>OX465597.1:65366015-75366015 GCA_950022295.1 Bromus sterilis | reverse complement strand
ATAGGGTCGAAAGAAATCCCTACTCGCGACGCTGGCTCCGGCGACGACGAGAAGATTCGGCGAGCGTTGGAGCACGACGAATTGGACGAGCGCCTGGAGGAGTGATCTTCGTGCGGAATGAATGTTGATCTCCTGAAGATTCCAGCTGCGATTCCGGCGGGGTCCTGGGGCTTCGAGGAAGTGGCGAGTGAACTCTGGGTTGACCTTGAGGAGGGGCTTCTTCTTCTTGCTCGGAGTCAGAGGATAAATTGTCCAAAGTGATATGATAATAATCATCGACACTTAGCACATCTCTGTTCTTCGGTAGGCGAGGGATATTGGGATCCGGTCGATCTACTCGATCATCATTGGTCCAATTCCTGTTCAGATGGGGAGAATATTCTTCGAACCCGCAACGTTGAAGTTGACCGAGGGAATTGAACTTCCGAAGACCTTTCCAATCACGGCGAAGGCATTCACGCAACATCTGATTGTTGTTCATAGTAATGTTACGCAAGTGATTGATCTCATCCATCAGAGCTTGCTTCTGAATAAAATCTTGATCAATGTGATGTTGAAGCATTTGCTGGGACCGAAGAGAAACTTCCATATGATGCACTGGCTTGATAAACTTCGAGCGAATATTGCGCTCAGTTAAGTGGGCGTGGATGCCAGTGTGCTCAGCAAAAGGGTCGTTGGGTCGAGCAACAACCTGCAATACTTCACGAACAGGAGGAGTGAAAATCTTCGGGTAAATGGATACGGGGAATGGCACGTTCCGAGAGTAATTGCAGATTGCCATCAGCCATGGTGCATATGGCTTGTGGGAATTGTGGTCATCAGCACAAGACACCAAAGTTCTGAGGAAGTAGTCTTCAAAATCGAAGGGATGACCGTGGACTAACTTCAACAGAGCAAGTTGCACATCATTTGGAATTGGAAAATTGTCGTGCACATCGAGCATTGGCATCAAAGTCTTCGATAGAATATAAAACCATGCCTTTGCTTCAAATACCAAGTGTCTTGGCTTCGGCTCAGAGGGGTAGTGATCTCCTACGACTTCTGGATCCATCAGCGTAGAGAATTCAGCAGGAGTTGCAGCAGGTAAGTCATGAAGTTTGTGAGGTAATCCTTCGAACCGAGGTAAATTGATTATGGCCAAAAATTGGTTGACAGTCATGTGAAAAACTTGGCCTTGAATCATATAGTCAAATTTCCATGTCTTCGAGTTCTCAGGATCTCCAGAGACATAAAGTGTTGCATAAAACTTCTTGATAAGCTCGGGATTGTAACCACAATCGAGAGCAAACATCTTGTGAGCATGCAGGCTATCAATTGTTTCGGCAATGTTCTCGAAACAAGTAGTGGAGTACACCGAAGGCATATCAAGATATTGATGCTGAAAAACTCTTGCCTTGTTGTACAACACACGAGTATAATAGATAGCTTGCTCTTGGGGCCAAAACCGAAGAGAATAAGCACTTCTGGGATTCTCGTAGGGATTGGTACCGAAGAAAAATGGCTTGTGTTCGCACCTTTTGAAGATGGGACCTCCTCGAGGAACATCTGAGCGGAACAAAGGCAGCATTTCTCTCGGATGAGCAGAGTGAAGCAGCTCATCAATGGGAAAAATCTCAGCAGCATTATCTGGCATCTGGAACTCTGGCTCAGCAGGTCGTGAGATAGATGATGGAATGTTGACAAAATCCTGAGCCGGAGTGACTGCAGGAGCATTCTCCTCGTCCTGAGCTATGACGGCATCTCCTTCGTCGGTTTGAGCATTTTGTGCGGCCTCTTCAATTTCCATGGCCTCCAAGTCTTCATCAAATTGAGAAAACGCATCAACCATTTCTTCGTTCGAAGAACTGGATGAGGAGGATGAAGAATTATCACTTGAACTGTCATCTCCAGAACTATTGCTTACGACAGGATCTCGTCGAGAGGAAACTGTCGTGATGTCAACATCAACATCTTCTCCTTCAGGCATAGTCCGGGCAGAAGAGTAATCTTTCTGGACTTGAGTTTCTTGCTCGGTCTCTGCATGAGCTTGGATTTCAGTGGCGGGGGTGGTCGATGGAATGACATGAGGTGGAGATGGTGGGTTTGGAGGTGGTGGCGAGGCTTTTGGTGGTGAGGGTTGACGGGGTGGAGATGGAGGTGGAGGTGGAGGTGGAGGTGTTTGTTGTCGGGGTGGAGGTGTAGGTGTTTGTTGTCGGGGTGTAGGTGTAGCTTGACGAGGGGGTGGACATGTTTGTCGAGGCGGTGATCTTGGTTGGCGAGGTGGTGGAGTTTTCTTACGGGGAGGAGTGGGTTGCTTGGTGGGGTTTGGTTCAGTTTCTTGTCGTTCTGTGGAAGCAACGACCTCGGTGGACTTGGCCTTTTTGGCGTTCTTCTCGATCTCTGGCGTCCCACGCTCAGAGGTTGGGGCAGTAGACTTTCTCTTTCGAGATTGTCTTTGGAACAGAGCATCATTATTCTCTTTGCAAACAGCAGACACAACTTGTTTTACCTTGTCAAACACAGCAGTTAAATTTTCCTTCTGAGTCCTCCTCGAAGCTTCAGCAGATGCAATCTTGGACTTGAAAAAATTTCGGGACTCAATGTCCTCGGTTTCCTCTTGGAGTTGCCTTGTGTAAAACCTGATTTGCTCTTTATCCTTTCGATCCTGGGAGATGTAGCCTTCCCAGCGTATCATGTATCGAGCAACATGCTCTTGGATTTCAGCAGGAACATCATCCTCGGCAGTGACTTTGCTCGGTGTAGTAGCCATCTTCCAGAGAATGTGAGATATATGTGCAGCATCCCAAGGAGCATTTGCATTAGATTCTCCTTCATTGGAACTTTCTTCATCGGCACGAGGGCCGGAAACAGCAGGTGCAACTGGGGCAGGAGCTGGTGCAGCTCGAGGAACTGGAGCAGCTTGAGCCTTCTGTCTTGCCTCCTTGGCTTTCTTTTCGGCTTCCTTGGTGGCTTTGGCAGCAGCAATGGGTTTTGAGACCACTGCTTTATCCTTCGAGGCACTAGGGGCCTCAGCATTCTTGTTCGAAGCACTAGGGGCTATAACCTTTTCTTTCGTGACTGTGGGAGTCACAACTTTCTCGGTGACCTTTTCTTTCGGGTCACTAGGGATAGAGCCTGCAGAAATCTGTCGTCGATATTTTTCACTGACCAAGTGAAGAATGCCCAGTTGTTGAGCAACCAGAGCCTTTTTATGCTCGGGCTGACTGTGAAAGTTTAGGAGCTTAGAATTAATCAAGTCTTTTTCTTCTTGTTCCTTTTGCTTGGCCAGTCTTTCCTTTCGCTGAATAAGCGTTTCATCATCTTCACCAACTTGAGCTTGCTTTCCCTTCGATGGAGCCGAAGGTTTTGGTTGGCGAGCAGGAACAGGTGGAGCAGATGAAATAGGCGGATCTGTGACCAAGTTGGTCAAGTCAATATTTCCTCGAGGAGCCTGTGGAGCTGGCTCCTGGATCCTTATGCCTCTACTGCTCGGCTTTTTCTTCAGAGGTAAGTCCTCGACATCAGCCTCTGTACCAGGGTCTTGATCATCTGAATTAGCTTCTCCTTCGGAGCTTACATCAGGAGGTGAAACTATTACAACCTTTTTCTGTCTCTTGGCAGACTTCTTGCCACCCTTCGGTTTGGCGCTAGGGCCAACTTCTTCGGCAGCTTTAGCAGCAGCTGCTTCCTTTCGAGCTTTAGCTTCTTTCCTCTTTTGTGCTCGAAGTTCACGTGCTTCAACGAGCTCTTTAAAATCATCAGGAGTTTTGAGGGCAGAAGGGTGAGCATCAGCTGGAGGAGGTGGTCGATTAAATTTCGTCCACTTAGGCCTTAGAGCTTTGACATCAACCTAAGGATTCTTCATAGCAAACAGCCTCTCCCATCGTGGAATAAGAGACTTGTATTCATACCAACGAAGAGCTTGAAGTCTTCGAATCTCTTGCAGACGATTTTCTCTTGTGCGATCATCCTCAGAACCTGGCGGCGTTCTCAAATTCTTCTCAATGATCACTTCCTCAGACAAACCTTCAGAGTTATTGGTGATTCTTGTTCGGCCTCCCACACGCTTGGGAGCTCTAATATTTCCTTCGTTACCAGACATTTTCCTGCGAAAAAGAAGGATACGAGGGAATATAGGAAAGTTGTGAACAAGTACCAACAATTTCGAGGAAAAACATTTTGAAAGCAGCAATCTTATCGAGAGATTTGTCTTATCGCAAATTTTCATTAAAGTGCTAGGCTAGATTTTCATCGGGTGGAAATCTAACGAAGAACTTGTATGAACAAATTGTACAAGAATAAATCTATCGAAACGATACTGTAGGAGTTGCCTAAGTGAGAGAATCCGAGGGATTTCTTACGGAGGTCAGATGGGGAATCGATAGAAAAGCTAGAAACAGATTTCCCAAGTTTCAAAGATCCAAACGGATCAAACAGACCTAAAAGAAATCAGAGAAAAAAATCAACACAAAAGCTGGAAACGATGAACAGAACGAGATTGAATCGACTCCAGAGCCACACATACCCTAACTTGGTGATGTGAGGCGACTACGGCGACGCGGATGATGATCTTCGTCGACGGGAATGCCTCCGGCGGCTTCCTTCCGGCAGTTAAGCGGCGAGGGAGTCGACGGCGACGAGACAGCACGGCGGCGCGCGAGAGAGAGAGAGCTTCTGGAATAGAAAGTTTTTGGAGGCGAAGAGACGAAGTCGAAGGAATAGCGATGTCTAGGCCGGTGGAGTGGATCAGTATTTATAAGGGAGGTCTGACAGAGCTGTCAGATCTGATCCAACGGCGCAGATTTCGCGTCTCTCCGCATTCAACGGACGGATTTTGTGGCGGTAATCGCGGGAAATCCCAACGAACCGAAAGAAAGTTGCTCCACGTCCGAGACCAAACTCATCGAACATCGAGTATAAAAGTAGATAAAACCTCGATAGATTTTCCTTCGGAATCAATGACATTCGAAGGGAATCTTGATCGAGTACAATATGTACATGTTCACGAGAGAAAAGCACAGAATAGGTAGGGATAGAATAGAGGGAAAACAGGGTCCGATACTTAGTCAATCCGAGAGGAAAACAGCGATAAAACTCGGAATGATAAGTGTATAGGACAACACCAAGCGAACAAAAATAAACGAAAAGGAAACACGATAGAAAATTAACGAAAGTAAATATCAATGAAAATTTATAATACATAGTACTGATAGTTATGATCTTACTGCACATTGCGTGAGTCCAAGATGTTCAACTCACACCTCAGTGTACAGAACCTCTTTTCATCCAAGGGCTTTGTGAATATGTCAGCCAATTGTTCTTCGGTGCGAACATGACTGATAACAATATCTTCTCGCTGAACATGATCTCGAAGAAAATGATGACGAATATCAATATGCTTCGTTCGAGAGTGTTGCACTGGATTATGAGCAATTTTGATTGCTCTCTCGTTATCACAAAGCAATGGAATTTTCTTCACAAGAATACCATAATCTTTCAGCGTTTGCTTGAGCCACAGAATCTGAGTACAGCATGAACCGGCAGCAATATACTCGGCTTCAGCCGTAGAAATAGATACACAATTCTGTTTCTTCGAGGCCCAACAGACAAGAGATCTACCGAGAAAATGACATGTGCCTGAGGTAGATTTCCTGTCGACTCGATCACCAGCCCAGTCGGAATCTGAATATCCAAAGATATCAAACTGGGCACCCTTGGGATACCGAAGACCCAAGGTTGGTGTGTGAGCCAGATATCGAAGGATTCGCTTGACAGCAATATGATGAGATTCCTTCGGATTTGCCTGAAAACGAGCACACATACAAACTGATAGCATAATGTCAGGTCTAGATGCGCAAAGGTAAAGAAGCGAACCGATCATCGAGCGATATTTCTTCTGATCGAAAGGTTTGCCCTTTTCATCTGCATCTAGATGAACATTCGTAGGCATTGGAGTCTTGATAGTTTTGCAACCGACAAGATCAAACTTCTTCAGGCAATCTCTGAGATACTTCTCTTGAGAAATGAAAGTACCATTTTTCTTCGATTTGAGTGAAGCCTTGTGCAACCAGTCGAGCTTTATTCCTTATCACTATGCCATCTTCATCTTGCTTGTTGCGAAAAATCCACTTCGTACCAATGATATTATGCTTCGTGGGATCAGGTCTATCGACAAGGGACCAGACTTTATTTCTCTCGAACTGGTTAAGTTCTTCGAGCATAGCAGTCATCCAATCTGAGTCCTTCATGGCTTCATCGAATTTTGAAGGTTCTAGCATGGATACAAACGAGAAATTTCCACAGAAGTTAGCTAATCGAGTACGAGAACGAGTGGTGGGACGACCTGGTAAACGAATCTCTTCGAGAATTGAGTCGACATCCACTCTTCTTCGAACACGAGGAAAAGTTTCTTCATCTTGTGGATCAGATTGATCTTCGGGATCAGCTTGTCCTTCGGGATCATTTCCTTCGGGTTCAGCTTGTCCTTCGGGATCAACATATTCTTCGTTTATGCGTTCTCCTTCGACCTGTGCATCAATTTCTTCAGGATGTTGATCTCCAGCGCCCCGGGCTATGTGTGGGAACATTGGACCATCATCATCCCTGTTTGCTTGTTGAGCATTTCCTTCGACAGGCCGAATATCTCCAATAGCCATGTACCTGATAACTTCATCCAAAGGTGGTTCATCCAGGTTAAGAGGTAATTGCTCCTTTTGAGAGCCGTTAGTTTCATCAAATCGAACATTTACAGTTTCTACAACTTTGCCAAGATGTGAGTTGTAAACTCTGTAAGTGTGAGAATTTGAACCATAACCTAGAAGAAAACCTTCGTGAGCCTTTGGGGCAAACTTGGAGCTGTGATTCATGTCTCTGATATAACATGGAGCACCAAAAACCCTGAGATAAGACACATTCGGATTTTTACCAGTGATGAGTTCATGTGAAGTTTTCTTCAGAAACTTATGCAGATAAACCTTATTGATGATATGACATGCAGTGTTGATAGCTTCAGCCCAGAACCTGATAGGGGTCTTGTATTCAGCAAGCATTGTTCTGGCCATTTCAATAAGTGTTCGATTCTTTCTCTCGACCACACCATTTTGTTGCGGTGTATAAGCAGCCGAGAATTCATGAGTAAAGCCATATTCATCAAGAAAAACTTCGATATGAGTATTTTTGAATTCTGTACCATTATCACTTCTGATATGCTTGAGAGATAATTCATATTCAGCTTGAGCTCTCTTTGCGAAAGTTTTGAAAATATCAACAACTTTGCTCTTTTCATTTAGAAAGAAAACCCAGGTATATCGAGAGAAATCATCAACAATAACCAGACCATACTTGTTACCGCCAAGACTAGCATAATTTTGAGGACCGAATAAATCCATATGAAGTAATTCAAGAGGACGAGTAGTAGTCATGACGGTTTTTGCAGAGTGATGTTTCTTGGCAATCTTTCCTGCTTCACAGGCACTGCATAGACGATCTTTATCGAATTTCACATTATCAATTCCAACGATGTTCTTCTTCGAGATAAGAGTTTGAAGATTTTTCATTCCTGCATGACCAAGTCTTCGGTGCCATAACCAACCAGAAGTGGCTTTGGCCATTAAACATGTGGACACTTCAGGTCCCGAAGAAAAATCAACGACGTAAAGATCACCCTTGCGATATCCTTCAAACACGAAGGAATAATCATCCTGTGAAAAGACAACACAACGAGACGCAGAAAACAGTACAAGCATACCCATATCACAAAGTTTTGATATAGACATAAGATTATATCCTAGAGATTGTACAAGCAAAACCTTATCAATATGCTTGTCTTTCGATATAGCAACCTTACCCAAACCAAGCACTTTTCCTTTGTTGTTGTCACCGAAGGTAATGTATTTTTGTGAAGATTCAGACAGTTTTTCTTCGGTGAACAAATCTTTGTCTCCGGTCATATGATTTGTACAACCACTATCCATGACCCATTCGGATCCACCGGAGACATAGCCCTGCAGAAGAATTAGTTCTTCTTAACCACCCACAAACGAGCAGGTGACTTAGAAGGCATGGTAGAGCTAGATGGATCAGCAATATTATATCGAACAGGATTGCATTGTCGATCAGGACCATCAAGCACACCATAAATATAATTCCTCGATGAGGGGTTAGAGTAACGATGGGTAATTGCAATTTTGGTGTTATCATTACGATGACGATAAACATTTCTATCGACACGATAGTATTCCTTCTGGGGAACATTTGAAGCAGGCACCAAGGGTTCATTTCTATCCTCGAGAGAATAGTAGTGATTCGGTGGTACCGAGGATTTTCCCTGCATAGAATGGTTAGGAGGCAGTTTTTCTACGAGAGATTTGCGAACCCAATTCTGTCGCTTATGAAAGCCATTCTTTGGAGGAGTACCAACGAACTCAGCCGACACCTTTCCTTCCTGATCTTTGACAAGCTTGTAGTCAGAATCAAGTGATTCATCAACAATAGCTTTGTCAATTTTGCAACTGAAACCTGAAAGGTTAGCAATATCAATGGGCTTTTCTTTCGCAAGAACCCAGACAGTTTTAGGATACTGCTCGGGTTTCCAGTAGGTTCCATCAGGATTGATTTTCCTTTCGAAGCCAATTCCTTCGTTTCGGGGATTTCTGTGAAGAAGAGCCTTTCGAAGGATATCACATAAGTACTGGTGTCCCTGCACACTTTTGAACATGCCTGTTTCAAATAAATTCTTCAACCTGAGGAGTTCCTCGGTAATGTTTTCCTCGTTCGAGGGGTTAGTATCATCGATAACAATAGGTTGCTTTCCTTTCGATCTCTCAGAAATAGAATCAATTTTACTTCGTTCCAAACAAGTCAAGCAAGGTGAAATAGATTCGTTTTTATCTTCTGAGCCCTGTTGAGCCATGAGTGTGAGATTTACACTTTCCAACTCTTCATTAGCCTCTCTCAGTTTCTCGAGAGCCATTTTCCTTTGAAGGAATTCGTAGGTTAGCTTCTCGTAGTCCACTGAGAGAAGTTCATGACGAGAGGAAAGTTCATCATACTTTTCCTTCAGAGCTGTATGCTCGTTAGTCAAAGTTTGACCCTTCTCAATCTCATCAATCAACAGAGTCTCAGATTTTTGAATAGTTTCACTTAGAGAATCTAGTTCATCTTGTTGGATAGAAGCAATTTTAGCAAGTTTAGCATAGCTTATCCTAGAGTTACTTTCATAAGCAGATCCATCAGAAGTATCGTAGGATTTCTAAGATGAAGATACCTTAGCCTTGGCCATGAAGCAGTAAGCGGGAGATTCATCTTCACTGCTCTGGTTGGAGAATAATGAACTTGAATTCTTGTTCGAGGCGAATGCTATCCCAGCAACACCATCAGAATCAGAACCGGAACCAGATCTTGACTTTGATCCTGCTTCAGAGCCGGAAGCTTCATCTTCAGAGTTCGTCTCTTTACCCAGATAGGCTTTGGCTCGGTGTGAATTCTGTCGACGAGAGGAAAGTGATTTTGATGAAGAACCCTCTCGATGCTTGAGATACTTCTTTTTCTTGTCATCATCAGAACCATCTTTCTTGTCTTTTCTGGACCTTGAATCATATCTCTTCGAATCGTGATTTTTGCTCGATCTGTAAGACTTGCTCGAAGAGCTGCTGTGAGAGTGCTTTGATTTATGTTCAATTTCCCAGAGAGGACAATCAGCGATGAAGTGACCTGGCTTCTTGCACTTGTAACAACAGTTATCTTTCGCTGAAGAGTTTCTGGATGATGATCGATGTTGAGATGAATTACTTGAATGTCTTGAAGAATAGTTTTTCTTCGGTGAAGAGGAGTTCCTTCGCTGAAAGCGATTGAATCTTCTCATTATCAGTGCCAGATCTTTTCCAATGTTCTCGGGGTCATCTGAGGCACAACCCGATTCAGAACTAGCTTCAGGAGAGGAGTGATGTGAAGCTCTGGCCTTCAGTGCATGAGATTTTCTTCGACTCCCATTGACGTCACGTTTCTCATCTTCTTCCATCTCGAAAGTATTAAGCCTTTCAAGAATATCAGCGGCAACCATATCCTTGAAATCAGTTCTTTCCTTAATCATCAGCACAATGTGATCGAAGGAATCATTAAGAGAACGGAGCAAGGTTCTGACAATAATCCGATTGGTAATGTCATCTGCACCGAGGGAAATCAGTTCATTTGACAGAGCAGTGAGTCTGCTGTATATAGAACAAACTTTCTCTCCCTCGTGCCTCTTGAAACGATAGAACTTGCTTCGAAGGGTGTCAATTCGAGCATCTTTCTGAGTAGAGACACCTTCACCAATCTTCTCGAGATAATCCCAAACACCTTTGGCCGAAGGAATATTCTTGACCTCATGATATTTTTCAGGAATCAGATGATTTGTGATGAATACCCAGACTTCAGCATCAAGGGACAACTTCTTAGCCTCTTCAGGAGTGATGGCATCGGTGTCCTCGATAGTTACACCATTCTTGACAACTTCCCAAGCGGCAGAGTTGATAGCCATGATATTCCTCTTCATTTTGTCCTTCCAATAGGGATAGTCCTTCCCATTGAATATAGGGATCGGTTCCCCCGAGCGAACAGCTGCAAACGACATTCTTGACAACACTCCAGGTTGTTAGACCAAAATACGCAGAGCGTAGGGAGTGCCTAGCTCTGATACCAATTGAAAGCTCAAGAATGATCAGAGGGGGAGGGGGTGAATGATCACTTCTAAAAATTCTAAGGAACTTAGAAGGAAATCATGCAAACAGCATAGGACTAAAGACATCTCGAAGGAAATACAGTATCGAAAGTAATGTAAGGCTCGAAAGGATTGGGAGCGAAGGAAAACATCGAAGGCAAACAGGCTACGAGTAAATACTTGAAGTAAATGCTAGAAGGAAAACGAGCCTGACTCAACGATGTTTGGTAAACCAGTTCACACTCTGCAAAGTGCTACGTCTGGTTGGAGGGACTGGTGATTGAACACCCGGAGCAAAACTCTCTCCGTCCTATTCTCCACTGCAACAAACTCCTCGAGCTTGTCCAGTTTTCACTCGTTGTAGATGATTCAGGACATCTCCGTGACCTTTACAAACTTCCTTCAGCAGTGACAATTACTCTTCGACTGCTTGACAGGTGACGCCTAACCGTCTAGGAGACTTGCAGTTCTCCAAGATAAAAAGATCGGCTAATATCAACCTAAGTCTCCATGAATTGCTCAACTCAGTTCAGACTTGGGTGTAGGTTTTCTCTCGATGAATCTCTTCGGGATGCTCTAAGACTTCTGTCTTAGAATCTTCAGTGGAGCAGCCGACCCGAAATGGCGGGTAGGTGCAGGGTATTTATAGTTGGCGATCCCGATGGGTAAAATGACTGAAGTGACCCGATGCAACCGCTTGACGCGTGTCCACAACGGTCGGATTTCAATCACTGCGCAACTTTACTTGAGGAACAAGTAAGCTGACTCACCGAACGAGTTCTCTCTCGATGGCACGAAGTGCAATGACTTTGCCTTTGAGCTATTCGCTCGACTCGGTGAGATTTCTCTCGGTAGGCTTTAGTGGGTTTTGGTTGAGCAGAGCAAATTCACTTCGACAAATATCTCAACTAGCAAACCCCTCTTGATAGTACGGTTATTCCTATGACTCAAGAAATAAAGAGAAACTAGCAAAAAGACTAAGTCTTCGATCAGCTTCAGCTTTCTCCTCGTTGCGCTTTTGCTCGAGAGAAACATCTTCTTCGACAACATTTTTAGGGGTCGTCTTCCTTCAAAGGTTTCGGTAGATGACTGCAGCTTCACTGCAGTGAGTTGTCCTTCGACCTTCTACTTGAAAACTCCATTCTTTCGGAACCTAAGTATCTGTTTATACTCGAAAACAATATTAGTTCCACTTCTGCTTTGTCCAACAATGTCCAAAACCTTCGGGGGCAAACTTGCTCTTACAATAGGCTAGGCCGAGTCGTTCGTGGAGAGCTCAAACCTTTTGCATCCTTGGCATCATCTTTATTGGTTCTTGTTTGGTTTTTCTCTTTGTGGGTTTTGGAGCTTGTGGTCTTCTTTATGACAAGCTCTTGTTCATCGAAAACGAATTTCATATGCGTCTTCTCGTATGTTTTTCGATGTGGGAGATTTTCCGGGTCGTCTCGGTTAGAGGTTTCACACCTCTATTTGTTTGACATTTCTCCCTTGCCGGGTTGTGATTAGGCAGCTCTGTTTGTTAGCTTTCCATCAAGCTTGAGTTTGCCTTAATCGGAGTTCATTTGCAGAAGTTGTGGCAGTTCAGGGTTTGCCTGTTTCATTGGAGTTCATCTGTTGTGTGGCCTGGGCTCCCTGGTTCTGCCAGGGCGGTAGTACCGCTCTTGGAGCGGTAGTACCGCGCCACGGTAGTACCGTGGGCGAGTACCGCACTCACTACCGTAAGTCCACTGGACTCTGCGGTAGTGGGCACGGTACTGGCCCCCGGTAGTACCGCTCCCAGTGCGGTAGTACCGTGCCACGGTAGTACCATGGGCAAGTACCGCACTCACTACCGTAAGTCCACTAGACTCTGCGGTACTGGGCACGGCACTGGGCTTCGGTAGTACCGTGGGGCGGTAGTACCGCACCACGGTATTACAGCTCTCGGAGCGGTAGTACCGTGGTTGGTGGGCTGCCAACGGGTTCCAACGGCTGGATTCGTGGGGGACTATAAAAGGGGGTCTTCTTCTTCCTTTGTCCCCACCGGTTGTGTGCAAGTTTTTCCCCCCATTGTTGACCTCTTTGATCTTGCTTACTCTCTTCCCCTCCTATGATTCTTGCTCCCATTTTCAGGGAAAAGAGAGAGGAGGTCTAGATCCACATTCTCCACCAAGACATCTCTCCTCTAAGTGAGGGGAACCTTGTGGATCTAGATCTTGGAGTTCTTGGTGCTCTCCTTGTTCTTCCTCTCATATTCCTCCATAGCTTTTGTTGCTTTGGTGGGATTTGAGAGTTGGGGACTTGAGCACTTCGTGTGCTCTTGCCATTGCATTTGGTGCATCGGTTTGAGTTCTCTACGAGGATTCTTTGTAGTTAGTGAAGTTGAGAAGATAGCTTCTCTTGAGTGCATTGGCACTCTAGAGCTTGTACCTCGTGGGTGCGTGGGCACCTAGAGGCTTGTTGTTACAGAGCTCAATCATTGTGGTGGAAAGCTTCGGGATGCTACGGGAGCCTCCGATTCGGTTGTGGAGATTGCCCCGAGCATTTGTACGGGTTCGGTGATCGCCCTCAAGTGTCCTAATAGTGGAATCACGGCATCTTGCATTGGTAAGAGCGTGAGGAGAAATACGGTGGCCCTCGTTGGCTTCGGGTGAGCATTGTGCTCCTCACCCTCTCCAAACGGAGACGTACTTCTCGCAAGAGAAGGAACCTCGGTAACAAATCCTTGTCTCCATCGGCTCCACTTGCGGTTATCTCTACCTTTACTTTGAGCAAGCTTATTACATTGTTTATCTTGTGCTTGCTCATATTATTGTACATTGCTTGTCCCATAGGTTGTTCTTCTAGTCAACCTATTTACTTGTGCACCTACTTTTTGATAGCCTTAGTACTCTTGTTATATATCTTGCTATCACATAGTTGTTTATCTTGCTTAGTATAAGTTGTTGGTGCACATAGTTGAGCCTATCTTATTTAGGTTTCTTGCTTGGCAAATTAAACGTTAAGTTTTATTCCGCATTTGTTCAAGCCGAAACCGTAATTGTTTTTAAGCGCCTATTCACCCCCCCCTCTAGGCGACATCCACGTCCTTTCACTCGTGTCGAAGTAGTAGTCTGAGGGCCCAAATGTTTGTACATAGCGTGAAAGAAAAATGCAAGAGGTGAGTATATACCAATACAGTATAACTACCTTCTCACGGTAAGGAAAGAATAGTGGTTAAGGTTGCAGCTGTTGAGGAACGGGGCAGAAAACACAAATTTTTCTTGACCTACGACTCCCAAACCCAAGACCTATGCTATGCTGATGCAAGTAACGGACAGAAATAGATCACATACCAGTATGTAGTCCGTTAAGCGGGAAACGTTCCCGCATGAACGTGGTTGGTGTAGTCGTACCGGCAATCCCCGATGCCGCGCAGATCCACGATTACTCATGTAGCCACCCGATCCTTGTAGACCGATGACGGGATTACGTCCCCGTCGGAACGTTGTCGATGAAGACCTGGCGATACGACCACGACGATGAAGTAGCACCACAAGTGTAGTGCCTCGCGGGATTATACACATACAGTATACCCGACGTCCCTCCGGGCTCCGAACCAGTAGAGCAGCGGAAAGAAGATGGATTCGGATTCCGATTCCAGCAGCACGACGGCGTGCGTATAGTGGAGAAATCCCCAACCAAGTGTAGACTCCAAACAAGGGGAGTCCACTCGAGGAAGGAGAAAGGAGGGAGAGAGATGAGAACTTATCTCAAAAATATGATGAATAAAAGGGCACCTCTACCCCTCCTTATATAGGCCAAGGAGGGGTTCCACCCCCCCTCCACTTCCGGGGTGGGACTAATCCCAAGGGAGGGGTTGGCGCACCAATAAGGGGGGTGGGCCCCCTCAATGCGCCATGGCCCATGGGGGAGGACTCCCTCTCCCCCTAATGGGCCCTATGAGGCCCATATGCCTTTTAATTCATTTTTAATTATATTTAAATACATTTTAATATTTAATTCAGATAATTAAATAATAAAACATATATTAAACATTATTAAATATATTTTGAACCTTTCAAAATACTTGGAACAACTTCCGGCCTTCATCGGAACAATTCCGGTGTTCTCTCCAATTTCTCCGGTGATCCCGAATCAATCCGTACTGCGTCGAGTACCCTTAAGTGTAACACCCTACGGTCCGGAAAACAGCAGACATGATCGAGACAATTCTCAATGATCAATGACTAATCAATTGGACCTGGTTACAATCCTTGATAGCCCCTATGCTTCCATCGAATGAACTTCAATCGTTGTTGGATCCGTTAACCGTGTGCCTGTTCCCTTTGTCCTGAGGTACTTTGCTTGTCCGAGGTTTGATCATCGGTATCCACTATACCTAGTTCATCCTCGTTCTCAAAAAAACAAGTTTACTCGTTCCCGTGATATTACAACTCCGTGACCTAGTCACACGTTTGCAAACTTTATGATGCAATATCACCGAGTGGGCCCAGAGTACCTATCCGTCACACGGATGGACAAATCCCGCTTTGATCTATTTGCATACTCATCAACCATCTATTTCGGAATACCCAAAGTGCACCGTTATGGCCAGCATATTTCAATCAGGCGGTGGGATACAAATCAAAGTCTCCTCATAGATGACAATTACGTATGATCATTACGGTCAAAGGATCTGGTCACTACGTTATAGTTATCGCAATGTCGAACTATGTGACTTGATCACATCGCAACACTTCTGGTGGGTGTATGTCCATCATATCATTATCCAATGATACGACTCCATTTTCAACAGACGCCATTGTCTCATGATCTGGAAACCTTGATCATCAATCGCCTAATGGACTAGTATACTAGGGTTAACTAGGGACCTGGTTGTTTGTATACCACACCTGTATTAATGTGTCCGCTTAATACAGTTATAGCATAGTATCAAACATATTATGAACTAATGGAATATGCTCGATAAAACATATTTTATTTGCCTCTAGGGCACATTCCCAACAGTCTCCCACTTGCACTAGAGTACAAATAATCTAGTTGCATTTTCTCTGGATCATAACTCCTTATTGATCATGCTTGCCCGTGGAAGAGGTTGTACAACGGTCTGGGTACCATTCAGAACCGCATGTCCTTTTGCAAATCATAATGTCACCTAATTTGACATTCCTTCATTATCCACTATAATGATGAGGTATATATATTTGGCGGTGAAGTGAGACTTCGTTTGCTGTGTTATAGCAATGACATCCGGTGGGTCATGCGGACTTTCCCATAGTCATGCACAGTTGAAACTCACTCAATCAGAAGTCGAACTTCTTAAGCCATAATATAACTCCTGCTACTTCTAAAGCAGCCACATCAATGTAGATTCAATCCTTAGTGCATTGTATGCAACTTTGATGTCTAACCATGTTTCTTTCAATTTTCTAGGTTAGTGTCAAAACTTGAACCAGCATAACATTTATGGTCAAGTCCACTATCCTTTACAAATTTGAGATGTATCTTCAGTTCTCTTCAGACACTGAAGGATAAACTTAACTCTTTGTTCAATGATTTACTCATAAATCATATCACAACATGTTCTTACTACTAAGAAATTGGGTCACATTACGTCGAGTACATAACTCTGGTTTTATATGAAAGAACCTATGACAAAGGCATAGAGGATCCAACACATCCATTTCTTTCATTAACCATTAACCATTGTTCTTGTACTGAGATTAACTCAACACTTCTCTTGGATATACAAGTAAGGACCAATTCTTGACTTGTCCCATTCTGAACTCCTTCAAAATCTTATCCAGGAAAGTATTACGACTCAATGTTATTAAACACATATCTATCTTAATAGATCTTTAATGCTTAATACTTATTCATCTTCATTTATGAAAGATTCAAATAATCATTAACACCAACTGCACCATTCATAATATGTTATCCATATATGAGAATGTTATCATGCTCCCACTCAAATATGTCATGCACATATTAAGTTATAGGATAACACTCATATTGCTCCCACTCAAATATGTCGGCCACATATAAGACAAGGATAACATCCACATGGCTCCCACTTAGATATGTCAGACACATATTAAGTTCAGGATACTAACCACATGGCTCCTACTCAAATATGTCATTTACATATAAGTCTAGGATAATACTCCCATAGCTCCCACTCAAAATATGTCGTCTACATATTAAGTTTCAGGAAACTATTCAGCTCCCACTCAGTTTCATGCAAATGCATGTTTCCTCATTTTGGTTAAGTCCAAAATCCTTTGATCATCCATCAAAATGAGAATTCATTTTACGAGACACTAGTATCCATATGTTTTTCCAAAACCTTCTTGTTGTACCAATTACAAGATTTCTTCAAATACAGGATTTGAGGAAGTCACGGTATTGATAACAATCCTGGATCAATCATAGTGAATATCCCTTTGACTCAAGCATTGCTACACATTGTAGTCAACCCATTGAATTTGTCAGAAACAATCTTTGTGACAAACCAATCTTGACGTACCTTTGATGTTCACATTTATTCCTCATAACTCTGAAGTTATTGTGAATATCAAGTAACCTCCTTACTTGATAAGATTCAAGCAATCTTAAATGTAACTCAACATAGGATTTCATGACTCGTAGTCTTATCTCGTACTTAGGTCCACCATCGCTTCTTTGTAGTTCGTAGGAATGTCTTGTTCCATTAACATGACGAGTGAATCATGAATATCATTTTGCACCAGGGGCAAATATATATTCTTGAATCCTACCTTTCTCAGTAAAAGCTCCCATCAGAAGATCATGATCATTATCATTAGTTTCTCCTCTTATTGTAGAGCTTTGCTTCCAGAACATATTCCGTTGCACTACTCTGACATTTGGAGGCAAGGTCAATTACCTTGGTTGAACTTTCACTTTTCTTCCATTACCACATTTATCAAGAACAATTCTTGACAAACACCAAACATAGCAATACAAGTTTTGCTCCTTTTGGTTCTAGTTGTGGAAGATGCATCCATAGTTGTCTAAGGATACACTACAAAGATAATTTATCTTACATGAATCAAGCTTCCTAGAAACCACAACACACCATGACATATATAGTGTTGGTTTCCACGAACTCAGATGGTTCCCTATGCTGAAGTGAGTGTTTGCATATTAAATTAATAACTCTAAACAATAATAACGTAACTTGGTAAGAGATAACTTAGACCATACACTTTTCGATAGAATATGATCACAATGTTCAGGCACGTCAATCATATTGAAGTGTCTCAAGACATTGCAATTTGTGGAAAAACTTTCACACAAGTCTTTATGCCCAAGACTAACTCAAAACATTTGTCACTTTGATCAAATCGTAGAGACTTGTCTTTCTTGTTAATTTAATATCCATCTTTACTTTGAAATCCCTTTTGATCATATCAAATTATTTCAGACTCATGTTTCATTAGTCAATACAAATATTCATCTAAGTCCACATACGAAGTTCACGAAATAATGAAATTCACCACATGCTGACATACGATACATCACAATGTATGATACTCAACAACCAGTACACATTCCGTTTACCAGAATGCGAGGTTTTAGTCATCTCACCTAAAATGCATGGTTTGTATGTGTCAAGAGATCAAGTATCTTAAGACATCATCATACCATTCATGACTTAAAACTGTAGTGTCATTATTAAGCCTGGATATTTCTTGGCATTACAATATTTCTTATAAATGATCAAACAACTATCATAAATATAAGAATAACTCATTCATAATCGTAATGTGACCATAAGAGATATCATTCATAAAAGGAAAAACAATTGACTTGTTTCTCACTAATATGAATAATTGTCTTCGCGAGATGCAAGACACACTAATAAAGTCCCTCAAACGATCATAAAATTTATTCATATATTAATCAATTCATAGATGTAGAGAGAGAGTGTTGTCGACCATCAACTATCTTGATTGCTGTCAGCACACATTGTCACCTCATCCCTTCCAAGTCACTCTCAAGCAGTAAGTTCAAGCATCGAATACTTAATCAACCGCAATTAGTGTTTTGTGGGAAAGACAATTATAACTTGTATATCAAATATACCTTCTCCGTCAATGACCATTCCTGCATTGGTTCTACTCTTAAAGTTCTTGACTTTAACCATGACCTCATGACAGGTGAACGATTCTCCTTCATGACATAGTCCAGACATGGTCTTTGTAACTGGGAGGAAGCGGATGCAACTCCCCAGTTATCGCAAAGTAACCAGTCATTCAGTAGTCCAAGTTATACACAAGGTGTTCCATGTATCTTATACATTTTCCAAGTGACTTTCTCAGCAGGTTGTTCCTTCCACCATAGTTGAAAGAAACCCCGTCCATATACTCATATTCCATTACTCTGATTTGTGACCAAGTGCTTTCAAGTTCACCTAGCACGTCATACGTGTTGGTTAACATGCATTCACAATTCAGATTCCATAGAATGAATTATGGTGTATTGGACAGTCATTCATAAGTGACGGTGAGTGCGATACTCATCATCATCTTACTTTATTACGGAGTTGTCAGGTGTATCTCCTAGCAGTTCTTCGTATTATGTTTAGCAAGTCATTACTAATGAGTATGTCTCTAATGGTGTTGGTACACATCAGTGAAGTAAGACCCATTTACCTTAAGTTCTATCATACTAAAAGAGCCATAGTTCTAAACATTGGTATGACGTTATCTACAATGATATTTGCTAAGACATGAAGATTAAGTTCATAATATGGAGTTCATGTTTCTAAAAAAACAATTCTGGAACTCCCACTCAGACAAACATCCCTCATAGTTTGTTCTAAGTGATTACACGATCCTTGAAGAACATACCTCCCCCGTGTGACACGACCATCAGTATGTTGTTCAAGGTAGGCCATCATGCCAATCACATCATCCATGTGACTCATGCTCGACCTTTTGGTCTCTTGTGTCTTGAGGCCATGTCTGCACATGCCAGGCTTGCCACAATAACCTTAGTGAGTATATGTCGCGTATGCAAGGCCATGTTTCTGGACATGCTAGGCTTGCTCCACCCATCTCTTGTGAACATAAAAATGTTTGACACCCGTGTGACACGTGAAGCCTCCATAATGAAGAACTTTCCAGATGGTGCTTCACTAAGGAAGGACACTTTGTTGGATTAGTGAGGGATCATCCTATTATGCTACCGTCGTATATCTAACATATTAGCAAAACAGGATACAACAGTATAAATCATACATGCTATGATTCCCCCCGATATGAAAATTAAAGTTGAAAACGCCTTTCTACTTTATCTTTTGCAATTTTTACGTGGCTGCTAGGGGTTTCAAGAAAAGAACCGCTTTCTATCCTGCGAAAACAAGCCATAACACCAAACCCGCAATTGTCTCTATTACACCCATGTCGGGGCCCTCCGTTGCAAACATCTTCGCATCGCTACTGCAAAGAGACAGACACCCCCCCAGCCACTTTATATGGTACAAGCCATATGTCAAGCGTGGAACCAGTCTCGCGTAAACGCGTAAGGTCGGTCGGGGGCCGCTTCATCAAACATTGCCGCAATGCTAAATGAGTACACGTGAGAGGGTAACAATTGGAGAATTGATGCCCACATACTAGATGTGTTCTATCCGTACAATACATCTACGCATAGCCTTGCTCTGATACCACTGTTGGGGAACGGGGCAGAAAACACAAATTTTTCTTGACCTACGACTCCCAAACCCAAGACCTATGCTATGCTGATGCAAGTAACGGACAGAAATAGATCACATACCAGTATGTAGTCCGTTAAGCGGGAAACGTTCCCGCATGAACGTGGTTGGTGTAGTCGTACCAGCAATCCCCTATGCCGCGCAGATTCACGATGACTCCTGTAGCCACCCGATCCTTGTAGACCGATGACGGGATTACGTCCCCGTCAGAACATTGTCGATGAAGACCTCGCGATAAGACCACGACGATGAAGTAGCACCACAAGTGTAGTGCCTCGCGGGATTATACACATACAGTATACCCGACGTCCCTCTGGGCTCCGAACCAGTAGAGCAGCGGAAAGAAGATGGATTCGGATTCCGATTCCAGCAGCACGACGGCGTGCGTATAGTGGAGAAATCCCCAACCAAGTGTAGACTCCAAACAAGGGGAGTCCACTCGAGGAAGGAGAAAGGAGGGAGAGAGAGATGAGAACTTATCTCAAAAATATGATGAATAAAAGGGCACCTCTACCCCTCCTTATATAGGCCAAGGAAGGGTGCCACCCCCCCCCCTCCACTTCCTTGGTGGGACTAATCCCAAGGGAGGGGGTGGCGCACCAATAAGGGGGGTGGGGCCCCTCATGGCGCCATGGCCCATGGGGGAGGACTCCCTCTCCCCCTAATGGGCCCTATGAGGCCCATATGCCTTTTAATTCATTTTTAATTATATTTAAATACATTTTAATATTTAATTCAGATAATTAAATAATAAAACATATATTAAACATTATTAAATATATTTTGAACCTTTCAAAATACCCGGAACAACTTCCGGCCTTCATCGGAACAATTCCGGTGTTCTCTCCAATTTCTCCGGTGATCCTGAATCAATCCTTACTGCGTCGAGTACCCTTAAGTGTAACACCCTACAGTCCGGGAAACAGCAGATATGATCGAGACAATTCTCATTGATCAATGACTAATCAATTGGACCTTGTTACAATCGTTGATAGCCCCTGCGCTTCCATCGAATGAACTTCAATCGTTGTTGGATCCGTTAACCGTGTGCCTGTTCCCTTTGTCCTGGGGTACTTTGCTTGTCCGAGGTTTGATCATCGGTATCCACTATACCTAGTTCGTCCTCGTTCTCAAAAAAACAAGTTTACTCGTTCCCGTGATATTACAACTCCGTGACCTAGTCACACGTTTGCAAACTTTATGATGCAATATCACCGAGTGGGCCCAGAGTACCTATCCGTCACACGGATGGACAAATCCCGCTTTGATCTATTTGCATACTCATCAACCATCTATTTCGGAATACCCAAAGTGCACCGTTATGGCCATCATATTTCAGTCAGGCGGTGGGATACAAATAAAAGTCTCCTCATAGATGACAATTACGTATGATCATTATGGTCAAAGGATCTGGTCACTACGTTATAGTTATCGCAATGTCGAACTATGTGACTAGATCACATCGTAACACTTCTCGTGGGTGTATGTCCATCATATCATTATCCAATGATACGACTCCATTGTCAACAGATGCCATTGTCTCATGATCAGGAAACCTTGATCATCAATCGCCCAATGGACTAGTATACTAGGGTTAACTAGGGACCTGGTTGTTTGTATACCACACCTATATTAATGTTTCCGCTTAATACAGTTATAGCATAGTATCAAACGTATTATGAACTAATGGACTCTGCTCGATAAAACATATTTTATTTGCCTCTAGGGCACATTCCCAACAGCAGCCGCACTAGCATATATGAGTAGCTAACGATCTATTAAAGTAAGGGAAGATCCAAGAACTCGTTGATGATCGCATCAATAGGCCTCTATTCCACCTACTTACGTCAAACATAACACAACCTTGTCCCCTCTTTGTCGCCCTGGACGAAGAAGATCAATCAAGGCAACGCACACGTTGGTAACTTTTAAAGCATGATGCAATTGATGTTATTTTATGAACAAGGAGTAGGTCTCAAGTCATCCATAACCACGGACACGGCTTTTCGAAAAGATTTAACCCTGCAGGGGTGTACCAACTGCACATCATAGGCTTCGCATGTCCGTCCGGTTTCCGCTTGGCGGGTGAAGGCGCCTGAAACTCCGGAACGCCAAAGTCCCTCTAACTAACAACGCATAATTCCGGGTGGCCCCCGGTGAATCCACATCCAACTCAAAAGCCGGCCGCACTCTCGAATCGGTCTCTACCGTTTGGATGAGGTCGGGATGACTAACCCTCGCCCGGGCAGACACCCCTAGCTCCCTGAGGTGGGCCAACAGGATATACCATCCTCCTGGCCCAGTTTGTTTTAAAATCCACTGGAGCGCTAACCAGTCACACACACGGGTTCAAAAGGTAAATCAGCTTGGGCCACCACTAGAACTGTTTGGAGCTAGGTAGGTAAGACAAGGGGACCCCATAGAATCCCACACACGATTAGGCACGCTCGTCAAGAAACACAATACCCGGAACTCGGATCCTAGGTGAGTCGAATGGAACAAAACACCCGGCGGGAACAACCCGGTCTCCCATCCTTCATCAAATATAAAATTAACATCATATTAATGAATATCAAGCAATTTTTGATAATAGCATGATATTCCACCAAGCAGCAATGGGACAAGCAGCAGGTAAGGGCCTAAACATACTAAGCAATGGTTAAGCAAGCAGGGTACATAGCCAAACAAGGTTTTGCTAGGATGTGGGGGCATGGATGTTTGGGTCTAATTCAGAGGCACATTATATGGTGGTAGGATCAAACAACCGTTCTAAAATACAGCTAGGCAAGCGAGCTGAAAGCTACAAGGAATGTTATATAAATCCACGGAGCAGACGTAGCAGGGTCCTCGGGCTCGGAGTCGGACAAATCCACGTAAGTCTCCTCGGCAAGCTCAGGCTCTAACGTACGGTACCGGCAAAGAGCAACACCACAAATAAGCATCGGGAACAAAGGCTGCACAAGCATGAATATGATGTTCAGGTATAATGGTCATGATGTGACCCTAGCTAGTCAAGTTTAAATGAAGATTGTGACAACACGTCAACGATGCTCCATATGCCATTTATTAATTTAATGGCCTTGGTCATGACCTTAAGTTTAGGTGCAAGTGACATGTATTACATGACCTGGCATAAGCATAGTAAGTAAAGATGCATCGCAGCGTTAAAGTAAATCTATCGATTTCGGAGACAAAAAAGTGTCGACGAAAGTTGACACCCCGGGAAGTTTCAAGAGAAGAAACAGAGACAAGTCTCTCACTTTTCAGCACCAAAACCATATATGATATGGCTATATTTGGAACAAGTGCAAAAGAAGTTGGAAGAAGAAAAAGAAAAGAAAAAAATGGTGGCACATGTGAAAATTGTGTCACATTCCATTTTGTACTTGATCCGAATACAAAATGGATAGCACCATCTTAATCCTTACATTTTTCTGCCCCAAAAACATGTATGACATGTGGGCATTTGAATTGGATTTTAGAAAATACAAGGACTTGAAGTTGCTAAAGAATATAAAAAAGGAAAGGCTAGCCAGAAGGGAAAAAAGGAAGGAGGGATCAGCCTCTCCACTGCTGGGCTGGAGCTCAGCCAACGTGGCCCAGCCCGAGGCCTACCTGGCCAAACCAGCAGCCCACCGTGGCCTCTCTCGACTTGCAGGAGGGGCCTGGCTGTCAGCCAGTGATACGTCCAAAACGTATCTATATTTTCTGCTTCCTCCATGCCTCTTTTGTGTGATATTGCTATGATATTGATGAACTTCCGTACACTTTTGATCATATTTGGACTAACTTAGTAACTCAGTGCACCCCAGTGCCAGTTCATGTTTTCTGTTGTTTTTCTATTTTAGGTTTCCCCCATATTAAAGTGCTCCAAAAATTCGGGAAAACTAAATAAATAATCAGCGCTTCAGAAGCTTCGGGAATCACCGAGGGGGGCCAGAGGGGACCAACCAGGGCCCCAGGCGCCCTCCCGGTGCGCCCTAGGGTGGGGCCGCGCCAGGGGGCCGCCTGGACCCCTGGTGGCCCCCCTGGCTGCCCCCCCCCTTCTCCCATATATTCTCCGTGACGCAAAAACCCCGAGACAGGAACCCTTTTTCGCGATCTCTCCTCTGTTCCCTTGTCGCGCTTCCAAGATCGGGAGCACCAGGAGACCTCTTCCCGGCACCCTTCCGGAGGGAGGAACCAACTCCGGGAGCTTCTCCACCATCATGGATGCTTCCCGGATGAACCATGAGTAGTCCACCTTGGACCATGGGTCTATGATCAGTAGCTATGTGATGTTCTCCTCCCCTCTTTGTTCTTCATGGATTAGACCTCGTGAGCTGCCCTACATGATTGAGGCACATATGTAATCTTTCTGCTGTTGCTATGCTGAGTGTGCTGGGATCCGATGGATTATGAGATTATGTTCAGATTGTGTTTGAGTAGTATATTTGATTCTCCTCTTTTATATTTATGTTCTAGAGTAATTCTTGCATGTTCTCCGTTGTTGTTTATTGCTTTGGCCAAGTAGTAGGTAGTGACTCCAAGAGGGAGCGTTATGCATGATTGTGGGTTCATGCCCCCCGATGACTAGCTTGAGTGACAGAAACATGAGTCTAGGGGATGTGTTGTTGCCACAAGGGATAAAACAACGGTGCTTGTACTTGCGGGTGCAAGGATTGTTTACTTTACGCAAAGTTCTTTAATGCAGTTGCCTATTGCTTTGAGTTTACACTTTGGGTGGGATTCACAACTTAATACCAACGAGATGTTCTGGATAGATATCTTAAGGTGGATGATTAGTAGGTAGATGCAGATGGATTTCGGTCTACTTGATTTGGCGTACCACCCAAGCTTTTGAGCCTCTTCCTTTCTTTATAGCATAGTTAGCATTGGTTTGCGCACATAATCCTTTCAATTGCCCAGGTGTAATTTGTTTACCTCGCATGGCTATTTTATCGTCTTTTGGGAGAGAGACGTCACTAGTGAACATCATGGGACCCCGGTCTATATTTCCAATACTGTTTACACCCGCTATCAATTTACTGCTTTATTTACTTTTCCGTTGCTATCACTATCATTATTATCCCGTGCGTTTGATCCTTTGTAAACGACAAGGCCGGAGGAATTTACAACTCCTCTGTACTCATTGGGAGCAAAGTTATTTGCTGTGTGTGCAGGTCCAGGTAAAGTAAGCAACCTCGATTGTAAACGCCACCATTATTCACTTTACCACCTACTTGTCAACCTTGGAGTCCTACTAGTTCAATACTCAAACCTTAGCATCTTCGCTAAGGGAAATTTGCTGCTACGCTACATCTCAACCTTCCACTTTGGGTAACCAACGAGGGGCGAGAAGTAAACTCTCGTGACATCCGCCACCCAACCAAATCAAAAAATAGGGCCTAAATCAACATGCCCAGGGTGGAATTCGAACCTGAGACCTCTTGGTCAGGAGACAACGCACCAACCAGTTGGGCTAATAGAAGAAATACAACAGGGAAGAAAACTGACGGAACATAACACATCCTTCGCCGGATATCTGAATTCAAAAACGCGACGTGCACTGACGAAACTGAACATGGCAACGGGCGGCGACAGAGCAACTCCGGCGACGAATGCGTCGGCTACGCTGTCCCGGCGACTCAACGAAGTGGTCCTGCGCATATATGGGACAACCATGAACTCATTTTTCACTCCAGCTCGCACAAGCACCTCAAAGACGGCGGCTCGCTACTGGCCGGAATCTCACGGCGGAGGCAGAGCATCGCGGTTCAGACCCGTGATCATGGTGAACCTGGCGTGCGCAAAGGAGACACTTTGGTGCCATACGTGCGTCCCGCGTGCTCCAAGAGCACGGGGGAGCAGGCCCCGTTCACTACACGGCCCTGGTGACCACGAAACGCACACCGGCGATGACTAAGCAGTGGACCTACGGCACAAACGACGTGCACACGCCCTACGGAGAGAAGGATAATGTGCGGCTCACCTAGGGGATGCCGACAACGAGGAGAACGCAACGGAGAGGAAGAAGAAGTGGGGTCGTCCCTGGAGAAGAAGACGGCCGAGGCGGGGGCTCATCATCGAGGAAGCGCTCCTCCTCACCAAGATGGCACATGCGGGAAGGAAACGAAGCGCTTCAGCGCGGGGATGGACGAGCACGAGCGCGAGCTTGAAGGCGAGGCAAGGCGGCGGAGAATTGGAGCTCAGCTCACCGGCGCCATGGCGGAACAGGGGAGGGGGAGGTCGACGCAGGGAGGCGGCGGCGGAGAAATTGAGGGGAGGGAACGACTGGCTAGGGTTCCTGAAGCCCGTCACGGGCCCTGGCTATATAGGGGGTTGCTCCGGCCACGTCGACGGACGAACTTGCCTCCGTGGCCGCCGGTGTGAGAGGAGCCGTCGAGGTCCCCCCGGCCATGCTGGAAAGGCGACACGCCAGGGTGGTCCTATTCGGGATCGACGGTGGGGATGGCTTCCCACTTACCGGTTCGGAGTCGGTCTTGAGCCTAGGAGGGTGGAAGAAGGGCCCAGGTGGGCTGGGCTGAGCCATACGTTGGGAAAAAAGAAAAGGAGCACCCCCCCTCTGGCCTTTTCTGTTTAACAAAAGAAGAGGCACTTGGGGAGTTTCCAGAAATATTTACAAGGAATTAAATCACCTAAAAATATGCAAAATGATCCTTGCAATATTCTACATTTTTCAAAAATGGTTGGAGCCCTTTCGGAACAAGCAAACTCTTGAGCCCTTTTTGAATTTGAATTCAATTTGAACTACAACTTGAATCATCAGAGGGCAATAATTCAAAGTGGGCATTTTGAAATGCTTGGGAAGGGGAAAGAACTGGCTATGCCAAGTTTGGGGTCAAGGGGAGCACACATGCCACATGGAAAATTCCTCAAACACCCTTCTTGAACGATGTTGTTTGAATTCAAAAGCAAAACAAATGAACTCAAAACTCCTTGGCATTTAAAATCATCACATGGAATTACATCCTCTTTCATCATAACAAGTTTCAAAGCCATTGATGAAAGCAAGATTACAACTTGGAATATAAAATTGCTTCTGGGCAGTTACAGCTCTCCCCCACCAACGCAGGATCTCGTCCCGAGATATAAGCCTGAGACAACTCTGGATACTCTGAACGGAGATGATCTTCACGCTCCCAAGTTGCTTCCTTCTCTGAATGATGTGCCCACTGCACCTTCATGCACTTGACCGTCTTGTTGCGAGTCTGGCGCTCGGACGTCTCAAGAACACGGACTGGACGCTCTAAGTAGGAAAGGTCCGCACTCAGCTGGATCTCGCCCAAGTCAACGGCCTGCTCTGGCTGCTTGAAACACTACTTTAGCTGCGACACGTGGAACTCGTCATGCACCATGGACAGACTCTCTAGAAGCTCAAGCCGAAAGGTGAGAGGTCCTCTAGTCTCAAGGATGCGGAAAGGTCCGACAAATCTTGGAGCGAGCTTTCCTTTGATGCCAAAGCGGTGAGTTCCCCTCAATGGAGACACTCTCAGGTACGCCCAATCACCAATCTGGAAAGCTACACCACGGTGCCTCTTGTCATAATAGGCTTTCTGCCTTGACTATGTTGCCTTGAGATGCTCTCGGACAATCTTCACTTTATCCTCTGCCTCCTGGATCACATCTGGACCGAACAACTGCCTTTCACCTGTCTCGGGCCAGTTCAGAGGTGTCCTGCACTTCCGGCCATACAAGACCTCAAAAGGTGCTGCCTGCAGACTTGTCTGATAGTTGTTGTTGTAAGTAAACTCAGCATACGGCAAGCACTCCTCCCATTTAATGCCAAAGGAAATGACACATGCTCGAAGCATGTCCTCGAGGATTTGATTCACGCGCTCGACCTGCCCACTGGTCTGAGGGTGATAAGAATGTCGTACCAATCGCCTTTTGAAAGGCCTGCCAGAACTTGGAGGTGAAAAGAATGCCTCTATCAGAACTGATCTTCTTGGGAATGCCGTGAAAATATACAACTCTTGCGGTATACAAATCCGCCAACTGAGCTGATGAAATGGAGTCCTTCACTGGAAAGAAGTGGGCAACTTTGGAAAGATTGTCAATGACGACAAAGATGGCATTGTTCTTCTTCTGCGACAAAGGGAAGCCTATGATGAAATCCATCTCTATGTGATCCCATTTCCACTCTGGAATCTCAAGTGGATGAAGTAGCCCTGCAGGCTTCTGGTGTTGTGCCTTCACTCTCCTGCACACATCACACTGAGACACAAAACGGGCAACATCCTTCTTCATATGAGTCCACCAAAAGCTTTGCTTGAGATCCTGATACATCTTTGTACTTCCCGGATGAATTGATAGCTTGGAATCATGGGCCTCCTTCATGATGACCTCTCTGAGATCTCCCTCCTTAGGAACAACAACTCTCTCCTCAAAGAACATGGTGTCGTCATTATGCACTGAAAAGCAACCGTACTTGGGAACTTAGGCGGCAATACCCTGTTTGATCTTTTGAATCATTGAGTTGCCAAACTGAGCTTCACGGATCTTCTCATGGATAGTGGGCTCTACCACAAGGTTGGCAAGGTAGTGTCGCATCCCAACTTTTGTAGTTCCTTTACTAGAATCCTAAAATTTGGGGCTAACAAAAACTTTGCATGGTTGTGAGTGTTGTGATGTTGAATCTATGTTTGACTGTGTGTGCTTAGTGTTGATCATGCTAAACTGGGTGGCTGTCGTGTGGAGTCAGTGTACTCGTGTGAATAGCATAGGATTCCACCCGATCTTGTTGATCATCTCGGCATGATCATAAGCACGGCCACACTACTACCCTAGCATGCATAGATTAAGACCGTCACATCATGTACCACTATCGCACTCTCTCACTAAAAGATGGTTTTGCATCCCTTTTCTTTTGTTTGTTTCGTTATAAAAACCCTATTTATTTTACGTGGTAAAAATCATGCTAGTGATGATTGTTGATCACCACAAAGCCTAAGGCACTACCTTTTCGCACAATAAAGAAAACTTAAACAAAGATCATTAAAATCCGATTAACATATTGCAGTTCTAATAAAAAAAATTCATGCATGACCATGATCCACCCACAATACCTAAAAATTACTTTTTTTTATTTATAGAAATTTTGTTTAGGCATTTTCACAAACACATGGGGTGCATTCTTTTATTAGCTTGAATTTGTGTTTTAAGGAACCTTAATAGAAAGAAAAAAAAACCACCCTATCCTCTCCCGTACACCCCCCCCTCTGCTGACGTCAACCCCGAGCCCCCCCGGTGACGCATGCCCTGGCCACCGCCTCGACTCCCCAGTAGGCGAGGAGGCCACGCTCGCTCGCCTCCCTCTTCCGCTCCCGCACCCCCCCCTTCCACCCATCTATAAAACCCACCCCATAGCCCCTCCTCACCTCACTCCACCCACAGCCCAGCTCCACCCCCCCCCCACTGATCGGTAGCAGAAGAGAAGGAAGAACAGAAGAGAAGGAAGAACAGAAGGGAAGGAAGAAGGAGGGAAGGGAGAAAGGAGGAAGGAGAAGGAGGGAGGAGGAAGAAGAGGAGAGGAGGGAGAGGCCGGCGAGCCTCTCCACCTCCGCCACCTCTCGCCGGAGCCGGCGCCGGCGAGGAGCCCCGCCCCGACGACCGCGCAGCCGCCCCCGAGCCGCCGTCGTCTACCCCGAGCAGAATTCCGCGCCGACGTCCACGGACCGCCCCGACGCCAAAAACGGAACCCCACCGCCGTCCTGCACGCCCGCCGCCCCTCCACGCCGACCGCCGCCGCCTGAGACGCCCCCGGTGAGCCACCCGAGCCCAAAATCGTCCGCCACGAGCGCCTTTTTTTTCACGATGCATGCACGTTTTTACCGCAAAAATGGAGCCCCCTAGGTCCCCTCTACCCCCGCCGCCGCTCGCCACCGGCCGCCGGCCGCCGGAGGGCCGCCGGCGAGCCAGGCAGCCCCCTGGCGCCATGGGAGCTCACTCCCGAGCTAGGAGACGGCCCCTGGCCGTCCGATCTGATTAGATCCAACGGCCAGGAGGCCCCCGTACCCCTTCGTTTATTAAAAAAATGCTGGGCTCGGCCCGTTAAAAAAAAATGACCGGGTGCGTCCACTAGCCATTGGGCCGGCTGTAAATTTGTTTTCTTTTTCTTAAAAACTGCAGCACTAAAATAATTATAGACAAATAACCATAGCTCAGAAAAATGTGAAATAAAATTTGTGTGGTTTAGAAAATTGTGTTTTATTTTTCTGTATACTTAGAATAATTTTTATGCAATGTCAAATTAATTGATTTAGTTTAAACTAGTTAATTGTGCTTTTTAGCATCTAGTAATAGTTTTAATCAATTCTCTGTAAACCCTAAAAATGTAATGTTGATTTTTATTTACTCCTGTGTTTATTCTTGATTTTTTTCTGTGTGTTTAGAATTTTTTTTGACTAAATAAATTTGTGATCTTTTTTTATTATTATTATTAATACTATTGCTAGTTATTCCCTTTGTAACTTATGTTAGTACTATTTTGATTGTTAGTATAATATTAAACTAGCATGTGGTCAGAATATTATTGCTATGAACTTGATTATGGAATTAAACAAGTTAATAAGTTGCTAGTAAATCACTTAACATAGCTCTAGTTAAGAATTACTTAATAAAATCTTATTTTGGTAATCCTATTAAATTTATTTCAATGCCTTGTTTTGATGTTTAACTTGGAGTGATTGATTTAGTATTTCATTTCTAGTACAATTGATACTCTTAATTACTAGTTGTTTGATAGTAAGGTTGAGTGATGTGTGCTTTGTTTGTTTTGCCCGATTGTGATGGTAAATTTGTTTCTTCCGCAACGTGTAGACGATACGCCGTACGTTGCAGGTGAAGACTCCTCCCTTGCCACCGAAGAAGCCGATCCAGGGTACATCGTCGAGGAAGGCAAGCCACCGTCAAAACTCAAACTCCGCATTACCCATTTTTATTTTCTTGGTATCATTTATATTATATCATACTAGTATTTAAGTCATATGGTTTGGGATTATAATAGTTGTATTAGAGAAACTCCACACCACCCCATAGCCTACCTAATTGGGAAAAACTAAGTAGAACCCCGATGATCCCGGCATTCTACCGAGACCATCACTCAGCTCTAGTACTTAGTGTTACATAACAACTTGGAAAGTCATACTTCATTCTACTTAGTACGGCATTCACCTAAGAAGGTGGTATAGCCGGGATTGTGGAACATCGTCGGACATGGACAAAGTCTGGAAGGACTCTCTATTTGTGCCGCCAAAAATCTAGCATTACAGTACAACCACTATACTCTGGTATGGGACAGGGCTAGTTGGAAGCTTGTTTGTCTTAGTACGGGGGTCCTATAACTACACATGGATGCGTGATTCCACGAATCCGATAGCCCTCGAAGTCGATGGGTGAAATTCGCTAGGCTTAGTGTCGGAAGGAACCTTGGTACTCTTCGACTACGGTGCAGGCTTGGGTCCAAGAGGAGCATGTCCTGTCACACGGAAAGTCCCTGCATTACGCAAGGGGTGGATTCACCTGTACTAGGGCAGACAAGGGGAAAGCTAAGGTCGATTATCCGAGACCCGCATACTGAAGTATGACGATCCGTGGGGACACACGGCGGATGTATCGAATGTGGTGGGTAAAGTGTACAACCTCTGCAGAGTGTAAATCTATTCGAGTAGCCGGAGTCCACGGTCATGGACAGCTAGTGAGGCCACACATTGTGGGGAAATAGATGAGAAAACCGGTACTGAGTTTATGGTTCGCGATGATGGTGTTGTTATAGTTGAGAAAGGGTTGGTCTTGACTTATCCAAATGAAATGTGGGGAATAAAACTTGCCAAGTTTAAAACCTTGCCAACTTAATACTAATGTTGAGTAGATAGGCAACCCTATGATAAACTCCACCATATAGCCATCCCATTATTTTCCTGTACAAAACTTTGTTTCTTTCTTTAGGTGGTTTGCGAGTACTTTATATGTACTCACGGCTTTGTCCCTGGTTATTCCATCGGCCAGGCTTGGAGGAGCAGGTATATGACGACGATGCTACCGGCGAATACTAGGACGTGTTATGCTCTGATCTACCCTGTGGATTGTGTCGCCCTACCCTTGCTGCTTTTGCTTTTCCGCTGCTATTTGAGCCCGATGAGGCCATGTAAGACTTTATTTATGTATGACTTGTATTCGGTATTGTATGAACATTGAGACTATGAAATTCATGTCGAGTTGTGTGTCATGCGAACTGATCATGGGAGCATGACTGTATACACAGCTGGTCGCTTCGGACATATAGTCCGGGGTGCCCACAGACTTGGTATCAGAGCCTCTGTTCAGACCATAGCAGCCTAGTTAGGTTGGTCGGTAGATAGGATGGGGGAGATCAAAAACTATTTTCTAAAGTAAAGAGATGGTCAAATGCATAGTATAGAATGCTTACCTCTCTTATCCCCTCTATAGTAACCTATTAAATGTTTTACTATGTTAAAATTTTGCACACTTGTCATCTAACGTAAACTCTTAAAACTTGTAGATGGCTGGAGTTCCTGTGCACCACCTCCAGCTGACTCAGGCTGGGAAGACGCCCTTTGCTCAGGATCTGATGGATCTGCTTGCGCTCATTCACCGCCCAGCTGCGGAGTTCAGGGCTTTCCAGATCACCAATGGTGAGGACACCGAGCTCCGCCTGATTGTGCGGTGTGAGCTCCGAGGTTCGGAGGTGACTCCACGGTCGGATCCTATCAGCTTCACAGTGTACGCTCGTACCTGGGAGGAGGGCCTGGGCCGAGCTTGCCAGGAGGCGATTGCTCGCCTGGTGAGGTTTCACCAGTACGAGCTGGGTACCACGCGGTTCCGTCACTACGGGATGCGCGATGGTGAGGGAAATCCCACTCCTGGTGTACTTCACCCAGTTCTGAGGGACCACCTGTTCGCTCTAGAGACACACCTGGCTCTGACTCAGGCTCAGCTGGATGAGGTCCGGGTCAAGCATGACTACACCCTCCAAACCAATGGTCCCGCCCCCGTCGCCCCCATCGAGCTGGAGACTAGGGAAAAGATTATCAAGGAGCTGCAGGACAAGGTCACCGGTCTGGAGGAGAGGAACAAGATGCTGAAGAAGAAGAACAGGAACCTGAAGCGTATGTGCGACGACTTGTAGGAGAAGATCGATGCCCTGGATGATGGCGACGACATCCAGAAGGGTGAGGACGCTCATATCAGTGATGATGAGGACTGGATGGATGAGGAGTATGAGGAGGTTCCGGACACTGATGATGAGGACTTCATTGATGATCGCGAGGAGGATGAGCTCTAGGCGTCGTTAGTTGTAGGATGCCCTTTTGGAGATTGGTGATAGACGTTGCATATGTGGTTGGTTACCTGTAAGACTTTTTTATGTTTGAGACTTATGCTATCGTTATGCTGCCATGTGGTGATTGCTAGTTGCATGATTATTACCTATTTTTATAAGTCTTGCCTGTGTTTGATAACTAGATTGTTAGGGACTTACCCCCTTGTAGACTGAATTCCCTCTTATCTTGCGCACCAACCTCAGGATGCCGAGAAGATCCCGCGCCAACCCAGGTGGATCCGGTGACGCGCCACCGCCACCACCCGACCCAAGCATGGCGCAGCTTCTGCGACTGCTGATGGAGGAGCGCCAGGCCGCTCGAGACGAGCGCCAGGAGAACATGGCTGCCCTCCAGCAGCTAGTCCAGGCCGCCACCAATGCCAACCAAGGAGGCGGAGGAGCTGGTGGGAATGAGGAGCCCAGGTCTCGGCTCCGAGATTTCCAGAACACCAACCCACCCGTGTTCTCGCAGACGAAGGAGCCTTTGGATGCTGAGGATTGGCTCCGCACCATGGAGAACAATCTCGCTGTCGCTGCTGTTGGCAACAACGAGAAGGTCCTGTATGCCACCCACTATCTCACCGGCACCGCAAGGAGCTGGTGGGAAGGAGTGCGTGCCCGTATTCCTGCGGGGCAAGTACTCACCTGGGCAGAGTTCTCCGAGAAGTTCAAGAAGGCGCACATCCCGACTGCACTGATCCGGAGAATGAAAGACGAGTTCCGCCACCTCAAACAAGGAGGCATGACTGTGGTTGGATATCTTGACCGCTTCACTCAGCTGTCGAGGTATGCCCCGGAGGAGGTGGACACCGTGGAGAAGCGAAAGGACCGTTTCCTGGATGGATTGCACGATGAGCTGCAGGTTGTCCTGGTGGCTATGCAGTTCCCCGATCTTGAGTCTCTTGCCGACGCTGCTATCATGATGGAAGGCAAGCTCAAGACGGCCTCTGAGAACCGCAAGCGCCGCATGATGCAGCAGGGAGGATCCAGCAATCCCCGACTGCGTCCTGCACAGCCACCAAGGCCAGCACCCCAGCCTCAGAGGGCCCCTTACCCAGCACCACGCTCCAATGCTCCTGCTCGCCCCGGAGGAGTTCCGCGCCCAGCAGGCGGAGTTCCCCGCGACCCTGCATCGGATGTGATCTGCTTCAAGTGTGGCCAGAAGGGTCACTACGCCATTACCTGCACCAATAAGGCGAATGCTGCCCCACGCCCCAATGCTCCAGCACCAGCCAGAGGGAACCCTGGCCGCAACAACGCCCAGCGCGGTGCGCCCAACGCCGCCAAGGGACGTCTGAACCATGTGCAAGCCGAGGAAGCCCTGGAGGCAGCAGACGTTATCTTGGGTACGTTTCCAGTTAATTCAGTACCTGCTCAAGTATTGTTTGATTCTGGTGCATCACACTCATTTGTTACGAAGACATGTGTGGATAGAAGTAAGTTGTCACCTAGTGAAATGAGGAGGCCCATGATAGTCCAAATACCCGGATCCAAAACCTGAGCCAGTTTAGCTTGTTCCGGTGTTCACATAAAAATTCATGGAGTTGAGTTCCCCGCTGACCTGATCGTGTTAGGGACAGAAGGTATAGATGTGGTACTTGGCATGAATTGGTTGTCCAGATATCGAGGCCGAATAGATTGCACTGAGAGGACAGTCAGCCTCACAAGTGCCGATGGAGTTCAGATAGAGTACACCGACAAGGAAGAGACTGCCCGAGCCTTCTGTCATCAGAGTGTCTCGGTGCCACCACTTGAAGAAGTGAAGGTTGCGTGTGAATTTCCGGACGTCTTTCCGGAAGAGCTACCCGTTATGCCGCCTGATCGGGATATCGAGTTTATCATTGAGTTAGTGCCTGGCACAGCCCCTATTGCACAGAGACCCTACCGGATGAATGTTGAAGAACTGGTTGAGTTGAAGAAGCAGTTGAATGATATGCTCCAGAAGGGACTGATTCGACCCAGTGCTTCACCCTGGGGTTCGCCAGTTCTCTTTGTGGACAAGAGAGACGGCACCATACGCATGTGTGTGGACTACCGTAAGCTGAACGAAGTTGCCATCAAGAACAAGTATCCGCTCCCCAAGATCGAGGATCTGTTCGATCAGTTGAACGGAGCCCGAGTCTTCTCCAAGATCGATCTAACGACCGGATATCACCAGTTGAAGGTTCGCGAGTCGGATATCCCCAAGACAGCTTTCACGACCCGCTATGGTTTGTTCGAATACACTGTCATGTCTTTCGGTCTTACCAATGCCCCGGCCTATATCATGAATCTCATGAACAAGATTTTCATGAAGTACCTCGACAAGTTTGTGGTGGTGTTCATTGACGACATCCTTATATATTCCAAGACCAAAGAAGAGCACGCCGATCATTTGCGCTTAGTCCTCGAGACTTTGCGTGAGCACCAGTTGTACGCCAAGTTCAGCAAGTGCGAGTTCTGGCTCAAAGAAGTCGGATTTTTGGGACATGTATTGTCGGAAGGAGGTATATCTGTCGACCCCGCCAAGATTCAGTCCATCCTAGACTGGACCGCTCCGACCACTCAGACTGAAGTGAGAGGATTCCTCGGACTAGCTGGATACTACCGAAAGTTCGTGGAAGGCTTCTCCAGCATCGCCCGACCCATGACCCAGCTGCTAAAGAAGGACCAGAAGTTTGTGTGGACGGAAAAGTGTGAAGCCAGTTTCCAGGAGTTGAAGAGGAGATTTGTATCCGCCCCAGTGTTGACGATGCCTGACCTGACCAAGACCTTTGATGTGTATTGCGATGCATCGAAGATTGGTTTGGGTTGCGTTCTTATGCAAGTGGGCAAGGTGATTGAGTACCTGTCACGACAGTTGAAGCCGCACGAGTTGAACTACCCCACACATGACTTGGAGCTAGCCGCTGTGGTGCTTGCTCTCAAGAGATGGAGACATTACCTGATGGGTCACCGTTGTGACATTTACACAGACCATAAGAGCCTGAAGTACATTTTCTCACAGAAGGAGTTGAACATGAGGCAGAGGAGATGGATCGAATTGATCAACGACTACGATCTCGAGATTCACTACCATCCGGGCAAGGCCAATGTGGTAGCAGATGCCCTCAGCCGCAAGCCCTGCACACTTAATGCTATGATCAGGGAGACGCAGCCAACTCTGCACGAGGAGTTCGAGAAGCTGGGTTTGGAACTTGTTACACCCGGTTTTCTGGCTCACCTCGAGCTGACTCCGACTCTATTTGATCATATCAAGGAGGCACAGAAGGGACACGATAGTATCGAGGGAATCAAGAAGAAGATGCCCCTCGGCAAGGCCCCGAAGTTCACGATAGATGATAAAGGAGTTCTTTGGTTCGATGGTCGATTGTGTGTGCCCGACATGTACGAGTTGAAGCTCACTATCCTGAAGGAAGCTCACGATACACCTTACTCCATCCACCCTGGAGGGACTAAAATGTATCAAGACCTGAAGGACTTGTTCTGGTGGCACGGTATGAAGCGTGAAATTGCCTTGTATGTCGCCAAGTGTGACATCTGCCAGAGAGTGAAAGCAGAGAATCAGAGACCTGCAGGATTGCTGCAACCACTCCGAGTTCCTGAATGGAAGTGGGAACAAATAGGTATGGATTTCATCACAGGTCTACCGAGGTCGAGCAAAGGTCATGACTCTATCTGGGTCATCGTCGACCGACTCACCAAGGTAGCGCACTTCATCCCAGTATGAACCACTTATCGAGGAGACCAGCTGGCAGAATTGTACATGTCAAGGATCGTATGCCTGCACGGAGTTCCGAAGGAAATTGTGTCAGACCGAGGTACCCAGTTTACCTCGAGGTTCTGGAAACAAGTTCAGGAGGCACTAGGCACGAAGCTTGCGTTCAGCACAGCCTATCACCCGCAGACTGGAGGCCAGACTGAGCGAGTGAACCAGATACTAGAGGATATGCTCCGCGCATGTGCTCTAGCCTACGGTTCCAAGTGGGAGGACTGCTTGCCCTATGCAGAATTCTCCTACAACAACAGTTACCAGTCGAGTTTGCAGATGGCACCATTTGAAGCTCTGTATGGGAGGAAGTGTCGCACACCCCTGAACTGGTCTCAGACCGGAGAAGGGAAGATTTTCGGACCCGATGTTCTGAAAGAGGCTGAAGAACAGGTCCAGTTGATTCGTGAGCGTCTCAAGACCGCTCAGTCTCGTCAGAAGAGTTATGCCAACCCCAAGCGTCGAGAGGTGACTTTTGAAGTTGGAGATTTTGTATATCTCCGAGTCACCCCATTGAAAGGAATGCAGCGATTCCATGTGAAGGGGAAGCTAGCACCCCGATACATCGGACCGTTTGAGGTGATAGCCAGGCGAGGCCAAGTTGCCTATCAGTTGAGACTGCCAGCAGAGCTATCCGATGTGCACAATGTCTTCCACGTCTCGCAGCTCCGGAAATGTCTGGAGGTGCCGGAGAAGCCCGATGTTTTCAAGAACATCGATCATCGCACGGTGGACATCAACCAGGATCTCACGTACCGCGAGACACCCCTTCGTATCCTGGAAGAAGCCACCCGAGTCACCCGAAAGCGCGCGATCAAGTTCCACAAGGTCCAGTGGACAAACCACACAGAGGAGGAAGCCACCTGGGAACGGGAGGACTACCTCAAGCGCGAGTTCCCGCATCTCTTCACTAGCTTGAGAATCTCGGGGACGAGATTCTTTTTAAGGGGGGAAGGTTTGTCGCATCCCAACTTTTGTAGTTCCTTTATTAGAATGCTAAAATTTGGGGCTAACAAAAACTTTGCATGGTTGTGAGTGTTGTGATGTTGAATCTATGTTTGACTGTGTGTGCTTAGTGTTGATCATGCTAAACTGGGTGGCTGTCGTGTGGAGTCAGTGTACTCGTGTGAATAGCATAGGATTCCACCCGATCTTGTTGATCATCTCGGCATGATCATAAGCACGGCCACACTAATACCCTAGCATGCATAGATTAAGACCGTCACATCATGTACCACTATCGCACTCTCTCACTAAAAGATGGTTTTGCATCCCTTTTCTTTTGTTTGTTTCGTTATAAAAACCCTATTTATTTTACGTGGTAAAAATCATGCTAGTGATGATTGTTGATCACCACAAAGCCTAAGGCACTACCTTTTCGCACAATAAAGAAAACTTAAACAAAGATCATTAAAATCCGACTAACATATTGCAGTTCTAATAAAAAAAATTCATGCATGACCATGATCCACCCACAATACCTAAAAATTACTTTTTTTTATTTATAGAAATTTTGTTTAGGCATTTTCACAAACACATGGGGTGCATTCTTTTATTAGCTTGAATTTGTGTTTTAAGGAACCTTAATAGAAAGAAAAAAAACCACCCTATCCTCTCCCGTACACCCCCCCCCCTCTGCTGACGTCAACCCCGAGCCCCCCCGGTGACGCATGCCCTGGCCACCACCTCGACTCCCCAGTAGGCGAGGAGGCCACGCTCGCTCGCCTCCCTCTTCCGCTCCCGCACCCCCCCCCCTTCCACCCATCTATAAAACCCACCCCATAGCCCCTCCTCACCTCACTCCACCCACAGCCCAGCTCCACCCCCCCCCCCACTGATCGGTAGCAGAAGAGAAGGAAGAACAGAAGAGAAGGAAGAACAGAAGGGAAGGAAGAAGGAGGGAAGGGAGAAAGGAGGAAGGAGGAGGAGGGAGGAGGAAGAAGAGGAGAGGAGGGAGAGGCCGGCGAGCCTCTCCACCTCCGCCACCTCTCGCCGGAGCCGGCACCGGCGAGGAGCCCCGCCCCGACGACCGCGCAGCCGCCCCCGAGCCGCCGTCGTCTACCCCGAGCAGAATTCCGCGCCGACGTCCACGGACCGCCCCGACGCCAAAAACGGAACCCCACCGCCGTCCTGCACGCCCGCCGCCCCTCCACGCCGACCGCCGCCGCCTGAGACGCCCCCGGTGAGCCACCCGAGCCCAAAATCGTCCGCCACGAGCGCCTTTTTTTTCACGATGCATGCACGTTTTTACCGCAAAAATGGAGCCCCCTAGGTCCCCTCTACCCCCGCCGCCGCTCGCCACCGGCCGCCGGCGAGCCAGGCAGCCCCCTGGCGCCATGGGAGCTCACTCCCGAGCTAGGAGACGGCCCCTGGCCGTCCGATCTGATTAGATCCAACGGCCAGGAGGCCCCCGTACCCCTTCGTTTATTAAAAAAAATGCTGGGCTCGGCCCGTTAAAAAAAAAATGACCGGGTGCGTCCACTAGCCATTGGGCCGGCTGTAAATTTGTTTTCTTTTTCTTAAAAACTGCAGCACTAAAATAATTCTAGACAAATAACCATAGCTCAGAAAAATGTGAAATAAATTTTGTGTGGTTTAGAAAATTGTGTTTTATTTTTCTGTATACTTAGAATAATTTTTATGCAATGTCAAATTAATTGATTTAGTTTAAACTAGTTAATTGTGCTTTTTAGCATCTAGTAATAGTTTTAATCAATTCTCTGTAAACCCTAAAAATGTAATGTTGATTTTTATTTACTCCTGTGTTTATTCTTGATTTTTTTCTGTGTGTTTAGAATTTTTTTTGACTAAATAAATTTGTGATCTTTTTTTATTATTATTATTAATACTATTGCTAGTTATTCCCTTTGTAACTTATGTTACTACTATTTTGATTGTTAGTTTAATATTAAACTAGCATGTGGTCAGAATATTATTGCTATGAACTTGATTATGGAATTAAACAAGTTAATAAGTTGCTAGTAAATCACTTAACATAGCTCTAGTTAAGAATTATTTAATAAAATCTTATTTTGGTAATCCTATTAAATTTATTTCAATGCCTTGTTTTGATGTTTAACTTGGAGTGATTGATTTAGTATTTCATTTCTAGCACAATTGATACTCTTAATTACTAGTTGTTTGATAGTAAGGTTGAGTGATGTGCGCTTTGTTTGTTTTGCCCGATTGTGATGGTAAATCTGTTTCTTCCGCAACGTGTAGACGATACGCCGTACGTTGCAGGTGAAGACTCCTCCCTTGCCACCGAAGAAGCGGATCCAGGGTACATCGTCGAGGAAGGCAAGCCACCGTCAAAACTCAAACTCCGCATTACCCATTTTTATTCTCTTGGTATCATTTATATTGTATCATACTAGTATTTAAGTCATATGGTTTGGGATTATAATAGTTGTATTAGAGAAACTCCACACCACCCCATAGCCTACCTAATTGGGAAAAACTAAGTAGAACCCTGATGATCCCGGCATTCTGCCGAGACCATCACTCAGCTCTAGTACTTAGTGTTACATAACAACTTGGAAAGTCATACTTCATTCTACTTAGTACGGCATTCACCTAAGAAGGTGGTATAGCCGGGATTGTGGAACATCGTCGGACATGGACAAAGTCTGGAAGGACTCTCTATTTGTGCCGCCAAAAATCTAGCATTACAGTACAACCACTATACTCTGGTATGGGACAGGGCTAGTTGGAAGCTTGTTTGTCTTAGTACGGGGGTCCTATAACTACACATGGATGCGTGATTCCACGAATCCGATAGCCCTCGAAGTCGATGGGTGAAATTCGCTAGGCTTAGTGTCGGAAGGAACCTTGGTACTCTTCAACTACGGTGCAGGCTTGGGTCCAAGAGGAGCATGTCCTGTCACACGGAAAGTCCCTGCAGTACGCAAGGGGTGGATTCACCTGTACTAGGGCAGACAAGGGGAAAGCTAAGGTCGATTATCCGAGACCCGCATACTGAAGTATGACGATCCGTGGGGACACACGGCGGATGTATCGAATGTGGTGGGTAAAGTGTACAACCTCTGCAGAGTGTAAATCTATTCGAGTAGCCAGAGTCCACGGTCATGGACAGCTAGTGAGGCCACACATTGTGGGGAAATAGATGAGAAAACCGGTACTGAGTTTATGGTTCGCGATGATGGTGTTGTTATAGTTGAGAAAGGGTTGGTCTTGACTTATCCAAATGAAATGTGGGGAATAAAACTTGCCAAGTTTAAAACCTTGCCAACTTAATACTAATGTTGAGTAGATAGGCAACCCTATGAGAAACTCCACCATATAGCCATCCCATTATTTTCCTGTACAAAACTTTGTTTCTTTCTTTAGGTGGTTTGCGAGTACTTTATATGTACTCACGGCTTTGTCCCTGGTTATTCCATCGGCCAGGCTTGGAGGAGCAGGTATATGACGACGATGCTACCGGCGAATACTAGGACGTGTTATGCTCTGATCTACCCTGTGGATTGTGTCGCCCTACCCTTGCTGCTTTTGCTTTTCCGCTGCTATTTGAGCCCGATGAGGCCATGTAAGACTTTATTTATGTATGACTTGTATTCGGTATTGTATGAACATTGAGACTATGATATTCATGTCGAGTTGTGTGTCATGCGAACTGATCATGGGAGCATGACTGTATACACAGCTGGTCGCTTCGGACATATAGTCCGGGGTTCCCACAGGTAGCCTGCTGGAACTAGCTCGATATTGAGCCTGCGAAAGGACTCACACAAATCAGGGTGGATCTTCTGCACCTGGATATTATTGCAAACGCTCTTGTGGCTCGGCGCGTCAGCTATGACATTCGCCTTCCCAGGAGTGTACTGAATATCAACTGTGTACTCAGTAATGGTTTCAAGCCATCTTATTTGCCTCAAGTTCAGATTTGGCTGAGTGAACAAGTACTTCAGAATCTTGTGGTTGGTGAACACATCCACCTTCCTCCCTAAGAGGAGGTGTCGCCAAGTGATCAAGGTGTGCACAACTGCTGCAAGCTCCAAGTCATGCGTGGGATAATTCCTCTCACTCGTCTTCAACTCCCATGAGTTATAGGCCACAATGTTCTTTCCTTGCATCAAAACTCCGCCTAGCCCCTGCAATGAGGCATCACAAAACACCTAAAAAGGTTGTGACTCATCTGGCGGTGTGAGAATTGGAGCTGTGGTCAAATTCTTCTTCAACTCATTGAAGGCTGACTGGAAATCTGGTGACCAAGTGTATCGCTTGCCCTTGCACAACAACTCTGTCATTGGCTTTGCTATTTTGGAGAAATTCTGCACAAACCTCCTGCAATAGCTGGTGAGGCCGAGAAAACTCCTTAGTTGCTTCACATTCTTTGGCGGAGCCCATTCTTGAATAGTGCGGACTCGCTCTGGATCAACCGCAATACCCTCAACAGAAAATGACATGGCCAAGAAAGTTAACCTTGTCGAGCCAAAACTCACACTTGGAGAACTTGGCATAGTACTGGTGCTCTCTCAGCTTCTGCAGCACCAAGCGAAGATGTCGGGACCCGGGGTTAGCGTATGCAAGTCCCGCTATGACATAGTCATATGGAGAGCCGAGAACCGTACCCACTTGTCTAAGCATACAAGTCCAAGCACAGAACGTTCTCGGAAAGCATCGTACGTGAGGGGCATCCCATCCAGGCCGAATGATCAACTGAGATGGGTCCTCATCGTCCGCACACAAGTCTAAATGATATTGGTGATGAACTCCCATATTCACAGACAAGTCGCCTCAACCATACTATCGACTATCTCATAGCTCTTACATAGACTTGCTCCAGCCCGATCACTTAGTTGGGGTCTAGGGCGGGCTCGATCATACAACAAAGTGTGCACGAGACAGAGTCTCGAACAATCGCATCGCGATGCCCCAAGCTGCGCACATCTAAGGGCCACTTGGTGTATAAAAGACCGCCAGCCAGATCACAACTAAGGTCTCGAAAACCCATACAAAGACATGCATGTTATAAACATACACGCAACACACATGCCTTGTATGAACAGCAGGTATCATTGCAATTCTCTACAAAGTATACATTTTATTGATAACTCTTACAGAGTGCACACAGAGATCACAAGTCTGTCATCCAACATTACAACAAACACGTGGAAGCAAAGTAGGTCTGAGTACAGACAAGTTTAACAAATGGCTTAAGAAGCCTTATTTAAACACAAGCCCTCCACGAGGGAACCAGTCGTCTGACTGGGACTACACTAGCTTGGTCTTCAGTCGTCGAGCTCGAAGCAAACGTGAGTACAAAGTCGTACTCAGCAAGACTTACGTAGGAACTATACTAATCATGCACATGTATCAAGGTAAAGGGAGGTGGGGTTCAATTGCAGAAGTGTCAGCTTTGACTTGGCTAGTCCTGAACTACGAGTACCAGACTTGAGGTAAGAAGCGTACACGAGTCCACTACATCTCCAACCAATTACACCACTATGGTTCCTTCCTCGACTTCCCCACGAGAAAGCACGCCATAGCACTCACGCTTATCTTGGCAAGTTTTATAAGTATCCGGTTCAAGTTGTCTAATAATCGGGCACAGTTTTCCAAGTAGTCCCTTACCGCGGACGCGGCTATTTGAATAGTTTATTAACCCTGCAGGGGTGTACTGCTACACACATGAAACCATCAGTTACCGTCGGGATCTCGTCACCCTTCAAGCGGGTGTCGGCGAGGATAATCTCCACAACTTTTACCTCACAGCCAACTCAGGTTCAATGAAGACGCCTATCTGGGATGGTTTCCACAGTCGTAACCCGCCGGTTCACCGAAGTGGTCCCAGAAGATGTGTGTGTGGTGCATAAGCCGGTCTCGGTTGAGCCGTTCTCTCACCTTGCATCCAGGCCACAAACCTACCAGAACTCCGAACTACTACGACTCATTGAACTGAGAAGGGGTGAGTTAGTAGGTTGAGCGGGGATCCGTTTGCCCAACATGTGGTAGTACTCTTCAGCTTGGATCACTACACAAGAACACGGGCTTAAGGCGGTGTTCAACGAGACAACCCACTGTGTACTCCTACACAACCTCTCATCGTTCATCTTGTATTAGGTAGATTCACCAACACATTTCCACCATCATCAACATGATTGTTACCATCCCGACTCACATAACAGTATCAAAATTATATCACTCTAAGCATGCAATAAGCAGTAACAGTTGCAGGGGTCACATGATATCAACCAACTCCTACATTTGCTAGGATTGTGGTTTGCTTACTACTGTGACAAATGATAGGTCATGCAAAGGAATGGATTCATCTATGCGGTAGAAACGTAGCATGGTAATCATCCTATACAATTCATAAGCGAGACATGAGAGGGAAGTGGGATATTATCGACATGATCAATGGGGGTTTTCTTGCCTTACTGACGAGGTTCGGTATCGGGGTCTTCAACGAAGGGGCAGCCTCCTGTTCTGGTTCCACCTCTACTCGACAAACAACAAGCAAGGGAGAACAATAAGTAGAAGGCACAATCACATGGTTGAAGGTTGAAACTTGGTTTGCATGCTTCTGATGTGTGAGGCAATTCCATTTAAATGGAGTGTATTGCAAATGAATTGCAAATTCAAACTCCAATTTGAATTCAATTTAGCCAAGTTGCAAATGCTATTGTTTGATCAATGTAACTCATCTTGATATGTGTATGATATGCCTCTCATGTTCAAGGGAAATGTGGCATGTTGCTAAGGTTCAAATTGCAAAAGCATTTGAATTTAGTGTGTTTTAAATTCCAATTAAACCATATAGCAAATGCTACTAGTACCATTTTAAATTCAACTCAAACATAGTTGAAAGTTGTATATTTGGATAGATTATTTTCTCCTGATCATTTTTCATATATTATATCTCAGATTTGGAGTTAATATGAATTTTCTATGAATTTTCAAAGTTTGGAGTAATTTCTTCCAATTTCTGATTAAAATTAAATAGAAATCCCTTTACTGCATCAGCATGACCTCATGCTGGCGTCAGGGGGTCTCTGACCAGGGGGTCCCACCTGTAAGTCTCTGTTTGTTTTAATTAACAGTTTGGATTCGATTTAAACTAACAGAGGGGATTAACAGGGGGCTGGCCCACATGTCTGTGACACTGGGGGTGCGGCCAGGGTGATTAGCTTAGGGGGGTTAAGCTCTAATGGAGGGGGTCGTCGTCGGCGTGCACTGTTCACGCCGGAGCACGTCGGGATCGTGCTCTGGGCACGCGTTTGACGCGCTGCTGGTACCGTTCACGAGCTGGGAGTGCGCCGCGTCAAACTGGGGTGGAGGGGAATGCTGGGAGGCCCTGCAATGGCGACGACGACGTGCCCTAGCGGCGGCAGAGGCACGGGCTCGAGGCAAAGCTCGCCGTGGTGCTCCTCTTGAGCCAGCGATGCACGAATTCGAGGGACAGCAGCAAGGCGAAGACGATGGACATGGAGGCGGCGACGTTTGCATAACGGAGGCCCGTCTCCATGGTTCCCGGCGGCGAGGAGCTTTGGCTCTCATGGCGGAACGGCACAGAGGAAGCAATCGAGAGTGTAGCTAGAGGGGTTTTGCTCACCAGGTGATGGTGAACGCGATGGAGTAGGCGACGAGCTCGGGGAGGTCACGGTAGCGCCGGAATTTGAGGTCGATCTGCGGCGGCCGAAGTGGAAGACGATGAAGCTCGCGTCGGCTACACAGCACCTCGGGGCGATTCCTTCTGCGGCTCGGCGTAGACGACGATGGCGAAGACGATGGACACGACGGCGTGGCTCAGGGACGGCGGTGGCCACGCGGGCTTCAATACATGGCGACGGCGGCGTCCTGTTCTTCGCGGGGTTCACTGAGAGAGAGGAGGATAGGCACTGGGGAGGGGGGAATGGACGCACGGCGTCTCCAGCGTCTCCGTGGTGTGGCTAGAAGGCGCGGGAGGGGCAGGTGGCGTCTGGAGGGGCGACGACGTGCTCGGCTAGCTCGGTGGCATTCCACCAAGTAGCTTGGGAGCGAGGGGTCGGGGAAGAAGACCCCTGTGCCCCTGGTGGGCGGCTGGCTTTTCCTAGGCGTCAGGTAAGGTTTTCTCTATTTTTCTTTTCTGTTTAATCTTTCCTTTCTGTTTTTCTTTTCTGTAATTTGTTTTGCTGTGCTAAATAAATAGCTAGGCATTTTATGAAATGCTAAAAAAAATTACATGGCCTCATAATATATTAGGCTATCCACTTGTAAAGTTTGGCACTTTTTAAAATTCAAAACATTTGAATTTTAAATCAAATAGGGGTTTTTGATTAAATCCAAGGTCTTATTTGAATATTTGAAAAATCCATGAGTATGGGGTTGGTCCCACATCACTTGATATGTGATCACACACATTTATATGACTTTTCAAAAATCAAACATGAATTTTTGGAGAAGATTTATTTCTGGCCTTTTGAATTAATTCATCTGGGGGGTGTTCCTTCTCCCATTTGAGTTTGAAAATGATTTCAATTGATTTCTTTTGAAATTTTTAACATGATGCAAAGTGACTTGCTAATCCTGGCACATACCTAACTTGGGGTTGTGACAACTCGCCCCCACTCAACAGAATCTCGTCCCGAGATTCAGAAGTCTGCGGGAGGAAGGAGGGGTACTCGGTACGGAGACGGTCTTCTCTTTCCCACGTGGCTTCTCTCTCAGAGTGGTGTGACCATTGCACTTTCAGAAACTTAATCTTCTGACGACGAGTGACACGCTCTACTGAATCAAGAATACGAACGGGGTATTCTCGATAAGAAAGGTCATCTTGGAGATCAAGCGTTTCATGGTCGACTTCGCGGATAGGGTCCTTGAAGCAACGCCTGAGTTGTGACACATGGAATACATCATGTACTCGGGAAAGGTGCGGGGGGTAGTTCAAGTTGGTAGGCAACTTCTCCACGTTTAGCAAGAATGCGGAAAGGTCCAATGTAACATGGGGCCAACTTGCCTTTGGTACCGAATCGCTGGGTTCCCTTCAGAGGAGTTATCCGAAGGTAAGCCTTCTCATCCAGATTGTAGCTTTCTTGCCTATGATGACGATCATAGTAGCTTTTCTGACGAGACTGGGCTGCTTTCAATTGATCCCGAACAATGCGAACTTGCTCTTCTGCTTCTACGATCATATCCGGTCCAAAGAATTGTCTTTCACCTGTTTCCGACCAGTTTAGGGGTGTTCGACATCGTCATCCATAGAGGAGTTCAAAAGGAGCCATGTCCAGACTAGATTGAAAACTATTGTTATAAGCAAATTCGGCGAATGGAAGAGACTTCTCCCAATTCTTTCCGAATAAGATAACACAAGCTCTGAGCATGTCTTCAAGAATTTGGTTAACCCTTTCGACTTGACCACTAGACTGAGGATGGAAAGCTGTACTAAAGGAGAGATGAGTTCCCATAGCATTCTGAAAGCTTCCCCAAAATCTAGACGTGAAAAGGCTACCACGATCAGAATTGATTTCCAAAGGAACACCATGAAGAGACACAATTCTAAAGACGTACAAGTCCACTAACTGGCTAGCAGTTATAGACTCGCGAACTGGAAGGAAGTGTGCAACTTTGGAAAGCCTATCAACAACAACGTAGATGGCATCATTTCCTTTCTGGGTTTTTGGAAAGCCAGTGATGAAATCTATAGTGACTTTGCCCCATTTCCACTCTGGAATAGGCACAGTTTGAAGTGTACCAGCAGGTCTTTGATGTTCTGCCTTAATGCGACGACAAACATCAAATTCAGCAATGAACTGAGCAATTTGTCGCTTCATCCTAATCCACCAAAATCTCTGGCGTAGGTCTCGGTAGATCTTTGTGCTACCAGGATGAATCGGAAGGGGTGTGTCATGGGCCTCCTTAAGAATTAGCCTCCTAAGATTGTGTTTTTGGTACAACCAATCGAGTGCCAAAGAAAACGACACATTGATCATTTATGGAGTAACATTTAGCAACTCTGCTAGCAATGTTCTTCTTAATCTCTCGAATACCACTATCACGTTTCTGGGCGGCTATAATTTTATCCTCAAGGGTTGGTTTCGCTACCAAGGTAGAAAGATAGCCATGAGGAACAATCTCGAGATTGAGCTTTCAAAATTCCTCATGAAGAAGTGGTTGATACTGTTGTAACAGGAGGTTATTACAATACGACTTACGACTTTGTGCATCAGCCATGACATTGGCTTTGCCTGGGGTGTAAGAAATTCCTACGTCGTAATCTTTTATCAACTCAATCCAGCGTCTTTGCCTAAGATTAAGATCTGGCTGGGTGAATATGTATTTGAGGCTTTGGTGGTCGGAAAAGATCTCACAACGATTACCAAGGAGGTAATGTCGCCAAGTTGTCAGGGCATGAACTACGGCAGCGAGTTCAAGATCATGGGTAGGATAGTTCTCTTCATGTGGACGCAACTGGCGTGAAGCATAAGCTACCACATGTCTATCTTGCATAAGTATGCATCCTAACCCTTGCCGTGAAGCGTCAGAAAAGATCTCGAAATCCTTTTTGGTGTCTGGAGGCGCAAGTACGGGTGCAGAAGTCAATCTTATTTTTAGGTCTTGAAAGCTTTCCTCGCACTTGGGGGGTCCATAAGAATTTCTTATATTTCTTGAGGAGTTCAGTTAGAGGCTTTGCAACTTTAGAAAAGTTCTCGACGAAGCGGCGACAATAGCTAGCTAGGCCAAGAAAACTCCTAACTTGCTTAACCAATTCAGGTGGAGTCCAGTCAAGGACGGCCTGAACTCTCTCGGGATTCACAGCAATGCCGTTTGCAGAAATCACGTGGCCTAAGTAGGTCACTTCTGGTAGCCAAAATTCACACTTGGAGAATTTAGCATACAGGCGATGCTCTCTAAGTTTCATCAATACCAGCCTTAGATGTTCGGCATGTTCTTCTTCGTTCTTCGAGTAGATGAGAATGTCATCAAGATAAACTACAACAAATTTATCTAAGTACTCCATGAAGATTGTTTTCATCATGCGCGAGAAAGTGGCGGGGGCATTGGTTAAACCAAAGGACATGACGGTGTACTCATAAAGACCATAACGAGTAGTGAAAGCCGTTTTGGGAATGTCCTCGTTTCGGATTTTGACTTGATGATAACCTAATCTCAAATCCATCTTGGAGAAGACAGATGATCCAGCAAGTTGATCATAAAGATCATTGATCCTGGGCAGTGGGTACTTGTTCTATATCGTCGCTAGATTTAGCGGGCGATAGTCTACACACATCCTTTCTATTCCATCTTTCTTCGTTACGAACAGAACGAGGCAACCCCATGGCGATGAGCTAGGGCGGATGAAGCCTTTTGCCAACAAAGCTTCAAGTTGGATTTTAAGCTCAGCTAACTCACGTGGGGCCATTTTGTATGGGCGTCTGGAAATTGGTGCGGTTCCTGGCATAATATCCACTATGAACTCTACACATCTGTCGGGTGGCATTCCCGGCAGCTCTTCAGGAAAGACATCCGGGAAGTCACGAACCACCGAAATATCTTCAAGGTCGGGAAGGGGAAGTACATTCAAGGAATGCACCTGGGTTCTTGTTCTGGGTGAGGTATAGTTGACTGTCTTGCCTGAAGGGTGGGTTAGTTTCACTGATTTGCCTTTGCAATCAAGGTAGGCATTCTGCCTTGATAGCCAATCCATGCCAAGGATTACATCGATGTCTGAAGACTTGAGGGCTATGAGTGAAGCAAGGAATACTAAACCCTCAATTGCAATTTTATTACCATGGCTTACTCTATTAGTTTGTCATCTTGACCCTGGAGTTTGAATAATCATTGGGGTGGACAATTCAACAAAGGATAACTCATGACGAAGTGCATAACTTTCCGACATGAATGAATGAGATGCTCCTGGGTCAAAAAGAACGGAAGTAGGAACATAATTGACTGGGAGCGTACCAAGAATGACGTCAGAAGTGTCGTCAGTCTCTTCGGCCGAGATCTGGTTCACACGTCCACGATTGGCGCGAGGAGCGGGTTTGGTCGTGAAGACCTTCGGGGGTGGCTTGCCACGACCATTGTTGTTCCCTCCGGCACGGGGTGGAGCATTCTGATTCTGGAGCTGGTTCTGGGGTCACTCGCGGGAGTAGTGGCCTGCCTGACCACACTTGTAGCAGGCTCCAAAGACAGTGCGTGGAGTTGGGTTGTTCGGTGGAGCTGGGTGGAACGAAGCTGGTGGACGAGGCGCCACATAGGATGGCCTCGGTGGGTTGTTCTGGCGAAACATGCTATTGGGGATCCAGATCTTGCGCTTCTGAGAGCCTGGGCTGGATGAACCATCATCTATAGGGTGTTTGCGGAACTCATTGGGGGTGTTCATGTCCTCCACCTTGATGGCCTTGTTAACAAGGACCTGGAAGGTGGCAAAGTCATGCAGGTTGAGCTCACGAAGGAGTCCAGAATTGAGTCCACGACGAAACCTCTCTTGCTTCTTGGCGTCGGTGGAGACCTCTTCAGTAGCATAACGAGCAAGTCGGTTGAACTCACGACTAAACTCATCAACAGTCCTTCTGCCTTGGGTGAGATTGCAGAACTCCTCACGCTTGCGGTCCATAAGACCCTTTGGGATGTGGTGCTCACGGAATGAAGTGAAGAACTCATCCCAAGTTGTGGGCGGTCCAGCGGGACGCATGTTCAGGAAATTATCCCACCAAGAGCTAGCTGCACCCTCGAGGTGATAGGTGGCATAGCTGACCCTGTCACCATCTGCAACATGGCCTGCCTGGAGCTTCCTCTCGATGCTGCGAAGCCAGTCATCGGCGTCAAGGGGCTCGGTGGAGTAGCTGAAAACCGGAGGATGAAGCCGGATGAAGTCGTTCAAAGACACTAACTCATTGCGATGTTGAGTGGTGTTGCGGGCAATGACCTCCAGCAACTGGTGAGAGTCTTGGCGGTCCTCTCAACCTCCATCAGAACCTGAGCCATCGTGGGTGGGGGTGGAAGGTTGCCTTCCTCCGGATCATTCCCACGACCATGGGCACGACCAAGCTAGCCACGGGTTCCTTGAGACATCCTGAAGGTGAAAATCAAGTCAAACGGAGTTGATTGGAAGAGTCTAAACAAGGTATTGAAGGTACTGGAAGAATCACAAAGCAAAGGAAGTAATCATCTTGACAACATGGTGATAAAAGCATACAAGCAATATATTCACAAGCTGTCATACAAACCATACATCGTTTTAGTACAAGCTCCAAGCTCATACAAACGTGCTGAAGATGATACATCCTTCAGAGGCACTCTGACTTCCTATACATTATTTATCTAAGCCTCTGGAACTTAGAACACCTTGCGTACAATATACTAAAGATACTACTACATCCTCACTAAAGTAAGACCACAGGTGGTCTCACTCATCTCCATCTCCATAGTAGTCCTCGTAAAAGTTACCCGCGTAACCCGGTAGCTGAAGGTGACCATTGGAAAACACGGGGGCCTGTGGACCCTGATATCCATTTGGGCAAGGATGGGGCCTAGGTCCAGCGTAGGGTGGAAGCAGAGGACCACGGGGTGGAAAATGCCTCCAATCTCGGGCCAAGCAACTCGAGAAGGCATCTGTGTCCTGACTGGGTAGATAGCATCATACTCCACTGATCCAACACTCACAAAAGGATCCAGGAGTGTAAGTGCTCGATACAGACGAACACGGGTGGCGTGAAGCTCAAAACGAAGGGCATGTGCATCACGATCTCTATCACAAGCGTGATGAGCAGTGATCTGAAGCAAAGGATCCTCCAAAGAGTGATCTGTGTACAGTCCCGTGTAATACTCCTCTTCTCCTGGAAGTGCAGCAGGGATATAGCGGAAAGATGTGTCCCCAAGCAAAGCGTGCTCCTCTCTCAGCAGGGTAATACATGAGTATGCAGCATCCTGCATAGCCATGTTCTCGGTCATGCCAATGCCATGTCCAAAGTGGATAGGCTGAGTGACTCCAGTGTGGTGCGGGTAGATCCTGACAATGCAGTGGAACTGGGTCTGGTTGAAGTCAAGGAACTGCTCCTCAACTGTGTACTCTGGGTACCATCGGTATCCAATGAAGGACATCATCTCGATCAGCATGGCGGGATGGCCACGCACACCGAGGCACCTAGTCAAACGAACAATCTGCTGAGGGGGAAGATCTGCCATCTGAAACGGAAAGAAGGAGTTTACAAATGCATCAGATTATGAAGAAACTTGGAATGACTCGGACAGCATAACAGCTGTAATTGTAAGAAATGACAATTTCTTACCACATGGAAACAGCACTTACATACGATGTAAGAAATCAGGAAACACAACAACGCTAGTAAACCGAACACAGCCTTCCTACGGCTACAAGGAAGCAAACAACGAGATATTCTAGTAAGACATAGATGAGCCTAGTCCTATCTTCCCGTAGAACAAGATGAGGGTGACTCAGAACTCAGAACGATGAGGTTAAGGAGAAAAAAGAAGCCTTACGTTGTTCCCTTATATACCCAGAGTAACTATATAACTATAGCAAGCTAGACTCGACTTCGGCCAAGGCTGATAATCCTACAGTCAATCCTGCTCTGATACCAAGTCTGTCGGGACCCGGGGTTAGCGTATGCAAGTCCCGCTACGACATAGTCATATGGAGAGCCGAGAACCGTACCCACTTGTCTAAGCAGACAAGACCAAGCACAGAACGTTCTCGCACAGCATCGTACGTGAGGGGCATCCCATCCAGGCCGGATGATCAACTGAGATGGGTCCTCATCGTCCGCACACAAGTCTAAATGATATGGGTGATGAACTTCCATATTCACAGACAAGTCGCCTCAACCATAATATCGACTATCTCATAGTTCTTACATAGACTTACTCCAACCCGATCACTTAGTCAGGGTCTAGGGCGGGCTCGATCATACAACAAAGTGTGCACGAGACAGAGTCTCGAACAATCGCATCGCGATGCCCCAAGCTGCGCACATCTAAGGGACACTTGGTGTATAAAAGACCGCCAGCCAGATCACAACTAAGGTCTCGAAAACCCATACAAAGACATGCATTTTATATACATACACGCAGCACACATGCCTTGTATGAACAGCAGGTATCATTGCAATTCTCTACAAAGTATACATTTTATTGATAACTCTTATAGAGTGCACACAGAGATCACAAGTCTGTGATCCAACATTACAACAAACAAGCGGAAGCAAAGTAGGTCTGAGTACAAACAAGTTTAACAAATGGCTTAAGAAGCCTTATTTAAACACAAGCCCTCCATGAGGGAACCAGTCGTCTGACTGGTACTACACTAGCTTGGTCTTCAGTCGTCGAGCTCGATGAAGAATCGACCTTCGGGGTCAGTGGGTTCATCTAAAACATAGAATAAGCAAACGTGAGTACAAAGTCGTACTCAGCAAGACATACGTAGGAACTATACTACTCATGCACATGTATCAAGGTAAAGGGAGGTGGGGTTCCATTGCAGAAGTGCCAGCTTTGACTTGGCTAGTCCTGAACTACGAGTACCAGACTTGAGGTAAGAAGCGTACACGAGTCCACTACATCTCCAACCAATTACACCACTATGGTGCCTTCCTCGACTTCCCCACGAGAAAGCACGCCATAGCACTCACGCTTATCTTGGCAAGTTTTATAAGTATCTGGTTCAAGTTGTCTAATAATCAGGCACAGCTTTCCAAGTAGTCCCTTGCCGCGGACGCGGTTATTCGAATAGTTTATTAACCCTGCAGGGGTGTACTGCTACACACATGAAACCATCAGTTACCGCCGGGATCTCGTCACCCTTCAAGCGGGTGTCGGCGAGGATAATCTCCACAACTTTTACCTCACAACCAACTCAGGTTCAATGGAGACGCCTATCTGGGATGGTTTCCACAGTCGTAACCCGGCCGGTTTACCGAAGTGGTCCCAGAAGATGTGTGCGTGGTGCATAAGCCGGTCTCGGTTGAGCCGTTCTCTCACCTTGCATCCAGGCCACAAACCTACCAGAACTCTGAACTACTGCGACTCATTGAACTGAGAAGGGGTGAGTTAGTAGGTTGAGCGGGGATCTGTTTGCCCAACATGTGGTAGTACTCTTCAGCTTGGATCACTACACAAGAACTCGGGCTTAAGGTGGTGTTCAACGAGACAACCCACTGTGTACTCCTACACAGCCTCTCATCGTTCACCTTGTATTAGGGTAGATTCACCAAAACATTTCCACCATCATCAACATGATTGTTACCATCCCGACTCACATAACAGTATCAACATTGTATCACTCTAAGCATGCAATAAGCAGTAACAGTTGCAGGGGTCACATGATATCAACCAACTCCTACATTTGCTAGGATTGTGGTTTTCTTACTACTGTGACAAATGATAGGTCATGCAAAGGAATGGGTTCATCTATGCGGTAGAAACATAGCATGGTAATCATCCTATACAATGCATAAGTGAGACATGAGAGGGAAGTGGGATATTATCGACATGATCAATGGGGGTTTGCTTGCCTTGCTGACGAGGTTCGGTATCGGGGTCTTCAACGAAGGGGGCAGCCTCCTGTTTCGGTTCCTCCTCTACTCGACAAACAACGAGCAAGGGAGCACAATAAGTACAATGCACAATCACATGGTTGAAGGTTGAAACTTGGTTTGCATGCTTCTGATGTGTGAGGCAATTCCTTTTATATGGAGTGTATTGCAAATGAATTGCAAATTCAAACTCCAATTTGAATTCAATTTAGCCAAGTTGCAAATGCTATTGTTTGATAAATGCAACTCATCTTGATATGTGTATGATAGGCCTCTAATATTCAAGTGAAATGTGGCATGTTGCTAAGGTTCAAATTGCAAAAGCATTTGAATTTAGTTTGTTTTAAATTCCAATTAAACCAAATAGAAAATGCTACTGGTCCCATTTTAAATTCAACTCAAACATAGTTGAAAGTTGTATATTTGGATAGATTATTTTCTCCTGGTCATTTTTCATATATTATATGTCAAATTTGGAGTTAATATGAATTTTCTATGAATTTTCAAAGTTTGGAATAATTTCTGCCAATTTCTGATTAAAATTAAATAGAAATCCCTTTACTGCATCAGCATGACCTCATGCTGGCATGAGGGGGTCTCTGACCAGGGGGTCCCACCTGTAAGTCTCTGTTTGTTTTAACTAACAGTTTGGATTCGATTTAAACTAACAGAGGGGATTAACAGGGGGGCTGGCCCACATGTCTGTGACACTGGGGGTGGGGCCAGGGTGATTAGCTTAGGGGGGTTAAGCTCTAATGGAGGGGGGTCGTCGCCGGCGTGCACTGTTCAGGCTGGAGCACGTCGGGATCGTGCTCTGGGCACGCGTTTGACGCGCTGCTGGCACCGTTCGCGAGCTGGGAGTGCGCCGCGTCGAAATGGAGTGGAGGGGAAGGCTAGGAGGCCCTGCAATGGCAACGACGACGTGCCCTAGCGGCGGCAGAGGCACGGGCTCGAGGCAAAGCTCGCCGTGGTGCTCCGCTTGAGCCAGCGATGCACGAGTTCGACGCACAGGAGCAAGGCAGAGACGATGGACATGGAGGCGGCGACGTTTGCGTAACAGAGGCCCATCTCCATGGTTCCCGGCGGCGAGGAGCTTCGGCTCTCATGGCGGAACGGCATAGAGGAAGCAATCGAGGGGGTAGCTAGAGGGGTTTTTCTCACCAGGTGATGGTGAACGCGATGGAGTAGGCGACGAGCTCGGGGAGGTCACGGTGGCGCCGGAATTTTAGGTCGATCCGCGGCGGCCGGAGTGTAAGACGATGAAGCTCGCATCGGCTACACAGCACCTCGGGGTGATTCCTTCTGTGGCTCGGCGTAGACGACGACGGCAAAGACGATGGACACGACGGTGCGGCTCAGGGACGGCGATGGCCATGCGGGCTTCAATCCATGGCGACGGCGGCGTCCTGTTCTTCGCGGGGTTCAGCGAGAGAGAGGAGGATAGGCACTGGGGAGGGGCGGGAATGGACGCACGGCGTCTCCAGCGTCTCCGTGGCGTGGCTAGAAGGCGCGGGAGGGGAAGGTGGCGTCTGGAGGGGCGACGACGTGCTCGGCTAGCTCGGTGGCATTCCACCGTGCAGCTTGGGAGCGCGGGGTCGGGGAAGAAGACCCATGTGCCCCTGGTGGGCTGGCTGGGCCGGCTGGGCTGGCTTCGCCTAGGCGTCAGGTAAGGTTTTCTCTATTTTTCTTTTCTGTTTAATCTTTCCTTTCTGTTTTTCTTTTCTGTAATTTGTTTTGCTGTGCTAAATAAATAGCTAGGAATTTTATGAAATGCTAAAACTTTTTACATGGCCTCATAAAATATTAGCCTAGCCACTTGTAAAGTTTGGCACTTTTTAAAATTCAAAACATTTGAATTTTAAATCAAATAGGGGTTTTTGATTAATTCCAAGGTCCTATTTGAATATTTGAAAAATCCATGAGTATGGGGTTGGTCCCACATCACTTGATATGTGATCACACTCATTTATAAGAATTTTCAAAAATCAAACATGAATTTTTGGAGAAGATTTATTTCTGGCCTTTTGAATTAGTTCATCTAGGGGGTGTTCCTTCTCCCATTTGAGTTTGAAAATGATTTCAATTGATTTCTTTTGAAATTTTTAACATGATGCAAAGTGACTTGCTAACCCTAGCACATACCTATTGGGGTTGTGACAGAAGATGTTCCTCATGTTCAGCCTCGGACTTGGAATACACAAGGATGTCGTTGAGGTAGAGGATGACAAACACATCGAGCCACTCTTGGAACAAATAGTTCTTCGCTCTCTTGAATGTTGGAGGGGAGTTTGAGAAGCCAAAATTCATGACTGTGAACTCATATAGCCCATAACGTGTGCTGAAAGCGGTCTTGGGAATGTCCTCTTCACGAACATGGATTTGGTGATACCCCATCCTCAAGTCAAGCTGGGAAAACACCTTTGCCCCATTCAGCTGTTCGAACAGATCATTGATGCGGGGTAAAGGGTACTAGTTCTTGATTGTCCTTTTGTTGATGCCGCGATAGTCTTGGACCAAGCGGCTAGTCCCATCTTTTTCTTCACAAATAGAGATGGGGCACCCCAAGGAGAAGTGCTACTGTGTCAATTGCTTCTTCAGCTCAATCAACTCCTCCGAAAACATCTTGTACGGGTGTCGAGAAATTGGTTGTGTACCAGGCTCTAGCTCAATAACGAACTCAATAGCCCGAACTGGGGGAATACCTGGCAACTCCTCTGGGAAGACGTCTGGAAACTCACAGACAACTTTGACTTCTTCGAGAAAATGTGCGACTCATGCGTTCAAGGCATAGAACTGTGCTGCTCCTGCCATTGAGCCACAAGTATACCAGATTTCTGCACCTGAATCATGTGTCAACCTCACATATCTTGAAGGGCAATCGATGTTGGCTTTGTGTTGCACAAGCCAATCCATGCCCAAGATGACATCGATATCTGAACTGGGCAACACGATGAGTGAGGCTGGGAAGTGGCAACCCTGAATAGTGATCCCCACAAATGGAGCACAGATAGAAGAAGTGAACTTGGAACCAGGCAAAACAATAGGCAGGAAAGTGGGCAAGTCCTCCAAGGCGAGAACCTGGTCATGAGAGAATCTCTGAGAAACGACGGAGTGGGAAGCTCCGGAATCGAACAACACCGTCGCAGGAACAGAATTAACAAGCAACCTACCAATCACGATCTCTGAAGACTGTTGTGCATCTTTCATCATTACGTTGTTAACTCAAACTAGACGTCGCTGAGCCCTCACCATCGCAGTGCTCGGAGTCGAGCGAGGTGGGGATGGTGGGAGCCGAGCAAAGTGTGGGTCAGTGCACTTGTCTGAGTAGTGCCCCGGTCCTCCACACTTTTAGCAGATCACGCCCGACTTGGGTTGGGGCTGCGGCCTGGGTGGCCTCGCGTGTGGTGGTGTAGAGCGAGGGACCTGATGAACTGGGACGGGAGGGCGGGCAAAAGTGCGGACAAGTGCCCCCCTCGGCTGGAACTTCTGTCTCTGTGGTGGCGCCTCTGTGACGCAAGTCTTTGCCTTCTTGTGGACCATCGCCGCGGAGCTCTACTCTCTCCGACGCCTTTTGTCTGCGTCCCACTCTGCTCTGGCTGACTCCTGGCGGGTAGCTGAATCCACTAACTGTGAGAACAGCGCGGGGCTGCACTGGGTGAGCGCATACTTGATCTCTGTGTTGAGACCCCTGCGGAACCTGGCAATCCGCTTGGCCTCTGTGGAGACCTCCTCTGGAGCGTACCTGGCGAGGCTGACAAAGGCCAGGTTGTACACCTGGACTGACCTCTCACCCTGTCTCAGAGCCAGGAACTCCTCTCGCTTCATGTCCATCAAGCCACTCGAAATATGCGCTGACCTGAAGTCTGTGACCAAGTCCTCCCATGTGATCATAGCATCGCCTCTGTTGGACTTGTAGGTCGTGTACCAGTTGGCTGCCGCACCCTGAAGCTGGAAGGAGGCGAAGGTGACGTAGTCGACTGGCCTGATGGTGTTCGCGGTGAAGTGCTTCTTCATCTCTGCCAGCCAATCATCCGCCTCCAGCGGGTCTCGTGCCTCTGAGAACCCCTGGGGGTTGATAGCGAGGAACTGCTGCAAGGACGTCTGCTGTGGTCGATCATTCCTTTGGGCGGTCTGGTTCTGGAGCATCTGCAAGATCGCAGCTATGCCCTGATCCACTACGGCCACAGCCTCCCCAAGGATAGGGTTCTCCGGCGGCGGCATGCTCCCTCTCGGCATCCTGTATACAGGAACACTTATAAGAACATGGCAGAAATTTTGATGAAACCAAAAGATAAAGCAATATGACAACAAAACTTCCTCACGAGGTATGAGGAAGCCGAAAGCTGAATATCCACCAAGGTTAACCTGGAAAGTCCGAAAGCTAAGTGCTACTTGAATCCCCAAACCGAGATCATCTGAATCCAAGATAATAATCTGCTAGCGAGCACACAACAATATATACGAGTGGTTGAATACCTGAACGTTGAGACATCTGCCCTGAGAGGCCCGCCGAAGCGGTCTCCTATAGGGGGAGGAACCACATCCAGAGGATGCCAACCATCCATGTATAGGAGTTTCACCTGAGGTACGCCGTAAGAGAGGTGAACCTGTCAACCCCAAGTGGCGGCTCAGTTTTCTCAACGTACGCCAACCCTTCTCGTCGCTAGCAAAAGATTATAGAGGAATCGGAGCCCATGTGAATGAGAACCTAGATTGGTTTTGAAAGGATAAGTTGCATAGAGAAAACAGTGTTTCACTTCCTCACGGAAAAAGGGGTGGGAGGATGGGGTCAGAAGAAAAAGAAAGAGTTCCTACTCTCCGATTTTCCTTAGTAACTACAAAATAGTTTCTAGACTCGACTTCGGGCAGTAAGGGGTCCTACAGTCAGTCCTGCTCTGATACCAAGTTGTAAGGCCCCCGATGCGGTACTATCTCGAGTTAGTCGCTTTCGCGTCCGACCTGAGATAGATGCGCATAAGTGGCCACCGATGCACGATACTCGCACTCGTACTGCTATAGGATTCTCGACAACAGGTCAAGCATGAACAACTAAGACATAGAATATATAAGTCCAGGGCATACAATCACCACTTGTATTTATTACATCATCTTAGAGATCATAAGATCCAACAGTACATCATAACATCATGAAGAAGACATACACGACCGGGTACGGTCAAGATCCAAATGGCCCTAGAGAGGGCTGCACACAAAACATGTCATCCACCCGCGGATCGTCGGAAACCCAACTGCCGGATCTACTGAACGAATTCGTCGTCATCCTCCTCCGACGGAACCTCCACGAAGTACTTGCCGGTGCTCGTATCGAAGTAGTAGTCTGAGGGCCCAAACGTTTGTACATAGCGTGAAAGAAAAATGCAAGAGGTGAGTATATATCAATACAGTATAACTAACTTCTCACGGTAAGCAAATGATAGTGGTTGAGGTTGCAGCCGCACTAGCATATATGAGTGGCTAACGATCTATTAGAGTAAGGGAAGATCCAAGAACTCATTGATGATCGCATCAATAGGCCTCTATTCCACCTACTTACGTCAAACATAACACAACCTTGTCCCCTCTTTGTCGCCCCGGACGAAGAAGAGCAATCAAGGAAATGCACATGTTGGCAACTTTTAAAACATGATTCAGTTGATGTTATTCTATGAACAAGGAGTAGGTCTGAAGTCGTCCATATCCGCGGACACAGATTTTTGAAAAGATTTAACCCTACAGGGGTGTACCAACTGCCCATCATAGGCTTCGCATGTACGCCCGGTTTACGCTTGGCGGGTGAAGGCGTCTGAAACTCCAGAACGTCGGAGTCCCTCTAACTAACAACGCACAATTCCGGGTGGCCCCCGGTGAGTCGACATCCAACTCAAAAGCCGGTCGCGCTCTCGAATCTGTCTCTACCGTCTGGATGAGGTCGGGATGACTAACTCTCGCCCGGGCAGACACCCCTAGCTCCCTAAGGTGGGCCAACAGGATATACCATCCTCCTGGCCCAGTTTGTTTTAAAATCCACTGGAGCGCTAACCAGTTACACACATGGGTTCAAAAGGTAAATCAGCTTGGGCCACCACTAGAACTGTTTGGAGCTAGGTAGGTAAGACAAGGGGACCCCATAGAATCCCACGCATGATTAGGCACGCTCATCAAGAAACACAATACCCAGAACTCGGATCCTAGGTGACTCGAATGGAACAAAACACCCGGCGGGAACAGCCCGGTCTCCCATCCTTCGTCAAATATAAAATTAACATCATATTAATAAATATCAACCAATTTCTGATAATAGCATGATATTCCACCAAGCAGCAATGGGTATAAGCAGCAGGTAAGGGCCTAAAAATACTAAGCAATGGTTATGCAAGCAAGGTACAATGCTATTTCTGATAATAGCAAGGTTTTGCTAGGAGGTGGGGGCATGGTTGTTTGGGTCTAATTCAGAGGAACATTATATGGTGGTAGGATCAAACAACCGTTCTAAGATACAGCTAGGCAAGAGAGTTGAAAGCTATAAGGAATGATATGTAAACCCCCTTGCCTGGGTAAGTAGTCGATGGAGCAGACGTAGCAGGTTCCTCGGGCTCGGTGTCGGACGGCTCCACGTAAGTCTCCTCGGAAAGCTCAGGCTCTAACGTATGGTACCGGCAAAGAGCAACACCACAAATAAGCATCGAGAACAAAGGATGCACAAGCATGAATATGATGTTCAGGTTTAATGATCACGATGTGACCCTAGCTAGTAAAGTTTAAATGAAGATCGTGACAACACGTCAACGATGCTCCATATGAAATTTATTAATTTAATGGCCTTGGTCATGAACTTAAGTTTAGGTGCAAGTGGCATGTATTACATGACCTGGCATAAGCATAGTAAGCAAAGATGCATCGCAACGTTAAAGTAAATCTATCGATTCCAGAGACGGAAAAGTTTCAACGAAAGTTGACACCCCTGGAAGTTTCAAAAGAAGAAAAAGAGACAAGTCTCTCACTTTCCTGCACCAAAACCATATATGATATGGCGATATTTGGAACAAGTGCAAAAGAAGTTGGAAGAAGAAAAATAAAAAAAATGGTGGCACATGCGAAAATTGTGTCACATTCCATTTTGTACTTGCTCCGAATAAAAAATGGACAGCACCATCTTAATCCCTGCATTTTTCTGCCCCAAAAACATGTATGACATGTGGGCATTTGAATTGGAATTTAGAAAATACAAGGACCTGAAGTTGTTAAAGAACAAAAAAAAGAAAGGCTAGCCAGAAGGAAAAAAAAGGAAGGAGGGCTCGGCCTCTCCACTGCTGAGCTGGAACTCAGCCAACCTGGCCCAACCCGAGGCCTACCTGGCCAAACCAGCAGCCCACCGTGGGCTCTCTCCACTGGCAGGTGGCGCCTGGCTGTCAGCCACCCAACCAAATCAAAAAAAGAGGGCCTAAATCAACATGCCCGGGGTGGAATTCGATCATGATACCTCTTGGTCAGGACACAACGCACCAACCAGTCGGGCTAGGAGAAGAAATATAACATGGAAGAAAACTGACGGAACATAACACATCTTCGCCGGATATCTGAATTCAAAAATGCGACGTGCACTGACAAAACTGAACATGGCAACGGGCGGCGAGAGAGCAACTCCGGCGACGAATGCGTTGGCTACACTGTCACGGCGACTCAAAGAAGTGGTGCTGCGCATATATGGGACAACCATGAACCCATTTTGCACTCGAACTCGCACAAGCACCTCAAAGACGGCGGCTCGCTACTGGCCGGAATCTCACGCCTGAGGCAGAGCATCGCGGTTCAGACCCGTGACCATGGCGACCATGGCGTGCGCAAAGGCGATGCTTTGGTGCTATACGCGCGTCCCGCGTGCTCCAAGAGCACAGGGGAGCAGGCCCCATTCACTACACGGCCATGGTGACCACGGAACACACACCGGCGACGACTAAGCAGCGGCCCTACGGCACACACGACGTGCACACACCCTACGGGGAGAAGGAGAAGGTGCGGCTCACCTAGGCGATGCCGACGAAGAGGAGAACGCGGCGGAGATGAAGAAGAAGCGGTCCCCGGAGAAGAAGACGGCTGAGGCGGGGGGTCGTCGTCGAGGAAGCGCTCCTCTTCACCAAGTTGGCACCTGCGAGAAGGAAATGAAGCGCTTCAGCACGGGGATGGACGAGCACGAGCGCGAGCTTAAAGGCGAGGCAAGGCAGAGGTGAATTGGAGCTCGGCTCACCGGTGCCATGGCGGAACAGGGAAGGAGGAGGTCGACGCAGGGAGGCGGCGGCGGAGAAATTGAGGGGAGGGAACGGCTGGCTAGGGTTCCCAGAGCCCGGCATGGGCCCTGGCTATATAGGGGGCTGCTCCGGCCACGTCGACAACCGGAATTGCCTCCGTAGCCGCCGGTGTGAGAGGATCCGGTGAGGTCCCCCCACGCCACACTAGAAAGGCGACACGCCGGGGCCGTACGATTCGGGATCGACGGTGGGGATGGCCTCCCACTTACCGGTTCGTAGTCGGGCTTGAGCCAAGGAGGGTGGAAGAAGGGCCCAGGTGGGCTGGGCTGAGCCAGACGCTGGGGGAAAAAAGAAAAGGAGCACCCCCCCCCCTCTGGCCTTTTCTGTTTAATAAAAACAGAGGCACTTGGGGAGTTTTCCAGAAATATTTACAAGGAATTAAATCACATAAAAATATGCAAAATGATCCTTGCAATATTCTACATTTTTCAAAAATGGTTGGAGCCATTTTGGAACAAGCAAACTCTTGAGCCCTTTTTGAATTTCTATTCAATTTGAACTACAACTTGAATCATCAGAGGGCAATAATTCAAAGTGGGCATTTTGAAATGCTTGGGAAGGAGAAAGAATTGGCTATGCCAAGTTTGCCGTCAAGGGGAGCACACATGCCACATGGAAAATTCCTCAAACACCCTTCTTGAACCATGTTGTTTGAATTCAAACGCAAAACAAATGAACTCAAAACTCCTTGGCATTTAAAATCATCACATGGAATTACATCCTCTTGCATCATAACAAGTTTCAAAGCCATTGATGAAATCAAGATTACAACTTGGAATATAAAATTGCTTCTGGGCTGTTACAAAGGTCAACAAGGGTATAGCCAAGGGCACCATAGTGTCTGCGAAGGGTCTCCAATAATCGCTCTTCTTCAAATCCTGAAAGGTTAGCATTGATAATAACAGGATATATTTTCTTTTCATCTAAATAAGCATACTTGAGCGTATCGGGAAGTGGTTTGAGGTCAAACACCGGGTCTTCTTTTGGTTGAACTAGGATTCCTAAAGGTTCAACCGGAAGGTTGTTCTTCAGGATAACAGTTTGTCTTGTGAATATTTCATCCAACTCATTTCTCTCATGCATATGCATATCATTATCGTGGTCTTCCATATATTGCTGCAAAGGATCATTAGGAGGAATAGCAATGGAAGCAATATATTCAATAATTTTTATCATCACTCTGTAAATTAGTACCACGAGGCTGCTTAGAGAGGCTCACCATTGAATTCAACAGAAACTTTACCTTTTTTGCAGTCTATTATAGCTCCACAAGTTATGAGGAAAGGCCTACAAAAGATAATAGGGAAAAAACTATCTTGCACTGAACCAAGTACTAGAAAATCGGTAGGATACTTTACCTTTCCACATAGGACTTCAACATCTCTCACAATCCCAATGGGAGAGATAGTTTCTTTGTTTGCTAGATAAATAGTAACATCAATCTCCTCAAGTTCACAGGGTGAAATCTCACCCATGATCTCTTAATAGAGTGAATAAGGAATAGCACTAGCACTTGATCCCAAATCACATAGCACGTAATAATTGTGATCTCCTATTTTAACAGATACAACTGGTGTACCTGAAATGAGGCTTTTATTCTTGGTTGTGACAATGTTAGTTGAAACAGCACAAAAATTTATATTAGAATCTAAAACATCATCAGTAACTAGATCTTTAACCACCGCAACATGAGGATCGACCTTGATCTGGTCCTTAGGTTCGTCAGTTCTTCTCTCACTTTTGTTTATTATGCATGTCACAAAGAGTGCTCCCTTATCCTTGTGGGAAAAGGGATTTTCATACATAACTGCAGGAAAAATAGGGTCAGCAACATTTATATCAACAGGTAATTCTTTAAAGGGTTTATGATACTGATCCTTCTCTTCTTTAGAAGAGTCAATGTGAGAGGCAAAGTTCTTACAAAAATCAATCATAAGATGGGAATCAAGACCAATCTTAGAGCAAAAGGTATTAAAGTAACCAATTTTCACACAACTCTCAATATAATCATGCTCATAATTTATAGCGGGTTCAATACCTTTGTCGATTTCCCAGTGTTTAGTATTCTTCTGGATTCTTTCGATGGGATCCCATATTTCTTCAACGCTTCTTGTTTGAAATACCCCGCTAGAGGAGGCATCCAACATCTCCCTATCCTGACGAGAAAGCCTGGCATAAAAATTTGTAAGTATAATACCTTTGGGGAGTTCATGAATAGGACATTTGAACATTAGGGAATTCAGTCTCCCCCAAGCTTGAGCGATGCTTTCTCCGTCATGAGACCATAAGTTACAGATGTAGTTCCTGTCTCGATGAATTTCGTGAAGAGGATAGAAATTTGTATAAAAGAGAGACATAAGCTCTTGCCAATCAAGCAAATGTGAGTTATCGAGGAGCTTATACCAATCCGAAGCTCTATCTGTAAGTGATACGGAGAACAATTTCTTCATAACGAACTCTCTTGACACACCTGCAAGCTTGAATAATGAACATAGTTGTGATAAATATAGCAGGTGTTCACTTGGATGGTTGTCTCCTGCATAACTATTAGCCAAGACATAATCGATAATACCAGTTGGTATTTTGTAACGCACAATTTCAGTAGGGGTAAAAGTGACCACCACAGTAGTGGGGAGTTTCCCCATAAGCAACGAACCAAGAGTAGAGGTGTCCATAAGGACAAAACGCAGCAACAGCAAAACGAAAATATAAAAGCTTCTTTACCAGCTTCACTTACTAATAGCGCTACACTCCTCGGCAACGGCGCTAGAAAACAGTACTTGATGACCCTCAACTGTAGGGGATCGATTGTAGCGTTTTCCATAAATAAGAGTGTCGAACCCAACGAGGAGCAGAAGGTATTGGTAAGTGACTTTGGCAAAGAAATAATTGCAGGAAATGAAAGATAACTTTTTAGGGGTTTATCGGTATAAGCAACAAGAAGGTAAAAGAAAGCAAGTAAAAGGCACTGAGGAGTAACAAGTGGCCCAATCCTTTTGAGTAAAGGCTAGGCCTAGCAACTGAAATTACAAAGGCTAAAGTGTTCTTGATAAGTGTTGAGTAGGTGGATCTATGCTAGTACACCTTCTAGACTAAGATAAGTGCACTCTTATGATTAAACATCCTGCAAGCATCCGCAAATACAAGATAGTAATTAAGGTAAAAGCCTAACCATAGCAATACGATCGATGATCCATTGTTCCCTTGTGCAAAAGCGTGAAAACTGGGGTTTAGGTTTCTGTCACTCCTGCAACCCACCGTAAGAATTCTTTATACAAAATGCATTCCCCTAGGTCCTTAATAAGGCGAAGTGTTGAGTGATCGACTCACACAACACCACTAGGAAAATAACAACACAACTTAAATATCAAACAACACATATTACTTCAACATCATATGACTACTAGCAACTAGACTTCTCCCATGTCCTCAAGAACTAAAGAAACTACTCACAAGACATAAAAGAGATCATGATTAGAGGGGATAAATAGATGATAAAGAATCTGGACATAATGATATTTCTCCAACAAAACTCAATAGCATTCATCACACGGTAGTAATCAACACCGGTAGAGTAGAGAGAATAGATAGTACGGATTACAACACAAGTTGCAATTGTGAGATGAGATGGCATGGTGGTGGAGATCGTGTTGATGTTGGGGATGATGTTGATGATGATCTCGATGATGCCCGTGACGATAGTGATGATGATGGCGATGATCTCCCCTTCCGTGAGGTGTTCTCCCCGGCGGAATCTCCCTGCCGGAGATGTCTTTTCTTATCTGTAGGTTTCCGCCACGGAGCGGCGGCGGAACTTGCGAAACTCCTCTTCTTTTAGGGTTTTTGGGTGATGAGGGATATATAGGCCAGAGGGGGGAGCCGGGAGTGGCCTCGGGTGTCCAGGCGCCCTCCCGGCACGCCCCTGGTGTGGGCCGCGCCAGGTGGCCGCCTGGGCACCTGGTGGTCCCCCTCTTGATCTCGTTTTGCGTGTCCTCTTCATTCTTCTGGAAAATGGCCTCCGTCGATTTTCAGGTAATTTGGAGGTCTTCTGTTACAGCAACTCAGCGTCCACTTTTTACCATTGAATCCTGTGTCTACTGCTTCAACATCGGAAAGTTTGCAAACTGTGTAAAGCAAGCCAAAACAACATAAGAACAACATCACAACATGAAATTATCAAAGAATAGGGATGAATTACTATATAAAATAGTGATGCATTCTGGACGTATCAGCATCTCCTCCAACATCTCTTTCATCGTCTTCATGATAAAAAAGGATGTCGAGGAACAGGAAGGATGACAGTCTTGGTGATGGTGTACAATTCAGGAGTACGTGGCATTGATACGTCCCAAGCGTATCTATAATTTCTGCTTGCTCCATGCATGTTTTGTGTGATATTGCTATGATCTAGATACACTTTCATACACTTTTGATCATATTTGGACTAACCTATTAACTCAGTGCACCCCAGTGCCAGTTTCTGTTTTCTGCTGTTTTTCTATTTTATTTTTCCCTCATATTAAAAGTGCTCCAAAAATTCGGGAAAAGCAGATAAAAAATCAGCGCAATAGAAGCTTCCGGAGTCCCGAAGTGGGGCCAGGGAGCCACCACCAGGTGCCGAGGCGGCCACCTGGCGCGGCCTAGGTCCTGGCCACGCCAGGGGGTGACTGGACTCCTGGTGGCCCCCTGGCTGCCTCCCTTCGCCTATTTATTCCCCATGACGCGAAACCCCCGAAGACAGAACCCTTTTTCGCGATCTCGCCTATGTTCCGCCGCCGCCGCGCTTCCAATATCGGGACCTCCAGCAGACTTCTTCCCTGCACCTTGTCGGAGGGAGGATCGACCTCCGGGAGCTTCCCCTCCACCATGGACGCTTCCCGGATGTGCCGTGAGTAGTTTCCTTTGGACCATGGGTCCGTGATCAGTAGCTATGTGATGGTCTCCTCCCCTCTTTGTTCTTCATGGCTTAGACCTCGTGAGCTTCCCTACATGATGGAGGCACATATGTAATCTTTGTGCTGTTGCTATGCTGAGTTTGATGGGATCTGATGGATTATGAGATTATGTTCAGATTGTGATAGACTAATATATTTGGTTCTTAGCTTTTATATTTTTGTTCCTAAGTAATTTTTGCATGTTCTCTGTTGTTGTTTATTGCTTTGGCCATGTAGTAGGTAGTAACTCCAAGAGGGAACGTTATGCTCGATTGTGGGTTCATGCCCCCTGATGACACGCTTGAGTGACAGAAACATGAGTCTTGGGATGTGCTATTGCCACAAGGGGAAAACAACGGTTCTTGTAACCGCGGTTGCAAGGATTGTTTACTTTACGCAAAGTGATTTTTAATGCAGTTGCCTGTTTCTTTGGGTTTACACTTTGGGTGGGGCTCGCAACTTAATACCAGCGAGATGTTCAGGATAGATATCTCAAGGTGGATGATCAGTAGTAGATGCAGTTGGATGTCGATCTACTTATTTTGGCGTACTGCCCATGCTTTTGAGCCTCTTCCTTTCTTTTGTAGCATAGTTAGCATTACTGTGCGTTTATAATACTGTCAATTGCCCATTTGTAATTTTTTTACCTCGCATAGTAGTTTATCGTCTTTTGGGAGAGAGACATCACTAGTGAACATCACGGGACCCCGCTCCATATTCTCATCACTGTTTACATGCTTGTTTACCTTTATGATGTTACTTTCAGTTGCTATCATTATCATTATGCCTTGTGTTTTGATACTTTGTAAACAACAAGACTAGAGAGATTGACAACCTCTCTGAACTTCGTTGGGAGCAAAGTTATTTGTGTCTGTGTGCAGGTCCATGTCAGTTGCGCCGCTGACACCTACTTATCATCTCCGGATTCCTACTGGAGACAAACCTCGGTATATTCACCAAGGGAAACTTGCCGCTACGCTGCATCTCACCTTCCACTTGGGGTAACCAACGAAGGGCAAGAAGCAATTATCATCTCTCGTGTATCAAGCAAATTTCTGGCGCCGTTGTCGGGGACTCCGAGTGCTAAGATAGGGCAGTTTCCCACTACCTTTTATCTTTGCTTTTTAGTCTTGCTAGTAGCTGTAACAGCCCAGATTTCAGAAAAGTTCAAAATTTTGTTTTGGTGTAAATTGTTTGATTGTCTGATTTGTTTTTGGTGTTTGCATCCCCGATTTATCGATCGGCGATTATTTTTCCCCTCTTATCTCGTACCGGACGGAGACCGACCGTTCCCACCCTTACACTCGACCTTGCGGCACCGGGTTTCACCCGATCACCGTCGCGAAAACCGCGCGAGACCAGCCGCAGCCAATGGAATGAAAAACCCCGTTTAATAATTAAATGGGTTATTTTATAGCGTGCCGGAAATTGTTCTCAGAACGGTTCCAGCGCGAGGTGAACGCCGCCGGCTTGACGCGCTGATCACGCAGTTCGAAGTTTTACCCGAATCGGAGGTGCCAGGCATAGTAGCCGGTATAACTCCAGAGGCGTATTTACAAAATGCCGCTTGTCTTTAGCTGGACCCTCCGGATTCCCCGTTTATCTTCGCATTCTAACCCACCCAAAAAACCGGGCCCAAAACATACCATCTTGTGGCCCGAAAGTCCTCCTAAACACCCACTTGCTATATAAATAGCAGTGCCTACCCTGCCTATTTTGGAACCCTAGCCCCTACCTCCCTTGTTTTCCACGCCTGCCTAACCCAGCGCCGCCGCCTGTCTAGCCTGCCAGATCTGAAGTGCAGCTCCCCCTGATCTGCACCGTTGGATCAACGGATCCAACGGTCGAGAACGATTGGGATCCTCCCGTGTTGCAGCCATGCCCGTGGAGCTCCTGCCAGAGCGCCTCGCTCCCGAGCCTGCCGCGCCGCCTCCGTTGCTCGGTCGGCAAGCCGCGCGCCGCTGCACCCCGAGGTCAGCCGCTGAGCCGCGCCTCTCCTCTCTCCCCTTCCCTCTCCTCTCCTCCCTGGCCTCATCCCTTCTCTTCTTCTCGCCGAAGTTGCAGCCGCCATGGAGCGGAAGAACGCGCCGCCGCCATGGACCTCGCCTCGCCACCCTTGGACTCGCCGACGACCAGACCTAGACGCCGACCGCGCCGCCCTCCTCGGCCTGCCTCGCGCCGCCTCCCTGGCGGCTGACGAGCTCCACCATCGTCGCCTGGTTCTCATCCAGGAGGAGCACGGCGTGGACGCTAGCGCCTCCAGCGGACGTACGTGGCCCGCAGCGCCCCACGGCTCAGCTTCTCGCCCCGAGCGCCTCCTGCAGATGTGTCTCCGTCCGGTGCAAGGCAGATCCTTTTTCTTCAGACACGTCAGATCTTCAGTTAGCACCACGCCCAGCTTTTGATTAGTTAGTGTGATACTTTGACATCAATGCATTCATTGGTGTAGTGGCTTGAGCGCTTTGTTGGCAACCAAGAGGTCGTGGGATCAAACCCCCTTCAGTTAGCACCCTGCCGGGAGGAGGAACCCCCTCCGGGAGACCATCCATAGCCATGGACGCCTCCCGTATGTACCGTGAGTAGTTTCCCTTGGACCATGGGTCCGTGACCAGTACCTATGTGATGTACTTCTCCCCCTCTTTGTGCTTCCACTTTCGAGACCTCGTGAGCTGCCTCACATGATCGAGGCACTTCTGTAATTTCTGCTGTTGCTATGCTGAGTTTGTTGGGATCTGATGGATTATGAGACTATGTTCAGATTGTGATGAGTAATATATTTGGTTCTTCTCTTTTATATTTTGTTCTTGAATAAATTCTTGCATGTTCTTCGTTGCCGTATTTTACTTTGGCCAAGTGATTTGTTGCAACTCCAAGAGGGAGCGTTATGCTTGATTGTGGGTTCAGCCCCTTGATGTCTAGCTTGAGTGACAGAAACATGAGACTAGGGGATTTGCTGTTGCCACCAGGGATAAAACAACGGTGCTTGTATCCGCGGGTGCAAGGATTGTTTACTTTACGCAAAGTTCTTTTAATGCAGTTGTCTGTTGCTTTGAGTTTACACTTTGGGTGGGATTCACAACTTAATACCAGCGAGATGTTCTGGATAGATATCTCAAGGTGGATGATTACATCCTTAGTTTAATTTTCAGTTGCTATCACTATCAATATTATCTCTTGCGTTGATCCTTTGTAAACAGCAAGGCCGGAGGAATTGAGAACTCCTCTGTACTCGTTGGGAGCAAAGTTATTTGTATCTGTGTGCAGGTCCACGTCAAGCACCGTGACACCTTCTTGTATCTCTTGGAGTCCTACTGGTTCGATAACCTTGGTATCTTCACCGAGGGAAATTTGCTGCTACGCTACATCTCACCTTCCACTTGGGGTAACCAACGAGGAGTGAGAGATCCTCACCGTATCAAGCTAATTTCTGGCGCCGTCGCCGGGGAGTCCAGTCTACAAGATAGGGGAGTTGCACACTATCTTTTATCTTTGCTTTTTAGTCTTGTTAGTTTAACTTTCAGTTTTTTACTTTTGTGTCCCTTATCAAAAATACCAAAAATACCTGCTGCTACTATGGGTTCTAATGAAAACACCAAGTTGTGTGACTTCACTAGTCACAACAACAGTGACTTTATCTGCACTCCTATTGCCACACCTGCCACTTCAGCTACCTCTTATGAAATTGTTGTTAAGCTCAAGCTTTTTCCTTTCTCTTTGAGGGACGGAGCTAAAATCTGGTTTCAATCTTTGCCTAGGAATAGCATGGATTCTTGGGATAAGTGCAAAGATGCTTTTATTGGGAAGTACTACCCACCTGCTAAGATTATCCAATTGAGAAGTACCATTATGAATTTCAGGAAATTGGATAATGAACACGTTGCCCAAGCTTGGGAACGCATGAAATCTCTTGTCAAGAATTGCCCCACACATGGACTGACTACCTGGATGGTTATCCAGACTTTTTATGCAGGCTTGAACTTTACCTCGCGGAACCTGTTAGATTCCGCCGCGGGAGGAACTTTTATGTCAACCACACTTGATGCTGCCACAAAGCTACTTGATGAGATGATGCTGAACTACTCTCAGTGGCACACCAAAAGATCTCCAACTGGTAAGAAGGTAAATTCTATCGAGGAGATCTCCTCTTTAAATGAAAAGGTTGACCTTATCATGTCTCTACTTATCAAGCAATCTCCTATTGATCCTCAGAATGTTCCTTTAAATTCTTTGGTTGCTCAGGAACAAGTAGATGTTATCTCTAGAAACAACTTTAATAATAATGCTTAGAGCGGCAACTTTGCTAGTAATCCTAGGTCGTTTCCATCCACTTATGGGAACAACAACACCTACCCTAGCAACAAGAACCCCACCTCTGAACTAGAGAATATGCTTAGAGACTTTATCACTACCCAAAAATCCTTCAACAAGAATGTGGAAGAAAAACTAGCTAAATTAGATAATCTTTGTTTGAAGGTAGACAACTTAGCCCTTGATGTTGAGATGTTAAAAATTAGAACCTCTCCCCTTGAGGAGAGTAAGGTCACTCCTATTAATGCTATCCAGCTAAAAATCAATGAAAATTTTAGGATGATGGCTAAACTCAAAGAAAGATGGGCTAGAGATAAAGAGGAAGAGGATAGAATTAAGAGCCTTCCTACCTACCACACAGTAGCCACTATCCAAGTAGTTGAGGATGTCCAAACAGTTAGCACCCATCACACCCCTAGTCCCACTGGACGTACCAATGGTGATGCTACCACCTCAACCATAAATGAAGAAACCTCTATGAACATAGAGGCTTTCAAACAAGTGAGCCTAAATGATATCACTACCTCCTTGATAGATAGTAGTGACCTAGACTTTGACAACTGCACTTTACCTGAAGTTATTGGTTTTCTACACAAGATGTCTAGAGACCCCTACACTAGCACACTTAATCTTGCCTTCACAGAGCATATCACTAATGCTTTAATCAAAGTTACGGAGGAGAAGCTTGGACTAGAAGCCTCCATACCTAGGAAGCTAGAAGATGGTTGGGATCCTATGATAAAAATCAAATTGAATAACTTCTCTTGTTATGCTCTTTGTGATGTTGGAGCAAGTACCTCTGTTATGCCCAAAAGAATGTATGATATGCTTGAATTGAAACCTTTTGATCCCTGTTCTTTTGTTGTTCGTCTTGTTTATTCTTCCGTAACGAAACCTTTGGGGAAGAACGACGATGTTCTTCTCATTGTCAATGACAATTATGTTCCCGTTGATTTCACTATTATGGACATTGAATGTGAACCTTCTTGTCCAATTATTTTGGGATGTCCTTTTCTTCGCACAGTTGGTGCTGTTATTGACATGAAAGAGGGGAATATCAAATTTCAATTCCCTCTCAAGAAAGGGACGGAACATTTCCCTAGGAAAAAGATTAAGTTACCTTTTGAGTCCGTCACACGGGCTAGTTATTCTCTTGAAAAGACTTGATCTTCTCCTTTAAGCCTAGCTAATGGCTCTAAAGAAGCGCTTTCGGGAGGCAGCCCGCAACAAATTTAGGTTTTTCTTTTTTGCTTTGCTTCTGTTTTGGTCTTGATGATTGTTACTACTGTAGCAAAATCATTGTATCTTTATTTTTCAAGCTTTGTGCCTTTTATAGCCTCATACGACAAGGGAAGTGAAAGTTGTGACATGCTGTCAAGAAAACAGATTCTGTCCTCGTGACTAGAAAAATCATGGAAAATCCCAGTTCATCTTTTTGAGCTGAATTGTTTACACAGCGTGCTGTATACAATTACGAAACTTGCGTATGTTCTGAGTTTTTTTATTTGAGTTCCATAAGTACCCCTAAAAAATTCGTTTCTACCTGCTGGTCTGTTTTTCACAGATTCTGTCCTGTTTTGCCTTTTCTTCGTTTTGCAAATCTTAAGCTTGCTTTTTCTTTGCAAAATTTTTTTGGCAATCTTGAGAAACAATATCCCTTCAAGTTTATCTTTATTTCCAGTAGAGAAACAATTATTTTATTATGGGTACTAACCTCGCTAATCAGATTACAATGAGTTATGTATGAAGGGAGTTTTCAAGTGCGCGATGGAAAATGATGAAAGAAGATCTTGGAGTGTCAAACGCTCAAGATTGGGGATGCCCATGTGCACCCCCAAGAAATATTCAAGGAGACTCAAGCGTCTAAGCTTGGGGATGCCCCCGTGCATCCCCTTCTTCATCAACAATTATCAGTTCGTCTCTCGTTGCACTATATTTTTATCACTTCATGCGTTGTGTGCTATGCTTGGAGCGTCTCGCTCTTTACTTTTCTAGGTTTGTTTTTGCTTTGTTTTCTGTAGTAACAAGTTAGACCCCAGCTTACTCTTTTGTGTGGGAGAGATACACGCTCCGCTTGAACTAGAACTCCGCAGAGGATTTGCATGCTTATTCTTTTAGCTGTGAGTTGTTCTTTTTCTTTTCTTAGCTGCTGCTCTGTTTAGTTGTAGTGCTTTAGTTTTTCTAGAGCTTTTCTTTTGTTTTAGTTTGAACTTTCTATAGGTTGCATGTTTTATCTTGTTAGAGAGTTTGCCTATTGCACTGAGTTTTGTGTCTTGACTAAAAGTAGGTAGTTAAAGTTATTGTTCTCTTTGTAGTAGTAACTTGCAATAGTTTTGAGGTATTGACTAGAGTAATGTTTGAACTTTTGGTGTCAAGAGCTCGAGCCTATTAGTGATAGATGTCGTATTTTGGGCAATCCATGTGTTTTTCGAAAACCAAAAACCCCTGTTGAGAACTCTAGCTACTAGATGGATCACTAACCTCTGGAGGGTTCGAATATTAGAGTACACTCACGTACCATGAGTCAAGGATGCGCAAGGATAACCAAACCCCCATACACTCCTCCTCGGGGTACTTGTATCTTTGTGAACCTCCTAATTAGATTGAGAGTTACCGATAATAAGTGCATGAGTTCTTCAGACTAATGTAAGTATTGAAAGTTGACACTTCCACCCACCTATACTTTTTCTATCCTCTTCGGTACCGTGCATTGCCCTTTCTCACCTTGAGAGTTGGCGCATACTTCGCCGGTGCATCCAAACCCTTGGCACGATACGCTCTGTCATCATAAGCCTCTTTATATCTTTCCTCAAAACAGCCACCAGACCTACCTACAAGGCATTTCCATAGCCTTTCCGAGATACATTGCCATGCAACATCCATCTTCTCATGACTTGATCTTCATGTCATACATGCTACTTGCTTGATCAATGAGCCGCATGCTAGTTGGGCCTTGCCCTAATCATTGCTACATGACGCGCTAGTATCATTCCATATCCTGCTATCCTGGCAGAAGCATACATTTGCATCATGATATTATATATTCTTTATGTGAGTACCTTTGTAAAGTGTGAAAGATCTCCTATATTCTTGTAAAATATAGAGTGTTGCCCCTAAAGTGAGGAAAAGATCCCAAAGAGGACAAAATCAAAAGATCCCAAAGAGGACAAATGAGAGTTAAATAGAAAGGGCCATTGAGGCCACCAAAAAAATACAAAAAAATAGAAAAAGAGAAAAAAGAAAAATAAAAAGAGAGAAGGGGCACACTACTATTCCTTTTGAGAGATCCACACTAGTACTTCATCCTCTATCCATTGTACTCCATAGAGATCATCATCATGCATATAGCTATGTGGGGACCTTCACACTATAGAACTTGGCTTGTATATTCCAATGATCAGCCTCCTCAAACGAGCTATAGGTCTTCTTGAGCAAGCAAGTTAGATGCACCCCCACTAGTTCCATTGGAGAGATTTTAGCTCACATGTGCATCCGTTGCATGGCAATCCCTACTCCTCACATCATATCTATCATATGGCCTTCTCTCGCCTATGATTGTCCTCATTGATGTGAGTCTTTCACACCTTTTTTGTCTTCCTCCTCCACCTTCTTTCTGTTTCGCCTTTTAGGTGTCAACTTTCTTGCTCACGCTCATCCATTGCATGAGTGCTCAAATTATCGAAAGGGAGTGGATCAGTTTGACTTGTACCTGGCTAGTGGTCTGGGGACGAGTCAAGATAAGAATCCAAAGGAGACTAAGTGTGAAACTTTAGTAGATAGTTGTTCTCAACAACCTTTTTTCTCTCTTTTTCCCAGTCCCCTGCTTGCACGCAAACACCATCTGGAGACATTTGAGTCACGGACAGCGAGAGCTCTTGCACCTTTTGTTCTTTTGTTGCTTGTGTCAATGCTAATATAGAATCTTGCTTGTTAAGACTTGAATTGAATTGCATGCTTTGATTACTTTACTTAAAAGTTCTTATATGGTTGTGTGGCATGTCACCACAGAAATTATGCTTGTTATCATTTACCTACTCGAGGACGTGCAGGAATTAAGCTTGGGGATGTTGATACGTCCCAAACGTATCTATAATTTCTGCTTGCTCCATGCATGATTTGTGTGACTTTGCCATGATTTGCTTGAACTTTCATACACTTTTGAGCATATTTGGACTAATCTATTAACCCAGTGCACCCAGCTGCCAGTTGCTGTTTTCTGCTATTTTTGTATTTCAGGTTTTCCGGCAATTAAAAGTGCTCCAAAAAATCCGGAGAAATCAGATAAAAATCAGCGACCCGGAAGCTTCCGGAAACACCAAAGGAGGGAAGGGGGCCACCACAGGGACTCCAGAAGGGTCCCTGGCACGACCCCACCCTAGGCCACGCCAGGGGGCCTCCTGGCTGCCCTGTAGCCCTCTCGGTGCCCCCTTCGCCTATATTTAGCCCTCGGGGTGGACACCCCTAACATCGATCTCTTTTCCGCGATCTCGCCTCTGTACCGCCGCCGCCGCCGCCATTTCTAGATCGGGGCTGCCTGGAGAAGCTGCCCCGGCACCCTGCCGGGAGGAGGAACCCCCTCTGGGAGACCATCCATAGCCATAGACGCCTCCCGTATGTACCGTGAGTAGTTTCCCTTGGACCATGGGTCCGTGACCAGTACCTATGTGATGTACTTCTCTCCCCTCTTTGTGCTTCCACTTTTGAGACCTCGTGAGCTGCCTCACATGATCAAGGCACTTCTGTAATTTCTGTTGTTGCTATGCTGAGTTTGTTGGGATCTGATGGATTATGAGACTATGTTCAGATTGTGATGAGTAATATATTTGGTTCTTCTCTTTTATATTTTGTTCTTGACTAAATTCTTGCATGTTCTCCGTTGCCGTATTTTACTTTGGCCAAGTGATTTGTTGCAAATCCAAGAGGGAGCATTATGCTTGATTGTGGGTTCAACCCCTTGATGTCTAGCTTGAGTGACAGAAACATGAGACTAGGGGATGTGCTGTTGCCACCAGGGATAAAACAACGGTGCTTGTATCCGCGGGTGCAAGGATTGTTTACTTTACGCAAAGTTCTTTTAATGCAGTTGTCTGTTGCTTTGAGTTTACACTTTGGGTGGGATTCGCAACTTAATACCAGCGAGATGTTCTGGATAGATATCTCAAGGTGGATGATTCGTAGTAGATGCAGTTCGATTTCGGTCTACTTACCTTGGCGTACTTCCCATTGCTTTTGAGCCCTTCCTTTCTTTGCAACATAGTTAGCATTGCGGTGCCTTCATAATTCTTTCAATTGCTCAGCTGTGATTTGTTTACCTCGCTAGCACTTTTATCGTCTTTGGGGAGAGAGACATCAATAGTGAAAATCACGGGACCCCGGTCCATCTTCACATTACTGTTTACATCCTTAGTTAACTTTTCAATTGCTATCACTATCATTATTATCTCTTGCGTTGATCCTTTGTAAACAGCAAGGCCGGAGGAATTGAGAACTCCTCTGTACTCGTTGGGAGCAAAGTTATTTGTATCTGTGTGCAGGTCCACATCAAGCGTCGTGATACCTTCTTGTATCTCTTGGAGTCCTACTGGTTCGATAACCTTGGTATCTTCACCGAGGGAAATTTGCTGCTACGCTACATCTTACCTTCCACTTGGGGTAACCAACGAGGAGTGAGAGATCCTTACCGTATCAGTACCGCCGGCAGTAATCAGATCTCTATCTTCGGTTCCAGAATGTGACAACACTGAAGAAGTTCTCACTGGGGAGAGCTCTGAGTCTGATGAACTATGGACCTCCATCAGGACTACTGATTTAGATCGGGGCGCGGGGGAGCTTCCTGATGTTGACCTCCTTGAGCACGGTCCGGCGGTTCCGATGACCGGTCTGCGGCCGCCGTCGAAAATGAACAGCATGGAGAGCATAGAGAGGTTTGTGACGGGAGGGAGCCATCCAGGAGAGCCTTCGCCTCCGCGAGGCTGGAAAAGGAGGTACGCAGTCGTTTTCATTTTCAGCACTACCGCTCTGTTACTGTCAAACGTGAACACAATTTGTTAGCGCTGTGAATTTTCATGGTGTATAACACAATTGTAGTCTAATCATTGTCATGATTATGTAGTTACGTACAACTTTGATAATTTTATATATTCACTTGCTATATTAAATTCGGTTGCTTTGAGGTATTTGGTCTAGCCTGGCTATAAAAACAGTCAATGTCTGAAACAATCTTGAAGGGGCAATTAGACACTGGGAATGGTGCAGCCCTGAATTTATTTGCATGGATCTGGCTCTGTGATTTCGCTAGCTGAACCTTACTATGGGATTTCGGAGGAATATAGTTATCTACATGTATGTTAAATACATATATTGTGTTGTGTAAGATATACAGTTGATTTTAGGTCTTTTGTACTCTCCTGGCTATGAAAGTAAACAACGGCCGAAATGATATTTTAGGGGAAATGATACGGTGTGAATGGCCAATAAAAAAATTACCCCTGAAACCGGCGCTAATATATACATGCAGTAGCTTAAACATATTAGGGATTTTTCTGTTCCAAGTAAACACATGGCCCTAACTACCAAACATGGCAGAACTTTACGATCTGCACCAGACGACATGATAATCGATCTAGTTGTATTGAGTCGCGAAGACCAATTGTTGCTGATGAGAGTCAAACATCCAAATACTATGCTCAGAATTTTTATATGTGGAAGCAGATAATATAAACTTTTTTTCTTCTATTGTTGCAGGCCAAGGAGATCATCTTTACCGGATGATCGGCGTATAAACGTGGATCGCGTGCCTGCATTAGAAGCTGTGATTAGGGGATTTGCTCAGAGGGAAACAGATGTTGTCGTAAATCCAAAGATCGGTCTGAACTTTGATTCGTTGGCAGAAGCATATGAATTCTACAATCTATATTCTTGGGAGTACGGATTTGGTATTAGATATGGGAAAAGTAGGCAAAATGTTAGCAAGACAAAGTGCATGCAGAAGATAGTGTGCGGGTGTGCGGTACGTTATATTTGAATTTTAAATATTTGTCAGGATGAGTACTTTCGTATTTCTTAGCAATGTGGTTCTAATGTGAAAACCATGTTTTCATTGAGCAGGGTAAGCCAGAAAGAGAGCACAACACATCTATACGAACACAATATAGAGCTATGATCAGACTTTTGAGAACATCAGACGGTGGTTGGTATATTTGCGAACACAGAGCTGGTCACAATAATGAACTCCTGAGGACATGTGCGGAGAAGGCACATTGGCCTTCTCACCGTCATATTGATAAGTATACCTGTGACTTGGTGAAGCAGCGAAGGGAAAACAATGTTAACCTTGGTAAAGTTTACAACATAATTGGAAGGTTGTTTGGCAGGATGGAGAATGTGCCATTCACCAAGAGATGTTTGCAGACACTTTGTGGTAAACTGAGTAAGGAGCAAGTTGATGACGATGTTAGGAAAACAATGGAAGTATTCTCAGCAATGGGATCTGAGGATCCAGAGTTTTCTTATGTAGTTGAAGTGGATGCGGAAAGCAAGATCAAGACTCTAATGTGGACAAATGGCAGAAGCAAGGTCCAATACCACAATTTTTGGGACGTAATTACGTTTGACACAACATACCGTACTAATCTGTATGATATGCCATTCAGTTTATTTGTTGGGGTGAATAATCACTTCCAAAGCATTATATTGGGAGGGGTCCTAATGAAGGAAGAAACTATAGATAGTTTTGAGTGGATATTCGCCGAGTTCGTAAAGCTGATGGGCGGCAAGCATCCAAAGACTATTCTCACAGGTAACCAACTATATTATTGTCCTCCAATTGTCTAGCATTTAATTGTAACCCTACCAGCACACACTTATGACATAATTTTATTTATCAGATCAGGCTAGAGCTATGGAAGTTGCGATAAACAAAGTGTTACCAAATACAACCCATCGTTGGTGCAAATGACATGTTTTACGTAAGGTGAAAGAACATCTTGGGAAACACTACACAAAGAAAAGCAATTTCCGTGCAAAATTCCACAAAGTCGTGAATGAAATGTTGACCGTCGGCGAGTTTGAAGAAGCATGGAAGATGTTGTTGGATAAGTATAACCTCCGGAACCATCCATTCCTTGTGCAGATATACGAGATCAGATACAAGTGGTCAAAACCCTATTTTAGCGGCAAATTTTGTGCCAAACAAGTTAGCACACAACGGAGTGAGAGTGCTAACCAATTTCTTAAAGCTTACATTCCACCGTTGTGCTCGATGAACTTGTTTGTCAGGAAGTACAGTAAGATCTAGTTTGACAGGGAGGCAGAAGAAGGTTTTCAGGAAAAGAGACAAGGCTGGTAAGCAAACAATCTTAGCATTCACTATTCTGCTCATTGAGCATACTTCGATTAATTGCATTTGACATATCGAACTAAATTTACAAGGTGGTGTTGTCCTTAGGTCCAATTACCCACTAAAAGAATATGCAAGTAAAGTGTACACAAGAACGATGTTTGAGATGTTTGCTCAGTTTGTGTACCGCTCAGCTAGGTATGTTGTTGAACCAGTTTTGCCTGGTAGGATATACTTAGTTAAACATGTTAATGCCGAGAAAAGAGAGAAGTGGTGTAAGGGATCTTACAAAGTTGATGTAACTACTGCATTAGACAAATACACATGTGAGTGTGGCATGTTCGATCACATGGGGATGGTTTGCTGCCACATAATAAAGGTTGGTGTTCAGCAAATTATTGTTCTGCACGAATTAACCTAACTGCCATGAATTAGAACTGACGTTTCTTTGTGGAATGTAGGTAATGATTCAACTTGGTGTGCAAGAAATACCCAAGTACCATATTATCAAACGTTGGGCGATGAACGCTAGGGACAATTTGCCTGCACATCTTGTACATTATCAGAGGGACAGAGGTCTGCATAAGGGAGCTACGTTCACGCACAATGCTCTTTATTTAACAGCTCTAGAGTTGGTTCAATTAGGTGACAGGAATGTTGCTGCCTTTGACAGAGCTATGGACATACTTATATCTGCTAATGCAGAACTAGCGATAATAGGAGCAGTGAAAGATGGAAAGGGTTTAGCTGACAACCTTGATCAATATGGCGATAGCACTGCAACATATGGTATTTTGGGTCGGGCCAACTTACATGTTGCACCAGATTGCATTTCGGGCAATGAACCTGAAAACAGGGCAAGGGGCGTGTCAGCCTCGTCTGTTTCAGCGGATCGCACCCGTTCTGATATAATTGCTCCTGATCGAAGAAAAAGGAAAGGAAGACCATCAACAACTAGAGACAAACCTGGTTATGAGATAAATAACAAGCGTTCAAGGTTCTGCACAATATGTTGTGGTAAAGGTCACAAAAGTACTACCTGTCCTTCCCGTGGCGATACACCAAAAAAACAAAGAAAGGAACCAACTTGCGGTATTTGCGGCGTTGTAGGTCACAGAAGGAACAACTGCGTAAAACCTATTGATTCAGATACATGTGTGTTCAGTTCATGATGAACTTCACTGATATTGTAGTTTCTCCAAATGTTGTATTCAGGTGTGACCAGCCGCAGGTGTGTTCAACACATGATGATCTTAAATTATATGGTTGATGCTTCTAAATGTTGTATTCTAGGGTCGTAGCATTCAATATTTATTAGGTGGGTTGTTTTCATGGCCAAACTCTAGTGGAGATGCATTTGTGATTTGTTGTAACCTTGACAATCTGATATTCCTTTGTAAGTTAGAGACAAATTTTATGCTGGCATGACTACAGTTTAATGGTAGACGTTTCATTTATATTTTCTTGCTTCACTATTACTCCCTCCGTCCTATAATATAGTAACGTTTTGCAAACTAGCATAGTTTGCAAAATGATACTACATTATGGGACAGAGGGAGTAGTTATGTAAGTTAATTATGTTACATGGGGACAGATGTTTCCTATCCATTCTTGAGTTTTTGTATCCTTAGTAAATTGTTCTTCCTTTGTAAAACCGTGATCCATTGGTTGTTGGGATGATCTATAAGCTTGAAGTTGCTTTGCACCATGGGTGCAGGCGGTTGATATTTGCAGCTACCATTACTATCATTGTTGCTATTGTTTCATAGAGATCAAGCTGACAAGGTTTTTATGTACTGGCCACCAGTTAACTAAGTGACTTCCTGTGGTCATGTGTGTGCCGTCCGAGTTCTACTCACCATATGTTTGTGTTGCAGTTTAGTATTACATGCTGGATTAATTTTTATATGGTCCATACTTAACTACATGGCATGCAGTGGTCATGTTCCTGGTGCAGTAAAAATTATCTACTTTGTACATATGAATCACTACCAGCCAAAAATTTGGAAAAAATACCCGCTGAAACAAGATTCTCGTCGCTTCTAACAAGTGGAGCCCTGTTAGAGACTGGTACAATGTATGGCCGCGTGTTAGAACAAGCTGGCTGGTACGGGAATTTAATGTGGAAGATGTTGTGGTCGTTTTCGAAATTCAAATCCAGTGCGGTGTTGGAGGGAAAACTCAGCCCGGTCCCCCTCAGCTGCCTATTTATTCAACTCTTTGCACACCGGCCTCATTCCTATCCTCAGAGCTCTAAGAGTCTTTTCTTATTTTGTTCTTCTGTGACTGTAGCCATCGAATCCATCTAATGTCTCCTCCTTTCCGAGGACTGGCTTCTCTTCATGCTTTCTACTTCTTCACCAGTAGGGCAACCATGAAGCGAACATCAAGTGTTCGTGGAGCTAGAATTAGGGGGCGTTCAGTGTCACACCGCGGGAGATGCTTTCCTTTAGTGGCTGTGACAGTCACCATAGGAAGTTACCAAGCGCTTCAGGTGATGTTTTGTTTAGCTTGACCTACAGAAATATTTGTATGTGTTTGTGAAGCCAAGGAATATATATATATATATATATTTAATGTTTAGTATGTTTACTTTATGCAGGGAACTGGCGTGGTGTGTACTGTTGATGACCTGCCTGGCCGTTCAAATGATAAGAATCAGACTGATGCAGCGTATGCTCTAGCTGTGGTATGTCTTTAATAATTCTTTCGCACAGCGATGGAACTATCTGCTATTTTTTTTTTGATTACCACTGACAAGTTTGGGCTTCCTTTGGTTTACAGGATAGGAATTGTATAGGAATAGGAAAAGTATAGGAAATGAGGAGCATGTATCCTTAAATCCTGTGAGTGCTCAAAACATAGGAATAAAAAACTAGATACCCTTTGATTCACAGGATAGGAACACACATAGGAAACATAAACTAGTATTTTTTTAGTTTGAAGCAACTAGCCGTTACACACATCACTGGAGGCATCTCTTCTCCTTATATATTACCTGGTTTGGAAATCAAAATACACACATCTCATCTTCAGAATACACATATATCTCATCTTCAGTTTATGACCAGCAAACCATAGAAGGACCCCCTCCATCAGCTTCCAGGAGAGACAACAGTAGCAATCAGGATAACATAAACAACAGGTGAGTACATATGCATTGACAATATGATTTAGTTCCATGTTTTCTTTGTTGATCCACATCTCACTCATAGAACATACATAAATTTCTCCAGCATTTCTTGCTGATTTCCACACATTTCGATGAATCCAAGCTATCACAGACGGTCACAGATGGAAGAAGAATTCATGCTATTTGTCCTCCCTACCATGGAAGAAAGAGAAAAAAGACCAATGCATACATCAAGTCTTACAGGAGCTACTTATGTCCAGGAAATCTTAACTGGGCATGAAAGCTTATGTAAAAGACATTTTAGAATGGAGGCGTACATTTTTAATGCTCTAGTTCAGAAGCTGCGTCAGAATGAAATACTTGAGGATTCAACAATAGTCTCACTAGAAGAAAAGGTTGCAATATTTTTATATGCAGTAGCAAAAAATGCTAGTAACGAAAGTAACGAAACCTTGCAGGATCGGTTCCAACACAGTGGACAAACCATCAGTCGACACTTTGGAGATGTATTAGACGCGATTACAAAGCTAACAAGCATCTATATACGCCCACCTTCTGTTCGACCACATCCAGTCTTGAGGAGACCACACTTCCATCCCTATTTCAATGTAAGCATACATTTCTTGTATTTTCTAACTTTCTATTGGTAAAATATAATATGATTATTTGAAGTTTTATTCAAAATAATATCTCTTGAATATCATATGAATACATGACTGCATTGGTGCTATTGATGGTACACATATTCCAATGACTATCTCACCGCATGAAGACCCATATCGAAACAGAAAGCAAACAATCACACAAAATGTTATGGTTGCATGTGACTTTGATTTAAGGTTTGTCCATGTGCATCCTGGCTGGGAGGGGTCAGCCTCAGATGCAAGGGTTCTCCAAGATGCACTTAACCATGGATTTCAAGTACCTCATGGCAAATATTATCTTGTAGATGCGGGCTATGAAAACACACCACAATTTCTTGCCCCATACCGTGGAACTAGATACCATTTGCAAGAACAAGCACAAGCACGTCAAAGGCCACGGAATCGTAGGGAACTATTTAACCTTCGCCATGCACAACTAGGAAATCATGTAGAGAGAATTATTGGAATAGTGAAAAAGAGATTTCCAGTTCTGAAAGTTGCTACACGCTATTCTCCCGGCAAACAAGTTGACATATCAATGGCATGTTGTGTCCTACATAATTTCATACGGCTACATGATGGAGATGCTTCATGGCTCAACAATGATACTCTAGATATTGACCCAAATCTAATTGTGGACCTGCCCACAGGAGATGAAAACTACACTAATGATGTTGGAGCATTCAATAACACAAGAGAAGCAGGAAACCGCCTACGGGATTATATAGCGGATAAATTGTGGGAGGCTTATATTGCAAGAAGAGTTTGATATATGTATTGCTACATGTACTGCAATCAAATGTATCGCAATGTCAAACTTGTATATTTGCAAGAAAAACCTTATATATGTATTGCAATGTGTACTGCAACTAAAATTATGGCATGCAAAACTTGTAATATTCATTGAAGCAAAGTACTAGATGCCTTGTTCATTTTTTTGCGAGTACTACATGCTTGCTCATTCATTTTCCACAACAAGTAGTTCTACCAAAATATTTCTATGCATAATCCTTAGTTCATTTTTTACTGCAAGTAATTCTACCAAAATGCTACCTAGCCAACGACGTACTTTCTTTGCGTCCAACAAAAGACTTCGCGCATCATATATGCTACTAGTAATTTTTAGCTATGCCCAATCTGCCTTTTGAGCCATGCTAACCTTGGTTCATCAGTAGAAAATGATAGGAAAAGTTCTCTATTCTCCTTACTTTTGAAGATATTTGCAGCCATCACCACATCAACCATTTGTAGACCAGGTAGTTGTTCAAGTCTTGTGATACACCTACTGATGTTGTAGGGATCGTCAAGCTTCTTCTCCTCGATAGCAGAAAATCGTTCAATTTCTTCTTTCTTGAGATTCAAGTATTTCTCTTGAAAATTATTGTTTTTCTGCCTCTTTGTGAGTCTTGCTCCACACATTTCTAGTGTTTTCACAAAATGAGAATTCATTTGTGTGGAGCACCTTGATGAGTATTGCTGCTGGGGGAAATCAGAAGTGTATTTCTCACCTTCTTCCACAAAAAAGTCAGGTGAGGGTGATCCATCATATTCGTTGGTACCTTGTGATTCTGCAAATTTGGTTGATGCTGCTTCTTTATCCTTGTTTGCATAATAGTCCATGCCACGCCTATTCCTTCCTTCAGCGTACCCGCCTATAACCCGGGACATTAAAATCTTTCAACTGCTGAATAAGAAATAGCTTCATTTGGTGACTCCATTTGGCTCTAGGAGCACCCTTTCTGGACTTTGAAACTGAAAGCATAAAGTGATATATTAAATAACATGCAATTCTTCTTTCATGATAAAATTCGGTATTTCACCATATCGACGAAACTGAGATTAATAGATCTTGTACCACTATCCTCATGCTGCCTTGCGCTCCTTTGATCAAGCTCCAGATCATCACAATGCTGCTGCGTACCAAAATTAGGATGACGTCCTGAACTCCTTTGACTAAACTCCAGATCATCAAGTTCTTGAATATATAAAACATTATGCAATTGTGTTTCAGTACTAAATTTCACCAAATTAACTTGACTAAGAACAAGAGATCGAATTCATACCATTGTCCTGACTACGACCAATATTTGGATGATGTTCTGTAGCCCTTTGAGCGAACTCAAGGTCATCAAATCCTTGAATATATTAAACATTACACACTTGTATTTCCATGATTAAATCTTACCATATTTACTTGAATGAGAATAAGAGAAATTGTACCAGTGTCTTGATGGTGACCGATATTTGGACGAGGTATTGTATTCCTTTGACTGAAGTCGTGGTCATCAAGTCCTTGCATACCAAATTCTATCATCCTGCCTTGATCATCCATCTGAAGAAACTGCATTGTATCATTAGTGTGACTAGTGGGATGGTAAAATATATACTGTTAGTGAGGCAAGAAATTAATTTTTTCAAAAATCTCTATTATTACTTCTTATTTTATTATGGTGTACATGTTATATAAGCAGTGAGAAATGCATTCACCTTTGACTCTTCAAGAAAAATAAAGTTACTGCAATTAAGATGTATCCATCTCGTTTCTTTACAATTTGCTACAGATTAATTCTAAAGAGGAGGGAACGAAGGGAAGGGATTAATTCTAAAGGAAAGGGAAGGGACGTACACCCATACATTGGATTCTAAGCAAGCACAGTGAGCGATTAACTTGGGGATTAGATAGCGTACAACAAAGAAAAATAATAGGGATTGGGGATGGATTAGGGATTCATGATACGGTAAATTCCTAGGGGCATCTCATACAAAAAACCGGAGTGGGTATTTCTCCATTAGCAACAGATCTGGAGGAGAAAGGGTATGGATGCATACCTCGAGAGATTTGCGGCTGATGGATGCCGCTGGAGCTTGAAGGCCAACTGGCCGGCGGTAGTTGTTGTCTAGCTTGCTGGTGGTAGCTGCGCCCGTCCGGATGTGGCCGCGTCGCTCGGCCGTCTGCCGCCGTCCTTCCCACCGGTCGGTCTTGAGTTGTTCCGCGTGAGAGGAGACGAGGGCTGGATATGGATTCGATTCTTTTTTTTCACTCTGCCTCTCTTTGTACGCGGATATACAGGCTAGCGAGCGAAAAAAAGGGAGGGAGCAGTTGCTGGCGTGCGCGCCGTTCGCGCCAGGAAAGTTTTCCATTGGGTCGGACCTCTTTTTTCCTTTCCTGTGAAACGTAAGGGATGGAAAGAAATCCTGTATAGGGATAGGATTTTGTTCCTGTAAACCAAAGGCCTCCAAAGGGTTTTTCCTTTACAATTCCTATCCTACAAAACTCCTGTAAAAATCCTTTAAACCAAAGGAAGCCTTGATGTTTTTCCAGGCATGTGGTAGTTCAAGTGCGAAGCCAGAAGAATCGTGCGGAGACTACGACCCTGTCACACTGACCGCTGGCAATCACGTTTCCCGCGATTTGGACCAAGATGAGGCGTGCTCGGGTGTGTACGGAACGAACAGCGACAACGGCCAGGCGACAACTGATGAGGACATCTATACTACAACTACTACTTCCCCAACTCTTCATGATGCACAAGCCAATCAAATCCGACTTGGACCTATTACAAGAGCCCGTGCTAAGTTATTAGAACAGCAGGTGAATTTTCTCTTACTCGAGTCTGATGATCGGCTTAGTGAGAATTATATACTGCCTAAATCCTTGTGTGTTTGTATGATCAGGTATCAAGGTGAAGACAAGGAACTAGGAGGAGCTGAGGTTCAAGAAGAAGCCAAGGAACAAGGACAAGCTACATGGGAAGAAGAACCTCAAGAAGACAAGGCCAGGAAGAAAGATGCTTCAGGCCACGGTACTACCGCGCTGCCCGCGGTACTACCGGGCCTACTACCGTCCGTGCTACCGCGAGCAACAGGAGGACTATGGTAGTGGTTACGGTACTACCGTGCCTACTACCGTGAAAGGTCAAGAGAGATACGGTAGTGGTTACGGTAGTAGCCGCGGTACTACCGCACCCACGGTACTATCGCGCCAATCACGGTACTACCGTGCTGCCTCGCGCAGAATCGGGCCTACGGCCCCTGTATCCGAGTCTGGACCCCCTTAGACTATAAATATAAGTCCCCCTACGGGATTTTAGGTTAGACCACGTTTAGTTAAACCCTAGATATTGAGAATAGCTTCAAGCTTTCCTCTTGAATCATTAAGACTTCAATTCGTATCGATCTGAAGTTCTTTTACTGCAAGTTCTTGTGTGATCTGTTGTTCCACTGGGAATTAGTAGATTGCAATCACCGTCTCGTGGTCGACGGCTACGTTGCGCAAGTGTGTGAAGTTGTGAATATCCAAGGGGTAGAGAGCTGTCGCATTGGCAACAGGGATCTAGCAAGGAGAGTTCATCGGCTATCCACAAGTTATCTATCATCACCCTCATATTCACCGTTCGCTTACTGAGAAGATCGGGCCACCCCTTATCATCTTGGTATCAGATTTCCAGTGTTTCCTCGGTAAGCATCCGCCAAATCCATCTATTAGATCGTTATTGTTTTTCGTCCTATCCAGAAAAAGCCATACAAAAATATTAGGGTTTGTAGTTTTGCCATAACTTAGATTGCATCGGAGTCATTGTTTTAGTTTGCTGTTTCGTGTGTTCTTCCCGAAAATTTCTCCGCGGTGCGATATATTGTGGCCTAAAGAGAAAATTTACTGTAGCAAATCAAAATCACTGTAGAAGTACTGTAGCAATTTTCGTCCAGTTTGGAATAGTGTCAGAAAAATCAAAAAAATAAAGAGAAAAAGAGAACAGTTTCAAAAAAAAAAGAGAGAAAGAAGTGTGATCCCAAAGAGCTATAAAAGAGTGCAAAGAGATATACAAGTGTTAACAAAGGACATATCATAGTGGTGATCTTTTGAGAGGCATGTCTTTCGTTTTGTCTCCACTGTGTGAGTTTTTCTTTGGGTTGTATCCCACGATCAGCACTAGGACTTGACTTCGGTGTAGTTAGGGTGCCATACCTATAGCTCCACCACATATATCCTGCTTTGTTGTGTGTTCACTCTTTTACTCGGGTATTCACTTCATCACATCCGTGCACTAGTCCTCCATCCGAACGGGTACGCATTACTATTCACTTTGGAACGGTAAGATTCACCTTTTTCTTGTCAGTTTTGAGTGAGTTGTGAGTGTCCACCAAAAGATTTTGATTTAGTGCACTAACCGACTAATCATGTCTCAAAGTGGTTTTGATGTGATGCAGAAACAGGACAAGGATGCGCCAGTTACATGGGAGGCATATGAAGGTCTCCGTGATCACTTGACTGGGATGTTTACTAAATCCGCTGATGCAATTGATACAAATGTTCAAGCGGTACAACTGAAAGTGGACGCGACTGAAGCTGCAGTCACCACTATGCAACAACAACTTGCTGCTATCCAGCAGAGCCTCCAACAAATGACAACATCTGTCACTGGCATACAAGCAGCTATGGTACAACGCCAACCTGATGCTCAGGAAGATGATGGTAGTGTCCATGGTGACAATGCTGATTTGAGGGGCATTCAAGGTCGTGGGCGTGGTCTTCAAGGGCCGGGTCGCCAACCTCCACTTGGTCTTGGTGCGCGCCGTATACCCATTCAGGAAGAAGATGTCTTGAGCAAGCCCAAGTTTAATATCCCCAAATTTGAAGGGTCCACGGATGTGGAAGAATACCTCACATGGGAGCTTAAGATGGAAAAATTATGGCGTTTGCATGATTATCCGGAGGACAAGAAGATCAAGATTGCTTCGTCCGAGTTTGACGGTTATGCCTTGCGTTGGTGGGAGAGTGTGTTGACCGAGATACAAGAAACCAATGGGCAGCCTATTCGTACATGGCGTGACATGAAGGCGACCATGAAAGCTCGGTTTGTTCCCACAAATTACTTACGGACAGTTTTTGACAAATTGCAACAATTGAAGCAAGGTACTATGTCCGTTGATGCATATTATATGGAGATGGAGATGTTGCTCCAACGTGCACGAGTTCGTGAAGAGGTTGAGATGACCATGCAACGTTTTCTCCATGGGCTGAAATTTACTATCAAGAGTATTGTGCGGCATCACCAATACTATAATATGAATGATTTATTGCATCTTGCAAGGGAGGCTGAATCCCAGCTTGCAGAAGAGGCACAACTGAAGTCAAGATACTACACATCTAGCAGATTTTCTCCAAGGACATCCGCGCCTATGGAGAATTATGGTGCCAATACTAGAGCTTCTTCTTCAGTTTCCACGCCAGCCTCCAATGGTTCTATGGCCAAGAAGCCAGCTGCTCCTGCCACTAGTGCAGGCTCCAACATGTCTACAGCTCGCAATCGCGAGATCACTTGTCATGCTTGCGGTAATCGTGGTCACTTCAAGAGAGATTGCCCGAACAGAAAGGTCATGCATGTTTGTGAATCAAGAAACCGGCGAGTATGAAACTGGTGATGATGAAGATCCTTTCGCATTCGATGACGAGGGATATCATAGTGAAGAAGGCATGGATGCTTTTCCATCGCATGCTCCTACCATTGTTGTGTCACAACGTGCTCTTACAGTGCAGCCACATGTTGATTCTCAGCGCTGTAATTTGTTCCAAACCAAGGCACTTGTTGGTCCCAACAAAGCTTGCAAAGTGATCATTGATGGAGGTAGCTGCCGCAACCTCGCAAGCAAGGAGTTATGTGCCAAGCTCAATCTGAAATACTCACCTCACCCGAATCCTTATTATGTCCAATGGTTGAGTGACAGTGGTGAGATGAAGGTAAATCACATGGTGCGCGTAAATTTTGAGATCGGCCCATACAAGGATTCCATCGATTTTTATGTGGTGCCTATGACAGTTTGCCATCTCTTATTGGGTCGGCCGTGGTTATATGATCGCCATGTGCAACACAATGGTCGAGCCAATACATATCATTTGGAGTTCAAGGGCAAGAAAGTTAATCTCCATCCTATGTCCCCACAGCAAATTGTGAATGAGTCTCGTCAGAAGGTAGAGGTGAATGTCGAACCCACACGAGAGAACAATGTGATAGTTGTGCGTGATAATATAACGAAAAGTGCGAGAGAGACTAGTTTGCTTACATTAGCCACCAAAGAAGACATGAGAGAATTTAGTAAAGATCCTACAGCCATACCTCTTGTCCTCATGTATAAAGGCGAGGTGTTGGTTTCTAATGATAACCATCCTATTTCTTCTGGTGTGTCTACTGTTTTGCAGGATTATGATGATGTGTTTCCGGCGGAGGTTCCAGCAGGATTACCACCCTTGCGTGGTATTGAGCACCAAATTGATCTTATACCGGGTGCAACTCTTCCTAACCGGGCGCCATACAGGACAAACCCCCAAGAGACGAAGGAAATTCAGCAACAAGTACAAGCGCTTCTGGATAAAGGGTATATTCGTGTCAGCCTTAGCCCTTGTGCTGTTCCTGTTATTTTGGTTCCTAAGAAAGATGGTACATGGCGTATGTGTGTAGATTGTAGAGCTATTAATAATATCACTATTCGATATCGTCATCCTATTCCACGTTTAGAGGATATGCTTGATGAATTGTGTGGTGCTGCTATTTTCTCTAAAATTGATTTGCGTAGTGGATACCATCAAATTAGGATGAAAGAAGGGGATGAATGGAAAACTGCTTTCAAAACTAAGTTCGGCTTATATGAGTGGTTAGTTATGCCTTTTGGTCTTACTAATGCTCCTAGTACTTTCATGAGATTAATGAACCATGTTTTGAGGGAGTTTATTGGACATTTTGTGGTTGTGTATTTTGATGATATACTTATTTACAGCCGTAATGAATTTGAACATGCTGATCATATTAGACAAGTTTTGCAAGTGTTGCGTGATTCTAAATTATATGCTAATCTTGAGAAGTGCACATTTGCAAAAGATAAGGTCATATTTTTGGGATTTGTTGTATCTAAGCATGGGGTACATGTAGATTCTTCTAAAATTGAGGCAATTCAAAATTGGCCTACTCCCATGGATGTTAGCCAAGTACGAAGTTTGCACGGTCTTGCTGGTTTTTATAGACGTTTTGTGAAAGACTTTAGTACTATTGCTGCACCGTTGAATGAATTGACTAAGAAAGGTGTACCTTTTGTTTGGGGCGTTGCCCAAGATCTTGCATTTGATAAGTTGAAACGTTTGCTTAATTCTGCACCATTACTTGTATTACCTGATTTTACTAAGCAGTTTGAGGTTGAATGTGATGCTAGTGGTATAGGCATTGGTGGTGTTTTAATGCAAGAAGGTAGACCTATAGCTTATTTCAGTGAGAAACTTTCTGGTCCTAGATTGAATTATCCTGTTTATGATAAAGAATTGTATGCACTTGTTAGAGTTCTTGAGGTTTGGCAACATTATTTGTGGCCAAAAGAATTTATCATACATTCTGATCATGAAGCTTTGAAATATCTGAAAGCTCAATCTAATTTGCATAGACGCTTAGCTAAGTGGGTTGAGTTCATTGAGTCTTTTCCTTACATTATCAAATATAAGAAAGGAAAAGATAATGTCGTTGCTGATGCTCTATCTAGGAAGAATATGTTATTGACACATCTTGATGTTAAAATTCCTGGATTAGAGAGTTTGTGTGATTTATATGCAACTGATCATGATTTTGCTGAACCATATCATTTGTGTTTGCTTCGGAATGCTTGTGACAAGTTCCACATCCATGATAGATTTTTGTTTCGAGCTAACAAACTTTGTGTTCCAGAATCTTCTGTGCGTTTGCTATTGTTGCAGGAATCACATGCAGGAGGACTGATGGGTCATTTTGGGCGTGAGAAGACCTTACTCATGCTTGCTGATAATTTTTATTGGCCCAGGATGAGGCGTGATGTGGACAGGTTTGTTCGACGTTGCATTGTCTGCAATACGTCCAAGTCCAAGCTGAAGCCTCACGGTTTGTATACACCACTATCGGCTCCTACCACACCTTGGGAAGATATTAGTATGGACTTTGTGTTAGGATTGCCACGCACTAAATATGGTCATGATAGTATATTTGTGGTAGTGGATAGATTTTCTAAGATGGCACATTTTATTGCATGCCATAAGAGCGACGATGCGTCGCATGTTGCTAACCTGTTTTTCAGGGAGATTGTACGCTTGCATGGAGTGCCCAAGACAATTGTTTCTGACAGGGATGTAAAGTTTGTGAGCTACTTCTGGAAGACACTTTGGGGAAAGCTAGGAACAAAGCTACTGTTCAGCACTACATGTCATCCTCAAACTGATGGTCAAACGGAGGTGGTCAATAGAACCTTGTCACAAATGCTGCGAGCTATGATCAAGAAAAATCTGCGTGAATGGGAGGAGTGTTTACCACATGTTGAGTTTGCTTATAACAGGGCAGTACACACTACTACTCATCTTTGTCCTTTTGAAGTGGTATATGGTTTTAAGCCTATTACACCCCTTGATTTGTTGCCTCTTCCATTGCAGGACAGAATTAATATGGAGGCATCCAAACAAGCAGATTACGTGAAGAAGATTCATGAGAAGACACGAGAGGCTATTGAGAAGCAAGGCAAGAACGTTGCTGCTGCACGCAACCAGTCACGGAAGCAAGTTCTATTTCAGCCTGGAGATATGGTTTGGGTACATCTGCGCAAGGATAGATTTCCAGGATTGCGGAAATCCAAGTTGAAGCCACGTGGTGCTGGTCCTTATAAAGTGCTGGCCAAGATCAATGATAATGCCTACTCGATTGATATTCCCATTGCTGAGTTTGGTGGTGCAAGTAACAGCTTTAATGTAGCCGATTTATCACCACATATGGGAGATGACCTCGGAGCGTCGGGGTCGACGCCTTTTGAAGGGGGGGGGGAGATGATGAGGACATCTCTACTACAACTACTACTTCCCCAACTCTTCATGATGCACAAGCCAATCAAATCCGACTTGGACCTATTACAAGAGCCCGTGCTAAGTTATTAGAACAGCAGGTGAATTTGCTCTTACTCGAGTCTGATGATCGGCTTAGTGAGAATTATATACTGCCTAAATCCTTGTGTGTTTGTATGATCAGGTATCAAGGTGAAGACAAGGAACTAGGAGGAGCTGAGGTTCAAGAAGAAGCCAAGGAACAAGGACAAGCTACATGGGAAGAAGAACCTCAAGAAGACAAGGCCAGGAAGAAAGATGCTTCAGGCCGCGGTACTACCGCGCCAACCGCGGTACTACCGCGCCATGGTACTACCGGGCCTACTACCGTCCGTGCTACCGCGAGCAACAGGAGGACTACGGTAGTGGTTACGGTACTACCATGCCTACTACCGTGAAAGGTCAGGAGAGATACGGTAGTGGTTACGGTAGTAGCCGCGGTACTACCGCACCCACGGTACTACCGCGCCAATCACGGTACTACCGTGCTGCCTGCGCGCAGAATCGGGCCTACGACCCCTGTATCCGAGTCTGGACCTCCTTAGACTATAAATATAAGTCCCCCTACGGGATTTTAGGTTAGACCACGTTTAGTTAAACCCTAGATATTGAGAATAGCTTCAAGCTTTCCTCTTGAATCATTAAGACTTCAATTCGTATCGATCTGAAGTTCTTTTACTGCAAGTTCTTGTGTGATCTGTTGTTCCACTGAGAATTAGTAGATTGCAATCACCGTCTCGTGGTTGACAGCTACGTTGCGCAAGTGTGTGAAGTTGTGAATATCCAAGGGGTAGAGAGCTGTCGCATTGGCAACAGGGATCTAGCAAGGAGAGTTCATCGGCTATCCACAAGTTATCTATCATCGCCCTCATATTCACCGTTCGCTTACTGAGAAGATCGGGCCACCCCTTATCAACAACCCAAGTGCTGCGCAATGGAAAATAAAATGGCTTGAATTAGCAACACACATCAGGGGAAACCTTAATTAGTGCTAGCCAATGAAGGGAAAATAAAGAGTACTCCAAGTAGTAAACTAGCATGGGCTATGTTCTATTTATCAAAAATTATGCCGTGGTGTACATGTATCGTGTGGGTCAATTTGGTTAACGAAGTTTCTAATTTTTATTTGCGTGTGTAGTTTGTGCTATTTATAACAAAATGTATTATCTTTCTGTCGTAACTAGTGCATCTACTACTAATATAAAAAGCATCAGAGGTGCTGGACCATTTGATCTCGTACGTCCAATGCAATTGATCTAATGAACTCGATTAGCCCCATGTTGTATGGCACAACACTGAATATCCCGCAAAAAAAAAACCTTTCAACCTAATCTAATCCTGACACCGCCGTGAATCCCCCGCGTCATCGCCCATCCCCGACGCCGCCGCCTGTCAAGACCCCGTCCCTGACGCCGCCGTCCCCGACGCCGCCTCCGCCTCCGCCTCCGCCTCCGCCGCCCGTCTCCGACGCCGCCTCCGCCTCCGCTGCCCGTCCCTGACGCCTCCTCCGCCTCCGCCTCCGCCGCCCGTCCCGGACGCCGCTGCCGCCGTGACCGGCTGCCTGCATCCCCGCCGTCTTCCACACCCGTCGCCGCCGCCCATCCTCGCCCGTCTTACTCGCGCGTCGCCGCCGCCTGCATCCACCCGCCGGCGGCGCTGCGGCGCTTCACTTCATCAGAGGCCGGAGGTATACTCGAGAATTTGCCCAACTTGCATTGCCACTTCCGTAAAAATTGAAAGGCCGGCCGTCCGGGAATGATGCATTGCTGAGCATCTACGAGAGAATCTCCATGTTTGTAAATTTTGCATTGCCACTTCCGTAAAAATATATATAAGCTAGCAAGTGCATGTAGATATGATTGGACAAGATCCGGGCCGGTTCGAAAGAAATAATTTGTTCTACACACACTGTGATTGGGAATGAATGGTGTACAAGGTTCCTAAAATTACATATGACAGTGGGTTCAATTTTTATTTCCTTAACCTCTTACTTATGGGAAATCGCCACACTTAACAAGGATTTTCCTTTTTTTTGGAGATATATCTTGTAGCTTTTCTTTTCATGTATTACATTGTACCAGTACTTTTAACTGTAATCTGGAGATACTTGTTGATGTTTGCAACCATACCAAGATTAAATTATGAATGAGATGTATTTATAGTGAAGTCATGGTAACAACATTGCAAAATTAGATATGGATTGCCTTGTCAGGAAACATTTCTTCTTCAACAAAGAGACAGTCCCTCGATTATTAGGTCTTTCTCTATCTACTTCTAAATTTTCAGGACCTTTGATGACTTAACTAAGGTTGTGTTGATTTGGGATATGTGGGAGCTAGGCATTCTACTCTATCCAACCCTAGATGTGACATAGGTGAGAATTATAAGGATTTTGCAGGTTCCCACAATTACCTTGCAGTTTGATCTTGATAGAACATTCTACTTGAAAGTTTTTTTTACAAATACTGAGTTTGCCATTGCAGTTTTATTTCCTATTCAAGAACCAAGACTGTTTTTTTTAGTAACAGATTATGTGCGTTGGTGTTAGCCATCTTTTGGAAGATTTAGTACATGCCAATTAATGATCTGTATTAGTCATTCTTCTACTTTCATATTAGTCTGCTGCTGGTCACGCTCCTTATGACATTTGCAAACAATACATGTATCCAAAATTCTCCATGTTGTAATTTATGTTCGGACAGTTGATATATATTTTCTCTCGGGAAATTTGTTTCATCTAACCTTAATAGCACTTTATATCATGTGTTATGATTCACCACTCATGTTAATCTGTTGTGTGTACCCCTTAAGTTCATCTATTTCTCGACATCAAAATACTATCATTTTTGGTTAGGAGATATCACTTTATACATGTTATCAATTTTTCTCCCTCACTATATGGTAGTCTGGCTTGATCAGATTTTGTAATCAAAGAAGGAAATATACGCTTTACACTTTGCTCTTGTGTCCTTTTATTCAACAGGGTGCGGGCATCCAGAGCAACATGCAGGTGAAAGTTCCCTACAATACTATTTAATTTTGCTATGGTTGCTAGTGGAAATATAGGAATGATCGGTGTGCTACAATCCGGTAAGCTGATTTCTTGTGGGACAAGGACCACATTTACTTTGCAAGATTCCTCTGTCGTTGCCTAGCACAGATGGTATAGTCGCACATGTACGCCCACACTATCTCTTCATGGCGGAGAGAAGACGGTTTATTTGAAATATTTTGCATTGTGTGGTATCATAAAATAAGGTATGTCCTATTTACTTATATCGTTCTTCTATAATAACAGACTCTGTAGGAGTCAACCGGTGACCCTACTTTTCCTTTTTCTCCTTAGCTTGGACCCACATCTAATTGGAAAGAAAGCAAGGACTTGGCAGTCCAGTGTCAGCTTCTAAAGATGGTCAACTCATCGAAACTAAAGATAATTATTATGATGGTGCGGTTTGAAACCTTTATCCTTTGGCCTCTTTTGATCTTGCAAAGGGTGAAGCCACTAAAATAGTTATAGAGGGATAAAGGGTGATAAAGGCACTGCTGAACGTAGAAAATGGACTTCTTTATGTTTCATAAATTTAAATGCTTGCCATGGAATATGAGGTTTGAGTATGCAGCTATTGAACTGACCTGAATCCAGATAGCTAGAAATAATAAAACACATAATAAATTGTCATATCCCACAATGCTATGAGTGACTAACAGGACGATGCATTGGCAAATTGAAAAATGCTTGCTTTAGATACCAAGTAGGAAAATAATTTCCCGTTATGGAATGAAAATGCTCTATGATTTGCACTATTTCTTGCTTATATGTGAAATTTGGGAAGTGTTCATCTTGGACATGTATGTCCATGTTATTGAGTCTGAACTATATCTCACTTATTTTGTTTCTTCTGTTAAAACATAATGAAGGGTAGTATGTCTGATACATGCTGATAAACACTCTACAGGATATATTTTTCTTTTTGAAAAATACAAGAACCATTTAAATCATCGGTGCTAATTTAGTGAAGTGAGTTGATCCGAAAGGTCACATAATACAATACCTTGAAAAAGTAGAGAAAAATACGAATGCGATTAGTGAGGCGGTATTAGTGTCATGTGATGTGGATCTCATCTAAACAACCAAAATGCTTGTTCTGATTTGCTGCAATAAGGTGATTGCAACTATGCTATGCTCTACTGCTGCCTCCACAATGGCACACTGGTACAACTTATTTATTTCTGGATCACCATGTCATAGATTGCTCACTCATGTGATTTGATTTCGTTGATCTTTACACGATTGATCTTCACATTGTAAAAGAAATTGCTCCAACAAAAAAGATTGGGTTGTGCAGAAAAATGCCTTGGATGTTGAGAAGGTGGAGGAAGTGATAATTATCCTTGCATGGACGTGCTTTATCTCATCCTACTGGCTTATGCAGGCACAATGTTGATCTCGCTTGCGGAAACATGGTTGGTTGTTGCATCCTTCCGGCAATATATGATAATTAGAAAGATGTTTATTCATAGTATCTCTCTGTACTTGCTTGTAAGAACTATGTTTGTAGAAGGGTTGAGCGTGGATGTTTCTCATGAGCAACTAAGCGATTATGCATATATTGTACCTTTGAATAGCTTCTGCATATTATAACTTTTGGTGTTACTATATTTTTATAAATCAAAGTTGTCATGTGATTTGTTTGTCTACTTATATTGTGCTATCGCCGATCATAAGTGGATTAAAATTTAACACTTTGTTGGGTATAAAAGCATTCTTGCGGTTTGTGTCTCGGCTTTGAACTATAGTTAAAGACAATATGACAACATCAGCAAAAAAAAATCATTTTGAAGGGCCAATAACAAAGGATTTACTTCCCTAGCATAAAAGAGAACCCCATAGATGCCGGACCTGAATGATGTGTTTTCATTTGCATAATACATACCTAGAATCCATGACAAACTAAAATAATTTATATCGTCCAAGAGCGGCATGAGCACACCCTTTTTAGTCAAGAAGACATATACTCAAAAGATTTATTTGATATGTGTTGAACGATTCATTCATATATAATACATAATGTTTTAAATTGTATTTAAAAGATGATTTAAAATATAACAAAGAAATATATGCTTATGATTACACGTGCGTTGCACGTGCAAGCTTACTAGTGATGTAAAAGTAAACCTAGACTTGGGGATGTGACTCATAATTTTGAGCACGGACAACTCATATAGGTACAATTTATTGGTACAATAAATGGTGTTTCAAAATAATGGAGGTACTTATGTTTTGCCACAATCCATGTTTTCCAATTGCGATATATGGATAACGTGTTAGTCTGTTAATTAGTTGAACCACGGTTTCATTCCCAACAATATAGTGTGACAATAATAATGTACGTATGATCGACATAAAATAATTAAAATATATGCGGAATACTACAATCATTTATTAGGGGTCAACTTTTTTGGCGGCTTAAAAAATAAGCCATCCCCTCCCCAGCTTCTACCATAAGCCGCATATATCTTTCGTTGGGGCTTTTAAACTAGTTATCTCATAACTAATTTACAAGCCTATCTAGATTTAGAGGACGGCTCATTTTTTAAGCTAGGAAGGAGCAACTTATTTTTTAAGCCGCCCAAAACAGTTGGCCCTAGGTATATATATGCGACATAACACAATTGAATTGCGCACTGCATTTTAACAATGTAGGGTCTTTCAGAAAAAATTAGGGTATACCCACGTAGAAAACACATGTATTGCCAAAATCAACCTATTAAAATTTTGTAGCCCTTGTTCCATAGAGAAGGAAAAACAATAGATGTCATGTGATACATCTTTAGGTACCGCAAGACGAGATGGGCGATGTAAACAATGGGAAATATGCAGATTTAAAGGACGGCAAGATTGTTGAATTGCAGTATTGTTTGATAAATATTCGTTACGATAAAATTTGTCAAACACAGTGAAAACAACTACTACTTATTGCTTAGTGCCGATACAGGGAAGATATTAAACCTAGATGTGGTAGTCATCGTAAATGAAATTTAGTGGTAAGACGGATGAAAAAATAGATGCCAGATGTCGTGCAATGCATGTTTAGAGATCGTGAGAAGGCTGTGGCGATGCAAAGAAGGATAATTTGCGGGTTTAGATTAGATTACTAGTGGGCTGTGCGAAATAATTTCAGCATTGCAATGCGTCGAAGGTGCAGAACATGAGCCGGAAACAACATTATTTGACAAGTAATAAAGTACGGCAATAAATATCCGTGAGTAATTGTTCATTGTAATGTAAAATGGTTAACGCATGTGATAGTGTAAACTAATTTAACAGACCTATGTATAGATTAATAGTCAGTCATTTCTAATATTTATAAGTTTACATGTCGTTTGTTCCGAATTAATAAAATAAACCACCGTCAAACTTTTAAGCAGATCATCACGATGACTATTGATAAGCAAAATGATCTAATGGGAAATTCATGCCAAAGATTTTTTAAATAAGTGTCCAACGCTCAAATCTTTCATGGAGATCCGCATGCGAATATTATCAACTGTAGCATGGCAGCGTCCAGTTGGAGTTCGTATGGGTGCAATGCGGTCAGAGCGTCATGATCATTACGTTTTGTACCTTGCTTTGGCTCATTGACTGGTGAACCAAGAGCCAGTTCCCTGTCCCCTGACTTCATTACGGACAGAGAAGAGAGAGAGAGAGCAAATGGGCTAGTCTAGGGGACCCGAGCGCGTGATCAGTTGCGCACCGTTTGCCCGCAGGATGGATTATTTGCTGTAGCATCTGCACACGTGTACGTTTGTGCGTGCATAGAGTACACGGTATGAACGGCTAGCGTGCCCCGGGATAGCCTGCTGCAGCTACTGTCGTTGCTTTTCATGTTGCCATAACAGGTGTTTCAGGCAATTTGACGGCTAGGAGGAGAAATTGTTGACAAATGTGTCTACCCACCAATCGCGGCCGGCAGGTTCCATCTCTAGCCCTCTGGAGTAAATACTACATTAAGTTTACTCGGCCGTCTGCTCATATACTCAAAGCTACTAGACTTGAGTTCTCCATTGTCCCCGTCTCTCATTCACATACTCTGGTTCCCAAGCAAGCTCTTCTCTTCCCCTCCTAAAGGTTGAGAGGAAGTTTGGATCTAGAGCTGTGGCGATTCGGTCAGGTTGTAGCTGCAGGAGAGATTGAGCTGCTTTGGGCTTTGATCTGACGGCGAGTACAGCCGGCGTGCTGGTGTTTGCTGGGTGGTGTAGATGTGTTTTACTTGTTTGTTTGCTTCATTTCTTCTTGTTTGGATCTTCTTGTTTGTTTGCTTCATTTCTACTGTGATTTTTTTGACTGCTCTAATAGATCAAGTGGTTCTTTTTTCCGTAGATCAAAGCCTAGAAGCATGTCCAATCGCGACAGTTGCTCGTGTAGAGGCACGTTTGGTGCTGCGGCGTTGGGGGTTTTTGGTGGAGGGAATGCTAGTGCTCCCGAGCATGACAATGGGGATGACACTGTAAGCACTGGAGGTGTAGGGGGCGATAAGTACAGGATAGAGAATGCATCGTGTCCTAAGTTCTTCAATGAAGTGGTTGCTAGGTTTTGTGATGAACAACGTCAGTTGTTTATTAGGAAGGGTTGGGGGCCAATGATGCATTTGCCAGGGGTTTTGAATGTACACAGCCAATATGCGTTCTACGGCTTGACTCGGGTAGATCCTGAAAAAGGTGTTGTTAATCTACCTGATGGCAGTACGCGTGGTTTTAATGAGAAAGTGGTTAGGGAAGTGGTGGGTGTAAAAGATGGGTTGAGGGAGATAGTATATCCACATGTGAGCACCTGTGCTGATCGTAGATTGCTAGAGGAGGTTTGTGAAGCACTGCATTTAGATTTATCAGTTGATAGAATCACTTTTGGCATGCTCCAGAGGATGTTGCGTCCTCCTAGTGGTGTGATGGACGAGGCCGAAGAGAACAGGCAACACGCGGCATTTTCTCTGTTATGCAGTGCTTGTCTGTTCAACCCATCTCACGGAAAGCACGACCCTGTACCCCCAGAAGTGCTGCAAGCAGTGGTAGATCCATCAAAAGTTTGTGATTTTAACTGGTCGAAATACATCTGTGACCTGATATTGCACGGGGCGCGAAAATTCCGTGATGAAATGTCTGCGGGAGTCACTGCATTCTACCTGCAAGGATTTATTATGGTGGAACAGGTGCTTTGTTTGATGTCCTTCATCTTGTGTTCATCTCATATTCTTCTTAACTTTTTACAATTATTCATTATTTCGAACCTGGCTATTTGTGCAGACTGTCTACTTTGATGCCATGGTTGCTGGGATGGGGCATGTTGCTGGGTCACCAAGATTGACATTGTACACGGCCGATGACTTCAAGATGCTTTGTGGTTTGGACTATGACAAAAATGCGCCACTCGGACCGACTAAAGTTTACGGGAGTTTGCAGGTATAAATTCTTGTAAAAACAATGGAAAAAAACCTGGAAAAAGTGTGGATTGAGTTTGCAACGACGCGTGCTTCATTCAGAATGCATTCTTTCTTGCTTTAAAATTCTTGCAGAAAATGTTGAACAAAATGAAAAAAAGTGTGTTCTAGCTAAATGCAAAACATGGAAATCTTCTGAAGAAAATTGTGATGGCATGAAACGACAATAAAAGTTTAAATTTGGTTCACTGTAAACTAGTCTTCATCAAACAAATGGTTGCTTGGTGATTTAACATATAGAGTCCAATCTAGAGACCATTGCACGTGCTTGTCAAAAATGATTTGATTTAATATAAGTTTCTTAATTACTTCTAGGTGAGGCTGGTCGAGCAGGTGCCAACTGAAAACAATAGTGCTGCACTCCGGGTGTCGATAGACATTGCTGACATACCTCATACAACTTTGGGGCTGAATGTGCAAAACCCAATCTGTGTTTCTTCAGATGAAAATAGAGTAGTTAGTCCCAAGACTTATATATTGTCCGAACTCTTTGGATGGCAGTCATATGTGAGTATTTCGCACACCATTTCTGTAAAAAATTGTAAGAAGGCACATGTTATTACTGGATTACTCATGCTTGATCATGTTGCTGTAGGTGGGTGAGTATGTTGCAGCGAGTGTTGCCGCTAACCAAGTTGATGTTGCTGACAATTACGCGAAGCTGAAGGAGCAGGTTTAGTCTGCGGTGAACTGTGTGATTACAACTTTAGATGCTTCTGACAAATCAAGCATTGATATTGTTGAAAAATTAGTGAAGTCAGTGTGTACGGCTTGGTTCAGCTAGAGTGACCATATCCGATGGGATATTAAGTTTTGTGCCGGTTTTCATTGCCGAAGCGGTCGTAGGTGATGTCATCCCTTCGGAAACAGGTAGATCATGTGATGTTAAAAAAAGTTTGTAATTCATGTTCAGGGGCACATTTAGCCATTCTTTAGATTTGAGTTTTACAAATGCACATTCAGGACAACGTGAAGAAGTTGCTGCTGTGCAAGCTGTAACTGCTATGGGGGGTTCTGATGGAGGTACATTCAAAAGGATCTGTTTAATTCATGTTCAGACAGGGTTTGCACAATTTATTGATTCTTTACTTCTGCGTTTTACAGGGGCACATTCAGGGCAAGGTGAAGAAGTTGCTGTTGTGCAAGATGGAACTATTATGGGCGTTGCTGATGGAGGTACATTCGACAGGATCTGTTGCAATATATCTTCATTGATTTCGGTGCAGGAGCAACAAAAAAATACTGACAAATAAATTAACTTTATTATTATGTGAATAGATGAAGGGTTAATTTGCATCTATGCTTGATTTGTACAATTTAGCATTTTATTGTGTGGTCTTGTGATTATTGTGCAATTCATATTATCATGTAACTTACACAATATTTGTACACTTCGTCACATATGCCTAAGGCATTGGTCGATGTTTAAAATAGTAAAACCGGTTTAGTAGGTTCCCTTAAGTCGATCGTATTGATAAAGTTTATGTCCCTGTTTAAGGCAGTTTTATATAAATAATAACATTGTGAACGTGTATGATGCACAAGATCTGGTTTTGTTTTTGGACAAACTTGTAGAATAAGTGTTTAGAATGGGAAGGGTTTGATGGCGGATGAAACAGGTTGGTCAAAATGCTTTGCTGTACTAACAAATGTATGAATGTTGTATTAGTCAATAAGGAAAATAATTAGTAGGTGCTCGAAGTAATATTAAATTTTATTAAATACAGGTTATATTTAGTTGGGATTGTTCCGTTTGATGGTATTGTGTAGAACTAGGGTGGCACTTAATAGTTCAATCCATGTTACAGTCGATGATAACTCGTATTGAAATTAATTCTCCTAAAGTAAAATGATGTCTTTTGAAAATGAATGTATTGTGGCCATTTTTTTAGTGGATGATATACAATGGGTCTGGCTTAGTTAGGGGATGATAATTTTGTTAATTTATAAATATATATTAATACACCAATTTCTATTACAGTTCCTCGACTATTTTTTGATATATTGATATGTGATATGTGTTACAGTTTTGTTTGGACCAACTATTGACGTGAATGCAAGGTTGAAGTCTAGACTTACTGGGCATGCATTTTGTATTCACAACTTACAAGGTGATGAGCAATCTAGTGTGCTGCTTGTTATTCAAAAAATAAATTCGTTGATTTGTATGTAATGACATTTTTATACTTTGCATCAACCAGGAAATGTCCCTGGTGGTATATGTGGTGTACGAGTCCGTTTGCCACTCGCAATGGTGTGATAAAGCACGGAGGTACTTCAAGTTACATCAGTCCGGAAAGCCTTGACTTTAATACAAGGTCAAAACTCCGATCAACTACATCTTACATGAATTCTGTTGCTGTACACACCCCTCAAGGTCAAGCCAGAGGTAAAATACAATTTATACTTCACTTTGATATCTTCCTAGCAATTATATATCCTCACCGTTATTCATTTTACAGTTAACATGAGGTTAGACCTTAATAATTCTCCTGCTGTTGGAGATGGATCTGCATTACATGGTCCACAGACTCATCTTCCTGCGGGTGATGTCGGAATGACAACTCCTGTTTTGGTTTATCCTGCTATTCCACAATGGAGTGCGTCGTTGGGGCCGCAACATCGTGTCTACAATGTACCTCGTGTTAATGATACATCTAGTTCATCTACTTGCGTTGACACGATCCTACGTATGCCAAACCCAGTTGGTATAACGCCGTGGCCAATTAATGACGTTAGACTATTAAAACAAAATGGAACCTGGGTCTAAGAATAACAAAGATAAACAAGGTTAGAATTTAAGTAAACTCATGTCATACCAAACACTATCTTAGGATGTCTTGCTTGTCTGATCTCATGCCGTTATTTTTCCATCTGATTATATGCAAGAAGTATCACAACAACCAACCGTGCTTGACTTTGTTGGTGCAACGAGTCATCGAAAGAGAGGCAGAACTTCTGACTTTGCAATTCACAACCCTGTTGGAGCGGCGGTTCATGCTTTCGTCAACAATTCTGCTGATCATCCATTCTACAGATTTGTGATGAGTTCTACAGTCAATGACGTGACAAGGTAAACAAAATAAATTTGTTTCCGGCTCTGTACTGTGTATCTATCCTATTTACATGTTTTCATTTAAATGTTGTGCAGAAGGTGGTATGAGAACTTGCAACCAGGAAAGCTAGTGATGTATGGATTTGAAGTGAAAGATGAGTTCGATGTAGATCATGCTTTGGGAAGCCGTGGCGTTGAAACAATTATACGCTACCTAGAATCTCCTGAGAGTCTTAGGCAGGGGCTTTGGGATATTTGTTCTTGCAAAATGATGTTGCACACTTCATGGGCGGTAATATTTGAACTTTTTGTTGGTACTGAATATACTTCTGGATTGAAACAATCTGCTAATTTAAATATGTTTCCTTTCTCAGTACAAGGAAGCTTTCTACAAGGACTACCATCTACACCCTGAGATGAAGGCTATTTTCAAGAAATATGCTGGTCCAATAAACTCTTTGAAGGTAACCTACTACTATAACATACATTGCTATGTTTAGTGCCAGAACTTGCCTAGTCAGTGTGCTTATCATGTTCGGGTGTTCATGTAGGCGACGACAGCCATCTATTTGCAAGAAGCATGGCATTTGTATATCTTTGATGTTAACGCAAGGAGAGTGTATATCATCGATCCGACAGAGACTAGGGAGATGGATCTAGTACTGAGTTCTAAGCATGGACTGAATGCTGTTTTCCTACTGGAAGCATTCTTGAAATGTGCCAATTACTACTGGGGGTGTGGTAGAGCTGATTCAAATAGCAGAGTGCCAAATCACGACTGAGGGTTCGAGTACTTTGGCTCTTATAAAAATGAGTGGTGATTTAAGAAGCTATTCCTAATGATATATTTAGATATTGAATTGTATAGTCTGGCTAACAGTGTTAAAATCTACTGCTGCAGCACGGACACTGGGATTCAGGTTGTCTGTCACATGATGAGTCTCATTCCGGGCGCATATCCAAACAATCTCCAGCAGGCATGTCCATCTCGTATTCATACATTTTCAAAGCTGCTAACTTGAACAACTTGTGAATCTAATGACTTTGTGTTTCGATGAGGCCGCTTCTGAGAATAGGAACAATGGTAATGACCTATCAACTACATTTTTAGAAAGCATGGACACAAACAACTAGTCGATGAGTACTAGAGTATTACTAAGTTTAGTACAACATAATATTAATATGTTATGTTTCCGTTCATTGCGATACAGAATCACTGACTCGATGGTGCTTCCGACTGTAGCTTCTCGATAACATTAGATATTATGTCAAGGGCTTGAAATTGTAACATTGAAGTGTTTCCCTCCACATGGAGCAACTGAATCAGAAGGAAATCAACTTCCTTCACAATATTCCCCTGCAATTATAAATGTTACCATCAATTTCGTAATTAATGTCAAGTTGTATTATTTGTTCTGCATCTTCAAATGACATAATTTTACCTTGGTGAGTGGCTTATCAAGCTCGCCGTTTTTGAAGTGGCGTGTTAGGTGTGACATGCACAATCCGGTCTCGTTGCTATGAAATAATAAATGTTGCGGTTTAAACTTATTTAGAAAATCAGCTTGATCTATTGTATGAATTTATGAACTTCGGCCGCTTTTCAGAAATATGACCTTGAAAATCTGGTTGTCGTAATAAGAGGGAATTTTTTAGACCACATTTTACGATCACAGATCCATTTGGGGTAGAATGCCTCGATGCAATCAAACAACTCCTCGTGCATCTGATCGGCAGCAAACTCAATACTATGTTTCCGGTGTGGGTCATCGTTTGTAAATGCCAATGGGTCAGCAATTAAAATTTCCTTCTCCTTCATGTCCCAATTGAATGAGCACTATCCATGAGGAAGAATAGCTGGGGCAACGATCTGGAAAACATTTTGTGAATGTGATTCTTCTTTGTAAGTATAAATCCGTTATCGAAAGATTTGCTGAGTGTTTTAGAGGAGTAACTCACCATGCAGCAATTTGCAACATTGAATTTGGTTAACTCGCCGGTAAATTGTTTTTGGATGGACATTATGTCAATTACTTTCTCACCAGCTACTGCATTTGACTGAGCAAATCCCCAAGAAAACGTGAGTACGTGTCACATAAGAAACAATACATCCGTATTAAAGCATGAGTTGTCGTATCATACCGCGAAATCTGGTTCGAGAATGAGCCGGAATCTGTCACCGTTGTTTTTTCGGTGAACCTTGTCATCAATCTGATAGATTCGACGCACGGTAAGTGAACCTAACTCGTGGTCCATTGCGTGACCATTGCAAAGGCAATCGTTTATCACAATTCCGTTGATTGATATGTAACGAGGCTCCAAATGTGTAACCCATTCCCTGCAAAAAAGGAAAAAAGTTATACATTATGAGGCATCAATACATGTCTATAATTTTCTTATGAGAATGCATTTCTTTCACTTGCCTTCCCAGTTCTTTTTGTTTTCGGTTGGCCATCCAAGTTTGTATCGCATCTGATATAGCTGTTGGAAATATGCCCTAGAGGAAATAATAAAATGTTATTATATATATTTCCACGTTCGTAATTAATGTTTATATTTATGTGCTATAATTGCAATGACCCTGACTGTGAGATTCAGAAGAAAACTTATTTGCATGTGTGGAAATGTAAACACCAAGAGTTCCTGGTTTAGCCTCTAAGACCAGCTCATGTGCTAACTGATGATTACGTTTTCTTAATCATGGACATTGTTCTTGTAACAAGGATGTCAGTAGCAATGGGAACATATTGTTAGCAGAACAATGATGTTGAATCGACCCCAGTATTGAATGATATACTTAGAAATCACATCGTAACAACGTTATAAGTCATATCATGAAATGTTATCATATACGTAATTCCTTAGACCATGAGAATATCAAGTTGCTTCACACAGGAAGATGTGCTTTGGTTCTTAGATGAATCTTCCCGTTACTGGGAAGTAGTAAAATAAGTTCTGGGTACATTGGATAGTGTGTCTAGTAACTGTGATAGTTCAAGATTGGGATTTTCTCCTTCACGATGAAGAAGATATTCACTTCGGGCCCACTCGGTATGACGGTATCCATTATAGTCTGGCCAGACGCATTGTGATTCAGTCACGGGGATACCGGAATACGATAACGAGAAAAGGGACAAACGAGAAAAGAGGATAACGAGTGGCTTGTGTTCAAAAAGTTATTACACATGGGTGCCAAACTTCTCTCCTCTAACTTTTTCATATATCGCGAAGCAAAGGGAATGGTACATGACTAAACATAATGGTTCACTCGAAGTTTCTTCGTGTATGTGCGGGAGTCAACATGGGTGTCCATGGCTCCGCTGTTGATTATTGGCTATTGACAAAAGGCTGTTGACCTATGCCCGGAAGATGTTCTGAGTCATGTCCGCATTATACCAAACCTATTGGGTCACACACTTAACGAGCAGTAGTCTGTTAGAATGCTGGAATGGTAGAAGGTTTAGTGGAAGCAAAGCAGAATAGTTCATACGGGTACATGAAGTAGTTCCGGGGATTTATGGAATAGTTCATAAGGGCACCAGAAGTAGTTCTGGGTATTTAAGGATATGTTCGGATCACTCTGGACTAGTCCCAGGTGGTTCCGGAACATATGAGAATGGTACTGGGGAAGTCCTGGATCAACCGGAATAGTTTTCGGATAATCGCTGGGCGTCCCGACAACCTTCGCGGTCATCGGGTGGCTTAAACTGTAACTCGAATGGTCTTGGAAACTATCTGGATGGCTCCGGAACGTCCGAGAACGGTCAAGGAAGGTCCTGGAAGTGCTCCAGAAGGTTCCGGAATGTCCCGAAACGATCCCGGAAGGTCCCGGAAGGTCCTAGAAGCTTCTGGAAGGTTCCGGAAGTTTCCAGGCAGTACCACCCACTACCCCATGCCCCTAGCCTTGGGGGACAAGCCACCTAAGCTTCCCTGACCGGCCAAGGGGTGGGGGGCGCACCAAGGGGAAGGAATCCCCCTCCAGGTGGGAAGTCCAACTCTCCAATATGGCAGGTTTCCGGTGGGAAGGTTTGGGAGGTTTGGGCGTCCAAGTTGGACTCCCCACCCCCCTTATTGCGCCCTAAGGGCCTCCTGGCCACCTATATAATGAAGGGAGGGGGTGGGGGCGTAGCACACATCAGACCCCAAGGCCTATGCGCCACCCTCCCTCCCTCTAAACCCCGTTGCTCCACAATTAGACCCCGGTTTAGACGCTGTTCTAGATCGGAATCCGTTAGGGTTTTCTCCCTCTAGTTTTCTCGGTGGCGTTCATCTCTGGACGGGGGAGCGCTGCTGGATTTCTGCTATGGAACTTGTGGATACTAATAGAGGGATCATATCTTTGGTCCTTCTCCGAGGAGCTTCTTCTTCCTCGGAGATCTTGTTCAAGGGACTGTTTGTGGGACGATCCGCGAGATCTACTTCAACGAGCTACACCAACTCTACTTCCGCTACATCGGTTGGTGAGCCATGACCTAAAACCTTGTATGCAATCTTCTTGGATGATCTTGGGTTCTTGATTCGTAGGCCTAAAATCTTTTGTTTTCTACTACGTTTCCCAACAATAGCTCGGTGAGATGTATACACCTCCGATTTGGCTAGGGCTGGAGGGTTGGCAAAACAAGTGTGTTGTACAGAAGATAAAGCAGGTTTCGCGACACTTATTTGACCAAATACAGTAAACTCTTCAGAATCTCCAAACTCGTCTGTGATCATAAGCAGCTGGCCGACTAGATTGTCGGAAAACTGCTTGGTGCTTGATCTTAGGGACATGATTGTCCTTGTTTTTCGTGATTTGGGTGGTGGACTGACATCCTCGATATCATCTAACCAGAGGTCGAAAGGTGTGGCGTCTGCATATTAAAACGCAGAAGAATTACTAATAATCTGTCAGGATCGAATGGTAACTGACGGAACAGTTACAAATATGTACCAGGTGCATCGTCCATGCTAGTATTGCTTGTTTTTTTTCCTGTTGGAGTCTTTGCCATTCCTGGTGTTGTGATCAGTAGCTTGTTAGAGCTGTGTTGGTGTGATGCAGATTCGCCATCTGTAGAAAGAAGAGTATTTGTACTTAAAGAAAAAACAATGCACGTGTTGTTCTGTGAACAACATGAATTTGTGTGTGAATATTGTTCTTAGATGATTCTAACCATACCGAAGGGTGAACCCACGAACAATTTCTTCCCGACGAGATCGGCGTATCGAGGCACAGCGCAACCAGTGTTCCTCTGATCAGCCGGGCAATGGGATTCTGTCAAATGGATCCGGTTAACAAATGTATTATAATTAATGAGAAGTGAACAGTTGGGTGGTCTACACTATTCAGTCTAATAAAATAAAAGGATCGAAATTGTACCATCCAGTGCTGACAACATAGGTTTTCCCTCGATATCGGTTGTTGGCTTCTTTATATTTTCGACTCTATATGAATCTGCCTTTTGTTGCGATGGCGTTGCAACCAATAAATTGTGGATATTATGTTGTGTTCCAGATGGTGGGTCTAATGATCGGAAAATGTATGTAAATAACTATCATTGACTAGTTTATGAGTTTCATATTGTGTTAAAGAAAATGTACCTGCTAGTGAACCCAAATCAGTTCTCTTCCCTCCTATGTCGGTGAAAAGGGGGGTCTCACACACGGGGCCGTGTGGTTCTGTGAAGCATTGCCATTCTGCAAACATGGAAATGTATGTGAATTATGTACCTCTAAATTCTGTACAGACTCTTCCGCTGTTAAACCATGCATCCGATAGTTATACCGTACCTTTAGGAGTTGATAATTCAATTTTCTACCGCAAAACCCTGGAGTCTGGGGGTACTGCACAAAATTATATACATTATGAGTTCGTAAAAATTTAATTTTTTGTCGTGAAAATTGGTGACCCCAGGAAAATTTGCCAACATAATAACTTTACAGCTAAAAGTGCGATTACCTGGAGCGGTTATGCCTTCTATCTTATTGTGAGGGCAGGTTTCTTTGCTCCTTACCGTCATGCTAATACTTTCACCTTACTCCCTCGCAATTTGTGAGGTGAATCGCATATTCTCTTCTACAAGTTCAGCCTTCATTTTATTTGCAATGTACAAACATTTTGCATTATGTTCTTTTAGGGCCTAACCAAATTTAGATGCGGCCTGCAGGTATAGTGTTTAAAAACATTTCATATTTATTAATAAAATAAATGCATACTACAAACAGAAAACAAAATTACCAGCTGTGGGTATTGTTCATGTATGAACTTGGTGAAGTCAATTCCATGGGCCAATGTAGGTGTATTTTCATGTACGGTGGATTCTCTAAGTTCAACCAACTTTTATGTTCTGTCGTGGGCTTCGGTCGTCATAAAGTTTTCTTCATCCGATTGTGATTTCTGTTTAATAAGACTCTTATATGCATGAGGTAGCATCTGCTCTTCATGAAGGTGAACCACACTTTCCTCTGAATAATAATTTCTCCTAGTATAACAAACAACACTGTCGTGACGGACCTGGATGACATAATTACATTTAGTTGATTTTACATCGTTGGTACAATCAAGGATGTATAATGACAATAATAAACAATTTACCGAGGGAGCCATGAAGTACTTCTGTCCGTCCTTCTTGAAAGTGCACATGAGTATCATTATTTTCAATGTCACACCATCGAACAATGAGATGCGAGGTAAAATTCTCTGTTTCAGATTTGCCGGCCCGAGGTCGAGTTTATCAAGGGTGAAAACCTAATAATTGCATTTCGGCATTAAGGTTAACAAAATGGTAGAAAACACTATTTTAAATTTGCAAACTACCATTGCTTGGTTTACCTGTAGGAACAGATGACATGCAGTAAGGTTGTTCACCATAGCAGACGAGTCAATTTCTTGTTTCAGTTTCAAAACACCGTCCATCAGGAAATCAAATGCGTACTTGCACCAATTGAAGCGCTCAATGTCATCTGTATCTCTAATTGAGGCCCAGTAGTAAATGGTTGTGTAATCATACTTGCTGCGGGGTGCGAACAGATAACCCATTACAAAAACGACGAATGCAATCTTGAAACAATCCTTCTCAAGTCGGCTAGATTGCTTGGAGATGTCTTTATTAAGAAATGCTTCGGCAGTTTTTAAACTGTGGTCAGACTTTTCGTGCCAACCCATAGTGTTCCTGATAAAATCAATAGCATCCTGACTAATCTGCGAATCCTTCCCGTGTATATCCCTAGGGCCGCATGGAAGACCGAAAATTTTGTGGAAGTCATTGTAATACATCTTAATGGGCTCGTGGAAACCAGGCAATTTAATGCAACGTGACTCCACATCGACCATGCTCATCACCCACATACTGAACTTCAGATTTAACTTGCTGATGGCTGGAAACTGCAGGAGGCCTCCAAACCCTATCTCATGAACCAGACATTTCTTGAAAGGGGAAAAAGCTGGAAATCATGATATGCACCTTTTATACGGAGCATCTCGAATTTGTACCACCGACAGACCTGGCGCTTGTTTCCTGCTGAGTCTTGTATACAACGATGCGTTGCTCGTTCACGACATCACATGGAGTTTCATCTTCCTCGCCAGCGAAAACTGTGACCATGGCTTCCTGCAAGGGTGAATGGCGTTGGAGGCCGCGATTTACTTGGAGAATGATGAAAATTTTTACAGACAAATAGCAGCGTTTACGACGGTTTTCCTTAAACAAACCGCAAAATGCAGTGGCTGTGCAGTGCGCCTGATGAAGAGTGCTTGGTTGATTTGCCGGCCAGAGATCTTGCGAGTGCTAGATGAAGAAGATTGTAGAAGAAGAAGCTGCAGAATGGGGGTGGGTGGTGGGGATGGGGAGGGAGGGACCTCATGCGTGTGTGGCAGGTACTGCACATCAACTCCAATTACTACCCAGGGCCCCAGTACCTTCGCAGCCGTGATGTTTGACTTTTGAGCCACCCTGACAGCATTGACAGTGGCCTCACACCCCGCCGAATCAACAACCAAATTAAACACCATAAATTTAGTTGGGTAATTTCACACTTACTTTTCATTATGTGGTTCATTAAATTAATGATTACGATACACACAATACATTACCTAATTTATTTGATGCTTCTACTGTGGCGTGCAAGATTACACTATTAATTATTACAATCCAGTAAGGATTAATTTCCCTAAACACGGCTGGCCTGCGCATGAAAGATGAGGACGCCCAACATCAACAGGCATACAACGAATGTGTTCTTCACAGAAGCTTGCATATCTTGGACATTAGAACTAACTCTTGCCATTGCATTCGCGTGAGCACCAGCAACCTCCATTAGCAGATTGATATCGACTCTAGTTATGTAGTACGCGTACTCATCCTCCCACCACCAAGAATCACAAGGCCGGTCGGAATGCATTGTGTAAGATAAAACAATGGTACAATTAGTAAATTGAATAGACAAGACATTAGCAAAGCGGATGAACTTCCTTACCGATTGGTTCAAACACTTGTAGAACCTCCTGTCTGGGTTCTTTTCAGTGCCAGAAACATACCACCTAATTCTCATTCCTGGGCACCGGGGGCACCAGATTAAGGGGAGAGGAGGAGGGAGCAGCCTAGTCCTATAACAGCTCGATGAACTGGATGGCGACATGATTATAAAACGGTGCGGGAGAGCATGAAATGATCTGATCGGGTCCAGGGGTGCTGGCTTATATAGCCGTGCATTCAGAAAGAGACGTTACACTGTAATCTGGATGCAACGGTCACTACAACGACTCCAAAAGTCATCGTCCTGTCAGCTATGTGGGGACGCTGTACTAGTCTATGTCTGACTGCTGGTCCACCTAGGATACATCTAGATCGTGTGTTATACCAACGGAAGAATGAAAAGTAAACAACTATACGGTGAAAAGCAGAACCAGGGGACCGAATCTTGAAACAACTGTGACCCTCGATAGCTTCGGAACAGATGCCACCCGGATCGGCCGAGCATTTTCTCTGCATCTAGCCACTTTTCCTCTATGATTCTTCTTTATCTTAGACGGAGTACAATTTATCTGAACTGCAGCGCCACGGGGCCTGGACCTCATCAGAGAGGGGCAACACTTCAAATTGTTGAGTCAGGTACCAATGTTCAGTCTTCAGTGTACTTTAATAATCATTTGTCTTATAATTGATTATTCTGATTTTCTATATTTATCAAACATTGATTTGTATAAAATGAATTGTTTTTTTAATTCATGTAGAATTTAATATATGATTACTTCTTGTAGATTGGTGGGCTGTTTTGGAGCTCTCAATTACGTAGAGTATTACGCTCCACAAGCCATTTGCGTGTGCAATGGACCAATCAATGACGGCCATGCCGTGGCTGCTACTTCTCCGCCTCGCCTTTTTTGCAGCCACCTTGCGCCAAGCTTGCGCGCAGCCTAACATCATAGGTATGCATACACAAATCTCAATGCAATGAATCATGCATGATTAATACACACTAATAGTCGTACATTGCTTCATCGAGCCTTTAATTATACGCTTGTGTGATGGATGGATGCAGGATTCTAACGGGGAGGTATGTCGGCACATCAAACCGCGTGTGGTGCTCAGATACGTCGAGCCCGGCACCATGGACTCCGTCCACACGGGCCAATGCGGCCAGATCTTCCGCCCCGACAACTTCGTCTTCGGCCAGTCCGGCGTCGGCAACAACCGAGGGCACCGAGCTCATCGACTTAGTGATGAGCTCCTGTAGCGCTGACCCATTGTCCCCATTTTGCAGTGTGGTTCGGATGAACACTTGCGATTCACTACCCTAGGCGTGCAGTTCACCGGGGTCAAAGCCTGTATTTCGCTTTGGGTAGGCGAAGTCGACTGTGATGGAAAAATGCAGTCCATTTTTAATGCGTGTATTATGTATGCTTTGGACTCTTGAAGTTCACCCATCAAAAAAATGATTTATTTTATGTGCAGTACGCTATTCTCATTCTGTATGATCCAAAGTGTACTTTGTAAAATAAAGAAGAAACAAAAACATCACCCCGAAAAGCTCACTTCTTGTTGTTAGTGTGTAGTTCACTATTTTTTGCCTCTACGGTTCGCTTTAGTAAATCGGAAGAAATGTGGTTTACTAACATTAATCATGTGGTTTAGATACGCATACAAAAAATAAATATTTTCCAAAATATAAAAAGATCAAGTAGTTCACTTGGATTTGTATCACGATTCACTTATCTATTAGTAAAACATTGTAAAAAACAAAACGAGTTTGTTCCGCATTGACAACCTTGCAGTGTGTGTTCCGTTAAATGAAGTGCACTGGATGCGATTCACGCGCGGTTTTTTGTATATAAATGTTACAAAAAAACAAAAGAAATCATGCAGTTCACTTCGTTGTGTGTTGCGGTTTACTTTCGACGAAGCGAACTGCAAAATTCTGAAAAATTTATCAAAAAACGCGTGCAGTGCTCTCTGTCGACAAATGCGGTGCAGTTGCTCGTCTGATGCAGTTCACTTGGCCGATTCCGGATCCGCGAAAAACATGTGCGTTCTATTTGGCGATAATGTAGTGCGCTTGCCTGTCGGATGCGGTGCAGTTGCCCGGCCATTGCAATTCACTTCGTCGAATCCAGGTACGCGAAAAAATAGAGTTCTGTGATTTATTAAAATCGACGTTACTCTTTAACCGTAAGGAATTAGAGGATGTGCTCTACATACAAATGGAGCGCATCAGTGATAGCTATCCAACCGCGTATCAATTGAATCAATCGGACGAACGAATCAAAACAAATTACGCAAAAACGCCCGCTGTCCACAAGAGGGCAGCACACCGTTTTCGAAATTCCTTCAAAACCGTGATGAATCTCGAAAAGTGTTCAAAATATCCGAGATGATCCTACTCCATATGAATCCAACGGTGTACCATACACATCGTTCTGACAAACGGTTAAATTTTTTGACTCTCTACAAAATCCACCGGATAAAAACAGAGTTTGTCCGTTTTTTTTTCAATTTGAAATTCCTTTCAAACCATGAGGAATTGGAGAACTTGTTCTACATATGGACGAAGAGCCTAATCGATATATTTCCAACTGTGTATCATACGCATCGTTCCGACGAACGGTTGAAGAGAAATCGCAAAAAAACTTCTGCTGTGAAAGTGGGCCGCCGCACCGTTTTCAAAACTGCTCTTATTCTATTAATATATATGCTACTATTAGCAGAAGGAATATTCTGATAACACTTCTCCACTCCATCGTATTGCTAAAGGAACCGCACTACTGACTTCAAAGCACTTCAGCTCGGGTAAAAACGAACCACATCACTGTTTTCACTCTAACTTTTTAATGTTTATCGGAATTGAGCGTATGATACACCGTTGGATTCGTATGGAAATGGAGCATCTTTTGTATGTTGAACACTTCCCCCGATTCTTCACGAATATCGCTAAGGGTACCGCACTGCTGACTTACAAGCACTCCATCTAGGGTAAAAACGAACCTCATCACCGTTTTCGCCATAACTTTTTAACCGTTTATCGGAATTGAGCATACGATACACCGTTGGATTCGTATGGAAATGGAGCATCTTTCGTATGTTTAACACTCACTACTAGGGAAATAGCTATACATGGAAAGCTTATTAGTGGCGCATATAACAATCCATGCGCCACCACCTGTTAGGGGTGGGGCACTGGAAAATAATGCGCCACCCATAAGCCTTAGGGGTGGCGCATTATTTTCCAGTGCGCCACCCCTAAGAGTGGGCCAGCCTGGATGAGCTTATACGTGGCGCATTTGGTAAAATGCGCCACCCCTAAGAACCTTATAGGTGGCGCATTTCCAAAATGCGCCACCCCTAAGAGCTTAGTGGTGGCGCATTTTGGAAATGCGCCACCCATAAGCTCCTAGGGGTGGCGCATCTTGCGTATGCGCCACTAATAAGCAGAAAATTCCCAACACACAAATACACCCCCTAGTGGACCGCCTTTTCAGTTTGAAAATAAAATAAAAGAAAATGATAGAAATGTCAAAAAAAATAAAAGAAAATAAGTTTCCCATGTGATATGTGGTCTAGTTGTTCGGAAAATTTACAAATATGAATTTCGACTTTTTTTGCAAAATCTCTCGAGAATTGTGTAAAATGGGCATAACTTTTGCATACGACCTCCGATGAAAAAGTTTTTTATATGAAAAATCATCTACTCGAAAAGTTATATCCAAATTCAATTGGGTGGAACCCGTTGAACATTTTTAGAATCCTCAAAAACCTAACAGAAAAAAATTTACGGGCGTTTGAAGATCTGGAGGCCAAAAAAATCAAAACTTATTAGTGGCGCATTTTACTAGGTGCGCCACCCCCAAGGTTCTTATGGGTGGCACATTTTGCTATATGCGCCACTAATAAGGGTATATATAACCCGTCCGGCTTCCTTATCCTCCTTACCTCTTCATTCTTATCCTCCTCTCCACCATCTCCTCCTCCTCCTCTCCACCTTCTCCATGGCGCCCTCCTCCTCCTCCTCCCCTCCTCCATGGCTCCTCCTCCTCCCCTCCACCATGGCTCCAAGTCTGCTCCTCCTCCTCCTCCTCCTCCTCCCCTCCTCCATGGCTCATCCTCCTCCTCATCCTCCCCTCCTCCATGGCTCATCCTCCTCCTCCAGGTTTCCCCCTCCTTCACGGGTCTTCTTCCTCCTCCTCCATGGCTCCTAATCCTCCAAGGTTCCTCCTCCCCTTTCTTCTTCCTCCTCCCCTCCTCCATGGCTCCTACTCCTCATGGTTCCTCCTCCCCTTTCTTGGCTCCTCCTCCTCCTCGTCTCTTCCTCCATGGCGCCCTACATCCTGAGCAAAAAAAGTTAGATGAACGAGACAGAGAATAAAAATGACCAAGCAGAGTGGCTACATGAACAGGACAAATCATTCAAACAAAAAAGGAGAAAAAAAATCGTAATCCAGATCCAGATCTAGATTCAAAAATATTTTTTTTAATGGTGGCGCATCTTCAAAATGCGCCACCCCTAAGAATCTTAGGCGTGGCGCATTTCAGAAATGCGCCACGCCTAAGATTCTTAGGGGTGGCACATTTGAAATGCGCCACTATTAAGGCCTTATTAGTGGCTTGTCGTTAGTGGCGCATTTGAAATGCGCCACTAAACGCAAAAAAAGGAAGCCACTAAAAGGCTATTCCCTAGTAGTTACTTCTCTTGATTCTTCACGGATTAAGAGCAGTTTTGAAAACGGTGTGGAGGGCCACTTTCACAGCGGGAGTTTTTTGCGATTTCTCTTAAACCGTTTGTCGGAACGATGCGTATAATACATCATTGGAAAGTGATCGATTAGGCACTTTGTCCATATGTAGAACACTTTCTCTAATTCTTCATTGTTTGAGAGTAATTTCAAATTGAAAAAACACACAAACTCTGTTTTTTCGTTTGTCGGAAAGATGCGTATGATACACCATTGGATTCGTATGGAGTAGGTGCATCTCGGATATGTTGAACACTTTTCGATTTTCTTCACGGTTTTGAAGGAATTTCAAAAACGGTGTGCTGCCCTCACATGGACAGCGGGCGTTTTTGCATTTATTTTATTCGCTTGCCCGATCGATGCAATTCATACACCTTTGGATAGATATCGTTGAGGCGCTTCATTTTCATGTAAAACATACTCTCTAATTCATCACGGTTTAAAAGCTACGTCAAATTTACTAAAACGCGAAACTCTGTTTTTGTCGGAACCGAAATCGGGGCGAAGTGAACTGCATCGGACGGGCAAGCGCACTGCATCCGACAGGCAAGCGCATTGCATTCTCGGAAAACAGAAACACACGTGTTTTTCCGCGGATCCGAACACGTTGAAGCGAACTGCATTCGCAGGGCGACCGCAATGCAATGTCGAACAGAGAGAACTGCATGTTTTTTCACTTATCAAATCGTTACACTTCGTCTCACGGGAATTGAATGCAACAAAAATCGAAACGAATTGCACGACCTTTTTTTAACATATATACTCAACAATTACTGCCAGTGGGCTAATACACCGGACGAGGTGAATTGCATCAGTTTTTTTGTGCACTGCCATTTTTTACACTGTCAATCTGGCAATAAAAATTTCAAACGAAGTGAACCACATCCAAGAGTCAAGCGCGCTGCATTTATCTTTGTAAGGATCAAGCGTATCGCGATACAAAAGAAAGTGAACTGCTCAAATGTTTTTAACATTTTTTATGAATTCTCCTAAAACTGAATGATCGAAGCTTTGTGGACTACATTTGTTTTCTAAGATTTTCTAACAACGGATCTGGACTGTAGAACACACAACTATAATGAACTGCAACATTTTTTTGATTTTTTTTACAAAACTGAACAACCCACCATCACAAAATAAACCATAACATTGATTTTTGAACTTTATTGCACCTCAAAATTATTTCCTTCCTACCACAAAGCGAGATGCACATATATATCACTTCCTTGTACAGAACGCACCATTTTTGCAGAACGAACTTTTTCCTGCAATCAACAGTAAACAGAACTACAAGGGAACAAATAGTGAACCACATTCGTCATCAGTGAACCACATCTTGGACTACCATCCAATTGAAACTACAAACTATCACCTCATTCAACTGAACTACAAAAGATCTGAAACTGCACTGGATACAAGCACGGGGAGCAGCGACTCGAGGGTGCAGTGCAGAAGATCCCATAGAAAGTTGCATCTCACCTCCACGGCCTGTGTGGACGGGGGCGCCCTAATGTCGTTCCTGCATCCAATGCACTTCTTAGAGAGGGGAGGGGGGGGGGGAATTCAGGGAGGAGAGCCATATCAATGGTTTTGATGGACTTCCCTGATGTGCACTCGTTGGACCTGAGAGGGGCAGGAGAAAGGGCATGTTGCGAGGTGCCCGTGTTCATCGCGATCCAAAGCGCCAGCGTGGGATCCCCGGGAGAGATGTGCGCCGCCGATCTGGGACGAGTGACGGCCGCCGCATCACGGTCACCGGCCACGCGATGGATCCGAGCGGGGGCAGGGCACCGCGAGGCCGTCGTTGCTGGGGTCATGGCGGCTGGATCCGCTCCGGGCTGGACAGCGGCTGGACCACCGCACGGGTTGGACCTCGTCGCTGCTCCGGGCTAGCGGCCACGGGAGGGCGTGGTGGCCCGACACAACGGCCACGGGAGGGTGCGGCAGTGCGCGGATCCAGGCGGTGGCCACGGGAGGGCACGGCAACCTCGTCGCCGGTGGCCCGGGGGCCGGCGGCGCGACCTCGAATCACGTCGAGCCGGCCATGTCGCGGCTCCACGCTGCGGCCATGGAGAGGGCGCGGCGTCCCGGTGCGGCGGCCACGGGAGGAAGCTGGGTTGGGGGGCTGTTGGTGACCGGGGGCGGATGCGTCCTGGAGAAGGGAAGAGCGTGCGGGGTGGGTGGGGATAGGAACGAGGAGGTGGGGTGGTGCAGTGTTTTATCTGTGTCGCAGCTCGGTTCGATGGGCCGCGGTTGGTTTTCGGTGTGTTGGGTGTTAGCGAAATAAGCCCGATGTTAGTAGAATAAGACTTAAGTGGGTGTTAGCAGAATATATCTACCCTATATATATATATATATAGACAAAAGTCTTCGTATGTTGTAACTCTATAGACATAGCAATCACGACCATCTATTGCGTATGGGGATACGAGTTGCCGTGGACAAAAGGTTCCCCTTTTTATGTTCTTTATTTTCCATCGTTCCCCCTTATTTCCTCTTTTAGCTGTACTTTCCATGATTCCCGGCTGGTAGCCTACCTAGCCTGCCAACTAGCCTTAGCCCACGTGAACACAAGCCACCACACCACCAGATCGTGCCAAAGAGCCAAGAGGAGACCAGACCATCCCGTGAGACCTTCTCTCTTTATCCTCATGCGAACTCTTTCCTTCCTGGTCCCCTCGTTCTCTCCTCCTCCTCGTCCTCTATCCCGCAACGGTCTGACAACCACGAGATCGAGGCCCCCACTGCGCCCAACCATCTCCCACGATCTAGCCGTCCCCCATGCTTACCTACTACCTCTATCTCGGCAAGGGATCCCAAAATTGATGCCGACGGCGAGGAGTGCTTGAGGCAGTGGCATCCTTCCAACCTCGCCGACGGCGGCCGTCTGCATCCCGCCCTTCCTTCTCCCCGTCGGTCATCTGTCGTCCACGCTCCAGCCCCGCCTCCCCGTCCCCCTCGTGCTCATGGATCCGGTCATGGGGTCCAACTATGGTGAGATTTTTCCATCTGCCTCGCCTGTGGGACGGCCTTGAGCGATAGGTCGAGATGGAGGAGTGATACGGTGAGGATCTCTCACTCCTTGTTGGTTACCCCAAGTGGAAGCTGAGATGTAGCGTAGCAGCAAATTTCCCTCGGTGAAGATACCAAGGTTTGTCTCCAGTAGGACTCGCAGAAATACAAGAATGTGTCACGGCGCTTGACGTGGACCTACACACAGCAACAAATAACTTTGCTCCCAACGAGTACAGAGGAGTTATAAATTCCATCGGCCTTGCTGTTTACAAAGGATCAACGCAAGAGATAATAATAGTGGCAACTGAAAGTAAAGACTGAATGTAAACTAAGGATGTAAACAATAATGTGAAGATGGACCGGGGTCCCGTGGTTTTCACTAGTGATGTCTCTCTCCCAAAAGACGATAAAAGTGCTAGCGAGGTAAACAAATCACAGCTGGGCAATTGACAGAATTATGAAGGCACCACAATGCTAACTATGCTACAAAGAAAGTAAGGGCTCAAAAGCAATGGGCAGTACGCCAAGGTAAGTAGACCGAAATCCAACTGCATCTACTACGAATCATCCACCTTGAGATATCTATCCAGAACATCTCGCTGGTATTAAGTTGCGAATCCCACCCAAAGTGTAAACTCAAAGCAACAGACAACTGCACTAAAAGAACTTTGCGTAAAGTAAACAATCCTTGCACCCGCGGATACAAGCACCGTTGTTTTATCCCTGGTGGCAACAGCACATCCCCTAGTCTCATGTTTCTGTCACTCAAGCTAGACATCAAGGGGCTGAACCCACAATCAAGCATAATGCTCCCTCTTGGAGTTGCAACAAACTACTTGGCCAAAATAAAATACTACAACGGAGAACATGCAAGAATTTACTCAAGAACAAAATATAAAAGAGAAGAACCAAATATATTACTCATCACAATCTGAACATAGTCTCATAATCCATCAGATCCCAACAAACTCAGCATAGCAACAGCAGAAATTACAGAAGTGCCTCGATCATGTGAGGCAGCTCACGAGGTCTCGAAAGTGGAAGCACCAAGAGGGGAGAGAAGTACATCACATAGCTACTGGTCACGGATCCATGGTCCAAGGGAAACTACTCACGGTACATACGGGAGGCGTCCATGTCTATGGATGGTCTCCCGGAGGGGGTTCCTCCTCCCGGCAGGGTGTCGGGGTAGCTTCTCCAGGCAGCCCCGATCTAGAAACGGCGACGGCGGCGGTACAGAGGCGAGATCGCGGAAAATAGATCGATCTTAGGGGTTTCCACCCCGAGAGCTAAATATAGGAGGAGGGCGTGTCGAGGGGACCCATAGGGCAGCCAGGAGGCCCCCTGGCGCGGCCTAGGGTGGGGCCGCGCCAGGGACCCTTCTGGAGTCCCTGTGGTGGCCCCCCTCCGCTGCCTTGGTTATTCCGAAAGCTTCCGGGTCACTGATTTTTTATCTGATTTTTCCGGATTTTTTTGGAGCACTTTTAATGGCCGGAAAACCTAAAATACAAAAACAGCAGAAAACAGAAACTGGCAACTGGGTGCACTGAGTTAATAGGTTAGTCCAAATAGGTTCAAAAGTGTATGAAAGTTCAAGCAAAACATGGCAAAGTCACACAAAACATGCATGGAGCAAGCATAAATTATAGATACGTTCGGGACGTATGAACATCCCCAAGCTTAATTCCTGCTCGTCCTCGAGTAGGTAAATGATAACAGGCATAATTTCAGTGGTGACATGCCACACAACCAAATAAGGACTTTTAAGTAAAGCAATCAAAGCATGCAATTCAATTCTAGTCTTAACAAGAAAGAGTCTATATTAGCATTGACACAAGCAACAAAAGAACAAAAGGTGCAAGAGCTCTCGCTGTCCGTGACTCGAATGTCTCCAAAAGGTGTTTGCGTGCAAGCAAGGGACTGGGAAGAAAGAGAAAAAAGGTTGTTGAGAACAACTATCTACTAAAGTTTCACACTTGGTCTCCTTTGGATTCTTATCTGGACTCGTCCCCAGACCACTAGCCAGGTACAAGTCAAACTGATCCACTCCCTTTCGATATTTTGAGCACTCATGCAATGGATGAGCGTGAGCAAGAAAGTTGACACCTAAAAGGCGAAACAGAAATAAGGTGGATGAGGAAGACAAAAAGGTGTGAAAGGCACACATCAATGAGGACAATCATAGGCGAGAGAAGGCCATATGATAGATATGATGTGAGGAGTAGGGATTGCCATACAACGGATGCACATGTGAGCTAAAAGCTCTCCAAGGGAACTAGTGGGGGTGCATCTAACTTGCTTGCTCAATAAGACCTAGAGCTCATTTGAGGAGGCTCATCATTGGAATATACAAGCCAAGTTCTATAGTGTGAAGGGTCCCCACATAGCTATATGCATGATGATGATCTCTTTGGAGTACAAGGGATAGAAGATGAAGTACTAGTGTGGATCTCTCAAAAGGAATAGTAGTATGCCCCCTTCTCTCTTTTTATTTTTTCTTTTCTCTTTTTTTCTATTTTTTTGTATTTTTTTGGTGGCCTCAATGGCTCTTTCTATTTAACTCTCATTTGTCCTCTTTGGTATATTTTGATTTTGTCCTCTTTGGGATCTTTTCCTCACTTTAGGGGCAACACTCTATATTTTACAAGAATATAGGAGATCTTTCACACTTTACAAAGGAACTCACATAAATAAGATATAACTATCATGATGCAAATGTATGCCTCTGCCAGGATAGCAGGATATGCAATGATACTAGCGCGTCATGTAGCAATGATTAGGGCAAGGCCCAACTAGCATGCGGCTCATCCATCAAGCAAGTAGCATGTATGACATGAGGATCAAGTCATGAGAAGGTGGATGTTGCATGACAATGTATCTCGGAAAGGCTATGGAAATGCCTTGTAGGTAGGTATGGTGGCTGTTTTGAGGAAAGATATAAGGAGGCTTATGATGACAAATCGTATCGTGCCAAGGGTTTGGATGCACCGGCGAAGTATGCGGCAACTCTCAAGGTGAGAAAGGGCAATGCACGGTACCGAAGAGGCTAGAAAAAGTATTGGTGGGTGGAAGTGTCAACTTTCGAATACTCACATTAGTCTGAAGAACTCATGCACTTATTATCGGTAACTCTCAATCTAATCAGTAGGTTCACAAAGAGACAAGTACCCCGAGGAGGAGTGTATGGGGGTTTGGTTATCCTTGTGCATCCTCGACTCATGGTACGTGAGTGTACTCTAATATTCGAACCCTCCAGAGGTTAGTGATCCATCTAGTAGCTAGAGTTCTCAACAGGGGCTTTTGGTTTTTGAAAAACACACGGATTGCCCAAAATACGACATCTATCACTAATAGGCTCGAGCTCTTGACACCAAAAGTTCAAACATTACTCTAGTCAATACCTCAAAACTATTGCAAGTTACTATTACAAAGAGAATAACAACTTCAACTACCTACTTCTAGTCAAGACACAAAACGCAGTGCAACAGGCAAACTCTCTAACAAGATAAAACATGCAACCTATAGAAAGTTCAACCTAAAAAAAAGAAAAGCTCTAGAAAAACTAAAGCACTACAACTAAACAGAGCAGCAGCTAAGAAAAGAAAAAGAACAACTCACAACTAAAAGAATAAGCATGCAAATCCTATGAGGAGTTCTAGTTCAAGCGGAGCGTGTATATCTCCCACACAAAAGAGTAAGCTGGGGTCTAACTTGTTACTACAGCAAACAAAGCAAAAACAAACCTAAGAAAAGTAAAGAGCGATATGCTCCAAGCATAGCACACAACGCATGAAGTGATAAAAATATAGTGCAACGAGAGACGAACTGATAATTGTTGATGAAGAAGGGGATGCACGGGGGCATCCCCAAGCTTAGACGCTTGAGTCTCCTTGAATATTGATTGGGGGTGCACATGGGCATCCCCAAGCTTGAGCGTTTGACACTCCAAGATCTTCTTTCATCATTTTTCATCGCGCACTTGAAAACTCCCTTCATACATAACTCATCATAGACTGATTAGAGAGGTTAGTACCAATGTAAAAAATAGCGTGCTATGAAAAAATAACGTGACCCTAAAAATATGCTATTAGCGTGCTATTTCGCGCTATAGCGTGCTATTATGGAGACATTGTACACAGATTCATTTAGCGAGGCATTGCCCGCAACGCTATAGCGTGCTATTTTTTCATTGGTTAGTACCCTACTAAAATATTTTTTTCTCTACTGGAAAAAAAGATAATCTTGAAGAGCTACTGTTTCTCAAGATTGCCAACAAGTTTTTGCAAAGAAAAAGCAGGCTTAAGGTTTGCAAAACGAAGAAAAGGCAAAACAGGACAGAATCTGTGAAAAACAGACCAGCAGGTATAAACAAATTTTTTAGGGATACTTCTGCAACTCAAATAAAAAACTCAGAACATACGAAAGTTTCGTAATTGTATAGAGCACGCTGTGTAAACAATTCAGCTCAAAAAGATGAACTGGGATGTTTCTATGATTTTTCTAGTCACGAGGACAGAATCTGTTTTCTGGACAGCATGTCACAACTTTCACTTCCTTTGTCGTATGAGGCTAAACTTGGCACAAAGCTTGAAAAATAAAGATACAATGATGTTGCTACATTAGTAACAATCATCAAGACCACTAAGAACAGAAGAAAAGCAAAAAGAAAAACCTAAATTCGTTGCGGGCTGCCTCCCGAAAGCGCTTCTTTAGAGCCATTAGCTAGGCTTAAAGCAGAAGATCAAGTCTTTTCAAGAGAATAACTAGCCCGTGTGACGGACTCAAAAGGTAACTTAATATTTTTCCTAGGGAAATGTTCCATCCCTTTCTTGAGAGGGAATTGGAATTTGATATTCCCCTCTTTCATGTCAACAACAACACCAACTGTGCGAAGAAAAGGACGTCCCAAACTAATTGGACAAGAGGGCTCACACTCAATGTCCATAATAGTGAGATCAACGGGAACATAATTGTCATTGACAATGATATGAACATCGTCGATCTTCCCCAAAGGCTTCTTTACGGAATAATCAACAAGACGAACACCAAAAGAACAAGAATCAAAAGGTTTCAATTCAAGCATATCATACATTCTTTTGGGCATAACTGAGGTACTTGCTCCAACATCACAAAGAGCATAACAAGATAAGTTATTCAATTTAATTTTTATCATAGGATCCCAACCATATTCTAGCTTCCTAGGTATGGAGGCTTCTAGTCTAAGCTTCTCCTCCCTAACTTTGATTAGAGCATTGGTGATATGCTCTGTGAAGGAAAGATTAAGTGTGCTAGTGTGGGGGTCTCTAGACATCTAGTGTAGGAAACCAATAACTTCAGGTAAAGTGCAGTTGTCAAAGTCTAGGTCACTACTATCTATCAAGGAGGTAGTGATATCATTTAGGCTCACTTGTTTGAAAGCCTCTACGTTAATAGAGGTTTCTTCATCTATGGTTGAGGTGGTAGCATCACCATTGATAGGTGCAGTGGGACTAGGGGTGTGATGTGTGCTAACAGTTTGGACATCCTCAACTACTTGAATAGTGGCTACTGTGTGGTAAGTAGGAAGGCTCTTAATTCTATCATCTTCCTCTTTTTCTCTAGCCCATCTTTCTTTGAGTTTACTCATCATCCTAATATTTTCATTTATTTGTAACTGGATAGCATTAATAGGAGTGACCTTACTCTCCTCAAGGGGAGAGGTTCTAATTTTTAACATCTCAACATCAAGGGCTAAGTTATCTACCTTCAAACAAAGATTATCTAATTTAGCTAGTTTTTCTTCCACATTCTTGTTGAAGGCTTTTTGGGTAGTGATAAAGTCTCTAAGCATACTCTCTAGTTCAGAGGTGGGGTTCTTGTTGCTAGGGTAGGTGTTGTTGTTCCCATAAGTGGATGGAAACGGCCTAGGATTACTAGAAAAGTTGCCCCTATAAGCATTATTATTAAAGTTGTTTCTAGCAATGAAGTTCACATCTACTTGATCCTGAGCAATCAAAGAATTTAAAGGAACATCCTGAGGATCAATAGGAGATTGCTTGGTAAGTAGAGACATAATCAAGTCAACTTTTCCATTTAGGGAGGAGATCTCCTCGACAAAATTTACCTTCTTACCAGTTGGAGATCTTTCGGTGTGCCACTGAGAGTAGTTCAGCATCATCTCATCAAGTAGCTTTGTGGCAGCACCAAGTGTGGTTGACATAAAAGTTCCTCCCGCAGCCGAATCTAACAGGTTCCGCGAGGTAAAGTTCAAGCCTGTATAAAAAGTCTGGATAACCATCCAGGTAGTCAGTCCATGTGTAGGGCAATTCTTGACAAGCGTCTTCATACGTTCCCATGCCTGGGCAACGTGTTCATTATCCAATTTCCTGAAATTCATAATGTTACTCCTCAATTGGATAATCTTAGAAGGTGGGTAGTACTTCCCAATAAAAGCATCTTTGCACTTCTCCCAAGAATCTATGCTATTCCTAGGCAAATATTGAAACCAGATTTTAGCTCCGTCCCTCAAAGAGAAAGAAAAAATCTTGAGCTTAACAACATCACCTTCTACTTCTTTATACTTTTGCATATCAAATAATTCAACAAAATTATTCAAGTGTAAAGCAGCGTCATCTCCAGCACCAAAGAATTGATCTCTCATAACAAGGTTTAGCAAAGCAGGTTTAATTTCATAAGAGGTAGTTGAAGTGGCAGGTGTGGCAATAGGAGTGCAGATAAAGTCACTGTTGTTGTGACTGGTGAAGTCACACAACTTGGTGTTTTCATTGGAACCCATAGTAGCAGCAGGTATTTTGGTATTTTTGATAAGGGACACAAAAGTAAAAAACTGAGAGGTAAACTAACAAGACTAAAAAGCAAAGATAAAAGATAGTGTGCAACTCCCCTATCTTCTAGACTGGAGTCCCCGGCAACGGCGCCAGAAATTGGCTTGATACGGTGAGGATCTCTCACTCCTCGTTGGTTACGCAAGTGAAGGTGAGATGTAGCGTAGCAGCAAATTTCCCTCGGTGAAGATACCAAGGTTTGTCTCCAGCAGGAATCGCAGAAATACAAGAAGGTGTCACGGAGCTTGACGTGGACCTACACACAGCAACAAATAACTTTGCTCCCAACGAGTATAGAGGAGTTGTCAATTCCTCCAGCCTTGCTATTTACAAAGGATCAACGCAAGAGATAATAATAGTGGCAACTGAAAGTAAACTAAGGATAAAAACAGTAATGTGAAGATGGACCGAGGTCCCGTGATTTTCACTAGTGACGTCTCTCTCCCAAAATACGATAAAAGTGCTAGCGAGGTAAACAAATCACAGTTGGGCAATTGAAAGAATTATGAAGGCACCACAATGCTAACTATGCTGCAAAGAAAGGAAGGGCTCAAAAGCAATGGGCAGTACGCCAAGGTAAGTAGACCGAAATCCAACTGCATCTACTACGAATCATCCACCTTGAGATATCTATCCAGAACATCGCGCTGGTATTAAGTTGCGAATCCCACCCAAAGTGTAAACTCAAAGCAACAGACAACTGCATTAAAAGAACTTTGCGTAAAGTAAACAATCCTTGCACCCGCGGATACAAGCACCGTTGTTTTATCCCTGGTGGCAACAACACATCCCCTAGTCTCATGTTTCTGTCACTCAAGCTAGACATCATGGGGCTGAACCCACAATCAAGAATAACGCTCCCTCTTGGAGTTGCAACAAACTACTTGGCCAAAGTAAAATACTAAAACGGAGAACATGCAAGAATTTACTCAAGAACAAAATATAAAAGAGAAGAACCAAATATATTAATCATCACAATCTGAACATAGTCTCATAATCCATCAGATCCTAACAAACTCATGATGGCTTCTCGCCCCTTGTTGGTTACCCCAAGTGGAAGGTTTGAGATGCAGTGCAGCATCAAGTTTCCCTCGGTGAAGATACCAAGGTTATCGAACCAGTAGGACTTAGGAGATACAAGTAGGTGGCAACTTCGCCAGAAATTGCTTCCTGACTAGGGTGTTGTCCTGGACCTGCACATAGCAACAAATAACTTTGCTCCCAACGAGTACAGAGGAAGCGTCAATTCCTCCGGCCTTGTCGTTTACAAAGGATCAACGCAAGAGATAAAAGGTGCAAAGGAAATGAAAAGATGATAGTAAATTGAGGGTGTGAACAATAATGTGAAGATGGACCGGGGTCCCGTGATTTTCACTAGTGATGTCTCTCTCCCAAAAGACGATAAAAGTGCTAGCAAGGTAAACAAAGCACAGTTGGGAAATTGACATGATTATGAAGGCACCACAATGCTAACTATGCTGCAAAGAAAGGAATGGATCAAAAGAAATGGGCAGTACGCCAAGGTAAGTAGACCGAAATCCAACTGCATCTACTACGAATCATCCACCTTGAGGTATCTATCCAGAACATCTCGCTGGTATTAAGTTGCGAATCCCACCGAAAGTGTAAACTCAAAGCAACAGACAACTGCATTAAAAGAACTTTGCGTAAAGTAAACTAACCTTGCACCCGCGGATACAAGCACTGTTGTTTTATACCTGGTGGCAACATCACATCCCCTAGTCTCATGTTTCTGTCACTCAAGCTAGACATCAAGGGGCTGAATCCACAATCAAGAATAACGCTCCCTCTTGGAGTTGCAACAAACTACTTGGCCAAAGTAAAATACTGCAACGGAGAACATGCAAGAATTTACTCAGGAACAAAATATAAAAGAGAAGAACCAAATATATTACTCATCACAATCTGAACATAGTCTCATAATCCATCAGATCCCAACAAACTCATGATGGCTTCTCGCCCCTCGTTGGTTACCCCAAGTGGAAGGTTTGAGATGCAGTGCAGCAGCAAGTTTCCCTCAGTGAAGATACCAAGGTTATCGAACCAATAGGACTCGGGAGATACAAGTAGGTGGCAACTTCACCAGAAATTGCTTCCTGACTGGGGTGTTGTCGTGGACCTGCACATAGCAACAAATAACTTTGCTCCCAACGAGTAGAGAGGAGTTGTCAATTCCTCCGGCCTTGTCGTTTACAAAGGATCAACACAAGAGATAAAATGTGCAAAGGAAAGTAAAAGCTGAAAGTAAATTGAGGGTGTGAACAATAATGTGAAGATGGACCGGGGTCCCGTGATTTTCACTAGTGATGTCTCTCTCCCAAAAGACGATAAAAGTGCTAGCGAGGTAAACAAATCACAGTTGGGCAATTGACATGATTATGAAGGCACCACAATGCTAACTATGATGCAAAGAAAGGAAGGGCCCAAAAGCAATGGGCAGTACGCCAAGGTAAGTAGACCGAAATCCATCTGCATCTACTACGAATCATCCACCTTGAGCTATCTATCCAGAACATCTCGTTGGTATTAAGTTGTGAATCCCACTCAAAGTGTAAACTCAAAGCAACACACAACTGCATTAAAATAACTTTGCGTAAAGTAAACAATCCTTGCACCCGCAGGTACAAGCACCGTTGTTTTATCCCTGGTGGCAATAGCACATCCCCTAGTCTCATGTTTCTTTCACTCAAGCTAGACATCAAGGGGCTGAACCCACAATCGAGCATAACGCTCTCTCTTGGAGTTGCAAATAAAATACTTGGCCAAAGAAAAACCGCAACGGAGAACATGCAAGAATTTACTCAAGAACAAAATATAAAAGAGAAGAAGTAAATATATTACTCATCACAATCTGAACATAGTCTCATAATCCATCAGATCCCAACAAACTCAGCATAGAAATAGCAGAAATTACATAGATGCCTCGATCATGTGAGGCAGCTCACGAGGACTCGAAAGTGGAAGCACAAAGGGGGGAGAGATTCATCACATAGCTACTGGTCACGGACCCATGGTCCAAGAGGGACTACTCAAGGCACATCCGGGAGGCGTCAATGGATATGGATGGTCTCCCGGAGGGGGTTCCTCCTTCCGGCAGGGTGCCGGGGCAGCTTCTCCAGGCAGCCCCAATCTTGAAACGGCTGCGGTGGCGGTACAGAGGGGAGTTCGCGAGAAAGAGATCGATATTAGGGGTTTCCACCCCGAGGGGTAAATATAGGCAAAGGGGGCATCGGGGGGACCCACGAGGCATTCAGGAGGGTCCCTTGCGCGGCCCAGGGTGGGGCCGCGCCACCTTTCCTCCTGGCTGCCTAGTGGTGGGCCCCCTTCCCTCTCTTGGTGATTCCGGAAGCTTCTGTTGCGCTGATTTTTTATATATTTTCCCCGGAATTTTTGGAGCACTTTTAATGGCTGGAAAACCTGAAATACAAAAACAACAGAAAACAGAAACTGGCAACTGGGTGCACTGAGTTAATAGGTTAGTCCAAATAGGTTCAAAAGTGTATGAAAGTTCAAGCAAAACATGGCAAAGTCACACAAAACATGCATGGAGCAAGCAGAAATTATAGATACGTTCGGGACGTATGAACATCCCCAAGCTTAATTCCTGCTCGTCCTCGAGTAGGTAAATGATAACAGGCATAATTTCAGTGGTGACATGCCACACAACCAAATAAGGACTTTTAAGTGAAGCAATCAAAGCATGCAATTCAATTCAAGTCTTAACAAGAAAGAGTCTATATTAGCATTGACACAAGCAACAAAAGAACAAAAGGTGCAAGAGCTCTCGCTGTCCGTGACTCGAATGTCTCCAAATGGTGTTTGCGTGCAAGCAAGGGACTGGGAAGAAAGAGAAAAAAGGTTGTTGAGAACAACTATCTACTAAAGTTTCACACTTGGTCTCCTTTGGATTCTTATCTGGACTCGTCCCCAGACCACTAGCCAGGTACAAGTCAAACTGATCCACTCCCTTTCGATATTTTGAGCACTCATGCAATGGATGAGCGTGAGCAAGAAAGTTGACACCTAAAAGGCGAAACAGAAATAAGGTGGATGAGGAAGACAAAAAGGTGTGAAAGGCGCACATCAATGAGGACAATCATAGGCGAGAGAAGGCCATATGATAGATATGATGTGAGGAGTAGGGATTGCCATACAACGGATGCACATGTGAGCTAAAAGCTCTCCAAGGGAACTAGTGGGGGTGCATCTAACTTGCTTGCTCAATAAGACCTAGAGCTCATTTGAGGAGGCTCATCATTGGAATATACAAGCCAAGTTCTATAGTGTGAAGGGTCCCCACATAGCTATATGCATGATGATGATCTCTTTGGAGTACAAGGGATAGAAGATTAAGTACTAGTGTGGATCTCTCAAAAGGAATAGTAGTATGCCCCCTTCTCTGTTTTTATTTTTTCTTTTCTCTTTTTATTTTATTTTTTGGTGGCCTCAATGGCTCTTTCTATTTAACTCTCATTTGTCCTCTTTGGGATCTTTTGATTTTGTCCTCTTTGGGATCTTTTCCTCACTTTAGGGGAAATACTCTATATTTTACAAGAATATAGGAGATCTTTCACACTTTATAAAGGTACTCACATAAATAAAATGTAACTATCATGATGCAAATGTATGCCTCTGCCAGGGTAGCAGGATATGCAATGATACTAGCGCGTCATGTAGCAATGATTAGGGCAAGGCCCAACTAGCATGCGGCTCATCGATCAAGCAAGTAGCATGTATGACATGAAGATCAAGTCATGAGAAGGTGGATGTTGCATGCCAATGTATCTCGGAAAGGCTATGGAAAAGCCTTGTAGGTAGGTATGGTGGCTGTTTCGAGGAAAGATATAAGGAGGCTTATGATGACAGAGCGTATCATGCCAAGGGTTTGGATGCACCGGCGAAGTATGCGCAAAATCTCGAGGTGAGAAAGGGCAATGCACGGTACCGAAGAGGCTAGAAAAAGTATTGGTGGGTGGAAGTGTCAACTTTCGAATACTCACATTAGTCCGAAGAACTCATGCACTTATTATCGGTAACTCTCAATCTAATCAGGAGGTTCACAAAGAGACAGGTACCCCGAGGAGGAGTGTATGGGGGTTTGGTTATCCTTGCGCATCCTCGACTCATGGTACGTGAGTGTACTCTAATATTCGAACCCTCCAGAGGTTAGTGATCCATCTAGTAGCTAGAGTTCTCAAAAAGGGTTTTTTTGGTTTTCGAAAAACACACGGATTGCCCAAAATACGACATCTATCACTAATAGGCAAGAGCTCTTGACACCATAAGTTCAAACATTACTCTAGTCAATACCTCAAAACTATTGCAAGTTACTACTACAAAGAGAACAACAACTTTAACTACCTACTTTCAGTCAAGACACATAACTCAGTGCAACAGGCAAACTCTCTAACAAGATAAAACACACAACCTATAGAAAGTTCAACCTAAGACAAAAGAAAAGCTCTAGAAAAACTAAAGCACTACAACTAAACAGAACAACAGCTAAGAAAAGAAAAAGAACAGCTCACAGCTAAAAGAATAGGCATGCAAATCCTATGAGGAGTTCTAGTTCAAGCGGAGCGTGAATCTCTCCCATACAAAAGAGTAAGTTGGGGTCTATCTTGTTACTACAGCAAAGAAAGCAAAACAAACCTAGAAAAGTAAAGAGCGAGACGCTCCAAGCAAAGCACATAACGCATGAAGTGATAAAAATATAGTGCAACGAGGGACAAACTGATGATTGTTGATGAAGAAGGGGATGCATCGGGGGCATCCCCAAGCTTAGACGCTTGAGTCTTCTTGAATATTTATTGGGGGTGCACATGGGCATCCCCAAGCTTGAGCGTTTGATACTCCTGAATCTTCTTTCATCACCTTCCATCGCGCACTTGAAAACTCCCTTCATACATAACTCATTGTAGGCTGATTAGAGAGGTTAGTACCCTAATAAAATAATTTACCTCTACTGCAAATAAAGATTTCCAGGAAGAGCTACTGTTTCTCTTGCCTGCCCAAAAACGTTTGCAAAGAAAAAGCAAGCTTAAGGATTGCAAAACTGCGAAAAGAAAAACCGGGGCAGAAGCTGAGAAAAATAGAACAACGGAGAAAGGAGAATTTTTTCGAGGTACTTCTGCAACTCAAATCAAAAAACTTTGAACAGACGCTTGAAAGGTAATTGTATGGAGCATGCTGTCAAAACATTTCAGATCAAAAAGATGATATGGTGATTTATTGAGAAGTTTTCCGTCAAGCAGACATAATCTGTTTCTGGACAGCAAGCACCAACTTTTGACCTTTCTTGCAATCTGAGGCTAAACTTGGCACAAAGCTTGAAAAGTAAAGATACAATGATGTTGCTATAGTAGTAACAATCATCAAGACCACTTAGAACAGAACAAAAGCAAAAAGAAAAACCTAAATTCGTTGCGGGCTGCCTCCCGAAAGCGCTTCTTTAGAGCCATTAGCCAGGCTTAAAGATTATAAAAGGTGCTCTCATAAGAATAAAAATTTGAAGCAAAAGAGAGCATCAAGAAGCAAATATGAAACACATTTAAGCCTAACCCACTTCCTATGCATAGGCATCTTGTAAGAAAATAAGTCAAAGAAGCACAAAGTGACATGCATAGAAAGGTGGAACAGGAACAATTTCAAAACTTTCAACATGAAGAGAGGTGTTTTTGTAACAAAGTTTCTACAACCAATCTTTCCTCTCTCAAAATAATTTTCAGTAGTATCATGAACAACATCAAGAATATAACTATCACATAAATCATTTTGTTCATGACCTACAAGTACACGTGTATAGTTTTCAACACGGTCTTTAGGAACATAAGATAAATGCAACCCATCACATTGAGCCTTAATAAGAGCATAATTCTGCGGAGTTGGAGATTTCAAAAGGATAATAGGGACATCAAGTGTGGGTGCAATAGCAACAATTTCATGCTTTACATAAGGAACTATAGCAAGTTCATCTTCGTAAGTATCATCCATAGTGGCATCACGACCATAAGCATAGAAGGCGTCAACTTCATCAAAAAGGGATATTTCAAAAGAATCCATAGGATCATAATACTCATATAAGGTAAGATTCAAAGAGGTACTCTAATTAGAAGGTAGACATGGATGGCTCCATTCTTCCTCCTTTTGTTCGTCACTCTCCTCCTCTTTTTCATCCAAGGAGCTTTCAGGTTCATAAATTTCTTCTTCCATAGAGTCCTGCAAATCATTAGTCTCTTCATTTGGGGGAGAGATTCTCTCAAGATGATCAGTAATGTAATAATTTGCATCGTAATTTTCCAAACAATAGTTCAGTATAGCAAGACTTTCAGATTTGTAAGGGGCATCATCAATATTTTTAAGAAGAGAAGTAATTTCATAGGCACCCTTATAAGCAACAAATTCTTCTATTTCCTCTGCATCTTAAAAATCATAGTTTCTCTTAGCATAAGAAGCTAAGGTTTCATAATCATTGTATTCACATTGGAAAGCAAGGTGTTTGTGCCTCATAAAGCAACAAGAGTCATCCCTACAGAAAGATATATTATATATTGAGCACAAGTTTCTAGCATACTCATACAACTGATGTATTTGTTTCCATAGGTGTATCCCATTTTGAGACAAGCGGTGTTCCTTGTACCACTTTTGTTGATCCTCGGTGAATCCTCCATGCCAATAAGATCTGGTTTCAAAGAAGTCAGACATTGATTGGCAAGTAAGGAACTAGACATACTATTTTTTTTGGATTTTTGATAAGGGACACAAAGGTAAAAACTGAAAGGTAAACTAACAAGACTAAAAAGCAAAGGTAAAAGATAGTGTGCAACTCCCCTATCTTGTAGACTTCATTCCCCGGCAACGGCACCGGAAATTTGCTTGATGGTTTCTCGCCCCTCGTTGGTTACCCCAAGTGGAAGGTTTGAGGTGCAGTGCAGCAGCAAGTTTCCCTCGGTGAAGATACCAAGGTTATCGAACCAGTAGGACTCAGGAGATACAAGTAGGTGGCAACTTCGCCAGAAATTTCTTCCTGACTAGGGTGTTGTCGTGGACCTGCACACAGCAACAAATAACTTTGCTCCCAACGAGTACAAAGGAGTTGTCAATTCCTCCGGCCTTGTCGTTTACAAAGGATCAACGCAAGAGATAAAAGGTGCAAAGGTAAGTAAAAGCTGAAAGTAAATTGAGGGTGTGAACAATAATGTGAAGATGGACCGGGGTCCCGTGATTTTCACTAGTGATGTCTCTCTCCCAAAAGACGATAAAAGTGCTAGCGAGGTAAACAAATCACAGTTGGGAAATTGACAGGATTATGAAGGCACCGCAATGCTAACTATGCTGCAAAGAAAGGAAGGGCTCAAAAGCAATGGGCAGTATGCCAAGGTAAGTAGACCGAAATCCATCTGCATCTATGTGACGCCCCCAAAATCGGACGGTGTACAGTAATCATACACGCAAGGTACACGATCGAGATCAGGGACTCACGGTGAGATATTACAACACAACTCTACAAATAAAATAATACAAGCTGTATAATACAAGCCAGGGGCCACGAAGGCTCGAATACAACAACTCGAGAGCACAAAGTTAGCGGAAGCAATAGTATCTGAGTACAGACACAAGGTACACATGATCTTCCTTAAGAAGGCTAACACAAAATCAACACTCGATCGAAAAGGCAAGGCCTCCTGCCTGGGAACCTCCAAACTACTCCTGGTCAAAGGGGAAATCGACGTCGTAGTACGCATCGGGGGTCTTTATGTTGTGGTGGTCGGCATCGGGGATCTCCTGCTCCTGGACTCCAAGGATCCAACGTCGACTGCAGCGGCCGATCAGGCAAAACAATAAAAGGGGAAAATAAAGCAGGTGAGTATCTAGCATACCCGCGAGTCTTACGTCCGCTACTAAGCATTTATGCATTGTATCAAATGGAAAGGGGAGGCTATATATAGTGGACTGCAAGATAGAAATCAGAATAAGGGTAAGAAGCTAGGCCTATCGAAGACTAGCATCTTTCGACGAGTCTTGCAGGATGAGGAGAGAATAGTCAACAATTTATATAAAGCATAAAGTAACAATGCAGCAGAAGTTGCTGCAGCATTGTATAATAATAAATTGTAATAATTACCAATGCCTCTGAGTTCACCTCCTCGACATCCCAGCGAGGAAGAAAACCCGGAACCATACAGTTTAATAATAATAGTTTGTAGTGATAAGATCCAGCTTCAGCATAAAGCATCCTGTTACCGTGGACACGGCTATTCGAATAGATTAATCTTCCCTGCAGGGGTGCACTTGTGTTACACTACACGCACAGATCTTCAGGGTGGCGAGCACCTTGTTAGGGAACGCTCCACCGAGGCTATCCGACACTTCATAGCCCATCTTTCAAACTCAACAGAGAGGTCATCCGCCGGACTATATCCTATGTACGCGAGGCTTTGGACCCTAACCCCGACGTACTCCTGCACGGTGCGAGGCTGGCCGGTGAAGTTAAAACAAATCCAAATAAGACACCACAGCGCGACCAAATAAGACAACACCACTTCCCGGCGCAGGCCACGGTACTGCTGACGTCTGAAGAGTCCTCGGACGACACTGCGAAGCAGAGGAGCCCATAACTCGTAATTCCCACGGGTAGGTAGTGCGTACATGGCATATAGCCAACTCAAGACATCCGCTGAACCATTAGTCATTTTATTAACTTGCGGGACAACCGTTATCGTTGCCTCGACTTAACTGACCCGCGGACAACGACAGCAGTCAGGACCACCAGTACATCGGTGCCTGCCCTGTCGTCCCACCAAGTCTCTGCGGTTACCAACAAGGTGAACCGTCTCCTTAGCTTGTCTCGCGTGTGCTCTTGGAGGAGCTCGACTTTCGTGGTTTGGTAACTGTCGCAGCCAATGATCAGGGGCCAAGCACACCGGTACACTGGTCGTACCCTCGCTGTCGTCCCGTCGCAATACCACTCGCGGGCACCGTTGGGTCGCCCGAATTCTTACCTTTAAGGACACTAGTTGGTTCGTGTTCCTACCATTAAGTGAAACCAGGAGGTATCACCCACGATGGCACACTTAAAGAGGTTTGACAGAGACATCAACGGAATGAACTAAAGAGGTAAATCTCGTATCATCCCGGTGATGCTACGCTACTGAGCCGACGAGAGTGAAATACAAGTTCGTCCACTCGTAAGTTAAACTCGGAGCGACTCGGCAGAGTCTCGCCGTTGTAGGTTCCCTAGGGCATCTGGATTGATCCGTACCTGTTGCAGTTGTAATATATCGTTCCCGCGATCACTCCCAGAGTGATCACGGCCCGCTATTCTAAACCTAACTAACAATGCGCAGGGTGTACTGCCGAATAATGCATAAGTAATAATAGGCAGCATAGGATTAAAGGAAGGTACATCAAGGGGCTACAATGACAGGCTATGCAATTGAATAGGTAAGCAATGTAGCAGCAGCAGTAACAATGCCTAGTGCAAGAAATGTACGGAAATATAGGCGATATCTGTGGAAGAGAATGGCTCTGCTTACCTGGAAGCTCGAAGGTAGGGGTACGGTCGTCGACGAAGTAGTCGTACCCAACAACGATGTAGTCGGCGATAGCAGCGGGGTCTACCGGAGAATAAAGGGAGGAGAAACAGTAAATACAAAGCAGTCATAAACAAACAGATGCACGACATGACAGATGCGATGCTAACGGTGTTTTAACGCAGTGCAATGCGCGTTGCTCGGAGCGGGAATTCATCCGGGGATGAACTGCCAGCTCCGGGTGATTATCGGACAGGGTGTCCGGAGGGGGAAGGTACCATGCCGGAGGTGTCATGGACATCCGACAAACATGTGAAAGGTGTATCCGTGTTAGTTGATCCATTTTGAACAACTTTCGTGTTCAAAATAAATTCATCCGGGTAGTTTATCGGTAACGGGCAATCATCGGACATACGATCCGGAGGGGGACAGTTCGATGTTCGGTATGTTAGAGGGGTGTGGTAGACAAACAGATAATGTATCCGTATTCTTCATATTTTTTTGATCAATTTTGATGTATAAAATATTTTCATCGGAGTTACGGTTTAAAAGATATTGATTTCTGAAGTTTAAATCAATTAAAAGCATTTCTGGGATTTATTTTATTACTTTAATTCCAACCTTATCCAGAACCTTATCCAAACAGTACTGACAGGTGGGACCTACATGTCATACACACAGCTAATAAATCTATTTAATTTAACTAACTGACAGTAGGGTCCCACATGTCAGTGAGACATCTAATTAATCTAGTTAATTAAACCAGTGATTATTTTAAGTGTTACGGCCCACATGTCAGTGTCTCAGGGGGTGTTTCTTTTGACTTAATCCGCTGGTTAATTAAAATGGGGTTGGGCCCATTGTCAGGGGGTGTTACGGACACACAGTGGGGGGTTTAATTTTTAATAGGGGATTAGTTCTAATTATGGAGTTAACTAAACCCAGCGGCCCCACTGGTCAGTGAGAGCACCCCACGGGATGCCCCAGCCATGCACGCCGGCGTGACCAGGGGGCACGGGGATGAGGCCAGCCCGGCTAGTGGCGGGGGCACGGCGACCGGTGGCCAAAAAGTGGCGAGGGCGCGGGCGCGGCCCAGGTGTGCGCGGCGGGGGGGGGGGGCGTGGTCAGGTGCGGCTGTGCGCTGGTGGAGGCGTCGCGGGTGTGGGCATCGACCATGGAGGCCGAGCTCAAAGATGGAGGCGAGGGGAGCGGCCCCTAGAGCGGCGTGGGCATGGTCAGAGCAGGCGATCGCGCTGGGCGTGGCCACGACACGCAGAGCGCGGCCGTGGCGAGGCGGGGCGTGACCTAGGCAAACACTGGCCATCACGACACGGCGGTAGCCCGAACACGATGGGGGAAGGAGCTACAACGACCAACCGAAGGGGAAACAAGGGGAAAACGGAGGGGTGCTCACAGCAAGTTCGGAGGGGTGCTCAGGGAGGCCGGCGGCGGCCGGGGTGGAATGAATTGGCTGGTGCGGCGGCGGTGGACGCATGTGAAGTCGGGGAAGAGTACATCCTCTGCGGTGTTCCGCGGACCGATTCCTCGCCGCTGGTGAAGAAGACGTATGTGGGGAACCTCCTAGACAAGCTCTTCCACGCCGGGAGGGGGGCTTGGTGGTCACAGCGGCCATGGAGGGGCGGCCATGGCGGGCTCGGTTGGTCACGGGGAGAGGGAGGGAGGCGAGGGAGGGAGGGGAAAATGGGGGGGGGGGGGTCAGGGTTAGGGTTTCCAGTGGGGGGTGCGGGGGTGCGGCCTTATCCACCGAGGAGAAGGGGGGAGCAGGTAGGGGCAGGGGGCAGGTGAGCTCAGGCTCTCCCTGCCCATGGCGCTGTGCGAGCAGGGGGCAGGTGGGGTGGGGGGGAACAGGGGGAAGGAGAGAGAGGGGGGGGGGGGGGTTGGGCCCGGGGTGGGCCTCGCCCCAGGTGAGTTTTAGAGGTTTTTCTTTTTTTACGTTTTATTCGTTTCCTTTTTATCTTTTTGTTTTTCTGTTTATACCTAGAGTAGCTAGCATTTGATCATTATAAAAAGGGGATACCCTTTTCAATAACCTTTTAACACCACACAGGGATGCTATAAAAGTTTTGGCACATTTAAAAATTTATTTGAATCCCATTTAAATATTCAAAGGCCACATGGTGTTTATTTGCTAAGGTTTTGAATTAGTTATATTATTTAATGAAATTAATAAATTCCCAAGACACTTTTAAGGTGACCTACTGAACTTTAGGTATTTAATAAAATTGGTTCCACAAATTTTAGTTCAAGTAAAATTTGCACTTGTTTATTATTATTCCATGGTAATTAATAATTTCCAAGCAACTATTTTTATTACATATATTCCTAAAGCACTTTTAATAAAATAACCATTGTTATATTAACATGTCCTAATGATTGTTAGGTATTTTATTAATAGGTTCCATCATTTTGGATTTATCTAAGATTTCATTTCCATATCAAATTACATGAGAATTTTGATAACCCAACTTCATTTGGTTGCATGATCATCATTGTCTTGGGATCATTCAAATGACTAGGGGGATTTCGTTTAATCATGATCAAGGTGAGGGACATGCATCCACAAATTCTTGGAGCAATTATATAATTTGAAAATTTTATCAGGGTGAGAATCTGACAGAGCCATGATCAAAGGTGATCAGGGTTTGATCATCAACATTAATGATCACTAACAGTGGAATCACTGTAGTGATTACTATTACTGATTCTGAGGGTGTTACAAATCTCCCCCACTACAAGAATTCTCGTCCCGAGAATTTAAAAAAGGTAGTGGTAGGGGTAGGATTCCGGTTTCGTATTCTACAATTCTTCTGGTCCTTGTTGTCTTTCTCGATGAATTTAATCCTTCTCGTTGACGTCTTCATTTCTCTGCATCGGTGCATCGCGACGATTTGTCATCCTTTCATCGAAGTCTTCATCATACTTACGAACAGGTTAAGAGGCAAAGCTTCAAGGGGTCGGATCGATACAAGGTTAATCCAACGGGGTGGTCCAAGGGTATGGGGTACAAAGTACCTCCCGAGTTTAAACCCAGGGAAATACATCGAGGGAAATTAAAGAAGGCATGTGAAGTTTCAAGCGGATAGGCAACCATTCGACATCGATGCCGGATGATGAAAAGGGGTTCAGAGCATCAGCCACAAGCACTGAGTCTGATATCGGTTGGAATATCACAAGTTAGATGACAAGAGTCAGGTTTCGGTCCTATGGAACTGTGGGTATGGGCCCACATAGAACCAGGGTGGTGACATTCAATGCGATCAAGTTGGAAGGTATGACGGAGAACAACTTGTTAACTATGTCGGCAACAACATCAGTGCCAAGGGCGAGGGACGAAGAGAACCATTCTCCTGCTCGTTAAGCCGAGGCGGACCAATTGGCAAAGTTCTTGTCCATCGGTGGTCACCGAAAAGTCATCAACAATCGTAATAGGTTGTACGGACAAGGTAGTACACCAAAGTGTTTACGTAAGCAGGGAATTATCACTGCTCAGACGAGATACCTTGGAAGAAAGATTAAACAGACCACTGGAAAGGAAGTTATGATCATCAGATCAAACAAACCAATGGAAGGGAAAACGAGGTTGTCTGATCAAACAGACCAATGTAAGGGAAGAAGCGATGATACACAAGTAATATGTGTATAGCTTTCCCAAGGGAAAGCAGAGTACGATATATTTAACCAGGTTGTATTCGCACGGAGTCAAGGGAGGTTGTCGATGATAATACAATTCATCGAGGGGCAAGAATGGTATTTCTCGGCATCAATACAATAGACATTTATAAAAGTCCAAGGGTGAGGAGGACCACGACACATCAGGTCGAGAGGTTTTTGAGGATGCCATCAAATAGCGACGGCATCGAGAAAAGGGATGGCGAGAAAAGGTATCAAGTGTTCTAGGTTAACGACAACCCAGAACCGGTGGAGTCGCAAAATCGATGAGAAGTATCGCACCAGCAAGAATTCATCCGAGGTGGTGCAATGCCACAATATTGTCGAGATTCCAGGGGGGTTAAATTCTCGAAGGTGGAGCAGGATAGAATCTGAACTGTATCGTTGACTTGTAGAGGACAAGTGCTCCAAGTTGTTTGCGAAAAGGAATCGAAGGAGAACATCATGGTCAGAACCAAGATCGCAAGGGACCCAATCATCGGTGCAAGACGAATTTATACCAAGGGGATAATCATCGTTACAAGGAGCTTTCATGATAAGTTCTACATCGTATCCATGGGCATGAACACGAAGGTTCAGGGTCGACTCCCACTTCTTCAATGTATCACCTTTCAATTCACTTCTTGGTTTCGATGAAGTTGTTTTGTTATAAATTTTTACCTGGTGTAACACCAGTAGAGCACAACCCGCAGAAGTTTCGGGGTTCACCCAGATGGTCAAAGTATAGATTCAACCCATCGGAATATTTTTTTTACGAATCTATTCGGCAAACATCAGAAGTAAGGGGTACATCTTTCAAAGTAGAGTACCGAGGTCAGAGTAGAGGATATAACTCGACAAAGCCACTTCATATCAAGGGGGGAACTCAAGGGTTTTAGAATATGCAAGAACAGTAAATAATAATCCATCGCAGGATCCGGTGGACCGCAAGGAAATCTGATATGAGTATCGGTACTCAACCAGAAGAAGAAATAATGGAGAGGCATCAGATGATAAAAGCATTTGAATAATTTGACGCTTAAGTTCAAAGGACTTGTGATTTTTATATCGGTGTGTCAGATCCAGATACATCGATCAAACATGGACAAGTTAAATAGAAGTCTGACAGTTAATCATTCACGATTTGATTTACCGAGAACCAACTCATGTCCGGAATGATGTCTGAGCCGGAAGAATGAATTCACAGGGATCAACGGACGGCTGTGTGTATCCACACTCATGATGGTTCAATAAGATCAGTATTGGTAAGGACAAGGTATGTCAATGAAGAATAGTAGACAACGAAAACTTGCCACAGGGCAAGCAGGTAGGAAGAATCTCCAAAGCCGTAGGCTGCAGAGGATTATCGGGACATCGAAGAGTATTTCAAGGTATTTTGTAACCACAAGAGGACAACTGGATACAAAGGTACGAACAACAAGGATGTGTAGTTATCCACACAGATTTATCAGTGGTAGAGAATTGCGAAGGCAATGTGCACATAGGGTCTCGGGAATTGATCGGAGAGTATCGTCGGGATCTTCAGGTGGATCCGGTGATCATAGGGAAGGCAGAGCTCTCCGGAAGGAAGGAGGTACGTGAACCTAAAGTCAGTTTTCATAAAACTTACCATCAAGGATAAGAGAGCAGAGTCCCAGAGCATAGGTACGGAGAAAAAGATCCTAATACCAAAGATATCACACGAGGTGATAACAATGTTGGCCTGTAAGCCAAACAATAAGGTAGCAAAGTAGTTTTGCAAAGTCTAGACTCAACTTCGACCGAGGAGTGGTTAGGGGCTTCCTACAGGCAGTCGGCTCTGATACCAACTCGTGAAGCCCCCAAAATCGGACCGTGTACAGTAATCATACACGCAAGGTACACGATCGAGATCAGGGACTCACGGTGAGATATCACAACACAACTCTACAAATAAAATAATACAAGCTGTATAATACAAGCTAGGGGCCACGAGGCAATTGACAGGATTATGAACGCACCGCAATGCTAACTATGCTACAAAAGAAAGGAAGAGGTTCAAAAGCACGGGCAGTACGCCAAAATAAGTAGACCGAAATCCAACTGCATCTACTACTAATCATCCACCTTGAGATATCTATCTAGAACATCTCATTGGTATTAAGTTGCGAGCCCCACCCAAAGTGTAAACCCAAAGCAACATACAACTTCATTAAAAAGAACTTTGCGTAAAGTAAACAATCCTTGCAACCGCGGTTACAAGCACCGTTGTTTTCCCCCTTGTGGCAACAGCACATCCCCTAGACTCATGTTTCTGTCACTCAAGCGTGTCATCGGGGGGCATGAACCCACAATCGAGCACAACGTTCCCTCTTGGAGTCACTACCTACTACTTGGCCAAAGCAATAAACAGCAACGGAGAACATGCAAGAATTACTTAGGAACAAAAATATAAGAGATAAGAACCAAATTTATTACTCTATCACAATCTGAACATAATCTCATAATCCATCAGATCCCATCAAACTCAGCATAGCAATAGCAGAAATATTACAAAAGTGCCTCGATCATGTAGGGCAGCTCACGAGGTCTAAACCATGAAGAACAAAGAGGGGAGGAGAACATCACATAGCTACTGATCACGAACCCATGGTCCAAGGAAAACTACTCACAAGACATCCGGGGAGCATCCATGGTGGAGAGGAGAATCCCGGAGGTCAATCCTCCCTCCGGCAGGGTGCCGGGAAGAGGTCTTCTGGTGCTCCCGATCTCGGAAGCGCGGCGGCGGCGGAACAGAGGAGAGTTTGCTAAATAGGGTTCTGTCTTCGGAGTTTCCCCGTGTCAGAGAATAAATAGGCGAAGGGGGACAGCCAGAGGTGGACCAGGGGCCCCAGGCGCCCCCCTGGCGCGGCTAGGGGTGGGGCCGCGCCAGGTGTCCTCCTGGGCCCCCCTGGCTCCCCTCTGGCCCCTCTCGGGCTCTTCGCGAAGCTTCCTTCGCGCTGATTTTTTATCTGAATTTTCCCGAATTTTTCTAGCACTTTTTATATGGGGGAAAACTGAAATAGAAAAACAGAAGAAAACAGGAACTGGCACTGGGGTGCACTGAGTTAATAGGTTAGTCAAAATATGATAAAAAATGTATGAAAGTGTATCTAGAACATAGCAATATCACACAAAACATGCATGGAGCAAGCAGAAATTATAGATACGTTTTGGACGTATCAACATCCCCAAGCTTAATTCCTGCTCGTCCTCGAGTAGGTAAATGATAACAGCATAATTTCTATGGTGGAATGCTAGCAACCATAAAAGAACTTTGAAAAGTAAAGCAATCAAGGTTAGAGATTCAATTCAAGTCATAACATGCAAGAGTCTATATTAGCATTGAAACAAGTAACAAAAGAACATTAGGTGCAAGAGCTCTCTCTGTCCGTGACTCGAATGTCTCCAAATGGTGTTTGCGTGCAAGAAGGGGGATAGGGAATACGAGAAAAAAGTTTTCTTGAGTTGAGAACTCAATCTACTAAAGTTTCACACTTGGTCTTTTCTGGAATCTTATCTTGACTCGTCCCCAGACCACTAGCCAGGTACAAGTCAATTTGATCCACTCCTTTTCGATATTTTGAGCACTCATGCAATGGATGAGCGTAAGCACGAGAGTTGTCACTCAGGTTGGCAAAGAGAGAAATATGGTGGAGGAGGAAGACAAAAAGGATGAGAAAGGCTCACATCAATGAGGACAATCATAGGCAAGAGATGTCAAATGATAGATATGATGTGAGGAGTAGGGATTGCCATGCAACGGATGCACATACGAGCTAAGAAGCTCTCAAATGGAACTAGTGAGGGTGCATCTAACTTGCTTGCTCATGAAGAACTAGAGCTCGTTTGAGGAGGCACATCCTTGGAACATGCAAGCCAAGTTCTATAGTGTGAAGGTCCCCACATAGCTATATGCATAATGATCATCTCTATGGAGTACAAGGATATAAGGGGAGTACTAGTGTGGATCTCTCAAAAGGATAGTAGTGTTGCCCCTTTCTCTCTTTTTATTTCTTTTTCTCCCTTTTCTATATTTTTGTATTTTTTGTGGCCTCAATGGCTCTTTCTATTTAACTCTCATTTGTCCTCTTTGGGATCTTTTGATTTGTCCACTTTGGGATCTTTTATTGTGTCCACTTTGGGATCTTTTCCTCACTTAAGGGCAACACTCTATTTTACAAGAAGATAAAGGAGATATTTCACACTTTATAAGGTACTCAAAATCATAAAGAAGATGTAACTATCATGATGTATGCAAGGTATGTCGCTACCAGTGTAGCAGGAACATGTATGACATGAAGATTAAGTCATGAAGAGGTGGATGTTGCATGGCAATATAACTCGGAAAGGCTATGGAAATGCCTTGATAGGTAGGTATGGTGGCTGTTTTGAGGAAAGATATAAGAAGGCTTATGATGACAAAGCGTATCATGCCAAGGATTTGGATGTACCGGCGAAGGTGGATGCCAACTCTCGGAGTGAGAAGAAGGCAATGCACGGCACGGGAGAGGCTAGCAAATATGGGAAGGTGGAAGTGTCAACTTTCAATACTTACATTAATCCGAAGAACTCATGCACTTATTATTAGTAACTCTCAATCTAATAAGGAGGTTTACAAAGAGACAAGTACCCCCGAGGAGGAGTGTATGGGGGTTTGGTTATCCTTGCGCACCCTCGACTCATGGTACGTGAGTGTTCTCTGATATTCGATCCCTCCAAAGATTAGTGATCCGTCTAGTAGCTAGAGTTCTCAACTAGTTTTGTAGGTTTTGAAAATAAACACGGATTGCCCAAAATACGACACCTATCACTAATAGGCTAGAGCTCTTGACACCAAAAGTTCAAACATTACTCACAACAATACCTCAAAACTATTGCAAGTTACTACTAGAATTAAATAGCAACCTCAATTACCTACTTTCAAGACAAGACACTACTCAATGCAACAACCAACTCTCTTTAACAAGATAAACATGAAAACTAAAAAGAGTTCCAGCAACAAACTAAACAAAAGCCAAGGCTCTTGCTAAATACAAACTAAGACTAAAACTAAACATGGCGGTAGCTATGATAAGATAAAGAACACACAACAACAAAAAGATAAGCAGGAAAAATCCTATGATGTGTTCTAAATTTTGAAAGTGGAGCGTGTTTCTCTCCCACACAAAGTAAGACGGGATCTAACTTGTTATGAACATCAAGCAAAGCTAAAGAAAACTAAAAATAAACCTAAGAGCGAGACGCTCCAAGCATAGCACATAACGCATGAAGTGATAAAAATATAGTGAGACGAAGGACGAACTGATGATTGTTGATGGAGAAGGGGATGTACGGGGGCATCCCCAAGCTTAGATGGGGATGCATGGGGGCATCCCCAAGCTTGAGCGCTTGACACTCCTGGATCTTCTTTCATCATCTTCCATCGCACACTTGAAAACTCCCTTCATACATAACTCATCATAAGCTGATTAGAGAGGTTAGTACCCTTAATAAAATATTTTTCCCCACTGGATAAAAAGGTAATCTTGAAGAGCTACTGATTATCAAGAGTGCCAAAAAGTTTTTGCAAATAAAAAGCAAGCTTAAGGTTTGCAAAAGTGAAGCGAGGCAAAACGTGGCAGATTCTGCGAAAAACAGAACAGCTGGTAGCAGAGAATTTTTTCGGGGCACTTCTGCAACTCAAATAAAAAAACTCAGAACATACGAAAGTTTCAAAATTGTATAGAGCATGCTGTCAAAAAAATTCAGATCAAAAAGATGATCTGGTGATTTTATTCGAATTTTTCTGTCCAGGGACAGAATCTGTTTTCTGGACAGCATGTCACAACTTTTGCTTCCCTTATCATAAGAGGCTATAACTTGGCACAAAGCTGAAAAATAAAGATACAATGATGTTGCTACAGTAGTAACAAACATCAAGACACAACAAAAGCCAAAAGAAACCTAATTCATTGTGGGCTGCCTCCCAAAAGCGCTTTCTTTTATGCCTTTAAGCTAGGCATGATGATTATAAAAGATGCTCTCATGAAAATAAGGATTTGAAGCAAAAGAGAGCATCAAGAAGCAAATATGAAACATGTTTAAGCCTAACCCACTTCCTATGCCTAGAAATCTTATAAGAAAATAAATCAAAGAAGCACGAAGAGACAAGCATATGAAGGTGGAACAAGAACAACTTCAAAACTTTCATCATGAAGAGAGGTGTTTTTGTAATATGAAAGTTTCTACAACCAAGCTTTCCTCTCTCAAAGTAATTTTCAGTAGCATCATGAACAACATCAAGAATATAACTATCACATAAATCATGTTGTTCATGACCTACAAGCACACGTGTATGTTTTTCAACATGGTCTTTAGGAACATAAGATAGATGCAACCCATCACATTGAGCCTCAATAAGACCACAGTTCTCCGGAATATGAGTTGGAGATTTCAAAAGGATAATAGGACAATCAAGTGTGGGTGCAATAGCAAAAATTTAATGCTTAACATAAGGAACTATAGAGAGCTCATTTTTGTTAGCATCATCTATAGTGGCATCTTGGCCATCAACAAAGCAAGTATCAAAATTTTCAGAAAGGGATATTTCAAGTGAGTCCTCGGAATCATGGGATTCCTCCTCAAAGCAACCATTGGCCTCTTCTTGGGCAGCAAACATTTTATTTTTAAAATCCTCAATATAAGAATTGGAAGTGTAATTCTCAAAGCAATAAGCAAGAACTTCAAAGTTTTTGGACTGGTGAATAGTATCATGATACCTTTCAATCAAAGAAGCAATCTCATAAGCACCTTTAAAAGCAACAAACTCTTCAATCTTTTCATCATCAAAGTAATCATAAACACCTTTAGCATAAGAAGATAAGATCTCATTATCATTGAACTCACATTGGAAAGGGAGGTGTTTATGATCTATATTAGAACAACAAGTAAAATCATAATTGTAGCACAAAAGTTTAGCATGGCAATAAGAAACATGTATTTGATCCCATAAGTGTTTCCCTTTCTGAGATAGGCGGTGCCGCGTATAATGAGCATGCTCATCCAATGATTTCCCCTCAACCAAGTCGGTTGGGTTTTTAGCGCGAGCACAAATTGATCGAAGACGATCCAAGTAAAACATGTCAAATATGTCCGTCCTACCATATTTGGGTGGTTCAGCACCCATGGTGAGGATAGCATAACTAGGAAAATCAAGACAAAGGCAAAAGGTAGCAACTAGTTTTTTGGTTTCTCATATAAGACAAAAGCAAAAATAAAAACTGAAAGGTAAACTAACAAGACTAAAAAGCAAAGGTAAAGGGTAGTGTGCAACTCCCCTATCTTAACACTCGGAGTCCCCGGCAACGACGCCAGAAATTCGCTTGATGGCTTCTCGCCCTTCGTTGGTAAACCCCAAGTGGAAGGTGTGATGTAGCGCAACAGCAAGTTTCCCTCAGTGAAGATACCAAGGTTTGTCTCCAGTAGGACTCCAGAGATGATAAGTAGGTGTCAGCGGCGCAACTGACGTGGACCTGCACACAGACACAGATAACTTTGTTCCCAACGAAGTTCAGAGAGGTTGTCAATCTCTCCGGTCTTGTTGTTCACAAAGGGTAAAACACAAGGGATAATGATAGCAACTGAAAGTAAAAGAAAGAAGGTAAATATAGCGTGGAACCAGTAATAAGGATATGGACCGGGATACGTGATGTTCACTAGTGATGTCTCTCTCCCAAAAGACGATAAAACTGCTATGCGAGGTAAACAAATTACAGAAGGGCAATTGACAGGATTATGAACGCACCGCAATGCTAACTATGCTACAAAAGAAAGGAAGAGGTTCAAAAGCACGGGCAGTACGCCAAAATAAGTATACCGAAATCCAACTGCATCTACTACTAATCATCCACCTTGAGATATCTATCCAGAACATCTCGCTGGTATTAAGTTGCGAGCCCCACCCAAAGTGTAAACCCAAAGCAATAGACAAATGCATTAAAAAGAACTTTGCGTAAAGTAAACAATCCTTGCAACCGCGGTTACAAGCACCGTTGTTTTACCCCTTTTGGCAACAGCACATCCCCTAGACTCATGTTTCTGTCACTCAAGCGTGTCATCGGGGGGCATGAACCCACAATCGAGCACAACGTTCCCTCTTGGAGTCACTACCTACTACTTGGTCAAAGCAATAAACAGCAACGGAGAACATGCAAGAATTACTTAGGAACAAAAATATAAGAGATAAGAACCAAATATATTACTCTATCACAATCTGAACATAATCTCATAATCCATCAGATCCCATCAAACTCAGCATAGCAATAGCAAAAATATTACAAAAGTGCCTCGATCATGTAGGGCAGCTCACGAGGTCTAAACCATGAAGAACAAAGAGGGGAGGAGAACATCACATAGCTACTGATCACAAACCCATGGTCCAAGGAAAACTACTCACAAGACATCCTGGGAGCATCCATGGTGGAGAGGAGACTCCCGGAGGTCAATCCTCCCTCCGGCAGGGTGCCGGGAAGAGGTCTTCTGGTGCTCCCGATCTCGGAAGCGCGGTGGCAGCGGAGTAGAGGAGAGTATGTGAAATAGGGTTCTGTCTTCGGAGTTTCCCCGTGACGGAGAATAAATAGGCAAAGGGGGGGCAGCCAGAGGTGGACCAGGGGCCCCAGGCCCCCCCTGGCGCGGCCAAGGGTGGGGCCGCGCCGGGTGGCCGCCTGGCCCCCCTGGCTCCCCTCTGGCCCCTCTCGGGCTCTTCGCGAAGCTTCCTTCACGCTGATTTTTATCTGAATTTTCCCAAATTTTTCTGGCACTTTTTATATGGGGGAAAACTGAAATAGAAAAACAGCAGAAGACAGGAACTGGCACTGGGGTGCACTGAGTTAATAGGTTAGTCAAAATATGATCAAAAATTTATGAAAGTGTATCTAGAACATAGCAATATCACACAAAACATGCATGGAGCAAGCAGAAATTATAGATACGTTTTGGACGTATCAGGGACAACCGGCCACGACCGAGCGCAGACAACAGGTGAAGGCTGCTAGGGAGGCGCACACGGGGATCCTGGGAGTGCTCAGGGGTGTCCATGGCTGCCTGCAGCTCGGGCACGCACGGGAGCAAGGAGCTCCGGCGACCATGGTCAAGAGCAGCGGCTGGGGGGCGGCGCCCGGGCCGTCGTGGCGAGGAGGGGCAGGGCTGCGGGCACGGCGGCAGGACGAGGCGCGGCGCAGCGCATGGCGGCAGGTGCGGCATGCGGCGATTGGTGGCGATGGCTTGGTTGGAGACCCGCCGGAGCAACGACGGCGACGTGACTTGGCGGCGATCAGAACGGGGCACGACGAAGACGGCGATTTGAACGCCCCCGCGACGATTGAATGGCATAGGGGGTTTCTACGCGTTGCGGTGAGCACCAAGGGGCTGAGCCCATGACCATTTGGTCATCTGAACCCCGCCGGTGGTGAGCGTGGCGGCGGCCAGAACACGGACAAAGGGGGTTACTGGCTGGGGGCGAGAGAGACAGCGGGAGGAGTTTGCGTTGGCGCCCATGCTTACAGGGAGCCTGTAGGTGTGCTTAAGCTGCTCGGGGAAGGCGTGGTGCAGGCGAATCGCGATGGCGGAGCGACGGTGATGCAGAAGAGGAACGGTGGCCGTGCGCTGCTTCGGCCAAGGCAAGAAAGAAGATGGTGAGGGGGGATCTCGATCTAGGGTTCAGAGGGGTTGTGGTGGAGCTCTTATCCACGAGGCACTGTAGCGACACGAGGAGGGCACCGGCTTCAACAGCGACGAGTGGCTCGGTCGCCATGGCGTCGGCAGCGGGTCGAAGGAACAGTGCAGAGGAAGAAGGAGAGAGGGAGCTGGGCCGGGGTGGGCCGGTTGGGTAAATTGCCCTTGGCGTTAGATATGTATTTTCCATTTCTTTTTCTTTTCTTTTATTTTCTTTTGTTTATATTTTATTTGGCTATTGTTTCATTTTTGTATGTGAAACATGTACCAATATTAGTGATGCACTTTATAACAATGCCACAAAAAGTTTTGTGCCCATATAAAATCAATTGCATTTTTTGTTTTACTTAAAAGGGGTCAAATGCTACTGTTTTTCTATTGTCTTGATTTGGTTACCATATTTAAACCTGTAATAATTTCCCACTATTATTTTAATATGACCTAATGATTATTATGCATTTAATAAAATTGTTTGCAACATTTTTGGTTTCACTTTATTTCCACTTTTTTAAATTCCATCCAAAGGGGTTTGAAAAAGATTTGATTCAATGATGATCAAGTCATGGTTAATCAGTGAGCTTAGTCATTAATGAAAAGTGATCGCTGTAGCTTGACACCCCCGACAGTTGATTGGAACAAAAAAACATTTTGTGTGCTGGTTTTCTTCACATGAAGGTGTCAAAAATAAGTACAAGAATATTGTTACATGGTAGTACAACAAAGTCCTTTCATAGCAGTACAATTATGTGTGTTTTTTTGTATGGAACTCACTTCTTAGGCATCTTTATGCACATTTTGGATTTATTCTGCAGAAAACAGACCTCCCACATTACCTTATACCAAAGATGGGGATGTTGTTCAAGGACTTAGATGCCGGCAAAGTGTTCTACAATAGATACGCCAGACACGCTGGATTTGGAACAAGAATAGGACAGAAGAGTGGTTTCAATAGATACCTGTACTGCACACGTGAAGGGAAGGACGCAAGATCTGTTTCCGAAACTGAGTGTTAGCATGACAAGACGACTAAGCGATGTGGATGCAAGGCGAAGCTACGATTAAAACGGAATGAGCACGATGATACAGTAGTCATTGTCGACATCAATTTTGAGCACAACCACCAACTGATACAGAGCCCTACCATGCTTGTGTTTCTCCATTCCCACAAGTCATTTGATCCCACTATATTGGATTATATTAAGTTCCTCCAGTTCCAGTATGTTCAACACCATACAATTATGTCTATCCTATATGGATCCCTCGGTGACGGTCAGTACTTGGCGTTGCACGGCCGCGGTTTAATCAACATGTATCAACAAAAAATGATATACGCTATCTTTTCATCTTGTGATTTCATGACCGTTAAAAAAATCTTCAAAAAAGAACATGCTACTAAACAGTGTACAACCTTTTGTGTTATTGAAATATGCAGGAATATGCTTAACTCTAAGGAAGATAGCATCAATGACGCCAAGAAGTTGTTGGGATTCTTTGCTGAGATGAAAGCAGTAAATAATGAATTCTTCTTCGACTTCCAGATTGATGAGTTCAGTCGCATAAAGAATATCTTCTGGGCTAATGCAAGTTGCAAGGGCGCGTACCAAGATTTTGGTGATGTGAGAACATTTGACACCACTTATAAGACAAATCAGTACATTATGCCTTTGGGGGTATTTGTGGGAGTAAACAATCATCTCCAGTCATCGATATTCGTGTGTGCCCTTGTGAGGGATGAATGTGAACAATATTTTGCTTGGCTATTCAAAACCTTCTTGGCATGCAACAATGGGAAGCAACCTACAACAATTTTGACAGGTATAACACATTGCAATCTATGTAGATCGTGAACATATAGACTGATATTGTAGTTAGTTTACCTAAAAAGCAGTTTTTATATATGGAATAACTATGCATGTAATTCAGAAGTTTTTAATCTGAAAATACCAAAAGTTCATGGACATTATGCAAATAGAAGTTCTAATTTTACTATACAAGCAATACAAACATTATATCATCAGAAGTTCTAAAATTTATAACCCTGACAATGCCCTTCCATTTTCTAATCAGACCAGTGCCCTTCGATGACCCCTACGATAAAACAAGTATTCACCAGGTCCCTACACAAGTTTTGCTGATGGCATATAACAAACAAGTACGCCTCACATATTTCGTACTTGTACAAGTTGCACATCACTTTGAAAGCTGAGTTTGAGGCAATCATAAATTGGCCCCTGATGCCAACTGAATTTGAGGCAGCTTGGAACCAGCTGGTTGATAAATACAAGCTTCATGATGATCACATGATTCTGCACATGTGGGAAGACAAGAAAGAATGGATATCGACTTATTTCAAAGAGGTTTTCTGTGCAAGGATGACTTCGACTCAGCGAAGCAAAAGTATGAACTATATACTCAAGAAAGGATTTGTCAAACAGGACCAAACCTTCACCGATTTGCTGAGCAAGTAAACAACTGCATATTTTCAAGGAGGCAAGTTGAAAATGCATAGACATTGGCATCAATGGTAAGCTATCAATTCAAAATTCTTTTGTCTTTGTAAAAAGAAGTGGTAGATTATAGTTTTTTGGGAAGTACAGAAATAATACTGGGGAGAAGTACATTTGTTACAGTTTACAGAAGTACAACAAACTTCTTGCACTTTATATTTCCATACAAACCATACTGACATACTTGCTTAATCATTTTGCAGACAGAACCAAACACAAGAAATCATTACGGTTTCGAGAAGTAGTTCAGTGAGCACTATACAAAAGCCGTATTCACCGAGTTCAGGAGAAAACTTAAAAATAGCACACTCTTCCGCATAAAAACAAGCCAGGATCCTACAGTTGACGAACATAATTATCTTGTGACCTACCATGAGCCAACGGATACATTCTCATGGTCAAACCATGAGTTCAAAGTTGTTGCGAACACTGAGACAGAGGAATACAGCTGCGAGTGCAAGCTGTTTGAGCATACAGGTAAAAACTACAAAAAATACAAAATGTGAATTTACTATTTATGGTTTTTTCATGGTGAAAACTAATTGTTTTTTCATGCACAAAAACTACCTGCTCCTAGGTCTGTTCTGCATGCACATAATTGCAAAGCTCGAGCACCTGAGAGTGAAGAGTGTGCTAGATATCTACATTCTAAAGAGGTACACTACGAGAACGAAGGCAAGGGAAACATTTGACAGGAGAGACTACAAGACTGAATCATTTGACGGGTCTTCGTTCCTGCATCAACAAAATGAAATTCTCATAATAGCTTTGAAAGTTGTGAGAACAGGAGGCAAGTCGGACGACCAGCACGTAACAACAAAAGCTGGCCTGTTAGAAGTGTTAGACAGGGTTCAAGCAGTAGGTTCATCACCAACAGTTGATGGTAATGATGATGATGATGCATGCACTCCACCAGATATAAGCCAGTTTGAGCCTGACTTATCAACAGAGATGCCAAGAACATCACATGAAAATGATGACATGCCTAGTACTGGATACAATGCTCAATCTGTAACTAAGGCTATCTTACCTCCACCAATATCAAAAACTAAGGGCAGCAGGTATAAGAACACAACTGAATCAAGACGACCAGAGGATGGAAAGAAATTGAAGCTGGAAGAAGTCCTAAAAACAGATGAGAAAAATGAAACAAGGAAGAAGAAATGTGGTATGTGCGGCGAGATTGGGTCAAGGCACAATGCTAGGTCGTGTCCAACAAGATTTCCAAAAGCCGGAAACAAACAACTGACTAAAAAGAGCAAAAGGATATGCCAGGGATGCAAGCAAATTGGGTCAGGGCACAACATTCTAAGCTGTCCAGTGATCAAAGCTGCTTTGGAGATAGCAAAGAAAATAAATCAGAAATCTAAGAAGAACAATAATATGTCAACTACAACAGATGATGATGATGATGATGAAGAAGAAGAATATGAAGAAAATGAACATGAAGGAGAAGAAGAGGATGGTGATGAAGACAATGATATTGGTGAAGAGGAAACCGAAGAGGAAGAACAAACACCACCTCCCCCACCCAAAAAAAGAGCAAGATGCAACAGAAATAATCAAGCGCCAAATCAACCACCAGCAAGGAGTAGCTCTAGATTAAAGAAATGTTGATTAGCTTGTGTAATATATTAACTTCTCATATTTCAGTATGGGTTGTATGTTACTCTCAGAACATATATGATATATACTACAGCTAATGTGCTACAACTACTGTCCCAAACCAATTTCAGACTTAAAAATATGTTGTTTGGATGGATGAGTACAATTTACTTGTTATATTGCTGTAAAATGTAATATGGTAATGTGCTAATGTGAGTCATGACTGATATATAAACAAAATAGTTTGACATTGAAAATTGATCTGATTATATAAAAACCAGACTTTGCAAGTATTATATTAACAAAAAACAAGCTTCAAATAAGTACAAAATACATAGATAGAGCAGTACAACAGTAACCATGAAGGAAGTACAGATTCTATTATGAGATCAGTTTCAAAGAAGTACGGATTGCATATATAAAAGAACTACAACCGTAACACTAAGGGAAGTACATATTATATTATGACATCAATTCTACGATTTTGAAAGTGAAAGTACTTTAAAAAAATAAAGGTACTACACTAGTGACTATACGCCTCAACTTCGCATATAGTAATAATGTTTCTGTATCATTTATGTTTGCCTTCCTTTTAGAAACGTAGATAAAATGGTACCTAACCACAACGCCCTCCCCCCACACACAAACCCCTATCATATATGGTGAGGCTCTGGTGTGACAAACTGACCTCCACAGTCGACGACGCGGCGATGGGGTTACAAGTTCACTTGGGTACAAGACAGTGCAGGGGGGCCCTACCCCCCTACCCCCAACCTACCCTTCCATAACAAGTAAAATATTCTATTATATTTAACAAAATTAATTTTCAGTAAAAATTGCATGCAGGACAAAATGATGCTATAAAATAATACATTTTGAATAAAAAAATCTATGTTGAAAAAACAAATACAGTAAATACAACTTTAGGAAGTACAACAAGAAAAAATATGGAAGTACAAGAATATATTTTGAATAACTTTAAGAATTTATGCGAACTGTTTTAGCATAATTCACAATAAATACACATCATCCAGCAGAGATGTTTTGCATACTGATAAGGCGACAATATTACCACAAATAAAAACTTCAGAACATAGTGCTAAAACATAAAATAAAGTAGTTCTTCACACAACAGATCATCTGGATTGCAACAAGCACAAAATATCTAACAAATATCCTAGTAGCACTACATACTGTGCGCCGTCAGATCATTCAGCTGGGAGCTGAGTTAACATCAGCAGCAGTTCTTCGCCCTGTGTTGACAACGTAGACGAAGGGGAGAGACACTGTATTTCCTCCGGAAGGTCCTCAAGAGGCACCTTTTTATTCTCATGGAAAGGAACTCTGAACATGTACTCATCCTTCCAATTCTCAGAACGGTCCTGCTAAGAAAAAAAAATGTCAGCACAATGAGCAGCGAAAAAACAAATATTAAGAAAACATTTTTCACTTCATAAAACAAAAACTAGATAGGTTGCAGGGACAAACATCATAGTTCTTGATATTATCGACACATCGATCCCCATCCAACGTGCACACAAACTTGAGGCAATAGATACCACACTCATTAACTCCCTGTTGAGAAGGCATCAAGTAGTGGGGTTTATCTAAAACCTTTCTCCAGCACAGTAGATTGTTCTTCTTGCACGCTTCTTTGCAATAAACAGCTTGAATAACAACATAAAACCTTTTGCCCTGTAAAAACAGAGGTGAACTCAATCCTTGAAGTGTAACAAACTGTCTACTAAAACATCAAAAATGGAACAAGAAAAATATTATAAACATAAAAGTAAAGTGGCATAAACTCACAACTTCTTTTACGTCAGCTTTGTGGAACTCGCTCTTTGTTATTTGAGTGCTGCTTCTTGTCGGCCAATTTAATGACTCCAGGAAATCAAATGTCTTGTGGTATTTGTTCAGAACGTACAACAAATGGTGGAAAGTATTTGAAGTACCAACAGGTTTACAGTTGGGGAGCAAGATCTGTTTAAAAAAATAACAACCAGATGTGTAAGAAGTAGTTGCATATATAAATCAAAGAATTTAGGAGAAGTACATAAACCTCATGACAAAAATGAAAAGTGTAGCTACTGTAGATACACAAGAAGTACATATATAAAGCAGCGCAGAACTAAAAACAGTATAGAAACAACTGCAAATGCAGTTCTGAAGTCAAGATGTGCTAGTCAGTTGAGCTACTGTAGCTACCAAGAAGTACATCACTAAAAAGCAATACACAATACCTTCAACAGGGGAAAAAGCAGTACAACAAACATCCACATAGTAAAGCACAAAGGCATCAAGACACAAAAAAGCACAGCATCGATTACACCAATATAAACATAAGCAAAAATAAGCAGAAAAAGAACATGCTAAAACCTAAAATGAAAATTTTAACAAACTATACTATCCAAGTCTGCCAACAAAAGATTTTGTGAAGGCTTCACCAAATTGTGGAACGACCTAACTCCTGCCTCGAGATCAAATTTCTTGGTGTTCGTCAAATTATCTAGTCCAAGAACATATTGCAGATCAAAGAAAAAGTCCTTTAAGATCAGAAAATACAGGGTGCACATCAAAAATACAAAAAGAAAAATAACATACACATGAAAATAAGAGAAACTTGCTAATAGAATCAAAAACATTACCGCAACAAAATACGAGCTCAAAAGTACACGCTTCCCAGAAGCAAAAACATGACTCATGGTTGCATCAGAATTAAAGCTAGAAATGACAAAGTCCATCATCTCGCCTTCGATCTGCCCATGTTGAGAAAAATTCCTTACGAAATCTTCACCGGTGAAAGTTGTCTCAACCTCAAAACCAGTGTCATCAATACCATGAACGAACCTATCAAAAGTTGTTCTGCAATTGGAAAAAATGAAGATAAAACGAATTAAATTAACATATCTGAAAATCTGAAAGAAGCTAAGAAGGCAGTACATGTTTAAGAAAAATACATGGAAGTACAAAAAGTTGAAATTAGGGAAGTACAAGAACAAATTAGGGAAGTACAAAAACAAAAAACCAAGAAGTACCATAATTGTTTTTTGAGAAGTACTAGAATCACTATCAGAATTCAGTACAAGCTTATTTTACCAAAAGCAGGGTACTTGCTTTTAAAGCACAAAAAAGATGGAAGCAAGAGAAATAAGAAAAAATAGAAAGAATAAGAATATACTATTGCGAAGCACAAGATTAACTAAACATCTAAAAATATTAGCAAAACTAGTAAGATCAAGAAGAACACAATCTTTATACTTCTGAATTGCATGCTTGCTTAGCATGAAATCCTTTAGAAGCCTAACATTCTGGATATTAGTGTACTCGAAGGGCCTTAGCTGCTCAACTGGCTGACTCCACTTCTTTGCTTTCTTTGGTGCACGCTCATTTGACAATAAATTCGCAGATTCGATCCCGGGGGCTTTCTTAATCTTCTTTGCAGGAAAATTTGTCCCCTGATTGCCATGAGCCAGCCTGCCGGACCTTGTGGTTATTATTGGCCTGACAAAGTCATATGTGTCAGTGGATTCAAGTCCAACAACAAGCTTCTCAAAGTCTGAATCATACTCTACAACCAGATTCTTCTTCCTGGACGGCGTTTTCGTAATAACGGGCTTATCTTTCAGAACCTCGACATCTTCTTGGCTACTAATAGCAATAACTTCATGAGAAGGCTTAACCATTTGGGTCTCAAACAATGTAAAGATTTCATCACTAACGTGCATACATTCACCTGCATTAATTTGACAAAAATACAGAAATTTAAATTAAAAAAATGAAGTACAAAATATCATGTGAGACATGTGAAACCATAAAAGAGGGTGATCTAGCACAAAACTTGCATAGCAAAAGTAGAAAAATAAGTACAGGTAACACTTCTACTATGATGGCTATATCACAGCTTCAAGAAGTACATAAATGATGCAACTGGAAGTGCAGGTAAGAAATTTATATAACAGGCTGATCAGACCAAAACACAAAACTAGTAAATACTAACCAGGATGATAGCCGAACAGCTTGTTAAAATCAATATTGAAATGACCAGACATAGCCCAACTATAAAGCATGGTCTTCTTCATGTTGGCAATGTCAGCATGTGCAAAGTTCATAAGTTCTTTACCATTCCATGACTGAACAGTCGGCAGCATGAAAAACCCACACGAACACCTTCATACACAACAAAAGAAAAAAACACTAATGTGAAGGAACTGAAAAAAAAGTGTTATCCATCTAGCAATAAGAAGTGTGTGATAAGAAAAAATGTGCGCATGTCTCACCCATCTTCTTGTTTCTCTGTGCTCATATATCTGGTCTCAAAACTGTCCATATTATCAGATTTGAGACGGATATCCATTTTATTGCTAATAGCCCTCCAGAGAATCTTAACATTATTCACCATTTTCATGAAAATGGTCCACCCATCCTGGTCATCCTTGTCGTACAGAGAATCAATATACTGGAAACACCGTCTTTTCATGTCTAAGCTGATGGTCACCCAGTGACCAATACCAGCTAACTCAGCTGGATGCATTTTGGGAGGAGGAGGATCTAACGTTGGGAACACAATCTTCGAAACAAAAGATAAAGCACAAGAAAAAATAACATAAAGTCAGTAAAAAACCCACAAAAAACAAAACCACACACACAAAGATAAGCAGAATTATAATTTACTCACAATAACCTTCTTGTCAATACGCTCGTCTCCGACTCTATTTGAAGACCATTTAATCACGGGAGCAGATATACCTCCACGATACAACTTAGAATGCACAAAAATATAAAATAAAGCAAGCATAAGCAAAAGGTACTCTCACGAAATGAAGTACCAAGCAAAAAATAATAGAAAAAATATTAAAATATTAGAAACAAACTTACAGTGATCTAGTAGGGCACAACCAACTTTTCATATTCTTTATACCTTTGTGATAAAATGTAGATCCCAACAGCCGCTGCCTCAGTGCCAAGCATGCCGTCAGGGCGAAATGCTTTAGCAATATCAAATACGGTAGCTTTTGCAATACTTATTCTCAAACATAACTTCTCCACTGAAAACAATTATGTACCGCGTAAAAAATCAGAAGGACATAGGTAAAAATAACAAAATTATAAAAGCAAGGAAAAAGATAGACAAAGGGAGCATACACAATCTAGTCCTTTTCTTCAATAGAAGTAACTGCATTGTAAAATCTTTCAACAGAATCTGGAATGTTAAACTCATCTTGTATCAAATCATCAAAATCATCAACACCTGCAGAAAAAGAAGTACATCAAAAGAAGAACAAAATATACAGGTAGAGGAAGTACATAAACAACTTTAGGAGAAGTACAGAACCTCATGTCAAAATGAAAAGTGTAGCTACTGTACATACACAAGAAGTACAAATATAAAGCAGTGCAGAACTAAAACAGTACAGAAACAACTGCAAGTGCAGTTCTGAAGTCAAAAGATGTACTATTCAGTTGAGCTACTGTAGCAAACAAGTACGACACTAAAAGCAGTACACATATACCTTCAACACAGGGAAAAGCAGTACAACATACATACACAGAGTAAACCACAAAGGCATCAAGACATAAAAGCACGACATCAATTTCACCAATATAAACATATTACAAGTATCACAGATGTTTCCCGAAACACATATAGTACATTTTTTTAACAAAAGAAACCCACTTCTCATAAACATACATCACACACTCAAAGATCATCGCAAAGGCAAAAATTTTAAACTTAGAGATGGGTGTGGACATTATTTGTTCTTGCCTATGTCTTTGCCCGCAGAAGATAGCGGAGCTTTAGATACAAGATTCGGCACGGCAACATATGGGATCTCGTGTGCATCCAATACAGGAACAACTTCGCGCTCAATGCCGGCATCAACAGCAGCGGGTGTCTTCTCAAGAGCAGCTGTGACTGTAGTAGAATCACTATGTGCAGCGGCAACTTTGACTGGATCTTCATGAGAAGCTTCAGCAACACCAACTTCTGGTTTCTTCGCAACTCCAACATCACTAGTAAGTTGAACATCTGTCTCTTCATGATGATCTTCTGACATCGAAACACTGGACGCCACATGATCCTCAGGGGCACAAATTTGAGATACTTTTGTCCCATCAGTAGTCACCTAAAAAAACACACATAATTAAGAAATCATAGCAAAACAAAAACAAACTTATACAAAAGATATCTCACCTTATCTACATGAGGAACAGTAGAATAACTGTCTTCCCCTTCCCCACCAGCACATGTATGCGCTCCGGCAGCGGAAGCACCAGCATCTCCGCCGGAAGTAGGACCATCTCCCTTCGCAATATCCATGAGATACTTTTGTGCGTGCTCTTCTAAAGGCTTGCAGCGACAGTCTTGCATGCTCTTGAACATTACAAAACCATCCTTGATCTGGGATAAATATTTCTGCAAGTGATCAAGATTGGCAGCCTCAGTATCCAACACAATCCTGTGAGCATCTTCATTAAATGCAAGCTCAGGGGGAAAAACTCCAGCAGTACTGCTCAGACGGGTGCTGGTGGTAGGCAGCTGAAGTGACAACTGAACTGCCTTTGCTATTTCAGCATCAAGCTCTTGGAATGTGGAATCAAACAAAGTAACCGATCCTTCAGATGAAACGCCTGCACCACTGCTGCTTCCTGCAAACTTGGGCCTACTAGCGTGAACAATTCTTGAGGACGGTTCAAACTTCCTCTTCTTGGGATACACAAAGTAATTGGTACCAGTCACTTCAAGGCTTTCATCAAAATAGATAATAGCATTGCGCCCCTTCCACTGCAAAAAAGGGGGCAAAAAATGTTATACAACAAAATAATACACTAATAGAAAAAATAATATAAAAAGTATAATAACCTAAAAAATATAAAAAATAAATACAAAGCAGTACAAAATGAACAAGAAGTGCTGAGATGCATTCTAAAGCAGTACAAACAATATATGCAAAAGCAGTACCAAACAGATGCATACAAAATAACTTTGTGTGAGTGTGCTGAGATGAATACTAAAGCAGTACAAACAATATATGCGAAGCAGTGCAAAAAAATGCATACATAATAACTTTGTGTGAGTGGGATGTAGTGACAGAATTTATATATAATATTTTTTTAAACCTAATTTTGGGGGGGGGGTGTCGGGGGGATGGATCAGTCCCATAGACCCGACATTAGAAACCTCTGGGCCGACTTACATACGAAGGCCCACAAAGAAGACCCGGCCAGGAGTCAGACGTGCCAAGCGTGAAGATTGAAGCCCTAAAAGGAATTCGACTTGCCTTGTATAGCACGTAGTAAATTTGTAAAGTAGAATAGAACTCCACCTCGTGTAGAAGTCGGACTCTCGGAATCCCGGGACCCGGTACCTTTATAAGCCGAGGTTCACGGGAGCCAGAGGAAGGACTTACCTCAAGCCAGGACTAGACAACTCGCGATATAACCTAGATCTCCACGAGACTAAGGTTGCGAAACATCACCACTGTAATCGATAAGATCGGCTCTTCCTATCAAGGAGTCGATCTCACAATAATCAAAAAGAAGGAGTAGGTATTTACCACACCGATGGGGCCGAACCGGGGTAAACTGCAGAGTCCCGTGTCTATGTTGACTCTCTCCTCGAATTCGCCTCGCAGCAAAAGTCCCATGATAAGTCCGACTCTGCGGACATCTCCCGTGATTTCCCCACGACGGTTGGCGCCCAACGTGGGGCCTACGCTCGAAGATGTTGAGATTCTAGGAGGAGCTCTGCAAGGTATGAAAGGATTTGTTGCTGGGCGAATCACCAGAAGCCGGAGCGGGATGCTCTACATCGACGACGCCACCTGGGGTCCTGAAGCCGACTTCATTGAGTTAGGTTATCAGATCCCAGTCGGCTCCATCCACCTCTTCATCGGTGGAGTGAACGGATCGGAGCCGGAACCAGATCATTATGCCCCTACTGAAGTTGCGAGCCGACTACTTGCCGGCTCCGATCGCGCCTTTATCGGATTCATCAACGAAACCCCGAAGTTGGCATGCTTTGTCGAGACCTTGATGGATGATGACTCGGTAGAACTCCCTGAACAGGATGAAGCCCATGTGGAAACACCGAGACAGCCACCAATTAGGCTATACGGCCAGAAAAATGCAGGAGCCACCTACCAACGGGCAGGGCAGAGCTACTTCGAAGAGAAGATAAGCCAAAACACGCATATTTGTGCGGACGATATGTTCAGATCCCAGTTAACTGACTCACTTATCAATGACCCACAAGTTCCTCTCGAAGAGACAAGTCGGCCTGATACTGCCTTTCACCACGCCTTCGCCGGGTTTATCGGTGAGTTCCCAGAACAGGAGCATTCTGACGGAACCCCAAACCACGATAAAGATGGTTCCTCCGACGCCGACTCATATCGAGAAGAAGACAAATACTCAGATAACAGATGAATTCGATCCTTCGGGGAAGGCAGACACGGATCCGATCCAGAAGAAGACGACCCAGACTCTCCCTACTTCAACAGTTTGGCTCATGAGACACATGGCAATGCCGACGCCACCCAAAATCCATCAAAAAACGAAAACGGCTCAGAACTACGCACCACCAATGTGTGGCAGCAACTGATCTGGAACAGAGCTGACCCTGACCAGGAATTAGAAGAAAACCAGAAAAAGGCCATGATTCTACAAGAAGAGATATCCTGGGAGCATAAAAGCCTCACAGAGGCACAAGACCGACTTCCACAGGAGATACGGCATGACACGGTTCAGGAGTCGATAGGCCTCCGGCTTACACCTATAACCAACGTGTAGGGGAACGCGGCAGAAAACAAAAAAAATTCTGCACTACGAACAGCCCAGGACCACTATGGAGACTGCATACAAGGTTTTTGATCTGATCGTTACCGACTCGTAGCGCAGCGGAAGTAGAGTCGATGTAGATCGTCGGTGCAGATCCCCGCAGCTAGGATTTACAACCTCCCAACCGCGAGAATGTATTCCCTCGTCTGCTCCTCGGACAGCGCTCAGGGAGGCGGTCGGACAGTCCCTCGGACGATGTCATGGACAGCCCTTTGGGAGGCCCCTCGAAACTCGATCGGTAACTCGGACAGCCCTTCGGGAGGACCCTTGAAACTCGAACGATAATTTGGACAGCCCTTCGGGAGGACCCTCGAACAGCCCCTCGGGCAAAAGATTGAAACTACGACCTCTCTACGGGGTTGCACACATACGGTGTCATCTATCCGGCAGGGCTTCGCCGTCCAGAACTAGTTCCTGCCGGAACCCAGACAGCCTTTCGGCTCTACGAAACTATTTCGTGTGAGGGAGAGAAGAAGCCAGATAATTGCATGTCATGTGTTGAGAACTCAAGTGAGAGCTTGGATCAAGGATATGGGGCTGCCCTCACACCTCTATTTATAGGAAACCCAAGGGGGCTTTCTTGGCTCCCAAGTCCTTCTAGAAGGCTTTCCAAAAATATCTCAAGTAGTACTTTTTACTATTCATGACACCACTTTTTCGCGTCCGAAAATTCCGAAAATATTTCTGTGGGTCTTAGAATAATTCCAACACCCACTAAATGATTTTGGGCGCATTCCGAAACAATTCCGGATTAGTGATTTTCATCTGCGAAAAGCAACCTAAGCATTTCCGGCAGCTCCGGAACATTTCCGGCAGCTCCGAAATATTTCCGAAAAAAATATTTTAATCTTTTCTCCAGAAAAATTCCAGAAGTTACCAGAACAATTCTGGCACTCTCCAAAATTACCAGGTGCTCTCCGAAACCTTTTCGGCTTAGTGGTTTACCCCGAAACAACTTTTCGGTTTTCTCTCTCGGAACTTTTCCGCCGTCTCCGAAACCTTTCCGGTGACTTTATCTCAGACTCCCTGTCTAGTATTCAACAGATAGATGACCCTTAAGCGTGTGACCCTGTAGGTTCGATGAAGTATAGACATGACCGGAACACTTTCCGATCAATGATCAATAGCGGAACCGAGGACATCCATATTGATCCCTATACCCATACGAAGAATTATTCGAGTGAACCTTTAGTTGCTGTGTGCTATTCCTGTTGCTTCGCGATATATTACAAATACCCGAGGTGAGACTTATTGGCATCCCCTTGAATCAACAACTTGTCCACTATGCCAGTTACCTCGTTCCTGGTATTGTTCTCTTTTCTCGTTCCCGCATTCCGGCATCCCTGTGATCAAATCACACTGTGTCTGGCCAGACGATGGTGGATACCGTAACACCGAGAGGGCCCTTAGAATATCTCTCCAACGACGGAGGAGCAACTCCCAATCTCGAGCTACCTAGTTCCTTGTCATACTTTTCCGTGAACCCGCAAGCTGCCGTAATAGCCACCCTTTTACAGATGATGTTTAACAAAACCCCAAAGTTCACGAAGCAAGTACGAAGGAACTCGATACTCTCATGGTCTAAGGAATTATGCAAACGCACAACTTTCTCTGTGTTATTAACCATTAACTTGTGACGAATGTATCTCATAGCATAACATCAATTCGGGTCGATTCAACACAAATGTTCTTCTAACATTGTGCCCTCAAAATTGCCGGCATAGTCATGCCCATGATCAGGAAAACAGAACCATCATGCAACACTTGAGCTAGTCTTAGAGGCGAGACTAGGAATATATATTTTTTATCCGTTTATTATTCCACACGTGCATATGAGTCTTCCTCCGAGCCTCGTGGTTATTGCAGACTCGAGAACCATAGCAGTTATAGCATGGAATATAAACATAATTAGGAACATGGGGATAAATAATAAAATTTATTATTGCCTCTAGGGCATATCTCCTACAGACTCCCACTTGCACTAGAGTCAATAATCTAGTCAATGCTAATGCACTTTACACCTACGGCATACTGGTGTAAAATATGCTTCACATGTGGTATAGCCTGATGTCCAACGGATCTGACAATTTCAACTCCGTGTGTATCTTTGCATATCCTCGCGTTTTCACGCTTTCACAAAATTCATATTTTGTGTGGACTTGGCTTTGTATATATGTGAATCACTGGTCGAACCTTGATTCCTCAGACTGAGCTATGGAGCAACTATCTTCAATAGTGTTCCATTGACCAAAGCCTTATTGGAACCATACTAAGTTCATGAATGAACTATATGATTCAACATTTTCTTTGTTGCTTCTAAAGCAGCAACATACATAGCCATTTGTTATAGAATTTCGCCACAGTAACCTGTTATGAACAATTCCAACTTACTGTGCCACCATATTGTGTATTACACACAAAAAAACTTTAACTCAAATCGAAAATCGCATGGAGCATTGATGAAGACCGTATCGATGTAATTACTTACAACAAGTACTTCATAATCTCTTCTTGCGAGAAAACATGTCATCTGTGCTACTTTAGTACTCAATGACATTTTTCACTTTTGTCCCACGATCAGTTCTTTGATCACTTTGGTATCTATACTCGCAACAACTTTGGAGTATTGGACATATCTGGTTGTTTTACATACCATGGAATACATGATTAATCCCAACACGAAGGTGTGTGGAATCTCCATCATGTAATTTTCTCATCAGTGTTTTGGGACACTGAGTCTTGCAAAAACTCTTTCCATGTGACTTTGGCAAGAATCACTCCTTGTCGTTTTTAATGCTAAATTGTTTTGGCATCTTGTCAGTATGTATTTTGGCTTAGCCCTATTAGGCAATTCTATCTCTTAGATAATTATGCCTAATATCAAGGCTACTTAACCCAAGCACTTCATCAAAAAACTATTTTCAATGAAGTCCTAATTCATGTCAAGAAATTTATATTATTTCCAATTAACAATGTGTCAAGCACACACAAGGTTTTTAGAAATATTATTATGCTCCCACTTAATTTCTTGCAATCACAAGCATCTTCGTTATCCATTGATGAAATCAAACTCTTTTGACTATTTCATCAAAAACGAAGATTCCAACTCCATTATGCTCTCTTTTGTCCATCGCAGGAACTCTGAAGTTTGCATACTTACTAGCATCCTCTGGACTGACAAAATACCTTGGACTGTATCTCCAAGGCAGTATTTCCATCTCATGGAAATCCTTTTGGCATCCATGTTTCATATCTCATGAATGAAATACGTATTAATTGCTAGTTTAACCCGAACCGACTTTAAGCATCGCTACGGAGAGACAATCTCGCCGTAGTTAATTCCTTGAAATTGTTATAAGCAACAAGTCGAGCTTTATGGATAAATTTTTGTTATCCGTATCAGTTTATAGTTCCATTAATATTCGTTAGACTCTAAGTCTTCCGAATGGTCCATCAAGATACAATCTTGAATTACGTATATGGAAACTATCTCGGATTTGTATTGGCATTTAGCCAATTCCGGAGTCAGGGCCCATCATCGCTTCCTTGATTATCGTAGGTATGCTGTTGTCTAACAACAATATCTCGTTTGCGCACCTGAGAGGTTTGCACGAGTTTTGCATACGTGGCTCAGTTGCAAGTTTGACCGAAGTCCATACATCTCATGTAGAGGCTTCCGTATCAGTTGCAGTAGGAAACTCTGGAATCACTTCCAAGGTTCCTTTCCTTTGATCTGATGACGAAGATACTGTTATCTCGTCGAGTTGCACTGTCCTCCCACTCACCTTTTTTCAAGAACCATTCTCTTTAAAAGCATACCGTTCTTTGTGGCAAAACCTTTTGCCTCGGTATAGTGGTGGAGGAATTCCCAATAATTTGGGATAACCTACAAAGTAGCACTTGTCTGATTTGGAATAGGTTTGTAAACAGTTTACACAATCCCCATATTCCAAATGTTAAGAAAAGATAAAACATGGTTGGGCGTACCATACCATGGCGTCATTTCAACAGACCTGATGGCGCTCCTTTCAGTGTAAAAGCCGTAGTCTCTAAAGCATTACATTAAAAGGGATAATGGCAAATTGATTTATGTCATCTTTGATCTTACCATGTCATAAATGGTTTGATTACATCTTCAAGGACATTCCACTTGCAGTGGTGTTCCGGGAGGTGGAAGTTATGAAAACTCTTTTCACAACTCATCAGACATTGGCTAAACTTGTAACTCAAAAATTCCTTTCTGCAATCGAATTGTAGAAACATAATTTTCTTGTCACAATAACTTTCACTTCATTTTTGAAAACCTTTCGAATGATTTCAAAAGATCCAAACTTACGTCTCATCAAGTAAATATCCATATATCTACTTGAGTCTTTTCTGAAGATAGATAAATCCACTACTAACAACATTTATCGGACTACACACATCAAATGTATGATCACCAATAAGTTTGTTGTTCGTTCCTCATGGCCTGTGAACGGTATTTCAGTCACTTAACTTTTCGGACGAAAGTTGCAAGTGTGAGATGATTCATAATCAAATGACTTAAAAATCCATCATTATGGAATTTATCCATGCGGGTTTCTCCAATGTGACCAAATGCAGTGCCACACATATGTGGTATTCTTTTAGTCTTTCGACATTTAGCGTCATTGTTATGGATGTATCATATTACCATCAATATTCGTAACATACATCCCATCCCCGATGGAAGCATGGCCCTTTATGTTATTCATAATACTGAACAACAATTGTTCTTTTATGAACAACCTTCTTGCAACATACTTTATGCAATGGACTAGAGTGTATAAAACTCTAAAACGAATTATGAAAATAAATACAGATGGTGATACACCGATGGAAGGTATAGTAACTTTTACTATGTTCCCAGCGCGTATCTAAACCTCATTACTGGCAAGTCTTTTAGGCCGTAGTGGTTCTTGCATCGAGTTGCAACAGAATGCAATCGAGCGGGTATTCCTGTGATCAACTTTTAATCATAATACCCAAGAATTATGGACTAACTGTTTAATCACAATTCCCAAGAAATATTTATTTTTGACCAGCCTTCCATACATCAATAACTTTCATGACTTTTATACATGAGCTGGACATTCCAGTCTTCTTTCTTTTTGCCCTTATACTTTTAACAGTTTAACTTTCAATATATTTCTCCTACTCTCAGAAGAAGCACCCAACTTTAAGAGTGGCGTTAGCCCCGGACTTCCTAGGCGTGTGAGTCATACTAACACCCTTTGGACATTTCCTTTCTCTTTAAGTTGTTTGTTTTATTCACCTTCATCATATGACAGGCGTTCTTCTGGATCCCTCTCTTATCAGTCAAATGCCCAGTAAACACTTTACTAATACTTTGCAAACAAATATTGCTTTGGATATCTCATATCTTTTAGCCTTCATCTGTATCTGAAAACAATTTTTAGTTCCATGAATATTACATAACTATCCCAAACTTGTGAAGTTCGGGTCTTATGGAAGCAAACGTATTGCACTTGACCACAATGGAATTCTAGCTTTTGGATCGAAGGACGAGAGTCACATCATCCATAGCATTAGCGGGAGGACACCGAAAGCATGTGATAGGACAAAATCCTTCTCGGCACTCTTGAGGACAATCCTCGCATTACGTTACCAACCGTAAAGTTTTAACCAGATATTTAACAGCTTATTCAATTTTAATAGGGAAGGTGGAAACGCGAGCCATTATTCTACAACTATTAGCAAATTATACTTAGACAGTGTTCATAATTAATTGCACTCAGAATTAAACAAGTTAATTCTAAAATGCGCTCCCACTCAAATCAATATCTCTCAAAATTGATTATGAGTGATTCAAGATCCAAATATCAATACAACGCCATAGAATCATCATCTCATGACGAGGATTTTGATTTGGTAGGCTAACTTGCCGATCACATCTCTATGTGACTCTTGTTCATCTTTCGATGCATGTGTTCCGAGCTCAGGACGATCCTGCCATGAACGTCAAGACAACCAAGTGATCTTGCTGCGAGGTCTGACCTCACCCGCCTTACATTTCTCCAATCGTTCGTACCCATGCATCCATGGCGCACCCCGAAAGGATAGATGCTGTGACGGTGCTACATTTGGGAGAACACTAACTACTTGATATTTTAAGTGAGAGATCACCCTAATAAAAAGCGACTACCGCGCAATCAAGAAGGGTGCAACTTAAGGGATAAACATCTCAGGTAATTCATAATTGCATGATATGGTATAGCCCCTTCTGACGGAGAAGTCAAGTATTTCTTCGTCTTTGGCATTTGCGTCGGAGTTCACCTTCGCGAAGTTTGCCACCACCTTGTCGATGCACCAAATAATATTGCTATCTTTATAGCTAATAAAATAAGTGCATTACATAAGGTTGACTAGCAGGTCATTAAAGTGACAATCATATGGCTCCAGCCATCATGCCGAATCATGACACGCAGGTCATGTTAATAAATTTACATTATATAGTCATCTCATACATAATCAAATTAGTATGAGCTTTGCTATACCACATCACATGCACATCCTGCAAAACCAAGTTAGACGCCTCTAATCGGTTTATGCAAAATTTTATTTTACGTGGCTTCTAAGGTTTTGACTTAAACCGCAGCTACCAACGTTTATCATCAAGCATGATTATTCAAGTCGCTAGATTAACTTTGCGGGGTGTATGAAACACGAGATAATAAAATCTCGAGCCCCATACTGAACTTCGTCATACGCGTGATCCCCGTGCAGATCATATATGCATTGCCCTTTAGTCTGCAGAATTTCTTCTTTCTCTAACTATGGTGGAATTCAACGAACTGTTAGCACTTCTTTGATCAATCAGGATCGCAGATTGCCAGAACTTTGAAACTCCACCATACTGTTATTGAGATCAGATATACACAAATTCCAGGGAAGCAACAAGAACATCGGGTAACAGATTTCATCTGCCACCCACATAAATAATTTTCAGCAATAGATCTGATCTACTCCAAAATTATATTATGCAATACCCATACATCTCTATGTATTCTAGATCGCAACATGCATCTACGCATAGCACGGCTCTGATGCCACTGTAGCGGAACGCGGCAGAAAACAAAAAAAAATTTGCACTACGAACAGCCCAGGACCACTATGGAGACTGCATACAAGGTTTTTGATCTGATCGTTACCGACTCGTAGCGCAGCGGAAGTAGAGTCGATGTAGATCGTCGGTGCAGATCCCCGCAGCTAGGATTTACAACCTCCCAACCGCGAGAATGTATTCCCTCGTCTGCTCCTCGGACAGCGCTCAGGGAGGCGGTCGGACAGTCCCTCGGACGATGTCATGGACAGCCCTTCGGGAGGCCCCTCGAAACTCGATCGGTAACTCGGACAGCCCTTCGGGAGGACCCTTGAAACTCGAACGATAATTTGGACAGCCCTTCGGGAGGACCCTCGAACAGCCCCTCGGGCAAAAGATCAAAACTACGACCTCTCTACGGGGTTGCACACATACGGTGTCATCTATCCGGCAGGGCTTCGCCGTCCAGAACTAGTTCCTGCCGGAACCCAGACAGCCTTTCGGCTCTACGAAACTATTTCGTGTGAGGGAGAGAAGAAGCCAGATAATTGCATGGCATGTGTTGAGAACTCAAGTGAGAGCTTGGATCAAGGATATGGGGCTGCCCTCACACCTCTATTTATAGGAAACCCAAGGGGGCTTTCTTGGCTCCCAAGTCCTTCTAGAAGGCTTTCCAAAAATATCTCAAGTAGTACTTTTTACTATTCATGACACCACTTTTTCGCGTCCGAAAATTCCGAAAATATTTCTGTGGGTCTTAGAATAATTCCAACACCCACTAAAATGATTTTGGGCGCATTCCGAAACAATTCCGGATTAGTGATTTTCATCTGCGAAAAGCAACCTAAGCATTTCCGGCAGCTCCGAAATATTTCCGAAAAAAATACTTTAATCTTTTCTCCAGAAAAATTCCAGAAGTTACCAGAACAATTCTGGCACTCTCCAAAATTACCAGGTGCTCTCCGAAACCTTTTCGGCTTAGTGGTTTACCCCGAAACAACTTTTCGGTTTTCTCTCTCGGAACTTTTCCGCCGTCTCCGAAACCTTTCCGGTGACTTTATCTCAGACTCCCTGTCTAGTATTCAACAGATAGATGACCCTTAAGCGTGTGACCCTGTAGGTTCGATGAAGTATAGACATGACCGGAACACTTTCCGATCAATGATCAATAGCGGAACCGAGGACATCCATATTGATCCCTATACCCATACGAAGAATTATTCGAGTGAACCTTTAGTTGCTGTGTGCTATTCCTGTTGCTTCGCGATATATTACAAATACCCGAGGTGAGACTTATTGGCATCCCCTTGAATCAACAACTTGTCCACTATGCCAGTTACCTCGTTCCTGGTATTGTTCTCTTTTCTCGTTCCCGCGTTCCGGCATCCCTGTGATCAAATCACACTGTGTCTGGCCAGACGATGGTGGATACCGTAACACCGAGAGGGCCCTAAGAATATCTCTCCAACGACGGAGGAGAAAATCCCAATCTCGAGCTACCTAGTTCCTTGTCATACTTTTCCGTGAACCCGCAAGCTGCCGTCATAGCCACCCTTTTACAGATGACGTTTAACAAAACCCCAAAGTTCACGAAGCAAGTACGAAGGAACTCGATACTCTCATGGTCTAAGGAATTATGCAAACGCACAACTTTCTCTGTGTTATTAACCATTAACTTGTGACGAATGTATCTCATAGCATAACATCAATTCGGGTCGATTCAACACAAATGTTCTTCTAACATTGTGCCCTCAAAATTGCCGGCATAGTCATGCCGATGATCAGGAAAACAGAACCATCATGCAACACTTGAGCTAGTCTTAGAGGCGAGACTAGGAATATATATTTTTTATCCGTTTATTATTCCACACGTGCATATGAGTCTTCCTCCGAGCCTCGTGGTTATTGCAGACTCGAGAACCATAGCAGTTATAGCATGGAATATAAACATAATTAGGAACATGGGGATAAATAATAACATTTATTATTGCCTCTAGGGCATATCTCCTACACAACGCGCTAAGACACATAAAGGAGGTAGTCGAGGACCTAAAGGGACTTGTGGATGCTGTCGCCAGATATGCCGAGTCCAGTGAAGCCAAATATGAGGAATCCCAACTTCAATTTCGGATCCACTATAGAAAACGCAGGTACAACCTGACCTCGCAGGAATACGGTAGCAACCACTCCCAGAGACACGGACGACCACCAAGGAAGGAAAAGAGTCACCGGGATTGTGACAAAGCTATGAAAGAAGCTTTCCCAAAGCATTCCAGACCAGGTCACTTCGCTAACCACACTAGGGATCAGTGCTACTTCCTACAAGAGTACAAACGTCAAGTCGAGAAAAACATTCTAGAGGCAAGTTAGTACGATGACGGCTCAACCGGCTCACACAGCCACAAGAGGTCACGAACATGGACTCGTCCACAAAAGAGAGTCGATCCGGGTTATCAAACCCAGGAAACAGGACAAGGGACGAGACACCCCAACACCTCATTACAGTGAAGTATAAATACTGCTCATTAAAGCCGACCGACTCTTGAAGCAAACGAAGAAGCCGACAGCCCATGTACTTATCACCAAGTGAAAGAACATAGGATATCGTCCAGCTCCGTCCCTACTACATCTAGAGTCGGCCAAAAAAAAGGTTGACACTCGTCGCACCGGCTCTCTCCATATTAACATAAGTCAACACTCGTCGCCCCGGCTCTCGCCATATGAACATAAGTTGACATTCGTCGCACCGGCTCTCGCCAACATAATAAATATAAGTCGACATTCGTCGCATCGGCTCTCGCCGCACTTCAAAAAGCCGACTCACGTTGCATTAGTCCATCGCCGTTTACAATATAAGTCGATTCTCATCGCACCGGCTCTCGCCATAATACAAACAATCGACTCTCATCATACTGGCTCTCGCCACATACAATGAACAAGTTGATTGCAGGTTGCATCAGCTGTCGCTACAGATATTCTCGTCGTTGACTGCGGTCACGATGACTCCTTCATGCATTACATCCTATGGTTTGCATGCAATTACTTTCTCATCATCTTTGCATCATACATACTTTGCATTATAATATCTCAGAGACCTGGGGGCTTGATCAACCCTTCTATTGGTACTGAGCATGTATATCGCTTATTCAGAGGAATCGGGGAGCTCGATGACATCCGTCGACTCTAATCTGAGAAATCGTCATATATATGTAAAATTCCGCATGTATATGGCTTATTCAGGGGAAGTAGGGGAGTTCGATGGCACCCATCGACTCTTATCCAAAGAAATCTCGGCATATACATGAACTGGCTAAACACGCCTTAACCTTGGCCTTTATAGCTCAAGCTCATACGACCTACGTATACCCGGCTTAGTCTAAATACCTTGGGGGCTTACAGCAACGCCTACCGAGTTTAGCCTTAAGTATAGGGAACGCTAGTCATATGTTGCTGGCTTAAAGAGAAGTACCGACTCACAGATAACCCAGTAATCTATCTCAACGAGAAGATAAGGCGTGTTAAAACTGGAGTAGACTTCTACATGAGCCTTTGCACTTTACTTTTTGCATGCATCATAGCATTTTTTTTCTTATTTTACTAACAATCTTATGACATAAACGCCGACTTCAAAAAAGCATATGACTCGGCTGTAACCAAGGCAAGCTAGCACGAATACTAGCTTTTTCAAAGTGTCTTTTAGAACACTAGATTTTCCACTGGAAACACCGACATATCGCAACATGAGCTTTAACCCGTGTGACTCGGTATAACACAAAGATGTTCATACCGACTCATGGGGACTACAGTTCGACTCTCTCTGTGAATCGGCATGATGCAATGATGATCATACCGACTCATGAGTATTATACTTTGAAACTATCTATGACTCGGGAAAACTTGTTGATTCACAAAGGTGGTCAGACTATTCATAAAGTCAGCCTCTGAGAACCCTCCCCTATGAAGCTAGCCGACTCTCAGAAGTTACACTAGTTCGGATGAAAATTATACTTTCCTAACTTAGCTGGTAAACAGGGTAAAGCCGGAACATGGCTCTCTTCTACATTTCATATCAGAAGGAAAAGCTTCTTCAAGCAAGCGACAAATAAGTCAAAGGCAAAGCCAGATGGCATCACAAAGATTGGCATTCAAAAATCCAAAAGACAATTTCAGATGAAACGCCATAAAAGTATCCGACCACATGCTGTTCACAAGCCACGGGACATGTTTCCCAATATTACAAACTCAGCACTACGGCCGCACAAATATTTCAAAAGTTTTTCCCCTCCAAAGGCTTACGCTTGGACGTTGGCTTGGCTCTAAGTTGAGGACCCGACAACATTTGCAGGCGGCAAGATTTCGTTGCAACTTTCCACTAAGTCCACGTCAGAAATGTCATCCATCATCAAGTCGTCCTCTTCTCCTCCTGGAAATGGCTCCACAGGATTCGCCGGCTCCGAAGTCTTCTTTGCAGTAGGAAGAAGAGAGTATTCGACGGGAGTTGGAAGACTGATCCGACGCCTCTTGCTGTGCTCATCATAGCCAGTTTCTAAACAATTTAGCTCTATGTTGTCAGCAATCTTGGTGGCAAAAGGACGAGTCTCTTTATGCATCTTGACGTAATCCTCCTTGGAAAAATTGGACTCATCTGCCTTAAGCTCCGGGAAGCCGGCAGCAAGATTATCCAGCTTCAACCTAGGATGATATGCCTTGGCAAGCTCTAAGCCACGCATCACCCCCATACAACAAGTCAATCGTTTCCCCAGCCTTACCCATTCAGGTACAACTGAGAAAGGACCCATTATATCAGTGATCCTCTTCACGCTTGGGGGCTTGGGCTGAGTCACACATATCTCTTTACACACACCCTCAAACAATTGTTTGACCAGGGAAAACGTGCAAGTGAGCTTCATAGCAGGCGTCTCACCTAGAATATCATGATCTTTGCCTATCACAAAGAAAAAACAAAGATAAAGTCAGCAAGAAATAAATAAAATTGGAACACCCAGATTCAGAAAGCACATTTGCCGACTCACCAAAGACAGCTGATACAAATCGGTGAAGGCTATCCTTGAGTGTCTCCAGCTTCATTTGTGCCGACTTTAATTTTCGATCGGCTGTATCACGCTGGGCCGTTGCGTCATTTACGGCTCTGGTCAGAACATTTTTTTTGCCTCATACATATCAGCTTTGACGACTTCCAGTTCTTTGTCCTTTTTATCCCGCTCATCACGGAGTCGGCCAATTTCTTCATCAACTTCTTTCAGCTTTGCTGACTCCGCAGTGAGTCGTTCCTCCATCTGACGCCTAGATTGCCCAGCATCCATGGTGATGACCCACAACCGTAAGGGATCTATTGCAGCGTTTTCGATAAGTAAGAGTGTCGAACCCAACGAGGTGCGAAAGGTATTGATAAGTGATTTTGGACTAGGAAAAACTGCAAGCACTGGAAGATAAATTTTTAGGGGTTTTCGTTATAAGCAACAATAAGATAAAAGCAAGCAAAGTAAATAGTGATGTGGAGCAGCAAGTGGCCCAATCCTTTTGAGCAAATGATAAGCTTGTCAACTGAACTTATAAAGACTAAAGCGTTCTTGAGGACACATGGAGAGGTAGTCACGTGCTTTCGCCATACTCCGTATCGGCACTGTGTGTAGTGTTGATAAGTGTTGAGTGGGTGGATCTATGCAAGCAAACCTAATAGTCTAAGATAAGTGTACTCTTATGATTAAACAACTTGCAAGCATCCGCAAATACAAGATAGAAATTAAGGCAAAGCCTAACCACAGCAATAAGATCAAGGATCCATTGTTCCCTTGTGCAAAAGTGTGAAAACTGGGGTTCAGGTTTCTGTCACTCCGAAAACCCACTATAAGCATTCTTTATACACAATGTATTCCCCTAGGTCCTTAATAAGGCGAAGTGTTGAGTGTTCGACTCACACAACACCACTAGGAAAATAACAACACAACTTAAATATCAAACAATACATATGACTTCAACATCATATGACTACTAACAACAAGACTTCTCCCATGTCCTCAAGAACTAAAGTAACTACTCACAACACATAAAAGAGATCAAGAGGTGATAAATAGGTGGTAAAAAATATGGTCATAACGAAATTCCTCCAACAAAACTCAATAGCATTCACCACAAAGTATTAATCAACACCGATAGAGTAGAGAGGGTAGATAGTATGAGTTACAACGCAAGTTGCAATTCTGAGATGAGATTGGATGAAGATGAAGATGGTGCTGATGTTGGGGATGATGTTGATGATGATCTCGATGATTCCCGTGACGATGGTGATGACGATGGCGATGATCTCCCCTTCCGGGAGGTGATCTCCTCGGCGGAATCTACCCGCCGAAGAGCCCTTTTCTTCTCTGTAGGTTTCCTCCACGGAGCGGCGGCGGAACTCTGTAAAAACTCCTCTCTTTAGGGTTTTCGGACGACGATGAGTATATAGGCCAGAGGGGGGAGCCCGGGGTGGTCCCAGGGCTCCAGGAGCCCTCCCGGCGCGGCCAGAGTGGGGGCCGCGCCAGGTGGCCGCCTGGGCACCCTGTCGCCCCCCTCTGGTCGCTCTTTTGCGTGTCTTCGTCAATCCTCCTAAAAACACCCTCAGTAGATTTTCAGGTAATTTGGAGGTGTTCTTCTTCAGCAACTCAGCGTCCACTTTTTATCGCTGAATCCTGCGTGTGCTGGTTCGGCACCGGAAAGTTGCAAACTGTGTAAAACAAGCCAAAACAACATAAGAACATCATCGTAATGTGAAATATATCAATGAATAAGTATGAATTATGATATAAAATAGTGATGCATTTTGGACGTATCAACTCCCCCAAGCTTAGACATCGCTTGTCCCCAAGCGAAAACTGAGCTCGGTAAACCTGTCCACAAGTTTAGAGAGTGAAGTGTCGATAAATAGAATACAGACAAGAAGCATCATGATTTCTTCATCAAACTCAAACATCCTCAACAGCAATCTTCAACTCATAAGGCCCTTATGAAAGAGTAATAACAATTATAATCAAGAGTAGGGCTAAGGAAACTCATCAAACCAAGGCAAACATGTCTTTTGGTCAAAGAACAACTAATAGCTTACTTTTTCTCTTTCTTTTTATATTTTGATGAGATCAAATGAATCTTTTGAAAGAACATGCTGTTAGGCATGAAGTGAAAATGTTAACACAAAGGAAGATGTTTTCTTCAGCCAGGCTTAACAAACAACTTACTTATCAAATGATAATGTCAACAAGGATGCGGTATGACAGATCTTAATACAACTTTATATGAATGAATCCTTGTCACATCAAATGTTTGCTCTCTTTAAGAATAGGAAGAATAGGAAAAAATGACTCAACCTAAAACTAAAAGATAGGCCCTGCTCTAGGGAAGTAGGGAAAACTCAAGTGCTATCCTTAAATCAAAGAGAATGAAAACAAGTTTTGAGAGGTGCATGATTTGTCAACGAATGCTAATAGATAACTCAATTACTCCTCAGATTGGACAAGTTTCGAGGAACGGCTCCCACACGGGGACGATCACATCCCCACAATCTCCTTTGTTTATCACTGCCAAAGTTTTCAGATTTCTCATGAACAAAGCGTGAAGGAGGTTTTATTTGTTGTATTATCTTTTGTGAGCTGGGCGCACTCATGCCAATTCTTCCTTATGTTAGGGGTTTGCAGATAGACATGCAATCCCGGGATAAAACTTGTCCAACTTAAGAAGATCATGAATTAACTACTACTTCCTCATGAGCAAAAATAGGGGCAGAAAATAGAAGATTTTGAACATTTAAGGATAACACATAAATTCTATACTTTAGGAGTGGTAGTGGAATACCACGAATAGGAAGGTATGGTGGACTCATAAGGGAGATATTGGTTTCAGGGTATGGATGCACAAGAAGAATTCCGCTTAGTACAGAGGTTTGGCTAGCAAAGGCTTTGAGAGAACAGACAATTGATGATGACTTAGATGCAAAGAAATATAAATCATAAACATTAAAATAAGCATAGTACATCAAGTTCTCTTCCTTGTCAACATAACACTTCAAGCATACTAACATAAAGGGTTTGGCTATGTCGCTACTTTGAGAAAATCATGCTTGTTGTTGTGACCAAAGCTATGTTTGCCAAGATTAAAAAAAGTTTTTCAAAGCCATACCTCATATAAGATCAATACTCCCCATAAGAATCATCATAAGGTCGATTGCGTGAATAGAATAACGAGTGCAGCGAAGGGGTCAATAGACTTCTCATTAATATTCCATCATAGACGACTCCACACTCACGGATACATAACTCTCCAAAAAGGAGTGATAGACCTCAAAGTAAACACCTATTTTATAAGATAACTTCCCTAGACATGATACGACTCTACTTGACTCTAAAAGACAAAGATAAAGATAAAGATACCGGGCACTCCCCCAAGCTTGGGACAAGCTAAGGGGATGCCATTACCCAAGGAGATTTACTCCTCGTTCTTGTTCTTGTTGATCACGTACTCCTTGGAGAAGCGCTTCCATGGCAGCTGTTCTCCAGTTTCAAAGGACATTCCCGTCTCCAGGATCCTTCACTCAGCACCCAAACCCATGCGCAGAAACTTTAGTTCATACTCACAGTTCTGGTTCTAGAGATCATAGATCTGCGCTTGAAGCTCATAAACTTTTTCTTCTAGTGCAGCCAAACTTGACCACATCTCCTTCAACTCCTTCTTGTGGGAAGCCTCTATTTCGTTCATGATGTCGAAGTTAGCTTCAACACCACGCTCCACCATCTTCTTGAACTTGAAGACCTCCTGTTCCATCTCCTTCAGCCGCTCCTCGGTGCTTCCTTGCTTGACTGGTCCCTTCAGATCCTCCTTGTGGAGGTCACCATCCTCCACACGAAGGACCTGGGGTGCTTCTTCACCTCGACGAGGTAAGGGTTGATGACGTTGACGACGAACTTGTCCTTGGGGGATCTTGGGGAAGCCATGGCACCTAGGTCTAGCTGAAAGATTTCCTGGCAGAAACAGATCAAAAAGAAAACACACGAGAACTTGTCCTTGAGGGATCTTGGGGAAGCCATGGCACCTAGGTCTAGCTGAAAGATTTCCTGGCAGAAACAGATCAAAAAGAAAACACACGAAATCGCGAGATACGTTGCCGGAACAATCCGGGCAAATATATAGCAAAAATTTATGCACAGAAAGGAAGGTAACGAGCCAAAGTGGGGTCGGAGACGGACTCCTGGGTGCCCAGGCGGCCTCCTGGCGCGGCCAGGGGGTAGGCCGCGCCAGGGGGGGGGCACCTGGGCCCCCTGGAGCTTGTCTCCGGCTCCACTTAGGCCTCAATTTTTCCTAATTTTACAAAAACTCATAATACGAGAATTTTATGGGGGTTCACGATGTTTCCTTACCGTAATACATACCTTTCCTTATTCTGCTTCTGCTCGTGTCTGAAACAGGGCTGCAACATGTTCTTCATGAGTTGTTGTGTATACCAAATCCACATCAACATTGACAGGGTCTCCTGCTATGTAATGCTTAAGTCTTTTCCCATTCACAACTTGAGGTTTGGTGCCTTCGAAATTGTTAATATTGATTGCACCCGAGCTATAGACTTCCTCAATATGAAATGGCCCTTCCCACCTGGAAAGTAGTTTACCTGGAGAAAACCTGAAACTGGATCTAAACAAAAAAACTTTATCACCAACATTAAATTCACGTTTCAGAATCCTCCTATCGTGCCACTTCTTTACCTTTTCCTTGAACATTTTAGCGCTCTCGTAAGCTTCACTTCTCCGCTCATCTATAGAAGTCAAGTTCATGAGACGCTTTTCACCAGCTAATTTTGGGTCATCATTAAGCTCTCTAATAGCACATAAATCTTTGTCTTCTAATTATAATGGCAAATGGCAAGCCTTTCCATAGACCATCTTATAGGGAGACATGCCCATGGGGTTTTGTAAGCAGTTCTATACGTCCACAAAGCATCTCCCAACATATTCGACCAATCTTTTCTATTTCTATTAACTGTCTTCTGTAAGATCAACTTGATCTCTCTATTGGTGAGCTCAACTTGCCCACTAGTTTGAGCGTGGTACGGTGAAGCAATTCTATGATTGACATCGTACTTGGCTAAAGCTTTTCTAAAATCTCCATGCGTAAAGTGTGAACCCCCGTCAGTCATGAGGTACCTGGGTACTCCAAACCTAGGAAAAATTACATCCTTGAGCATTTTCAAAGATGTCTTGTGATCAGCACTTTCAGTGGGGATTGCCTCTACCCACTTGGTTACATAATCCACATCAACTAAAATGTGAGTGTACTTGTGCGAGGGAGGAAAAGGACCCATAAAATAAAAACCCCAACAACCAAAGGGCTCAATCACTAGAGAGTAATTCATAGGCATCTCATTCCTTCTACTAGTATTACCAACTCTCTGACACTTATCACAGGATAAGACATAATTTCTAGCATCCTTAAAGAGAGTAGGCCAATAAAAACCTGATTGAAGAACCTTATGTGCGGTCCTCTCACCGGCATGATGTCCCCCATATGGACTATCGTGACATTGTTTGAGAATGTCCTTCTTCTCGTGTTCCGGTATGCATCTACTCACGATCCCATCTGGACCTTCTTTAAAAAGATGTGGGCCATCCCAAAAGTAATGCCTGAAATCATGGAAGAAATTCTTCCTTTGCTGAAATGTTAAACCTGGAGGCAAAAACTTTGCAATGATAAAGTTAGCATAATCTGCAAACCAAGGATCGGAGAGAGATTGTACTTTTACAACAGCTAGTTGTTCGTCTGGAAAACTGTCGTTGACTGGAATGGGATCATACGGTATATCTTCCATCCTTGAAAAATTATCCGCTACCGGATTGTCTGCCCCTTTCCCATCGACAATCTGTAAATCAAATTCTTGAAGAAGGAGTACCCATCGGATGAGTCTGGGTTTGGCATCCTTCTTCTCCATAAGATACTTAATGGCAGCATGGTCAGTATGAATAATAATCTTAGAATCAACAATATACTGCCTAAGCTTATCACAAGCAAACACTACTGCTAAGAATTCCTTCTTAGTAGTAGCATAATTCTTTTGAGCACTATCAAGGGTTTTGCTAGCATACTATATAACATTCAATTTATTATAAACCCTTTTTCCTAAAACAGCTCCAATAGCAAAATCACTAGCATCACACATAATTTCAAAAGGTAAATTCCAATCAGGTGGTTGTACTATAGGAGCGGTTATTAAAGCTTTCTTAAGAACTTCGAAGGCTTCCTTACAATCTTCATCAAAAACAAAAGGACCGTCCTTCTGGAGAAAATTAGTGAGGGGTCTTGAAGTCTTAGAAAAGTCTTTAATAAATCTTCTATAGAAACCAACATGACCGAGAAAACTACGAATACCTTTGATGTCCCTTGGATAGGGCATCCTTTCAATTGCTTCGCTCTTGGCCCTGTCCACCTCAATTCCCCTCTCGGAAATCTTGTGGCCAAGAACAATTCCCTCATTGACCTTAAAGTGGCACTTCTCCCAGTTAAGCACAAAATTTGTCTCCTCACATCTCTACAAAACTTTATTAAGGTTGTGGAGACAATGGTCAAAAGAGGTTCCATAGACGGAGAAATCGTCCATGAATACCTCCACAATTTCTTCACAAAAACCATGAAAGATAGCAGACATACACCTTTGAAAAGTAGCAGGGGCATTACATAAACCAAAAGGCATACGCCTGTAAGCAAAGTACCGTAGGGACAAGTAAAAGTGGTCTTCTCTTGATCAGGAGTGTTAACATGAATTTGAGAGAAGCCAGAATAACCATCAAGATAACAAAAGTGAGTATTTTTGGATAACCTTTCAAGCATTTGGTCGATGAACGGCAATGGTTAGTGGTCCTTCCTGGTTGCCTTGTTCAGCTTCCTGTACTCTATACACATTCTATATCCAATAATAATTCTCTAAGGTATTAGTTCATTCTTATCATTAGGAACCACAGTTGTTCCTCCTTTCTTTGGAACACAATGAACCGGGCTTACCCACTTACTATCATCTATAGGGTAGATAATACTTGCGGCTAGAAGCTTGAGAATATCAGTCCTTACAACATCCATCATCTTCGGATTCAGCCGTCGTTGATGATCAACAACTGGTTTAACATCAGGCTCAAGGTTGATGGTATGTTGACAAATAGATGGACTAATCCCCTTAAGGTCATCAAGGGTATAGCAAATTGCACCTCGATGTTTGCGAAGTACTTCCAATAGTCGCTCTTCTTCATACCCTGAAAGGTTAGAATTGACAATAAAAGTATATACTTTCTTTTCATCTAAATAAGCATATTTGTGCGTGTCACGAAGAGGTTTAAGATCAAACACTAGATCTTCTTTTGGTTTCGATAAAATTCCCGAAGGCTCAACTGGAAGGTTGTGCTTTAGGTTAGCAGGTTGTCTTAAGAATATTTCGTCCATCTCGTTTCTCTCTTGCATATGCAAATCATTCTCATGGTCCTCCATATATTGCTGCAAGGGATCATTAGGAGGGATAGCATGTGAAGCAATATCTTCGATAATCTTTTTGTTACTAGGCAAGTTAGCACCACGAGGCTGCTTAGAGAACTTAGAAAAGTTAAATTCATATGGCTCACCATTGAATTCAACAGAAACTTTACATTTCTTGCAATCTATTATAGCTCCACAAGTTCTGAGAAAAGGTCTACCGAAAATAATAGGACAAAATTATCCCTTACTGAACTGATTACTAGAAAGTCGGTAGGATATTATACCTTTCCGCATAAGACTTCAACGTCTCTCACAATTCCGATAGGAGAGATAGTTGCTCTGTTTGCAAGATGAATAGTAACATCAACTTCTTCAAGTTCACAAGGTGAAATCTCACCCATGATATCTTGATAAAGTGAATACGGGATAGCACTAGCACTCGATCCGAAATCGCATAGCCCATAATAATTGTGATCTCCTATTTTAACAAATACTACTGGAGTACCTGAAATTGGGCCTTTATTCTTGGTTGTGACAAGGTTAGTGGAAACAACACAAAAATTTATTTTGGAATCTAAAGCATCATTAGTAACAAGATCCTTAACCAATGCAACTTGAGGGTCGACCTTGATCTGGTCCTCAGGCTCATCAATTCTTCTCTCACTTTTATTTATTATGCCTGTCACAAAAGAGTGCTCCCTCATCCTTGCGGGAAAAGGGGGCTTTTCATATATAACTGCAGGCAAAATAGGGTCAGCAACATGAATATCAATAGGTAATTCTTTGAAGGGTTTATGATTCTGATACTTCTTCTTCTTAGAAGAGTCAATATGAGAGGCAAAGTCCTTACAAAAATCAATCATTAGATGGGAATCAAGACCAATATTAGAGAAAAAGGTATTAAAGTAATCAGTTTTCGCATAGCTCTCTATATAATCATGCTCATAATTTATAGTGGGTTCAATACCTTTATCTATTTCCCAATCTTCGGTATTCTTCTGGATCCTTTCAAGGAGATCCCATCTTTCTTCAACGCTTTTCGTCTGAAATACCCCACTAGAGGAGGCATCTAGCATCTCTTTATCCTGACGAGAAAGCCTAGCATAAATTTTTTTAAGTATAGTTTTCTTGGGGAGCTCATGAATAGGACATTTGAGCATTAGGGATTTAAATCTCCCCCAAGCTTGAGCGATGCTTTCTCCGTCACGAGACCTAAAGTTATAGATATCATTTATGTCTCGATGAATTTCATGAAGAGGATAAAACTTGGTATAAAAGAGAGACATAAGCTCTTGCCAATTAAGCAAATGTGAGTTATCAAGAAGCTTGTACCAATCTGAAGCTTTATATATAAGCGATATGGAGAACAATTTCCTCATGACAAACTCCATTGATACACCTGCAAGCTTAAATAGTGAGCATAGTTGTGACAAATATAGCAAGTGTTCACTGGGATGTCTGTCTCCTGCATAACGATTAGCCAAAACACAACAGATAATACCAGCTGGTATTTTAAAAGTCACAATTTCAGTAGGGGGAGGAACAACCACCACAGATGTGGGGCGTTTCCCCGCAAGCAACGTTCCAATAGCGAGGTTGTCCATATGGACAAAGAGCAGCAATAGCAAAATAATAACAACGATATAAAAATTTCCTTACCAACTTCACTTACCAATAGCGCTATGCTCCCCGGCAACGGCGCCAGAAAACGGTACTTGATGACCCACAACCGTAAGGGGTCTATTGCAGCATTTTTGATAAGTAAGAGTGTCGAACCGAACGAGGAGCGAAAGGTATTGATAAGTGATTTTGGACTAGGAAAAACTGCAAGCACTGAAATTTAACTTTTTAGGGGTTTTTGATATAAGCAACAATAAGATAAGAGCAAGCAAAGTAAATAGTGCTGAGGAGCAGAAAGTGGCCCAATCCTTTTGAGCAAAGGATAAGCCTGGTAACTGAACTTATAAAGACTAAAGTGTTCTTGAGGACACATGGAGAGGTAGGCACGTGCTTTCGCCATACTCCGTATCGCCACTTTCTGTAGTGTTGATAAGTGTTGAGTGGGTGGATCTATGCTAGCACACCTTCTAGACTAAGATAAGTGTACTCTTATGATTAAACAACTTGCAAGAATCCGCAAATACAAGATAGAAATTAAGGCAAAGCCTAACCACAACAATAAGATCAAGGATCCATTGTTCCCTTGTGCAAAAGTGTGCAAAATGGGGTTCAGGTTTCTTTCACTCCGGCAACCCACCGTAAGCATTCTTTATACACAACGTATTCCCCTAGGTCTTTAATAAGGCAAAGTGTTGAGTGTTCGACTCACACAACACCACTAGGAAAATAACAACACAACTTAAATATCAAACAACACATATTACTTCAACATCATATGACTACTAACAACAAGACTTCTCCCATGTCCTCAAGAACTAAAGTAACTACTCAAAAGACATAAAAGAGATCATGATTAGAGGTGATAACTAGGTGGTAAACAATCTGGTCATAACGATATTCCTCCAACAAAACTCAATAGCATTCACCAAAAAGTAGTAATCAACACCGATAGAGTAGAGATGGTAGATAGTACGAGTTACAACGCAAGTTGCAATTGTGAGATGAGATTGGATGAAGATGAAGATGGTGCTGATGTTAGGGATGATGTTGATGATGATCTCGATGATGCCTGTGACGATGGTGATGACGATGGCGATGATCTCCCCTTCCGGGAGGTGATCGCCTCGGCGAAATCTGACCGCCGGAGAGACCTTTTCTTCTCTGTAGGTTTCCGCCACGGTAACTCCGTAAAAAATCCTCTATTTAGGGTTTTCAAACGACGAGGAGTATATAGGCCAGAAGGTGGAGCCCGGAGTGGTCCCAGGGCTCCAGGTGGCCGCCTGGGCACCCTGTGGCCCCCCTCTGGTCGCTCTTGTGCACGTCTTTGTCAATCCTCCTAAAAACACCCTCCGTAGATTTTCAAGTAATTTGGAGGTGTTCTTCTTCAGCAACTCAGCGTCCACTTTTTACCGCTGAATCCTGCATCTACTGCTTCGGCACCGGAAAGTTGCAAACTGTGTAAAACAAGCCAAAACAACATAAGAACATCATCGTAATGTGAAATATATCAATGAATAAGGATGAATTACGATATAAAATAGTGATACATTTTGGACGTATCAGTGCCCAGGCGGCCACCCGGCGCGGCCCCCACCCTGGCCACGCTGGGAGGGCGCCTGGACCCCTGGGGCCACTCTCGGCTCCCCCCTTTGGCTTATATATCGCACATCATCCAAAAACCCTAAAGGAGGAGAGTTTTCGAGACTTCCACCGCCGCTCCTTGGCGGAAACCAACAGAGGAGAAAATACATCTCCAGCGGGCATATTCCGCCAGGGAGAACACCTCCCGGAAGGGGATATCATCGCCATCGTCATGGGCATCATCGAGATCATCATCAACATCATCCCCAACATCAACACCATCTTCATCTTCATCCAATCTCACCTCACTAATTCAACTTGTGTTGTAATCCGTACTATCTATCCTCTCTACTCTACCGGTGTTGATTACTACCGTGTGATGAATGCTATTGAGTTTTGTTGAAGAAATATCATTGTGTCTAGATTATTTATCATCTATTTATCCCCTCTGATCATGATCTCTTTTATGTCTTGTGAGTAGTTACTTTAGTTCTTGAGGACATGGGAGAAGTCTAGTTGTTAGTAGTCATATGATGTTGAAGTAATTAGTGTTGTTCGATATTTAAGTTGTGTTGTTATTTTCCTAGTGGTTTGTGTGAGTCGAACACTCAACACTTCGCCTTATTAAGGACCTAGGGGAAAGCATTGTGTATAAAGAATGCTTACGGTGGGTTTCCGGAGTGACAGAAACCTGAACCCCAGTTCGCACGCTTTTGCACAAGGGAACAATGGATCATCGATCGTATTGCTATGGTTAGGCTTTTGCCTTAATTACTATCTTGTATTTGCGGATTCTTGCAAGATGTTTAATCATAAGAGTGCACTCATCTTAGTCTAGAGGGTGCACTAGCATAGATCCACCCACTCAACACTTATCAACACAACACATAGTACCGATACAGAATATGGAGAAATCACGTGACTATTTCTCCCGTGTGTCCTCAAGAACTCTTTAGCCTTTATAAGTTCAGTTGCTAAGCCTCTCCTTTGCTCAAAAGGATTGGGCTACTTGTTACTCCTCAGTGCCTTTACTTTTCTCGCTTTTACCTTTTTGTTGCTTATACCAAAAGCCCCTAAAAAGTTATCTTTCAGTTCGTGCAACTATTTCTTTACCAAAGTCACTTACCAATACCTTCTTCTCCTCATTGGGTTCGACACTCTTATTTATCGAAAACGCTACAAACGATGCCCTACAGTTGAGGGTCATCAAGTACTGTTTTCTGGCGCCGTTGCCGGTGAGCGTAGCGCTATTAGTAAGTGAAGCTGGTAAGGAAGTTTTTATATTTCTGTTTTTATTTTTCCGCTGCTGCATTTGTCGTTATGGACACCTCTACTCTTGGATCGTTGTTTATGTGGAAATGCCCCACGACTGTGGTGGTCACTCCTACCCCTACTGAAATTGTTCCTTGCAAAATACCGTCTGGTATTATCAATTATGTCTTATCTAAACGTTATGCCGGTGAACATTTGTTATATTTAACACGACTATGTTCATTATTTAAGCTTGCAGGTGTGTCACTGGAATTCATCATGAAGAAATTATTCTCCATATCACTTATAGGTAAAGCTTCAGATTGGTATAAGCTCCTTGATAACTCACATCTACTTAATTGGGAAGAGCTTATGTCTCTCTTTTATACCGAGTTTTACCCTCTTCATGAAATTCATTGAGACAGGAACTACATCTATGACTTTTGGTCTCGCGATGGAGAGAGCATCGCTCAAGCTTGGAGGAGACTTAAATCCCTAATGTTGAAATTTCCTATCCATGAACTCCCCAGCGATATTATAATTACAAATTTCTATGCCAGGCTTTCTCGTCAGGATAAGGAGATGTTGGATGCCTCCTCTAGCGGGGTATGCCAAACAAGAAGCGTTGAAGAAAAATGGGATCTCATTGAGAGAATCCAGAAGAATACTGAAGACTGGGAAATCGATAAAGGTATTGAACCTACTATAAATTATGAGCATGATTACATTGAGAGCTATGTGAAAACTAATTATTTTAATACCTTTTGTTCTAAGATTGGTCTTGATTCCCAGCTTATGTTTGATTTTTGTAAGAACTTTGCCTCTCACATTGAATCTTCCAAGGAGGAGAAGGATCAGTCTCATAAACCCTTTAAAGAGTTACCTGTTGATATTCATGTTGCTGACCCTATTCTGCCTGGAGTTTTTTATGAAAAGCCCCCTTTTCCTACAAGGATGAGGGATCACTCTTTTGTGACAGGCAAAGTAAATAAAAGTGGGAGAAGCACTAACGAACCTGAGGACCTAATCAAGGTCGATCCTCAAGTTGCGATGGTTAAATATTTAGTTACTAATAATGTTTCAGATTCCAAGATAAATTTTTGTGTTGTTTCAACTGACTTGTTACAGCCAAGAATAAGAGCCCAATTTCAGGTACACCAGTTGTATCTGTCAAAATAGGAGATCACAACTATTACGGGCTTTGCGATCTGGGGTCCAGTGCTAGCGCTATTCCTTATTCACTCTATCAGGAGATCATGGGTGAGATTTCACCCTGTGAACTTGAAGAGATCGAAGTTACTATTTATCTAGCAAACAAAGAAACTATCTCTCCCATTGTGATTGTGAGAGATGTTGATGTCCTATGTGGAAAGGTAAAGTATCCTACCAACTTTCTCGTACTTGCTTCAGTGCAAGATAGTTTTTTCCCTATTATCTTTGGTAGACCTTTCCTCAGCACTTGTGGTGCTATTATAGATTGTAAAAAAGGTAAAGTTTCTGTTGAATTCAATGGTGAGCCATATGAATTTAACTTTTCTAAAATTTCCAAGCAACCTCGTGGTACTGATTTACTTAGTGATAATAAAATTATTGAAAATATTGCTTCCATTGCTATCCCTCCTAATGATCCTTTGTAGCAATATATGGAAGACCACGAGAATGATATACATATGCATGAAAGAAATGAGTTAGATGAAGTATTTGCAAGACAAGCTGCTATCCTGAAGCACAACCTTCCAGTTGAGCCTTTGGGGATCCTAGCAGAACCAAAAGAAGACCCGATGTTTGACCTCAAACCATTGGCCGATACGCTCAAGTATGCTTATTTAGATGAAAAGAAAATATATCATGTCATTATCAATGCTAACCTTTCAGGATTTGAAAAAGAGTGACTATTGGAGACACTTTGCAGACACCGTGGTGCTTTGGGCCATACCCTTGATGACCTTAAGGGGATTAGTCCATCGATTTGCCAACACACTATCAATCTCGAGCCTGATGCTAAGCCGGTTGTTGATCATCAACGAAGGCTGAACCCAAAGCTGAAAGATGTGGTTAGGATAGAGATTCTCAAGCTTCTAGCCGCAGGTATAATCTATCCAATAGCTGATAGTAGATGGGTAAGTCCAGTTCATTGTGTTACTAAGAAAGGAGGTATGACTGTTGTTCCTAATGATAAAAATGAACTAATACCTCAAAGAGTTGTTATTGGATATAGAATGTGTATTGATTACAGGAAGTTGAATAAGGCAACTAGGAAGGATCACTACCCGCTGCCCTTTATTGATCAAATCATACAGAGGTTGTCTAAAAACACCCACTTTTGCTATCTTGATAGGTACTTTGGCTTCTCTCAAATTCATGTCAACACTGCCGATCAAGAGAAGACCATTTTCATACGTCCTTACGGCACTTATGCTTACAGGCGTATGCCTTTTGGTTTATGTAATGCACCTGCTACTTTTCAGAGATGCATGTCTACTATTTTTCATGGTTTCTGTGAGGAGATTGTGGAAGTCTTCATGGACGATTTCTCCGTCTATGGAACTTCCTTTGACCACTGTCTCCACAATCTTAATAAAGTTTTGCAGAGATGCAAGGACACAAACTTAGTTTTTAACTGGGAAAAAATGCCACTTCATGGTTAACGAAGGGATCGTGCTTGGTCACAAGATTTCCGAGAGGGGAATTGAAGTGGACAAGGCGAAGATTGAAGCTTTTGAAAGAATGCCCTATCCAAGGGACATTAAAGGTATTCGTAGTTTTCTCGGTCATGCTGGTTTCTATGGAAGATTTATTAAAGACTTTTATAAGACCTCGAGACCCCTCACTAATCTTCTCCAGAAGGATGTTCCTTTTGTATTTGATGAAGATTGTAAGGAAGCTTTCGAAGTTCTTAAGAAAGCTTTGATAACCGCTCCTATAGTACAACTACCTGACTGGAATTTGCCCTTTGAAATTATGTGTGATGATAGTGATTTTGCTGTTGGAGCTATTTTAGGACAAAGGGTTGATAAGAAATTGAATGTTATACATTATGCTAGCAAAACCCTTGATAGTGCTCAAAAGAATTATTCTACTAATGAGAAGGAATTCTTAGCAGTAGTATTTGCTTGTGATAAATTTAGGCCTTATATTGTTGATTCAAAAGTTATTATTCGTACTGGCCATGCTGCTCTTAAGTACCTTATGGCGAAGAAGGATGCCAAACCAAGACTCATCAGGTGGGTACTCCTCCATTAGGAACTTGATTTACAGATAGTTGATAGAAAAGGAGCAGACAATCCGTTGGCGGACAACCTTTCAAGGATGGAAGATATACCGCATGACCCCATCCCAGTCAACGACATTTTTCCAGACGAACAACTTGTCATTGTAAAAGTACAATCTCTTTCCGATCCTTGGTTTGCAGATTATGCTAATTTTATCGTTGCAGAGTATTTGCCTCCAGGTTTAACATTTCAGCAGAGGAAGAAGTTCTTCCATGATTTGAGGCTCTACTTTTGGGATCACCCTCATCTTTTCAAAGAAGGTCCAGACGGGATCGTGGGGAGATGTATACCGAAACATGAGCAGAAAGACATTCTCAAGCAATGTCACGACAGCCCCTATGGAGGACATCACGCTGGCGAGAGGACCGCACATAAGGTTCTCCAATCAGGTTTTTATTGGCCTACTCTCTTTAAAGATGCCAGAAATTATGTTTTATCTTGTGATAAGTTTCAGAGAGTTGGTAATATTAGTAGGAGGAATGAGATGCCTATGAATTACTCACTAGTGATTGAGCCTTTTGATTGATGGGGTTTTGATATTATGGGTCCTTTTCCTCCTTCAAACAAGTACACTCACATTTTCGTAGCTGTCGATTATGTGACCAAGTGGGTCGAAGAAATACCCACTGAGAGTGCTGATCATAAGACATCTTTGAAAATGCTCAAAGATGTAATTTTTCCTATGTTTTGTGTACCTAGGTACCTCATGACTGATGGAGGATCACACTTCATGCATGGAGCTTTTAGAAAATATTTAGCGAAGTACGATGTCAATCATAGAATTGCTTCACCGTACCATCCTCAAACCACTGGGAAAGTTGACCTCACCAATAGAGAGATCAAGTTGATCTTGCAAAATACAGTTACCAGTTCTAGAAAGGACTGGTCGAAGAAATTAGGAGATACTTTGTGCGCGTATAGAACTGCTTACAGAAATCCCATGGGCATGTCCCCGTATAGGATGGTCTATGGCAAGGCTTGCCATTTGCCATTAGAATTAGAACATAAAGCTTTCTGGGATGTTAGAGAGCTTAATGTTGACCCAAAGTTAGCCGGTGAAAAGCGTCTCATGAACTTGACTTATCTAGATGGGTGCTGAAGTGAAGCTTACGAGAGTGCTAAAATGTTTAAAGAAAAGGTAAAGAAGTGGCATGATATAAGGATTCTGAAACATGAATTTAATGTTGGTGATAAAGTTTTCCTGTTTAGATCTCGTTTCAGGTTTTCTCTAGGTAAATTACTTTCCAGATGGGAAGGGCCATTTCATATCAAAGAAGTCTGCCGGTCAGGTGCAACTAAGATTAATAATTTTGATGGCACCAAACCTCAAGTTGTGAACGGGCAAAGACTCAAGCATTACATGGCGGGAGACCCAGTCAACGTTGATGTAAATATAATACACACAACAACTCATGAAGAATATGTTGCAGCCCCGTTTCAGACACCAGCAGAAGAAGAATAAGAAAAGGTATGTATTACGGTAAGAAACATCGCGAACCGCCATAAAAGTTCCAGATTACGCGTTTTTGCAAAATATAGAAAATTCAGAGCCTAATTGGAGTCGGAGAGGAGCTCCAGGGGGCAGGCGCCCCTTGGCGCGGCCTACCTCCTGGCTGCGCCGGGTGGCCGCCTGGGCACCCCGGAGCCCGTCTCCGACTCCACTTTTGCTCATCACCTTCCTTTTGTTGCAGAAATTTTTGCTATATCTCGCGATTTTGTGTGTTTTCTTTTTGAGCTGTTTCTGCCAGGACAAAAATCTATTTTTAGAGATGTCTTCTTGTGGTTCGAGCGGAGAAGACTTCTTGGGGCGACGTCTACGCCAAGTCCAGCAGGATCTAAACCAAGGGAAGCACGTTGATTGGGCTACAGAAGAAGAAGTTGCCGCAAGACAAGAGGAGTGTCAGAACCCTCTGTTAGGTATGTGCTAGGATCAAGTCTCAATTTGCATCATGTTAAATATTTTAAAAGAAATTGAAATGGGAGAGAGAACAGCCCCAGATGAATTTAATTCAAATGGCCAGAAATAAAGTTGCTCCAAAAATTCCTTTTGCATTTTTGAAAAGTCTCATAAATGAGTGTGATCACATATCAAGTGATGTGGGACCAACCCCATGTCATGGATTTTTCAAATATTCAAACAGGAGCATGGATTTAAATTTAAACCCCTATTTGAATTAAAGTTCAAATAATTTGAATTTTAAAAATGTTCAAACTTTACAAGTGGCTAGCCTATTAGATTGTGAGGCCATATAAAAAGTTTCAGCATTTTATAAAATGTCTAGATATTTAATTTAGCTAAGATAAAACAAATGACAAAAAATAAAAGGAAAAGAAAAAAGCAGAAAGAAGTTACCTGTCGCCTAGGCAAGGCCCACCTCCTCCTGGCGCAGCCCTGCCCACCAAGGGGGGTGGGCACATGCGTCTTCCCCCCTGGACAGACAGGCAAGCAGGTCACCGGCGAGTGCTGTGAGCTCGCCAGGTAGCTGCTTACCCCCTGGTGGCTTATCTCCTCGCCACGACGACACCTGGAGACACCCAGTGCATTCCCCCCTCTCCTGGCCATTTCCCTCTCGCCCAGCACAATCCCGCCGACGTCCGAGAAGGTCTGGAGAGCACCCGCCATGGAAACTCGCAGCCCGAGCCCGAGATAGGTCCCCGGGGCGTGTCCATCCTCTTCGTCGTCCTTGACTTCGTCTCTGTGCAAGAAATCAAGATCCCGGAGCCCTCCTAGTCGCCGGAATCTTCCCCGAGAGCTTGCCGGCCGCCATGAAGGTCTCCGTCGAATTCTCCGGCCACAGGACCTCTCCGAGCAAGCCGTCGCTTCTTTTAGACTATGGTGAGCTTCTGAGCAAAACCCCTTTGATTCCGCACCTTCCCCGTAGCTGTAGCCGGATCTGCCATGGGAGCCGTAGAACAGCGCCGCCGCGGTGCTCGTCGGCGAGCACCCGTGAAGCAATCGAGCTCGAGGCCTTGTCCTTCACCTTCGCATTGATCTGCTGATTCGTTTGATCAGAACCCCGCTTCAAATGGCGCGGCGTAGGGAGTTCCACCCCAAGCCAGTAGCTCCGCTGCCGCTAGGGCTCAACGTCGGCGTGGCTATCAGTGCCTCCCTACACCCGTATCTTGGCCCGTTCGATGCACGATGTCAAGAGCTACGTCTCAGTGGTCGCAACGCTTCGAATGGTGCCCGAAATCGCCCTCCCGTGTGTTGCCACCGTGCTGGAAGGTCGCCGGCGACTAGCCGCCGGCGAGGCTGACGTGGTGGATTAGTTTAACCACTAACCCCCCCCCCCCCCAGCAGTCACTTACAGGTGGGCCCAGCCCCCTCTAATCCTCTCTGTTAGATTAATCTAACAGGGAAATTAGACAGAGAGGCTGACAGCCCTCGCCCACAGGTCAATTTGACCAGAGTCAAACCCCTGACGCCAGCATGACATCACAGTGATGCAATAAATCTTTTTTCCAATTAAAAGAATTCAGAAAAATCCGGAAAATGCTTTAAACTTTGGAAATTCATAACTAATTCATTTTAATTCCAAATTAAACATGTAATATATGTAAAGTTATCAGAAAAATGCAAGGATTCTGAGTATGCAATCTGTTTTAATGTTGACCAAATAAAATTGGGTGAACAGGGGCAACATTGCATATGCATTCTTTTAAAAATCAAATTGGAGTTTGAATTTGCGTTTCAAATGCAATACACTCCTTTTAATTGGAATAACTCACACATCAGTGACACATACATCAAGTTTCAACCCTCAACTCATGTGTTTGAGCATTGTCTTATTATTGTTTCGATGTTTGTGTTGTTTGTCGAATACAGGTGGAGCCGGAACCCGAGATCACCCCCTTCGTTGAAGACCCCGATACAGAACTTCGTCAGCAAGGCAAGCGAACCCCATTGATCATGTCGATAAAATCCCACTTCCCTCTCAGTCTCGCTTATGCATTGTTTAGGATGATTACCATGATGCGTTTCTACCGCATAGTTGAAACCATTCCTTTGCATGACCTATCATTTTGTCATAGTAGTAAGCAAACCACAATCCTAGGAGATGTAGGAGTTGATTAATATCATGTGGCCCCTGCAACTGTTACTGCTTATTGCATGCTTAGAGTGATACAATGTTGATACTGTTATATGAGTTGGGATGGTAGCAGTCATGTTGATGATGGTGGAAATGTGTTGGTGAATCTACCCTGATACAAGGTGAACGATGAGAGGTCATGTAGGAGTACAAAGTGGGTTGTCTCGTTAAACACCGCCCTAAGTCCGAGTTCTTGTGTGGTGATCCAAGATGAAGAGTACAACCACACATTGGGCTCACTGACCCCTCTCAACCTACTAACTCATCCCTTTCGATGTCCAGATGTCGCAGTAGTTCGGAGTTCTGGTAGGTTTGTGGCCTGGCTGCTAAGTGAGAGAACGGCTCAACCGAGACCGGCTTATGCACCACACACACATCATCTGGGTCCACTTCGGTAAACCGGCCGGGTTCACGATAGTGGTAGCCAACCCAGGTAGGCGGCTTTATTGGACTAGATCGGCTATGAGGTAACTGTTGTGGTGAACATCCTCGCCAACACCCCTTGAATGGCGTCAAGGCCAAAGGCGGCAACTGATGGTCATGTGTGTGTAGCGGTACACCCCTGCAGGGTCAACAAAACTATTCGAATAGCCACGTCTGCGGTAACGGACTGCTTGGAAAGCTTAGCTTGATTATTACACAACTTCAATGGATACTTATAAAACTTTCCAAGATAAGCGCGAGTGCTATGGCGTGCTTTCTCGTGGGAACTCGAGGAAGGCACCATAGTGGTGTAATTGGTTGAAGATGTAGTGGACTCGTGCACGCTTCTTACGTCAAGTCTGTTACTCGTAGTTCAGGACTAGCCAAGTCAAAGCTGGCACTTCTGCTTATGAACCCCACCTCCCTTTGCCTTGATACATGTGCATGAGTAGTATAGCTCCTACGTAATTCTTGCTGAGTACGACTTTGTACTCACGTTTGCTTATTCTATGTTTTAGATGAACCCACTGACCCCGAAGGTGGATTCTTCCTCAAGCTCGATGACTGAAGACCAAGCTAGTGTAGTCCCAGTCAGCAGACTGGTTCCTCGTGGAAGGGCTTGTTTATAAATAAGGCTTCTCTAAGCCATTTGTTAAATTTGTCTGTACTCAGACCTACTTTGCTTCCGCATGCTTGTTGTAATGTTGGATCACGGTCTCGTGATCTCTGTGTGCACTCTGTAAGAGTTATCAATAAAGTTGTATAGTTTGTAGAGAATTGCAATGATACCTGCTGTTCATACTAGACATGTGTGCTGCGTGTATGATTATAAAATGCATGTCTTAGTATGGGTTTTCGAGACCTTAGTTGTGATCTGGCTGGCGGTCTTTTATAAACCAAGTGGCCCTTAGATGTGCGCAGCCTGGGACATCGCGATGTGATTTCTCGTGACTCTGTCACGTGGCACACTTTGTTGTATGATCGAGCCCGCCCTAGACCACGACTAAGTGATCGGGCTAGATTAAGTCTATGTAAGTGTTATAATACAATCGAGAGTATGGTTGAGGCGACTTGTCTATGAATATGGGAGTTCATCACCCATATCATTTAGACTTGTGTGCGGACGATGAGGACCCATCTCAGTTGATCATCCGGCCTGGATGTGATGCCCCTCACGTTCGATGCTTTCCTAGAATGTTCCGTGCTTGACCTTGTCTGCTTAGACAAGAGGGTACGGTTCTCGACTCTCCATATGATTTCGTTGTAGCGGGTCTTGCATACGCTAACCCCGGGTCCCAATAGACTTGGTATCAGAGCAGGACTGACTGTAGGATTATCAGCCTTGGTCGAAGTTGATTCTAGCCTTCTATAGTTATATAGTTACTCTGGGTATATAAGGCAACAACGTAAGGCTTCTTTTTTCTCCTTCATCGTTCCGAGTTCCGAGTCACCCCCATCTTTTCTACGGGAAGATAGGACTAAGCTCATCTATGGCTTACTAGAACATCTCGTTGATTTCTTCCTTGTAGCCGTAGGAAAGTTGTGCTCAGTCTTCTAGAGTTGTTGTACTCCTGATTTCATACATCATATTATGTAAGTGTTGTTTCTACTTTGCAAGAAAAGACATTTCTTACAATTACAATCGTTATGATGTCCGATTCATCCCAGGTTTCTATATAATCTGATGGATTTGCAAAATCCTTCTATCTTTTTCGGATGTATTTCCAGAAGATTTGTTAGGTGGCATTCCCGATAGCTCCATAGTGTTTGATGTAGGTTTTATCTAGAAACCTATACTGAATCATTTTCATCTCTTCCTCCCACTTTAGATGTCTTCTAGCCAGAAGAACAACACTAACCATCGTGTTGGGGTACTTTGCTACTCTGACGTATCTGTTGTATCCCCTACTAAGCTATGGTCATCCTCTAAGAAAACCATCCAGTAACCCAACTCCTTAAACCTAGTCACCCGACAGATGTGTAGAGTTCATAGTAGATCTTATGCCAGGAACCGCACCAATTTCCAGACGTCCATATAAAATGGCTCCACATGAGTTAGCTGAGCTTAAAATCCAACTTGAAGCTTTGTTGGCAAAAGGCTTCATCCACCCTAACTCATCGCCATGGGGTTGCCCCGTTTTGTTCGTAACGAAGAAAGATGGAACATAAAGGATGTGCGTAGACAATCGCCCGCTAAATCTAGCGACGATAAAGAACAAGTACCCACTGCCCAGGATCAATGATCTTTATGATCAACTTGTTGGATCCTCTGTCTTCTCCAAGATATATTTGATATTAGGCTATCATCAAATCAAAATCAGAAACGAGGACATTCCAAAAATGGCTTTCAGTACTCGTTATGGTCTTTACGAGTACACCGTCATGTCCTTCGGTTTAACCAATGCCCCTGCCACTTTCTCGCGCATGATGAATTCGATCTTCATGGAGTACTTGGATAAATTATTTGTAGTTTATCTTGATGACATTCTCATCTACTCGAAGAACGAAGAAGAACATGCCGAACATCTCAGGCTGGTATTGATGAAACTTCAAGAGCACCGCCTTTATGCCAAGTTCTCCAAGTGTGAATTTTGGCTACCAGAAGTGACCTACTTAGGCCACATGATTTCTGCAAAAGGCATTGCTGTGAATCCCGAGAGAGTTCAGGCCGTCCTTGACTGGACTCCACCTGAATCGGTTAAGCAAGTTAGGAGTTTTCTTGGCTTAGCAAGCTATTGCCGCCGCTTCGTCGAGAACTTTTCTAAAGTTGCAAAGCCTCTAACTGAACTCCTCAAGAAAGATAAGAAATTCCAATGGACTCCCAAGTGCGAGGAAAGCTTTCAAGAGCTAAAAAGAAGATTGACTTCTGCACCCGTACTTGCGCCTCCAGACACCAAAAAGGATTTTGAGATCTTTTGTGACGCCTCACGGCAAGGGTTAGGATGCATACTTATGCAAGATAGACATGTGGTAGCTTATGCTTCACGCCAGTTGCGTCCACATGAAGAGAACTATCCTACCCATGATCTTGAACTCGCTGTCGTAGTTCATGCCCTGACAACTTGGCGACATTACCTCCTTGGTAATCGTTGTGAGATCTATTCCGACCACCAAAGCCTCAAATACATATTCACCCAGCCAGATCTTAATCTCAGGCAAAGATGCTGGATAGAGTTGATAAAATATTATGACTTAGCAATTTTTACACTCCAGGCAAAGCCAATGTCATGGCTGATGCACTAAGTCGTAAGTCGTATTGTAACAACCTCATGTTACAACAGTGTCAACCACTTCTTCATGAGGAATTTCGCAAGCTCAATCTTGAGATTGTTCCTCATGGCTATCTTTCTACCTTTGTGGCGAAACGAACTCTTGAGGATCAAATCATAGTTGCCCAAAGGCGTGCACGAGGTGTTCGCCGGATCAAGGAGAACATTGCTAGTGGAGTTGCTAAATTTTTCTCCAAAGGTAGTAAAGGAACGGTATCCTTTGGAAATCGTTTGGTAGTACCTAAGAATAGGGAACTAAGGAAACTCATCCTCAAAGAAGCCCATGACACACCCCTCTCGATTCATCCCGGTAGCACGAAAATGTACCGAGATCTACGCCAGAGATTTTGGTGGACTAGGATGAAGAGAGACATTGCTCGATTTGTTGCTGAATGTGATGTTTGTCGTCGCATTAAGGCAGAACACCAAAGACCTGCTGGCACTCTTCAACCTTTGCCTATTCTAGAGTGGAAATGGGACAAAGTCAGTATGGATTTCATCACTGGCTTTCCAAAAACCCAGAAAGGAAATGATGCCATCTTCGTTGTCATTGATAGACTTTCAAAAGTTGCTCACTTCGTTCCCGTTCGTGAGTCCATAACTGCTAGCCAGTTCGCGGACTTGTATGTCTCTAGAATTGTGTCTCTTCATGGTGTTCCTTTGGAAATCAATTCTGATCGTGGTAGCCTTTTCACCTCTAGATTTTGGGGAAGCTTTCAGAATGCTATGGGAACTCATCTCTCCTTTAGTACAGCTTTCTATCCTCAGTCTAGTGGTCAAGTCGAAAGGGTTAACCAAATTCTCGAAGACATGCTCAGAGCTTGTGTTATCTCATTTGGAAAGAATTGGGAGAAGTCTTTGCCATTCGCCGAATTTGCTTATAACAATAGCTTCCAATCTAGTCTGAACATGGCTCCTTTTGAACTTCTCTATGGACGAAGATGTCGAACACCCCTAAACTGGTCAGAAACCGGTGAAAGACAATTCTTTGGACCGGATATGATCATGGAAGCAGAAGAGAAAGTTCGCATTGTTTGTGATCAATTGAAAGCAGCCCAGTCTCGTCAGAAAAGCTACTATGATCGTCATCATAGGCAAGAAAGCTACAATCTGGATGAGAAGGCCTACCTTCGGGTTACTCCTCTGAAGGGAACCCAATGTTTCGGTATCAAAGGCAAGTTGGCCCCACGTTATATTGGACCTTTCCGCATTCTTACTAAACATGGAGAAGTTGCCTGCCAACTTGAACTACCCCCGCACCTTTCCCGAGTACATGATGTATTCCATGTGTCACAACTCAGGCGTTGCTTCAAGGACCCCATCCGCGAAGTAGACCATGAAACGCTTGATCTCCAAGATGACCTTTCTTATCGAGAGTACCCCGTTCGTATTCTTGATTCCGCAGAGCGTGTCACTCGTCGTCAGAAAATTAAGTTTCTGAAAGTGCAATGGTCACACCACTCTGAGAAAGAAGCCACGTGCGAAAGAGAAGACCGTCTCAGTGCGGAGTACCCCTCCTTCCTCCCGCAGACTTCTGAATCTCGGGACGAGATTCTTTTGAGTGGAGGTGAGTTGTCAGAACCCTCTGTTAGGAATGTGCTAGGATCAAGTCTCAATTTGCATCATGTTAAAAATTTCAAAAGAAATTGAAATGGGAGAGAGAACACCCCTAGATGAATTTAATTCAAATGGCCAGAAATAAAGTTGCTCCAAAAATTCCTTTTGCATTTTTGAAGAGTCTCATAAATGAGTGTGATCACATATCAAGTGATGTGGGACCAACCCCATGCTCATGGATTTTTCAAATATTCAAACAGGAGCATGGATTTAAATTTAAACCCTATTTGAATTAAAGTTCAAATAATTTGAATTGAAAAATGTTCAAACGTTACAAGTGTCTAGTCTATTATATTGTAAGGCCATATAAAAAGTTTCAGCATTTTATAAAATGTCTAGCTATTTAATTTAGCTAAGACAAAACAAATGACAGCAAATAAAAGGAAAAGAAAAAACCAGAAAGAAGTTACCTGTCGCCTAGGCAAGGCCCACCTCCTCCTGGCGCAGCCCAGCCCACCAAGGGGGGGCACATGCGTCTTCCCCCCTGGACAGGCAGGCAAGCAGGTCGCCGGCGAGCGTCATGAGCTCGTCAGGCAGCTGCTTACCCCCTGGTGGCTTATCTCCTCGCCACGACGACGCATGGAGACGCCCAGTGCATTCCCCCACTCTCCTGGCCATTTCCCTCTCTCCCATCACGATCCCGCCGACGTCCGAGAAGGTCCGGAGAGCACCCGCCATGGAAACTCGCATCCCGAGCCCGAGCTAGGTCCCCAGAGCGTGTCCATCCTCTTCGACGTCCTCGACTTCTTCTCTTTGCAAGAAATCAAGATCCCAGAGCCCTCCTAGTCGCCGGAATCTTCCCCGAGAGCTCGCCGGCCGCCGTGAAGGTTTCCTTCGAATTCTCTGGCCATAGGACCTCCGAGCAAGCCGTCGCTTCCTTTCGACTCAGGGTGAGCTTCTGAGCAAAACCCCTTTGATTCCGCACCTTCCCCGTAGCTGTAGTCGTATCTGCCATGGGAGCCGTAGAACAGCGCCGTCGTGGTGCTCGTCGGCGAGCACCCGTGAAGCAATCGAGCTTGAGGCCTTGTCCTTCACCTTCGCATTGATCTGCTGCTTCATTTGATCACAACCCCGCTTCAAATGGCGCGGCGTAGCGAGTTCCACCCCAAGCCAGTAGCTCCGCCGCCGCTAGGGCTCAACGCCAGCATGGCTACGGTGCCCCCAGCACCCGTATCTTGGCCCGTTCGATGCGCGACGTCAAGAGCTACATCCCAGTGGTCGCAGCGCTTCGAATGGTGCCCGGAATCGCCCTCCCGTGTCTTGCCGCCGTGCTGGAAGGTCCCGGCGACTAGCCGCCGGCGAGGCTGACGTGGTGGATTAGTTTAACCACTAATCCCCCCCAGCAACCACTTACAGGTGGGCCCAACCCTTTCTAATCCTCTCTGTTAGATTAATCTAACAGGGAAATTAGACAGAGAGGCTGACAGCCCTGGCCCACAGGTTAGTTTGAGTAGAGTCAAACCCCGGACGCCAGCATGACATCACAGTGACGCAATAAACCTTTTTCCAATTAAAAGAAATCAGAAAAAACTAGAAAATGCTTTAAATTTGGAAATTCATAACTAATTCATTTTAAATCCAAATTAAACATATAATATATGTAAAATTATCAGAAAAATGCAAGGATTCTGAATATGCAATCTGTTTTCATGTTTGACCAAATAAAATTGGGTGAACAGTGGCAACATTGCATATGCATTCTTTTACAAATCAAATTGGAGTTTGAATTTGCATTTCAAATGCAATACACTCCTTTTAATTGGAATAACTCACACATCCGTGACACATACATCAAGTTTCAACCTTCAACTCATGTGTTTGAGCATTGTCTTATTATTGTTTCGATGTTTATGTTGTTTGTCGAATAGAGGTGGAGCCGGAACCCGAGATCACCCCCTTCGTTGAAGACCCCGATACTGAACCTCGTCAGCAAGGCAAGCAAACCCCATTGATCATGTCGATAAAATCCCACTTCCCTCTCAATCTCGCTTATGCATTGTTTAGGATGATTACCATGATGCGTTTCTACCGCATAGTTGAACCCATTCCTTTGCATGACCTATCATTTTGTCACAGTAGTAAGTAAACCACAATCCTAGCAGATGTAGGAGTTGATTGATATAATGTGGCCCCTGCAACTGTTACTGCTTATTGCATTCTTAGCGTGATACAATGTTGATACTGTTATATGAGTTGGGATGGTAGCAGTCATGTTGATGATGGTGGAAATGTGTTGGTGAATCTACCCTAATACAAGGTGAAGGATGAGAGGTTGTGTAGGAGTACACAGTGGGTTGTGTCATTGAACACCGCCCTAAGTCCGAGTTCTTGTGAGGTGATCCAAGATGAAGAGTACAACCACACATTGGGCTCACTGACCCCTCTCAACCTACTAACTCATACCTTTCGATGTCCAGATGTCGCAGTAGTTCGGAGTTCTGGTAGGTTTGTGGCCTGGCTGCTAAGTGAGAGAACGGCTCAACCGAGACCGGCTTATGCACCACGTACACATCATCTGGGTCCACTTCGGTAAACCGGCCGGGTTCACGATAGTGGTAGCCAACCCAGGTAGGCGGCTTTCTTGGACTAGATCGGCTATGAGGTAATAGTTGTGGTGAACATCCTCGCCGACACCCCTTGAATGGTGTCGAGGCCAAAGGAGGTAACTGATGGTCATGTGTGTGTAGCGGTACACCCCTGCAGGGTCAACAACACTATTCGAATAGCCGCGTCCGCGGTAAGGGACTGCTTGGAAAGCTTAGCTTGATTATTAGACAACTTCAATGGATACTTATAAAACTTGCCAAGATAAGCGTGAGTGCTATGGCGTGCTTTCTCGTGGGAAGTCGAGGAAGGCACCATAGTGGTGTAATTGGTTGAAGATGTAGTGGACTCGTGCACGCTTCTTACCTCAAGTCTGATACTCGTAGTTCAGGACTAGCCAAGTCAAAGTTGGCACTTCTGCTTATGAACCCCACCTCCCTTTGCCTTGATACATGTGCATGAGTAGTATAGCTCCTACGTAAGTCTTGCTGAGTACGACTTTGTACTCACGTTTTCTTATTCTATGTTTTAGATGAACCCGCTGACCCCGAAGGTGGATTCTTCCTCGAGCTCGACGACTGAAGACCAAGCTAGTGTATTCCTAGTCAGCAGACTGGTCCCTCGTGGAAGGGCTTGTTTATAAATAAGGCTTCTCTAAGCCATTTGTTAAATTTGTCTGTACTTAGACCTACTTTGCTTCCGCATGCTTGTTGTAATGTTGGATCATGGTCTCGTGATCTCTGTGCGCACTCTGTAAGAGTTATCAATAAAGTTGTATACTTTGTAGAGAATTGCAATGATACCTGCTGTTCATACTAGACATGTGTGCTGCGTGTATGATTATAACATGCATGTCTTAGTATGGGTTTTCGAGACCTTAGTTGTGATCTGGCTGGCGGTCTTTTATACACCAAGTGGACCTTAGATGTGCGCATATTGGGGCATCGCAATGCGATTGCTTGTGACTCTGTCACGTGGCACACTTTGTTGTATGATCGAGCCCGCCCTAGACCCCGACTAAGTGATCGGGCTGGAGTAAGTCTATGTAAGTGTTATAATACAATCGAGAGTATGGTTGAGGCGACTTGTCTATGAATATGGGAGTTCATCACCCATATCATTTAGACTTGTGTGCAGACGATGAGGACCCATCTCAGTTGATCATCCGGCCTGGATGGGATGCTCCTCACGTTCGATGCTTTCCGAGAACGTTCTGTGCTTGACCTTGTCTGCTTGGACAAGAGGGTACGGTTCTCGGCTCTCCATATGATTGTGTTGTAGCGGGTCTTGCATACGCTAACCCCGGGTCCCGACACGGAGATGGAGCGTTCTGTGAGACAGGAAGTCAAGATTATCACTGCCCAACAACAAGGAGATCCAAGCAATCCCATCATGGTGGGATCTGTCTAACCTCAATACGATCTTTCTCTTAACCTTCAGGGCCTCCTACCTCACTTGAAGATCAATGTACGATCTCCACCATATCCGAGGCTTACTACATCACCAATCAACTCTGTGAAGATTTCCGTGTACTAAAATTACAAGTGGAGGTCTTGGAATCAGAAAACCGAACCCTTCGCCGTGTCATCAGGGATCTGAAGAATAAACAACAACAACAACAAGAATGAGGAGTAAATATCCTTGGGTAATGGCACCCCCTTAGCTTGTTCCAAGCTTGGGGGAGTGCCTGGTATCTTTACCTTTATCTTAGTCTTTTCGAGTCAAGTAGAGTCGTATCATGTCTAGGGAAGTTATTATATGAAATAGGTGTTTGCATTGAGGTCTATCACTCCTTATATGGAGAGTTTGTATCCGTGAGTGTGGAGTCGTCTATACTGGAATATTAATGAGAAGTCTATTGGTTCCTTCGCTGCACTCGATATTCTTTTCATGCAATCAACCTTATGATGATTCTTATGGGCAGTATTGACCTTATATCAGGTATGGCTTTGAAAACTTTATTTAATTTTGGCAAACATAGCTTTGATCTTGACAACATGCATTTTTTTCCAAGTAGCGACATAGCCAAAACCTTTATGTTGTTATGCTTGAAGTGTTATGTTGACAAGGAAGACAACTTGATGTGTTATGCTTACCTTCATGTTTATGCTTTAAATGTTTTTGTAACAGCCCATGTGCAATAAATGAAAATCACCATGAGATTGTACTTTGTCTGTTGACTTTGTAAATTGGCATGATGCTAAAGATTATAATTTCATGTGCTGATTTAAATTTGCATTGGGATTGGAGCCCATTTGGGTTGTTTGAGTTTGCATCCAATTTGGTTCAAGAAGGGTGTTTGAAGATTTTTCCTTGTTGCATGCATGCTCTCCTTGACCCCAAACTTGGCATAGCCAATTCCTTGCCCCTCCCAAGATTTTTAAAAGCCTTGCCCCATTTTTTGCAACTCTAAAAATTTGGGCCACAGTTCAATGTGATTTGAATTTTCAAAAATGCCCCCACTTTTTAGTTGCTCAAAAATTGGTCAAACCAATTTTAGAAAATGGAGAATATTCCAAGGTTTCCAAAGCATATTTTTATATGTTTTTGTCTTTTGTGGATTGGCCACAAAAAGTCTTGGGAATTTCTGTTATCTTTTTAATGGAAAAGCCCTTCTTTTTTCTTTTCTCTCGGGAGGCAGTCCAGAAGGCCAGGCCCATCTGGGCCTCCCCTTGTCCGCAGCCCACCTGGCCCACGCCAGCGAAGGGGTACGCGGAGTGTTCATTCGCCGCTGGATCTTGATCAGGCGGCTGGGGGTTGTCGCCTTTCCAGCGTGGAGAGGTCCCCGCCGGCCGTCTCTCTCACACCGGCGACGCCATCGACGTCGACGCCTGCCGACGTGGCTAGGGGCCTTCCCCCCTTATATCCTGCGCTCCTGGATACCCCTGGAACCCTAGGGTTCCGTTTCCCCACTCGTCTCCCATCGCCGCCGCCGGGTTCGTCTCCTCTTCCCTCCCCTGTTCCGCCATGGCTGCCGGTCGTTTCCTTCGAAATTTCTCGCCGTCGTGCCAAATTGGTGGCTGTGCGCTCGCGTACACCGTCACCTGCACCTCACCTCCCTATCCATGCCATGTAGGACGAGCCGAGACCTCGCAGCCGCCTCTGCGCCGACAAGGGTCGCCGCGGTCTCCTCCTTCCACGACGGCGGTGAACGGCTCCTTCCTCCATGTCTAGGCTCGGGGTCGTCTGCAACATCCCCAAGGTGAGCCTCAAAGGTTCCCTTTCCTCCCGTAGAAAGTAGGTCGCGGTCCCGAGCGCGCCGTCGTTTTCCGGCCGTCGGGTGAAGTCGTAGCCGAGCTACCGAGGCCGCCTTTCCCATGGCGTGTCCAGAGCGTGTATGCGCGCGCTCTAGGTGTGTCCAGGACGTGCGTTTGGCTGCAAGGAGCCACCTTGAGCTCTTGTCGCTCGCCTGTCGACGCCGGACCTGCAGGTGTCTGAAGTTTTGCGCGCCGCCGTGTTTTCAATCGTCGATGACCTCGTCTTTGTAGCGCTAGGGTCCGGGTTCCGCCGCAGGTATGTTCGTGGATGTGGTGTGTACGGTCTTGTGCACCGAGGTGCGGCCGGAAGCACCTGTGGGCGACGCCATCGTCGTCAGAACAGAGCTCCCGTGGGCATGCTCTGAACTTTTGAGGCAGTGTTGCCACAGTGCTTCGTCGTGTTTGGGTGGCAGCCGCCTCGCCTCCGATGAGCCTGCAGTAGATCCAGGGGCACCCTCGTGTGCAGGGATGTCCCCTCTCGGGTTTCCCCCACCTGTCTCGCCAAGTGATGGCCGGGGTGCGACGCCATGCTCACCGGAGTTAGCCGTAGTCTCAGGGTTCAGCCTTGCGCCCATGTCCTCAGAGGTGTCGCGTTTTCAGAGTTCAGAGGGGGAGAGGTGCTTCTACAGTGCCGAGTCGCATTGCTTGTCAGCTTCAGCAGCGTAGTGCAGTGGTCTGGACCTAGGAGGAGAAGGGTGAGGTCCTGGGCTCGAATCCCTCGCCAGGCTAATTTTTTTGCCCTTTCTTTTTTTTGTTTTTCCCTCGCAGAGGTGGGCTGGGATGAGGAGAAGGAGAGTAGCAGTGGCCTTTGGCCGAAACCAGCCCAGTGGGGCTGAGCCCCTTTTTATTATCTGTTTTTTTTTCTTTGTTGTTTAAATTCAATTTTGGTTTGAATTCAAATTCAAAATGAATTTGAACCTTGGAGATCCTTCACCTCAAATTGTGGCATCCAATATATGAACTTGGGGTAGAATTGCCCATTGATCACAGTGGTGGTGTTCATCTTGCAGTTTGCCCCCTCTAATTTTGTGAGTAGTGGTAATTTTGCAAAGAAGCCCCTCACTTCTTTTGTATTTGCAAATTGTTTTGCAAATTCAAAGTGTGACATGCCATATATGTTTTTGGGGTAGAAAATATCAGGGATTTCAATGGTGATGTCCATGTGATGTTTTGTGCAACTCATGTGGACATGGTGTGAAGCACCTAACCATGCCAAACCTGCTCTGCCTGACCTTGCCTTGCTTCAACTTCAGTGCATGTTGAGTCCTGATCATCTTTTCATTCCAAGTTCCTGTCAATGTCATCTTCAAATCTTTGCATCTTTGAAAACCAGCCCCTATGCATATTGTCATATGCAATGTGGCTGGGTTCCTTTCTTTTGTTGCACCTTTTCCGATGTCAAGTTCATCGACATCTCTCCGTCTCCGGAATCGATGTTTTACTTTCACATTGTAATTATTTTTGTTAATTCCATTGTTGATCATGTCATGTTGCCATGTTAATTACACCAAAATTAAGGCTAAGACCGAAGCCATTCAATGTAAATAATTGCATATGAAGTTGTTGACGTGTCGTCACCACCTTCATTTAAATCTGACTAGATAGGGTCACATCATGTCGATTAAACTTGATCATACCATCTTTGGCTGTGCATTGCACCCATTGCTTACGTGCGTGCTTTTCCTTGCTGGTACTTTACGTTAGCACCTGAGACTGTCGAGGAGACTTACGTGGAGATTTCTGACACCGAGCCCGAGGAGCCTGCTACGTCTGCTTTGACGACCGATTACCCAGGCAAGGGGAAGATTTATACCATTACTTGATACCTTTCTGCCTACCTGCCTAGTTGTAATCTAGAACGTTTGTTTCATCCTATCCACCTTGTTCATGCCAAAAAGCAACCCCAAACAGCTATGATCCCCACATCCCAGCAAAACATTGTATTGCTAAGTTACCGTTGCTCAGCCATTGCTTAGTATGAGTAGGAAAACTTGCTGCTTACCCTATGCCATGGTTTGGGATATCATGTTATTCAAAGAAGTTGGTTGATATTTATTATTATTAAGATGTTAATATTATACTTGACGAATGATGGGATACCGGGCTGTTCCCGCCAGGTGTTTTGTTCCATTTGAGTCACCTAGGTCCCGAGTTCCGGGCATTGTGTTTATTCACAGCGTGCCTAATCGTGTGTGGGATTCTATGGGGTCCCCTTGTCTTACCTACCTAGCTTCATACAGTTCTAGTGGTGGCCCGAGCGGATTTACTATTTGCAAACGTGTGTGTGCTTGGTTGGTACACCAGCAGTTTTTGAAACAACCCGGACCAACGGAGACATAGTTCCTCTGGTTGGTCCACACTAGTGAGCTAGGGAAGTCCCCTGATTTATAGGTGAGACTAAACCCGACCTTAGCCATACGGAAGAGGCCGATCTGAGAGCGTGGCCGGCTTTTGGATTGGATGTCGAATCCCTGGGGGCCACCCGGAATTGTGTGTTATTAGTTAGAGGGACTCTGACGTTCCGGAATTTCAGGCGTTTACCTAGCCAATTGGAAACCGGGCGTACATGCGAAGCCTATGATGGGCAGTTGGTACACCCCTGCAGGGTTAAATCTTTTCGAAAAGCCGTGTCCGCGGTTATGGACGACTTGAGACCTACTCCTTGTTCATAGAATAACATCAATTTTGACTCATAATTAAAACTTGCTTACCGTGTGAGTGCCTTGGTTGCTTTTCTTCTTCCAGGGGGACCGAGAGAAGATCCAGGTTGTGTTATGTTTGACGTAAGTAGGTGGTTAGCAGACTTATGACGCGATGTCACGTGTATTCTTGGATCTTACCTCTACTCTAATAGAACGATAGCCACCATATATGCTAGTGCGGCTGCAACCTTTACCTTTATCTTGTCTTACCATAAGGAGTTAGTTATCCTGTAATGATATAATCTCACCCCTGTTTTCCTTTTGTGCTTTTACTGTTTTGTCTGATCGGCCGCTGCAGTGGACTACTACCTTGACCCGAGCACTGGGCCATACTTCGTGGAGGTGCCCCCGGAGGATGACGATGAGGACGACCTCGTTTAGTAGATCCTATAGTTGGGCTTCGACGATCCGTGGGTGGACTATTTATGTGCAGCCCTCTCTAGGGCAATTTGGATTTTGACCGTACTCGGTCGTGAATGTCTTCCGCTTGTTGCATGATGTACTGATGGGTACATGGACCTCTGAGATGATGTAATAATTCCAGCGGCGCTGTATGCACTGGACTCTATTATTTATGTTTTAGTATAAAGTTCATTGTTCTTATACCTGTTGTCGAGAATCCGGCAGCGACACGAGTGCGAGTGTCGTGAGTCGGTGGCCTTTTATGCGCTACTAACTTGAGCGGGACGCGAAAGCGACTAACTCGAGTTAGCACCGCATCGGGGGCCTTACAGTTTTGCATCTAAATCAGCATCAATTGTCTGATCTCTCAAAGCCTTTTCTAGCCAAACTCTTTGCCAAGTGGATTTCTGCTTGTGCATCCATACCCTGAGACCAATATCTTCCATATGAGTCCACCTTACCTTCCTATTCATGGTATTCCCCTACCACTCCTATAAGTATAGAATTCATGTGTTGTCCTTAAATGTTCAAAATCTTCTTTTTTGTTCCTCTTGTTTAGCTCATGAGGAAGTAGTAGGTAATTCATGATCTTCTTAAGTTGGACAAATTTTACCCCAGGATTGCATGTCTAATATGCAAACCCTTAATACGAGGAGGAACTAGCATGACTGCGCCCAGCTCGAAAGATAATATAACAAACAAACCCTCCTGCACGCTTGGTCTATGAGAAATGAAAAACTTTGGCAGTGATAAACAAAGGAGATTAAGGGGATGTGATCGTCCCCACTTGGGAGCCGTTCCTCGAAAATTGTCCATCTTGAGAAGTAATTAAGCTATCTATTAGCATTCATTGACAAACTACGCACCTCCCAAAATTTAGGTTCACTATGTTTGATTTAAGGATAGCACATGAGTTTTCCCTTCTTGCCTTTAACAAGGCCTTTCCTTTACTTTTATGTTGAGTCAGTTTTCCTACTTCTTTCTTTTCCCAAAGAGAATAGACACTTGATGTTGATGAGGATTCATCCATATAACGATGCATTAAGTTTTGCCATGCCACATCATCGTAGACATTATATTTTTGGTAAGTAAGTTGTTTGCAAAGCTTATGCCATGCAAGCATCTTCCTTTGTGTTAGCATTTGCACTTCATGACTAATAATATGTTCTTTCAAATCTTCAAATTGTTTCATTATAATTAGAAAGAGCATACATAAAAGTTGTTAGTTGTCCTTTGACCAAGGATATGTTTGCCATAATTTGATGAGTTCTCTCAGCCCTACTTTTGATTATAATTGTTATTACTTTCTCATAAGGACCTTATGAGTTGAGGTTGCTGTTGAGGATGCTTGAGTTTGATGAAGAAACCTTGATGCTTCTTGTACGTATTCTATTTATCGACACTTCACTCCTAAACTTGTGGACAGGTTTACCGAGCTTAGTATCCGCTTGGGGACAAGCGAGGTCTAAGCTTGGGGGAGTTGATACGTCCAAAATGCATCACTATTTTATATAGTAATTCTTTCTTATTCATTGATATATTTAATGATATGATGTTGTTCTTATGTTGTTTTGGCTTAATTTACATAGTTTGCAACATTCCGATGCCGAAGCAGCAGACGCAGGATTCAGCGGTAAAAAGTGGACGCTGAGTTGCTGAAGAAGAACACCTCCAAATTACCTGAAAATCGACGGAGGGTGTTTTTCAGAAGAATGACGAAGACACGCTGAAGAGGGCCAGTGGGGGGCCACAGGGTGCCCAGGAGGCCACCCGGCCCGGCCCCCACCCTGGCCATGCAGGGAGGGCGCCTGGACACCTGGGGACACTCCCGGCTCCCCCCTTTGGCCTATATATCGCACATCATCGAAAAACCCTAAAGGAGGAGAACTTTCGCGAGTTCCTCCGCCGCTCCGTGGCAGAAACCAACAGAGGAGAAAAGACATCTCCGGCGCGCAGATTCCGCTAGGCAGAACACCTCCCGGAACGGGAGATCGTCGCCATCATCGTCAATATCGTCACGGACATCATCGAGATCATCATCAACATCATCCCCAACATCAGCACCATCTTCATCTTCATCCAATCTCACCTCACTAGTTCAACTTGTGTTGTAATCCGTACTATCTATCCTTTGTACTCTACCGGTGTTGATTACTACCGTGTGATGAATGCTATTGATTTTTGTTGGAGAAATATCATTATGTCCAGATTGTTTATCATCTATTTATCCCCTCTGATCATGATCTCTTTTATGTCTTGTAAGTAGTTACTTTAGTTCTTGAGGACATGGGAGAAGTCTAGTTGTTAGTAGTCATATGATGTTGAAGTAATATGTGTTGTTTGATATTTAAGTTGTGTTGTTATTTTCCTAGTGGTGTTGTGTGAGTCGAACACTCAACACTTCGCCTTATTAAGGACCTAGGGGAATGCATTGTGTATAAAAATGCTTGCGGTGGGTTGCCGGAGTGACAGAAACCTGAACCCCAGTTCGCACGCTTTTGCACAAGGGAACAATGGATCATCGATCGTATTGATATGGTTAGGCTTTTGCCTTAATTACTATCTTGTATTTGCGGATGCTTGCAAGATGTTTAATCATAAGAGTGCATTCATCTTAGTCTCCGAGAAGAAGATGGTCCTCGAAGCAAGATCAAAGCTATGATCTCTCCACCGGTATCCACACGTCCGGCACAGCAATCCGGCAGCGTTCCGCCGTCCAGAGAAGAACTCCTCCGAGAAAACTAGAGAGAGAAAACCCTAGCGAGTTCCGATCTAGATTAGAATCTAAACCGGGGTCTAAAAGTGGAGCAATTAGCAACTAGAGCAAGGGGAGGCGCAGGGGCTTGTCTAAACTCCTCCCCCCCCCCCGCTTGGCTCACCTTATATAGGTGGCCAAGGGGCCTAGGGCGCCGGCCAAGAGGGTTTGGGAGTCCAACTTGGACTCCCAAGCCTACCAAAACCTACCCATACCTTCCCACCGAAAACCTTCCATAATGGGTTTTGGAAATCCCACCTGGAGGGGGATTCCTTCCCCTTGGTGCGCCCCCACCCCTTAGTCGGCTTGGGCAGCCTTGGTGGCTTGCCCCCCAAGGCTAGAGGCGCAGGGGAGTTGGTGGTACTGCCCGGAACCTTCCGGAACCTTCCATGACCTTCTAGAAGCTTCCAGGACCTTCCGGGACATACCGGGACCGTTTCGGGACATTCCGGACACTTCTGGAGCACTTCCAATACCTTCCGGGACCTCTAACGAATGTTCCGGAGCCATCTAAATAGGTTTCGGAACAATCCGGGTTTAGGTTAATATGTCCGGTGAACACAACATATTGTTTAAGATGTCCACCAATCACCGAAACTATTCCCATTACAATTTTCATATGAACTAAAGTTATCTGAAACAATTCCAAAATATCTTAGTCATATTCTTTGCTCTTTACTTGCTTCCACTAAACCTTCAATCATCCTAGTATTCTAACAGATTACTGCACTTTAAGTGTGTGACCCAATAGGTTCGGTATTATGTGGACATGACTTAGAACACTTTCAAGACTCATAGTCATTTGTCAATAATCAACAGCGGAGCCATGGACACCCATGTTGACTCCCACACATACACGAAAAGACTTCGAGTGAACCTTTATGTTTATCGTATACTATTCCCTTTGCTTCACGATATATGACAAAGTTAGAGGAGAGAAGTTTTGGCACCCATGTGAAACAACCTTTTGATCACAAGCCATTAGTTATCCTCATTTCTCGTTTGTCTTCATTCCTAGTTACGTATACCGGTATCTCCGTGATCTAATCACAAAGTGTCTGGCCAGACGAGAATAGATACCGTTATACCGAGTGGGCCCTGAGTCTATATCTCTTCATCGTGAAGGAGCAAATCCCATTCTCGAACTATCACTGTTACTAGACACACTGTCCAATGTACCCAGAACTTATTTTACTACTTCCCATTTACGGGAAGATTCATCTAAGAACCAAAGCACATCTTCTTGTGTGAAGTGACTTGACATTCTCATGGTCTAAGGAACTATGTATATAATAACATTTTATGATATGACTTATAACGTTTGTTTTACGATGAGTTCTCTAAGTATATCATTTAACACTGGGGTCGGTTCAACATCATTGTTCTGCTAACAATATGCTCTCATTGCTATTGACATCCTTGTTACAAGAACAATGTCCATGATTAAGAAAACATAATCATCAATAAGCACATGGGCTGGTCTTAGAGGCAAAACCAGGAACTCTTGTTGTTTACATTTCCACACATGCATATGAGTTTTCTTCTGAATCTCACAGTCAGGATCATTGCAATTATAGCACAAAAATATAAACATTAATTATGAACATGAATATATAAATAATAACACACTTTATTATTGCCTCTAGGGCATATATCCAACAGTCTCCCACTTGCACTAGATACAATAATACCAGTTACATAAGTTCTCTCACACCAATGGCTGTTCGGTGTTTCTCATGCTTTGCTCGTGGAAGAGGCTTCGTCATCGGATCTGACACGTTCAGGTCCGTGTGAATCTTGCATACTTTCACATATCCTTTGTCAACGAACTCTCGGATTTTGTGATAACGGCGTTCAATGTGTTTGGATTTCTGGTGGGACCTTGGTTCTCTAGCTTGCGCCACGGCTCCACTATTGTCACAGTAGATCTCCATGGGGTCTTCAGCACTAGGAACCACACCTAGCTCAGTGACGAACTTCTTAATCCAATATCCCTCCTTCGTAGCTTCTGAAGCTGCGATGTACTCCGCCTCCGTTGTAGAATCCGCGACCGTGTTTTGCTTAGAACTTTTCCAACTTACGGCACCCCCGTTGAGTGTGAAAACATATCCTGATTGAGATTTGAAATCATTCGGATCTGTCATGAAGCTTGAATCAGTGTAACCCTTTACAACAAGTTCTTCATCACCTCCGAATACCAAGAACATATTCTTAGTTCTGTTTAGATACTTCAAAATATTTTTGACTGCTACCCAGTGTGCACTACCTGGGTTGCTCTGGTATTTTCTACATATACTCAGAGCATAGGAAACATCTGGTCTTGTACATATCATGGCATACATAACAGATCCAATTGCCGAAGCATATGGAATTGTGCTCATCTCTACCTGCTCCTCAGTGTTCTTAGGACACTGGCTCTTGCAGAGTACCACACCATGTGACATTGGTTTCTCCATTCTGAACCTATTCAGAACCTTGTCTATATACGTGCTTTGGCTCAGCCCTATCAGGCGCCGGGATCTATCTCTATAGATCTTAATGCCCAATATGTATGCAGCTTCGCCTAAGTCTTTCATCGAAAAACTGCTTTTCAATGACTCCTTTATAGTGTTAAGAAATTCTTTATCATTTCCAATCAACAATATGTCGTCTACATACAGTATTAGAAAAGATATTGCGCTCCCACTTACTTTCTTGTAAACACAAGCTTCTTCGCCATTCTGGATGAAGCCAAAACCTTTGACCACTTCATCAAAACGAAGATTCCAACTCCGTGATGCTTGCTTTAGTCCATTGATGGATCTTTTAAGCTTGCACACCTTTCCAGCATCCTTTGGTGCGACAAAACCCTCAGGTTGTATCATGTATACATTCTCCTCGAGGTTCCCATTCAGGAAAGCTGTTTTGACGTCCATCTGCCATATCTCATAGTCGAAATATGCAGCAATTGCTAGTAAAATCCGCACAGACTTAAGCATTGCTACTGGCGAGAAAGTCTCGTCGTAGTCAACTCCTTGCACTTGTCGGAACCCTTTCGCAACAAGTCTAGCTTTATGAATAGTGATATTACCATCCGCGTCTGTCTTTCTTTTGAAAATCCATTTACATTCAATTGGTTTCACACCCTCTGGAGGGATCACCAAGTCCCATACTTGGTTTTCGTACATGGATTCCATTTCGGATTTCATGGCTTTTAGCCATTCAGTGGAGTTGGGGCTCATCATCGCTTCTTTGTAGTTCACAGGCTCATCATCTTCCAATATGAATACTTCGTTAGCGTACCACTCGGGTAGCTGACGTACTCTGCCTGATCTCCTTGGTTCAGTCTCCAGCTTCTCAGAAGTTCCTACATCACTTGCAGGAGCTTCCGGTTCCTTCATCGGAATGACTGCCGGAACAACTTCTGTCGTTTCATTCCTTGGTTCCGAAGGTTCACTAACCTCATCAAGCTGTACTGTCCTCCCACTCACCTCTTTGTTAAGAAACTCTTTCTCAAGAAAAGTTCCTCCTTTAGCAATAAATACTTTGCCATCGGAGGGGTGGTAAAAGGAATAGCCTACGGTGTCTTTGGCATAACCTACAAAGTAGCACTTGTCTGCTTTAGGGTCGAGTTTGTTCGGTTGTAAACGTTTTACATAAACATCACAACCCCAAATTTTCAGGAACAAAATGTTGGGTTTGTTCCCATTCCACAACTCGTATGGTGTCGTTTCCACAGACTTTGACGGCGCCCTATTTAAAGTAAAAGCGGCAGTCTCTAACGCATAACCCCAAAAAGATAGTGGCAGATCAGTTAATGACATCATAGACCTTACCATGTCTAACAAAGTTCGGTTACGCCTCTCAGACACTCCATTTCTCTGTGGAGTTCCAGGTGGCGTCAGCTGTGAAACGATTCCACGCTCTATGAGGTGTTCTCTAAACTCATGACTAAGATATTCACCACCACGATCGGATCGTAGAAATTTGATTTTCTTGTCACGATGATTCTCAACTTCATTCTGAAATTCTTTGAACTTTTCGAAAGTTTCAGACTTTTTCTTCATTAAGTAAATATAGCCATATCTACTCAAATCGTCAGTAAAAGTTACGAAGTAGAGATATCCACCGCGCGCTGGTATACTCATCAGACCACACACATCACTATGTATTATTTCCAATACGTTAGTCGCCCGTTCTACATGACCTGTGAACGGCGTCCGAGTCAATTTGCCCATCAGACAAGCCTCACATTTATCAAATGATTCGAAATCAAAAGATTGCAAAATTCCATCTTTATGAAGTTTCTGCATGCGTTTCTTTCCGATGTGACCTAGACGGCAGTGCCACATGTAAGTGGTATTATCAGTCTGCTTGAGACGTTTAGAGCTAGTGTTCAATATGTCGTTACTACAATCAAGATCTAAATAAAACAGCCCATTCTTAATAGGTGCAAAACCATAGAACATATTCTTCAAGTAAATGGAGCAACCATTGTTCTCAGACTTAAAATTATAACCGTCACGGACTAAACATGATCCCGACATAATGTTCTTACAAATAGCAGGAACGAAATAACAATTATCTAATTCTATGGTAAATCCTGAAGGTAGATGTATAGTGTAGACGCCCACGGCTTTAGCAGAGATCGTAGCTCCATTTCCGACACGCATCGTCACTTCATTCTTTTCCAGCTTCCTTATTCTCCTTAGTCCCTGTAATGAATTACAGATATGAGCAACAGCTCCAGTATCAAATACCCACGACTTAGAGTGAGGGCCGGAAAGAAAAACATCTATGACATATATAACTTTTATACCTTCGCTGGTAAAACCAGGCTTCTTTCTATCTGCCAGATACTTCTTGCAGTTCCTCTTCCAGTGACCTTTAGCTTTGCAGTAGAAGCACTCAGTATCTTTGTTAGGGCCGGTGCCAGAGGGGTTTCTTGGTCTTGGCGCCAGGCTTGCCGGCGCCCTTGCCCTTGGACTTGCCCTTCTTCTTGAAACTGGTGGTCTTGCTAACCGCCAACGTATAGTCAGCCTGCATGGTAGTCTCCGCATTTTTCAGCATTGCAAGCAGTTCATTAACTGACTTATCCATCCCGTTCATGCGATAGTTCTGAACAAAGCCTTTGAAACTTGGCGGGAGTGACATGAGAACAATATCTGTACCCAGTGATTCCGGGACCGGAAATCCCAGCTCAGTCAACCTTTGCCCAAGGCGCATGATCTTTATCACATGCTCACTGACAGGTGTTCCTTCTTTCATCTTGCAATTCCACATGGCATGAGTTACCTCATACCGTTCAGTTCTAGCGTGTTTGGCATACAGAGCGTCTAACTCCTTAACAATTAAGTGGGGATCGGTGTTTTCAAACCTCCCTTGTAACTCTGATTCCATACACGCAGTCATAAGACACTGAACTGCGGTGCTATCATCAAGCTTAGTCTGATGCACATTCTGCTCAGCTACCGTGGCTTCAGGCCCCGGCGCTGCTGGGAGAGGTGTCGTCAGGACATAGTCCTTCTTAGCACTCCTGAGTACAATTCTCAGGGAACGAACCCAGTCCGCATAGTTGCTTCCATCAGCTTTCAATTTTTCTTTCTCAATCAACGGACCTAAGTTAAACTGGGGATTGACACGGGCCATTTCAATCTACAACATAAACACAAGTTTCACTTTAGACAATGTTCATAATTAAGTTGCACTAATTAATCATACTATTATTTTAATAAGTGCTCCCACTCAGACCAACATCTCTCGTAGTTGATTCTAAGTGATTCAAGATCCAAGTTCAGTCGTCCGCCATTGATGTGACATCACTGATGACTTAGACTGAATTGGTAGGCCAACTTGCCAATCACGCAAGGTGATTCTTGTTCATCTTTCGATGGGCGTGTTCCGGTAGCAAACTTTTATCCAAACCATCAAGATAACCAAGTGTAATGTGCTGTGTGTTCTTTTAACACACCCATCTTTTATGCGTCACACCGTGTGCACCCATGTGACATGACCTGCTCCGGTGTGAAACATAGTATAGACGGTGCTACAGTTGGGAGAACACTATCAACATGATATTATTTTGCGAGAGATCACCCTAATAAAACACGACTACCGCGCATCAAACAAGGGTGCAACAAAGGATTAACATCACAGGAAATTCATAAGATGTGTGACATGGTATAGCCCTTTGTGTCTTGAAGTTTTCTTTGCCTTCATGACTCCGTGGTAGAAGTCTCCACCCACCACCTGTTTGTCCTTGGCGCCGGGACCTCCTCACGGCTTCGGCATGTGTGTTGGGGTCCACCTTCACATCATTGATCATCACCTTGTTTCTATCTATAGCCTTGCCTCAAGCTACTAAACAGTTCTGGCACGCAGGCCATAATTAAGTGACAATCATATGACTCCAGTCATCATGCCGTACCACGGCTCGCAGGCCGCAAAAATATTACATCATATAGCATCTCATACAAAACACATTGCAAATCTTGAAGGCTATACCACATCACATGCACTTTCTGCAAAAACGAGTTAGATCGCTATCTATACGGGTTGTTGCAAATTTTATCGTGGTTGTTAAGCAGGTTTACAGGGCAAACGAGAAACCCTAGACAAAACAAAACACGATACTTCTTTTGTTGCTAGTTTAACATACGGGGTGAGTGTAGCAACTAATGCCACAAGCCAAACTTCGTTAAACGCGTGACCCCCGTGTGGATTTGAGTTCATAAAATCCACAAGCCCGTTCATGTAAAATTTTCTATAGCAAGACTAGGATGAGATCCAAGGAATTTGATGTAGTCCATGATCAAGGCAACCATCATACTAAGAGCAGCATAGAGGGATCATGGCAAAACTCAAACCTTGTAGAAAAATCACATCATGCCGTCGAGCAAAGAACAAATCACATGATATGGAAGCAAACAAGAAAATCACTGCCTCATATCAACATATGATCTAGCTAAACATGCATCTAATCAAGGATCGCTCATGATACCGCTGTTGGGGAACGTAGTAGAATTCAAAAATTTCGTGCCTACGTAACGAGAACCCAAGATCATCCAAGATAGATCACATACAAGGTTTAGGTTTTATGCTCACCAACGGTTGCAACGGAAGAAGAGTTGGTGAAGCGGCGTGGACGTAGTGGAAGTAGTCGAAGCAGATCTCCCACGAACAATCCCTCGAACAGATCTCCGAGAAGAAGATGGTCCTCGAAGCAAGATCAAAGCTATGATCTCTCCACCAGTATCCACACGTCCGGCACAGCAATCCGGCAACGTTCCGCCGTCCAGAGAAGAACGCCTCCGAGAAAACTAGAGAGAGAAAACCCTAGCGAGTTCCGATCTAGATTAGAATCTAAACCGGGGTCTAAAAGTGGAGCAATTAGCAACTAGAGCAAGGGGGAGGCGCAGGGGCTTGTCTAAACCCCTCCCCCCCCCTTGGCTCACCTTATATAGGTGGCCAAGGGGCCTAGGGCGCCGGCCAAGAGGGTTTGGGAGTCCAACTTGGACTCTCAAGCCTTCCAAAACCTACCCATACCTTCCCACCGAAAACCTTTCATAATGGGTTTTCGAAATCCCACCTGGAGGGGGATTCCTTCCCCTTGGTGCGCCCCCCACCCCTTAGCCGGCCAGGGAAGCCTTGGTGGCTTGCCCCCCAAGGCTATGGGCGCAGGGGAGTGGGTGGTACTGCCCGGAACCTTCCGGAACCTTCCATGACCTTCTAGAAGCTTCCAGGACCTTCCGGGACATACCGGGACCGTTTCGGGACATTCTGGACACTTCTGGAGCACTTCCAATACCTTCCGGGACCTCTAACGAATGTTCCGGAGCCATCTAAATAGGTTTCGGAACAATCCGGGTTTAGGTTAATATGTCCGGTGAACACAACATATTGTTTAAGATGTCCACCGATTACCGAAACTATTCCCATTACAATTTTCATATGAACTAAAGTTATCTGAAACAATTCCAAAATATCTTAGTCATATTCTTTGCTCTTTACTTGCTTCCACTAAACCTTCAATCATCCTAGTATTCTAACAGATTACTGCACTTTAAGTGTGTGACCCAATAGGTTCGGTATTATGTGGACATGACTTAGAACACTTTCAAGACTCATAGTCATTTGTCAATAATCAACAGCGGAGCCATGGACACCCATGTTGACTCCCACACATACACCAAAATACTTCGAGTGAACCTTTATGTTTATCGTATACTATTCCCTTTGCTTCGCGATATATGACAAAGTTAGAGGAGAGAAGTTTTGGCACCCATGTGAAACAACCTTTTGATCACAAGCCATTAGTTATCCTCATTTCTCATTTGTCTTCATTCCTCGTTACGTATACCGGTATCTCCGTGATCGAATCACAAAGTGTCTGGCCAGACGAGAATAGATACCGTTATACCGAGTGGGCCCTGAGTCTATATCTCTTCATCGTGAAGGAGCAAATCCCATTCTCGAACTATCACTGTTACTAGACACACTGTCCAATGTACCCAGAACTTATTTTACTACTTCCCATTTACGGGAAGATTCATCTAAGAACCAAAGCACATCTTCTTGTGTGAAGTGACTTGACATTCTCATGGTCTAAGGAACTATGTATATAATAATATTTTATGATATGACTTATAACGTTTGTTTTACGATGAGTTCTCTAAGTATATCATTTAACACTGGGGTCGGTTCAACATCATTGTTCTGCTAACAATATGCTCTCATTGCTATTGACATCCTTGTTACAAGAACAATGTACATGATTAAGAAAACATAATCATCAATAAGCACATGGGCTGGTCTGAGAGGCAAAACCAGGAACTCTTGTTGTTTACATTTCCACACATGCATATGAGTTTTCTTCTGAATCTCACAGTCAGGATCATTGCAATTATAGCACAGAAATATAAACATTAATTATGAACATGAATATATAAATAATAACACACTTTATTATTGCCTCTAGGGCATATATCCAACACCACCCACTCAACACTTATCAACACAGCACATAGTACCGATACAGAATATGGCGAAAGCACGTGACTATTTCTCCCGTGTGTCCTCAAGAACGCTTTAGCCTTTATAAGTTCAGTTGCTAAGCCTCTCCTTTGCTCAAAAGGATTTGGCTACTTGTTACTCCTTGGTGCCTTTTACTTTGCTCGCTTTTACCTTTTTGTTTCTTATACCAAAAGCCCCTAAAAAGTTATCTTTCAGTTCATGCGGCTATTTGTTTACCAAAGTCACTTACCAATACCTTGTGCTCCTCGTTGGGTTCAACACTCTTATTTATAGAACACTCTACAAACGATCCCCTACAGTTGAGGGTCATCAAGCATGTCCACAATAACCCAGATGGAATCATGGCCTTGGGCTGATTTGGGAAGCCCCACGACAAAGTCCATGCATATGTCTTCCCATTTCCACTGGGGGACTCGTAGAGGTTGCAGCCATCCAGCGGGCTTCTGATGCTCGGCCTTGACTCGGTTGCATATATCGCAACACGCCACATAGTATGAAAATTCCTTCCTCCTTCTGGGCCACCAAAATGTCGTCCTCAAATCTTGGTACATCTTGGTACCTCCTGGGTGAATGGAATATGTGGACTCATCTGCTTCTCGCAGTATTTGCTTTCTTAGGCTGTTCTGATCTGGTACACATAGTCGGTCCTGAAACCAGAGAGTCTCCTGGGCGTCGGTGCGGAAGGACACAGCTTTGCCTTGTCGTACTCTGTCCTTGATCTCTTGGATCTCCGGATCTTGTTTCTGGGCTTCCTTGACTTCTTCCACGAGAGTTGGGGTAATCTCCATTGTCTTCACATGCAGCTGGCCGCATAGCACCAGGTTCATACTAGCAAATTCCCTTTGCAGTTTTGGATTCATCCCTTTCCAAAGTGTGTGGACCATGCTTGGCTTTCTACTGAGGGCATCGGCCACCACATTGGCTTTCCCGGGGTGATAGTTGATCCCGAGGTCGTAGTCCTTGACCAATTCCAGCCATCTCCTTTGCCTGAGGTTGAGATCCGGCTGGGTGAAAATATACTTGAGGCTCTTGTGGTTCGTGTATATTTCATACCGTTGGACGATAAGATAATGCCTCCATATCTTCAAAGCATGCACTATGGCTGCTAGTTCCAAATCATGGGTGGGATAATTTCCTTCGTGTGGGCGTAGCTGCCAGGAGGCATATGCTACAACCTTTCCTTCTTGCATCAGCACACATCCGAGGCCATTCCTAGAGGCATCACAATATATGTCGAATCCCTTGTGAAGGTCCGGCAAGGTTAAGACGGGTGCGGAGGTTAAGTTTGTCTTTAGCTGCCTGAAGCTATCATCACATTCCTTGGTCCAGAATAATTTCTGATTCTTCTTCAATAGCTCGGTCAATGGCTTGGCTATTTTGGAGAACCCTTCAATGAATTGGCGATAATATCCAGCCAATCCCAAGAAACTCCGGACCTCAGTCACGGTGGTGGGTGCCTTCTAGTTCAGTACGTCGGCCACTTTACTGTGGTCTATAGCCACCCCTTGTGCTGACAAGATGTTCCCCAGAAATCCCACCTCCTTTAAAAAGAATTCGCACTTGCTGAATTTGGCATATAGACGGTGAGCTCGCAGTCGCTCCAATACGATACGGAGATGCTGCTCATGCTCCTCTTCACTTCTGGAGTATATGAGGATATCATCAATGAATACCACCACAAACTTGTCTAGGAAGTCCATAAAGACCTTGTTCATCATGCCCATGAAGAATGCTGGAGCATTTGTTAACCCGAATGACATGACTGTGAACTCATATAAGCCATATCTCGTGGGGAACGCCATCTTGGGTATGTCTTCTTTCTTGATCTTCAACTGGTAATAGCCCGTAAGAAAGTCTATCTTGGAAAATACCCGAGCACCATTCACCTGGTTAAACAGATCATCAATGCGAGGTAACGGATATTTGTTCTTGATGGTGACTTCATTTAGTGGGCGGTAGTCCACACACATTCGCAGGCTGCCATCCTTCTTCTTGACAAACAACACAGGTGACCCCCACGATGAGGTGCTGGGGCGAATGTATCCTTTCTGCAATAACTCGTCCAGCTGATTCTTCAGCTCTACCAGTTCGGTAGATGGCATTCGGTAGTACTTCTTGTATATGGGGGCTGTTCCGGGAACAATATCAATAGCAAACTCGAGTTCCTTATCTGGTGGCATACCTGGAAATTCTTCTGCGAATACATCGGGGAATTCTCTGACCACTAGAATCTTGTCCATGTCATTTGTGGTGATCTGGCATACCAATAACTCCCTCTTTCGTGGCATTCCAACTGCGGTGAACCGGACTGCTTTCCCATCTGGGTTTACCAGCTTCACTGTACGGGTCTGGAAGGCGAGGCGGACCTGATGAGCTGTGAGCCAATCCACTCCGAGAAATGCATCTAGCCCTTTGGATTCCAGCAGAACAAGGGCGGCTGGGAACTTTACTTCATATATCTCAATTGACAAATATTTGCATATGTTTTCCGCTATGAGCACACCCCCAGGGGTTTGTACCACAACGGTTTTGTCCAAAAGAGAGATGAGAAATTTGTTTTGGGTGGAAAAACTCCGCGAAATGAACTAGTCGGTTGCCCCGGAATCAAATAATATAACTGCAGGTATGTTACTAATAAGGAACATACCGTTGAACACGTCGGGGGACTCGTCGACTCCTTCGGCCGATACGTGGTTGACTCGAGCCTGGCGATAGTTTGAGTTGGGCTGGCCCCCAATGTTGATGACTTGTGGTGCTGGTTTCCCCATCCGGGTTGGGCATTGCTTGGAGTAGTGCCCTGGCTTTACGCAAGTGAAGCAAGTGCCGTTGCGTAAGCAGTCTTCCCTTACTTGATTGGTGATGTAAGGCTTCCCTTCGTTTGCGGGCTTGTTGATACGCGAGAGATGATAATTGCTTCTCGCCCTTTGTTGGTTACCCCAAGTGGAAGGTGATATGCAGCGTAGCGGCAAGTTTCCCTCGGTGAAGATACCAAGGTTGAGATCGACCAGTAGGACTCCGGAAATGATAAGAAGGTGGTGAAGTGAACAATGGCGCCTTTCACAACTCAGGGTTGCTTACTTCACCTGGACCTGCACACAACACAAATAACTTTGCTCCCAACGAAGTTCAGAGAGGTTGTCAATCTCTCTGGTCTTGTTGTTTACAAAGATTCAAAACACAAGGGATAATGACAATGATAGCAGCTGAAAGTAAAATCAGAAAAGTAAATAAGTGTGTAAACAATGATGAGGATATGGACCGGGGTCCTGTGATGTTCACTAGTGATGTCTCTCTCCCAAAAGACGATAAAACTTCTATGCGAGGTAAACAAATTACAGATGGGAAATTGACAGAATTATAAACGCACTGCAATGCTAAATATGCTACACAAGAAAGGAAGAGGCTCAAAAGCATGGGCAGTACGCCAAATTAAGTAGACCGAAATCCATCTGCATCTACTACTAATCATCCACCTTGAGATATCTATCCAGAACATCTCGCTGGTATTAAGTTGCGAGCCCCACCCAAAGTGTAAACCGAACGCAACAGACAACTGCATTAAAAAGAACCTTGCGTAAAGTAAACAATCCTTGCAACCGCGGTTACAAGCACCGTTGTTTTCCCCTTGTGGCCACAGCACATCCCCTAGACTTATGCTTCTGTCACTCAAGCGTGTCATCAGGGGGCATTTGCTACCTACTACTTGGCCAAAGCAATAAACAGCAACAGAGAACATGCAAGAATTACTTCGAAACAAAAATATAAAAGATAAGAACCAAATATATTACTCTATCACAATCTGAATATAAACTCATAATCCATCAGATCCCATCAAACTCAGCATAGCAAAAGCAGAAAGATTACATATGTGCCTCGATCATGTAGGGAAGCTCACGAGGTCTAAACCATGAAGAACAAAGAGGGGTGGAGAACATCACATAGCTACTGATGACGGAGTCATGGTCCAAAGGAAACTACTCACGGCACATCCGGGAAGCGTCCATGGTGGATGGGAAGCTCCCGGAGATCGATCCTCCCTTCGGCAAGGTGCCGGGAAGGGTCCTGGTGGTGCTCCCGATCTTGGAAGCGCGGCGGCGGTGGAACAGAGGTGAGATCGCGAAAAAGGGTTCTGTCTTCTCAAGTTTCCCATGGCGGAGATTAAATAGGCGAAGGGGGCAGTCAGGGGGGGCCACCAGGAGTCCAGTCCCCCCCTGGCGCGGCCAGGCCCCTGGCCGCGCCAGGTGGCCGCCTGGGCACCGGGTGGTGGCCCCCCCGCCCTCCTTCGGGGCTCTGGAAGCTTCCTTCACGCTGATTTTTTGTCTGTTTTTTCCTGGATTTTTCACTTTTTATATGGGGGGGGGGACTGAAATAGAAAAACAACAGAAAACAGAAACTGACACTGGGGTGCGCTGAGTTAATATGTTAGTCAAAATATGATCAAAAGTGTATCTAGATCATAGCAATATCACACAAAACATGCATAGAGCGAGCAGATATTATCGATACGTATCACTTGTTGGTCGCGGCGTTGTCATTGGTCCAGGAGGGCTTGAAATTGGTCTGGGAGGGCTGCCAAATGCGTGGTTTTTGGAAAGACGGCTCAGTGTGGGGCTTCTTAGCTTCATATTTGCGCTTGCGGTCGTCTTTCCCAAACTTGTGTTCGATGACAGACTTGTACTCACGTTCTGCTATGAGCGCCTTGTTGACAAGAGTCTGGAAGTCCGGGAAGTCCAACATGGTGAGTTAACAATGGAGGGTGGCGTTGAGTCCTCCAAGGAAGCGATCTATCTTCCTTTCTTCAGTGGCCACATCATGGACCGAGTATCTTGCGAGGTGATTGAACTTGTTCGGGTACTCGGTTACTGTCATGCTGCCTTGAACAAGAGCGAGGAGCTCTCTCTGTTTGACCTTCAACACTCCCGTAGGGATATGGTAAGTGCGAAACTTTTCCTTGAACTTATCCCAGGTGATGTCTTCTTCTGGAGGCCATACTGCCTTGGTGTTGTCCCACCAAATTGCGGCATAACCTTCGGGGTAATGGGTGGCAAATGGTACCTGTTCAGTTTCATCACAGTGAGCAATCTCCAATTTCTTTTCAATGGTTCTTAGCCAGTCATCAGCTTCAATGGGTCTGCTGCCTGGTCAAAGCTTGGTGGGTGGGTGCGCTAAAAATCGGATAGCTTGGAGCGGAACCCTGGGTTCTGATTCTGTCCCACTATAGTTTGCATGCTTCTCAGTAACTCCATGAGATCTTGATTTCTCTTCTCTTCAAACATTCTCATGATCTGTTCTGTAGTTGGTGCCTGTGGTGGATGAGGTGGCATTAGTTCTGGTGACAGTCCAGCTTGCCTGGCGGAACGACGAACATGGGTGTTGTCGCCACCAGAGTTGATGCCTTCTCCTCGCCTCATCCTATATCCGTTCCCAATATAAAGCACCGACATAGTGAGCAACCACCATAGGGGAAATAAGTAAAGCGACAGCAAGGCGAAGAGAAACTCGCAACACCAAGAAGCGGTAGTTGATGACCATTCGAACCCTTGAAAAACCCAGTGAATAAACCAGCGGCCACCAGAACGGTCTTAAACGGCCATAATTATACATAGCATTACAACCTCATACATAGCATACTAGTAGGGGATAGCATGACCAGTATTGCTCATACGGTAGTTGACAACATGCACGACCTTACGATAGATGCGAAACATAGTCATGCCTCTACTCGACATTGCTCTAGTCGTGGAAGTGAAGCGGGCACTGACAGTCAGCGGAACCATCGGAGTCATCCTCGGAGTCGGAACTAACGATGTGGATCGTGTTGTGAGAGGTGATGTCAATACGGCGACGCTTACGGGAAGACTCTCCCTCAGGAGGAGGGGGAGTATGCTGCCTAAGCATTGGGGCAGCAGGGGTGGCAGTCAACGCGACCCACTCCTCTGGGGTATCGCATCGAGTGACAGCCGGAACAACTGGAGTCTCCGATGCGAGTGAAGGTGGAGCAGGTGGAGTCGGCATCGGCAAAGGTGGAAGGTGCAGGAGGAGGCGGTGACTAAGCTATAATGATAGAAGCAAGTGCCTCCCTAGAACAAGCTAGCTCCTCTGCAAGACTAATGATCAGCTCGTACTGAGCGGTCATGTAACGAGTGAGGTGGACGACTGTCAGATCCCTCTGTTAGGTATGTGCTAGGGTTAGTTAGTACCTTTGCAGCATGTCAAAATTTCAAAAAGAAATCTTGGAAATCAAATTCAAAATCAAATTGGGAGAAGGAACACCCCCCAGTTGAATTATTTCAAAAGGCCAGATAAAAATATTTTCCAAAATTTCATGTTAGAGTTTTGAATAGTCTTATAAATGAGTGTGATCACATATCAAGTGATGTGGGACCCACCCCATGCTCATAGATGTTCAAATATTCAAACAGTACCTTGGAATTAAAAAAATACCCCTTTTTCATTTAAAATTCAAATCATTTGAATTTTAAAAATGTTGAAAGTTTATGAGTGGCTAGTCTATATTATTATGAGGCCATGTAAAAGTTTTCAGCATTTAAGAAAATGGTTTGGTATTTTTATCAGAGCCAAAACAAATTACAGAAAAAGAAAGGAAAGATTAAACAGAGAGAAAAAGAAAAAGGGAGCTTACCTGGCCATTCGGCCCAACTCATCGCCCGCGGCCCAGCAAGCCAGCCTAGCCCGCAGCCCCGTTTGTCTTCTTCCCCGACGCGGCAAGCAGCTCGCTGGAGCGCATGCCGACGCCGGCGGCAGCAGCCTGCCTGCCTGGAGGCCTCCCAGGCGTCCTTATCGCGCCAGGAGACGTCCCGTGGACGCCCGCTTCACTTCCCCCTCTTCTCCACCGCTCTCGCGATCCCCTTCGTTTGATTTCGTCGCCGACAAGAAGCTCACCGGAGCGCAACGCCGTGGAAGACGTGGCCACCGTGCCCTAGAGCTCAAGCTACGGTGTCCCTCGTACTCGCCGCCGTCGACTTCCTCTTCCAGAAGCAGGCAGAGCCGTGATTTGGAATCAAGCCGCCGCAATCGTCCTCGAGCCCTCGCCGGATCCGCGACTCGTCGTTGTCAAATACTCCGGCTACGTTCCCTCCTCGCCTCCAACCTCTGCAACACCGCACTCCCCGCATCTCGGTGAGCGTTTCCCCTCACCTAGCTAGCCCCCTCTCGCCCTGTATCCTACGCTGCCATGGACGCCGGAGTACCGAGCCGCCGTGCTCATCGTCGGCAAGCCTCCGTGAAGCACACGTACCCAAGAGCATGTCCGACGTCTTCCCTGTGGTCTAACGCATCGAACGATCTCAAGATTGCTGGATTTGGAGCACCGTGGCGGCGATTGCCTCCTTCCCGTGTTTCTGTTGCCGCCGGCGAGGTCACCGCCGTCACTGTGGTCGTCGTCTTGGACGCTGGCGTGCACCAGGAGAAGTGCGAGAGCACGGGCTTCGCTCCCGTGGTCTCGGCGCTTCATTTGGGCCACGGGAACAGCAGTTCCGCGCAGCGCCGCCGTGGCCAGGCCGCCGGCGTTTAGCCGCCGGCGAGTCAGCCCTAAGACCCCGGTTAATCACCAGTTAAGTGACCCCCTGGGTCACTGACCAGTGGGCCCAGTGGCTTAATTAAGCCACTGGTTAAGTTAACCCAGCCGGGTTAATTAACCCAACCACTGATAGGGTGGCCCCACCTGTCAGCCCCCCCTGCTAACGCAATAATTCATTTAAGAGTTTCCAGAAAATCAAAAATGTTAAAATAATTCCAGAAATTCCAGAAAATACCCAAAACTTTGGAAATTCATAGAAAATTCATATTAACTCCAAATTGGACAAATAATATATGAAAAATGATCAGGAGAAAATTGTCTTTCCAAATATGCAACTTTCAACTCTGTTTGAGTTGAATTTAAAATGTGATCAGTAGCATTTGCTATTTGATTTAAATGGAATTAAATCAAATTCAATTCAAATATTTTTGGCAACTTGAACCATGGCAACATGCTACATTTCACTTACACATCAGAGGCATATCATACACATTTGAAGATAATTCAAAATGATGAAACTATATCACATATAACTTGGTTAATGTTGAATTCAAATGTGGAATTTGAATTTGCATTCTAAATGCAATATATTCCACTTAAATGGAGTTGCCTCACACATCCAAACTTATACTTCAAGCTTTAACATTCAATCATGTGCTTGAGCATTGCATTCATATTGATTGCTACTTCGTGCTTTGTTTGTCGAGTAGAGGTGGAACCGGAGCAAGAGGTCACCCCCTTCGCTGAAGATCCAGAACCCGAACCTCGTCAGCAAGGCAAGCAAAACCCCATTGATCATGTCGATAAAATCCCACTTCCATCTCATGTCTCGCTTATGCATTGTATAGGATGATCACCATGTTACGATTCTACCGCTTAGATGAACCCCTTCCTTTGCATGACCTATCTTTTGTCACAGTAGTAAGCAAACCACAATCCTAGCAAATGTAGGAGTTGAATGATATCATGTGGCCCCTGCAAGTGTTATCGCTTATTGCATGCTTAGTATGATACCATGTTGTTACTGTGATGTGAGTCGGGATGGTAGTGATCATGTGGATGATGGAAGAAAAGTGTTGGTGAATCGACCCTAATACAAGGTGAACGATGAGAGGCTGTGTAGGAGTACACGGTGGGTTGTCTCGTTGAACACCGCCCTAAGTCCGAGTTCTTGTGTGGTGATCCAAGATGAAGAGTACAACCACAAATTGGGCTCACTGACCCCTCTCAACTTATTAACTCATCCCTTTCGATGTCCAGATGTCGCAGTAGTTCGGAGTTCTGGTAGGCTTGTGGCCTGGATGCTAAGTGAGAGAACGGCTCATCCGAGACCGGCTTATGCACCACGCACACATCGCTTGGGTCCACTTCGGTAAACCGGTCGGGTTCACGATGGTGGTAGCCAACCCAAGTAGGCGGCTTTCTTGGACTAGATAGGCTATGAGGTAACAGTTGTGGTGAGCATCCTCGCTGGCACCCCTTGAATGGTGTCGAGATCAAAGGCGGTAAATGATGATCATGTGTGTGTAGCGGTACACCCTTGCAAGGTAATCAAAACTATTCGAATAGCCGCGCCCGAGGTTATGGACTACTTGGAAAGCGTAGCTTGATCATTAGATAACTTGAACCGGATACTTCTAAAATACACCAAGATAAGTGTGAGTGCTATGGCGTGCTTTCTCGTGGGGAAGTCGAAGAAGGCACCATAGTGATGTATTGGTTGGAGAAAGTAGTGGACTCGTGTACGCTTCTTACCTCAAAGTCTGGTACTCGTAGTTTAGGATTAGCCAAGTCAAAGCTGGCTTTTCTGCAAGTGAACCCCACCTCCCTTTACCTTGATACATGTGCATGAGTAGTATAGCTCCTATGTAAGTCTTGCTGAGTACGCCTTTGTACTCACGTTTGCTTAATCTATGTTTTAGATGACGCCACTGACCCCGAAGGTGGCTTCTTCATCGAGCTGGACGACTGAAGTTAAGCTAGTCTAGTCCCAGTCAGCAGACTGGTTCCCTCGTGGAGGGCTTTATGTTGAATAAGGCTTCTTAAGCCAATTTGTTAAACTTGTCTGTACTCAGACATAATTTGCTTCCGCTTTATGTTGTAATGTTGGATCACATGTATGTGATCTCTGTGTGTACTCTATAAGAGTTATAAATAAAATGTACACTTTGTAGAGAATTGCAATGGTACCTACTGTTCATACAAGGCATGTGTGCTGCGTGTATGGTTATAACATGCATGTCTTTGTATGGGTTTTCGAGACCTTAGTTGTGTTCTGGTTGGCGGTCTTTCATACACCAAGTGGCCCTTAGATGTGCGCAGCTTGGGGCATCGCGATGCGATTGTCCGAGACTCCGTCTCGTGCACACTTTGTGGTATGATCGAGCCCGCCCTAGACCCCGACTAAGTGATCGGGCTGGAGTAAGTCTATGTAAGAGTTTTGAGATAGTCGATAGTATGGTTGAGGCGACTTGTCTTTGAATATGGGAGTTCACCACCCATATCATTAGACTTGTGTGCGGACGATGAGGACCCATCACAGTTGATCATCCGGCCTGGATGGGATGCCCCTCACGTACGATGCTTTCCGAGAATGTTCAGTGCTTGGCCTTGTCTGCTTAGACAAGTGGGTGCGGTTCTCGGCTCTCCATATGACTATGTCTTAACTGTACTTGCATACGCTAACCCCGGGTCCCGACATCGACTGCCCGATCGCACTCCGAGTCGGGCGAAAAAAGAACCTGCCCTATGGAAGACAGGGTGGGGTAGCGGGAGAAACCTGGGTGAGTCTACATCTCAACCTCCTGCTGGCGCAAGTCGAGACGGGCGTCCAGAGAAGCATAGAGGATAGCCTGCTCTGGAGTGGAAGCGGGTCCTCCCTTCGCTGAACACGAAAGGCTGCCGATCGCGAAGTTCGTGAAAAGGAACACCTCAACGCGGTACTCGTGTACGAAGTCGGCTACCTTCTCGCGGTACACCTGGAACACCGGGTCTTTTCCCTGAGGGTACAGTCGAAGCCAAACTCGACAGAGCAGCGATGGAAAGCCTGTCGACGAATACTCATACTCAAAGGGGTATGGAACAGGTGCCATCTACACTCACAGGGTTAGCCATTAGTAACAATAATCAATGCATCTATCTGCATGCCATGCAACCAACTAATGCATTAATCAAGGTGCACAAGACAAGCAAGTGATGCCCCACAGGCGTAAGGGATCGAGATAGTATTTGCGGGTAAGTTAACCCAATTTATTGATTCGACACACGGGGAGCCAAAGAGTATTTATAAGCTTTGACAGTGGAGTTGTCAATTCAACCGCACCTGAAATATACTTGCTCGCAACAAAAGATAAGTGGTAATGGTAATATGATAGTGATGGTGGTAACAACAAAAGTAAATAGCAAAAGTAACAACTAATGACCAGCAGGACTGAAAACACTGTAGGCTAGGGAGATGGATGGCTGGGCGCTGCATGGATGAGAGTGAACATGTAATAAATTCTAACACGGGGCAAGGCACACGGAAAAGCAATGATCATCTAGGCAAATATCAAACATTAGGCACGTATCCAGTAGGTAGTTGTGCGTGCTTGCAATAAGAACTTGCACAATATCTTTTTTCCTACCATCCCGCTACGAACGGGGCCAAAGGGAACTTATGGAGATTAAGGTGCTCCTGTCAAAGAGCACCGGAACAAAGCAATAAATTCAATGGATACATGGAATCCTCAAATTATGGACCATCCCCTTTGGTGTCCCAAGCTGTCACCTTTGGGATCGCCGGTTCCGGACCATAATAGGTGCATACAACTCATAGATAGGATCAAGAATACAAATATATTCATGAAAACACATAGGGTTCAGATCTGAAAACATGGCACTCGGGCCCAAAGTGACAAGCATTAAGAGCAACAAGTTGAAGCAAAGAAGATAAACACCAATCTAGATGATAGGCAACATGCACTACAGGAAACAGGAGTTTTGCCGTCAGCCAAAGATGACGGCAAACATATGAATAGCTGACGGCAAAGCCTTTGCCGTCAGCTCCACGACGGCAAACCTATTATCAGCTCATCAGTCGGCAGTGAGCTGCGTTGCCGTCATCTTAAGATCGACCGACGGCAAAGCCTTTGCCGTCAGCCTTTTTGTACTGGCTGACGGCAAAGCCGCTCGTACGGCCAGCTCTGACTTGACCCCTGTGGGCTGAGTTAACGGCGTGCATTTCCGTCAGCTAGCCGTCCGGCTGACGGCAAAGCCCTTGCCTGGGCCCACATGTCATCAGTTTGCCGTCAGCCAGCCCACTCTTTGCCGTCAGCCGGTCGAAGGCCGACGGCAAAGCCGTGACCAAATGGTCACTTCCACAGCCCAGATTGCACAGGCTGCCGCCACGTGTCCGCTTTGCCGTCAGCTTGCTAACGACAACGCCTTTGCCGTCAGCAAGCTGACGGCAAAGCTCTCTGTATCTATCTTTTTAATTTGTTTTTCTTTAATTCCCTGCACATAAACAATAATATATATATATATATATGTACAGAATGCCATCCACAAGTCATATATACAATCATAATGCTATCCACAAGTCACGTATACAAAAGAAGCCATCCACAAGTCATATATATAAAAAAAGAAGCCATCCACAAGTCATATAAACAAAAACAAGCCATCTCCATGTTTACAAAAGCAAGTCATCTCCATGTTTAAAACAGCAAGCCATCTCCAAGATTAAAACAACAAGTCATCATATATACAAAAGGAAAGTGCCCAACATGATATACATCTACAAGTATCTCCATCCTAACATACTATATCTACAACAAAGAAGCATCCATCCATGCATAAAGGCAAATCTGCAAAATGAAAACATAATCATATGTTACATGCGGAAAAGAGGAAATCCAAAATGATGAAAAGATGAAAATAAAAAGGAAAAAGAAGAACAAGGAGAAGAAGAGTAAGGAGAAGAAGAGGAAGAATAAGAATAAGATGAAAGGAAGAAGAGAAGATGGAGAAAAAGAAAGAAGAGAAAAAGTAAGAATAAGAAGAACTTTTCTTCTTTTACTTTCTTTTTCACCTCTTTCTTCTTCACTTCTTTCTTTTCCTCCTATCCTTCTTCTTATTCTATATTACTTGTTCTTCTTAGACCTCAAGAGCTAAATATATCTCATTTTAGATCTAACTAAGTCATTAATTCACTTTTGAGCTTTATATGCGAAGTATAAGTCATTTTTAGGTTTATAAGCCACTTAAGCTAGTAAATTCATTATTGAGCTTTTATAAGAAAAGTATAAGTCATTGTTGAACTTAATAAGCTTATAAAATCTAATTTGAGCTTTATAAGCTTATAAAGCCAAGTTTGAGCTTTATAAGCTTATAAAGTCACTATTGAGCTTTTAGAAGCCAAGTATAACTCAATTTTCATCGAACTACGCTATTAACATCATTTTTTAGCTTTATGAGCTTATGAAGTCATTGAGGAGCTATTATAAGCCAAGTATAATTCATTTTTTAGGTTTACAAGCTTATAAAGCCAAGTATAAGTTTTATAAGCTTATATAGTCATTTTTTAGCTTTTATAAGCCAAGAATAAGTAAATATTTATGTAACTAAGCTATTACTACCATTATTGAGATTTATGAGCATATAAAGTCATTGATGAGCTTTATGTAACTTACCGGAGGCCACCTCAAGGCTGAGAAGAGCCGCCACGTGGGTTGCTCGGGGATTCACTAGGAGATTCTTGTGGGTTGTGAGATGCAGCTCCGGAATTATGCTGCAACAAAGGATGAGTTGCAATATGGTAAGCATGATGACACTTGATGGTATAAGACCGGGATATATTGATCATTGAAAGAAACTTACCGTTCCGGGAGGAGAAACGATAGGCGTCGGCATCGGTGGAGGGATAAGACCTTGCTTCTCCCACATACTCTGCGAGTTAGTTTTTGAGGACTCGAGCATATTAGCAAGTGAACCAAACATATGCATATGCATTCTTGGCGGATATATGCAAAAGTAGTAAGTTACCGAGAAGAGGTCGTAGATGGCCTTCGTCTGGGCATTATTGCGTGCCCTCTCCTCCTCGAGTATCCTCTGGGTCCTCTCCTCCGTCAGCCGGTCCCTCTCCGCAAGCTGCTCCGACAACATCTCTTGTGTCGCTTGTCTCTCCCTCTGAATGGCGTCCTGCGAACACTCAACAATATAGCAATTATTGTCATCATCGCTACGTAGTCTAAAGAACGGAAAGAAAAATTGAGACAAAGTTATACCTGGATAGCAATGTCCACTGGCCGCGGGCGAGGTCGTACAGCAGGAGCGGAGCTCGTTTGCCTCGCCTTGATCTGAGGTAGAGTCTCTGGGCAATGTACGAAGCCATTGCACATGGAGGTGCTTCCATGATGCTTACCGCCACCAGAAATCATCAAGGCCTCCGGATCCATCTCCTCCTCGCTCGGGTCAAACTGAGGACCGCGTAGCTCTTTTGCCACCTCAGAATAGGCCATCATCTTGTGGTAGGCTGCAGCGCTGGTGTACGCCTCAACACCGTCGCCCTCGGAATATGCCGTCACCGTTTTGTACTTTTCCCTTATGGGCCATGGCAAATGAGCGAAATCCCTTAGGCACAGGCTGATTATGGTGCTTCGCCTACAATGAAAAGCAAAGAAAAGGCATGAAACAAATCAATTGATTAATAATGAAAGGACATGAAACTTAAAACAAAAAGGCACATACCCATTTTTTTGCGTACTCGTTGACGTTGAGATTTCCTTGGTGGTGTGCCACACCTACCATTTGTGCACGCCTAGCCTTGGCGCTTTTGTGGGTGGACAGCCAGGCATCACTGAGCCATTTGTCCACTATCGCCTCAAAGCAATCCATCTTATTTGCACACCATCTCGGGGGCGCCTATGAATTAATAATCTTATAAAGTCATTGAATATCTTTTCTAAGCCAAGTACAAGTCAAGTTTTATGTAACTAAGCTATTATTATCATTTTTTAGTTTTACAAGCTTATAGAGCCAAGTTTGACCTTTATAAACTTAAAAAGCCAAGTTTGACACTTATAAGCTTATAAAGCCAAGTTTGAGCTTCATAAGCTTATAAAGAAAAGTTTGACACTTATAAGCTTATAAAGCCAAGTTTGAATAACGTTGGACATGAATACAATCTACACATACTCGGGCTGTCCATGGATAACGTTGGACAATTCGAAAGAATCCAATTATAAATATGCAAATGAATGCATATTTATAAATGGAATCTTTCGAACGGGAGACGCATATGGGTTACGCAATGGAACCTTACATCTAAATTTTAATTCTACTTAACTAGTGTCATTGGCATTAAGTCCGGAACATAGCAAAGGAAAGGGGAGAAAAATATTAATTCTATTTCTTTTCTAACTTCTTCTCTTCTTCTTTCTTCTTTCTTCTATTTCTTTTCTCTCTTCTATATATTCATCTCCTCCTCTTACACAAGGCCAGGCCAACCCTAAGCCACAAGATAACTAGCCCTAACTACTTTTACTTTACTTTTCATTTCATTTTACTTTTCATTACATTCCATTTTCTGTCAATTCATTAACAATCTAACAACTGATTTTCAATAACTAACTAACTAACTATTGTCTTTAACTAACTACAAACTAACTAAATAATCTTAACTATAACTAGCTAACTAGAACCTAACTACTGATTTTAACTATCTTAATAATTTTAACTAACTAACTACTGATTTTTACTAAATAACTAACTAACTAATGATATTAAATAAATAAATAAATATTGATTCTAACTAACTACAATGTAACTAATGTTTTTAATATAACTAGCTAATTAAAATCTAACTATTGATTTTAACAATAACTAACTAACTAAATATCTACTGATTTGAACTAACTAGAACCTAACTACTAATTCCTTTTAACTATAACTAACCAATTAAAAGAATTAAAAAGGCTAGGGTTGCTCACCGAAATGCCGGCCGGCGAGGGGGGGGGGGTGAGGAGGTGGTGGTCGGGGACGACGACGGGGTGGTGGTGGTGGAGGCGGCGTGCTCGTCGATGCGAAGGAGGGTGCGGCGGCGGCGTCCTGCAGAGGCAGCGGCGGCGCGTCAGAGGAGTTTAGGAGAGGGAGAGGAGATAAAGAATGGCGGTGCTCACCGGGGCGGTGGTGGTGGTGGAGGCGGCGGCGGCACTGGTGGTGGTAGCGGCGGAAGTGGCCGGGGTGGTGGGGGTGGGGGCGGCGGCGGCGCTGGGTCGGGGGGAGAGAAAGAGAGGGCGCAGGGTCTGGGTCGCTCGAGTGGGGGTGGGGGTTAGGGCTGGCCGCCCAGCTTTACCGTTAGCTAGCTGACGGCAACTTCTGCCGTTAGACTATGCCGTCAGCTGGCTGACGGCAAAGCTGCTCGCCGTTAGCCCGCATCGGCAAGGGCCACGTGGCGCACGAGAGGCCGTCTGCAGATCTTTGCCGTCAGCTCTAGGGCAGGCTGCCGTCAGCTAACTGACGGCTTACAGTAGGCTGACGGCAAAGAACATATACGCCGTCAGCACCATCTTGGCCGTCAGCTTTGAGCCCAGCTGACGGCCTTGTATCCTTTGCCGTCAGCCCCGATAGAAAGTTGACGGCAAAGGGTTTGGCTGACGGCAAAACTCCAATTTCCTGTAGTGATGCCCCCAACAATCTGACGAACTATTACATGATCAAACTCATCCAATCCCTACCATCCCCTTTGCCTACAGTAGGGAATTACTCACACATGTGAAGACAAGTCATGGAGGAGGGATGGATTGGTGATGGTGATGGCGATGGCGACGATCTCCCCTCTCCGGAGGCCAAATCAGCCTCCAGATTAGCCCTCCCGAAGAAGAACAGAGGGTAGCGGCGGCTCCGCCACGGAAACTGGAAAAGCGACTTCTCCTCTGGGGTTTTCGCATCACGGGAATAAATAGGAGTCGAGGTAGGGCACCAGAGGGGGGAGGACCCTCCCAGGCGGCCTCCTGGCGTGGCCAGGGGTGGGGCCGCGCCAGCAGGGCGCCTGGGGCCCCCCTGGCTTCCCTCTGGCCCCACTTCTGGTACACTGGTCCTTCGGGTGCGTGGATTTTCTGTGATTTTTCCTGGGATTTTGTTAGATACCTAAAAATCCATTTTCCTGCACACAATAAAACCATACAGGCAGCTCTGCTGAAAACAGCATTAGTCCGGGTTAGTTTCGTCCAAATCATGCAAGAATGAGGGCAAAACAATAGCAAAAGTGTTTGGAAAAGTAGATACGTTTGAGACTTATCAACTCCCCCAAGCTTAGCATATTGCTTGTCCTCAAGCAATTCAGTTCAACGAACTGGAAGCGACAAAGGAAACTTTGTCAAACTCTTTTGCTTCATTAGGTGTATATAAGCATGTACTACGAAAAGAGTTTAGAAAGTATTGAAACAATGCTATAAGGACAATGCAGGAAGCAATTCTTCTTTCAAGTGATCAATCACAAACAACTAAAAGTAAATAATATGCTACTGAAAATCAAGACAGGATCACAATGCACATAGCTTGAACATACTTGAGTGGTATTTCGCTAGCCTCCATGAGTGAAGCAAAACATAAATGCAGAAACTCCTCCAGAGTTTTAAAGGTGACTAGAACTCGGTATTTCAGACTAGAAATAACACAAGCATGCAGAAGAAAATGTAATACTTTGGGACAATGCATGTTACACTAAGAATGACAATTATGCTCTCATAGTTGGTGCTTTGAAGAAAGAAGGGGAGACTCTCGAACCGTGGCTTTTGCTGGCAAGGTTGAAAACCCGTGAAAGGAAGCAAAGACTAAACATGTTCCAGAGCTCTTGGTTTTGAAAACAGAGATAAAACTCTTTTGAGAGGTGTAACTTTCCAGTCAACGGTGAACGGTAAAGGTCTCTCAATATCTCCCATGCCAACCATGTTGATGCCTTTTGCTTACACATATTCCCTTATCCATAAATCCTTTGATGGTCTACGGAACCTTTTATTTTGCCTCAAGGATGGAAGGAGGGTATCGTTCCATCTATCATAAGCAGCATTTGGTCCATTTCACTCCATCATCAAGTATGGGGGAGGTGTAACTCTCATATTTTTTTCTTTTTCTTGACTAGTTAAAACTTCCCTCAAAATATTTTTGGCATGAAAGATATTGTTTTCCCCTCACCGCACCATGAGCTTGTACGGTTACAAAAGGGAAGCTTTTGAATAAATTTTGAGATGACACATGAAAGTCTAAGTTAGGAGTGGCCGGTAAATACCACATATAGGTAGGTATGGTGGACTCAAATGGAATAACTGGTTTCAAGGATTTTAGATGCACAAGCAGAATTCCGCTTAGTGCGAGCGAAGGCTAGCAAAAGACTGGGAAGCGACCAACTAGAGAGCAATAAATGTCATAATAATGCAGAGCGACAAAGCAACATTGAATCGGGCATGAAAGTGATATAACTATTCTGAAACAAAAAGATCATCCAGGCATAATAGACTTTTTAGTCATAAACATGTGTGAACATGTGCCAAGTAAATCCAAAAATTCTCCAAAGGGAAACACCACTTCAGTATGCCAAACCATGAACAATGCAATGCATGTAAATCATTTGAAGAACACATTATGTACTCTAGCTATTTGAGATTAGCCACAATGAAAGCATGAACACTGGGAAAGAATTGTAGACATAGCACTATGTCGCTACAAGCTGGTCTCTAGATCATAAGTACAGGCATATGTACAAAAGTAGAAACAAGAAGAGCTCATACCGGTTTTCCTTGTTGCTTCCCTTCCGTCGATCTTCGTCATTACTGCCTGGTCACTTGCACGATCGAATGTGGGAAATATTATCAAATGCCATCGCGGACTCGAGCTGAACTCTGAAAACAAAGCAAACTAAAGAGAGAAAGGAAATCTTTTTGGGTTTTTTAAAGGTTTAAACGAGAGCAATAGAAAAAAGAAAATCTTTTTGTTGTTTTTGCAAAAAAGAATCAAAGAAGAACGGGAAAAAACTTCAAAAAGATCAAAGTAATAAAACGGATAATACAATGGAAAAGTGAGAAGGGCACGTACTCCCCCAAGCTTAGGCTTTTGGCCTAAGTTGGCAGTAGCTAATGTCCCCAGGAGCCTCCTGCTCCAGGGTGGTACTGGTGAGTCCAAGCGTCGTATGAGGCTTCCGGTGCGTACACCGAAGTCCTCGGATCCTCCCACGAAGAAGGATCCGCACTCCAAGCAAAGGAAGACCCTTCACCAAACTGGGTGACGGTCTCCCCCTGGAAATGTGGTAACTCACCATGCCTCTCCTCGTCGGGCACAACCCCCTCCATGGGGTCATGAAACTGATGCTGGACCACGAACTCATCGAACTGTATAACATCAAAGGACCATCCGTTCCTGCGAGAAAAATCAAACAAAAGAGGTGCAGGTAGACGGATCTTGCGTTCCGTGGTGGCTCCGAAACGCAAGATATATTCAAGGTTACCAAACTCGGAAGTCATGGTAACAAACTTATGCCTTTTCATAGCAGCAAGATCAAAACTTAAATAAGTAAAAGGCTTATCATCGGAGTGTGGGGTGACATTAAGAGACTCCAAGATAAGTGTGGCGTAAACGCCACCAAATAAATCTCCCTTGTTACCGTTCATAGAAAGCCGTCGAGCAATTAAGGCACCCACATTATAATCAAACCTCCCTGAGAGGGCGGTTGCCAGGATAGAAATATCCGGCGCAGATATGTTGCTCGTGTTGTCACGAGCTAACACCCCTCTAGCAATAAAATACGCAAAATACCTGAGGTGTGGGAATAAGATGCTGGAGATTTTTGACCGATGAATATCCCTTGTATCCATGCTACAGAGAGAGTTGAAGACGGTTCTCAGCTCGGAGGGCTGAGAGCTCATCTTCGCCGTCAGTCCGACGTTCGGCACACCTATTATTTCACAAAACTTTTCCAAAGGCATGGTCAAAAGATCATTGTAAATTTTAAACTCAACAGAACCAGTATCAAGGTTATATATAAAACTGTTAATGAAACAGGAGGTGAGTTTTTGATACTGAGCAACACGGCACGTTGCGAGCCGCGTCAGACCAGAATTAGCACAAAGATTATAGAATTCCTCCTTTATTCCTGCAGCTTCAAGGAATTCATCGCACGGGAAAGTCATTGCACGTGCTGGATTTGTGTCCTCAAACAATTCTAAGGGCACATGATCTTCGTTGTAGCTCACCCTAGCAGTCGAGGGTGAAGCTGCAGCTCTTGTAACTCGATCGGAGCGCTCGAGCCTTTTCTTCCCAAGCCACCCCTTTGCTCTTCCTAGCAAACTCATTTATGAACTTTTTGACAAATTAAAAAAACAAGGATTTAAACAAAGTGAGTTAAGGCAAACTACTCAACTCACTTACCTAAGTCATCAACTTGCATCAAAACTTTGAAAATAAATTTCTACACATGCAAGCAAGCTCATCTAAACAGCACCAAGAACTACTAAATACTCACAAATGAAGCCACCAACGAAAAATCTATCTGGAGGAGTGGAGGAGTTACATACCAGGGAGTATTTGCCCAAAATCTCGGCTCAAATGACGGTTCGTAGAGAGAGATCGAAATTCTGGACGGAGAGCAGCAAGAACACAAGAACAAAGTGCAGAACTCGTGTTTTTGGAGAGAGAGGAAGGAGGAGGAAGAAGACTTACCTGGCTGGCTGCCCTGTGGGCCCCAGGCGCCCTGTGGGCGCGGCCAGGGGGCAGGCTGCACCAGCTGGCCTCCTGGGCCTCTGGTGGCCTCCCCTGGTCAGCCCCAGGTGTCTCTGGGTCACTCCCGGCATGGAAATTTTTATTTTTATTTTTCTGGATTTTTTATGAAAACTTCACTGTTGAAAATTTCTCGGAGTTCAAAAATCTGCAAAACTTTCTGAAAACTTAAAGCGGTGATTAGTATTGTGAAGCTTCAAAAACACAAAAACTTGGTACAGCAAAGAGAATGAAAGGTAAAGCGAAGAGAAAACATAACAAGCTCAACTTTTTACCTATATAAAACATGCTTACTAGTAAGGTTGATCAAGTCTTACCAACAAACCGGCGATATATAGAGCAAGAAGTCTCACCTCTTATGAAGTGATCATTGCATCTTTACTTTAATGGACATTGTCCCCACCATAATGCTTTTCTATTTGTGGTGCACATTTAGTGGACAGTCCCATTCTCCAATCTTCATGGTCTCAACATTCTCTATAGAGTTAAGGCCGTGCCTCTTGTCGATCTTCTTTGGAAAATACACCGTGTGTTCCTTATCATCAACGTTGAAAGTGACCTTTCCTTTATTACAATCAATAATAGCACCTGCGGTGTTAAGAAAAGGTCTACCGAGAATAATGGACATGCTCCCATCCTTGGGCATGTCAAGCACAACAAAATCAGTAAGGATCCAACAATTAGCAACTTCAACGGGAACATCCTCACAAATACCAATGGGGACAGCTGTTGACTTGTCAGCCATCTGAAGAGAGATATCTGTAGGGATTAGTTTCTCTAAACAAAGCCTCTTGTAAAGAGAGAAAGGCATAACACTCACTCCTGCACCAAGATCACATATAGCAGTTCTGACGTAATTATTCTTTATGGAGCAAGGAATGGTGGGTATACTTGGATCACCGAGCTTCTTAGGAATCTTGCCACTAAAAGAATAGTTAGCAAGCATAGTAGATATTGCCTCATTAGGAACTTTTCTTTTATTTGTAACAATATCTTTCATATATTTCGAATAGGGAGGTAACTTAATAGCATCAGTCAAAGGGATTTGAAGAAAAAGAGGTTTCATCCATTCACAAAATTTATTATAGTGCTCTTCTTCTTTAGATTTGAGGGACTTACCTGGAAAGGGCATGGGTTTCTGTATCCATGGTTCTCTTTCCTTCCCATGTCTTCTTGCCATGAAGTCTTCTCTAGAGTACTTCTTGCGTTTATTGGGTGTTTCTTCTTCTCTTACCGCGGGAGAATCATCCTTCTCCGTGTCCTTTTCTTCAGGCTCGGCACCGTCTTCTTCTTTTAGTTGAGAATCTTGATCGATCCTCTTTGGATGCCCCTCAGGATAGAGTGGTTCCTGGGTGTGTGTTCCACCCCTAGTTTTGATGCCATAAGCTTGTATGTCCTGTTTGGCATTATTAGCAAGCAAATATTTTTGCACATTAGAAATTTGTTCAAGCTGAGTTTGAACCATATGAAAATGCTTAACAAGACATTTAACATCATTAACTGTTCTTTCAAGAACATCACACAAACTTTTGATAGCAAGAGAGTTATCATGCAACTGACTTTGTATCCTCCTATTAAAATGGTTTTTCTTAATAATAAAATTATCAAGCTCATCTAAGCATTGGTCGGGAGGCTTACCTTTAGGGATGTCACTTTCAGTAAAGTCTAATAGAGAGTGTACCTCTACCAAGGGAGGGCGAGTAGTAGGCTCACACAACTTCTCAATAGGCGGTAAATTCTTCACGTCTTCGGCTTTAATACCTTTCTCCTTTATAGACTTATTTGCTTATTGCATATCTTCGGGGCTCAGAACAAGCATGCCCCTCTTTTTCGGTGGTAGAAGTGGTTTAGGAACAGACCAATCTTCATAGTTCTTGGCAATTTTGCACATTAATTCTTCTGCATCGTCCGGTGTTCTTTCCCTGAAAACACAACTAGCACAACTATCCAGATAGGATCTGGATTCATCGGTTAAACCAGCGTAAAATATATCAAGCAGTTCATTCTTGGGGACTCCATGTCCCGGCATAACCTTAAGTAAATCACAAAACCTCCCCCAAGCTTTAGGGAGGTGCTCATCCTGCAATTTTTTAAAGTTATCGATTCTTTGCAAAGCAGCATGTTGCATATGAGCTAGGAAATATTTATCAACAAAGAATTGGACTAAGTCCTGAGGACTCTTAATGGAACCATAGGGTAGTGCATCGTACCATGATTTAGCATCTTCCTTCAAAGAAAAAGGAAAAAACTTGGCCACATAGAAGTTTCGTATCTGCTCATCAGTAGTGAATAGGTTACCTAGCTCAACAAGTTTGGTCAAGTGTGCTATAGCATCGTCATTTTCTCTGCCATAAAAGGGGTCAGCCTCGACTGTAGATATAAGTGAAAGATCAACAGAGAAATCATAATCAGGATCAATGATGCATATAGGGGATGTGGCAAATTAAGGATCAAGAATAACTTTGTTCTTCATGGAGTGCTTTTGAGCAGCTCCTTAACAGCACCAGGGTCAGAGTTGACACACTCTATGAGTTCCCTGCAAAAATCATCATCAAGAGTAACATAATCATCATCAAGGATTCTCTCCTTGAGTTCATCTAAGCACGGGTAACCAAAGGTTTTGCAGGTAGGAATATAGGTAGCAGGGGTCTCGGTCTTGGATTCTGCTGCAGCCTTAGCAGTCTGAATTTCAATATAGTGACCAAGAGAAGTAGTATCATCAAGATTAGTGGAAGCATCATCAAAAGTATCGTACATAGTGACAGACTCTGTAGAAGCATCATGTGGTTGTGGTGAAGTAAACTTACTCATAACAGAAGGTGAATCAAGTGTAGAACTAGTGTTCAGAACAGTACCTTTTCTTGTACGGGATGGTAAGATCGGAACCTTGGGGTCTCCTTTCTTACCCATAGCGGATGATGTGAAGCAGGCAGGATACTTCAAGTAGACTTGTAAATATTTCTATGCTCCCCGGCAACGGCGCCAGAAAACGCTGCTTGATGCCCCACAGGCGTAAGGGATCGAGATAGTCTTCGCGGGTAAGTTAACCCAATTTATTGATTCAACACACGGGGAGCCAAAGAGTATTTATAAGCTTTGACAGTTGAGTTGTCAATTCAACCGCACCTGAAATATACTTGCTCGCAACAAAAGATAAGTGGTAATGGTAATATGATAGTGATGGTGGTAACAACAAAAGTAAATAGAAAAAGTAACAACTAATGACCAACAGGATTGAAAACACTGTAGGCTAGGGAGATCGATGGTTGGGCGCTGCATGGATGAGAGTAAAGATGTAATAAATTCTAACACGGGGCAAGGCACACGGAAAAGCAATGATCATCTAGGCAAATATCAAACATTAGGCACGTATCCCGTAGGTAGTTGTGCGTGCTTGCAATAAGAACTTGCACAACATCTTTTGTCCTACCATCCCGCTATGAACTGGGCCAAAGGGAACTTATGGAGATTAAGGTGCTCCTGTCGAAGAGCACCGGAACAAAGCAATAAACTCAATGGATACATGGAATCCTCAAATTATGGACCATCCCGTTTGGTGTCCCAAGCTGTCACCTTTGGGATCGCCGGTTCCGGACCATAATAGGTGCATACAACTCATAGATAGGATCAAGAACACAAATATATTCATGAAACCACATAGGTTTCAGATCTGAAAATATGGCACTCGGGCCCAAAGTGACAAGCATTAAGAGCAACAAGTTGAAGCAAAGAAGATAAACACCAATCTAGATGATAGGCAACATGCCCCCAACAATCTGACGAACTATTACATGATCAAACTCATCCAATCCCTACCATCCCCTTTGCCTACAGCAGGGAATTACTCACACATGTGAAGAGAAGTCATGGAGGAGGGATGGATTGGTGATGGTGATGGCGATGGCGACGATCTCCCCTCTCCGAAGGCCAAATCAGCCTCCAGATTAGCCCTCCCGGAGAAGAACAGAGGGTGGCGGCGGCTCCGCGATGGAAACTGGCAAAAGCGACTTCTCCTCTGGGGTTTTCGCGTCACGGGAATAAATAGGAGTCGATGTAGGGCACCAGAGGGGGGAGGACCCTCCCAGGCGGCCTCCTGGCGCGGCCAGGGGTGGGACCGCGCCAGCAGGGCGCCTGGGCCCCCCTGGCTGCCCTCTGGCCCCATTTCTGGTACACTGGTCCTTTGGGTGTGTGGATTTTCTGTGATTTTGCTGGGATTTTCTAAGATACCTAAAAATCCATTTTCCTGCACACAATAAAACCATACAGGCAGCTATGCTGAAAACAACGTTAGTCCGGGTTAGTTTCGTCCAAATCATGCAAGAATGAGGGCAAAACAATAGCAAAAGTGTTTGGAAAAGTAGATACGTTTGAGACGTATCAGCAAGACACTAGACTAGCGTTGATCTAGCGCTCGCGAACTAACATATCCTACAATCAGCGCGGCTCTGAGACCAATCGTTGTGGCACCCCGACTCAAAGCAATTGGTTTGCCTCACATTGCCAGCCCAGAGATCATGTCTTCTGGCAATGCACAACATATTGGTACAGAAACAACCGCTTCATTAATAATTATACAGGTACATAGGTTCGGGATACAAACTGCTACGAGGCATGGCGGCACATCTCGTGTGGAAGCACTATAAACATTATTTATGTCACAACTCGGGGCCTCGATACGATCGATGAAGTACTCTACGGCAGCGGAATAACGGGGTGATGGAGCTCCACTCCACGGCGACACTGCTGGGACACGGCTTAGATCGCAAAGTACGGCACACCAGAGTCTTCAGGCACATCTTCTCCTTCATCTGGCTTGACACGCCAGGCCAGTAAATCGAATGTACTTGCGAGCTCAAAACAGCCATGTCATCAGAGTAACCAATAGCATGATAACAACGATGCAAACAACATGATATCAATAACAAGTTCACTGCAATAACCAGCATCACTCGAGGTCACCACCAGACCACACAGCTTACCTCTGAGTCCTTACCGACTCGTCAACCAATGCACAGGTCAAACTTGACCAAACGGGCTCCGCACGACCAAAAGGGTCGCCGCGAGACCAAAGGGTTAGTTGTGATCGCGTTGCCACCCAACCATCTGTGTGACCAAACGGGTCACCACATGTCCAAACCACTTTAGCCAACCGATTTCATGTTGACCTAAAGTTTGACCTAGTACGAACTTGTCAATAACCGCGCGAGGACACGGCTATTCGAGTAGATTTGTGACTCTGCAGAGTTTGTGCACTTTACCCACACTATGGAGCTCCTTGTCGAATGAACTAGGACTACTCCAACGAATCTTGTCCACCGCGTAACCTTTCTACGGGTATCACCGACATCCCATCTTGGGTATTCCTGTGTCCTCCCGACACCGGCCAAATCCCTTGGAAAATGGCCACTACGTGGAAAATACATTGTCCCAAACGGGGACTCACGGGTAACATATCAACTCTGGATCTCGAGATTATCACCACCTACCTGATTGGGGTAGCGTGCGTGCATAACCTCCCCTCTTTGGTGATACTCGTAAAAGGCACAACGATAGACCAAGCTAAGTCCTGCTGATACGTCCAAAACGTATCTATAATTTCTGCTTGCTCCATGCATGTTTTGTGTGATATTGCTATGATCTAGATACACTTTCATACACTTTTGATCATATTTGGACTATCCTATTAACTCAGTGCACCCTAGTGCCAGTTCCTATTTTCTGCTATTTTTCTATTTCAGTATTTCCCCATATAAAAAGTGCCAGAAAAATTCCGGGAAAAATACAGGAAAAATCAGCGTACAGGAAGCTTCGAGAAGAGCCCGGGAGGAGCCAGAGGGGAGCCAGGGGGCCCAGGCGGCCACCCGGCGCGGCCCCACCCCTGGCCGCGCCAGGGGGGCGCCTGGGGCCCTTGGTCCACCTCTGTCTGCCCCCCTTCTCCTACTTATACTCCGTCACGGGGAAACTCCGAAGAGAGAACCCTATTTCGAAAAATCTCCTCTGTTCCGCCGCTGCCGCGCTTCCGAGATCGGGAGCACCAGAAGACCTCTTCCCGGCACCCTGCCGGAGGGAGGATTGACCTCCGGGAGTCCCCTCTCCACCATGGATGCTCCCCGGATGTCTCGTGAGTAGTTTTCCTTGGACCATGGCTCCGTGATCAGTAGCTATGTGATGTTCTCCTCCCCTCTTTGATCTTCATGGTTTAGACCTCGTGAGCTGCCCTACATGATCGAGGCACTTTTGTAATATTTCTGCTATTGCTATGTTGAGTTTGTTAGGATCTGATGGATTATGAGATTATGTTCAGATTGTGATTGAGTAATATATTTGGTTCTTATCTCTTATATTTTTGTTCCTAAATAATTCTTGCATGTTCCCCGTTGCTGTTTATTGCTTTGGCCAAGTAGTAGGTAGTGACTCCAAGAGGGAACGTTTTGCTTGATTGTGGGTTCATGCCCCCCGATGACACGCTTGAGTGACAGAAACATGAGTCTAGGGGATGTGATGTTGCCACAACGGGGAAAACAACGGTGCTTGTAACCGCGGTTACAAGGATTGTTTACTTTACGCAAAGTTCTTTTTAATGCAGTTGTCTGTTGCTTTGGGTTTACACTTTGGGTGGGGATTGCAACTTAATACCAGCGAGATGTTCTGGATAGATATGTCAAGGTGGATGATTAGTAGTAGATGCAGTTGGATTTCGGTCTACTTATTTTTGCGTACTTCCCATGCTTTTGAGCCTCGTCCTTTCTTTTGTAGCATAGTTTGCATTGCGGTGCGTTCCTAATCCTGTCAATTGCCTTTATGTAATTTTTTTACCTCGCATAGACATTTTATCGTCTTTTGGGAGAGAGACATCACTAGTGAACATCACGTATCCTGGTCCATATCCTCATCACTGTGTACACGCTCATTTACTTTTCTGCTTTTACTTTCAATTGCTATCATTATCCCTTGTGTTACCCTTTGTGAACAACAAGACCAGAGAGATTGACAACCTCTCTGAACTTCGTTGGGAACAAAGTTATCGTGTCTGTGTGCAGGTCCGCATCAGTTGCGCCGCTGACACCTACTTATCATCTCCGGAGTCCTACTGGAGACAAACCTTGGTATCTTCACCGAGGGAAATTTGGTGATGTGCTACATCACGCCTTCCACTTGGGGTTTACGAACGAAGGGCGAGAAATCACTATCATCATCTCGCATATCAAGCCGAATTTCTGGCGCCGTTGCCGGGGACTCCGAGTGCTAAGATAGGGGAGTTGCACACTACCCTTTACCTTTGTTTTTTAGTCTTGTTAGTTTACCTTTCAGTTTTTACCTTTGTGTCCCTTCTCAAAAATACCAAAAATACCTGTTACCTTGCTTGCTGATGCTATCTTTACCATGGGTGTTGAACCACCCAAATATGGTAGAATGGACATGTTTCACTTGGCTCGTCTTCGATCAATTTGTGCTCGCGCTAAAAACCCAACCGACTTGGTTGAGGGAAAATCATTCGATGAGCATGCTCATTATGCGCGGCACCGCCTATCTCAGAAAGGGAAACACTTATGGGATCAAATACAAGTTTCTTATTGCTATGCTGAGTGTTTATGCCACATTTATGATTTTACTTGATGCTCTATTATAGAGCGTAAACACCTTCCTTTCCAATGCGAGTTTAATGAAAATGAGATCCTATCTTCTTATGCCAAAGGTGTTTATGATTACTTTGATGTTGAAAAGATTGAAGAGTTTGTTGCTTTTAAAGGTGCTTATGAGATTGCTTCTTTGATTGAAAAGTATTACGATACTATTCACAAGTCTGAAAACTTTGATGTTCTTGCTTATTGCTTTGAGAATTATACTTCCAATGCTTATATTGAGGCTTTTAAAAATATAATGCTTGCTGCCCAAGAAGAGGCTAATGATTGCTATGAAGAGGAACCTTATGATTCCGAGGACTCACTTGATACTTCCCTTTCTGATGATTTTGATACTTGCTTTGTTGATGACCATGATGCCACTATGGATGATTCCTACGAAGATGAACTTGCTATAGTTCCTTATGTTAAGCATGAAATTTTTGTTGCACCCACACTTGATTTCCCTATTATCCTTTTGAAATCTCCAACTATTCCAGAGAATTTTTCTCTTATCAAGGCTCAATGTGATGGGTTGCATCTATCTTATCATCCTAAAAACCGTGTTGAAAACAATACACGTGTGCTTGTAGTCATGAACAAAATGATTTATGTGATAGTTATATTCTTGATGTTGTTCATTATACTACTGAAAATTACTTTGAGAGAGGAAAGTTTGGTTGTAGAAACTTTCATGTTACAAAAACACCTCTCTTCATGTTGAAAGTTTTGAAGTTGTTCTTGTTCTACCTTCCTATGCATGTCACTTTGTGCTTCTTTGATTTATTTTCTTACAAGATGCCTATGCATAGGAAGTGGGTTAGGCTTAAATGTGTTTCACATTTGCTTTTTGATGCTCTCTGTTGCTTCAATTCTTATTCTCTTGTGAGCATCTTTCATAATCTTTAAGCCTAGCTTAAAGGCATAAAAGAAAGCGCTTTCGGGAGACAGCCCGCAACGAATTTAGGTTTCTTTTTGCTTTTTGTTGTGTCTTGATGTTTGTTACTACTGTAGCAACATCATTGTATCTTTATTTTTCAGCTTTGTGCCAAGTTATAGCCTCTTATGATAAGGGAAGCAAAAGTTGTGACATGCTGTCCAGAAAACAGATTCTGTCCTCGTGACGGGAAAAAATCACAGAAAAATACCAGTTCATCCTTTTGAGCTGAAATTTTTACACAGCTTGCTTTTTCTTTGCAAAAACTTTTTGGCACTCTTGAGAAACAGTAGCTCTCCAAGAATATCTTTATATCCAGTGGGGAAAAATTATTTATTAAGGGTACTAACCTCTCTAATCAGCTTATGATGAGTTATGTATGAAGGGAGTTTTCAAGTGTGCAATGGAAGATGATGAAAGAAGATCCAGGAGTGTCAAGCGCTCAAGCTTGGGGATGCCCCCATGCATCCCCAACAAATATTCAAGGAGACTCAAGCGTCTAAGCTTGGGGATGCCCCCGTGCATCCCCTTCTCCATCAACAATCATCAGTTCGTCCTTCGTCTCACTATATTTTTATCACTTCATGCGTTATGTGCTATGCTTGGAGCGTCTCGCTCTTAGGTTTTATTTTTAGTTTTCTTTAGCTTTTCTTGCTGTTCATAACAAGTTGGATCCCGTCTTACTTTGTGTGGGAGAGAAACACGCTCCACTTTCAAAATTTAGAACACATCATAGGATTTTTCCGGCTTATCTTTTTGCTGTTGTGTGTTCTTTATCTTTTCATAGCTACTGTCATGTTTAGTTTTAGTCTTAGTTTGTCTTTAGCAAGAGCCTTGGCTTTTGTTTAGTTTATTGCTGGAACTCTTTTTAGTTTTCATGTTTATCTTGTTAAAGAGAGTTGGTTGTTGCACTAAGTTGTGTCTTGTTTTGAGAAGTAGGTAATTGAAGTTGCTATTTAATTTTAGTATTAGCTTGCAATAGTTTTGAGGTATTGATGTGAGTAATGTTTGAACTTTTGGTGTCAAGAGCTCTAGCCTATTAGTGATAGGTGTCGTATTTTGGGCAATCCGTGTTTATTTTCAAAACCTACAAAACTAGTTGAGAACTCTAGCTACTAGATGGATCACTACTCTTTGGAGGGATCGAATATTAGAGAACACTCACGTACCATGAGTCGAGGATGCGCAAGGATAACCAAACCCCCATACACTCCTCCTCGGGGTACTTGTCTCTTTGTGAACCTCCTTATTAGATTGAGAGTTACCGATAATAAGTGCATGAGTTCTTCGGACTAATGTAAGTATTGAAAGTTGACACTTCCACCTTCCCATATTTTGCTAGCCTCTCCTGTGCCGTGCATTGCCTTCTTCTCACTCTGAGAGTTGGTGTCCACCTTCGCCGGTACATCCAAACCCTTGGCATGATACGCTCTGTCTTCATAAACCTCCTTATATCTTTCCTCAAAACAGCCACCATACCTACCTATCAAGGCATTTCCATAGCCTTTCCGAGATATATTCCCATGCAACTTCCACCTCTTCATGACTTGATCTTCATGTCATACATGTTCCTGCTACACTGGCAGCGACATACCTTGCATACATCATGTTAGTTACATCTTCTTTATGATTTTGAGTACCTTGTAAAGTGTGAAAGATCTCCTTTACCTTCGAGAAGAGTACAGGAAAAATATAGGAAAAATCAGCATATAGGAAGCTTCGAGAAGAGCCCGGGAGGGGCCAGAGGGGAGCCAGGGGGGCCCAGGCGGCCACCCGGGGCGGCCCCACCCCTGGCCGCGCCAGGGGGGCGCCTGGGGCCCCTGGTCCACCTCTGGCTGCCCCCCTTCTCCTATTTATTCTCCGTCACGGGGAAACTCCGAAGAGAGAACCCTATTTCACAAACTCTCCTCTGTTCCACTGCCGTCGCGCTTCCGAGATCGGGAGCACCAGAAGACCTCTTCCCGGCACCCTGCCGGAGGGAGGATTGACCTCTGGGAGTCTCCTCTCCACCATGGATGCTCCCCGGATGTCTCGTGAGTAGTTTTCCTTGGACTATGGGTCCGTGATCAGTAGCTATGTGATGTTCTCCTCCCCTCTTTGATCTTCATGGTTTAGACCTCGTGAGCTGCCCTACATGATCGAGGCACTTTTGTAATATTTCTGCTATTGCTATGTTGAGTTTGATAGGATCTGATGGATTATGAGATTATGTTCAGATTGTGATTGAGTAATATATTTGGTTCTTATCTCTTATATTTTTGTTCCTAAGTAATTCTTGCATGTTCCCCGTTGCTGTTTATTGCTTTGGCCAAGTAGTAGGTAGTGACTCCAAGAGGTAACGTTTTGCTCGATTGTAGGTTCATGCCCCCCGATGACACGCTTGAGTGACAGAAACATGAGTCTAGGGGATGTGTTGTTGCCACAAGGGGGAAAACAATGGTGCTTGTAACCGCGGTTACAAGGATTGTTTAATTTACGAAAAGTTCTTTTTAATGCAGTTGTCTGTTGCTTTGGGTTTACACTTTGGGTGGGGCTCGCAACTTAATACCAGCGAGATGTTCTGGATAGATATCTCAAGGTGGATGATTAGTAGTAGATGCAGTTGGATTTCGGTCTACTTATTTTGGCGTACTGTCCATGCTTTTGAGCCTCGTCCTTTCTTTTGTAGCATAGTTAGCATTGCGGTGCGTTCATAATCCTGTCAATTTCCTTTCTGTAATTTGTTTACCTCGCATAGCAATATTATCGTCTTTTGGGAGAGAGACATCACTAGTGAACATCACGTATTCCGGTCCATATCCTCATCATTGTGGACACGCTCATTTACTTTTCTTCTTTTACTTTCAATTGCTATCATTATCCCTTGTGTTTTACCCTTTTTGAACAACAAGACCGGAGAGATTGACAACCTCTCTGAACTTCGTTGGGAACAAAGTTATCGTGTCTGTGTGCAGGTCCGCGTCAGTTGCGCTGCTGACACCTACTTATCATCTCCGGAGTCCTACTGGAGACAAACCTTGGTATCTTCACCGAGGGAAATTTGCTGCTGTGCTACATCACGCCTTCCACTTGGGATTTACCAACGAAGGGCGAGAAATCACTATCATCATCTCGCACATCACATGCCCATACAGGCAAATGTGGCTGCACGAAATAAGTTAGATTCGATGGCACTCGGGCAACTGTTAATTCATGTTTGTTAAGTTTTAACCATAATTATTTGCAACATGAGGTCAAGTCATGAACTTAGCATGATAATAAACATATGAACATGATACTACCACCAAACATGTGCAGCAACTAGCATGACATAGAAAAGCATGATCATCAAGGCATGAATAGGATCAACACATATGAATCACTAGCATGGACATGATGGAATTAACATAAACATGATATAAACTTAGAGAAGCATGTAAATAACCAGTGGACATGGCATGGTTATATCACATCAATTAAGCATGGGATAATAAATATTATATCTAATAAATCCAAGTCAAATTATCAAGGCGAGGTTTAGCAATTCAAGACCCTCATGAAATGAATATTGTGGCTTGCCTTGGTCAAGTGGAGTGTCACTGAACTCCTGGTGCTCAGCAAGCAAGTTGTTGTCCTCTGAAACAATTTCAAGGAGCAAAACAAAATGAGTCAAATGCACAATCCTTCTGTCCATTGTACCTAAATAGAGATACAAGCTACCAAACTTTGCCAACTTAAAGAGGAGATCAAGACAAAAATTTAGCAAAAAACATCAACTCATTTGGCCTTGTAGTTTAGGAGATATTAGTGGTCAAAGTTGGGTCAAAATTCATTTTTAAAATGATATAAATGAATTTCCAGGGAATTTCCAGAAGTAGACACATCGAAGGCGTATTTGGAGAATACGCCTCCACTTGATACCCTTTCGGTCTGGCCTGAGTGGCTGACAGTGGGCCAGTCCTGTCAGGCTTAACTGAGAGAGAGAGGGGAACAGGCCCCGACGGCTCCGGCGAAGGAGTTCGCCGGCGATGAGTCCTGGACGGCGATGAGTGTATGCACCAGTGGACGGAGGAGCCGACTGCGAGCAAGTACGTACCCAGAACACAACGAATGGCGACTGGACGGCGAGGCTAGGGTTATCTCCAGTGGCTAGCGGCGGTGGTGCTCGTCGGAGTTGGAGGTTTTTGCATGAATCCCATCGGCGAGAACGGCATTAGAACCACCATAGCATGGAGAGTTTAGGGGAAACAAGTGCGGGGTTAGGCGACCACCGGAGGAGGCTATCCGGAGCGGCAATCTCGCGGCGGGGCTCCGGCGAGGACCAAGGCCTAGGGCCTCCCTGGCCGGGTTTCTCGGGCTGGGTGTTCGATTGGATTGCAGTGGTGGAGGTGGCGGTGGCTGGAACTGAGGAGGGGATCGGGTTTTATAGGCAGCCACGGGATTCCGAGGAGGGTGCCGCCATGCAAAAAAATTCGGAGCAATGCACGGGAGGGGATATGCTTGAGCTGCTCTGGCGTGTCGAGGGCCTTCTAGAGGTGACCTGGCGCGCGTGCGGGCGGCTCCCAAGGCCCTGTATCGAAGGGGCCATGGGTCATGTCAGCAAAGGCTTTTGCGGCGGCTATGCGACCGAGAGCTAGGCGGCGGGCGGCGCAGCTTTGCTTCGGACAGATGGCGCGCGGGCGTGCAATGAAGCTGGCGACAAGCAGACACATCCACGGGCAACGCGGAGGCGTGCGGTCCACAATGGTCGTCACGTGTGCTCTCTGTCGAATAGTTGCGGCGACGGTGCGGCCTCCGGCGAGCGGTGGGGCTTTGGGCGACAACAGGTGGCGCATGGAGGAGCTGCGGGGTCTATGGACACCAGGGTGCGGCCGCGGGCTCGCCGGGCGAGGCGTTCCCGTGATGGCGACGTCTCGGCCACGGCCAGAGCACGCCTTTGGCTGGCAGTGAGCGTGCTCACCCTGTGCACGCGTGCACTGGGTGCAGCCACGGCTCACCTGTCCCTGGCACGTAGGCAACGTCCAGCAGTGCACCTGGGGCTTGGGTGATCTGGGGGAGGCTACATGTTAAGGCTAGCTTCAAAAAGATGTTTCTGCAGGAAACTTTGGGAATTTCTGGAGGCTAAATGGCTGGGTATTTTGAGCTCAATTTTGGTGTTTTGGCTTCACTCAGGAAGGTTCAGATGTGGTAAAATTTACAGGGCCAACTGACCAGTGTGTAGGGTACTTCCTTCACAATGTGCTCCTCTGTCCAGAAAGGAAAATGAATTTCTACAGAAGAAAAATTGTACTGAACTTGATGATCTTTTTCCATAGAATCAGGAGGCATGATCCTAGAGCTCAGCACAAAAAGTTTCAAGGCAATTGAAGAACCAGAATAATTGCTTTCTTCTCAAATAAGGAGGCAAAAGGCTTATTCCTTTAATGAAAAAGGAATTTCTTGAGAAATAAAAATATGGCAAGGTCATAGATGACGAGAGCTTGATCTTGGCCATGAGGTAGAGAGGTTTTGAGGTCACTTGGCCTAGGGAAAAAATTAGGCCCAAGTGATCAAGTCCAAAAGAGTTGATAACTCAGGCAAATAAAATCCAAATCCAGAAATCAGCAAAAGGCTTTGCAAATACAAAGGGCCAAAAACCAGGGTGTCACAACAAGGTACTCAACATAAATAAGATGTAGCTATCATGATGTATGCAAATGTATGCATCTGCCAGTGTAGAAGGAACATGTATGACATGAAGATCAAGTCATGAAGAGGTGGATGTTGCATGGCAATATATCTCGGAAAGGCTATGGAAATTCTTTGATAGGTAGGTATGGTGGCTGTTTTGAGGAAAGATATAAGGAGGTTTATGATAATAGAGCGTATCATGCCAAGGGTTTGGAAGCACCGGCGAGGTGGACGCCAACTCTCGGAATGAGAAGACGGAAATGCACGGTACCAAAGAGGCTAGCAAATATGAGGAGGTGGAAGTGTAAACTTTGAATACTTACATTAGTCCGAAGAACTCATGCACTTTTTGTCGGTAACTCTCAATCTAATAAGGAGATTCGCAAAGAGACAAGTACCCCGAGGAGGAGCGTATGGGGGTTTGGTTATCCTTGCACATCCTCGACTCATGGTACGTGAGTGTACTCTAATATCCAATCCCTCAAAAGATTAGTGATCCATCTAGTAGCTAGAGTTCTCAACTAGTTTTTGTAGGCTGTCCCAAAGAGTAACCTTTTCAGGTTTGAAAACTTTTGGGCTGAGCTACCTGGTTTCATGGAATGTGTGCAGAATTCTTGGAATGCTCCTGTTATGGCCAATTCTGCTGCCACCACTTTGTCCAAGAAAATTAAAAGGCTCAGATATGCTATTAAAAAGTGGTCCTCCAACATGGCTTCTCTTAAGAAGGTCATCCTAAAATGCTCACAGGTGGTGCTAGCTTTTGATTCTTTGGAGGAATTTAGACCCCTAACAAGGCCTGAGTTCAACTTCAGACAAATTGTGAAATCTCACCATGAGAATCTTCTCAGATTCCAGTTTTTATATTGGAGGCAAAGATTTACTATCACAGACATTAAAGTGGGAGAGGAGAATTCAAAAAAAATCATGTCATGGCTTTTGAAAGAATGAGGAAGAATTCCATTTCCTCATTACATGATCGTGATGGTGCTATTCTCACTGATCATGAGCAGATGGCCAACTTGATGTGGAGTTCTTACAGAGAGAGAATGGGGTTTTTTTAAGGTATCCAAATGGAGTTCAATCTCTCTGAATTAATCCACCCGGTGGAGGGTTTACAGGATCTAGCCTCTCCTTTCACCCAGACTGAGATTAATGAGGTTCTTAAAGATCTCCCTGTGGATAGAGCTACTGGGCCTGATGGTTTCAATGGATTATTCCTTAAGAAATGTTGGCCCATAATTCAATCTGACTTTATGAGTCTGATTTCTCAGTTTGCTGATGGAACTCTCAAGTTGGAATGTCTCAATAGTTCTTTAATTTCCTTGATTCCTAAAATGCTAGCTCCTGTTTTCCCTAATGATTTTAGGCCTATATCATTGACCAACACCTGTCTGAAATTTCTCACAAAGTTACTTGCTAATAGACTTCAGAAGGTTATTCTTCAGTGTATACACTTGAATCAATAAGGCTTCCTTCAGTCAAGATCTATTCAGGACTTCTTAGCATGGGCTTTTGAGTACATCCACCAATGCAAACAGTCTAAAAATCCATTACTAATTCTGAAGTTAGATTTTGCAAAGGCTTTTGACACCATTGAGCATGATGTTGTCCTTCAGGTTCTGGAGCACAAGGGGTTTTGTCAAAAATGGATCAGATGGATTAGAGAGATTTTAGGCTCTGGATATTCATCCATACTTTTGAACGGAGTGTCTGGTAAGCAGTTCTACTGCAAAAGAGGGGTTAGACAAGGGGATCCTTTGTCTCCTCTTTTGTTTGTAATGGTTGCTGATCTTCTACAGTCGGTAGTTAATAACATGCTCCATGATCAAGTCTTGACACTGCCTATTCCTTCTCATGATCTCAATTACCCCATCATTCAGTATGCTAATGACACTATCATGGTAATCCATGCTGATGAATCTCAGATTTTTTCAATCAAGGATATGCTCATTAGGTTCCATGCTTCCACTGGTCTCAAAGTCAATTTCAATAAATCATCTTTAATCCCCCTGAATGTTGATGAGGCTATGACTGCTCGCCTAGCTGAATTTTTTGATTGCTCCATTGGAAAAATGCCCTTCACTTACCTTGGTTTACCACTTGGTACTACTAGGCCCAAAATTCAGGATCTTATGCCTTTGGTGGACAGGGTGGAAAGAAGACTCTCTCCTAGTTCTGCTATGTTGAACCAAGGGGCTAGGCTATAGTTACTCAATTCAGTCCTATCCTCCATGCCTATTTATCACCTTTGTAGTCTTGCTATCCCTCAGGGCATCTTCAAACAGCTAGAGAGAATTCAGAGACAATGCATCTGGAGAGGTAATTCAGATACTCCAAGACAATCTCTTGCTTCTTGGGAGCTAGTTTGCAGGCCTAACAAGAAAGGTGGGGTGGGTATCATCAGCTTGCAAGTGCAAAACAAAGCTCTACTTCTGAAGCATTTCATAAGTTTTATAATCAGGATAATGTTCCTTGGGTCTCTCTTATTTGGAACACTTATTACAGTGGCAATGTCCCCCATGCAACTATGCTTTGTGGATCCTTTTGGTGGAGGGATGTTTTCAAACTGAATGACCTATATAGACCAGTGGTTTCTGTCATGGTCAATGCTGGAGACTCTGCTCTTTTTTGTTCTGATGGGTGGCACTTCAATGTCTCATTTAGACCACTGAGGGATAGATTGCCTCATCTTTTCTCCTTTGTGAAAGATGACAAACTATCTGTTCATGACTTTCTGAGCCTGGAGGATGAAGGTCTTTTGTTTTACTTGCCACTCTCACAACAAGCTGCAGCTGAGTACTTCATTCTCAAGGATTGGCTATTTGATTTCCAGAGAGATCCTCGGGCTGCTGATTCTTGGCACTGGCTTGGTAAGCATGGCTATACTACCAAGGGGTTTTACAATCTTATGCATTCCAATATGCCAACTGATCAGTCTTGTGCCTGGATCTGGAGGAGTAAGTGTACCATGAAGATCAAAGCTTTTGGTTGGCTCCTGCTGTATGACAGATTAACTAACAATGATCTTCTATGTGACGCCCCCAAAATCAATCCGTGTACAGTAATCATACACGCAGGGTACACGGCTGAGATTAGGGTGCCACGGTGAGAATATCACAGCACAACACTAAACACAAAAGGATAAAAAAAAATTTACAATACCAGGGATCACGAGGATCCGAATACATAAGTCATACAAGCCAGAATATCTGAGTACAGACATAGTTAGTAAAGTTTTGCCTTAAGAAAGCTAGCACAAATGACATCAGAGATACAGATCGAAAAGGCGAGGCCTCCTGCATGGGATCCACCGAACTACTCCTGGTCGACGGGGAACTCGACGTCGTAGTAGTCGCCTCCGAGGTACTCCTGCTCCTGGGCTCCAACGTCGACTGCAACGGCCGATCAGGCAAAGCGAAAAAGGGAAATAAAGCAAAGGTGAGTATCTAGCATACCCGCAAGTCTTACGTCCGCTACTAAGCATTATGCATTGTATCAAATGGAAAGGGGAGGCTATATATAGTGGACTGGAAGATAGAAATCGGAATAAGGGTAAGAAGCTAGGCCTAACGAAGACTAGCATCTTCCGACGAGTCTTGCAGCATGAGGAGAGAATAGCCAACAGTTCAATATAAAGCATAAAATAACAATGCAGCAGAAGTTGCTGCAGCATTGTATAATAGTAAGTTGTAATAATTAACAATGCCTCCGAGATCCCCTCCTCGACATCCCAGCGAGGAAGAAAACCCGGAACCATGCAGTTTAATAATAATAGTTTGTAGTGGTAAGATCCAGCTTCAGCATAAAGCGTCCTGTTACCGTGGACACGGCTATTCGAATAGATTAAACTCCCTGCAGGGGTGCACTACTGTTCAGCCTGCACGCTCGGATCTCCAGGGTGGCGTGAACCTTGTTAGGGAACGCCCCACCGAGGCTATCTGACACATCGCAGCCCATCCTAGGCTCAGCAGAGAGGCCATCCGCCGGACTAAATCCTATGCGCCAAGGGGTCTAGGACCCTCACCCTTGCACGCTCCTGCACGGTGCGAGGCTGGCCGGAAAGCAAAAGCAAACACCACTCGCGAGTAAAGAAGACGCACAACTTCCCGGCAATCAGACCGCGATACTACTGACGTCTGAAGAGCTTTCGAATGAACTACGACGTAGGGGAGCCCATAACTCCTTATCCCACGTGAAGGTAGTGCGTACAGACCAACGGGCCTCTCAAGTCATCCACCGAACCATTTAGAATTTTATTAACTTGTGGGACAACCGTTATCGTTGCCTCGACTTAACTGACCCGCGGACAACGATAGCAGTCAGGACCACCAGTACATCGGTACCTGCCATGTCATCCCACCAAGTCTCTGCGGTTACCAACAAGGTGAACCGACTCCTTACCTTGTCTCGCATGTGCTCCTGGAGGAGCTCGACTTTCGTGGTTTGGTAACTCTCGCAGCCAACGATCAGGGGCCAAGCACACCGGTACATTGGTCGTACCCTCCCTGTCGTCCCGTCGAAATACCACTCGCGGGCACCGTTGGGTCGCCCGACTTCTTACCTTTAAGGACAATCGTTGCTCAAGTACCTAGAGAGGCTATACAGAGTCAACAACGAGTGGAGTACAAGGATTACTCCTTGATAGCTCACACTTGATGGTGGCTCGGTAGAGCCGAGCTAGGGGGCCTGAGGCGGTGTCTGCATTGTACCGTACATGTGTAGTTATAATGTTTGTATCCGCGTTCACTCCCCTGAGTGATCACGACCCCCTATCTAATCCTAGCAAACAATGCGCAGGGCTCACTGCTGAATATAATATATATAATAGGCAGCATATGGTAAAGGAAAGGTACATCAAGGGGCGACAAAGACAACCTATGCAATTGAATAGGATTGTAATCGTAGCAGCAGCAGTAATGCCTAGTGCAAGAAAGTACGGAAAGGTAGGCGATATCTGGGGAAGAGAATGTCTCTGCTTGCCTGGAAGCTCGACGGTAGAAGTAGGGTCGTCGACGAAGTAGTCGTACCCAGCAGCGGTGTAGTCGGCGATAGGGGTCTACCGAAGAATAAAGGGGGGAAGAAACAGTAAATACAAAGCAATCATAGCAAACATAAGCATGACATGACAAATGAATTGCTATCGGTGTACTAACGCAGTACGATGTATTATGCTCGGAGTGGGAATTCATCCGGGGATGAACTGCCAGCTCCGGGTATTTATCGGTCAGGGTGTCCGGAGGGGGAAGGTACCATGCCGGAGGTGTCGTGGACATCCGACAAACATGTGAAATATGTATCCGTGTTAGTTGATCCATTTTGAACAACTTTTGTGTTCGGAATAAATTCATCCGGATAGTTTATCGGTATCGGGCAATCATCGGGCAGCCGGTCCGGAGGGGGGCGGTTCGATGTTCGGTACGTTAGAGGGGGTGGTAGACCAACGGATAGCGTATTCGTATTCTTTGTATTTTTCTGATGGGACCCAGCTGTCATTGACACATGTGTTAATTAAACATTATAATTATCCAGGAATTAGATTAGGGGCCTGGGCCCACATGTCATCCACATTGGGTATTTTAATTTATTCTATCTAATTAACTAAACAGCGTGGCCCACTGGTCATACACACATTGTACTAACACATTTTTTTATATATCTAATCCACTTTTAATTAGCAGGGGGGTTGCCCACCAGATGGCACGCCGGCGGCGAGGTGCCGTCACGGCGGCGAGGAGCCGGCTAGGGGGGCAAGGCCGGGGCGGCGCGCGGCCATGCGCAAGCGCGTGCACGCGCAGGACACGCGGCTCGCGGCCGGAGCGCGCTGGGCGCGGCCATGCCGGGCCAAGGCAGACGGCGGGTGAAGGGGCAGGGCAAGGCCCATGCGGCCAACTCCGGTGGGCAGTTGGTGAGCGGAGGGCAGGGATCGAACCAGGACATCGCCGCGCATCTACTAGTACACAAGGCGGGCAATGCGGAGGTCTAAATTGACGGCGGCGAGGAGGCCCGACGGCGGCCGGAACGTGGCTGAGGGAGCTCACAGCAAGCTCGAGGAAGTGCACGGGGAATCCTGGGGCACTCGGGCGGTAACGAATCGAAGAATTTTTCCGGCAGGGTCGAGGTTGAAGATGGTGACGATGCCCGAAGGGGATGACGAACAAGGCGATGGCGGTTCTCCTTGACACCACAGCTGGCCTGGTCTCGCTTATTGGCCACGCGAGCTCGAAGGAGCGTCCATGGCATCACGGTTCGTACGAGAGGAGGAAGAAGGCTAGGGAGTAGCGGGAGGGGAAAATGGAGGGAGGCGGCTAGGGTTAGGGTTCCCGGGGGTCGCGGGGGTCTTGTGCATGCCGGGGCTCGTCGGATGGCCGACACGCCGACGACGATGGCCATGGAGCAGCCGATGCGTGCCACGCCCCCCCCCTGTACGGTAGGAAGAAGAAGGGGGGCGGGGTGGGTCGTGGGCCGGTTTGGCCCAGGGGTGAGGGGGTTGGGATGGGCCAGTGAAGGGGAGGGGGTTAGATAGGTTTTGCTTTTCCTTTTGTTTTTCTCTTTTTCTTTTTCTGTTATTTATATTTTGTATTTGTTTTACTAACCTAGGCATTTTTGTAAATTGTGGAATGTGCCCCATAATTAATGTTACACCTAAGGTTAGTGCCACAAATAGTTTGGGAAATTTTAAAAGTCATTTAATATTTTATTTAAATATTAAATTATTAATATCGGGTCTTTAGCTACTGTTTTGAATTATTTGAATTAATTTAGAGATTAATAAAATCCCCAAATTGGTGTGACATGCTCCACTGAATATTAGTGATTTAATAAAAGTGGAAGCACAATTTTTGGACAAGGTTTATTTTGCACCTTGGTTTTAATATTCCACCAAAGGCATTTTGAACTTTGATTTGATTTCAAATAGAAGTGGTTTGGACTTTGTTATTGTTCCATGATGATCAAGGCCCAAGGTTCACATTGCATTCAACAATAACAAAGGGGAATTGAATTTGAGCTGAACCAATTTGATCAAACAAAATTTTGAACAGTAGTGATGAACAGTAATGGTGATTGCTGTTCACTGACAGTGAGAGTGTTACAAATCTCCCCCACTACAAGAACTCTCGTCCCGAGAATTTAAGCGGTTGAGAGGAAAAGATCGGGGTATTCATCGCGAAGACGATCTTCACGTTCCCAAGTGGCTTTATCTTCATAATGATTCGACCAGTGAACCTTGAGGAACTTGACGGTCTTTTTATGGGTTCGACGTTCAGACTGATCAAGAATGCGGCTCGGATGTTCTTGATAAGTCAAGTCCTGCTGCAGATCAATCATATCATATTCCACTTCGCGGATGGGGTCCTTGAAGCAGCGTCGTAGTTGCGACACGTGGAAGACATTGTGGACTTGAGAGAGGTTCGGCGGCAATTCCAATCGGTACGCCACTGGTTGTCAGAACCCCAACTAGGGTAACTGCTAGGGTTTGAGTGCCCCTTTGCATTATGTAAAAATTTCAAAAGAAATTCAAAATTGGGGAAAAGAAAAGCCCTAGAAAATTTAATTCCAAAGTCTAGATAAAAATTGCTTCCAAAATTTCCTCTGGTATTTTTGAATTTTTTTATAAATATGCATGATCACATATAAAGTGAAGTGGGTCCCACTGCATGCATCAAGATTTGTCAAAAATTCCAAATAGGGCTTGGAAATTAAATAAATACCCTATTTGATTTGAAATTCAAATTATTTGAATTTCAAAAATCTCCAAAACTTATGAGTGGCTAGCTATATATATTGTAAGGTCACATAAAAGTTTTGAGGATTTTACAAAATTCTTTGCTATTTTTATCCAGAGCAAAACAATTTACAGAAATAGAAAACAGAAACAATTACAGAGAGAAATAAGAAAAAGGCCTACCTGGATCTGGCCCAACTTACCCAGGCCGGCCCAAGCCCACTCCACCTTCTTGTCGTCTTCTCCAGGCCGGCGAGCACACAGGTGCGTGTCGAGCATGCCGCGGCCACCGTCGTCGCCGTGGCCAGCTGCCTGCCTCCCCGTTGTCATCTGTGTGTCTAGGAGACCCCCCTGGTCATCCTCATCCCTTTCCCCCTCTCCTACGTCACTGTCCCGCTCCCTCTTGTCCGTTTATGCGCGCCCCCGTCAAGCTCCAGAGAGCGCCACCATGCGCCTTCCCGGACAACGCCGACGAGAAGCCTCGCCACCTTGTCCAATCGCTCCGCCGTCAACGGCTTGGCCAACCTGAAGATGCTCGCAAGCTTTAGCTCCCCGAATTCGTCGAATCGGGCCTCGACATCTCGCGGAGCCGCAAAGCCTCGCCATCGAATTCGTCGCCGTTGCGTCTCCTCCGACCCCGAAGTCGACACCGTTGGACTCACGGTGAGGCTGCGGTCTTTTTCCCCCAACTCTCGCTCTCCACCGTGCTCTTTGTCGACGACGACCACCACGGCAGAGCTCCGGCCGCCACCGTTGTTGAAGCCGACATCGCACACGGCCTCCCCGGCGACGCCCACTTAGCACAGGTGATGCGGCTCCTCAAGAGCTCCCTCCATGTGCACTTGGCGCTCCAAATGGGGGCCAAGAGCACATTCCAGTGAGCCGCCGCCGCATCTAGTGACGCCGGCGTTGAGCCGCCGGCATCTGTGACGTGGCCCCGGCCATTAACCCCTAATCATAACCCTAACCTCACTGACCAGTGGCCCCCCTACGCTAATTAACCTCTGTTAGTTTAATCTAACAGGGAATTAATCCCCTCTCCCACTGAAACAGGGCCCCACTGGCCAGAAGCCCCCCCCCCACGTCATGCTGAGGTCAGCATGACGCAATAAAGGGGTTTTCTATTTAAAATAATTAAAAGGAAAATTAGAAAATTGCAGAAAATCGTATAAACTTTGGAAATTCATATTTAATTAACCATAACTCCAAATGAGGCATATAATATGTCCAAAATTATCAGAAAAATGCAAGGATTATGAATATGCAACTTATTTCTATGTTAGACCATTTTAAAATGGGTGAACAGTAGCAAACATGCATATGGCATAATTTGAATTTGAATTTGAAGTTTGAATTTTCAAACCTTTTGCAATACTCTTCAATTAAATTGAATTTGCAACACATTAGCACCATATACATTGTCACAACCCCAATTTAGGCAAGTGCTAGGATTTGAGTTTCCTTTGCATCATGTCAAAAATTCAAAAAGAAAATCAAAAATGGGGAAAAGAAAAGCCTTGAAAAAAATTAAATCAAATGGCCAGATAAAAATATTTTTCCAAAAATCTTTTGAATAGTTGGAAAATTCCTATAAATGATACTGATCATTTTAAAAGTGGTTTGGGATCAATCCCATGCCCATGGAATATTCAAAAATTCAAAATGTGCCCTGGAAATTAAATTTGATCCCTATTTGAATTGAAATTCAAATGTTTTGAATTTAAAAAATGCTCAAATTCTACAAGTGACTTGCTACTGGTCACCTAGTATTTATAAAATTAATTGGGCATTTTACTAAATTGCCTATATATTTATTTCTAAGGCAAAAACAAATTGGTAGAAAAATAAAAGGCAAAGAAATAGAAAAGGGGAACACCCTGGATATTCTAGCCCAACTCATTCCCCCGGCCCACCTAGCCAAGCCCAGCCCACCCCATCCTGTCGTCTTCCTCCCCTCGCCCCTAAGCTGCTCGGTGTCGAGCAGGGGACGCGCCGACGCCACCGCGACGCATCCAGGCCACCTCGGGCCTTCTAGCAGCGCCACGGAGACGCCCTAGCAGCCGTCCGTCCTTTCCCCCCTCCTCTAGCCCGTTCTCCTCCTCTCCCATCGTCGTTTTCGCGCCAGCCCGAGGTCCACTGAAGAGCGCCGCCGTGAGCCCGCACGGCCAGAGACGCCCACCGGCCGGGAAAAGCTGTCCAGGAAGATCGCCGTAGACGGAAGCCTCTCCGTGCAGAAGATGGACGACCAATTTTACCCCGAGCTACCGCAATCCTCGTCGACTTCTCGCTGGAGCTGCCGGACCCGGTCGTCGATTCCGTCGTCTCCAAGGCACCCCGACCTCGCCGTTGCCTCCATGGCGTTCCTGGTGAGCATGCGATTGAAATCCCCAACTTTCCCCCTCCTTTTTCTCCCTCTAGCCACGGCCACCATGGGAAGTGAGCACGGCCGCCGCCATGGCCGTCGTGGAGGTCTCCTCCGTGCTCCTCGAGCCTCCCCGTGTGCCCCTTTGGATGCGTGCGTGCGAGGACATCATTTTTCTGCCCTCTTCGAGCCATCCCGTGGCCGGGAAGCCACTCCGGCGAGGGCACCGCCGCGTCTGCTGACACCGGCGACGAGCCGGCGACGTGCCCCGGTTAATTAGCCCCCCTAACCCCCCCCCAGTGCCACTGACTGTGGGCCCAAAACCCCCCTAACCCCTCTGTTTTAATTAACAGAGAGGGGATTAACCCTGTGAGGCTTACAAGGTGGGCCCACAGGTCAGAGCCTCCCTGACGTCATGGTGACGCCACCCTGACGCAATAAATCGAATTCCAGAAAAATAGAAAGGATTTAAAATAAATCAGAAAAATCCTGAAAATATCCAAAACTTCAATAAATCATAGAAAATTCATATTAACTCCAAATTGGACAAATAATATATGAAAAATGATCAGTATAAAATTATCTATCCAAATATGCAACTTTCAACCATGTTTGAGTTGAATTTAAAATGGGACCAGTAGCTTTTGCTATTTGTCTTAATTGGAATTAATTCAAATTTATTCCAAATGCAAGTCAAATTTGAACCATTGCAATACACCACATATCACTTGTACTTCAGAAACATATCACACATATGGTCACATGGTTTCAAATGATCAAGCATTTTCAAATGCAATTTGGTTAAATTGAAATTCATATGTGGAGTTTGAAATTTTCATTTCAAATGCAATACACTTCATTTAAATCAAATGTACCACAAACCAGCACCATTCACCTCATGGACAACTATATCATGTGCTTGTGCATTCTATTACAATGTTGCCCCCCTCTTGTTGATGATTGTGCCGATAACAGTGCCTCCGAGACGGTGATCACCCCCGACGAAGAAGACCACCGTTAAGACCCGTGTATCGTCAGCAAGGCAAGCAAACCCCATTGATCATGTCTATAAAATCCCAATTCCCTCTCAGTCTCGCTTATGCATGTTTAGAAGATCACCGAGACACGTTCTTTCGCATAGTTGAACCCATTCCGATGCATGACCTATAGTTTTTTCACCGTATTAAGCAAACCACAATCCTAGCAGATATAGGAGTTGAATGATGAGCATGTGGCCCCTGCAACTGTTACTGCTTTTGCTGCTTAGTGATACAATGAGGATGTTATGTTTGTGAGTCGGGATGGAATGAACACAGTGGTGTTGATGAAAGTGAAACGTGTTGGTGAATCCACCCTAAGCAAAGGTGAACGATGAGAGGCTGTGTAGGAGTACACAGTGGGTTGTCTCGTTGAACACTACCCTAGGCCCCGAGTTCCTGTTTTGTGATCCAAGACAAAGAGTATGACCACCTGTAGGATTTATGGGAGCCCCTTTTGGCCTCTTTACGTACCCGATCTGGTCCAGGAGTCACAATAGATTCGGGCTTTCCATTTGGCATGTGCATAGAAAAAGAATGAACAAAAGGTTGCATCATATAGATATGTGGGTGGACTTGTGAGGCAGTGAAACCATCTGGCAGAGGTGGCTTCTCGATCTCTTACATTATCTGAGTCCGTTTCGTGGAACCGGCCGGACTCTCGAGCGGTGCCAAACTCAGGTAGTCGACTCCTGGATTAGAGAAGGTGATGTGAGGTTAGTGCCTTGGTTTCATCCACGTCCGACACCCGCTTGAAGGGTGACGAGAACTAGGCGATAAGTGATGACACGCGTGTGAAGATGTACACCCCTGCAGGGTTAATGAACTATTCGAATAGCCGTGTCCGCGGTTATGGACTGCTTGGAGACCTCTACTTGATCATAGATAACTCGAATGGATACTTATAAAACTCGCAAGATAAGCGTGAGTGCTATGGTGTGCTTCTTCGTGGGGAAGTCGAGGAAGTAACCATAGTGGTGTATTGGTTGGAGACTTGGTAGTAGACTCGTGTACGCTTCTTACCTCAAGTCTGGTACTCGTAGCACAAGACTAGCCAAGTCAAAGCTGGCACTTCTGCATGATGAAACCCCACCTCCCTTTACCTTGATACTTGAGCATGAGTAGGGTAGTTCTGATGTAGGTCTTGTTGAGTACGACTTTGTACTCACGTTTGCTTATTCTATGTTTTAGATGAGAATCCGGACCCCGATGGAGTCACCGACCTGAAGCTCGACGTTGACCTTGGTAGTATAGTTCCAGACAACAGTCTGGTCCCTCATGGAAGGGCATGTATGTTTACAAGGCTTCTCTAAGCCATTTGTTAAACTTGTCTGTACTCAGACCTAATTTGCTTCCGTTGTATGATGTCATGTGATCACAGACATGTGATCTTTGTATGCTCTATGTGTATATCAATAAAGAAGTACTTTGTAGAGTTATGTGATGGTACCTGCTGTTCATACTAGGCATGTGTGCTGCGTGTATGTTTATAACATGCATGTCGTAGTATGGGTTTTCGAGACCTTAGTTGTGATCTGGCTGGCGGTCCTTTATACACCAAGTGGCCCTTAGATGTGCACAGCTTGGGGCATCGCGATGCGATTGCTCGTGACTCCGTCACGTGCACACTTTGTGGTATGATCGAGCCCGCCCTAGACCCCGACTAAGTGATCGGGCTGGAGTAAGTCTATGTAAGAGTTAGGATCCAATCGATAACATGGTTGAGGCGACTTGTCTATGAGTATGGGATTCACCACCCATAAGCATTTAGACTTGTGAGCGGACGTTGAGGACCCATCTCAGTTGATCATCCGGCCTGAATGGGATGCCCCTCACGTTCGATGCTTACCGAGAACGTTCTGTGCTTGGCCTTGTCTGTTTAGACAAGTGGGTACGGTTCTCGGCTCTCCATGTGATTGTATCGTGACTGGAATTACATACGCTAACCCCGGGTCCCGACATACATCATGTTCTACAACTTGATCATGTGATTGTGCATTGTACATTATATTGATTGCAATATTTGTGATGTTTCCTCGAGTAGAGGTGGAGCCAGAACCGGAGGTCACCCCCTTCGTTGAAGACACCATACGGAACCTCGTCAGCAAGGCAAGCAAACCCCATTGATCATGTCTAAAAAATCCAACTTCCCTCTCAGTCTCGCTTATGCATGTTTAGGAGATCACCTTGTTATCGATTCTACCGCATAGTTGAACCCATATCCGATGCATGACCTATCATCTTGTCACAGTAGTAAGCAAACCACAATCCTAGCTGACAGATGAGTTGTTTGATATCATGTGGCCCCTGCAACTGTTAAATCTTATTACATGCTTAGAGTTTACAATGAGGATGCTTTTGATGTGAGTCGGGATGATAGTGAACATGGTGTTGATGAAAGTGAAACTGTGTTGGTGAATCTACCCTAATACAAGGTGAACGATGAGAGGCTGTGTAGGAGTACATAGTGGGTTGTCTAGTTGAACACCGCCTTAAGCCCGAGTTCTTGTTTGGTAATCCGAGACAAAGAGTACAACCACACATTGGGCTCACTGACCCCTCTCGACCTAGTAACTCACCCCGATCCAAGTCCAGGAGTCACACCTAGTTCGGGATTTCCATTCGGCATATGCATAGAAAGATAAAGGAAATGAAATGTGGCATTCATGGTAGGGCTTGTAGCACATGGCTTGTCAAGCGGATAACCATCCGTCGAGGTGGGCTTGTCAGTCGTGCCTACATGGTTTGAGTCCTGGCTGGAAGCTCGGCCGGAACTCCAGTTCGGTTTGGAACTCAGACAGTTGACTCCTTGGACTAGAACGGAGCTGTGGGCGAAGTGTTGTGGTGAACATCCTCGCCGACACCCCTTGAATGGTGCCGAGACCTGGCGGTAACCGATGGTCATGTGTGTGTAGCGGTACACCCCTGCATGGGTTAACAAAACTATTCGAATAGCCGCGTCCGCGGTCATGGACTACTTGGAAAGTTGTCCTTGATTATTAGACAACTTGAATGGATACTCTAAAACTCGCAAGATAAGCGTGAGTGCTATGGTGTGCTTCCTCATGGGGAAGTCGAGGAAGTAACCATAGTGGTGTATTGGTTGGAGACTTGGTAGTGGACTCGTTTACGCTTCTTACCTCAAGTCTGGTACTCGTAGTACATGACTAGCCAAGTCAAAGCTGGCACTTCTGCATGATGAAACCCAACCTCCCTTTACCTTGAAACTTGACCTTGAGTAGTTTAGTTCTGATGTAAGTCTTGCTGAGTACGACTTTGTACTCACGTTTGCTTATTCTATGTTTTAGATGAGAAACCAGACCCCGATGGAGACACCTTCCTGAAGCTCGACGTTGACTAAGTTAGCATAGTCCCAGACAGCAGTCTGGTCCCTCGTGGAGGGGCATGTATGTTTACAAGGCTTCTCTAAGCCATTTGTTAAAGTTGTCTGTACTCAGACCTAATTTGCTTCCTTTGTATGATGAAATGTTGATCACAGACATGTGTAAGTCAATAAAGAAGTACTTTGTAGAGTTATGTGATGATACCTGCTGTTCGTACTAGACATGTGTGCTGCGTGTATGATTATAACATACATGTCTTAGTATGGGTTTTCGAGACCTTAGTTGTGATCTGGCTGGCGGTCTTTTATACACCAAGTGGCCCTTAGATGTGCGCAGCTTGGGGCATCGCGATGCGATTGCTCGTGACTCTGTCACGTGCACACTTTGTTGTATGATCGAGCCCGCCCTAGACCCCGACTAAGTGATCGGGCTGGAGTAAGTCTATGTAAGAGTTAGGATTCAATCGATAACATGGTTGAGGCGACTTGTCTATGAGTATGGGATTCACCACCCATAAGCATTTAGACTTGTGAGCGGACGATGAGGACCCATCTCAGTTGATCATCTGGCCTGGATGGGATGCCCCTCACGTTCGATGCTTTTCGAGAGTGTTCTGTGATCGGTCTTTTCTGCTTAAACAAGTGGGTACGGCTCTCGGCTCTCCATGTGATTGCATCGTGACTGGAATTACATACGCATATTCCGGGTCCCGACAGACTTGGTATCAGAGCAGGACTGTCTGTAGGATTATTCAACCCTTGGTCGAAGTCGAGTCTAGCATTCTATAGTTATATAGTTACTTGGGTATTAAGGGAACAACGTAAGGCTTCTTTTTCTCCTTACCCTTATCGATCTGAGTTCTGAGTCACCCTCATCTTTTCTACGGGAAGATAGGACTAGGCTCTTCTATGTCTTACTAGAACATCTCGTTGATTGCTTCTTTGTAGCCGTAGGACTGTTGTGGTCGTCTAGACTCATCGTTCCATTGAGTTCCTTGAAGACGTTCTGTCCAATTTCTTCGAGGTTGTTTCATTTTCCATACCGGTGTAGCCGTTATGCTGCCCGATTTATCCTGTGTTTCTATGAATCATTGCCTTCACATTATGATATTTTCTTCCGAAATCATGTCCTCTTATCTTTGATTCCATCATACAACCTATTCTGATTGTTGATTGTTATCACACAGGATGTCAGGTGGAACTCGTAGTGTTGTTCATCGCAATCGAGACCGTGATCAGAATCGAGGTGATGATGAACCTCCACCACCGCCTTCTGCGGCGGAAATCATGATGGAAGCTGAACGTAATCGACGTGATCAAACACGCCTTCTGGAGCTCATCGAGCAGAATACCGCTCGTCAGCGCAATGTGGTTCTCAGCATTCAGGATTTCATCCTCCTCAAGCCACCGGTATTTCGATGTTCCTCCGATCCCCTTGAAGCTGATGATTGGCTCCGTTCCATCGAGCGTAAGCTTGAGACAGCGCATGTTGCTCCCAATGATCGTGGATGTTTGCGGTATACTTCCTGGAAGGTGCTGCTGGTGAATGGTGGGAGAACTATGTTGCAATGCAACCTGATGGTCACATAGTGACTTGGCAACAATTCCGTGATGCCTTCCGAGGGTACCACATTCTGGATGAGATGATGGAATGAAAGAAGGAAGAGTTTTGCAATCTTACTGAGGGAGATAGGTCCATCCACGGGTATATGACCGAGTTCAACCATCTTGCTCGTTATGCCCAAGAGGAGATATCCACTGATGCCAGGAAGCAAGCAAGGTTCCTCAAGGGACTTAGCCCTGTTATTCGTCATGATCTCAATCTTCATGAGTTTGTCAACTTTGAGGATTAGTCAATAGATCCTTTAGAGCTGAGTATGGAAATGAGGTGTTCGAAGAGTCTCGCAAGCATGCTCGTGAGTTTGCTCCATCTTCTATTTCGGCCCCTCAGAAACGTCGGATATGGATTCCAACTAGTGCCATTCCTTCACACCTTTTAGCAAGGCCATCCTACATGGTGCCTCAACCTCCTCCACCAAACACGAATCCCAACAGTTATGGTAGTGATCCTGCCATCCTTGCTCCACCCCCTGACACCAGAATTTGATACAAGTGTGGTCAGCCTGGCCACATTGCGCGGAAATGTTCTTTGTCGGTGAAAGTTGATCCTCGTCCAAGACATAATGCCACCCCACCCAAGTCTTCCAAAGCTAAGTCTTCACAGAAATCAACCTACAACTCCTTCCAAGCAAAGTCCTTAGCCACTGTTGGTGGTTGTGTGAACCAAATCTCAGTTAAGGAAGCTATTGATACGTCTGACGTTGTCCTTGGTACGCTCCCAGTCAATCATGTTCCCGCCTCCGTTCTTTTCGATCCAGGAGCTTCTCATTCATTCATGTCGAAGAGTGATGCACTTCACCATGACTTCCCCTTTGAAGAAATGTTTTCTCCAATGATCATCCAAACTCCTGGTTCCAAGTGGCAAACTAATAAGTAAGCCATGGCAATCAAATTGCAATTGAGGGTTTAGTATTCCTTGCTTCTCTTATAGCCCTCAAGTCTTCAGAAATTGATGTCATCCTAGGAATGGATTGGTTATCAAGACAGAATGCTTTCCTTGATTGTAAAGCCAAGTCAGTTAAACTTACCCATCCTTCGGGCCAGACAATTGACTACACCTCACCCAATTCTAGAATCCAGATGCATACTTTGAATGTGCTTCCCCTTCCTGACCTTGAAGATATTCTGGTGGTTCGTGACTTCCGGGATGTCTTTCCTGAAGAACTGCCAGGAATGCCTCCTGGCAGATGTGTAGAATTCATTGTAGATCTTTCCCAAGGAACCGCCCCAATTTCCAGACTCCCATACAAAATGGCCCCACGTGAGTTAGCTGAGCTTAAAATCCAACTTGAAGCTTTGTTGGCAAAAGGCTTCATCCGCCCTAGCTCATCGCCATGGGGTTGCCCCGTTCTGTTCGTAACGAAGAAAGATGGAACAGAAAGGATGTGCATAGACTATCGCCCGCTAAATCTAGCGATGATAAAGAACAAGTACCCACTGCCCAGGATCAATGATCTTTATGATCAACTTGCTGGATCCTCTGTCTTCTCCAAAATGGATTTGAGATTAGGCTATCATCAAATCAAAATCCGAAGCGAGGACATTCCAAAAACGGCTTTCACTACTCGTTATGGTCTTTACGAGTACACCGTCATGTCCTTCGGTTTAACCAATGCCCTTGCTACTTTTTCACGCATGATGAACTCGATCTTCATGGAGTATTTGGACAAGTTCGTCGTGGTTTACCTCGATGACATCCTTATATACTCGAAGAACGAAGAAGAACATGCCGAGCATCTTAGGCTGGTATTGATGAAACTTCGAGAGCATCGCCTTTATGCCAAGTTCTCTAAGTGTGAATTTTGGCTACCAGAAGTGACCTACTTAGGCCATGTGATTTCTGCAAAAGGCATTGCTGTCAATCCCGAGAGAGTTCAGGCCATCCTTGACTGGACTCCACCTGAATCGGTTCACCAAGTTAGGAGTTTTCTTGGCCTAGCAAGCTATTGCCGCCGCTTCTTTGAGAACTTCTCCAAAGTTGCAAAGCCCCTGACTGAACTCATCAAGAAAGATAAGAAATTCGAATGGACCCCCAAGTGCGAGGAAAGCTTTCAAGAGCTAAAAAGAAGATTGACTTCTGCACCCGTACTTACGCCTCCAGATACCAAAAAGGATTTCGAGATCTTTTGTGATGCTTCACGGCAAGGGTTAGGATGCATACTTATGCAAGATAGACATGTGGTAGCTTATGCGTCACGCCAGTTGCGTCCACATGAAGAGAACTATCCTACCCATGATCTTGAACTCGCTGCCGTAGTTCATGCCCTGACAACTTGGCGACATTACCTCCTTGGTAATCCTTGTGAGATCTATTCCGACCACCAAAGCCTCAAATATATTTTCACCCAGCCAGATGTTAATCTGAGGCAAAGACGCTGGATAGAGTTGATAAAATATTATGACTTAGGAATTTCTCACACCTCAGGAAGAGCCAATGTCATGGCTGATGCACTAAGTCATAAGTCGTATTGTAACAACCTCAAGTTACAATAGTATCAACCACTTCTTCATGAGGAATTTCGAAAGCTCAACCTCGAGATTGTTCCTCGTGGATCTCTTTTCAACTTGGTGGCGAAACCAACACTTGAGGATCAAATCATAGTTGCCCAAAGGCGTGCACGAGGTGTTCGCCGGATCAAGGAGAACATTGCTAGCGGAGTTGCTAAATATTGCTCCATAGATAGTAAAGGAACGGTATTCTTTGAAAATCGTTTGGTAGTACCTAAGAATAGGGACCTAAGGCAACTCATCCTCAAAGAAGCCCATGACACACCCTCTCGATTCATCCCGGTAGCACAAAAATGTAACGAGATCTACGCCAGAGATTTTGGTGGACTAGGATGAAGAGAGAAATTGCTCGATATGTTGTCGAATGTGATGTTTGTCGTCGCATTAAGGCAGAACACCAAAGACCTGCTGACACACTTCAACCTTTGCCTATTCCCGAGTGGAAATGGGATAAAGTCGGTATGGACTTCATCACCGGCTTTCCAAAAACCCAGAAAGGAAATGATGCCATCTTCGTTTTCATTGATAGACTTTTCAAAGTTGCTCACTTCCTTCCCATTCGCGAGTCTATAACTGCTAGCCAGTTAGCGGACTTGTATGTCTCTAGAGTCGTGTCTCTTCACGGTGTTCCTTTGGAAATCAATTCTGACCGTGGTAGCCTTTTCACCTCTAGATTCTGGGGAAGCTTTCAGAATGCTATGGGAACTCATCTCTCCTTTCGTACAGCTTTCCATCCTCAGTCTAGCGGTCAAGTCGAAAGGGTTAACCAAATCCTGGAAGACATGTTCAGAGCTTGTGTTATCTCATTCGAAAGGAATTGGGAGAAGTCTCTTCCATTTGCCGAATTTCCTTATAACAACAGTTTTCAATCTAGTCTGAACATGGCTCCTTTTGAACTCCTCTATGGACGAAGATGTCGAAAACCCCTAAACTGGTCAGAAACCGGTGAAAGACAATTCTTTGGACCAGATATGATCAAGGAAGAAGAAGAGCAAGTTCGCATTGTTTGTTGATCATTTGAAAGCCGCTCAATCTCGTCATAAAAGCTACTATGATCGTCATCATAGAGAAGAAAGCTACAATCTTGATGAGAAGACTTACCTTCGGGTTACTCCTCTGAAGGGAACCCAACGATTCGGTATCAAAGGCAAGTTGGCCCCACGTTACATCGGACCTTTCCGCATTCTTGCTAAACGTGGAGAAGTTTCCTACCAACTTGAACTACCCCCGCACCTTTTCCGAGTACATGATGTATTCCACGTGTCACAACTCAGGCGTTGCTTCAGGGACCCCATCCGCGAAGTCGACCATGAAACACTTGATCTCCAAGATGACCTTTATTATCGAGAGTACCCCATTCGTATTCTTGATTCCGCAGAGCGTGTCACTCGTCGTCAGAAGATCAGGTTTCTGAAAGTGCAATGGTCACATCACTCCGAGAAAGAAGCAACATGGGAAAGAGAAGACCGCCTCCGTGCCGAGTACCCCACCTTCCTCCCGACGACTTCTGAATCTCGGGACGAGATTCTTTTGAGTGGGGGCGAGTTGTCAGAACCCCAACTAGGGTAAGTGCTAGGGTTTGAGTGACCTTTTGCATCATGTAAAAATTTCAAAAGAAATTCAAAATTGGGGAAAATAAAAGCCCTAGAAAATTTAAATCAAAAGTCCAAATAAAAATTGCTTCCAAAATTTCCTCTGGTATTTTTGAAAAGTCTTATAAATATGCATGATCAAATATAAAGTGAAGTGGGTCCCACTGCATGCACCAAGATTTGTCAAAAATTCCAAATAGGGCTTGGAAATTAAATAAATACCTTATTTGATTTGAAATTCAAATTATTTGAATTTCAAAAATCTCCAAAACTTGTGAGTGGCTAGCTATATATATTGTAAGGTCACATAAAAGTTTTGAGGATTTTACAAAATTCTTTGCTTTTTTTATCCGGAGCAAAAAAATTACAGAAATAGAAAACAGAAACAATTACAGAGAGAAATAAGAAAAAGGCCTACCTGGATCTAGCCCAACTTACCCAGGCCGGCCCAAGCCCACTCCACCTTCTTGTCATCTTCTCCAGGACGGCGAGCACACAGGTGCGTGTCGAGCATGACGCGGCCACCGCCGTCACCGTGGCCAGCTGCCTGCCTCCCCGTCGTCATCTGCGTGTCTAGGAGACCCCCTGGTCATAAACATCCCTTTCTTCCTCTCCTACGTCACCGTCCCGCTCCCGCTCGTCCGTTTACGCGCGCCCCCGTCAAGCTCCAGAGAGCGCCGCCGTGCGCCTTCACGGACAACGCCGACGAGAAGCCTCGCCACCTTGTCCAATCGCTCCGCCGTCAATGGCTTGGCCAACCTGAAGACGCCCGCAAGCTTTAGCTCCCCGAATTCGTCGAATCGGGCCTCGACATCTCGCCGGAGCTGCAAAGCCTCGCCGTCGAATTCGTCGCCGTTGTGTCTCCTCCGACCCCGAAGTCGACATCGTTGGACTCACGGTGAGGCTGCGGTCTTTTCCCCCCAACTCTCGCTCTCCACCGTGCTCTCTGTCGACGATGGCCACCACGGCAGAGCTCCGGTGTAAGGCCCGATATGCGGTACTGTTCCAGATCTAGATGTTTCCATCCAGATCCGGGGACGAAGCACATATCGGTCCCACCGCGACATATGACATAGCCATATGACCCGGATTTCCAACATGATATCACAACATTACAGATACAAGGATACAACATCTCATACAATCGGCATACAACTGCCTCAAATAAAATACAACAGCGTAAGATACATGTCTGAGTACAGTTAAGACATAGTCATATGGAGAGCCGAGAACCGCACCCACTTGTCTAAGCAGACAAGGCCAAGCACTGAACATTCTCGGAAAGCATCGTACGTGAGGGGCATCCCATCCAGGCCGGATGATCAACTGAGATGGGTCCTCATCGTCCGCACACAAGTCAAATGATATGGGTGGTGAACTCCCATATTCAAAGACAAGTCGCCTCAACCATACTACCGACTATCTCAAAACTCTTACATAGACTTACTCCAGCCCGATCACTTAGTCGGGGTCTAGGGCGGGCTCGATCATACCACAAAGTGTGCACGAGACGGAGTCTCGAGCAATCGCATCGCGATGCCCCAAGCTGCGCACATCTAAGGGCCACTTAGTGTATGAAAGACCGCCAGCCAGAACACAACTAAGGTCTCGAAAACCCATACAAAGACATGCATGTTATAAACATACACGCAACACACATGCCTTGTATGAACAGCAGGTACCATTGCAATTCTCGACTTCCCCACGAGAAAGCACGTCATAGCACTCACACTTATCTTGGTGTATTTAGAAATATCCGGTTCAAGTTATCTAATAATCAAGCTAAGCTTTCCAAGTAGTCCATAACCGCGGACGCGGCTATTCGAATAGTTTTGTTAACCTTGCAAGGGTGTACCGCTACACACACATGATCATCATTTACCGCCTTTGATCTCGACACCATTCAAGGGGTGCCAGCGAGGATGCTCACCACAACTGTTACCTCATAGCCTATCTAGTCCAAGAAAGCCGCCTACTTGGGTTGGCTACCACAATCGTGAACCCGGCCGGTTTACCGAAGTGGACCCAAGCGATGTGTGCGTGGTGCATAAGCCGGTCTCGGTTGAGCCGTTCTCTCACTTAGCATCCAGGCCACGAGCCTACCAGAACTCCGAACTACTGCGACATCTGGAAATCGAAAGGGATGAGTTAATAAGTTGAGAGGGGTCAGTGAGCCCAATGTGTGGTTGTACTCTTCATCTTGGATCACCACACAAGAACTCGGACTTAGGGCGGTGTTCAACGAGACAACCCACCGTGTACTCCTACACAGCCTCTCATCGTTCACCTTGTATTAGGGTCGATTCACCAACACTTTTCTACCATCATCCACATGATCACTACCATCCCGACTCACATCACAGTAATAACATGGTATCATACTAAGCATGCAATAAGCAGTAACATTGCAGGGGCCACATGATATCATTCAACTCCTACATTTGCTAGGATTGTGGTTTGCTTACTACTGTGACAAAAGATAGGTCATGCAAAGGAATGGGTTCATCTATGCGGTAGAATCGTAACATGGTGATCATCCTATACAATGCATAAGCGAGACATGAGAGGGAAGTGGGATTTTATCGACATGATCAATGGGGTTTTTCTTGCCTTGCTGACGAGGTTTGGGTTCTGGATCTTCGGCGAAGGGGGTGACCTCTTGCTCCGGTTCCACCTCTACTCGACAAACAAAGCACGAAGTAGCAATCAATATGAATGCAATGCTCAAGCACATGATTGAATGTTAAAGCTTGAAGTATAAGTCTGGATGTGTGAGGCAATTCCATTTAAGTGGAATATATTGCATTTAAAATGCAAATTCAAACTCCACATTTGAATTCAACATTAACCAAGTTATATGTGATATAGTTTGATCATTTTGAATTATCTTCAAATGTGTATGATATGCCTCTGATGTGTAAGTGAAATGTAGCATGTTGCCATGGTTCAAGTTGCCAAAAATATTTGAATTGAATTTGATTTAATTCCATTTAAATCAAATAGCAAATGCTACTGATCACATTTTAAATTCATCTCAAACAGATTTGAAAGTTGCATATTTGGAAAGATAATTTTCTCCTGATCATTTTTCATATATTATTTGTCCAATTTGGAGTTAATATGAATTTTCTATCAATTTCCAAAGTTTGGGGTATTTTCTGGAATTCCTGGAATTATTAAACTTATTTTTCTTTTCTGGAAAAGCATTACTGCGTCATTAATACATCAGCATGACATTAGGGGGTTTGACCCGAGTCAAACTGACAAGGGGTCCCACTGGTCAGCCTCTGTAGGGGTTAATCCGTTTTAAATAAAGATTTTGATTAACTTAGAGGGGGCTGGCCCCACCTGTCAGTGGCCCATGGCCTAACTAAACAGGGGTTAGTCCCCTAATTAACCCAGCCTACCGGCGGCTAGCCGCCGGCGGCACTGGACACGCCGGCGTGGTCGCCGGAGTGACCAAACGGCCACGGGAGAGCACAGGGAGGACACCAATCGACTCAGCATCGTCTTCCGCATCATCTGGAGGCAACAGGGGGTCACGAGGTGGTCGGGAGAGACGGCGGCGACGACTCCGTCGGAAACAGAGAACCGGCGAGGTCGTAGCCGAGGCTAGGGAGCACGGTTTGGGGTGATTTTGGTTGCGTTCGAAAACTGGGAAGGCTAGGTGCCAAACGCACGCACGGGTGCAACGCCAGGGGCACTGAAACGAGCTCCAGTTCGGCCATGGCGGCGAGCTTGCTCGGGATCCATGGCGGATTCGGTTGTGGGGCAAACGAGGCGCTGCAAACTTAGGGGAAAGGTGAAGAAGCTCACCCTGAAGCTAATGGAGAAGACGGTGAGGCCGGGGATGCTGTGTAGCCGAGGAATTTGACGACGGCGACTCACGGGTCCGGCGAGCTCTCGGTGAAGCTGGCGTCGATTGCTGAGGTGCTCGGGCTCGATTTCTTGAGGGGAACGATGAAGAGGCTTGCTGCGGTTCTCCTGGACACGGCGGCACGGCTCGGGGACGACGGTGGCTACGTGTTCTCGACGGCGTGCTCCACGGCGGTCTTCGGGCGGCGGTGAAATCGGGCGCAGGAGGAGGAGGAAGACGAAGGAGAGGGGGGGGAATGGATCAAGACGGCTGCGCGGCGTCTCCAGCGAAGGGATAAGGCACGGGACAGGCAGGCAGCTGCCTGTCGTGCCCACGGCGGTTGCCGGCGAGGTGCCTGCCTGCCTGGAGGGAAGAAGACGCATGTAACCCCCTCCAGGTGGGCTGGGCCGGCCAGGTGGGCTGCGGGGGTTTAGCTGGGCTGAAACAAGGTAAGTTCTTTCTTTTCTTTTTCTCTCTGTTTAATCTTTCCTTTCTTTTTCTGTAATTTGTTTTGGCTCTGATAAAAATACCAAACCATTTTATTAAATGCTGAAAACTTTTACATGGCCTCATAATAATATAGACTAGCCACTCATAAACTTTCAACATTTTTAAAATTCAAATGATTTGAATTTTAAATCAACAAGGGGTATTTCTTTAATTCCAAGGTACTGTTTGAATATTTGAAAAATCTATGAGCATGGGGTGGGTCCCACATCACTTGATATGTGATCACACTCATTTATAAGACTTTTCAAAACTCTAACATGAAATTTTGGAAAATATTTTTATCTGGCCTTTTGAATTAATTCAACTGGGGGTGTTCCTTCTCCCATTTTGATTTTGAATTTGATTTCCAAGATTTCTTTTTTGAAATTTTTACATGATGCAAAGGTACTAGCTAACCCTAGCACATACCTAACAGAGGGATCTGACAACTCGCCCCCACTCAAAAGAATCTCGTCCCGAGATTCAGAAGTCTGCGGGAGGAAGGAGGGGTACTCGGTAAGGAGACGGTCTTCTCTTTCCCACGTGGCTTCTCTTTCAGAGTGGTGTGACCATTGCACTTTCAGAAACCTAATCTTCTGACGACGAGTGACACGCTCTGCGGAATCAAGAATACGAACGGGGTATTCTCGATAAGAAAGGTCATCTTGGAGATCAAGCGTTTCATGGTCGACTTCGCGGATGGGGTCCTTGAAGCAACGCCTGAGTTGGGATACATGGAATACATCGTGTACTCGGGAAAGGTGCGGAGGTAGTTCAAGTTGGTAGGCAACTTCTCCACGTTTAGCAATAATGCGGAAAGGTCCGATGTAACGTGGGGCCAACTTGCCTTTGATACCGAAACGTTGGGTTCCCTTCAGAGGAGTAACCCGAAGGTAAGCCTTCTCATCCAGATTGTAGCTCTCTTGCCTATGATGACGATCATAGTAGCTTTTCTGACGAGACTGGGCTGCTTTCAATTGATCACAAACAATGCGAACTTGATCTTCTGCTTCCTTGATCATATCCGGTCCAAAGAATTGTCTTTCACCGGTTTCAGACCAGTTTAGCGGTGTTCGACATCATCGGCCATACAGGAGTTCAAAAGGAGCCATGTTCAGACTAGATTGGAAACTATTGTTATAAGCAAATTCGGCAAATGGAAGAGAATTCTCCCAATTCTTTCCGAATGAGATAACGCAAGCTCTGAGCATGTCTTCAAGAATTTGGTTAACCCTTTCGACTTGACCACTAGACTGAGGATGGAAAGCCGTACTAAAGGAGAGATGAGTTCCCATAGCACGTTGGAAACTTCCCCAAAATCTAGAGGTGAAAAGGCTACCGCGATAAGAACTGATTTCCAAAGGAACACCATGAAGAGACACAATTCTGGAGATGTACAAGTCCGCTAACTGGCTAGCAGTTATAGACTCGCGAACCGGAAGGAAGTGAGCAACTTTGGAAAGCCTATCTATGACAACGAAGATGGCATTGTTTCCTTTCTGGGTTCTTGGAAAGCCGGTGATGAAGTCCATACCGACTTTGTCCCATTTCCACTCGGGAATAGACAAAGGTTGAAGTGTACCAGCAGGTCTTTGATGTTCTGCCTTAATGCGACGACAAACATCACATTCGGCAACAAATTGAGCAATGTCTCTCTTCATTCTAGTCCACCAAAATCTCTGGCGTAGATCTCGGTACATTTTCGTGCTACCGGGATGAATTGAGAGGGGTGTGTCATGGGCTTCTTTGAGGATGAGTTTCCTTAGTTCCTTATTCTTAGGTACTACTAAACGATTTTCAAAGAATACCGTTCCTTTGCTATCTGTGGAGAAACATTTAGCAACTCCGCTAGCAATGTTCTCCTTGATCCGGCGAACACCTCGTGCACGCCTTTGGGCAACTATGATTTGATCCTCAAGAGTTGGTTTCGCCACCAAGGTTGAAATATAGCCATGAGGAACAATTTCAAGGTTGAGCTTGCGAAAGTTCTCATGAAGAAGTGGTTGATACTGCTGTAACATGAGGTTGTTACAGTACGACTTATGACTTAGTGCATCAGCCATGACATTGGCTTTGCCTGGGGTGTAAGAAATTGCTACGTCGTAATCTTTTATCAACTCAATCCAGCGTCTTTGCCTGAGATAAAGATCTGGCTGGGTGAAAATATATTTGAGGCTTTGGTGGTCGGAATAAATCTCACAACGATTACCAAGGAGGTAATGTCGCCAAGTTGTTAGAGCATGAACTACGGCAGCGAGTTCAAGGTCATGGGTAGGATAATTCTCTTCATGTGGCCGCAACTGGCGTGAAGCATAAGCTACCACATGTCGATCTTGCAGAATTATGCATCCTAACCCTTGCCGTGATGCATCACAATAGATCTCGAAATCCCTTTTGGTGTCTGGAGGTGCAAGTACGGGTGCAGAAGTCAATCTCCTTTTTAGCTCTTTAAAGCTTTCCTCGCACTTGGGAGTCCATTGGAATTTCTTATCTTTCTTGAGGAGTTCAGTTAGAGGCTTTGCAACTTTAGAAAAGTTCTCGACGAAGCGACGACAATAGCTGGCTAGGCCAAGAAAACTCCTAACTTGCTTAACCGATTCAGGTGGAGTCCAGTCAAGGACGGCCTGAACTCTCTCGGGATTCACAGCAATGCCTTTTACAGAAATCACGTGGCCTAAGTAGGTCACTTCTGGTAGCCAGAATTCACACTTGGAGAATTTAGCGTACAGGCGATGCTCTCTAAGTTTCATCAATACCAGCCTTAAGTGTTTGGCATGATCTTCTTCGTTCTTCGAGTAGATGAGAATATCATCGAGATAAACCACAACAAATTTCTCTAGGTACTCCATGAAGATCGAATTCATCAAGCGTGAGAATGTGGCGGGGGCATTGGTCAAACCAAAGGACATGACGGTGTACTCGTAAAGACCATAACGAGTAGTAAAAGCCGTTTTGGGAATGTCCTCGTTTCGGATTCGGATCTGATGATAACCTAATCTCAAATCCATCTTGGAGAAGACGGAGGATCCTGCAAGTTGATCATAAAGATCATTGATCCTGGGCAGTGGGTATTTGTTCTTTATCGTCGCTAAATTTAGCGGGCGATAGTCTACGCACATCCTTTCTGTTCCATCTTTCTTCTTTACGAACAGAACGGGGCAACCCCATGGCGATGAGCTAGGGCGGATGAAGCCTTTTGCCAACGAATCATCAAGTTGGGTTTTTAGCTCAGCTAACTCATGTGGGGCTATTTTATATGGGCGTTTGGAAATTGGTGCGGTTCCTGGAACAAGATCCACTATAAATTCTACACATCTGTCGGGTGGCATGCCCGGCAGCTCTTCAGGAAAGACATCCGGGAAGTCACGAACCACCGGAATATCTTCAAGTTCGGGAAGGGGAAGTACATTCAAAGAATGCACTTGGGTTCTTGTCCTGGGTGAGGTATAGCTGATGGTTTGTCCTGAAGGGTGGGTGAGTTTCACGGATTTGCCTTTGCAATCCAGATAGGCATTTTGTCTTGATAGCCAATCCATGCCAAGGATGACATCAATGTCTGAAGACTTGAGGGCTATGAGTGAAGAAAGGAATACTAAATCCTCAATTGCAATTTGATTACCATGGCTCACTCTATTAGTTTTCCATCTTGAACCTGGAGTTTGAATAACCATCGGGGTGGACAATTCAACAAAGGGTAACTCATGACGAAGTGCATAACTTTCCGACATGAATGAATGAGATGCTCCTGGGTCGAAAAGAACGGAAGTAGGAACAAAATTGACTGGGAGCGTACCAAGAATGACGTCAGTGGTGTCGTCAGTCTCTTCAGCGGCAACCTGGTTCAGACGTCCACGAGTTGCGGAAGGAGCGGGTTTGGAGGTGAAGACCTTCTGGGGTGGCTTGCCACGACTATTGTTGTTGTTGTTGCTGCCTCCGGCACGTGGTGGAGCATTTTGGTTCTGGACCTGGTTCTGGGGGCACTCGCGAGAGTAGTGGCCTGCCTGACCACACTTGTAACAAGCTCCAAAAACAGTGCGTGGAGCTGGGTGGTTTGGTGGAGCTGGGTGGAATTGGGTGGTTGGACGAGGCGCCACATAGGATGGTCTTGGTGGGTTGTTCTGGCGGAACATGTTGTTTGGGATCCAGATCTTGCGTTTCTGGGAACCAGAGCTGGATGAACCTTCCTCTCTAGGGTGTTTGCGGAAATCGTTGGGGTGTTCATGTCCTCTGCCTTGATGGCCTTGTTGACAAGGACCTGGAATGTGGCAAAGTCATGAAGGTTGAGCTCGCGACGGAGTCCACTATTGAGGCCACGACGGAACCTCTCTTGTTTCTTGGAGTCGGTGGAGACTTCCTCAGTTGCATAACGAGCAAGTCGGTTGAAATCACGACTGAACTCGTCAACTGTTCTTCTGCCTTGAGTGAGGTTACAGAATTCCTCACGCTTGCGGTCCATGAGACCTTTGGGGATGTGGTGCTCGCGGAAGGACGTGCAGAACTCCTCCCAAGATGCAGGTGGTCCAACTGGGCGCATATTCAAAAAATTCTCCCACCAAGAGCTTGCTGCACCTTCAAGGTGGTAGGTGGCATAGTTGACCTTGTCGCCATCTGCAACATGGCCGTCTTGGAGCTTCCTCTCGATGCTGCGAAGCCAGTCATCGGCGTCAAGGGGCTCGGTGGAGTAACTGAAAACTGGGGGATGAAGTCGGATGAAGTCGTTCAGAGATACCAGCTCATTGCGATGTTGAGTGGTGTTGCGTGCGATGACTTCCAGCAGGTGGTGAGAGTCACGGCGGTTCCTCTCGACCTCCATCAGAACTTGGGCCATCGTGGGTGGGGGTGGAAGGTGGTCTTCCTCCTGGTTGTTCCCACGACCTTGGTTACGACGAATCTGGCCACGTGTTCCTTGAGACATCCTGAAGGCGAAAATCCAAAGTCAAACAGAGTTGATTTCAAGAGTCTAATCAAGGTATTGAAGTACTGGAAGGATTACAGAGCAAAGAAAGTAATCATCTTGACAACATGGTGATAAAAGCATACAAGCCATATATTCACAAGCTGTCATAAAAACCATACATCGTTTTAGTACAAGCACTAAGCTAATACAAACGTGATGAAGATGATACATCCTTCAGAGGCACTCTGACTTCCTATACATTATTTATCTAAGCCTCTGGAACTTAGACACCTTGCTTACAATATACTAGGATACTACTACATCCTCACTAAGTAAGACCACAGGCGGTCTCACTCATCTCCATCTCCATAGTAATCCTCATAGAAGTTACCCGCGTATCCCGGTAGCTGGAGGTGACCATCGGAAAACACGGAGGCTTGTGGACCCTGATATCCATTTGGGCAAGGATGGGGCCTAGGTCCAGTGTAGGGTGGAAGCAAAGGACCACGGGGTGGAAAAATTCCTCCAATCTCGGGCCAAGCAACTCGAGAAGGCATCTGGGTCCTCACTGGATAGATCGCATCGTACTCCACTGATCCCACGCTCACAAAAGGCGCCAAGAGCGTCAGTGCTCGGTACAGACGAACTCGGGTGGCGTGGAGCTCGAAACGGAGAGCGCGTGCATCACGATCTCTGTCACTAGCAAACCTAGCAGTCACCTGGAGTGCTGGATCCTCTGCAGAGTGATCTGAGTAGAGTCCGGTGTAATATCCCTCTTCTCCTGGAAGTGCAGCAGGGATATAGCGGAATGAAGTCTCTCTCAGCATGGTGTGCTCCTCTCTCAGCAGTGTAATACATGAATATGCAGCATCCTGCACAGCCATGTTCTCGGTAACGCCGATGCCATGTCCAAAGTGGATAGGCTGGGTGACTCCAACGTGGTGTGGGTAGATCCGGACAATGCAATGGAACTGCGTCTGGTTGAAGTCGTAGAACTGCTCATCGATGGTGTACTCAGGGTACCATCGATATCCCACATAGGACATCATCTCGATCAACGTGGCGGGATGGCCACGCACACCGAGGCACCTGGTCAAACGAACAATCTGCCGAGGGGGAAGATCTGCCATCTGAAACAGAAAGGAATTTGCAAATGCATCAGATTATGAGATAAACCTGGAATGACTCGGACAGCATAACGGCTGTAATTGTAAGAAATTACAATTTCTTTCAATCATGAAAACAGCACTTACATAATATGATGTAAGAAATCAGCATTATAACAATGTTAGGAAAACCTGACACAACTTTCCTACGGCTATAAGGAAGCAATCAACGAGATGTGCTAATCAGACAGAGGAGAGCCTAGTCCTATCTTCCCGTAGAATAAGATGAGGGTGACTCAGAACTCAGAACGAAGGGGTAAGGAGAAAAATGAATCCTTACGTTGTTCCCATATATACCCAGAGTAACTATATAACTATAGCAAGCTAGACTCAACTTCGGCCAAGGCTACTAGTCCTACAGTCGGTCCTGCTCTGATACCAAGTCTGTCGGGACCCGGGGTTAGCATATGCAAGTACAGTTAAGACATAGTCATATGGAGAGCCGATAACCGCACCCACTTGTCTAAGAAGACAAGGCCAAGCACTGAACATTCTCGGAAAGCATCGTACGTGAGGGGCATCCCATCCAGGCCGGATGATCAACTGAGATGGGTCCTCATCGTCCGCACACAAGTCAAATGATATGGGTGGTGAACTCCCATATTCAAAGACAAGTCGCCTCAACCATACTACCGACTATCTCAAAACTCTTACATAGACTTACTCCAGCCCGATCACTTAGTCGGGGTCTAGGGCGGGCTCGAACATACCACAAAGTGTGCACGAGACGGAGTCTCGAGCAATCGCATCGCGATGCCCCAAGCTGCGCACATCTAAGGGCCACTTGGTGTATGAAAGACCGCCAGCCAGAACACAACTAAGGTCTCGAAAACCCATACAAAGACATGCATGTTATAAACATACACGCAGCACACATGCCTTGTATGAACAGCAGGTACCATTGCAATTCTCTATAAAGTGTACATTTTATTTATAACTCTTATAGAGTACACACAGAGATCACATATATGTGATCCAACATTACAACATAAAGCGGAAGCAAATTATGTCTGAGTACAGACAAGTTTAACAAATTGGCTTAAGAAGCCTTATTCAAACATAAAGCCCTTCACGAGGGAACCAGTCTGCTGACTGGGACTAGACTAGCTTAACTTCAGTCGTCCAGCTCGATGAAGAAGCCACCTTCGGGGTCAGTGGCGTCATCTAAAACATATATTAAGAAAACGTGAGTACAAAGTCATACTCAGCAAGACTTACATAGGAGCTATACTACTCATGCACATATATCAAGGTAAAGGGAGGTGGGGTTCACTTGCAGAAATGCCAGCTTTGACTTGGCTAATCCTGAACTACGAGTACCAGACTTGAGGTAAGAAGCGTACACGAGTCCACTACTTTCACCAACCAATTACACCACTATGGTGCCTTCCTCGACTTCCCCACGAGAAAGCACGTCATAGCACTCACACTTATCTTGGTGTATTTAGAAGTATCCGGTTCAAGTTATCTAATAATCAAGCTAAGCTTTCCAAGTAGTCCATAACCGCGGACGCGGCTATTCGAATAGTTTTGTTAACCTTGCAAGGGTGTACCGCTACACACACATGATCGTCATTTACCGCCTTTGATCTCGACACCATTCAAGGGGTGCCAGCGAGGATGCTCACCACAACTGTTACCTCATAGCCTATCTAGTCCAAGAAAGCCGCCTACTTGGGTTGGCTACCACAATCGTGAACCCGGGCGGTTTACCGAAGTGGACCCAAGCGATGTGTGCGTGGTGCATAAGCCGGTCTCGGTTGAGCCGTTCTCTCACTTAGCATCCAGGCCACGAGCCTACCAGAACTCCGAACTACTGCGACATCTGGACATCGAAAGGGATGAGTTAATAAGTTGAGAGGGGTCAGTGAGCCCAATGTGTGGTTGTACTCTTCATCTTGGATCACCACACAAGAACTCGGACTTAGGGCGGTGTTCAACGAGACAACCCACCGTGTACTCCTACACAGCCTCTCATCGTTCACCCCTTATTAGGGTCGATTCACCAACACTTTTCTACCATCATCCACATGATCACTACCATCCCGACTCACATCACAGTAACAACATGGTATCATACTAAGCATGCAATAAGCAGTAACATTGCAGGGTCCACATGATATCATTCAACTCCTACATTTGCTAGGATTGTGGTTTGCTTACTACTGTGACAAAAGATAGGTCATGCAAAGGAATGGGCTCATCTATGCGGTAGAATCGTAACATGGTGATCATCCTATACAATGCATAAGAGAGACATGAGAGGGAAGTGGGATTTTATCGACATGATCAATGGGGTTTTGCTTGCCTTGCTGACGAGGTTCGGGTTCTGGATCTTCAGCGAAGGGGGTGACCTCTTGCTCCGGTTCCACCTCTACTCGACAAACAAAGCACGAAGTAGCAATCAATATGAATGCAATTCTCAAGCACATGATTGAATGTTAAAGCTTGAAGTATAAGTCTGGATGTGTGAGGCAATTCCATTTAAGTGGAATATATTGCATTTAAAATGCAAATTCAAACTCCACATTTGAATTCAACATTAACCAAGTTATATGTGATATAGTTTGATCATTTTGAATTATCTTCAAATGTGTATGATATGCCTCTGATGTGTAAGTGAAATGTAGCATGTTGCCATGGTTCAAGTTGCCAAAAATATTTGAATTGAATTTGATTTAATTCCATTTAAATCAAATAGCAAATGCTACTGATCACATTTTAAATTCAACTCAAACAGAGTTGAAATTTTCATATTTGGAAAGATAATTTTCTCCTGATCATTTTTCATATATTATTTGTCCAATTTGGAGTTAATATGAATTTTCTATCAATTTCCAAAGTTTGGGGTATTTTCTGGAATTCCTGGAATTATTAAACTTATTTTTCTTTTCTGGAAAAGCATTACTGCGTCATTAATACATCAGCATGACATCAGGGGGTTTGACCCGAGTCAAACTGACAAGGGTTCCCACTGGTCAGCCTCTGTAGGGGTTAATCCGTTTTAAATAAAGATTTTGATTAACTTAGAGGGGGCTGGCCCCACCTGTCAGTGGCCCATGGCCTAACTAAACAGGGGTTAGTCCCCTAATTAACCCAGCCTACCGGCGGCTAGCCGCCGCCGGCACTGGACACGGCGGCGTGGTCGCCGGAGTGACCAAACGGCCACGGGAGAGCACAGGGAGGACACCAATCGACTCAGCATCGTCTTCCGCATCATCTGGAGGCAACAGGGGGTCACGAGGTGGTCGGGAGAGACGGCGGCGACGACTCCGGCGGAAACAGAGAACCGGCGAGGTCGTAGCCGAGGCTAGGGAGCACGGTTTGGGGTCATTTTGGTTGCATTCGAAAACTGGGAAGGCTAGGTGCCAAACGCACACACGGGTGCAACGCCAGGGGCACTGAAACGAGCTCCAGTTCGGCCATGGCGGCGAGCTTGCTCGGGATCCATGGCGGATTCGGTTGTGGGGCAAACGAGGCGCTGCAAACTTAGGGGAAAGGTGAAGAAGCTCACCCTGAAGCTAATGGAGAAGACGGTGAGGCCGGGGATGCTGTGTAGCCGAGGAATTTGACGACGGCGACTCACGGGTCCGGCGAGCTCTCGGTGAAGCTGGCGTCGATTGCTGAGGTGCTCGGGCTCGATTGCTTGAGGGGAACGATGAAGAGGCTTGCTGCGGTTCTCCTGGACACGGCGGCACGGCTCGGGGACGACGGTGGCTACGTGTTCTCGACGGCGTGCTCCACGGCGGTCTTCGGGCGGCGGTGAAATCGGGCGCAGGAGGAGGAGGAAGACGAAGGAGAGGGGGGTGGAATGGATCAGGACGGCTGCGCGGCGTCTCCAGCGAAGGGATAAGGCACGGGACAGGCAGGCAGCTGCCTGTCGTGCCCACGGCAGTCGCCGGCGAGGTGCCTGCCTGCCTAGAGGGAAGAAGACGCATGTAACCCCCTCCAGGTGGGCTGGGCCGGCCAGGTGGGCTGCGGGGGTTTAGCTGGGCTGAAACCAGGTAAGTTCTTTCTTTTCTTTTTCTCTCTGTTTAATCTTTCCTTTCTTTTTCTGTAATTTGTTTTGGCTCTGATAAAAATACCAAACCATTTTATTAAATGCTGAAAACTTTTACATGACCTCATAATAATATAGACTAGCCACGCATAAACTTTCAACATTTTTAAAATTCAAATGATTTGAATTTTAAATCAAAAAGGGGTATTTCTTTAATTCCAAGGTACTGTTTGAATATTTGAAAAATCTATGAGCATGGGGTGGGTCCCACATCACTTGATATGTGATCACACTCATTTATAAGACTTTTCAAAACTCTAACATGAAATTTTGGAAAATATTTTTATCTGGCCTTTTGAATTAATTCAACTGGGGGTGTTCCTTCTCCCATTTTGATTTTGAATTTGATTTCCAAGATTTCTTTTTTGAAATTTTTACATGATGCAAAGGTAGTAGCTAACCCTAGCACATACCTAACAGAGGGATCTGACAGAAATTATGGCATGTGAGTGCATGAAACTGAAGTAGAAACAATGCTTAACGCAACGCAAAAGTAATCACTCAATTCCGATGAACGGTTGTGAAGCAATCGTCAGCCGAAGTTGCAATAAAATAACAGTTACTACAACTTAGCAGCAGTTAACGACAGGTAGCCCTTTTTGAACAGCAATAACTATATCTAAACAACCTCAAAACAATTAACTCACAAAAGATAAAAGCTAGAGCACGCAATTCTAAACAATTCATCTTTTGGGCGCAACGCGATCCGGGCTACAGATTACTCGCAAATTACGGCGCAAAATTGAATCAGCAGCAATATATCTCCAGACTTAGAAAAATATCAGTGACTAAGACGGGAAAAATAGCTAAAAGGAAAGAAAAAAAAGACAAAAAAAAGAGGGCGGGGCCTCACGTTGGGCCGGCCCATCTGGAGGCATCTGGCGGCCTAGGCGGTTGGCTACTGGGCCGGCCCACCTGGCCGGTCAACAGCGGCGGGGAATGGATCGGGATCCTGATCCCGCGACGGCGACGGCGGCTCGCCGGCACGCTCGCGCAGCGAGGCGAGGGGGCTGCGAGGAGGGGCGGCGCGAGGCTAGAGGGAGCGGCGGTGCAAGTCCGCGCGGATCCGCCAGATCCGGCGACGGCGGGCCATCCCGTGTGGCGGCTGCGAGCTCGAGGCGGCGGCAGCCTCCGTTCATGGCGCGGCGGCGGCGCATTCCCTGCGAGGAGGAGAGGGGGAAAGGGGTGAGCGGAGGAGAGAAGGGCACGGGCGCAGCAGGGGCCTCACCGGAGCGCTGCAGCGCGGCGGCCGGCCTGGGTTGGTCGGCGCGGCGGCGGACCTCCACGGACGGCGGCCTGGATGGGCCCGAGGCGGGCCGCAGTGGCTGATCCAAGCCCTGCGGGGCCCGGACGTGGGAGGAGGCAGGCTGGGGCAACGTGGCTCGATCTGAGCCATTGGTGCCCAGATCTGACGGTGGAGATCAGATCAGGCTAGGGTTTCGGGATTTTGGGGGCTATTGGGCAAAAAAAGGGGCAATGTGGAGGGGGTGGCTGCAATTTTCCATTAGGGTAAACCCTAATTGGGTGGTGGGAGGCTGGTGGTCTTTATATAGGCAGGTTGGCTGGCTAGTTTACGCAAACGTCCCCGGTACCTCTCTCGCGCGTCCGGTGATCGCGTTCGTGACCGCCGGGGGTCCGCAGTACCTCCGATTCGGGTAAAACTTCGAACTGCGCGATCAGCGCGTTGAGCCGGCGGCATTCACCTCGCATTGGAGCCGTTCCGAGAACACTTTCCGGCGCGCTATAAAAATAACCCGTATAATTATTAAACGGGGTTTTTGTTCCGTTGGCTGCGGCTGGTCTCGTGCGGTTTTCGCGACGGTGATCGGGTGAAACACGATGTCGCAAAGGTCAAGTGTCAGGGTGGCAAGGGTCGGCCTCCGTCCGGTACGAGATAAGAGGGGGCAAAATAATCGCCGATCGATAAATCGGGGATGCAAACACCGCAAAAAAATCAGATAATCAAACAATTCACACCGAAAACACAAATTTTTATTTTTGTGAAATCTGGGCTGTTACATCCGGCCGCCGCCGTTGTTGAAGCCGACGTCGCACACGGCCTCCCCGGCGACGCCCACTTAGCACAGGTGATCCGGCTCCTCAAGAGCTCCCTTCACCTGCATTTGGTGCTCGAAATGGGGGCCGGGTGCCCCTTCCGGTGAGCCGCCGCCGCGTCTGGTGACGCCGGCGTTGAGCCGCCGGCATCTGTGATGTGGCCTCGACCATTAATCCCTAATCCTAACCCTAACCTCACTGACCAGTGGCCCCCTACGCTAATTAACCTCTATTAGTTTAATATAACAAGGAATTAATCTCCTCTCCCACTGAACACAGGGCCCCACTGGCAAGAAGCCCCCCCCCCACACGTCATGCTAAGGTCAGCATGACGCAATAAAGGGGTTTTCTATTAAAAATAATTAAAAAGAAAATTAGAAAATTGCAGAAAATCATATAAACTTTGGAAATTCATAATTAATTAACCATAACTCCAAATGGGGCATATAATATGTCCAAATTTATCAGAAAAATGCAAGGATTATGAATATGCAAGTTGTTTCTATGTTTGACCATTTTAAAGTGGGTGAACAGTATCAAACATGCATATGGCATAATTTGAATTTGAATTTGAAGTTTGAATTTGCAAACCTTTTGCAATACACTTCAATTAAATTGAATTTGCAACACATCAGCACCATATACATCATGTTCTACAACTTGATCATGTGATTGTGCATTGTACATTATATTGATTGCAATGTTTGTGATGTTTGCTCGAGTAGAGCTGGAGCCGGAACCGGAGGCCACCCCCTTCGTTGAAGACACCGTACGGAACCTCGTCAGCAAGGCAAGAAAACCCCATTGATCATGTCTATAAAATATCACTTCCCTCTCAGTCTCTCTTATGCATGTTTAGGAGATCACCTTGTTATCGATTCTACCGCATAGTTGAACCCATATCCGATGCATGACCTATCATCTTGTCACAGTAGTAAGAAAACCACAATCCTAGCTGACATAGGAGTTGTTTGATATCATGTGGCCCTTGCAACTGTTAAAGCTTATTGCATGCTTAGAGTTTACAATGAGGATTCTTTTGATGTGAGTCGAGATGATAGTGAACATGGTGTTGATGAAAGTGAAACTGTGTTGGTGAATCTACCCTAATACAAGGTGAACGATGAGAGGCTGTGTAGGAGTACACAGTGGGTTGTCTCGTTGAACACCGCCTTAAGCCCGAGTTCTTGTATGGTAATCCGAGACAAAGAGTACAACCACACATTGGGCTCACTGACCCCTCTCGACCTAGTAACTCACCCCGATCCAAATCCAGAAGTCACACCTAGTCCGGGTTTTCCATTCGGCATATGCATAGAAAGATAAAGAAAATGAAATGTGGCATTCATGGTAGGGCTTGTGGCACATGTCTTGTCAGGCGGAGAACCATCCGTCGAGGTGGGCTTGTCAGTCGTGCCTACATGGTTTGAGTCCTGGCTGGAAGCTCGGTCGGAACTCCAGTTGGGGTTGGAACTCAGACAATTGACTCCTTGGACTAGAACGGAGCTGTGGGCGAAGTGTTGTGGTGAAAATCCTCGCCGACACCCCTTGAATGGTGCCGAGACCTGGCGGTAACCGATGGTCATGTGTGTGTAGAGGTACACCCCTGGAGGGTTAACAAAACTATTCGAATAGCCGCGCCAGCGGTCATGGACTATTTGGAAAGCTGTGCTTGATTATTAGACAACTTGAACGGATACTCTAAAACTCACAAGATAAGCTTGAGTGCTATGGTGTGCTTCCTCGTAGGGAAGTCGAGGAAGTAACCATAGTGGTGTATTGGTTGGAGACTTGGTAGTGGACTCGTTTACGCTTCTTACCTCAAGTTCTGTACTTGTAGTACAGGACTAGCCAAGTCAAAGCTGGCACTTCTGCATGATGAAACCCCACCTCCCTTTACCTTGAAACTTGAGCATGAGTAGTTTAGTTCTGATGTATGTCTTGCTGACTACGACTTTGTACTCACGTTTGCTTATTCTATGTTTTTGATGAGAAACCAGACCCCGATGGAGACACCTTCTTGAAGCTCGATGTTGACTAAGTTAGCATAGTCCCAGACAGCAGTCTGGTCCCTCGTGGAAGGGCATGTATGTTTACAAGGATTCTCTAAGCCATTTGTTAAACTTGTCTGTACTCAGACCTAATTTTCTTCCGTTGTATGATGAAATGTTGATCACAGACATGTGATCTTTGTATGCTCTATGTGTAAGTCAATAAAGAAGTACTTTGTAGAGTTATGTGATGATACCTGTTGTTCATACTAGACATGTGTGCTGTGTGTATGATTATAACATGCATGTCTTAGTATGGGTTTTCGAGACCTTAGTTGTGATCTGGCTGGCGGTCTTTTATACACCAAGTGGCCCTTAGATGTGCGCAGCTTGGGGCATCGCGATGCGATTGCTCGTGACTCTGTCACGTGCACACTTTGTTGTATGATCGAGCCCGCCCTAGACCCCGACTAAGTGATCGGGCTGGAGTAAGTCTATGTAAGAGTTAGGATTCAATCGATAACATGGTTGAGGCGACTTGTCTATGAGTATGGGATTCACCACCCATAAGCATTTAGACTTGTGAGCGGACGATGAGGACCCATCTCAGTTGATCATCCGGCCTGGATGGGATGCCCCTCACGTTCGATGCTTTCCGAGAGTGTTCTGTGCTTGGCCTTGTCTGCTTAGGCAAGTGGGTACGGCTCTCGGCTCTCCATGTGATTGCATCGTGACTAGAACTGCATACGCATATTCCAGGTCCCGACACTGGTCCACTCCTGGACAGGATACGGAACGGGCCAATTTAACGAGGAGCTAACTTGCCTTTGATTCCGAAACGATGAGTGCCTCACTTGGGAGTGACACGGAGGTACGCGTATTCGCCAGGTTGATAGATCATTTCCTTGTGCTTGCGGTGATAGTTGCTCTTCTGACGAGATTGAGCGGCTTTCAGATGTTCACGGATAACGCGAACTTGATCTTCAGCATGTTGGATAATGTCCGGACCAACGAGTGCACGTTCCCCAGTTTCTGACCAATTCAGAGGGGTTCGACACTTACGTCCGTAGAGAACTTCAAAGGGGGGCATCTTCAGACTAGCTTGATAGCTATTGTTATACGAGAATTCAGCAAATGGAAGAGATTCCTCCCATTTCTTACCGAAGGAGATGACACAGGACCGAAGCATATCTTCGAGCACTTTATTGACTCGTTCAACTTGGCCTTGTGGCCGTGGATGATAAGAAGTACTGAAGCTTAGGTGAGTGCCCATAGCTTCTTGGAAACTATCCCAAAATCTTGAGGTGAAAATGCTGCCTCGGTCGGAACTGATCTCCAACGGAATACCATGGAGCGACACGATTCTAGAAACATACAAGTCTTCTAACTTACTAGCAGAGATCGTCTCCTTGACTGGCAGAAAGTGGGAAACCTTGGAGAAGCGGTCGATGACGACAAAGATAGCATCGTGGCCTTTCTGCGATCTGGGAAAACCAGTGACTAAGTCCATATCGATCTTGTCCCACTTCCATTCAGGAATAGAAAGTGGTTGCAGAGTTCCAGCAGGTCTTTGATGTTCTGCTTTCACGCGACGGCAAACGTCACACTCGTCAACATATCGAGCGATGTCTTGCTTCATGTTAGACCACCAGTACCGCTGACGAAGGTCTTGGTACATCTTGGTACTACCAGGGTGAATCGACAAAGGAGTATCATGAGCTTCTTTCATGACGCACGGGGTCAAGTTTAGATTGGGCTTACTCCTAGGGACCACTAAACGATTCTTGAAATACAACGCTCCATCATCAGCAACAGTGAACCTTGATGGCTTTCCTCTAGCGATATACTTCTTGATCTTCTCGACATCAGAGTCACATGTTTGTATCCACTTGATGGTGCTGTCGAGGTCCGGCTCAATAACAAGGTTATTCACATATCCCTGTGGAACAATCTCAAGATTCAGCTTGCGTAGCTCTTCATACAGAAGTGGCTGATGTACTTCAACTTCAATTTCGCTACATTAGGCTTTTCGACTCAAGGCATCGGCCATCACATTAGCTTTGTCAGGGGTGTAATGAATATCCATGTTGAAATCGGCTATTGTCTCGAGCTATCTTTGTTGGCGGAGATTCAGATCTGGCTGAGTAAAGAGGTACTTCAGGCTTTGGTGGTCGGTGTAGATCTCGCAACGATTACCAACGAGGTAATGTCACCACAGCTTCAATGCATAAATTACCGCTGCCAACTCGAGATCATGTGTTGGATAGTTTTCTTCATGAGAACGCAACTGACGAGAACCATAAGCAATCACTTTGCGCTCTTGCATTAGGACATAGCCTAATCCTTGACGAGACGCGTCACAATATATCACGAAGTCCTTCCGGGTATCAGGGGGGCAAGCACTGGAGGAGAAGTGAGCTTGTCCTTGAGAGCTTGGAAACTTTCCTGACATTTGTCTGTCCACTCAAACTTGACACCTTTGTGAAGCAGATTGGTCAGAGGCTTAGAAATCTTGGATAAGTTCTCGACAAAACGGCGGCAATAGTTGGCGAGTCCGAGGAAATTTCTGACTTGCTTGACAGTCTTGGGGGGAGTCCAATCCAGGATAGCTTGAATACGTTCTGGGTTGACGGCAATGCCATCCTTAGAAATTACGTGACCAAGGTAGGTTACTTCGGGAAGCCAGAACTCACACTTAGAATACTTAGCGTAGAGCTTGTGTTCTCGTAGTTTTTCCAGTATAAGACGAAGATGTTCAACATGTTCTTCTTCATTCTTGGAGTATATCAAGATATCATCCAGATAAACCACGACGAACTTGTCGAGGTATTCCATGAATATATAGTTCATCAATCGGGAAAAGGTGGCTGGGGCATTCGTCAAGCCAAAGGACATGACGGTGTACTCGTATGAACCATAACGAGTAATGAAGGTGGTCTTTGGAACATCCTCTTCACGGACCCGGATCTGATGGTAACCCAACCTCAAGTCGAGTTTCGACAACACCGTAGATCCAGCAAGTTGATGATACAGATCGTTGATCGAGGAAGTGGGTACTTGTTCTGTATTGTTGCCTGATTGATAGGTCGGTAATCTTGGACTAAACGGTTCGTGCCATCACTCTTCTTGACAAAGAGCGAAGGTTCTCCCCAAGAAGAGGAACTGGGGCGAATGAATCCCTTCTGAAGTGCCTTGTCGATTTCATCCTTAAGCTCAAGGAGTTCATGTGGCGGCATCTTGTAAGGACGCTTGGCTATAGGAACAGTGCCTGGCTTCAAGTCGATGACGAATTCGACCTCTCTAGCCGGGGGTATTCCCGGCAGTTCTTCTAGAAAGACGTCGGGAAATTTGCGAACGACTGGAACATTCTCAATTCCTTCAAGGGGCGAAGCGTTCAATGCATTCAGAGCATATATACAAGCTTCGGCATTCAGCGACACTATGGCAGTATGGTTCACAACCTTGCCGGTGGGGTGCAAGAGTCGGACGACTTTGTTGCCACAATAAAGTGCAGCATCATGAGCTTTCAGCCAATCCATTCCCAAGATAAGGTCTATAGTGGAGGTCTTCAGAATATGGGGGGAGACAAGGAACTCAATCCTTTCGATCTCGACGGTGGTGTTGGGAGCCATCATGTCAACGTGACACTTGCCACCAGGAGTACTAACGGCTAAGGGAGTGTGCATCTTTTCGTGGTGTATGCCATGCTTAAATGCAAATGCCCCGGACATAAATGAATGTGATGCTCCTGTATCAAATAAAAAAGTAGCAGGTATTGAGTTAACGAGGAGAGTACCCATCACTGTAGCGGGTTGTGCCTGAGCTTCTTCAAGATCAATGTTGTAGGCATGCCCACGAGCATGAGCAGCAGACCCAGTATTATAGTTGGGGGTCCTGTTGTTGCCACGACCATTTCCGCAACCAGCAGGGTGAACTACCAGTTGCTTCTGTTTCTGGGGGCACTCTCTAGAAAAATGATCAGGCTGGCGGCACGTGAAGCATAATCCATCCTGAGGACGAAGGGGTGCAGCATTGGGTGGTGGAGGCAGAGCTCTTGGCATCTGTGGTGGCGGAGGCAGACGGGGTGCAGCATAAGACGGCCTTGGAGTAGGGGCAGGTGAATGGGTCACACTGTGACGGAGCCAGATGCGACGCTTCTGTGTTGCGCCCGAAGATGAGCCAACGTAACGATAGCGTTTCTGCGTGTCCTTGAATTCCATCTGGGCAGTCTCGACGGTGATAGCCTTGTTCACCATGGTGACGAAATTGGAAAAATCATGAACGGCAAGAGCGATCCTGAGGTCTGCATTGAGTCCATGACGGAACTTCTGCTGTCTGCGAGCATCAGTGGTGATCTCTTCTTCCGCATAGCGAGAGAGGTTGAGGAACTCGCGTTGATAGGCTTCAACAGTCATGTTGCCCTGAGTGAGGTTGCGGAATTCTTCCCCCTTACGATCCATGATCCCCTGAGGAATGTAGCAGGCGCGGAAGGCGGACTGAAATTCATCACAAGTGATGACTTCTCCGACTGGCAGTGAACGCTTGTGGGTGCTCCACCACTGAGCAGCGGCGCCTTTCACATGATAAGACGCAAAGTTCACATAGTCGGCTGGATCGACATTAGCAGACTCCAGCTCGTGAGTGATGTCACGAAGCCAGTCATCAGCATCCAACGGCTGAACAGAGTTGCGAAACATAGTGGGGTTGAGGCGGGTGAAGTTGTGCAGAGTCATGGTGGCATGCTGATGGTGGTGCCCATGTTGGTTCGGCTGAGGGAACGGAGCCATGACATTCTCCATGAACTGACGGTTCAGCTCGAACTGTTGCATCATCGCCGTCATGTAATCTGGCGGCGGAGGCAGGTCGTTGGCACCACGACCACGACCACGACCACCACGACCAGCCATCCTGCTAGAATTTAACAGGGGTATTTCAGTGAAGAAATTTTTACGAGATACCGGAATCAAGCCTAAAGTAAAGCGACAACGAAGAGGAGGCGCGGATATATAAGAGTAGTCATATAAGACATACACATTCACACACGGAGTCAATCGAAAATCGGGTAGCGTAACGTCGTAGAAATTAAGGAAAAAGGACTCACTAGGCGGCGCGCAGACTGCGGTAAGGATTACACGACGCGACATAGATTCCACTATGTCAATCACGCCGCAAGAAAACTGTTGGCCACAGGAGTTAATGCCAGAGGACGCGCGGCCTGCCTAGAATGAGAATGGGATCCGCGGTCCGGGACCTGGGGTAGAACTCCTGCGACATGACTCAATCAATGGGGAAGCACCAAAACGCCGGGTGGAATCAAGAGAACGTGATCCTAATGTCAGAGTTAGTAAAACTTACCGGCAAGGATAAGAGAGCAGAGTCCCAGAGCATAGGTAAGCAGAAAAGGATCCTAATACCATAGATATCACATGTAGTGACATCGATGTGGGCCCGTAAGCCAAATATTAAGTTAGCAAAATAGTTTTTCAAAGACTAGACTCAACTTCGACCAAGTAGTGGTGGGGTGGCTTCCTACAGGCAGTCGGCTCTGATACCAACTTGTGACGCCCCCAAAATAAATCCGTGTACAGTAATCATACACGCAGGGTACACGGCTGAGATTAGGGTGCCACGGTGAGAATATCACAGCACAACACTAAACACAAAAGGATAAACAAATATGTTACAATACCAGGGATCACGAGGATCTGAATACATAAGTCATACAAGCCATAATATCTGAGTACAGACATAGTTAGTCAAGTTTTGCCTTAAGAAGGCTAGCACAAATGACATCAAAGATACAGATCGAAAAGGCGAGGCCTCCTGCCTGGGATCCACCGAACTACTCCTGGTCGACGGGGAACTCGATGTCGTAGTAGTCGCCTCCGGGGTACTCCTGCTCCTGGGCTCCAACATCGGCTGGAACGGCCGATCAGGCAAAGCGAAAAAGGGAAATAAAGCAAAGGTGAGTATCTAGCATACCCGCGAGTCTTACGTCCGCTACTAAGCATTATGCATTGTATCAAATGGAAAGGGGGGCTATATATAGTGGACTGCAAGGTAGAAATCAGAATAAGGGTAAGAAGCTAGGCCTAACGAAGACTAGCATCTTCCGACGAGTCTTGCAGCATGAGGAGAGAATAGCCAACAGTTCAATATAAAGCATAAAATAACAATGCAGCAGAAGTTGCTTCAACATTGTATAATACTAAGTTGTAATAATGAACAATGCCTCCGAGATCCCCTCCTCAACATCCCAGCGAGGAAGAAAACCCGGAACCATGTAGTTTAATTATAATAGTTTGTAGTGGTAAGATCCAGCTTCAGCATAAAGCGTCCAGTTACCGTGGACACGGCTATTCGAATAGATTAAACTCCCTGCAGGGGTGCACTACTGTTCAGCCTGCACGCTCGGATCTCCAGGGTGGTGTGAACCTTGTTAGGGAACGCCCACCGAGGCTATCCGACACATCGCAGCCCATCCTAGGCTCAGCAGAGAGGCCATCCGTCGGACTAAATCCTATGCGCCAAGGGGTCTAGGACCCTCACCCTTGCACGCTCCTGCACGGTGCGAGGCTGGCCGGGAAGCAAAAGAAAACACCACTCGCGAGTAAAGAAGACACACAACTTCCCGGCAATCAGACTGTGATACTGCTGACGTCTGAAGAGCTTTCAAATGAACTACGACGCAGGGGAGCCCAAAACTCCTTATCCCACGTGAAGGTAGTGCGTACAGACCAACGGGCCTCTCAAGTCATCCACCGAACCATTTAGCATTTTATTAACATGCGGGACAACTGTTATCGTTGCCTCGACTTAACTGACCCGCAGACAACGACAGCAGTCAGGACCACCAGTACATTGGTGCCTGCCCTGTCGTCCCACCAAATCTCTGCGGTTACCAACAAGGTGAACCGACTCCTTACCTTGTCTCGCGTGTGCTCCTGGAGGAGCTCGACTTTCGTGGTTTGGTAACTCTCATAGCCAACGATCAGGGGCCAAGCACACTGGTACACTGGTCGTACCCTCTCTGTCGTCCCATCGCAATACCACTCACGGGCACCGTTGGGTCGCCCGATTTCTTACCTTTAAGGACAACCGTTGTTCAAGTACCTAGAGCGGCTATACAGAGTCAGCAACGAGTGGAGTACAAGGATTACTCCTTGATAGCTCACACTTGATGGTGGCTCGGAAGAGCCGAGCTAGGGGGCCTGAGGCGGTGTCTGCATTGTATCGTACCTATGCAGTTATAATGTTTGTATCCGCGTTCACTACCCTGAGTGATCACGGCCCTCTATCAAATCCTAGCTAACAATGCGCAGGGCTCACTGCTGAATATAATATATATAATAGGCAGCATATGGTAAAGGAAAGGTACATCAAGGGGCGAAAAAGACAAGCTATGCAATTGAATAGGATTGTAATCGTAGCAGCATCAGTAATGCCTAGTGCAAGAAAGTACGTAAAGGTAGGCGATATCTGGGGAAGAGAATGTCTCTGCTTGCCTGGAAGCTCGACGGTAGAAGTAGGGTCGTCGACGAAGTAGTCGTACCCAGCAGCGGTGTAGTCGGCGGTAGCAGCGGGGTCTACCAAAGAATAAAGGGGGGAAGAAACAGTAAATACAAAGCAATCATAGCAAACATAAGCATGACATGACAAATGAATTGCTATCGGTGTACTAACGCAGTACGATGTATTATGCTCGGAGCGGGAATTCATCCGGGGATGAACTGCCAGCTCCGGGTATTTATCGGTCAGGGTGTCTGGAGGGGGAAGGTACCATGCCGGAGGTGTCGTGGACATCCGACAAACATGTGAAAGATGTATCCGTGTTAGTTGATCCATTCTGAACAAGTTTCGTGTTTAGAATAAATTCATCCGGATAGTTTATCGGTATCGGGCAATCATCGGGCAGCCGGTCCGGAGGGGGACGGTTCGATGTTCGGTACGTTAGAGGGGGGTGGTAGACCAATGAATAGCATATTCTTATTCTTTGTATTTTTCTGATCAATTTTCATGTATAAAATTTTTGAAACTGACTTACGGTTTAAAAGATATTGATTTCCTAAGTTTAAATCAATTTCTAAATTTTCTTTAATTATTAAATAGCAACCTTATCCACACTAGTGCTAACATGATGGACCCACATGTCATACACAGAGGCAATTAAATCATTCTATTTAATCTAAAAATTGCAGAGGGCCCACATGTCATACTCACATTTTAACAAAATCATCTAATTAATTAATCAGTAGATGGGACCCATCTGTCATTGACACATGTGTTAATTAAACATTATAATTATCCAGGAATTAGATTAGGGGCCTGGGCCCACATGTCATCCACATTGGGTATTTTAATTTATTCTATCTAATTAACTAAACAGGGTGGCCCACTGGTCATACACACATTGTACTAACACATATTTTTATATATCTAATCCCTTTTAATTAGCAGGGGGGTTGCCCACCAGATGGCACGCCGGCGGTGAGGTGCCGTCACGGCGGCGAGGAGCCGGCTAGGAGGGCCAAGGCCGGGGCGGGGCGCGGCCATGCGCAAGCGCGTGCACGCGGCTCGCGGCCGGAGCGCGCTGGGCGCGGCCATGCCAGGCCAAGGAAAACGGCGGGTGAAGGGGCAGGGCGAGGCCCATGCGGCCAACTCCGGTGGGCAGTTGGTGAGCAGAGGGCAGGGATCGAACCAGGACATCGCCGCGCATCTACTAGTACACAAGGCGGGCAATGCGGAGGTCTAAATTGACGGCGGCGAGGAGGCCCGACGGCGGGCGGAACGTGGCCATGGTGGGGGTGTTGCTACAACGGCGAATTCAGAAGGTAGGTAGAGGGGAAAACGTGAGGGAGCTCACAGCGAGCTCGAGGAAGTGCACGGGGAAGCCTGGGGCACTCGGGCGGCGACGAATCGAAGAATTTTCCGGCGGGATCGAGGTTGAAGATGGTGACGATGCTCTCAACGCGGTGGTCCCCGGCTCGATTTCCCGCAGGGGATGACGAAGAAGGCATTTTGTTTTTCTCTTTTTCTTTTTCTGTTATTTCTATTTTGCATTTGTCTTACTAACCTAGGCATTTTTGTAAATTGTGGAATGTGCCCCATAATTAATGTTACACCTAAGGTCAGTGCCACAAATAGTTTGGGAAATTTTAAAATTCATTTAATATTTTATTTAAATATTAAATTATTAATATGGGGTCTTTAGCTACTGTTTTGAATTATTTGAATTAATTAAGAGATTAATAAAATCCCCAAATTGGTGTGACATGCTCCACTGAATATTAGTGATTTAATAAAAGTGGAAGCACAATTTTTGGACAAGGTTTATTTTGCACCTTGGTTTTAATATTCCACCAAAGGCATTTTGAACTTTGATTTGATTTCAAATAGAAATGGTTTGGACTTTGTTATTGATCCATGATGATCAAGGCCCAAGGTTCACATTGCATTCAACAATAACAAAGGGGAATTGAATTTGAGCTAAACCAATTTGATCAAACAAAATTTTGAACATTAGTGATGAACAGTAATGGTGATTGCTGTTCACTGACAGTGAGAGTGTTACATTCTAGTCAGGAGACATTGGAGATCACCCACTGAGGACAATTTTTGTGTGCTTTGTCACTCACATGTTCTGGAAGACAGATTACATCTTTTCTTCTCTTGCAACTTCAGCTGCAGAGTTTGGAACTACCTGCAAATTACATGGGGGGCCACTGGATCCTTGCATTCTTGCTTACAGCAGGCCAGAGATTCATTTGGTCAGGCTTTCTTCATGGTGGTCATGCTTACATCTTCTTGGTGTATTTGCATAGTCAGAAATGGAAGACCTTCAGGAATGAGAGACCCTCTTTTCATTCCTGGAGAAGGCACTTTGTGCATGATATCACCTTGCTTTCACATAGATATCAGGGAGATCCTAAAACTAGGTTGATTACTTGGATTAATTCTTTGCACTAGTATAGGTAGGTTTAGATTACTTCATGTCTTTACTTTTCAAGCCTATTTTATCTTGTAATATTCTTTGAGAACTCTTGGTTCTCCCATGCAATAAAATACCGTGGAGCTCATGCTTCACAGTCTTAAAATTCAAAAAAAAACTAGTTTTTATAGGTTTTGAAAATAGACACGGATTGCCCAAAATATGACACATATCACTAATAGGCTAAAGCTCTTGACACCAAAAGTTCAAACATTACTCACATCAATACCACAAAACTATTGCAAGTTACTACTATAATTGAATAGCAACCTCAATTACCTACTTCAAGACAAGACACAACTCAGTGCAACAACCAACTCTCTTAACAAGATAAACATGAAAAATAAAGAGAGTTCTAGCAACAAACTAAACAAAATCCAAGGCTCTTGCTAAAGACAAACACTAAAACTAAAACTAAACATGGCAGCATCTACGAAAAGATAAAGAACACACAACAGATAAAGATAAGCATGAAAATCCTATGATATGTTCTAGATTGGAGTGGAGCGTGTTTCTCTCCGACACAAAGTAAGATGGATTCTAAGTTGTTATGAACAGCAAGCAAAGCTAAAGAAAACAAAAAAGGAAACCTAAGAGCGACATGCTCCAAGCATAGCACATAACGCATGAAGTGATAAAAATATAGTGAGACGAAGGACGAACTGATGATTGTTGATGGAGAAGGGGATGCACGGGGGCATACCCAAGATTATACGCTTGAGTCTCCTTGAATATTTATTGGGGATTCATGGGTACATCCCCAAGCTTGAGCGTTTGACTCTCCCGGATCTTCTTTCATCATCTTCCCTCACACACTTGAAAACTCCCTTCATACATAACTCATCATAAGCTGATTAGAGAGGTTACTACCCTTAATAAAATAATTTTTCTCCACTGGAAATAAAGATATTCTTGAAGAGTTACTATTTCTCAAGATTACCAAAACGTTTTTTCAAGGAAAAAGCAAGCTTAAGGTTTGGAAAAGTAAGGAAAGGCAAAACGTGGCAGAATCTGTGAAAACTGAACAACAGGTAGTAAATAAATTTTTTGGGGTACTTCTGCAACTCAAATCAAAAAACTCAGAACATACGAACGTTTCACAATTATATAGAGCATGTTTTATAAAAAATTGAGCTCAAAAATATGAACTGGTGATTTGTTTTTATTTTTTTCGTCAAGCAAACAGAATCTGTTTTCTGGACAGCATGTCACAACTTTTGCTTCCCTTATCATAAGAGGCTAGAACTTGGCACAAAGCTTGAAATAAAGATACAATGATGTTGCTACAGTTGTAACAATCATAAATACGACTAAAAACAGAAGTAAAAACATCTTGGGTTGCCTCCCGACAAGCGCTTTCTTTTATGCCTTTAAGCTAGGCATGAAGGTTATAAAAGATGCTCACAAGATAATAAGAATCGAAGCAATGGAGAGCATCATGAAACACATTTAAGTCTAACCCACTTCCTATGCCTAGGAATCTTGTAACAAGATAAATCAAAGAAGCACAAAGAGACAAGCATAGCAAAGTGGAACAAGAACAACTTCAAAACTTTTGACACAAAGAGAGGAGTATTAGTAATATGGAAGTTTCTGCAACCAAACTTCCCTCTCTCAAAATAATTTTCAGTAGTATCATGAACAACATCAAGAATATAACTATCACATAAATCATGTTGTTCATGACCTACAAGCACACGTGTATAGTTTTCAACACGGTCTTTAGGTTCATAAGATAAATGCAACCCATCACATTGAGCCTTGATAAGAGCAAAATTCTCCGGAATATGAGTTGGAGATTTCAAAAGGATAATAGGGAAATCAAGTGCGGGTGCAATAGCAACAATTTCATTCTTAAAATGAGGAACTATAACAAGTTCATCTCCATAAGCATCATTCATAATGGCATCATAGCCACAAGTATAGAAGGCATCAACTTCATCAAAAAGGGATATTTCAAAAGAATCCATAGGATCATAACACTCATATAAGGTAAGATTCAAAGAGTTACTCTCATTAGAAGGTAGACATGGATGGCTCCGTTCTTCCTCCTTTTGTTCGGCACTCTCCTCCTCTTTTTCATCCAAGGAGCTCCCAAGTTCAGCAATTTCTTCTTCCATAGAGTCCTGTAGAACATTAGTCTCTTCCTTTGGGAGAGAGATTCTCTCAAGATGACCAGTAATATAATAATTTGCATCGTAATTTTCCAAACAATAGTTAAGTATAGAAAGACTCTCAGATTTGTAAGGGTCAACATCAATATTTTTAAGAAGAGAAGTAATTTCATAGGCACCCTTATAAGCATCAAATTCTTCTATTTGCTCTACATCATCAAAATCATAATTTCTCTTAGCATAAGAAGCTAAGGTTTCATCATCATTGTACTCACATTGGAAATCAAGGTGTTTGTGTCTCATAAAGCAACAAGATTCATCCCTGCCGAAAGATATATTATATATTGAGCACAAATTTCTAGCATACTCATACAACTGGTGTATTTGTTAACCCTTATAAAAAACTGGTGTATTTGTTTCCATAAGTGTATCCCCTTTTGAGACAAGTGGTGTTTCTTGTAATAATATTGTTGATCCTTAGTGAATCCTCCATGCCAATAGGATCTAGTTTCAAAGAAGTTAGGCATTGGTGGCAAGCAAGTAACTAGACATACTATTTTTTGGGGGTTTTGATAAAGGAGACTAAGATAAAAACTGAAAGGTAAACTGCAAAATCTCCCCCAAGCTTTAGGGAGATGCTCATCCTGCAACTGTTTAAAGTTATAAATTCTTTGCAAAGCAACATGTTGCATATGAGCAGGAAAATACTTATCAATGAAAGATATAGCCATATCTTGAGGACTTTGAATGGAACCACATGGTAGTGCATCATACCATGCTCTAGCATCTCCTTACAAGGAAAAAGGAAGAAGCTTGGTCACATAAAAGTTCCGGATCCTTTCATCAGTAGTAAACAAGCCACCCAACTCAGTGAGTTTGGTCAGGTGCTCGATAGCATCATCATTTTCTCTGTCATAAAAGGGATCAGCTTCAACTGTGGATATAAGTGAAAGATCAACAGAGAAATCATAATCAGGATCACTGATGCATATAGGAGACGTAGCAAAAGTAGGATCAGGAGTAAACTTGTTCTTCAGGGAGTGCTTTGCTAGCAACTTCTTTATAGTAGCAGGGTCGGAATCAGCACATTCATTAAGCTCCCTGCAAAAATCATCATCAAGCGTAATATAATCATCCTCAAGGAGTTTCTCCTTAAGGCCAGCAAAGTTATGAGTTTTTCCAATAGGTGTTTGGGTAACAGGAATTTCAACACCCGATAATCGGGCAGCAGCAGCAATCTGTTCTTCAATAAAAGAACCAAGTGAACATGTAGTCTCAAAGGTAGTAGAAGCATCATCAAAAGTATCTGACATATTGCCAGACTCACCAGAAGTAGCATGTAACTGAGGTGAATCAAACTGACTCATAACTGAAAGTGAATCAAGTTAGCACTAGTGCTAAGAGCAGTACCCCGTCTCGTACGGGATGGTAAGATCGGAACCTTGGGGTCTCCTTTCTTACCCATAGTGGATAGCGTGCAGCAGGTAGGATACTTCAAGTAGACCTGTAAATAAAGCTATGGTCCCCGGCAACGACGCCAGAAAACAGTACTTTATAACCCTCAACTGTAGGGGATCGAGATAGTCTTCGCGGGCAAGATAACCCAATTTATTGATTCGACACTTGGGGACACAAAGAATACTTACAGGCTTTGACAATTGAGTTGTCAATTCAACCACACCTGAAATAAACACTTGATTGCACAAAGGTATTAGTAGCAACTGTGATACGGTGGTAGTAGTGGTGGAGATAGTGGTGGTGAAACAGCAAAAGTAAAATAGCAAAAGTAAACAACTAGTAACCAGCAGCAAAGAAAACACTGTAGGCTAGGGAGATGGATGGTTGGGCGCTGCTTGGACGAGAACGAACATGTAATAGATTCTAACACGTGCAAGGCTCACAGAAAAGAAAGGATCATCTAGGCAAATATCAAACATCAGGCGTGTATCCCAGGGTATTTGTACGTGCTTGCAATAAGAACTTTGCACAACATCTTTTGTCCTACCCTCCCGCTACAAACGGGGCCAAAAGGAACTTAGGGAGATTAAGGTACTCCTGTCAAAGAGAACCGGAACAAAGCATTAACACTTCATGGATACACAGAATCCTCAAATTATAGTCCATCCCCTTTGGTGTCCCAAGCTGTCACCATTGGGATTGTCGGTTCCGGACTATAATAGGTACATACAACTCATAGATAGAATCAAGAACACCACAAACTCAAGAAACAAAAGGGTGATCAGATCTGAAATCCTGGCACTCGGGCCCAAAGTGACAAGCATTAAGAGCAACAAGTTGTAATAGAGATGATAAACACCAAGTAGATGATAGGCAACATGCCCCCAACAATCTGATTGAACTATTACATGGTCTAACTCATCCAATCCCTACCATCCCCTTTGCCTATAGCAGGGAATTACTCACACGTGAGAGAGGAAGTCATGGAGGGGTGATGGAGAGGCGATGATGATGACGATGGCGATGATTTCCCCTCATCGGAGGCCAAAGCAGCCTCCAGATTAGCTCTCCCGGAGAAGAACAGAGGGTTGCGGCGGCTCCGCGACGTTGATTGGAAAAGCGACTTCTGTTCTGGGGTTTCTGTGTAGGGAGAATAAATAGGGCCAAAGTAGGGCACCGGGGGACGTGGGACCAAGCCAGGAGGGCAGGTGGTTTGGCCAAGGGATGGGCCGCGCCATGCACCCTCCTGGCTGCCCCCTGGCTGCCCTGTGGCCCCCCTTGGGACTTGCGGAAGATTCTGGACGCTGATTTTTTATATATTTTTTTGGGATTTTTCCAGCGTACCTAAATATCCAGAAACCTGCACAAAAGAAAATAGCACTGGTAGCTCTGCTGAAAACAGCGTCAGTCCGGGTTAGTTTCGTTCAAATCATACAAGAATGAAGCCAAAACAATAGCAAAAGTGTTTGGCAAAGTAGATACGTTTGAGACGTAGCAACTCCCCCAAGCTTAGCTATTGTTTGTCCTCAAGCAATTCAGTTCAACGAACTGGACGCGACAAAGAGAACTTTGACAAACTCTTTTGCTTCGTTAGATGTATATAAGCATGCACTACGAAAGATTTTAGCAAGTTTTGACACCATGCTACAAGGACAATGCACGAAGCAATCCTTCTTTCATGTAATCAGTCACAAACAAACAAAAAGTAAATAATAAGCTGCTGAGAATCAATTTAAGATCACAATGCACATAGCATGAACATATCAGAGTGGTATCTCGCTAGCCTCCATGAGTGAAGCAAAACATAAATGCAGAAACTCCTCCGGAGTTTTAAAGGATACTAGAACTCGGAACTCAAAGTAAGAAACATCACAAGCATGCAGAAGACAATGTGATACTTTGGGACAATGCATGTTACACTAAGAATGATAATTATGCTCTCATAGTTGGTGCTTTGGAGAAAGGAAGGTGGAGACTCTCGAACCGTGGCTTTTGATGGCAAGGTTGAAAACCAGTGAAAGGAAGCAAAGACTAAACATGTGCCAGAGCTCTTGGTTTTGAAAACAGAGATAAAACTCTTTTGAGAAGTGCAACTTTCCAGTCAACGGTGAACGGTAAAGGTCTCTCAATATCTCCCATGCCAACCATATTAATGCCTTTTGCTTACACATGTTCCCTTATCCATAAATCCTTTGATGGCCTACGGAACCTTATTTTGCCTCAAGGATGGAAGGAGGATATCGTTCCATCTATCATAAGCAGCATTTGGTCCATTTCACTCCATCAACAAGTATGGGGGAGGTGTAACTCTCATATATATTTTTATTGACTAGTTAAAACTTCCGTCAAAATATTTTTGGCATGAAAGATACTGATTTTCCCTCACCGCACCATGAGCTTGTACGGTTACAAAGGGGAAGCTTTTGAATAAATTTCGAGATGGCACAAGAAATTCTAAGTTAGGAGTGGCCGGTAAATACCACATATAGGTAGGTATGGTGGACTCAAATGGAACAACTGGGTTTAGAAAGGTGATTGTGGAAGCCCAAGCAGAATTCCGCTTGGTAGTGCAGGAAGGCTAGAAAAAGACAGGGAAGCAACCAACCAGAGAGCATAACGGTCATAATCATGCAGAGCGATAAAGTAACATTGAATCGGGCATGAAAGTGATATAGCTCACTCTGAAGTAAAAAGATCATCAAGGCAGAACAGACTTTTTAGACTTAACATGCATGAACATGTGCCAAGTCAATCCAAGAATCCCCCGGAGGGAAATACCACTTCAATATGCCACACCATGAACAATGCAATGCATGTCAATCATTTCAAGCAACACATTATAAACTCTATCTATTTGAGACTAACCACAAAGAAAGCATGAACTATTGGGAAAGCATTGTAAACATAGCACTATGTCGCTACAAGCTGGTCTCTAATCATAAGTACATGCATATGTACAAAAGTAGAAACAAAAAGAGTTCATACCGGCTTTCCTTGTTGCATCCCTTCCGTCGATATTCGTCATTACTGCCTTTTCACTTGCACGATCGAGCGTAGTAAATTATAATCATCACGGATTCAAGATTCACTCTGAAACAAAGCAAACTTAAGAGCAAAGGAAACATTTTTTGGGTTTTTTAAGTTTTTAACGAAAGCAAAAGAAAGCTGAAATCTTTTTGGGTTTTTGCAAACTAAAAGAACAAAGAAGAACAGGGAAAACTTCAAAAAGATAAAAGCGAACCAACGGTAGATACAATGGAAGGGTAGGAGAGCACGTACTCCCCCAAGCTTAGGCTTTTGGCCTAAGTTGGGCTCGTCTACTGCGGTCCCGAGGAGCCTCCTGCTCCAGGGTAGTAGTGGTATGTCCATGGGTCGTATGCGTCCTCCGATGCGTACACCGAAGCCCTGGGCTCCTCCCACGTGGAAGAAGAAGGTCCCGCCCCCCATCCAGAGGAAGACCCTTCACCCCAGGGGGTGACGGTCTCCTCCTGAACTGGTGGATATACCACGTGCTCTTCCTCGTCTGGCTCGACCCCCTCCGTGGGGTCGGGAAACTGGTATCTCCCCGTGATCTCATAAAACTCGGCCATTCAGTGTTACAGAACGAGTCGAGGAGGGTGTTGAGTACAACAATTTGGACATTTTTCCTCTTCTTCTTCTCGACCAAGCCTGGCAAACCTAAAGCTTCACAAAATATACTCATAGGCATGGTCAGCAATCTTTCATAAAGTCGAAACACTACAGTATCATTGTCAGAATTAAACCTGAAACTGTTAACAAAAAATAGCCGTGAGTGTCTCGTACTATGGTACACGGCTCGTAACAAGCCGTGTCAAACCTGCATTGGCACACAGAGCATAGAACTCTTCTTGTATGCCGGCATCCTCCATGAAATCTTTGCATGGAAATGACATGGCTTTCGCAGGTGACGCGTCCAACATCTCTATGGGTACGATATCTTCATTGTAGCTCACCCTCGTGGTCGAAGGTGAAGTTGCGGAACGCGTAACACGGCTAGAGCGCTCGGGCTTCTTCTTCCCAAGCCACTTTCCTAGCCTCTCCATTTCTGAAATTTTTAAAAATTCACAAAAACGAAGATTTAAGCAAAACTAGTTTGGGCAAAACATTCTACTTACTTTACCAAGGCTCGAACTAGCAACAAAACTTGAAAAATAAATTTCTACACAAAAATTTAAGCTCAACTAAACAGCACCAAGAACCACTAAATACTCACTAATGAAGCCACCAACTAGAAAACTAATTGGAGGGATGAGGGAGTCACATACCAGAGAGTATTTGTTCCAAATTTCAGCTCAAATGAGTGGTTGTAGAAGGAGATCGAGGTTCCGTGCTCGAGAACATCAAGAACAGCAGAACCAGAGCAAGAACACGAGTTTTTGGGAGGAAGGAGAGAGAGTGAGGGAAGATAGGCCACCAGGCGGTGCCTGTGGGCCCCAGGAGGGTGGGTGGCGCGGCCAGGAGCTGGGCCGCGCCACCTGGCCTCCTGGGCCAGGGGTGGACCCCCTGGTCAACCTCAGGTGCCTCCTGATGGCTTTTTACCTGGAAATTTTGATTTTGATTTTTCTGGAATTTTCTGGGCAACTTCACTGTAGAGAATTTTTCAAAGTTCAAAAAGCTGCAAAAACTTTGGTGAACTTGAGACAAAAGTTAGAAAAAGTGAAGCTTTAAACACAAAAACTTGGGTACAACAAAGAGAATAAAAGCTAAAGGAAATGAAAACATAACAAGCTCAACTTTTTACCTATATAAAACATGCTAGTTAGCAAGGTTGATCAAGTCTTACCAAAAAACCTGTGGTATATAGCGCAGAAAGTCTCGCCTCTTATGAAGTGATCATTGCACTCTCACTTCAATGGACATTGTCCCCACCATAATTGTCTTGTATTTATGGTATACATGTAGTGGACAATCCCATTCTCCAATCTTCATGGTCTCGATATTCTCAATGGAGTTAAGGCCATGCCTTTTGTCAATCTTCTTCGGAAAATACACCGTGTGTTCTTTGTCATTCACGTTGAAGGTAACCTTCCCTTTATTGCAATCAATAACAACACCTGCGATGTTAAGAAAAGGTCTACCAAGGATAATGGACATGCTCCCATCCTCGGGCATGTCAAGCACAACAAAATCAGTAAGTATTAAGCAATTGGCAACTTCAATAGGAACATCCTCACAAATACCGATCGGGACGGCCGTAGACTTGTCGGCCATCTGGAGAGAGATATCTGTAGGAATTAGTTTCTCTAAACAAAGTCATTTGTAGAGAGAAAAGGTCATAACACTCACTCCTGCACCAAGATCACATAAAGCAGTTCTAACATAATTATTTCTTATGGAGCAAGGAATGGTGGGTATACCTGGGTCACCGAGCTTCTCAGGAATCTTTCCACTGAAAGAGTAGTTAGCAAGCATAGTAGATATTGCCTCATTAGGGACTTTTATTTTACTAGTAACAATATCTTTCATATATTTAGAGTAAGGAGGTAACTTAATAGCATCAGTCAAAGGGATTTGAAGAAAAAGAGGTTTCATCCACTCACAAAACTTGTCATAGTGCTCTTCTTCTTTAGTTTTGACGGACTTGCTTGGGAAAGGCATGGGTTTCTATACCCATGGTTCTCGTTCCTTCCCATGTCTCCTTTCAAGAAAGTCTTCTCTAGTATACTTCTTGCGCTTATCGGGTGCTTCTTCTTCACGAACCTCGGGTGGATCGTTCTTTTCAGCATCTTTTTCAGGTTCAGCATCGTCTTCAGTCTCAGCATCAAAGGTAGATATGTTGTTTGGATCAACAGCTTGTTCTTCTTTTTCTATAGGATCATTGGAATTGTCAGCTTCCTTTTGTTTCTTATTCTTATTCTTCGGAGAGCTAACAATTTCTTCTTTCTGCGCTTGAGAATCTTGCTCGATCCTCTTTGGATGCCCTTCTGGATAGAGAGGGTCCTGGGTGTGTGTTCCACCTCGGGTCTTTATACCATAAGCTTGTAAATTGTCCTGTTTGGCATTATTAGCAAGCAAATCTTTTTGCACATTAGAAATTTTTTCAAGCTGAGTTTGAACCATATGAAAATGCTTCACAAGACATTTAACATCATTAACTGTTCTACCTAGAACGTCAAGCAAACTTTTGATAGCAAGAGTATTATCATGCAACCGACCTTGTATCTTCTCATTGAAGTGACTCTGCTTCATAATAAAATTATCAAGCTCATCTAAACATTGGTCAGGAGGTTTACCTTTAGGGATGTCACTTGCATTGAAATCTAAAAGAGAGTGTACCTCTAGCATAGGTGGGTGAGTGGTAGGCTCACACAACTTCTCAATTGGGGGTAGATTCTTCACGTCTTTAGCTTTAATTCCTTTCTCTTTTATAGACTTCTTTGCTTCTTGCACATCCTCAGGGCTTAGGACAATCCTGCCCCTATTCTTTGGTGGTGGAGGTGGTTAAGGCACGGACCAATCTTCATGGTTTTTGGCAATCTTGCCCATCAATTATTCCGCATCGTCCGGTGTTCTTTGCCTAAAAACACAACCAGCACAACTATCTAGATAGGATTTAGACCCATCGTTTATACCAGCATAAAATATATCAAGTAATTCATTCTTAGGGATCTCATGTCCCGGTCTAGCCTTCAGCAAAATGCAAAATCTCCCCCAAGCTTTAGGGAGATGCTCATCCTGCAACTGTTTAAAGTTATAAATTCTTTGCAAAGCAGCATGTTGCATATGAGCAGGAAAATACTTATCAATGAAAGATATAGCCATATCTTGAGGACTTTGAATGGAACCACATGGTAGTGCATCATACCATGCTCTAGCATCTCCTTTCAAGGAAAAAGGAAGAAGCTTGGTCACATAAAAGTTCTGGATCCTTTCATCAGTAGTAAACAAGCCACCCAACTCAGTGAGTTTGGTCAGGTGCTCGATAGCATCATCATTTTCTCTGTCGTAAAAGGGATCAGCTTCAACTGTGGATATAAGTGAAAGATCAACAGAAAAATCATAATCAGGATCAGTGATGCATATAGGAGACGTAGCAAAATTAGGATCAGGAGTAAACTTCTTCTTCAGGGAGTGCTTTGCTAGCAACTTCTTTATAGTAGCAGGGTCGGAATCAGCACATTCATTAAGCTCCCTGCAAAAATCATCATCAAGCGTAATATAATCATCCTCAAGGAGTTTCTCCATAAGGCCAACAAAGTTATGACTTTTTCCAATAGGTGTTTGGGTAACAGGAATTTCAACACCCGAGAATCGGGCAGCAGCAGCAATCTGTTCTTCAATAAAAGAACCAAGTGAACATGTAGTCTCAAAGGTAGTAGAAGCATCATCAAAAGTATCTGACATATTGCCAGACTCAGCAGAAGTAGCATGTAACTGGGGTGAATCAAACTGACTCATAACTGAAGGTGAATCAAGTTTAGCACTAGTGCTAAGAGCAGTACCTCGTCTCGTACGGGATGTGTAAGGCCCGATATGCGGTACTGTTCCAGATCTAGATGTTTCCATCCAGATCCGGGGACGAAGCACATATCGGTCCCACCGCGACATATGACGAAGCCATATGCCCCGGATTTCCAACATGATATCACAACATTACAGATACAAGGATACAACATCTCATACAATCGGCATACAACAACCTTAATACAATACAACAGCGGAAGATACATGTCTGAGTACAGACTACAATCAAAAGCCTACTGGCAAAGAGAAAAGCATCGATCCCATAACCACACGGGTCCAGGCCCTCCGCCGGGATCCGCCTAACTAGTCGTCGTTGAGTCTCCACGTGAAACATCGATCACCGTACCTGTTGTCGATCAAGAACCCTGAAAAGAGTTTGGGGGTAGTATCATGAGTACAGAAGTACTCAGCATCCAACTGTAGTGGTCATCTGACCCAGCAAGGACTTCATTACTCGTCATTCTAGGACAACTAGTAGTTTACAGTAAGGAAGGGGTAAGTGGTGAGGTTGCTGCCGCACTAGCATTTATGAAGTGGCTAACGATCTAGAGAGTAAGTAAGAAGCCAAGCATTCGATGAGGAATCGCCTCCAACAAGTCTTGCTATCAACTACTTACGCAATCGTAACACCTATCCTATCCTTGTCCTCCTCTTCGCATCCCGACGAAGAAGAAGCAGTCAAGGCACACGCACACGTTGATCAAATTATATTAATATTATCTCAGCTGTTGTTGTCTATGAACAAGGAGTAGGTCTCAAGTCGTCCATAACCGTGGACACGGCTTCTCGAAAAGATTTAACCCTGCAGGGGTGTACCAACTTCCCATTACAAGGCTCCGCACGCACGCCCATCTCTCTCAGTTGCTACCCATCACAGGCAGCCATTTTGTGATTTAGTTCCAAGAGATCCGAAACGACAGGTCCCTCTAGCTAACAACGAACAAATCCGGGTAGCCCCCGGTGAGTCGACATCCATCTTAGGAGCCGGCCGCTCTCTCGATCTGGTCTCTACCGTCTGTCGCAGGTTTGGATAGCCGGTTAATCACACATGGGAAACCGGGTCCTCAGCTGAACAAGGTGGGCCAGCAAGGGAACTATGTCCTCACTGGTCCGGGTTGGTTTAAAAAACTGATGGCAGCTGACCAGCACACACACGGTTTCAAATGGTAAATCAGCTTGGGCCACCACTAGAAATGTTTGAAGCTAGGTAGGTAAGAAAAGGGGACCCCATAAAATCCCACACGCGGTTAGGCACGCTCAGTCTTAAAACCAATACCCGGAACTCGGATCCTAGGTGACTCGAATGGAACAAAGCGTCGGGGCGGGATAGCCTAGACCTTCCATCCTTCGTCGAATATAGTCAACATTATAATAATCATATCATCAACAACAATATAATAATGTGATATCCCAAACCAAAAGTAATAGGGTAACATCGTAGCATCCTAAGCATGCATACTAATCAAGGGCTGAGCAACGAGCAATAGTAACATAGCAGTACAAGGTTTGCTGGGAAGGGACATGGATGTATCGGTTTGAAAGAGGATGTAAACATGTGGTAGGATCAAACATCGAACCTAACCTATACTAGCATGCAAACCGCTGGTTGAAATAGAATGGATCATAAGTAATATATAGTCCTTTCCTGTTGATAAGTCGGGTTCCGAAGGTGTAGTTGATCGCAAGCTCGCATCGTCTCCGAAGGTACCCGCGGAAGCACACAAGACGATAAACACTGGAAAGAAATCAACGAGCAAGCACTCTATTACTATGGGCAAACACGAGAAAGCATCAACAAGAAGGCAACACGGTACATCGCACCTACCGTCGAGAGCGGTTGCTAACAGGTTAAGTGGAGTACTCGTCACACACGACGATACCGCCAATTTAGAAAGGTTCAAGTTGTTTAGCTAAAGGTGATTAACAAAAGTTGTTAACATGGAAACTCAAGCAAGCATGGCAAAGCACACAAACATGTCAAGAGGTGAAGCACAAAGTAAACTATCTATGCTAGTCAATTTAAGTGAGGCACAACCTAAACATGGCATAACACTAAGTGTCGCATGATGATTAAAACATTTGGTACTGTTATGCCCTAAACCATATTTTAGGTTGGTTAACAACAGAAAACAACAGCATAAACACAAAGTACACGAAAAACTAATCAAGTTACATATAAGGCACACCCCAAACGGAGTTACGGTTATAAAGATATAAGCAAAACAAGTTACGGGCACAATCTGCCAACATCACGAAGCACGCTTTAGAGCAATGCATAAACAGGATAATCAATGCAAACATGCTCACAAATGACTTGCAATTAAAGTAGACATGACAGGGAAGGCATGGCAAAAAGAATCATGCAAATAGGCATCATAGATCAAAAGATATTAAGCAAACAACATGGCATCGCAAAGTCAGACTTAGTGAAAAAAAGAGGTGGCTTTCAAAAACAGCAGCATAGCAACTTTGGAGCTCAATAACTATATGACCAGCAAGCATATCATGGCAATGCAATACATGTAATGGAAGTACACATGATGCTTAACAATATGCAATTGGAATCACTCAATTCTGATAAACGGTCGCGACACACTCGTCGACCGAAGTTGCAACAAAATAACAGTTTCAGCAACAGCAGCACACTAACATCAGGATAGCTACTTTGGAGCAAGATTTAATATAGCTAGAGCACCCAAATATGAGAAGTTAAAGCATGGAAATGAAGTACACATGATGCTTAACACATAGGAAAAAAGAATCAATGCAATAGGCCTCATAGATGAGTCACAAACATCATGCAAAGTTGCAATAAAATAATAACAACAGCACTTAACAGGAAATAATAGCAATTTAACAGCTTGATGCCATGTTTAGCACACAATTACACAATCAAGACAACCTCAAATTCAAATGCTCACAAAAGATAAAAGCTAGAGCACGCAATTCTGAACAAAATTCGTTTTGGGGGCACGTTCATCGGAGCTACGGATCAACGGGAAATTACGGCGCAAAAACAGATCAGCAGCAATATTTCACAGACTTAGCAGAAATTGGAAAAAGAAAAGAAAAAAGACACCGGAAAAAAACAAGACTCGGGCACCCACCATGGGCCTCAGCCCATCTGTGGGTGGAGGTGGCTGGCGGCCTGGCTTGGGCTGGCGCCTGGCTGGGCCGGCCCACCCGAGGGCACTGAGTCGTGGGCGAGCGGCCAGCCCCGGCGGCAGTTGGAGGCGCCGGCTGCCCCGAGCACGACGACGTCCGTGCCAGCGGCCAGCTCCGGCGAGGGCTGTGCAGGGCGGCGGAGGAGGCGGCGGACCCAGAACGGAGGACGCGGCTGGCTGGATCCAGGGAGGCCGCGCGGTCCCTCCATGGCGGCAACAGCGGTTGGCCCGAGCTTTCTCGGCCATGGAAACGCGGAGGCTCCGGGCTGCAAGGGACAGAGGAAGAGGTGAGGTAGGGGAGAAGGCAGAGAGGAGGGGAGCCGCAGGGTGCTGGAGGCGCTCACCGGCACAGGCACGCGGCGGCCGGCCGGCGGCACGCCGGCGCGCGGCGGCGCGGGCTTCTCCACGGGAAGGCGCGGGATCTGGGCACTAGCAGGCCGCGGCGGTGGCTCCCTGGCCCTGCGGGGCCCGGACTGGGGATGAGGACGGCTGGGGGCAACGTGGCCTCTCCAGGGCCACAGATCTGAGGATCTGACGGCTCTGGATAGCCCAGGAGTTAGGGTTTCGGAAAATTGGGCTTTGGGGAAAACTTTGGAGTAAAATTGGGGTTGTAACTGCAATTTTGTGGCTAGGGAAACCCTAGAAATGGGTGGGAGTGTGGTGGTCTTTATATAGCCCCGGTGGCTGGCAGTTTGCAACAACATCCCCGGTTTTTCTCTCGCGCGCGCGGTGCTCACGTTTCTGACCGCCGGGGGTCCGCAGTACCTCTGATTCGGGTAAAACCTCGAACTGCGCGATCAGCGCGTCGAGCCGACGGCGTTAACCTAGTGCTGGAACCGTTTCAAGAACATTTTCTAGTGCGCTATAAAAATATCCCGTTTAATTATTAAACGGGGTTTTTGTTCCGTTGGTTGCGGCTGGTCTCGTGCAGTTTTCGCGACGGTGATCGGGTGAAACCCGGTGTCGCAAAGGTCGAGTGTCAGGGTGGCAAGGGTCGGTCTCCGTCCGATACGACATAAGAGGGGGGAAAATAATCGCCGATCGATAAATCGGGGATGCAAACACCGCAAACAAATCAGACAATCAAACAATTCACACCGAAAACAAAAAAAATTATTTTTGTGAAATCTGGGCTGTTACAGGATGGTAAGGTCGGAACCTTGGGGTCTCCGTTCTTACCCATAGTGGGTAGCGTGCAGCAAGTAGGATACTTCAAGTAGACCTGTAAATAAAGCTATGGTCCCCGGCAACGGCGCCAGAAAACAATACTTGATAACCCTCAACTATAGGGGATCGAGATAGTCTTCGCGGGAAAGATAACCCAATTTATTGATTTGACACTTGGGGACACAAAGAATACTTACATGCTTTGACAATTGAGTTGTCAATTCAACCGCACCTGAAATAAACACTTGCTTGCACAAAGGTATTAGTAGCAACTGTGATACGGTGGTAGTAGTGGTGGAGATAGTGGTGGTGAAACAGCAAAAGTAAAACAGGAAAAGTAAACAACTAGTAACCAGCAGGAAAGAAAACACTGTAGGCTAGGGAGATCGATGGTTGGGCGCTGCTTGGATGAGAACGAGCATGTAATAGATTCTAATACGGGCAAGGCTCACAGAAAAGAAATGATCATCTAGGCAAATATCAAACATCAGGCGTGTATCCCAGGGTAGTTGTACGTGCTTGCAATAAGAACTTTGCACAACATCTTTTGTCCTACCCTCCCGCTACAAAGGAACTTAGGGAGATTAAGGTACTCCTGTCAAAGAGCATCGGAACAAAGCATTAACACTTCATGGATACACGGAATCCTCAAATTATAGTCCATCCCCTTTGGTGTCCCAAGCTGTCACCATTGGGATCGCCGGTTCCGGACTATAATAGGTGCATACAACTCATAGATAGGATCAAGAACACCACAAACTCAAGAAACAAAAGGGTGATCAGATCTGAAATCATGGCACTCGAGCCCAAAGTGACAAGCATTAAGAGCAGCAAGTTGTAACAGAGATGATAAACACCAAGTAGATGATAGGAAACATGCCCCCAACAATCAGATTGAGCTATTACATGATCTAACTCATCCAATCCCTACCATCCCCTTTGCCTACAGCAGGGAATTACTCACACATGAGAGAGGATGTCATGGAGGGGTGATGGAGAGGCGATGATGATGACGATCGCGGTGATTTCCCCTCACCGGAGGCCAAAGCAGCCTCCAGATTAGCTCTCCCGGAGAAGAACAGAGGGTTGCGGCGGCTCCGCGACGTAGATTGGAAAAGCGACTTCTATTCTGGGGTTTCTGCGTCGGAGAATAAATAGGACCAAAGTAGGGCACCGGGGGACGTGGGACCAAGCCAGGAGGGCAGGTGGCGCGGCCAGGGGCCCCCCTTTGGACTTGCGGAAGCTTCCGGAACGCTGATTTTATATATATATTTTTGGGATTTTTCCAGCGTACCTAAATATGCAAATACCTGCACAAAAGAAAATAGCACTGGTAGCTGTGCTGAAAACAGCGTCAGTCCGAGTTAGTTTCGTTCAAATCATGCAAGAATGAAGCCAAAACAATAGCAAAAGTGTTTGGAAAAGTAGATATGTTTGAGATCATAGACCCAATAGTACATCATGCAACAAGCGAAAGAGAAACACGACCGAGTACGGTCAAAATCAAAATGGCCCTAGAGAGGGCTACACATAAACAAGTCCACCCATGGATCGTATGAACCCAACTACAGGCCTACTGGGCGAAGTCATCCTCATCGTCATCCTCCGGGGGCACCTCCACGAAGTGTCGTCCGGTGCTCGGGTCGAGATAGTAGTCCACTGCAGCGGCCGATCAGGAAAAATAGTCAAAGCAGAAAGGAAACAAGGGGTGAGATTATATCATTACAGTTATAACTAACTTCCTACGGTAAGACAAGTATAGTGGAAAAGGTTGCAACTGCACTAGCATATATGGTCGCTATCGTTCTATAAGAGTAGAGATGAGGTCCAAGAATGCACGTGACATCGTGTCATAGGTCTGCTATCCACCTACTTACGGCAAACATAACACAACATTTTTCCTCCCTTGGTCCCCCTGGACGAAGAAAGGCAGCAAAGGCACACACACGGTAGGCAAGTTTTAGTTATGATCCAATTTGATGTTACTCTATGAACAAGACGTAGGCTCTGAGTCGTCCACAACCGTGGACACGGCTTTTCGAAAATATTTAACCCTGCAGGGGTGTACCAACTTCCCATCATAGGCTTCGCATGTACGCCCGGTTTTCACTTGGCTGGGTAAACGCCTGAAACTCCGGAACGTCAAAGTCCCTCTAACTAACAACGCACAATTCCGGGTGGCCCCTGGGGAGTCGACACCCAACCCAAGAACAGGCCACGCTCTCGGATCGGACTCTACCGTATGACGCAGGTCGGATTGCCGGTAATTCTCACATGAGGCCGGGTCCTAGTTGATCAGGTGAACCAACAAGGGAACCATGTCCCCTCTGGCGCGGTTTGTTTTGAAAACTGCTGGGGTACCAACAAAGCACACACACACGGTTGCAAAATTTAAATCAGGTCGGGCCACCACTAGAACTGTACGAAGCTAGGTAGGTAAGATAAGGGGGGCCCATAGAACCCCACACACGATTAGGCACGCTCAAACAAAGAACCAATACTCGGAACTAGGATCCTAGGTGACTCAAATGGAACAAAGCACCAGGCGGGAACAACCCAGCCTTCCATCTTTCGTCGAATATAATTTACATCAATTTAATAAATATCAACCAAATTCTTTATGTAACATGATATCCCAACCATAGCATAGGGTAAAGCAGCAAGTTGTTCCTACACATACTAAGCAATGGCTGAGCAGCGGTAACTTAGCAATACAATGTTTTGCTGGGATGTGGGGATCATGGCTGTTTGGGTTTGATTTTGGCATAAGTAAAGTGGATAGGATCAAAACAATGTTCTAGACTACATCTAAGCAAGTAGGCAGAAAGTTATAAGATAATGGTATAGATCTTCCCCTTGCCTGGGTAATCAGTCGACGGAGCAGACGTAACAGGGTCCTCGGGCTCGGTGTCGAAAATTTCCACGAAAGTCTCCTCGGCAGTCTCAGGTGCTAAGGTAAGGTACCGGCAAGGAAAGCACACAAGTAAACATCGAGACCCAAAAATGCTCAAGCATGGATGAGATGGTCAAGTTCAATAGACATGGTGTGACCCTATCTAATCAATTTAAATGAAGGTGTTGACAACACGTCAACAACTTCATATGCAATTATTTATTTTGTTATGGCTTTGGTCATACCCTTAATTTTGGTGTAAATAACGTGGCAACACGGCATGGCATGAAACAATAACAACAATTTAACAATAATAAGCATCGTGAAATTAATCTATCGATTCCGGAGACGAAAAGGTGTCGATGAAAGTTGACACCGGGTAAGTTTTCAAAAGAAGGATCGGAGTGCAGCCACTCTCATATAACAATATGTTTGGGGCTATCCAAAGGATCAAGATCACATATTGATGACATGGTGCATGATCCAAGGAAAAGAAAGGATTTGGGCAAGGTGGTGTATGTCAAAGGTTCACCCCAACTTGTATTTAGCAAAATACAAATGGTCAGCACCCCTTAGCCAACACTCCAAAATATCGGCCCCATCTAAATGGCATGGCAACCATGAGGCAAAAGCAAAGGATTTGATAAGAAAAAAAATGAAGGTGGCATACATATGGGCAACCTCATATATCATCCTTTTTATGTTGCTCAAAACATAAAAATGTTGCCACCACAATAATCCTTGGATTTTTCTATCCCATAAACATGTACAACATGTCAGCATTTGAATTGAGGTTCAAAATCTACAAGGGTTTGAAATAATTGCTAAAAGAAAAAGAAAACGGACAGAAGAAAAAAAAGAAGAGGGGCTCGGCCTCTGTAACACTGGGCTGAAACCAGCCAACCTGGCCCATCCCGAGGCCAACCTGGCCAAACCAGTAGCCCACCGAGTCCTCTCTCCACTGGCGGGTGGGGCCTGGCTGTCAGCCACCCAATCAAAACAAAAAAGGGGCCAACTCAACATGCCCGGGGGGGATTCGAACCTGAGACCCCTTGGTCAGGACACAGCGCACCAACCAGTCGGGCTAGGAGAATTTTACAGCAAGGGAGCATACAGAACGAGGATAACATGTGTTGCTGAATATCTGAATCCAAACGCGATGTGCACTGACGAAACTGAAAGTTCGGGCAACAAGTGCATATGGACGGGCCAAACCCAGGCGTCTGTGGCCTCATCTAGGGTGCTCCGGGGACTCGCCAGCGCAGCGCAGTGCGAAGCTGGGACAACCCAGAGCCCCTTTCTCCATTAATCTCGACTCGGAGCTTCAAAGGCGGCAGCTTGGTTCGCCGGAAGACCACGGCGGAGGACCTTCTCTGCATCATCAGGGAGATCACGCCGGGGTCGCTGCTCGCGGGCAACACAGCCCTGGGGCGCTCTGCTGCACTCTCCACGCACTCCACACGCGCACGCACATTGCTTGAACGCCAGGGACACGTGCATGGCGTGCACGGCGGCGCGACTCGATAGAAACGTCTCCGGCGATGTCAGAACTACGATGACTCTAGAGGGATCTACGGCGACTGCGGACGGGAACGAGGGGCACTATGCTCACCTAGGGGTGCTCGGGGGTAGCCTCGTCCGTGCCGTAGAGGAGGGAGACAAGCAGGCCAGCATCGGGGAAGAAGGAGGAAGCGGCAGGCGTCGAGGTCTCGGGGATGATTCACGGGCGCCGGCTCGAGCTGCACGTCAGGGAAGGGAGGTCAGGAACAGGGGAAAGGTGTGTGTGAGCGCACGACCGACGAGATGGGACGGCGGAGACGAATTCGGATGCTCACCGGCGAGGAACAGGGGAGGGGGCGCTGCGGCCCTGGCGGCGGAGGGAGAATAACTGCGAGGGGTAGGAACCCTAGGCGCTCGGGGCCTCTTATCGGAGGCGCGGACGTCGAAGGGACGGCCGGAGACGGCAAGATGGGATGGCTCCACAAGCCTTGTCTCTGTTTCGGCATGGACTGTGCCGACACGGAGCAGGTCGCCGTCAGGGCGCCGTTAAGTCGTGGCCGTCGATCGCATCTGACGGCTACGCGCGCGTCCGTACCGGTTGGGCGGGCCAGGCCACGGGACAGGCTAGCAGGCCACCCGAGTGGGCCTGGTTTCAGCTCTTTCTTTCCAGAAAAAAAACCCAGCATTTTCCCATAACAGAAATACTGGCTACCTTAAAGATTTTCGAGAGCAGAAAACAGAGGGGAAAACATTCAAAAAATATGTTTTGGAAACCTTGGAATATTCTTGATTTTATAAAATTGGTTTCAACCTATTTTGTGCACCCAAAATATTGAGCCCCTTTTGAATTCAAAAACACTTTGAACTGCAAATCAACTTTTGGGAGGCCTAAATTTCAAGGCAAGGTTTTTCAAAGGCTTAGGATGGGGAAGGATTTGGCTAGGACAAAGTTGGGGCTAAGGGGAGCACACATGCTACATGGGAAAATCTTCAAACACCTTTCTTGAACCAACTTGCATGAATTCAAAAGCAATTCAAATGGTCTCAAAACCTTTTGGTATTTAAAATCATCACATGGAATTACATCCTCTTGCAGCATAACAAGTTTCAAAGCCATTGATGAAAGAAATTTACACCATGAAAACATAATTTTCTCTTGGGCTGTTACAGCACTCCCCCACCAACTCAGGATCTCGTCTCGAGATTTAAGCCTGAAACAACTCTGGATACTCGGAACGGAGATGATCTTCACGCTCCCACGTTGCTTCCTTCTCCGAATGATGTGCCCACTGCACCTTCATGAACTTGATAGTCTTGTTGTGAGTCTTGCGCTCGGATGTCTCAAGAACACGGACTAGACGCTCTGAGTAGGAAAGGTCTGCACTCAGCTGGATCTCGCCCAAATCAACGGCTTGCTCTGGCTGCTTGAAGCACTGCTTTAGCTGGGACACGTGGAACACGTCGTGCACCATGGACAGACTCTCTGGAAGCTTGAGCCGAAAGGCAAGAGGTCCTCTAGTCTCAAGGATGCGGAAAGGTCCGACAAATTTTGGAGCGAGCTTTCCTTTTATGCCAAAGCGGTGAGTTCCCCTCAATGGAGACACTCTCAGGTACGCCCAATCACCAACCTGAAACTCTACACCACGGTGCCTTTTGTCATAATAGGCCTTCTGCCTAGACTGTGCTGCCTTTAGGTGCTCTCGGACAATCTTCACTTTATCCTTCGCCTCGTGGATCACATCTGGGCCGAACAACTGCCTTTCTCCTGTTTCGGACCAGTTCAAAGGTGTCCTGCACTTCCGGCCATACAAGACCTCAAACGGTGCTGCCTGCAAACTTGCCTGATAGTTGTTATTGTAAGAAAACTTAGCATATGGCAAGCATTCCTCCCATTTCATGCCAAAGGAGATGACACATGCTCGAAGCATGTCCTCGAGGATTTGGTTCACGCGCTCGACTTTCCCACTTGTCTGAGGGTGATACGCGGTACTGAATACAATCTTTGTACCCAATGCCTCTTGAAAGACCTTCAAGAAGTTTGATGTCAAGATGCTTCCACGATCAGAACTTATCTTCTTGGGAATGTCGTGCAGTGAAACAATTCTCGCGGTGTACAACTCCGCCAACTGTCCAGCCGAGATAGTTTCTTTGACAGGCAGAAAATGGGCAACTTTGGACAAGTTATCAATGACAACAAAGATTGCATTATTGCCCTTTTGCGACCTCGGAAACCCGGTGACAAAGTCCATTTCGATGTGATCCCACTTCGATATGTCTAAAACGTATCTATAATTTCTGCTTGCTCCATGCCTCTTTTGTGTGATATTGCTATGATATTGATGAACTTCCATACACTTTTGATCATATTTAGACTAACCTATTAACTCAGTGCACCCCAGTGCCAGTTCCCGTTTTCTGCAGTTTTTCTATTTCAGGTTTCCCCCATATTAAAAGTGCTCCAAAAATTCGGGAAAATCCAATAAAAAATCAGCGCTTCGGAAGCTTCGGGAAACACCGAGGGGGGCAGAGGGGACCTACCAGGGCCCCAAGCGCCCTCCCGGCGCGCCCTAGGGTGGGGCCACGCCAGGGGGCCGCCTGGACCCCTGGTGGCCCCCTGGCTGCCCCCTTCGCCCATATATTCCCCGTGACGTAAAACCCTCATAACGGGAACCCTTTTTCGCGATCTCTCCTCTGTTCCGCCGCCGCCGCGCTTCCAAGATCGGGAGCACCAGGAGACCTCTTCCCGGCACCCTGCCGGAGGGAGGAACCACCTCCGGGAGCTTCTCCACCACCATGGATGCTTCCCGGATGAACCGAGAGTAGTCCACCTTGGACCATGGGTCTATGATCAGTAGCTATGTGATGTTCTCCTCCCCTCTTTGTTCTTCATGGATTAGACCTCGTGAGCTGCCCTACATGATCGAGGCACATATTTAATCTTTCTGTTGCTTCTATGCTGAATTTGCTAGGATCCGATGGATTATGAGATTATGTTCAGATTGTGTTTGAGTAATATATTTAATTATCCTCTTTTATATTTATGTTCTTGAGTAATTCTTGCATGTTCTCCGTTGCTGTTTATTGCTTTGGCCAAGTAGTAGGTAGTGACTCCTAGAGGGAGCGTTATGCATGATTGTGGGTTCATGCCCCCCGATGACTAGCTTGAGTGACAGAAACATGAGTATAGGGGATGTGTTGTTTCCACAAGGGAGAAAACAACGGTGCTTGTACTTGCGGGTGCAAGGATTGTTTACTTTACGCAAAGTTCTTTAATGCAGTTGTCTGTTGCTTTGAGTTTACACTTTTGGGTGGGATTCGCAACTTAATACCAGCGAGATGTTCTGGATAGATATCTCAAGGTGGATGATTAATAGGTAGATGCAGATGGATTTCGGTCTACTTGATTTGGCGTACCGCCCAAGCTTTTGAGCCTCTTCCTTTCTTTATAGCATAGTTAGCATTGGTGTGCGCACATAATCATGTCAATAGCCCAGCTGTAAATTGTTTACCTCGCATGGTTATTTTATCGTCTTTTGGGAGAGAGACATCACTAGTGAACATCATAGGACCCCGGTCCATATTTCCAATACTGTTTACACCCGCTATCAAATTACTGCTTTTTTTACTATTCCGTTGCTATCACTATCATTATTATCCCGTGCGTTTGATCCTTTGTAAACAACAAGGCCGGAGGAATTGACAACTTCTCTGTACTCGTCGGGAGCAAAGTTATTTGTTGTGTGTGCAGATCCAGGTAAAGTAAGCAACCTCGGTTGTGAACGGCGCCATTGTTCACTTTACCACCTACTTGTCTACCTTGGAGTCCTACTGGTTCTATACTCAAACCTTAGCATCTTCGCTAAGGGAAATTTGCTACTACGCTACATCTCAACCTTCCACTTTGGGTAACCAACGAGGGGCGAGAAGTAAACTCTCATGACATCAAAGCAATTTCTGGCGCCGTTGCCGGGGACTCCACTCTTCAATATAGGGGAGTTGCCCACTATCTTTTACCTTTGCTTTTTAGTCTTGTTAGTTTACCTTTCAGTTTTTGCTTTAGTGTCCTTTATCAAAAATCAAAAAAAATAGTTACCTTGCTTGCTGCTACTATGGGTTCCTCCGAGAACACCAAGTTGTGTGACTTCACTAGTCATAACAACAGTGACTTTATCTGCACTCCTATTGCTACACCTGCTACTTCATCACCTTCTTATGAGATTAAACATGCTTTGCTGAACCTTGTTATGAAAGATCAATTCACCGGTGCTGGAGATGATGATGCTTTGCACTTAAATAATTTTATTGAGCTCTGTGATATGCAAAAGTACAAAGAAGTAGATGTTGATATTGTTAAGCTTAAGCTTTTTCCTTTCTCCTTGAGAGAAGGAGCTAAAATCTGGTTTCAATCCTTGCCTAGGAATAACATAGATTCTTGGGATAAGTGCAAGGATTCTTTTATTGGGAAGTACTACCCCCTACTAAGATTATCCAATTGAGGGGTTATATTATGAATTTTAAGAAATTGGATAATGAACACGTTGCCCAAGCTTGGGAACGTATGAAATCTCTTGTTAAGAATTTACCTACGCATGGTTTGACTACTTGGATGGTTATCCAAACTTTTTATGCAGGCTTGAACTTTACCTCGCAGAACTTGCTAGATTCAGCCGCGGGAGGAACCTTTATGTCAACTACACTTGGTGCTGCCACAAAACTTCTCGATGAGATGATGACCAACTATTCCCAATGGCACACCGAAAGAACTCCAATGGGTAGGAAGGTAAACTCTGTCGAGGAGATCTCCTCCCTAAATGAAAAAGTTGACTTGATTATGTCTCTACTTACCAAGCAATCTCCTATTATCCTCATGATGTTCCTTTAAATTCTTTGATTGCTCAAGATCAAGTAGATGTGAACTTTATCTCTAGAAACAACTTCAATAACAATGCTTAGAGGAGTAATTTTGGTAGCAATCCTAGACCGTTCCCCTCCAACAACTATGGGAACAACAACACTTATCCTAGCACCAAAAACTCCACTTCTGAATTAGAGAGTATGCTTAAAGACTTCATCACTACCCAAAAAGCCTTCAACAAGAGTGTAGAGGAAAAACTAGACAAATTAGATAATCTCTCGTCGAAGGTAGACAATTTAGCCCATGAAGTAGAATTGCTTAAAATTAGAACTTCTCCTCTTGAGGAGAGGAAGGTCACTCCTATGAATGTTATTCAAGTGCAAATTAATGAAAACATTAGGATGATGGATAAACTTAAAGAGAGATGGGCTAGGGAAAAGGAGGAAGAAGATAGAATTAAGAGCCTTCCTACACACCATACTGTTGCTACTATCCAAGTTGTTGAGGATATCCAAACTCTTAGCACCCAATGCACCCCTAGTCCCATAGGACCTATTAATGGTGATGCTATGACTTCGACCGTAGAAGAAGAAATTCCTATGACTATAGAAGCTACCAAACAAGTGAGCCTAAAGGACACCAATACCGCATTAATTGAAAGTAGTGACCTTGACTTTGATAATTGCGCCCTCTCTTAAGTTATTCGTTTCTTTCACAAGATGTCTAGAGACCCCCACACTAGCACACTCAATCTTTCCTTCTTGGAGCATATCACTAATGCTCTCATTAAAGCTAGGGAGAAGAATCTTAGGGTAGAAGCCTCCATACCTAGAAAGCTAGAAGATGGGTGGGATCCTATGATTAAAATTAAGTTGAACAACTTCTCTTGCTATGCTTTATATGATTTTGGAGCTAGTACCTCCGTTATGCCCAAAAGAATGTACGATATATTTTAATTAAAACCTTTTGATCCTTGTTCTTTTGGTGTTCGTCTTGTCGATTCTTCTGTAAAGAAACCTTTGGGGAAGATCGATGATGTTATTATCTTGTCAATGACAATTATGTTCCCATTGATTTTACTATTATGGACATTGAATGTGAACCTTCTTGTCCAATTATTTTGGGACGTCCTTTTCTTCGCACCGTGGGTGCTATTATTGATATGAAAGAAGGGATTATTAAATTCCAATTCCCTCTCAACAAAGGGATGGAACACTTCCATAGGAAAAATATTAAGTTGCCTTTTGAGTCCGTCACATGGGCTAGTGATTTTCTTGAAAAGACTTGATCTATTTGCATTAAGCCTAGCTAATGGCTTTAAAGAAGCGCTTTTGGGAGGCAGCCTGCAACGAATTTAGATTTTCCTTTTTGTTTTTCTTCTATTTTTAGTGGTCTTGATGATTGTTACTACTGTAGCAACATCATTGTATCTTTACTTTTCAAGCGTTGTGCCATTTATAGCCTCATATGACAAGGGAAGTGAAAGTTATGACATGCTGTCCAGAAAACAGATTCTGTCCTCGTGACGGGAAAAATCACAGAAAAATCCCAGTTCATCTTTTTGAGCTGAAATTTTTAGCACAGCATGATCTATACAATTATGGAACTTTCATATGTTCTGAGTTTTTTTATTTGAGTTGCATAAGTATCCTAGAAAAATTCTTTACTGCCTGTTGGTCTGTTTTTCACAGATTCTGTACTATTTTTCCTTTTCTTCGTTTTGCAAACCTTAAGCTTGATTTTTCTTTGCAAAAACCTTTTGGAAATCTTGAGAAAACAGCAGATCTTCAAGAATATCCCTATTTCCAGTAGAGAAAAAATTATTTTATTATGTGTACTAACCTCGCTAATCAGACTATGATGAGTTATGTATGAAGGGAGTTTTCAAGTGTGCGAGGGAAGATGATGAAAGAAGATTCAGGAGTGTCAAGCGCTCAAGCTTGGGGATGCCCCCATTCATCCCCAAGAAATATTCAAGGAGACTCAAGCGTCTAAGCTTGGGGATGCCCCCGTGTATCCCCTTCTCCATCAACAATTATCAGTTCGTCTCTCGTTTCACTATATTTTTTATCACTTCATGCGTTATGTGCTATGCTTGGAGCGTCTCGATCTTAGGTTTTATTTTTAGTTTTCTTTAGCTTTTCTTGCTGTTCATAACAAGTTAGAACCCAGCTTTCTTTGTGTGGGAGAGAAGCACGCTCCACTTTCAAAATCTAGAACACATCATAGGATTTTTCATGCCTATTTCTTTGCTGTGAGTGTTCTTTATCTTTTTCATAGCTACTGTCATGTTTAGCTCTTAGTTTTCATACTTATCTTTTTTAAGAGCTTTTGTTTAGTTTTTTGTTGGAACTGTCTTGAGTTTTCATGTTTATCTTGTTTAGAGAGTTTGCATGTTGCACTGAGTTGTGTGTCTTGACTTGAAGTGGGTAATTGAGGTTGCTATTCTTTTGTAGTAGTAACTTGCAATAGTTTTGAGGTATTTTTTTGAGTAATGTTTGGAATTTTGGTGTCAAGAGCTTTAGCCAATTAGTGATAGATGTCGTATTTTGGGAAATCTGTGTTTATTTTCAAAACTTGCAAATTAGTTGAGAACTTTAGCTACTAGATGGATCACTACTCTTCTAAGGGATCGAATATTAGAGTACACTCACGTACCATGAGTCGAGGATGCGTAAGGATAACCAAACCCCCATACACTCCTCCTCGGGGTACTTGTCTCTTTGTGAAACCTCCTTATTAGATTGAGAGTTACCGATAATAAGTGCATGAGTTCTTCGGACTAATGTGAGTATTCGAAAGATGACACTTCCACCTTCCCATATTTGCTAGCCTCTCATGTGCCGTGCATTTCTTTCTTCTCACTCCGAGAGTTGGCGTCCACCTTCTCCGGTACATCCAAACCCTTGGCACAATACGCTCTGTCATCATAAACCTCCTTATATCCTTCCTCAAAGCAGCCACCATACCTACCTATCAAGGCATTTCCATAGCCTTTCAGAGATATATTGCCATGCAACATCCATCTTCTCATGAATTGATCTTCATGTCATACATGCTACTTGCTTGATCGATGAGCCGCATGCTAGTTGGGCCTTGCCCTAATCATTGCTACATGACGCGCTAGTATCATTGCATATCCTGCTACACTGGTAGAGGCATACATTTGCATACTTCATGATAGTTACATCTTCTTTATGATTTGAGTACTTTTGTAAAGTGTGAAAGATCTTCTATACTTCTTGTAATATATAGAGTGTTGCCCCTAAAGTGAGGAAAAGATCCCAAAGAGGACAAAATCAAAAGATCCCAAAGAGGACAAATGAGAGAAATAGAAAGAGCCATTGAGGCCATAAAAAAATACAAAAAAATAGAAAAAGGAGAAAAAAAATAAAAAGAGAGAAGGGGGCACACTACTATTCCTTTTGAGAGATCCACACTCGTACTCCCTCTTATATCTTGTACTCCATAGAGATTATCATTCATGCATATAGCTATGTGGGGACCTTTACACTACAAAACTTGGCTTGTATATTCCAATGATGAGCCTCCTCAAATGAGCTCTAGGTCTTCTTGAGCAAGCAAGTTGGATGCACCCCCACTAGTTCCATTGGGAGCTTACCTTAGCTCACATGTGCATATGTTGCATGGCAATCCCTACTCCTCACATCATATCTATCATTTGGCTTTCTCTCGCCTATGATTGTCCTCATTGATGTGAGCCTTTCACACCCTTTTTGCCTTCCTCCTCCACCATATTCTCTCTTTGCCATCCTAAGTGTCAACTTTCTTGCTTACGCTCATCCATTGCATGAGTGCTCAAAATGTCGAAAAGGAGTGGATCATTTTGACTTGTACCTGGCTAGTGGTCTGGGGATGAGTCAAGATAAGATTCCAAAGAAGACCAAGTGTGAAACTTTAGTAGATTGAGTTCTCAACACAAAAATACTTTTTCTCGTATATCCCTATCCCCTTTCTTGCACGCAAACACCATTCAGAGACATTCGAGTCACGGACAGCGAGAGCTCTTGCACCTTTATGTTCTTATGTTGCTTGTTTCAATGCTAAATATAGACTCTTGCCTGTTATGACTTGAGTTGAATTACATGCCTTGATTGCTTTACTTAAAAGTTCTTATATGGTTGGTAGCATGTCACCACAGAAATTATGCTTTTTATCATTTACCTACTCGAGGACGAGCAGGAATTAAGCTTGGGGATGTTGATACGTCCAAAATGTATCTATAATTTCTTCTTGCTCCATGCCTCTTTTGTGTGATATTGCTATGATATTGATGCACTTCCATGCACTTTTGATCATATTTGGACTAACCTATTAACTCAGTGCACCCCAGTGCCAGTTCATGTTTTCTGCTGTTTTTCTATTTCAGGTTTCCCCCATATTAAAAGTGCTCCAAAAATTCGGGAAAATCCAATAAAAAATCAGCGCTTCGGAAGCTTCGGGAATCACCGAGGGGAGCCAGAGGGGACCCACTAGGGCCCCAGGCGCCCTCCTGGCGCGCCATAGGGTGGGGCCACGCCAGGGGGGCGCTTGGACCCTGGTGGCCCCCCTCGCTACCCCCTTCGCCCATATATTCCCCGTGACACAAAACCCCCATAACGGGAACCCTTTTTCGCGATCTCTCCTCTGTTCCACCGCCGCCGCGCTTCCAAGATCGGGAGCACCAGGAGACCTCTTCCCGGCACCCTGCCGGAGGGAGGAACCACCTCCGGGAGCTTCTCCACCACCATGGATGCTTCCCGGATGAATCGTGAGTAGTCCACCTTGGACCATTGGTCTATGATCAGTATCTATGTGATGTTCTCCTCCCCTCTTTGTTCTTCATGGATTAGACCTCGTGATCTGCCCTACATGATCGAGGCACATATGTAATCTTTCTACTGTTGCTATGCTGAGTTTGCTGGGATCCGATGGATTATGAGATTATGTTCAGATTGTGTTTGAATAATATATTTGATTCTCCTCTTTTATATTTATGTTCTTGAGTAATTCTTGCATGTTCTCCGTTGTTGTTTATTGCTTTGGCCAAGTAGTAGGTGGTGACTCCAAGAGGGAGCGTTATGCATGATTGTGGGTTCATGCCCCCCGGTGACTAGCTTGAGTGACAGAAACATGAGTCTAGGGGATGTGATGTTGCCACAAGGGAGAAAACAACGGTGCTTTTACTTGCGGGTGCAAGGATTTTTTACTTTACGCAAAGTTCTTTAATGCAGTTGTCTGTTGCTTTGAGTTTACACTTTGGGTGGGATTCGCAACTTAATACCAGCGAGATGTTCTGGATAGATATCTCAAGGTGGATGATTAGTAGGTAGATGCAGATGAATTTCGGTCTACTTGATTTTGCGTACCGCCCAAGCTTTTGAGCCGCTTCCTTTCTTTATAGCATAGTTAGCATTGGTTTGCGCAAATAATCTTGTCAATTGCCCAGCTTTAATTTGTTTACCTCACATGGCTATTTTATCGTCTTTTGGGAGAGAGACATCACTAGTAAACATCATAGGACCCCGATCCATATTTCCAGTACTGTTTACACCCGCTATCAATTTACTGCTTTATTTACTTTTCCGTTGATATCACTATCATTATTATCTCGTGCGTTTGATCCTTTGTAAACAACAAGGCCGGAGGAATTGACAACTCCTCTGTACTCGTTGGGAGCAAAGTTATTTGTTGTGTGTGCAGGTCCAGGTAAAGTAAGCAACCTCGGTTGTGAACGGTGCCATTGTTCACTTTACTACCTACTTGTCGGCCTTGGAGTCCTACTGGTTCGATACTCAAACCTTAGCATCTTCGCTAAGGGAAATTTGCTGCTACGCTACATCTCAACCTTCCACTTTGGGTAACCAACGAGGGGCGAGAAGTAAACTCTCGTGACATCACACTTCCACTCCGGAATTTCAAGTGGTTGAAGTAGCCCTGCAGGCTTCTGGTGTTGTGCATTCACTCTCCTGCACACATCACACTGAGACACATCACAGGCAACATCCCGCTTCATACGAGTCCGCCAAAAGCTTTGCTTGAGATCTTGATACATCTTTGTACTGCCAGGGTGAATCGACAGCTTGGAATCATGGGCCTTCTTCATGATGACCTCTCTAAGATCTCCCTCCTTGGGAACAACAACTCTCTCCTCGAAGAACACGGTGTCGTCATTATGCACTGAAAATCAACCATACTTTGGAACTGAGGCGGCAATACCCTGTTTAATCTTTTGTATCATTGAGGTGCCAGACTGAGCTTCACGGATCTTCTCATGGATAGTGGGATCTACCACAAGGTTGGCAAGGTAGTCTGCTGGAAATAGCTCGAGATTGATCCTGCGAAAGGACTCACACAAATCAGTGTGGATCTTCTGCACCTAGATATTATTGCAATCGCCCTTGTGGCTCAGCGCATTAGCTATGACATTCGCCTTCCCAGCCGTGTACTGAATATCAACTGTGTACTCAGTAATGGTTTCAAGCCATCTTCTTTGCCTCAAATTCAGATTTGGCTGAGTGAGCAAGTACTTCAGACTCTTGTGGTCGGTGAACACATCCACCTTCCTTCCTAAGAGGAGGTGTCTCAAAGTGATCAAGGCATGCACAACTTCTTCAAGCTCCAAGTCGTGCGTGGGATAATTCCTCTCACTCGTCTTCAACTGCCGTGAGGTATAGGCCACAATATTTCTGCCTTGCATCAAAACTCCGCCTAGACCTTACAATGAGGCATCACAAAACACCTGAAAAGGTTGTGACTCATCTGGCGGTGTGAGAATTGGTGTTGTGGTCAACTTCTTCTTCAGCTCCTCGAAGGCTGACTGGCAAGCCGGTGACCAAGTGTATCATTTTCCTTTGCACAACAATTCAGTCATTGGCTTTGCTATTTTGGAGAAATTCTGCACAAACCTCCTGCAATAGCTGTCGAGGCCGAGAAAACTCCTTAGTTGCTTCACATTCTTCGGCGGAGCCCACTCTTGAATAGTACGGACTCGCTCTGGATCAACCGCAGTTCCCTCAGCGGAAATGACATGGCCAAGAAAATTGACCTTGTCGAGCCAAAACTCACACTTGGAGAACTTGGCATAGTACCGGTGCTCTCTCAGCTTCTACAGTACCAGGAGAAGATGTTCCTCATGTTCAGCCTTTGGCTTGGAATACACAGGAATGTCGTCAAGGTAAAGGATAACAAACACATCGAGCCACTCTTGGAACAAATAGTTCATAGCTCTCATGAATGTTGGAGGGGCGTTTGAGAAGCCGAAAGTCATGACTGTGAACTCATACAGCCCATAACGTGTGCTGAACGCGGTCTTGGGAATGTCCTCTTCACGAACACGGATTTGGTGATACCCCATCCTCAAGTCAAGCTTGGAAAACACCTTTGCTCCATTCAACTGTTCGAACAGATCATTGATGCGGGGTAAAGGGTATTTGTTCTTGATGGTCTTCTTGTTGATAGCGCGATAGTCCTGGACCAAGCGGCTAGTCCCATCTTTCTTCTTGACAAACAAAGCTGGTGCGCCCCAAGGGGAAGTGCTGGCACGGATAAAACCGTCTGCCTCCAACTCTGTCAACTGCGTCTTTAGCTCAATCAACTCCTCCGAACACATCTTGTACGGATGCCGAGAAATCGGCTGAGTACCAGGCTCTAGCTCAATAACAAACTCAATAGCTCGAACAGGGGGAATTCCTGGCAACTCCTCTGGAAAGACGTCTGGGAACTCACAGACAACTTTGACTTCTTCGAGCAAAGGTGTGAATCTTGCGTTCAAGGCGTACAACTGTGCTGCTCCTTCCATTGAGCCACAAGTGTACAAGACTTCTGCGCCTGAATCATGTGTCAACTTCACGGGTCTTGAAGGGCAATCAATGTTGGCCTTGTGCTGCACAAGATAATCCATGCCCAAAATAACATCGATGTCGGAACGGGGCAAAACAATCAAGGATGCTGAAAAGGCAACTCCCTGAATACGGATCTCCACATTGGGGACTGACCGGGAAGAAGTGAATTTGGAACCAGGAGCAACAACTGAGAGTGTCCTCAGAAGCTGGTCTCTTGGAAGATCAACCATTGTTTCAAAAGACTGGGAGATAAAAGAGTGAGTTGCTCCGAAATCTAACAACACTGTCGTCGGAATAGAATTAACAAGCAACCTACCAATCGCGATCTCTGAAGACTGCTGCGCATCTGTCATCATCACATTGTTCACCCGAACTGCACATGGCTGTGCCCTCACCATCGCAGTGCTCGGAGTAGAGCGAGGTGGGGCAGTGGGATCCGAGCAAAGCGCGGATCGGTGCACTTGGGAGAAGTGTGCCCCGGCTCGCCGCACTTGTAGCAGATCATGCCTGACCTGGGCTGGGGCTGCGGCCTGGGTGGCCTCGCGTGTGGTGGTGTAGAGCGAGGCCCTTGCTGTACTGGGACGGGAGGGCGGGAAAAAGTGCGGACAACTGCCCCCCTCTGCTGGAACTGCTGCCTCTGCGGTGGCGCCTCTGTGACCCAAGTCTTTGCCTTCTTGTGGACCATCACTGCGGAGTTGTGCTCTCTCTGGCGCTTCCTATCTGCATCCCACTCCGCTCTGGCTGGCTCCTGGCGGATAGCCTAGTCCACGAACTGCAAGAACAGCGTAGGGTTGCACTGGGTGAGCGCATACTTGATCTTTGTGTTGAGACCCCCACGGAATCTGGCAATCCGCTTGGCCTCTGTGGAGACCTCCTCAGGAGCGTACCTGGCGAGCCTGACGAAGGCCAGGTTGTACTCCTAAACTGACCTCTCACCCTGCCTCAGAGCCAAGAACTCCTCTTGCTGCCTGTCCATCAAGCCACTCAGAATATGCGTTGCTCTGAAGTCTGTGACGAAGTCCTCCCACGTGATCACATCATCGCCCTTGTTGGCCTTGTAGGTATCGTACCAGCTGGCTGCTGCACCCTGAAGCTGGAAGGAGGCGAAGGTGACGTAATCTTCTGGCCCGACGGTGTTTGCATTGAAGTGATTCTTGATCTCTGCGATCCAATCATCCGCTTCCAGCGGGTCTCGAGCCTCTGAGAACCTGGGGGGTTGATAGCAAGGAACTGCTGTAAAGTCATGTGTTGTGGCCAATCACTCCTCTGGGCAGTCCGGTTCTAGAGCATCTGTAAGATCGCAGCTGTGCCTTGAGCCACTGCGGTCACAGCCTCCCCAAGGAGAGGGTTCTCCAGCGGCGGCATGTTCCCACTTGGCATCCTGTATACAGGAACACTTATGAGAACATGATAGAATTATTGATGAAACCAGAAGATAAAGAAATATTGACAACAAAACTTCCTCATGAGGTATGAGGAAGCCGAAGGCTGAATATCCACCAAGCTTAACCCGGAAAGTCGAAAGCTAGGTACTACTTGAATCCCCAAACCGAGATCATCCGAATCCAAGATAATAATCTACTAGCGAGCACACAACAATATATATGAGTGGTTGAAGACCTGAACGTCGAGACATCTGCCCTGAGCGGCCCGCCGAAGCGGTCTCCTATAGGGGGAGGAACCACATCTGGAGGATGCCAACCATCCCTTTATAGGAGTTTCACCTGAGGTACGCCGTAAGCGAGGTGGACCTGTCAACCCCAAGTGGCGGCTCAGTGTTCTCAACGTACGCCAACCCTTCTCGTCGCTAGCAAAAGATTATAGAGGAATCGGAGCCTCATGTAAACGAGAACCTAGATTTGTTTTGAAAGGATAAGTTGCAGAGAGAAAAACAGCGTTTCACTTCCTCACGGAAAAAGGGGTGGGAGGGTGGGGTAAGAAGAAAAAGAAAGAGCTCCTACTCTCCGATTTTTCCTTAATAACTACAAAATAGTTTCTAGACTCGAGTTCGGCCAGTAAGGGGTCCTACAGTCAGTCCTACTTTGATACCAAGTTGTAAGGCCCCCTATGCGGTGCTAACTCAAGTTAGTCGCTTTCGCGTCCGGCTCGAGTTAGCAACGCATAAAAGGCCACCGACGCACGACACGCACTCGTGTCGCTGTCGGGTTCTCGACAACAGATATAAGAACAATGAACTTTATACTAAGACATAAATATAGAGTCCAGGGCATACATCACCGCTGGTAATTATTACATCAATTCAGGGGTCATAGACCCAACAGTACATCATGCAACAAGCGGAAGACAAACACGACCGAGTACGGTCAAAATCCAAATGGCCCTAGAGAGGGCTACACATAAACAAGTTCACCCACGGATCGTATGAACCCAACTACAGGCCTACTGGGCGAAGTCATCCTCATCGTCATCCTCCGGGGGCACCTCCACGAAGTATCGTCCGGTGCTCGGGTCGGGATAGTAGTCCACTGCAGCGGTCGATCAGGCAAAACAGTAAAAGCAGAAAGGAAACAAGGGGTGAGATTATATCATTACAGTTATAACAAACTTCCTACGATAAGACAAGTATAGTGGAAAAGGTTACAACCGCACTAGCATATATGGTGGCTATCGTTCTATTAGAGTAGAGATGAGGTCCAAGAATGCACGTGACATCATGTCATAGGTCTACTATCCACCTACTTACGGCAAACATAACACAACCTTGTTCCTCCCTCGGTCCCCCTGGACGAAGAAAGGCAGCCAAGGCACACACACGGTAGGAAAGTTTTAGTTATGATCCAATTTGATGTTACTCTATGAACAAGACGTAGGCTCTGAGTCGTCCACAGCTGTGGACACGGCTTTTAGAAAAGATTTAACCCTGCAGGGGTGTACCAACTGCCCATCATAGGCTTCGCATGTACGCCCGGTTTCCACTTGGCTGGGTAACCGCCTGAAACTCCGGAACCTAAAAGTCCCTCTAACTAACAACGCACAATTCCGGGTGGCCCCCAGGGAGTCGACACCCAACCCAAGAACAGGCCATGCTCTCGGATCGGACTCTACCATATGACGTAGGTCGGATTGCCGGTAATTCTCACATGAGGACGGGTCCTAGCTGATCAGGTGGACCAACAAGGGAATCATGTCCCCGCTGGCCCGGTTTGTTTTGAAAATTGTTGGGGTACCAACCAAGCACACACACGGTTGCAAAATGTAAATCAGCTCGGGCCACCACTAGAACTGTACGAAGCTAGGTAGGTAAGATAAGAGGGCCCCATAGAACCCCACACACGATTAGGCACGCTCAAACAAAGAACCAATACCCAGAACTAGGATCCTAGGTGACTCAAATGGAACAAAGCACCAAGAGGGAACAGCCCAGCCTTCCATCTTTCGTCGAATATAATTTACATCAATTTAATAAATATCAACCAACTTCTTTATGTAACATGATATCCCAACCATAGCATAGGGTAAAGCAGCAAGTTGTTCCACACATACTAAGCAATGGCTGAGCAGCGGTAACTTAGCAATACAATGTTTTGCTGGGATGTGGGGATCATGGCTGTTTGGGTTTGATTTTGGCATAAGTAAAGTGGATAGGATCAAAACAACGTTCTAGACTACAGCTAAGCAAGTAGGCAGAAAGTTATAAGATAATGGTATAGATCTTCCCCTTTCCTGCGTAATCAGTCGACGGTGCAGACGTAACAGGGTCCTCGGGCTCGGTGTCAGAAATTTCAGCGAAAGTCTCCTCGGCAGTCTCAGGGGCTAATGTAAGGTACCGGCAAGGAAAGCACACAAGTAAACATCGAGACCCAAAAATGCTCAAGCATGGATGAGATGATCAAGTTCAATAGACATGGTGTGACCCTATCTAGTCAATTTAAATGAAGGTGTTGACGACACGTCAACAACTTCATATGCAATTATTTATTTTGTTATGGCTTTGGTCATAGCCTTAATTTTGGTGTAAATAACGTGGCAACACGGCATAGCATGAAACAATAACAAAAAATTAACAATAATAAGCATCGTGAAATTAATCTATCGATTCCGGAGACGAAAAGGTGTCGATGAAAGTTGACACCGGGTAAGTTTTCAAAAGAAGGATCGGAGTGCAGCCACTCTCATATAACAATATGTTTGGGGCTGTCCAAAGGATCAAGATCATAGATTGATGACATGGTGCATGATCCAAGGAAAAGAAAGGATTTGGGCAAGGTGGTGTATGTGAAAGGTTCACCCCAACTTGTATTTAGCAAAATACAAATGGTCAGCACCCCTTAGCCAACACTCCAAAATATCTACCCCATCTAAATGGCATGGCCACCATGAGGCAAAAGCAAAGGATTTGATAAGCAAAAAAAATGAAGGTGGCATACATATGGGCAACCTCATATATCATCATTTTTATGTTGCTCAAAACATAAAAATGTTGCCACCACAATAATCCTTGGATTTTTCTACCCCATAAACATGTACAACATGTCAGCATTTGAATTGAGGTTCAAAATCTACAAGGGTTTGAAATAATTGCTAAAAGAAAAAGAAAACGGACAGAAGAAAAAAATAAGAATAGGGGCTCGGGCTCTGTAACACTGGGCTGAAACCAGCCAACCTGACCCTTCCCGAGGCCTACCTGGACAAACCAGCAACCCACCGAGTCCTCTCTCCACTGGCAGGTGGGGCCTGGCTGTCAACCACCCAACCAAAACAAAAAAAGGGCCAGCTCAACATGCCCGTGGGGGATTCGAACCTGAGACCCCTTGGTCAGGACACAGCGCACCAACCAGTCGGGCTAGGAGAGTTTTACAGCAAGGGAGCATACAGAACGAGGATAACATGTGTTGCTGAATATCTGAATCCAAACGCGATGTGCACTGACGAAACTGAAAGTTCAGGAAACAAGCGCATATGGACGGGCCAACCCCAGGCGTCTGTGGCCTCATCTAGGGTGCTCCAGGGACTCGCCGGCGGAGCGCAGTGCGAAGCTGGGACAACCCAGAGCCCATTTCTCCATTAATCTCGACTCGGAGCTTCAAAGGCGGCAGCTTGGTTCGCCGGAAGACCACGGCGGAGGACCTTCTCTACATCATCAGGGAGATCACGCCAGGGTCGCTGCTCGCGGGAAACACAGTTCTGGGGCGCTCTGCTGCACTCTCCATGCACTCCACATGCGCACGCACATTGCTTGAACGCCAGGGACACGTGCATGGCGTGCACGGCGGCGCGACTCGATAGAAACGTCTCCGGCGATGACAGAATTACGACGACTCTAGAACGATCTACGGCGACTGCGGACGGGAACGAGGGGCACTATGCTCACCTAGGGGTGCTCGGGGGTAGCCTCGTCCGTGCCGTAGAGGAGGGAGACAAGCAGGCCAACGTCGGGGAAGAAGGAGGACGCGGCAGGCGTGGAGATCTCGGGGGTGATTCACGGGCGCCGGCTCGAGCTGCACGTCAGGGAAGGGAGGTGAGGAACAGGGGAAAGGTGTGTGTGAGCGCACGACCGACGAGATGGGACGGCGGCAACGAATTCGGATGCTCGCCGGCGAGGAACAGGGAAGGGGGGCGCTACAACCCTGGCGGCGGAGGGAGAAGAATTGCGAGGGGAAGGAACCCTAGGAGCTCGGGGCCTCTTATAGGGGGCGCGGACATCGAAGGGACAGCCGGAGATGGCGAGATGGGACGGCTCCGGGAGCCTTGTCTCTGTTCCGGCGTGGACTGTGCCGGCACGGAGCAGGTCGCCGTCGGAGCGCCGTTAAGTCGTGGCCGTCGACCGTATTCGACGGCTACGCGCGTGTCCGTACCAGTTGGGCGGGCCAGGCCACGGGACAGGCTAGCAGGCCACCCGAGTGTGCCTCGTTTCAGCTATTTCTTTCCAGAAAAAAAACAACCCAGCATTTTCCAATAAAAGAAATAATGGCTGCCTTAAAGTTTTTCCAGAGCAGAAAACAGAGGGGAATTACATTCAAAAAATATTTTTTGGAAACCTTGGAATATTCCTGATTTTATAAAATTGGTTTCAACCAATTTTGAGCACCCAAAATATTGAGCCTCTTTTGAATTCAAAAACACTTTGAACTGCAACTCAACTTATGGGAGGCCTAAATTTCAAGGCAAGGTTTTTCAAAGGCTTATGATGGGGAAGGATTTGGCTAGGACAAAGTTGGTGCTAAGGGGAGCACACATGCAACATGGGAAAATCTTCAAACACCTTTCTTGAACCAACTCGCATGAATTCAAAAGCAATTCAAATGATCTCAAAACATTTTGGTATTTAAAATCATCACATGGAATTACATCCTCTTGCAGCATAACAAGTTTCAAAGCTATTGATGAAAGCAAAATTACACCATGAAAACATAAGTTTCTCTTGGGTTGTTACAACCATGTCCATCTGGATATGGGAATTTATTAAGTTATAAAATAAATCAAAAAATTCAAACAGTAGCAAAACAATGCCATTTAATCCGTTTTGAATAATACAAAAATGCAAATGAATTTAATGGGGCACAAAACTTTTTGTGGCACCTCAGTAATATGCAACAATAATATTAGGACCAGATCCACATTTTTCAAAAGGGTAAAAGCTAATAAAACAATTGAAAACAAAAAGACAGAAAAGAAAAAGAAAAGAAAAGGAAACAAAGCCCTACACTACACCCAGGGCGAGGCCCATCTCCCCCTCCCACTGGGCCAAGCCAACCTCCTCCCTAGCCAAAACCCCCACCCATCCCCTTCCTGCTCACGGGGAGGCCGTGGCAGCCATCCCACGGCCGGCCAGCCATGGGCACGCCGTGGAGTCCATCCTCCGGTGTCCTGCGGGGATAAGACCCCAAGGCCACTGCAGCCCCTCCCGCAAACCCTAGCCCCATTTAGTTCTTCCCCCGCGTCGCCTCCCCCTCACGCCTCCCTCGGTGCGCTTGCTCGCCGCGGCCGTCATCGCTGCCGAGCACCATTGACGCGGCCCGAAGCCACCTCAAGCTCTGAGGCCATGTCCAGGAGCCCCGTGGAGCTCGTCTTCATCGGCCACGCGCGTTGAATCGAGCTAGAGCTCGCTGCAGACTCTCACCCGAGCTCGTCGTCGTCTTCGGTTCCGGTGGCCGCAGCCGCACCAAATTTGCTCAGCCTCGACCCTCCTCGTTGCGCCCGAGCACCTCCTCTGAGCGCCCCCTCGAACCCCCCTTCCCCCCTGCTATTTCCGCCGTGGACGCCGTGCCGTATTCGGGTCGTCGTTGTGCCGCTGTGGCCAGAGGTCGTGCTTGTTGTGCCCTTGCCCCTGCAGTTGTTGCTTGCTGCTGGTGCAGATGTCGCTCAAGCCACGCTCTGGTCGTGCCCAGCACACGCGCTTGCCACCCGTGTACGCGACCCCCTCGCCTCTATTGGCCGGCCTCGCCGCACCGGATCTGGCCACAGTCGTGCGTGCGCGTCTACAACCGCAGGACCGTCGCTGGTGCCCTGCTCGCCTTACTGCGCTCGGTCGCGCCCTGCTGTGCCTCGGCCGGCCGCCGCTGAACACGCCTGTGCCGCCGCCGTTCCTCGTCGGACTGGTGATCCACGCCGGCGGGCACGCATGCTAATCACACAGGGATTAACCACCCCCCTAGGTAGATGACATGTGGGCCCAAGGCCATTTGTATTAAAAAACTTTTAAATAACCCCCCGCCCCCCTATGACACATGGACCCCACCTGTCAGTTGTTAATTTAAATGAATTAGTATTAAGTCCAGTGTATGACACTTGGGCCCCACTTGTAGGTAATTAACTTAAATAAAATAGAAATAAACGTCCCACTAACATGTGGGCCCTCTGGTAATTATCTATTAATTAAAATGATTAAAATGTCACTGCCACTGACATGTGGGTCCCCCATGTCAGTGGTACTGTTCTAGATAATGTTGGTTTAATTAATAAAAGAAATTCCAGATATGCTTTTAAATTGAATTAAACTTTAAAATTTAATATCATTAAACCGTAAGTCGGATTGAAAAATTTTATACATGAAACTTGATCAGAAAAATATGACAAATACGAATACGCTATCCGTATATCAACCACACCCCTCTAACATATACAAAGACATGCATGTTATTAACATACACGCATCACACATGCCTTGTATGAACAGTAGGTATCATTGCAATTCTCTACAAAGTATACATTTTATTGATAACTCTTATAGAGTGCACACAGAGATCACAAGCATGTGATCCAACATTACAACAACAAGCGGAAGCAAAGTATGTCTGAGTACAGACAAGTTTAACAAATGGCTTAAGAAGCCTTATTTAAACACAAGCCCTCCACGAGGGAACCAGTCGTCTGACTGGGACTAGACTAGCTTGATCTTCATTCGTCGAGCTCGATGAAGAAGCCACCTTCGGGGTCAGTGGTTTCATCTAAAACATAGATTATGCAAACGTGAGTACAAAGTCGTACTCAGCAAGGCTTACATAGGAGCTATACTATTCATGCACATGTATCAAGGTAAAGGGAGGTGGGGTTTCACTTGCAGAATGCCAGCTTTGACTTGGCTAGTCCTGAACTACGAGTACCAGACTTGAGGTAAGAAGCGTACACGAGTCCACTACATCTCCAACCAACTACACCACTATGGTGCCTTCCTCGACTTCCCCACGAGAAAGCACGCCATAGCACTCACACTTATCTTGGTGTGTTTTAGAAGTATCCAGTTCAAGTTGTCTAATAATCAAGCTAAGCTTTCCAAGCAGTCCGTAACCGCGGACGCGGATATTCGAATAGTTTTGTTAACCCTGCAGGGGTGTACCGCTATACACACATGACCATCGGTTACCGCCTTTGATCTCGACACCATTCAAGGGGTGCCGGCGAGGATGCTCACCACAACTGTTACCTCATAGCCGATCTAGTCCAAGAGAGCCGCCTACCTGGGTTGGCTACCACTATCGTGAACCCGGCCGGTTTACCGAAGTGGACCCAGATGATGTGTGCGTGGCGTAAAAGCCGGCCTCGGATGAGCCGTTCTCTCACTTAGCAGCCAGGCCACTTAACCTACCAGAACGCCGAACTATTGCAACATCTGGACATCGAAGGGGATGAGTTAATAAGTTGAGAGGGGTCAGTGAGCCCAATGTGTGGTTGTACTCTTCATCTTGGAGCACCACACAAGAACTCGGACTTAGGGCGGTGTTTAATGAGACAACCCACTGTGTACTCCTACACAGCCTCTCATCGTTCACCTTGTATTAGGGTCGATTCACCAACACTTTTCTACCATCATCATCACGATCACTACCATCCCGACTCACATCACAGTAACAACATTGTATCACTCTAAGCATGCAATAAGCAGTAACAATTGCAGGGGCCACATGATATCAACCAACTCCTACATTTGCTAGGATTGTGGTTTGCTTACTACTGTGACAAATGATAGGTCATGCAAAGGAATGGGTTCATCTATGCGGTAGAAACGTAGCATGGTAATCATCCTAAACAATGCATAAGCGAGACATGAGAGGGAAGTGGGATTTTATCGACATGATCAATGGCGGTTTGCTTGCCTTGCTGACGAGATTCGGGTTCGGGGTCTTCAACGAAGGGGGCAGCCTCCTGTTCCGGTTCCACCTCTACTCGACAAACAACAAACAAGGAAGCAATGTAAATACAATGCACAATCACATGATTGAAGGTTGAAACTTGATGTATATGCTTTGATGTGTGAAGCAATTCCATTTAAATGGAGTATATTGCAATTTGAATTGCAAATTCAAACTCCGATTTGAATTTATACTTAACCAAGTTGCATGTGACATTGTGTGATCATTTTAAACCTTTTGGAAATGTGTATGATATGCCTCTGAAGTGTGGTTGAAATATAGCATAATTCCATGGTCCAAGTTGAAAAATCATTTGAATTAAATTTGAATTAATTCCAAATAATTCAAATGACATATGCTACTGGTCCCAATTTAAAATCAACTCAAATAGAGTTGAAAATTGGATATTTGGATAGCTTATTTTCTCCTGATCATTTTTCATATATTATTTGTCCAATTTGGAGTTAATATGAATTTTCTATGAATTTCCAAAGTTTGGGCTATTTTCTGGATTTTTCTGAATTTCTTTAATTCAGTTTGATATTCTGGAAATTCATTAATGCGTCAGGCTGACGTCAAGCTGGCGTCAGGGGGGGCTGACATGTGGGTCCAGGGTGTCAGTGGCTGGTTGATTTAATCCGCTGGGTTAATTAATCCAGTGGCTTAATTAAGCCACTGGGCCGACTGGTCAGTGACCCAGGGGGTCATTAGGGGGTGATTAGGGGCTAACCCACCGGCGGCTAAACGCCGGCGACCAGAGCCGCGGCGGCGCTGCACGGGGAGGGTGATTCCATCGATGAATTGGAGCGCGGAGACCACCATCTTGAAGCCCTCACTCGCGCGCGTCGAATGGGACTGATCCCATGTGCTGGGGTGCACGGTACGCTCGCCGGCGTCAAGTTTTGCGGCGACCGAGCTACGGCCGTGATCGGGATTTCGTTCCAGGGCACGAATCGAGGCGGGGCTAGGTTGGTTTGACGAGGAGGAGCACGGGTAACATGATGGACATCATGGCGGGCTCAATGGCGTAGCGGTTGGTCGTCGCCATGGATCCCGGCGGTGAGGAGCTTCGGCTCTCATGGCAGCCATGGCTAGAGGAAGCAATCAAAGGGGGAAAGTGAGGGGTTTTGATCCCGAGCTCACCAGGAACTCAGCAGAGGTGGTGGCGATGGCTGGGGTGGCTCAACGGCGACGTAATCGACGAAGTCGTGTGGCGGCCGTAGACGAAGACGACAACGCAATTCAGCAGTTCCAGGGGGCTTCAGCTCCTCCTACTCCGCTCGAAGACGAAGACGACTGCGGCAAAGACGATGGACAAGCTCCGGGGGCTTCTCGGCGTCAATGGCTACGCGTGGGCTCGACGGCGCTCCAGCGTTCTTCTCGGGCGACGACGAAACGGGCGAGAGAGGAAGGGAGGGAGCTCGTGGAGGGGGAGAATGGAGTGGGGAAGCTTCAGGGCGTCTCCATGCGCGAGAAGAGGGCACGGGGAGGCCTGGAAGGCGCTCGGCGGCGACGTGTCGCCCCCGGCTGGCTCGGTGGCATTCCACCGAGCAGCTTGGGTGCGCGGGGCGGGGAAGAAGACCCCCGTGTCCCTGGTGGGCCGGGTGGGCTGGCTGGGCCGGCTCCGCCTGGGCGACAGGTAAGTCTTTCTCTTTTATTTTCTGTTTAATCTTTCCTTTCTTTTTCTGCATATTTGTTTTGGCTCTGATAAAAATACCAAACCAATTTATAAAATGCTGAAACTTTTTATGTGACATCACAATATACTAGGCTAGCCACTTGTAAAGTTTGAACATTTTTAAAATTCAAATAATTTGAATTTTAAATCAAATAGGGGTTTTTAATTAATTCCAAGGAACTGTTTGAATATTTGAAAAATCCATGAGCATGGGTTTGACTCCAAATCATTTTTAAAATGATCATACTCATTTATAAGACTTTTCAAAAATCTAACATGAATTTTTGGAGAAGATTTTTATCTGGCCTTTTGAATTAATTCATCTGGGGGATGTTCCTTCTCCCATTTTGCTTTTGATTTTGATTTCAATGATTTCTTTTGAAAATTTTCACATGATGCAAGAGGACTTTGATCCTAGTACATTACCTAACTTGGGGTTGTGACAAATTTCCGCTCCGAGCAACGTGTATTGCACTGCGTTAGAACACCGATAACAATGCATCTGTCATGTTGATGGCGTGGAAGTAGTAATGACTTCTCGCCTTCGTTGGTTACCCCAAGTGAAAGGTGAGATGTAGGATAGCAGCAAATTTCCCCTATGTAGAGCATAGGATTTGTCTCCCGTAGGACTCCGGCGATGATAAGTAGGTGGCATGAAAACAATGGCACCGTTTACGACAAACGTTGCTTCCTTGACCTGGACCTGCACACAATACAATTAACTTTGCTCCCAATGAAGTTCAGAGAGGTTGTCAATCTCTCTGGTCTTGTTGTTTACAAAGGGTCAAACACACAAGGGAAAATCATAATGATAGCAACTAAAAGTAAATGCGAGAAAGTAAATGAGCTTGTAAACAATGATGAGAATATGGACCGGGGTCCCGTGATGTTCACTAGTGATGTCTCTCTCCCAAAAGACGATAAAACTGCTATGCGAGGTAAACAAATTACAGATGGGCAATTGACAGGATTATAAACACACCACAATGCTAACTATGCTACAAAATAAAGGAAGAGGCTCATAAGATGGGCATTACGCCAAAATAAGTAGACAGAAATCCATCTGCATCTACTACTAATCATCCACCTTGAGATATCTATCTAGAACATCTCGCTGGTATTAAGTTGCGAGCCCCACCCAAAGTGTAAACCCAAAGCAATAGACAACTGCATTAAAAAGAACTTTGCGTAAAGTAAACAATCTTTGCAACCACGGTTACAAGCACCGTTGTTTCCCCCTTGTGGCTACAGCACATCCCCTAGACTCTGTTTCTGTCACTCAACCGTGTCATCAGGGGGCATGTACCCAAAATCGAGCATAACGTTCCCTCTTGGAGTTACTACCTACCACTTGGCCAAAGCTAAACAGCAACGGAGAACATGCAAGAATTACTTAGGAACAAAAATATAAAAGATCAAAACCAAATATATTACTCTATCACGATCTGAACATAATCTCATAATCCATCAGATCCCATCAAACTCAGCATAGCAACAGCAGAAGAATTACATAAGTGCCTCGATCATGTAGGGCAGCTCACGAGGTCTAAGCCATGAAGAACAAAGAGGGGAGGAGAACATCACATAGCTACTGATCACGGACCCATGGTCCAAGGTAGACTACTCACGGCACATCCGAGAAGCATTCATGGTGGAGGAGAAGCTCCCGGAGGTCGATCCTCCCTCCGGCAGGGTGCCAGGAAGGGTCCTAACGGTGCTCCCGATCTTGGAAGCGCGGCGGCGGCGGAAGAAAGGAGAATTTGCGAAATAGGGTTCTCCCTTCAGAAGTTTCCCGTGACGGAGAATAAATAGGCGAAGGGGGCAGCAAGGGGGGCCACCAGGGGGGAAGGCGCCCCCTGGCCATGCCAGGTGTCCGCCTGGGTGCCTGGTGGTGGCCCCCTGTCCCTCCTTCGGGCTTCTGGAGTCTTCCCACACGCTGATTTTTTATCTGATTTTTCCCGGATTTTTGGAGCACTTTTTATATGGGGGGAAACTGAAGTAAAAAAACAGCAGAAAACAGGAACTGGCACTCGGGTGCACTGAGTTAGTAGGTTAGTCCAAATATGATCAAAAGTTTATGAAAGTGTATCTAGATCATAGCAATATCACACAAAACATGCACGGAGCGAGCAGAAATTATCGATACGTTTGAGACATATCAACATCCCCAAGCTTAATTCCTGCTCGTCCTCGAGTAGGTAAATGATAACAGGCATAATTTCTGTGGTGACATGCTAGCAACCATATAAGAACTTTGAAAAGTAAAGAAATCGAGGTATGCAATTCAATTCAAGTCATAACATGCAAGAGTCTATATTAGTATTGAAACAAGCAACGAAAGAACATTAGGTGCAAGAGCTCTCGCTGTCCGTGACTCGAATGTCTCCAAATGGTATTTGCGTGCAATAAGGGGGATAGGGAATACGAGAGAGAAAAAAAGTATTTTTGTGTTGAGAACTGAATCTACTAAAGTCTCACACTTAGTCTTCTTTGGAATCTTATCTTGACTCGTCCCCAGACCACTAGCCAGGTACAAGTCAATTTGATCCACTCCTTTTCAATATTTTGAGCACTCATGCAATGGATGAGCGTAAGCATGAGAGTTGACACTTAGTATGGAAAAGAGAGAATATGGTGGAGGAGTAAGACAAAAAGGGTGAGAAGGGCTCACATCAATGAGGACAATCATAGGCGAGAAGGCCAAATGATAGATATGATGTGAGTAGTAGGGATTTCCATGTAACATATGCACATATGAGCTGAAAGCTCTCCAATGGAACTAGTGGGGGTGCATCTAACTTGCTCGCTCATGAAGACCTAGAGCTCTTTTGAGGGGGCTCATCCTTGGAATATGCAAGCCAAGTTCTATAGTGTGAAGGTCCCCACATAGCTATATGCATGATCATCTCTATGGAGTACAAGGATAAGAGGGAGTACTAGTGTGGATCTTTTAAACGATAGTAGTGTTGCCACTTTCTCTCTTTTTATTTTCTTTTTCTCTTTTTTCTATTTCTTTGTATTTTTTGGTGGCCTCAATAGCTCTTTCTATTTAACTCTCATTTGTCCTCTTTGGGATCTTTTATTTTGTCCACTTTGGGATCTTTTCCTCACTTAAGGGCAACACTCTAATTTACAAGAGGGTATAGAAGATCTTTCACAGTTTACAAGGTACTCAAATCATAAAAAAGTTGTAGCTATCATGATGTATGCAATGTATGCCGCTGCCAGTGTAGCAGGAACATGTATGACATGAAGATCAAGTCATGAAGAGGTGGATGTTGCATGGCAATATATCTCGGAAAGGCTATGGAAATGCCTTGATAGGTAGGTATGGTGGCTGTTTTGAGGAAACATATAAGGAGGTTTATGATGACAGAGCATATCATGCCAAGGGTTTGGATGTACCGGCGAAGGTGGATGCCAACTCTCGGAGTGAGAAGGAGGCAATGCACGTCACAGGAGAGGCTAGCAAATATGAGGAGGTGGAAGTGTCAACTTTCAATACTTACATTAGTCCGAAGAACTCATGCACTTATTATCGGTAACTCTCAATCTAATGAGGAGGTTCACAAAGAGACAAGTACCCCGAGGAGGAATGTATGGGGTTTGGTTATCCTTGCACATCCTCGACTCATGGTACGTGAGTGTACTCTAATATCCGACCCCTTAGAAGAGTAGTGATCCATCTAGTAGCTAGAGTTCTCAACTACTTTTTGTAGGTTTTTGAAAATAAACACGGATTGCCCAAAATACGACACCTATCACTAATAGGCTAGTGCTCTTGACACCAAAAGTTCAAACATTACTCACATCAATACCTCAAAACTATTGCAAGTTACTACTAAAATTAAATAGCAACCTCAATTACCTACTTTCAAGACAAGACGTAAATCAGTGCAACAACCAACTCTCTTAACAAGATAAACATGAAAACTAAAGAGAGTTCCAACAACAAACTATACAAAATCCAAGGCTCTTGCTAAAGACAAACTAATACTAAAACTAAACATGGCAGTAGTTACGAAAAGATAAAGAACACACAACCGCAAAAAGATAGGAATGAAGAATCCTATGATGTGTTTTAGATTTTGAAAGTGGAGCATGTTTCTCTCCCACACAAATAAGATGGGATCTAACTTGTTATGAACACCAAGCAAAGCTATAGAAAACTAAAAATAAAACCTAAGAGCGAGACGCTCCAAGCATAGCATATAACGCATGAAGTGATAAAAATATAGTGAGATGAAGGACGAACTGATGATTGTTGATGGAGAAGGGGATGCACGGGGGCATACCCAAGCTTAGACGCTTGAGTATCCTTGAATATTTATTGGGGATGCACGGGGGCATCCCCAAGCTTGAGCGCTTGACACTCCCGAATCTTCTTTCATCACTTTCCATTGCACACTTGAAAACTCCCTTCATAGATTACTCGTCATAAGATGATTAGAGAGGTTAGTACCCTTAATAAATAATTTTTCCCCACTGGAAATAAAGATATTCTTGAAGAGCTACTGTTTATCAAGATTTCCAAAAGGTTTTTGCAAAGAAAAAGAAAGCTTAAGGTTTGCAAAAGTTAGGAGAGACAAAACGTGGCAGAATCTGTGAAAAATAGAACAGCAGGTAGTAAAGAATTTTTTAGGGGTACTTCTGCAACTCAAATCAGAAAACTCAAAACATTCGAAAGTTCCGTGATTGTATAGAGCATGCTGTGTAAAAAATCATCTCAAATATATGAACTGGTGATTTATTCTGATTTTTCCCGTCACGAGGACAGAATCTGTTTTCTGGACAGCATGTCACAACTTTCACTTCCCTTGTCATATGAGGCTATAACTTGGCACAAAGCTTGAAAATAAAGATACAATGATGTTGCTACAGTAGCAAAAATCATCAAGACTACTAAAAACAGAAGTAAAAAAATCTTGGGTTGCCTCCCAACAAGCGCTTTCTTTTACGCCTTTAAGCTAGGCATAAGGCAAAAGAAGAATCAAGTTTTATCAAGAGAAAGAGAATAGCTAGCCCGTGTAACAGACTCAAAAGGTAACTTGACTTTCTTTCTAGGGAAGTGTTCCAGCCCCTTTTTGAGAGGGAATTGAAATTTTATATTCCCCTATTTCATGTCAATGATTGCACCTACGGTGCAAAGAAAAGGATGTCCCAAAATAATTGCACATAAAGGTTCACACTCTATATCCATAATAATGAAATCAACGGGAACATAGTTGTCATTGACAATGATAAGAACATCATCGATCTTCCCCAAAGGTTTCTTTACGGAAGAGTCGACAATACTTACACCAAAAGAACAAGAATCAAAAGGTTTCAATTCAAACATATCATACATTCTTTTGGGCATGACAGAGGTACTAGCTCCAACGTCACATAAAGCATAGCAAGAGAAGTTATTTAATTTAATTTTGATCATAGGGTCCCAACCATCATCTAGCTTCCTAGGTATGGAGGCTTCTATCCTAAGCTTCTCCTCCCTATCTTTGATGAGAGCATTTCTTATATGCTCCGTGAAGGCAAGATTGAGTGTGCTAGTGTGGGGGTCTCTAGACATTTTGTGTAGCAAGCTGATAACTTCTGAGAGGGTGCAACTATCAAAATCAATATCACTACTATCAAAGGTGGTAGTAGTGTCATCTAGGCTCACTTTTTTTGAAACCCTCTATGTTCATAGGAGTTTCTTCTTCTACGGTTGAGGTATTAGCATCACCATTAATAGGTCCAATGGGACCAGGAGTGCATTGGGTGCGAATAGTTTTGGTGTCCTAAAAAAATTTGGATAGTTGCAACTTTGTGGTGTGTAGGAAGGCTCTTAATTCTATCCTCTTCCTCTCTTTCTCTAGCCCATTTTTCGTTAAGTTTAGCCATCATCCTAATATTTTCATTAATTTGTAACTGGATAGCATTAATAGGAGTGGCCTTGCTCTCCTCAAGGGGATAGGTTCTAATTTTTAACATCTCAACATCAAGGGCTAAGTTATCCACCTTCAAACAAAGATTATCTAATTTAGCTAGCTTTTCTTCCACATTCTTGTTGAAAGCTTTTTGGGTAGTGATAAAGTCTCTAAGCATGTTTTCTAGTTCAGAATTGGGGTTCTTGTTGCTAGGGTAAGTGTTGTTGTTCCCATAAGTGGATGGAAACGGTCTAGGATTACTAGCAAAGTTGCCCCTATAAGCATTATTATTAAAGTTGTTTCTAGCAATGAAGTTCACATCTACTTGCTCCTGAGCAACCAAAGAATTTAAAGTAACATCATGAGGATCAATAGAGGGTTGCTTGGTAAGTAGAGAGGTAATTAAATCAACTTTATCATTTAGGGAGGTAATTTCCTCGACAGAATTTACCTTACTACCTGCTGGAGTGCGTTCGGTGTGCCATTGGGAATAGTTGGTCATCATCTCATCGAAGAGTTTGGTGGAAGCACCGAGTGTAGTTCACATAAAGGTTCCTCCCGCGGCTAAATCTAACAGGTTCCGCGAGGTAAAGTTCAAGCCTTCATAAAAAGTCTGGATAACCATCCAGGTAGTCAAACCATGTGTAGGGCATTTCTTAACAAGAGATTTCATACGTTCCCAAGCTTGGGCAACGTGTTCATTATCCAATTTCCTAAAATTCATAATGTTACTCCTCAATTGGATAATTTTTGCAGGTGGGTAGTACTTCCCATTAAAAAGCATCTTTGCACTTATCCCAAGAATCTATGTTATTCCTAGGCAAAGATTGAAACCAGATTTTAGCTCCATCCCTCAAAGAGAAAGGAAAAAGCTTGAGCTTAATAACATCACCTTCTACTTCTTTAAACTTTTGCATATCACATAATTCAACAAAATTATCCAATTGTAAAGCAGCATCATCTCCAACACCAGAGAATTGATCTCTCATAACAAGGTTCGGTAAGGCAGGTTTAATTTCATAAGAGGTAGCTGAAGTGGCAGGTGTGGAAATATGAGTGCAGATAAAGTCTTTGTTGTTGTGACTGGTCAAGTAACACAACTTGGTGTTTTCAGTGGAACCCATAGTAGAAGCAAGTGTGGCAGATTTTTTTGTAATTTTCGATATAAAACACAAAGATAAAAACAGAAAGGTAAGCTAACAAGACTAAAAAGTAAAGGTAAAGTATAGTGGGCAACTCCCCTATCTTATCACTCGGAGTCCCCGGCAACGGCGCTAGAAATTTGCTTGATGGCGTGGAAGTGGTAATGGCTTCTCGTCCTTCGTTGGTTACCCCAAGTGGAAGGTGAGATGTAGGATAGCAGATAATTTCCCCTATGTAGAGGATAGGGTTTGTCTCCCGTAGAACTCCGGCAATGATAAGTAGGTGGCAAGAAAACAATGGCACCGTTTACGACAAACGTTGCTTCCTTGACCTGGACCTGCACACAATACAATTAACTTTGCTCCCGACGAAGTTCAGAGAGGTTGTCAATCTCTCTGGTCTTGTTGTTTACAAAGGGTCAAACACACAAGGGATAATGATAATGATAGCAACTGAAAGTAAATGCGAGAAAGTAAATGAGCTTGTAAACAATGATGTGAATATGGACCGGGGTCCCGTGATGTTCACTAGTGATGTCTCTCTCCCAAAAGACGATAAAACTGCTATGCGAGGTAAACAAATTACAGATGGGCAATTGACAGGATTATAAACACACCGCAATGCTAACTATGCTACAAAATAAAGGAAGAGGCTCATAAGCATGGGCAGTACGCCAAAATATGTAGACTGAAATCCATCTGCATCTACTACTAATCATCCACCTTGAGATATTTATCCAGAACATCTCGTTGGTATTAAGTTGCGAGCCCCACCCAAAGTGTAAACCCAAAGCAACAGACAAGTGCATTAAAAAGAGCTTTGCATAAAGTAAACAATCCTTGCGACCGCGGTTACAAGCACCGTTGTTTTCCCCCTTGTGGCCACAGCACATCCCCTAGACTCATTTTATGTCACTCAAGCGTGTCATCAGGGGGCATGTACCCACAATCGAGCATAACGTTCCCTCTTGGAGTTACTACCTACCACTTGGCCAAAGCAATAAACAGCAACGGAGAACATGCAAGAATTACTTAGGATCAAAAATATAAGAGATCAAAACCAAATATATTACTCTGTCACGGTCTAAACATAATCTCATAATCCATCAGATCCCATCAAACTCAGCATAGCAACAGCAGAAGAATTACATAAGTGCCTCGATCATGTAGGGCAGCTCACGAGGTCTAAACCATGAAGAACAAAGAGGGGAGGAGAACATCACATAGCTACTGATCACGGACCCATGGTCCAAGGTAGACTACTCACGGCACATCCGGGAAGCGTCCATGGTGGAGGAGAAGCTCCCAGAGGTCGATCCTCCCTCCGGCAGGGTGCCGGGAAGGGTCCTGACGGTGCTCCCGATCTTGGAAGCGCGTCGGCGGCGGAATAGAGGAGAATTTGCGAAATAGGGTTCTCTGTTCGGAAGTTTCCCGTGACGGAGAATAAATAGGCGAAGGGGGCAGCCAGGGGGGCACCAGTAGCCCAAGCGCCCCCCTGGCCGCGCCAGGTGGCCGCCTGGGTGCGTGGTGGTGGCCCCTTGGCCCTCCTTCGGGCTTCTGGAGTCTTCCGACATGCTGATTTTTTATCTGATTTTTCCCGGATTTTTGGAGCACTTTTATATGGGGGGAAACTGAAATAAAAGAACCAGCAGAAAACAGGAACTGGCACTGGGGTGCACTGAGTTAGTAGGTTAGTCCAAATATGATCAAAAGTGTATGAAAGTGTATCTATATCATAGCAATATCACACAAAACATGCATGGAGCGAGCAAAAATTATCAATGTGTTTGAGACGTATCACATGTCATGTATCTGTTTGCCTTGTATTACTGTTTCTCCCCCTTTATTCTTCGATAGACTCCGCTGCTGGGTACGACTACTTCGTTGACGACCCTACCCTTACCGTCGAGCTTCCAGGCAAGCAGAGCCATTCTCTTCCCTAGATATCGCCTATCTTTTCGTACATTTCTTGCACTAGGCATTGTTACTGCTGCTGCTACGTTACAATCCTATTCCATTGCATAGCCTATTTTTGTCGCCCCTTGATGTACCTTCATTTATCCTATGCTTCCTATATATATATATGTGTGTTATTCAGCAGTAAGCCTTGCGCATTGTTAGTCAACTATGATTAGATAGCGGGTCGTGATTGATGTCTACGCACGCTTCTATTCTTGTAGACTATGTTGGGCCTCCAAGCGCAGAGGTTTGTAGGACAGCAGCAATTTCCCTCAAGTGGATGACCTAAGGTTTATCGAACTCAGGGAAGTAGAGGTTGAAGATGGTCTCTCTCAAGAAACCCTGCAATTAAGATACAAGAAGTCTCTTGTGTCCCCAACACACCTAATACAACTAGGAGTTGTATAGGTGCACTAGTTCGGCGAAGAGATGGTAAAATATGGGTGATAGGTGTGGTAAAACGAAGTAATATAAATCTATAATAAAAATTGCAGCAAAGAAACAAGTGGTAAACGTGAGCACAAACGGTATTGCAATGGTGGAAACAAGGCCTAGGCTTCATACTTTCACTAGTGGCAACTCCCAACAACATTAACATAGTCTAATCACATGATACTTCCCATAAAACATGCAATGGAGACGTACTCGGAGGTCATTCCTTTGTGGTCAAGACAGGACGAGAATTGTGTAGGGCTACAAAAGCACACCTCAGAGTTCGTAGTTCTCATCTATGGATTTCCCAATGTCACCGCGGCCATCCAAAGAGAGTATCACAATCACCACAACATATCTAAAGGATAGTCAAAGACAAGCACCAAGAGACTCTCAATCTTCAATCCACACACAAAAGAGGAAATCACTCATGAAAATATTCTTCTAACCCATGTCCAATAGACCGCTGTCACCATGGTCTCGGGGATTATACTAGATAGAATCAAGTGAGTACATCAAATCCGATACATAGAAGAAGGGGAAAAATCATGGGATCACCCTAGATTAACATAGCCAATGATCACAACAAAGATCAAATCATGGGAGAGAGAGAAACCACATAGATCAAGATACAATCCTTAGCCCCAAGGGGGAACTACTCACACATGGACATGGTGAGAGGGAGAGTTGTTGATGGAGAGGTTCAGCCCAGAGGAGATGAAGGAGACGGCGACGGCGGCGGCCACGGCGGCGGCGGCGCCCACGGCCACGGCCACGGCCCTTGGCCCCTTCTTCTTCCTTGGAGATGGTGCTGCTGTGGAGATTGATCTCCCCCTCAAGACGGCTGCCAAGGGGGAGGAATTTTCGTGGTGCCCTTTGACCTAGGTTTCCTCTCTTTATATAGGCTCTCGGATTCCCATCATCCAGATTACGTCTTCTGTATTTCGGGGTTTCTGGAAGCATCCGAACTCTGATTGGGCTGAATTTTCAGTCTAAATCCACCTGAATACAAATTCCCTACAACTTTGTAGTTTTAAGTTTTTCCGTTTGAGGCCGTCTTCTAGCGTTTCCGAGGCGATCTTTAAAACCTGTCTGGTGGGGACAAATTTCGGGAGAGTTAGAATCCAACTCCTACAAGGCTCCCTTTTGTGATTTTTCCTTTATCCAAGTAATTCCTACACATAAAGTAGAAAAACAAGAACTTGTGCACTCTTGCAACCATTAATAGGTTAGTTCCAAAATATGTTATAAAAAGATATGAAAGTGTATCAAAAGCATAGCAATATCACACAAAACATGCATGGAGCAAGCAGAAATTATAGATACGTTTTGGACGTATCAGTGATCACTCTGGGAATTAACGCGGATACAATAATTATAACTGCACAGATACGGTACAATGCATACACTACCTAAGTCCCCTACCTCAGCTCTGCCGAGCCACCATCAAGTGTGAGCTATCGAGGAGTAATCCTCGTACTTCACTCAATTATGACTCCGTATAGCCTCCCTAGGGTCCTGAGCCACGGTTGTCCTTAAGGTAAGAAGGTGGGTGACCCAACGGTGCCCTCGAGTGGTATTGAGACAGGACGACAGGTGTGCTTGGACCCTGATCGTTGGCCGCGAGAGTTACCAAACCATGAAAGTCGAGCTTCTCCAGGAGCACACGCGAGATAAGGTAAGGAGATGGTTCACCTTGTTGGTAACCGCGCGCTTTGACGGGACGACAGGGCAGGCACCGATGTACTGTTTGTCCTGGTTGTTGTTCGTTGTCCGTTGTGTTAACTAGTCGGAAAACGATAATGGTTGTCCGCGAGATAATAAAATGACTAAGGGTTCGGTGGATGACTTGAGAGGCTGCAAAGGCCTGTACGCACTACCTTCACGTGGGATAAGGAGTTATGGGCTCCCCTGCGTCGTAGTTCATTCGAAAGCTCTTCAGACGTCAGCAGTACCACGGTCTGATTGCCGAGAAGTGGTGTGTCTTCTTTACTCGCAAGTGGTGTTTGCTTTTGCTTCCTGGCCAGCCTCGCACCGTGCAGGAGCGTGAAGGGTGAGGGTCCTAGACCCCTGATCGCATAGGATTTAGTCCGACGGATGGCCTCTCTGCTGAGCCTAGGATGGGCTGCGGAGTGTCGGATAGCCTTGGTGGAGCGTTCCCTAACAAGGTGCCTGCCACCCTGGAGATCCGAGCGTGCAGGCTGAACAGTAGTGCACCCCTGCAGGGAGTTTGATCTATTCGAATAGTTGTGCCCATGGTAACATGACGCTTTATGCTGAAGCCAGATCCTACTACTACAAACTACTACTATTAAACTATTGGTTACGGGTTTTCTTCCTCGCTGGGTAGTCGAGGAAGGGATCTCGGAGGCATTGCTAATTATTACAACTTACTATTATACAATGTTGCAGCAACTTCTGATGCATTGTTACTTTATGCTTTATATTGAACTGTTGGCTATTCTCTTCTCATGCTGCAAGACTCGTCGAAAGATTCTAGTCTTCGATAGGCCTAGCTTCTCTTCCTTATTCTGATTTTCTGTCTTTCAGTCCACTATATATAGCATCCCCTTCCATTTGATACAAATGCATAAATGCTTAGTAGCGGACGTAAGACTCGCGGGTATGCTAGATACTCACCTTTGCTTTGTTTCCCCCCTTTTTGTTTTGCCTGACCGGCCGCTGCAGTCGACGGTGGAGCCCAGGAGCAGGAGTACCCCGGAGGCGACTACTACGACGTCGAGTTCCCCGTCGACTAGGAGTAGATCGATGGATCCCAGCTGGAAGGTCTCGCCTTTTCAATATGTATCTCTGATGTTATTTGTGCTAGCCTTCTTAAGGAAAAACTTGACTAACTATGTATGTACTCAGATATTATGGCTTGTATAACTTATGTATTCGGATCCTCGTGATCCCTGGTTTGTAATATCAGACTTATCTTATTTGTGTCTAGTGTTGTGCTATGATATTCTCACCGTGGCACCCTGATTTCGGTTGTGTACCCTGCGTGTATGATTACTGTACACGACTTGATTTTGGGGGCGTCACAAGTTGGTATCAGAGCCTACTGCCTGTAGGAAGCCACCCAACCACTACCTGGTCGAAGTTGAGTCTAATATTTGAAAAAATATTTTGCTAACTTGATGTTGTGGCTTACGGGCCCACATCGCAAAGTGGGTGGTATTAGGATCCTTTTCTCCATACATGTGCTCTGGGACTCTGCTCTCTTATCCTTGCTGGTAAGTTTTACTAACTCTGACATTAGGATCACGAGATAATTGATTCCACCCGGCGTTCTGGTGCTTACCCCTCTATTGAGTCGTGTCGCAGGAGTTCTGACCCAGGTCCCGAAACAGCGGATCTCCTTTCTCATTCGGGGCAGGTCGCGCATTTTTTGGCACAAACTCTTGTGACGAACTGTTTTCTTGCGGCGTGATTGACTTAGCGGAAGCGATGCCGCGTCGTGTATTCCTTATCGCGGTCTGTGCGCCGCCTAGTGTGTCCTTTTTCCTTAATTTCTACGATTTTATGATGCCCGATTTTTTATTGACTCCGTGTATGGATGTGTATGTCTTATATGACTACTCCTATATATCTGCGCCTCCTCTTCGTTGTCATTTTACCTCATGCTTGTTTCCGGTATCTCGTTAAATTTTCATCGCTGAAATACCCATGTTAAATTCTAGCAAGATGGCTGGTCGTGGTGGTCATGGTCGTGGTCGTGCTGCAAACGACCCACCTTCGCCGCCAGATTACATGGCCGCAATGATGTGATACGTCTCAAATGTATCGATAATTTCTGCTCGCTGCATGCATGTTTTGTGTGATATTGCTATGATCTAGATACACTTTCATACACTTTGTATCATATTTTGACTAACCTATTAAATCAGTGCACCCCAGTACCAGTTTCTGTTTTCTGCTGTCTTTCTATTTCAGTTTTCCCCCACATAAAAAGTGCTCCAAAAATCCGGGAAAAATCAGATAAAAAATCAGCGTACCGGAAGCTTCCAAAGCCCCGAAGGAGGGCCAGGGGGCCACCACCAGGTGCCCAGGCGGCCACCTGGCATGGCCAGCGGCCTGGCCGCGCCAAGGGGGCGCCTGGACACCTGGTGGCCCCCCTGGCTGCCCCCCTTCGCCTATTTAATCTCCGTCACGGGAAACTTCTGAAGACAGAAACCTATTTCGCAAACTCGCCTATGTTTCGTCGCCGCCGTGCTTCCAAGATCGGGAGCATCGTCAGGACCCTTCCCGGCACCCTGCCGGAGGGAGGATCGACCTCCGGGAGATTCTCCTCCACCATGGACGCTTCCCGAATGTGTCGTGAGTAGTTTCCTTTGGACCATGGGTCCGTGATCAATAGCTATGTGATGTTCTCCTCCCCTCTTTTTTCTTCATGGTTTAGACCTCGTGAGCTGCCCTACATGATCGAGGCACATATGTAATCTTTCGGCTTTTGCTATGCTGAGTTTGATGGGATCTGATGGATTATGAGATTATGTTCAGATCGTGATAGAGTAATATAATTGGTTCTTATCTTTTTTATTTTTGTTCCGAAGTAATTCTTGCATGTTCTCCGTTGTTGTTTATTGCTTTGGCCAAGTGGTAGGTAGTAACTCCAAGAGGGAACTTTATGCTCGATTGTGGGTACATCCCCCCTGATGACACGCTTGAGTGACAGAAACATGAGTCTACGGGATGTGTTGTGGCCACAAGGGGGAAAACAACGGTGCTTGTAACCGCGGTTGCAAGGATTGTTTACTTTACACAAAGTTCTTTTAATGCAGTTGTCTGTTGCTTTGGGTTTACACTTTGGGTGGGGCTCGCAACTTAATACCAGCGAGATGTTCTGGATAGATATCTCAAGGTGGATGATTAGTAGTAGATGCAGATGGATTTCGGTCTACTTATTTTGGCGTACTGCCCATGCTTTTGAGCCACTTCCTTTCTTTTGTTGCATAGTTAGAATTGCGTCGCGTTCATAACCCTTTCAATTGCCCTTCTGTAATTTGTTTACCTAGCATAGCAGTGAATATCACGGGACCCCGGTCCACATTCTCATCATTGTTTACAACCTCATTTATTTTCAGTATTTACTTTCAGTTGCTATCATTATCATAATCCCTTGTGTGTTTGATCCTTTGTAAACAACAAGATCGGAGAGTTTGACAACCTCTCTGAACTTCGTTGGGAGCAAAGTTAATTGTGTCGTGTGCAGGTCCAGGAGAAGCAAGTGATTCTTGTCAGACGGCGCATCACTTGCCGAACCACCTACTTATCATTGCCGGAGTCCTACGGGAGACAAACCCTGACGGGGATCAACCCCGGCAAATCCCATGGTCAGGGACCCTGGGTTAGTCATAGAGATGGCACAGGTTGGACGATACTCGTCGGCTAACAGGAGAAGAACTTCCTGCTCGATACTATTGCGTGAGGGGGCGATTACGGAGGATGCCAAGGCGAGTTCTCGCAAGGCTAGGATGAGTAGATGTGTATCCAATTGATCTGGACGTCTCCCCTCCCAGCCTTTATATAATAGGCTAGGTCTCGGGGAGTCCGTACTAGGTTACAAAGATAGTTTCCTAGTTCTAGTCTTGCCTTGTACGCCAAATTGTGCCTTCCATGTTAGTCGCGGACTCCTACGTCGGTGCCTGGTTGGGCCAATCGTGGGCTTGTCGTGGCTTACCAACGGGCCTTCTAACTTCATACGCACCAGGTAGCCTTACATGCAGGAGTCGTGGGGTCTCCCGCTCGTCAGTAGCCCCCGAGTGCCTGGGGGACTCGAAGAGTCGCGCAGGGACTCGAATTCATCTGCGCTTTATTGTTTGTAAGCATGGCATCGCCACGGGTCACTGGCAGTTTTGAGCCATGACAATATCGGTTTCGAAAGATTGCTTAAGCTGAAAGGGCCCAAGGAGTCGACTGGTGGAGCCTTGGTAAATTGTGCTAGTGACAAATACCACAGTAGCCCAATCAAGCCCACGTCCCTCGACATGAACTTGGAACGACCGGTATCAAGCAAAGTCATGCCGCTGCAGGTCTTATAGGATCAATTGCTGCCAGTCTAAGCGCATAGCCTGAGCGCGTCCGCTCGGCTCTTTCTATCATGCGAGCGCATGGAAAAGGTCGGGAGTGAAATCGCTCTGCGGCAAGTCCTGGCCCGGCCGTTCTGCGTAGTGGGGTCTTACCTACACGCTAAGCTTGCGTGGCATCTGGGTACAGTGTGTCGTAGCCCAGGCATAATTGTTTTTTGTAGAGGCACAGAGCCTGGTTAGCGATGCACCACTTGGAATAAACAATCAAGTGAAATGTTTTAGCCGTCACTCGCGGAGCTTGCAATGAACTCAGGCGAGGAAAATAAGAGAGCACCCACTCGGAATGTCGTCGAGTGCACGAGTAAGTCATGTTTGCTGAGTTTCTAAGTCTTTTTTGCGAGTAGTCACTCGAATGCTTTATTGCTTTTGGGGTGAGGGAGCACTCGAACTCTGAGAGTATGTTGTTTCTGCTGGTGCGAGTGATCACTCGAGCATGTCTTTGCCTTCTGGGTGAGGGAGCACCCGGACTCGAATAAAGGTACTCCCGACGGGAGTAAAGAAATTGTAGAGCCAGAAAATTTGGACGTATAGCTGGCTTTTGGAATCTTTTGGTTTTTTCCAACTGCTTTTGTCTTGATTCGTCCCTCTTGAGATGTCGTGCTGACATGCATTGTTATGCTGTTTGATGACCTATGATGATGTTTGATTTCTTGATCCGTCGCGTCTTCTGGACCGTCATAATGATGGTTTGGACGTCGTGCTGCCTGTTGCCTGTTGAGTTTCCGAGGCTTGTATGGGAAACCGGCAAGATTTGATGCGTCCTGTAGATAATGCTGACCGTGTGAAGGCATATTTGCCTTGGAATTCGTAGCGCCCGTCCTGTTTGGTCTTTGATGCAATGATGGCGCCGCCTGAGCTTCCACGTGCTTTTCCTGGTTTGCCCTTGGATTACGCTATAAATACTTCCTGTGGTTGCCCGTCCTTGGCATCCATTCTTCGCATCTCTCTCTTCTGCTTCTTCTTCATATGGCGCCCAAGCGTGGTGGTGGTGTAGCTGGGCGAGGTCGTGGCCGCCATGGTCGTGGTGGTCGTACACCTCGTTCTTCACGAGGTGGACGACATGGTACCGCGTCGGTGCCTTCTTCTTCTTCCTCCATGGAAGAGGGTTTTTTGCGCTATGATTTTCTTTTGCGTGTTCTTGGTTGGAATGCTGCCCGGATTCTTCTTCCCTTCTCGTTTGCCTCCACTGCTTCTGAGCGTAACTTGAGGGGCTTCTGGTTCTGTCTTCACGGATGTGCTCGTTCTTCTTGGGTGGAGCTGGAGATTGATAGTTCATCCTTGATTTTCCTTGGGCTTGGCTGGAGGGCGTTTTCTCGTCAGTTGAATTTGTGCGGTGGAGATAGCCTTTGCTGTCATTTTGACAGCAAAGATACTGTTATTATCCGCGCATTTGATGCTGGTGGCAACCGTCTGGATCCATACTGTGAGGAAACAAGCAGCGACGATTCCGATGGCTCGAGTGGCGGTTCGCCTGCTTCTCCCGTGTCTTCGTCTTCGACTGATCCCTCGGGTGATGGTGTTTTCTCCTCTAGTTCTAAGGAAGAACTGGACGTCAAACCGGTCGTCAAGCGGCTGCGTCAGTAGGCGAGGCACCTTATAGAACTGGAGGACGGCGACCTTGTAGAACTGGGGGACGGCGAGCTTCTTCTTCACCGGCTGAGTTGCTACTTTGTCTGTGGTGATGCCCGTCGGGTTGTGGCACGAAAGTGCCAATTATCTCAGCATGAGCACTCATGTCGAAGTTTGAGCGTAGCCCATCTTGTAGTTCTGCGGGTCTTTCTGTAGCGGCAATTGTCGTTTTGACTTCTTTGTAATGAAATGAATGTCTTCGACTCCTTTGTAATGAGGTTGTCTTCGACTCCTTTGTAATGAATTTCTTCGACTCCTTTGTAATGAAACGAATGTCTTCGACTCCTTTGTAATGATATGAATGTCTTCGACTCCTTTGTAATGAAATGTCTTCGACTCCTTTGTAATGAGATGAATGTCTTCGACTCCTTTGTAATGAGGATGTCTTCTCGGGTGCGCGCTAGCGCTCCCGATGGGAGTAGCCCCCGAGGCTGCGTTTGATTTGTAAAATCGAGTGCAGGCTTTATGAATTTTTGTCTCACTAGTTTGTAGCTGTTTTTTGAATTTTTCCAACTTTGGATCGGGTGCGCGCCAGCGCTCCAGATGGGAGTAGCCCCCGAGTCTTTAGGTGATCGCTTGCGATCAGGTGAAGACTAAAGAACTGTGCGCTTTTCGATGTGTCTTGCTTTGTCTGAGCTTTTGCTTTTTGGCGAGAGTCTTGCGTTCTTTCCTCCCGATGTTTGTAGATAAGGTCGCGTTTTTTGGCGAGGATAGCGTCTCTCGGGGGGGAGTTTCGACTCGAGCCCCCGAATGCTTTTAAGTAAAGGTCGCGTTTAGCGAAGATAGCGTCTCTCGGGGGGAGTTTCGACTCGAGCCCCCGAGTGCTTTTAAGTAAAGGTCGCGTTTAGCGAAGATAGCGTCTCTCGGGGGTGGAGTTTCGACTCGAGCCCCCGAATGCTTTTAAGTAAAGGTCGCGTTTAGCGAAGATAGTGTCTCTCGAGGGGAGTTTCGACTCGAGCCCCGAGTGCTTTTAAGTAAAGGTCGCGTTTAGCGAAGATAGCGCCTCTCAGGGGGGTTTCGACTCGAGCCCCCGAGTTCTTTTAAGTAAAGGTCGCGTTTAGCGAAGATAGCGTCTCTCGGGGGGAGTTTCGACTCGAGCCCCCGAGTGCTTTTAAGTAAAGGTCGCGTTTAGCGAAGATAGCGTCTCTCGGGGGGGGGGGGGTTCGACTCGAGCCCCGAGTGCTTTTAAGTAAAGGTCGCGTTTAGCGAAGATAGCGTCTCTCAGGGGGAGTTTATTGCCCGAGCCCCCGAGTGCTTTTGAGTAAAGTGCTTTCCGCAACATTGTTTTATTCCTTCGAATTTTACATGGGTTGCCGATCGGTTCTGCTGCTGATGTCTTGATAGTGTCTAGAGGATTATGGGTAGAACAGGCGTAGGTTCACTATGTTCCATGTATTTCCCACGTCCTCATTGGTCTTCGGATTCTTCAATCTGTATGCTCCTCCTCCTATGACTTCCGAGATGATGAACGGCCCTTCCCATTGTGGGGCAAGTTTGTGCAATTTTTCCTGTATTAGCCGTAGCACAAGGTCTCCTTTGTTGAACGTTCTGATCCGTAGGCGACTGCTTTGATATGTGCGTAATTTATCCTGGTATCCTTCAGATCTTGCGATAGCTGTGTCCCGAGCTTCATTTTCTATGTCTTTGTCGTTCTGCAGTGCTTCTTCTGCCTCTCCCTCTTCGTACCCTGAGATTCTGGGGGCTCCGAATTTTAAACCGTGCGGCAGCACTGCTTCTGCTCCGTATACCAAGAAGAAAGGCGTATACTGGGTCGAGCTGTTTGGTGTGGTGCGCAGGCTCCATAGAACTGCGGGGAGATCCTCTACCCAGTTGCCTACGGCTTGTTCTAGTGGTGCTAGGAGTCGTTTCTTTATTCCTCGGCATACTAGGCCGTTTGCTTTCTCCATTTGGCCATTGGACTGCGGGTGTGCGACTGATGCGTAGTTGATTTTGATTCCTAGCTCCTGACAGAAGTTTTGGAATTCTGCTGCTGTGAAGTTTGTACCATTGTCTGTGATGATGTTGTGTGGTACCCCGAATGTGAAGATGATTGACTTGATGAAGTTGACAGCCATGAGGGCTGTTGAGCTGGTGATTGGTACTGCTTCGATCAACTTGGTGAACTTGTCTACTACGACTAGTAGGTGTGCTCGTCCTCCTTTTGATGATTTCTTGAGTGGGCCCACCATGTCGAGTACCCATGTGGCGAATGGCCATGATAATGGTATGGTTTTGAGTTCTGATGCTGGGGCGTGTGGCCTGCTGGCGAACTTTTGGCAGGCGATGCAACGTCGTACGATATCCTCTGCATTTCTCATGGCGGTCGGCCAGGAAACCTGCCCGAAAGGTTGTTTCCACGAGTGCTCGACTGCTGGCGTGATGCTCGCAGGTGCCTTCGTGAATCTCGAGTAGTAGGGCCTTGTCGTTTTCTTCGTCTATACACTTTTGGAGGACCTGAGAAGTGCTACGCTTGTAGAGCTTTCTGTTGATTACTATGAATGCTTTAGATCGTCGACTGATGCGCCATGCTTCTGCAACATCTTGTGGTAGAGTGTCCTGTATTAGGAATCTGAGGAACGGTTCTCTCCAAGCTGGATCTTCGGGTGCAGCTGGCTCTGCCTCCTCGACTGTGTTGTTGCCTTCTTCATTAGCGGTTGGGTTCGCTGCTGCCGCTTGCGCTGGTTCACTTGTATTGTCGTCCTCTGTATCTGCTTCCGACGCGAGTTCTTTAGTTGTGATGATGATCTCGTCTACGTATACCTGGACGTTTCCGCCAATCTGGTCTCCCACACGTGCTTGCATCATTCGCTGGTATGTTGCTCCGGCGTTGCTTAGACCAAAGGGCATTTTTTGACAGCAGGATACGCCGTGAGGGGTGATGAACGAGGTGTGCTCTTCGTCTTCTTCCTTCATCCTGATCATATTGAATCTTGAGTACGCGTCGAGGAAGGAGAGGGGGTCGCATCTTGCTGTGGAGTCGATTATTTGATCGATTCTTGGCAGGGGGAAGCGGTCTTTTGTGCAGTGTTTGTTGATAGGCCCGTAGTCGACGCACATCCTCGGTACCTCGGTGTCCTTTTTAGGGACTAGGACTGGGTTTGCTATCCATGTTGCTTTCTTCGTCTCTCGGATGAATTGTGCGTCGAGTACTCGGTTGACTTCTTCTCCGATTGCTCTGCGCCTGGGTTCTGAGAATCATCGCAGCGCCTGTTTTACTGGTTTGGTGTTTGGCTTGATGTGGAGCGCGTGTTCTACAAATTCTCGTGGTATCCCGGGCATGTCGGCTGGGCACCAGGCAAAAAATTTCCACTCTTCGCGAAGGAAGGTTATGAGGGCGGTTGCTTGCTCGTCTGGAAGGTGGGCATATACGCGAACCGTCTTCTCTGGGTCTGTTGGGTGTACTTGGTGTGTGATTGTGTGGCTGTCGATGCTGAAGTCGCGGCCAAATTCTTTTGTCTCGCTTCGGTTTGCCAGTGGAAATATGCTTTTGTCCGTTACCATGGCTATTTCTTTAAGCTTTTGTTGGGCTCCAAATGTGTCGGACTTTGTGGAAGTCGCGGTCGCACTGGTCCGATTTGGTGAAGCTTCCCTTGACTGTGATGATTCATGCGGGTCCTGGCATCTTGAGCTTGAGATATGCGTGGTGAGGGACCGCCATGAACTGTGTGAATGCTGGTCGCCCGAGTATGGCATGATACTGTAACTGCCAGTCGAGCACTTCGAACTCGAGCACTTGCTTTGCGAAGTTGCGCTTGCTGCCAAAGATCACATCAAGTTGTATTGTTCCAATGGAGGTGGCTGTTTCGCCCGGAACTACTCCGTGTATTGTGGTGCCTGATTTCTTCCAAACTGATCGTGGGATTAACATCTTGTGTAGGGTGCTGGAGAAGATTATGTTTAGACTGCTGCCTCCGTCCATGAAGACTCTGTCCATGTTGTATCCTCCGATCTGAGCTTCGAGGACCAAGGTTGCGTGCCCAGGCCTTGGGACTGCGGGCGGATGATCGCTCTGTGAGAAAGTGATGCTGGTCTCAGCGCCGCTCAGTTGGTAGGTTTCAGTTATCTTTAGGCCTTCGGATGCTTCGGCCTGCAAGGTGTAGGCATCTTGCTTTGCTTTCGGGGGTCTTCCTTCTTGGATCATGCAGACTCGTCCCTGGGACGTGAGGTATTGCTCTTCTGTAATTGGTGCGGGTGACTGCGCGCTTCTTCGAATGCGCTTGGCTTCACGCTCCTCTTTCAGGCTGTTGGAGAGTTCGGCGAATAGGCGGCAATCTCCTAGGGTGTGGCTTGCTCTGAGATGTCCCTGACTGTCTTCAAAACAGTGGATCGCGCAAGGTCCTTCCAGTTGCTCTTTAGCTGTGAGTTTGCTGGAGCCAGCGTGCCTTCTTCTTCTCGAGATTTGGAAGATTTGCGAGCGGTCTTCCGCTCGTCTATGGAATCTTGGGTCAAGTTCTATCCCGTCGCTGAGTGATTGGCTTCGGATGAAGTTGGCGAATTCATCTGGCATTCGATCTGGGTCGTAGTACTCTCCGGTCCGGGTTTCGGAGTCACTGTCTCGGCGTGTGGTGGGAGTCCTGGGTGTGTGTTCCACCCCGGGTCTTTATACCATAAGCTTGTAAATTGTCCTGTTTGGCATTATTAGCAAGCAAATCTTTTTGCGCATTAGAAATTTGTTCAAGCTGAGTTTGAACCATATGAAAATGCTTCACAAGACATTTAACATCATTAACTGTTCTACCTAGAACATCAAGCAAACTTTTGATAGCAAGAGTATTATCATGCAACCGACCTTGTATCTTCTCATTGAAGTGACTCTGCTTCATAATAAAATTATCAAGCTCATCTAAACAATTGTCAGTAGGCTTACCTTTAGGGATGTCACTTGCATTGAAATCTAAAAGAGAGTGTACCTCTACCATAGGTGGGTCAGTGGTAGGCTCACACAGCTTCTCAATTGGAGGTAGATTCTTCACGTCTTTAGCTTTAATTCCTTCCTCTTTTATAGACTTCTTTGCTTCTTGCATATCTTCAGGGCTTAGGACAAGCATGCCCCTCTTCTTTGCTGGTGGAGATGGTTCAGGCACGAACCAATCTTCAAGGTTTTTGGCAATCTTGCCCATCAATTCTTCCGCATCGTCCGGTGTTCTTTGCCTGAAAACACAACCAGCACAACTATCTAGATAGGATTTAGACCCATCGGTTAGACCAGCATAAAATATATCAAGTAATTCATTCTTAGGGATCTCATGTCCTGGTCTAGCCATTAGCAAACTGCAAAATCTCCCCCAAGCTTTAGGGAGATTCTCATCCTGCAACTGTTTAAAGTTATAAATTCTTTGCAAAGTAGCATGTTGCATATGAGCAGGAAAATACTTATCAACGAAAGATATAGCCATATCTTGAGGACTTTGAATGGAACCACATGGTAGTGCATCATACCATGCTCTAGCATCTCCTTTCAAGGAAAAAGGAAGAAGCTTGGTCACATAAAAGTTCCGGATCCTTTCATCAGTAGTAAATAAGCCACCCAACTCAGTGAGTTTGGTCAGGTGCTCGATAGCATCATCATTTTCTCTGCCATAAAAGGGATCAGCTTCAACTGTGGATATAAGTGAAAGATCAACAGAGAAGTCATAATCAGGATCAGTGATGCATATAGGAGAAGTAGCAAAAGTAGGATCAGGAGTAAACTTGTTCTTCAGGGAGTGCTTTGCTAGCAACTTCTTTATAGTAGCAGGGTCGGAATCAGCACATTCATTAAGCTCCCTGCAAAAATCATCATCAAGCGTAATATAATCATCCTCAAGGGGTTTCTCCTTAAGGCCAGCAAAGTTATGAATTTTTCCCATAGGTGTTTTGGTAACTGGAATTTCAACACCCGAGAATCGGGCAGTAGCAGCAATATGTTCTTCAATAAAAGAACCAAGTGAACCTGTAGTCTCAGAGGTAGTAGAAGCATCACCAAAAGTATCTGACATATTTCCAGACTCAGCAGAAATAGCACGTAACTGAGGTGAATCAAACTGACTCATAACTGAAGGTGAATCAAATTTAGCACTAGTGCTAAGAGCGGTACCTCTTCTCGTACAGGATGGTAAGATCAGAATCTTGGGGTCTCCTTTCTTACCTATAGTGGGTAGCATGCAGCAGGTAGGATACTTCAAGTAGACCTGTAAATAAAGCTATGGTCCCCGGCAACGGCGCCAGAAAACAGTACTTGATAACCCTCAACTGTAGGGGATCGAGATAGTCTTCGCGGGCAAGATAACCCAATTTATTGATTCGACACTTGGGGACACAAAGAATACGTACAGGATTTGACAATTGAGTTGTCAATTCAACCGCACCTAAAATAAACACTTGCTTGCACAAAGGTATTAGTAGCAACTGTGATACGGTGGTAGTAGTGGTGGTGATAATAGTGGTGATGGTGGTGGTGAAACAACAAAAGTAAAACAGCAAAAGTAAACAACTAGTAACCAGCAGGAAAGAAAACACTGTAGGCTAGGGAGATGGATGGTTGGGCGCTGCTTGGATGAGAACGAACATGTAATAGATTCTAACACGGGCAAGGCTCACAGAAAAGAAAGGATCATCTAGGCAAATATCAAACATCAGGCGTGTATCCCAGGGTAGTTGTACGTGCTTGCAATAAGAACTTTGCACAACATCTTTTGTCCTACCCTCCCGCTACAAACGGGGCCAAAAGGAACTTAGGGAGATTAAGGTACTCCTGTCAAAGAGCATCGGAACAAAGCATTAACACTTCATGGATACACGGAATCCTCAAATTATAGTCCATCCCCTTTGGTGTCCCAAGCTGTCACCATTGGGATCGCCGGTTCCGGACTATAATAGGTGCATACAACTCATAGATAGGATCAAGAACACCACAAACTCAAGAAACAAAAGGGTGATCAGATCTGAAATCATGGCACTCGAGCCCAAAGTGACAAGCATTAAGAGCAGAAAGTTGTAACAGAGATGATAAACACCAAGTAGATGATAGCCAACATGCCCCCAACAATCTGATTGAGCTATTACATGATCTAACTCATCCAATCCCTACCATCCCCTTTGCCTATAGCAAGGAATTACTCACACATGAGAGTGGATGTCATGGAGGGGTGATGGAGAGGCGATGATGATGACGATCGCGGTGATTTCCCCTCACCGGAGGCCAAAGCAGCCTCCAGATTAGCTCTCCCGGAGAAGAACAGAGGGTTGCGGCGGCTCCGCGACGTAGATTGGAAAAGCGACTTCTATTCTGGGGTTTCTGCGTCGGAGAATAAATAGGGCCAAAGTAGGGCACCGGGGGACGTGGGACCAAGCCAGGAGGGCAGGTGGCGCGGCCAGGGGCTGGGTCGCGCCAGGCACCCTCCTGGCTGCCCTGTGGCCCCCCTTTGGACTTGCGGAAGCTTCCCGAATGCTGATTTTTTATATATATTTTTTGGGATTTTTCCAGCGTACCTAAATATCCAGAAACCTGCACAAAAGAAAACAACACTCGTAGCTCTGCTGAAAACAACCTCAGTCCGGGTTAGTTTCGTTCAAATCATGGAAGAATGAATCCAAAACAATAGCAAAAGTCTTTGGAAAAGTAGATACATTTGAGACGTATCAACTCCCCCAAGCTTAGCTATTGCTTGTCCTCAAGCAATTCAGTTCAACGAACTGGACGCGACAAAGAAAACTTTGACAAACTCTTTTGCTTCATTAGATGTATATAAGCATGTACTACGAAAGAGTTTAGCAAGTTTTGAGACCATGCTACAAGGACAATGCACGAAGCAATCCTTCTTTCATGTAATCAGTCACAAACAAACAAAAAAGTAAATAATATGCTGCTGAGAATCAATTTAAGATCACAATGCACATAGCATGAACATATCAGAGTGGTATCTCGCTAGCCTCCATGAGTGAAGCAAAACATAAATGCAGAAACTCCTCCGGGGTTTTAAAGGAGACTAGAACTCAGAACTCAAAAGTAAGAAACATCACAAGCATGCAGAAGACAATGTGATACTTTGGGACAATGCATGTTACACTAAGAATGAAAATTATGCTCTCATAGTTGGTGCTTTGGAGAAAGGAAGGTGGAGACTCTCGAACCGTGGCTTTTGATGGCAAGGTTGAAAACCCGTGAAAGGAAGCAAAGACTAAACATGTGCCAGAGCTCTTGGTTTTGAAAGGAGAGATAAAACTCTTTTGAGAAGTGCAACTTTCCAGTCAACGGTGAACGGTAAAGGTCTCTCAATATCTCCCATGCCAACCATATTAATGCCTTTTGCTTACACATGTTCCCTTATCCATAAATCCTTTGATGGTCTACGGAACCTCTTATTTTGCCTCAAGGATGGAAGGAGGGTATCGTTCCATCTATCATAAGCAGCATTTGGTCCATTTCATTCCATCATCAAGTATGGGGGAGGTGTAACTCTCATATATATTTTTATTGACTAGTTAAAACTTCCGTCAAAATATTTTTGGCATGAAAGATACTGATTTTCCCTCACCGCACCATGAGCTTGTATGGTTACAAAGGGGAAGCTTTTGAATAAATTTCGAGATGGCATAAGAAAGTCTAAATTAGGAGTGGCCGGTAAATACCACATATAGGTAGGTATGGTGGACTCAAATGGAACAACTGGGTTTAGAAAGGTGATTGTGGAAGCACAAGCAGAATTCCGCTTGGTGCTGGAGGAAGGCTAGCAAAAGACGGGGAAGCAACCAACCAGAGAGCATAACGGTCATAATCATGCAGAGCGACAAAGTAACATTGAATCGGGCATGAAAGTGATATATCTCACTCTGAAGTAAAAAGATCATGAAGGCAGAACAGACTTTTTAGTATTAACATGCGTGAACATGTGCTAAGTCAACCCAAGAATTCCCCGGAGGGAAATACCACTTCAATATGCCACACCATGAACAATGCAATGCATGTCAATCATTTCAAGCAACACATTATAAACTCTAGCTATTTGAGACTAACCACAAAGAAAGCATGAACCACTGGGAAAGCATTGTAAACATAGCACTATGTCGCTACAAGCTGGTCTCTAATCATAAGTACAGGCATATGTACAAAAGTAGAAACAAAAAGAGTTCATACCGGCTTTCCTTGTTGCATCCCTTCCGTCGATCTTCGTCATTACTGCCTTTTCACTTACACGATCGAGCATAGGAAATTATAAGCATCACGGACTCGAGCTGAACTCTGAAACAAAGCAAACTAAAGAGAAAAGGAAACATTTTTGGGTTTTTTGTAGTTTTAACAAAAGCAAAAGAAAGGAGATGTCACAACCCCAAGTTAGGTAATGTGCTAGGATCAAAGTCCTCTTGCATCATGTTAAAAATTTCAAAGGAAATCATTGAAATCAAATTCAAAAGCAAAATGGGAGAAGGAACCCCCCCCCAGATGAATTAATTCAAAAGGCCAGATAAAAATCTTCTCCAAAAATTCATGTTAGATTTTTGAAAAGTCTTATAAATGAGTGTGATCACATATCAAGTGATGTGGGACCCACCCCATGCTCATGGATTTTTCAAATATTCAAACAGTGCCTTGGAATTAATTAAAAACCCCTTTTTGATTTAAAGTTAAAATTATTTGAATTTTAAAAATGTTCAAACTTTACAAGTGGCTAGCCTAGTATATTGTGTTGCCACATAAAAAGTTTCAGCATTTTATAAAATGGTTTGATATTTTTATCAGAGCCAAAAGAAATATACAGAAAAAGAAAGGAAAGATTAAACAGAGAGAAAAGGAAAAGGAAGCTTACCTGGCATTTCGGCCCAACTTGTCGCCCCCGGCCCAAGCCCACCTCCCGCTCCCTTGTCGTCTTCCCCAGGCCAGCACGCAGGGAGCTGCATGGCGACCATGCCATGGCCGCCGACGAGCCCCTGGCCACCTCCTGCTTCTCCCGCGCCACCTCTTCACGCCTGGAGACGCCCAGAAGCCCCCCCCCCCCGGTTCCATTCCCCCTCTCCACGAACACCCTCCCCGTCTCCCTCGCCCGATTTCGTCGCCACCCGTGAAGAACGCCGGAGCGCGCCGCCGCACCTGCGTGGCCAGTGAGCCTGTCGACCGCCACCGCCGTGTCCATCCTCCTCCCCGCCGTCGTCTACGTCTCTCAGTGCAGCGAATCGAACCCGAAGCCCTCCTAGTCGCCGGAATCAAGCTCGAGACGTCGCGGGACCCGAAGGACGCCATCGCCGATTTCGTCGTCGTCGGGCCACCTCAGCCTTCGCCGCCACCTCCGTCGAGTTCCTGGTGAGCAGGAGGTTCAAACCCCTCTCTCCCCGCACCTTTTTGATGTCTCCTTGTTGATCCGCCATGGGAGCCGAAGTGCCTCGCCGCCACGGTCGTCGTCGTCGAGAACCGTAACGCAATCGAGCTCGGGGCCATGTCCTTCACCTTCGCCATGCTCCGCTGCTTCGAACGCACCCACCCACGCTCCAAATGGTGCCCCGTAGCCGAGTTCACCTCGAGCCAGCAGCTCCGCCGCCGCTAGGGCTCGTCGTCGCCGTCAAACCAGTGCCTCCCAGGCCCGCCACTTGGTTCCATTCGATGCGCAGCACCAAGAGCGAAGTCTCGGTGGTTGCGGCGCTCGATTTGGACCACGGGAGCTCCCTCCCCGTACAGCGCCGCCGCACTGGTGGCCACCGGCGGCTAGCCGCCGGCCTGTCAAGCTAAACCCCGGCCTAATCCACCCGCTAGTGACCCCCACAGCCTATGACATGTGGGGCCAGCCACACTAATCCCCCATGTTAAGTTAAGATTAATTCAAATCGTTTTAATTAAACAGTGAGAGGCTGACCAGTGGGTCCCAGTAGTCAGTGGACCCCTGACGTCATGCTGATGTCACAGTGACGCAGTAAATGAATTTCTAGAATAAAAAGAAATCAAGAAAATCCAGAAAATCCAGAAAATAGCCCAAACTTTGGAAATTCATAGAAACTTCATATTAACTCCAAATTGGACAAATAATATATGAAAAATGATCAGGAGAAAATAAGCTATCCAAATATCCAACTTTCAACTATGTTTGAGTTGAATTTAAAATGTTATCACTAGCATTTGCTATTTGATTTAAATGGAATTAAATCAAATTCATTTCAAATAATTTTGCAACTTGAACCATGGCAACATGCTACATTTCAACTACACATCAGAGGCATATCATACACATTTCAAAATAGTTCAAATTGATCAAACAATGTCACATGTAACTTGGCTAAGTTTGAATTCAAATTGGAGTTTGAATTTTCAATTCAATTTGCAATATACTCCATTTAAATGGAATTGCCTCACACATCAAAGCATATACATCAAGTTTCAACCTTCATCCATGTGATTGTGCATTGTATTTATATTGCTTCCTTGTTTATTGTTTGTCGAGTAGAGGTGGAACCGGAACAGGAGGCTGCCCCCTTCGTTGAAGACCCCGAACCCGAACCTCGTCAGCAAGGCAAGCAAACCCCCATTAATCATGTCGATAAAATCCCACTTCCCTCTCATGTCTCGCTTATGCATTGTTTAGGATGATTACCATGCTACGTTTCTACCGCATAGATGAACCCATTCCTTTGCATGACCTATCTTTTGTCACAGTAGAAGCAAACCACAATCCTAGCAAATGTAGGAGTTGGTTGATATCATGTGGCCCCTGCAATTGTTACTGCTTATTGCATGCTTAGAGTGATACCATGTTGATACTGTTATGTGAGTCGGGATGGTAGTGATCATGATGATGATGGTAGAAAAGTGTTGGTGAATCTACCCTAATACAAGGTGAACGATGAGAGGCTGTGTAGGAGTACACGGTGGGTTGTCTCGTTGAACACCGCCCTAAGTCCGAGTTCTTGTGTGGTGATCCAAGATGAAGAGTACAACCACACATTGGGCTCACTGACCCCTCTCAGCTTACTAACTCATCCCCTTCGATGTCCAGACGTCGCAATAGTTCGGAGTTCTGGTAGGTTTGTGGCCTGGCTGCTAAGTGAGAGAACGGCTCATCCGAGACCGGCTTTTGCACCACACACACATCATCTGGGTCCACTTCGGTAAACCGGCCGGGTTCACGATAGTGGTAGCCAACCCAGATAGGCGGCTCTCTTGGACTAGATCGGCTATGAGGTAACAGTTGTGGTGAGCATCCTCGCTGACACCCCTTGAATGGTGTCGAGATCAAAGGCGGTAACCGATGGTCATGTGTGTGTAGCGGTACACCCCTGCAGGGTTAACAAAACTATTCGAATAGCCGCGTCCGTGGTTATGGACTGCTTGGAAAGCTTAGCTTGATTATTAGACAACTTGAACTGGATACTTATAAAACACACCAAGATAAGTGTGAGTGCTATGGCGTGCTTTCTCGTGGGGAAGTCGAGGAAGGCACCATAGTGGTGTAATTGGTTGAAGAGATGTAGTGGACTCGTGTACGCTTCTTATCTCAAGTCTGGTACTCGTAGTTCAGGACTAGCCAAGTCAAAGATGGCACTTCTACAAGTGAAACCCCACCTCCTTTTATCTTGATACATGTGCATGAGTAGTATAGCTCCTATGTAAGTCTTGCTGAGTACGACTTTGTACTCACGTTTGCTTATTCTATGTTTTAGATGAACCCACTGACCCCGAAGGTGGCTTCTTCATCGAGCTCGATGACTGAAGATCAAGCTAGTCTAGTCCGAGTCAGACGACTGGTTCCCTCGTGGAGGGTTTGTGTTTAAATAAGGCTTCTTAAGCCATTTGTTAAACTTGTTTGTACTCAGACCTACTTTGCTTCCGCTTGTTTGTTGTAATGTTGGATTACATGCTTGTGATCTCTGTGTGCACTCTGTAAGAGTTATCAATAAAATGTATACTTTGTAGAGAATTTCAATGATACCTGCTGTTCATACAAGGCATGTGTGCTGCGTGTATGTTTATAACATGCATGTCTTTGTATGGGTTTTCGAGACCTTAGTTGTGATCTGGCTGGCGGTCTTTCATACACCAAGTGGCCCTTAGATGTGCGCAACTTGGGGCATCGCGATGCGATTGCTTGAGACTCCGTCTCGTGCACACTTTGTGGTATGATTGTGCCCGCCCTAGACCCTGACTAAGTGATCGGGCTGGAGTAAGGCTATGTAAGAGTTTATGAGATAGTCAATAGTATGGTTGAGGCGACTTGTCTGTGAATATGGGAGTTCATCACCCATATCATTAGACTTGTGTGCGGACGATGAGGACCCATCTCAGTTGATCATCCGGCCTGGATGGGATGCCCCTCACGTACGATGCTTTTCGAGAGCGTTCTGTGCTTGGCCTTGTCTGCTTAGACAAGTGGGTACGGTTCTCGGCTCTCCATATGACTATGTCTTAGCTGGACTTGCATACGCTAACCCTGGGTCCCGACAGGAGAAATCTTTTTGGGTTTTGCAAACTAAAAGAACAAAGAAGAAGAGTGTCAGATCCCTCTATTAGGTATGTGCTAGGGTTAGCTAGTGCCTTTGCATCATGTCAAAATTTCAAAAAGAAATCTTGGAAATCAAATTCAAAATCAAAATGGGAGAAGGAACACCCCCCAGATGAATTAATTCAAAAGGCCAGATAAAAATATTTTCCAAAAATTCATGTTAGAGTTTTGAAAAGTCTTATAAATGAGTGTGATCACATATCAAGTGATGTGGGACCCACCCCATGCTCATAGATTTTTCAAATATTCAAACAGTACCTTGGAATTAAAGAAATACCCCTTTTTGATTTAAAATTCAAATCATTTGAATTTTAAAAATGTTGAAAGTTTATGAGTGGCTAGTTTATATTATTATGAGGCCACATAAAAGTTTTCAGCATTTAATAAAATGGTTTGATATTTTTTATCAGAGCCAAAACAAATATACAGAAAACAGAAAGGAAAGATTAAACAGAAGAAGGAAAAAGGTTTACCTGTTGCCCAGGGCGAAGGCCCACCTGGCCCAGCCCAACTCCTCCCTTGGCGTCTTCTTCCCCGGCGCCCCAAGCAGCTCGGTGGCGAGCTCACCACCGAGGACGCCACCGAGGCCGCCTAGACCTCTCCCGAGCTCTCTCCTGGCGCCATGCAATCGCCACAACCCCCGCACACCTCTCCCTGGCTCCCGTTTCTCCTCTATCCTCTCCGGTGAAGCGCCCCGCGAAGCAGCCGTGACCGAGCCGGTGCACCGACGAACCCCAACGCGGCGACAGAAGTCCTCAAGCTCCGCCACCGTGTCCAATCGAACCAGCGTCGACGACTTCGTCTTTCCCCCAGGTCAATCGAAGCCCAGGAGCACTCCAGGTGACGCCGGCTTTAAGGAATCGCCGCCGGCCGCCGACGAGTCCAGCCTCAAATTCGTCCACGCCAAGCACTCCCCGGCCTCCCCGAGCCCTTCATCGCGATCAGGGTGAGCTTGCCGTTCTTTTGCCTCCATCCACGCATCCTCCCGTGCCCGTTTGCATGATTTCGACGAGGTCCGAGACCAAGCGCCGCCGCTCGTCGTCGAGGACATGCACCAAAGCACCCGTTTGACCCCTGGATGGCTCCACTAGTTCCGCACACACCCCAGCTTCGTTTCTATACTCTCGGTTTCCAAATCCGTGCACAAAATGAAGAACCCGACGAGTCCAGTGCCCGACTTCCGCCGCCGCTCGTCGCCGATGATGTTCCGGTGATCCCCGTGGCCCCCTGATGACACCACTCGATGCGGATGACCTCAAGGAGCAAGCCCATGCCCTCCAGGTCCCTCCCCGCGCCCTAGAACCCAACTCCGGCAAGACTCCGGCGAGTCCACGGCCGCCGTCACCATTAACCCTCCCCTCTCTCTCTCTCTGACTCGTGGGCCCGAGGCCACTAAGCTAATCCCCCCCTAACCCACTGACTACTGGGCCCCAGCACACTAACCCCTCTCTGTTAATTAAACAGAGAGGATTAAATCCCTCTGCCACTGACATGGCTGGCCCACCAGTCAGGCCCCTGCTGAGGTCATGCTTGCATCAGCATGACGCAGTAAAGGAATTTCCAGAGATTTAATAAATTAAAGAAAATCCAGAAAATACCCCAAACTTTGGAAATTCATAGAAATTCATATTAACTCCAAATTGGACAAATAATATATGAAAAATGATCAGGAGAAAATTATCTTTCCAAATATGCAACTTTCCACTCTGTTTGAGTTGAATTTAAAATGTGATCAGTAGCATTTGCTATTTGATTTAAATGGAATTAAATCAAATTCAATTCAAATATTTTTGCAACTTGAACCATGGCAACATGCTACATTTCACTTACACATCAGAGTCATATCATACACATTTGAAGATAATTCAAAATGATCAAACTATATTACATATAACTTTGATAATGTTGAATTCAAATGTGGAATTTGAATTTGCATTTTAAATGCAATACATTCCACTTAAATGGAATTGCCTCACACATCAAAACTTATACTTCAAGCTTTAACATTCAATCATGTGCTTGAGCATTGCATTCATATTGATTGCTACTTCGTGCTTTGTTTGTCGAGTAGAGGTGGAACCGGAGCAAGAGGTCACCCCCTTCGCTGAAGATCCAGAGCCAGAACCTCGTCAGCAAGGCAAGCAAACCCCCATTGATCATGTCGATAAAATCCCACTTCCCTCTCATGTCTCGCTTATGCATTGTTTAGGATGATCACCATGTTACGATTCTACCGCATAGATGAACCCATTCCTTTGCATGACCTATCATTTTGTCACAGTAGTAAGCAAACCACAATCCTAGCAAATGTAGGAGTTGTTTGATATCATGTGGCCCCTGCAAATGTTATCGCTTATTGCATGCTTAGTATGATACCATGTTGTTACTGTGATGTGAGTCGGGATGGTAGTGATCATGTTGATGATGGTAGAAAAGTGTTGGTGAATCGACCCTAATACAAGGTGAACGATGAGAGGCTGTGTAGGAGTACACGGTGGGTTGTCTCGTTGAACACCGCCCTAGTACTAGTTCTTGTGTGGTGATCCAAGATGAAGAGTACAACCACACATTGGGCTCACTGACCCCTCTCAACTTACTAACTCATCCCTTTCGATGTCCAGATGTCGCAGTAGTTCGGAGTTCTGGTAGGCTTGTGGCCTGGTTGCTAAGTGAGAGAACGGCTCACCCGAGACCGGCTTATGCACCACGCACACATCGCTTGGGTCCACTTCGGTAAACCGGCCGGGTTCACGATTGTGGTAACCAACCCAAGTAGGCGGCTTTCTCGGACTAGATAGGCTATGAGGTAACAGTTGTGGTGAGCATCCTCGCTGGCACCCCTTCAATGGTGTCGAGATCAAAGGCGGTAAATGATGGTCATGTGTGTGTAGCGGTACACCCTTGCAAGGTTAACAAAACTATTCGAATAGCCGCGTCCGCGGTTATGGATTGCTTGGAAAGCTTAGCTTGATTATTAGATAACTTGAACTGGATACTTCTAAAACACACCAAGATAAGTGTGAGTGCTATGGCGTGCTTTCTCGTGGGGAAGTCGAGAAAGGCACCATAGTGGTGTAATTGATTGGAGAAAGTAGTGGACTCGTGTACGCTTCTTACCTCAAAGTCTGGTACTCGTAGTTCAGGATTAGCCAAGTCAAAGCTGGCATTTCTGCAAGTGAACCCCACCTCCCTTTACCTTGATACATGTGCATGAGTAGTATAGCTCCTATGTAAGTCTTGCTGAGTACGACTTTGTACTCACGTTTGCTTAATCTATGTTTTAGATGACGCCACTGACCCCGAAGGTGGCTTCTTCATCGAGCTGGACGACTGAAGTTAAGCTAGTCTAGTCCCAGTCAGCAGACTGGTTCCCTCGTGGAGGGCTTTGTGTTTGAATAAGGCTTCTTAAGCCATTTGTTAAACTTGTCTATACTCAGACATAATTTTCTTCCGCCTGTGTTGTAATGTTGGATCACATGTATGTGATCTCTGTGTGTACTCTATAAGAGTTATAAATAAAATGTACACTTTGTAGAGAATTGCAATGGTACCTACTGTTCATACAAGGCATGTGTGCTGCGTGTATGGTTATAACATGCATGTCTTTGTATGGGTTTTCGAGACCTTAGTTGTGTTCTGGCTGGCGGTCTTTTATACACCAAGTGGCCCTTAGATGTGCGCAGCTTGGGGCATCGCGATGCGATTGCTCGAGACTCCGTCTCGTGCACACTTTGTGGTATGATCGAGCCCGCCCTAGACCCCGACTAAGTGATCGGGCTGGAGTAAGTCTATGTAAGAGTTTTGAGATAGTCGATAGTATGGTTGAGGCGACTTGTCTTTGAATATGGGAGTTCACCACCCATATCAGTAGACTTGTGTGCGTACGATGAGGACCCATTTCAGTTGATCATCCGGCCTGGATGGGATGCCCCTCATGTACGATGCTTTCCGAGAATGTTCAGTGCTTGGCCTTGTCTGCTTAGACAAGTGGGTGCGGTTCTCGGCTCTCCATATGACTATGTCTTAACTGTACTTGCATACGCTAACCCCGGGTCCCGACAGACTTGGTATCAGAGCAGGACTGACTGTAGGACTAGTAGCCTTGGCCGAAGTCGAGTCTAGCATTCTATAGTTATATAGTTACTCTGGGTATATAAGGGAACAACGTAAGGCTTCTTTTTTCTCCTTACCCCCTTCGTTCTGAGTTCTGAGTCACCCTCATCTTATTCTACGGGAAGATAGGACTAGGCTCTCCTTTGTCTGATTAGCACATCTCGTTGTTTGCTTCCTTGTAGCCGTAGGAAAGTTGTGATCGGTTTGTTAGATTGGTTATGCTCCCTGTTTTACTACATCGTATGTAAGTGTTGTTTCCATGTTGGAAGAAATTGTCATTTCTTACAATTACAGCCGTTATGCTGTCCGAGTCATTCCAGGTTTATCTCATAATCTGATGCATTTGCAAACTCCTTTCTGTTTCAGATGGCAGATCTTCCCCCTCGGCAGATTGTTCGTTTGACCAGGTGCCTCGGTGTGCGTGGCCATCCCGCCACGTTGATCGAGATGATGTCCTACGTGGGATATCGATGGTACCCTGAGTACACCATCGAGGAGCAGTTCCACGACTTCAACCAGACGCAGTTCCATTGCATTGTCCGGATCTACCCACACCACGTTGGAGTCACCCAGCCTATCCACTTTGGACATGGCATCGGCGTTACCGAGAACATGGCTGTGCAGGATGTTGCATATTCATGAATTACTTTGCTGAGAGAGACTTCTTTCCGCTATATCCCTGTTGCACTTCCAGAAGAGGAGGGATATTACACCGGACTCTACTCAGATCACTCTGCAGAGGATCCAACACTTCAGGTGACTGCTAGGTTTGCTAGTGACAGAGATCGTGATGCACGCGCTCTCCGTTTTGAGCTCCACGCTACTCGAGTTCGTCTGTACCAAGCACTGACGCTCTTGGCACCTTTTGTGAGCGTGGGATCAGTTGAGTATGATGCGATCTATCCAGTGAGGACGCAGATGCCTTCTCGAGTTGCTTGGCCTGAGATTGGAGGCATTTTTCCACCCCGTGGTCCTTAGCTTCCACCCTACACTGGACCTAGGCCCCATCCTTGCCCAAATGGATATCAGGGTCCACAAGCCTCCGTGTTTTCCGATGGTCACCTCCAGCTACCGGGATACGCGGGTAACTTTTATGAGGACTACTATGGAGATGGAGATGAGTGAGACCGCCTGTGGTATTACTTAGTGAGGATGTAGTAGTATCTTAGTATATTGTAAGCAAGGTGTCTAAGTTCCAGAGGCTTAGATAAATAATGTATAGGAAGTCAGAGTGCCTCTGAAGGATGTATCATCTTCATCACGTTTGTATTAGCTTAGTGCTTGTACTAAAACGGTGTATGGTTTGTATGACAGCTTGTGAATATATGGCTTGAATGCTTTTATCACCATGTTGTCAAGATGATTACTTCCTTTGCTCTGTAATCCTTCCAGTACTTCAATACCTTGATTAGACTCTTCAAATCAACTCTGTTTGACTTTGGTTTTTCACCTTCAGGATGTCTCAAGGAACCCGTGGCCAGATTGGTCGTAACCAAGGTCGTGGGAATGACCAGGAGGAAGGCAACCTTCCACCCCCACCCACGATGGCCCAAGTCCTGATGGAGGTCGAGAGGAACCGCCGTGACTCTCACCACCTGCTGGAAGTCATTGCACGCAACACCACTCAGCAGCGCAATGAGCTGGTGTCTCTGAACGACTTCATCCGGCTTCATCCCCCGGTTTTCAGTTACTCCACCGAGCCCCTTGACGCCGATGACTGGCTTCGCAGCATCGAGAGGAAGCTCCAAGTAAGCCATGTTGCAGATGGCGACAAGGTCAGCTACGCCACCTATCACCTCGAAGGTGCAGCTAGCTCTTGGTGGGAGAACTTTCTGAATATGCGACCAGTTGGACCACCTGCATCTTGGGAGGAGTTCTGCACGTCCTTCCGCGAGCACCACATTCCCAAGGGTCTTATGGACCGCAAGCGTGAGGAGTTCTGTAACCTCACTCAAGGCAGAAGAACCGTGGACGAGTTTAGTCATGAGTTCAACCGACTTGCTCGTTATGCCACCGAAGAAGTCTCCACCGACTCCAAGAAACAAGAGAGGTTCCGTCGTGGCCTCAACAGTGGACTCCGTCGCGAGCTCAACCTTCATGACTTTGCCACATTCCAGGTCCTTGTCAACAAGGCCATCAAGGCAGAGGACATGAACACCCCCAATGATTTCCGCAAACACCCTAGAGAGGAAGGTTCATCCAGCTCTGGTTCCCAGAAACGCAAGATCTGGATCCCCAACAGTATGTTCCGCCAAAACAACCCACCGAGGCCATCCTATGCGGCGCCTCGTCCACCCACCCAGTTCCACCCAGCTCCACCAAACAACCCAGCTCCCCGCACTGTTTTCGGAGCTTGCTACAAGTGTGGTCAGGCAGGCCACTATTCTCGTGAGTGTCCCCAGAACCAACTCCAACACCAGAATGCTCCACCACGTGCCGGAGGCAACAACAGCAACAATGGTCGTGGCAAGCCACCCCAGAAGGTCTACACCGCCAAACCCGCTCCTCCCGCCACTCGTGGACGTCTGAACCAGGTTGCAGCCGAAGAGACTGACGACACTACTGACGTCATTCTTGGTACGCTCCCAGTCAATTTTATTCCTACTTCCGTTCTTTTCGACCCAGGAGCATCTCATTCATTCATGTCGGAAAGTTATGCACTTCGTCATGAGTTACCCTTTGTTGAATTGTCCATCCCGATGGTTATTCAAACTCCAGGGTCACGATGGCAAACTAATAGAGTAAGCCATGGTAATCAAATAGCAATTGAGGGTTTAGTATTCCTTGCTTCACTCATAGCCCTCAAGTCTTCGGATATTGATGTCATCCTTGGCATGGATTGGCTATCAAGACAGAATGCCTATCTGGATTGCAAAGGCAAATCCGTGAAACTCACCCACCCTTCAGGCACAACCGTCAACTATACCTCACCCAGAACAAGAACCCAAGTGCATTCTTAGAATGTACTTCCCCTTCCCGAACTTGAAGATATTCCGGTGGTTCGTGACTTCCCGGATGTCTTTCCTGAAGAGCTGCCGGGCATGCCGCCCGACAGGTGTGTAGAATTTATAGTGGATCTTGTTCCAGGAACCGCACCAATTTCCAAACGCCCATATAAAATGGCCCCACATGAGTTAGCTGAGCTAAAAACCCAACTTGATGCTTCGTTGGCAAAAGGCTTCATCCGCCCTAGCTCATCGCCATGGGGTTGCCCCGTTCTGTTCGTAAAGAAGAAAGATGGAACAGAAAGGATGTGTGTAGACTATCGCCCGCTAAATTTAGCGACGATAAAGAACAAATACCCACTGCCCAGGATCAATGATCTTTATGATCAACTTGCAGGATCCTCCGTCTTCTCCAAGATGGATTTGAGATTAGGTTATCATCAGATCAGAATCCGAAATGAGGACATTCCCAAAACGGCTTTTACTACTCGTTATGGTCTTTACGAGTACACCGTCATGTCCTTTGGTTTAACCAATGCCCCCGCCACATTCTCACGCTTGATGAATTCGATCTTCATGGAGTACCTAGATAAATTTGTTGTGGTTTATCTCGATGATATTCTCATCTACTCGAAGAACGAAGGAGATCATGCCGAACACTTAAGGCTGGTATTGATGAAACTTAGAGAGCATCGCCTGTACGCTAAATTCTCCAAGTGTGAATTCTGGCTACCAGAAGTGACCTACTTAGGCCACGTGATTTCTGCAAAAGGCATTGCTGTGAATCCCGAGAGAGTTCAGGCCGTCCTTCACTGGACTCCACCTGAATCGGTTAAGCAAGTTAGGAGTTTTCTTGGCCTAGCCAGCTATTGCCGTCGCTTCGTCGAGAACTTTTCCAAAGTTGCAAAGCCTCTTAGTGAACTCCTCAAGAAAGATAAGAAATTCTTATGGACTCCCAAGTGCGAGGAAAGCTTTCAAGAGCTAAAAAGAAGATTAACTTCTGCACCCGTGCTTGCACCTCCAGACACTAAAAAGGATTTCGAGATCTATTGTGATGCCTCACGGCAAGGGTTAGGATGCATACTTCTGCAAGATCGACATGTGGTAGCTTATGCTTCACGCCAATTGCGGCCACATGAAGAGAACTATCCTACCCATGACCTTGAACTCGCTGCCGTAGTTCATGCCCTAACAACTTGGCGACATTACCTCCTTGGTAATCGTTGTGAGATTTATTCTGACCACCAAAGCCTCAAATATATTTTCACCCAGCCAGATCTAAATCTCAGGCAAAGACGCTGGATTGAGTTGATAAAATATTACGACGTAGGAATTTCTTACACCCCAGGCAAAGCCAATGTCATGGCTGATGCACTAAGTCGTAAGTCGTACTGTAACAACCTCATGTTACAGCAGTATCAACCACTTCTTCGTGAGGACTTTCGCAAGCTCAACCTTGAGATTGTTCCTCATGGCTATCTTTCAACCTTGGTGGCGAAACCAACTCTTGAGGATCAAATCATAGTTGCCCAAAGGCGTGCACGACGTGTTCGCCGGATCAAGGAGAACATTGCTAGCGGAGTTGCTAAATGTTTCTCCACAGATAGCAAAGGAACGGTATTCTTTGAAAATCGTTTGGTAGTACCTAAGAATAAGGAACTAAGGCAACTCATCCTCAAAGAAGCCCATGACACACCCCTCTTTATTCATCCCGGTAGCACAAAAATGTACCGAGATCTACGCCAGAGATTTTGGTGGACTAGGATGAAGAGAGAAATTGCTCAATTTGTTGCCGAATGTGATGTTTGTCGTCGCATTAAGGCAGAACATCAAAGACCTGCTGGTACACTTCAACCTTTGTCTATTCCCGAGTGGAAATGGGACAAAGTCGGTATGGATTTCATCACCGGCTTTCCAAGAACCCAGAAAGGAAACAATGCCATCTTCGTTGTCATAGATAGGCTTTCCAAAGTTGCTCACTTCCTTCCGGTTCGCGAGTCTATAACTGCTAGCCAGTTAGCAGATTTGTACATCTCCAGAATTGTGTCTCTTCACGGTGTTCCTTTGGAAATCAATTCTGATCGTGGTAGCCTTTTCACCTCTAGATTTTGGGGAAGCTTACAACGTGCTTTGGGGACTCATCTCTCCTTTAGTACGGCTTTCCATCCTCAGTCTAGCGGTCAAGTCGAAAGGGTTAACCAAATTCTTCAAGACATGCTCAGAGCTTGTGTTATCTCATTCGGAAAGAATTGGGAGAATTCTCTTCCATATGCCAAATTTGCTTATAACAATAGTTTTCAATCTAGTCTGAACATGGCTCCTTTTGAACTCCTATATGGACGACGATGTCGAACACCACTAAACTGGTCAGAAACCGGTGAAAGACAATTCTTTGGACCGGATATGATCAAGGAAGCAGAAGAGCAAGTTCGCATTGTTTGTGATCAATTGAAAGCAGCCCAGTCTCGTCAAAAAAGCTACTATGATCGTCATCATAGGCAAGAGAGCTACAATCTGGATGAGAAGGCTTACCTTCGGGTTACTCCTCTAAAGGGAACCCAACGTTTCGGTATCAAAGGCAAGTTGGCCCCACGTTACATCGAACCTTTCCGCATTCTAGCTAAACGTGGAGAAGTTGGCTACCAACTTGAACTACCCCCGCACCTTTCTCGAGTACACGATGTATTCCATGTGTCCCTCCGCGAAGTCGACCATGAAACGCTTGATCTCCAAGATGACCTTTCTTATCGAGAATACCCCGTTCGTATTCTTGATTCCGCAGAGCGTGTCACTCGTCGTCAGAAGATTAGGTTTCTGAAAGTGCAATGGTCACACCACTCTGAAAGAGAAGCCACGTGGGAAAGAGAAGACCGTCTCAGTGCCGAGTACCCCACCTTCCTCCCGCAGACTTCTGAATCTCGGGACGAGATTCTTTTGAGTGGGGGCGAGTTGTCAGATCCCTCTGTTAGGTATGTGCTAGGGTTAGCTAGTGCCTTTGCATCATGTCAAAATTTCAAAAAGAAATCTTGGAAATCAAATTCAAAATCAAAATGGGAGAAGGAACACCCCCCAGATGAATTAATTCAAAAGGCCAGATAAAAATATTTTCCAAAAATTCATGTTAGAGTTTTGAAAAGTCTTATAAATGAGTGTGATCACATATCAAGTGATGTGGGACCCACCCCATGCTCATAGATTTTTCAAATATTCAAACAGTACCTTGGAATTAAAGAAATACCCCTTTTTGTATTTAAAATTCAAATCATTTGAATTTTAAAAATGTTGAAAGTTTATGAGTGGCTAGTTTATATTATTATGAGGCCACATAAAAGTTTTCAGCATTTAATAAAATGGTTCGATATTTTTTATCAGAGCCAAAACAAATATACAGAAAACAGAAAGGAAAGATTAAACAGAAAAAGGAAAAAGGTTTACATGTTGCCCAGGGCGAAGGCCCACCTGGCCCAGCCCAACTCCTCCCTTGGCGTCTTCTTCCCCGGCACCCCAAGCAGCTCGGTGGCGAGCTCACCACCGAGGACGCCACCGAGGCCGCCTAGACCTCTCCCGAGCTCTCTCCTGGCGCCACGCAATCGCCACAACCCCCGCACACCTCTCCCTGGCTCCCGTTTCTCCTCTATCCTCTCCGGTGAAGCGCCCCGCGAAGCAGCCGTGACCGAGCCGGTGCACCGACGAACCCCAACGCGGCGACAGAAGTCCTCAAGCTCCGCCACCGTGTCCAATCGAACCAGCGTCGACGACTTCGTCTTTCCCCCAGGTCAATCGAAGCCCAGGAGCACTCCAGGTGACGCCAGCTTTAAGGAATCGCCGCCGGCCGCCGACGAGTCCAGCCTCAAATTTGTCCATGCCAAGCACTCCCCGGCCTCCCCGAGCCCTTCATCGCGATCAGGGTGAGCTTGCCGTTCTTTTGCCTCCATCCACGCATCCTCCCGTGCCCGCTTGCATGATTTCGACGAGGTCCGAGACCAAGCGCCGCCGCTCGTCGTCGAGGACATGCACCAGAGCACCCGTTTGACCCCTGGATGGCTCCACTAGTTCCGCACACACCCCAGCTTCGTTTCTATACTCTCGGTTTCCAAATCCGTGCACAAAATGAAGAACCCGACGAGTCCAGTGCTCGACTTCCGCCGCCGCTCGTCGCCGATGATGTTCCGGTGATCCCCGTGGCCCCCTGATGACACCACTCGATGCGGACGACCTCAAGGAGCAAGCCCATGCCCTCCAGGTCCCTCCCGCGCCCTAGAACCCAACTCCGGCAAGACTCCGGCGAGTCCACGGCCGCCGTCGCCATTAACCCTCCCCTCTCTCTCTCTGACTCGTGGGCCCGAGGCCACTAAGCTAATCCGCCCCTAACCCACTGACTACTAGGCCCCAGCACACTAACCCCTCTCTGTTAATTAAACAGAGAGGATTAAATCCCTGTGCCACTGACATGGCTGGCCCACCAGTCAGGCCCCTGCTGAGGTCATGCTTGCATCAGCATGACGCAGTAAAGGAATTTCCAGAGATTTAATAAATTAAAGAAAATCCAGAAAATACCCCAAACTTTGGAAATTCATAGAAAATTCATATTAACTCCAAATTGGACAAATAATATATGAAAATTTATCAGGAGAAAATTATCTTTCCAAATATGCAACTTTCCACTCTGTTTGAGTTGAATTTAAAATGTGATCAGTAGCATTTGCTATTTGATTTAAATGGAATTAAATCAAATTCAATTCAAATATTTTTGCAACTTGAACCATGGCAACATGCTACATTTCACTTACACATCAGAGTCATATCATACACATTTGAAGATAATTCAAAATGATCAAACTATATTACATATAACTTGGTTAATGTTGAATTCAAATGTGGAATTTGAATTTGCATTTTAAATGCAATACATTCCACTTAAATGGAATTGCCTCACACATCAAAACTTATACTTCAAGCTTTAACATTCAATCATGTGCTTGAGCATTGCATTCATATTGATTGCTACTTCGTGCTTTGTTTGTCGAGTAGAGGTGGAACCGGAGCAAGAGGTCACCCCCTTCGCTGAAGATCCAGAGCCCGAACCTCGTCAGCAAGGCAAGCAAACCCCCATTGATCATGTCGATAAAATCCCACTTCCCTCTCATGTCTCGCTTATGCATGGTTTAGGATGATCACCATGTTACGATTCTACCGCATAGATGAACCCATTCCTTTGCATGACCTATCATTTTGTCACAGTAGTAAGCAAACCACAATCCTAGCAAATGTAGGAGTTGTTTGATATCATGTGGCCCCTACAAATGTTATCGCTTATTGCATGCTTAGTATGATACCATGTTGTTACTGTGATGTGAGTCGGGATGGTAGTGATCATGTTGATGATGGTAGAAAAGTGTTGGTGAATCGACCCTAATACAAGGTGAACGATGAGAGGTTGTGTAGGAGTACACGGTGGGTTGTCTCGTTGAACACCGCCCTAGTACGAGTTCTTGTGTGGTGATCCAAGATGAAGAGTACAACCACACATTGGGCTCACTGACCCCTCTCAACTTACTAACTCATCCCTTTCGATGTCCAGATGTCGCAGTAGTTCGGAGTTCTGGTAGGCTTGTGGCCTGGTTGCTAAGTGAGAGAACGGCTCACCCGAGACCGGCTTATGCACCACGCACACATCGCTTGGGTCCACTTCGGTAAACCGTCCGGGTTCACGATTGTGGTAACCAACCCAAGTAGGCGGCTTTCTCGGACTAGATAGGCTATGAGGTAACAGTTGTGGTGTGCATCCTCGCTGGCACCCCTTGAATGGTGTCGAGATCAAAGGCGGTAAATGATGGTCATGTGTGTGTAGCGGTACACCCTTGCAAGGTTAACAAAACTATTCGAATAGCCGCGTCCGCGGTTATGGACTGCTTGGAAAGCTTAGCTTGATTATTAGATAACTTGAACTGGATACTTCTAAAACACACCAAGATAAGTGTGAGTGCTATGGCGTGCTTTCTCGTGGGGAAGTCGAGAAAGGCACCATAGTGGTGTAATTGATTGGAGAAAGTAGTGGACTCATGTACGCTTCTTACCTCAAAGTCTGGTACTCGTAGTTCAGGATTAGCCAAGTCAAAGCTGGCATTTCTGCAAGTGAACCCCACCTCCCTTTACCTTGATACATGTGCATGAGTAGTATAGCTCCTATGTAAGTCTTGCTGAGTACGACTTTGTACTCACGTTTGCTTAATCTATGTTTTAGATGACGCCACTGACCCCGAAGGTGGCTTCTTCATCGAGCTGGTCGACTGAAGTTAAGCTAGTCTAGTCCCAGTCAGCAGACTGGTTCCCTCGTGGAGGGCTTTGTGTTTGAATAAGGCTTCTTAAGCCATTTGTTAAACTTGTCTGTACTCAGACATAATTTGCTTCCGCCTGTGTTGTAATGTTGGATCACATGTATGTGATCTCTGTGTGTACTCTATAAGAGTTATAAATAAAATGTACACTTTGTAGAGAATTGCAATGGTACCTACTGTTCATACAAGGCATGTGTGCTGCGTGTATGGTTATAACATGCATGTCTTTGTATGGGTTTTCGAGACCTTAGTTGTGTTCTGGCTGGCGGTCTTTTATACACCAAGTGGCCCTTAGATGTGCGCAGCTTGGGGCATCGCGATGCGATTGCTCGAGACTCCGTCTCGTGCACACTTTGTGGTATGATCGAGCCCGCCCTAGACCCCGACTAAGTGATCGGGCTGGAGTAAGTCTATGTAAGAGTTTTGAGATAGTCGATAGTATGGTTGAGGCGACTTGTCTTTGAATATGGGAGTTCACCACCCATATCAGTAGACTTGTGTGCGTACGATGAGGACCCATTTCAGTTGATCATCCGGCCTGGATGGGATGCCCCTCACGTACGATGCTTTCCGAGAATGTTCAGTGCTTGGCCTTGTCTGCTTAGACAAGTGGGTGCGGTTCTCGGCTCTCCATATGACTATGTCTTAACTGTACTTGCATACACTAACCCCGGGTCCCGACAAACAGCCAAAAACTTCAAAAAGATAAAAGCGAACCAACGGTAGATACAATGGAAAGGTAGGAGAGCACGTACTCCCCCAAGCTTAGGCTTTTGGCCTAAGTTGGGCTCGTCTACTGCGGTCCCGAGGAGCCTCCTGCTCCAGGGTAGTACTGGTATGTCCATGGGTCGTATGCGTCCTTCGGTGCGTACACCGAAGCCCCGGGATCCTCCCGCGTGGAAGAAGAAGGTCCCCCCCATCCAGAGGAAGACCCTTCACCCCAAGGGGTGACGGTCTCCTCCTGAACTGGTGGATATACCACGTGCTCCACCTCGTCTGGCTCGACCCCCTCCGTGGGGTCGTGAAACTGGTATCTCCCCGTGATCTCATCAAACTCGGCCACTGAAAAACGAAATCCATTCTTGTGAGAAAAATCAAACACAAGTGGTGCAGGTAGACGGACAGTACGTGCCACACCGTCTTTAAACCACAAAATATAATCAAGTGTATAGCGGCCAGAGGTCTTAGTAACAAAGAAATGCCTCTTCATGGCAGCCAAGTCAAGGCCAACAAAAGGAAAGACTGCATCATTTGAGCGCGGTTCTCCTTGGAGAAATTGCAAAAGAAGTGTGGCATAGACGCCACCAAAGAGGCCCCCCTTGTTACTATTAGTAGCAAGGCGTTTCGCAATAAGCGAACCCACATGATACTCGTGCTTCCCTGAGAGGGCATTCGCCATGATAGCATTATCAGGCGTAGAAGTGTTGCTCGTGTTGTCTCGAGCCAACACTCCTTTAGCAATATAATAGGCGAAATACCTGAGGTGAGGGAACATAATGTTGGAAATCTTCTAACGGTTGGATGGCCTCACTTCAGTGTTACAGAACGAGTCGAGGAGGGTGTTGAGTGCAACAGTTTGGACATTTTTCCTCTTCTTCTTCTCGACCAAGCCTGGCAAACCTAAAGCTTCACAAAATACACTCATAGGCATGGTCAGCAATCTTTCATAAAGTCGAAACACCACAGTATCATTGTCAGAATAAAACCTGAAACTGTTAACAAAAATAGCGGTGAGTGTCTCGTACTGTGGTACACGGCTCGTAACAAGCCGTGTCAAACATGCATTGGCACACAGAGCATAGAACTCTTCTTGTATGTCGGCATCCTCCATGAAATCTTCGCATGGAAATGCCATGGCTTTCGCGGGTGACGCGTCCAACATCTCCATGGGTACGATATCTTCATTGTAGCTTACCCTCGTGGTCGTAGGTGAAGCTGCGGAACGCGTAACACGGCTAGAGCGCTCGGGTTTCTTCTTCCCAAGCCACTTTCCTAGCCTCTCCATTTCTGAAATTTTTAACAATTCACAAAAACGAAGATTTAAGCAAAACTAGTTTGGGCAAAACATTCTACTTACTTTACCAAGGCTCAAACTAGCAACAAAACTTGAAAAATAAATTTCTACACATACATTTAAGCTCAACTAAACAGCACCAAGAACCACTAAATACTCACTAATGAAGCCACCAACTAGAAAACTAATTGGAGGGGTGAGGGAGTCACATACCAGAGAGTATTTGTTCCAAATTTCAGCTCAAATGAGTGGTTGTAGAAGGAGATCGAGGATTCGTGCTCAAGAACAGCAATAACAGCAGAACCAGAGCAAGAGCACGAGTTTTTGGGAGGAAGGAGAGAGAGTGAGGGAAGAGAGGCCACCAGGGGGTGCCTGTGGGCCCCAGGAGAGTGGGTGGCTTGGCCAGGAGCTGGGCCGCGCCACCTGGCCTCCTGGGCCAGGGGTGGACCCCCCTGGTCAGCCTCAGGTGCCTCCTGATGGCTTTTTACTTGGAAATTTTGATTTTGATTTTTCTGGAATTTTCTGGGCAACTTCACTGTAGAGAATTTTTCAAAGTTCAAAAAGCTGCAAAAACTTTAGTGAACTTGAGACAAAAGTTAGAACAAGTGAAGCTTTAAACACAAAAACTTGGGTACAGCAAGGAGAATAAAAGCTAAAGGAAATGAAAACATAACGAGCTCAACTTTTTACCTATATAAAACCTGCTAGTTAGCAAGGTTGATCAAGTCTTACCAACAAACCTGTGGTATATAGCGCAGAAAGTCTCGCCTCTTATGAAGTGATCATTGCACTCTCACTTTAATGGGCATCATCCCCACCATAATTGTCTTGTATTTATGGTATACATGTAGTGGACAATCCCATTCTCCAATCTTCACGGTCTCGGTATTCTCAATGGAGTTAAGGCCATGCCTTTTGTCGATCTTCTTCGGAAAATACACCGTGTGTTCTTTGTTATTCACGTTGAAGGTAACCTTCGCTTTATTGCAATCAATAACAGCACATGCGGTGTTAAGAAAAGGTCTACCAAGGATAATGGATATGCTCCCATCCTCGGGCATGTCAAGCACAACAAAATCAGTAAGTATTAAGCAATTGGAAACTTCAACAGGAACATCCTCACAAATACCGATCGGGATGGCCGTGGACTTGTCGGCCATCTGTAGAGAGATATCTGTAGGAATTAATTTCTCTAAACAAAGTCTTTTGTGGAGAGAAAAGGGCATAACACTCACTCCTGCACCAAGATCACATAAAGCAGTTCTAACATAATTATTTTTTATGGAGCAAGGAATGGTGGGTATACCTGGGTCACCGAGCTTCTCAGGAATCTTGCCACTGAAAGAGTAGTTAGCAAGCATAGTACATATTGCCTCATTAGGGACTTTTATTTATTAGTAACAATATCTTTCAAGTATTTAGAGTAAGAGGTAACTTAATAGCATCAGTCAAAGGGATTTGAAGAAAAAGAGGTTTCATCCACTCACAAAACTTGTTGTAGTGCTCTTCTTCTTTGGTTTTGACGGACTTGCTTGGGAAAGGCATGGGTTTTTGTACCCATGGTTCTCGTTCCTTCCCATGTCTCCTTGCAAGAAAGTCTTCTCTAGTATACTTCTTGCGCTTATCGGGTGCTTCTTCTTCACGAACCTCGGGTGGATCATTCTTTTCAGCATCTTTTTCAGGTTCAGCACCGTCTTCAGTCTCAGCATCGGAGGTAGATATGCTATTTGGATCAACAGCTTGTTCTTCTTCTTCTATAGGATCATTGGAATTGTCAGCTTCCTTGTGTTTCTTCTTCTTCTTCTTCTTTGGAGAGCTAACAATTTCTTCTTCCTGCACTTGAGAATCTTGCTCGATCCTCTTTGGATGCCCTTCTGGATAGAGAGGGTCCTGGGTGTGTGTTCCACCCCGGGTCTTTATACCATAAGCTTGTAAATTGTCCTGTTTGGCATTATTAGCAAGCAAATATTTTTGCACATTAGAAATTTGTTCAAGCTGAGTTTGAACCATATGAAAATGCTTCACAAGACATTTAACATCATTAACTGTTCTACCTAGAACATCAAGCTAACTTTTGATAGCAAGAGTATTATCATGCAACCGACCTTGTATCTTCTCATTGAAGTGACTCTGCTTCATAATAAAATTATCAAGCTCATCTAAACATTGGTCAGGAGGTTTACCTTTAGGGATGTCACTTGCATTGAAATCTAAAAGAGTGTACCTCTACCATAGGTGGGTGAGTGGTAGGCTCACACAACTTCTCAATTGGAGGTAGATTCTTCACGTCTTTAGCTTTAATTCCTTCCTCTTTTATAGACTTCTTTGCTTCTTGCATATCTTCAGGGCTTAGGACAAGCATGCCCCTCTTCTTTGGTGGTGGAGGTGGTTCAGGCACGGACCAATCTTCATGCTTTTTGGCAATCTTGCCCATCAATTCTTCCGCATCGTTCGGTGCTCTTTGCCTGAAAACACAACTAGCACAACTATCTAGATAGGATTTAGACCCATCGGTTAGACCAGCATAAAATATATCAAGTAATTCATTCTTAGGGATATCATGTCCTGGTCTAGCCTTCAGCAAACTGCAAAATCTCCCCCAAGCTTTAGGGAGATGCTCATCCTGCAACTGTTTAAAGTTATAAATACTTTGCAAAGCAGCATGTTGCATATGAGCAGGAAAATACTTATCAACGAAAGATATAGCCATATCTTGAGGACTTTGAATGGAACCACATGGTAGTGCATCATACCATGCTCTAGCATCTCCTTTCAAGGAAAAAGGAAGAAGCTTGGTCACATAAAAGTTCCGGATCCTTTCATCAGTAGTAAACAAGCCACCCAACTCAGTGAGTTTGGTCAGGTGCTCGATAGCATCATCATTTTCTCTGCCATAAAAGGGATCAACTTCAACTGTGGATATAAGTGAAAGATCAACAGAGAAATCATAATCAGGATCAGTGATGCATATAGGAGAAGTAGCAAAAGTAGGATCAGGAGTAAACTTGTTCTTCAGGGAGTGCTTTGCTAGCAACTTCTTTATAGTAGCAGGGTCGGAATCAGCACATTCATTAAGCTCCCTGCAGAAATCATCATCAAGCGTAATATAATCATCCTCAAGGGGTTTCTCCTTAAGGCCAGCAAAGTTATGAATTTTTCCAATAGGTGTTTTGGTAACAGGAATTTCAACACCCGAGAATCGGGCAGCAGTAGCAATATGTTCTCCAATAAAAGAACCAAGTGAACATGTAGTCTCAAAGGTAGTAGAAGCATCATCAAAAGTATCTGACATATTTCCAGACTCAGCAGAAATAGCATTTAACTGAGGTGAATCAAACTGACTCATAACTGAAGGTGAATCAAGTTTAGCACTAGTGCTAAGAGCAGTACCTCTTCTCGTACGGGATGGTAAGATCGGAACCTTGGGGTCTCCTTTCTTACCCATAGTGGATAGCGTGCAGCAGGTAGGATATTTCAAGTAGACCTGTAAATAAAGCTATGGTCCCCGGCAACGGCGCCAGAAAACAGTACTTGATAACCCTCAACTGTAGGGGATCGAGATAGTCTTTGCGGGCAAGATAACCCAATTTATTGATTCGACACTTGGGGACACAAAGAATACGTACAGGCTTTGACAATTGAGTTGTCAATTCAACCGCACCTGAAATAAACACTTGCTTGCACAAAGGTATTAGTAGCAACTGTGATACGGTGGTAGTAGTGGTGGTGATAATAGTGGTGATGGTGGTGGTGAAACAACAAAAGTAAAACAGCAAAAGTAAACAACTAGTAACCAGCAGGAAAGAAAACACTGTAGGCTAGGGAGATGGATGGTTGGGCGCTGCTTGGATGAGAACGAACATGTAATAGATTCTAACATGGGCAAGGCTCACAGAAAAGAAAGGATCATCTAGGCAAATATCAAACAGCAGGCGTGTATCCCAGGGTAGTTTTACGTGCTTGCAATAAGAACTTTGCACAACATCTTTTGTCCTACCCTCCCGCTACAAACGGGGCCAAAATGAACTTAGGGAGATTAAGGTACTCTTGTCAAAGAGCACCGGAACAAAGCATTAACACTTCATAGATACACAGAATCCTCAAATTATAGTCCATCCCCTTTGGTGTCCCAAGCTGTCACCATTGGGATCGCCGGTTCCGAACTATAATAGGTGCATACAACTCATAGATAGGATCAAGAACACCACAAACTCAAGAAATAAAAGGGTGATCAGATCTGAAATCATGGCACTCGGGCCCAAAGTGACAAGCATTAAGAGCAGCAAGTTGTAACAGAGATGATAAACACCAAGTAGATGATAGGCAACATGCCCCCAACAATCTGATTGAGCTATTACATGATCTAACTCATCCAATCCCTACCATCCCATTTGCCTACAGCAGGGAATTACTCACACATGAGAGAGGAAGTCATGGAGGGGTGATGGAGAGGCGATGATGATGACGATGGCGGTGATTTCCCCTCACCGGAGGCCAAAGCAGCCTCCAGATTAGCTCTCCCGAAGAAGAACAGAGGGTTGCGGCGGCTCCGCGATGTAGATTGGAAAAGCGACTTCTGTTCTGGGGTTTCTGCGTCGGCAGAATAAATAGGGCCAAAGTAGGGCACCGGGGGACGTGGGACCAAGCCAGGAGGGCAGGTGGGGCGGCCAGGGGCTGGGCCGCGCCAGGCACCCTCCTGGCTGCCCCCTGGCTGCCCTGTGGCCCCCCTTTGGACTTGCGGAAGCTTCCAGAACGCTGATTTTTTATATATATTTTTTGGGATTTTTCCAGCGTACCTAAATATCCAGAAACCTGCACAAAAGAAAACAGCACTGGTAGCTCTGCTGAAAACAGCGTCAGTCCGAGTTAGTTTCGTTCAAATCATGCAAGAATGAAGCCAAAACAATAGCAAAAGTGTTTGGAAAAGTAGATACGTTTGAGACGTATCAGTTGGGCCAATCGTGGGCTTGTCGTAGCTTCCCAACGGGCCTTCTGTCTTCATACGCACCAAGTAGCCTTACATGCAGGAGTCGTGGGGTCACCCCCTCGTCAAACCCTATCCTCTATATAGGGGAAATTTGTTGCTATCCTACATCTCACCTTCCATTTGGGGTAACCAACGAAGGGCGAGAAGCCATTATCACTTCCACGCCATCAAGCAAATTTCCGGCGCCGTTGTCGGGGACTCCGAGTGATAGGATAGGGGAGTTGCCCACTATCTTTTACATGTACTTTTTAGTCTTGTTAGTTTACCTTTCTGTTTTTATCTTTGTGCCTTATATCAAAAATTACAAAAAAATCTGCCACCCTTGCTGCTACTATGCGTTCCACTAAAAACACCAAGTTGTGTGACTTCACTAGTCACAACAACAAAGACTTTATCTGCACTCCTATTGCCACACCTGCCACTTCAGCTACCTCTTATGAAATTAAATCTGCTTTGCTAAACCTTGTTATGAGAGATCAATTCTCTGGTGCTGGAGATGATGCTGCTTTACACTTGAATAATTTTGTTGAATTATGTGATATGCAAAAGTATAAAGAAGTAGAAGGTGATCTTGTTAAGCTCAAGCTTTTTCCTTTCTCTTTGAGGGACGGAGCTAAAATCTGGTTTCAATCTTTGCCTAGGAATAGCATAGATTCTTGGGATAAGTGCAAAGATGCTTTTATTGGGAAGTACTACCACCTGCTAAAATTATCCAATTGAGGAGAAACATTATGAATTTTAGGCAACTGGATAATGAACACGTTGCCCAAGCTTAGGAACGTATGAAATCTCTTGTTAAGAAATGCCCTACACATGGTTTGACTACCTGGATGGTTATCCAGACTTTTTATGCAGGCTTGAACTTTACCTCGCGGAACCTGTTAGATTCAGCCGCGGGAGGAACCTTTATGTCAACTACACTTGGTGCTGCCACAAAGCTTCTCGATGAGATGATGACCAATTATTCCCAATGGCACACCGAACGTGCTCCAACAGGTAGGAAGGTAAATTATGTCGAGGAAATTACCTCCCTAAATGAAAAAGTTGACTTGATTATGTCTCTACTTACCAAGCAACCCTCTATTGGTCCTCATGATGTTCCTTCAAATTCTTTGGTTGCTCAGGAACAAGTAGATGTGAACTTCATTGCTAGAAACAACTTTAATAATAATGCTTATAGGGGCAACTTTGCTAGTAATCCTAAACCGTTCACATCCAACTATGGGAACAACAACACTTACCCTAGCAACAAGAACCCCACTTCTGAATTAGAAAGCATGCTTAGAGACTTTATCACTACCCAAAAAGACTTCAACAAGAATTTGGAAGAAAAATTAGCCAAATTAGATAATCTTTGTTTGAAGGTAGACAGCTTAGCCCTTGATGTTGAGATGTTAAAAATTAGAACCTCTCCCCTTGAGGAGAGTAAGGCCACTCCTATTAATGCTATCCAATTACAAATCAATGAAAATATTAGGATGATGGCTAAACTTAAAGAAAGATGGGCTAGAGAAAAAGAGGAAGAGCATAGAATTAAGAGCCTTCCTACACACCACACAGTTGCCACTTTCCAAATTGTTGAGGATACCGAAACTATTAGCACCCAATGCACTCCTGGTCCCATTGGACCTATTAATGGTGATGCTAATACCTCAAACGTAGAAGAAGAAACTCCTATGAACATAGAGGGTTTCAAACAAGTGAGCCTAGATGACACTACTACCACCTTTGATAGTAGTGATGTTGATTTTGATAGTTGCACCCTCTCAGAAGTTATTAGCTTGCTACACAAAATGTCTAGAGACCCCCAGACTAGCACACTTAATCTTGCCTTCACGGAGCATATCACAAATGTTCTCACAAAGCTAGGGAGGAGAAGCTTATGATAGAAGCCTCCATACCTAGGAAGCTAGATGATGGTTGGGACCCTATGATCAAAATTAAATTAAATAACTTCTCCTGCTATGCTTTATGTGACGTTGGAGCTAGTACCTCTGTCATGCCCAAAAGAATGTATGATATGTTTGAATTGAAACCTTTTGATTCTTGTTCTTTTGGTGTTCGTCTTGTCGATTCTTCCGTAAAGAAACCTTTGGGGAAGATCGACGATGTTCTTATCATTGTCAATGACAACTATGTTCCCGTTGATTTTATTGTTATGGATATAGAGTGTGAACGGTGGCGCCCACGGCGACGGCGGTGGCCACGGCCCTTGGGGGCAGCGGCCCTTGGCCCCTTCTTCTTCCTTGGAGATGGTGCTGCTGTGGAGATTGATCTCCCCCTCAAGACGGCTGCCAAGGGGGAGGAAATTTCGTGGTGTCCTTTGACCTAGGCTTCCTCTCTTTATATAGACTCTCGGATTCCCGTCATCCAGATTACGTCTTCAGTATTTCGGAGTTTCTGGAAGCATCCGAACTCCGATTGGGCCAAATTTTAAATCTAAATCCACCGAGAAAAAATTCCCTACAACTTTGTAGTTTTAAGTTTTTCCGTTTGAGGCCGTCTTCTAGCGTTTCCGAGGCGATCTTTAAAACCTGGTGGGGACAGATTTCGGGAGAGTTAGAATCCAACTCCTACAAGGCTCCTTTTTGTGATTTTTTCATTTATCCAAGTAATTCCTACACATAAACTAGAAAAACAAGAACTTGTGCACTCTTGCAACCATTAATAGGTTAGTTCTAAAATATGTTATAAAAATATATGAAAGTGTATCAAAAGCATAGAAATATCACACAAAACATGCATGGAGCAAGCAGAAATTATAGATACGTTTGGGACGTATCAGTCCGCATCAGTTGCGCCGCTCACACCTACTTATCATATCTAGAGTCCTACTGGAAACAAACCTTGGTATCTTCACCGAGGGAAACTTGCTGCTGGACTGCATCTCAAACCTTCCACTTGGGGTAACCAACGAGGGGCGAGAAGCCATCAAGCGAATTTCTGGCGCCGTTGCCGGGGACTCCGAGTGCTAAGATAGGGGAGTTGCACACTACCCTTTACCTTTTTTTTAGTCTTGTTAGTTTACCTTTCAGTTTTTATCTTTGTGTCTTATTTCAAAAATCACAAAAAAATCTGCCACACTTGCTGCTACTATGGGTTCCACTGAAAACACCAAGTTGTGTGACTTCACTAGTCACAACAACCAAGACTTTATCTGCACCCCCATTGCCACACCTGCCACTTCAGCTACCTCTTATGAAATTAAACCTGCCTTGCTAAACCTTGTTATGAGAGATCAATTCTCTGGTGCTGGAGATGATGCTGCTTTACACTTGAACAATTTTGTTGAATTATGTGATATGCAAAAGTATAAAGAAGTAGAAGGTGATATTGTTAATCTCAAGCTCTTCCCTTTCTCTTTAAGGGGAGACGCTAAAATATGGTTTCAATCTTTGCCTAGGAATAGCATAGATTCTTGAGATAAGTGCAAAGATGCTTTTATAGGGAAGTACTACCCACCTGATAAAATTATCCAATTAAGGAGTAACATTATGAATTTTAAGCAATTGGATAATGAACACGTTGCCCAAGCTTGGGAACAAATGAAATCTCTTGTTAAGAAATGCCCTACACATGGTTTGACTACCTGGATGGTTATCCAGACTTTTTATGCAGGCTTGAACTTTACCTCGCGGAACCTGTTAGATTCGGCCGTGGGAGGAACCTTTATGTCAACTACACTTGGTGCTGCCATGAAGCTTCTCGATGAAATGATGACCAATTATTCCCAATGGCACACCGGACGCGCTCCAACAGGTAGGAAGGTAAACTTTGTCGAGGAAATTACCTCCCTCAATGAAAAAGTTGACTTAATTATGTCTCTACTTACCAAGCAACCCTCTATTTATCCGCATGATGTCCCTTTAAATTCTTTGGTTGCCCAAGAACAAGTAGATGTGAACTTTATTGCTAGAAACAATTTCAACAACAATGCTTATAGGGGTAATTTTGCTAGCAATCCTAGACCGTTTCCATCCAACTATGGGAACAACAACACCTACCCTAGCAACAAGAACCCCTCTTCTGAATTGGAAAATATGCTTAGAGATTTTGTCACCACCCAAAAAGCCTTCAATAAAAATGTTGAGGAGAAATTAGCTAGATAATCTCTCTTTGAAGGTAGAAAGCTTAGCCCTTGATATTGAGATGCTTAAAATTAGAACCTCTCCCCTTGAGGAGAATGAGGCCACTCCTATTAATGCTATCAAATTACAAATTAATGAAAATATTAGGATGATGGCTAAACTTAAAGAAAGGTGGGCTAGAGAAAAAGAGGAAGAGGATAGAATTAAGAGCCTTCCTACACACCACACAGTTGCCACTATCCAAATTGTTGAGGACACCCAAACTATTAGCACCCAATGCACTCCTAGTCCCGTTGGACCTATTAATGGTGATGCTAATACCTCAACCAAAGATGAAGAAACTCCTATGAACATAGAGGGTTTCAAACAAGTGAGCCTAGACGACACTACTACCACCTTTGATAGTAGTGATATTGATTTTGATAGTCGCACCCTCTCAGAAGTTATTAGCTTGCTACAAAAAAATGTCTAGAGACCCCCACACTAGCACACTTAATCTTGCCTTCACGGAGCATATCACAAATGCTCTCATCAAAGCTAGGGGGGAGAAGCTTAGAGTAGAAGCCTCCATACCTAGGAAGCTAGATGATGGTTGGGACCCTATGATAAAAATTAAATTAAATAACTTCTCTTGTTATGCTTTATGTGATGTTGGAGATAGTACCTCCGTTATGCCCAAAAGAATATTTGATATGTTTGAATTCAAGCCCTTTGAGCCTTGTTCTTTTGGTGTTCGTCTTGTTGATTCTTCCGTAAAGAAACCTTTGGTGAAGATCGACGATGTTCTTATCATTGTCAATGACAACTATGTTCCCGTTGATTTTATTGTTATGGATAGAGTGTGAACCTTTGTGTCCAATTATTTTGGGACGTCCTTTTCTTCGCATCGTTGGTGCGGTTATTGACATGAAAGAGGGGAATATAAAATTCCAATTCCCATTCAAAAAGGGGATGGAACACTTCCCTAGAAAGAAAATCAAGTTACCTTTTGAGTCCGTTACTCGGGCTAGTTATTCTCTTTCTCTTGATAAAACTTGATTCTTCTTTTGCATTATGCCTAGCTTAAAGGCATAAAAGAAAGCGCTTTCGGGAGGCAGCCCGCAACGAATTTAGGTTTCTTTTTGCTTTTGTTGTGTCTTAATGTTTGTTACTACTGTAGCAACATCATTGTATCTTTATTTTTCAAGCTTTGTGCCAAGTTTAGCCTCATACGGCAAGCGAAGTAAAAGTTGTGACATGCTGTCCAGAAAACTGATTCTGTCCTCGTGACTAGAAAAATTCCAGAAAAATTCCAGTTCATATTTTTGAGCTCAAATTTTTACACAGCATGATCTATACAATTATGAAACTTCCGTATGTTCTGAGTTTTTTGATTTGAGTTGCAGAAGTGTCCCTAAAAGATTCTTTACCACCTGCTGTTCTGTTTTTCACAGATTCTGCCACGTTTTGCCTTTCTTCATTTTTGCAAACCTTAAGCTTGCTTTTTCTTTGAAAAAACTTTTTGGAACTCTTGAGAAACAGTAGCTCTTCAAGAATATCTTTATATCCAGTGGGGAAAATTATTTTATTAAGGGTGCTAACCTCTCTAATCAGCTTATGATGAGTTATGTATGAAGTGAGTTTTCAAGTGTGCGATGGAAGATGATGAAAGAAGATCCAGGAGTGTCAAGCGCTCAAGCTTGGGGATGCCCCCATGCATCCCCAATAAATATTCAAGGAGACTCAAGCGTCTAAGCTTGGGGATGCCCCCGTGCATCCCCTTCTCCATCAACAATCATCAGTTCGTCCTTCGTCTCACTATATTTTTATCACTTCATGCGTTATGTGCTATGCTTGGAGCGTCTCGCTCTTAGGTTTTAGTTTTAGTTTTCTTTAGCTTTGCTTGCTGTTCATAACAAGTTAGATCCCGTCTTACTTTGTGTGGGAGAGAAACACGCTCCACTTTCAAAATCTAGAACACATCATAGGATTTTTCCTGCTTATCTTTTTGCTGTTGTGTGTTCTTTATCTTTTCATAGTTGCTGCCATGTTTAGTTTTAGTTTTAGTTTGTCTTTAGCAAGAGCCTTGGCTTTTGATTAGTTTGTTGCTGGAACTCTTTTTAGTTTTCATGTTTATCTTGTTAAAGAGAGTTGGTTGTTGCACTGAGTTGTGTCTTGTCTTGAAAGTAGGTAATTGAGGTTGTTATTTAATTCTAGTAGTAACTTGCAATAGTTTTGAGGTATTGTTGTGAGTAATGTTTGAACTTTTGGTGTCAATAGCTCTTGCCTATTAGTGATAGGTGTCGTATTTTGGGCAATCCGTGTGTATTTTCAAAACCTACAAAACTAGTTGAGAACTCTAGCTACTAGATGGATCACTAATCTTTTTAGGGATCGAATATTAGAGTACACTCACGTACCATGAGTCGAGGATGCGCTAGGATAACCAAACCCCCATGCACTCCTCCTCAGGGTACTTGTCTCTTTGTGAACCTCCTTATTAGATTGAGAGTTACCAATAATAAGTGCATGAGTTCTTCGGACTAATGTAAGTATTGAAAGTTGACACTTCCACCTTCCCATATTTTGCTAGCCTCTCCCGTGCCGTGCATTGCCTTCTTCTCACTCCGAGAGTTGGTGTCCACCTTCGCCGGTACATCCAAACCCTTGGCATGATACGCTCTGTCATCATAAGCCTCCTTATATCTTTCCTCAAAACAGCCACCATACCTACCTATCAAGGCATTTCCATAGCCTTTCCGAGATATATTGCCATGCAACATCCACCTCTTCATGACTTGATCTTCATGTCATACATGTTCCTGCTACACTGGCAGCAACATACATTGCATACATCATGATAGTTACATCTTATTTATGATTTTGAGTACCTTGTAAAGTGTGAAAGATCTCCTTTACCTTCTTGTAAAATGGAGTGTTGCCCTTAAGTGAGGAAAAGATCCCAAAGTGGACACAATAAAAGATCCCAAAGAGGACAAATGAGAGTTAAATAGAAAGAGCCATTGAGGCCACAAAAAAATACAAATAAAATAGAAAAAATAGAAAAATAAATAAAAAGAGAGAAAGGGGCAACACTACTATCCTTTTGAGAGATCCACACTAGTACTCCCTTTATATCCTTGTACTCCATAGCGATGATCACTCATGCATATAGCTATGTGGGGACCTTCACACTATAGAACTTGACTTGCATATTCCAAGGATGAGCCTCCTTAAACGAGCTCTAGGTCTTCATGAGCGAGCAAGTTAGATGCACCCCCACTAGTTCCATTGGAGAGCTTCTTAGCTCGTATCTATCATTTGGCATCTCTTGCCTATGATTGTCCTCATTGATGTGAGCCTTTCTCATCCTTTTTGTCTTCCTCCTCCGTACTCCTCTCTTTGCCATCCAAAGTGTCAACTCTCGTGCTTACGCTCATCCATTGCATGAGTGCTCAAAATATTGAAAAAAGGAGTGGATCAAATTGACTTGTACCTGGCTAGTGGTCTGGGGACGAGTCAAGATAAGATTCCAGAAAAAGACCAAGTGTGAAACTTTAGTAGATTGAGTTCTCAACACAAAAAAAAAATTCTCGTATTCCCTATCCCCCATCTTGCACGCAAACACCATTTGGAGACATTCGAGTCATGGACAGCGAGAGCTCTTGCACCATTATGTTCTTTTGTTACTTGTTTCAATGCTAATATAGACTCTTGCATGTTATGACTTGAATTGAATTTCTAACCTTGATTGCTTTACTTTTCAAAGTTCTTGTATGGTTGTTAGCATGTCACCACAGAAATTGACGAGCAGGAATTAAGCTTGGGGATGTTCATACGTCCAAAACGTATCTATAATTTCTGCTTGCTCCATGCATGATTTGTGTGATATTGCTATGATCTAGATACACTTTCATAAATGATCATATTTGGACTAACCTATTAACTCAGCGCACCCCAGTGCCAGTTCCTATTTTCTGCTGTTTTTCTATTTCAGTTTTCCCCCATATAAAAAGTTATCCAAAAATTCGAGAAAAATCAGATAAAAAAATCAGGGTACAGGAAGCTTCGCGAAGAGCCCGAGTGGGGCCAGAGGGGAGCCAGGGGTGGCCCAGGCGGCCACCCGGCGCGGCCCCACCCCTGGCCGCGCCAGGGGGGGCCCTGGTCCACCTCTGGCTGCCAAACTTCGCCTATATATTCTCCGTGACGCGAAACCCTCGAGGACAGAACCCTTTTTCGCGATCTCTCCTCTGTTCCGCCGCCGCCGCGCTTCCGAGATCGGGAGCACCAGAAGACCTCTTCCCGGCACCCTGCCGGAGGGAGGGCCGACCTCCGGGAGTCTCCTCTCCACCATGGATGCTCCCCGGATGTCTCGTGAGTAGTTTTCCTTGGACCATGGGCCCGTGATCAGTAGCTATGTGATGTTCTCCTCCTCTCTTTGTTCTTCATGGTTTAGACCTCGTGAGCTGCCCTACATGATCGAGGCACTTTTGTAATCTTTCTGCTATTGCTATGCTGAGTTTGATGGGATCTGATGGATTATGAGATTATGTTCAGATTGTGATTGAGTAATATATTTGGTTTTTCTCTCTTATATTTTTGTTCCTAAGTAATTCTTGCATGTTCTCCGTTGTTGTTTATTGCTTTGGCCAAGTAGTAGGTAGCAACCCCAAGAGGGAACGTTATGCTCGATTGTGGGTTCATGCCCCCCGATGACATGCTTGAGTGACAGAAACATGAGTCTAGGGGATGTGCTGTTGCCACAAGGGGGAAAACAACGGTGCTTGTAACCGCGGTTGCAAGGATTGTTTACTTTACGCAAAGTGCTTTTTAATGCAGTTGTCTGTTGTTTTGGGTTTACACTTTGGGTGGGGCTCGCAACTTAATACCAGCGAGATGTTCTGGATAGATATCTCAAGGTGGATGATTAGTAGTAGATGCAGTTGGATTTCGGTCTACTTATTTTGGCGTACTGCCCGTGCTTTTGATCCTCTTCCTTTCTTTTGTAGCATAGTTAGCATTGCGGTGCTTTCATAAACCTGTCAATTGCCCTTCTGTAATTTGTTTACCTCGCATAGCAGTTTTATCGTCTTTTGGGAGAGAGACATCACTAGTGAACATCACGTATCCCGGTCCATATCCTCATTACTGTTTCCACGCTCATTTACTTTTCTGCTTTTACTTTCAGTTGCTATCATTATCCTTTGTGTTTGATCCTTTGTGAACAACAAGACCAGAGAGATTGACAACCTCTCTGAACTTCGTTGGGAACAAAGTTATTTGTGTATGTGTGCAGGTCCGCGTCAGTTGCGCCTCTAACACCTACTTATCATCTCTGGAGTCCTACTGGAGACAAACCTTGGTATCTTCACCGAGGGAAACTTGTTGATGCACTGCATCTCAAACCTTCCACTTGGGGTAACCAATGAGGGGCGAGAAGCCATCAGTAACTTGCAATAGTTTTGAGGTATTGCCATGAGTAGTGTTTGAACTTTTGGTGTCAAGAGCTTTAGCCTATTAGTGATAGATATCGTATTTTGGGTAATCCGTGTTTATTTTCGAAAAACCTACAAAATTAGTTGAGAACTTTAGCTACTAGATGGATCACTAATCTTTGGAGGGATCGAATATTAGATTACACTCACGTACCATGAGTCGAGGATGCGCAAGGATAACCAAACCCCCATACACTCCTCCTCGTGGTACTTGTCTCTTTGTGAACCTCCTAATTAGATTGAGAGTTACCGATAATAAGTGCATGAGTTCTTCGGACTAACGTGAGTATTCGAAATTTGACACTTCCACCTAGCCATATTTTTCTAGCCTCTTCGGTACCGTGCATTGCCCTTTCTCACCTCGAGAGTTGGAGCATACTTCACTGGTGCATCCATATCCTTGGCACGATACGCTCTGTCATCATAAGCCTCATTATGTCCTTCCTCAAAACAGCCACCATACCTACCTATCAAGGCATTTCCATAGCCTTTTTGAGATACATTGCCATGCAACATCCACATTCTCATGACTTGATCTTCATGTCATACATGCTTTTGCTTGATCGATGAGCCGCATGCTAGTTGGGCCTTGCCCTAATTGCTACATGACGCTCTAGTATCATTGCATATCCTGCTACACTGGCAGAGCCATACATTTGCATACTTCATGATAGTTTCATTTTCTTTATGTTGAGTACTTTTGTAAAGTGTGAAAGATCTTCTATACTTCTTTAATATATAGAGTGTTGCCCCTAAAGTGAGGAAAAGATACCAAAGAGGACAAAATCAAAAGATCCCAAAGAGGACAAATGAGAGTTAAATAGAAAGAGCCATTGAGGCCACCAAAAAAATACAAAAAATAGAAAAAAGAGAAAAAGAAATAAAAAGAGAGAAGGGGGCACACTACTATTCCTTTTGAGAGATCCACACTCGTACTCCATCTTATATCTTGTACTCCATAGAGATTAACATTCATGCATATAGCTATGTGGGGACCTTCACACTATAGAACTTGGCTTGTATATTCCAATGATGAACCTCCTCAAATGAGCTCTAGGTCTTCTTGAGCAAGCAAGTTGGATGCACCCCCACTAGTTCCATTTGAGAGATTACATTAGCTCATATGTGCATCCGTTGCATGGCAATCCCTACTCCTCACATCTTATCTATCATTTGGCTTTCTCTCGCCTATGATTGTCCTCATTGGTGTGAGCCTTTCACACCTTTTTTGTCTTCCTCCCCCATCATTTTTCTCTCTTTGCCATCCTAAGTGTCAACTTTCTTGCTTACGCTCATCCATTGCATGAGTGCTCAAAATATCGAAAGGGAGTGGATCATTTTGACTTGTACCTGGCTAGTGGTCTGGGGATGAGTTAAGATAAGATTCCAAAGAAGACCAAGTGTGAAACTTTAGTAGATTGAGTTCTCAACACAAAAATACTTTTTCTCGTATATCCCTATCCGCTTTCTTGCACGCAAACACCATTTGGAGACATTCGAGTCATGGACAGCGAGAGCTCTTGCACCTTTATGTTCTTATGTTGCTTGTTTCAATGCTAATATAGACTCTTGCCTGTTATGACTTGAATTGAATTACATGCCTTGATTGCTTTACTTAAAAGTTATTATATGATTGGTAGCATGTCACCTCAGAAATTATGCTTGTTATCATTTACCTACTCGAGGACGAGCAGGAATTAAGCTTGGGGATGTTGATACTTCCCAAACGTGTCTATAATTTCTGCTTTTTCCATGCATGTTTTGTGTGATATTGCTATGCTTTTGATACACTTTCATATCTTTTTATAACATATTTTGGAACTAACCTATTAATGGTTGCAAGAGTGCACAAGTTCTTGTTTTTTACTTTATGTGTAGGAATTTCTTGGATAAAGGAAAAATCACAGAAAGGAGACTTGTAGGAGTTGGACTCTAACTCTCCCGAAATCTGTCCCCACCAGACAGGTTTTAAAGATCGGCTTGGAAACGCTAGAAGACGGCCTCAAACAGAAAAACTTAAAACTACAAAGTTGTAGGGAATTTTTTCCGATGGATATAGACATACAATTCGGCCCAATCGGAGTTCGGCTGCTCCCTGCAGCCTGTGACGCCCCCAAAATCAATCCGTGTACAGTAATCATACACGCAGGGTACACGGCTGAGATTAGGGTGCCACGGTGATAATATCACAACACAACACTAAACACAAAAGGATAAACAAATATGTTACAATAGAGGGGGTCACGCGGACCCGAATACATAAGTCATACAAGCCATAATATCTGAGTACAGACATAGTTAGTCAAGTTTTGCCTTAAGAAGGCTAGCACAAATCACATCAGAGATACAGATCGAAAAGGCGAGGCCTCCTGCCTGGGATCCACCGAACTACTCCTGGTCAACCGGGAACTCGACGTCGTAGTAGGCGCCTCCGGGGTACTCCTGCTCGTGGGCTCCAACGTCGGCTGCAGCGGCCGATCAGGCAAAGCGAAAAAGGGGAAATAAAGCAAAGGTGAGTATCTAGCATACCCGCGAGTCTTACGTCCGCTACTAAGCATTATGCATTGTATCAATGGAAAGAAGAGGTTGTATATAGTGGACTGAAAGACAGAAATCCAGAGCAAGGGTAAGAAGCTAGGCCTATCGAAGACTAGCAACTTCCGACGATGTCTTGCAGCATGAGGTAAGAATCGGCCAACAGTTTATATAAAGCATAAAGTAACAATGCAGCAGAAGTTGCTGCAGCATTGTATAATAGTAAGTTGTAATAATTAACAATGCCTCCGAGTTCACCTCCTCGACATCCCCGCGAGGAAGAAAACCCGGAACCATACAGTTTAATAATAATAGTTTGTAGTGGTAAGATACAGCTTCAGCATAAAGCGTCCTGTTACCGTGGACACGGCTATTCGAATAGATTAATCTTCCCTGCAGGGGTGCACTTGTGTTAGACTACACGCACGGATCTCCAGGGTGGCGGGAACCTTGTTAGGGAACGCTCCACCGAGGCTATCCGGCACTTCATAGCCCATCTTTCTGTTGGATATGTGCCCTAGAGACAAATTAATAAAGATATTTGTCACATATCCGTTTTGTTCATAATACGTTTTATACTGTGCTATAACTGTATTACTTGGAAATACTAATACAGGTGTAGTATAAAACATGGTCCGTAGTTTGACTCGGGTAAACTATCTCAATGGCCAATTGATTGATCAAGCTTTCCTGATCATGGCGACACTTAAGTCCATTGACAATGAGGTCATATCATTAGGGGAATGATGTGATGGACAGACACCCACCTAAAGTAATGCAATGTGATCGAGTCACATAGTTCAGCGTTGCTATGACTTTGTAACGTATGGCTTAGTCCTTAGACCGTAATGATCATACGTAATCAAGATCTATGAGGAGACTTTGATTTGTATCCCACCGCCTGACTGAAATATGCTGGCTATAACGGAGCACTTTGGGTATTCCGAAATAGATGGTTGATGAGTATGTTAATAGATCAAAGCGGGATTTGTCAGTCCTTATGACAGGACAGGTACTCTGGGCCCACTCGGTGATATTGCATCAACCCCTTGCAAGGACGTGACTAGGTCACAAGAGATGCAATGATCATGGACGAGAGAAGTTGTTTGTCGTGAAAGAGATGTGAACACGGTATGTCGGATACCGACGATCAAACCTTGGACAAACAAGGTACCGCAGAACAAAGGGATTACGTCGTATCGTTAACGGTTTCCAAAAGCGATCGAAGCTCATTCGATGGAAGCGCAGGGGCTGTCAAGGATTGTAACCAGGTCCAACTGACTAGTCATTGGTCAATGAGAAGAGTCTCGACCATGTCTGCTGTTTCCCGGACTGTTAGGGTGTTACACTTAAGGGCAATCGATGCATTGGACAGTTACGGGATCAATCGGTGAAATAGGAGAAATCACCGGAATAGTTCCGGAGGAGGACGGAATGGTTTCCGGACATTTTGAATAGTTCAAAATAAAGTTTAATTGTTTTAATAATGTTTTTATTATTTAATTATCTGAATTAAATATTTAAAACTTATTAAATAATTAAAAATAATGGAAAAAGGCTATATGGGCCTTTGAGGCCCATTAGGGGAGGAGGGGGTTCCCCCCCTTGGGCTTGGCGCCAAGGGGTGGGGCCCAACCCCCCCTTGGCCGGCGCCCTCTCCCCCCTTGGGGGTTTAGTCCCACATGGGGGAGGGAAGAGGGATCACACCCCCCCCCTTGGCCTTTATATAGAGGGGTAGACCCCCCTTTTTCCATACAACAATTGATCTCCTTCTTCTTCCTTCTCCATTTCCGGAAGTGGACTCCCCTTGTTTGGAGTCTGCACCAGGATTGGAGTTCTCCACCATAAGGCAGGCCGTCGCTCTGCCGGAGTCGGGATCCGTAGCCGTCTTCTTTCCGCTGCTCGTCTGGTTCGGAGCCCGGGAGGAACATCGATTGTGCCGTACGTGTATAATCCCTTCGAGGCATTACACCTGTGGTGCTGCTTCGTCGCTGGAGATTTGCCGGGAGTCATCCTCGCCGGTGGTGGTCTTCTACACGACAGGGAGGTCGTAGTTCTGAGTCTACGCCAACCACGTTCGTAAGAACGTTTCCCTCTTTCGGTCTTCAAAGGTATGAACACCGATTCCCTCCGTTACCGTACATCGCCATAGCATAGATCTTGGGTTCGGGTACCGTAGGTGTGAAAATTTTGTGTTTTCTGCCCTGTATCCCAACAGTGGTATCAGAGCTAGCTATGCGTAGATGTATTGTACGGATAGAACACATCTAGGATGTGGGAATCGAATCTTCATTCGTTACCCTCCCACGTGTACTCATTGAGCATTGCGGCAATGTTTGATGAAGCGGCCCCCGACCGACCTTACGCGTTTATGCGAGACTGGTTCCACGCTTGACATATGGCTTGTACCATATAAAGTGGCTGGGGGGTGTCTGTCTCTCTGCATTAGCGATGCGAAGATGTTTGCAACGGAGGGCCCCGACAGGGGTGTAATAGAGACGGATAAGAGACGGTGTTGTGGCATGTTTTTCGCAGGATAGAAATCGGTTCTCTCTCTCGAAACCCCTAGCAGCCACGTAAAACTTGCACAAGCTAAAGTAGAAAGACGTTTTAACTTTGCTTTGCATGAAGGGGGATCATAGGTAGTATGATTTAAAGTTTTACTTCATGTTTAATGCTAGTATGCTAGATATATCGACGGTAGCACGAAACAGGACCATCTCTCCCAATACCAAAATTGTGTTCTCCCTTTTGATGGGCACCACATGGAAGGTTCTCCCATATGGCCTGACGCTCCGTACATACCGGAGTTGTCCTACATATTCAACGGAGCTCGCATGAGGTTGGGTTCGGCGAGCCTGGCATATGCAGATATGGCCTTTCCTGAACAGCTAACATCAAGGTTCGATTGGCAGGCTTGACGTATGTAGATGCGGGCCTGGAACACAGAAGACCGAAAGGTCGAGCACGAGTCACATGCCTGATGTGATTGGCTTAGAGGCCTACCTGGTTCGCATACTGGGCCGTACATATCGGGGGAGGTATGGGGGTTGGGATTGTGTAATCACTTAGTTAAATTGAGAGGTGTTTATCTAAGTGGGAGCTTTCTAGAATTTTAAGATTAAATTGAAACTCCACATTATGAACAAAAGTCTAAATATGTATCGTTGTGAATCCAACCTTGTAGATGGCAGCACCTCGCCCCTCGTTCAACTTAGGATCATTCCTAGAGAAAGATAAGCTAAAAACAGATGGGACAAACTTCACCAACTGGTTCCGCACCCTGAGGATTCTCCTCGTTCCCCTCAAAATGGCATACGTACTAGAGGACGCGTTAGGTGACGCACCAGCAGATGATGCCAGTCAGGACGAGAAGAATGTCTATCTCTCCAGGACTGATGACTACAACCTTGTCCAGAGTGGCATGCTCTACTCCATGGAGGCTGAGCTGCAGAAACGCTTTGAGAGGATGGGTGCATATGAGATTATCACCGACCTCAAGGCCGTCTTCGCACCTCAAGCCAGGGCTGAACGGTACGAGGCTTCTGAAGCCTTCTTCTCAGCAAAGATGGATGAGCACGGCAGCGTGAGTGAGCACGTGGTCAAAATGTCTGGCTACGTTCAGCGCTTGAATGCTCTGGAATGCCAGATTCCAGATGAACTTGCTGTTGATAGGGTGTTGCAGTCGCTTCCCCCTAGCTACAAAGCCTTTGTGCTGAACTACAACATGCAGGGGATGACCAAAATCCCTTCTGAGTTGTTCGCCATGCTAAAGAGCGCTGAGGTTGAGATCAGGAAGGAGCACGCCGTCTTTATGGTCAACAAGACCACTGACTTCAAGAAGTCAAGCAGACGGGAGAAGGCCAAGAGAGGTGGCCCTAAGAGGGATGGCAAGTCAGTTGCCGCTCATCCCAAGGCACCCAAGCCTAAACTCGGAGTGGAGTGCTTCTACTGCAAGGGTGAAGGTCACTGGAAGCGCAACTATCCCAAGTACCTAAAGGACAAGAAGGCTGGCAAGGTCGCCAAGAGAGACGAAGGTATATTTGATATACATATTGTTGATCTTCTCTTGACAAGCGCCGGGAACACATCCTGGATATTTGATACAGGGTCTGTCGCTCATATTTCTAATTCCATTCAGGGACTAAGGAATAGGAGACGCTTGGTCAAAGATGAAGTGACGATGCGCGTGGGGAATGGCTGCCGGATTGAAGTCTTGGCGGTCGGCACGAAGCATCTTAGTCTCCCTTCGGGATTGGTTTTAGTTCTGAATAAATGTTACTATGTACCCGCGTTGAGTGTGAACATCGTGAGTGGCTCTTGCTTGAAGCGAGACCACTATTCTTTTAAGTCCGATACAATTGGTTGTTCGATTTATAAGGATGATATGTTTTATGTTCACGCACCGGAGTCGCATGGTTTATTCGTACTTAATCTCGATGGTGACGTGTGTCACGTTAACAATATTGAGGCCAAAATATTGAAGAATAATGAAGATCACATGATGATGTGGCATTGCCGACTTGGTCATATTGGTGTAAAACGCATGGAGAATCTCCATAAGGATGGACTTCTTAAGTCATTGGATTTTGGATCCCTTGATACATGTGAACAATGCCTCATGGGCAAAATGACAAGGACTCCATTCAATGGTGTGATGGAGCGTGCGGATGTCTTATTGGGGATCATACACACGGATGTATGTGGACCCATGAACGTCCCCACTCGCAATGATCTTCGTTACTTCGTGACCTTTACTGATGACTTGAGTAGATATGGGTATATTTACTTGATGAAGCACAAGTCTGAAACCTTTGAAAAGTTCAAGGAATTTCAGAATGAGGTCGAAAATCAACTCGGAAGGAAAATCAAGCACCTTCGATCGGATCGAGGTGGCGAGTATTTGAGTCACGAGTTTGGCAATCATCTGAAGTCTTGTGGCATAGTACCATAGCTTACGCCGGCAGGTACACCTCAGAGAAACGGTGTGGCTGAGCGACGTAATCGAACCCTATTGGATAGTGTACGATCGATGATGTCTCATACTGATTTGCCTGTGTCATTCTGGGGGTATGCATTAGAAACCGCCATTCATATTCTTAATAGGGCACCATCCAAATCCGTAAAGACAACACCATTTGAAGAATGGCATGGCACTAAACCTGAGTTGTCTCACCTGAAGATTTGGGGTTGTGAGGCTTATGTTAGGAAACTACAGCCTGACAAACTTGAATCCAAGGCGGATAAGTGCATCTTTGTGGGCTATCCCAAGGAAACTTGTGGGTACACCTTCTACAACAAGTCTGACAGCAAAACGTTTGTTGCCAAGACGGGACACTTTCTTGAGAAGGAGTTTCTCGCGAAAGAGTTGAGTGGGAGGAAAATAGACCTCGATGAAGTAACTGACCATTCACTCCAATTGGATAAAATGGCTACGGAATTTGTTCTGGAACCATCTTCCAAAGTGGGAGTTGAAGAGAATGGCCAGAACGACATTCATAACGATCATGACATTCATGATGTTCATGATGAGAATGAAGAGGAACCTTTTATGCCCCGTAGGTCATCAAGAGTCCGTCAACCTACTGAGTTTTACGGACATCTTGTGAATGCTATCTCGGTTGTTGAGTCAGATGAACCTACGAGTTACAAAGAAGCAATGGAGGGACCCGAGTCCGAGAAATGGCTTGAAGCCATGAAATCCGAAATAGACTCCATGTACACCAACAAAGTATGGACTTTTGTGGATATTCCCGAGGACCGCAAGGCCGTCGAGAATAAATGGATTTTCAAGAAAAAGACTGACGCAGACGGAAACGTATCTGTCTACAAAGATCGACTTGTCGCGAAGGGTTTCCGACAAATTCAAGGAGTTGACTACGAGGAGACGTTCTCTCCTGTAGCGATGATAAAATCTATTCGGATCCTACTAGAAATAGCTGCATATCATGATTACGAGATATGGCAGATGGATGTGGAAACTGCATTCCTAAATGGCAACATTGAGGAAGAGTTGTATATGATGCAACCAGAGGGGTTTGTCGATCCAAGGAATGCTGGTAAGGTTTGCAAGCTTCAACGGTCCATCTATGGGTTGAAGCAAGCATCTCGGAGCTGGAATCTTCGATTTGATGAGGTCATTAAAGCTTTTGGATTTGTCCAAAACGTCGAAGAGTTCTGCGTCTATAAGAAACTGAGTGGGAGCTCTGTAGCATTCCTTGTGTTATATGTAGATGACATATTACTAATAGGGAACGATAAGAGATTCTTAGAGGAAGTGAAGGAATATCTGAATGGACAATTTTCCATGAAGGACCTAGGTGAAGCTGCGTACATACTAGGGATTAAGATCTATAGAGATAGACCTACTCGGAGGTTGGCCTTGAGTCAGAATACTTATATTGACAAGATTTTTGAAAAGGTTCAAAATGGATAACTCCAAGAGAGGCCTCTTGCCAGTTATAAAAGGTGTCAAACTAAGCGTGACTCAATGCCCGACCACAGCTAAAGAGAAAGAGGAGATGTCCTCAAAGCCCTATGCCTCAGCCATAGGTTCTCTCATGTATGCTATGTTATGTACCAGGCCGGATTTAGCATTGGCCATTAGTATGACTAATCGCTACCAGAGTAATCCGGGAATGGCCCATTGGACAGCAGTAAAGAACATCCTTAAGTACTTGAGAAGAACCAAGGATCTCTTTCTCGTTTATAGAGGAGTTGATGAGGAGCTCACCGTAAAGGGTTACGTTGACGCAAGCCTCGGCTCAGACCTAGATGACTCGAAATCCCAGACGGGATATGTTTTCATGTTGAACGGTGGTGCGATTAGCTGGAGGAGCGGCAAACAGTCAGTCGTCGCTCAATCTTCAATGGAGTCGGAGTATATTGCCGCTTGCGAAGCGTCAAACGAGGCGATGTGGCTGAAGAAGTTCGTGATCGAGCTTGGCATCTTTCCCAGTTGCACTGACCCCGTGGGTATCTTCTGCGACAACACGGGTGCCATTGCTAACGCGAAGGAGCCAAGAACTCACTCTATAGCCAAGCACATCCTCCGAAAGTTCCATGTGACGCGAGACTACGTCAGGGATGGACACACTAGGATTCACAAGATACATACGGATCTGAACGCAGCAGACCCGATGACTAAACCTCTTCCACAGGGCAAGTTTGAAGAACACCGAGAGACCATTGGTGTTAGATACATACCTGATGTAAACTAGTGTAATTTGTACTCTAGTGCAAGTGGGAGACTGTTGGATATGTGCCCTAGAGACAAATTAATAAAGATATTTGTCACATATCCGTTTTGTTCATAATACGTTTTATACTGTGCTATAACTGTATTACTTGGAAATACTAATACAGGTGTAGTATAAAACATGGTCTGTAGTTTGACTCGGGTAAACTATCTCAATGGCCAATTGATTGATCAAGCTTTCCTGATCATGGCGACACTTAAGTCCATTGACAATGAGGTCATATCATTAGGGGAATGATGTGATGGACAGACACCCACCTAAAGTAATGCAATGTGATCGAGTCACATAGTTCAGCGTTGCTATGACTTTGTAACGTATGGCTTAGTCCTTAGACCGTAATGATCATACGTAATCACGATCTATGAGGAGACTTTGATTTGTATCCCACCGCCTGACTGAAATATGCTGGCTATAACGGAGCACTTTCGGTATTCCGAAATAGATGGTTGATGAGTATGTTAATAGATCAAAGCGGGATTTGTCAGTCCTTATGACAGGACAGGTACTCTGGGCCCACTCGGTGATATTGCATCAACCCCTTGCAAGGACGTGACTAGGTCACAAGAGATGCAATGATCATGGACGAGAGAAGTTGTTTGTCGTGAAAGAGATGTGAACACGGTATGTGGGATACCGACGATCAAACCTTGGACAAACAAGGTACCGCAGAACAAAGGGATTACGTCGTATCGTTAACGGTTTCCAAAAGCGATCGAAGCTCATTCGATGGAAGCGCAGGGGCTGTCAAGGATTGTAACCAGGTCCAACTGACTAGTCATTGGTCAATGAGAAGAGTCTCGACCATGTCTGCTGTTTCCCGGACCGTTAGGGTGTTACACTTAAGGGCAATCGATGCATAGGACAGTTACGGGATCAATCGGTGAAATAGGAGAAATCACCGGAATAGTTCCGGAGGAGGACGGAATGGTTTCCGGACATTTTGAATAGTTAAAAATAAAGTTTAATTGTTTTAATAATGTTTTTATTATTTAATTATCTGAATTAAATATTTAAAACTTATTAAATAATTAAAAATAATGGAAAAAGGCTATATGAGCCTTTGAGGCCCATTAGGGGAGGAGGGGGTTCCCCCCCTTGGGCTTGGCGCCAAGGGGTGGGGCCCAACCCCCCCTTGGCCGGCGCCCTCTCCCCCCTTGGGGGTTTAGTCCCACATGGGGAGGGAAGAGGGATCACACCCCCCTTGGACTTTATATAGAGGGGTAGACCCCCCTTTTTCCATACAACAATTGATCTCCTTCTTCTTCCTTCTCCATTTCCGGAAGTGGACTCCCCTTGTTTGGAGTCTGCACCAGGATTGGAGTTCTCCACCATAAGGCAGGCCGTCGCTCTGCCGGAGTCGGGATCCGTAGCCGTCTTCTTTCCGCTGCTCGTCTGGTTCGGAGCCCGGGAGGAACATCGATTGTGCCGTACGTGTATAATCCCTTCGAGGCATTACACCTGTGGTGCTGCTTCGTCGCTGGAGATTTGTCGGGAGTCATCCTCGCCGGTGGTGGTCTTCTACACGATAGGGAGGTCGTAGTTCTGAGTCTACGCCAACCACGTTCGTAAGAACGTTTCCCTCTTTCGGTCTTCAAAGGTATGAACACCGATTCCCTCCGTTACCGTACATCGCCATAGCATAGATCTTGGGTTCGGGTACCGTAGGTGTGAAAATTTTGTGTTTTCTGCCCCGTATCCCAACACTTTCAAACTCAACAGAGAGGTCATCCGTCGGACTATATCCTATGTACGCGGGGCTTTGGACTCTAACCCCGACGTACTCCTGCACGGTGCGAGGCTGGCCGGTGAAGTTAAAGCAAATCCAAATAAGACACCACCGCGCGAGCAAATAAGACAACACCACTTCCCGGCGCAGGCCGCGGTACTGCTGACGTCTGAAGTCCTCGGACGACACTATGAAGCAGAGGAGCCAATCACTCGTAATTCCCACGGGTAGGTAGTGCGTACATGGCATATAGCCAACTCAAGACATTCACTGAACCATTTAGCATTTTAATTAACCTGCGTGACAACCGTTATCGTTGCCTCGACTTAACTGAGCCGCGGACAACGACAGCAGCCAGGACCACCAGTACATCGGTGCCTGCCCTGTCGTCCCACCAAGTCACTGCGGTTACCAACAAGGTGAACCGTCTCCTTACCTTGTTTCGCGTTTGCTCCTGGAGGAGCTCGACTTTAGGGGTTTGGTAACTCTCGCGGCCAACGATCAGGGGCCAAGCACACCGGTACACTGGTCGTGCCCTCCCTGTCGTCCCGTCGCAATACCTCTCGCGGGCACCGTTGGGTCGCCCGACTTCTTACCTGAATGACCTCCGTTGCTCAGGTACCTAGAGCGGCTATACAGAGTCAGCAACGAGTGGAGTACAAGGATTACTCCTTGATAGCTCACACTTGATGGTGGCTCGGCAGAGCCGAGGTAGGGGCCTGAGGCGGTGTCTGCATTGTACCGTACCTGTGCAGTTATAATGTTTGTATCCGTGTTCACTCCCCTGAGTGATCACGACCCTCTATCTAGTCCTAGCTAACAATGCGCAGGGCTCACTGCTGAATAATGCATAACAATAATAGGCAGCATAGGATAAAGGAGGTACATCAAGGGGCTAAAAAGTCAGGCTATGCAATTGAATAGGATTGTAATCGTAGCAGCAGCAGTAACAATGCCTAGTGCAAGAAATGTACGGAAAGATAGGCGATATCTGGGGAAGAGAATGGCTCTGCTTGCCTGGAAGCTCGACGGTAGGGGTACGGTCGTCGACGACGTAGTCGTACTCAGCAGCGGTGTAGTCGGCGGTAGCAGCGGGGTCTACCGAAGAATAAAGGGGGGAGAAACAGTAAATTACAAAGCAATCATAGCAAACGTAAGCATGACATGACAAATGAATTGCTATCGGTGTACTAACGCAGTATCATGTATTATGCTCGGAGCGGGAATTCATCCGAAGATGAACGGACAGCTCCGGGTGATTATCGGACAAGGCGTCCGGAGGGGGGAAGATATCATGTCGGAGGTGTCGTGGATATCCGACATAAGGGTGGGTGGTGTATCCGGGTTAGTTGATCTATTCCGAACAACTTTCGTGTTCGAAATAAATTCATCCGGGTACTTTAGCAGTACCAGAAAATTTATCGGACAGTCGGTCCGGAGGGGGACGATTCGATGTTCGTTGTGTTAGAGGGGTGTAATAGACATACGGATAGCGTATTCGTATTCGTTGTATTTTTCTGATCAATTTTCATGTATAAAGTTTTTGAATCTGAGTTACGGTTTAAAAGATATTGAATTTCAAAGTTTAAATCATTTTTAAACAATTTCTGGAATTTCTTTTATTATTTATTCAACATTATTCAGAACATTATCCGAAACATTATCCAAAACAGTGCCTGACATGTGGGACCCACATGTCAGCCTCTGTTTATTTATAACACATTTTATTAAATCAGAAATAGCCTCTGGACCCACATGTAAGTCACTCGAATTTATTTAAATCTCTTAAATAATTAAAATCTGACAAGGGGGGCCCAGGTGTCATTGACTCCAGTGCTAATTAAACTTGTTTAATTAAGTTAAATGGCCAGGGCCCACTGTCAGTGAGACAATATTAACAAAATGGTTATTTTTCTGTTTGTCCTAACAGAGATAATTAGCAAGAGGTGGGGCCCGGTTGTCAGTGGCTCATTAGCTACTAACAGAGAACCCGACAGGGAGGACCCACCGGTCAGCGACTCCGGTGAGCTCGCCGGAGGCTCGCCGGCGGCGAGGTCGAGCTAACTCGCTATTCCGAGCGTCGTTTGAGACGCCGCTTGCGGCATTCGACGAAGAACTTGAAGCCGCATCGATCTTGAGTGGTCTCGCGGGCTGGGACGCACGGAGGTGAGTGCAGCTTCAACAATGGCGGCGAAGGGCGTCGGGCTCCAATGGAGAATGTACATGCGAGACGAAATCGAGCTAACTACCGGTCCAAAACGAACACACGCACCACGGGGATCCTATTGGTGCACTTGGCGCGGGCTGTGGTGGCCAAGGAACACGGCTACGACGACGAACCACGGTGGCCGGAGCAAGCAAAAGGGGGCTTTCGCGTTGGGACCCTACGGGCTTCAGAGGGCGATTGGCGACGGGTGAGAAGCTCACCGGGGACGTGTTGAGGGAGGCAGCGGGCTTGGGGACGGCTCGGTGCGGGAGGAACTCGGCGGCGATCCGGCGGCTGGAGGTAGACGAAGACGGCGAATTCACGAGCTGCGGTGCCTCCGGGTTCGATTCTCCGCACGGGGTGGAGTAGTCGACGTCGGCGAATACGTAGGACACGTTGGCGTGGCGACGCGAGCTCACTGGCCGCGTGAGCTCACGGCCATGGCGACGGCGGCTCGGGTGGGATCTTTCCCCGACGACTGCGAGAAGAGGAGGAGGGGAGAAGGAGGAGGAGGATGTCCAGGGGGTCGGGGGCGTCGCCCTTATCGCGTCGGCGCCGGGAGGGAGCAGGTGGAGGCGGGGCCGGCCTGGCATCGGCGTAGCCGCGCTCGGCCGCCGTACGGGGCAGGTGGGGGGTGGTTGGAGGAAGAAGACAACCGTGGGGAGGTGGGCCTGGGCTAGGTGGGCCGGAGGGGTACTGCCCATGGGCGTTAGATAGGTCTTTTTGTTTTCTTTATTTCTTTTCTCTTCTTTCTTTTCTGTTTCATTTGTTTTTGCTACATTTACATTTTTGTAAAATGTTTAACATATCCCATAATCAGTATTGTGTAACATAAGAGTGCTACAAAAAGTTTGGGTTCAAAAGAAATATATTTAATATTTCTTTTAAATATCTGAATGACAATTGGTACTGTTTTGGCTGGTGTTTGAATTGTTTGAATTTTTTTAGAGGCATAATAAAATATCATAACCACATGGGCATGACCCAATGATTATTAGTGATTTTATAAAAGTGGTCCCATGATTTTAGGGAAAATTTTAATTGCAACATATTTTTCATAGCAACCAAAAGGCATTTCTGAATATGATCAAAAGCAAAGTGGGTCATGGCATGGTTTTCATAGTGATTAGCAACAGTGATTAGTCCACAGTAAAAGTGATTACTGTTACAGACAACTGAGGGTGTTACAAATCTCCCCCACTACAAGAATTCTCGTCCCGAGAATTTAAGTGGTAGCGAGGAAAAGATCGGGGTATTCATCGCGAAGGCGATCTTCGCGTTCCCAAGTGGCTTCATCTTCAGAATGATTCGACCACTGGACTTTGAGGAACTTGACGGTCTTGTTGCGGGTTCGACGCTCAGACTGATCGAGAATGCGGCTCGGATGTTCTCGATAAGTCAAGTCTTGTTGCAGCTCGATCATATCATGCTCCACTTCGCGGATAGGATCCGTGAAGCAGCGACGGAGTTGAGACACGTGGAAGACATTGTGGACTTGGGAGAGGTTCGTCGGCAATTCCAACCGGTATGCCACGGGTCCACTCCTGGAAAGGATACGGAACGGGCCAATGTAGCGAGGAGCCAACTTGCCCTTGATACCGAAGCGATGAGTGCCCCTCATGGGAGTGACACGGAGGTAAGCGTATTCACCAGGTTGATACTCCATTTCCCGGTGTTTGCGGTCATAGTTGCTCTTCTGACGAGACTGGGCGGCCTTGAGATTTTCTTGCACAATGCGAACCTGATCTTCAGCTTGTTGGACAAGATCCGGTCCGAAGTAGGGTCGTTCCCCAGTTCCTGACCAATTCAGGGGGGTTCGACATTTACGTCCGTATAGAACTTCGAAGGGGGCCATCTTCAAGCTAGCCTGATAGCTATTGTTGTACGAGAATTCCGCGTACGGGAGAGATTCCTCCCATTTCATGCCGAATGAAAGGACACAAGCGCGAAGCATGTCTTCCAGCACTTGATTGACTCGTTCAACTTGGCCTTGCGACTGGGGGTGATAAGCGGTGCTGAGAGACAGACGAGTCCCGAGGGCTTCCATGAAACTATTCCAGTACCGTGAGGTGAAAAGGCTGCCGCGGTTTGAACTGATCTCCAGCGGAATACCGTGGAGTGACAAAATCCGAGAGATATACAAGTGGGCTAACTGACTAGCAGTGATCGTCTCCTTGACCGGCAGGAAGTGAGCAATCTTGGAGAATCGGTCGATGACGACAAAGATAGCATCGTTAACTTTCTATGACTTAGGAAAACCGGTGACGAAGTCCATTTCGAGTTTGTCCCACTTCCAATCAGGAGGAGGGAGTGGTCGCAACCAACCAGCAGGTTTCTGATGTCCGGCTTTGACGCGACTGCAAACGTCACATTGAGAAACATAGCGGGCGATGTCTTGCTTCATGTAAGGCCACCAGTACCGTTGACGAAGGTCTTTATACATCTTGGTACTGCCAGGGTGGATTGACAAGGGAGAATTATGGGCTTCTTCCATGATATCCGGACCACAGTTAATGATGGCCGGGCTCACAGGAACTACTAAGCGGCCCTTGAAGTACACAGTATCACCATCATTGGCATCAATGGTAAAAGAGGAGGGCTTTCCTCCTGCGATGTCCTGTTTGATCTTCACAATGTCAGGGGCCAGAGATTGTCTATCCTTGACGAGGGCGTCGAGGCTTGACTCGAGAACCAGGTTGTTAACGTAACCTTGAGGAACAATCTCGAGGTTCAGTTTGCGAAGCTCTTCATACAGATGTGGTTGCTGTACCTGAACCTCAAGTTCAGAACAGTAAGCTTTGCGGCTCAAGGTATCGGACATCACATTAGCCTTGCCAGGGGTATACGAGATATCCATGTTGAAGTCGGCTATTGTCTCGAGCCATCGTTGTTGACGAAGATTCAGGTCCGGCTGAGTAAACAGGTACTTCAGACTTTGGTGATCGGTGTAGACCTCGCAACGATTACCGACGAGGTAATGTCGCCACAGCTTCAATGCATAAATTACTGCTGCCAATTCGAGATCATGTGTTGGATACATGTCCTCGTGAGCACGCAACTGACGAGAGCCATAAGCAATCACTTTGCGCTCTTGCATTAGGACACAGCCTAATCCTTGACGAGACGCGTCGCAATATATCATGAAGTCCTTCTGAGTATCAGGGGGAGCGAGCACCGGGGGAGAAGTTAGCTTGTCCTTGAGTGCTTGGAAACTTTCTTGACATTTATCTGTCCACTCGAACTTGACGCCTTTGTGAAGCAGATTAGTCAGAGGCCTGGCAATCTTGGAGAAATTCTCGACGAAACGGCGGCAATAGCTAGCGAGCCCGAGGAAACTACGGACTTGCTTGACGGTCTTGGGAGGAGTCCAGTCAAGAATAGCCTGGATACGTTCTGGGGTGACGGCAATGCCATCCTTGGAAATCACATGTCCAAGGTAGGTTACTTCGGGGAGCCAGAACTCACACTTAGAATACTTAGCGTAGAGTTTGTGTTCTCGTAGCTTCTCCAGTATAAGACGAAGATGTTCAGCATGTTCTTCTTCATTCTTGGAATATATCAATATATCATCCAGATAGACCACGACGAACTTGTCGAGGTACTCCATGAAAATATAATTCATCAATCTGGAGAAGGTGGCTGGAGCATTGGTTAAGCCAAAGGACATGACGGTGTACTCGTATGAACCATAGCGAGTAATGAAGGCAGTCTTCGGAATGTCCTCATCACGGACTCGGATTTGATGATAACCCAACCTCAAGTCGAGTTTAGAAAACACCTTGGATCCGGCAAGTTGATCATACAGATCGTTGATCCGGGGAAGTGGGTATTTGTTCTGGATAGTGGCTTGGTTAATGGGCCGATAATCTTGGACCAATCGGTTTGTCCCATCGCTCTTCTTGACAAAGAGCGAAGGTGCTCCCCAAGTAGAGGAGCTGGGGCGAATGAATCCTTTCTGGAGTGCCTCGTCGATTTCCTCCTTAAGTTCAAGGAGTTCATGTGGCGGCATCTTCTAAGGACGCTTGGCAATAGGGGTGGTGCCGGGCTTCAAGTCGATGACGAATTCAACTTCTCTGGTCGGGGGTATTCCCGGTAGTTCTTCTGGGAAGACGTCGGGAAAATCGCGAACGACCGGAACGTTCTCAATTCCTTCCAGAGGTGAGAGATTCAAAGCATTCATCATAAATATATGTGTTTCAGCATTACGGGTAACTCGGGTGGTGTGGTTAACAATCTCGCCGGAGGGGTGAAAAAGTTGGACAGACTTGGTGCCACAATAGAGTGCGGCATCGTGAAATTTCAACCAATCCATTCCCAGAATGAGGTCTATGGTGGAAGACTTCAGGAGGATGGGCGAAGCAAGGAATTCCACTCCTTCGATTTCAATGGTGGTGTTTGGCACAAGCATGGTGGTTCGGCATTGGCCTATCGGGGTGCGAACAACCATCGGGGGTTTCATCGTTTCGTACTTGAAGTTATGCGAAAATGCAAATGCTTCCGACATGAATGAATGCGATGCTCCTGTATCAAATAAAACAGTAGCCGGTACGGAATTAACGAGGAGGGTACCCATCACGGTAGCGGGTTGTTGCTGAGCTTCTTCAACATTGACGTTGTTAGCATGTCCACGAGCATAAGCAGCAGACCCAGTATTATAGTTGGGGGTCCGGTTGTTGCCACGACCATTTTCGCGGCCAGCGGGGTGAATTACCAGTTGCTTCTGTTTCTGGGGGCACTCCCTGGAAAAATGCCCAGGTTGGCGGCACGTGAAGCATAGTCCATCCTGAGGACGAAGGGGGGGTAGCATTGGGTGGTGTAGGCAGAGCTCTTGGCATCTGCGGGGGCGGAGGCAGACGGGGTGCAGCATAGGACGGTCTTGGAGCAGGGACAGCTGAATGGGTCACACTGGTCGGGAGCCAGATACGACGCTTCTGCGTTGCGCCCGAAGATGATCCAACGTCACGATAACGCTTCAGAGAGTTCTTGTGCTCCATCTGGGCACTCTCGACGGTGATAGCCTTGTTCACCATGGTGGCAAAGTTGGCGAAATCATGAACGGCAAGAGCGAGCCTGAGGTCTGGGTTGAGGCCACGACGGAACTTCTGCTGCCTGCGAGCATCAGTGGTGATCTCCTCTTCCGCATAGCGAGAGAGGTTGAGGAACTCGCGCTGATAGGCTTCAACAGTCATGTCGCCCTGAGTGAGGTTGCGGAATTCTTCCGCCTTACGATCCATGATCCCCTGAGGAATGTAGCGGGCGCGAAAAGCAGACTGAAATTCATCCCAAGTGATGACTACTCCGACTGGCAGTGAACGCTTGTGGGTGCTCCACCACTGAGCAGCGGCGCCTTTCAGATGATAAGACGCAAAGTTCACATAGTCGGCTGGATCGACATTAGCAGACTCCAGCTCGTGAGTGATGTTGCGAAGCCAGTCATCAGCATCCAACGGCTGAACAGTGTTGCGGAACATAGTGGGGTTGAGGCGGGTGAAGTCGTGCTGAGTCACGGTGGCGTGCTGATGGTGGTGCCCATTCTGATTCGGCTGGGGGAACTGAGCCATGACATTCTCCATGAACTGACGGTTCAGCTCGAACTGCTGCATCATCGCGGCCATGTAATCCGGCGGTGGAGGTGGGTCGTTGGCTCCACGACCACGACCACGACCACCACGACCAGCCATCCTGCTAGAATTTAACAGGGGTATTTCAGCGATGAAAATTTAACGAGATACCGGAATCAAGCCTAAAGTAAAGCGACAACGAAGAGGAGGCGCGGATATATAGGAGTAGTCATATAAGACATACACATTTACACACGGAGTCAATCGAAAATCGGGCAGCGTAACGTCGTAGAAATTAAGGAAAAAGGACTCACTAGGCGGCGCGCAGACCGCGGTAAGGATTACACGACGCGACATAGATTCCACTATGTCAATCACGCCGCAAGAAAACTGTTGGCCACAGGAGTAGATGCCAGAGAACGCGCAGCCTGCCCAAAATGAGAATGGGATCCGCGGTCCGGGACCTGGGGTAGAACTCCTGCGACACGACTCAATCAATGGGGAAGCACCAAAACGCCGGGTGGAATCAAGAGAACGTGATCCTAATGTCAGAGTTTGTAAAACTTACCAGCAAGGATAAGAGAGCAGATTCCCAGAGCATAGGTAAGGAGAAAAGGATCCTAATACCATAGATATCACACGTAGAGACATTGATGTGGGCCCGTAAGCCAATTATTAAGTTAGCAAAATAGTTTTTCAAAGTCTAGACTCAACTTCGACCAAGTAGTGGTGGGGTGGCTTCCTACAGGCAGTCGGCTCTGATACCAACTTGTGACGCCCCCAAAATCAATCCGTGTACAGTAATCATACACGCAGGGTACACGGCTGAGATTAGGGTGCCACGGTGATAATATCACAACACAACACTAAACACAAAAGGATAAACAAATATGTTACAATAGAGGGGGTCACGCGGACCCGAATACATAAGTCATACAAGCCATAATATATGAGTACAGACATAGTTAGTCAAGTTTTGCCTTAAGAAGGCTAGCACAAATCACATCAGAGATACAGATCGAAAAGGCGAGGCCTCCTGCCTGGGATCCACCGAACTACTCCTGGTCAACCGGGAACTCGACGTCGTAGTAGGCGCCTCCGGGGTACTCCTGCTCCTGGGCTCCAACGTCGGCTGCAGCGGCCGATCAGGCAAAGCGAAAAAGGGGAAATAAAGCAAAGGTGAGTATCTAGCATACCCGCGAGTCTTACGTCCGCTACTAAGCATTATGCATTGTATCAATGGAAAGAAGAGGTTGTATATAGTGGACTGAAAGACAGCAATCCAGAGCAAGGGTAAGAAGCTAGGCCTATCGAAGACTAGCAACTTCCGACGATGTCTTGCAGCATGAGGTAAGAATCGGCCAACAGTTTATATAAAGCATAAAGTAACAATGCAGCAGAAGGTGCTGCAGCATTGTATAATAGTAAGTTGTAATAATTAACAATGCCTCCGAGTTCACCTCCTCGACATCCCCGCGAGGAAGAAAACCCGGAACCATACAGTTTAATAATAATAGTTTGTAGTGGTAAGATCCAGCTTCAGCATAAAGCGTCCTGTTACCGTGGACACGGCTATTCGAATAGATTAATCTTCCCTGCAGGGGTGCACTTGTGTTACACTACACGCACGGATCTCCAGGGTGGCGGGAACCTTGTTAGGGAACGCTCCACCGAGGCTATCCGACACTTCATAGCCCATCTTTCAAACTCAACAGAGAGGTCATCCGCCGGACTATATCCTATGTACGCGGGGCTTTGGACCCTAACCCCGACGTACTCCTGCACGGTGCGAGGCTGGCCGGTTAAGTTAAAGCAAATCCAAATAAGACACCACCGCGCGAGCAAATAAGACAGCACCACTTCCCGGCGCAGGCCGCGGTACTGCTGACGTTTGAAGAGTCCTCGGACTACACTATGAAGCAGAGGAGCCCATCACTCGTAATTCCCACGGGTAGGTAGTGCGTACATGGCATATAGCCAACTCAAGACATTCACTGAACCATTTAGCATTTTAATTAACCTGCGTGACAACTGTTATCGTTGCCTCGACTTAACTGACCCGCGGACAACGACAGCAGCCAGGACCACCAGTACATCGGTGCCTGCACTGTCGTCCCACCAAGTCACTGCGGTTACCAACAAGGTGAACCGTCTCCTTACCTTGTCTCGCGTTTGCTCCTGGAGGAGCTCGACTTTCGGGGTTTGGTAACTCTCGCGGCCAACGATCAGGGGCCAAGCACACCGGTACACTGGTCGTGCCCTCCCTGTCGTCCCATCGCAATACCTCTCGCGGGCACCGTTGGGTCGCCCGACTTCTTACCTGAATGACCTCCGTTGCTCAGGTACCTAGAGCGGCTATACAGAGTCAGCAACGAGTGGAGTACAAGGATTACTCCTTGATAGCTCACACTTGATGGTGGCTCGGCAGAGCCGAGGTAGGGGCCTGAGGCGGTGTCTGCATTGTACCGTACCTGTGCAGTTATAATGTTTGTATCCGTGTTCACTCCCCTGAGTGATCACGACCCTCTATCTAGTCCTAGCTAACAATGCGCAGGGCTCACTGCTGAATAATGCATAACAATAATAGGCAGCATAGGATAAAGGAGGTACATCAAGGGGCTAAAAAGTCAGGCTATGCAATTGAATAGGATTGTAATCGTAGCAGCAGCAGTAACAATGCCTAGTGCAAGAAATGTACGGAAAGATAGGCGATATCTGGGGAAGAGAATGGCTCTGCTTGCCTGGAAGCTCGACGGTAGGGGTACGGTCGTCGACGACGTAGTCGTACTCAGCAGCGGTGTAGTCGGCGGTAGCAGCGGGGTCTACCGAAGAATAAAGGGGGGAGAAATAGTAAATTACAAAGCAATCATAGCAAACGTAAGCATGACATGACAAATGAATTGCTATCGGTGTACTAACGCAGTATGATGTATTATGCTCGGAGCGGGAATTCATCCGGAGATGAACGGACAGCTCCGGGTGATTATCGGACAAGGCGTCCGGAGGGGGGAAGATATCATGTCGGAGGTGTCGTGGATATCCGACATAAGTGTGGGTGGTGTATCCGGGTTAGTTGATCTATTCCGAACAACTTTCGTGTTCGAAATAAATTCATCCGGGTACTTTAGCAGTACCACACAATTTATCGGACAGTCGGTCCGGAGGGGGACGGTTCGATGTTCGTTGTGTTAGAGGGGTGTAATAGACATGCGGATAGCGTATTCATATTTGTTGTATTTTTCTGATCAATTTTCATGTATAAAGTTTTTTAATCTGAGTTACGGTTTAAAAGATATTGAATTTCAAAGTTTAAATCATTTTTAAACAATTTCTGGAATTTCTTTTATTATTTATTCAACATTATTCAGAACATTATCCAAAATAGTGGCTGACATGTGGGACCCACATGTCAGCCTCTGTTTATTTATAACACATTTTATTAAATCAGAAATAGCCTCTGGACCCACATGTAAGTCACTGGAATTTATTTAAATTTCTTAAATAATTAAAATCTAACAAGGGGGCCCAGGTGTCATTGACTCCAGTGCTAATTAAACTTGTTTAATTAAGTTAAATGGCCAGGGCCCACTGTCAGTGAGACAATATTAACCAAATGGTTATTTTTCTGTTTGTCCTAACAAAGATAATTAGCAGGAGGTGGGGCCCGGTTGTCAGTGGCTCATTAGCTACTAACAGAGAACCCGACAGGGAGGACCCACCGGTCAGCAACTCCGGTGAGCTCGCCGAAGGCTCGCCGGCGGCGAGGTCGAGCTAACTCGCTATTCCGAGCGCCGTTTGAGACGCCGCTTGCGGCATTCGACGAAGAACTCGAAGCCGCATCGATCTGGAGTGGTCTCGCGGGCTGGGACGCACGGAGGTGAGTGCAGCTTCAACAATGGCGGCGAAGGGCGTCGAGCTCCAATGGCAAATGTACATGCGAGACGAAATCGAGCTAACTACCGGTCCAAAACGAACACACGCACCACGGGGATCCTATTGGTGCACTTGGCGCGGGCTGTGGTGGCCAGGGAACACGGCTACGACGACGAACCACGGTGGCCGGAGCAAGCAAAAGGGGGCTTTCGCGTTGGGACCCTACGGGCTTCAGAGGGCGGTTGGCGACGGGTGAGAAGCACACCGGGGACGTGTTGAGGGAGGCAGCGGGCTTGGGGACGTCTCGGTGCGGGAGGAACTCGGCGGCGATCCGGCGGCTGGAGGTAGACGAAGACGGCGAATTCACGAGCTGCGGTGCCTCCGGGTTCGATTCCCCGCACGGGGTGGAGTAGTCGACGTCGGCGAATACGTAGGACACGTTGGCGTGGCGACGCGAGCTCACTGGCCGCGTGAGCTCACGGCCATGGCGACGGCGGCTCGGGTGGGATCTTTCCCCGACGACTGCGAGAAGAGGAGGAGGGGAGAAGGAGGAGGAGGATGTCCAGGGGGTCGGGGGCGTCGCCCTTATCGCGTCGGCGCCAGGAGGGAGCAGGTGGAGGCGGGGCCGGCCTGGCAGCGGCGTAGCCGCGCTCGGCAGCCGTACGGGGCAGGTGGGGGGTGGTTGGAGGAAGAAGACAACCGTGGGGGGGTGGGCCTGGGCTAGGTGGGCCGGAGGGGGTACTGCCCATGGGCGTTAGATAGGCCTTTTTGTTTTCTTTATTTCTTTTCTCTTCTTTCTTTTCTGTTTCATTTGTTTTTGCTACATTTACATTTTTTTAAAATGTTTAACATATCCCATAATCAGTATTGTGTAACATAAGAGTGCTATAAAAAGTTTGGGTTCAAAAGAAATATATTTAATATTTCTTTTAAATATCTGAATGACAATTGGTACTGTTTTGGCTAGTGTTTGAATTGTTTGAATTTTTTTAGAGGCATAATAAAATATCATAACCACATGGGCATGACCCAATGATTATTAGTGATTTTATAAAAGTGGTCCCATGATTTTAGGGAAAAGTTTAATTGCAACATATTTTTCATAGCAACCAAAAGGCATTTCTGAATATGATCAAAAGCAAAGTGGGTCATGGCATGGTTTGCATAGTGATTAGCAACAGTGATTAGTCCACAGTAAAAGTGATTACTGTTACAGACAACTGAGGGTGTTACACAGCCTCGAAATACCGAAGACGTAATCTGGATGACGAGAATCCAAAAGTCTATATAAAGAGAGAAAACCTAGGTCAAAGGGCACCACGAAATTTTCTCCCCCTTGGCAGCCGTCTTGAGGGGGAGATCAATCTCCACAACAAGGAATAAGAAGGGGGCCAAGGGCCGCTGCCCCAAGGGTCGTGGCCACCGCCGTGGCCGTGGGCGTCGCCATCGCCGTCGTCGTGGCCGCCGCCGCCGTCTCCTTCATCTCCTCCGGGCTGAACTTCTCCATCAACAACTCTCTCTCTCTCACCATGTCCATGTGTGAGTAGTTCTTCCTCGGGGCTAAGGTTTCTACCAGTAGCTATGTGGTCTTCTCTCTCTCCCATGATGTGATCTTCGTTGTGATCAAAGGCTATGTTAATCTAGGGTGATACCATGATATTTCCCCTTCCTCTATGTATTGGAATTATGTACTCACTTGATCTTATCTAGTATAATCCCCGAGACCATGGTGACAGCGGTCTATTGGAATGGATTAGAAGAATATTTTCATGAGTGATTTCCTCTTTTGTGTGTTGATTTAAGATTGAGAGTCTCTTGGTGCTTGTCTTTGACTATCCTTTAGATATGTTGTGGTGATTGTGGTACTCTCTTTGGATGGCCACGGTGACATTGGGAATTCAAGGTGAATATCATACCCACATGAAAGGTGTATGAATCTTACCGATAACATGTCTCAAATGATCCAATATGCAAAAAGAATCACGTGAAACGGAGTACTACAACAGGGTCATAGCAGGTTCAAATTTGAATTGAATTTAACTTTAAACATATCAAGACAGTTTGGAATTTTTGTGTACACATGCTCAAGACAGAAAGTACATGGAACGAGTGATCGAACGCAAAAAGAATCACTCGATTTGGATCAGCGGTTTAAAAGATACAATCTCCGGAATTTGAATTTGAATTTGAAATAAATTCAAATTCAAAAGTGTGCAAAAGTTTGAAAAGTTAATTCCATGCTAAACTACAGAACAACACGAGCGCGTAGGAAAAAGTTTCACCTCAATCCGACGCACGGTGAAGTAGATATTGCGAGTACGGCGCCGGGGTCTTCTCTGCCAAAAGGACCTGTTTGCAAATAACTTTTTTACAAAAAGCAATCAGGTCCCTGGCGGCGGTTGACCGGATCTGGACCGTTTCCTGCGGACTCCGGCGAGGCGGCTCGATGGTCCGGCGAGGGGCATCCGGCCGGCGGGTGCGGCGGCTCCTGCCAGGACGGGTCGCCGGCGGGGGAGGGGGGCCGCGGCGCGGCACGGGAGGTGGCCGCAGGGCGCGGCGGCGCGGCACGGGGTGGCCTGGCCCGCGGCGAGGGGCGGCGGCGGCGGAAGGCCGGGGCACGGCCGGTGCGGGGCGGCGGCGGCGCGGCGTCCGGTGGGCGGCGCGCAGCGCACGCGCGGAGGGGCGGGCGAGAGACGCGACCCGACGGCGCGGCGGCGGCTCGGCCGACGGGCTCCTCCGGCGAGCTCGGCGAAATCCGGTGGCGGCGGCGCGTGGCGGCGGCGGCGGGACCCGCGCGTAAGAAAATCTAGGGTTTGAAAAAAAAAGAAAAAAAGAAAAAACGAAAAAATATATATAGCCCATTGCGGACCCGAATCGGGCCCGAATCGGGACCCGCGCGTAAGAAAATCTGAGTCCGAGTCGGGCCCGAATCGCACGTAGCGTAAATTAGCAGACAGGGCCGCTGGAAGGCCCAAAACGAAACCTCGTTTTTTTAAAAAAAAAATAGTTGGTCAACCAACTACGCAGAACATTTTAAAATAATAAAATATGAATTTTAAAAATGTCAAAACAATATAATAAAATAATAAAAATAATTGTTTTTGCCGAAATTATTATTTCTGCTATTACGCAATTTTCATAAATAACTTTTATGCAATAAACTCCGTATAAAATTATAAAAATCCCAAAAATAATTTTGAGTCATTTATCATTCCTATGACACAGTTTATAAAAACCCAAAAATATTTTCAACATTTTTCAACTTTATTTTGAAACGGGGCAGCTTCTGGCAGGGTGCCGGGGCAGCTTCTCTAGGCAGCCCCGATCTTGAAACGGCGTCAGCGGTGGTACAGAGACGAGAACGGGAATAGCAGGTTGATATTAGGGGTTTCCGTCGTGGGGGCTAAATATAGGCCAAAGGGGGCACCGAGAGGGGCCACATGGCAGCCAGGAGGCCTCCTGGCGCGCCCTAGAGTGGGGCCGCGCCAGGGACCCTCCTGGGCCCCTGGTGGGTCCACCCCCTTTCATCTTTGGTTATTCGGGAAGCTTCTGGATCGCCGATTTTTTATATAATTTTTTTTGGAATTTATTTGGCACTTTTAATGGCCGGAAAACCTGAAATACAAAAACAGCGGAAAACAGGAACTGGCAACTAGGTGCACTGAGTTAATAGGTTAGTCCAAATATGATAAAAAGTGTATGAAAGTTCAAGCAAAACATGGCAAAGTCACACAAATCATACATGGAGCAAGCAGAAATTATATATACGTTTGGGACGTATCAGCATACTGTTTGGAATTGCCGTCAAACCTCTCTCAATTCCATGATGTCTTCCACGTGTCACAACTCCGACGCTGCTTCAAGGACCCTATTCGAGAGGTGGATCATGATCTGATTGAGCTGCAATAGGACTTGTCGTATCAAGAACATCTGAGCCGCATTCTTGATCAGTCTGAACATCGAACCCGCAACAAGGCAATCAAGTTCCTCAAGGTTCAGTGGTCAAATCATTCTGAAGATGAAGCCACTTGGGAACGCAAAGATCGTCTTCGTGAAGAATACCCCGATCTTTTCCCCTCTACCGCTTAAAATTCTCGGGACGAGAATACCTATAGTGCGGGAGATTTGTAACACCCTCACTGTCATGTAACACTAATCAATTTTGCTAATGATGTTTACTGTTGCAAATCATTCCTTGATCATCTTTGGATCAATTCAAATTCAAATTTCCCTGTGATTGAAATTAAAAACAATGTGGCAAATAAAAGTTCAACCAAAAACTTTGCAACCCCTTTTGTATAATGCCCAATATTCAGTGGACTATATCCATGTGGATATGGGAATTTATTAAGTTATAAAATAAATCAAACAATTCAAACAGTAGAAAAACAGTGGCATTTAATCTCTTTTGAATAATACAAAAATGCAATGAATTTATTTGGGCACAGAACCTTTTGTGGCACCTTAGTAATATGCATCAATAATATTAGGGCCAGATCCACATTTTAAAAAAGGGTAAAAGCTAATAAAACAATTGCAAACAAAAAGACAGAAAATAAAAATAAAAGAAAAAGAAACAAATCCCTATACTATGCCCAGGGTGAGACCCATCTCCCCCTCCCACTGGGCCAAGCCAACCTGCTCCCTAGCCCAAACCCCCACCCATCCCCTTCCTGTTCACGGGGAGGCCGTGGCGGCCATCCCACGGCCGACTACCCGTGGGCACGCCGTGGCGTCCATCCTCCAGTGGCTGGCGGGGATAAGACCCCAAGGCCACTGCAGCCCCTCCCGCAAACCCTAGACCCCTTTAGTTCTTCCCCGCGCTGCCTCCCCCTCATGCCTCCCTCTGTGCGCTTGCTCGCCGCGGCCGTCGTCGCCGCCGAGCGCCATTGATGCGGCCCGAAACCACCTCAAGCTCTGAGGCCATGTCCAGGAGCCCCGTGGATCTCATCTTCGTCAGGCAGGCGCGTTGAACCGAGCTGGAGCTCGCTGCAGACTCTCACCCGAGCTCGTCGTGGTCTTCGGTTCCGGTGGCCGCAGCCGCGCCAAATTTGTTCATCCCCGACCCTCCTTGTCACGCTCGAGCACCTCCTCTGTATCCTGCCGTGAGCGCCCCCTCGAACCCCCCCTTCCCCCTATTGTTTCCGTCGTGCCGCCGTGCCGTATTCGGGCCGCCGCTATGCCGCCGTGGCGAGAGGTCGTGCTTGTCGTGCCCTTGCCCCTGCGACTGTTGCTTGCTGCTGGTGCAGCTGCCGCTCAGGCCATGCTCTGGAGGTGCCCAGCGCACGCGCTTGCCACCCATTGCCGCGACCCCCTCGCCTCTACTGGCCGGCCTCGCCGCACCGGCTTTGGCCACAGCTGTGCGTGCGCGCCTACAACCGCAGGACCGTCGCTGGTGCCCTGCTAGCCTTGCTGCGCGCGGCCGCGCCCTGCTGTGCCTCGGCCGCCCTCCGCCGAACAAGCATGTGCTGCCGCCATTCCTCATCGGGTTGCTGATCCACGCCGGCGGGCACGCATGCTAATCACAAGGGGATTAACCATCCCCCTAGGTAGATGACATGTTGGCCCAAGGTCATTTGTATTAAAAAAATTGTTAAATAAACCCCCCATATGACAAATGGACCCCACCTGTCAGTTGTTAATTTAAATGAATTAGTATTAAGTCCAGTGTATGAAACTTGGGCCCCACCTGTAGGTAATTAACTTAAATAAAATAGAAATAAATGTCCCACTGACATGTGGGCCCTTTAGTAATTATCTATTAATTAAAATGATTAAAATGTCACTTCCACTGACATGTGGGTCCCCCATGTCAGTGGTACTGTTCTGGATAATGTTGGTTTAATTAATAAAAGAAATTCCAGAAATGCTTTTAAATTGAATTAAACTTTAAAATGTAATATCTTTTAAACCGTAAGCCAGATTGAAAAACTTTATACGTGAAACTTGATCAGAAAAATATGACAAATACGGATACACTATCCGTATATCAACCACACCCCTCTAACACAACGAACATGAGACATTCCCCCTCCGGGTCGTGTATCGGTAATCACCCGAAGCCGGTATTTCATCCCCGGATGAATTTCCGCTCCGAGCAACGTGCATTGCACTGCATTAGAACACCGATAGCAATGCATATGTCATGTCATGTATCTATTTGCATATGTTTGCCTTGTATTTACTGTTGCTCCCCCCCCCCCTTTATTCTTCGATAGACCCCGCTGTTGCCGCCGACTACACTACTGCTGGGTACGACTACTTCGTCGATGACCCTACCCCTACTGTCGAGTTTCCAGGCAAGCAGAGCCATTCTATTCCCCAGATATCGCCTATCTTTCCGTACATTTCTTGCACTAGGCATTGTTACTGCTGCTGCTACATTACAACCCTATTCCATTGCATAGCCTATTTTTGTCGCCCATTGTGTTGGGTCTCGCAGCAGAAAACAATAATTTTTCTAACTAGCGTCGCCCTTAACCCAAGATCTATCTAGTTGTAATGCCGTAACAGAAAGACTTGCGATAACATACCTCGGGGTGTAGTCCGTTGCACGGGAAACGTTCCCGCAAACGTGGTTGATGAAGCCGTAAACCTTTCACAGCCCCTGGCTGTGTTAGCACCCTGATGGGGTGATAGTGCCGCACGTGCAGCACCTCGTAGTACTCGCACACGTACGGACTCGATGACGACCTCCATTCTCCGATCCAGCAAAGGTGGCGGAAGTAGACCTCCCGGAACCGGAGTTTCGGCACCACGACGGTGTCCGCATAGCAGAGAAGCCTCAATCCCAACACAGGTTCCAGACAAGGGGACCCCGGCTTGAGAGAGACGAGAGAGGGGAGAAGACCGATGAAAACCGATCTCAATTCGGAGTAATATTGAATTCTCTGCGAATTTTTCTGTATTAAAGAAGTGCACCCCTGCCCATCTTTATATAGGCAGACGGAAGGAGTCAACCCCCCTTCCCTTGGCAATGTGGGACTAATCCCTTGCCAAGGGGGAAGGGTGCGGCTAGGAGGAGGGGGAAGTGGGGCGCCACCCACCTGGGCCCCAAGGCCCATGGCGCCCCCCTTTTTTTCTTTTCCTTTTCCCTTTTATTTTCCTCCTTCCCCTAATGGGCTTCTTTCACAAATAAGGCCCATTGCACTCTTTAATCTGAAATAAATTATTATTAATTATTAATTCACTTAATTAATAAATAATACATATTATTTCATCTCCCGATGATCTGAAACTCCTTCCAGCTCACTCCGAACGTCCTTCGGACCAACACGGAACTTTTCCGGTACGTCTTTCTCTCTTCTCCGATAACTCCGATAGTTCCGAAAAGGTCTCCGATATTCATCGAGCCCTTAAGTGTGTTACCCTACGGTCCGAGAACACTCCAGTCATGACCGAGACAAAGGCTACGACCAATGATCAATAGCGGGACCTGGATGCCCATAATGACCCCTGTGCATTCCGGAAGTAACGATTGAACCGTACACGTTGTATACCATTCCTTTTGTCATGCGATACTAGATTAGTCCAAGATTCGATCAACTGCATCCAATGCATTAGTTCTATCTTGTTACCGACAAATCTTATTCACTCGTTCCGTGATATTCATCCTTGTGACCTAGTCACACGATGCGCAGTTTTATGGATGCAATCTCACCGAGTTGGCCATGAAGTATCTTTCCATTATATGGATTGACAAATCCCTCTCTTGAATCAACCCTCCTCAACATATCCCATCGGATAGCCCAAGATACACCTTTATGGTCACCATGTTTCAGTGTGACGGCTAATGCACTCAAAGCATCCTCAGAAGATAGCAATTATGCGTGATCTCACGGTCAAAGGAACAGGCTACTACGTTCTGTAATTACAACACTGAACTTTTACGATTTGATCATGTTGCAATGCTTGCATTGGGTAATGTTCATCACGTCATTCATTCAATGAGGTGACCTTACCGTCAATTGACTTGATTTTCCATAATCGTGAAACCACAATCATCAGTTGACGATAAACCAGTCATCATGAGAGGCTGACTAGGAACTCTGGTTGTTTCTATACCACACTTGTATCATTGTTTTACTGATACAGTTCCAGCACAGTATGAAACCGGTCATGAACTTATTTAGATATATTGGAATAATCATATATTATTTGCCTCTAGAGCATATATCCAACAGTCTCCCACTTGCACTAGATAGCAAATAATCTAGCTGCATATTTTCTCGATCATAATCATCTTATCCTATAAGTGTTTATTGATCATGCTTTCTCATGGAAGAGGTTTCGTCAACGATCTGTACCCGTTCAGATTCGTATGTTCCTTTGCAACAGGTATTGGTCAACTTGTTTGATATACCCTTCATTATCTAATAATGCTTGAATTATAAGTTTGGCGGGAGAGCGAGACTTCTTATTTTACAGTATTCTCTAATGACAAAATGGTTTTAGTCCCTAGGACTCCCATAGTCATGTATACTGAAAAATACACTCAGCCAGAAGTCTAAACTTCTTACGCTAAACTTTATTCAACCTTCTACTTCCTTAAGTAGATATTTATATTTTGTAGAGTTTTGGTTCGTGAAATTATAGCTCGCATTTCCTTTCTATTCCTTTTGGTGATATCTCTAATTCATATAGACCCATAATAAGGCTTGCAATCGTAATGCAGTATTACATTCAAGTATATTATCTTTTCTATCATTTAGAGTATTGTCCTCAGTTTCTCTTCGAATACTGAATGCTTGGACTTTGCTCAGGTTCTGTGTTTTGCCAACCAAGCACATCGGAACCTGTTCTTCTTCTAAGAACTTTTGATTCATTCTGTTATTGGATTCACAACTTCCGTTTTATGGTAGAATCATATGTCAAAGGTCATATAGGATCACATGTCTTGAGACAAAGTGCATCCCTATTCTTTCAATAAAACACTATTTTGTGATATTAAGGTTTTACATCATTTATATAATTCCTAGCCACAAGAACCTTTTCTTGTTTAGGATATCATTCCAATCCTTTTGATGTTCATTACACGTGTCCTAATCTATCCTTATAGATTTTAGTGTGTGACACATCTGTATTTCGTTCATATAAGATTCTCGTAATCCTTTCATCTTATTAGCCTTAATCTCCATGTATATCAACGTATATATATGAGATTGTTTTCACATATATCATCATATATATATATGAAATTGACATTGTGCTCCCACTCAAATATATCCGACATATATCTGTAAGTAAGCTTTTATTAAGTTTCTATTCTAATTATGTCAGACATAATAATATTTCTCCCAAAGCTCCCACTCAGAAAATGCTCTCTGCATTCCAAGTTTTCAGGAAGTCTCCAAAGCTCCCACTCAGTTTCATGAAATTGCAGTCCATCTCAATATTTTGATTACTTCAAAATCACTTGATCAAATCAAGGTTGAGAGTTTCTGCCTTGAGGTACTATGGTCCATCTTATCGAAACATTCTTTCGTTATGCCAATTGCTACTTCTCTTCAAATTCCACAACTTGAATGTGATGCAATTTTAAGCTATGGTCCCTTCATAGTGTTCGTGAATGAAATACACATATTGATTTAGCATTACTACGCTTCCGTAGTCAATCATTATTGAATTTAGCCATAACATCTTTTATGTGTCAAATCATGCCTTTATGTGTTGCATCATTCTTAATAACTTCCTGGTTATTCGGAATGTGAAATAACTACTTTATTTCATAGGATGTGAGTCATCCCATATGCAACTCAATATGATTTCGTTTCTCCTCGTTTCCTAGGTAACCATCAATCCTTCGTAATTTATGAGCAGTGTCCCTTTTGTTTCACTTAAGAAGACTCATGATTATTTTTCTGTACAGAACGTATTCATGACAATCTTCTTATTTTTAAACTAAGGATTTAACTTATATACCATGATCATCATCAATAGCATATTTCCTCTTCTCATGGAGTCATTTCAGCGGAACGTTTTCCGTTGTGTTACTCTGTTATCTGGAGGCAGGGTCAATCACCCTGGTCAAAGAATTCACTTTTCTCCCATTGGTTTATTCCTTGAGAACCATCTTCTCATTCACCAATTCAAGAAATACAAGTTTTGCTATTTGGGAAGGTGTGTTTTACAATTGCTCACAACTCTAATACAAAGAAAGTTATATCATATAAAACTTCTAGAAACTTTCTAACACCATGATCATATGGAGTCATCAGCTTCATTAAATTCAGAATGGTTTCCTTATTTCATGAAGTGGGTGTTTTAACTTAATAAATTATAACAACTTTGTTCATTCAAAATAGCATTAGCGTAAGGGGAATGTATTTAGACCATACTACATTTTAGTATGACTACGAATGGTTCAGGTGCTTGAGCACTTTAAACTTCCATCGTAATTTGTGGTATTACTTCCACAAGTCTCCCATTTATGTCAACTATAATACTTATCACTTTGATCACATCATGGTGATTCGTTTTCTTATATTTTACTTCACTGTGATTCCGTAATCTCAGATTTATGATCTCAATTGAATCCTTGTTCAATTAATCATGCGAAGCATCTTTAATGATTATTCATGCGCTTGGTTAATACATCATTTATGTACAATGTTTGGCGCAAGTTCTACTTTGCTAGAACTCCGTCATTAGTCATCTTGGTTGATAATAAATTCATGAGTTAATAGATCGAGTATCTAATGAGTTCATCACTTATGAATTCATCTCATGCATTTAATCTAACTATGAATTTTGACTTTGTTGTTATTCATAATAACTTAATCATTAAATATTGAATATCACTTAACAATTATGGTGTTTTATAAATGCTTCTATCATATTATAAACTCAATTGCAATCATAGTATAAGCACACTTTATTCATCAAACTGGAACAACTGACTTGTCTCAAAACATGAATAACTTTGTCTTGCGGGATGCAAGACATACCACTAAGTGTTCATATTCGATTGATTACAAAAGATTTATCTAATACTCTAAGTATATTTCTATGATAGATGTCTTGGTGAAATCTTGGTGGCCATCAACTGTCTTGGTTGCCATCAATCCTAGATCGCACCTCTTCCCGTCCATGCAACGACAGGCCCTGTTTTCATAAAACAGAACAAGTATCAAATACTTATTAAACTGCAAATGTTGTATAAGGGAACTGTAAGAGCAAAGTTATAACCCCATGAGTTTTGGATATTGTTGGGCAAAACAGTAGAGGAACTAACAAGTTTTCTAGTGTGAAACAGATGGTTAGGTTCCTGAAGCTATTGGTTTGTGATAAAGCTTCAACGAAGATTTACATTTTTACTGAAGCATATCCTCTGGAGTGAAGCTCATCACGGATGTCGACCCCTAAAAAGATTAGGAATCCTGAAGCACGTCTCATCGAAGAAGATGACCAAGATGGCGCAAGACTTAGTTGTTTTTGCGTAGTTCTTCTTCATTTCTTTGAGTCGTAGGAAAAACCGTACTATCAAGAGGGGTTTAGTAAACGTACTCCGAAGGTTTTGATGAAAAGACTCAGATCAAATCTAAACCAGTGAGTAGCCAGAGTTGAGAAATCTCATGTGCACTAGGTAATGCTTCACCAGCGAAGACTTAGTTCTTTCGGCTCCTGAAGCAGAACCAAGTCCGTGAGTCAGCTTTACTTGGACCGCAAGTAAAGTTGCGCTTTGATTGGATATATGACCGTTGGGGACAGGTGTCAAGCTGTCACTTCAGGTCACTTCAGTCATTTCGCACCTAGGGATTGCCACCTATAAATACGCCACCCCCGCCCTCATTGGCCGGTGGCTGCTCCAAGATTATTTCCTTACAGTGAAGAAGAAAGAGAAAACCCCACCGAAGCAAATCAAAAACCCATCCACCGAAGCATAAGTCCTATTGATCTGAGTTGATTCATTATGACTTAGGAAGAAGTTTGCTAGCCTTTTTATCTTGGAGAACTGCAATTCTCCTAGACGGTTAGAGAGTTGTTCTTCAGAGAGCGAAGAGTTATTGTCGCCTCTAAGTTCAGTTTGTCAAAGGTTTCGGTGATTTCCTCAATAATCAACCACGAGTGAAGAACTGACCAAGCTCAAGGAGATTGGTGCAGTGGAGATACGGACGGAGAGAGGTTAGCTCCTGTGTTCAATCACAAGTCCCTCCAACCAGACGTAGCACTTTGCAGAGTGTGAACTGGTCGAACAAACATCGCCGAGTCAAGAGTTCGTTTTACTTTCCGCACTTACATTCAGTTTATCAATTGCTTCAGTGATCTGCTTCAATGCAATTGAGTCGATGCTTTTGATTCGCTATGTTATGCTTCAATCTCGTTCTGCTTCAATGTTTACCTTTCTGTTGAATCTCTTCGGTTGCTAAGTTATGCTTCACTTCATAGTTTCATGTAAAATTTTGAAGTGATCATTCACCCCCTCCCCCTCTGATCACATACTTGGACTTACAATTGGTATCAGAGCTAGTCACTCTTTATTTGGATTAACCTCCTAGAGTGTTTTGCAAGTATGTCTTTCGCAGCCATTCGCTCCGGCGAACCCGTACCCGTGTTCAATGGAAAGGATTATCCATACTGGAAGGACAAGATGAAGAGAAATATTATGGCTATCAACTCAACTGCCTGGCAAGTTGTCTTGTATGGAGTTACAGTTGCTGATAAGAAGGCAATCACTCCTGAAGAAGCGAAGCTGATTGATCTTGATTCTGAAGTTTGGGTTTTCATCACCAATCATTTGACGCCAGAGAAGTATCATGAAGTGAAGAATATTCCTTCGGCCAAAGGTGTCTGGGACTATCTTGAGAAGATTGGTGAAGGTGTCTCTACCCAGAAGGAAGCCAGAATTGACACTCTTCGAAGCAAATTCTATCGATTCAAGAGAAATGAGGGTGAAAAAGTCAGCTCCATCTATAGCAGACTCACTGCTCTTGCAAATGAGTTGATCTCACTTGGTGCTGATGACATTACTCCTCACTCAGTTGTTAGAACTCTGCTTCGCTCATTAGATGATTCGTTTGATCACATTGTGCTGATGATCAAGGAAAGGACTGATTTCAGACGTCTTGTCGCCGCTGATATTCTTGAGTGACTCAATACCTTTGAGATGGAAGAAGAAGAGAAACGTGACATAAATGGTTCTCGAAGGAGATCTCATGCCTTGAAAGCAAAAGCTTCGCGTCATTCTTCACCCGAAGTCAGTTCTGCTTCAGGTGTCGAATCAGATGATCCCGCAAGCATAGGAAAAGATTTAGCACTGATCATGAGACGCTTCAATCGCTTTCAGAGAAAAGGTTTTTCTTCACCCAAGAAGAGTTATCCTTCAAGAAGCTCAAGTCATTCTTCTCACCGTTCATCCTCCAGAAGCTCTCCATCAAAGGACAATTGTTGTTACAAGTGCAAGAAACCAGGTCACTATATTGTTGATTGCCCTCTGTGGGAAGCTGAGAACAAATCGAAGCATTCACTCAGAGACTCTTCATCGAAGTCTCACAGATCCTCCAGAAGTTATGAGTCAAAGAGATATGATTCCAGTTCAAGAAGGGAAAAGAAGAAAGATTCTGATGATGATAAGAGGAAGAAGTATCATAAGAAGCGTGAGGGTTCTTCATCGAAGACTCACTCGTCTCGTCGAAGCAGTTCTCACCGTGCCAAGGCCTATATGGGAAAGGAGATGAACTCAGAAGACGAAGCCTCTGGTTCCGAAGCTGAACAAGATTCAAGGTCTGCGTCTGAGTCCGAATCAGATGGTGTTGTTGGTTTGGCTTTCGCTTCGACAGATTCTTCAATCAATGCTTCGAGCTCATTCTTCACCAACAACAGTAGTGAAGATGAAACTCCTGCATATTGCTTCATGGCCAAGGCAAAGGTATCTTCATCCAAATCAAACTATGATACTTTTGATTGTTCCTCATATGAAAGTGACTCAAAGATAAGCTATGCTAAACTTGCTAAAATTGCTTCTATCCAACAAGATGAACTTGATTCACTAAGCAAAACTATTAAGAAATCAGAAACGTTGTTGATCAATGAGATTGAGAAAGGTCAAACTTTAACTAATGAGCATGCTGCTCTGAAGGAGAAGTTTGAAGAATTATCCTCTCGGCATGATCTTCTTTCAGTTGATTATGAGAAGCTCACCTATGAATTTCTTCAGAGGAAATTGGCTCTCGAAAAACTGAAAGAGGCTCATGAAGAATTGGAAAATGTCAATCTCTCTCTCATGGCTCAACAAGGTTCTGAAGCAAATCATAAAACTGAATCACCTTGTTTGGATTGTTTGGAACGAAGCAAAACTGATTCCAAAGGAAAAGCTCCTATTGTTATTGATGATACTAATGCCTCTGATGAGGAAAATCCTGCTGTTACCGAGGAACTCCTCAGGTTGAAAAACTTATTTGAAACAGGCATGTTCAAAAGTGTGCAAGGACACCAATATCTCTGTGATATCCTGAGGAAGGCTCTCCTTCACAGAAATCCCAGGAATGAAGGTGTTGGTTTCGAGAGAAAGATAAATCCTGATGGCACCTATTGGGAGCCTGAGCAGTATCCTAAGACTGTTTGGGTTCTAGCGAAAGAAAAACCCATTGATATTACTAACCTTTCAGGTTTCGACTGCAAAATTAACAAAGTCATTGTGGATGAATCACTTGATTCAGACTACAAACTCATGAAAGATGAACAGGGAAAAGTTTCAGCTGAGTATGTAGGTACTCCACCAAAGAATGGATTCTATAAGAGGCAGATATGGGTGCAGAAAGCACTTGTGGAAAAACTGCCTGCTAACCATTCTATGCAGGGAAAGTCTTCGGTACCACCGAATCATTTCTACTCTCTTGAAACGAGGAATGATCCATTGGTGACCGAATCAAATGTTCCACAGAAGCAATACTATCGTACTGGTCGCCATACGTATCGTCCTCATAATAATCATACTAAGATTGCATATGCTCATTCTTATGCTAACAATTCGCAGAGGACTTACATTTATGGTGTGCTTGATGGTACACCGAAGCAATACACTCCTGTTCGATTTAATATTGCTTCAACCAGTGCTTCAACATCTTCTCAGTCACCTGCTCGTTTGTGGGTGGTTAAGAAGAACTAATTCTTCTGCAGGGCTATGTCTCCGGTGGATCCGAATGGGTCATGGATAGTGGTTGTACAAATCATATGACCGGAGACAAGGAGTTATTCACCGAAGAAACTCTATCTCAATCTTCTCAGAAGTACATTACCTTCGGTGATAACAAAAAAGGTAAAGTGTTAGGATTGGGTAAGGTTGCCATATCGAAGGATAAGCACATTGACAAGGTTATGCTAGTACAATCTCTTGGATATAATCTTATGTCTATCTCAAAGTTATGCGATATGGGTATGCTTGTTCTGTTTTCTGCTTCGCGTTGTGTTGTCTTTTCACAGGATGACTATACGTTTGTCTTCGAGGGTTACCGAAAGGGAGATTTATACATTGTTGATTTTTCTTCGGGCCCTGTTGTATCCACATGCTTAATGGCAAAAGCTTCATCTGGTTGGTTATGGCATCGAAGACTTGGTCATGCAGGGATGAGAAATCTTCATAACTTAGTGAAGAAGAATCATGTTATTGGCCTTAGCGAAGTAAAATTCGACAAGGATCGTCTCTGCAGTGCTTGCGAAGCTGGTAAAATCACGAAGAAACATCATTCAGCGAAGACCATCATGACTACAACTCGTCCTCTTGAATTGCTTCATATGGATCTTTTTGGTCCTCAAAATTATGCAAGCCTGGGAGGAAACAAATATGGTCTAGTTATTGTTGATGACTTCTCTCGTTATACTTGGGTTTTCTTTTTGGATGACAAGAGCAAAGTTGTTGAAATCTTCAAGTCATTCGCTAAGAGAGCTCAAACTGAATATGAATTATCTCTGAAGCATATCCGAAGTGATAATGGAACTGAGTTCAAAAATACACATATTGAAGATTTTCTTGATGATCATGGTTTCACTCATGAGTTCTCTGCTGCCTATACACCCCAACAAAATGGTGTTGTTGAAAGAAAGAATAGAACTCTTATTGAAATGGCCAGAACTATGCTTGTTGAATACAAGACACCTAATAGGTTCTGGGCCGAAGCAATCAACACTGCATGTCACATCATCAACAAAGTTTACCTGCACAAATTCTTGAAGAAAACTTCACATGAGCTAATCACTTGTAACAAACCAAATGTCTCATATCTTAGGGTTTTTGGTGCTCCATGCTTTATTAGAGATATGAATCATAGCTCCAAATTTGCCCCTAAGGCACATGAAGGTTTTCTTTTAGGTTATGGCTCAAACTCTCACACTTACAGAGTCTATAACTCTCACTTTGGGAAAGTTATGGAAACTATGAATGTAAGGTTTGATGAAACTAATGGCTCTCAAAAAGAGCATTTGCCTCATGATCTAGATGAACCTCCACTTGATGAAGTGATAAGGTCCATGGCTATTGGTGAGATTCGCCCTGTTGAAGCCAATCAACGTCAAGCTGTTAGGAATGATGATGGTCCAATGTTCCCACACATAGCCCGGGGCGCTGGAGATCAACATCCTGAAGCTAATGGTGAACAGGACGAAGAAGGTCAAGGGAACGAAGGAAATGCTAATCCTGAAGGAAATGCCGAAGCTGAAGGTGAAGCTGAACCTGAAGCTGGTGCAGATCCTGAAGCAGAAGCTGAACCTGAAGCTGGTGCAGATCCTGAAGCAGAAGCTGAGCCTGAAGCAAATGATACTACTTTATCACGAGTTCGAAGAAGAGTTGATGTGGATTCGATCCTTGAAGATATCAATCAACCAGGTCGTCCCACTACTCGATCCCGTACTCGTTTGGCTAACTTCTGTGGAAACTTTTCTTTTGTCTCCATGCTAGAGCCTTCAAAATATGATGAAGCCATGAAGGACCCTGATTGGTTATTGGCTATGATGGAAGAACTTCACCAATTTGAAAGGAACAAAGTCTGGTCACTTGTTGAAAGGCCAGATCCCACGAAGCACAATGTTATTGGCACAAAGTGGATATTTCGCAACAAGCAAGATGAAGATGGCATTGTGGTAAGAAATAAGTCTAGATTGGTAGCACAAGGTTACACCCAAATCGAAGGCATTGATTTTGGTGAAACCTATGCTCCAGTAGCCCGTCTCGAATCCATTCGTGTCATGCTTGCTTTTGCTAACCACAAAAATATATTGCTATATCAAATGGATGTCAAGAGTGCTTTTCTTAATGGTGAAATAGAAGAAGAAGTGTATGTTATGCAGCCTCCAGGTTTTGAAGACTCGAAGAATCCTGATATGGTGTACAGGCTTCACAAAGCTTTGTATGGACTGAAGCAAGCACCTCGTGCTTGGTATGAAACATTGAAGGATTTCCTACTGAAGAAAGGCTTCAAACCAGGAACCACTGACCCCACTCTTTTCACTCGATCATATAACAATGATCTATTTGTGTGTCAGATATATGTAGATGATATTATTTTTGGCTGTACTAACACTGAAATCAGCGAAGAATTTGCAAGAATGATGTCGAAGAAATATGAAATGTCTATGATGGGTGAATTGAAGTTTTTCCTTGGACTTCAGATTCGACAACAGAAGAATGGCACCTTTATTTCACAAGAGAAATAATTGAAGGATTGCCTGAAGAAGTTTGATCTTGCTGAATGCAAGACCATTAGAACTCCTATGCCTACAAATGGTTTTCTTGATGCAGATGAAAAAGGGAAACCCTTCGATCAGAAGAAGTTTCGGTCTATGATAGGTTCACTCTTATACTTATGTGCATCTAGACCTGACATTATGCTATCAGTTTGTATTTGTGCTCGTTTTCAGGCAAATCCTAAGGAATCGCATCATATTGCTCTGAAGCGAATTCTTTGATATCTAGCACATACTCCTTCTTTGGGACTTTGGTATCCCAAAGGTACTCAGTTTGATTTGATTGGATATTCTGATTCAGACTGGGCTGGTGATAGGGTTGACAGGAAATCTACCTCAGGCACTTGTCATTTTCTTGGTAGATCTCTTGTGTGTTGGGCTTCAAAGAAACAGAATTGTGTCTCAATATCTACTGCTGAAGCTGAATACATTGCTGCTGGCTCATGCTGCACTCAAATACTTTGGCTTAAGCAGACGCTGAAAGATTATGGTATATTTGTGAAGAAAATCCCTCTGCTTTGTGACAATGAGAGTGCCATCAAGATTGCTCACAATCCTGTGCAACACTCTCGAACGAAGCATATTGATATTCGTCACCATTTTCTTCGAGATCATGTTCAGCGCGAAGACATTGAGATTAGCCATGTAAGAACTGAAGATCAATTGGCAGATATATTCACGAAGCCATTGGACGAGAAAAGGTTTTGTGCATTAAGATGTGAGCTAAACATATTAGACTCACACAATGTTCAGTAAGATCGAAACTTTTCATTGTACATTTTCACCTTCGTTGTGTATTTATTTGTTTAGTTTCGCTCGAGTTTTCCTTCGTCCAAGTTTAGCTTCGTTTGCTTTTTGCCTTCTGTTCTGTGTTGTTTTATTTATTCGTTTCTTTTGTCCTCTATACTTATCACTTTTAGCTTCGTTGTTGTTCTTCGAAGTGATAAGTTTCGGACCCTACCCCTCCATTATGTTTCGCTCCCAATCTTTTCTATCTCGAATGATAAGCACAATTGAAACGGAAAGCATATTGCTTCGAACATCATTGTGTTCCGAATCAAATGCTTCCAACTTTATCGAAGTTTTTGCTCTCGGTCAAGACTAATTCTTCGGTCGTTGAGTCCCCGTCTTTTTCGGGTCGTTGAGATTCGCTCGCGATACGCCACTTCATCTGAACCATTGAATCGGAAGAGACGCTCGCTGAGAACCGTTCGATTCGATCTGGCAACCGTTTCAGATCATGCCTATTTAAGGCATTCCCCAGCGAAATGGTTTCCCCACGATTCATTCTCTCCCGGATTCCTCGTCTTCCACCCCGAGCACTCCGCAGAGCTCCCGTCCCCGACATCGCCGTAGCCGCTTCACTGCCGGACCGCCGCCGCCGTGGACATTCCCGTCGACGAAGAGCTTGTCTCCGCACTCCGTCGCCGTAGCCGCTTCGCGTCACCAAGTTAGGGTACGCAAAGCTTCTTGGATCCAATCTTGTTTCTCCGTGTTCTTCATCTAGGGCTTGGATCTAAGTTCTGTTAGGTTTTTGTTTATAGGATTGTTTAATCCGTGCTGGTCTCTGCTCCTTGGGAAAACTGTTCTTAGCATCTAAGGTGATCCCATCTTCTCAGGTCAGTTTTTGAGATTCAGTCTATTCTGTGTTTGGATTAGGTTAGGTCTGGTTCTCGAACTGTTTCTAGCCAAATCCATTAACAGGATTGCATCTGATCTTAGATTGAACTGGGTTCCTGTCAAAAATCTTTTGGTTTTGGTCGAAACTTTTTCCTGTGCTTATACATTCCCTATCTCGTTTCCCTCTTGTCTATACTTCTGGTCACAGGATGTCTGACGAAGAGGCTGCTATGGGGAATGAGTCTCCCATTGTTGAAGGGCTCGAAAACTATCCAGAGCCATCGAAGCAAAAAGGCAAAGGAGGCAAAACGAAGGAAGTCAATAATGCCCGAAACATACCCGAAGCCATTCTCCTCAGGATGGGCTATGACACTCCGCCAGAAGAGACGGATCATGACCGAAAGATTCTATTGCAAAGGATTCGACGCTATTGGGCAATCCGGTGGTATAAGTACAAGACCATCCCAACTTGGAAGTGGGCAATGCAGTTTGCTTTCAGCCCACCTTATCGGTACACCACTGCTATGTGTGCCCAATACACTGCTGCTAACAGGAAGAAGTACTACCCGAAGCCTCCGACTGTTCCTCACCCGAATACCCTCAAGACTCCGGATGACTATCCAGAAGAGCAAGAGAGACTTGCCATTTTGGCTGAAAAGAAAAGGATTAGAGAAGAGAAGAAGTTAAAAGCACTAGCTGCTGCAGGGCTTGATGAAGCTGAAGCATCGAAGCCTAAGAAGAGGCGAAAGCTTCGAAAAATGAATGTTTCACCCCCTCCTGCTTCTGAAGAAGAGGGTGATATTGAAGCAGATGACGAAGCTGATGCTGCTGCACAGCTTGAAGACTCAATTGACGAAGATCCTGCTAACGAAGCAGATGATGAGTCTGAACACTCTCCCCTTCCCCCAAGTCCTAAGAGAAAATTAGTTCGGAAGCCACTGAAGAAGAAGGCTGGAGAGAAACCGCCTGCTTCAAAAGGCATTAAGATTCAAGATCCTACCGACCCTCCTGTTTCCAAGAAAAACATCGATTTGACGAACTTGGTGGTGGAGGCTCCCCTAGCGTCTAAGCCACCTCGCCGCCTTGTTCCTGCTGAGCAAAGAACCAAGGAAAGGCATGATCCGAAGGCAAAGCCTGCCGCTAAGCCTGCTAATAAGCCCGAAGCTAAAGCTCTTGAACAAGCCAAAGCTTCGAAGCTGAAGACCACAGTTGCCAAGCCTGGTCAGACTTATGCCCAGGTCGGCACCAAGAAGTTGTATGAAGCTGAACTGCGCAAGAGAGACCGTGCTGAAGCTGAACGTCTTCATGCTGAAGCACAAGCCCAAGCTAAGGCTGATAAAGAAGCTAAAGAGAAAGAAAGAGCAGATAGAGAAGCTGCTGAGCTGGAGAAGCAAAGGAAAGAGCTGGCTGAATCAAACAAGCAAGCTGAAGAAAAGCGCAAGCTAGCTGAAGCAAAATCTCAAGAGGCTAAGGCTGTTGCCGAAGCCAAACAGCTAAGTGAAGCTAAAGCCAAGCGCCAAGCTCAACTTGATATTCTTCGCACGAAGAAAGCTGAGAAAATTGCCAGAGCCGCTCAGAAGGAAGTTGCTGTTGACATGGCACCAAAGGACATCCCTCCGAAGCCTGTCACAGCCCCTGTCCCCGAAGCTCATGTCGAAGCTGAGCACAGTGAACACAACTTCCCAGATGCAAGAGAAGGTGAACTCTGGGATTGTTTGAGCCTGAACCAGGCATTCTGCCAGCTTGCTGAAGCTGTTGATCCCAAGGCTGTTGATGTTGGGAATATCTATATTTCACCAACTCTTTCTGCCATGATTGAAACCTTGTACAATCAGCTGAGGGATTTGCATGCAAGGGACAGATCTGAAACTGCTAAGATTCTGAAATTCAAGAAGAAAGCAGATGTTGAATCAGATGAGGACTTCAAGAGCGAAGCCATAGCTGCTTCAAAGAAAATTGCTGATATAAATGAGAAAACGAAGCAAAATATTCAAGTTTATCAAGGCAAGATAAAGTCTGCAGTTGAAGATTGTTGCAAAACTCACAATGCTTCAGTCATGGCTCTTGACTCCAAGAAGCGTGAAGCCATGCTCAAGCAATTAGCTTCACCACTTCCCCAACTGCAACAGAGAAAGAGACGTCTTATTGCTGATGCAGACGAAGCTGATGAGGTGAGCTCTCATCCGGCCAAGAAGGCCCCAAGAAAGGCATCGCCCCCTCGATGCAAGATTATCAAGCTGTCCAAACCATCTGCGAAGCCATCCGCCCCCGAAGTCATTCCACCCCGTGTTCAAACTCCTCCTCCTCCTCAACCTGCTCCTCAACCATCTGCCCAAGACAACTTTGAGCCAGAGCCTTCTCCTCCTCCTCAAGACATTCCTGAAAAGGATTATTCTTCAGCTCACTCTGCTGAGGAGTCTGAAGAACAAGAAGGCGAAGCCAAAGATCGTGCTATTGAAGCCACTGCTGAAGCCGAAGCCAATGCCGAAGCCGAAGCTGAAGCAGAAGCCAATGAATTGGCCATCATAACTCAACCGCAAAAGAGAGTCATAGAAGCTCAAAGGCACTGTGTTCCTACCCAAGACACTCAACTGGACTCCATCTACCCTAGAGAGACTTTTCCTATATACCTGGGAGAAGGATCCTCTTCAAGACATGGGCCTGAGTTTGACATTGAAGTTCATCGCCAGAAGCTTCGCTTCTTTGGCACAAGTCCATATGACTCACCAAGGACTGCTGATGACCTTCATTTCTGGACAGCTGAGCAACAAATCCTTTACACGAAGCTTTACTGCCAGAAAGGTGTTCTGTTCAGACACAAGTACTTAGATATGCATAGTCTATCTTCTGCAACGTGCTTCCAAAATATCATGGAAACCATCGAAGCACAGAATTTGACTGGCCTGTTTGCCATGGAGACTCCATTCAATTCCGAGCTAGTGAAGCAGTTCTATGCTACTCTCTATGTCTCTGGAAACCCTGATGATACAAGTACATGGATTCTTGAATGGATGATACAAGGGAAGGTGTTTAGGATGCATTCTGATGAATTCATGGATATAGTAAACATCCCAAGACACACTGGACAACAAGCAAAAGTTCATCTGTTGCCTGATCCCACTGAAGCTGAATTTGCTTCACTCATGGATCCCGAAGTCATTGGTGACCACATGCCTGAGAAAATTCGCCCGAAGCATCTGGTATTCATTTCGAAGACTTGGTTTTACATCTTGTCAAATTCATTGATGCCTCTCAGTAGTGCGAATGAAGAATCAAACATTCACTATCATACTCGTCATGCTCTGTTGAAGCTTACTCATGGTCATGTGTTTGACTTCGAGGACTGTTTTCTTCGATATATGGTCCAAGCTGCTGAAATTGTACATCAACTAAAGCCATATGCTCCTTGGCTGCAAGCCATTTGCAACCATGGACGAAGAGAATATTTCATTGCGAAGCATCACCCGAAGCTGTTCTGCCCTCCCGTCCGCGATACTATGAATATCTTCAGAAGGCCAAATGATCCATTTGCCACTTATGTAGGAGTCAGACAGCATGTAAATGAACGCAACATGTCGAAGAAATTCCAGAAAGAAGTATACCACTTTGAAGTTGGAATTCGTACCCAGCAAATGCTTGAAAACTTCATTGAAGGCAATCAGCGCCAAATGCAACATCTTTCAGATGAGATCAACAGAGTTGGCAACATTGCCTTAAACAACAACCAGAATTTGAAGGTTCTGGAGCGCCATTATTGGAAAGGTTTAAGAAAGTTCCATTCTGTGAAGAAACTCGAAGCTGATCGCATTTACAAGGAGTATCCACATCTGCAGAAATACTTTTCAAGAAATGATTCGATCGATCGGCCCAACCCCAAGATACCGCCGCTGGACAAGATTGATGAAGTTTTATTTGTCAACCCCGCTGAACAGATTCGCCCCGATACCTTCTCAGATGAAGACTCCCACACCTCGAAGCACGAAGATGATCCTCTCAACGACAGCGACCTTGAATTGCTTCAAGCGCCGATGGACTTCGACGAGGAAGAGTCACCTGCTTCGACCGAAGGAGACACCTCAGGAGATGCATCCTCTTCAGGCGAAGGCAATCAGCAGGGTCCCCGGGTTGCAGCTAACGTGTAAATGCTCTTGATCTACCTCTCAACCTTTTGTCCAATTATCTACTACTAATATAAAAAGCACCAGAGGGGCTGGACCAATTAATCTCGTACGTTCAATGCTATTCATCTAACGAACCATATTACACCCATGTTGTATGGCACAACACGCCTAAACATTTCCTCTTTCTTTATTTATCCCATAAATCAAGTGTAATTACAGGCACAATTTCCTTTATTGCTGCCCATGAATCCTCCGTTTTAATTAGGCACATCATAATTTCCTTTATTGCTGCCCATAAATTCTCCATTTTAATTAGGTGCCATCCTTAATTTCCTTCCTTGTTTATCGCATGCGAATGCAATGCACAAATCGACTACTCCTTTTTATTTCTCATGTCGGTTCATTTAATTAATAAATCCAAGGGCGTAGAAGAACGCAGCGGATGGCAGCATGACGTCACACGCGAAATGTCGGGCGGAGAAATCGTTCCTTTGGCCTGGGAAAAAATCCAATCCATCCAGCTGAAAAAAATCCTTACAAAAAATACTGAAGCGAACCCAATCCATCCAGCGGAAAAAAATGTTTTCACGTGTGAACTGGAGGCGAGCGAGCGAGTCGTTCGATCCTTTTTGGCCAGGCTCGTGTGTGCACGTATATGCAGTGACGGAGCTTGGGCCATATTTGAGGACGTGCAATGGGCTAGGGCGTTCAACATCAGATTTAGGCAGAATTTCAGTAGTTTTATGGCCTACCATAAGCTGGGGGGGGCGATAGCCCAGGTTGATCTCCATTAAGATCCGCCACTATGTGTATGTGTATGCATTTGGGTCCTTTGAGCATGTGTATGTATACACACACCCAGCCGCTCGATCAGACGCCCTTCCTTTTGCACTCGCTCGCGAGTCTTCCTTCCTTCCTTTGGCAGATGGTAGCATGTCTTCAATGCTGAAAAAAAGAAGCAATAGCTCTCCAAAGCTGTAACCCACCGAGTCTAAAGATGATCTTAATATTTGATATGAATTTTCTCAATGAAGCTTCAGTTACAGATTAAGTACATTCAGTATAATTATACTCAAGATTCTTTGCCTGGTTCTTCGATTATAATCTTAACCCCTGTATTTGATTGGTGTTACTATAATTTTCCAAACGGGCTATATGCAAGTCAAATAATTTTTGTGTGTAAGTGATTTCATCAAGGAGCTTGAGACGCGGCACCATCGCTCGCCGAGGACGCTAGCAAGACCACGACCAAGAACAAGCTACACTCAACGGACGACAGTTCGAGCTGGGAGTCGGGGGGGCTGTAGTTATAATTTTAATTACAATTTAACTTCGGATAAATCTAATATGCAGAGTAAAAAGGACCAACGCTAAAATAAGTTGCTAGATCAGGTTTTTCCATGCTCAACTAATACAAATGTAGTGGTGCACGTCACTTATTTTCTTATCAATTAAAATTAAAATTTCATACTAACATAAACTATATGTGCAATAGTCGAGACGCTTCACTCTCGAGGTAGTAATGGTGGTGAGGGAGTATAGTGGCGGTAAGCCTCCACGGTTCAAGGTGCTGCGTCGAGACCATTGGTGGCGCTTGACACGGAGCGACATCGCGATCTCGGTGACCCAAGTCCGCAAGCTCAACCCACGGTGCCAGTGGTGAGGTGAGGTGCAGCATCACCCTTATAACGTCTTCGGGTTGGAAGATGTGGAGGTCCTCGGGGGCGTGGGTGGCTCTGGTTGAGTGGATGGAGAGGCTGGAATCTTTTAATGTGGAAACACAACCTATTTTTCGACGAGATCGATAGTAACGATATGTACTTTTGTTTTACGTATTTATTCGTAAAGTTTTTATGTTACGTTTTATTGCATATCAGTAAATATGTAATTTTAACCTGTTAGTTTTAAAATAACCTTGCTGAAAGCAAAGTTGTACAAACTTTTATCAGAAAATAATATTATTAGTAAAAACGTGCATTTCACGTGCAAGCTTACTAGTTGACAAAAAGGGGGAGAAAGTAGCATCGATTGAGTTTAGATTCGCTGCGGGGTCTAGGGATTTGATTCGATCTTTTGCATGTTAAGTTACGACAAACTTTCCATTCACTTCGATTGGGTTGTAACTTAAGATTTACTTCGGTTGTGAACTGCTTCATGTATTAATAACCCCGTGCTTGCAAGTTGCCCTCGAATCTTTTATCTTGTAGGTGGTTATTATCCTTTAAGTTCACAGGTCATTGGATGATTGCATATTCTTCAAGACAAATATCCTCTATATGCAATTGTTTCACTAAGATATGTGTTAGGCTTCCCATTGATGATATTCTTTAACAAGCATTCACTTCGATTATATAAATCTTCGATGCTTGCATTCAGGGGGAGTCAAAAGCTTCATATCTTAGAGTTTGCTCTCAACTCAACTCAAAATCACACATCTTTTACCGATGCCTGTTTTGTCAATAATAGTCAAAAAAGGGGAGATTGTAAGAGCAAAGTTATAACCCCATGAGTTTTGGATATTGTTGGGCAAAACAGTAGAGGAACTAACAAGTTTTCTAGTGTGAAATAGATGGTTATGTTCCTGAAGCTATTGGTTTGTGATAAAGCTTCAACGAAGATTTACACTTTTACTGAAGCATATCCTCTGGAGTGAAGCTCATCACGGATGTCGACCCCTAAAAAGATTAGGAATCCTGAAGCACGTCTCATCGAAGAAGATGACCAAGATGGCGCAAGACTTAGTTGTTTTTGCGTAGTTCTTCTTCATTTCTTTGAGTCGTAGGAAAAACCGTACTATCAAGAGGGGTTTAGTAAACGTACTCCGAAGGTTTTGATGAAAAGACTCAGATCAAATCTAAACCAGTGAGTAGCCAGAGTTGAGAAATCTCATGTGCACTAGGTAATGCTTCACCAGCGAAGACTTAGTTCTTTCGGCTCCTGAAGCAGAACCAAGTCCGTGAGTCAGCTTTACTTGGACCGCAAGTAAAGTTGCGCTTTGATTGGATATATGACCGTTGGGGACAGGTGTCAAGCTGTCACTTCAGGTCACTTCAGTCATTTCGCACCTAGGGATTGCCACCTATAAATACGCCACCCCCGCCCTCATTGGCCGGTGGCTGCTCCAAGATTATTTCCTTACAGTGAAGAAGAAAGAGAAAACCCCACCGAAGCAAATCAAAAACCCATCCGCCGAAGCATAAGTCCTATTGATCTGAGTTGATTCATTATGACTTAGGAAGAAGTTTGCTAGCCTTTTTATCTTGGAGAACTGCAATTCTCCTAGACGGTTAGAGAGTTGTTCTTCAGAGAGCGAAGAGTTATTGTCGCCTCGAAGTTCAGTTTGTCAAAGGTTTCGGTGATTTCCTCAATAATCAACCACGAGTGAAGAACTGACCAAGCTCAAGGAGATTGGTGCAGTGGAGATACGGACGGAGAGAGGTTAGCTCCTGTGTTCAATCACAAGTCCCTCCAACCAGACGTAGCACTTTGCAGAGTGTGAACTGGTCGAACAAACATCGCCGAGTCAAGAGTTCGTTTTACTTTCCGCACTTACATTCAGTTTATCAATTGCTTCAGTGATCTGCTTCAATGCAATTGAGTCGATGCTTTTGATTCGCTATGTTATGCTTCAATCTCGTTCTGCTTCAATTTTTACCTTTCTGTTGAATCTCTTCGGTTGCTAAGTTATGCTTCACTTCATAGTTTCATGTAAAATTTTGAAGTGATCATTCACCCCCTCCCCCTCTGATCACATACTTGGACTTATAGGAACAAACATTTATAACGAGTATATCAAACATATACCTTCTCCATCAACAATTTCTCCTTCAATGGGTTCAACCTCTAAATCTCGGAGGTTGACCATGAACTCAAAGACCTGAAGGCTTTCACCTCTTCCGACATAGTCATGGACAAAGTCTGTGTAACTCGGTGGAAGCGAGTGTAGCACCGTGTTTATAGCAGACTCCTCTGTGGTCCAATAGTCAAAGTCCTCCACGAGTTTCAGATGTATCCCATGCATCTTGGCTACGTGAGTTTTCAGACAAGTGTTCTCTTCCATCTTTGTAGTAAGAAACTCATTTTCTAACTCAAATCTGGCCACTCTGAACTGATGTATAAACAATGACTTCATCATGTAGATTGTGTCAAACGTGTCCATATCCTCATATTGTTCACGTAAATCTTGTGGAAAGCTAGTTTCTATGACACTTTTAACCATGGCGTAAGTCCTTCGACGATTATGGTAATCAAGCATTACTTTTTCATCCATGTTGTCTACTGGAGGGTCTCCCATACGCTCTTGTATCACGAACAAGAGGTTAGCTCTCTTGAGCACAGTCCTAAGGTATAAGTACCAATCAACGAAATTTGACCCATCATCTTTAAGTCTTTCACCACGTAAGAAAGTAACCAATCCATGATACTGATTCATGTCCATTTTAATTTTCAACAAAATATTTGCAAGGAAAACAATACCAGTTCATAACAATGAGTTCATTATAATCATATTATAGATGAGCTCACAGTAAAACAATCATCCCTAAGAAGTTTTAGTGATTACATGATCCAGATTCACTATCCGTCCTCGAATATCACAACGGTTGACGGATTAGTTTCAAAGGTAGACAACTAGTTTGTGCGATCACATCCTATATGTGACTCATGCTCGATCTTTCGATCTCTAGTATTCCGAGGCCATATCTGCATATGCTAGGCTCGCCAAATTGACCTTAGTGTTATATGTTGCTTAGCAAGGCCATATCAACATATGCTAGGCTTGCCAGGCCCAACCTCATGCGAACTCTAATGTATGTATGACACCCGATCGTCACGGCCTGCCTATCATAAAGAGAACCTTCCATGTGGTGCACACTTCGGTAGAATACTTATGTTTGGCATTTTATAAGGGATCATCTTATTTTATGCTACCGTCGTGTATCCTATACTAGCATGTTTTAAGATGTATGATCATGGTGGCACTAAGTCTACAGTGCCTCCATTTAAGTTTGTTTCATCATGATGAACGTTTACTACTTTCTAGTAACACATAGCAAAGCTATCACTACATCAAGATTAAGCAAAAAAAATAGCCCCCTCTGCAATATAAAGTTAGACGCCTCTATTTTGTATATTGCATGTTTTACGTGGCTGTTAGGTCTTTTCATAGATCAACCGTTTCTACGAACATTGAACCACAACGCTGATTATAGATTGTCTCTATTACACCCCGTACGGGACCCTCCGTTGCAAATGCCATATCCGCTAAAGTAAGAGAGACAGACACCCCCAGAGCCACTTTATACGGTATAAGCCGTATGTCAAGCGTGGAACCAGTCTCGCGTAAGCGTACGCGTAAGGTCGGTCGGGGGCCGCTTCATCAAACAATGCCACAGATATAACAAGTACACGTGAGAGGGTAACAATCATAGAATCAACGCCCACATCCCCGATGTGTTCTAACCGTACAGCAATACGAAGCATAGATCTAGCTCTGATACCACTGTTGGGTCTCGCAGCAGAAAACAATAATTTTTCTAACTAGCGTCGCCCTTAACCCAAGATCTATCTAGCTATAATGCCGTAACGGAAAGACTTGCAGAAACATACCTCGGGGTGTAGTCCGTTGCGCGGGAAACGTTCCTGCAAACGTGGTTGATGAAGCCGTAAACCTTTCACAACCCCCTGGTTGTGTTAGCACCCTGATGGGGTGATAGTGCCGCACATGCAGCACCTCGTAGTACTCGCACACGTACGGACTCGATGACGACCTCCGTTCTCCGATCCAGCGAAGGTGGCGGAAGTAGACCTCCCGGAACCGGAGTTTCGGCAGAACGACGGCGTCCGCGTAGCAGAGAAGCCTCAATCCCAGCACAGGTTCCAGACAAGGGGACCCCGGCTTGAGAGAGACGAGAGAGGGGAGAAGACCGGTGAAAACCGATCTCAATTCGGAGTAATATTGAATTCTCTGCGAATTTTTCTGTATTAAAGAAGTGCGCCCCTGCCCATCTTTATATAGGCAGACGGAAGGAGTCAACACCCCTTCCCTTGGCAATGTGGGACTAATCCCTTGCCAAGGGGGGAGGGTGCGGCTAGGAGGAGGGGGGGAAGTGGGGCGCCACCCACATGGGCCCCAAGGCCCATGGCGCCCCCCCTTTTTTTCTTTTCCTTTTCCCTTTTATTTTCCTCCTTCCCCTAATGGGCTTCTTTCACAAATAAGGCCCATTGCACTTTTTAATCTGAAATAAATTATTATTAATTATTAATTCACTTAATTAATAAATAATACATATTAATTCATCTCCCGATGATCCGGAACTCCTTCCAGCTCACTCTAAACGTCCTTCGGACCAACACGGAACTTTTCCGGTACGTCTTTGTCTCTTCTCCGATAGCTCCGATAGTTCCGAAAAGGTCTCCGATATTCATCGAGCCCTTAAGTGTGTTACCCTACGGTCCGAGAACACTCCAGTCATGACCGAGACAAAGGCTACGGCCAATGATCAATAGCGGGACCTGGATGCCCATAATGACCCATGTGCATTCCGGAAGTAATCGATTGAAATGTACACGTTGTATACCATTCCCTTTGTCATGCGATACTAGATTAGTCCAAGATTCGATCAACTGCATCCAATGCATTAGTTCTATCTTGTTATCGACAAATCTTATTCACTCGTTCAGCGATATTCATCCTTGTGACCTAGTCACACGCTGCGAGGCTTTATGGATGCAATCTCACCGAGTTGCCCATGAAGTATCTTTCCATTATATGGATTGACAAATCCCGCTCTTGAATCAACACTCCTCAACATATCCCATCGGATAGCCCAAGATACACCTTTATGGTCACCATGTTTCAGTGTGACGGCTAATGCACTCAAAGCATCCTCAGAAGATAGCAATTATGCGTGATCTCACGGTCAAAGGAACAGGCTACTACGTTCTGTAATTACAACACTGAACTTTTACGATTTGATCATGTTGCAATGCTTGCATTGGGTAATGTTCATCACGTCATTCATTCAATGAGGTGACCTTACCATCGATTGACTTGATTGTCCATGATCGTGAAACCACAATCATCAGTTGACGATAAACCAGTCATCATGAGAGGCTGACTAGGAACTCTGGTTGTTTCTATACCACACCTGTATCATTGTTTCACTGATACAGTTCCAGCACAGTATGAAACTGGTCAGGAACTTATTTAGATATATTGGAATAATCATATATTATTTGCCTCTAGAGCATATATCCAACACCTTGATGTACCTTCCTTTATCCTATGCTACCTATAAATATATATATATATATATGTTATTCAGCAGTAAGCCCTGCGCATTGTTAGTCAACTAGGATTAGATAGCGGGTCGTGATCACTCTGGGAGTGAACGCGGATACAATAATTATAACTACACAGGTACGGTACAATGCAGACACCGCCTAAGGCCCCTACCTCGGCTCTACCGAGCCACCATCAAGTGTGAGCTATCGAGTAGTAATCCTCGTACTCCACTCGTTGCTGACTCCGTATATCCGCCCTAGGGTCCTGAGCAAAGGTTGTCCTTCAGGTAAGAAGTCGGGTGACCCAACGGTGCCCGCGAGTGGTATTGCGACGGGACGACAGGGAGGGTATGACCAGTGTACAGGTGTGCTTGGACCCTGATCGTTGGCCGCGAGAGTTACCAAACCACGAAAGTCGAGCTCCTCCAGGAGCACAGGCGAGATAAGGTAAGAAGACGGTTCACCTTGTTGGTAACTGCGCCCTTTGACGGGACGACAGGGTGGGCATCGATGTACAGGTGGGCCTGGCTGTTGTTCGTTGTCCGTTGTGTTAACTAGTCGAACAACGATAAAGGTTGTCCGCGAGATAATAAAATGACTAAGGGTTCGGTGGATGACTTGAGAGGCCGCAAAGGCCTATACGCACTACCTTCACGTCGGATAAGGAGTTATGGGCTCCCCTGCGTCGTAGTTCATTCGAAAGCTCTTCAGGCGTCAGCAGTACCACGGTCTGATTGTCGGGAAGTGGTGTGTCTTCTATACTCGCGAGTGGTGTTTTCTTTTGCTTCCCGACCAACCTCGCATCGTGCAGGAGCGTGAAGGGTGAGGGTCCTAGACCCCTGATCGCATAGGATTTAGTCCGACGGATGGCCTCTCTGCTGAGCCTAGGATGGGCCGCGGCGTGTCGGATAGCCTTGGTGGAGCGTTCCCTAACAAGGTGCCCGCCACCCTGGAGATCCGAGCGTGCATGCTGAATAGTAGTGCACCCCTGCAGGGAGTTTGATCTATTCGAATAGCCGTGTCCACGGTAACAGGACGCTTTATGCTGAAGCCAGATCCTACTACTACAAACTACTACTATTAAACTGTTGGTTTCGGATTTTCTTCCTCGCTGGGTAGTTGAGGAAGGGATCTCGGCGGCATTGCTAATTATTACAACTTACTATTATACAATGCTGCAACAACTTCTGCTGCATTGTTACTTTATGCTTTATATTGAACTGTTGGCTATTCTCTCCTCATGCTGTAAGACTAGTCGGAAGATGCTAGTCTTTGATATGCCTAGCTTCTCTTCATTATTCTGATTTTCTGTCTTTCAGTCCACTATATACAGCCTCCCCTTCCATTTGATATAAATGCATAAATGCTTAGTAGCAGACGTAAGACTCGCGTGTATGCTATATACTCACCTTTGCTTTGTTTCCCTCATTTTTGTTTTGCCTGATCGGCCGCTGCAGTCGACGTTGGAGCCCACGAGCAGGAGTACCCCGGAGGCGACTACTACGACGTCGAGTTCCCCGTCGACGAGGAGTAGTTCGGTGGATCCCAGGCGGGAGGCCTCGCCTTTTCGATCTGTATCTCTGTTGTTATTTGTGCTAGCCTTCTTAAGGCAAAACTTGACTAACTATGTCTGTACTCAGATATTATGGCTTGTATAACTTATGTATTCGGTTCCTCGTGATCCCTGGTTTGTAATATCAGACTTATCTTATTTGTGTCTAGTGTTGTGCTATGATATTCTCACCGTGGCACCTTGATTTCCGTCGTGTACCCTGCGTGTATGATTACTGTACACGACTTGATTTTGGGGGTGTCACACCAGCAAACTCAGCATAGCAACAACAGAAAATTACACATGTGCCTCGATCATGTAGGGCAGCCCACGAGGTCTAAACCATGAAGAAAAAAGAGGGGAGGAGAACAACACATAGCTACTGATCACGGACCCATGGTCCAAGGTAGACTACTCACGGATCATTCGGGAAGCGTCCATGGTGGAGGGGAAGCTCCCGGAGGTCAATCCTCCCTCCGGTAGGGTGCGTGGAAGAGGTCTGCCGGCGCTCCCAATCTTGGAAGCACGGCGGCAGCGGAACAGAGAAGAGATCGAGAAAAAAGGTTCTGTCTTCGGAGGTTTCGCGTCACGGAGAATATATAGGCGAAGGGGGGCAGCCAGGGGGGCACCAGGGGTCCAGGCGCCCCCTGGCGCGACCAAGCCCTAGGTTGCGCCAGCTGGTCGCCTGGGGCCCTGGTGGGTCCCCTCTGGCCCTCCTTCGGGACTCCGAAAGCTTCTGTTGCGCTGATTTTTTATCTGTTTTTTCCCGAATTTTTGGAGCACTTTTAATATGGGGGAAACCTGAAATAGAAAAACAGAAGAAAACAAGAACTGGCACTGTGGTGCACTGAGTTAATAAGTTAGTCCAAATATGATCGAAAGTGTATCTAGATCATAGCAATATCACACAAAACATGCATGGAGCAAGCAGAAATTATAGATACGTTTGGGACGTATCACATGGCCCCTTGAATGGGCTATGCACTTTGTTTGTCTTACGGAGCGTGGCCCTGCGTAATTATGAAGGGAGTTTTGTCCTACGGAGCATGGCCCCTTGAATGGACTATGCACCTAGGGGAAGTTTCTTCATCCTGCGCACGTCGTCGTGCTGCTGGAATCGGGATTCGAATATATCTTCTTCCGTTGCTCGTCTGGTTCGAAGCCCGAGGAAAACGTCGCGTACAGCGAATGCATATAAGTCCATGAGGTACCGCATGTTCGGTACTCCTTCATTGTCGAGGCCATGTCGCGTACGTCTTCACCGACAACGTTTTGACGGGGACGTAATCCCGCCATCGGTCTTCAAGGACCGGGTTGCTTCTGGAGTCGTCGAGGATCTCCACAACATCGAGGATTGCTGGGTACGAATACATCAACCACATTCACGCGGGAACGTTTCCCACTTAACAGACTACATACTGGTATGTTATCTATTTCCCTCTGTTACTTGCATCAACATATCATAGGTCTTGGGTTTGGGCATTGCACGTAAGAAAAGTTATTGTTTTCTGTACTGAAGCCCTAACATACCTATGATCACGAGGGCTTAAACATGAGTAGTTACTCCGCGAGCTTACTTCTGGTCACTCGCTCCACCCTATCAGTACTATTGTCAAAAAATTTACTGTCTTCTAGACGGCCATATTAATTCTCACATACACACAAATATATCTATCAAGAAACCTTTTGTTTGTGTACGCAATTAATTTTGCTTTATATAATAAAGTTCGAGCCGGGACTTTTGTTCGTATCATTGTGAAGCAACAACTTGAACACAATACGAATTTATTGGTTTTGTTCTCCTTTATCATTTTCATATTTCCAATATCTCTATGATCCTATCATGCTTGTGTTTGACCGTATGATACTAAATACCATAATATCGAGTGGGCACGAAGAGTACTTTTTCATCGTCGAAGGAGCAAATCTCGGTCTTGAAGTATTGAACCCCTTGATATACTTTTTTGGTGTACCAAAAATTTGTTGTTATAATCAATGGCGGAGCTACACCCCAGGCTTGGGGGCCCGGTCCCTGGTCGTGGAGCCAGAAGCCTACGTTAGCTGTAGATTGTTTCTGTACTTTTTAACACTCTAGATAACTTACTGCTGAAGCAGGCCTGGGGCTCAGTAATTTCCTAGCTCCGCCCCTGGTTATAATCACCCAGTTATAGATAATATTTGACTACCTAAAGTAACCATCCGACATGAAGGTACACACCATTCTCATGGTATAAGAAAAGGAGTATATGTTAACACTTGACATAATTATACTGATAACAAGGTGACAATATAATCTCGCAGTATATCATTAATTGGGTTTGTCCAACACCATTGTTTTCCTAACAGCACCAATACTATATTGTAATATGTTTTCAATTTTTAAATGATTTTAATGAGCGTGTGAGCTAGAACTTCGCACTCCTCAACCCACACACCAATGGGAGGAGCGCATATTCAATGCTTCAAACGCTCTGAAATGATGCTGGCACTAATGTGAAACACTTACGGTCAACAACCCATAGATCAATGGCTAATGATGGTGGCCGGCCGACCGGCCAAAGCTTAGGCAGGTCGGTCCAAAGCCCACTTGTGTCCATTTTCCCGCTTTTGTTGCATCTGATGTATGATAAATGTTGCAATCATAATATAAAATGCTACTATCTGTATAACTATTATTGTCGTCGATATGTGACGGCAGATGGCATGGGGATGGCTAAAGTGAGGGGAAGACGCGAGGAAGAAGATGTCGATGGTGCCGGAATCGGGTTGAGCACATGCGAGATGAAGAACACCACGATGTACCCAGGTTCGGGGCTCTCCGTAGAGATAACACCCCTACTCCTGCTTGTCTCTTCTATATCAATGGAACTGAACTACAATAACTGCTTCTCTATCTGCTCAGGGGAAGGTGAGCGTCGCCGTGGGCAAGGCTCTCTCCTGCGTCCCTGAGGAATAACTAAGAGCAGTGAATGAACTGAGCGAGATATGAGTAATGGTATGAATGTTGTCGATCGTCCCTCACGCAGGAGGGGTACCACGGGCTCTTATAGTGTGAGTCCGGGGTAAATTGGTAACTTCACTGCCGATTGGGCCCAGCTGTCATCCTCTAATCGGCTTGGGCCCACCGACTGCTCCTCTCCGGGTGATCCGGATCCTACGAGCGGCGGCCCATACTGTAGACCCATAGGGCATGGTGATGAACAGTGGAGCTAGGAGGTGCGGTCTTGTCGCCCTGTCCGCGGAATCGGCGGAGAGGTCGACACTGTATCTCTGCCAGATCTTCGACGTGACTTGGCCTCCCTGCCACCCCGATATCTCGGGATTGCGCATTTATGTTCTCGTAACCGTACCCCCGACTGGCGTCGGGGTCAACTTCTCCAAAGGTGGTAGGTTGTTCCGATTGCGCCTGGGCCGACTGGTGGTTCTTGGCGAGGTCGATTGCTCTGGGCAATCGGCCTTCCAGATGCCTACCTCGGCCCAGCTGCAGGCCAATCGGATGATCGTCTTGTTGAAGGAAGGATGGATCGATTGCGCCTGGGCCGACTGCTGGCATTTGGTACGGCTGATTGCCTTGGAGCAATCGGCCGTACCTCTGCCCAGCTCGGCCCAGCTGCGGCCCAATCGGTCCATTCTTGTCTTGAAAGGTTGCTTTCGCTTGGGTGAGCCTATCCGGGTACCAATCCCCCGACAATTATACTAATATTATTATATTGATCTACGTTACTTTTGCTAAACGAATGTACTTAGTAGTATTTTAGTGCTAAGCGCATTCATTTGGTAGCATGATATAAAAATGTTACTAATGATTTTTGCTACAACAAAAAAGATGAAGTGTGATCGGTGATTATGGGTCCCGAATTTTGTTGCAACCATTATAAAAAAAGCTACAAGCATAGATTAAATTTGCTGCCACGAATTAATCTCTCCCTAATAATAAAGGAAGGTGAGTTTCTCCTTCCGTCATGCCATTTTGCAATAAAACCCCTGAAGTTCCCAAGAATCAACCCGCAATCCATAAATGTGACAGGAATAGATTTTGCAATAAGCCCCCTGACGTTTCTTGTAATCAACCCGCAATCCATAAAAATGACAGAAAATAAAAATGTTTCGCTGATATTTGACATCTAAATGGGTCGTTGGAGGCAAGTTGGTCCTCAGATTTAAAATGTTTGCAGCCACTAATTCATTCTTTTTTAGAAAAGTTCCTTATTTTGATTTTGTTTTTGTTTTTGTCTTTACTTATTCTTTAAGGATAATATCAATGCCACAAATTCTTCACTTTTTGGAAACTATTTATTTCGGAAATTCCACTATTATACACTTATTCTTGCATATTTTAAAAAATGCATTTTCTGTGTAATTTGTTTACAAATATTGTCCTTATTTATTTTGATTATTTTTTTATTTTCTAAATTCTTCCTTAGGAAAATAATACAAAAACAATGAGTTTTAATAAATATCTTCAAAGTAGAATATTAAGGAATCATGGGCAGAGCGAACGATGAACTACGATGTTCGCAAAAGCTTGTGTTGTCAGGTAAAGGTGCATGTAATTTTTATCCCGTTGCAACGCACGGGCATGTTTCCTAGTGGTAAATATGGTACGTAATTTTTTTATCAGATTTTTTGTTGCAACAGTAAAAAATTTGAAAAAAAATGCACACATTAAATGTTTGTTGCATCCATGTACTGCAACCGATAGTAAAAAATGCTACCATCAAAGATTAAAATTTGTTACCACAAATTTTTTTGCTGCAAAAAATACCAAAATAAAAATATTGCACCATGTACCAAAAAAGTTCCGAAAGTATCGCAAATGTTGCAAAGGTACTGCAAATGTTGCAGTAAAAAACAAAGGGATACGCGCAAATTTGGACCGTTAAATCGCGGAGATCAGATGGTCCGCGTTTGACCGACCGAACTGGAGCGCCAGTCGGCCGGCGCAGAGCGCCGACCTAGATCAATTCACTCGCATCGGTGTTTTTTTCTCACCCACTCGCTCGTGTCCTTTTCTTCTCTCGCTTGCTTGGTCCTTGAGAAAAAAATTCTATATTTATTCACATATGTGAAAAATACATAAAATTGAAGAAAATATTCATAGATTTGAAATATTTATGAATTTATAATATCTGTATGTTTCTATAAAAAATCACAACTTTTTAAAAGTGTATGAATTACAAATAATGTTATGTATTTGAAAAATGTTATTGAATAAAAAATATCACAAAGTTGAGAAATTATTCACAAAAATAAAAAAAATTCCAATTTTTATAAAATGTTATTGAATCTAAAACATGATAACGGATTTGAATTTTTTACTATATTTTAATAAAAAATCATGTATCTAGAAAAATATTTATGAATTTTAAGAAGTGCAAATTTAGAAAATGTTCACATTTTTAAAATAAGCAAAAACATAGGGAAAAGCAAAAAATATAATAAAAATAGTACTAATGAACAAAGAAAAAAAATAAAAAACATGCAACAGAAGCTTCTAGAAACTTCCTATTATCGGGAATGGGTAGAGAAAAATCCAGAACAGAAACTTCCAAAAACCAAAATTGTGTAGAGCTTATATGAGCGAACCCATAGAAGACAAGCATGGCCAAACACGCCGTTGGGTCATTTTTTACCTTTGGGTCATTTCGTCGAATACGTCGGGCGCGTCGATGTAAGCGCCTTGTGTTGTGCGGATTGGAGTAGCGACGCTTGTCTCTTGCGACCGTCCGACCGCCCTCTTGCGCTTCGCCGGTGTCTTCTTCGGTTTCTTCCCCGTCACGGCTTCTTCCACCACCACGGTGGCGGGAACCGAGGGAGGACCACGAGTCTTGCCGGCGACGGCTGCAGCTGCGGCCACTCCGCCCACGTTGCCAAGCCTTTTGCGTTGAACACCGCTGGCAGGTACCTTCTTCGGCACCGGCACGACGGCGGCTCCTCGCAACGGCACCGACGCGGACGACACTCCCGGCATAGGCGGGAGGGTGTCTCCGCCCTGCGCCACGTCGACTGACGAGCGTCGACCTAGTGGCGTCCATGACGGAGGAGGATGGCGGCCGGAGTGGAAGGGGAAATCAAGGGCGGCGGCGGCGGTGGCGCGAGGTGGAAGCGGGAACGAGCGGGCGGAATGTCCCTCCCGCCAAATGTGCGAATAAATACGGGGCAAGCTCGGGTCAGGGCGCGGACCATTGTTTCTACGGGTCCAGGGGGCCAATTTTCCGCGCACCTTAGTTTTCTTTACGGGCCGACAGCTTTTACGAACCATGTTCAGACCATTTGTCCGCCTTAAACCCTTAAACTAACAGTTATTATAAGGGTTCACCGTGGATACGGACACAGTTGCTCTTATATACCTCTTCATGTTAGGTGCGGGAAATGAAGGCCTCCCAAGGCATGTGCGCATTCGTGGCCGTCAATTCGTGAGATCAACGGGCTGGATGACGCACAGAAACTTGGCTGTGGCACCACGCAATTTCGTGCCCAAACAAGGGGTGTTTCGGTCGTTTCACTGGCACAGCCCAATCACTATGCCTGGATACCTAGACCCCCTCTCCCGTGATCCCCTTTCTCCTCGGATCCTCTCGCTCTCCCTCTCTCTCTCTCTCTCTCTCCACAATCCGCCGCCGCCACCCCCCATTCCTCCTGGGCTGCGCTCGCCGGTGTCTCAACAAGGTGGGCTGAGGTCGTCGTCTTTGCGGCCGGCCCCGCCGCCTCGGCGCACGACGTCCGGGTGGTACTGCAGCGCGAGGCGGGGGAAGGTCTTCTTGACCTCGCCCCTGGTGGCCCCCGGCGCCAGCCTCGCCGGCGCCGGCGTCCGGTAGTGGTCCTCCTCCAGGCCCCCGCCCCGCGCGCGCTCCCGCATCTCGCCGACAACGACGCCCTGCGACATCACCACGACGGCGCAGCCGATGCCGACGAGACGCGCAATCACTCCCTCGTCCACAACTGCACATCGAGTTGCGGCCTGTCTCTCCTTCTTGGTACCTATGCGGCGACGCCCTCGCTGGCTAGCCGCCCGTCGCTGGACGGAGACCAGCCGCCGAGCGCCGAGGTGGAACGCTCGTAGTGCGGTGCCGCCTCTCCTTCCCGCCCTGTCATATCCCTCATATATAGATTACTGATAATAGTAGCAGATACAGATTTGTGAGGAAGGATTCAGAGCTAGAGGAGAAAGGTGGGGAAATAGAGGAGAGCAGCCGAGAGAGAGTGCGGCGGGGAGGAAGGAAGCCTAGGGTTCATCGATGCCTCAGTCTCCTGTCGAGCTGGGCATAAGTACTCGATACACGGGCTGAGCCCAATCCACCACACGCAGGTGGGCTAATCGCGCCTGGTAGGCCGGGCTGTCTTCGTGCTTCGTCTTGATGGTGCTGGCCCAGGTGGTGTCGACCCAACTGGGTCCTCCTCGACAGTCCCTTGAGTTGACTCGGTAGCCTTGGGCGTGACATTCCCCACCCCTTGAGAACCGGCTAGTCCCAAAGCCGGCAAATGAGGGAAACGCTGATAGAGGTCGTCCAAGCGTTCCCAGCTCGCCATGGATGATGGCAGCCCTTCCCATTTGATCAACCCTTTGGTGGCGGTACCATCCCTCTGAAGAATGCATTCTGGAACCAGTAATTCATCAGCAGTGGGAAGGGAAGAAGGCAGATCATCACATACCTGGGACTGGGGCGGCACATGCCGTTTGAGCTGCGACACATGGATCACCGGGTGAATCTTGTTGTGAGCCGGGAGTTTGAGTTTGTACGCCACTGGCCCGACCGCTTACACAATCTCAAAGGGACCAAAGAACCGGAACGCGAGTTTGTGGCAAGGCCTAGTAGCAACGGAGTCTTGAATGTGAGGTTGCAACTTCAAATATACCTGATCCCCGACAGCAAAGAACCTCTCCGAACGCTTCTTATCGGCTTGAGCCTTCATGCGCCCGTAGCAACTGCTGATGGAACATGGCATTGAGTTTCTGATGCTCTGCTAGCCAAACATCCACCTGCAGCACTGGGGATGCATCAGCCGTAGGAACACCAAAGTGGCGCGGGGCATGACCATACAGAACCTCAAAAGGAGTGTGCCCCAACGATGTGTGATAGTTGGTATTGTACCAATATTCTGCTAACGGAAGCCAGCGAACCCACTTGGTCGGGCACGCATGTACTACGCAGCGCAAGTAAGTTTCCAGACATTGGTTGATGCGCTTTGTCCGTCCGTCTGAGGGTGATAAGCTGTGCTCATGTGCAATTTGGTGTCGGTGGCCTTGAACAGATGTTTCCAAAAGGAACTGGTGAAGATCCGATCCCTGTCTGAAATGATGATGTTTGGTAGCCCATGCAGCTTGTACACGGTGTCAAGAAACAGCTGAGCCACCTGAGGAGCCGTGAAAGGATGTGCCAAAGGCACAAAATGTGCATACTTGGTGAATTTATCCACCACTACCATAATAACATGAAATCTCTAGGACTTTGGCAGCCCTTCGATAAAATCCATACATACCACTGCCCAGGCACGAGTTGGAACTAGAAGGGGTTGAAGAAGTCCAGGAATCTTGACATGTTCAGGGTTTAGCCTGTTGACAGACTTCGTAGGATGCCACAAAGCGCACTACCTCAGCTTTCATCCTTGGCCAGCTGATATGTGCCCTGCACCCTAGAGTGCCCACCCACACCGCTTGCGTGCAGCGCCTGAAGAATGTGTGCCCGAGCCAACACGTTGGAACCTACCCATATCCGGCCCTTGAATCGCAGCACACCATCAGTCAACGAAAATCCCCGGGCAGGTTGTCCAGATACACTCAACTCTTGTAATATAGCTTGGGTAGCTGCGTCATCTTGACAACCTTCGATGAGAGTGGCCAACCACGCTGGGATACTGCTGGATACTGCACAACTATCCCTAGCATCTTGCGCGACAGAGAATCCGCTGCTGCATTCGTAATCCCTTTCTTATACTGTATATTGCGTGGTAGCCCCAAGAGTTTGACAAAGGCTTTCTGTTGAAACGGAGTGAGCACCCGCTCTTCGGACAGATGCTCGAGACTGCGCTGATCCGTGCGCACCACGAACTCGCGCTGAAGGAGGTAGGGTCTCCATTTGTCCATCGCCATGAGGATCGCAAGGTACTCCTCGTACGTCGATAGGGCCTGGTTGCGTGCACACAACGCCTTGCTGAGGTACGCTATTGGGTGCCCTTCTTGCATCAGCACCGCCCCGATGCCCGTGTTTCAAGCATCCGTTTCCAGTACGAAGGGCTTTCGAAATTTTTGGTAAAGCTAGGACAGGAGCATTTGTCAGGGATTGTTTGAGTTGGTTGAACGCAGCCTCCGTCGCCGGCGTCCATTGGAAAGGAACCCCTTTCTTCAAAAGTTGTGTGAGAGGCTGGCTGATCACTCCATAGTGCTTGATGAACTTCCGATAGTACCCGGGCAAACCCAAAAATCCACGGAGGCCACGAACATTAGTTGGTATAGGCCACTGAGTCACCGCCTGAATCTTCGCTGGATCAGTCGCAACCCCTTTAGAGCTGATTATGTGGCCAAGGTACTCCAATGACTGACTGGCAAATGTACATTTGGACCGCTTGATGTAAAAGTTGTTGACTTGGAGAATTCGGAACACCTCACGAAGGTGTTGCAAGTGCTGCTCTAGGGTTCTACTATACACCAGAATATCGTCCATGAAGACCAACACGAATCTTCGTAACGCCTCTGCCAACACTCATTCATCACGCCCTGAAAGGTAGCTGGCGCACCCGTGAGTCCGAATGGCATCACCAGAAACTCGTACAAGCCTTGATGTGTTTGGAATGCAGTTTTGGGTTCCTCGCCTTCCGCCATTCAAATCTGATGATACCTCGACCTTAGGTCCAGTTTTCAGAACCAAGCAGCCCCGGCCAGTTCATCCAGCAACTCATCCACCACCGGCATCGAATGTTTGTTCTTCACTGTAAGAGCATTGAGGTGCCTGTAATCCACACAAAAATGCCACTCACCATCTTTTTTCTTGATCAAAAGCACCAGAGAAGCATATGGGCTGGAACTTTTCCTGATCACACCTCGTTTCATCATGTCAAGGACTTGTCTCTCGATTTCATCTTTCTGCTCCGGAGAATGCCTCTACGGTCGAACACGGAGGGCTGCGCACCCGGGACTAAAGGAATGGTGTGATCACAGTCCCGGCGTGGTGGTACTCCTGCTGGTTCAGCAAATTGGTGTTCAAATTCGTGCAACAATTCCTGGACCTCTACTGGCACATGCTCAAGCTCCACGGTCTTGATGTCCACAGCCAATTTCACTTGCACACTGTGCGAGACTGCCTTGGTTTTCAACAGATGCTGAAGTTCTTTCCGGGAAATCTGTGGGCACGAAGTGATATCATCCCGGACCCCTCGGAGCTGAATACGTTTGCCCATGTGTGTGAATCGCATAATCTTGCGCAACCAATCAACCCACATTGGACTGTGTAGCTCCAGCCAGTCTGCCCCCAATATCATGTCATAACTCATCGGCAATATGTGCATCTCGTGCGTGAATGTATGGTCAGCCACCGACCAAGTGAAGTGAGGTACCTTGGAAGTGCATTCCATTGATGCCCCATTAGCCACAGTGAATTTTGCTGCTGTAGTAGGAAGAACATGAAGCTTCAACGCAGCCACCACCGAAGGATGCACGAATGAACGAGCACTCCCTGAATCAATGAGGATCAACAAGTGTTGCTGGCCCACTGATCCCATCAACCGAATAGTCCGTTTCTTGTGCGACGGGCAGGAATTGGGATTTATGATCATCAACTCCTCACTAGATGAATCCCCAGAAGCCTGGTCCAAGGGTGGTTGAAGCACCTCCATCAGCTCTTCGATCACATGCAGAGGTACTTGCGCGGGGCATTTGTGCTGGCGGCTCCATTTCTCGCCACAGGTGAAGCAGAGATCTTCGACGATACTGACGCAACGCCTCTAGTTTATCGCCCCCTCCAGGAGAGAACTGTTTGCCGGGATCCTCCATCTTGATAGGGGTCTTGCCACGATCTCCCATTCGGGTCCGCGCTTCCCGATGATTAGAGCGTCCATAGGCACGCCCCCGCGTAGCTTCAACATCTTCCTCCTGTAACAGAGCCAAAGCACTCGCAGACTCGACGTCGACGGGGCGATGCAACCGGATGGCAGAACGAATATGAGATTGTAAACCTTCCACATACTCATGTACAAAAAATTGCTCGTCTAAGGTAGGCTTGTACAACCACAGATTGTGCCGAATGTTGTTAAATTGCAGGGTGTAGTCATGGACACTGCCAAACTGCTGCAGCTGTCGAAGTAATCTGCGTTAATGCTGATACTTGTCTTTAGAGAATTGAGCATCGACCAATTTACATAACTGCTCCCAATCTTCAACTCTACCCTCAGATTCCATCTTTTGTAGCCATTGAGCTGCTGCGCCCACAAAACTCAAAAGCAGCAAACCTAGTGCGCAATTGCGGTTGAACAACATACACCTCAAAGTAGTCTTCGCTGCGCTCACGCCACATCCGTGGATTTTCCCCATTGAATTTCGGGAAGTCCATTTTGGGCTGATGAGATGATCGAACTGCCATGTGAGGTGGTGCCGCAAGCGCGAGCATCTGTCCTGATGAGTACTCCTCTCCCCTGTTCCCTACATGTTCTTGTTGCGGAATTTGCATACCAGTGGTCGGATGCAGACGAGGGCTAGGCAGCAACCCATCTGGCCTCCGGTGGAGTTGTTCGTCGCTGTGTCCTTGTGGTCGTCCGCTACTTGACGCAGGTTGTTGCAGCGGTGTGCGCGGCGACAGCACCAGCGGTGGAGGTGGTGGTGGAGGGGGTGGAAATCTGACCGGAGCCCCCCTCTCGTTGGCTCTCTTCTCCATCGCCTCGGTGCGCAGCTCGAGCTTCTCCATCTGCTCACTGTGCCGATTTCCCTGGATCGCCAGCTCGTTGAGCTTGTCCAGGATTTGCTTCATCATCTCAGTAGACTCCGAGGCTTGAGCCGCTACTTCGTCCATGGTCTTGGAAATTTGCTCTTGGAACTCTGCAGCCGCGTTTCTCCTAGGCGCCAGCGTGCCCCTCCTCAACCTGCCCGCTCCAGCTGATCCACCTCCGATTGGTTTTACGGCCACCGAAATCAGATTTCGGTTACCTACCTCTCTTTGGATTTCGCGGATTCAAAGCTCGAGCGGCGCAAATCGAAGGCTCTAGATACCAGTTGTCATATCCCTCATATATAGATTACTGATAATAGTAGCAGATACAGATTTGAGAGGAAGGATTCAGAGCTAGAGGAGAAAGGTGGGGAAATAGAGGAGAGCAGCCGAGAGAGAGTGCGGTGGGAAGGAAGCCTAGGGTTCATCGATGCCTCAGTCTCCTGTCGAGCTGGGCATAAGTACTCGATACACGGGCTGAGCCCAATCCACCACACGCAGGTGGGCTAATCGCGTCTGGTAGGCCGGGCTGTCCTCGTGCTGCGTCTTGGTGGTGCTGGCCCAGGTGGTGTTGACCCACCTGGGTCCTCCTCGACAATCCCTTGAGTTGACTCGGTAGCCTTGGGCGTGACACGCCCTCCCTGCGAGCTGCGGACTGCCGCCTGCGTGCGCCCCTGCCCTGCGAGTCCAGTACCTGTGCGCGGCTGAGTCCCTGCCACCGGCCGCCTGTCGCCTAACACCCCTGCAAAGCCGGTGACTGCCATCCGGTGCCTCAGACCCTAGCACGGTAGTGCCCCAGTCCGACGGCAACAAACAAATCAGCCTTATGTAAGGTATGAAATACCTAAATTTTGATTCAGTAGATGAATAGAATAGATGCGATTTTCAAACAAGTCAACCGGAGACTTAGTTTTTTTTAGTGTGTAGGTTTATTGAGAATTTTAGTGTGTTTGTGAGACTATATTGAAATATTTTCATGTGATATTGGTAATTAGTTAGAACGCTCATATGCCACATCTTTTATCATTTTTTTGAGAGGCGGACCACCCTGATCTCACGTGCTAGCTCCGCCGCTGGGCTGAGCACTACTGCTCCTCCGGGGGCCATGGCTCTACACCTATACCCAACCGCGCCAAGAGATCGCGAGAACGCGAGATCGATCAAGTTGTGTGATGGAGTTCACCATCAGAGCTTTCTGCATGTTCTTACTTCTGTTCCCTTGATATATAAAGTTCTTTACAAATGAAAACTAAAACCTGATGATAAATGAAATTATGCACCTCTGCTTAACAAATTAGGGGTTGGATCAATGGTCTAGCTAGGTTTTGTTGTGGGTAGGTTCTTAGGTTTTAGCTAGATTACAAATATAGGGATTTTTTGGATTTGTGGCCTAGGTAGATTCCAAATATGGGGAATTATGGTGCTGGCTTGTTTAGAATCAGCAGTGTTTCTTGTCCAAGAGCATTGGGTACTCCACTACTCTATTATGCAACTCTATATGTACATATTTGTCTTTTAGAGATTGCTTTGTGCTGGTTCAGTTCTATGTCTATTGCCCTTTTCTCATCTAGATTGATCCATTCATTTTTGCCTTGTAGCCTTACTATTTTATTTTTTGTCTCTGCATCTGCAGTATACATTCTAATGAGTGATGGGATGGACTCACGTATGCAAGATGTTTCTATTGTATCAATGCTTCCTGGTATGTTTGAAATCTTTTCTCAAATTTCTTTAGCAGGCGTTCATGTTAATACGAGGTTTTGCTGTTTTTGTTTTACCCTGTTTTGGGGTGAGATTATGGTTGTATAAGCCAATAAATTTACTTCTCTTCATAAGAGGATAGCTAAAGGTGCTGGCTAAATATGGTTGACTTTAATCCCCATAGGAAGAAATCCTGCTTCTCCTCCATTTTTTGTGTGTATGGGCCAGAACTGATCTTCAATCTTTTGCCTGCTCATCCTGATCCTCCATGTTGTGGCCAGGTGCAGCTTTGCAGAGGCAGATTTTGTGGTCGTGTGGTTGATGCTACACCTCAGGTAAACCACGTCTTGCTGTTCTACTTTATTTTTCCTGTAACTGTACCTAAGTGGTTCGATTGTTGTGTGGACTAGAATGCGAATGTTGATTGCTACCTTAAGTGTTCATGTTCTTTCTTGGATGAGTGCTCCAGCTGGTATTGTGTAAAGGATACATAACATTGTTAGCTTTTTACTATTTTTCATCTGCTGCAACTACAATAATATTCCATTTTTTATTTTTTACTTCAGACTGCAAGAACTGATGTAAATTATGCACTTGAGATTATCACCATGAGTAGTATTTACCGGTATACCATGTTTAGATGTTTCCCTGTAAGAGATGCATGCCAAACGAGTAAAAAGTGGTGGATATAACCTTGATTTTCTTGTGTGTTCACGCAAGTGTTAGATACTGTATCGTTTTGTATTGTTCGTGTTGATGCCAATTATCTGCCTGATTATACTTTCAATATTCTGACTTGATCTCTGCTTTATCATGTTGTGGAGTACTTCCAGAGCAGCGGAAGCAGCCTTATCGATCACATGAGACCAGTTTATTTTCTACACATGATCCCAAACCCATGAAGGTATGTTTCAGTGCATTTGCAGACACATGATTAAGTTTGGTAGTCACTGATCTATCCAATAGCTTCTTAAATGTGTGATCCAACACCATGAATAAAATTTGTAGATATATATTCCTTGAAGAATTATTAGGTGCAAGCATTATTACCTTTAGTGCTGTACTTAGTAGGCACATGATATCTCTACCATTGCTAATAAGATGGGGTCTGATATGATCTGTAATCAGGGTATTGGTCATCATGAATATTTTTCATGATTATTCTCCATTGTTTTTCTGGGTTATCTTTCACTTTGCTATAAAATCTCTTACTATTGTTATTTGAAGTGGTAGTAAAAAATAACTATGTGGTGGTTTGTTCAAATAAGTCTAATTCCATCTCCCATACTTAAAATACATAATTTTGATTGGGTTTATAATTCTGCCAAGATAAATAAGCGTAGTTTTTAATGCAGGATTCCTCTACTCCTATTGATTTCTTCGCCTCCATATGAGTAACCCCTATCGATACCGTAGACCCTACTGGTCTTTCTTTTTTCAATTTCACTACTATTTGTATACCTTTATTCACTAGATTATCATGTCCTAGACCGTGTCCATATATATTGCCATGTTTTCTCACTCTTAATCCGAGCGATGATAGAGTCAAAACTAATTTACCTCCATGAATTTATCTAGACCTGCTATGAATTTCTATGGTAGTTGCATGCATTTTCCTCAGATTTCCTACCTGGATTGACAACTATTTGAATGTCAGCATTCCAATGCACCAATCTGGGTGCTACTTAGACCACTGATCCATGAGCCACGGAGAGATGAAATGTTTTATCTCTGTGTTATAACTCACACAAAACATATATTTATATGCAGTTGCTTGTGAAATGTGTAGTTATATTTTGTTCCAGATTACAGAATTTTTCAGAAATCATAGACCATGTGTTTCTGAAGAAAATTAGATATGCTACTTGCATAAGTTTCTGCTCTGTACATATGGGCTCCGTACCATCTTTTTCTAAACTGGTGGAGGTTTTTTAAAAGCTTCCAAATCATGTCATGGTGGAAAGTTAATATAAACTGGTGCATTTGTCTCTTTGTTTGTCTACCTTGATCTGTTTAGGGGAAGAAACTGATAGAATAATTATTTATTATATATGGTGGATCTGTGGAAAAAATTACGTGTTCTTTTTGGATATATCTAATACTTTGCTTTGGGATTCTTTCTCATCGTGTCATGTTTATTGGTCCTTTCATGGTGCCATCGATTTTGACTGCTCCTGATTTTTGTGTTGGTTTGGTGATGTTCACATATCGGGTTGTTCTAATGAATCTGTTAGCCTTGCTGCTCTGCTTTTGTGTAAGGTATCGTCTTTGCGGACAATTCAAATTAACCGTGGAGTCTGGTAGCAAAGTTTGTTACGATGTTGTCTCAACATCAGCATCTGAGGTTCAGGTTCACTGAAAGCAAAGTGTTGTATTGCGTAAGCCTTGTGAGTTCTTTTTAGGTGGTGAGTTTTTCTGTTAAAGTTGTAATATATCTTGTATGATGCTTAGTGATAGATAAATGTGCCCGGATTTCATTCAACAACAGTCTAAATGTGGTGTCTCCATTGAGTGTTTCAGTTTTTTCTATGATTGTTTGGTAAAAGCTTAAGAATCAATTGTATTGTTTTAGCTGAAAATGAGAATGATATCTAACATCCTATCCTCTTTCTGATGTTTTTCTTCTTTTGGTCTTCCATGCATCGTTAATTAGGCTGTTACCTAGAGTTTCTAGGGTGCATTTGCAATATAATGATGATGGGGTCTTACTGATTGCTACATTGTCAAGTTCCCTTTGTTTCAAAATATGTTCAAGTGAGACTCTGTCAATAGCCATGCCTGCCACCTTCAAAATATGTCTCAACTATGACAGAAAGGTCATGATCACTAATGTTCACTGCAATATCTACTATTGATTTCTATATCTACTTCATGTTGATCTTCATATTTGTTGCAATTTTACTTAAAAGTCACACGTGTGCCAAGTTTTTACCACATAACGCCTTCTCTCAAGGTTGAATAGACAAGATAAGTGGTAAAACAAGAGGAGGCTTTTCCCAGTTTTTTGTTGATTTGTCATTGACTCATTGTGCTTCGTACACTCGAACTATTAATGTTGGATTACTCACATAAGCTGATTTGTGTAATTTGTTATCACACCTGATATTGTTACTATCCGTGTAATTCTGTGGCATATAGGCCAATCCGCAGATAACCTTTTGTTGTTTATGTGTGAGGAACAATTCTTATTGCTCACTGATGCATACGAGTCCATTAGGCTGCCAATAAAATAAAACTATTACATTAGTGTTCCTGGTTCTATTTGTAACCCTCTGCTTTCATATTTGCTTGCCTATTTGCTTACCACTTTTTTGGTGCCTACACTATTGATTCTAGAGATATAGTGCAATGGTTGATAGTTTGTCATGTAATTGTATTGATTCTGCTGAACTAAGGCTCTATTATTATGCCTAGGACTGCTTGTAGAACATGTCGTTCAAGTTGCAACAATGATCTTCCTGCTCATGAATTGTTCCTTTTCCTTTCTCTAAATGGCAGTGCGCGCTGCAATAGCCTGGCAGGTGGCAAGAACCACTGTCAAGACTCTGAGCGACAGCGGGCACACCTGATACCAAGATGCGAAGGCAAGCTTCTCCCGGTGCTCGTTCCTGAGCTCTCCTCTTCTCTGCTCTATAGCCTTGTTTACTTTGATGTTATTTTATCATATCCTTTTTTGCCGCACCTCCTGTTTATTATTCATGTTAGACAGTGATCCATCTACAGGGTGGTGAATTGGTGTTCTTGTATACAAGGCCATGATACTTTTGGGTTCATATGGCAAAGACCAAGAACAAAAATACTTCTTATGAAAGGTTTAAGTGGAGGTATAATGAAACATTGATTTTTTGTCTAATTGGTTGGATAACTACTTTCTCTTTTTTACCTTGAACATATAGTCGATTCCCTGTTTTTCCTTCATGTTTCTGAATCGAGCACTTCCCATCCATTAACATCGTCTCTGCTTGCATCAGTTAAATAGATTGGTTTGAATCTGAGTTCTTTCTCTTGTGTTATTTTAGGATGAGTGTTTGTTTATTTTAAAAATCTAAGTTGTCCGTACAGATTAAGCGTTCTGCTTGCACTGTTTCCATCACTAGGTTGAGTCCATGATCGGTGGTGGTTATTGTTTACATGTTTGCTTTTATTTATCGGGTCAGATCCAAGCAGCGGCGAGGTTAGAGCTACAGGCGGCACATACATTGCAGAAAGGATGAGAGACCAGCGACGGGTGCGAGGAGCAGCCGGCTCAGAGCTCCAGATGGTTCTTTGTTGCAACGGGGGATGATTCAGGGGATGGGAAGAGGCCAATAATAGGGAGAAGGATCATCCCGGTGAGAAGCACAGACAACATGAGGTTTGCACATTCCCTTCCCTTGTCTTTCTTGTGGTTTATTTCTATTTTTTTATCCGTAGGATTACTTGCTAGTTTGCAGAATAGCCATTAAACCTTTTCTTATAGAAAATTCTTTTGGCGCATGCTTTGATATTTGTATGGTCACATGGAGTGTAGAAAGAAAAAGAGTAATTCAATATTTAGGTGGATTTTTATCTACATTTTCAGCATAACCATTGCCATGTATACCTATTTGCCTTACATAGAAAATCCCAGTCTTTGCCATTGCAGCTGCTTTGTTTTCATTGCAAACACCATGAGGCTTATTTCAAGAAAGAATATGTGTTGTCTACCTTTTTTGTTATTTAGATAGAACTTCTTTAGTTGATCTTATACAGTTCTAAAAATACTATTTACAGTGTAATCTTTATTCCATTTTCATATTCTGTATATGCTTTCTACTTAGTATCCAAAACTTTCACATGTAATTGGTTCTCCCTTCTAAGAATTTCTTGTGCCCAGCCAATTACACTCATCCGTAGTTTCTATAATTGTTCATAGATTTGGGCACACATCTGCACGTACGCATGAATCTCTGATCCAGATTCTAGCTACATCCTTTACCACAACAATATCAGGCTATAATGAGAAGTGTACTGCTTATATAACTGTATATTGAGTTTAGATGATCATTTGTTGGACTCTCATTGCTATTCTTTGGTTCATATGATCGCCTATTGGATGCTCGCTGCTATATTTGGTTCAGGAAGCCCAGGAATAGATGAATCTACTTCCACTATTTGTATAAATGTTTCTATGTACCATTCCTTTAATTTCAGAACTAGGAGGGTGCAGATAAATAAAAGTTGTTGGGTAGCAGCAACCTGCACATGCGGAAACAGTAGCCATGAACAAATTGGAGTTAACTGTATTCTATAATTTATTTATAGATATTCCAAGGCTTCTTTGCATCAGGGCCGTACCTGAGAAGTTGTACATCTTGCTTGCATTGTGTTTTTTCTTTTGGTGTTAGATCTTTGTCCAGGAGGTCCTATTGATTTATTAGATCTATGAAATAAAGAAATCTCAGGTCATAGATTCGGTCCAATCTTGTGGTGCTTCCGGCTCTTAGCTTGTGAGTAAAACCTGAAGGGAGGATACGAGTTACTTTATTAGATTACTATTTTTTTTTGAAAAGGGGATTACTAAACCTGAAATATGAATTTGAATATCTAGCCATTTGATGCCTCCTTTATTATAATTTCTGATGCTTCTAATTTATTCTGATGGCTTGTGTATGTCCACACAAGGTTTAAATGTTTTTATGCTTCTATAGCATTAGATTCCTCAAGCAGTGATTGTCGTTATATAAAGTAAACAACTTAAGCGATTACCATGCTCAATTATTTGCATACCTATTTGTCTAACTAAAATACCTTTGATTGTGATTCTAAATAATAAAGATTTAAATCATTTTCAAGTTCTTCATGTGACCTAAGTTTCTCATGTATTTCATGTCCAACCTATTTGTATAGAGGATTGACCAAGTCAAAGCATCTCACTATCATTTTATTTTTGTTGGTGTTGCGACCTAGATGACGAGTATGGTGTGCCCATTGATCCATGTGACGAGCTTGGTTATATGCTTCCATTTGTGGGCGGGAGAAAACTTGGTGATGGTGTTCATGAAGCGTAGAGAAGGAAGTGAATGTTACCTTTGACATCCAACTAGTAAAAGGGTCTGGCCTCCTAGGTGGGAAGTTTGTGGCCACGTCGCCTCCATTTCACTGATTGGTTGCTATAAACAGTGCAACGATTTACTGTAGCGCGAGGAAAGGGATAAGTACCAGCCGCCGCAGCCAGCTCCGCTCCTCTTTCTTTTCCACTTTCCCCTCGCCCAGCAGCCGCCGCCATCGCCTCCTCCCCTCTCCTCGTTGCGGCCCCTCTCTCTTGGCCCTCCTATCCTCTTCTCCCTTGTGCGAGGGCGCCGCTCCCTTGCTGTGGTGAGAGGCCGGCGCGGGATCAGGCCCGAGCGCGGATCGCTGCGGGCAAAGGGCGATGGCGGGGAAGCTCGATTCGATCCAGCGCCATGGATCTGTTCGTGCATGAGAGAGAAGATGAGAGAGAGATTGAAGGAAGGAGAGGAAAGAGGAGAGGAGGTGCAGCAGCGGATGGGAGAGGATCCTCTCTTTCCCCTTTCCTCCCCCGTGCACCCAGCCGTCGGCGTCGCCTCTTCTCCTCGATCCTCCTCCCTCCTCCGGCGCCTCCTCCCTCCCCCCCTACTCACAGCGCCTCCTCCCCGCTCGGTGGCGGCTGCTGCTCGCACTCGGCGACGACGCCGACGCCACCACGCCAACAAACACCAATCCCGCAGCCGCAACCCCACCCCCACGTCTCCCGCCTCACCCGCCCCTCGCCCCGCCTCGCGCCCGATCCGGATGGCGCCCACCGCCACTGCGGGACGCCGGTTCCTCACCGCCGCGGCCGTCTCCGTGGCGCTCGCGCTCGCGCCGGAGGTCCGCCTCGCCGCGGGGAGGCCCGACAAGGAGAGACTCGGGAGAAGTTCTACGGGAGCCTCGTTGCCAACGGCACCCACAACGCCACCGCCGGGGACAACAACATCGCCGACATGTTAAGACGCGTGCTCGACAAGGAGTTCTCTGACAGCGCCGCCGCCGAGGGTAGGTCCGATCCACCGCCCCCTCCCCCCATAGCCCTGCTCTCCTAGATCTGCACCGGCCCAGAGGATTTTTACAATCATCCCGCCGAGATGAGAGTAGAGGTTTGAATCCGATGGCAATGTCTCTTGCTGTGCCAATTTCTCACGAGCCATGCAAATCTGGGGTTTAAGTAACACCGCACCTTTTTGTTTTGTTATGGTGATAATTGCTCTGCTCCTCATTTTGCAGTATCGGTCAAGAATAGCTTCAACAACAGCATCTCAGATCATCAAGTAGGTGTGACTACCCTCTTACGTGTGCGCGTTGTGTTTCCTTCTACAAAACTCTCTTTCACCCAAAGAGTGATAGATGCTTGCCAAAAAGGCATTACCTGTACTTTCCATACTGCAAAACGACATGTCATAGCAAGATTGGTTGTTTGGTAGTGAGATATTTCCCATTGGAAATGAAATTAGAAAAAAAAAACACTCAGGCGCAGTTATGTGTACATGTCCCTGCTAAGTACTTTAGCTGTTTCTATACTGGTGTAAAGCAAATGATAATTACGTCATCTTTGATGCTATGTGATTGATATACTATGTAAATTTTGGGTTCTACTTACGCAACTCTGTTGGAATTGTACCCAGTCTCCAATGATGTCAGTATGACGTATCTCCAGTGCTTGTTTATCCCATGATGTTAGTGCGGTGTATCTCCCCTGCTTGTTTTCTGTTCACTTAACTATAGTTCCTCATCTATTTGCTCTCAATTGTTCCTTTGCATTTTTGGGAAAAAAAATCTGCTCATGATGCACCTTCTTAAATAAGAACTTATGATGCACCTTCTTAATAAGAACTTGTAACTCCACACATATTTATTTATTTAACTGATTAATTTGTTTTCTGTCAAAGTAGTTCGCTAGATGATAAAATTTATCTTCTATGTTTGTTCAGGCTGATCTGGAGACTGTAGCTGCTATTACACACGACAAGAAAACTGATAGACAGCAGGCAAAGTATGGCTATAATATGAACAGGATCAGCCTTTAGGATTTGTTTTCTGTCAAAGTAGTTCGCTAGATGATAAAATTTATCTTCTATGTTTGTTCAGGCTGATCTGGAGACTGTAGCTGCTATTACACACGACAAGAAAACTGATAGACAGCAGGCAAAGTATGGCTATAATATGAACAGGATCAGCCTTTAGGATCGTTCAATCTGTAGCATCCTACTATGATTGACATAACTTAAACAGTGGTTCTTGTGCAGTTCCTTAAGATCTTTCCAAATAAGGGATATGTTTTGTTCTCAGAATGAAAGTTCCGATGACACGGAAACTGTGATAGACAAAGAGGTGTGTAAAGTCATTTATTAACAAGGATGCTTATTTGTTTGCTGTCGAATTAGTTCTGTGATTAGTTTGTTATTGCTGACTATAACTTTGTGCAGGATAACGTTTTTGTGATGTCAAATTGTAAAACAAAGTATCCAACACTTCAGTTAGATTTAAGCTCAGCAAGGACATACACGAAAACCTGAAGCTCCTATGCCCTCCAATTGCAAATGATCATGTGTAACCATTTCTGTTGGTTCAGATTGTCCTGAGATGGATTAGTGCTAAATCAGAGGACGGGCAGTCATTTACTTACTTCCGTAAATGGAAATTCATTTGCCTGTTATTATGTGCAGGCATAAAGTTAAATCTTGGATGCTTGGCAAAGACTTTATATGTTGTTTTGACATTCCTTGAATTATGCAATTGGGAGTATCATATGGGCTAGAGACACCACGATCAAGGCTTTACTTTTTTTTCCTTTGCATTTTTATTCGTTTTGATAGTTAGAAAAGTTGATCGTGTGTATTAATTAATACATGACAGTATGCTACAAAGATCTATAAGAGCCTCTTTCGCGAGAGGTTTACCATTAGGGATATTTCCATATGTTAACTTAGCATATCCTCAGTTTTCAAATTCAGTGCTATGACCTCCTTAGTTCTTAGGAGATTGATGTATAGAGTTTTGATTCACATGGATTCTCTATTCAGGACTGATCTTTCTTTTTTCACAGAATTTATTGGTCGAGCCCCCACCTCGGCGGCTGCTTGCAGAGGATAGGTCGAGGATGACCTCCAGTTCGTGGAGGAGACGACCGGCACATGTGAGCTCTTTCTTCCTCGTTTCCTCATCTTCTCATTGTGACCTGAGCCCATCCCTCTCATTCATGGCTTCCTAAATTTTTGCCACTTGCAGTAGCATTATTAGAGGAAAGAAAATAAGTTCTTGGATTAGCCATTGAACTGGCCTAGGATTTAGTTACAGGTTTGTTCCTACTAATGATCTGTCGATACTGCTGTTAGCTATTCATTCTTTTCATATTTAAAAATGCACACCAATTCTTTAGTTCGTTTTTTTGTTACATTTGCTCATATATTTGTACTTGGTTTTGCAAGCTGGTATGTACAAACGAGTTCTCAGTTTGTGAGCTTGCAAGGATCTTGTGAAGGTTTTTCTTGAGCGCAACAAGGTAATTACTAATGCTTGGTTTCTAACCATCTTCAGATTTTGTTTTTTCTGGTGTGGATGATGTTACAGAGTGGGCTACCCATCGCTTCTCATGGCTATTGTAATTAAGAAATATATGTGTTCATGCCATAAGATAAGAATATTTTTCGAAGCTGTTGTCGTAATGTAATTAACAGCAGAACAACTATATAGCTTTGTTCGAATTGTAAAGCGGAAACGATAAAACCCTACAACTCATATGTATATGTGAGTGTCATTTGATTATTCACTTCCTCAAGTATGGATATAGTGCTGCCAGGATATTAATTATATTCACGAAGATATACAAATTTTAAAAATGGTTGCGGTATCTCTCGTATTTGTCAAATCCTCATATGTTGCTGGTAGTCATGATTATGTCCAGGATATTAAGTAAGCTTCTGCTATGCTGTGACTAAATAAAAGCCTCATATCTTCTGTTTGATGTACTTAAAAATTCCCGTGTTTATCTAGATGGCAACTATATTTTTCCAATTGCCATCTCTCGTGTGACGTCGATAAAATCACTATTTTTCTGTTTTACTTGGCCTACATTTAGTTTTCATATTGTTCTGCCTCTCAATTTTATATTTCTACTTGCTTTTTTCTTAGTAATATGATGCATCTGTCAGTGGGTAGCGACTCAGTATATATACAAAATTAATGCCCGCTTTTCTGTATGTATCCTTGATTCAATTTTATTTCATTATTTCTATGTTGCATTTGTCGGTAGATAAACCATCATTTATTTCATAAGAATTTGCTATGCTTGTATTCTCCTTTTTAACTCACATCTCTTGACTTATAGGTTATATCCGAAGTAGCTTGATATGCTTCCCACCATTTTCCAATTTCTCCATTGCGTGTACATTGATTTACATTGTATTGGGCCAACATTCTGCAATATTAAATTTTGGTTGGGTACCTTCATCATGTTTTTAAGAGAAATTAAATGAAGGTATCATACAAAAATTTACGATCTGGTCAAGGATTCTAATCTCTAAATGAAGGGTCATATAAATCTAGCAATGTGAATCAGCCAAGCATCTCCAAATGGCTTTGTGAAATCATGTAAAATGTAAGAAAATACAGTTAAAAGTAGTTTCGTTCCAATGGAAAACATGGTGATATAAGTGAGCATTAGGAAAAAAAACTTACTGTATACTATGTATTATTTGGCATCATCGCTTAATTTAGTTACTAAGAGAGGATGCGTACAACTTATACTAATTGCTAGCATAAATGTTCTATCAGAATGCAATATTGCTTCGATGTGAGATTGGACCGTAGGAGAAAGGGACAACACAATTATTTGGCGTGCATCCTTGACCATCCTCGAGTATGTTTCAGTTCTTTCATGTGCGATCTCAAAGTGCATTGGCCAGCGGATAGATATTTTACAAGATCTTTTAGAGGTGTATAATTTTCACCAGTGAAAATAATTGTCTTTTGTATTATTACCATATGCCAGTGCCTTTCTTCTGCCGACATGCTCTTCTTCTACAACTTGCAAGTTTTGGCCTTTCTCTTCTCCTCTTGTTGGCTTGCTCTCTGATCAAGCCATAGAAGGTTCATGGGTGAAGCATTAATATTTGAATGTGCTACCCTTTTAGAGGTGTTTAATTTTCATCATAGAGAATGATTGCCTTTTGTATTATTACCATATGTATGTGTCTTTGTTGTGCGTGAGACATGCTCTGCTTCTACATCTTGCAGGTCTTGGCCTTTCTCTTCTCCTCTTGTTGGCTTGCTCTCTGATCAAGCCACGAAGGTTCGCTGACGCTAGAGGCATTAGTATCTCTGTAGTAAGTATATATAATGACTTAGAATCTTGGTTGATTGGAATATAAAATAATTTTAATCCTATATAGTTGGATTCAGAAAAAGTAGACAAGCAAGGTTTCTCGATTTCTTTCCTATTCAGTTTAGCTTCCACTGGTTCTTCCCTTTGTTGTATTATTTCTGGATATATCCCTTAGAAATTTGAGAAAATGCACCATCTTAGGTGGATAATGGAATTAGTGAATATGAGGTTATATGATTGGATTCTCCACTACTATTTCTATGTTAGCTCTGTTTTATGTGTGCAAAGAGAGAAGAGGTTGATTGGTTGTGTACACATATTCTGCAAACTAAGCTTAGCAAATAGCTGCAAGCACGTGGTCTCACTGTCTACGCCTTCTAAGCACTATGTTTGTTGTATCCGCCTACTTAGCCTATGAAGTTATGTATATATAACCTATGCCTAAGGATGTGTTTCTTTTTTGTCTGCTAAGATATCTTAGTAGCCTATGAAGCTTTATATGTACAACTTCACTCTTAAAAACAGCTTACTTTTGTGACATCTTTTTCATCATGCTTAAACTTTGAATTCATGATGCCAGCTTATATCAATATAATACCGCTCAGTTGACGGTGTTTAATACATTTATATTTCTATCTATACCACATCATCACTATATGGCTTCTGTGCCATTGGCACAACCGGGTCATCTAGTAGACATGAAAGCAAGTGAAAATATTAGTAGTTCCATTAAATTTTAGATGTTGCACATTTTGTGTCTAAATCATGGTGGATTCTTAGATATCTTTGGTTGATTTTTTGTTGTCTTCACTATAACATATATGTATTTGCTATTTAAGAGAGCCAAAAGAAGTTAATGTGCTTTTTATTTTTTTGAATGTTTCGTGGTTTCAAAGAGATACTTTTAAGTTGGTACCATGAGTGGTTAATATCTAATTTTACTAACAAAGGCAAACATTTCCCAAACACTTCAATTTTGAAATGGGACTTTGTGCCATTTGGCTAATAAGATCGAAGCAAGGAGGCACTATCATATGCTATGAGGGTACTATCAATAATGACATTTGGTTTTCCTTATGTTTTCCGTTGTCATTTCCTGTGTAGTTCTTCATGTGATATAGTTTACGCATCCGAAGGAATAACAGATTTAGTTAATTCATTGAACTCATAAAACACAACTGAAATCTCATGAATACAAATGAATGCAAATAAAGTGTTTTTATTGCTAAAAAAATGAATACAAATAAATCCTTAGAAAATCAATTTCCCGATGTGCAAATTAACAAAACGACCTTTTGGGGTTGATTATAACGGTCGAGGTGACATGCACATTTTATCAACAATTGAGAATGATCTGATGAAATAGACGGCGGTCAAGATCGATCAATCCAGAGATCGAAGGACCAAGATTAGTTTGAAAAGTAAACAAAAAATCAGTCATATAAGTTGTAGTCATTGGAAAAGATTGAGTGATAAATGACAATGTCAAGTTCTCTTTTAAATTTTGGTGAGCCACAATGAAACTGTTTTGAATTTCACCGTTCTGAAATTGTCCTCGGTTCAAAAGGTAACCAGCAAAGAGATCTAGCCTCCGTCCTGAACTAATCTTGGTCCTCCGTTCTGAAATTCTCTGTCATTGGAAAAGATTGAGTGATAAATGACAATGTCAAATTCTCTTTTAAATTTTGGTGAGCCACAATGCAACTATTTTAAATTTCTTCGTTCTGAAATTGTTCTCGGTTCAAAAGGTAACCAGCAAAGAGATCTAGCCTATCGGTTCCGTCTCTCCGAGAGCAACTTCTCGATAGCATATATCTCTCCGAGAACAACTTCTCGATAGCATATGCATGCAGTTTACTTTATTGGATCTGCATCTTCTTAAACACAAGGGTGGACATGATATTGATGGTCGCCCCATTGTCTATCATCATTTTGGAGACCGCCAATCGATCGTCTTCCTTGTCGCTCCATCTCAAGAGTAAACCTCGTATCTAATCAAATTAGCTTTTAACACCTTTGATAGCTAATCTTTTTGACACTTGTGATTAAAACAGAAGGCGGGCTATTGCTTAGAAAATGTTTAGAGGCAAAACAATTGCAAAAATGTTTAGAAAAGAAGTCAGTTTGAGACGTATCAAGCCTTCACGAGAGTATTGATCTTCCCGGAGGAATTATTGCTCTCCTTCCCGACGTCCTCAAAAACAGGAGCAGGACACGAACTGTGTGGAACAACGAACGCGCGCGGTTGCCTTGTAATTCTTCTCGGTGCAGTACAACGCATCCTTCATATCTCCTTTCAAAGAGATCATGCCGTTGGGCCCCGTTATATACAAAATGTTGTATGCTTAATGCGGCAAGGCCATGAACTTCACAATTGTTGGGCGTCCCAAAATACCATTGTATGGGAGAGAGATGTCGGCGATGTCGAAGATGAGCGTCTCCATTCTTAAATTGTCCTGGGTTCAATAGGTATCGACAAAGAGATCAAGCCTATCGGTTTCGGCCCTCTGGGACCAACTCCTCGGAAGTTAGCAGATGCATGCAATTTGCTTTCTAGGATCTGCGTCTTCTTAAACATAGGGTGGATATGATATGATGCTAGCCCCATTGCCTATCATCATTGTGGAGACTTCAACATTGTGGATGGTTAGAGAAACAAGCATCGCCAACTGATGACCCACAAGTATAGGGGATCAATCATAGTCCTTTGGATAAGAGTGTCAAACCCAACGAGAAGCAGAAGGAATTAACAAGTGGTTTTCAGCAAGGTTTTACTACAATAGTCTACTAACCAATCCTAATATGTTTTACTTAATATACCGACCAATGGAGAGCCATTTTTTTGGGTACCCCATTGATGACATATGATATATCCCAACTATAAAAGTCCTTAATTTTCCATAAAATGCGGAATCAATGGATCAATAAAGATGGATGGAGGGAGAGATATCTTAGACAATCCTCACCGTTGTTCAGTATGTGGATGGTGACAACATATGCGCTGGCTATGGTGGAGAAGTAGCTTGAGGAGGGGAACAATAGAATCATGCAAGAGAATAACTTATTTCAACACATGGTTCCAATCATAACTACCTAGAAGAAACTTCAACACAAGCCAGCAGTAAAACAACATGGGAATTATTTTTATGAAAGAGAAAAGCAGAAAGAGGAAGTGTTGGTAAAGCAAAAACAATTGGCTTTTGATGTAACACAACCATTTTTCGTTTCTTGAATAAAAAAGGTAGTTGGGGAGCTTTCCGTACTGTCATTCACCCCTCAAAAAACAAAGCCATTTTATTCCCGGAAATGCCTTTTGGAGCTCGGGCTCACTGGCTCCCTTTAAATTTGAACTTGAAAATTCATCAAAATTCATATTTTTACGTGTCAAAAAAATCTAAAAAAATTACAGATATACATGAAGGTATAAATCACAAGTGTGTAAATTTTCAGGACAAAATACATTGAAATGAGGGCCGTGCAAAAATAACAAATCTGGGGCTGTTAACACATGATACTATTCATCCTCCTAGACCATGAATTTGTCTTTTTTGCACAGGCCGCAATTCAAGGTATTTCATCATGAAATTTTACACACATGTACATTATATCCCCACATACTTGCATAAATTTTTTCAGATTTTTTTGACATCGAAAAATTTGAATTTCAATTTTTTCAAAAAACCGGGCTCCATGGAGCCCGGGAGCCAAAATGCCTCACTCTTTTATTCCTACATATACTCCCTATGCACGATATACCTTATCCAATAATGAGATCTATGTAGGTACAAAGTAACTCAAGAAATGGCATCCAATTGAGCATTCACTAAAAAAAGTCTAGTAATTCAAACCATGTATACATGTTTATTAAGAAATGGCATCCAGTTGAGCATTCACTAAAAAAGTCTAGTAATTCAAACCATGTATACATGTTTATTTGGACAGTCTAGAATTGTAGGTTAAAATACACAATCGACACGTGTCATGGCAAATCTAGCTTGCTCCAAATCCTTCAACATCAAATAGAAAAGGTAGTTTGCTCCAAAGGTTGGTCCTCCCAGTCTCAAACGTACCCTGCAACACATCCATAAAACGCTCATTAGTAAGCATGTGTAGACCCAAAGAAGGCAAGCATCTCAATCTCATGCCACAAGTGAAGAACAACAAAATATTATTTTTGTATTTGGAATGAGTGTCATAAGAGATCGATTAAAAAATGTAAAATAGTGGACATCAACATGCTTTATTAAGTGGATCTGAATCACCATAGCAACATACTCTAATATTGAAAGAAACAATTAGCATGATATTGTAGATATTAAGAAGAAGGATAATAATGGTAGATGTCATTTGAATGACACATTTCACATAGTAAAATGGAAAGGAATTTGCATTTGAACATCAAATGGTATCTCTCAACCAAAGGATTTTCCATGTAACAACACAATAGATATGAGATCTAATAGAAACTTGGTAGCAAACATGTAAGAAAATACTCTATTTATGTATTGAAGAAAACAGACGGACCTAAGAAGCAAAGTGGTATCTATTCCAAACAATAATTTCCATGCCTTTTGTATTAATTTTGTTGCCAAAGATCAACTATGTACAAAGATTCCTCACACCAAATTACAATAGTGATCTTAGAACAACTTCTACACATAAATTCTAAACCTTAGCTTGCATCATATTTATAAACCACAATTGTAATCTCATTAATAAAAAAATCCCTAAACAAATAACTCTAAAGTGTGCAATTCAAATGTACTATACGTTACAATAGTGATCTCAGAACAATTTCTGCCAAACAAATTTAAGCATCACCTAGCGACATATTTGAAAATCACAACTAAATCTCATGAATAAAGATAAATCCCTAGAAGAATCAACTCTCAGGCGTGCAAGCCAATTGACATGGACTCTTTATACCCTAAGAATAGACAAAGTCAAAGTAGTAAAATGAAGCACCACCATAAAACCTGCATTTTTAGAAAACTATACCTTACATCTTGATGACCCTATTCTCTTGCTGGTCCATCCTCTTATCGTCCTGGCCCCTCCCACCAAGCAACATATTTGAAATACTCAACTGAAATCTCATGAATAAAAATAAATCCCAAGAAAAACCAACTTTCATGTGTGCAATTGTACTTCACATGGCCTTTTTATATTCCAAGCACAATTTTTCTCCAAGGAACACCACCTTTGGGTTGTGAGATCGAATAAGATTCCTTGCCCCTCCTAAGTGAAATTACCAAAATGGTCTAGTGGGGGTCGATTATAACGGTCGGGGCGCCATGTACCTTTTATCAAGGAGTGAGAATTATCTGGTGAAACAACCGACAATCGAGATCGTTTGATCCAGAGATCGAAGGACGAAGATTAGTTTGTTAAGCTTATTCAGATGATCTATCCACCGAAAGGCCAACCCCTCACTCTATCCATTGTAGTCCACAACCACATCTTATGAAAATCGCAACATCCATTTTAACCGTTCCATAGCACTAGTTTTTTTTCGTTTCACATATGAACACCACCTCTAAATTGTGAGATTGAATAAAACTCTGCAGCTCTTCAACTGTGGAGTCCAACCCTAAATCTCGACACGAATCAACCTGTGGTTGAATTGGTTAGAGGGATAGTGGTATCCCGAGCCCACTAGAGTTCAAATCCTAAATTTGACATTGATACTCGTATTTTTATGGATTTATTTCAGACCTTCCGGCGATATGCTTTTCGTGTGAGGAGACGTTTCCGTCAAAAACGAGGTGAAGACTTCGTTAATCAAAAGATGATGTACCGGCTCGGTATTGCGAAGATGCTCATAGAGATAAAGTGTGCGTATATACATTCATAAAAATGGATGTATGCTCATGTATGCGAACGTCTGTGTTATATCGTATTCTTAGAAAAAAACCTAAACCTCGACAGTTTCAACACAGTGATTTATTGCTCTAAGAATGTGTGGCATGGTAGCCCTCCAACCTTGCGGCGCGGCTGCCCGCAATTCTCAAGGCAAGTGCAATCTATCTGAAGCGAGCCCCACCGGCCACCGCCATATACGGGTCCCTGTATAAATTGCTTCTGCCGTCGTCTTCCGGCACAAACCAATCGAGGAGGGAGTTGGGAGAGACAATCCACCACCATGGCCAGCCCCCCTTTCTCGCCGAGATCGCCACCGTTTGGAGCTCCACGAGGGCTGGGCTGCCCGCTCCCGCGATCCCGCGTCACCCTCCCCCGCACGGGGACCGTCTCCTCCATCACCGCGCCGCCCGTCGCGCCCGCGCGCACGCCGGTGCCCTTCTACGGCGACCACGGCGACCGCGGCTTCGTCGAGGCCTTCCGAGGCAACCACGCCCGCCTCCTTCCGAGGCAACCGTCTCCAGCCACGAGCGCGGCCCCCCAGTATCACGCCGCCGAGGCGGCCCGCGGCCTCGGCCGCACCCTCGGCCTAGGCCTCGGCGTGGGTCTCCTCAGCGCCCGCCCGCTCGCCGGTACCTTCCAGCACGCGGCAGTCGAGCCCCAGCTCGCGATCGGGTTCCTGTGCACCGCCGACGGGTCTTCGCTCGCCAACGACTTCGCGCGTGACATCGTGTTCGTCATCTACACATCCCTTCTCCACGCCGACGGTCTCCTCCACCCCGCGGCCCGCCTACGCGGTGCCCGCACCGCGGCGCTCCTCGCCATCGGATTCGTTGTCGGCGTCAACTTCAGGGAGAGGGTCGGCTACAGGGAGAGGGCCCTCCGCGCGCTCGGGCTCCAGGGGGAGGACCACTCCGCCGAGGCAGCAGTTGGCGTGGCGCGCACCCCAGGCCTCGGCATGGATCTCCCACCGCTCGTCTTGGAGGCGCCCCTGCTCGGAGACTACGCCATCAACAACGCCGGCCTCCCGTCTCCTTCTGAGGCAGCCACGAGCGCGCGCCCCGAGCTTCACGCCGCCGAGGCAGTTGGCGTCGCGCGCACCTCAGGCCTCGGCCTGGATCTCCCACCGGTCGTCTTCGAGGCGCCCCCGCTCGCCGATCACGCCCCCAACGCCCGCACACTTCTCCTCCTCGCCGCGCTTTTCCACGGGGACTCCGCTCCTGCCCAGCCCGATGCCCTCACCGGCATCGCTGTCCGGCTGGGCCTCATTGTCGCTGGCCTGCGTGAGGCGCCGGAGATGCGGACACTTCTTGGCGACTGCGCCCGCTCTTCGTACGACGCCTGAGGTCTGAGCAGAGCAGATGACGCCGGAATTCCTCATCTCCAACGCCTTGTCGAATTGTTCATACAAATCGAATTCATAGAGTAGCGCATTCCCTCTAAATTTTTGTTGTCACTTTTGGTAAATTTTAGAATTGAATTGCAACAAATCCGTCGCACTTTCTGCTTGCATTTTGGCCCGAACTTTCCATGAATATCGGCGTTCTAGTCTTTTGTGCTCCTATTTCATGGACTGTTATGGTTTCCTTAATGAAACCCAAATTGATAAGTGCACATTAGTCTTTGGAGGATGCTACGAGCGTCATCCGGATGATGAAAGTGTTTTATCCGCCGGGTTTACAATCGCATGATCTAGTCACATCTAACGCTGTAGCTTTTCACACGTGGTGATGCGATCAATTTTTTTCTTTAGACGGATCAAGGCTCTTTTTATTTGATGGAGGGAGCCCGCCTCACATCCGGGAAAAAAATATGAGTCTAGACTTTTAATTGTATACCCCTAAATAAGCTTATTAACCGTATTCAGCAAAACATATTATACAACAAATAAAAATAAATGTTGTGACTTAAAACTAAATTTTATTACGGGTAACACAAAAACTATCTCAACGTATAAAAAATGAGGAATACTACGTGTCGCTCGACGAATCTTTTTAAGAGGTCCATCGCCTCAACAATCATTTGGTCTGACGTTATTCAGCCGTTCAGTGTGATTTTATCATTGCAACGAAGATAATGTTGTGGGACCCTTCGCAATAGAGCTTATATTGAAGAACCTTTTGCAACATAGGTGATGTTTTACAATTTTTTTACTTCACTTAATTTGCAATATAGGGTTGTTGTAGAAGGAATTTTCGTAACACAGATGATGTTGTAGAAAAATTTATAGATTTTGTTTGTCTTCATTTTTTTGTGACGTTAGTGTTTGGCAGAAAGATATTTTCTGATATAGATGATGTTATTTACTTTTTTGCAACATGGATATTGTTTCAATTTTTTATAACATGATTGTTATTACGGAATGCCCATAATACATTTGAGAGAGAGAGAGAGAGAGAAACACATCCTCTAGAGATAGTTCTAAGTAGGTCCACATAAACATGTAACATAAAGGAAAGGCAGGAAATGATTGTGCGCGATCCACCTGTTGGATATGTGCCCTTGAGGCAAATTAATAAATATATTTGTCACATATCCGTTTTGTTCATAATACATTTTATACTATGCTAAAACTGTATTACTTGGAAACACTAATACACGTGTGGTATAAAACACAAGTCCCTAGTTTAACTCAGGTATACTACCTCATTGGGCAATTGATTGATCAAGGTTTCCTGATCATGGCGACATTTAAGTCCATTGACAATGAGGTCATATCATTGGAAGAAGTATGTGATGGAAACATACCCACCTAAAGCATTGTAATGTGATCGAGTCATATAGTTCAGCATTGCGATGACTTTGTAACATATGGCTTAGTCTTTAGACCGTAGTGATCATACGTAATTGCTATCTATCAGGAGACTTTGATTTGCATCCACCGTCTGACTGAAATATGCTGGCCATAACAATGTACTTTGGGTATTCCGAAATAGATGGTTGATGAGTATGTTAATAGATCAGAGCGGGATTTGCCAGTCCAAGTGACAGACAGGTACTCTGGGCCCACTCGGTGATATTGCATCAATAGCTTGCAAGCAAGTGACTGGGTCACAAGAGATGTAATAGGCACGGACGAGTAAACTTGTTTGTTGTGAACGAGATGTGAACTCGGTATGTTGGAGACCGATGATCAAACCTCGGATAAACAAAGTACCACTGGACAAAGGTATCAAGTCATATCTTTAATGGTTTCCAAAAGCGATTGAAGTTCATTCGATGGAAGCGCATGAATTATCAAGAATTGTAACCAGGTCCAACTGACTAGTCATTGATCAAAGAAAGCGTCTCGATCATGTCTGTTGTTTCCCGGATCGTAGGGTGTTACACTTAAGGTGCAATCGATGCATTGGGATAGATTCGGGATCATCGGTGAAATAGGAGATATCACCGAAATAGTTCCGAGAGAGAACAAAAGTTGTTTCGGATATTTTGAAAGGTTCAAAATACATTTTAATTGTATTTAATAATGTTTTATTATTTAATTATCTGAATTAAATATTAAAATATAATTAAATTAATTAAAAAAGTGGAAAAGGCTTAATGTGCCATATGGGCCCATTAGGGGAGGAGGGGTTCCCCCCCTTGGGCTTGGCGCCGAGGGTGGGGCCCATCCCCCCTCCCTTGGCTGGCGCACCTCCCCCCTCTTGGGAGTTTAGTCCCACCTCGAGGAGGGGAGGAGGATGGCACCCCCTTGGCTTATATAAGGAGGGGTACACCCCCTTTTTCCAACACACAGAAATCTCTCTCCCTCTCCTTCTCCTACCTAGAGCGGACTCCCCTTGTTTGGAGTTCTCCACCATAGCAGGACGTCGCTCTGCCGGAGTCGGGATCCGAATCCGTCTTTCTTCCGCTGCTCGCCTGGTTCGGGGCCCGGAGGGAACATCGATTGTACTGTACGTGTATAATCTCTTCGAGACACTACACCTGTGGTGCTACTTCATCGCTGGAGGTCAATCGAGAGTCTCCATCGCCGGTGGTCATTAACACGACAGGGAGGTCGTAGTTCTGAGTCTACGCCAACCACGTTCGCAAGAACCTTTCCCTCTTTCAGTCTTCAAAGGTATGAATTCCGATTCCCTCCGTTACTTTACATTGCCATAGCATAGATCTTGGGTTCGGGTTATCATAGGTATGAAAAATTTGTGTTTTCTGCCCCGTATCCCAACAGTGGTATCATGAGCTAGCTATGCGTAGATGTATTGTACGGGTAGAACACATCTAGGGTGCGGGCATCGAATCTTCATTCGTTACCCTCCCACGTGTACTCATTTAGCACTCCGGCAATGTCCAGATGAAGCGGCCCCGACCGACCTTACGCAATTACGCGAGACTAGTTCCACGCTTGACATATGGCTTGTACCATATAAGTGGATGGGGGGGGGATGCCTGTCTCTCTAAAATTAGCGATGCATAGATGTTTGCAATGGAGGGCCCCGACAGGGGTGTAATAGAGACGATTGGGGAATCGGTGTTGTGGCATGTTTTCGCAGGATAAAAACGATTCTCTCTCGAAACCCCTAGTAGACACGTAAAACTTGCTTAAGCTAAAGTAGAAAGGCGTTTAACTTTGCTTTGCATGAAGGGGATCATAGCTTGTATGATTATAGTTTTACTTCCTATTTCTTCTAGTATGCTAGATATATCGACGGTAGCATAAATATGACCATCTCTCACAATACCAACATTGTGTTCTCCCTTGGTGGGCAACGCCTGGAAGGATCTCCAATATGGCCGACTTTCCACAAAATGGGTGTCACACATATTAAACGGCGTTCGCATGAGGTTGGGTTCGGCAAGCCTGGCATATGCAGATATGGCCTTGCTGAACAACTAACATCAAGGTTGGATTGGCAGGCTTGATGTATGTAGATGCGGGCCTGGAACACAGTAGATCGAAAGATCGAGCACGAGTCACATACCTGATGTGATTGGCATAGTGGACTACCTGGACCACATACTGATGGTCGTGACGATCGGGGGAGGTATGGGGGTTTGGGATTGTGTAATTACTTAGTTAAATTGAGAGGTGTTTATCTAAGTGGGAGCTTTCTAGAATTTTAAAGTTAAAATTGGTACTCCACATCATGAACAAAAGTATAAATATGTATCTTTGTGAATCACCATTGTAGATGGTAGCACCACGCCCCTCGTTCAACTTAGGGTCGTTCCTAGAGAAAGACAAACTAAAAAACTGATGGGTCAAACATAACCAACTGGTTCCGCACTCTGAGGATTCTCCTCGTTCCCCTCAAAATGGCATACGTACTAGAGGCCGCGTTAGGTGACGAACCATCAACAAATGCCAGTCAGGATGAGAAGAATGTCTATCTCTCCAAGACTGATGATTACAACCTTGTCCAGAGTGGCATGCTCTACTCCATGGAGGCTGAGCTGCAAAAGCGATTTGAGAGGATGGGTGCATATGAGATTATCACTGACCTCAAGGCCGTCTTTGCACCTTAAGCTAGGGCTGAACGATACGAGGCTTCTGAAGCCTTCTTCTCGGCCAAGATGGACGAGCACAACAGCGTGAGTGAGAACGTGGTCAAAATGTCTGGCTATGTTCAATGCTTGAATGCTCTGGAATGTCAGATTCCAGATGAACTTGCAATTGATAGGGTGTTGCAGTCGCTTCCCCCTAGCTACAAAGGCTTTGTGTTGAACTACAACATGCAGGGGCTGACTAAGACCCGTTCTGAGTTGTTCGTCATGCTGAAAAGTGTTGAGCTTGAGATCAAGAAGGAGCATGCTGTATTCATGGTCAACAAGACCACTGAATTCAAGAAGTCAAGCAGATGGGAGAAGGGAAAGAAAGGCATCCCCAAGAAGGACAACAAGTTAGTTATCGTTCATCCTAAGGCACCTAAATACAAGCCCGGCATTGAGTGCTTCTACTGCAAGGGTGAAGGTCACTGAAAGCGCAACTGCCCCAAGTACCTAAAGGACAAGAAGGCTGACAAGGTTGCCAAGACAGACGAAGGTATAATATTTGATATACATGTTGTTGAGCTTTTCTTAACAAGCGTCGGGAACACATCATGGATACTTGATACATGATATGTCGCTCATATTTCTAATTCCTCTCAGGGACTAAGGAATAAGAGACACTTGATGAAAGATGAAGTGACGATGCGAGTGGGCAACGGCTGTCAAGTTGAAGTATTGGCGGTCAGCACGATGCATCTCAGTCTCCCTTCAGGACTAGTTTTGATTCTGAATAAATGCTACTATGTACCCGCGTTGAGTGTGAACATCGTTAGTGGTTCTTGCTTGAAGCTAGACCACTATTCTTTGAAGTTTGATACAATTGGTTGTGCGATTTATAAGGATGATGTGTTTTATGTTCATGCACCAGAGCAAAATGGATTATTCGTACTTAATCTCGATGGCGACGTGTGTCACATTAACAACATAGAGGCCAAAAGATTGAAGCATAGTGGTGAAGAGCACATGACGATGTGGCATTGTCGACTTGGTCATATTGGTATAAAGCGCATGGAGAAGCTCCATAAAGATGGACTTCTTGAGTCATTGGATTTTGGATCCCTTGATACGTGTGAACCATGCCTCATGGGCAAAATGACAAGGACTCCATTCAATGGAATAATGGAGCATGCGTAAGACTTATTGGGGATCAAACATACAAATGTATGTGGACCCATGAACGTCTCCACACGCAATGGTCTTCGTTACTTCGTGACCTTTACTAATGACTTGAGTAGATATGGGTATATTTACTTGATGAAGCAAAAGTCTTAAACCTTTGAAATGTTCAAGGAATTTCAGAGTGAGGTCAAGAATAACCGCGGGAAGAAAATCAAGCACCTTTGATCCGATCGAGGTGGTGAGTATTTAAGTCACGAGTTTGGCAATCATCTGAAGTCTTGTGGCATCGTACCACAACTTACGCCGGCAGGCACACCTCGAAGGAATGGTGTGGACGAACGACGTAATCGAACCCTATTGGATAGTGTGCGATCGATGATGTCTCATACCGACTTATATGTGTCATTCTGGGGGTATGCGTTAGAAACTGCCGATTACGTTCTTAATAGGGCACCATCCAAATCCGTGAAGACAACACCATTTGAGGAATGGCATGGCATAAAACCAAAGTTGTCTCACCTGAATATTTGGGGTTGTGAGGCTTATGTTAGGAAACTACAACCTGACAAACTCGAATCAAAGGCGAATAAGTAAATCTTTGTGGGCTATCCAAAGGAAACTTGTGGATACACCTTCTACAACCATTCTGAAGGCAAAACGTTTGTCACAAAGACTGGGCACTTTCTTGAGAAAGAGTTTCTCTTGAAAGAGTTGACTGGGAGGAAAATAGACCTCGACGAAGTGATACTCTATCCTCGTTGGTTACCCCAAGTGGAATGTTAGATGTAATGTAGCGGCAAATTTCCCCTATGTAGAGGATAGGGTTTGTCTCCCGTAGGACTCCGGCAATGATAAGTAGGTATCAACGGCGCAACTGACGTGGACGTGCACACAACACAAGTAACTTTGCTTCCCAACGAGTACAAAGAGGTTGTCAATTTCTCCGGCCTTGCTGTTCACAAAGGATCAACACAACAGATAAAAATGATAACGATAGCAGCTAGAAATTAAAAGCAGGAAAATAAAAGAGCGTGTAAACAGTGATGAGAATATGGATCGGGGTCCCGTGATGTTCATTAGTGATGTCTCTCTCCCAAAAGACGATAAAACTGCTATGCGAGGTAAACAAATTACAACTGGGCAATTGACAGGATTAAAAATGCACTGCAATGCTAACTATGCTACAAAGAAAGGCGAGGCTCAAAAGCATGGGCGGTACGCCAAAATAAGTAGACCGAAATCAAACTGCATCTACTACTAAACATCCACCTTGAGATATCTATCGAGAACATCTCGCTGGTATTAAGTTGTGAGCCCCACCCAAAGTGTAAACCCAAAGCAATAGACAACTGCATTAAAAAGCACTTTGTGTAAAGTAAACAATCCTTGTAACCGCGGTTATAAGCACCGTTGTTTTCCCCCTTGTGGCAACATCACATCCGCTAGACTCATGTTTCTGCCACTCAAGCGTGTAATCGGGGGGCATGAACCCACAATCGAGCATAACGTTCCCTCTTGGAGTCACTACCTACTACTTGGCCAAAGCAATAAACAACAACGAAGAACATGCAAGAATTACTTAGGAATAAAAATATAAAAGATAAGAACCAAATATATTACTCAATCACAAACTGAACATAGTCTCATAATCCATCAGATCCCAGCAAACTCAGCATAGCAACAGTAGAAAATTACATATGTGCCTCGATCATGTAGCGCAGCTGACGAGCAGAGCAGATGACGCCGGAATTCCTCATCTCTAACGCCTTGTCGAATTGTTCATACAAATCGAATTGATAGAGTAGCGCATTCCCTCTAAATTTTTGTTGTCACTTTGGTAAATTTTAGAATTGAATTGCAACAAATCCGTCGCACTTTCTGCTTGCATTTTGGCCCGAACTTTCCATGAATATCGGCGTTTTGGTATTTTGTGCTCCTATTTCATGGATTGTTATGGTTTCCTTAATGAAACCCAAATTGATAAGTGCACATTAGTCTTTGGAGATGCTACGCGTCATCCGGATGATGAAAGTGTTTTATCCGCCGGGTTTACAATCGCATGAACTAGTCACATCTTGTAGCTCTTCACACGTGGTGACGCGATCAGTTTTTTTCTTTAGACGGATCAAGGCTCTTTTTATTTGATGGAGGGAGCCCGCCTCACATCCGGGAAAAAAAAATACGAGTCTAGACTTTTAATTGTATACCCGTAAATAAGCTTATTAACCGTATCCAGCAAAAAATATTATACAACAAATAAAAATAAATGTTGTGACTTAAAACTAAATTTTATTACGGGTAACACTAAAACTATCTCAACGTATAAAAAATGAGGAATACTAGGTGTCGCTCGACGAATCTTTTTAAGAGGTCCATCGCCTCAACAATCATTTGGTCTGACGTTATTCAGCCGTTCAGTGTGATTTTATCATTGCAACGAAGATAATGTTGTGGGACCCTTCGCAACAGAGCCTATATTGAAGAACCTTTTGCAACATAGGTGATGTTTTACAATTTTTTTACTTCACTTAATTTGCAATATAGGGCTGTTGTAGAAGGAATTTTCGTAACACAGATGATGTTGTAGAAAAATTTATAGATTTTGTTTGTCTTCATTTTTTTGTGACGTTAGTGTTTGGCAGAAAGATATTTTCTGATATAGATGATGTTATTTACTTTTTTGCAACATGGATGTTGTTTCAATTTTTTTATAACATGATTGTTACTCCCTCCATCCCATAATATAGTAACGTTTTTTGAGCTAGACTAGCTCAAAAAAGTTACTATATTATGGGACGGAGGGAGTATTACGGAATGCCCATAATACATTTGAGAGAGAGAGAGAGAAACACATCCTCTAGAGATAGTTCTAAGTAGGTCCACATAAACATGTAACATAAAGGAAAGGCGGGAAACGATTGTGCGCGATCCACCTGTTGGATATGTGCCCTAGAGGCAAATTAATAAAGATATTTGTCACATATCCGTTTTGTTCATAATACATTTTATACTATGCTAAAACTGTATTACATGGAAACACTAATACACGTGTGGTATAAAACACAAGTCCCTAGTTTAACTCAGGTATACTACCTCATTGGGCAATTGATTGATCAAGGTTTCCTGATCATGGCGACACTTAAGTCCATTGATAATGAGGTCATATCATTGGAAGAAGTATGTGATGGACACATACCCACCTAAAGCATTGTAATGTGATCGAGTCATATAGTTCATCATTGCGATGACTTTGTAACATATGGCTTAATATTTAGACCGTAATGATCATACGTAATTGCTATCTATCATGAGACTTTGATTTGCATCCACCGTCTGACTGAAATATGCTGGCCGTAACGATGTACTTTGGGTATTCCGAAATAGATGGTTGATGAGTATGTTAATAGATCAGAGCGGGATTTGCCAGTCCAAGTGACAGCCAGGTACTCTGGGCCCACTCGGTGATATTGCATCAATAGCTTGCAAGCAAGTGACTGGGTCACAAGGGATGTAATAGGCACGGACGAGTAAACTTGTTTGTTGTGAACGAGATGTGAACTCGGTATGTTGGATACCGATGATCAAACCTCGGATAAACAAAGTACAGCTGGACAAAGGGATCAAGTCATATCTTTAACGGTTTCCAAAAGAGATTGAAGTTCATTCGATGGAAGCGCATGAATTATCAAGAATTGTAACCAGGTTCAACTGACTAGTCATTGATAAAAGAAAGCGTCTCGATCATGTCTGTTGTTTCCCGGATCGTAGTCGGGACCCGGGGTTAGTGTATGCAAGACTCGCTATAACACAATCATATGGAGAGCCGAGAACCGTATCCACTTGTCTAAGCAGACAAGGCCAAGCACAGAACGTTCTCGGAAAGCATCGAAGGTGAGGGGCATCCCATCCAGGCCGGATGATCAACTGAGATGGGTCCTCATCGTCCGCACACAAGTCTAAATGATATGGGTGGTGAACTCCCATACTCATAGACAAGTCCCTCAACCATACTATCGATTGTATTATAACCCTTACATAGACTTACTCCATCCCGATCACTTAGTCGGGGTCTAGGGCGGGCTCGATCATACATCAAAATGTGCACGTGACGGAGTCACGAGCAATCGCATCGCGATGCCCCGAGCTGCGCACATCTAAGGGCCACTTGGTGTATAAAAGACCACCAGCCAAATCACAACTAAGGTCTCGAAAACCCATACTAAGACATGCATCTTATAATCATACACGCAACACACATGTCTAGTATGAACAACAGGTATCATTGCAATTCTCTACAAAGTGTACCACTTTATTGATAACTCTTACAGAGTGCACACAGAGATCACGAGACCGTGATCCAACATTACATCAAACATGCGGAAGCAAAGTAGGTCTGAGTACAGACAAGTTTAACAAATGGCTTAGAGAAGCCTTATCTATAAACAAACCCTTCCACGAGGGAACCAGTCTGCTAACTGGGACTACACTAGCTTGGTCTTCAGTCGTCGGGTTCGAGGAAGAATCCACCTTTGGGGTCAGTGGGTTCATCTAAAACATAGAATAAGCAAACGTGAGTACAAAGTCATACTCAGCAAGACTTACATAGGAGCTATACTACTCATGCACATGTATCAAGGTAAAGGGGGGTGGGGTTCATAAGCAGAAGTGCCAGCTTTGACTTGGCTAGGCCTGAACTACGAGTACCAGACTTGAGGTAAGAAGCGTACACGAGTCCACTACATGTCTCCAACCAATTACACCACTATGGTGCCTTCCTCGACTCCCCACGAGAAAGCACGCCATAGCACTCACGCTTATCTTGGCAAGTTTTATAAGTATCCGGTTCAAGTTGTCTAATAATCAAGCTAAGCTTTCCAAGCAGTCCTTAACCGCAGACACGGCTATTCAAATAGTTTTGTTAACCCTGCAGGGGTGTACCGCTACACACACGTGACCATCAGTTACCGCCTTTGGCCTCGACACCATTCAAGGGGTGTCGGCGAGGATGTTCACCACAACACTTCGCCCACAGCTCCATTCTAGTCCAGAGAGTCGCCTATCTGAGGGGGATCCGTATGGAAGTCCGGCCGAGGTTCCGGTACAGCCTCAAACGATGTGTGCAGGGTCCCAAGCCGGTATGAGTAGCCGTTCAATAACTTCGCAGACCATTCCACAACCCTACCAGAACTTGCGAACTAATGCGACTTCTGGGGTTCGAACGGGGTGAGGTACTAGGTTGAGAGGGGTAAGTGAGCCCAATGTGTGGTTGCACTTTTCTTCTTGGATCACCACACAAGAAATCGGACTTAAGGCGGTGTTCAATGAGACAACCCACTGTGTACTCCTACACAACCTCTCATCGTTCACCTTGTATTAGGGTGGATTCACCTACACAGTTTCACCTTCTTCAACATGATTGCTACCATCCCGACTCACAGAAGAGTAACCTCATTGTAACTCGAAGCATGCAATAAGCAGTAACAGTTGCAGGGGCCACATGATATCAACCAACTCCTACATCTGCTAGGATTGTGGTTTGCTTACTACTGTGACAAAATGATAGGTCATGCAAATGATATGGGTTCAACTATGCGGTAGAATCGATAACAAGGTGATCATCCTATTTCATGCATAAGCGAGACTGAGAGGGAAATGGGTTTTTATCGACATGATCAATGGGGGTTTGCTTGCCTTGCTGACGAGGTTCAGTATCGGGGTCTTCAACGAAGGGGTTGATCTCGGGTTCCGGCTCCACTAGGACCCGGGGTTAGCGTATGCAAGACTCGCTATAACACAATCATATGGAGAGCCGAGAACCGTACCCACTTGTCTAAGCAGACAAGGCCAAGCACAGAACGTTCTCGGAAAGCATCGAACGTGAGGGGCCTCCCATCCAGGCCGGATGATCAACTGAGATGGGTCCTCATCGTCCGCACACAAGTCTAAATGATATGGGTGGTGAACTCCCATACTCATAGACAAGTCCCTCAACCATACTATCGATTGTATTATAACCCTTACATAGACTTACTCCAGCCCGATCACTTAGTCGGGGTCTAGGGAGGGCTCGATCATACATAAAAATGTGCACGTGATGGAGTCCCGAGCAATCGCATCGCGATGCCCCAAGCTGCGCACATCTAAGGGCCACTTGGTGTATAAAAGACCGCCAGCCAGATCACAACTAAGGTCTCGAAAACCCATACTAAGACATGCATGTTATAATCATACACGCATCACACATGTCTAGTACGAACAACAGGTATCATTGCAATTCTCTACAAAGTGTACCACTTTATTGATAACTCTTACAGAGTGCACACAGAGAACACGAGACCGTGATCCAACATTACATCAAACATGCGGAAGCAAAGTAGGTCTGAGTATAGACAAGTTTAAAAAATGGCTTAGAGAAGCCTTATCTATAAACAAGCCCTTCCACGAGGGAACCAGTCTGCTGACTGGGTGTAAGGCCCGATATGCGGTACTGTTCCAGATCTAGATGTTTCCATCCAGATCCGGGGACGAAGCACATATCGGTCCCACCGCGACATATGACGAAGTCATATGCCCCTGATTTCCAACATGATATCACAACATTACAGATACAAGGATACAACATCTCATACAATCGACATACAACTGCCTTAAATACAATACATCAGCGGAAGGTACATGTCTGGGTACAGACTACAAGCAAATGCCTTGTGGCGAAGAGAAAAACATCGATCCCCATAACCACATGGGTCCAGGCCCTCCGCCGGGATCCGCCTAACTAGTCGTCGTCGAGTCTCCACGTGAAACGTCGATCACCATACCTGTTGTCGATCAAGAACCGTGAAAAGAGTTTGGGGGTAGTATCATGAGTACAGAAGTACTCATCATCCAACTGTAGTGGTCAAATGACCCAGCAAGGACTTCATTACTCGTCATTCTAGGACAACTAGTAGTTTACGGTAAGGAAGGGGTAAGTGGTGATGTTGCTGCCGCACTAGCATTTATGAAGTGGCTAACGATCTAGAGAGTAAGATAAGAAGCCAAGCATTCGATGAGGAATCGCCTCCAACAAGTCTTGATATCAACTACTTACGCAAACATAACACCTATCCTATCCTTGTCCTCCTCTTCGCATCCCGGCGAAGAAGAAGCTGTCAAGGCACACACACGCTGATCAAGTTATATTAAAATTATCTCAGCTGTTGTTGTCTATGAACAATGAGTAGGTCTCAAGTCGTCCATAACCGTGGACACGGCTTCTCGAAAAGATTTAACCCTGCAGGGGTGTACCTTTTGCCCATTACAAGGCTCCGCACGCACGCCCATCTCTCTCAGTTGCTACCCATCACAGGCAACCATTTTATGATTTAGTTCCAAGAGATCTGACACGACAGGTCCCTCTAGCTAACAACGAACAAATCCGGGTGGCCCCCGGTGAGTCGACATCCATCTCAGGAGCCGGCCGCTCTCTCGATCTGGTCTCTACCGTCTGTCGCAGGTTTGGATAGCCGGTTAATCACACATGGGAAACCGGGTCCTCAGCTGAACAAGGTGGGCCAGCAAGGGAACTATGTCCTCACTGGTCCGGGTTGGTTTAAAAACTACTGGCAGCTGACGAGCACACACATGGTTTCAAATGGTAAATCAGCTTGGGCCACCACTAGAAATGTTTGAAGCTAGGTAGGTAAGAAAAGGGGACCCCATAAAATCCCTCACGCGGTTAGGCACGCTCAGTCTTAAAACCAATACCCGGAACTCGGATCCTAGGTGACTCGAATGGAACAAAGCGTCGGGGCGGGATAGCCTAGACCTTCCATCCTTCGTTGAATATAGTCAACATTATAATAATCATATCATCAGCAACAATATAATAATGTGATAGTCCAAACCAAGGAGTAACAGGGTAACGTCGTAGCATCCTAAGCATGCATACTAAGCAGGGGATGAGCAACGAGCAATAGTAACATAGCAGTACAAGGTTTGCTGGGAAGGGACATGGTTGTATCGGTTTGAAAGAGGCTGTAAACATGTGGTAGGATCAAACATCGAACCTAACCTAGACCAGCATGCAAACCGCTGGTTGAAATAGAATGGATCATAAGTAATGTATATTCCTTGCCTGTTGATAAGTCGGGTTCCGAAGGTGTAGTTGATCGCAAGCTCGCATCGTCTCCGAAGGTACCCGCGGAAGCACACAAGACGATAAACACTGGAAAGCAATCAACGAGCAAGCACTCTATTACTATAGAAAACAGGACCTTGGATTAATTCAAAAACCCCTATTTGATTTAAGATTCAAGTAATTTGAATTTTAAAAAGTGACAAACTTTGCAAATGGCTAGTCTATATTATTATGAGGCCATATAAAAAGTTTAAGCATTTTATAAATTGGTTAGTTATTTAATTAGCAGAGCCAAAAACAAATGTCAGAAGAAAAACAGAAAGAAAAAGGAAAAGGGAAAGTGGCCCACTTACCTGGGCCTCCCCAGCACAAGTCACCGCACCGCAACCCAGCCCGCTGCCCCCGTTTGTCTTCTTTCCCGGCGCGGCAAGCAGCTCGCTGGAGCGCATGCCGACGCCGGCGGCCTCCTGCCTGCCTGCCTGGACCCTCCCAGGGCTCCAAAGCACGCCACGGAGACGGCCTCGAAGCCTCCTTCCACTTCCCCCCTCGCGCACACCCTCCTCCTTCCTCTCCGGCGCGCCAAAGTCGCGCACCCGAAACCCTAGCCGGGCACGGCCGTGCACCGCCGTGACCAGTGAGCTCCTCCGACCTCAAGACCTTGTCCAGAAGCCTCGCCGTCGACGCCTCGCTCGATCTGCGCCGTCAATTCGAGCCGGGAGCCACCCTGTACGACGCCAGCTTCGAAGCTTCAGCGCCGGCCAACCTCTACTCTGACGAGCGATTCCGCGAAGCCCAACGCCTCCCCAGCCTCGCCGAGCATCTCCACGCGATCCCGGTGAGCTCACGGTGCTCCTGCGCTCATCCTCGCCTCCCCTTGCCCTCTGTATCGCCGAGCTCAACGACGACCTGAGCTCCAGCCGCCGCGGCGCCGTCGTACTCGTGCTCCCGAGCCTCCCCGCGAACCTCGCATGCCTCCACGCGACGCGCACGCCCTCATGTAGCCCAGCCGTGCTCTCCCCGCTACCTCCCGTGCACCAGAACGCCGTCCAGACGCGACGCCGACGCCTACAGTAACTCCGGCGACGACGAGCCCCCTCCATTAGCTTAAGCTTAAGCTTAACCCCGCCCCCACCAGAGGCTGACCAGTGGGCCCAGGGTTTAATTAACCCCTGTTTAATTTAAACAGAGAGGAAATTAATTCCCAAGTCACTGACCAGTGGGGCCCTTCTGTCAGTGGCCCCCTGACGTCATGCTGGTGTCACAGTGATGCAATAAGTGTTTTTCTATTTAATTTAATTCTAATAAATCCAGAAAATAGCCCAAACTTTAGAAAATCATAATTAATTCATATTAACTCCAAATTGGACAAATAATATGTCTAAAATTATCAGAAAAATCCAAGGAATGTGAATATGGACTTTGTTTCTATGTTTGAGCAATTTAAATTGGGTGAACAGTGGCAAACATCCATATGCATTTAATTTGAATTCAAATTTGGGGTGATTTTGCAAATGACTTTGCAAATGACTTCTTTTAAATGGTTTCATCCACACATCAGAGACTTTACCTCACCTTTACAACATCAATTCATGATCAACCATTTCAAATGAACATTCACGGATTCAAATGCATTTGAAATTCATCGATAAATCTAATGGAGTTAGAATTTTCATTTCAAATGCAATATACTCCTTTTAAATGGAATGCTCAACACATCAGTACCATGAACATCACCTTATACAATTGATCATGTGCTTGTGCATTGTACCTTATGTTGATCACTTTTTTTGTATTGTTTGCTCGGATAGAAGTGGAGCCGGAACCCGAGATCACCCCCTTCGTTGAAGACCCCGTGACTGAACCTCGTCAGCAAGGCAAGCAAACCCCCATTGATCATGTCGATAAAAACCCATTTCCCTCTCAGTTTCGCTTATGCATGAAATAGGATGATCACCTTGTTATCGATTCTACCGCATAGTTGAACCCATATCCTTTGCATGACCTATCATTTTGTCACAGTAGTAAGCAAACCACAATCCTAGCAGATGTAGGATTTGGTTGATATCATGTGGCCCCTGCAACTGTTACTGCTTATTGCATGCTTAGAGTTACAATGAGGTTACTCTTCTGTGAGTCGGGATGGTAGTGATCATGTTGATGATGGTGGAAATGTGTTGGTGAATCTACCCTAATACAAGGTGAACGATGAGAGGCTGTGTCGGAGTACACAGTGGGTTGTCTCGTTGAACACCGCCTTAAGTCCGAGTTCTTGTGTGGTGATCCAAGAAGAAGAGTGCAACCACACATTGGGCTCACTGACCCCTCTCATCCTAGTACCTCACTCCGTTCGAATCCCAGAAGTCGCAATAGTTCGGAGTTCTGGTAGGGCTGTGGCACGGTCTGCGAAGTGGATGAACGGCTTTTCAAGACCGGCTTGGGACCCTGCACACATCATTTGAGGCTGTACTGGAACCTCGGCCGGACTTCCATACGGATCCCCCTCAGATAGGAGACTCTCTGGACTAGAACAGATCTGTGGGTGAAGTGTTGTGGTGGCATCCTCGCTGTCACCTCTTGAACGGTGACACGCAAAAGGCGGTAAGTGATGACACGTGTGTGTAGTAGTACACCCCTTCAGGGTTAACAAAACTATTCGAATAACCGCGTCCGCGGTTAAGGACTGCTTGGAAAGCTTAGCTTGATTATTAGACAACTTGAACCGGATACTTATAAAACTTGCCAAGATAAGCGTGAGTGCTATGGCGTGCTTTCTCGTGGGGAAGTCAAGGATGGCATCATAGTGGTGTAATTGGTTGGATATGTAGTGGTGATACGTCCAAAACGTATTTATAATTTCTTCTTGCTCCATGCATGTTTTGTGTGATATTGCTATGCTTTTGATACACTTTCATATATTTTTATAACATATTTTGGAACTAACCTATTAATGGTTGCAAGAGTGCACAAGTTCTTGTTTTTCTAATTTATTTGTAGGAATTACTTGGATAAAGGAAAAATCACAAAATGGAGCCTTGTAGGAGTTGGATTCTAACTCTCCCGAAATCTGTCCCTACCAGACAAGTTTTAAAGATCGCCTCGGAAACGCTAGAAGACGGCCTCAAACGGAAAAACTTAAAGCTACAAAGTTGTAGGAAATTTTGTTCCGGTGGATTTACACTTAAAATTTGGCCCAATCGGAGTTCGGATGCTTCCAGAAACCCCGAAATACAGAAGACGTAATCTGGATGACGGGAATCCGAGAGCCTATAAAGAGAGGAAACCTAGGTCAAAGGGCACCACGAAATTTCCTCCCCTTAGCAGCCGTCTTGAGGGGGAGATCAATCTCCACAGCAGCACCATCTCCAAGGAAGAAGAAGGGCCAAGGGCCGCTGCCCCCAAGGGCCGTGGCCACCGCCCTGGGCGCCGCCGCCGCCGTGGCCGCCGCCGTCGCCGTCTCCTTCATCTTTTCCGGGCTGCACCTCTCCATCAACAACTCTCCCTCTCACCATGTCCATGTGTGAGTAGTTCTCCCTCGGGGCTAAGGCTTGTATCTTTATCTATGTGATTTCTCTCTCTCCCATGATGTGATCTTTGTTGTGATCATTGGCTATGTTAATCTAGGGTGATCCCATGATGTTTCCCCTTCTTCTATGTATTGGATTTATACTCACTTGATCTTATCTAGTATAATCCCAGAGGCCATGGTGACAGCGGTCTATTGGACATGGGTTAGAAGAATATTTTCATGAGTAATTTCCTCTTTTGTGTGTGGATTGAAGATTGAGAGTCTCTTGGTGCTTGTCTTTGACTATCCTTGAGATATGTTGTGGTGATTGTGGTACTCTCTTTGGATGGTCGCGGTGACATTGGGAAATCCATAGTTTGAGAACTACGAACTCTAAGGTGTGCTTTTGTAGCCCTACATAATTCTCGTCCTCTCTTGACCACAAAGGAATGACCTCCGAGTACGTCTCCATTGCATGTTTTATGGGAAATATCATGTGATTAGACTATGTTGATGTTGTTGGGAGTTGCCACTAGTGAAAGTATGAAGCCTAGGCCTTGTTTCCACCATTGCAATACCGTTTGTGCTCACGTTTACCACCTGTTTCTTTGCTGCACTTTTTATTACAGATTTATATTACTTTGTTTTGCCACACCTATCACCCATATTTTACCATCTCTTCGCCGAACTAGTGCACCTATACAACTCCTAGTTGTATTAGGTGTGTTGGGGACACAAGAGACTTCTTGTATCTTAATTGCAGGGTTGCTTGAGAGAGAACATCTTCAACCTCTACTTCCCTGAGTTCGATAAACCTTAGGTCATCCACTTGAGGGAAATTGCTGCTGTCCTACAAACCTATGCGCTTGGAGGCCCAACATAGTCTACAAGAATAGAAGCGTGCGTAGACATTAAGCTATTTCTGGCGCCGTTGCCGGGGAGGTAAGGCTTGAAGGTATATCTTTAGATTTTTCAATTAAATATTTTCGTTTCTTGTTTTTATTTTCACTAGTTAGGCTTATGGAAAACAACAAAAATATTATGAGAGAGCTTTATGAGCTCTACCTTGAGTTGGGACATGAAGTGTTTGAAGAGAAAATCAAAAAGCCTATGGAGCTTCATTATTTGCACAACACTCATGTTAGTAGCAATGTTACTAGTATGTCTTCTTTGAATACCTTTGATGCTAATGATATGCAAAGTTATAAGCTTGGGGATGCTACGTTTTATGAAGATGATCTTTTTAGCCCCCCAAGTTTTGATGAGAAAATTTATTTTGATGATACTTTGCCTCCTATCTATGATGATTATTGTGATGACACTTATGCTATAAAGAATGAATGTTTGGAAGTGTATCATGATAAAAATGATTCATGTGATAGCTACTTTCTTGAGTTTGCTCCCACTATTACTAATGAGAAGGATTTTGCTTATGTGGAGAGTAACAAATTTTCTATGCTTGTGGATCATGACAAGAATTTTTTATGTGATACTTATATTGTTGAGTTTATTCATGATCCCACTGAAAATTATTATGAGAGGGGAACATATGCTTATAGATATTTCAATAATATCGAGTTCCCTCTCTTTATGTTGAAGGTTTTGAAGTTGCACTTATTTTGGCTTCCTATGCTTATTGCTTTGTGCTTCAATGAATTATTCTATTGCAATATTCCTATGCATAGGAAGCATGTTAGGCTTAAATGTGTTTGGTATTTGCTTCTTTATGCTCTCTTTTGTGCTTCAACTCTTATTCCTATGAGAGCATCACTAATATCTTAAGCCTATCTTTATGACTATAAAGAAAGAGCTCTAGGGAGACAACCCTTGTTATCTTTACTTTGAGTTTTTATTTCTGTTTTTAGTGGTCTTGATGATTGTTACTAATGTAGCAACATCATTGTATCTTTACTTTTTAAGCTTTGTGCCAAGTTATAGCCTCATATGACAAGGGAAGTGAAAGTTGTGACATGCTGTCCAGAAAACATATTCTGTCCTCGTGATGGGGAAAATCATAGAAAAATCTCAGTTCATCTTTTTGAGCTGAATTTTTTACACAGCGTGCTCTATACAATCACGGAACTTTCGTATGTTCTGAGTTTTTTGACTTGAGTTGCAGAAGTACCCCTAAAAAATTCTTTACTACCTGCTGTTCTGTTTTTAACAGATTCTGCCACGTTTTGTCTCTCCTAACTTTTGCAAACCTTAAGCTTGCTTTTTCTTTGCAAAAACCTTTTGGAAATCTTGAGAAACAGTAGATCTTCAAGAATATCTTTATATCCAGTGGGTAAAATTATTTATTAAGGGTACTAACCTCTCTAATCAGCTTATGATGAGTTATGTATGAAGAGAGTTTTCAAGTGTGCGATGGAAGATGATGAAAGAAGATTCGGGAGTGTCAAGCGCTCAAGCTTGGGGATGCCCCCATGCATCCCCAACAAATATTCAAGGAGACTCAAGAGTCTAAGCTTGGGGATGCCCCCGTGCATCCCCTTCTCCATCAACAATCATCAGCTCGTCCTTCGTCTCACTATATTTTTATCACTTCATGCGTTATGTGCTATGCTTGGAGCGTCTCGCTCTTAGGTTTTATTTTTAGTTTCTTTAGCTTTGCTTGCTGTTCATAACAAGTTAGATCCCGTCTTACTTTGTGTGGGAGAGAACCACGCTCCACTTTTAAAATCTAGAACACATCATAGGATTCTTCATGCCTATCTTTTTGCTGTTGTGTGTTCTTTATCTTTTCGTAGCTACTGCCATGTTTAGTTTTAGTTTTAGTTTGTCTTTAGCAAGAGCCTTGGATTTTGTTTAGTTTGTTGATGGAACTCTCTTTAGTTTTCATGTTTATCTTGTTAAGAGAGTTGGTTGTTGCACTGAGTTGTGTCTTGTCTTGAAAGTAGGTAATTGAGGTGCTATTTAATTTTAGTAGTAACTTGCAATGGTTTTGAAGTATTGATGTGAGTAATGTTTGAACTTTTGGTGTCAAGAGATTTGGCCTATTAGTGATAGGTGTCGTATTTTGGGCAATCCGTGTGTATTTTCAAAACCTACAAAAACTAGTTGAGAACTCTAGCTAGTAGATGGATCACTAATCTTTGGAGGGATCGAATATTAGAGTACACTCACGTACCATGAGTCGAGGATGCGCAAGGATAACCAAACCCCCATACACTCCTCCTCGGGGTACTTGTCTCTTTGTGAACCTCCTTATTAGATTGAGAGTTACCGATAATAAGTGCATGAGTTCTTCGGACTAATGTAAGTATTGAAAGTTGACACTTCCACCTTCCCATATTTTTCTAGCCTCTCTTGTGTCGTGCATTGCCTTCTTCTCACTCCGAGAGTTGGCGTCCACCTTCGCCGGCACATCCAAACCCTTGGCATGATACGCTCTGTCATCATGAACCTCCTTATATCTTTCCTCAAAACAACCATCATACCTACCTATCAAGGCATTTCCATAGCCTTTCTGAGATATATTTCCATGCAACATCCACTCTTCATGACTTGATCTTCATGTCATACATGTTCCTGCTACACTGGCAGCGTCATACATTGCATACATCATGACAATTACATCTTGTTTATGTTTTGAGTACCTTGTAAAGTGTGAAAGATCTCTTTTACCTTCTTGTAAAATAGAATGTTGCCCTTAAGTGAGAAAAAGATTCTAAAGTGGACACAATAAAGATCCCAAAGAGGACAAATGAGAGTTAAATAGAAAGAGCCATTGATGCCACCAAAAAAATAAAAAAATTTGGAAAAAGAGAAAAAGAAATAAAAAGAGAGAAAGGGGCAACACTAATATCCTTTTGAGAGATCCACACTAGTACTCCCTCTATATCCTTGTACTCCATAGAGATGATCATTATGCATATAGCTATGTGGGTACCTTCACACTATAGAACTTGGCTTGCATATTCCAAGGATGAGCCTCCTCAAACGAGCTCTAGGTCTTCATGAGCAAGCAAGTTAGATGCAGCCCCACTAGTTCCATTGGAGAGCTTTCTAGCTCATATGTGCATCCGTTGCATGGCAATCCCTACTCCTCACATCATATCTATCATTTGGCTTTCTCTTGCCTATGATTGTCCTCATTGATGTGAGCCTTTCACACCATTTTTGTCTTCCTCCTCCACCTATTTTCTCTTTGCCATCATAAGTGTCAACTCTCGTGCTTACGCTCATTCATTGCATGAGTGCTCAAAATATTGAAAAAGGAGTGGATCAAATTGACTTGTACGTGGCTAGTGGTCTGGGGACGAGTCAAGATAATATTTCAGAAAAAGACCAAGTGTGAAACTTTAGTAGATTGAGTTCTCAACAAATAAATATTTTTTCTCGTATTCCCTATCCCCCTTCTTGCACGCAAACACCATTTGGAGACATTCGAGTCACGGACAGCGAGAGCTCTTGCGCCTAATGTTCTTTTGTTACTTGTTTCAATACTAATATAGACTCTTGCATGTTATGACTTGAATTGAATCTCTAACCTTGATTGCTTTACTTTTCAAAGTTCTTATATGGTTGCTAGCATGTCACCACAGAAATTATGCTGTTATCATTTACATACTCGAGGACGAGCAGGAATTAAGCTTGGGGATGTTGATACGTCCAAAACGTATTTATAATTTCTGCTTGCTCCATGCATGTTTTGTGTGATATTGCTATGCTTTTGATACACTTTCTTATCTTTTTATTACATATTTTGGAACTAACCTATTAATGGTTGCAAGAGTGCACAAGTTCTTGTTTTTCTACTTTATGTGTAGGAATTACTTGGATAAAGGAAAAATCACAAAAAGGAGCCTTGTAGGAGTTGGATTCTAACTCTCCCGAAATCTGTCCCTACCAGACAGGTTTTAAAGATCGCCTCGTAAATGCTAGAAGACGGCCTCAAACGGAAAAACTTAAAACTACAAAGTTGTAGATAATGTTTTTCCGGTGGATTTACACTTAAAATTTGGCCCAATCGGAGTTCGGATGCTTCCAGAAACCCCGAAATACAGAAGACGTAATCTGGATGACGGGAATCCGAGAGCCTATAAAGAGAGGAAACCTAGGTCAAAGGGCACCACGAAATTTCCTCCCCTTAGCAGCCGTCTTGAGGGGGAGATCAATCTCCACAGCAGCACCATCTCCAAGGAAGAAGAAGGGCCAAGGGCCGCTGCCCCCAAGGGCCGTGGCCACCGCCCTGGGCGCCGCCGCCGCCGTGGCCGCCGCCGTCGCCGTCTCCTTCATCTTTTCCGGGCTGCACCTCTCCATCAACAACTCTCCCTCTCACCATGTCCATGTGTGAGTAGTTCTCCCTCGGGGCTAAGGCTTGTATCTTTATCTATGTGATTTCTCTCTCTCCCATGATGTGATCTTTGTTGTGATCATTGGCTATGTTAATCTAGGGTGATCCCATGATGTTTCCCCTTCTTCTATGTATTGGATTTATACTCACTTGATCTTCTCTAGTATAATCCCAGAGACCATGGTGACAGCGGTCTATTGGACATGGGTTAGAAGAATATTTTCATGAGTAATTTCCTCTTTTGTGTGTGGATTGAAGATTGAGAGTCTCTTGGTGCTTGTCTTTGACTATCCTTGAGATATGTTGTGGTGATTGTGGTACTCTCTTTGGATGGTCGCGGTGACATTGGGAAATCCATAGTTTGAGAACTACGAACTCTAAGGTGTGCTTTTGTAGCCCTACATAATTCTCGTCCTCTCTTGACCACAAAGGAATGACCTCCGAGTACGTCTCCATTGCATGTTTTATGGGAAATATCATGTGATTAGACTATGTTGATGTTGTTGGGAGTTGCCACTAGTGAAAGTATGAAGCCTAGGCCTTGTTTCCACCATTGCAATACCGTTTGTGCTCACGTTTACCACCTGTTTCTTTGCTGCACTTTTTATTACAGATTTATATTACTTTGTTTTGCCACACCTATCACCCATATTTTACCATCTCTTCGCCGAACTAGTGCACCTATACAACTCCTAGTTGTATTAGGTGTGTTGGGGACACAAGAGACTTCTTGTATCTTAATTGCAGGGTTGCTTGAGAGAGAACATCTTCAACCTCTACTTCCCTGAGTTCGATAAACCTTAGGTCATCCACTTGAGGGAAATTGCTGCTGTCCTACAAACCTATGCGCTTGGAGGCCCAACATAGTCTACAAGAATAGAAGCGTGCGTAGACATTAAGCTATTTCTGGCGCCGTTGCCGGGGAGGTAAGGCTTGAAGGTATATCTTTAGATTTTTCAATTAAATATTTTCGTTTCTTGTTTTTATTTTCACTAGTTAGGCTTATGGAAAACAACAAAAATATTATGAGAGAGCTTTATGAGCTCTACCTTGAGTTGGGACATGAAGTGTTTGAAGAGAAAATCAAAAAGCCTATGGAGCTTCATTATTTGCACAACACTCATGTTAGTAGCAATGTTACTAGTATGTCTTCTTTGAATACCTTTGATGCTAATGATATGCAAAGTTATAAGCTTGGGGATGCTATGTTTTATGAAGATGATCTTTTTAGCCCCCCAAGTTTTGATGAGAAAATTTATTTTGATGATACTTTGCCTCCTATCTATGATGATTATTGTGATGACACTTATGCTATAAAGAATGAATGTTTGGAAGTGTATCATGATAAAAATGATTCATGTGATAGCTACTTTCTTGAGTTTGCTCCCACTATTACTAATGAGAAGGATTTTGCTTATGTGGAGAGTAACAAATTTTCTATGCTTGTGGATCATGACAAGAATTTTTTATGTGATACTTATATTGTTGAGTTTATTCATGATCCCACTGAAAATTATTATGAGAGGGGAACATATGCTTATAGATATTTCAATAATATCGAGTTCCCTCTCTTTATGTTGAAGGTTTTGAAGTTGCACTTATTTTGGCTTCCTATGCTTATTGCTTTGTGCTTCAATGAATTATTCTATTGCAATATTCCTATGCATAGGAAGCATGTTAGGCTTAAATGTGTTTGGTATTTGCTTCTTTATGCTCTCTTTTGTGCTTCAACTCTTATTCCTATGAGAGCATCACTAATATCTTAAGCCTATCTTTATGACTATAAAGAAAGAGCTCTAGGGAGACAACCCTTGTTATCTTTACTTTGAGTTTTTATTTCTGTTTTTAGTGGTCTTGATGATTGTTACTAATGTAGCAACATCATTGTATCTTTACTTTTTAAGCTTTGTGCCAAGTTATAGCCTCATATGACAAGGGAAGTGAAAGTTGTGACATGCTGTCCAGAAAACATATTCTGTCCTCGTGATGGGGAAAATCATAGAAAAATCTCAGTTCATCTTTTTGAGCTGAATTTTTTACACAGCGTGCTCTATACAATCACGGAACTTTCGTATGTTCTGAGTTTTTTGACTTGAGTTGCAGAAGTACCCCTAAAAAATTCTTTACTACCTGCTGTTCTGTTTTTAACAGATTCTGCCACGTTTTGTCTCTCCTAACTTTTGCAAACCTTAAGCTTGCTTTTTCTTTGCAAAAACCTTTTGGAAATCTTGAGAAACAGTAGATCTTCAAGAATATCTTTATATCCAGTGGGTAAAATTATTTATTAAGGGTACTAACCTCTCTAATCAGCTTATGATGAGTTATGTATGAAGAGAGTTTTCAAGTGTGCGATGGAAGATGATGAAAGAAGATTCGGGAGTGTCAAGCGCTCAAGCTTGGGGATGCCCCCATGCATCCCCAACAAATATTCAAGGAGACTCAAGAGTCTAAGCTTGGGGATGCCCCCGTGCATCCCCTTCTCCATCAACAATCATCAGCTCGTCCTTCGTCTCACTATATTTTTATCACTTCATGCGTTATGTGCTATGCTTGGAGCGTCTCGCTCTTAGGTTTTATTTTTAGTTTCTTTAGCTTTGCTTGCTGTTCATAACAAGTTAGATCCCGTCTTACTTTGTGTGGGAGAGAACCACGCTCCACTTTTAAAATCTAGAACACATCATAGGATTCTTCATGCCTATCTTTTTGCTGTTGTGTGTTCTTTATCTTTTCGTAGCTACTGCCATGTTTAGTTTTAGTTTTAGTTTGTCTTTAGCAAGAGCCTTGGATTTTGTTTAGTTTGTTGATGGAACTCTCTTTAGTTTTCATGTTTATCTTGTTAAGAGAGTTGGTTGTTGCACTGAGTTGTGTCTTGTCTTGAAAGTAGGTAATTGAGGTGCTATTTAATTTTAGTAGTAACTTGCAATGGTTTTGAAGTATTGATGTGAGTAATGTTTGAACTTTTGGTGTCAAGAGATTTGGCCTATTAGTGATAGGTGTCGTATTTTGGGCAATCCGTGTGTATTTTCAAAACCTACAAAAACTAGTTGAGAACTCTAGCTAGTAGATGGATCACTAATCTTTGGAGGGATCGAATATTAGAGTACACTCACGTACCATGAGTCGAGGATGCGCAAGGATAACCAAACCCCCATACACTCCTCCTCGGGGTACTTGTCTCTTTGTGAACCTCCTTATTAGATTGAGAGTTACCGATAATAAGTGCATGAGTTCTTCGGACTAATGTAAGTATTGAAAGTTGACACTTCCACCTTCCCATATTTTTCTAGCCTCTCTTGTGTCGTGCATTGCCTTCTTCTCACTCCGAGAGTTGGCGTCCACCTTCGCCGGCACATCCAAACCCTTGGCATGATACGCTCTGTCATCATGAACCTCCTTATATCTTTCCTCAAAACAACCATCATACCTACCTATCAAGGCATTTCCATAGCCTTTCTGAGATATATTTCCATGCAACATCCACTCTTCATGACTTGATCTTCATGTCATACATGTTCCTGCTACACTGGCAGCGTCATACATTGCATACATCATGACAATTACATCTTGTTTATGTTTTGAGTACCTTGTAAAGTGTGAAAGATCTCTTTTACCTTCTTGTAAAATAGAATGTTGCCCTTAAGTGAGAAAAAGATTCTAAAGTGGACACAATAAAGATCCCAAAGAGGACAAATGAGAGTTAAATAGAAAGAGCCATTGATGCCACCAAAAAAATAAAAAAATTTGGAAAAAGAGAAAAAGAAATAAAAAGAGAGAAAGGGGCAACACTAATATCCTTTTGAGAGATCCACACTAGTACTCCCTCTATATCCTTGTACTCCATAGAGATGATCATTATGCATATAGCTATGTGGGTACCTTCACACTATAGAACTTGGCTTGCATATTCCAAGGATGAGCCTCCTCAAACGAGCTCTAGGTCTTCATGAGCAAGCAAGTTAGATGCAGCCCCACTAGTTCCATTGGAGAGCTTTCTAGCTCATATGTGCATCCGTTGCATGGCAATCCCTACTCCTCACATCATATCTATCATTTGGCTTTCTCTTGCCTATGATTGTCCTCATTGATGTGAGCCTTTCACACCATTTTTGTCTTCCTCCTCCACCTATTTTCTCTTTGCCATCATAAGTGTCAACTCTCGTGCTTACGCTCATTCATTGCATGAGTGCTCAAAATATTGAAAAAGGAGTGGATCAAATTGACTTGTACGTGGCTAGTGGTCTGGGGACGAGTCAAGATAATATTTCAGAAAAAGACCAAGTGTGAAACTTTAGTAGATTGAGTTCTCAACAAATAAATATTTTTTCTCGTATTCCCTATCCCCCTTCTTGCACGCAAACACCATTTGGAGACATTCGAGTCACGGACAGCGAGAGCTCTTGCGCCTAATGTTCTTTTGTTACTTGTTTCAATACTAATATAGACTCTTGCATGTTATGACTTGAATTGAATCTCTAACCTTGATTGCTTTACTTTTCAAAGTTCTTATATGGTTGCTAGCATGTCACCACAGAAATTATGCTGTTATCATTTACATACTCGAGGACGAGCAGGAATTAAGCTTGGGGATGTTGATACGTCCAAAACGTATTTATAATTTCTGCTTGCTCCATGCATGTTTTGTGTGATATTGCTATGCTTTTGATACACTTTCTTATCTTTTTATTACATATTTTGGAACTAACCTATTAATGGTTGCAAGAGTGCACAAGTTCTTGTTTTTCTACTTTATGTGTAGGAATTACTTGGATAAAGGAAAAATCACAAAAAGGAGCCTTGTAGGAGTTGGATTCTAACTCTCCCGAAATCTGTCCCTACCAGACAGGTTTTAAAGATCGCCTCGTAAATGCTAGAAGACGGCCTCAAACGGAAAAACTTAAAACTACAAAGTTGTAGATAATGTTTTTCCGGTGGATTTACACTTAAAATTTGGCCCAATCGGAGTTCGGATGCTTCCAGAAACCCCGAAATACAGAAGACGTAATCTGGATGACGGGAATCCGAGAGCCTATAAAGAGAGGAAACCTAGGTCAAAGGGCACCACGAAATTTCCTCCCCTTAGCAGCCGTCTTGAGGGGGAGATCAATCTCCACAGCAGCACCATCTCCAAGGAAGAAGAAGGGCCAAGGGCCGCTGCCCCCAAGGGCCGTGGCCACCGCCCTGGGCGCCGCCGCCGCCGTGGCCGCCGCCGTCGCCGTCTCCTTCATCTTTTCCGGGCTGCACCTCTCCATCAACAACTCTCCCTCTCACCATGTCCATGTGTGAGTAGTTCTCCCTCGGGGCTAAGGCTTGTATCTTTATCTATGTGATTTCTCTCTCTCCCATGATGTGATCTTTGTTGTGATCATTGGCTATGTTAATCTAGGGTGATCCCATGATGTTTCCCCTTCTTCTATGTATTGGATTTATACTCACTTGATCTTCTCTAGTATAATCCCAGAGACCATGGTGACAGCGGTCTATTGGACATGGGTTAGAAGAATATTTTCATGAGTAATTTCCTCTTTTGTGTGTGGATTGAAGATTGAGAGTCTCTTGGTGCTTGTCTTTGACTATCCTTGAGATATGTTGTGGTGATTGTGGTACTCTCTTTGGATGGTCGCGGTGACATTGGGAAATCCATAGTTTGAGAACTACGAACTCTAAGGTGTGCTTTTGTAGCCCTACATAATTCTCGTCCTCTCTTGACCACAAAGGAATGACCTCCGAGTACGTCTCCATTGCATGTTTTATGGGAAATATCATGTGATTAGACTATGTTGATGTTGTTGGGAGTTGCCACTAGTGAAAGTATGAAGCCTAGGCCTTGTTTCCACCATTGCAATACCGTTTGTGCTCACGTTTACCACCTGTTTCTTTGCTGCACTTTTTATTACAGATTTATATTACTTTGTTTTGCCACACCTATCACCCATATTTTACCATCTCTTCGCCGAACTAGTGCACCTATACAACTCCTAGTTGTATTAGGTGTGTTGGGGACACAAGAGACTTCTTGTATCTTAATTGCAGGGTTGCTTGAGAGAGAACATCTTCAACCTCTACTTCCCTGAGTTCGATAAACCTTAGGTCATCCACTTGAGGGAAATTGCTGCTGTCCTACAAACCTATGCGCTTGGAGGCCCAACATAGTCTACAAGAATAGAAGCGTGCGTAGACATTAAGCTATTTCTGGCGCCGTTGCCGGGGAGGTAAGGCTTGAAGGTATATCTTTAGATTTTTCAATTAAATATTTTCGTTTCTTGTTTTTATTTTCACTAGTTAGGCTTATGGAAAACAACAAAAATATTATGAGAGAGCTTTATGAGCTCTACCTTGAGTTGGGACATGAAGTGTTTGAAGAGAAAATCAAAAAGCCTATGGAGCTTCATTATTTGCACAACACTCATGTTAGTAGCAATGTTACTAGTATGTCTTCTTTGAATACCTTTGATGCTAATGATATGCAAAGTTATAAGCTTGGGGATGCTACGTTTTATGAAGATGATCTTTTTAGCCCCCCAAGTTTTGATGAGAAAATTTATTTTGATGATACTTTGCCTCCTATCTATGATGATTATTGTGATGACACTTATGCTATAAAGAATGAATGTTTGGAAGTGTATCATGATAAAAATGATTCATGTGATAGCTACTTTCTTGAGTTTGCTCCCACTATTACTAATGAGAAGGATTTTGCTTATGTGGAGAGTAACAAATTTTCTATGCTTGTGGATCATGACAAGAATTTTTTATGTGATACTTATATTGTTGAGTTTATTCATGATCCCACTGAAAATTATTATGAGAGGGGAACATATGCTTATAGATATTTCAATAATATCGAGTTCCCTCTCTTTATGTTGAAGGTTTTGAAGTTGCACTTATTTTGGCTTCCTATGCTTATTGCTTTGTGCTTCAATGAATTATTCTATTGCAATATTCCTATGCATAGGAACCATGTTAGGCTTAAATGTGTTTGGTATTTGCTTCTTTATGCTCTCTTTTGTGCTTCAACTCTTATTCCTATGAGAGCATCACTAATATCTTAAGCCTATCTTTATGACTATAAAGAAAGAGATCTAGGGAGACAACCCTTGTTATCTTTACTTTGAGTTTTTATTTCTGTTTTTAGTGGTCTTGATGATTGTTACTAATGTAGCAACATCATTGTATCTTTACTTTTTAAGCTTTGTGCCAAGTTATAGCCTCATATGACAAGGGAAGTGAAAGTTGTGACATGCTGTCCAGAAAACATATTCTGTCCTCGTGATGGGGAAAATCATAGAAAAATCTCAGTTCATCTTTTTGAGCTGAATTTTTTACACAGCGTGCTCTATACAATCACGGAACTTTCGTATGTTCTGAGTTTTTTGACTTGAGTTGCAGAAGTACCCCTAAAAAATTCTTTACTACCTGCTGTTCTGTTTTTAACAGATTCTGCCACGTTTTGTCTCTCCTAACTTTTGCAAACCTTAAGCTTGCTTTTTCTTTGCAAAAACCTTTTGGAAATCTTGAGAAACAGTAGATCTTCAAGAATATCTTTATATACAGTGGGTAAAATTATTTATTAAGGGTACTAACCTCTCTAATCAGCTTATGATGAGTTATGTATGAAGAGAGTTTTCAAGTGTGCGATGGAAGATGATGAAAGAAGATTCGGGAGTGTCAAGCGCTCAAGCTTGGGGATGCCCCCATGCATCCCCAACAAATATTCAAGGAGACTCAAGAGTCTAAGCTTGGGGATGCCCCCGTGCATCCCCTTCTCCATCAACAATCATCAGCTCGTCCTTCGTCTCACTATATTTTTATCACTTCATGCGTTATGTGCTATGCTTGGAGCGTCTCGCTCTTAGGTTTTATTTTTAGTTTCTTTAGCTTTGCTTGCTGTTCATAACAAGTTAGATCCCGTCTTACTTTGTGTGGGAGAGAACCACGCTCCACTTTTAAAATCTAGAACACATCATAGGATTCTTCATGCCTATCTTTTTGCTGTTGTGTGTTCTTTATCTTTTCGTAGCTACTGCCATGTTTAGTTTTAGTTTTAGTTTGTCTTTAGCAAGAGCCTTGGATTTTGTTTAGTTTGTTGATGGAACTCTCTTTAGTTTTCATGTTTATCTTGTTAAGAGAGTTGGTTGTTGCACTGAGTTGTGTCTTGTCTTGAAAGTAGGTAATTGAGGTGCTATTTAATTTTAGTAGTAACTTGCAATGGTTTTGAAGTATTGATGTGAGTAATGTTTGAACTTTTGGTGTCAAGAGATTTGGCCTATTAGTGATAGGTGTCGTATTTTGGGCAATCCGTGTGTATTTTCAAAACCTACAAAAACTAGTTGAGAACTCTAGCTAGTAGATGGATCACTAATCTTTGGAGGGATCGAATATTAGAGTACACTCACGTACCATGAGTCGAGGATGCGCAAGGATAACCAAACCCCCATACACTCCTCCTCGGGGTACTTGTCTCTTTGTGAACCTCCTTATTAGATTGAGAGTTACCGATAATAAGTGCATGAGTTCTTCGGACTAATGTAAGTATTGAAAGTTGACACTTCCACCTTCCCATATTTTTCTAGCCTCTCTTGTGTCGTGCATTGCCTTCTTCTCACTCCGAGAGTTGGCGTCCACCTTCGCCGGCACATCCAAACCCTTGGCATGATACGCTCTGTCATCATGAACCTCCTTATATCTTTCCTCAAAACAACCATCATACCTACCTATCAAGGCATTTCCATAGCCTTTCTGAGATATATTTCCATGCAACATCCACTCTTCATGACTTGATCTTCATGTCATACATGTTCCTGCTACACTGGCAGCGTCATACATTGCATACATCATGACAATTACATCTTGTTTATGTTTTGAGTACCTTGTAAAGTGTGAAAGATCTCTTTTACCTTCTTGTAAAATAGAATGTTGCCCTTAAGTGAGAAAAAGATTCTAAAGTGGACACAATAAAGATCCCAAAGAGGACAAATGAGAGTTAAATAGAAAGAGCCATTGATGCCACCAAAAAAATAAAAAAATTTGGAAAAAGAGAAAAAGAAATAAAAAGAGAGAAAGGGGCAACACTAATATCCTTTTGAGAGATCCACACTAGTACTCCCTCTATATCCTTGTACTCCATAGAGATGATCATTATGCATATAGCTATGTGGGTACCTTCACACTATAGAACTTGGCTTGCATATTCCAAGGATGAGCCTCCTCAAACGAGCTCTAGGTCTTCATGAGCAAGCAAGTTAGATGCAGCCCCACTAGTTCCATTGGAGAGCTTTCTAGCTCATATGTGCATCCGTTGCATGGCAATCCCTACTCCTCACATCATATCTATCATTTGGCTTTCTCTTGCCTATGATTGTCCTCATTGATGTGAGCCTTTCACACCATTTTTGTCTTCCTCCTCCACCTATTTTCTCTTTGCCATCATAAGTGTCAACTCTCGTGCTTACGCTCATTCATTGCATGAGTGCTCAAAATATTGAAAAAGGAGTGGATCAAATTGACTTGTACGTGGCTAGTGGTCTGGGGACGAGTCAAGATAATATTTCAGAAAAAGACCAAGTGTGAAACTTTAGTAGATTGAGTTCTCAACAAATAAATATTTTTTCTCGTATTCCCTATCCCCCTTCTTGCACGCAAACACCATTTGGAGACATTCGAGTCACGGACAGCGAGAGCTCTTGCGCCTAATGTTCTTTTGTTACTTGTTTCAATACTAATATAGACTCTTGCATGTTATGACTTGAATTGAATCTCTAACCTTGATTGCTTTACTTTTCAAAGTTCTTATATGGTTGCTAGCATGTCACCACAGAAATTATGCTGTTATCATTTACATACTCGAGGACGAGCAGGAATTAAGCTTGGGGATGTTGATACGTCCAAAACGTATTTATAATTTCTGCTTGCTCCATGCATGTTTTGTGTGATATTGCTATGCTTTTGATACACTTTCTTATCTTTTTATTACATATTTTGGAACTAACCTATTAATGGTTGCAAGAGTGCACAAGTTCTTGTTTTTCTACTTTATGTGTAGGAATTACTTGGATAAAGGAAAAATCACAAAAAGGAGCCTTGTAGGAGTTGGATTCTAACTCTCCCGAAATCTGTCCCTACCAGACAGGTTTTAAAGATCGCCTCGTAAATGCTAGAAGACGGCCTCAAACGGAAAAACTTAAAACTACAAAGTTGTAGATAATGTTTTTCCGGTGGATTTACACTTAAAATTTGGCCCAATCGGAGTTCGGATGCTTCCAGAAACCCCGAAATACAGAAGACGTAATCTGGATGACGGGAATCCGAGAGCCTATAAAGAGAGGAAACCTAGGTCAAAGGGCACCACGAAATTTCCTCCCCTTAGCAGCCGTCTTGAGGGGGAGATCAATCTCCACAGCAGCACCATCTCCAAGGAAGAAGAAGGGCCAAGGGCCGCTGCCCCCAAGGGCCGTGGCCACCGCCCTGGGCGCCGCCGCCGCCGTGGCCGCCGCCGTCGCCGTCTCCTTCATCTTTTCCGGGCTGCACCTCTCCATCAACAACTCTCCCTCTCACCATGTCCATGTGTGAGTAGTTCTCCCTCGGGGCTAAGGCTTGTATCTTTATCTATGTGATTTCTCTCTCTCCCATGATGTGATCTTTGTTGTGATCATTGGCTATGTTAATCTAGGGTGATCCCATGATGTTTCCCCTTCTTCTATGTATTGGATTTATACTCACTTGATCTTCTCTAGTATAATCCCAGAGACCATGGTGACAGCGGTCTATTGGACATGGGTTAGAAGAATATTTTCATGAGTAATTTCCTCTTTTGTGTGTGGATTGAAGATTGAGAGTCTCTTGGTGCTTGTCTTTGACTATCCTTGAGATATGTTGTGGTGATTGTGGTACTCTCTTTGGATGGTCGCGGTGACATTGGGAAATCCATAGTTTGAGAACTACGAACTCTAAGGTGTGCTTTTGTAGCCCTACATAATTCTCGTCCTCTCTTGACCACAAAGGAATGACCTCCGAGTACGTCTCCATTGCATGTTTTATGGGAAATATCATGTGATTAGACTATGTTGATGTTGTTGGGAGTTGCCACTAGTGAAAGTATGAAGCCTAGGCCTTGTTTCCACCATTGCAATACCGTTTGTGCTCACGTTTACCACCTGTTTCTTTGCTGCACTTTTTATTACAGATTTATATTACTTTGTTTTGCCACACCTATCACCCATATTTTACCATCTCTTCGCCGAACTAGTGCACCTATACAACTCCTAGTTGTATTAGGTGTGTTGGGGACACAAGAGACTTCTTGTATCTTAATTGCAGGGTTGCTTGAGAGAGAACATCTTCAACCTCTACTTCCCTGAGTTCGATAAACCTTAGGTCATCCACTTGAGGGAAATTGCTGCTGTCCTACAAACCTATGCGCTTGGAGGCCCAACATAGTCTACAAGAATAGAAGCGTGCGTAGACATTAAGCTATTTCTGGCGCCGTTGCCGGGGAGGTAAGGCTTGAAGGTATATCTTTAGATTTTTCAATTAAATATTTTCGTTTCTTGTTTTTATTTTCACTAGTTAGGCTTATGGAAAACAACAAAAATATTATGAGAGAGCTTTATGAGCTCTACCTTGAGTTGGGACATGAAGTGTTTGAAGAGAAAATCAAAAAGCCTATGGAGCTTCATTATTTGCACAACACTCATGTTAGTAGCAATGTTACTAGTATGTCTTCTTTGAATACCTTTGATGCTAATGATATGCAAAGTTATAAGCTTGGGGATGCTACGTTTTATGAAGATGATCTTTTTAGCCCCCCAAGTTTTGATGAGAAAATTTATTTTGATGATACTTTGCCTCCTATCTATGATGATTATTGTGATGACACTTATGCTATAAAGAATGAATGTTTGGAAGTGTATCATGATAAAAATGATTCATGTGATAGCTACTTTCTTGAGTTTGCTCCCACTATTACTAATGAGAAGGATTTTGCTTATGTGGAGAGTAACAAATTTTCTATGCTTGTGGATCATGACAAGAATTTTTTATGTGATACTTATATTGTTGAGTTTATTCATGATCCCACTGAAAATTATTATGAGAGGGGAACATATGCTTATAGATATTTCAATAATATCGAGTTCCCTCTCTTTATGTTGAAGGTTTTGAAGTTGCACTTATTTTGGCTTCCTATGCTTATTGCTTTGTGCTTCAATGAATTATTCTATTGCAATATTCCTATGCATAGGAACCATGTTAGGCTTAAATGTGTTTGGTATTTGCTTCTTTATGCTCTCTTTTGTGCTTCAACTCTTATTCCTATGAGAGCATCACTAATATCTTAAGCCTATCTTTATGACTATAAAGAAAGAGCTCTAGGGAGACAACCCTTGTTATCTTTACTTTGAGTTTTTATTTCTGTTTTTAGTGGTCTTGATGATTGTTACTAATGTAGCAACATCATTGTATCTTTACTTTTTAAGCTTTGTGCCAAGTTATAGCCTCATATGACAAGGGAAGTGAAAGTTGTGACATGCTGTCCAGAAAACATATTCTGTCCTCGTGATGGGGAAAATCATAGAAAAATCTCAGTTCATCTTTTTGAGCTGAATTTTTTACACAGCGTGCTCTATACAATCACGGAACTTTCGTATGTTCTGAGTTTTTTGACTTGAGTTGCAGAAGTACCCCTAAAAAATTCTTTACTACCTGCTGTTCTGTTTTTAACAGATTCTGCCACGTTTTGTCTCTCCTAACTTTTGCAAACCTTAAGCTTGCTTTTTCTTTGCAAAAACCTTTTGGAAATCTTGAGAAACAGTAGATCTTCAAGAATATCTTTATATCCAGTGGGTAAAATTATTTATTAAGGGTACTAACCTCTCTAATCAGCTTATGATGAGTTATGTATGAAGAGAGTTTTCAAGTGTGCGATGGAAGATGATGAAAGAAGATTCGGGAGTGTCAAGCGCTCAAGCTTGGGGATGCCCCCATGCATCCCCAACAAATATTCAAGGAGACTCAAGAGTCTAAGCTTGGGGATGCCCCCGTGCATCCCCTTCTCCATCAACAATCATCAGCTCGTCCTTCGTCTCACTATATTTTTATCACTTCATGCGTTATGTGCTATGCTTGGAGCGTCTCGCTCTTAGGTTTTATTTTTAGTTTCTTTAGCTTTGCTTGCTGTTCATAACAAGTTAGATCCCGTCTTACTTTGTGTGGGAGAGAACCACGCTCCACTTTTAAAATCTAGAACACATCATAGGATTCTTCATGCCTATCTTTTTGCTGTTGTGTGTTCTTTATCTTTTCGTAGCTACTGCCATGTTTAGTTTTAGTTTTAGTTTGTCTTTAGCAATAGCCTTGGATTTTGTTTAGTTTGTTGATGGAACTCTCTTTAGTTTTCATGTTTATCTTGTTAAGAGAGTTGGTTGTTGCACTGAGTTGTGTCTTGTCTTGAAAGTAGGTAATTGAGGTGCTATTTAATTTTAGTAGTAACTTGCAATGGTTTTGAAGTATTGATGTGAGTAATGTTTGAACTTTTGGTGTCAAGAGATTTGGCCTATTAGTGATAGGTGTCGTATTTTGGGCAATCCGTGTGTATTTTCAAAACCTACAAAAACTAGTTGAGAACTCTAGCTAGTAGATGGATCACTAATCTTTGGAGGGATCGAATATTAGAGTACACTCACGTACCATGAGTCGAGGATGCGCAAGGATAACCAAACCCCCATACACTCCTCCTCGGGGTACTTGTCTCTTTGTGAACCTCCTTATTAGATTGAGAGTTACCGATAATAAGTGCATGAGTTCTTCGGACTAATGTAAGTATTGAAAGTTGACACTTCCACCTTCCCATATTTTTCTAGCCTCTCTTGTGTCGTGCATTGCCTTCTTCTCACTCCGAGAGTTGGCGTCCACCTTCGCCGGCACATCCAAACCCTTGGCATGATACGCTCTGTCATCATGAACCTCCTTATATCTTTCCTCAAAACAACCATCATACCTACCTATCAAGGCATTTCCATAGCCTTTCTGAGATATATTTCCATGCAACATCCACTCTTCATGACTTGATCTTCATGTCATACATGTTCCTGCTACACTGGCAGCGTCATACATTGCATACATCATGACAATTACATCTTGTTTATGTTTTGAGTACCTTGTAAAGTGTGAAAGATCTCTTTTACCTTCTTGTAAAATAGAATGTTGCCCTTAAGTGAGAAAAAGATTCTAAAGTGGACACAATAAAGATCCCAAAGAGGACAAATGAGAGTTAAATAGAAAGAGCCATTGATGCCACCAAAAAAATAAAAAAATTTGGAAAAAGAGAAAAAGAAATAAAAAGAGAGAAAGGGGCAACACTAATATCCTTTTGAGAGATCCACACTAGTACTCCCTCTATATCCTTGTACTCCATAGAGATGATCATTATGCATATAGCTATGTGGGTACCTTCACACTATAGAACTTGGCTTGCATATTCCAAGGATGAGCCTCCTCAAACGAGCTCTAGGTCTTCATGAGCAAGCAAGTTAGATGCAGCCCCACTAGTTCCATTGGAGAGCTTTCTAGCTCATATGTGCATCCGTTGCATGGCAATCCCTACTCCTCACATCATATCTATCATTTGGCTTTCTCTTGCCTATGATTGTCCTCATTGATGTGAGCCTTTCACACCATTTTTGTCTTCCTCCTCCACCTATTTTCTCTTTGCCATCATAAGTGTCAACTCTCGTGCTTACGCTCATTCATTGCATGAGTGCTCAAAATATTGAAAAAGGAGTGGATCAAATTGACTTGTACGTGGCTAGTGGTCTGGGGACGAGTCAAGATAATATTTCAGAAAAAGACCAAGTGTGAAACTTTAGTAGATTGAGTTCTCAACAAATAAATATTTTTTCTCGTATTCCCTATCCCCCTTCTTGCACGCAAACACCATTTGGAGACATTCGAGTCACGGACAGCGAGAGCTCTTGCGCCTAATGTTCTTTTGTTACTTGTTTCAATACTAATATAGACTCTTGCATGTTATGACTTGAATTGAATCTCTAACCTTGATTGCTTTACTTTTCAAAGTTCTTATATGGTTGCTAGCATGTCACCACAGAAATTATGCTGTTATCATTTACATACTCGAGGACGAGCAGGAATTAAGCTTGGGGATGTTGATACGTCCAAAACGTATTTATAATTTCTGCTTGCTCCATGCATGTTTTGTGTGATATTGCTATGCTTTTGATACACTTTCTTATCTTTTTATTACATATTTTGGAACTAACCTATTAATGGTTGCAAGAGTGCACAAGTTCTTGTTTTTCTACTTTATGTGTAGGAATTACTTGGATAAAGGAAAAATCACAAAAAGGAGCCTTGTAGGAGTTGGATTCTAACTCTCCCGAAATCTGTCCCTACCAGACAGGTTTTAAAGATCGCCTCGTAAATGCTAGAAGACGGCCTCAAACGGAAAAACTTAAAACTACAAAGTTGTAGATAATGTTTTTCCGGTGGATTTACACTTAAAATTTGGCCCAATCGGAGTTCGGATGCTTCCAGAAACCCCGAAATACAGAAGACGTAATCTGGATGACGGGAATCCGAGAGCCTATAAAGAGAGGAAACCTAGGTCAAAGGGCACCACGAAATTTCCTCCCCTTAGCAGCCGTCTTGAGGGGGAGATCAATCTCCACAGCAGCACCATCTCCAAGGAAGAAGAAGGGCCAAGGGCCGCTGCCCCCAAGGGCCGTGGCCACCGCCCTGGGCGCCGCCGCCGCCGTGGCCGCCGCCGTCGCCGTCTCCTTCATCTTTTCCGGGCTGCACCTCTCCATCAACAACTCTCCCTCTCACCATGTCCATGTGTGAGTAGTTCTCCCTCGGGGCTAAGGCTTGTATCTTTATCTATGTGATTTCTCTCTCTCCCATGATGTGATCTTTGTTGTGATCATTGGCTATGTTAATCTAGGGTGATCCCATGATGTTTCCCCTTCTTCTATGTATTGGATTTATACTCACTTGATCTTCTCTAGTATAATCCCAGAGACCATGGTGACAGCGGTCTATTGGACATGGGTTAGAAGAATATTTTCATGAGTAATTTCCTCTTTTGTGTGTGGATTGAAGATTGAGAGTCTCTTGGTGCTTGTCTTTGACTATCCTTGAGATATGTTGTGGTGATTGTGGTACTCTCTTTGGATGGTCGCGGTGACATTGGGAAATCCATAGTTTGAGAACTACGAACTCTAAGGTGTGCTTTTGTAGCCCTACATAATTCTCGTCCTCTCTTGACCACAAAGGAATGACCTCCGAGTACGTCTCCATTGCATGTTTTATGGGAAATATCATGTGATTAGACTATGTTGATGTTGTTGGGAGTTGCCACTAGTGAAAGTATGAAGCCTAGGCCTTGTTTCCACCATTGCAATACCGTTTGTGCTCACGTTTACCACCTGTTTCTTTGCTGCACTTTTTATTACAGATTTATATTACTTTGTTTTGCCACACCTATCACCCATATTTTACCATCTCTTCGCCGAACTAGTGCACCTATACAACTCCTAGTTGTATTAGGTGTGTTGGGGACACAAGAGACTTCTTGTATCTTAATTGCAGGGTTGCTTGAGAGAGAACATCTTCAACCTCTACTTCCCTGAGTTCGATAAACCTTAGGTCATCCACTTGAGGGAAATTGCTGCTGTCCTACAAACCTATGCGCTTGGAGGCCCAACATAGTCTACAAGAATAGAAGCGTGCGTAGACATTAAGCTATTTCTGGCGCCGTTGCCGGGGAGGTAAGGCTTGAAGGTATATCTTTAGATTTTTCAATTAAATATTTTCGTTTCTTGTTTTTATTTTCACTAGTTAGGCTTATGGAAAACAACAAAAATATTATGAGAGAGCTTTATGAGCTCTACCTTGAGTTGGGACATGAAGTGTTTGAAGAGAAAATCAAAAAGCCTATGGAGCTTCATTATTTGCACAACACTCATGTTAGTAGCAATGTTACTAGTATGTCTTCTTTGAATACCTTTGATGCTAATGATATGCAAAGTTATAAGCTTGGGGATGCTACGTTTTATGAAGATGATCTTTTTAGCCCCCCAAGTTTTGATGAGAAAATTTATTTTGATGATACTTTGCCTCCTATCTATGATGATTATTGTGATGACACTTATGCTATAAAGAATGAATGTTTGGAAGTGTATCATGATAAAAATGATTCATGTGATAGCTACTTTCTTGAGTTTGCTCCCACTATTACTAATGAGAAGGATTTTGCTTATGTGGAGAGTAACAAATTTTCTATGCTTGTGGATCATGACAAGAATTTTTTATGTGATACTTATATTGTTGAGTTTATTCATGATCCCACTGAAAATTATTATGAGAGGGGAACATATGCTTATAGATATTTCAATAATATCGAGTTCCCTCTCTTTATGTTGAAGGTTTTGAAGTTGCACTTATTTTGGCTTCCTATGCTTATTGCTTTGTGCTTCAATGAATTATTCTATTGCAATATTCCTATGCATAGGAACCATGTTAGGCTTAAATGTGTTTGGTATTTGCTTCTTTATGCTCTCTTTTGTGCTTCAACTCTTATTCCTATGAGAGCATCACTAATATCTTAAGCCTATCTTTATGACTATAAAGAAAGAGATCTAGGGAGACAACCCTTGTTATCTTTACTTTGAGTTTTTATTTCTGTTTTTAGTGGTCTTGATGATTGTTACTAATGTAGCAACATCATTGTATCTTTACTTTTTAAGCTTTGTGCCAAGTTATAGCCTCATATGACAAGGGAAGTGAAAGTTGTGACATGCTGTCCAGAAAACATATTCTGTCCTCGTGATGGGGAAAATCATAGAAAAATCTCAGTTCATCTTTTTGAGCTGAATTTTTTACACAGCGTGCTCTATACAATCACGGAACTTTCGTATGTTCTGAGTTTTTTGACTTGAGTTGCAGAAGTACCCCTAAAAAATTCTTTACTACCTGCTGTTCTGTTTTTAACAGATTCTGCCACGTTTTGTCTCTCCTAACTTTTGCAAACCTTAAGCTTGCTTTTTCTTTGCAAAAACCTTTTGGAAATCTTGAGAAACAGTAGATCTTCAAGAATATCTTTATATACAGTGGGTAAAATTATTTATTAAGGGTACTAACCTCTCTAATCAGCTTATGATGAGTTATGTATGAAGAGAGTTTTCAAGTGTGCGATGGAAGATGATGAAAGAAGATTCGGGAGTGTCAAGCGCTCAAGCTTGGGGATGCCCCCATGCATCCCCAACAAATATTCAAGGAGACTCAAGAGTCTAAGCTTGGGGATGCCCCCGTGCATCCCCTTCTCCATCAACAATCATCAGCTCGTCCTTCGTCTCACTATATTTTTATCACTTCATGCGTTATGTGCTATGCTTGGAGCGTCTCGCTCTTAGGTTTTATTTTTAGTTTCTTTAGCTTTGCTTGCTGTTCATAACAAGTTAGATCCCGTCTTACTTTGTGTGGGAGAGAACCACGCTCCACTTTTAAAATCTAGAACACATCATAGGATTCTTCATGCCTATCTTTTTGCTGTTGTGTGTTCTTTATCTTTTCGTAGCTACTGCCATGTTTAGTTTTAGTTTTAGTTTGTCTTTAGCAAGAGCCTTGGATTTTGTTTAGTTTGTTGATGGAACTCTCTTTAGTTTTCATGTTTATCTTGTTAAGAGAGTTGGTTGTTGCACTGAGTTGTGTCTTGTCTTGAAAGTAGGTAATTGAGGTGCTATTTAATTTTAGTAGTAACTTGCAATGGTTTTGAAGTATTGATGTGAGTAATGTTTGAACTTTTGGTGTCAAGAGATTTGGCCTATTAGTGATAGGTGTCGTATTTTGGGCAATCCGTGTGTATTTTCAAAACCTACAAAAACTAGTTGAGAACTCTAGCTAGTAGATGGATCACTAATCTTTGGAGGGATCGAATATTAGAGTACACTCACGTACCATGAGTCGAGGATGCGCAAGGATAACCAAACCCCCATACACTCCTCCTCGGGGTACTTGTCTCTTTGTGAACCTCCTTATTAGATTGAGAGTTACCGATAATAAGTGCATGAGTTCTTCGGACTAATGTAAGTATTGAAAGTTGACACTTCCACCTTCCCATATTTTTCTAGCCTCTCTTGTGTCGTGCATTGCCTTCTTCTCACTCCGAGAGTTGGCGTCCACCTTCGCCGGCACATCCAAACCCTTGGCATGATACGCTCTGTCATCATGAACCTCCTTATATCTTTCCTCAAAACAACCATCATACCTACCTATCAAGGCATTTCCATAGCCTTTCTGAGATATATTTCCATGCAACATCCACTCTTCATGACTTGATCTTCATGTCATACATGTTCCTGCTACACTGGCAGCGTCATACATTGCATACATCATGACAATTACATCTTGTTTATGTTTTGAGTACCTTGTAAAGTGTGAAAGATCTCTTTTACCTTCTTGTAAAATAGAATGTTGCCCTTAAGTGAGAAAAAGATTCTAAAGTGGACACAATAAAGATCCCAAAGAGGACAAATGAGAGTTAAATAGAAAGAGCCATTGATGCCACCAAAAAAATAAAAAAATTTGGAAAAAGAGAAAAAGAAATAAAAAGAGAGAAAGGGGCAACACTAATATCCTTTTGAGAGATCCACACTAGTACTCCCTCTATATCCTTGTACTCCATAGAGATGATCATTATGCATATAGCTATGTGGGTACCTTCACACTATAGAACTTGGCTTGCATATTCCAAGGATGAGCCTCCTCAAACGAGCTCTAGGTCTTCATGAGCAAGCAAGTTAGATGCAGCCCCACTAGTTCCATTGGAGAGCTTTCTAGCTCATATGTGCATCCGTTGCATGGCAATCCCTACTCCTCACATCATATCTATCATTTGGCTTTCTCTTGCCTATGATTGTCCTCATTGATGTGAGCCTTTCACACCATTTTTGTCTTCCTCCTCCACCTATTTTCTCTTTGCCATCATAAGTGTCAACTCTCGTGCTTACGCTCATTCATTGCATGAGTGCTCAAAATATTGAAAAAGGAGTGGATCAAATTGACTTGTACGTGGCTAGTGGTCTGGGGACGAGTCAAGATAATATTTCAGAAAAAGACCAAGTGTGAAACTTTAGTAGATTGAGTTCTCAACAAATAAATATTTTTTCTCGTATTCCCTATCCCCCTTCTTGCACGCAAACACCATTTGGAGACATTCGAGTCACGGACAGCGAGAGCTCTTGCGCCTAATGTTCTTTTGTTACTTGTTTCAATACTAATATAGACTCTTGCATGTTATGACTTGAATTGAATCTCTAACCTTGATTGCTTTACTTTTCAAAGTTCTTATATGGTTGCTAGCATGTCACCACAGAAATTATGCTGTTATCATTTACATACTCGAGGACGAGCAGGAATTAAGCTTGGGGATGTTGATACGTCCAAAACGTATTTATAATTTCTGCTTGCTCCATGCATGTTTTGTGTGATATTGCTATGCTTTTGATACACTTTCTTATCTTTTTATTACATATTTTGGAACTAACCTATTAATGGTTGCAAGAGTGCACAAGTTCTTGTTTTTCTACTTTATGTGTAGGAATTACTTGGATAAAGGAAAAATCACAAAAAGGAGCCTTGTAGGAGTTGGATTCTAACTCTCCCGAAATCTGTCCCTACCAGACAGGTTTTAAAGATCGCCTCGTAAATGCTAGAAGACGGCCTCAAACGGAAAAACTTAAAACTACAAAGTTGTAGATAATGTTTTTCCGGTGGATTTACACTTAAAATTTGGCCCAATCGGAGTTCGGATGCTTCCAGAAACCCCGAAATACAGAAGACGTAATCTGGATGACGGGAATCCGAGAGCCTATAAAGAGAGGAAACCTAGGTCAAAGGGAACCACGAAATTTCCTCCCCTTAGCAGCCGTCTTGAGGGGGAGATCAATCTCCACAGCAGAACCATATCCAAGGAAGAAGAAGGGGCCAAGGGCCGTGGCCACCGCCGTGGGCGCCGCCGCCGCCGTGGCCGCCGCCGTCGCCGTCTCCTTCATCTTTTCCGGGCTGCACCTCTCCATCAACAACTCTCCCTCTCACCATGTACATGTGTGAATAGTTCTCCCTCGGGGCTAAGGCTTGTATCTTTATCTATGTGGTTTCTCTCTCTCCCATGATGTGATCTTTGTTGTGATCATTGGCTATGTTAATCTAGGGTGATCCCATGATGTTTCCCCTTCTTCTATGTATTGGATTTGTACTCACTTGATCTTATCTAGTATAATCCCAGAGATCATGGTGACAGCGGTCTATTGGACATGGGTTAGAAGAATATTTTCATGAGTGATTTCCTCTTTTGTGTGTGGATTGAAGATTGAGAGTCTCTTGGTGCTTGTCTTTGACTATCCTTGAGATATGTTGTGGTGATTGTGGTACTCTCTTTGGATGGCCGCGGTGACATTGGGAAATCCATAGATTGAGAACTACGAACTCTGAGGTGTGCTTTTGTAGCCCTACATAATTCTCGTCCGCTCTTGACCATAAAGGAATGACCTCCGAGTACGTCTTCATTGCATGTGTTATGGGAAATATCATGTGATTAGACTATGTTGATGTTGTTGGGAGTTGCCACTAGTGAAAGTATGAAGCCTAGGCCTTGTTTCCACCATTGCAATACCGTTTGTTCTCACGTTTACCACTTGTTTCTTTGCTGCATTTCTTATTACAGATTTATATTACTTTGTTTTGCCTCACCTATCACCCATATTTTACCATCTCTTCGCCGAACTAGTGCACCTATACAACTCCTAGTTGTATTAGGTGTGTTGGGGACACAAGAGACTTCTTGTATCTTAATTGCAGGGTTGCTTGAGAGAGAACATCTTCAACCTCTACTTCCCTGAGTTCGATAAACCTTAGGTCATCCACTTGAGGGAAATTGCTGCTGTCCTACAAACCTCTGCGCTTGGAGGCCCAACATAGTCTACAAGAATAGAAGCGTGCGTAGACATCAAGCTATTTCTGGCGCCGTTGCCGGGGAGGTAAGGCTTTAAGGTATATCTTTAGATTTTGCAATTAAATCTTTTCGTTTCTTGTTTTTATTTTCACTAGTTAGGCTTATGGAAAACAACAAAAATATTATGAGAGAGCTTCATGAGCTCTACCTTGAGTTGGGACATGAAGTGTTTGAAGAGAAAATCAAAAAGCCTATGGAGCTTCATTATTTGCACAACACTCATGTTAGTAGCAATGTTACTAGTATGTCTTCTTTGAATACCTTTGATGCTAATGATATCCAAAGTTATAAGCTTGGGGATGCTACGTTTTATGAAGATGATCTTTTTAGCCCCCCAAGTTTTGATGATACTTTGCCTCCTATCTATGATGATTATTGTGATGACACTTATGCTATAAAGAATGAATGTTTGGAAGTGTATCATGATAAGAATGATTCATGTGATAGCTATTTTCTTGAGTTTGCTCCCACTATTACTAATGAGAAGGATTTTGCTTATGTGGAGAGTAACAAATTTTCTATGCTTGTGGATCATGATAAGAATTTTTTATGTGATACTTATATTGTTGAGTTTATTCATGATCCCACTGAAAATTATTATGAGAGGGGAACATATGCTTATAGATATTTCAATAATATCGAGTTCCCTCTCTTTATGTTGAAGGTTTTGAAGTTGCACTTATTTTGGCTTCCTATGCTTATTGCTTTGTGCTTCAATGAATTATTCTATTGCAATATTCCTATGCATAGGAAGCATGTTAGGCTTAAATGTGTTTGGTATTTGCTTCTTTATGCTCTCTTTTGTGCTTCAACTCTTATTCCTATGAGAGCATCACTAAAATCTTAAGCCTACCTTCTTATATTGCTATAAAGAAAGAGCTCTAGGGAGACAACTCTTGTTATCTTTACTTTGAGTTTTTATTTCTGTTTTTAGTGGTCTTGATGATTGTTACTACTGTAGCAACATCATTGTATCTTTACTTTTCAAGCTTTGTGCCAAGTTATAGCCTCATATGACAAGGGAAGTGAAAGTTGTGACATGCTGTCCAGAAAACATATTCTGTCCTCGTGATAGGAAAAATCATAGAAAAATCTCAGTTCATCTTTTTGAGCTGAACTTTTTACACAGCGTGCTCTATACAATCACGGAACTTTTGTATGTTCTGAGTTTTTTGACTTGAGTTGCAGAAGTACCCCTAAAAAATTCTTTAGTACCTTCTGTTCTGTTTTTCACAGATTCTGCCACGTTTTGTCTCTCCTAACTTTTGCAAACCTTAAGCTTGCTTTTTCTTTGCAAAAACCTTTTGGCAATCTTGAGAAACAGTAGATCTTCAAGAATATCTTTATATCCAGTGGGGAAAATTATTTATTAAGGGTACTAACCTCTCTAATCAGCTTATGATGAGTTATGTATGAAGGGAGTTTTCAAGTGTGCGATGGAAAATGATGAAAGAAGATTCGGGAGTGTCAAGCGCTCAAGCTTGGGGATGCCCCCATGCATCCCCAACAAATATTCAAGGAAACTCAAGCGTCTAAGCTTGGCGATGCCCCGTGCATCCCCTTCTCCATCAACAATCATCAGCTCGTCCTTCGTCTCACTATATTTTTATCACTTCATGCGTTATGTGCTATGCTTGGAGCGTCTCGCTCTTAGGTTTTATTTTTAGTTTCTTTAGCTTTGCTTGCTGTTCATAACAAGTTAGATCCCGTCTTACTTTGTGTGGGAGAGAACCACGCTCCACTTTTAAAATCTAGAACACATCATAGAATTCTTCATGCCTATCTTTTTGCTGTTGTGTGTTCTTTATCTTTTCGTAGCTACTGCCATGTTTAGTTTTAGTTTTAGTTTGTCTTTAGCAAGAGCCTTGGCTTTTGTTTAGTTTCTTGATGGAACTCTCTTTAGTTTTCATGTTTATCTTGTTAAGAGAGTTGGTTGTTGCACTGAGTTGTGTCTTGTCTTGAAAGTAGGTAATTGAGGTTGCTATTTAATTTTAGTAGTAACTTGCAATGGTTTTGAGGCATTGATCTGAGTAATGTTTGAACTTTTGGTGTCAAGAGATTTAGCCTATTAGTGATAGGTGTCGTATTTTGGGCAATCCGTGTGTATTTTCAAAACCTACAAAAACTAGTTGAGAACTCTAGCTACTAGATGGATCACTAATCTTTGGAGGGATCGAATATTAGAGTACACTCACGTACCATGAGTCGAGGATGCGCAAGGATAACCAAACCCACATACACTCCTCCTCGGGGTACTTGTCTCTTTGTGAACCTCCTTATTAGATTGAGAGTTACCGATAATAAGTGCATGAGTTCTTCAGACTAATGTAAGTATTGAAAGTTGACACTTCCACCTTCCCATATTTTTCTAGCCTCTCTTGTGTCGTGCATTGCCTTCTTCTCACTCCGAGAGTTGGCGTCCACCTTCGCTGACACATCCAAACCCTTGGCATGATACGCTCTGTCATCATGAACCTCCTTATATCTTTCCTCAAAACAGCCACCATACCTACCTATCAAGGCATTTCCATAGCCTTTCCGAGATATATTGCCATGCAACATCCACTCTTCATGACTTGATCTTCATGTCATACATGTTCCTGCTACACTGGCAGCGGCATACATTGCATACATCATGATAGTTACATCTTATTTATGTTTTGAGTACCTTGTAAAGTGTGAAAGATCTCTTTTACCTTCTTGTAAAATAGAATGTTGCCCTTAAGTGAGGAAAAGATCCCAGAGTGGACACAATAAAGATCCCAAAGAGGACAAATGAGAGTGTCACAACCCTAGTTTTGGTATGTGCTTTTATTACTTGAAATAATTGCATCATGTTTAAATTCTTGGTTTAAGAATTGGGGATTTGGAAAAGCCTCAAAAAGAATTTAAATAAAAGGCCAGATAAAAAGTTTTTCCAAAATTCCTCCAATTTTTTTTGAAAAGTCCTATAAATGAGTATGATCATTTTAAAAATGATTTGGGGTCAAACCCATGCTCATGGATTTTTCAAATATTCAAACAGAGGCTTGGAAATTAAATTTAAATGCTATTTGAATTGGATTCAAATAATTTGAATTCCAAAAATCTCCAAAACTTGGGAGTGACTAGTACTATGTCACATATGTCCAAGATAAATATTTGGGGATTTTAAAAAAATGCTTTGATATTTTTTTCAGAGCAAAACAAATACAACAGAAAGCAGAAAAAGAAAAATAACAAAAGGGCTGAAAGCCACTTACCTGGCCCACCTGGCCCAGCAGAGGAGGCCCAGCCCAAAGGGGCAAGGGCGTCTTCCTCCCTGGACAGGCAGGCAGCCAGGTCGCCGGCGAGCCTGGCATGGCCGCCAGGCAGCTGCCTGGCTGCTGCCCGCCCCTTTAGCGGCGCCGTGGACGCCCTGTGCTCCTCCCCTTCCACTTCCCCCTCCTCTGGAACCTCCTCCCCTCTCTCTCCCGTGCGTTCTCTCGAGGAACCGAGCGCCATCGTCGCCGCCGACGTGCACCAGCGCGGCCACCGTGCCCCCTTCGCCGAGCCGAGTTGTCCAAGAGCTCCGTTTTCGTCGACTTCGTCACCCCGTGCCATCAATTGGACCGAGGAGGCCCCGAGGACGCCGCCCCCTTCATCGTTCTTGTCGCCGGCTGCCAGACCCCGCCGTCGAATTCGCCGCCTCCGACGCCTCCCAGAGCTCCCCGACCACCCAGACCTGCTCCTGGTGAGCTCTTCTTCCCTCCCAGCCTCCCCGTTCTTCTCCAGGAGCCCTCCGTCGCCTAACTCAACGGAGCCCGAGCAGCGCCGCCGCGGGAGCTCGACCTCGCCATGGCCTCCGGCCTCCTCTGGCCGGCTGGTTCGACCCTTTGGATGCTCGCCTGCAAGGGCCGCGTTCCGATGCCCTTGGCGTAGCCTCCCGTGGCCGGAGTCGCCGGCTCCAGCGGACACCGCTGCGGCCAGCACTACTAGGGAAATAGCTATACATGGAAAGCTTATTAGTGGCGCATGTAGAAAGTGATGCGCCACCATATGTTATGGGTGGCGCACTGCGAAATAATGCGCCACCCATAAGACCTTATGGGTGGCGCATTATTTTGCAGTGCGCCACCCCTAATAGTGGGCCAGCCTGGATGACCTTATACGTGGCGCATCCAGAAATATGCGCCACCCCTAAGGACCTTATAGGTGGCGCATTTACAGAATGCGCCACCCCTAAGAGCTTATGGGTGGCGCATTCTGTAAATGCGCCACCCATAAGGTCCTTAGGGGTGGCGCATTGTGCTAATGCGCCACCCATAAGAGCTTAGGGGTGGCGCATTTCTCAGATGCGCCACCACTGACTTCCTATATGCGCCACTAAATGCCTAGATCTGCCCTTATCTACTCTACCCCACCTACCACCTCTCATTCACTCCACACAATTCTCAAACTAGATCTATTCGGTTTTCTCCTCCTCCCCACCTCATTTCTTCCATTTATCCATCGATACTTGGCATTACATCTATTTTGTTTCATATTGAAGTAAGTGGACCTCCTCCCAAACTCTTTTGTTCCATTTATGACCCATATACTTGCCTTTATTAGCTTGGGGTTTGTTGTATATGTGAAGCTTGGGTTTGATGTATATGTGAAGCTTGTGGTGGTTTGATGTATGTGTGAAGCTTATGGTGGTTTGATGTATATGTGTATCTTGAGTGGCAAATGTTTTGCCGAAATGTCGATTCATTTCCGTTTCGGAAAATTTCTAGCGCACTCTCCGCATGCTCCCATGCATTATTAGGGAAGGTCATGCCGAATTTTTCCGGCGACGACTGTGATATATAATTGTGTTGCTCTCTCCGTGCACGCAGGTGATCGACCATGGTCCGCGAGATGCTGAGCGATATCACCGTGGCTAGGTGGATGCAATGTGCGACAAATGACATGCTAAGGAATAATAGGTCGGATATAAGATGTCCGTGTCGGAGATGCAAACTGCAGTGCGTGACCGAGCCTGATTCTGTAATATTGCAAAGACACCTGAAGCGTAATGGTTTGATGGATGGCTACACACGATGGATAAGTGATGAAGCTGGTGAGGAGGAGGACGTCAATGGTGGGGCGCCAGTAAATGAGGAAGGGCAACCAGAAAACAGCGGCGGGCGAGATGACGAAGAGCATCCCGTACATGATCATGAAGAAGATGCCGAAGCGGATCATGTAGATCAAGATGCCGGACATGAAGATCAAGATGTCGGACATGATGATTCAAGCTGGGTGCGGGACCCTCATGTTCAAGAGCTGCTTGTCAAAGAGGCGTTGAACGCAAGAGGTGCAGCTAGAGAGAAAGCCAAGATGGCGCAACTCGAGAAAGACGCGATTACGAAGTTGTACGAAGGATGCAACGACGAGGATACCCGCTTGAATGTAACACTTGGGGCTATGGAGATGAAGGCAAAACACAAATGGACCGACGAAAGCTTCGATGATAACATGGCATTCTGGCACGATCGTCTTCCGAAGGGAAACACGTGCCCAACTAGTATCGCTGAGGCCAAGAAAGTCCTTTGCCCTCTCGATCTTCCGCACGTTAAATACCACGTCTGCATAAATGATTGCATGATCTATCGGGGTGAGGACGAAGATAAAACCACATGTTCGGTGTGCGGTGTTAGTCGATACAAGAGAGGGAAGAAAGTTCCTAGAAAAGTGGTATGGTACTTTCCGATCACTCCTCGTCTACAGAGGTATTTCGTAGATCCCGAGGAAGCAAAGCTCATGACCTGGCACGCGGATAGAAAGAAGCTAAAAGAGGATGACCCGAACCCGGATCCAGAAAAGGAGGACATGCTGAGGCACCCTTCAGATGGTAGCCAATGGACTGCGTTGGACCTCGAATACCCAGATTTTGGGAAAGAACCAAGGAACCTCAGGATTGGTGTGAGCACCGATGGAGTCAATCCGTTTGGCGGCCAGAGCAGCACACACAATACCTGGCCCGTGTTTGTATGCATATACAACCTTCCCCCCTGGAAGTGCATGAAGAAAAAGTACATAACAATGTGTATGCTAGTTCAAGGGCCGAAACAACCAGGTACAGACCTCAATCTATATCTGCAGCTGTTGAAAGAGGAGCTAGAAACGTTATGGAAAGACGGAGTCAATACGTGGGACGCCGCGGCAAAAGAATATTTCCCAATGAAAGCCGCGGTGATCACGACGGTGCACGACTATCTCGGATACGGATATTTATCAGGGCAGGTGGTCCAAGGATTCTGTGCATGTGTTAGGTGCATGGATAATACAACGTACCGCCAGCTACCAAAAGATCCCGGATCTTCAAAAACCGTGTTCCAGGGGTCTCGGAGGTGGCTTCCCAAGAAACACGCGTGGAGAAAACAGGGACATCTGTTCGATGGAAGCGAGGAGCTCCGAGCACCCCCAGCTCGAAGGAGCGGCAAAGAAATCGACAACTTGCTGAAAACTTGGAAAGAGTGCCCCGCGCCGGGAAAGAAAAAAAAGAAGACTCAGCCGTTGATGAGGGTATGGAAAGCGGGGTCTGTTTTCTGGGATTTGCAATACTGGAGTCTACTCTGCAGTCCTCATAGCCTTGATCTAATGCATATCACAAGAACGTGTGCGAGAGCTTGTTTGGCACGCTGCTCAACATGCCGGAGAAGACCAAGGACGGGCCAAAAGCAAGGAATGACTTGAAATTTATGGGCATCAGGAGGGAACTTCACCCCCCTAGTGAAGACGATGATGAGCCGGAGGAGGAAGAGGATACGGAAACGCAAAACTCTCGCAAACGAAAAAGGACGATGAAGAAGAAGACCAGTATTGATCACTGCCCCCCGGCATGCTTCACTCTGTGCGAGGAGGAGATCAAGCGGTTTATCCACTGCCTCATAGGAGTAAAATTTCCGAACGGATACGCGGGGAAGATAAGCAGATACCTAGACGAGGCGAAGCAGCGTTTCAGCGGGATGAAATCTCACGACTGTTTCGTGCTGATGACGCAGATTCTCCCGGTTGCGATGCGAGGGATAATGGACGAGCACGTCCGTAAAACGTTGTTTGGCCTTTGCAACTTTTTTGACGTCATCTCCCGGAAGTCGATTTGCGCTACGCAACTCAAAAGGCTACAGGAGGAGATCGTGCTCATACTATGCGAGCTTGAGATCTATTTCCCGCCCGCGTTCTTCGACATTATGGTGCATCTGCTGATCCACGTCGTGGAGGATATCGTCCAACTTGGGCCTGCGTTTCTGCGCAGCATGATGCCGTTCGAAAGGATGAATGGGCACATCAAAAAATACGTTCATAACAGGTCCCGTCCAGATGCAAGCATAGCGAAGGGCTTTCTAACCGAAGAGTGCATCTCTTTTTGCACGAATTATCTCAACACCGAGAACCCTGTGGGTCTGGCCGTCAACAAGCACTTTGGCAGGACCGATGGGTGTGGTCACCACGAGGGAAGCCGCGCAATGCATGTCAACTTTGACGGTCGAGACATCGACTTTGAAAGAGCAAGCCTAGTCGCGCTACAACACATCCAGCTGGTCGATCCTTGGATAGTAAAGCACAAGGATTTAATCAGGAAGAAGTACAGTGACCAGGGCCTGCAGATAATGGACCGAGATCCACGGCTAAACAAAGAGCACAACTCCGGTTTCATGACTTGGTTCAGGGACGAGCTTCGTGCTAATCCCCCGCGAAGGAACGCTTCCGAGGACGAAAAGATGATATTCACCTTGTCACAGGGTGCCGCACGCAACCTGATGACCTATCAAGCGTATGATATCAACGGCTACACATTTTACACGGAGGAAAAGGACAATAACTGCGATTACCAGAACTCAGGGGTAACGGGGATATTCTACACCGATGACGTCAAGGAAAGATTCTATGGAAGGATCGAGGACATATGGGAGCTCGACTACTGTGGAGAGAAGGTGCCGATGTTCCGTGTGAGATGGGCCAAGAGCGTCGTAAAAGAAGACCGGTACTTCACCACCATGGTTATACCCGAAGCCAAATCCAAGTCTACGGGCGCAAACGTCACCGCGAAAAATGAGCCGTGGGTACTGGCTAGCCAAGTGGACCAATGCTTCTTCATTATCGACCCATCAAAGCCGAGCCGCGTTGTAGTGAGGAGAGGCAAAAGAAACATCATCGGAATGGATGGAGTCGCCAATGAGCAAGACTTTGACAAGTACGGCGACCCGAAGATGGAGGATGACTACGCCGCTCAGGATACATACACCACAACCCTACCGAAGAAAGGTCTCCTCCCGTTCAAGAGGAAAAGTGAAGGCGTCCCGGGCCTAAATTATTCAACCACGACAAAGAAGGGAAAGAAGAAGATCGTGAGGAAACGATAGCTAGATAGCTAGCTCCAAATTTAAGAAAAATATTTTGTAATTCATGATCACTTTGTGTATGCATGGATTTAATATGACTTTGCTGTTGTTTGTTGGTGTTGCTGCTTGTGCTTTCTCCCTTTCACATTACACCTAGTATTTTGTCAAAGATTTTCCTTGTTTGCATCCAATTAAAAAAATGAAATGGTTAAACTTTAATTAAAAAAATGAAATGGTTAAACAAATATAATGAAATGGTTAAACAAATATAATGAAATGGTTAAACTTTAATTAAAAAATGAAATGGTGCTTAGGGGTGGCGCATCTAGCCTAAATGCGCCACTAAGTGTTCTTAGGGGTGGCACACTTTGTAGAAATGCGCCACCAAGTGGATCCTTATGCGTGGCTCATTTGGTAGAAATGCGCCACGCATAAGGATCCACTTGGTGGCGCATTTCTACAAAGTGGGCCACCCTTAAGCCTTAATATAACCAGCTACCCCCTTCCCTGCTCACACAGCAACCATCCCCCCACCTAGCCGTCGACTCGTCGGAGCCCTCGCCCCTTCCCCTTGACGCCGGAGCCTCCCTCGACGCCACCGGACCCGCCATCCCGGAGCCCGCAGTCGCCGCCGCAGGTCGGTTAGAGCAAGTACTCCCTCCGTTTCTTTTTACTCCGCATATAAGATTTGGTCAAAGTCAATCTTAATAAAGTTTGACCACTTTTATAGAAAAATGTACTCCATAATTATTATTTTTAAATGGTTTCACTTTAATTAAAAAAATAAATAATTGTTTAAACTTTAATTAATAAATAAATAATTGTTTAAACTTTAATTAAAAAATAAATAATTGTTTAAACTTTAATTAATAAATAAATAATTGTTTAAACTTTAATTAAAAAATAAATAATTGTTTAAACTTTAATTAAAAAATAAAAAAAGCTTAGGGGTGGCGCATATTGTTGAAATGCGCCACTAAGTGCTCTTAGGGGTGGCGCATTTTGCCAGAATGCGCCACCAACAGGTTTCTTATGCGTGGCGCATTTTGCCTAGATGCGTCACGCATAAGAAAATTGTTGGTGGCGCATTCTAGCAAAATGCGCCACCCCTATACCTTAACCTCCACGGGCCCCTCCCCTTGCTCGCGCACAGTACCCATTCTCTCATCTCGATCTCTCTCTCTAGCCTCGCCACCACCGGAGCCCTCGCCGCCAGCCACGCCCTTGCCTCGCCGCCAGCCGAGCTCTCGCCTCTCGAGCCCTAGCCGCCACCGTCCTCGCCGTCGACGCCGGAGCCGCCCCTCGACGCCACCGGAGCCGCCCCTCGATGCCACCGCGGAGGAGACGCTCCTCTACGCCACCGCGAAGGGTCCGCTCGACGCCACCGGAGCCGCTCGCCGCCACCGGAGCCGCCACCCCGACGCCCCCTAGGTGATCCCCCTCGACGCCTCCATCTCCATCCCTGCCCCCTTCTTACTTCCCCTGTTATTCAAAGAAAACAGAGAGGGGATTTGAGATTCTTGGTCCATATATGATGATGCATATGTTTTCTTCCATGTGTTTGTTAGAAATTGTTAAGGAATCCTGCACATGTGTTTGTTTTCTTACTAGAAATTGTTAAGAAATTGCTAGAAACTTACTCCATATATGATGATGCATATGTTTTCTTCCATGACTAAGCAACAATCCTTGAATCAGTGCATATAGTTGATGTTAGCTTACTGTTATCTTAGATTAATTAATAACACCATAATATTTTTTAACAAGAATCCAATGAACTTTGCTAAACTGTCCCATACTTTCTAAAATTAAGTAGTGAGCAATTCATGAAGAGTATTTCTTGTCAGTATTTATCTTGATAATGGTTCGTTTGAGTTATATTGTTTATTTTATTATCGATACAAAACAGTTTTGAAATGCTAAAGTAGCTAGTGTGAAACTATTTTGCTATGTTGCTTTCAGAGCAAGTTTACTCCATGCAAAATCATGCTTATTAAATATTTTTGTTGCAAAATCAGAGCACCATGATCGAATTGGATTGCTACACTGTATATGATATGCAGAGGTGTTTTGGATAACTAGTACTAGGGAGGGTGAAATTGCATCGAGCAAAAAGATATTAACACATCAAAGAAATTATGTCAGCCAGTGCAAACATATATGCAAAAATATACTGCATCTTAGTTGATATGTACAAAGCTCATAAAAAAATGAATTTTCTGAATTTTGATGCATATAGAACAAGCCATTTCTGGATGCACATAAAACAAGCCATTTAAAAAAACATAAAACCTCCTCTGATCACAATTTTGCATTTTCAGAAGTGATAGTAGTAGTTCAATTATTTCCCCAAAAAGAGTGCCTCAGACCGGCATCATTGGCCTAGCTAAGCTCAAGAAGTAGTATCAACATGGCATTTGTTCTTATCAGTTTTCAGATTAGAGAAACCAGAGAAACCTATGCAGAATTGGCCATGGTAATTAAACCACAACACACAAACCACCAAGACCACTGACTAGCATAATCATATGCCCAAGGCCTACATTGAGAACTCTTATGAACAAGTATGTGAGAAAATACAGGAGCCAGTACAAAATCAGAGAGCAATTTGAGTGAATATATGTGCATATCAGAATTGGAGAGGCCACATCCATTTAAATTCATAGCAATATGTTTTTATTAATATTTTTGCTTACAAAAATATCTTCTGATTGTGCATAGCTTTAAGTTGGTTTGCATCATCATAAACATCTAGCACTTGTCTCATATAGATGCTATTAAGAACAAATGTTATGTTGCTGGTTATTGTCACATACATGTTATTATATATTTTGCATAAATATTGCTAGCCTATATATATGTTGTGCAGGTACAAATCATTATCCCCTTTCTCCCGAAATGTGGATTAACTTCCGTTTCGGTTGAGAATAGGGCACTCTCATGTTAAGAAATAGAGCAAAGGTCATGCCGAATTTTTCCGTGAATTCGTGCATGACCTTTGCTATTTTTCTTAACATGAGAGTATTTGCATTTATTTATTGTGCTAATTAATTAAGTAGTTGCATTTTTTAATATTGTACTAGTGCAAACATGTCGACCGGAGCCGACGCCGGTCCTTCTTCTCAGCCCGGTACAAAAAGGAAGCAATTTTGGGAATACTCCCAGGAGGAGGTCGAGGAGCAGAGAGAAGAGGAAGTACCTCCGGGCGAGGAGGAGTATGAGGAGGAGATAGAGTCGGAGTCCGACTCATCGGATGATGACTTGGAGGAGGAGGCCGGTACGACAGACGGCGAGAGGAACATCGGCGAGGATGATGGGACCGGTGGCTCCAACACAGATGGTACCCATTCGAAGAAGAGGAATCGGAAACCGACCAAGGTCGGCGTCATCAGGCAAGAGTTTACTGCTGTGACCGCCGTCGGGATTCCTAAAGAGCCCGAACGTTTTTCGGAAGGGTACGACCGTCAAGTCGCGGCGATCCTCCGCAACACCGTGCCGATCACCACGATTAACCTCAGGAGTCGTGAGAATATTCATTATTGTCAGCTTCTTATCAACAAGCTGCAAGGACGATACAAGTTTCCGGAGCCGTACGATAACACCAAACTCAGAGGGAACAAAGTAAACACATGGGCCCTCAGGAAGATGAGCAAGGCCTTGTCCAGTTGGAAAACCCGGGTGAAGAGGGCAATTTTTGAAAAGAACAAAACCTGGGAGGAGCTCAAGGAGAAAGAGCCGTTGATCGACGAAGCTACCTACAACCTTTTCAAGGCTAGGTGTGAGTCCGAGCAAGCCAAGGCCGCGAGTGCAAAGGGCAAGGCCATGCGGTCGCAGGTCATAGGTAACCATCGTCTCGTAGCCGGTGGTTACAAAAGTTCCAAGCCTAAATGGGACAAGGAGGATGCCGAGTACGCCGCTGCGGGCATACCTAACCCCTTCCAGCAATACAAAGATGATCCGCAGACCGAATTCTTTGTGAGGGCCCGGAGCTATAAGGACAAAGCAACCTCGAAAATAATTATTGATCCTAAGAATCAGGAGTTTATGACTGCCGTGGTAAGTAGTTTACCACGCGACCTTGTCGATTGAATTCTCGAGTGAAGTTCACAATTTCTTAACGTTTCACATTCTTTTTGCAGCAAGCGGAAATGAAAATCGCCTCATCGCAGGAGTCGTCGGTTAGGCCGGCCGGCCCGTGGGACAACGCCTTCAACAGGGCGTTGAACAAGGTCAGGAAGGTTGACGACGTGACGGCGAAGCCATCGTTAGCCGACCGTGTGGTCGGCTTTGGTGCGGACCTAAATTGGTCCGAATATTATGGAAAATCGGCGGAGCAGTCCGGTTCGAGGGGGCGCAAGGCGAGAAGGACCGAAGAAGATGCCGCTTATGTTCGTGGACTAGAGGAGAAGGTGAACATGCTTCCGCAGCTTGTCCAGGACGAAGTGGCGAAGACGATGAACGCTCTCCTTCCAGATATGATGCAGTCGCTCGCGAATTGGCAAGCGCGTGGTGGACAAGGGCCCATACCAGTCCCCAGCATGGTCGGCAGCAACTCGGGCCCCGCGGCGCCTGCAGTCCCGACTCCGGCCATAGTGGTGGCTACCGCACCGACTCCCGGCGTATTGGTGACTCCGGCCGCCAACACCGCGGCGGCGACGCCGGACGTGATGGTAACTCCTCCGGTCACGATCGAGCAACCGGGGCATAACAATAATGCACCCGGCGGCAACACAAATAGGGCGACCGACGCCACGGGAGGCAGCGCGCCCTCCGTCTCTTGCATGCCCGCCGTCATCGGCGGGGTCTCTTCACTAGCCGACCTCGACGCCCTCAAGGTAACTATAAGCGTCTGCAACTCAAACGAGGACTTCATCTCCTTGCAACTCAAACGAGGACTTCACCTCGACGCCCTTTTTTAGTGGAATCTCTCTGATGCATATATATATATATCTCTTTCGCAGGAGGACACTCCATGCATTCTATTACAAGTCGTGGACGGCGAGTTGAAGGATGTTGCCAAAGGTAAAATCATTCAACCACAAAATCGAATCATGCACAATATGCCGATGGCACCGGAGATGCATAGGGTTCAAATCTCTCTCGTGATTTCGGGCTACGAGAGAGTTGAACCTCCCATTCAACCCCCCGGATACGATGAGGACGAGCCGGCAGTCCTCAGTGACTGTTTCAACCAAATATGCCTATGGCCGAAGAGCCAAATGCGTTTAATGACGGGGGAAAGGGGCACCACACCTAGGACAACACCGCTAGTCATCGTGTCGGCGCCACATGATCCCATCGGAGCACAACAAGAAGACGATGATCTTGATGATGATATCAGCGCCGACCAGTTCATCAATACTTTGTATGATGCTGATGACTTATTCATGCCTCCTGCTGAAGGAGCCTATCAGCATGACGAGGAAGCTCGCGGTCCAGCTGATCCTGCGGCGAAGCCTTCTTGCTCCACGCGTCTCTTCGCTGCTTCTCAGGACATGTCTCCAGCAGCTTGCGCCTTCACCGAGCCTCAAGCAGATGCCACAAGATCTATTCTCAGCCCGTCCACACTCCATAAGGCGGCCACTGAGCAGATAAAGGCCGGTGACTGCTCAAAATCATAAAAGAAGAAGGGACGGAAAAGAAAGAAGAGCATCACTTCTAGTAGCCAACCTTCGATGCCGATCCGGGCTCAGGACGGGCCACCAAGACCCAAGGATCTCTCGTTTGAAATCCATGTGGCTGGTAGGGCGATGCTACCTAAGGACATGCTGGACCTTGCAACTTCGGATATGCAGAGTGTGCATCATAGTATTATGGCATTAGAGAAGATTCTTCTTCGAGAAGAGAATCCCTCGTACCCGGTTTTCATGGCCAAGGTGCCAATCAACATGGGCTTCATCAACACTATCCCCGCGGATATGATAATCCTGCGGTTTTCAGAGATCTTCAATTTGTACCATCTCAAGCGGCTGGACCATAGCCTTATCCGTCTGTTCTCGCTTAGCCTTTCTATGAGTATCAGGAGAGATAAGACCCCGAGCGTCGCGATATTGGACCCCTTCTACATGCGTGAAAGCATCTTGATGGACGACGGGGACGCGGCTCTCGCGGCGGGGTACATCACAGACTTCATGCTACGGAACGCCGACAAAGATTCATTTCTTATGACCTACTCTCCCAAGTAAGTCATTCGCTCGCCTCCGTAGCGTATATGCTTTCTTAGCTTTCCATTGTCCTCTTCCAACATTCCTTTTGGATTGTTTTAATTATGCAGTGAGGATCAAGACTGCGTGCTCATCTGCTTTTCACCGCAACACTCGCATGCCGTGTATTTAGACTCGGGGAGTGTGAAGAAGAAAGATTACAAGTATATCATGAGAGTTTTGGATGATGCTCTCGTCGGCTACATAAAAGCCGGAGGCAAAATCGTGAAGCAGAAGTTCAGGAAAAATCAGCCTGGCGTGAACGTGTTCAACCACGTAACGCAGTTCCCGTGCGTCAAGCAGCCGGCTGGCAGTGTAAGGGATGCGTACTACGCCCTTTATCACATGAGGGCGATTGTACAGGAACAACGCAACCTTACGCTGCCAAGTCATCTCAGAGCGTGGGCCGAAAGGAAGGCGGAAATCGCCGATGCAAATCTGAAGGAGGAGTTCTTTCACATCCAAGCGCAGATGGCGACTATCATCCGTCATGAAGTACAAATGAGGGGGTCGATCTTCCACTCCAACATTGCACCATCCAATGGGGAGATAGAAGTCCGCCTAAAGGCCCTGCGTGACACAAGGCCTTTCATGACGAAAGAAGGATGCCGCCCATTCCCCGAGCCGAGTCAAAACAATTAATTGAATGTACTCTTTGTGTAATTTGGGTGTAATTTGGATGTACTCTTTGTGTACTAGATGGTAGTGTCAAATACTCTTGGTGCTCTTTGTGTATAAAGGTCACTGCATATGCATTTTTATGCATATGTGCATGCTTTTCACCATTCATCGACTTTCTTTAAGTTGTTGATAAGAATAGATGCTAGATTGCTTTGTTCTCCTTTGGTATGATTCATATGGATGTGACCTCTAAAGATTTGTTTTGTGCAGGTTGAAGAGCAAACAAGTAGTGATGACGAAAGTAGCTTTCGGTTTTCAATAATTGTTGGACTCATTGTAATTTTGTGATGGAATGTAATCTTGTGAATCTTGTTGGCCTCTAAACCTTTGTAATAAAAATTATATTGCAATTCTTTTGTATCAATAATTGTTGGCCTCATTGTTATATTGTATTTTTCATTTCTGTAATATAATAAAAATATCTGTAATGCTTTTATTCTTTTATGTAATTCTTTTTTTTTGTTTTCTGTAATTATTTAGTGGCGCATTTGTTTAGTATTTAGTGGCGCACTGTGAATGCGCCACCCCTAAGGCCCTTAGGCGTGGCGCATAGCAGAATGCGCCACCCCTAAGAGCTTAGAGGTGGCACATTCTGAGATGCGCCACACCTAAGGGCCTTAGGGGTGGCGCATCCAGAATGCGCCACCTCTAAGCCCTTATTAGTGGCTTGTAGTTAGCGGCGCATTCATAATGCGCCACTAAACTCAAAATCAGTGCGCCACTATAAGGCTATTCCCTAGTAGTGCAGAGGCCACCGGCGGCTAAACGCCGGCCGGCCTGCTAAACCCCCCTCCTAATCCCTCTCTCTCTCTCACTGACGGGTGGTACCCAGCCCCCTTAATCCCCTGTTATTTCTAATTAAAACGGGGTTAACCCCAGAGGCAATGACAGGTGGGTCCCAGGCGTCAGTTTGACTGGTCAGCGCCCCATGATGTCATACTGATGTCATGCTTGCGCAATAAACTTTTTTCTATTTAACACAATTCCAGAAAATGTTTAAATCTTTGAAATTCAATAACTTTTAAACCATAACTCCAAATCAAACAAATAATATATGAAAAATCATCATAAAAATTCAAGGATTCCAAATATAATACTTTCATAGATGAAAAACACATCTATGATGATGAACCAGTAGCATTTAGCTATTTGGGTTATTTGGAATAATTCAAAATAAATGTTTAAATCATTTCAAATTAAATCGTTGCAATGCCAACCTCATCACATGAACATCAGAGGCATATCATACACATGACCACATGGTTTACCATATCCAAACATTAGCAAATGCAACTTTGGCTAATTTGAACCACATTTGGAGTTTGAATTTGAATTTCTTATTCAAATCAACTTCAATTAACTTGTTGAAAATTGAACATAGATCACATCAGTACCATGCCATGTTTCATTCTTGAATGTGCATTGCAATGTGATGTTTATACTTTGTTGTCTCGGTGTTTGCTTCTTCTCGATAGATCCATCGCCGAACGTAGTCCCTGTTTCTCCGAAGAGTGGCACCCCCGAGTCTCGACAATAAGGCAAGCAAACCCCCTTTGATCATATCTATAAAAACCCAGTTTCCCTCTTGTTCTCTTATGCATGTTTAGGTGATTCACATGTTACCGTTCTATCGCTAGTTGAACCCATCCTTTGCATGACCTATCATTGCTACCACAGTATTAAGCAAACCTCAACCTAGCAGATACAAGTTTGTTTGTGCTCATCATGTGGCCCTTCATCCATGTTATGCTATGCCATGCTAGAGTTGTTTGCAATGAAGTTGATCCATCTGGGTGATGTATCGGGATGGTAGTGAACACATGCAACAAGGTGGTAACGTGTTGATGAAGTCACCCTAAAATAAGTGAACAATGTGAGGCTGTGTAGGAGTACACAGTGGGTTGTCTCATTTACACTGCCCTAGGCCCCGAGTTCTTGTGTTGTGATCCAAGACACGGATTACTACCACATGTTGGGCTCATTGACCCCTCTCGACCTATTAACTCACCCCGACTAGGGTCTAGGATTCGCATGGGTTAACTTTATTCTATTTTTTTTCATAACGTAGCACGGTTTTAGGCAAGCGCAGCACCATCCGTCGAGGTGGGCTTGTCGGACCGTCCATACATCGTCTGGGTCCTGAACGGAAACCCCGGCCGGATTCCTGATTGGGGTACAACTCAGATAGGCGATTCCCTGGACTAGAGTTGGAGCCGTGAGGTAAGTGTCGTGGTACTATCCTCGCCGACACCGCTTGAAGGTGACGAGTTCTAGGCGGTAAGTGGTAGCTACGTATGTGAAGAAGTACACCCCTGCAGGGTTAATGAACTATTCGAATAGCCGTGTCCGCGGTTATGGACTGCTTGGAGATCTTTACTTGATTATTAGACAACTCAAATGGATACTCTAAAAATCGCAAGATAAGTGTGAGTGCTTTGGGTTGCTTCCTCGTGGGGAAGTCGAGGAAGGATCCATGGTTGTGTAATAATGTGGTGATCAAGATTAGATGGACTCGTGTGCGCCTCTCATCTCAACTCTATGTAGTCGTAGTACAGGATAGCCAAGTCAAAGCTTTCTGCATTACAACCCCACTTGCCTTTACCTTGATACTTGAGCATGAGTAGTATAGTTCTGACGTAAGTCTTGCTGAGTACGACTTTGTACTCACGTTTGCTTATTCTATGTTTTAGAGACGAGACCACTGACCCCGATGGTGGCCTCCCCCTTCAAGCTCGACATCGACGAAGTTATGTAGTCCCAGACAGCAGCCTGGTCCCTCTGGAGGGTCGTTGTGTTTTCTTAAAGGCTTCTTAAGCCATTTGTTAACCTTGTCTTTACTAAGACATAATTTGCTTCCGTTGTTGTATGATGTAATGTTGGATCACAGTGATGTGATCTCTGCTTGTAACACTACTATATCTGCTCTGTTTAGCAGATGCAACAAAGCTATGAGTTTCTAGAGTTCATGTTGTGTTACCTGCTGTTTACACTAGACATGTATGCTGCGTGTATGATTATAACGTGCATGTCTTAGTGTGGGGTTCGATACCTTAGTTGTGCTCTCGCCGGCGGTCTTTTATACACCAAGTGGCCCTTAGATGTGCGCAGCTTGGGGCATCGCGATGCGATTGCTCGTGACTCTGTCACGTGGCACACTTTGTTGTATGATTGAGCCCGCCCGAGACCCCGACTAAGAGATCGGGCTGGAGTCTGTTTATGTAAGTGTTAGGATTCAATCGATAATATGGTTGAGGCGACTTGTCTATGAGTATGGGATTTCACCACCCATAATCATTTAGACTTGTGAGCGGGCGATGAGGACCCATCTCAGTTTATCATCCGTCCTGGATGGGATGCCCCTCACGTTCGAGCTTTCCGAGAGTGTCTTGTACTTGGCCTTGTCTGCTTAGACAAGTGGGTATGGCTCTCGGCTCTCCATATGATTGCATTGTGACTGGAATTACATATACAAATCCCAGGTCCCGACAGACTTGGTATCAGAGCAGGACTGCCTGTAGGATTAGTAAACCTTGGCCGAAGTCGAGTCTAGCATTCTATAGTTATATAGTTACTTTGGGTATAAGGGAACAACGTAAGGCTTCATTTTTCTCCTTACCGTCATCGATCTGAGTTCTAAATCACCCTCATCTTTTCTACGGGAAGATAGGACTAGGCTCTTCTATGTCTATACTAGAACATCTCGTTGTTTGAGTCTCCATAGCTGTAGGATTGTTTTGGTCGTCTAGAGTCAGCTTTCCATCAAGTCTTTGAGAAGGTTCTGATCATTCTTGCAGATTGATTCATCTTTTCACCCCGGTACAGCCGTTATGCTGTCCGATTTTTTCCGTGTTTCCAGTGATTCCAATGCTTTTGCATTACAATCTTGTCCGCTCTTAAATTATGTCATCTTTGCTTTGATTCCATCATAAATCCTATTCTGATTGTTGATTTTTATCACACAGAATGTCAGGTGGGACTAGATGTGTTGAATCTGGCCACAGTAATCAAAGTGGTGATGATGATCCTACTTCACCGCCTTCTGCAGCGGAAATCATGATGGAGGCTGAGAGAAATCGACGTGATCAAACACGCCTTTTGGAACTCATTGAGAAGAATACTTCTCTCCAGCGAGATGCGGTAATATCCATCCAGGATTTTATCCTTTTGAACCCGCCAGTTTTCCGATGTTCATCTGAGCCCCTTGATGCCGATGATTGGCTCCGTTCCATCGAGCGTAAGCTTGAGAAGGCCCATGTTTCTCCAGATGATCGTGTGATGTTTGCGGCATACTTTTTGGAAGGTGCTGCTGGTGAATGGTGGGAAAGTTTTGTTGCAATGCAGCCTGATGGTCACGTAGTGACTTGGCAGGAGTTCCGTGATGCCTTCCAAGGGTACCACATTCTGGATGAGCTGATGGAAAGAAAGAGGGAAGAGTTCTGCACCCTATCTCAGGGAAATATGACCGTTCATCAGTACAGAACCGAGTTCAACCGTCTTTCTCGTTATGCCCCTGAGAAGATATCAACCGATGCGAAGAAGCAAGCAAGGTTCCGCAAGGGACTTAGCCCTGTCCTTCGTCATGATCTCAATCTCCTTGAATTTGTCAACTTCGAGGATTTGGTCAATAGATCATTCAGAGCTGAGCATGGAAATGAGGTCTTTGAAGAGTCTCGCAAGCGTGATCGTGATCTTGCTTCCTCTTCTAGTTTGGGTTCTCAGAAACGTCGAATTTGGATCCCGACTAGTGCCCTTCCTTCGCACTTGATTCCAAGACCATCTCCACAAAGCAAGAAAACCCAGAAAGATAGTAGAGAGCTTGCCATACAAACTCCACAACCTAACAACCGTTTGTGCTACAAGTGTGGTAATCCTGGCCACATTGCACGACAGTGTTCATTGCAAGAGAATGTTCCTCCTCGTCCAAAACATAAAGCCAAAGCTAAGCCACCAAAGCCTTCCAAAACCAAGTCCGCTATTGTTGAATATGGGCGTGTGAACCGTGCCACCATCAAAGAACCCAAGAGGATACTAAGTTTGTACTCGGTACACTTCCTGTCAACTCCAAACCTGCTTCTGTTCTATTTGATTCTGGAGCTTCTCATTCCTTTTTGTCTGAAAAGTTCGCACTCCTGCATGACATTTCATTTGAGGAGTTGCCTACCCCTTTCATGATTAAAACTCCAGGAACCACATGGCGTACCAGTAGGGTAAGTCATGACAATGAGATTGCTGTTGAGGATGTTGTATTCCTGTCTTCTCTCATAGCCCTCAAATCCTCAGATATCGATATCATCTTAGGTATGGATTGGTTGTCCAAACACCGTGCCAAGATCGATTATGCCACCAAGTCAGTCCAACTCACTCATCCTTCCGGCAAGATAGTCCATTTCACGTCTCAAGGTTGAGACACCCAGCTATATTCGTTGAATGAACATCCCCTTCCTAACCTTGAAGATATTCCGATAGTTTGTGACTTTCCGGATGTCTTTCTAGAAGAGCTGCCGGGAATGCCACCCGACAGGTGTGTAGAATTCATAGTGGATCTTATACCAGGCACAACCCCAATTTCGAGACATCCATATAGAATGGCCCCACATGAGTTAGCTGAGCTAAAAACCCAACTTGATGCTTCGTTGGCGAAAGGCTTCATCCGCCCTAGCTCATCGCCATGGGGTTGCCCCGTTCTGTTCCTAACGAAGAAAGATGGAACAGAAAGGATGTGCGTAGACTATCGTCCGCTAAATCTAGCGACGATAAAGAACAAGTACCCACTTCCCAGGATCAATGATCTTTATGATCAACTTGCTGGATCCTCTGTCTTCTCCAAGATGGATTTGAGATTAGGTTATCATCAAATCAAAATCAGAAACGAGGACATTCCCAAGACGGCTTTCACTACTCGTTATGGTCTTTATGAGTACACCGTCATGTCCTTCGGTTTAACCAATGCCCCAGCCACTTTTTCGCGCTTGATGAATTCGATCTTCATGGAGTACTTAGATAAATTTGTTGTGGTTTATCTTGATGACATCCTCATCTACTCGAAGAACGAAGAAGAGCACACAAAACATCTTAGACTGGTGTTGATGAAACTTAGAGAGCATCGCCTTTATGCTAAATTCTCCAAGTGTGAATTTTGGCTACCAGAAGTGACCTACTTAGGCCACGTGATTTCTGCAAAAGGCATTGCAGTCAATCCCGAGAGAGTTCAGGCCGTCCTTGACTGGACTCCACCTGAATCGGTTAAGCAAGTTAGGAGTTTTCTTGGCCTAGCAAGCTATTCTCGCTGCTTCGTTGAGAACTTCTCCAAAGTTGCAAAGCCTCTGACTGAACTCCTCAAGAAAGATAAGAAATTTCTATGGACCCCCAAGTGCGAGGAAAGCTTTCAAGAGATAAAAAGAAGATTGACTTCTGCAACCGTACTTGCACCTCCAGACACCAAAAGGGATTTCGAGATCTATTGTGATGCTTCACGGCAAGGGTTAGGATGCATACTTATGCAAGATCGACATGTGGTAGCTTATGCTTCACGCCAGTTGCGTCCACATGAAGAAAACTATCCTACCCATGATCTTGAACTCGCTGCCGTAGTTCATGCCCTGAAGACTTGGCGACATTACCTCCTTGGTAATCGTTGTGAAATCTATACCGATCACCGAAGCCTCAAATACATATTCACCCAGCCAGATCTTAATCTCAGGCAAAGACGCTGGATAGAGTTGATAAAAGATTACGACTTGAGTATCTCTTACACCCCAGGCAAAGCCAATGTCATGGCTGATGCACTAAGTCGTAAGTCGTATTGCAACAACCTCATGTTACAACAGTATCAACCACTTCTCTATGAGGAATTTCGAAAGATGAATCTCGAGATTGTTCCTCACGGATTCCTTTCCACCTTGATTGTGAAACCAACTCTTGAGGATCAAATCAAAGCTGTTCAACAACGTGCTCGAGATATCCGATATATCAAATAGAACATTGCTAGCGGTAAGGCAAGATGTTTTACCCTAGACCATGAAGGTACTGTGTACTTTGAGAATAGGATGGTAGTTCCGAAGAATAGGAATCTAAGGCAGTAGATCCTTAAGGAAGCCCATGACACCCCTCTCTCGATTCATCCTGGTAGTACTAAGATGTATCAAGATCTACGCCAGAGATTTTGGTGGACTAGGATGAAGCGAGAAATCGCTCAATTTGTTGCTGAGTGCGATATTTGTCGTCGTGTGAAAGTAGAGCATCAAAGACCTGCTGGTACTCTTCAACCTTTAGCCATTCCTGAGTGGAAATGGGATAAAGTCAGTATGGATTTCATCACTGGCTTTCCAAAGTCTCAGAAAGGAAACAATGCCATCTTCGTGGTCATTGACCGTCTTTCTGAAGTTGCTCATTTCCTTCCTGTTCGCGAGAGTATAACTGCTAGCCAGTTGGCGGATTTATATGTCTCCCGGATCGTTTCTCTCCATGGTGTTCCTTTGGAAATCAATTCAGACCGTGGAAGTCTTTTCACCTCTCGATTTTGGGAAAGTTTTCAAAATGCTATGGGAACCCATCTCTCCTTTAGCACCGCCTTTCATCCCCAGTCAAGTGGTCAAGTAGAAAGAGTTAATCAAATTCTCGAAGACATGCTCAGAGCCTGTGTTATCTCATTCGGAAAGAGTTGGGAGAAATCTCTTCCATTCGCCGAGTTTTCTTATAACAACAGCTTCCAGTCTAGCTTGGGCATGGCACCCTTTGAATTTCTCTATGGACGAAAATGTCGAACACCATTGAACTGGGTAGAAACAGGTGAAAGAGAATTCTTTGGACCGGATATGATCCAGGACGTAGAAGATAAAGTTCGCATTGTTCGTGGGCAATTGAAAACAGCCCAGTCTCGTCAGAAAAGCTACTATGATCGTCATCATAGGCCAGAGAGCTACGAGATGGACGAGAAAGCTTACCTCCGGGTTACTCCTCTGAAGGGAACCCATCGCTTCGGTATCAAAGGCAAATTGGCCCCACGTTACATAGGCCCCTTTCGCATTCTAGCTAAACGTGGAGAAGTTGCCTACCAACTTGAACTACCGCCGCATCTTTCTCAGGTTCACGATGTCTTCCACGTATCTCAACTCAGGCGTTGCTTCAAGGACCCCATCCGCGAAGTAGACCACGAAACGCTTGATCTCCAAGAAAATCTGTCTTATCGAGAGTATCCTGTCCGTATCCTCGATGAAGCTGAGCGTACCACCCGGCGTCAGAAGATCAAGTTCCTCAAAGTGCAGTGGTCCAACCATTCTGAGAAGGAAGCCACCTGGGAACGAGAAGATCGTCTTCGAGTTGAATACCCCACCCTCTTCCCGACTACTTCTGAATCTCGGGACGAGATTCTTTTGAGTGGGGGCGAGTTGTCACAACCCTAGTTTTGGCATGTGCTTTTATTACTAGAAATAATTGCATCATGTTTAAATTCTTGGTTTAAGAATTGGGGATTTGGAAAAGCCTCAAAAAGAATTTAAATAAAAGGCCAGATAAAAAGTTATTCCAAAATTCCTCCAAACAATTTTGAAAAGTCCTATAAATGAGTAAGATCATTTTAAAAATGATTTGGGGTCAAACCCATGCTCATGGATTTTTCAAATATTCAAACAGAGGCTTGGAAATTAAATTTAAATGCTATTTGAATTGGATTCAAATAATTTGAATTCCAAAAATCTCCAAAACTTGGGAGTGACTAGTACTATGTCACATATGTCCAAGATAAATATTTGGGGATTTTAAAAAAATGCTTTGATATTTTTTCAGAGCAAAACAAATACAACAGAAAGCAGAAAAAGAAAAATAACAAAAGGGATGAAAGCCACTTACCTGGCCCACCTGGCCCAGCAGAGGAGGCCCAGCCCAAAGGGGCAAGGGCGTCTTCCTCCCTGGACAGGCAGGCAGCCAGGTCGCCGGCGAGCCTGGCATGGCCGCCAGGCAGCTGCCTGGCTGCTTCCCGCCCCTTTAGCGGCGCCGTGGATGCCCTGTGATCCTCCCCTTCCACTTCCCCCTCCTCTGGAACCTCCTCCCCTCTCTCTCCCGTGCGTTCTCTCGAGGAACCGAGCGCCACCGTCGCCGCCGACGTGCACCAGCGCGGCCACCGTGCCCCCTTCGTCGAGCCGAGTTGTCCAAGAGCTCCGTCTTCATCGACTTCGTCACCCCGTGCCATCAATTGGACCGAGGAGGCCCCGAGGACGCCGCCCCCTTCATCGTTCTCGTCGCCGGCTGCCAGACCCCGCCGTCGAATTCGCCGCCTCCGACGCCTCCCAGAGCTCCCCGACCACCCAAACCTGCTCCTGGTGAGCTCTTCTTCCCTCCCAGCCTCCCCGTTATCCTCCAGGAGCCCTCCGTTGCCTAGCTCAACGGAGCCCGAGCAGCGCCGCCGCGGGAGCTCGACCCCGCCATGGCCTCCGGCCTCCTCTGGCCGGCTGGTTCGCCCCTTTGGATGCGCGCGTGCAAGGGCCGCGTTCCGATGCCCTTGGCGTAGCCTCCCATGGCCGGAGTCGCCGGCTCCAGCGAACACCGCCGCGGCCAGAGGCCACCGGCGGCTAAACGCCGGCCGGCCTGCTAAACCCCCTCCTAATCCCTCTCTCTCTATCACTGACGGGTGGGACCCAGCCCCCTTAATCCCCTGTTATTTCTAATTAAAACGGGGTTAACCCCAGAGGCAATGACAAGTGGGTCCCAGGCGTCAGTTTGACTGGTCAGCGCCCCATGACGTCATACTGATGTCATGCTTGCGCAATAAACTTTTTTCTATTTAACAGAATTCCAGAAAATGTTTAAATCTTTGAAATTCAATAACTTTTAAACCATAACTCCAAATCAAACAAATAATATATGAAAAATCATCAGAAAAATTCAAGGATTCCAAATATAATACTTTCATAGATGAAAAACACATCTATGATGATGAACCAGTAGCATTTAGCTATTTGGGTTATTTGGAATAATTCAAAATAAATGTTTAAATCATTTCAAATTAAATCGTTGCAATGCCAACCTCATCACATGAACATCAGAGGCATATCATACACATGACCACATGGTTTACCATATCCAAACATTAGCAAATGCAACTTTGGCTAATTTGAACCACATTTGGAGTTTGAATTTGAATTTCTTATTCAAATCAACTTCAATTAACTTGTTGAAAATTGAACATAGATCACATCAGTACCATGCCATGTTTCATTCTTGAATGTGCATTGCAATGTGATGTTTATACTTTGTTTTCTCGGTGTTTGCTTCTTCTCGATAGATCCATCGCCGAACGTAGTCCCTGTTTCTCCGAAGAGTGGCACCCCCGAGTCTCGACAATAAGGCAAGCAAACCCCCTTTGATCATATCTATAAAAACCCAGTTTCCCTCTTGTTCTCTTATGCATGTTTAGGTGATTCACATGTTACCGTTCTATCGCTAGTTGAACCCATCCTTTGCATGACCTATCATTGCTACCACAGTATTAAGCAAACCTCAACCTAGCAGATACAAGTTTGTTTGTGCTCATCATGTGGACCTTCATCCATGTTATGCTATGCCATGCTAGAGTTGTTTGCAATGAAGTTGATCCATCTGGGTGATGTATCGGGATGGTAGTGAACACATGCAACAAGGTGGTAACGTGTTGATGAAGTCACCCTAAAATAAGTGAACAATGAGAGGCTGTGTAGGAGTACACAGTGGGTTGTCTCATTTACACTGCCCTAGGCCCCGAGTTCTTGTGTTGTGATCCAAGACACAGATTACTACCACATGTTGGGCTCATTGACCCCTCTCGACCTATTAACTCACCCCGACTAGGGTCCAGGATTCACATGGGTTAACTTTATTCTATTTGTTTTCATAACGTAGCACGGTTTTAGGCAAGCGCAGCACCATCCGTCGAGGTGGGCTTGTCGGACCGTCCATACATCGTCTGGGTCCTGAACGGAAACCCCGGCCGGATTCCCGATTGGGGTACAACTCAGATAGGCGATTCCCTGGACTAGAGTTGGAGCCGTGAGGTAAGTGTCGTGGTACTATCCTCGCCGACACCGCTTGAAGGTGACGAGTTCTAGGCGGTAAGTGGTAGCTACGTATGTGAAGAAGTACACCCCTGCAGGTTTAATGAACTATTCGAATAGCCGTGTCCACGGTTATGGACTGCTTGGAGATCTTTACTTGATTATTAGACAACTCAAATGGATACTCTAAAAATCGCAAGATAAGTGTGAGTGCTTTGGGTTGCTTCCTCGTGGGGAAGTCGAGGAAGGATCCATGGTTGTGTAATAATGTGGTGATCAAGATTAGATGGACTCGTGTGCGCCTCTCATCTCAACTCTATGTAGTCGTAGTACAGGATAGCCAAGTCAAAGCTTTCTGCATTACAACCCCACTTGCCTTTACCTTGATACTTGAGCATGAGTAGTATAGTTCTGACGTAAGTCTTGCTGAGTACGACTTTGTACTCACGTTTGCTTATTCTATGTTTTAGAGACGAGACCACTGACCCTGATGGTGGCCTCCCCCTTCAAGCTCGACATCGACGAAGTTATGTAGTCCCAGACAGCAGCCTGGTCCCTCTGGAGGGTCGTTGTGTTTTCTTAAAGGCTTCTTAAGCCATTTGTTAACCTTGTCTTTACTAAGACATAATTTGCTTCCGTTGTTGTATGATGTAATGTTGGATCACAGTGATGTGATCTCTGCTTGTAACACTACTATATCTGCTCTGTTTAGCAGATGCAATAAAGCTATGAGTTTGTAGAGTTCATGTTGTGTTACCTGCTGTTTACACTAGACATGTATGCTGCGTATATGATTATAACGTGCATGTCTTAGTGTGGGGGTCGATACCTTAATTGTGCTCTCGCCGGCGGTCTTTTATACACCAAGTGGCCCTTAGATGTGCGCAGCTTGGGGCATCGCGATGCGATTGCTCGTGACTCTGTCACGTGGCACACTTTGTTGTATGATTGAGCCCGCCCGAGACCCCGACTAAGAGATCGGGCTGGAGTCTGTTTATGTAAGTGTTAGGATTCAATCGATAATATGGTTGAGGCGACTTGTCTATGAGTATGGGATTTCACCACCCATAATCATTTAGACTTGTGAGCGGGCGATGAGGACCCATCTCAGTTTATCATCCGGCCTGGATGGGATGCCCCTCACGTTCGAGCTTTCCGAGAGTGTCTTGTACTTGGCCTTGTCTGCTTAGACAAGTGGGTATGGCTCTCGGCTCTCCATATGATTGAATTGTGACTGGAATTACATATACAAACCCTGGGTCCCGACAGAGAGTTAAATAGAAAGAGCCATTGAGGCCACCAAAAAAATAAAAAAATAGAAAAAAGAGAAAAAGAAATAAAAAGAGAGAAAGGGGCAACACTACTATCCTTTTGAGAGATCCACACTAGTACTCCCTCTATATCCTTGTACTCCATAGAGATGATCATTATGCATATAGCTATGTGGGGACCTTCACACTATAGAACTTGGCTTGCATATTCCAAGGATGAGCCTCCTCAAACGAGCTCTAGGTCTTCATGAGCGAGGAAGTTAGATGCAGCCCCACTAGTTCCATTGGAGAGCTTTCTAGCTCATATGTGCATCCGTTGCATGGCAATCCCTACTCCTCACATCATATCTATCATTTGGCTTTCTCTCGCCTATGATTGTCCTCATTGATGTGAGCCTTTCACACCATTTTTTTCTTCCTCCTCCACCTATTTTTTCTTTGCCATCCTAAGTGTCAACTCTCGTGCTTACGCTCATCCATTGCATGAGTGCTCAAAATATTGAAAAAGGAGTGGATCAAATTGACTTGTACGTGGCTAGTGGTCTTGGGACGAGTCAAGATAAGATTCTAGAAAAAGACCAAGTGTGAAACTTTAGTAGATTGAAAAAGACCGGCTCCCAAAGCAACTCTAAGGGCGGAGCCAAGAATGAAACTGAGTGCTTCTACTGCAAGGGCACAGGACACTGGAAGAGAAACTGCAAGAAGTATCTGGCCGATAAGAAGTCCGGGAAAACCGGAAAAGGTTTAATTGTTATACAAGTTAATGTCATTGATGTTTTGCTTGCTAGCGAAAATTCTAAGTCTTGGGTATTTGATACCGGATCGGTTGCTCACATTTGCAACTCGATACAGGGACTGCAGAAGGTCCGCAAGCTAGCAAAGAATGAAGTCATGATGCGCGTCGGGAACGGCGCTGGGATCGCCGCTCAAGCCGTCGGCATTATGCCTCTACGTCTCCCTTCAGGATTTATCTTAGAGCTAAATAAATGTTATTTTGTTCCACTATTGTGTAGAAACATTATCTCTGGATCATGTTTAGTACACGATGGGTATTCGTACAAGTCTGAGAACAATGGTTGTTCACTTTATTGTAAGGATATGTTTTATGGATTTGCACCCATTGTTGGGGGCCTTTTCATACTAAATCTTGAATGTGAAAATGATGTCTTTAACATGAATGCTAAACGCCTTAAGAAGGTTGATACCACAACCACTTATTTGTGGCACTGTCGGCTTGGCCACATCGGAAAGAAACGCATGCAAAGACTCCAAAGAGATGGAGTTTTACCGTCCTTTGATTTTGAATCATTTGACACATGTGAAGCTTGTCTAATGGGAAAAATGACCAAGATGCCGTTCAAGGGTCATCCTGAACGGGCGGGTGAATTATTGGAAATAATACATAGTGATGTATGTGGTCCAATGAGCACAGCCGCACGGGGTGGGTATTTCTACTTCGTGACTTTTACTGATGATTTAAGTCGGTATGGCTACATCTACTTGATGAAGCATAAGTCAGAAACCTTTGAAAAGTTCAAGGAATTTCAGAATGAGGTAGAAAATCATCGTGACAAAAAGATTAAGTTTCTGCGGTCTGATCGCGGAGGCGAATACCTTAGTCATGAGTTTGGCCAACATCTAAGTGACCGTGGAATCGTTTCACAGCTTACGCCTCCCGGAACTCCACAGCGAAATGGAGTATCGGAAAGACGTAACCGAACCTTGTTAGACATGGTAAGGTCGATGATGTCTCTTACAGATCTGCCGATATCTTTTTGGGGTCACGCACTAGAAACTGCCGCTCACACACTAAACCGAGCACCGTCTAAGTCTGTTGAAACGACACCACATGAGATGTGGAATGGGAAGAAACCCAGTTTGTCGCACCTTAAAATTTGGGGATGTGAGGTACTTGTAAAACGTTTACAACCAACCAAACTCGATCCCAGATCAGACAAATGTAACTTTGTAGGTTATCCAAAAGAAACAATTGGGTATTCCTTCTACCTACCCTCCGAGCACAAAGTGTTTGTCGCTAAAAGCGGAGTCTTTCTTGAGAAAGAGTTTCTCGCCAAAGAAGTAAGTGGGAGGACAGTACAACTTAATGAGATTAGTGAATCTTCGGCGACCGTTGCTATGGCTAAAGAACCGGAAGTAATTCCGCAAATTATCCCTACAACCGAGCCGGAAGTTGTCGCATATAATGCAAAAACTTCAGACAATGTTGTAACTGAACCGCGTAGATCAGGTAGGGCTGTCCAGCCACCTGAGTGGTTTCATGATGAAATCTTCATTCTTGAAGACGATGAACCTGCGCACTACAAAGAAGCGATGGCGGGCCCCAGCTCAAGGGAATGGCACAGAGCCATGAAATCCGAGATGGAATCCATGTACGAAAACCAAGTTTGGAACTTGGAAGAACTTCCAGAAGGCGTAAAGCCCATTGGTTGTAAATGGATTTTCAAAAGAAAGACGGACGCGGATGGTAACATTACTATCCACAAAGCTAGACTTGTCGCGAAAGGGTTCACGCAAGTTCCAGGAGTGGACTACGACGAGACGTTCTCGCCAGTAGCTATGCTTAGGTCTGTACGGATATTACTAGCAATTGCTGCTTATTTCGACTATGAAATATGGCAGATGGACGTCAAAACGGCTTTCCTAAATGGAAACCTCAAAGAGGATGTATACATGATACAGCCAGAAGGTTTTGTCATTCATAAGGATGCTAAAAAGGTATGCAAGCTTCAGAAAGCCATTTATGGTCTGAAGCAAGCATCAAGGAGCTGGAACATTCATTTTGATGAAGTAGTCAAACGGTTTGGCTTCATCAGGAATGACGAAGAATCTTGTGTTTACAAGAAGTTTAGTGGGAGCGCAAAAGCATTTCTAATCTTGTATGTGGATGACATATTGTTGATTGGAAATGATGTGAATTTCCTTAGCGAAATAAAAGACTCATTGAAAAGGAGTTTTTCAATGAAAGACTTAGGCGAAGCGGCATATGTATTGGGCATTAGGATCTATAGAGATAGATCAAGACGCCTGATAGCGCTTAGCCAAAGCACGTACATTGACAAGGTGTTGAAAAGGTTCAACATGGAGAACTCCAAGAAAGGCCTACTCCCCATGTCACCTGGCACAGTGCTTTGCAAGAATCAGTGTCCTCGGACTCTCGATGAGCGAGTACAAATGAATGATGTTCCATATGCCTCGGCAGTTGGTTCTATTATGTATGCCATGCTATGTACAAGACCGGACGTTTCATATGCGCTAAGTGTTAGCAGCCGGTACCAAAGTGATCCAGGATTGGAACACTGGGCCGCAGTCAAGGGTATTCTTAAGTACCTCAAACGGACCAAGGATTTACTCCTTGTGTACGGAGGTGATGAAGAGCTCATTGTAAGTGGTTACACTGATGCAGGCTTCATGACTGACCCAGATGACTTCAAATCTCAATCAGGCTATGTTTTCATATTGAACGGCGGCGCAGTTGATTGGAAAAGTTCCAAACAAAAGACTGTGGCGGATTCTACGACAGAGGCGGAATATGTTGCTGCTTCAGAAGCCTCCAAAGAGGCGGTATGGATCAAGCAATTTCTTGAAGACCTTGGTGTGGTTCCAAGTGCTCTGGACCCGGTGGAGATCTATTGTGATAATAGTGGCGCCGTGGCTCAGGCAAGGGAGCCAAGTTCGCACCATAAGACAAGACATATTGAACGCAAATATAAACTCATTCGACATCATGTCGAAGCGGGTTTAGTGAAAGTACGCAAAGTTCACACGGATCTGAACGTGTCAGACCCGATGACAAAGCCTCTACCACGAGCAAAGCATGAGCAGCACCGGATAGCCATTGGTGTTAGGGAAGCCATGTAACTGGATTATGACTCTAGTGCAAGTGGGAGTCTGTAGGAGATATGCCCTAGAGGCAGTAATAACAGTTTTTTTGTATCTCCGAGTTTGTAATGAATGTTTATGTTCCATGCTATAACTGCAATGATTCTCGAGTCTGCAATATCCACGAGGCTCGGAGGGAAACTCATGTGCACGTGTGGTATAATAAACAGTAAAATGTATTCCTAGTCATGCCTCTAAGACTGGCTCATGTATTGCATGATGATCCTGTTTTCCTGATCATGGGCATGTCTATGCCGGCAATGTTGAGGGCACAATGTTAGAAGAACATTTGTGTTGAATCGACCCGAATTGATGTTATGCTATGAGATACATTCGTCACAAGTTAATGGTTAATAACACAGAGAAAGTTGTGCGTTTGCATAATTCCTTAGACCATGAGAGTATCGAGTTCCTTCGTACTTGCTTCGTGAACTTTGGGGTTTTGTTAAACGTCATCTGTAAAAGGGTGGCTATTACGGCAGCTTGCGGGTTCACGGAAAAGTATGACAAGGAACTAGGTAGCTCGAGATTAGGATTTGCTCCTCCGTCGTTGGAGAGATATTCTTAGGGCCCTCTCGGTGTTACGGTATCCACCATCGTCTGGCCAGACACAGTGTGATTTGATCACAGGGATGCCGGAACGCGGGAACGAGAAAAGAGAACAATACCAGGAACGAGGTAACTGGCATAGTGGACAAGTTGTTGATTCACGGGGATGCCAATAAGTCTCACCTCGGGTATTTGTAATATATCGCGAAGCAACAGGAATAGCACACAGCAACTAAAGGTTCACTCGAATAATTCTTCGTATGGGTATAGGGATCAATATGGATGTCCTCGGTTCCGCTATTGATCATTGATCGGAAAGTGTTCCGGTCATGTCTATACTTCATCGAACCTACAGGGTCACACGCTTAAGGGTCATCTATCTGTTGAATACTAGACAGGGAGTCTGAGATAAAGTCACCGGAAAGGTTTCGGAGACGGCGGAAAAGTTCCGAGAGAGAAAACCGAAAAGTTGTTTCGGGGTAAACCACTAAGCCGAAAAGGTTTCGGAGAGCACCTGGTAATTTTGGAGAGTGCCAGAATTGTTCTGGTAACTTCTGGAATTTTTCTGGAGAAAAGATTAAAATATTTTTTTCGGAAATATTTCGGAGCTGCCGGAAATGTTCCGGAGCTGCCGGAAATGCTTAGGTTGCTTTTCGCAGATGAAAATCACTAATCTGGAATTGTTTCGGAACGCGTCGAAAATCATTTTGGTGGGTGTTGGAATTATTCTAAGACCCACAAAAATATTTTCGGATTTTTCGGACACGAAAAAGTGGTGTCATGAATAGTAAAAAGTACTACTTGAGATATTTTTGGAAAGCCTTCTAGAAGGACTTGGGAGCCAAGAAAGCCCCCTTGGGTTTCCTATAAATAGAGGTGTGAGGGCAGCCCCATATCCTTGATCCAAGCTCTCACTTGAGTTCTCATCACATGCCATGCAATTATCTGGCTTCTTCTCTCCCTCACACGAAAGAGTTTCGTAGAGCCGAAAGGCTGTCTGGGTTCCGGCAGGAACTAGTTCTGGACGGCGAAGCCCTGCTGGATAGCTGACACCGTATGTGTGCAACTTGGTAGAGAGGTCGTTGTTTCGATCTTAGTTCGAGTGTGCCTCCCGAAGGGCTGTCCGAGTTACAGATCGAGTTTCGAGGGTCCTCCCGAAGGGCTGTCCGAGTTACAGATCGAGTTTCGAGGGTCCTCCCGAAGGGCTGTCCGTGACATCGTCCGAGGGACTGTCCGACCGCCTCCCGGAGCGCTGTTCGTGGGGCAGACGAGGGAATACATTCTCGCGGTTGGGAGGTTGTAAATCCTAGCTGCGGGGATCTGCACCGACGATCTTCATCGACTCTACTTCCCGCTGCGCTACGAGTCGGTAACGATCAGATCAAAACCTTGTATGCGTCTCCATAGTGGTCCTGGGCGTGCTCGCTATACCGAAAATTTTTGTTTTCTGTTGCGTTCCCCTACATTTATAACATATTTTGGAACTAACCTATTAATGGTTGCAAGAGTGCACAAGTTCTTGTTTTTCTACTTTATGTGTAGGAATTACTTGGATAAAGGAAAAATCACAAAAAGGAGCCTTGTAGGAGTTGGATTCTAACTCTCCCGAAATCTGTCCCTACCAGACAGGTTTTAAAGATCGCCTCGTAAATGCTAGAAGACGGCCTCAAACGGAAAAACTTAAAACAACAAAGTTGTAGATAATGTTTTTCTGGTGGAATTAGACTTAAAATTTGGCCCAATCGGAGTTCGGATGCTTCCAGAAACCCCGAAATACAGAAGACGTAATCTGGATGACGGGAATCCGAGAGCCTATAAAGAGATGAAATCTAGGTCAAAGGGCACCACGAAATTTCCTCCCCTTAGCAGCCGTCTTGAGGGGGAGATCAATCTCCACAGCAGCACCATCTCCAAGGAAGAAGAAGGGGCCAAGGGCCGCTGCCCCCAAGGGCCGTGGCCACCGCCGTGGGCGCCGCCGCCGCCATGGCCGCCGCCATCTCCTTCATCTTTTCCGGGCTGCACCTCTCCATCAACAACTCTCCCTCTCACCATGTCCATGTGTGAGTAGTTCTCCCTCGGGGCGAAGGCTTGTATCTTTATTTATGTGGTTTCTCTCTCTCTCATGATGTGATTTTTGTTGTGATTATTGGCTATGTTAATCTAGGGTGATCCCAGGATGTTTCCCCTTCTTCTATGTATTAGATTTGTACTCACTTGATCTTATCTAGTATAATCTCAGAGACCATGGTGACAACGGTCTATTGGACATGGGTTAGAAGAATATTTTCATGAGTGATTTCCTCTTTTGTGTGTGGATTGAAGATTGAGAGTCTCTTGGTGCTTGTCTTTGACTATCCTTGAGATATGTTGTGGTGATTGTGATACTCTCTTTGGATGGCCGCGGTGACATTGGGAAATCCATAGATTGGGAACTACGAACTCTGAGGTGTGCTTTTGTAGCCCTACACAATTCTCGTCCTCTCTTGACCACAAAGGAATGACCTTCGAGTACGTCTCCATTGCATGTTTTATGGGAAATATAATGTGATTAGACTATGTTGATGTTGTTGGGAGTTGCCACTAGTGAAAGTATGAAGCCTAGGCCTTGTTTCCACCATTGCAATACCGTTTGTGCTCACGTTTACCACTTGTTTCTTTGCTGCACTTTTTATTACAGATTTATATTGCTTTGTTTTGCCACACCTATCACCCATATTTTACCATCTCTTCGCCGAACTAGTGCACCTATACAACTCCTAGTTGTATTAGGTGTGTTGGGGACACAAAAGACTTCCTGTATCTTAATTGCAGGGTTGCTTGAGAGAGAACATCTTCAACCTCTACTTCCCTGAGTTCGATAAACCTTAGGTCATCCACTCGAGGGAAATTGCTGCTGTCCTACAAACCTCTGCGCTTGGAGGCCCAACATAGTCTACAAAAATAGAAGCGTGAGTAGACATCAAGTGGACTCGTGTACGCTTTTTACCTCAAGTCTGGTACTCGTAGTTCAGGACTAGCCAAGTCAAAGCTGGCACTTCTGCTTATGAACCCCACCTCCCTTTACCTTGATACATGTGCATGAGTAGTATAGTTTCTATGTAAGTCTTGCTGAGTACGACTTTGTACTCACGTTTGCTTATTCTATGTTTTTGTAACATCCCAATTTTCTAAATTCGGATGTTAATAGATCATCAGATGCATCTCATGCTGTTTCCGCATTTTTCTGGAGTTTTAAAATATTTTTAAACATTTTTCAACACATGGCAGTTCGCTGGAGAGGATATAAAAGGACTTATCCCCATTTTTAATTTGTTGAAAAATAGTTTAAATATTTTAGGGAGACTTTTTAAATTTACTTTGGAGTTATAAATATATTCTAAAAATATTTTTGGAATTTATTTATGCTCCGGTAAAGTTTTTAAATCAATTTTCTGAGTTTTCGGTATTTTTAAAATGCCAGAAAAATATTTAAAAATAATTTGCAAGGTTTTTATTTTTGTTTAATATTTTGGTAAGCCCAAAATTCAATTTCATTATTTGAAAAATATTGGCGAAGACGGAATTTTAAAATAAATTTCCGTGATTTTTCTAATATTGTTTTGGGCCTAATGGACCTGTTCTGTTTTTTTTCCGCACACCGATTTATCTCGGTTTAAAAAAAGGATTAGGGGCTGGCTATAAATAGCCCCGATTAGGGCTAGATTATTTTTCGCTTAGTGTTTTTAGATTAGCCTAAACTAATTCGCGGGACCCGCTGCCGCCAACATCATCGACGACGTCATCGCCGGAAAACTCGCCGGACCACCGCGAAAGTTCGCCGGAGTTCGTTTTTGACGCCTTTTCGAGGTGAGCTCGCCGTGTAGCGCCGTCCCCGTGCCCTAGCCGCCGTCCCCACGCCCTAGCCGCCGGCCGCGTGCTGCCAGGCCGCCGCCCCGGCCGCCGCACCACCCCGGTGCCCCGCGCGCCCGCGCCCGGTCGCCGCCGCCCCTCTTCCGCGCCCGTCGCCGCCCCCTGCCGCCGGCCATGGCCGCTGGGCCGGCCGGAGCCAAGGCGGAGCCGAGCTCCATGGCCATGGCCTCCCCGTGTGTGGAGAAGAGAAGACTAGAAAAAAAAAGATTAGATGCGTTTTGGAAAAAAATATCCAGATCTGGATCCAAACCGCCCGAGGACCCGATCGTGTTTTTCGGAATTTTTTTATTTACGTCCGGGTCCTTTTTACAGTAGAGCACCCTGGTACCCCTCCGGTAGCCCCCGGTGTCACCCCGATACCGTTTTCGCGGCTACTTTTTAACCGTAACTCGGAATTGGGCGATTCCAGTTGCGTTGCGACCGTGGTAAAATTTCCTAGCCAGTAGACCAAGGGTTACAGAAGTTTGAAGTTTTAAAATTTGAATCCCAAGCTGATCCAAATTTGAACTTCCGGCAGCCGTAACTTTTTACCGGTGCGCCCGTTTGCGCCGTTTCTTTTTGCGTTAGTTTTCTTTTGACGAGTACTTTAAGTTTAGCTACTGTTAGGCGAGTTTTGATACTGTTCTTTTAATGTTAATTATTGTTTGAGAATATTTGTATTGTATATATATTGATTGGTGCTATGTTTGCTCCTATAGATTGTCCGGAGTGTGCCGCCTCGTTTTGTGAGGATTGTGACCGTCAGGACCAGCAAGAAGGCAAGTGATGCTTTGACCATACTCATACCTATATTTTCTATATGCATTATGTTAAGAAATATCACCCTATTGCATGATAGGTAGTTTACTTTACTGTTGCTGCAAAACCAGTTAGGATAGCCACATGTCTTGACTTGTCTACCGTAGATCAACCTAGCATGTGTTGTTACTTTATTGCTATGCCTTATAGACGTGGGTTGGGTTGTGAGAATTCATGGAGTGCATGTGAGCTATTTTAATAAACTGTGTAGCAACTTTATAATAAATAGAAATCACTTCTGGACGGGCGGGTTGCATCCCGGTAGTTGTGCCTCGGTTGAGGACAATGCTGGGGTTAAATGCACCCAATGGTTGTTTTGGTGGTGAACCAGGTGCGACATGGTGTCTACCCTCTGACGCAGTGGGCGCCGTCCAGGCTCAAAAAGATCAGACATGCAATATTACTAGTAGCTTCCGTGTACAACCACTGGCTATATGGGCTCTGGCTTAGCACGAGTACGTTGTGGGGAACCTAGCCCTGGTAGCTAGCTGATGTAGATGTGTGTTAGGTGTACCGGCTACCAAAGGGTGGAGGCAACATCTTCAGAAAGTCTTTGTCTCAATCTTCGGGTTGAGTCCAGTGGGGAACATGTACAACCTCTGCAGAGCGTATAAACTGATCATGATTAGCCGTGTCCACGGTTACGGACGAACTTTGAGCAACTAGTCAGTACTGTTGTTGGATGATCTTGAAAGATGAGCACTTAATAATAATTTGGTTGGGACAAGAGTAGCATGGGTTGCTGTATGTTTCAGGTAGAATACAACTTAAAACTTTGATTAGTTTAGTTCAGGAGAAAATTGGCTTTCAGCAAAACAAGACCATAAGCCTTTCCTTTGACTTACCTTGCATGTAGTTATAGGTCCTTTATATAAACTTTTCCCGTGTCACTTGCCGTACAAATCAGATGTACTGACCCGTTGTCGGGCTGTAACCTTCGGTGTTGCAGGTTTTTCAGACGATCAGTAAGGTGCGTTTAGGGGTTGCGAGTCTACACTCAGCATGTTCGCATGTGGCTGTTGATGGGACTCCACGTTACTTGTTTTTTCTTTCGCTATATTTATATTGAATAAGCTAGCTTTGAGCTATGCAACTTGTTATTTGTTTTACTCTGGATTATACGTTGTAATAATGATGCACTTGTACTTTAATATACATCTATGATACTGTGTGTGCCAGCGCGTTCGATCCAGGGACTGGCACTTGAGCACAGAGACTTCAATTCTGTGTGAATTGGGTCGCTACAGTTTTAGATGAACCCACTGACCCCGAAGGTGGATTCTTCATCGAGCTCGACGACTGAAGACCAAGCTAGTGTAGTCCCAGTCAGACGACTGGTTCCCTCGTGGAGGGCTTGTGTTTAAATAAGGCTTCTTAAGCCATTTGTTAAACTTGTCTGTACTCAGACCTACTTTGCTTCCGCATGTTTGATGTAATGTTGGATCATAGACTTGTGATCTCTGTGTGCACTCTGTAAGAGTTATCAATAAAGATGTAAACTTTGTAGAGAATTGAAATGATACCTGCTGTTCATACTAGGCATGTGTGCTGCGTGTATGATTATATCATGCATGTCTTAGTATGGGTTTTCGAGACCTTAGTTGTGATCTGGCTGGCGGTCTTTTATACACCAAGTGGCCCTTAGATGTGCGTAGCTTGGGGCATCGCGATGCGATTTCTCGTGACTCCGTCACGTGCACACTTTGATGTACGATCGAGCCAGCCCTAGACCCCGACTAAGTGATCGGGCTGGAGTAAGTCTATGTAAGGGTTATAATACAATCGATAGTATGGTTGAGGCGACTTGTCTATGAGTATGGGAGTTCACCACCCATATAATTTAGACTTGTGTGCGGACGATGAGGACCCATCTTAGTTGATCATCCGGCCTGGATGGGATGCCCCTCACGTTCGATGCTTTCCGAGAACGTTCTGTGCTTGGCCTTGTCTGCTTAGACAAGTGGATACGGTTCTCGGCTCTCCATATGATTGTGGTGTAGCGAGGCTTGCATACGCTAACCCAGGGTCCCGACAGACTTGGTATCAGAGCAGGACTGACTGTAGGATTATCATCCTTGGCCGAAGTCGAGTCTAGCCTTCTATAGTTATATAGTTACTCTGGGTATATAAGGGAACAACGTAAGGCTTGTTTTTCTCCTTACCCTCATCGTTCTGAGTTCTGAGTCACCCTCATCTTGTTCTACGGGAAGATAGGACTAGGCTCATCTATGTCTTACTAGAACATCTCGTTGTTTGCTTCCTTTTAGCCGTAGGAAAGTTGTGTTCAGGTTGATAGAGTTGTTGTGCTTCCTGATTTCTTACATCGTATGTAAGTGCTGTTTCTACATTGCAAGAAAAGACATTTCTTACAATTACAACCGTTATGCTGTCTGAGTTATCCCAGTTATCTTCATAATCTGATGCATTTGCAAACTCATACAACTCTGTTTGACATTGATCTTATCCTTCAGGATGTCTCAAGGAACCCGTGGCCACCTTGGTCGTGCCCAAGCTCGTGGGAATGATCTGGAGGAAGGCAATCTTCCACCCTCACCCACGATGGCTCAAGTTCTCATGGCGGTTGAAAGAAACCGAAGGGACTCTCATGAGTTGTTGGGAGTTATTGCACGGAACACTGCCTAGCAGCGGAATGAGCTTGTGTCGTTGAATGACTTCATCCAGCTTCATCCCCCAGTTTTCAGCTATTCCACTGAGCCCCTTGACGCCGATGACTGGCTTCGCAGCATCGAGAGAAAGCTCCATTCTGGACATGTTGCATATGGTGACAGGGTCAACTATGACACCTACCAACTCAAGGGTGCAGCTAGCTCTTGGTGGGAGAACTTTCTGAACATGCGTCCAGCTGGACAGTTGACTTCGTGGAATGAGTTCTGTGACGCTTTTCGCGAGCATCACATTCCTAAGGGACTCATGGACCGCAAGAGAGAGGAGTTCTGCAATCTCACCCAAGGAAGAAGGTCCGTCGATGAGTTTAGTCGGGAGTTCAATCGTCTTGCCCGCTATGCTCCTGAGGAGGTCTCCACCGACTCCAAGAAGCAAGAGAGGTTCCGCAAGGAACTCAATTCTGGACTTCGTCGCGAGTTGAATCTCCATGACTTCGCCACATTCCAGATCCTTGTCGACAAGGCCATCAAGGCGGAGGATATGATCACTCCCGAGGATTCCCGCAAGAACCCTAGAGACGATGGTTCATCCAGTTCAGGCCCTCAGAAGCGCAAGATCTGGATCCTCACTAGCATGTTTCGCCAGAACAACCCACCGAGGCCATCCTTTGTGGCGCCTCGTCCACCAGCTCCGTTCCATCCAGCTCCACCTAACAACCCAGCTCCCCGCACTGTCTTTGGATCCTGCTTTAGATGTGGCCAGCCTGGTCACTATTCTCGTGAGTGCCCCATAAATCAGAATGCTCCACCTCATGCCAAAGGGAACCCCAATGTTCTTGCCAAGCCACCCCCGAAGGTCTCCACCGTCAAGCCATCTACTTCCGCAAATCTTGGACGTGTGAACCAAATCTCAGCTGAGGAGACTGATGGTACTTCTGACGTCATTCTTGGTACGCTCCCAGACAATTATGTTCCCACTTCTGTCCTTTTCGATCCAGGAGCATCTCACTCCTTCATGTCGGAGAGTTATGCACTTCGGCATGAGATATCCTTTGATGAAATATTCACCCCAATGATTATTCAAACTCCAGGTTCCAAGTGGCAAACTAATAGAGTAAGCCATGGTAATCAAGTTGCAATTGAGGGTTTAGTATTCCTTGCTTCACTCATAGCCCTCAAGTCTTCAGACTTGATGTCATCCTTGGTATGGATTGGTTATCAAGACAAAATGCTTTTCTTGATTGTAAAGCCAAGTCAGTTAGACTTACACATCCTTCAGGCCAGATAATAGATTATTCCTCACCAAGAACAAGAACCCAGATGCATTCTTTGAATGTGCTTCCTCTTCCCGACCTTGAGGATATTCCGGTGGGTCGTGACTTCCCGATTGTCTTTCCTGAAGAGCTGCCGGGCATGCCACCTGATACGTCCAAAACGTATCTATAATTTCTGCTTGCTCGATGCATGTTTTGTGTGATATTGCTATGATCTAGATACACTTTCATACACTTTTGATCATATTTGGACTAACCTATTAACTCAGTGCACCCTAGTGCTAGTTCCTGTTTTCTGCTGTTTTTCTATTCCAGTTTCCCCCCATATAAAAAGTGCCAGAAAAATTCCGGGAAAAATACAGGAAAAATCAGCGTACAGGAAGCTTCGAGAAGAGCCCGGGAGGGGCCAGAGGGGAGCCAGGGGGGCCCAGACGGCCACCCGGCGCGGCCCCACCCCTGGCCGCGCCAGGGGGGCGCCTGGGGCCCCTGGTCCACCTCTGGCTGCCCCCTTCTCCTATTTATTCTCCGTCACGGGGAAACTCCAGAAAGAGAACCCTATTTCGAAAATTTCCTCTGTTCCGCCGCCGCCGCGCTTCCGAGATCGGGAGCACCAGAAGATCTCTTCCCAGCACCCTGCCGGAGGGAGGATTGACCTCCGGGAGTCTCCTCTCCACCATGGATGCTCCCCGGATGTCTCATGAGTAGTTTTCCTTGGACCATGGGTCCGTGATCAGTAGCTATGTGATGTTCTCCTCCCCTCTTTGATCTTCATGGTTTAGACCTCGTGAGCTGCCCTACATGATCGAAGCACTTTTGTAATATTTCTGCTATTGCTATGTTGAGTTTGATAGGATCTGATGGATTATGAGATTATGTTCAGATTGTGATTGAGTAATATATTTGGTTCTTATCTCTTATATTTTTGTTCCTTAGTAATTATTGCATGTTCTCTGTTGCTGTTTATTGCTTTGGCCAAGTAGTAGGTAATGACTCCAAGAGGGAACATTTTGCTCGATTGTGGGTTCATGCCCCCCGATGACATGCTTGAGTGACAGAAACATGAGTCTAGGGAATGTGCTGTTGCCACAAGGGGGAAAAGAATGGTGCTTGTAACCGCGGTTACAAGGATTGTTTACTTTACGCAAAGTTCTTTTTAATGCAGTTGTCTGTTGCTTTGGGTTTACACTTTGGGTGGGGCTCGCAACTTAATACCAGCGAGATGTTCTGGATAGATATCTCAAGGTGGATGATTAGTAGTAGATGCAGTTGGATTTCGGTCTACTTATTTTGGCGTACTGCCCATGCTTTTGAACCTCGTCCTTTCTTTTGTAGCATAGTTAGCATTGCGGTGCGTTCATAATCCTGTCAATTGCCTTTCTGTAATTTGTTTACCTCGCATAGCAATTTTATCGTCTTTTGGGAGAGAGACATCAATAGCGAACATCACGTATCCCGGTCCATATCCTCATCACTGTTTACACGCTCATTTACTTTTCTTCTTTTACTTTCAATTGCTATCATTATACCTTGTGTTTTACCCTTTGTGAAAAACAAGACCGGAGAGATTGACAACCTCTCTCAACTTCGTTGGGAACAAAGTTATCGTGTCTGTGTGCAGGTCCGCGTCAGTTGCGCCGCTGACACCTACTTATCATCTCCGTAGTCCTACTGGAGACAAACCTTGGTATCTTCACCGAGGGAAATTTGCTGCTGTGCTACATCACGCCTTCCACTTGGGGTTTACCAACGAAGGGCGAGAAATCACTATCATCATCTCGCACATCAAGCCAAATTTCTGGCGCCGTTGCCGGGGACTCTGAGTGCTAAGATAGGGGAGTTGCACACTACCCTTTACCTTTGTTCTTTAGTCTTGTTAGTTTATCTTTCAGTTTTTATCTTTGTGTCTTTTATCAAAAATTACAAAAAAAATCTGCCACACTTGCTGCTACTATGGGTTCCACTGAAAACACCAAGTTGTGTGACTTCACTAGTCACAACAACCAAGACTTTATCTGCACTCCCATTTCCACACCTGCCTCTTCAGCTACCTCTTATGAAATTAAACCTGCTTTGCTAAACCTTGTTATGAGAGATACCAATTCTCTGGTGCTGGAGATGCTGCTGCTTTACACTTGAATAATTTTGTTGAATTATGTAATATGCAAAAGTATAAAGAAGTAGAAGGTGATGTTGTTAAGCTCAAGCTCTTTCCTTTCTCTTTAAGGGGAGATGCTAAAATCTGGTTTCAATCTTTGCCTAGGAATAGCATAGATTCTTGGGATAAGTGCAAAGATGCTTTTATAGGGAAGTACTACCCTCCTGCTAAGATTATCCAATTGAGGAGTAATATTATGAATTTTAAGCAATTGGATAATGAACACGTTGCCCAAGCTTGGGAACGAATGAAATCTCTTGTTAAGAAATTCCCTACACATGGTTTGACTACCTGGATGGTTATCCGGACTTTTTATGCAGGCTTGAACTTTACCTCGCGGAACCTGTTAGATTCGGTTGCGGGAGGAACCTTTATGTCAACTACACTTGGTGCTGCCACGAAGCTTCTCGATGAAATGATGACCAATTATTCCCAATGTCACACCGAACACGCTCCGACAGGTAGGAAGGTAAACTCTGAGGAAATTACCTCCCTCAATGAAAAAGTTGACTTAATTATGTCTCTACTTACCAAGCAACCCTCTATTGATCCTCATGATGTCCCTTTAAATTCCTTGGTTGCTCAAGAACAAGTAGATGTGAACTTTATTGCTAGAAACAGTTTCAACAACAATGCTTATAGGGGAAATTTTGCTAGCAATCCTAGACCGTTTCCATCCAACTATGGGAACAAAAATACCTACCCTAGCAACAAGAACCCCTCTTCTGAATTATAAAGCATGCTTAGAGACTTTATCACTACCCAAAAAGCCTTCAACAAAAATGTAGAGGAGAAATTAGCTAAAATAGATAATCTCTCTTTGAAGGTAGAAAGCTTAGCCCTTGATATTGAGATGCTTAAAATTAGAACCTCCCCCTTGAGGAGAATAAGGCCACTCCTATTAATGCTATCCAATTACAAATTAATGAAAATATTAGGATGATGGCTAAACTTAAAGAAAGATGGGCTAGAGAAAAAGAGGAAGAGGATAGAATTAAGAGCCTTCCTACACACCACACAGTTGCCACTATCCAAATTGTTGAGGACACCCAAACTATTAGAACCCAATGCACTCCTAGTCCCGTTGGACCTATTAATGGTGATGCTAATACCTCAACCGTAGACGAAGAAACTCCTATGAACATAGAGGGTTTCAAACAAGTGAGCCTAGATGACACTACTACCACCTTTGATAGTAGTGATATTGATTTTGATAGTTGCACCCTCTCAGAAGTTATTAGCTTGCTACACAAAATGTCTAGAGACCCCCACACCAGCACACTTAATCTTGCCTTCACGGAGCATATCACAAATGCTCTCATCAAAGCTAGGGAGGAGAAGCTTAGAGTAGAAGCCTCCATACCTAGGAAGCTAGATGATGGTTGGTACCCTATGATCAAAATTAAATTAAATAACTTCTCTTGCCATGCTTTATGTGATGTTGGAGCTAGTACCTCCGTTATGCCCAAAAGAATATTTGATATGTTTGAGTTGAAGCCCTTTGAGCCTTGTTATTTTGGTGTTCGTCTTGTTGATTCTTCCATAAAGAAACCTTTGGGGAAGATCGACGATGTTCTTATCATTGTCAATGACAACTATGTTCCCGTTGATTTTATTGTTATGGATATAGAGTGTGAACCTTTGTGTCCAATTATTTTGGGACGTCCTTTTCTTCGCACCGTTGGTGCGGTTATTGACATGAAAGAGGGGAATATAAAATTCCAATTCCCATTCAAAAAGGGGATGGAACATCTTCCCTAGAAAGAAAATCAAGTTACCTTTTGAGTCCGTTACACGGGCTAGTTATTCTCTTTCTCTTGATAAAACTTGATTCTTCTTTTTGCATCATGCCTAGCTAAAACACATAAAAGAAAGCGCTTTCGGGAGGCAGCCCGCAACGAATTTAGGTTTTTATTTTTGCTTTTGTTGTGTCTTGATGTTTGTTACTACTGTAGCAACATCATTGTATCTTTATTTTTCAACTTTGTGCCAAGTTATAGCCTCTTACGGCAAGGGAAGTAAAAGTTGTGACATGCTGTCCAGAAAACAGATTCTGTCCTCGTGACCAGAAAAAATCCAGAAAAATCCCAGTTCATCTTTTTGAGCTGAAATTTTTACACAGTATGCTCTATACAATTACGAAACTTCCAATTGTTCTGAGTTTTTTGATTTGAGTTGCAGAAGTGCCCCTAAAAAATTCTTTACTATCTGCTGTTCTGTTTTTCACAGATTCTGCCACGTTTTGCCTCTCCAAACTTTTGCAAACCTTAAGCTTGATTTTTCTTTGCAAAAACTTTTTGGAACTCTTGAGAAACAGTATCTCTTAAAGAATATCTTCATATCCAGTGGGGAAAAATTATTTATTAAGGGTACTAACCTCTCTAATCAGCTTATGATGAGTTATGTATGAAGGGAGTTTTCAAGTGTGCGATGGAAGATAATGAAAGAAGATCCAGGAGTGTCAAGCGCTCAAGATTGGGGATGCCCCCATGCATCCCCAATAAATATTCAAGGAGACTCAAGCGTATAAGCTTGGGGATGCCCCCGTGCATCCCCTTCTCCATCAACAATCATCAGTTCGTCCTTCGTCTCACTATATTTTTATCACTTCATGCGTTATGTGCTATGCTTGGAGCGTCTCGCTCTTAGGTTTTATTTTTAGTTTTCTTTAGCTTTGCTTGCTGTTCATAACAAGTTAGATCCCGTCTTACTTTGTGTGGGAGAGAAACACGCTCCACTTTAAAAATTTAGAACACATCATAGGATTTTTCCTGCTTATCTTTTTGCTGTTGTGTGTTCTTTATCTTTTCATAGCTACTGCCATGTTTAGTTTTAGTCTTAGTTTGTATTTAGCAAGAGCCTTGACTTTTGTTTAGTTTGTTGCTGGAACTCTTTTTATTTTTCATGTTTATCTTGTTAAAGAGAGTTGGTTGTTGCACTGAGTTGTGTCTTGTTTTGCGAAGTAGGTAATTGAAGTTGCTATTTAATTTTAGTAATAGCTTGCAATAGTTTTGAGGTATTGATGTGAGTAATGTTTGAACTTTTGGTGTCAAGAGCTCTAGCCTATTAGTGATAGGTGTCGTATTTTGGGCAATCCGTGTTTATTTTCAAAACCTACAAAACTAGTTGAGAACTCTAGCTACTAGATGGATCACTACTCTTTGGAGGGATCGGATATTAGAGTACACTCACGTACCATGAGTCGAGGATGCGCAAGGATAACCAAACCCCCATATACTCCTCCTCGGGGTACTTGCCTCTTTGTGAACCTCCTTATTAGATTGAGAGTTACCGATAATAAGTGCATGAGTTCTTCGGACTTATGTAAGTATTGAAAGTTGACACTTCCACCTTCCCATATTTTGCTAGCCTCTCCCGTGCCGTGCATTGCCTTCTTCTCACTCCGAGAGTTGATGTCCACCTTCGCCGGTACATCCAAACCCTTGGCATGATACGCTCTGTCATCATAAGCCTCCTTATATCTTTCCTCAAAACAGCCATCATACCTACCTATCAAGGCATTTCCATAGCCTTTCCGAGTTACATTGCCATGCAACATCCACCTCTTCATGACTTGATCTTCGTGTCATACATGTTCCTACTACACTGGCAGCGACATACCTTGCATACATCATGATAGTTACATCTTCTTTATGATTTTGAGTACGTTGTAAAGTGTGAAAGATCTCCTTTACCTTCTTGTAAAATAGAGTGTTTCCCTTAAGTGAGGAAAAGATCCCAAAGTGGACACATTAAAAGATACCAAAGAGGACAAATGAGAGTTAAATAGAAAGAGCCATTGAGGCCAAAAAAAATAAAAAAAATAGAAAAAAGAGAAAAGAAATAAAAATAGAGAAAGGGGAAACACTACTATCCTTTCGAGAGATCCACACTAGTACTCCCTTTATATCCTTGTACTCCATAGAGATGATCATTATGCATATAGCTATGTGGGGACCTTCACACTATAGAACTTGGCTTGCATATTCTAAGGATGAGCCTCCTCAAACGAGCTCTAGGTCTTCATGAGCGAGCAAGTTAGATGCACCCCCACTAGTTCCATTGGAGAGCTTCTTAGCTCGTATGTGCATCCGTTGCATGGCAATCCCTACTCCTCACATCATATCTATCATTTGGCATCTCTTGCCTATGATTGTCCTCATTGATGTGAGCCTTTCTCATCCTTTTTGTCTTCCTCCTCCACCATATTCTCTCTTTGCCATCCTAAGTGTCAACTCTCGTGCTTATGCTCATCCATTGCATGAGTGCTCAAAATATCGAAAAGGAGTAGATCAAATTGACTTGTACCTGGCTAGTGATCTGGGGACGAGTCAAGATAAGATTCCAAAGAAGACCAAGTGTGAAACTTTAGTAGATTGAGTTCTCAACACAAAAATACTTTTTTCTCGTATTCCCTATCCCCTTCTTGCACGCAAACACCATTTGGAGACATTCGAGTCATGGACAGCGAGAGCTCTTGCACCCAATGTTCTTTTTTTACTTGTTTTAATGCTAATATAGACTCTTGCATGTTATGACTTGAATTGAATCTCTAACCTTGATTGCTTTACTTTTCAAAGTTCTTTTATGGTTGCTAGCATGTCACCACAGAAATTATGCTGTTATCATTTACCTGCTCGAGGAAGAGCAGGAATTAAGCTTGGGGATGTTGATACGTCCAGAACGTATCTATAATTTCTGCTTGCTCCATGCATGTTTTGTGTGATATTGCTATGATCTAGATACACTTTCATACACTTTTGATCATATTTGGACTAACCTACTAACTCAGTGCACCCCAGTGCCAGTTCCTGTTTTTTGCTGTTTTTCTATTCCAGTTTTCCCCCATATAAAAAGTGCCAGAAAAATTCCGGGAAAAATACAGGAAAAATCAGCGTACAGGAAGCTTCGAGAAGAGCCCGGGAGGGGCCAGAGGGGAGCCAGGGGGCCCAGGCGGCCACCCGGCGCGGCACCACCCCTGGCCGCGCCAGGGGGGCGCCTGGGGCCCCTGGTCCACCTCTGGCTGCCCCCCTTCTCCTATTTATTCTCCGTCATGGGGAAAGTCCAGAAAGAGAGCCCTATTTCGCAAACTCTCCTATGTTCCGCCGCCGCCGCGCTTCCGAGATCGGGAGTACCAGAAGACCTCTTCCCGGCACCCTGCCGGAGGGAGGATTGACCTCCGGGAGTCTCCTCTCCACCATGGATGCTCCCCGGATGTCTCGTGAGTAGTTTTCCTTGGACCATGGGTCCGTGATCAGTAGCTATGTGATGTTCTCCTCCCCTCTTTGATCTTTATGGTTTAGACCTCGTGAGCTTCCCTACATGATCGAGGCACTTTTGTAATATTTCTGCTATTGCTATGTTGAGTGTGATAGGATCTGATGGATTATGAGATTATATTCAGATTGTGACCGAGTAATATATTTGGTTCTTATCTCTTATATTTTTGTTCCTAAGTAATTCTTGCATGTTCTCCGTTGCTGTTTATTGCTTTGGCCAAATAGTAGGTAGTGACTCCAAGAGGGAACGTTTTGCTCGATTGTGGGTTCATGCCCCCCGATGACACGCTTGAGTGATAGAAACATGAGTCTAGGGGATGTGCTGTTGCCACAAGGGGGAAAACAACGGTGCTTGTAACCGCGGTTACAAGGATTGTTTACTTTACGCAAAGTTCTTTTTAATGCAGTTGTCTATTGCTTTGGGTTTACACTTTGGGTGGGGCTCGCAACTTAATACCAGCGAGATGTTCTGGATAGATATCTCAAGGTGGATGATTAGTAGTAGATGCAGTTGGATTTTGGTCTACTTATTTTGGCGTACTGCCCATGCTTTTGAACCTCGTCCTTTCTTTTGTAGCATAGTTAGCATTGCGGTGCGTTCATAATCCTGTCAATTGCCTTTCTGTAATTTTTTTACCTCGCATAGCAATTTTATCGTCTTATGGGAGAGAGACATCACTAGCGAACATCACGTATCCCGGTCCATATTCTCATCACTGTTTACACGCTCATTTACTTTTCTGCTTTTACTTTCAATTGCTATCATTATCCCTTGTGTTTTCTCCAAGATGGATTTGAGATTAGGCTATCATCAAATCAAGATCCGAAACGAGGACGTTCCCAAGACGGCTTTCACTACTCGTGATGGTCTTTACGAGTTCACCGTCATGTCCTTCGGTCTAACCAATGCCCCCGCCACTTTCTCGCGCATGATGAATTCGATCTTCATGGAGTACTTAGATAAATTTGTTGTAGTTTATCTTGATGACATTCTCATGTACTCGAAGAACGAAGAAGAACATGCCGAACATCTCAGGCTGGTATGGATGAAACTTAGAGAGCACCGCCTTAATGCCAAGTTCTCCAAGTGTGAATTTTGGCTACCAGAAGTGACCTACTTAGGCCACGTGATTTCTGCCAAAGGCATTGCTGTGAATCCCGAGAGATTTCAGGCCGTCCTTGACTGGACTCCACCTGAATCGGTTAAGCAAGTTAGGAGTTTTCTTGGCTTAGCAAGCTACTTCCGCCGCTTCGTCGAGAACTTTTCTAAAGTTTCAAAGCCTCTAACTGAACTCCTCAAGAAAGATAAGAAATTCCAATGGACTCCCAAGTGCGAGGAAAGCTTTCAAGAGCTAAAAAGAAGATTGACTTCTGCACCCGTACTTGCGCCTCCAGACACCAAAAAGGATTTCAAGATCTTGTGTGACGCCTTACGGCAAGGGTTAGGATGCATACTTATGCAAGATCTACATGTGGTAGCTTATGCTTCACGCCAGTTGCGTCCACATGAAGAGAACTTTCCTACCCATGATCTTGAACTCGCTGCCGTAGTTCATGCCCTGACAACTTGGCGACATTACCTCCTTGGTAATCGTTGTGAGATCTATTCCGACCACCAAAGCCTCAAATATATATTCACCCAGCCAGATCTTAATCTCAGGCAAAGACGCTGGATTGAGTTGATAAAAGATTACGACGTAGGAATTTCTTACACCGCAGGCAAAGCCAATGTCATGGCTGATGCACTAAATCGTAAGTCGTATTGTAACAACCTCATGTTACAACAGTATCAACCACTTCTTCATGAGGAATTTCGCAAGCTCAATCTTGAGATTGTTCCTCATGGCTATCTTTCTACCTTGGTTGCGAAACCAACTCTTGAGGATCAAATCATAGTTTCCCAAAGGCGAGCATGAGGTGTTCGTCGGATCAAGGAGAACATTGCTAGCGGAGTTGCTAAATGTTTCTCCACAGATAGCAAAGGAACGGTATTCTTTGGAAATCGTTTGGTAGTACCTAAGAATAGGGAACTAAGGCAACTCATCCTCAAAGAAGCCCATGACACACCCCTCTCGGTTCACCCCGGTAGCACAAAAATGTACCGAGATCTACGCCAGAGATTTTGGTGGACTAGGATGAAGAGAGACATTGCTCGATTTGTTGCCGAATGTGATGTTTGTCGTCGCATTAAGGCAGAACACCAGAGACCTGCTGGAACACTTCAACCTTTGCCTATTCCTGAGTGGAAATGGGACAAAGTCAGTATGGATTTCATCATAGGCTTTCCAAAAACCCAGAAAGGAAATGATGCCATCTTTGTTGTGGTGGATAGACTGTCCAAAGTTGCTCACTTCCTTCTAGTTCGCGAGTCTATAACTGCTAGCCAGTTAGCGGACTTGTATGTCTCTAGAATTGTGTCTCTTCATGGTGTTCCTTTGGAAATCAATTCTGATCGTGGTAGGCTTTTCACCTCTAGATTTTGGGGAAGCTTTCATAATGCTATGGGAACTCATCTATCCTTTAGTACAACTTTCCATCCTCAGTCTAGCGGTCAAGTCGAAAGGGTTAACCAAATTCTTGAAGACATGCACAGAGCTTGTGTTATCTCATTCGGAAAGAATTGGGAGAAGTCTCTTCAGTTCGCCGAATTTTCTTATAACAATAGTTTCCAATCTAGTCTGAACATGGCTCCTTTTGAACTCCTATATGGACGACGATGTCGAACACCCCTAAACTGGTCAGAAACCGGTGAAAGACAATTCTTTGGACCGGATATGATCATGGAAGCAGAAGAGCAAGTTCGCATTGTTCGTGATTAATTGAAAGCAGCCCAGTCTCGTCAGAAAAGCTACTATGATCGTCATCATAGGCAAGAGAGCTACAATCTCGATGAGAAGGTTTACCTTCGGGTTACTCCTCTGAAGGGAACCCAAAGATTCGGTATCAAAGGCAAGTTGGCCCCACGTTACATTGGACCTTTCCGCATTCTTGCTAAACGTGGAGAAGTTGCCTACCAACTTGAACTACCCCCGCACCTTTCCCGAGTACATGATGTATTCCATGTGTCACAACTCAGGCGTTACTTCAAGGACCTCATCCGCGAAGTTGACCATGAAACGCTTGATCTCCAAGATGACCTTTCTTATCGAGAATACCCCGTTCGTATTCTCGATTCAGCAGAGCGTGTCACTCGTCATCAGAAGATTAAGTTTCTGAAAGTGCAATGGTCACACACTCTGAGAGAGAAGCCACGTGGGAAAGAGAAGACCGTCTTCGTGCCGAGTACCCCTGCTTCCTCCCGCAGACTTCTGAATCTCGGGACGAGATTCTTTTGAGTGGGGGCGAGTTGTCACAACCCCAAGTTAGGTATGTGCTAGGGTTAGCAAGTATTTTTGCATCATGTTAAAATTTTCAAAAGAAATTGAAATGGGAGAGAGAACACCCCCAGATGAACTTAATTCAAATGGCCAGATAAAAAGTTGCTCCAAAAATTCCTTTTGTATTTTTGAAAACTCTCATAAATGAGTGTGATCACATATCAAGTGATGTGGGACCAACCCCATGCTCATGGATTTTTCAAATATTCAAACAGGACCTTAGATTAATTCAAAAACCCCTATTTGATTTAAGATTCAAATAATTTGAATTCTAAAAAGTGCCATACTTTGCAAATGGCTAGTCTATATTATTATGAGGCCATATAAAAAGTTTAAGCATTTTATAAGTTGGTTTGCTATTTAATTAGCAGAGCCAAAAACAAATGTCAGAAGAAAAACAGAAAGAAAAAGGAAAAGGGAAAGTGGCCCACTTACCTGGGCCTCCCCAGTCCAACTCACCGCATCGCAGCCCAGCCCGCTGCCCCCGTTTGTCTTCTTCCCCGGCGCGGCAAGCAGCTCGCTGGAGCGAATGCCGACGCCGGCGGCCTCCTGCCTGCATGGACCCTCCCAGGGCTCCAAAGCACGCCACGAAGACGACATCGAAGCCTCCTTCCACTTCCCCCCTCGCGCACACCCCCCTCCTTCCTCTCCGGCGCGCCAAAGTCGTGCACCCAAAACCCTAGCCGGGCACGGCCGTGCACCGCCGTGGCCAGTGAGCTCCTCCGGCCTCAAGACCTTGTCCAGAAGCCTCGCCGTCGACGCCTCACTCGATCTGCGCTGTCCATTCGAGCCGGGAGCCACCCTGTACGACGCCAGCTTCGAAGCTTCAGCGCCGGCCAACCTCTACTCCGAAGAGCGATTCCGCGAAACCCAACGCCTCCCTAGCCTCGCTGAGCATCTCCACGCGATCCCGGTGAGCTCACGGTGCTCCCGAGCTCATCCTTGCCTCCCCTTGCCCTCTGTATCGCCGAGCTCAACGACGACCCGAGCTCCAGCCGCCGCGGTGCCGTCGTACTCGTGCTCCAGAACACCGTCCAGACGCGACGCCGGCGCCTACAGTAACTCCGGCGATGACGAGCCCCCTCCATTAGCTTAAGCTTAAGCTTAACCCCCCCACCAGAGGCTGACCAGTGGGCCCAGGGCTTAACTAACCCCTGTTTAATTTAAACAAAGAGGAAATTAAGTCCCAGGTCACTGACCAGTGGGGCCGTTCTGTCAGTGGCCCCCTGACGACATGCTGGTGTCACAGTGATGTAATAAGTGTTTTTCTATTTAATTTAATTCTAATAAATCCAGAAAATAGACCAAAATTTGGAAATTCGTAATTAATTCATATTAACTCCAAATTGGTCAAATAATATGTCTAAAATTATCAGAAAAATCCAAGGAATGTGAATATGGACTTTGTTTATATGTTTGACCAATTTAAATTGGGTGAAGAGTGGCAACATCCATATGCATTTAATTTGAATTCAAATTTGGGGTGATTTTGCAAATGACTTTGCAACACACTTCTTTTAAATGGATTCATCCACACATCAGAGACTTTACCTACCTTTACAACATCAATTCATGATCAACCATTTCAAATGAACATTCACGGATTCAAATGCATTTGAAATTCATCGATAAATCAAATGGAGTTTGAATTTGCATTTCAAATGCAATATACTCCTTCTAATTGCAATGCTCAACACATCAGTACCATGAACATACCCTTATACAATCGATCATGTGCTTGTGCATTGTACCTTATGTTGATCACTTTGTTTGTATTGTTTGCTCGGATAGAAGTGGAGCCGGAACCCGAGATCACCCCCTTCGTTGAAGACCCCGTGACTGAACCTCGTCAGCAAGGCAAGAAAACCCCCATTGATCATGTCGATAAAAACCCATTTCCCTCTCAGTCTCGCTTATGCATGAAATAGGATGATCACCTTGTTATCGATTCTACCGCATAGTTGAACCCATATCCTTTGCATGACCTATCATTTTGTCACAGTAGTAAGCAAACCACAATCCTAGCAGATGTAGGAGTTGGTTGATATCATGTGGCCCCTGCAACTGTTACTGCTTATTGCATGCTTAGAGTTACAATGAGGTTACTCTTCTGTGAGTCGGGATGGTAGTGATCATGTTGATGATGGTGGAAATGTGTTGGTGAATCTACCCTAATACAAGGTGAATGATAAGAGGATGTGTAGCAGTACACAGTGGGTTGTCTCGTTGAACACCGCCTTAAGTACGAGTTCTTGTGTGGTGATCCAAGAAGAAGAGTGCAACCACACATTGGGCTCACTGACCCCTCTGCTCACTCCGTTCGAACCCCAGAAGTCGCAGTAGTTCGGAGTTCTGGTAGGGCTGTGGCACGGTCTGCGAAGTGGATGAACGGCTTTTCAAGACCGTCTTGGGACCCTGCACACATCGTTTGAGGCTGTACTGGAACCTCGGCCGAACTTCCATACGGATCCCCCTCAGATATGCAACTCTTTGGACTAGTACGGAGCTGTGGGTGAAGTGTTGTGGTGGCATCCTCGCTGTCACCTCTTGAACGGTGACACGCAAAAGGCGGTAAGTGATGAGACGTGTGTGTAGTAGTACACCCCTGCAGGGTTAACAAAACTATTTGAATAGCCGCGTCCGCGGTTAAGGACTGCTTGGAAAGCTTAGCTTGGTTACTAGACAACTTGAACCGGATACTTATAAAACTTGCCAAGATAAGCGTGAGTGCTATGGCGTGCTTTCTTGTGGGGAAGTCGAGGAAGGCACCATAGTGGTGTAATTGGTTGGAGATGTAGTGGACTCGTGTACGCTTCTTACCTCAAGTCTGGTACTCGTAGTTCAGGACTAGCCAAGTCAAAGCTGGCACTTTTGCTTATGAACCCCACCCCCTTTACCTTGATACATGTTCATGAGTAGTATAGTTCCTACGTAAGTCTTGCTGAGTACGACTTTGTACTCACGTTTGCTTATTCTATGTTTTAGATGAACCCACTGACCCCGAAGGTGGATTCTTCATCGAGCTCGACGACTGAAGACCAAGCTAGTGTATTCCCAGTCAGACGACTGGTTCCCTCGTGGAGGGCTTGTGTTTAAATAAGGCTTCTTAAGCCATTTGTTAAACTTGTCTATACTCAGACCTACTTTGCTTCCGCATGTTTGATGTAATGTTGGATCACAGACTTGTGATCTCTGTGTGCACTCTGTAAGAGTTATCAATAAAGATGTAAACTTTGTAGAGAATTGAAATGATACCTGCTGTTCATACTAGGCATGTGTGCTGCGTGTATGATTATATCATGCATGTCTTAGTATGGGTTTTTGAGACCTTAGTTGTGATCTGGCTGGCGGTCTTTTATACACCAATTGGCCCTTAGATGTGCGCAGCTTGGGCCATCGCGATGCGATTGCTCGTGACTCCGTCACGTGCACACTTTGATGTATGATCGAGCCCGCCCTAGACCCCGACTAAGTGATCGGGCTGGAGTAAGTCTATGTAAGGTTTATAATACAATCGATAGTATGGTTGAGGCGACTTGTCTATGAGTATGGTAGTTCACCACCCATATCATTTAGACTTGTGTGCGGACGATGAGGACCCATCTCAGTTGATCATCCGGCATGGATGGGATGCCCCTCACGTTCGATGCTTTCTGAGAACGTTCTGTGCTTGACCTTGTCTGCTTAGACAAGTGGGTACGGTTCTCGGCTCTCCATATGATTGTGTTGTAGTTAGGCTTGCATACGCTAACCCCGGGTCCCGACACAAACACGAGCAAGCATCAACAAGAAGGCAACACGAGACATCGCACCTACTGTCGAGAGCGGTTACTAACAGGTTAAGTGGAGTACTCGTCACACACGACGATACCGCACATTTACAAGGGTTCAAGTTGTTTAGCTACAGGTGATCAACAAAGGTTGTTAACATGGCAACTCAAGAAAGCATGGCATAGCACACAAACATTGCAAGAGGTTAAGCATAAAGGAAACTATCTATGCTAGTCAATTTAAGTGAGGCACAACCTAAACATGGCATTCCACTAAGTACCCCACGACAATTAAAAGTTTTGGTACTGTTCTGTCCTAAACCATATTTTAGGTTGGTTAACAGCAGCAAACAATAGCATAAACACAAAGTACATGAAAAACTAATCAAGTTACATATAAGGCACACTCCAAACGGAGTTACGGTTAAAAAGATATAAGCAAAACAAGTTACGGGCATAATCTGCCAACATCACGAAGCACACTTTAGAGCAATGCATAAACAGGATAATCAATGAAAACATGCTCACAAATGATATGGAACTAAAGTAGACATGACAGGGAAGGCATAACAAAAATAATCATTCAAATAGGCATCATAGATCAAAAGATATTAAGCATGCAACATGGCATCGGAACGTTACAGACTTAGAGAAAAACAGAGGTGGCTGTCAAAAACAGCAGGATAGCAACTTTGGAGCTCAATAACTATATGACCAGCAGGCATATCATGACAATGCAATACATATAATGGAAGTAGACATGATGCTTAACAATATGCAATTGGAATCACTCAATTCCGATAAACGGTTGCGACGCAACCGTCACCCGAAGTTGCAACAAATTAACAGTTTTCAGCACAGCAGCACATTAACATCAGGATCACCACTTTGGAGCAAGATTTAATATAGCTAAAGCACCCAAACATGACAAGTTAAAGCATGTAAATGAAGTACACATGATGCTTAACACATAGGAAAAAGAATCAATGCAATAGGCCTCATGGATGTGTCACAATCATCATGCAAACTTGCAACAAAATAACATCAGCAGCACTTGACAGAATTTAACAGTAGTTAACAGTCTGATGCCCACTTCAACACATATTTTCACCATCAATATGACCTCAAAATAAATAACTTCCTAAGGATGAACTCTAGAGCACACAAAGCACAACCAAACAAAAAAAGAATCACTTCATTCGGAGCTACGAGTCAACGGGAAATCGATTTGCAAAACGGGACCAACAGCACAAATAATAAAGACTTAGCAAAATTCACAGGTTTCATAGGAAAAAAAAGCAAAAGGGGCCTCACCCAATTGGGCCTGGCCCAAGTGGCCGCGGGTGCGTGGGCTGGCGGCTGGGCCGCGCTGCCAACTGGATCTGGGCCGCCTGGGGCTGGCCTGCTCGGGCCGCGGGGTGCTGGGCCGGCCCAGGTAGGGCGGCGGTTGGTGGCCGGCCTGGCTAGCGGTGGAAGGAGCCGTTGTGCCCGTCGCAGAGGACGGTGGCGCCGCCGTGGCTGGCTCTCGCCGGTCAGGGGGCGAGCGGATCCAGGCGCGGGCGAAGGAGGCAGGCGACGCGGCGGCTCGGGCCCGCGCGGACCTCGCCGGATCCGGCGACGGTGAGGCGTCCGGTGGAGGTGGCCGAGCTCGGCTTGCTCCCGAGCGTTCCCATGGAGTTGCGGCGGCGCCGGTGTCCCTGCGAGGAGGAGGAGAGGGAAAGTGAGAGGAGGAGAGGGTGGAGGAGAGAGAGAAGGGAGGTGGCCGGGCGCGACGGCTGGCCGGAGGGAGGTGGCGGCGGCGACCCCGCAGGCGTGGAGGTGGCTCGGGTGGAGGAGAGGAGATGGCTAGGGCGACGTGGCAGCTTCCTGGCCGTCAGATCGGGCGATCTGACGATCCAGATCTGATGGGCTAGCATAAGGACGAAAATGGGGGTATTTTTGGGGCAATGTGGAGGGGGTGGCTGCAATTATGTGGCTAGGGAACCCTAGAAAGAGGTGGGAGTGTGGTGGTCTTTATATAGCCCAGGTGGCTGGCAGTTTGCAAATACATCCCCGGTTTTTCTCTCGCACGCGCGGTGTTGACGTTTCTGACCGCCGGGGGTCCGCAGGACCTCCGATTCGGGTAAAACTTCGAACTGCGCGATCAGTTCGTCAAGCTGGAGGCGTTCACCTCGCGTTGGAACCGTTCCGAGAACACTTCCCGACGCGCTATAAAAATATCCCGTTTACTTATTAAACGAGGTTTTTGTTCCGTTGGCTGCGGCTGGTCTCGTGCGGTTTTCACGACATGATCGGGTGAAACCCGATGTCGCAAAGGTCGAGTGTCAGGGTGGCAAGGGTTGGTCTCCGTCCGGTACGAGATAAGAGGGGGAAAAATAATCGCCGGTCGATAAATCGGGGATGCAAACATCACAAACAAATCAGACAATCAAAAAATTCACACCGAAAAATAAGTTTTTAATTCTCGTGAAATCTGGGCTGTTACACTGGGACTACACTAGCTTGGTCTTCAGTCGTCGAGCTCGAGGAAGAATCCACCTTCGGGGTCAGTGGGTTCATCTAAAACATAGAATAAGCAAACGTGAGTACAAAGTCGTACTCAACAAGACTTACGTAGGAGCTATACTACTCATGCACATGTATTAAGGTAAAGGGGGGTGTGGTTCATAAGCAGAAGTGCCAGCTTTGACTTGGCTAGTCCTGAACTACGAGTACCAGACTTGAGGTAAGAAGCGTACACAAGTCCACTACATGTCTCCAACCAATTACACCACTATGGTGCCTTCCTCGACTCCCCATGATAAAGTACGCCATAGCACTCACGCTTATCTTGGCAAGTTTTATAAGTATCCGGTTCAAGTTGTCTAATAATAAAGCTAAGCTTTCCAAGCAGTCCTTAATCGCAGACGTGGCTATTCGAATAGTTTTGTTAACCCTGCAGGGGTGTACCGCTACACACACATGATCATCAGTTACCGCCTTTGGCCTCGACACCATTCAAGGGGTGTCGGCGAGGATGTTCACCACAACACTTCGCCCACAACTCCGTTCTAGTCCAGAGAGTCGCCTATCTGAGGGGGATCCGTATGGAAGTCCGGCCGAGGTTCCAGTACAGCCTCAAACGATGTGTGCAGGGTCCCAAGCCGGTATGAGTAGCCGTTCATCCACTTCGCAGACCATGCCACAACCCTACCAAAACTTGCGAACTGGTGCGACTTCTGGGGTTCGAACGGGGTGAGGTACTAGGTTGAGAGGGGTCAGTGAGCCCAATGTGTGGTTGCACTCTACTTCTTGGATCACCACACAAGAACTCGGACTTAAGGCGGTGTTCAACGAGACAACCCACTGTGTACTCCTAAACAACCTCTCATCGTTCACCTTGTATTAGGGTGGATTCACCAACACAGTTTCACCTTCTTCAACATGATTGCTACCATCCCGACTCACAGAAGAGTAACCTCATTGTAACTCTAAGAATGCAATAATCAGTAACAGTTGCAGGGGCCACATGATATCAACCAACTCCTACATCTTCTAGGATTATGGTTTGCTTACTACTGTGACAAAATGATAGGTCATGCAAAGGATATGGGTTCAACTATGCGGTAGAATCGATAACAAGGTGATCATCCTATTTCATGCATAAGCGAGACTGAGAGGGAAATGGGTTTTTATCGACATGATCAATGGGGGTTTGCTTGCCTTGCTGACGAGGTTCAGTATCGGGGTCTTCAACGAAGGGGGTGATCTCGGGTTCCGGCTCCACTAGGACCCGGGGTAGCGTATGCAAGACTCGCTATAACACAATCATATGGAGAGCCGAGAACCGTACCCACTTGTCTAACCAGACAAGGCCAAGCACAGAACGTTCTCGGAAAGCATCGAACATGAGGGGCATCCCATCCAGGCCGGATGATCAACTGAGATGGGTCCTCATCGTCCGCACACAAGTCTAAATGATATGGGTGGTGAACTCCCATACTCATAGACAAGTCGCCTCAACCATACTATCGATTGTATTATAAACCTTACATAGACTTACTCCAGCCCGATCATTTAGTCGGGGTCTAGGGCGGGCTCGATCATACATCAAAATGTGCACGTGACGGAGTCACGAGCAATCGCATCACGATGCCCCAAGTTGCGCACATCTAAGGGCCACTTGGTGTATAAAAGACCGCCAGCCAGATCACAACTAAAGTCTAGAAAACCCATACTAAGACATGCATGTTATAATCATACACGCCGCACACATGTCTAGTATGAACATCAGGTATCATTGCAATTCTCTACAAAGTGTACCACTTTATTGATAACTCTTACAGAGTGCACACAGAGATCATGAGACCGTGATCCAACATTACATCAAACATGCAGAAGCAAAGTAGGTCTGAGTACAGACAAGTTTAACAAATGGCTTAGAGAAGCCTTATCTATAAACAAGCCCTTCCACGAGGGAACCAGTCTGCTGACTGGGACTACACTAGCTTGGTCTTCAGTCGTCGAGCTCGAGGAAGAATCCACCTTCAGGGTCAGTGGGTTCATCTAAAACATAGAATAAGCAAACATGAGTACAAAGTCGTACTCAGCAAGACTTACGTAGGAGCTATACTACTCATGCACATGTATCAAGGTAAAGGGGGGTGGGGTTCATAAGCAGAAGTGCCAGCTTTGACTTGGCTAGTCCTGAACTACGAGTACCAGACTTGAGGTAAGAAGCGTACACGATTCCACTACATGTCTCCAACCAATTACACCACTATGGTGCCTTCCTCGACTCCCAACGAGAAAGCACGTCATAGCACTCACGATTATCTTGGCAAGTTTTATAAGTATACGGTTCAAGTTGTCTAATAATCAGGCACAGCTTTCCAAGTAGTCCCTTACCGCGGACGCGGCTATTCGAATAGTTTATTTACCCTGCAGGGGTGTACTGCTACACACATGAAACTATCAGTTACCGCCAGGATCTCGTCACCCGTCAAGCGGGTGTCGGCGAGGATAAATTTCCACAATTTTTACCTCACAGCCAACTCAAATCCAATGGAGACGCCTATCTGGGCCGGAGTCCACATCGTGAAGCCGGCCGGTTTACCGATGTGGTCCCAGAAGATGTGTGCAGGGTCCCAAGCCGGTCTGAATAGCCGTTGTTCCACTTTGCAGACCATGCTACAGACCTACCAGAACTCCGAACTACTGCGGCTCATTGAACTGAGAAGGGGTGAGTTAGTAGGTTGAGCGTAGTACTCTTCGTCTTGGATCACCACACAAGAACTCGGGCTTAAGGCGGTGTTCAACGAGACAACCCAGTTTCACCTTCTTCAACATGATCACTACCATCCTGACTCACAAAAGAGTAACCTCATTGTAACACTAAGCATGCAATAAGCAGTAAAAGTTGCAGGGGCCACATGATATCAACCAACTCCTACATTTGCTAGGATTGTGGTTTGCTTAGTACTGTGACAAAATGATAGGTCATGCAAATGATATGGTTTCAACTATGCGGTATAATTGATAACAAGGTGATCATCCTATTTCATGCATAAGCGAGACTGAGAGGGAAATGAGTTTTTATTGACATGATCAATGGGGGTTTGCTTGCCTTGCTGACAAGGTTCAGTATCATGGTCTTCAACGAAGAGGCTGATCTCGGGTTCCGTCTCCACTTCTATCCGAGCAAACACTACAAACCAAGTGATCAACATAATGTACAATGCACAAGCACATGATCAAATGTTATAACATGGTGTAAGGGGTGCTGATGTGTTGTCAATTCCATTTAAATGGAGTGTATTGCATTTGAGTTGCAAATTCAAACTCCATATGATTTATCAATGAATTTCAAATGCATTTGAATCCCTGAATAATCATTTGAAATGGTTGAGCATGAAGTGATGTTGTAAAGGTGAGGTAAAGTCTCTGATGTGTGGATGAAACCATTTAAAAGAAGTGTGTTGCAAATTCATTTGCAAAATCACTCCAAATTTTAATTCAAATTAAATGCATATGGATGTTTCCCACTGTTCACCCAATTTAAATTGGTCAAACATGAAAACAAAGCCCATATTCACATTCCTTGTATTTTTCTGATAATTTTAGACATATTATTTGTCCAATTTGGAGTTAGAATGAATTAGTTATGAATTTCCAAAGTTTAAATCATTTTCTGCCATTTTCTGAATTGATTAAATAGAAAAGAACTTATTGCATCATGCTGATGTCATGCTGACGTGGGGGATGCTCTGACTGGTGGGGCCAGCATGTCAGTGTCTCAGGGATTAATCCCTGTTTTAATTAAAACTAAGGGGGTTTAATTAGGGCCAGGGCCCACATGTCAGTGTCTGTTCTGTTAATTAAACAAGTTTAATTTGATTTAAACTAACAGGGGGGATTAGCTTGGCCTAGGGCCCACATGGCAGTGTCACTAGGGGTGGGCCAGGGTTGATTAAGCTCTGTGGTTAGGGGGCTAATGGTGGAGTTCGCCGGCGGTGAGCACTGTGCCTTGCCGGAGTTGGACGGAAAGACGATACAGGCCACGGGAGACCAAGGGGAGAGCACCGGCGTGTAGCTGAGGACCTGCCACGTCGATTGGCAGCATCAGGAGGTCTCGGGGATCATCGGAGCATTGCCGACGTCGAGGATGGCGGAAACAGAAACACGGCGACGTCGGGCTCTTTGGTTCTTGGAGGAAACTTGAGCCTACGCTGGTGCTACATGTTCAGGAGGATACCAGGAGCACTGTGGGCACACTAGCTTGGGCTGGGAGGCACAGAGTCGAGCTCAAGGTCGTCCATGGCGGCGACCTTCCTCGGCTTCCATGGCGAAACCGGCTAGAGGGGTTGCGGGGTGCTGAGAGCTCGGGGGAAACGCTCACGAGAACTCAGGGATCACGACGAGGTAGTCGTTGGAGTCGGGGAGGTCACGGCGGCGGAGAAATCGACGGAGATTGCTTGCGGGTCCGGCGGCGTCTCGGTGAAGATTCCGGCGACTAGAAGGCAATGCAGCTCCTGATCCTTTGCACAGAGACGAAGTCGACGTAGAGGAGTTCGATGGACAAGGTTTTAGCAGCTAGGGTTGTCTCAGGCTGCGAGTTTCCATCGCCATGGCCTGCGGCAACTCTCGGGGAAGCTCGCGGGAGGGAAGGAGAGGGGTGGATAGGCACTGGACTGAGGGGGAAACGGTGCACGGCGCGTAGGGGGTTCTCCAGGACACCGAGGAGAGGACACGGGGGCTCTGGAAGCTTCAAGGCGTCGAGGTGGCTCTGGTGCGCGCTCTGGCCGCCACCGAGCTGCTTCGACGCTAATGGTGGAAGAAGACAGGGATGCCCATGGTGGGCTGGGTTGGGCCCGAAGAAGGTGGGCTTCGCCCTAGGCGAGAGGTAAGTTTTTCTAATTTTATTTTTCTGTTTAATCTTTCCTGTCTTATGTTGGCCATGCTAAAATAAATAGCTAGGCGTTTTTAAAATTGCTGAAACTTTTTATATGGCCTGATAATATATTAGGCTAGCCACTTATAGAGTTTGGCACTTTTTAAAAATTCAAATAATTTGAACTTTAATTCAAATAGGGGTTTAAATTTAAATCCATGCTCCTGTTTGAATATTTGAAAAATCCATGAGCATGGGGTTGGTGCCACATCACTTGATATGTGATCGCACTCATTTATGTGACTTTTCAAAAATGCAAAAGGAATTTTTGGAGCAAATTTTTATCTGGCCATTTGAATTAAATTCATCTGGGGGGTGTTCTCTTCCCATTTCAATTTCTTTTGGAAATTTTTAACATGATGCAAAGTTACTTGCTAACCCTAGCACATACCTACCAGAGGGTTCTGACAACTCGCCCCCACTCAAAAAAATCTCGTCCCGAGATTCAGAAGTCTGCGGGAGGAAGGAGGGGTACTTCGCACTGAGACGGTCTTCTCTTTCCCATGTGGCTTCTCTCTCAGAGTGGTGTGACCATTGCACTTTCAGAAACTTAATCTTCTGACGACGAGTGACACGCTCTGCTGAATCAAGAATACGAACGGGGTATTCTCGATAAGAAAGGTCATCTTGGAGATCAAGCGTTTCATGGTCGACTTCGCGGATGGGGTCCTTGAAGCAATGCCTGAGTTGTGACACATGGAATACATCATGTACTCGGGAAAGGTGCGGGGGTAGTTCAAGTTGGTAGGCAACTTATCCACGTTTAGCAAGAATGCGGAAAGGTCCAATGTAACGTGGGGCCAACTTGCCTTTGATACCGAAGCGTTGGGTTCCCTTCAAAGGAGTAACCCGAAGGTAAGCTTTCTCATCCAGATCGTAGCTTTCTTGCCTATGATGACGATCATAGTAGCTTTTCTGACAAGACTGGGCTGCTTTCAATTGATCACGAACAATGCGAACTTGCTCTTCTGCTTCCAGGATCATATCCGGTCCAAAGAATTGTCTTTCACCGGTTTCTGACTAGTTTAGGGGTGTTCGACATCATCGTCCATATAGGAGTTCAAAAGGAGCCATGTTTAGACTAGATTGAAAAATATTGTTATACGAAAATTCGGCGAATGGCAGAGACTTCTCCCAATTCTTTTTGAATGAGAAAACACAAGCTCTGAGCATGTCTTCCAAGATTTGATTAACCCTTTCAACTTGACCGCTAGACTGAGGATGGAAAGCTGTACTAAAGGAGAGATGAGTTCCCATAGCATTTTGAAAGCTTCCCCAGAATCTAGAGGTGAAAAGGCTACCATGATCAGAATTGATTTCCAAAGGAACACCATGAAGAGACACAATTCTAGAGACATACAAGTCCGCTAACTGGCTAGCAGTTACAGACTCGCGAACGGGAAGGAAGTGAGCAACTTTGGAAAGTCTATCCACAACAACGAAGATGGCATCATTTCCTTTCTGGGTTTTTGGAAAGCCAGTGATGAAATCCATACTGAATTTGTCCCATTTCCACTCAGGGATAGGCAATGGTTGAAGAGTGCAAGCAGGTCTTTGGTGTTCGGCCTTAATGCGACGACAAACATCACATTCGGCAACATACTGAGCAATTTTTCGCTTCATCCTAGTCCACCAAAATCTCTGGCGTAGGTCTCGGTACATCCTTGTGCTACCAGGATGAATCGAAAGGGGTGTGTCATGGGCCTCCTTAAGAATTAGCGTCATAAGATTGTGTTTTCGTGGTACAACCAATCGAGTGCCAAAGAAAACGACACCTTGATCATTTATGGAGAAACATTTAGCAACTCCGCTAGCAATCTTCTTCTTGATCTCTCGAATACTACTATCATGTTTCTGGGCGGCTATGATTTTATCCTCAAGGGTTGGTTTCGCCACCAAGGTAGAAAGATAGCCATGAGGAACAATCTCAAGATTGAGTTTTCGAAATTCCTCATGAAGAAGTGGTTGATACTATTGTAACATGAGGTTGTTACAATACGACTTACAACTTAGTGCATCAGCCATGACATTGGCTTTGCCTGGGGTGTAAGAAATTCCTACGTCGTAATCTTTTACCAACTCTATCGAGCGTCTTTGCCTGAGATTAAGATCTGGCTGGGTGAATATGTATTTGAGGCTTTGGTGGTTGGAATAGATCTCACAACGATTACCAAGGAGGTAATGTTGCCAAGTTGTCAGGGCATTAACTATAGCAGCGAGTTCAAGATCATGGGTAGGATAGTTCTCTTCACGTGGACACAACTGGCGTGAAGCATAAGCTACCACATGTCTATCTTGCATAAGTATGCATCCTAACCCTTGCCGTGAGGCGTCACAAAAGATCTCGAAATCCTTTTTGGTGTCTGGAGGCGCAAGTACGGGTGCAGAAGTCAATCTTCCTTTTAGCTCTTGAAAGCTTTCCTCGCACTTGGGAGTCCATAGGAATTTATTATCTTTCTTGAGGAGTTCAGTTAGAGGCTTTCCAACTTTGGAAAAGTTCTCGACGAAGCGACGGCAATAGCTTTCTAAGCCAAAAAAACTCCTAACTTGCTTAACCGATTTAGGTGGAGTCCAGTCAAGGACGGCCTGAACTCTCTCGGGATTCACAGCAATGCCTTTTGCAGAAATCACGTGGCCTAAGTAGGTCACTTATGGTAGCCAAAATTCACACTTGGAGCATTTAGCATACAGGCGATGCTCTCGAAGTTTCATCAATACCAGCCTAAGATGGTCGGCATGTTCTTCTTCGTTCTTCGAGTAGATGAGAATGTCATCAAGATAAACTACAACAAATTTATCCAAGTACTCCATGAAGATTGAATTCATCATGCGCGAGAAAGTGGCGGGGGCATTGGTTAAACCTAAGGACATGACGGTGTACTCGTAAATACCATAACGAGTAGTGAAAGCCGTTTTGGGAATGTCCTCGTTTCGGATTTTGATTTGATGATAACCTAATCTCAAATCCATCTTGGAGAAGACAGAGGATCCAGCAAGTTGATCATAAAGATCATTGATCCTGGGCAGTGGGTACTTGTTCTTTATCGTCGCTAGATTTAGCGGGCGATAGTCTACGCACATCCTTTCTGTTCCATATTTCTTTGTTACGAACAGAACGGGGCAACCCCATGGCGATGAGCTAGGGCGGATGATGCCTTTTGCCAACAAAGCTTCAAGTTGGATTTTAAGCTCAGCTAACTCATGTGGGGCCATTTTGTATGGGCGTCTGGAAATTGGGGTTGTGCCTGGCATAAGATCCACTATGAACTCTACACATCTGACGGGTGGCATGCCCGGCAGTTCTTCAGGAAAGACATCCGGGAAGTCACGAACCACCGGAATATCTTCAAGGTCGGGAAGGGGAAGCACATTCAAAGAATGCATCTGGGTTCTCGATCTTGGTGAGGAGTAATCTATTGTCTGGCCTGAAGGATGTGCAAGTCTAACTGACTTGGCTTTACAATCAAGAAAAGCATTTTGTCTTGATAACCAATCCATACCAAGGATGCCATCAATGTCTAAAGACTTGAGGGCTATGAGTGAAGCAAGGAATACTAAACCCTCAATTGCAATTTGATTGCCATGGCTTACTCTATTGGTTTGCCACTTGGAACCAGGAGTTTGAATAATCATTGGGGTGAACATTTCATCAAAGGATATCTCATGACGAAGTGCATAACTTTCCGACATGAATGAATGAGATGCTCCTGGGTCGAAAAGAACGGAAGTAGGAACATAATTGACTGGGAGCGTACCAAGAATGACGCCAGAAGTGTCGTCAGTCTCTTCAGCTGAGATCTGGTTCACACGTCCACGATTGGCGGGAGGAGCGGGTTTGGTGGTGAAGACCTTCGGGGGTGGCTTGCCACGAGCATTGTTGTTACCTCCGGCACGGGGTGGAGCATTCTGATTCTGGAGCTGGTTCTGGGGACAGTCGCGGGAGTAGTGACCTGCCTGACCACATTAATAGCAGGCTCCATAGACAGTGCGGGGAGCTGGGTTGTTCGGTGGAGCTGAGTGGAACGAAGCTGGTGGACGAGGCGCCACATAGGATGGCCTCGGTGGGTTGTTCTGGCGAAACATGCTGTTGGGGATCAAGATCTTGCGCTTCTGAGAGCCTGAGCTAGATGAACCATCGTCTCTACGGTGTTTGTGGAAGTCATTGGGGTTGTTCATGTCCTCCGCCTTGATCGCCTTGTTGACAAGGACCTGGAAGGTGGCGAAGTCATGTAGGTTGAGCTCACGACGGAGTCCAGAATTGAGTCCACGGCGGAACCTCTCTTGCTTCTTGGCATCGGTGGAGACCTCTTCAGTACCATAACGAGCCAGTCGGTTGAACTCACGACTAAACTCAACAACAGTCCTTCTGCCTTGGGTGAGGTTGCAGAACTCCTCACGCTTGCGGTCCATAAGACCCTTTGGAATGTGGTGCTCACGGAATGAAGTGCAGAACTCATCCCTAGTTGTGGGCGGTCCAGCGGGACGCATGTTCAGGAAATTCTCCCACCAAGAGCTAGCTGCACCCTCGAGGTGGTAGGTGGCATAGCTGACCCTGTCACCATCTGCAACATGTCCAGAATGGAGCTTTCTCTCGATGCTGCGAAGCCAGTCATCGGCGTCAAGGGGCTCGGTGGAGTAGCTGAAAACCGGGGGATGAAGCCGGATGAATTTATTCAACGACACAAGCTCATTCCGCTGCTGGGCAGTGTTCCGAGCAATGACCCCCAAAAACTCATGAGAGTCCCTTCGGTTTCTTTCAACCTCCATGAGAACTTGAGCCATCGTGGGCGAGGGTGGAAGATTGCCTTCCTCCAGATCATCCCCACGAGCTTGGGCACGACCAAGGTGGCCACGGGTTCCTTGATACATCCTGAAGGATAAGATCAATGTCAAAAGATGTTGAATCATTTTTCAATGCATCAGATTATGAAGATAACTGGAATGACTCGGACAGCATAACGGCTGTAATTGCAAGAGAAAACAATTTTCTTACAACATAGAAAAAACTCTTACATACGATGTAAGAAATCAGGAAGCACAACAACTCTAGCAAACCGAACACAACTTTCCTACGGCTACAAGGAAGCAACCAACGAGATGTTCTAGTAAGACATAGATGAGCGTAGTCCTATCTTTCCGTAGAAAAAGATGAGGGTGACTCAGAACTCAGAACGATGAAGGTAAGGAGAAAAATAAGCCTAACGTTGTTCCCTTATATACCCAGAGTAACTATATAACTATAGAAGGCTAGACTCAACTTCGACCAAGATTGATAATCCTACAGTCAGTCCTGCTCTGATACCAAGTCTGTCGGGACCCGGGGTTAGCGTATGCAAGACTCGCTATAACACAATCATATGGAGAGTCGAGAACCGTACCCACTTGTCTAAGCAGACAAGGCCAAGCACATAACGTTCTCGGAAAGCATCAAACGTGAGGGGCATCCCATCCAGGCCGTATGATCAACTAAGATGGGTCCTCATCGTCCGCACACAAGTCTAAATGATATGGATGGAGAACTCCCATACTCATAGACAAGTCGCCTCAACCATACTATCGATTGTATTATAACCCTTACATAGACTTATTCCAGCCCGATCACTTAGTCGGGGTCTAGGGCGGGCTCGATCATACATCAAAATGTGCACGTGACAGAGTCACGAGCAATCGCATCGCGATGCCCCAAGCTGCGCACATCTAAGGGCCACTTGGTGTATAAAAGACCACCAGCCAGATCACAACTAAGGTCTCGAAAACCCATACTAAGACATGCATGTTATAATCATACACGCACCACACATGTCTAGTATGAACAACATGTATCATTGAAATTCTCTACAAAGTGTACCACTTTATTGATAACTCTTACAGAGTGCACACAGAGATCACGAGACTGTGATCCAACATTACATCAAACATGCGGAAGCAAAGTAGGTTTGAGTACAGACAATTTTAACAAATGGCTTAGAGAAGCCTTATCTATAAACAAGCCCTTCCACCAGGGAACTAGTCTGCTGACTGGGACTACACTAGCTTGGTCTTCAGTCGTCGAGCTCGAGGAAGAATCCACCTTCGGGGTCAGTGGGTTCATCTAAAACATAGAATAGGCAAACGTGAGTACAAATTCGTACTCAGCAAAACTTACGTAGGAGCTATACTACTCATGCACATGTATCAAGGTAAAGGGGGGTGGGGTTCATAAGCAGAAGTGCCAAATTTGACTTGGCTAGTCCTGAACTACGAGTACCAGACTTGAGGTAAGAAGCGTACACGAGTCCACTACATGTCTCCAACCAATTACACCACTATGGTGCCTTCCTCGACTCCCCACGAGAAAGAACGCCATAGCACTCACGCTTATCTTGGCAAGTTTTATAAGTATCCGGTTCAAGTTGTCTAATAATCAGGCACAGCTTTCCAAGTAGTCCCTTACCGCGGACGCGACTATTCGAATAGTTTTATTAACCCTGCAGGGGTGTACTACTACACACATGAAACTATCAGTTACCGCCGGGATCTCGTCACCCTTCAAGCGGGTGTCGGCGAGGATAAATTTCCACAACTTTTACCTCACAGCCAACTCGAATCCAATGGAGACGCCTATCTGGGCTGGAGTCCACATCGTGAACCCGACCGGTTTACCGATGTGGTCCCAGAAGATGTGTGCAGGGTCCCAAGCCAGTCTGAATAGCCGTTCTTCCTCTTCGCAGACCGTGCCACAGACCTACCAGAACTCTGAACTACTGTGACTCATTAAACTGAGAGGGGATCATTTAGTAGGTTGAGCGGGGGTCCATGTGCCCAACATATGGTAGTACTCTTCGTCTTGGATCACCACACAAGAACTCGGGCTTAAGGCGGTGTTCAACGAGACAACCCACTGTGTACTCCTACACAGCCTCTCATCGTTCACCTTGTATTAGGGTAGATTCACCAACACAGTTTCACCTTATTCAACATGATCACTACCATCCTGACTCACAAATGAGTAACCTCATTGTAACGCTAAGCATGCAATAAGCAGTAACAGTTGCAGGGGCCACATGATATCAACCAACTCCTACATTTGCTAGGATTGTGGTTTGCTTACTACTGTGACAAAATGAAAGGTCATGCAAAGGATATGGGTTCAACTATGCGGTAGAATCGATAACAAGGTGATCATCCTATTTCATGCATAAGCGAGACTGAGAGGGAAATGGGTTTTTATCGACATGATCAATGGGGGTTTGCTTGCCTTGCTGACGAGGTTTAGTATCGAGGTCTTCAATGAAGGGGGTGATCTCGGGTTCCGGCTCCACTTCTATCCGAGCAAACAATACAAACAAAGTGATCAACATAATGTACAATGCACAAGCACATGATCAAATGTTATAACATTGTGTAAGGGGTGCTGATGTGTTGTCAATTCCATTTAAATGGAGTGTATTGCATTTGAGTTGCAAATTCAAACTCCATATGATTTATCGATGAATTTCAAATGCATTTGAATCCATGAATAATCATTTGAAATGGTTGAGCATGAAGTGATGTTGTAAAGGTGAGGTAAAGTCTCTGATGTGTGGATGAAACCATTTAAAAGAAGTGTGCTGCAAAGTCATTTACAAAATCACTCCAAATTTGAATTCAAATTAAATGCATATGGATGTTTGCCACTGTTCACCCAATTTAAATTGGTCAAACGTGAAAACAAAGCCCATATTCACATTCCTTGTGTTTTTCTAATAATTTTAGAAATATTATTTGTCCAATTTGGAGTTAAAATGAATTAGTTATGAATTTCCAAAGTTTAAAGCATTTTCTGCCATTTTCTGAATTGATTTAAATAGAAAAGCACTTATTGCATCATGCTGATGTCATGTTGACGTGGGGGATGCTCTGACTGGTGGGGCCAGCATGTCAGTGTCTCAGGGATTGATCCCTGTTTTAATTAAAACTGAGGGGGTTTAATTAGGGCCAGGGCCCACATGTCAGTGTTTGTTCTGTTAATTAAACAAGTTTAATTTGATTTAAACTAACATGGGGGATTAGCTTGGCCTAGGGGCCCACATGGCAGTGTCACTGGGTGTGGGCCAAGGTTGATTAAGCTCTGTGGTTAGGGGGCTAATGGTGGAGTTTGCCGGCGGTGAGCACTGTGCCTTGCCGGAGTTGGACGGAAAGACGATACAGGCCACAGGAGACCAAGGGGAGAGCACCGGCGTGTAGCTGAGGACCTGCCACGTCGATTGGTAGCATCAGGAGGTTTCGGGGGTCATCAGAGCATCACCGACGCCGAGGATGGCGGAAACAGAAACACGTCGACGTCGGGCTCTTTGGTTCTTGGAGGAAACTTGAGCCTACGCTGGTGCTACATGTTCAGGAGGATACCAGGAGCACTGTGGGCACACTAGCTTGGGCTGGGAGGCACGGAGTCGAGCTCAAGGTCGTCCATGGCGGCGACCTTCCTCGGCTTCCATGGCGAAACCGGCTAGGGGGGTTGCGGGGTGCTGAGAGCTTGGGGGAAACGCCCACCATAACTTAGGGAGCACGACGAGGTAGTCGTTGGAGTCGGGGAGGTCACGGCGGCGGAGAAATCGACGGAGATTGCTTGCGGGTCCGGCGGCGTCTCGGTGAAGATTCCTGCGACTAGAAGGCGATGCAGCTCCTGATCCTTTGTACAGAGACGAAGTCGACGTAGAGGAGTTCGATGGACAAGGTTTTAGCAACTAGGGTTGGCTCGGGCTGCGAGTTTCCATCGCCATGGCCTGCGGCTGCTCTCGGGGAAGCTCGCGGGAGGGAAGGAGAGGGGTGGATAGTCACTGGACTGAGGGGGAAACGGTGCATGGCGCGTAGGGGGTTCTCCAGGACACCGAGGAGAGGACACGGGGGCTCTGGAAGCTTCAAGGCGTCGAGGTGGCTCTGGTGCGCGCTCTGGCCGCCACCGAGCTGCTTTGGCGCTAAAGGTGGAAGAAGACAGGGATGCCCCTTGTGGGCTGGGTTGGGCCAGAAGAAGGTGGGATTCGCCCTAGGCGAGAGGTAAGTTTTTCTAATTTTATTTTTCTGTTTAATCTTTCCTGTCTTATGTTGGCCATGCTAAAATAAATAGCTAGGCATTTTTTTAAATGCTGAAACTTTTTATATGGCCTGATAATATATTAGGCTAGCCACTTATAAAGTTTGGCACTTTTTAAAATTCAAATAATTTGAACTTTAATTCAAATAGGGGTTTAAATTTAAATCCATGCTCCTGTTTGAATATTTGAAAAATCCATGAGCATGGGGTTGGTCCCACATCACTTGATATGTGATCACACTCATTTATGTGACTTTTCAAAAATGCAAAAGGAATTTTTGGAGCAACTTTTTATCTGGCCATTTGAATTAAATTCATCTGGGGGTGTTCTCTTCCCATTTCAATTTCTTTTGGAAAATTTTAACAAGATGGAAAGTTACTTGCTAACCCTAGCACATACCTAACAGAAGGTTCTAACAGGGTGTTACACTTAAGGTGCAATCGATGCATTGGGATAGATTCGGGATAATCGGTGAAATAGGAGATATCACCGAAATAGTTCCCGGAGAGAACAAAAGTTGTTCCGGATATTTTGAAAGGTTCAAAATAATTTTTAATTGTATTTAATAATGTTTATTATTTAATTATCTGAATTAAATAATAAAATATAATTAAATTAATTAAAAAAAGTGGACAAGGCTTAATGGGCCATATGGGCCCATTAGGGGAGGAGGGGTTTCCCCCCTTGGGCTTGGCGCCAAGGGTGGGGCCCATCCCCCCTCCCTTGGCCGGCGCACCTCCCCCTATTGGGGGTTTAGTCCCACCTCGAGGAGGGGAGGAGGATAGCACCCCCTTGGCCTATATAAGGAGGGGTACACCCCCTTTTTCCAACACACAGAAATCTCTCTCCCTCTCCTCTCCTACCTAGAGCGGACTCCCCTTGTTTGGAGTTTGCACCTGGTTTAGAGTTCTCCACCATAGCAGGACGTCGCTCTGCCGGAGTCGGGATCCGAATCCGTCTTTCTTCCGCTGCTCGCCTGGTTCGGGGCCCGGAGGGAACATCGATTGTACTGTACGTGTATAATCTCTTCGAGACACTACACCTGTGGTGCTACTTCATCGCTGGAGGTCAACCGGGAGTCTCCATCGCCGGTGGTCTTTAACACGACAGGGAGGTCATAGTTCTGAGTCTACGCCTGCCACGTTCGCAAGAACCTTTCCCTCTTTCAGTCTTCAAAGGTATGAATTCCGATTCCCTCCGTTACTTTACATCGCCATAGCATAGATGTTATGTTCGGGTTATCATAGGTATGAAAAATTTGTGTTTTCTGCCCCATATCCCAATAGTGGTATCATGAGCTAGCTATGCGTAGATGTATTGTACGGGTAGAACACATCTAGGATGCGGGCATCGAATCTTCATTCGTTACCCTCCCACGTGTACTCATTTAGCATTGCGGCAATGTCCAGATGAAGCGGCCCCGACCAACCTTACGCGATTACGCGAGACTAGTTCCACGCTTGACATATGGCTTGTACCATATAAGTGGATGGGGGGTGCCTGTCTCTCTAAAATTAGCGATGCGAAGATGTTTGCAATGGAGGGCCCTGACAGGGGTGTAATAGAGACGATTGGGGAATCGGTGTTGTGGCATGTTTTCGCAGGATAAAAACGGTTCTCTCTCGAAATCCCTAGCAGACACGTAAAACTTGCATAAGTTAAAGTAGAAAGGCGTTTAACTTTGCTTTGGATGAAGGGGATCATAGCTTGTATGATTATAGTTTTACTTCCTATTTCTTCTAGTATGCTAGATATATCGACGGTAGCATAAATGTGACCATCTCTCACAATACCAACATTGTGTTCTCCCTTGGCGGGCAACGCCTGGAAGGATCTCCAATATGGCCGACATTCCACAAAATGGGTGTCACACATATTAAACGACGTTCGCATGAGGTTGGGTTCGGCAAGCCTGGCATATGCAGATATGGCATTGCTGAACAACAAACATCAAGGTTCGATTGGCAGGCTTGACGTATGTAGATGCGGGCCTGGAACACAGTAGATCGAAAGATCGAGCACGAGTCACATACCTGATGTGATTGGCATAGTGGACTACATGGACCACATACTGATGGTCGTGACGATCGGGGGAGGTATGGAGGTTTGGGATTGTGTAATTACTTAGTTAAATTGAGAGGTGTTTATCTAAGTGGGAGCTTTATAGAATTTTAAAGTTAAAATTGATACTCCACATCATGAACAAAAGTCTAAATATGTATCTTTGTGAATCACTATTGTTGATGGCAGCACCACGCCCCTTGTTCAACTTAGGGTCGTTCCTAGAGAAAGACAAACTAAAAAACTGATGGGTCAAACTTCACCAACTGGTTCCGCACTCTGAGGATTCTCCTCGTTCCCCTCAAAATGGCATACGTACTAGAGGCCGCGTTAGGTGACGAACCATCATCAAATGCCAGTCAGGATGAGAAGAATGTCTATCTCTCCAAGACTGATGATTACCACCTTGTCCAGAGTGGCATGCTCTACTCCATGGAGGCTGAGCTGCAAAAGCATTTTGAGAGGATGGGTGCATATGAGATTATCACTGACCTCAAGGCTGTCTTTGCACCTTATGCTAGGGCTGAACGATACGAGGCTTCTGAAGCCTTCTTCTCAGACAAGATGGACGAGTACAACAGCGTGAGTGAGAACGTGGTCAAAATGTCTGGCTATGTTCAATGCTTGAATGCTCTGGAATGTCAGATTCCAGATGGACTTGCAATTGATAGGGTGTTGCAGTCGCTTCCCCCTAGCTACAAAGGCTTTGTGTTGAATTACATCATGCAGGGGATGACTAAGACCCCTTCTGAGTTGTTCGTCATGCTGAAAAGTGTTGGGGTTGAGATCAAGAAGGAGCACGCTGTATTCATGGTCAACAAGACCACTGAATTCAATAAGTCAAGCAGACGGGAGAAGGGAAAGAAAGGCATCCCCAAGAAGGACAACAAGTCAGTTATCGTTCATCCTAAGGCACCTAAATACAAGCCCGAAGTTGAGTGCTTCTACTTCAAGGGTGAAGGTCACTGGAAGCACAACTGCCCCAAGTACCTCAAGGACAAGAAGGCTGGCAAGGTTGCCAACAGAGACGAAGGTATATTTGATATACATGTTGTTGAGCTTTTCTTAACAAGCGCCGGGAAGACATCATGGATACTTGATACATGATCTGTCGCTCATATTTCTAATTCCCCTCAGGGACTAAGGAATAAGAGACACTTGATGAAAGATGAAGGGACGACGCGAGTGGGCAACGACTGTCAAGTTGAAGTATTGGCGGTCAGCACGATGCATCTCAGTCTCCCTTCGGGACTAGTTTTGATTCTGAATAAATGCTACTATGTACCCGCGTTGAGTGTGAACATCGTTAGTGGTTCTTGCTTGAAGCGAGACCACTATTATTTGAAGTTTGATACAATTGGTTGTGCGATTTATAAGGATGATGTGTTTTATGTTCATGCACCGGAGCAAAAGGGATTATTCGTACTTAATATCGATGGTGACGTGTGTCACATTAACAACATAGAGGCCAAAGATTGAAGCATAGTGGCGAAGAGAACATGACGATGTGGCATTGTCGACTTGGTCATATTGGTATAAAGCGCATGGAGAAGCTCCATAAAGATGGACTTCTTGAGTCATTGGATTTTGGATCCCTTGATACGTGTGAGCCATGCCTCATGGTAAAAATGACAAGGACTCCATTCAATGGAATAATGGAGCATGCGTAAGACTTATTGGGGATCAAACATACAGATGTATGTGGACCCATGAACGTCTCCACACGCAATGGTCTTCGTTACTTCGTGACCTTTACTAATGACTTGAGTAGATATGGGTATATTTACTTGATGAAGCACAAGTCTTAAACCTTTGAAAAGTTCAAGGAATTTCAGAGTGAGGTCAAGAATAACCGCGGGAAGAAAATCAAGCACCTTCGATCCGATCGAGGTGGTGAGTATTTAAGTCACGAGTTTGGCAATCATCTAAGGTCTTGTGGCATTGTACCACAACTTACGCCGGCAGGCACACCTGAAAGGAATGGTGTGGCCGAACGACGTAATCGAACCCTATTGGATAGTGTGCGATCGATGATGTCTCATACCGATTACGGGGGTATGCGTTAGAAACTGCCGATTATGTTCTTAATAGGGCACCATCCAAATCCGTGAATACAACACCATTTGAGGAATGACATGGCACAAAACCAAAGTTGTCCCACCTGAAGATTTGGACTTGTGAGGCTTATGTTAGGAAACTACAGCCTAACAAACTCGAATCAAAGGCGAATAAGTGAATCTTTGTGGGATATCCAAAGGAAACTTCTGGATACACCTTCTACAACCATTCTGAAGCCAAAACGTTTGTCACAAAGATTGGGCACTTTCTTGAGAAAGTGTTTCTCTTGAAAGAGTTGACTGGGAGGAAAATAGACCTCGACGAAGTGATACTCTATCCTCGTTGGTTACCCCAAGTGGAATGTTAGATGTAATGTAGAAGCAAATTTCCCCTATGTAGAGGATAGCGTTTGTCTCCCGTAGGACTCCGGCAATGATAAGTAGGTATCAACGGCGCAACTGACATGGACCTGCACACAACACAAGTAACTTTGCTTCCCAACGAGTACAGAGAGGTTGTCAATCTCTCCAGCCTTGCTGTTCACAAAGGATCAACACAACAGATAAAAATGATAATGATAGAAGCTATAAGTAAAAGCAGGAAAATAAAAGAGCGTGTAAACAGTGATGAGAATATGGACCGGGGTCCCGTGATGTTCACTAGTGATGTCTCTCTCCCAAAAGACGGTAAAACTGCTATGCGAGGTAAACAAATTACAACTGGGCAATTGACAGGATTAAAAATGCACCGCAATGCTAAGTATGCTACAAAGAAAGGCGAGGCTCAAAAGCATGGGCAGTACGCCAAAATAAGTAGACCGAAATCAAACTTCATCTACTACTAATCATCCACCTTGAGATATCTATCGAGAACATCTCGCTGGTATTAAGTTGTGAGCCCCACCCAAAGTGTAAACCCAAAGCAACAGACAACTGCATTAAAAAGCACTTTGTGTAAAGTAAACAATCCTTGTAACCGCGGTTACAAGCACCATTGTTTTCCCCCTTGTGGCAACATCACATCCGCTAGACTCATGTTTCTGTCACTCAAGCGTGTCATCGGGGGGCATGAACCCACAATCGAGCATAACGTTCCCTCTTGGAGTCACTACCTACTACTTGGCCAAAGCAATAAACAACAATGGAGAACATGCACGAATTACTTAGGAATAAAAATATAAAAGATAAGAACCAAATATATTACTCAATCACAAACTGAAAATAGTCTCATAATTCATCAGATCCCAGCAAACTCAACATAGCAACAGTAGAAAATTACATATGTGCCTCGATCATGTAGGGCAGCTCACGAGGTCTAAACCATGAAAAACAAAGAGGGGAGGAGAACATCACATAGCTACTGATCACGGACCGATGGTCCAAGGGAAACTACTCTCAACACATCTGGGAAGCGTCCATGGTAGAGGGGAAGCTCCCGGAGGTCAATCCTCCCTCCAGTAGGGTGCCAGGAAGAGGTCTGCTGGCGCTCCCGATCTTGGACGCGCGGCGGTGGCGGAACAGAGGCGAGATCGCGAAAAAGGGTTCTCTATTCGGAAGTTTTGCGACACGGAGAATATATAGGCGAAAGGGGGAGACAGGGGGGCCACCAAGGTTCCAGGCGCCCCCTGGCGTGTCCCCTATGGCGCCTCCCGGGTGATTCCGGACGCTTTCGATACGCTGATTTTTTATCTGATTTTTCCCGAATTTTTGGAGAATTTTTAATATGGGGGAAACCTGAAATAGAAAAATAGCAGAAAACAGGAACTGACACTGTGGTGCACTGAGTTGATAAGTTAGTCCAAATATGATCAAAAGTGTATGAAAGTGTATCTAGATCATAGCAATATCACACAAAACATGCGTGGAGCAAGCAGAAATTATAGATACGTTTGGGACGTATCAACATCCCCAAGCTTAATTCCTGCTCGTTATCGAGTAGGTAAATGATAACAAGCATAATTTTTGTGGTGACATTCCAGCAACCATATAAGAACTTTGAAAGTAAAGCAATCAAGGTATGTGACTCAATTCAAGTCATAACAGGAAATAGTCTATATTAGCATTGAAGTAAGCAACAAAAGAACAATAGGTGCAAGAGCTCTCGCTGTCCATGACTCAAATGTCTCCAGATGGTGTTTGCTTGCAAGAAGGGGGAGATGGGAATACAAGAGAAAAAATATTTTTGTTGAGAACTCAATCCACTAAAGTTTCGCACTTGGTCTTCTTTGGAATCTTATCTTGACTCGTCCCCAGACCACTAGCCAGGTACAAGTCAATTTGATCCACTCCTTTTCGATATTTTGAGCACTCATGCAATGGATGAGCGTAAGCACGAGAGTTGACACTTAGGATGGCAAAGAGATAAGTATGATAGAAGAGGAAGACAAAAATGTGAGAAAGGCTCACATCAATGAGGACAATCATAGGCAAGAAGGCCAAATGATAGATATGATGTGAGGAGTAGGGATTGCCATGCAACGGATGCACATATGAGCTAATAAAAGCTCTCCAATGGAACTAGTGGGGGTGCATCCAACTTGCTCGCTCATGAAGACCTCGAGCTCGTTTGAGGAGGCTCATCCTTGGAATATGCAAGCCAAGTTCTATAGTGTGAAGGTCCCCACATAGCTATATGCATAAATGATCATCTCTATGGACTACAAGGATAAGAGGGAGTACTAGTGTGGATCTTTCAAAAGGATAGTAGTGTTGCCCCTTTCTCTCTTTTTATTTTCTCTTTCTATTTTTTGTATTTTTTTGGTGGCCTCAATGGCTCTTTCTATTTAACTCTCATTTGTCCTCTTTGGGATATTTTATTTTGTCCACTTTGGGATCTTTTCCTCACTTAAGGGCAACACTCTGTTTTACAAGAAGGTATAGAAGATCTTCACTCTTTACAAGGTACTCAACAGAAAGAAGATGTAGCTATCATGATGTATGAAAATGTATGCCTCTGCCAGGGTAGCAGGAACATGTATGACATGAAGATCAAGTCATGAAGAGGTGGATGTTGCATGGCAATATATCTCAGAAAGGCTATGGAAATGCCTTGATAGGTAGGTATGGTGGCTGTTTTGAGGAAAGATATAAGGAGGTTTATGATGACAGAGCGTATCATGCCAAGGGTTTTGAAGCAGCACAATGTTGTGGAGGAACAACTCCACCGTGTTGCTACAACGTGGACAACACAAATGTTGAAGGAACCACTTCAACGTGCTTGCTAGACACAAATGTTGTATATAAAAAAAACTTGCTTGCTAGATATCGCTCTAGGGGCGTGGGCTGTCAAGAGCTCAATCCAAACTCTCAACACACAAGATCTAATCCAAGATCTTTAGGGAAGAACACAAAGTTCCCTTTTATTGGTAGGTAGTGGGTACATAGTCTGGTCTCCTAGGTAGAGGTCTAGGCCTTTATTTATAGGCTGCATGAGCCCTCACTACCTAGATCTACTCACAACTGGAACATTCCAAAGAACACACTCAAAGCTAGGGAAAGGATATAAATATCCTGGTTACAAATTATAGCTAGAATACTCTAGAACACACCACAACATATATGATAAAGGACCAAATTACCTAGAATATAGTAGAAGTCTGTAGAAGGCATAACAGATTAGACTTCTACTTTCATTTTATTTTCATTTTATCTACAGTACCTCATCATCATCCCCTGGTTGTTTAGAACTCTACGAGTTATCTTCATAAAGTGCTTGCTCCGGATGATAAAGAGCCAAGTCTTCCACATTGAATGTGTTGGATATCCCCATCTCTGCTGGAAGATCTATCACATAAGCGTTATCGTTATCTTCCTTAGAATAGAGAAGGGTCCATATTTCTGCTGCCTTAGCTTTCCTTTAACACCCAAAGGAAGTCTTTCTTTTCGGAGGTATACCATCACCTTATCACCAGCTTGGAATGATTTCTGCCTCCGTTTGCAATCAGCCAATTGCTTGTACTTCTGATTTTGTGCCTCCAAGACATTACGAATTTCCTCAAATAGTTCTGTGTAGTTATCAGCAAAGGACATAGCTACTTTTGAGCTTCCCTTTGATGGTAGCTTCACTAGATCCACCACGTGTGTTGGAACTTTAGTGTAGACAATAGAGAAAGGACTTCTTCCTGTTGATCTATGTTTGGAGTTATTGTAGGAGAACTCAGCAAGAGGTAAAGCCAAATCCCATTGTCCCTTTCTATCTCCACAAATGCAACGAATCATATTACCTAAAGACTTGTTCACCACTTCCGTTTGGCCATCTGTTTGTGGATGAGCCGTACTAGAAATTTTTAACTCAGTCTTGAATTGATTCCACAAGGTCAGCCAAAATGCAGCAAGAAACTTGCTATCATAGTCTGAAATGATGGACCTTGGAACCCCATGAAGTCTGACCACTTCTCGGAAGAATACATTTGCGACATGACGAGCATATGTTGTCTTGCGGCATGGAATGAAATGAGCCATTTTTGAGAATCTGTCCACCACCACAAACACAACATCATACCCGCGCCTTGTTCTTGGCAAACCCAAGACGAAGTCCATAGAGATATCCTCCCATGGAGCATCAGGAATAGGTAAAGGCATGTATAACCCCGTGTTCTGGACCTGGCCTTTGCATGTTTGACATACGGGGCATCGCTGAACAAACTACATGGACACTAAGATCACTTGAATGGAGCTCTCTAATCAACTTGTCACGTAGAGAACTTCTTGGGATGCACAACCGATCATTCTTGAAGAGATAGCCGGCTTGCAATAAATAGTCATCACCTAATGGTTGTCCGCTTATGTGCTTTACCCAAACATGGCCAAAGTCTACGTCCTCTTCATACAACTCCTTTATTTGATGCCCGGAAGTTCAGCCTCAAAAGAAGTCAAGAGGCATGCACGTCGACTCAAAGCATCAACTACTCTGTTGGTGGCTCCATATTTATGCACAATGAGGTAGTTAAACCTTTCTAAATATGCCGCCCATCTTGCTAGCATGCGATCCACATGCTTTTGATTTCTAAAATGCTTCAATGATTGATGACCAGTGTTAACAATGAACTCTTTAGGCAACAAATAGACTTCCCAAGTCTTTAAAACCCTGAAAACAACATATAATTCTTTCTGATATGTGCTCCACTTTTATCTTGCTTCACTCAGCTTCTCACTAAAGAATGCAATGGGTTTTCGTTCTTGAGATAGAACAACCCCAATGCCTACTCCACTTGCATCACACTCCAGCTCAAAAGTCTTACTAAAATCAGGTAGTACCAAGACAGGGGCTTGTGAGAGTTTTTCCTTTATCTCCTTGAAACTAGCTTCAGCAGATTCATTCCATTGAAACTTCCCTTTCTTTAGGCATTCAGTGATCGACGCCACGATGGTACTGAAATTGTTCACAAACCGCCTATAGAAAGTTGTGAGACCATGAAAAATCCTAACTTCTGAAATAGTCTTTGGAGTTGGCCATCCTCTAATTGCTTCAACTTTGGCGTCATCAACATGAATGCCCTCACTTGTTATGACAAACCCCAAGAAAACAAGTCGTGTTTGAAGGAAAACACATTTCTTCAAGTTGACATAGAGTTCGTTTTCCTTTAGTACCCATAGAACCTTACTGATGTGATCCAAGTGTTCATCCTCATCCTTGCTATATATCAAGATGTCATCAAAGTAAACCATAACAAAGTGGTATAAGAAAGGGTCGAAGTACCTGGTTCATCAAGTGCATAAAGGTACTTGGTGCATTTGAGAGTCCAAATGGCATGACCAACCATTCAAACAAACCTTCCTTTGTCTTAAAAGATGTTTTCCATTTATCCCCGGGTCTGATGCGGATTTGATGATATCCACTCTTTAAATCTAGTTTCGTGAACACTCTTGCGCCACTAAGCTTGTCTAGCATGTCATCCAAACGGGGAATGGGAAATCTGTACCTTATTGTGATCTTGTTGATAGCTCTACTGTCCGTACACATGCGCCAAAATCCATCCTTCTTTTGCGTTATCAAAGCTAGTACGGCGCATGGACTAATACTCTCTCGAATGTGCCCTTTATTCAGCAACTCCTCCGCCTTTTCCTTTAGTATGTCATACTCTTTTGGGCTCAGTCGATAGTGTGGCAGATTAGGAAGACTTTCTCCCGGAATTAAGTCAATTCGATGTTGAATTCCTCTTATTGGTGGTAGACCTTGTGGTTCTCCAAGTATGCTCTGAAATTCAGCTAATAGGCCTTGTACCTTTGCTGGAATTTCAACCATCGGTTGCTCTTCCCCTTTCACGATAAGTGCAGCACACATATTTTCCTCCTTTAAGTCTTCCATAAACTCATTAGAGGTGTGAGAAATAGTTAACATGCTTTTCCGCCCTTCTTAGAGGTACTATGATCTGTTTGGTTTGGTAGAATGATAATCTTTCGCTTGTTCCAAATGAAAGAGTAAGAATTTTCCTTCCCCTTGTGTGTGGAATCCACATCAAATTGCCAAGGTCTCCCAAGAAGAACATGGCTGGCATCCATATCAACAACATCACACAACACGTTGGAGCGATAGTACTTACCCAAAGAGAGTGGCAGGTTGCATTGTTTTGTGATCCTCATATTCACCCCTTTCTTGATCCATCCAATATTGTAGGGATTTGGATGATCTTGTGTGTCGGGACCCGGGGTTAGCGTATGTAATTCCAGTCACGATACAATCACATGGAGAGCCGAGAACCGTACCCACTTGTCTAAGCAGACAAGGCCAAGCACAGAACGTTCTCGGTAAGCATCGAACGTGAGGGGCATCCCATTCAGGCCGGATGATCAACTGAGATGGGTCCTCAACGTCCGCTCACAATTCTAAATTCTTATGGGTGGTGAATTCCATACTCATAGACAAGTCACCTCAACCATGTTATCGATTGGATCCTAACTCTTACATAAACTTACTCCAGCCCGATCACTTAGTCGGGGTCTAGGGCGGGCTCGATCATACAACAAAGTGTGCACGTGACAGAGTCACGAACAATCTCATCGTGATGCCCCAAGCTGCGCACATCTAAGGGCCACTTGGTGTATAAAAGACCGCCAGCCAGATCACAACTAAGGTCTCGAAAACCCATACTAAGACATGCATGTTATAATCATACACGCAGCACACATGCCTAGTATGAACAACAGGTATCATCACATAACTCTACAAGTACTCTTTATTGATATACATATAGAGCATACAAAGATCACATGTCTGTGATCAACATTACATCATACAACGGAAGCAAATTAGGTCTGAGTACAGACAAGTTTAACAAATGGCTTAGAGAAGCCTTGTACAACAAACATGCCCTTCCACGAGGGACCAGACTGCTGTCTGGGACTATACTACCAAGGTCAACATTGAGCTTCACGAAGGTGACTCCATCGGGGTCCGGTTCTTATCTAAAACATAGAATAAGCAAACGTGAGTACAAAGTCGTACTCAGCAAGACTTACATCAGATCTAAACTACTCATGCTCAAGTATCAAGGTAAAGGAGGTGGGGTTCAACATGCAGAAGTGCCAGCTTTGACTTGGCTAATCCTGTACTACGAGTACCAGACTTGAGGTAAGAAGCGTACACGAGTCCACTACGTGTCCAACCAATACACCACTATGGTTACTTCCTCGACTTCCCCACGAGGAACACACCATAGCACTCACGCTTATCTTGAGGATTTTATAAGTATCCATTCAAGTTGTCTAATAATCAGGTACAGGTTCCAAGTAGTCCTTAACCGCGGACGCGGCTATTCGAATAGTTTTGTTAACCTTGCAAGGGTGTAAACTACACACACACATGACCATCGGTTACCGCCATGTCTCGCCACCGTTCAAGAGGTGACAGCGAGGATGTTCACCACGACACTTCGCTCACAACCGGTCTATTCCAGGAGTCGACTACCTGAGTTGCTACCGCTCGAGAGCCCGGCCGGATCAACGAAACGGACTCAGACAATGTAGGTGACCGAGACGCCACCTTTAGCAGATGGTTTTCCTACCTCACAGGTGCACTCACATATCTAGGATGATGAAACCATTCCTTCATTCTTTTTCTATGCATATGCCAAATGGAAAGCCCGAACTAATCTGACTCCTGGATGTCGACACGGATCAAGGTACTAGGCCGAGAGGGGTCAGTGAGCCCAATGTGTGGTTGTACTCTTTGTCTTGGATTACCATACAAGAACTCGATGCCTAAGGCAGTGTTCAACGAGACAACCCACCGTGTACTCCTACACAGCCTCTCATCGTTCACCTTGTATTAGGGTGGATTCACCGACACCGTTTCACTTTCATCAACACCATGTTCACCATCATCCCGACTCACATCAAAAGCAACCTCATGTAACACTAAGCATGCAATAAGCTGTAACAGTTGCAGGGGTTTCATGATATCAAACAACTCCTATGTCAGCTAGGATTGTGGTTTGCGTACTACTGTGACAAGATGATAGGTCATGCATCGGATATGGGTTCAACTATGCGGTAGAATCGATACAAGATGATCTCCTAAACATGCATAAGCGAGACTGAGAGGGAATTGGGATTTTATAGATATGATCAATGGGGTTTGCTTGCCTTGCTGACGAGGTTCGATATCGGGGTCTTCAACGAAGGGGGTGGCCTCCGGTTCCGGTTGCACGTCTATCGAGCAAACAATCAAACAGGGTATAAATTTAATTGCAATGCATCAAACACATGATCAATATTGAAATGGTGATGTGCTTGGTCACAATGTGGTTACAATTCCATTTAAAAGAAGTCATATGCAAAGTCATTTGCAAATGTGCTTCAAATTTGAATTTGAAATAAGGCCATAAGGATGTTTTGCACTGTTCACCCATTTTAAAATGGTCAAACATGAAAACAGAGCCCATATTCATAATCCTTGGATTTTTCTGATATTTTTAGACATATTATTTGTTATATTTGGAGTTCATATGAATTAGTTATGAATTTCCCAAGTTTAATTCATTTTCTGGATTTTCTGTAAATAAATTAATTCATTTCTATTTCTGGAAATTCTTTACTGCGTCAGCATTGCGTGGGGGTGACGTCAGGTGGGGGTCTGACTGGTGGGGCCTGCTTGTCAGTCTCTTAGGGGTTAATCCCCGTTTAATAAAAATAAACAGGAGCTTAAGGGGGGGGGCTGGCCCACATGTCATGGACCTAGGGTCAACTAACCCGAGGGGTTAGGACCCTAATGACGGCCACGTCAGCGCGTCGCCGGCGGCTCAACGCCGGTGGCCAGAAGCCACGGCGGAGCAGCACGGGGGAGGCACGGGCCACCATTTGGTGCGCCGCTTTCACCAAACGAACGCCCTCGGCCACACGAGCACGCTAGAGGACGTCAGCGCCACCGTGGAGGCCCACAGCGGCGACGGCGACGTCAACGGCGGCGGCCGGAGCCCTGTCAAGGTGAAGATGGCGACCCGAGGCATGGGAGGAGTCGGGCTTGGAGGGGAAATGGGCGTAATCTCACCCTGAGTGCAACGGCGGGGTCGACGAAGGCAGAGGAGCGGCGGTGGTCATGGAATCGACGACGAGGTCGTGCGGGTCCGGCGAGATGTCGGGGTCGATTCCGGCGGCTCGGGGACGAAGAGGCGTCCAATCCGCTTCTTGGCGAGGGAGTCGACGACAGGGAAGACGTGGGACACGTCTGCGCGGCTCCTCAACGGCGATGGCCACGCCGAACCACGACGGTGCTCTGCGGAGGCGCTCGGTTCTTCTCTGGCGACGAAGAAATCGGCAAGAGGAGAGCGAGAGAGAGAACAGAGAGTGAGGGGAAGGAGGTAGGAGCTCCTGGGCGATCTCTTGGCGCTGGCAGAGGGCAGGTGGAGGCCTAGAAGCCTCCCGGCGGCCACGGCGGCGTCGCCGTGCTCTCCCAGCTCGCCACCGAGCTGGTTGAGGAAGAGGACAATAGGCGAGGTGGGCTGGGCCGTGGTGCTGGGCCAGACAGGCTTGAGTTGGGCCGAAGCCAGGGGTTCTTCCCCTTTTCTATTTCTTTCTTCTTTTGTTTTCTGTTAATTTGTTTTGCCCTGAAATAAAATAGCAGAGCAATTTTGTTAAATACCTAGATACTTTTAAAAATCCTAGAGGACCAGTAGCTAGTCACACAAGGAATTTGGGAATTTTTGAAATTCAATATATTTTGAATTTCAATTCAAATAGGGTTATTTTAATTTCCAAAGCCACTGTTTGAATATTAGAAAATTCCATGTGCATGGGATTGATCCCAAACCACTTTTAAAATGATCAGTATCATTTATAGGAATTTTCCAAATGTTCAAATGAATTTTGGAAAAAGATTTTTATCTGGCCATTTCAATTAAATTCTCAGGGCTTTTCTGCTCCCCATTTTTGATTTTCTTTTTGAATTTTTGCATGATGCAAAGGGCACAACAAACCTAGCACTTACTCTAGTTGGGGTTCTGACATTGTGTCTCAAGCTTTAAATGGCCCAAAAAATTCTGAGAGATAAGATTCTCGCAGCTGCAACTGTCAATCACTAGCTTGCATACCTTTCCATTCACTGTGCATTTGCTCTCAAATATTTTCTTTCATTGTGTGTTGTCGGGTTGCGGAGTCGAGCACAAGAGACGTTGAATCACGCATACTACCGCTTCACCCTCTTCTTCACAAACGTCTTGTCCTTCTACATCCTCAGATTCATACACTTCGTCATATGAAGCATCTTGGATAGTTGTGTTGACGAATTTTCTTAGTGGGCAACCGCTGGATATGTGTCCCTCTTCACCACACTTATAGCACTTTGGCCCTTCATTTACCTTACGCTTGCCTCTAGTTTGCTTCGGGATGAGTTGTTTCTCCTTTGGTGGAGCGGTCTTCTCTTCTACTCTATTAGGGTGACTCCTAGACGAACCTTTGGTATGAGGATATGGAGGATATGGAGCCTTACTTGCCTTTCTTGTCCTCACAAACCTTTCGGCCTTTAAGGCTAGAGCTTGTGCTTGATCAATGGACAGATTTATTGCATCATTAACCGATCTTGAATAGCATCATTGAGACCATTGATGTACCTTGCAACTGGTTGATCTTCAGTTTCGGCAAGGTTGCACCTCACTTGTAGCCTTAGAAACTCCTCTGTGTAATCTGAAACAGTCATATTTCCTTGAGCACAATTTTGGAATTGGATGAATAGGATCTATTCATAATCAGCGGGTAAAAATCTCCCTTTTAAAAGGCTTTTCATTTGCCGCCAAGTTCTCGACGAGGTTCTCCTCTCAGCCTGCGTTCTTCTTGAACACGATGCCACCATGCACCGGCTCCTCCTTTCAGCTTGTATGCGACCATAGGAACTCTACGATCTTATGGAACCTCCATGACCTCAAAGAAAGTCTCCACTTCATATAAACAATCAAGACACCCTTCAATATCAACATTTCCATTTAAAGTTGGGATCTCAGCTTTCACCTTGTACGTATCCCTTCTGTATGTAGTGTTGGGTACTCTCCGATATGCATAGAGATCTGGTTCTTCAAAGGCATCATCATATTCTTCACCTCTAGAAGTTTGAACATGACTTGGCCTTCTTGAAGTACGCTGAACTGCATGTTGTCGTGATAGTCTTGCTCCAAGATTGCCTCCCCTTCTTCGTGGTTGAACATCATCTTCTTCTTTAGATGAGACTTCTTCATTGGCAGCAGGGGGAATACCCCTTCTTATCATCTCAACCAGCTGGTCGAATCTCCTATTAAGATCTTCACGCATCTCTTTGATCTGTTGTTCTGCAACATCCATCCTCTTCTCCAATTGCTCCATTGCTTGCTACAGTTTGCTCTCAAAGAGAACAACAAGGACTGGTATGGATCAACGGGGCTCTGGTACCACCTGAAGCAGCACAATGTTGTGGAGGAACAACTCCACCGTGTTGCTACAACGTGGACAACACAAATTTTTAAGGAAACGTGCTTGCTAGATATCGCTCTAGGGGCATGGATTGTCAAGAGCTCAATCCAAACTCTCAACACACACGATCTAATCCAAGATCTTTAGGGAAGAACACAAGGTTCCCTTTTTTTGGTAGGTAGTGGGTACATAGTCTGGTCTCCTAGGTAGAGGTCTAGGCCTCTATTTATAGGCTACATGAGCCCTCACTATCTAGCTCTACTCACAACTGAAACATTCCAGAGAACACTACTTAAAGCTAGGGAAAGGATATAAATATCATGGTTACAAATTATAGCTAGAATACTCTAGAACACACCACAACATATATGATAAACGACCAAATTACCAAGAATATAGTAGAAGTGTGTAGAAGGCATAACAAATTAGACTTCTACTTTTATTTTATTTTCATTTTATCTACTGTCCCTCATCAGGTTTGGATGCACCGGCGAGGTGGACGCTAACTCTCGGAGTGAGAAGAGGGCAATGCACGGTACCGAAGAGGCTAGCAAATATGAGGAGGTGGAAGTGTCAACTTTCAATACTTACATTAGTCCGAAGAACTCATGCACTTATTATCGGTAACTCTCAATCTAATGAGGAGGTTCACAAAGAGACAAGTACCCCGAGGAGGAGTGTATGGGGGTTTGGTTATCCTTGCGCATCCTTGACTCATGGTACGTGAGTGTACTCTAATATCCGATCCCTCAAAAGAGTAGTGATCCATCTAGTAGCTAGAGTTCTCAACTAGTTTTTGTAGATTTTTGAAGATAAACACGGATTTCCCAAAATACGACACCTATCACTAATAGGCTTGAGCTCTTGACACCAAAAGTTCAAATATTACTAACAACAATACCTCAAAACTATTAGAAGTTACTACTAATATTAAATAGCAACCTCAATTACCTACTTCCAGACAAGAGACAACTCAGTGCAACAACCAACTCTCTTAACAGGATAAACATGAAAACTAAAGAGAGTTCCAGCAACAAACTAAACAAAATCCAAGGCTCTTGCTAAATACAAACACTAAAACTAAAACTAAACATGGCAATAGCTACGAAAGATAAAGAACACACAACATAAGAAAGATAAGCATGAAAAATCCTATGATGTGTTCTAGATTGGAGTGGAGCGTGTTTCTCTCCCACACAAAGTAAGCTGGGGTCTAACTTGTTATGAACAGCAAACAAAGCTAAATAAAACTAAAAAGGAAACCTAAGAGCGAGACGCTCCAAGCATAGCACATAACGCATGAAGCGATAAAAATATAGTGAGACGAAGGACGAACTGATGATTGTTGATGGAGAAGGGGATGCACGGGGGCATCCCCAAGCTTAGACGCTTGAGTCTCCTTGAATATTTATTGGGGATGCATGGGGGCATCCCCAAGCTTGAGCGTTTGACACTCCCGAATCTTCTTTCATCATCTTCCCTCGCACACTTGAAAACTCCCTTCATACATAACTCATCATAAGCTGATTTTAGAGGTTAGTACCCTTAATAAAATAATTTTTCCCCACTGGAAATAAAGATATTCTTTAAGATATACTATGTCTCAAGATTGCCAAAAAGTTTTTGCAAAGGAAAAGCAAGCTTAAGGTTTGAAAAAGTAAGGAAAGGCAAAACGTGGCAGAATCTATGAAAAACAGAACAGCAGGTAGTAAATAATTGTTTTGGGGTACTTCTGCAACTCAAATAAAAAAACTCAGAACATAAGAAAGTTTCACAATTGTATAGAGCATGCTGTGTAAAAAAATCAGCTAAAAAAGATGAACTGGTGATTTGTTTCAATTTTTTCCGTCAAGAAGACAGAATCTGTTTTCTGGACAGCAAGTCACAACTTTTGCTTCCCTTATCATATGAGGCTAAACTTGGCACAATGCTTGAAAATAAAGATACAATGATGTTTCTACAGTAGTAACAATCATCAAGACCGCTAAAAACAGAAGTAAAAACATCTTGGGTTGCCTCCCAACAAGCCCTTTCTTTTACGCCTTTAAGTTGGGCATAAAGCAAAAGAAGAATCAAAGGTATCCGAGATCATCGGAGTCATAAAAACCTTCAAATTGATTTTCAACAAGCTCATTCTTCTTCTTCCTAGGAAAGAGGTACTTACCTTTCGCCTTATCGCGTAAGCGTATGTGCCCGTTACCAATATCAATGAAGGCTTTCATAGCTCGGAGGAAGTCCCTCCCAAGCACGATATTGCTTTGGTTTGGCTCCATGATGAAGAAATCTATTGGTGCAACCCTATGGAGGAATGCAACTTGGACTTCTTTTACCTTTCCTTTAATCTCTGAAATTTCTCCATTAGCATGTTCATGATAAGATGACAATTTATCCATGTCCAGTTTCAAAGAATCATAAACTATTTTTGGCATAGTAGAAACCATGGATCCAATATCACAAAAGCAAGGAATTCTTGGTTAGAGATGCTAATCCAAACAAAAGGCTCCCAAGTGGAAGGTTAGATGTAATGTAGCGGCAAATTTCCCCTATGTAGAGGATAGGGTTTGTCTCCCGTAGGACTCCGGCAATGATAAGTAGTGTCAACGGCGCAACTGACGTGGACCTTCACACAACACAAGTAACTTTGCTTCCCAACGAGTACCGAGAGGTTGTTAATCTCTCCGGCCTTGCTATTCACAAAGGATCAACGCAACAGATAATAATGATAATGATAGCAGCTAGAAAGTAAAAGCAGGAAAATAAAAGAGCGTGTAAATAGTGATGAGAATATGGACCGGGGTCCCATGATGTTCACTAGTGTTGTCTCTCTCCCAAAAGACGATAAAACTGCTATGCGAGGTAAAAAATTTACAGTTGGGCAATAGATAGGATTAAAACGCACTGCAATGCTAACTATGCTACTAAGAAAGGACGAGGCTCAAAAGCATGGGCGGTACGCCAAAATAAGTAGACCGAAATCCAACTGCATCTACTACTGATCATCCACCTTGAGATATCTATCCAGAACATCTCGCTGGTATTAAGTTGTGAGTCCCACCCAAAGTGTAAACCCAAAGCAACAGACAACCGCATTAAAAAGCACTTTGCGTAAATTAAACAATCCTTGCAACCGCGGTTATAAGCACCGTTGTTTTCCCCCTTGTGGCAACAACACATCCCCTAGACTCATGTTTCTGTCACTCAAGCGTGTCATCGGGGGGCATGAACCCACAATCGAGCATAACGTTCCCTCTTGGAGTCACTACCTACTACTTGGCCAAAGCAATAAACAGCAATGGAAAACATGCAAGAATTACTTAGGAAAAATAAAATAAAAGATAAGAACCAAATACATTACTCAATCACAAACTGAACATAGTCTTATAATCCATCAGATCCCAGCAAACTCAGCATAGCAACAACAGAAAATTACATATGTGCCTCGATCATGTAGGGAAGCTCACGAGCTCTAAACCATGAAGAACAAAGAGGGGAGGAGAACATCACATAGCTACTGATCACGGATCCATGGTCTAAGGGAAACTACTCACGGCACATCCGGGAAGCGTCCATGGTGGAGGGGAAGCTCCCGGAGGTCAATCCTCCCTCCGGCAGGGTGCCGGGAAGTGGTCTGCTGGCGCTCCCGATCTTGGAAGCGCGGCGGCGGCGGAACAGAGGAGAGATCGCGAAAAAGGGTTCTATCTTCGGTGGTTTCATGACACAAATAATATATAGGCGAAAGGGGGGACCAGGGGGCCACCAGGGGTCCAAGCGCCCCCCCTGGCGCGACCCCACCCTAGGGCGCGCCAGGAGGGCGCCTGGGGCCCTGGTGGGTCCCCTCTGGCCCCTCCCGTGTAATTCCGGAAGCTTCCGTTATGCTGATTTTTTATCTTATTTTTCCGTAATTTTTGGAGCATTTTTAATATGAGGGAAACCTAAAATAGAAAAACAACAGAAAACGGAAACTGGCACTGTGGTGCACTGAGTTAATAAGTTAGTCCAAATATGATCAAAAGTGTATGAAAGTGTATCTAGATCATAGCAATATCACACAAAACATGCATGGAGCAAGAAGAAATTATAGATACGTTTTGGACGTATCATGAAGTGACAGACCAATCATTCCAAGTGGATGATCCGGCAACAAAAATAGTTCTAGAACCATCTTCCACAGTGGGAGCTGAAGATAATGGCCAGAACGACATTCATAACGATCATGACATACATGGTGATCATGATGAGAATGAAGAGGACCTATTTTGCCACGTAGGTAATCAAGAATCCGTCAAGCTCCTGAGTTTTACGGACAACTTGTGAATGCAATCTCGGCTTATGAACCGGATGAACCTACGAGTTACAAAGAAGCAATGGAAGGACCCAAGTCCGAGAAATGGCTAGAAGCCATGAAATCCGAAATAGAATCCATGTACACCAACAAAGTTTTGACTTTGGTGGATATTCCCGAGGACCACAAGGCCATCGAGAATAAATGGATATTCAAGAAAAAGACTGACGCAGACGGAAACGTTTCTGTCTACAAGGCTCGACTTGTCGCGAAAGGGTTCCGACAAATTCAAGGAGTTGACTACGAGGAGACATTCTCTCTTGTATCGATGATCAAGTCTATTCGGATCCTACTAGCAATAGCTGCCTATCATGATTACAATATATGGCAAATGGACGTGAAAACTGCGTTCCTTAATGGCAACATTGAGGAAGAGTTTTATATGATGCAACCGAAAGGTTTCATTGATTCAAGGAATGCTGGTAAGGTGTGCAAGCTTCAACGGTCCATCTATGGGTTGAAGCAAGCGTCTCGGAGCTGGAACATTCAATTTGATGCAGTCATCAAAGCGTTTGGTTTCATCCAAAACGTCGAAGAGTTTTGCGTCTATGAGAAGCAGTGGGAGCTCTATAGCATTCCTTGTGTTATATGTAGATGACATATTGCTAATAGGGAACGATAGAGAATTCTTGGAAGAAGTGAAGGAATACTTGAATGAACAATTTTCCATGAAGGACCTAGGTGAAGCTGCGTACATATTAGGCATTAAGATCTATAGAGATAGACCTATCGCCTATTGGCTTTGAGTCAAAGAACTTATATTGATAAGTATTGAAACGGTTCAGTATGGATAACTCCAAGAGAGGTCTCTTGCCAGTTATAAAAGGTATAAAATTAAGTGTGACTCAATGTCCAGCAACAACAACAGAAAAGGAGGAGATGTCCTCAAAGCCCTATGCTTTAGCCATAGGTTCTATCATGTATGCTATGCTGTGTACCCGGCCGGATTTAGCGCTGGCAATTAGTATGACTAATCGCTACCAGAGTATAAGGTTACGTTGATGAAGGAGAATGATCTGGTGAAACAACCGACAATCGAGATCGTTCGATCCAGAGATCGAAGGACGAAGATTAGTTTGGAAAGCTTATTCAGATGATCTATCCACCGAAAGGCCAACCCCCCGCTCTATCCATTGTAGTCCACAACCACATCTTATGAAAATCTCAACATCCATTTTAACCGTTCCATAGCACTAGTTTTTTTTCGTTTCACATATGAACACCACCTCTAAATTGTGAGATTGAATAAAACTCCGCAGCTCTTTAACTGTGGAGTCCAACCCTAAATCTCGACACGAATCAACATGTGGTTGAGTTGGTTAGAGGGATAGTAGTATCCCGAGCCCACTAGAGTTCAAATCCTAAATTTGACATTGATACTCGTATTTTTCTGGATTTATTCCAGACCTTTCGGCGATATGATTTTCGTGGGAGGATACGTTCCCGTCGGAAACGAGGTGGAGACTTCGTTAATCAAAAGATGATGTACCGGTTCGGTATTGCGAAGATGCTCATAAAGATAGAGTGTGCGTGCATACATTCATAAAAATGGATGTATGCTCATGTATGCGAACGTCTGTGTTATATCGTATTCTTAGAAAAAAACCTAAACCTCGACAGTTTCAACACAGTGATTTATTGCTCTAAGAATGTGTGGCATGGTAGCCCTCCAACCTTGCGGCGCGGCTGCCCGCAATTCTCAAGGCAAGTGCAATCTATCTGAAGCGAGCCCCACCGGCCACCGCCATATACGGGTCCCTGTATAAATTGCTTCTGCCGTCGTCTTCCGGCACAAACCAATCGAGGAGGGAGTTGGGAGAGACAATCCACCACCATGGCCAGCCCCCCTTTCTCGCCGAGATCGCCACCGTTTGGAGCTCCACGAGGGCTGGGCTGCCCGCTCCCGCGATCCCGCGTCACCCTCCCCCGCACGGGGACCGTCTCCTCCATCACCGCGCCGCCCGTCGCGCCCGCGCGCACGCCGGTGCCCTTCTACGGCGACCACGGCGACCGCGGCTTCGTCGAGGCCTTCCGAGGCAACCACGCCCGCCTCCTTCCGAGGCAACCGTCTCCAGCCACGAGCGCGGCCCCCCAGTATCACGCCGCCGAGGCGGCCCGCGGCCTCGGCCGCACCCTCGGCCTAGGCCTCGGCGTGGGTCTCCTCAGCGCCCGCCCGCTCGCCGGTACCTTCCAGCACGCGGCAGTCGAGCCCCAGCTCGCGATCGGGTTCCTGTGCACCGCCGACGGGTCTTCGCTCGCCAACGACTTCGCGCGTGACATCGTGTTCGTCATCTACACATCCCTTCTCCACGCCGACGGTCTCCTCCACCCCGCGGCCCGCCTACGCGGTGCCCGCACCGCGGCGCTCCTCGCCATCGGATTCGTTGTCGGCGTCAACTTCAGGGAGAGGGTCGGCTACAGGGAGAGGGCCCTCCGCGCGCTCGGGCTCCAGGGGGAGGACCACTCCGCCGAGGCAGCAGTTGGCGTGGCGCGCACCCCAGGCCTCGGCATGGATCTCCCACCGCTCGTCTTGGAGGCGCCCCTGCTCGGAGACTACGCCATCAACAACGCCGGCCTCCCGTCTCCTTCTGAGGCAGCCACGAGCGCGCGCCCCGAGCTTCACGCCGCCGAGGCAGTTGGCGTCGCGCGCACCTCAGGCCTCGGCCTGGATCTCCCACCGGTCGTCTTCGAGGCGCCCCCGCTCGCCGATCACGCCCCCAACGCCCGCACACTTCTCCTCCTCGCCGCGCTTTTCCACGGGGACTCCGCTCCTGCCCAGCCCGATGCCCTCACCGGCATCGCTGTCCGGCTGGGCCTCATTGTCGCTGGCCTGCGTGAGGCGCCGGAGATGCGGACACTTCTTGGCGACTGCGCCCGCTCTTCGTACGACGCCTGAGGTCTGAGCAGAGCAGATGACGCCGGAATTCCTCATCTCCAACGCCTTGTCGAATTGTTCATACAAATCGAATTCATAGAGTAGCGCATTCCCTCTAAATTTTTGTTGTCACTTTGGTAAATTTTAGAATTGAGTTGCAACAAATCCGTCGCACTTTCTGCTTGCATTTTGGCCCGAACTTTCGATGAATATCGGCGTTCTAGTCTTTTGTGCTCCTATTTCATGGATTGTTATGGTTTCCTTAATGAAACCCAAATTGATAAGTGCACATTAGTCTTTGGAGATGCTACGCGTCATCCGGATGATGAAAGTGTTTTATCCGCCGGGTTTACAATCGCATGATCTAGTCACATCTAACGTTGTAGCTCTTCACACGTGGTGACGCGATCAGTTTTTTTCTTTAGACGGATCAAGGCTCTTTTCATTTGATGGAGAGAGCCCGCCTCACATCCGGAAAAAAAATACGAGTCTAGACTTTTAATTGTATACCCCTAAATAAGCTTATTGACCGTATCCAGCAAAAAATATTATACAACAAATAAAAATAAATGTTGTGATTTAAAACTAAATTTTATTACGGGTAACACTAAAACTATCTCAACGTATAAAAAATGAGGAATACTAGGTGTCGCTCGACGAATCTTTTTAAGAGGTCCATCGCCTCAACAATCATTTGGTCTGACGTTATTCAGCCGTTCAGTGTGATTTTATCATTGCAACGAAGATAATGTTGTGGGACCCTTCGCAACAGAGCTTATATTGAAGAACATTTTGCAACATAGGTGATGTTTTACAATTTTTTTACTTCACTTAATTTGCAATATAGGGCTGTTATAGAAGGAATTTTCGTAACACAGATGATGTTGTAGAAAAATTTATAGATTTTGTTTGTCTTCATTTTTTTTGTGATGTTAGTGTTTGGCAGAAAGATATTTTCTGATATAGATGATGTTAGATATAATATAGATATTTTATCTTTACTTTTTTGCAACAAGGATGTTGTTTCAATTTTTTTATAACATGATTGTTATTACGGAATGCCCATAATACATTTGAGAGAGAGAGAGAGAGAGAGAAGAAACACATCCTCTAGAGATAGTTCTAAGTAGGTCCACATAAACATGTAACATAAAGGAAAGGCGGGAAACGATTATGCGCGATCCACCTGTTGGATATGTGCCCTAGAGGCAAATTAATAAAGATATTTGTCACATATCCGTTTTGTTCATAATACATTTTATACTATGCTAAAACTGTATTACTTGGAAACACTAATACACGTGTGGTATAAATCACAAGTTCCTAGTTTAACTCAGGTATACTACCTCATTGGGCAATTGATTGATCAAAGTTTCCTGATCATGGCGACACTTAAGTCCATTGACAATGAGGTCATATCATTGGAAGAATGATGTGATGGACACATACCCACCTAAAGCATTGTAATGTGATCGAGTCATATAGTTCAGCATTGCGATGACTTTGTAACATATGGCTTAGTCTTTAGACCGTAATGATCATCGGTAATTGCTATCTATCAGGAGACTTTGATTTGCATCCACCGTCTGACTGAAATATGCTGGCCATAACGATGTACTTTGGATATTCCGAAATAGAGGGTTGATGAGTATGTTAATAGATCAGAGAGGGATTTGTCAGTCCAAGAGACAGACAGGTACTCTGGGCCCACTCGGTGATATTGCATCAATAGCTTGCAAGCAAGTGACTGGGTCACAAGAGATGTAATAGGCACAGACGAGTAAACTTGTTTGTTGTGAACGAGATGTGAACTCGGTTTGTTGGATACCGATGATCAAACCTCGGATAAACAAAGTACCGCTGGACAAAGGAATCAAGTCATATCTTTAACGGTTTCCAAAAGCGATTGAAGTTCATTCGATGGAAGCGCATGAATTGTCAAGAATTGTAACCAGGTCCAACTGACTAGTCATTGATCAAAGAAAGCGTCTCGATCATGTCTGTTGTTTCCCGGATCGTAGGGTGTTACAATTAAGGTGCAATCGATAAATTGTGATAGATTCGGGATCATCGGTGAAATAGGAGATATCACCGAAATAGTTCTGGGAGAGAACAAAAGTTGTTCCGGATATTTTGAAAGGTTCAAAATAAATATTAATTGTATTTAATAGTGTTTTATTATTTAATTATCTGAATTAAATATTAAAATATAATTAAATTAATTAAAAAAGTGGAAAAGTCTTAATGGGCCATATGGGCCCATTAGGGGAGGAGGGGGTTTCCCCCCTTGGGCTTGGCGCCAAGGGTGGGGCCCATCCCCCCTCCCTTGGCCAGCGCACCTCCCCCCTCTTGGGGGTTTAGTCCCACCTCGAGGAGGGGAGGAGGATGGCACCCCCCTTGGCCTATATAAGGAGGGGTACACCCCCTTTTTCCAGCACACATAAATCTCTCTCCCTCTCCTTCTCCTACCTAGAGCGGACTCCCCTTGTTTGGAGTTTGCACCTGGTTTGGAGTTCTCCACCATAGCAGGACATCGCTCTGCTGGAGTCGGGATCCAAATCCATCTTTCTTCCGCTGCTCGCCTGGTTCGGGGCCCGGAGGGAACATCGATTGTACTGTACGTGTATAATCTCTTCGAGACACTACACCTGTGGTGCTACTTCATCGTTGGAGGTCAACCGGGAGTCTCCATCGCCGGTGGTCATTAACACGACAGGGAGGTCGTAACTCTGAGTCTACGCCAGCCACGTTCGCAAGAACCTTTCCCTCTTTCAGTCTTCAAAGGTATGAATTCCGATTCCCTCCGTTACTTTACATCGCCATAGCATAGATGTTGGGTTCGGGTTATCATAGGTATGAAAATTTTGTGTTTTCTACCCCGTATCCCAACAGTGGTATCATGAGCTAGCTATGCGTAGATGTATTGTATGGGTAGAACAAATCTAGGATGCGGGCATCAAATCTTCATTCGTTACCCTCCCACGTGTACTCATTTAGCATTGCGGCAATGTCCAGATGAAGCGGCCCCAATCGACCTTATGCGATTACGCGAGACTAGTTCCACGCTTGACATATGACTTGTACCATATAAGTGGATGGGGGTGCCTGTCTCTCTAAAATTAGTGATGCGAAGGTGTTTGCAACGGAGGGCCCCGACAGGGGTGTAATAGAGACGATTGGGGAATCGATGTTGTGGCATGTTTTCGCAGGATAAAAACGGTTCTCTCTCGAAACCCCTAGCAGACACGTAAAACTTGCATAAGCTAAAGTAGAAAGGCGTTTAACTTTGCTTTGCATGAAGGGGATCATAGCTTGTATGATTATAGTTTTACTTCCTATTTCTTCTAGTATGCTAGATATATCGACGGTAGCATAAATATGACCATCTCTCACAATACCAACATTGTGTTCTCCCTTGGTGGGCAACGCCTGGAAGGATCTCCAATATGGCTGACATTCCACAAAATGGATGTCACACATATTAAACGGCGTTCGCATGAGGTTGGGTTCGGCAAGCCTGGCATATGAAGATATGGCCTTGCTGAACAACTAACATCAAGGTTGGATTGGCAGGCTTGACGTATGTAGATGCGGGCCTGGAACACAGTAGATTGAAAGATCGAGCACGAGTCACATACCTGATGTGATTGGCATAGTGGACTACCTGGACCACATACTGATGGTCGTGACGATCGGGGGAGGTATGGGGGTTTGGGATTGTGTAATTACTTATTTAAACTGAGAGGTGTTTATCTAAGTGGGAGCTTTCTAGAATTTTAAAGGTAAAATTGATACTCCACATCATGAACAAAAGTCTAAATATGTATCTTTGTGAATCACCATTGTAGATGGCAGCACCACGCCCCTCGTTCAACTTATGGTCGTTCCTAGAGAAAGACAAACTAAAAAACTGATGGGTCAAACTTCACCAACTGGTTCCGCACTCTGAGGATTCTCCTCGTTCCCCTCAAAATGGCATACGTACTAGAGGCCGTGTTAGGTGACGAACCATCAGCAAATGCCAGTCAGGATGAGAAGAATGTCTATCTCTCCAAGACTGATAATTACAACCTTGTCCAGAGTGGCATGCTCTACTCCATGGAGGCTGGGCTGCAAAAGCGCTTTGAGAGGATGGTTGCATATGAGATTATCACTGACCTCAAGACCGTCTTTGCACCTTAAGCTAGGGCTGAACGATACGAGGCTTTTGAAGCCTTCTTCTCGGCCAAGATGGACGAGCACAACAACGTGAGTGAGAACGTGGTCAAAATTTCTGGCTATGTTCAATGCTTGAATGCTCTGGAATGTCAGATTCCAGATGAACTTGCAATTGATAGGGTGTTGCAGTCGCTTCCCCCTAGCTACAAAGGCTTTGTGTTGAACTACAACATGCAGGGGATGACTAAGACCCCTTCTGAGTTGTTCGTCATGCTGAAAAGTGTTGAGGTTGAGATCAAGAAGGAGCACGCTGTATTCATGGTCAACAAGACCACTGAATTCAAGAAGTCAAGCAGACGGGAGAAGGGAAAGAAAGGCATCCCCAAGAAGGACAACAAGTCAGTTATCGTTCATCCTAAGGCACCTAAATACAAGCCCAGAGTTGAGTGCTTCTACTGCAAGGGTGAAGGTCACTGGAAGCGCAACTGCCCCAAGTACCTAAAGGACAAGAAGGTTGGCAAGATTGCCAAGACATACAAAGGTATATTTGATATACATGTTGTTGAGCTTTTCTTAACAAGCGCAGGGAACACATCATGGATACTTGATACAGGATTTGTCGCTCATATTTCAAATTCCTCTCAGGGACTAAGGAATAAGAGACACTTGATGAAAGATGAAGTGACGATGCGAGTGGGAAACGGCTGTCAAGTTGAAGTATTGGCGGTCAGCACGATGCATCCCAGTCTCCCTTCGGGACTAGTTTTGATTCTGAATAAATGCTACTATGTACCCGCGTTGAGTGTGAACATCGTTAGTGGTTCTTGCTTGAAGCGAGACAACTATTGTTTGAAGTTTGATACAATTGGTTGTGCGATTTATAAGGATGATGTGTTTTATGTTCATGCACCGGAGCAAAAGGGATTATTCGTACTTAATCTCGATGGTGACGTGTGTCACATTAACAACATAGAGGCCAAAAGATTGAAGCATAGTGGCGAAGAGCACATGACGATGTGGCATTGTCGACTTGGTCATATTGGTATAAAGCGCTTGGAGAAGCTCCATAAAGATGGACTTCTTGAGTCATTGGATTTTGGATCCCTTGATACATGTGAACCATGCCTCATGGGAAAAATGACAAGGACTCCATTCAATGGAATAATGGAGCATGCGTAAGACTTATTGGGGATCAAACATACAGATGTATGTGGACCCATGAATGTCTCCACATGCAATGGTCTTCGTTGCTTCGTGACCTTTACTAATGACTTGAGTAGATATGGGTATATTTACTTGATGAAGCACAAGTCTTAAACCTTTGAAAAGTTCAAGGAATTTCAGAGTGAGGTCAAGAATAACCGTGGGAAGAAAATCAAGCACCTTCGATCCGATCGATGTGGTGAGTATTTAAGTCACGAGTTTGGCAATCATCTGAAGTCTTGTGGCATCGTACCACAACTTACGCCGGCAGCCACACCTCAAAGGAATGGTGTGGCCGAACGACGTAATCGAACCCTATTGGATAGTGTGTGGTCGATGATGTCTCATACCGACTTACCTGTGTCATTCTGGGGGTATGCGTTAGAAACTGCCGATTACGTTCTTAATAGGGCACCATCCAAATCCGTGAAGACAACACCATTTGAGGAATGGCATGGCACAAAACCAAAGTTGTCTCAACTGAAGTTTTGGGTTGTGGGGCTTATGTTAGGAAACTACATCCTGACAAACTCGAATTAAAGGCGAATAAGTGAATCTTTGTGGGCTATCCAAAGGAAACTTGTGGATACACCTTCTACAACCATTCTGAAGGAAAAACGTTTGTCACAAAGACTGGGCACTTTCTTGAGAAAGAGTTTCTCTTGAAAGAGTTGACTGGGAGGAAAATAGACCTCGACGAAGTGATACTCTATCCTCGTTGGTTACCCCAAGTGGAATGTTAGATGTAATGTAGCGGCAAATTTCCCCTATGTAGGGGATAGTGTTTGTCTCCCGTAGGACTCCGGCAATGATAAGTAGGTATCAACGGTGCAACTGACGTGGACCTGCACACAACACAAGTAACTTTGCTTCCCAACGAGTACAGAGAGGTTGTCAATCTCTCCGGCCTTGCTGTTCACAAAGGATCAACACAACAGATAAAAATGATAATGATAGCAGCTAGAAAGTAAAAGCAGGAAAATAAAAGAGCGTGTAAGCAGTGATGAGAATATGGACCGGGGTCCCATGATGTTCACTCGTGATGTCTCTCTCCCAAAAGATGATAAAACTTCTATGCGAGGTAAACAAATTACAAATGGGCAATTGACAGGATTAAAAATGCACCGCAATGCTAACTATGCTACAAAGAAAGGCGAGGCTCAAAAGCATAGGCGGTACACCAAAATAAGTACACCAAAATCAAACTGCATCTACTACTAATCATCCACCTTGAGATATATATCGAGAACATCTCGCTGGTATTAAGTTGTGAGCCCCACCAAAAGTGTAAACCCAAAGCAACAGACAACTGCATTAAAAAGCACTTTGTGTAAGGTAAACAATCCTTGTAACCGCAGTTACAAACACCGTTGTTTTCCCCCTTGTGGCAACTGTTGGGATACGGGGCAGAAAACACAAAATTTTCACACCTACGGTACCCGAACCCAAGATCTATGCTATGGCGATGTAAAGTAACGGAGGGAATCGATGTTCATACCTTTGAAGACCGAAAGAGGGAAACGTTCTTACGAACGTGGTTGGCGTAGACTCAGAACTACGACCTCCCTGTCGTGTAGAAGACCACCACCGGCGAGGATGACTCCCGGTAAACCTCCAGCGACGAAGCAGCACCACAGGTGTAATGCCTCGAAGGGATTATACACGTACGACACAATCGATGTTCCTCCCGGGCTCCGAACCAGGCGAGCAGCGGAAGAAAGACGCCTACGGATCCCGACTCCGGCAGAGCGACGGCCTGCCTTATGGTGGAGAACTCCAATCCTGGTGCAGACTCCAAACAAGGGGAGTCCACTTCCGGAAAAGGAGAAGGAAGAAGAAGGAGATCAATTGTTGTATGGAAAAAGGGGGGTCTACCCCTCTATATAAAGGCCAAGGGGGGGTGTGATCCCTCTTCCCTCCCCCATGTGGGACTAAACCCCCAAGGGGGGAGGGGTGCGCCGGCCAAGGGGGGGTTGGGCCCCACCCCTTGGCGCCAAGCCCAAGGGGGGGAACCCCCTCCTCCCCTAATGGGCCTCAAAGGCCCATATAGCCTTTTTCCATTATTTTTAATTATTTAATAAGTTTTAAATATTTAATTCAGATAATTAAATAATAAAAACATTATTAAAACAATTAAACTTTATTTTGAACTATTCAAAATGTCCGGAAACCATTCCGTCCTCCTCCGGAACTATTCCGGTGATTTCTCCTATTTCACCGATTGATCCCGTAACTGTCCTATGCATCGATTGCCCTTAAGTGTAACACCCTAACGGTCCGGGAAACAGCAGACATGGTCGAGACTCTTCTCATTGACCAATGACTAGTCAGTTGGACCTGGTTACAATCCTTGACAGCCCCTGCGCTTCCATCGAATGAGCTTCGACCGCTTTTGGAAACCGTTAACGATACGACGTAATCCCTTTGTGCTGCGGTACTTTGTTTGTCCGAGGTTTGATCGTCGGTATCCCACATACCGTGTTCACATCTCGTTCATGACAAACAACTTCTCTCGTCCATGATCATTGCATCTCTTGTGACCTAGTCACGTCCTTGCAAGGGGTTGATGCAATATCACCGAGTGGGCCCAGAGTACCTGTCCTGTCATAAGGACTGACAAATCCCGCTTTGATCTATTAACATACTCATCAACCATCTATTTCGGAATACCCAAAGTGCACCGTTATAGCCAGCATATTTCAGTCAGGCGGTGGGATACAAATCAAAGTCTCCTCATAGATCGTGATTACGTATGATCATTACGGTCTAAGGACTAAGCCATACGTTACAAAGTCATAGCAACGCTGAACTATGTGACTCGATCACATTGCATTAGTTTAGGTGGGTGTCTGTCCATCACATCATTCCCCTAATTATATGACCTCATTGTCAATGGACTTAAGTGTCGCCATGATCAGGAAAGCTTGATCAATCAATTTCCCAATGAGATAGTTTACCCGAGTTAAACTACGGACCATGTTTTATACTACACCTGTATTAGTATTTCCAAGTAATACAGTTATAGCACAGTATAAAACGTATTATGAAAAAAACGGATATGTGACAAATATCTTTATTAATTTGTCTCTAGGGCACATATCCAACAGTCTCCCACTTGCACTAGAGTACAAATTACACTAGTTTACATCAGGTATGTATCTAACACCAATGGTCTCTCGGTGTTCTTCAAACTTGCCCTGTGGAAGAGGTTTAGTCATCAGGTCTGCTGCGTTCAGATCCGTATGTATCTGGTGAATCCTAGTGTGTCCATCCCTGACGTAGTCTCGCGTCACATGGAACTTTCGGAGGATGTGCTTGGCTGTAGAGTGAGTTCTTGGCTCCTTCGCGTTAGCAATGGCACCCGTGTTGTCGCAGAAGATTCCCACGGGGTCAGTGCAACTGGGAAAGACGCCAAGCTCGATCACGAACTTCTTCAGCCACAGCGCCTCGTTTGACGCTTCGCAAGCGGCAATATACTCCGACTCCATTGAAGATTGAGCGACGACTGACTGCTTGCCGCTCCTCCAGCTAATCGCGCCACCGTTCAACATGAAGACATATCCCGTCTGGGATTTCGAGTCATCTAGGTCTGAGCCGAGGCTTGCGTCAACGTAACCCTTTACGGTGAGCTCCTCATCAACTCCTCCATAAACAAGAAAGAGATCCTTGGTTCTTCTCAAGTACTTAAGGATGTTCTTTACTGCTGTCCAATGGGCCATTCCCGGAATACTCTGGTAGCGATTAGTCATACTAATGGCCAGCGCTAAATCCGGTCTGGTACATAACATAGCATACATGAGAGAAACTATGGCTGAGGCATAGGGCTTTGAGGACATCTCCTCTTTCTCTTTAGCTGTGGTCGGGCATTGAGTCACGCTTAGTTTGACACCTTTTATAACTGGCAAGAGACCTCTCTTGGAGTCATCCATTTTGAACCTTTTCAAAATCTTGTCAATATAAGTATTCTGACTCAAGGCCAACCTCCGATTAGGTCTATCTCTATAGATCTTAATCCCCAGTATGTACGCAGCTTCACCTAGGTCCTTCATGGAAAATTGTCCATTCAGATATTCCTTTACTTCCTCTAAGAATTTCTTATCGTTCCCTATTAGTAATATGTCATCTACATATAACACAAGGAATGCTACAGAGCTCCCACTCAGTTTCTTATAGACGCAGAACTCTTCGACGTTTTGGACAAATCCAAAATCTTTAATGACCTCATCAAATCGAAGATTCCAGCTCCGAGATGCTTGCTTCAACCCATAGATGGACCGTTGAAGCTTGCAAACCTTACCAGCATTCCTTGGATCGACAAACCCCTCTGGTTGCATCATATACAACTCTTCCTCAATGTTGCCATTTAGGAATGCAGTTTTCACATCCATCTGCCATATCTCGTAATCATGATATGCAGCTATTGCTAGTAGGATCCGAATGGACTTTATCATCGCTACAGGAGAGAACGTCTCCTCGTAGTCAACTCCTTGAATTTGTCGGAAACCCTTCGCGACAAGTCGAGCTTTGTAGACAGATACGTTTCCGTCTGCGTTAGTCTTTTTCTTGAAAATCCATTTATTCTCGACGGCCTTGCGGTCCTCGGGAATATCCACCAAAGTCCATACTTTGTTGGTGTACATGGAGTCTATTTTGGATTTCATGGCTTCAAGCCATTTCTCGGACTCGGGTCCCTCCATTGCTTCTTTGTAACTCGTAGGTTCATCCGACTCAACAGCCGAGATTGCATTCACAAGCTGTCCGTAAAACTCAATAGGTTGACGGACTCTTGATGACCTACGGGGCATAAAAGGTTCCTCTTCATTCTCATCATGATCATCATGAATGTCATGATCGTTATGAATGTCGTTCTGGCCATTCTCTTCAACTCCCACTGTGGAAGATGGTTCTAGAACAAATTCCGTAGCCATTTCATCCAATTGGAGTGATTGGTCAGTTACTTCATCGAGGTCTATTTTCCTCCCACTCAACTCTTTCGCGAGAAACTCCTTCTCAAGAAAGTGTCCTGTCTTGGCAACAAACGTTTTGCTGTCAGACTTGTTGTAGAAGGTGTACCCACAAGTTTCCTTGGGATAGCCCACAAAGATGCACTTATCCGCCTTGGATTCAAGTTTGTCAGGCTGCAGTTTCCTAACATAAGCCTCACAACCCCAAATCTTCAGGTGAGACAACTCAGGTTTAGTGCCATGCCATTCTTCAAATGGTGTTGTCTTTACGGATTTGGATGGTGCCCTATTAAGAATATGAATGGCGGTTTCTAATGCATACCCCCAGAATGACACAGGCAAATCAGTATGAGACATCATCGATCGCACGCTATCCAATAGGGTTCGATTACGTCGCTCAGCTACACCGTTTCTCTGAGGTGTGCCTGCCGGCGTAAGCTGTGGTACTATGCCACAAGACTTCAGATGATTGCCAAACTCGTGACTCAAATACTCGCCACCTCGATCCGATCGAGGGTGCTTGATTTTCCTTCCGAGTTGATTTTCGACCTCATTCTGAAATTCCTTGAACTTTTCAAAGGTTTCAGACTTGTGCTTCATCAAGTAAATATACCCATATCTACTCAAGTCATCAGTAAAGGTCACGAAGTAACGAAGATCATTGCGAGTGGGGACGTTCATGGGTCCACATACATCCGTGTGTATGATCCCCAATAAGACATCCGCACGCTCCATCACACCATTGAATGGAGTCCTTGTCATTTTGCCCATGAGGCATTGTTCACATGTATCAAGGGATCCAAAATCCAATGACTTAAGAAGTCCATCCTTATGGAGCTTCTCCATGCGTTTTACACCAATATGACCAAGTCGGCAATGCCACATCATCATGTGATCTTCATTATTCTTCAATCTTTTGGCCTCAATATTGTTAACGTGACTCACGTCACCATCGAGATTAAGTATGAATAAACCATGCGACTCCGGTGCGTGAACAAAAAACATATCGTCCTTATAAATCGAACAACCAATTGTATCCGACTTAAAAGAATAGTGGTCTCGCTTCAAGCAAGAACCACTCACGATGTTCACACTCAACGCGGGTACATAGTAACATTTATTCAGAACTAAAACCAATCCCGAAGGGAGACTAAGATGCTTCGTGCCGACCGCCAAGACTTCAATCTGGCAGCCATTCCCCACGCGCATCGTCACTTCATCCTTGACCAAGCGTCTCCTATTCCTTAGTCCCTGAATGGAATTAGAAATATGAGCGACAGACCCTGTATCAAATATCCAGGATGTGTTCCCGGCGCTTGTCAAGAGAAGATCAACAATATGTATATCAAATATACCTTCATCTCTCTTGGCGACCTTGCCAGCCTTCTTGTCCTTTAGGTACTTGGGACAGTTGCGCTTCCAGTGACCTTCACCCTTGCAGTAGAAGCACTCCACTCCGAGTTTAGGCTTGGGTGCCTTGGGAGGAGCGGCAACTGACTTGCCATCCCTCCTAGGGCCACCTCTCCTGGCCTTCTCCCGTCTGCTTGACTTCTTGAAGTCAGTGGTCTTGTTGACCATGAAGACGGCGTGCTCCTTCTTGATCTCAACCTCAGCGCTCTTTAGCATGGCGAACAACTCAGAAGGGGTTTTGGTCATCCCCTGCATGTTGTAGTTCAGCACAAAGCCTTTGTAGCTAGGGGGAAGCGACTGCAACACCCTATCAACCGCAAGTTCATCTGGAATCTGACATTCCAGAGCATTCAAGCGCTGAACGTAGCCAGACATTTTGACCACGTGCTCACTCACGCTGTCGTGCTCATCCATCTTTGCTGAGAAGAAGGCTTCAGAAGCCTCGTACCGTTCAGCCCTGGCTTGAGGTGCGAAGACCGCCTTGAGGTCGGTGATAATCTTATATGCACCCATCCTCTCAAAGCGTTTCTGCAGCTCAGCCTCCATGGAGTAGAGCATGCCACTCTGGACAAGGTTGTAATCATCAGTCTTGGAGAGATAGACATTCTTCTCGTCCTGACTGGCATCATCTGCTGGTGCGTCACCTAGTGCGTCCTCTAGTACATATGCCATTTCGAGGGGAATGAGGAGAATCCTTAGGGTGCGGAACCAGTTGGTGAAGTTTGTCCCATCTGTTTTTAGCTTATCTTTCTCTAGGAATGATCCTAAGTTGAACGAGGGGCGAGGTGCTGCCATCTAAAAGGTTGGATTCACAATGATACATATTTAGACTTTTGTTCATAATGTGGAGTTTCAATTTAATCTTAAAATTCTAGAAAGCTCCCACTTAGATAAACACCTCTCAATTTAACTAAGTGATTACACAATCCCAGCCCCCATACCTCCCCCGATATGTACGGCCCAGTATGCGAACCAGGTAGGCCTCTAAGCCAATCAAATCAGGCATGTGACTCGTGCTCGACCTTTCGGTCTTTTGTGTTCCAGGCCCACATCTACATACGTCAAGCCTGCCAATCGAACCTTGATGTTAGCTGTTCAGGCAAGGCCATATCTGCATATGCCAGGCTCGCCGAACCCAACCTCATGCGAGCTCCGTTGAATATGTAGGACAACTCCGGTATGTACGGAGCATCAAGCCATATGGGAGAACCTTCCAGGTGGTGCCCATCAAAAGGGAGAACACAATGTTGGTATTGTGAGAGATGGTCCTGTTTCGTGCTACCGTCGATATATCTAGCATACTAGCATAAAACAGGAAGTAAAACTTTTAAATCATACAACCTATGATCCCCCTTCATGCAAAGCAAAGTTAAAACGTCTTTCTACTTTAGCTTGTGCAAGTTTTACGTGGCTGCTAGGGGTTTCGAGAGAGAGAACCGATTTCTATCCTGCGAAAAACATGCCACAACACCGTCTCTTATCCGTCTCTATTACACCCCTGTCGGGGCCCTCCGTTGCAAACATCTTCGCATCTCTAATGCAGAGAGACAGACACCCCCCAGCCACTTTATATGGTACAAGCCATATGTCAAGCGTGGAACCAGTCTCGCGTAAACGCGTAAGGTCGGTCGGGGGCCGCTTCATCAAACATTGCCGCAATGCTGAATGAGTACATGTGGGAGGGTAACGAATGAAGATTCGATGCCCACATCCTAGATGTGTTCTATCCGTACAATACATCTACGCATAGCTAGCTCATGATACCACTGTTGGGATACGGGGCAGAAAACACAAATTTTCCACACCTACGGTACCCGAACCCAAGATCTATGCTATGGCGATGTAAATTAACGGAGGGAATCGATGTTCATACCTTTGAAGACCGAAAGAGGGAAACGTTCTTACGAACGTGGTTGGCGTAGACTCAGAACTACGACCTCCCTGTCGTGTAGAAGACCACCACCGGCGAGGATGACTCCCGGTAAACCTCCAGCGACAAAGCAGCACCACAGGTGTAATGCCTCGAAGGGATTATACACGTACGGCACAATCAATGTTCCTCCCGGGCTCCGAACCAGGCGAGCAGCGGAAGAAAGACGGCTACGGATCCCGACTCCGGCAGAGCGACGACCTGCCTTATGGTGGAGAACTCCAATCCTGGTGCAGACTCCAAACAAGGGGAATCCACTTCCGGAAAAGGAGAAGGAAGAAGAAGGAGATCAATTGTTGTATGGAAGAAGGGGGGTCTACCCCTCTATATAAAGGCCAAGGGGGGGTGTGATCCCTCTTCCCTCCCCCATGTGGGACTAAACCCCCAAGGGTGTCCATGACTCGAATGTCTCCAGATGGTGTTTGCTTGCAAGAAGGGGGAGATGGGAATACGAGAGAAAAAATATTTCTGTTGAGAACTCAATCCACTAAAGTTTCACACTTGGTCTTCTTTGGAATCTTATCTTGACTCGTTCCCAGACCACTAGCCAGGTACAAGTCAATTTGATCCACTACTTTTCGATATTTTGAGCACTCATGCAATGGATACGCGTAAGCACGAGAGTTGACACTTAGGATGGCAAAGAGAGAAGTATGATAGAAGAGGAAGACAAAAATGTGAGAAAGGCTCACATCAATGAGGACAATCATAGGCAAGAAGGCCAAATGATAAATATGATGTGAGGAGTAGGGATTTCCATGCAACGGATGCAGATATGAGCTAATAAAAGCTCTCCAATGGAACTAGTGGGGGTGCATCCAACTTGCTCGCTCATGAAGACCTAGAGCTCGTTTGAGGAGGCTCATCCTTGGAATATGCAAGCCAAGTTCTATAGTGTGAAGGTCCCCACATAGCTATATGCATAAATGATCATCTCTATGGACTACAAGGATAAGAGGGAGTACTAGTGTGGATCTTTCAAAAGGATAGTAGTGTTGGCCCTTTCTCTCTTTTTATTTCCTTTTTCTATTTTTTGTATTTTTTGGTGGCCTCAATGGCTCTTTATATTTAACTCTCATTTGTCCTCTTTGGGATATTTTATTTTTTCCACTTTGGGATCTTTTCCTCACTTAAGGGCAACACTCTGTTTTACAAGAAGGTATAGAAGATCTTCACACTTTACAAGGTACTCAACAGAAAGAAGATGTAGCTATCATGATGTATGAAAATGTATGCCTCTGCCAGTGTAGCAGGAACATGTATGACATGAAGATCAAGTCATGAAGAGGTGGATGTTGCATGGCAATATATCTCAGAAAGGCTATGGAAATGCCTTGATAGGTAGGTATGGTGGCTGTTTTGAGGAAAGATATAAGGAGGTTTATGATGACAGAGCGTATCATGCCAAGGGTTTTGAAGCAGCGCAATGTTGTGGAGGAACAACTCCACCGTGTTGCTACAACGTGGACGACACAAATGTTGAAGGAACCACTTCAACGTGCTTGCTAGACACAAATGTTGTATATAAAAAAAACACGCTTGCTAGATATCGCTCTAGGGGCGTGGGATGTCAAGAGCTCAATCCAAACTCTCAACACACAAGATCTAATCCAAGATCTTTAGGGCAGAACACAAAGTTCTCTTTTATTGGTAGGTAGTGGGTACATGTTGGGGTTCGGGGCAGAAAACACAAATTTTTCATAACCTAAGAGACCCATACCCAAGACCTATGCTATGCTGATGCAAGTAACGGACAGAAATAGATCACATACTAGTATGTAGTCCGTTAAGCGGGAAACGTTCCCACATGAACGTGGTTGGTGTAGTCGTACCGGCAATCCCCGATGCCGCGCAGATCCACGATGACTCCTGTAGCCACCCGATCCTTGTAGATCGATGACCGGATTACATCCCCGTCGGAACGTTGTCGATGAAGACCTCGCGATACGACCACGACGATGAAGTAGCACCACAAGTGTAGTGCCTCGGGGGATTATACACATACAGTATACCCGACGTCCCTCCGGGCTCCGAACCAGTAGAGCAGCGGAACGAAGATGGATTCGGATCCCGATTCCAGCAGCACGACGGCGTGCGTATAGTGGAGAAATCCCCAACCAAGTGTAGACTCCAAACAAGGGGAGTCCACTCGAGGAAGGAGAAAGGAGGGAGAGAGAGATGAGAACTTATCTCAAAAATCTGATGATTAAAAGGGCACCTCTACCCCTCCTTATATAGGCCAAGGAAGGGTGCCACTCCCCTCCACTTCCGGGGTGGGACTAATCCCAAGGAGGGGGTGGCGCACCAATTAAAGGGGGTGGGCCCCCTCATGGCGCCATGGCCCATGGGGTAGGACTCCCTCTCCCCCTAATGGGCCCTATGAGGCCCATATGCCTTTTAATTACTTTTTAATTATATTTAATTATATTTTAATATTTAATTCAGATAATTAAATAATAAAAAATTAAATAAACATTATTAAATATATTTTGAACCTTTCAAAATACCCGGAACAACTTCCGGCCTTCATCGGAACAATTCCGATGTTCTCTCCAATTTCTCCGGTGATCCCGAATCAATCCTTACTGCGTCGAGTACCCTTAAGTGTAACACCCTATGGTCCGGGAAACAGCAGACATGATCGAGACAATTCTCATTGATCAATGACTAATCAATTGAACCTGGTTTCAATCCTTGATAGCCCCTGCGCTTCCATCGAATGAACTTCAATCGCTGTTGGATCTGTTAACCGTGTGCTTGTTCCCTTTGTCCTGGGGTACTTTGCTTGCCCGAGGTTTGATCATCGGTATCCACTATACCTAGTTCGTGCTCGTTCTCAACAAACAAGTTTACTCGTTCCCGTGATATTACAACTCCGTGACCTAGTCACACGTTTGCAAACTTTATGATGCAATATCACCGAGTGGGCCCAGAGTACCTATCCGTCACAGAAATGGACAAATCCCGCTTTGATCTATTTGCATACTCATCAACCATCTATCGGAATACCCAAAGTGCGCCGTTATGGCCAGCATATTTCAGTCAGGCGGTGGGATACAAATCAAAGTCTCCTCATAGATGACAATTACGTATGATCATTACGGTCAAAGGATATGGTCACTACGTTATAGTTATCGCAATGTCGAACTATGTGACTTGATCACATCGAAACACTTCTGGTGGGTGTATGTCCATCATATCATTATCCAATGATACGACTCCATTGTCAACAGACGCCATTGTCTCATGATCAGGAAACCTTGATCATCAATCGCCCAATGGACTAGTATACTAGGGTTGACTAGGGACCTGGTTCTTTGTATACCACATCTGTATTAATGTTTCCGCTTAATACAGTTATAGCATAGTATCAAACGTATTATGAACTAATGGAATATGCTTGATAAAACATATTTTATTTGCCTCTAGGGCACATTCCCAACAGTCTCCCACTTGCACTAGAGTACAAATAATGTAGTTGCATTTTCTCTGGATCATAACTCCTTATTGATCATGCTTGCCTGTGGAAGAGGTTGTATCAACGGTCTGGATACCATTCAGAACCGTATGTCCTTTTGCAAATCATAATGTCACCTAATTTGACATTCCTTCATTATCCACTATAATGATGAGGTATATATATTTGGCGGTGAAGTGAGACTTCGTTTGCTGTGTCATAGCAATGACATCCGGTGGTGTTGGGGTTCGCAGCAGAAAACACAAATTTTTCTAACTAGCGTTCCCTTAACCCAAGATCTAGCTAGCCGTATTACCGTAACGAACAGTAGTGCGAAAATAACATACCTCGGGGTGTAGTCCGTTGCGCGGGAAACGTTCCCGCAAACGTGGTTGATGTAGCCGATCAAGTTTCACAGCCCCCTGGCTGTGTTGAGCACCCGGATGGGTGTAGTGCCAAATGTGCAGCACCTCGTAGTACTCGCACACGTACGAGACTCGATGACGACCTCCGTTTTCCGATCCAGCGGAGGGGGCGGAAGCAGACCTCCGGATGGAGCTTCGGCAGCACGACGGCCTCCGATTCTAGCAGAGAGGTCTCAATTCCACTACAGGCTCACACTAGGGAGCCCACCGTGGAAGAGACCAGAGAGGGGAGGAGACCGGAGAAAACCGATCTCAATTCGGAGTTATATTTATTTTCTCACGAATTTTTCTCTATTTAATTATGTGCACCCTGCCCATCTTTATATAGGCTGGGGAAGGGAGTCAACCCACCTCCCTTAGCAATGTGGGACTAAAGTCCCCTTTGCTAAGGGGTGGCCGGCCAAGGGGGGAGAGGGGGTGCACCCCTCATGGGCCCTAGGGCCCATGGCGCCTCCCCCCCTTTTTTTTCTTTTTTCTTTTCCCTTTAATTCCCTAATGGGCCTTTTTCTCCACTAAGGCCCATAACACATATTAATTAGAAATAAAATGATTTTAATTATTAATTCAATTAATTAATAACTAAAACATATTATTCCATCTCCCGGTGCTCCGGAAACACTTCCGGATCACTCCGAACTTGTTTCGGTTCAATACGGTACTCCTCCGATATTGTCTCCTTTATTCTCTGGTTGCTCCAATGGTTCCGAAAAGGTCTCCGATTTCATCGAGCCCTTAAGTGTGTTACCCTACGGTCCGAGAACACTCCTGTCATGACCGAGCAGAGGCAACAGTCAATGATCATCAGCGGGACCTGGATGCCCATAATGACCCCTGTGCATTCCGGATATCAACACCGATTGGACCTTACGCCGTATAGCATTCCCTTTGTCAGCGATACTGGATTGTTCCGAGATTCGATCAATGACATCCTATGTCTGGTTCAACCTTGTTCCGAACAAATCCTTATTCACTCGTTCCCGTGATATTCATCCCCGTGACCTAGTCACACGCTGCGCAGCTTTATGGATGGAATCTCACCGAGTGGGCCCCGAGTATCTATCCATTACATGGATTGACAAATCCCGCTCTTGTAAACAATACTCCTCAACGTATCTCCACGGAATACCTAAGATACAACCGTTATGACCCGCATATTTCAGTCAGGTGGTGGGATGTAAGTCAAAGCATCCGGGAACAGATAGTGATTATGCACGTACTCACGGTCAAAGGAACGGTCTACCACGTTCTGTAATTACAACACTGAACCTTCATAAGATTTGATCATGCTGTAATGCTTACTTTGGGTAATTTTCATCACGTCACTTAACCCGTGAGGTGACCTCATAGTCAAGAGACTTAATTGTCCATGATCGCGAAACCACGACCATCATGTTGACCATGAACTAGTTATCGATGTAGAGGCTAACTAGGAACTCTGGGGGTTTCTATACCACACCTGCATCATTGTTTCACTGACACAGTTCTAGCACGGTATGAAACTGGTTATGAACTTGATTAGATATATTGTAATAATCATATATTATTTGCCTCTAGAGCATATATCCAACAGGTGGGTCACGCGGACTTTCCCATAGTCATGCACACTTGAAACTCACTCAATCAGAAGTCGAACTTCTTAAGCCATAATATAACTCCTGCTACTTCTAAAGCAGCCACATCAATGTAGATTCAATCCTTAGTGCATTGTATGCAACTTTGATGTCTAACCATGTTTCTTTCAACTTAGGCATTCATTACTATGATATCTCAATTTTCTAGGTTAGTGTCAAAACTTGAACCAACATTACATTTATGGTCAAGTCCGCTATCCTTTACAAATTTAAGATATATCCTTAGTTCTCTTCAGACACTGAAGGATAAACTTAACTCTTTGCTCAATGATTTACTCATAAATCATATCACAACATGTTCTTACTACTAAGAACTTGGGTCACATTACGTCGAGTACATAACTCTGGTTTTATATGAAAGAACCTATGAAAAAGGCATAGAGGATCCAACACATCCATTTCTTTCATTAACCATTAACCATTGTTCTTGTACTGAGATTAACTCAACACTTCTCTTGGATATACAAGTAAGGACCACTTCTTGACTTGTCCCATTCTGAACTCCTTCAGAATCTTATCCAGGAAAGTATTACGACTCAATGTTATTAAACACATATCTATCTTAATAGATCTTCAATGCTTAATACTTATTCATCTTCATTTATGATAGATTCAAATAATCATTAACACCAACTGCACCATTCATAATATGTTATCCATATATGAGAATGTTATCATGCTCCCACTCAAATATGTCATGCACATATTTAAGTTATAGGATAACACTCATATTGCTCCCACTCAAATATGTTGGCCACATATAAGACAAGGATAACATCCACATGGCTCCCACTTAGATATGTCAGACACATATTAAGTTCAGGATACTAACCACATGGCTCCTACTCAAATATGTCATTTACATATAAGTCTAGGATAATACTCCCATAGATCCCACTCAAAATATGTCGTCTACATATTAAGTTTCAGGAAACTATTCAGCTCCCACTCAGTTTCATGCAAATGCATGTTTCCTCGATATTTTGGTTAAGTCCAAAATCCTTTGATCATCCATCAAAATGAGAATTCAGTTTACGAGACACTGGTATCCATATGTTTTTCCAAAACCTTCTTGTTGTACCAATTACAACACTTCTTCAAATACAGGATTTGAGGAAGTCACGGTATTGATAACAATCCTGGATCAATCGTAGTGAATATCCCTTTGACTCAAGCATTGCTACACATTGTAGTCAACCCATTGAATTTGTCAGAAACAATCTTTGTGACAACCCAATCTTGACGTCCCTTTGATGTTCACATTTATTCCTCATAACTCTGAAGTTATTGTGAATATCAAGTAACCTCTTTACTTGATAAGATTCAAGCAATCTTAAATGTAACTCAACATAGGATTTCATGACTCATAGTCATATCTCGTACTTAGGTCCACCATCGCTTCTTTATAGTTCGTAGGAATGTCTTGTTCCATTAACATGACAAGTGAATCATGAATATCATTTTGCACCAGGGGCAAATATATATTCTTGAATCCTACCTTTCTCAGTAATAGCTCCAATCAGAAGATCATGATCATTATCATTAGTTTCTCCTCTTATTGTAGAGCTTTGCTTCCAGAACATATTCTGTTGCACTACTCTGACATTTGGAGGCAAGGTCAATTACCTTGGTTGAACTTTCACTTTTCTTCCATTACCACATTTATCAAGAACAATTCTTGACAAACACCAAAACATAGCAATACAAGTTTTGCTCCTTTTGGTTCTAGTTGTGGAAGATGCATCCATAGTTGTCTAAGGATAAACTACAAAGATAATTTATCTTACATAAATCAAGCTTCCTAGAAACCACAACACACCATGACATATATAGTGTTGGTTTCCACGAACTCAGATGGTTCCCTATGCTGAAGTGAGTGTTTGCATATTAAATTAATAACTCTAAACAACAATAACGTAACTTGGTAAGAGATAACTTAGACCATACACTTTTCGATAGAATATGATCACAATGTTTAGGCACGTCAATCATATTGAAGTGTCTCAAGACATTGCAATTTGTGGAACAACTTTCACACAAGTCTTTATGCCCAAGACTAACTCAAAACATTTGTCACTTTGATCAAATCGTAGAGACTTGTCTTTCTTGTTAATTTAATATCCATCTTTACTCTGAAATCCCTTTTGATCATATCAAATTATTTCCGACTCATGTTTCATTAGTGAATACAAATATTCATCTAAGACCACATACGAAGTTCACGAAATAATGAAATTCACCACATGCTGACATACGATACATCACAATGTATGATACTCAACAATCAGTACACATTCCGTTTACCAGAATGCGAGGTTTTAGTCATCTCACCTAAAAGGCATGGTTTGTATGTGTCAAGAGATCAAGTATCTTAAGACATCATCATACCATTCATGACTTAAACTGTAGTGTCATTATTAAGCCTGGATATTTCTTGGCATTACAATATTTCTTATAAATGATCAAACAACTATCATCAATATAAGAATAACTCATTCATAATCGTAATGTGACCATAAGAGATATCATTCATAAAAGGAGAACAACTGACTTGTTTCTCACTAATATGAATAATTGTCTTCGCGAGATGCAAGACACACTAATAAAGTCCTCATTCAAACAATCATAAAATTTATTCATATATTAATCAATTGATAGATGTAGAGGGAGAGTGTTGTCGACCATCAGCTATCTTGATTGCCGTCAGCACACATTGTCACCTCATCCCTTCCAAGTCACTCTCAAGCAGTAAGTTCAAGCATCGAATACTTAATCAACCGCAATTAGTGTTTCGTGGGAAAGACATTTATAACTCGTATATCAAATATACCTTCTCCGTCAATGACCATTCCTGCATTGGTTCTACTCTTAAAGTTCTCAACTTTAACCATGACCTCATGACAGGTGAACGATTCTCCTTGATGACATAGTCCAGACATGGTCTTTGTAACTAGGAGGAAGCGTATGCAACTCCCCAGTTATCGCAAAATAACCAGTCATTCAGTAGTCCAAGTTATACACAAGGTGTTCCATGTATCTTATACATTTTCCAATTGACTTTCTCAGCAGGTTGTTCCTTCCACCATAGTTGAAGGAAACCCCGTCCATATACTCATATTCCATTACTCTGATTTGTGACCAAGTTCTTTCAAGTTCACCTAGCACGTCATACGTGTTGGTTAACATGCATTCACAATTCAGATTCCATAGAATGAATTATGGTGTATTGGACAGTCATTCATAAGTGACGGTGAGTGCGATACTCATCATCATCTTCCTTGATTACAGAGTTGTCAGGTGTATCTCCTAGCAGTTCTTCGTATTATGTTTAGCAAGTCATTACTAATGAGTATGTCTCTAATGGTGTTGGTACACATCAATGAAGTAAGACCCATTTACCTTAAGTTCTATCATACTAAAAGAGCCATAGTTCTAAACATTGGTATGACGTTATCTACAATGATATTTGCTAAGACATGAAGATTAATTTCATAATATGGAGTTCATGTTTCAAAAACAATTCTGGAACTCCCACTCAGACAAACATTCCACATAGTTTGTTCTAAGTGATTACACGATCCTTGAAGAACATACCTCCCCCGTGTGACACGACCATTAGTGTGTTGTTCAAGGTAGGCCATCATGCCAATCACATCATCCATGTGACTCATGCTCGACCTTTCGGTCTCTTGTGTCCCGAGGCCATGTCTGCACATGCCAGGCTCGCCACAATAACCTTAGTGATTATATGCCGCGTATGCAAGGCCATGTTTTTGGACATGCTAGGCTTGCTCCACCCATCTCTTGTGAACGTAAAAATGTTTGACACCCGTGTGACACGTGATGCCTCCATAATGAAGAACTTTCCTGATGGTGCTTCACTAAGGAAGGACACTTTGTTGGATTAGTAAGGGATCATCCTATTATGCTACCGTCGTATATTTAACATATTAGCAAAACAGAATGCAATAGTATAAATCATACATGCTATGATTCCCCCCGACATGCAAATTAAAGTTGAAAACGCCTTTCTACTTTATCTTTTGCAAGTTTTACGTGGCTGCTAGGGGTTTCGAGAAAAGAACCACTTTCTATCCTGCGAAAACAAGCCACAACACCAATCCCGCAATTGTCTCTATTAGACCCCTGTCGGGGCCCTCCGTTCCAAACATCTTCGCATCGCTAATGCAGAGAGACAGACACCCCCCAGCCACTTTATATGGTACAAGCCATATGTCAAGCGTGGAACCAGTCTCTCCCAAATGCGTAAGGTCGGTCGGGGGCCGCTTCATCAAACATTGCCGCAATGCTAAATGAGTACACGTGAGAGGGTAACAATTGGAGAATTGATGCCCACATACTAGATGTGTTCTATCCGTACAATACATCTACGCATAGCCTTGCTCTGATACCACTGTTGGGGTTCGGGGCAGAAAACACAAATTTTTCATAACCTACGAGACCCATACCCAAGACCTATGCTATGCTGATGCAAGTAACGGACAGAAATAGATCACATACCAGTATGTAGTCCGTTAAGCGGGAAACGTTCCCGCATGAACGTGGTTGGTGTAGTCGTACCGGCAATCCCCGATGCCGCGCAGATCCACGATGACTCCTGTAGCCACCCGATCCTTGTAGATCGATGACCGGATTACATCCCCGTCGGAACGTTGTCGATGAAGACCTCGCGATACGACCACGACGATGAAGTAGCACCACAAGTGTAGTGCCTCGTGGGATTATACACATACAGTATACCCGACGTCCCTCCGGGCTCCGAACCAGTAGAGCAGCGGAACGAAGATGGATTCGGATCCCGATTCCAACAGCACGACGGCGTGCGTATAGTGGAGAAATCCCCAACCAAGTGTAGACTCCAAAAAGGGGGGTCCACTCGAGGAAGGAGAAAGGAGGGAGAGAGAGATGAGAACTTATCTCAAAAATCTGATGATTAAAAGGGCACCTCTACCCCTCCTTATATAGGCCAAGGAAGGGTGCCACTCCCCTCCACTTCCGGGGTGGGACTAATCCCAAGGAGGGGGTGGCGCACCAATTAAAGGGGGTGGGCCCCCTCATGGCGCCATGGCCCATGGGGTAGGACTCCCTCTCCCCCTAATGGGCCCTATGAGGCCCATATGCCTTTTAATTACTTTTTAATTATATTTAATTATATTTTAATATTTAATTCAGATAATTAAATAATAAAAAATTAAATAAACATTATTAAATATATTTTGAACCTTTCAAAATACCCGGAACAACTTCCGGCCTTCATCGGAACAATTCCGATGTTCTCTCCAATTTCTCCGGTGATCCCGAATCAATCCTTACTGCGTCGAGTACCCTTAAGTGTAACACCCTATGGTCCGGGAAACAGCAGACATGATCGAGACAATTCTCATTGATCAATGACTAATCAATTGAACCTGGTTTCAATCCTTGATAGCCCCTGCGCTTCCATCGAATGAACTTCAATCGCTGTTGGATCTGTTAACCGTGTGCTTGTTCCCTTTGTCCTGGGGTACTTTGCTTGCCCGAGGTTTGATCATCGGTATCCACTATACCTAGTTCGTGCTCGTTCTCAACAAACAAGTTTACTCGTTCCCGTGATATTACAACTCCGTGACCTAGTCACACGTTTGCAAACTTTATGATGCAATATCACCGAGTGGGCCCAGAGTACCTATCCGTCACAGAAATGGACAAATCCCGCTTTGATCTATTTGCATACTCATCAACCATCTATCGGAATACCCAAAGTGCACCGTTATGGCCAGCATATTTCAGTCAGGCGGTGGGATACAAATCAAAGTCTCCTCATAGATGACAATTACGTATGATCATTACGGTCAAAGGATATGGTCACTACGTTATAGTTATCGCAATGTCGAACTATGTGACTTGATCACATCGAAACACTTCTGGTGGGTGTATGTCCATCATATCATTATCCAATGATACGACTCCATTGTCAACAGACGTCATTGTCTCAGTTTAATACAGTTATAGCATAGTATCAAACGTATTATGAACTAATGGAATATGCTTGATAAAACATATTTTATTTGCCTCTAGGGCACATTCCCAGCAGTAAATAGTCTGGTCTCCTAGGTATAGGCCTATGCCTTTATTTATAGGCTGCATGAGCCCTCACTATCTAGCTCTACTCACAACTGGAACATTCCAAAGAACACTACTTAAAGCTAGGAAAATGATATAAATATCCTGGTTACAAATTACATCTAGAATACTCTAGAACACACCACAACATATATGATAAAGTACCAAATTACCTAGAATATAGTAGAAGTGTGTAGAAGGCATAACAGATTAGACTTCTACTTTTATTTTATTTTCATTTTATCTACTGTCCCTCATCATACTCCCCTGGTTGTTTAGAACTCGACCACGAGTTATCTTCATAAAGTGCTTGCTCCGGATGAAAAAGAGCCAAGTCTGCCACATTGAATGTGTTGGATATCCCCATCTCCGCTGGAAGATCTATCACATAAGCATTATCGTTTATCTTCCTTAGAATAGAGAAGGGTCCATATTTCCGCTGCCTTAGCTTTCCTTTAAAGCCCAAAGGAAGTCTTTATTTTCGGAGGTATACCATCACCTTATCACCAGCTTGGAATGATTTCAGCCTCCGTTTGCAATCAGCCAATTGCTTGTACTTCTGATTTTGTGCCTCCAAGACATTACGAATTTCCTCAAATAGTTCCGTGTAGTTATCAGCAAAGGACATAGCTACTTTTGAGCTTCCCTTTGATGGTAGCTTCACCAGATCCACCACGTGTGTTGGAACTTTAGTGTAGACAATAGAGAAAGGACTTCTTCCTGTTGATCTATGTTTGGAGTTATTGTAGGAGAACTCAGCAAAAGGTAAAGCCAAATCCCATTGTCCCTTTCTATCTCCACAAATGCAACGGATCATATTACCTAAAGACTTGTTCACCACTTCCGTTTGGCCATCTGTTTGTGGATGAGTTGTACTAGAAATTTTTAACTCAGTGTTGAATTGATTCCACAAGGTTGGCCAAAATGCAGCAAGAAACTTGCTATCACGGTCTGAAACGATGGACCTTGGAACCCCATGAAGTCTGACCATTTCTCGGAAGAATACATTTGCGACATGACGAGCATCTGTTGTCTTGCGGCATGGAATGAAATGAGCCATTTTGGAGAACTGTCCACCACCACAAACACAACATCATACCCGCGCCTTGTTCTTGGCAAACCCAATACGAAGTCCATAGAGATATCCTCCCATGGAGCATCAGGAATAGGTAAAGGCATGTATAACCCCGTGTTCTGGACCTGGCCTTTGCATGTTTGACATAAGGGGCATCGCTGAACAAACTACATGGCCACTAAGATCACTTGAATGGAGCTCTCTAATCAACTTGTCATGTAGAGAACTTCTTGGGATGCACAACCGATCATTCTTGAAGAGATAGCCATCTTGCACTAAATAGTCATCACCTAATGGTTATCCGCTTATGTGCTTGATACGTCTCAAACGTATCTACTTTTCCAAACACTTTTGCTATTGTTTTGCCCTCATTCTTGCATGATTTGGACGAAACTAACCCGGACTAACGTTGTTTTCAGCAGAGCTGCCAGTATGGTTTTATTGTGTGCAGGAAAATGGATTTTTACGTATCTCAGAAAATTCCAGGAAAAATCACAGAAAATCCACGCACCCGAAGGACCAGTGTACCAGAAGTGGGGCCAGAGGGCAGCCAGGGGGGCCCTAGGCGCCCTGCTGGCGCGGCCCCACCCCTGGCCGTGCCAGGAGGCCGCCTGGGAGGGTCCTCCCCCCTCTGGTGCCCTACCTCGACTCCTATTTATTCCCGTGACGCGAAAACCCCAGAACAGAAGTCGCTTTTCCAGTTCCCGTCGCGGAGCCGCCGCCACCCTCTGTTCTTCTTCGGGAGGGCTAATCTGGAGGCTGATTTGGTCTCCGGAGAGGGGAGATCGTCGCCATCGCCATCACCATCACCAATCCATCCCTCCTCCATGACTTCTCTTCACATGTGTGAGTAATTCCCTGCTGTAGGCAAAGGGGATGGTAGGGATTGGATGAGTTTGATCATGTAATAGTTCGTCAGATTGTTGGGGGCATGTTGCCTATCATCTAGATTGGTGTTTATCTTCTTTGCTTCAACTTATTGCTCTTAATGCTTGTCACTTTGGGCCCGAGTGCCATGTTTCCAGATCTGAACCCTATGTGTTTTCATGAATATATTTGTGTTCCTGATCCTATCTATGAGTTATATGCACCTATTATGGTCCGGAACCGGCGATCCCAAAGGAGACAGCTTGGGACACCAAAGGGGATGGTCCATAATTTGAGGATTCCATGTATCCATTGAGTTTATTGCTTTGTTTCGGTGCTCTTTGACAGGAGCACCTTAATCTCCATAAGTTCCCTTTGGCCCCGTTCGTAGCGGGATGGTAGGACAAAAGATGTTGTGCAAGTTCTTATTGCAAGCACGCACAACTACCTACGGGATTGATGGCTTCTCGCCCTTGGTTGGTAAACCCCAACTGGAAGGTGTGATGTAGCGCAGCAGCAAGTTTCCCTCGGTGAAGATACCAAGGTTTGTCTCCAGTAGGACTCCAGAGATGATAAGTAGGTGTCAGCGGCGCAACTGACGTGGACCTGCACACAGACACAGATAACTTTGTTCCCAACGAAGTTCAGAGAGGTTGTCAATCTCTCCGGTCTTGTTGTTCACAAAGGGTAAAACAAAAGGGATAATGATAGCAACTGAAAGTAAAAGCAAGAAAGTAAATATAGCGTGGAAACAGTAATAAGGATATGGACCGGGATACGTGATGTTTACTAGTGATGTCTCTCTCCCAAAAGACGATAAAACTGCTATGTGAGGTAAACAAATTACAGAAGGGCAATTGACAGGATTATGAACGCACCGCAATGCTAACTATGCTATAAAAGAAAGGAAGAGGTTCAAAAGCACGGGCAGTACGCCAAAATAAGTAGACCGTAATCCAACTGCATCTACTACTAATCATCCACCTTGAGATATCTATCCAGGACATCTCGCTGGTATTAAGTTGCGAGCCCCACCCAAAGTGTAAACCCAAAGCAACAGACAAATGCATTAAAAAGAACTTTGCGTAAAGTAAACAATCCTTGCAACCGCGGTTACAAGCACCGTTGTTTTCCTCCTTGTGGCAACAGCACATCCCCTAGACTCATGTTTCTGTTACTCAAGCGTGTCATCGGGGGGCATGAACCCACAATCGAGCACAACGTTCCCTCTTGGAGTCACTACCTACTACTAGTCCAAAGCAATAAACAGCAACGAAGAACATGCAAGAATTACTTAGGAACAAAAATATAAGAGATAAAAACCAAATATATTACTCTATCACAATCTGAACATAATCTCATAATCCATCAGATCCCATCAAACTCAGCATAGCAATAGCATAAATATTACAAAAAGTGCCTCGATCATGTAGGGCAGCTCACGAGGTCTAAACCATGAAGAACAAAGAGGGGAGGAGAACATCAAATAGCTACTGATCACGGACCCATGGTCCAAGGAAAACTACTCACAAGACATCCGGGGAGCATCCATGGTGGAGAGGAGACTCCCGGAGGTCAATCCTCCCTCCGGCAGGGTGCCGGGAAGAGGTCTTCTAGTGCTCCCGATCTCGGAAGCGCGGCGGCGGCGGAACAGAGGAGAGTTTGTGAAATAGGGTTCTGTCTTCGGAGTTTCCCCGTGACGGAGAATAAATAGGCGAAGGGGCAGCCAGAGGTGGACCAGGGGCCCCAGGCGCCCCCTTGGCGCGACCAGGGGTGGGGCTGCGCCGGGTGGCCGCCTGGGCCCCCCTGGCCCCTCTCGGGCTCTTCGCGAAGCTTCCTTGACGCTGATTTTTTATCTTAATTTTCCCGAATTTTTCTGGCACTTTTTATATGGGGGAAAACTGAAATAGAAAAACAGCAGAAAACAGGAACTGGCACTGGGGTGCACTGAGTTAATAGGTTAGTCCAAATATGATAAAAATGTATAAAAGTGTATCTAGAACATAGCAATATCACACAAAACATGCATGGAGCAAGCAGAAATTATAGATACGTTTTGGACGTATCAGGGATACGTGCCTAATGTTTGATATTTGCCTAGATGATCATTGCTTTTCCGTGTGCCTTGCTCCATGTTAGAATTTATTACATGTTCACTCTCATCCATCTCCATAGCCTACAGTGTTTTCAATCCTGCTGGTCATTAGTTGTTACTTTTGCTATTTACTTTTGCTGTTACCACCATCACTATCATATTACCATTACCACTTATCTTTTGTTGGAAGCAAGTATATTTCAGGTGCGGTTGAATTGACAACTCAACTGTCAAAGCTTATAAATACTCTTTGGCTCCCCGTGTGTCGAATCAATAAATTGGGTTAAATTACCCGCGAAGACTATCTCGATCCCTTACGCCTGTGGGGCATCAAGCAGCGTTTTCTGGCGCCGTTGCTGGTGAGCATAGAAATATTTACAAGTCTACTTGAAGTATCCTTTCTGCTGCACATCATCCGCTATGGGTAAGAAAGGAGACCCCAAGTTTCTGATCTTACCATCCCGTACAAGAAAAGGTACTGTTCTGAACACTAGTGTTACACTTGATTCACCTTCTGTTATGAGTAAGTTTACTTCACCACCACCACATGATGCTTCTACTAATCTGTCACTATGTCCGATACTTTTGATGATGCTTCCACTACTCTTGATGATACTACTTTTCTTGGTCACTATATTGAAACTCAGACTGCTAAGGCTGCAGCAGAATCCAAGACCGAGACCCCTGCTACCTATATTCCTACCTGCAAAACCTTTGGTTACCCATGCTTAGATGAGCTCGAGGAGAGAATCCTTGATGATGATTATGTTACTCTTGATGATGATTGTTGCAGGGAACTCATAGAGTGTGTCGACTCTGACCCTGGTGCTGTTAAGGAGCTGCTCAAAAGGCACTCCATGAAGAATAAAGTTATTCCTGATCCTAAATTTGCCACATCCCCTATATGCATCATTGATCCTGATTATGATTTCTCTGTTGATCTTTCACTTATATCTACAGTCGAGGCTGACCCCTTTTATGGTAGAGAAAATGACGATGCTATAACACACTTGACCAAACTCGCTCAGCTAGGTAACCTATTCACTACTGATGAGAAGATACGAAACTTCTATGTGGCCAAGATTTTTCCTTTTTCTCTCAAGGAAGACGTGAAATCATGGTACGATGCACTACCCTATGGTTCCATTAAGAGTCCTCAGGACTTAGTCCAATTCTTTGTTGATAAATATTTCCCAGCTCATATGCAACATGTTGCTTTGCCAAGAATCTATAAATTTAAACAATTGCAGGATGAGCACCTCCCTAAAGCTTGGGGGAGGTTTTGTGATTTACTTAAGGTTATGCCAGGACATGGTGTAAGGCTCGATATGCGGTACTGTTCCAGATCTAGATGTTTCCATCCAGATCCGGGGACGAAGCACATATCGGTCCCACCGCGACATATGACGAAGCCATATGCCCCGGATTTCCAACATGATATCACAACATTACAGATACAAGGATACAACATCTCATACAATCAGCACACAACTGCCTTAATACATTACATCAGCGGAAGATATATGTCTGAGTACAGACTACAATCAAAGGCCTACTGGCAAAGAGAAAAACATCGATTCCCATAACCACATGGGTCCAGGCCCTCCGCCGGGATCCGCCTAACTAGTCGTCGTCGAGTCTCCACGTGAAACGTCGATCACCATACCTGTTGTCGATCAAGAACCCTGAAAAGAGTTTGGGGGTAGTATCAGGAGTACAGAAGTACTCAGCATCCAACTGTAGTGGTCATCTGACCCAACAAGGACTTCATCACTCGTCATTCTAGGACAACTAGTAGTTTACGGTAAGGAAGGGGAAAGTGGTGAAGTTGCTGCCGCACTAGCATTTATGAAGTGGCTAACGAACTAGAGAGTAAGATAAGAAGCCAAGCATTCGATGAGGAATCGCCTCCAACAAGTCTTGCTATCAACTACTACGCAAACATAACACCTATCCTATCCTTTTCATCCTCTTCGCATCCCGGCGAAGAAGAAGCAGTCAAGGCACACACACACGTTGATCAAATTATATTAATATTATCTCAGCTGTTTTTGTCTATGAACAAGGAGTAGGTCTCAAGTCGTCCATAACCGTGGACACGGCTTCTCAAAAAGATTTAACCCTGCAGGGGTGTACCAACTGCCCATTACAAGGCTCCGCACGCACGTCCATCTCTCTCAGTTGCTACCCATCACAGGCAACCATTTTATGATTTAGTTCCAAGAGATCCGAAATGACAGGTCCCTCTAACTAACAACGAAAAAATCCGGGTGGCCCCCGGGGAGTCGACACCCAACCCAAAAGCCGGCCACGCTCTCGGATCGGACTCTTCCGTATGGCTAAGGTCGGGGTTAGCCTCACCTATATAACAGGGGACTTCCCTAGCTCACCAGTGTGGACCAAAAAAGGAACTCTGTCTCTGCTGGCCCGAGATGTTTTAAAACCACTGGCTGCAGACCAGTTACGCACACGGTTTCAAATGGTAAATCAGCTTGGGCCACCTCTAGAATTGTTTGAAGCTAGGTAGGTAAGAAAAGGGGACCCCATAAAATCCCACACGCAGTTAGGCACGCTCAGTCTTAAAACCAATACCCGGAACTCGGATCCTAGGTGACTCGAATGGAACAAAGCGTCGGGGCGGGATAGCCTATACCTTCCATCCTTCGTCGAATATAGTCAACATTATAATAATCATATCATCATCAACAATAATAATAATGTGATATCCCAAACCAAGGAGTAACAGGGTAACATTGTAGCATCCTAAGCATGCATACTAAGCAGGGGCTGAGCAACGAGCAATAGTAACATAGCAGTACAAGGTTTGCTGGGAAGGGGCATGGCTGTATCGGTTTGAAAGAGGTTGTAAACATGTGGTAGGATCAAACATCGAACCTAACCTAGACTAGCATGCAAACCGCTGGTTGAAATAGAATGGATCATAAGTAATGTATATGTTGGAAATATGCCCTAGAGGCAATAATAAAATGTTATTATATATATATTTCCACGTTCGTAATTAATGTTTATATTTCTGTGCTATAATTGCAATGACCCTGACTGTGAGATTCAGAAGAAAACTCATTTGCATGTGTGGAAATGTAAATACCAAGAGTTCCTGGTTTAGCCTCTAAGACCAGTTCATGTGCTAACTGATGATTACGTTTTCTTAATCATGGACATTGTTCTTGTAACAAGGATGTCAGTAGCAATGGGAACATATTGTTAGCAGAACAATGATGTTGAACTGACCCCAGTATTGAATGATATACTTAGAGATCACATCGTAACTACGTTATCAGTCATATCATGAAATTTTATCATATACGTAATTCCTTAGACCATGAGAGTATCGAGTTGCTTCACACAGGAAGACATGCTTTGGTTCTTAGATGAATCCTCCCGTAAATGGGAAGTAGTAAAATAAGTTCTGGGTATGTCAGATGGTGTGGCTAGTGACTGTGATAGTTCAAGAATGGGATTTGCTCCTTCACGATGAAGAAGATATTCACTTCGGGCCCACTCGGTATGACGGTATCCATTATAGTCTGGCCAGACGCATTGTGATTCAGTCACGGGGATACCGGAATACGATAACGAGAAAATGGACGAACTAGCAAAGAGGATAACGAGTGGCTTGTGTTCAAGAAGTTGTTACACATGGGTGCCAAACTTCTCTCCTCTAACTTTGTCATATATCGTGAAGCAAAGGGAATGGTACATGACTAAACATAATGGTTCACTCGAAGTTTCTTCGTGTATGTGCGGGAGTCAACATGGGTGTCCATGGCTCCGCTGTTGATTATTGGCTATTGACAAAAGGCTGTTGACCTATGTCCGGAAGATGTTCTGAGTCATGTCCGCATTATACCGAACCTATTGGGTCACACACTTAACGAGCAGTAGTCTGTTAGAATAATAGTATGGTAGAAGGTTTAGTGGAAGCAAAGCAGAATAGTTCATACGGGTACCGGAAGTAGTTCCGGAGATTTATGGAATTGTTCATAAGGGCACCAGAAGTAGTTCTGGGTATTTAAGGTTATGTCCGGATCACTCTGGAGTAGTCCCAGGTGGTTCCGGAACATATGAGAATGGTACTGGGAAGTCCTGGATCAACCGGAATAGTTTCCGGATAATCGCTGGGCGTCCCGACAACCTTCGCGGTCATCGGGTGGCTTAAACTGTAACTCGGATGGTCTTATAAACTATCCGGATGGCTCCGGAACGTCCGAGAACGGTCTCGGAAGGTCCTGGAAGTGCTCCAGAAGTGTCCGGAATGTCCCGAAACGGTCCCGGTATGTCCAGGAAGGTCCTGGAAGCTTCTAGAAGGTCATGGAAGGTTCTGGAAGGTTCCGGGCAGTACCACCCACTCCCCTGCGCCCCTAGCCTTGGGGGGCAAGCCACCTAGGCTGCCTTGGCCGGCCAAGGAGGTGGGGGCGCACCAAGGGGAAGGAATCCCCTCCAGGTGGAAAGTCCAACTCTCCAATATGGCAGGTTTCCGGTGGGAAGGTATGGGAAGATTTGGGAGGTTTGGGAGTCCAAGTTGGACTCCCCACCCCCCTTATTGCGCCCCAAGGGCCTCTTGGCCACCTATATAATGTGGGGGAGGGGTGGGGGGCGCAACACAACTTGTCCCCAAGGCCTATGCGCCACCCTCCCTCCTCTAAACCCCGTTGCTCCACAATTAGACCCCGGTTTAGACGATGTTCTAGATCGGAATCCGTTAGGGTTTTCTCCCTCTAGTTTTCTCGGTGGCGTTCATCTCTGGACGGCGGAGCGCTGCTGGATTGCTGCTACGGGATGTGTGGATACTAATGGAGGGGTCGTACCTTCGACCCTTCTTCGAGGAGCTTGTTCATGGGACTTGTCCGTGGGACTAGATCGCGGGACTTGTTCGTGGGATTGATCGAGGGACTGTTCGTGGGAGAACTTGCGAGATCTACTTCCACTACGTCCACGAGCTTCACCAACTCTACTTCCGCTACATCGGTTGGTGAGCCATGACCTAAAACCTTGTATGCAATCTTCTTGGATGATCTTGGGTTCTTGATTCGTAGGCCGAAAATTTTGTTTTCTACTACGTTTCCCAACAGTGGTATCCTTGTTTAGATGCATGTTTAGGTCTAGATCATATGTATGATATGAGGCATTGATTTTCTTGTTGCTTCCCTGTCATGTGATTTTTTCTATGCTTGATGGCAAGTTGAGGTTTTCCTACAAGGATTGAGTTTTCCATCGATCCCTCTATGCTGCTTTCAGTATGCTGGTTGCCTTGATCATGGTCTACATCAAACTGCTTGGATCTCATCTTAATCTCGCAATAGAAGATTTAACATGGAGGGGCTTGTGGATTTTATGAACTCAAATCCACACGGGGGTCACGCGTTTAACGAAGTTTGGCTTGTGGCATTAGTTGCTGCACGCACCCCGTATGTTAAACTAGCAACAAAATAAGTATCGTGTTTTGTTTTATCTAGGGTTTCTCGTTTGCCTTGTAAACCTTCTTAACAAAACACGATAAAAGTTGCAACAACCCGTGTAGATGGCGATCTAACTCGTTTTTGCAGAGTATGCATGTGATGTGGTATAGCCTTCAAGATTTGCAATGTGTTTGTATGAGATGCTATATGGTATATAATATTTATTCGTGACCTGCGTGTCGTGGTACGGCATGATGACTGGAGTCATATGATTGTCACTTAATTATGGCCTGCGTGCCAGAACTGTTTATTAGCTCGAGGCAAAGAAATAGATAGATGGAAGGTGATGATCTACGATGCGGAGGTGGACCCCGACGCACATGCCGGAAGCCGTGGTGATGTTCCCGGCGCCAAGGACAAAGTTGGTGGACACGGTGACTTCAACCACGACGACGTGAAGACAATGAAGACTTCACGAAGCAAAGGACTATACTATATCACATAATTTTATGAACTGCCTGTGATGTTTATCCCTTTGTTGCACCCTTGTTTGATGCGCGATAGTCGTATTTTATTAGGGTGATCTCTCGCAAAACAATATCAAGTTGATAGTGTTCTTCCAACTGTAGCACCGTCTATACTATGTTTCACATCGGAGCAGGTCATGTCACATGGGTGCACACGGTGTGACGCATAAAAGACGGGTGTGTTAAAAGAACACACAGCACATTACACTTGGTTATCTTGACAGTTTGGATAAAAGTTTGCTACCGGAACACGCCCATCGAAAGATGAACAAGAATCACCTTTGGCGTGATTGGCAAGTTGGCCTACCGGTCCAATCTAATTCATCAGTGATGTCACATCAATGGCGGACGATTGGGTTGGATCTTGAATCACTCCAGCATCAATTACGAGAGATATTGATCTGAGTGGGAGCGCACTTAGTAATTAAATTGATTAATCACAAGTGCAACTTAATTATGAACAAAGTCTTAGTAGTTGCATTATGGTTGTAGAATAATGGCTTGCGTTACCACCTTCCCAATTGTTTTTGATTAACTGTATTATCTGGTAAAAACTTTACGATTGGTACCGTATTGTGAGGACTATTCTCAATAGTGCCGAGAAGGACCATGTCCTATCGCAAATTTTTGATGCTCTCCCGCTGATGCTATGGATGATGTGACTTGCGTCCATAATCCAAAATGCTAAAAATTCCACCACAGCAAAGTACATTGTCTTCACCACCATAAAACCCGAACTTCGAAAAAGTTTCGGATAGTTATGTTATATTCATGGAACTGAAAATAAGTTTTCAGTAGTAAGACAATTAATGTTGGATATAAGATATCTAGTACAATGTAGATTGTAAGCATTAGTGAAAATGTTCACTGTGCTCTAAACAAAACTGATGAGTGTGGGATCCAGAAGAACACCGATCATATGATGATGAGGATTAAGGGAAAGGAAGTTCCATAGGGTGTTAGTAAGACTTACACGCCGGAAAGTCCATGGCCTGCGCCACCCTTGATCATGTGTGATCTTCTGTGAGTAGGAGTGACATTGGAAATAGAACTATGATACGTATAAAGGCAAAACGAAAGAAGACTGGAATAACCAGCTCAGAAATGAAAGTCATACGGAGTTATAGATGAATTCATTGCTGGTCAAGAGATGTAATTCTTGGGAATCATGATTAAGAAGTTAATTGTGGATTCTATATATTGTGATTAAACTGTTGATCACCGGAATATCAGATCGATTGCATATTGTTGCAACTCGATGCAAGAAATACTATGGCCTTTTGACTAGCTAATGATGAGTTTTGACACACTCAGGAACACGGTAAAAGGTTTACTATGCCGTGTGTTGACTCTATGATTATCTTCATAATTCATTTTAGAGTTGAGTAAATTGTTACTACACTTTAGCCTTGTTGCAAAACATCATTTTGAATCATGTTTGTTGCAAGAGAGTTGTTCAAAGCTATGAATAACGTAAAGGCCATACTTCCATTATGAATAGGTTGTATGTTATGAATCTTGATAATAATACTAAACATCCATAACACTGATGCTAAACGTCGCAAGACTGACAGAAATACCACATAGATGTGGCACTGCCGTTTATCACAAGTGACATAACATGCATGAAGAATTTCCATAAGTGATGGACTTTCGAGTCATATGATTATGAATCACTTGACGCTTGCGATCTTTGTCTCGAAGTAATGTGACTAAAACACCATTGATAGGCCATACATGAACGGGCAACTAAACCATTGGTAATCATACATGATGATGTGTGTAGTCCAATAAGTGTAGTTGTGTGCAGTGGATTCCCTATCTTCACTCATGAGTTGAAGTAGATATGTGGATATCTGTTCAATAGAGACATACTTCTGAAATCTTTGAAATGTTTAAGGAATTTTAGAGTGAAATAGAAATTCATTGTAACAAGAAAATAAAGCTTTGATGTATGATCGAGCCCGCCCTAGACCCCGACTAAGTGATCGGGTTGGAGTAAGTCTATGTAAGAGTTATGAGATAGTCGATAGTATGGTTGAGGCGAATTGTCTTTGAATATGGGAGTTCATCACCCATATCATTAGACTTGTGTGCGGACGATGAGGACCCATCTCAGTTGATCATCCGGCCTGGATGGGATGCCCCTCACGTACGATGCTTTCGGAGAACGTTCTGTGCTTGGCCTTGTCTGCTTAGACAAGTGGGTACGGTTCTCGTCTCTCCATATGACTATGTCGTAGAGGGACTTGCATACGCTAACCCCGGGTCCCGACATCAACTATGAGAGCATAATTGTCATTCTTAGTGTAACATGCATTGTCTCAAAGTATTACATTGTCTTCTGCATGCTTGTGTTATTGCTAGTCTGAAATACTGAGTTCTAGTCACCTTTAAAACTCCGGAGGAGTTTCTGCATTTATGTTTTGCTTCACTCATGGAGGTTAGCGAAATGCCACTCAAGTATGTTCAAGCTATGTGCATTGTGATCCTGTCTTGATTTTCAGTAGCATATTATTTACTATTAGTTGTTTGTGATTGATCACATGAAAGAAGAATTGCTTCGTGCATTGTCCTTATAGCATTGTTTCAATACTTGCTAAGCTCTTTTCGTAGTACATGCTTATATACACCTAATGAAGCAAAAGAGTTTGTTAAAGTTTTCTTTGTCGCTTCCAGTTCTTTGAACTGGATTCCTTGAGGACAAGCAATATGCTAATCTTGGGGGAGTTGATACGTCTTAAACGTATCTACTTTTCCAAACACTTTTGATATTGTTTTGCCCTCATTCTTGCATGATTTGGACGAAACTAACCCGGACTAACGCTGTTTTCAGCAGAGCTGCCTGTATGGTTTTATTGTGTGCAGGAAAATGTATTTTTAGGTATCTCAGAAAATTCCAGGAAAAATCACAGAAAATCCACGCACCCGAAGGACCAGTATACCAGAAGTGGGGCCAGAGGGCAGCCAGGGGGGCCCCAGGCGCCCTGCTGGCGCGGCCCCACCCCTGGCCGCGCCAGGAGGCCGCCTGGGAGGGTCCTCCCCCCTCTGGTGCCCTACCTCGACTCCTATTTATTCTCGTGACGCAAAAAACCCAGAACAGAAGTCGCTTTTCCAGTTCCCGTCGTGGAGGCGCCGCCACCCTCTATTCTTCTTCGGGAGGGCTAATCTGGAGGCTGATTTGGTCTCCGGAGAGGGGAGATCGTCGCCATCGCCATCACCATCACCAATCCATCCCTCCTCCATGACTTCTCTTCACATGTGTGAGTAATTCCCTGTTGTAGGCAAAGGGGATGGTAGGGATTGGATGAGTTTGATCATGTAATAGTTCGTCAGATTGTTGGGGGCATGTTGCCTATCATCTAGATTGGTGTTTATCTTCTTTGCTTCAACTTATTGCTCTTAATGCTTGTCACTTTGGGCCCGAGTGCCATGTTTTCAGATCTGAACCCTATGTGTTTTCATGAATATATTTGTGTTCTTGATCCTATCTATGAGTTGTATGCACCTATTATGGTCCGGAACCGGCGATCCCAAAGGCGACAGCTTGGGACACCAAAGGGGATGGTCCATAATTTGAGGATTCCATGTATCCATTGAGTTTATTGCTTTGTTTCGGTGCTCTTTGACAGGAGCACCTTAATCTCCATAAGTTCCCTTTGGCCCCGTTCGTAGCGGGATGGTAGGACAAAAGATGTTGTGCAAGTTCTTATTGCAAGCACGCACAACTACCTACGGGATTGATGGCTTCTCGCCCTTGGTTGGTAAACCCCAACTGGAAGGTGTGATGTAGCGCAGCAGCAAGTTTCCCTCGGTGAAGATACCAAGGTTTGTCTCCAGTAGGACTCCAGAGATGATAAGTAGGTGTCAGCGGCGCAACTGACGTGGACCTGCACACAGACACAGATAACTTTGTTCCCAACGAAGTTCAGAGAGGTTGTCAATCTCTCCGGTCTTGTTGTTCACAAAGGGTAAAACAAAAGGGATAATGATAGCAACTGAAAGTAAAAGCAAGAAAGTAAATATAGCGTGGAAACAGTAATAAGGATATGGACCGGGATACGTGATGTTTACTAGTGATGTCTCTCTCCCAAAAGACGATAAAACTGCTATGTGAGGTAAACGTGATGTTCACTAGTGATGTCTCTCTCCCAATGCTAACTATGCTACTAAGAAAGGACTTGGCTCAAAAGCATGGGCGGTACGCCAAAATAAGTAGACCGAACTCCAACCGCATCTACTACTAATCATCCACCTTGAGATATCTATCCAGAACATCTCGCTGGTATTAAGTTGCGAGTCCCACCCAAAGTGTAAACCCAAAGCAACATACAGCTGCATTAAAAAGCACTTTGCGTAAATTAAACAATCCTTGCAACCGCGGTTACAAGCACCGTTGTTTTCCCCCTTGTGGCAACAACACATCCCCTAGACTCATGTTTCTGCCACTCAAGCGTGTCATCGGGGGGCATGAACCCACAATCGAGCATAACGTTCCCTCTTGGAGTCACTACCTACTACTTGGCCAAATCAATAAACAGCAACGGAGAACATGTAAGAATTACTTAGGAAAAATAAAATAAAAGATAAGAACCAAATATATTACTCAATCACGAACTGAACATAGTCTCATAATCCATCAGATCCTAGCAAACTCAGCATAGCAACAACAGAAAATTACATATGTGCCTCGATCATGTAAGGCAGCTCACGAGGGTCTAAACCATGAAGAACAAATAGGGGAGGAGAACATCACATAGCTACTGATCTCGGATCCATGGTCCAAGGGAAACTACTCACAACACATCCGGGAAGCATCCATGGTGGAGGGGAATCTCCCGAAGGTCAATCCTCCCTCCAACAGGGTGCCGGGAAGTGGTCTGCTGGCGCTCCCGATCTTGGAAGCGCGGCGGTGGCGGAACAGAGGCGAGATCGCGAAAAAAGGGTTCTATATTCGGTGGTTTCGTGACACAGATAATATATAGGCGAAAGGGGGAGCCAGGGGGCCACCAGGGGTCCAAGCGCCCCCCTGGCGCGACCCCACCCTAGGCGCGCCAGGAGGGCGCCTGGGGCCCTGGTGGGTCCCCTCTGGCCCCTCCCAGGTAATTCCGGAAGCTTCCGTTACGCTGATTTTTATCTGATTTTTCCGTAATTGTTGGAGCATTTTTAATATGAGGGAAACCTAAAATAGAAAAACAACAGAAAACAGGAACTAGCACTGTGGTGCACTGAGTTAATAAGTTATTCCAAATATGATCAAAAGAGTATGAAAGTGTATCTAGATCATAGCAATATCACACAAAACATGCATGGAGCAAGCAGAAATTATAGATACATTTTGGACGTACCATGAAGTGACAGACCAATCACTCCAAGTGGATGATCCGGTAACATAAATAGTTATAGAAGTGGGAGCTGAAGAGAATGGCCAGAATGACATTCATAACGATCATCACATACATGGTGATCATTATGAGAATGAAGAGGACCTATTTTGCCACGTAGGTAATCAAGAATCCGTCAAGCTTCTGAGTTTTACGGACAACTTGTGAATGCAATCTCGGCTTATGAAGCGGATGAACCTACGAGTTACAAAGAAGCAATAGAAGGACCCAAGTCCGAGAAATGGCTAGAAGCCATGAAATCCGAAATAGAATCCATGTACACCAAAAAAGTTTGGACTTTGGTGGATATTCCCGAGGACCACAAGGCCATCGAGAATAAATGGATATTCAAGAAAAAGACTGATGCAGACGGAAACGTTTCTCTCTACAAGGCTCGACTTTTCGCGAAAGGGTTCCGACAAATTCAAGGAGTTGACTACGAGGAGACATTCTCTCCTGTATCGATGATCAAGTCTATTCGGATCCTACTAGCAATAGCTGCCTATCATGATTAAAATATATGGCAAATGGACGTGAAAACTGCGTTCCTTAATGGAAACATTGAGGAAGAGTTGTATATGATGCAACCAAAAGGTTTCATTGATCCAAGGAATGCTGGTAAGGTGTGCAAGCTTCAACGGTCCATCTATGGGTTGAAGCAAGCGTCTCGGAGCTGGAACCTTCGATTTGATGAAGTCATCAAAGCGTTTGGTTTCATCCAAAACGTCGAAGAGTTTTGCGTCTATAAGAAGCAGAGTGGGAGCTCTATAGCATTCCTTGTGTTATATGTAGATGACATATTGCTAATAGGGAACGATAGAAAATTCTTGGAAGAAGTGAAGGAATACTTGAATGAACAATTTTCCATCACTAGTAGAAAACAGGGCTTTGGTTCAGGCCTCTCCAGCCGATTTGTCCTGGTTCTGCCACGAACCGGAACCCATGGAGGTCATACATCCCGGTTCGTGCGCCCGGGGGCCAGTCGGGCCTCGTGGAGCATTGGTCCCAGTTCATTTTGGGGCATATGTCCCGGTTCTAGAAAAGAAAACCGGGACCAATGGGCCTCGCTCCTGGCCCACAACCACTAGTCCCGGTTTGTGGCTCAACCCGGGACGAAAGGCTGTCCATTAGTACTGGTTCCAGCCACAAACCGGGACTAATGCTTTGGCTATATATACCCCTCGTCGGCGAGCAGAGCACTCCACTGGTGCTCTGTTTTTTCGAGGAGGGCAAGGGGAGGGCTTTGTGGTGCTCTAGCTCACCTCTTATGCACATGAGGTGTTCGATGAAATGCCCGAGCCACACTACTTAAGCTTTCTCCTCTCCAAACTCGACTTCCAAGCTCCATTTTTTCTTAAGATTTGTCCAGATTTAGTGGTCCGTCACGTCCCATCCCCGTCTTCACCACCGTCGATCGCCCGCGCTGATCTCGTCGCCGGCACCACCGTGGTGGGCCTCTTGTTCTTATCTTCTTTATAAAAGAAAAAAAATTCTTACTTGTAGATAGATAATTGTCTAATTTTCTTACTTGTATTATTGCTTGTTATTATATAGTGCGATGGTTTTGGTATCCGCCCCCGTCGACCCTCGTCCTCTCTATGATTCGGATGTGGTATATATTATCTTTTATAACTATTTGTTTCATTTAGTGTTTATGGTAATTATGCCGACACCAACTTGACATAGATGTATTTATCTAGGAGGTATGTGAACCGGATATTACATACGACCCTCTTGTCGAGAGGTTAAATTTAGTTGAAGAAGAAAACGAGTATTTAAAAGAAAAATTAAAAAGAGTTGAAGAAGAGAAGAAAAGAGTTGAAGAAGAGAAGATGATATTGGAGTTGCATGTTGCGGATGTCGTAGAAGGTCACAAGATCAAGATGGATGCAATGCGCTTGAAGATTAGAAAGTTTAGAAAATATGCCATTCATAGCGAGGCTTGGTATCATTATGCTGTTGGATCAATTGTTACCTTGGTTGCAATTATGATCGCATTTGTTGTTGCATTGAAATGTTTTACATAGTTTCAATGTATGGTTTAATTAGATGCTCTGGAGAGCTATATGTTGTTCAATGAGAACTATGTATGTACTTTGGTTTTAATGTGATGATAAACTTCTATTAATTTGGTCACTTATATATTCATGATGTTCTGTAATAATGGTTTTTGACACACTTAATGCACGCAGATGAACCGGCAATGGATGTATGGTGACAGACACACCTCCGAGTACATTGAGGGCGTGCATGATATTCTCGAAGTGGCTGAGGCAAACAAGCAGAATGGTTTTATGTGTTGTCCATGCTCTATATCTGGGAATACGAAGTCTTACTCTGACCGGAAAACCATTCACGCCCACCTGCTTTATAAGGGATTCATGCCACACTATAATGTTTGGACCAAGCACGGAGAAATAGGGGTTACGATGGAAGACGGCGAAGAAGAAGAGTACGATGAAAACTATGTGCCCCCTGAATACGGTGATACTGCAACGGGGGAAGCTGAAGATCAAGAGGAACCGGACGATGTGCCTGATGATGATCTCCGCCGGGTCATTGTTGATGCAAGGAGACAGTGTGAAAGTGAAAAGGAGAAGCTGAAGTTCGATCGGATGTTAGAGGATAAAAAAAAGGGGTTGTACCCCAATTGCGAAGATGGCAACACAAAGCTCGATACCGTACTGGAATTGCTGCAGTGGAAGGCAAAGTATGGTATACCTGACAAGGGATTTGAGGATGTACTGAAAATATTTAAGAAGAGGCTTCCAAAGGATAATGAATTGCCTGACAGTACGTACGTAGCAAAGAAGGTCATATGCCCTCTAGGATTGGAGGTGCAGAAGATACATGCATGCCCTAATGACTGCATCCTCTACCGCGGTGCGTACGAGGATTTGAACGCATGCCCGGTATGCGGTGCATTGCGGTATAAGATCACACGAGATGACCCTGGTGATGTTGACGGCGAGCCCCCCAGGAAGAGGGTTCCTGCCAAAGTGATTTGGTATGCTCCTATAATACCACGGTTGAAACGTCTGTTCATGAACAAAGAGCATGCCAAGTTGATGCGATGGCACAATGAAGACCGTAAGAAAGACGGGAATTTGAGACACCCCGCTGATGGGTCGCAGTGGAGAAAAATCGAGAGAAAGTACCGGGCTGAGTTTGGAGATGACCGAAGGAACGTATGGTTTGGTTTAAGCGCGGATGGTATTAATCCTTTCGGGGAGCAGAGGAGCAATCACAGCACCTGGCCCGTGACTCTATGTATGTATAACCTTCCTCCTTGGGTGTGCATGAAGCGGAAGTTCATTATGATGCCAGTTCTTATCCAAGGCCCTAAGCAACCCGGCAACGACATTGATGTGTACCTAAGGCCATTAGTTGAAGAACTTTTACAGCTGTGGAATGGAAACGGTGTACGTGTGTGGGATGATCACAAACAGGAGGAATTTGACCTGCATGCGTTGCTGTTTGTAACCATCAATGATTGGCCTGCTCTCAGTAACCTTTCAGGACAGACAAACAAGGGATACCACGCATGCATGCACTGTTTAGCTAACACCGAAAGTACATACCTGGACAAATGCAGGAAGAATGTGTACCTGGGGCATCGTCGATTTCTTCCGACCAACCATCAATGTCGTAAGAAAGGCAAGCATTTCAAAGGCGAGGCAGATCACCGGAAGAAGCCCGTCATGCGTACCGGTGATCACGTACTTGCTATGGTCAATGATTTACACGTAATATTTGGAAAGGGTCCCGGCGGACTATCTGTTCCGAATGATGATGAGGGACGCGCACCCATGTGGAAGAAGAAATCTATATTTTGGGACCTACCCTACTGGAAACACCTAGCTGTCCGCTCTTCAATCGACGTGATTCACGTGATGAAGAACCTTTGCGTGAACCTGCTAGGCTTGTTGGGCGTGTATGGGTAGACAAAAGATACACCGGAGGCATGGGAGGACCTGCAACGTTTGCACGAAAAAGACGGCATGCCTCCAAAGCAATATGAAGGTCCTGCCAGCTACGCTCTTACCAAAGAAGAGAAGGAAATATTCTTTGAATGCCTGCTCAGTATGAAGGTCCCGTCTGGCTTCTCGTCGAATATAAAGGGAATAATAAATACGGCCGAGAAAAAGTTTCAGAACCTAAAGTCCCATGACTGCCACGTGATTATGACACAACTGCTTCCGGTTGCATTGAGGGGGCTTCTACGGGAAAATGTTCGATTAGCCATTGTTAAGCTATGTGCATTCCTCAATGCAATCTCTCAGAAGGTGATCGATCCAGAAATCCTACCAAGGCTAAGGAGTGATGTGGCGCAATGTCTTGTCAGTTTCGATCTGGTGTTCCCACCATCCTTCTTCAATATCATGACGCACGTCCTAGTTCATCTAGTCGACAAGATTTTCATTGTGGGCCCCGTATTTCTACACAATATGTTCCCCTTTGAGAGGTTCATGGGAGTTCTAAAGAAATATGTCCCTAACCGCGCTAGGCCAGAAGGAAGCATCTCCATGGGCCATCAAACAGAGGATGTCATTGGGTTTTGTGTCGACTTCATTCCTGGGCTTAAGAAGATTGGTCTACCTGAATCGCTGTATGAGGGGAGACTGACTGGAAAAGGCACGATTGGAAGGGACTCAATAATATGCAGGGACGGACATTCTTGGTCTCAAGCACACTACACAGTTCTACAGAACTCTATCTTGGTGGCCCCGTATGTCGATGAACACAAGAACAGTCTGCGCTCCAAACACCCAGAGGAGTGTGACGACTGGATTACACATGAACACATTAGGACTTTCGGCGATTGGTTGGAAACACGTGTCAGAGGTGACAACACTGTTTCTGATGAGCTGTTCTCGTTGTCCAGGGGACCATCTTCAACTGTATTGACTTACAAAGGATACGAGATAAATGGGAATACATTTTACACGATCGCCCAAGATCAAAAGAGCACCAACCAAAACAGAGGTGTCCGCTTTGATGCAACAACCAAGAGGGGAAAGGACACATATTATGGTTACATAGTGGACATATGGGAACTTGACTACGGACATGATTTTAAGGTCCCTTTGTTTAAGTGCAAATGGGTCAATCTGTCAGGAGGCGGGGTACAGGTAGACCCACAGTACGGAATGACAACAGTGGATCTAAACAATCTTGGGTACACAGACGAACCATTCGTCCTAGCCAATTATGTGGCGCAGGTTTTCTATGTGAAGGACATGTCTACCAAGCCGAGAAAAAGAAAAGATATGGAAGCGAATACATCATACGATGAGCCAAAGCGCCACATAGTTCTTTCAGGAAAAATAGACATCGTGGGATTGGAGGGCAAGACGGACATGTCTGAAGATTATGAAAAGTTTCATGAAATTCCTCCCTTCAAAGTCAAGGCTGATCCAAGCACCCTATTAAGCGATGAAGAATATCCATGGTTACGGCGCAATAAGCAAAGGACACAAGCGAAGAAAAAGTGAAGACATATGAAGTCAGAAAGGGTTGAAAATTGATGATGTGGCTTTGAATGGTTCATTTTGAACACACAAAAAGTCTGGATTTCAAATAAGTTCAAAAAAAATGAAATCCCTTTGTAGATAGATCAACAAAACACACGGTTCTCCTGCATACAGCCCGACTGTGGCTCGTGAGTGCCCGCATATCAAATGCACCGTCGGGTTGTATGCAGGGAATCCGAATGATTTGTATTTGGTCGATGAACTGAAGGATTTCTAGATATATCAACAAAACACACGGTTTCGCCTGCATACAGCCCAACTATGGCTCGTGAGTGCCTGCACATCAAATGCACCGTTGGGCGTATGCAGGCCAATCCGAATGATTTGTATTTGGTCGATGAACTGAAGGATTTCTAGATATATCAACAAAACACACGGTTTCGCCTGCATACAGCCCAACTGTGGCTCGTGAGTACCCGCACATCAAATGCACCGTTGGGCGTATGCAGGCCAATCCGAATGATTTGTATTCGTACACACCGAGTGTCCGAGAGGTGGGATATATATAGGGGTCGTGTGCCTCTTTAGCCCCGGTTGCTAGCACAAACCGGTACTAGCGCGAGACCTTAACTGTGTACAGGCCGGTTCCCAGATCCAACGACTCATAAGCCGGATCCAATGACTCACAAGCGCTTAAAAGAAACACGTGATCCGTGTACTTCTTCCTGATTGGTGGGATTCAAACCCGGGTGAGGTTAAAAGCACGCGCAAAGCCAACCTCCACTATTTCTCTTCTCACGAAGTCTTCCCCTTCCGCGGCACCGCCACCATCTAGTTTTTGCTGTAACCCTCTCAACTTTTTAGAACATGCTATGTGGGTCAAATGATGATACCATGCCAAGTTTCAACATTTTCGGAGTTCATTTGTAGTGCTAGAAACTGGAAAATTAAATAAAGCAAAAAAGAAAACAAAAAAACTGTAAAAAAAATGCCACCTATTGGGCCACCACGGCCCGAATACGACTAGAAACCCAACCATGGGCCAGGATTCAGGCCCGCAATAGGCCCAATAGGCCCACAGGCAAGTAGTAGCAGATTAGGCCCGGAAGCCTGCAGTTGAGAGGAGCTCGAGACGATACGCGCAGCAGCGCTTATAAACCGCTCGAGCGCTCCCTCGACTAGCGAGGTGGGACTAAACATCCCACCGCTCCGCGGCGCAAGGCGTTTGGTTCCGGTTGGTGGCACCAACCAGAACTAAAGGGGAGCATTGGTACCGGTTCGTTCCACCAACCGGGACCAATTCCCCCCTTTAGTCCCGGTTGGTGGAACCAACCGGAACCAAAGGTCTCTGTTTGCCGCCATTTCGGTTGATGAAAAAAACCTTTGGTCCCGATTGGTGTCATCAACCGGGACTAAAGGGGGGCCTTGGTCCCGGTTGTTCGCAAGAACCGGTACCAATGCTCTGGTTATATAAATGGCACTTGTAAATTTTCAGTTCTAAATCTCGCCATTTCCCCCGATGACGCCGGAGACGAAACCGACGCCGTCAGGCTGCCCAACCTCCGCCCACCGCCCCCGTCACACCCGCCGGAGACGACACCGACGCCATCAGGCTGCCCCGACGCCGCCCGCCGCCCCCGACGACGCCGGAGAAGACACCAACGCCGTCAGGCTGCCCCGACGCCGCCCGCCGCCCCCTCCGTCGCCGTCGCCACCGCCCGCCCCCGTCGTCGTTGCGTTCTGGGTGAGCCACCGCCTCGTTTCCCCCTCCCAACGCTCCTCCCCGCGCTCTCCTTCGCCTTCCCGCCGTGGACAGACCTCCGGCCGCGCGCTGTCGGCCTCGTCGTCGTGGTCGAGGGCTACCTGCGGGAGGCCGCGGGCTACCTGCGGGTGCCTTCCCCGTGCCTCCCCGTGCCCGGGAGCTCGACTCCGGGAGGGCGCCGCCGCGCACAGTGGCACCGTCGTCATGCCGCCGGCCAGCCCCTAATCCCCCTTCTAACCCCCCCCCCAAGCCACTGACATGTGGGCCCTAAAGCCTAATTAAACCAGCCGGTTTAATTTAACAGAGGGATTAAGACCCAGTCACTAACCAGAGGGCCCCACTAGTCAGTTGGACCAGTCAACCCCCCTTGCGTCAGCATGACACAGGAATGACGCAATAAATCTTAAATGATTTAATTTAAATCAGAAATTCCAGCAACTTATGTACTTTACAAATGTTGAAAAAATAAAAATAAAAAGATTTATGTATTCATTGTTGCAATAATGTTGTATACAAACTTGAGAAATTTGAATAACTTTAGAAGTACCGGACTCTCAAGAGCCAAAACACCATTTGTAAAGTGTCGCCGAGTCCACCCAAATTTACCAAGTCGATGGTCGGAAACTAGGGTAAAGGGTCGACGGTCACCGAGGGGTCGATGGTCGGGAACTAGGGTAGAGGGTCGAGGTTCACCGAGGGGTCGATGGTCCCATGTTTGGCTCAGGGCGCCATCTTATATAGATTTATTGTCATGCAAAAAACTGGTGTCAACACATGCCCCTATGTTTTTCGGGCAAACTTGTATGTTTGGCACACTAATATATCCATGCTATATATACCATGTTTGTATATTAAGTGTCATGTTGTAATTAATATTTTGCAGAAACTATGGACGGTCGTCAAAGAAACTTAGAACAAGAAGATATGTTGGGGGAAATCATCCGCGAAGGACCGTTGTTGGTGGGTGACATCGTCCGGGTAGGAGGTGATTTCTTCCAATTTCTGAACGACTCCGATGGTCTGGAAGAAGAGGGTGAAGCAGGCTCCGATGATCGGACAATGGAGATGGAAGGACATGCTTATGATGGCTCCTGTGAGCGAACGGAGGAAGAAGTTGTTGGAAAGTCCGGCGAGGTATATATAATAATTAAGCCTGTGCTAACTAGCTAATTGATGCATTAATTGTTTTGGACTGTGTACACATATTAACTCTCTTCTTTCTTCTTTTCTAGCCCTCCGTATCCGGATCGAGCCAAACTTCGGTAACGAGACGAGGCCCAAAGAAAAAGTTGCGCCCGGATGAAAGGTTCACGATCACCGGCATCAATAGAGATGGCCAACCGATTGAACCAAGCCGGACCAAAGATGCATTTTCTGCTCAGTGCGGGGTTCTTGTAAGGGACATGATCCCGATCAGCATCCAACAATGGAATAAACCAAAGGCCGGAGACCCTGAAGTGTCTTTTGTCACCGATAGACAGAAAGATGATCTTTGGACCGCGCTGAAGGCAAATTTCACCCTACCGGAAGAGGAGCATCCCGAAAAGCCAGTTACAGAGCAAAAGGTCAAGACTCATGCTCTTAAGAAGATGGCAGAGCTATTCAGGAGGTGGAAGAATGAGTTAAAAACAATGTTTGTCGACAAAGAGAAGACTCCAACATTCACCGGCCGATTTGAGAAGATAAGAGAACAGTGGCCCATATTTGTGGCCCACAAGACATCGGAGAAGAGTAAGAAGATGTCAGCGATAAACAAACTAAATGCTGCAAAGAAGAAGCATCACCATTGCACGGGGTCAGGTGGCTACCACAAAGCCCGACTGTTGTGGGAGAAGGCTGAAAAGGACCTTCTTGACAAAGGGATCGTACCAAGGACATTGAACTGGCCAGAGCGTGCAAGGAATTGGTTCTTCGGGGTTGGGGGAACCTTGCAGCCTGAAACAGGGAAGTGCTTTTGGACGAACGAACAACTGAGAGTACCGATCACCAAGCTTGAGGAGTTAATCGCCCAAACGGAGGCAGGGACGTTCGTTCCCGACAGAGAGAATGACGAGCTCACAATGGCCCTTGGGAATCCTGAGCACCCAGGACGAACACGAGGCACGGCAGGCTCCCTTCCGTGGAAGCATGGGTTTCCCGACGCAGGCGGTTACAAAACAGGGAGAGGAAGAGGAAACAGGAGCAAAGCGAAATACAGAACCTGCATGCAAGAGTACAAGCGCTAGAGGAGAGGCATCGAGCTGACGAAGCTACCCTAGAAGCTACCTCGCCATCTCAGCGGAGAAGCAACGTGGCTTCCACCGAGGTCATTGCGCAACCTGATTTGACGGCTTCCAGGTACCCCGTGGATGAAATCACGGAGTCTCAAGAATGCCACCTTAAGAAGCAATTGATGCAATTCAAACCCACGGTGGCAATCGGCCATGTTGTACCTCCTCGACCCAACGGAACTTTTCACTGTCTTCCGATTCCACAAGGCTATGCTGTTGTGATGGTCGATGAAATAATGGAGGGATATGAGGAGATCGAGCTTGACTACCCTACCGGCGAAGGGGAAAATCTCCTGCAGAATGCTCTGAGGACTTCATGTCTATGGCCGAAGGAATTCATCAAGCTTCCGAACTGGACGACACCTACGCCTCCTCCTCCTCCGGCGAGTAAGGGCCCGCCTCCTCCTCCGACGAGTAAGGGCCCGCCTCCTCCTCCGACTCCTCCTCCGCCTCCTTCTCCGCCTGCGTCGGCGCGTCCGAGCAGCCCGTCTCCTCCTCCGCCTACTTCTCCGCCTCCGTCGGCGCGTCCGAGCAGCCCGTCTCCTCCTCCGCCTCGTTAGCAAAAGCAGAAGAGAGCCGCCACCGGCGCTCCGGCTGCTCCGACGCCTCTTAAGCAACAAAGGAAAATAGCAGCCGTCGCTCCGGCGTCTAGCAGTACAACCAGTGGTGGGAGGCGATTCCAATACGGTCCATCATCTCTCAAGCCTCTTGAGCCGTTACCATACGAGAGGAGCGATGAGGAAAGCGCGAAGATCTCTAAAGGCGAAGTGGATGCCTTTTTTTAAAAGAAAAATCCACCTTCGAAGGAGAAGATAGATGAGGTGAAATTGAAGCGCACTTTGGATGCTTTGAAGCGACCAGCACCGGCTCCGCTGGATGACAACCATGTCCGCGCTCTTAAAAAGAAAGTGCAAGAAACGCGCCGGTCCGGAAGCACTGCAACTGACCAAAGGAGAGAACAACAAATTGCAAGAGGGAAAAATTCCCCAGATTGGCGAACAGGCGAAACAATTGTGCCCCCCGCTGCAGGTGTCTAGTGATATCGTTGTCGCAAATCTGCCGGCCGGGATGGTGCCCGGTACCAATCCTGGTGATTACCTGCCAGACGATATACAATTTGATCTACTCGAGGTGGACGAAGAACTCAAATTCCGGCACGGGTATCCTCTCGTTAGACCTGATCAACAGCTAGCAACGATGATGCGAAGATTCCATGAGTGGTACATGGACACCTGCAAGAACTCTGGGTTGAATAATGTCATGCTTATGGTTAAAGACAAGCACGACCTCCTTTGAATTGACACGTTGTGTGTTCCATTTGAGGAGTTATTCCAGCTTTACAATGCAATGGCCATCGATAAAGTAATCGTCACTTGCTACTGTCTGTAAGTACTACTTCTTCAATTAACTCTCTATATATAGCTCAGCTCTTTCATTGCATGTACATATAATTCACTATATCATGCAGATTGAAGATCGTCGAATGCAAGCAAAGAGAAATCTATAATATTGGATTCATTAACCTAAATCTCTTTGATGAATGGGCGATGGAAAATAATCCCAAAGAAACCGAGGCCAACTTGCTACAATCGTTGCTTCAACATCAAAACAAACAAAAAATAATCTTTCCTTACAACTTCGAGTGAGTGTTATACTATGCATATTCGGTTTTCCTTTATTTACTCGAGGTTATAGTAATGTAATTGATGAGTTATGCATGCGTGCGCAGCTTCCACTTTATTCTCCTAGAGATTAAGCTTGAGGAGGGGCTAGTAACCGTGTTAGACTCAAGACGAAAAGATCCCAAGACGTATGCGATCATCACTGAAATGCTTAAGAAGTAAGTGCAATCGATCATTATCGTAGCATTTCGGCAACTTTGTTCATTTCCTGATATTAGGTAATAATTGTTTTCTATGTCTGGCAGGGTTTGGATAACGTTCACCACAAAATCTTCGGGACTGCCGAAGGAGCTGAAATTTACACGCCCGAAAGTAAGTACTACTTGATTATCAGTTCGATTGACCTCTATTTCTCGTAAAGTGGTTGTGGCAGCAAGAAGGGACTAATCTTTGTGGATACTACGTATGCGAGTACATCTACAACGCTACGATCTCTAAGCAGGGCGGCTACTCTAAAAAAGATTTTGATGTGCGTAAGCAATAATATTCACAATTTTATTTTATTACCATCATTTGTGTTGAGTTTCATTCATATATATGTATCAACCCCCTTCTTCGAATTAGCATTGGGAGATGCAGAAAGAACTCCTACCACAAGATCGCATAATAGCAATTCAAGAGGAATTGGCGGGATTCTTTCTTGAACACGTCATCAGGAAAGAGGGAGAATACCATATGGAACTTGATTTCAGATGTTAGGGTATTGTAAGAGATCTTATATTGTATATATGTAGCCAGTAGCGTCGGATAGATATACAAAAACTTGTTGTTCGAACAATCTCACTTCTCTCTGTATATGTTCATGACGATCTTCTGTACTTAATGGTTTAATTCCTTCATTTGCTTACTAGCTAGCATGTCGAGTCCTCTCTATACGTATAGTACGTAGCGTCGACCAAGCATGGAGATAAGAGAGGACACCTCTCTCTATTATCTACAATATATGAAACCCCTAAATTAACCCTACAAAACCCCCATCCCCCCTCTAAAAAAAACCCCAGACACGGAACTGCTGACGCGTGGAGGCGTTTTGGTACCGGTTGGTGCTACCAACCGGGACAAAAGGCCCTCCTGCCCAGGAAAGCCGCAGAAGCCACGTGGAGGCCCATCTGTACCGGTTCGTAAGCGAACCGGGACTAAAGGTTTTGGGAATTACAAACGACCCTTTAGTCCCGGTTCCAGAACCGGAACAGAAGGCCCTCTGGAACCGGGACAAATGGGCCTTTTTCTACTAGTGCATGAAGGACCTAGGTGAAGCTGCGTACATATTAGGCATTAAGATCTATAGAGATAGACCTATCGCCTATTGGCTTTGAGTCAAAGAACTTATATTGATAAAGTATTGAAACGGTTCAGTATGGATAACTCCAAGAGAGGTCTCTTGCCAGTTATAAAAGGTATAAAATTAAGTGTGACTCAATGTCCAGCAACAACAAAAGAAAAGGAGGAGATGTCCTCAAAGCCCTATGCTTTAGCCATAGGTTCTATCACGTATGCTATGCTGTGTACCCGGCCGGATTTAGCGCTGGAAATTAGTATGACTAATCGCTACCAGAGTAATCTAGGAATGATCCATTGGCCCACAGTGAAGAACATCCTGAAATACTTGTGAAGGACGAAGGATATCTTTCTCTTTTATGGAGGATGTGATGAGGAGCTCACGTAAAAGGTTACGTTGATGCTAGCCTCGGATCTGACACAGATGACTCAAAATCCCAGACGGGATATGTGTTCATGTTGAACGGTGGCGCTATTAGCTGGAGGAGCGGCAAACAGTCAGTCGTCGCCCAACCTACGATGGAGTCGGAGTATATTGCCGCTTGTGAAGCGTCAAATGAAGCGCTTTGGTTGAAGAAGTTTGTGATCGAGTTTGGTGTCTTTCCCAGATACTCTGACCCCGTGGGTATCTTCTGCGACAACACGGGTGCCATTGCTAACGCGAAAGAACCAAGAACTCACTCTACAGCCAAGCATATTCTCCGAAAGTTCCATGTGAAGCGAGACTACGTCAAGGATGGTCATACTAGGATTCACAAGATACATACGGATCTGAACGGAGCAGACACGATGACTAAACCTCTTCCACAGAGCAAGTTTGAAGAACACCGAGAGACTATTGGTGTTAGATACATGCCTGATGTAAACTAGTGTATTGTACTCTAGTGCAAGTGGGAGACTGTTGGATATGTGCCCTAGAGGAAAATTAATAAAGATATTTGTCACATATCCATTTTGTTCATAATACATTTTATACTATGCTAAAACTGTATTACATGGAAACACTATTACACGTGTGGTATAAAACACAAGTCCATAGTTTAACTCAGGTATACTAGCTCATTGGGCAATTGATTGATCAAGGTTTCCTGATCATGGAGACACTTAAGTCCATTGACAATGAGGTCATATCATTGGGAGAATGATGTGATGGACACCCACCCACCTAAAGCATTGTAATGTGATCGAGTCACATAGTTCACCATTGCGATGACTTTGTAACATATGGCTTAGTCCTTAGACCGTAATGATCATACATAATTGCTATCTATCAAGAGACTTTGATTTGCATCCACCGCCTGACTGAAATATGTTGGCCATAACAATGTACTTTGGTATTCCGAAATAGATGGTTGATGAGTATGTTAATAGATCAGAGTGGGATTTGTCAGTCCAAGTGACGGACAGGTACTCTGAGCCCACTCTGTGATATTGCATCAATAACTTGCAAGAAAGTGACTGGGTCACAGGAGATGTAATAGGCACGGACGAGTAAACTTGTTTGTTCTGAACGATATGTGAACTCGGTATGTTGGATACCGACAATCAAACCTCGGACAAACAAAGTACCGCTGGACAAAGGAATCAAGTCGTATCATTAACGGTTTCCAGAAGAGATTGAAGTTCATTCGATGGAAGCGCAGGAACTGTCAAGGATTGTAACCAGGTCCAACTAACTAGTCATTGATCAAAGAGAGTGTCTCGATCATGTCTGTTGTTTCCCGGACCGTAGGGCGTTACACTTAAGGTGCAATCGATGCATTGGGATAGATTCGGGATCATCGGTAAAATAGGAGATATCACCGGAATAGTTTCGAGAGAGAACGAAAGTTGTTCCAGATATTTGAAAGGTTCACAATAAAGTTTAATTGTATTTAATAATGTCTTATTATTTAATTATCTGAATTAAATATTAAAATATAACTAAATTAATTAAAAAGTGAAAAAGGCTTAATGGGCCATATGGGCCCATTAGGGGAGGAGGGGGTTTCCTCCCTTGGGCTTGGCGGCAAGGGTGGGGCCCATCCCCCTCCCTTGGCCGGCGCACCTCCCCCCCTTGGGAGTTTAGTCCCACCTCGGGGAGGTGAGGAGGATGGCACCCCCCTTGGCCTATATAAGGAGGGGTACACCCCCTTATTCCAACACACAGAAATCTCTCTCCCTCTCCTCCTACCTAGAGCGGACTCCCCTTGTTTGGAGTTGTCACCTGGTTTGGAGTTCTCCAACATAGCAGGTCGTCGCTCTGCCGGAGTCGGGATCTTAATCCGCCTTTCTTTCGCTGGTCGCCGGGTTCGGGGCCCGGAGGGAACATCGATTGTACTGTACGTGTATAATCTCTTCGATGCATTACACCTTTGGTGCTACTTCATCGTCGGAGGCCAATCGGGAGTCTCCATCGCCGGTGGTCTTCAACACGACAGGGAGGTCGTAGTTCCGAGTCTACACCAGCCACGTTCGCAAGAACGTTTCCCTCTTTCGGTCTTCAAAGGTATGAATTTCGATTCCCTCCGTTAATTCACATCGCCATAGCATATATCTTGGGTTCGGGTTATCATAGGTATGTTTTTTGTTTTTTTTCCCATATCCCAACACCACCAACTGAAACAAGTGGTGGATCGCTATGCATGATCGACCGATGGAAAACAAGTGTTTTTCATTTCATAACCCCCCTTGTTATACATATGTTATAACAAAGGTGGACAATATGCATCGGATCATGACCGGATCGGACCGGCTATTTTGTTAGCCATTGATTGCACGTGCGATAACCTTTTGATCTCAACAGCAACAACAAAAATTGTTTGTAATATGGATGATGTTGCGAGGGGATTGCAAGACGAGCCGCTTGAACTGTCTTTTGTCACTCATCGCAACATGAATCATGTTACGGTCACTCATTGCACTATGGATCATTATGTGGTCACACAACATCTGATATTGCGATCACGTGGACACGTGGACCTTTGGCCAATCATTGTAACATGGATCGTGTTGTGGCTACCCATTGTAAAGCATCTTGAGGTCACTTTAATATTGCATAACACGTGAGCCTTTGATCGTCCATTGCAACATGGATAATGTTACGATCACCAATTGTAACATAGACCTTATTGCGTTCAACTTCAACTCCCTAGCAGACACTGTGAAATGACGTGGATGACGCCTACAGGGGGGTGAATAGGCGCTTAATATAATTACGGTTTAGGCTTGAACAAATTCGGAATAAAACTTACTCCCTCTGATCCAAATTAATTGACGCACACTTAGTACAACTATGTACTAGAGTTGTACTAAGTGTGCGTCAATTAATATGGATCGGAGGGAGTAACATTTAATTTGCCAAGCAAGAAACCTAAATAAGTTAGGCTCAACTATGTGCACAAACAACTTATACTAAGCAAGATAAACAACTATGTGATAGCAAGATATATAACACGAGCAATATGGCTATCACAAATTAGGTGCACAAGTAAATAGGTTGACTAGATATGCAACAAGTTGAACAACCTATGGGACAAGCAATGCAACAATAATATGAGCAAGCACAAGATAAACAAGGTAATAAGCTTGCTCAAAGTAAAGGTAGAGATAACCGCAAGTGGAGCCGATGGAAACAAGGATTTGTTACCGAAGTTCCTTCTCTTGCGAGAAGTACATCTCTGTTTAGAGAGGGTGTGGAACACAATGCTCACACGAAGCCAACGAGGGCCACCCTATTTCTCCTCACTCTCTCACCAATGCAAGATGTCGTGATTCCACTATAGGACACTTGAGGGCAGTCACCGAACCCGTACAAATGCTCGGGGCTATCTCCACAACCGAATTGGAGGCTCCCATAGTGTCCTGAAGCTTTACACCACAATGATTGAGCTCCGCATCAACAAGCCTCTAGGGGCCAACGCACCAAAGAGGTACAAGCTCTAGAGTGCCAATGCACTCAAGAGTAGCAATCTTCTCAATTTCACTTCCTACAATGAATCCTTGGAGAGAACTTCCGATGCACCAAAGCAATGGCAAGAGCACACTAAGTGCTCAAGTCCCCCACTCTCAAATCCCACCAAACCAACAAAGCTATGGAGGAATATAAGAGGAAGAACAAGGAGAACACCAAGAACTCCAAGATCTAGATCCACAAGATTCCCCTCACTTAGAGGAGAGATGTCTTGGTGGAGAACGTAGATCTAGATCTCCTCTCTCTTTTTCCTCAAAAAGGAGCAAGAATCATGGGAGGAATAAAGAGAAAGCAAGCTCAAAGAGGTCAACAATGGGGGGGGGAGAACTTGCACAAAACCTGTCGGGACAAAGAAAGAAGAAGACCCCCTTTTATAGGTCCCCACGAATCCAACCGTTGGCAGCCCACCAACCACGGTACTACCACACTGCGGGCGGTACTACCGCACCGGGAGCGGTACTACCGCCCCACGGTACTACCGAAGCCTAGTTTCGTGCCCCACTACCGTGAGTACAAAATACTTATGGTAGTTGATACGTCCAAAACGTATCTATAATTTCTTCTTGCTCCATGCATGTTTTGTGTGATATTGCTATGATCTAGATACACTTTCATACACTTTTGATCATATTTGGACTAACCTATTAACTCAGTGCACCCCAGTGCCAGTTCCTATTTTCTGCTATTTTTCAATTTCAGTTTTCCCCCATATAAAAAGTGCTCCAAAAATTCGGGAAAAATCAGATAAAAAATCAGCGCAGGAGAACCTTCCAGATGAACCTAGGTGGGGCTAGAGGGCCACCACCAGGGGCCCAGGCGCCCTGGTGGCGCGCCCCAGGGTCTGGCCGCGCCAGGGGGGCGCCTGGACCCCTGGTGGCCCCCCTGGCTGCCCCCCTTCGCCTATATATTCTCCGTGACGAGAAACCCTCGGGAGAAGAACCCTTTTTCGCGATCTCGCCTCTGTTCCGCCGCCGCCGCGCTTCCGAGATCGGGACCACCAGCAGACCTCTTCCCGGCACCCTGCCGGAGGGAGGGCCGACCTCCGGGAGTCTCCTCTCCACCATGGATTCTTCCCGGATGTGTTGTGAGTAGTTTCGTTTAGACCATGGGTCCGTGATCAGTAGCTATGTGATGTTCTTCTCCCCTCTTTGTTCTTCATGGTTTAGACCTCGTGAGCTGCCCTACATGATCGAGGCACTTTTGTAATCTTTCTGCTGTTGCTATGCTGAGTTTGATGGGATCTGATGGATTATGAGATTATGTTCAGATTGTGATAGAGTAATATATTTGTTTCTTATCTCTTATATTTTTGTTCTTAAGTAATTCTTTCATGTTCTCCGTTGCAGTTTATTTCTTTGGCCAAGTAGTTGGTAGTAACCCCAAGAGGGAACGTTATGCTCGATTGTGGGTTCATGCCCCCTGATGACACGCTTGAGTGACAGAAACATGAGTCTAGGGGATGTACTATTGCCACAAGGGGGGAAACAACGGTGCTTGTAACCGCGGGTGCAAGGATTGTTTACTTTACGCAAAGTGCTTTTTAATGCAGTTGTCTGTTGCTTTGGGTTTACACTTTGGGTGGGGCTCGCAACTTAATACCAGCGAGATGTTCTGGAGAGATATCTCAAGGTGGATGATTAGTAGTAGATGCAGTTGGATTTCGGTCTACTTATTTTGGCGTTCTGCCCGTGCTTTTGAGCCTCTTCCTTTCTTTTGTAGCATAGTTAGCATTGCGGTGCGTTCATAATCCTGTCAATTGTCCTTCTGTAATTTGTTCACCTCGCATAGCAGTTTTATCGTCTTTTGGGAGACATCACTAGTGAACATCACGTATCCCGGTCCATATCCTCATCACTGTTTCCACACTCATTTACTTTTCTGCTTTTATTTTCAGTTGCTATCATTATCCCTTGTGTTTGATCCTTTGTGAACAACAAGACCGGAGAGATTGACAACCTCTCTGAACTTCGTTGGGAACAAAGTTATTTGTGTCTGTGTGCAGGTCCGCGTCAGTTGCGCCGCTGACACCTACTTATCATCTCCGGAGTCCTACTGGAGACAAACCTTGGTATCTTTACTGAGGGAAATTTTCTGTTGTGCTACATCACACTTTCCACTTGGGGTTTACCAACGAAGGGCGAGAAATCACTATCATCACCTCACACATCAAGCAAAAATTTTGGCGCCGTTGCCGGGTACTCCGAGTGCTAAGATAGGGGAGTTGCACACTACCCTTTACCTTTGTTTTTTTAGTCTTGTTAGTTTACCTTTCAGTTTTTATCTTTGTGTCTTATATCAAAAATCACAAAAAAAATCTGCCACACATGCTGCTTCTATGGGTTCCACTGAAAACACCAAGTTGTGTGACTTCACTAGTCACAACAACCAAGACTTTATCTGCACCCCCATTGCCACACCTGCCACTTCAGCTACCTCTTATGAAATTAAACCTGCCTTGCTAAACCTTGTTATGAGAGATCAATTCTCTGGTGCTGGAGATGATGCTGCTTTACACTTGAACAATTTTGTTGAATTATGTGATATACAAAAGTATAAAGAAGTAGAAGGTGATATTGTTAAGCTCAAGCTCTTTCCTTTATCTTTAAGGGGAGAAGCTAAAATCTGGTTTCAATCTTTGCCTAGGAATAGCATAGATTCTTGGGATAAGTGCAAAAATGCTTTTATGGGGAAGTACTACCCACCTGCTAAAATTATCCAATTAAGGAGTAACACGTTGCCCAAGCTTGGGAACGAATGAACACGTTGCCCAAGCTTGGGAACGAATGAAATCTCTTGTTAAAATGCCCTACACATGGTTTGACTACTTGGATGGTTATCCAGACTTTTTATGCAGGCTTGAACTTTACCTCGTGGAACCTGTTAGATTCGGCCGCGGGAGGAGCATTTATGTCAACTACACTTGGTGCTGCCACGAAGCTTCTCGATGAGATGATGACCAATTATTCCCAATGGCACACCGAACGCGCTCCAACGGGTAGGAAGGTAAACTCTGTCGAGGAAATTACCTCCCTCAATGAAAAAGTTGACTTAATTATGTCTCTACTTACCAAGCAACCCTCTATTGATCCTCGTGATGTCCCTTTGAATTCTTTGGTTGCCCAAGAACAAGTAGATGTGAACTTTATTGCTAGAAACAACTTCAACAACAATGCTTATAGGGGTAATTTTGCTAGCAATCCTAGACCGTTTCCATCCAACTATGGGAACAACAACACCTACCCTAGCAACAAGAACCCCTCTTCTGAATTAGAAAACATGCTTAGAGATTTTATCATTACCCAAAAAGCCTTCAATAAAAATGTAGAGGAGAAATTAGCTAAATTAGATCATCTCTCTTTGAAGGTAGAAAGCTTAGCCCTTGATATTGAGATGCTTAAAATTAGAACCTCTCCCATTGAGGAGAATAAGGCCACTCCTATTAATGCTATCCAATTGCAAATTAATGAAAATATTAGGATGATGGCTAAACTTGTCGGGACCCGGAATATGCGTATGTAATTCCAGTCACAACTCAATCACATGGAGAGCCGAGAGTCGTACCCACTTGTCTAAGCAGACAAGGCCAAGCACAGAACACTCCCGGAAAGCATCGTACGTGAGGGCATCCCATCCAGGCCGGATGATCAACTGAGATGGGTCTTCATCGCCCGCTCACAAGTCTAAATGATTATGGGTGGTGAAATCCCATACTCATAGACAAGTCGCCTCAACCATGTTAACGATTGAATCCTAACTCTTACATAGACTTACTCCAGCCCGATCACTTAGTCGGGGTCTAGGGCGGGCTCGATCATACAACAATGTGTGCACGTGACAGAGTCACGAGCAATCGCATCGCGATGCCCCAAGCTACGCGCATCTAAGGGCCACTTGGTGTATAAAAGACCGCCAGCCAGATCACAACTAAGGTCTCGAAAACCCATACTAAGACATGCATGTTATAAACATACACGCAGCACACATGCCTAGTATGAACAGCAGGTATCATCACATAACTCTACAAAGTGTATCTTTATTGACTTACACATAGAGCATACAAAGATCACATGTCTGTGATCAACATTACATCAAACAACGGAAGCAAATTAGGTCTGAGTACAGACAAGTTTAACAAATGGCTTAGAGAAGCCTTGTAAACATACATGCCCTTCCATGAGGGACCAGACTATTGTCTGGGACTATACTACCAAGGTCAACGTCGAGCTTCAGGAAGGTGACTCCATCGGGGTCTGGTTTCTCATCTAAAACATAGAATAAGCAAACGTGAGTACAAAGTCGTACTCAGCCAGACTTACGTCAGAACTACACTACTCATGCTCAAGTTTCAAGGTAAAGGAGGTGGGGTTCAACATGCAGAAGTGCCAGCTTTGACTTGGCTAATCCTGTACTACGAGTACCAGACTTGAGGTAAGAAGCGTACACGAGTCCACTATCCAAGTCTCCAACCAATACACCACTATGGTTACTTCCTCGACTTCCCCACGAGGAGCACACCATAGCACTCACGCTTATCTTGCGAGTTTTAGAAGTATCCATTCAAGTTGTCTAATAATCAGGTACAGGTTCCAAGTAGTCCATAACCGCGGACGCGGCTATTCGAATAGTTTTGTTAACCTTGCAAGGGTGTAAACTACACACACATGACCATCAGTTACCGCCAAGTCTCGCCACCGTTCAAGAGGTGACAGCGAGGATGTTCACCACGACACTTTGCTCACAACCGGTCTATTCCAGGACTCGACTATCTGAGTTTTTCCCGCTCGAGAGTCCGGCCAGATCAACGATACGGACCCAGACAATGTAGGCAACCGAGACGCCACCTCTGACAGATGGTTTCACTGTCTCTCAGATCCACCCACATATCTAGGATGATGCAACATTTCCACTCACTCTTTTTCTATGCATATGTCAAATGGAAGGCCCGAACTAATGTGACTCCTGGACGTCAACACGGATCAACGTACTAGGCCGAGAGGGGTCAGTGAGCCCAATGTGTGGTTGTACTCTTTGTCTTGGATTACCATACAAGAACTCGGTGCTTAAGGCGGTGTCCAACGAGACAACCCACTGTGTACTCCTACACGGCCTCTCATCGATCACCTTATATTAGGGTGGATTCACCAACACGTTATCATCAGCATCACTGTGATCATCCATCCCGACTCACATTCAAAGTAACCTCATGGTATCACTAAGCAGCAATAAGCAGTAAGAGTTGCAGGGGCCACATGCTCATCATTCAACTCCTATATCTTCTAGTATTGTGGTTTGCTTAATACGGTGACAAAATGATAGGTCATGCATCGGAATGGGTTCAACTATGCGAAAGAACGTGTCTCGGTGATCTCCTAAACATGCATAAACGAGACTGAGAGGGAAGTAGGATTTTATAGACATGATCAATGGGGTTTGCTTGCCTTGCTGACGATACACGGGTCTTAACGGTGGTCTTCTCCTTCGGGGGTGATCACCGTCTCGGAGGCACTGTTACCGGCACAATCATCAACAAGAGGGGGCAACATTGAATTTAAATGCACAATCACATGATAAAGTTGTCCATGATGTGAATGGTACTGTTTTGTGGAACATTTGATTTAAATGAAGTGTATTGAATTTGAAATGCAAATTCAAACTCCATATATGATTTTCAAATTAGCCAAAATTCATTTGCTATTGTTTGATCATTGTAAATCATGTGTTCATGTGTGTGATATGCCTCTGATGTACAAGTGATCATGTTGGCATTGCAATGGTTCAAATTGGAAAAGCATTTGAATTAAATTTGAATTAATTCCAATTAAGCCAAATAGCAAAAGCTACTGGTCCCATTTTAAAATCACCTCAAACATAGCTGAAAGTTGTATATTTTGATAGATTATTTTCTTCTAATCATTTTTCATATATTATTTGTCCAATTTGGAGTTAATATGAATTTTCTATGATTTATTAAAGTTTTGGCTATTTTCTGGATTTTCTAATTTTCTTTAATTCTTTTTAAATCCTTTTATTTTTATTGCGTCAGGGTGGCGTGGGGATGATGTCACAGGGGGGCTGACGGGTGGGGCCCTGCTGTCATAGGCTCTGGGGTTAATCCCCTATTAGTTATAAACTAACAGTGGTTATTTAAGGGCCTGGGGGCCACTGTCAGTGACTAGGGTTAGGATTAGTGGGGGGGTTTAGGTGCTCTAATGGTGGAGCTCGCCGGGATATCACCGGAGCACTGCCGGACTTGCGAGTTTGGCACGGGAGGGGGCTTGGAGGGGATGGGCGGGTAGCCCGTGAGCTGCCGCACCCATTCGTGCCACTGGAGCGTCAAGGGAAGGCTTTGGAGCTCGGCTGCTACGACAATGGCGACGGCCGACGACTGGAAACGAAGAAGTCAGGCACGAGGCCACGGGAGGGAGCGGAAGATGGGGGAATCCAGCAAGCTGCTCACATTGAAGACGATGGCGCGCTCGGAGAAGCCGGATGGAGGCCGGAGACGGCGAATTTCTCGTCGAAGTTGTGTTTGGCCGGCGGCAGCTCGATGAAGGGGCGTCTCCTCTAGGGCCTCCGGGCTCGATTCACTGCACGGGAAGACGAAGTCGATGGCGCTCGACCTGTTGGACACGGCGGTGGCGCTTCTCGTCGCCGTTGGCCACGCAGGTGCACGGGCTCACTCCGGCGAGTTCTCGGGTTCGCGCAGAAACGAGAGAGGGAGAGGAAGCGGGATGGACCTGGGAGGGGGGGAAAGAAACGGGGCGTCTCCAGGCGTCTCTGCGTCGAGGTGGAGGCAGGGGCGTGGCTGGGAGGCTGCCACCGCGGCAGCTGCGGCATGCCGGGCACGCAGCAGTGTGCTCGTGCCAGGGGAAGACGACAGGGGAGTAATACATGCAAAACGTATCTATAATTTATGCTTGTTCCATGAATGTTTTGTGTGATATTGCTATGCTTTTGATACACTTTTATATCTTTTTATAACATATTTTGGAACTAACCTATTAATGGTTGCAAGAGTGCACAACTTTTTGTTTTTCTACTTTATGTGTAGGAATTACTTGGATAAAGGAAAAATCACAAAAAGGAGCCTTTTAGGATTCTAACTCTCCCGGAATCTGTCCCCACCAGACAGGTTTTAAAGATCGCCTCGGAAACGCTAGAAGACAGCCTCAAACGGAAAAACTTAAAACTACAAAGTTGTAGGGAATTGTTTTCCGGTGCATTTAGACTTAAAATTCGGCCCAATCGGAGTTCGGATGCTTCCATAAACCCCGAAATACAGAAGACGTAATCTGGATGACGGGAATCCGAGAGCTTATATAAAGAGAGGAAACCTAGGTCAAAGGGCACCACGAAATTTCCTCCCCCTTGGTAGCCGTCTTGAGGGGGAGATCAATCTCCACAGTAGAACCATCTTCAAGGAAGAATAAGGGGTCAAGGGCCTCTGCCCCCAAGGGCCGTGGCCGTGGCCGTGGCCGCCGCCGTCGCCGTCTCCTTCATCTCCTCCGGGCTGCACCTCTCCATCAACAACTCTCCCTCTCACCATGTCCATGTGTGATTAGTTCCCCCTTGGGGCTAAGGCTTGTATCTTGATCTATGTGGTTTCTCTCTCCCCCATGATGTGATCTTTATTGTGATCATTGGCTATGTTAATCTAGGGTGATCCCATGATTTTTCCCCTTCTTCTATGTATCGGATTTGATGTACTCACTTGATTCTATCTAGTATAATCCCCGAGACCATGGTGACAGCGGTCTATTGGACATGGGTTAGAAGAATATTTTCATGAGTGATTTCCTCTTTTGTGTGTGGATTGAAGATTGAGAGTCTCTTGGTGCTTGTCTTTGACTATCCTTTAGATATGTTGTGGTGATTGTGGTACTCTCTTTGGATGGCCGCGGTGACATTGGGAAATCCATAGATGAGAACTACGAACTCTGAGGTGTGCTTTTGTAGCCCTACATAATTCTCGTCCTCTCTTGACCACAAAGGAATGACCTCCAAGTACGTCTCCATTGCATGTTTTATGGGAAATATCATGTGATTAGACTATGTTAATGTTGTTGGGAGTTGCCACTAGTGAAAGTATGAATCCTAGGCCTTGTTTCCACCATTGCAATACCGTTTGTGATCACGTTTACCACTTGTTTCTTTGCTTCACTTTTTATTACAGATTTATATTACTTCGTTTTACCACACCTATCACCCATATTTTACCATCTCTTCGCCGAACTAGTGCACCTATACAACTCCTAGTTGTATTAGGTGTGTTGGGGACACAAGAGACTTCTTGTATCTTAATTGCAGGGTTGCTTGAGAGATACCATCTTCAACCTCTACTTCCCTGAGTTCGATAAACCTTAGGTCATCCACTTGAGGGAAATTGCTGCTGTCCTACAAACCTCTGCGCTTGGAGGCCTAACATAGTCTACAAGAATAGAAGCGTGCGTAGACATCAGGGAGCCCCAGGTGGGCTGGGCCAGGCCAAGGTTGGGTGGGCTGGGATTCCTTTTTTCCTTTTTCTTCTTTTTGCTTTCTGTTTTCTATTTTTCTTTGCTTTGCTTTGTTTTGCTCCAAATAAATAGCAGAGCATTTTTATTAAATGCCCAAATATTTTTATAAATCTTAGGTGGCCAGTAGCAAGCCACTTGTAGAATTTGAGCATTTTTGAAATTCAAACAATTTGAATTTAAATTCAAATAGGGGTCAACTTTAATTTCCAAGGCACATTTTGAAGTTTAGAAAATTCCATGGGCATGGGGATGATGCCAAACCACTTTTGCAATGATCAGCAACAATTCTAGGGATTTTCCAATTGTTCAAATGATTTTTGGAAAAAGATTTTTATTTGGCCATTAAATTTAATTTCTCAGGGCTTTTCTTTTCCCTATTTTGAATTTCTTTGCATGATGCAAAGGGCACAATCAAACCCTAGCACTTACCCTAGTTGGGGTTGTGACAACTCGCCCCCACTCAAAAGAATCTCGTCCCGAGATTCAGAAGTCGTCGGGAGGAAGGTGGGGTACTCGGCACGGAGGCGGTCTTCTCTTTCCCAGGTTGCTTCTCTCTCGGAGTGATGTGACCATTGCACTTTGAGGAACTTGATCTTCTGACGACGGGTGACACGCTCTGCGGAATCAAGAATACGAACAGGGTACTCTCGATAAGAAAGGTCATCTTGAAGATCAAGCGTTTCATGGTCGACTTCGCGGATGGGGTCCTTGAAGCAACGCCTGAGTTGTGACACATGGAATACATCATGTACTCGGGAAAGGTGTGGGGGTAGTTCAAGTTGGTAGGCAACTTCTCCACGTTTAGCAAGAATGCGGAAAGGTCCGATGTAACGTGGGGCCAACTTGCCTTTGATATCGAATCGTTGGGTTCCCTTCAGAGGAGTAACCCGAAGGTAAGCCTTCTAATCCAGATTGTAGCTTTCTTGCCTATGATGACGATCATAGTAGCTTTTCTGACGAGACTAGGCTGCTTTCAATTGATCACGAACAATGTGAACTTGCTCTTCTGCTTCCATGATCATATCCGGTCCAAAGAATTGTCTTTCACCTGTTTCTGACCAGTTAAGGGGTGTTCGACATCGTCGTCCATAAAGGAGTTCAAAAGGAGCCATGTTCAGACTAGATTGGAAACTATTGTTATAAGCAAATTCGGCAAATGGAAGAGATTTCTCCCAATTCTTTCCGAATGAGATAACACAAGCTCTGAGCATGTCTTCAAGAATTTGGTTAACCCTTTCGACTTGACCGCTAGACTTAGGATGGAAGGTTGTACTAAAGGAGAGATGAGTTCCCATAGCATTCTGAAAGCTTCCCCAGAATCTAGAGGTGAAAAGGCTACCACGATCAGAATTGATTTCCAAAGGAACACCGTGAAGAGACACGATTCTAGAGACATACAAGTCCGCTAACTGTCTAGCAGTTATAGACTCACGAACTGGAAGAAAGTGAGCAACTTTTGAGAGTCGGTCAATGACCACGAAGATGGCATCATTTCCTTTCTGGGTTTTGGAAAGCCGGTGATGAAGTCCATACCGACCTTGTCCCATTTCCACTCGCGAATAGACAATGGTTGAAGAGTACTAGCAGGTCTTTGGTTTTCTGCCTTAATGCGACGACAACATCACATTCGGCAACAAATTGTGCAATGTCTCTCTTCATCCGGGTCCACCAAAATCTCTGGCGTAGATCTCGGTACATTTTTGTGCTACCGGGATGAATTGAGAGGGGAGTGTCATGAGCTTCCTTAAAGATCAGCTGCCTTAGGTCTTGATTCTCAGGGACTACTAAACGATTTTCAAAGAATATCGTTCCTTGATCATTTGTAGAGAAACATTTAGCATCTCCGCTAGCAATGTTCTCCTTGATCTCTCGAATACCACTATCTTGTTTCTGGGCGGCTATGATTTGATCCTCAAGGGTTGGTCTCACCACCAAGGTAGAAAGAAATCCATGAGGAACTATCTCAAGATTGAGCTTGCGAAATTCTTCATGAAGAAGTGGTTGATACTGTTGTAACATGAGGTTGTTACAATACGATTTACGACTTAGTGCATCAGCCATGACATTGGCCTTGCCTGGGGTGTAAGAAATTCCTAAGTCATAATCTTTTATCAACTCTATCCAGCGCCTTTGCCTGAGATTAAGATCTGGTTGGGTGAATATGTACTTGAGCCTTTGGTGATCAGAATAGATCTCACAACGATTACCAAGGAGGTAATGTCGCCAAGTCTTCAGGGCATGAACTACGGCAGCGAGTTCAAGATCATGGGTAGGATAGTTCTCTTCATGTGGACGCAACTGGCGTGAAGCGTATGCTACCACATGTCGATCTTGCATAAGTATGCATGCTAACCCTTGCCGTGAAGTGTCACAATAGATCTCGAAATCCTTTTTGGTGTCTGGAGGTGCAAGTACGGGTGCAGAAGTCAATTTTCTTTTTAGCTCTTGAAAGCTTTCCTCGCACTTGGGGGTCCATTGGAATTTCTTATCTTTCTTGAGGAGTTTAGTAAGAGGCTTTGCAACTTTAGAAAAGTTCTCGACGAAGCGGCAGCAATAGCTTGCTAAGCCAAGAAAACTCCTAACTTGCTCAACCGATTCAGGTGGAGTCCAGTCAAGGACGGCCTGAACTCTCTCGGGATTGACAGCAATGCCTTTCACAGAAATCACGTGGCCTAAGTAGGTCACTTCTGGTAGCCAAAATTCACACTTGGAGAACTTGGCATAAAGGCGATGCTCTCATATTTTCATCAATACCAACCTAAGATGTTCTGCGTGCTCTTCTTCGTTCTTCGAGTAGATGAGAATGTCATCAAGATAAACTACAACAAATTTATCTAGGTACTCCATGAAGATCGAATTCACCAAGCGCGAGAATGTGGCGGGGGCATTGGTTAAACCGAAGGACATGACGGTGTACTCGTAAAGACCATATCGAGTAGTGAAAGCCGTCTTGGGAATGTCCTCGTTTCGGATTTTGATTTGATGATAGCCTAATCTCAAATCCATCTTGGAGAAGACAGAGGATCCAGCAAGTTGATCATAAAGATCATTGATCCTGGGCAGTGGGTACTTGTTCTTTATCGTCGCTAGATTAAGCGGGCGATAATCAACGCGCATCCTTTCTGTTCCATCTTTCTTCGTTACGAACAGAACGGGGCAACCCCATGGCGATGAGCTAGGGCGGATGAAGCCTTTTGCCAACGAAGCATCAATTTGGGGTTTTAGCTCAGCTAACTCATGTGGGGCCATTCTATATGGGCGTCTGGAAATTGGGGCCGTGTCTGGTATAAGATCCACTATGAATTCTACACATCTGTCAGGAGGCAAGATTTAAGGGGTTGGGTTACTGGATGGTTTTCCTAAGGATGACCATGGCTTACTAGGGGCTACAACAGATATGTCAGAGTAGCAAGGTACCCCAACACGATGGTTAGTGTGATTCTTTTGGCTAGAAGACATCTAAAGTGGGAGGAAGAGCTGCAAATGAATCACTATAGGTTTCTAGAACAAAACCTACAACAAACTCTAGAGAACTGTCGGGCATGCCACCTAGAAGTTCTTCTAAAAGGACAACCGAAAGGGGGAGAAGGATTTTGCAAATGCATCAGATTATGAAGAAACCTGGAATGACTCGGACAGCATAACGGTTGTAATTGCAAGAGAAATGGAAATCCTTACAACATTTCAACAGCACTTACATATGAAGCTCAAAAATAGGATGCACAACGACTCTAGAAAACGGAACACAACTTTCCTACGGCTACAAGGAAGCAATCAACGAGATGTTCTAGTAAGACATAGATGAGCCTAGTCCTATCTTCCCGTAGAACAAGATAAGGGTGACTCAGAACTCAGATCGATGAAGGTAAGGAGAAAAAGAAGCCTTACGTTGTTCCCTTATATACCCAAGTAACTATATAACTATAGAATGCTGGACTCGACTTCGACCAAGGGTTTGATAATCCTACAGACAGTCCTGGCTCTGATACCAAGTCTATCGGCACCCGGAATATGCGTATGTAATTCCAGTCACAACTCGATCACATGGAGAGCCGAGAGTCGTACCCACTTGTCTAAGCAGACAAGGCCAAGCACAGAACACTCCCGGAAAGCATCGTACGTGAGGGGCATCCCATCCAGGCCGGATGATCAACTGAGATGGGTCCTCGTCGCCCGCTCACAAGTCTAAATTATTATGGATAGTGAAATCCCATACCCATAGACAAGTCGCCTCAACCATGTTAACGATTGAATCCTAACTCTTACATAGACTTACTCCAGCCCGATCACTTAGTCGGGGTCTAGGGCGGGCTTGATCATACAACAAAGTGTGCACGTGACAGAGTCACGAGCAATCGCATCGCGATGCCCCAAGCTGCGCACATCTAAGGGCCACTTGGAGTATAAAAGACCGCCAGCCAGATCACAACTAAGGTCTCGAAAACCCATACTAAGACATGCATGTTATAAACATACACGCAGCACACATGCCTTGTATGAACAACAGGTATCATCACATAACTCTACAAAGTGTATCTTTATTGACTTACACATAGAGCATACAAAGATCACATGTCTGTGATCAACATTACATCAAACAACGGAAGCAAATTAGGTCTGAGTACAAACAAGTTTAACAAATGGCTTAGAGAAGCCTTGTAAACATACATGCCCTTCCACGAGGGACCAGACTGCTGTCTGGGACTATACTACCAAGGTCAACGTCGAGCTTCAGGAAGGTGACTCCATCGGGGTCTGGTTTCTCATCTAAAACATAGAATAAGCAAACGTGAGTACAAAGTCGTACTCAGCAAGACTTACGTCAGAACTACACTACTCATGCTCAAGTTTCAAGGTAAAGGAGGTGGGGTTCAACATGCAGAAGTGCCAGCTTTGACTTGGCTAATCCTGTACTACGAGTACCAGACTTGAGGTAAGAAGCGTACACGAGTCCACTATCCAAGTCTCCAACCAATACACCACTATGGATACTTCCTCGACTTCCCCACGAGGAGCACACCATAGCACTCACGCTTATCTTGCGAGTTTTAGAAGTATCCATTCAAGTTGTCTAATAATCAGGTACAGGTTCCAAGTAGTCCATAACCGCGGACACGGCTATTCGAATAGTTTTGTTAACCTTGCAAGGGTGTAAACTACACACACATGACCATCAGTTACCGCCAAGTCTCGCCACCGTTCAAGAGGTGACAGCGAGGATGTTCACCACGACACTTTGCTCACAACCGGTATATTCCAGGAGTCGACTATCTGAGTTTGTCACCGCTCGAGAGTCCGGCCAGATCAACGATACGGACCCAGACAATGTAGGCAACCGAGACGCCACCTCTGACAGATGGTTTCACTGTCTCACAGATCCACCCACATATCTAGGATGATGCAACATTTCCACTCACTCTTTTTCTATGCATATGTCAAATGGAAGGCCCGAACTAATGTGACTCCTGGACGTCAACACGGATCAAGGTACTAGGCCGAGAGGGGTCAGTGAGCCCAATGTGTGGTTGTACTCTTTGTCTTGGATTACCATACAAGAACTCGGTGCTTAAGGCGGTGTCCAACGAGACAACCCACTGTGTACTCCTACACGGCCTCTCATCGATCACCTTGTATTAGGGTGGATTCACCAACAGGTTATCATCAGCATCACTGTGATCATCCATCCTGACTCACATTCAAAGTAACCTCATGGTATCACTAAGCAGCAATAAGCAGTAAGAGTTGCAGGGGCCACATGCTCATCATTCAACTCCTATATCTGCTAGGATTGTGGTTTGCTTCATACGGTGACAAAATGATAGGTCATGCATCGGAATGGGTTCAACTATGCGAAAGAACGTGTCTTGGTGATCTCCTAAACATGCATAAGCGAGACTGAGAGGGAAGTAGGATTTTATAGACATGATCAATGGGGTTTGCTTGCCTTGCTGACGATACACGGGTCTTAACGGTGGTCTTCTCCTTCGGGGGTGATCACCGTCTCGGAGGCACTGTTACCGGCACAATCATCAACAAGAGGGGGCAACATTGAATTTAAATGCACAATCACATGATAAAGTTGTCCATGATGTGAATGGTACTGTTTTGTGGAACATTTGATTTAAATGAAGTGTATTTCATTTGAAATGCAAATTCAAACTCCATATATGATTTTCAAATTAGCCAAAATTCATTTGCTATTGTTTGATCATTGTAAAGCATGTGTTCATGTGTGTGATATGCCTCTGATGTACAAGTGATCATGTTGGCATTGCAATGGTTCAAATTGGAAAAGCATTTGAATTAAATTTGAATTAATTCCAATTAAGCCAAATAGCAAAAGTTACTGGTCCCATTTTAAAATCAACTCAAACATAGCTGAAAGTTGTATATTTGGATAGATTATTTTCTGCTGATCATTTTTCATATATTATTTGTCCAATTTGGAGTTAATATGAATTTTCTATGATTTATTGAAGTTTTGGCTATTTTCTGGATTTTTTGATTTTTGTTTAATTCTTTTTAAATCCTTTTCTTTTTATTGCGTCAGGGTGGCGTGGGGGTGATGTCACAGGGGGGATGACGGGTGGGGCCCTGCTGTCATAGGCTCTGGGTTTAATCCCCTGTTAGTTATAAACTAACAGTGGTTAGTTAAGGGCCTGGGGCCCACTGTCAGTGACTAGGGTTAGGATTAGTGGGGGGGTTTAGGTGCTCTAATGGTGGAGCTCGCCGGGATGTCACCGGAGCACCTCCGGACTTGCGAGTTTGGCACGGGAGGGGGCTTGGAGGGGATGGGCGTGTAGCCCGTGAGCTGGCGCACCCATTCGTGCCACTGGAGCGTCAAGGGAAGGCTCTGGAGCTCGGCTGCTACGACAATGGCGACGGCCGACGACTGGAAACAAAGAAGTCGGGCACGAGGCCACGGGAGGGAGCGGGAGATGGGGGAATCCAGTGAGCTGCTCACATTGAAGACGATGGCGCGCTCGGAGAAGCCGGATGGAGGCCGAAGACGGCGAATTTCTCGTCGGAGTTGTGCTTGGCCGGCGGCAGCTCGATGAAGGGGGTGTCTCCTCTAGGGCCTCCGGGCTCGATTCACTGCACGGGGAGACGAAGTCGACGACGGTCGACCTGTTGGACACGGCGGTGGTGCTTCTCGTCGCCGTTGGCCACGCAGGCGCACGGGCTTACTCCGGCGAGTTCTCGGGTTCGCGCAGAAACGAGAGAGGGAGAGGAAGGGGGATGGACCTGGGAGGGGGGAAAGAAACGGGGCGTCTCCAGGCGTCTCTGCGGCGAGGTGGAGGCAGGGGCGTGGCTGGGAGGCTGCCACCGCGGCAGTTGCGGCATGTCGGGCACGCAGCAGTGTGCTCGTTCCCGGGGAAGACGACAGGGGAGACCCAGGTGGGTTGGGCCAGGCCAAGGTTGGGTGGGCTTGGATTCCTTTTTTCCTTTTTCTTTTTTTTTCTTTCTGTTTTCTATTTTTCTTTGCTTTGTTTTGCTCTAAATAAATAGCAGAGAATTTTTATTAAATGCCCAAATATTTTTATAAATCTTAGGTGGCCAGTAGCAGGCCACTTGTAGAATTTGAGCATTTTTGAAATTCAAACAATTTGAATCACAATTCAAATAGGGGCTAACTTTAATTTCCAAGGCACATTTTGAAGTTTAGAAAATTCCATGGGCATGGGGATGATCCCAAACCACTTTTGCAATGATCAACAACAATTCTAGGAATTTTCCAATTGTTCAAATGATTCTTGGAAAAAGATTTTTATCTGGGCATTTGATTTAATTTCTCAGGGCTTTTCTTTTCCCTATTTTGAATTTCTTTTTGAATTTTTTTGCATGATGCAAAGGGCACAATCAAACCCTAGCACTTACCCTAGTTGGGGTTGTGACAAAACTTAAAGAAAGGTTGGCTAGAGAAAAAGAGGAAGATGATAGAATTAAGAGCCTTCCTACACACCACACAGTTGCCACTATCCAAATTGTTGAGGACACCCAAACTATTAGCACCCAATGCACTCCTAGTCCCGTTGGACCTATTAATGGTGATGCTAATACCTCAACCGAAGATGAAGAAACTCCTATGAACATAGAGGGTTTCAAACAAATGAGCCTAGACGACACTACTACCACCTTTGATAGTAGTGATATTGATTTTGATAGTTGCACCCTCTCAGAAGTTATTAGCTTGCTACACAAAATGTCTAGAGACCCCCACACTAGCACACTTAATCTTGCCTTCACGGAGCATATCACAAATGCTCTCATCAAAGCTAGGGAGGAGAAGCTTAGAGTAGAAGCCTCCATACCTAGGAAGCTAGATGATGGTTGGGACCCTATGATCAAAATTAAATTAAATAACTTCTCTTGCTATGCTTTATGTGATGTTGGAGCTAGTACCTCCGTTATGCCCAAAAGAATTTATGATATGTTTGAATTGAAGCCCTTTGAGCCTTGTTCTTTTGGAGTTCGTCTTGTTGATTCTTCCATGAAGAAACCTTTGGGGAAGATCGACGATGTTCTTATCATTTTCAATGACAACTATGTCCCCGTTGATTTTATTATTATGGATATAGAGTGTGAACCTTTGTGTCCAATTATTTTGGGACGTCCTTTTCATCGCACCGTTGGTGCGGTTATTGACATGAAAGAGGGGAATATAAAATTCCAATTCCCTCTCAAGAAAGGGATGGAACACTTCCCTAGAAAGAAAATCAAGTTACCTTTTGAGTCCGTTACACGGGCTAGTTATTCTCTTTCTCTTGATAAAACTTGATTCTTCTTTTGCATCATGCCTAGCTTAAAGGCATAAAAGAAAGCGCTTTTGGGAGGCAGCCCACAACGAATTAGGTTTATTTTTGATTTTGTTGTGTCTTGATGTTTGTTACTACTGTAGCAACATCATTGTATCTTTATTTTTCAGCTTTGTGCCAAGTTATAGCCTCTTATGATAAGGGAAGCAAAAGTTGTGACATGCTGTCCAGAAAACAGATTCTGTCCCTGGACAGAAAAAATCGAATAAAATCACCAGATCATCTTTTTGATCTGAATTTTTTTGACAGCATGCTCTATACAATTGTGAAACTTTCGTATTTTCTGAGTTTTTTTATTTGAGTTCCAGAAGTGCCCCGAAAAAATTCTCTACTACCTGCTGTTCTGTTTTTCACAGATTCTGCCACGTTTTGCCTCTCTTCACTTTTGCAAACCTTAAGCTTTCTTTTTCTTTGCAAAAACTTTTTGTCACTCTTGAGAAACAGTAGCTCTTCAAGAATATCTTTATATACAGTGGGGAAATATTATTTTATTAAGGGTGCTAACCTCTCTAATCAGCTTATGATGAGTAATGTATGAAGGGAGTTTTCAAGTGTGCGATGGAAGATGATGAAAGAAGATCCAGGAGTGTCAAGCGCTCAAGCTTGGGGATTCCCCCATGCATCCCCAATAAATATTCAAAGAGACTCAAGCGTCTAAGCTTGGGGATGCCCCCGTGCATCCCCTTCTCCATCAACAATCATCAGTTCGTCCTTCGTCTCACTATATTTTTATCACTTCATGAGTTATGTGCTATGCTTGGAGCGTCTCGCTCTTAGGTTTTATTTTTAGTTTTCTTTAGTTTTGATTGCTGGTCATAACAATTTAGACCCCATCTTACTTTGTGTGGGAGATAAACACGCTCCACTCCAATCTAGAACACATCATAGGATTTTTCCTGCTTATCTTTTTGCTGTTGTGTGTTCTTTATCTTTTCGTAGCTGCTTCCATGTTTAGTTTTAGTCTTTGTTTGTCTTTAGAAAGAGCCTTGGCTTTTGTTTAGTTTGTTGCTGGAACTCTCTTTAGTTTTCATGTTTATCTTGTTAAGAGAGTTGGTTGTTGCACTGAGTTGTGTTTTGTCTTGGAAGTAGGTAATTGAGGTTGCTATTTAATTCTAGTAGTAACTTGCAATAGTTTTGAGGTATTGATGTGAGTAATGTCTGAACTTTTGGTGTCAAGAGCTTTAGCCTATTAGTGATAGGTGTCGTATTTTGGGCAATCCGTGTGTATTTTCAAAACCTACAAAAACTAGTTGAGAACTCTAACTACTAGATGGATCACTAATCTTTGGAGGGATCGAATATTAGAGTACACTCACGTACCATGAGTCGAGGATGCGCAAGGATAACCAAACCCCCATACACTCCTCCTCGGGGTACTTGTCTCTTTGTGAACCTCCTTATTAGATTGAGAGTTACCGATAATAAGTGCATGAGTTCTTCGGACTAATGTAAGTATTGAAAATTGACACTTCCACCTTCCCATATTTTGCTAGCCTCTCCCGTGCCGTGCATTGCCTTCTTCTCACTCCGAGAGTTGGTGTCCACCTTCGCCGGTACATCCAAACCCTTGGCATGATACACTCTGTCATCATAAGCCTCTTTATATCTTTCCTCAAAACAGCCACCATACCTACCTATCAAGGCATTTCCATAGCCTTTCCGAGATATATTGCCATGCAACTTCCACCTCTTCATGACTTGATCTTCATGTCATACATGCTTTTGCTTGATCGATGAGCCGCATGCTATTGGGGCCTTGCCCTAATCATTGCTACATGACACGCTAGTATCATTGCATATTCTGCTACACTGGCAAACGCATACATTGCATACATCATCATAGTTACATCTTCTTTATGATTTTGAGTACCTTGTAAAGTGTGAAAGATTTCCTATACCTTCTTGTAAAATAGAGTGTTGCCCTTAAGTGAGGAAAATATCCCAAAGTGGACACAATAAAAGATCCCAAAGAGGACAAATGAGAGTTAAATAGAAAGAGCCATTGAGGCCACAAAAAATACAAAAAATAGAAAAAAGAGAAAAAAGAAATAAAAGAAGAGAAAGGGGCAACACTACTATCCTTTTGAGAGATCCACACTAGTACTCCCTCTATATCCTTGTACTCCATAGAGATGATCATTATGCATATAGCTATGTGGGGACCTTCACACTACAGAACTTGGCTTGCATATTCCAAGGATGAGCCTCCTCAAACGAGCTCTAGGTCTTCATGAGCGAGCAAGTTAGATGCACCCCCACTAGTTCCATTTGAGAGCTTCCTAGCTCATATGTGCATCCGTTGCATGGAAATCCCTACTCCTCACATCATATCTATTATTTGGCATCTCATGCCTATGATTGTCCTCATTGATGTGAGCCTTTCTCATTCTTTTTTGTCTTCCTCCTCCTCCGTACTTCTCCCTTTTCCATCCAAAGTGTCAACTCTCGTGCTTACGCTCATCCATTGCATGAGTGCTCAAAATATTAAAAAAGGAGTGGATCAAATTGACTTGTACCTGGCTAGTGGTCTGGGGACGAGTCAAGATAAGATTCCAGAAAAAAGACCAAGTGTGAAACTTTAGTAGATTGAGTTCTCAACAAATAAATATTTTTTCTCGTATTCCCTATCCCCCTTCTTGCATGCAAACACCATTTGGAGACATTCGAGTCACGGACAGTGAGAGCTCTTGCACCTAATGTTCTTTTGTTACTTGTTTCAATGCTAATATAGACTCCTGCATGTTATGACTTGAATTGATCTCTAACCTTGATTGCTTTACTTAAAATTTCTCATATGGTTGCTAGCATGTCACCACAGAAATTATGCTGTTATCATTTACCTACTCGAGGACGAGCAGGAATTAAGCTTGGGCATGTTGATATGTCCAAAACGTATCTATAATTTCTGCTTGCTCCATGCGTGTTTTGTGTGATATTGCTATGATCTAGATACACTTTTGACTATATTTGGACTAACCTATTAACTCAGTACACCCTAGTGCCAGTTCCTGTTTTCTGCTGTTTTTCTATTTCAGTTTTCCCCCATATAAAAAGTGCTCCAAAAATTCGGGAAAAATCAGATAAAAAATCAGCGCAGGAGAACCTTCCAATTGAACCTAGGTGGGGCCAGAGGGCCACCACCAGGGGCCCAGGCGCCCTGGTGGCGCGCCCCAGGGTCTGGCCGCGCCAGGGGGGCACCTGGACCCCTGGTGGCCCCCCTGGCTGCTCCCCTTCGCCTATATATTCTCCGTGACGAGAAACCCTCGGGAGAAGAACCCTTTTTCGCGATCTCGACTCTGTTCCGCCGCTGCCGCGCTTCCGAGATCGGGAGCACCAGCAGACCTCTTCCCGGCACCCTGTCGGAGGGAGGGCCGACCTCCGGGAGTCTCCTCTCCACCATGGATGCTTCCCGGATGTGTTGTGATTTGTTTCCTTTGGACCATGGGTCCGTGATCAGTAGCTATGTGATGATCTCCTCCCCTCTTTGTTCTTCATGGTTTAGACCTCGTGAGCTGCCCTACATGATCGAGGCACTTTTGTAATCTTTCTGCTGTTGCTATGTTGTGATGGATTATGAGATTATGTTCAGATTGTGATAGAGTAATATATTTGGTTCTTATCTCTTATATTTTTGTTCTGAAGTAATTCTTGCATGTTCTCCGTTGCTATTTATTGCTTTGGCCAAGTAGTAGGTAGTAACCCCAAGAGGGAACGTTATGCTCGATTGTGGGTTCATGCCCCCTGATGACACGCTTGAGTGACAGAAACATGAGTCTAGGGGATGTGCTATTGCCACAAGGGGGAAAACAACGGTGCTTGTAACCGCGGTTGCAAGGATTGTTTACTTTACCCAAAGTGCTTTTTAATGCAGTTGTTTGTTGCTTTGGGTTTACACTTTGGGTGGGGCTCGCAACTTAATACCAGCGAGATGTTCTGGATAGATATCTCAAGGTGGAGGATTAATGGTAGATGCAGTTGGATTTCGGTCTACTTATTTTGGCGTTCTGCCCGTGCTTTTGAGCCTCTTCCTTTCTTTTGTAGCGTAGTTAGCATTGCGGTGCGTTCATAATCCTGTCAATTGCCCTTCTGTAATTTTTTCACCTCGCATAGCAGTTTTATCGTCTTTTGGGAGAGAGACATCACTAGTGAACATCACGTATCCCGGTCCATATCCTCATCACTGTTTCCACGCTCATTTACTTTTCTGCTTCTATTTTCAGTTTTAACATTATCCCTTGTGTTTGATCCTTTGTGAACAACAAGACCAGAGATATTGACAACCTCTCTGAACTTCGTTGGGAACAAAGTTATTTGTGTTTGTGTGCAGGTCCGCAGGTGGAAGGTGAGATGTAGGATAGCAGCAAATTTCCCCTATGTAGGGGATAGGGTTTATCTCCCGTAGGACTCCGGCGATGATAAGTAGGTGGCAAGAAAACAATGGCACCGTTTACGACAAACGTTGCTTCCTTGACCTGGACCTGCACACAATACAATTAACTTTGCTCCCAACGAAGTTCAGAGAGGTTGTCAATCCCTCCGGTCTTATTGCTTACAAAGGGTCAAACACACAAGGGATAATGATAATGATAGCAACTAAAAGTAAATGCGAGAAAGTAAATGAGCTTGTAAACGATGATGAGAATATGGACCAGGGTCCCGTGATGTTCACTAGTGATGTCTCTCTCCCAAAAGACGATAAAACTGCTATGCGAGGTAAACAAATTACAAATGGGCAATTGACAGGATTATAAACGCACCGCAATGCTAACTATGCTACAAAAGAAAGGAAGAGGCTCATAAGCATGGGCAGTACGCCAAAATAAGTAGACCGAAATCCATCTGCATCTACTACTAATCATCCACCTTGAGATATCTATCCGGAACATCTCGCTGGTATTAAGTTGCGAGCCCCACCCAAAGTGTAAACCCAAAGCAACAGACAGCTGCATTAAAAAGAACTTTGCGTAAAGTAAACAATCCTTGCAACCGCGGTTACAAGCACCGTTGTTTTCCCCCTTGTGGCCACAGCACATCCCCTAGACTCATGTTTCTATCACTCAAGCATGTCATCAGGGGGAATGTACCCACAATCGAGCATAACGTTCCCTCTTGGAGTTACTACCTACCACTTGGCCAAAGCAATAAACAGCAACGGAGAACATGCAAGAATTACTTACGAAAAAAATATAAGAGATCAAAACCAAATATATTACTCTATCACGATCTGAACATCATCTCATAATCCATCAGATCCCATCAAACTCAGCATAACAACAGCAAAAGAGTTATATAAGTGCCTCGATCATGTAGGGCATCTCACGAGGTCTAAACCATGAAGAACAAAGAGGTGAGGAGAACATCACATAGCTACTGATCACGGACCCATGGTCCAAGGTAGACTACTCACGGCACATCCGGGAAGTGTCCATGGTGGAGGAGAAGCTCCCGGAGGTCGATCCTCCCTCCGGCAGGGTGCCGGGAAGGGTCCTGACGGTGCTCCCGATCTTGGAAGCGCGGCGGAGGCCGAACAGAGGAGAATTTGCAAAATAGGGTTTTGTCTTCGAAAGTTTCCAGTGACGGAGAATAAATAGGCGAAGGGGCAGCCAGGGGGCCACCAGGGCCCCAGACGCCCCCTAGCGCGGCCAGGCCCCTGGCCGCGCCAGGTGGCCGCCTGAGTGCCTGGTGGTGGCCCCCTGGCCCTCTTTCGGGCTTCTGATGTCTTCCGACACGCTGATTTTTTATCTGATTTTCCCGGATTTTTGGAGCACTTTTTATATGGGGGAAAACTGAAATAAAAAAACAGCAGAAAACAGGAACTGACACTGGGGTGCACTGAGTTAGTAGGTTAGTCCAAATATGATCAAAAGTGTATCTAGATCATAGCAATATCACACAAAACATGCATGGAGCGAGCAGAAATTATCGATACGTTTGAGACGTATCATCATGCTCGTCTCAGATTGGAACATCTTCCTTGATTCCCCCGGCTCGATGATGACTAGTAGATTGCTCTCCCATACTTTATTATGGGTGAGCCTCTTTTTGGCACATCTTCACAAGACCATTATCACCAAATGGTCGGCAAGCTCCAAGCATATAATATCTTCGTGATGCTCCTCTTGAACTTGCACACATCATCCTGACCAATCGTTGAATAACTTCATAAGGAACACCTTGGTCAACACGTAATCTTCATCTTTCAACCTTGAAGCCAACATATGATCTTCAAGCGTTGCTTATGGACAAACCTTAAAGTATAACTTGTTAAAATATGTGCGCCAAATATATGTGTACGAGTTGTGCTACAGTTGAACTTGTAAAGCGGTGGGTTAGGTGTTTGAGTCAGACACGTGTAACCCGGGCCTATTATATAAAGGCACTATGGGGTAGAAAAATAAACTAGGCACAAGTTAATAGGCTAGACAGAGGAGAGGGACGGTCCGGCGCCCGTGGCGGGGGCGGCCGGACCGGCCGTGGCGAGGTGGTCGGAGTGTTGTCGGATGGCCGTGACGGACTTGTCGTGGACTGTATCATGTGGAATTGGTACATGGGGAGGAGCGCCCGTAGTCATGCCCCGGAGATGTAGCCATGTGGTGAACCTCGTTAACAAATCTCGGTGTCATGTTCTTGCTTGGTGTGATTGCTTGTTCCTAGGTAGATCAACTATACGTCTCGGATTATTCCAACAAGTGGTATCATAAGCAAGGTTGCGAGGTGGCTGCGGTTGTTGATCTAGAGGACGGAAAAGCGATTGCAAGATCGGCAGCGACGCGTGATCGCTTGGCGTACTACGGCGGCCGGCATCTCGATCAGATGCATCACGGCGAGAAGCTAGCGCGAGTGGGCGGAGAGTTTTTCAGCAAATACAGTAGCGACTGGCGTTGGCAATGAGCGGGTCACCAGATCGAAGCTATCGTGAAGATCGGATTGTGTGACGTGCGGCGGCAGGAATCTTCGGGCAGTCCAGGTGTGACCGGCAGCAGGCTACAGGCATCGGATCAAGGTAGCCGCCTAGGCTAGGCATATGGCTTTTTGGACCGGAGCCCAAGTGCATGTCGCATGCGTGTGAGGCGGCGGGCTGGCTGGTGCGTGTGGAAGCGGCTGCTGAAGCCTTTCTCCTAAGTGCATGCGTGGTGCTCTTAAGGCAAGGCAAGCGAAATCACTCGTTGCAACGAGTACCGCGTTTCATTCGCGCGCGATATTTGGCGCTTCGCGCGCGCGCCAAGTGGCGCGCTCTGGTGCTTTTTCGTTTTTCCTGTTTTCTAGAGGCACGAGCGCCTCAAAAAAGGAGGCACGAGCGCCTCAAAAAAGAGACACGAGTGCCTCAAAAAAATAGGCACAAGTGCCTTTTCACGTTTTTCTGTTTTCCTGTTTTTAGAGGCACGAGTGCATCAAAAAAGGAGGCACGAGTGCATCAAAAAAGGAGGCACGAGTGCCTCTAAAAAGGAAGCACAAGTGCCTCAAATTCACGTTTTTTGTTTTTCCTGTTTTTTGAGGCACGAGTGCTTAAAAAAAGAGGCACGAGTGCCTCAAAAAAGGAGGCTCGAGTGCCTTTTTCGGAGGAACGAGGCACGACTCGTGCCTCCCGCGGAGGTAAGGTCGTGCCTCTTTTTTTTCGAATTTTTTTTTGACTTTTTTTTCACCAAAACGTATATAAAAAACGTGCGAAAACCGGAAAAGTCAAAAAAAACCACCGAAAAAATCAATTTTAAACATCAAAAACGCGTACACAAAAATAAAAAAATAAAATCCTGAGGGATCGCTGTGAGCGCGACACGTGGCGCTGTTCGCTGGAGCGAGCTGCGAACGAGTATTCCCTAATTATTTGCTCTCAAGGCAAGAGATTTGTTTGGTAAAGAAAAAAAAGGTTGTCAGGTCAATACGTGTGCACGGGAGTGGATGCAGGATGGATCTATTCTTTACTGCTAGGTGCACGGAGAAGCTAATGAATCAAATATTGGCAGAAAAATAATGCACAGAAGGAATTTATCTGGTTCAAGTTTGCATGAATGTTTTGCTAGGTTGATTTGATCAGAGGGCTTGCAACGTGTGGGACAGGCAACGGAAGGGCGCGGTCAAGCGCAAGAGACGTGCATATAAGGCTTGGAGGAGTCTGGAGCGCGTCGTAAGGATCATGCAAACACATGGCGTTAAGCAATGCACGGAGATGTGCGGGCGGGTATGATGCAGGGTGGAGCATGGTTGTAGTCAGAGAAGTTCGGCTGGGTTGGACTGGATAGTCTGATGGATCGACGTGAATGTTGGTCAAAGTAGAAGACGGCAGTGATTTTCGGCGACGACGACATAGGAGCGTGATGCTGATGGTGGCCGACTTCTGGGCGTGGAAACACGTGGTGCAGGTCTGAGGGATTGTGTGGTTCGACGTGACAATGGCGCAGGGTTGATTCAAGGCAGTGCATGCAGGAGAGCTTGAAGTCGACGGGGCGCGGAGGTAGCATTGCGCAGCTACATGGAGTCATGTTGAAGGTGGAGCTGGAGTCTGGTGGAAGACTTCACTCTGAGCTGTTGGAGGGGCTACGGCGTAAGCTAGCAGAGTCGAAGCCTATTTCAGCGGAAAAAGTGAGGGACATCTTGTTCGAGCTGTGGCCAAGGGTTCGAGGGATACGTGAAACTCGGCATCGATCGTGGATGATCGGTGTTTCTCTGCAGTGGGGGTTGAGGTGGTGTGGGTCTGCAGCCCAGGAGACTCCACCAGGACAGCAGAGGCTCGACGCAGTGATAGCGGCGAGGCGTGCGGTAAGCACGGGAATTTAAGTTGGTGACTGGGTCTATGGAGATTGACGTCAGTGATAGACAGGAGTCAACCATAGGTAATCTGAGAAAGTGACGGAAAGTCTGAAGTTTTCAAGAACCGAGAAAGTACATGGTCGTATATTCTGTGGTGGTCAGTGCACATGACAAAGCGCGGATGACAAGTACAGAAGGAGGCGGAGTGCTATAGCGGTGGGACATGTCAGAGACTATCCGGAAAGGGGTGAGACAACTGTGAATTTGACTCAGGGTGACACAGGGCAATGGTGAAATTTCTTCAAGTCACAGATATCAGTCAAGAAAGAGCTAGGATGTTGAGTTCGATTAACTCTTATATGTGGCGTCCAATATGTGAGTTGTTCACTTTCACGCAGACAATGATCGGTGTGTGATGGTGTGAACGGATGATCCAGAAGTTGGAAGCGCAAAGTAGAGTAAAGAGTAACTTAATTTTGCTCAACTGTTGACTATGGAGAAGACAAGAAGGAACTACAGTTGCAGGTGGAGTCACATGGAGTTTGGGAGTAACAGTGGTGCTCATGGTTCAAGTCCAAGGTACACGGAGGTTCGCACATGGAGGCTTCAAAGTGACGAGGATATATTCGTCAAGGTGGAGTGTTAAAATATGTGCGCCAAATATATGTGTACGAGTTGTGCTACAGTTGGACTTGTAAAGCGGTGGGTTAGGTGTTTGAGTCAGACACGTGTAACCCGGGCCTATTATATAAAGGCACTGTGGGGTAGCAAAATAGACTAGACACAAGTTAATAGGCTAGACAGAGATCACGAGAGGGACGGTCCGGCGCCCATGGCGGGGGCGGCCGGACCGGCCGTGGCGAGGTGGTCGGAGTGCTGTCGGATGGCCATGGCGGACTTGTCGTGGACTGTATCATGTGGAATTGGTACATGGGGAGGAGCGCTCGTAGTCATGCCCCGGGGATGTAGCCATGTGGTGAACCTCGTTAACAAATCTCGGTGTCATGTTCTTGCTTGGTGTGATTGCTTGTTCCTCGGTAGATCAACTATGCGTCTCGGATTATTCTAACATAACTCAAGGAAATCATTAGTACATAGAGATTGTCATCAATTACCAAAACCAAACATGAGGGTACATACCCTTTCACACTGCTTACATGTGGCCAGTGCAACGACGTTGTTGCAGTGTCCTGATGTCGCCCCTCCTGTTTGGAAAACAACTGGTTATGGTCATCCCGGATGCAGCAACGCATGCTAGTCATCCACTCCGAGTCGCAGCAAAATGACAACTGATTTGCAACACCAATGGCTGAATTAGCAGCAGAACTTGGAGATCGATGCCCCGACCTCCAACATCGTTGATCGTGTATGCAACGTAGGGTTTGACCTTATAGCGTCGGTGCACAACGACCACTATACAAAATTGCGAGACATTACATCGGTTGCAAAATATGATCCATGTTCCGAAGCACCTTGAAAATATTTGGCCTCGTTTGCAACACGTTTCATGTTGCACTCATCGGTTGCAACATGATCCATGTGGCACTCAGAAAGACATTTCAGTGGTTGCAATATGATCCATATTGTGAAGGAACTTTGCAACATGATCGACGTTGTGAAACCCTATGCAACACAGGTGATGTTGCGAAACTTGGATAGAAGAAGGGAGGAGAAGGGAGAGGTTGGATGTCAAGCTTGAGGGAAAAAGGGCACTTATAGTCGATGGCTCATCATCGGGGCACCGACTTGCTACAACGGCCGATGATTTTCATCCTTGCGGACGATAACCCTTCTAGCGTCGTGTGTCCTTGTTACAATGTATGTTGCAACTTATAAATCATTGTAGCGATGTGCGTCCCTAGATTACCACAACATAGGCAAGATTTTTTTTTGAGTAGTGCATGAGCTTAGAGTGCCGCACGTTGGCGGTAAAGAAACGAGGGAAAGAAGAGGCTTGCTTCAGTGCTCCCCCTGTAACGCCCTCAGATCTTGTAACATTAATCATTGTTGTTGGAACAGTAATCCTTTTGCTACAGTCAAATCACTGTTGCTAATTTCACTTTGATCACCTTTGCATTCTTTCTTTCAATGATCATGTTGGGTGATATTTCAAAAGCAATGTGATCATGGACCTTGTTCATCGTGGATCAAAACAAATTCCAACCCAATTCTTTTGAAATCAATCAAAGCTTGAAATGCTTTTGGTTAAATACTAAAAACCATGCTGCAGATTAAACTTTGCCCAAAAATTATGAGACTACTTTTAATAATTCACAAATATTTAGTGGTCCATGTTGGTATAGTTGTGGTGATTTATCGAACTACCAAATAATTCAAATAACTAAAACCGTAGCTTGAATTGCCCGTTTTAGTCATTTAATAATTAAAAGAAATATCAAATGAATTTATTTAGTTGCAAAAACTTTTGTGGCACTGTTATGCGGTGCCTTATTAATTTAGAGACACTTTAAAGATTTTTCAATAATGTCTAAGCTGTTAAAACAATTGTAAAAAGAAATTAAAACAATAATAATAATAATAAACCTAATCTATTCTACACCGGTGGGCGTAGCCCACCCTTCCCTCCCCCTGGGCCGGCCCCAACCAGCCCACCCCTACGCTAGAAGAGAGCCCGACCCCCACGGGGTCAACCCCCCCCCCCAGGACAGAACCCCCCTCCCCATCACGAATCTGGATCGGCCGCCCCGCCCCCGATCCCGATTCCCCCCGACGACCACGCCTCCATCTCACGGCCGCCGGCCGGCAGGTCCGGCCACATCGCCCCCCCCCAGCGCCGCCCTCTTCCCTCTCACCGCGAGACGCGCCGCCCCTCCGCCTCCTCCTCACCAGCACAGGAGCCCGCGCGCCGCCGCCCGCTCTGCTCCGGCGGTCCCCGCCCCGAGCGCCACGCCGCGGCCCCGCCCAACCTTCACTCCGGTGACCCCCCCGGGCCAGACCACTCCCCTCCACCCCTCAGTGAGCCGCTCGCCTCCGCCCTGCCCTCCCCCTCCCCTCGCCGTGCTAAGTCCGAGCCGGCCGCCATTGTAATGGGGCTCGAGCTCCCGATCTCGGCCATGCCCAAGCCTCCCCCGTTTACCACCTACTCTGCCACCAGCCACGCGCGCGCGAGCCGCTCCCCTCCGTTCCCCTGGACCTCCAGCCGCCGAGCCCCCCCCCGGCCGTGCCACTTCCCTCGCCGGCCTCCTGCATGCGCGCCATGGGAGCAGAGGGGCCTCCTCTGTTTACAGTGGGGCTAACCCACTGACAAGGGGGCCCCACCCCACCCCCCCCCCATTAGCCTCTAATCAGTGCAAACAAAACAAAAAGAAAAATGTTAAAAAATGTATCTATGACATGTGGGGTCACCCCTTAGTTACATCTGTTAATTAAGATTAGCTGTTAATTATACATGTATGTATGACATGTGGGCCCTCTGAAATATTAGTTATAAATTAAAATGTTTTTGTTAAAATGTGAGGCTGACATGTGGGACCCACTGGTCAGTAGGTCCCACTTGTCAGTGTTGACTGGTCAAACCTCCTATGGATAATGTTAGGATTTAAATAATAAAAATAATCCAGGAAATGATTTAAAATTGATTTAAACTTCAAAAAACAATATCTTTTAAACCGTAAGTCAGATTAAAAAAACTTTATACATCAAAATTGATCAGAAAAATATAACGAATACGAATACGCTATCCGGATACCCACCACACCCCTCTAACACAACGAACATCGACATCCCTCCCCTCTGGGCCGTCTGTCCGATAATTGCCCGATACCGTAAAACTCTTCGGATGAATTTATTCTGAACACGAAAGTTGTTCAGAATGGATCAACTAACACGGATACACCCTTCACCTGTTTGTCGGATGTCCATGACACCTCCGGCATGATACCTTCCCCCTCCGGACACCCTGTCCGGTAATCACCCGGAGCTGACAGTTCATCCACGGATGAATTCCCGCTCCGTGCTACGTGTATCGTACAACGTTAGAGCATCGTTAACATTTCATATGTCATGTCTTGTAGTTGTATTGCTATTATTGCTGTGTATTTATTGTTTCTCTCCCCCTCTTTTATTGTCCGGTAGTCTCAACGTCCGCTGCTGATGCCCCTGTGATCGACTACTTCGTCGACGATCGTATCTCTACCGTCGAGCTTACAGGCAAGCAGAGCCATTTCCTTCCCCAGATATCGCCTATCTTTCCGTACTTTCTTGCACTAGGCATTGCTGCTGCTACGTTACAATCCTATTCAATTGCATAGCCTGTCATTGGCACCCTTGATGTACCTTCCTTTATCCTATGCTGCCTATTATATATATTATATTCAGCAGTGAACCCTGCGCATTGTTAGTCGATAGGGTTAGATAGCGGGTCGTGTTCACTCTGGGAGTGATTGCGGATGCGTTACATTTCAACTGCTACAGGTATGGTTCAGAGCAGACACCGCTCCAAGCCCCTACCCCGGCTCTGCCGAGCCACATCAAGTGTGAGCTATTGAGGAGTAATCCTTGTACTCCACTCGTTGCTGACTCTGTATAGCCGTCCTAGGCCACGGTTGTCCTTACAGGTAAGAAGTCGGGTGACCCAACGGTGCCCGCGCAGGTTATCTTAGCGGAACGACAGGTCAGGTGTATTCCACCGGTGTGCGGCGGGCCTGGTACTGTTCGTGGCCGAAGGATTTCCTGTTGTACGAAAGTCGAGCTCTACCAAGAGCAAACGCGAGACAAGGTAAGGAGACGGTTCACCTTGTTGGTAACCGCACGAGTTGGTGGGACGACAGGGCAGGCACCGACGTTACTGGTGGTCCTGGCTGCAGTCGTTGTCCACGACTCACCGAGAAAGGGGCAACGATAACGGTTGTCCCGACAGATAATAATAAAACGACTTAACAGTTCCGGTGGATGACTTGAGAGGCCGCAAAGGCCTGTACGCACTACTTCATGTGGGGTTTCGGTGTTGGCCATCCGCGTTGTGTCTCGTTCGAAAGCTCTGAAATACGTCCAGTTTCAGCATTGTGGTTGGGTTGGATCGTGCTGCGGCACTAGATCCACTTGGCGCACAACGACCCGGAGTGCGAGAGGTGATGGCCCATGAAGCTCTTGCGCTTAGAACTTTAGACCGGCGGGGACCTCTCTGATGAGCCGTAGGATGGGCCTCGGCGTGTCGGATAGCCTCGGTGGGGCATTCCCTAACAAGGTGTACGCCACCCTGGAGATCCGAGCGTGCAGGCTAAACAGTAGTGCACCCCTGCAGGGAGTTTGATCTATTCGAATAGCCGTGTCCACGGTAACAGGACGCTTTATGCTGAAGCTAGAGCCTACTACTACAAACTACTACTATTAAACTGTTGGTTCCGGTTTATTTTCCTCGCAGGGAGTCGAGGAAGGGAACTCGGAGGCATTATTATTATTAATATTACAACTTACTATTATACAATGCTGCAGCAACTTCTGCTGCATTGTTATTACATTCATGCTATTAACTGTTGGCTGGTTCTTACCTCATGCTGCAAGACTCGTCGGAAGATGCTAGTCTTCGATAGGCCTAGCTTCTTACCCTTATTCTGATTTCTATCTTGTAGTCCACTATATACAGCCTCCCCTTTCCATTTGATACATGCATAAATGCTTAGTAGCGGACGTAAGACTCGAGGGTATGCTAGATACTCACCTTTGCTTTATTTCCCCTTTTCGCTTTGCCTGATCGGCCGATGCAGTCGACGTTGGAGCCCAGGAGCAGGAGATTCCAAGAGGAGCCTACTACGAAATCGAGTTCCCGTTTACCAGGAGTAGTTCGGTGCATCCCAGGCAGGAGGCCTCGCCTTTTCGATCTGTACCTCTGATGTTATTTGTGCTAGCCTTCTTAAGGCAAAACTTGACTAACTATGTCTGTACTCAGATATTATGTTTGTATGGCTTATGTATTCGGGTCCGGGTGACCCCCCCTTCATTGTAATATATTGGTTTATCCTTTTGTGTTTAGTGTTGTGCTGTGATATTCTCACCGTGGCACCTTGATCTCCATCATGTACCCTGCGTGTATGATTACTGTACATGACCATAAATCGAGGGCGTCACAAGTTGGTATCAGAGCCGACTGCCTGTAGGAAGCCACCCACCCACTACCTGGTCCAAGTTGTGTCTAGACTTTGAAAAACTATTTTTCTAACTTAATATTTGGCTTACGGGCCCACATCGATGTCACTACGTGTGATATCTATGGTATTAGGATCCTTTTCTTCGTACCTATGCTCTGGGAATCTGCTCTCTTATCCTTGCTGGTATGTTTTACAAACTCTGACATTAGGATCACTTTCTCTTGATTCCACCCGGCGTTCTGGTGCGTACCTCATTGATTGAGTCGTGTCGCAGGAGTTCTACCCCAAGTCCCGGACCGCGGATCCCATTCTCATTCTGGGCAGGCCGCGCGTCCTCTAGTATCTACTCCTGTGGCCAACAGTTTTCTTGCGGCGTGATTGACATAGTGGAATCTATGTCACGTCGTTTAATCCTTACCGCGGTCTGCGCGCCGCCTACTGAGTCCTTTTTCCTTAATTTCTACGACGTTACGCTGTCCGACTTTGACCGACTGTGTGCAAAGATCTGTATGTCTATATGACTACTATTGTGTATCTACTGCACTTCTCGTTCATTGCTCATACTACATCATGTATGACTTCTTATCCTTGCAAATGCTTTGTCTGAACTAACCCCTGCTGTTCAGGCAGGATGGCTGACGATCCCCCACCTCCACCTTATATGGCCGCAGTACTGCAACAGTTTGATCTGAACCGTCAGTTTATGGCCGGAGTAATGACCCAACTTTCAACTCAGAATTCCCCAATAACACTGCAGGAGTTCGTTCGCCTCAACCCGTCCACCTTCCGCAGCTCCGCAAATCCTATGGATGCTGATGATTGGCTCCGTGATATTGCTTTTCAGATGGAGTCAGCTGTCGTTGCCCCTGCCAGTTACCTCACCTTTGCGACGTATCATCTGAGGGGTCCAGCTGCTCAGTGGTGGGAAAGCCACCGGCTTGCGCTGCCAGATGGAACTGTAACCACTTGGCAAGAATTCCAGTTAGCCTTCCGTGCATGGCACCTTCCTCAAGGTCTGATGGACCAGAAGAAAGAGAATTTCTGCCAACTCCGTTAGGGCCAGACAACTGTTGATGAATATCATAGGAAATTCCTTGAGTTGTCCCGCTATGCTGAGAGAGACGTCGCCACCGACGCTCGCAAACAAGAGAGATTCCGAGAAGGACTGCATCCTGAAATAGAACTCGCACTTGTCCTTCATGATTGTGCGGACTTTGCGACCCTTGTCAGCAAGGCTTTCCAAGTCGAAACTGCTTTGACGAAGCACCATGAGTCGCTCAAGCGTGCTCGAGATGCTAGCCCATCTTCGGGTCGGCCTGCTCAGAAACTTAAAGTCTGGCTCCCGCACAATATTTTTCACCGGCCTGCTCCAACACCAAGGCCGTCCTATGCTGCACCTCGTCTGCCTCCACCGCCGAGACAACTAACGATTCCGACTGGACAGCCCAATGTTATGGCTCCTCCTCCTAATGATGGCTTATGCCGCCAGTGTGGACAGCCAGGTCACCGTGCACCCTGTCCTCCTGTTGACCGTAGGAGGAACTGTCGAAACTGTCGTACCAGAAAAGTTAATACCAGGCCGCCTCTTGTTGAACATGGCTATGCCAATCATGTTGATGTTGAGAAGGCTAGGATGGATCCGACTATTGTGATGGGAACCCTCCTTGTTAATTCAGTACCAGCTTCTGTTCTGTTTGATTCAGGAGCCTCACATTCCTTCATATCTGCTGCATTTGCCCGTAAGCAAGACTTGCCGTTCGAAAACCTGTACCCTCCACTGGTGGTTTATTCTCCTGGTTCCAGTTGGGATACCTCGATGATAGCCCACAACAATCGTATTGAAATTGGAGGATTGGTATTCGCTGCTTCACTCATGGCCCTCAAGGTTTCTACCATTGACGTTATTCTTGGTATGGATTGGTTGAAAGCGCATGATGCTCACATCCGCTGTGGTACTAAAACAGTTCAGCTAACTCACCCTTCTGGCAAGACAATTTTGTACTCGACCCGAACAGTTCAACATGCCGAAAACCAGATATATGCTCTGAATGCCCTGAACGCTGCACCTCTCAAAGGGATCGAGAACGTTCCAATCGTTCGCGAATTTCTCGACGTATTCCCAGAAGAACTACCGGGAATACCCCCGATCAGAGATGTCGAATTCGTCATCGACTTGAAGCCTGGCACCGTCCCTATTGCTAAGCGCCCTTATAAGATGCCGCCTCACCACCTCCTTGAACTGAAGAAGGAGATCGACATGGCACTCCACAAAGGATTCATCCGTCCAAGTTCCTTTGCTTGGGGAGCACCTTCACTCTTTGTCAAGAACAGCGATGGCACGGACCGTTTGGTCCAAGATTACCGACCTATCAACCAGGCAATAATTCAGAACAAGTATCCGCTCCCTCGGATCAACGATCTATATGATCAACTTGCTGGATTTACAGTGTTCTCGAAACTCGACTTGAGGTTGGGTTACCATCAGATCCGGGTCCGTGAAGAGAACTTACCGAAGACAGCTTTCATTACTCGCTATGGTTCATACGAGTACACCGTCATGTCTTTTGGCCTGACCAATGCCCCGGCCACCTTCTCTCGATTGATGAACTATATATTCATGGAATACCTCGACAAGTTCGTCGTGGTTTATCTGGATGATTTCTTGGTATACTCCAAGAATGAAGAGGAACATGCTGAACACCTTCGTCTTATAATGGAAAAGCTTCGAGAACACAAACTCTATGCTAAGTATTCTAAGTGTGAATTCTGGCTTCCCGAAATAACTTACCTTGGTCATGTGATTTCCAAGGATGGCGTTGCCTAAACCCAGAACGTATTCAGGCTATTCTTGACTGGACTCCTCCCAGGACTGTAAAGCAAGTCAGAAGTTTCCTCGGCCTCGCTAGCTATTGCCGCCGTTTCGTCGAGAACTTCTCCAAGATTGCCAAGCCTCTGACCAATCTGCTTCACAAGGGCGTTAAGTTTGAGTGGACTGATAAATGTCAAGAAAGTTTTCAAGCTCTCAAGGACAAGCTCACTTCTCCCCCACTGCGTGCTCCCCCTGATACCAAGAAGGACTTCGTGATATACTGCGATGCGTCTCGTCAAGGATTAGGCTGTGTCCTAATGCAAGAGCGCAAAGTGATTTCTAATGGCTCTCGTCGGTTGCGTTCTCACGAAGATAAGTATCCAACACATGATCTCGAATTGGCAGCAGTAATTTATGCATTGAAGCTGTGGCGACATTACCTCGTTGGTAATCGTTGCGAGATCTACACCGATCACCAAAGCCTGAAGTACTTGTTTACTCAGCCCGACCTGAATCTCCGCCAACAGAGATGGCTCGAGACAATAGCCGATTTCAACATGGATATTCATTACACCCCTGGCAAAGCTAATGTGATGGTTGATGCCCTGAGTCGTAAAGCCTACTGTAGTGAACTTGAAGTTCAAATACAACAACCACCTCTGTATGAAGAGCTTCGCAAGCTGAACATCGAGATTGTTCCGCAGGGATATGTGAACTCCCTGGTTGTCAAACTAGATCTCGTTGAACGCATCAAGACGATACAACATTATGACTCTGACATTTGGAAGATTAAGTGTCGTGTCGCCAGAGGAGAGCCCTCATTCTTCATTATTGATGCAAATGATGATAATGCAGTGTACTTCAAGGGTCGTTTAGTGGTTCCGGCAGCCAAGGCCAACCTGAACTACGCCCCTGATGTCATGAAAGAAGCTCATGATACCCCTTTGTCGATTCACCCTGGTAGTACCAAGATGTACCAAGACATTCGTCAGCGGTACTGGTGTTCTAACATGAAGCAAGACATCGCTCGATATGTTGATGAATGCGACGTTTGCCGTCGCGTCAAGGCAGAACATCAAAGACCCGCCGGAACTCTGCAACCACTCTCTATTCCTGAATGGAAATGGGACAAGATTGAAATGGACTTCGTCACTGGTTTTCCCCGATCACAGAAGGGTCATGATGCCATCTTTGTCGTCATCGACCGGTTCTCCAAGGTTGCTCACTTCCTGCCAGTCAAGGAGACTATCTCTGCTAGTCAGTTAGCACACTTGTATGTTTCCAGAATCGTGTCGCTCCACGGTATTCCGTTGGAGATCAGTTCAGATCGAGGCAGCCTTTTCACCTCAAGATTTTGGGATAGTTTCCAAGAAGCTATGGGCACTCACCTAAACTTCAGCACCGCTTATCACCCCCAGTCGCAAGGCCAAGTTGAACGAGTCAATCAAGTGCTTGAAGATATGCTTCGGGCTTGTGTCATCTCATTCGGTAAGAAATGGGAGGAACCTCTTCCATTTGCTGAATTCTTGTACAACAATAGCTACCAAGCTAGTCTGAAGATGGCACCCTTTGAAGTTCTCTATGGACGTAAGTGTCGAACCCCTCTGAATTGGTCAGAAACTGGGGAACGAACCCTCATTGGTCCGGACATTATACAGCATGCTGAAGACCAGGTTCGCGTTATCCGTGAACACTTGAAAGCTGCTTAGTCCCGCCAGAAGAGCAACTATGACCGCAAGCACAAGGAAATGGAGTATCAACCTGGCGAATACGCGTACCTCCGTGTCACTCCGATGAGAGGCACTCACCGCTTCGGGATCAAAGGCAAATTGGCTCCTCGCTACATTGGCCCGTTCCGTATCCTGTCCAGAAGTGGACCGGTGGCATACCGGTTGGAATTGCCGCCGAACCTCTCCCAGGTGCATGATGTCTTTCATGTGTCGCAACTCCGTCGCTGCTTCAAGGACCCTATTCGAGAAGTGGAGCATGATATGATTGAGCTGCAACAAGACCTGACTTATAAAGAACATCCGAGCCGCATTCTCGACCAGTCTGAGCGTCGAACCCGCAACAAGACCGTCAAATTCCTCAAGGTTCAGTGGTCGAATCATTCTGAAGATGAAGCCACTTGGGAACGCGAAGATCGTCTTCATGAAGAATACCCCGATCTTTTTCCCGCTACCACTTAAATTCTCGGGACGAGAATTCTTGTAGTGGGGGAGATTTGTAACGCCCTCAGATCTTGTAACAATAATCACTGTTGTTGGAACAGTAATCCTTTTGCTACAGTCAAATCACTGTTGCTAATTTCACTTTGATCACCTTTGCATTCTTTCTTTCAATGATCATGTTGGGTGATATTTCAAAAGCAATGTGATCATGGACCTTGTTCATCGTGGATCAAAACAAAGTCCAACCCAATTCTTTTGAAATCAATCAAAGCTTGAAATGCTTTTGGTCAAATATTAAAAACCATGCTGCAGATTAAACTTTGCCCATAAATTATGAGACTACTTTTAATAATTCACAAATATTCAGTGGTCCATGTTGGTATAGTTGTGGTGATTTATCGAACTACCAAATAATTCAAATAACTAAAACCGTAGCTTGAATTGCCCGTTTTAGTCATTTAATATTTAAAAGAAATATCAAATGAATTTATTTAGTTGCAAAAACGTTTGTGGCACTGTTATGCAGTGCCTTATTAATTTAGAGACACTTTAAACATTTTTCAATAATGTCTAAGCTGTTAAAACAATTGCAAAAAGAAATTAAAATAATAATAATAATAATAAACCTAATCTATTCTACACCGGTGGGCGTAGCCCACCCTTCCCTCCCCCTGGGCCGGCCCCAGCCAGCCCACCCCTACGCTAGAAGAGAGCCCGACCCCCACGGGGTCAACCCCCCCCCCCCCCACGACAGAACCGCACTCCCCATCGCGAATCTGGATCGGCCGCCCCGCCCCCGATCCCGATTCCCCCCGACGACCACGAATCCCTCCCACGGCCGCCGGCCGGCAGGTCCGGCCACATCGCCCCCCCCCCAGCGCCGCCCCTCCGCCTCCTCCTCACATGCACAGGAGCCCGCGCGCCGCCGCCCGCTCTGCTCCGGCGGTCCCCGCCCCGAGCGCCACGTCGCGGCCCCGCCCCAACCTTCACTCCGGCGACCCCCCCCCCCCGGGCCAGACCACTCCCCTCCACCCCTCAGGGAGCCGCTCGCCTCTGCCCTGCCCTCCCCCCCCCCTCGCAGTGCTAAGTCCGAGCCGACCGCCATTGGAATGGGGCTCGAGCTCCCGAGCTCGGCCGCGCCCAAGCCTCCCCCGTTTACCACCTGCTCCGCCACCAGCCACGCACGGGCAAGCCGCTCCCCCCGTTCCCCTGCACCTCCGGCCGCCGAGCCCCCCCCCCCCCCCCGGCCGTGCCACTTCCCTCGCCGGCCTCCTGCGTGCGCGCCATGGGAGCAGAGGGGCCTCCTCTGTTTACAGTGGGGCTAACCCACTGACAAGCCCCCCCCCCATTAGCCTCTAATCAGTGCAAACGAAACAAAAAGAAAAATGTTAACAAAAAATGTATCTATGACATGTGGGGTCACCCCTTAATTACATCTGTTAATTAAGATTAGCTGTTAATTATACATGTATGTATGACATGTGGGCCCTCTGAAATATTAGTTATAAATTAAAATGTTTTTGTTAAAATGTGAGGCTGACATGTGGGAACCACTGGTCAGTAGGTCCCACTTGTCAGTGTTGACTGGTCAAACCTCCTATGGATAATGTTAGGATTTAAATAATAAAAATAATGCAGGAAATGATTTAAAATTGATTTAAACTTCAAAAATCAATATCTTTTAAACCGTAAGTCAGATTAAAAAAATTTATACATCAAAATTGATCGGAAAAATATAACGAATACGAATACGCTATTCGGATACCCACCATACCCCTCTAAAACAACGAACATCGACATCCCTCCCCTCCGGGCCGTCTGTCCGATAATTGCCCGATACCGTAAAACTCTTCGGATGAATTTATTCTGAACACGAAAGTTGTTCAGAATGGATCAACTAACACGGATACACCCTTCACCTGTTTGTCGGATGTCCATGACACCTCCGGCATGATACCTTCCCCCTCCGGACACCCTGTCCGGTAATCACCCGGAGCTGACAGTTCATCCACGGATGAATTCCCGCTCCGTGCTACGTGTATCGTACAACGTTAGAGCATCGTTAACATTTCATATGTCATGTCTTGTAGTTGTATTGCTATTATTGCTGTGTATTTATTGTTTCTCCCCCCTCTTTTATTGTCTGGTAGTCTCGACGTCCGCTGCTGATGCCCCTGTGATCGACTACTTCGTCGACGACCGTACCTCTACCGTCGAGCTTACAGGCAAGCAGAGCCATTTCCTTCCCCAGATATCGCCTATATTTCCGTACTTTCTTGCACTAGGCATTGCTGCTGCTACATTACAATCCTATTCAATTGAATAGCCTTTCATTGTCACCCTTGATGTACCTTCCTTTATCCTATGCTGCCTATTATATATATTATATTCAGCAGTGAACCCTGTGCATTGTTAGTCAATAGGGTTAGATAGCGGGCCGTGTTCACTCTGGGAGTGATTGCGGATGCGTTACATTTCCACTGCTACAGGTACGGTTCAGAGCAGACACCGCTCAAGGACCCTACCCCGGCTCTGCCGAGCCACATCAAGTGTGAGCTATTGAGGAGTAATCCTTGTACTCCACTCGTTGCTGACTCTGTATAGCCGTCCTAGGGTACTGAACCACGGTTGTCCTTACAGGTAAGAAGTCGGGTGACCCAACGGTGCCCGCGCAGGTTATCTTAGCGGAACGACAGGTCAGGTGTATTCCACCGGTGTGCGGCGGGCCTGGTACTGTTCGTGGCCGAAGGATTTCCTGTTGTACGAAAGTCGAGCTCTACCAAGAGCAAACGCGAGACAAGGTAAGGAGACGGTTCACCTTGTTGGTAACCGCACGAGTTGGTGGGACGACAGGGCAGGAACCGACGTTACTGGTGGTCCTGGCTGCTGTCGTTGTCCGCGACTCACCGAGAAAGGGGCAACGATAACGGTTGTCCCGACAGATAATTGTAAAACGACTTAACGGTTCCGGTGGATGACTTGAGAGGCCGCAAAGGCCTATACGCACTACCTTCACGTGGGGTTTCGGTGTGGGCCCTCCGCGTTGTGGTCTCGTTCGAAAGCTCTGAAAGACGTCCAGTTTCAGCATTGTAGTTGGGTCGGATCGTGCTGCGGCACTGGATCCACATGGCGCACAACGACCCGGAGTGCGAGAGGTGATGGCCCATGAAGCTCTTGCGCTTAGAACTTTAGACCGGCGGGGACCTCTCTGATGAGCCGTAGGATGGGCCTCGGCGTGTCGGATAGCCTCGGTGGGGCATTCCCTAACAAGGTGTACGCCACCCTGGAGATCCGAGCGTGCAGGCTGAACAGTAGTGCACCCCTGCAGGGAGTTTGATCTATTCGAATAGCCGTGTCCACGGTAACAGGACGCTTTATGCTGAAGCCAGAGCCTACTACTACAAACTAATACTATTAAACTGTTGGTTCCGGTTTCTTTTCCTCGTAGGGAGTCGAGGAAGGGAACTCGGAGGCATTATTATTATTAAATATTACAACTTACTATTATACAATGCTGCAGCAACTTCTGCTGCATTGTTATTACATTCATGCTATTAACTGTTGGCTGGTTCTTATCTCATGCTGCAAGACTCGTCGGAAGATGCTAGTCTTCGATAGGCCTAGATTATTACCCTTATTCTGACTTCTATCTTGCAGTCCACTATATACAGCCTCCCCTTTCCATTTGATACATGCATAAATGCTTAGTAGCGGACGTAAGACTCGCGGGTATGCTAGATACTCACCTTTGCTTTATTTCCCCTTTTCGCTTTGCCTGATCGGCCGCTGCAGTCGACGTTGGAGCCCAGGAGCAGAAGATTCCAAGAGGATCCTACTACGACATCGAGTTCCCGTTGACCAGGAGTAGTTCGGTGCATCCCAGGCAGGAGGCCTCACCTTTTCGATCTGTACCTCTGATGTTATTTGTGCTAGTCTTCTTAAGGTAAAACTTGACTAACTATGTCTGTACTCAGATATTATGTTTGTATGGCTTATGTATTCGGGTCCGAGTGACCCCCCCTTCATTGTAATATATTGGTTTATCCTTTTGTGTTTAGTGTTGTGCTGTGATATTCTCACCGTGGCACCTTGATCTCGATCATGTACCCTGCGTGTATGATTACTGTACATGATCTTAAATCGAGGGCGTCCTTAGATTACCACAACATAGGCAAGATTTTTTTTGAGTACTAGCGTTTTTTTTGCAATGATCATGTAAACTAACTAGTTGCTAGCTAGTGCATGAGCTTAGAGTGCCGCACGTTGGCGGTAAAGAAACGAGGGAAAGAAGAGGCTTGCTTCAGTGCTCCCCCCTGGCGAAACTTTAAGACACCGTTTTTTCCCCACGTCAGGCCCGCCTAGCCCATATCCAAGCCCCGTATTACCCAAGTATTCGTACCGTATAGACCCACATCTGGGAGGACACCGTGGCGCACTACCCAAGCCACCGTGGCGCACTACCCGAGCCACCGTGGCGCACGGCCCCACCACGCGCGTGGTCGTCGTATCAGTTAGGTTAGTCGCACCGTGATCAACGCAGCTGCCCTAGATAGCTCCGTCCTTCGGGACTCGTCGTTGAGCGGCGTTGAGCGCCGTCGTTTTCGTCTTCGCTGATCTGATCTCTTCTGCGCAGATCCCATATGAGAGCGTCTTCCCCGGCATCCTCCAGAGGACCAAGGTACGGCATACCGCGGCATCATTCAACGTGAGGTTCAACATTCATTTCCTCTCGCCTCCATCGAACCGCCCGCCCCGCGCGTATAACTGATAATCTTTGTCGCTAGGTTTCCGAGATCGTGGACGCCGCAGAACTGGGACGTTGAGATCCTAGATAGTCAGCTACCCACCTCGTCGGCAAATCTTACCAGTCATTCTTTCACAGATAGTAGGATTCCCTGGTAAATCTTTCTCCTCTATTTCGCGGGTGATCTAGGGTTCTATGCTTCATCATCCTCCCGTATTACTCATTTGTTGGTTATTCTTGAGCAGTGGTTTACGAAATGGCTGACCCAGTGATCTATAATGATATCGAGGAAGATGACCGACGTTTGAATAGTTCGCCAGGCTGTAGTTCAGATAGTGGATACTCGTCAGATGATTCTAGTTCAGAGTATGGAGATAATTCAGTGCGTGAGAACGACGTGGAAGGTACTGATGTGAGTTTCATGTTTCGATGTCTTATTATGTTATAATGTTCTTTGAGTTAGTGATTTTGGCTCATGCTTTGTATTGATTTTTGTAGATAAACATCGATGGTGACAGTGTGAACAACAACAATGGGGTTTCGGTTGAGGAATACATTAATGGGGTATGTTGACATCATTTTATGTGTGATAAACAACCAATCCTCATGATGAAATGATAACGAATTATTCAAACTTTCAGCTATTTCCGGAAGATAGTGATGCAAATGACTATTACGGTGATTCTGACATGGAGAGTGGTTACGAAGAAGATACACTAGACACACATGATTCAGGGGAGTCCTCGGTTAATATGTGTGAGGTATGCATCCTCACCAGTAGCTTAGAAAAAAATCAAATTATGCAGATCAATGGATTGATTCATAATAACATCTTACAATTAACGCAACTGTTCTGAATGTGTAGGTGACAGAGGTTGTTACTAATGAAAAAGTCATTATGAGAGGCCATGCAGAAGACAAGAGGGAAACAGTATGGAAGATAATGCAAATGAATTTTGTTGCTGAACCGGTTGCTTATGTGTTCTACAACAACTACGCAAGAGATAATGGATTTAGCATTAGGAGGGATAAGATTCAGAGGAGCAAAGGTGGTTCGAGAAAATGGAGTTTCAGGCGATATGTATGTTCAAAGGAAGGGAAACGTGACCCAAAGTTGTGTACCGGTGAGGGACGCTCCCGTAGGCTTAGAGGACTGTCTCGTTGCGGATGCAACGCGCATCTTACCATAAAATTTGATAAAGGGAAGATGGTTTGGTATGTTTCATGTTTTGATGACAATCACAATCACACACTAGCAAGTCGGGACGAGGTACCATTTCTTTGGTCACATAGAAAAATCAATGAGTACCAGAAAGCTGAGATACAATCTTTGGTAGCTCAAGGGGTAAGAAAGAGTGCGATCATGGATTCATTTATTGGAAAAAGTGGATGGTATGGCGGTGTAGGGTTCGTCAGGCGGGATCTGTACAACTCCTGTGCCAAGGAGAAGAGGAAGCTGCTTTCACAAGGTGATGGTTCCACTGTCATAGGTATTATGATGACCCGAAAGAAGAATGACCCCAGTTTTTTTTTCGAGCACGAGTTAGATGTCGAAGGACGTCTGAACAGAATGTTCTGGTGTGATGCCCAATCCCATCAAGATTATAATGATTTCGGTGATGTGATGGTTTTTGACAGCACGTATAAGATGAATAGGTACGGCATGCCTTTCATACCTTTTATTGGTTTAAACCATCACCGGAAGACAATAGTTTTTGGATGTGGCATTGTTTCAGATGAGACCGAAGAGACATATGTGTGGCTGCTAAGAACATTCCTTAAAGCAATGTGTCAGCGGAAGCCAAAGAGTGTAATCACGGATGCCGACAATGCGATGATCAAATCTATTCTGAAAGTCCTACCTGATGTGTGGCACCGTATTTGCTCTTGGCATGTTGAAAATAATATGAAGATACACCTTTGTCATAAGTCACTAAATGAGTTCAGAAGTCTGTTGTACTACACCACGTCGACTAACATGTGGGAGGAAAGATGGCACGCGTTTGTAAGGAAATGGCAGACGAAATCCACAAAAACTTGGTTAAGGCGTATGTACAGGAAGAGGAGGCTGTGGGCGGCCTCATATCTGGCTGGAGGATATTGGTTAGGGATGAAAAGTAACCAAAGGAGTGAGAGTTTGAACTCATGTCTTCACCTACACCTTGACGGAGAAATGACCCTAGTGGATATGGCTGTGCACTTCAAGGTTGCCAATGTCCGTATCCGTGAGAACGAGACACGTGATGATTGCACAGATTCAAAGACTTTACCAGTGCCGGTTACTATCTCCAAGGAACTTGAGATAGCTGCTGCCAAAGTATTCACTGCAGCAAACTTTTACATGTTGCAATATGAGCTCAAGAAAATCAGCGGCATAGAAATTTTAGAACGAAACATTGTGGGAGAGTCGGCGACGTTCTTGGTGGCATGGAGAAATAACCACAAGAGTAAGTTTTACGTGGAATATAGACCTACAAATTTGGATGATGTGATTAGTTGCAGCTGCAAAAGGATGGTTCGAAAGGGTCTTCCTTGCAAGCATATTCTCCACGTACTAAAGGTCCTCAAATTTACTGATATACCAAAATGTGTTGTTCTTCGTCGATTCTCAAAAGATTCCAGGGGCGGCATGCCTGCTAGGCGGCAGAGCGACCTGTTTGCATTTGGTTGGTTTGGGGCAGCTGAACAAATGAGATATAGCCAGGTAAGTGTTTTAGTGTCACAAGCTTTGCATGCTTCATGTAGACACCCGGCGTTGTTCCATCAGCTGCAAGACAGTTTAAGGGACATAATTACTAAGAGCTATAAGTATGATGCAACATCAGCTGGGCAGAGTAGTTTTGCAAGGAAAAAGACATAAAATACTAAAAGCATCCTACCTGTAGTTGGGGATCCTATTAAAGTATCTTCAAAAGGTGCTCCAAAGAAAATCAGTAAACAAGTGCATGACAACCTCGTTGTGACCAAAAATGGCCGACCATTATCATTCGACGAGATCAAAAACCGGTGCGGCGCTTGCAGAGAGCGAGGACACAACAAACGCAGCAAGAGATGCAAGTTAAACCAGAAGTAAGCAATATATGTTCTCTTTATTCAAAAAAATCAATATTTCAAATTTGACAATACTAATATATAAGTGCTTGACCTTTTTTCTTTACATGTCCAGGATTGTGGAAGAGCTACAACAATAGAAGAGCTACATTGCTGGTGGACATGCAATAGCATTTTACTAAGACTACCTATGTTTTTTATAAGATTTATTCCATACAATATGGTATTGCGACAGACAGAATAAGTGTAATGCTTTCAGAATTATTACATAAAATGATGTGCATTTCTTATCACCAAATATAAGTGCTTTGAATATTTTCGAAATGACAAGAAAAATCTTCCAGCACAAAATTTTGTTCCTGGCGGTCATCTCGTGTTGATTCTGCGTCAGGATCCGCCTTGGATCAGACGCCAGGATCCTCCTCGGATAGGCCGTCTCGGCAGGCACGTGCACAGAACGGAAGCGGGACCCATAGGCCCATGCACATGTGCAGCCGTCCCCGTCCGAGGCCTGGCCCGCGGGGCCATTCGAGCGGGGCGTGATCGCCTCTGGCGTGACGCGCGCGCGGTGAGTGCAGGCGACCAGGCGCGCGCGGTGAGTGGAGGTGACCAGGCGTGCGCGGTGGTTACCATATACATAAAATAACGGGCCGGAACCCTAAAGATCCAAAATTCCAAATCTACTACGCGGCGATGACTGGCGTCGAAAAAGGGAGACGCGACGTTGTCCCTTCGCAAGGACCTGTCGCCGGTGACTGCGTGCCTGCGGATCCCTGGCCCCGCATCCCCGACTCACGCGTGTTCCCGTAGGAAGTATGGCAGCGCGGCGAGCCAGAGATGCGCCCTGCCCGTGGGCGTGCCGTCATTGCGCGCACGGTTGGCATGGCTGCTTTGGAGAAGGAGTTCCGCAACTGTGCATTGTATGCCACGCTGCTTGGAGATGCTCGTGTCCTGGGGACGCCGGCAGCACTGGCTGCGGCCATTGATGCTCACAGCGCCGTCCGTCGGGTGAAGGTACAGGTTGCTTGCCCAGCATATAACTTTTTCCTGCAATTCGAGTCGGAGGCCGACTGCACTCGTGTGGTGCACGTGTCGGAGAACTTCAAGTGCGCAGGAGCTTGGTTTAGTTTCCAGCGGTGGCATCGATCATCTCGTGGTACAAAGGTGAATTTCAAGTACAAGGCGCTGCTCAGTTTGGAGGGGATCCCGGAAGAGTGCTGGGATCATGACACTGTCAACTTAGTCCTCTCTGGTGTGGACGGTGAGCTAATACAAATGCTCCTGGCTAGTGATAAGTGGGTGCTGCCCTTAACTGCGTGGCTACGCAATCCTAGTGATGTACCCAAGGTGTTGACTGTGTCTATTCCTGCACCACCTAATGAAGAATGGAAGCCAGACTCGGACGATGAGAATTTGCATTCGCCTCCTATACCCAGCTCTCCAAGAGACCGTGCAACTTTTGAATTTTCAGTTATCATTCATGTGAAGGAGGTCGTTGATCATGGTCCTTTGCTAGTTGAAGATTTTCATGACGATTATCTTCCAGGAGAAGGTGAAGACCTGAGACGCAAGCACAAATTCAAAACTTGGCAAGGCAATATATATGGCACTGGGCCAGGTCCATATGGCAGTGCATAAAGTTATTCCTTGTGGCTCTTTTATTGTAATTTTTTTAACAAAAGAAGGCTACCCTTCCGATTTAATAAAAAGAAATCATATGTCTTGTTATTACAGGCAGCGGAAAAAAAAGGAAACCAGACACCCCCATTTTTCGAGTATGAGGGCATAGAGGATTACACCTCCAGGAACCCATCCCCCATCTCCAAATCATGTGCTCACTACCCATGATGCAAGAGCTACCATCTAGAAAGCCTTCTAAGGCAGAAAAGTAAACTAGATAAGCGAAGTATAATGAGTGCATTACAGGGGGAAATTTTTTCCAACGAGAGCAAAATAAAGAACAGGCATCCCAAAAACAGGACCAACTGTTGGGGTTGTTTCAGCATCGACGGTTTAGTCGCCATCTTCACTGTCTTCTTCCTCCTCCAACTTTAGTCTTGTATTCTACCTGTATGCATTCTCCATCGCATCTTCTCGAAGATCTCCCCCGCAATCTCATTATAGATCCTTGCTCCCTCCTGAAGCACCCTTTGGTCGTGTGGTTTTGTCTGTAAAACAGACCAATCAGAGATCAAATTAGCCATCAAATGAATAGGCACACTGGGATCGGTGACTTTGTCATTTTCAAAAATAGCTTTATTTCTTAATTTCCAAATAGTCCAAAGAATAGTTGATATTCCAACTAGCATATTCTTTTTCAAACTCCCCCTGAACCTATTGATCCAGGGTCCTAATAAATCCTCCACATTTTCAGGGTTTCTAGGAATGTTAAAAGCAAACCTCGTGATGGTCCACATCATTTTCCCAAGGAACACTAAAAAAACAAGTGATTAATATTTTCATCATTACCACAAAAAACACAACAAGCACTCCCCTGCCAATTCCTTTTGATCAGGTTATCTTTTGTTAGGATCGCATTTCTATTGACTAGCCATAGGAAAAAAATTATTCTGTATGGGATTTTTACTTTCCAAAAAAAATTGTGGATAGGTAACCCCATCTTCTACCAGATACATGTACATAGACTTAACAGTATATCTCCTGTTTTTGTTGAGTCCAAATAATTCACTTGTTTTATCTATCTCATCTAGCTGAGTTAGAATTAGTTTTTTAAGATCTCTGTACCACGCATTCATATTTCTGTTCCACCCTTTCAACTTTGCTCTAAGAGCTCTGATTTTATTCTGCCATCTATCAAGTTTAGATCCTTTTATCCCATTTGTTCTCCAAGTTTCAGTCACAATTTCATCAATGCCTTCTCTGATTAGCCAAGCATTTTCAAATTTAAAAATTGGGTCTAGTGTAGGTAAATCTCCAGACCAAACAAAAAGGGGAACATGGTAAGACAGCTCTGTCCCAACCCCACATACAGTGGTTAAGGGGTAATTATCATCCCATTCTACATCACATAGAACTCTGTCCAATTTTTCAAAGGCAGGGATTTCCTGGTTATTTCTCCAAGTATATTGTCTCCCATTAAGTGGTATAATTAACTCCTAATAAAAGCCCTCCAGATTTCCCTCTGGAGGGAACATGGTGCCAATGGAAATCTCTACCAGCACACAACTTCTATCTATCATTTTCTGTTTCGCACATTTCAGCATTTTCTTACTGTATTTGCCATTGCATTCACTAAGATCAACGCCATCTCTAGCACCACAAGAATGACTGAGATACTTATTAAAAGTGATAGGGAACTTACTCGCATTGCAGCTATGTACATCATCTCCAGAGCTCTCCCCTGCCAGCATCCAGAATCGGCTGCCGACCGGGGAGCAACTCAAGAGCGGGGCGGCTGATCAGCCTCCTTTGCCAGCCGCGGAGAGCGACGCGGTCCCACCGCCGTCAGTCATGGGGAACGGCAGGAAGAGCTTGTACTCCCACCAAATCCCGACGAACTGCACTTTGAATCCACTTCTTCTTTCCAGCACCAGAACTTTCCTGCACTGCATCCTCTCCTTCCATCTTCACATCCACGATCAACGGATTCATCCTCTCCCAGCTCTCCAGATCTATTGGCAGCTCCGCCTCTCCCCTCACCGGAACCTTCTGCAGATTTCCCCTCAGCATCACCATGTCTTCTTCCATATTCATCTCCTGATCTATCATAATCGGCTTGCGAGAGCAGCCAGGCGCCTCCAAATCCTCTTGTGGTTCCACCACAATCGGTTCCCCCATATGGTGCGCCTGGATTTGTACTCCTTTCATCTCTCTCTTTGTTCTGGATCTGCAGATGCGGCTTCCTCCATGGCCAAGACCAGAGCCTGCACCGCCTGCATTCTTCCTGTTGGAAACATGCGGGTCAACTCCGACGGATTCGCCCTGACCATGGCCACCACTGATTCCCGGTACAGCTCCTGCATGTTCGAGAACCAAGATCACACCTCCAGCGCCTTCCGCAATCGCACTAGATCTCCCGCCGCAAACTGCTCGGCCAGCACCACAGCTCTCGGATCTCGATCCATGGTGGTCTAGTGCGGCGGCACGAAGAGAAGAAGGAGGAAGGGGGGAATTGGTTTGTGCGAGTCAGTTTCGCTTGGCCGCACCTTTTGTGTCCTTCCCACATGCCCCCTTGCCTCCCATACCCCACCTCTCAGTCGGCCATGGCGGATTTCGATCCTTTTATTGTAATGTTAGTTCTACGATCAGTTTGAATGTGAACAAATCAATCTGCTGCTCAAATCGATCTCAATTATTGTACTTATGAGAAATCAAATAAAAGACATTTTTTTCTTGAGTTTAACTGAGTGTGCTCTCAAATATTGTGCAATGCAATGTAATCCCTTCTCTAGTGAAGGCAATGTAATCCCTTCTCTAGTGAAGGCAATGTATCCACTTCATTCCACGAGGATAAAAACCACGCCTGGTACTGGTGGAAAAATTAAACAAAAAAAGTACTTGTGGACAAATTCGAGAAAAGTATTTCAATCCAAACTCCGGTAGGAAAACCCGTTGTGTCTAGTACACCACGGGGCAAAAACCTACCCCCTAAACTACATAAGGCTCCTCATTTGATCATTTTCTCTGAGAGGGTGACGACCGTCTTTTTAACTTCCTCGAGATTGTTTGTACTTGATAGAAGAATTTGGGCAGCTTTAAGACTCCTAGAGCCGTTCACCTTTTCCTACAAAAAATATATTTATTTAAAACATGGACAGTTATATATGAAGGAACAAATTAAGTAGAGGTTTACGAATCCATCAAAAACGAACCTGGTTTACTTCTGCAGTCCAACGATCCCCATCCCAGTGTTCCATGCACTCCGTCACGAAAAGTCCACACGAGTTACTGCAATAAAATTATTGGAAAAATAAGTTATGCTAATTCACTATCCTTGCTATAACGCACATAATAGCATTCACCAGAAACTCACTCATCTGTTTGCTTTCGCATATCATCAACTTGTACAATTAACCATGTTAACACATCGGGATAGTTGGTATTCAAAATGATGTTTGCGTCCAGTATGTCATCTGCGATGGATGTTATCTGAAATATTTTGAACTTTAAGTCAAATGCATAAAATCGTATTGTCGGACTTGGAACTAAATATGATTTGACACGTCAGGAAAGGTGGCATTCAAAAGGATGCATTAAATCATACCAGTTCATTGACTACGCTTTGTATCTCACTTAATTCATATCGAGAGTCCAGAACTTGGAACTGCTCCTTTGGTGTATGCATAACAACAGTCGCCCAGTGACTATTGCCTATGTTCAGCGGGAAGTATGCCTACACATCGGGAGGGAAATCAATTTATTAGCATTGATTATTACCATGTACATGTTGTGCATTGTGCGTACATGCAATGTTTACCTTGTCACGGATGAAATATTCCTCTGTAACTCTTAGAACAAGTCCATTCTAGAAAATGCATAACCCATAGGAAGTGTTTCATATTTTGGCATTATTCAGAGTGTTTCAATATGCCAGAAAAACATATTCTGGTCCAGCACATAAGATGTAAATAAGTATTGTAAACGAAATTACACGACAACTTGGTTCAACTAAGTGACTGGAATAATTTATGCTATCACTGTTGACTTCAGAGATGATAAACAAGAAGCTTAAGACCATCCCGGCTTCCTCGGAACCAAAACACATAGTTTTCACCAACTCTCATATCAATCTTCTTCACAACCTCCATCCAGTTTGTTGTTAACATGACACTACTTGTCAGTTTTCCTTTCACCTTTGACTTGCTAATTACAACCTTAACTTTCAGTAGTTCTGTATTATTGGAATAGACTTGAATGAATCCTAGTAGTTGAAGAGGTGGTACAATGTGCTGCATGCTGAAGCTCCTCGAAAAGTACTGCATGCATCATGAATTTTTCTATGTCAATCCCTGAAGTAGTAATGTATATGTGACAAGTCATATGTAGTGAAAATGAAATCTTTACCATTTTTCCTTTGCCTTTGACTATATTTGATTTATTAATTGTGCATACATATAATAGTTTTCTTGGCAGGTGCTTATCAACCATCGCCTTGAGTGTAGCAAATTCTGCATCATCCATCGATACGCGGTTGTCGTACTGGCAGAAACATTCAAAGTCTTCCTCGTCATTAATTCCAGGACCTTCAGAAAACACAATCGAACGTAAGCAGGAGGAGTACAATTTACTGAATTTAATGCATAGGTATTTTATGAATGATACGTACCTCTTATGTGCTGCTTTCCACCCGGCAAACGAGAAGCACTAACACGATGAGCCCGAGCAGACATCACCACCTGTCTCAAGATCATTATGCAACGCCAGGATAATTAGGTTAACCTACATCTTAATGGTTGCAAAATAGGAGACAGCGGGAGGATCATCTAGTGTACGACAGCGGACTACTGGTGGCCGTTGATGTTTGATCGCCGTAAGTGGAAGGCGAGAACATACCTGATCCATGTGCGTATGCGGTCTCCGATGACGACTATAGGAGTAGATCGTGATGGTCGTCTGTCGGCGGAGGTGTTGAAGATGACCAAGATGCGCTCTAGGTCGTCGAGGGGTCGTGGATTACGTGTTTACGTGATTTGCGGGACGAAATCCTACCTTTATGACATATCGGCAACTAACCCTAGATTGTGGTGCGCGGTTGGGTTGGGCATGTACGTATGACGGCACGATCAAAAAATCAATTGCATATACCGCTCAAAAGAAGTCTATTCCATATATTTTTTGGGCAACTAACCCTATTCCAAATTTTAATTATTTTGATAAAATCATCTTAAAGTCCATCAAAACTCATGTGTACTATTTTCATTGCCACTAGTACATAAATGATGACTCCATGCAAGGGTATTCCTTTTTTTTGACTTATTTTTCAATTTTTTTTTGTTTTTTTTTAACTGGCAAAATTTGAGACCATACAAATTAGTTGAAAGGTTCGAAATTTTTTAAAGGTAAGAACATTTCTATGATATTACCACCACTTGCCTACCTAAATATGATTTTTTGGAAAAGATTTAAACACAAGATCAAGGACTTGTATTTCAAATTTGAATTACTTTGGGAAAATCATCGTAAACTCCATTAAATGTGGGAAATTAGCTACACATGGAGAAAATTCATAAAATTTGGGCAGCATCCCTCAAATATGATCTAGTTTGTGTGAAAATTGTATGGTTGCACTTTTCGCAATTATTTCTTGCACCTCCTTCACAAAAAGTTGCTTCTGTAGGGCAAAAAAAGAGAAATGATTTTTTTTTTAAAAAATGAAACAAAAGTTGCATGACATTGTTTCCCATGCCAACATGCACCAATGCTCCAAATTTAGGGTCAATATCACAAACCATGCCATGGGATTGCCCAAAAACTAGCTCCTTTGGCTTGAAACATATAGATGTTCATACCTGATACACCTCGTTGTGAAGGATCATTTTCAAAAGTTTATGAAAACTCAAGTTTAATATTTTTCACGGCAACTAGTACATAAATGATGACTCCATGCAATGGGATTTGTTTCTCTGACTTTTTTCCAATTTGTTTGGATTGTTTTCAAAAACTGGCCAAATTTGAGACCATAGAAATTAGTTGAAAGGTTCGAAATTTTTTAAAGGTAAGAACATTTCTATGATATTATCACCACTTGCCTATCTAAATATGATTTTTTGGAAAAGATTTAAACACAAGATCAAGGACTTGTATTTCAAATTTGAATTACTCTGGGAAAATCATCGTAAACTCCATTAAATGTAGGAAATTAGCTACACATGGAGAAAATTCATAAAATTTGGGCAGCATCCCTCAAATATGATCTAGTTTGTGTGAAAATTGTCTGGTTGCACTTTTGGCAATTATTTCTTGCACCTCCTTCACAAAAAGTTGCTTCTGTAGGGCAAAAAAAAGAGAAATGATTTTTTTTAAAACAAAATGAAACAAAAGTTGCATGACATTGTTTCCCATGCCAACATGCACCAATGCTCCAAATTTGGGGTCAATATCACAAACCATGCCATGGGATTGCTCAAAAACTAGCTCCTTTGGCTTGAAACCTATAGATGTTCATACCTGATACACCTCGTTGTGAAGGATCATTTTCAAAAGTTTATGAAAACTCAAGTTTAATATTTTTCACGGCAACTAGTACATAAATTATGACTCCATGCAATGGGATTTGTTTTTCTGACTTTTTCCAATTTGTTTGAAAAAAAAATTAAACTGGCCAAATTTGAGACCATACAAATTAGTTGAAAGGTTCGAAATTTTTTAAAGGTAAGAACATTTCTATGATATTACCACCACTTGCCTACCTAAATATGATTTTTTGAAAAACATTTAAACACAAGATCAAGGACTTATATTTCAAATTTGAATTACTTTGGGAAAATCATCATAAACTCCATTAAATGTGGGAAATTAGCTACACATGGAGAAAAATCATAAAATTTGGGCAGCGTCCCTCAAATATGATCTAGTTTGTGTGAAAATTGTCTGGTTGCACTTGTGGCAATTATTTCTTGCACCTCCTTCACAAAAAGTTGCTTCTGTAGGGCAACAAAATGAATTTTTTAAAAACAAAATGAAACAAAAGTTGCATGACATTGTTACCCATGCCAACATGCACCAATGCTCCAAATTTGGGGTCAATATCACAAACCATGCCATGGGATTGCTCAAAAACTAGCTCCTTTGGCTTGAAACCTATAGATGTTCAAACCTGATACACCTCGTTGTGAAGGATCAATTTCAAAAGTTTATGAAAACTCAAGTCTAATATTTTTCATGGCAACTAGTACATAAATGATGACTCCATGCAATGGGATTTGTTTTTCTGACTTTTTTCAATTTGTTTGAAATTTTTTCAAAAACTGGCCAAATTTGATAGCATGGCAATTACTTGAAAGGTTTGGAATTTTTGAAAAGTAACAACTTTTATATGATATAAGAACTACTTCTCTACCCCGAAATGATTTTTTAGAAAACATTTAAACACAATATCAACCACTTGTAGTTCAAATTTGAATTACTCTGGGAAAATCATCGTAACCTCCATTAAATGAGGGAAATTAGTTACACATGAAGGAAATTCATAATTTTTGGGCACCATCCCTCAAATACGATCTACTTTGTGTGAAAATTGTCTGGTTGCACTTTTGGCAATTATTTCTTGCACCTCCTTCATAAAAAGTTGCTTCTGTAGGGCAACAAAATGATTTTTTTAAAACAAAATGAAACAAAGTTGCATGACATTGTTTCCCATGCCAACATGCACCAATGCTCCAAATTTGGGGTCAATATCACAAACCATGCCATGGGATTGCTCAAAAACTACCTCCTTTGGCTTGAAACCTATAGATGTTCATACGTGATACACCTCGTTGTGAAGGATCAATTTCAAAAGTTTATGAAAACTCAAGTCTAATATTTTTCACGCAAACTAGTACATAAATGATGACTCCATGCAATGGGATTTGTTTTTCTGACTTTTTTTCAATTTGTTTGATTTTTTTCAAAAACTGGCCAAATTTGATAGCATGGCAATTACTTGAAAGGTTTGGAATTTTTGAAAAGTAACAACTTTTCTATGATATAAGCAATACTTCTCTACCCCGAAATGATTTTTTAGAAAACATTTAAACACAATATCAACCACTTGTAGTTCAAATTTGAATTACTCTGGGAAAATCATCGTAAACTCCATTAAATGAGGGAAATTAGTTACACATTAAGGAAATTCATAAATTTTGGGCACCATCCCTCAAATACGATCTACTTTGTGTGAAAATTGTCTGGTTGTACTTTTGGCAATTATTTCTTGCACCTCCTTCACAAAAAGTTGCTTTTGTAGGGCAAAAAATGATTTTTTTAAAAACAAAATGAAACAAAAGTTGCATGACATTGTTTCCCATGCCAACATGCACCAATGCTCCAAATTTGGGATCAATATCACAAACCATGCCATGGGATTGCTCAAAAACTAGCTCCTTTGGCTTGAAACATATAGATGTTCATACCTGATACACCTCGTTGTGAAGGATCAATTTCAAAAGTTTATGAAAACTCAAGTCTAATATTTTTCACGCAAACTAGTACATAAATGATGACTCCATGCAATGGGATTTGTTTTTCTGACTTTTTTCAATTTGTTTGAATTTTTTCAAAAACTGGCCAAATTTGATAGCATGGCAATTACTTGAAAGGTTTGGAATTTTTGAAAAGTAACAACTTTTCTATGATATAAGCACTACTTCTCTACCCCGAAATGATTTTTTAGAAAACATTTAAACACAATATCAACCACTTGTAGTTCAAATTTGAATTACTCTCGGAAAATAATCGTAAACTCCATTAAATGAGGGAAATTAGTTACACATGAAGGAAATTCATAAATTTGTGGCACCATCCCTCAAATACGATCTACTTTGTGTGAAAATTGTCTGGTTGCACTTTTGGCAATTATTTCTTGCACCTCCTTCACAAAAAGTTGCTTCTGTAGGGCAAAAAAATGAAAAATGACTTTTTTAAAAACAAAATGAAACAAAAGTTGCAGCCAACATGTATATGCTGACCCAACCAACGTGTACTGTAAGTACACACTGCTGGTGCTCAGGCAGCCAATATGTATATGCATGCTCCCTGAGCCAACATCCGGTGAGGCCATCAACATTAGAACATAGTAGCTTAAACATAGTACTCCATTAAAAACTAACCAAGTTCAGCATACTCCATGCATAATTAACCCACAAAGCACGCATAAACATAGTACTTCACTACTATCTACTAGTTCAGCAGTACGTCACCACACATTCAACACCAAAAGACATGAGCTTATACATAGGGTGCCTTAATTGTCGTAATGCGTCAGGACAGCTAAGAGTGCAGCATGTTCGCCCTGATCACGGAGATCTTTAGCACCAGCACCCTGAGCGATAGCCTTGACATGGGCAAGCAGACCACACCTTTGGCCATCCCTAGGGACAGGCTTGCCTCTTTTATGGAACTTGCAGAAATAGTCTCCACTTTTGGTCATGTAGGCAGAACATCCCTCCTTCCAGAGCCTGTCCTCCACCTACATCGTGAATGACTTGTAGTTGTAGTCCTCCACTTCAGGTAGCTCGCCTTCAGAATCAACTTGAAACTTGTACTGCACAAAGCCAGCATCAAACAAACATGCAAAAAGTTAGTATTCATCCATCCCATGACCAGGATAATGAGATCACCTGCATGTTTTAACAAACTCACCGGGACATCGTCATCGGTGCTGATGTCCGAGTCAGAATAGGGATAAGGATCCTTCCTCTTCTCGCCTCTCTTGCCAATCTGTTTCAGGAACAGGAGGAATCAAGTTATATTATAGCACACAATTACCATAAATTTATTAAAGACCAAGCATGCACGATATGGAAAATGAGCAAGCAAGGAACTTGTGGGTCATCTAATTATAGAACATCTATTTGTTGGAGTATTAATCATCCTAGTCCAAATGCATATTTTAATTGAAAAGATCTAAATTTTAGTACCCTACTCACCTATCAGTGCATCCGGTAATAAAATCTATATGAAATGATTTAGCTGTACTACATATTATTAAACACTCCTAAAAAACAATGTACTTTAATGATTCCACTAACTAACAAAGTGGAATCAACAAATAGCTGTCAGAAATATATAAATATCCTAGTTAGTACTACCAAAATGTAAGACCAAATGCATATTTTAAATACTGATGACAGAAATATATAAATGTCCTACCTCATTATTAAACACTTGTTAAAGAGGATGTACACTGTCCTAGCTCATTACAAATGGAGTTAATTGCAAACATCTAAATTTGAGAGATATAAATGAATAGATGTTTCTGCAATTATAAATGAATGTTAATTTGATAAATCTAAATGGATGTTATTTGCAATTATGAATGGATGTTAATTGCAAAGATCTAATTACTGATGACAGAAATATATAATTTTCCTAGCTATTATGAAACACTTTTCAAAAAAAAAGTACTCTCATGCACAGTTCATAAGAATGATCCAAGAAACTAATTGGTTATCTGCAATTATAAATGGAAGTATGATTGCAAAGATCTAATTTATAAATGGATGTCAATTGCAAAGATCCAATTTATAAATGGATGTCAATTGCAAAGATCTAAATTATAAATAGCAAAATCAAGGATAATTAAAGCAGGGGTAAATCGAAAATGTTAATTTAAAAAAATATGTCAATAGCTATTATGAAACAATATTTAAACCAGAGATAACTGATACACACAGATAACAATCAATACATAATCAAGGATTACATGTATGCTTCAATGGAATCAATTATATTGAATCAAATTATATATAAAAAACAGGGGTAAATGGTAAATGCTAAACAGTAATGAAGCTAAACACTAATGAAACACTTCCCAAATAGGATGTACATTATTGCTTCCACTAATTAACAAAGTGGAAGAAAGAAACAACTGTCAGAAATAAATAACTACTAGCTAATATGAAATGTTAAAGAACTAGTTATCAAACAGTAATTAAAAGAGCACTGGGTAAATCTTAAACACTTTCTTACAATGAACCAACATAGATGCATTCACACTACCAACCAAAACCAACAACAACACTTAAACAAGTCACTTTATTACAGTCAAATCTAGTTATATCACAATCATGGATTAAGCAAGCTAGCACATAATATTTGGGTTAAAATAGAGATAATCATGGATGACATTTATGGTTCCATGCAAACAATTATATTGAACCAAATTATGAACCAATAATTAAAGTAAAAATAAATGATAAACACAGATAACATCAATACATAATCAAGCATTACATGTATGGTTCCATGGAATCAATTAAATTGAATCAAATTATAAAAAATAATTAAAACAGGGCTAAATGGTAAATGGTAAACACTATTGACACGTCCAAAACGTATCTATAATTTCTGCTTGCTCCATGCATGTTTTGTGTGATATTGCTATGATCTAGATACACTTTCATACACTTTTGATCATATTTGAACTAACCAATTAACTCAGTGCACCACAGTGCCAGTTCCTGTTTTTTGCTGTTTTTCTATTTCAGTTTTCCCCTATATAAAAAGTGCTCTAAAAATTTGGGAAAAATCAGAAAAAAAAAATCAGCGCAGAGGAAGCTTCGCGAAGAGCCCGAGAGGGGCCAGAGGGGAGCCAGGAGGGCCCTAGGCGGCCAGTGGGCGCGGCCCCACCCCTGGCCGCGCCAGGGGGGCGCCTGGAGCCCCTGGCCCACCTCTGGCTGCCCCCTTTGGCTCCTATTTATTCTCGCGTCGCGAAAACCCTGATTCCAGAACCCTTTTCTCCAGAAGCAATTCCGATCTCCGCCGCCATCGCCGACAAGCTTCGGGGGACCAGAATTCCTCTTCCGGCACCCTGCCGGGACGGGAAGTGCCCTCGGATTCATCTCCACCGCCGTTGCTTCCCTCCTCCATGAAGCGGGAGTAGTTCCTCCTCGGGGCTGAGGCTTCTACCAGTAGCTATGTGTTCTTCTCTCTCTCCCATGATGTGATCTTCGTTGTGATCATAAGCTATGTTAATCTACGATGATCCCATGATGTTTCCCATTCCTCTATGTATTGGATTGATGTACTCAATTGATCTTATCTAGTATAATCCCCGAGACCAAGGTGGCAGCGGTCTATTGGACATGGGTTAGAAGAATATTTTCATGAGTGATTTCCTCTTTTGTGTGTGGATTGAAGATTGAGAGTCTCTTGGTGCTTGTCTTTGACTATCCTTGAGATATGTTGTGGTGATTATGGTACTCTCTTTGGATGGCCGCGGTGACATTGGGAAATCCATAGATTGAGAACTACGAACTTTGAGGTGTGCTTTTGTAGCCCTACATAATTCTCATCCTCTCTTGACCACAAAGGAATGACCTCCGAATGCATCTCCATTGCATGTTTTATGGGAAATATCATATGATTAGACTATGTTAATGTTGTTGGGAGTTGCCACTAGTGAAAGTATGAAGCCTAGGCCTTGTTTCCATCATTGTTACACCGTTTGCACTCACTTTTGTTACATGTTTGCTTGCTGCACTTTTTGTTAAAGATTTATATTACTTTGTTTTGCCGCACCTATCACCCATATTTTACCATCTCTTCGCCGAACTAGTGCACCTATACAACTCCTAGTTGTATTAGGTGTGTTGGAGACACAAGAGACTTCTTGTATCTTAATTGCAGGGTTGCTTGAGAGAGACCATCTTCAACATCTACTTCCCTGAGTTCGATAAACCTTAGGTCATCCACTTGAGGGAAATTGCTGCTGTCCTACAAACCTCTGCGCTTGGAGGCCCAACATAGTCTACAAGAATAGAAGCGTGCGTAGACATCAAGCTATTTCTGGCGCTGTTGCCGGGGAGGTGAGTGCTTGAAGGTATATCTTTAGATCTTGCAATTAAATCTTTTCGTTTCTTGTTTTTATTTTCACTAGTTAGGCTTTATGGAAAACAACAACAAAATTATGAGAGAGCTTTATGAGCTCTATCTTGAGTTAGGACATGAAGTGTTTGAGAAGGAGATCAAAAAGCCTATGGAGCTTTATTATTTTCACAACACTCATGATAGTAGTAATGTTATTTGCATGTCTTCTTTGAATACTTTTGATGCTAACGATATGCAAAGCTATAAGCTTGGGGATGCTACGTTTGATGAAGATGATCTTTTTAGCCCCCCAAATTTTGATGAGGAAATTTATTTTGATGATACTTTGCCTCCTATCTATGATGATTATTGTGATGACACTTATGCTATAAATAATAAATGTATGGAAGTGTATCATGATAAGAATGATTCATGTGATAGCTATTTTCTTGAGTTTGCTCCCACTATTACTAATGAGAAGGATTTTGCTTATGTGGAGAGTAACAAAATTTCTATGCTTGTGGATCATGATAAGAATTTTTTATGTGATACTTATATTGTTGAGTTTATTCATGATCCCACTAAAAATTATTATGAGAGGGAAACATATGCTTATAGATATTTCAATAATATCAAGTTCCCTCTCTTTATGTTGAAGGTTTTGAAGTTGCACTTGTTTTGCCTTCCTATGCTAATATCTTTTTAGCATAGGAAGCCAAAATAAGTGCAACTTCAAAACCTTAAACATAAAGAGAGGGAACTTTATATTATTGAAATATCTATAAGCATATGTTCCCCTCTCATAATAATTTCCAGTGGGATCATGAATAAACTCAACAATATAAATATCACATAAAAAATTCTTATCATGATCCACAAGCATAGAAAATTTGTTACTCCCCACATAAGCAAAATTCTTCTCATTAGTAATAGTGGGAGCAAACTCAAGAAAATAGCTATCACATGAATCCTTCTTATCATGATCCACTTGCAAAATAGTATTCTTTATAGCATAAGTGTCATCACAATAATCACCATAGATAGGAGGCAAAGTATCATCAAAATAAATTTCCTCATCAAAACTTGGGGGGCTAAAAAGATCATCTTCATAAAATGTAGCATCCCCAAGCTTATAGCTTTGCATATCATTAGGATCAAAGGTATTCAAAGAAGACATACTAATAACATTACTACTATCATGAATGTTGTGCAAATAATAAAGCTCCATAGGCTTTTTGATCTCCTCCTCAAACACTTCATGTCCTAACTCAAGATAGAGCTCATAAAGCTCTCTCATAATTTTTTTGTTGTTTTCCATAAAGCCTAACTAGTGAAAATAAAAACAAGAAACAAAACGATTTAATTGCAAGATCTAAAGATATACCTTCAAGCCTTACCTCCTCGGCAACGGCGCCAGAAATAGCTTGATGTCTATGCACGCTTCTATTCTTGTAGACTATGTTGGGCCTCCAAGCACAGAGGTTTGTAGGATAGCAGCAATTTCCCTCAAGTGGATGACCTAAGGTTTATCGAACTCAGGGAAGTAGAGGTTGAAGATGGTCTCTCTCAAGCAACCCTGCAATTAAGATACAAGAAGTCCCTTGTGTCCCCAACACACCTAATACAACTAGGAGTTGTATAGGTGCACTAGTTCGGCGAAGAGATGGTAAAATATGGGTGATAGGTGTGGCAAAACAAAGTAATATAAATCTGTAATAAAATGTGCAGCAAGGAAACAAGTGATAAAAGTGAGCACAAACGGTGTAACAATGGTGGAAACAAGTCCTAAGCTTCATACTTTCACTAGTGGCAACTCTCAACAACATTAACATAGTCTAATCACATGATATTTCCCATAAAACATGCAATGGGGACGTACTCGGAGGTCATTCCTTTGTGGTCAAGAGAGGACAAGAATTATGTAGGGCTACAAAAGCACACCTCAGAGTTCGTAGTTCTCATCTATGGATTTCCCAATGTCACCGCGGCCATCCAAAGAGAGTACCACAATCACCACAACATATCTCAAGGATAGTCAAAGACAAGCACCAAGAGACTCTCAATCTTCAATCCACACGCAAAAGAGGAAATCACTCATGAAAATATTCTTCTAACCCATGTCCAATAGACCGCTGTCACAATGGTCTCGGGGATTATACTAGATAAGATCAAGTGAGTACATCAAATCCAATACATAGAAGAAGGGGAAACATCATGGGATCACCCTAGATTAACATAGCCAATGATCACAACAAAGATCACATCATGGAAGAGAGAGAAACCACATAGATCAAGATAGAAGACTTAGCCCCGAGGGGAACTACTCACACATGGACATGGTGAGAGGGAGAGTTGTTGATGGAGAGGTGCAGCCCAGAGGAGACGAAGGAGACGGCAACGGCGGCGGCCACGGCCCTTGGGGGCAGCGGCCCTTGGGCCCCTTCTTCTTCTTAGAGATGGTGCTGCTGTGGAGATTGATCTCCCCCTCAAGACGGCTGCCAAGGGGGAAGAAATTTCGTGGTGCCCTTTGACCTAGGTTTCCTCTCTTTATATAGACTCTCGGATTCCCGTCATCCAAATTACGTCTTCTGTATTTTGGGGTTTCTGGAAGCATCCAAACTTTGATTGGGCCGAATTTTATGTCTAAATCCACCGGAAAAAATTCACTACAACTTTGTAGTTTTAAGTTTTTCCGTTTGAGACATTCTTCTAGCGTTTCCGAGGCGATCTTTAAAACCTGTCTGGTGGGGACAGATTTCGGGAGAGTTAGAATCCAACTCCTACAAGGCTCTTTTTTGTGATTTTTCCTTTATCCAAGTAATTCCTACACATAAAGTAGAAAAACAAGAACTTGTGCACTCTTGCAACCATTAATAGGTTAGTTCCAAAATATGTTATAAAAAGATATGAAAGTGTATCAAAAGCATAGCAATATCACACAAAACATGCATGGAGCAAACAGAAATTATAGATACGTTTGGGACGTATCAGAGAGAAACATGCTTCACTTTCAAAATCTAGCACACATCATAGGATTCTTCATGCCTATCTTTTTGCTGTTATGTGTTCTTTATCTTTTCGTAGCTACTACCATGTTTAGTTTTAGCTTTAGTTTGTCTTTAGCAAGAGCCTTGGCTTTTGTTTAGTTTGTTGCTGGAACTCTCTTTAGTTTTCTTGTTTATCTTGTTAAGAGAGTTGGTTGTTGCTCTGAGTTGTGTCTTGTCTTGAAAGTAGGTAATTGAGGTTGCTTTTTAATTTTAGTGGTAACTTGCAATGGTTTTGAGGTATTGATGTGAGTAATGTTTGAACTTTTGGTGTCAAGAGCTTTAGCTTATTAGTGATAGGTGTCGTATTTTGGGAAATCCATGTGTATTTTCAAAAACCTACAAAAACTAGTTGAGAACTCTAGCTACTAGATGGATCAATAATCTTTGGAGGGATCGAATATTAGAGTACACTCACGTACCATGAGTCGAGGATGCGCAAGTATAACCAAACCCCCATACACTCCTCCTCGGGGTACTTGTCTCTTTGTGAACCTCCTTATTAGATTGAGAGTTACTGATAATAAGTGCATGAGTTCTTCGGACTAATGTAAGTATTGAAAGTTGACACTTCCACCTCCTCATATTTGCTAGCCTCTCCCGTGTCGTGCATTGCCTTCTTCTCACTTCGAGAGTTGGCGTCCACCTTCGCCGGTACATCCAAACCCTTGGCATGATACGCTCTGTCATCATAAACCTCCTTATATCTTTCCTCAAAACAGCCACCATACCTACCTATCAAGGCATTTCCATAGCCTTTTCGAGATATATTGCCATGCAACATCCACCTCTTCATGACTTGATCTTCATGTCATACATGTTTCTGCTACACTGGCAGACGCATACATTGCATACATCATGATAGTTACATCTACTTTATGATTTTGAGTACCTTGTAAAGTGTGAAAGATCTCCTTTACCTTCTTGTAAAATAGAGTGTTGCCCTTAAGTGAGGAAAAGATCCCAAAGTGGACACAATAATATATCCCAAAGAGTACAAATGAGAGTTAAATAGAAAGAGCCATTGATGCCACAAAAAAATAGAAAAAAATAGAAAAAAAGAGAAAAATAAATAAAAAGAGAGAAAGGGGCAACACTACTATCCTTTTGAGAGATCCACACTAGTACTCCCTTTATATCCTTGTACTCCATAGAGATGATCATTATGCATATAGCTATGTGGGGACCTTCACACTATAGAACTTGGCTTGCATATTCCAAGGATGAGCCTCCTCAAACGAGCTCTAGGTCTTCATGAGCGAGCAAGTTAGATGCACCCCCACTAGTTCCTTTGGAGAGCTTCTTAGCTCGTATGTGCATCTGTTGCATGGCAATCTATCATTTGGCATCTCTTGCCTATGATTGTCCTCATTGATGTGAGTCTTTCTCATCCTTTTTTGTCTTCCTCCTCCATATTTCTCTCTTTGCAATCCAAAGTGTCAACTCTCGTGCTTACGCTCATCCATTGCATGAGTGCTCAAAATATCGAAAAGGAGTGGATCAAATTGACTTGTACCTGGCTAGTGGTCTGGGGACGAGTCAAGATAAGATTCCAAAGAAGACCGAGTGTGAAACTTTAGTAGATTGAGTTCTCAACAAAAATACTTTTTCATCTCGTGTCCCCTATCCCCTTTCTTGCACGCAAACACCATTTGGAGACATTCGAGTCACGGACAGCGAGAGCTCTTGCACCCTTTGTTCTTTTGCTGCTTGTGTCAATGCTAATATAGACTCTTGCTTGTTAAGACATGAATTGAATTGCATGCTTTGATTGCTTTACTTTTCAAAGTTCTTATATGGTTGCTAGCATGTCACCACAGAAATTATGCCGTTATCATTTACCTACTCGAGGACGAGCAGGAATTAAGCTTGGGGATGTTGATACGTCCAAAACGTATCTATAATTTATGCTTGCTCCATGCATGTTTTGTGTGATATTGCTATGATCTAGATACACTTTCATACACTTTTGATCATATTTGGACTAACCTATTAAATCAGTGCACCACAGTGCCAGTTCCTGTTTTCTGTTGTTTTTCTATTTCAGTTTTCCCCTATATAAAAAGTGCTCCAAAAATTCGGGAAAAATCAGATAAAAAATCAGCGCAGAGGAAGCTTCGCGAAGAGCCCGAGAAGGGCCAGAGGGGAGCCAGGGGGCCCCCAGGCGGCCAGTGGGCGCGGCCCCACCCCTGGCCGCGCCAGGGGGCGCCTGGAGCCCCTGGCCCACCTCTGGCTGCCCCCTTTGGCTCCTATTTATCTCGCGTCGCGAAAACCCTGATTCCAGAACCCTTTTCTCCAGAAGCAATTCCGATCTCCGCCGCCATCGCCGACAAGCTTCGGGGGACCAGAATTCCTGTTCCGGCACCCTGTCGGGACGGGGAAGTGCCCCCGGATTCATCTCCACCGCCGTTGCTTCCCTCCTCCATGAAGCGGGAGTAGTTCCTCCTCGGGGCTGAGGTTTCTACCAGTAGCTATGTGTTCTTCTCTCTCTCCCATGATGTGATCTTCGTTGTGATCATAGGCTATGTTAATCTAGGATGATCCCATGATGTTTCCCCTTCCTCTATGTATTGGATTGATGTACTCAATTGATCTTATCTAGTATAATCCCCGAGACCAAGGTGACAGCGGTCTATTGGACATGGGTTAGAAGAATATTTTCATGAGTGATTTCCTCTTTTGTGTGTGGATTGAAGATTGAGAGTCTCTTGGTGCTTGTCTTTGACTATCCTTGAGATATGTTGTGGTGATTGTGGTACTCTCTTTGGATGGCCGTGGTGACATTGGGAAATCCATAGATTGAGAACTACGAACTTTGAGGTGTGCTTTTGTAGCCCTACATAATTCTCATCCTCTCTTGACCACAAAGGAATGACCTCCGAATGCATCTCCATTGCATGTTTTATGGGAAATATCATGTGATTAGACTATGTTAATGTTGTTGGGAGTTGCCACTAGTGAAAGTATGAAGCCTAGGCCTTGTTTCCATCATTGTTACACCGTTTGCACTCACTTTTGTTACATGTTTGCTTGCTGCACTTTTTATTACAGATTTATATTACTTTGTTTTGCCGCACCTATCACCCATATTTTACCATCTCTTCGCCGAACTAGTGCACCTATACAACTCCTAGTTGTATTAGGTGTGTTGGGGACACAAGAGACTTCTTGTATCTTAATTGCAGGGTTGCTTGAGAGAGACCATCTTCAACCTCTACTTCCCAGAGTTCGATAAACCTTAGGTCATCCACTTGAGGGAAATTGCTGTTGTCCTACAAACCTCTACGCTTGGAGGCCCAACATAGTCTACAAGAATAGAAGCGTGCGTAGACATCAACTATTTTCATACAACAATTTTAGTTCATTCTAATTCAGTTATCTTAGAAGCATGGATTAACCAAAAGTAGCACATAATCTTAATGTTTAACTAGCACAAGTTCAGATTTAAACAAATGCATATCTATTTTCATACAATAATTTTAGTTCATTCTAATTCAGTTATCTAAGAAGCATGGATTAACCAAACTAGCACATAATCTTTTCAGGTTTAACTTGCACAAGTTCAGTTAAATAATGCATTCATATGTTCCATGCAATCAATTATATGCTAGCAAAACAGAGATAATCATGGATGACATTTATGGTTCAATGCAATCAATTATATAAAATTATGAAATAATAATTAAAGCAGAGATAAATGATAAACACAGATAACATCAAATACATATACAAGTCACTTTCTTACAGTGAATGGATTGTGTTAACCAAAATACGTACAATTGGATATGCATATGGCTTGCCAATATCACACCTATCATAAATCAGTGTGTAAATCAAAATGCATATTTAACCCACATCATGAGCACTCATACATCATTTAAAATCTACCAAATCTAACCTAGTAACCATAAAGCATGCAAAAAATCTTTACAAACCCTAACTGCTCAACCAAGCATCAATTACAGGATCTAATAATTAGATTAGATCTGCCTCTCCGATTGCATTTATAGAAATCACAGTGACATAAAAGGAAGAGTCCACATCATGAGCACTCATACATCATCTAAAATCTATCAAATCTAAACTAGTAACCATAAAGCATACAACAAATCTTTACAAACCCTAACTGCTCAACCAAGCATCAATTACAGGATCTAATACTTAGATTTTATCGACACAAAACCCTAAGCAAATCGAACAAAATCAAAATGAAACCCTAACGGATAACTACAACCCAAATCAATGTATGCCTGGATAGATTTGAACTCAGCTCATCCAGCAGTTCCTCCGATGGGCCTGCGTCGTCACCACCGCCGGTGGCTGCAGCGTCCTCCTTCGCGACGGCGCCCGAGGCGGAGGATATGTCCGCCGTCACGACGCCCTTGCCTGCAGATTTCTCCACCGCCATGACCCCCGTCGCTGCAGAGATCCCCGCCGCCTGGTCGCCATACGGACCGCCTTCGTCATGGCCTCCGGTGCCTGCTGCTGCATCGGCCACCGCGATGCCCGTGGCCGCTGCAACCTCCGCCGCCACGGCTCCCGTGGCTGCCGCTACCTCCGCCTCCTTCGCTTCGACGACGGTTGTTGCTGCAGACATTGCGCGGTTGCCTCCCTAGTCGTCGGCGTAGTGGGAGAGGAGTGGGCGGTGGCATGCGGGTTTTTGCCGAATTGGGGGAGAATGAGAGTGTCAGGGTGGGTGATGCGGGCCACGCCCTTTTATACCGGCTGCCGCTTCGGTTCCAATGTGAACCCACCACCGCTGGCCCACCTGTCCGCCGCTGACGCTTCTGTTTCTTTTTTCCCTTTTCTTTTTTAGATAACGCCACGTCGATTCGTATGATACAAGTCAGCAGTACACGTCTGCGCCGTATAAATACGTGATACGAACTAGCGCAGCCCCGCGCGGCCCGTATGGGCTTTCTACAACGCATAAAAAGAAAAAATAATTAAGTAGACCCGCCGCGGCCCTAATTGCGAAAGGTTACAATTTAATCACAGCCGTCCAGGCTCTTTTGATCGTGACGACTTTCACCAAGGGGGGAGCACCGGAGCAGAAGTGAGGAAAGAAATCAACTAGGCGTAGTGGACCATGCACACGAAAAATGAACAGACATGTGCAACCCTGTGCATCGTGATGCACGTGATTACACCTCTCTAATCAAATGCGCGCAGTGCTCGGCCGATCGAACGGCGCGACGCACGGCGGACGCCAGCCTTACAATCAGCCGGCTGAATCAAAGCATTTTTCTTAGAGCATCTCCAGCCGATCGATTGGGGGGCTCTCGACGATGAAATCGGCTTGGGAGCGATCGGCAACCCAGCCGCGGCCCCAGGGTCACCCCCTAGGCGCATAGATTCGGCGTAGTTTTGGTGCAAATTCGTTTCATTTTGGCTGGTTCGGTATAAAATATGAAATTTCGGCTAAAATGAACGCAAATTCGACGCAGTTTCGGCGGTAGTTCGGCGCACAACATACAGTACAATACATAGTTCGGCATAAATACTAAAAAACAATACAAATCAAACTAGGTATTGCCTTTGCGCATCCATAGATGATCCACTATATCTTGCTGCAGTTGATGATGCACTTGCGGATCTCGAATCTCCTGACGCATATTGAGGTAGGTTGTCCAATCTGCCGGTATCTGGTGATCAACAACTGCAAGAGGTCCCTGGTTGATATATGGTTCAATGTCATACACTGGATCCCCTTTCTCGCTCTCAATGATCATGTTGTGCAAGATGACACAACAATTCATTACCTCCCACATTTGATATTTCGGCCAGATCAGAGCGGGGTACCGGACAACGGCAAATCGAGATTGGAGCACCCCAAATGCCCGCTCGACATCCTTCCAGCAAGCCTCCTGACACTTGGCAAAGCAAGAGTACTTTCCTCCTGGCACAGGGTTTGAAATAGTCTTCACAAATACTGGCCATCTTGGATAGATGCCATCTGCTAAGTAGTATCCCTTGTTGTAGTGGTGCCCACTCACCTCGAAGTTCAGCGGAGGAGCATGTCCTTCGACAAGCCTGGCAAAGACATTTGAGCACTGCAGGATATTGATGCCATTGTGTGTTCCTGGCATGCCAAAAAAGGAGTGTCAAATCCAGAGGTCATGTGTAGCAACTGCCTCAAGTACCACAGTGCAATGACTTTTTGCGCCCTTGTACATCCCCTGCCAACAAAATGGACTATTCTTCCATTCTCAATGCATGCAGTCGATGCTTCCAAGCATCTCAGGAAATTCTCTTGCTTCATTCTCTGCTAGGATCCTAGCAGTGTCTTCAGCATTGGGTGATCGCAAGTACTGTCCTCCAAAGCAGCCCACCACTACTCTGCAAAACTTGTACATATATTTAAGGGCGGTGGACTCGGCCATGCGTACATAGTCCTCCTTTTGATCACCAGGAGCTTCGTATGAAAGCATCCTCATGGTTGTTATGCGCTTCTGAAGTGAGGAGAACCCAACTGTGTCGGTGCAATCTTTCTTGCAAATGAAATAATTGTTGTACTCTCGGAGTGAATTGACAATGCGAAGAACGATCTTTCGGCCCATGCGATACCGGCGCCGGAATACCTTCTCGCCGTGCAGGGAAACATCAACAAAGTAGTCGGTGTAGAGCAAGCAATATCCCTCTGAACGAAGCCTCCTTTTTCCTTTCGGTGACCCATCTTGGAGCTGCCTCGCTGCGGCGCCGCGTTGGTGCCGAACAGATCGGCCAAGGTGGCGAGCATCAGGAGGTGCTCCTCGTCCTGGCGCCGGCGGCCTCTTCCTCCATTAGTGTGGCGAACGTCGCCTCGTCTTCGAAATCCATGGCGCGGCGCAGGGTTCAAGCAATACGCTGAACACCTGGCGGACGGGGTGGGCGTGACCAGTCGCCGGTGTACTCGTCTGGGTGCGACCAGCCGAGCAGCCGATGCTGTGCTCGGCCAAGGTCGGGAAAGGAGATCAGCGGGGGCGAGCTCTGACTTTTTCGGCGGGATTGGGGGCGGAGCGACGACTATTTTGCGGCGGTGCGGCGCCGCCGACGACAAGATGGTGAAAAAATTGGTGATCGATTTGAACAATTTCACCTGACAGAGTGGGCCACACGGCGCATTTCACTTCGCCCGACGTCCCGAGGCGTCCCGCAGCGCGCCGGGTCGGCTTGGGATCGTCGGACTCAATTTCGACCCAATCCGACGTTATTTGGCCTTTTGGGGGCGCGACTGGACGAATTTCCTTCATCCGATAACAAACTTACCGATAGAAGAAGCAAACTCAGTCGAATAGTGTAGGAAAGGACATGGTAAATTTTTGGAGAAGGGACAATTACATTTCTACCCCTAGTTATGTCTCACTCGTCTGATTTTTCCCTAGTTTAAAAAACACACCTGTTTTGTCCAAGCCACTTCGCGAATCTTGTGCTTTTGTCTTTTGACCGTTTGACTGTAACTTTGAAAACTTCAGAGCAGATTCATACTAACTCAAAAAAATACAAATAAGATATCAAAATGTTCAGAAAAACATCACCTATATGTGTGTGTCATTTGCAATCATGAAAAACGTGTTGAAAATTCCCCATCTGAGTTCGAGCTCATATGATCTTAGCATGAATAACAAAAATCTCAAAAAAATCAAAAAAAATCTGAATTTTTTTACCTGTAAACATTGACAAATGTTTTAAGTTCTTGCAAAGTTTCATCATGAAATAACATTCATGAAAGTCATGGCAAAAAAGACAAATTCAACACTCCAAAATTCTTTGTTTCAGAGTGTTGGATTTATCTTTTTTGCCACGACATTCATGAATGTTATTCATGATGAAACTTTGTAAGAACTCAAAACATTTGTCATTGTTTATAGAAAAAATAATTCAGATTTTTTTTTAATTTTTTTAAATTTTCTATTCACGCTAAGATCATATGAGCTCGAACTCAGATGGGGAATTTCCAACACTTTTTTCCTGATTGCAAATGACACGCACATATAGGTGATGTTTTTCTGAACATTTTGATATCTTATTTGTATTTTTCTGAGTTAGTATGAATCCGCTCTGAAGTTTTCAAAGTTACGGTCAAACGGTTAAAGGGCAAAAGCATAAGATTCGTCAAGTGGCTTGGACAAAACATGTGTGTTTTTTAAACTAGGGGCAAATCATACGAGTGGGATATAACTAGGGGTAAAAATGTAATTGTCCCTTTGGAGAACACGTAATCAAATGCCCCGGGACCTCACTCACGTCCAACAAGATTAACAAGAGATGGAAACTGAACAAGAACCAAGATGATGGATCAAGCATAGCGCTAAATTATTAACGTCTACCAAGCTAAACTTCCACCATGTTGTCCACGAGGACACCATTGCCAATCGATCGTCACTGAGCATTGCACACTAACACTACCCACTGGATAACTTGATATATTAAGTCCCCTGGCTACAACCAAGGAGAAAGAAATAGGAGGACCATCTCAGTTCGTCAGGCAACACATATAAAACCGAATTACTTCACCTGTTAAGATGTTAGCGGTAGCTCTCGTTCTCGATTTCAGACCGTAAGGAGTTGCGGCAGTTCTTCACTAACTCCATTGTCAGCCTCCTTTGCAGAACCTTCAAAAGTAAGTTAGTCGAACATATGCAAGAATAGGTTCCTCAAAACACATATGCAACAACTTTCTTAGGTCAAAGAGCTGATTCAGGATGCCTAGTGATGATTATGCACCAGACAAAAGACATATTTTTAGATGCCCCGTGCCCCCGTCTATAAAAGACCAACAAGTTCAGAGATACAAAAGGTATCCGATAACAGGCTTGGGTTACCAGCTCTCTAGCAAAGCCTACAAGATTTCGTTTTGTGGAGGTAGATGCCAACAAGATATTGAAATAGAGAGGGACTACAAGAACATATCTCAACAAGCTAAGATCACTCTAGCCTACACCGCTTGGCCCCGGACCTGTCGTCGCCATTGACTTCAGTTTGGTCAGGTGAGATTGGAGTATCACCAACGATTTTTTGATTTCCTCCTGCGTTTTGCTTCTCCGCATCGGCATCCAAAGCTGCAAATAGATTGAAGTCGAATAAAGATAACCAGATGGATAAGTAATTCCCAGAACTGGGCAAGTCGGACCCAGTTCCAGTTCATTATCTCCTCCTTTGTCACACTAATGGAAACTGAATTAAAACAAAAGTGCAGGAGCTGGCACGTGCACTAGAGATAATTATTACCAACCAAAAACATCCTGATACCTAGTACTCCCTCCGTCCCATAATTCTTGTCATAAGAATTATGGGACGGAAGGTGTATTAGTTTAGTAGTGCTACGTAACAACGAAGAGGGGAAGATTAAAATTGAAGAAGCCAAACTCTTAACAACTGAATACAGTGACAGTTTCAGTTAGAAATAGTACCTCCTTGAACATACTCCCTCCGTTCCAAAATAACTGTCTCAACTTTGTACTAGCTCTAGTACAAAATTGTACTAAGGCTGAGACAGTTATTTTGGAACGGATGGAGTATTAATTAAAAGTTTGCATACATAAGATGAAGGACAACAGAGTGTCTTTACAAACATAATCTAGCCTCAAGGAACTGCATGAAAATAAGTAAACGTTATCCTTATACTACTATACCTACTAGCAGAACAAGTAAGTAAGAACTATACTTTGTTTCAAAAAGCCACACACTGATGTATGGATTCCTGGAGACAAATATTATCAGAAATGTCTGTGTATACACTATAAAGTGAAGTTCAACAGATAGCATCTTTGGAAATACTCTATTAAACTAATCCATCTTTCCTTTTGTGAGGGGAAACAAACATCTTCAATATTGGAGCTGCATCTTATACGACCCAGGAAACATGCAAAATTGCAAACTATGGAAGGAATACCATATGCCGATTGACTTCCATAGTCTTGCCTGCCGCATGTGCATAAGGCTTTGCAACAAAATTAATGGATACCATTGTGCTTCTATTTAGAAGGAAAAAGGCAGAATTCACTGGATATATCAGATCTAACAGCAAGCGCTGCTTTACTCTAACAAAACCCATTTAAGCCTGAATTAAAACAAGCTAAACTAACACAGACAAAACCCATTTAAGCCTGAATTAAAACAAGCTAAACTAACACAGACAGAAATTTCCAACATTAGCATCCCTTCTCTCCCACAACCTAAATGTTAGACTTAATTCAGTTTATGTTACAGACCAAGACACAATGCATCTCTCGCAATGCTACACAGAAACACACCATTTCCAGTCACTAAACAGAAACAAGTAGTAAGAGGAATCTACAAGAGGGCAAACGGAAAAATTACCTGAGCAGAGAGCCGGTGGCAGCCTCCAAGCGTGAACGAAACGGGTGGCGATGTGTTTGCTGGAGAGCTCCTCAGCCAGCTCGTAGAGCTCGCACTCCACGACCTTGCGGTCAGGCACGTCAACGCCGAACAGGTGCCTGTCCATGAAGAAGTAGACCACGCCGGGGTTCCTGGGATGGATGAGCGCGAGCACCGGGAGCTGCCTTGCCACACGAGTCGCCTTGAAGCTCGCGTCGTTGTAGATCTCCGAGAAGGTCGCTTCATATTCCAGTGTCCACTCCGTGGAGTCCGGATCAGCGAGCGTCCACACGCTGATCTGCGCAGAGCCGAAGCTGTTGTGGTTCTTGTACAGGTCCACGAACCGCAGCTTGCCGCAGCTGACGGCCACGCGGCGGTGCTTGTCGAGCACTGCAGTATTGTCCCTGTACTTGAGCGCCTTGAGCGGCGGGAGCGGGACGACGCTCAGCACGGGCGCGTCCTCGAAGGGGTTGCAGGCGAGGAGGCCCCAGGAGAGGTCGACCCACCAGAGCCTCCCGGCGTGCGAGACCACGCCGTTGGGGGTCAGCGGCCGGGGTGGAAGCGGGAGCGTGTGGCGGACCTCCTTCCTCACCCACCCCCCGGACTGGGACGAGAAGCAGAGGAGGTCGGCTTGCTCGCCGACGATCGGCTGGAGCTCAGCGACCATGTAGCCGCCTGCACCCTCAGGGGAGACGATGAGGCCGAGCTGGCCCGGGTTCATGATGAGCTCGGGGTTGGGGAGCGGGAAGGCGGAGGCGGATTCGGCGTCGAGGACGAAGTAGCCCGCCACGAATGGGCGCCAGCAGAACTCCTGGCGGTTGGGGAGGTCGATGACGGTGGGGCCTGTGGCGGGGCCCTGGGCGGCGTGGAGGAGGAGGAGGCCGGAGGCGTCGACGGCGAGGACGGACGGGAAGTTGTCGGGAGCGGTGCGGCACGGGAAGACGCGCGGGGGGATGGTGAGGACCGCGACGCGCGGGGGCGGCGGCAGCGCGAGGGAGAGGTCGGTGTCCGGTGGAACATCGGCGTCGGCGGCCGACACCTTCGCCACACTGCCCAGGATGACCCACGACGGCGACGCGGACGCCATATCGGCTTTGGATGCCTGCCGATCTTGGGCGAACCGGTGAACGGTGGTCGCGTCCCCCGGTGGGGGGGGTTAGGTTTTAACCGGCGTCGCGAGCAAAGGAAAGCACGCGAGGGAAGGTTCAACAAATACCAAGTCAAACATAGGCTCAGCCAATCAAACATTCAACAAACACCAAGTCACCAAGTTCAATAATACCTGAAATCATACAAACAGCAAGTTCAACAATCATACATTCCACACATAATGTAGTTTAATATTACCTCTGTCCACAATTATAAGACGTTTTAGATAGGTAGATCGGGTTTCTAAAACGTCCTATAAAAAAGAACGGAGGGAGTACATCAAATCTAGCCAAATTTGACCAAATTGAAATTCACTACTTAGCTCAGCCATACCTAGCCAACATGCCAACAAACCTAGTTCCTTCCCCTTCTGTCTCAACGAGCTCGATCTGGGTCGTGGCTTTGCTTGGTGCGCCTATTTTTTGGGCTCGGTGATCGTGCTGGAAAGGAGATAGGCCATAATTCGCCTTTCTTGGCTTGGGAATCCTTCTCTCTTGGGTTGGTTGAGTGAGCAGAGGTCATCGTTGCATCTGCAAATGTTCATCTCATCGTAGTCATCGTCTCGTGGATCCTCCTCCTCCTGCACCTCATCTCTCTCTTCTTCATCGGATCCTCCTACACATCATGAGAAGGACATGCACAGCTGGAAGAAGCGGCGGTTGTAGAAGCATGGCTATAAGAAGCAATGGAGGTCGAAGCGGTATTCGGCTGTCCAGGAGCATCGATGATATCATGACGATGATTGCAACCAAGCATACCTATTATCTATCAGTAACCGTTCAAATACGGCATGGGCCTTGGGCCCATTATACAACTTTAGAAAATCTCTAAGGGCCCACGTGGGTATAGCATGATATAGAGTGAAGTGGTGGGAAGTTTTGCATCTCTTTGTAAGGGGGGCTCTCCTTCATGCTATTGGAGCAAGAGAAGAGTGGGAGCTCCCGCGCTCCTCCTCTACCAGACTAGCTTGTTGATTAAAGTATGGTTAAGGTTTCCTAACCATGGACATGAGTTGTCATTTAATAACGAGGTCATATCATTAGGAGAATGATGTGATGGATAGACCCAAATATTAGCATAGCATTTGATTGTTAGATGTTGCTAGGGTTCAATGAGATAATAAGATTGTGTTTTCGAATTTTATATTAGGAGTCTCTGATGGAATCCCTTACATCACGAGGAGTTTCAAAATGGTACGAATATAATATTTCATATAAGGAAAGTCATTTTTGGGATGCCGGAAAAGTTCAAGATTTTTTTGGTATTTTACCGAGAAGGTTCTAGAAGGTTTCAGGGTGGGGGCACGTACTTGGAGGGGTCACACGGACCTGGGTGGTGAGCCAAGGCACAACAACCCTTGGTCCATGCACACCATCCCCCAAAGGGATGAGATCAAATCCATAGTGAAAGGATCGGAATGTCGACTAGAGGGGGGTGAATAGGCGACTAATACTTTTTAAACTTTTCTTAACAATTTAGGCTCAACAATGAATATAGGTTGTCTAGAAATGCAACTATGTGAGCAACCTATATGCCAACAATAACGAAACAACAAGCAAGCAATAAATAAGCAAGGAAAGTAACTTGCACAAAGTAAGGTAAAAGGGAACACGAGAGACAAGGATATGTTTCCGAAGTTCCTTCTCTTTCGAGAAGTATGTCTCCGTTTGGAGAGGGTGAGGAACACAATGCTCACACGAAGCCAACGAGGGCCACCCTATTTCTCCTCACGCTCTTACCAATGTAAGATGTTGTGATCCACTACGAGGTAGCCTTGAAGGTGGCAACCAAAAATTTACAAACAAGGTTGGGGCAATCTCCACAACTTAATTGGAGGCTCCCAACGAAACCACGAAGCTTCGCCACAATGGAATGTGGCTTTGAGGTGACCTCTTCCGTCTAGGGCACCAACGCACCCAAGAGTAACAAGATCCACACGGGATTAGTGGGGGGAATCAAATGTCCTTTGGTGGAAGTGTAGATCGGGGCCTCCTCTTCCAAACCCTAGAGAATCAAAAAGTTTTGATGGCTAGGGAGGGAGATCGGGCAAGAATGGGGCTTGGGCGTCAATGGAGGGAGATTGGGCAAAAATGGGGAAGAAGACCCCCTTTTATAGTTGGGCATAAATGCAGCCGTTGGACCTCCACCAACCACGGTACTACCGCTCTAGGAGCGGTACTACCGTGGTGCGGTACTACCGCAAGGGTGCGCGGTACTACCGCTCCCGGGTAGTACCGAGGCCAGTACTGTGCCCCACTACCGCCCTATCCAGAGAGGATACGGTAGTTGGTGCGGTACTAGCCACGGTACTACCGTGGTGCGGTACTACCGCTATTCCAGCGGTACTACCTTGCCGCGGTAGTACTATGACACAGTATCGCGCCCCACTACCGGTAGTACTGAGACCAGCACCGTGCCCCACTACCGCCCTATCCAGAGAGGATACGGTACTAGCCACAGTACTACCGTGGGGCAGTACTATCGTGACCCCAATCGGTACTACCGCTCTGGCAGACCCAGAACTCGAAAGCCACCATGCCCAACTCCTCCACGACGCAAAGAAAAATATGTGGGTGCAGAGAGTGTGTATGTGTGATGATTCCACCCACCATTCCACAGCGGATCCCCTCTTGATAGTACGGTTTTCCTACGACTCAATCAATCAAAAAGATATCGAAAGGAAACTCCGTCTTCACTCTCCAACACCAGAGGGGAACCTGACCGTCTTGTGCCATGACCACCATTATCTGAAATGCTTATTAACACACTGTTAAATCGCAAATGCATTGTCATCAATCACTAAAACCAATCAAGGGGAAATATGCCCTATCAATCTCCCCCTTTTGGTGTATTGATGACAACACAGGATTTGCATAAAATAGGACTAGAGAAATTAAAACATGACATTCATTTACAAAATATAGACAGGCTCCCCCTAAATGTGTGCAACAATTTATATATGCCTATGGAATGCAAGACACGCACATAAGGAAGACACTTGTAACAACCCAGATTTCACAAAAATTAAAAATTTTGTTTTCGGTGTGAATTGTCTGATTGTCTGATTTGTTTGCGGTGTTTGCATCCCCGATTTATCGATCGACGATTATATTCCCCCTCTTATCTCGTATCGGACGGAGACCGACCCTTCCACCCTGACACTCGACCTTTGCAACACCGGGTTTCACCCGATCACAGTCGCGAGAACCGCACGAGACCAGCCGCAGCCAACGGAACGGAAAACCCCGTTTAATAATTAAACGGGATATTTTTATAGCGCACCGGAAAATGTTGTCGGAACGTCACCGCAGTGAGGTACGATCGAAGAGCTCGACGTGCTAAGCGCGTGGTTCGAGATTTCATCGGAATCGGAGTCCGTATGCAACTTCGGCGGTCACGAACGCGATCACCGGACACGCGAGAGGGTACCGAGGGCGTTTGCGTCAACTGGCCAGCCAACCTGCCTATATAAAGACCACCAGCCTCCCACACCCAATTAGGGTTTACCCCATGGAAAAATTGCAGCCACCCCCCTCTAAAAGTCCACAAATCTGCCCAACAGTCCCCCACAGCTCGAAACCCTAGATCCAAAGCCACCACAGCCATTTGATCTGCAGATGGACGGCCACAGAGGCGTCCACGTCGCCCCAAGGAGTCTCCTCCCACCTCTAGCCGGATCCCAGCCGCCCCGGGCCCCGTAGGGCCGGATCTGGGCCCCGCGGGCCCGCCAACCGCCGCCGCAGTCGCCTCCCATGGAGGATCTCCTCTGCCTCCGGCGAGCCGCCGCGCCCACGGCCTCCTCCCCTTCTCCTTCGCTCCCTCTCCTCCTCCTAGCCTCCCTAACCGCCACCGCCCCCTCTGCAGGTGACCGCCGGAGCCCGGCCGCCATGGATGCCGCCACGGGTGAGCTCGAGGCCGAGCTCGGCCGGGAGCCGCGCCACGCCACAGGAGCTCGCCGCCGGCCTCGTCTAGGGCCGGATCCGCCCCGGCCCCTCTGCACCGCGCCCGATCCGCCCCTCCTCCGGCCTCCTCGCCCTGCGCCGCCTCGCGCCGGTGGCCGGCGCCGCCGCCGCTGCCCTGGAGCGGCCGTGCCCGAGCCGGCTGGTCTCCTCCAGCGTGGCCAGGTGGGCCCCTTCGCAGCCAGCCCAGCAAGACGGCCCATGGCGCCAGGCCACCTCCAGCCCGAGTGGGCCGAGCCCACTAGTGGGGTGAGGCCTTTTTTTTATTTATTTTTTTTAGCCTCTGTCTTTTTTTTTCCAGCACCCTGTTAATTTTGCTAAGTGTTGGAATATTGTGCTGCTGATGTTGTTTTGCAATGCGATTTCCCGTTAATCCGTAGCTCCGATCGCGTTGCGCCCAAAAGACGAATTGCTTAGAATCGCGTGTACTTTAATCCGTCTTTTGTGAGTTAATTGTTTTGAGGTTGTTTAGATATAGTTTTTGCTGTTCAAAGTGGGCATCAGGCCGTTAATTGCTTTAAATTCCTGCTATTGTGCTGCTGTTATTATTTTGTTGCAACTTTGCATGATGATTGTAACAAATCCATGAGGCCTATTGCATTGATTCCTTTTGCGTTGCGTTAAGCAATGTTTCTACTTCAGTTTCATGCATTCACATGCCATATTTTCCTGCTGCATCATGTTTATATTTTGCTCCAAAGTAGCTATCATGATGGTGTTGTGCTACTATTGCTGAAACTGTTATTTTGTTGCAACTTCGGATGACGATTGCTTCGCAACCGTTTATCGGAATTGAGTGATTCCAATTGCATTTTGTTAAGCATGATGTCTACTCTCATCCCATGTATTGCTATGTCATGTTGCTGCACTTTTGCATATAGATTTACCCCTGTTTTTACAGCATGTGTGCATAAATTGTTTTGCTTGTATCTTTTTAACCGTAACTCCGTTTGGGGTGTTATTTATATGTAACTTGATTAGTTTTTCGTGTTCTTTGTGTTTATGCTATTGTTTGCTGTTGTTAACCAACCTTAAATATGGTTTAGGACAGAACAGTACCAAATCTCTTAATCATCGTGCGGCACTTAGTGTTATGCCATGTTTAGGTTGTGCCTCACTTAAATTGACTAGCATAGATAGTTTACTTTGTGCTTCACCTCTTGACATGTTTGTGTGCTATGCCATGCTTGCTTGAGTTGCCATGTTAATAACCGTTGTTTGGTCACCTGTAGCTAAACAACTTGAACCACCGTAAACGTGCGGTATTCGTCGTGTGTGACGAGTACTCCACTTAAATCGTTAGTAACCGCTCTCGACGGTAGGTGCGATGTCTCGTGCTACTTCTTGTTGATGCTTGCTCTTGTATTGCTCCGTAGTAATAGTGGTGCACCGTTGATTGCTTTCCAGTGTTTCCTTCTTGTGTGCTTCCGCGGGTACCTCTCGGAGACGTTGCGAGCGTGCGATCGACTACACCTTCGGAACCTGACTTATCAACAGGCAAGGACTTGCATTACTTATGATCCATTCTATTTCAACCAGCGGTTTGCATGCTAGTATAGGTTAGGTTCGATGTTTGATCCTACCACATGTTTACAGCCTCTTTCAAACCGATACAGCCATGTCCCCTCCCAGCAAACCTTGTACTGCTATGTTACTATTGCTCGTTGCTCAGCCCCTGCTTAGTATGCATGCTTAGGATGCTACGATGTTACCCTGTTACTCCTTGGTTTGGGATATCACATTATCATTATTATATTATTGTTGATGATATGATTATTATTATAATGTTGACTACAATCGACGAAGGATGGAAGGTCTAGGCTATCCCGCCCCGACGCTTTGTTCCATTCGAGTCACCTAGGATCCGAGTTCCGGGTATTGGTTTTAAGACTGAGCGTGCCTAACCGCGTGTGGGATTTTATGGGGTCCCCTCTTCTTACCTACCTAGCTTCAAACATTTCTAGTGGTGGCCCAAGCTGATTTACCATTTGAAACCGTGTGTGTGCTGGTCAGCTGCCAGTTGTTTTCAAACCAACCCGGACCAGTGAGGACATAGTTCCCTTGCTGGCCCACCTTGTCCGGCTGAGGACCCGGTTATCCCAATGTGTGATGAACCGGCTATCCAAACCCGAGACAGACGGTAGAGACCAGATCGAGAGAGCGGCCGGCTCCTGAGATGGATGTCGACTCACCGGGGGCCACCCGGATTTGTTCGTTGTTAGTTAGAGGGACCTGTCGTTTCGGATCTCTTGGAACTAAATCATAAAATGGTTGCCTATAATGGGTAGCAACTGAGAGTGATGGACGTGCGTGCGGAGCCTCGTAATGGGCAGTTGGTACACCCCTGCTGGGTTAAATCTTTTCGAAAAGCCGTGTCCACGGTTATGGACGACTTGAGACCTACGTCCTGTTCATAGACAACAACAACTGAGATAATCTTAATATAACTTGATCAATGTGTGTGTGTGCCTTGACTGCTTCTTCTTCGTCGGGATGCGAAGAGGAGGACAAGGATAGGATAGGTGTTATGTTTGCGTAGTAGTTGGTAGCAAGACTTGTTGGAGGCGATTCCTCATCGAATGCTTGGCTTCTTATCTTACTCTCTAGATCGTTAGCCACTTCATAAATGCTAGTGCGGCAGCAACCTCACCACTTACCCCTTCCTTACCGTAAACTACTAGTTGTCCTAGAATGACGAGTGATGAAGTCCTTGCTGGGTCAGATGACCACTACAGTTGGATGCTGAGTACCTCTGTTCTCATGATACTACCCCCAAACTCTTTTCAGGGTTCTTGATCGACAACAGGTATGGTGATCGACGTTTCACGTGGAGACTCGACGACGACTAGTTAGGCGGATCCCGGCGGACGTCCTGGACCCGTGTGGTTATGGGATCGTTGTTTTCTCTTTGCCACTAGGAATTTGCTTGTAGTCTGTACTCAGACATGTATCTTCCGCTGTTGTATTATATTTGAGGCAGTTGTATGCCGATTGTATGAGATGTTGTATCCTTGTATCTGTAATGTTGTGATATCATGTTGGAAATCCGGGGCATATGGCTTGTCATATGTCGCGGTGGGTCCGATATGTGCTTCGTCCTCGGGTTCGGGCGGGAACGTCCGAATCTGAAACAGTACCGCATATCGGGCCTTACAACTTGGTATCAGAGCCTTACCGACCGTAGGATCCCCTCTCTGGCCGAAGTCGAGTCTAGACAAAATTATTTTGTAGTTACTAAGTTAGTTATCGGAGAGTAGGAATCTTTTTACTCCTTACCCTTGCTCTGGTCAGGACAAGTGTCATAAGTGTTTTAACTCTGATCTTATCCCCTTCAAACTCTAGGATCTCGAGTGTGTGGAGTTTCGGAACCGTTACAATGCCCTGCGTGCAGCGTATTGTCTCGATTCCGAGCTCAGGTGGGAATTCCTGTAGTACCTTTAGCTTGTCCGATTTTGGGTATCATCTGGGTCCTCCATTGCCATCCCTCCTTTTACCGGTGTTTTTACGACTTGCGTCGAAAGCACTATCCCTTGATCTGGTTTACGCGATCGTTCTTCCTCTTGTCACTGACGTTTTCGTTATTCCGACGATGTCGTCTCTCTGCGGAAATTTATCTCGACCGAAGTTCGACGTCGACATGGAGCAGAGTCCCTTGTTGGTGGTGTTGAAGATTGTCGACTCCTTTCTCTCCCCCCTCCCCCCCCCCCCCCGGATCGTCCTGGATCTCGGGACGAGATCCCTTGTTGGTGGTGTTGACTGTAACAGCCCAGATTTCACAAAAATTAAAAATTTTGTTTTCGGTGTGAATTGTCTGATTGTCTGATTTGTTTGCGGTGTTTGCATCCCCGATTTATCGATCGAAAATTATATTCACCCTCTTATCTCGTATCGGACGGAGACCGACCCTTCCACCCTGACACTCGACCTTTGCGACACCGGGTTTCACCCGATCACAGTCGCGAGAACCGCACGAGACCAGCCGCAGCCAACGGAACGGAAAACCCCGTTTAATAATTAAACGGGATATTTTTATAGCGCACCGGAAAATGTTGTCGGAACGTCACCGCAGTGAGGTACGATCGAGGAGCTCGACGTGCTGAGCGCGTGGTTCGAGATTTCATCGGAATCGGAGTCCGTACACAACTTCGGCGGTCACGAACGCGATCACCGGACACGCGAGAGGGTACCGAGGGCGTTTGCGTCAACTGGCCAGCCAACCTGCCTATATAAAGACCACCAGCCTCCCACACCCAATTAGGGTTTACCCCATGGAAAAATTGCAGCCACCCCCCTCTAAAAGTCCACAAATCTGCCCAACAGTCCCCCACAGCTCGAAACCCTAGATCCAAAGCCACCACAGCCATTTGATCTGCAGATGGACGGCCACAGAGGCGTCCACGTCGCCCCAAGGAGTCTCCTCCCACCTCTAGCCGGATCCCAGCCGCCCCGGGCCCCGTAGGGCCGGATCTGGGCCCCGCGGGCCCGCCAACCGCCGCCGCAGTCGCCTCCCATGGAGGATCTCCTCTGCCTCCGGCGAGCCGCCGCGCCCACGGCCTCCTCCCCTTCTCCTTCGCTCCCTCTCCTCCTCCTAGCCTCCCTAACCGCCACCGCCCCCTCTGCAGGTGACCGCCGGAGCCCGGCCGCCATGGATGCCGCCACGGGTGAGCTCGAGGCCGAGCTCGGCCGGGAGCCGCGCCACGCCACAGGAGCTCGCCGCCGGCCTCGTCTAGGGCCGGATCCGCCCCGGCCCCTCTGCACCGCGCCCGATCCGCCCCTCCTCCGGCCTCCTCGCCCTGCGCCGCCTCGCGCCGGTGGCCGGCGCCGCCGCCGCTGCCCTGGAGCGGCCGTGCCCGAGCCGGCTGGTCTCCTCCAGCGTGGCCAGGTGGGCCCCTTCGCAGCCAGCCCAACAAGACGGCCCATGGCGCCAGGCCACCTCCAGCCCGAGTGGGCCGAGCCCACTAGTGGGGTGAGGCCTTTTTTTTATTTATTTTTTTTAGCCTCTGTCTTTTTTTTTCCAGCACCCTGTTAATTTTGCTAAGTGTTCGAATATTGTGCTGCTGATGCTGTTTTGCAATGCGATTTCCCGTTAATCCGTAGCTCCGATCGCGTTGCGCCCAAAAGACGAATTGCTTAGAATCGCGTGTACTTTAATCCGTCTTTTGTGAGTTAATTGTTTTGAGGTTGTTTAGATATAGTTTTTGCTGTTCAAAGTGGGCATCAGGCCGTTAATTGCTTTAAATTCCTGCTATTGTGCTGCTGTTATTATTTTGTTGCAACTTTGCATGATGATTGTAACAAATCCATGAGGCCTATTGCATTGATTCCTTTTGCGTTGCGTTAAGCAATGTTTCTACTTCAGTTTCATGCATTCACATGCCATATTTTCCTGCTGCATCATGTTTATATTTTGCTCCAAAGTAGCTATCATGATGGTGTTGTGCTACTATTGCTGAAACTGTTATTTTGTTGCAACTTCGGATGACGATTGCTTCGCAACCGTTTATCGGAATTGAGTGATTCCAATTGCATTTTGTTAAGCATGATGTCTACTCTCATCCCATGTATTGCTATGTCATGTTGCTGCACTTTTGCATATAGATTTACCCCTGTTTTTACAGCATGTGTGCATAAATTGTTTTGCTTGTATCTTTTTAACCGTAACTCCGTTTGGGGTGTTATTTATATGTAACTTGATTAGTTTTTCGTGTTCTTTGTGTTTATGCTATTGTTTGCTGTTGTTAACCAACCTTAAATATGGTTTAGGACAGAACAGTACCAAATCTCTTAATCATCGTGCGGCACTTAGTGTTATGCCATGTTTAGGTTGTGCCTCACTTAAATTGACTAGCATAGATAGTTTACTTTGTGCTTCACCTCTTGACATGTTTGTGTGCTATGCCATGCTTGCTTGAGTTGCCATGTTAATAACCGTTGTTTGGTCACCTGTAGCTAAACAACTTGAACCACCGTAAACGTGCGGTATTCGTCGTGTGTGACGAGTACTCCACTTAAATCGTTAGTAACCGCTCTCGACGGTAGGTGCGATGTCTCGTGCTACTTCTTGTTGATGCTTGCTCTTGTATTGCTCCGTAGTAATAGTGGTGCACCGTTGATTGCTTTCCAGTGTTTCCTTCTTGTGTGCTTCCGCGGGTACCTCTCGGAGACGTTGCGAGCGTGCGATCGACTACACCTTCGGAACCTGACTTATCAACAGGCAAGGACTTGCATTACTTATGATCCATTCTATTTCAACCAGCGGTTTGCATGCTAGTATAGGTTAGGTTCGATGTTTGATCCTACCACATGTTTACAGCCTCTTTCAAACCGATACAGCCATGTCCCCTCCCAGCAAACCTTGTACTGCTATGTTACTATTGCTCGTTGCTCAGCCCCTGCTTAGTATGCATGCTTAGGATGCTACGATGTTACCCTGTTACTCCTTGGTTTGGGATATCACATTATCATTATTATATTATTGTTGATGATATGATTATTATTATAATGTTGACTATAATCGACGAAGGATGGAAGGTCTAGGCTATCCCGCCCCGACGCTTTGTTCCATTCGAGTCACCTAGGATCCGAGTTCCGGGTATTGGTTTTAAGACTGAGCGTGCCTAACCGCGTGTGGGATTTTATGGGGTCCCCTCTTCTTACCTACCTAGCTTCAAACATTTCTAGTGGTGGCCCAAGCTGATTTACCATTTGAAACCGTGTGTGTGCTGGTCAGCTGCCAGTTGTTTTCAAACCAACCCGGACCAGTGAGGACATAGTTCCCTTGCTGGCCCACCTTGTCCGGCTGAGGACCCGGTTATCCCAATGTGTGATGAACCGGCTATCCAAACCCGAGACAGACGGTAGAGACCAGATCGAGAGAGCGGCCGGCTCCTGAGATGGATGTCGACTCACCGGGGGCCACCCGGATTTGTTCGTTGTTAGTTAGAGGGACCTGTCGTTTCGGATCTCTTGGAACTAAATCATAAAATGGTTGCCTATAATGGGTAGCAACTGAGAGTGATGGACGTGCGTGCGGAGCCTTGTAATGGGCAGTTGGTACACCCCTGCAGGGTTAAATCTTTTCGAGAAGCCGTGTCCACGGTTATGGACGACTTGAGACCTACGTCCTGTTCATAGACAACAACAACTGAGATAATCTTAATATAACTTGATCAATGTGTGTGTGTGCCTTGACTGCTTCTTCTTCGTCGGGATGCGAAGAGGAGGACAAGGATAGGATAGGTGTTATGTTTGCGTAGTAGTTGGTAGCAAGACTTGTTGGAGGCGATTCCTCATCGAATGCTTGGCTTCTTATCTTACTCTCTAGATCGTTAGCCACTTCATAAATGCTAGTGCGGCAGCAACCTCACCACTTACCCCTTCCTTACCGTAAACTACTAGTTGTCCTAGAATGACGAGTGATGAAGTCCTTGCTGGGTCAGATGACCACTACAGTTGGATGCTGAGTACCTCTGTACTCATGATACTACCCCCAAACTCTTTTCAGGGTTCTTGATCGACAACAGGTATGGTGATCGACGTTTCACGTGGAGACTCGACGACGACTAGTTAGGCGGATCCCGGCGGACGTCCTGGACCCGTGTGGTTATGGGATCGTTGTTTTCTCTTTGCCACTAGGAATTTTCTTGTAGTCTGTACTCACACATGTATCTTCCGCTGTTGTATTATATTTGAGGCAGTTGTATGCCGATTGTATGAGATGTTGTATCCTTGTATCTGTAATGTTGTGATATCATGTTGGAAATCCGGGGCATATGGCTTGTCATATGTCGCGGTGGGTCCGATATGTGCTTCGTCCTCGGGTTCGGGCGGGAACGTCCGAATCTGAAACAGTACCGCATATCGGGCCTTACAACACTCCCCCTATATTTTATAAACTAGGCCAACCTTAGCTAGACATAATCACAAAAGTGAGCATAAAGATAACAAGTCATAACATAGCATCACATAACCAGATAATAAAAGTACGAACATGGGATAGCATATGTCTCACACCATATGTCACGGAAGTCTCACAAAACGGACTAAAAACCAAAGCAAATAAACGGAGTTCACAAGCGGAGCAAATGAGACAACTGAAACACGCTTGTGACTCGCCCAACTCTGAGAAGATGAAAATCAGAGTCCTAAAACTCTATCCCCCTTTGGCATCGAGACGGCAAAAAGGCAGAGAGTGACCTAGCGTCCCATGGTGATGGACTACTCGTCGTCCCGGTCATAGTCGTCGTCATCGTCAGACTCCTCTGACCCCACTGCTGCCTTTGGATCATCAGTGGTTGGCTGCCGAGCGGTGGACGAGGGGCCAGAAGCATCATCAGTGAGGTCCCACTCGCTGAACTTGTAGATCCACTTGTCCTCGGGAGTGATGCTCTTCTCAGAACCGTCCTGGACCGTCATACCCTGCTGCATGTAGAAAGCCTTCTGCAGCCGTCGGTTCTCCTTCTCCCTCCCGTGTGCCTCATACATGCGGTGCTGAATGTCAGTCTGAAGACAGAAGAGCTGCTTTACCTTCCTAGTGAGCTTGGCAGCCCATCTAGGCTGCTCAGGGCCCTGGTCAGAGGACCTAGCAGAACAACCAAAGCTCGTGCCAGAGCGAGTATGGGGACGTGTGCGGACGGAAACCAAGAGGCTCGTCCGGAGTGGACAGTGGAACTCCCAGAGCTGCCATGAAGGTCTCCCACTTACAGCTCACACACTCTTCATGACACATCCAAGTAAGTGTCCTGTCAGAGCCAGTGGAGAAGTAAACGGTGGCAAAGAACTGAGCTAGGAGATCAGCATCAAAAGCTTTATTGAAAGATATGATGTCGCAGATCCCAAACTGCTCACACAGTGCCAGAGCCTCGCCAAAATAGTCCAGGTGATTCCTCAAGTACTGTAGCAGAACTGACTTCACATGGGGCACAAAGAGATTATTCCTGTCTTTCAGAATAGTATGATATACATCACGTTGAGTCCTGTTCCAGAACTTGGTTCCTGCAAACGCTTGGTCTTCAGGACGGGTATACGGGTTGACCTTGCGCAAATCTCTGTAATCTGGAAGAGGGAGCTCAAACACAGGCTTGACGGGTTCCTTTTGCCTCTGTGCAGTATTCTTCATAGACGAGTAGCTGGCCTTGCCGGAGGTCGTGGACTTGCGATTGAGGTGCCTACGAGGCGGTCCATCACCTTAACACACACACGCCAGAAAGAACCAGACAACACAAACACGTGAGATGCAGGAGCCCGGACACAGGTGAACAAAGCAAATATGTTGGATAAGTTGCAGCTTCAGGAACCACGGTAGTACCGTGATTGATACGGTAGTACCGCCAGGCCTTAGTACCGCTGGTAACAGCAGTAGTACCGCAGCGGGACCAGCGGTAGTACCGTCCTGGTGCAGAAAACACGGATCTGAGATCCGGTACTACCCGGGTTCCAAAGATGCAAACTATTCCAACACATCTACATCATTCCTATCTAGCAGTCTATCGAAGTTCTCAAAGTGCCTAGGCATAGCTAAAAACCTAGTGGATCTACAAATATTTCCCTAGCAACAAAGTTCAAGAAACTGAACCCATGGAGAGGAGAAACGGGGCAATACCGGTATCCATGACACTCGGGGAGGGTGGGGAACGATCCCACCGGATGAGAACGAGGAGAGACGGACGGAGGCGGCACACCGGGAGGGGGCGCCGGGGTGGGCGCCACTGTTGCAGACAGGGAGAGGGAGAAACTGAATGGGGCATGGGGAGGAACTCCCCGTACCACTTCGGTTATACCTTTCCTGGGAACAGTGGTAGTACCGCAAGTGGCGCGGTAGTACCGCGCGAGCGGTAGTATCGTGCCAGCATGCGGTAGTACTGCTGGCAGCATAACCGCCCACCAAGAGACAAGAGATATTGGGCACTTGCATCGAATGACTCGAAAAACAACGGCTGGAAGCGAACACTCCGAGAAAAATGACACAAAGTAAAAAACACGAACAATCTTGGAGTGATCACAAGAAAATAAGTAACCCAAACAAAATAGAGAAATGCCAAAACGAACCAACCCTCCCGAGGGGAGGGGCGGTGGCCGAAGCCACCATGTTTGAGCTTATTTGGTATGTGTAAGAGCAAAGTCATACCCTCATGAGTTTTGGATATTGTTGGTCAAAACAGTAGAGGAACTAACAAGTTTTCTAGTGTGAAACAGATGGTTAGGTTCCTGAAGTTATAGGTTGGTGATAAAGCTTCAATGAAGATTTACTCATTTATCGAAGCATATCCTCTGGAGCAAAGCTTATCACGGATGTCGACCCCTAAAAAGATAAGGAATCCTGAAGCACGTCTCATCGAAGAAGTTGATCAAGATGGCGCAAGACTTAGTTGTTTTTGCATAGTTCTTTTTACTTCTTTGAGTCGTAGGAAAAACCGTACTATCAAGAGGGGTTTAGTAAATGTATTCCGAAGGTTTTGATGAAAAGACTCAGATCGAATCTAAACCAGTGAGAAGCCAGAGTCGAAGAAATCTCATGTGAGCTAGGTAATGCTTCACCAGCGAAGACTTTGTTCTTTCGGCTCCTGAAGCATAACCAAGTCCGTGAGTCAGATTTACTTGGACCGCAAGTAAAGTTGCGCTTTGATTGGAAATATGACCGTTGGGGACAGGTGTCAAGCTGTCACATCGGGTCACTTCAGTCATTTCGCACCTTGGGATTGCTGCCTATAAATACGCCACCCCCGCCCCCATTGGCGGGTTGGCTGCTCTAACATTGATTCCCTACAGAGGAGAGAGAGAGAGAGCAACCCCACCGAAGCAAACCAAAAACCAATACACCGAAGCATAAGTCCTATTGATCTGAGTTGATTCATTATGACTTAGGAAGAAGTTTGCTAGCCTTGTTATCTTGGAGAACTGCAATTCTCCTAGACGGTTAGAGAGTTGTTCTTCAGAAAGCGAAGAGTTATTGTCGCCTCGAAGTCCAGTTTGTCAAAGGTTTCGGTGATTTCCTCAATAATCAACCAAGAGTGAAGAACTGACCAAGCTCAAGGAGATTGGTGCAGTGGAGATATGGACGGAGAGAGGTTAGCTCCTGTGTTCAATCACAAGTCCCTCCAACCAGACGTAGCACTTTGCAGAGTGTGAACTGGTCGAACAAACATCGCCGAGTCAACAGTTCGTTTTACTTTCCGCACTTACGTTCTGTTTGTCAATTGCTTCAGAGTTCTGCTTCGATGCAATTGATTCGATACTTTTGATTCACTATGTTCTGCTTCGATTACGTTCTGCTTCAATGTTTACCTTTCTGTTGAATAGTTTCGATTGCTGTGTTATGCTTCACTTCAAAGTTTCATGCGAAATTTTAAAGTGATCATTCACCCCCTCCCCCTCTGATCACATACTTGGTCTAACAATTGGTATCAGAGCTAGGCACTCTTTTTGGATTAACCTCCTGGAGTGTTTTCAAGTATGTCTTCTAGTATGTCTTTCGCAGCTATTCGCTCTGGCGAACCTATTCCTATTTTCAATGGGAAGGACTACTCTTACTGGAAGGACAAGATGAAGAGGAATATTATGGCTATCAATTCCACTGCATGGCAAGTTGTCTTACATGGTGTTACAGTTACTGACAAGAATGCTATCACTCCTGAAGAAGCTCAACTGATGGATCTGGATTCGGTTGTCTGGGTGTTCATCACAAATCACTTGACTCCAGAAAAGTATCATGAAGTGAAGAATATTCCTTCGGCAAAAGGTGTCTGGGACTATCTTGAAAAGATTGGTGAAGGTGTTTCTACTCAGAGAGATGCCAGAATTGACACTCTCCGAAGCAAATTCTATCGCTTCAAAAGACTCGAGGGTGAAAAGGTTCACTCAATTTACAGCAGACTCACAGCTCTGGCAAATGAGTTGATTTCCCTCGGTGCTGATGATATAACTCCTCACTCAGTTGTCAGAACACTTCTTCGCTCGCTAGATGATTCGTTTGATCACATTGTGCTGATGATCAAGGAAAGGTCTGATTACAGACATCTTGTTGCTGCTGATGTTCTTGAGAGACTCACTACCTTTGAAATGGAAGAATATGAGAAACGTGACATAAATGGTTCTCGAAGAAGATCTCATGCTCTGAAAGCAAAAGCTTCGTGTCATTCTTCGCCCGAAGTCAGTTCTTCTTCAGGTGTCGAATCAGATGATCCTGCAAGCATTGGAAAGGATTTGGCACTGATCATGAGACGCTTCAATCGCTTTCAGAAGAAAGGTTTTTCTTCACCCAAGAAGAGTTATCCTTCAAGAAGCTCGAGTCATTCTTCTCACCGTTCATCCTCAAGAAAGCTCTCCATCGAAGGACAACTGCTGCTATAAGTGCAAGAAACCAGGACACTATATTGTTGATTGCCCTCTGTGGGAAGCTGAGAACAAATCGAAGCATTCTCTCAGAGACTCTTCATCGAAGCCTTACAGATCCTCCAGAAGTCTTGAGTCAAAGAAACATGATTCCAGTTCAAGAAGGGAAAAGAAGAAAGATTCTGATGATGATAAGAGAAAGAAGTATCATAAGAAGCGTGAGGGTTCTTCATCGAAGACTCACTCGTCTCGTCGAAGCAGCTCTCACCGTGCCAAGGCCTATCTGGGAAAGGAGATGAACTCAGAAGACGAAGCCTCTGGTTCCGAAGCTGAACAAGACTCAAGGTCTGCTTCAGGGTCCGAATCAGATGGTGTTGCTGGATTGGCATTTGCTTCGACAGATGCTTCAGCAAAGGCTTCGAGCTCATTCTTCACCAACAACAAAAGTGAAGATGAAACTCCTGCATATTGCTTCATGGCCAAGGCAAAGGTATCTTCATCCAAGTCAACCTATGATACTTCTGATTATTCCTCATGTGAAAGTGATACTAGGATAAGCTATGCTAAACTTGCTAAAATTGCTTCAATTCAACAAGATGAACTTGATTCACTAAGCAAAACCATTAAGAAGTCAGAAACGTTGTTGATCGATGAGATTGAGAAGAATCAAACTTTAACCAATGAGCATGCTGCTCTGAAGGAGAAGGTTGAAGAATTATCCTCTCGGCATGATCTTCTTTCAGTTGATTATGAGAAGCTTACCTATGAATTTCTTCAGAGGAAAGTGGCTCTCGAAAAACTGACAGAGGCTCATGAAGAATTGGAAAATGTCAATCTCTCTCTCATGGCTCAACAAGGTTCTGAAGCAATTGATAAAACTGAATCACCTTGTTTGGATTGTTTGGAACGAAGCAAAACTATTTCCAAAGGGAAAGCTCCTATTGTTATTGATGATACTAATGCCTCCGATGAGGAAAATCCTGCTGTTACCGAGGAACTCCTCAGGTTGAAAAACTTATTTGAAACAGGTATGTTCAAAAGTGTGCAAGGACACCAATATCTCTGTGATATCCTTAGGAAGGCTCTCCTTCACAGGAATCCCAGGAATGAAGGTGTTGGTTTTGAAAGAAAGATAAATCCTGATGGCACATATTGGGAGCCTGAGCAGTATCCTAAGACTGTTTGGGTTCTAGCTAAGGAGAAACCCATTGATATTGCTAACCTTTCAGGTTTCGATTGCAAAATGAACAAAGTCATTGTGGATGAATCACTTGATTCAGACTACAAACTCATGAAAGATGAACAGGGAAAAGTTTCAGCTGAGTATGTAGGTACTCCACCTAAGAATGGATTTTACAAGAGGCAGATTTGGGTGCAGAAAGCACTTGTGGAAAAATTGCCTGCTAACCATTCTATGCAGGGAAAGCCTTCGGTACCACCGAATCATTTCTACTCTCTTGAGACAAGAAATGATCCTTTGGTGACCGAGTCAAATGTTCCGCAGAAGCAATACTATCGTACTGGTCGACATACATATCGTCCTCATATTAATCGTACTAAGATTGCATATGCTCATACTTATGCTAACCATTCGCAGAGGACTTACATTTATGGTGTGCTTGATGGTACACCGAAGAAATACACTCCTGTCCGATTTAATATTGCTTCGACCAGTGCTTCAACGTCTTCTCAGTCACCTGCTCGTTTGTGGGTGGTTAAGAAGAACTAATTCTTCTGCAGGGCTATGTCTCCGGTGGATCCGAATGGGTCATGGATAGTGGTTGCACAAATCATATGACCGGAGACAAGGAGTTGTTCACCGAAGAAAAACTATCTCAATCTTCTCTGAAGTACATTACCTTCGGTGACAACAACAAAGGTAAAGTGTTAGGTTTGGGTAAGATTGCCATATCGAAGGATAAGCACATTGACAAGGTTATGCTAGTTCAATCACTTGGATATAATCTTATGTCTATTTCAAAGTTATGCGATATGGGTATGCTTGTGTTGTTTTCTGCTTCGCGTTGTGTTGTCTTTTCACAGGATGACTATTCATTTGTCTTCGAGGGTTACCGAAAGGGAGATCTATACATTGTTGATTTTTCTTCGGGCCCTGCTGTATCCACTTGCTTAATGGAAAAAGCTTCATCGGGTTGGTTATGGCATCGAAGACTTGGTCATGCAGGGATGAGAAATCTTCATAACTTAGTGAAGAAGAATCATGTTATTGGTCTTACCGAAGTAAAATTCGATAAGGATCGTCTCTGCAGTGCTTGCGAAGCTGGTAAAATCACGAAGAAACATCATTCTGCGAAGACCATCATGTCTACCACTCGTCCTCTTGAATTGCTTCATATGGATCTTTTTGGTCCTCAAAATTATGCAATTCTGGGAGGAAACAAATATGGTCTAGTTATTGTTGATGACTTCTCATGATATACTTGGGTTTTCTTTTTGGATGACAAGAGCAAAGTGGTTGAAATCTTCAAGTCATTCGCTAAGAGAGCTCAAACAGAATATGAATTATCTCTGAAGCATATCCGAAGTGATAATGGAACTGAATTCAAGAATACAAATATCGAAGAATTTCTTGATGATCATGGTTTTACTCATGAGTTCTCTGCTGCTTATACACCTCAACAGAATGGTGTAGTTGAAAGGAAGAACAGAACTCTTATTGAGATGGCCAGAACTATGCTTGCTGAATACAAGACTCCTATTAGGTTCTGGGCCGAAGCAATCAATACTGCATGTCACATCATCAACAAGGTTTACCTTCACAAATTCTTGAAGAAAACTTCACATGAGCTTATCACTGGTAACAAACCAAATGTCTCATATCTTAGGGTATTTGGTGCTCCATGCTTTATTAGAGATATGAATCATAGCTCCAAATTTGCCCCTAAGGCACATGAAGGTTTTCTTTTAGGTTATGGCTCAAACTCTCACACTTACAGAGTCTATAACTCTCACTTTGGGAAAGTTATGGAAACTGTAAATGTAAGATTTGATGAAACTAATGGCTCTCAAAAGAAGCATTTGCCTCATGATCTAGATGAACCTCCACTTGATGAAGTGATTAGGTCTATGGCTATTGGTGAGATTCGCCCTGTCGAAGCTAATGAACGTCAAGCTGTAAGGGATGATGATGGTCCAATGTTCCCACACATAGCCCGGGGCGTTGGAAATCACCATCCTGAAGCTAATGATGAACAGGACGAAGAAGGTCAAGGGAACGAAGGAAATGCTGAAGCTGAACCCGAAGCTGATGCAGATCCTGAAGCAGATGCTGAGCCTGAAGCAAATGATACTGCTTTATCACGAGTTCGAAGAAGAGTTGATGTGGATTCGATTCTCGAAGATATCAATCTACCAGGTCGTCCCACTACTCGATCTCGCACTCGCTTGGCTAACTTCTGTGGAAATTTTTCCTTTGTCTCTATGCTAGAGCCTTCAAAATATGATGAAGCCATAAAAGACCCTGATTGGTTATTGGCTATGATGGAAGAACTTCACCAGTTTGAAAGGAACAAGGTTTGGTCACTTGTTGAAAGGCCAGATCCCTCGAAGCAAAACGTTATTGGCACCAAGTGGATATTTCGCAACAAGCAAGATGAAGACGGTATTGTGGTAAGAAATAAGGCTAGATTGGTAGCACAAGGTTACACCCAAATCGAAGGCATTGACTTTGGTGAAACCTATGCTCCAGTAGCCCGTCTCGAATCCATTCGTGTCATGCTTGCTTTTGCTAACCACAAAAATATATTGCTATATCAAATGGATGTCAAGAGTGCTTTTCTTAATGGTGAAATCGAAGAAGAAGTGTATGTTATGCAGCCTCCAGGTTTTGAAGACTTGAAGAATCCTGATATGGTGTACAGGCTTCACAAAGCTTTGTATGGACTGAAGCAAGCACCTCGTGCTTGGTATGAAACACTGAAGGATTTCCTCCTAAAGAAAGGCTTCAAACCAGGAACAACTGATCCCACTCTTTTCACTCGATCATATAACAATGATCTATTTGTGTGTCAGATATATGTAGATGATATCATTTTTGGCTGTACTAACACTGAGATCAGCAAGAATTTTCAAGGATGATGTCGAAGAAATATGAGATGTCAATGATGGGAGAATTGAAATTTTTCCTTGGACTTCAGATTCGACAACAGAAGAATGGCACTTTTATTTCACAAGAGAAATACTTGAAGGATTGCATGAAGAAGTTTGATCTTGCTGAATGCAAGACCATTAGAACTCCCATGCCTACTAATGGTTTTCTTGATGCAGATGAGAAAGGGAAACCCTTCGATCAGAAAAAGTTTCGGTCTATGATAGGTTCACTCTTATACTTATGTGCATCTAGACCTGACATCATGCTATCAGTTTGTATTTGTGCTCGTTTTCAGGCAAATCCGAAGGAATCGCATCATATAGCTGTGAAGCGAATTCTTCGATATCTAGCACATACTCCTTCGTTGGGACTTTGGTATCCCAAAGGCACTCAGTTTGATTTGATTGGATATTCTGATTCAGACTGGGCTGGTGATAGGGTTGACAGGAAATCTACCTCAGGCACTTGTCATTTTCTTGGTAGATCTCTTGTGTGTTGGGCTTCAAAGAAACAGAATTGTGTCTCAATATCTACTGCTGAAGCTGAATACATTGCGGCTGGCTCATGCTGCACTCAAATACTTTGGCTTAAGCAGACGCTGAAAGATTATGGTATTCATATGAAGAAAATCCCTCTGCTTTGTGACAATGAGAGTGCCATCAAGATTGCTCACAATCCTTTGCAACACTCTCGAACGAAGCATATCGATATTCGTCATCATTTTCTTCGAGATCATGTTCAGCGCGAAGACATTGAGATTAGCCATGTAAGAACTGAAGATCAATTGGCAGATATTTTCACGAAGCCATTGGACGAGAAAAGGTTTTGTGCATTGAGATGTGAGCTGAACATCTTAGACTCACACAATGTTCAGTAAGATCGAAACTATTCACTGTATATATTCACCTTCGTTGTGTTATTTTTGTTTAGTTTCTCTTGAGTTTTGCTTCGCCCAAGTTTAGCTTCGTTTGCCATTTGCTTTTTGTTCTGTGTTTAGATTGCTTTATTTATTCGTTTCCTTTGTCCTCTATGCTTATCACTTTTAGCTTCGTTGTTGTTCTTCGAAGTGATAAGTTTCGGACCCTGACTCTCCATTCTGCTTCGCTTCCAATTTTTTCAATCTTGAATGTTAAGCACAATTGAAACAGAAAGCATATTGCTTCGAACGTCATTGAGTTCCGAATCAAATGCTTCCAACTTTATCGAAGTTTTTGCTCTCGGTCAAGGCTTATTCTTCGGCCGTTGAGTCCCCGTCTTCTCCGGGTCGTTGAGTCTCACTCGCGATACGCCACCATATCTGTGCCGTTGAATCGGAAGAGTCAGTTGCTGAGAACCGTACGATGTGATCTGGTAACCGCTCCAGATCGTGCCTATTTAAGGCGTTCCCCCCATCGAAACCGTTCCCACGCATTCATTCACCCCGACTCCTCCGTCTTCCACCTCGAGCATCCGCAGAGCTCCTCGTCCTCACCGTCGCCGTCGCCGCTTCACTGCCGGAACGTCGCCGCCGTGGACCTTCTCCGTCGACGCAGAGCACCTCTCCGCCTTGCGTCGCCGTAGCCGTCGTGCGTCACCAAGTTAGGGTACGCACAACCCCTTGGATTCAATCTGTTTATCTGTGTTCTTCATCTAGGGTTTGGATCTGAGATAGTTAGGGTTTTGATTTCTGTTTTAGGGCAGTTTGATCCGTGCTGATCTTTACAACTTGGGAAAGCTGTTCTTAGCATCAAAGCTATCTCATCTTCTCAGGTCAGTGGACAAGATTCGATTCATTCTCTGTTTTGGCTTAGGTTAGGTCTTGTTTTCGAACTAGTTCTAGCCAAAAATCATACAGAGACGTTGCATCCAATCTGAGATTGATCTGGGTTCCTATCAAAATTGATTTGTTTTGGTCGAAACTTTTGCCTGTGCTTATTCATTCCCTCTCTTCGTTTCCCTCTTGTCTATGATTCTGTTCACAGGATGTCTGACGAAGAAGCTGCTATGGGGAATGAGTCTCCGATTGTTGAAGGACTGGAAAATTATCCAGAGCCACCGAAGCAGAAGGGCAAAGGAGGCAAAACAAAGGAAGTGAATAATGCCCGAGGCATACCCGAAGCCATTCGCCTCAAGATGGGCTATGACACCCCGCCAGAAGAGACAGATCATGATAGAAAGATTCGACTGCAAAAGATTCGTCGATATTGGGCTATCAGGTGGTACAAGTATAAAAGCATTCCAACTTGGAAGTGGGCAATGCAATTCGCTTTCAGTCCACCCTATCGGTACACCACCGCCATGTGCGCTCAGTACACAGCAGCCAACCGGAAGAAGTACTACCCGAAGCCTCCGGCTGTCCCGCACCCAAACTCTCTCAAGTCCCCGGATGACTATCCTGAAGAGCAAGAGAGGCTTGCTATTCTGGCTGAGAAGAAGAGGATCCGAGACGAGAAGAAAGCTAAAGCTCTTGCTGCTGCTGGGCTTGATGAAGCCGAACCTTCGAAGCCTAAGAAGAGGCGAAAGCTTCGGAAGCTAAGTGATTCACCTCCTCCTGCTTCAGAAGAGGAAGCTGAACACGAAGCCGATGACGAAGCTGATGCAGCTGCACAGCTTGAAGACTCGATCGATGAAGATCCTGCTGATGAAGCTGATGATGAGTCCGAGCACTCACCCATTCCCCCTAGTCCCAAGAAGAAGTTGTTGAAGAAGCCTCTGAAGAAGAAGGCTGGAGCGAAGCCGACTGCTCCTAAAGGCGTTAAGTTCCAAGAACCTACAGAACCTCCTGCTCCAAAGAGGAACATTGACTTGACGAACCTGGTGGTCGAGGCACCCTTGTCGTCTAAACCTCCCCGCCGTCCTGTTCCATCCGAGCAGAGGACCAAGGAACGGCATGACCTGAAGGCAAAGCCTGTTGCTAAGCCTACTGCTGTGCCTGAAGCCAAAGCTCAAGAGCCTATTAAAGCTCCGAAGCCAAAGTCTAATGTGGCTAAGCCGGGTCAAACTTTTGCCCAGGTTGGCACCAAGAAACTGACAGAAGTTGAGTTGAGGAAAAGAGACCTCATCGAAGCTGAACGCCTGCATGCCGAAGCTCAAGCCAAGGCTAAGGCAGAGAGAGAAGCAAAAGAGAAGGAGAAAGCAGATAGAGAAGCTACTGAGCTGGAAAAGCAAAGGAAAGCGCTGGCTGAATCAAACCAGCAAGCTGAAGCGAAGCGCAAGCTAGCTGAAGCTAAAGCTCAAGAGGCTAAGGCAGCCGCCGAAGCCAAACAACTTGCTGAAGCTGAAGCCAAACGCCAAGCACAGCTTGATATTGTTCGCACGAAGAGAGCAGAAAAATCTGCTAGGGCCGCTCAAAAGGAAGCTACTGTGGACATGGCGCCAAAGGACTTGCCCCCGAAGCCTGTCGCAGCTCCTCTCCCCGAAGCCCAAGTTGAAGCTGAACACAGTGAACACAACTTTCCAGATGCTAGGGAAGGTGAACTGTGGGACTGTCTGGGTCTGTGCCAGACATATTTCAAGCTTGCTGAAGCCATTCATCCTCACACTGTGGATATTGGAGATACATATATCTCACCCAATCTTTCAGCAATGGTCGAAACTTTGTACATTCAGCTGAGAGATCTGCATTCAAGGGACAGATCAGAAACTGCAAAGATCCTGAAATTTCAGAAGAAAGCTGATGAAGAATCTGATGAGGATTTCAAGAGCGAAGCGACTGCTGCTTCGAAGAAAATTGCTGCTGTGAATGAGCAAACCAAGCAGAATATTCAAAATTTTCAAGGCAAGCTGAAATCCGCTATCGAAGAATGTTGCAAAAAGCATAATGCTTCGGTCATGGCGCTTGACTCTAAGAGGCGCGAAGCCATGATCCATCAATTAGCTTCACCTCTTCCCAAGCTGCAACCAAGGAAGAGACGACTGATTGCTGACACCGAAGAAGTTGATGAAGTTAGCTCCCACCCGACCAAGAAAGCACCAAGAAAGGCATCGCCTCCACGATGCAAAATCATCAAACTTGGAAAACCTACATCGAAGCCATCCGCCCCCGAAGCTGTTCCACCCCGTGCTTCATCTCCAACCCCACCTCAACCTGCTCCACAACCATCCGCTCAAGACAATTTTGCTCCACAACCATATCCACCCCGTCAAGCCATTCCAGACAAAGATTACTCTTCAGCTCACTCTGCTGAAGAGTCTGAAGAAAAAGAAGAAGAAGCTCAAGGTAAAGCTGTTCATCCTGAAGCCAATGCAGATGCTGATGTCGTAGCAGGAGCCGAAGCCAATGAGTTGGCCTTAGTCACTCAACCGCAGAGGCGAATCACAGATGCACGAAGGCATTGCATTCCTGCTCAAGACACACAGTTGGACTCTCTCTATCCCAGAGAGACTTTTCCCATTTTCATGGGAGAAGGAACTTCTTCAAGGCACGGTCCTGAGTTCGACATTGAAGTTCATCGCAAGAAGCTTCGATTCTTTGGCACTAGTCCATATGAATCACCAAGAACAGCAGATGACCTTCGTTTCTGGACTGCTGAACAACAAATATTGTACACGAAGCTTTACTGCCAGAAAGGCGTACTGTTCAGACACAGGTACTTGGATATGCACAGTTTATCTGCTGCCACGTGCTTCCAAAACATTGTGGAAACTATCGAAGCACAGAACCTGCCTGGATTATTTGCAATGGAAACTCCATTTAACTCAGAGCTAGTGAAGCAATTCTATGCTACTCTGTATGTCTCTGGAACCCCAGAAGATACTAGCACTTGGACTCTTGAATGGATGATTCAAGGGAAAGTCTTCAGGATGTACTCCGAAGAATTCATGGAAATTGTGAACATTCCAAGACACACTGGCAAACTTGCAAAGGTTCACATGTTACCGGATCCCACTGAAGCTGAATTCGCATCTTTACTGGATCCCGAAGTCACTGGAGATCACATGCCAGAAAACATTCGCCCGAAGCATCTGGTGTTCAATTCCAAGACATGGTTCTATATCCTGTCAAACTCACTGATGCCTCTCAGTACAGCGAATGAAGAATCAAATATACATTATCCAACTCGTCATGCTCTATTGAAACTAACCCATGGACATGTGTTTGACTTCGAGGATTGTTTTCTTCGAAACATGGTACAAGCTGCTGAATTGGTAAATCAATTGAAGCCATATGCTCCTTGGCTGCAAGCCATTTGCAACCATGGACGCAGCGAAGAATTCACAGCGAAGCATCACCCGAAGCTGTTCTGTCCTCCGGTCCGCGATACAATGAACATCTTCAGACGGCCAAATGACCCCTTTGCAACATATGTAGGAGTCAGACAGCACATAAATGAGCGCAACATGTCGAAACGTTACCAGAAGGAAGTGTATCACTTCGAGGTTGCCATTCGAAACCAACAGCTGCTAGAAAACTTCATCGAAGGCAATCAACGTCAGATGCAACACTTGTCAGATGAGATCAATCGCGTTGGAAACATTGCAATGAACAACAACCAATACTTGAAGGTATTGAAGCGTCATTCATGGAAAGGCCTCAGGAAGTTTAACTCTGTGAAGAAACTTGAAGCCGATCGCATATTCAAGGAGTACCCACATCTGCAGAGGAACTTTTCCAGAAATGACTCGGTTGATCGCCCCAACCCCAAGATCCCACCGCTGGAGAAAATCAAAGAAGTATTATTCGTCAACTCTGCCGAACAGATTCGCCCCGACACTTTCTCTGATGAAGACTCTCACACATCGAAGCACGAAGACGATCCTCTCGATGACAGCGACCTTGACTTGCTTCAAGCGCCGATGGACTTCGACGAGGATGAGTCACCGGCTTCGACCGAAGGCGAAACTTCTGGAGATGCTTCTTCATCAGGCGAAGACATTCCGCAGGGTCCCAGGGTTGCAGCTGACGCGTAAATGCTCTCGATCTGCCTCTCAACCTTTTGTCCAATTCTTGACAAAAAGGGGGAGAAAGTAGCATCGATTGAGTTTAGATTCGCTGCGGGGTTTAGGGTTTTGATTCGATTCGATTTTGCGTGTGTTAAGATTCGACAAACATTCCATTCACTTCGATTGGGTTGTATCTTAACGTTTTACTTCGGTTGTGAACTGTTTTATCCTTGTATATGTTAATAACCCCGTGCTTGCAAGCTGCTCTCCTATATTTTATCTTGCAGGTGGTTATTTTCCTTAAGTTCACAGGTCTTTGGATGATTGCATATTCTTCAAGACAAATTATCTTTGTATGCAATTGATTCGCTAGGATATGTGTTAGGCTTCCCATTGATGATATTCTTCAACAAGCATTTACTTCGACTAAAAATCTTCGATGCTTGCATTCAGGGGGAGTCAAAAGCTTCATATCTTAGAGTTTGCTCTCAACTCAAATTCAAAATTCCAAATCTTTTATCGATGCCTGTTTTGTCAACAATAGTCCAAAAAGGGGGAGATTGTAAGAGCAAAGTTATACCCTCATGAGTTTTGGATATTGTTGGTCAAAACAGTAGAGGAACTAACAAGTTTTCTAGTGTGAAACAGATGGTTAGGTTCCTGAAGTTATAGGTTGGTGATAAAGCTTCAATGAAGATTTACTCATTTATCGAAGCATATCCTCTGGAGCGAAGCTTATCACGGATGTCGACCCCTAAAAAGATAAGGAATCCTGAAGCACGTCTCATCGAAGAAGTTGATCAAGATGGCGCAAGACTTAGTTGTTTTTGCATAGTTCTTTTTACTTCTTTGAGTCGTAGGAAAAACCGTACTATCAAGAGGGGTTTAGTAAATGTATTCCGAAGGTTTTGATGAAAAGACTCAGATCGAATCTAAACCAGTGAGAAGCCAGAGTCGAAGAAATCTCATGTGAGCTAGGTAATGCTTCACCAGCGAAGACTTTGTTCTTTCGGCTCCTGAAGCATAACCAAGTCCGTGAGTCAGCTTTACTTGGACCGCAAGTAAAGTTGCGCTTTGATTGGAAATATGACCGTTGGGGACAGGTGTCAAGCTGTCACATCGGGTCACTTCAGTCATTTCGCACCTTGGGATTGCTGCCTATAAATACGCCACCCCCGCCCCCATTGGCGGGTTGGCTGCTCTAACATTGATTCCCTACAGAGGAGAGAGAGAGAGAGCAACCCCACCGAAGCAAACCAAAAACCAATACACCGAAGCATAAGTCCTATTGATCTGAGTTGATTCATTATGACTTAGGAAGAAGTTTGCTAGCCTTGTTATCTTGGAGAACTGCAATTCTCCTAGACGGTTAGAGAGTTGTTCTTCAGAAAGCGAAGAGTTATTGTCGCCTCGAAGTCCAGTTTGTCAAAGGTTTCGGTGATTTCCTCAATAATCAACCAAGAGTGAAGAACTGACCAAGCTCAAGGAGATTGGTGCAGTGGAGATATGGACGGAGAGAGGTTAGCTCCTGTGTTCAATCACAAGTCCCTCCAACCAGACGTAGCACTTTGCAGAGTGTGAACTGGTCGAACAAACATCGCCGAGTCAACAGTTCGTTTTACTTTCCGCACTTACGTTCTGTTTGTCAATTGCTTCAGAGTTCTGCTTCGATGCAATTGATTCGATACTTTTGATTCACTATGTTCTGCTTCGATTACGTTCTGCTTCAATGTTTACCTTTCTGTTGAATAGTTTCGATTGCTTTGTTATGCTTCACTTCAAAGTTTCATGCGAAATTTTAAAGTGATCATTCACCCCCTCCCCCTCTGATCACATACTTGGTCTAACAGTATGACACCACAAAGATGTATCTTGGGTTCATTGCCAATGCTCTTCGTTGAAGCACAGTTGTCACCTTGGGTGACCATGATGGCCGCCGAAAGTGACCATAGTGAAAGAATGTTATCTCTTTTTGCATAATAGGTGTAGTGGTTGCCTATGAATTAAGCAACACTCGCCCTATGTCCATGCCTACATCCAAGCTAGACTTCATGTTGAGATGGGGAGTGTGGGCAAGTCTTCAAACCGCATTACTTGAATCAATGATATTTAGCTCATGCCTTAACTCTCGGAACCTTGCTTCATCCAAGGGCTTGGTGAAAATATCCGCGAGTTGATCTCCGGTGCCCACATATGAAAGGTCAATATCACCCCGCTTCACATGATCTCGAATAAAGTGATGACGAATCTCAATATGCTTCGTCTTGCTATGTTGAACGGGGTTGTAGGCGATCTTGATAGCACTTTCATTATCACATAAAAGAGGCACTTGGTCACAAGTGACACCGTAATCCTTCAAAGTTTGCCTCATCCATAATAATTGTGCACAACAACTTGCGGCGGCAATGTACGCGACTTCGGTCGTAGAGAGGGAAACACAATTTTGCTTCTTGGATGACCAACACACCAAAGACCTACCAAGGAATTGGCATCCTCCGGAAGTGGACTTCCTCTCCACCTTGTCTCCCGCCCAATCTGAGTCCGTGTACCCGAAGAGGTTGAAGCTTGAGCCTTTAGGATACCACAAGCCAAAATGTGGGGTATGAACCAAATATCGAAAGATTCTTTTGATAGCCACTACGTGACTCTCTTTTGGTGCGGATTGAAATCTTGCACACATTCCCACTCTCAACATGATATCCGGCCTAGATGCACAAAGATACAACAAAGAACCAATCATAGAACGATACTCCCTTTGGTCTACCTCCTTGCCGTTCGGGTCGAGGTCAAGTTGACACTTGAGAGGCATGGGATTCTTGGCTCCTTTAAGACCATCATACTTGAACCTCTTGAGCATGTCTTGAGTATATTTGGCTTGGTTGATGAAGGTTCCTCTTGACAATTGCTTCACTTCAAAACCAAGGAAGAACTCCAACTCTCCCATCATAGACATCTCAAACTTGTCGGTCATTAGCTTAGCAAACTCCTCATTAAAAGATTTTTTAATCGAGCCAAAGATAATATCATCAACATATAGTTGGCATATGAACAATTGCCCACCAACCCTCTTGGTAAAAAGAGTGGGATCGATTTGCCCAATTTCAAACCCATAATTGACTAAGAACTCGGTAAGGTGCTCATACCAAGCACGTGGTGCTTGCTTACGGCCATAGAGCGCCTTGTCAAGTTTATAGACATGATTAGGGAAATTGTGGTCCTCAAACCCGGGGGGTTGCTTGACATATACCAACTCATTAATGGGACCATTAAGAAAAGCACTCTTCACATCCATTTGATATAACTTAAAGTTATGATGTGAAGCATAAGCAAGAGAAATACGTATGGACTCAAGACGAGCCACGGGGGAAAAAGTTTCACCATAGTCAATACCTTCGACTTGGGAGAAACCTTGAGCCACCAACCTTGCCTTGTTCCGGATGACAATGCCAAGTGCATCTTGCTTGTTCTTGAATATCCATTTGGTCCCAATGACATTATGAACACCTTTGGGTCGCTCCACTAATGTCCACACCTTGTTGCGCATGAAGTTATTGAGTTCATCATGCATGGCCTCAAGCCAACCCGGATCTTCAAGCGCCTCACCTACCTTTTGGGGTTCAACACAAGAAACAAATGCATTATGGGCATAAAAGTTTCTCAATTGACTACAAGTTGTTACCCCCTTTTGTATGCTTCCGAGCACTTGATCCACCGAAAGATCTTGTGATTTTAACCGGGATGCAATCTTGAGTGCTCGGCGAACTCTATCTTCTTCCAAAGTTTCTTGAGACGGAACAATAGGACCATCTTCGGAAGAATGGGCACCATCAAGGACTTGCTCATCATCTTGAGCTTGCCCTTGAACGAGAACTTGATCTTAGTCATCATTTGGTGCACCACCTTCTTCGATGATTGGATCTTGACCTTGATCTTGTTCGGGCGAGTGAGGGCCTTCGTCTTGTTCTTGGTTTGCTTGTGGATCTTGAGGAGGTGATGGCTCCACGTGCGTAGAGCATTGTCCTTCTCCTTCCACCACAAGGGGTTCCTCAATGGGTAGGAAATGACCCACACCCATTCTTCTTATGGCTTGAGGAGGAATTTCATCACCTACATCATTAAGATCACTTTGCCCCACTTGGGAGCCATTATGTTCATCAAACTCCACGTTGCTAGATTCTTCAACAAGTCCGGAAGACTTGTTGTAGACTCCATAGGCGTGAGAGTTTGAAGCATAACCAACAAATATGCCCTCATTTGTCTTAGGCTCAAACTTAGACAAACGAGCACCTTTCTTAAGAATGAAACACTTACACCCGAAGACCCGAAAATACTTGATGTTGGGCTTCTTCCCGGTGATGATTTCATACGGAGTTTTGTTCAAGATCTTGCAGAGATAAAGACGGTTGGTTGCATGACAAGCAGTGTTGATGGCCTCTGCCCAAAAGTTGTATGGACTCTTGAAATCCGCCATCATTGTTCTTGTTGCATCAATCCGAGTGCGATTCTTCCTCTCTGCAACACCATTTTGTTGAGGGGTATAAGCAGCGGAATATTGATGTTTGATCCCCTCATCTCCAAGGAATTTATCCAAGGTGTAGTTCTTGAACTCGGTGCCGTTGTCACTTCTAATTGCCAAAATCTTTGATTTGTGTTGACGTTGAGCTTCATTGGCAAACTCGATGACGGTTTGTTGGGTCTCACTTTTCTTCTTGAAGAAATAAACCCATGTATATCTTGAGTAGTCATCCACAATAACCAAGAAATACTTCTTTCCGCCAAGGCTATCATATGAGGGAGGCCCAAAGAGATCCATGTGAAGGAGCTCCAAAGGCCTCTTGGTGGAGATGATATTCTTGACAGGAGGTTTCTTCTCATGTAGTTTCCCTTCAATGCATGCCCTACAAGCACGATCTTTGGCAAAGCTAACATTTTTTAGTCCAATGACATGCTCACCCTTAAGAAGTGTTTGCAAAGACCTCATATTGACATGGGCTAGTCGGCGGTGCCAAAGCCATCCCACATCAACTTTAGCCATTAGACACATGGCGGTTTTGGTGGGGACTTTTGAAAAGTCCACCACATACATACCGTACTCCACATGTCCAACAAAGGCCACTTTAAGAGTTTTGCTCCACATCAAGGTGACCATGTCTTTATCAAATAAAGTGCAAAGGCCCATCATGGCAAGTTGACGAACGGATAGTAAATTAAAGGCACAAGTCTCAACTAGTAATACTTTCTCAATGGACGAGTCCGGAGAAATTATTACTTTGCCAAGACCTAATACCTTTGACGTGTTTGCATCTCCAAATTGGACACGGGTGGTTCGAGATGGTCCAAAATCAATGTCCACCAACATGTCCTTGCTTCTGGTCATATGACTTGTAGCCCCGCTATCAAGTATCCATGAACCACCACCGGAAGCCGCCACCTATATGAGATCAATGCTTGGATTTAGGTACCCCTTCATGAATGGTTCCTCTCGCGTTAGTAACAAGGGTCTTAGGCACCCAAATGGACCATGCAATATACTCATCAAAAGAACCAACAAATTTGGAATAAACATGCCCATCATTAGTGCAACAAAGAACATAAGAGGGTTTAGTTGGTCCGGCAAAGTCATTGGGAATGTCACCACTCCTCTTGGTCACTCCACCCTCAATGGCCTTTGCCACCTTTTCTTGAGGCTTCTCCCCTTCCTTCACAAAGGTGACTTCCTTCGAAGGAGGAGGGGCCTTGCCTTTCTTCTTTTTGTTCTTCCTCTTCTTGTTCTTCTTATTTGATGGACTTGCACCATAACCAATGCCTTCCTTGCCAATGACCTCCTTTTGGGAACTCAAGAGATCATTAAGGTTCTTCTCTCCTTGAATGCATGAGACAAGTCCCTTCTCAAGTTGTGCCTTCAACCTAGCATTTTCCTCAATGAGAGGAACATGCTCACAACAAGAGTTAGAGGAACTAGGTTTCTCTATCACAATAATAGGAGAAAAGGTAGTAATCTCTTTAGTGAGTTGAATACTTGTTTCCTCATGAGCCTTCTTGAGAGCCATGAGTTCGTGCTTTAAGGACTTGTGGTCCTTTTTGACTTTCTCATGGTCCATAAGAAGTCTTCCATGAGCCTCGACAAGTTCATCATTTTTATTCTTGAGATCACACACAACGGCATTAGAGTGTTTAAGGTCAAGTTTTAGCTTAGAGATATCACTAGCATAAGTCTCATCAAGAGACAACTTAAGCTCACGCTCTTCTTCAAGAGAATGAGATAGTTCCCCTATCTCACCCGCATAGTCGCGACTATGACCTTGCAACTCGGTGATAGTCTCATCAAGTTGCTCAATGTGAGCATGGGCTTCACCTAGTTGTTCCAAGAGAGCCACAAAGTGTCCCTTGGCTTCACCTTTGAGTTTGAAAATGAATAGCTCGAATTCATTTTCTTCTTGTGCCTTGGGCTCCTCATTTTCCTCCACACAATCCAACAACGAAGGGTTAGTGGGAGTAAACGGTTTAGAGTGAGGAGTTACCGAGGTAGTCATGGCCATAAGGCACTTGTGGATGATGTGAGGGTTCTCGTTGGGGGAGTTGAAGAGAGACGTTGATGAGGGGGATTCGATGGCGATAGAAACGGTGGCGGTTGCCACAATCTCACCACTTTCTTCATCATCCTCATCGTCGGAGTAGTACTCTTCTTGAGCCACCAACACACGTTGTGGCTTCTTTTTCACAAAGTTCTTGTTCAATGGTGACTTGTTCTTTTCCTTACGGATGAGCTTGCCACCGTGGTCTTCTCTCTTCTCATATGGACAATCCGCAAAAAAATGACTCACATTGCCACAATTGAAGCAAGTCCTTATTCTTTGACCCTTTGGCTTGAAGCTACTTGTGTTGGACTTGAAGTTCTTCTTGTTGCCCCAAAATTGTCTTGAGGCTAGAGCCATGTGATCATTGTAAGCATACTTGGTATCCTCCGTACCAACATCCTCTTCATCTTCATCTTCCTCAACTTGAACTTCCTTGGCCTTCAAGGCGAGAGAAGGCATCTTGGTGCCACTTTGGCGAGCCAATTTCAACTCGGCCGTGGAGTCCAAGATTTCCATGGCAACAAATTCATCCAAGACTTGGTTTGAACTCAACTCTCAAAAGTCGGGCCTTTGACGAATGACCTTGGTGATGTGCTTCTTGTGTATGAGCATAGCCGTGATGAACTTTCTTTTTATCCATCCATCATCGGTGTCCATGCTCCCATGGTCCGTCATCGATTTGGTGAGAGCCACCAACCGTTTATGGACATCCTCGGAAGACTCCCCTTCATTCCTGACAAAGTGGTCGGCTTGATCTTGGATCTTGTCAAACTTCGAGCACCGTATGCTAGAGCTTCCCATGAGAGTCTTCTCAAGAAGATCCCACATCTCTTTGGTTGTTTCAAACTTTAGGACAAGATTGTATTGCTCTTCCTTCAACCCATTTCCTATCACAAGCATAGCATGACTGTTGATGATGTTGTCCCGATATTCTCTTGGGGTCATGTTGTGGCAGTCACGAGGATTGAATCCCTCCTCAACGATGCGCCACAGTTACACCGAGGACCCCTTCAAATGTCTCTTCACGCGATGAGCCCAAACCAGATAAGAATCTTTGTTAAGGATGGGAATGATGCCTGCATGTGCAAAATAAGGCTCGGGAAGAGGTAGTGAGTTATAGGTAACAGGGGGAGCAACCGCAGAATGAATACCCGATCCATTCCCCGTACGAGGAATGGATCGGCTATCATTCCTACCATCATCACTAGGTTGGGAGATGACATCTCCTCCACCCAACGTTGGAATGTTGGGGATGATGGTGGGGTTGCTCTCCGTGGGCATCCTTGACATGAGACTACCGAGCATATCGGTAACTTTATTCATGTGAGCCTTAATGGCGGACATGCCTTCATTGTACTCATGTCGAGAGATAGATGACGAGTCATCCTTCACGAACGTATTCATGAAGCCCTCGGTACTTGGAACCCTTTCCAAAAGGGGAGGGCTCGAAGTAGCTGATAGTAACTCATCCTCTTTCGGTTTATCCCCTTCCGACATCCTCTTATGGCGGTAAAGCCCTTAAAAGAGACGAGGCTCTGATACCAATTGAAAGGATCGGAATGTCGACTAGAGGGGGGGTGAATAGGCGACTGATACTTTTTAAACTTTTCTTAACAATTTAGGCGCAACAATGAATATAGGTTGTCTAGAAATGCAACTATGTGAGCAACCTATATGCCAACAACAACGAAACAACAAGCAAGCAATAAATAAGCAAGGAAAGTAACTTGCACAAAGTAAAGGTAAAAGGGAACACGGGAGACAAGGATATGTTTCCGAAGTACCTTCTCTGTCGAGAAGTACGTCTCCGTTTGGAGAGGGTGAGGAGCACAATGCTCACACGAAGCCAACGAGGGCCACCCTATTTCTCCTCACGCTCTTACCAATGTAAGATGCCGTGATCCACTACGAGGCGGCCTTGAAGGTGGCAACCAAACCTTTACAAACAAGGTTGGGGCAATCTCCACAACTTAATTGCAGGCTCCCAACGAAACCACGAAGCTTCACCACAATGGAATGTGGCTTCGAAGGTGACCTCTTCCGTCTAGGGCACCAACGCACCCAAGAGTAACAAGATCCACACGGGATTAGTGGGGGGAATCAAATATCCTTTGGTGGAAGTGTAGATCGGGGCCTCCTCTTCCAAACCCTAGAGAATCAACAAGTTTTGATGGCTAGGGAGGGAGATCGGGCAAGAATGGAGCTTGGGCGTCAATGGAGGTGAGAGCAATAAATGAGGTGAGTCTCAATGGGGAAGAAGACCCCCTTTTATAGTTGGGCATAAATGCAGCCGTTGGACCTCCACCAACCATGGTACTAACGCTCTAGGAGCGGTACTACCGCAAGGGTGCGCGGTACTACCACTTCCGGGTAGTACCGAGGCCAGTACCGTGTCCCACTACCGCCCTATCCAGAGAGGATACGGTAGTTGGTGCGGTACTAGCCACGGTACTACCGTGGTGCGGTACTACCGCTATTCCAGCGGTACTACCGTGCCGCGGTAGTACTATGACACGGTACCGCTCCCCACTACCGCTCAATCCAGAGAAGATGCGGTAGTGGGTGCAGTAATAGCCACGGTACTACCGTGGAGCGGTACTACCGCAGGGGGCGCGGTACTACCGCTCCGCGGTAGTACTGAGACCAGCACCGTGCCCCACTACCGCCCTATCCAGAGAGGATACGGTAGTGGGTGCGGTACTAGCCACGGTACTACCGTGACCCCAAGCGGTACCACCGCTCTGGAAGACCCAGAACTCGAAAGCCACCATGCCCAACTCCTCCACGACGCAAAGAAAAATATGTGGGTGCAGAGAGTGTGTATGTGTGATGATTCCACCCACCATTCCACAGCGGTTCCCGTCTTGATAGTAAGGTTTTCCTATGACTCAATCAATCAAAAAGATGTCGAAAGGAAACTCTGTCTTCACGCTCCAACACCAGAGGGGAACCTAACCGTCTTGTGCCATGACCACCATTATCTGAAATGCTTATTAACACACGGTTAAATCGCAAATGCATTGTCATCAATCACTAAAACCAATCAAGGGGAAATATGCCCTATCACATAGGAATAAGATCGAATCCCTAAAAGGGGATCCCGATTTGGGGGGAGGGTAGCTTCCCCCTCCCTTTGGTGCCCCCTTGGGGGGCTTGGAGGAGGAGTCAAGCATCCTCCCTCATTCTTATATAAAGAGGAAGGAGGGGCTAGGCGCCACAACCTTGACCCCTGTTGACTGCCTTCCTCTCTCTCCCATACTCCTCCTTCTTCGTAGCGATTAGCGAAGCTCTGCTAAAACTCCACCATACTTTCGCGGTTCCGCCACCACGTTGTTGTGATGTCGAGATCAATCTCATCTACCCGCCCTTCGCTTGTTGGATCAAGAAGGAAGAGACGATATCAAGTGGTACGTGTGCGCAAATTGGAGATGTCTTTCGTGTAGTGCTGAATGAGATTGATCTGACGAAAAGTATGACTATTTCACCCACGATCTTTTAGATTGTTAACACATGTGTTTCTACAAGGGCATGTGGATCTAATGATACTCATTGCTGGCATCTAGTAGATTGGATCTTTGATTTATTCGTTGTCTCGTATTTTTTTTTCATGCAACGAATTCCATCAACGCGAGTAATAAAACATGAAAAAGGTTCATGATTTAGATGCGCGGAGATAAAACATTTCAAAATATTGAAACTACGAAAAAGGTAAAACTCCACATTACGACAAATGTCGTGTATCCAATGTGCCATTTGTCAACCGCTGAAGAGGTAGAAGTGTTTGCTGCAAGAGACACTCCTTAAATAGTGATTTCGCCTCGTTGTGTGCCACATTGAGCTGGGTCTATGTGTAAAGCCCATGTCACTTTTTGCGTTTGATTATGTGGGGCAGCGACATAATGGTTCAACCTAAGTAGGCTACTAGCAAAAATAGGTAGCAACGGTGTTTTAAGCTCACATAAAAAAAAGTACTATCAATTTCTTTATTCAGATTGGTTTTCCTCGTTTCATTTCCTTATCGGTTTTTATTTAATGTTACTTTTTTTCATGATTATTTATTTTCCTTTTTGTTTATCCTTTATGGTTTCTTCGGGATTTCTTCTTTTTTACATTTATGATCCTTTTTATTTTCAAAATTTAAGTTTTTTTTTCAAAATTCACTAATTTTAAATCCTATAACTTTTATGATGCATAGAAATTAAATATCAAAATATTTTTGTACAGTATATGATTTTTATCAATTTCATCAAAAAAATCCGAATGTATTTTTTTTAATATTTTTTGTTTTTGAATATTCCATATATGTTCAAATATATATTTTATTATTTTTGATGAAGAAAATCCAAAAGCAAAAGGAAAACCGAGTTGACTAATTCCATAATTTTGTAAATATTTTTATGAAACTAGAAACATACAAATTTATTTAAAATAATTAAAAAGTATATGTTTGTTTGCTTCGCCCATGATGAATTTGTTGGAAATGTGCCCTAGAGGCAAATAAAATATGTTTATTGGCATATTCTATTAGTTCATAATAAGTTTTATACCGTGCTATAACTGTATTAAGCGGAAATATTAATACACTTGTGGTATACAAACAACCAGGTCCCTAGTTAACTCTAGTATACTAGTCCATTGTCAATTGGATGATCAAGGTTTCCTAATCATGAGGACATAATCGCCTATTGACAATGGAGTCGTATCATTAGGAGAATGATATGATGGACACACACCCACCGGAAGTGTTGCAATGTGATCGAGTCACATAAGTTCAACATTGCAATAACTATAACGTAGTGACCAGATCGTTCAACCGTAATGATCATACGTAATTACTGTCTATTAGGATGCATTGATTTACTACCCACCGCCTGACTGAAATATGCTGGTCATAAAGTTGTACATCAGGTATTCCAAATAGATACGTTAATGAGTATGCAAATAGATCAAAGAGAGATTTATCCATCATTGTGATGGATCGGTACTCTGGGTCCACTTGGTGATATTGCATAATAAAGATTGCAATCATGTGACTAGGTCACGGGGTTGTAATATCACTGGAACGAGTAAACATGTTTGTCGATAACGAGGATGAACTAGGTATATTTGATACGGACGATCAAACCTCGAACAAGCAAATTACCACAGGACAAAGGAAACAGGCACAACGTTAACGGATCCAACAGCGATGAAGTTTCATTCAATGGAAGCGTAGGGGCTATCAAGGATTGTAACCAGGTCCAATTGATTAGTCATTGGTCAGAGAGTGTCTGATCATGTCTGTTGTTTCCCGGACCGTATGGTGTCACACTTAAGGGTATTCGACACAATAAGGATTGATTCGGGATCACCGGAGAAATAAGAGAGAACACCAGAATTGTTCCGGTGGAGGCCAGAAATGGTTCTGGAGATTTGAATTGTTCAAACTATTATTTCAATATATTTTAGTATTTAATTGCAGAATTAAATATTAAAAATGTGATTTAAATAATTATATGGGACTTTGGAGAAGGGAGCCTCCCCCCTTGGGCCATTGATATGTCCCAAACGTATCGATAATTTCTGCTTGCTCCATGCATGTTTTGTGTGATATTGCTATGGATACACTTTCATACACTTTTGATCGTATTTGGACTAACCTATTAACTTAGTGCACCCCAGTGCCAGTTTCGGTTTTCTGCTGTTTTTTATTTCAGGTTTCCCCCATATTAAAAGTGCTCTAAAAATTCGGGAAAAAACAGATAAAAAATCAGCGCAACAAAAGCTTCCGAAACCCCGAAGGAGGGTTGGGGGGCCACCACCAGGTGCCCAGGCAGCTACCTGGCGCGGACTAGGGCTTGGTCGCGCCAGGGGGGCGCCTAGACTCATGGTGCCCCCCTGGCTGCCCCCCGTCGCCTATATATTCCCCGTGACGTGAAACTTCCAAAAGAAGAACCCCTTTTCGTGATCTCGCCTCTGTTTCGCCGCCGCCACGCTTCCAAGATCGGGAGCGCCAACGGACTTCTTCTCGGCACCCTGCCGGAGGGAGCATCGACCTCCGGGAACTTCCCCTCCACCATGGACGTTTCCCGGATGTGCTGTGAGTAGTTTCCTTTGGACCATGGGTCCGTGATCAGTAACTATGTGATGTTCTCCTCCCCTCTTTGTTCTTCATGGTTTAGATCTCGTTAGCTTCCCTACATGATCGAGGCACGTATGTAATCTTTCTGCTGTTGCTATGCTGAGTTTGATGGGATCTGATGGATTATGAGATTATGTTCAGATTGTGATTGAGTAATATATTTGGTTCTTATCTCTTATATTTTTGTTCCTAAGTAATTCTTGCATGTTCTTCGTTGTTGTTTATTGCTTTGGCCAAGTAGTAGGTAGTAACTCCAAGAGGGAACTTTAAGGCCCGATATGCGGTACTGTTCCAGATCTAGGTGTTTCCACCCAGATCCGGGGACGAAGCACATATCGGTCCCACCACGACATATGACATAGCCATATGACCCGGATTTCCAACATGATATCACAACATTACAGATACAAGGATACAACATCTCATACAATCGGCATACAACTGCCTCAAATACAATACAACAGCGGAAGATACATGTCTGGGTACAGACTACAATCAAATGCCTAGTGGCAAAGAGAAAATCACCGATCCCCATAACCACACGGGTCCAGGCCCTCCGCCGGGATCCGCCTATCTAGTCGTCGTCGAGTCTCCAAGTGAAACGTCGGTCACCATACCTGTTGTCGATCAAGAACCCTGAAAAGAGTTTGGGGGCAGCATCATGAGTACAGAAGTACTCAGCATCCAACTGTAGTGGTCAACTGACCCAGCAAGGACTTCATCACTCGTCATTCTAGGACAACTAGTAGTTTACGGTAAGGAAGGGGTAAGTGGTGAGGTTGCTGCCGCACTAGCATTTATGAAGTGGCTAACGATCTAGAGAGTAAGGTAAGAAGCCAAGCATTCGATGAGGAATCGCCTCCAACAAGTCTTGCTATCAACTACTTACGCAATCATAACACCTATCCTATCCTTGTCCTCCTCTTCGCATCTCGACGAAGAAGAAGCAGTCAAGGCACACACACAGGTTGATCAAGTTATATTAAGATTATCTCAGTTATTGTTGTCTATGAACAAGGAGTAGGTCTCAAGTCGTCCATAACCGTGGGCATGGCTTCTCGAAAAGATTTAACCCTGCAGGGGTGTACCAACTTCCCATTACAAGGCTCCGCACGCACGCCCATCTCTCTCAGTTGCTACCCATCACATGCAACCATTTTATGATTTAGTTCCAAGAGATCTGAAACGACAGGTCCCTCTAACTAACAACGAACAAATTCGGGTGGCCCCCGGGGAGTCGACACCCAATCCAAAAGCTGGCCACGCTCTCGGATCGGACTCTTCCGTCTCAACAGGGTTTGGGTTACCGAGACGCCTCACGTGAGGCCTCGGGCCCTCGCCGGTCAAAGGTGGACCAACAGGGAAACCATGTCTCCGCTGGTCCGGGTTGTTTAAAAACTGCGAGGGGATCCACCAAGCACACACACGGGGTTTCAAATGGTAAATCAGCTCGGGCCACCACTAGAAATGTTTGAAGCTAGATAGGTAAGAAAAGGAGACCCCATAAATCCCACACGCGGTTAGGCACGCTCAGTCTTAAAACCAATACCCGGAACTCGGATCGTAGGTGACTCGAATGGAACAAAGCGTCGGGGCGGGATAGCCTAGACCTTCCATCCTTCGTCGAATATAGTCAACATTATAATAATCATATCATCCACAACAATATAATAATGTGATAGCCCAAACCAAGGAGTAACTGGGGGTAACATCGTAGCATCCTAAGCATGCATACTAAGCAGGGGCTGAGCAACGAGCAATAGTAACATAGCAGTACATGGTTTGCTGGGAGGGGACATGGATGTATCGGTTTGAAAAAGGCTGTAAACATGTGGTAGGATCAAACATCGAACCTAACCTAGACTAGCATGCAAACCGCTGGTTGAAATAGAATGGATCATAAGTAATGTATAGTCCTTGCCTGTTGATAAGTCGGGTTCCGAAGGTGTAGTTGATCGCAAGCTCGCATCGTCTCCGAGAGGTACCCGCGGAAGCACACAAGAGGGTAAACACTGGAAAGCAATCAACGAGCAAGCACTCTATTACTACGAGGCAAACACGAGCAAGCATCAACAAGAAGTAACACGAGACATCGCACCTACCGTCGAGAGCGGTTACTAACAATTTAAGTGGAGTACTTGTCTCACACGACGATACCGCACGTTTACGGTGGTTCAAGTTGTTTAGCTACACAAGGTGAGCAAAAGGTTGTTAACATGTCATATCACTCAAGCATGGCATAGCACATAAACATGGCAAGAGGTGAAGCACAAAGTAAACTATCTAATCTAGTCATTTTAAGTGGGGGTAAAACCTATACATGCCAACTATTACGGACCCCACAATAATTATAATGTTTGGTAATGTTTTCCCCTAAACAATATTTTATTAGTTTTATTAGCAAGCAAGAATAGCATAAACACAATCTACACAAAATTCTAGTCAAGTTACATATAAAGAACATTTTAATCAGAGGTACGGTTAAAAAGTTATTAAATAAACAATTTTACAGTGGCATGCAATGGTAATTAGCAGTAAACAACATGTAAACAAAGTCAAACATGGCAACAAGTAACATTTTACTAATCTACGCGCAAAACGGAGCAACTTTCATGTAGAAAGCGTCTCCATCGGAGCTACCGGTGAAAAGATACGGGCACCGCAAAAGCTAATACAATCTGCCAAAATAAAAAGCCTAGGAAGCAAAAAAAACACTACGGGCCGAAACTGGCTCTATTAGGCCTAACAGGGGCGGCGCAGAATACTAAATAGCGCACAGGGGCGAGAACAGCACATGGGCCGGCCCACTAGCGCAGGAAAAAAAAGAAAAAAAAAGGTCAGAGGGGGTGTGCTCACCCAGTGGGCCACGGCCCAAGTCGGCTGGAGGGGGGGGGGGGTTGGCAGGCCGCGGCGCTCTGCTGGGCCGCACTGGACTTGGAGACGCGTCGGCCCACGTCGCGTTGGCTGGTTGGTTCGGGGATGCGCGACCTCTTCTGCTCGTTCCCGTCCGAGGCCACCGGCGGCGGCGCTCCGGCCACCGGAGCGAGGCGAGGGCGGGGGACGCCGGGAGCGAGGCCGCGGTGGGGGAGGCTGCCGGATCCGAGGCTTGAAGGGGTCGCCGGCGTGGTGTAGGGTGGCCGCGGCAGGGAGCTCCTCGAGGCGAGGCCCTCGGCCATGGCGACCTGCGCGCTACGGGGAGAGAGGAAAGGGGATGAGGGAGATGGGAGAGGAGAGGGTGCGTGAGGAGGAGGCGACCTTGGCGTGCTTGCGGCGGCACGGCTCGCCGGAGTCGTGGTCAGAGGAGAGGCGGCGGGGGCGCTCAGGCATCGGGGTGCGGCTCGGAAGGGGAAGCTCCACTCCGGGCTGGTGGGAGGCTCGGGGGTGACGTGGCTTGACGGGGATCGCCCGATTCGAATCTGACGGTCCAAATCGAGGGGATCAAACCAGATCGTATCTGGACGTGGGGGCGGCTGGCTGTGCGAGGTGGCGGCGGGAGAGAGGTTGGGCGCGGATTTTGAGGGAGTAGGGCTAGGGTTTGTCCAAAATAGGCAGGGTAGCACAGCTATAAATAGCAAGTGGGTGTTTGGGAGTGGTTTTCGGGCCACAAAATGGCCCGTTTCGGGTTCGATTTTCGGGTGGGCTAGAATCCGAAGATAAGCGGGGAATCTGGGGGTCCAGCTAAAGGCACGCGCGACATTTTGTAAAATACGCCATAGGACTTACACCGGCTACTATGCCTGGCACATCCGAACGTTCACCTACCCGACGAAGTCGGAATCGCGCGAAATTCAAACCACCGCCTTGCTGCACTAAACTGACATCGTCTACATCATTTAACGCGAAAAGAGAACGTCGAGCACCTCCCAATAAAATAACCATTTAAATATAAATGGGGGGTTTTCGTACCGATGGTTCTGGCTGGTCCTGTGCCGGAGGTCACGACGGTGATCGGGTGACTTTCCCGGTGCCGCAACGAGGTCGTGTGCCATTGGGGAAAGGGTCCAGACTCGCAACCGATACGAGAAGGAGGGGGAAATATAATCGCCGATCGATAAATCGGGGATGCAAACACCGCAAACAAAACAGACAATCAAACAATTCACACCGAAAATAAAAAATTTAATTTTTGTGAAAACTGGGCTGTTACAGGAACATTATGCTCGATTGTGGGTTCATGCCCCCTGATGACACGCTTGAGTGACAAAAACATGAGTCTAGGGGATGTGTTGTTGCCACAAGGGGGAGAACAACGGTGTTTGTAACCGCGGTTGCAAGGATTTTTTACTTTACGCAAAGCTCTTTTTAATGCAGTTGTCTGTTGCTTTGGGTTTACACTTTGGGTGGGGCTCGCAACTTAATACCAGCGAGATGTTCTGGATAAATATCTCAAGGTGGATGATTAGTAGTAGATGCAGATGGACTTCAGTCTACTTATTTTGGCGTACTGCCCATGCTTATGAGCCTCTTCCTTTATTTTGTAGCATAGTTAGCATTGCGATGCGTTTATAATCCTGTCAATTGCCCATCTGTAATTTGTTTACCTCGCATAGCAGTTTTATCGTCTTTTGGGAGAGAGACTTCACTAGTGAACAACACGAGACCCCGGTCCATATTCTCATCACTATTTACACACTTATTTACTTTTCCGCCTTTACTTCCAGTTGCTATCATTATCATTATCCCTCGTGTTTTGTTCCTTTGTAAACAACAAGACCGGAGAGATTGACAACCTCTCTGAACTTTGTTGGGAGCAAAGTTATTTGTGTCTGTGTGCAGGTCCAGGAGAAGCAAGTGATTATCATAAACTGCGTGTCACTTGCTGAACCACCTACTTATCATCTCCGGAGTCCTACGGGAGACAATCTTAAAACCTCGGTATCTTCACCGAGGGAAACTTGTCGCTACGCTGCATCTCACCTTCCACTTGGGGTAACCAACGAAGGGCGAGAAGCAATTATCCTCTCTCGCGTATCAACCATGCGCCAAGGGAGGGCCCCACCTCCCCATGGCGCACCCTCCCCCCTCTCCCTTTTGTTTAGTACCACAGGGAAGTTGAGGGAGGTGTGGCCCCCTCCTTGGCCTATATAAGGAGGGGTAGGGTGCCCTTTTCCTTTATGATTTTTTGAGACAAGTTCTCATCTCTCTTCCTCCTTTCTCCTTCCTCGAGTGGAATCCCCTTGTTTGGGGTTTACACTTGGTTGGGGGTTTTTCAACCATACGCACGCCGTCGTGCTGCTGGAATTGGGATCTGAATCCATCTTCTTTCCGCTGCTCTTCTGGATCGGAGCTCGGAGGGACGTCAGGTACACCATATGTGTGTAATCCTGCGAGGCACTACACTTGTGGTGCTCCTTCATCGTCGTGGCTGTATCGCGGCGTCTTCACCGACAACGTTCCGACGGAGACACAATTCTGTCATCGGTTTACAAGGACCGAGTGGCTTCTGGAGTCATCGTGGATCGGCGCGGCATCGGGGATTGCCGGTACGACTACATCAACCATGTTCACGCGGGAACGTTTCCCACTTAACGGACTACATACTGGTATGTGACCTATTTTCATCCGTTACTTGCATCGCCATAGCATAGGTCTTGGGCTTGGGTCTCGTAGGATAAGAAAAAGTATTGTTTTCTACCCCGAACCCCAACAGAATTGATGCTCTTCTGCCTCGCCTGGGTTCAAGAGGGTTGAAACGAAATTCTCGACGAAATCACTAGTTAGGGAGTACTCCTCGCAATGAACGTGCTAACCTCTCGCACTTAACAAGTGATGCTTTGCAGGCGCGCCACTTGTCGTGACATGGAGGTTCCTTTTTTCCTTATTTATGGTCGTGTTTTTCACGTAAACATAATCGTGTCTCCACGCGAAGCATGTTTGTGACTTTTTGGAAGGTGTGCCTCTTTTTTATAGGCACGCGGTGTGCCTTTTGCGGAAATGTTCGTGCCTTTTTTTTTAAGGCACGAGGCCTGCCGTTTTTTAGAAGCACGCGGTGTACCTCTTTCGGAAGTAGATTCGTGCCTTTCGAGGAGGCAGGGTTGTTTTTTTTGTTAGAGGCACGCGGGATGATTTTTTTGAGGCACGTGGGATGCCTCTTTTTAATGGGACGCAACGTGGCTCTCGCGGAAGTTGGTTTGTGTCTCCTTAAGATGTACGATCGTGCCTTTTTTTTTGAAAAAAAATCATCAAAATATAAGAAAAAATCACGCGAAAACCGAAAAAGCCGAAATAACCTTTGGAAAAATTTAATAAAAATACCAAAAAAATGTGTACACAAAAATTAAAAAAAGAAAAAGCCAAGGGCAACGTCAGAACGCGATACGTGGCGGGTTCTCAGAGTGATCCTTAGGTTCCGTGGGAGCACACTCTAACTAGTTGCTCTTGATTCTCGACTTTGCTCAGGTCGAAGTGAGGCTTTTTGACCTTGCATAGGCTGATCTCGATCGGTCCTTGTTAGGTTGCTGTGTTTTTGTTTTTTTCCTTTTGTTTTTTTTTCAGATTTGCTTTTCTTTTACAAAATACAATGAATGTTATTTAATATAGATGCGTATATTTTAACTTTTATTTAGGACATGTGGAACTTTTCTTTTAGGAGTAAGTGTTACAAATTTGTGTAAATATGGGTGTATCTAGATATGAAACTAAACTTAGATAGATTCATACCTAGACAAATATACGACACTTATTTTAGAACGAAGGAATTAAACATATTTATTATATACCAAACTTTTTAAATACATTTTTTACCATTATTAACATTTATTGATATTTTTATATTATGCCACGAACATTTGTTTATTATACATTAAATAAATTTTCAATATAGTATATTTTATTAATATATACTGAACTTTTTTTAATCTTATCTTGAGGAAATACTTTTTTGAATACTTAGACGTATTATGGTGTTCGTATAGTTGGGTATAATTAAGTAATTTTATAAATATTTTTATAATATAATGACAAATATAATAAGTGATTTTGGCGGAAAAGAATACTAGTAATCCATATTAACTTGGGCGAGGGCAAAAAACCTCACTTCAACCAGAGCGAGGCCAAAAACCCTCACTTGAATTTAGTCTGACGAGATCGACAGAACATACTTTTTAAAATATTTCAAATCTATCTATACTTTTAGAATTTATTAATTTATAAAATTCCTAATCCCACTTGACCGAATACTGTGGGAATATATATTTTTCTTCCTTCGAAAAAGCAAATAAACATATACCACCAAAAAAGAAAGATACTGCGGTGTTTTCCCCAATTCCCCAAGAGCCTTGCTATACAAAAACCATCTGATACTTGTACGACACTAGCTGGCAGCGAACTTCCCATAAGCGCACAAGAGCCGGACGCTATAGTTTTGGCCAGGCTGGGATTTGGGATCCTAATGATCCTCTTTGATATGTTTGGGACCCGTTTGCGCGCCGTTAAAAAATGCGGTCTAAAAGAAATTTAAATAGATAAGCTAAAGTACTCATCCTGCAAAATAAGCGTTAATATGCAATACCGAAGCAAAAAAAAACAAATAGCCATATCGATCCGTATCGCAAAAATAAAATAAAAAGAGGCGATCCATATCAATTGCTCATTTACAGTTCTCTCTATCCCACGAAAAGGCGAGGCGGGGCGACGGCCGAGCGAGGCGGAAGGCCACGGCCCTGGGCGGCCTCGTGCGCGGCGCCACACTTGATGGTTCTCAGCGGCAACGAAGACGATGAGTAGCCGCCGATGAGGGTCACTAGAGGACGCCGACGAGGACACCTAATATATATTATATATTTTTATTTTCGTAATGTACAATTACATCTCAAATGCAATTTGAAGAAAAAAAAAGTGTCTCGCACTGTACATCGGACGCCCCGCGATTCAAAGGGCAATGGCACAGACATTTGATCCGCTTGAGGGATTCAAACGAACAAAAAAGAATCAAAATTAGATTCGTTTGAATCACTTTCTTAGAGTTACCCTTATTATGTAAAGAGTATTTTAAGGCAAGAGAGGTGGAGCCGTGGGAGGTGTGTTTGGGTTTGGTTTTATACGAGGTCTGAGACTTGGGCCGTGACACGACATGGGCATAGGAGGAAGGATTAAGAGATTAATTAGCGAAAAGTAGTGCCGTACAGAGATCGTACAAGATTTGTGGTGTGTAAAGCAATTTCGATTCCCCAAACCCGTTACCGTAGACCTCGCTTCCCGGCCGCCCCCAAATCTCAGACGTGATGACGGCCGCCGCCGTCGTGGACCTCAGCCAGGGCAAGACGGAGGCCGCAGAGGGGGGCTCCCGCCCAGCGGAGAACCCCTGCTTGACACGGCTTCGTCACAGGCGGCTCCTCTCCTTCCTCCGGGACCAACGCTACGACGGCGCCTTCAACGCGTAAGTAAATTCGCTTGAAACCCGATGCACTTCCTGATGCACGCTGATGACTCACTTTGGTTACTGCAGGCTGTTGCATCAGGCCCGCGAGCAGTTGAGCTTGGAACATATGCAGCGGCTGGTGACGCAGGGTCTGTGGGAGGACGCCGCCGGGTACCTTGACAACTTCCTGCCCGCCGGCCCCAGGAGCTTGGACGCCCAGGTCCTGTACAATTTCCTCTTGATGCACCACCACATCGCCAGGTTCGTCGCCGGCGACGCCGCCGCGCTCGACGCCATCTTGACCAACGATTGGATGCGCTATGTCACCTACGCACAGCAAACCGCCGATCAGGTGGCTCCCCCTGTCACGGCCCGCTCCGTACTCTTCATGGAAGACCTCAGGTATATTCATTGATTGATTGATTTATCACTTGACTATTTTTAAATTTTAGTAGTACCCACCAATTCCTTTGCGCATCTTTTTGCTTTAATCTAAAAAGGTTTATATTTGATCTCTGTTGTGTTAGGGCACGCATGGACTGGGGAGAAGTGAGGAGCACTGCAGCCTGCTATCTATACAGGTTGGTTTGGCAGACTCCGGAGCTGAAAAGGAAGCTGACATTGCCGGCTCGCCATGTGATGCCGCATGACGTACTCCCCATTGGTCTTGGGTAATTTTTCAGCATCAATCCTTGCTTCCTCTAGCGAGTCCAGTCTGTCATGTAGTCGATGTGCACAATTAGTTACTCCCTCCGATCCATAATAAGTGTCGCTTATTTTGTACTAAGCTAGTACAAACTTTGTACTAGATGAGCGACACTTATTATGGATCGGAGGGAGTATTGTTTCCACCTACCTTTGCTAGTTTGTGCCGGAGGCGTCACTTGAAGAAACAAGGGCCCAGGTTAAAATCAGTTGCTGTCGCTAGGGCAATCCGAAGCAGGTATAACATAATCATCTTCAGATAGATTTAACTCTTCTCTGTTTAGCTCTGTCTGAACCTAGTGCTCCTTTGCTTTTTGCAGCCGGCGTTATATTAGACACCTCAAGGAGTCAAGTTTTGGTAAAACTAATACTCCCTTATTTTGTTAGAGCATCTCCAGCAGTCTCCCTATAAAACTGTACCTATACATGTGTTTAGGTGCTCTACCAATAATTTTATAGCTAGTCAAAGATGTCCTGCTTTAGCAGCTTCCCTATAAATCTCTCCCTATACCTGTTATTTATTTATTTCTCTGTATACTAGTGCGTACATATATAATGAAAACCATTTTACCATCAAAATAATTCAAATGTTTTTTTGTCCCAAATACCTATAATTCATCACAATTTCAAATCAACGCGAGAGATTTATATTTGAATTCAAATGTACACATAATAAATGAATGAAGTGCGTTCAACGTTCAAGAAGTTCAACGCCCGTGTAAATTTGTGAAGTTCTTACACAAGTGCTCAACGACGTTCATGATGAGTCGTCGAAAAACAACTCCGAAAGTGAACAAACCTACAAAAATACATGTACAAATAATTTCGATGAGAAATTTTGTCCACGAACCTCACAAATTTTCATTGCATAAAAAAATTTGGTGTAAAATTTTGTCAAGTACCTTGATGGCGTTGATGGCTGATGGTGAAGACGAGGTGTAGCGGCGATAGCGGAAGGCAGTGACGGCCAGGCGGCAACGGCGGGGCACCCAAGGTGGCGGTGGCGGATAGGTAGAGATCAAACTCTCCCTCTATATGAGGAGAGTTTTACCTAAAAAATAAAGGGGAAAGGGGAGTCTGCTGGAGCAGTTTGTGTGTGCAAAATCTACCTACAGGTAGTTCTTATAGGGGATAGCGAAGCTGCTGGAGATGCTCTTAATGAACTATTCGAACATATTTTGGCTAAGCAATGTAGTTCGTAAGTTCTACTCTACATATGTGCGGCAGTGAATTACTTTGCATCTTTTCCAATGTGCAGAATCCTTTGATGAGGCAAAGAAATGGCTGTCCACTGTCATTGGTAAAACTGCTCTCTACTCTTGATGTGTCTTGCATTTGTCTACTTCCCAGTTTTTGCATCACCTGTTGTCCCTGGCTGCTTGTTGATTCTGGTAGATTGAGAACACATGTTGGTCATACATAATGCCATTTAATGATCTATTTCCAACTATGACAATCATAACAGATTCGTACTATTCAGCTGTTTGACAAAACTAATACCTTTTCGGTACATGTATATTGAACTGATTAACTTTGTGTGATCTGCAGATAACAGTTTACAAGGTGGTGTACCTGTAGGGTGCTATGTACTTCAATCAAGTGGGAAGGAAGGTAATATCACATGTATTGCAGACACCAAATCTTTAGCTTCGTGACTTGCTCATGCTGTCTCTCAACTTACTACATGGGCCCCATCCTCACTTTCTCGTATCTTTGTAATTTCATCAATACTTTGGGCTATATCTGCACATATATTTCTTTAGCAACTCTTTTCACATGGAATCACTGGAATTGAAGCTCTGTTGATTAATAATCTGCAGAATTTGAATGAACTAACTGTTGCTGCAGCGTTTTTTTCCCTACTGTGACACATTTTCATGTTCGTCAAAACCAGTTCGTTGTTCTTGCCATGCCAGTTCTGATGTTTGCTACCACTAGGTCTATGCTTTGGACATCTCTGTATTAGCCTATGCTCCTGTAATTTCCTGCCGTGCTACATTCTGTTGTAATCCTTGTTATTTGGTTCCTATCCACATTGTTTGGCTCGTAGTTGTAAAAGTAAATATGGAAAGATCTATAACTGGTAACCTTTTTACTTAAAACCTTAAATGATCTCGTGGGAACTACTTATCTTGATTAAACTTTCCATTTTCATTTTATGTTGGTTACTTCACATGTTTGTGCCTGTTACATGTTAATGATACTCCTTCCGTTCGTTTCTATAAGATGTATTTGTTTTCTAATAAAATTTCACAAAGTAAGGTGCATTTCTTCTAATTCCTTATTATTTCTGTTTAGCCCTCGAGAAAAATAAAGTATCTCTCTCTGAAACTATCTCTCTTTTGATTGCATGTATCTCTTCCTTTCTTGGCCTAAGTGATTTACTTACTGCTAATCAACGAATTAGCCGATGGAGTTTTTCCTAAATTCTCTATAATCCTGTGCGTTGGTTACCATGCCAAAAAATGCACCTTACATAAAGAACGGAGGGAGTAATTCAGAACAACAATTGCATGTCCCATACAACAAACCTATCAAGCTTTGATGGTGTTTTTGCAATTCATCAGTACACTACTTGCTACCATTTCTAAGTACCAAAGTTGTTGTAGGTTCTACTGTTCTCCCGGTGTGGAAGTTGACAAACCGTGCTGGAAGCTCTGGGATAACATCTGTGACAAATGCAGTTAAGTTAATTAACACAATTGATCATTTTATACCAAAAGAAAAGTCGTATCTGATCTATTGATCCCTGATATATTTAGTTAAGAGGACACCGAATTGTTCATTCGACAGGCTATCTGGCTATGAGCATTACTGATACCAATATTTGAAGCATCCATTAACTGATTTCCTTCTTTTGCTTCCTTTGTGTCCATGGTAGTTTGATGCCTGCATTTGCAACATGGAACTTCTCAGCTTGCATACTACTACAAACCTGCAATGTGTTATCTTGATTTTCTGAAATTTTTCATTACTATGATACATGTTCTGCTAAAATTTCTGTTTCTCATTCCAATTTTCATTACCACACTACACATCATATGACAAAATTTGAGTGAAGTCCTATTATGCTCTGATTAAATGGATACTTACTGATATTAGTTTCTGATCAGACACAGGAAAGAGTCGAGAGGGTTGTTATGTTGAGATAGAGAATGTTCGCCTGCGTATATATCTCAGAAAGAATCAGAGGGCAACCTAGATAATTGCTGAGGACTGTTTCGGTTGGAAAAAACATCAGACTACTGGGGCATTTGGTGATACAAGTATGGTAAGATACCAGATTGTTTCGTACTTGTATGATTGGCATGCCACATTTTGTGATTGAGCATCACAGCTCACAATACATGGTGTTCTCTTTCTCTATGGCAGGCAAGAGTTTTGAGTGGACAACCTTTTCTAACATATACGTAGTATATCTTACTTAAAATCACTTAAGCCAAAGATTTTGCTCAACAGTACACTGGTACCTACATGTAGTAGACTATTGACTATTGGGCTAATGAATACATGTTTTCAAGCTTAGTTCGTTACTTTGATAAAGCGCCATAGTTTGTGTTGTGTGAATTCAAGCATTTCACAGACGCATAGGTAAATAGCCAGCTACCTGTTAGGATGCCCTCCGCTTCTGGAGCGGAGCAGGTGGCTCGCTGCCTAATTTTGTGGAGCGGCAAAAACTGGCTCTATATTTTCCTGGAGCGGAGCAGAGTGGAGAATAACCGAGCACGCCCTTATTTTTGTGTTTATGTCGTAGAATAGTACTCCCTCCGTTCTAAATTAGATGACTTCCATTTGACTACACATTTGACTATATATGTAGTCAAAAGGAAGTCATCTAATTTGGAACAGAGGGAGTATGTATCATCCTCCAAGGTACTTACACTAGTAACAGGCAGAATATTGTGGGAGTCCAGGGGCTGCTGAGTGAAGTTGGTGTTGAAAGTCAATCGCTGACGGGTCATTGCCTCACAATATCGAATGCTTAGCTGAGTTTGGTGGCATCAGTGTTGCACTCTTGTTCTTTTCTTGCTGAAGAGACAAATGTCGCTTTTCCTTGTTCCCTGTTTATAAACAGCGTCTACTCCAATTGAAGAAGTCCATTCGTCAACCTTGTGGCTCCAAACTCGCACTGATCCTCAGGAGTGATGCCTCCTCTCGTAAAAAGTAGGTATATACATGTTCTTGGAAGCAAAGAAAGAATCTCATGTATCAGAGCGGATACGATAATCAGTCGTGCATATTATTCGAATATATAAATAAAACGAGATGAGGTGGATTGACAACCTCTAAGAGAAGGGTATGTATAACTTAATATTGATGCAGTTCGGATGCAACTTTCATTGAAAAATAAGCATAATGAATTAACTGGCCAGTGGAATTGTATGAAATGAGGGCTCTCGGGAAAGCAAGACTTAAGAAGGTAGGCAATTTCATACCAAGAAGAGCATTTAAGAACAGCTCATAAGCAATTCCAAGTGGCAGAGATGACTCGAGGGACCTCGTCAGATAAGCATATCCTATGGTAAATGTGGTACCTGGTCCAGTCAACTTGGAAGTAGAAACTGACCACTAGTGGGTGTCAATTAAAAAGTCACTCTGTGGCTAACGCTTCTACTGCCATATATTCCTGGGTTGCAATCTTATCATCTCTGTTTCAACCCAGTTAGATTAATCGTTATTGCTAGAGTCAGACTTGTGTGAGCCTTAATTTGAATGTTTTATATGTTTTCTGTTGCTTTTTAACTAGGATGGAAGGGTCAGATTGTCGCAAAATGTTTGCGAGACCCTGATGAAAATTGCACCTTGAAAAACCCTGAATATATAGTTTGGGTTTGTACCCTTCATTCTGCCTATGAACCGTATGCGGCCTCATGCAAAATCTTAAATTCTCCATCCCTTCTTTGTTGGGAAATGCTTGGGATCACCTAATGGATCCGCATGCATCTCGCCAAAGCCAAGGATAACGGGCAAATGATGTTTCAAGGCCCGATTAATCACAAGCTTCAGTTTTTTCCACCAGAGGCTCCAGAGCAGCGGCCCCTCGGACTCAGGCGCAATCAAACGACAGATCAGACGGCTAGAAATATAGAAATATGCCACACACAAAATCGAACGGCCAAAAACATCTAATTCATGAGAGAGCAGAGATTAGGTACAGTTTTACTGTTCTAAATGACACACTTTGTATAGTTGCGTCATTAGTAAGTTGACATAGTAATGGCGCACCAGATGAAAGGTGTGACATTACTATGTTTGACCAAGGTTTGACCGAGTCCCAGAGATAGTAATGACGCACTTTGTATATGTGCGTCATTACTATGTCAAACTTAGTAATGACGCACATTTATAAAGTGCGTCATTACTATGTTTGACCAAGGTTTGACCCAGTCAAAACATAGTAATGGCGCACTTTGTAAGGTGCGTCATTATTAACTTTCTGAGCTGGCTAAAAGTTCACCAAATGCACTCCCCGTGGACCGCCTTTTCAGTTTAAAAAAAATAAAAGAAAATAAGATTCCCATGAGATATATGGTCTAGTTGTTAGAAAAATGTACAAACATCGACTTTTTCTGCAAAATCTCTTGAGAATTCATAAATCGGGCATAACTTTTGCATATGAACTCCGATTAAAAAGTTTTCTATATAAAAAATCATCTACTCGAAAAGTTACATCCGAATTCAACTAGGGAAACCCTGTTGAACATTTTTAGAATCCTCAAAAACCTAACAGAAAAAAGTTACGGGGCTTTTAAGATCTAGACGATAAAAAAATGAAAAAAAATAAACTTACTAATGACGCACTATTTGGAAAGTGCTCCACTAGTAACAGATTTTTTTATTTTTTTTAATGTTCAAAATATGATAGGAGACTTGTCGTTAAGTTTCAAAACAAAGTTCAAAATTTCATCACAGCCATGAACATGAACAAGGTTTAATAGGATTGATATGATACATATATCAACAAGTGCTTGTGAAGTGAGGTGGGGCAGGAGTTGAATGAACTGAAAAGTTAAGCATGCTGGGCTGGAGTACTGTGAGGATGGGTGACCCTCCGGAAAGTTTGACCACGGAGTGTAATTTGACTTGAGATTAAGCTATAGTGACCCGAGATTAAGAAATTTGGAAAAAAAATTGAAAACAAAAATTGAAAAAAAAATTTGAAAAAAATTAGTTAGTAATGGCGCACCTTATATTAGAATGTGCGCCGCTACTATGTTCCCGCCTTCTAAATTCAAAAAAAAGAGAAAAAATGGTGTCCAGTGGCGCACCAGAAGAGGTAGCAATAACGCATATATGGTGCGCCATTACTAGCTGAGATAGTAATGGCGCATCGTCATTGCTAAGTCTTAGTAGTGGCGTGCTAGTAATGACGCATCGGAAGTGCGCCATTACTAGCAAAAATAGGTGCGTCATTAAAGGCCATTTTTCCAGTAGTGCTAGCTGTGGAAGCCCTCCTCTCCACCCACTGCTTCTCCTCTTCTTGCTCCTTGACTGTATCGGTGCCGTTATGTGTTTGCGGCCCCTCTTTCCCTCTGTCGGTGCTGCCGATCAGAGTGAAGTAGGGGGGAAGGTATGCTCGCCTGCAATTTGGTCCTTTCCCTTTCTGTTGAGCTTTGGCCTCTCTTTGGCTTCCGTGAAGGATGGCGAAGGAGATCTCGGTGATTCAAGGTTGTATCAATAAGCTTGTCTTAATCCTCGAGAAGGATCTTCCTCAAGATGCTCCTGTTCCCCTCCTCTTGCTCCATCCGGGCGATGGACAACGAGATGGGGTGCGGACATTTCTAGCTGGATTTATCCTTCGAAGACCCCTTGCTGCTGATCCCATCACAAGCTCATCCTCGATGTTGACACCTTGACGCATCATCATCACCACACTACAGTGGCACATACGTTCTGGACGAAAGTGGTTTATTGCCGACACCAGTCAAACCTTCAGACCTTTGAGCTAGATTGGAGGCTCTTAAGCTCCTGCAGCACGGCAGCCTTCGGTGTCATCGCCCCAAGTGGCTTGGTTCCCGGCGGCGATGGTGCTGGCCGTGAAGAAAGCTTTGGCAAATCTGCGGTGAAAAGGGACCCAATTGCTTTTTAAATTTTCCTTTCAAGATCCTCTTTGTAACATTTAGGCCCTTTGTTGTTAATCCTCAAGTTTTGAAGAACCTTTATGTAAAATGTACCGCTGGATTAATGTAATATTGGATCTTTGAGACCCTTAGGAATTTTCACTTCATCCCCTTCATAGGGACCGCAGGTGGAATTCTCACTGCTTGGGACGACTCTTTGCGTATTTGCACTAATTTTCAATTAGACCGGTTCTCCCTTACCTGCTGGTTTCAAGCCAGGGCCGATAACTTAAGATTCACCGTGACCAATGTCTACGTCCCATGCGATCATGCATCCAAGCAATCCTTCCTTGAGTCCCTTTCAAATATCCATCCCCTAGCCTCCGGACCGTGGACTATTTTCGGGGACTTCAGTCTTATCCTTCGGCCTTCAGAAAAATCAAACTCAAACTTTAACGCTTCCGAAGCCTTCATGTTCGCCTTCTTCATCAATTCCACCAACCTTGAGGAGCTCCCTATCTTAGACCGCCTATACACCTGGACCAACCAACAAGATGATCCAAACGTTGTTAAGCTTGATCTTTCCCTTGTTAACTTAGCATGCACATCTGTGTTCCCCGATTCTTCAACCCTTTCCCTTACCGCATGACATTGGATCACATGCCCCTTTGCCTCAATGCTTCAACCTCTATCCCTAAGTCGCAAGTGTTTCGCCTCAATAACATCCTCCTCAACCACATGTTCAAGGTGCGGATTGCTCAAAACTGGGCCAGTGTTATTGACCTCTCCCATCGCATTCGATCTGCTGGTCGGTTGTGCCTTCAACTCAAAAGGACCAGGGACATGGCTAAAAGGTGGACCTTCAATGCTCGCTCCCCCAAAACTCTCGCCAAAAACTATCAGGCCACGATTAACGTTATGGACAAACTTGAAGAAGCCCGATCGCCACAATAGCATGCTCCCCTGGAGCTAGGGATTAGTGGTCAAACTATCCCTTCATCGCCACAATATCATGCTCGCTATCTATTGGCTTCAACGTGCGAAAATTAAGGATTGCACCCTAGGGGACGAGAACTCAGAATACTTCCACATCTGCGCCTCCGTCAAACATTGAAAAAAAATCAAATCAAAGCCCTTATCCATGATGGAGTCACATACTCCTCTCACGCACACAAAGAGAAAATTCTTCTTACCTTTGTCGAAACCCTTGTTGGGACCCGGCTCCCTCCTCCTTCCCTTTCAACCTCCCTTCCATCCTTGCTTCCTCCTCCCTATCTTCATACAATACCACCTCTCTCATCTGCCCCTTCTCCTTGGAGGAAACCGCGTGGCTCTTTGGGGTATGAACAACAACTCTAGCCTCGGACCAGATGGATTTGGCCCAACTTTTCTTAAGCTAATTGGGAGATGGTCAAGATGGACCTCTTGAACTTGCTGAACGACTTTCATAATGGCTCTGCAGACCTTAAGCGGATCAACATAGCTTTCATAGTCCTAATACCTAAAACCCCTAGTGCTAATGCACCCTACAGCTACAAGCCCGTTTCCCTCCAGAATTGTCTTCTTAAATTTTGCTCTAAATGTATGTCTAATTGCGCTCAGCCTTTCATCAGCGATCTCATCCACTACAACCAAACCGGTTTTATCCGGGGTAGAGGGGTCATCGAGAACTTTACGTACGCTTTTGACATTGTGCAGTCTTGCTTCAAGCGGAAAAAAAAATCTACAATCGTTCTCAAACTCGACTTCCAAAAGGCTTTCGACTCGGTCTCTTGGACTGCGTTGGGCGCCATCTTGCGGGCAAAAGGTTTCCCTCCCCTATGGTGCTCCTGGTTTGATCATTTGAACCAGACATCTGACTCTGTGGTACTGTTAAATGGGGTGCCTTGACCCTAGTTCAAATGCAAACGTGCAATGACGTAGCTAGGCCCCACGCTACCAGGGCTGTTGCCTGGGGCGTAGAAGCTTGCTGCTTCGTTTCCTGTAGCAACAGGAGCACTGTTCACTATTGTTTCCCACTTTAGCAACGAGCTTGGCCTGGGGCGTGTCTTTGAGGATACGCCACTGCAAACGTGGACTGCGATAGGGGGACCCTCTATCCCTGTACCTTTTCATTATCGTGGCCGACATTCTCCAGCGTCTGATCCTTCGGGCGTTTGAATCAGGACTGCTTCGCCATCCCCTCGACGACCCACCCTTGTCTGGTGATGCAATACGCTGATGACACTCGTATTACCCCCCCCCCCCACCCCCGTTCGATTCGGACCAACTCTCACGCCTGAAATCCATACTTCTTGAGTTCTCGCTGGCCACATGACTCCACATCAACTTTCACAAAAGATCCTTTGCTCCTATTCATGTGGAGGAGCCTTTTGCCTCCTCTTTAGCATCTATCCTCGGCTGCCCAGTGACCTCCTTCCCGCAGAGCTATCTTGACCTCCTCCTTTCTAGACACAAGCTTAATCTTTCGTCTTTCTACTTCATTATCGATAAAATTGATCGACAACTTGCCGGATGGAGGGGTCTTCTTCTTTCCTTAGTCGGGCGTGTGATTCTCGTTCGATCAGTTCTTCGCGCCCTGCCTATTTAAGCGATGTCCGCTCTCCTCCTTTCTCTAGGGATAATTCAGGCTATCGAAAGTCGATGTCGCGCCTTCTTCTGGGCGGGCCAAGAGAAAAATACTAGGGATCAATGTAAGGTTGCTTGGGACTTAGTGTGCGCTCTATCAACCTGTGCTGGTCTCGACTTTCTCTCTCTACACTCCTTCAATAAATGCCTTCTCCTCAAACACCTTAAAATGCTTCCACACTCATCATCTACCACCCCAAACCGCCTCAACGATGCTTATGGATGGTCGGAACTTCATGACCTGGGTGATCTCGCCCATCTTGGCACACCCATTTGGAGGGACATTTCCAAAGGTACCCCATTACTCCACGAAATCACTCATATTCACATTGGTAATGGCATTTCCACAACCTTCTGGCTGGATGTCTGGGTTCCCAATTCCAACACTACTATGCCATCCCTATTCCCTGCTCTCTTCTCACACATAAACAGACCACATGCTTCCTCCGCCTTCGTGCTATCCCACCTCGCCCTAAAGCTATCCCTCGCACCTCGTCCTTCGCATGCTGTCGAAGAGGATCTGAGTAATATTTGAAACATGTTTGCTTCGTTTTCTTTGAATGAAAATGTTGCTGACAGGCATCTCAGGATTGATGAGAAGCCCTTCTCCACAAGCTCGACATACATGACACTTTGGGTGACTCACCAGGTAGATGAAATGGAACTCCCTATCTGGCGGAACTACGCTCCAAATAAATGTAGATTATTTCTTTGACTGACTAACAAGGATAGATTATACACCAACGAGAGACGGTTCAGGAGGGGTATTGCCCCTTTCGATCAATGCCCATTCTGCATTGTCACTGAATCGATCAACCACCTACTATTCCAATGTCCTGCGATCGGACGACTTTGGATCGAACTCATCAGACTATGCCTTGAACCCCCTCACTCCATCCTCACGGTTAGGGGAGATGCAATTTCAGACAACACTCGCTCCACGGTCATCATGGTGGAACATCTGAAAACTTCGGAATGCTACGATTTTTTAAAATGAGCAGCAAGACCTAGACTTCATGATCCCCGCTTCTGCCGATAATCTCATGATATAATTTCACCGTTGTTTGGTTACTCCCAAACAAGCTCTCTTGGGGTTCTTTGTGGTTTCATCTTGCTGCAAGAATGTAGCTTATGTAGAGTGGGGATTTTTTGATCCCGAGCTTCAGTGAGTCCGCTTTTTAAAAAAATTGAAAAATAAATTTTTAAGATTAAAAAATCTGAAAAAATTTATGCATGAACATTAAGACGTATACTATATTTTTGGAAAAAATTTATGATAAAATACACTTTGATGTGAGCTACATAAAAATATAAATTCATGCATTTTAATAGTGATTAGTACGTGTGCTAGAAATATAATTTTTTTACATTTTTGTTTAGCTCGTATATAAACATATTTCATCGTGAAATTTTATAAAAAAGTAATACACATTCATATATATGTGTGTATTTTTTTAGATTTTATAAAACCTAAAATTGAATTTTTATATTTTCAAAATTAAAAGCACTCGGGATCCAAAAGCTATTTCGGCTTATGTAGTTTTATTTTTCCTTTTACCTACTGTATTCTTTTTTGTTGCAATTTTAATAATTATTAATAAAAATGGTTCAGGCTGTCGTAAGCCCATCGTTTAATAATTTAAAAACTATTCGAGACCCTTCCTGTTAAAAGAAGTTATGAGTGATATGAACTCAAAAACAATTATGAGTGATATGAACCCAAAAAGCCTAAGTTTTTTTTATCTATCAATGATAAAAAAATTATGACTATGACAAATTTAATATATTTTTTGTCATAACAATTTAAGATGTGTTTTTGCTATGGCAAAAATAACATGTATTTATTCAAGGTAAGTTCATAAATTTTATTTTAATTTACGTGCAATAGACATGTTAATTTTTAATCCAAATTATTTTTGTCAAAATATATGAATATGAGATCTAGTTTTTAATGGTGAAAAGATAAATCTTTAAAAAAACTAAAAAAACAAAAAAATTCGCTAACTTTATACCACGTATGTATTCGTGCCATCTTTACATCACCGAATGTACGGTGAATATCATTTTAAAAAACTGAAAAACAGAAGATTCCACTAAAAAACTGAAAAGACAAAAAAAATCCGCTAACATTATGCACCACGTATGCATTCGGTGAGTATCAGCGTCCAAAAACTATTCGAGACCCTTCCTGCTAATAAAAAGTTATGAATGATATGAACCCAAAAAGAGAAGTCGAAGTATAATTGAAGAGAGACAGGTTGTGCAACTTGTGCAGTGAAACTCCGTCTGCTTATTTTATTCACGCAAATGTTTACATACAAATAGTAGTACAGAGAACACACATTGCATCATTACGTCATGCACCCCCACTCCCACACTGTGATCCCAAGTAAAAACAGAGCTAGCAACCCATCGTCGTTATCAGCTAGTACTACCCGTACGACCGACGGAGAGCGCCCCAGCTAGTACACGGTACAATCCAACTTACTACGTACGTGCCTCAGCAATGAAGCTTAAAAGAGGTCGGAGAGCGTGGGGAGCTTGAGCTGGCCGGCCTTGGTGAGCGGCAGCGTGAAGTTGCCGACGATGGGGAGGTCGACGGTGAGGCCGATGCGCATCTCGTAGTCCAGGTCCCAGTCCTTCCCGGCGTCCTTCATCAGGCTCATCAGGAAGTCGTACGGCACCTTCACTGGGATGTCCATGCTCGTGGTGTCGCTGGCCACCAGCGACCCCGGGTCCGGCATCGTCCCGGAGGCCACGTCGCGGCCGGCGCTCTTGAGCGAGTAGCTGATCTCGCAGATCGGGATGGTGTGCGAGTAAGGGTTGCGCACGTCGAGGCGGCCGGACAGGGTGGCGCCGTCGCGGCCGACGTGCTTCACCGACATGTCCGACAGGTCCGCCTCCGGCTTCTGCACGTGCGCGATCTTCTCCGCCACGAACCCCTTGGCCTTGTCCATCAGCTGCGCCATTGTTGTTGCTTCACTCCACGCTCGCTCGTCGCAGACAATGAGACAACTCGATCACTGTTTCTTGTCGCTGTCAGGTTAGCTTTGATTTCGTGATGCTAGTTTGATGTGAGGTCGCTCCGTCGACACCCCTGGAATATAAAGGCAGGAGCATGAGAGTACGCGGCCGACACGTCGACGGAATGCGTGGTAACCGCGCGTCGGCACAGGGCACGCCGACCACCAGGAGAGCGACGGGTGGGCACGCGTCATCCCGATTGCCGAAGGGATAGGAGGGTTCGAGTTGTGATGTGGAATCAGCTTTCGGGGTTTTTAAGTATGCTCATCATGTAAAAAAAAGTGTGAGGTGCTCCAGCCCATGTGGTGATACGCTGCTCCCAGAGTTCTAGATCCGTTAAATATGCATGAAGGGGCAGGATCAATTGACTGATACTGAGTATATTTCAATACACCCTTTGGAACATTTGCAACTTTCCCCTTGAAAACAGCATGTCTTGGCAAGAATACCTTACGTCTGATGGATTAGCAACCATATGGCCATGCCAGCTTATGTGGAGTACGTATGAATCGCTGCCAGGTGGATTTCATACAAGATATATATGGACAACACATTAGCAAAATCGTACAACCATGATAGGAAAGAGGTTCTAGTAATGCTCAGTCTTATAAAAAATTATTCTTAATCAGAAGAGCCGGAGAGTATTTCACAACGAAAGAACATGACAACTACCATTAAAAAACATGCCGCATGGCGGTCAGCGGCGGTGAGAAAACATGCCAATTGAAGGAGATGGACAGAGCGACCGAACGAAGGGACATCCACTCCCCGAATCGCAGAATAACCAAGGTGTAATTTGTATATTTGCCAATAGGAAGTTAGCCAGCTCAATCTTATCCCTCCGTCTAGATCCAGTGCACCAAATTGTTTTGGAGCATGGGAGCATATTTTGAACGGTAGCATCAGATATGAACTCTGCCCACGGTTGTCCTCATTTTAGGATTTTAGGTTCAGGAAAATATGGGGTATGCTCTTAATTCCTATGCTATTCGTACTGATTAATTTCACTATCCAGAATTCCCGAATGCAATTTGTTTTGGCATGATTGTTGATTTTATGTGCACTTTCAGCTACTACAACACACTTTTAATAGGCATTGTCCTACTGTAACACACTTTTTATAGGCACATTAGGACAGTGTATTTCGACCGTTAGAGAGGTAATTGACTTTTAAAGCTTATATAGCTGATTAATGTTGTTTGGAAATAGCACAGATTTAGCCTTAGTTGAGAGCGTGGCGATGCATTTGAGAAGTTAATATTTGTCTTGGTTTTTTGATGTTATATATAGGGTCAGAAGAGGGAAGCAGCTGACAATGAAAAGGAGCAGATTTTCTTCTTTGCTGACCTCAACATCTAATATTATTACGGAAACTAGAACACCTCAGCAAAACTGAAAGAACACATCAGAACAGAAACTAGGACGATAGTTGCGGCTCTTATTAGTATAATTTTGATTAGTGTTGAATAGTGACATGTACTCATCAATAAATTAGAAAAATCACCGGTTATGTAAGCTGCATACATGTGTAAGTAAGTAGTATGGTCGAGTCCGTCGAAAATAGCTTTTGGATCCCAGGCTTCATGGCTCCCTTAATTTTAAAAATTCAAAAATCCAATTTTTAGATTATAAAAAAATCTGAAAAAACACACATACGTATGAAGGTATATTACTTGTTTGCATAGTTTTACGGTAAAATATTCTTGTATGCGAGCTACACAAAATTGCAAAAATATTGTATTTTTAGCACACATACTATTCACTATTAAAGTACATTAAAAAAAATTGTAGCTCACACCACGGTGTATTTCATCATTAAAATTTTCAGAAATGTGGTATACACCTCATTGTTCATGAATATATTTTTCAGAATTTTTCGAATCTTAAAAAGTATTTTTCGAATTTTCCAAAATACGAGCTCACTGAAGCTCGGGATCCAAAAATCCCCACTCGTCATGATGAAGCTAAAGGCTCAACCCGAGCCTCGAACCAAAAAAGCTGCGCTCGTGTGGGCTGGGCTTTATGTAGACATTTGGCCCATAACTTCCATGGCATACCGGTCCATGATCTTCTCCAGCAGCAACAACTCCGCTCCGCACCATTGTCTCCTTTCCCCGGCCGGAGATCCACGCGACACCGCCGCGCCCGTCCGCCCGCCTCGGCAGCTGCTTCCACGATGCAGTTCTTCGGCGGGTCATCGCTGACGTCTGTCGCCCCGGAGTCCAGCCCGGCACCGGCGGCGCCTCCGGGGACGGGGACGGGCTCCAACGCCCAGGTGATCTACGTCTTCAACCGCAACGGCGTGTGCCTGCTGTACCGCGAGTGGCACCGCCCGCTCCGCACGCTCGCCCGCAACCAAGACCAGAAGCTCATGTTCGGACTCCTCTTCTCTCTGCGCTCCTTCACCGCCAAGATCGACCCCACCTCGTATGTTTGTTTCTTCCTATCACTCTGTTTCCGATAGTTGATCTCGGTGACTGGTAATCCAGCTGGCTAGTTTGGAATAATTTTTTGATGGGTGATAATGGACTGGATGCTTCTTGAAATGGAGATCCATCGTGTTTATTGGCAGTATGCTAGTCCACCACTTGTTTTGGTAGGAGCAATGCACACTATGACCAATTTTAGTACTTGACAGAAATTGCATGATTTGGCTCTAGGAATTAACAGGGAGATAGTGGGGCAAAGGGGAGAGCGAATGGTAAGCGAGACAGAGTGAAGAACTTCTATGGTATTAGAATTTTCTCTATCTCTTATACAAGCATGGAAGGCTTGAAATGAAAAGTGGCGAAAAGAAGACATGTGATCTTCCTTTCCAGATCTTTCCGTACTTGCCAACAAAAGTAAGCTTATGCACCGTGAGGTAGTTTAACCGTGGATGACAAATCTAAAGAGATGATACGGGTAATCCTTCTAAATATCCAGCCATAGACTGTTACCTGCTCCCTGCTTCCGAACTCATGTATTTTCATTTCCGGACACTGTTTCTCTATTGTCCCTTTCCAAAAATGTGGCCCTTATTTTGTTTAATCTATCACCTAGATAATTGGAATTATCGATGGATATCATGTTTAGCACTTTACATTCTAGAGTCATACTTGCTCATGTCTTTTTACATATGCAGAACAGAACATGCGAATCTTGGGGCTCCACTGCTGCCAGGTCAGGGATGCTCATTTCATAGCTTCAAGACAAACACATATAAACTGAACTACATGGAGAGTCCATCCGGTATAAAGGTTAGTCCATGTGTTATTTATTATCTTCCCCTGCTGTCTTCCATTCTTAAAACTACCAGTCTATCATGCTCTTATTTTGGCTGGTGAAGTAACTTGGTTAGATTATGTGAAAATCGAGGTCTTTTTCTGGATAACCAAATGTAAGCGTTTGTATTGGATGGAGACTAAGGTTGAGTTTCAGTGATTCCAAACTATTGTAATCCAGCCATTCTATTATCACTTCAACGGAAGCCATCTTTAACTAGTATGAGCCTGAAGTATAGAACCTTTAGTGCAACACTGTTTCATGCAGACCTGTTCCAGAATCCAAACTAGGCATGTTTTGCACTATGATCGTCACCCTCCACCTTTGGCATAGTACTTATAGTGCAGATATGTATGTGATAATCCATTGTTCAGAAAGATATTCATTCACTGACGCCATCATTTTATATAGCTAATTCTCCTTACCCATCCAAGGACTGGTGATCAACGAGATGCTCTGAAGCATATCTACAGCCTATATGTGGAGTATGTTGTAAAGAATCCTCTGTATGCTCCTGGCAGCCCAATCAAGTAAGTTCTGCCGATCAATGGATAATTGTTCAGCTACATGATTATCTAGGAGTAATTGTTAGTACCACAATGCTTGAAAAGTTGAAGGGAGATGGCATCATTTTTTTTAAATATACATGGTATTCCTTTTATTTCATGATTGCGCAATTGCCCTGCTCAAGTAGTGGGTTAAAACTGGACATGTAAATGCATGAGTTGAATAGGGAAGCATATAGATGTTGCTAATAAGATGAAACTAAATAAAGGATTATGTTAAACATGCATGGTAACGGTTTATTTTTGGATCTTCTAATGCCTAGTCCTCTCGATCTACCTAACGTGCTAATGAAGAATTCATTCATGGAAGATAAATAAATTAAAAGCAAATGAGTTTACTTTCAATTATAAGGTTGTACTGCTCTATTAGTCTATTTGCATGAGAAGTGTTCAAGAAATCATCTTGTAACTATTAATTCTTAAACATGGTCATTCGAGCTATTCATAAATTTCTATCTTCTTTAGTTTTTGAGAAAAAATGAGAGCAACGGTCTTTTGTAAGATCATCTGAACTAAAACAATATTTTGTTGCATGATGCCCATACACAAGTTACACAACCATTTTCAGGCTAAGTTATTGTTTTGCTCGATCTCTAGTTTTCTGAACATATTTGTATTTGCAGGTGTGACCTTTTCAATAAACATCTCGATCAGTATGTGAAAACATTGATTTGATCCCATTCAGGTAATGTTGAGTTGTTAGTGTTGTTCACAGTGCTGCATGTAATCAAAATCACTAGTGTTCTGTACAATGGTGTATATGGCTATCTGTGTGGAGGGTATCATTTTGTTGATCCAAAGGATGAGCCGTTCTTCATAGCTCTACATGACCTGCAGCACCTCTCAATAACTGAATATGAATTCTAGAGTTTTGAACTAATATCAGGTGGAAATACTAGTTTTCAATCAAAAATGATCTTTCATCAAGTCCTCCGCTAGCCTATCCTATTTTTCTTATTTCCTGGAGCTTCCGAAGATTAACAAATGTCTTCACCATCTATCAGTCAAACACGCACTGCCCTTTGTTGTGTCTGTCTGCTTGTGAACTTTCAACCCTGTGTTGTGTTTCAGTTTCCACTCGATGCTTTTGAACTTTACCAAGGACTGACACAACAGATAAATGCCTAGTTATCTATTTTTGTTATTGGCATACATCCTCATCAGCACTGCAATGTTTTTCATCGCAGGTTCGGCAGGAGGTGCGTACTCAATAGTGGAGAACAGTTGCACTTAAATGTTTCTGGAAATTCTTAGCCATGGAACAGTCTCGTGTGTGGTGGTATTTCTGTGTTATTTGATTTGATATAATCACTATCTGTTGAGAAATTGTTGCTTCAAGGATGATACAGACTTGTCTTGTGCAAAAGTGGTCCTGTTGAATCTCACTGTATTGTACACTTGCACCCTGCATTGATGGTCTTCCTTTGTACTGACTGCAATTTGATGGCTGTACACCCTGATCACAGTCCTGTAATTTACACCCTTCATTATGACCTCCTTCCTCAAAAATGGAATGCCCTCTCATATCCTTTGTTGGATGAAATCCATCTATAAGTTATGTGGTTACAGATCAGACATTGTCTTCACTGGCTTAATATCTTATTTTCTTGCGGCATGCAATCCAATTGAATCGAAAAGAATAAGAAAAAACGTCGCTACAGAAAAGTATGGTCTACATCACTACATGTATGGGTGCTGTCAAACTCTTGCTACCTGAACTTCAGTGCCACATGATGATTCATTGTTGTTCGTGTAATGCTCGCAATATTTTTCTTCCTTCGATACTGGTATAGTGCAGTGTTTTGTCACCTTGTGATCGTGTGTGGTTGCTTGAGATGTACACCACTATAACTAACTAACTTAATAATAGTATTAAACTGCTGGCAACTTCTATCTATGGTTCTCACTAAGAACAAAACGTGGAAGAAAAAAGATCCATCGACTTTGACATGATGGTCTTTTGTACCATGGACACCGTTATTCGCGCGGTATCGATATCTTATCTAGTAACGTAGTTTGCACGAGTGCTAGTTAATTTGAACCGAGAGATACTGTCCAAATCTTGTGAATCTTTCCACGAACAGGTACTACAATGCATGTACAAGCTTGTACCCAAATCTTCTGAATCTTTCCACCAACAGGTACCTACTGTACAAGTGCATGTACATGCTTTACCCTGCTCCATCACCTGTGTCTAGTGCCATCTATCTACCCACAGTGTCCTCTGCAAGGCCGTAACTTTTCACGCATTCCTCCGTCCAGGTGCACTGTTATTCTCTCCCTTTTACCAGTTCAGTTTTACTAGTACTGCGCTACGACTTGCAACACGAAATCTCGTGGGCAAGGTCGGTCCTGTTACAATCACAGGACATTCACAGTTCGTCTCTGTGAAATCTTCGCGCGTATCCCGAGAGACCTGCTGCTACAACCTTTTTGGTTTTCGGGTCCGTCCGAGCGAGCGAGATCCATGGGCAGCGGACAGAACATGTTTCTTACAGAGATCAGGGCCGCAGATGGCAGCAGCAGCCTAGGACAAGTGCACGAGATGGGTAGTCCGCACAGAACCGATGAGATGCGTCTACAGGGTTGTGTACGTGCGCTGGACCTCTGCACTTCACGTTTCCATCATCAAGCGAAAGATAGAAAATGAAAACGATGGGTTTTTCTTCAACAGTGATGGAGCTATGGAGCTGACGCTACGAATCACCCTAGCAATGCTCCCGCTTCTGATTCTCGCGTTCATTTTCATGGTGTAGGGCATGCAACTGAGCTGACCATAGATAGATAGATTCCCATCCATCAGATCAGATCAGATGGATGGATGTGCGGAGTGCGGTCACTGCTGGGTTAGGGCACTGGAGTCAGATAACGTTGAACTTGAAGCTTGGATTAGATTAGATGCATCGCCAAGAGCCCAAGAACGGAGTATGTATGTGGTTAGTATTGCATTTGTCTGTCGGACTGGTGTGCGGGTGGAGCAGATTCGTACTTGACCTTAGCGCATTGTAGGCTGAGAACGGATACACTGAACAGGGGATGTGCATCGCGAATCCAAACACGTGTGGTCGAGATGTATAAGTTGTGGCAGAGCAAGCTCGTGCCAATTACACATGGCGTCCTAGCGCACGGTCACGTACGGCCACGGCCGAAGCGCAGCACGGCGGCCATGTGTTGTGTTGGTTCTGCTTTCAATGCTCCACTTTGGATGTGCGCTAAGCATGTTAACAAGGCAAAAAAAATTATGTGTCATTCTAAAAGGAGTTTATTGACCCTAAAAGGACACAGTGCTAGTCACAAGAACCTAGGCAAAACATTCAAAATGGAGAAAACTAGCCTATGCATGCAAGACTTTAGTTGCTAAACCATTAAATAAGGAAAGCTTAGCAACAACAAGCTAAGCATCAATGCATTGGAGACTATGGTTGCTTAGCACATTTAATGCTTTTAGCACCTCACTTAGAGCATGGTTAATAATATAGCCAGTTGCTGGCTATAAGGTGTTGCCATGTCATCTATAGCCAATCTTATAGTCAACAAGTACAATAGTTAGATGTAAATATGTATTACTTTATTCATATATGGTCCACATGTTAGTCACACAAAGTATCTAGGAGCACGTGTTGCAGCCGGTTGTAAACTAGTAGTCCGCTTCTCTTCTCTTTCCTCTTCTCTCTCTTCCAACTAAGCAACAATATACTATTTTATTCCTTATAGTCCGCCTAGTCAGATCTATTGTACTTGCTCTTAGCACCTTTGCATTGGAGGAAGCCTAAGAATCTTAGCACCAATTTTTAGGAAAATTAAATCTGATGTTCCCTTCAATTTGTACTCCCTTCAATCTGTACTCCCTTCATTCCAATTTATAGTGCGTCCTAGGTTTCCGTGCTGCAACTTTGACTGTAAATTTGACCAACGAGACCGATTGCGGCGGGATCAAAAATTATAACAATGAAAATTCACCTTTTTTATCTTTTCACTGGTATAATTTTTGTTCCCGCCGCAGTCGGTCTCATTGATCAAATTTACGGTCAAAGTTGCACCTCGAAAAACGCATGCGCACTATAAACTGGAATAGAGAGAGTATTATTTATCGTTTAAATAGATGTATGTAGATGTATTTTAGTACAAAATGTATCGAATATTCGTTTCTGATCTCGGGCTCACCTGCTCCCTGTATCACGGACGTTCAGCTTTCATCGAGATCCACAAGTATATTGTATTATATGGAGGTATTGCTCCAATATAGCATGGACGGAGAGTTGCGCTGGCAACCGCATCGGACGTAAATCGTCAAGGCACAGAAGAGGGCTAGCGGGACATAAACAATTCTGTACCGAGCTGTACAGTTCTCCACTAACGGCACCTTAACGCTCACCTACCTCACGGCCCACCTATATTAACTCAGCGTCACGCGTAATCTATCGAAATTGCTTCACATACGACATATTCCGTCCGATCCCTGTACGACGCTAATTAATTTCTTAATCATCTGCCCTTTTGCTATGCCATGGTGCAAGTCCCACGCCAGGTACAAACCCAAACCAAACGACCTTCCACGACTCCAACTTTTGTCTTTGAAAAGTATCCGCGTAATAAGGACAATTTCAAAGAAACGATTCAAACGGATATAATTATAGTTTGCTTTTTCTCATTTGGATCGCTCAAATAGACCAAATGTACACGTCATTTCCGTTCGAACCCCGAGGCGCCCAACAGGTAGCGCGAGACATATATACATTAAGAAAATAAAATTAAAATAAAAACATAAAAACTATATATTAGGGGTCCTTGTCCCGAGAATCGATCAGATCTCACCTCCGGTCGCGGCGCTCGTCCTCGTTGGAGTCATCAAATATAACCATTCAACACGGCCACCGACGGTCCGTTGCGGCTGCCAAGCGAGCCCGAGGCGAACACAAGCGAGCACGCGAACGTGTGGGCGATCCGCCTTTTATCGGCGGAAACTAAAATTCAAATTTGGGTGTGATATGAATCATGGTGTTCGGATTGGGGTCTGGGCAGACATGCAACGGACAACGGCGGACACGCTCGGTGTCTTCACCTGGCCACCCACATGTTTATGTCTTTTCCACGACATCACCTAACCTGGCCTGCCTGTCGTTGTCCCACCTGGCCGCCATGGTCATCTTTTTTAGTCTCGCCTCGCAGGTCGAGGGACTCCATTAATTGTTTATAAGGGGGTCAAGTTTAGATGTGCTACCTAGTAGCAAAGCTAGAAGAGGGCGTGATCAGGCGAGTTATATTCTGGTGCTATACATGTAACAACATGAAAAAAAGTTTCATGTTAGAACATGTATGTCATCAAAATGCAGCTCATACGTGAACGACCAAATCTAATATCGCTACTATTTTTATGTTTTTAAAAAATTTAGATGTCGGTCAGGTTATGTTACAATATCTACGTCGGCCTGTCCTTATAATAAACACCTGTGGGCGTCCCTCGACTTTCAAGGTAGGACTAAAATTGAGGACACAATGGTCGTGAGGAGCGCCTGGAACGCAGACAGGCGGGCCAGGTTGGTCAGATCGAGTTGGACGAAATGCGTCGCGTGACTCGCGTCCATGTCATTGGACGAAGCGATCGGCGAACGACGGACATCTCGATCCGTTTCGCGACCCAAACGAACAAAATGTGGACAAATCGATGATCCATTTGGAGAGGGCAACTAATTCTAGAGTACTCGTTCGCAGCCTAGTCCAACGAACAACGCCACGTGTCGCGCTCACAGCGATCGCTCGAGATTCTTATTTTGTACGTGTTTCTGATGTTTAAAATTGATTTTTTCGGTGATTTTTTCGACTTTCCCGGTTTTCGCACGTTTTTTCTATACGTTTTGGTGATTTTTTTTAAAGGCACGACCTTGCCTCCGCGATAGTGGCTTCACGGGAGGCACGAGTCGTGCCTCGAAAAAGGAGACATGAGTCGTGTCTCATGCCTCCGCGAGAGTGCCTCTAAAAAGATAGTGCCTCCGGTAAAAAGGCACTATCGTGCCTCCGCAAGAGGCACCTGTGCCTCTAAAACAAGGAAAACGGAAAAAACTTTCAGAACGCGTCACTCACTTGGCGCGCGCGAAGAAAACGTACTATTCGTAGCTATAAGTATTTTTAAATTAGTGATTTTTTCCATTTGAATCGCGCAATTGAAGTTGCTCTTATATGGTCCGATTCCAAATCCCAGCCCGACCCAAACCAAGTGTCCCGTTGCCTGGGAAGCTAGCAGCCACCTAGTGTCGTACGAGAATTGTACGAATTCTATCGTACGTATAGCAGCGCTCCGTAATCTATTTCATCCCCTCCACCACGCCCCTTCTCCCCATCCAGCCGCCACACAAACCTCCCCACAAATCTAGCGCCATGTCCGCATCATCGACCTCCTCCGCCGCACAGAACACAGAGCTCCACCCTCTCATCAATTGCCCTCACTGCGGCAAGATCCTGCTCACTAGCATCTGTCGTAAAGGGCAGCTTCCAGGACACAGATACTACAAATGTATCGATTCGATGTAAGTCAAATCTTGTATATACAGCTCCCATCTGCTTCCCCATCTTCTCGATCTGAGAACTGCCTTGTTTTTTCGGATCTACAGGAAGATATCTGCGGTTATTTCAAGGTCCATGGAAAGTACAGAGCTCGCCTTGCCAAGGAGAAGGGTGGTGCTTCCAAAGCGCGGCACCAAATCGGAGTGACGCCGCGCAGGCGACGCACATCGTCCGCCATCGCCATCGCCATCGCCATCGGAACTGAGCCGATGTCGTCCCCCACACCTTCCGGCCGCCAGGGGAATCTGCAAAACGGGAACGCAGCGTGGTTAATAGCTTGTTGATTGATAGCCAGTGGGTCTGGAATCCAGATCTATGGAGTGGAGATGCCCGTAAGTAAAACAAACATGTCTAGTGGATCGAGAAGGAACTCCAATCCATCGGCAGCCATTCATATTCGCCGCAGACGACGGAGTCTAGCAGATCAGCCACCGCCATCGAATTCTGGCTGCGCCTTGCTTTTTTCGCCTCCCAGCCGATTGCGGCGTAGTTGATTGGTGAGAGCAGCCTCTAGCGTCTTCTGTGTGCGTTCGCACCAGAGTGCGGGGTAGATGGAAGCGGGATGAGAGACGGCGATGAGGACGTGTCCGATACGTGTCAACTGACGACATTTATTTAATACTTGACGGAACCGTCACGCATTAACGCCCGTCCCCACCATTATGTACGTCCGTACAGCCTCGTAATCCATTTCTGAGCAACGGACCATATTCCATCCGTTAACTGCCGCTAACCGTGGTACTGTACCGGCACGTATATACTTTTTTTCTCTCGTTTCCTAAATCATTCGCCTTCCTGTCAGAACAGCAATCACGCATCTCCATGGACGGACTAGCGTACAGGATAACAGGTGCAGATACCCCCAACCGCAGATTAGCCATGTCCAAAATGTATCCATTTAAGTGATAATTAATATAGATCGAGGAAGTACATGTTTATTTTTTTAGCATCTATTCTTGACCCTACGTAACAGAATATTAGATGTTCTTAGAGCAGCTCCAACATTGTACCGAACCGCTTTTAAATGTTTGAACGATGTTGTTTAAAATACCTTTTGTCATCTAATATTGTGCATCAAATGTGTCCAATCATTCAAATTTAATAAATAAAAAAGCAAACCCGGGGATGAGGATGTGTTGCGGAGGAGTCCGACCCCTAGGACCCAAACAAATCCATTTCTATGTATTTCTGCTCCAACCGCCACTCGGCTCTGATGTTGCATTCATGGTCGTTCAAAGCGGTCATGAACGATGATTGCCACATGCCGGGTGCTTGTTGCGCCACTTACATCGATGCGATGGTGAAGAAACCACACTGGCACACCGCGTGAGCTCGTAGTCTGTGTCATGTTAATGATGGTTTAGAGTGGACATGACAAAAAAGATGATTTCCTATCACAATTTAAGTGGGTTGAATTTTTGTTTGCATGCTCGAAATTCAAGTCGACGTGGCAAACGAGAAGCCAACTTCGGGTGTGATACGTCCAAAACGTATCTATAATTTCTGCTTGCTCCATGCATGTTTTGTGTGATATTGCTGTGATCTAGATACACTTTCATATACTTTTGATCATATTTGGACTAACCTATTAACTCAGTGCACCCCAGTGCCAGTTCCTGTTTTCTGTTGTTTTTCTATTTCAGTTTTTCCACATATAAAAAGTGCCAGAAAAATTCGGAAAAATTCAGATAAAAAATCAGCGTGAAGGAAGCTTCGCGAAGAGCCCTGGAGGGGCCAGTGGGGAGCCAGGTGTTGGGGTTCGCAGCAGAAAACACAAAATTTTCTAACTAGCGTTCCCATAACCCAAGATCTAGCTAGCCGTATTACCGTAACGGAAAGTAGTGCGGGAATAACATACCTCGGGGTGTAGTCCGTTGCGCGGGAAACGTTCCCGCAAACGTGGTTGATGTAGCCGATCAAGTTTCACAGCCCCCTGGCTGTGTTGAGCACCCGGATGGGTGTAGTGCCACACGTGCAGCACCTCATAGTACTCGCACACGTACGAGACTCGATGACGACCTCCGTTCTCCGATCCAGCGGAGGTGGCGGAAGCAGACCTCCGGACGGAGCTTCGGCAGCACGACGGCCTCCGATTCTAGCAAAGAAGCCTCAATTCCACTACAGACTCACACTAGGGAGTCCACCGTGAAAGAGACAAGGGAGGGGAGAAGACCGGAGAAAACCGATCTCAATTCGGAGTAATATTTATTTTCTCACGAATTTATGTATTAAATATGTGCACCCTGGCTATCTATATATAGGCAGAGGGGAGGGAGTCAACCCCCCTCCCTTAGCAATGTGGGACTAAAGTCCCTTGCTAAGGGGGGTGGCCGGCCAAGGGGGGGAGGGGGCGCACCCTTCATGGGCCCTAGGGCCCATGGCGCCTCCCCCCTCTTTTTCTTTTTCTTTTTCCCTTTTAATTCCCCTAATGGGCCTTTTTCTCCACTAAGGCCCATAGCACATATTAATTAGAAATAAAATGATTTTAATTATTAATTCAATTAATTAATAACTAAAACATAATATTCCATCTCCCGGTGCTCCGGAACACCTTCCGGTTCACTCCGAACTTGTTTCGGTTCAACACGGTACTTCTCCGATATTGTTTCCTTTATTCTCTGGTTGCTCCGATGGTTCCGAAAAGGTCTCCGATTTCATCGAGCCCTTAAGTGTGTTACCCTACGGTCCGAGAACACTCCAGTCATGACCTCGCAGAGGCTATGGTCAATGATCATCAGCGGGACCTGAATGCCCATAATGACCCCTGTGCATTCCGGATATCAACACCGATTGGACCTTACGCCGTATAGCATTCCCTTTATCAGCGATACTGGATTGTTCCGAGATTCGATCAATGACATCCTATGTCTGGTTCAACCTCGTTCCGAACAAATCCTTATTCACTCGTTCCCGTGATATTCATCCCCGTGACCTAGTCACACGCTGCGCAGCTTTATGGATGGAAACTCACCGAGTGGGCCCCGAGTATCTATCCATTATATGGATTGACAAATCCCGCTCTTGTAACAATACTCCTCAACATATCTCCACGGAATACCTAAGATACAACTGTTATGACCCGCATATTTCAGTCAGGTGGTGGGATGTAAGTCAAAGCATCCGGGAAGATAGTGATTATGCACGTACTCACAGTCAAAGGAACGGTCTACCACGTTCTGTAATTACAACACTGAACCTTCATAAGATTTGATCATGCTGTAATGCTTACTTTGGGTAATGTTCACCACGCCACTTAACCAGTGAGGTGACCTCATAGTCAAGAGACTTAATTGTCCATGATCGCGAAACCACGATCATCATGTTTGACCATGAACTAGTTATCGATGTAGAGGCTAACTAGGAACTCTGGGGTTTTCTATACCACACCTGCATCATTGTTTCACTGACGCAGTTCTAGCACGGTATGAAACTGGTTATGAACTTTCTTAGATATATTGGAATAATCATATATTATTTGCCTCTAGAGCATATATCCAACAGTCTCCCACTTGCACTAGAGTGCTAATAATCTAGCCGCATTTTTTCGATCATAATCATCTTATCACATAAGTGTTTCATTGATCATGCATGCTCATGGAAGAGAGTTCGTCAACGAACTTCACCAATTCAGATTCGTATGTTTCCTTTGCAACTGGTACATGTCAAAAAACTCTTTTGACATACCACTCATTATCATATAATGGTTGGATATAAGTTTCGCGGGAGAGTGAGACTATTATTTCACAGTATCCTCCAATGATCTCTTGGTTCAGTCTTTAGAAGACTCATCCTTAGTCATATATACTTGGAAATACACTCAGCCAGAAGTCCAATACTTCTAACGCTAAACTTTTATCCATACGTCTACTTTCTTAAGTAGTATTATGTTTGTAGTGCCGTGAATTTTGCTCACGTTTCTTTCATGTCTTTGGTGATGTCTCTAATTCCATATAGACCCATAATATGGCTTGCAATTGTAATCTTGCATTACATTCAAGTCTATTATCCTCTCTATATTTTAGAGTACAGTCCTCAGTATTCCTCATATACTGAAATCATGGACTTCATTCAGATTCTGTGTTTTACTCCTAAAGCACATCGGAATTTGTTCTTCTTCCAAGAACTTTTGAGTCATTCTGTTGTTGGATTCACAACGCATGTTATATGGTAGAATCATATGTCAAGAACATATAAGATCACATGTCCAGTACATGGTGCATCTTTATTCTTCCATCAAGACATTGCTTGTGATATTTGGATTTCATCCATTATATAATTTCTAGCCACAAGAACATGTTTCTTGTCTAGAAGATTATTCCAACCTTCACTTCGTTTCATTATCCGTATCTTAATCTACTCATATAGATTTCAACGTGTAATGTGTTGGTATTTCACATAAAAGAAGATTTCTTGCAATCTTGTATTTTATTTGCCTTATGCTCTATATATATCATAATGCACATATGTATATAAGACGATTCTCTATATACACAATCAATGCATATCCATATATATACACATGAGATCATTCTTCACACATATCAATGCATATATGTTTGAGACAATGATCATGCTCCCACTCAAATATATCTATCATATACCCATATATTTGTGGTTCATCTTTCATCAAGTCATTTTTTTATTGTTCACTATGTCTCACATAATGACAAAACTTCCAAAGCTCCCACTCAGAAAATGCCCTCTGCATTCCAAGTTTCTGGGAAGTCTTCAAAGCTCCCACTCAGTTTCATGAAACTGCAGGCCCACTCAGTATTTTGGTCATCACAAAATCACTTGATCAAATCAAGGTTGAGGGTTCCTGTCTTGAGGTACTATAGTCCATCCTTTTAACGAAGTAACCTTCGTCATGCCCATTGCAATTCTCTTTCAAATCCCAAATTTGACTGAGATGCAATTTCAGGCTATGGTCTATCGTAGTGTAAATGAAATATTTTATTGATTAAAGCATTCCTACGTTTCCGTAGTCAATCACCATTGAACTTTGGTCATAACCAAATAATGCCTTATGCCGATTACATTTATTCTCAATAACTCTTCAGTTTGTCGAGAATATGAAATAACCGATTTATTTCACACGACGTGAGCCATCCTATATGTAACTGAATAATTATTTCATTTCTCCTCGTGTTCTAGGCTACCATCATTCCTTTGTGTCTTCAAGCAATATTATTCCCTATTGTTTTATTAAGAAGACTCATGATTATTGTTCTGTACAGAACGTATTCATGACAACCTTCTAAATTCAACAATGGCTTCAACTCATATACCAAGATCAATCATCTTTGGCATATCCTTTCTTATGCAGTGTCATTACAGCGGAACATGCTTCCGTTGCAATACTCTGATATTCTGAAGGCAAGGTCCAATACCCCGGTCAATGTTTCCATTATCTCCCATTGGATCCGTGTCGAGAGACTTCTTCTCGCATTACCAATTAAGCAACAACCATTTTGCTATTCGGGGAGAATATGTAATTTCAATTGCTCGTAGTTTTATTACAAAGAAATTCTTTCTTTTAAGAAACCTTATAACACCATCAGTTATGGAGCTATCATGTCTCATTAGAATTAGGATGGTTTCCTATTCATGAAGTGGGTGTTTTAACTTGATGAATTAAACAACTTATTCGACAATAACTATAGTGCTAGGGGAAAGAACGTTTAGACCATACTATGGTTTAGTATGACTACGAATGGTTTAAGTAGTCTAGCACTTTCAACTTCCATCGTAGTTTGTGGTACAACTTCCACAAGTCTCCCATTATGTCAATATCAATACTTATCACTTCGGATCGTAGCGTAGTGATATGTATCCTTGTATTCTCACTTCTCACTGTGATTCCTGAATCTCAGTTTTATGGTCTCAATTGAATACAACTTTCAATTAATCATATGAAGTCTTTAATGATAACTCACATGCCCATTCAGTACATCATTTATGTATAATGATTGGTACAAGTTCTACTTGCTAGAACCTTGTCATGATTATATTTATTGCAGAGGTTCATAGATCGTGTATCTAATCCATCTCATGCAATCAAGTTATGATTTTCATTCGATAATGAACTCACAAGTTAATAGATCATACATTTAATGAATTCATCAGTTATGAAGTCACCTCATGTAATCAAATCTTTGACTTGCTATAATCAAGACAACTTTATCATTAAACATTGAATATTTCTTGACAATAATAGTAGTATTATAAATGCTTTCTATCATATCATAAATCAAGACGTAATCAAAGTATAAGCACACTTTTATTCATAAAGATGGAACAACTGACTTGTCTCATTACATGAATAACTTTGTCTCGCGAGATGCAAGACACACAACTAAGTGTTCATACTATAATGATTACATAAGATTTATCTAATACTCTAAGTATCTCCTATGATAGATGTCTCGGCGGAATCCATGCTGGCCATCAACTGACTTGATATCCATCAATCCTTGATTTCACCTCTTCCCGTCCATGCAACGGCAGGTCCTGTTTTCATAAAACAGAATAAGTATCACATACTCATTTACTGCAAATGTTGTATAAGGGAGTAAACATTTATAAAGTATATCAAATATATACCTTCTCCATCCACGACTTCTGCATCCTCGATAGGAGCAATGTCCGCGGCCAAGAGACCAGTCATGAAGTTCTGGAGACTCATATTAGCTCCTCTTCCGACATAGCTATGAACATAATCACCATAACTCGGAGGGAGTGAGTGCAATAACGTATTTATTGCAAACTCTTCCGTGGTGCTTTCGTTCATTGTCCAATATTCATAGTCCTCCACCAGGGTCAGGTACATCTCATGCATCCTGTCTAAGTGATCATCAAGGCTTGTGTGTTCTTCCATCTTTGCAGATAGAAACTTGCTTTCTAACTCAAATCTGGCAATTCTGAACTCACGTACGAACATTGTCTTTAGCGTGTCCATCATGTCATATGGGCCAGTGTCCTGAAACTGTATGCCCAAAACCTCTGACATGCTGAATATCATGACATTCCTGACTACGGAGCATTTCTGTCGGCGAGCATAATGATCAAGTATCTCTTGATCGCCAACATGATCGTCCAGATGTTCTTCCACATGCATTTCTATTGTAAACAAGATGTCTGCTCTCTTGAGCGACGTCCTAAGGCGTGAGTACCAATCAGCAAAGTTTGACCCATTTTCTCTAAGTCTTTCACCTTCCATGAAGAAAGATAGTTCACATTGCTCTAGTGCATTCATTTTCTACAAACATAATTGCAAGGAACACAATTAAGACTAGTTCACAACAAATGAGTTCATATAATCATATTATAAATGAGCTCGCACTAAAACAATTCATCCCTAGGAAGTTTTAGTGATTACATGATCCAGATTCACTGCCCGACCTTGAATTCACACGGCCGACGAGTCAGTTTCAAAGGTAGACAACAACTTGTGCGATCACATTATCTTATATGTACTGTGACTCATGCTCGATCTTTCGATCTCTAGTATTCCGAGGCCATATCTGCATATGCTAGGCTCGCCAAATTAACCTCCATGTTATATGCTGCTCAGCAAGGCCATATCTGCATATGCCAGGCTTGCCGAACCCAACCTCATGCGAACTCCATTTAATATGTAGGACAACTCCGGTATGTACGGAGCATCAAGCCATATGGGAGAACCTTTGAGGCGGTGCACACTTCGGTAGAATACTTGTGTTTGGATTTGTTAAGACCTCTTCCCGGCACCCTGCCGGAGGGAGGATTGACCTCCGGGAGTCTCCTCTCCACCATGGATGCTCCCCGGATGTCTCGTGAGTAGTTTTCCTTGGACCATGGGTCCGTGATCAGTAGCTATGTGATGTTCTCCTCCCCTCTTTGATCTTCATTGTTTAGACCTCGTGAGCTGCCCTACATGATCGAGGCACCTTTGTAATATTTCTGTTTTTGCTATGCTGAGTTTGATGGGATCTGATGGATTATGAGATTATGTTCAGATTGTGATAGAGTAATATATTTGGTTTTTATCTCTTATATTTTTGTTCCTAAGTAATTCTTGCATGTTCTCCATTGCTGTTTATTGCTTTGGCCAAGTAGTAGGTAGTAACCCCAAGAGGGAACGTTGTGCTCGATTGTGGGTTCATGCCCCCCGATGACACGCTTGAGTGACAGAAACATGAGTCTAGGGGATGTGCTGTTTCCACAAGGGGGAAAACAACGGTGCTTGTAACCGCGGTTACAAGGATTGTTTACTTTATGCAAAGTGCTTTTTAATGCAGTTGTCTGTTGCTTTGGGTTTACACTTTGGGTGGGGCTCGCAACTTAATACCAGCGAGATGTTCTGGATAGATATCTCAAGGTGGATGATTAGTAGTAGATGCAGTTGGATTTCGGTCTACTTATTTTGGCGTATTGCCTGTGCTTTTGAACCTCTTCCTTTCTTTTGTAGCATAGGTAGCATTGCGGTGCGTTCATAATCCTGTCAATTGCCCTTCTGTAATTTGTTTACCTCGCATAGCAGTTTATCGTCTTTTGGGAGAGAGACATCACTAGTGAACATCACGTATCCCGGTCCATATCCTTATTACTATTTCCACAATATCTTTACTTTATTTCTTTTACTTGCTATCATTATCCCTTGTGTTTTACCCTTTGTAAACAACAAGACCGGAGAGATTGACAACCTCTCTGAACTTCGTTGGGAACAAAGTTATATGTGTGCAGGTCCACGTCAGTCGCGCCGCTGACACCTACTTATCATCTCTGGAGTCCTACTGGAGACAAACCTTGGTATCTTCACCGAGAGAAACTTGTTGCTGCGCTACATATCCACCTTCCACTTGGGGTAACCAACGAAGGGCGAGAAGCCATCAAGCGAATTTCTGGCGCCGTTGCCGGGGACTCCGAGTGCTATGATAGGGAGTTGCACACTACCCTTTACCTTATTTTTTTAGTCTTGTTAGTTTATCTTTCAGTTTTTATCTTTGTGTCTTTTATCAAAAACTACAAAAAAAAATTATCTTGCTGTTAGTAGTCCTCCTTGTTTAGATGAACATGTTATGGCTAGGTTGTCGGGGGACTGGTACCCGGGTAGGCTAACCCAAGCGGAAGTAACTTTTCAAGACAAGGATGGACCGATGGGGCCGCAGCTGGGCCGAGCTGGGCAGGTGTACGACCGATTGCTCCAAGGCAATCAGCCGTATCAAATGCCAGTAGTCGGCCCAGGCGCAATCGGTCCACCCCTTTCCTTCACCAAGACAATCATCCGATTGGTCGGGAGCCGGTCCGAGGTTGATACCTAGCAAGCCGATTGACCAGAGCAATCGACCTCGCCAGGAACCACCAGTCGGACCAGGCGCAATCGGAACTACCTACCACCCAGTCGGGGGTATGATTACGAGGTCATAAATACCATATCCCGAGATATCTGGGTAGCAGGAAGGCCAAGTCACGTCGAGGATTTACTGGAGATACGGTGTCGACCTCCCCGCCAATTCCGCGGACAGGCCGACAAGACCATACTCCCTAGCTCCACTGTTCAGCCTACAAGTCTACAGCATGGGCCGCCGCTCGTAGGTCCCGGATCACCCGGAGAGGAGCAGTCGGTGGGCCCAGGTCGATTAGAGGATGACAGCTGGGCCTATTCTGTAAGGAAGTTACCGAAGTACCCTGGATTCACACTATAAGAGCCAGGGTACCCCTCCTGCGTGAGGGACGACTGATCCTAGATCACCATTACTCACCTTCCCCGTAGTTCGTGCACTGCTTGTAGTGATCCCCCAGGGACGCAGGAGAGAGCCTGGCCCACGGCGGCGGCACTCACCTTCCCCTGAGGAGATAGAGAAGCAGATGTTGTAGCCAGATCATTGATATATAAGAGACAAGCAGGAGTAGGGGTGTTATCTCTCCGGAGAGCCCCGAACCTGGGTACATCTTGGTGTCCTCCACCGTGTTCGTGCCCAACCCGACTCCGGCACCATCGACATTCTTTCCCTCGCGTCTTCCCCTCACTTTAGCCATCCCATGGCATCTGGCGTTACATATCGACGACAGTTGGCGCCCACCGTGGGGCAGACCGAGGCGTCGACTGGAGTAAAGATCCGGACGGGATTTTCCTCTGCATCGGGCGGGAGCCACGCCTCTGGCCTGATTCTATGGCGTGGGGCAATTGACTGTGTGGTGGACTACTCGGCGCGGTACAGGGCTGAAGCACCCCTGCCGCCCGGTGTGTCGCTGCAGGTTGGCAGTCATCGCCTCTTCATCGGCAGCTTCCCCGAGGCGTATCCCAGAGATATTCGCATCTTCTCGTGTGCTACAGACCCGCTCTCGACCAGGGGCTGCAGTGCAGCGCCTGGCAGAGAGGGAGGCCGAGTGCACGCTGCCGTCATGATGGCGGGAGCATCTTCATCAACCAACCGCGACCCATCGAGCGCGGCGAGAAAGGCCAAAGAGGCAGCTGATATCGCAGAGCGAATCAGCACCAGTGCGTTGCGGGATGTGTTATACACACCCGTGAACAGGAATGGTGATCCGGAGCAGATGCACACGGAGCTGGAAACAGCACGGCTCGCTCTGGCTCGCAGAGCTGAGCAAGTGTTAGCAGAAGAGCGCAGGCTAGGAGCCATCACAAGGGAGTACAATGCAGCACATGCAGGACCGCGTCGGCCGATTGAGCCCGCAGTCCTGGAAGATCTGAGAAGCCGAGGCAGGGCAGTCAACCGGCAGCTGTTTGGGGCCGAGCAACCGGAGCGTCCGAGAAGGCCAGTGCAACCGGAGCAACCGGCGCAATCGGCATTCATCCAAAGGCCAGCTTACAGCACACCAGACAAGAACTTGAGAGCAGCCGAGCAGATAGCGCTTGAGCTAGAAGACCTGGAAGGAGATGAGCGGCGTGAGCAGTCGCGCCGAATGCGCGAGCTGATAGCAGCCGCAAAGGAGCAGAGGCTCGTAGCAATGGGCAACCAGAATGCAGAACCAGAGGCGTCAAGAGGAACGGTGAGGCCGAATGCGGGAGCTAGTCAGCGACCAAATGCATCGCGCCAGAACAGGCACCAACCCGCGCCATCTCGGCACGAGAGCAAGGTTAGAAGTAATCGGCCACCCCCAGCAGCAAGCAGAAGAATGGAAGAGCCGGCTGTTAACAGCAGGCGCAATGACATGCCACAGCAATCGGCACCGAGACCAGCAATCAGCGCCCGACTTGGCCCTCGCCAAATCGGTCAGAATGATGCAAGGCATCGCATTGAGCTCCTGGAGAAGGAGGCTCAGGAAGACGAAGAAGGAGAAGCTGGCCCATCATGTTTTGGTCATCGCATTCGGACGGAAAAATTCCCCAGAGGCTTCACGCTGCCGAGAGACACCCCCAAGTATAATGGTTCTGTGAAGCCCGAAGACTGGTTGTCCGATTACCTAACAGCAGTTCGCATCGCAGGAGGCAATCGGCGTATAGCAGTCCGCTACGCACCTTTGATGCTGCAGGGTTCAACTCGGACGTGGTTGAACAGTTTGCCCAAGGACAGTGTGAACTGCTGGGAGGATTTCATGACTGCATTCATCCACAACTTCACAAGCACATATGAGAGGCCCAACCTCCCGAGGCAGCTAGCTTTATGTGTGCAAGGCAAGGATGAACCCCTCCGAGATTACTTATCTCGGTGGATCAAGCTGAAAAACTCATGCGAAGGAGTCCATGAGATCCAGGCCATTCAGTACTTTACTGATGGATGCCTGGCTGATTCAATGTTGAAGCACAAGCTGCTCCGCAAAGACTTCACATCGCTCGCCGAGCTCATGAAGGTGGCAAATGCGTTCGCCATGTCCGATTCTGCGATGCGCCCTATCCAGCTCGGAGTTGGAGGTGTGATCCAGTCACCAGGGGCTCCGCAGTCGGACACAGGGAATCAAGGCCTCAGTCGGAAGGAAAGAAGGGAGAACAACCGCAACAACAACAACCACAACCAGCAGAACAGTGGCAAGCGCAAGGATGAGCAGCCCGATACTCAGTATGGCAGTCGGCAGGTGGCCGCTGTCCAGAATGAGGAGGATCCAACAGCTGCAGGAGGCAGTCGGAAGATGAGACCAAATGTGAGACCCCCGGGACAGATGAAACCCAAGTACACGTTCGAGGACATGCTGGACGCGCCATGTAAGTTGCACAGCACGCCTGGCAGGCCGTCTGCGCACACTACTCGGCAATGTGACTTTGTGAGAAGAATTTCGAAGGGAGAAGCTTTACCACCTCCACCCCCACCACCACCCTAGAACAGAGGACCACCTCAGCAGCAGAACCAGTTCCCGCAGCAAGATGCCGCCTACATGATTTTCACCAGCGAGTCCACGGGCAAGGGCAGTCGGAGAACCCGAGCAGCGGAAGTTAATGCCACTATGCCACCGATTCCCCAGTTTGTGCTTTGGTCCGAATGTCCTATATCCTGGGACAGAGCAGATCATCCCACCATTTTGCCGAGTCCGGGAAACTATCCGCTGGTGGTGGACGCTCTGTTCGCAGGACCAAAGTTTTCATGCAAATTCTCCCGAGTGCTCGTTGATGGAGGAAGCACAATCAACATTCTGTACAGATATACAATGATCAAGCTAGGGCTCACAGAGAGAGATCTAGAGCGCAGTCGGACGACGTTCCATGGGATTGTCCCGGGATTGTCTTGCACCCCCATGGGTCGCATTCGGCTGGATGTCATATTCGGCACGGAGGAAAATTTCAGAAGGGAGCCGATTTGGTTTGAGGTCGCCGACCTCAGCAGTCCTTACCATGCTCTGTTGGGATTGCCGGCGTTTTCCAAGTTCGTGATCAATGCACAACAGACATACCAGGGCCAAACGGTGTCATCACTGTCACCGGGGACTTTAGGAAGTCCCTCGAGTGCACATCCGCTGGCAGCAGTTTGGCTGACTCGTTAGTGGTCGAGACGGAGAAGCGTCAGCTCAGCAAGGTGATCGCAATGGCGCAAGCACAGAACAAGAATCCACTCCCAGTCGGCCCGGCAAAGAGAGTAGATGAGGAATCGGGTTTTCAGTCGGCCAAGGACAGCAAGAAGATCGCTCTAGATCCCTCCGACTCAACCATGTTTGTTGTAGTCGGAGCAGGACTCAGCGATAAATAGGAAAGCGCGCTTGTCGAGTTTCTCCGTGAGAATCGGGACATCTTTGCATGGTCTCCACAAGACATGCCTGGTGTGCCGAGAGAACTCGCCGATCACAAGTTGCACATTCGGCCAGGCTCGAAGCCGGTCAAGCAACCCTTGAGACGTTTTTCTGAGGACAAGAGAAGGGCAATCGGCGAAGAGGTTGCGAAGCTGCAGGCTGCAGGGTTCATCATGGAAGTATTTTACCCCGAGTGGCTGGCTAATCCAGTCCTCGTCATGAAGAAGAACAAGACTTGGCGCATGTGTATAGATTACACCTGCCTGAACAAGGCATGCCCAAAAGATCCGTTTGCTCTGCCCCGTATTGATCAAGTGATTGATTCTACGGCCGACTGCGAGCTGTTGTCCTTTCTGGATGCTACTGCTGGATATCACCAGATTAAATTGGCGGTGGAGGATCAGATAAAAACTGCATTTATAACCCCCTTCGGGGCTTATTGCTATATCACCATGCTGTTTGGTCTGAAGAATGGAGGTGCCACTTATCAGCACACGATTCAGAGATGCACACACTCTCAACTTGGCAGAAATCTCCACGTTTACGTGGATGATTTAGTGGTGAAGTCGGCAAGGGGAATCACGCTGTTGGATGACCTCAGGGAAACATTTGCAAACTTGAGAACTTATCAGATCAAGCTCAACCCGGAGAAGTGCGTGTTTGGAGTTCAAGCCGGCAAGATCTTGGGGTTTCTCGTTTCCGAGAGGGGAATCGAATGCAACCCCGAGAAGATAGCCGCAATAGAGCGCATGGAGCAGCCCAAAACCCTGAAGCAAGTGCAGAAGTTCACCGGTTGCCTCGCATCACTTAGCCGATTTCTCAGTCGGCTAGGTGAAAAAGCAATCCCGTTGTACCAGTTGATGAAGAAGATGGAGAAGTTCACCTGGACCCCTCAAGCGAATGAAGCATTCCGAGAGATCAAGCACATGCTCTCCACGGCGCCGATTCTGGCTGCCCCGATTGAAAAGGAACCAATGATGTTATACATTGTGGCAACCAATCGGGTGATCAGCGCAGTTATGGTGGTGGAGCGGCCCGAGAAAGACAAGGCACAGCAAATTCAGCGTCAAGTGTACTACATCAGCGAAGTGCTCTCGGCATCCAAGCAGAACTACCCTCACTATCAGAAGATGTGCTATGGAGTGTACATGGCAGCCAAGAGATTGAAGCCATACTTTCAAGCTCACTTGATCACCGTCGTCAGTTCGGCTCCTTTGGCCGACATCATGGGAAGCAGAGATGCAACCGGAAGAGTGGCGAAGTGGGCAATCGAAGTCGCTAGTCATGGCATTCAATATGAGCCGAGAACGGCAATCAAGTCACAAGCATTGGCCGATTTCCTAGTGGACTGGGCTGAAACTCAGTACATGCCACAGCTCCCGATGTCGGATTCATGGCGAATGCATTTTGACGGCTCCAAGATGAAGAATGGCCTAGGGGCTGGTGTGGTGCTCACTTCACCAAGAGGAGATCAACTGCAATATGTGCTCCAGATTCACTTCGCAGCATCAAACAATGTCGCCGAATACGAAGCCCTTGTGCATGGTATCAAGCTTGCCAAGGAAATCGGTATTCGAAATATTGAGTGTTTTGGTGATTCCGACCTGGTGGTACAGCAGTGCTCGGGCACTTGGGATGCAAAGGATGCTAACATGGCAAGCTATCGCTTCCTGGTGCAGCAGATCAACGGGTATTTTGAAGGTTGTGAGTTCCATCATGTGCCAAGAGCAAGCAACGAAGCAGCAGATGCATTGTCTAAGCTGGGCTCAACAAGGCAAGCAATCCCACCAGGAGTATCGTTGGAGCATATCAAGAAGCCATCCATCGCACCATCCCCAGAGTCCGAGTCCATTTTCATCTCGGAGACGGATTTTGAAGCATTGAAAAAGGCAAAAGAAGTTCAACCGGCCAAACCAGCAACCATGAAGAAGCAGTTGGGCGCTCAGGGTGTCTCGGCAACAGCACCAGGGGTTGCCGATTGCGAGCCAGGGGCTGCAGAGGAACAAGAGAAGAGCAAAGCCAGAGGGAAGCGAGTAGAGGTTGCGCCAGAAGGCACAACCTCCGAAGAACCAATGACATCAGAAATTGCCGATTGCAATGATGTAGCTCCAGCTCCAGGTGAGAAGTCGGCACCAGGGGCTGCCGAACGCGTGCTCGGCGCCGCAGTCGGCAGTTCAGAAGCAGAGACAGAGATGGCAGATGTCCAAGAGGCCGAGGTCCAGGAGGCCAACGACCAAGGAACCGAGACACAAGAAGAGGTCTTACCCCAGCATGCAGTGGTAATGGCAGTGGTCAGTGCGCCATCATGGGCACAGCCGATTAGAGATTTCCTAGCAGACGGAGTCCTCCCAGAAGATTTAGCAGAGTCAAGGCAAAAGAAGCCGCCGATCTTGGGCATACACAATAATCAACAATGAGCTAGTGCGCAAGAGTGCAACTGGCATCCTTCAGAGATGTGTACAAGAGGACAGAGGCGTGGAGCTGCTCAGAGACATTCATCAAGGTGAATGCGGTCATCATGCGTCTGCAAAAGCCATTGCCAGCAAAGCATTCCGACATGGTTTTTACTGGCCGACTGCCCTTGCAGCGGCTGAAAATCTGGTGAATTACTGCAAGGGTTGTCAGCGTTTCAAGGAAAAAAGTCATCAGCCAGCATCGGCACTGAAGACAATCCCAATAGCATGGCCGTTTGCGGTATGGGGTTTGGACATGGTCGGACCGTTCAAGAGAGCTCGAAGTGGCATGACACATCTTCTGGTTGCAGTGGACAAGTTTACCAAGTGGATTGAAGCTAGACCGATCAAGAAGCTGGATGGGCCGACTGCAGTTAGGTTTGTGGCTGACATTGTATGCAGATATGGTGTGCCTAACAGCATCATCACCGACAACGGCACAAACTTTGCGAAGGGTGCACTGGCCCGGTATGCATCTCAACAGGGCATTCGGCTTGATCTTGCATCTGTGGCGCACCCGCAATCAAACGGTCAAGTCGAAAGAGAAAATGGGCTAATCCTATCGGGTATCAGGCCCTGATTGGTAGAGCTACTTGAGAGGGCACCCGGAGCATGGATTGAAGAGCTTCCCGCAGTACTGTTCAGCTTAAGGACCACACCAAACAGGTCGACTGGATTCACTCCTTTCTTCCTGGTGTATGGTTCAGAGGCAGTCATCCCGTCCGACATCGAGTTCGACTCACCTCGGCATGCCCTGTACACCGAAGAAGAGGCCAGATCGGCACGAGAAGATGGCATCGACCTCAAAGAAGAAGCTTGTCTGTTGGCCTTGTCCAGGTCAGCAGTCTATCAACAGAAGTTGCGGCACTACCACAGCAAGAAGATTCATCCTCTTGCTTTCCGAGAAGGAGACATGGTGCTACGCCGAATCCAGAGGTCAGATGGGCATCACAAGCTATCCTCACCTTGGGAAGGTCCATTCGTCATCAGCAGAGCGCTCAAGAACAATTCCTATTACCTGATCGACTGCACCAAGGGCACTCGGCACAAGGACACATCAGGAGCAAAGACGGAGCGGCCGTGGAACGCCAAGTTGTTATGTCCGTTCTATAGCTGAGCAGCAGAAACTTATGTAAGCCATTCGGCAAGCAAGCAGTAAAAGTTATCATGCCTCTGAAAATGAGCATTCGATTATCTTCGCATAATTTCATTTGAAGCGCTAGCCTCAATCGGCGACGCGCAGTCATACCCGAGGTATGTACAACACACCCGGGGACTGACCGACTACGAGGCCAAGCGAATAGGCCATCGAGGCACGGGGACTGCGGGCTGGCACTCAACTCGGCACTCAGCTCAAGCGCAAACCACTAAAAGGTTTGCGGTATTGAGAAGGGTCGTATTTGAGGCAGTCGGCAGTACGAATCCCCGGGAAACAATTCGAAACGCGTCACTAAGGGCATATTCGATAACACAAAGTTGCCGAGTGCTCCGCGACCCAGGGCATCGGACCTGATAGCACGCAATCGGCGCCTTCTGTCGCAGAATCCTTTGCGTTAAATCTTGTCGTGTAAAAAAGAAAATACTTATCGAACCTTGGCTGGTAAGCTACCGTTGATCCGATTGCGGACCGCATGACGGCAGCAAGGTGGACACGGTAGACATCCCCAAGTGCAGCCGATAAAGGAAACCGACAAAGACACAAAGTTGATCGCACAAGTAAAAAGCAAAAACCAAGCAATCAGATTGCATCAGAAGGACAGGCCCAAGGCCGAATAAGTTCATTACATCCAAGGCACACCCAGTAGGTGTCGGCAGAATTAAAATTATATCTTACAAACGGACAGTCAGAGGACAAGATAGGATAAAACCGATCCAGTATCGGTAAGCTACAATAAGTAAAACAGTTGATAGCATGACTCAGGCAGTCGGAGGCGCTGAGCTAGAAGACGGAGCAGTCGGATCCGATTGTGCTTCAGAAGCTGTGGCACCAGTCTGCTTGGATCGTGGAGATGTTTGAGATGAGCCGCTATCGGAGAGCTCTTTGGCCAGGCCAGAAATTGTAGGAGCGGGGAGCGGGTTCCCTCCCTCGTCGAGATACGGAGTATACTCGTATGGAGAGAACCAGTTTACCATAGTGCTGGCTAGCCGATTGACTTCGGCATAGGTCTTCTCAAGCAGATCGGAGGCGTTCTCTCGGAGGCTGTAAAGTTGGGAGATTTTCACCTGAGGGTACCAGCTCAGCACGGTCTGAAGGGCGGTTTCCGCGCCAGTCCGACCGGCAGAGTTCAGCAATACATCGATTCGACGTGGGATGGCCTTCAGGAGAGTCCGAGTCTGCTCAGTGGTAGCATTCGGAGCTTCCCCCTTGTCAGAATCTTCTTCATCTTGTATTTCCCCCCTGTGGATCTCGGCAGAGGAGTCAGCAGCGTTCTTCATCTTCTGAAGTCCGACCTTAAGCTCAGTCGGTGACCACAGCGATTCAGCAATCTTCAGGACGCCGAGCTTGAAGGACAAGGCGATGCCCTTGATAACAGGAATACGGGCTTCGGTGCCAATCAGATATTCATGCCGGGTCCAGACGTTATCTTCACGGTCGCAGGTCCCTCCGGCGGCAACGGTTTCCTCTCGGGACTTGGCGACGGCTGCATTGGCAGCTGCTTCAGACTCGGGCCAGGCTTCTGTGTCACGAAAAGGAAATATGACCAATAAGATAAGAGAAGAGAGCAATCGGAAAGCGCATAAGGTGCAGGAAACACCCACCGCTAAGGAGGACGTCCATCTCGGTCATTGTGTCGCAGAAGCCTTTGGCTCGGCGGCGCAGTCGGGTGGTCTCCTCATAGTTGCGTTTCTCCAAGTCTTCATACTTGGCAACATGTTCATCACGATCTCGCCGAATAGAATCACGGGCAGCGACTGCTTCATCCTTTTCAGCTTGCAAGGCCTCTCAGGCGGCAACAGCAGCATCTCTCTCGGCGATGAGACCATCACCGACAGCCGTCACGGCAGCAATGTCGGCCAGATGTCTTCTCACAAGGGCGGCCATTTCCGAGCAAAGACCCTGGATAGTCCGATTGAGATCGTTTTCTACCCCCTGCAGTCGGGTCGCTTCTTCCTTCGCTTTGGCGAGTGCTGGACCATATTGGTCAAGGTCTGCACTTAATTCAGCAATTCGGCCCTGAAGGTCATCTACCATGGGAATAGAAGCTAGAAGAGAGCATGAAGATATGAGAACATGTTTAGTCAGAAAGAGGACAGAAATGGTAGAGAAGTTACCTTTCAGTTTAGTAATCTCAGCCGACTGGTTGTTGACCTGCAGCTGAGCCTGGGCAAGAGTTCGAAGGCTGGCAGTGTATGCATCAAGGAGCTTCTCCAAGACCTCACGTTTTTCTTCCATAACAACCTGTGAGGAACAGCAAGATGGGGTTAGAGACACGGCAGTCAGCAAAAGACATTAAAGATCCGAACCGATTGCAAGCAATCGGCCCGAATCTCGGGGACTACACCCAGTGGGTGCGCTTGTGCGCACCCACCGGAAGAAAAGTTTTCCGATTGAGGAAGGCAAGCGATAAAGCAAAATCAGTTAAAGATCCGAACTGATTGTAACCAATCGGCCCGAATCTCGGGGACTACACCCAGTGGGTGCGCTTGCGCGCACCCACCGGAAGAAAAGTTTCCCGATTGAGGAAGGCAAGCGATAAAGCAAAATCAGTTAAAGATCCGAACCGATTGTAACCAATCGGCACGAATCTCGGGGACTACACCCAGTGGGTGCGCTTGCGCGCACCCACCAGAAGAAAAGTTTCCCGATTGAGGAAGGCAAGCGATAAAGCAAAATCAGTTAAAGATCCGAACCGATTGTAACCTATCGGCCCGAATCTCGGGGACTACACCCAGTGGGTGGGCTGGCGCGCACCCACCGGAAGAAGGGCCTCACGAGCAAAAGAAAGATATAAAGAGAAAGCCAAGAGTTATCGTGTGATGAGAGGTGAGCTGTTGGAGGTCCCGGGCAAGGGCGTAGGCAAAATTATTCACCCGGCTCAGAGCAGTCGTCACAGGGTCTTGAGGACGATGCGAGGCGTCAGGATCGGTGCTGACGTGACGGGCGCGAGAGTACTCGGCCCGGAATTGATCCACCGAGCGCATAAGAATTTCCGAGGCAGAAGAGGTCGGCGTCGACGCTGCAGTTTGAGTGGCGGTGGAAGCAGCGGCAGTAAGGGCCGGGGGCGTCGGCGTCACCTGAGGGCCAGACTCACCCGATTGTGGCGGCGGCGCAACCGGGCGAGTTAGAGCAGAAGTGACAACGATAACTGGCGGCAAGGTCGTCGTCAGCGGTGGCGCGGATAAGACAACCGGCGGCACAGTCAGGGCAACCGGCGGCACAGTCGTGGTAATCGGCGGAGCCGACATCACGATCGGCGACGGTGTCGTCACCACAAGCGGCTCGGACGTGGTAGTTGGGGCAGACATAGTTGCGGCAGGAGAGGCCGGGTTGGAACGGCGTGGCGGAGATGGGGCAATCGGATCGACCGATTGCGTTCCTCTGTCACCAGGAGCCACTCGGCCAGCGGCATTCTTGGAGGTCTTGGAAGCAAGGGTGGAAGAGGAGGTTTTCTGAGTCGTCGCGAGGCGGGCCTTCTTGGCAGCGCGCTCGGCGTCCTTCGAGGAGCGATGAGAAGCAGTCGGCCGTTTATGACCGGCGGCGGAAGAAGCGGCAGGCGAGATGACGGCGCGGGCACGAACCGGAATGCCAGTGTCGACATCGTCAAGCCCAATCGGCTCCCTGAAGGAAGAAGGAAGAGGAGAATCAGTATCAGGAACATATAGTAAAATACAGGGCGTAAAGGTAAAGTCATACCCGATCGTTCCCGGCGCGCCAGAGGGCATCCGACATCTTAGAGGGGCGACGTTCAGTGGCGCCTGCGCAGTCGGCCTCCGAGTGATCGTCTCCTGGGACTGTTTGCCTTTGCCGGCAGTCGGCGTGACCTTGGCAACCTTGCTGGGAGCCGTACCGGCAGAGGAGCCGGTGGTCGAGGTGCGCTTAGCTGGCACCTTCGGGGGTTTGGCACGAGGAGCTGCATCAGAATCATCAGCCTTTGAGACACTTTCATCATCGCTCCATTCGACCAAAAATTGCTCAAGGGAAGGGTCAGGCGTACCCCCTTGAGCCGGCAGCCGGGTGTCGGTCCTTGGAGGATTGGCGGTCTCGGCATCATCGCCCTCGGAGTCCATGGAGTCGGAGGATTCTCCGGAAGACTCGCCATCATCTTCATCATCGTCACCGGACTCGGCGGAGGGTATATCGCCGTTATATTCGAAATCGGCGGGATCTTCCTCCGCGCGGTCGGGGGTGTATACGCCGGCTTCCTGACCGTCCTCCATTAGGTCGGACTGAATAAAATGCTGGAAAGAAAATAGAAGTGATCAGAGAAGCAGAGAGAAAGAGCAATCGGAAGAAAAAGCATTCGGGACATACCACAGGCGGCTTCTGCTGGCGGGTGAGGTAATCAAGCCCGAAGCGGAAGGGGTCTGGCAATGGGCTAGATGTAATAGCCTTCACTCTGGTGCAGAGATCTTCAGTCTTCACCCGCCACGTGCAGAGCCGAGTGGGATCTCGAAGACCCGACATGTCGCAGAGGCGGTGCACTCAGCACTGCAGGGGGAGAATCCGAGCTTGAAGCCAAGCGGCTACCAGGTCGGTTGAGAGGAGCCCTTCTTGCTCTAGCTGGGCGACCCTAGCAACCTGGTCATCGACGTCGAGGTCTCCGACGCCGTACTTCAGCGACCACTGATGCTTCTCAATCGGCCGGGCGAGGGAGAACTCGGGCAGGTTGAGAAGATCGGGACCTTGGTCGGGTGACTTGATGTAGAAGAATGAGGTTTGCCAGTTCTTGCAGGACTGGACGATCTCGGGACTTTTATACCTCAGCTTGCCGGCTGTGATGAGACAACTACCGCAGTCGGTCATGTCAGTCGGGTACGTTGGCTCGCCGCCTTCGATGGTGGAGGGCACCACAGCTCCTGTCCGGGCGTTATGAGCTCGGAGGTTGAAGAAGCGTTTCCAGAGGGCGATGCTCGGACGGCAGCCGAGGTACCCCTCGCAGAGTGTCACGAACCCCGAGAGGATCATGATGAAGTTGGCCGCGAGATGATGGGGTTGCAGTCGGTGGAAGTCAAGAAATCCACGGAAGAACGAGCTGGCGGGAAGGCCGAATCCACGCTCGAAGTGAGCAAGGAACACGACCCTCTCGCCAGCGCGTGCGCTGGGCACGACCTCGGCCTTGCCAGGGATGCACCACTCGACCTCCGCGGGCATCTTCCGGGCGCGGATCAGGGACTGGACGGCGTCGGCGGTGGCCTGAGAACCCCTCCAGCACCCGCGGCTCGCCTGTGACACATCTCGCCGGGGCGCCATGGTTTTCGCAGACGAGAAGAAAAGGAGAGAAACAGAGGGAGGTGGAGCACGAAAGCGGCGGTGAAGAGTCACTGTGGCGGCGGCGGAGGCGGTGGAGAGCACGAGTCCGTGGCCGGAGCAGATCCAAGGCACAGAGGTTCGCGGCAGAGAGTTTTGCGTGGAGTAGCAATGGAGCAGAGGGGAGGGAGCTCGAGGTTGAAGATGGCGTCTGAGGAGAAGGAAGAGGCGAAGTCTCCCCCCTGTGGCTTATATGGGCGGCGGGGGGGAAGTGGGATACGTCTGCGGCTGTGTGGCTCGGTGTGGCCTAGGGCACAGGAAGGGCAACCGGCAAGCCAGCGCAAAGGATCCGGGCGCAAAAGGCGAGGCGTGCGACGTGGGGGTCAGGCCCTGCAGTTATGTCAAGTCGCGCGTGGGTCGTGGGTCCCAGCTCATTGATCACATCCCGGAAGAATCGAAGGTAACCGTTGGAGGGAAATCGGCAAAGGGTGTTTCGACAGAAAAGAGAAGACACGAGCTGGGAATAAAACAAACCCAATCGGACGAGAAGCTTGGTCAGCCGAGTGTGATCTCCGAGTCGGCTAACGAGCTCGGGACGACACACCCGATGAGGCCATAGCAGTCGGAGGATGTCAAGAGAGAGATTAAAAACTGCAATGGCCCCGCGGTCAAGCGACCGTTGACCCTTACAGCTTTAGGGGCTACTGTCGGGGGACTGGTACCCAGGTAGGCTAACCCAAGCGGAAGTAACTTTTCAAGACAAGGATGGACCGATGGGGCCGCAGCTGGGCCGAGCTGGGCAGGTGTACGACCGATTGCTCCAAGGCAATCAGTCGTATCAAATGCCAGCAGTCGGCCCAGGCGCAATCGGTCCACCCCTTTCCTTCACCAAGACAATCATCCGATTGGTCGGCAGCCAGTCCGAGGTTGATACCTAGCAAGCCGATTGACCAGAGCAATCGACCTCGCCAGGAACCACCAGTCGGACCAGGCGCAATCGAAACTACCTACCACCCAGTCGGGGGTATGATTACGAGGTCATAAATACCATATCCCAAGATATCACGTCGAGGATTTACTGGGGATACGGTGTCGACCTCCCCGCCGATTCCGCGGACAGGCCGACAAGACCATACTCCCTAGCTCCACTGTTCAGCCTACAAGTCTACAGCATGGGCCGCCGCTCGTAGGTCCCGGATCACCCGGAGAGGAGCAGTCGGTGGGCCCAGGCCGATTAGAGGATGACAGCTGGGCCCATTCGGCAAGGAAGTTACCGAAGTACCCTGGATTCACACTATAAGAGCCAGGGTACCCCTCCTGCGTGAGGGACGACTGATCCTAGATCACCATTACTCACCTTCCCCGTAGTTCGTGCACTGCTTGTAGTGATCCCCCAGGGACGCAGGAGAGAGCCTGGCCCACGGCGGCGGCACTCACCTTCCCCTGAGGAGATAGAGAAGCAGATGTTGTAGCCAGAGCATTGATATATAAGAGACAAGCAGGAGTAGGGGTGTTATCTCTCCGGAGAGCCCCGAACCTGGGTACATCTTGGTGTCCTCCACCGTGTTCGTGCCCAACCCGACTCCGGCACCATCGACATTCTTTCCCTCGCGTCTTACCCTCACTTTAGCCATCCCATGGCATCTGGCGTTACATATCGACGACATAGGTGCTTTGCGGGAATCGGAAGTTCTCGATTTCCGTCAAAGAGATGGAGAAAATATGAAGAAGGCATGGGACAGAATCTCTGAAGCACATAAAAGAATTATGCCTTGGATACCTATAAAAATTGTGCTTAGAAATTTTTACCATGGTCTTTTTAAGTGGTGTAAACACTCTCTTGACATTATAGCTGAAGGAGATTTTCTAGAGTGTGATGAAGATAGGGACCTTGATATTTTGCATAGTCTATCTAGTTATTTTGTTTATGATCGTAGTATTGATACTGTCATAGTTAGACTTGCCACTATTGAAAAAAGATTGGATGCTCTAGACTTGAGTAAAGTAGAGCAACTTAAGTCCAACAAGAAAGAAATGTTGGAGATAGATGATGATTGGGAGCCCTTTGTTAGGATTAGCATCTCTAACCAAAGCTTCCTTGCTCTTTGTGATATTGGATCCACAGTTTCTACTATGCCAAAAATAGTTTATGATTCTTTGAAACTAGATATGGATATATTATCATCTTATCATGAACATTCTAACGGAGATATTTCAGAGATTAAAGGAAAGGTAAAATAAATCCAAGTTGCATTCCTTCATAGGACTGCACCAATGGATTTCTTCATCATGGAGCCAAACCAAAGTAACGTTGTGCTCGGAAGAGACTTCCTCCGTGCTATGAAAGGCTTCATTGATATTGGTAATAAGCACATACGCTTACACGGTATGGCGAAAGGCAAGTATCTCTTTCCTAGTAAGAAGAAGAATGAGCTTATTGAAAATCAATTTGAAGGTTTTTATGACTCTAATCTTGGATACCCTTGATACTTCTTTTTGCTTCATGCCTAGCTTAAAGGCATAAAAGAAAGCGCTTTCGGGAGGCAGCCCGCAACGAATTTAGGTGTTTCTTTTTGCTTTTGTTGTGTCTTGATGATTTTTACTACTGTAGTAACATAATTGTATCTTTATTTTTCAACTTTGTGCCAAGTTATAGCCTCTTACGGCAAGGGAAGTAAAAGTTGTGACATGCTGTCCAGAAAACAGATTCTGTCCTCGTGACCAGAAAAATTCCAGAAAAATCCAAGTTCATCTTTTTGAGCTGAAATTTTTACACATTATGCTCTATACAATTACGAAACTTCCGTATGTCCTGAGTTTTTTGATTTGAGTTGCAGAAGTGCCCCTAAAAAAATTCTTTACTACCTGCTGTTCTGTTTTTCACAGATTCTGCCACGTTTTGTCTCTCCTAACTTTTTCAAACCTTAAGCTTGCTTTTTATTTGCAAAAACTTTTTGGAACTCTTGATAAACAGTAGATATTCAAGATTATCTTTATATCCAGTGGGAAAAATTATTTATTAAGGGTACTAACCTCTCTAATCAGCTTATGATGAGTTATGTATGAAGGGAGTTTTCAAGTGTGCGATGGAAGATGATGAAAGAAGATCCAGGAGTGTCAAGCGCTTAAGCTTGGGGATGCCCCCATGCATCCCCAACAAATATTCAAGGAGACTCAAGCGTCTAAGCTTGGGTATGCCCCCGTGCATCCCCTTCTCCATCAACAATCATCAGTTCGTCCTTCGTCTCACTATATTTTTATCACTTCATGCGTTATGTGCTATGCTTAGAGCGTCTCGCTCTTAGGTTTAGTTTTTAGTTTTCTTTAGCTTTGCTTGCTGTTCATAACAAGTTAGATCCCTTCTTACTTTGTGTGGGAGAGAAACACGCTCCACTTTCAAAATTAAGAACACATCATAGGATTTTTCCTTCCTATCTTTCTGCTGTTGTGTGTTCTTTATCTTTTCATAGCTACTGCCATGTTTAGTTTTAGTTTTAGTTTGTCTTTAGCAAGAGCCTTGGATTTTGTTTAGTTTGTTGCTGGAACTCTTTTTAGTTTTCATGTTTATCTTGTTAAAGAGAGTTGGTTGTTGCACTGAGTTCTGTCTTGTCTTGAAAGTAGGTAATTGAGGTTGCTAATTTCTTCTAGTAGTAACTTGCAATAGTTTTGAGGTATTGATGTGAGTAATGTTTGAACTTTTGGTGTCAAGAGCTCTAGCCTATTAGTGATAAATGTCGTATTTTGGGCAATCCGTGTTTATTTTTCCAAACCTACAAAACTAGTTGAGCACTCTAGCTACTAGATGGATCACTACTCTTCTGAGGAGTCGAATATTAGAGTACACTCACGTACCATGAGTCGAGGATGCGCAAGGATAACCAAACCCCCATACACTCCTCCTCGGAGTAATTGTCACTTTGTGAACCTCCTTATTAGATTGAGAGTTACCGATAATAAGTGCATGAGTTCTTCGGACTAATGTAAGTATTGAAAGTTGACACTTCCACCTTCCCATATTTTGCTAGCCTCTTCCGTGCCGTGCATTGCCTTCTTCTCACTCCGAGAGTTGGTGTCCACCTTCGCCGGTACATCCAAACCCTTGGCATGATACGCTCTGTCATCATAAGCCTCCTTATATCTTTCCTCAAAACAGCCACCATACCTACCTATCAAGGCATTTCCATAGCCTTTCCGAGATACATTGCCATGCAACTTCCACCTCTTCATGACTTGATCTTCATGTCATACATGTTCCTGCTACACTGGCAGCGACATACCTTGCATACATCATGATAGTTACATCTTCTTTATGATTTTGAGTACCTTGTAAAGTGTGAAAGATCTCCTTTACCTTCTTGTAAATTAGAGTGATGCCCTTAAGTGAGGAAAAGATCCCAAAGTGGACACATCAAAAGATCCCAAAGAGGACAAATGAGAGTTATATAGAAAGAGCCATTGAGGCCACCAAAAAAATAGAAAAAAATAGAAAAAAGAGAAAAAGAAATAAAAAGAGAGAAAGGGGCAACACTACTATCCTTTTGAGAGATCCACACTAGTACTCCCTTTATATCCTTGTACTCCATAGAGATGATCTTCATGCATATAGCTATGTGGGACCTTCACACTATAGAAACTTGGCTTGCATATTCCAACGATGAGCCTCCTCAAACGAGCTCTAGGTCTTCATGAGCGAGCAAGTTAGATGCACCCCCACTAGTTCCATTGGAGAGCTTCTTAGCTCGTATGTGCATCCGTTGCATGGCAATCCCTACTCCTCACATCATATCTATCATTCGACGTCTCTTGCCTATGATTGTCCTCATTGATGTGAGCCTTTCTCATCCTTTTTTTCTTCCTCCTCCACCATATTTCTCTCTTTGCCATCCTAAGTGTCAACTCTCGTGCTTACGCTGATCCATTGCATGAGTGCTCAAAATATCGAAAAGGAGTGGATCAAATTGACTTGTACCTGGCTAGTGGTCTGGGGATGAGTCAAGATAAGATTCCAAAGAGGACCAAGTGTGAAAGTTTAGTAGATTGAGTTCTAGACACAAAAATACTTTTTTTCTCGTATTCCCTATCCCCCTTCTTGCACGCAAACACCATTTGGAGACATTCGAGTCACGGACAGCGAGAGCTCTTGCACCTAATGTTCTTTTGTTACTTGTTTCAATGCTAATATAGACTCTTGCATGTTATGACTTGAATTGAATCTCTAACCTTGATTGCTTTACTTTTCAAATTTCTTTTATGGTTGCTAGCATGTCACCACATAAATTATGTTGTTATCATTTACCTACTCGGGGACGAGCAGGAATTCAGCTTGGGGATGTTGATACGTCCAAAACGTCTCTATAATTTCTGCTTGCTCCATGCATGTTTTGTGTGATATTGCTATGATCTAGATACACTTTCATATATTTTTCATCATATTTGGACTAACCTATTAACTCAGTGCACCCCAGTGCCAGTTCCTGTTTTCTGCTGTTTTTCTATTTCAGTTTTCCCCCATATAAAAAGTGCCAGAAAAATTCGGCAAAATTCAGATAAAAAATCAGCGTGAAGGAAGCTTCGCGAAGAGCCCTGGAGGGGCCAAAGGGGAGCCAGGGGGGCCCAGGAGGCCACCCGGCGCGGCCCCATCCCTGGCCGCGCCAGGGGGGCACCTGGGGCCCCTAGTCCACCTCTGGCTGCACCCCTTCGCCTATTTATTCTCCGTCACGGGGAAACTCCGAAGACAGAACCCTATTTAGCAAACTCGCCTCTGTTCCGCCGCCGCCGCGCTTCCGAGATCGGGAGCACCAGAAGACTTCTTCCCGGCACCCTGCCGGAGGAAGGATTGACCTCCGGGAGTCTCCTCTCCACCATGGATGCTCCCTGGATGTCTCGTGAGTAGTTTTCCTTGGACCATGGGTCCGTGATCAGTAGCTATGTGATGTTCTCCTCCCCTCTTTGATCTTCATTGTTTAGTCCTCGTGAGCTGCCCTACATGATCGAGGCACCTTTGTAATATTTCTGTTGTTGCTATGCTGAGTTTGATGGGATCTGATGGATTATGAGATTATGTTCAGATTGTGATAGAGTAATATATTTGGGTTTTATCTCTTATATTTTTGTTCCTAAGTAATTCTTGCATGTTCTCCGTTGTTGTTTATTGCTTTGGCCAAGTAGTAGGTAGTGACTCCAAGAGGGAACGTTGTGCTCGATTGTGGGTTCATGCCCCCCGATGACACGCTTGAGTGACAGAAACATGAGTCTAGGGGATGTGTTGTTTCCACAAGGGGGAAAACAACGGTGCTTGTAACCGCGGTTACAAGGATTTTTTAATTTACGCAAAGTGCTTTTTAATGCAGTTGTCTGTTGCTTTGGGTTTACACTTTGGGTGGGGCTCGCAACTTAATACCAGCGAGATGTTCTGGATAGATATCTCAAGGTGGATGATTAGTAGTAGATGCAGTTGGATTTCGGTCTACTTATTTTGGCGTACTGCCTGTGCTTTTGAACCTCTTCCTTTCTTTTGTAGCATAGTTAGCATTGCGGTGCGTTCATAATCCTGTCAATTGCCCTTCTGTAATTTGTTTACCTCGGATAGCAGTTTATCGTATTTTGGGAGAGAGACATCACTAGTGAACATCACGTATCCTGGTCCATATCCTTATTACTATTTCCACGCTATCTTTACTTTATTGCTTTTACTTGCTATCATTATCCCTTGTGTTTTACCCTTTGTAAACAACAAGACCAGAGAGATTGACAACCTCTCTGAACTTCGTTGGGAACAAAGTTATTTGTGTCTGTGTGCAGGTCCACGTCAGTCGCGCCGCTGACACCTACTTATCATCTCTGGAGTCCTACTGGAGACAAACCTTGGTATCTTCACCGAGGGAAATTTGCTGCTGCGCTACATCTCCACCTTCCACTTGGGGTAACCAACGAAGGGCGAGAAGCCATCAGGGTGAACGCATACAATCCATAGCTCAACATGCCCAGTGTCCCGCTATTTAAAGACCGTCGACCATGACAAAAACCACCTCTTTCCTTCCTCCTTTTTCGATCGATGCGAACAATGGCCTGGATCCGTCATTGGTGATGGAAGAGAGTGCCACCTGAAATCGTGAAAGAGGTGCACAATACGAAAACACGGCGGCTGACCCGCATTTTGGCGGGAGATACTCCTAGCTCATCGGAGGAGAGCTCATAGGATGAGGAAACAACGACGAAGGAGAAGAGGAATGAGGAATGAGGAGCAGGAGCCAATAAAGGGGGAGGGGCAGTACAACTGTGTCCTCGTGAAAGCAGAGCAGCATGTCTTTGTGTTTCAGATGTAACTGTAGTAGGGAGAGTACACGGTCCAAAGGTGCCTTCAGCCCATAGGTCGCATGAGGCCTAGGGGTGCCCCTGGTGATGGGCCTTGTCCCATCGGGTCTCTCTTGATGTTAATGTTATGGAATTTTTTGTTGTTTTTTTGTATCAAACATTTTTGACGATTTTCCAAAAAAAATGTGCCCAAATATATAGAAATTATAGGAAACTAACATGAATCTTTCCTACTTTAATGATTTGAGTTGATGATGAGTCCACATATAGATCCAAAATCCTTCCCAAAAAATGAATACACCCATCCCCAAATGTGGAACTAGCAATCATTTAGCACTGCAACCTATTGTAAATAAATAAATACTCACTTCGGTCCTTTGTACTTCGCATATAAGATTTGTTCGAAGTAAAACTTCATAAAGCTTGACCATGATTATATCAAAAAATATCAACAAATGTCTCCCCTTTCCCCTCCTCCCTTCCTTCGTCTCCCCTTCCTCCCAGTTTGAGAGGTTGCTCCAGATCTCACCGCCCGGCCCGGAACCTGAACCTCTCCGTCGGCGCTGCTGGTTGGGGAGGGGATGGGGATGGTGCCCGGGCGGTGGGTGTGTTTAGGTTTGGCTTTATGCCAGTAGTTTCAAGTGTATCCAAGGGGATTTCGTCGCCGGTGCGTTTGAGCAGCGTCAGGCGGCGCCCGGAGTGGTTGCTATTCATGGTGGCGGCGTGGTGTCCGTGGCGGAGTTGGGGAATCTCTCGGGATACCCTGCTAATAAGCTCTTGTTGGATCTTGCTCGTGTTCTTCCTCTTGCCGGCCATCTTGGTGATGGACTCTGGAGGCAGGAGCTCCGATCCGGTCGTGCGTGGGGCGGATCCTGCGATCTACTTCGACTCATGTGACTGCTTTGGCGGTGGTTTGCAAGGGAGGAGCAAGATCTTCCCGATTCACTCTACTGCCAGTGGTGTCTCGATCTGGTCCCTGTGCTGCTGCAAGTTTGATTCAAGCTCCTTAGAGAAAAGTGGTACTTCTGTGGTGCTTCTTCCTCTTTGGGCATCTACAAAATTTCTTGATGCAGTTAGGTCTCGAGCTTACCGCAGCACCTCGCATGGCGTCCATGAAGACGACGCTGAGTTGTTGCATCTTCTGGCTGAAGGGCAGTCAATTTGTTTTCCTCTATGTGAGGCAGTTCCTCTTCCTTGCGGTAGTCACAGGTGGTGGCACTCTCGTCGGACCAAGTGGTCTGGTCCCTGGCGCCGAGATGAGTATCCGGAGTGAAGAAGGGGGACCCGATTGCTTTTTTCTATCTTTCAAGGGTCTTTCTTGCAAAAGCCCAGGGGCTTGGTTGTATTTTACTCCCTCCGATCCATAATAAGTGTCGCTCATCTAGTATAAAGTTTGTAGTAGCTTAGTACAAAATGAGCGACACTTGTTATAGATCGGAGGGAGTACTACTTTTTTAGGGCTTCTTTGTAAGCTGTGTTGTAATCCTCGTATATCTTAATATAATTTCCTATGTTGAAAAAAAAATCAACATCTACAATACTAAAGTTATAAAATATTAAAATTAAAATCATGATGCATCTAATAATATTGACTTTGTATTATGAATGTTGATATTTTTCTATAAAGTTGATCACATTTTACGAAGTTTGACTTCATACAATCCTTATACACAGAGTAAAAAGGACCGGAGGGAGTACGCTATTATTTTCATGCGAGATCAACATTTTTGTCGAAGTCACAAAGAAGAAACACAAAGGTGTGACTCCAACTCAAAACGAACTTGGTTTTAGTTTATCTTCCCAACAAGTTCAAGTTCTAGCATAAGAGGGTGAATAAATTACGATTCCAATTCAATAATAGACCTTGACATCGTACCAGATCCACAAACTTGTACAATCAAATTACTAATGCTTATGTTTCAAAATTTGAAATGTTGTAAATCTTGCAAAGGACTATCATGCCTTAAGGAGAAGATGTGTTGCATCTAGTTGTAGTTCAAGACAGGTGTGTTGAGGAACTCCGCGTGTTTGGGTGATCCTAAGAAAGAAACGTACCATTATTAGTAGCGAGAAGGCAATGTTCCACAAGCTTAAACAAAGGGGGACGTGAGCTAACCACGATGTGGCCGCTGTAATGCTCTGACTCCAAAATGATGGAGCAGGTGTTACGATCCCATGAAGCGTCTCTAAGGTCTCTAAGGTTGGACACTTGGATTCATCTAGTTCTCCACTTTAGGTGATTGTACACCTGGGTGGTGCTCACCTTCGTACCATAGAACTCAAATGGTTGCTTGGTCATGATGTTCAAGTGGACCTCCTTGAAACCATTGACAACCCTAACCCCACTAGATATGAGCGTACACATCTTGCTCAGTACGAAGGTGGACATGACCGGCTGTCACTTCATGTTGTTCGGTCTACCATCCTTCCTTGCCTTTGCGTCTGCCGTTCGTGCAATGGTGGTAGCAACAACATTTGGTTGTGTGAAAACAAATGGTGCATGTATAAGAGGACAAGAGGCGGACCACTTAAAAGCTTCACCAAGCCTGCTTAAGACTACTAGGCCCAATCAAGGCCCAGTCGGCTGCACCGACCTGACGGCCCCAACTTGGAGTACAAGAGAATCTAGAATAGAAATCGTCCATGTACCCTGAGTTGGACTCCCCAAGAACCACCCTAGTATATAAAGGCTGGGAGGGGCGGCGACTCAGGACATCCAAACCAATATCGCTTCACCTCTGGCAATGTTTGTAAAGAGGTAAACCGAAGCAAGGCGCCGGGGGGGGTATCGCTGCCTAAGCGGTAAAGCGTAAAGCGAGGCGACGCTTTAGACATTATGAACCTAATGAGCGGTAGAGTAGAGTACCATTTGGTGAGACATAAATACCTTGATGTTGCTGGTTACAGGACATCATGAGCTTGTTTTATTCTAATCCACCAGTCAACACATCATGCATCAGTAGCTATTATTCTAATCCATCCACTAAACAATAAACAACTAGGCAACTACTACAAGAGAGGCAGCAACAACACATAAGACATGGAAGTCTAAGGCGTCCTCTCTGCACTAAAGCGCCAGTCAGGACGCCTAAGCGTGCGCTTCACACGCTTTAGTGTCTAAGGTGGGCGCCTTAGACACATGTCTAAAGCGAGTTGGACGCTTTCAGCCTGCAGGGCGCTCTAACGCTTAAGCGTCGCTTTAGGGACGCTTTAGGGACGCTTTATAAACAGTGACCTCTGGCTTGAGCAATCTCGTTGGAACCACCATTGTAACACCTCTTCCATATAATCAATCGAGCAGGAGTAGGGGTTTTACCGTACGAGAGGGCCCCGAAACTGGGTAAAATCTCGTGTCCTGTTAGCCGACGAGATCACCAACGACACACCTTTCCCTCCTCACGAAATCCTAGGGACCTTACCATGGGATTTGCCGCGGTCCACCCGTGTCAATCCTTCCTTGCATTTGCGTCCGCCGTTCATGCAACGACAGTAGCAACAACATTTGGCTGAGTGAGCACAAATGGTACATGCATAATAGGGTGTAGCCTGAAACCCCGAACACCTCTGAATCAGGAGGCATCTGCTCCTCGATGGGATGCATTCTGCAAGTCCTGATCATAGGAGGGAGGGCGCTGGCTCTTGGGCACAAGAACAAGGGAATTACTCAGTTCTTGTGTTTACGTGGGTGTATCCTACGATCGTAGCACACATTGATAGTTAGCATAACACACATTACCACATCAGATCTAGCTACAATGATACAGAAAAAGGGGTTGATTAAACTCACAGAAGCCATCGTTGCAGCTCGTGGGAGAGGTGGAAGAGGAGGTCCCGAGTCGCCGCCGCCATGGACCATCGACCGAGAAGGAGGAGCGTTGTTTACCTCATCGTAGGTGTCGATGCGCGTCGACGTAAAAGATCGAAAGGGAGGAGAGGGGTAGCGGGAGTATTAGCGGTGTGGTGAACGGGGGTTATATAAAGGCGACCGAATCGGCGAGAGGTAACCCGATTCCTTCCACTGATTTTTGGCGACGTGCGCGAGCTCGAGTCATCACCGTGTTCTCCTCCCCTGCATCGCCAGAGCCTTGAAAATGGTCGATTCAAACATTTCCTTTTTTTAGATTAGATTCAGACGTTTCCAACGGTGCTAGCTAGGGGCTGCTTTAAGGTTTGTGCGATACAGATCAAACAGTGTTCATAGGCAATTAAACAGGTTCATTTCTTCTCGTTAAAGCCTAGTTGAAACTAATATTGGCAACCAAACATGCTCCAAAGTGTTGCACTTGAGGTGGGTGCACTGACGGCTGGGCCTCAACAGTATAGGGACAAAATCCAGTATCCATCCACCAGGGTCCTACTTTGTTGTCTGGAATCATTAGGCCATTTTGGAGCAAGGCGCCCAGAGTCACAATCAAATAATCAATCAAAGGCCCACGCTCCATTACTAAATACACTAACCCATCCCTAAGCATATCCCGAAGCTTGTTTGGTACTAGCGCACGAAGTTGCATGGCGAACCGTCGTAGTACTAGCTAAGCAGTAGAGTATCACGTACTGTATCTCTGAAGCGATTGTATCCAGTGCAAATCCACAGTAACAACCACACACTGTTCTGCCACAGTTGTGACAGTAACACAAATCTAACCCGATCGGGACCTGAGCCGTTGGCGTTTTACGACTAGTCGTGGATGGATACTCTCGTCCTGTCTCCGCGCGATCGCAACGCCATTGTTGGATGATGAGCGCCAGCACGTACGCCACCCCTTGATCGAGCAGCTGCTAGAAAATCCACGGCTCCGGCGGTCTCGGTGCGACGGTGCCCGTGCGCCGTGGCACGCACTGCCTCAGTCCGGCCGCCGCCGTGCCGTGGCCAGTTAAACCATTGTCGACGGCACACGGACACATCGCACGATTGGCAATGATGATAGGTGCCGGTATCAGCGTACGCCGGCACGCCGCTATCTGGTCCAACATCTGAGGCTGAGGCCTCTCTCTCACACCTGTGTGTCCCAGCTACTCTATTTGATTGTTAACTAGCGCAGCTGTACTGCCGATACCTGTGTCCGTATCTGCTAATCCGCCGCCGGGACCATCGAGCATTGCCCATTTAAGCAGGTTATTTGGATGGGTCGGGTTGGTGCAAGATACAACAAAATTTGGACCAATCAGTAGGCTTACTATATTTTTTTTAAACGGAGATCAGTAGGCTTACTATGAAGTTTCAAAAGGATAACGACGGCGAGGCTGCACCAACATACGTGTTTTTTTTAGAGATCACAGTACAATAGAGACATTCACATACATGAGTATACAGTCCTATGAACTCACACATGTACACATTATTTTTATGAGCATCTTCGTAATACTGAGTCAATAGATCATCTTGAAATTAACAAAATCACAACTTTATCTTCAACGGAACGTCTCCTCCCACTAAAAGCACATCATCGGAAAGCCTGAAATATATTCAAGAAAATACGAGCATCAATGTCAATGTCAAATCTAGGATTTAAACTCTGGTGAACCGAGGATACAACCATCCACTTAACCAACTCAACCATAGGTTGATTCGCCACCAGCATACGTGCTTGCACAGTGCTGTTTTATGATTTTGGTGCGGCTTCGGGATTGCACACAAACCTGGCTAAGTGCTCGGCCCACCCTATACGTTGCACGCCTGAACAATTTTTTTTTTGAGAGTAACCAAACTTTATTGAACTCTTAAATAGGGTCATAAGGTCCCAGCAGCCACAGGTGGCACGGAAAGACTAGCAGAGTACTTGGCGATATTATGAGCTTCGGCGTTCCTGGTTCGTCTCTCATAGCTGAACTGACAAGACTCGGAGGCAACTCCCTTTCTTCTTACTTATTTGGTGATGGCACCGTGAAGACCTCCCTTCCCATCCTTGATATCATCAATGGCCATTTTGCAATCGCTGACAATGATGATTTTATGTATACCAAGATCAACGGTCAAAGCTAGGCCCTCGTGGCAGGAAATCGTCTCCACCGTAAGCACATCCGTTATGCCTAGGGTAACAGGACTAGAAGAGCCCGAGTAATGACCTTGATGTCTCTGCAGATGGCTGCAGCCACACCACTTTTAGCATACCTTGAGAAGCCCGCATCCACATTTGTTTTGAATAAACCCTTCGAGAGACCTAGGTGGGCTTGGTAGCACTAATCTAGGCTTCATGAATATTGCCTTACCGGCAAGATGGCTATGGCTGGCGAGGACGGAGCCGGACAAACCGTGGGTAGAATTCAACATGCAAGTTAAGCCGGATTCGATGAGCCTTTACAAGGTGGACACGAGGTGCTTGCTGGGTGATAGCGGTGCCACAAAATTTTGGATGGACTGGTGGCTGCCCAAGGGACCGAGTCTCCCTTCCTTATTCCACTTCGTCAGGAAGGGAGCTGCTCGGCGGCGACAGTCCGGTCGGGGAACATTGATGGCTGGTGGTCCGATGTGGTGTCGAACATGACCGCGAGAGCTATTGAGGAGTTTATCTTACTGGTGGATTGGACCCAGGCGACCCATATGCAAGAGGGGATTGCAGACCAGATTCGGTGGGCTTGTGAGATTGATGGAAAGTTCTCGTCTAGATCAGCCTATAGAGCCCTCTTCGGTGGAAGAACGGAGTTCACCGGCGCCACACAGATCTGGCACTCAAGGGCGCCTTTGACATGTAAGATTTTCACCTGGCTCGCCGCCAGGGATTGATATTGGACTGTCGATCGGCTTGAGCGGCGAGGTCTATCGCGGTCGGCGGTTTTCCGTTCTGCGACCAAGCCCTTAAGACCATCAATCACATTCTCCTCGGTTGTGTCCTCGCCCGCCATGTGTGGGATCGCATCTTGTAGCAATGGGGTGGCCAGATTGGATGCCTACAATGGAGGCTGAGCTCATTAGCTGGTGGATCTCCATACACCCGCCGCGCATCCATAGGAAGGACCGTCGGAGGCCTTGTCACTTGGACGCTTTGGAAGCACCGTTACAACGTGATCTTTCACGGCGCATCACCATCGGCAGATGACATGATTCTAGGCGTCGTGGAGGAAAGGGAAGCTTGGATGGCGACAAAGCTCATTCGGAAGGCCGGAATGCTTCCAGCTAGGGTGGATATGTCGACGAGCAAAGAGTAGTCCACATATGGTTATTGTAGTGGCTCGTGAGACCGTGGACTTTGATTGCACATAATCATGTTGTATTTTTGCCGTCTTGGTGTCGTTTATCTATGATTTTGATAGATCACTTTTGATGTATCCTGGAAAAAAAAACTAGCAGAAAATGTGGGCGTAAATGCGAGAGTGCCAAACCGGTGATTTATTTTGCGTACAGTACCATTGGAGAGAGAGAGAGAGGCAGAAGTGCCGCACCGATGGACAATTGGACATGGAGAGGCTATAGCCGAGGGGCTAGTGAGGTTGCAGCAGCAGTACATTGGATTCCTTTCCATCCACGGCGCCCATGGACGTGGATGCGGCTCGTGTTAAGCGGGGGCTACTTCTGACTGACTGACTGACTCCCCGCGCTATCTAGATCCAAAGAAGTCAATGATCCTGCAATCAATCTTGCCCTCCGAAATTAATGAGTCTCATGCGTCCTAGCACTGCTTCTACTACTACCTCTCCCTTCCAGGCTGAGCGGAGCGGCTGACACGCATGGCCCCGGTACACACGCACAAACGAGGTAACAGGAAAGCACAGGGCTCGCTCGCTCATCCCGTTCCCGCATCAATGCCTCGCAGGCAGCATAACTAGGGTGATTGTATGTATGTACACACGCGTATCTGTACGCCAATAGCTCCTGTCACGTACCCCTCGTGCATGTATGTGTACATGTACGTACATGCTGATGGATATTAGCATATTTTCGGTTATTCTAATCCATGAGTAAACACTAAGCATGACATTTACGGCATACATCTCATATCGAAAATTAAACATGCTAGCACGTATAAAACACTACACTGGAACATCTATATACAACACATATACGATAAGCATATAAACGAGTATAAAAGGGGTGAATGAATCATACCCCGTGGTTGACCAAGCCAACGCGGTGGCTGCGGCAGCAGCCTGGGATTCGTCGGTCGCCTTCTTCAAGGCGGCGGCCTTGGCGGCAGCGAAGTCATCGTCGTTCGTCATGGTGTTGATGTAGTCGAAGGACTGGAAGAAGCGGCCGGAGTCAAAGCAGAGAACGGGGACAACCGTGCACACGGTCGACGGGCTGGGTTCGCCGGAGGCAGCACACAATAAGAAACAGTAGATGACTGCTAGGATTCGAAGGCAGAGGGACAGAGTGAGCAAGTAAGTGACTCCACAACCCTAGCGCCTGCTTATGTATGTCGTCGGTGTAACGGGCCTGTGCCGTAGCCCACGACCGAGTCAGCGAACAGCCCACCTCTAACCGTTCGTGAACGGCAAAAATAAGCGCATAGGTGTGAGCTCGGTTCGGCTCATTCCCGGAACCCGCGTGCGTCAGGTCGAGGCGGGCGACGAAGGAACAGGAGAAGCGCGTGTACAACTCCTCTTACTAAGCTCCCAATAGCTAGTGAGGAAGCACCACTTATAAAGAGATCTAACTCTTCCTCCACTAGCAATATGATACTTCCTCCGATCCATATTACTTGTCTTAAAATTAATGTATCTATCACTAAAAAGCATCTACATACATCCATTTTAAGACAAGTATAGATACATCCATTTTAAGAAAAGTAATATGGATCGGAGGAAGTACTAAACTTTAGCACCACCAGCCACCATACATATACCTTAAAAATTAACTAGAAATTATGGGTTTATTTATACCAAAGCCCAACTATAAAGCTGAGTAGCCACGGGTCGCGTCAAACCGCAGGCATGCCCGGCGCGCACGTATACCGCCGCCGTAGCGAGGCAGAGCGAGCTGGCCATGCACGCACGCACGCGTGAGGTGGTGACCATTCCACAGGGCGTCACGCGGCACGGCACCAGAGCGGGAGTGACCACGCAATCGCGCGCCGGGACAAAATCCATCCACGTAAAGATAGCTAGCCAAGTCCTGCGCCGCGTCCACTCCACCCACGGACCCTCCTCCCTCCCTCCTCCTCGAATCCCTTTCGCGGCGACCGAGACGCCTCAAGGCCCGCCCACATGCCCGCCGATGCGACGGACGGGACGGCACGGAGCCGAGCACGCCGCGCCGCGCCAAGCGGCCGGACCTCTCGGAGCGGACAGAAAGACGTCGCCGGCCGGGATAAAAAGGCAGCGGATTTCCGTCGACGGCGACGCGCGCTGGGTGGGTGTCGTACCACACGCCTCCCTCGTCTTTCTCGAACCCGAACAAACAAAACTCGGGCCGGGCGTGCAAAATCCTCCGGGAAAGCGCGGCCGCGTATCAGCCTTTCTCCGTACGTTTTCCCAGAATTCCACGACACACCAGCAGCCTCGTCAGTTTACTAGAACAACAGCTGCTTCACATTAGGCGGGATGGATGCAAATATTTTTACATGCAGAGTAGTACTACTCGGACTACTAGCACCACCGGATTATTGAATCCAGACGGCGGCGAGGTGGGAGATACTACGCTACTAGGAGCTCATCGCGGCCGAAAAGACAAGCTTTGGCCACGTTAAGACAAGGAGGGAGGAGAGCGCGCGCGGCGCACACATGCACGTTTTCTTAATCCGCCCGGCATCATGATAGTACCACCAACTAAGTAGGATTAAAAATGCTAGTACTACTAGGATCTAGGCTAAAGATTTGATGGATTGAGCAGTACGGCGATCGCCGCTCCGGACGTCCCGCTTCACGCGCCGCCGTCGCCGCCGTCCTTGGTGTCGGCCTTCGGCTCCGTCATCGACCTCAGCAGCGGCGACTCCGACCCTACGGGTTGCAACAAAGCACAGACATGTTACCATCATCATCTATGTATCTGTCGCACTGCCTGACATCTTCAGAGGACGCGGGGACGGACAATGGGTACCTTTGGAGGCGTTGAAGGAGCGCTTGCAGTGCGCGATGGCGCTCTGGATGCCGTCCTGCAGCTGCAGCAGCGAGTCGTCGCGCCGCTGCGGCTGCTGCCCGGGTGTCGGCGGCGTTGCCGACGGCGACGGCGCGGCCGCCACGGCGGAGGACGCGGACCGGCTCTTGCCGAGGCGCTTGCACGCCTGCTTGAGGCCGGCGGGCACGCTGGCGCGCGGTGCGCGCACGCCGCATGCGACGACGACAGGCTGTGGAGGTGGGGCTGGGGCCGGCGTGGCACGTGGCTGGGACGGGGCCGGGGAGGGTGTCGCGGAAGGACACGGCGAGGGCTCGGGCTCGGCGTCCGTCTCCTCGCCCTCGCTGGCCCCGGCGAACCGCAGGCGCTCGCCGTAGCGGCGGGAGACCTTCTCGTACAGGGGCTTGATCTTGTTCAGGTACTTGAGCATGACCTCCTTGGCGAAGCGCCGTTCCTCGGCGGTGATCGTCGCCACCGCGTCGGAAGGCTGAGGAGCCTGCACTGCCGGCTTGGCCCCGCCGGTGGCGGCGCCGGCGTCGGAGGTGCGGGAGCTGTTGTCGCGCGTGAAGAGCGACACGAACGGCGCGTCCTCCACCCGGAACTTGATCAGGAAACGGTTCGTCTTGGTCGCCGGGGAACCGCCGCCAGCACCGGCGTTGCCCTCCAGCGGAACGGGGGCCTTCGGCTTCCTCAGCTTAAGCAGCAGCACGCGGAACTTGGTCGCCGGCCGCAGGAACGACGCCGCAGGGGCCTCTGCCGTCGCAGCAGCAGGCTCCACCTCCTTGCCGACGCCGGCCTCTGACGTCTCACTGGCCGGCACCACCGGTTCAACGGCCACCACCTCGCCTCCGGACGCGGCGTCGCCGGCGACGGAGAAGTTGAACTCGACCCGCTCCTCCTCCGCGTCGGACGCGGCGCTCTCGTCGCCTGGCACCGCGAACTCGAGGTCGAAGAAGGCCGCGTCGTCGTCGACCACGTCCCCGCCCCCGCCACCGCCGTCCTCGCAGGCCGAGGCGGCTATGGTGGTGGCCGGCACGGGCGCGCGCTGGTTGGCGGCGACCGCTCCGGCGCGCAGGTACTTGAGGAAGCCGAACGACTCCATGACTCACAACAGAGCTCGCTCGCTCACTCCCTCAGTTCACTCACTCCCCACTCCTCTTGCTGGTTACTTGTCTCACTCTGGAGAGTGAAGAAGAAAAGGAGTCTTTGGGGGAGGCTTTTGCCTTTTGGGGAGGAGGAGGAGGACAAGGTGTTGGTGCCGCTGCCTTGCATCTTTGGGGTAATAGATGAGCTCATGAGCAAGCCAGCCGCAGGCGGTCAGAAGCGAGGGGCCGGACGGTTTCAGCAGGGCCCGTCCGTGTCCGTGCGCCGTGTGCTGGGGCTGCGCTTCCCCGACGGCGGATCTCGCCCGCTCGTCGCCCAATCGATGGCCAGGACCGAGCTAGGCAGCAAAGCAATGGCCGGATTTCTCTCACAGGGATTTTTCAGATCACCTCTCACTTGGATTTTTCAGGCTGGATCACATGGCATGACGTGGACTTTGCACGCATATGCTAGGCGTGAAGTGCTTCGTGTCCGTCCTCGCCCGCGGGATGGGCTGTGTTGCATCGCATAGAGTAATGCACTAGCTTTATCTAATTGAAGTGCAGCAAACCGCCCAGCTAGAGACAAAACCCGTATATCCTTCCAGTCGTCACTTGATTTTGTACACATCACGCACCCGATCTTGGATGGTGGCTTCTTCTTCCGCCGAATACACGCACCATCATCCATCATGGCGTTGGCGTCCAACGAAGCCGGCGGTGATTGGGAAACAATGAGCCCAAGAAAGTGAACTTGCGCGTACCCACGGATCACAATGATCTCTACTGGAGTACAGGAGATGCGTGCTACGCTCTACTGTCAGACGAGCGCGAGTACCGGCGCTGAGCCTTGCCCTTGGGACAGGCAAAATCGATCGGCTGGTGATTTTTTATGACCGGGGAACGAATTCTCTGTAGAATCATGGCAATTGGCAATCATGATGTTCCTTCAATCTTCCTCTCTTTTCCGCTTGGAAGAACCCGCGGCGAAGCGTGGCAGCTTAGTCAGTTCTGCGTCGAAATTGAAACTGCCACCGTGGACTGTAGTCCATTTGGTGGGCTGCACAGCTCGATGTGCAGCTTCCTGCCCGCTTCCGGAAACAGTAACATGACCGTGACCTCTGCACGCTCGTAGAAATAAACATGATGATAGGCGTCAATGGCGCCGGTACAAGAAATTCAGAAACACAACTTGTAGAGAAAGCAAAATCACCGTTCGTACATTATCGTGTGGCTAGGTCTTCATCGATTTCGATTTAACAAAATCTCAATCAAATGATTGTATATGTAAAAAAATAGTTTTTATACGAAACTCCATGCATAATCTCACAATATAGCACCGATTGGGATTTGGTTAAATCTTTTTTTTTGAAAGGGAGGATTTGGTTAAATCTTACCGAGACTGAGAATCCTCTATCCCTAAAGGTGGAGTTGATACGTCAGTACATCGTATCGTCAAAACCGCCACACTCGATCCCTTCCTTTCCTCACGAAAATAAACCAATCCCCTCCCAAAGCTTTTGACTCGCTCTGTCGCCGCTCCAACTCTTTCCGCACGTCCTCTCCCTTCGCCGCACTGGCTTCACCGTTGCAGGTCGGCTCCATCCCCGCATCCTCCTTTTCTCCCATCCTCCTCCTTCTCCCCTCCCCACCCACTTTTATATTCTAACCCTCGAACGTCACGATGTCGATGGTGGTGGAGTTGTCGTGTTGGATGAGCGTGCAACAGAGGCACCTTCCCCTACCGCATGAAAGGGAGAAGGCAATTGTAGTATCCCCAACCTTTCTTTCGCCGTGTCAAGGCCTCTCTCCACTACTCCTCCCGGTCAGATCTAATGGTGACCGCACGTCGTCGACCTCCCACACGCGAGCTCCTAGCGGCGGTATCGAGCACCACGTGGTTAGCAGAAGGGGGAGGAGCATGTCTAGGTAGGTGTTGGGTCGGTAACATGGTAGTACGTCTCTTCTCCTCCCTTCTGAAATTACAGCGGCATGTCGGACTCCCTTAAGCTCCCGTCCCCTGTCGTTAGTACACCCATTCAAAGGGGAAGGTTGATTGGTAGATTCTGGACATGGAGGAGGACACCTAAAATCAATATAAGTCGTCGTCGTTGCTTTACAACCTGGAACTCTCTGGCAATGACTTCAACAAGGACGAGATCGACCTCACGAGTAGAAAAAAACTTACCCCTAACTTTAATTGTTGGCGCTTCAAATATAATCAACACCGATGCTTTTTTTTAAACAGTACTGGCGTCTCACTTTTTTGTACACCAATTTAATACTGTTAGTGCTGGCCAGGAATTTGAATTTCATGCCAGCCAATGTTCAGAAAATCGGTAATTGCTTGGTCGGCTGGAGAGTATAGGTTGATCATAAATTGGCCAATTAGTCTGAATTAATCATCTAGTTATCTTATAAAACTCATATTCCTAGTGTTGATACCAAATTTTGTGCACGCAAATATATGTATCCTTCGATAAAATATGAAAGCAACTACAATGTGTTATTTCTTTAATCTGTAGAATAGAAAAGCTAAGAAAAATTGTAAGAATAACATTGCTAAGGACTTGCAGAATCTATAAAATATTAAAAATAGCAAAGCTCACTATTTCAGTTGCCTTTGATGTTGTGCTGCCCCTGTCCATGTTGCCCTCGTCGATATGTTGTGTGCATCCCCTGCTCCGTGTTTCCCCTGCTGCTGCTCGGGGGTGTGTTATGCGAGTTGTTGGCACTGACCCTTGCTAAGAGGGTCTTCGACAAGGATGGGTGTGAACTTTTGTGTTGTACCTTAGGCCCTATGGACAATCAACCTGATGGTTTGCTAAGAGAAGCCCATGATGTGCTGAAGGAAGGTATATTGTTGTCGTCAAGGACAAGATGGTAGTATTGTAGGCGGTACAATTTCCTAGATCATACCGACATAGGACTTGTGTAAACCTTGGTACCTCCGACGTAGTATATAAATTGAGGGTATGAGACCCCTCTTGAGATTCAATATATATAGGCAGATGCATGCAAGGTTATCGGTCTCTTTACCTTCACGCCGTTCAACGAATGTTCTCTCTCGCAACGAAAGAAGAGGAAGGATGGTTGATGAAGCGTGAAGTAGCATGGTCCCTCGAACAAGATCCAATCTGAGTCCCGTGAGCTAGATCTAATTTGGAGTCCCTCAAACGGTGATCAAAGGTATGATCTCTCCGCGGCAAGTCCACCCGTACGGTGCAGCTGGTCTAGTGGGGCTTCACCGGGGTACAAGAGGAGAGAGGAGCAACCGTTTGGGAGGAAGTAATTGCATATCTAAGATGGGAGAGAGAGGGGAAGCCTTTTTGGCACAAACAGATGTGTTGGAGGGGGTTACCACTCTCCTCTATTTATAGATGGGAGAGAGGGGAGAGCTTCTTGGGATGGGAGAATGCCAAGAGGGCAGCCTAGAGTTCCCTCCCTTGTACAGGCACCCTAGGGTTTCCCCTAAGGTGGGATAGCAATCCTATGGGGCCTTGGCCCTCCTGACGGAGGCACCTCCCCCTATGTGCCCCCTTGGCCCAAGTGGTTGTCCCCTCCCCTCCAAACATGGGCCATCCTAGTGGGGGAAGCCCATTGAGGCTTTTAGCCTTTTATTTATTTCAAAAAAGCCTCTAAATTCATGATAAACATACTTACAATGAACTTGAATCACTTCAAAACTTTTTTCGATCATCTGGTTTTCCTAGATTTCTTAAAACCTTACCGGAACTCTTCCAGATCTTCCCTAAACACTTATGCTTTCTCTCTGATGCAATTGCAATCTTACCGAAACTTTTCCGATGTAATATACATATGCTCCTATCACTCTTATACTAAAAAACAACGACCCTCAAGTGTGACGCCATAGATTGGGTAGAATGTACACATGACTGAAAATTGACTTTTCTCGGAATAATAACCAATAGAAAAGCCATGGGCACTCGTAATGGTTCTCTTTGTGCCGCGATACTTTACAAAACCTGAGGTAAGATCATCCTAAGTATCTGTGTGATCAACCCTTAAGTCACTATACCAAGTTATCTTGTTACCAGATTTGTTCTCTTTTCTCGCTCCCGTATTCGGTATCCTCGTGATTAATCCACAAGGTGTTTGGCCAGACGAAGTTTGATACCATAATACCGAGAGGGCCCAAAGTGCTTCATCGTCGGGGAGAGAATTCCCAACTTAAACTATTAAGTCCCTAGATATACTTTTCGAGTGTACTTGAGAACTATCGTTATTGCCATCAGTTACGGATAACGTTAGATAGTTTCAAAGTCCAACTTCTAGCATGAAGGTACTCAACATTCATTCGATCATTGTACCTAGAAATATAATAATATATGGCATGCAATGAACCTGGAAATATAATAACATGACAAGCATTCGATCAGTGTACTTGGTGTTCTACCCATCATAACCAGTAACAAAGAAGAAGTACATTTATCTTTCATAGGAGAGCCTAAACCTAAATAAGTCCTCGCCTCCTGTTACCATCGTCATCGACAATTTAGCTTAGAACACCTTACCTAGCAATTCATCAAAATCATCATCGACATAGTTCATTAAAATTGACGACTTCTCTCAGTTTTAGGTAACCGTCATCTAGTCTTTGATTAACTACCAAAATAACAAGTTATATATCATAATCGTAAGAATTATATTATTGAAAACTTTTTAAAATATAAATCCAACAATATAAATTTCACAGTATGATGTAAAGTTATATTCTGTCCATTTCACAATGTAGTGCGTTTGCGCTTATCGAGATTCAAATTTGACCATGAATTAGGCCAACATGACCAACTACGGCGGGAGCAAAAATTATACCTTCAAAATCGTATTCGAAAGAAGTTTTCAATGATATAATTTTTACTTCCGTCGCAGTTGATCACGTTGGTCTTATTTATGATCAAATTTTAATTTCGATAAACGTGGGGGCACTAAATTGTGGAATGAGTGTTTTTTAAACCAAATTTATGGTTAAAATTTAGCACAAAATACAAAAGAGATCAATAAACGCCAACGAAATTACTCAAATATAACGAATATCATGGGGCCATTTTGTTCGTGCTTGATTCAAATCAGGAATCCTAATACGAGTGGAGCTCGCGGATTGCTTCGGATTCAGTTTCGCGTGTAATTTATATGCACTGGCACACATAAATCGATCCATCGGTCTGTGTCCAACGGCACCTCAATCTACTCTTTTTTTTTGAGGAATCGGAGATTTCTTAGAGCCCTTTGTTCGTACGGTTTCATTGACCCTAAACCCATCGATCGATTTGCCATGGCATTGCGATTCTTCCTCAAGAAAACCTACTACCCGTTGGCCAGATCAGGAGCCCTCTCAGATGCGTCTGCTCCAACAGCAGCAGCAGACGCCGCCGCCGCCGCTCCGGCTGTCCGGTCTATCTCGGTACGTTTGCTTTTAATTTGTTATTTTTTAGTAATTAATTTTAGTAATATTAATTTTTTATTATGAAATCTATAATACCTAAATAGTTCATCCTCAGTAACCTATTTATCTTGACATGCAAACTATCCACATCATCAAGTAGATCCACCATATTCAACAAAAAAATCCAGTAACTCTTCATGCATATACTCCCATTAAATTCGCATGTGCATGCAACTTTTCACAAATAAATATTATCTATTTTTTGCACTCAACCTCACGATTTATAACTGGTTTTTTTAGAGAAAATCAAATTATGAGTTACCTCACATTTTTTTATGTGTCAACTTTTTTTATGAATGCATATATATAGTTGCTATTATTGTTATAGGTTTAGCCAAGGATGATATTTTCTCTATCTCTACTCAATGTTGTTTTCATTTCATATAGTCTTACTGATATATTGTTAAGGTAATAAATTAACAAAACAAAAATCACACTCATTTTTTGATTTTGTATCAAAAAATTTAAAAAATTTAATCTAAAAATTATTTTCAAAAATAATAATTTATAATTAAATTATACTATGTTTCATAATTTTTATTATTTTTTAAAAACATTAAATTATTTGTTAATAGTTCCCACAGCAACTCGTGGGGTATCATCTAGTTCATTAAGTTGAACACCCCATGCCCCAGATGCTGGAATTTCTGTTGTTTCCGTGGGCGATTGAATGTCTCATATGTCAGGATAGCGCTAGAGCACTCAATAATGTTTATCTTGGGAGTTTTCCATCTTCACCCAGCACTGGCTATGCCCAGCAATATCAGGCTTTGCAATAGCTTTATTTCCTTATTTGTTAGGATGTTATAGTTCAGCTGACGAGAACTGCGGGATAAGCTGAATAGCTGATAACTGAGGCGGTGGAGACATCACCGGACTTCAATCCTAGGACCAAATCGGTGTTCCTTGCTTCCTTGACTGAATGCAAGAAGTACTCTAAATTTCACAAAATGCAAGAGCATGGCACTACTGATAACATGAAGTACTCTTAATGCAATATTGGACCGTGGCATTAGTCTTAAATGTTTGTTTTTGACTTGCGTTTCCTGGTTACTTTTCTAACTGGCCAAAACTTACCTGGCCCCTACCAAAATTTTCAAAGGTAAATGAAGAAAATCATGGCTCAACTGGTAAAATAAAGTAATAACATAATCTTGTACTAGTACTGTACATTGCATTAATTTCAATTCTATGTTTTGACTTGGTTACGACTAACCCATTGTGTGATTTTGTATCGCCTCCTTAAGTAAATGCTAGAGCTCCGATCCAAATTTTGATAAACAATAACATGCCTCAACGGATTTAAAAAGACTAAACTTCTGACTTTGGTTAAAAGCTAAAGAACTTCTGGCTTCTCAGATGAATGCTATAACTCTTATCAAAATTTAAAAGCTAAAGAATTTGGTTCTGGTTATAAAAGTGCAATATTGGACATTACATTAATTTCTTAATTCTTAAATGTATATTCTGACTTTGTTCTGTCTCTAGATGACCAAAACTGTCTCACTTTGGAGTTAAAAAAAAACTGTCTCACTTTGGCTCTCCTCCTAAAGTTAATGCACATGGTTTTACAAGAAGTAACCTGATGTTGGACTTCTCCATCGATCTCAGTACTCAAATAAGAAATATGTGTTATTGTTTTATTGAACCGAGAAGAGGAGGGGGATAATCTCCATTCTGGAATGTATGTTTGATTTGCTCTTGTTCACTTCTCTAGATGGACAAATATGTTCCTTAACGGGAGGGGGTGGTTCTTTGTTATTTTCATAAAGTACTTGTCATGTCTCATGTGCGTATGCTTTGATTTCTTATCCTGTCGAATGCATGCAGGCAATAAGATACTTGGGCACACTAGTAAGCTTGCACGTGCAACGCACGTCTCAACCAACACATAGATATAGAATAATTCTTGTTCATGTATAATTTTAAATATCATTTAATCAACTATCACACATATTTTATGTACAAATCAAGAAACTGTGATCTTCCATATGTAAGCTTTCTCCTCTCAGGAATTTTTTTTATAAAGAAAAACCCCACTAAGATATATTTATAGTGCTTATCTTAACATGCAAGCTATCCACATCGCCATGTTTCTAGCCAATCATTTGTTCATGTTATACACTAACAAAACTCCACTAAGATGTATTTATGGTGTCTATTTGAACATACAAGCTATCCACATCACCGACTGTTGTAGCCAATCGATAGTCTATGTCATCCACTAACATTCATCAATAATAGCAAAAAAACTCCACTAATATGCATTTATGATATTTATCTTAACATACAAGCTTTTAATCCGTGCAATTATACACGACACCAATTTTTAGTGATCAAATATAAAATAAATTTACATAAAAAGATGAGTTCTTTTACTATTGAGATCAACTGGATCTTGCATGTTCCTATTAAAAAACTTCAATTTTATTAGTTATAATCATGCCCTTGAATGGTAGACTAACAACAACTCTTCACTCAATTTTTATTAATTTTGTCGGACCACGAACTATTTTGTTTCTTCCTGCCCGCTGTTTGAAGCTTCACAAGTTGCCAATGCAAGTCTGGGCAGCAATCCGTTTTCACATTATCCAACATCACGTCTTTGTACACAATTCCATAGAAAGATGGCACCAACCCAAATACAATATGTTTTCACATTAAAGATTTCGGAATTGATGCAGTGCTTCTCTCAACATAGCCATGATAAAAAAAATAAGGGAACTACAGAGAACCCCCCCCCCCCCCCCCCACACACACACACACTGAGCTTCATGTTTAAAATGATGATAGAGAATTAAAAACTAATGTTGAGATGATGACTACTTCAAAAAATATTTAAAAGATGACGAAAAATGGGGGCATGTATCTTCACAACTTCACCACCCACAAAGTTTTACAAACTAATATTTAGATGACTACTTAAGAACCGTTAGTCCCTTGATCTGCCTCATCAAACAAAAATAGATGTTCCCTACAAAAGAATTAATGATTTTAGATGGTCAACATCTCGTAATGTGGAATTTAAAATAACTTATAAATCAGGTTGTGTCCAATAATTTGGACCTGTGAACATTTATTTGAAGTTTGGAGTCCCGTCCAAGTGTTGGACTCACTACACAGAAGTGCAAACTACAAATTGTTTATGCATCATTTTTGTTGCTAAATTCCAGTGCAGTTAACAATAGCACCGCCACTAAAACTATGGTGTTTCCCTACCGGATAATGCTAACGTAGACCGAGCTACACGTAGCCCTTTAGTTTGAACAAATCATAAAATGTATTTTATATTATTCAAAAAGCATTTAATTTTTTTATGAATATATATACACATGTATATGACATATATGCAAATTTTCATACCATTATACTTTCACATGTGGCGTATGAAAAAAAGACAAATATTTGATTTTAAATGGGCCTTTTTGTTGTTGGTTTTGGGCTGAAATATTGTTTTTTTTGTGCAGACTTCGTATTGCAATATTTTCAAGCCATTTGACATGTTCATACGGAATACATATAAGTTTTCATAGATTTATTTTCGGATTTTTTCAGAACTTTTAGATATGTTTTACGATTTTTTCAAAATAAAGGGCTACGTGTAGCTCGGCCTCCAGAAATTCGCACTCGCTTCCCCACCTTCTTTATCACATCCCAAGTTTGACCAGCGAAATCATTAGTGGGACAGAGAAATATGCACAACCCACACCATCCTCGGACTCCATTTCCCCCAATACAGCTACCAAAACTGATTGTGGTAAGATACGCCACCAGGACACTTTAATCATTGTTGCCGGTGACATTTCTTTGTAGCGGCACTTGACATAACCATATGATAGTCCTAGAAAGTGAAGATGTAATGAATACCAATTTTTAGTGCACAATTTGCAGAGCTAAAAATTAAAACGAATGGAATCTGGCTTAACAGAGTATGATAATCTATAATACTATAATAGATCATCCCCACTATCTTATCTATCTCAACATGCAAGCATGTCACCTCATCAAAGGCCCACCACAATATGCATGATAACAAGTTCTTCATTATTAGTTATTCTCATGCACACATCCATTTAATGACACATACAACTTCCCTCAACATGCATGGATTTTTTTTCTTATTATATTACATCACTTTTAACATACATACACGTCACATCATCATAGACTCACCATAATATGCATGAGAACGAGTTCTTCGTTATTAGTTGATCTCATGCATACATCAATACAATAACTCATGCCAACTCACTCAACATGCATGGATTTTTTTCCATTATATTACATTACTTATATTTAATAAATATTTTTAACTACACAATAATAAGATACAATATAATAACACATGCCAACTCACTCAACATGCATGGATTTTTTTTCCATTATATTACATTACTTATATTTAATAAATATTTTTAACTACACAATAATAAGATACAATATAATAACACATGCCAACTCACTCAACATGCATTGATTTTTTTTTCATTATATTACATTACTTATATTTAATAAATATTTTTAACTACACAATAATAAGATACAATACATAAAATGTATTTTTATACTTTAATTTATATACTATTATTTCAACTATTAATGTTTCATGCAATCAATCATTCAAAATATATTGCAACTGATTCCCGCAGCAACGCGCTGGGTATCATCTAGTTTTTGTAATAGAAACGACCAATCCATCAATGTTAGTGTTAATCACACCATTACTTCATTTATTTTCGGAATACTGAAAACACATATACGTACTGGTTCCTTTGGAGTTGTTGCCTCTATAGCTTTGTCTGCTCACTTTCAATGGTTCAACCTGGACAGGATTTGAACAAACGTCAGTGTTAAATCTAGCAAAAAAACAAAAACAAAATAAGATCATATATGCATTAACCGAGGCATAGAGTATAGGACCAGGAAGAGATTGAAATAGAGTGGGCTAGCTATATAGAGAGATCAATTAGGGGAACTCGTCATTTGGTGGGCATCCACACGCTACATGGTGCATCCCCTATCACTATGCGGTGCCTCCCCAGGGCGTTCACACGTTGTGCTGCCATGGTTTTGGAGGGCATAGAGCGGCAGCGGCTGCAGTGTGTCCTCAGCTGCGCGAGGAACGACATCGGCGATATCTGCGTCACTGACCATGAGGACGAACGACTGCAGGGGCATATGCATCCGTGACACGATGTCGAAGAACAGAGGCGAGGACTCGTCGGCACATCGGCATTTTTGAATGACCTGTCGGAGAAATCCATCTTCGAGGCCGAGCCCGCTGTGTCCCACGCCGTCGCAGCTGCTCGAGGGAGGAGATGGACCGACCGCCGCCTACGCACTCCGAGCCCGGTGCGTCCCACCTGTGGCCGCTGCTCTACATGTATCAGAATGAATTTTGCACAACAAATTGGAGTAAAATCTAGCACGCAATTTTTAGTTCAGAAATCACAAGCTTCATCTCCTCAATACGTTTTTCTAGAATGACACTACATCTCGCTAGTGAATGAGGAGAAATTTAGAGGAAGATGCAGACACAGCTAGCTATTGATCTGTACCACCCATCGTCTGAATTGGCTACAACTAAATCAAACTGTTGCCGCGGGCGGGTGGATGCAGGCAGCCGGTCACGGCGAGGGAGACGGGCGGGAATGCAAGCAGCCGATGACGGCGGCGGCGGCGTCAGGGACGGGCGGCGGGGACGGGCGGCGGCGTCATGGATGGGCGACGGCGGCGTCAGGGACGGGCGGCGGCGGAGGGGATGTGCGTCGAAGGCGAAGGCGGCGTCGGGGACGGGCGGCGGAGACGCTGATGGGCAGAGGCGGAGAGGCAATGGTCGGGATGGGGATGGGGCGGCGTCGGGATTGACGGCAGTGTCAGGGGATTAGATTAGGCCGAAACGTTTTTTTTTTCAGGATGTTTAGGGGTGTTGTGCCATACAACATGGGGCTAATCTGGATCATTAGATAAACATCATTGGACGTACGAGATCAAATGGTCCAGCCCCTCTGGTGCTTTTTATATTAGTAGTAGATGTACTGATGCTGCTGCTGGGAAAATAAGGCACCCTAGCACTGGCATGCCCTCAATAAATATGAATTACATGAAGTCAGCATTAGTGGACTCTTCTAGAGGGTCTGTGCGAAGATCTTCGACCAGGGCAACCATCATAGATATCAAGCCATCTTTGGCGTCCGAAATTGCTGCGTAAGTACTAGTTCAGTATATCTTGTTACATCTTGGGCCAGATTTATTGGAAGAGTATGTTTGTGCTTTCTGTTTCCTATATAGCATGCTTAACTGTATATTCAAAACAAATGTTACACACACCAACTTTTGGGTTCGCACAATCCGTTGTTCACCTCAATGCAAAAGGCACCATATGTGGTAGTAGCAGAAGGCAGTGTGCGGTGACCCTACTTCCAACTGAGCTGCTTCTATATCTGACCATATTTTGTATGTGTTTCAATCTAAAATAAATCCCTATGTTACTATGTAGCGCTACGGAGATGGCACCGTTAGTATTTTCTATGGTGTGTCTTATTGCCTGACGGGTCATGTTTGCAAGTAGACGATTTCATGGTGTTATTGATACCATTTTCTGACGAAAATTTGGTTCATGGTACAGCTGTGAGGAAGGCTTACGCATGCTACGCTCATAGCTGCATTTCTTCTTTATCTGAGGGATGGTACTTGCACCCACATCAAGTGTTGTATAAAGCTTCCTAGAAATTATTGTATTATGATTCAGGTGAGGGGGTTCCCCCCTCCCCGGTGAAAGTTCAAAAAAAAAATCTTGTATTAAATAAACCGACCTAGCAATTTCCTAGGCCCAGAACTGAATTTCCTAGAAGATAACCTCAATATATATAGTTGAATTTTTAACCAGGCAACCTAGTCAAAGAATGTGAAGTCCGGGCTATATGCATGTTGAACTTTGTAGAAAGTTTGTTCTGCTCATCAATTTTTTTTTTTAGTTTTTCAAGTCAGGAGCTAGTAATCGAAGATTTTTGAGGAATGTTAGGCTCTTCGCCTGTGGTTTGACCATGATATGGGCCTTTACGCTATACTCTGCGTGGTAGAATCCCCCCATAGACGACGTCCTTCCAATGGTCGACGTGGCCACTCAAAATCCTGTAAGAGGAAATGAGGAGATCAAGTAGTTTGAGGCCCAGTGGCCTGTTTTGATACAATAGTTTTTCTATCCTCTTGAGTATCCCTCTTGACTTGCCCGTACTCTCACTTGAATCTTTCTCCATATTGCAAGTAGTTTGATCCAAAATTCATGTTATGTTGTTACATTTTCTTTTACTTTATCGAGCACCTAAACATATAAGTGATTTATGGAAATTGTTGTGCGTACGATCTTTCACATACGATTTGCTTATGACATTCAAATCCAATGGTGAAAAGTGCCTAAAGACTGCATCCAATGGTTCCTATAATTCTAAATCGTACTTAGATTCTGTTGGGTCATGCAGAACGCTATGCTAGTGTAAATTAAAACTCTTGTAGTGTAATTAATATCATACCGCTGGGGATAAATCATAGGATTAAGATTTTAGCATTAAACGCATAGTTGCGACAACGAAAGTAGAATCGATGATGTGCTTCTCATATCTCCTCCTCGCGGTTCCTAGCAGTGTCACTCTTTGAATTGTTAGATTTGAATGTGCAATACGATTGCGGCTTTGGTGTCTTGAAAAGGATAAACCCTAAACTATGCGCCAACCTCACAGTTTAATTTGGATCTTTATGTAAATTAGGCTTCAGTCACTTAAATGGATAATCATATAGATTCACCTATACATGGACACAACTCGGATCATATCGACTTGATCAATCAGTAGAAGTACGTGTCAACTTCCATGTGTGCGCAAGATCGTGGGACGAACCTTTACAATGTATCATATGCATCATTTATTTTGCATCACCTACATATGTTGTCGAGCTCAACGCGAATACTTGTGGTCCATTTTAGTAGATTGAACTATTTTCTTGATATCGTGATACGGATTCCTAAGTCGGGTCTCAACTCTTAACCCAAGTTGCATGGACATTTTTTCAAATCTGATCAACCGAGAGGACTCAAAGAATATATCTCTAAACCAAAGGGGTATATCTAATCTTCGTCAACCATGACTAGCAGCATGTCTCATGACTCATTCGAAAACTACGTTTATAACTATCCAGGTATCAAGTAGTGTTTGATAGACCCTAATCAGGCCGGTCCTTATCCTAGAAACGTGCGAAGATCTCAAATCTAGGACATGGCATATACATTATACTTAAGACTAACATACTCCTCCGTCCAAAAAATACTTGTTGGAGGAATAGATGTACCTAGATGTATTTTAGTTGTAGATACATTTATTTTTATCCATTTTTTTGATAAGTATTTCCGAACAGACAAAGTATTATACTATTTTATTTGTCTATAGCTTAAAAGCATAATAATCAAGTGTTAGTGTCAAAAAAAATTTAAAGTGCATTAAAAAAATCATACACATGTTTGAAAATTTTCATATACACAATGGAATTTTTCTAAAATATTGTTAGAATGTTTTAGATTTGCACAAATATTTCGTTTTTACAAACTTTTTTAAAATAAATTATTTATAAAATCTATGAATTTTAGAATAAAATAATAAAAACATAAGTGAAAATTGAAAATATAATATAAATCAAAATGAAGTAACCAGCTACTGGGCCAGCCCACTATAAGCATACGTTTAGGCGAGGCTACCTTTTGTTCCACTATAAGCGTGACATAGCCACACACCAAGAGGGGTAGGCGTTTGGCTCGGGATTTTAGGCCGAGGACCTGATTCTTATCTGACGATATCACTAACTAGTGAGTACTCTTTTCAATGAATTCGTCAACGCCCTTCGCGCTTGATAAGTGGTTCTTTGTATGCGCCATTTGTTATGATGTGAAGGTTTCCTTTTTAGAGGCACGTGGCATGCCTTTAGCGAAAACATATTTGTGCATCCACGCAAAGCACGTTCGTGTATTTTCTAAAGGCACGATGGGTGCCTCTTTTTTTTATAGGCACACGGTGTGCTTTTTTTTAAGGCACTCAGTGTGCCTTTCGCGAAAGCATATTTATGCCTCCATGTTAAGCAAGTTCATGCATTTTTTTTAGGCACAGAGTGTGTCCGGCGTGCCTTTCGCAAAAGTATACTTATTTCTCCACGCGAAGCAATTTCGTGCCTTTTTATTGAAGGCGCGCGGCGTGACTCTCATAAAAAATAGATTTGTGCCTCCAAAAGATGTGCGGTCGTGCCTTTTTTTTAAACTTTTTAAGAAATAATTTTATTTTTTTCACTAAAATGTAAGAAAAACTTTACGAAAAGCAGAAAAGCTGAAACCCCAAAAAAAACTCGTCTAAACATCGAAAATGCATGCAAAAAAATATAAAATCCAGAGGAAACGCTCAACACGCGACACATGGCCAAAAAACGCTCAATATACTATTTGTTTTTTTTTCTCCTCCACATAAGCACTTATCCTATTTTGCATAGCTAAGATGTCACCATTATACATGCCCTAAGCGATTCGGTGGCCAGTCTCCAACAAGACCAGTATTTTTGTTTCCATCAAAACACTATGTACTCTGTAAAAAAAACTGAAGAAAAAACATAGACGTAAAACTATATTTGTAATATACATGTGTAAAATTTCATCATTATATTTGTTTGTATGTGATGTATACAAAATAACAAATACTTAGTACACTGATAAAATTGGGCTTTCCTTTCCTTATATTTGGGCTGGATTTTTTTTGTATAGACTGCAAATAGCAATATTTTTGTATGAAACTTTTTTACATATTTAAAGAACATATGTATGTACTTGTAGGAAAAAATAGAATATTTTGAAGCTCTCAAATAGAATCTTTTGCAAGAAAAATTAGAATTTTATTTTTTAGAAATATCAGACTTCGTGAAGACCAACCTCCAGTAGTCACTTTCTACGTCCGAAATTGGGACGGACGGCCTGCATGCATTTTTTGGCCATCTACCGTTGACTGTGGACACGAGTACGGAATCAACAAACAAATTCGAAGTAGCTGTGCTATACTACGTGTGATTTCCCTAGAAGAAGGCTGGAAGCGATAACGCGTTCGTGCACTGGAATATCGTCGTGCCTGCGTAGTTTTTGGGCTTCGTCGTGTGCTCGGCAAAAGCGTCACACACACTTGGCCGGTATGTCTCACGACTCATTCGAAAGCAATGTTTATAACTATCCAGGTACCAAATAGTGTTTGACAGATTCTAAGTGGGTCGATCCTTATCCTAAAAACATGCGAAGACCTCGAATCTAGAAAATGACATATACATTATACTTAAGACTAACATGTTATAATAGTATTTCATTTGTATCTATTTATATCTTAAAAACATAATAGTCACGAGTTAGGGTGATCCTTTATTTTATGTTTATATTCAAAAAAATGTACTACCTCCGATCCATAATAAATGTCGCTCATCTAGTACAAAGTTTGTACTAGCTTAGTAAAAAATCTGCGACACTTATTTGGATCGAATGGAGTATTTTAAAATGCATTTTAAAAACTTTTTTCCATATAAACTTTTCAAATATGTATTGATTTTTTAAGATATTATTAATACTTTTAAAAATTGCATATTTTTTTAATTTTTCAAATCTAATCAATTACTTTTAAAATTTATGATTTTAAAAAAAATGAAAAACTTAAATAGTATTTAAAAATATATTAAAGTTAAATTAAAATGAAGTAAGGGCGTGTTTGGTAACGCCCTGCTCCTCTAACTCCTCAAATTCTCTGCCCAACTCTCCAGCCCAGATTCTTGACGTATAACCAGGAGTTTGGTTTTCGTTCGGCAGGGTAATTCTCCCGAATCGAAGCTGACTATGGGTTGCCAGCCCATTAGGCATTGATCTGGCCCATTCAACTAGAGAAAGGGAATCAGCCATCTATCGCTAGCGAGCTTCTCCTATCACGAACCGGTACGCACGACTTGGCGGGGGCAGACTCGTTGTAATTTCTCCCAACTCCACGAACGACAGCTTCTGAGAGTTGCAATTGTCCAGCTTCTCAACTCTTTTATTTTTGCACTACGGGAGGAGCCAGCAGACGGGAGTTGAACTCCAGGAGTTGGCGCGTTCGGTCCAACTCCCCTCGTGGAGTTAGCAGAGTTGGGAGCCAGGGCGTTACCGAACACGCCCTAACCTGCTACTGGGCCATCCCACTATAGGCATACCTTTAGGTGAGGCTGCCTTTGTGTCCCGCTATAAGCGGGACATAGCCGCGCACTGAGAGTGTTTGGCAGTTGGCTCGGGCCTTTAGAGCGAGGACGGGTTCATGGTGTAGGAGATCTTGGCATTCGTACTACCTTAACATATACTTCTTCTGTTCTAAATTATTGGACATGGTTTTAATTTCAATTTGGTTAGAGAACAGAGGCAGTAGTAGGTTTGTTTACCTGCTGATAGTATTCTTTTCCTTTTTGAGAAAAGAGTACAGACGCAGACGCTCACAACAATGTATAGACTCTTATCCCTATAAACACTAGTAAGCTTGCACGTGCAACGCACGTGTAACCGTAAAAATATGAATGACATATGAATGAAATCTTCCACATATCAAATAAATATTTCGAGTCTATGTCTTATTAACAAAATTGTATGTTCATGACGCGGTTGCACATTAACAAAATTCTATGCTCGGCACATGATTGCACATGTGGGCAAATTTATAATTCACAGTAAAATGCCAATGCGTTGCTACGGGAGATACATTTACAAACCATAAACAATTACGTTTCAACGATTTCATTGATTAATCTGAAATATAAAATCAAGATTATCTAAAAAAATCAATTGATAATTATTTGAATTAAGTTTTAGGAGATAAAGTAACATAATGATGCATTGGATTGAATTTACGAAAAGCATCTTCATATTCATTTGCAAAGAAAAACATTAATCTGATTTAAATTATACAAAGTAAATGTATTATACTCAGAGTAAAAAATATGTTTAACTTACATAAAACACTCAAAAAACATCTCTTTAAAATATGGTAGAAGAATAACAAGATTACATCCGAGCACACATATTTAACTTACATGAAACACTCAAAAAAATACAAAAGACTGTAAAAAATTAGAGCATCCAACACTCAAGTTATAAGTATCCAACGAATCAACTTACGGCGGCGGCGGTGGCGGGGATGGGCAGCAGCGGCTGTTCGACGGGCAGTGTTGGGGAAGGGGCGCCGAGGGAGTGGTGGAGATGGGGTGGCGGGGGAGTCACGGGGAAGATAATCCTATACGACCCGGGTCGTACAAAACGATCGTGAGACCCATTCCAATCGAAGACACCTGTCAAAACCAAATCTCAAAGCATGCAGACTGCTTATCCAGTGTTTCTTCAACAAATCGTGTTCCTAATCCTAAGTTTCCCACTCCCAGCGCCCGTACCAAATCCCCTTTCTTTCTCCGGCTAGCTCGCCGCGGCCACGGGGCGTCGGCGCAGGGCCGCTTCTCTCCGCCGCCATCCACGACCATGTTCCTCGACGTGAGCGGAGAAGATCCTGATGGATGTGCAGCCATATTTCTTAATCGATCCATTGCCTCGTCCTCGTCATCCAGTAGCGGCCGCTCCATTGTGCCGCGTCGCCGCGGCGAGGTGAAGGTGTGGAACAGACAGAGAAGATGATTTGGATTAGAAGATGAAAGGACGGGAGGAAAGAAGTCCACATAACTCCCTGGTGTTTCATAAACCGGTCAGTTCACCCTCTAAACTAAAAAAACAGGACATTTGACCCCCTGAGCTTTCCCAAACCAGGTAAACCATCCCCTCGCCCTGATTAAAATGGTTTTACAAGCGGTTTTGCTTACGTGGCAAGGTTGAACACGAACAGAGGTGGATGTCCCTCTGACGCACGAAGGCGTCATCCTTGTCGTCATTGTCGTCGGCCTGCCGAGCTCGTTTATGAGCGAAGAGAAGTAGAAACCAAAGTTCTAGAGCGCCGCATGGAATAGAGCAGAGACGAGCGTAAGCCTCCCCAGGATCGAGGCGGAGGCCGGTGAGGTGACAAGGCAGGGGCAGAGGCGCTCAACGAAAAGCCTTGTGCAGCGCGGCGTGCGTCACAACCGTTGACGGCGTCTACGACGATGAGCTCCTACTCAGCACCCGCACGGACGACGGAGAAGGCTGAAGCAGAAGTCTGCGTATCTGGCCCAGTGTGTACAGGCCGCCTGCGCATCCCGCGCCAGGCCATGGAGCACGACCGCTGTCGTCTAGTGGCCATGTACATGCACCTATTCCGTGTGACGCCAGTGGCCACCGTCATGAAAATACACCCAATATCATTGCCCTAATTTGCTCGATGGATACACGCATACATGCACAAAGGCTGCATAAATTAGCTAGCTATTAGCATGAGCACACAAGCACGTAAAGAAGCGTGGGAAAGAGGATGGGATGGAAATAATCGTGATTAGAGCGATTTGCTACTGAAATTCATTAGAGAATTAATTGACTTGTCGTGCATTAATTCTTATTGCCAAGTGTCATCTGTTAGAGAGAGTCTCATAATTGGTATGTTTAGAGGTGTTGTGTCATACAACATGGGAGTAATCTGGGTCGTTAGATTAACAACATTTGACGTACGAGATCAAATGGTCTAGCACCTCTGTTGCTTTTTATATTAGTAGTAGATATACACAGATTAGGGAACACAGAAAGTAGTAGGTTTATTTAATTAATGAAGGCATTTTTTTAGAAGACAATACAGACGCAGACGCTCACAACTACATACACACACTTATCTTTGTGAACGTATACACATATACCTATCCTTTTTGAGATTTAACGAAGGTCATTGAAAAAATATTCGCTTTTAATATAATAAGACACCAGAGTATTAAACCTGGGTTTGATTCTTGGTGGACTAGAAACACCACAATTTTTATGACCATCCCTCCATAGGTGGATTCTTGTTGAGGGCATTCCAAAAAATATATCTAAGCAAGCAGAGGAGTACCCACTTTCTATGTCCGAAATGGATAGCATGCATGCATTTTTAGCCTTGACTGTGGAGACGACTACGGAATCAACAAAGAAATTCGAAGTAGCTGTGCTATACTACGTGTGATTTCCCTGGAAGAAGGCTGGAAGCGGTAACGCGTTCGTGCACTGGAACATGGTCCTGCCTGCGTAGTTTTTGGGCTTCGTCGTGTGCTCGGCGAAAGCGTCACACACACTTGGGCGATTCTTTCTTGAAAAAAATAAAAACAGCTTGGGCGATTCTTTCAAACGCAAAGTGCCAGGATTCCCGGTGGTGCATCTCCACGCAAGGGTGCGGAAGCAGCTGATTCCGTATGGGGCCCGCGCGACTAGAACAAATCTAAAGGGCGCAGAGAGAGAGAGAGAGATTCCCAACGCAAGCAAATCGCATGCACGGTCCCTCCCAGTCCCCCCCCCAGTCCAGCAGAAAAGCAAGGGGGGTGCAGCAGGAGGGGTGGTGCCCGCCACGTTGATTCCACGCCCCTTTTCTGCGGTTTTAAACGATTGCTGGTCCTCCTCCCTTCGTCTTTTGTTAGGTGCACAGGAGTTCCTCCCACTGATCATTTGGTATGGAGAAACTCTCTTTACGACCGAGTGATTTTATAAGTTTAATCTGTTTGTATGATATATATTCTCTTCGTTCATGAATATTAAATATTTTAGATATTTTAAAATAAATGGATAGATATATTAATATGCATCTACATATATTAAAAAAACATCTTATAATTATGAACGGCGGAGTAGCTTATATATTTTATACATGATGCTAGTATAAATCCCAACTACATTGTTGCATTTTTTTAAAAAGAAGGTTGCAACTTCGATCCATGCATCAATAGATGCACAAAATCATTTTTATTAAATTATTTAATAAAGGTTTAAAACATACTTTATGAACGCGTTTGGCGGTATATACCATTTTGAGTCTCCTGTATGTGTGGTTGGTTGGGCCTGGTTAAGTTCAGTCGGGGCAAAAAACACGTTCTACAATTTGTTTGATAGCATGAATTGTATCAATGACCATACATGCCCTGTTGTTTGCTAGTCTGTAGTGCTTTGGGGTTGAGAAGATGCAACCCACTGGTGTTTGATTGTGTGTAATGCATCGGTTGTGGGCACTCATTTCAAATGTGATCACTTTGCTACCTAGAAGTCAACACACACACACGCGCGCGCGCGTGTTCTCGCAAGCGGCTTTATTCGATCTTTAAGAAGTCATCGCCACTTCGCCTTCTTGAACAAGACACAAACCCTAAACACACTCAAAAAAACATAAGAGAAAAGCAGAAGCCCTCCCATCGACAAGGGCCAAGATCCATCGTTCCTCCATCGCCCTAAGACCACGAGAGACAAGGCAGATCAGCGGCAACCGCCGGTGTGAGGCGAAGGAAACGTAGTGTGTGCGGGAGCTAGGAGGAGGAAAACGTTTCACCTCTGTCCCAACATCTTTCATGAAAAGAAAAAATAAACTCCATACACTCATCCATTGCCAGACAATCATTTGTAAATGCTATAGTTTACGGGGAAATATGCTGCTCCAAAAAAGAATCGAGGGGCTGGAGGGCGTGGTTGATCATGAGAAGGGCAAGAAGCATCCAAGGGGAAGACCGACTCCAAAGTGGATGAGAAGTGTGGTGCAGCCGCACTTGCCTTGCAAGAAGCTTTGAAAGGGTTCATGATCCAAAAGGAAGCGAGGGAGGAGAGGAAGCACCAAGAGAAGGGGGAGCAAATAAAAACTTACATTGAGATTCAAAAGAAGAAGCTCGAGATCGAGGATATCATGGAAAAGATAAAACAAAAGAGCTGAAGCTCACGCTCATTGGGAAGAAATGGGTTAATGTGAACTTGAGAATGATTTCTCCATGAAAAAGGATTTGATTCGAAAAGATGCAAAATAAGATGCTTAAACCAGATGAATGAACTATGACGGTATGTGTGGCCGGTCGCTGGCAATGTGCCGGCATGAACTGCGACCGCTGGACGCGATCTATGACGTCTTTTTTTGTAGACTGCCATGTATAGAGGCCTTTGGCATGAACTATAACAACTGGTTTGAACTTTTTTTGTGCACAAATGCATTTCGAAGGGATAAAATGGATCAATTGACTGGCTACCACAACCAGATATGAGCGAACGTGATCGGACATGGCGCCTCTAACCGATTCAAATGAACAAAAAACAAACCAAATCCAAGTCCGCTTGGATTGACGCGTTGGAGTTGACCTTAGGTAACACAAGAACTCAAAAAATCATTTCCATGTCCAACCAAGTCAAGGCCATTGGAAATCAGCACCGTTGCAACATTGTCAAAATGTATTATTGCAAAAATGTAATTACTTTCTGCTAAAAAAAAATGTACTAATAACTTTCCCAAATTATCTCGTGTTTCACCAACCTCCAAGGCAAATTTCCAGTGAATCTTTTTCCTTCGGTGCCGGTGGTGTGCACGAAGCATTTTGCTTCAAACTCTCTACCGAAGCACCAGGGGACACCTTTGGTCCATAGCAAAAGCACTACCCCGCCGTCCACCCAGAACCTCCCTCCGGCCGCTCTCCACCGTCCAATCCAAATTCAACGTCCCCGATCCTCCGATCAGACCTAAACCCCATCGCATCTATAAAACCCCACCACGCCCGCAGCACTCGCCCTCCTCCCCCGCATCCACCCTCCCTCCACTCTCCCGCACGCACCGGCACCACCCCTTTCCTGCGGAGCCGCGCGAGGGTTTCGGAGCGAGAGCCATGGCGGAGCAGACGCACGCCGAGGACGCGGGCCACAAGCCGGAGACCCTGATGGAGAAGATCGCCGACAAGCTCCACGTCGGCGGCGGCGACCACCACTCCTCCTCGTCCTCCTCGTCGGACTCCGACAAGGACGAGCGCCCGCGCCCCTCGGCGCCGCCAGCCCCCGCACCCGCCCCCGCCGCCTCGGAGGTCACCACCGCCTCCTTCGCCGACTCCGCCTCCGCGGCGGCGGCCGAGGCCAAGAACAAGATGTTCCGCCTCTTCGGCCGCGAGCAGCCGATCCACAAGGTCCTCGGTGGAGGCAAACGTATGGCCCCATTACCGATCTAACTGATGCTTTTTTTAGTCATTTTGCATGGAAAGCGTAGATCGGATCGGAATACGTGGATCTGGGTGGGTTTGGGCCTTGGGTTTCGGACTAGATCTGGTATACGGTAGCGCAAGTGAGGTTTAGGCCTTCTTTTTTGGGCGGTTGGGTTTGTTTAGATCCACCGGGACGGTGCATCACCAAAACCAACCCAACTAGAGTTACCTGATTTATGCTGGTTGTTTCAAATTTGGTCAATGCAGGCTGTCCTTGTACGAATTTTTCTGTGGCTGTGCGATCTGATCTTTAAGATTACCCCTCTAATATTTATTGTGTTAAAAATGTACACTCGTTTTTGTTAGCAATAACTAGTAAGATTATGCTTTACATGATCCATATAACTGTGCTCCTCACATAGGATATTAATTGTACTGCGCTCGAATGTATGTTTGTGGCAGAGTCATTCTAAGACCATATACAATGCAAGGTGCTTAGAGAAAAAACCAGATTATTCTCTAAGCACTGGTGCTTAGATGTAAAGGGTAGACGCTTAATTAGGCACCTCTTCTATAGAAATAAGCATTAGTGCTACAAAAAAAATCGGTTTATTTTGCTAAGCACTCCCCTAAGCACCTTGTATTGTACAAGGCCTAAGGCGCTCAGTGAATGCTGCTGTGTCCTGGCTAGTATATATATATAAACACTGTTTCTCCTTGTATGACAGGTATCATCACATATGACTCTTACCTGTCAAGGTTAAATAAAGAAACAATCAACCTTGTGGTGTTAGTACTATTTCTTCCCTTTTTTTAAATTTAAAAGGCAATTTGTAATATTGAGATTCGGCTTAAGAATCTCATGGCATTACCATAATTTTGGAGCACCTTTGCGCATCATTAGTCGTTACACATTGATACTCATGGACTAAAGTAATAGAACTAGAATGTGGTCTATGTATGCTACATTTGTGTTCTACTTATGCTTTGAACTTAAGTTCTTAACTGTAGACTGAAAACACTCCAAATCTAGTGGGCATCCTTACTCTGTTGCTAATATAACGGGTAGCAGAGATTAAACAAATACTAGTAGTGTTCTCTTGCCTTGTGTTGTCACTTGTTAAAAATTTCCAGACCATCCTGCAACATTTTGGAACTGTTTTCTTCTGTTTGTAATCCTTAAAACACACCAAATTTATCTCCAATTTGTATTATATTGTGACTAAGGTGTAATTTGTGATCACATGTTATGTAACTTAACAATCTTGCTGTTGTATTCACTATTCACCTGTTTTCTCTATTCTGCAGCTGCTGACGTGTTTATGTGGAGGAACAAGCACATCTCTGCTGGAGTACTGGGCGGTGCAACCGCTATCTGGATCCTTTTTGAATTGCTTGGATACCATCTTCTGGCCTTCCTTGGCCATGCTCTCATATTCTCTCTGGGTGTTCTCTTTCTCTGGTCTAATGCCTCATCATTCATCAACAAGTAAGCTTTCTTCATCTCAGTATCACAGATTACATTTGCAGACCCATGCACATTCAAGAGCCAGTACTTTAAAATGAGCTCTAAAATCTGCCACCCATTTCAGGTCTCCCCCACGGATTCCTGAGGTGATAATTCCTGAAGATTTGGTTGTCAACATTGCGCTATCTACACGTCATGAGATCAACAGAGCCTTTGTGAATCTTCGTCAGATTGCTCTTGGCCGTGACATAAAGAAGTTCCTTATTGTATGTCTGTTATGCGATTGTTTACCAAGTGTCGTTCCTTCATGAATCTGCATTTGTCTGATATAAATTATTTTCACAAAATTGTAGGTGATTGCTAGTCTATGGGTGCTTTCCATTCTTGGGAGTTGCTGCAACTTCTTGACCCTGATTTACATTGGTAAGGAATTTCGACCGAGTGTAATTGTTTTAGCACCTCTTCCTCCAAATATGGATTGTGCTCACCGTGGATTTTTCCTTTTTCTGTCAAAACAGTTTTTGTGGTTCTGCACACAGTACCAGTAATCTATGAGAAGTACGAAGATCAGATTGATACCTATGGTGAGAAGGGGTGGATTGAGGCTAAGAAACAGTATGCAGTGTTTGATGCCAAGGTGTTGAGCAAAGTGCCGAGGGGTCCCTTGAAAGACAAGAAGAACTAGAAATGAGCGATACGGCATACCATCTGTATGGAATGATGGCTACTGGTTCGTTGCTGCCCTTGTGGTATGAGCACCAAATTTCTCACCAGTTGTCTTGCGTTATGTAAGGCTGCATTTTGTTGTTTGAGACTTTGATGAGTGGCCTGGGTAGCTTACCCCATGCAACAGTAATGCAGATGCAGCACTTGTTTCGCTGTACCACTGTTTGATTTTTGATCTGTTGTCGCACGGGTATGGTTTCTAGACGCTGATTTTGCTACCTGCATTGCTGCTGTTTGTAGTATGATGATGTTTATCAAATGGTTGGGCTTAGATGTCATGTACTCATTTCTATTTTAGCTTTGTTGCAAATCAACTTGTCCCATTGAAGCCTAGTTTGCGTGCGTTGGTCTCAGCAGTGATATTGAGTTAAAAGCGTATGGATTGGTATCCTTGGTGTGCAATTGCTGAAGTTTCTCTACCACGTTAAGTAGAGTGGGAACTTGCTGGTTGATGTCGGTACTGAATGAATCATAGTGAACTTCAAACACCAAAGGTTCATTTACTGTACAAGAAACCGTACAAATATCTCGACATTCCATTGCTTCAATCAAAACAGTTAAACAGATTCATGAAAGAAGCGCAATGGAACCAAGGAAGACTCATTACAGAGAAAGGTCCTTGAAAACTGATAGTAGTATTTTGTGGCCAACCCAACTACCAAGTAGTACGAACTACCTATACAAAAGACATGACAGATTGAGAGTGATCCACAAAACGGAGCAAACCTAGAAGAACGAACAAAACCAAAAGGATCTGCTCTGCAGATTCATTATTAGTGTAGTACAACAACCAAGCACAGGCAAACTACAGTTTACATGGAGACCTTTCAAGTTTTGACAAGAAACCGACTTTTATAACCTGATTTTCCTTCCCTCTCAAATATTCTCCATTCCAAGTTTTGAACCGATTAACTTTCCGCATCAGGACCGGATCCTATTTTCTCGTAGTTGTTTGACATCTATTCTAAATTCCAAATTATGTTCATACACTTGCGTTCAGAGGAAGTATGTCAACTGCTCCTTCTTCCTCGAGCCTCCTTCTCCATACAAATCATTCCATTGCTTCAATTCACCCATTATGGAACCTTCAGCAGCAAAACTCGCCGCCACCTGCAGTTCCAAGTTTGCGAGATATTAGTAATGTGTCAAGTTATCAGCTCCTCCGTTATATACTATTAATTAACGGGTTCTACTACATGCTTGCATTTTATGAATACTATTCGGATTGTATGATAAAACCGGTTCACCTGGTTCTTTGCTTCTTTCAAATCAGCCATGTTTAGTGGCCTTAGAATGACCTCCTTGTCTTTTTCTTTTATCTTTGAAGGATCTAGTGGAGTGCCTCCCTTTTCCAGTTTCATCTTCTCCTGGAAATATTCGAGTGTAAACTTCAGAAATTTGGCAGGTTTTTTCATGGATACGATGCTGGTGATAAGATTACCAGTTCCTTCTTCCTTTCTTTCTGGATCAGTTCCCTTACAGGACGATATGCTGCCGTCGTGCAAAGGTTCTATGCAGATCAAACTGAGTTAGCTGACAAGTGTTTCAAGTTGAGAAAGATTCAAGTCTCATGATACTGACCTTGAGATCACTGCCACTGTATCCTTCAGTCATGGTTGCTAGTTCCTTATAATCTAGTCTTTCATCAACTTTCTCCTTCGACAAAAGGCTCTTCATAATCATTTCCCGATTTTGCACTGATGGCAGGCCGACCATGATTCTATGAAACCAAAGGATCATGTGCTTCAGGCCCAGAAATGAAATGGTAGAAGAAGAAAAAAAAACGTCGGGGGATTGATTCCAAGGAAGGGATGCCAACCTGCGCTCAAACCTTCTGATGATAGCCTCGTCAAGATCGAAAGGACGGTTGGTCGCAGCAAGAACAAGAATTTTTTGATCAGGTCTTGACAGGAGACCATCCCAGTGTGTCATAAACTCATTCTTAATCTTTCTCATTGCCTCATGCTCTCCGGCTCTGTTTCGCTGCCCAAGCATGCTATCAACCTCATCGACAAAAATAATAGTAGGTGATACTTTAGCGGCTAACGTAAACAATGCTCTAACATTCTTTTCGTCTTCACCAAACCATTTTGATGTGATGGTCGACATCGATACATTTATGAAACTTGCTTGAGCTTCATTTGCAATAGCCTTGGCTAGCATCGTCTTTCCAGTTCCAGGAGGACCGAAGAGTAATATACCTCTACACGGCTTAAGAAGACCACCCTTGAAGAGATCAGGCCGTCGGAGAGGTAGCATGACAAGCTCTTGAAGGGATTCTTTGATATCATCCAAGGCACCAATATCATCAAATGAAACTCCAATTTCATTTGCAGGTATCACTTCTGGTCTGATGCGCTTTTCGAACTCATTGTCCGGTGGCACTTCCTAGACGCAAAAACAAAATAAATTGGAAATGTGGATGTATAAATTAGTTTCTTGAGACTAGCACATGTAACAAAAAATGGCCAAAAGCTCTCTTACTGGCAGTTTTGCAGCTGGAGGCGGATTCTCTGGTTTCTTTGGTTCTATTTTGCTCTCAGGAGGAGGAGCGGGAGCAGCGGCTGCAGGAGCCGCTGGTGGCAGCAAAGTTGCAGGTTTTGCTTCTAATTTTGCAGCAGTTGGAGCGATTCCCTTTCCAGCAATCTATGTAGTTGAGACATGAAATATAAATGTTGTCCAATTGTTAATATAGATATTTTAATTGGTTCGTAACATACCAATTTATACACGGCTATCATCTTTTTTTTTGTGTCATAAATTATTTAGCAGACTTTGCAGTAGCATAGATAGCTATGGTAGAAATCTAGCCACATTGTTGGAAAAAAAAGTACGTACAAAGATAGCTATGACAGAAATCTAGCCACCAATTCAGATATGCGTATTTTTCTCTATAAACTCGGGCAAAATTTACAAAGCTCAACCTTTGGAAAAGCTATATGCATTATATTTTGGAACTAAGGGAGTAGAGAGAAATTAAATAACAGAATTTTAGAATGTCTAGGAATAAGAGCAATCCTTTTTCAGTCACCCGCAAGTGCAAAACCAATGGAAGGAAAACAAACCTTTGAAGCATCAGTATGTTTTTCCAACTTCATGGTGTCCTTATCACAAATCTTGTTCTCTTGAAAAATTTCCAATGCGTGGGACAAGCTGCACAATGGAAGAGTCATAAGCCAAGATAGAGGCGACGAAGCCAACAGACAACTATATATATTTACAGTAAAAAAACTACATGTACAAAAACGCAACTACCTTTTAGCAGACAGAATTAATTTTCCATTCCGATACTCTGGGTCTTTGTTACTCATCAAGTGGTAAGAAACTGCAGATACCACAATCTCCTCAATATACTTACTAAGGCCCATTGTATCAGATAGGCATATTGAGCCTAAATCAGTACACTCGAGATCATTCTCTGCAAGGACTTCCGTAATATGGTTCCGATTATCTTGAAACTGAATAATCTTCATATCTTCTTCTAACTGGGAGTTCCAGCTTACAAGGCAATTCTCATTTTCGGGTGGCCTGATGTCTATGTTATATGGGAATAAAGCAGATAGCCTGTCATCGAGCTCGTCATCATCAAAATCCATATCCACAATTCTTGAGCCGAGGAGTAGCACTGGCCCTTCAAGCTTGGTCAGTAGTTTTTCAAACAAAAGATACATTTTGGGGGATTTGTGAAGAAACTTTTCGACATCTCTTATGTAGAGGACAATTGGGTTCTTCTTGGATACTGAATGCAGGACCTTGTATAACGCTTGTACCAACATTTTCTCATCAAAAGTCCAGCTGCTAGCACGTCTGAGAGGAGCTGCAGTGTTTGTTGCAAAGAAAAAAAAGGCATAGTGTGAAGCAGTAGCCCAGCACGAAATTGTGAAGTTAATATCTGTTGTAGGAGAAGCAGTGGAAGTGTGGAGCAAACTTGGCAAAAAAAAAAAAAACTATACAGCTCATATATTCTTCTTTGTTCATTTCCAACTTTGTGCATGAGATAGTGTTATCTGAAGGGAACTAAACATGCAAGCATGGGTGTCCATACATTCCAAGTCAAAATGATCAAGTGTTTATGATAATGTGAACACTGAGGCGCATTGACAGAAAGAACACAAATAAACTACTTCTTGTCGATTTGTGCATTACTTCCATTGTGACAATAGTAGGATTTAAAAATCTACTTCCTCCGTCCCATAAAGCTTGTCATGATTTTAGTTCAAATTTGACCTAAAACCATGACAAGCTTTATGAGACGGAGGGAGTATTTCACTACCATGCAAGACGGAAATTAATACCAGATCACCATTTTTTTTTGCATCGATACCAGATCACCATTTGACATGGTAAACAAGTAAGCAGCATAATGAGAAAACACCCAAATACAAACAGGGTATACATACATGAAAACTAACAATTTCCTCAGGGTAACGGAATTTATTTTGTGCCATTGCAAGTCTTTCAAAAGGACATGCTATGACCTGAATTACTTGAAGGGCCTTGCGATGCCAGGCTACTCATATCGGATGAAGTAGATGCATTTCTTCTGAGCTTGGGCAAGCTGTTCGTACTTTCAGAACTCCTGGAAATTTTATAAGGAAATGAGTACAAAGGTGCTTTTTGTTTCTGTAATGGGTCCATTGTTGTTTAAGTTTCTCTCACCTTAATTTCATGTCGGTCAAACTGTTTTGTCTACGTATGGTTCCTGCAACGTAACATGAAAGGATATTAATGAATACACTGATACAAAATTTGAAAGTAGATGCACACAATGGAATCATGTTCTACAGTACATGCATGCAACTGAATTCAGTTATGCCCCAAGAGCAAGTAGTGATATTCCTTGACAGCATTCAGCCTAAATGAAGGCTAAGTTGGGTAAAGCCAAGTATAGTGGTTCAGTGCTTTATTCACAGGAACTGCACTGGACCAGAAACTTTATTTATTTTTTAAGTGAATATGAAGTGAATTTATTTTTCAAGTGAAATCAGGAACTTTATTTGATCTATCAGTTGCTCAGATCTTGTAATTCTCTAGGAACCCTGTTGTTTAGAGTACTTCTCTCATTCATCAATCAATTCAAATGCACACCACATAGATATTGTGTCAACATATGAGAAAATGCATACATCTTCTTTTTCTTCTATGAATAAGAATGAACTCGTGATTTGAGGCTTCTAGTATGTGTGAAATCACTAAGTCAGTGTAATATTGATATGAAAATACATGTTCCAGCCATTTTCCATAAATAGAATGGCGCACACGGACGTTCTCATCAACTGTTAATCACTGGCCTGAATTCAATAGATTTATATAGAAACTGAAGTAGGTTGAGAAACAAACAAAAGCATAGAGCTGTTGAGCAGTACCACTACTGAATAAACCTAATGCTGAAGTGTCACCTCTGGATTGCTCCTTTTGTGGAACCATCGTAAAAGACTGAAGTAATCCAGACATCTTTTCAAGAGTCGTCTCAGAGATGGATCTTTTAAAAGACTGGTTAGAATGAAAAATGCTCTCCAGTTAGCAATCAGATAAGATTTACCCATATTTGTTGTTGAACTAAAAAGACCTAGGAAAGTGATGCTGAACAAACTGTGCGATATTTTAAGACGAAAATGCAGAATCAAAGCTATGGTAAGGTCTTACCTGATCGCTGCCACCAGTGCCGTATTTGCCATGGAGCTGCAAGGAATACCATCACATTACAGCACATCTAGCCACACGCAAGGACTCACGCATGCTCCATCAGAACTCACCTTTATGAGAAAATCTGTAGGATCCAGCAGGAGGATTTTCGCCTCGAAATAGTGCGCGAGCGCCTTGGCGAGCATCTGCTGGTAAAGCTCTTCAAGAGAGGAACTTGGGTCTTAACTTGGTCTGAAGCGGCGGTAGAATGGTTAAGCAACTCCTTGGAACTGCTGTGATGAAGATGATTTACCTGCAGGGCCTGAGAGCAGGATCGCGCGGCTAGCCGGAGCGAGGTTCCTGGTGTATTTGGAGATCTCTGCTTGCTTCAGGTGAACATAAGCCGCGCTCGTCAGCACGACGCGTGTTTGCTCGCTGCAAAGGGGCGACGGAGGAAAAGAAGACAGAAATGGATGAGGACTCTAGGAGATGACAAGCAGAGTTGTACGCGCATAGACAGAGCTCAGGGCGCGCGATCTATCACTAACTAATCAGTGTGATGCTCATGCACCGCTGGCTGATCAGTGATTATCGGAGTGGGAATCCGAGCAGGTTTTTTCTCGTAAATCTGTTCATCACGTCTGTGGTCTGAGTTCTGACAACATGGTGGTTCTGTCATCACCTTTCATGAACATCTCAGAATGAAAAAACAAACAAATCAATAGTTCACTTGAGTTACTCATTTCACTTCATTCAGAAACGCAAAGCTCCATGGGTCCGAAAAATCACACACAAACTCTGGATTGTTTTCCTTTTTATATGCAAAGTATACAGAAGTGAAGGGAATTTTTTTTCATAAAAAATTAGCCAAACATTTGGGACGATGCAAGGTGACGGGAGGATAGCTTTATACAGTTCCATGAGCGGGACTTTTGGCGAGGGAAGGAAGAGCGTTACCTGAGGTAGTAGGGGAACTCGTCGAAGGTGACCTTGCTCTCCCTGCCGTCGACGACGAGGCGGCGGAGCTCATGCTCCACCCTCTCCAGCGTGACCCCGGCCCGCGCCGGGCCTCCGGACCCTCCGCCAGCCCACGGCGCGGAGGCCAGCCCTAGCCCCACGCCGACCCCTATCCCGATCCCCACCGCCGACATCACCACGTGCTTCCCCTCCATGGCGGCCGCGCGACGGCGATGTGCACCAACGTGGTCGCGTCAAAGCTTTTCTCCTCCCTCGTCGGACGCGCGCCGTGTCTGCGACGACAGAGTGGCTAAAAATGGCGGAGAGAGATCAACGGGGGACGGACGACGACGGCATCTGGTGTTTGCTAATAATGGATGGTTCCGGCGAGATGGATGGGTCTGGGTGGGACGTGGGAGGAGAGGGGAGGGGGGGGGGGGGGGGTGGTGGCGCAAGTGTCGGGCGGGCCTTTGCTCGTTGCGGGGAGTGCGGCGCTGTGCAGGCTTCTGGTTTCTTCGGCGCGGGAGGGGCAATGGGGTCTGGGCACGCGGCCGCGTACGTGTGCACTGTGCTGTAATTATATGATGAAGAGAAAGAAAGGGATCAGGATGCGCATGGGCGGGCTGGTGTATCATTGGAGAGGTGGCAATGGCATGCATGCAGCACGGCGCTGTTTTGCATACAGGGACTCTGGCCTTGGCTGAATTATGCTCCACTCATTCAAACTTTAACATACAGGTAGAAAGTTTAGGGTCTGTCTATGTCCGAGTTGACTGAATTTTGTTAAAGTCTCGGTCAGTTTAGGAACCATTCCTACAATTTTAGTTTAATGAGAAAGTGTAATTAGGATTATTTGTTTACATTCAGTTATAGTTTATTTAACGATATTGATAACTGTAGCAAACCCTAACGTTTTTAGGCAAGTTTAACGATGCAAGATAGCAACTTCAGTTGTGGACGCGTAACAATTCTCGTTTGAGATGGCCGTATTCATTTTTTCTCTCCTTTGTTCTTTTTTCTTTCCAGATAGCAATTTCAGTTGTAAAAGCGTGAGGTTCAAGTTGCTTCGTTCCACATATGTGGTAGTTATCCTTTTGCTTACTTAACGGTTAGCCCTCTTCACCAATCGGTCGGTCCAAATTTTAGTCTGTCAACTCGCAACCGTTCGATGTAGGTTCGGTACCGTTATATCTTCCTATTTACTTCTTCATTGAACGCAAGCAGTAAAACATGATTACGGTTGTAGCAAAATAGATCGTTAATTGTAGTAAAACATATTTATTATGTTTGTGTGCATTTTTTTCTTCGTTGTAGTAAAAATTGTGATAATATTGTTGCATACCATATTTTGCCATTGACTGGTGGCGACAAATTTGGACACCCCACGGTAGAGTTTTTGCTATCCGTTGCAGCAAAATTCGTAGCTCATCATCACAGATCACACCTCATCAATTTTGGTAGTAGCAAAAAAATTAAGGGTTAGTGGTATCTTTTTTCGTTGCCCGTTGCAGAAAAAACGTAGCGTCATCATCACCGGCCACACTCTCAAATAAATGTATATCTCTCTAAAATACATCTAGATATATCCGTTTGAGCGATAAGTAATATGAATGAGCATATTAGCATTTTTATATCACACTCTCAAATAGATGTACTCAGTACTAAAATACATTTAGATACCTCCATTTAGGGATAAAAAAGATAGATCAACGTAATATCATTTTAGTATTATAGTTGTATATATAGTAGTAGCGTCCAAAAGTTAGAGTCGCAACATGTATCGCGTCACTGTGCAACAAAAGTTTGGAATGGTGCTACGCACAAGCCTAGCCCGACCGATCGAAGCTTGGACCGGTCGATCGACACGGATCATTTCCCTTTATTGAAAGGGTGTGTCCAGAACTTAGCCGATTGAGATTTAATGAAGTCTGAGTCGAATGATGTGAACGTAGTTTTGGTGTTATGATCGATCCTATTAGATGTTGCAAACAACGATGAAAATGTTGTGACACTACTGCAAACAACGATAACATACGCTACAACCACTAGTGGACAGACCCCCATACTATCCCGGTTCATATGGGTCTTCGGTCCCGGTTCAACACCCGGGACCAATAACTCGGGACCAATGCTGGTCCCGGTTGGCCCACGAACCGGGACCGAAGAGGCTCCACGTGGCCAGGCGCGCAGCGAGGGGGGAGGGGTCATCGGTCCCGGTTAATAGGAAGAACCGAGACCGAAGAGGCTCCACTGCCCTCTTTTTCTGCCGCGGCAGGATTTTCTGTTTTTTTTTTCATTTATTTATTTTGTGTTTTGTATTCAATTAAATGGTACCATATATATATAAATTAAAGCAACAATGAAGGAACCACAATATATATTACACATTATCGTCACGAATATATCATATACACCATCTCATTCCTCGTGCTTGGTCGAACATATATTACACAAACGGTACTCGATCACACGAGTTCGATCTAATTTACATTGGTCCTTGGCCGCTTGTCTTCCAAAAAATGAGGGTGAAAGAACTCTCCGGTCGGAGCTATGACATGGTCTAATAAGAATCCGGCGAGTTCCTCTTGAATTGCTCGCACGCGTTCTCGTGGTAGAAGACCGCCCCGCATTCGTTCGATCTAATTAAAAGAAAGGGATCAATATATATGAATGAAACTAAACACAATTTAACGCAATAAATTAAAGTATTGAATGTTGTTTATCGTACTTCAATTTTCCTTATGTTTCGGGTTGCGGCCGTCTCTTTGGTCGTCTGGCGAATGAACTTGCAGACATAATATCCACATAAGTTATTCCCGGGTCCCTGTCTCAAACACTTTACGAGAACGGAAATCAATGAATATTATAATCAACATGATAATTATACTGAAACTAGAATCAAAAAGATGCGCGGATCTAGCAAGTAGTACTTACATTCAGTGGTTCAAATGTAAGCTCTGCCGGAAGACCCGGTGTTTTGGCGGTGAACCGTTTCCAAGCCCTCTGGAGGCATGCCTGCATGTCCTCCCATGATTTCATAGATCTGCGTTCCGAGTCCATGAATTTTACTACTCCTTCGTCCGGAACAATGATCAACATAATAAACTGGAAGCTGCACACGCATAAAGAGTCAATTATACGCTTAACACCGAGCAAGCGAAATAGAATGTGTGCGAGACAGTAACACTCACTCGAAGTTGTAAGGAAATGGTATTTCCCTTCTTGTGCCGAAATACGCCAACGATTGCAACAAGTTGTTCTCTGTCTGGTTGGGCTTATCTTTGAGAGTTCTTTCATGAACGAACTGGCAGTCAACGAACCCAATGTCATAGATTTGTCCTTTCTTGCATCCGAGAATCTTCATTCCGCATATATAATTAGTTTAGTGATGAGTGTAAGATTGTACATGAAACGAATGAGCTGAGCTAGAAAGGCTTGATCACTGAAATTAATGGTACTTACAGACAATATGCACTGGCGATAGATTTGTCGATGGCGTCTCCTTGGTAAAACTGAAATAATTCTGAGAATTCAATCAGATCGAAGCCTGGTCCATGCCTGTAATGCTTGTTCTGAAATTTAGCGTAGATCCAGTTTTCGGATTTAGCAGATTTTTCCATGTACCAGTCATGCAATTTTCGCATCTTTGTTGGTAGATCGTTGACTAACTCGGGTTTGACGAGAGGATACCCGTGTCGGTATTGGTATGCCGGTACGAATTCCTCGTTGTTCCCGGTCTCGAACTCATCCAGACGGCTCAGGTACTCAGTAATAGACAGTCCTACTGTGTGGGCTTTTTCTCCGTACTGTCTTATAAACTCCGTATCTTTGTTCGGATCATACGCATCGACCTGATGCTGCTGGGGGCGCGGCCAAGTGTACACTTTGAGCGGTTCGATCGGTTGCTCTTTCTGTAGTCCGAGCTGGGCAATCTCTTTTCCGACTCTCCGCTCTTTTTCCTCAGCCGACTTTGTAATAGAGCGTTCATAGTCTGGTGTGAGCGGTATGGAGTTGTGAAGCTTCTTCTCCAGTTCCGCGCACGCGGCGTGATCTTCTGGGGTGCGCGGGAACAATGGCTCTATCGGCTTCTTCTTGTTGGCCACAACAATCTTCCTCTTTTCATAAGACATTTTTGCGGACACTTCCAGTTCCTCAGGTGTCATCTCTCCGGGTAGCTTCTTCATATTCTGATGAGGAACTTTTGGGAGGGGTGATCGCTTACGTTTCGGTGATTTCTTGCTGCTGCTGCCCCTCCTAGTATAGGTACGCTTCCGCTTCTGGCTCTGAGGCTCAGGAGATGGAGACGGCTGAGGCGACGGTGGAGATTCCTGAGGCGACGGTGGAGACGGCTGAGCCGGAGAGTGGTGAGGCGGTGAAGGCGATGGTTGCGGTGGAGAATGGTCACGTGTCGGCGAAGATGGATTGCTCTTCTGAAGAGTGGGTGACCTTGGCGGCACATAATTTGGAAGCACGATGTGCTCCTTTCGCCATAGAACACTCCCCTTTTTGGATTCTCCTAGTTCAGTCAGCTCCCTATCTTCACCTGCAGGGTGGTCCAGCTTCAGCTCCTCATAATCATCCATCACATCATCCACCATGACGACAGCGTACCCTTCTGGAGTCGGGTTGCAATGATAAGTTGGTTTCTCCGGGATTGATAGGGCCATGCCGACCGCCACCGTCACCTTTGAGTTCAGCACTTGCACCTTAAGCTCACAACATGTGCTCTCCGTGATATAATCCACTGGGTAGCGTTTAGGAGCAGCCGTTGTCAGTGCATCATCATCATCCTCCTGGAGCTGCGTGGAAGCTTGGGAGATTTTCCGATTTGATGGGGTGCCGGTAGCATCGAATGTAGTTTCTAACAAGAGTCGCTGAGGTTGGCCGCCACTTTGCTGGCTAAGTCTGTCGACCAGCTCCTCCGCCCGCTTTAAGCCTTCTTATACATTACGCAGCCGCTCTTTGGTAGCCGATTTCTCAGCCTCATTCGCCGCTTTCTCTCTCTCAGCCGCCGCTTTCTCAGCTGCCTCCCTTTCCTTCCTCCTCTGATGGCTTTTATCTGGATATTTCTTGCTTTCCGGAGGGAAGGCAACTTTCCAACACTTGGAGCCTGGCGTGCCTCGTGCTCGTCCTGGGTGTTCTTTATTTTTTAGGGCGCGTGTGATCTCGTCGTTGTCTCTATCGGGAATGAACCGTCCCGCTTCAACATCACGTACTGCATCTCTAATATCTTCGATGGGCAGCAGGGGATCATCTATGTGTGACTGGTTATATATTGCCTTTCCATCTTTGTCCAACGTGCCCCCATGGCCGTAAAACCAGTTTCTTGTCCGTTCGTTCCATGTTGTAGGCTCTGGAGTGATCCCGGCATCAAAATACTTGGCCTCAATTGCCTCCCACTTAGGCATGCAACCGGCGTAGCCAGCAGGCCCCATTTTATGGTGGTAAATCTTCTTAGCGGCATTCATCTGATTTATTTCAGACCTTTGCTGCGCGTACTCCGATTTCTTGTACGCCACAAAATCATCCCACTGCTCTCTTATCTTACCATAGCCGTGTTCGAAATCCGGAGTCTTGTCTACCTTGACAAATTTTAGGTACAAGTTTTTCTTCCAATTCTTGAATTGCTCGGCCATCTTGCTGAGAGCAAACTTCTTGACTCCAGCCTCTAGCTCCAGTCTAGCTGCCGCCTCCTGAGCTGGATTATCCACCTCTGGCATCCGCAGGAGGAAATTATGCATGAGCATGTTCCAAAGCCTGTCTTTCATGGTGTCGCACACAAACGAGATTGTAGGGTCCTTTGGCTGCATCCATTCTTGAATGGTGATCTGGATGTTGTCCCTCACGAGAGTTCCGCATGCCTTCACAAATTTTTTCTTGACATCGTCCGGAGCTAACGGTTCGCCGTCTGGACCGAGCTCTTCGATCCTATACCTCACACTGTCATCCAACTTTTTGGTTGGGCCTCGTTTCGGTCTTGCGGAGGAATGGCCGGATCCGGATCCGGAGGGCTAAAAGAAGAAAGAGTGTTAATATATGCATGTACATATACAGCTGCATTTTAATTAACAACATTTTAATCAACCTCGCCGGTGTTTTCGAGATTAAAGGTTCCGCCGGAGGCGGAGCCGGAGACGGCTTGTCTCCCGTCCGATGCTTCTTCTCGGTGGAGATACTCGTCTCCCTCACCGGAATCGTTCAGAAACCGGCGGGTGACATCTTGACCTTCATTTTCGTTGATCATATCGTGAAGCAAGTTTTCCTCATTTTCATCTCTATGAAATATTGGATCCATAGTATCTGCAAATTAAGAATTGCAGGCTATTATAATGCAAATAATGAAATGAAAATAAGCATATGCATATAGTCCTATGCAAATGGGGTGGAGGAAGAAGGAGAAATATGGGGGGCGCGCGCGGTGTCGATATGTGTTGCGTCGCGTGAATGGGAAGGAAGAAGGAGGAGGAATGGGGCGCGCGCGGTGTCGATATGTGTGTTGCGTCGCCGAGGAGGGAGGGTTTAGGGTTTAGGTACGGCAGCGGCTGCCAAACCTTGCCAGCTAGCTAGCACCGCCCCTGGCCGCGTGTCAATCTTGTGGTGAACGTGGCGTCTTGTTACTCTTGACGTGTCCACTTGCTGTCTGCCATAAAATCCGCGAGAAAATTGTGACTTAGACTCCACACACGAGTTAAAACACCTCTTCAGGATTCATTTTTCCAACTAGCAATCACCATTTTGCTATATTTTTGTTTGCTTAAAAACTCGTGATTTCTGGAAAGTCAAAACTAGTGTACAACAGGGGGTTTGCCACTAGGCTCCAGTTGCCCTCTCTGATGACAAATCCTGATTGACAACAAGAATTCTGCAAACTCTTCCCCACCGGATGAAAAATCGTAAACTAACCTTTAAGTTCCAAAAAATTCTGAAAAAAATACACAAGTACAAAGTGTTCTATACTACTACGTACTGTACATGTTTGTAAAGTTTCATGATGTGTGCTAAAAGAAATCATGAATGTTGTGAGTGCAGTTGTCAGATAATGCTGTGACATTAACTATTTCAGAGAAAGAAGATGAGGAGGAATGAGGAGGAGAGCTCACCGAGGAGGGAGGCCGGCGTCGGGGTGGCGTGGAGGCCGTGGAGGAGGGCCGGCGTCGGGGGTGAGGAGGAGGCTGGCGTCGGGGGCGGCGTGGAGTGGCTGGCGTTTGTCACTGTTCACCCATTAAAAGTTGGTAAAACATGAAAAAAATTTGCATATTATTAATCCTTGAATTTTTCTGATAATTTTTCATATATTAATTGTCCAATTTGGAGTTAATATGAATTAGTTATGATTTTCTAAAGTTTAATTGATTTTCTGGATTTTTCTCTGATTTCTTTAATTATTTTAATCAATTTCTGTTTACTGCGTCATCATTACATCATCATGACGTCAGGGGGATCTGGCCAGTGGGCCATCCCTGTCAGTGAGAGAGAGTTATCTCTCTGTTTTAAATAAAACAGGGAGGGATTAGTGTAGGGGGGCCCCACCTGTCATAGGGCTTAGGGGTCATTAGCCAGGTAATTAGTAGGAGTTAGCAGCAGGGTTAGGTTTAATGGCGGCTCGCCGGAATGCAGCCGGAGCTTCGCCGGACTTTCAAAAACGTGCATGGGAGGGGGCTTGGAGGCCATTGGCGTGCTCTACGCGATGCCGCGCGTCTGCTGATGCCAACGGGGGTTCAAGGCGTGGCCGGAAACATCGCCGGTGACGACGAGGCGCGACGGCTGGGCTCTGACCTCGTCGGAATGACGAGTCCGGGCACGGGAGGAGGCGGGAGAAGGGGCAAAAGGAAGCTCTGCTCACCCTGAGCGCGAAGGTGGAGTCGGGGAGGCCGGGGTTGCTCGGGTTGCGGCGAATTCCGACGATGGAGCTCACGGCCGTCGGCGGAATCGGCGACGATGGCATCACCTCGGGAGCTCCTCGGGCTCGATTGACCGCACCAGTCGACGGAGAAGAACGCCGCAGGCTCAAAGTCGACGGGCGGCGAATCGGGCAGCCTGCCGGCGTCCGACGAGGGATCCGCGTTTTTCCTTAGTGGTTTTCGGCGTCGACGAGAATTGGGGGAGTTGGGGAGGAAGAAGAGATGCGCGCGTATATACTAAGGGCCATCGGTCCCGGTTCGTAGCACCAACCGGGATCATTGAGTCTTCGGTCCCGGTTGGTGCTACCACCCGGGATCGTTGGCCTGGGCGGGGAGGGACGTGGTGCTGCCACGTCGCACCAGGGTCATCAGTCCTGGGTCGTAGCACCAACCGGGATCGTTGAGTCTTCGGTCCCGGTTGGTGCTACCAACCGGGATCGTTGACCCTTTTTATGCAATCTTTTCGTCTTCCCGCCCTTTTCAAATTTATTTTCTTTTTTAATTAGTTAGGTGTTTCTATTTAAAAAGATTTTTTGTTTGGAATTTGAAAAAACTTTTAACAGCAAAAGTGCTTCAATTTAATTAACTAATCCAAAACCATTTTTTGTTTTCAAAAATATTTATTTAACTATACAGTTTTACTATTTTAACTATACAATTTTACTATTTTCAATTAAAAATGCATTTTCAAATATTTATTGCATAATTTGGAATTTGAAAAAACTTTCAACAGGAAAAGTGCTTCAATTTAAATAACTAATCCAAAATAATTATCTGTTTTCAAAAATATTTAATTTAAAAGACAATTTCTATTTTTGAGGTGCCGAAAACCGTGTGTTTTGTGAAGCAACCACCAAATTAAAGTTCCAAATTGGTACCAACCCATTTATCTAAAATAGTAGACCATATAACATGTACAATTTTCCCAGCAGAGGTATCTGGAACCTTTTCGTCGACCCCTCATGAAAAAGACAAATTTCTGGCGATTCGGCAGGAGGGGGCCTAAATTTGAACTACAGGTACATGATATATTGCTTCTAATTTTTTTCTAAAATCATTTCTAGGTCCAAAATGTGCTATTTCATCAGAGATCCACTACAAGTTTAGCGAGGCTCAACCCCGGGATAGGAATCATCATCCCCGCCGTTTTGATCGCTTCTTGGGACGTAACCACAGAGCATCTTCATTGCTTAATGGGATAGTTGGGTCAGTTTTCACTATGAAGGGAGGAATTTCATGAAACTTATCGTAATCTTCGGACATGTCTGTCTTGTCCTCGACTCCCACGATGTTTCTTTTTCCTGAAAGAACTATGTGACGCCTGGGCTCATCGTCTGATGTATTCGTATCCTTGTTTTTCGTTTTTTTCGGTCTAGAAGACATGCCCTTCACATAGAAAACCTGAGCCACATCTTTGGCTAGGACGAATTGGTCGTCTGTGTGACCAAGATTCTTGAGATCCACTGTTGTCATTCCGTACATCTGGTCGACCTTTACCCCATCTCCATTCATGTTGACCCAACTGCACCGAAACAAAGGGACCTTAAAAGTAGGTCCATAGTCAAGTTCCCATATCTCATCTATGTAACCATAGTATGTGTCCTTTGTACCATCCTCGTTTGTTGCATCAAAGCGGACACCACTGTTTTGGTTGGTGCTCTTCTTATCTTGGGCGACCGTGTAAAATGTATTACCATTTATCTCGTACCCTTGGAAAGTCAATACAGTCTCAGACGGTGTCGTGGCCAGCAAGTAGAGTTGATTTCCAATAGTGGTGTCATGCATGAGACGTAATTGCAACCAAGTGCCGAAAGTCTCCATGTGTTTTACTTGAATCCATTGGTCATCCTCCCCCGGGAACTTGGAGCGTAGAACATTCTTGTGTTCCTCGATATACGGTTGGACGAAGGTAGAAATTTGTAGAACTGTGTAGTGTGCTTGAGTCAAAGAATGCCCGTCTTGAAATATCTTTGCTTTCTTTCCTAGCGTTCCTTTTCCACTCAGTCTCCCCTCATACCGCGATTCAGGAACACCAATCGGCTTAAGGTTAGGAATAAAGTCAACACAGAACTCAATGACCTCCTCTGTTCCATAGCCCTTGGAGATGCTTCCTTCTGGCCTTGCACGGTTACGAACATATTTCTTTAAAACTCCCATGAACCTCTCGAAGGGGAACATATTGTGTAGAAATACAGGACCTAGAATGGCAATCTCGTCGACCAGGTGAACCAGCAGATGCGTCATAATATTGAAGAAGGACGGGGGGAACACCAACTCAAAACTGATGAGACATTGGACCACATCCTTCTGTAGCCTTTCCAGACTTGCATGATCGATTACCTTATGAGATATTGCATTGAGAAATGCACATAGCTTCACAATGGGTACTCGAACATTTTCTGGTAGAAGCCCCCGCAATGCAACCGGAAGCAACTGCGTCATAATCACGTGGCAATCATGAGACTTGAGGTTCTGGAATTTTTTCTCTGCCATATTTATTATTCCCTTTATATTTGACGAGAAGCCTGCCGGGACCTTGATACTTCTAAGGCATTCAAAAAAGATTTCCTTCTCTGCTTTGGTAAGAGCGTAGCTGCTTAGACACACTTTATCAGTATGCCTGTGGTATGGGTCTTTCATACGTTGCTGGTCCTCCCGTGCTTCTGGTGTATCTTTTGACTTCCCATACACGCCCAGGAACCCTAGCAGGTTCACGCAAAGATTCTTCGTCACGTGCATCACGTCGATTGAAGAACGGACCTCTAGGTCTACCCAATAGGGTAGCTCCCAAAATATAGATTTCTTCTTCCACATGGCCACGTGTCCGGTAACGGCGTCTTTCGGAACAGATTGACTGCCAGGACCCTTTCCAAAGATTACTTCTAGGTCATTCACCATACCAAATACATCAGCACCTTGAGGGAGCTTAGGCTTTTTCCGGTGATCTGCCTCACCGTTGAAATGCTTGCCTTTCTTTCTCACGATGTGATTGGGCGGCAGAAATTGACGACACCCCAGGTACACAACCTTCTTACATTTATCCAAATATATACCTTTAGTCTTATCTAAACAGTGCGTGCATGCATTGTATCCCTTGTTTGACTGTCCTGAAATGTTACTAAGAGCGGGCCAATCATTGATGGTTACGAAAAGCAACGCTCGCAGGTCAAATTCCTCCTGTTTGTCCTCATCCCACACGTGTACACCTGGTTTGGCCCACAGCTCCAAAAGTTCATCGACTAATGGCCTTAGGTACACATCAATGTCGTTGCCGGGTTGCATCGGTACTTGGATGAGCACTGGCATCATGATGAACTTACGCTTCATGCACAACCAAGGAGGAAGGTTGTAGATACATAGAGTCACAGGCCAGGTGCTGTGACTGCAGCTCTGCTCTCCAAAAGGGTTCATGCCATCTGTACTTAGACCAAACCATAAGTTTCTTGCTTCATCTGTAAAGTCCGAGTGGCCTCTCTCGATTTTTCTCCACTGCGACCCATCAGCGGGGTGTCTCAACTTTCCGTCTTTCTTACGGTCTTCTTTGTGCCATCGCAGCAACCTGGCATGCTCCTTGTTTCTGAACAGACGTTTCAACCGGGGTATTATAGGAGCATACCACATAACCTTAGCAGGAACCCTCTTCCTCGGGGGCTCGTTATCTCCCTCAGCATCACCAGGGTCATCTTGTCTGATCTTGTACCGACTCGCAGTGCATACCGGGCATTTATCAATACTCTCGTACTTTTCACCGCGGTACAGGATGCAGTCATTAATGCATGCATGTATCTTCTGCACATCTAATCCTAGAGGGCAGATAACCTTCTTTGCTTCGTGTGTTGTCGCGGGCAATTCGTTATCCGGTGGAAGCTTCGACTTCATTATTTGCAGCAACTTCCCAAATCCGGTGTCAGAACAACCAAAATCTGCCTTCCATTTCAACAGTTCCAGTGTGGTACCGAGCTTTGTGCTGCCATCTTCGCAATTTGGGTACAAGGGCTTTTTGTGATCCTCTAGCATGGTCTCCAACTTCTCCTTCTCTTTTCCTGTTTCACAGTCTCGCTTTGCATCAGAAATGACCCGACCAAGACCATGAGCGGTCTCATCCGATGCCCGTTCTTCTTCTTCTTCTTCTTCATTGTCACCTCGAGGAGCTCCATCTTCTTCATTGTCTTCCATTGCAGTGTCACCGAATTCTTCAGGGGACATAGGATAGCTATCATCATCCTCCTCTTCTTCATTGTCTTCCTGCCTAACCCCTCTTTCTCCGTGCTTGGACCAACAATAATATCCGGGAATGAAACCTCTCCGAAGCAGGTGGCCTTGAAGTGTTCTCGAGGAAGAGTACTCCGCCACGTTCCGACAGTCAATACAAGGACAAGGCATAAAATTATCCACTTTGTTTGCATTAGCCACATCGAGAAATGTATGCAGGTTTGTAATAAACTCGGACCCGCGTCGATCGATGTACATCCATCGCATCCGTGCTTCGATCTGCGTCATATAATTAACCATTACAATAACTTCGTGAATAGTGAAAAGACCACTATATATGCACACGTGCAGTATTTTTGTATCAGTTACAGATGGAGAAGATAAGGTTGCTAACCTCGGCCGAGGATACGGTGTTTTGAGGACCTAAGTGTGGCTCGGACATTTCGTCGAACACCGGGTGTGCAATCAAAGGAAAAAAATTCTAGCACCCACCCCACCCCAACACAATCCTGAAATTTTTTGAGGCAAAATGGCAAAGTGCTGGCTAGGGGTTATATAGCCAGTGGAGGGGCAACGGTCCCGGATGTTGCCGAAAACCGGGACCAATGCCTCGCAGTGCGCCACGTGTTGGTCGCCAGAGCATTGGTCCCGGTTTTTGGAAAAAACCGGGACCGTTGCCCCAGTTGAACCGGGATCGTTGCCCTATCCAGACGAACCGAGACCGTTGCCCGGCATCGGTCCCGGTTCTTAAATGAACCGGGAGCGATGCCTTTTTTGGGCTGGACGAAAGGGGGGTCTCTCCACTAGTGAACCACTATGACTAAAATGCTACAACCATCAATGGAGGGATGTCGATGAAGACAACATGCTACAACAGTGTAAGGCCCGATATGCGGTACTGTTCCAGATCTAGGTGTTTCCACCCAGATCCGGGGACGAAGCACATATCGGTCCCACCGCGACATATGACAAAGCCATGTGCCCCGGATTTCCAACATGATATCACAACATTACAGATACATGATACAACATCTCATACAATCGGCATACAACTGCCTCAAATACAATACAACAGCGGAAGATGCATGTCTGAGTACAGACTACAATCAAGAGCCTACTGGCAAAGAGAAAAACGTCGATCCCCATAACCACACGGGTCCAGGCCCTCCGCGGGGATCCGCCTAACTAGTCGTCGTCGAGTCTCCACGTGAAACGTCGATCATCGTACCTGTTGTCGATCAGAACCCTGCAAAGAGTTTGGGGGTAGTATCATGAGTACATAAGTACTCAGCATCCAACTGTAGTGGTCATCTGAACCAGCAAGGACTTCATCACTCGTCATTCTAGGACAACTAGTAGTTTACGGTAAGGAAGGGGTAAGTGGTGAGGTTGCTGCCGCACTAGCATTTATGAAGTGGCTAACGATCTAGAGAGTAAGATAAGAAGCCAAGCATTCGATGAGGAATCGCCTCCAACAAGTCTGCTATCCACCTACTACGCAAAAATAACACCTATCCTATCCTTGTCCTCCTCTTCGCATTCCGACGAAGAAGAAGCAGTCAAGGCACACACACGTTGATCAAATTATATTAAGATTATCTCAGTTGTTGTTGTCTATGAACAAGGAGTAGGTCTCAAGTCGTCCATAACCGTGGACACGGCTTCTCGAAAAGATTTAACCCTGCAGGGGTGTACCAACTTCCCATTACGAGGCTCCGCACACACGTCCATCTCTCTTAGTTGCTACCCATCACAGGCAACCATTTTATGATTTAGTTCCAAGAGATCCGAAACGACAGGTCCCTCTAACTAACAACGAACAAATCCGGGTGGCCCCCGGGGAGTCGACACCCAATCCAAAAGCTGGCCACGCTCTCGGATCGGACTCTTCCGTCTCAACAGGGTTTGGGTTACCGAGACGCCTCACGTGAGGCCTCGGGCCCTCGCCGGTCAAAGGTGGACCAACAGGGAAACCATGTCTCCGCTGGTCCGGGTTGTTTAAAAATTGCGAGGGGATCCACCAAGCACACACACGGGGTTTCAAATGGTAAATCAGCTCGGGCCACCACTAGAAATGTTTGAAGCTAGATAGGTAAGAAAAGGGGACCCCATAAAATTCCACACGCGGTTAGGCACGCTCAGTCTTAAAACCAATACCCGGAACTCGGATCCTAGGTGACTCGAATGGAACAAAGCGTCGGGGTGGGATAGCCTAGACCTTCCATCCTTCGTCGAATATAGTCAACATTATAATAATCATATCATCAACAACAATAATAATAAGGTGATATCCCAAACCCAGGGGTAACAGGGTAACATCGTAGCATCCTAAGCATGCATACTAGGCAGGGGCTGAGCAACGAGCAATAGTAACATAGCAGTACATGGTTTGCTGGGAAGGGACATGGTTGTATTGGTTTGAAAGAGGCTGTAAACATGTGGTAGGATCAAACATCGAACCTAACCTAGACTAGCATGCAAACCGCTGGTTGAAATAGAATGGATCATAAGTAATGTATAGTCCTTGCCTGTTGATAAGTCGGATTCCGAAGGTGTAGTCGATCGCACGATCGCAACTCCTCCGAAGGGTACCCGCGGAAGCACACAAGACGGTAAACACTGGAAAGCAATCAACGAGCAAGCATCTATTACTACAGAGCAAACACGAGCAAGCATCAACAAGAAGCAACACGAGACATCGCACCTACCGTCGAGAGCGGTTACTAACAATTTAAGTGGAGTACTCGTCGCACACGACGATACCGCACATTTCGAATCGGTTCAAGTTGTTTAGCTACAGGTGAGCAAAAGGTTGTTAACATGGCAAGCACAGAAGCAAGCATGACATATCACACAAACATGGCAAAAGGTGAAGCATAAATAAATTATCTAATCTATTCACTTTAAGTGGGGGGTAAAACCTATACAAGACAAACTATTGCGGACCCCACGATAAATATTGCATTTGGTACTGTTTTGCCCTAAACAATATTTTATAATTTTTATTAGCAAGCAAGAGCAGCAAAAACACAATCTATATGCAATTCTAGTCAAGTTACATATAAAGAACATTTTAAACCGAGCAACGGTTAAAAAGTTAATGCAATTACAGTTTATAGTGGCAAGCAGTGTAATTAACAGGTAAACAACATGTAAACAAAGTCAAACATGGCAACAAGCAACATTTTATTAATCTACGCGCAAAACGGAGCAACTTTCATGTAGAAATCGTCTCCATCGGAGCTACCGGTGAAAAGATATAGCTACCGCCACATCGCAACAATTAACAGATAAGTAAAAAGCCCAGAAATATAAAAAAACATGCACTGGGCCGAATCTAGTGCTATTGGGCCCAACAGTAAAATAGAAATTAAAAAAAAGAAAAAAAAACGGGCGCCTCACCAGTTGGGCCGTGGCCTAGGCCGACTGGACAGGCCAAGGAGGCCGGCTGGAGATGGGCTAGGGCGCCTGGCGTTGGTGGGCCGCTGGGGACGCACGTTGGCCGACCCACCTGGCCATGACAGCGGTGCTCGTGCCTCCCGCACGGGTGGAGCCACGGCGGCGGCTCCGTCGGTCTCCGGCGAGCACGGGGCGAAGCGGGGGTGCGGCAGGCGGAGGAAGAGGCGCGGGGACGGGCGCGGCGAAGGCCGGGGTGCCAGATCCGGCTGGAGGGGCGCCGGCGGCGGCCCTGGGCGCGGGGCATGGCGGCACGAGCTCGAGCTCCCGCTCGGCCGGCCATGGCGTCAATGGCGGCGCGTCCTGGAGGGTGAGGGAGGCGGTGAGAGAGGAGAAAAAGAGGGGCGGACGAGGAGGCTCACCGGAGAAAGCTGTGGTGGCGGACGGCGACGCTCGCCGGCGTGCGAGGCGCGGCGGGGTGGACAGCGGGCGGCGGCGCGGCTCCTCGGCCCGGTTGGGCCCGGTGGCGGTGGAGGCTCGGCCCTGCGGGGCCCGAGGCGGCTCTGTGCTGCGGTTGGGGGGAGGGACGGCCAGATCTGGGCCGTCAGATCCCAGATCTGACGGTCTGGATCTGATGGGGGCTAGGGTTTCGGCTGGTGAAGGGCTATTGGGCAAATTTGGGGATTTTTGAGGGTGGTGGCTGCAATTTTCCATTAGGGTAAACCCTAAAAATGGGTGGAAGTGTGGTGGTCTTTATATAGCCCCGGTGGCTGGCAGTTTGCAAAAACATCCTCGGTTTTTCTCTCGCGCGCGCGGTGCTCACGTTCGTGACCGCCGAGACTCCGTACGGACTCCGATTCCGACGAAATCTCGAACCACGCGCTCAGCGCGTCGAGCCGTTGATCGTACCTCACTGCGGTGACATTTCGAAAACATTTTTCGGCGCCCATAAAAAAATCCGTTTATTAAATAAACGGGGTTTTTCGTTCCGTTGGCTGCGGCTAGTCTCGTGCGGTTTTCGCGACGGTGATCGGGCGAAACCCGGTGTCGCAAAGGTCGAGTGTCAGGGTGGCAAGGGTCGGTCTCCGTCCGATACGAGATAAGAGGGGGAGAAATAATCGCCGATCGATAAATCGGGGATGCAAACACCGCAAACAAATCAGGCAATCAAATAATTCACACCGAAAACATTTTTTTAAAATTTTTGTGAAAACTGGGCTGTTACAAACAGCAAGACAGATGTTGCAACCGATAGAACAAAATGTTGTAAACGATAGAACAAAATGTTGCAAGGCTGATTAATTTTTTTGAGGGCCTGCAAGGTTGATTAAGATTTGGTTAAATCCGAATAAACTGAATTTTAGCAAGCCCGTTTTGAAAAGCCTAATTTGCACTTTGGCGTGAAGTGAAGGTGCATATTTTTCAAACTGAAGGTGAGGTGAAACACTTGGGATGTTTTGTGTGGCGGGGATCGAAATAATGAAGGTGTCAGGCTCTGGCCGGAACGCAAAGTCGCGCCTCGCATCACCATACTCTACTTGTGTTCTGCCAGCCGGAGCGGCACGGAAAGGCATGGACGCCCCATGCATGCAAGTATGCATGCACGTCGTCCTTGGTTTCGATTCAACGGAATAAGAAAAGGTTCCAACTTGCCCGGCCGCTACACGCATTCAACCCCCTGCCGTTTCAAGACTTGAACGGAATTAACCGGCTGCAACTCCTTGGATTGGATGTCACGTCACGTGCGCCCATCCCATGCCATCCAATCCACCACCGGTAGATCCGCGTAGTGATGATTCCGCAGCGCAGCTCGCACACGTTACGAAGCGGCCAGTGTGTGGCCGCGCACGTACCCGCCCGGTTGCGTACCACTCACTACCGCCGGAGAGAGGCCAACTCATTCATGCACGAGCTCCCGTGCCTGGCTCCCCAGCTTGCGGGGCTGTTTCATCCATCTGCCACGTCCCAAAGATCATCTTCAGTAATCAAATCGGGTCACGTCTCGTTTATTTAAATATACTGTACACTACTACTACTCCACTGTCTGTACTGTACAGTACTACAACTCAAGAAGGCAATGAGCATCCAGCGACTTTGTTTTGTTTTTTGAGGAACAAAACAGGAGTGGCAGTGACCGTGGTGCAACGTGTCTGTACCGCACTGGCTGGAATGCCTACGCGTCGCGCATGCAGGATGCTTCGGCCCTCCCAGTATGTCTCTCTCACGTGCACCTGGGCCATATGCTCCTGGCCAATCAACAAAGTGCACGCTCCCACTGTTTTTGCAGGAAGGCCCCCGACAAAGCTGAAAATCTGAATCACTTCTTTTAGGCAAGAAAATATGAATCACTTTCTTCCCCCCGTGATGACACACACTGACCTCCTCGGCCCAAATCACAAGCGTACTCCCTTGGCCCAGATGGCATGCCTGCACAGACCAGTGGGCCAGTACAACACCTGCGCGCGCCGCGCGACCGGCCCGCGATAACTATCGTCGTGGTGCGTGGCCGTGGATGCCCAAGCCCAGCCACACTCTAGCCCCTCGCACGCAGAGCCGCCGTGTTGCCTCGCCGGTCGCCGCCGGACACGATCTCTTCTTCCTCTCCCTTCCGCACACGGCGAAGACGACATCCATCTCCCAGGTAACTCCTCATGCGCCTCTTCCTACCCCTCCCCTCGTCTAGCACCCGCTCACCTCCTCCGGCCACCAGGGGATTGGTTCCCATGTAGTAGTACAACCTAAATGGCCGTCCCTCTTCTCCTCCATGGATTTGACGAGCTTTAATTTTCCTTGTCGTCTGCAGGGCTCGGTCGCGGAGGCAGGACGCCATGTTCCCACCACCGAATGCCTTTGGACCACTGCGGCCCCCTCAGCCTCCGCCATGGCAGTGGCAGCAGCAGCACCAGCAGCACCAGAACCAGCACTACCAGCAGCAGCACCCTTTTCAGCCCGAGGCGGCGGCACTGGCGGCTGCCAGCTCCTTTTGGCAGCGTGACAATGCGCAGGAGCATTTGAAGAAGCTGCAAGAGACCGTCGCGATTTCAAGAGCTCTGTGAGTTCCCTGACCCCCAAAGGTAGCTATGACCGTGCATCCCAGTTTCTGTGCTGAAATAGAGGATTCGGATTGGCAGGATAGAAGAGCTAGAGGAGATTGCACTTGTGAGGAATTCATCTGATGCTAGTGCCCAGGAACCAGATTCCTCTGCAGGAGAATTGCCTTTGGGGTCTTGTGGCTCTTCTGCAGGCAGGCCTTGCCCTTTTTCGGAGCTCGCAAGTGAAATCAAGATTAGCCAGGACACTCATGAGTCTCTGGCCACAGATGCTGCTAATTATCTCTGTTCTCAACTTCAGCACCTTCTGTCACCTATTTCTTCTGCTATTAACCAAGAAGGTCCTTGGGCAGAAAGATCGGCAATGGTTCGATTAGCTCAGAAGTTGCAGAAGTCCAAGAGAAATAAACGATGGAGGAAGAGGAAGAGAAAGCATGTAGCAGAGCTTTTCCAGAAGGTGGAACTCATTCACACGTTTCTATGTTCCCATATATGTGAAAATGTTTAGTTAGCATCAAAGTGGCCACATATTCAATAAATCCATGACATCCCTTCTCTTGATGTTGTGCAGGAGAGTGCAGAATTTGATAGAATTGATCAGGAAGCTGATGAATGGAGGGCTAGGCAAATAGCGAATGATATTGCAAAACGCAAGGTGCTGTCTCATTTGTCGAAACTGCCATTTATTCACAGGATTCATCTGTAGTAACTAGTAGGACAACACGGTTGTTCCACAGTAATGAACTCATTGTTGTATGTACAAACCAGGCGGAAAGCATGAAGCAGATTGCCCAGAAGAAAGCAAATGAGGAAAGAAAACGTATAGAATCTGAGGCAAGTATTGTACATAACTCTAAATCCTTGTCTGTTATTGTTTTTCTGCAAAGATATCTGTGCATACAAATTAATTTAGATATAATCTAATAACATCTTAATACTTTCTGAGTTTTTGATAGGTTTAGCTGTGATCCTTAAGTTTGCAATTATTATTTTCTGACCTTTCTCTTGTTGCCTTATGATTTTGTGCAATTTATATAAGATGCTATCTTGAAGATTCGTTAAAATTACCAATTAGTTGTCTTCGACGGAGCACAACCCACCTTCTGTGCTTGATTCCATGTACCTTGCTTGATTGTTTTCTTTCGGATTTTTTTGCAAGCAGTTTTTGAATTCTTGAGTTGTCTTTTGTATAGATTTTAAGCTCTTAATTTTCTTTTTGGATGCATCAGTGCAATATTACGTTATTCGAACTAACTATTTTCTGAAAACAAATCTGCAATTCACAGCTCGAGCTTGCACTGATGGTCGAGAAACTACAGGAGCTCCGCTCTGTAAGGGTTGAAAAACTGAAGAAACAAGGCAAGATATCTCCACTTAGCCCCCCCCCCCCCTCTTTCCGCAACTAGCCATATGGTCCATACCCTATATGCTTGAAGGACATCTTGAAACCAGTCATAGATTGGACCATTCTTCTCTGTAGTAAATGAAGTCTATAACCGCCCAAGAAAATGGACTTGTGTTAAAACGAGGAAGTATACTGCCACATGGCTCTCTGACCTGAGATCTCAGCTATAATTTTTGAATTCTGTACGCAGTTGTAGGCAATACTCTAGTTATAAAAGTTGTCCAGGTGTGATAATATGGTTAACCTGCTTTATTCTGCCGTTGCAACCCATGCATGCCTGATAATTAATACTGAAGACAGTTATATTCCAGGTCATTTTCTGCCAGAAGAGGATGATAAATATCTTGAGCGTGTCAAGGCTGCAGTCGAGGAAGAGGAGCGCCAAGCTGCAACTGCTGCTCGAACTGATGCTGCTAAGGATGCTATTCTCACCGCTGAGGAATCAAGGAAGGCTGCCCATCAGACAACTGCTCAAGAAGATGATTTTGAACAACCTAAAAGCGGGTCAACACCAGATCAGAACAAAGGAGATGCAAGCATAAGTGAGATAAGTGATCATGCAAATCAAAAAACAGAACATGAAGGTCAAAAGGTTGAGTTAAAAGGGTCTGGGCATTCTGATTCTCTTACCAATCTGCCTTTTGAGTTCTACCACTATTATCATGGAAGTAGCTATGACCTGGGGACACTCATTGAGGTAATTTATTCCAACCTCTCAACTTCATGCAAGTGTCATGGGTTTGTAGGACAGTGTTAATGAGACACTACCTGATTAGGCTTAACAATCTTTGATATTACTTGTTGAGTTTCTCTGGATGTCCTCGTTGGGATGTTATGGAGGCACCAGCTAACCATTGCTTCAAGCACTAGTGAGAACTATGTGAAAGTAAAGTAGGAGATTTTTTTGAAGTTTTATCTACTTCATATTTTATTTCTTTGTGGGGATCTTTGCTGCACTTTCAACAAAATTCCATATTAGTTCAAGTTACTCTATATCTTATCTGTATTTCACTTCTGATTGTAGGTACGCAGAATGTGGGATTCTTTTATCAGACCTGGAGGAAGGTGAGGCTTTTACTTATCAAATCTAGCTGCTTTATGCTGTCTCGTGGATATAACAGCTAGACCAAAACATGTTACCTATTTGGCAAGCATCCTTGTCAGCAATTCAAATTCACTGTGTAAATATGATTTGCTGATTCTTTAGAGTTTTTTTAATAAGCTGTAAATAAACTCATGAGAAACCACCATCTAATAGTGTGTTCAAATTGGCTGACTTAGGTCCACTATGATAAACTAGCATCTTTGGTGAGTGACAAAGCTAGACTTATACAGTAGTTGGTAAAGTATAGTCTGAGATCTTAATAGCACATTAAATTTGTATATGGCTTATGCATTTTTCTGTATAGCTTTCATCTAGTTTTATTTATGGTATGGTAGTAATACACTAATACCAGAGTGTGTCGTTGAACCAGCTCACAATTTATAAATTCTGATAACCTTCGTCTCATTGCAGTTCTGTCAGAATAAAATTTGATATATTCATTTTAGCCTACATCACAACCATAATAGTAGTATGTTATTGCAGTGGACAGAAAAATCTCTGCTGTGTCGTGTTAAACAAATGTTACATGTATTTGTATTCTTCTCAATGCATTGACTTAAACAAATGTTACATGTATTTTTATTCTTCTCAATGCATTGACTGTATTGCACTTGCATGCAGCCGTATACCTGGTCACTGGGTTCAGCCACCCTCTCCAGCTGATGAGGTATGGGCATCATATTTGGTGCAGCCCAAGTAAATACTATTGGGTTCTAGCAATGGTTCTTCTGCCCATCCATTGGAACCTTTCAAGGTACTTTGGTTACTTAATCTTTTTTACGTCAACTAGTGGTGTAAAAAGATTATACTGGATACAATGATTACATTGACAGACTAAAGTTATCTTAGTGAAAGCGCATTGCTTGGTACTGGTTACCTTCTTTGATGAATGCTCGATTATCTTCTGGCTTTGCCATGGATATCCAATTTAAGTTTGCTGTCAACTGTGAAGTTCTTTTCACACCTGTAATCCTAAAGATCTGTACCCTGTAACCCTTTCCAGGATTTGTAATTTTGAGTACACCAAGTGCTCCATCTGTGGTGTTTGTACTTGATGCCTGTGCTTATTTGTGAGATGTTAAATTACAGTTGATTGGGTGAGATGTTAAATTACAGTTAAAAAAAATTACGACGATGAGGCCGGCGCAAGGGACTTCGGCCTCACCTCCAACGGGCAGTAGTCTTTTTTATTTACTTTTTAGTTTTATTAAGCTCATTGTCCGCTTTTGCGTTGTATTTTTTGAACTCGTATAAATGCTTGGTGTTCGCTTTGTTTGGTGAATTGCGTTCGATAGCGGGCACTTGATTGCATATCCACAGACATTTGGTTTTCGTTTGAGGACTTGTGTTGACTCATTTCTTTTTTTGTTGTCCAACTTTCGCCTTGACGCCTGATACATATATACTCCCTCAGTTCCGTATTATAAGACGTTTAAGCTTTTCCAGTTTAACTTGTTTTGTGTGTAATTTGTTTTGTGTGTCTGAATTCTATAGAACGATATATATAACAGAACAGAGGGAGTAGATATACAAACCCAATTGAAAGGACGTGGATGTCGCCTAGAGGGGGGGGGGGTGAATAGGCGTTTAAAATAATTACGGTTTCGGCTTGAACAAATGCGGAATAAAACTTAACGTTTAATTTGCCAAGCAAGAAACCTAAATAAGCTAGGCTCAACTATGTGCACCAACAACTTATACTAAGCAAGATAAACAACTATGTGATAGCAAAATATATAACAAGAGCACTAAGGCTATCACAAAGTAGGTGCACAAGTAAATAGGTTGACTAGATGAACAACCTATGGGACAAGCAATGCACAATAATATGAGCAGGCACAAGATAAACAATGTAATAAGATTGCTCAAAGTAAATGTAGAGATAACCGCAAGTGGAGCCGATGAAGACAAGGATTTGTTACCGAAGTTCCTTCTCTTGCGAGAAGTACGTCTCCGTTTGGAGAGGGTGAGGAGCACAATGCTCACACGAAACCAACGAGGGCCACCCTATTTCTCCTCACGCTCTTACCAATGCAAGATGTCGTGATTCCACTATTAGGACACTTGAGGGCGGTCACCAAACCCGTACAAATGGCGACCCTTGAGGGCGGTCACCGAACCCGTACAAATGCTCGGGGCTATCTCCACAACCGAATTGGAGGCCCCCGTAGCGTCCCGAAGCTTTCCACCACAATGATTGAGCTCCGCAACAATAAGCCTCTAGGGGCCAACGCACCCAAGAGGAACAAGCTCTAGAGTGCCAATGCACTCAAGAGAACAAGCTCTAGAGTGCCAATGCACTCAAGAGTAGCAATCTTCTCAACTTCACTTCTACAACGAATCCTCGGAGAGAACTCAAACCGATGCACCAAATGCAATGGCACGAGCACACGAAGTGCTCAAGTCCCCAACTCTCAAATCCCACCAAAGCAACAAAAGCTATGGAGGAATATGAGAGGAAGAACAAGGAGAACACCAAGAACTCCAAGATCTAGATCCACAAGGCTCCCCTCACTTAGAGGAGGGATGTCTTGGTGAAGAATGTGGATCTAGACCTCCTCACTCTTTTCCCTCAAAGAGGAGCAAGAATCATAGGAGGGGAAGAGAGTAACCAAGCTCAAAGAGGTCAACAATGGGGGGAAGAACTTGCACTAAACCGGTGGAGACAAAGGAGGAAGAAGACCCCCTTTTATAGTCTCCCACGAATCCAGCCGTTGGGAACCGTTGGCAGCCCACCAACCACGGTACTACCGCTCGGAGAGCGGTACTACCGTGGCGCGGTACTACCGCGCCGGGAGCGGTACTACCGCCCCACTGTACTACCGAAGCCCAGTGCCGTGCCCACTACCGCAAAGTCCAGTGGACTTACGGTAGTGAGTGCGGTACTTGCCCGCGGTACTACCGTGGCACGGTACTACCGCACTGGGAGCGGTACTACCGCCCCACGGTACTACCGGGGGCCAGTACCGTGCCCACTACCGCAAAGTCCAGTGGACTTACGGTAGTGAGTGCGGTACTACCGTGGCGAGGTACTACCGCTCCAAGCGCGGTACTACCGCTCCACGAGCGGTACTACCGCCCTGGCAGAACCAGGGAGCCCAGGCCACACAACAGATGAACTCCAAAGAAACAGGCAAACCCTGAATTGCCACAACTTCTGCAAATGAACTCCGATTAAGGCAAACTCAAGCTTGATGGAAAGCTAACGAACAGAGCTGCCTAATCACGACTGGAAATATTTAGAAGTGGCAAGGGAGAAATGTCAAACAAATAAAGGTGTGAAACCTCTAACCGAGACGACCCGTCAAATCTCCCACATCGAAAAACATAAGAGAAGATGCATATGAAATCCGTTTTCGATGAACAAGAGCTTGTCATGAAGAAGACCACAAGCTCCAAAACCCACAAAGAGAAAAGCCAAACAAGAACCAATAAAGATGATGCCAAGGATGCAAAAGGTTTGAGCTCTCCACGAACGACTCGGCCTAGCCTATAACACGGTCTCCTAACTACTACCAAGAGACCGGTAAACTAGACACCTATCTAGTCAAACCTTTGTCTTGCGCATAATCCACTTGAGCTTGATGATGACGATCATGCCCGCCTCAAGTTGGAACATCTTCCTTGATTCCTCCGGCTCGATGAAGACTTGTAGATAGCTCCCCCATACTCCATTCTGGGTGAGCCTCTTTTAGGCACATCTTCATATGACCATTATCACCAAATGGTCGGCAAGCTCCAAGCATACGATATCTTCGTGATGCTCCTCTTGACCTTGCACACATCTACTTGACCAATCTTTGGATAGCTCCATGAAGAACACCTTGGTCAACACGAAATCTTCATCTTACAACCTTGAAGCCACCATATGATCTTCAAGCGTTGCCTATGGACAAACCTTAAAGTATAACTTAAGGAAACCATTAGTCCATAAATATTGTCATCAATTACCAAAACCAAACATAAGGGCACATGCCCTTTCACCAATATCTATAGAAGAAGAGTTAATTGCAAAAAATCACGACAATTCGGGCTAGTATTGCAGAAAACACACATTTTCAAATTTTCTGCAAAAAACACTAATTTTTTTGCTATTTTTTTGCAAATAGCACAGATTACTCGATTTGCTTCGTTTAAGTATGATTATGACAGATGGAGCCCACATGTAAGGATGACATGAAACCAATGACAGTTTTTTTTGCAGAAAACCCCTCACACTAAAAAATCAAAAGCAATTGGGTCTTCATTGTCTTCTCCCCGCTGTCCCACTGTGGAGCCGATGTGGGCACACCATTGTGGTGTGTCCGGTGCGGCCAGAGCACGGGGCCGGAGCAAGGCCAGGCCGGGAGAACGGGGCGGCGCGGCCGGTGCGAGCACCAGCGGGCGAAGCGGACATCGAGGCGGGAACGGCGGCGAGCGCAGAGGACGCCGACCACCCTGCTCGGGCCGGCAACGAGCGCGGGAACGGCCAGCGCAGGGAGCAGAGGACACCACGGTGCGGCTGGGGCTTCGGAGGACCCGATTGCTTTTTATGAATTTCCTATGAATCTGTCAGAAACGTGATTATAAGTAGGTCCCATCTGTCAGAATCTGGGAGCCAGCGCAAGGACGTTTCTGCAAAACAGTGTACTTATAAGTAGGTCCCATGTGTCAGAAACGTGATTAAAACAAGCTAACCGCTCGATCTGTGTTTTTTGCAAAAAAAAATAGTAAAAGAATTAGTGTTTTTTGTAAAAAAATCTGAAAATATGTGTTTTCTGCAATACTAGTCTGAATTATCGTGGTTTTTTGCAATTAACTCATAGAAGAATGGCCCTCTCAGCTTGACCTTAAATTACAGTTGTTTGTGTGATAATTGAGCCTAGATTCGAGATGCTACTGTACTGGCAGGTTACAAACAAAAGTATATTCCTCTGAACACCACCAAACCGCAGCAGGATTGGGCTTGTTTGATTCATAGGGTAGGAAAATCATAGGAACAGGAAAAGCATAGGATTGCAATGACATGTTCACTCTAATTCTATAGAATTTTGCTTGCACCAATTTTTTTTGATTCCATCAAAGGAATTGTAGAAAAAGGTTGGAGTGAATGTTAGGATTCCTATAGGAAGTAGTACAAAAATTCCTATGGAAAAAATTCCTATAGAAACAATTCCTATGAATCAAATGAGTAACGTAGAGAAAAACCTTATGGGATAAAATCCTACAAAAATCCTATGAAATTCCTATGAATCAAACGAGCCCTTTAGCAGCTGCTGGGCGTGGTATAGGAGAGGAGCTACGATTGTGCTTACTGGCTCCGGCTTAATGATGGCGACCTCGCTCCGCAGATTGCCCATTAACGACTGCTTTGTGCGTACTTGTGTCTTCTGCTTATCTATTGCTCCCGCTTCCTACATCCTACTACTACCTTTGTCTTACTGTATAATGTAAGACGTTTTTACAGTTTAAATTGAACATACATTCTTAACTCAAAATCAAAGTGGTTGCATGCTATCAAAGAGCCCACGGTCATGCTAAAACTGGATATCATTAAGGCATTCGATACGGTACAATGGCCATTCCTGGTGGAGGCAAGAATATGGCCTTTGGGCATAGGTGGATTACTTGGATCATAAGCCCTTTGGCCACTTCAATGAAAATTATGGTGAATGGTTTACCCTGTGATGCTATCTTCAATTGTGGAGGCCTTCGGCAGGATGATCCACTTTCACCCAAGTTGTTCATCTTGAGTATGGAGCCACTACAGCAGTGGCGCGGAGCTTCATGGGGGCCAACTTGGGCCATGACCCCCCAAGCTCACAAGATTTTTTTATACATCCCTTTGTATTAGGTCTGCTTTTACAGAAAAATCAGCTCAAAACAATTATGTTTGCCCCCCCCCATAAATTCGGCTCAAGCTCCGCCACTGCACTACAACGCATCTAAGAATCTTCGATTTGGCCTCGTAAATGGTCTACTTGCTCCTTTATAGCAAGAGCGGGTTTGAGAAAACGAGTGTCCATCTTTGTGAACGACGTTATGGTGTTTATCAGGCCAAACATCGTTGATTTGAGGGCTTGCGGGCTTGCGTGGCGGTTCTAGACGCTTTTGGTTATGTGTCTGGACTAAGAGTGAACTGTAACAAGAGTGTGACTTTCCCAATAAGGAGCACCCAGGACTAGAGGCTCAGGGTGGAACGGATTCTGGCCTGCCCAATTTGGGCTCCCCCTAAGCACCATGAAGCAATCCGCACCACAACTTCAAGGTCTTGTGGATTAATTGGCCAACTGGAAGAGTAACTACTTGACGGGGCACCCCTTTGGGGTACCAGCAAATGTCAATTTTGGTGCATTCAAAAGCCGCCACATGTCGCGTTCTAAGCGCATCTACGAGAAAAAAAAACCTATGGCTGCATGCGAGTTGTAGCTGTACCTGTGGTTGCATCCGTGAATGTAGCTGCATTGTGGCTGTGACTGTGGATGCGCCCATCGATGTGGTTGTGGATGCACTGTGGCTATGCCCGTGGCTGTGTTTGTGGTTGTGCATGTGGCTACACTGTGGTTGTCGTTATGGCTGCAATTTGGCTGCGCCCAATTTTTTCATTGAAACCTATCAACATGGGATCTAGTTTTAAAGATTTCGGCGCGAGTAATACAACGGTGACAACGTGCTATGATTTCAACGAGTGACTCAAGAGATAAATTGTGTTGAAAAAAATGGATTTACGAAAAAAGTACGAACATCTAACCTCCCATCCTCACCTGGGGTGAAAAAACCGGTTCAAAACTGTGATGGTGACAAGTGGCGCGCGTACGTTCACCACTTGTTAACACCGTGGTAAAAAGTGACCTTTGCAGGGGGTACCCTTCAACTAGTGAATTCGGCCAACCGGCTGTCCACTTGGCTTGGTTCTGGTTTGCCAAAAAGTGGGTGCTTACTGCTCATTCAATCAGTACTATGTGATGTACCCATCCACACCATGCTAGCACGAGATCTACAAAATGAAACCAATAGAGACCATGAATGGGTTTCTTTGGTGCACCAAAGCGGAGGCGAAAGGCGGGAACTGTGTGGTGGCATGGAGTGATGTTTGTTCACCCAAGTGGACGGGAGGCATGGGAATTCCTAACCTGAGATGGTTGAACATTGCGATGCAAAATATATGGCCGTGGTTGGATAGATTAGATGAGTCCCGACCCTGGAAGGAATTTGAAATGTCTGTCCCTAAGGAATTCTTGCATCACTTGGTGACGATTCAACGATCCTTTTCTGGGAAGATCGATGGCTTGAGGGTGTACGTATCGAATACATTGCATCGAGAATCTACACACGGGTGATGAGGAAAGCGGGCAAGTCTGATAGTCTCACAGGCTGTCCAGGAAGGAAGTTAGCCTTTGGATATGGGGCCAAACATGGACACAGATTCGCTGAGAGAGTACATTAATTGTGGCTTAGAATCACGACGGCATGTCTGGACGCCGGTTATACGAACCATATGCGTTGGGCCTGGGAGGGAAATGGCAAGTTCTCTGTCAGATCGACATATGATTCAAAGTTCACGGGAAGGGTGATTAGCGAAACCTTTGAGTTCACTTGGAGATGAAGAGCTCCACTGCATTGCCGCTTCTTCGTCTGGCTTGCGCAGTGGAATAGATGTCGGACCTCCAATCGCCTAGCAAGACGAGCTTTACCGCACCATAACCCTTGCCACTTCCGCAACCAGTGCGAAGAGACAATCAACCATCTATTATTGGGTTGTGAGTTCGTGAGAACTGTCTGGTTCTGAGTCTGTCAGGCGCTGGTTCGGGAAGGCTAGATGCCATGTATGGAGGATGTGCTTAATATTTGGTGTGGCAACAAGAACACCATAGATGGTCAACCGAAGGATGCTAGGACTGTCCTAATCCTCGTCCTATGTGAACCGTGGAAGCACATGAATGTCATTATTTTCAACGGAATTTCCCCATCCTTTCCGTGTGTAGGGAGAAGGATACTAGCGGAGGGCAGGGCTACTAAAAGGGGTCTTTGAATATTTCTTTAGCAAGCTTTAAATGTGGGTTGACTGTGAGGAGTAGGGTCTGCGTGATGTTGTAATGGTTGACTTGAGTGTATTATTATTTGAACAAACCCAGGTAGAGGGGCTCTACACGGGATATTCAAAGATGAGCCCAGGTGGATGAGCTCTTCACAAAAGATTCTTGAAAAGTAATATGTTTTTTAAAAAGAATCCAAATTTTATTATGGTGAGAGATGCTTAGGGGGTAGATGCTCGTGTAAAATTTGAGCTTGTTTGGACATCTAGGGAGCTCACAACAAAAGAGACAAATTCAACCCGAAATAGTGCATGAACAATGTCTTTTTAAGAAACTGCAACTTTTTTCTTTTTTGCCGCACGTTCTCCAGATGTTCGAACTTCTCTAAAATTTGCATGAACATCTCGCATGTTAGCATCTTTCACCACAAATTTTTTTTGAATTTTATTGAGCTTTTTTTCATATTTATTTAATTTCTTTAGTATCTCCGGGTGCAGATGCATCCGGGCACCGAATCGCTGCTTCCGGCTCTACACCCCTTTATCTCCCTTTAATATATGATACGCGTGCTTGTGCGTATTTGAGATTTTTTTTTCAAAGTTTTGCATATTTCTTCCCTTATTCAGGAGGCATCCCTGAGAAAGAACTAGACGATCAACAAGACACACTTAAGGATAATGCTTGGATTATGAAGATCAGCCCCGCTACCGTAGTCTCCATCAACCACATTAGGCAATTCTTTATTCTTTGGAGGCCCATTGAAGATTTTCACCTCGACGAGCATTCCGAGGATGACATTAATTGGAAGCACTCCACTTGTGTGCAATACTTGACCGCATCCACCTACAAGGCCCAATCTCTTGGTTTGGTCTTCTCAACCTTGGAGCTCTTGATTTGGAAGGCTTGGGCTTCACCTGTGGTTAAGTTATTTATATGGTTGACAATTCATGATCGTATTTAGACCTTCGATAGATTGACAAAAATGGGGTGACCGAATTGTGACCTTGTGCTCTTTGCAAACGAGATTAAGAAAGCGGGTCTCATCTTTTCTTCACGTGTCGCTTCATGCTTAGACTATGGAGCTTGGTCATAAAAAAATTCGGCATTGAGAACTTGGGTAGTTCAACGTGGCATTGACTTCTCTCACTTTGCTTGTAACTTGGACAATTTAGGACGAACACAATGCGCGTCTTCAGGCACAAGTCCGCTCCACCTCTAGTATTATTAAGTATCATCTTAGACGAGGTAAAGTTTTGGGTCAAATAAGGTGGAAAGAAACTTGGGACAATTGTAATGCGAGAGTAATCCCCATGTAATGTATGTCGGATATTTGTAACAAACTCTGTCTTCTGCTTAATCAATGATGAAACAAATCTTTTGCCTGCGTTTCCAAAAAAGAGAGTTTTACATGTAATCACCGGACTATAAGCTAGCTGTAAAGGGAGAGTCAAATATCAGTACAAGGTTCATGATTGATATAGATCTAAAAGAGATTCACAAGGTTCCCCCAAAAAAACCAAGGTTCTTGACAGCACCATCCGAATGTAACAGGTGCCTTCAGTTTCAGAGATACTTCTAGAACCCGATCGTATGAATTACAGTTACTCGCCCCATGCCTTCTAGAACCCGATCGTATTATTACAGTTACTCACCCCATGGCAGGAAGACACGGCACAGTGAATACATAACTCCTGACAGTTCCAGATTTATAACTTTTCCTGTCATAACACTCAGAACCTTCCTCCTCCCTTTAAAAACATTTTTTCTTTACTGACAGGTTCAACGAAAAGCCAAGGTCTAAGATCAGACATCTGCCATCCAAAGATCTGCTAGGCAAACAACACTACGAAAAGGCTCACGAGTTTACACGTTATTATCAGACTCTGGCTCAAACAAAATGAGAACATAACGAAACTGCAACTACCAGTAAAACGTAGGTCTAATAGTTGTTGCGATGGATCTGAAACAGTTCTTGCGAGTGAGTGCCATCAAGAACTTCGACTCACATCTTCAGTTCCGTCGTCCATGTTCCCTGGACGCTTGGCCGTTTCGTCACGTGTCTGGTTCTCAGCTTCACCACTTTCCTGCCCAGCGAACACCTTAGCCTACTAGCTTGCAACATTATGTCCTCAGGCGTCAAATTTCTGACGCAAACCACTCTCTCATTATGGTTTTCTGCACAAGAATGGCATTGCTTAAGAATGATACTAAGAATATAAGCAACTACAGCCATGAGTTCATGAAAAATAACGAGGATGGCGTATTGATATGAATCTGTGTCGTGCTGAAATGTGGGTGGGTACTCCTCCCAGTCATGCCAATCTTTGGGGTTGCATTTATGAAAAATCTCCTAATAGCAAACATAAAGCAACAGAAAAATAGAATCTGGATGGACGTTTGGTTAATGCAATGAAATGGAATTATCCTTGGGCTAAAGTGCTAAACACTAGAAGTGAAAGAAGAGCCTTAAATTTGTGAAATGCATTCCACAGAACTTGCTCAATGAGGCTGTGTTTTTTTATTCCATTGGAGGTGGATGCACTTGTCGTAGAGCAAGTCAACATTCCCTTCAGAACATTTATCCACTCTAAAGTGCACACAGTTAGTCATGTGATCCTCAAATCATATGGGTTCACCTTTGGGCTGTTGAGCGTGTCAAATTCATCACAAGTATTTAAGCACATGGGTAGACATGGGTGAAAAAAAATGCTTAAACCATGCAACTTCATCTGTTGAGCATGTCAAATTCATCACAAGTATTTAAGCACATGGAAGACGAGTGACAAATGAAATGATACTGCAATTCTTAACTAAATATTGCAAGTGTAAAGACTGCATAAAAATCAACTAATTATATGCATTTGGTAAGTACCAACACAAAGATCTCACCGCTACCAGAAAGGTAACATCGCTATAAGTAAAACAGTTACCACATTACTCCTGATGATAGTAAAAATGGTCAAAAGGAAAGGAAGATCTTACTGTAAATGCCCTTCAAGTTAGGATGCTGACCACGGACAAGCTGTGTCACCACCTCTAACTGGGGATTCTTTTCCTTCAGAGCTGGAAGATGCGACTCCATAAAAGCCCTGCAATTCCATGGAACTCTAGTCGTAAAGGAACAAGCAAATTGAAGAATAATTGTTTTCAGAGACTAAATTCTAAAGTACGGAGTCAAGCCACATTTAAGCTGGAAAATCATTCAACTTATCCTTATTATAACAGCCCACTGATCCGCAAGAAAGGAAGATACCATGTGAATAAAATTAGGTTCATAGATCAAAAATGCTGAGCTTGATACAACCCAACCGGTAAACTATATATAATCGGCTCAAAAGAATTTTCCATTAAACAGATGGACTATTTTTCAATGGGGTCATTACCAATAGCTCTTCCATTTCGTCAAACACACGACGCGACGCTCAAGCGAATTCTACATTTCTCCATGCAGAGCATTCCAGCTCACTCGACACAACGAACACGCAGGATCTCCCGGAACAAAACTTGTGAGGGAATCAAAGCGGAACAGATCAAATCGGCATGGTGAACAGTACCTGATCCCCCTGCTGCTCCCTCCCCAATCGCAGAAGTTCACCACGAGCTTCTGCAACTGCCAAACGCCCCTCAGCGCCATCCCGCCACACTGAGAATCAACCCACACCAGTAAGCTGCGCGGTTAGGGAGGAGGCGAGGGCGGAGGAGAGGTGGTGGAGGCCGGCGTGCGGTTGGAGGGGAGGGGAGGACGGACGCTCTAGCTAGGGTTTAGCCCAAAGGAACAAGACAAGAACCATGGGCCAACATAAGGCCCAGCAAGTGGGTCGGCAAGGCACGGTTCGGCCCACTGTTAAACGTGCGTCTCAACATGGAGGAACCGTGGAAGCCGCCTAGCTTCCATATAATCAGATATTAATTCCGCTAAAGAAAATCAGATATTAATACTAAGCCTGATTTAGGTCAAAAGCCTAAGACATTGATATTTTATATACGCTTCATATCCGTACATATTTACAAAAAAATCTACTTTATTCATGTTTTTTGTTTATTCACCTTACTTTTAGTGTCACATTATCATGTTTTTTGCTTGTTTATCAAATGTAAAAAATCCAAATTTTGTTAGGCTTTTCATTTTTTTGTCGTCACTTCTTTTTCTTATTCTTTTGACTTCTTTAAATTTTTTTGTGTTTCCTGAGTGATGTTTTAAAAGAAAAATGTTTGTTTTAGGAAAATAAATATACATATTTGCCTTTTTTGTTTTTTTCCTTTAAAGTTTTTCTGACTAACTCTTCGTCGAACCTTTGAAAGTTTTAAAAGATTTCTCTTTTTTCTTTGCGATTTGTTTGTGTTTCTTTCATTTGTTTTAAAAAATTGCAAAAACAATTTTTTTGTGTTTTTCTAAGCTCTTTTTCTTTGCCTTTGAGCTTTTTTAAGAAAAGTTAAAAAATATTTCTTTTCCATCATTTTTTTAGTTTTCTGTTCGTTTTTATTTGTTATTTTTCCATTTTTGATTTATTGTTTTTGCATGTGTCTTTAAATCAAAAAAATTAAAGGATTTTTTATTTGAGTCTTATTGATTTTTTGTGTTATAGGAAATATTTTTTAATCATCTTGCTTGCATTATTTGCTTTATTGCTTATCCAAAGGAAGCAAATTATTCTTATTTGCTTCTCTTCTTTTGTACAAGTTCTAGTTTTAGTCATGGCGATATTTGCACCATGTTATTATTATCCACACTATTTAAATTGTACAAATGATAAGGCAATATTGTTTTTTCTTATGGTGAAGTGGTAGCTGCAAGGAAATTTGATATGATTGCACTTTGTTGCGTTTATGTATATATATTTAATTTCATGGTTGCTTTATAAGTGTTTTATGGTAGTAATCCTATACTTAATGAGAATTTAGTGATTCATGCATTCTAATGCTAAGTTCAATTTCTAGGAGCTTCTATAATAAACCATCTTGAATGTTAAGACATATTAAATTGTCACATTATGTGGTATAATAGTACTCCCATCCAATCCAAATTAATTGACGCACATTTAGTAGTAGCTTGTACTAAAATTGTACTAAGGGTGCGTCAATTAATATCGCAGGGAGTATGATATTCTCCTTTGAGGGAACTTTAAGTGTTTTGACTTCACATGTTTACACATGGCTGATTCAACTCTAACTCAGCCTTGAAGATGTTAAGAATTTAAGATAATGTATCATATACATGTTTTTATTATTAATGGTTGTTTATTCAAAATGCATGATTATGATGCATTTGCTCTCTAGTTTATCACTTCACAACCTTTTGCTAGATTTCGCTTATACTAAGTGAGCATACTGCTTGTGCATCCAATTCATTGAACCGAAATTCTATGCCATGAGATTTTATTATACATAAATATTATGACTCTCAAAAGTGATGCCAAGCAAATTGTCATGTGCAGCTCAGTTTTTTTGTTTAAGTTTTTGCTGGAGAAGAACACATATTTTTCTATTCTTCTTATAATGGATGCGAACCAATAAATATATATTATTTCGAAAGTACAAAGTACCCCCAAAAAATCACAAAGAAAGAAAAAATCACGAGAAAAGGAGAAAAAAGGAGTCACACAATAAGTTTTGATGCAACTCCAACCAAGCAGCTATTATAATGGGGATAAACATGTCTTCCCATTCTTCAACCTCTAAGAACGACCTTCCAAATATTCAGCACCTCAAGTTTGCCAATTTATAAAATCAACACATGAGGATCACTACCCCTCTGCGTAATGCTTTTTTATTTACTTTTATGTTATGTAATCACCTTCCTAGAGCATTTATGTAGATAGCAAATTTATCATTCTTAGTTATGCATCTTGTCTAAGTAACATTACATGATGCATTTAACTTATAAAGATCCCTACCAAGGAGGCCTCCCAAAGCTCCTCAGGGGGCAACCTTCGATAGCCCTCCGATCTTTCTCATGTTCGTTTTGCGCCGTTGGATGTTGCTGACCATGGTCATATATATATCTCCAGCACAGCCGCCTGCCCAGCCGTAAAACCTAGCCCCGCCCCGAGCTCCTGCCCCGAGAGGCCCCGCCCAAGCTCCTGCTCCAAGCGCCGCCGACGCCGGCCGGCGAGCTGCGCCCCACGCCTGCAAGCCGTCGCCGCCCCAGGTCCCCGCTCCTCCTCCCTCTTCCCCTGCTCTCCTTTTCCTACCTCACCTCTCTCTCCCTCTCGTGCAGCAGCAGCAGACCCGCGCCGTGAAGCCTCCATGGTCGGCGAGCCCTAGCCCGAGCTGCCATGGCTGAGCTCGCCCCGACCAGGATTCGCGCTGCCCCCGCCTCCTCGGATTGCGCCCCCGCGCCGGCCAGCCGCCGCCACCCCCCAGGTCCCCGCTCCTCCTCCCTCTCTCCTTGCTCTCCTCTTCCTCCCAGCTCGGGCTCAACTCGTCGGCTTGGCCGCCGCTGCAGAAGTCGCCGTACCACGATCGCCTTTATGTAGTATCCACTCTTTGTGTTAAGCCTAGCGTCAAATAATTAGATCCTAGATGCACATGGGGAGATACAGAATACTTTTCTATAAGCTTAGTTAATTGTTTGTCCATGTGTGATGATTGTGTAATTTTACCATGGTGCTTGTGCATCATGGACATGGAGATATTGGATCCTGTATGTTTCTGCAGGAATTTGACCATCTCTTTTTATTAAGCTTGATAATTGAGAAATACTTGGCAAAGATTAGTAATAATTGGTGGTTGTAAGCATGAAGAATTAATATAGGAAGCAATTACTCTTAAAGGTTCGCTCGGGGTGATGTAGAGGCGAGATGGGGGCGATGTTCTTGGCTATGGCGACGCCGGTGGGGATGACGGGAGGTCGGGTGACTGTCGGGGTAAGTGATTTGAAATCATAATTTTCGTTTATTTTGGATGGATTCGAGGAGTGTTAGTGTGCTGATGTTTGTTATCTTTGCAGGAAGATTTTCGTCGGAGGCGTTGCATGGGAGACAACTGAAGGTATAAGTTGGCTCTTGTTTTTTCTTTCTAATTCATAGGTGCTCATGTTTAGCTCTGTTGCGTTAGTTCAAATGCCAATCTTTAATTGTTCAGTTCACCTCCTTCTGAGTTAAATATGAACCAAGTGATGTCTTTGTTAGACGCATCATCTTGATTGAAAATATGAAGAGAAAATTAGCTCAAACTGTTGTTCATCTCATTGTGAAAAGCGTTGTTCTTTGAAAACACTGCTGCAAACTTTCTAATATGAGATGTGTGGCACAACTGTCTTGCTGCTTAGTTCTGTTCTCATGAATTGTCTGATTTTTTATGCAGATATTTGCTTATATTTCATATAGTTCTTCAACTTGTGAGCAAATGAAGAACCATCCTTATGAGGTATCGGTATGGTTTGGTTTGGATAATTTGAATCTTTAGATTTTAATATACGAGGTATGCATTATGCATTAGGCTTCATTGGGTTTCAGCTTTGCACGTTGAGCTAAATATTGTTTAAAGTATACCACTCCTTCCAAAAACAACCTTTTGGGCAAGATTTTAGGCATGATTATGTCGGATGATATATATCATTTAAAGCACACTAGCTTGCATAAACAACAGCCCATTGAAAAATTATTGTTCGTTCATTTTCAGCCTTTCAGCTTTTTGGATTTGTATTTAATCATATAAAACACTTTTAGATCAAGGGACACTGACCTACCCTTACATGAATAATCATGATTATTCTAATACCATTTGACATTCACATTGATCTCCCTTTTACAAAACTAATTGTGATTGTTCTCATACCATTTGCCATTTGCAGAGTATCTTAGCCACACAAGCATGTTCACCAAGTTTTTTCAGGTCTTGGTTACACAGAAGTATTTGTTTCCGGTTTTTTGTGTTGATCATACGTACAGAGCTGGAACACCTTTGTTAGTCTTTCTTCCCAAAAATTCCCAAGAAAAATCCTGAATTGGATCCAAAATTAACGGGTTAATGTGAGCGTATCCATGCCGAGGCAACAAAGATTAGACAAGAAAACATTTGTATGTTCCAGTAATATTTTGGAGTATCCTGATTGATTTGATGTATAGGTTAGTTAGGGTGATTGCTTATTTGGATAATCTGGGTGATGCATTTGATTTATTTTCTTTCATTCGTGTTGCTCAAAGTGGTACTTTGATATTCAGATTTTTCCTGAAATTACAAGTCAATGACTTTTAAATTTAGCATACATATTGATTGAATGACAGCTGAATGCCATTTTATCCTGCATATCATATTGGTGGTTGTGGTTTCAAGCCTACCCAGGGCTATTAGGCAGTATAGTGATTCTCACAAGGGGTGCTCTAATATTCAGTTGTTTCCTGAAACTATAAGTTAGTTACTTTTGAGTTTGAGTACAAAAAGTGGTGCTCTGATAAAGAGTTGTGTTTTTAAATTAGAAGTTACTTCTTTTTAACAAGTACCAAAAATTATTGAAACCCAGCTAAGTAGCATTTTATCTTGCGTTCCATACTGATGGTTCTGTAGGCCTACAAAAAATTGTGGGTCAGTTTATTAAAACTGTGGTTGTGTAGGTTTGTTTGGGAATTTTTTCAGTGTTAAAATTCATTTTGATGTTGCAATGAACAGCTCGGACAGGAGGTTTTATTTCTTGTAGATTCTCACACCATACGTGCAGAATGCAGAGTATATACGTAAACACCTAAAAGTGTATATAAACTAATCCTAACTTTCATTTGTATCCTATATGCATTTGAGGTTGTTCATGTGGATTGGAAAACCAAAAAATATAGTCAGATGGTTATGTTTGCTAAATTTCTATTGTTCTCTATTGAAAACCATACTGACGAACAATTTGGTTTGGTTTCAGTGAGTTTTAGTCCAGCTTAAGATCCAGAAAATTTTGTATTTTTATGCAAATGAACAACTTAATTAGCATGTATGAATTCAAATTTTAGTCTGAACAACTGAAACCTTCGTGTGTAATTTGGGTTTAAATTTTCTATATCTTAATTCTGTGTGCAGTAATTGGGATTTAGGATTAAATATTTACCTTTGTTGAACCTTGCTTTTGAAGGCAGCAGTATGATATGTTGTTAGTTGAGGTTAAAGCACCCAGGAAGATCGACTGGACCTATAATGAACGGGCAAGTACAAACAACCCAAATATATCTTATGCACGACTATATATCCCAGAGAGCGAGTGTTCATAGGTCCAGTGCTTATGACAGTTATTAAGTAGTCAAGATTTTGTTCTGATGTAGAATATTCAGTGTAGTTTTTCTACATTTATCCCAGAGAGCGAGTGTTCACATGTACAGTGATTATGTCAGTTATTATTTAGTCAAGATTCTGTTCTGATGCAACATATCTAATAACCTGCCACTTTGGTTGTTTGTACAGACTTAAATTTGAACTTTAAAACTGATCTAGCCATAGTTTTTGCAGCAAGAATACATGACTTCTTTTACCTCCTTTTTCGAGTTGGAACACTAACTATCGTGATTGTTCATTGAAGACTTTCCTTGATTGGACAACATGTGATGTTGTGGAGAAATTATAATTCGCCTTATAAATTGTTGTGATGTTGTGCAGAAACTGAATAGGGACAAGCTCATGCAATTATATGCTAGGTGGTAGATTTGAAAAGAGACCCATGCCCCCCAGAGTAGAACGACCAAATGAAGGATACCACACCCTTCTAAGGTGGTTACTCCTTATTTGTTGATCTGAACCAAGAACAGAATGTCATTTCGTGTTTGTCACTAGGATCTCATGTTTAATCTACAAATCTTCTTAGTCACTGTATTTGGCTATCTGCAGACCAATTGCGAGTACCATGGAAAATAAATATTTTGCTACCTCAGTTTGCGTATCAATATTCTTGTGTAATTTAAGATGAATATTTGTGATGCTGTAGCGCCCTTCAGTTTCTGGTGTTTTAGATGTCGTTTTAGATGCCAGTTCATTGTTCAGATAGTTCTGGTGTGTTTGTCTTCTAAAAAAATATAATTTTGTTTTCTCAACGTTTTTGCAGATCCTATGCGCCTGCCTCCTTCCTCCAGGCTGGCAGTGGCAGTCACCTGAAGGATAACATGAGGAGCTGACGAGCTACACAAGGAGCTGGAGCAGGACTATAGGAGGGAGGTGCACGGGGGATGGAGCAGGACAACCATTGTTTCAGATCCACTTGACTCAATCCAAGTAGTTTCTATTTCTTCTTATTATTTTGAAAATTTTATTCACACATAATGATAGTACTTTCCATAATGAACTTGGTTTCTAATCACACACATGTACTGCTACGTGATCCTGTACGTGTTGTCTGAATTAAGTGCGAGGCTATTGACATTTTATCTCACGTTTAATTAGGATGGAAGTGATGAGACTTGGATAATTTCTTAATCTTGCACAGGTTCTCACCATTGAGATTGCATATGTGGTACTACCTCTATCTTCGATATGAGCTTTTAAATATATGTTATTGCTGCATTGGTAAAGCCCTCTTAGATGAAAAGATGTTTTTGTTTCTGTATTCATTAGTCTATTGCAACTGTTATTTCTAACCTTTTTTTTCTTCTAAACAGCCAAACTGTTATGTTGCTTAATATAATCTCAATCTCACTGACTAATGATTACAATTGTGATATGTCTTTCAGGTTCGAGGCAACTAGACAAATAAGGGAAATGGAGAATAAGACGAACGAGGAAAGGTAAGCACAATTGAGTTCAAGCTTCTGGGGAAGGTTCAACATTTGTTGAGTTGCATTTGCCTTGCAATGACTGCCGACGGTATTCATGCGACCTATGGAGAGTGTATGTATTCAGGATTGGGTGTGTACGTCTCCAGATGATTCTGCTTCTGCTTGCTTGCCCAAGGGACGGACATGAAGGATGTGTCTTGAGATATACTAGGTAGATTAGGCTTTTTTGGTTTGTTAATTATTTGAATATATATACCATCTATGTGTTGTGTTGGGCTCTCCCGAGCTTAGAGTCCGCTAAAGAGAGAGTTGACGTCTTAGGCCGCCTCATATATGTTGTCGTGGAAGTCTTGATGCAAACTGTTCAGTGTACGTAAATTGGGTATGTTTCTTTTCTGTCTGTCAAAATGCAGAACTTCCTTCTGCTCCGCTGCTCTGCCCCCCCCTTGTAAATTGATTATGGTAATGTCTTTCAGTTTGCGTCACTTGGGTTTCTTAAAATGTAAGTTATTTCTACGAAAACATGGTTTCAAATGGGACTCTGCGCTATTTGGCGCAACGGGTCATCTAGTGTATGTAATGCCTTATGCTAAATCTTGATATCTAGTCATTGCTTGAATCTCATTTGTGTCTTGTTTTTATATTTTGCTTCAACAAAGACTGGTGGGATATTATATTACTATATTAACATTATTTCCATTTTGATCATGTTGTTTGGGATTTTATTTTATAACTTGCTAGTTTATTGTATCTTCTCATGAGAGTATCTTCACTAAGATTTTGTTATTCATTTAACTAGATGATACCCCGCACGTTGCTACGGGAATCAGTTGACGTATATTTCAACGAAATTTGATTTTGTGGCTTCCAAATATTCAGATTAATAACACATGAACCAAAATTTCAAAATACATGCAACTTATTATATTTGTGTATGTATAGTTGTAAAATATTTATTGAATATCTACGACCCAAATGGAAACCAAGCCTTTCGTGGTTCAAAAAAAGAAAATCTTGGGGGAACTAATACGTCTCAAATGTATCTACTTTTCCGAGCACTTTTGCTATTATTTTTACCTCTAATTTGGATAAAACTAACTCGAACGATGTTGTTTTCAGCATAACTACCTTGATGTCATTTTTGCTGGAAACAGAAAGTGCTTAAAAAGTTCACAAAAAAATCCTAAAAAAGTTGTGGAATGGAAGACTCCAGAAGGCCTAGAGGGGGGGGGGGGGGTCACCAGGCCACGGTGCACCCACATGACGCCAGCTAGGGGTTGCATGGGCCCACTGAGCACCACGTTGCCTCCCCATTTGGCCTATATTTTACTTCCGGGTCAAAATCACACTACACGGAATTATAGATCTATTTGCAACATAGATCTTCCGCCACCACAATCTCACCTTTGAAAAGCTGACTTGGAGGCTGATTTCGCATCTGAAGAGAGGGATTTGAAGCTACCGTCATCACCAACACCATTATCACCCCATCATGATTCCTCTCCTCATGTGTGATTAATTTATTGTAGGAACATGAGAGTGAACTGAAATTGAATGAGATTTCTAATCTAATAGTTTCCATACTGATTAAAGTTTGAGAACTAGTATGATATATGTTTTGAGATTGATGTTGCTATGACTTTGCTATTCCTAATGCTTAACACTAGGACCCGAGTGTCACGATTTCATATATGAATACTTTTATTACTATAAATATATGTGCATTCTAGATATTTCCTACAAGTTGTATGCACCTCTCATGATTATGAATCAAAGAACTAGTATGGTTGTCACAAATTGACAATAATCAAGACATCAAAATGGATGATCATAATTTGAGGATTCCCCTTGTATTGAATCGATACATTTGGGTTATGATACTTCCCTCGAATACTGTGGAGAATACCTACACTTGTGGGTTATCACTCGTACGCGTGAAGCCCTTTTGAATTTTGAGCTGGTCTCGAAAGTTGGGGTGACGTTTCTCTGCCTCATTAGCTAGTCCCGACCATCCTAAATCTTTTGAGCTGTGGTCAAAATAAGGAACCGGTGAGACATAGGCACACCAGGTCATGTCCCATCCAAAGACATGAAACTTTTGTAGCTACAACACGTAACATCATCGTGGGAACATGGCATGATATTACAACCACACTTTTACATTAATGGGGATGATTTAGTTTAAAGCAGAATAAAAGGTAGGCCTCCCATATGACGAGGGTCATTTCCTCATTTATCTCGCAACCGTCTTCTTCCTCTCGCCTCTGCTCCATTGCTCTCAAACGATTTGTGCTTTCCGCCCTCATTTATTCTCCACCCAAGTCCTTCCAGGACCCCTAAGCCGACTAAGGTCCGTTTTAGAGACACAATGAAGGGGAGTGCATCGAGGAAGGACACCACCGTTGAAAAGTCAATGAATGGAGGCAAGGGGAAACCACCACCTATTTGAAGATTAAGGGGAAGTGGATGCCTTCAGCGACATTCATAGGACACCTGGAGCTTATTTTTAAGACCGAATGTGTACCGACCCAAGGCATCATCGAGTGGCATTATCCAGTGGAGTATGACAGAGGGAGCGTCGAGGTTTCTCCCAATATCACTAGAGTGAGAGCATCCTCTTCATTCATTTAGTGATTCATGGTCTTCCTCTCTCGGTCCATCCTTCCTCGACCTGCTCTACTCTTACTAACTCCAACACCACCGCACCCCAAATAATATCCTCAACATAGCATACTTCATCGCCCTATGCGAAGGGTTTCTGGGTACCCATCTACACTTTGTCCTCTGACGCAAGTACTTACAGGCGAAGCTCAAATCCAATGCAGACAAGACTTGTAGGTGTGGAGGAACCACACTCACTATGAGGTTGGGTCAGTGCAATATATCATTCTTCTTGACCGATCCCATAAAAAATGGCAAGTGAGCTGCCTCTACTACTCTGACATACCAATAGACAACCCGACTTGGTATGGCCTTGATCCATCTAAGAAGGTTCCACCGGTCGAGTGTCCCTCCCGAAGCCCAAAATTCCTCCAAGGGACACCAAGAAAAAGACAATCCTACACTGGTAAGTGAGATAGTTGGTACACTGGATATGAAGGATGTGATGGCGACATGCTTGGACATGAGGATCCAACCTATGAAAGCACAAAATCACCCTATGTAAGAGGCATGCTTGGAGATGAGGATCCTAACTATGCTAGTCCGAGAGCAGCCTATGTATCAATGCACTAGGAACGATGATACCCAGGTTATCAAGGAGTTCTTTGAGGGGGAAATTTTACAGACGATGCTCTCTCACATGATGAGAGGAAAAACTTCGGGATTTACTAAAGAGCCAACATTTTTACCTACTCTCCACGATGACCCTATTACCCAGTGTAATGATTGTGTCTTGACCTTTCATGTTATTTCAACGAAGTTTGATTCCTGATCCGACCTCCCTTTCCATAATTTTTGAACACATTGTTCACTCATTCCTTAGTCGACCTATGCTCTTACTCCAGGGTAGGAGTACCTTTTGAAGAATGACCCCACCGCTGCAGAACCCGAGCAGGGTAAAAAGAAAATCGGCGAGGCTTCTCACAAGGAAGACGGGAACAAGGAGAACGAGGGGAAAGCCAAGAACAAAATCCTACTGCTGACGAGGAGGAGGCCAAAGAAGAAGATGACAACCCTCTCATCTTTCGCCAGTCGAAGAGGGTCCGTGAGAGCGAGTCGACCAGCAACCCAACCACCCCATCCAAATTTGTGACCACCAATCTTGAGCGCCATAAAATTAGCACTAGGAAGGGGTGACGAAAGTCTATGCATCTCCCTTCGCCAAACCTACAGTGGCAAGCCGCCAATGCCACCTAGCCCAGGCATCCCTGACCCACAAGTGTAAATCCCAGGATGAGTTGTTAGGAAGCCAGACACAGGAAACAAGTAAGCGCCTTATATAGCTTTACTATTCAAACATTTGTTCCTTAGTCTTTGACTTTTCCTTATCGTGGAGATCTCGATTGCATATGGACTCAGGATCTGGATGATGACTCGGTACCCAAGGGCAACCCTGGGGCTGAGGGTTCAACTATTGGACCTGCCAAAAAGCAGACCGAAGTCGTAACGACGCCCACATCCGTGATGAAAGCCAAAATACCATACCCCTTAGCTGAGGAATTTAATGAGAGTTATTAGGGGGTCCAATATAAGTTATCAAGCTAATAGTAAGAAAAGAAGAGTTGATAGAGAATATAGACATGGTTTATAAAGAGAATAAAATATATAGTTATGTGTTGATAAATTCTTTCTTAGGAAGCACTTGGTTAACTTATTAAACATTTAAGAGAAGAGGAAATTAAATGGATCCAGAGTTCCAAAGAGAAAAATTTAATTTTAGGTGGTAGGGGCAATATAACTATTTCTTTAGAACATAATAATAGGGCAACTGATGGGGATAGATAAATAAATTTTCATCCTACAACTTTTTCCAAAATCTAATCATGTTCTTCTACATAGTGTGCTAGAGGATGATGCCATAGTTATGCCAACAAATACTTTTAGTTTGGAAGAAATAATTGGGATGCATATTTTGGAGAAATTATGGGCACCAGATACATGGCCTTTGAAGAGTTAAACAAAATACATGGTTCCCCAATGATCCCAAATCGAATATCTAATATAGTAAGAATATCAAATAAAATGAGCCCAGGAAGGCATAAAGTGAAGTCCCTATGAGAAAATGACGACCAAAATACTAATATCCTCGCATCTAACAAAAGAGAAGATGAACAATGGTACGAGTATGTGCACTCGTACCTGTGGTCATACCTTCTGATTCTGGCGACGATATTCACTATAAATTCCGCGTTTATTCCCCAAAGTTTCCCCATTTGTTCATATCATTTCATTAAATGGTAAGGAAGGTATTGGAAAAGGTTGAGACTCATCTAGATGTTGGATATGTGCCCTAGAGGCAAATTAATAATGATATTTGTCACATATCCATTTTGTTCATAATATGTTTGACGAGGGGGTGACCCCACGACTCCTGCATGTGAGACTACCTGGTGCGTATGAAGACAGAAGGCCCGCTGGGAAGCTACGACAAGCCCACGATTGGCCCAACCAGGCACCGACGTAGGAGTCCGCGACTAACATGGAAGGTGCAACTGGGCGTACAAGGCAAGACTAGAACTAGGAAACCATCCTTGTAACCTAGTACGAACTCCCTGAGACCTAGCCTAGTATATAAAGGCTGGGAGGGGAGACGTCCGGATAAACTCAATACACATCTACTCATCTAGCCTTGCGAGAACTCGCCTCGGCCTCCACTGTAATCGCCTCCTCACGCAATAATATCGAAAGCAGGAAGTGCTTCTCCTGTTAGCCGACGAGTATCTTCCAACCTGTGCCTATCTCTATGACTAACCCAGGGTCCGTGACCATGAGATTTTCCGGGGTTGATCCCGTCAATTGGCGCCGTCTGTGGGAACTTCGCAGGTTGGAATCGCGATCTCGGCGGCCTCATCATCGGCACTCATCAAGGCAGCGACTCCATCAGCACTCATCGACTCTACGTATCGGGCAGACTGCGATCTATTCGGATCCGTCAGATTCATGGCTCACCTCCCGACCTTTCGACCGGCTTTCGCCGACCTGCGCACTGGTGTCAACCTGATTTTCTGAGAATATCAAATCTACATCAACCACTGGGGAGTCCTCCGTCTCACGGATCGCGCTCGAGCACCCGCGACGGCAGATCCTACATCAGCAATCGAAGCATCACCCGTCCGCATGACGACTCCGCGAGTCAGCCACGACCCACAGCCCGACTACTCGAGTGGTCCATGGAAGAAGCGCAACATGCGCACAAGCAAGATGACAGTCAAGACGCTGTCCCAAGTGTTCATGGCAGACATCCACAAGCCAACCATAGATGACAAAAATCAAGATGACGACCCGAGCAGTCGCCGAGACAACCGCTCGAATAGCAAAGACAGTGATCCTGACAACACCGGCCAGGTCACTGTCACACTTGGAGAACTAGGAACCATACCAAAGAAAATATACAAAGGAGCGAAGCATAGCAATCGCAGGAGCGACGAGCCAGAAAGCAGCAAGCATCAGACCCCAGGCATGGCGAAAGAGGACCATCACGTAGAAAAGATCTACCTGTCCAAGGAAGCAATCGCCAGAATAAGGGATGCAGTGAAACGCGGCAAACTACTCCCGGAGACCGCAACACGAGATGAGCTCAGAGCATACAACAAGCTGGCGAGTGACTCCACCAAGAGAGCAAGACAACAACGCTTAGAATTAGAGAAGCAAGGAAAAGCTACCATCGACCCAAGAAACAACCATAGGGCATCTCCCAGAAGCGACTCCTCCGACTACGAATCCCCCATCCGAGCAAGATCCAGATTCAGCAATCTGAAACGCACGGACAAGAAGAAGGTGGCCTGCAAACTAGATGACGACTTCAAGTAGAGGAGGACGACGACGAGCAAGAACAACTCACGCCAACTGAAGCCCTTTTCACTGCCCAAGAGTACCTATCTCGTGCTCAGAAAGGCAAGAAAGGCATCTTAGATCACAACACGATGATGGCACTCAAAATAATGAAAGACGCCATCTCAGACCCCAAAAGAGCAGGCGCAAGACGAGCTCCCCGCGAGCAGACCCCGGACAGGGACCCCAGTTCACCCGATGACGACAACAGCGACGACTGGCGCAAGCGCCCAAACAAAAACAAAAACCACGACAGCGACGACAACAGCAACAGACGCAAAAACAATCGGCGAGACGCACGCAATGACATAACACAAAGCAAAGTCAACCGCGGAAGACGAAGGCGAGCAGCCCGCGAAGAGTACTCGGGCGAGCAAGCTTCCGACAAGAACGTAGAACCATGCGGAGCACTGTGCTTCACACGGTCCATACGGAAAACAAGGATGCCGAAAGGTTTCAAGCTAAACTCCGCAACGCACAAGTACGACGGGCTGGAAGAACCAGAAGAATGGCTCGACGACTACCTAATGACCATAAAATTCCAGCGCGGAACCAATATCACAGCAATGCAGTACATACAACTCATGCTCGAGAGCTCAGCACAACACTGGCTGAAGAACCTACCACGAGGATCAATCGACTCCTGGAGGCAGTTTCGCAGCGCCTTCATCGAAAACTTCAAGTCCACTTACAAACGACCGGCATCGCTTGAGGAGCTGAGAGCCTGCAAACAAGGATCCAGAGAATCCCTGCGAGCATACATCCAGCGATGGACCATACTGAAAAACTCAGCCGAGGACATATCAGACGAAAGCGCAATCAACGCATCCAGGAGGGGCTTGCAACGCATCGACTTCAAGGAGCAGCTCGAGCAGATGAAAGTCCGAACACTCGCACGACTGCTCGAGCAATCCAACAACTGGGCAGATGGAGAAGACTCCGTACAGAACGAATCGGAGATCCAGACAACGCGCCCAGAACGCGACTACGACTACCACACCAGCGACAAAGGATTCGTCAGAAGAATAAAACGCCCGAGGCGCAACTTCTACGACGACAAAGGACCCGACATGGTCGCGGCCGGCTTCCCAGATGACAGAGAAGGTAGACATCGTGATGACAGGAGAATACAACACAGGGACAACCAAGAAGAAGCACCCCCAAATTCAAAAACGGGACTGGAGAACAAGGTAGCCACGAGACGACGCCCGAGCATATCGTTCGGCTAAAGAGTAGCTCGACGGACCGTGCACAATACACGGGTTCAAAAACGAGCGCGGAGAGCTCAGATCAGGGCACACCCTCAGAAACTGCAGGCGATTCATCGAGCTCTCAGAAGAGAAAAGCCGATCTACAGCAAAAACAACACAGCCTCTCGCAAGCGTAGCAGTCGGAACCATCGCCCACAACGCACCTCCAGTGCCTGCAATACCAATAAGGCAAGTAGCAGTAATCCAAGAACAGAGCACGACACTCGAGGAAGAAAAATACCCAGAAGCGCACGGTCGGATCTACATGATACAAGAAGGAAGACCATCAAACAGGCAACAGAAGCAGGTCACCAGACAAGTTTTCCTCGCAGTATCCTCGCACCCTGCTTGTTGGAAATATGCCCTAGAGGCAATAATAAAATGTTATTATATATATATTTCCACGTTCATAATTAATGTTTATATTTCTGTGCTATAATTGCAATGACCCTGACTGTGAGATTCAGAAGAAAACTCATTTGCATGTGTGGAAATGTAAACACCAAGAGTTCCTGGTTTAGCCTCTAAGACCAGCTCATGTGCAACTGATGATTACGTTTTCTTAATCATGGACATTGTTCTTGTAACAAGGATGTCAGTAGCAATGGGAACATATTGTTAGCAGAACAATGATGTTGAACCGACCCCAGTATTAAATGATATACTTAGAGATCACATCGTAACAACGTTATAAGTCATATCATGAAATGTTTTCATATACGTAATTCCTTAGACCATGAGAGTATCGAGTTGCTTCAAACAGGAAGACATGCTTTGGTTCTTAGATGAATCCTCCCGTAAATGGGAAGTAGTAAAATAAGTTCTGGGTATGTCAGATGGTGTGGCTAGTGACTGTGATAGTTCAAGAATGGGATTTGCTCCTTCACGATGAAGAAGATATTCACTTCGGGCCCACTCGGTATGACGGTATCCATTATAGTCTGGCCAGACGCATTGTGATTGAGTCACGGGGATACCGGAATACGATAACGAGAAAAGGGACAAACGAGCAAAGAGGATAACGAGTGGCTTGTGTTCAAAAGTTGTTACACATGGGTGCCAAACTTCTCTCCTCTAACTTTGTCATATATCGCGAAGCAAAGGGAATGGTACATGACTAAACATAATGGTTCACTCGAAGTTTCTTCGTGTATGTGCGGGAGTCAACATGGGTGTCCATGGCTCCGCTGTTGATTATTGGCTATTGACAAAAGGCTGTTGACCTATGTCCGGAAGATGTTCTGAGTCATGTCCGCATTATACCGAACCTATTGGGTCACACACTTAACGAGCAGTAGTCTGTTAGAATACTAGAATGGTAGAAGGTTTAGTGGAAGCAAAGCAGAATAGTTCATACGGGTACCGGAAGTAGTTCCGGGGATTTATGAAATAGTTCATAAGGGCACCAAAAGTAGTTTTGGGTATTTAAGGATATGTCCGGATCACTCTGGAGTAGTCCCAGGTGGTTCCAGAACATATGAAAATGGTAATGGGAAAGTTTACGATCAACCGGAATAGTTTCGGTGATCGGTGGACAGCTTAAACAATATGTTGTGTTCACCGGACATAATAACCTTTGCCCGGATGGCTCCGAAACCCATTTATATGGCTCCGGAACATTCGTTAGAGGTTCCGGAAGGTATTGGAAGTGCTCCAAAAGTGTCCGGAATGTCCCGAAACAGTCCCGGTAGGTCCCGGAAGGTCCTGGAAGCTTCTAGAAGGTTCCAGAAGGTTCCGGGCAGTACCACCCACTGCCCTGCGCCCCTGGCCTTGGGGAGCAAGCCACCTAGGCTGCCCTGGCCGGCCAGGTGGTGGGGGCGCACCAAAAAGGGGTGGGAGATCCTCCAGGTGGGATTTCCAAATACCATTATGGAAGGTTTCCGGTGGGAAGGTATGTGTAGGTTTGGAAGGCTAGGGAGTCCAAGTTGGACTCCCAAACCTCCTTGAGCTGCGCCCTAGGCCCCTTGGCCACCTATATAAGGTGATCCAAGGGTGGGGGAAGACACACACAATCAATCCCCAAGGCCTATGCGCCACCCTCCCTCCTCTGAACCCCGTTGCTCCACTTTTAGACCCCGGTTTAGACGCTGTTCTAGATCGGAATCCGTTAGGGTTTTCTCCCTCTAGTTTTCTCGGTGGCGTTCATCTCTGGACGGCGGAGCGCTGCTGGATTGCTGCTACGGGATGTGTGGATACTAATGGAGGGGTCGTACCTTCGACCCTTCTTCGAGGATCTTGTTCATGGAACTTGTCCGTGGGACTAGATCGCGGGACTTGTTCGTGGGATTGATCGAGGGACTGTTCGTGGGAGAACTTGCGAGATCTACTTCCACTACGTCCACGAGCTTCACCAACTCTACTTCCGCTACATCGGTTGGTGAGCCATGACCTAAAACCTTGTATGCAATCTTCTTGGATGATCTTGGGTTCTTGATTCGTAGGCCGAAATTTTTTGTTTTCTACTACGTTTCCCAACAGTGGTATCAGAGCGATCCTTGATTAGATGCATGTTTAGGTCTAGATCATATGTGTGATATGAGGCATTGATTTTCTTGTTGCTTCCCTGTCATGTGATTTTTTCTATGCTTGATGGCAAGTTGAGGTTTTGCTACAAGGATTGAGTTTTCCATCGATCCCTCTATGCTGCTTTCAGTATGCTGGTTGCCTTGATCATGGTCTACATCAAACTCCTTGGATCTCATCTTAATCTTGCAATAGAAGATTTAACATGGAGGGGCTTGTGGATTTTATGAACTCAAATCCACACGGGGGTCACGCGTTTAACGAAGTTTGGCTTGTGGCATTAGTTGCTGCACGCACCCCGTATGTTAAACTAGCAACAAAAGAAGTATCGTGTTTTGTTTTATCTAGGGTTTCTCGTTTGCCTTGTAAACCTGCTTAACAACCACGATAAAAGTTGCAACAACCCGTGTAGATGGCGATCTAACTTGTTTTTGCAGAGTATGCATGTGATGTGGTATAGCCTTCAAGATTTGCAATGTGTTTGTATGAGATGCTATATGTTATGTAATATTTATTCGCGACCTGCGTGTCGTGGTACGGCATGATGACTGGAGTCATATGATTGTCACTTAATTATGGCCTGCGTGCCAGAACTGTTTATTAGCTCGAGGCAAAGCAATAGATAGATGCAAAGGTGATGATCTACGATGCGGAGGTGGACCCCGACGCACATGCCGGAAGCCGTGGTGATGTTCCCGGCGCCAAGGAAAAAGTTGTTGGACACGGTGACTTCAACCACGACGACGTGAAGACAATGAAGACTTCACGAAGCAAAGGGCTATACTATATCACAAAATTTTATGAACTGCCTATGATGTTTATCCCTTTGATGCACCCTTGTTTGATGCGCGATAGTCGTATTTTATTAGGGTGATCTCTCGCAAAACAATATCAAGTTGATAGTGTTCTTCCAACTGTAGCACCGTCTATACTATGTTTCACATCGGAGCAGGTCATGTCACATGGGTGCACACGGTGTGACGCATAAAAGACGGGTGTGTTAAAAGAACACATAGCACATTACACTTGGTTATCTTGACGGTTTGGATAAAAGCTTGCTACCGGAACACGCCCATCGAAAGATGAACAAGAATCACCTTTGGCGTGATTGGCAAGTTGGCCTACCGGTCCAGTCTAAGTCATCAGTGATGTCACATCAATGGCGGACGATTGGGCTGGATCTTGAATCACTCCAGCATCAATTACGAGAGATATTGATCTGAGTGGGAGCGCACTAAGTAATTAAATTGATTAATCACAAGTGCAACTTAATTATGAACAAAGTCTTAGTATTTGCATTATCGTTGTAGAATAATGGCTCGCGTTACCACCTTCCCAATTGATTTTGATTAACTATTTTATCTGGTAAAAACTTTATGATTGGTACCGTATTGTGAGGACTATCCTCAATAGTGTCGAGAAGGAGCTTGTCCTATCGCAAATTTTTGATGCTCTCCCGCTGATGCTATGGATGATGTGACTTATGTCCATAATCCAAAATGCTAGAATTCCACGACAGCTAAGTGCATTGTCTTCACCATCATGAAACCCGAACTTCGAAAAGTTTGGGATAGTTATGTTATATTCATGGAACTGAAAAATAAGTTTTCAGTAGTAAGACAATTAATGTTGGATATAAGATATCTAGTACAATGTATGATTGTAAGCATTAGTGAAAATGTTCATTGTGCTCTAAACAAAACTGATGTGTGGGATCCAGAAGAACAATGATCATATGATGATGAGGATTAAGGGAAAGGAAGTTCCATAGGGTGTTAGTAAGACTTACACGCCGGAAAGTCCATGGCCTGCGCCACCCTTGATCATGTGTGATCTTCTGTGAGTAGGAGTGACATTGGAAATAGAACTATGATACGTATAAAGGCAAAACGAAAGAAGACTGGAATAACCAGCTCAGAAATGAAAGTCATACGGAGTTATAGATGAATTCATTGCTGGTCAAGAGATGTAATTCTTGGGAATCATGATTAAGCAGTTAATTGTGGATTCTGTATATTGTGATTAAACTTTTGATCACCGGAATATCACATCGATTGCATATTGTTGCAACTCGATGCAAGAAATACTATGGCCTTTATGACTAGCTAATGATGAGTTTTGACACGCTCGGGAACACGGTAAAAGGTTTACTATACCGTGTGTTGACTCTATGATTATCTTCATAATTCATTTTAGAGTTGAGTAAATTGTTACAACACTTTAGCCTTGTTGCAAAACATCATTTTGAATCATGTTTGTTGCAGTAGAGTTGTTCAAAGCTATGAATAACGTAAAGGCCATACTTCCATTATGAATAGGGTGTATGTTATGAATCTTGATAATAATACTAAACATTCATAACACTGACGCTAAACGTCGCAAGACTAACAGAAATACCACATAGATGTGGCACTGCCGTTTATCACAAGTGACATAACATGCATGAAGAATTTCCATAAGTGATGGACTTTCGAGTCATATGATTATGAATCACTTGACGCTTGCGATCTTTGTCTCGAATTAATGTGACTAAAACACCGTTAATAGGCCATACATGAACGGGCAACTAAACCATTGGTAATCATACATGATGATGTGTGTAGTCCAATAAGTGTAGTTGTGTGCAGTGGATTCCCTATCTTCACTCATGAGTTGAAGTAGATATGTGGATATCTGTTCAATAGAGACATACGTCTGAAATCTTTGAAATGTTCAAGGAATTTTAGAGTGAAATAGAAATTCATTGTAACAAGAAAATAAAGCTTCTGCAAATTAGATTGTAGAAAGTAATATTTAAGTTACAAGTTTAGCAAACGTCTGATGAGTTGTGAAGAAGTGTCATAACTTGCGTCTCCCGGAACACCACTATGAGTAAAGTGTTCGAGAGATGTAATCAATCCATGTATGACACGGTAAGATCAAATATGACGTTTATCAATTTGCCATTATACTTATTAAAGTTATGCGTTAGTGACTACAGCTTTTACACTGAAAAGAGCACCATCAAATCTGTTGAAATGACACCATATTAGATGTGGTATGGACTGTTAAAACCATGTTGTCTTTTCTTAAAATTTGGGTATATGAGGCATATGTTTGACATACTCAAAACCCCAAATCAGATAAGTGCTACTTTGTTAAGGTTATGCCAAAAGTTTTGGTATTCCTCTATCACTACACAAAAGCAAAACTGTTTGCTGTTAAGAACAATGTATTTTGAAGAAAAACAGTTTCTTACAAAAGAGTAAGTGGGAGGACAGTGCAACTTGTCAAAGATTGTTGAATCTTCAGAGAAGTGCGCAGCTGAACCACACAGGTTAGACAAAAATCGTACAAACATTCATGATATGTAAAACGAGATATTGTTGTTCGACAATGATAAACCTGTGATATACAAAGAAGCGTTGATGGGCCCTGACTCCGGGATTTGGCTAAATGCCAAATAATCCGAGATAGTATCCATGGAAGTAAGTCAAGTTTTGAACTTGGTAGACCCTCGGAAAGACTAAAAGTCTGAAGAATATATATATGGATCTATAATTGATTCGGATGAAATTGTTTTATCCATAAAGCTCAACTCGTTGGAAAATTGTTTTCTAGCAAGTTCAAAGGTTGACTACGGCGAAATAGTGTCGACCGTAGAAATGCTTTAGTCAGTTCGGGTTATATTAGCAATTACTACATATCTCATTTATAGGATATGGTAGAATGAACGTCAAAACAAAGTTCCTACACGGAAATATAACAAAGGACGTATATGTGATACGACCGGAATGTTTTGTCGATTCAAAGGGTGCTAAAATAGATGCAAGACTTGGATATCCAGTGATGGACTGAAGCTAGCATAATGGAGTTGGAATTTTCGTTGTGATGAAATTGCCAAAAGAGTTTGTTTTCATCAGGAATAACGAAGATGCTTGAATATTCAAGAAAGTAAGTGGGAGCTGAATAATATTTCTAAAACCTTATGTATATGACATATTGTTGATTAGAAATGATATAAATTTCTTGACACAAATAAGGACTTTATTGAAAATAGTTTTCAGCTGAAGTACTTGGGCTAATATAGCATTAGTATTGAGCGCAGTGATCTATGAAGATAGTAAGTGCCTGATCATGCTAAAGCCAATACTACATATTGACATGATACTAAAGTAGTTTAGTATGAAAACGCCAGGAAGGATGTTCTTGCCGAGGTCACGGTGAAAAGTTGTTTGCGGAAATCGGTGTTCATGAACATTGATAAGCAAAACACATGAATTGAATTTCACTCACATGTGTGTTTGGATTAATCATGTACACCATAATATGTAAAACGACCAGATATGTCCAACGCTCCAAAAGGTTGTGAGCAAGATACCAAAGTGATCAATATGTTGATCATTGGACAAGCAGTGAAAAGTTAAACTTATGATAGATAAGATATGTTTCTCAGAAAATGGAGATAATGAAGAGCTCGTTGTAACAAGTTACACCAGCTGAATTTTGATGTAAACAGTTACACATATTCAGTCTTCATACTTACTCCGATCGATTTTCGATTTTAATTGGGATTATGTGTTTCACACGTAAGGGTGGCACAGTATGGAGGAACTATGTCAAGTTCGATACTGTGGCGAATTCTATAACAGAGGCTAAGTATATTGTTGCTTAAAGAAGTAACAAGGAGGGTATTTTGAATCATAAATTCATTTATGAACATGGTATGGTTTCCTAGATGATTGAAGCTCATGGAACATTGACGAATGATTTCATGACTTATTCTAAAGGAACCAAGGTCCTGCCAAATGATTCAAACATATACAAAGCTAAACTGATAAAATTAGTGAATTTTATGATAGCGTGAAAACGCGAAGATATGCAAGATACAAACGGGCCTGAAACGTCAGATCCGAAGATGAGGTCTATACCACAAATGAAGCATTTCTTACACCGGTATGCCATAGGTGTAAAGTGCTCAAGCACTGACAATATTATTGACTCTAGTGCAAGTGGGAGACTGTTCGAAATATGCCCTAGAGGCAATAATAAAATGTTATTATATATATATTTCCACGTTCATAATTAATGTTTATATTTCTGTGCTATAATTGCAATGACCCTGACTGTGAGATTCAGAAGAAAACTCATTTGCATGTGTGGAAATGTAAACACCAAGAGTTCCTGGTTTAGCCTCTAAGACCAGCTCATGTGCTAACTGATGATTACGTTTTCTTAATCATGGACATTGTTCTTGTAACAAGGATGTCAATAGCAATGGGAACATATTGTTAGCAGAACAATGATGTTGAACCGACCCCAGTATTGAATGATATACTTAGAGATCACATCGTAACAACGTTATAAGTCATATCATGAAATGTTTTCATATACGTAATTCCTTAGACCATGAGAGTATCGAGTTGCTTCAAACAGGAAGACATGCTTTGGTTCTTAGATGAATCCTCCCGTAAATGGGAAGTAGTAAAATAAGTTCTGGGTATGTCAGATGGTGTGGCTAGTGACTGTGATAGTTCAAGAATGGGATTTGCTCCTTCACGATGAAGAAGATATTCACTTCGGGCCCACTCGGTATGACGGTATCCATTATAGTCTGGCCAGACGCATTGTGATTGAGTCACGGGGATACCGGAATACGATAACGAGAAAAGGGACAAACGAGCAAAGAGGATAACGAGTGGCTTGTGTTCAAAAGTTGTTACACATGGGTGCCAAACTTCTCTCCTCTAACTTTGTCATATATCGCGAAGCAAAGGGAATGGTACATGACTAAACATAATGGTTCACTCGAAGTTTCTTCGTGTATGTGCGGGAGTCAACATGGGTGTCCATGGCTCCGCTGTTGATTATTGGCTATTGACAAAAGGCTGTTGACCTATGTCCGGAAGATGTTCTGAGTCATGTCCGCATTATACCGAACCTATTGGGTCACACACTTAACGAGCAGTAGTCTGTTAGAATACTAGAATGGTAGAAGGTTTAGTGGAAGCAAAGCAGAATAGTTCATACGGGTACCGGAAGTAGTTCCGGGGATTTATGAAATAGTTCATAAGGGCACCAAAAGTAGTTTTGGGTATTTAAGGATATGTCCGGATCACTCTGGAGTAGTCCCAGGTGGTTCCAGAACATATGAAAATGGTAATGGGAAAGTTTACGATCAACCGGAATAGTTTCGGTGATCGGTGGACAGCTTAAACAATATGTTGTGTTCACCGGACATAATAACCTTTGCCCGGATGGCTCCGAAACCCATTTATATGGCTCCGGAACATTCGTTAGAGGTTCTGGAAGGTATTGGAAGTGCTCCAAAAGTGTCCGGAATGTCCCGAAACAGTCCCGGTAGGTCCCGGAAGGTCCTGGAAGCTTCTAGAAGGTTCCGGAAGGTTCCGGGCAGTACCACCCACTGCCCTGCGCCCCTGGCCTTGGGGAGCAAGCCACCTAGGCTGCCCTGGCCGCCCAGGTGGTGGGGGCGCACCAAAAAGGGGTGGGAGATCCTCCAGGTGGGATTTCCAAATACCATTATGGAAGGTTTCCGGTGGGAAGGTATGTGTAGGTTTGGAAGGCTAGGGAGTCCAAGTTGGACTCCCAAACCTCCTTGAGCTGCGCCCTAGGCCCCTTGGCCACCTATATAAGGTGATCCAAGGGTGGGGGAAGACACACACAATCAATCCCCAAGGCCTATGCGCCACCCTCCCTCCTCTGAACCCCGTTGCTCCACTTTTAGACCCCGGTTTAGACGCTGTTCTAGATCGGAATCCGTTAGGGTTTTCTCCCTCTAGTTTTCTCGGTGGCGTTCATCTCTGGACGGCGGAGCGCTGCTGGATTGCTGCTACGGGATGTGTGGATACTAATGGAGGGGTCGTACCTTCGACCCTTCTTCGAGGATCTTGTTCATGGAACTTGTCCGTGGGACTAGATCGCGGGACTTGTTCGTGGGATTGATCGAGGGACTGTTCGTGGGAGAACTTGCGAGATCTACTTCCACTACGTCCACGAGCTTCACCAACTCTACTTCCGCTACATCGGTTGGTGAGCCATGACCTAAAACCTTGTATGCAATCTTCTTGGATGATCTTGGGTTCTTGATTCGTAGGCCGAAATTTTTTGTTTTCTACTACGTTTCCCAACAGTGGTATCAGAGCGATCCTTGATTAGATGCATGTTTAGGTCTAGATCATATGTGTGATATGAGGCATTGATTTTCTTGTTGCTTCCCTGTCATGTGATTTTTTCTATGCTTGATGGCAAGTTGAGGTTTTGCTACAAGGATTGAGTTTTCCATCGATCCCTCTATGCTGCTTTCAGTATGCTGGTTGCCTTGATCATGGTCTACATCAAACTCCTTGGATCTCATCTTAATCTCGCAATAGAAGATTTAACATGGAGGGGCTTGTGGATTTTATGAACTCAAATCCACACGGGGGTCACGCGTTTAACGAAGTTTGGCTTGTGGCATTAGTTGCTGCACGCACCCCGTATGTTAAACTAGCAACAAAAGAAGTATCGTGTTTTGTTTTATCTAGGGTTTCTCGTTTGCCTTGTAAACCTGCTTAACAACCACGATAAAAGTTGCAACAACCCGTGTAGATGGCGATCTAACTTGTTTTTGCAGAGTATGCATGTGATGTGGTATAGCCTTCAAGATTTGCAATGTGTTTGTATGAGATGCTATATGTTATGTAATATTTATTCGCGACCTGCGTGTCGTGGTACGGCATGATGACTGGAGTCATATGATTGTCACTTAATTATGGCCTGCGTGCCAGAACTGTTTATTAGCTCGAGGCAAAGCAATAGATAGATGCAAAGGTGATGATCTACGATGCGGAGGTGGACCCCGACGCACATGCCGGAAGCCGTGGTGATGTTCCCGGCGCCAAGGAAAAAGTTGTTGGACACGGTGACTTCAACCACGACGACGTGAAGACAATGAAGACTTCACGAAGCAAAGGGCTATACTATATCACAAAATTTTATGAACTGCCTATGATGTTTATCCCTTTGATGCACCCTTGTTTGATGCGCGATAGTCGTATTTTATTAGGGTGATCTCTCGCAAAACAATATCAAGTTGATAGTGTTCTTCCAACTGTAGCACCGTCTATACTATGTTTCACATCGGAGCAGGTCATGTCACATGGGTGCACACGGTGTGACGCATAAAAGACGGGTGTGTTAAAAGAACACATAGCACATTACACTTGGTTATCTTGACGGTTTGGATAAAAGCTTGCTACCGGAACACGCCCATCGAAAGATGAACAAGAATCACCTTTGGCGTGATTGGCAAGTTGGCCTACCGGTCCAGTCTAAGTCATCAGTGATGTCACATCAATGGCGGACGATTGGGCTGGATCTTGAATCACTCCAGCATCAATTACGAGAGATATTGATCTGAGTGGGAGCGCACTAAGTAATTAAATTGATTAATCACAAGTGCAACTTAATTATGAACAAAGTCTTAGTATTTGCATTATCGTTGTAGAATAATGGCTCGCGTTACCACCTTCCCAATTGATTTTGATTAACTATTTTATCTGGTAAAAACTTTACGATTGGTACCGTATTGTGAGGACTATCCTCAATAGTGTCGAGAAGGAGCTTGTCCTATCGCAAATTTTTGATGCTCTCCCGCTGATGCTATGGATGATGTGACTTATGTCCATAATCCAAAATGCTAGAATTCCACGACAGCTAAGTGCATTGTCTTCACCATCATGAAACCCGAACTTCGAAAAGTTTGGGATAGTTATGTTATATTCATGGAACTGAAAAATAAGTTTTCAGTAGTAAGACAATTAATGTTGGATATAAGATATCTAGTACAATGTATGATTGTAAGCATTAGTGAAAATGTTCATTGTGCTCTAAACAAAACTGATGTGTGGGATCCAGAAGAACAATGATCATATGATGATGAGGATTAAGGGAAAGGAAGTTCCATAGGGTGTTAGTAAGACTTACACGCCGGAAAGTCCATGGCCTGCGCCACCCTTGATCATGTGTGATCTTCTGTGAGTAGGAGTGACATTGGAAATAGAACTATGATACGTATAAAGGCAAAACGAAAGAAGACTGGAATAACCAGCTCAGAAATGAAAGTCATACGGAGTTATAGATGAATTCATTGCTGGTCAAGAGATGTAATTCTTGGGAATCATGATTAAGCAGTTAATTGTGGATTCTGTATATTGTGATTAAACTTTTGATCACCGGAATATCACATCGATTGCATATTGTTGCAACTCGATGCAAGAAATACTATGGCCTTTATGACTAGCTAATGATGAGTTTTGACACGCTCGGGAACACGGTAAAAGGTTTACTATACCGTGTGTTGACTCTATGATTATCTTCATAATTCATTTTAGAGTTGAGTAAATTGTTACAACACTTTAGCCTTGTTGCAAAACATCATTTTGAATCATGTTTGTTGCAGTAGAGTTGTTCAAAGCTATGAATAACGTAAAGGCCATACTTCCATTATGAATAGGGTGTATGTTATGAATCTTGATAATAATACTAAACATTCATAACACTGACGCTAAACGTCGCAAGACTAACAGAAATACCACATAGATGTGGCACTGCCGTTTATCACAAGTGACATAACATGCATGAAGAATTTCCATAAGTGATGGACTTTCGAGTCATATGATTATGAATCACTTGACGCTTGCGATCTTTGTCTCGAATTAATGTGACTAAAACACCGTTAATAGGCCATACATGAACGGGCAACTAAACCATTGGTAATCATACATGATGATGTGTGTAGTCCAATAAGTGTAGTTGTGTGCAGTGGATTCCCTATCTTCACTCATGAGTTGAAGTAGATATGTGGATATCTGTTCAATAGAGACATACGTCTGAAATCTTTGAAATGTTCAAGGAATTTTAGAGTGAAATAGAAATTCATTGTAACAAGAAAATAAAGCTTCTGCAAATTAGATTGTAGAAAGTAATATTTAAGTTACAAGTTTAGCAAACGTCTGATGAGTTGTGAAGAAGTGTCATAACTTGCGTCTCCCGGAACACCACTATGAGTAAAGTGTTCGAGAGATGTAATCAATCCATGTATGACACGGTAAGATCAAATATGACGTTTATCAATTTGCCATTATACTTATTAAAGTTATGCGTTAGTGACTACAGCTTTTACACTGAAAAGAGCACCATCAAATCTGTTGAAATGACACCATATTAGATGTGGTATGGACTGTTAAAACCATGTTGTCTTTTCTTAAAATTTGGGTATATGAGGCATATGTTTGACATACTCAAAACCCCAAATCAGATAAGTGCTACTTTGTTAAGGTTATGCCAAAAGTTTTGGTATTCCTCTATCACTACACAAAAGCAAAACTGTTTGCTGTTAAGAACAATGTATTTTGAAGAAAAACAGTTTCTTACAAAAGAGTAAGTGGGAGGACAGTGCAACTTGTCAAAGATTGTTGAATCTTCAGAGAAGTGCGCAGCTGAACCACACAGGTTAGACAAAAATCGTACAAACATTCATGATATGTAAAACGAGATATTGTTGTTCGACAATGATAAACCTGTGATATACAAAGAAGCGTTGATGGGCCCTGACTCCGGGATTTGGCTAAATGCCAAATAATCCGAGATAGTATCCATGGAAGTAAGTCAAGTTTTGAACTTGGTAGACCCTCGGAAAGACTAAAAGTCTGAAGAATATATATATGGATCTATAATTGATTCGGATGAAATTGTTTTATCCATAAAGCTCAACTCGTTGGAAAATTGTTTTCTAGCAAGTTCAAAGGTTGACTACGGCGAAATAGTGTCGACCGTAGAAATGCTTTAGTCAGTTCGGGTTATATTAGCAATTACTACATATCTCATTTATAGGATATGGTAGAATGAACGTCAAAACAAAGTTCCTACACGGAAATATAACAAAGGACGTATATGTGATACGACCGGAATGTTTTGTCGATTCAAAGGGTGCTAAAATAGATGCAAGACTTGGATATCCAGTGATGGACTGAAGCTAGCATAATGGAGTTGGAATTTTCGTTGTGATGAAATTGCCAAAAGAGTTTGTTTTCATCAGGAATAACGAAGATGCTTGAATATTCAAGAAAGTAAGTGGGAGCTGAATAATATTTCTAAAACCTTATGTATATGACATATTGTTGATTAGAAATGATATAAATTTCTTGACACAAATAAGGACTTTATTGAAAATAGTTTTCAGCTGAAGTACTTGGGCTAATATAGCATTAGTATTGAGCGCAGTGATCTATGAAGATAGTAAGTGCCTGATCATGCTAAAGCCAATACTACATATTGACATGATACTAAAGTAGTTTAGTATGAAAACGCCAGGAAGGATGTTCTTGCCGAGGTCACGGTGAAAAGTTGTTTGCGGAAATCGGTGTTCATGAACATTGATAAGCAAAACACATGAATTGAATTTCACTCACATGTGTGTTTGGATTAATCATGTACACCATAATATGTAAAACGACCAGATATGTCCAACGCTCCAAAAGGTTGTGAGCAAGATACCAAAGTGATCAATATGTTGATCATTGGACAAGCAGTGAAAAGTTAAACTTATGATAGATAAGATATGTTTCTCAGAAAATGGAGATAATGAAGAGCTCGTTGTAACAAGTTACACCAGCTGAATTTTGATGTAAACAGTTACACATATTCAGTCTTCATACTTACTCCGATCGATTTTCGATTTTAATTGGGATTATGTGTTTCACACGTAAGGGTGGCACAGTATGGAGGAACTATGTCAAGTTCGATACTGTGGCGAATTCTATAACAGAGGCTAAGTATATTGTTGCTTAAAGAAGTAACAAGGAGGGTATTTTGAATCATAAATTCATTTATGAACATGGTATGGTTTCCTAGATGATTGAAGCTCATGGAACATTGACGAATGATTTCATGACTTATTCTAAAGGAACCAAGGTCCTGCCAAATGATTCAAACATATACAAAGCTAAACTGATAAAATTAGTGAATTTTATGATAGCGTGAAAACGCGAAGATATGCAAGATACAAACGGGCCTGAAACGTCAGATCCGAAGATGAGGTCTATACCACAAATGAAGCATTTCTTACACCGGTATGCCATAGGTGTAAAGTGCTCAAGCACTGACAATATTATTGACTCTAGTGCAAGTGGGAGACTGTTCGAAATATGCCCTAGAGGCAATAATAAAATGTTATTATATATATATTTCCACGTTCATAATTAATGTTTATATTTCTGTGCTATAATTGCAATGACCCTGACTGTGAGATTCAGAAGAAAACTCATTTGCATGTGTGGAAATGTAAACACCAAGAGTTCCTGGTTTAGCCTCTAAGACCAGCTCATGTGCTAACTGATGATTACGTTTTCTTAATCATGGACATTGTTCTTGTAACAAGGATGTCAATAGCAATGGGAACATATTGTTAGCAGAACAATGATGTTGAACCGACCCCAGTATTGAATGATATACTTAGAGATCACATCGTAACAACGTTATAAGTCATATCATGAAATGTTTTCATATACGTAATTCCTTAGACCATGAGAGTATCGAGTTGCTTCAAACAGGAAGACATGCTTTGGTTCTTAGATGAATCCTCCCGTAAATGGGAAGTAGTAAAATAAGTTCTGGGTATGTCAGATGGTGTGGCTAGTGACTGTGATAGTTCAAGAATGGGATTTGCTCCTTCACGATGAAGAAGATATTCACTTCGGGCCCACTCGGTATGACGGTATCCATTATAGTCTGGCCAGACGCATTGTGATTGAGTCACGGGGATACCGGAATACGATAACGAGAAAAGGGACAAACGAGCAAAGAGGATAACGAGTGGCTTGTGTTCAAAAGTTGTTACACATGGGTGCCAAACTTCTCTCCTCTAACTTTGTCATATATCGCGAAGCAAAGGGAATGGTACATGACTAAACATAATGGTTCACTCGAAGTTTCTTCGTGTATGTGCGGGAGTCAACATGGGTGTCCATGGCTCCGCTGTTGATTATTGGCTATTGACAAAAGGCTGTTGACCTATGTCCGGAAGATGTTCTGAGTCATGTCCGCATTATACCGAACCTATTGGGTCACACACTTAACGAGCAGTAGTCTGTTAGAATACTAGAATGGTAGAAGGTTTAGTGGAAGCAAAGCAGAATAGTTCATACGGGTACCGGAAGTAGTTCCGGGGATTTATGAAATAGTTCATAAGGGCACCAAAAGTAGTTTTGGGTATTTAAGGATATGTCCGGATCACTCTGGAGTAGTCCCAGGTGGTTCCAGAACATATGAAAATGGTAATGGGAAAGTTTACGATCAACCGGAATAGTTTCGGTGATCGGTGGACAGCTTAAACAATATGTTGTGTTCACCGGACATAATAACCTTTGCCCGGATGGCTCCGAAACCCATTTAGATGGCTCCGGAACATTCGTTAGAGGTTCCGGAAGGTATTGGAAGTGCTCCAAAAGTGTCCGGAATGTCCCGAAACAGTCCCGGTAGGTCCCGGAAGGTCCTGGAAGCTTCTAGAAGGTTCCGGAAGGTTCCGGGCAGTACCACCCACTGCCCTGCGCCCCTGGCCTTGGGGAGCAAGCCACCTAGGCTGCCCTGGCCGCCCAGGTGGTGGGGGCGCACCAAAAAGGGGTGGGAGATCCTCCAGGTGGGATTTCCAAATACCATTATGGAAGGTTTCCGGTGGGAAGGTATGTGTAGGTTTGGAAGGCTAGGGAGTCCAAGTTGGACTCCCAAACCTCCTTGAGCTGCGCCCTAGGCCCCTTGGCCACCTGTATAAGGTGATCCAAGGGTGGGGGAAGACACACACAATCAATCCCCAAGGCCTATGCGCCACCCTCCCTCCTCTGAACCCCGTTGCTCCACTTTTAGACCCCGGTTTAGACGCTGTTCTAGATCGGAATCCGTTAGGGTTTTCTCCCTCTAGTTTTCTCGGTGGCGTTCATCTCTGGACGGCGGAGCGCTGCTGGATTGCTGCTACGGGATGTGTGGATACTAATGGAGGGGTCGTACCTTCGACCCTTCTTCGAGGATCTTGTTCATGGAACTTGTCCGTGGGACTAGATCGCGGGACTTGTTCGTGGGATTGATCGAGGGACTGTTCGTGGGAGAACTTGCGAGATCTACTTCCACTACGTCCACGAGCTTCACCAACTCTACTTCCGCTACATCGGTTGGTGAGCCATGACCTAAAACCTTGTATGCAATCTTCTTGGATGATCTTGGGTTCTTGATTCGTAGGCCGAATTTTTTTGTTTTCTACTACGTTTCCCAACACTGCTGTCCCAGAATACCTGCGCGGGTCCGAGACTGAAATCACCTTCTCCCGAGAAGACCACCCTCCAGCCATCCCGCGCACAGGACACGCCGCACTAGTACTCGAAGCAAGAATCGAAAACTACGACATGTCACGTGTCTTCATGGACGGCAGCATCGGAATCAACATAATATTCACCAGAACCCTGGAAGAAATGCTCATCCAAAACTCAGCACTGAAAACTTCAGGCACAACGTTTCATGGAATCGTGCCAGGGAAAGCAGTATACCCCCTCGGAAAAATAAGTCTCGAGGTGGTTTTTGGCAGCACGAGCAACTTCCGCAAAGAGACATTGGATTTCGAAGTGGTCAACTGGAAATCACAATACCACACCATCCTAGGATGACCAGCCCTCGCGCGTTTCATGGCAGTGCCACACTACGCCTACCTCAAGATGAAAATGCCAGGCCCGCGAGGAGTGATCATAGTCAGCGGCAGCTTCGTCAGATCCGACCGCTGCGACAAAGAGTTCCACAAAATATCAGAAACCTTCTGAGCACACCAAGCCAACGGAGCCACAACATCAGAGGAAGAGGCCCTACCATAGAAGAAAAAGGGAGCAACAACAATTTACCGTCCTTAGGGATACTAAGCCATCGATCCAAATAAAGGGGATGTCTTCAAGCAACAGCCCCCCCCCTCGTGTAAGAAACAAAGGAGAAATATTGAAAATATTTTTCCAAAAGTTCTTTTCATCGGCACTCGGGGGCTCGCCGAAGCAACCACCCCCGAGGCGTTCTTCGCAAACGCGACTCTAAAAATTGGCACTCGGGGGCTCGCCGAAGCAGCCACCCCCCGAGGCGTTCTTCGCAAACGCGACTCTAAAAATGTCGGGACCCGGGGTTAGCATATGCAAGCCTCGCTACAACACAATCATATGGAGAGCCGAGAACCGTACCCACTTGTCTAAGAAGACAAGGCCAAGCACAGAACGTTCTCGGAAAGCATCGAACGTGAGGGGCATCCCATCCAGACTGGATGATCAACTGAAATGGGTCCTCATCGTCCGCACACAAGTCTAAATGATATGGGTGGTGAACTCCCATACTCATAGACAAGTCGCCTCAACCATACTATCGATTGTATTATAACCCTTACATAGACTTACTCCAGCCCGATCACTTAGTCGGGGTCTAGGGCGGGCTCGATCATACATCAAAGTGTGCACGTGACGGAGTCACGAACAATCGCATCGCGATGCCCCAAGCGGCGCACATCTAAGGGCCACTTGGTGTATAAAAGACCGCCAGCCAGCTCACAACTAAGGTCTCGAAAACCCATACTAAGACATGCATGTTATAATCATACACGCAGCACACATGTCCAGTATGAACAACAGGTATCATTGCAATTCTCTACAAAGTATACAACTTTATTGATAACTCTTACAGAGTGCACCCAGAGATCACAAGTCTGTGATCCAACATTACATCAAACATGCGGAAGCAAAGTAGGTCTGAGTACAGACAAGTTTAACAAATGGCTTAGAGAAGCCTTATCTATAAACAAGCCCTTCCACGAGGGAACAGTCGTCTGACTGGGACTACACTAGCTTGGTCTTCAGTCGTCGAGCTCGATGAAGAAGCCACCTTCGGGGTCAGTGGGTTCATCTAAAACATAGAATAAGAAAATGTGAGTACAAAGTCGTACTCAGCAAGACTTACGTAGGAACTATACTACTCATGCACATGTATCAAGGTAAAGGGAGGTGGGGTTCAATTGCAGAAGTGCCAGCTTTGACTTGGCTAGTCCTGAACTACGAGTACCAGACTTGAGGAAAGAAGCGTACACGAGTCCACTACATCTCCAACCAATTACACCACTATGGTGCCTTCCTCGACTTCCCCACGAGAAAGCACGCCATAGCACTCACACTTATCTTGGTAAGTTTTATAAGTATCCAGTTCAAGTTGTCTAGTAATCAAGCTAAGCTTTCCAAGCAGTCCTTAACCGCGGATGCGGCTATTCGAATAGTTTTGTTAACCCTGCAGGGGTGTACCTCTACACACACGTGTCATCAGTTACCGCCTTTTGCGTGTCACCGTTCAAGAGGTGACAACGAGGATGCCACCACAACACTTCGCCCACAGCTCCGTTCTAGTCCAGAGAGTCGCCATAATGAGGGGGATCCGTATGGAAGTCCGGCCGAGGTTCCAGTACAGCCTCAAACGATGTGTGCAGGGTCCCAAGCCGGTCTTGAAAAGCCGTTCATCCACTTCGCAGACCGTGCCACAGACCTACCAGAACTCCGAAGTACTGCGACTTCTGGGGTTCGAACGGGGTGAGGTACTAGGATGAGAGGGGTCAGTGAGCCCAATGTGTGGTTGTACTCTTCTTCTTGGATCACCACACAAGAACTCGGACTTAAGGCGGTGTTCAACGAGACAACCCACTGTGTACTCCTACACAGCCTCTCATCGTTCACCTTGTATTAGGGTAGATTCACCAACACATTTCCACCATCATCAACATGATCACTACCATCCCGACTCACAAAAGAGTAACCTCATTGTAACTCTAAGCATGCAATAAGCAGTAACAGTTGCAGGGGTTACATGAAATCAATCAACTCCTACATCTACTAGGATTGTGGTTTGCTTACTACTGTGACAAGATGATAGGTCATGCAAAGGATATGGGTTCAACTATGCGATAGAAACGTTATCATGGTAATCATCCTAAACAATGCATAAGCGAGACTGAGAGGGAAGTGGGATTTTATCGACATGATCAATGGGGGTTTGCTTGCCTTGCTGATGAGGATCAGTCACAGGGTCTTCAACGAAGGGGGTGATCTCGGGTTCCGGCTCCACTTCTATCAGCAACATGACAATCATAGGATCAACATAAAGTACAATGCACAATCACATGAATAAGATTGTAATGGTGATGTTCATGGCTGCATTGTGTGGACAATTCCATTTAAAAAGGAGTATATTGCAATTGAATTGCGAATTCAAACTCCATTTGATTTATCGATGAATTTCAAATGCATTTGAATGCATGGAAATTCATTTGAAATGGTTTAGCATGTAGTGATGTTATAAAGGTGAGGTAAAGTCTCTGATATGTGGATGAAACCATTTAAAAGAAGTGGGCTGCAAAGTCAATTGCAAATTCACTCCAAATTTGAATTCAAATTAAAGCCATATGGTTGATTGCCACTGTTCACCCAATTTAAATTGGTCAAACATGAAAACAAAGTCCATATTCAGAATCCTTGAATTTTTCTGATAATTTTAGACATATTATTTGTCCAATTTGGAGTTAATATGAATTAGTTATGATTTATTGAAGTTTAAGCTATTTTTTGGAATTTTCTGGAATTACTGAAATTAAATAAATCATTTAAAAGATTTACCGCGCCAGCCTGACGTCAGTGGGGGGGGGGGGGTTAAATAACCCGGTTAGTTAAACTAACCATGGGGTTACTTAGTGGCCTGGGCCTACATGTAAGTGGCCCAGGGGGTGGTTAGTGTGGGGATTAGGTATTAGGGTTAGCTTCTAATGGCACGGGTCGCCGGATCTCTCGCCGGAGAGCTCGCCCGACTTGGGTTTTCGGCACGAGGCGAGGAGGGGAGACCACGGGCGTGCTCCTTTTCGTCTCGCGCATCCAGCGGGGTAGGAGGGGGCCAAAGGCATGGCCTTTGGCCACGGCTAGGCCAAAACGATGGAGTTGACGGGGAATGCTCTGGACAAGGTGGCGCTCTTCGGGGACCTCAGTCTCCACGGTGGCGCTCGTTGGTGCTCCGGCTAGGGCTTCGGCCACGGTGCGGAACTCGCCGGGGAAGGAGAAAGGGGAGCCGAGGGCGAGGGGAAAGCATGCGGGGGGTTCTGCGGGTGCGTGGCGTGCGCTGCGTGCAAAGGAGAGGCCTAGAAGGCTCTCCTCGACGGTGGCCGTCGACGCGTGCCCCTGCCCTCCAGCGACCTGCTTGGAGGCGCGGGGGAGGAAGAAGACAAGCGCCCCGGTGGGCTGGGCCGAGGCAGAGGGAAGGTGGGCCTCGCCCCTGGGCGTTAGGTAAGTGTCTCTGCTCTTCTTTTTTTTGCAATATGTTTGACCTAGCTAATAAAATAGCTAGGCATTTTATTAAATGCCAATATTTTTTATATGGCCTCATCAAATATAGAGCTAGCCACTTATAAAATTTGAGCACTTTTAAAATTCAAATTATTTGGACTTTAATTCAAATAGGGGTTTATATTTAAATCCATGCTCCTATTTGAATATTTGAAAAATCCATGAGCATGGGGTTGGTCCCACATCACTTGATATGTGATCCCACTCATTTATGGGACTTTTCAAACATGCAAAAGGAATTTTTGGAGCAACTTTTTATCTAGCCATTTGAAATAAATTCATCTGGGGGGTGTTCTCTCTCCCATTTTGATTTCTTTTGAAATTTTTATCATGAATGCAAAGGAGCACTTGATCCTAGCACATACCTAACTTGGGGTTGTGACAAATCGCCCCCACTCAAAAGAATCTCGTCCCGAGATTCAGAAGTCTGCGGGAGGAAGGAGGGGTACTCGGCACGGAGACGATCTTCTCTTTCCCACGTGGCTTCTCTCTCGGAGTGGTGTGACCATTGCACTTTCAGAAACTTGAGCTTCTGACGGCGAGTGACACACTCCGCTGAATCAAGAACACGAACAGGGTATTCTCGATAAGAAAGGTCATCTTGTATATCAAGCGTTTCATGGTCGACTTCGCGGATGGGGTCCTTGAAGCAACGCCTGAGTTGTGACACATGGAATACATCATGTACTCGGGAAAGGTGCGGGGGTAGTTCAAGTTGGTAGGCAACTTCTCCACGTTTAGCAAGAATGCGGAAAGGTCCGATGTAACGTGGGGCAACTTGCCTTTGATACCGAAGCGTTGGGTTCCATTCAGAGGAGTAACCCTAAGGTAAGCCTTCTCATCCAGATTGTAGCTTTCTTGCCTATGATGACGATCATAGTAGCTTTTCTGACGAGACTGGGCGACTTTCAATTGATCACGAACAATGCGAACTTGCTCTTCTACTTCCATGATCATGTCCGGTCCAAAGAATTGTCTTTCACCGGTTTCTGACCAGTTTAGGGGTGTTCGACATCGTCGTCCATATAGGAGTTCAAAAGGAGCCATGTTCAGACTAGATTGGAAACTATTGTTATAAGCAAATTCGGCGAATGGAAGAGACTTCTGCCAATTCTTTCCGAATGAGATAACACAAGCTCTGAGCATGTCTTCAAGAATTTGGTTAACCCTTTCGACTTGACCACTAGACTGAGGATGGAAAGCTGTACTAAAGGAGAGATGAGTTCCCATAGCATGTTGGAAGCTTCCCCAAAATCTAGAGGTGAAAAGGCTACCACGATCAGAATTGATTTCCAAAGGAACACCGTGAAGAGACACAATTCTAGAGACATACAAGTCCGCTAACTGGCTAGCAGTTATAGACTCGTGAACGGCAAGGAAGTGAGCAACTTTGGAAAGTCTATCCACCACAACGAAGATGGCATCATTTCCTTTCTGGGTTTTTGGAAAGCCGGTGATGAAGTCCATACCGACCTTGTCCCATTTCCACTCTGGAATAGGCAAAGGTTGAAGTGTACCAGCAGGTCTTTGGTGTTCTGCCTTGATGCGACGACAAACATCACATTCGGCAACAAATCGAGCAATGTCTCTCTTCATCCTAGTCCACCAAAATCTCTGGCGTAGATCTCGGTACATTTTCGTGCTACCGGGATGAATCGAGAGGGGTGTGTCATGGGCTTCCTTGAGGATGAGTTGCCTTAGTTCCCTATTCTTAGGTACTACCAAACGATTTCCAAAGAATACCGTTCCTTTACTATCTGTGGAGAAACATCTAGCAACTCCGCTAGCAATGTTCTCCTTGATCCGGCGAACACCTCGTGCACGCCTTTGGGAAACTATGATTTGATCCTCAAGAGTTGGTTTCGCCACCAAGGTAGAAAGATAGCCATGAGGAATAATCTCAAGATTGAGTTTGCAAAATTCCTCATAAAGAAGTGGTTGATACTGTTGTAACATGAGGTTGTTACAATACGACTTACGACTTAGTGCATCAGCCATGACATTGACTTTGCCTGGGGTGTAAGAAATTCCTACGTCGTAATCTTTTATCAACTCTATCCAGCGTCTTTGCCTGAGGTTATGATCTGGCTAGGTGAATATGTATTTGAGGCTTTGGTGGTCGGAATAGATCTCACAACGATTACCAAGGAGGTAATGTCGCCAAGTTTTTAGGGCATGAACTACGGCAGCGAGTTCAAGGTCATGGGTAGGATAGTTCTCTTCATGTGGCCGCAACTGGCGTGAAGCATAAGCTACCACATGTCTATCTTGCAGAAGTATGCATCCTAACCCTTGCCGTGAGGCGTCACAAAAGATCTCGAAATACTTTTTGTTGTCTGGAGGCGCAAGTACGGCTGCAGAAGTCAATCTTCCTTTTAGCTCTTGAAAGCTTTCCTCGCACTTGGGAGTCCATAGGAATTTCTTATCTTTCTTGAGGAGTTCAGTTAGAGACTTTGCAACTTTAGAAAAGTTCTCAACGAAGCGGCGGCAATAGCTGGCTAGGCCAAGAAAACTTCTAACTTGCTTAACCGATTCAGGTGGAGTCCAGTCAAGGACGGCCTGAACTCTCTCGGGATTCACAGCAATGCCTTTTGCAGAAATCACGTGGCCTAAGTAGGTCACTTCTGGTAGCCAAAATTCACACTTGGAGAATTTAGCATACAGGCGATGCTCTCTAAGTTTCATCAATACCAGCCTTAGATGTTCGGCATGTTCTTCTTCGTTCTTCGAGTAGATGAGAATGTCATCGAGATAAACTACAACAAATTTATCTAGGTACTCCATGAAGATCGAATTCATCATGCGCGAGAAAGTGGCGGGGGCATTGGTTAAACTAAAGGGAATATGCCCGAGAGGCAATAATAAAGTGGTTATTATCTTATTCCATGTTTATGATAAATGTTTATTTTCATGCTATAATTGTGTTAACCGGAAACGTTAATACATGTGTGTTTAATAAACAAAGAAAAGGTTCCTAGTAATGTCTCTCTTTATACTAGCTTGTTGATTAACGGATGATCAAGGTTTCCTGATCATTGACATTGGATGTCGTTAATAACAAGGTCATATCATTGGAGAATGATGTGATGAACATACACCCACAATAGTTATAGCAATACGATCATGTCATCAAAGTTTCTATTGCTGTATCAAACTTTCACGAAGTAACCCTAATCCTTAGACCATGAGATCAGGTCAATCACTGACACCGGAAGAGTACTTTGATTCCATGAAACGTCACACCGTAACAGGGTGATTATAAAGGTGTCGTTGGGTGCTTGGAAAGTGTTAGTTGAGGCTCGTGGATCAAGAGTGGGATTTGTCCATCCAGATGACGGAGAGATATACTCTGGGTCCTCTCGGTGATATCACATTGACATCGCTTGCAAGCACGTGACTGGCTCACGAGGATGTTATATCACGGAACGAGTAAAGAGTACTTGTCGGTAACGAGATCGAACTAGGTATGGATGATACCAAATGATCGGATCTCGGACAAGTAAAATATCGCGAGACAAAAGGAATTGGTTACGGAGTTTTTGGTTCACACGATCACTAGTTCATCATTGAGTAAGTGGGAGTCATCATGGATCTCCAGATCCCGCTGATGATTATTGATCAGAGAAGAGTCTCTGTCATGTCCATTTTATTCACGAAGCGTAGGGTGACACACTTAAGGATTCGTTGACGCGTTTGAGTGGATACGGAACGCCGGAGAATATACTGGAGAACACATGGACTGTTTTGATAAAACTGCTGGAATAGTTTTGGTATATCAAAATAGTGCAAGGGGATAATTGTTAATGTGTTCATTGAATGAAGTGTTCATCAATGAAGTACTCATTGAATGAAGTGTTCATTAATTTGAGTGACATTAAACAAGATAATTAAAAGTGTTTTAATGTGATAAACTCTTGGAATTTTGAGTGGATAATTATGGAAGTTATGTGAATAATGTGTGACCCTTTGTTTTTGTGAGTGGAGAGTCCACCCACATGATGAAGGGAGAGGTGGGGGAACCTCTTGGGGCGTGCTACCCCTTGGGGGCTGCCTCCCCCTCCTATATATAGATGGGCGGAGGTCGTCGCTGATCTGTACGTGTGACCGACTACGGAGACGCTACCCGTTCGTGGCGTCAAGTCTTCATCACGACCTTGAGGTCGGCGAGTGTTCGACTACATCACCCACGAGAATATTTCTCGTTAAAGCTTTTGGTCTTCGAGGGTGAGTCCTTCTCAAACCGTTACAAGTTATCTCCTAGATGTGATCTTGGCAGTTGCAATCGTAGGAAATTTTTTTGTTTTCTATGCAACGAACCCTTCATAAACCAAAGGACATGACGGTGTACTCGCAAAGACCATAACGAGTAGTAAAAGCCGTTTTGGGAATGTCCTCGTTTCGGATTTTGATTTGATGATAACCTAATCTCAAATCCATCTTGGAGAAGACAGAGGATCCTGCAAGTTGATCATAAAGATCATTGATCCTGGGCAGTGGGTACTTGTTCTTTATCGTCGCTAAATTTAGCGGGCGATAGTCTACGCACATCCTTTCTGTTCCATCTTTCTTCGTTACGAACAGAACGGGGAAACCCCATGGCGATGAGCTAGGGTGGATGAAGCCTTTTTCCAACAAAGCTTCAAGTTGGGTTTTAAGCTCAGACAACTCACGTGGGGCCATTTTGTATGGGCGTCTAGAAATTGGTGCGGTTCATGGGGCAAGATCTACAATGAATTCTACACATCTGTCGGGTGGCATTCCCGGCAGTTCTTCAGGAAAGACATCCGGGAAGTCATGAACCACCGGAACATCTTCAAGGTCGGGAAGAGGAAGCACATTCAAGGATTGTACTTGGGTTCTTGTTCTGGGTGAGGTGTAATCTATTGTCTGGCCTGAAGGATGTGTAAGTCTAACTGACTTGGCTTTACAATCAAGAAAAGCATTTTGTCTTGACAACCAATCCATACCAAGGATGACATCAATGTCTGAAGACTTGAGGGCGATGAGTGAATCAAGGAATACTAAACCCTCAATTGCAATTTGATTGCCATGGCTTACTCTATTAGTTTTCCATTTTAAACCAGGAGTTTGAATGATCATAGGGGTGTTCATTTCTTCAAAGGATACTTCATGCCGAAGTGCATAACTCTCCGACATGAATGAGTGAGATGATCCTGGATCGAAAAGGACAGAAGTGGGAACAAAATTGACTGGGAGCGTACCAAGAATGATGTCAGAAGTACCATCAGTTTCCTCAGCTGAAATTTGGTTCACACGTCCAAGATTTGCGGAAGTGGAAGGCTTGGCGGTGGAAACCTTCGGGGGTGGCTTGGCACGAACATTGGGGTTTCCTTTGGCATGGGGTGGAGCATTTTGATTGACGGGGCACTCACGAGAATAGTGACCAGGCTGGCCACATCTAAAGCTGTAAGAGCAAAGTTATAACCCCATGAGTTTTGGATATTGTTGGTCAAAACAGTAGAGGAACTAACAAGTTTTCTAGTGTGAAACATATGGTTAGGTTCCTGAAGTTATAGGTTGGTGATAAAGCTTGAACGAAGATTTATACTTTTACTGAAGCACATCCTCTGGAGTGAAGCTCATCACGGAGGTCGACCCCCAAAAAGATAAGGAATCCTGAAGCTCGTCTCATCGAAGAAGATGATCAAGATGGCGCATGACTTAGTTGTTTTTGCGTATTTTCTTTTACTTCTTTGAGTCGTAGGAAAAACCGTACTATCAAGAGGGGTTTAGTAAATGTACTCCGAAGGTTTTGATGAAAAGACTCAGATCGAATCTAAACCAGTGAGAAACCAGAGTTGAAGAAATCTCATGTGAGCTAGGTAATGCTTCACCAGCGAAGACTTTGTTCTTTCGGCTCCTGAAGCAGAACCAAGTCCGTGAGTCAGCTTTACTTGGAACGCAAGTAAAGTTGCGCTGTGATTGGAAATATGACCGTTAGGGACAGGTGTCAAGCTGTCACATCGGGTCACTTCAGTCATTTCGCACCTAGGGATTGCCACCTATAAATACGCCACCCCAGCCCTCATTGGCCGTAGGCTGCTCCAAGATTGATTCCTTACAGAGGAGAGAGAGAGAGCAACCCCACCGAAGCAAACCAAAAACCAATCCACCGAAGCATAAGTCCTATTGATCTGAGTTGATTCATTATGACTTAGGAAGAAGTTTGCTAGCCCTTTTATCTTGGAGAACTGCAATTCTCCTAGACGGTTAGAGAGTTGTTCAAAAGTATCCCAACTTGGAAGTGGGCAATGCAATTTGCTTTCAGCCCACCTTATCGGTACACCACCGCCATGTGCGCTCAGTACACTGCAACAAACCGGAAAAAGTACTACCCGAAGCCTCCGGCTGTCCCGCACCCAAATTCACTCAAGACCCCGGATGATTATCCTGAAGAGCAAGAACGGCTTGCTATTCTGGCTGAGAAGAAGAGGATCCGAGACGAGAAAAAGGCAAAAGCTCTTGCTGTTGCAGGGCTTGATGAAGCCGAACCATCGAAGCCTCAGAAGAAGCGAAAGCTTCGGAAGCTAAGTGATTCACCTCCTCCTGCTTCAGAAGAGGAAGCTGAACACGAAGCCGATGACGAAGCTGATGCAGCTGCACAGCTTGAAGACTCGATCGATGAAGATCCTGCTGATGAAGCAGATGATGAGTCAGAACACTCTCCCATTCCCCTAGTCCAAAGAAGAAACTGATTCGGATGCCTCTGAAGAAGAAGGCTGGAGCGAAGCCAACTGCTCCTAAAGGTGTTAAGTTCCAAGAACCTTCAGCACCTCCTGCTCCAAAGAGGAACATTGATTTGACGAACTTAGTGGTCGAGGCACCCCTGTCCTCCAAGCCTCCCCGCCGTCCTGTTCCTACCGAGCAGAGGACCAAGGAACGGCATGACCCGAAGGCAAAGCCTGTGGCTAAGCCTGCTGCCATCCCCGAAGCCAAAGCTCCAGAACCAGTTAAAGCCCCGAAGCCGAAGGCAACTATGGCTAAGCCTGGTCAGACTTTTGCCCAGGTTGGCACAAAGAAGCTGTCCGAAGCTGAATTGCGGAAGAGAGACCGCATTGAAGCTGAACGTCTGCACGCCGAAGCTCAAGCCAAAGCTAAGGCTGAAAAAGAAGCCAAAGAGAAAGAGAAAGCTGATAGAGAAGCAACTGATCTTGAAAAGCAAAGGAAGGAGCTGGCTGAGGCAAACCAGCAAGCTGAAGCGAAGCGCAAGCTAGCTGAAGCTCAAGCACAAGAGGCTAAGGCTGCCGCCGAAGCCAAACAACTTGCTGAAGCTGAAGCCAAACGCCAAGCTCAGCTGGATATCCTTCGCACAAAGAAGGCTGAGAAAGCTGCCAGGGCCGCTCAAAAGGAAGCCGCTGTGGACATGGCACCGAAGGAAATTCCCCCGAAGCCAGTCGCAGCTCCTGTTCCCGAAGCCCAAGTTGAAGCTGAACATAGTGAGCACAACTTCCCGGATGCTAGGGAAGGTGAACTTTGGGACTGTCTGGGTCTGAGTCAGACATACCTTAAGCTTGCTGAAGGTGTTAATCCCCAAGCTGTAGATATTGGAGATACTTACATTTCACCAAATCTTTCAGCCATGGTCGAAAATTTGTACAATCAGCTGAGAGATCTGCATTCAAGGGATAGATCAGAAACTGCAAAGATCCTGAAATTCCAGAAGAGAACAGATGAAGAATATGATGAGGATTTCAAGAACGAAGCCTCAGCTGCTTCGAAGAAGATTGCTATTGTTAATGAACAAACGAAGCAAAATATTCAAGTCTTTCAAGACAAGTTAAAGTCTGCCATTGAAGAATGCTGCAAGACTCACAATGCTTCAGTCATGGCTCTTGACTCGAAGAAGCGCGAAGCCATGGTCAAGCAATTAGCTTCACCTCTTCCCAAGCTGCAACCTAGGAAGAGACGACTGATTACTGACACCGAAGAGGCTGATGAAGTAAGTTCTCACCCGGCCAAGAAGGCCCCAAAAAAGGCATCGCCCCCACGATGCAAAATAATCAAACTTGGCAAACCCTCATCGAAGCCATCCGCCCCCGAAGTCATTCCACCCCTTGCTCCAACTCCTCCTCCTCCTCAACCTGCTCCTCAACCGTCTGCTCAAGACAATTTCGCGCCAGAAACCTCTCCACCCCCTCAAGCCATTCCTGAAAAGGATTACTCTTCAGTTCACTCTGCTGAGGAGTCTGAAGACAAACAAGGCGAAGCCCAAAATCAAGCTGCTGATGCTGAAGCCAATGCTGATGCAGAAGTAGAAGCTGAAGCCGAAGCAAATGAGTTGGCCATCGTCACTCAACCGCAAAGGCGAATCACAGATTCTCGAAGGCATTGCATTCCTGCTCAGGACACCCAGCTGGACTCCATCTATCCAAGAGAGACTTTTCCCATATTCCTGGGAGAAGGATCTTCGTCAAGACACGGTCCTGAATTTGACATTGAAGTTCATCGCAAGAAGCTTCGATTCTTTGGCACTAGTCCATATGATTCACCAAGAACAGCTGACGATCTTCGATTCTGGACTGCTGAACAACAAATCTTGTACACAAAGCTTTACTGCCAGAAATGTGTACTTTTCAGACACAAGTACTTGGATATGCACAGTCTAGCTTCTGCAACGTGCTTCCAAAACATAGTGGAAACTATCGAAGCACAGAACTTGACTGGATTATTTGCTATGGAAACTCCATTCAATTCAGAGCTAGTGAATCAATTCTATGCCACACTATATGTCTCTGGAACCCCAGAAGATACTAGCACATGGATTCTTGAATGGATGATTCAAGGGAAAGTCTTCAGGATGCATACAGATGAATTCATGGATATCATAAACATCCCAAGACACACTGGAGAAATTGCAAAAGTTCACATGTTACCGGATCCCACTGAAGCTGAATTTGCATCTTTATTGGATCCCGAAGTCTCTGTAGATCACATGCCAGAAAAAATTCGCCCGAAGCATTTAGTGTTCATATCGAAGACTTGGTTTTATATCTTGTCAAACTCACTAATGCCTCTCAGTACAGCGAATGAAGAATCCAATATTCTTCATCCTACTCGTCATGCTCTTATGAAGCTCACCCATGGTCATGTGTTCGACTTCGAGGACTGTTTTCTTCGATACATGGTGCAAGCTGCAGAATTGGTACATCAACTGAAGCCATATGCTCCTTGGCTGCAAGCCATTTGCAACCATGGACGCAGCGAAGATTACACTGAGAAGCATCACCCGAAGCTGTTCTGCCCTCCGGTCCGCGATACTATGAATTTCTTCAGGCGGCCAAATGACCCTTTTGCAACATATGTAGGAGTCAGACAGCACATGAATGAATGCAACATGTCGAAGCGTTACCAGAAAGAAGTGTACCACTTTGAAGTTGCTATTCGTAACCAACAACTGCTTGAAAACTTCATCGAAGGAAATCAGCGCCAGATGCAACATCTGTCTGATGAGATAAACAGAGTTGGAAACATTGCAATGAACAACAACCAATACTTGAAGGTATTGAAGCGTCATTCTTGGAAAGGCCTCAGGAAGTCTAACTCTGTGAAGAAACTTCAAGCTGACCGCATATTCAAGGAATATCCACATCTGCAGAGGAACTTTTCCATAAATGATACAGTCGACCGCCCCAACCCCAAGATCCCTTCGCTGGACAAGATTGATGAAGTCTTATTCGTCAACCCTGCTGAACAGATTCGCCCCGATACCTTATCGGATGAAGACTCCCATACCTCGAAGCACGAAGATGATCCTCTCGACGACAGCGACCTTGAATTACTTCAAGCGCCAATGGACTTCGACGAGGAAGAATCACCTGCTTCGACCGAAGGTGATACTTTAGGCGATGCATCTTCTTCCGGCGAAGACAATGTGCAGGGTCCCCGGGTTGCAGCTGACGCGTAAATGCTCTCGATCTGCCTCTCAACCTATTGTCCAATTCTTGACAAAAAGGGGGAGAACGTAGGCATCGATGAGTCTAGATTCGCTGCGGGGTTTTTGGGTTTTGATTCGATTTGTTTGCGTGTGTTAAGATTCGACAAACATTCCATTCACTTCGATTGGGTTGTATCTTAACGTTTTACTTCGGTTGTGAACTGCTTCATTATATATGTTAATAACCCCGTGCTTGCAAGTTGCCTTCCTATATTTTATCTTGCAGGTGGTTATTTTCCTTAAGTTCACAGGTCATTGGATGATTGCATATTCTTCAAGTCATATTCTCTATATGCAAATTGATTCGCTAAGATATGTGTTAGGATTCCCATTGATGATATTCCTCAACAAGCATTTTCTTCGATTATAAAAATCTTCAGTGCTTGCATTCAGGGGGAGTCATAAGCTTCATATCTTAGAGTTTGACGGGGCACTCACGAGAATAGTGACCAGGCTGGCCACATCTAAAGCTGTAAGAGCAAAGTTATAACCCCATGAGTTTTGGATATTGTTGGTCAAAACAGTAGAGGAACTAACAAGTTTTCTAGTGTGAAACATATGGTTAGGTTCCTGAAGTTATAGGTTGGTGATAAAGCTTCAACGAAGATTTATACTTTTACTGAAGCACATCCTCTGGAGTGAAGCTCATCACGGAGGTCGACCCCCAAAAAGATAAGGAATCCTGAAGCTCGTCTCATCGAAGAAGATGATCAAGATGGCGCATGACTTAGTTGTTTTTGTGTAGTTTCTTTTAATTCTTTGAGTCGTAGGAAAAACCGTACTATCAAGAGGGGTTTAGTAAATGTACTCCGAAGGTTTTGATGAAAAGACTCAGATCGAATCTAAACCAGTGAGAAACCAGAGTTGAAGAAATCTCATGTGAGCTAGCTAATGCTTCACCAGCGAAGACTTTGTTCTTTCGGCTCCTGAAGCAGAACCAAGTCCGTGAGTCAGCTTTACTTGGACCGCAAGTAAAGTTGCGCTGTGATTGGAAATATGACCGTTAGGGACAGGTGTCAAGCTGTCACATCGGGTCACTTCATTCATTTCGCACCTAGGGATTGCCACCTATAAATACGCCACCCCAGCCCTCATTGGCCGTAGGCTGCTCCAAGATTGATTCCATACAGAGGAGAGAGAGAGAGCAACCCCACCGAAGAAAACCAAAAACCAATCCACCGAAGCATAAGCCTATTGATCTGAGTTGATTCATTATGACTTAGGAAGAAGTTTGCTAGCCCTTTTATCTTGGAGAACTGCAATTCTCCTAGACGGTTAGAGAGTTGTTCTTCAGAGAGCGAAGAGTTATTGTCGCCTCGAAGTCCAGTTTGTCAAAGGTTTCGGTGATTTCCTCAATAATCAACCACGAGTGAAGAACTGACCAAGCTCAAGGAGATTGGTGCAGTGGAGAAACGGACGGAGAGAGGTTAGCTCCTGTGTTCAATCACAAGTCCCTCCAACCAGACGTAGCACTTTGCAGAGTGTGAACTGGTCGAACAAACATCGCCGAGTCAAGAGTTCGTTTTACTTTCCGCACTTACATTCATTTTATCAATTGCTTCAGTGATCTGCTTCAATGCAATTGATTCGATGCTTTTGATTCGTTATGTTCTGCTTCGATCATGTTCTGCTTCAATGTTTACCTTTCTGTTGAATGTCTTCGGTTGCTGAGTTATGCTTCACTTCATAGTTTCATGCAAAATTTTGAAGTGATCATTCACCCCCTCCCCCTCTGATCACATACTTGGTCTAAAAAAAGCAGGCTCCAAAGGTAGTGCGGGGAGCTGGGTTGTTTGGTGGAGCTGGTGGACGAGGCGGCACAAGTGATGGCCTCGGTGGGTTGTTTTGGTGGATCAAACTGTTAGGAATCCAGATCACGCGCTTCTGAGGGCGTGAACTGGAAGAAGGGGCAAGCTCAAGAGCATGCTTGCGAGACTTCTCAAAAACTTCATTGCCATGCTCAGCTCTAAAGGATCTGTTCACTAAATCCTTAAAGGTGGCAAACTCAAGGAGGTTGAGATCATGATGAAGGATGGGGCTAAGTCCCTTGCGGAACCTTGCCTGCTTTCTGGCATCGGTGGTGATCTCATCTTGGGCATAACGAGCAAGACGGTTGAACTCCCTCACATACTCATGAATGGACATCTCTCCTTGATTCAGATTGCAGAACTCTTCCTTCTTGCGCTCCATCAACTCATCCAAAATGTGGTACCCTCGAAAGGCAACACAGAACTCCTGCCAAGTCACTACGTGACCATCTGGCTGCATTGCAACATAGTTCTCCCACCACTGAAGAGCAGCACCTTCCAAGAAGTATACCGCGAAAACAACTCGGTCATCGGGAGCAACATGTGCTGTATCAAGCTTACGCTCGATGGAACAGAGCCAATCATCAGCTTCAAGGGGCTCAGAAGAACATCGGAATATCGGTGGCTTGAGGAATATGAAGTCCTGAATGCTGACCACCACATTACAATGGTGGGCGGTATTCTGCTCGATGAGCTCCAGAAGGCGTGTTTGATCACGTCTATTCCGCTCAGCTTCCATCATGATTTCCTCCGCAAAAGGCGGTGGTGGAGGTTCATCATCATTTCGATTCCGATCACGGTCTCGATTCCGAAGAACAGCACTATGAGTTCCACCTGACATCCTGTGTGATAAAAATCAACAATCAGAACAGGTTGTACGATGGAGGCAAGGATAAGAGGATATGATTTAGGTGGAAAAGATAATAATGCGAAGGCAATGATTCAAACAAACACGGAACAAATCCGGCAGCATAACGGCTACACTGGGATGGAAAATGAAACAACCTCGAAGAAATTGAACAGAACTTCTTCAAGGAACTCAAACACGGAGACTCTGGACAACCACAACAATCCTACGACTATAAGGAGGCAATCAACGAGATGTTCTAGTAAGACATAGATGAGCCTAGTCCTATCTTCCCGTAGAACAAGATGAGGGTGACTCATAACTCAGAACGATGAGGTTAAGGAGAAAAAAGAAGTCTTACGTTATTCCCTTATATACCCAGAGTAACTATAAAACTATAGAAGGCTAGACTCGACTTCGGCCAAGGCTGATAATCCTACAGTCAGTCCTGCTCTGATACCAAGTCTGTCGGGACCCGGGGTTAGCGTATGCAAGCCTCGCTACAATACAATCATATGGAGAGCCGAGAACCGTACCCACTTGTCTAAGCAGACAAGGCCAAGCACAGAACGTTCTCGGAAAGCATCGAACGTGAGGGGCATCCCATCCAGACCGGATGATCAACTGAAATGGGTCCTCATCGTCCGCACACAAGTCTAAATGATATGGGTGGTGAACTCCCATACTCATAGACAAGTCGCCTCAACCATACTATCGATTGTATTATAACCCTTACATAGACTTACTCCAACCCGATCACTTAGTCGGGGTCTAGGGTGGGCTCGATCATACATCAAAGTGTGCACGTGACGGAGTCACGAACAATCGCATTGCGATGCCCCAAGCTGCGCACATCTAAGGGCCACTTGGTGTATAAAAGACCGCCAGCCAGATCACAACTAAGGTCTCGAAAACCCATACTAAGACATGCATGTTATAATCATACACGCAGCACACATGTCCAGTATGAACAGCAGGTATCATTGCAATTCTCTACAAAGTATAAAACTTTATTGATAACTCTTACAGAGTGCACACAGAGATCACAAGTCTGTGATCCAACATTACATCAAACATGCGGAAGCAAAGTAGGTCTGAGTACAGACAAGTTTAACAAATGGCTTAGAGAAGCCTTATCTATAAACAAGCCCTTCCACGAGGGAACAGTCGTCTGACTGGGACTACACTAGCTTGGTCTTCAGTCGTCGAGCTCGATGAAGAAGCCACCTTCGGGGTCAGTGGGTTCATCTAAAACATAGAATAAGAAAACGTGAGTACAAAGTCGTACTCAGGAAGACTTACGTAGGAACTATACTACTCATGCACATGTATCAAGGTAAAGGGAGGTGGGGTTCAATTGCAGAAGTGCCAGCTTTGACTTGGCTAGTCCTGAACTACGAGTACCAGACTTGAGGAAAGAAGCGTACACGAGTCCACTACATCTCCAACCAATTACACCACTATGGTTCCTTCCTCGACTTCCCCACGAGAAAGCACGCCATAGCACTCACACTTATCTTGGTAAGTTTTATAAGTATCCAGTTCAAGTTGTCTAATAATCAAGCTAAGCTTTCCAAGCAGTCTTTAACCGCGGACGCGGCTATTCGAATAGTTTTGTTAACCCTGCAGGGGTGTACCGCTACACACACACGTGTCATCAGTTACTGCCTTTTGCGTGTCACCGTTCAAGAGGTGACAACGAGGATGCCACCACAACACTTCGCCCACAGCTCCGTTCTAGTCCAGAGAGTCGCCTATCTGAGGGGGATCCATATGGAAGTCCGGCCGAGGTTCCAGTACAGCCTCAAATGATGTGTGCAGTGTCCCAACCGGTCTTGAAAAGCCGTTCATCCACTTCGCAGACCGTGCCACAGACCTACCAGAACTCCGAACTACTGCGACTTGTGGGGTTCGAACGGGGTGAGGTACTAGGATGAGAGGGGTCAGTGAGCCCAATGTGTGGTTGTATTCTTCTTCTTGGATCACCACACAAGAACTCGGACTTAAGGCGGTGTTCAACGAGACAACCCACTGTGTACTCCTACACAGCCTCTCATCGTTCACCTTGTATTAGGGTAGATTCACCAACACATTTCCACCATCATCAACATGATCACTACCATCCCGACTCACAAAAGAGTAACCTCATTGTAACTCTAAGCATGCAATAAGCAGTAACAGTTGCAGGGGTTACATGAAATCAATCAACTCCTACATCTACTAGGATTGTGCTTTGCTTACTACTATGACAAGATGATAGGTCATGCAAAGGATATGGGTTCAACTATGCGGTAGAAACGTTATCATGGTAATCATCCTAAACAATGCATAAGCGAGACTGAGAGGGAAGTGGGATTTTATCGACATGATCAATGGGGTTTGCTTGCCTTGCTGACGAGGATCAGTCACAGGGTCTTCAACGAAGGGGGTGATCTCGGGTTCCGGCTCCACTTCTATCAGCAACATGACAATCATAGGATCAACATAAAGTACAATGCACAATCACATGAATAAGATTGTAATGGTGATGTTCATGGTTGCATTGTGTGGACAATTCCATTTAAAAAGGAGTATATCGCAATTGAATTGCGAATTCAAACTCCATTTGATTTATCGATGAATTTCAAATGCATTTGAATGCATGGAAGTTCATTTGAAATGGTTTAGCATGTAGTGATGTTATAAAGGTGAGGTAAAGTCTCTGATGTGTGGATGAAACCATTTAAAAGAAGCGGGCTGCAAAGTCATTTGCAAATTCACTCCAAATTTGAATTCAAATTAAAGCCATATGGATGATTGCCACTGTTCACCCAATTTAAATTGGTCAAACATGAAAACAAAGTCCATATTCAGAATCCTTGAATTTTTCTGATAATTTTAGACATATTATTTTTCCAATTTGGAGTTAATATGAATTAGTTATGATTTATTGAAGTTTAAGCTATTTTCTGGAATTTTCTGGAATTAATGAAATTAAATAAATCATTTAAAAGATTTACTGCGCCAGCCTGACGTCAGGGTGACGTCAGGGGGCAGCTGACGTGTGGGTCCACCAAGTCAGTGGGGGGGGGTTAAATAACCCGGTTAGTTAAACTAACCATGGGGTTAGTTAGTGGCCTGGGCCCACATGTAAGTGGCCCAGGGGGTGGTTAGTGTGGGGATTAGGGGTTAGGGTTAGCTTCTAATGGCGCGGTCCTTTTTGTCTCGCGCATCCAGGGGGGTAGGTGGGGGCCAAAGGCATGGCCTCTGGCCACGGCTAGGACAAAACGGTGGAGTTGACGGGGAATACTTTGGACAAGGTGGCGCTCTTCGGGGACCTCAGTCGCCACGGTGGCGCTCGTCGGTGCTCCGGCTAGGGCTTCGGCCACGGTGCGGAACTCGCCGGGGAAGGAGAAAGGGGAGCCGAGGGCGAGGGGAAAGCGTGCGGGGGGTTCTGCGGGTGCGTGGCGTGCGCTGCGTGCAAAGGAGAGGCCTAGCAGGCTCTCCTCGACGGTGGCCGTCGATGCGTGCCCCTGCCCTCCAGCGACCTGCTTGGAGGCGCGGGGGAGGAAGAAGACAAGCGCCCCGGTGGGCTGGGCCGAGGCAGAGGGAAGGTGGCCCTCGCCCCTCGGCGTTAGGTAAGTGTCTCTGCTCTTCTTTTTTTTGCAATATGTTTGACCTAGCTAATAAAATAGCTAGGAATTTTATTAAATGCCAATATTTTTTATATGGCCTCATTAAATATAGAGCTAGCCACTTATAAAATTTGAGCACTTTTAAAATTCAAATTATTTGAACTTTAATTCCAATAGGGGTTTAAATTTAAATCCATGCTCCTGTTTGAATATTTGAAAAATCCATGAGCATGGGGTTGGTCCCACATCACTTGATATGTGATCCCACTCATTTATGGGACTTTTCAAAAATGCAAAAGGAATTTTTGGACCAACTTTTTATCTAGCCATTTGAAATAAATTCATCTGGGGGGTGTTCTCTCTCCCATTTTGATTTCTTTTGAAATTTTTATCATGAATGCAAAGGAGCACTTGATCCTAGCACATACCTAACTTGGGGTTGTGACAAAAAAATTGGCACTCGGGGGCTCGCCGAAGCAGCCACCCCCCGAGGTGTTCTTCGAAAACGCGACTCTAAAAAATTGGCACTCGGGGGCTCGCCGAAGCAGCCACCCCCCGAGGCGTTCTTCGCAAACGCGACTCTAAAAAATTGGCACTCGGGGCTCGCCGAAGCAGCCACCCCCCGAGGCGTTCTTTGCAAACGCGACTCTAAAAAATTGGCACTCGGGGGCTCGCCGAAGCAGCCACCCCCCGAGGCGTTCTTCGCAAACGCGACTCTAAAAAATTGGCACTCGGGGGCTCGCCAAAGCAGCCACCCCCCGAGGCGTTCTTCGCAAACGCGACTCTAAAAAATTGGCACTCGGGGGCTCGCCGAAGCAGCCACCCCCCGAGGCGTTCTTCGCAAACACGACTCTAAAAAATTGGCACTCGGGGGCTCGCCGAAGCAGCCACCCCCTGAGGCATTCTTCGCAAATGCGACTATAAAAATTGGCACTCGGGGGCTCGCCGAAGCAGCCACCCCCGAGGCGTTCTTCGCAAACGCGACTCTAAAAAATTGGCACTCGGGGGCTCGCCGAAGAAGCCACCCCCCGAGGCGTTCTTTGCAAACGAGACTCTAAAAAATTGGCACTCGGGGGCTCGACGAAGCAGCCACCCCCCGAGGCATTCTTCGCAAACACGACTCTAAAAAATTGGCACTCGGGGGCTCGCCGAAGCAGCCACCCCCCGAGGCATTCTTCGCATACGCGACTCTAAAAATCGGCAAGAGGGGACCCCTCACCCAAAAACTCAGCAGCCGACAAGAAAACCTACACCACGCAAGTTTGATTTACAGTAGACGAACAAAGTAAAGCAAAATAGAACAGCAACAAAACGTTGCTCAGCAAAGGAACGAACGCCAAGCAAAGGCTAATCCCCAGGCTCTGACTTTACTTTACACAGAGCACCCAACCGACGGTCATTATCCTCGACCACCCACTTCACAACTTCACTTGCAGGCTCATCCGCCACGACGTAATGGTCGTCCATCGGCTGAGCTCGACCACCAGGAGGACCTCGAGCTGCCAACATAATATCAACCCCCGACCAATGACTATGGACAAAGGCAAAAGCACAGCGAGCACCTGCATAAATCTGGTGAATAACTACGCGCCGAAGATCCGCAGGCTGGGAGAACATCCGACAAAGCTTCTCAAGAGATGAAGGGACAGGATCCAAAGGGTAAAACTCAGCAAAAATCCTGCCTAACACTCCGCGGCAGTACTCAAGAGCCCACGGTACCCTCTCAACCCGCATCCGCAAAATGGCGAACACCCGAGCACGCGCCCTGTCCATCCAGAAAGGATTGCTCGCCTGCACAATGATACACGAGATAACTTCTCGCCCTCGTTGGTTACCCCAAGTGGAAGGTGATAATGTAGCGTAATGGCAATTTTCCCTCGGTGAAGATACCGAGGTTTTAAGATTGTCTCCCGTAGGACTCCAAGGTCGACAAGTAGGTGGTTCGGCAAGTGAGGCGCCGTTTGAAGATAATCACTTGCACAAACACAAATAGCTTTTCTCCCAACGAGTTCAGAGGAGTTGTCAATTCCTCCGGCCTTGTTGTTTACAAAGGATAAAACGCACAGGATAATAATGATAGATAGTGATAGCTACGAAATAGTAAATACTGAAAGTAAATTGATAGTGTAAACAGTGGTGGAAATATGGACCGGGGCCCCATGATGTTCAATAGTGATGTCTCTCTCCCAAAAGACGATAAAATAGCCATGTGAGGTAAACAAATTACAGCTGGGCAATTGACAAGATTATGTGCGCAAACCAATGCTAATTATGAAAAACAGAAAGGAAGAGGCTCAAAAGCACGGGAAGTACGCCAAGACAAGTAGACCGAAATCCATCTGCATCTACCCACTAATCATCCACCTTGAGATATCTATCCAGAACATCTCGCTGGTATTAAGTTGCGAATCCCACCCAAAGTGTAAACTCAAAGAAACGGAGAACTGCATTAAAGAACTTTGCGTAAAGTAAACAATCCTTGCACCCGCAAGTACAAGCACCGTTGTTTTCCCCCTTGTGGCAACATCACATCCCCTAGACTCACGTTTCTGTCACTCAAGCTAGTCATCGGGTGGCATGAACCCACAATCATGCATAACGCTCCCTCTTGGAGTCACTACCTACTACTTGGCCAAAGCAATAAACAACAATGGAGAACATGCAAGAGTTACTCAAGAACATAAAAATAAAAGAAGAGAATCAAATATATAACTCAATCACAATCTGAACATAATCTCATAATCCATCGGATCCCAGCAAACTCAGCATAGCAACAACAAAAAGATTACATATGTGACTCGATCATGTAGGGCAGCTCACGAGGTCTAATCCATGAAGAACAAAGAGGGGAGGAGAACATCAAATAGCTACTAATCATGGACCCATGGTCCAAGGTGGACTACTCACGATTCATCCGGGAAGCATCCATGGTGGTGGAGAAGCTCCCGGAGGTGATTCCTCCCTCCGGCAGGGTGCCGGGAAGAGGTCTTCTGGTGCTCCCGATCTTGGAAGCGCGGCGGCGGCGGAACAGAGGAGAGATCGCGAAAAAGGGTTCCGTCCCCGAGGGTTTCTCGTCAAGGGGAATAAATAGGCGAAAGGGGGCAGCCAGAGGTGGGCCAGGGGCTCCAGGCGCCCCCCTGGCGCGTCCAGGGGTGGGGCCATGCCCACTGGCCGCCTGGGGCCCCCTGGCTCCCCTCTGGCCCCTCTCGGGCTCTTCGCGAAGCTTCCGGTATGCTGATTTCTCCTATATTTTTCACAGAATTTTTCTGGTACTTTTAATAAGGGGGAAACCTGAAATAGAAAAACAGAAGAAAACAGGAACTGGCACTAGGGTGCACTGAGTTAATAGGTTAGTCCAAATATGATCAGAAGTGTATGGAAGTTCATCAATATCATATCAATATCACACAAAAGAGGCATGGAGCAAGCAGAAATTTTAGATACGTTTTGGACGTATCACACAACCGGGTCCTCTAGCCGCAGCAACTCAGACTGTACTGCCTCCTCTTCCTCGCGAGAACGCCCAGCAAGCACTTCGCAACGAAGAACAAAGGTCAGACGCAGAGCACAAAGGAAAGAACCCGCGCAGCAGAGCGGTCGAAGAAAAAAGTAAACTCACCCTTCAGAATGTCAGACAGCTTCACCATCCAAGCTGCCAAGCCATCCAAGACAGGCTCAGCACGCTCGCGTTTCGAGCGATGGACCGCAAGAGCCCCTTTCAGTCGAACGATCTCACATTCGACCTCTTTCAGCCTCAAGCAAACGGACTCGTAAGAACCTTTGCGAGCATCCTCCTTCAGCAAATTCCAAGCCCGAGAAACGCCCGGGATGGCCTACCGCAAAGAGAAACAAGTCAAAAGAAACAAGGCAACAAGCAGCACAATAAAGCAAAGAAGGTCCATGAATTAGATCCGCCGTCCCGCAGGAGGCACATTACAACTGAAAGTTTTCAAAACAAAAACAGGGTCACCCTACTCCTCGGCTGCAGAATTGTTCGCCTCTACGACCAGTTGCAGCTGGCGGGCCAGCCGAGTAGCCCGAGCACTCTGCTCGTCCGTGTAATCAGGCAAAGTATCCACCATGGAATCCTCAATAGGGAGACCATGGCCCAGAAGAACAACAATAGACGTGGCAAGCCCACTCACCACATTCTCACGAACCAAGCCCTCCAGCTGATTACCATCCGGACCGAAGGCAGCTACCAGAGAATCAAGACCCTCAGGACGCTCCGCCGCATCTGGGAACATATGCTCATGGAGAAGCTTCAGGAGAGTTGAAGCCCGAGCACATACATCCCCAACAGCCACAACAGCGCCCGAGACAACATCTACAGAGCCACGGAGAACACCCGAACCTGCAGCAGCAACCTCCACCACTCCAATACCCGCAGAACCTGGGAAAAGGAAAAAAGTTTAAAATTCCAACAATCTCAGAGACAAACAAACCCCAGTAAATGGACGACAGGAAGAGCCCACTCACTAGTCAAGGAGCCCGCCAAATCCTGCAGGCGCTCGCACTCAGCCCTCTCGACCTGGAAAAAGTGCTGCTCCACCCGCCGCAAACGCTCGAGTTCGCCATGCTGTGCCTGCAGCTCCTTTTCCTTGGATTTCAGAGCAGCCTGAAGCTCGGCAAGTTCCTTCTTTGCAGCCTCCGCCCGCTTGTCAGCACCCTTCTTACGGCCTACAGAACAAAAACATCAGCCAGGCAAAATAAATGAGCAAAAGAAACAAAGACAAAGAATCAGAATCTCACGTCTCATAGCAGTCAAGCTCCCCTGGACCGAGTCATGAGCGCGTCGCCACCGATCAGTTTCAGACAGCACACGTTCGCACATCCGGAACAAAGGCTGCACCAAAGCAAATACGTCAAGACAAGAGCAAAGGAAAGAAGAAAATCAAAGACTACAACCAATCACAAATGATTGCTTGCAGCCTCGTGGGCTACTCCCATTGGGAGCACTGCCGTGCTCCCAATATGTATAAGCGAAGACCAAAATCGCAGACTACAACCACTCACAAGTGACTGCTTGTAGCCTCGGGGGCTACTATAGCAAAGCACAGAAGGGAAACAAATCACATACCTGCTCCGCCATACGATCAAAGAACTTCGCTTTATCCTCGGCAGAAAGATCCCGCCTCGTCAAGAAGTGCTCCTCAGGGATCACAGGCTTAACGTCCGGAGGAAAGTCCCCTTCAGGAGACGCAACAGCCGTGGCGGACCCCCCAGACGGAGCAGTACCAGAAGTTCCCTCCGCGCCTGCAGTCACAGGAGTCGTCCCAGCACCCGAAGCCGCTGGAGTGGCGGAACCAGCTAGCCGATCAGACGCAGCACCAGAATCAGCCGAAGGAGCAGCGACAGCACCAGCACTCGCAGAGGAAGCAGCCGGAGCAAGAGCAGTACTACAAGACAGTTTATCTTCAGAACACCAGCCAAAGCAATGAAAATCAGAGATGACAAAGCAAAAATGTATACTAACCCAGCAGGCGCAGCGCCTGGACGTAGCAATATCCCGAACCTGAGTTTCTTCGAGGCAGCGGGAGGAGGAAACGACACAGCAGGCTGCATGACCGCTGTCAAGACATCACCGTCACCCGCCGCATCACGACCACTCGCAGGGCGAGTGCGCTTGACACGAAGAGGACTTGAATCCCCAAAGTCATCAGCAACTGGGACACGCGGACTCCACAACAACAACACCCGAAGCGCCAGAAGCACCCCCACCACCCGCAGGCACAGGAGCAACATCAACCTCACCAGGTTCATCGAGTATATCCGCATCTTCAGGCTGCGGCGGATTGTTCAACAAAGGGATGTGAACCTAAAGATCAAACCAACATCAGCAGTCAACAGAAACGAGTCACCAGTACAAAAGTAAATCAAAGACAAGTACCTGAGGAAGCGGCAAATCAGCAAAGTAAGGACGAACAAGACTCTGCTCCCTAATGCTCGTGCACTTTGTGACTTTGCTGAACCCGGGCCAAAAGGTCGTCATCGGAAAACTCCTCGGGTGAACACCTGGTCGAGTCATCAGGCCCAGTGTATTGCCACATGGGACGCACCCGATGCTGAAGCGGCTGCACACGTCTCTTGACAAACACGAAGATAAGCTGTCCACCAGTCAATTCATCCTTCAAAGCAGTAATCCTCTGCACAAACGGTTCCACGAGAGACGACTCGCGAGCAGACAAAGGATGCCCCCATGAAGATCGCTTAACCGCCCGCGCAACAGGATCGAAAGGGGGCAGACCAAGCCGCTGGCTCTCAACGCATTGGTCCTTCAGATAAAACCAACTCCTCCGCCACGAAAAGACGGAGTCCAGCTTCTCCAGATCAAAATAGGCAGATTTCTCCTTAATGGAAATACCCACGCCCCCAATGGCATATTCAGAATTTGTCCTCTTCACATTGAAGAGACGTTTCCAGAGGCCCCAATGGGGATAGATTCCCAAAAACCCCTCACATAGCGTAATGAAACAGGCAATGTGCAGAATACCATTGGGGGTCAAATCATGCAGTTGCAACTGATAGGCGCAAAGCAACCCCCGGAGGAAAGGATGAATGGGAAGTGCAAAACCACGGGGGAAGAAACTCTGAAAGCATACCCGCTCATCTGGACGGGGCGCAGGAACCTCCTCATCACCAGGAATCCGGGCGGCATCACGCGCCACCACGCCGTCGGCCACCAGCTCATCCAGATCTGCAGCTCCAAAAGCAGAGCGCTCCCATCTACCGGTCATCCTCGCCGACTCCTGCGCTGCACTACGGGGACGCTTGGACATGGATCTTAACTAGCAAGACGCACGAAAAGACAGGCGGAAGGCAAAGAACAATGAAGGAAGAAGAAACAGAGGCAGGAGAAGGCAATGGCTGGGTGAAAACCTAAACACACCAGATCCCCCGGTATTTAACCAATAGCCAGAGCAAGAAAATCGTCACCACTCATTGTGGAATCCAGCAGATGTGGCACGATCCCAGGATAGCCGAGAAACATGGAAAACTCAACCGGCGCACTAACCATACCGCCCACCGCGCACGAAAAACGAGGACCATGATCACGAAAGTGCGAAATTTTCGGGCAACAGATGTCAAGTCACTGAATTTTCACTTGACATGGCGACCCAACCTGCCAGGCGAATCAACAAACGTCACACCTCAGCAACCCGTCTCAAGCACGCATCTTCGGTCATCATCCAGCTCTTTACAAACTTTTTCATGTTATTTCAAAAAATCTTTTACTCCCATTGGGAGTACCTTTATTCGAGTTCGGGTGCTCCCTCACCCAGAAGGCGAAATGTGCTCGAGTGACCACTCGCACCAGCAGAAAATACGTACTCTCAGAGTTCGAGTGCTCCCTCACCCCGAAAGCAGTAAAGCATTCGAGTGATTACTTGCAAAAAATACTCAGCAATTCAAAAAACGTGACTTACTCGCGCACTCGATGACTTTCAGAGTGGGTGCTTTCTTATTTTCCTCGCCCGAGTTCATTATAAACTCCGCGAGTGACTGCTAAAATAGCTCACTTGATTGTTTATTCCAAGTGGGTGCATCGCTAACCAGGCTCTGTGCCTCTACAACGACAATTATGCCTGGCCTACGACACATTGTACCCAGAAGCCACGCAAGCTTAGCGTGTAGGTAAGACCCCGCTGCGCAGAACGGCCGGGCAGGGACTTGCCGCAGAGCGATTTCACTCCCGACCTTTTCCATGCGCTCGCATGATAGAAAGAGCCGAGCGGACGCGCTCAGGCTATGTGCTTAGACTGGCAACAATTGATCCTATAAGACCTGCAGCGGCATGACTTTGCTTGACACGAGTGTTCCAAGTTTATGTCGAGGGACGTCGGCTTGATTGGGATACTGTGGTATTTGTCACTAGAACAATTCACCAAGGCTCGACCAGTCGACTCCTTGGGCCCTTTTAGCTTAGCAATCCCTCAAAACAGATATTGTCATGGCTCAAAACTTCCAGCGACCCGTGGGGATGCCACGCTTACAAAACAATAAAAAACAGATGAATCTGAGTCCCTGCGCGACTCTCCCCCAGGCACTCGGGGGCTACTGACGAGGGGGTGACCCCATGACTCTTGCATATGAGACTACCTGGTGCGTATGAAGACAGAAGGCCCGCTGGGAAGCTACGACAAGCCCACGATTGGCCCAACCAGGCACCGACGTAGGAGTCTACGACTAACATGGAAGGTGCAACTTGGCGTACAAGGCAAGACTAGAACTAGGAAACCATCCTTGTAACCTAGTACGGACTCCCTGAGACCTAGCCTAGTATATAAAGGCTGGGAGGGGAGACGTCCAGATCAACTCAATACGCATCTACTCATCTAGCCTTGCGAGAACTCGCCTCAGCCTCCACTGTAATCGCCCCCTCACGCAATAATATCGAGCAGGAAGTGCTTCTCCTAATAGCCGACGAGTATCGTCCAACCTGTGCCTATCTCTATGACTAACCCAGGGTCCCTGACCATGGGATTTGCCGGGGTTGATCCCAGTCAACGTTTTATACTACACTAGAAACTAATACACGTGTAGTATATAAACACCCGTTCCTAGTTAAACTCAGGTATACTAGCTCATTAAGAAATCGATGATCAAGGTTTCCTGATCATGAGTTACGAACCGCCTATTGACAATGAGGTCATATCATTAGGAGAATGATGTGATGGACACACACCCACCTAAAACTTTGCGATGCGATCAAGTCACATAGTTCAGCATTGCGATGAATTTGTAACATATGGCTTAGTCCTTAAGACCGGGATGATCATACGTAGTTACTATTTACCAGGAGATTTTAACTTGCATCCACCGCCTGACTGAAATATGCCGTCCATAAAGGTGTATCTTAGGTCCTCTGAAGTATACACGTTAATGAGTATGCAAATACATCAGAACGAGATTTGTCAGTCCATGTGACGGATAGGTACTCTGGGCCCACTCGGTGATATTGCATCAACACCTTGCAAGGACGTGACTAGGTCACAAGAGATGTAATAGGCACATACGAGTAAACTTGTTTGTTGTGAATGAGGTGTGAACTTGGTATAATGGATACCCATGATCAAACCTCGGAAAAACAAAGTACCGCAGGACAAAGGGATCAAGTCTTATCGTTAAAGGTTTCCAAAAGCGATTGAAGTTCGTTCGATGGAAGCGCAAGGACTATCAAGGATTGTAACCAGGTCCAATTGATTAGTCATTGGTCAATGAGAATGTCTTGATCATGTATGTTGTTTCTTGGACTGTAGGGTGTCACACTTAAGGGGCAATCTATGCACTATGATAGATTCGGGATCATCGGTGAAATAGGAGAGAGCACCGGAATAGTTCCGGGAGAGAACGAAAGTTGTTCCGGATATTTTAAAAGGTTTAAAATAATGTTTAATTATATTTAATAATGTTTTGTTATTTAATTATTTGAATTAAATATTAAAATATATTTAATTTAACTAATTAAAAGGAAAAAAGGCAAATGGGCTTCTTAGGGCCTATTAGGGGAATGAGGTGGTTCCCCCCTTGGGACATGCGCCAAGGGAGGGCCCCACCCCCCTAAGGATGGCGCACTCCCCCCTCCCAAGGGTTTAGTCCCACACGGGGGAGGGGAGGAGGATCCCACCCCCCTTGGCCTATATAAGGAGGGGTAGACCCCCCTTTTTCCTTCATCTCATTTGAGTTCTCTCTCTCTTTCTCCCACCTCGAGCGGACTCCCCTTGTTTGGAATTCACACTTGGTTGGGAGTTCTCCACCAAAGCACGCCGTCGCTCTGCCGGAGTCGGGATCCGAATCCGTCTTCTTTCCGCTGCTCGCCTAGTTCGGAGCCCGGAGGGAACATGGGTTGCACTGTACGTGTGTAATCTCCTCGAGGCACTACACCTGTGGTGCTACTTCATCGCCGGAGGTTCACCGGGAGTCTCCATCGCCGGTGGTCTTCTACACGACAGGGAGGTCGTAGTTCAGAGTCTACACCAACCACGTTCACAAGAACGTTTCCCCCTTTCGGTCTTCAAAGGTATGAACTCCGATTCCCTCTGTTACATTACATCGCCATAGCATATATCTTGGGTTCTAGTATCGTAGGTTGGAAAAATTTGTGTTTTCTGCCCCGTATCCCAACAGTGGTATCATGAACTAGCTATGCGTAGATGCATTGTACGGGTAGAACACATCTAGGATGTGGGCATCGAATCTTCATTCGTTACCCTCCCATGTGTACTCATTTAGCGTTGCGGCAATGTCCTGATGAAGTGGCCCCGACCGACCTTACGCGTTTACGCGAGACTAGTTCCATGCTTGACATATGGCTTGTACCATATAAGTGGATGGGGGTTCCTGTCTCTCTAATATTAGTGATGAGAAGATGTTTGCAACGGAGGGCCCCGATAGGGGTGTAATAGAGACGATTGTGGAATCGATGTTGTGGCTTGTTTTTGCAGGATAGAAACGGTTCTCTCTCTCGAAACCCCTAGCAGCCACGTAAAACTTGCATACTAAGCTAAAGTAGAAAGCGTTTAACTTCACTTTGCATGAAGGGGGATCATAGCTTGTACTCCCTCCGTTCCTTGATATAAGGTGCCCAAGGTTTTCAGAAAATTCCAAAATGCATGGCATATTGGTATTATACCACCCGCCTAGATAAATATACCTACGGAAAGAGATAGAACGGAGAGTCTCTTTTCTATTATTGGCTGATTCAAATTATTTTCTCCCTATTTTTTCTAGGAAAAGATCAGTTCGATTATAGCATTACATGTACGCGTTAATATCCGTGCAAAAACCTTAGGCACCTTATATTAAGGAACGGAGGGAGTATGATTTAAAGTTTTATATCCTGTTTTGCTAATATACTAGATATAATGACGGTAGCATTATAGGATGATCTCTCACTATAAAACCAACAAAATGTCCTTACCCTAGTGAGCACCACCTGGAAAGTTCTACATTATGGAGGCACCACTTGTCACACGGGTGTCAAACATTTTTTCGTTCACAAGAGGTGGGTGTAGCAAGCATAGCATGCCCATAAGCATGGCCTTTTATGACACAACAACAAATTACATAGGGTGTGATGGCGAGCCTGGCATGTGCAGACATATCCTCGGGACACAATGACAGAAAGGTCGAGCATGAGTCACATAGATGATGTGATTGGCATGATGGCCTACCTTAAACACATACTGATGGCCTTGATGATTGGTGGAGGCATGGTATTCTAGGATTGTGTGATCACTTAGTAAAATTGAGAGATGTTTTCCTAAGTGGGAGTTTTAGAATTAATTAAAATTGAAGTCCACATTATGAACAAAAGTCTAAATATGTACCTTTGTGAATCAACATTGTAGATGACAGCACCACGTCCCTCATTCAACTTAGGGTCATTCCTTGAGAAAGATAAACTGAAAACCGATGGGTCAAACTTCACCTCTTGGTTTCGTACTCTGAGGATTCTCCTCATTCCCCTCAAAATGTCCTATGTACTTGAGACTGCATTAGGTGATGCACCAGCAACTACCGCTACTCTGGCGGATAAGAATGTCTACCTTATTAAGTCGGATGATTCCTCCCTTGTCAAGAAGGGTATGCTCTATGCCATGGAGGCTGAACTGCAGAAACGGTTTGAGAGCCTCAGTGCTTATGAGATAATCACTGACCTCAAGACCATCTTTGCACCTCCAGCCAGGGTCGAGAGAAATGAAGTTTTTGAAGCTTTTTTTCGGCAAAGATGGAAGAGCACAACAGCATGACTGAGCACCTAGTCAAAATATCTGACTACGTTCAAAGCGTAAACAATCTAGAATTTAAGATTCCAGATGAAGTGGCGATTGATAGGGTGTTGCGTTCGCTACCCCCTAGCTACGATGGTTTTGTGTTGAAATACAACATGCAAGGAACAGTTAAGACCCTTTCCGAGTTGTTCATGATACTAAAATTTGCAGAAATGGAAATCAAGAAGGAGCGTAGCTGCACCAAGTACTTAGAAGACAAGAAGGTGATACGTGCAAAGTGCATCACTATTTTATATCATAATTCACCCCTATTCATTGATATATTTCATGATATGATGCTATTCTTATGTTGTTTTGGCTTGTTTTACACAGTTTGCAACTTTCCGATGCCGAAGCAGCAGACGGAGGATTTAGCGGTAAAAAGTGGACACAAAGTTGTTGAATCAGAAGACCTCCAAATGACTTGAAAATCGAGGGAGGTTATTTTCCAGAAATTTGACAGACGCACGCAAGACGAGAGCCAGAGGGGCCACAAGGTGCCCAGACGACCTGGTGGCGCGACCCCCTGGTGGCCGCGCAGGGTGGCCGCCTGGACACCCGGGGCCACCCCCGGCTTCCCCCTTTGGACTATTTATTATCCTTAACCCAAAAAACCTAAAGGGAGAGGAGTTTCGCGAGTTCCGCCGCCGCTCCGTGGCGGAAACCTACAGAGAAGAAAATACATCTCCGGTGGCAGATTCCGCTGGGGAGAACACCTCCCGGAAGGGGAGATCATCGCCATCGTCATCACCATCGTCACGGGCATCAGCGAGATCATCATCAACACCATCTCCACCGCCATCCCATCTCATCTCACAATTGCAACTTGTGTTGTAATCCGTACTATCTATCCTCTCTACTCTACCGATGTTGATTACTCTTTTGTGGGAATGCTAGTGATTTTTGTTGGAGAAATATTGTTATGTACAGATTGTTTATCATCTATTTATCACCATTGATCATGATCTCTTTTATGTCTTATGAGTAGTTACTTTAGTTCTTGAGGACAGGGGAGAAGTTTAGTTGTTAGTAGTCATATGATGTTGAAGTAAAATGTGTTGTTTGATATTTAAGATGTGTTGTTATTTTCCTAGTGGTGTTGTGTGAGTCGAACACTCAACACTTCGCCTTCCTAAGGACCTAGGGGAATGCATTGTATGTAAATAATGCTTACGGTGGGTTGCCGGAGTGGCAGAAACCTGAACCCCAATTTGCATGCTTTTGCACAAGGGAATAATGGGTCCTTGACCGTATTGCTATGGTTAGGCTTATGCCTTAATTTATACCTTGTATTTGCGGATGCTTGCAAGGTGTTTAATCATAAGAGTGCACTTATCTTAGTCTATAAGGTGTACTAGCATAGATCCACCCACTCAACACTTATCAACACAAAACATAGTACCGATACGGAATATGGCGAAAGCACGTGACTATCTCTCCCGTGTGTCCTCAAGAACACTTTAGCCTTTATAAGTTCACTTTCTAGGCTTATCCTTTGCTCAAAAGGATTGGGCCACTTGTTACTCCTCAGTACCTTTTACTTTGCTTGCTTTTTGTCTTCTTGTTGCTTATACCGAAAACCCCCTAAAAAAGCTATATTTCAGTGGTTGCAGTTATTTCTTTACCGAAGTCACTTATCAATACCTTCTGCTCCTCGTTGGGTTCGACACTCTTATTTATCGAAAATGCTACAATCGATCCCCTACAGTTGAGGGTCTTCAGAAGGCCGGCAAGGTTGCCGGAATATACATGGATATATATGATATAAATGTTATTGATGTTTTCTTGACAAGTGCTCGGAGCAACGTCTGGATATTTGATACCGATCAGTTGCTCACATCTGTAACTCCCAGGATGGGCTGCAGAATAAACGACTCTTGCGGAAGGATGAAGTGACGATGCATGTTGGCAACGGTGCCAAGGTTGATGTAATGTCCATTGGCACGCTTCGTCTTAGTCTCCCTTCGGGATTGATTCTTGTTTTGAATAACTGCTATTATGTACCCGCGTTGCGTATGAACATTGTGAGTGGGTCTTGCTTAATGCGAGACCATTATTATTTTAATTCCGAGACAACTGGTTGTTTGATTTATAAGAATAATGTCTTCTATGTTAATGCACCGGTGCGCAATGGTCTATTCTTAATGGATCTCGAATATCATGACTCCCACATTAATAACATAGAGGCCAAAAGATTAAAGCCTGGTAACGAAGAACACATGACAATGTGGCATTGTCGTCTTGGTCATATTAGTATTAAACGCATGGAGAAGCTTCATAAAATGGACTTCTGGAGTCATTAGATTTTGGATCTCTTGACACGTGCGAGCCATGCCTCATGGGAAAAATGACAAAGACTCCATTCAATGGAATAATGGAGCATGCGATAGACTTATTAGGGATCATACATACTGATGTATGTGGACCAATGAATGTCACCACACGCAATGGATTTCATTACTTAGTGACCTTCACAGATGACTTAAGTAGATACGTGTATATCTACTTAATGAAACACAAGTCTGAAACCTTTGAAAAGTTCAAGGAATTTAAGAGTGAGGTCGAGAATCAACTCGGGAAGAAATTCAAGCACCTTCAATCCGATCGAGGAGGTGAATATTTAAGTCACGAGTTTTGTACTCATCTTAAGACTTGTGTTATTGTACCAGAACTTACGCCAGCCGAAAAACCTCAGCGAAATGGTGTGTCCGAGCGACGTAACCATTGGATAGCGTACGGTCAATGATGTCTCATACCGACTTACCTACATCATTCTGGGGGTATGCATTAGAAACTGCCGCTTACATTCTTAATAGGGTACCGTCCAAATCCGTGAAGACAACACCGTTTGAAGAATGGGTTGGCAAGAAACCAATGTTGTCTTAGTTCTATAGTGTGAAGGTCCCCACATAGCTATATGCATGATCATCTCTTTGGAGTACATGGATAAGAGAGAGTACTAGTGTGGATCTTTCAAAAGGATAGTAGTGTTGCCCCTTTCTCTCTTTTTATTTCCTTTTTCTCTTTTTTCTCTTTTTTTGTATTTTTTGGTGGCCTCAATGGCTCTTTCTATTTAACTCTCATTTGTCCTCTTTGGGATCTTTTATTTTGTCCACTTTGGGATATTTTCCTCACTTAAGGGCAACACTCTAATTTACAAGAGGGTATAGAAGATCTTTCACACTTTACAAGGTACTCAAATCATTAACAACATGTAGCTATCATGATGTATGCAATGTATGTCGCTGCCAGTGTAGCTGGAACATGTATGACATGAAGATGAAGTCATGAAGAGGTGGAAGTTGCATGGCAATATATCTCGGAAAAGCTATGGAAATGCCTTGATAGGTAGGTATGGTGGCTGTTTTGGGGAAAGATATAAGGAGGTTTATAATGACAGAGCGTATCATGCCAAGGGTTTGGATGTACCAGCGAAGGTGGACGCCAACTCTCGGAGTGAGAAGGAGGCAATGCACGACACAGGAGAGGCTAGCAAATATGAGGAGGTGGAAGTGTGAACTTTCAATACTTACATTAGTCCGAAGAACTCATGCACTTATTATCGGTAACTCTCAATCTAATGAGGAGGTTCACAAAGAGACAAGTACCCCGAGGAGAAGTGTATGGGGGTTTGGTTATCCTTGCGCATCCTCGACTCATGGTACGTGAGTGTATCTAATATCCGACCCCTCAGAAGAGTAGTGATCCATCTAGTAGCTAGAGTTCTCAACTAGTTTTGTAGGTTTTTGAAAATAAACACAGATTGCCCAGAATACGACACCTATCACTAATAGGCTAGAGCTCTTGACACCAAAAGTTCAAACATTACTCACATCAATACCTCAAAACTATTGCAAGTTACTACTAAAATTAAATAGCAACCTCAATTACCTACTCTCAAAACAAGACATAACTCAGTGCAACAACCAACTGTCTTAACAAGATAAACATGAAAACTAAAGAGATTTCCGGCAACAAACTAATCAAAAGGCAAGGCTCTTGCTAAAAACTAAAACTAAAACTAAACATGGAAGTAGCTACGAAAAGATAAAGAACACACAACAACAAAAAGATAGGCATGAAGAATCCTAAGATGTGTTCTAGATATTGAAAGTGGAGCGTGTTTCTCTCCCACAAAGTAAGGCGGGATCTAACTTGTTATGAACAACAAGCAAATCTAAAGAAAACTAATAAAAAAACCTAAGAGCGAGACGCTCCAAGCATAGAACATAACACATGAAGTGATAAAAATATAGTGAGACGAAGGACGAACTGATGATTGTTGATGGAGAAGGAGATGCACGGGGGCATCCCCAAGCTTAGACGCTTGAGTCTCCTTGAATATTTTTTGGGGATGCATGGGGGCATCCCCAAGCTTGAGCTCCTGACACTCCCGAATCTTCTTTCATCATCTTCCATCGCACACTTGAAAACTCCCTTCATACACAACTCATCATAAGCTGATTAGAGAGGTTAGTACCCTTAATAAAATAAATTTTCCCCACTTTATATAAAAATACTCTTGAATAGCTACTGTTTCTCAAGATTTCCAAAAGGTTTTTGCAAATAAAAAGCAAGCTTAAGGTTTGCAAAAGTTAGGAGAGACAAAACGTGGCAGAATCTGTGAAAAATAGGACAACATGTAGTAAAGAATTTTTTAGAGGTACTTCTGCAAATCAAATAAAAAAACTCAGAACATACGAAAGTTCCGCGATTGTATAGAGCACGCTGTGTAAAACATTCAGCTCAAAAAGATGAACTGGTGATTTTATCTGATTTTTCCCGTCACGAGGACAGAATCTGTTTTCTGGACAGCATGTCACAACTTTCACTTTACTTGTCATATGAGGCTATAACTTGGCACAAAGCTTGAAAATAAAGATACAATGATGTTGCTACAGTACTAACAATCATGAAGACCACTAAAAACAAAAGTAAAAACATCTTGGGTTGCCTCCCAACAAGCGCTTTCTTTTACACCTTTAAGCTAGGCACGAAGATTATAAAAGATGCTCTCATAAAAATAAGGATTTGAAGCAAAAGAGAGCATCAAGAAGAAAATATGAAACACGTTTAAGCCTAACCCACTTCCTATGCCTAGGAATCTTGTAGGAAAATAAATCAAAGAAGCACAAAGAGACAAGCATAGGAAAGTGGAACAAGAACAACTTCATAACTTTCAACATGAAGATAGGTGTTTTTATAACATGGAAGTTTCTACAACCAAACTTTCCTCTCTCAAAGTAATTTTCAGTAGTATCATGAACAACATCAAGAATATAACTATCACATAAATCATATTGTTCATGACCTACAAGCACACGTGTATAGTTTTCAACACGGTCTTTAGGAACATAAGATAAATGCATCCCATCACATTGAGCCTTAATAAAAGCACAGTTCTCCGGAATATGAGTTGGAGATTTCAAAATGATAATAGGACAATCAAGTGTGGGTGAAACAACAAAAATTTCATGCTTAATATGAGGAACTATAGCAAGTTCATCTCCGTAAGAATCATCCATAGTGGCATCACGGACATAAGCATAGAAGGCATCAACTTAATCAAAAAGGGATATTTCAAAAGAATCCATGGGATCATAACACTCATATAAGGTAAGAGTCAAAGAGTTACTCTCATTAGAAGGTAGACGGGGATGGCTCCATTCTTCCTCCTTTTGTTCGTCACTCTCCTCCTCTTTTTCATCCAAGGAGCTTTCAGGTTCAGCAATTTGTTCTTCCATAGAGTCCCGCAAATCATTAGTCTCTTCCTTTGGGGGAGATATTCTCTCAAGATGATCAGTAATATAATAATTTGCATTGTAATTTTCCAAACAATAGTTAAGTATAGCAAGACTCTCAAATTTTTAAGGGGCCTCATCAATATTTTTAAGAAGAGAAGTAATTTCATAGGCACCCTTATAAGAAACAAATTTTTCTATTTGCTCTGCATCATCAAAATCATAATTTCTCTTAGCATAAGAAGCTAAGGTTTCATCATCATTGTACTCACATTGGAAAGCAAGGTGTTTGTGCCTCATAAAGCAACAATATTCATCCCTGCAGAAAGATATATTATATATTGAGCACAAGTTTCTAGCATACTCATACAACTGGTGTATTTGTTTCCATAAGTGTATCCCCTTTTGAGACAAGCGGCGTTCCTTGTAATAATATTGTTGATCCTTAGTGAATCCTCCATGCCAATAGGATCTGGTTTCAAAGAAGTTAGGCATTGGTGGCAAGCAAGTAACTAGACATACTATTTTTTTTGGGTTTTTGGTATAAGACACAAAGATAAAAACTGAAAGGTAAACTAACAAGACTAAAAAGCAAAGGTAAAAGGTAGTGGGAAACTCTCCTATCTTATCACTCGGATTCCCCGGCAACGGCGCCAGAAATTCGCTTGATACGCGAGAGAGTATTGCTTCTCGCCCTTCGTTGGTTACCCCAAGCGGATGGTAAGATGCAGCGTAGCAGCAAGTTTCCCTCGGTGAAGATACCGAGGTTGAGTATCGACCAGTAGGACTCCGGCGATGATAAGTAGGTGTCAGCGGCGCACCTGACGCGGACCTGCACACAACACAATTAACTTTTCTCCCAACGAAGTTCAGAGAGGTTGTCAATATCTCCGGCCTTGTTGTTTACAAAGGATCAAAGACACAGGATAATGATAATGATAGCAACTGAAAGTAAAAAGCAAGAAAGTAAAAGAGCGTGTAAACAGTGATGAGAATATGGACCGGGGTCCCGTGATGTTCATTAGTGATGTCTCTCTCTCAAAAGACGATAAGATTTCTATGCGAGGTAAACAAATTACAGACGGGCAAGTGATAGGATTATAAACGCACCGCAATGCTAACTATGCTACAAAAGAAAGGAAGAAGCTCAAAAGCATGGGCAGTACGCCAAAATAAGTAGACCGAAATCCAACTGCATCTACTACTAATCATCCACCTTGAGATATCTATCCAAAACATCTCGCTGGTATTAAGTTGCGAGCCCCACCCAAAGTGTAAACTCAAAGCAACAGACAACTGCATTAAAAGAACTTTGCGTAAAGTAAACAATCCATGTAACCGCGGTTACAAGCACCGTTGTTTTCTCCCTTATGGCCACAACACATCCCCTAGACTCATGTTTCTTTCACTCAAGCGTGTCATCAGGGGGCATGTACCCACAATCGAGCATAACGTTCCCTCATGGGGTCACTACCTACCACTTGGCCAAAGCAATAAATAGCAACGGAGAACATGCAATAATTACTTCGGAACAAAAATACAAAAGATAAGAACCAATTATATTACTCTATCACAATCTGAACATAATCTCATAATCCATCAGATCCCATCAAACTCAACATAGGAAAAGCAGAAAGAATTACATATGTGCCTCGATCATGTAGGGAAGCTCACGAGGTCTAAACCATGAAGGACAAATAGGGGAGGATAACATCACATAGCTACTGATCATGGACCCATGGTCCAAGGTAGACTACTCACGGCACATCCGGGAAGCGTCCATGGTGGAGAAGAAGCTCCTGGAGGTCGATCCTCCCTCCGGCAGGGTGCCGGGAAGGGTCCCGACAGTGCTCCCGATCTTGGAAGCGCGACAGCAGCGGAAAAGAGGAGAGATTGCAAAATATGGTTCTGTCTTCGGAGATTCCCCGTCACGGAGAATAAATAGGCGAAGGGGGGCAGCCAGGGGGGCCACCAGGGGTCTAGGTGCCCTCCTGGCGCGGCCTGGCCGCGCCAGGTGGCCGCCTGGGCCCCTTGTGGTGGCCCTCTGGCCCCACTTGGGTGCTTCTGGAAGACTCTGTTACGCTGATTTTTTATTCGATTTTCCCGAATTTTTGGAGCATTTTTTATAAGGGGAAACCTGGAATAGAAAAATAGCAGAAAACAGAAATTGGCACTGGGGTGCACCGAGTTAGTAGGTTAGTCCAAATATGATAAAAAAGTGTATGAAAGTGTATCTAGATCATAGAAATATCAGACAAAACATGCATGGAGCGATCAGAAATTATCGATACGTTTGAGACGTATCACGACACGGTCACGGAGAGGCCCTAAACGACGAGACGACAACCGCATCAGCAGTCGGAGCACGACCATGGCGGAGACGGCAAAACGGTGGACGAAAAGCAACTCAAAACAAAGGGGAATGGCGAGGAGCTCACGGCGGTGCAATCAGGGGTGGCAGCGGGCAAATCGTCGATGGACCGCGGCGGCCGTGGTGAGAGTTGCAGGCGGAGGGCAACCTCCACGGCGCGGTTCGCGTCGATTCCTCCACGGAGGTGGTGAAGACGACCACGGGGCGGCTTCCAGAGACGATGGCGGAGCTTGGCGTCACCGTTGGCCGAGGCGGCGCGCGACGGGGACCATGATCGAGCTCGGGATCGAATGAGGAAGACGATGGCGAGGGGGGGGGGACTGGCTGCGCTCGATCCACATTTCCAGGGGGCAGATATTTAGCACGGAGAGGCCACTGTAGTGGCGCGAGGACGTGGCCTGGTCTGGCGGCGACGTATTCGGCGCACTAACGCAATGGCGACCGAGCCAGGGGAACAGGAAGGAGGAAGGTGGGAGGGGAGCGGGCTAGGACCGGTTGGGGTTTTGCCCTAGGCGAGGTATAGCGGTTTTTATTTTATTTGTTTTATTTCTGTTTTTCCTTTTGTGTTTGCATTTATTTTAGTTAGCTTTGCATTTTTATAAAACATGAAACCTGTTCCATAATTAGTATTACACATTACTATAGTGCCACAAAAAGTTTGGGGTTTTTTATAAACTCATTTAATATTTCTTTTGAATATGCAACTAGAAAATGGGGCTGTTTTAGCACTGGTTAGAATTGTTTTCCATATTTAAATATTGTAATAAATACCCAATGTTTGTTTAACATGGTCCACTGGTTTTTAGGTATTTAACAAAATTGGTTGCACCATTTTTGGACAAAGTTTTATTTGTCACATTGTTTTTAATATCGACCAAAGGGGATTTTGAATTTGATCAAATACAAAGATGATTAAGGCATGATGTAACAACCCAGATTTGACAAAAATTAAAATTTTTGTTTTCGGTGTGAATTTTTTGATTGTCTTATTTGTTTGCGGTGTTTGCATCCCCGATTTATCGATCGGCGATTATTTCCCCCCCTTTTATCTCATACCGGACGGAGACCGACCCTTGCCACCCTGACACTCAACCTTTGCGACACCGGGTTTCACCCGATCACCGTCGCGAAAAACCGCACAAGACCAGCCGCAGCCAACGAAACGGAAAACCCCGTTTAATAATGAAATGGGATATTTTTATAGCGCACCGGAAAGTGTTCTCGGAACGGTTCCAGCGTGAGGTGAACGCCGTCGGCTCGACGCGCTGATCGCGCAGTTCGAAGTTTTACCCGAATCAGAGGTCCTGCGGACCCTCGACGGTCAGAAACTAAACACCGCGCGCGCGAGAAAAAAACCGGGGATGTTTTTGCAAACTGTCAGCCACCTGGGCTATTTAAAGACCACCACTCTCCTACCCCTTTCTAGGGTTTCCCCTAAGACAAAAATTACAGCCACCCGCTCCACATTGCCCCAAAAATACCCCATTTTCGCAATTTAGCCATTTTTTTGTCCAACCCAAGCCCCAACTGATCCCGGCTGTCCGATCGGGCGATCAGAGGGCTACGGGCGTGCCACGTCAGCATCTCCTTCTCTCTATCCTCTCGACCAACCGCCCTAGCACGCAATCGCCGCCGCCCGTGGAGGCTCGACACCGCGCGCCTCCGGCAAGGGAGCCATCGCCGGCCACCTTCCTCCTCACCTTTGCTGCGCCCCCTCCTTTCCCTCTCCTCCGCGCCTCTCCTGTCCCTCTCATCTCCTCGCCTCGTATCCTCGCAGATTGCCGATGGAAGCCGCGGTAGCCGCCGCGCCATGGCGCAAGGACGAGCTCGCCGCGACCCCGCGCCCTGCCGTCCTAGGACCGCGCCGACGCCAAGAACCAGCGAGATCCGGTGCGCCCAGCGCCGCCGCACCTGTCCGCCCCCCGTCAGCCTCCTCCTCGCGCCGCCCGTCGCCGGTGGAAGCGCCGCCGACCTCGGCGTCGGTCCCGATCGGATCGGGGCAGGGGAGCGCCAGGTGGGCCGGCCACACCCATCGCGGCCCAGCAACCGCCTCGTCGCCTTGGGCCGGCCTGGCCAGCCCCTTCGCGGCCCATCACGCAGAACCCAGCCGCCAGGCCTCTCCACTGCAGATCTGGGCCTAGCCCATGGTGAGGCCCGTTTCCTCTTTTTTTCCTGGCTAGCCCTTGCAATTTTTTTCTAAGTCCTGAGATTTTTGCTGTCGATTCAATTTTGCGACGATAATTGCGAGTAAACCGTAGCCCGGATGAACGTGCGCCCAAAAGGAAAATTGTTTAGCTTTGTGTGTACTTCAGTTCATCTTTTGTGAGAATTTTGATTTGAGGCCATCTTGATGGTGCAAATCTGTGTTGAAGTGGGCATCAGACTGTTAATTGCTACTAATTTCTGTTATGTGATGCTGCTGTTATTTTATTGCAAGTTTGCATGATGATTGTGACACATCCATGAGGCCTATTGCATTGATTCTTTTTGTATACTGTTAAGCATCATGTCTACTTCCATTATATGTATTGCATTGTCATGATATGCTTGCTGGTCATATTGTTAATGAGCTCCAAAGTTGCTATCCTGCTATTTTTGATAGCCACCTCTGTTTTCACTAAGTCTGTAACTTTCCCATGCCATGTTGCATGCTTAATATCTTTTGATCCTATCCTGTTGTTTTTGATAGCCACCTCTGTTTTCACTAAGTCTGTAACTTTCCCATGCCATGTTGCATGCTTAATATCTTTTGATCTGTTATGCCTATGACCTTGATTCTTGTTTGTACCTGATCATCATCATGTCTACTTCATGCCCATGTATTGCTATGTCATGTTGATGCACTTTTGCATATAGTTTTACTCCTGTTTGTACAACATGAAAATAACAGTTTCTGCCATGTTTTCCTCATTTTCACTAAGTCCTTGACCAGTAATGTTTTATTGCATTTTGCATGAGCTATAATTAGTTGTTCATGATGCCTATTTGCATGATTCCTTTTACCATTCCTTCCCTGCCATGTCTACTTTAGTTTCATATCATTTGTGAGCATGTTTGCATTCATTATCGTGTTTATGCATTGCTCTAAAGTGTGCTTCCTGATGTTTGGCAGATTGTGTTCCAAACTTGTTTTGCTTGTATCTTTTTAACCGTAACTCCGTTTGGAGTGTTCCTTATATGTAACTTGATTAGAATTTCATGTACTTTGTATTTATGCTAGTGTTTGCTGTTTTTAACCAACCTAAAATATGGTTTAGGACAGAACAGTATCAAATGTTTTAATCATCGTGGGGCACTTAGTGTAATGCCATGTTTAGGTTGTGCCTCACTTAAATTGACTAGCATAGATATTTTACTTTGTGCTTCACCTCTTGTCATGTTTGTGTGCTATGCCATGTTTGAGTGAGATGCCATGTTAACAACCTTTGTTGATAACCTGCAGCTAAACAACTTGAACCCACGTAAACGTGCGGTATCGTCGTGTGTGACGAGTACTCCACTTAACCTGTTAGTAACCGCTCTCGACGGTAGGTGCGATGTCTCATGTTGCCTTCTTGTTGATGCTTGCTCGTATTTGCTTTGTAGTAATAGATGCTTGCTCGTTGATTGCTTTCCAGTGTTTACCGTCTTGTGTGCTTCCGCGGGTACCTTCGGAGACGATGCGAGCTTGCGATCAACTACACCTTCGGAACCCGACTTATCATCAGGCAAGGACTATACATTACTTATGATCCATTATATTTCAACCAACGGTTTGCATGAGTCTAGGTTAGGTTAGATGTTTGATCCTACCACATGTTTACAACCTCTTTCAAACCGATACAGCCATGTCCCCTCCCAACAAACCATGTACTGCTATGTTACTATTCCTCGTTGCTCAGCCCTGCTTAGTATGCATGCTTAGGATGCTACGATGTTACCCCCTGTTACTCCTTGGTTTGGGCTATCACATTATTATATTATTGTTCTTGATTATATGATTATTATAATGTTGACTATATTCGACGAAGGATGAAAGGTCTAGGCTACCCCGCCCCGACGCTTTGTTCTATTCGAGTCACCTCGGATCCGAGTTCCGGGTATTGGTTTTAAGACTGAGCGCGCTAACCGCGTGTGGGATTTTATGGGGTCCCCTTTTCTTACCTATCTAGCTTCAAACATTTCTAGAGATGGCCCAAGCCGATTTACCATTTGCAAACCATGCATATATGTCTGTCGGGTCGCTCCTAGCAGATATATTTTAAAATAACTTGGGCCAGTGGAGACTTGGTTTCTCTGTTGGTCCACCCGATCAGCTAGGACCCGGCCTCATGTGAGAATTACCGGCAATCCGACCTGCGTCAGCCGGAAGAGTTCGATCCGAGAGTGCGGATGGCTTTTGGATTGGGTGTCGACTCCCCGGGGGCCACCCGAATTTGTTCGTTGTTAGCTAGAGGGACCTGTCGTTTCGGATCTCTTGGAACTAAATCATAAAATGGTTGCCTGTGATGGGTAGCAACTGAGAGAGATGGGCGTGCGTGCGGAGCCTTGTAATGGGCAGTTGGTACACCCCTGCAAGATTAAATCTTTTCGAGAAGCCGTGTCCACGGTTATGGACGAATTGAGACCTACTCCTTGTTCATAGACAACAACAACTGAGATAATCTTAATATAACTTGATCAACGTGTGCGTGTGCCTTGACTGCTTCTTCTTCGTCGGGATGCGAAGAGGAGGACAATGATAGGATAGGTGTTATCCTTGCGTAAGTAGGTGGATAGCAGACTTGTTGGAGGCGATTTCCTCATCGAATGCTTGGCTTCTTACCTTACTCTCTAGATCGTTAGCCACTTCATAAATGCTAGTGCGGCAGCAACCTCACCACTTACCCCATCCTTACCGTAAACTACTAGTTGTCCTAGAATGACGAGTGATGAAGTCCTTGCTGGGTCAGATGACCACTACAGTTGGATGCTGAGTACTTCTGTACTCATGATACTACCCCCAAACTCTTTTTAGGGGTCTTGATCGACAACAGGTATGGTGATCGACGTTTCACGTGGAGACTCGACGACGACTAGTTAGGCGGATCCTAGCGGAGGGCTTGGACCCGTGCGGTTATGGGAGCGATGTCTTTTTCTCTTTGCCACTAGGCATCTGTTTGTAGTCTGTACTCAGACATGTATCTTCCGCTGATGTATTGTATTAAGGGAGTTGTATGCCGATTGTATGAGATGTTGTATTCTTGTAGTTGTAATGTTGTGATATCATGTTGGAAATCCGGGGCATATGGCTTTGTCATATGTCGCGGTGGGACCGATATGTGCTTCGTCCCCGGATCTTGATGGAAACATCTAGATCTGGAACAGTACCGCATATCAGGTCTTACACATGATTAGTAATAGTAATGGTCATTTGCAAAATTATTACTGTTACATGACAGTGAGGGTGTTACACGAGGGAACCAAGAACTCACTCTACAACCAAGCATATTCTCCGACGTTTCCATGTGATGCGGGACTACGTCAGGGATGGCCATACTAGGATTCACAAGATACATACGGATCTGAACGCAGCTGACCCAATGACTAAACCTCTTCCACAGAGAAAGTTTGAAGAACACCGAGAGACTATAGGTGTTAGATACATGCATGATATAAACTAGTGTAATTTGTACTCTAGTGCAAGTGGGAGACTGTTGGATATGTGCCCTAGAGGCAAATTAATAAAGATATTTGTTACATATCCATTTTTTCATAATATGTTTTATACTATGCTAGAACTGTATTACTCGGAAACACTAATACATGTGTAGTATATAAACACCCGTCCCTAGTTAAAATCAGGTATACTAGCTCATTGGGCAATCGATGATCAAGGTTTCCTGATCATGAGGTATGAACCGCCTATTGACAATGAGGTCATATCATTAGGAGAATGATGTGATGGACACACACCCACCTAAACCATTGCGATGTGATCAAGTCACATAGTTCAACATTCCGATGACTTTGTAACATATGGCTTAGTCCTTAAGACCGGGATGATCATACGTAGTTACTGTTTACCAGGAGACTTTAACTTGCATCCACCCCCTGACTGAGATATGCTGGTCATAAAGGTGTATCTTAGGTCCTCCGAAGTAGGCACGTTAATGAGTATGCAAATAGATCAGAACGAGATTTGCCAGTCCATGTGATGGATAGGTACTCTGGGCCCACTCGGTGATATTGCATCAACACGTTGCAAGGACGTGACTGGGTCACAAGAGATGTAATAGGCATGGACGAGTAAACTTGTTTGTTGTGAACGAGGTGTGAACTTGGTATAATGGATACCGATGATCAAACCTCGGACAAACAAAGTACCGCAGGACAAAGGGATCAAGTCTTATCGTTAACGGTTTCCAAAAGCGATTGAAGTTCATTCGATGGAAGCGCATGGACTATCAAGGATTGTAACCAGGTCCAATTGATTAGTCATTGGTCAATGAGAATGTCTCGATCATGTCTGTTGTTTCCCGGACCGTAGGTTGTCACATTTAAGGGGCAATCGATGCATTAGGATAGATTCGGGATCATCGGTGAACTAGGAGAGAGCACCGGAATAGTTCCGAGAGAGAACATAAGTTTTTCTGGATATTTTGAAAGGTTCAAAATAATGTTTAATTATATTTAATAATGTTTTATTATTTAATTATCTGAATTAAATATTAAAATATATTTAAATTAATTAATTAAATGGAAAAAGGCAAATGGGCCTCTTAGGGTCCATTAGGGGAAGGATGGGGTTCCCCCCTTGGGCCATGCGCCAAGGGAGGGCCCCACCCCCCTAAGGATGGCGCACTCCCCCCTCCCAACGGTTTAGTCCCACATGGGGGAGGGGAGGAGGATCCCACCCCCCTTGGCCTATATAAGGAGGGGTAGACCCCCCTTTTCCTTCATCTCATTAGAGTTCTCTTTCTCTTTCTCCCACCTCGAGCGGACTCCCCTTGTTTGGAGTTTGCACTTGGTTGGGAGTTCTCCACCAAAGAACGCTGTCGCTCAGCCGGAGTCGGGATCTGAATCTGTCTTCTTTCCGCTGCTCGCCTGGTTCGGAGCCCGGAGGGAACATCGGTTGCACCGTACATGTGTAATCTCCTCGAGGCCCTACACTTGTGGTGCTACTTCATCGTCGGAGGTTCACCGGGAGTCTCCATCGCCGGTGGTCTTCTACACTACAGGGAGGTCATAGTTCAGAGTCTACGCCAACCACGTTCGCAAGAACGTTTCACTCTTTCGGTCTTCAAAGGTATGAACTCTGATTCCCTCCATTACATTACATCGCCATATCATAGATCTTGGGTTCGGGTACCGTAGGTTGGAAAAATTTGTGTTTTCTGCCCCGTATCCCAACACTAGAGACCTTGTATCAAAGGAGAGGAAGATGATCTACGAAGGAGACTCATGGGGCATGGCTACATATATCCTAACCATAGTTTTTGCCTCTCTCCCACAGAACCTTAATCTCTTCATCCGCTTCAACCACCAACATGTCTAGAGGAATTGAGGGGCTATGAAAAACCTCTGTCTCCAAGATACATTGTAACCTTGAAGGGAGACACCTAAGGAGTCGTCACATTATGAATGTAAGCATGGTTACGTACCTGAAAAGTAGTTGTGGGCCTGGTAGTGGCCCTCCTCCTTTGGCTCCCATGTTTTGACATATAATTCGGTTATAATACTTCACGCAAATTTTTCTTTAAGCGGCCCCGTGCACTTACAAGACATCTTATGTATGGGCCCGATTGCGAGCAACTACTATTTTACAATGGTGCATGTGTGTGGTGGTAGTTGTTGCATCGAATATGGCCATTGCCTTCTGCTTCATTTATGCTCTCATGGACCACATACAAGGATGATGCATTACTACTGGAGTGTCCCTCGAGTGGGATTTGGCGAGGCCGGTTACTGTCCTCTCTCGCTAGATCGATGATCTGTGTTGCATATTTATTTTTCTAGCATGGTTCTTGCTCTCTTGGCAACGACCATGCTATGACCGTCGATGTGATTAAATGTTCTCATTTTAGGATGCCATGGGTTTGAGGCGGCAAATGGAGATGGTGACATATGGTGAACGAAGTTTTGACGGTGCTACTCGAGCAACCAGCCTTGAGTTTCGGAGTGAAACTTTTTAGAGAAAAGGCAGAGGGGCGAGTTTATAAAGCCACACAACAATCATTCAGAGTGAAACTACATGGTCCAATCATTCAGTAGTTGGATCTCATAACACATGGTTCCATTCCTGGAGTACTGATGTTGAAGAACCACTCTCACAACTCTTGTGGTACCAAAGGAAGTGGTTGGTGCCATTACATGTTGTTGTTTGTCGTTGTTCGTTTGGGCATGACTTTTCGGGGTTGTGACTTTTTCTTTTCTTCATAATTTTTCTTCTCCCTTTTTTCTTTATAATTTGAGTATATGCATTTTTTATGTCTTGACTATCTTTTGATATAATGTTGCAGTAGGGATTGTGTGTAATCGATATTGTTTTCATACGCTTGTAAGGAGTTCTATTAAAACCAAGAAATATAGGCTTGCTTGCTACCCTACCAGGGTTCTAGAATAGATAGATAGAGTTTTCCGCAGAAACCAAGTAGTGAAGGAAGACCTTCTAGGGATAAGAGACATATGGCTGCGTTGATCTAGGTTGGCTTTGAGGTTGTGCTCCGATGTGCGAGACACAGATGTGAAGCGGTATGTTTGCTCTGTGTTCTATCTCTTCGTCATCTATGATTTGTAATAGGACAATGCGAGTTGTGTGTTGGTGTTGTCGTGGTGGACGTGGGTGCTAACCTCTTGGTGTAATGTTGTGCCGAAATGTGTTGTATCGACTATCTTGGCTTCTTCTACTATGAATATATAATACGCATGCTTGTGCGTATTCTAAAAAAACAATTTTTTTCGTGAATTTATTTTTATAGCAAAAACAACACATCAAGAAAAGCATAACAAGGTCACACTCCGAAAAAAAGTTACACTGCTTTCTGCATAGTTCGGACGAACACAGTCAATCCAATCTTTACCTAATAATAAAGGGAGGTGAGTTTCTCCTTCCGTCATACATTTTTTGTAAAACACCCCCTGAGTTTTCCAGGAATTAATCCGCAATCTAGTAAATAAGTCAGAAAAAATTGTTCATGCAATCCAAACTAAGCACGGGTCGATTGAGATTTTTTCTGTGGGCCGCGTCATGGGCTATTGTCGTAACAAATAATAGTAAAGGAGGTGTGGTTTTCCCATTGATGATCGGAGAGCATAAAAAAAATAGCTGTTGAGCCGCCCTGTTAGCTCCTTTTTTCTATTAAATTGTAATAGTAAATAAATTAAATATAAAATAATATACAGATCCTTAAAATGTAAAGTAATTTTTTGTGCTTCTAAATTATAGCTTATTTTTAGATAAATTATAATTACTGTTTGAAGAATTAAAAAATGGCCATATTATTATTAGTTGTAAATTATTCCTGCCTAGATTAATTTTACTTGATTATCTAATTATCTAATTGAATTATATAAAATTATTATTAATGCTACTATTTCGTACCTAATTGTAGAGCTATCAGATAATTAAAATAAATTAAATAAAAAAGCACTATTTCTTTAGATCAATTAAAATTACTGTTTGAAGAATTAAAAATTGACCATATTATTATTAGTTGTTAATTATTCTTGCCTAGATTAATTTTAATTAATTCTCTCTTTATCTAATTGAATCAGATTAAATTTATTATTAATCCTACTATTATGTACCTAATTCTAGCACTAATAGATAATTACAATAAAATAAAGAAAACCAACACTAAAAGTAATTAATCTTTATCACCATGTTGGTTTTGTGGATTCGAACTGAAGATCGCTCGCTTTGCCCAGAAGTCAAATACAGATGCGTTGCGTCATGATTATGCAAGAAAACTCATTTAGTTAGATAACTAAATACTATGTGTCTTTCGGGACCCGGGGTTAGCGTATGTAATTCCAGTCACGATACAATCACATGGAGAGCCGAGAACCGTACCCACTTGTCTAAGCAGACAAGGCCAAGCACAGAACGTTCTTGGTAAGAATCGAACGTGAGGGGCATCCCATTCAGGCCGGATGATCAACTGAGATGGGTCCTCAACGTCCGCTCACAAGTCTAAATGCTTATGGGTGGTGAACCCCATACTCATAGACAAGTCGCCTCAACCATGCTATCGATTGGATCCTAACTCTTACATAGACTTACTCCAGCCCGATCACTTAGTCGGGGTCTAGGGCGGGCTCGATCATACAACAAAGTGTGCACGTGACAGAGTCACGAACAATCGCATCGCGATGCCCCAAGCTGCGTACATCTAAGGGCCACTTGGTGTATAAAAGACCGCCAGCCAGATCACAACTAAGGTCTCGAAAACCCATACTAAGACATGCATGTTATAAACATACACGCAACACACATGCCTAGTATGAACAACAGGTATCATCACATAACTCTACAAAGTATTCTTTAGTGATATACACATAGAGCATACAAAGATCACATGTCTGTGATCAACATTACATCATACAACGAAAGCAAATTAGGTCTGAGTACAGACAAGTTTAACAAATGGCTTAGAGAAGCCTTGTAAAAAAAACATGCCCTTCCACGAGGGGCCAGACTGCTGTCTGGGACTATGCTAACTTAGTCAACGTCGAGCTTCACGAAGGTGACTCCATCGGGGTCCGGGTTCTCATCTAAAACATAGAATAAGAAAACGTGAGTACAAAGTCGTACTCAGCAAGACTTACATCAGATCTATATTACTCATGCTCAAGTATCAAGGTAAAAGGGAGGTGGGGTTTCATCAAGCAAAAGTGCCAGCTTTGACTTGGCTAATCCTGAACTACGAATACCAGACTTGAGGTAAGAAGCGTATACGAGTCCACTACATCTCCAATCAATACACCACTATGGTTCCTTCCTCGACTTCCCCACGAGAAAGCACGCCATAGCACTCGCACTTATCTTGGTGTATTTTAGAAGTATCCAGTTCAAGTTGTCTAATAATCAGGTACAGGTTCCAAGTAGTCCTTAACCGCGGACGCGGCTATTCGAATAGTTTTGTTAACCTTGCAAGGGCGTAAACTACACACACATGACCATCGGTTACCGCCAGGTCTCGCCACCGTTCAAGAGGTGACAGCGAGGATGTTCACCACGACACTTCGCTCACAACCGGTCTATTCCAGGAGTCGACTATCTGAGTTTGCCTCCGCTCGAGAGCCCGGCCGGATCAACGAAACGGACTCAAACAATGTAAGTGACCGAGACGCCACCTCTGGCAGATGGTTTTCCTGCCTCACAGGTGCACCCACATATCTATATGATGCAACCATTCCTTCATTCTTTTTCTATGCAGATGCCAAATGGAAAGCCCGAACTAATGTGACTCCTGGACGTCGACACGGATCAAGGTACTAGGCCAAGAGGGGTCAGTGAGCCCAATGTGTGGTTGTACTCTTTGTCTTGGATTACCATACAAGAACTCGATGCCTAAGGCAGTGTTCAACGAGACAACCCACTGTGTACTCCTACACAACCTCTCATCGTTCACCTTGTATTAGGGTGGATTCACCGACACAGTTTCACTTTCATCAACACCATGTTCATCATCATCCCGACTCACATCAAAAGCAACCTCATGTAACACTAAGCATGCAATAAGCTGTAACAGTTGCAGGGGCTTCATGATATCAATCAACTCCTATGTCATCTAGGATTGTGGTTTGCTTACTACTGTGACAAGATAGGTCATGCATCGGATATGGGTTCAACTATGCGGTAGAATCGATACAAAGTGATCTCCTAAACATGCATAAGCGAGACTGAGAGGGAAATGGGATTTTATAGACATGATCAATGGGGTTTTCTTGCCTTGCTGACGAGGTTCGATATCGGAGTCTTCAACGAAGGGGGTGGCCTCCGGTTCCGGTTGCACGTCTATCGAGCAAACAATCAAACAAGGTATAAATTTATTTGCAATGCTCAAAAACATGATCAATATTGAAATGGTGATGTTCTTGGTCACAATATGGGTACAATTCCATTTAAAAGAAGTCAAATGCAAAGTCATTTGCAAATGTGCTTCAAAATTTGAATTTGAATTAAAGCCATATGGATGTTTTGCACTGTTCACCCATTTTAAAATGGTCAAACATGAAAACATAGCCCATATTCATATCCTTGGATTTTTCTGATAATTTTAGACATATTATTTGCTATATTTGGAGTTAAAATGAATTAGTTATGAATTTCCCAAGTTTAAACAATTTTCTGTAATATTCTGGATTAAAATAATTCTCTGGAAAAGGCTTTTCTGCATCAGCATTGTGTCATGCTGACGCCAGGGCTGTTGACTGGTCAACCTGACGTGTGGGACCCGCAGGTCAGTGAGACTGGGTTAAAAACCGTTTAATTAGAGTTAACAGGGGGTGTTAGGGGGGTCTGGGGTCCACATGTCATGGACTCAAGGGGGGATTAAGAGGTGTTTAAGGGGGGCTAATGGCGCCGTCGCCGGAGTGTGGCCGGAGCTTCGCCGGAGTTGGGATTCGGGCACGGGGGGTGGCGTGGGTGGCCTGGGCGCGTAGCCCGCAACCTCGCGCACTCGTTCAAGCCATCTGGGCAACGAGGAGGGGCCTCGGGCCACGGCTAGGTCGAAGACGACGGCGGCCGGAGCACTGGAGCGGGCGGTTCTACGCTACGGGCCACGGCGAGAGGCGCGGAGGAGCTGGGGCGAACGGGGAGCTCACCCTGGTGCTAGTGGAGCCGCCGGGGAGGCCGGAGGGTGGCTGGACGGAGGAGAATCGCTCGCCGGCGTCCACTATGCCCGGCGGTGGATCGATGAAGAGGACGTCGTCGCCGTTGGCTCCTGATCCGAATTGAAGGCGCCGCTCGATGAAGTCGATGCCGGGGAGCCTCGTGGACAACTTGCGGCGTCGAAAGGGGCACGGTGGCCACGAGCTCTACGGCGGCGTGCTCCGCTAGGGCTACGGGTCGGCTCGGTTCTCGCCGGGGAGGAAGAAGGAAGGCCAGGGAGAAGGGGGAAAATGACCTGGGGCATTCCAGGCTGCCACGGGTAGGAGAAGGAGGTCAGGGGGAAGCAGGAGGTGGCGTCGGCGCCCTGGGCATGGCCGCCACGCACCTCTGTGCTTGCCTGCCCAGGGAAGAAGACGACCATGCCCTTGTGGGCTGGGCTGGTCCCCTGGGCCAGGCTGGGCCAGGTGGTTCTTTTCCTTTTATTTCTTTTGTTTTTCCTTTCTGTAAATATGTTTTGCCCTGAATAAAATAGCAAGGCATTTTATAAAAATGCCCAAATACTTTTATAAATATTAGGTGACCAGTAGCTAGTCACATATGGAATTTGGGCATTTTTGAAATTCAATATATTTTGAATTTCAATTCAAATAGGGTTATTTTAATTTCCAATGCCACTGTTTGAATATTAGAAAAATCCATGTGCATGGGATTGATCCCAAACCACTTTTAAAATGATCAGCATCATTTATAGGAATTTTTCAAACATTCAAATGATTTTTGGAAAAAGATTTTTATCTGGCCATTTCAAATAATTTCTCAGGGCTTTCTGCTTCCCCAATTTTTAAATTTCTTTTGAATTTTTCATGATGCAAAAGGGTCAAACAAGCCCTAGCACTTACCCTAGTTGGGGTTCTGACAGTGGCATCAAACGCTACCATTTTTTATACATCCGCGAGTTGTACATCAATAAGAAATCAGCCTCAAGAATAAGCGATCGAAAGGTGATGTCTTTGTGGGTCTAGATGGTCTGGTTGTGTCCAGTGTGTGAAAAAAGAAAGCATGGGGGATGGATTGGGCTGATTTTGTGCTAATTAAGTAATTAAACGAGATCCTAGGTACCTCATGATGTTATCTAAAAAAAATGATACCTCATGGTGTGCTTGTCCGAATAAAGTGTGGTTTGCCTTCACGAATTTAATGTGATTTGGGGAGAAGGATTTAACAAGAGATTGTGAGAAAATGACTACTCCTCGAAGGTGCGTGATTCCTAACGTGCACATCTTAGTCAATTTTGAACCATTTTTTTGTTCCCTCTTGAATTAGAAGGCTAATTGTCAACTTTTTGCAACTTCACGTTTTCATGTGTTTGCTCTGTAATGAAGCATGTTGCTGAGCTACAGAAATAAAAATTTAAATAATTTGTAAAAAATATCAAACTATATATATCAATATAATATGTACATTATTTATGATCGATATATATATATAAAGTATGTAGATTGTTCTACACCAGTTTTGATTAATGAACTATATATTAGTGATTGATCTTTATTTGAGATTGGATTGTGACAATGGTTAAAAATATGATTATAATATTAATTGCATAGTAATTATGCATTACAAAATAATAATTAAACCACTATTTTGAAGGAAAACATTTGCTTAGATATAAATGGAATTGATATTATTGATCACTGAAGGGCTATTAGATTACGAGCAAATTGAACGAATATGTCTTCACCAATAGAAAAATAAATACAAATTATTTTTAAGTAGTAAAGATAAAGATTAAAAGGACTATCAACATACGAAAAAGGTATTTTTTTAATAATATATATAATCCGTTGCAACGCACGGTCTTTTTCCTAGTCATACATACGTAGATCGGTAGAAAGATGCAAAATATGGTAACACACTACTAATACGAAATGCTGTATTCGTGAACATTGAGCAAGTCCGGTTTGATGGCCAAACGCCTCGAATAACAGAAACATTTTTAGAAGACCCGCAGCGCACCAGTTAAGTAAGGCCTTGTGCTTTTCTATATCATGCACCATATACGAGTCTACAAGAAAAATATGGCCAACGAAAAACTTTGGACGCCAAAAGAAGGCAAGAGGTTAGTGAATTGGATGGCATTATCATTCAGTACGACATATCCATAGAGAATATAATGGAATGGCATAGTGCCCAGTGCCTTTCTTGTTATGCTTGCTTGCTCCTCCCATTCTCTATCTCTTTGAGTTTGAGGTGATTACATAACCCAACACTTTGGATTCTTTTCTCTTCAAAAGGACAAAAAATCATAAAGCTCATGGAGACAAATTGCTGACACTGGTAATTTGGCCAAGATATCTTGTTGCTTTATGAAAACTAGTGCTTCTTTGCCCATTGGGAAATTATTGAGTGCACTCGGGTGTGAGAAACAGACAGACCATCATATGTTGTACGGAATTGTGTTTGTTTCTTCCAGGGTTATCACTTATCAGAATTCAGACATCATATTGACTTCCCTAGGACAGTTTGCATTCTACATTTAGACAGGACGGTTTAGAAAACAGGTCAATGATGTTAAGAAAGTCAATGAAGATTAGGCCCTGTTTGTTATCTGAGATTTAAACTGAAGTCGGAATCAGGTAGCCCAGATATTCCTTTGGCCGAAATTCATTCCCAGTTTAGCTCAGATACAACGGAGTTCACATCTAGCTCAGATATGCTATGCTCTTGATATGTTTCTTGCTTGGCCGATGTGGCTCTCACAATGTAGCACACAAGTGACTACTAGCTGAAGCGTATGGGTGGAAAGCGGCTTAACCATATGCCCAAATTGATTAGGCGTTGAGTGATTGCTCTTTTGTTTCACCTTTAGGTTGTCCTAGTTTATACAATATTCGTCTTTTGGTTTTAGCAGAATAACAATAAGAAGAAACAAAAGCATAGCACACTTTTGGCTCTTTTGCGCTTTCGATTCCCATCCTTAGAAAAAAATGGCAGGTAATCCAAGGTTTTGATCCCTAACAGCAACTCTAGTAGACCCCTCATCCCGCGGACTCTTAAAATCGGTATAAGGGTCGATAAATACACGTTTTAAGGGTCCAAATCTGCTGCGAACCGAACAGATCTCGTAAACCCGAACTGTAAAACAGAAAATCCCAGAATATTCTATATAACAATTTGGACCCTTAAAACGCGATATTTAACGATTATTTTGATACATTGTGCTATATAACAAATAAAATAAACTGAAATATTGCTGAAATATTTAGTATAACCATCATCCAAATTATTACAACAATGATCCGATTTAAAATAAATAAGGAATACGAGAATTATCCCGAATAAAGCAATTGCACAAATCACACATAAATGTAATGAAATGAAAGGAAAGGAAAGGAAAATGAGAGATTCTAGTGCCCATGCCTCGACCAAATGTAGGTGCTTCTGAAGAATAATCTTGCATCAACATGTCGTTCCCGAGGAGGCGGTTGCGAGGGATGCATAGGCGACCGATCGTGGATCCGTGTGGTTTCTTCTTCTTCCTCTCTTTGAGTTCCTTCACCGTGAGAACTACCATCACCATTTTCTACTGGTGCCTTTCGAGGAGCGTCTCCGCGTCCGAGTCGCCAGATGAGGATGAATCCTCGTACAAAAATTCCACGACGGGTTCTCCATCTATAAATCGCAAAAAAATGCATGAAGCTAGCCATCGCCAAATCCGGGGGCGGCGAACGAGGATGAGGCCGCGAGGAATCAAGTACTCACCAGTGGAAGGGGAGCTCGGTGACTCAGCGACGGTCGCGCTTCGGTGGCAGCGTCTCCGGGGCGCGGCGACCTCGGTGGCGGCATCCGGGGCGCGGCGACTCCCCTGTGCACAACCAGAAATAGCCGGAATCGAGGGCGGCGCGGCGGCGGCGACTGTGGCAGCCGGGAGCGGAAAGGGGGGTAGAGGGTGCGTGCAGGCTGATATTTCTGTTGCGCCAACCATTTTCGGGGGATACGGGGAACGCTTGGGTCGGGGTGGGGGAGGAGGGAACCTTGTATCTACGGGTCAAGGGGGGAAATTTTCCGCGCCCCTTATAAAACTGTAAGGTTCGGCTGCGTTTACGACATCTATTCGGGGCATTTTTTCCGCAACGAAACTTAAAACGGTGGTTATTTTAAGGATCGACGATTTTTAAGGGGTCTGCTAGAGTTGCTCTAACACTTTTGGTCCACTATGTGGTGTGACATGCGAGGTAGTTTATGGGTTTGTAAGCAACTTCTCTCATTTGCTAACAATGCTTTTTGTGTAAGGAAAATGTAACTCCCTGCTCCAGAACAACAATGATATATTCACATACAAGCTACGCAAGATTTACGACATGACCGCCACAACCACCCGTTGAATTCAGAGGGGGGTTATCAACTAGAAAGGATTTTATTACTACCTCTGATCCATATTAATGGGCACATACTTAGTACAACTTTGTACTAGTGTTGTACTAAGTGTGTGCCCATTAATATGGGTCGGAGGGAGTATTTAAGAGCATTCTTGAATAACTAATATTTTTTAGTAATATAACTAAAAATGATTAGTCGATCAAGTCAGTAAAAATATGACATCTGAGCCTGTGTATGCATTCCGTAAAGAGCTGGCTATAAATAGCATTTTTAGCTCCCATTTACATTGCTTGCTTATTTTGGCTGATTTTCTTTTTGAGGAATCATGGGAGGAAAGTCTTTCCACCTGCATATATTGCTAAAAAGCGATAAAAATAGAATCACCTATTGGCTTTGGCTGATCCGGTTTATAAGAAAAACCGAATCAAAAATTTGAATAAATTAATCCATTTATAAGGAAAATCGACCCTAAAACTGTTAATGTAGAAATAAGAAAATGAATAAAATAAAAAATACATCCCGAGCAAGGCCGGCCTAGCTAGAAGATCGAAGAAGCACCCACATGAAAGACACAAGTAGACGTGAGGTGTATCGTGAGATCACAATACTAAAACTTTACAAGTAGGCTAACGCACCACACTGCTTGTGTACCCGAGCACCATGGTGCTATTCAGGAGTATCGGCAATCGACAAGTGCAACAACACGGATCTTGATTGAGGGCTCTGCCATGGAATTCATGACAATTAACTAGTTTGGAAGGCGTCTTGCTCCGTCAATTGTAATAGCCCAGGATCTCAATAGGAATGATAGACTACTCATATCAACAAGGTGCACCTTCTTTTCCGGAAGCCCAGCTCCAAGGAACTCCAAAGTTAAGCGTGCTTGGCTTGGAGTAGTCTTGGGATGAGTGACCGACCGGGAAGTTGATTCCAGGTGCGCACGAGTGAGGACAAAGTGTGCAGAAAAGACTAGTGTTGATTTGTGAGGACAGTCTGGATCCGAGGCGCACCGACCATGGAATCGGTGGTTAACCGGTTGGGAGTGATCGAGGCGTTACAGCTAGTATCAGAGCCGACCTTGGCGGTTACACGGTGTGTGTGTCGGTCGGTGAGGCTTACATGGGGTACTTGTTGGATGCCTGCAACTGGCGCGCACAAACGTGTGCCAAAGGGGAACATTCCTACTGGGCCGACGGGGACGTCGGGTCCTTTGAGGGGTGGTGTATGTAACAACCTAGGATCTCAATAGGAATGATAGACTACTCATATCAACAAGGTGCACCTTCTTTTCCGGAAGCCCAACTCCAAGGAACTCCAAAGTTAAGCGTTCTTGTCTTGGAGTAGTCTTGGGATGGGTGACCGACCGGGAAGTTGATCCCAGGTGCGCACGAGCGAGGACAAAGTGTGCAGAAAAGACTAGTGTTGATTTGTGAGGACAGTCTGGATCCCAGGTGCACCGACCATGGAATCGGTGGTTAACCGGTTGGGAGTGATCGAGGCGTTACATCAATGAGCAAAGATGAACCAAGATAATACCAAGAGCTTGAAGCTTCGCTATAACACATCGCCATCCACAAAGTGAACTTGAACATGCATATGGTTGCATGCGGCGCGAAAGGCACCGCCGCCAAATCCCAAAGAACACCACCAAACAACCACCATTGACCCAAGCCTACCACACCATCGATAACACACATCTCCACCTACAACCATACACTCCCACGACACCCAACACGACTCCAAAGATGGCGACGGCTAGGAGCGATGTCAGGACATCTCTGACACTCAAGCGGACAACGTTCGATCTAAGGTATTCACCCGGAACCAGAGATCGGCAGATTAGCTGTAGCAAAATCCGCAATGACACCTCCAAGGAGGAAAATGGTGTCCGTGGACGTCGTTGCCGTTGGCATCGACATTGTCATCGCAAGGTTGTCACCTGGATTTGAGCGACAAACCATACGTGAAGAAGAGACGACTACCGACGAGCAAACTCCAGGACGAGACAAGAAGATCTTTCATTCTGGAGAGGTTCAAGGACCGACACATCTTCGATCAGCATCATCGTTGGCTAGACGTCGCACGCTTGATCCACCGTGCAATGGCACATGAGCCACAACTCGAGAAACAGACACAAATGCCTCCAACCACCGGCTCCCCACTTATTCGCGCCCTGCACCTCCGCTGCACGATGACCCGCTCCCTGTTCTGCCACAACAGTAGCCCCACTTGTCGTGGCAGACACGGCGCTAGGAGCAAGGCGTCCCCGTCGAGAAGGAACAACCACCACAAATCACCTTCACCACACGCCAGATCTGGGATGGGCATCCCTGGATCCACGCCCACATGCACCTCGCGCCACCAGCGTCATCGACTTTCTGTCGGGCACCACCATTGGACGCTAGATTCGTCGCTACACGATGTCGGGGGTTGCTTCTCAGGCCCTCCTTCTAGCGCCAGATGTCGGGGGTTCATGCACAACCCTTGTCCAGCAGTAGAAGTTGGGGAGAACAACGGCGACGCTAAACCGAGGGGTTCATGCACAACCCTTGTCCAACAGTAGAAGTTGGGGAGAACAACAGCGACGCTGAACCGAAGGATCCTTCCGGAAGGGCTTCTTCCGGCAGGGCGCGACCCGGAGACCACGCGAGGCGGGGAGCGCGTAAGGCTCCCTCCTGCTTGATGTAGACAGAGGTCGCTGTTGGCGTCGAAACGATATTCAAGCTAGATGAAGATGATACGAGAAAACACAGGGTTTACCCAGGTTCGGGCCGTCCAAAGACTTAAAGTCCTACTCCTGCTTGTCTGATTTTTCTTGTGGTGGAGCATACTGGTACAAGGATTTCCTATACTACGCTCTTGTATTCTTCTTGCGGCTAGCTAGAATGAATTGGGGATCATCCAAAAGTTGGCTATAAGGTGGCCGACTACTCCCTTTATAGCTCAAGGGGATCGTCACAGATGCCACCGCTATTGAGGGGATATGATGCGTGGCGCTACTCGGCGACTTCGGGAAAGCTTCAGGGGCGGCGCTGCACCAGCTGGGTGCATGCACGCGCTGAGTCGCTAGGAGGCGCGCGCCAGGTGTCGCTTCGCGCCCGCCACGTGTAGAGGCTTGTCTCTTGATCCTCTGGGAAGGCCTTTGGGCAATAAAGCCTCTCCACTCTCTAGCCATCCCATGCCTTTTATACTAGGGGAGGATGAAGTTCCTTGGCCCCTACTCCAATTCTTCCTTGGTCTTCAAGGCATCTGCTCCTTGGTCTTCAAGCCATCTGCTGCTTGGCCCTCAAGCCAGCCATTCCTTGGCCCTTAAGCTAGATTTTGTCTTGTTCTGGTTGACTTGCACAGCAGTGATAGACATATATTTTAGAGGTCCTAGATGACCTTGGATGAAAAAGTTGTCAACAACAAAGTTGTAGCCCTCGAAATTTCAAACAACTTTCATGTTGGACGTTTTTTGATTCGAGGTCATCTTGGAGGTGTTTTATTCTTATTTTGTTGTTGCCTGTCACTTGCAGACAGTTCCGGGAAGACTTGTGCTGAGATGCCTCCGGCTTATAGGAAGTGATATTATCTTTCCGGCAAGGTTCCTGTGTGGTACCGCATGTATCAAGGTTCCTAGAGACCCTTGTTTTCACTGTACCGTCACACGGGCTAGACGCGCGCAACGACCCACCGTTGCAACACTGGTCACCCGACGCAGCCATGTGATGGGTGTACATAACACCTCCTCGTTGGTTACCACAAGTGGAAGGTTATGATGTAGATAGAAGAAAATTTCCCTCGATGATGATAACAAGGTTAGTCTCTAGTAGGACTCCAAAGACTGCAATAAGGTGGCAAGAAAACAATGACACCGTTTACAACCTAGAGGTTGCTTACTTGACCTGGACCTGCACACAAAAGAAAATAACTTTGCTCCCAACGAGTCAGAGAGGTTGTCAATGTCTCCGGTCTTGTTGTTTACAAAGGATCAAAACACAAGGGGAATAATAATAGTGGTTGCAATGGAAAGGAAATAATAGCATGTAAAGGTGAACGGTGTAAACTATGATGGAAATATGGACCGGGTCATATGAATTTCACTATTGATGTCTCTCTCCCAAAAGACGATAAACAACTATGATGGGTGAACAAATTACAATTGGGCAATTGACAGAATTATAAACGCACCGCAATGCTAATTATGCTACAAGAAAACTAGAAGCTCAATTGTATGAGCATTACACCATAACGAGTAGACTGTTTATTCATCAGCATCTACTCACTAGTCATCTATCTTGAGATATCTATCCAGAACATCTCGCTGGTATTAAGTTGCGAACCCCAGCAAAACTGTAGGCTCAAACTAATAGACAACTGCATTAACACTATATGCGTAATGTAAGCAATCCTTGCAACCACAGTTACAAGCACTGCTGTTTTATCCCTGGTGGCAACAACACATCCCCTAGTCTCATGTTTCTGTCACTCAAGCTAGACATCGAGGGGCATGAATCCACAATCATGCATAACGCTCCCTCTTGGAGTTACTATCTACTACTTGGCCAAAGCAATAATAAGTAACGGAGAACATGCAAGAATACTCAAGAACTAAAACACAAAGGTAAACCAAATATATTACTCATCACAATCTGAACATAACCTCATAATCCATCGGATCCCAGCAAACACAACATAGCAACACAAAAACTAGTACAAAAGTGCCTTGATCATGTTGGGCAGCTCACAAGGTCTAAGAATTGATGCAATTTTTTTGGAGAGAAGACATCATCTAGCTACTGATCATGGACCCATGGTCCCAAGGGGACTACTCATGGCACATCCGGGAGGCGGTCATGGTGATGGAGAGGCCTCTGGAGGTGAATCCTCCCTCCGGCAGGGTGCCGAGACAGGTTCTTCAGGTGTTCCTGATATCAGAATCACGGTGGTGGTGGAATAGTGGTAAAAATCCCGTAGCAGGAGTCCTCCCGAGGGTTTTCGGAGCGGGGGAAATATATAGGCGAAAGGAGGGCACCAGGGGCCCCCCACCTGACCAGGAGGCACGTCCCCACCCCTAGCTTGGGGGTGTTGATACGTCACAAACGTATCCATAATTTTTTCTTGCTCCATGCTTCTTTTAGTGATATTGCTATATGTTTTCATGCACTTTCATATCTTTTACAACATATTTTGGGCTAACCTACTAATTCAGTGCCAGTTTCTATCTGTTATTGTCCGTGCATTGCAGAAAAAAATGACGAATATAAAAGTGCTCTGAAAATTTCAGAAAAAATACCAAAAAATATCCAAGTCGGGAAACTCCAGAAGCCCGAAGGGGGGCCACCTGTCGGGGGAATAATTCTGAGACCCGGCATGATCAGTAAGAAGGCCTCACACTCAAGACGAAGGGAGTTGGCTTATGGGACGGCTCGTTTAAGAGAAGGCCTAGAAGAAGATACGACATATACCAGCCGTCTTGAAAGAAAAAGGATTGACGCACAAGGAAGGAGTTGAAGCCACCTTGGGGGACAAGATAGCCACCAAGGAGATAGAATAGGACTCCATCTCTAGTAGTAGTCGGACTGGTTGTAAACCCTAGGACCCGATGTGTGTATATAAGCCGAGGCTCCGGGACATCCAAAAGGAGAATCATCCTAGACTAGTTCTTGAGACACCGGCGACTTCTAGCGCCCTTGTAATAAAGATCTCCCACATATAATACAAGAAATACAGGAAGTAGGTCTTTACCTCATTGAGGGGCCAAACCTGGGTAAATCTCTATCTCTCTCTTGTGCCGACTCTCCACCGATCGACTCTTCCTCCTCGTATCCACTCGTAGCCAAGTCCCCACTTAGGTTCTCCTATGAGGACATCTGGCGTGTTTTTCCCACGACAGTTGGCGCCCATCATGGGTCCGATGCGCAAGGGTTTTGAGATCCAGGAAGGATCTCAACATGGCATGGAGGGAATCACCATCGGATGGGCGATCAGAAGCTGGCGTGTCAATCTCTATATCGACACCCCTTCCTGGGGTCCCGAAGCCGACCCCGTCGAGTCAGGACACAGGGTCCCCATCGTATCTGTTCGCCTCTTCACCAGCCAGACCGACGAATCAGAGCCAGAATCACATCTCGATGCTCCGACAAGGCGCTCAGGACGATTCGCGAAACAGACAACCCACGCCTTCGTCGGATTCATCGCCGGGTCCAGAAACGAGCCGAAGAATCTCATTGAGATCTCCGAGGAAGACGAACCCACTCAGGATGGTGATCCGGAAAAATCCAACCCCAAGTCACCCACGGGCAACGGACACGACGCGGACATGAAGCCGATCCAACCCTTCGAAGAAGACAAACTTGGAGAAAATCCGAACGAGGACAAGTATTACCCTCTCCCCGTTCCGCCACATCACTCGGACACCTTCGACACCAACATCGCAAACTCATCCCGATGGGAAAATAAAATGGAATTGGAAGCAGGCGTGACACCAACCCTAGACCAAGACAGAGTTGGCTCAGCTTCCACCGACTTGGTGGCCCCAGCAGCAACCCTAAATTCCCTGTACACACTTACAAGTGGAAATCACCCAGAAAACTAAAACCTGCTAAACGCACAAATAGCAGGCACACAGACCTGCTGACATCAGCAGTCCAATAGAGAGACGACTCACAGACATATCCAAATGCCTTATATCAGTACACGTGTGACAACATCGGCAGCCATGTTACCAGAAAGAAGCACCGGTCGGATCCAGTCAGAAACAATGGATGGGCCTTTGGACGTGACCGATCAACTCTATATTCCGCCAGGGCACTTCAGCAACCTGATGGCGAACGTCATGGCCGCGACACAATACCTAACCAGCCTCCTCATACCCGTACATTCCCCCGGAGAGCGAGCGACAGGACATGCAATAGCGTGGCTACAGAAAACGATAACCCAATAGGCACAATACACAGTAAGTTGTCCGCACCTACACGCCAGATAAAAATCAGAGCCCAGCAAAGGCCAACAAAACCACAACGGCGACCCATAGCCTGCAGGTTGCCCGCTACACGGTAACCAAGGAACCCGCCGCGGTGGAATGTACGAGCAAGCCATGTAGGGACCATGCCCCAAAAACAGCAAACACGACAGACCATCAACTCACGACTGGAAGGACTGTTACTACATGGAAGGATTCAACACAAGAGTATCTGGAGCGCAATAGCCAAAACCGTCAAGGCTCGCCTGTGGAACAGACCTCCGGCTCCCACCAAGTCAGTTACGGCTGACCCTACAACCCTTTCCTCTGCCTCCACAAGAAAAAGAACCAGGGATCACAGAGCCAAGGAGCCAGGGCCAGACACCACCCCTATCCAGCCCCAGCAGGGTACAGGAAGAACCCCAGGTCGCCTAAAAACAATGGACTTTTCCATATCTTCACCAGCAACCACAGCGGAGACGCAGATGCCACGCACCAGATGGACTCGGCGCTGTCCACCAAGAAGAAAACAGATTCAAGCCGACTCAACTGGATTGACCCAACAATCACATGGAGCCAGGAAGAACATCGTCCAGGGATGGATAACTCAAAGGCACTAGCCTTGGCCGTTGGTCCACAGATAGCCGGCTTCACGTTAAATAAATTCCTCATGGATGGCGGCAGCAGGATCAACATACTATACTACAATACATTTATCCGTCTAGGCCTAACCAACGAAAAACTACAACCTTCAGCTACCCATTTCCACGTGATCATCCCGGGAAAGTCAGCTCGGCCAGAGGGACGGATTTCCCTAGAAGTAACCTTCGCGGATAGCACAAATTTTCTCTCGGAAACTCTCTCCTTTGAAGTAGTCAAGATCCAAAGTTCGTACCACGCCATCTTTGGCAAGATGGCTTACAGAAAGTTCATGGCACGACCATGCTACGCCTACCTCAAACTAAAGATGTCGGGTCCTCGAGGCGTGATCACAATAAAAGGCAGTCACGACATATATCTATCATGTGAAAGGAGCGACGCCTCCTATAGAGCAGCCGCATCCAACACAACACACCACAAAACACAACTTGGCCGAGCAACATCATCAGAAAAAGAAGACGACACGCCAAACTGATGACCCACAAGTGTAGGGGATGTATCGTAACCATTTCGATAAGTAGGAGTGTCGAACCCAACGAGGAGCAGAAGGAATTTACAAGTGAACTTGAGAAAGGAATAACTGCAAGTACTGAAAGGTAACTTTTTATGGTTTTTCTGGTATAAGCAACAAAGATATAAAAGCAAATAAGGTAAATTGTAATAAGGTGCAACAAGGTGGCCCAGTACTTTTGTGCAAAGGATAAGCCAAATGATCTAAACTTATAAAGGCTAAAACGTTCTTGAGGACACACGGGAGAGATAGTCATCTGCCTTCACCATATTCCATATTGGTACTATGTTTTGTGTTGATAAGTGTTGTGTGGGTGGAGCTATGCTAGTGCACTTTCTAGACTAAGATATGCACACTCTTATAATAAAGCCTCTTGCAATCATCCACAAATACAAGAGAGAAATTAAGGCGAAAGACTAACCATAGAAATAAACTTTAGGGCCCATCAATCCCTCGTGAAAAAGTGTGCAAACTGGGGTTCAGGTTTCTGTCACTACGGCAACCCACCATAAGCATACTTTATATACAATGCATTCCCCTAGGTCCTTAAAAAGGCAAAGTGTTGTGTAGTCGACGTTCACACAACACCACTAGAAGAATAACACCACAACTTAAATATCAAACAACACATATTACTTCAACATCATATGACTACTAACAACTAGACTTATCCCATGTCCTCAAGAACTAAAGAAACTACTCACAAGACATAAAAGAGATCATGATCAGTGGTGATAAATATGTGATAAACAATCTGATCATACCAATAACTCTCCAACAAAACTCAATAGCATTCACCAAAAAAAGTAATCAACAACAGTAGAGTAGAGAGGATGGATTGTACGGGTTGCAACTTGGATTGTAATGGTGAGATGAGACGGGATGAAGACGGAGATGGTGCTGATGGTGAGGATGACGTTGATGATGATCTTGATGATACCCATGACGATGGTGATGACGATGAGTACGATCTCCCCCTCCGGGAGGAGTTCTCCCCGGCGGAATCTGCCCGCCGGAAAGCTATGTGGGGACCTTCACACTATAGAACTTGGCTTGTATATTCCAATGATGAGCCTCCTCAAATGAGCTATATGTCTTCTTGAGCGAGCAAGTTGGATGCACCCCCACTAGTTCCATTGGAGAGCTTTTCTAGCTCGTATGTGCATCCGTTGCAAGGCAATCCCTACTCCTCACATCATATCTATCATTTGGCCTTGTCTCTCCTATGATTGTCGTCATTGATTTGAGCCTTTCACACCCTTTTTGTCTTCCTCCTCCACCATCTCTCTCTCTCTCTCTTTGCCATCCTAAGTGTCAAATCTAGTGCTTATGCTCATTGATACGCGAGAGAGGATAATTGGTTCTCGCCCTTCGTTGGTTATCCCAAGTGGAAGGTGAGATGCAGCGTAGCGCCAAGTTTACCTTGGTGAAGATACCAAGGTTGAGAGTGTTGACCAGTAGGACTCCGACAATGATAAGTAGGTGGTGAAGTGAACAATGGCGCCGTTCACAACTCAGGGTTGCTTACTACACCTGGACCTGCACACAGACACAAATAACTTTGCTCCCAACGAAGTTTAGAGAGGTTGTCAATCTCTCCGGTCTTGTTGTTTACAAAGGATCAAAATGCAAGGGATAATGATAATGATAATGATAGCAACTGAAAGTAAAAGCTGAAAAGTAAATGAGCTTGTAAACAATGATGAGAATATTGACCGGGGTCCCGTGATGTTCATGTTGGAAATATGCCCTAGAGGCAATAATAAAATGTTATTATATATATATTTCCACGTTCATAATTAATGTTTATATTTTTGTGCTATAACTGCAATGACCCTGACTGTTAGATTCAGAAGAAAACTCATTTGCATGTGTGTAAATGTAAACACCAAGATTTCCTGGTTTAGCCTCTAAGACCAGCTCATGTGCTAACTGATGATTACGTTTTCTTAATCATGGACATTGTTCTTGTAACAAGGATGTCAGTGGCAATGAGAATATATTGTTAGCAGAACAATGATGTTGAACCGACCCCAGTATTGAATGATATACTTAGAGATCACATCGTAACAACGTTATAAGTCATATCATGTAATGTTATCATATACGTAATTCCTTAGACCATGAGAGTATCGAGTTGGTTCACACAGGAAGATGTACTTTGGTTCTTAGATGAATCCTCCCGTAACTGGGAAGTAGTAAAATAAGTTCTGGGTACATCGGATAGTGTGTCTAGTAATTGCGATAGTTCAAGACTGGGATTTGCTCCTTCACGATGAAGAAGATATTCACTTCGGGCCCACTCGGTATGACGATATCGATTATAGTCTGGCCAGACGCATTGTGATTTAGTCACGGGGATACCGGAATACGATAACGAGAAAAAGGGACAAATGAGCAAAGAGGATAACGAGTGGCTTGTGTTCAAGAAGTTGTTACACATGGGTTTCAAACTTCTCTCCTCTGACTTTGTCATATATCGCGAAGCAAAGGGAATATTACATGACTAAACATAATGGTTCACTCGAAGTTTCCTCGTGTATGTGCGGGAGTCAACATGGGTGTCCATGGCTCCGCTGTTGATTATTGGCTACTGACAAAAGGCTGTTGACGTATGTACAGAAGATGTTCTGATTCATGTACGCATAATACCGAAGCTATTGGGTCACAGACTTAACGAGCAGTAGTCTGTTAGAATACTGGAATGGTAGAAGGTCTAGTGGAAGCAAAACATAATAGTTCATATGGGCACCGGAAGTAGTTCCGAGTATTTATGGAATTGTTCATAAGGGCACTAGAAGTAGTTCTGGGTATTTAAGGATATGTCCGGATCACTCTGGAATAGTCCCAAGTGGTTCTGGAACATATGAGAATGGTATTGGGGAAGTCCTGGATCGACCGGAATAGTTTCCGGTTAATTGGTGGACGTCCCGACAAACTTACGCGGTCATCAGATTTCTTAGACTGTAATTCGGATGGTCTCGGAACCTATCCAGATAGTTCCGGAACGTCCGAAAACGGTCCCAGAAAGTCATGTAAGTGGTCCAGAAGGTTCCGAAATGTCCCGAAACCATCCCGGAAGGTCCTAGAATGGTCGAGAATGGTCCCAAAGGGTCCTGGAAGGTTCCGGAAGCTTCTGGAAGGTTCCAAGAGTTTCCGGACAGTACCATATGCGCCCCACCACCCTTAACTTGGGGGGAAGGCACCCCAAGGGGGCTGGCCGAAATATGGTGGTGGGGGTGCCACAAGTGGGGAGGAGTCCTCCTTGGACTCAGACTTCCCGGTGGGAAGGACTCCCTTTGGGAGTAGGAGTCCCAGGGGGACTCCTACACCCCTTAGGTTGGCCAAGGGGCCTCCTGGCCACCTATATAATTAGGGGAGGGGGTGGGGGTGCAACACACTTAATCCCCAAGGTCTATGCTCCACCCTCCCTCCCTCTAAACCCCGTTGCTCCACAATTAGATCCCGGTTTAGAAGCTGTTCTAGATCGGAATCCATTAGGACTTTCTTCCTCTAGTTTTCTCGGTGGCAACTTCTCTGGACGGCGGAGTGCTGCTGGATTTCTGTTATGGGATGTGTGGATACTAATGGAGGGGTCGTGCCTTCGACCCATCTTCGAGGAGCTTGTTCGTGGGACTTGTTCGCGGGACTAGATCGCGGGAAGGTTCGAGGGATTGATATCCTCGCGGTTGGGAGGTCAATGAAATTCCTAGCTGCGGGGATCTTCACTGACGGTCTTCACCAACTCTACTTCCACTATGTCGGGACCCGGGGTTAGCGTATGCAAGACTCGCTACAACACAATCATATGGAGGGCCGAGAACCGAACCCACTTGTCTAAGCAGACAAGGCCAAGCACAAAACGTTCTCGGAAGGCATCGAACGTGAGGGGCATCCCATCCAGGCCGGATGATCAACTGAGATGGGTCCTCATTGTACGCACACAAGTCTAAATGACATGGGTGGTGAACTCCCATACTCATAGACAAGTCGCCTCAACCATACTATCGATTGTATCATAACCCTTACATAGACTTACTCCAGCCCGATCACTTAGTCGGGGTCTAGGGCGGGCTCGATCATACATCAAAGTGTGCACGTGACAGATTCACGAGCAATCGCATCTCGATGCCCCAAGCTGCGCAAATCTAAGGGCCACTTGGTGTATAAAAGACCGCCAGCCAGATCACAACTAAGGTCTCGAAAACCCATACTAAGACATGCATGTTATAATGATACACGCAGCACACATGTCTAGTATGAACAGAAGGTATCATTGCAACTCTCTACAAAGTTTACATCTTTATTGATAACTCTTACAGAGTGCACACAGAGATCACGAGACCTTGATCCAACATTACAACAAGCATGCGGAAGAAAAGTAGGTCTGAGTACAGACAAGTTTAACAAATGGCTTAGAGAGGCCTTATCTATAAACAAGCCCTTCCACGAAGGAACAGTCGTCTGACTGGGACTACACTAGCTTGGCTTCAGTCGTCGAGCTCCAGGAAGATTCCACCTTCGAGGTCAGTGGGTTCATCTAAAACATAGAATAAGAAAGCGTGAGTACAAATTCGCACTCAGCAAGACTTACGTAGGAACTATACTACTCATGCACATGTATCAAGGTAAAGGGAGGTGGGGTTTCAATGCAGAAGGGCCAGCTTTGACTTGGCTAGTCCTGAACTACGAGTACCAGACTTGAGGTAAGAAGCGTACACGAGTCCACTACATCTCCAACCAATTACACAACTATGGTGCCTTCCTCGACTTCCCCACGAGAAAGCACGCAATAGCACTCACGCTTATCTTGGCAAGTTCTATAAGTATCCAGTTCAAGTTGTCTAATAATCAGGCACAACTTTTCAAGCAGTCCTTATCCGCGTACGCGTGTCACAACCCCAAGTTAGGTATGTGCTAGGTTAGCAAGTAACTTTGCATCATGAAAAAATTTCAAAAAGAAATCAAAATGGGAGAGAGAACACCCCCCAGATGAATTAATTCAAATGGCCAGATAAAAAGTTGCTCCAAAAAATTCCTTTTGCAATTTTGAAAAGTCCTATAAATGAGTGTGATCACATATAAAGTGATTTGGTTTCAAACCCATGCTCATAGATTTTTCAAATATTCAAACAGGAGCATGGATTTAAATTTAAACCCCTATTTGAATTAAAGTTCAAATAATTTGAATTTTAAAAGTGTTCAAATTTTATAAGTGGCTAGCTCTCTATTTTATGAGGCCATATAAAATAATTTGGGCATTTATAATAATACCTAGCTATTTTATTTAGCTAGGTCAAAACAATTACAGAATTGAATAAAAGAAAAAGAAAGTCAGAGGCTTACCTTGCGCCAAGGGCGAAGCCCACTCCACTGCCTCGTCCCAGCCCAACTCCCCCCGTTCTGTCGTCTTCCTCCCCGTGCCCTTAAGCAGCTCGCTGTCAACAGAGTGCGGGCTAGACGCCACCGCGACGCCCACGGGGTTCCAGGCCTCCCCAGCTCACCAAAGTGCGCCACGGAGACGCACGCCTCGCCCTCTCTCGCTTCCCCCATCTTCCCCTCCCACTCGAGCTCTCTGTGCATCTCCCCCCCACCGACACAGAGCGCCCCGCGGTTCATCGTCGCCGGAAAACGTAGCCACCGCGAGCTAGAGCTCCAGCCAGGATGTCCAGCATGCTCACCGTCATCGGCTTCGTCGACTAGAAGAAGACGGCGCCCCAATTTGGATCAGAGACGATGCAGGGTTCTTCGAATCGCCGCCGGTCGCCGGAGATCGAGGTCGTCGATTCGTTGCCACCAGCCCATCCCCGCGCCCGCTGACCTTTGCTTGGAGTCCGCGGTGAGCTTCTAAGCGTTTCCCCTAACCCAGCACCACCCCTCTTGCTCCCTGTGCTGCTCCACCATGCGAGCAGAAGCTCGCCGCCGCCATGGCTGTTGGAGCTCTAGTCCCCGTGCGCTAGCATCTCGCCTGACTTGCCCATCACCCTCCTGGTGCTCCCAGCAATCTGTTGCACAAGGCCACGGTCAAAACGGTGCTCCAGAGCGCGAGTTCGATGAAGCCCGAGCCACTGCCTCCGCCGTCTTCGACGCCGGCGACGCTCTGGTGAACCCCGTGACCTCGACGCGGACGACCGCCAGGAGCACGCCCGTGCCCTCCGTTCCCCTCCCCGTGGCCCGTAGCCGATTCCGGCGAGGGCGCCGCCGTGGCAGAGCCACCGGCGTCAAGCCGACGCCATGAGAACCCTAACCCGAGCCTAACCCCCCACTAATCCCCCCCACAGCCTATGATAGTGGCCCCCAGCCCACTAAACTAACCCCTGTGCTAATCTAACCACAGGAATGGACCCCCCCCCACTGAATTGGTGGACCCACACGTCAGCTGCCCCCTGACGTCACCCTGACGTCAGGCTGGCGCAGTAAATCTTTTAAATGATTAATTTAATTCAGAAAAATCCAGAAAATGCTTTAATCTTTGAAATTCAATAACTAATTCATATTAACTCCAAATTGGACAAATAATATGTCTAAAATTATCAGAAAAATACAAGGATTATGAATATGCAACTTGTTTCTATGTTTGACCATTTTAAAATGGGTGAACAGTAGCAAACTTGCATATGGATCCTTTTCAAATTCAAATTTGGAGTGAATATGCAAATGACTTTGCAACACACTTATTTTAGATGGATTCATGCACACATCAGAGGCTTTAACTCACCTTTACAAAATCACTTCATGATCAACCATTTCAAATGAACTTCCATGCATTCAAATGCATTTGAAATTCATCGATAAATCAAATGGAGTTTGAATTTGCAATTCAATTGCAATATACTCCTTTTAAATAGAATTGTCCACACAATGCAACCATGAACATCATCATTACAATCTTATTCATGTGATTGTTCATTGTACATTATGTTGATCCTATGATTGTCATGTTGCTGATAGAAGTGGAGCCGGAACCCAAGATCACCCCCTTCGTTGAAGACCCCGTGACTGAACCTCGTCAGCAAGGCAAGCATCCCCCCATTGATCATGTCTATAAAATGCCAATTCCCTCTCAGTCTCGCTTATGCATGTTTAGGAGATCACCTTGTATCGATTCTACCGCATAGTTGAACCCATATCCAATGCATGACCTATCGTCTTGTCACAGTAGTAAGCAAACCACAATCCTAGCTGACATAGGAGTTGATTGATGTCATGTGGCCCCTGCAACTGTTACTGCTTATTGCATGCTTAGAGTTTACAATGAGGATGTTTTTGATGTGAGTCGGGATGATAGTGAACATGGTGTTGATGAAAGTGAAACTGTGTTGGTGAATCTACCCTAATACAAGGTGAACGATGAGAGGCTGTGTAGGAGTACACAGTGGGTTGTCTCGTTGAACACCGCCTTAAGCCCGAGTTCTTGTGTGGTGATCCAAGACGAAGAGTACTACCACATGTTGGGCACATGGACCACGGCTCAACCTACTAACTCACCCCTTCTCATTTCAATGAGTCGCATTAGTTCGGAGTTCTGGTAGGTCTATGGCACGGTCTGCGAAGTGGAAGAACGGTTATTCAGACCGGCTTGGGACCTTGCACACATCTTCTGGGACCACATCGGTAAACCAGCCGGGTTCACGATGTGGGTTCCAGCCCAGATAGGCGTCTCCTTTGAATTTGAGTTGGCTGTGAGGTAAAAGTTGTGGGAATTATCCTCGCCGGCATCTCTTGAACGGTGTCGAGTACAAAGGCGGAAACTGATAGTTTCATGTGTGTAGCAGTACACCCCTGCAGGGTTAATAAACTATTCGAATAGCCGCGTCCGCGGTAAGGGACTACTTGGAGAGATGTGCTCGATTATTAGACAACTTGAACTGGATACTTCTAAAACTCGCAAGATAAGCGTGAGTGCTATGGTGTGTTCCTCGTAGGGAAGTCGAGGAAGTAACCATAGTGGTGTATTGGTTGGAGATGTAGTGGACTCGTGTACGCTTCTTACCTCAAGTCTGGTACTCGTAGTTCAGGACTAGCCAAGTCAAAGATGGCACTTCTGCAATTGAACCCCACCTCCATTTACCTTGATACATGTGCATGAGTAGTATAGTTCCTACATAAGTCTTGCTGAGTACGAATTTGTACTCACGTTTGCTTATTCTATGTTTTAGATGAACCCACCGACCCCGATGGTGGCTTCTACCTGAAGCTCAAAGAATGAAGACTCAGACCAAGACCAAGCTAGTGTAGTCACAGTCAGACGACTGGTTCCCTCGTGGAAGGGCTTGTTTATAGATAAGGCTTCTCTAAGCCATTTTTTAAACTTGTTTGTACTCAGACCTACTTTGCTTCCGCATGTTTGATGTAAGGTTGGATCACAGACTTGTGATCTCTATGTGCACTCTGTAAGAGTTATCAATAAAGTTGTATACTTTGTAGAGAATTTCAATGATACCTGCTGTTCATACTGGACATGTGTGCTGCGTGTATGATTATAACATGCATGTCTTAGTATGGGTTTTCGAGACCTTAGTTGTGATCTGGCTGGCGGTCTTTTATACACCAAGTGGCCCTTAGATGTGCGCAGCTTGGGGCATCGCGATGTGATTGCTCGTGACTCCTTCACGTGCACATTTTGATGTATGATCGAGCCCGCCCTAGACCCCGACTAAGTGATCGGGATGGAGTAAGTCTATGTAAGGGTTATAATACAATCGATAGTATGGTTGAGGCAACTTTTCTGTGAGTATGGGGGTTCATCACCCATATCATTTAGACTTGTGTGTGGACGATGAGGACCCATCTCAGTTGATCATCCGGCCTGAATGGGATGCCCCTCATGTTCGGTGCTTTCCGAGAACGTTCTGTGCTTGGCCTTGTCTGCTTAGACAAGTGGATACGGTTCTCGGCTCTCCATACGCTAACCCCGGGTCCCGACAACGCGGCTATTCGAATAGTTTTGTTAACCTTGAAGGGGTGTACTACTACACACACGTGTCATCACTTACCGCCTTTTGCGTGTCACTGTTCAAGAGGTGACAGCGAGGATGCCACCACAACACTTCACCCACAGCTCCGTTCTAGTCCAGAGAGTCGCCTATCTGAGGGGAATCCGTATGGAAGTCCGGCCGAGGTTCGTACAGCCTCAAACGATGTGTGCAGGGTCCCAAGCCGGTCTTGAAAAGCCGTTCATCCACTTCGCAGACCGTGCCACAGCCCTACTAGAACTCCGAACTACAGCGACTTCTGGGGTTCGAACGGGGTGAGGTACTAGGATGAGAGGGGTCAGTGAGCCCAATGTGTGGTTGCACCCTTCTTCTTGGATCACCACACAAGAACTCGGACTTAAGGCTGTGTTCAACGAGACAACCCACTGTGTACTCCTACACAACCTCTCATCGTTCACCTTGTATTAGGGTAGATTCACCAACACATTTCCACCATCATCAACATGATCACTACCATCCCGACTCACAAAAGAGTAACCTCATTGTAACTCTAAGCATGCAATAAGCAGTAACAGTTGCAGGGGCCACATGATATCAACCAACTCCTACATTTGCTAGGATTGTGGTTTGCTTACTACTGTGACAAATGATAGGTCATGCAAAGGAATGGGTTCATCTATGCGGTAGAAACGTTGCATGGTAATCATCCTAATCATGCATAAGCGAGAATGAGAGGGAAGTGGGATTTTATCGACATGATTAATGGGGGTTTGCTTGCCTTGCTAACGAGGTTTAGTATCGGGGTCTTCAACGAAGGGGGTGACCTCGGGTTCCGGTTCAACATCTATCGACAAACAACAATCAAGGGGGGGGCAACATAAGTCCAATGCACAAACACATGGTTGAAGGTTGAAACTTGGTATACATGCTTCTGATGTGTGAGGCAATTCCATTTAGATGGAGTATATTGCAAATGAATTGCAAATTCAAACTCCAATTTGAATTTAAATGAATTCCATATGCATTGTTCTCTCTGTTCACCCAAGTTAACTTGTTCAAACATGAAAACAGATTGCATATTCAGAATCCTTGGATTTTTATGATAATTTTGGACATATTATTTGCTATATTTGGAGTTTGGATGAATTAATTATGAATTTCCAAAGTTTCACTTATTTTCTAGATTTCTCTGAATTAAAATAAATAGAAAAGCATTTAATGCGTCAGCATGAGGTCATGCTGACGTCAGGGAGCCTATGACAAGGGGGACCCACTGGTCAGCCTCTCACTGTGTTAAATAGTTCGATTTAAACGTTTTAATTAAACAGAGGGGGGGATTAGCAGGCTGGGCCCACATGTCAGTGTGACTGGGGGTGGGTCCATGGGTTAATTAACTCGGGGGTTAAACTGATGACGTCACCGGCGAGCCTCCAGACGGTGGTGCCTCGCCGGAGTTCCTCTGCAGGGATCGGGGAAGGGATTGGAGTGCACCGGCACGTTGCTCGTGCTCCCGGGCATCCAGTGGACCCATTGGGGGGTCACTGGCGTGCTCCAGAGCTCGGGGGCGTCGGCTGGGCTCGGGCAACGGCGAACTCGCGAGGGAGTGCACGAGGAGAGCCACGAGAGGGGGCAAACGAAGCAGAAGCTCACCCCAAACTTGTTGACGAGCTCGTCGGAGACGGAGCGGAGCTGGAGGACGCGGGATTTGACGTTGGAGTCGTGGCGGCCGGCGGTGAAGAAGACGAAGCCCACGTCGTCGGAGACGTGCCCTTGCTCAAATTAGGAGGGGGATTCGATGGAGACCACGACCGTGCGTTAAATGGACACGAAGGCGCGCACTGGTTCGCTCACTGGCCACGCCGGAGGAGCTCCATGGCTAGCTAGGGTTTCGGGTCTTCGTTGTTCTTCGCCGGTGAGGAGGATTGGAGGCCAGGGATAGGGGAAAGAAAGCGTGGGGCGTCTCCCAGACGTGCGCGACTGCGAGATGAGGCACGAGAGGGCTGAGGGGAAGCCACGGCGGCAGTTGCGGCGTGCTGGGCACGCAGCTGTGTGCTCGTGCCCGGGGAAGACGACAGGGGAGTCCCCTGGTGGGCTGGGCCGGCTGGTGAAGGTGGGCTCCGCCCATAGGCGTCTGGTAAGTGTTTCCCTTTCTTTCCTTTTTATTTTTCCTGCAAATGTGTTTTGGCTCTGCTAAAAATAGTTAGCCAATTTATAAAATGCTTAAACTTTTTATATGGCCTCACATAATAATAGGCTAGCCATTTGCAAAGTTTGGCACTTTTTAAAATTCAAATTATTTGAATCTTAAATCAAATAGGGGTTTTTGATTAATTCCAAGGCCCTGTTTGAATTTTTCAAAAATCCATAAGCATGGGAATTCTACCACATCACTTTTCATGTGATCACACTCATTTATGGGACTTTTCAAAAGTCAAACATGAATTTTTGGAGAACTTTTATTTCTAGCCATTTGAATTAAATTCATCTGGGGGGTGTTCTCTCTCCCATTTCAATTTATTTTGAAATTTTTAACATGATGCAAAGTTTCTTGCTAGCCCTAGCACATACCTAACAGAGGGTTCTGGCAATTCGCCCCCACTCAAAAGAATCTCGTCCCGAGATTCAGAAGTCTGCGGGAGGAAGGAGGGGTACTCGGCAAGGAGACGGTCTTCTCTTTCCCACGTGGCTTATTTCTCGGAGTGGTGTGACCATTGCACTTTCAGAAACTTGATCTTCTGACGACGAGTGACACGTTCTGCTGAATCAAGAATACGAATGCGGTATTCTCGATAAGAAAGGCCATCTTGGAGATCAAGCGTTTCATGGTCGACTTCGCGGATGGGGTCCTTGAAGCAACGCCTGAGTTGTGACACATGGAATACATCATGTACTCGGGAAAGGTGCGGGGGTAGTTCAAGTTGGTAGGAAACTTCTCCACGTTTAGCAAGAATGCGGAAAGGTCCGATGTAACGTGGGGCCAACTTGCCTTTGATACCGAATTATTGGGTTCCCTTCAGAGGAGTAACCCGAAGGTAATCCTTCTCATCCAGATTGTAGCTTTCTTGCCTATGATGACGATCATAGTAGATTTTCTAACGAGACTGAGCGGCTTTCAATTGATCACGAACAATGCGAACTTGCTCTTATGCTTCCATGATCATATCCGGTCCAAATAATTGTCTTTCACCGGTTTCTGGCCAATTTAAAGGTGTTCGACATCGTCGTCCATAGAGGAGTTCAAAAGGAGCCATGTTCAGACTAGATTGAAAACTATTGTTATAAGAAAATTCGGCGAATGGAAGAGACTTCTCCCAATTCTTTCCGAATGAGATAAGACAAGCTCTGAGCATGTCTTCAAGAATTTGGTTAACCCTTTCAACTTGACCACTAGACTGAGGATGGAAAGCTGTACTAAAGGAGAGATGAGTTCCCATAGCATTCTGAAAACTTCCCCAAAATCTAGAGGTGAAAAGGCTACCACGATCAGAATTGATTTCCAAAGGAACTCCGTGAAGAGACACAATTCTAGAGACATACAAGTCCGCTAACCGGCTAGAAATTATAGACTCGCGAACTGGAAGGAAGTGAGCAACTTTGGAAAGTCTATCCACAACAACGAAGATGGCATCATTTCCTTTCTGGGTTTTTGGAAAGCCAGTGATGAAATCCATACTGACTTTGTCCCATTTCCACTCTGGAATAGGCAAAGGTTGAAGTGTGCCAGCAGGTCTTTGGTGTTCGGCCTTAATGCAACGACAAACATCACATTTGGCAACATATCGAGCAATGTCTCTCTTCATCCTAGTCCACCAAAATCTCTGGCGTAGATCTCGGTACATTTTTGTGCTACCGGGATGAAACGAGAGGGGAGTGTCATGGGCTTATTTAAGGATGAGTTGCCTTAGATCCCTATTCTTAGGTACTACCAAACGATTTCCAAAGAATACCATTCCTTTACTATCTGTGGAGAAACATTTAGCAACTCCGCTAGCAATGTTCTCCTTGATCCGACGAACACCTCGTGCACGCCTTTGGGCAACTATGATTTGATCCTCAAGGGTTGTTTTCGCCACCAAGTTGGAAAGAGATCCACGAGGAACAATCTCGAGATTGAGCTTTCGAAATTCCTCATGAAGAAGTGGATGACACTGTTGTAACATGAGGTTGTTACAATACGACTTACGACTTAGTGCATCAGCCATGACATTGGCTTTGCCTGGGGTGTAAGAAATTCCTAAGTCATAATCTTTTATCAACTCTATCCAACGTCTTTGCCTGATATTAAGATCTGGCTGGGGGAATATGTATCTGAGGCTTTGGTGGTCGGAATAGATCTCACAACGATTACCAAGGAGGTAATGTCGCCAAGTTGTCAGGGCATGAACTACGACAGCGAGTTCAAGATCATGGGTAGGATAGTTATCTTCATGTGGACGCAACTGGCGTTAAGCATAAGCTACCACATGCCTATCTTTCATAAGTATGCATCCTAACCCTTGTCGTGAGGCGTCACAAAAGATCTCGAAATCCTTTTTGGTGTCTGGAGGCGCAAGTACGGGGGCAGAAGTCAATCTTCTTTTCATCTCTTGAAAACTTTCCTCCCACTTGGGAGTCCACTGGAATTTCTTATCTTTCTTGAGGAGTTCAGTTAGAGGCTTTGCAACTTTGGAAAAGTTCTCAACGAAGCGGCGGCAATAGCTTTCTAAGCCAAGAAAACTCCTAACTTTCTTAACCGATTCAGGTGGAGTCCAGTCAAGGACGGCCTGAACTCTCTCGGGATTCACAACAATGCCTTTTGCAGAAATCACGTGGCCTAAGTAGGTCACTTCTGGTAGCCAAAATTCACACTTGGACAATTTAGCATACAGGCGATTCTCTCGAAGTTTCATCAATACCAGCCTAAGATGTTCGCATGTTCTTCTTTGTTCTTCGAGTAGATGAGAATGTCATCAAGATAAACTACAACAAATTTATCTAAGTACTCCATGAAGATCGAATTCATCATGCGCGAAAAAGTGGCAGGGGCATTGGTTAATCCGAAGGACATGACGGTGTACTCGTAAAGACCATAACGAGTAGTGAAAGCCGTTTTTGGGATGTCCTCGTTTCGGATTTTGATTTGATGATAACATAATCTCAAATCCATCTTGGAGAAGACAGAGGATCCAGCAAGTTGATCATAAAGATCATTGATCCTGGGCAGTGGGTACTTGTTCTTTATCGTCGCTAGATTTAGCGGGCGATAGTCTATGCACATCCTTTCTGTTCCATCTTTCTTCGTTACGAACAGAACGGGGCAACCCCATGGCGATGAGCTAGGACGGATGAAGCCTTTTGCCAACAAAGCTTCAAGTTGGATTTTAAGCTCAGCTAACTCACGTGGGGCCATTTTTTATGGGTGTCTGGAAATTGGTGCGGTTCCTGGCATAAGATCCACTATGAACTCTACACATCTGTTGGGTGGCATGCCCGGCAGCTCTTCAGGAAAGACATCCGGGAAGTCACGAACCACCGGAATATCTTCAAGGTCCGGAAGGGGAAGCACATTCAAAGAATGCATCTGGGTTCTTGTTCTTGGTGAGGAGTAATCTATTGTCTGGCCTGAAGGATGTGTAAGTCTAACTGACTTGGCTTTACAATCAAGAAAAACATTCTGCCTTGATAAACAATCCATACCATGGGTGACATCAATGTCTGAAGACTTGAGGGCTATGAGTGAAGCAAGGAATATTAAACCCTCAATTGCAATTTGATTACCATGGCTTACTCTATTAGTTTGCCACTTGGAACCAGGAGTTTGAATAATCATTGGGGTGAACATTTCATCAAAGGTTATCTGATGCCGAAGTGCATAACTCTCCGACATGAATGAGTGAGATGCTCCTGGATCGAAAATGACAAAAGTGGGAACATAATTGACTGGGAGCGTACCAAGAATGACGTCAGAAGTACCATCAGTCTCCTCAGCTGAGATTTGGTTCACACGTCCAAGACTTGTGGAAGTAGATGGCTTGACGGTGGAGACCTTCGGGGGTGGCTTGGCACGAACATTGGGGTTCCCTTTGGCATGGGGTGGAGCATTCTAATTTATGGGGCACTCACGAGAATAGTGACCAGGATGGCCACATCTAAAACATGCTCCGAAGATAGTGCGGGGAGATGGGTTGTTGGGTGGAGCAGTGGGAAATGGAGCTGGTGGACGAGGCGCCACAAAGGATGGCCTCGGTGGGTTGTTCTGGCGGAACATGCTATTGGGAATCCAGATCTTGCGCTTCTGAGGGCCTGAACTGGATGAACCATCATCTCTAGGGTGCTTGCGTGAGTCCTCGAGAGTGATCATATACTCATCCTTGATGGCCTTGTTGAGAAGGACCTGGAATGTGGCGAAGTCATGAAGATTGAGCTCACGACGAAGTCAAGAATTGAGTCCCTTGCGGAACCTCTCTTGCTTCTTGGAGTCGGTGGAGACCTCCTCGGGAGCATAGCGGGCAAGACGATTGAACTCCCGACTAAAATCATCAACGGACCTTCTTCCTTGGGTGAGATTGCAGAACTCCTCTCTCTTGCGGTCCATGAGTCCCGTAGGAATGTGATGCTCGCGAAAAGCGTCACAGAACTCATTCCACGAAGTCAACTGTCCAGCTGGACGCATGTTCATAAAGTTCTCCCACCAAGAGCTAGCTGCACCCTCGAGGTGGTAGGTGGCATAGTTGACTCTGTCACCATCTTAAAGATGTCCAGAATGTAACTTTCTCTCGATGTTGCGAAGCCAGTCATCGGCGTCAAGGGGCTCAGTGGAATAGCTGAAAACTGGGGGATGAAGCTGGATGAAGTCATTCTGTTGGGAAACGTAATAGAAAACAAAAATTTCGTGCATACAAGGTTTAGGATAATGCTCACCAACAATTGCAGCGGAAGAAGAGTTGGTGATGCGGGTTGAAGAAGATCTCACGATCCCTCCCATGATCTCTCCCACGAACGGATCTCCTCGTCGATTCCCTCGAACAGTTCTCCGAGGAAGAAGAAGATGATCCTTGAAGTAAGATCAAAGCTATGATCTCTCCACCGGTATCCACACGTCCGGCACAGAAATCCGGCAGCGCTCCGCCGTCCAGAGAAGAACGCCTCCGAGAAAACTAGAGAGAGAAAACCCTAGCGAGTTCCGATCTAGATTAGAATCTAAACCGGGGTCTAAAAGTGGAGCAACTAGCAACTAGGGCAAGGGGGGGGGCACGGGCTTGTGTGTCTCCTCCCCCCCTTGGCTCACCTTATATAGGTGGCCAAGGGGCTTGGTGCGCCGGCCTAAGGGGGTGGGGAGTCCAACTTGGACTCCAAACCTCCTAGGACTTTCCCACTAGGATTGGGGAATCCTACTCCAAGTAGGATTCCCCTTATTTGTGGCGCCCCCCACCTCCTGGCCGGCCAGGTAAGCCTAGGTGGCATGCCCCCCAAGATAGGGGGTGGGGCCAATGGGTGGTACTTCCCGGAACCTTCCGTGACCTTCTAAAAGCTTCCAGGACCTTCCGGGACCTACCGGGACCGTTTCGGGACATTTCGGACACTTTTGGAACACTTCCAAGACCTTCCGGGACCTCTAACGAATTTTCCGGAGCCATCAAAATAGGTCTCGGATCAATCTGGGCTAAAGTTAATATGTCCGGTGAACACAACATATTGTTTTAAGCTGTCCACCGATCACCGAAACTATTCCGGTTGATCGTAAACTTTCCCATTACCATTTTCATATGAACTAAAGTTATCTGAAACAATTCCAAAGTGTCTTAGCCATATTCTTTGCTCTTTACTTGCTTCCACTAAACCTTCAATCATCCTAGTATTCTAACAGATTACTGTACTTTAAGTGTGTGACCCAATAGGTTCGGTATAATGTGGACATGACTCGGAACGCTTTCCAGACTTACAGTCATTCGTCAATAATCAACAGCGGAGACATGGACACCCATGTTGACTCCCACACATACACAAAAAGACTTCGAGTGAACCTTTATGTTTATCGTATACTATTCCTTTTGCTTCGCGATATATGACAAAGTTAGAGGAGAGAAGTTTGGCACCTATGTGAAACAACTTTTTGATCACAAGCCATCAGTTATCCTCATTGCTCGTTTTTCTTCATTCCTCGTTACGTATACCGGTATCCCCGTGACTAAATCACAAAGTGTCTGGCCAGACGAGAATGGATACCGTTACACCGAGTGGGCCCTGAGTCTATATCTCTTCATCGTGAAGGAGAAAATCCGAGTCTCGAACTATCACCGTTACTAGACACACTGTCCAATGTACCCAGAACTTATTTTACTACTTCCCATTTACGGGAAGATTCATCTAAGAACCAAAGCACATCTTCTTGTGTGAAGAAACTTGACATTCTCATGGTCTAAGGAACTATGTATAAAATAACATTTTATGATATGACTTATAACGTTGTTTTACGATGAGTTCTCTAAGTATATCATTTAACACTGGGGTCGGTTCAACATCATTGTTCTGCTAACAATATGCTCTCATTGCTATTGACATCCTTGTTACAAGAACAATGTCCATGATTAAGAAAACATAATCATCAAATAGCACATGGGTTGGTCTTAGCGGCAAAACCAGGAACTCTTGTTGTTTATATTTCGACACATGCATATGAGTTTTCTTCTAAATCTCATAGTCAGGATCATTGCAATTATAACACAGAAATATAAACATTAATTATGAACACGAATATATAAATAATAACACACTTTATTATTGCCTCTAGGGCATATATCCAACAGTCTCCCACTTGCACTAGATACAATAATACTAGTTACATAAGTTCTCTCACACCAATGGCTGTTCGGTGTTGCTCATGCTTTGCTCGTGGAAGAGGCTTCGTCATCGGATCTAACACGTTCAGGTCCGTGTGAATCTTGCATACTTTCACATATCCTTTTTCAACGAACTCTCGGATTTTGTGATAACGACGTTCAATGTGTTTGGATTTCTGGTGGGACCTTGGTTCTCTAGCTTGCGCCACGGCTCCACTATTGTCACAATAGATCTCCATGGGGTCTTCAGCACTAGGAACCACACCGAGCTCAGTGATGAATTTCTTAATCCAATATCCCTCCTTCGTAGCTTCTGAAGCTGCGATGTACTCCGCCTCCGTTGTAGAATCTGCGACCGTATTCTGCTTAGAACTTTTCCAGCTCACGGCACCCCCGTTGAGTGTGAAAACATATCCTGATTGAGATTTGAAGTCATTCGGATCTGTCATGAAGCTTGAATCAGTGTAACCCTTTACAACAAGTTCTTCATCACCTCCGAATACCAAGAACATATTCTTAGTTCTGTTTAGATACTTCAAAATATTTTTGACTGCTACCCAGTGTGCATTACTTGGGTTGCTCTGGTATTTGCTACATATACTCAGAGCATAGGAAACATCTGGTCTTGTACATATCATGGCATACATAACAGGTCCAATTGCCGAAGCATATGGAACTGTGCTCATCTCTACCTGCTCCTCAGTGTTCTTAGGACACTGACTCTTGCAGAGTACCACACCATGTGACATTGGGAGGAATCCCTTCTTAGATTTCTCCATTCTGAACCTATTCAGAACCTTGTCTATATACGTGCTCTGGCTCAGCCCTATCAGGTGCCGGGATCTATCTCTATAGATCTTAATGCCCAATATGTAAGCGGCTTCACCTAAGTCTTTCATCGAAAAACTACTTTTCAATGACTCCTTTATAGTGTTAAGAAATTCTTTATCATTTCCAATCAACAATATGTCGTCTACATACAGTATTAGAAAAGATATTGCGCTCCCACTTACTTTCTTGTAAACACAAGCTTCTTCGCCATTCTGGATGATGCAAAAACCTTTGACCACTTCATCAAAACGAAGATTCCAACTCCGTGATGCTTGCTTTAGTCCATAGATGGATCTTTTAAGCTTGCACACCTTTCCCGCATCCTTTGGTGCGACAAAATCCTCAGGTTATATCATGTATACATTCTCCTCGAGGTTCCCATTCAGGAAAGCTGTTTTGACGTCCATCTGCCATATCTCATAGTCGAAATATGCAGCAATTGCTAGTAAAATCCGCACAGACTTAAGCATTGCTACTGGCGAGAAAGTCTCGTTGTAGTCAACTCATTGCACTTGTCGGAACCCTTTAGAAACAAGTCTAGCTTTATGAATAGTGACATTACCATCCGCGTCTGTCTTTCTTTTGAAAATCCATTTACATTCAATTGGTTTCACACCCTCTGGAGGGATCACCAAGTCCCATACTTGGTTTTCGTACATGGATTCCATTTCGGATTTCATGGCTTGTAGCCATTCAGTGGAGTTGGTGCTCATCATCGCTTCTTTGTAGTTCACAGGCTCATCATCTTCCAATATGAATACTTCGTTAGCATACCACTCCGGTAGCTGACGTATTCTTCCTGATCTCCTTGGTTCAGTCACTAGCTTCTCAGAAGTTCCTGCATCACTTGCAGGAGCTTCCGGTTCCTTCATCGGAATGATTGCTGGAACAACTTCCATCGTTTCATTCCTTGGTTCCGAAGGTTCACTAACCTCATCAAGCTGTACTGTCCTCCCACTCACCTCTTTGCTAAGAAACTCTTTCTCAAGAAAAGTTCCTCTAGCAATAAAGACTTTGCCATCGGAGGGATGGTAAATGGAATAGCCTACGGTGTCTTTGGCATAACCTACAAAGTAGCACTTGTCTGCTTTAGGGTCGAGTTTGTTCGGTTGTAAAAGATTTACATAAACATCACAACCCCAAATTTTCAGGAACGAAATGTTGGGTTTGTTCCCATTCCATAACTTGTACGGTGTCGTTTCCACAGACTTTGACGGCGCCCTATTTAAAGTAAAAGAAGTAGTCTCTAACGCATAACCCCAAAAAGAAAGTGGCAGATCAGTTAATGACATCATGGACCTCACCATGTCTAGCAAAGTTCGGTTACGCCTCTCAGACACTCCATTTCTCTGTGGAGTTCCAGGGGGCGTCAGCTGTGAAACGATTCCACGCTCCATGAGGTGTTCTCTAAACCCATGACTAAGATATTCACGACCACGATCAGATCATAGAAATTTGATTTTCTTGTCACGATGATTCTCAACTTTGTTTTGAAATTCTTTGAACTTTTCGAAAGTTTCGGATTTTTGCTTCATTAAGTAAATATAACCATATCTACTCAAATCGTCAGTAAAAGTTACGAAGTAAAGATATCCACCGCGCGCCGGTACACTCATCGGTCCACACACATCACTATGTATTATTTCCAATAAGTCTGTCGCCCGTTCAACATGACCTGTGAACGGCGTCCGGGTCAGTTTTCCCATCAGACAAGCCTCACACTTATCAAATGATAAGAAAACAAAAGATTGCAAAATCCCATCTTTATGAAGTTTCTGCATGCGTTTCTTTCCGATGTGACCTAGACGGCAGTGCCACATGTAAGTGGTATTTTCATCCTTCTTAAGTCGTTTAGATCTTATGTTTAAGATGTCGTTTCTACATTCAAGATCTAAATAAAACAGCCCATTCTTAATAGGTGCAAAACCATAGAACATATTCTTCAAGTAAATAGAGCAACCATTGTTCTCAGACTTAAAATTATAACCGTCGCGGATTAAACATGATCCGGACATAATGTTCTTACAAATAGAAAGAACGAAATAACAATTATCTAATTGTATGGTAAATCATGAAGGTAGATGTAGAGTGTAGACGCCCACGGCCTTAGCAGAGATCGTAGCTCCATTTCCGACACGCATCGTCACTTCATTCCTTTCCAGCTTCCTTATTCTCCTTAGTCCCTGTAATGAATTACAGATATGAGCAACAACTCCAGTATCAAATACCTACGACTTAGAGTGAGGGCCGGAAAGGAAAACATCTATGACATATATAACTTTTATACCTTCGCTGGTAAAACCAGGCTTCTTTCTATCTGCCAAATACTTCTTGCAGTTCCTCTTCCAGTGACCTTTAGCTTTGCAGTAGAAGCACTCAGTATCTTTGTTAGGGCCAGTACCAGAGGGTTTCTTGGTCTTGGCGCCAGGCTTGCCGGTGCCCTTGCCCTTGGACTTGCCCTTCTTCTTGAAACTGGTGGTCTTGCTAACCGCCAACGTATAGTTAGGGTCAGCCTGCATGGTAGTCTCCGCATTTTTCAGCATTGCAAGCAGTTCATTAACTGACTTATCCATCCCGTTCATGCGATAGTTCTGAACAAAGCCTTTGAAACTTGGCGGGAGTGACATGAGGACAATATCTGTACCCAGTGATTCCGGGACCGGAAATCCCAGCTCAGTCAACCTTTTCCCAAGGCGCATGATCTTTATCACGTGCTCAGTGATAGGTGTTCCTTCCTTCATCTAGCAATTACACATGGCATGAGTTACCTCATACCGTTCAGTTCTAGCGTGTTTGGCATACAGAGCGTCTAACTCCTTAACAATTAAGTGGGGATCGGTGTTCTCAAACCTCCCTTGTAAGTCTGATTCCATACACGCAGTCATAAGACACTGAACTGCGGTACTATCATCAAGCTTAGTTTGGTGCACATTCTGCTCAGCAACCGTGGATTCAGGCCCCGGTGCTGCTGGGAGAGGTGTCGTTAGGACATAGTCCTTCTTAGCACTCCTGAGTACAATTCTCAGAGCACGAATCCAGTCCGCATAGTTGCTTCCATCAGCTTTCAATTTTTCTTTCTCAATCAACAGACCTAAGTTAATCTGGGGATTGACACGGGCCATTTCAATCTACAACATAAACACAAGTTTCACTTTAGACAATGTTCATAATTAAGTTGCACTAATTAATCACATTATTAATTTAATAAGTGCTCCCACTCAGACCAACATCTCTCGTAGTTGATTTTAAGTGATTCAAGATCCAAGTTTAGTCGTCCGCCATTGATGTGACATCACTGATGACTTAGACTGAATTGGTAGGCCAACTTGCCAATCACACAAGGGTGACTCTTGTTCATCTTTCGATGGGCGTGTTCCGGTAGCAAACTTTTATCCAAACCGTCAAGACAACCAAGTGCAAATGCAGTGTGTTCTTAACACACCCGCCTTATATGCGTCACACGTGTGCACCCATGTGACATGACCTGCTCCGGTGTGAAACATAGTATAGACGGTGCTACCGTTGGGAGAACACTATCTACTTGATATTATTTTGTGAGAGATCACCCTAATAAAACACGACTACCGCGCATCAAACAAGGGTGCATCAAAGGGTTTACCATCACATGCAATTCATAAAATATGTGACATGGTATAGCCCTTTGTGTCGTGAAGTCTTCGTTGCCTTCATGACTCCGTGGTTGAAGTCTCCACCCACCACCTTTTGTCCTTGGCGCCGGGACCTCCTCACGGCTTCGGCATGTGTGTTGGGGTCCTCCTTCACATCATTGATCATCACCTCGTCTCCATCTATAGCCTTGCCTCAAGCTACTAAACAGTTCTGGCATGCAGGCCATAATTAAGTGACATTCATATGACTCCAGTCATCATGTCATACCACGGATCGCAGGCCGCGAAAAATATTACATCATATAGCATCTCATACAAACACATTGAAAATCTTGAAGACTATACCACATCAGATGCATTCTCTGCAAAAACGAGTTAGATCGCTATCTAGACGGGTTGTTGCAAATTTTATCGTGGTTGTTAAGCAGGTTCACATGGCAAACGAGAAAACCTAGACAAAACTAAACACGATACTTCTTTTGTTGCTAGTTTAACATACGGTGTGCGTGTAGCAACTAATGCCACGAGACAAACTTCGTTAAACGCGTGACCCTCGTGTGGATTTGAGTTCATAAAATCCACAAGCCCGTTCATGTAAAAATTTCTTTAGCAAGACTAGGATGAGATCCAAGGAATTTGATGTAGTCCATGATCAAGGCAACCAACATACTAAGAGCAGCATAGAGGGATCATGGCAAAACTCAAACCTTGCAGCAAAATCACATCATGCCGTCGAGCAAAGAAAAGATCACATGATAGGGAAGCAAACAAGAAAATCAATGCCTCATATCAACATATGATCTACCTAAACATGCATCTAAACAAGGATCGTTCATGATACCACTGTTGGGAAACGTAGTAGAAAACAAAAATTTCGTGCCTACGAGTTAAGAACCCAAGATCATCCATGATACATTGCATAAAAGGTTTAGGATAATGCTCACCAACAATTGCAGCGGAAGAAGAGTTGGTGATGCGGGTTGAAGAAGATCTCACGATCCCTCCCACGATCTCTCCCACGAACGGATCTCCTCGTCGATTCCCTCGAACAGTTCTCCGAGGAAGAAGAAGATGATCCTCGAAGTAAGATCAAAGCTATGATCTCTCCACCGGTATCCACACGTCCGACACAGCAATCCGGCAGCGCTCCGCCGTCCAGAGAAGAACGCCTCCGAGAAAACTAGAGAGAGAAAACCCTAGCGAGTTCCGATCTAGATTAGAATCTAAACCGGGGTCTAAAAGTGGAGCAACTAGCAACTAGGGAAAGGGGGGGGGGCCGCAGGGGCTTGTGTGTCTCCTCCCCCCCTTGGCTCACCTTATATAGGTGGCCAAGGGGCTTGGTCCGCCGGCCTAAGGGGGTGGGGAGTCCAACTTGGACTCCAAACCTCCTAGGACTTTCCCACTAGGACTCCTTCCATAATAGGATTGGGGAATCCTACTCCAAGTAGGATTCCCCTTATTTGTGGTGCCCCCACCTCCTGTCCGGCCAGGGCATCCTAGGTGTCTTTGCCCCCAAGCTAGGGGGTGGGGCCAGTGGGTGGTACTGCCCGGAACCTTCCGTGACCATCTAGAAGCTTCCAGGACCTTCCGGGACCGTTTCGGGACATTTCAGACACTTCTGGAACACTTCCAAGACCTTCCGGGACCTCTAACGAATGTTCCGGAGCCATAAAAATAGGTCTCGGATCAATCTGGGCTAAGGTTAATATGTCCGGTGAACACAACATATTGTTTTAAGCTGTCCACCGATCACCGAAACTATTCCGGTTGATCGTAAACTTTCCCATTACCATTTTCATATGAACTAAAGTTATCTGAAACAATTCCAAAGTGTCTTAGCCATATTCTTTGCTCTTTACTTGCTTCCACTAAACCTTCAATCATCCTAGTATTCTAACAAATTACTGTACTTTAAGTGTGTGACCCAATAGGTTCGGTATTATGTGGACATGACTCGGAACGCTTTCCAGACTTACAGTCATTCGTCAATAATCAACAGCGGAGCCATGGACACCCATGTTGACTCCCACACATACATGAAAAGACTTCGAGTTAACCTTTATGTTTATCGTATACTATTCCTTTTGCTTCGCGATATATGACAAAGTTAGAGGAGAGAAGTTTGGCACCTATGTGAAACAACTTTTTTGATCACAAGCCATCAGTTATCCTCATTGCTCGTTTGTCTTCATTCCTCGTTACGTATACCGGTATCCACGTGACTAAATCACAAAGTGTTTGGCCAGACGAGAATGGATACTGTTACACCGAGTGGGCCCTGAGTCTATATCTCTTCATCGTGAAGGAGCAAATCCCAGTCTCGAACTATCACCGTTACTAGACACACTGTCCAATGTACCCAGAACTTATTTTACTACTTCCCATTTACGGGAAGATTCATCTAAGAACCAAAGCACATCTTCTTGTGTGAAGAAACTTGACATTCTCATGGTCTAAGGAACTATGTATAAAATAACATTTTATGATATGACTTATAACGTTGTTTTACGATGAGTTCTCTAAGTATATCATTTAACACTGGGGTCGGTTCAACGTCATTGTTCTGCTAACAATATGCTCTCATTGCTATTGACATCCTTGTTACAAGAACAATGTCCATGATTAAGAAAACATAATAATCAATAAGCACATGGGCTGGTCTTAGAGGCAAAAACCAGGAACTCTTGTTGTTTATATTTCCACACATGCATATGAGTTTTCTTCTGAATCTCATAGTCAGGATCATTGCAATTATAGCACAGAAATATAAACATTAATTATGAACACGAATATATAAATAATAACACACTTTATTATTGCCTCTAGGGCATATATCCAACACATTCAACGACACAAGCTCATTCCGCTGCTGGGCAGTGTTCCGAGCAATGACCCCCAACAACTCATGAGAGTCCCTTCGGTTTATTTCAACCTCCATGAGAACTTGAGCCATCGTGGGTGACAGTGGAAGATTTCCTTCCTCCGGATCATCCCCACGAGCTTGGGCACGACCAAGGTGGCCACGGGTTCCTTGAGACATCCTGAAGGATAAGATCAATATCAAACAGAGTTGAATGATTTTGCAAATGCATCAGATTATGAAGATAACTGGAATGACTCGGACAACATAACGACTGTAATTGCAAGAGAAAACAATTTTCTTACAACATAGAAACAACACTTACATACGATGTAAGAAATCAGGAAGCACGACAACTCTAGCAAACCGAACACAACTTTCCTACGGCTACGAGGAAGCAAACAACGAGATGTTCTAGTAAGACATAGATGAGCCTAGTCCTATCTTCCCGTAGAACAAGATGAGGGTGACTCAGAACTCAGAACGATGAGGTAAGGAGAAAAAATAAGCCTTACGTTGTTCCCTTATATACCCAGAGTAACTATATAACTTTAGAAGGCTAGACTCGACTTCGACCAAGGCTGATAATCCTACAGTCAGTCCTGCTTTGATACCAAGTCTGTCGGGACACGGGGTTAGCGTATGCAAGACTCGCTACAACACAATCATATGGAGAGCCGAGAACCGTACCCACTTGTCTAAGCAGACAAGGCCAAGCACAGAACGTTCTCGGAAGGCATCGAACGTGAGGGGCATCCCATCCAGGCCGGATGATCAACTGAGATGTTTCCTCATCGTACGCACACAAGTATAAATGATATGGGTGGTGAACTCCCATACTCATAGACAAGTCGCCTCAACCATACTATCGACTGTATCATAACCCTTACATAGACTTACTCCAGCCCGATCACTTAGTCGGGGTCTAGGGCGGGCTCGATCATACATCAAAGTGTGCATGTGACGGAGTCACGAGCAATCACATCGCGATTCCCCAAGCTGCACACATCTAAGGGCCACTTGGTGTATAAAAGACCGCCAGCCAGATCACAACTAAGGTCTCGAAAACCCATACTAAGACATGCATGTTATAATGATACACGCAGCACACATGTCTAGTATGAACAGCAGGTATCATTGCAATTCTCTACAAAGTTTACATCTTTATTGATAACTCTTTTAGAGTGCACACAGAGATCACAAGACCGTGATCCAACATTACAACAAGCATGCAGAAGCAAAGTAGGTATGAGTACAGACAAGTTTAACAAATGGCTTAGAGAAGCCTTATCTATAAATAAGCCCTTCCACGTGGGAACAGTCGTCTGACTGGGACTACACTAGCTTGGCTTCAGTCGTCCAGCTCCAGGAAGAATCCACCTTCGGGGTCAGTGGGTTCATCTAAAACATAGAATAAGCAAACGTGAGTACAAAGTCGTACTCAGCAAGACTTACATAGGAACTATACTACTCATGCACATGTATCAAGGTAAAGGGAGGTGGGTTTTCAATGCAGAAGGGCCAGCTTTGACTTGTCTAGTCCTGAACTACGAGTACCAGACTTGAGGTAAGAAGCGTACATGGGTACACTACATCTCCAACCAATTACACCACTATGGTGCCTTCCTCGACTTCCACACGAGAAAGCACGCCATAGCACTCACGCTTATCTTGGCAAGTTTTATAAGTATCCAGTTCAAGTTGTCTAATAATCAGGCACAACTTTCCAAACAGTCCTTAACCGCGGACGCGGCTATTCGAATAGTTTTGTTAACCCTGTAGGGGTGTACAACTACACACACGTGTCATCACTTACCGCCTTTTGCGTGTCACCGTTCAAGAGGTGACATCGAGGATGCCACCACAACACTTCACCCACAGCTCCGTTCTAGTCTAGAGAGTCGCCTATCTGAGGGGAATCCGTATGGAAGTCCGGCCGAGGTTCCAGTACATCCTCAAACGATGTCTGCAGGGTCCCAAGCCGGTCTTGAAAAGCCGTTCATCCACTTCGCAGACCGTGCCACAGCCCTACCAGAACTCCGAACTACTGCGACTTCTGGGGTTCGAACGGGGTGAGGTACTAGGATGAGAGGGGTCAGTGAGCCCAATGTGTGGTTGCACTCTTCTTCTTAGATCACCACAGAAGAACTCGGACTTAAGGCGGTGTTCAACGAGACAACCCACTGTGTACTCGTACACAGCCTCTCATCATTCACCTTGTATTAGGGTAGATTCACCAACACATTTCCACCATCATCAACATGATCACTACCATCCCGACTCACAAAAGAGTAACCTCATTGTAACTCTAAGCATGCAATAAGCAGTAACAGTTGCAGGGGCCACATGATATCAACCAACTCCTACATTTTCTAGGATTGTGGTTTGCTTACTACTGTGACAAATGATAGGTCATGCAAAGGAATGGGTTCATCTATGCGGTAGAAACGTAGCATGGTAATCATCCTAATAATGCATAAGAGAGACTAAGAGGGAACTGGGCTTTTATCGACATGATCAATGGGGGTTTGCTTGCCTTGCTGACGAGGTTCAGTATCGGGGTCTTCAACGAAGGGGGTGACCTCGGGTTCCGGTTCAACTTCTATCGACAAACAACAATCAAGGGGGGCAACATAAGTCCAATGCACAAACACATGGTTGAAGGTTGAAACTTGGTATACATGCTTCTGATGTGTGAGGCAATTCAATTTAGATGGAGTATATTGCAAATGAATTGCAAATTCAAACTCCAATTTGAATTTAAATGAATTCCATATGCATTGTTCTCTCTATTCACCCAAGTTAACTTGTTCAAACATGAAAACAGATTGCATATTCAGAATCCTTGGTTTTTTCTGATAATTTTAGACATATTATTTGCTATATTTGGAGTTAGGATGAATTAATTATGAATTTCCAAATTTTCACTTATTTTCTGGATTTCTATGAATTAAAATAAATAGAAAAGCATTTACTGCGTCAGCGTGAGGTCATGCTAACGTCAGGGGGCCTCTGACAAGGGGGACCCACTGGTCAGCCTCTCACTGTGTTAAATAGTTTGATTTAAACGTTTTAAGTAAACAGAGGGGGGGATTAGTAGGCTGGGCCCACATGTCAGTGTGACTGGGGGTGGGTCCAGGGGTTAATTAACTCGGGGGTTAAACTGATGACGTTGCCGGCGAGCCTCCAGACGGCGGCGCCTCGCCGGAGCTCCTCTGCAGGGCTTGATGAAGGGATTGGAGTTCACCAGCACGTTGCTCGTGCTCCCGCGCGTCCAGTGGACCCATTGGGGGGCCACTGCCGTGCTCCAGAGCTCGGGGGCGTAGGCCATGGCGGCGGCTGGGCTCGGGCAACGGCGAACTCGCGAGGGAGAACACGAGGAGAGCCACGAGAGGGGGCAAACGAAGGAGAAGCTCACCCCAAACTTGTTGACGAGCTCGTCGGAGCCGGAGCGGAGCTGGAGGGCGCGGGATTTGACGTCGGAGTCGTGGCGGCCGGCGGTGAAGAAGATGAAGCCCACGTCGCCGGAGACGTGCCCTTGCTCAAATTAGGAGGGGGATTCGATGGAGACCACGGCCGTGCGTTGAATGGACACGAAGGCGCGCGCTGGTTCTCTCACTGGCCATGCCGGAGGAGCTCCATGGCAAGCTAGGGTTTCGGGTCTTCGTTGTTCTTCGCCGGTGAGGAGGATTGGAGGCCAGGGATGGGGAAAGAAAGCGCGGGACGTCTACCAGATGTGCGCGGCTGCGAGATGAGGCATGGGAGGGCTGAGGGGAAGCCACGTCGGCAGTTGCGGCATGCCGGGCACGCAGCTGTGTGCTCGTGCCCGGGGAAGACGACAGGGGAGTCCCCTGGTGGGCTGGGCCGGCTGGGGAAGGTGGGCTTCGCCCATAGGCGTCTGGTAAGTGTTTACCTTTCTTTCCTTTTTATTTTTTCTGCAAATGTGTTTTGGCTCTGCTAAAAATAGTTAGCCAATTTATAAAATGCTTAAACTTTTTATATGGCCTCACATAATAATAGGCTAGCCATTTGCAAAGTTTGGCACTTTTTAAAATTCAAATTATTTGAATCTTAAATCAAATAGGGGTTTTTGATTAATTCCAAGGCCTTGTTTGAATTTTTCAAAAATCCATGAGCATGGGAATTCTACCACATCACTTTTCATGTGATCACACTCATTTATGGGACTTTTCAAAAGTCAAACATGAATTTTTGGAGAAGTTTTATTTCTGGCCATTTGAATTAAATTCATCTGGGGGTGTTCTCTCTCCCATTTCAATTTCTTTTGAAATTTTTAACATGATGCAAAGTTTCTTGCTAACCCTAGCACATACCTAACAGAGGGTTCTGACACGCTACATCGGTTGGTGAGCCATGACCTAAAACCTTGTATGCAATCTTCATAGATGATCTTGGGTGTTTTCTACGTAGGCCGATTTTTTTTGTTTTCTACTGCGTTTCCCAAAAGTGGTATCAGAGCGATCTATGAGTAGATGCATGTGCTGGTTGCCTTGATCATGGTCTACATTAAACTCCTTGGATCTCATCTTAATCTCGCAATAGAAGATTTAACATGGAGGGGCTTGTGGGTTTTATGAAATCAAATCCACACGGGGGTCACGCGTTGAACGAAGTTTGGCTTGTGGCATTAGTTGCTATGCGCACTCCGAACGTTAGACTAGCAACAATGAAGTATCGTGTTTGGTTTGTTTAGGGAACAACGTTTGCATGTAACTTTCTAATCAACCACGATAAAATTTGCAGCAACCCGTGTAGATGGCGATCTAACTTGTTTTTGCAGAGTATGCATGTGATGTGGTATAGCCTTCAAGATTTGCAATGTGTTTGTATGAGATGCTATATGTTATGTAATATTTATTCGCGGCCTGAGTGTCGTGGTATGGCATGATGACTAGAGTCATATGATTATCACTTAATTATGGCCTGCGTGCCAGAACTGTTTATTAGCTTGAAGCAAGGAAATAGATGGAGACAAGGTGATGATAAAAGATGCGAAGGTGGACCCCGACGCACATGACGGAAGCCGTGGTGATGTTCTCGGCGCCAAGGATAAAGTTGGTGGACACGGTGACTTCTACCACGACGACGTGAAGACAACGAAGACTTCACGAAGCAAAGGGCTATACTATATCACATAATTTTATGAACTGCATGTGATGTTTATCCTTTTGATGCACCCTTGTTTGATGCGCGGTAGTCGTATTTTATTAGGGTGATCTCTCGCAAAACAATATCAAGTTGATAGTGTTCTTCCAACTGTAGCACCGTCTATACTATGTTTCACACCGGAGCAGGTCATGTCACATGGGTGCACACGGTGTGACGCATAAAAGGAGGGTGTGTTCAGAACACACTGCAATTACACTTGGTTGTCTTGACGGTTTGGATAAAAGTTGGCTACCGGAACACGCCCATCGAAAGATGAACAATAATCACCTTTGGCGTGATTGGCAAGTTGGCCTACCGGTCCAGTCTAGGTCATCAGTAATGTCACATCAATGGCGGATGATTGGGTCGGATCTTGAATCACTCCAGCATCAATTACGAGATATATTGATCTGAGTGGGAGTGCACTTAGTAATTAAATTGATTAATCAAAAGTGCAACTTAATTATGAACAAAGTCTAAGTATTTGCATTATCATTGTAGAATAATGGCTCGCTTTACCACCTTCCCAATTGATTTTGATTAACTGTATTATCTGGTAAAAAATTTACGGTTGGTACTGTATTGTGAGGACTATTCTCAGTAGTGCCGAGAAGGACCATGTCCTATAGCTAATTTTCGATGCTCTTCCGCTAATGCTATGGATGATGTGACTTACTTCCATAAAACCAAAAGGATAGAATTCCACCACAGCTAAGTGCATTGTCTTCATCACCATGAAACCCGAACTTCAAAATGTTTGGGATAGTTATGTTATATTCATGGAACTGATTTTTTTCCAGTGATAAGACAATTGATGTAAGATATAAGATATCTAGTACAATGTATGATTGTAAGCATTAGTGAAGATGTTCATTGTGCTCAAACAAAACTGATAAGCGTGGGATCCAGAAGAACACCGATCATATGATGATGGGAATTAAGGGAAGGAAGTTCCAAAGGGTGTTAATAAGACTTACACGCCAGAAAGTCCATGGCATGCACCATCCTTGATCATGTGTGACCTTCTGTGAGTAGTAGTGACATTGAAAATAGAACTATGATACGTATAAAGGCAAAACGAAAGAAGACTAGAATATCTAGCTCAGAAATGAAAGTCATACGAAGTTATAGAGGATTTCTTTGCTGGTCAAAAGATGTAATTCTTGGGAATCATGATTCAGTAGTTAATTGTTGACTCTAGGTATTGTGATTAAACAAGTTGATCACTGGAACATCACGTCGATTGCATTTTGTTGCAACATGATGCAAGAAATACTATGGCCTTTATGACTAGCTGATGATGAGTTTTGACACGTTCGGGAACACGGTAAAAGGTTTACTATACCGTGTGTTGACTCTATGATTATCTTCATAATTCATTTTAGAGTTGAGTAAATTGTTACTACACTTTAGCCTTGTTGCAAAACATTATTTTGAATCATGTTTGTTGCAAGAGAGTTGTTCAAAGCTATGAATAACGTAAAGGCCATACTTCCATTATGAATAGGTTGTATGTTATGAATCTTGATAATAATACTAAACATCCATAACACTAACGCTAAACGTCGCAAGACTGACAGAAATACCACATAGATGTGGCACTGCTGTTTATCACAAGTGACATAACATGCATGAAGAATTTCCATAAGTCATGGAATTCCGAGTCATATGATTATGAATCACTTGACACTTGCGATCTTTGTCTCTAAGTAATGTGACTGAAACACCATTGATAGGCCATACATGAACGGGCAACTAAACCTAATCATAAATGATGATGTGTGTAGTCCAATAAGTGTAGCTGTGTGCAGTGGATTCCCTATCTTCACTCATGAGTTGAAGTAGATATGTGGATATATTTTCAATAGAGACATACGTCTGAAATCATTGAAATGTTCAAAGAATTTTAGAGTGAAATGGAAATTCATTGTAACAAGAAAATAATGCTTCTGCAAATTAGATTGTAGAAAGTAATATTTGAGTTACAAGTTTAGCGAACGTCTGATGAGTTGTGAAGAAGTGTCATAACTTGCGCCTCCCGAAACACCACTAAGAGTAAAGTGTTCGAGAGACGTAATCAAGCCATGTCTGACACCGTAAGATCAAATATGACGTTTATCAATTTGCCATTATATTTATTAAGTTATGCGTTAGTGACTACGGCTTTTACACTGAAAAGAGCACCATCAAATCTGTTGAAATGACACCATATTAGACATGGTATGTGATGGATTCTCGCCCCTCGTTGGTTACCCCAAGTGGAAGGTTTGAGATGCAGTGCAGCAGCAAGTTTCCCTCGGTGAAGATACCAAGGTTATCGAACCAGTAGGACTCAGGAGATAAAAGTAGGTGGCAACGTCGCCAGAAATTGCTTCCTGACTAGGGCGTTGTCGTGGACCTGCACACAACAACAAATAACTTTGCTCCCAACGAGTATAGAGGAGTTGTCAATAACTCCGGCCTTGTCGTTTACAAAGGATCAACGCAAGAGATAAAAGGTGCAAAGGAAATTAGAAGCTGAAAGTAAATTGAGGGTGTGAACAATAATGTGAAGCTGGACCGGGGTCCCGTGATTTTCACTAGTGATGTCTCTCTCCCAAAAGACGATAAAAGTGCTAGCGAGGTAAACAAATCACAGTTGGGCAACTGACAGGATTATGAAGGCACCGCAATGCTAACTATGCTGCAAAGAAAGGAAGGGCTCAAAAGAAATGGGCAGTACGCCAAGGTAAGTAGACCGAAATCCATCTACATCTACTACGAATCATCCACCTTGAGATATCTATCCAGAACATCTCGCTGGTATTAAGTTGCGAATCCCACCCAAAGTGTAAACTCAAAGCAACAGACAACTGCATTAAAAGAACTTTGCGTAAAGTAAACAATCCTTGCACCCGCAGGTACAAGCACCGTTGTTTTATCCCTGGTGGCAACAGCACATCCCCTAGTCTCATGTTTCTGTCACTCAAGCTAGACATCATGGGGCTGAACCCACAATCGAGCATAACGCTCTCTCTTGGAGTTGCAAATAAAATACTTGGCCAAAGCAAATACCGCAATGGAGAACATGCAAGAATTTACTCAAGAACAAAATATAAAAGAGAAAACCAAATATATTACTCATCACAATATGAACATAATCTCATAATCCATCAGATCCCAACAAACTCAGCATAGCAACAACAGAAGTTACATAGATGCCTCGATCATGTGAGGCAGCTCACGGGGACTCGAAAGTGGAAGCACAAAAGGGGGAGAGGTTCATCACATAGCTACTGGTCACGGACCCATGGTCCAAGGGGGACTACTTGTTGGATATGTGCCCTAGAGACAAATTAGTAAAGATATTTGTCACATATCCATATTGTTCATAATACGTTTTATACTGTGCTATACCTGTATTACTTGGAAATACTAATACAGGTGTAGTATAAAACATGGTCCGTAGTTTAACTCGGGTAAACTATCTCATTGGGAAATTGATTGATCAAGCTTTCCTGATCATGGCGACACTTAAGTCCATTGACAATGAGGTCATATCATTAAGGGGAATGATGTGATGGACGTACACCCACCTAAAGTATTGCAATGTGATAGAGTCACATAGTTCAGCGTTGCTATGACTCTGTAACATATGGCTTAGTCCTTAGACCGTAATGATCATACGTAATTGTCATCTATGAGGAGACTTTGATTTGTATCCCACCGCCTGACTGAAATATGCTGGCTATAACGGTGCACTTTGGGTATTCAGAAATAGATGGTTGATGAGTATGTTAATAATAGATCAGAGCGGGATTTGTCAGTCCTTGTGAATAGGACAGGTACTCTGGGCCCACTCGGTGATATTGCATCAACACCTTGCAAGGACGTGACTAGGTCACAAGAGATGCAATGATCATGGACGAGAGAAGTTGTTTGTTGTGAACGAGATGTGAACACGGTATGTAGGATACCGACGATCAAACCTCGGACAAACAAAGTACCGCAGCACAAAGGGATTACGTCGTATCGTTAACGGTTTCCAAAAGCGATCGAAGTTCATTCGATGGAAGCGCAGGGGATGTCAAGGATTGTAACCAGGTCCAACTGACTAGTCATTGGTCAATGAGAAGAGTCTCGACCATGTATCTTGTTTCCCGGACCGTTAGGGTGCTACACTTAAGGGCAATCGATGCAAAGGACAGTTACGGGATCAATCGGTGAAATAGGAGGAATCACCGGAATAGTTCCGGAGGAGGACGGAATAGTTTTCGGACATTTTGAATAGTTCAAAATAAAGTTTAATTGTTTTAATAATGTTTTATTATTTAATTATCTGAATTAAATATTTAAAACATATTAAATAAATTCAAAAAAATGGGAAAAAGGCTATATGGGCCCATGGGGCCCATTAAGGGAGGAGGGGGTCTCCCCCCTTGGGCTTGGCGCCAAGGGTGGGGCCCACCACCCCCCTTGGCCGGCGCATTCCCCCCCCCCCCTTGGGAGTTTAGTCCCACATGGGGGAGGGGAGGAGGATAGCACCCCCCCTTGGTCTATATAAGGAGGGGTAGACCCCCCTTTTTCCAACACACCAATATCTCCTTCTTCCTCCTCCTTCTCGGAAGTGGACTCCCCTTGTTTGGAGTCTGCACCAGGATTGGAGTTCTCCACCATAAGGCAGGCCATCGTTCTGCTGGAGTCGGGATCCTTAGCCGTCTTTCTTCCGCTGCTCGTCTGGTTAGGGGCCCGGGAGGAACATCGATTGTACCATACGTGTATAATCTCTTCGAGGCACTACACCTGTGGTGCTACTTCGTCGCTGCAGATTTACCGGGAGTCATCCTCGCTGGTGTTGGTCTTCTACACGACTGGGAGGTCGTAGTTCCAAGTCTACGCCAACCACGTTCGCAAGAACGTTTCCCTCTTTCGGTCTTCAAAGGTATGAACACCGATTCCCTCCGTTACTTTACATCGCCATAGCATAGATCTTGGGTTTCGGGTACCGTAGGTATGAAAATTTTGTGTTTTCTGCCCCATATCCCAACAGTGGTATCAGAGCTAGCTATGCGTAGATGTATTGTACGGGTAGAACACATCTAGGATGTGGGCATTGAATCTTCATTCGTTACCCTCCCACGTGTACTCATTTAGCGTTGCGGCAATGTTTGATGCAGCGGCCCCGACCGACCTTACCCGTTTACGCGAGACTGGTTCCACGCTTGACATATGGTTTGTACCATATAAAGTGGCTGGGGGGGTGTCTGTCTCTCTGCATTAGCTTTGCGGCAATGTTTGCAACGGAGGGCCCCGACAGGGGTGTAATAGAGACGGATGGGAGACGGTGTTGTGGCATGTTTTTCGCAGGATAGAAACGGTTCTCTCTCTCGAAACCCCTAGCAGCCACATAAAACTTGCACAAGCTAAAGTAGAAAGGGGGATCATAGGTTGTATGATTTACAGTTTTACTTTCTGTTTTATGTTAGTATGCTAGATATGTCAACGATAGCATGAAACAGGACCATCTCTCACAATACCAACATTGTGTTCTCCCTTGGTGGGCACCGCCTGGAAGGTTCTCCCATATGGCTTGATGCTCCGTACATACCGGAGTTGTCCTACATATTCAACGGATTTCGCATGAGGTTGGGTTCGGCAAGCCTGGCATATGCAGATATGGCCTTGCTGAACAGCTAACATCCAGGTTCGATTGGAAGGCTTGACGTATGTAGATGCGGGCCTGGAACACAGGAGACCGAAAGGTCGAGCACGAGTCACATGCCTGATGTGATTGGCTTAGAGGCCTACCTGGTTCGCATACTGATGGCCGTGACGATCGGGGGAGGTATGGGGGATGGGATTGTGTAATCACTTAGTTAATTTGAGAGGTGTTTATCTAAGTGGGAGCTTTCTAGAATTTTGAGATTAAACTGAAACTCCACATTATGAACAAAAGTCTAAATATGTACCCTTGTGAATCAACCTTGTAGATGGCAGCACCTCGCCCCTCGTTCAACTTAGGATCATTCCTAGAGAAAGATAAGCTAAAAACAGATGGGACAAACTTCACCAACTGGTTACGCACCCTGAGGATTCTCCTCGTTCCCCTCAAGATGGCATATGTACTAGAGGGCGCGTTAGGTGACGCACCAGCGGATGATGCCAGTCAGGACGAGAAGAATGCCTATCTCTCCAGGACTGATGATTAAAACCTTTTCCAGAGTGGCATGCTCTACTCCATGGAGGCTGAGCTGCAGAAATGCTTTGAGAGGATGGGTGCATATGAGATTATCACCGACCTCAAGGCGGTCTTCGCACCTAAAGCCAGGGCTGAACGGTACGAGGCTTCTGAAGCCTTCTTCTCAGCAAATATGGACGTGCACGGCAGCGTGAGTGAGCACATAGTCAAAATGTCTGGCTACGTTCAACGCTTGAATGCTCTGGAATGCCAGATTCCAGATGAACTTGCTGTTGACAGGGTGTTGCAGTCGCTTCCCCCTAGCTACAAAGGCTTTGTGCTGAACTACAACATGCAGGGGATGAACAAAACCCCTTCTGAGTTGTTCGCCATGCTGAAGAGCGCCGAGGTTGAGATCAAGAAGGAGCACGCCGTCTTCATGGTCAATAAGACCACTGACTTCAAGAAGTCAAGCAGGCGGGAGAAGGCCAAGAGAGGTGGCCCCAAGAGGGATGGCAAGTCAGTTACCGCTCCTCCCAAGGCACCCAAGACTAAACCCGGAGTGGAGTGCTTCTACTGCAAGGGTGAAGGTCACTGGAAACGCAACTGCCCAAGTACCTAAAGGACAAAAAGGCTGGCAAGCTCGCCAAGAGAGACGGAGGTATATTTGATATACATATTGTTGATCTTCTCTTGACAAGCGTCGGGAACACATCCTGGATATTTGATACAGGATCTGTCGCTCATATTTCTAATTCCATTCAGGGACTAAGGAATAGGAGACGCTTGCTCAAAGATGAAGTGACGATGCGCGTGGGGAATGGCTGTCAAATTGAAGTCTTGGCGGTTGGCACGAAGCATCTTAGTCTCCCTTCGGGATTGGTTTTAGTTCTGAATAATTGCTACTATGTACCCGCGTTGAGTGTGAACATCGTTAGTGGCTCTTGCTTGAAGCGAGACCGCTATTCTTTTAAGTCTGATACAATTGGTTGTTCGATTTATAAGGATGAAATGTTTTATGTTCACGCACCGGAGTTGCATGGTTTATTCGTACTTGATCTCGATGGTGACGTGTGTCACATTAACAATATTGAGGCCAAAAGATTGAAGAATGATGAAGATCACATGAAGATGTGGCATTGCCGACTTGGTCATATTGGTATAAAGCGCATGGAGAAGCTCCATAAGGATGGACTTCTTGAGTCATTGGATTTTGGATCCCTTGATACATGTGAACCATGCCTCATGGGAAAAATGACAAGGAATCCATTCAATGGGATAATGGAGCGTGCGGATGACTTATTGGGTATCATACACACAGATGTATGTGGACCCATGAACGTCCCCACTCGCAATGGTCTTTGTTACTTCGTGACCTTTACTGATGACTTGAGAAGATTTGGGTATATTTACTTGATGAAGCACAAGTCTGAAACCTTTGAAAAGTTCAAGGAATTTCAAAATGAGGTCGAAAATCAACTCGGAAAGAAAATCAAGCACCTTCGATCGGATCGAGGTGGCGAGTATTTGAGTCACGAGTTTGGCAATCATCTGAAGTCTTGTGGCATAGTACCACATCTTACGCCGGCAGGCACACCTCAGAGAAACGGTGTGGTTGAGCGACGTAATCGAACCCTATTGGATAGCGTACGATCAATGATGTCTCATACTGATTTTCCTGTGTCATTCTGGGGGTATGCATTAGAAACTTCCGCTCATATTCTTAATAGGGCTCCATCCAAATCCGTAAAGACAACACCATTTGAATAATGGCATGGCACGAAACCTAAGTTGTCTCACCTGAAGATTTTGGGTTGTGAGGCTTATGTTAGGAAACTACAGCCTGAAAACTTGAATCCAAGGCGGATAAGTGCATCTTTGTGGGCTATCCCGAGGAAACTTGTGGATACACCTTCTACAACAAGTCTGACAGCAAAACGTTTGTTGCCAAGACGGGACACTTTCTTGAGAAGGAGTTTCTCGCGAAAGAGTTGAGTGGGAGGAAAATAGACCTCGATGAAGTGACTGAACAATCACTCCAATTGGAAGAAACGGCTACGGAAATTGTTCTGGAACCATCTTCCACAGTGGGAGCTGAAGAGAATGGCCAGAACGACATTCATAACGATCCTGACATTCATGATGAGAATGAAGAGGAACCTTTTATGCCCCGTAGGTCATCAAGAGTCCGTCAACCTACTGAGTTTTACGGACAACTTGTGAATGCAATCTCTGCTGATGAGTCGGATGAACCTACAAGTTACAAAGAAGCAATGGAGGGACCCGAGTCCGAGAAATGGCTTGAAGCCATGAAATCCGAAATAGACTCCATGTACACCAACAAAGTATGGACTTTGGTGGATATTCCCGAGGACCGCAAAGCCGTCGAGAATAAATGGATTTTCAATAAAAAGACTGACGCAGACGGAAACGTATCTGTCTACAAAGCTCGACTTTTCGCGAAGGGGTTCCGACAAATTCAAGGAGTTGACTACGAGGAGACGTTCTCTCCTGTAGCGATGATAAAGTCTATTCGGATCCTACTAGCAATAGCTGCATATCATGATTACGAGATATGGCAGATGGATGTGAAAACTGCATTCCTAAATGGCAACATTGAGGAAGAGTTGTATATGATGCAACCAGAGGGGTTTGTCAATCCAAGGAACGCTGGTAAGGTATGCAAGCTTCAACGGTCCATCTATGGGTTGAAGCAAGCATCTCGGAGCTGGAATCTTCGATTTGATGAGGTCATTAAAGCTTTTGGATTTGTCCAAAACGTCAAAGAGTTCTGCGTCTATAAAAAACTGAGTGGGAGCTCTGTAGCATTCCTTGTGTTATATGTAGATGACATATTACTAATAGGGAACGATAAGAAATTCTTAGAGGAAGTGAAGGAATATCTGAATGGACAATTTTCCATGAAGGACCTAGGTGAAGTTGCGTACATATTGGGGATTAAGATCTACAGAGATAGACCTAATCGACGGTTGGCCTTGAGTCAGAACACTTATATTGACAACATATTGAAAAGGTTCAGTATGGGTAACTCCAAGAGAGGCCTCTTGCCAGTTATAAAAGGTGTCAAATTAAGCGTGACTCAATGCCCAACCACAGCAAAAGAGAAGGAGGAGATGTCCTCAAAGCCCTATGCCTCAGCCATAGGTTCTCTCATGTATGCTATGTTATGTACCAAACCGGATTTAGCGCTGGCCATTAGTATGACTAATCGCTACCAGAGTAACCCAGGAATGGCTCACTGGACAGCAGTAAAGAACATCCTTAAGTACTTGAGAAGAACCAAGGATCTCTTTCTCGTTTATGGAGGAGTTGATGAGAAGCTCACCGTAAAGGGTTACGTTGACGCAAGCCTCGGCTCAGATCTAGATGACTCGAAATCCCAGACGGGATATGTTTTCATGTTGAACGGTGGCGCAATTAGCTAGAGGAGCGGCAAACAGTCAGTCGTCGCCCAATCTACAATGGAGTCGGAGTATATTGCCGCTTGCGAAGCGTCAAACGAGGCGCTGTGGCTGAAGAAGTTCGTGAGCGAGCTTGGCGTCTTTCCCAGCTGCACTGACCCCATGGGAATCTTCTGTGACAACACGGGTTCCATTGCTAACGCTAAGGAGCCAAGAACTCACTCTACAACCAAGCACATCCTCCGAAAGTTCCATGTGACGCGAGACTACGTCAGGGATGGACACACTAGGATTCACAAGATACATACGGATCTGAACGTAGCAGACCCGACGACTAAATCTCTTCCACAGGGCAAGTTTGAAGAACACCGAGAGACCATTGGTGTTAGATACATACCTGATGTAAACTAGTGTAATTTGTACTCTAGTGCAAGTGGGAGACTGTTGGATATGTGCCCTAGAGACAAATAAATAAAGATATTTGTCACATATCCGTTTTGTGCATAATACGTTTTATACTATGCTATAACTGTATTACTTGGAAATACTAATACATGTGTAGTATAAAACATGGTCCGTAGTTTATCTCGGGTAAACTATCTCATTGGGCAATTGATTGATCAAGCTTTCCTGATCATGGCGACAATTAAGTCCATTGACAATGAGGTCATATCGTTAAGGGGAATGATGTGATGGACGTACACCCACCTAAAGTATTGCAATGTGATCGAGTCACATAATTCAGCATTGCTATGACTTTGTAACATATGGCTTAGTCCTTAGACCATAATGATCATACGTAATTGTCATCTATGAGGAGACTTTGATTTGTATACCACCGCCTGACTGAAATTTGCTGGCTATAACGGTGCACTTTGGGTATTCCGAAATAGATGGTTCATGAGTATGTTAATAGATCAGAGCGGGATTTGTCAGTCCCTGTGAACAGGACAGGTACTCTGGGCCCACTCGGTGATATTGCATCAACACCTTGCAAGGACGTGACTAGGTCACAAGAGATGCAATGATCATGGACGAGAGAAGTTGTTTGTTGTGAACGATATGTGAACGCGGTATGTAGGATGCCGACGATCAAACCTCGGACAAACAAAGTACCGCAGCACAAAGGGATTACGTCGTATCGTTAACGGTTTCCAAAAGCGATCGCAGTTCATTCGATGGAAGCGCAGGGGCTGTCAAGGATTGTAACCAGGTCCAACTGACTAGTCATTTGTCAATGAGAAGAGTCTCGACCATGTCTGTTGTTTCCCGTACCGTTAGGGTGTTACACTTAAGGGCAATCGATGCATAGGACAGTTACGGGATCAATCGGTGAAATAGGAGGAATCACCGGAATAGTTCCGGAGGAGGACGGAATAGTTTCCGGACATTTTGAATAGTTCAAAAATAAAGTTTAATTGTTTTAATAATGTTTTATTATTTAATTATCTGAATTAAATATTTAAAACATATTAAATAAATTAAAAAATGGGGAAAAGGCTATATGGGCCCATGGGGCCCATTAAGGGAGGAGGGGGTCTCCCCCCTTGGGCTTGGCGCCAAGGGTGGGGCCGACCACCCCCCTTGGCCGGCACATTCCCCCCCCCTTGGGAGTTTAGTCCCACATGGGGGAGGGGAGGAGGATAGCACCCCCCTTGGCCTATATAAGGAGGGGTAGACCTCCCTTTTTCCAACACACCAATATGTCCTTCTTCCTCCTTCTCCTTCTTGGAAGTGGACTCCCCTTGTTTGGAGTCTGCACCAGGATTGGAGTTCTCCACCATAAGGCAGGCCGTCGTTCTGCTGGAGTAGGGATCCGTAGCCGTCTTTCTTCCGCTGCTCGCCTGGTTCGGGGCCCGGGAGGAACATCGATTGTACCGTACGTGTATATTCTCTTCGAGGCACTACACTTGTGGTGCTACGTCGTCGCTGGAGGTTTACCGGGAGTCATCCTCGCCGGTGGTGGTCTTCTACACGACAGGGATGTCGTAGTTCCGAGTGTTGGATATATGCTCTAGAGGAAAATAATATATGATTATTCCAATATATCTAAGCAAGTTCATAACCAGTTTCATACCGTGCTAGAACTGTGTCAGTGAAACAATGATACAGGTGTGGTATAGAAACCCCCAGAGTTCCTAGTTAGCCTCTACATCGATAACTTGTTCATGGTCAACATGATGGTCGTGGTTTCACGATCATGGAAAATTAAGTCTCTTGACTATGAGGTCACCTCACTGGTTAAGTGACGTGATGAACATTACCCAAAGTAAGCATTACATCATGATCAAATCTTGTGAAGGTTCAGTGTTGTAATTACAGAACGTGGTAGACCGTTCCTTTGACCGTGAGTACATGCATAATTGCTATCTTCCCGGATGCTTTGACTTACATCCCACCACCTGACTTAAATATGCGGGTCATAACGTGTCACAACCCCAAGTTAGGTAAGTGCTAGGGTTTGTTTGTGCCCTTTGCATCATGCAAAATTTCAAATGAATTTCAAAAATGGGGAAGCAGAAAGCCCTGAGAAATTAATTCAAATGGCCAAATAAAAATCTTTTTCCAAAAATCATTTGAATATTTGGAAAATTCCTATAAATGATGGTGATCATTTTAAAAGTGGTTTGGGTTCATTCTCATGCCCATGGAATATTCAAAAATTCAAAAGGTGCCCTGGAAATTAAATTTGACCCTATTTGAATTGAAATTCAAAATATATTGAATTTCAAAAATGCCCAAATTCTACAAGTGACTTGCTACTGGTCACCTAGGATTTATAAAAATGTTTGGGCATTTATTTAAAATGCTCTGCTAGTTTTTGTTTGGAGCAAAACAGATCAAAGAAAAGGAAAACAGAAAAGAATTAAATAGAAAAAAAAGAGAAAAGAGGCCCAGCCAGCAGGCCAAACCGGCCCAACTCGGGGAGGTGGCCCAGCCCAGGGGCACCTTCGTCTTCCTCCCCGAGCCAGGCAGGCAGGGCGCTGCGTGGCGCCCATGCCGGCGTCGCCAGGCCGCCCACGGCTCCCTGCCGTGCTTATCCCGCACCAAGGACGACGCCATGGAGCCCCCTTCCCTTCCCCCTAGCTCTTGGTCATCCTCCCCCTCTTCCTTCGCCGTTTCGCTCGCCAACCGAAGCACACGCCGGAGAGCGCCACCGCACCTGCGTGGCCACCGGCTGAGATAGCTCGAGCCGCCGTGTCCATACGACGGCCCGTACTCGACTTCGTCTCCCCAAGCGCGGAATCAAGCCCCGAGGACCCGAGGACGTCGCCATCTCCACCGGCTTGTCGCGGTCACCATTGACTCCGACGACGAATTCCGGTCGCGCCACTGCATCTCTGGCCTCGCCGCCCTCTGCAACCTCTTTGGGGTAAGCTCCTCGTGCCGTTGCCCCTTCGCACGCTCCTCAACGAGCCCCGGACATGTTTTCCACCGGGACAGCACCACGGCCGACGTGCCCCGTTGCTCAAACGGCGTGCTCCCGGCGCCCCCGTGCCTGCCCTTGGCATTCCGGTGATGCGCATGAGCATGGGGGGGCAGTTTGACGCCTCTCCCGTGCCAAGCCGAGGCCGGAGGGCCTCTCTCCAGTGGGCGCCGCCGCCTGCAGAGGTCGCCGCCGGCCGGATTCCGGCGAGTCCCACACGTCAGAGAGATTAGGGGCTTAATCCCCCCCTAATCACTCACTGACAGGTGGGGCCCTGCCCTAATTAACCCCTCGGGTTAATTATAAACAGGGGATTAACCCCCACTGAGACTGACAGGCCGACCCCACTGGCCAGAGCCCACCCACGTCATGCTGATGTCAGCATGATGCAGTAAATCAATTTATGATTTTTAAAAGAAATATAAAAATTCCAGAAAATTCTTTAAACTTTGAAATTCAATAACTAATTCATATTAACTCCAAATTGGACAAATAATATGTCTAAAATTATCAGAAAAATACAAAGATTATGAATATGCAATTTTTTTTCATGTTTGACCATTTTAAAATGGGTGAACAGTAGCAAACATGCATATGGATCCTTTTCAAATTCAAATTTGGAGTGATTTTGCAAATGATTTTGCAACACCATTAATTCCAATGGATTCATCCACACATCAGAGACATTACTTCAAATATACCACATCACTTCATGATCAACATTTTCAAATTAACTTTCATGCATTCAAATGCATTCGAAATTCATCGATAAATCAAATGGAGTTTGAATTTGCATTTCAAATGCAATATACTCCTTTTAAATGGAATGCTCAACACATCAGTATTTGAACATCACCATTGCAATCTTATTCATGTGATTGTGCATTGTACATTATGTTGATCCTATGATTGTCATGTTGCTGATAGAAGTGGAGCCGGAATCCGAGATCACCCCCTTCGTTGAAAACCCCGTGACTGAACCTCGTCAGCAAGGCAAGCAAACCTCCATTGATCATGTCGATAAAATCCCACTTCCCTCTCATGTCTCACTTATGCATTGTTTAGGATGATCACCATGATAACGTTTCTACCGCATAGATGAACCCATTCCTTTGCATGACCTTTCATTTTGTCACAGTAGTAAGCAAACCACAATCCTAGCAACTGTAGGAGTTGGTTGATATCATGTGGCCCCTGCAACTGTTACTGCTTATTGCATGCTTAGTGGTACAACGAGGTTGCTTTTGATGTGAGTCGGGATGATGATAAACATGGTGTTGATGAAAGTGAAACTGTGTTGGTGAATCTACCCTAATACAAGGTGAACGATGAGAGGTTGTGTAGGAGTACACAGTGGGTTGTCTCGTTGAACACCGCCTTAAGTCCGAGTTCTTGTGTGGTGATCCAAGAAGAAGAGTACAACCACACATTGGGCCCACTGACCCCTCTCATCCTAGTACCTCACCCCGTTCGAACCCCAGAAGTCGCAGTAGTTCGGAGTTCTGGTAGGGCTGTGGCACGGTCTGCGAAGTGGATGAACGGATTTTCAAGACCGGCTTGGGACCCTGCACACATCGTTTGAGGCTGTACTGGAACCTCGGCCGGACTTCCATACGGATCCCCCTCAGATAGGCGACTCTCTGGACTAGAACGGAGCTGTGGGCGAAGTGTTGTGGTGGCATCCTCGCTGTCACCTCTTGAACGGTGACATGCAAAAGGCGGTAACTGATGACACGTGTGTGTAGCGGTACACCCCTGCAGGGTTAACAAAACTATTCGAATAGCCGCGTCCGCGGTTAAGGACTGCTTGGAAAGCTTAGCTTGATTATTAGACAACTTGAACTGGATACTTCTAAAACACACCAAGATAAGCGTGAGTGCTTTGGTGTGCTTCTCGTGGGGAAGTCGAGGAAGTAACCATAGTGGTGTAATTGGTTGAAGAGATGTAGTGGACTCGTGTACGCTTCTTACCTCAAGTCTGGTACTCGTAGTTCAGGACTAGCCAAGTCAAAGCTGGCACTTCTGCAAGTGAAACCCCACCTCCCTTTACCTTGATACTTATGCATGAGTAGTATAGTTCCTATGTAAGTCTTGCTGAGTACGATTTTGTACTCACGTTTGCTTAATCTATGTTTTAGATGAACCCACCGACCCCGGTGGTGACTTCTACCTGAAGCTCGAAGAATGAAGACTCAGACCAAGACCAAGCTAGTGTAGTCCCAGTCAGACGACTGGTTCCCTCGTGGAGGGCTTGTTTTTAGATAAGGCTTCTCTAAGCCATTTGTTAAACTTGTCTGTACTCAGACCTACTTTTCTTCCGCTTGTCTGTTGTAATGTTGGATCACATGCTTGTGATCTCTGTGTGCACTCTGTAAGAGTTATTAATAAAGATGTATACTTTGTAGAGAATTGCAATGATACCTGCTGTTCATACTAGACATGTGTGCTGCGTGTATGTTTATAACATGCATGTCTTAGTATGAGTTTTCGAGACCTTAGTTGTGATCTGGCTGGCGGTCTTTTATACACCAAGTGGCCCTTAGATGTGCGCAGCTTGGGGCATCGCGATGCGATTGTTCGAGACTCTGTCTCGTGCACACTTTGATGTATGATCGAGCCCGCCCTAGACCCCGAATAAGTGATCGGGCTGGAGTAAGTATATGTAAGGGTTATAATACAATCGATAGTATGGTTGAGGCGACTTGTCTATGAGTATGGGAGTTCACCACCCATATCAATTAGACTTGTGTGCGGACGATGAGGACCCATCTCAGTGGATCATCCGGCCTGAATGGGATGCCCCTCACGTTTGATGCTTTCTGAGAACGTTCTGTGCTTGGCCTTGTCTGCTTAGACAAGTGGGTACGATTCTCGGCTCTCCATATGATTGTGTTGTAGCGAGGCTTGCATACGCTAACCCCGGGTCCCGACAGACTTGGTATCAGAGCAGGACTGAGTGTAGGATTATCAGCCTTGGCCGAAGTCGAGTCTAGCCTTCTATAGTTATATAGTTACTCTGGGTATATAAGGGAACAACGTAAGGCTTCTTTTTTCTCCTTACCCTCATCGATATGAGTTCTGAGTCTCCCTTATCTTTTCTACGGGATGATAGGACTAGGCTCATCTATGTCTGAATAGAACATCTCGTTGATTGCCTCATTATAGCCGTAGGATGGTTGTGGTTGTCCAAAGTCTTCGTGTTTTGGGTTCCTTGAAGAAGTTCTGTCCAATTCTTCGAGGTTGTTTCATTTTCCATTCCAGTGTAGCCGTTATGATGCCGGATTTGTTTCGTGTTTCTTTGAATCAGTGCCTTCGCATTATTATCTTTTCCTCCTTAAATCATGTCCTTTTATCCTTGACTCCATCGTACAACCTGTTCTGATTGTTGATTTTTATCACACAGGATGTCAGGTGGAACTCGTAGTGCTGTTCTTCGGAATCGAGACCGTGATCGGAATCGAAATGGTGATGAACCTCCACCCCCGCCTTCTGCAGCGGAAATCATGATGGAAGCTGAGCGGAATAGACGTGATCAAACACGCCTTCTGGAGCTCATCGAGCAGAATACCTCACGTCATTGCAATGTGGTTGTGAGCATTCAGGACTTCATCCTCCTCAAGCCACCGGTATTCCGATGTTCTTCTGAGCCCCTCGAAGCTGATGATTGGCTCCGTTCCATCGAGCGTAAGCTTGACACTGCAAATTTTTCTCCCGATGACCGAGTTATTTTCGCGGTATACTTCTTGGAAGGTGCTGCTCTTCAGTGGTGGGAGAACTATGTTGCAATGTAGCCAGATGGTCACGTAGTGACTTGGCAGGAGTTCTGTGTTGCCTTTCGAGGGTACCACATTCTGGATGAGTTTGATGGAGCGCAAGAAGGAAGAGTTCTGCAATCTGAATCAAGGAGAGATGTCCATTCATGAGTATGTGAGAGAGTTCAACCGTCTTGCTCGGTATGCCCAAGATGAGATCACCACCGATGCCAGAAAGCAGGCAAGGTTCCGTAAGGGACTTAGCCCAATCCTTCGTCATGATCTCAACCTCATCGAATTTGCCACCTTTGAGGATTTAGTCAACAGATCCTTCAGAGCTGAGCATGGCAATGAAGTTTTCGAGAAGTCTCGCAAGCATGCTCTTGAACTTGCCCCTTCTTCCAGTTCACGCCCTCAGAAGCGCATGATCTGGATTCCTAACAGTTTGTTTCCCCAAAACAACCCACCGAGGCCATCCCTTGTGCCGCCTCGTCCACCAGCTCCACCAAACAACCCAGCTCCTCGCACTATCTTTGGAGCCTGTTTCAGATGTGGCCAGCCTGGTCACTACTCTCGTGAGTGCCCCGTCAGTCAGAATGCTCCACCCCATGCCAAAAGAAACCCCACTGTTCATGCCAAACCACCTCCAAAGGTTCCCACCGCTAAGCCATCCACCTCAGAAAATCTTGGACGTGTGAACCAAATCTCTGTTGAGGAAACTGATAGTACTTCTGACGTCATTCTTGGTAAGCTCCCAGTCAATTTTGTTCCCACTTCTGTTCTTTTCGACCCAGGAGCATCTCACTCATTCATGTCGGAGAGTTATGCACTTCGGCATGATGTATCCTTTGAAGAAATGTTCACCCAAATGATCATTCAAACTCCTGGTTCCAAATGGAAAACTAATAGAGTAATCCATGGTATTCAAATTGCAATTGAGGGTTTAGTATTCCTTGCTTCACTCATAGCCCTCAAGTCTTCAGACATTGATGTCATCCTTGGTATGGATTGGTTATCAAGACAACATGCTTTTCTTGATTGTAAAGCCAAGTCAGTTAGACTTACACATCCTTCAGGCCAGACAATAGCTTACTCCTCACCAAGAACAAGAACCCAGGTGCATTCTTTGAATGTGCTTCCCCTTCCCGACCTCGAAGATGTTCCGGTGGTTCGTGACTTCCCGGATGTCTTTCCTGAAGAGCTGCCGGGCATGCCACCCGACAGATGTGTAGAGTTCATAGTGGATCTTGCCCCAGGAACCGCACCCATTTCTAGACGCCCATAAAAAATGGCCCCACGTGAGTTAGCTGAGCTTAAAACCCAACTGGAAGCTTTGTTGGAAAAAGGCTTCATCCGCCCTAGCTCATCGCCATGGGGTTGCCCCGTTCTGTTCGTAACGATGAAAGATGGAACAGAAAGGATGTGCGTATACTATCGCCCGCTAAATCTAGCGACAATAAAGAACAAGTACCCACTGCCCAGGATCAATGATCTTTATGATCAACTTGCAGGATCCTCTGTCTTCTCCAAGATTGATTTGAGATTAGGTTATCATCAAATCAAAATCAGAAATGAGGACATTCCCAAAACGGCTTTTACTACTCGTTATGGTCTTTATGAGTACACCGTTATGTCCTTCGGTTTAACCAATGCCCCCGCCACATTCTCGCGCTTGATGAATTCGATCTTAATGGAGTACTTAGATAAATTTGTTGTAGTTTATCTTGATGACATTCTCATCTACTCGAAGAACGAAGAAGAGCACGCAGAACATCTTAGGCTGGTATTGATGAAACTTAGAGAGCATCGCCTGTATGCTAAATTCTCCAAGTGTGAATTCTGGCTACCAGAAGTGACCTACTTAGGCCACGTGATTTCTGCAAAAGGCATTGCTGTCAATCCCGAGAGAGTTCAGGCCGTCCTTGACTGGACTCCACCTGAATCGGTTAAGCAAGTTAGGAGTTTTCTTGGCTTAGCAAGCTATTGTCGCCGCTTCGTCGAGAACTTTTCTAAAGTTGCAAAGCCTCTGACTGAACTCCTCAAGAAAGAGAAGAAATTCGAATGGACTCCCAAGTGCGAGGAAAGCTTCCAAGAGCTAAAAATAAGATTGACTTCTGCACCCGTACTTGCGCCTCCAGACACCAAAAAGGATTTCGGGATCTTTTGTGATGCCTCACGGTAAGGGTTAGGATGCATACTTATGCAAGATCGACATGTGGTAGCTTATGCTTCACGGCAGTTGCAGCCACATGAACAGAACTATCCTACCCATGATCTTGAACTCGCTGCCGTAGTTCATGCCCTAACAACTTGGCGACATTACCTCCTTGGTAACTGTTGCGAGATCTATTCCGACCACCAAAGCCTCAAATACATTTTCAGCCAGCCAGATCTTAATCTCAGGAAAAGACGCTGGATTGAGTTGATAAAAGATTACGACGTAGGAATTTCTTACACCCCAGGCAAAGCCAATGTCATGGCTGATGCACTAAGTCGTAAGTCGTATTGTAACAACCTCATGTTACAACAGTATCAACCACTTCTTCATGAGGAATTTCGAAAGCTTAATCTCGAGATTGTTCCTCGTGGATCTCTTTTCAACTTGGTGGCGAAACCAACTCTTGAGGATCAAATCATAGTTTCCCAAAGGCGTGCACGAGGTGTACGCCGGATCAAGGAGAACATTGCTAGCGGAGTTGCTAAATGTTTCTCCAGAGATAGTAAAGGAACGGTATTCTTTGGAAATCGTTTGGTAGTACCTAAGAATAGAGATCTAAGGCAACTCATCCTCAAAGAAGCCCATGACACACCCCTCTCAATTCATCCCGGTAGCACAAAAATGTACCGAGATCTACGCCAGAGATTTTAGTGGACTAGGATGAAGAGAGACATTGCTCGATTTGTTGCCGAATGTGATGTTTGTCGTCGCATTAAGGCAGAACACCAAAGACCTTCTAGTACACTTCAACCTTTACCTATTCCAGAGTGGAAATGGGACAAAGTCGGTATGGACTTCATCACCGGCTTTCCAAAAACCCAGAAAGGAAATGATGCCATCTTCGTTGTCATAGATAGGCTTTCCAAAGTTGCTCACTTCCTTCCGGTTCACGAGTCTATAACTGCTAGCCAGTTAGCGGACTTGTACGTCTCTAGAATTGTATCCCTTCACGGTGTTCCTTTGGAAATCAATTCTGATCGCGGTAGCCTTTTCACCTCTAGATTTTGGGGAAGCTTTCAGAGTGCTATGGGAACTCATCTCTCCTTTAGTACAGGTTTTCATCCTCAGTCTAGCGGTCAAGTCGAAAGGGTTAACCAAATTCTTGAAGACATGGTCAGAGCTTGTGTTATCTCATTCAGAAAGAATTGGGAGAAGTCTCTGCCATTCGCCGAATTTGCTTATAACAATAGCTTCAAATCTATTCTGAACATCGCTCCTTTTGAACTCCTTTATGGACGACGATGTCGAACACCACTAAACTGGTCAGAAACCGGTGAAAGAAAATTCTTTGGACCGGATATGATCAAGGAAGCAGAAGAGCAAGTTCGCATTATTCGTGATCAGTTGAAAACAGCCCAGTCTCGTCAGAAAAGCTATTATGATCGTCATCATAGGGAAGAAAGCTACAATCTGGATGAGAAGGATTACCTTCGGGTTACTCCTCTGAAGGGAACCCAAAGATTCGGTATCAAAGGCAAGTTGGCCCCACGTTACATTGGACCTTTCCACATTCTTGCTAAACGTGGAGAAGTTGCCTACCAAATCGAACTACCCCCGCACCTTTCCCGAGTACATGATGTATTCCATGTGTCACAACTTAGGCGTTGCTTCAAGGACCCCATCCGCGAAGTCGACCATGAAACGCTTGATCTCCAGGATGACCTTTCTTATCGAGAATACCCTGTTCGTGTTCTTGATTCAGCAGAGCGTGTCACTAGCCGAAAGAAGATCAAGTTTCTGAAAGTTCAGTGGTCACACCACTCTGAGAAAGAAGCTACGTGGGAAAGAGAAGACCGTCTCCGTGCCGAGTACCCCCACCTTCCTCCCGACGACTTCTGAATGTCGGGACGAGATTCTTTTGAGTGGGGGCGAGTTGTCACAACCCCAAGTTAGGTAAGTGCTAGGGTTTGTTTGTGCCCTTTGCATCATGCAAAATTTCAAATGAATTTCAAAAATGGGGAAGCAGAAAGCCCTGAGAAATTAATTCAAATGGCCAGATAAAAATCTTTTTCCAAAAATCATTTGAATATTTGGAAAATTCCTATAAATGATGGTGATCATTTTAAAAGTGGTTTGGGTTCATTCCCATGCCCATGGAATATTCAAAAATTCAAAAGGTGCCCTGGAAATTAAATTTGACCCTATTTGAATTGAAATTCAAAATATATTGAATTTCAAAAATGCCCAAATTCTACAAGTGACTTGCTACTGGTCACCTAGGATTTATAAAAATGTTTGGGCATTTATTTAAAATGCTCTGCTAGTTTTTGTTTGGAGCAAAACAGATCAAAGAAAAGGAAAACACAAAATAATTAAATAGAAAAAAAAGAGAAAAGAGGCCCAGCCAGCAGGCCAAACCGGCCCAACTCGGGGAGGTGGCCCAGCCTAGGGGCACCTTCGTCTTCCTCCCCGAGCCAGGCAGGCAGGGCGTTGCGTGGCGCCCATGCCGGCGTCGCCAGGCCGCCCACGGCTCCCTACCGTGCTTACCCCGCACCAAGGACGACGCCATGGAGCCCCCTTCCCTTCCCCCTAGCTCTTGGTCATCCTCCCCCTCTTCCTTCGCCGTTCCGCTCGCCAACCGAAGCACATGCCGGAGCGCGCCACCGCACCTGCGTGGCCACCGGCTGAGATAGCTCGAGCCGCCGTGTCCAGGCGACGGCCCGTACTCGACTTCGTCTCCCCAAGCGCGGAATCAAGCCCCGAGGACCCGAGGACGTCGCCATCTCCACCGGCTTGCCGCGGTCGCCATTGAATCCGGCGACGAATTCCGGTCGCTCCACTGCATCTCTGGCCTCGCCGCCCACTTCAACCTCTTCGGGGTAAGCTCCTCGTGCCGTTTCCCCTTCGCACGCTCCTCAACGAGCCCCGGCCATGTTTTCCACCGGGACAGCGCCACGGCCGCCGTGCCCCGTTGCTCAAACGGCGTGCTCCCGGCGCCCCCGTGCCTGCCCTTGGCATTCCGGTGATGCGCACGAGCACGGGGGGCAGTTTGACGCCTCTCCCGTGCCAAGCCGAGGCCGGAGGGCCTCTCTCCAGTGGGTGCCGCCGCCTGCAGAGGTCGCTGCCGGCCGGATTCCGGCGAGTCCCACACGTCAGGAGATTAGGGGCTTAATCCCCCCCTAATCACACACTGACAGGTGGGGCCCTGCCCTAATTAACCCCTTAGGTTAATTATAAACAGGGGATTAACCCCCACTGAGACTGACAGGCCGACCCCACTGGCCAGAGCCCACCCACGTCATGCTGATGTCAGCATGATGCAGTAAATCAATTTCTGATTTTTTTAAGAAATTATAGAAATTCTAGAAAATGCTTTAAACTTTGAAATTCAATAACTAATTCATATTAACTCCAAATTGGACAAATAATATGTCTAAAATTATCAGAAAAATACAAGGATTATGAATATGAAATTTGTTTTCATGTTTGACCATTTTAAAATGGGTGAACAGTAGCAAACATGCATATGGATCCTTTTTAAATTCAAATTTGGAGTGATTTTGCAAATGATTTTGCAACACCATTAATTCCAATGGATTCATCCACACATCAGAGACATTACTTCAACTATACCACATCACTTCATGATCAACATTTTCAAATGAACTTTCATGCATTCAAATGCATTTGAAATTCATCGATAAATCAAATGGAGTTTGAATTTGCATTTCAAATGCAATATACTCCTTTTAAATGGAATGCTCAACACATCAGTACCTTGAACATCACCATTGCAATCTTATTGATGTGATTGTGCATTGTACATTATGTTGATCCTATGATTGTCATGTTGCTGATAGAAGTGGAGCCGGAATCCGAGATCACCCCCTTCGTTGAAAACCCCGTGACTGAACCTCGTCAGCAAGGCAAGCAAACCTCCATTGATCATGTCGATAAAATCCCACTTCCCTCTCATGTCTCGCTTATGCATTGTTTAGGATGATCACCATGATAACGTTTCTACCGCATAGATGAACCCATTCCTTTGCATGACCTATCATTTTGTCACAGTAGTAAGAAAACCACAATCCTAGCAACTGTAGGAGTTGGTTGATATCATGTGGCCCCTGCAACTGTTACTGCTTATTGCATGCTTACTGGTACAACGAGGTTGCTTTTGATGTGAGTCGGGATGATGATAAACATGGTGTTGATGAAAGTGAAACTGTGTTGGTGAATCTACCCTAATACAAGGTGAACGATGAGAGGCTGTGTAGGAGTACACAGTGGGTTGTCTCGTTGAACACCGCCTTAAGTCCGAGTTCTTGTGTGGTGATCCAAGAAGAAGAGTACAACCACACATTGGGCCCACTGACCCCTCTCATCCTAGTACCTCACCCCGTTCGAACCCCAGAAGTCGCAGTAGTTCGGAGTTCTGGTAGGGATGTGGCACGGTCTGCGAAGTGGATGAACGGATTTTCAAGACCGGCTTGGGACCCTGCACACATCGTTTGAGGCTGTACTGGAACCTCGGCCGGACTTCCATACGGATCCCCCTCAGATAGGCGACTCTCTGGACTAGAACGGAGCTGTGGGCGAAGTGTTGTGGTGGCATCCTCGCTGTCACCTCTTGAACGGTGACATGCAAAAGGCGGTAACTGATGACACGTGTGTGTAGCGGTACACCCCTGCAGGGTTAACAAAACTATTCGAATAGCCGCGTCTGCGGTTAAGGACTGCTTGGAAAGCTTAGCTTGATTATTAGACAACTTGAACTGGATACTTCTAAAACACACCAAGATAAGCGTGAGTGCTATGGTGTGCTTCTCGTGGGGAAGTCGAGGAAGTAACCATAGTGGTGTAATTAGTTGAAGAGATGTAGTGGACTCGTGTACGCTTCTTACCTCAAGTCTGGTACTCGTAGTTCAGGACTAGCCAAGTCAAAGCTGGCACTTCTGCAAGTGAAACCCCACCTCCCTTTACCTTGATACTTATGCATGAGTAGTATAGTTCCTATGTAAGTCTTGCTGAGTACGATTTTGTACTCACGTTTGCTTAATCTATGTTTTAGATGAACCCACCGACCCTGATGGTGACTTCTACCTGAAGCTCGAAGAATGAAGACTCAGGCCAAGACCAAGCTAGTGTAGTCCCAGTCAGACGACTGGTTCCCTCGTGGAGGGCTTGTTTTTAGATAAGGCTTCTCTAAGCCATTTGTTAAACTTGTCTGTACTCAGACCTACTTTTCTTCCGCTTGTCTGTTGTAATGTTGGATCACATGCTTGTGATCTCTGTGTGCACTCTGTAAGAGTTATTAACAAAGATGTATACTTTGTAGAGAATTGCAATGATACCTGTTGTTCATACTAGACATGTGTGATGCGTGTATGTTTATAACATGCATGTCTTAGTATGGGATTTCGAGACCTTAGTTGTGATCTGGCTGGCGGTCTTTTATACACCAAGTGGCCCTTAGATGTGCGCAGCTTGGGGCATCGCGATGCGATTGTTCGAGACTCTGTCTCGTGCACACTTTGATGTATGATCGAGCCCGCCCTAGACCCCGAATAAGTGATCGGGCTGGAGTAAGTCTATGTAAGGGTTATAATACAATCGATAGTATGGTTGAGGCGACTTGTCTATGAGTATGGGAGTTCACCACCCATATCAATTAGACTTGTGTGCGGACGTGAGGACCCATCTCAGTGGATCATCCTGCCTGACTGGGATGCCCCTCACGTTCGATGCTCTCCGAGAACGTTCTGTGCTTGGCCTTGTCTGCTTAGACAAGTGGGTACGGTTCTCGGCTCTCCATATGATTGTGTTGTAGCGAGGCTTGCATACGCTAACCCCGGGTCCCGACATAACGGTTGTATCTTGGGTATTCCGTGGAGATATGTTGAGGAGTATTGTTACAAGAGCGGGATTTTTCAATCCATATAATGGATAGATACTCGGGGCCCACTCGGTGAGATTCCATCCACAAAGCTACAACGTGTGACTAGGTCACGGGGCTGAATATCACGGGAACGAGTGAATGAGGATTAGTTCAGAACGAGGTTGAACCAGACATAGGATGTCATTGATCGAATCTCGGAACAATCCAGTATCGCTGACAAAGGGAATGCTATGCGGCGTCAGGTCCAATCGGTGTTTGATATCCGGAATGCACAGGGGTCATTATGGGCATCCAGGTCCCGCTGATGATCATTGACCGTAGTCTCATCTCGGTCATGACTGGAGTGTTCTCGGATCGTAGGGTAACACCTTAAGGGCTCGATGAAATCGGAGACCTTTTCGGAACCATCGGAGTAACCAGAGAATAAAGGAAACGAAATCGGAGAAGTACCGTGTTGAACCGAACAAGTTCGGAGTGAACCGGAAGGTGTTCCGGAACACCGGGAGATGGAATATTATGTTTTAGTTATTAATTAATTGAATTAATAATTAAAATCATTTTATTTCTAATTAATATGTGCAATGGGCCTTAGTGGAGAAAAAGGCCCATTAGGGGAAATAAAAGGGAAAAAAGAAAAAAAGGAAAGAGGGGGGAGGCGCCATGGGCCCTAGGGCCCATGAGGGGTGCGCCCCCTCCCCCCCTTGGCTGGCCACCCCCCTTATCAAAGGGACTTTAGTCCCACATTGCTAAGGGAGAGGGGTTGACTCCCTCCCCTCTGCCTATATATAGATGGGCAGGGTGCACATATTTAATATACAGAAATTCGTGAGAAAATAAATATTACTCCGAATTGAGATCGGTTTTCTCCGGTCTTCTCCCCTCCCTTGTCTCTTTCACGGTGGGCTCCCTAGTGTAAGCCTATAGTGGAATTGAGGCTTCTCTGCTAGAATCGGAGGCCGTCGTGCTGCCGAAGCTCCGTCTGGAAGTCTGCTTCAGCCACCTTCGCTGGATCGGAGAACGGAGGTCGTCATCGAGTCTCGTACGTGTGCGAGTACTACGAGGTGCTACACGTGTGGCACTACACCCATCCGGGTGCTCAACACAGCCAGGGGGCTGTGAAACTTGATCGGCTACATCAACCACGTTTGTGGGAATGTTTCCCACGCAACGGACTACACCCCAAGGTATGTTATTTCCGCACTACTTTCCGTTACGGTAATACGGCTAGCTAGATCTTGGTTATGGGAACGCTAGTTAGAAAAATTTGTGTTTTCTGCTGCGAACCCCAACACCGAGTCTACGCCAGCCACGTTCGCAAGAACGTTTCCCTCTTTCGGTCTTCAAAGGTATGAACACCGATTCCCTCCGTTACTTTACATCGCCATAGCATAGATCTTGGGTTTCGAGTATCGTAGGTATGTAAAATTTGTGTTTTCTGCCCCGTATCCCAACACTACTCATGGCACATCCGGGAGGCATCCAAGGCTATGGATGGTCTCCCGGAGGGGATTCCTCCTTCCGGCAGGGTGCCGGGGCAGCTTCTCCAGGCAGCCCCGATCTTGAAACGGCGGCGGCGGTGGTACAGAGGGGAGTTCGCGAGAAAGAGATCGATATTAGGGGTTTCCACCCCGAGGGGTAAATATAGGCGAAGGGGGCATCGAGGGGACCCACGAGGCAGTCAGGAGGGTCCCTGGAGCGGCCTGGTGATTCCGGAAGCTTCTGTTGCGCTGATTTTTTTTATATTTTTCCCAGAATTTTTGGAGCACTTTTAATGACCGGAAAACCTGAAATACAAAAACAGCAGAAAACAGAAACTGGCAACTGGGTGCACTGAGTTAATAGGCTAGTCCAAATAGGTTCAAAAGTGTATGAAAGTTCAAGCAAAACATGGCACAGTCACACAAAACATGCATGGAGCAAGCAGAAATTATAGATACGTTTGGGACGTATCAACATCCCCAAGCTTAATTCCTGCTCGTCCTCGAGTAGGTAAATGATAACAAGCAAAATTTCTGTGGTGACATGCCACACAACCATAAAAGGACTTTTAAGTAAAGCAATCAAAGCATGCAATTCAATTCAAGTCTTAACAAGCAAGAGTCTATATTAGCATTGACACAAGCAACAAAAGAACAAAGGGTGCAAGAGCTCTTGCTGTCCGTGACTCGAATGTCTCCAAATGGTGTTTGCGTGCAAGCAAGGGACTGGGAAGAAATAGAAAAAAGGTTGTTGAGAACAACTATCTACTAAAGTTTCACACTTGGTCTCCTTTGGATTCTTATCTGGACTCGTCCCCAGACCACTAGCCAGGTACAAGTCAAATTGATCCACTCCCTTTCGATATTTTGAGCACTCATGCAATGGATGAGCGTGAGCAAGAAAGTTGACACCTAAAAGGCGAAACAGAAAGAAGGTGGAGGAGGAAGACAAAAAGGTGTGAAAGGCTCACATCAATGAGGACAATCATAGGCGAGAGAAGGCCATATGATAGATATGATGTGAGGAGTAGGGATTGCCATACAACGGATGCACATGTGAGCTAAAATCTCTCCAAGGGAACTACTGGGGGTGCATCTAACTTGCTTGCTCAAGAAGACCTAGAGCTCGTTTGAGGAGGCTCATCATTGGAATATACAAGCCAAGTTCTATAGTGTGAAGGGTCCCCACATAGCTATATGCATGATGATGATCTCTATGGAGTACAAGGGATAGAAGATGAAGTACTAGTGTGGATCTCTCAAAAGGAATAGTAGTATGCCCCCTTCTCTCTTTTTATTTTTCTTTTTCTCCTTTTCTCTTTTATTTTTATTTTTGGTGGCCTCAATGGCTCTTTCTATTTAACTCTCATTTGTCCTCTTTGGGATCTTTTGATTTTGTCCTCTTTCGGATCTTTTCCTCACTTTAGGGTCAATACTCTATATTTTACAAGAATATAGGAGATCTTTCACACTTTACAAAGGTACTAACATAAATAAAATGTAACTATCATGATGCAAATGTATGCCTCTGCCAGGGTAGCAGGATATGCAATGATACTAGCGCGTCATGTAGCAATGATTAGGGCAAGGCCCAACTAGCATGCGGCTCATCGATCAAGCAAGTATCATGTATGACATGAAGATCAAGTCATGAGAAGGTGGATGTTGCATGGCAATGTATCTCGGAAAGGCTATGGAAATGCCTTGTAGGTAGGTATGGTGGCTGTTTTGAGAAAAGATATAAGGAGGCTTATGATGACAGAGCGTATCATGCCAAGGGTTTGGATGCACCGGCGAAGTATGCGCCAACTCTCGAGGTGAGAAAGGGCAATGCACGGTACCGAAGAGGCTAGAAAAAGTATAGGTGGGTGGAAGTGTCAACTTTCGAATACTCACATTAGTCCGAAGAACTCATGCACTTATTATCGGTAACTCTCAATCTAATCAGGAGGTTCACAAAGAGACAAGTACCCCGAGGAGGAGTGTATGGGTGTTTGGTTATCCTTGCGCATCCTCGACTCATGGTACGTGAGTGTTCTCTAATATTTGAACCCTTCAGAGGTTAGTGATCTATTTAGTAGCTAGAGTTCTCAACAGGGGTTTGTTGGTTTTCAAAAAACACACGGATTTCCAAAAATAAGACATCTATCACTAACAGGCAAGAGCTCTTGACACCATAAGTTCAAACATTACTCTAGTCAATACCTCAAAACTATTGCAAGTTACTACTACAAAGAGAACAACAACTTTAACTACCTACTTTCTAGTCAAGACACAGAACTCAGTGCAATAGGCAAACTCTCTAACAAGATAAAACATGCAACCTATAGAAAGTTCAACCTAAGACAAAAGAAAAGCTCTAGAAAAACTAAAGCACTACAACTAAACAGAACAACAGCTAAGAAAAGAAAAAGAACAACTCACAGCTAAAAGAATAAGCATGCAAATCCTATGAGGAGTTCTAGTTCAAGCGGAGCGTGAATCTCTCCCACACAAAAGAGTAAGTTGGGGTCTAACTTGTTACTACAGCAAAGAAAGCAAAAGCAAAACCAAGAAAAGTAAAGAGCGAGACGCTCCAAGCATAGCACATAACGCATGAAGTGATAAAAATATAGTGCAACGAGGGACAAACTGATGATTGTTGATGAAGAAGGGGATGCATCGGGGGCATCCCCAATCTTAGACGCTTGAGTCTTCTTGAATATTTATTGGGGGTGAACATGGGCATCCCCAAGCTTGAGCGTTTGACACTCCAAGATCTTCTTTCATCATCTTCCCTCGCGCACTTGAAAACTCCCTTCATACATAACTCATTGTAGACTGATTAGAGAGGTTACTACCCAACTAAAATAAAAAAATTCTCTACTGAAAATAAATATAATCTTGAAGAGCTACTGTTTCTCAAGATTTCCAACAATTTTTTGCAAATAAAAAGCAAGCTTAAGGTTTGCAAAACGAAGAAAAGGCAAAACAGGACAGAATCTGTGAAAAACAGACCAGCAGGTAAAAACGAATTTTTTAGGGGTACTTCTCAAACTCAAATAAAAAAACTCAGAACATACGAAAGTTTCTTAATTGTATAGAGCACTCTGTGTAAAAAATTCAGCTCAAAAAGATGAACTGGAATTTTTCTCTGATTTTTCTAGTCACGAGGACAGAATCTGTTTTCTGGACAGCATGTCACAACTTTCACTTCCCTTGTCGTATGAGGCTATAAAAAGCACAAAGCTTGAAAAGTAAAGATACAATGATGTTTCTACAGTAGTAACAATCATCAAGACCACTAAGAACAGAACAAAATAAAAAAAACCTAAATTCGTTGCGGGCTGCCTCGCAAAAGCGCTTCTTTAGAGCCATTAGCTAGGCTTAAAGCAGAAGATCAAGTCTTTTCAAGAGAATAACTAGCCCGTGTGACGGACTCAAAAGGTAACTTAATCTTTTTTCTAGGGAAATGTTCCATCCCTTTCTTGAGAGGGAATTGTAATTTGATAGTTCCCTCTTTCATGTCAATGATAGCACCAACTGTGCGAAGAAAAGGACGTCCCAAAATAATTGGACAAGAGGGCTCACACTCAATGTCCATAATAGTGAAATCAACGGGAACATAATTGTCATTAACAATGATAAGAACATCGTCGATCTTCCCCAAAGGTTTCTTTATGGAAGAATCAACAAGACGAACACCAAAAGAACAAGGATCAAAAGGTTTCAATTCAAGCATATCATACATTCTTTTGGGCATAACAGAGGTACTTGCTCCAACATCACAAAGAGCATAACAAGAGAATTTATTCAATTTAATTTTTATCATAGGATCCCAACCATCTTCTAGCTTCCTAGGTATGGAGGCTTCTAGTCTAAGCTTCTCGTCCCTAACTTTGATTAGAGCACTGGTGATATGCTCTTTGAAGGCAAGATTGAGTGTGCTAGTGTGGGGGTCTCTAGACATCTTGTGTAGGAAACCAATAACTTGTGGTAAAGTGCAGTTGTCAAAGTCTAAGTCACTACTATCTACCAAGGAAGTAGTGATATCATTTAAGCTCACTTGTTCGAAAGCCTCTATGTTCATAGAGGTTTCCTCTTCTAAGGTTGAGGTGGTAGCATCACCATTGATAGGTCCAGTGGGACTAGGGGTGTGACGGGTGCTAACAGTTTGGACATCCTCAACTACTTGGGTAGTGGATACTGTGTGGTAGGTAGGAAGGCTCTTAATTCTCTCTTCTTCCTCCTTTTCTCTAGCCCATCTCTCTTTTAGTTTTCCCAACATCCTAATGTTTTCATTAATTTGGACTTGGATAACATTCATAGGAGTGGTCTTCCTCTCCTCGGGGGGAGAGGTTCTAATCTTCAGCATCTCTACATCATGGGCTATGTTTTCTACCTTCGAAAAGAGGATATCTAATTTATCTAATTTCTCTTCCACACTCTTGTTGAAGGCTTTCTGGGTAGTGATAAAGTCTTTGAGCAAGGTATCTAGTTCTGAAGTGGAGTTTCTGGTGGTAGGATAAGTGTTGTTCCCATAGTTGTTGGATGGGAAAGGCCTAGGATTGTTGCTACCAAAGTTACTCCTATAAGCATTATTGTTGAAGTTGTTTCTTGAGACAGAATTAACATCTACTTGCTCCTGAGAAACCAAAGAATTTAAAGGAACATCTTGCGGATCAATAGAAGGTTTCTTGGTAAGTAGAGACATGATAAGGTCAACCTTTTCATTTAAAGAGGAGATCTCCTCGACAGAGTTTACCTTCTTACCGGTTGGAGATCTCTCGGTGTGCCATTGCGAGTAGTTCAGCATCATTTCATCAAGTAGCTTTGTGGCAGAACCAAGCGTAGTTGACATAAAAGTTCCTCCCGCGGCCGAATCTAACAGGTTCCGCGAGGTGAAGTTCAAGCCTGCATAAAAAGTCTGGATAACCATCCAGGTAGTCAGTCCATGTGTGGGGTAGTTCTTGACAAGCGTCTTCATACGTTCCCAAGCCTGGGCAACGTGTTCATTATCCAATTGCCTGAAATTCATAATGTTACTCCGCAATTGAATAATTTTAGCAGGGAGATAGTACTTCCCTATAAAAGCATCTTTGCATTTACTCCAAGAATCGATACTGTTCTTGGGCAAAGATTGTAGCCACTCCTTGGCTCTTCCTCTCAAAGAGAAAGGAAAAAGCTTCAGCTTGACGATGTCTCCATCCACTTCCTTGTACTTCTACATGTCGCAGAGCTCGATAAAGTTGTTTAGGTGCAAGGCAGCATCTTCTCCTGCTCCTGAGAATTGATCTTTCATGACAAGGTTAAGCAGAGCAGGTTTAATTTCATAAGAAGGTGCTGAAGTGGCAGGTGGAGCAATAGGAGTGCAGATAAAGTCACTGTCGTTGTGACTAGTGAAGTCACACAACTTAGTGTTTTCATTGGAACCCATAGTAGCAGCAGGTACTTTTGGTATTTTTGATTAAGGACACAAAAGTAAAAACTGAAAGATAAACTAACAAGACTAAAAAGCAAAGATAAAAGATAGTGTGCAACTCCCCTATCTTGTAGACTTGAGTCCCCGGCAACGGCGCCAGAAATTTGCTTGATGGCTTCTCGCCCCTCGTTGGTTACCCCAAGTGGAAGTTTTGAGATGCAGTGCACCAGCAAGTTTCCCTCAGTGAAGATACCAAGGTTATCGAACCAGTAGGACTCAGGAGATACAAGTAGGTGGCAACATCGCCAGAAATTGCTTCCTGACTAGGGCGTTGTCGTGGACCTGCACACAACAACAAATAACTTTGCTCCCAACGAGTACAGAGGATTAGTCAATTCCTCCGGCCTTGTCGTTTACAAAGGATCAACGCAAGAGATAAAAGGTGCAAAGGAAAGTAAAAGCTGAAAGTAAATTGAGGGTGTGAACAATAATGTGAAGATGGACCGGGGTCCCGTGATTTTCACTAGTGATGTCTCTCTCCCAAAAGACGATAAAAGTGCTAGCAAGGTAAACAAATCACAGTTGGGAAATTGACAGGATTATGAAGGCACCGCAATGCTAACTATGCTGCAAAGAAAGGAAGGGCTCAAAATCAATGGGCAGTACGCCAAGGTAAGTAGACCGAAATCCATCTGCATCTACTACGAATCATCCACCTTGAGATATCTATCTAGAACATCTCGCTGGTATTAAGTTGCGAATCCCACCCAAAGTGTAAACTCAAAGAAACAGACAACTGCATTAAAAGAACTTTGTGTAAAGTAAAGAATCCTTGCACCCGCAGGTACAAGCACCGTTGTTTTATCCCTGGTGGCAACAACACATCCCCTAGTCTCATGTTTCTGTCACTCAAGCTAGACATCAAGGGGCTGAACCCACAATCGAGCATAACGCTCTCTCTTGGAGTTGCAAATAAAATACTTGGCCAAAGCAAATACCGCAACGGAGAACATGCAAGAATTTACTCAAGAACAAAATACAAAAGAGAAGAACCAAATATATTACTCATCACAATCTGAACATAATTTCATAATCCATCAGATCCCAACAAACTCAGCATAGCAACAGCAGAAATTACATAGATGCCTCGATCATGTGAGGCAGCTCACGAGGACTCGAAAGTGGAAGCACAAAAGGGGGAGAGATTCATCACATAGCTACTGATCACGGACCCATGGTCCAAGGGGGACTACTCACGGCACATTCGGGAGGCGTCCATGGCTATGGATGGTCTCCCGGAGGGGATTCCTCCTTCCGGCAGGGTGCCGGGGCAGCTTCTCCAGGAAGCCCCGATCTTGAAACGGCGGCGGCGGCGGTACAGAGGGGAGTTCGCGAGAAAGAGATCGATATCAGGGGTTTCCACCCCGAGGGGTAAATATAGGCGAAGAGGGGCATCGAGGGGACCCACGAGGCAGTCAGGAGGGTCCCTGGCGCGGCCCAGGGTGGGGCCGCGCCACCTGCCCTCCTGGCTGCCTGGTGGTGGCCCCCCTTCCCTCTCTTGGTGATTCCGGAAGCTTCTGTTGCGCTTATTTTTTATATATTTTTCCCGGAATTTTTGGAGCACTTTTAATGGACGGAAAACCTGAAATACAAAAACAGCAGAAAACAGAAACTGGCAACTGGGTGCACTGAGTTAATAGGTTAGTCCAAATAGGTTCAAAAGTGTATGAAAGTTCAAGCAAAACATGGCAAAGTCACACAAAACATGCATGGAGAAAGCAGAAATTATAGATACGTTTGGGACGTATCAGTATGGAATATTAAAACCAAATTGTCTTTTCTTAAAATTTGGGTATATGAGACATATGTTTGACATACTCAAAACCCCAAATCAGATAAGTGCTAGTTTGTTAAGGTTATTACGAAAGGTTTGGTATTTCTCTATCACTACACAAAAGCAAAACTGTTTGTTGTTAAGAACGGTGTGTTTTGAAGAAAATAGTTTATTGCAAAAGAGTGAGTAGGAGGACAGTGCAACTTATCAAGATTGTTGAATCTTCAGAGAAGTGTGCAGCTGAACCACACAGGTTTGGCAAGGGAGGAGGGTGAGAGGAGGAGGGAGGCAAGGAGGACGGCGGGGCAGCTCACCAGGGTGCGCACGGCATGGCAGCGCGGTGAGCTGCGGCTGCCGGCGGTGGCGCGACTGCCACGGGCGGCGCGGCGGCGCTCGGATGGGCCCGAGCGGGCCTGGCGATGGAAGGGCGGGCCCAGCGCGGCCCGGTTCTCCTGGCTGGCTGCTGGAGGCTACGTGGCACGCTCCTGGCCCCCAAATCCTCAGATCTGACGGCTGGGAGCTGAGGAGGCTAGGGTTTCGGGATTTGGGGTCTATTGGGCAGATTTTGGGGAATTTGGAGGGGGTGGCTGCAATTTTTGCTTAGGGTAAACCCTAGAAAGGGGTGGGAGAGTAGTGGTCTTTATATAGGCTAGTGTGGCTGGCAAGTTTACGCAAAATCCCTCGGGTTTTCTCCCGCGCGTCCGACACTCCACGTTTCTGACCGCCGGGAGTGCATACGACCTCTGATTTGGACTAAATCTCGAACCACGCGCTCAGCGCAGAGAGCCCGTCTATCGTACCTCACTTCGATACCGTTCCGAGAATATTTTCCGGTGCCCAATAAAATAATCCATTTAATTATTAAATGGGTTTTTTTCGTTCCAATGGCGATGGCTGGTCCTGTGCGGGTTTTCACGACGGTGATCGGGTGAAACCCGGCGTTGCAAAGGTCGAGTGTCAGGGTGGCAAGGGTCAGTCTCCGTCCGGTATGAGATAAGAGGGAAAACATAATCACTGATTGATAAATCGGGGATGCAAACACCGCAACCAAAGCAGGCAATCAACCAATTCACACCGAAAACAATTTTTTTAATTTTTGTGAAATCTAGGCTATCACAATACAACACCAACAACAAGGGATCTCGCCGCAAGATCCAGGACGTTCCGGGGGAGAGCAGGGGAGAGAAAAGAGAGTCCACAATCTTCAACACCACCAACAAGGGACTCTGCTCCATGTCGAACAAGGATCTTCCGTCGAGAAACTTTCTGCAGAGAGGACGTCCACGTCGGAAAACGAAACCATCAGGTGTCAAGAGGAAGAATGATAGCGAGATCCGGATCAAAGGATAGTGTTCCCACTCAAAATCGTGAAGACCCCAGGTGATGAGGGGGTGACCCCACGACTCCCACGGATGAGCCTACCTGGTGTCCATGAAGGCAGAAGGCCCATAAAGATACGGCCTCGGCCCGCTAGTTGGCACCGACGTAGGAGTCCTCGACTCACAAGGAAGGTGCGAAGATCTGCCGTATGGAGCAAGCTAGGGTTAGGAAAGATTACCTGTACATATAGATGAACTCCCTGAGACCTAGCCCGGTATATAAGGGCTAGGAGGGGCGACGCCAAAGACATCCAATCTCACCTGTAACCCTAGCCTTGAGCGCTCCAGCCTTGGCTTCCATTGTAATCGCACCTCCCCAATCAATAATATCGAGCAGGAGCGAGCCGTCCTGTTTGCCGACGAGCTATCGCCCAACCTGTGCCCCTCATGACTAACCCAGGGTCCCTGACCATGGGATTTGCCGGGGTTGATCCCCGTCAATTGGCACCGTCTGTGGGAACTACGCGGGTTGGGATCACGATCTCGGCGGTCCCATCTTCAGCAAGCAACAACTCAAGGGCAAGATCCAGACCTAGCCCACTCGAAGGATTCAAGATGACGGCGGACATCTCCGCCGCCCCATCAAGACTACTCGAGCTACAGTCATGCCAGGACCGATACTATGGTGACAGCCAAGCACAGCTCTAGCGCCGTAGGAGTCGACGACCCAGAAGAACGGCGAGGGGCCTCTACGAAGGGATCCCACTCGACGAACTGCGACGCGCAGCGGAGGACTCACAAATCTTCCGACAACCCACCACCGCCCAGGCACCCGCCGCACATCAAGACAATGACTACGAGATCGAATCCAGCGATCATCAGAATCACCGCCAAGGCAGAAGGAATCGACGACCCAAAAGGCGCGCATGGGATAACTACGGCAGGGCCCCAATGAACGAGCCACATCACGCAGTCGCGCAACCGACAACCACTCGACGACACACCGCCGCACGAGCATCTGCCGTCAACCAAGACAGCGACTCCGAGACACCTGTTGGTGAGTACTACGACCTAGATCGAAGGCCGGATGAATTCGCCAACCTCATCAAGAACCAAGACATGAGTCGAGGAATCAAAATCGATCCTCGCTTCCACGTGCACCCGGAGGATCACGAGCAGATCTTCAGAATCTCAAGAAGGAAGAGGCATGCCGGATCTAGCAAACTCACGGCCAGAGAGCAGCTAGCAGGACCCTGCACAATCCACAGCTTCGAGGATGACTGGGGACGCGTCAGGTCAGGTCACACTTTGAGAGACTGCCGCCTTTTCAACGAGCTAGCCGGCGACATCAAGAAGGAGAAGCAGAAAGAAGACAGACGCAACCAACGACCCGAGTAATCACCGACCTCAAACCCGGAAGAACGTCACAGCCCTTCGCAAGCACAGGTGCTCATGATCCAAGAAGGAAGAGTACCGCAAGCACAACGCAGCGCCCAAACCCTACAGGCCAGAGCAGTCGAGACCATAAACATAGTCGAAGTCTACTAATTGCATGACACGGAGACCAGCATCACGTTCTCACAGGACGACCATCCACCAGCAGTCCCAAGACCGGGGCATGAACCCCTAGTGCTCGATGCACAAATCGAAGGATACGACATGGATCGGGTCTTCATGGACGGAGGCAGCAGCATGAACATCATCTTCGCCAGCACCCTGTAAAAGATGTTGATCCCACGATCAGTGTGGAGAAAATCAAGAACCGAGTTGCACGGGGTAGTCCCAGGAGAAGCAGCCACATCCCTCGGAGTCATCAAACTCGAAGTCGTCTTTGGCAACCGGCGTAACTTCGCAAAGCACGTCCTCGAGTTCGAGGTACTCGACTGGCAATCGCAGTATCACACCATACTGGGACGGCCAGCAATCGCGCAATTCATGGCGGTCCCACACTACGCCTACCTCAAGATCAAGATGCCAGGATCATCAGGAGTCCTCACGATCAACGGAAGCTTCATCAAATCGGATCAATGTGATCGTGACTTCCACAGAATCTCTGACACATTCGGAGCCAAACAAGAACTCAAAGAAATAGCCATGGTGACGGACAAGAGTACCTTCCCATTGGCGAGCCGAAGCGAATCCAGGGAGTACGGACGCGACTTCAGCATCGACAGCGACACAGTCACTCATCAAGTGCACCCGACGGACCCAGACAAAACAGTCCGTGTGTACGCCCACCTGTCAGAGGAGCAGGTTGCGGCTCTCGTCGCTTTCCTTCGAGACGAGTGGGAAATATTCACCTGGTGCCCAGCCGACATGACTGGGATACCACGCGAATTCGCGGAACAAGCCCTTCGTATCAAGCCAAACACGAGGCCAGTGAAGCAAGCGCTGAGACGATTCTCGGAGCCCAAGCGCAGAGCAATTGGAGAGGAAGTCAACCGGTTACTCGACGCTCAGTTCATCCGAGAAACGAAGAAAGCCACCTGGATAGCCAACCCAGTGCTGGTGCCCAAGAAAGACACGACCGTACTGCGCATGTGTGTCGACTACGGACCAGTCAACAAACATTGCCCGAAGGACCACTTCCCCCTGCCTAGAATCGATCAGATAATCGACTCAACAGCAGGGTGCGATCTACTCTCCTTTCTTGACGCTTAATCAGGATATAACCAGATCAGAATGAAGGAAGAAGACGAAGAACACACATCGTTCATCACCCCTACGGAGTATTCTGCTACAAGACCATGCCCTTCGGGCTCAAAAACGCAGGCGCCACTTACCAACGAATGATGCAGGCCTGCCTGAAGGAGCAAATCGGAAGAAACGTGCAAGTCTACGTAGACGACATTGTCATCAAGACCTACAAAGCAGCCACACTACTCGACGACCTGCGCGAAACCTTCGCGGCACTCAACAAATACTGAATCAAACTCAACCCAAAGAAGTGCGCATTCGGCGTACCGGCGGGAAAGTTGCTTGGCTATATGGTCTCTACCCGTGGGATCGAAGCAAACCCCGAGAAAGTGCAAGCCATCACCCGCATGCATGAACCAACCGACGTCAAAGGAGTACAACAGCTCACTGGAAAACTCGCATCCCTAAGCCGCTTCATCAGCAGGCTGGGAGAACGCACGCTGCCTTTCTATCAGCTGCTCAGGAAAGGAGAGAAATTCGAGTGGACGGAGGAAGTCCGCCAAGCATTCGTGGACCTGAAAAAGACACTCTCGACCCCACCAATCCTGGTGGTACCCAAGGAACAAGAGAAGCTATACCTCTACGTGGCAGCACGCAGCAGTGTAGTAAGCACAACGCTCGTCGTCGAACGCACAGAAGAAGGCAAGGTCCAGAGCATCCAGAGACCAATCTACTACCTCAACATGCTCCTGACCAAATCCCAGCAGCGGTACCCGCACTATCAGAAGCTACTACTTGCCATCATCATGACCTCAAGAAAGGTGTCCCAATACTTCGACGAGCACCCTATCACAATCGTGAGCACCGCACCACTCGCCAACATACTCAATAACCCTGGAGCAACCGGGCGAGTCGCCGAGTGGAAGATCGAGCTCAGCCCACGGGACCTGCAGTTCAAGCACCCAACAGCCATCAAAGCCCTCTTGCTCGAAATCCACGAAGGCACCTGCGGACACCACGCGAGCAGTCGAGTGCTCGTGTCCAAAGCATTCCGAGCTGGGTTCTACTGGCCCACAGCCATGAAAAACACAGAGGAAATCGTGCGAAGTTGCGTCGCTTGTCAAAAATTTGCCAACAGGCCACACGCTCCCGCATCAGAGCTCAATACCATACCACTATCCTGGCCGTTCGCCACCTGGGGACTCGACATGGTGGGCCCACTAAAGAAATCATCAAAGGGTGGAAGGACACACTTTCTCGTCGCAGTCGACAAGTTCACAAAGTGGATCGAAGAATTGCCCATCACCAGCTCTACAGCTCTCACGGCTGTCAACTTCATCAAGTCGATCATCTTCAGATTCGGAGTGCCACATAACATCATTACGGACAATGGCACGAACTTCACGGCCGCAGAATTTCAGAACTTCTGCGAAGAACTGGGCATCAAAATAAAGTATGCATCAGTCGCGCACCCACATTCCAACGGCCAGGTGGAAAAAGCAAACGGCCTTGTCTGTGGGGGAATCAAGAAACGACTCTTCGCACCACTCGAGCAAGCCGCCGGCAACTGGGTAGAAGAGCTCCCTGCGGTCCTGTGGAGCCTACGAACCACACCAAACACTGCGACCCAATACACACCTTTCTTCATGGTGTACGGGGCAGAGGCAGTCTTACCACATGACCTCAAGTTCGGAGCACCCCGGGTCACCGGATACGAAGAAGAAGCAGCAGAAGCACTGCAAGACGACAAAGATACGGCTGACGAAGCAAGAGACGCAGCCTTGACAAAATCAGAAGGGTACCAAGACAAACTACGTACCTACCAAAGCAGTCGACTGCGCACTAGAACATTCAACAAAGGTGACCTAGTCCTACGACTAATACAAGAGAAGGTCCACAAACTTGCCCCCCAATGGGAAGGACCATTCATCATCTCAGAAGTCATCGGAGGGGGCGCCTACAGGCTGAAGAACCCAAAGACAGATGAGGACATGGGCAACCCATGGAACGTAGCAAATTGCGACTGTTCTATCCATAGCCCCTATCGGTCGGACATGACTGGCAATTCATGTAAATCACTTGACCGCAATAAAATAAGTGTTGCCCAAATACTGCCATCTCAAAGCACTCGGGGGCTGAAGAGGAAACTCCCCCCCGAGCAACTCTATCGCCTACGCGATCTCAACCGAAGCACTCGGGGGCTGAAGAGGAAACCCCCCCCCCCCGAGCAACTCTATCGCCTACGCGATCTCAACCGAAGCACTCGGGGGATGAAGAGGAAACTCCCCCCCCCCCCCCGAGCAACTCTATCGCATACGCGATCTTAATCGAAAGCACTAGGGGGCTGAAGAGCAAAACTCCCCCCCCCCCCCCCGAGCAACTCTATCGCCTACGCGATCTTAAATCGAAACACTCGGGGGCTTAAGAGCAAAAACTCCCCCCCGAGCAACTCTATCGCCTACGCGATCTTAATCGAAGCACTCGGGGGCTTAAGAGCAAAACTCCCCCCGAGCAACTCTATCGCCTACGCGATTTTAATCGAAGCACTCGGGGGCTTGAGAAGCAAAATCCCCCTCCCCCCCGAGCAACTCTACCGCCTACGCGATCTTCTTCATGAAGCACTCGGGGTCTCGAGCACAAACCCCACCCGAGAGACGACCATCAACACTCCCATGGCATCCAAGCACTTTTGAAAAAACTTTGGAGGAAGCACAAAGCTCATTTAGTCTTCACCTGATCGCCAACGATCACCTAAAGACTCGGGGGCTACTCCCATCGGGAGCGCTACCGCGCACCCGATAAAAACACAACAAGGGAAACAAAATTTAGCCTACGCCTGACCCTTCGACTCAAGCGTAGCCTCAGGGGCTACTCCCATCGGGAGCGCTGTCGCGCACCCGATAGAACCAATAGTACCAAGTATAGGATGGACCCGAAGACAGTCCCCAGTAGAAAAAGACTCGAGCATAGCTCTTAGTTACAAAAGGATTCGAAGACAGCTCCTGATGGTCAAGACACAGTTTTCGGTGGCACAAAAGGCTCAAATATAAAATTCCACTACAAAGGATAAAACACAGTTTACATCATAGATATCATCTTCAGTACAAAAAGGACTCAACTACATTTGGATAGAAGGCAACTCCTGTTACAAGAGAAAATCACCCAAGGAACTATAACTTCTACATGTGCGCCCATGAGGGGTAATCTACTCTAGTACAAGAGCATCATCACAGACAAAGTAGGAGTCGAAGCAGCAGGCTCATGATGTCAATGACATAACAAAAGGTGAAGCTCGACTTATTTGCAGAGCCATTGGAGACACTGCTCCACTAGCTTCTTCTCCTGCTCCTCTAGCTTCTTCTCCAGCTCCACCCAAGCTGCCGGCGAAGATGACGCTGCTGCCTCCAGTTCTAAAAGGTTGCCTGCCGCACTCGTTTAACCGGCGGCTTGACATCGAGGTCTTCTTCAGAGGCAGAGGAGGAAGCAGTTGAAGATGGCTCACCACCACCACCAGAAGAGTCACTGGAGGAAGAAGCAGTCGAAGACGCCGGTGATGGATTTCTCGACTTTGTGGAGCTGTCGCTGCTCGACTCCTGCCCATGCGGATCCATGCTATTGCCACTCGGATCGAAAGCACGGAAAGTGACAGTGCTCTCACCATCAAAACGACAGCTGAGCATATCACCATCCCGCAAATTCAACCGCCGGGCAAACAAACTCGAACCAGAGCCAAGAAAAATCAAGCGAGAGCTATCAAACTCCAAATCAACATAAGAAGGAGATCGACAGCTACCTTGAAGGTGCAGAAGCAAGCCATCCAAGCCACGTTCAGTGACAATGGCAGAAAAATCAGAGGGAAGAAGGATGCGATTGGCACTTTGGCCACGAACACGCAAAATAAAATCATAGCGCCAGAATCCCTCCTCCAAGGGAGAGGAGGAAGGCACTGGCACCGCACCATGGAGACCACCACGGCATGAGCGTGATGTGCGGCCACCACGGCCACGACGGCCACGGCCACGGCCAACACTTCTCCTAGGAACCATGAGCGGAAGAAGAGATGAAGAAAGAGGTGAAGCAGCGAGTTCGATAGAAGCGTGGGAGAGAAAGACCTATTTATAGAAACAACTATCATCAAGGAACAGAGAAGCCAAAACGACAGCAACAATTAATTCAAAAGACCAATCGTCCCAGTCGTCTTGGACTCCAAGACGAAGATGCTTTCTCACGGGACGCACTGTACGCAAGATGCGTCAATTCGCGCGCGTTTCCAACGCGCGTATGGGAAACCCAACCGGCACCTGCCGCATGCCACAACGGCCATCATTATGACCAGTCCAGAAGACGTGACGGTTCAATGGCAGAGCATCACTGCCAGCCATCAAACAGAGGCATCACTGCCCCTCACAAGCAGCAAAGAAAAACCAAAAAGACACCAAGGCTCTGATATGCCATCTTTTAGATCTTTTCCCCAAGGTAGAAAAAACATCTTACTCCCATCGGGAGCGTACATCATAAGAGTCCCGGATGCTCCCTCACCTAAAGGTTAGCCACGTGCTCGAGTGAACACTCGCACTTATGAGAATCTCGGGTGCTCCCTCAACCCGACGTAAGACAAACAAACATTCGCCAAGACCATACGGCGCTAAGAGTCTTGGGTGCTCCCTCACCCGAAGAGCCGAAACGGCATTCGAGTGATTACTCGCGAAAAACCCCCCTACTGAGCACTCGAAAACAAAGCTCCTCGGGTGAATAAGTGAACAGCTCTCTTGATGTTTTGTTCCAAGCGGGTGCAATGCTATAAGGCTCCGCGCCTCAAAAACACACATTCCTGGAACACGATACACTGTGCCCAGATGCCATGCAAGATTAGCGTGTAGGTAAGATCCCGCTGCGAAGTACGGCCGGGCTGGGACTTGCCGAAGAGAGATTTCACTCCCAACCTTTCCCATGCGTAGAGCATGATAGAAAAGCCGGGCGGACGCGCCTTAGGCTACACACATTACTGGCGGCAAATGAACATCATAAGACCTGAAGCGGCCAGACTTTTGCTCGACACCAGTGTTCCAAGCTCACGTCGAGGGTGTGGGTTTGATTGGGCTACTGTGGTATTTGCCCTGGTGCAATTCAACAAGGCTCGATCCGTCGACTCCTTGGGTCCTTTCAGCTTAGCATCCCTCGAAACAGGTTTTGTCATGGCCACCAGACTGCCAGCGACCCGCGGATGAACCGTGCATATCAATGAACGACAAATGAATATACTCGAGTCCCTGCGCGACTCTTCGAGTCCCCCAGCCACTCGGGGGCTACTTACGAGGGGGTGACCCCACGACTCCCACGGATGAGCCTACCTGGTGTCCATGAAGGCAGAAGGCCCATGAAGATATGGCCTCGGCCCGCTAGTTGGCACCGACGTAGGAGTCCTCGACTCACAAGGAAGGTGCGAAGATCTGTCGTACGGAGCAAGCTAGGGTTAGAAAAGTTTACATGTACACGTAGATGAACTCCCTGAGACCTAGCCCGGTATATAAGGGCTAGGAGGGAGGCGCCAAAGACATCCAATCTCACCTGTAACCCTAGCCTTGAGCGCTCCAGCCTTGGCTTCCATTTTAATCGCACCTCCCCAATCAATAATATCGAGCAGGAGAGAGCCTTCCTGTTGGCCGACGAGCTATCGCCCAACCTATGCCTCTCATGACTAACCCAGGGTCCCTGACCATGGGATTTGCCGGGGTTGATCCCCGTCACCAGGAAAAAAGGATGGAGAGTACGGAAGGACCATGATGTGCAACTGAGTCAGAGAAGCTAAAGGTACTACAGGAATTCCCAAACCTGAGATCGGAATCGAGACAATACGCTGCAAGCAAGGCATTGTAACGGTTCCGAAACTCCACTTACTCGAGATCCTAAAGTTTGAAGAGGATAAGACGAGAATTTAAAACACTTACGACACTTTTCCTGACCAGAGCATGGGTAAGGAGGAAAAAGATTCCTACTCTCTGATAACTAACTTAGTAACTACAAAATAGTTTTTGTCTAGACTCGACTTCGGCCAGAAAAGGGATCCTACGGCCAGTAAGACTCTGATACCAAGTTGTAAGGTCTGATATGCGGTACTGTTCTAGATCTAGATGTTTCCATCCAGATCCAGGGACGAAGAACATGTCGGTCCCACCGCGACATATGAAAATGCCATATGCCCCGGATTTCCAACATGATATCCCAACATTACAGCTACAAGTATACAACATCTCATACAAGTCGGCATACAACTGCCTTAATACATTACATCAGCGGAAGATACATGTTTGAGTACAAACTACATTCAAATGCCTAATGGAAAAGGTAAAACACACCATTCCCGTAACCACATGGGTCCAGGCTCTCCACCGGGATCCACCTAACTAGTCGTCGTCGAGTCTTCGCGAAGGCGTCCAGAAGAAGGGTCTTCAAGCTCCACTGTAGTACAATGTCATTTGCATAACGTGCGTAAAAGAGAAAATAAAGAGGTGAGCTATATCAAAAGTCTTGTAACTAATTTCTCACGGGTAAGATGGGGGTAGTGGTGAGGTTGCAGACGCCCTAGCAATATATGAGTGGCTAATGGTCTATTTTTAGAGTAAGATGAGAACCAAGCATTCGATGAGGAATCGCCTCCAACAAGTCTTGCTATCAACTACTTACGCAAGCATAACACCTATCCTATCCTTGTCCTCCTCTTCGCATCCCAACGAAGAAGAAGCAGTCAAGTTACACACACGTTGACCAAGTTATTGAGATTATCTTAGTTGTTGTTGTCTATGAACAAGGAGTAGGTCTCAAGTCGTCCATAACCGTGGACACGGCTTCTTGAAAAGATTTAACCCTGCAGGGGTGTACCAACTGCCCATTGCAAGGCTTCGCACGCACGCCCATCTCTCTCAGTTGCTACCCATCATAGGCAACCATTTTATGATTTAGTTCCGAGAGATCCGGTACGACAAGTCCCTCTAACTAACAACGCGCAAATCCGGGTGGCCCCCGGTGAGTCGACATCCAACTCAAAAGCTGGTCGCGCTCTCGAATTGGCCTCTACTGTTTGGACGAGGTCGGGTTAGCTACCCAAACCATGTGGGCAGCCCCCTAGCTCCCTGGGGTGGACCAACAAGAGAAACCATGTCTCCGCTAGCCCAAGTTGTTTTAAAGAACATCTGCTTGGAGCGACCCGACAGACACACACACTGTTTTCAAATGGTAAAATCAGCTTGGGCCACCACTAGAAATGTTTGAAGCTAGGTAGGTAAGAAAAGGGGACCCTATAAAATCCCACACGCGGTTAGGCATGCTCAGTCTTAGAACCAATACCTAGAACTCGGATCCTAGGTGACTCGAATGGAACAAAGCGTCAGGGCGGGATAGCCTAGACCTTCCATCCTTCGTCGAGTATAGTCAACATTATAATAATCATATAATCAACAACAATATAATAATGTGATAACCCAAACCAAGGAGTAACAAGATAACAGTTGATAACATCCTAGCATGCATACTAAGAAGTGGCTGAGCAGCGGGCAATAGTAACATAGCCGAACAAAGTTTGCTGGGATGTGGAGGACATGGCTTTTTAGGTTTATTTGAGAGGCATGAACATGAAGTGGTAGGATCAAGCAATCATTCTATCCTACACCTAGGCGCGAGTGAGCTGAAAGTTATAAGCATGATATATGCTCCCCCTTACCTGATGAGAAGAAGAAACCAAAGGTGCAGTCGATCGCAAGCTCGCAACGTCTCCGAAAAGTACCCGCGGAAGCACACAAGAAGGAAACACTGGAAAAGACAATCGACGAGCAAGCATATATTACTATGAGGAAATCACGAGCAAGCATCAACAATAAGGCAACACGAGACAACACACTACGGTGTCACATCTATCGTCGAGAGCGGTTACTAACAGGTTAAGTGGAGTACTCGTCACACACGACGATACTGCACATTTAGAAAGGTTCAAGTTGTTTAGCTACACAACATGAGCAAAGGTTGTTAACATGGAATCTCACTCAAGAATGGCATATCACACAAACATGACATGAGGTGAAGCATAAGTTAAACTATCTATGTTAGTCAATTTATGTGAGGCACAATCCTAAACATGGCATAACACTATGGGCCCCACGTCGATTAAAGCATTTGGTACTGTTCTTTCGTAAACCATATTTTAGGTTGGTTAAAAACAGCAAACAATAGCATAAACACAAAGTACATGAAATTCTAATCAAGATACATATAAAGAACACTCCAAACGGAGTTACGGTTAAAAAGATATAAGCAAAACAAGTTACGGGCACAATCTGCCAACATCAGGTAGCACACTTTAGAGCAACAATTAAACAAGCAAAAGGTTGTAAACATGCAAAAAAAAATGCTATGCAACTAAAGTACACATGGCAGGTAAGGCATGTCAAAAGGAATCATTCAAATAGGTATCATGGTTCACTAGTTATAAGCAACACAAAAAGCTATAAAACATTACTGGTCAAGGACTTAGTGAAAATGAGTAAAACAAGGAAGGAATTGTTATTTTCATGTTGTATAAACAGGAGCAAAACTATATGCAAAACTGTAGCAACATGACATAGCAATATGTGTGCATGAAGTAGACATGACGGTGATCAAGTACAAACAAGAATCATGGTCATAGGCATCATAGATCAAAAGATATTCAGCATGCAACATGGCTTCGGAAAGCTACGGACTTAGTGCAAAACAGAGGTGGCTGTCAAAAACAGCAGGGTAGTAACTTTGGAGCTAAAATATAACTATGACCAGGAATTCTAACATGACAATGCAATACATATAATGGAAGTAGACATGGCATAGATCAAAATTACATATTGCAATGCTCAATAGGATGCACGGTTAAAAAGATATAGGGCAGCAAAGTAGCAACTTTATATAAACAACAACACTTTAACAGCAGGGTCACCACTTTGGAGCAATAATTAATATAGCTACAACAGGCAAACATGAAAAGTTATTGCATAGGATTGACTTAGACATGATGCTTAACAGTATGCAACAAGAATCACTCAATTTCGATGAACGGTTGCGACGCAACCGTCACAAGAAGTTGACACAAAATAACAGTTTCAGCAGTTTAGTAGCAGTAAAGATTCTAATTCCCAGTTCAACACAAGTTTTCACCACCCTAATGACCTCAAAAGGATTAACTTTCTAAAGATGAATGCTAGAGCACGCAATTCTGAGCAATAAACATTTTGGGCGCACCGTGATTCGGGCTACGGTTTACTCGCAAATCTACTCGCAAAACTGATCACAGCAGTAACTTTCTCAGACTTAGAAAAAAATAAGCAATAGGAAAAAAAAGAAAAATAAATAAAACAAAAAAAAGGAAAAACGACCTCACCTAGTGGGCCTCGGCCCATCTCGGGGTGGCGGTGGACAGCTCGGGCTCGCCCATTGGCGTCAGGAGGCTGCGGCCGGGTGCTGGGCTTGTGGGCCGCAACTGCTGGTTCGGCTGGGTGGCTGGGCCAGCCCAGGCCACGGCTGGGTGCGAGGGCCACCCGTCCTCGCGACGGGGTTAGCTGGCGGCGGCCGTGTTGCATATATGCTCTAGAGGCAAATAATATATGATTATTCCAATATATCTAAATAAGTTCATGACCAGTTTCATACTGTGCTGGAACTGTATCAGTGAAATAATGATACATGTGTGGTATAGAAACAACCAGAGTTCCTAGTCAGCCTCTCATGATGACTGGTTTATCGTCAACTGATGATTGTGGTTTCACGATCATGGGCAGTCAAGTCAATTGACGGTAAGGTCACCTCATTGAATGAATGACATGATGAACATTACCCAATGCAAGCATTGCAACATGATCAAATCGTAAAAGTTCAGTGTTGTAATTACAGAACGTAGTAGCCTGTTCCTTTGACCGTGAGATCACGCATAATTGCTATCTTCTGAGGATGCTTTGAGTGCATTAACCGTCACACTGAAACATGGTGACCATAAAGGTGTATCTTGGGCTATCCGATGGGATATGTTGAGGAGTGTTGATTCAAGAGCGGGATTTGTCAATCCATATAATGGAAAGATACTTCATGGCCAACTCGGTGAGATTGCATCCATAAAGCTGAGCAGCGTGTGACTAGGTCACAAGGATGAATATCACAGAACGAGTGAATAAGATTTGTCGGTAACAAGATAGAACTAATGCATTGGATGAAATTGATCGAATCTTGGACTAATCTAGTATCGCATGACAAAGGGAATGGTATACAACATGTACGGTTCAATCGGTTACTTCTGGAATGCTCAGGGGTCATTATGGGCATCCAGGTCCCGCTATTGATCATTGGTCGTAGCCTTTGTCTCGGTCATGACTGGAGTGTTCTCGGACCGTAGGGTAACACACTTAAGGGCTTGATGAATATTGGAGACCTTTTTGGAACTATCGGAGTTACCGGAGAAGAGAGAAAGACGTATCGGAAAAGTTCCGTGTTGGTCCGAAGGACGTTCGGAGTGAGCTGGAAGGAGTTCCGGATCACCGAGAGATGAAATAATATGTATTATTTATTAATTAAGTGAATTAATAATTAATAATAATTTATTTCAGATTAAAAAGTGCAATGGTCCTTATTTGTGAAAGAAGCCCATTAGGGGAAGGAGGAAAAAAAGGGAAAATGAAAAGAATAAAAAAAGGGGGGCGCCATGGGCCTTGGGGCCCATGTGGGTCGTGCCCCACTCCCCCCCTACTCCTAGCCGCAGCCTCCCCCCTTGGCAAGGGATTAGTCCCACATTGCCAAGGGAAGGGGGGTTGACTCCTTCCGTTTGCCTATATAAAGATGGGCAGGGGTGCACTTCTTAAAGACAGAAAAATTCGTAGAGAATTCAATATTACTCCGAATTGAGATTGGTTTCCACCGGTCTTCTCCCCTCTCTCGTCTCTCTCAAGCCGGGGTCCCCTTGTCTGGAACCTGTGTTGGGATTGATGCTTCTCTGCTACGCTTACGCCGTCGTGCTGCCGAAACTCCGGTTCCGGGAGGTCTACTTCCGCCACCTTTGCTGGATCGGAGAACGAAGGTCGTCATCGAGTCCGTACGTGTGCGAGTACTATGAGGTGCTGCACGTGTGGCACTACCACCCAACAGGGTGCTAACACAGCCAGGGGGCTGTGAAAGGTTTACGGCTTCATCGACCACGTATGCGGGAATGTTTCCCGCGCAACGGACTACACCCCGAGGTATGTTTCCGCAAGTCTTTCCGTTACGGCATTACAGCTAGATAGATCTTGGGTTAAGGGTGACGCTAGTTAGAAAAATTATTGTTTTCTGCTGCAAGACCCAACAGCGGTATCAGAGCTAGATCTATGCTTCGTATTGCTGTACGGTTAGAACACATCGGGGATGTGGGCGTTGATTCTACGATTGTTACCCTCTCACGTGTACTTGTTATATCTGTGGAATTTTTTGATGAAGCGGCCCCAGACCGAACTTACGCGTACGCTTATGCGAGACTGGTTCCACTCTTGACATACGTCTTGTACCGTATAAAGTGGCTCTGGGGGCTGTCTGTCTCTCTTACTTTAGAGGATATGGCATTTGCAACGGAGGGCCCCGTACGGGGTGTACTAGAGACAATCTATAATCAGCGTTGTGGTTCAATGTTCGTAGAAACGGTTGATCTATGAAAATACCTAGCAGCCACGTAAAACATGCAATATACAAATATAGAGGCGTCTAACTTTATATTGCAGAGGGGTCTATTGTTGTTTGCTTAATCTTGATGTAGTGATAGCTTTGCTATGTGTTACTAGAAAGTAGTAAACGTTCATCATGATGAAACAAACTTAAATGGAGACACTGTAGACTTAGTGCCACCATGATCATGCATCTTAAAACTTGCTAGTATAGGATACACGACGGTAGCATTAAATAAGATGATCCCTCATAAAATGCCAAACATAAGTATTCTAACGAAGTGTGCACCACCTGGAAGGTTCTATTTATGATAGGCAGGTCGTGACGATCGGGTGTCATACATACATTAGAGTTCGCATGAGGTTGGGCCTGGCAAGCCTAGCATATGTTGATATGGCCTTGCTAAGCAGCATATAACACTAAGGTCAATTTGGTGAGCCTAGCATATGTAGATATGGCCTCGGAATACTAGAGATCGAAAGATCGAGCATGAGTCACATATAGGATGTGATCGCACAAACTAGTTGTCTACCTTTGAAACTAATCCGTCGGTCGTTGTGATATTCGAGGACGGATAGTGAATCTGGATCATGTAATCACTAAAACTTCTTAGGGATGATTGTTTTAGTGTGAGCTCATCTATAATATGATTATTATGAACTCATTGTTATGAACTAGTCTTAATTGTTTTCCTTGCAAATATTTTGTAGAAAATTAAAATGGACATGAATCAGTATCATGGATTGGTTACTTTCTTACGTGGTGAAAGACTTAAAGATGATGGGTCAAATTTCGTTGATTGGTACTTATACCTTAGGACTGCGCTCAAGAGAGCTAACCTCTTGTTCGTGATACAAGAGCGTATGGGAGACCCTCCAGTAGACAACATGGATGAAAAATTAATGCTTGATTACCATAATCGTCGAAGGACTTACGCCATGGTTAAAAGTGTCATAGAAACTAGCTTTCCGCAAGATTTACGTGAACAATATGCGGATATGGACACGTTTGACACAATCGACATGATGAAGTCATTGTTTATACATCAGTTCAGAGTGACCATATTTGAGTTAGAAAATGAGTTTCTTACTACAAAGATGGAAGAGAACACTTGTCTGAAAACTCACGTAGCCAAGATGGATGGGATACATCTGAAACTCGTAGAGGACTTTGACTATTGGACCACAGAGGAGTCTGCTATAAACACGGTGCTACACTCGCTTCCACCGAGTTACACAGACTTTGTCCATGACTATGTCGGAAGAGGTGAAAGCCTTCAGTTCTTTGAGTTCATGGTCAACCTCCGAGATTTAGAGGTTGAACCCATTGAAGGAGAAATTGTTGATGGAGAAGGTATATGTTTGATATATTCGTTATAAATGTTTGTTCCCTTATACAACATTTGCAGTTTAATAAGTATTTGATACTTGTTCTGTTTTATGAAAACAGGGCCTGCCGTTGCATGGACGGGAAGAGGTGTGATCCAAGATTAATGGCAACCAAGACAGTTGATGGCCACAAAGATTTCACCAAGACATCTATCACAGGATTATACTTAGAGTATTAGATAAATATTTTGTAATCAATCAAGTATGAACACTTAGTGATATGTCTTGCATCTCGCAAGACGAAGTTATTCATGTTTTGAGACAAGTTAGTTGTTCTAGTTTGATGAATAAAGTGTGCTTATACTATGATTGCAATTGAGTTTATAATATGATAGAAGCATTTATAAAACACCATAACTGTCAAGTGATATTCAATGTTTAATGATTAAGTTATTATGAATAACGATAAGGTCAAAAGTCATAACCATACTAAATGCATGAGATGAATTCATAAATGATGAAAGTCATTAGATACTCGATCTATTAACTCATGAATTTATTATCAACCAAGATGACTAATGACGGAGTTCTAGCAAAGTAGAACTTGCGCCAAACATTGTACATAAATGATGTATTAACCAAGCGCATGAATAATCATTAAAGATGCTTCGCATGATTAATTGAACAAGGCATTCAATTAAGATCATAAATCTGAGATTACGGAATCACAGTGAAGTTGGATATAAGAATACAAATCACCATGATGTGATCAAAGTGATGAGTATTATAGTTGACATAAATGGGAGACTTGTGGAAATAATGCCACAAATTACGATGGAAGTTTAAAGTGCTCAAGCACCTGAACCATTCGTAGTCATACTAAAATGTAGTATGGTCTAAATACATTCCCCTTACGCTAATGCTATTTTTAATGAACAAAGTTGTTATAATTTATTAAGTTAAAACACCCACTTCATGAAATAAGGAAACCATTCTGAATTTAATGAAGCTGATGACTCCATATGATGATGGTGTTAGAAAGTTTCTTGAAGTTTTATATGATATAACTTTCTTTGTATTAGAGTTGTGAGAAATTGTAAAACACACCTTCCCAAATAGCAAAACTTGTATTGCTTGAATTGGTGAATGAGAAGATGGTTCTCAAGGAATAAACCAATGGGAGAAAAGTGAATTCTTTGACCAGGGTGATTGACCCTGCCTCCAGATAACAGAGTAACGCAACGGAAAACGTTCCGCTGCAATGACTCCATGAAAAGAGGAAATATGCTATTGATGATGATCATGGTATATAAGTTAAAGACTTAGTTTAAAAATAGGAAGATTGTCATGAATACGTTCTGTACAGAACAATAATCATGAGTCTTCTTAAGTGAAACAAAAGGGACACTGCTCATAAATTACGAAGGATTGATGGTTACGTAGGAAACGAGGAGAAATGAAATCATATTGATTTGCATATGGGATGGCTCACATCCTATGAAATAAAGTAGTTATTTCATATTCTGAATAACCAGGAAGTTATTAAGAATGATGCAACACATAAAGATTGATTTGGCACATAAAATATATTATGGCTAAATTCAATAATGATTGACTACGGAAGCGTAGCAATGCTAAATCAATAGGGGCATTTCATTCACAAACACTATACTGGGACCATAGCCTGAAGAAAATTGCACCACATTCAAATTTGGAATTTGAAGAGAAGTAGCAAATGTCATAACAAAAGAATGTTTCGATAAGATGGACCATAGTACCTCAAGGCAGAAACTCTCAACCTTGATTTGATCAAGTGATTTTGAAGTAATCCAAATATTGAGATGGACTGCAATTTCATGAAACTGGGTGGGAGCTTTGGAGACTTCCTGAAAACTTGGAATGCAGAGAGCATTTTCTGAGTGGGAGATTTGGGAGCAATATTATTATGTCTGACATAATTAGAATAGAAACTTAATAAAAGCTTACTTACAGATATATGTCGGATATATTTGAGTGGGAGCACAATGTCAATTTCATATATATACGATGATATATGTGAAAACAATCTCATATATATACGTTGATATACATGGAGATTAGGGCTAATAAGATGAAAGGATTACGAGAATCTTATATGAACGAAATACAGATGTGTCACACACTAAAATCTATAAGGATAGATTAGGACACGTGTAATGAACATCAAAAGGATTGGAATGATATCCTAAACAAGAAAAGGTTCTTGTCGCTAGGAATTATATAAAGGATGTAAAACGGAAGTTTTAATGGAAGAATAGGGATGCACTTTGTCTCAAGACATGTGATCCTATATGACCTTTGACATATGATTCTACCATAAAACGGAAGTTGTGAATCCAATAACAGAATGACTCAAAGGTTCTTAGAAGAAGAACAGGTTCCGATGTGCTTGGTTGGCAAAACACAGAACCTGAGCAAAGTCCAAGCATTCAGTATCTGAAGAGAAACTGAGGACAATACTCTAAATGATAGAAAAGATAATATACTTGAATGTAATACTGGATTACGATTGCAAGCCTTATTATGGGTCTATATGAATTAGATATATCACCAAAAGGAATAGAAAGGAAATGTGAGCTATAATTTCACGAACCAAAACTCTACAAAATATAAATATCTACTTAAGGAAGTAGAAGGTTGAATAAAGTTTAGCGTAAGAAGTTTAGACTTCTGGCTGAGTGTATTTTTCAGTATACATGACTATGGGAGTCCTAGGGACTAATACCATTTTGCCATTAGAGAATACTGTAAAATAAGAAGTCTCGCTCTCCCGCCAAACTTATAATTCAAGCATTATTAGATAATGAAGGGTATATCAAGAAAGTTGACCAATACCTATTGCAAAGGAACATACGAATCTGAACGGGTACAGATCGTTGACGAAACCTCTTCCATGAGCAAGCATGATCAATAAACACTTATATGATAAGATGATTATGATCGAGAAAATATGCAGCTAGATTATTTGCTATCTAGTGCAAGTGGGAGACTGTTGGATATATGCTCTAGAGGCAAATAATATATGATTATTCCAATATATCTAAATAAGTTCATGACCAGTTTCATACTGTGCTGGAACGGTATCAGTGAAACAATGATACATGTGTGGTATAGAAACAACCAGAGTTCCTAGTCAGCCTCTCATGATGACTGGTTTATCGTCAACTGATGATTGTGGTTTCACGATCATGGACAATCAAGTCAATTGACGGTAAGGTCACCTCATTGAATGAATGACATGATGAACATTACCCAATGCAAGCATTGTAACATGATCAAATCGTAAAAGTTCAGTGTTGTAATTACAGAACGTAGTAGCCTGTTCCTTTGACCGTGAGATCACGCATAATTGCTATCTTCTGAGGATGCTTTGAGTGCATTAACCGTCACACTGAAACATGGTGACCATAAAGGTGTATCTTGGGCTATCCGATGGGATATGTTGAGGAGTGTTTATTCAAGAGCGGGATTTGTCAATCCATATAATGGAAAGATACTTTATGGCCAACTCGGTGAGATTGCATCCATAAAGCTGCGCAACGTGTGACTAGGTCACAAGGATGAATATCACGGAACGAGTGAATAAGATTTGTCGGTAACAAGATAGAACTAATGCATTGGATGCAGTTGATCGAATCTTGGACTAATCTAGTATCGCATGACAAAGGGAATGGTATACAACATGTACGGTTCAATAGGTTACTTCCGGAATGCACAGGGATCATTATGGGCATCCAGGTCCCGCTATTGATCATTGGCCGTAGCCTTTGTCTCGGTCATGACTGGAGTGTTCTCGTACCGTAGAGAAACACACTTAAGGGCTCGATGAATATCGGAGACCTTTTCGGAACTATCGGAGTTACCGGAGAAGAGAGAAAGACGTACCAGAAAAGTTTCGTGTTGGTCCGAAGGACGTTCGGAGTGAGCTGGAAGGAGTTCCGGATCATCGGGAGATGAAATAATATGTATTATTTATTAATTAAGTGAATTAATAATTAATAATAATTTATTTCAGATTAAAAAGTGCAATGGGCCTTATTTGTGAAAGAAGCCCATTAGGGGAAGGAGGAAAAAAAGGGAAAAGGAAAATAAAAAAAGGGGGGCGCCATGGGCCTTGGGGCCCATGTGGGTGGCGCCCCACTCCCCCCCCCCCCCCTCCTCCTAGCCGCACCGTCCCCCCTTGGCAAGGAATTAGTCCCACATTGCCAAGGGAAGGGGGGTTGACTCCTTCCGTCTGCCTATATAAAGATGGGCAGGGGTGCACTTCTTAAAGACAGAAAAATTCGTAGAGAATTCAATATTACTCCGAATTGAGATCGGTTTTCACAGGTCTTCTCCCCTCTCTCGTCTCTCTCAAGCCGGGGTCCCCTTGTCTGGAACCTGTGCTGGGATTGAGGCTTCTCTACTACGCGGACGCCGTTGTGCTACCAAAACTCCGGTTCCGGGAGGTCTACTTCCGCCACCTTCGCTGGATCGGAGAACGGAGGTCGTCATCGAGTCCGTACATGTGCGAGTACTACGAGGTGCTGCACGTGCGGCACTACGACCCAACAGGGTGCTAACACAGCCAGGGGGTTGTGAAAGGTTTACGGCTTCATCAACCACGTTTGCGGGAACGTTTCCCGTGCAACGCACTACACCCCGAGGTATGTTTCCGCAAGTCTTTCCGTTACGGCATTACAGCTAGATAGATCTTGGCTTAAGGGCGACGCTAGTTAGAAAAATTATTGTTTTCTGCTGCGAGACCCAACAGGCCGCCGCTCCCGCCGGCGGCGAGGTGCAGGCGAGGCGAGCACAGGAGCGAGGAGGTCAGGAAGGGCGCGCGCGGCGGCGGGCGACGCGGATCTGCCGCGAGCCGGTGACTTGCAGCACGCTGGCGTGGAGATCGGGTGTCGGCGAGTGATACGTCCCAAACGTATCTATAATTTCTGCTTGCTCCATGCATGTCTTGTGTGACTTTGCCATGATTTTCTTGAACTTTCATACACTTTTGAGCATATTTGGACTAATCTATTAACCCAGTGCACCCAGCTGCCAGTTGTTGTTTTCTGCTATTTTTGTATTTCAGGTTTTCCGACCATTAAAAGTGCTCCAAAAAATCCGGAAAAATCAGATAAAAAATCAGCGACCCGGAAGCTTCCGGAATCACCAAGGTAGCGGAGGGGGGCCACCACAGGGACTCCAGAAGGGTCCCTGGCGCGGCCCCACCCTAGGAAACGGCAGGGGGCCTCCTGGCTGCCCTATGGGTCCCCTCGACACCCCCCTTCGCCTATATTTAGCCCTCGGGGTGGAAACCCCTAATATCGATCTATTTTCCACGAACTCGCCTCTGTACCGCCGCCGCCGCCGTTTCAAGATCGGGGCTGTCTCGAGAAGCTGCCCCGGCACCCTGCCGGGAGGAGGAACCCCATCCGGGAGACCATCCATAGCCATGGACGCCTCCCGGATGTACCGTGAGTAGTCCCCCTTGGAGCACGGCTCCGTGACCAGTAGCTATGTGATGTACCTCTCCCATCTTTGTGCTTCCACTTTCGAGACCTCGTGAGCTGCCTCACATGATCGAGGCACTTTTGTAATTTCTGTTGTTGCTATGCTGAGTTTGCTGGGATCTGATGGATTATGAGACTATGTTCAGATTGTGATGAGTAATATATTTGGTTCTTCTCTTTTATATTTTGTTCTTGAGTAAATTTTTGCATGTTCTCCGTTGCAGTATTTTGCTTTGGCCAAGTAGTTTGTTGCAACTACAAGAGGGAGCATTATGCTTGATTGTGGATTCAGCCCCCTGATGTCTAGCTTGAGTGACAGAAACATGAGACTAGGGGATGTGTTGTTGCCACCAGGGATAAAACAATGGTGATTGTACCCGCGGGTGCAAGGATTGTTTACTTTACGCAAAGTTCTTTTAATGAAGTTGTATGTTGCTTTGAGTTTACACTTTGGGTGGGATTCGCAACTTAATACACGCGAGATGTTCTGGATAGATATCTCAAGGTGGATGATTCGTAGTAGATGCAGTTGGATTTCGGTCTACTTACCTTGGCGTACTGCCCATTGCTTTTGAGCCCTTCCTTTTTTTGCAGCATAGTTAGCATTGCGGTGCCTTCATAATTCTGTCAATTGCCCAGCTGTGATTTGTTTACCTCGCTAGCACTTTTATCGTCTTTTGGGAGAGAGACATCACTAGTGAAAATCACGGGACTCCGGTCCATCTTCACATCATTTTTTACACCCTTAGTTTACTTTCAGTCTTTAATTTTAGTTCCACTTTTATCTCTTGCGTTGATCCTTTGTAAAAAGCAAGGCCAGAGGAATTGACAACTCCTCTGTACTCGTTTGGAGCAAAGTTATTTGTATCTGTGTGCAGGTCCAGTTGAAGCTAGCAACCTCGGCGCCATTGTTCACTTTACCACCTTCTTGTATCCTTCGGAGTCCTACGGGAGACAAACCTTGGTATCTTTGCCAAGGGAAAACTTGCCGCTGCACTATATCTCACCTTGCGCTTGGGGTAACTAACGAGGCTTGAAGATTATTAACACTCTCTTGCTATCAGCAAGTTTTTTGGCGTCGTTGCCGGGGACTCCACTCTACAAGATAGGGGAGTTGCACACTATCTTTTATATTTTCTTTTTAGTCTTGTTAGTTTACCTTTCAGTTTTTACTTTCGTGTCCCTTATCAAAAATACCAAAAATACCTGCTTCTACTATGGGTTCCAATGAAAACACCAAGTTGTGTGACTTCACTAGTCACAACAACAATGACTTTATCTGCACTCCTATTGCTCCACCTTCCCCTTCAGCTCCTTCTTATGAAATTAAACCTGCTCTGCTTAATCTTGTTATGAACGCTGCCTTGCACTTAAACAATTTTATCGAGCTCTGTGATATGCAAAAGTACAAGGAAGTGGATGGAGACATCGTCAAGCTGAAGCTTTTTCCTTTCTCTTTGAGAGGAAGAGCCAAGGAGTGGCTGCCATCCTTACCCAAGAACAATATCGATTCTTGGAGTAGATGCAAAGATGCTTTTATAGGGAAGTACTATCCCCCTGCTAAAATTATTCAACTGAGGAGTAACATTATGAATTTCAGGCAATTGGATAATGAACACGTTGCCCAGGCATGGGAACATATGAAGACGCTTGTCAAGAATTTCCCCACACATGGACTGACTACCTGGATGGTTATCCAGACTTTTTATGCAGGCTTGTACTTTACCTCGCAGAACCTCTTAGATTCGGCCGCGGGAGGAACTTTTATGTCAACCACACTTGGTGCTGCCACAAAGATACTTGATGAGATGATGCTGAACTACCCTCAGTGGCACACCGAAAGTTCTCCAACTGGTAAGAAGGTAAATTCTGTCGAGGAGATCTCCTCTCTAAATGAAAAGGTTAACATTATCATGTCTCTACTTACCAAGCAAGCTCCTATTGATCCTCAGGATGTTCCTTTAAATTCCTTGGTTGCTCAAGAACAAGTAGATGTAAATTTTGTCTCAAGAAACAAATTCAACAATAATGCTTATAGGAGTAATTTTGGTAGCAACAACCCTAGGCCTTTCCCATCCAACAACTATGGGAACAACAACACTTATCCTAGCACCAAGAAATCCACCTTTGAACTAGAGACCTTGCTCAAAGACTATCACTACCCAAAAAGCCTTCAACAAGAGTGTGGAAGAGAAATTAGATAAATTAGATATCCTCTCTTCGAAGGTAGACAACATAGCCCTTGATGTAGAGATGCTGAAGATTAGAACTTCTCCCCCTGAGGAGAGGAAGACCACTCCTATGAATGCCATCCAAGTCCAAATTAATGAAAACATTAGGATGTTGGGAAAACTTAAAGAGAGATGGGCCAGATAAAAGGAGGAAGAAGATAGAATTAAGAGCCTTCCTACCTACCACACAGTAGCCACTATCCAAGTAGTTGAGGATGTCCAAACTGTTAGCACCCATCACACCCCTAGTCCCACTGGACCTACCAATGGTGATGCTACCACCTCAACCATAGATGAAGAAACCTCTATGAACATAGAGGCTTTCAAACAAGTGAGCCTAAATGATATCACTACCTCCTTGATAAATAGTAGTGACCTAGACTTTGACAACTGCACTTTACCTGAAGTTATTGGTTTCCTACACAAGATGTCTAGAGACCCCCCACACTAGCACACTTAATTTTGCCTTCATAGAGCATATCACTAATGCTCTAATCAAAGTTAGGGAGGATAAGCTTAGACTAGAAGCCTCCATACCTAGGAAGCTAGAGGATGGTTGGGATCCTATGATAAAAATCAAATTGAATAACTTCTCTTGTTATGCTCTTTGTGATGTTGGAGCAAGTACCTCTGTTATGCCTAAAAGAATGTATGATATGCTTGAATTGAAACCTTTTGATCCCTGTTCTTTTGGTGTCCGTCTTGTTGATTCTTTCATAAAGAAGACTTTAGGGAAGATTGACGATGTTCTAATAATTGTCAATGACAACTATGTTCCCGTTGATTTTACTATTATGGACATTGAATGTGAACCTTCTTGTCCAATTATTTTGGGACGTCCTTTTCTTCGCACAGTTGGTGCTGTTATTGACATGAAAGAGGGGAATATCAAATTCCAATTCCCTCTCAAGAAAGGGATGGAACATTTCCCTAGAAAAAAGATTAAGTTGCCTTTTGAGTCCGTCACACGGGCTAGTTATTTTCTTGAAAAAACTTGATCTATTTGCATTAAGCCTAGCTAATGGCTTTAAAGAAGCGCTTTCGGGAGCCAGCCCGCAACGAATTTAGGATTTCCTTCTTTTGCTTTTCTTCTGCTCTTAGTGGTCTTGATGATTTTTACTACTTTAGCAACATCATTGTATCTTTACTTTTCAAGCTTTGTGCCTTTTATAGCCTCATACGACAAGGGGAGTGAAAGTTGTGACATGCTGTCCAGAAAACAGATTCTGTCCTCGTGACTAGAAAAATGATAGAAAAATCCCAGTTCATCTCTTTGAGCTGAATTTTTTACACAGCGTGATCTATACAATTACGAAACTTTCATATTTTCTGAGTTTTTTTATTTGAGTTGCAGAAGTACCCCAAAAAAATCGTTTTTACCTGCTGGTCTGTTTTTCACAGATTCTGTCCTGTTTTGCCTTTTCTTCTTTTTGCAAACCTTAAGCTTGATTTTTCTTTGCAAAAACTTTTTGGCAATCTTGAGAAACAGTAGCTCTTCAAGGTTATATTTATTTTCAGCAGAGAAAAAATTATTTTATTATGGGTACTAACCTCGCTAATCAGATTACAATGAGTTATGTATGAAGGGAGTTTTCAAGTGCGCGATGGAAGATGATGAAAGAAGATCTTGGAGTGTCAAACTCTCAAGCTTGGGGATGCCCATGTGCACCCCCAATAAATATTCAAGGAGACTCAAGCGTCTAAGCTTGGGGATGCCCCCGTGCATCCCCTTCTTCATCAACGATTATCAGTTCATCTCTCGTTACACTATATTTTTATCACTTCATGCGTTGTGTGCTATGCTTGGAGCGTCTCGCTCTTTACTTTTCTAGGTTTGTTTTTTCTTTGTTTGTTGTAGTAACAAGTTAGACCCCAGCTTACTCTTTTGTGTGGGAGAGTTACACGCTCCTCTTGAACTAGAACTCCTCATAGGATTTGCATGCTTATTCTTTTAGCTGTGAGTTGTTCTTTTTCTTTTCTTAGTTGTTGCTCTGTTTAGTTGTAATGCTTTAGTTTTTCTAGAGCTTTTCTTTTGTTTTAGGTTGAACTTTCTATAGGTTGCATGTTTTATCTTGTTAGAGAGTTTGCCTGTTGCACTGAGTTTTGTGTCTTGACTAGAAGTAGGTAGTTGAAGTTGCTATTCTCTTTGTAGTAGTAACTTGCAATAGTTTTGAGGTATTGACTAGAGTAATGTTTGAACTTTTGGTGTCAAGAGCTCGAGCCTATTAGTGATAGATGTCATATTTTGAGCAATCCGTGTGATTTTCGAAAACCAAAAACCCCTGTTGAGAACTCTAGCTACTAGATGGATCACTAACCTCTGGAGGATGTGCAAGGATAACCAAACCCCCATACACTCCTCCTCGGGGTACTTGTCTCTTTGTGAACCTCCTGATTAGATTGAGAGTTACCGATAATAAGTGCATGAGTTCTTCGGACTAATGTGAGTATTCAAAAGTTGACACTTCCACCCACCTATACTTTTTCTAGCGTCTTCGGTACCGTGCATTGCCCTTTCTCCCCTTGAGAGTTGGCGCATACTTCGCCGGTGCATCCAAACCCTTGGCACGATACGCTCTGTCATCATAAGCCTCCTTATATCTTTCCTCAAAACAGCCACCATACCTACCTACAAGGCATTTTCATAGCCTTTCCGAGATACATTGCCATGCAGCATCCACCTTCTCATGACTTGATCCTCATGTCATACATGCTACTTGCTTGATCGATGAGCCTCATGCTAGTTGGGCCTTGCCCTAATCCTTGCTACATGACGCGCTAGTATCATTGCATATCCTGCTATCCTGGCAGAGGCATACATTTGCATCATGATAGTTATATCTTCTTTATGTGAGTACCTTTGTAAAGTCTGAAAGATCTCCTATATTCTTGTAAAATATAGAGTGTTGCCCCTAAGGTGAGGAAAATATCCCAAAGAGGACAAAATCAAAAGATCCCAAAGATGACAAATGAGAGTTAAATAGAAAGAGCCATTGAGGCCACCAAAAAAATACATAAAAGAGAAAAAAAAAGAGAAAAAGAAATAAAAAGAGAGAAGGGGCCACACTACTATTCCTTTTGAGAGATCCACACTAGTACTTCATCCTCTATCCCTTGTACTCCATAGAGATCATCATCATGCATATAGCTATGTGGGGACCTTCACATTATAGAACTTGGCTTGTATATTCCAATGATGAGCCTCCTCAAACTAGCTCTAGGTCCTCTTGAGCAAGCAAGTTAGATGCACCCCCACTAGTTTCCTTGGAGAGCTTTTAGCTCACATGTGCATCCGTTGCATGGCAATCCCTACTCCTCACATCATATCTATCATATGGCCTTCTCTCGCCTATGATTGTCCTCATTGATGTGAGCCTTTCACACCTTTTTGTCTTCCTCCTCCACCTTCTTTCTGTTTCGCCTTTTAGGTGTCAACTTTCTTTCTCACGCTCATCCATTGCATGAGTGCTCAAAATATCGAAAGGGAGTGGATCAGTTTGACTTGTACCTGGCTAGTGGTCTGGGGATGAGTCAAGATAAGAATACAAAGGAGACTAAGTGTGAAACTTTAGTAGATAGTTATTCTCAACAACCTTTTTCTCTCTTTTTCCCAGTCCCCTGCTTGCACACAAACACCATCTGGAGACATTCGAGTCACGGACAGCGAGAGCTCTTGCACCTTTGGTTCTTTTGTTGCTTGTGTCAATGCTAATATAGACTCTTGCTTGTTAAGATTTGAATTGAATTGCATGCTTTGATTGCTTTACTTAAAAGTCCTTATATGGTTGTGTGGCATGTCACCACAGAAATTATGCTTGTTATCATTTACCTACTCGAGGACGAGCAGGAATTAACCTTGGGGATGTTGATACGTACCAAACGTATCTATAATTTCTGCTTGCTCCATACATGTTTTGTGTGACTTTTCCATGTTTTGCTTGAAATTTCATACACTTTTGAGCATATTTGGACTAATCTATTAACCCAGTGCACCCAGCTGCCAGTTGCGGTTTTCTGCTGTTTTTGTAATTCAGGTTTTCCGGCCATTAAAAGTGCTCCAAAAAATCCAGAAAAATCAGATAAAAAATCAGCGACCCGGAAGCTTCTGGAATCACCAAGGTAGCGGAGGGGGGCCACCACAGGGACTCCACAAGGGTCCCTGGCGCGGCCCCACCCTAGGCCGCTCCAGGGGGGCTCCTGGCTTCCCTGTGGGTCCCATTGACACCCCCCTCCGCCTATATTTAGCCCTTGGGGTGGAAACACCTAATATCGATCTCTTTTCCGCGAACTCGCCTCTGTACCGCCGCCGGGAGAAGATGCCCCGGCACCCTGCCGAGACGAGGAACCCCCTCCGGGAGACCATCCATAGCCATGGACGCCTCCCGGATGTACCGTGAGTAGTCCCCCTTGGACCATGGGTCCGTGACCATTAGCTATCTGATGTACCTCTCCCCTCTTTGTGCTTCTACTTTTGAGACCTCGTGAGCTGCCTCACATGATCGAGGCACTTTTGTAATTTCTGTTGTTGCTATGCTGAGTTTGCTGGGATCTGATGGATGATGAGACTATGTTCAGATTGTGATGAGTAATATATTTGTTTCTTCTCTTTTATATTTTGTTCTGGAGTAAATTCTTGCATGTTCTCCGTTGCAGTATTTTGCTTTGGCCAAGTAGTTTGTTGCAACTCCAAGAGGGAGCATTATGCTTGATTGTGGGTTCAGCCCCCTGATGTCTAGCTTGAGTGATAGAAACATGAGACTAGGGGATGTGTTGTTTCCACCAGGGATAAAACAACGGTGCTTGTACCCGCGGGTGCAAGGATTGTTTACTTTACGCAAAGTTCTTTTAATGCAGTTGTCTGTTGCTTTGAGTTTACACTTTGGATGGGATTCGCAACTTAATACCAGCGAGATGTTCTGGATAGATATCCCAAGGTGGATGATTAGTAGTAGATGCAGTTGGATTTCGGTCTACTTACCTTGGTGTACTACCCATTGCTTTTGAGCCCTTCCTTTCTTTGCAGCATAGTTAGCATTGCGGTGCCTTCATAATTCTGTCAATTGCCCAGCTGTGATTTGTTTACCTCGCTAGCACTTTTATCCTCTTTTGGGAGAGAGACATCACTAGTGAAAATCACGGGACTCCGGTCCATCTTCACATCATTGTTTACACCCTTAGTTTACTTTAAGTCTTTACTTTCAGTTCCACTTTTATCTCTTGCGTTGATCCTTTGTAAACAGCAAGGCCAGAGGAATTGACAACTCCTATGTACTCGTTGGGAGCAAAGTTATTTGTATCTGTGTGCAGTTCCAGGTGAAGCTAGCAACCTCGCCGCCATTTTTCACTTTACCACCTTCTTGTATCCTTTGGAGTCCTACGGGAGACAAACCTTGGTATCTTTTCCAAGGGAAAACTTGCCGCTGCACTATATCTCACCCTGCGCTTGGGGTAACCAACGTGGCTTGAAGAGTATTAAAACTCTCTTGCCATTAGCGAGCTCGAGCTTAGGCCGGCCATGGCGGCGGCAAACTCCGGCAGGTGTCGTGGTGCTTCTGCAAGGCAAGGGAGGAGAGTGAGAGGAGGAGGGAGGCAAGGAGGACAGCGGGACAACTCACCAGGGTGCGCACGGCGCGGCTGCGCTGCGAGCTGTGCCTGTCGGCGGTGGCGCGACTGCCACGGGTAGCGCGGCGGCGCCCGGATGGGCCCGAGCAGGCCTGGCGGCAGAGGGGCGGGACTGGCGCGGCCCGGTTCGCCTGGCTAGCTGCTTGAGGCTATGTGGCGCGCTCCTGGCCCTCAGATCCTCAGATCTGACGGCTGGGATCTAAAGAGGCTAGGGTTTCGGGATTTGGGGGTCTATTGGGTAGATTTTGGGGATTTTGGAGGGGGGTGGCTGCAATTTTTGCTTAGGGTAAACCCTAGAAAGGGGTGGGAGAGTGGTGGTCTTTATATAGGCTAGTCTGGGTGGCAAGTTTACGCAAAATCCCTCGGGTTTTATCCCTCCCGTCCAATACTCCACGTTTCTGATCGCCGGGAGTGCATACGACCTCCGATTCGGACGAAATCTCGAACCACGCGCTCAGCGCGCGCGCGCGTGTCAATCGTACCTCACTTCGATACCGTTCAGAGAATATTTTCCGGCGCCCAATAAAATAATCCATTTAATTATCAAATGGGTTTTTTCGTTCTAATGGCAATGGCTGGTCCTGTGCGGGTTTACGCGACAGTGATCGGGTGAAACCCGGTGTCGCAAAGGTCGAGTGTCAGGGTGGCAAGGGTCGGTATCCTTCCGGTACGAGATAAGAGGGAAAAGATAATCATCGACCGATAAATCGGGGATGCAAACACCGCAACCAAAGCAGGCAATCAACCAATTCACACCAAAAACAATTTTTTTTTGAAATTTGGGTTGTTACAAGGGGAGAGGTTCTAATTTTTAACATCTCAACATCAAGGGCTAAGTTTTCTACCTTCAAACAAATATTATCTAATTTAGCTAACTTTTCTTCTACATTCTTGTTGAAGGCTTTTTGGGTAGTGATAAAGTCTCTAAGCATGCTTTCTAATTCAGAAGTGGGGTTCTTGTTGCTAGGATAAGTGTTGGTGTTCCCATAGTTGGATGGAAACGGTCTAGGATTGCTAGAAAAATAGCCCCTATAAGCATTGTTGTTGAAGTTGTTTCTAGCAATGAAGTTCACATCTACTTGTTCTTGAGCAACCAAAGAAATTAAAGGAACATCATGAGGATCAATAGAGGGTTGCTTGGTAAGTAGAGACATAATTAAGTCAACTTTTTCCTTTAGGGAGTGACGAGGATCAGCCTCGGAATATCCTAGGGTTAGGTACCCTAGGTTTCGTGTAGAAGGAAGGAGAGCGGCGTGGCCTGTGCGTTGGTAGGATTCGGAGGTGACAAGCGACAGATGGGGGCACGATTTACCCAGCTTCAGGCCCTCGGAGGCAAAACCCTACATGTTGCTTGTCTGATCTTGTATTGATGATGATGTACAGAGGTGTCGCGAGGGCTTTGGTGGAGAGATATTTGTCTAGTTCTTTGCGTGGGGGTTGAGACGAGTTGTGAGCTGTCTAGAGAGGTGCCCCTGCCTCGCTTTATATAGATAGCCAGGTAGGGGGTTTACATGAGTCCTAGTCGACTACAAGTAGGAGTCCTTGTCTTGCGCCTCAAGTCTTCGGCTTCACGTCTTATTCCATCATGTCGGTGTCCACGAGTGGGCCCCTGGTGGGCCGCCAGCCATGACACGCACCAGGTACCCTCACGTAGAGGAGTCGTGGGGTCACCCCCTCGTCAGTAGCCCCCGAGTGCCTAGGGGACTCGAAGAGTCACGTAGTGACTCGAATCTGCAGTAGTCGTCGTAGTGCGTGTCGATCATTTGCTGATGAGCAGTCGAAGATGTCGTGAGTATGCTCCCGATGGGAGTATTTGAGTGAAGCATCAAAATTGCAGTCGAGTTCGTCTTCTTGTAGGATGTGCGAGCAGCGGTGGTCGGGTGCACGTCAGCGCTCCCGGTGGGAGTATCCCCGAGCCTATGTGCGACTCGTAGAGTCGGGCATGGGCTCAAGTTGTTGTTAAGCTAACCCTGTCATTCTTGTCGGATGCGCGAGTGGTGCTCGTTCGGGTGCGCGTCAGTGCTCCCGATGGGAGTAGCCCCCGAGGCTAAGTTCGGCTGCTTGCAGTCGAGCATAGACTCAAGACTTCTTCGTCGTCGAGTAATTTGTCATCCGAGGAAGTTCTCGACTCGGGTCTAGCGCCGTAGGCGTGAGTTGCTTTAGAGACCGGTCGTGGACAAGGAGGTTGGCATCGCTGCATCATGAGGGCGCCCAGCCCCCGAGTACCTGCTGAGAAAGAGAAAAAGGTGCAACTGCATTAAGGTGTACTTGCGCGATATAGAAAATAATTGTAAGGTACGTGATTTGTAGACATTGCACTTTTATCGAGAGGATAATGCAGCAACATATAAAGTTTATGCGTGTCTTTTCATGAGTAGGCCCTCCAGCAGCATACTCTTGCCGGGCAACAGGGACGCGATGCCAGACTTGTTGGACCCGGAGACAAGATCGGCCTTTTGGTACCCAGCCTCACTACTTTGAAAAACGCGAATAAACAGCATATAAAACTGAGAATGATCCAAAGAATGATTTTGTAGCCCTCAGAAGTTTGTGCGCGACTGTGTAGCCGTCATGATACTTTTGTAGCCCTCAGATGTTTTTGCACGACTGCGTAGCCAGCAGGATGATTTTATAGCCCTCAGATGTTTTTGCACGACTGCGTAGCCGGCATGATGATTTTATAGCCCTCAGATGTGTCTGCACGACTGCGTAGCCGGCATGATGATTTTATAGCCCTCAGATGTTTGTGTGCGACTGCGTAGTCGTCTTTGGCGACTAATCGAGAATGCATATATGTTTTGGAATCATAGCATATAAGAGTGTAAAGAAACTTAGTTGTAGGATCGATACGGCGGAGGGAGTGGAAGACGAGCAGTCGATGATCAGCAGTCGGTGTGGCGAAACGGAGTCAATGTGATGGCGACTGCGACGTTCAACCCCCGAGTCCGCGAGCCCCCGAGTGTTGAGGCAGCGGGGTTACGCAGCGAAGTCGTCGTGACGAAGTTGACCGGCGAGTGATGAGAGGACTCGACGCGTTGGGCGGAGTTGATGTGTGTTGATGTAGATTGACCGGTAGGAGAGCGAGCGGTGAGGTAGCGCCTACACGATGGAGCTCGGCACGGGGGAAACCCACACGAAGGAACTCGGCGTAGGTGCGTCCGCGGGTCAGATGCAGTCTTGAATTTTTTGTCTTTGAAGTATGAGCCCCCTGCGCGATGGAGCTCGATACAGTGGAGCCCATACAAAGGAGCTCGGCGCAGGATGATTTGTGTGGTTGGAGTCGACGGTGCGGCGAGTGACCGAGCGAGACTCGACGCGCCGGGGGGGTCGACTTGTCGAAGTTGCGTTACGTGCAGCCCTCGTTGTAGCGGCGCGAGTCAATGTAGAAACCTTGGCGAGTCATCCATGGCATGTCGAGTTGGAGTAGAAGCCTTGTGGGTCAAGATTGAACTATAATTCGCGATTGGAAATTCGCAATCTTGCGTAGATCCAAAAACGCATTGCCTTGCGAGAGCCGCTAACGGATATCTAACCGTTGGAATTTTCTGAAATTGTTTGTGCTGATGGGGGATTGAAACCCGCATGCTTTCACCTGAGGGATCTTCAAGTTGATGTCCGAGCTAATGTCAGGAATATTTGTGCTGGAGTCGCGCGGAGTTCCGTCAGATTTTGAGAGTGCTTCAGTCCGGGAGTCGCCGACGGAGATCCACCCGGTTGAATTTGCTGAAATTTTCACAGGTTTTCGAAAATTGGATTTCCCATCTTTCCACCAAAGGGATCGTCGAGATGTGCTCCGAGTCTCCTTCGCAAGTGCCCTCAACACGGACGTATTTCTGTCCTGTAGGCTGCGCGTGAGCGCTTTTGTTGATGTCGATCTTCGAGTGACGCGCTCGAAAATTTTCTTATTTTCTCCATGATCTTGATGTAGATCTTGATGTAGTTGTTGAAGAAGCCGAGATTGCGATGAATCCAACTTGAATAGGTCCTTCCGAAGTCGACGGATCGTCGATTGTCGATGTAGATTGGAGTCGCCGATCCATGATTCCAACGAGCATGTCCTTCCCACGGTCGGCGCCAATTGACGAGGATCGGCCTTGGAAAATCCTAGGGTTAGGTACCCTAGGTTTCGTGTAGGAGGGAGGAGAGTGACGTGGCCTGCGCGTTGGTAGGATTCAGAGGTGACAAGCGCATGGAGGCACGATTTACCCAGCTTCAGGCCCCCGGAGGGAAAACCCTACAAGCTTCTTGTCTGATCTTGTATTGATGATGATGTACAGAGGTGTCGCGAGGGATTTGGTGGATAGAGATTTGTCTAATTCTATGCGTGGGGGTTGAGACGATTTTTGAGCTGTCTAGAGAGGTGCCCCTGCCTCGCTTTATATAGATAGCCAGGTAGGGGTTTACATGAGTCCTAGTCGACTACAAGTAGGAGTCCTTGTCTTGCGCCTCAAGTCTTTGGCTTCACGTCTTATTCCATCATGTTGGTGTCCACGAGTGGGCCCCTGGTGGGCCGCCATCCATGACACGCACCAGGTACCCTCACGTAGAGGAGTCGTGGGGTCACCCCCTCGTCAGGGAGGAAATCTCCTCGACAGAGTTTACCTTCCTACCTGTTGGAGCGCGTTCGGTGTGACATTGGGAATAATTGGTCATCATCTCATCGAGAAGCTTTGTGGCAGCACCAAGTGTAGTTGACATAAAGGTTCCTCCCGTGGCCGAATCTAACAGGTTCCGCGAGGTAAAGTTCAAGCCTACATAAAAATTCTGGATAACCATCCAGGTAGTCAAACCATGTGTAGGGCATTTCTTAACAAAAGATTTCATACGTTCTGAAGCTTGGGCAACGTGTTCATTATCCAATTGCTCAAAATTCATAATGTTGCTCCTCAATTGGATAATTTTAGCAGGTGGGTAATACTTCCCAATAAAAGCATCTTTGCACTTATCCCAACAATCTATGCTATTCCTAGGCAAAGATTGAAACCAGATTTTAGCTCCTTCCCTCAAAGAGAAAGGAAAAAGGTTTGAGCTTAACAACATCACCTTCTACTTTTTATACTTTTGCATATCACATAATTCAACAAAATTATTCAAGTGTAAAGCAGCAGCATCTCCAGCACCGGAGAATTGATCTCTCATAACAAGGTTTAGCAAAGCAGGTTTAATTTCATAAGAGGTAGCTGAAGTGGCAGGTGTGGAGATAGGAGTGCAGATAAAGTCTTTGTTGTGACTAGTGAAGTCACACAACTTGGTGTTTTCAGTGGAACCCATAGTAGCAGCAAGTGTGGCACATTTTTTTGTAATTTTTGCTAAAGGACACAAAGTTAAAAACTGAAAGGTAAACTAACAAGACTAAAAAGTAAAGGTAAAATCTAGTGGGCAACTCCCCTATCTTATCACTCGGAGTCCCCGGCAACGGCGCCAGAAATTTGCTTGATACGCGAGAGAGGATAATTGCTTCTCGCCCTTCGTTGGTTACCCCAAGTGGAAGGTGAGATGCAGCGTAGAGGCAAATTTCCCTTGGTGAAGATACCAAGTTTGAGAGTGTCGACCAGTAGGACTCCGACAATGATAAGTAGGTAGTGAAGTGAACAATGGCGCCGTTCACAACTCAGGGTTGCTTACTTCACCTGGACCTGCACACAGACACAAATAACTTTGCTCCCAACGAAGTTCAGAGAGGTTGTCAATCTCTACGGTCTTGTTGTTTACAAAGGATCAAAACGAAAGGGATAATGATAATGATAGAAACTGAAAGTAAAAGCTGAAAAGTACATGAGCTTGTAAACAATGATGAGAATATGGACCGGGGTCCTGTGATGTTCACTAGTGATGTCTCTCTCCCAAAATATGATAAAACTGCTATGCGAGGTAAACAAATTATAGATGGGAATTGACAGGATTATAAACGCATCGCAATGCTAACTATGCTACAAAATAAAGGAGAGGCTCAAAATCATGGGTAGTACGCCAAAATAAGTAGACTGAAATCCAATTGCATCTACTACTAATCATCCACCTTGAGATATCTATCCAGAACATCTCGCTGGTATTAAGTTGCGAGCCCCACCCAAAGTGTAAACCCAAAGCAACAGACAACTGCATTAAAAAGAACTTTGCGTAAAGTAAACAATCCTTGCAACCGCGATTAGAAGCACCATTGTTTTCCCCCTTGTGGCAACAACACATCCCCTAGACTCATGTTTCTGTCACTCAAGCGTGTCATCAGGGGGCATGAACCAACATTCGAGCATAACGTTCCCTCTTGGAGTTACTACCTACTACTTGGCCAAAGCAATAAACAACAACGGACAACATGCAAGAATTACTTAGGAACAAAAATATAAAAGATAAGAACCAAATATATTACTCTATCACAATCTGAACATAATCCCATAATCCATCAGATCCCATCAAACTCAGCATAGCAAAAGCGGAAAGATTACATATGTGCCTCGATCATATAGGGCAGCTCACGAGGTCTAAACCATGAAGAACAAAGAGGGGAGGAGAACATCACATAGCTACTGATCATGGGCCCATGGTCCAAAGGAAACTACTCACGGCACATCCGGGAAGCGTCCATGGTGGAGTGGAACCTCCCGGAGGTCGATCCTCCCTCCGGAAGGGTGCAGGGAAGGGTCCTGCTGGTACTCCCGATCTTGGAAGCGCGGCGGCGGCGGAACAGAGGCAAGATCACGAAAAAGGGTTATGTCTTCAAAAGTTTCACGTCACGGGAGATATATAGGCGAAAGGGGGCAGCCAGGGGGGCCACCAGGGGTCTAGGCGCCCCCTGGAGCGGCCAAGCCCTAGGCCGCGCCAGCTAGGCGCCTAGGGCCCTAGTGGGTCCCACCTTGTCCCCCTTCGGGACTCCGGAATGTTCCTTCACGCTGATTTTTTTTCTCTGATTTTTCCCGAATTTTTGGAGCACTTTTAATATGGGGGAAAACTGAAATAGAAAAACAGCAGAAAACAGAAACTGGCACTAGGGTGCACTGAGTTAATAGGTTAGTCCAAATATGATCAAAAGTGTATGAAAGTGTATCTAGATCATAGAAATATCACACAAAACATACATGGAGCAAGCAGAAATATCGATACGTTTGGGACGTATCACTCATCCATTGCATGAGTGCTCAAAATATCGAAAGGGAGTGGATCAAATTGACTTGTACCTAGCTAGTGGTATGGGGACGAGTCAAGATAAGATTCTAAAAAATACTAAGTGTGAAACTTTAGTATGAGTTCTCAACAAATACATATTTTTTTCTCGTATTCCCAAACCCCCACTTCTTGCACGCAAACACCATCTGGAGACATTCGAGTCACGGACAGCGAGACCTCTTGCACCTTTATGTTCTTGTGTTGCTTGTTTCAATGCTAATATAGACTCTTGCTTGTTATGACTTGAATTAAATTGCATACCTTGATTCAAATTAAAAGTTCTTATATGGTTGTTAGCATTTCACCACAGAAAGTATGCTTGTTATCATTTACCTACTCGAGGATGAGTAGGAATTAAGCTTGGGGATGTTGATACGTCCAAAACGTATCTATAATTTCTGCTTGCTACATGCATGTTTTGTGTGATATTGCTATGTTTTAGATACACTTTCATACACTTTTGATCATATTTGGAGTAACCTACTAACTCAGTGCACCCAAGTGCTAGTTCCTGTTTTTCCGATTTTCTATTTCAGGTTCCCCCTGTATTAAAAATGCTCCAAAAATTCCGGGAAAATCCAATAAAAAATCAGCGCTTCGGAAGCTTTCAGAGTTCCGAAGGGGGGAGAGGACCTATCAGGGGCCCAGGCGCCACCCATCGCGGCCAGGAGTGGGGCCGCGCCAGGGGGCTACCTCGACCCCTGGTGGGCCCCCTGGCTGCCCCCTTTGCCTATTTATTCTCCGTCCTCTGAAAACCTCGAGGACAGAACCCCTTTTCGCGATCTTGCCTTTGTTCTGCCGCCGCCGCGCTTCCAAGATCGGGAGCGCCAGTAGACCTCTTCCCGGCACCCTGCCGGAGGGAGGATTGACCTCCGGGAGCTTCTCCACCACCATGGACGCTTCCTGGATGATCCGTGAGTAGTCCACCTTGGACCATGGGTCCATGATCAGTAGCTATGTGATGCTCTCCTCCCCTCTTTGTTCTTCATGGATTAGACCTTGTGAGCTGCCTTGCATGATCAAGGCACATATTTAATTCTTTCTGCTGTTGCTATGCTAAGTTTGCTGGGATCTGATGGATTATGAGACTTTGTTCAGATTGTGATTGAGTAATATATTTGGTTCTTATCTTTTATATTTTTGTTCTTGAGTAATTCTTGCATGTTCTCCGTTGTTGTTTATTGCTTTGGCCAAGTAGTAGGTAGTGACCCCAAGAGGGAGCGTTATGCTTGATTGTGGGTTCAGGCCCCCTGATGACTAGCTTGAGTGACAGAAACATGAGTCTGGGGGATGTGTTGTTGCCGCAAGGGGGAAAACAACGGTGCTTGTAACAACGGTTGCAAGGATTGTTTACTTTACGCAAAGTCCTTTTAATGGAGTTTTCTGTTGCTTTGGGTTTACACTTTGGGTGGGAATCGCAAGTTAATACCAGCGAGATGTTCTGGATAGATATCTCAAGGTGGATGATTAGTAGTAGATGCAGATGGATTTCGGTCTACTTATTTTGGCGTATCGCCCATGCTTTTGAGCCTCTTCCTTTCTTTGTAGCATAGTTAGCATTGGTTTGCTCCCGTAATCTTGTCAATTGCCCAGCTGTGATTTGTTTACCTCGCATAGCATTGTCGTCGTCTTTTAGCAGAGAGACATCACTAGTGAACATCATGGGACCCCAGTCCATATTTCCACCACTGTTACACCCTCAATTTACTTCCTGCTTTTACTTTCTAGTTATAGCTATCACTACCTATTATCTGTTGCATTGATCCTTTGTAAACAAGAAGGCCGAAGAAGTTGACAAACTCTCTGTACTCGCTGGGAGCAAAGTTATTTGTTGTGTGTGCAGGTCCAGGTAAAGTAAGAAACCTGAGGTTGTGAACGGCGCCATTGTTCAATTTACCACCTTCTTGAAGTTATTGGAGTCCTACGGGAGACAGTGAAACTTCGTATCTTTGCCAAGGGAACTAGCATCACCCTCGCCCTACAAAAAATACGAAACATCGTTAAAAGCACGACAACTCGCAACGTGCTTATGAGGAAGACGGCAGATGAAATACGATTTACCCGATGGACACCTTGAAATCACTAAAATCCACGTCCTCTGACTCCTCAGATGACGGTAAAATGACCCAGCTATCCTTTACCCCCAATGTAGAGCCCTCATGGCTCGACACATGAGGTCAAACTCGCCTGTCAACAGCTTGGGGGATCGTATCCGGAGGGAAGTCCGAATCTGCCTCATGGGCCCTCTTCCTACCTTCCGCCACCTATAAAGGTGAGAGCGAGAGGGATTTACAAAAGATAACATGCGAAAGAAGTATTCATAAACAAAATAATCAATAGCATAATACCTCCTCATCCGAGGGAACCACGTTCGACTCTTCTGTGTTATCCACCGATAGGTCCATTCCACCGGCTTCTTGATCCTCCTGAAGAATCGACTGAGCACGGTCGTTATAATACAAGAAAAGTCGGAAAAAGGGAAAAATAAAATGACATACCTTCTCTGACTCCTCCTCTTTGTCTTCATCAAAGTTGTCATCTTCTCCAACTCCCTTGGTGTGAGTCGAAGAACGACCGCTCGACCACCACAGATCGACGGCCTATGGAGCAGGAGGATCAGTAATAAGGTCACATTTCTACTAAAACCAGAAATTGGGAAATGCATACCTGAGGAGACCGGTTGCGCTTCCAAAAAGGGGGTTAAACCCACTTGACTGATCACACTGATCGACTCCCCAAGGAGCCTCTTCGCTGACCGAGTTACTTCATCCGGCTCCAAAATGACTTGAGAAAACTTCATGTCGTCTCCAGGACCGGAGTATTCACACATAAGCCGGGGATGGATGCTCAGTGGTTGGATTTTCCATCCGACCCAACACTTCACCAGATCTACAACACTCAAACCATGAAATCAAAGAGTGTTTACCCGGTGGAGAACCGGCTCAAGTTTCTTCTTATCCTCTTTGTTGGGCCAGGAATTTAGGACTGGGGAATATACAAGTAGATCCCCGCGCAAACCGGGAAGCGACGTCTCACCCTCTGGACTGGTGTCCTTACAGTAGAAGAAGGATTTTTTTCCATGCCTTGGCATGGCTGTAAAGTTTCACCTTGGGAAAATCACGACGAGCTCGCTGCTGAATGGCGACTGCTCTGCAGTCTATAGGATGCCCCCCACTCTTCTCTGTCTATTTTTTTTTCATAGAAAAAATCTTGGAACAGAGACGGATCCATCTGAAGATACACCTCGAAGAAGACGGTGAAGTTGCTGATGTTCAGAACAGAATTGGCCGACATGTCTTGAGGGAGTAACCCAAGGAATTCTAGGAGACTTTTGAAAAATAAGGACCCAAGAGGGCGAAACCTGCGGGTTACATGGTCCGCAAATACCATGATCTTGTATTTCTCAGGTTGGGGTCGGACCTCGTTAAGACGAGAACGCCATACGATGGACTCCTGCATGGGAGTAGCCCTTGAGCATGTAGCTCGGTGAGCCGGGCATGTTTGACCGAAGACCCAACCCAGTCGGCGTTCAGGGTAGTCTTGGCTTTGGCCTTAGATTTCCCGGCTACCCCTTTCTTCTTGGATATCTCGGCCTGTTTGGTAGCACCAAATCCTTACATCGCAGAGCCGTCCAAATGACTGAAGAAGACAGGCACCGAGTCAAAGGCGGGATAAGAATTGGCAAAACTTAAAATCTAACCCTTGAAGTATAATGGGAAGGATACATGTCGATTATGAATAATGCAAAGATGAGTGACAAATCCGCCCATCACTTCCTAAAATTTCAATGAAGAAGGATGAAAACCATAGTTCATTCGATTGAAATAACAGGATCCGCTGGGGGAGCTTGGACTACTCAAGATGTAAGCTAGAAGTTTTGAATTGAAAGAGGAATGGATGGACGCGCAATTCGACGGAAGGGAACTTACGGATGCAATTATTGATGCGGTCCCGCACGATCCACAAGAATGAAAAGAGCGTTGTCAATCGAAAGGCCCGATATGAAAAATCCTCTTCGGAGTCCTCAAGCAAGCGGGAGGAAGAAGACGAAGGATGAGGAGAGGGGAAGATAAATGGAAGGTGAAAATGGATCCTGTTTAGGTGGACCCAGATTCAACCAACATTGAAAATCTCGCGGTACAAATAAATGTGATCTACTCGATCCCCGCATATGACATGACTGTACGAGCAGGCGGCACCTCGATCTTGGTGGCCTAAAAGATTGCATGAAATATTTTATGAATAAAACCTTTAAAGCCTGTCCACGTGTGAAGATACCGGCTCATTTCTATCGACCCCTCGAAGGAGGTTTCCTTCTGGAAGAAGATTGCTCTGGAGCCTGATCCACGCCAATCTTGGTGGCTACTGTCGGGGGGATAATTCTGAGACCCGACATGATCATTAAGAAGGCCTCACTATGAACATGAAGGGAGTCGGCTTATGGGCCGACTCGTTAAAGATAAGGCCTAGAAGAAGATACAACCTGTATACCAGACGTCTTACAAGACAAAGGAACGATGCACAAGGAAGGAGAAGAAGCCACCTTGGGGGACAAGATAGCCTCCAAGGAGATAGAATAGGACTCCATCTCGTGTAGTAGTCGGACTGGTTGTAAACCGTAGGACCCGGTGTGTATATAAGCCGAGGCCCCGGGATGTCCAAAAGTAGATTCGTCCTAGACTAGTTCTTGAGACACCTTCGACTTCTAGCGCCCTTGTAATCGAGATCTCCCACATATAATACAATAAAGGCAGGAAGTAGGTCTTTACCTCATTGAGCGGTCGAACCTGCGTAAATCCCTGTGTCTCTCTTGTGCCGACTCTCCACCGATCGACTCTTCCTCCTCGCATCCACTCATAGCCAATCCCCCGCTTAATTTCTCCTATGAGGAAATCTGGCGTGTTTTTCCCACGACACCACCCCCTGGCCATGCGCCTCCTTTGCGCGACCAGGGGCTGGCCGCGCCACCTGGCCGCCTGGGCCAGGGGGACACCCCGCAGGGCCCCCTTTGGCCTATATTTACCTCTCGCTCCGAAAACCCTCGAGAGGCACCCGTCACGCGATTTCATCTATTGTTCCACCGCTGAGGCGATTCTGACCTCGAGATCGCCAGAAGAACCTGTCCCGGCACACTGTCGGAGGGATTATTGACCTTCGGAGGCTTCTCCATCACCATGATCGCCTCCGGGATGCGTCGTTAGTAGTTCCCCTTGGACCATGGGTCCATGACCAATATCTAGATGATGTCTTCTCTCCTATCTTGTGCTTCAATGTTTAGCCCTTGTGAGCTACCTATCATGATCAAGGCACCTATGTATTAATTCCTGCTTTGTTATGATGTGTTTTTCGGGATCTGATGGATTATGAGATTATGTCCAGTTTGTGTTGAGTAATATATTTGGTTTACCTTTATTTGTTCTTGACTCTTGAGTATTCTTGCATGTTCCCCGTTGAGTTTGTTGCTTTGGCGAAGTAGTAGATTGTAACTCTAAGAGGGAGCGTTATGCTTGATTGTGGGTTCATGCTCCCCCCCCCCCGATGTCTAGCTTGAGTGACAGACACATGAGACTAGGGGATGTGTTTTTGCCACCAGGGAGAAAACAGTGGTGCTCGTGACTGCGTGTTGCAAGTATTGCTTACATTGCGCATAGAGTGTTAAGGCGATGTCTAGCTTGAGTGACAGAAACATGAGACTAGGGGATGTGTTGTTTCCACCAGGGAGAAAACAATTGTCCATTGCTTTGAGCCTACAATTTGGTTGGGGTTCGCAACTTAATACCAGCGAGATGTTCTCGATAGATATCTTAAGGTGGATGATTAGTGAGTAGATGCGGATGAATAAACGGTCTACTTTTTTTATTATAATGCTCATACAATTGAGCCTCTTTACTTTCTAGTAGCATAATTCGCATTGCGGTCCGTTTATAATTCTCTCAATTTCCCAACTATAATTTGTTCACCCAGCATATTTGTTTACCGTCTTTTGGGAGAGATACATCACTAGTGAAAGTTATGACACCCCGGTCCATATTTCCATCATAATTTACACCGCTCTCATGTCTTTCTTTTATTTCCTTTCAGCTGCACAACTATTATTTCCCATTTGTATTTGATCCTTTGTAAACAGCAAGGCCGGAGAGATTGACAACCTCTCTGAACTCGTTGGGAGAAAAGATATCCGTGACTTGTGTGCAGGACCAGGTTAAGCAAGTAATATCTTTTAGACGGTGCGTTGCTCATTTCACCACCTTCTTGTTGAGCTAGGTATCCTCCTAGTTTGATAAACCTTCCAGTCCTCGTGTAAGGGAAATTTACTGCTACTACATCCTAACCTACCACTTGGGGTAACCAACAAGGAGGTATTATTTACACCCATCATAAGCTCCGTGGGTTGTTTCCAACTAAGGGGAAAATGCATTTGTCCAAAAAAAATATGTATTCATAATTTATTTGTATTGTTTTTGGACATCATCACTTATATATATCAACAAATATGTGAGTTATTTATGAATCTATATATTTTCTGATGATTGTTCCGATGGTAATTAAGTGTCACAACCCTCTTTTAGGTATGTGCTAGGGTTAGTTTGGACTTTGCATCATGCAAAAAAATTCAAAAGAAATCCAAATGGGGAAAGCAGAAAAGCCCTAATTGAATTTAATTCAAATGGCCAGATAAAAAGTTGCTCCAAAAATCACTGTGATATTTTTGGAAAGTCCTAGAAATAAGTGAGATCACATATAAAGTGGAGTGGGTCCCACCCAAGGCTCACTGATTTTTTTAAAAATATTATAAGTGCCTTGGAATTAAATTAAAACCCCTATTTGAATTGAAATTCAAATAATATGAATTTCAAAAATCCCCATACTTTGTGAGTGGCTAGCTATCTTCCTTGTAAGGCCACATAAAAATTTGGAGGATTTTACAAATTGCTTTGGCATTTTATTTGCTAGAGCTAAACAAACTACAGAAATAATAAAAGAAACAGAAAATAGAAATAAAGAGAGAGAGAGAGAGAGTTACCTGGCCACTTACCTCAAGCCCATCTGGCCTCGACCCAACATGCCGACGACGGCGAGGTGGCCACCGAGGCCACCTAGGCCTCCCCCTACCTCTCCTCGTGCCACGACGACGCGGCGCACAACCCCGCAGCTCCTCCCGCACTCTCTGGTCGTCTTCCTCCTCTCCACCTCACCAATCCCGCGCATCACCGAGCCCTAGTCGGAGCACACCGTTGCACCCGCGTGGACAACGGCCCCCTCCAGACGAGCAGTTGTGTCCAGGAGGTCTCTCGCCGTCGACTTCGTCTAGCCGGCCGCCGAATCGAGCTCAAGCCGCACCGTAGACGACGCAAGCATCAAGGTCTCGCCGCCGGGCACAGAGGACTCCGGCGAGGAATTCCCCAACGGCCAGCCCATCACCGGCCTCGCAGCGTCAACCGTCGATCTTTGGTGAGCCTCGCGGTTCTTTTCCCCCCCACCTCGTTCTTATTCCCGTGCACGGATTCGCTATGTTCATCTACGCAGTGCTTCGGCCGCCGCACTCTTCAACCCCGGCGAGGTTCCGGCCGCCCCCTGGCCTCCCTAGTTGCACAACTTGAAGCAGGCGAGCACGGGCTACCCCCTGGTAGCTTCCCCGTGCCCAGTCGTGCCCGGAGACGCCGTCCACAGTCGCCGTGCGGTTTGTTCACCGGCGGCCAAACCCCGGCGAGCCCACGTGGCAGGTGATTAGGGGACTAATCACCCCCCCCTAACAGCCGATGACACGTGGGCCCCAACCCCTTAACCCCCCCTCTCTCTGTTTAATTAAACATAGGGGTTAAATCACTATGGCTGACAGGGCTGGCCCACTGGTTAGAGACCCCTGATGCCACCCTTGCGTCAGCATGATGCAGTAAATGGAATTTTTAATTAAAAGAAAAACCAGAAATTGCAAAAAATATATTAAACTTTGGAAATTCATAGAAAATTCAAACTAACTCCAAATTAAACAAATAATATATGAAAAATTATCATAAAAATACAAGGATTAATAATATGCACTTTATTTTCATGTTTGACCGTTTAAAATGGGGCAACAGTAGCAAATGTGCATATGGCATAATTTCAATTTGAATTTGAAGTTTGAATTTGCAATTCCTTTGCAATACACTTCAATTAAATGGAATTGTCAACATATCAGTACCATATACATCATGTGACAACCTTATCATGTGCTTGTGCATTTGACTTCGATGTTGTCCCCCCTTCGATGATGATTGATTCGGTAACAGTGTTTCCGAGACGGAGGTCACCCCCCGAAGCAGAAGACCGATAAACCCGTGTATCGTCAGCAAGGCAAGCAAACCCCATTAATCATGTCTATAAAAACCCAGTTCCCTCTCATTCTCGCTTATGCATGTTTAGGAGTAACCATGATACGTTCTTCCGCATAGATGAACCCATTCTAATGCATGACCTATCATTTTGTCATCGTATTAAGCAAACCCCAATCCTAGCAGATGTAGGAGTTGAATGTTGATCATGTGGCCCCTGTAACTGTTACTTCTTATTGCATGCTTAGTGTTACAATGAGGTTACTTTGATGTGACTAGGGATGGTTGTGATCATGATAATGCTGGTGTTAACGTGTTGGTGAACTTGACCTAAACAAGGTGAACGATGAGAGGCTGTGTAGGAGTACACAGTGGGTTGTCTCGTTGAACACCGCCTTAAGCCCGAGTTCTTGTATGGTAATCCAAGATAAAGAGTACAACCACACATTGGGCTCACTGACCCCTCTCGGCCTATTACCTCCATCCGTGTTGACGTCCAGGAGTCACATTAGTTCGGATATTCTATTTGGCATATGCATAGAAAAAGAATGGATGAAATGTTGCATCATATAGATATGTGGGTGGATCTGTGAAATATTGAAACCATCTTCTCGGATGGCATCTCGGTTGCCTACATTGTCTGAGTTCGTGTAACACCCTCACTGTCAGTGAACAGTAATCACTGTTACTGTTCATCTGTACTGTTCAAAACTTTTGTTGATCAACTTGGAACAGTTCAAATCTCAAATTTCACTTTGATGTTCTTGAATGCATGGTGATCATGGACCTTGATCATCTGGGATCAAAACAAGTACAAGACATTTGAAATAAAATTCAAACAAACCCTAGAATGCCTTTTGATGAATATTAAAAATATGGTGACCATAAATCTTTTCCAAAAATCTTGGAACCACTTTTATAAAATCCCAAATAATCATTGGACCACGCCCATGTAATCATTGGCATTTATTGGGCTACTGAAAATTGTAAACAATTAATAACGGTAGCAATTCCAGGCCAAATGCTCATTTAATAATAAAATAAATTAACAAAAGAGTTTAGAAAAACCCTAAACTTTTTGTGGTACTCTAGGAATATGCTCTACTAATTATGGAACCAAAATGGCATTATATAAAAATTCCTAAGCCATAAAATAATTGCTAAAAGAAATATCAGAAAAGAAAAAGGAAACGAAAATAAATAAATAAATAGAAAACCTGTCTACCGCCCAGGGCACAGCCCACCCGCTGGGCCAAGCCCACCACCAACCCCCAGCCCACCTCCACCCCGTTCCCCTTTCCCCTACCTCCCGCTACAGGAACCGGAGCCATGGCGTGGAGGCCATCCCGCGGCTCCACGCCCATCTCCATCGTCGTGGCGGCAATCCCGCCGTCACCAGTGGGGATAAGAACCCCTGTGCCCCCGCCCCTGTGGAACCCTAGCCGCCTCCCTCTCCTTCCCCTCACGCCTTCCCCTGCGCCTCCTTCCTCCCGCCCGAGGCCACTGAGCCGGGCCGTCGCCGCCGCTCGCCATTGGCGTGGCCAGCGACCATCTCAGCGCGAACCGACGCGTCCTGGAGCTCCCTCATGCACCACCTCATCAGCCCGCGCTCTAAATCGATTCGGGGTGCCGCCCAGCCAACGCCATCGTCGTCCTCCTCCGCCACGGTCACCAACGCCATTGACGTCGATTCGCCATATCCGGTCTTCCACGGCCCCGCACGAGCTCCCCATCAGGCCCCTCTCGGTGAGCCACACCTTTGGCCCTTGTTGCTCGCCGGTTTGGCATCTCCCACGCCGCCCTTGTCGACGCCACGATCCGGCCGACGCGGCAGCTCATCGTGCCCGTCGTGCTTCTTGTCCCAGCCGCGTCCAGCCCACGCCCCGGCCACGCCCCTCACGTGCACGCACGCTCCTAGCTGTGAGTGGCCATGCCCCCCCGCACCCACGCCTTCTCGCTTGCGCGCTCCGCCGCGTTCTCCTGGCCACCGGTGTCCTCCGCCGTGTCGAGTCCAGTGTGGAGGCATGCGTGTGCCACTGGCCAGTGGGGCCAGCCAGTTCTAATTAGGGCTTAATCCCCTGTTAACTACCCCTAATAAAATAGTTAATTAAAACTAGTTAAGTACCCCTTTGTGCCTATGACATGTGGGACTAGCACTTTAAATAACCCTTGGATTAATTAAACTGATCAAAATATCACTGCCTATATGACAGGTGGGCCCTCTGTTCTGTTTATTAAAATTTAAATGGTTTTAAATAATGTATCAATGACATGTGGGTCCCTGCTGTCAGTTTGACTGGTCAAAGTTTCTGTTCTGGATAATGCTAGAAGTAATGATTTAAATAAATCTAGTAATTGATTTAAAAATGATTTTACTTTGGAAATTCAATATATTTTAAACCGTAACTCGGATCGAAAAACTTTATACATGAAAGTTGATCAGAAAAATATAACGAATAAGAATACGCTATCCGTATGTCTACCCACCCCCCCTAACACACCGATCATCGACATTCCCCCTCCGGGCTGTCTGTCGATAATTCCCGGTACCGATAAAAAGTACACGGATGAATTTATTCCGAACACGAAAGTTGTTCGGAATGGTTCAACTAACCCGGATACACCCCCCTTATGTTTGTCGGATGTCCACGACACCTCCGGCATGAACCCTTCCCCCTCCGGACACCTTGTCCAGTAATCACCCGGAGCCGGTAGTTCATCCCCGGATGAATTCCCGCTCCGAGCAACGTGCATTGCACTGCGTTAGAACACCGTTAACATTTCATCTGTCATGTCATGCATATGTTTGTATATTATTGCCGTGTATTTACTGTTTCCTCCCCCCTTAATCTCCGGTAGACCCCGCTGCTACCGCCGACTACACCGCTGTCGGGTACGACTACTTCGTCGACGACCCTGCCCCTACCGTCGAGCTTCCAGGCAAGCAGAGCCATTCTCTTCCCCAGATATCGCCTACCTTTCCGTACTTTCTTGCACTAGGCATGGTTACTGCTGCTGCTACGTTATACTCCTATTCAATTGCATAGCCTGATTTTGTCGCCCCTTGATGTACCTTTTCCTTTATCCTATGCTGCCTATTATTACTTAAGCATATTTCAGCAGTGAGCCCTGCGCATTGTTAGCTAGGATTAGATAGCGGGTCGTGATCACTCAAGGGAGTGAACACGGGTACAATATATACAACTGCACAGGTACGGTACAAAGCAGACACCGCCAAAGGCCCCTATCTGGGTTATGCCTAGTCACCTCAAGTGTGAGCTATCAAGGAGTAATCCTTGTACTCCACTCGAGGCTGACTTTGTCTTGCCGCCATAGGGTCCTGGACATCGGTTGTCCTTAAGGTAAGAAAGTCGGGCGACCCAACGGTGCCCACGAGAGGTATATTGTCGGGAACGACAGGGAGGGTACGACCGACGTTACTGGCGTGCTTGGCCCCTGCTCATATCTCGCGAGAGTTACCAAACCACGCGAAAGTCGAGCTCTACCAACAGCACACGCGAGACAAGGTAAGGAGACAGTTCACCTTGTTGGTAACCGCAGTGACTTGGTGGGACGACAGGGCAGGCACCGATGTACTGGTGGTCCTGACTGCTGTTGTTGACCGCGGGTCGGTTAAGTCGAGGCAACGATAACGGTTGTCACGCAGGTTAATTAAAATGCTAAATGGTTCGGCGGATGACTTGAGAGGCCCGTTGGTCTGTACGCACTACCTACACGTGGGATTACGGTGTGGGCCCTCCGCGTCGTAGTTTGTCCGAAAGCTCTTCAGACGTCAGCAGTACCACGGGCTGATAGCCGGGAAGCGGTCTTGTCTTATTTGCTGCAGAAGGTGTGTTTGGATTTGCTTTTGCTTCACCGGCCAGTCTCGTACCGTGCAGGAGCGTGCAAGGGTGAGGGACCTAGACCCCTTGGCGCATAGGATATAGTCCGGCGGATGGCCTCTCTGTTGAGCCTAGGATGGGCTGCGTCGTGTCGGATAGCCTCGGTGGGGCGTTCCCTAACAAGGTTCACGCCACCCTGGAGATCCGAGCGTGTAGGCTGAACAGTAGTGCACCCCTGCAGGGAGTTTAATCTATTCGAATAGCCGTGTCCACGGTAACAGGACGCTTTATGCTGAAGCTGGATCTTACCACTAGAAACTATTATTATTAAACTGTATGGTTCCGGGTTTTCTTCCTCACGGGGATGTCGAGGAGGTGAACTCGGAGGCATTATTATTATTACTCATTACAACTTATATTATACAATGCTGCAGCAACTTCTGCTCCATTGTTACTTTATTGCTTATATGAACGGTTGGCTGATTCTTACCTCTTGCTGCAAGACATCGTCGGAAGATGCCAGTCTTCGATAGGCCTAGCTTCTTACCCTTATTCTGATTTCTATCTTGCAGTCCACTATATATACAGCCTTCCCTTTCCATTGATAAAAATGCATAATGCTTAGTAGCGGACGTAAGACTCGCGGGTATACTAGGTACTCACCTGCTTTATTTCCTTTACTGTTTTGCCTGATCGGCCGCTGCAGTCGACGTTGGAGCCCAGGAGCAGGAGTACCCCGGAGGCGGATACTACTACGTCGAGACCCCCGCTGACCAGGACCAGGAGTAGTTTCGGAGGCTCCCAGGCAGGAGGCCTTGCCTTTTCGATCTGTATCTCTGATGTTATTTGTGCTAGCCTTCTTAAGGCAAAACTTGACTAACTATGTCTGTACTCAGATATTATGGCTTGTATAACTTATGTATTCGGGTCCGCGTGACCCCCTTTATTGTAACATATTGGTTTATCCTTTTGTGTTTAGTGTTGTGCTGTGATATTCTCACTGTGGCACCCTAATCTCAGCCATGTACCCTGCGTGTATGATTATTGTACATGGATTGATTTTGGGGGCATCACAAGTTGGTATCAGAGCCGAATGCCTGTAGGAAGCCACCCCACCACTACCTGGTCGAAGTTGAGTCTAGAATTTGAAAAAACTATTTTGCTAACTTAATTGTTTGGCTTACGGGCCCACATCGATGTCACTACGTGTGATATCTATGCTATTAGGATCCTTTTCTCCTTACCTATGCTCTGGGACTCTACTCTCTTATCCTTGCTGGTAAGTTTTACAAACGCTGACATTAGGATCACGTTCTCTTGATTCCACCCGGCGTTTTTGGTGCTACCCCCATTGATTGAGTCGTGTCACAAGCGTCGTACGCCAGATCCCAGACCGCGGATCCCATTCTCATTCTGGGCAGGCCGCGCGTTCTCTGGCATCAACTCCTGTGGCCAACAGTTTTCTTGCGGGGTGATTGACATAGTGGAATCTATGTCGCGTCGTGTAATCCTTACCGCGGTTTGCGCGCCGCCTAGTGTGTCCTTTTTCCTTAATTTCTATGACGTTACGCTCCCCGATTTTCGATTGATTCTATGTGTGGATGTGTATGTCTTATATGACTACTCCTATATATCTGCGCCTCCTCTTTGTTGTCCCTTTACCTATTGCTTTTTTCCGGCATCTCGTTAAAAATGTTCATCGCTGAAATACCCCTGTTAAATTCTAGTAGGATGGCTGGTCGTGGTGGTCGTGGTCGTGGTCGTGGTGCCAACGATCCACCTCCGCCGCCGGACTACATGGCCGCGATGATGCAGCAGTTTCAGATGAACCAGGTGTTTATGCAAGGAGTCATAGATCAGCTCCAGAATCAGAACCAGAACCAGAACCAGCACCAGAACCACCCGCCTGTGGTTACTCTGCGGGATTTCATGCGTCTCAATCCCCCTCTCTTCCACCAACCGGAACAGCCGCTAGATGCTGATGATTGGCTTCGTGACATCACTCGTCAGCTGGAGTTCGCTAATGTGGGCGCTGCTGATTATGTCAACTTCGCGTCCTATTTCCTGCGTGGTCCCGCTGCTCAGTGGTGGGACACTTACAAGGGCTCGCTAGCTGAAGGGACTGTCGTCACCTGGAATGACTTCAAGACTGCCTTCCGTGCTCGTTATGTCCCCCAGGCGATTATGAACCGTATGAAGGACGAGTTCCGCAACCTCGTTCAGGGCAACAAAACTGTCGAGGCATACCAGAGGGAATTCCTCCGCCTCTCCCGCTATGCTGTAAGTGACCTCCCCAATGATGCAAGTAGGCAAGAGAAGTTCCGTGATGGACTCAACGCAGATCTCCAGCTTACACTGGCTTTGCACGTCTTCCCCGACTTCGCCACCATGGTGAACCAGACTATCACTCTTGAGACAGCTCAGCTTAAGTTCAGTGGTTCGCCGAAGCGCCCCCGTGATGCTGGCTCATCTTCGGGCGCAGCACAGAAGCAACGCGTTTGGATTCCACACAGTCTTATGCGTCCAACTGCCCCTGCACCAAGGCCGTCGTATGTTGCACCTCGTCTGCCTCCGCCCCCGCCGAGACAGCCGAAGACTGAGACTGCACCCCTCCGTCCTCAAGATGGCCTGTGTTTCAAGTGCCGTCAGCCAGGCCATATTTCCAGAGACTGCCCTCAGCGACAGAATCAACTGGTAGTTCACCCTGCTGGCCGCGGAAATGGTCGTGGCAACAATGGGACCCTCAACTATAATACTGGGTCAAATACTCATGCTCGTGGTCATGCTTACAACATTGATGTTGAAGCAGCTCAGGCACAGCCCGCTACAGTGATGGGTACTCTCCTCGTTAACTCAATACCTGCTACCGTTTTATTTGATACAGGAGCATCGCATTCATTTATGTCTGGAGCATTTGCATCTAAGCATGGCATATACCACGAAAAGATGTGCACCCCCTTGGCCGTCAAAACACCCGGCGGCATGTGTCACGTTGACATGCTGGCACCTAACATCACCGTCGAGATCGAAAGGATTGAGTTCCTTGTCTCCCCACATATTCTGAAGACCTCCACCATTGACCTTATCTTGGGTATGGATTGGCTGAAAGCCCACGATGCCGCACTTTATTGTGGCACCAAGGTCATCCAACTTTTTCATCCTTCTAGCGCGATTGTGAGTCACACTGCCATTGTGTCGATGAATGCCGAAGCTCGTATATATGCTCTGAATGCCTTGAATGTCGCACCTCTCGAAGGGATTGAGAAAGTCCCAATCGTTTGTGATTTTACCGACGTATTCCCAGAAGAACTGCCGGGGATACCCCCGATTAGGGAAGTTGAATTCGTCATCGACTTGAAGCCCGGCACCGTCCCTATTGCCAAGCGCCCATATAAGATGCCACCTCACCACCTCCTTGAATTGAAGAAGGAGATCGACACGGCCCTTGAGAAAGGCTTCATCCGTCCGAGTTCCTCTGCTTGGGGAGCACCTTCGCTCTTTGTCAAGAAGAGTGATGGCACGAACCGTTTGGTCCAAGATTACCGACCTATCAACCAAGCCACGATACAGAACAAGTACCCCCTCCCTCGGATCAATGATCTTTATGATCAACTTGCTGGATCCACGGTGTTTTCAAAACTCGACTTAAGGTTGGGTTACCATCAGATCCGGGTCCGTGATGAGGACATCTCGAAGACCGCATTCATTACTCGCTATGGTTCATACGAGTACACTGTCATGTCATTTGGCTTGACCAATGCACCAGCCACCTTCTCCAGATTGATGAACTTTATATTCATGGAATATCTCGACAAGTTTGTCGTGGTTTATCTGGATGATATATTGATTTACTCCAAGACCGATGCAGAACATGCTGAACATCTTCGTCTTATACTGGAAAAGCTTCGAGAACACAAACTCTATGCTAAGTATTCTAAGTGTGAGTTCTGGCTTCCCGAAGTAACCTACCTTGGTCATGTGATTTCCAAGGATGGCGTTGCCGTCAACCCCGAACGTATCCAGGCTATTCTTGACTGGACTCCGCCCAGGACTGTCAAGCAAGTCCGAAGTTTCCTCGGCCTTGCCAGCTATTGCCGCCGTTTTGTTGAGAATTTCTCCAAGATTGCCAAGCCTCTGACTAATCTGCTTCACAAAGGCGTCAAGTTTGAGTGGACTGATAAATTTCAAGAAAGTTTTCAAGCTCTGAAGGACAAGCTCACTTCTCCCCCAGTGCTTGCTCCCCCTGATACCCAGAAAGACTTCGTGATTTATTGCGACGCGTCTCGCCAAGGATTAGGTTGTGTCCTATTGCAAGAGCGCAAGGTGATTGCTTATGGCTCTCGACAGTTGCGTGCTCACGAAGAAAACTATCCAACACATGATCTCGAATTGGCAGCGGTAATTTATGCATTGAAGCTGTGGCGACATTACCTCGTCGGTAATCGTTGCGAGATCTTCACCGACCACCAAAGCCTGAAGTACCTGTTTACGCAACCAGACCTGAATCTCCGCCAACAGAGATGGCTCGAGACAATAGCCGACTACAACATGGGAATTTCTTACACCCCTGGCAAAGCTAATGTGGTGGCCGATGCCTTAAGCCGCAAAGCCTATTGTAGTGAACTTGAAGTTCAAGTGCAACAGCCACGTCTGTATGCAGAACTCCGCAAGCTGAACATCGAAATTGTTCCGCAGGGATATGTGAACTCCCTGGTGGTCCAACCAGACCTCGACACCCGCATCAAGACGGTACAACATTATGACTCCGACATTTGGAAGATTAAGCGTCGTGTCGCTAGCGGAGAGCCCTCATTCTTCACTATTGATGCAAATGATGATAATGCGGTGTACTTCAAGGGTCGTTTAGTGGTTCCGGTAGCCAAGGCCAATCTGAATTATGCCTCTGATGTCATGAAAGAAGCTCATGATACACCCTTGTCGATTCACCCTGGTAGTACCAAGATGTACCAAGACATTCGTCAGCGGTACTGGTGGTCCAACATGAAACAAGACATTGCTCGTTATATTGATGAGTGTGACGTTTGCCGTCGCATGAAAGCCAAACATCAGAGACCTGCTGGTACTCTGCAACCACTCTCTATTCCTGAATGGAAATGGGACAAGATTGAAATGGACTTCGTCACCGGATTGCCCCAATCACAGAAAGGTCATGATGCGATCTTTGTCGTCATCGACCGATTCTCCAAGGTTGCTCATTTTCTGCCTATCAAGGAGACGATCTCTGCTAGTCAGTTAGCAGACTTATATGTTTCCAGAATTGTTTCCCTCCACGGTATTCCGTTGGAGATCAGTTCAGACCGTGGCAGCATTTTCACCTCTAAGTTCTGGGATAGTTTCCAAGAAGCTATGGGCACTCACCTGAATTTCAGCACCGCTTATCACCCCCAGTCGCAAGGACAAGTCGAACGAGTCAACCAAGTGCTCGAAGATATGCTCCGAGCTTGTGTCATCTCATTCGGTAAGAAATGGGTGGAATCTCTTCCATTTGTTGAATTCTCGTACAACAATAGCTATCAAGCTAGTCTGAAGATGGCACCCTTTGAAGTTCTCTATGGACGTAAGTGTCGAACCCCTCTGAATTGGTCAGAAACTGGAGAACGAACTCTCATTGGTCCGGACATTATTCAGCATGCCGAAGATCAGGTTCGCGTTATTCGTGAACACCAGAAAGCTGCTCAGTCCCGCCAGAAGAGCAACTATGATCGCAAGCACAAGGAAATGGTCTATCAACCTGGTGAATATGCTTACCTCCGTGTCACCCCGATGCGAGGCACTCACCGCTTCAGAATCAAAGGCAAGTTAGCTCCTCGCTACATTGGCCCGTTCCGTATACTCTCCAGAAGTGGACCAGTGGCATACCGTTTGGAATTGCCGTCGAACCTCTCTCAAGTTCACGATGTTTTTCACGTGTCGCAACTCCGACGCTGCTTCAAAGACCCTATTCGCGAAGTGGAACATGATATGATCGAGCTGCAACAGGACTTGACTTATCAAGAACATCCAAGCCACATTCTCGATCAGTCTGAACGCAAGACCCGCAACAAGACAACCAAGTTCCTCAAAGTTCAGTGGTCGAATCATTCTGAAGATGAAGCCACTTGGGAACGCGAAGATCGTCTTCGTGAGGAATACCCCGATCTTTTCCCCTCTACCGCTTAGATTCTCGGGACGAGAATTCTTGTAGTGGGGGAGATTTATAACACCCTCACTGTCAGTGAACAGTAATCACTGTTACTGTTCATCTGTACTGTTCAAAACTTTTGTTGATCAACTTGGAACAGTTCAAATCTCAAATTTCACTTTGATGTTCTTGAATGCATGGTGATCATGGACCTTGATCATCTGGGATCAAAACAAGTACAAGACATTTGAAATAAAATTCAAACAAACCCTAGAATGCCTTTTGATGAATATTAAAAATATGGTGACAATAAATCTTTTCCAAAAATCTTGGAACCACTTTTATAAAATCCCAAATAATCATTGGACCACGCCCATGTAATCATTGGCATTTATTGGGCTACTGAAAATTGTAAACAATTAATAACAGTAGCAATTCCAGGCCAAATGCTCATTTAATAATAAAATAAATTAACAAAAGAGTTTAGAAAAACCCTAAACTTTTTGTGGTACTCTAGGAATATGCTCTACTAATTATGGAACCAAAATGGCATTATATAAAAATTCCTAAGCCATAAAATAATTGCTAAAAGAAATATCAGAAAAGAAAAAGGAAACAAAAATAAATAAATAAATAAATAAATAAATAAATAAATAAATAGAAAACCTGTCTACCACCCAGGGCACAGCCCACCCGCTGGGCCAAGCCCACCACCAACCCCCAGCCCACCTCCACCCCGTTCCCCTTTCCCCTACCTCCCGCTACAGGAACCGGAGCCATGGCGTGGAGGCCATCCCGCGGCTCCACGCCCATCTCCATCGCCGTGGCGGCAATCCCACCGTCACCAGTGGGGATAAGAACCCCTGCGCCCCCGCCCCTGTGGAACCCTAGCCGCCTCCCTCTCCTTCCCCTCACGCCTTCCCCTGCGCCTCCTTCCTCCCGCCCGAGGCCACTGAGCCGAGCCGTCGCCGCCGCTCGCCATTGGCGTGGCCAGTGACCATCTCAGCGCGAACCGACGCGTCCTAGAGCTCCCTCATGCACCACCTCATCAGCCCGCGCTCTAAATCGATTCGGGGTGCCGCCCAGCCAACGCCATCGTCGTCCTCCTCCGCCACGGTCACCAACGCCATTGACGTCGATTCGCCACATCCGGTCTTCCCCGGCCCCGCACGAGCTCCCCATCAGGCCCCTCTCGGTGAGACACACCTTTGGCCCTTGTTGCTCGCCGGTTTGGCATCTCTCACGCCGCCCTCGTCGACGCCACGCTCCGGCCGACGCGGCAGCTCATCGTGCCCGTCGTGCTTCTTGTCCCAGCCGCGTCCAGCCCACGCCCCGGCCACGCCCCTCACGTGCACGCACGCTCCTGGCTGTGAGTGGCCATGCCCCCCGCACCCACGCCTTCTCGCTTGCGCGCTCCGCCGCGTTCTCCTGGCCACCGGTGTCCTCCGCCGTGTCGAGTCCAGTGTGGAGGCATGCGTGTGCCACTGGCCAGTGGGGCCAGCCAGTTCTAATTAGGGCTTAATCCCCTGTTAACTACCCCTAATAAAATAGTTAATTTAAACTAGTTAAGTACCCCTTTGTGCCTATGACATGTGGGACCAGCACTTTAAATAACCCTTGGATTAATTAAACTGATCAAAATATCACTGCCTCTATGACAGGTGGGCCCTCTGTTCTGTTTATTAAAATTTAAATGGTTTTAAATAATGTATCAATGACATGTGGGTCCCTGCTGTCAGTTTGACTGGTTAAAGTTTCTGTTTTGGATAATGCTAGAAGTAATGATTTAAATAAATCTAGTAATTGATTTAAAAATGATTTTACTTTGGAAATTCAATATATTTTAAACCGTAACTCAGATCGAAAAACTTTATACATGAAAGTTGATCAGCAAAATATAACGAATAAGAATGCGCTATCCGTATGTATACCCACCCCCCCTAACACACCGATCATCGACATTCCCCCTCTGGGCTGTCTGTCGATAATTCCCGGTACCGATAAAAAGTACCCGGATGAATTTATTCCGAACACTAAAGTTGTTCGGAATGGTTCAACTAACCCGGATACACCCCCCTTATGTTTGTCGGATGTCCACGACACCTCCGGCATGAACACTTCCCCCTCCGGACACCCTGTCCGGTAATCACCCGGAGCCGGTAGTTCATCCCCGGATGAATTCCCGCTCCGAGCAACGTGCATTGCACTGCGTTAGAACACCGTTAACATTTCATCTGTCATGTCATGCATATGTTTGTATATTATTGCCGTGTATTTACTGTTTCCTCCCCCCTTAATCTTCGGTAGACCCCGCTGCTACCGCCGACTACACCGCTGCCGGGTACGACTACTTCGTCGACGACCCTGCCCCTACCGTCAAGCTTCCAGGCAAGCAGATCCATTCTCTTCCCCAGATATCGCCTACCTTTCCGTACTTTCTTGCACTAGGCATGGTTACTGCTGCTGCTACGTTATACTCCTATTCAATTGCATAGCCTGATTTTGTCGCCCCTTGATGTACCTTTTCCTTTATCCTATGTTGCCTATTATTACTTAAGCATATTTCAGCAGTGAGCCCTGCGCATTGTTAGCTAGGATTAGATAGCGGGTCGTGGTCACTCAGGGGAGTGTACACGGGTACAATATATACAACTGCACAGGTACGGTACAAAGCAGACACCGCCAAAGGCCCCTATCTGGGTTATGCCTAGTCACCTCAAGTGTGAGCTATCAAGGAGTAATCCTTGTACTCCACTCGAGGCTGACTTTGTCTTTTCGCCATAGGGTCCTGGACATCGGTTGTCCTTAAGGTAAGAAAGTCGGGCGACCTAACGGTGCCCGCGAGAGGTATATTGTCGGGAACGACAGGGAGGGTACGATCGACGTTACTGGCGTGCTTGGCCCCTGCTCGTATCTCGCGAGAGTTACCAAACCACGCGAAAGTCGAGCTCTACCAAGAGCACACGCGGGACAAGGTAAGGAGACAGTTCACCTTGTTGGTAACCGCAGTGACTTGGTGGGACGACAGGGCAGGCACCGATGTACTGGTGGTCCTGACTGCTGTCGTTGACCGCAGGTCGGTTAAGTCGAGGCAACGATAACGGTTGTCACGCAGGTTAATTAAAATGCTAAATGGTTTGGCGGATGACTTGAGAGGCCCGTTGGTCTGTACGCACTACCTACACGTGGGATTACGGTGTGGGCCCTCCGCGTCGTAGTTTGTCTGAAAGCTCTTCAGACGTCAGCAGTACCACGGGCTGATAGCCGGGAAGCGGTCTTGTCTTATTTGCTGCAGCAGGTGTGTTTGGATTTGCTTTTGCTTCACCGGCCAGTCTCGTACCGTGCAGGAGCGTGCAAGGGTGAGGGACCTAGACCCCTTGGCGCATAGGATATAGTCCGGCGGATGGCCTCTCTGTTGAGCCTAGGATGGGATGCGTCGTGTCGGATAGCCTCGGTGGGGCGTTCCCTAACAAGGTTCACGCCACCCTGGAGATCTGAGCGTGTAGGCTGAACAGTAGTGCACCCCTGCAGGGAGTTTAATCTATTCGAATAGCCGTGTCCACGGTAACAGGACGCTTTATGCTGAAGCTGGATCTTACCACTAGAAACTATTATTATTAAACTGTATGGTTCCGGGTTTTCTTCCTCACGGGGATGTCGAGGAGGTGAACTCGGAGGCATTATTATTATTACTCATTACAACTTATATTATACAATGTTGCAGAAACTTCTGCTCCATTGTTACTTTATTGCTTATATGAACTGTTGGCTGATTCTTACCTCTTGCTGCAAGACATCGTCGGAAGATGCTAGTCTTCGATAGGCCTAGCTTCTTACCCTTATTCTGATTTCTATCTTGCAGTCCACTATATATACAGCCTTCCCTTTCCGTTGATAAAAATGCATAATGCTTAGTAGCGGATGTAAGACTCGCGGGTATACTAGGTACTCACCTTCTTTATTTCCTTTACTATTTTGCCTGATCGGCCGCTGTAGTCGACGTTGGAGCCCAGGAGCAGGAGTACCCCGGAGGCGGATACTACTACGTCGAGACCCCGCTGACCAGGACCAGGAGTAGTTTCGGAGGCTCCCAGGCAGGAGGCCTTGCCTTTTCGATCTGTATCTCTGATGTTATTTGTGCTAGCCTTCTTAAGGCAAAACTTGACTAACTATGTCTGTACTCAGATATTATGGCTTGTATAACTTATGTATTCGGGTCCGCGTGACCCCCTTTATTGTAACATATTGGTTTATCCTTTTGTGTTTAGTGTTGTGCTGTGATATTCTCACCGTGGCACCCTAATCTCAGCCGTGTACCCTTCGTGTATGATTACTATACATGGATTGATTTTGGGGGCGTCACAGTTCGTATCGTTGAACCGGCCGGACTCTCGAGCGGGATCTACCTCAGATAGTCGACTCCTGGAATAGACCGGTTGTGAGCGAAGTGTCGTGGTGAACATCCTCGCCGGCACCCCTTGAATGGTGACGAGTACTTGGCGGTAACTAATGGTCATGTGTGTGTAGTTTACACCCTTGCAAGCTTAACAAAAATTATTCGAATAGCCGCCTCCGCGGTTATGGACTACTTGTAACATGTACCTGATTATTAGACAACTTGAATGGATATCTAAAACTTGCAAGATAAGCGTGAGTTATATGGCGTTCTTCCTCGTGGGGAAGTCGAGGAAGTATCCATAGTGGTGTGTTGGTTGGAGACTTGGTAGTGGACTCGTGTACGCTTCTTACCTCAAGTCTGGTACTCGTAGTACAGGACTAGCCAAGTTAAAGCTGGCACTTCTGCATGTTGAAACCCCACCTCCCTTTACCTTGAAACTTGAGCATGAGTAGTGTAGTTCTGATGTAAGTCTTACTGAGTACGACTTTGTACTCACGTTTGCTTATTCTATGTTTTAGATGAGAACCCAGCCCCCGATGGAGTCACCTTCCTGAAGCTCGACGTTGACTAAGTTAGTATAGTTCCAGACAGCAGTCTGGTCCCTCGTGGAAGGGCTATGTATGTTGAACAAGTCTTATCTAAGCCATTTGTTAATCTTGTCTTACTCAGACCTAATTTGCTTCCGTTGTTTGATATAATGTTGGATCACAGACTCGTGATATCTTTGTGTACTCTATGTAAGTCAATAAAGATATACTTTGTAGAGTAATGTGATGATACCTGCAGTTCGCACTAGACATGTATGTTGCGTGTATGATTATAACGTGCATGCCTTAGTGTGGGTTTTCGATAGCTTGGTTGGGATCTTGCTGGCGGTCTTTTATACACCAAGTGGCCCTTAGATGTGCGCAACTTGGGGCATTGCGATGCGATTGCTCGTGACTCTGTCACGTGGCACACTTTGATGTATGATCGAGCCCGCCCGAGACCCCGACTAAGTGATCGGTCTGGAGTCTGTTTATGTAAGTGATATGATTCAATAGATAATATGGTTGAGGGGACTTGTCTATGAGTATGGGATTTCACCACCCATAAGTATTTAGACTTGTGAGGGAACGATGAGGACCCATCTCAGATGATCATCCGGGCCTGGATGGGATGCCCCTCATGTTCGATACTTTCCGAGAGTCTTCTGTGCTTGGCCTTGTCTGCTTAGACAAGTGGGTATGGCTCTCGGCTCTCCATATGATTGTGTTGTAACAGGATTTACATACGCATATTCCGGGTCCCGACATTAAGGTTATGCAGACATATCTATATCTCTTAAAAAGTCAAACCCCACTAAGATGCATTTATGGTGTTTGTATCAAAATTTCATCTATCCACATCATCCACTCTTGTAGCCAATCATTTGTCCACATCATCCACTAAAACCCCCACTAAAATGCATTTATGATATCTATCTCAACATGCAAGCTATCCACATCACCCACTATTATAATCAATCATTTGTCCATGTCATCCACTTTTATTTATATGCATCTTATACCTTTCAATTTATATAGCAGAGTCCTTATAGAGATTTCCTCTATAATGCGCGGGCTATTCTTCTAGTTATACAATGTATATGTTATGTCCTAGATTTGAGGTCCTCGCATGTTCTTCGGATCACATGTGATGATGTTATTTTCTTGTGTATTCAAGAGTTATTTATATTGTCTTTGAACATCATCACTAATATGTATCAATAAGTATGTGACTTGTTTGTATCACAATATATTATATGATGATTCTAATGGTTTCTAGTTGGTAATATTATATGGACGCATAGATATGCTAATTCGATAATATGAACTCGGGGATGAGGGTCACCGAGTCAGACATACCTTAAGTACAATGTATATGATACCTAGACTTGAGGTGCTCGCATATTCTATGGACAAGGACTGGCTCACCTAAGGACTATCAAACGTTGCTTTCGAACAAGTCATGAGACATGTCACGAGACATGGTTAACGGGGATGTGAATTTCCCTTCAACGCAGAGATATACTCTGTGGTCTTGTTGGATATTCAAATTCTAAAAGCATGGTCATGCGACTTTGATTATTGTTAATCCAATTCAAAAATTTGCATCACAATTTAGGAGAAGAGAGGTCGAGAAACTAACAAATGTGAGAATACTCACCTTGAAATTGAAAACATATATCGTGAGGCAAAAAATATGATGCATATCACACATTATCAAGGTTTGTCAAATGAATTTACGCACACATGAAAGTTGATATGTTTTCCTAGGAGTCACTACCAGCTATAGACTCAGATCATGTCCATGTGTACATGAATCTATAAGGTCCTATTAAGGGGTTGGAGCCTAATTTGGTTAGGATCCCAGTTAGTTTGGGATTAGAGCTCTAATGCACTTCTAGTGTAAAAGTGTTGGGGGACATAGTAGAAAATGAAAAAGATCTACGAATAAAGGTCCCGAGATCATGCATAAAGATGCAAGCCAATGATATATCTATCGCATAATAAAGTGCAACAAAGAGTAGAATCGGTGAAGAACGTTGATACAGATCCCCACAACTACGAACTTACAACCTCCCAATCATGAGGATTTCGTCCCTCGAATAAGGATTTAAATCATAATTCCTCCACCAGTACCCACACATCCTGAGGTAGCAGGTAAACATCATCGAAGAAAACTAAAGGAAGAACTAGCCACGTTTGATATAGAATAATCTAGACCGGGGAGAAATAAAGAGGCGAGTAGCAGTAGAGGGGTGCGAACCTTAAGTATTGGGGTGCCTTGTGTAACCCCCTGATCATCTATATATAGGTAGCCAAGCCAGGGGTCGGTCGGTCTAAGTGGAATGAGTCCCCCTAGGACCATGTCTCCCCATGGGACTCCTTCCCACCGGGGAGTCCTAATCCTACCAAGACTTCCTAGTCCATTCCAACATGGGCCGTTGGGGTTCCTTCCCACCAAAGCAGAGGGTGCGGCCCACTAGGGAGAACGCAAAATACGGCGGAAGCTTCCAGGACCTTTTGGAACCATTCTCGATCAGTTTGAACCACTTTTCAAGATATCTTCCGATATTCCGATAAATCGTCCAATTTATCCCTTCTCAGTGTCAGACCGATAAGATAAATCGGCCGATAAATCACTTGATATGCGGATAAATCGCCCGATGTGCGGATAAATCGCCCGATTTACCCCATATCTTGGGTCGACCGATAAGTTCCCGATAAGCGATATCCCCAACATTGGTTTGAACCTTCAGGAACACTTCAGGGATGTTTCAAAACCTTTTGGAACCATTACGAGACGTTACTAGACAATCTAGTTAGGTTCTGAGACCATCCAGGTTACCATCCAAGAGATACCATGACCTGTTTCGCGTCTTAGAACGCACTTCGACCATCCGTAAATGTTTCCGAATAATTTAGGATATCCCCGAGACCATTCCTAGACGTTTCGGAGCCTTTCGGGATAATTCTTAAACATTTCGGAACCACCCTAAAATACTCAGAACACTTTTGGAGCCCTCCGAAACATTTCTGATGCACATTCTCAATTATGTCCTTCATTCTAGTGATCTAGCATACTACTATCATTGAGTGTGTGACCGTCTATGTTCAGTATTACGTGGGCATGACCCGAACACCTTCAGGACAATAATCAATAGAGGGATCCTGACACTCATATTGACTCCCACACATACATGAAAATTTATCGAGTGAACCTTTTGTTTAAACATGCACCATTTCTTTTTCTTTGCGACATATAACAAAATCCGAGGCGATCAATTAGTCATTTCTTCTGAAGCAACACTTAATCACAACACCTTGTTATCCTCTATATCGGTTTGTTCTCTTACTCGTTATCTAAATTCTATATCCCTATGACTTAATCGCACAGTGTCTGGTCAGACTATAATGGATACCGTCATACCGAGTGGTTCCAAAGAAATATATCTTCACCTTGAAGGAGTAAATCATAACCTCAAGTTATCACAATCACTAGACAAACTTTCTAATGGATATGGAAACTCACTGTTATTGTCACCCAGTTACCGGTAACATTTGATAAGAACCAAAGTACATCATCCGATGTTAAGAAACTGGATACTCTCATGGTCTCAGGAATTTTGTATATGATAACAATTATATGATATGACCATATCATTAAGCTGGATTCGTTCAACATCATTGTTCTGCTTAACAATATGCTCTCACTGTTGATGGTAGTTTTGTCATGATTGCAATCACCCTATGATCAGGAAAACCTAATCATCATGCAACAAATGAGCTAGTATTAGAGGATAGACTAGGAAATTTTTTGTGTTTATGTTTTCACACGTGCAAATGAGTTTCTTCTTAGTGTCATATTCGTGGTCACCGCAATCATAGTCCTTCTGCACTCCTATCTTGTAATCTACGATTGTGTAATGGTTTGATGGATGGATTTGTTTTTCTGATCTATTGATCTGCCAAACATCTATAGAGAATTTATTCGTGTTGAAATTACAAAGAAAATTTTCTTCAATTGTAAAATTGACTAGTGAATTCATGCCATATAGTTATCGTGCTTGCAATTGTATATTTTTATTTTTATGCTAGGAATACAAATAAAATGTTATCGAATATTCAAATATATTATTGAAAATGCAAATGAGTCATTTTTTTATTTTGTACATTACATAGACATTTTATTACTTGTTGAAAATACAAATAAAATGTTGCCAAGAAATTGAATTATAAGTTGTTTAAATGCAAAGAGTTGCATTTGTTCACATGTGCATATAGAAGGTAATTTTACCATTCATAGAAAAGAGGTAAGTGGAATTAGATTCTCCTTATTTAATCTCTTCAACCAAACACACAAACGAAACCAATCAATGTCATTTTTTTATCTCCAATCCATCACAAGGATGAAATCAACCCATTCCTCTGTAATGGAACCATGCTATTCCATTACTTTTGATCCTAAAACCAAACACAACCTTATAATTGATTCACACCTTTTTCTTTTAGCGTGAATGTTCTTTCGAGCTACACATGTTTTAAGATTTGTGCGCCTCACCTGGACAGTTTTTGAGATCAGACAACGAAAATTTTGGCGTTCACTTTCTAAACTTTGGAAAAAGAATCTCTATCTCTACTATTAAAAAAACATAAGGTTTCCATTTCACCCTCTCCTTCATCCAACCTCTCTATATATGGTCCCCCTTCTCTGCTCTTGTTTGATTTTTTCCTTCCATCTTTGATTTTTCTCTCAAATAATAATACTATTTTGGTAAGTCAATAAATTCTTACCAAATAAGTGCTTAACATTAAGATGGCATTTTCCTCCCGTCTCTAATCTTTCTCCTAAATAATATTTTCTTACATACTATCGCTAGCACTTGAAAAGAACCTAACGTTCCATGTATCTATCTATATCTATCTATATCTTCTATATATATATATATATATATATATCTATATGTATCTATATCTATATCTATATATCTATCTATCTATATCTATCTATATCTATATCTATATCTATATCTATATCTATATTTATACTTCTATATCTATATCTATATACTACATAAAAAGAACATAATGTTCCCATTTCACCATCTCCTTCGTCCAACCTCTCTATATATGGTCTATTTTCCCTTCTTTTGTTTGATTTTTTTCCTTCCATCTTTGATTTTTCTCAAATAATAATATTCTTTTGGTAAGTTAATAAATTCTTCTCAAATAAGTGCTTAACATTAAGATGAAAAATTCCTCCCATCTCTAATCTTTCTCCTAAATAATATTTTCATAGATACTATCGCCACTACTTGAATATATCTCTCCTACTTAAAAAGAACGTAAGGTTCTGTTGTCCACCTCTTTTTTCATTCAACCCTTCGTTCCTTGTCCTACGATTCCCTCCATCATTTTAATCACATTAATTGGTATTCCTTTTCTCCCATTATCATTTAGTGATCAACTTAAATATCATTTTTTTTCTTCCACTACCATTTAATCATTATGCAATCATGTTAATTGACATTCCTTTTCTCCCACTATTATTTAATCATCAAATTAAATGCATTCATTTTCTCCCACTACCATTGAATCACCATGCAATCATCATCTTAATTGTCATTCATTTTCTTAGACTGCCATTTAATCACCATGCAAATCACCGTATAGCAGTATTTAATCAATCTTCCAATTCGGGTGGGCTAAAGGAAATAGCTCCCAACCAATTCGTCCACACCACTGCTAGCCAGCAGGACAAACACACCAGGATCAAGCCATTGACGGATTCAATTTCTCCCAGTCCCGGGTAAGTTCAAATTTCTTCATGTTTACTGATCTTGACTAAGTTGGGCGTCGTTGCGCAAAGAGCGCGGGGTCGATTTGATGGTGTCTTCAAGCCATGGTGATGGGTGTACGCGTTGGGCGGGATGATGCAGACCGGGGTGCAGAAAGTGCAGAGTGGCGAGGCAAGGGGAGACGTGGACCGGACGCCGATGGACCGAACAACCCATGACATTGTACGACGATGGATGGCGGCGGTCAATGGCGCCTGCAGCCGGCGGTACGAGATTATCATGTACAGGAAGGAGAGGGGGAAAAGGCGCGTGTCCATCATGAGCACATATCACCATTTCGTTCATCGTCCGTTTCATCCATCATCTGTTTCGTTGATCGTTCCTTTGTCCATTGCCCGTTTTGTCCATCTACCTTCCCCCGTCTCTCTCACGCAACAATAATTAATACTAATTGCCACCAAAATCACCGGACCCCCCTTCCTACAATCTCTAACGAAACCTTTAATGTGTGAAGGTAAATCACGGGCAGGATTTTATTAGCATTTATTACACGGTCACATTAATGTGGAAAGGTAAATCACGGGTAAACATAAGAATATTTATTTCCTAGTACTATATATTATTATTATTATATTATATTTTACTACTTAAAAAGAACATAAGGTTCCCATTTCACCCTCTCCTTCGTCCAACCTCTTTATATATGGTCCCACTTACCTTCTCATGTTTGATTTTGTCCTTCCATCTTTGATTTATCTCTTAAATAATAATATTCTTTGCTAAATCAATAAATATTTACCAAATAAGTGCTCAATATTAAGATGAAATTTTCCTCCCATCTCTAATCTTTCACCTAAATAATACGGAGTATTTTCTTAGATAGTATCGCTACTACTTGAAAAGAACCTAACGTTCCATGTTTCACCTAATGTTCCATGTTTCCCCTTCATCCAACCTTAATTTACTTACCTTCTGAACTGATTTCAATTTATTTATTTACTAAACTTCTCATCAAGCTATAAGGTAAATCACATATAGAACGTGATAAATATTTATCTACACAATCACATTAATCTGTGCAATTAAATCACAAACTAAAATGTTACTCGTGGCACTGTCCTAGTTAAAAGGAAAAAAAGTTTATTTAAAAAAAGTGAAGAATGAACATCCGTGCCCGCGGGCTAATCGCGGCCCAGGGCCAACGTCAAGTAACACATCGACCGACCCGGGCAACACCTAGACCCCACTCCGTCGCTCAAAAAAAAAAAAACCTAGACCCCACTCCCAGCCACAGAGGCCACTCACGCGCCACCTCCCCAACCGAAGCCCGGCTGTCCGCGCCGCCGCTGCCGCCGGCGACCACCACCCCTCAACCCCGACCTCGCCCCAGACCACCCACCTCCATCATCCAGCTAGGCCTCCCCCGGAGCCACCGACGTCACGGCCGGACTACCCCATTGCCGGCCGGCCGGCCGTCCTGATCCCGCGCACACTCCGGGTAATCTACAAATCAGAACCCTTGCCCTTTTACCGTTTCTACACCCCTTTCTCTGAAACCCACAAGACGACCACAAAAGAAACCTCCATTTCACAGGCTCGCTCGCGTGCCCTGCACCCTTTCCTTTCCCCATTCTGCGCAGGTTTCTACCAGAAGCCATGCCCCAGAGCAAGAAATGTCTCGTCAGTTCCGGAAACGGAGACGCGCACGCCGTTCGGTGTGCCATTGTTTGTTGCAGAGCCATGCCATTCTCTCGCTCCTGAAAGCGACGACCTCCATTTTCCTCCAGTTGCTTGCTACGAGGGGCCGGGCGGACAGAAAACCTCAGCATCTTGTGCGGATTCCGCACGCAATTCGTTATCAGTTTGGAAAGTTCGTTCGCGGCCTTGTGCGCTTGTGGGCATGGCGTCGCCGATCATGAGAAAGAGATGCGTTTACTTACAAAAAGTAGAAGGGAGGAAATGTTAGCTGCAAGACTTGCAGGTCTTGTCTTTTCCGGCGATGGTCACCGTGAGAAGAAGAAGAAGGCTATCACACAACCGCCGTATCAATTAGGCGTTGAGTTCTTCCAGACACCTCGAAATTACTGCCTACATATGTCTTGTGGATGGAGAAGCAGGATGGTTTTCTGTTCTTACTCCTGGGGCCACAAACCAGTAGCAGACACTTGCACTGCACATAAGTTCAGTTTCTGTAATGATCCGTCCAAACTCCTAATTTGTGCTACTTTGGGTAGACAGTGATTAGACTCAAGTCGCCTGACAGAGAAAATGATCCACCCAAGGCCACTATCTATCTTAAGGTTTTGGTATAATCCCCAACAATCCAAACAGGCCTTAAATAATGACCATGACATGCAAATCAAGCGCATCCTATCGTTCCACCGATGATTCTCGATGATTCTTTGCTGAGTTAAAAGCTCATTTTTATTGTTGAGGTTTGATGTGGAACTGGTAGGAAATTCAGGCAGACTTCGTTGCATATGCCCTGAACCAAATGGCAGCACTTCTTACAAATAAGCAAAGGAAAAATGCTTGCCTATATCCTACTGAATCGCCAAAAGTTTGTGTTAACCGGCTATCTTTGCCTGACGATCATATCTATTTCCTACACTAGGTGTGTCTGAATGTTATTCATCCCCCTGCTTTGCAACACGTACTGTCAGCCTGTCACCGGCGCCTAGAGTCCACGCCAGGGTTACCGGCAGACCAGGGAAGATTCTGCCATTCGTCTCTAGAATCCTCTGCCCAGCATTGCCATTCTCGTCGGCGAAATCCTGAGCGCCACAAGTGTGGAGATCCATTTCCCTGGACATCTTGCACATACATACACACGCCACGAAATATACGCACCGCTGACGATACATCGGCGTCGAGCCCCGCTGTTGCGCATGTACACTGGCCTTATCAGCCAGTCCAGCACGAACACGTCGTGATCATTTTGTTTTTGACGCTGGCATAAACCTCTTATATATACCTGTGAGGCAGCTGTTTTCTCCTCCATTCCCAGCAGTGCCCAACTGAAGAAAAATATCAAGTGAGCTTCACACATTACACTCACTGACGATCCATCCACAACGTCACGTTGCCAAGTTTGCTCTCGTAAGATTATTGTATTATGTGATGATCTATCTGTTGTTGCACACTCACTGCGATCGAATTTTCTGATTGATGTGCTGCTTCACTTGCCTTGCAGATTTCACGAGGTTGATGGAGACGGACGAATCTGCGCGGCAGGGTGCCGCAGGCGGTCACGTCCCGGCCAGCCGATCCGCCGAGTTGCTGGCCTTCATGGTAAGTCTCCGGACGAGGAACCAACGATCTTGCAATGCCAACTTGATCGGACCACGGGGTTGAGCGGTGTCGTGCCAGTGTAGGAGCGGCACGGTGACCCGATGATGGCGTCTCCTGACCAGGACGACTACCCCTTCGACGCGGCGGCGCTCCGTGCGTCGGCGCACCCGGTCTCCATCAGCCTGCCGGCCTCTCCGTCCAGGTTCGACGTCGCCCGGACGGAGATAGAGTTCCCGCCGCGGCGCGCCGCTGCCACCGTCGCGGACGCGTCGGCGCGCATGCCGCCGCGGCCGCCGGCGATGGTGTCCGTCGCGTTCGAGCACGTGGAGAAGGTGGTGTTCCGCTCCCAGCCGATCCCCGCGCCGGCTTCCGAGCTGCCCAGCGCACGGGACTCCCATTCAGTGGTGGTGCACGACGACTCCATGTCGATGAGCCGCGACAGCGGGGCGCGCATGGGGAGGAGCAAGGCGCGGAGGGACACGAGCTACGACTCGTTCAAGACGTGGTCCGGCAAGCTTGAGAAGCAGCTCACCACCCACCTCCGCGTCGTCAGGCAGCCGCAGCAGCAGCAGGAGGACGAGCCCGAGGAGGAAGACGACGGCGCAGCGGCCACGAGCGGCCGCCCCTCCTCGTCCATGCCCAGAGTCCATCGCTTCTTCGCGGCGCTGGAGGGCCCCGAACTCGACAAGCTCCGGGTACACCACGAGCTACTCGTTACGTGTCTACTAAACGCATTGATGATGCAACAGGGGACCTCACGTGCTGTCGTGTTTGCTGTGCCGCGTCGCCGCCGTCGCCGTTGTCGTCAGTCGTCGGAGGAGTTGGTGCTGCCGTCGGACAAGACGTGGCCGTTCCTGCTCCGGTTCCCGGTGTCGGCGTTCGGGATGTGCCTGGGCATGAGCAGCCAGGCCATCCTGTGGAAGAACATCGCCATCTCGGCGTCCACGCGGTTCCTGCACATCACGCTCCGGACAAACCTCGTGCTCTGGATCGTGTCGGTGGCGCTCATGTGCTTCGTGTCGGCGCTGTACGCGTGCAAGGTCATCTTCTACTTCGAGGCGGTGCGGCGGGAGTACTACCACCCGATCCGCGTCAACTTCTTCTTCGCGCCGTGGATCACGTGCCTGTTCCTGGCCATCGGCGTGCCGGAGCTGGTGGTGGAAAGCCTCCCGCACTGGCTCTGGTACGTGCTCATGGCGCCCATCATCTGCCTGGAGCTCAAGATATACGGGCAGTGGATCTCCGGCGGGCAGAGGCGGCTGTCGAGGGTGGCGAACCCGTCGAACCACCTGTCCATCGTCGGCAACTTCGTGGGCGCGCTGCTGGGGGCCATCATGGGCTTGAGGGAGGGCCCCATCTTCTTCTTCGCCGTCGGGCTCGCGCACTACATCGTGCTCTTCGTGACGCTCTACCAGAGGCTGCCCACCAGCGAGACGCTGCCGAGGGACCTCCACCCGGTCTTCTTCCTCTTCGTGGCGGCGCCCAGCGTGGCCTGCCTCGCCTGGGCGCGCATCACCGGCGAGTTCGGCTACGGCTCCCGGATCGCCTACTTCATCGCCATGTTCCTCTACGCCTCGCTGGTAACCTCGATCGGCATGCTGCATTCCGATCACGAGCTCTGGATCACTGAGAAGTGAGAACTGATTTGGTGGTGGTGCGTGCAGGCAGTGCGGATCAACATGTTCAGGGGGTTCAGGTTCTCGCTGGCGTGGTGGGCGTACACGTTCCCGATGACGAGCGCGGCGATCGCGTCGATACGGTACTCGTCGGAGGTGAGGAACGCGTTCACGCAGGCCATGTGCATCGTGCTCACCGTGGCGGCTACGCTCGCGGTGACGGCGCTCTTGCTGACCACGCTGCTGCACGCGGCCGTGCACCACGACCTCTTCCCCAACGACATATCCATCGCCATCGCGGAGCGCAGGCCCAAGCACAGCGCCGTCGCCGAGATGAACGCCGAGGCCGCATGCAGAGACCTCGAGGCCGCCGCCAGCACGGCATATGAGCTCAACTGAACTGAACCGGCGAACATTCCAAGAGTTTTCTGTGGGTCGAGTTTACTGCCGTGCGGGGCAGTGCGCAGTCCGACTCAACACGTACGTACGCACATCGGTGATGCGAGTGCGAATGTGCTAGTCTGTTGTGACTTATGTGGTACGTGTATATGTAGATTTTTTTTATGGTAGTACAGTCTCATTCATATAATAAATATTAATATATAAATTAAACTTTCAAAAAATGTATAAATTAAATATACATCGACCTGAACGCGTCTTCGCAGAAAGAACCATGGTAAAAAGATTGAAAAAGGATAAGTGTTATTCCCTCCATTCCATAATATAGTGCATCCTTGATTTTCGTGTTTTAACTTTGACCACAAATTTAACCAACCAGACCAGTTGTGACGAAAACCAAAAATGTATCATTACAATCTTCTTTCGAATACAAATTTAATGATATAATTTTGGTTCCGCCGCATTTGGTCTCGTTGGTTTAATTTATGGTCAAATTTAAACCTCGATAAGCGTGGGCGCACTATATTATGGAATGGAGGAAGTACACGTTAGATACTTAGAATGTTGGACCAAACGCTTCATCTATCTTTCATCTGCTTTGCACGATTCTTGGGGCTGATGTCACGTCGTGTTTTAAGACGAGTGCTACTAGTTGGTCGGCGAATCTTTTAAAACGATACGCTGGGTCGCGGGCCGTTTGATATAGCGTGGTCAAGAAATAGAGTGGTATCTTTATCATTATAACACAGACAATGTTGCGAAAGGCTTTGCAACAAATCTTGTGTTGCAAAAACTTTGCAACATACACAATGTTGCTAACGCATATCACGACGGCATTGGCATCGTTCGCCGTGTAACCTTTGCAACAAAGCTCATGTTGCAAAAGACCTTTGCAACACAGGACATGTTGTAGAAACACAATCACACCAGTCGGAGAAGCATGCCGTTGTGCCCTTTCTCTTCCTCCCCTCCTCCTTTCCTTCCTCTTCTCCCATCTCTTCATCTCTCTCTCTCTCTCTCTCTCTCTCTCTCTCATATCGAACGTCGTGCAGAACACGACTTGCACGTGGCCTCCCTGGCCTCGCCGACGTGCTTGCCAGTAGCGAGCCACCGATGGCTGTTGTCGAAGCAGCACGAGATGGCGTCGACTCAACAGGGAGCTCGGAAGTGAGCACGAGAGGCCACTACTTCTAAGTAATCCAGATCCAGATCCCGCAACAGACCAGTCATTGCAGTGAGAGAGAGAGAGAGAGAATATGATGGGATTGATTTGCTTTCTCTTGGCAAGAACTCGTGCGGCAACGGGGAAGATAAGGATAAGAGAGACGAGCCACGTGTGGTTCCAAAGGGGCACGTGGCACACCCAGAAGGCGGCGGATGGAGGCATGAAAATCAACCGGGTGAACCACAATGTTTCGCATGTTTTAAAGATGTGTGGTATGACAAGAGTTGGTCCGAACACATCCTTCCTACTGTGTTTTCCTTTTTTTTAATGCATGCATGCAATTGGTTTTTCAATTTTCAAAAAGTATTATCTCTTAAATGAAAACTCTGATTAAAATTCCGTTTTTACCATTAAATTCGAAGCGCTGAGATCTTCGAAACTAAATCTCATATCTACATGTTTCGACAACTTTTTTCTGAGACCAAAAGTTGCCATGTTGTTTACACTAAAGTTGACATGTTGTTTACACTATAGTTGCCATGATGTTTACACTAAAGTTGTCAGGATATGTTTTATCTATGTTTTTTCTAGATTTAAATCTACCATTGTATTTCATCTACTTTTCACTCATCAGCGAGGACCCAGGAAAGCTGCGGTGACGGCCAGTGAACCCCAAGAAGATATCTAGTGGTCAAGAGGGGTGGGGTGTTGGTGCGCGGTATAGAGGATTCTTGGGATATAAATGCGTCGGGGAGATTCTCTGGTGCACCTCGACTGCAATGGCAGGGGAAGGGGATGTGGTTCGAGGTGGATCGTCTGTCGGATTGTGGTGTTGTGGTGGCAACAAATCTACTATACAGACAACGACAATATTTAGTAATACATCGAGGATCCTAGAGAGCTACGACAACAACTCATGAATCCCAAGCAGATATTCGATGGTGGTGGTAGTGGTGGTGATGCGCGGCAATTCTTATTTGTAGGACATGAGAAAAATTGGACATGGAAATTTTTATTTATAGGATATGATAATTCTTGTTCGTAGGACATATCAATTCTTATTTGTAGGACATAACAATTCTCGTTCGTTGGACATGACAATTCTTATTCGTACTACATTGAAATTCTTATTTGTAGGACATGAAAAATGCTTACACGCGGGACATGATACTGTGTGGAACATGACGACTTTTGTTGAATTGTTGGATATGCCTTTTTCTAGTAGCTAGCAGAACATGACAAATTTGCCATGGTTACAACGGTGAATAGGTTTTTCATCACATGACAATTTTGCCATGTTTTAATTTTTAGTTTGTTTTATATAGGTTGCGATGGACCTTTGCACATGCCAATTTCTTATTTTTGCACATGGCAAACTTATAGCATTTTTCTTTTTTAAACCATCCATGGGAAAAAAATGTCACACATTTTGTGTGTGTTTAATACACGGCTCCCGAAACCCTGATAACATCATCGATCAATACAATCTAAGCAGAAGTAGGTCTTTACCTCCAAAGAAGAGGAATGAGTCTAGGTAAACCTTGCGTGTTTGCCAATCTCGTCCGAGGATGTCTACGTCATCCCAGCCTTACTACTCGTCTAAGCTACCCTGTGCAGCATCTGCCGCCGTGACAAAACCACGACACTAACTAATGTCCACGGCCGTATAGGCGGCGAGACACATGTTGAGGTGGCGTTTCGGGTGCTGCTTCGGGTCGTCAAGTTCGTTGTGTAGAAGGAGTATGCCGAGGGAAGACCCTTGTCCTTTGGGCAGCGAAGGCGTCGTGGTGGCTTATCTCCCTACCTCCACTTGCTCCAGGTGAAAACCCAAGATCTTTGGATGGGGCCAGTGGCGTAACCAGCGGGTAGCACGGGTGGGCCGTGGCACACCCAGGTTTTAGAGGAATTTTTCTTTATTATATCATATTTTGCAGTTTTTTTGCTAAATATTGTAGTATAACACTAAACTTTTAGTGTGCACACCCTCTATTTTACTCCTAGATACGCCACTGGATCGGGCAGTGACAACGTTCCTGCATCATTTCTTCTTAAAGACGCCGCCTTGGAGCTGTCAGTGTGTGGCTCTCCGTCGGTTCTGTGGTGGAGTTGCGGTGCTTCTTCGGATGGCGTCAGAATTGTGGTGTACTTTTGTTCGGCAAAGCTTGCTAGTTCTGCGGAGCTCTTTTGATACTTAACCTGAATCCCTGAGACGCGGGTGAACTGAACAGCAGCAAGATTTCCCTGATCGCCATGATGTCGTCGGCCGTGGGATGACAGAACAGCATCGTCAGTCAGCGTACAGGGAGATCACAAGGATGTGTCGCCTGGGATGCAGCTGCCGCAGAATTGCAGCGTCGATGGCGTGCTGTACCAAGTGGCCTATGGCGTAGACAGTGAGCACGAGTAGCTTGGCAAAGAGCTTGGACTGAACGCCACGCACTGTCGACAGACATCCAGAATTCCTCAAACCAATGCACCTGGCAACAAACTTCATCAAGTGCTGTCCATTTTATTTTACCTAAACAATACTAGTACATACCAGAGAAATAAAAAAAAGGTATCCTTGAGTTTAAATCTATGCTCCAAAGTTTGATGCGCTTAGAGGTAAAACGTTTACAAGTGTTCCCAACAAAAAACCAATGTTTTAAATAGTTGGCTATAGAAAATAGCACCGACCCTCAAAATGAGGCTATAGACGAGCTAAATCAAGCTATAACCGAAAATTTTACATAAATTCATTTAGCCCCAAGATTCTAAAAAGGCTATAGCCGGTTATTTGAAACATTGCAAAAAACAGCAGCAGCAGCGTTGATGGATTAAACTGAAGCCGGTACTGTAGCCAGCCTTAGTTTCGGAATGATCCGATCCATCAACAGCTCAAATCCTCTTCCATTTTAAACCTCAAGCCTACAAAAGCACACAAAATTAGGAAACCTAAAAGGTAGCAAACATAAAAGATTTGTTCAAATCATCTTGCTTTTTTAAAGGAGTAATCTACTATCTGATATGCAGTTTTCCAGGACATCTAACCACTGGATTTCACCTTGTCTTCATACAAGGAACCAACTCATTAGAAGGACACAAGAACTCCACCACACGCTACCTCTTATTTGTTAAGTGAACAGAACATGGAACACTAGCTTTCGCACGACATCAAGGTTTAAAGCTCTCATGTTCCACACTTCACATCCAAGCCGACTAAAAAACTATGGATAATTGAACACACAAGTAATCTGGACTTGCAAAATCCTAAATTTTCAACAAATAAAGGACAAGTTTAATAAAATGAAAACAGAGTAAATTGCACATAGAGATTTACTAATGCCACTTCACACCAAGGAGGGCGTTTCTACTTTGACTGTTTTTCAGTCCCATTACATTTTCCATTTGAATGAAGGTTTTTGTACTTTCACCACAATAGCGTTTTCAATCACAAAAATATATTCTTGCATAAATATGGCAAGGGTGAGGAGTATGGCTAGTTGACTTACGGTATCTCAGTCTCTCATGATGTTAAGTTGTACGTCAAGTGTTCACGCCCAAGAAATTTCTTCAGGATCTTGAGAAAATCGTAGAGCCTGTCATCAACCTCCTTACATTTGATATCAACTACTTTAAGGCATTTGGATATTGCAGGCAATTGCTCCATTGCATGGCAAATTTCTGACGGTCCCTATAGCAAAAGGAAATATATCAATCTTACAGGCCCAAGACTTAAAGTGCAAGCAAAAGCTATTTGGTGGTCACATACCTTCTTTAGTATTAGAGTGAGTTTCTCTAGAATTGGAGAGTGCTGGAGAATGCAACTTAATGCACCAAAGTCAGCTGACAGACACCACTCATTTAGCAAGAGAGTGGTTAACTTGCTAAATGTAGGGCATCTGAAAACAGTAAACTGTATGAAGTGCAAAGTGAATTTGGTAAATGAGAGATCATATATTGGACAGATAAATGCAAGAATTGCTGGCATCTTTTGGAGAATTGTCTGTCTAGTAGTCAAAGTTCAAAAAAGTAATTAAAGACATACTATATGATATTTAACCAATGGTTCTTAGTTGCACAGAAATATCTACATAGTGGCAACTGGGAAGATATCCGTAGTTTGCCATAAATTCACTTCATGGGTAAGTAACCTCTTATTCACATTGAATTCTTCAATTAAACGTATGGAGATTGGATTTGCTAGCTAGACTGCAGTCTCATCACGGAGATTTGCAGTCGCTGATGAGATGTTGTATAACCTGATGTAGTTCTGGTTTCGTTAATAAAACTGGTGACTTTGTAGACATATTTGGCAAAAAAAATTAAATATTTTAGTGGAGCAGCATACAAATATTTTCCAATTGATGTGTGAGCGATTGTTGTCTGTGTACAGGATAGAGATCCAGAAAGAGAAATAATGAAGGGAAAGTGAAACTTGAGATGGTTTGTGTACCTTTACACTGGGAGCTGTTAACTCCAGATGTCTAGCACTTGAAAGACTTCCTAGCTCCATTAAGTAGAATTCTATACAGCCCACACAGACACCACAAACACCATACTGATCGGGGCGCGCTTTACAATAAAAAGGCCAACAGTGGCCAAGCCTGACAAATGCGGTTTCTAGCAATGGCATGCGCTCAAACAAGGGTGTTGTAACACGGAGATCATCCAGCTCCACTGATACGATGCTCGGGGCAGAAATACACGTTGCAAAACCCGATGGAAATAAATGGCATGTCTTCACAATCCTCAGACGCTTCAAGGATGGGGACGAGATCTTGGTTGCTTTGATGTCAGCACGAGAGATCACTATATCCTCCAACGCCGTACAGCTTGAGAAATCAAGAATCGTATCTTTCAGTGTTATAAGATGGAGCTGTAATCTCACCAAGTGCCGAGAGACGAGAGGCTGGCCTGATAGTACCTCGCTCTGGAAACTGACCTTAAGAATTCGGGCATTGCATTCAGACACGGCATGCCGAATCAAGAGGCCAACTTCCTCAGCGAGTTCAAGTTCAAGGACTGCTTGGATGTTGATAATGCACTCGTCAAGAGGCGCACGGAGATCCAGCAGCAGGCGGCCCACTAATCTCTTGAGTACAGCATCAGATACCGACCCAGGGCCAGAGACCGCAGAGAAGCGGAGGCTATGCATCCGCATCCAATGGTTGCGCCAGCTCCGGGCGAGCGCGGTCGTCTGCAAGGCGTCGTGCGCCGGCAGAAACCCAAGAACGTGGTGAATGACGTCGTCCGGGAGAGCGCTGATGGCGTCAGGGCCGCTGGGCGTCCACGCGGGCTCATCCTTGCTCCCCGGAGGCCTTCTGTCGAACAACTGGCGGGGGAGGAAGGTTGGACGTAGGACACACGCGTAGCGGTTATCTACAAGGGGAAGAGAAACACATTAAACATGACTGACTCTCCAACGATCTAATCCAATCCAAAACAAGGAAGATATCAAAAGGAAACGCCTTCCTACAGCGGGGGTTGATCAATGTTGAAGAATAAGCCATGGTCTACCCCACGTAGAAAAGCAGCAGCGGATGGAGAGAGCTTTGCTCGATCTACTTCCTCCGCTTAAATCCGGATAGACGTACAGTAATAAATTGGGCATGAAAGAACCTCAAACCGACTCGATTGTATCACCATCGTAGGTATGCAGGGAGGGCAGTTGGATGGCCGTTTTGTGACCGCGCAGTGATAAGGGCAAGCGATTTAAATGGATCGTGAGTTGGTCCATTTTTATCAGTTTGGGATTTCAAACAGACCATTATTTGGTCCATGTACGCCTTTTTCAGGTTTGCAGTGTTCCTTATCTCGTTGTTGGAGGAACGCTTTGTGGTGTTTAAAATGTAGCTCTCCTGAAAAGCTTTTACTAGGTGTCGATCCATCTCTTTTGAGGAGATGAACAAAACCATCCTAAAAGAGATAGATATCACCCTCGAAAGGTCATTCACGAGAGCTAAACATTAATATCATTGCTATAAATTTTTATATACCATATATTGTATCACATAATATTATTATAAATCATAAGATCATTCATTGTAGCACATAATATTACTCCCTCCGACCCATTTTACTGTTCGCACCGGTATTTTTACAAAAAAAACCCTAGCTTTTATCACCTGAAGACCAAGGTCCTCCCCTCGCTCTGACGCCGCCCGCTCCGTCCCTGCGACGCACCTCGTCGGCACCTCGCCCTCCGCCCGCACCTCGCCGGCACCTCGCCCTCCGCTCCTCGCCCTCTGCACCTCGCCGCTCCTCCCTCGCAGTACATCTCCCTCCCAGTAGCACATCTCCCTCCCGCCGCGCTGCTTTGGTTAAAAATGGCTTTTTTTGCGGCGGCGAAGGGGAGCGGCCCGACGGAGTCAGGCCGGAGGCGCTGGAGGCTGCTGGAGGTTGTCGGCGTCGTCGTCATCGTCCGCTGGAGGCTGGAAGCGAAGGGGATTCGTCCGCCCCGCGGCCTCATCGCCGTGGCCCTAGCCCACGGTCGCGGCGCCGAGCTCCACTCCAGCACGAGCTCTAGCGCAAGCCTCTCTAGCACATGCTCCAACGTGAGCTCCTCCTCTCCAGCATGAGCCTCAGCCCCAAGATGCACAGCTCGAGGAGATGCCGGATTTAAATTTGACGACTCCAGGGGAGGAAGAGGATCAGCAAAGTCATGAAGAGTTGCAAAACCAAGAAGAGGATCAGGCAGCAGGTAATTTAACATAAATTTACTCCAGAATTTAATTTGACACTTGACACTGAATTCAAATGCTGACACTGAATACTTGACTGAATTTAAGCACTTGACACTTGAACACTTGGCTGAATTTTACTCTACTGAAGACTTGACTGAATTTTACTCCACTGAACACTTGGCACTTGAACAATTTGGAGACTGCGTCTTCCAGTTTCACCGGCTACGACCTCCTATTGTTCACCGATGACGAACCTCCTATTTGACATTGGTGAAAAATTTCTGGATACTCACTGAATACTCAATGCTAAACTTTTTATATGAGTATAAGAACAGCTCTGTTTATATGCTCTATTTATATGCTCTGTTTGTAGGATTCTTTTGTTCTACTCCTCATCGATTTATAGCTCAGGAGTATAGGAACTGCTTGTTCTGAATAGCTCAGGAGTAAACCAATTAGCCAACATGTGTAGGAACAACTCTGTTTATATGCTCTGTTTAGGAACAGTTCACTGCTTCACCTCATCGATCGAACCAGCATGTGTATTAGTCAGCTCACTGCAAATTGTGATTTTAGGGTGGGGTAGGAGTATTAGGATGAGCCACCTCAAATCCATCCATCCATCAAGTTGGATTAGGAGTACCAACTACATCTCCACTGCTGCTGTTGCATCACAAAAGCTGAGTGTTGTGAACATTCTCTGAAGAAACTGAACATAGTCGACACTAAAACATTCTCTGAAGAAACTGAACATAGTTGACACTTGGCATCTTTTAAAACTTTCTTGCAATACTTTCTTGCAATACTTGGCATCTTGTCAAGTAAGGGACAAACATGGAGTAGGATTTGGCATCTTGTCAAAGACATAAAAATGGAATAGAATGCCAACAAAACATATGCTTGATTTGGGATTTCACATGGTTGCATTGTGGAATGAATCACTACAAGTCTATAACAGATCAAATCACTACATTGTTTGCTCTAGTATTACATGTCAGCTAATTTACAACTACTCCTCCATCTTCTTGTATTCTTGGCTATTTGTTTTGTCCCTTCTTTGGCTTCTTGTATTTCCCTTCATCTTCTCCTCCTCTTCTCCTCTTCTTCTCCTCAGGCTTCTCTTCTTCTATTATTGCTAGTATTGCAGCTTCAAATTCGCCTATTTGTGTTTCCCGGATGAGATCAAGTTTCTGTAAATAGTAAACATAAAATGTGTTAGTAAGATGCATCAATTTAGAACTGACAATTACAAGCAATAAGACATTGACATACACTCTTGACTCGACGGCACGGACGGACAATGCTTGATGGGTCCTCCAACCATGTTCTATATTCTCTTCCTGCGATAAATGTGTCATCATCCACGATTACTTGGGGCCTTCCTTTTCTCTTTGTTGCTTTTTTTGCTAGTTTATCCTTCATCTTCTCCTCCTCTTTCTCGACTTGTTGTTTCTCATAGTCGGCTATTAGCTTTAAGGTTTCTTCATATAGTTTGCTCTCAACCTCTAGTGTGTTAGGAAGCTTTTCCTCTTTTATTAGCTTGTCCTTGCCCATGTGGGGTAGCTTATATGTGTTTCCACCATGGTCTTTCATAATCTCCACTAGGACAGACTGCAAGGTTACATACACTTTGGCAAGTGTCTTCACGTCATTTGCATCATAAGCTTGTTCGACAGATTCTATCAGTTCTTTGAGAGTGTTAGGTACACTCACAAATGCCAAGGATTGGATGGAACTGAAGAAGCAAAGATCCAGAACATTCACATCCGGATAATTGGGAGGCTAGAAAGTCAACCTGATGTCCAATCCTGAAGCTTTTACGGCGGCTAGAAATACAGGATCATCAGGCTGAACATGGGTCCTGGCATTATCTTGTTGTATCCATATGGTTCCCACATCTTCATCATCGGGCCATACTTCAACAATTGCTGGAATTACCTTCTCACAGAGGTATTCCCGCATGATGTCTCTAGTGACATTGATGTTCTTCAATTCCATTGTTCCTTTTGTCCTATACTTGGAGTTGTATTTGGCAGCATCTTCTGTGACAAAAGCCCACATTCCGAACTTTCCGTCAAATGTCATATTTCCTTGCTCATCAAATCTTGGTCTTGCAACCAGTGTTAAGAACATGACCTTCCCGATGTTGTTTTTGTTTCGGATGGTGCGAACTGGATCTGGTTCTTCTCGTGTTAGGTAGTACGTCCGGTTTCGCTTAGTCATATCAAACCATTTTTCATCCATATGGATAGTGTTCCCCATCTTTTTGAATGAAAGCTTTGCTTCTAATATTGTTGTTTCGTCAATCATTGAGATGCAATATAGGAGCCTTCTAATTCTGTTTTCCAAAGTTAGATGTGATTTCAGGCTATTGGTATGGCGCCTTAAATCACCCCACGCCAACCTCCTTTGCAGTGTTGAGAAAGGGATGTCAAGGGACCTTGCCAACGCCCTCAATGTACCCCTTTTGTTCAGTGCAACTTGAGGCACCATTTCATCGAGATTAAGCTCTCTCCGCTTTCTTCCGCACCTGCCCTTCCGCTTATTTGAGAAATCAAGCACTTCATTTTTGCCCTCTTGCTCTATGGCCTTCTTCCATGTCTTCTCGACAGATCTAAGACATAATCCCAAAAGTTGAGCCACAATTTCTTTATCCGCCTTCACCACGGGTCTATCTTTTCCTAGAGATTTTAGTGCAATATATGCTACAAATTTATAACCCTCCGGCTGATCTTTATGGTGCCTTTTCACAGCTTCTTCTTGGTCTTCTTCTTCTTGAATGTGGCCTGGCTGAGCAGCTTCTTCTTGAATGTGGCCTGGCTGAGCAGCTTCTTCTTGGTCTTCTTCTTCTTCAATGTGGCCTGGCTGAGCAACTTCTTCTTGTTCTACTGGAGTATGTGGACTGAAGTTCAGATCCAAAGCCCTCCCTCCATCATGAAGTTCTTGTGGAGGAGTTAAGTTGATATCAAAGAGTACCATCTTCTCCTACGATGGACTGGGCAAGCTGCAGAAAAGCAATTGAAAATTAATAACATGCAGAAAAGCATGAAGGATAAACAAGCAAAAAGTGAAACTGAGACTAAAATTAGCAGTCATCTGAACCTGAGATTTAGCAGGTATGGTTCAGTTTGGAGTGACAAGTTCAGAATAAAAAAGTTCAGTTTGGAGTGACAATTTAAGCTTGTGAGATGCCCATGGTTCATTTCTGACAATCTCATCCTCCATTTTAGGATGGCTATTAATCCTATCAGTGAGCTCCATGTCTAGAAGTTAACACATATTCTCCAGGAAATAAATACTCCAGGAACTAAAACTAAAATAAATACTCCATGACCTGAAACTGGAGTATTGTTGTACTCCAGCAAGCACTGAAACTGGAGTACCACAAGGACCTGCACTTCAGAGGATGCCCACTTGTCCAAAACTGAACCATTTTCTCTAGTTTGAATTATTCCAAAACTGAACCATAATGTAATGCGCACACACAGACTAGCTTACTGCAAATTTTCTTCAAAAGATTCTATGATTAGTATTACAGGGGGCAGGTGACCACCGTGCAACTCATCGAAAATGAGCATGACTGCATATGACTGCATGACCAAGTGTGAATGCCTGGATGTTCAGGCTGTGCACATCATGTTAAATGAATAAATGCTAGAGTGTAGTAAGTGTTGTACTTGTGTGTGCCTCTCATGAAAATGATCACTAATTCCCTCACAGTGTTAGGCTAGTGGCTGTGGATTTGTACCTTTCAAATTTGCTAAGCTAGTAAGTGATGTGGATCACTAGTAAGTGTTGTGCTTATTCTTAGGAAATACTGAGAAGCATGTCGTCTCAGAAAACTGAGCAGAATGTTGTCTCAGAAAGCTCACAGTGTATTCCCTGTCTTCGCTCACAATGTTAGGGAGTATTTATATTTCTGTCAAACCATTCAATGTCATCATTCAGAAAACTGTGCAGAATGTTACCTCAGAAAGCTGTTGAGATTATGATCAAAATACTTTGTGAACTGGGAACTTGAGCAGAATGTTGTCTCAAAAAATTATTGCCCAAACATTGTGCAGAATGTTTGGCTACACTCTGAAAGTTTGGCTACACTCTGAAAGTTTGGCTGTTTTCTGAATACAGGGAAGCTGACGGCGGAAGAAGCAAGGGAAAGAAGCGGAGCTCACATGGGTCGTCAGAGAAGAAGCTAGCGTCCTTGTGGAGGTCGACGCAGGCGTCCTTGTCGTCCTCCTGGGTCCGGTGGTAGCCGGTGGCCGGCGACGACAACGTCAATCTTGAGCCCGTACTTGAGCAGAGAAGATGGGCGGCGGCGCTTGAACCTCTCCTAGGACCGGTGGTAGCCGGTGGCGTCCGAACGGAGGCGGGAAGGGGAATCAGACGGAGGTGGGAGCGCTCTCCCGGTGGACGAAACAGTCGCCGGCAGCGCTCTCTCCAGCGAGCAGCGGACGGAGCGCCCCGTACGGTGGGCGAGGCAGAGAAGGGGGAGGCGTCTGGGCCGTCGTCCTATGGGAGGCGTCGCGCGACCGGCGGTGGGAAGGGGAAGCGGACGGCGGCGAGAGCGCCCTCCCGGTGGACGGAGAAGCCGCCGGCGAAGCTCTCTCCGGCGAGCCGCGGACGGAGCGCCACGACGGCCTGAGGACTTGATTGCAAAACGATTTGAACTGGCGGGGGTTTTTTTTGTAAAAAAAGTAGCGTGGCGAACACTAATTCGGGTCGAAGGGAGTATTATAAACCATAAAATCATTCATTGTAGCACATAATATTATTATAAACCATAGAAATTAATCATTCATTGTATCAAATCATTTTATTACAAACCATACATTGTAGCACATACTACTAATCTCCTACGTGATTCCACAAATCGTTTTGCAACTACATGTGGGTTTCCCGATCAAGCAAATCACGATAAAACTCGAGGAAGTTTTCGTATGATGTCTGTGAACTATTAGGCAACACATTGTCACCTTGATACTGCCAGTTCTGATCATTGAGCCTCTAAGGGCGCTCATCTTCGACGATCATGGTGTGCATGATCACACATGCATTCATCAACTCCCCCAAAGTCTCAACGCTCCAACATCTCGCAGGGTGCCAAACAATAGCCCACCAAGATTAGAGCACACCAAAAGCACGCTCCACATCCTTCCTACAACTCTCTTGTTCTTTGGAAAATCTTGCTCTCTTATCTCCTTGGGGGTTGGGGATTGTCTTCACAAATGTTGACCAATGGGGATAGATACCATCGGCGAGGTAGTATCCCTGGGTGTACTGGTGGCCATTGAACTCAAAGTTCACAACTAGGGCATTGCCTTCCGCAAGCCTCGCAAACATCAGGGAGCGCTGAAGAACGTTGCTGCATTGTGAGAACCTGCCATGCCAAAAAAAGAGTGCCAAATCCAAAGATCCTGAGATGACATAGCCTCGAGGATCATCATGCAGCCATCAACATGTCCCTTGTGCATCCCCTGCCAAGGAAATGGTCAGTTTTTTCACTCCCAATGCATACAATCAATGCTACCAAGAATATGCCTGGGAAGCCTCTAGCAGCATTGGCCTCCAACAACCAAGTTGTATCCTCGACATTTGGTTACCGCAAGTACCCAGGAAAAAACACCTAAACCATAGCCCTGCAGAATTTGTACAATGCCTCCAAACAAGTGGACTCGCTCATGCGCACATACTCATCAACTAGGTCACCGGGAACTCCAGATGCAAGCATTCGAACAGCTGTTGTGCATTTCTGATGAGAGAACCCAACCTTGCCAGTGCAATCATGCTTGCATTTAAAATAATCATCATATTCTGGAAATCCCTCCCGAATACGCTTGAACAACCTTCTACACATCCAGAAGCGTCGCTGGAATAACTTCAAAGGGAACATCATCTTAGTCTGAAAGTAGTCATCATACAGAAGAAGATGACCACACTCTTTGCTTCGATTCAACATAGGGGTATGCCCCGGTATTGAACCTCCAAATTTTGGCCACTCCCTAGCAAAATGATGATTCACGAGAAGGGTAGCAACCAAAATATCGATATCATCATTGGATGACTCCTCCGACGTGGATGACTTGATGAAATTGTTGTAGAAAAATTCATCCGCACTATCGACCAAGATTGAATGCATACCTCACACGGGTTGGGCAATTGATCAAACACCTTGTGGGAGGGAAAGCTTGACGAAGAGACCGACAAGATGTTGAGGAAGCAGCGGCCACAACATGTTCCGGGAACTGGAAATATCGGCGGTGGTACTCCTCACTCTGGCGTCCTCCTCCCAGCAGTGTCCTCCTCACTCTGGTGTCCTTACTCCGACCACGACCTGCACTAGGGGTGGCTGGGGGTGATGGTGGCCGTTGCGGGTGGCTGTGCAAATGGTACTGATGGACGGGGAACGTGCTATGTGCGGCGGTGGCAGTGATGCAGGCGGGAGATCGAATCGGGGGCGATGGGGAGGATGGTTTGGTTGTGAGGCAGACAGACAGACTAGGATGGATAAAGAGTACAAAGGAGGGCATCTGCCGCGTGTCCACGCGGACCCAAATCGGCTCAGATGGGTCGGAAATGGGCCGCGTCAGACCAAAAAAGGACACTTGTCCGTTTACGGCGTCTCGTTGGGCCGCGATTTTTGTCCACGCGACTCAAAAGAAAGGTGGCGGACCAAAAACGGACAAATGGGTCACGCCTTTGGAGATGCCCTAAGGTGGTCCATCTCAACATTTGGGGGCGTTTGATAATTGTGTGGGGAGAGTGGGGGGGCACCTGTCATTCACCCAAAGTCATGTGAAACTGGATGTGGGGAGAGGAGGGGCTTTCAGAGTCTATCATCCGTTGTCTCAGTTGTCAGAGCATCTCCAGCCGTTTGCCCCCCACCAAGCCGTTTTTGGCGCTATTTTAGCGCCGCTTGGGGGACACTCGGGCGGCGAAAACGCTCGGGAGGGGGCGGTTCCCCAGCCGCGGCTCCTCAAGTTCGACGTGAATTTGTTAAAAAATGACGCAAATTGAAAGAAATTTGGCCTAATTCATAATATTTGTTCTAATTTTACATAGTAGCAACTAAAAAACTAAAAATAACTACTAAAAAGAAAAAAATGAGTAGAGTTGGTCGAAGTTGAGCTCCCCGCCGCCTCCTCCAGCGGCCCCGCTGTAAGGCCTGATATGCGGTACTGTTCCAGATCTAGATGTTTCCATCCGGATCCGGGGACGAAGCACATATCGGTCCCACGGCGACATATGACAATGCCATATGCCCCGGATTTCCAACATGATATCACAACATTACAGCTAGAAGGATACAACATCTCATACAATCGGCATACCACTGCCTTAATACAATACATCAATGGAAGATACATGTCTGAGTACAAACTACAATAAATTTCCTAGTGGCAAAGATAAAACACACCATTCCCGTAACCACACGGGTCCAGGCTCTCCGCCGGGATCCGCCTAACTAGTCGTCGTCGAGTCTCCACGAAGGCGTCCAGAAGAAGAGTCGAGGTAGTAATCAACTGCAGCGGACGATCAGGCAAAACATAAAAGGGAAAAGAAAAGCGAGGGGGTGAGAATATATCAAAAATCTTGTAACTAACTTCTCACGGTAAGATGGGGGTAGTGGTGAGGTTGCAGACGCACTAGCAATATATGAGTGGCTAACGGTCTATTTTAGAGTAAGATGAGAACCAAGCATTAGATGAGGAATCGCCTCAACAAGTCTTGCTATCAACTACTTACGCAATCATAACACCTATCCTATCATTGTCCCCCTCTTCGCATCCCGACGAAGAAGAAGAAATCAAGGCACACACACACGTTGATCAAGTTATATTAAGATTATCTCAATTGTTGTTGTCTATGAACAAGGAGTAGGTCTCAAGTCGTCCATAACCGTGGACACGGCTTCTCGAAAAGATTTAACCCTGTAGGGGTGTACCAACTTCCCATCACAAGGCTCCGCACGCATGCCCATCTCTCTCAGTTGCTACCCATCATAGGCAACCATTTTATGATTTAGTTCCGAGAGATCCGAAACGACAGGTCCCTCTAGCTAACAACGAACAAATCCGGGTGGCCCCCGGGGAGTCGACACCCAATCCAAAAGCTGGCCACGCTCTCGGATCAGACTCTTCCGTCAGGCTAAGGTCGAGGTAACTGATCCCCTCACATGTGGGCAGCCCCCTAGCTCACCAGTGTGGACCAACAGAGAAACCATGTCTCCGCTGGCCCAGGTTATTTTTAAAGGATGTCTGCTAGGAGCAACCCGACAGACATATATGCATGGTTTGCAAATGGTAAAATCGGCTTGGGCCACCTCTAGAAATGTTTGAAGCTAGATAGGTAAGAAAAGGGGACCCCATAAAATCCCACACGCGGTTAGGCACGCTCAGTATTAAAACCGATACCCGGTACTCGGATCCTAGGTGACTCGAATGGAACAAAGCGTCGGGGCGGGATAGCCTAAACCTTCCATCCTTCGTCGAATATAGTCAACATTATAATAATCATATCATCAACAACAATATAATAATGTGATAGCCCAATCCAAGGAGTAACAAGATAATAGTTGATAACATCCTAGCATGCATACTAAGCAGTGGCTGAGCAGCGAGCAATAGTAACATAGCCGAACAAGGTTTGCTGGGATGTGGAGGACATGGCTGTTTGGGTTTATTTGAGAGGCATGAATATAAAGTGGTAGGATCAAGCAATCGTTCTATCCTACACCTAGGCGCGAGTGAGCTAAAAGTTATAAGCATGATATATGCTCCCCCTTACCTGATGTGAAGATGAAGTCGTAGGTGTAGCCGATCGCAAGCTCGCAACGTCTCCGAGAGGTACCCGCGGAAGCACACAAGAAGGAAACACTGGAAAAGGCAATCGACGAGCAAGCATTTATTACTACGAAGCAATCACGAGCAAGCATAAACAAGAAGGCAACACGAGACAACACACTAAGGTATCACATCTATCGTCGAGAGCGGTTACTAACATGTTAAGTAGAGTATTCGTCACACACGACGATACCGCACAATTAGAAAGGTTAAAGTTGTTTAGCTACACAAGATGAGTAAAGTTTGTTAACATGGCATCTCACTCAAGCATGGCATAGCATACAAACATGACAAGAGGTGAAGCATAAGGTAAGCTATCTATGCTAGTCAATTTAAGTGAGACACAACCTAAACATGGCATATCACTAAGTACCCCACGATAATTTTAGTAATTGGTACTGTTCTGCCCTAAACCATATTTTAGGTTGGTTAATAGCAGCAAACAATAGCATAAACACAAAGTACATGAAATTCTAATCAAGTTAAATATAAAGAACACTCCAAACAGAGTTACGATTAAAAAGATATAAGCAAAACGAGTTATGCACACAATCTGCCAACATCAGGAAGCACACTTTAGAGCAATGCATAAACAGGATAAAGAATGCAAAAATGCTCACAAATGATATGCAACTAAATTAGACATGGCATGGAAGGCATGGCAAAAGGAATCATGCAAATAGGCATCCTGGTTCCCTAGTTATAAGCAACACAAAAGGCAATAAAACATTACTGGTCTAGGACTTAGTGAAAATCGGGAAAACAGAGCAAAAACTGTTATCATCATGCTGTATAAACAGGAGCAAAAATATATGCAAAAGTGCAGAAACATGACATAGCAATACATGGGCATGAACTAGACATGATGATGATCAGGTACAAACAAGAATCAAGGTGATAGGCATAACAGATCAAAAGATATTAAGCATGCAACATGGCATCAGAAAGTTACAGACTTAGTGAAAAACAGAGGTGGCTGTCAAAACAGTAGGATAGCAACTTTGGAGCTAAACAAATCTATGACCAGAAATGTAAACATGACATTGCAATACATATAATGGAAGTAGACATGACACAGATAAAAATGACATATTGCAATGCTCAATAGGATGCACGGTTAAAAAGATACAATGCAGCAAAGTTGCAACTTTATGTAAACAGCAGCACATGTTATCAGGGTCACCACTTTGGAGCAATAAATAATATAGCTACAACATGCAAGCATGACAAGAGATTGCATAGGATTAAAGTAGACATGATGCTTAACATTATGCAACAAGAATTAATGCAATAGGCCTCATGGATGTGTCACAATCATCAATCAAACTTGCAATAAAATAATAACAGCAGCACTTAACAGGAATTAATAGCAGTTAACAGTCTGATGCCCACTTCAACAGTGATTAACAACATCAAGATGGCCTCAAATCAAAATACTCACAAAAGATGGATTGAAGTACACACAATTCTAAACAATTTTCCTTTTGGGCGCAACGTCATCCGAGCTACAGTTTACTCGCAAACTACATCGCAAAATGGAATCAGCAGCAAAATACACAGGACTTAGCAAAATTTTGGAAAAAGAAAAAGACACAGGAAAAAAAGGCTTGGGCTCCCACCCATGGGCTTGGCCCATCTGGCCTGGAGGTTGGGCGCTGGCAGGCCGGCTGCGGGCCTGACCGGTGAGGTGGGCCGTTAGCGCTGGGGGCGGCGGTTGGTTCCGGCCCGATCCTGTCCTGGATCGGGGATGGCGGTGACGGAGGTGGCCGTCGACCGGCTGGCTCGGCAGCTCCGGTGAGGGCGCAGGAGACAAGGGGCAGTGCACCGGCTCGAGGCGGCGGATCCAGGCGGTTAGGGGTGGCGCGGCGGGACGAAGGCCACGGACGCGGGAGACGGTGGCCGGCTGCGCGCTTCGGCCCGAGCTCAACCATGGCGCGCACCGACGCGGTCTCTGTGTAGGAGGAGGAGAAAGGGGTGAGGGAAGGAGAGGCCGGCGGGGCTGGCTCACCAGAGCAGCTGCGGCGCACGGCGGCCGGCCGGAAGCGGCGGCAGCGAGGGAGCTAGCGGCGTGGAGGAGACGGGAGGAGAGAGGAGGTTGGGAGGAGATGGGACTGACGTGGCAACCTCTGGGCCGTCGGATCGCCAGATCTGACGGTCCAGAGCGCCTGGGGCTGATTTTCAGATCTGATGGGCTAGGGTTGCGAAAATAGACTATTTTTAGGGCCAAGTGGAGGGGGTTGCTGCAATTTTGGCTTAGGGGAAACCCTAGAAAGGGGTGGGAGAGTGGTGGTATTTATATAGCCCAGGTGGCTGGCAATTTGCAAAAACATCCCCGGTTTCTCTCTCGCGCGCGCGGTTTTTACGTTCCTAACCGCCGGGGGTCCGCAGGACCTCCGATTCGGGTAAAACTTCGAACTGCGCGATCAGCCCGTCGAGCCGGCGGCGTTCACCTCGCGCTGGAACCGTTCCGAGAACACTTTCTGGGGCGCTATAGCAATATCCCGTTTAATATTAAATGGGTTTTTTGTTCCGTTGGCTGCGGCTGGTCTTGTGCGGGTTTTCGCGACGGTGATCGGGTGAAACCCGGTGTCGCAAAGGTCGAGTGTTAGGGTGGCAAGGCTCGGTCTCCGTCCGGTATGATATAAGAGGGGGGGAATAATCGCCAATCGATAAATGGGGGATGCAAACACCGCAAACAAATCAGACAATCAAACAATTCACACCGAAAACAAAATTTTTAATTTTTGTGAAATCTGGGTTGGTACACCCGCTAGCGGTGCCGTCGTCGTTGTCATCGTCGCCCTTGGGATCGCTCTTCACGGCGGCCTGTGCACTGCACGTGCCGCCGCCGAGCGGCCCCTTCCTCCTCCTCACCGGCTGCGGCTGCTCGTCCGCGTCGTCGGTGCCGTCCAGCACGACGAACTCCAGAGCGGGCGGTGCCGGTGGTGCCCACTTGATGCGGCTGCTGACGCCCTTCGCCTTGACACTGCCCTCCCCCTGCGCCGTCGGCCGGATCCTCGCCGCCTCGACGCGCTTCTTGGCCTTGGAGAGGTCTCAGGCCCTGTGCTGCGCCTCCATCTGGCCGAGGAGGTAGTCCTTCTTGGCCCACTCGAGGCCGACGTCGTACTTCTCCTCCTCATCCTCGTAGGCGTGCGGGGGGGGGGGGAGGCAGGACGGCCTCCTTCTCCTTCTTCGACTTGCCGCCGAAGCGAGACAGGAAGCCTCGGCGTGGAGGCACGGCTGCGGACGGGCCGCCGATGATGACTCCGCCAACGCGTGTACGGCGCCCAAGAGGCGTCCCCGGCTCGGTCTTCACCGGGGCGAGCTGCGGCGAGGAGTAGGCCGGCCCCCAGGAGTGGGAGCCGGTGGAGCGCGACGCCGAGCCGCCGGACGACGACGATGTCGCCCCCTCGCTTTCGCATGGGCGCGTTGCCCACAGCGGCGGGCAGCTGCACCGTACCCCATTGCGGGGCACTGGAGCCGCGGCGTGTTGCCGTTCTCGATGTAGGTGAGCACCCACTCGACGGTGCACCTGTAAGGCCCGATATGCGATACTGTTCCAGATCTAGATGTTTCCATCCAGATCCGGGGACGAAGCACATATCGGTCCCACCGCGACATATGACATAGCCATATGCCCCGGATTTCCAACATGATATCAAAACATTACAGATACAGTATACAACATCTCATACAATCGGCGTACAACTGCCTGAAATACAATACATCAGCGGAAGATACATGTCTGAGTACAGACTACAATCAAATGCCTACTGGCAAAGAGAAAAACATCGATCCCCATAACCACACGGATCCAGGCCCTCTGCTGGGATCCGCCTAACTAGTCGTCGTCGAGTCTCCACGCGAAACGTCGATCACCATACCAGTTGTCGATCAAGAACCCTGAAAAGAGTTTGGGGGTAGTATCATGAGCACAGAAGTACTCAGCATCCAACTGTAGTGGTTAACTGACCCAGCAAGGACTTCATCACTCGTCATTCTAGGACAACTAGTAGTTTACGGTAAGGATGGGGTAAGTGGTGAGGTTTCTGCCGCACTAGCATTTATGAAGTGGCTAACGATCTAGAGAGTAAGATAAGAAGCCAAGCATTCGATGAGGAATCGCCTCCAACAAGTCTGCTATCCACATACTACGCAAACATAACACCTATCCTATCCTTGTCCTCCTCTTCGCATCCCAACGAAGAAGAAGCAGTCAAGGAACACACACGTTGATCAAGTTATATTAAGATTATCTCAGTTGTTGTTGTTGTCTATGAACAAGGAGTAGGTCTCAAGTCGTCCATAACCGTGGACACGACTTCTCGAAAAGATTTAACCCTGCAGGGGTGTACCAACTGCCCATTACAAGGCTCCGCACGCACGCCCATCACTCTCAGTTGCTACCCATTATAGGAAACCATTTTATGATTTAGTTCCGAGAGATCCGAAACGACAGGTCCCTCTAACTAACAACGAACAAATCCGGGTGGCCCCCGGGGAGTCGACACCCAATCCAAAAGCCGGCCACGCTCTCGGATCGGACTCTTCCATATGACGCAGGTCGGATTGTCGGTTAATCACACATGGGAAACCGGGTCCTAGCTGATCGGGTGGACCAACAGAGAAACCATGTCTCACTGGCCCAAGTTTTTTTAAAAGATATCTGCTAGGAGCGACCCGACAAGATATATATGCATGTTTTCAAATGGTAAATCAGCTTGGGCCACCTCTAGAAATGTTTGAAGCTAGATAGGTAAGAAAAGGGGACCCCATAAAATCCCACACGCGGTTAGGCACGCTCAGTCTTAAAACCAATACCCGGAACTCGGGTCCTAGGTGAATCGAATGGAACGAAGAGTCGGGGCGGGATAGCCTAGACCTTCTATCCTTCGTCGAATATAGTCAACATTATAATAATCATATCATTAACAACAATATAATAATGTGATAGCCCAAACCAAAGTGTAACAGGAGGTAACATCGTAGCATCCTAAGCATGCATACTAAGCAGGGGCTGAGCAACGAGCAATAGTAACATAACAGTACAAGGTTTGCTGGGAGGGGACATGGCTGTATCGGTTTGAAAGAGGCTGTAAACATGTGGTAGGGTCAAACATCGAACCTATCCTAGACTAGCATGCAAACCGCTGGTTGAAATAGAATGGATCATAAGTAATGTATAGTCCTTGCCTGTTGATAAGTCGGGTTCCGAAGGTGTAGTTGAACGCAAGCTCGCATCGTTTCCGAGAGGTACCCGCAGAAGCACACAAGATGGTAAACACCGGAAATCAATCAACGATCAAGCATCTATTACTACGAAGCAAACACAAGCAAGCATCAACAAGAAGGCAACACGAGACATCACACCTAACGTCGAGAGCAGTTACTAACAGGTTAAGTGGAGTACTCGTCTCACACGACGATACCTCACGTTTACGATGGTTCAAGTTGTTTAGATGTAGGTGATCAACAAAGTTTGTTAACATGGCATCTCACTCAAGCATGGCATAGCACACAAACATGGCAAGAGGTGAAGCATAAACAAACTATCTAATCTAGTCACTTTAAGTGGGGGAGGGGGTAAACCTATACATGGCAGCTATTGCGGACCCCACGATAATTATTGCATTTGGTACTGTTCTTCCCTAAACAATATTTTATTATTTTTATTAGCAAGCAAGAGCAGCATAAACACAATCTACACAAAATTCTAGTCAAGTTACATATAAGAAACATTTTAATCAGAGCAACGGTTAAAAAGTTATTAAATAAACAAGTTACAATGGCATGCGATGTAATTAGCAAGTAAACATCATGTAAACAAGGTCAAACATGGCAAAGGAGCACATTTTTATAATCTACACAAAATTCTAAGCAACTTTCATGTTTAAAGCGTCGCGATCCGAGCTATCGTTAAAAAGATACGGGCACCGCAAAAAAAACTATTAAACTGCCAAATTAAATAAAACCAGAAAAGAAAAAAAAACTACTGGGCCGAATCTATTATAGATGGGCCTTATCAGAGGTGAGCGCTATTTAATTAAAAATCACACTGTGCGTAAAATAGCACATGGCCCGGCCCAACTCGCAGCGCGGCAACAAATAAAAAAAAGGGAAGGGGCGGCCTCACCTCTGGGCCTGGCCCAGGCGGCAGGCGCGCTGGAGCTGGGCTGCTCGTTTACTGGGCCGCGGGGCAGCTGGGCCGTGTGGAGCGTTGTCAGGCCCACCGCGACGGACACAGCTTCGTCCAGATCGGGTCCTCCCGATCGGGATCCAGCAGGTGGCTCCAGCGGCGGCTCTACGGGGCTTCTCCGGCGACGGACTTTGACGAGGCCAGAGGCTGCAGGGGGTGCGCGGAGGCGTCCAGTCGCCGGCGACGAGGTCCCTGTGGTGGTCGCGCAGATCGAGGAGACCGGGCGGCGCCACGAGCATGGCTCGGGCCGTCCATGGCGATGGCGGTTACATGCACACACGGGAGAGAGAGGGAGAGGGGTTAGGGGAGAGAGGAGAGGGAAGAGGAGGAGGAGAAGGGCGCCGGCGACCTGGGGGCGGTGACCTGCGGGGGTTCGCCGGGGGGGCTGCTCGTCGGCCGGAGCAGAGGAGAGGAGGCGCATGGGCGGAGGCGCACTTGGCACGGGAGTGCATCGGGCATGGAGGCGCAAGTGGTGACGTGGCGCTTCACAGGCCACCTGATCTGCATCCAACGGCTCAGATTGAGCCCCCAAATCTGAACGTGGGGAGAGGTGGCTGTGCGTGGTGTCGGCGGCGCTGGTTGGGGAGGCGCGGAAAGCAAGGGAGACTAGCTAGGGTTTGCCCATTTTTGGTAGGTAGCACCTACTATTTATAGTAGGGGCTAATTGGAAGGTGGTTTGGGCCACAAAATGGTATGTTTTAGGCCCGGTTTTTCGGGTGGGCTAGAATCCGAAGATAAGCGGGGAATCCGGGGGTCCAGCTAAAGGCACGCGCGACATTTTATAAATACGCCCTCGGATTACATCGGCTACTATGCCTGGCACATCCGAACGTTCACCTACCCGACGAAGTCGGAATCACACGAAATTCGAAACACCGCCCGATAAAATAATAACCCATTTAAATATAAATGGGGTTTTTTCCGCACCGTTGGTGAAGGCTGGTCTTGTGCTGGTAGTCGCGACGGTGCTCGGGTGAAACCCGGTGCTGCAACAGGTCGGGTGCTAGGGTGGCAAGGGTCGGTCTCCGTCCGGTACGAGATAAGAGGGGGGAAATAATCGCCGATCGATAAATCGGGGATGCAAACACCGCAAACAAATCAGACAATCAAACAATTCACACCGAAAACAAAATTTTTAATTTTTGTGAAATCTGGGCTGTTACAATACAACACCACCAACAAGGGATCTCGTCCCGAGGTCCAGGACGATCCGGGGGAGAGAAAGGGGAAAGAAGAGAGTCGACGATCTTCAAGACCACCAACAAGGGACTCTGCTCCATGTCGAACAACGAACTCCGTCGAGAGATTTTTCCGCAGAGAGATGGCAACGTCGGAAAACGAAACCATCGGGATATCAAGAGGAAGAACGATAGTTGAAAGTGACGATCAAGGAAAGCATTCTCACTGAAATCATGAGGATACTGGGCAAGAGGACTGAAGTCAACAGATGACCAAGATGTAAACCAGGGTCGGACAGACTAAAGGTTCTACGGGATTTCCCAAACCTGAGATCGGAATCGAGACAATACGCTGCAAGCAAGGCATTGTAACGGTTCTGATACTCCACTTACTCGAGATCCTAAAGTTTGAAAGAGGATAAGTCGAGAGTTAAAACACTTACGACACTTGTCCTGACCAGAGCATGGGTAAGGAGGAAAAAGAATCCTACTCTCCGATAACTATCTTAGTAACTACAAAATAGTTTTTGTTTAGACTCGACTTCGGCTAGAAAAGGGATCCTACGGTCGGTAAGGCTCTGATACCAAGTTGTAAGGCCCGATATGCGGTACTGTTCCAGATCTAGATGTTTCCATCCAGATCCGAGGACGAAGCACATATCGGTCCCACCGCGACATATGACATAGCCATATGCCCCGGATTTCCAACATGATATCACAACATTACAAATACAGTATACAACATCTCATACAATCGGCATACAACTTCCGGAAATACAATACATCAGCGGAAGATACATGTCTGAGTACAGACTACAATCAAATGCCTACTGGCAAAGAGAAAAACATCGATCCCCATAACCACACGGGTCCAGGTCCTCCGCCGGGATCCGCCTAACTAGTCGTCGTCGAGTCTCCATGTGAAACGTCGATCACCATACATGTTGTCGATCAAGAACCCTGAAAAGAGTTTGGGGGTAGTATCATGAGTACAGAAGTACTCAGCATCCAACTTTAGTGGTCAACTGACCCAGCTAGGACTTCATCACTCTTCATTCTAGGACAACTAGTAGTTTACGGTAAGGATGGGGTAAGTGGTGAGCTTGCTGCCGCACTAGCATTTTTGAAGTGGCTAATGATCTAGAGAGTAAGATAAGAAGCCAAGCATTCGATGAGGAATCGCCTCAAACAAGTCTGCTATCCACCTACTACGCAAACATAACACCTATCCTATCTGTGTCCTCCTCTTCGCATCCCAACGAAAAAGAAGCAGTTAAGGCACACACACGTTGATCAAGTTATATTAAGATTATCTCAGTTGTTGTTGTTGTATGTGAACAAGGAGTAGGTCTCAAGTCGTCCATAACCGTGGACACGGCTTCTCGAAAAGATTTAACCCTGCAGGGGCGTACCAACTGCCCATTACAAGGCTCCGCATACACACCCATCACTCTCAGTTGCTACCCATTTTAGGCAACCATTTTATGATTTCGTTCCGAGAGATCCGAAACGACAGGTCCCTCTAACTAACAACGAACAAATCTGGGTGGCCCCCGGGGAGTCAACACCCAATCCAAAAGCCGGCGACGCTCTCGGATCGGACTCTTCCGTATGACGCAGGTCGGATTGCCGGTTAATCACACATGGGAAACCGGGTCCTAGCTGATCGGGTGGACCAACAGAGAAACCATGTCTCCACTAGCCCAAGTTGTTTTAAAAGATATCTTCTAGGAGCGACCCGACAAGATATATATGCATGTTTTCAAATGGTAAATCATCTTGGGCCACCTCTAGAAATGTTTGAAGCTAGATAGAAAAAAAGGGACCGCAGAAAATCCCACACGCGGTTAGGCACGCTCAGTCTTAAAACCAATACCCGGAACTCGGGTCCTAGGTGACTCGAATGGAACAAAGCGTAGGGGCGGGATAGCCTAGACCTTCCATCCTTCGTCGAATATAGTCAAAATTATAATAATCATATCATTAACAACAATATAATAATGTGATATCCCAAACCAAAGTGTAACAGGAGGTAACATCGTAGCATCCTAAGCATGCATACTAAGCAGGGGCTGAGCAACGAGCAATAGTAACATAGCAGTACAAGGTTTGCTGGGAGGGGACATGGTTGTATCGGTTTGAAAGAGGCTGTAAACATGTGGTAGGATCAAACATCGAATCTATCCTAGACTAGCATGCAAACCGCTGGTTGAAATAGAATGGATCATAAGTAATGTATAGTCCTTGCCTGTTGATAAGTCGGGTTCCGAAGGTGTAGTTGAAAGCAAGCTCGCATCATTTCCGAGAGGTACCCGCAGAAGCACACAAGATGGTAAACACCGGAAAGCAATCAACGAGCAAGCATCTATTACTACGAAGCAAACACGAGCAAGCATCAACAAGAAGGCAACACGAGACATCGCACCTATCATCGAGAGCGGTTACTAACAGGTTAAGTGGAGTACTCGTCTCACACGACGATACCGCACGTTTACGATGGTTCAAGTTGTTTAGCTGTAGGTGATCAAAAAAGGTTGTTAACATGGCATGTCACTCAAGCATGGCATAGCACTCAAACATGGCAAGAGGTGAAGCATAAATAAACTATCTAATCTAGTCACTTTAAGTGGGGGGGGGGGTAAACCTATACATGGCAGCTATTGCGGACCCCACGATAATTATTGCATTTGGTACTGTTCTACCCTAAACAATATTTTATTATTTTTATTAGCAAGCAAGAGCAGCATAAACACAATCTACAAAAAATTCTAGTCAAGTTACATATAATAAACATCTTAATCAGAGCTGTTGAGATACGGGGCAGAAAACACAAATTTTTCATACCTACGGTACCCGAACCCAAGATCTATGCTATGGCGATGTAAAGCAACGGAGTGAATCGGTGTTCATACCTTTGAAGACAGAAAGAGGGAAACGTTCTTGCGAACGTGGCTAGCGTAGACTCGGAACTACGACCTCCCTGTCGTGTAGAAGACCACCACCGGCGAGGATGACTCCCGGTAAACCTCCAGCGACGAAGTAGCACCACATGTGTAGTGCCTCGAAGAGATTATACACGTACGGTACAATCGATGTTCCTCCCGGACCCGAACCAGGCGAGCAGAACGACGGCCTGCCTTATGGTGGAGAACTCCAATCCAGGTGCAGACTCCAAACAAGGGGAGTCCACTTCCGGGAAGGAGAAGGAGGAAGAAGGAGATATTGGTGTCTTGGAAAAAGGGGGGTCTACCCCTCCTTATATAGGCCAAGGGGGGGGTGCCATCCTCCTCCCCTCCCTCATGTGGGACTAAACTCCCAAGGGGGAGGGAGTGCGCCGGCCAAGGGGGGTGGTGGGCCCCACCCTTGGCGCCAAGCCCAAGGGGGGAGACCCCCTCCTCCCTTAATGGGCCCCATGGGCCCATTTAGCCTTTTCCCATTTTTTAATTTATTTAATATGTTTTAAATATTTAATTCAGATAATTAAATAATAAAACATTATTAAAACAATTAAACTTTATTTTGAACTATTCAAAATGTCCGGAAACCATTCCGTCCTCCTCCGGAACTATTCCGGTGATTCCTCCTATTTCACCGATTGATCCCGTAACTGTCCTATGCATCGATTGCCCTTAAGTGTAACACCCTAACGGTCCGGGAAACAGCAGACATGGTCGAGACTCTTCTCATTGACCAATGACTAGTCAGTTGGACCTGGTTACAATCCTTGACAGTCCCTGCGCTTCCATCGAATGAACTTCAATCGCTTTTGGAAACCGTTAACGATACGACGTAATCCCTTTGTGCTGCGGTACTTTGTTTGTCCGAGGTTTGATCGTCGGTATCCTACATACCGTGTTCACATCTCGTTCACAACAAACAACTTCTCTCGTCCATGATCATTGCATCTCTTGTGACCTAGTCACGTCCTTGCAAGGTGTTGATGCAATATCATCGAGTGGGCCCAGAGTACCTGTCCTGTCACAAGGACTGACAAATCCTGCTCTGATCTATTAACATACTCAGCAACCATCTATTTCGGAGTACCCAAAGTGCACCGTTATAGCCAGCATATTTCAGTCAGGCGGTGGGATACAAATCAAAGTCTCCTCATAGATGACAATTACGTATGATCATTACGGTCTAAGGACTAAGCCATACGTTACAAAGTCATAGCAATGCTGAACTATGTGACTCGATCACATTGCAATACTTTAGGTGGGTGTATGTCCATCACATCATTCCCCTTAATGATATGACCTCATTGTCAGTGGACTGAAGTGTCGCCATGATCAGGAAAGCTTGATCAATCAATTGCCCAATGAGATAGTTTACCCGAGTTAAACTACGAACCATGTTTTATACTACACCTATATTAGTATTTTCCAAGTAATACAGTTATAGCACAATATAAAACGTATTATGAACAAAAACGGATATGTGACAAATATCTTTATTAATTTGTCTCTAGGGCACATATCCAACAGTCTCCCACTTGCACTAGAGTACAAATTACACTAGTTTACATCAGGTATGTATCTAACACCAATGGTCTCTCGGTGTTCTTCAAACTTGCCCTGTGGAAGAGGTTTAGTCATCGGGTCTGCTGCGTTCAGATCCGTATGTATCTTGTGAATCCTAGTGTGTCCATCCCTGACGTAGTCTCGCGTCACATGGAACTTTCGGAGGATGTGCTTGGCTGTAGAGTGAGTTCTTGGCTCCTTCGCGTTAGCAATGGCACCCGTGTTGTCGCAGAAGATTCCCACGGGATCAGTGCAGCTGGCAGAGACGCCAAGCTCGATCACAAACTTCTTCAACCACAGCGCCTCGTTTGACGCTTCGCAAGCGGCAATATACACCGACTCCATTGTAGATTGGGCGACGACTGACTGTTTGCCGCTCCTCCAGCTAATTGCGCCACCGTTCAACATGAAAACATATCCCGTCTGGGATTTCGAGTCATCTAGATCTGAGCCGAGTCTTGCGTCAACGTAACCCTTTACGGTGAGCTCCTCATCAATTCCTCCATAAATGAGAAAGAGATCCTTGGTTCTTCTCAAGTACTTAAGGATGTTCTTTACTGCTCTCCAGTGAGCCATTCCCGGGTTACTCTGGTAGCGATTAGTCATACTAATGGCCAGCGCTAAATCCGGTCTGGTACATAACATAGCATACATGAGAGAACCTATGGCTGAGGCATAGGGCTTTGAGGACATCTCCTCCTTCTCTTTTGCTGTGGTTGGGCATTGAGTCACGCTTAATTTGACACCTTTTATAACTGGCAAGAGGCCTCTCTTGGAGTTGCCCATACTGAACCTTTTCAATATCTTGTCAATATAAGTGCTCTGACTCAAGGCCAACCGTCGATTAGGTCTATCTCTATAGATCTTAATCCCCAATATGTACGCAGCTTCACCTAGGTCCTTCATGGAAAATTGTCCATTCAGATATTCCTTCACTTCCTCTAAGAATTTCTTATCGTTCCCTATTAGTAATATGTCATCTACATATAACACAAGGAATTCTACAGAGCTCCCACTCAGTTTCTTATAGACGCAGAACTCTTCGACGTTTTGGACAAATCCAAAAGCTTTAATGACCTCATCAAATCGAAGATTCCAGCTCCGAGATGCTTGCTTCAACCCATAGATGGATTGTTGAAACTTGCACACCTTACCAACGTTCCTTGGATCGACAAACCCCTCTGGTTGCATCATATACAACTCTTCCTCAATGTTGCCATTTAGGAATGCAGTTTTCACATCCATCTGCCATATCTCGTAATCATGATATGCAGCTATTGCTAGTAGGATCCGAATAGACTTTATCATCGCTACAGGAGAGAACGTCTCCTCGTAGTCGACTCCTTGAATTTGTCGGAACCCCTTCGCGACAAGTCGAGCTTTGTAGACAGATACGTTTCCGTCTGCGTCAGTCTTTTTCTTGAAAATCCATTTATTCTCGACGGCCTTGCGGTCCTCGGGAATATCCACCAAAGTCCATACTTTGTTGGTGTACATGGAGTCTATTTCAGATTTCATGGCTTCAAGTCATTTCTCGGACTCGGGTCCCTCCATTGCTTCTTTGTAACTTGTAGGTTCATCCGACTCATCAGCCGAGATTGCATTCACAAGCTGTCCGTAAAACCCAGTAGGTTGACGGACTCTTGATGACCTACGGGGCATAAAAGGTTCCTCTTCATTCTCATCATGATCATCATCAATGTCATGATCGTTATGAATGTCGTTCTGGCCATTCTCTTCAGCTCCCACTGTGGAAGATGGTTCCAGAACAATTTTCGTAGCCGTTTCTTCCAATTGGAGTGATTGGTCAGTCACTTCATCGAGGTATATTTTCCTCCCACTCAACTCTTTCGCGAGAAACTCCTTCCCAAGAAAGTGTCCCATCTTGTCAACAAACGTTTGGCTGCCAGACTTGTTGTAGAAGGTGTATCCACAAGTTTCCTTGGGATAGCCCACAAAGATGCACTTATCCGCCTTGGATTCAAGTTTGTCAGGCTGTAGTTTCCTAACATAAGCCTCACAACCCCAAATCTTCAGGTGAGACAACTTAGGTTTCGTGCCATGCCATTCTTCAAATGGTGTTATCTTTACGGATTTGGATGGTGCCCTATTAAGAATATGAGCGGCAGTTTCTAATGCATACCCCTAGAATGACACATGCAAATCAGTATGAGAAATCATCGATCGTACGCCTTCCAATAGGGTTCGATTACGTTGCTCAGCCACACCGTTTCTCTGAGGTGTGCCTGCCGGCGTAAGCTGTGGTACTATGCCACAAGACTTCAAATGATTGCCAAACTCGTGACTCAAATACTCGCCACCTCGATCCGATCGAAGGTGCTTGATTTTCTTTCCGAGTTGATTTTCAACCTCATTCTGAAATTCCTTGAACTTTTCAAAGGTTTCAGACTTGTGCTTCATCAAGTAAATATACCCATATCTACTCAAGTCATCAGTAAAGGTCACGAAGTAACGAAGACCATTGCGAGTGGGGACGTTCATGGGTCCACATACATCCGTGTGTATGATCCCCAATAAGTCATCCGCACGCTCCAGTATCCCATTGAATGGAGTCCTTGTCATTTTGCCCATGAGGCATGGTTCACATGTATCAAGGGATCCAAAATCCAATGACTCAAGAAGTCCATACTTATGGAGCTTCTCCATGCGCTTTATACTAATATGACCAAGTCGGCAATGCCACATCTTCGTGTGATCTTCATCATTCTTCAATCTTTTGGCCTCAATATTGTTAATGTGACACACGTCACCATCGAGATCAAGTACGAATAAACCATGCAACTCCGGTGCGTGAACATAAAACATTTCATCCTTATAAATCGAACAACCAATTGTATCAGACTTAAAAGAATAGCGGTCTCGCTTCAAGCAAGAGCCACTAACGATGTTCACACTCAACGTGGGTACATAGTAGCAATTATTCAGAACTAAAACCAATCCTGAAGGGAGACTAAGATGCTTCGTGCCGACCGCCAAGACTTCAATTTGACATCCATTCCCCACGCGCATCGTCACTTCGTCCTTGAGCAAGCGTCTCCTATTCCTTAGTCCCTGAATGGAATTAGAAATATGAGCGACAGATCCTGTATCAAGTATCCAGGATGTGTTCTCGGTGCTTGTCAAGAGAAGATCAACAATATGTATATCAAATATACCTTTGTCTCTCTTGGCGAGTGTAACAGCCCACATGTGATAAGCTATCAAACACCATGTAATTATACTTCCTCTGTTGGACTTGTAACTTGTCATGGTGGATGTTATTGAGATTTCATGTGATGATCTTAATTGGCATTGGGATTGGAGCCTTTTTGGGTTGTTTGCTTTTGCATCCAAAATGGTTCAAGAAGGGGATGGAAGGATTTTTCCTTGTTGCATGCTCACTCCTCCTGACCCCAATTTTGGCCTAGCCATTTCATTTGCTTTTATAAGGGTTTTAAAATCCTCAAGGTATTTTTGACTTCATCAAAAACAGAAGCTCTAGTTCAAAGTGATTTTGAATTCAAAATGAGCTCACACTTTTGTTGTTGCCTAAAATGCCCAAACCATTTTTAGAAATTGAGGAATAATGCAAGGATAATTATACATATTTTTATGTAATTTTCCACTTGTATTTAATCCACAAAAACCCTGTACTCTTTTCTGTTTCTTTGAAAATAGAAAAGGGATCCAGCAAGCTTCTTTTTTTATTTCTTTCTCTTTTCTCCACGCCTTGCTGGAGGCCCAGCCCACAACCTCAGCTCCGTAGCCCGTTTGGAGGCCTGTCCAGCGAAGCGGTACGCGGGACATGTCGTGGCCGCCCGATCTCCATCGCACGCCCCTCCTTCGTCGCCTTTCCACGCTGGAGAGGTCCCCGCCGGACTCCCTCTCACAGCCGGCCGGAGCGTCGACGTCGATGCAGCCGACGTGGATAGGAGGCGTTCCTCCTATTTAACCCGAGCTCCCGAGCCTCCCGAGACCCCTAGGGTTCCCTTCCTCCCAGCAGTTCCTCCTCGTCGCCGCCGGGGTGGTTTCCCCCCCTTCGTTCTGTCCCGCCGTGTTCCGGTGAGCCCCGCCGCAATTCACCGCCGTTCCGCAACATCCTTGAGCAAGCGCTCGTCTGCACGGACCTTGATCTTGACTCGCTCCGTTTCTGTGCCTAGATCGAAGCCCGGAGGAGCGAGACGTCCCCGCAGCAGAGCAGGTCGCCGCGGACCTCTTCATCCCCGACGACGGCCGCAGACCCCTTCTTCCTCTACGGCTAGGCCGGGACGCACGATGCGACCCACAAGGTGAGCTGTTGCCCGCACCTTTTCCCGTAGCGCTGTGTAGCAGTCCGTCCACGGTAGAGTATCGGATCCGCCGCGTTGGAACGTCGCCGGGGAGAAATTCGAGCACGCCGTGCCGTGGCATGCCTCGGGTGCACCCCCGCGTACTCCTAGATCGTCCAGAGCGCGCCTTTGGCCTCAAGGACCCGCCTTTTCGCGTGTAGCAGAGTTTGGCCACCCGCCTCTGAATCTGCCTGTCGCCGTAACGCAGCGCCGCCTCGGATTCAGAGGAAGATGGCCACCGCTGTTCCGGTGAAGTTTGCGAGCAGTTGAGGTAGAGCTAGAAGTCGTGGCGCACACCCCCGTGGAGAGCAAGGTGCCCTCTCGGGTTCATCTCATGGCGTGGTGGCCGGAGCTCGCCTGTGCACCATGCGGGGTTCGCCGCAGTAACGCGTCACGCCGGGGTTCAGAGACTTCAGGTGTTCGCAGTTCAGAGCAGGAGGAGCCTGAATCATACCTAGCCTGCAGCGCGTATCGTTTCAGAAAACGATTCGTAGCACAGTGGTAGGGGGCTGTGGAGTAACGCAGCGCGTCGCGAGTTCGAGTCCAGCCCGACGCCCCCATCTTTTTGATTTTTGCTGAGACTGACACCTGGGGCCCGCATGTCGGCGACTCAGGCTGTCCAGGCCACGTGGGCTGAGCCTAGTGCGGGCCAGAGGGGCTGGTTGGGCCGGTTTCGCCCGAGAACAGCCCATGGAGGCCGAGTTCTTTCTTTTTATTCTTTTTCTTTGATTTCTTTTCTGTTTAAATTCAAAATTGAATGTGCTTCCAAATTCAAATCTGATTTGAACATCTTTTGCAATCATGGGCATGCCTTATATGATTTTGGGGTAGCTTGAGCTACTGACCAGCATGGTGAGGTCCATTTTTGCATTTGGTCCCTTTAAGAATTGAAGTGTGGCCATTTTGCAAATAAGCCCCCTTTTCATTTCTTTGTTTTTTTTGTCAAGTTATTCAAAACTTAAATTGCCCATGCCATATAGGGTTTTTGGGTAATTTTTCACAAGGAGTTGCATGGTGATGATGATTCAATCATTTGAACCTTTTTCAAAATGCATGTGGTGCAATTTTACACTCACCCCCCTGAACTTCAGTTGAATTTGCAACTGTCCTTGCAAATTCAAATGGGGACATATCATATATGTTTTTGGGGTGTTTTTCTGCAAGGATTTCAGTAGTGATGTCCTCATGATGTTTTATGCAACTCATGAAGTCAAGGTGTGATCACCTGTTCCAGGAGCATTCAGATCTTTCTGCCTACATCATTTTCAACTTCAGTGCATTTGAGAATGTTGATCATTCAGTCCTTTCAATCTTGTTCCATGTCATCTTCTTCTTCAATTCAGCCCCTAACATATTGTCATATGTAATGTGGCTGGGTTCCAACAATTGTTGCACCTTTCATGTGTCAATTTCACCGACACTACTCCGTCTCCGGAATCATTGTTTACTTGCATGTTATTTAATTCTTGCATTTGTTTGTTGACCATGTCATGCTATCATGCTATTTACACCTAAATTAAGGCTTAGACCAAAGCCATTACAATGTAAATAAATGCATGTGAAAGTGATGACTTGTCGTCATCACCTTCATTTAAACTTGACTAGACAGGCTCATACCATGTCAATAAAACTTGAGCATACCATCCTTGTTTGATTTTCATTAGTTGCTTACTTGTGTGTTTTCCTTGCCGGTGTGTTACGTTAGCACCCGAGACTGACGAGGAGACTTACGTGGAGCTGTCCGACACCGAGCCCGAGGGTACCGTGGCTGCTGCTTCGGCTACCTTACCAGGCAAGGGGGAGAAACTGTGTCATTACTTTATAACTTTCTGCTCATGCCTAGCTGTAGTCTTAGAACGTTGTTGCTTGATCCTATCTGCCTTATATGCCATGTTTTAAACCCATACAGCCATGATCCCCACATCCCAGCAAACCATTGTACTGCTAAGTTACCGCTGCTCAGCCATTGCTTAGTATGGATAGAAAACTTGCTGCTTACCCTATATGTTTATGGTTGGGATATCATGCTATATAATAAGTTGGTTGATATTTGTTATTGTTAAATGATGTTAATTTATATTCGACGAAAGGTGGAAGGCTGGACTATTCCCGTCTGGTGCTTTGTTCCATTTGAGTCACATAGGACCCGAGTTCCGGGTATTGTGTTTCTTGACGAGCGTGCCTAATCGTGTGTGGGGTTTTATGGGGCCCCCTTGTCTTACCTACCTAGCCTCGTACATTCTAGTGGTGGCCCGAGCTGATTTACATTTGCAACGTGTGTGTGCTGGTTGGATCCCCAGTTGTTTCCAAACCAAACCAGGGCCAGGAGGACATAGTTTCTTGGCTAGCCCAAATAGACCGGCTGAGGACCCGGTCTCATAAGAGAACTAACCGGTAATCCAAACCTGGAGTCATACGGTAGAGTCCGATTCGAGAGCGTGGCCAGCTTTTGAGTTGGGTGTCGACTCACCGGGGGCCACCCGGATATGTGCGTTGTTAGTTAGAGGGACTCTGACGTTCCGGAGTTTCAGGCGCTTACCTAGCCAAGTGGAAACCGGGCGTACATGCGACGTCTATAATGGATAGTTGGTACACCCCTGCAGGGTAAATCTTTTCGAAAAGCCGTGTCCGCGGTTATGGACGACTTGAGACCTACTCCTTGTTCATAGAATAACATCAATGATACTCATGCTATAAAACGTGACAAACCGTGTGCGTGCCTTGGTTGTCTTTCTTCGTCCAGGGGGACCGAGAGAGAAACAAGGTTGTGTTATGTTTGCGTAAGTAGGTGAATAACCGGCTTATGACACGTGGTCAACGTAACTTCTTGGATCTCATCTCTGTTTTGATAGAATGAGTAGCCACCATATATGCTAGTACGGCTGCAACCTGTCTATGTCTTTACCTTTCCTGCAGCGTTAGTTATTCCGTAATGACATGTTCTCACCCCCGTTTACATTTCTGTCTTTACCGCTTTGCCTGATCGGCCGCTGCAGTGGACTACTACCTCGACCCTAGCACCGGACGTTACTTCGTGGAGGTGCCCCCGGAGGATGACGACGATTACGAGTACCTCGACCAGTAGGATCTTACAGTTGGGTTAAGACGTTCCCGTGGGTGGATATTTATGTGTATCCCTCTCTAGGGCAATTTGGATCTTGACCGTACTCGGTCCCTATTATGCTTCCGCTTGATGTATTGATGAGTTGTACTCAGATGATGTTGTATTATTAGACAGTGGCGTTGTATGCCCTGCTTTATTTATCTATCTATATGTATTTCGGTCTTGTAGAGTTATGCTTTTTATACCTGTTGTCGAGAATCCGGCAGCGACACGAGTGCGAGTGTCGTGCGCCGGTGGCGTTTGATGCGCTTCTAACTCCGACCGGACGCGAAAGCGACTAGTTAGAGTTAGTACCGCATCAGGGGCCTTACAGCGAGCTTGCCAGCCTTCTTGTCCTTTAGGTACTTGGGGCAATTGCGTTTCCAGTGACCTTCACCCTTGCAGTAGAAGCACTCCACTCCGGGTTTAGGCTTGGGTGCCTTGAGAGGAGCGGCAACTGACTTGCCATCCCTCTTGGGGCCACCTCTCTTGGCCTTCTCCCGCCTGCTTGACTTCTTGAAGTCAGTGGTCTTGTTGACCGTGAAGACGGCGTGCTCCTTCTTGATCTCAACCTCGGCGCTCTTCAGCATGGCGAACAACTCAGAAGGGGTTTTGGTCATCCCCTGCATGTTGTAGTTCAGCACAAAGCCTTTGTAGCTAGGGGGAAGCGACTGAAACACCCTATCAACAACAAGTTCATCTGGAATCTGGCATTCCAGAGCATTCAAGCATTGAACGTAGCCAGACATTTTGACTACGTGCTCACTCACGCTACCGTTCTCATCCATCTTTGCTGAGAAGAAGGCTTCAGAAGCCTCGTACCGTTCATCCCTGGCTTGAGGTGCGAAGACCGCCTTGAGGTCGGTGATAATCTCATATGCACCCATCCTCTCAAAGCGTTTCTGCAGCTCAGCCTCCATGGAGTAGAGCATGCCACTCTGGACAAGGTTGTAATCATCAGTCCTGGAGAGATAGACATTCTTCTCGTCCTGACTGGCATCATTTGCTGGTGCGTCACCTAACGCACCCTCTAGTACGTATGCCATCTTGAGGGGAACGAGGAGAATCCTCAGGGTGCGGAACCAGTTGGTGAAGTTTGTCCCATCTGTTTTTAGCTTATCTTTCTCTAGGAATGATCCTAAGTTGAACGAGGGGAGAGGTGTTGCCATCTACAAGGTTGATTCACAAGAATACATATTTAGACTTTTGTTCATAATGTGGAGTTTCAGTTTAATCTCAAAATTCTAGAAAGCTCCCACTTAGATAAACACCTCTCAATTTAACTAAGTGATTACACAATCCCAACCCCCATACCTCCCCCAATCGTCACGGCCATCAGTATGCGAACCAGGTAGGCCTCTAAGCCAATCACATCAGGCATGTGACTCGTGCTCGACCTTTCGGTCTCCTGTGTTCCAGGCCCGCATCTACATACGTCAAGCCTGCCAATCGAACCTTGATGTTAGCTGTTCAGCAAGGCCATATCTGCATATGCCAGGCTTGCCGAACCCAACCTCATGCGTACTCCGTTGAATATGTAGGACAACTCCGGTATGTACGGAGCATCAAGCCATATGGGAGAACCTTCTAGGCGGTGCCCACCAAGGGAGGACACAATGTTGGTATTGTGAGAGATGGTCCTGTTTCGTGCTACTGTCGATATATCTAGCATACTAGCATAAAACAGGAAGTAAAACTGTAAATCATACAACCTATGATCCCCCTTCATGCAAAGCAAAGTTAAACGCCTTTCTACTTTAGCTTGTGCAAGTTTTACGTGGCTGCTAGGGGTTTCGAGAGAGAGAACTGTTTCTATCCTGCGAAAAACATGCCACAACACCGTCTCCCATCCGTCTCTATTACACCCCTGTCGGTGCCCTCCGTTGCAAACATCTTCGCATTGCTAATGCAGAGAGACAAACACCCCCCCCCCAGCCACTTTATATGGTACAAGCCATATGTCAAGCGTGGAACCAGTCTCGCGTAAACGCGTAAGGTCGGTCGGGGGCCGCTTCATCAAACATTGCCGCAACTCTAAATGAGTACACGTGGGAGGGTAACGAATGAAGATTCGATGCCCACATCCTAGATGTGTTCTACCCGTACAATACATCTACGCATAGCTAGATCATGATACCACTGTTGGGATACGGGGCAGAAAACACAAATTTTTCATACCTACAGTACCCGAACCCAAGATCTATGCTATAGCGATGTAAAGTAACGGAGGGAATCAGTGTTCATACCTTTGAAGACCAAAAGAGGGAAACGTTCTTGCGAACGTGGCTGGCGTAGACTCGGAACGACGACCTCCCTGTCATGTAGAAGACCACCACCGGCGAGGATGACTCCCGGTAAACCTCCAGCGACGAAGTAGCACCACAGGTGTAGTGCCTCGAAGAGATTATACACGTATGGTACAATCGATGTTCCTCCCGGGCCCCGAACCAGGCGAGCAGCGGAAGAAAGACGGCTACGGATCCCGACTCCAACAGAACGACGGCCTGCCTTATGGTGGAGAACTCCAATCCAGGTGCAGACTCCAAACAAGGGGAGTCCACTTCCGGGAAGGAGAACCAGGAAGAAGGAGATATTGGTGTGTTGGAAAAAGGGGGGGTCTACCCCTCCTTATATAGGCCAAGGGGGGGTGCCATCCTCCTCCCCTCCCCCATGTGGGACTAAACTCCCAAGGGGGGGGGAGTGCGCCGGCCAAGGGGGGTGGTGGGCCCCACCCTTGGCGCCAAGCCCAAGGGGGGAGACCCTCTCCTCTCTTAATGGGCCCCATGGGCCCATTTAGCCTTTTTCCCGTTTTTTTAATTTATTTAATATGTTTTAAATATTTAATTCAGATAATTAAATAATAAAACATTATTAAAACAATTAAACTTTATTTTGAATTATTCAAAATGTCCAGAAACCATTCCGTCCTCCTCTGGAACTATTCTGGTGATTCCTCCTATTTCACCGATTGATCTCGTAACTGTCCTATGCATCGATTTCCCTTAAGTGTAACACCCTAACGGTCCGGGAAACAACAGACATGGTCGAGACTCTTCTCATTGACCAATGAGTAGTCAGTTGGACATGGTTACAATCCTTGACAGCCCCTGTGCTTCCATCGAATGAACTTCGATCGCTTTTGGAAACCGTTAACGATACGACGTAATCCCTTTGTGCTGCGGTACTTTGTTTGTCCGAGATTTGATCGTCAGTATCCTACATACCGTGTTCACATCTTGTTCACAACAAAAAACTTCTCTTGTCCATGATCATTGCATCTCTTGTGACCTAGTCACATCCTTGCAAGGTGTTGATGCAGTATCACCGAGTGGGCCCAGAGTACCTGTCCTGTCACAAGGACTGACAAATCCCGCTCTGATCTATTAACATACTCATCAACCATCTATTTCGGAGTACCCAAAGTGTACCGTTATAGCCAGCATATTTCAGTCAGGCGGTGGGATACAAATCAAAGTCTCCTCATAGATGACAATTACGTATGATCATTACGGTCTAAGGACTAAGCCATACGTTACAAATTCATAGCAACGCTGAACTATGTGACTCGATCACATTGAAATACTTTAGGTGGGTGTACGTCCATCACATCATTCCCCTTAATGATATGACCTCATTGTCAATGGACTTAAGTGTCGCCATGATCAGGAAAGCTTGATCAATCAATTGCCCAATGAGATAGTTTACCCGAGTTAAACTATGTACCATGTTTTATACTAACCTGTATTAGTATTTTCCAATTAATAAAGTTATAGCACAGTATAAAACGTATTATGAACAAAAACGGATATGTGACAAATATCTTTATTAATTTTTCTCTAGGGCACATATCCAACAAGAGCAACTGTTAAAAAGTTATTAAATAAACAAGTTACAGTGGCATGCGATGTAATTAGCAAGTAAACAGCATGTAAACAAGGTCAAACATGGAAAAGGAGCACATTTTAATAATCTATACAAAATTCTAAGCAACTTTCATGTTTAAAGCGTCGCGATCTGAGATACCGTTAAAAAGATACGGGCACCGCAAAAAAAACTATTAAACTGCCAAATTAAATAAAACCAGAAAAGAAAAGAAAAAACTACTGGGCCGAATCTACTGCACATGGGCCTTAACAGAGGTGAGCGCTATTTAATTAAAAAGCGCACTGTGCGTATAATAGTACATGGGTCGGCCCAACTCGCAGCGCGGCAACAAATAAAAAAAGGGAAGGGGCGGCCTCACCTCTGGGCCTGGCCCAGGCGGCAGGGGCGCTGGAGCTGGGCTGCTCGTTTACTGGGCCGCGGGGCAGCTGGGTCGTGTGGAGCGCTGGCAGGCCCACCACGACGGACACAGCTTCGTCCAGATCGGGTCCTCCCGATCGGGATCCATCAGGTGGCTCCAGCGGCGGCTCTACGGGGCTTCTCCGGTGAGGGACTTTGACGAGGCCAGAGGCTGCAGGGGTTGCACGGAGGCGGCCAGTCGCCGGCGACGAGGTCCCTGTGGTGGTCGCGGAGATCGAGAAGACAGGGCGGCGCCACGAGCTTGGCTCGGGCCGTCCATGGAGGCGGCGGTTACATGCACACACGGGAGAGAGAGGGAGAGGGCTTAGGGGAGAGAGGAGAGGGAAGCGGAGGAGGAGAAGGGCGCCGGCGACCTGGGGGCGGTGACCTGCGGGGGCTCGCCGGGGGGGCCTGCTCGTCGGCCGGAGCAGAGGAGAGGAGGCGCGTGGGCGGAGGCGCACTTGGCACGGGAGCGCATCGGGCATGGAGGCGCAAGTGGTGATGTGGCGCTTCGCAAGCCACCCGATCTGCATCCAACGGCTCAGATTGAGCCCCCAAATCTGAACATGGGGAGAGGTGGTTGTGCATGGTGTCGGCGGCGCTGGTTGGGGAGGTACGGAAAGCAAGGGAGACTAGCTAGGGTTTGCCCATTTTTGGTAGGTAGAACCTACTATTTATAGTAGGGGCTGTTTGGAAGGTGGTTTGGGCCACAAAATGGTATGTTTTAGGCCCGGTTTTTCGGGTGGGCTAGAATCCGAAGATAAGCGGGGAATCCGGGGGTCCAGCTAAAGGCACGCGCGACATTTTATAAATACGCGCTCAGATTACATCGGCTACTATGCCTGGCACATCCGAACGTTCACCTACCCGACGAAGTCTGAATCACACGAAATTCGAAACACCGCCCGATAAAATAATAACCCATTTAAATATAAATGGGGTTTTTCCTGCACCGTTGGTGAAGGCTGGTCTTGTGCCGGTAGTCGCGACGGTGCTGGGGTGAAACCCGGTGCCGCAACAGGTCGGGTGCCAGGGTGGCAAGGGTCGGTCTCCGTCCGGTACGAGATAAGAGGGGGGGGGGAATAATCGCTGATCGATAAATCGGGGATGCAAACACCGCAAACAAATCAGACAATCAAACAATTCACACCAAAAACAAAATTTTTAATTTTTGTGAAATCTAGGCTATTACAGCACCCCTCTGCGCTCCACCAGCGGCGCCGGCCATCGCGGTTGTTCCGGACGGCCACCGGATGGAGGTCGTTGGTGGAGGCGATGGCGGCGGCGCGGCGTCACTGGAAGTACGCCGTCCAGCGGGCAATGTTGCCTGACGAGTTCACCGGGTCGGCGCGCTCCGCCTCCGTCATGGTGGCCCGTACGGCCTCGACCTCCAGATCGAAGGTGACGCCCGCCTTTGTCAACGGCGGCACCGACACGCCGCCGTTGGAGAGAAACAAGTCGTGCGGCGGCCTCGTGTCCGGCGGGCACGGGTAGCCGTCCTGCGCGAGGAGGATGGCCTCCATCAGCAGCAGGGTGCGGGGGCGGAAGCCGTTCCTCTCGAGGTTGTCCATGTCGACAGCGAAGAGGGAGGAGGGCGGCGAGAGAAGGGGAGGCGAGCGAGAGTGTGCGGCGTCCTCCACGGCGAGTCCCTTTATATAGCGGGGCGGCCTCACCGGGGAGGGACACGAGGGGCGGGACACGCGGCGGCGCGGTCGTCGGACCGTTGGGCTTCAACGCACCGCATTGATTCCTCTACCGGCGATTGGACTGGACATCAGCGCCGCATTGATGCTATGCGGCGGCGGCAGGTGCGGGGAAGCCGAGGCGGGAGGATGAGTGTTGGATATGTGCCCTAGAGACAAATTAATAAAAATATTTGTCACATATCCGTTTTGTTCATAATACATTTTATACTGTGCTATAACTGTATTACTTGGAAAATACTAATACAGGTGTAGTATAAAACATGGTCCGTAGTTTAACTCGGGTAAACTATCTTGATCATGGCGACACTTAAGTCCATTGACAATGAGGTCATATCATTAAGGGGAATGATGTTGTCGGGACCCGGGGTTAGCGTATGTAATTCCGGTCACAATACAATCACATGGAGAGCCGAGAGCCGTACTCACTTGTCTAAGCAGACAAGGCCAAGCACAGATCACTCTCGATAAGCATCGAACGTGAGGGGCATCCCATCCAGGCCGGATGATCAACTGATATGGGTCCTCATCGTCCGCTCACAAGTCTAAATGCTTATGGGTGGTGAATCCCATAATCATAGACAAGTCGCCTCAACCATGTTATCGATTGAATCATAACCCTTACATAAACTTACTCTAGCCCGATCACTTAGTCGGGATCTCGGGCGGGCTCGATCATACAACAAAGTGTGCCACGTGACAGAGTCACGAGCAATCGCATCGCGATGCCCCAAGCTGCGCACATCTAAGGGCCACTTGGTGTATAAAAGACCGCCGGCAAGAACACAACTAAGCTATCGAACCCCACACTAAGACATGCATGTTATAAACATACACGCATCATACATGTCCAGTGTAAACAGCAGGTAATCACAACATGAACTTTACAAACTCATAGTCTTTATAACTTCTGCTAAACAGAGCAGACATAGCAGTTGTATTACAAGCAGAGATCACATGAATGTGATCCAACATTACATCAAACATCAACGGAAGCAAATTATGTCTTAGTAAAGACAAGTTTAACAAATGGCTTAAGAAGCCTGAAAGAAAAGTACAACGACCCTCCAAAGGGCATAGGCTGCTGCCTGGAACTATACGACATTGGTCCACGTCGAGCTCGAGGTAGAGGCCACCATCAGGGTCAGTGGTCTCGTCTCTAAAACATAGAATAAGCAAACGTGAGTACAAAGTCGTACTCAGCAAGACTTACATAGGAACTATACTACTCATGCACATGTATCAAGGCAAAGGGAGGTGGGGTTTCACTTCCAGAAATGCCATCTTTGACTTGGCTAATCCTGAACTACGAGTACCAGAGAGAGGTAAGAACGTACACGAGTCCAAGTAACAGTCTCCAACCAATACTCCACTATGGTGCCTTCCTCGACTTCCCCACGAGGAAGCAGGCCATAGCACTCACACTTATCTTGGTGTGTTTTAGAAGTATCCGGTTCAAGTTATCTATGATCAAGTAAAGGTCTCCAAGTAGTCCATAACCGCGGACATGGCTATTCGAATAGTTCATTAACCCTGCAGGGGTGTACTTGAAGGGTTCGTTGCATAGAAAACAAAAAATTTCCTACGGTTGTAACAGCCAAGATCACATCTAGAAGATCACTTGTAACGGTTTGAGAAGGACTCACCCTCGAAGACCCAAAGCTTTAACGAGAACTATTCTCTTGGGTGATGTAGTCGAACACTCGCCGACCTCAAGGTCGTGATGAAGACTTGACGCCACGAACGGGAAGCGTCTCCGTAGTCGGTCACACGTACAGATCAGTGACGACCTCCGCCCCTTGCTCCAGTTGGGCAGCGGAAGTAGTGGATCCTCGGGAACTCCAGCAGCACTACAACATAGTGGTGGTGGTGGTAGAGAAGATCTTGAGCAGGGCTTCGCCTAAGCACCGTACTCGTGAAACTGGATCAGCTAGCAAGGGGAGGAAGATGCCAACCAAAGGGCATATGAGAGATGGAGGAATGAGTGAGTTGTGTGAGGACCTCCACCCATCTATATATAGGAGGAGGGGGAGGCAGCCCCCAAGGGGTAGCACGCCCCAAGAGGTGCCCCCACCTCTCCCCTCATCATGTGGGTGGACTCTCCACTCACAAAAACAAAGGGTCACACATTATTCCCATAATTTCCATAAATCTCCACTCAAAATTCCAAGAGTTTTATCACATTAAAACACTTTTAATTATCTTCTTTAATGTCACTCAAATTAATGAACACTTCATTCAATGAGTACTTCATTGATGAACACTTCATTCAATGAACACATTAACAATTATCCCCTTGCACTATTTTGATATACCGAAACTATTCCAGCAGTTTTATCAAAAACAGTCCATGTGCTGTCCAGTATATTCTCCGGCGTTCCGTATCCACTCAAACGCGTCAACGAATCCTTAAGTGTGTCAACCTACGGTTCGTGAATAAAATGGACATGACAGAGACTCTTCTCCGATCAATAATCATCAGAGGGATCTGGAGATCCATGATGACTCCCACTTACTCAACGATGAACTAGTGATCGTGTGAACCATTACTCCGTAACCAATTCCTTTTGTCTCGCGATATTTTACTTGTCCGAGATCCGATCATTTGGTATCATCCATACCTAGTTCGATCTCGTTACCGAAAAGTACTCTTTACTCGTTCCGTGATATAACATCCTCGTGAGCCAGTCACGTGCTTGCAAGCGATGTCAATGTGATATCACCGAGAGGGCCCAGAGTATATCTCTCCGTCATCTGGATGGACAAATCCCACTCTTGATCCACGAGCCTCAACTAACACTTTCCAAGTACCCAACGACACCTTTATAATCACCCTGTTACGGTGTGACGTTTGATGGAATCAAAGTACTCTTCCGGTGTCAGTGATTGACGTGATCTCATGGTCTAAGGATTAGGGTTACTTTGTGAAAGTTTGATACAGCAATAGAAACTTTGATGACATGATCGTATTGCTATAACTACTGTGGGTGTATGTTCATCACATCATTCTCCAATGATATGACTTTGTTATTAACGACATCCAATGTCAATGATCAGGAAACCTTGATCATCCGTTAATCAACAAGCTAGTATAAAGAGAGACATTACTAGGAACCTTTTCTTTGTTTATTAAACACACATGTATTAACGTTTCCGGTTAACACAATTATAGCATGAAAATAAACATTTATCATAAACATGGAATAAGATAATAACCACTTTATTATTGCCTCTCGGGCATATTCCCTTCAGTCTCCCACTTGCACTAGAGTCAATAATCTAGTTTGGTACTTGCGCATCCAACACCTATGGCATTCAGCTGTTATCCATACGCATTGCTAGTGGTAAACCTAATCTCCAGATCTAACACTTCAGGTCCGTGCGTATTTGCATTTCTTTGCGTCTCTACGCATCACTCATTCACTAATGAGATGGCATTGCAAAAATTTGGTCCTCCGGTGAGACCTTAGTCCCTTGAGCTCAAAACATGTTGAATCTATTGTCATACAATAGATCTTCATAGTATTAGCCCGTTTTGAACTACACCTAGTTTTTCAAACAAACTTCTTGACACAAATGCCCTCCTTTGCTGCTGCTAGAGCAGTCATATACTTAGCCTTTCGTTGTAGTATTCGTTATAATGCCTTAACTTTGGAACTCATCCAAATCCATTTGAAACTATTCCAAATCTATCATGGAACTTTCTTCCATTACATTTTGCCACCTTAACATACCGCCAAAATTGAGATAAATTTAGATTGTATCTTGCGACAAAACTAGTATCAATGTAACACTTTACAATGAACTATTGTCCAACATACATAATATATATTCTTAGTCCTTCCAAAGCACGTAAGGATATCTTTACTATTGTCCAATGATCATCTTATGAATCATTCTGGTATATGCTCATAACATTTAGAGCATAGGACATTCTGGAATTGTACATATCATGGTGTACATGATTGATCAAATCATTCATGTGATTTTACTCACCAAGTGTCAAAACACTTGAATCTCGCTTCAACCTTTTCCATGCGGCAAGAACCTTTCTCGTCGTTTCCATATTGAACTTATTCAATATTTCATATATGTACTTCGGCCCAACCATATTAGCACCTCAATCTATCTATATAGACCATATTAGCCCAATATACTGGTTTTGCCCAAATCTTCCATTAAAATCAAATTTTCAATGAAACTTCACCCGTGTCAATAAAAGATACATCATTTCCAATCAACAATATATCTTCTACATAATGTATTAGAAATATGTCTCAGCGCTCCCACTTAATTTCTTGCAAAAGCAAGCATCTTCACCGTCTCTGATGAAACTAAACGTTTTAACAATTTCATCATGATGAAGATTCCAACTCCGCGAATGCTTATTTCAACCATTGAAATTTGCATGCTATTTTAGCATCCTTTGAATTAACAGAACCCTTTGGACCGTGTCCTGTACACGTCCTAGGTAACCATTCTATTAGAAGAACGTTGTTCCGTTTGTTCAACTACCATATACAAAAACTAGCATATGTAGTGATTGCTACAATAATCCGTCCAGACTAAATATCGTTATGAAAGATCAAATCTTGTCATAGCCAACTCTTTGAACATAATCGTAAACCATTTTAACGATATGTCGAATATTTCATAGATGTGAGAACATCCACGTCTGTTTCTTTATAGATCCAAACACGGTATCTAGAGGGTCTTCCAAGTTCAGAAACTTGGTTTCTCGTGTATGGAACTATCACGGATTTTATAGCTTCTAGCCATTTTGAAGGATTCAGGGCCCATCATCGCTTCTTTGCATGTAGTCGGTCCATTATTATCAAATAACAATGATTCAATCTCAAATCTTACTATTTGATCGATTACCCGAACTACGCAGTTCAATAGGAACTTAGATCGCCGTGACCACAACCTTTGGGACACGGCAGCCAAGAGCATTGCGGCCGCTTCCGGGACACTTTCCGGCGCTGCGCCACTTAGCACATAAAGCTTAGGTTCAACAACCTAATCGAAGTTCTACTGTCCTCCCACTTAAATTTTCGCAAAAATTCCTTCTCAAGAAACTTGATGCTCTTAGCCACAAAAAAAACTTTTGTCTTTAGTGTTATGGAGGAATACCCAACGGTTACTTTGGGATAACCTACAAAGACGTACTTTATCCGACTTTGGTTGTAAACATTTTACATATGCCTTGCATACCAAAATTTAAGAAAAGACAAATTGGGTTTTATCCCATTCCATAACTTATATGGTGTCATTTCAACGGATCTCGATGGCGCTCTTTTCAGTGAAAAGCGGTAGTCTCTAAAGCTTAATCCTTCAAATATAATGGCAATTTTATAAATAACACCTTTGATCCTTACCATGTCAAACAAGGTTTGATTACATCTCTCGAACACTCCATACTCCTATGGTGTTTCGGGAAATGCAAGTTTTGGAACGATTCCTAAACTCTCAGGCATTTGCTAAACTTTTAACTCAAAAAATCTTCTTTTATGATCCAATCATAAACTCTTATTTTCTCGTTACAATGATTTTCACTTCATCTTGAAATTTATTTGAACATTTTCAAACATTTCATACTTCTTCCTTATCAAGTAAATATACACATATATCCACTCAAATCCTTGGTTAAAGTATATGAAGTTATAAGACCCACCACACACGGCTACACATAATGAACTATACACATCAACATGCATAATGTCCAATAAGTTAGTCGTCCGTTCTTCTTTGCCTATGAACGGAGTTTCAATTATTTCTAGGAAATTCTTACAAGCGTCAGTTGATTCAAAATCAAAAGACTCCAAAAATCCACCATCATGGAGTTTCTTCATGTGTTTCTTTCCAATATGATTCAAACGGTGGTGTCACTCATAAGTGATCTTCTAATCATTTGTCTTGCGACATGTTTAGCATCAGTTATTATGGATGTGATTTCTCCAACAAGATTTATAGAGTTCATCCATCTTCTATGAATATGGTGATAATTTGAACAACTATTGTTCGTATAACACCAGAACAGAATAACAATTATTCAAATAAATCTTGAAGGCTAGGTTTAATTCCAACGATAAACATAATAACACTTTATTTTGTTTTTGATGAGAATCATCCCATATTCATTTGCTAGTTACTCAGGCCATTGCAACTCTTGTATTGCGTTGTTCTGTATGACACTTCATACCAACCAATCAGTATCCAATACTCAAGAATCACACTGTTTAACAAGCAATGAATATACCCATAACAAGTATATCATCTATATACCCGAGATGGACATTTCCAGTCTTTTCCTTTTTCTTTTTGCCAAAATATTTTTCAGATCCTCTTTCAGCAATTCCTTTCCTTTTTAGAAGAATTTATCAACATCACTTGTGGCACCATTCATATGACACATAATACAAAGTGTGTTAGTCAAATACTAACACCCTTTGATTCTCACTTTGATGTAAATCACCGTCATCAAATGTTTGGTGTTCTTCCAAATTCCATTCTTTAGTAATCTTATAGTGTAGTAAACATTTTACCTACATCTTCCATTCATCCTATCATGACAACTTTCATGACAAAACTACCATAGCTCGTAGGGACAAACTGTGAGTACAATATTAGTTCCCAAAACCTTTTTGAGAGATTAGGACACATAGTGTCTCCAACCTTCACAAATTCTCATACAATATGAGAACATGTTTCTCACTAAATTTTACTCTATCACATTGCAACTAAACATTGTTTCAGATATCGCTATATCTTCCACACATGATAGTTTCTGAAACAATCCTTTCAGCTCCTAGATAACCTTGATAATAACAAACAACATTTGAATATCAAGGATCATGGAGGCAAGTGTGATACTTAGACACTAACACTGGAATTGTTACTCTCGATTTAATACACATTATTAAACTTCATGGAGTAAGCAAGGTTTGCTAAAGTTTGCAATAAGACTTTAAACTTTAGATTGACACTCAAACAATACGGTACCAGTCCGTAAAGTTAAATATCCAGAATTCTATAGTTCTATTATCTCAATTATAGCTAAGCGCAAAGGTAGTAAACAAATGCCAATGACTACAACGAACTATGCAAATTCACTTTGATTTAGTTCATGATAAAATGAGTTCATCTAACTCCCACTCAAAAACAACATCCCTCGAGTCGTCTTTGGTGATTACACGAACCAAATTCACTACACCACGACCGATCATCACGTGAGGCAGTGTAGCTGCAATGGCGAGCATCTCAATATGGTTCATCATATCATCCATATGACTCGTGCTTAACCTTTCGGTCCATGTTCCGAGGCCATGTCTGCACATGCTAGGCTCGCCAAGTAGAACCTTAGTATTTGCATGTGTTTCAAGGCCATGTCTGTACATGCTAGGCTTGAAAACACCCGTTGTATGCGAACGTAGAGTCTATCACACCCGATCATCACGTGGTGTCTCGAAACGACGAACTTTCTTAATGGTGCATACTAAGGAAGAACATATAATTATCTTGATATTAAGTGAGAGGGATCATCTTATAATGCTACCGCAGCGATCATGATCGTAACTAAGCAAAATAAGATGCATAAAAGGATAAACATCACATGCATGGATAATGTGATATGATATGGTCCTTCTCGCATTAGATCTCCATCTTGTGCGTCTTGGTATGATCTCCATCATGCCACCGGCGCGGAACCAAGGTCCATGGCGCCACCACCATGGTCGTCCTTCTCCATTACAATATATCTCATGGATATATCTACAGCACGCAGGCCTTAAAAAGGAAAAACACAACCATATGGCTCCTGCCGGTTGTTTACAATAAATCTCATTTCATACAACAATTTTGTAACAATGACCATATCACATCACATGCCCTGCAAAAACAAGTTAGACGCTTCTAAATTATCTTTGCAAATTTTACGTGGTTTTGGGCTTCCTAGGAAAGAACCGATCTTACCTACGGACAAGAACCACAACGTTGATTCGCTAGTTGTTTCTTTTCATCCCTTTCCAGGGCCCTCCGTTGCAAATGCCATATCACTAATGTTAGAGAAACTGACACCCCCAAAGCCACTTTATACGGTACAAGCCGTATGTCAAGCGTGACACGCAATCTGCGCTTAGGGCCGCTTCAATCCAACATTGCCGCAATATGAACAAGTGCACAAAAGAGGGTAACAACTAGAGGATCAACGCCCACATCTCTATGTGTTCTAACCGTACAAAGCATCTACGCATAGACGAGGCTCTGATACCACTGAAGGGTTCGTTGCATAGAAAACAAAAAATTTCCTACGGTTGTAACAGCCAAGATCACATCTAGAAGATCACTTGTAACGGTTTGAGAAGGACTCACCCTCGAAGACCAAAAGCTTTAACGAGAACTATTCTCGTGGGTGATGTAGTCGAACACTCGCCGACCTCAAGGTCGTGATGAAGACTTGACGCCACGAACGGGCAGCGTCTTCGTAGTCGGTCACACGTACAGATCAGTGACGACCTCCGCCCCTTGCTCCAGTTGGGCAGCGGAAGTAGTGGATCCTCGGGAACTCCAGCAGCACTACAACATAGTGGTGGTGGTGGTAGAGAAGATCTTGAGCAGGGCTTCGCCTAAGCACCGTACTCGTGAAACTGGATCAGCTAGCAAGGGGAGGAAGATGCCAACCAAAGGGCATATGAGAGATGGAGGAATGAGTGAGTTGTGTGAGGACCTCCACCCATCTATATATAGGAGGAGGGGGAGGCAGCCCCCAAGGGGTAGCACGCCCCAAGAGGTGCCCCCACCTCTCCCCTCATCATGTGGGTGGACTCTCCACTCACAAAAACAAAGGGTCACACATTATTCCCATAATTTCCATAAATCTCCACTCAAAATTCCAAGAGTTTTATCACATTAAAACACTTTTAATTATCTTCTTTAATGTCACTCAAATTAATGAACACTTCATTCAATGAGTACTTCATTGATGAACACTTCATTCAATGAACACATTAACAATTATCCCCTTGCACTATTTTGATATACCGAAACTATTCCAGCAGTTTTATCAAAAACAGTCCATGTGCTGTCCAGTATATTCTCCGGCGTTCCGTATCCACTCAAACGCGTCAACGAATCCTTAAGTGTGTCACCCTACGGTTCGTGAATAAAATGGACATGACAGAGACTCTTCTCCGATCAATAATCATCAGACGGATCTGGAGATCCATGATGACTCCCACTTACTCAACGATGAACTAGTGATCGTGTGAACCATTACTCCGTAACCAATTCCTTTTGTCTCGCGATATTTTACTTGTCCGAGATCCGATCATTTGGTATCATCCATACCTAGTTCGATCTCGTTACCGAAAAGTACTCTTTACTCGTTCCGTGATATAACATCCTCGTGAGCCAGTCACGTGCTTGCAAGCGATGTCAATGTGATATCACCGAGAGGGCCCAGAGTATATCTCTCCGTCATCTGGATGGACAAATCCCACTCTTGATCCACGAGCCTCAACTAACACTTTCCAAGTACCCAACGACACCTTTATAATCACCTTGTTACGGTGTGACGTTTGATGGAATCAAAGTACTCTTCCGGTGTCAGTGATTGACGTGATCTCATGGTCTAAGGATTAGGGTTACTTCGTGAAAGTTTGATACAGCAATAGAAACTTTGATGACATGATCGTATTGCTATAACTACTGTGGGTGTATGTTCATCACATCATTCTCCAATGATATGACCTTGTTATTAACGACATCCAATGTCAATGATCAGGAAACCTTGATCATCCGTTAATCAACAAGCTAGTATAAAGAGAGACATTACTAGGAACCTTTTCTTTGTTTATTAAACACACATGTATTAACGTTTCCGGTTAACACAATTATAGCATGAAAATAAACATTTATCATAAACATGGAATAAGATAATAACCACTTTATTATTGCCTCTCGGGCATATTCCCTTCAGTACTGCTACACACACGCCTCATCATTTACCGCCTGGGGATGGACCCTTCAAATGAGTACCGGCGAGGATGCTGCCACGACACTTCACTCACGGCACCATCTCTAGTCCTAGGGAGTCGCCTATTTGAGTTGGGACCACGATCGGAATCCGGCCGATTGTTCCGATGCGGACTCAAACGTTGTGTGACCGCCATCAAGCTCAACTCGATCATGATCACTTGATTCAACGTGCCCACAACCTACGCCAACCACTTACCTTGGTTCCACCTGCTTGAGATCGTTAAAGGGCGAACTACTTGCGACTCCTGGACTGGTCCAGGGTGAGGTACTAGGCCGAGAGGGGTCAGTGAGCCCAATGTGTGGTCGTACTCTTGGTCTTGGATAACAACACAAGAACTCGAGCCTAAGGCAGTGTTCAACGAGACAACCCACTGTGTACTCCTACACAGCCTCTCATCGTTCACCTTTGTTTAGGGTAGATTCACCAACACGTTACCACCATCATTCACATGATCACTACCATCCCGACTCACATCAAAGTAGCCTCAGGTAACAACTCTAAGCATGCAATAAGCTGTAACAGTTGCAGGGGCCACATGATATCAACCAACTCCTACATCTGCTAGGATTGTGGTTTGCTTACTACTGTGACAAAATGATAGGTCATGCAAAGGAATGGGTTCAACTAGCGGTAGAACGTATCATGGTGACATCCTAAACATGCATTTGCGAGAATGAGAGGGAACTGGGATTTTATAGACATGATCAAAGAGGGGGCTGCTTGCCTTGCTGACGATCACGAGGTACTAGCCTTCTGACGTGAGGTTGAACTCGTCTCCGAGATCAACTCTACCGAGAAGATGCAATCACCGAAGCACTGGAAGTAAAGCACAATCAAGATAGTACAATGCACAATCAATATGTAAAACAAAGCATGGCAATGTGCTGATGTGACCTATGTTTGAATTGCCACATTTTAATTGAAGTTGATTTGAAAAGTAAATTCAAATTCAAACTCCAAATGTTATTCCAATTTGGTCAACTTGCATTTGCTAATGTTTGTTCATTTGAAACCAAATGGTCATGTGTGTGAAAAGCTTCTGAAGTACAAGTGATGTGTGGTGCATTTCAAAGTTTGAAGTTGGAATAGTAATTGAATTCATTTTGAATTAAATCCAATTAAATCAAATAGCAAAAGCTACTGATCCCTTTTTAAGATCAACTCCAACATAGCTGAAAGTTGGAAATTTGGATAGAGGATTTTCTCCTGATAATTTTTCATATATTATATGTTAAATTTGGAGTTAAAATGAATTTTCTATGATTTTTCAAAGTTTCAGCCATTTTCTGGAATTTACTGAATTTCTTTATTGCTTTTAAAGGTTTTTCTGTTTATTGCGTCACTAGGACGTCAGCATGACGCAAGGGGGGGGGCTGACGTGTGGGGTCCCTTTGTCAGCGTCAGTGGGAGTTAACCCCTCTGTTTAAAATAAACCTAGCTTAATTAAGGGGTTGGCCCCACTGTCATAGAGAAAGGGGAGGGTGATTAGTGCCCAGGGTTAAGCCCTAATGGCTGACGTCGCCGGAGGCCACTGGAGCTCGTCGGAGCTCTCGCCGGAGAGGGAAAACGGGCTCGGGGGAGAAGAGGAAGAGCACGTGGAGGTTGCTCACGACGCCGCGCGTCTGTTGGAGCTAGGGGGGTCAAACGGGCGCTCGGGGCCACGGCTTTGTCGACGGAGGCGGCGGCCGGAGCCACTGGCCATGGCGGATTCGACGGAGAGGGTGCGGGGAGAGCACGGATGGGGGGGAAATGAAGCTCGTGCTCACCTGAACTCGAAGGCGAGCTCGGGGCGGCCGGGGAGGAGCTGTGGGCGACGAAATCCTCGCCGGGAACAATGGCGGCCGGCGGCGGGTTCTCGGAGCTTGCGTCATTTCCAGAGGCCTTCGGCTCGAATTGATGTGGGGGATTGGCGTAGCAGTCGACGGTGGAGCGATTAGACACGGAGCGGCGGCTTGGGGAGGCTTGTGGCTACATCGGCTCGCGTCGGCGGCGAAGAAACATCTCAGGTGCGCGCGGGACAGACGATACAGAGGAGGAGATGAGCTTGCGAAGGGGAAGAATGGCCCGGGGCCTTCCAGCAGCGTCCACGCGAAGAGAGAAGAGGGGGGGAAGGGCTTGCGTGGCCAGGAGGTGGAGGCATGCCCGCCATGTAGTGCATGGCGCTGGCTGCGGTCCTTCTGTCAAGAGGAGGAAGACGACAGGGAGCTGGGTGGGCCCGGGCCAGGTGGGCTTCCGCCTAGGCGAGGGGTAAGGTCTTTTTCCTCTAGTTTTTTTTATTTTTCTTTCTGTTCTTTGTTTTGCCCATTTAAAAAAAATATCTAGGGCATTTATAAAAATCCCCAAACATTTTTATAAAACCTAGGTGACTATATAGAAGTCAACCCCAAGTTTTGGGAATTTTTGAAATTCAATTTATTTGAATTTCAATTCAAATAGGCAATTGATTTAATTTCCAAGCCACTATTTGAATTATTGAAAAATCTATGAGCATGGGTTTAATCCCAAATCACTTTTAAAATGATCAGACTCATTTTTAGGATTTTTCAATCCATCCAAAAGAATTTTGGAAAAAGATTTCTTTCTGGCCTTTTAATTAAATTCATTTAGGGCTTTTCTTTTCCCCATTTCCTTTTCTTTTGCAATTTTTTTCATGAAGCAAAAATGCAAGCTTGGAAAAGCACAAACCTAAATTTGGGGTTCCGACAACTCGCCCCCACTCAAAAGAATCTCGTCCCGAGATTCAGAAGTCGTCGGGAGGAAGGTGGGGGTACTCAGCTCGTAGACGATCCTCTCGTTCCCAGGTGGCTTTTTTCTCTGAATGATGTGACACTGCACTTTGAAGAATCTTATCTTCTGACGTCTGGTGCTACGCTCGGCTTCATCAAGAATACGAACAGGGTACTCTCGATATGAAAGGTTATCTTGGAGATCAAGCGTTTCGTGGTCTACTTCGCGGACGGGGTCCTTGAAGCAACGCCTGAGTTGAGAGACGTGGAAGACATCATGAATCTGGGAGAGGTGAGGGGGTAGTTCCAATTGGTAGGCAACTTCTCCATGTTTGGCGAGAATGCGAAAGGGACCGATATAACGTGGGGCCAACTTGCCTTTGATACCGAAGCGATGGGTACCCTTCAGAGGAGTAACCCGAAGGTAATCCTTCTCATCCAGATTATAGCTTTCTTCCCTATGATGACGATCATAATAGCTTTTCTGACGAGACTGGGCTGTTTTCAACTTCTCACGAACAATGCGAACCTGCTCTTCTGCATCCTGAATCAAATCCGGTCAAAAGAATTGTCTTTCACCGGTTTCTGACCAGTTTAGGGGTGTTCGACATTTCCGTCCATAGAGAAATTCAAAAGGGGCCATGCCCAAACTAGATTGAAAACTATTGTTATACGCAAAATCGGCAAAAGGAAGAGAATTCTCCCATTTCTTTCCGAAAGAGATAACACAAGCTCTGAGCATGTCTTCGAGAATTTGATTGACCCTTTCTACTTGACCACTGGACTGCGGGTGATATGCGGTGCTAAAGGAGAGGTGGGTTCCCATAGCATTCTGGAAACTTTCCCAAAATCGAGAAGTGAAAAGACTACCACAGTCTGAATTGATTTCCAAAGGAACACCGTGAAGTGACACGATTCGGGAGACATACAAGTCCGCTAACTGGCTAGCAGTTATAGACTCTCGAACTGGAAGGAAGTGAGCAACTTTTGAAAGTCGATCAATGACAACGAAGATGGCATCATTTCCTTTCTGGGTTTTTGGAAAGCCAGTGATGAAATCCATACTGACTTTATCCCATTTCCACTCGGGGATAGGCAAAGGTCTAAGAGTACCAGCAGGTCTTTGATGTTCTGCTTTAACGCGACGACAAACATCACATTCAGCAATAAACTGAGCAATTTCTCTCTTCATCCTAGTCCACCAAAATCTCTGGCGTAGATCTCGGTACATTTTTGTGCTACCAGGATGAATGGAGAGGGGTGTATCATGGGCTTCTTTGAGGATGAGTTGCCTTAGTTCCCTATTCTTAGGTACTACTAAACGATTTTGAAAGAATACCGTTCCTTTACTATCTGTGAAGAAACATTTAGCAACTCCGCTAGCAATGTTCTCCTTGATCCGGCGAACACCTCGTGCGCGCCTTTGGGCAACTATGATTTTATCCTCAAGGGTTGGTTTCGCCACCAAGTTGAAAAGAGATCCACGAGGAACAATCTCAAGATTGAGCTTGCGAAATTCCTCATGAAGAAGTGGTTGATACTGTTGTAACATGAGGTTGTTACAATACGACTTACGACTTAGTGCATCAGCCATGACATTGGCTTTGCCTGGGGTGTAAGAAATTCCTAAGTCATAATCTTTTATCAACTCAATCCAGCGTCTTTGCCTGAGATTAAGATCTGGCTGGGTGAAAATGTATTTGAGGCTTTGGTGGTCGGAATAGATCTCACAACGATTACCAAGGAGGTAATGTCGCCAAGTTGTTAGGGCATGAACTACGGCAGCGAGTTCAAGATCATGGGTAGGATAGTTCTCTTCATGTGGACGCAACTGGCGTGAAGCATAAGCTACCACATGTCGATCTTGCAGAAGTATGCATCCTAACCCTTGCCGTGAAGCATCACAAAAGATCTCGAAATCCTTTTTGGTGTCTGGAGGCGCAAGTACGGGTGCAGAAGTCAATCTTCTTTTTAGCTCTTGGAAGCTTTCCTCGCACTTGGGAGTCCATTCGAATTTCTTCTCTTTCTTGAGGAGTTCAGTCAGAGGCTTTGCAACTTTAGAAAAGTTCTCGACGAAGCGGCGGCAATAGCTTGCTAAGCCAAGAAAACTCCTAACTTGCTTAACCGATTCAGGTGGAGTCCAGTCAAGGACGGCCTGAACTCTCTCGGGATTGACAGCAATGCCTTTTTCAGAAATCACGTGACCAAAGTAGGTCACTTCTGGTAGCCAGAATTCACACTTGGAGAATTTAGCATACATGCGATGCTCTCTAAGTTTCATCAATACCAGCCTAAGATGTTCTGCGTGATCTTCTTCGTTCTTCGAGTAGATGAGAATGTCATCAAGATAAACTACAAAAAATTTATCTAAGTACTCCATGAAGATCAAATTCATCAAACGCAAGAATGTGGCGGGGGCATTGGTTAAACCGAAGGACATGACGGTGTACTCGTAAAGACCATAACGAGTAGTGAAAGCCGTTTTGGGAATGTCCTCGTTTCTGATTTTGATTTGATGATAACCTAATCTCAAATCCATCTTGGAGAAGACAGAGGATCCTGCAAGTTGATCATAAAGATCATTGATCCTGGGAAGTGGGTACTTGTTCTTTATCGTCGCTAGATTTAGCGGGCGATAGTCTACGCACATCCTTTCTGTTCCATCTTTCTTCGTTACGAACAGAACGGGGCAACCCCATGGCGATGAGCTAGGGCGGATGAAGCCTTTTTCCAACGAAGCTTCAAGTTGGATTTTGAGCTCAGCTAACTCACGTGGGGCCATTCTATATGGGCGTCTGGATATTGGTGCGGTTCCTGGGATAAGATCTACAACACACTCTACAGATCTGTCAGGTGGTATTCCTGGCAGCTCTTCTGGAAATACATCCGGGAAGTCACGAACCACCGGAATATCTTCAAGGTCTGGAAGAGGAAGCACATTTAAAGAATGCACCTGGGTTTTAGAGCTTCGTGAGGTGTACTTGACTGCCTGGCCTGATGGATGGGTTAATTTCACTGACTTGGCTTTACAATCAAGGACAACATTCTGTCTTGATAACCAATCCATTCCTAGGATGACATCAATGTCTGAAGACTTGAGGGCTATAAGTGAGGCAAGGAATACTAAACCCTCAATTGCAATTTCATTCTCATGACTCACCATGGTGGTGTGCCATCTGGATCCAGGGGCTTGCACAACTAAAGGGGTGGATAACATCGAAAAAGAGATGTCATGTGACAGTGCAAAGTCATGGGATATGAATGAGTGAGAGGCTCCTGGGTCAAACAGAACCGAAGCTGGGGTGGAATTGACAGGAAGGGTTCCGAGTACAACATCGGTTGACTTGTGGGAATCTAGAATGGATACATGATTTACATAACCATGTTCATAAATAGGAGGCTTGACATTGGAAGTCTTGGGTGGTGGCTTACCATGACGAAAGGTTTGCTTTGGTTTAGGTGTGGTGGCTACATGATTTTGGGGACACTCTCGAACATTGTGGCCTGATTTTCCACATTGGAAACAAACACCACGTGGAATGAAAGGAACTTGAGCACTTGATTGTCCAACAAAATTCCAAGGAGGAAGATTGGGTTGAGGTGGACGATATATGGTGGTTGGTGGTCTAGAAGCACTTACAGCACGACTGACGTCACTGAAGGGAATCCAAACACGGCGTTTCCGAGAAACTGGGCCAGAAGATTGTGCAAACTCACGATCACGCTTGCGAGACTCTTCATAATACTCATTTCCATACTCGGCCTTGAAGGATTTGTCGACCAAGTCCCTGAAGTTGACGAACTCGTGAAGATTCAGGTCATGACGAAGGACGGGGCTAAGTCCCTGGCGGAACCTTTCTTGTTTCTTGGCGTCGGTGGATACTTCTTCTTGGGCATAACATGCTAGACGAGTGAACTCAGTCCTATACTTATGAACAGTCATCTTTCCTTGGGTCAGATTGCAAAATTCTTCTCTTTTGCGCTCCATCAGCTGATCCGGAATATGATATCCTCGGAATTCATCACAGAACTCTTGCCAAGTCACCACGTGACCAACTGGTTGTATTGCCACGAAGTTCTCCCACCACTGAAGAGCAGCACCTTCCAGAAAGTATGCCGCAAATAGTACACGATCACCTGGAGCAACATGGGCTGTCTCAAGCTTACGCTCGAGGGAACGAATCCAATCATCGACATCAAGGGGCTCGGAAGAACATCGGAATACTGGCGGGTTGAGGAGAATGAAGTCCTGGATGGTGAAAACACTAAGATGCTGACGAGAAGTGTTCTGCTCAATACGCTCGAGAAGACGTGTCTGATCACGACGATTCTTTTCAGCCTCCATCATGATTTCTGCCGTTGAGGTTGGTGGTGGAGGTTCTTCACCGTCTGTGTTACCGGAACTGGGATCAACACCTTGATTTGCACCTGACATTCTGTGTGATAAGAATCAACAAACAGAATAGGATTTAGGACACAATTCTATGCTAAGATAGAAGACTATAATGCAATAGCATCAAATCCACAAACGGGCAGCATAACGGCTGCACCGGGATGAAAATTGAGACAACCTACAGGATAACGGACATCACTTCCACAGAAACACAATGGAATGATGGCTCAGAAAAGACCACAACACTCCTACAGCTACAAAGAAGCAATCAACGAGATGTCCTAGTAAAGACACAGATGAGCCTAGTCATATCTTCCCTTAGAATAAGATGAGGTTGACTCAGAAATCAGATCGATGAGGATAAGGAGAAAAAAGAAGTCTTACGTTGTTCCCTTATACCCAAAGTAACTATATAACTATAGAATGCTAGACTCGACATCGGCCAATGGATTGATAATCCTACAGGCAGTCCTGCTCTGATACCAAGTCTGTCGGGACCCGGGGTTAGCGTATGTAATTCCGGTCACAATACAATCACATGGAGAGCCGAGAGCCGTACTCACTTGTCTAAGCAGACAAGGCCAAGCACAGATCACTCTCGATAAGCATCGAACGTGAGGGGCATCCCATCCAGGCCGGATGATCAACTGATATGGGTCCTCATCGTCCGCTCACAAGTCTAAATGCTTATGGGTGGTGAATCCCATAATCATAGACAAGTCGCCTCAACCATGTTATCGATTGAATCATAACCCTTACATAAACTTACTCCAGCCCGATCACTTAGTCGGGATCTCGGGCGGGCTCGATCATACAACAAAGTGTGCCACGTGACAGAGTCACGAGCAATCGCATCGCGATGCCCCAAGCTGCGCACATCTAAGGGCCACTTGGTGTATAAAAGACCGCCGGCAAGAACACAACTAAGCTATCGAACCCCACACTAAGACATGCATGTTATAAACATACACGCAGCATACATGTCCAGTGTAAACAGCAGGTAATCACAACATGAACTTTACAAACTCATAGTCTTTATAACTTCAGCTAAACAGAGCAGACATAGCAGTTGTATTACAAGCAGAGATCACATGAATGTGATCCAACATTACATCAAACATCAACGGAAGCAAATTATGTCTTAGTAAAGACAAGTTTAACAAATGGCTTAAGAAGCCTGAAAGAAAAGTACAACGACCCTCCAAAGGGCACAGGCTGCTGCCTGGAACTATACGACATTGGTCCACGTCGAGCTCGAGGTAGAGGCCACCATCAGGGTCAGTGGTCTCGTCTCTAAAACATAGAATAAGCAAACGTGAGTACAAAGTCGTACTCATCAAGACTTACATAGGAACTATACTACTCATGCACATGTATCAAGGCAAAGGGAGGTGGGTTTCACTTGCAGAAATGCCAGCTTTGACTTGGCTAATCCTGAACTACGAGTACCAGAGAGAGGTAAGAACGTACACGAGTCCAAGTAACAATCTCCAAGCAATACTCCACTATGGTGCCTTCCTCGACTTCCCCACAAGGAAGCACGCCATAGCACTCACACTTATCTTGGTGTGTTTTAGAAGTATCCGGTTCAAGTTATCTATGATCAAGTAAAGGTCTCCAAGTAGTCCATAACCACGGACACGGCTATTCGAATAGTTCATTAACCCTGCAGGGGTGTACTGCTACACACACGCCTCATCATTTACCGCCTGGGGATGGACCCTTCAAATGAGTACCGGCGAGGATGCTGCCACGACACTTCACTCACGGCACCATCTCTAGTCCTAGGGAGTCGCCTATTTGAGTTGGGACCACGATCGGAATCCGGCCGATTGTTCCGATGCGTACTCAAACGTTGTGTGACCGCCATCAAGCTCAACTCGATCATGATCACTTGATTCAACGTGCCCACAACCTACGCCAACCACTTACCTTGGTTCCACCTGCCTGAGATCGTTAAAGGGCGAACTACTTGCGACTCCTGGACTGGTCCGGGGTGAGGTACTAGGCCGAGAGGGGTCAGTGAGCCCAATGTGTGGTCGTACTCTTGGTCTTGGATAACAACACAAGAACTCGGGCCTAAGGCAGTGTTCAACGAGACAACCCACTGTGTACTCCTACACAACCTCTCATCGTTCACCTTTGTTTAGGGTAGATTCACCAACAGGTTACAACCATCATTCACATGATCACTACCATCCCGACTCACATCAAAGTAGCCTCAGGTAACAACTCTAAGCATGCAATAAGCTGTAACAGTTGCAGGGGCCACATGATATCAACCAACTCCTACATCTGCTAGGATTGTGGTTTGCTTACTACTGTGACAAAATGATAGGTCATGCAAAGGAATGGGTTCAACTAGCGGTAGAACGTATCATGGTGACATCCTAAACATGCATTTGCGAGAATGAGAGGGAACTGGGATTTTATAGACATGATCAAAGAGGGGGCTGCTTGCCTTGCTGACGATCACGAGGTACTAGCCTTCTGACGTGAGGTTGAACTCGTCTCCGAGATCAACTCTACCGAGAAGATGCAATCACCGAAGCACTGGAAGTAAAGCACAATCAAGATAGTACAATGCACAATCAATATGTAAAACAAAGCATGGCAATGTGCTGATGTGACCTATGTTTGAATTGCCACATTTTAATTGAAGTTGATTTGAAAAGTAAATTCAAATTCAAACTCCAAATGTTATTCCAATTTGGTCAACTTGCATTTGCTAATGTTTGTTCATTTGAAACCAAATGGTCATGTGTGTGAAAAGATTCTGAAGTACAAGTGATGTGTGGTGCATTTCAAAGTTTGAAGTTGGAATAGTAATTGAATTCATTTTGAATTAAATCCAATTAAATCAAATAGCAAAAGCTACTGATCCCTTTTTAAGATCAACTCCAACATAGCTGAAAGTTGGAAATTTGGATAGAGGATTTTCTCCTGATAATTTTTCATATATTATATGTTAAATTTGGAGTTAAAATGAATTTTCTATGATTTTTCAAAGTTTCAGCCATTTTCTGGAATTTACTGAATTTCTTTATTTCTTTTAAAGGTTTTTCTGTTTATTGCGTCACTAGGACGTCAGCATGACGCAAGGGGGGGGCTGACGTGTGGGGTCCCTTTGTCAGCGTCAGTGGGAGTTAACCCCTCTGTTTAAAATAAACCTAGCTTAATTAAGGGGTTGGCCCCACTGTCATAGAGAAAGGGGAGGGTGATTAGTGCCCAGGGTTAAGCCCTAATGGCTGACGTCGCCGGAGGCCACTGGAGCTCGTCGGAGCTCTCGCCGGAGAGGGAAAACGGGCTCGGGGGAGAAGAGGAAGAGCACGGGGAGGTTGCTCACGATGCCGCGCGTCTGTTGGAGCTAGGGGGGGTCAAACGGGCGCTTGGGGCCACGGCTTTGTCGATGGAGGCGGTGGCCGGAGCCACTGGCCATGGCGGATTCAACGGAGAGGGCGCGGGGAGAGCACGGATGGGGGGGAATGAAGCTCGTGCTCACCTGAACTCGAAGGCGAGCTCGGGGCGGCCGGGGAGGAGCTGTGGGCGACGAATTCCTCGCCGGGAACAATGGCGGACGGCGGCGGGTTCTCGGAGCTTGCGTCGTTTCCAGAGGCCTTCGGCTCGAATTGATGTGGGGGATTGGCTTAGCAGTCGACGGTGGAGCGATTAGACACGGAGCAGCGGCTTGGGGAGGCTTGTGGCTACATCGGCTCGCGTCGGCGGCGAAGAAACATCTCGGGTGCGCGCGGTACAGACGATACAGAGGAGGAGATGAGCTTGCGAAGGGGAAGAATGGCCTGGGGCCTTCCAGCAGCGTCCACGCGAAGAGAGAAGACGGGGGGAAGGGCTTGCGTGGCCAGGAGGTGGAGGCATGCCCGCCACGCAGTGCACGGCGCTGGCTGCGCTCCTTCTGTCAAGAGGTGGAAGACGACAGGGAGCTGGGTGGGCCGGGCCAGGTGGGCTTCCGCCTAGGCGAGGGGTAAGGTCTTTTTCCTCTAGTTTTCTTATTTTTCTTTCTGTTCTTTGTTTTGCCCATTTAAAAAAATAGCTAGGGCATTTATAAAAATCCCCAAACATTTTTATAAAACCTAGGTGACTATATAGAAGTCAACCCCAAGTTTTGGGAATTTTTGAAATTCAATTTATTTGAATTTCAATTCAAATAGGCAATTGATTTAATTTCCAAGCCACTATTTGAATTATTGAAAAATCTATGAGCATGGGTTTAATCCCAAATCACTTTTAAAATGATCAGACTCATTTTTAGGATTTTTCAATACATCCAAAAGAATTTTGGAAAAAGATTTCTTTCTGGCCTTTTAATTAAATTCATTTAGGGCTTTTCTTTTCCCCATTTCCTTTTCTTTTGCAATTTTTTTCATGAAGCAAAAATGCAAGCTTGGAAAAGCACAAACCTAAATTTGGGGTTCTGACAGATGTGATGGACGTACACCCACATAAAGTATTGCAATGTGACCGAGTGACATAGTTCAGCGTTGCTATGACTTTGTAACGTATGGCTTAGTCCTTAGACTGTAATGATCATACGTAATTGTCATCTATGAGGAGACATTGATTTGTATCCCACCGCTTGACTGAAATATGCTGGCTATAACGGTGCACTTTGGGTATTCCGAAATAGATGGTTGATGAGTATGTTAATAGATCAGAGCGGGATTTGCCAGTCCTTGTGACAGGACAGGTACTCTGGGCCCACTCGGTGATATTGCATCAACACCTTGAAAGGACGTGACTAGGTCACAAGAGATGCAATGATCATGGACGAGAGAAGTTTTTTGTTGTGAACGAGATGTGAACACGGTATGTAGGATACCGACGATCAAACCTCGGACAAACAAAGTACCGCAGCACAAAGGGATTACGTCGTATCGTTAACGGTTTCCAAAAGCGATCAAAGTTCATTCGATGGAAGCGCAGGGGCTGTCAAGGATTGTAACCAGGTCCAACTGACTAGTCATTGGTCAATGAGAAGAGTCTCGACCATGTCTACTGTTTCCCGGACCTTTAGGGTGTTACACTTAAGGGCAATCGATGCATATGACAGTTACATGATCAATCGGTGAAATAGGAGGAATCACCGGAATAGTTCCAAAGGAGGACGGAATGGTTTCCAAGCTTTTCGAATAGTTCAAAATAAAGTTTAATTGTTTTTAAAATGTTTTATTATTTAATTATCTGAATTAAATATTTAAAACATATTAAATAAATTAAAAAAATGAGAAAAGGCTAAATGGGCCCATGGGGCCCATTAAGGGAGGAGGGGGTCTCCCCCCTTGGGCTTGGCGCCAAGGGTGGGGCCCACCACCCCCCCTTGGCCGGCGCACTCCCTCCCCCCTTGGGAGTTTAGTCCCACATGGGGGAGGGGAGGAGGATGGAACCCCCCCTTGGCCTATATAAGGAGGGGTAGACCCCCCTTTTTCCAAGACACCAATATCTCCTTCTTCCTCCTTCTCCTTCCTGGAAGTGGACTCCCCTTGTTTGGAGTCTGCACCTGGATTGGAGTTCTCCACCATAAGGCAGGCCGTCGTTCTGCTGGAGCCGGGATCCGTAGCCGTCTTTCTTCCGCTGCTCGCCTGGTTCGGGGCCCGGGAGGAACATCGATTGTACCATACGTCTATAATCTCTTCGAGTCACTACACCTGTGGTGCTACTTCGTCGCTGGAGGTTTACCGGGAGTCATCCTCGCCGGTGGTGGTCTTCTACACGACAGGGAGGTCGTAGTTCCGAGTCTACGCCAGCCACGTTCGCAAGAACGTTTCCCTCTTTCGGTCTTCAAAGGTATGAACACCGATTCCCTCCGTTACTTTACATCGCCATAGCATAGATATTGGGTTCGGGTACCGTAGGTATGAAAAATTTGTGTTTTCTGCCCCATATTCCAACAATGAGGACGACGCGTGTATACACACCGACAAGTGGGGACGGCGCGCGGCGCGCGCGAAATCGCTCGCGCGTTTTCTTCCTTTCGCGCCGTTTTGTTTCGTCGGCGTCCCCCAAGCGACCCCAGCGCGTCGGGTCGGCTTGGGATCGCCGGACCCAAAATCGGCCCAATCCGGCGCTATTTGGGCCCTTGGGGGCGCGACTGGGCGGATTTCTTCCATCCGACACAAATAGCGCCGGGTGGAGATGCTCTCAACACGCAGAAATATAATTTGTATAAAACATGGGATTTTAGGATAACATAACGAACTGCTCTGGAGATAAATTATGCTCACAAGTTTATTCATTTAACTGATCGACATAACAAGGATTATTCCACACAACAGATACACATTCTTCTACTTAAACTGTGGCATGATCCATCACATAAGAAGAAAAATATCAGAACCTTATAATTTCCAAGCAAATGGACTGGTACAACAGAGCATGACACTAGCTACCGTGGCTTCGATCTCTTGCAGTCTGAGCGTAACAGCTCGCTTGTGTGCTTCTAGCCCTTCGACTTCTGCCATCTTTGCGACGTAAGGACCCAGATTTCTAAGCCCTTCTTTGGTCAGGGATTGAACAGTGATGTACTTGAGGAAAGAGTTCAGTGACACGCCACTGTACATCCTTGCGTAACCGTAGGTTGGGAGGACGTGGTTCGTTCCACTGGCGTAGTCGCCCACGCTCTCCGGGGTCCACTGCCCCAAGAAAACTGACCCTGTAGTTGGAATACCAAAAATTAAACAAATTGAAGTATGCAAGGAGTTGGATACGAATCAACATACATTTGGCTGCGCCTAAGCTCCGGTAACCATGCCTACCTGCATTCTCGATGAGCTCCTCCCATTGCTCAGCGTCCTTTACATTGATGATCAAATGCTCAGGAGCATACATATTTGAGAAAGATATTGCCTGAAAAGGGGGGACCAACAGGGGAGGTCAATAATCCTTGAGAATAGGAAGTAATCAGATGTTTTTAATTCCCAACTTCAAATTTCTACAATGCATACTGATAGCAAGGTCACAATACGATGGGTTTTTTGCATCACAAGCGAGCTGCAGCAATGAACCAGGCGGTATGGTAAGGAATGGCATGAACGAATAATTACCTCAATCATATCTCTGGCAAATACAGTGAAACTGTGGCCAAGTGCTTTGAAAGCAAAGTCTCCTCTAGGAAGAGCATCGCACTGATTGCTAACTTCTGCTTCAATGGCACCTAAATCAACACCATCTCCCGCAACAACTAGAACCACCTGACTATCTGGGCCATGTTCTGCCTACAAAATAGACCAACCAACTGTGATCCATATACATTTGGCAAACAACAATATGATCTTACCTATATCTGTTATCATCAAGTTTAACATTGGAAATGTGGACAATAGTTTAATTCAACATATACTTTTGGCATTACAGAGTAGAGTAACAAGAAGAAAACGTACCTGAGATAGCAGATCAGAGGCAACATGAACTGGGTTTGCATATTTGTCAGCAATCACCAGAACTTCCGAAGGGCCAGCAGGCATGTCTATAGAGACCATAGCTTCGCTGTTCTGCAGTCAAATACGAATAAGAACCACGAGAAGGAATGCACACAAAGATGCCAGAAGAAGGCAGATACTGATCATGATTAACACACAAAGAGTAGAATAGACCTGAAGAATCATTTTAGCAGCTGTGACATACTGGTTGCCAGGCCCAAATATTTTCTCAACCTGCCAACCAAGTAACAAAAGATAGCAAATGATAAACATTCGTTAGTGCACACGCCAATATTTGCATACACATTTTGAGCAGATTATGAACTGCTACCCCACAAAATTGCTGAAGTCAATGAAGTCTTATTATAGTCCTTTAACAAGCGCATGGCACTAATTGTAAAAGTTTCGTGGTAAAGACAGAAAATACCCCTACTGAATTTAAACAATTATTAACTCATAGTGGTATAGATCTTGAGCACCTTTGGGCATGATGCAGTTCCCCACGCCATAGCGGAGATTGCCTGAAATTAAAGAACATTGATAACATTGAACTACATAGAAGCAAACAATATCTGTAAATATCCTTCTACCTGAGCTCCCCCAGCTTTTAGTATGTGTGTAACACCAGCTTTTTTGGCACAGTAAAGAACCTCCTGCAGAAACAAGAATAATGTTGAGATTTCCTCAATTTCACCTTACAAAAACATCAGCATTCCATGTCCCACAAAGCATACCTTGCATATGCTACCATCACGACTAGGGGGTGTGGCAAGAACTACTGTTTTGCATCCAGCAATCTGTGCAGGCTGTTAAAAAAAGAATATACATGAGAAATTCAAATCAACGAATAACTACAACCAATTTAGTTTAGAGGATTCGAATAAACATGAGCATACCACAGCAAGCATCAATGCAGTTGAAGGCAAGACTGCGGTACCACCAGGAACATACAGCCCGACAGAACCAATGCATCTTGTTATCCTTTTACATCTCACACCCTTCATATATTTGGGAGTGCATAAATAAATAAGAATAAGCATATAGAAAGGCCAAAACGTAAATGGGGGCATCAAAGCATCTCTTATTCTCTTACTTTCATATTCTCAACTGTCTTTTCCGGCGACTTCTGTGAAACATGGAATGCGTAAATATTGTCATACGCCACATCAAAGGCTTCCTTTACAGCTGGATCAAGCTACAAATTTGATGAACGTAAGACGGCCAAAATCATCTAGCAAACGAAAAAAATGAAACTATTTGAGGACCATCTGGATCCGGACACATAATATACCAACATCAGGTCTACTTAATTCTAAGAATTGGAAGCATCTGAATGCAAGCCTAGAATGGTGAGCTGCAACTGAAGAAATAAGTAATTAAACAAGCCATGTATGAACATGATGTGTACAGAGAAAAACACTGAAATTTTACTTGTGACTTCAGTTAATTAGGAAGTCAAACCGCATAACTTAAATGCACATCACAGGATGATTACCTCTGCATCTGGGAGATCACTAACACGCACAACCGCATCATCAAGAGTAACCTTGTCAAACTTTTCTGTATAACTGAACCGACCATGAACAGCAAAGTAAGAAAAGTTCTTGAATAGACCATGAATACAATGGTCAAACACTACACAACACTTACTCCTTAACTGCAGCATCACCTCTGACGCGCACATCTTCAACAATCGGATTCACCTGATCCCCCAAACCGAAATCCCATGGATGTCAGACTACGGCATAATGTTCAACTCCATAACCACGAATAATCTCACTATTATCTTACCGTGCTGAAAATGGAGGTGAAGTCAATGCGAGGGCGCGCCTTGAGGCCGCTAACCTCGGCATCACTGAGATCGGACAGCCTATATGACTTCATCGCGCAGCTGACACTCAACACTGAAACCACCAAGAAGGCACATTACAATTCAGAGAATCTTATCCAATAAGTATAGGAACCATAGTCTACAACAACAGAATAGGCAAGTCGAACGCTCGCACCTTTGGATTTGGGCACTCCAGAGGAGGCAAGACAGAGCCGATGACCGCGAACAACGCTGGTACCGCTGGCGAGCTGAGGCAAAGCGCGCAAACTACCCATCAACAGAGCCCGATTCAATTCTGTTTCTGAAGCGTTGAATCAGAAGAAGGTGCGCTACGGTTAAACCGACGGCTGAACCCATGTCCGAAGAATTAAAAGGAAGGGAGGAGACAAACCGAAATGAAACGGCGGCGGTGCAGGGTTTATACGGCCGGCGGCAAGGGGACGCTGTGAACGAGGTCCCCGCTGTCCGTGCCCGTGGTCTACCGAGTGCTCCGGCAAAGGAGGCGTCGTCTGAAGAGGATGGAAAAAACGAGTGAGTGGCGGCGCTGGATGGGGACGCGGATTGTAGGAGGCGGCGCTCGTGGTGGAGGAAACAGAGGTGGAGGAGGCGCCGCAGAGTGGCGGAGCTAGCATTTGACAACAGGGTGGTCCGCTGTACGCCTCAATACAAAAAATTGACAACAAACATGACATATAATTGTAACTAATTATAAATACCACATAGTACCGGAACTAATCAATTTAATCTCAGAAACACACTGTTGTCTATGAAAAAGAGTGTCAGAACCCTCTGTTAGGTAATGTGCTAGGTTCTTTTTCACTTTGCATTCATGAAAGATTTCAAAGGAAATTCAACTTCAAAATCCAAATGGGAGAAGGAACACCCCCCAGATGAATTAATTCAAAAGGCCAGATAAAAATCTTCTCCAAAAATTCATGTTAGAATTTTGAAAAGTCTTATAAATGAGTGTGATCACATATCAAGTGATGTGGGACCCATCCCATGCTCATAGATTTTTCAAATATTCAAACAGTGCCTTGGAATTAAAAAAATACCCCTATTTGATTTAAGATTCAAATTATTTGAATTTTAAAAATGTTGAAAGTTTATAAGTGGCTAGTCTATATTATTATGAGGCCACATAAAAATTTTCAGCATTTAATAAAATGTTTAGCTATTTTATTTGGCTAAACAGAACAAATGTCAGAAAAGAGAAATAGAAAAGAAATCAGAAAATCCTTACCTGGCGCCCAGGCGAAGCCGGCCCACCCCAGCCCAGCCGGCCCACAGGGGCAGCGAGGTCTTCTTCCCCGTCCCGCGCCTCCAAGCTGCTCGGTGGAATGCCACCGAGCTAGCTGGGCACGTCGCCGTCTCTCCAGACACCACCTGCCCCTCCCGCGCCTTCTAGCGACGCCACGGAGATGCTGGAGACGCCGTGCGTCCATTCCCCCCCTCCCCAGTGCCTATCCTCCTCTCTCTCGCTGAACCCCGCGAAGAACAGGACGCCGCCGTCGCCATAGCTTGAAGCCCGCGTGGCCAACATCGTTTCCGAGCTGCGTCGTGTTGTCCATCCTCCTCGCCATCCTCGACTTCGTCTTTGTGCAGAAGGAATCGAGCTCGGACGCTCTGTAGCCGCCGGAATCATCTCCACGTCGCCGCCGGACCCGCGAGCTCGCCGCCGTTGAAGCCTCCCCAAGCTTGCCGTTGCTTCCGTTCGAACCGCGGTTAGCTACTGAGTGTTTTCCCTAAGCTTCCAGCACCCCGCGACCCCTCTATCCGTTTTCGCCATGGATGCCGAAGCACGTTGCCGCCATGGACGACGATGAGGTCGCCCCTGTGCCCCATCATCGCGTCCAGCGCGCGCGTTTGACTCCCAGTGACTTTAGCTTTCGAACGCACGCGAGCTCAGCCCAAACCGTGCACTACAACTTCAACTACGACCTCGCCGCCGTTCTGTTGCCGCCGGAGTCGTCGCCGTCGTCGCTCCCGACCACCCCGTGACCCCCTGTTGCCTCCAGAATATGCGGACGACGATGCTGAGCAAGATGGTGTCCTCCCCGTGGCCTCCCGTGGCCCCTAGGCCATTCCGGCGAGTTGCCGCCGCGGCTCCAGTCGCCGGCGGTTAGCCGCCGGTGGATTAGCCCTTAAGCACCTGGCTAATGACCCCCTGGGTCACTGACCAGTGGGCCCAGTGGCTTAACTAAGCCACTGGATTAATTTTTAACCCAGTCACTGACAAGGTGACCCCCTATGTCAGCCCCCCCTGACGTCAGCACTTGCGCAATAAATCAGTTAAATGAATTTCCAGAGATTATTTGAATTAAAAGAATTCCGGAAATTCCAGAAAATACCCCAAACTTTGGAAATTCATAGAAAATTCATATTAACTCCAAATTGGACAAATAATATATGAAAAATGATCAGGAGAAAATTATCTTTCCAAATATGCAACTTTCAACTATGTTTGAGTTGAATTTAAATTGGGACCAGTAGCATATGTCATTTGGTTTATTTGAATTTAATTCAAATTCAAATCAAATGATCTTGCTACTTGGACCATGGAATTAAGCTACAATTCAACCACACTTCAGAGGCATATCTTATAAAATTGAAGATAATTCAAAATGATCAAACAATGTCATATACAACTTGGTTAATTTGAATTCAAATGTGGAGTTTGAATTTGCAATTCAATTTGCAATATACTCCATTTAAATGGAATGCTCAACACATCAGTACCATGAACATCACCCTTTCAATCTTATTCATGTGATTGTGCATTGTACATTATGTTGATCCTATGATTGTCATGTTACTGATAGACGTGGAGCCGGAACCCGAGGTCATCCCCTACGTTGAAGACCCCGAACCTGAACATCGTCAGCAAGGCAAGCAAACCCCCATTGATCATGTCGATAAAATCCCACTTCCCTCTCATGTCTCGCTTATGCATTGTTTAGGATGTTCACCATGATTCGTTTCTACCGCATAGATGAACCCATTCCTTTGCATGACCTATCATTTTGTCACAGTAGTAAGCAAACCACAATCCTAGCAAATGTAGGAGTTGTTTGATATCATGTGGCCCCTGCAATGTTACTGCTTATTGCATGCTTAGTATGATACCATGTTGTTACTGTGATGTGAGTCGGGATGGGAATGATCATGTTGGATGGTAGAAAAGTGTTGGTGAATCGACCCTAATACAAGGTGAACGATGAGAGGCTGTGTAGGAGTACACAGTGGGTTGTCTCGTTGAACACCGCCCTAGTACGAGTTCTTGTGTGGTGATCCAAGATGAAGAGTACAACCACACATTGGGCTCACTAACCCCTCTCAACTTACTAACTCATCCCTTTCGATGTCCAGATGTCGCAATAGTTCGGAGTTCTGGTAGGTCTGTGGCCTGGTTGCTAAGTGAGAGAACGGCTCATCCGAGACCGGCTTATGCACCACGCACACATCACTTGGGTCCACTTCGGTAAACCGGCCGGGTTCACGATTGTGGTAACCAACCCAAGTAGGTGGCTTTCTCGGACTAGATCGGCTATGAGGTAACAGTTGTGGTGAGCATCCTCGCTGGCACCCCTTGAATGGTGTCGAGATCAAAGGCGGTAAATGATGATCATGTGTGTGTAGCGGTACACCCTTGCAAGGTTAACAAAACTATTCGAATAGCCGTGTCCGCGGTTATGGACTGCTTGGAAAGCTTAGCTTGATTATTAGATAACTTGAACCAGATACTTCTAAAACACACCAAGATAAGTGTGAGTGCTATGGCATGCTTCCTCGCGGGGAAGTCGAGGAAGGTACCATAGTGGTGTATTGGTTGGAGAAAGTAGTGGACTCGTGTACGCTTCTTACCTCAAAGTCTGGTACTCGTAGTTCAGGATTAGCCAAGTCAAAGCTGGCACTTCTGCAAGTGAACCCCACCTCCCTTTACCTTGATACATGTGCATGAGTAGTATAGCTCCTATGTAAGTCTTGCTGAGTACGACTTTGTACTCACGTTTGCTTAATCTATATTTTAGATGATGCCACTGAACCCGAAGATGGCTTCTTCATCGAGCTGGACGACTGAAGACCAACTAGTCTAGTCCCAGTCAGACGACTGGTTCCCTCGTGGAGGGCTTTGTGTTTAAATAAGGCTTCTTAAGCCATTTGTTAAACTTTCCTGTACTCAGACATAATTTGCTTCCGCTTGTAATGTAATGTTGGATCACATGTATGTGATCTCTGTGTGCACTCTATAAGAGTTATCAATAAAAATGTATACTTTGTAGAGAATTGCAATGATACCTACTATTCATACAAGGCATGTGTGCTGCGTGTATGTTATAACATGCATGTCTTTGTATGGGTTTTCGAGACCTTAGTTGTGTTCTGGCTGGCGGTCTTTCGTACACCAAGTGGCCCTTAGATGTGCGCAGCTTGGGGCATCCCGATGCGATTGCTCGAGACTCCGTCTCGTGCACACTTTGTGGTATGATCGAGCCCGCCCTAGACCCCGACTAAGTGATCGGGCTGGAGTAAGTCTATGTAAGAGTTTTGAGATAGTCGATAGTATGGTTGAGGTGACTTGTCTTTGAATATGGGAGTTCACCACCCATATCATTTGACTTGTGTGCGGACGATGAGGACCCATCTCAGTTGATCATCCGGCCTGGATGGGATGCCCCTCACGTACGATGCTTTCCGAGAACGTTCTGTGCTTGGCCTTGTCTTCTTAGACAAGTGTGTACGGTTCTCGGCTCTCCATATGTCTATGTCTTAGCTGTACTTGCATACGCTAACCCCGGGTCCCGACAAAGAGAAGCAATTTTGAAATAAACTTTCGTTCCCTTTTATATAGATTAAGACACAAACGATCACAAAAGAGAAACAATGTCCCCTATCCTATTCATTCTTTAATATTCTACAATGATAATTTCATTTCTATCAATTATAATGAGTAAAATTTAACAAAAAATGATATGGAACGTTGATTAGTTCGTGTACTGGATAGACAGTAAATAGCACAATAGCAACAAACCTAAATTAAAATTTGGGGGCAGTGCATGAGCTACAAGCTGGGTACCTCAAATCCTTCAATCGGGAAACCATGAGCTGTGCTAGAAGTAGAAGCCTGGAATGCCGACTAGCCAACAAGGCGGTGTTCGTCCGCTTGCAGAGGCCGGGGGGAGAGCCGCAACCGCGGGGCGACAGGGAGGGCGGCTGTATCCGAACGCAGGGGCGCGCTGGACCGCAAGACGGCAGAAGGGACGAGCGGAGGAGCGGCCAACGGAGTCAGCGATCGGCGTCGTAGCGGAGAAAGGGACGGTGCTGGCCTCTGGATCAGGGCGTCGGCGTCGGGGGACTGGAGGCGGCTGGACCTGGTGGGTTCGTGAGCCTGTTCGTCCCCTGGACCTGGGTCGTTCGTTTTCTCTCTGGGCCAATTAAAAATATCAGGCATCATATGGGCTGGCTAAAAATCCCAGGGCGGGCTGCGGCCCACCTTGTCCACCCTCCTATAGCTTCGGCCGCTACCTCAAAACCAATCACGCTTCCCCCTAAAAAAAACCAATCACGCTACCGCCTGTGCCACTGTCAGTACCTTAACCTGATTAACTCAACACTTCAGAGATATTCAGTTAATACCATGTACATGGTTCAAGCTCGGCCATTTATTTCGCCACCTACGACCTCCGTTGACCCTTTTGTACCGCTTCACACCATCGTCATCGGGAGCGTCAATCTTCAATCGGGCGGCCAGAAAACATGGAGAGTCGTTGTTCCCTTTTCATCCAAAGCTCACATGCTCCTTTACTTTACATGTTGTCTTCGGTTGTATCGGTTGTAAAGCCCGACGATTCCTTCATAGTGAGGCATCTCCCATTTTGTAAAAGGGTTAAACCCTAGCAGTCGTGATCCGACTGGCTCCAACCTTGTACATCTGGTGCCGAAACCTTAATAGAAACCTCTACAATTTGTCGCTGAATTCCCCTGTTCTTGTGTTATGTTCAGTAAATTTGCATCTTTCGTTATGCCAGGGTCTTACAAGCGGTATAATAGTCAAGTTCCTCAGAGGCATTTATTGGATCAGGGACGAGGTTGGGGATTTCCTGGTAAAATTCCTCCTCTCGATTGAATCTGGGCGACTGTGACCAACGACGGCGTAGGTGGTGGTAGATTGCTCGGGTGTTAGAAGCGGTATAGGTAGTGGTTGCCGTGGAATCCTTCCTCGGTATAAAATTCCACCCATCCTCCCTTCTTGAAAACCAAGGCAGCGCCGCATAGGCGATGGTGTTGGCGGCGGTGGTTCGCTGACCTCAAGCCCGGGTAGCAGCTTTGATGTCATAAGATTCCTCGTTTGAGCTCGGTATTATCACGGTTCTTTAGGGTGGTACAGTTCCTACTCACTTAAACACATGTTTGAATGGTTGAGGTGATCAACTCCTTGCTCACCGAAGAGACTGTTGACGCTGAATCGCGCCTTTACACGAACACGTCACGTGTACCCGCGACGCCGAGGGAGATGCTCGGCATCTTGCACCGTGGGAGACCTGTCGGAAGCGCGATACGCAAGACAGTCCGGCAGGATCTTTTGACACCAGACGCCCCAAGCCCTCGAGAGGGACCCCGTCAGAGAACTCGGCGACGATTGGCTTCTCTAGGTCGTCCTGGACGCCCCTAAAGCTTCACGATTCGTCTTCCTGCAAGAACAAGAGTAGACGAAGAACAAGAAGATACAAGGGTAGGGATAGATGAACACGAAAAAGATATAGATGTGTTTTGTTTGATTGATTGTGTTGATTTGTTCAATAGGTCGTCACCTCATTATATGAGGGGGTTGGTCTTCCCGTGCAAGAAAAGGACTCGGGCCAGCCTTCTTGCACCAGAAAAAGGACTCGGGCCTCTTTCCAAATCACTACCGCCAAGCTGAGCCTGGACTCTGCACGATTGCACGCGCAAGGAAACTTTCCGAGCTATGTCGGTGCAATCGGCACCTTCCTTTCAGAGTTGGAACCACTCGGTAAAAGCACTCAGTGAAAGCACTCGGTATATGTCTTCGACTTGGCTATAACCTGACACTTGCTTCCGAGTTGGAATAAAAGCACTCGGTAAAAGCACTCGGTGAAAGCACTCGGTATATGTCTCCGACTTGGCTATAACTCGATACTTGCTTCCGAGTTGGCGGCAACTTGGTACTTGCGAGTAACGAGTAACTCGGTTCATCTTGGCTTCTGAGTAACGAGTAACTCGGTTCCTTTTGGCTTCCGAGTAACACATAGCTCGGTACCGTTTTGCTTCCGAGTAGTAAGTAACTCGGTACATCTTGGCTTCCGAGTAACCAATAACTCGGTACACTGTAACTCGGAAAAACCACTCGGTAAAACCACTCGGTAGTTCCTCATTTGGGGTTGGCATTGGCTTGGAAGCCTCCGGTTTGGAAATCTTGTATACGTTTATGGCCGTGCCAAAAATGGGTGTCAACACATGCCCCCTGTTTCTCGGCAAAACTTGTGTGCCGAAAAATAACTTGCCCATGTTTGTTCTAAGGACGATGTCAACACTCCATCGGCCATGTATTTTCTAAGTGCGATAATTACTTATCGGCCATGACCTGTTTAAGCCTCTTGCCGCAAGTTCGAGTGGTATTTCAGTTGAGCCACCCTCCCTTCTTCATCAGCAGCATGGAATTCAGCGGATAAGTAGTACAGCATATTGATATCTATACCTTCTTTAATCAATTCTTCTTCATCCCCTAAGGTGTATATTGGACTTGAAGTCTCCCCGGTTGAAGAAGTTGATACAAGTGTCATGGACGATGTAACAGAAATTGCATCATCCTTTTCTGATAGTGTAAGCGTGGCCATAGTTGATGCAGAGGCATATGCGTTCTCCTTCTGTTTAGGCCTTCACACTTTTTTTGCGGGAACCATAGGCCGAATTTTCTTGAACAATTCGTCCCTTAGCTTTCCTTCCTCTTGCTCCTCTTTCTCACGGTTCCTCAAGCGTTGCAACCTTCTTTTCTGGGTTTTGGCCAGAACAGGAGGACACCATGTAGGTTGGGTATATTTAGAGTCCCTAGGCTTGGACTTTCTTGTGCTAGTTTCATGATTATTGGCCATGGGACCTTGCGAAAGAGGAAGCATATTGTTACTCGGAACAACATTACTACTCGGAACAGCAGCTACACCGTTACTCGGAACTGCATCACCACTCGGAACAACATTACCACTTCGAGCAACAGCTATGTCCTTACTTGGTTTAGCCGAGTCATCACTACACGGCTTTTCAGAACCTGGCGACTTGACACACCACACTTGCTTATTGGTCTTCTTTGAATAACCTTTTGTTGGCCGGTTGGCACCATTGCTCAATCGGCCTTGCGCAGGGTAAGAAATCTTGTCGTTGGCGGACCTCCTAGATGCTTCCCATCTTGGATAGAAAGCTTACGGAGCCATCGGGGGCTGCCCCCATGCTTCATTGAAACTACCTATGTAGTACGGCGTATAAAGGAATGACACCACCCATGATACTGGTATTGGTGGCCCAAAAGGAGAATATGTATCTCTTGCATTGAACTGCTTTCTCCGCCAATCCTGATTATTAGACTTACGCCTTGGGGTGATCTTAATGTCTTTACACTACTTGGCCGGTAAGCACATTTTTCTTCACTCTCCTTTTGATATTTTTCCAATAACTGAGCAAAGGTAACTTTTGATTTCCTCTACTTACCACAGCTTTTGTCCCTTTTCGTATTGCAGGCACCGATCTTTGGATTTCCTTGTTGCCCCCCGGTGCTAGGCGCACTTGTCATAACTGAGATGAACCATCCGTCTTCAAGATTGTTGACTTGAGTAATTTTCTCACTCGACGACTCGGTCTCATCAGGTTCAGTATGCACCTGTGTGAAGACGTTTGAATGACATGACGGTCGTATAACTGGAACAATACTTTGCTCCACTTCTGGATGATCCTCCAACGCTTCATCTTCATTTTCTGAATTTGGTGTCGAGTCACTTGGATGATGTATCCCCTCCGAGTTTGGTGCAACTCGACACTTGTTTTTGATTTGGTTGTCATCCGACACATATATCTGAGCCACTTGCAACTCGGCTGTTGTCTCTGAGTGATCTGCAACTCGAAGAATAGTATTCTGCAACTCGAAGAGTGGTGTACAACTCGGTGTGTTCTTCCGAGCCATTGGGTTGAGCAACTCCGAGTGAGCCGTAACTTGGTCATGCTGTGCTGCCAGCCGAGTTAACTGTAACTCGACTATCGTTGGGTTTTCTTTGTAGCTTTGATGCTTGTCATCTTTGACTCGAAATTCATTCGGTAGCTCGTCGATGAACTCTTCTGCTTCTGTATCTTTTGCCATGTTGCTTGGATGCTCTTCATCTTTGGCACGTAACTCATAGGGTAGTACGTAAACTCCCGTGCATCCAGAAAAATCGAGCGTAGCTATTTTTCCAAGCTTGTTGTACTCTTCATCAATGAATCTTACTTCTTTTGAATTCATAGATTCGGCACATGTAATGTTTGATTCGGTTTTTTCAACCGAAGTAACTACACCTTTCAAATCATGCTTATCTTCCTCATGGATTCTATCAATTTGCAAATCTTCACTTTCTCGTATAGATTTATTAGAGAGCTCAACTTGGTTGCCGCATAGAGGAGTGGATTTGATAATATCTTGAAGATCTTTCTCGAACTGTGCGTGACACGCCTCTACAATTTCATCATCCTCCTTTTTCCCGGTTGCCTTCAATTCTTTGGCACGCTGTCTCCTGAAAGTTTCAAAGCCTTGACGTTGTTCGTACGATAATTCTTCCCAATTGGCATGGTGAATTCGTCAATGCTATGCTTTGTAGGGTGAGACTGCCCCCAATAATTTTAGTTTCTTTCGGCAATGATATGCTGCCAAAATTTTGTAACTGTATAGGGGCAGCATGATATGCTACAACAAGTAGGTGAACGCGCCTGTGCTCCTGCAGAAGTTTCACTTATTTGGCCATGACCGTGAATGTGCAGAGCCGAATTATAGACATCAACAGTTGCACATGGTGCCAAATAATTAGGAACATAAGGTGCAGCATATGATGGTTGAGGATAATTGGCCAAATAACTAGTTGTAGCATTTCCAATTTCCCTATCCATCGGCATATTCAAAGATGAATTAACATATTGCAAGTTAGGTGTTGATGAATAAAAAGGTGAAACACTTTGTTGCATATTATTTAAAATCCCTACATGGGGTTGATGTCGCGAGAGTTTACTTCTCGCCCCTCATTGGTTACCCAAAGTGTAAGTTTGAGATGTAGATAGCGGCAATTTCCCTTGGTGAAGATATCAAGGTTTAGGATCGACCAGTAGGACTCCAAATAATACAAGAAGGTGGTAAAGTGAACAATGGTGCCGTTCACAACTCAAGGTTGCTTACTTCACCTGGACCTGCACACACATCAAATAACTTTGCTTCCCAACGAGTACAGAGGAGTTGTCAATTCCTCCGTCCTTGTTGTGTTACAAAGGATAAAACACACGGGATAATAATGATAGTTATAGCAACGGAAAAGTAAATAAAGCAGTAAATTGATAGCGGGTGTAAACAGTGGTGGAAATATGGACCGGGGTCCTATGATGTTCACTAGTGATGTCTCTCTCCCAAAAGATGATAAAATAGCCATACAAGGTAAACAAATTACAGCCGGGCAATTGACATGATTATGTGCGCAAACCAATGCTAATTATGTTATAAAGAAAGGAAGAGGCTCAAAAGCACGGGCGGTACGCCAAGACAAGTAGACCAAAATCCATCAGCATCTACCTACTAATCATCCACCTTGAGATATCTATCCAGAACATCTCGCTGGTATTAAGTTGCGAATCCCACCCAAAGTGTAAACTCAAAGCAACAGACAACTGCATTAAAGAACTTTGCGTAAAGTAAACAATCCTTGCACCCGCAAGTACAAGCACCGTTGTTTTCCCCCTTGTGGCAACAACACATCCCCTAGACTCATGTTTCTGTCACTCAAGCTAGTCATCAGGGGGCATGAACCCACAATCATTCATAACGCTCCCTCTTGGAGTCACTATACCTACTACTTGGCCAAAGCAATAAACAACAACGGAGAACATGCAAGAATTACTTAAGAACATAAATATAAAAGAGGAGAATCAAATATATTACTCAAACACAATCTGAACATAATCTCATAATCCATCGGATCCCAGCAAACTCAGCATAGCAACAGCAGAAATATTACATATGTGCCTCGATCATGTAGGGCAGCTCACAAGGTCTAATCCATGAAGAACAAAGAGGGGAGGAGAACACCACATAGCTACTAATCATAGACCCATGGTCCAAGGTGGACTACTCACGGTTCATCCGGGAAGCATCCATGGTGGTGGAGAAGCTCCCGGAGGTGGTTCCTCCCTCCGGCAGGGTGCCGGGAAGAGGTCTTCTGGTGCTCCCGATCTTGGAAGCGGGGCGGCGGCGGAACAGAGGAGAGATCGCTAAAAAGGGTTCCCGTCTCGGAGTTTTTGCGTCACGAGGAATAAATAGGCGAAGGGGGCAGCCAGGGGGGCCACCAAGGGTCCAGGCGGCCCCCTGGCGCGGCCCCACCCTAGGGCGTGCCGGGAGGGCGCCTGGGGCCCTGGTGGGTCCCCTCTGGCCCCCCTCGGTGATTCTCGAAGCTTCCTGTACGCTCATTTTTATTGGATTTTTCCTGAATTTTTGGAGCACTTTTTATATGGGGGAAACCTGAAATAGAAAAACAGCAGAAAACAGGAACTGGCACTGGGGTGACTGAGTTAATAGGTAAGTCCAAATATGATCAAAAGTGTATGGAAGTTCATCAATATCATAGTAATATCACACAAAAGAGGCATGGAGCAAGTAGAAATTATAGATACGTTTTGGACATATCAACATCCCCAAGCTTAATTCCTGCTCGTCCTCGAGTAGGTAAATGATAAAAGCATAATTTCTGTGGTGACATGCTAACAACCATATAAGAACTTTTAAGTAAAGCAATCAAGGCATGTAATTCAATTCAAGTCATAACAGGCAAGAGTCTATATTTAGTATTGAAACAAGCAACATAAGAACATAAAGGTGCAAGAGCTCTCGCTGTCCGTGACTCGAATGTCTCCAAATGGTGTTTGCGTGCAAGAAAGGGGATAGGGATATACAAGAAAAAAGTATTTTTGTGTTGAGAACTCAATCTACTAAAGTTTCACACTTGGTCTTCTTTGGAATCTTATCTTGACTCATCCCCAGACCACTAGCCAGGTACAAGTCAAAATGATCCACTCCTTTTCGACATTTTGAGCACTCATGCAATGGATGAGCGTAAGCAAGAAAGTTGACACTTAGGATGGCAAAGAGAGAATATGGTGGAGGAGGAAGACAAAAAGGTGTGAAAGGCTCACATCAATGAGGACAATCATAGGCAAGAGAAAGCCAAATGATAGATATGACGTGAGGAGTAGGGATTGCCATGCAACGGATGCACGTATGAGCTAAGGTAAGCTCTCCAAAGGAACTAGTGGGGGTGCATCCAACTTTCTTGAGCAAGAAGACCTAGAGCTCGTTTGAGGAGGCTCATCATTGGAATATACAAGCCAAGTTCTATAGTGTGAAGGTCCTCACATAGCTATATGCATGAATGATAATCTCTATGGAGTACAAGATATAAGAGGGAGTACGAGTGTGGATCTCTCAAAAGGAATAGTAGTGTGCCCCCTTCTCTCTTTTTATTTATTTTTCTCTTTTTTTGTATTTTTTTGGTGGCCTCAATGGCTCTTTCTAATTCTCTCATTTTTCCTCTTTGGGATCTTTTAATTTGTCCACTTTGGGATCTTTTCCTCACTTTAGGGGTAAAACTCTATATATTACAAAAAGTATAGAAGATCTTTCACACTTTACAAGGTACTCAAATCATAAAGAAGATGTAACTATCATGATGTATGCAAATGTATGCCTCTGCCAGTGTAGCAGGATATGAAATGATACTAGAGCGTCATGTAGCAATGATTAGGGCAAGGCCCAACTAGCATGCGGCTCATCGATCAAGCAAGTAGCATGTATGCCATGAAGATCAAGTCATGAGAAGATGGCTGTTGCATGACAATATATCTCGGAAAGGCTATGGAAATGCCTTGGTTGGTAGGTATGGTGGCTTTTTTGAGGAAGCATATAAGGAGGTTTATGATGACAGAGCGTATCGTGCCAAGGGTTTGGATGTACTGGCGAATGTGGACGCCAACTCTCGGAGTGAGAAGAAAGCAATGCACGACACAGGAGAGGCTAGAAAAATATGGGAAGGTGGAAGTGTCAACTTTCGAATACTCACATTAGTCTGAAGAACTCATGCACTTATTATCGGTAACTCTCAATCTAATAAAGAGGTTTCACAAAGAGACAAGTACCCGAGGAGTAGTGTATGGGGGTTTGGTTATCCTTACGCATCCTCGACTCATGGTACGTGAGTGTACTCTAATATTCGACCCCTCAGAAGAGTAGTGATCCATCTAGTAGCTAAAGTTCTCAACTAATTTTGTAAGTTTTGAAAATAAACACGGATTGCCCAAAATACGACATCTATCACTAATAGGCTAAAGCTCTTGACACCAAAAGTCCAAACATTACTCAAAACAATACCTCAAAACTATTGCAAGTTACTACTACAAAAGAATAGCAACATCAATTACCTACTTCCAGTCAAGACACAAAACTTAGTGCAACATGCAAACTCTCTAAACAAGATAAACATGAAAACCCAAGAGAGTTCCAGCAACAAACTAAACAAAAGCTCTTTAAAAAGATAAGCATGAAAACTAAGAGCAAAACATGACAGTAGCTATGAAAAAGATAAAGAACACACACAACAAAGATAAGCATGAAAAGTCCTATGTTGTGTTCTAGATTTTGTAAGTGGAGCGTGTTTCTCTCCCACACAAAGAAAGATGAGTTCTAACTTGTTATGAACATCAATCGAAGCTAAAGAAAACTAAAAATAAAATCTAAGAGCGAGACGCTCCAAGCATAGCACATAATGCATGAAGTGATAAAAATATAGTGAAATGAGAGACGAACTGATAATTGTTGATGGAGAAGGGGATGCATGAGGGCATCCCCAAGCTTAGATGCTTGAGTCTCCTTGAATATTTGTTGGGGATTCATGGGGGCATCCCCAAGCTTGAGCGCTTGACACTTCTGAATCTTCTTTCATCATCTTCCCTCGCACACTTGAAAACTCCCTTCATAGATAACTCATCATAATCTGATTAGCGAGGTTAGTACCCATAATAAAATAATTTTTCTCTACTGGAAATAAATATAATATTTAAGGGCTAATGTTTCTCAAGAGTGCCAAAAAGGTTTTGCAAAGAAAAAGCAAGCTTAAGATTTGCAAAACGAAGAGAAGGCAAAACAGGACAGAATATGTGAAAAACAGACCAGCAGGTAGTAAAGAATTTTTTAGGGATACTTCTGCAACTCAAATAAAAAAACTCAGAACATACGAAAGTTTCATAATTGTATAGAGCACACTGCGTAAAAATTTCAGCTCAAAAAGATGAACTGGGAGTTTTATGTGATTTTTCTGGTCACGAGGACAGAATCTGCTTTCTGGACAGCATGTCACAACTTTCACTTCCCTTGTCATATGAGGCTATAAATGGCACAAAGCTTGAAAAGTAAAGATACAATGATGTTGCTACAGTAGTAAAAATCATCAAGCCACTAAAAACATAAGAAAAACAAAAAGGTAATCCTAAATTCGTTGCGGGCTGCCTCCCGAAAGCGCTTCTTTAAAGCCATTAGCTAGGATTAATGCAAATAGATCAAGTCTTTTCAAGAAAATAACTAGCCCGTGTAACGGACTCAAAAGGCAACTTAATATTTTTCCTAGGGAAATGTTCCATCCCTTTCTTGAGAGGGAATTGGAATTTTATAATCCCTTCTTTCATATCAATAATAGCACCCACGGTGCGAAGAAAAGGACGTCCCAAAATAATTGGACAAGAAGGTTCACATTCAATGTCCATAATAGTAAAATCAACGGGAACATAATTGTCATTGACAAGGATAAGAACATCATCGATCATCCCCAAAGGTTTCTTTACGGAAGAATCGACAAGACAAACACCAAAAGAACAAGGATCATAAGGTTTCAATTCAAATATATCATACATTCTTTTGGGCATAACGGAGGTACTAGCTCCAACATCACATAAAGCATAGCAAGAAAAATTATTCAACTTAATTTTAATCATAGGATCCCAACCATATTCTAGATTTCTAGGTATGGAGGCTTCTACCCTAAGCTTATCCTCCCTAGCTTTGATGAGAGCATTAGTGATATGCTCCGTGAAGGCAAGATTAAGTGTGCTAGTCTGGGGGTATCTAGACATCTTGTGAAGGAAACGAATAACTTCAGAAAGGGTTCAATTATCAAAATCAAGGTCACTACTATCAAGTAGAGTAGTAGTGGTGTCCTTTAGGCTCACTTGTTTGGTAGCTTCTATAGTCACATGAATTTATTCTTCTACGGTTGAGGTCATAGCATCACCATTAATAGGTCCTATGGGACTAGGGGTGCATTGGGTGCCAAGAGTTTGGATATCCTCAACCACTTGGATAGTAGCAACAGTATGGTGTGTAGGGAGGATTTTAATTCTATCTTCTTCCTCCTTTTCTCTAGCCCATCTCTCTTTGAGTTTAGCCATCATCCTAATGTTTTCATTAATTTGCACTTGGATAGCATTCATAGGAGTGACCTTCCTCTCCTCAAGGGGAGAAGTTCTAATTTTAAGCAATTCTACTTCGTGGGCTAAATTGTCTACCTTTGACGAGAGGTTATCTAGTTTGTCTAGTTTTTCCTCTGCACTCTTGTTGAAGGCCTTTTGGGTAGTGATAAAGTCTTTAAGCATACTCTCTAATTCAGAAGTGGAGTTTTTGGTGCTAGGATAAGTGTTGTTGTTCCCATAGTTGTTGGAGGGGAACGGTCTAGGATTGCTACCAGAATTACTCCTATAAGCATTGTTATTGAAGTTGTTTCTAGAGATAAAGTTCACACCTACTTGATCTTGAGCAATCAATTAATTTAAAGGTACATCTTGAGGATCAATAGAAGATTGCTTGGTAAGTAGAGACATAATCAAGTCAACTTTTTCATTTGAGGAGGAGATCTCCTCGACAGAGTTTACCTTCCTACCTGTTGGAGCTCTTTCGGTGTGCCATTGGGAATAGTTGGTCATCATCTCATCGAGAAGTTTTGTGGCAGCACCAAGTGTAGTTGACATAAAGGTTCCTCCCGCGGCCGAATCTAGCAAGTTCCGCGAGGTAAAGTTCAGGCCTGCATAAAAAGTTTGGATAACCATCCAAGTAGTCAAACCATGCGTAGGGCAATTCTTAACAAGAGATTTCATGCGTTCCAAAGCTTGGGCAACGTGTTCATTATCCAATTGCTTAAAATTCATAATATAACTTCTCAATTGGATAATCTTAGCAGGGGGATAGTACTTCCCAATAAAAGAATCCTTGCACTTATCCCAAGAATCTATGCTATGTCTAGGCAAGGATTGAAACCATATTTTAGCTTCATCTCTCAAGGAGAAAGGAAAAAGCTTAAGCTTAACAATATCACCATCTACTTCTTTACACTTTTGCATATCACAAAGCTCAATAAAATTATTTAAGTGCAAAGCAGCATCATCTCTAGCACAAGAGAATTGATCTTTCATAACAAGGTTCATCAAAGCAAGTTTAATCTCATAAGAAGGTGGTGAAGTAGCAGGTGTAGCAATAGGAGTGCAGATAAAATCGCTGTTGTTGTGACTAGTGAAGTCACACAACTTGGTGTTCTCAGAGGAACCCATAGTAGCAGCAGGCAAGATAACTATTTTTTGATTTTTGATAAAAGACACTAAAGAAAAAACTGAAAGGTAAACAAACAAGACTAAAAAGCAAAGATAAAAGATAGTGTGCAACTCCCCTATCTTGAAGAGTGGAGTCCCCGGCAACGGCGCCAGAAATTGCTTTGATGTCGCGAGAGTTTACTTCTCGCCCCTCGTTGGTTACCCAAAGTGGAAGGTTGAGATGTAGATAGCGGAAATTTCCCTTGGTGAAGATACCAAGGTTTAGGATCGACCAGTAGGACTCCAACAGATACAAGAAGGTGGTAAGGTGAACAATGGCGTCGTTCACAACTCAAGGTTGCTTACTTCACCTGGACCTGCACACACAGCAAATAACTTTGCTTCCCAACGAGTACAGAAGAGTTGTCAATTCCTCCGGCCTTGTTGTTTACAAAGGATAAAACGCATGGGATAATAATGATAGTTATAGCAACGGAAAAGTAAATAAAGCAATAAATTGACAGCGGGTGTAAACAGTGGTGGAAATATGGACCGGGGTCCTATGATGTTCACTAGTGATGTCTCTCTCCCAAAAGAGGATAAAATAGCCATACGAGGTAAACAAATTACAACTGGGCAATTGACAGGATTATGTGCGCAAACCAATGCTAATTATGCTATAAAGAAAGGAAGAGGCTCAAAAGCACGGGCGGTACGCCAAGACAAGTAGACTGAAATCCATCTGCATCTACCTACTAATCATCCACCTTGAGATATCTATCCAGAACATCTCGCTGGTATTAAGTAGCGAATCCCACCCAAAGTGTAAACTCAAAGCAACAGACAACTGCATTAAATAACTTTGCGTAAAGTAATCAATCCTTCCACCCGCAAGTACAAGCACCGTTGTTTTCCCCCTTGTGGCAACAACACATCCCCTAGACTCATGTTTTTGTCACTCAAGCTAGTCATCAGGGGGCATGAACCCACAATCATTCATAACGCTCCCTCCTGGAGTCACTACCTACTACTTGGCCAAAGCAATAAACAACAACGGAGAACATGCAAGAATTACTTAAGAACATAAATATAAAAGAGGATAATCAAACATATTACTCAAACACAATCAGAACATAATCTCATAATCCATTGGATGCCAGCAAACTCAACATAGTAATAGCAGAAATATTACATATGTGCCTCGATCATGTAGGGCAGCTCACGAGGTCTAATCCATGAGGGGAGGAGAACATCACATAGCTACTGATCATAGACCCATGGTCCAAGGTGGACTAGTCACAGTTCATCCGGGAAGCATCCATGGTGGTGGAGAAGCTCCCGGAGGTGGTTCCTCCCTCCGGCAGGGTGCCGGGAAGAGGTCTTCTGGTGCTCCCGATCTTGGAAGCGCGGCGGCGGCGGAACAGAGGAGAGATCGCGAAAAAGGGTTCCCTTCTCGGGGGTTTTGCATCACGGGGAATAAATAGGCGAAGGGGGGCAGCCAGGGGGGCCACCAGGGGTCCAGGTGCCCCCCTGGCGTGGCCCCACCCTAGGGAGCGCCGAGAGGGCGCCTGGGGCCCTAGTGGGTCCCCTCGCCCCCCCCCTCGGTGATTCTCGAAGCTTCCTGTATTATTAGATTTTTCCCGAATTTTTGGAGCACTTTTTATATGGGGGAAACCTGAAATAGAAAAACAACAGAAAACAGGAGCTGGCACCGGGGTGCACTGAGTTAATAGGTTAGTCCAAATATGATCAAAAGTGTATGGAAGTTCATCAATATCATAGTAATATCACACAAAAGCGGCATGGAGCAAGCATAAATTATAGATACGTTTTGGACGTATCAGGGGTGTTTCAACTTGATTAACCGAACTCAAAATGTTGTTCATCGGCATATAGATTTCTGGGGTTGCCGATGCATGAGATTTGATATACATATGTTGCATGTTTCTAGAACTAGGATTTGAAGCATAAAAATTAATATGAACCGGCTGATGCACATAATTAGATGAATAGTTGATGAAACTTGGGCTAGCTGATGCATCATGCTCATTAGGTGATCTGGCAACAACATATGGATTATTTGCATCTACATAGGTGAATTGGGAATTCATACCACCTTCGTCGATTGCAGAAATTTGATGACGATCCCTTCGTAGCAAGAACGGGACGGAGACTGTTCAAAGCTTTCGTCCCCAGTGGAGTCGCCAAAAGGTGTGTTGATGCTGAATCACGCCTTTACATGAACTTGTCACGTGTACCCGCGACGCCGAGGGAGATGCTCCACCGCTCGCACCGTGGGAGGCCTGCCGGAAGCGCGATACGCAAGACAGTCCGGCAGGCTCATTTGACACCAGACGCCCCAAGCCCTCGGGAGGGACTGTGACACCCCGAAAATCAATCCGTGTACAGTAATCATACACGCAAGGTACACGATCGAGATCAGGGACTCACGGTAAGATATCACGACACAACTCTACAAATAAAACAATACAAGCTGTTTAATTACAAGCCAGGGGCCACGAGGGCTCGAATACAATAGCTTGAGAGCACAAAGTTAGCGGAAGCAATAGTATCTGAGTACATACACAAGGTACACATGATCTTCCTTAAGAAGGCTAGCACAAAAACACAATGATCGAAAAGGCAAGGCCTCCTACCTGGGAACCTCCGAAACTACTCCTGGTCCTGGTCAAAGGGGGTCTCGACGTAGTAGTAGGCGCCACCGGGGTATTCCTGCTCCTGGCTCCAACGACGACTGCAGCGACCGATCAGGAAAAACAAAAAAGGGGGAAATAAATCAAGGCTGAGTACTAGCATACCCGCGAGTCTTACGTCCTCTACTAAGCATTTATGCATTTGTATCAAATGGAAAGGGGAGGCTGTATATAGTGGACTGAAAGGTAGAAAGTAAGAATAGGGATGAGAAGCTAGGCCTATCGAAGACTAGCATCTTCACGCGATTCTTGAAGCATGAGGAGAGAATAGCCAACAATTTATATAAAGCATAAAGTAACAATGCAGCAGAAGTTGCTGCAGCATTGTATAATAGTAAGTTGTATTAGATAACAATTAACAATGCCTCCTAGTTCCCTTCCTCGACTTCCCTGCGAGGAAAAGACCCAAAACAATACAGTTTAACGGTAGTAGTTTGTAGTGGTAAGATCTAGCTTCAACATAAAGCTTCATGTTACCATCGACACGGCTATTCGAATAGATTAAACTCCTTGCAGGGGTGCACTACTGTTTAGCCTGCATGCTCGGATCTCCAGGGTGGCGGGTGATGGCATGGAAGTGGTAATGGCTTCTCGCCCTTTGTTGGTTACCCCAAGTGGAAGGTGAGATGTAGGATAGCAGCAAATTTCCCCTATGTAGAGGATAGGGTTTGTCTCCCGTAGGACTACGGCAATGTTAAGTAGGTGGCAAGAAAACAATGGCACCATTTACAACAAACGTTGCTTCCTTGACCTGGACCTGCACACAACACAAATAACTTTGCTCCCAACGAAGTTCAGAGAGGTTGTCAATCTCTCCGATCTTGTTGTTTACAAATGATCAAAAACACAACATAATGATAATGATAGCAACTGAAAGTAAATACTAAAAAGGAAATAAGCTTGTAAACAATGATGAGAATATGGACCGGGGTCCCGTGATGTTCACTAGTGATGTCTCTCTCCCAAAAGACGATAAAACTGCTATGCGAGGTAAACGAATTACAGATGGGCAATTGACATGATTATAAACGCACCGCAATGCTAACTATGCTACAAAATAAAGGAAGAGGCTCATAATCATGGGCAGTACGCCAAAATAAGTATACCGAAATCCATCTGCATCGACTACTAATCATCCACCTTGATATATCTATCCAGAATATCTCGCTGGTATTAATTTGCGAGCCCCACCCAGAGTGTAAGCCCAAAGCAACAGACAACTGCATTAAAAAGAACTTTTCGTAAAGTAAACAATCCTTGCAACCGCGGTTACAAGCACCGTTGTTTTCCCCCTTGTGGCCACAACACATCCCCTAGACTCATGTTTCTGTCACTCAAGCGTGTCATCAGGGGGCATGTACCCACAATCGAGCATAACGTTCCCTCTTGGAGTCACTACCTACTACTTGGCCAAAGCAATAAACAACAACGGAGAACATGCAAGAATTACTTAGGAACAAAAAAATAAGAGATAAACCAAATATATTACTCTATCACGATCTAAACATAATCTCATAATCCGTCAGATCCCATCAAACTCAGCATAGCAACAGAAAAAGAATTACATATGTGCCTCGATCATGTAGGGCAGCTCAGAGGTCTAAACCATGAAGAACAAAGAGGGGAGGTGTAAGGCCCCCGATGCGGTACTATCTCGAGTTAGTGGCTCTCGCGTCCCACCTAAGATAGAAGCGCATAAGTGGCCACCAACGCACGATACTCGCACTTGTATCGCTATCGGATTCTCGACAACAGGTAAATGAAGCATGAACAACTAAGACATAAATATATATAAGTCCAGGGCGTACACTCTCCGCTGGTATTTATTACATCATCTTAGAGATCATAAGATCCAACAGTACATCATAACATCATGCGGAAGACACACACGACCGAGTACGGTCAAAATCCAAATGGCCCTAGAGAGGGCTGCACATAAACAAGTCCACCCATGGAACGTCGGAACCCAACTATAGGATCTACTGGGCGAAGTCCTCCTCATCGTCCTCCTCCGGTGGCACCTCCACGAAGTAACGTCCAGTGCTCGGGTCGAGGTAGTAATCAACTGCAGCGGCTGATCAGGAAAAACAATAAAAGGGAAAAGAAAAGCAAGATGTGAGAATATATCAATGCAATATAACTAACTTCTCACGGTAAGGAAAAGTAGTGGTTGGGGTTGCAACCGCACTAGCATATATGAGGGTCTAATGAACTACTAGAATAAGGGAAGATCCAAGAACTCGTTGACAACGTGCCGTAAGTCTCTGCTATCCACCTACTTACGCAAAACATAGCACAAGCTTGTCCCTTCTTTGTCGCCCCGGACGAAGAAGAGTAATCAAGGCAACTCACACGTTGGCAACTTTTAAAGAATGATTAAGTTGATGTTATTCTATGAACGAGGAGTAGGTCTCAAGTCGTCCATAACCGCGGACACGACTTTTCAAAAAGATTTAACCCTGCAGGGGTGTACCAACTGGCCATCATAGGCTTCGCATGTACGCCCGATTTTCACTTGGCTGGGTAAACGCCTGAAACTCCGGTACGTCAGAGTCCCTCTAACTAACAACGCACAATTTCGGGTGGCCCCCGGTGAGTCGACATCCAACTCAAAAGCCGGACGCGCTCTCGAATCGGTCTCTATCGTATGGCTAAGGTCGGGTTTAGCCTCACCTGAACAGCAGGGGACTTCTCTAGGTCACCAGTGTGGACCAACAAGAGGAACTATGTCTCCGCTGGTCCGGGTTGTTTCGAAAACTGCTGGGGTCCCAACCAAGCACACACACGTTTGCAAATAGTAAATCAGCTCGGGCCACCACTAGAACTATTTGAATATAGGTAGGTAAGACAAGGGACCCCATAGAATCCCACACATGATTAGGCACGCTCGTCAAGAAACACAATACCCGGAACTCGGGGCCTAGGTGACTTGAATGGAACAAAACACCTGGGGGGAACAGCCCGGTCTCCCATCCTTCGTCAAGTATAAATTAACATCATAATAATAAATATCAACCAATTTCTGATAATAGCATGATATTCAACCAAGCAACAATGGGTATAAGCAGCAGGTTAAGGGCCTACACATACTAAGAAATGGTTAAGCAAGCAAGGTACATAGCCAAACAAAGGTTTTTCTAGGATGTGGGGGCATGACTGTTTGGGTTTAATTGAGAGGCAAAAGTATAGGGTGGTAGGATCAAGCAATCGTTCTAAATACAGCTAGGCAAGTGAGCTGAAAGCTATAAAGAATGATATATAAACCCCCTTGCCTGGGTAATCAGTCGACGGAGCAGCGAAAGTCTCCTCTGCAGTCTCAGGTGCTAACATAAGGTACCTGCAAGGAAAATCACATAAGTAAACATCGAGACCAAAAATGCTCAAGCATGGATGGGATGATCAAGTTTAACAGGCCTGATGTGACCCTATCTAGTCAAACTTAAATGAAGGTGTTGACGACATGTCAACAACTTCATATGCAATTATTTATATTTTATGGCTTTGGTCATAGCCTTAATTTTGGTGTAATTAACATGGAAAGATGGCATGTCATGAAACAAAGACAATAAGTTAACAACAATAAGCATCGTGAAAAAACTACCGATTCCGGAGACGGAGAAGTGTCGGTGAAATTGACACCAAAGAAGTATCAAAGGAATGCCACATGGGGGTGCAAGACATGACTAGCACCCCATGACCAAAGAGGTGCAACATACTCCAAAGGGCCAAAGCACCAAGACATGGGCAACAAAATGGAATGAAGCAAGATATAGTCCACTATGGCATGATCACATGTGGGTACAACTCCCTCCACTTTTGTCACAATTTATATGTTGCTCAAACATAAAAACAGAGGTGACCATGCTGACCAGTGGATTTTTCTACCCCATTTTGATATATGGCATGTGCCCAAAGCATTTGAATTCAAACAGAAACAAAACCCAAAAGGATTTGAATTGAATAAAAAGAAAAATGGAACAGAAAAAAAAGCAGAGGACATGCCACTTGGGCCAGCCTCGGGTTCCATTGGCCCCTATAGGAGCCAGCCCACCTTGCATAGACGCCTAGCAGCCACTGGGCTCGACCCATCTCCAAATTACGGTGGCATCAACCACTGACCTGCGGGGCCTTCTTGGCAGCCTCTGGAAAACTAAAAAAAAAAAGATTGGGGCTATGCCCCTGGCGGGGATCGAACCCACACCGCCCCGATTCCAACACAGGTCTCACATCACTGCGCTACTGAAGCGTTCTCGACAGAAAACAGTTGGAGGGCAACAAATATCATCACACACACTTTCTGAATTTGGACACCTAACGAACAGGTTCAGACCGTGCGCAACAATGAACTCCGGCGACGGTGGCATCCGCTACACTACATCGGCGACTCAACGGAGACTCGCAGCTCGTAGAGGGGACCTTCAAGCATCCATTTTTGATCTTTCTCACGCCGGTCCATCAACCACGGCGGATCTACCTTGCCGGAAAAACGCGGCGGCGCACGTCTGCTTTTGCATCTTCAGACACGGGCGACGCGCAACGCACCGAGGCCAAGGCGCCCCCTTGCGTGCCAAAACCATGAACAACACCTAGCCAGGGCACGCGCAAGCACGTCAAGGACACGCCACGGACACGACGTCCATGGACCTGCTCGACGGCGATGGCACAACGTCTCCCTGACGAGCTACACGATGTGAAGCAACTACTGGACGCGCTACGGGAAGGGGACGGCGTGTCTCACCTAGGGTGGTGACGACGATGTGAAGAGGCGCGCCGGAGTGGTGGAAGAAGACGAGGCTGTCGTCGGGGAAGACAATGCCGTGGCGGAGGTCGACGTCGCGGGGCGCTTTGCTTCACCTAGCGCGGACCTGCGACGAGGAAAATGACGAGGTTTAGCACCAGGTCGAAGAACGCCGGCGCTTGCTCGAAGACGAGGCGAGGCGGCGTCGAATCGAGCGGATCCTCACCGGAATTCATGGTGGAACAGGGGAGAACGGAGCGGATGAAGGAGGGCGGCGGCAGAGAAATTGGAGGGGGGACTGGCTTGGCTAGGGTTCCAGGAGCCTGGCACGGGTCCTGGTTATATAGGAGGGCCTCTCCGGCCACGTCGACAGCTCGATGCCGCCGTGGCTCGCCGGTGTGAGAGGAGAAGGGAGAGGTCCCCCTGACCACAGTGGAAAGACGGCCTACGCAAGCCGTTGGATGAGATCGACGACTCAGGCATGCCCCCTCGTACCAGTTCGTGGTTGGGCTTGAGCCCAAGGGAGGAAGAGGCCTAGGTGGGCTGGGCTGAGTCCCGGAATTGAAAGAAAAAAAAACCCTCTGGCCTTTTCCATTTATTAAAAACAGAGGCACTTAGGGAATTTTCTAGAGAGTTTTTCCAGAGATTAAATTACCCAAAAATAGGATAAATAATCCTTGCAATATTCTTGATTTGATAAAATTGGTTTGACCAATTTTGGAGCAACAAAAATATGGGGCCATTTAAAAAAAACCACATTGAACTATGTCCCACATTTTTAGAATTGGCAAAAATGGAGCAAAGGTTTGAAAACACTTGGGAAGGGAAAATAAATGGCTATGCCAAGTTTGGGGTCAAGGGGAGCATGCATGCAACATGGAAAAATCTTCAAACACCCTTCTTGAACCACTTTGTTTGAATTCAAAAGCAAATCAAATGAACTCAAAACTTCTTGGCATTTAAAATCATCACATGGAATTACATCCTCTTGCAGCATAACCAGTTTCAAAGCCATTGATGAAAGCAAAATTACACCATGAAAACATAATTTGCTCTTGGGCTGTTACAGGAGGAGAACATCACATAGCTACTGATCACGGACCCAAGGTCCAAAGGAAACTACTCACAGCACATCCGGGAAGCGTCCATGCTGGAGGATAAGCTCCCGGAGGTCGATACTCCCTCCGGCAGGGTGCCGGGAAGGGTCCTGACGGTGCTCCCGATCTTGGAAGCGCGACGACGGTGGAACAGAGGCGAGTTTGTGAAATAGGGTTCTGTCTTCGGAGTTTCCCCGTGACGGAGAATAAATAGGCGAAGGGGGGAAGCCAGGGGGGCCACCAGCGGTCCAGGCGCCCCTTGGCGCGGCCAGGCCCCTGGCCGTGCCAGGTGGCCGCCTGGACACCTGGTGGTGGACCTCTGGCCCCACTTTGGTGATTCTGGAAGGCTCCGTTGCCCTGATTTTTTATCGGATTTTCCCGATTTTTTGGAGAATTTTTAATATAGGGGAAACCTGGAATAGAAAAACATCAGAAAACAGGAACTGGCACTGGGGTGCACTGAGTTAGTAGGTTAGTCCAAATATGATCAAAAGTGTATGAAAGTGTATTTAGATCATAGCAATATCACACAAAACATGCATGGAACGAGAAGAAATTATCGATACGTTTGAGACGTATCAACATCCCCAATCTTAATTCCTGCTCGTCCTCGAGTAGGTAAATGATAATAAACTTAATTTCTGTGATGACATGCTAGCAACCATATAAGAACTTTGAAAAGTAAAGCAATCAAGGTATGTAGTTCAATTCAAGTCATAACATGCAAGAGTCTATATTAGCATTGAAACAAGCAACGAAAGAACATTAGATGCAAGAGCTCTCGCTGTCCATGACTCGAATGTCTCCAAATGGTGTTTACATGCAAGAAGGGGGATAGGGAATACGAGAATTTTTTTTTGTGTTGAGAACTCAATCTACTAAAGTTTCACACTTGGTCTTCTTTGGAATCTTATCTTGACTCGTCCCGAGACCACTAGCCAGGTACAAGTCAATTTGATCCACTCCTTTTCGATATTTTGAGCACTCATGCAATTGATGAGCATAAGCACGAAAGTTGACACTTAGGATGGCAAAGAGAGAATATGGTGGAGGAGGAAGGCAAAAAGGGTGAGAAAGGATCACATCAATGAGGACAATCATAGGCGTGAAGTCCAAATGGTAGATATGATGTGACGAGTAGGGATTGCCATGCAACGGATGCACATATGAGCTGAAAAGCTCTCCAATGGAACTAGTGGGGGTGCATATAACTTGCTCGCTCATGAAGACCTTGAGCTCTTTTGAGGAGGCTCATCCTTGTAATATGCAAGCCAAGTTCTATAGTGTGAAGGTCCCCACATAGCTATATGCATAAATGATCATCTCTATGGAGTACAAAGATAAGAGGGAGTACTAGTGTGGATCTTTCAAAATGATAGTAGTGTTGCCCCTTTCTCTCTTTTTATTTTCTTTTTCTCTTTTTTCTATTTTATGTATTTTTTTGGTGGCCTCAATGGCTCTTTCTATTTAACTCTCATTTATCCTCTTTGGGATCTTTTATTTTGTCCACTTTGGGATCTTTTCCTCACTTAAGGGAAACACTCTAATTTACAAGAGGGTATAGAAGATCTTTCACACTTTACAAGGTACGGAAATCATAAAGAAGGTGTAGCTATCATGATGTATGCAATGTATGCCGCTACCAGTGTAGCAGGAACATGTATGACATGAAGATCAAGTCATGAATAGGTGGATGTTGCATGGAAACATATCTCGGAAAGGCTATGGAAATGCCTTGATAGGTAGGTATGGTGGCTGTTTTGAGGAAAGATATAAGGAGGTTTATGATGACAGAGCGTATCATGCCAAGGATTTGGATGTACCGGCGAAGGTGGACGCCAACTCTCGGAGTGAGAAGAAGGCAATGCACGACACAGGAGAGGTTAGCAAATATGAGGAGGTGGAAGTGTCAACTTTCAATACTTACATTAGTCCGAAGAACTCATGCACTTATTATCGGTAACTCTCAATCTAATAAGGAGGTTCACAAAGAGACAAGTACCCCGAGGAGGAGTGTATGGGGGTTTGGTTATCCTTGCGCATCCTCGACTCATGGTACGTGAGTGTACTCTAATATTCGATCCCTCCAAAGATTAGCGATCCATCTAGTAGCTAGAGTTCTCAACTAGTTTTGTAGGTTTTGAAAATAAACACAGATTGCCCAAAATACGACAACTATCACTAATAGGCTAGAGCTCTTGACACCAAAAGTTCAAACATTACTCACGTCAACACCTCAAAACTATTGCAAGTTACTACTAAAATTAAATAGCAACCTCAATTACCTACTTTCAAAACAAAACACAACTCAGTGCAACAGCCAACTATCTTAACAAGATAAACATTAAAACTAAAGAGAGTTCCAGCAATAAACTAAACAAAATCCAAGGCTCTTGCTAAAGACAAACTAAGACTAAAACTAATCATGGCAGTAGCTACGAAAAGATAAAGAACACACAACAGCAAAAAGATAGGCATGAAGAATCCTATGATGTGTTCTAGATTTTGAAAGTGGAGCGTGTTTCTCTCCGACACAAAGTAAGACGGGGTCTAACTTGTTATGAACAGCAAGAAAAGCTAAAGAAAACTAAAAATAAAACCTAAGAGCGAGACGCTCCAAGCATAGCACATAACGCATGAAGTGATAAAAATATAGTGAGACGAAGGATGAACTGATGATTGTTGATGGAGAAGGGGATGCACGGGGGCATCCCCAAGCTTAGACGCTTGAGTCTCCTTGAATATTTGTTGGGGATGCATGGGGGCATCCACAAGCTTGAGCGCTTGACACTCCCGAATCTTCTTTCATCATCTTCCATCGCACACTTCAAAACTCCCTTCATACATAACTCATCATAAGCTGATTAGAGAGGTTAGTACCCTTAATAAATAATTTTCCCCACTGTATATAAATATATTCTTGAAGAGATACTGTTTCTCAAGATTTCCAAAAAGTTTTTGCAAAGAAAAAGCAAGCTTAAGGTTTGCAAAAGTTAGGAGAGGCAAAACATGGCAGAATCTGTGAAAAACAGAACAACAGGTAGTAAAGAATTTTTTAGGGGTACTTATGCAACTCAAATAAAAAAACTCAGAACATACGAAAGTTCCGTGATTGTGTAGAGCAGGCTGTGTAAAAAATTTAGCTCAAAAAGATGAACTGGTGATTTGATCCGATTTTACCCGTCACGAAGACAGAATCTGTTTTCTGGACAGCATGTCACAACTTTTGCTTCCCTTATCATATGAGGATAAACTTGGCACAAATCTTGAAAATAAAGATACAATGATGTTTCTACAGTAGTAACAATCATCAAGACCACTAAAAACATAAGTAAAAACATCTTGGGTTACCTCCCAGCAAGCGCTTTCTTTTACGCCTTTAAGCTAGGCATAAAGATTATAGAAGATGCTCTCACAAGAATAAGAATTTTGAAGCAAAAGAGAGCATTAAGAAGCAAATATGAAACACATTTAAGCCTGACCCACTTCGTATGCATAGGAAACTTGTAAGAAAATAAATCAAAGAAGCACAAAGTGACATGCATAGGAAGGTGGAACAAGAACAACTTCAAAAGTTTCAACTTAGAGAGAGCTGTTTCCGTAACATGGGAGTTTCTGTAGCCAAACTTTCCTCTCTCAAAGTAATTTTTAGTAGTATATTGGACAACATCAAGAATATAACTATCACATAAATCATATTGTTCATGACCTACAAGCACACGTGTATTGTTTTCAACACGGTTTTTAGGATCATAAGATAAATGCAACCCATCACATTGAGCTTTGATAAGAGGAAAATTATCCGGAATATGAGTTGGAGATTTCAAAAGGATAATAGGAAAATCAAGTGTGGGTGCAATAGAAACAATTTCATGCTTAACGTAAGGATCTATAGCAAGTTCATCTTCGTAAGCATCATCCATAGTGGCATCTTGGCCAAAAGTATAGAAGGCATCAACTTCATCAAAAAGGGATAATTCAAAAGAATCCATAGGATCATAACACTCATATAAGGTAAGAGTCAAAGAGTTACTCTCATTAGAAGGTAGAAATGGATGGCTCCATTCTTCATCCTCTTATTCGTCACTCTCATCCTCTTTTTCATTCAAGGAGCTTTCAGGTTCAGCAATTTCTTCTTCCATAGAGTCCTGCAAAACATTAGTCTCTTCCTTTGGGGGAGAGATTCTCTCAAGATGATCAATAATATAATAATTTGCATCGTAATTTTCCAAACAATAGTTAAGTATAGCAAGACTCTCAGATTTGTAAGGGGCATCATCAATATTTTTAAGAAGAGAAGTAATTTCATAGGCACCCTTATAAGCAAAAAATTCTTCTATTTTCTCTGCATCATAAAAATAATATTTTCTCTTAGCATAAGAAGATAAGGTTTCATCATAATTGTACTCACATTGGAAAGCAAGGTGTTTATGCCTCATAAAGCAACAAGATTCATCCCTGCATAAAGATATATTATATATTGAGCACAAGTTTCTAGCATACTCATACAACTGATGTATTTGTTTCCATAAGTGTATCCCCTTTTGAGACAAGCGGTGTTCCTTGTACCATTCTGGTTGATCCTCAGTGAATCCTCCATGCCAATAAGATCTAGTTTCAAAGAAGTTAGCCATTCATTGGAAAGTAAGGAACTAGACATACTATATATATATATTTGGATTTTTTATGAAGGACACGAAGATAAAAACTGAAAGGTAATCTAACAAGACTAAAAAGCAAAGGTAGAAGATAGTGTGCAACTCCCCTATCTTAGCACTCGGAGTCCCCGGCAACGGCGCCAGAAATTTTCTTGATGGCGTGGAAGTGGTAATGGCTTCTCGCCCTTCGTTGGTTACCCCACGTCGAAGGTGAGATGTAGGATAGCAGCAAATTTCCCCTATGTAGAGGATAAGGTTTGTCTCCCGTAGGACTCCGGCAATGATAAGTAGGTGGCAAGAAAACAATGGCACCGTTTACGACAAACGTTGCTTCCTTGACCTGGACCTGCACACAACACAAATAACTTTGCTCCCAATGAAGTTCAAAGAGGTCTTCAATCTCTCCGGCCTTGTTGTTTACAAAGGATAAAAAACATAGGATAATGATAATGATAGAAACTGAAAATAAATACTGAAAAGGAAATGAGCTTGTAAACAATGATGAGAATATGGACCGGGGTCCCGTGATGTTCACTAGTGATGTCTCTCTCCCAAAAGACGATAAAACTGCTATGCGAGGTAAGCAAATTACAGATGGCCAATTGACATGATTATAAACGCACCGCAATGCTAACAATGCTACAAAAGAAAGGAAGAGGCTCATAAGCATGGGCAGTACGCCAAAATAAGTAGACCAAAATCCATCTGCATCTACTACTAATCATCCACCTTGAGATATCTATCCAGAACATCTCGCTGGTATTAAGTTGCGAGCCCCACCCAAAGTGTAAATCCAAAAGCAACAAACAACTGAATTAAAAAGAACTTTGTGTAAAGTAAACAATCCTTGCAACCGCGGTTACAAGCACCTTTGTTTTCGCCGTTGTGGCCACAGCACATCCCCTATACTCATGTGTCTGTCACTCAAGCATGTCATCAGGGGGCATGTACCCACAATCGAACATAACGTTCCCTCTTGGAGTCACTACCTACTACTTGGACAAAGAAATAAACATCAACGGAGAACATGAAACAATTACTTAGGAACAAAAATATAAGAGATAAACCAAATATATTACTCTATCACAATCTGAACATAATCTCATAATCCATCAGATCCATCAAACCCAGCATAGCAACAACAGAAATATTACATATGTGCCTTGATCATGTAGGGCAGCTCACGAGGTGTAAACCATGAAGAACAAAGAGGGGAGGAGAACATCACATAGCTACTGATCACGGACCCAAGGTACAAAGGAAACTACTCACGCACATTCGGGAAGCGTCCATGGTGGAGGAGAAGCTCCCGGAGGTCGATCCTCCCTCCGGCAGGGTGCCGGGAAGGGTCCTGACGGTGCTCCTGATCTTGGAAGCGCGGCGGCGGCGGAATAGAGGCGATTTTGTGAAATAGGGTTCTGTCTGCGGAGTTTCCCCGTGATGGAGAATAAATAGGCGAAGGGGGGCAGCCAGTGGGGCCACCAGGGGTCCAGGCGCCTCCCTGGCGCGGCCAGGCCCCTAACCACACCAGGTGGATTCCTGGACACCTGATGGTGGCCCTCTGGCCCCACTTTGGTGATTCTGGAAGGCTCCGTTGCACTGATTTTTTATCCAATTTTTCCCGATTTTTTGGAGAATTTTTAATATGGGGGGAAACATGGAATAGAAAAACAGCAGAAAACATGAACTGGCACTAGGGTGCACTAAGTTATTAGGTGATACGTCCAAAATGAATCACTATTTTATATAGTAATTCTTTCTTATTCATTGATATATTTCATGACATGATGCTTTCCTTATGTTGTTTTGGCTTATTTTACACAGTTTGCAACTTTCTGACGCCGAAGCAGCAGACGCAGGATTCAGCGGTAAAAAGTGGACGCTGAGTTGCTGAAGAAGAATACCTACAAATTACCTGAAAATCGACGGAGGGCATTTTTTGGAAGATTAACAAAGACACGCCGAAGAGGGGCCAGAGGGGAGCCACAGGCCGCGACGGGATGGCGCATGGACCCCTGGGGCCACTCCCGGCTCCCCCCTTTGGCCTATATATCGCACACATATCAGAAACCCTAAAATAGAGAGAGTTTCCGGAGTTCCGCCGTCGCTCCGTGGCAGAAACATACAGAGAAGAAAATATATCTCCGGCGGGCAGATTCCGCCGGGGAGACCACCTCTCGGAAGGGGTGATCGTCGCCATCGTCATCACCATCGTCACGGGCATCATCGAGATCATCATCAACATCATCCCCAACATCAGCACCATGTCCACCACCATCCAATCTCACCTCACAAGTTTATCTTGTGTTGTAATCCGTACTATCTATCTTCTCTACTCTACCGGTGTTGATTACTACCATGTGATGAACGCTATTGAGTTTTGTTGGAGAATTATCATTGTGTCCAGATTGTTTATCATATATTTATCCCCACTGATCATGATCTCTTTTATGTCTTGTGAGTGTTGGATATATGCTCTAGAGGCAAATAATATATGATTATTCCAATATATCTAAGCAAGTTCATAACCAGTTTCATACCATGCTAGAACTGTGTCAGTGAAAAAATGATGCAGGTGTGGTATAGAAACCCCCAGAGTTCCTGGTTAGCCTCTACATCGATAACTAGTTCATGGTCAACATGATAATCGTGGTTTCGCGATCATGGACAATTAAGTCTCTTGACTATGAGGTCACCTCACTGGTTAAGTGACGTGATGAACATTACCCAAAGTAAGCATTACAGCATGATCAAATCTTATGAAGGTTCAGTGTTGTAATTACAGAACGTGGTAGACCGTTCCTTTGACCGTGAGTACGTGCATAATTACTATCTTCCCGGATGCTTTGACTTACATCCCACCACCTGACTGAAATATGCGGGTCATAACGGTTGTATCTTAGGTATTCCGTGGAGATATGTTGAGGAGTATTGTTACAAGAGCGGGATTTGTCAATCCATATAATGGATAGATACTCGGGGCCCACTCGGTGAGATTCCATCCATAAAGCTGCAGCGCGTGACTAGGTCACGGGGATGAATATCACGGGAACGAGTGAATGAGGATTAGTTCGGAACGAGGTTGAACCAGACATAGGATGTCATTGATCGAATCTCAGAATAATCCAGTATCGCTGACAAAGGGAATGCTATACGGCGTAAGGTCCAATCGGTGTTTGATATCCGGAATGCACAGGGGTCATTATGGGCATCCAGGTCCCGCTGATGATCATTGACTGTAGCCTCTGCTCGGTCATGACTGGAGTGTTCTCGGACCGTAGGGTAACACACTTAAGGGCTTGATGAAATCGGAGACCTTTTCGGAACCATCGGAGTAACCAGAGAATAAAGAAAACAATATCGGAGAAGTACCGTGTTGAACCGAAACAAGTTCGGAGTGAACCGGAAGGTGTTCCGGAGCACCGGGACATGGAATATTATGTTTTAGTTATTAATTAATTGAATTAATAATTAAAATCATTTTATTTCTAATTAATATGTGCAATGGGCCTTAGTGGAGAAAAAGGCCCATTAGGGGAAATAAAAGGGAAAAAAGAAAAAAGAAAAGGAGGGGGGAGGCGCCATGGGCCCTAGGGCCCATGAGGGGTGCGCCCCCTCCCCCCCCTTGGCCGGCCACCCCCCTTAGCAAAGGGACTTTAGTCCCACATTGCTAAGGGAGAGGGGTTGACTCCCTCCCCTCTGCCTATATATAGATGGGCAGGGTGCACATATTTAAGACACAGAAATTCGTGAGAAAATAAATATTACTCCGAATTCAGATCGGTTTTCTCCGGTCTTCTCCCCTCTCTTGTATCTTTCACGGTGGGCTCCCTAGTGTGAGCCTATAGTGGAATTGAGGCTTATCTGCTAGAATCGGAGGCCGTCGTGCTGCCGAAGCTCTGTCCGGAGGTCTGCTTCCGCCACCTCCGCTGGATCGGAGAACGGAGGTCGTCATCGAGTCTCGTATGTGTGCGAGTACTACAAGGTGCTACACGTGTGGCACTACACCCATCCGGGTGCTCAACACAGCCAGGGGGCTGTGAAACTTGATCGGCTACATCAACCATGTTTGCGGGAACGTTTCCCGCGCAATGGACTACACCCCAAGGTATGTTATTTCCGCACTACTTTTCGTTACGGTAATACAGCTAGCTAGATCTTGGGTTATGGGAACGCTAGTTAGAAAAAATTTGTGTTTTCTGCTGCGAACCCCAACAGTGGTATCATGAGCTAGGTCTATGCTTAGTATTACTGTACAGATAGAACACATCGGGGATGTGGGCGTTGATTGTATGATTGTTACCCTCCCACGTGTACTTGTTCACATCTGCGCCATTGTTTGATGAAGCGGCCCCCGACCGACTTTACGCGTACACTTACGCGAGACTGGTTCCACGCTTGGCATACGACTTGTACCGTATAAAGTGGCTGGGGGGGTGTCTGTCTCTCTACTTTAGCGGATGTGGCATTTGCAACGGAGGGCCCCGTGCGGGGTGTAATAGAGACAATCGTATGGTTGACGTTGTGGTTGACTCGTAGGTTAAAACCTGTTTAACTATGAAAGCCCTAGCAGCCACGTAAAACTTGCAATATACAACTAGACCGTCTAAACCTTGTATTGCTAAGTGGGGGCTATCGTTCGTTTGTTTGTGATGTAGTGATAGCTTTGCTATGTGTTACTAGTAAGTAGTAATCGTCATCATAAAACAAATTAAAATGGAGACACTGTAGACTTAGTGTTGCCATAGCTCAGACATCTTAAAACTTGCTAGTATAGGATACACGACGGTAGCATGTGATAAGATGATCCCTTAAAAAAGCCAAACACAAGTATTCTACCGAAGTGTGCACCGCCTGGAAGGTTCTCCCATATGGCTTGATGCTCCGTACATACCGGAGTTGTCCTACATATTAAATGGAGTTCGCATGAGGTTGGGTTCGGCAAGCCTGGCATATGCAGATATGGCCTTGCTGAGCAGCATATAACATGGAGGTTAATTTGGCGAGCCTAGCATATGCAGATATGGCCTCGGAATACTAGAGATCGAAAGATCGAGCATGAGTCACAGTACATATAAGATAATGTGATCGCACAAGTTGTTGTCTACCTTTGAAACTGACCCGTCGGCCGTGTGATATTCGAGGTCGGGCAGTGAATCTGGATCATGTAATCACTAAAACTTCCTAGGGATGAATTGTTTTAGTGCGAGCTCATTTATAATGTGATTATATGAACTCATTGTTGTGAACTAGTCTTAATTGTGTTCCTTGCAATTATGTTTGTAGAAAATGAATGCACTAGAGAAACGTGAACTATCTTTCTTCATGGAAGGTGAAAGACTTAGAGAAAATGGGTCAAACTTTGCTGATTGGTACTCACGCCTTAGGACGTCGCTCAAGAGAGCAGACATCTTGTTTACAATAGAAGTGCATGTGGAAGAACATCCGGACGATTATGTTGGCGATCAAGAGATACTTGATCATTATGCTCGCCGACAGAAATGCTCCGTAGTCAGGAATGTCATGATCTTCAGAATGTCAGAGGTTTTGGGCATACAGTTTCAGGACACTGGCTCATATGACATGATGGACACGCTAAAGACAATGTTCGTACGTGAGTTCAGAATTGCCAGATTTGAGTTAGAAAGCAAGTTTCTATCTACAAAGATGGAAGAACACACAAGCCTTGGTGATCACTTGGGCAGAATGCATGAGATGTACCTGACCCTGGTGGAGGACTATGAATTTTGGAAAATGAACGAAAGCACCACGGAAGAGTTTGCAATAAATACGTTATTGCACTCACTCCCTCCGAGTTATGGTGATTATGTTCATAGCTATGTCGGAAGAGGAGCTAATATGAGTCTCCAGAACTTCATGACTGATCTCTTGGCCGCGGACATTGCTCCTATCGAGGATGCAGAAGTCGTGGATGGAGAAGGTATATACTTGATATACTTTATAAATGTTTACTCCCTTATACAACATTTGCAGTAAATGAGTATCTGATACTTATTCTGTTTTATGAAAACAGGACCTGCCGTTGCATGGACGGGAAGAGGTGAAATCAAGGATTGATGGATATCAAGTCAGTTGATGGCCATCATGGATTCCACCGAGACAACTATCATAGGAGATACTTAGAGTATTAGATAAATCTTATGTAATCATTATAGTATGAACACTTAGTTGTGTGTCTTGCATCTCGCGAGACAAAGTTATTCATGTAATGAGACAAGTCAGTTGTTCCATCTTTATGAATAAAAGTGTGCTTATACTTTGATTACGTCTTGATTTATGATATGATAGAAAGCATTTATAATACTGCTATTATTTTCAAGAAATATTCAATGTTTAATGATAAAGTTGTCTTGATTATAACAAGTCAAAGATTTGAATGCATGAGGTGACTTCATAACTGATGAATTCATTAAATGTATGATCTATTAACTTGTGAGTTCATTATCGAATGAAAGACATAACTTGATTGCATGAGATGGATTAGATACACGATCTATGAACCTCTGCCATAAATATAACCATGACAAGGTTCTAGCAAGTAGAACTTGTGCCAATCATTATACATAAATGATGTACTAAATGGGCACGTGAGTTATCATTAAAGACTTCATATGATTAATTGAAAGTTGTATTCAATTGAGATCATAAAACTGAGATTCGGGAATCACAGTGAGAAGTGAGAATACAAGGATACATATCACTACGCTATGATCCGAAGTGATAAGTATTCATATTGACATAATGGGAGACTTGTGGAAGTTGTACCACAAACTACGATGGAAGTTGAAAGTGCTAGAATACTTAAACCATTCGTAGTCATACTAAACCATAGTATGGTCTAAACGTTCTTTCCCCTAGCACTATAGTTATTGTCGAATAAGGTTGTTTAATTCATTAAGTTAAAACACCCACTTCATGAATAGGAAACCATCCTGAATCTAACGAGACATGATAGCTCCATAAGGTTATATAAGGTTTCTTAAAAGAAAGAATTTCTTTGTAATAAAACTACGAGCAATTGAAATTACATATTCTCCCCGAATAGCAAAATGTGTGTTTCTTAATTGGTAATACGAGAAAAGTCTCTCGACACGGATCCAATGGGAGATAATGGAAACTTTGACCAGGGTATTGGACCTTGCCTTCAGAATATCAGAGTATTGCAACGGAAGCATGTTCCGCTGTAATGACGCTATATAAGGAAGGATATGCCAAAGATGATTGATCTTGGTATATGAGTTGAAGCCATTGTTGAATTTAGAAGGTTATCATGAATACGTTCTGTACAGAACAATAATCATGAGTCTTCTTAATAAAACAATAAAGAATAACATTGCTTGAAGACACAAAGGAATGATGGTAGCCTAGAACACGAGGAGAAATGAAATAATATTGAGTTACATATAGGATGGCTCACGTCCCATGAAATAAATCAGTTATTTCATATTCTCGACAAACTGGAGAGTTATTGAGAATAATGTAATGGGCATAAGGCATTATTTGGTTATGACCAAAATTCAATGGTGATTGACTACGGAAACGTAGGAATGCTTTAATCAATAAAATATTTCATTTACACTACGATGGGCCATAGCCTGAAATTGCATCTCAGTCAAATTTGGGATTTGAAAGAGAATAGCAATGGGCATGACGAAGGTTATTTCGTTAAAAGGATGGACTATAGTACCTCAAGACAGGAACCCTTAACCTTGATTTGATCAAGTGATTTTGTGATGACCAAAATATTGAGTGGGCCTGTAGTTTCATGAAACTGAGTGGGAGCTTTGAAGACTTCCCGGAAACTTGGAATGCAGAGGGCATTTTCTGAGTGGGAGCTTTGGAAGCATTGTCATTATGTGAGACATAGTGAGCAATAAAATGACTTGATGAAAGCTGAAATATATGAGTATATGATGGATATATTTGAGTGGGAGCATGAACAATGATGCAGGTGTGGTATAGAAACCCCCAGAGTTCCTAGTTAGCCTCTACATCGATAACTAGTTCATGGTCAACATGATGATCGTGGTTTCGCGATCATGGACAATTAAGTCTCTTGACTATGAGTTCACCTCACTGGTTAAGTGACGTGATGAACATTACCCAAAGTAAGCATTACAGGATGATCAAATCTTATGAAGGTTCAGTGTTGTAATTACAGATCATGGTAGACCGTTCCTTTGACCGTGAGTACGTGCATAATTACTATCTTCCCGGATGCTTTGACTTACATCCCACCACCTGACTGAAATATGCGGGTCATAACGGTTGTATCTTAGGTATTCCGTGGAGATATGTTGAGGAGTATTGTTACAAGAGCGGGATTTGTCAATCCATATAATGGATAGATACTCGGGGCCCACTCGGTGAGATTCCATCCATAAAGCTGCAGCGTGTGACTAGGTCACGGGGATGAATATCACGGGAACGAGTGAATGAGGATTAGTTTGGAACGAGGTTGAACCAGACATAGGATGTCATTGATCGAATCTCGGAACAATCTAGTACCGCTGACAAAGGGAATGCTATACGGCGTAAGGTCCAATCGGTGTTTGATATCCGGAATGCACAGGGGTCATTATGGGCATCCAGGTCCCGCTGATGATCATTGACTGTAGCCTCTGCTCAGTCATGACTGGAGTGTTCTCGGACCGTAGGGTAACACACTTAAGGGCTCGATGAAATCGGAGACCTTTTCGGAACCATCGGAGTAACCAGAGAATAAAGAAAACAATATCGGAGAAGTACCGTGTTGAACCGAAACAAGTTCGGAGTGAACCGGAAGGTGTTCCGGAGCACCAGGAGATGGAATATTATGTTTTAGTTATTAATTAATTGAATTAATAATTAAAATCATTTTATTTCTAATTAATATGTGCAATGGGCCTTAGTGGAGAAAAAGGCCCATTAGGGGAAATAAAAGGGAAAAAGAAAAAAGAAAAGGAGGGGGAGGCGCCAGGGCCCATGAGGGGTGTGCCCCCTCCCCCCCCCTTGGCCGTCCACCCCCCTTAGCAAAGGGACTTTAGTCCCACATTGCTAAGGGAGAGCGGTTGACTCCCTCCCCTCTGCCTATATATAGATGGGCAGGGTGCACATATTTAAGACACCGAAATTCGTGAGAAAATAAATATTACTCCGAATTGAGATCGGTTTTCTCCGGTCTTCTCCCCTCTCTTGTCTCTTTCGCTGTGGGCTCCCTAGTGTGAGCCTATAGTGGGATTGAGGCTTCTCTGCTAGAATCGGAGGCCGTCGTGCTGCCGAAGCTCCGTCCGGAGGTCTGCTTCCGCCACCTCCGCTGGATCGGAGAACGGAGGTCGTCATCGAGTCTCGTATGTGTGCGAGTACTACGAGGTGCTACACGTGTGGCACTACACCCATCCGGGTGCTCAACACAGCCAGGGGGCTGTGAAACTTGATCGGCTACATCAACCACGTTTGCGGGAACGTTTCCCGCGCAACGGACTACACCCCGAGGTATGTTATTTCCGCACTACTTTCCGTTACGGTAATACGGCTAGCTAGATCTTGGGTTATGGGAACACTAGTTAGAAAAAAATTGTGTTTTCTGCTGCGAACCCCAACAGTGAGTAGTTACTTTAGTTCTTGAGGACATGGGAGACGTCTAGTTGTTAGTAGTCATATGATGTTGAAGTAATATGTGTTGTTTGATATTTTAGTTGTGTTGTTATTTTCCTTGTGGTTTTGTGGGAGTCAAACACTCAACACTTCGCCTTATTAAGGACCTAGGGGAATACATTGTGTACAAAGAATGCTTACGGTGGGTTGCCGGAGTGACAGAAACCTGAACCCCAGTCCGCACTCTTTTGCACAAGGGAACAATGGATCATCGATCGTATTGCTATGGTTAGGATTTGGCCTTAATTACTATCTTGTATTTGCGGATGTTTGCAAGGTGTTTAATCATAAGAGTGCACTTATCTTAGTCTAGAGGGTGCACTAGCATAGATCCACCCACTCAACACTTATCAACACAACACATAGTACCGACACAGAATATGGCGAAAGCACATGACTATTTCTCCCGTGTGTCCTCAAGAACGCTTTAGCCTTATAAGTTCAGGTTCTAGGCCTATCCTTTGCTCAAAAGGATCGGGCCACTTGTTACTCTTCAGTGCCTTTTAATTAATTCGCTTTTACCTTATTCGTTGCTTATACCGAAAACCCCTAAAAAGTTATATTTCAGTTCCTGCAGCTATTTCTTAACCAAAGTCACTTACCAATACCTTCTGCTCCTTGTTGGGTTCGACACTCTTATTTATCGAAAACGCTACAAACGATCCCCTACAGTTGAGTGTCCTCAATTACTGTTTTCTGGCGCCGTTGCCGGGGAGCGTAGCGCTATTAGTAAGTGAAGTTGGTAAGGAAGTCTTTATATTTCTGTTTTTGTTTTGCCGTTGCTTCTTTTGTCCTTTTGGACACCTCTTCTCTTGGATCGTTGTTTATGTGGAAATGCCCCACAACTGTGGTGGTCACCCCTACCCCTACTGAAATTGTGCCTTACAAGATACCGTCTAGTATTATCGATCATGTCTTAGATAATCGTTATGCAGGAGATAGACATCCAGGTGAACACTTGCTATATTTATCGCAACTATGTTCATTATTTAAGCTTGCAGGTGTGTCACTGGAGTTCGTCATGAAGAAATTATTCTCCGTTTCACTTATAGGTAAATCTTCAGATTGGTATAAGCTCCTTGATAACTCAGACCTACTTAATTGGGAAGAGCTTATGTCTCTCTTTTATACAAAGTTTTACACTCTTCATGAAATTCATCGAGACAGGAACTACATCTACAACTTTTGGTCTCGCGACGGAGAGAGCATCACTCAATCTTGGGGGAGACTTAAATCCCTAATGTTCAAATGTCCTATCCATGAACTCCCCAAAGAAATTATAATTATAAATTGTTATACCAGGCTATCTCGTCAGGATAAGGAGATGTTGGATGCGTCCTCTAGCGGGGTATTCCAAACAAGAAGTATCGAAGAAAAGTGGGATCTCATCGAGAGGATGCAGAAGAATACTGACAACTGGGAAATCGATAAAGGTATTGAACCCGCTATAAATTATAAGCATGATTACATTGAGAGTTATGTGAAAACTGATTACTTTAATACTTTTTGTTCTAAGTTTGGTCTTGATTCCCAGCTTATGATTGATTTTTGTAAGAACTTTGCCTCTCACATTGACTCTTCGAAAGAAGAGAAGGCTCAGTATCATAAACCTTTTAAAGAATTACCTGTTGATATAAATGTTGATGACCCTATTCTGCCTGCAGTTTTCTATGAAAATCCACCTTTTCCTACAAGGATGAGGGAGCACCCTTTGTGACAGGCATAATGTATAAAAGTGAGAGAAGGAGTGACGAACCTGAGGACCTGATCAGGGTTAATCCTCAAGTTGCGGTGACTAAAGATTTAGTCACTAATGATATTTCAGATTCCAAGATAAAATTTTGTGCCATTTCAACTAACATTGTCACAGCCAAGAATAAGAGTCCAATTTCAGGTACACCAGTTGTATCTGTCAAGATAGGAGATCACAACTATTACGGGCTCTGCGATCTAGGATCCAGTGCTAGCGCTATTCCTTATTCACTCTATCAGGAGATCATGGGTGAGATTTCACCCTGTGAACTTGAAGAAGTTGATGTTACCATTTATCTAGCAAACAAAGAAACTATCTCTCCCATCAGGACTGTGAGAGATGTTGAAGTCCTATGTGGAAAGGTAAAGTATCCTACCGACTTTCTCGTACTTGGTTCAGTGCAAGATAGTTTTTGCCCTATTATCTTTGGTAGACCTTTCCTCAACACTTGTGGTGTTGTTATAGACTGTAAGAAAGGTAAAGTATCTATTGAATTCAATGGTGAGCCATATGAATTTAACTTTTCTAAATTTTCCAAGCAACCTCGTGGTACTGATTTACTTACACTAGTGGACATACCCCCATATTATCCCGGTTCATATGGGCCTTCGGTCCCGGTTCCACACCCGAGACCAATAACTCGGGACCAATGATGATCCCGGTTGGCCCACGAACCGGGACCGAAGAGGCTCCACGTGGCCAGGCGCGCAGCGAGGGGGGGAGGGGTCATCGGTCCCGATTGATAGGAAGAACCGGGACCGAAGAGGCTCCACTGCCCTCCTTTTTAGCCCTATTTTCTGATTTTTTTCATTTATTTATTTTGCGTTTTGTATTCAATTAAATGGTACCATATATATATAAATTAAAGCAACAATGAAGGAACCACAATATATATTACACATTATCGTCACGAATATATCATATACACCATCTCATTCCTCGTGCTTGGTCGAACATGTATTACACAAACGGTACTCACACGAGTTTGATCTAATTTACATCGGTCCTTGGCCTCTTGTCTTCCAAAAAATTAGGGTGAAAGAACTCTCCGGTCGGAGCTATGACATGGTCTAATAAGAATCCGACGATTTCCTCTTGAATTGCTCGCACGCGTTCTCGTGGTAGAAGACCGTCCCGCATTCGTTCGATCTAATTAAAAGAAAGGGATCAATATATATGAATGAAACTAAACACAATTTAACGTAATAAATTAAAGTATTGAATGTTGTTTATCGTACTTCAATTTTCCTTATGTATCGGGTTGCGGCCGTCTCTTTGGTCGTCTGGCGAATGAACTCGCAGACATAATATCCACATAAGTTATTCCCGGGTCCCTGTCTCAAACACTTTACGAGAACGGAGATCAATGAATATTATAATCAACATGATAATTATACTGAAACTAGAATAAAAAAGATGCACGAATCTAGCAAGTAGTACTTACATTCAGTGATTCAAATGTAAGCTTTGCCGGAAGTCCCGGTGTTTTGGCGGTGAACCGTTTCCAAACCCTCTGGAGGCATGCTTGAATGCCCTCCCATGATTTCATAGATCTGCGTCCCGGGTCCATGACTTTTACTACTCCTTCGTCCGAAACAATGATCAACAGAATAAAGTGGAAGCTGCACACGCATAAAGAGTCAATTATACGCTTAACACCGAGCAAGCAAAATAGAATGTGTGCGAGACAGTAACACTCACTCGAAGTTGTAAGGAAATAGTATTTCCCTTCTTGTGCCGAAATACGTTAACGATTGCAACAAGTTGTTCTCTGTCTGGTTGGGCTTCTCTTTGAGAGTTCTTTCATGAACGAACTGGCAGTCAACGAACCCAATGTCATAGATTTGTCCTTTCTTGCATTCGAGAATCTTCATTCTACATATATAATTAGTTTAGTGATGAGTGTAAGATTGTACATGAAACGAATGAACTGAGCTAGAAAGGCTTGATCACTGGAATTAATGGTACTTACAGACAATATGCACTGACGATAGATTTGTCGATGGCGTCTCCATTGTAAAACTGAAATAATTCTGAGAATTCAATCAGATCGAAGCCTTGTCCATGCCCGTAATGCTCGTTCTGAAATTTAGCGTAGATCCAGTTTTCGGATTTAGCAGATTTTTCCATGTACCAGTCATGCAATTTTCGCATCTTTGTTGGTAGATCGTTGACTAACTCGGGTTTGACGAGAGGATACCCGTGTTGGTATTGGTATGCCGGTACGAATTCCTCGTCGTTCCCGAACTCATCCAGACGGCTCAGGTAATCAGTAATAGACAATCCTACTGCTTGGGCTTTTGCTCCGTACTGTCTTATAAACTCCGGATCTTTGTTCGGATCATACGCATCGACCTGATGCTGCTGGGGGCGCGGCCAAGTGTGCACTTTGAGCGGTTCGATCGATTGTTCTTTCTGTAGTCCGAGGTGGGCAATCTCCTTTCCGACTCTCCGCTCTTTTGCCTCAGTCGACTTTGTAATAGAGCGTTCATAGTCTGATGTGAGCGGTATGGGCTTGTGAAGCTTCTTCTTCAGTTTCGCGCACGCGGCGTGATCTTCTGGGGTGCGCGGGAACAATGGCTCTATCGGCTTCTTCTTGTTGGCCACATCAATCTTCCAATTTTCATAAGACATTTTTACGGACACTTCCAGTTCCTCAGGTGTCATATCTCTGGGTAGCTTCTTCATATTCTGATGAGGAACTTTTGGGAGGGGTGATCGCTTACGTTTCGGTGATTTCTTGCTGCCCCTCCTAGTATAGGTACGCTTCCGCTTCTGGCTCTGAGGCTCAGGAGATGGAGACGGCTAAGGCGGCGGTGGAGATGCCTGAGGCGACGGTGGAGAGGCGGTGAAGGCGATGGTTGCGGTGAAGAATGGTCACGTGGCGGCGAAGGTGGATTGCTCTTCTGAAGAGTGGGTGACCTTGGCGGCACATAATTTGGAAGCACGATGTGCTCCTTTAGCCATAGAACACTCCCCTTTTTTGCTTCTCCTAGTTCTTTCAGCTCCCCATCTTCACCTGCAGGGTGGTCCAGCTTCAGCTCCTCATAATCATCCATCACATCATCCACCATGACGACAGCGTACCCTTCTGGAGTCGGGTTACAATGATAAGTTGGTTTCTCCGGGATTGATAGGGCCATGCCGACCGCCACCGTCACCTTTAAGTTCATCACTTGCACCTTAAGCTCAGAACATGTGCTCTCCGTGATATAATCCACTGGGTTGCGTTTAGGAGAAGCCGTTGTCAGTGCATCATCATCATCATGCTGGAGCTGCGTGGAAGCTTGGGAGCTTTTCCGATTCGATGGGGCGCCGGTAGCATCGAATCCAGTTTCTAACAAGAGCTGTTGAGGTTGGCCGCCACTTTGCTGGCTAAGTCTGCCGATCAGCTCCTCCGCCTGCTTTAAGCCTTCTTCTATATTACGCAGCCGCTCTTTGGTAGCCGTTTTCTCAGCCTCATTCTCCACTTTCTCTCTCTCAGCCGCCGCTTTCTCAGCTTCCTCCCTTTCCTTCCTCCTCTGATGGCTTTTATCTGGATATTTCTTGCTTTCCGAAGGGAAGGAAAGTTTCCAACACTTGGATCCTGGCGTGCCTCGTGATCATCCTGGGTGTTCTTTATTTTTTAGGGCGTGTGTGAGCTCGTCGTCCTCTCTATCGGGAATGAACCGTCCCTCTTCAATATCACGTACTGCATCTCTAATATCATCGATGGGCAGCAGGGGATCATCTATGTGTGACTGGTTATATATTGCCATCCCATCTTTGTCCAACGTGCCCCCATGGCCGTAAAACCAGTTTCTTGTCCGTTTGTTCCATGTTGTAGGCTCTGGAGTGATCCCGGCATCAAAATACTTGGCCTCAATTGCCTCCCACCTAGGCATGCAACCGGCGTAGCCAGCAGGCCCCATTTTATGGTGGTAAATCTTCTTAGCGGCATTCGTCTGATTTATTTCAGACCTTTGCTGCACGTGCTCCGATTTCTTGTACGCCACAAAATCATCCCATTGCTCTCTTATCTTACCATAGCCGTGTTCGAAATCCGGAGTCTTGTCTAACTTGACATATTTTAGGTACAAGTTTTCTTCCAATTCTTGAATTGCTCGGCCATCTTGCTGAGAGCAAACTTCTTGACTCTAGCCTCTAGCTCCAGTCTAGCTGCCGCCTCCTGAGCTGGATTATCCACCTCTGGCATCCGCAGGAGGAAATTATGCATGAGCATGTTCCAAAGCCTGTCTTTCATGGTGTCGCACACAAACGAGATTGTAGGGTCCTTTAGCTGGATCCATTCTCGAATGGTGATCGGGATGTTGTCCCTCACGAGAGTTCCGCATGCGTTCACAAATTTTTTCTTGACATCGTCCGGAGCTAACGGTTCGCCGTCTGGACCGACCTCTTCGATCCTATACCTCACATTGCCAGCCAACTTTTTGGTTGGGCCTCGTTTCGGTCTTGCGAAGGAATGGCCGGATTCGGATCCGGAGGGCTAAAAGAAGAAAGAGTGGTAATATATGCATGTACATATACAGCTGCATTTTAATTAACAGTAATTTACATATATATCAACCTCGTCGGTGTTTTCGAGATTAAAGGTTCCGCCGGAGGCGGAGTCGGAGCCGGCTTGTCTCCCATCCGATGCTTCTTCTCGGTGGAGAGACTCATCTCCCTCACCGGAATCGTTCAAAACCGGCGGGTGACATCTTGACCTTCATTGTCGTTGATCATATCGTGAAGCAAGTTTTCCTCATTTTCATCTCTATGAAATATTGGATCCATAGTATCTGCAAATTAAGAATTGCAAGCTATTATAATGCAAATCGTAGGCGGCAGTGGTGTAGTCAACGGTAGCAACAGAGTCTACCGGAGATTAAAGGGGGGGAGAAACAGTAAATACACGACAATCATAGCAAACAATACAAGGCATGACAAATGAAATGCAATCGGTGATCTAACGTAAACCGATGCAATAAGCTCGGCGCTAATGGCGACCTCGCCGGTGATTACCTGACAGGGTGTCCGAAGGGGAGGGGATCAAGCCGGAGGTGTCGTGGGTACCGGACAAACATAAGGGGGGTGTATCCGCGCTAGTTGATCTGTTCTGAGAAACATTCGTGTTCGGAATAAATTCATCCGGGCACTTTAACAGTACCAGACGAATCATCGGACTGACGGTCCGGAGGGGGGCGGTTCGATGTTCGGTATGTTAGAGGGGTGCGGTAGACCAACGGATAGTGTATTCGTATTCGTTGTATTTTTCTGAGAAATTTTGATGTATAAAGTTTTTCGATCCGATATACGGATTAAAAGATATTAATTTAATAAGTTTAATTCATTTTAAATCATTTAAATCAATTACTATTTTCTTTATTGATTTATTTAATATTAATAATATTAAAATTTTAATACTGACAAGTGGGTCCCACTGGTCAGTGACATATTAGTTAAATTAATCTGATTAAGTTTCTGACATGTGGGCCATGCCTGTTAGTGGGTTGGGTTAAGTTTCTGTTTAGTTTAAATTAAATAGGCCATTAGGGGGGGCCAGGGCCCACTTGTCTGTGAGTGAGATAGAGACATCTCTCTGTTTAAAATAAACAGAGAGGGATTAGCTAGGAGGGGCCCCACCTGTCAGTCACAGCTAGGGGGGGGTTAAGGGTTAATTAGGCCTCTGGGTTAGGGCCTAATGGCCTAGGTCGCCGGCGGTGACACTGTTGGGCGCCGGAGCTCGCCGGAATATGGCCAGAGGGCTCGGGGAGAGGAACTGAGGGCACTGGGGCGTAGCCTGTGATGTCGCGCGTCTATCCAATCCATCTGGGCTTCACGGGGGCGCGCTGGAGCTTGGCTTCGACGACAGCAGCGGCGGCCAGAGGTGGGCTCAGAGGAACGACGGCGATGGAACAGAACGAGAGGGAGGGGAGAGCTCGGGGGGGAGGGGCTCACATGGAGCGCGCGGAGGAGAGGGGCGGCGTCGCTCGGTGGAGTCCGTCGAGGGTGGCCGACCGGAGCAGCGGCGACGCGGAGAAGGGGGGCAACGGCGAGTTCCGGGCGGCCCGCGGCTTCTGCTGCTGCGTGTCCACGCGCGGGGAAGACGAAGGCGGCGAATCGGCGGGCAGCCTGCCGGCGTCGACGGGGAATTCCGCGCGGGCGGTTGTTTCGGCGTCGACGAAGATGGATTTGGTGGAGTTCGGGGAGGAAGAAGAAGACTTGCGCGTATATAGTAAGGGCCATCGGTCCCGGTTCGTAGCACCAACCGGGACCGTTGAGTCTTTTCGACTTCCCGCCCTTTTCAAATTTATTTTCTTTTTTAATTAGTTAGTTGTTTCAATTTCAAATGATTTTTTGTTTGGAATTTGAAAAAACTTTTAACAGCAAAAGTGCTTCAATTTAATTAACTAATCCAAAACCATTTTTTGTTTTGAAAAATATTTTTTTTAACTATACAATTTTACAATTTTCAATTAAAAATGCATTTTCAAATATTTATTGCATTTAACTTTTCTAAACTTATTTCAACTCAAGACTTTTGTTTGCATTCAACATGCAACATTCAAAGCCACATACTCCAATTCAGCTGGAAGTTTGCCAAAGGAAGTTTTCATTTTCGTTGCACGAAAAATCCATTTTTCATTTTCCGAGTGCCGAAAGTAGGGTCTTTTTGTGAAGGATCTACCAAATATTTGATATCAATTTGAACCAACCCATTTGTGTATTATACTAAAACATATTTTATTAACAATTTACAAAAGTTTCTATGTAAAATGTTTCTTATGCACCTCTGCTGAAAAAGACAAATTGCCGCCAATTCAGTTGGAACGGGGTGAAATTTGTACTACAAGTGCTTGATAGTTTGCTCTTTATTTTTTCAAAAAACATTTCCAAGTGCACAACTACTCATTTCATCGGAGATCTACAAAGAGATTTGCAAGATTCCACACCTAGCTATCACCGGCCATGCCCCCCTCCCCCGTTTTGACCGCATTTTGAAATCGGTGCTTAAACAATTCAAAAAATTCAAAAAAATATAAAACCTTCGCGTTGCATCCTAATTTATGTCCTAGTAACCATACAAACCAACAAACTTGGAATAATGCAAATCTATTAAAAAAGTCTTCTCAAAATGGGTTATCGAGTACGAAGGTTCATGGCTTTCAAGCCAAATGGCCGAAATTATAGCTAATTTCAAATGATAGTTTCCCAAAATGATGTCATATTTTGAATATGTGTGTATATTTGAATGGCCAACAAGTTTTCCAAAGGAAGTTTTCATTTTCGTTGCACGAAAAATCCATTTTTCATTTTCCGAGTGCCGAAAGTAGGGTCTTTTTGTGAAGGATCTACCAAATATTTGATGTCAATTTGAACCAACCCATTTTTGTATTATACTAGACCATATTTTATTAACAATTTACAAAAGTTTCCATGTAAAATGTTTCTTATGCACCTCTGCTGAAAAAGACAAATTGCCGCCAATTCAGTTGGAATGGGGTGAAATTTGAACTACAAGTGCGTGATATTTTGCTCTTTATTTTTTCAAAAAAAATTTTCCAAGTGCACAAGTACTCATTTCATCAGAGATCTACAAAGAGTTTTGCAAGATTCCACACCTAGCTATGACCGGCCATGCCCCCCTCCCCCGTTTTGACCGCATTTTGAAATCGGTGCTTAAACAATTCAAAAAATATCAAAAAAATATAAAACCTTCGCGTTCCATCCTAATTTATGTCCTAGTAACCATACAAACCAACAAACCTGGAATAATGCAAATCTATTAAAAAAGTCTTCTCAAAATGGGCTATCGAGTATGAAGGTTCATGGCTTTCAAGCCAAATGGCCGAAGTTATAGCTAATTTCAAATGATAGTTTCCCCAAATGCTCTCATATTTTTCACATGTGTGTATATTTTAATGGCCAACAAGTTTGCCAAAGGAAGTTTTCATTTTCGTTGCACGAAAAATCCATTTTTCATTTTCTGAGTGCCGAAAGTAGGGTCTTTTTGTGAAGGATCTACCAAATATTTGATGTCAATTTGAACCAACCCATTTTTGTATTATACTAGACCATATTTTATTAACAATTTACAAAAGTTTCCATGTAAAATGTTTCTTATGCACCTCTGCTGAAAAAGACAAATTGCCGCCAATTCAGCTGGAACGGGGTGAAATTTGAACTACAAGTGCTTGATAGTTTGCTCTTTATTTTTTCAAAAAAACATTTCCAATGCACAAGTACTCATTTCATCAGAGATCTACAAAGAGTTTTGCAAGATTCCACACCTAGCTATGACCGGCCATGCCCCCCTCCCCCGTTTTGACCGCATTTGAAAATCGGTGCTTAAACAATTCAAAAAATATCAAAAAATATAAAACCTTCGCGTTGCATCCTAATTTATGTCCTAGTAACCATACAAACCAACCAACTTGGAATAATGCAAATCTATTAAAAAAGTCTTCTCAAAATGGGCTATCGAGTATGAAGGTTCATGGCTTTCAAGCCAAATGGCCGAAGTTATAGCTAATTTCAAATGATAGTTTCCCCAAATGATCTCATATTTTGCATATGTGTGTATATTTGAATGGCAAACAAGTTTGCCAAAGGAAGTTTTCATTTTCGTTCCACGAAAAATCCATTTTTCATTTTCCGAGTGCCGAAAGTAGGGTCTTTTTGTGAAGGATCTACCAAATATTTGATGTCAATATGAACCAACCCATTTTTGTATTATACTAGACCATATTTTATTAAGAATTTACAAAAGTTTCCATGTAAAATGTTTCTTATGCACCTCTGGTGAAAAAGACAAATTGCCGCCAATTCAGGTGGAACGGGGTGAAATGTGAACTACAAGTGCTTGATAGTTTGCTCTTTTTTTTTTCAAAAAAACATTTCCAAGTGCACAAGTACTCATTTCATCAGAGATATACAAAGAGTTTTGCAAGATTCCACACCTAGCTATCACCGGCCATGCCCCCCCTCCTCCGTTTTGACCGCATTTAGAAATCGGTGCTTAAACAATTCAAAAAAAAAATCAAAAATATATAAAACCTTCGCGTTGCATCCTAATTTATGTCCTAGTAACCATACAAACCAACCAACTTGGAATAATGCAAATCTATTAAAAAAGTCTTCTCAAAATGGGCTATCGAGTATGAAGGTTCATGGCTTTCAAGCCAAATGGCCGAAGTTATAGCTAATTTCAAATGATAGTTTCCCCAAATGATCTCATATTTTGCATATGTGTGTATATTTGAATGGCCAACAAGTTTGCCAAAGGAAGTTTTCATTTTCGTTGCACGAAAAATCCATTTTTCATTTTCCGAGTGCCGAAAGTAGGGTCTTTTTGTGAAGGATCTACCAAATATTTGATATCAATTTGAACCAACCCATTTTTTTATTATAGTAGACCATATTTTATTAACAATTTACAAAAGTTTCCATGTAAAATGTTTCTTATGAACCTCTGCTGAAAAAGACAAATTGCCGCCAATTCAGCTGGAACGGGGTGAAATTTGAACTACAAGTGCTTGATAGTTTGCTCTTTATTTTTTCAAAAAAACATTTCCAAGTGCACAAGTACTCATTTCATCAGAGATATACAAAGAGTTTTGCAAGATTCCACACCTAGCTATCACCGGCCATGCCCCCCCTCCTCCGTTTTGACCGCATTTAGAAATCGGTGCTTAAACAATTAAAAAAAAAACAAAAAAATATAAAACCTTCGCGTTGCATCCTAATTTATGTCCTAGTAACCATACAAACCAACCAACTTGGAATAATGCAAATCTATTAAAAAAGTCTTCTCAAAATGGGCTATCGAGTATGAAGGTTCATGGCTTTCAAGCCAAATGGCCGAAGTTATAGCTAATTTCAAATGATAGTTTCCCCAAATGATCTCATATTTTGCATATGTGTGTATATTTGAATGGCAAACAAGTTTGCCAAAGGAAGTTTTCATTTTCGTTGCCCGAAAAATCCATTTTTCATTTTCCGAGTGCCGAAAGTAGGGTCTTTTTGTGAAGGATCTACCAAATATTTGATATCAATTTGAACCAACCCATTTTTTTATTATAGTAGACCATATTTTATTAACAATTTACAAAAGTTTCCATGTAAAATGTTTCTTATGCACCTCTGCTGAAAAAGACAAATTGCCGCCAATTCAGGTGGAACGGGGTGAAATTTGAACTACAAGTGCTTGATAGTTTGCTGTTTATTTTTTCAAAAAAACATTTCCAAGTGCACAAGTACTCATTTCATCAGAGATATACAAAGAGTTTTGCAAGATTCCACACCTAGCTATCACCGGCCATGCCCCCCCTCCTCCGTTTTGACCGCATTTAGAAATCGGTGCTTAAACAATTCAAAAAAAAACAAAAAAATATAAAACCTTCGCGTTGCATCCTAATTTATGTCCTAGTAACCATACAAACCAACTAACTTGGAATAATGCAAATCTATTAAAAAAGTATTCTCAAAATGGGCTATCGAGTATGAAGGTTCATGGCTTTCAAGCCAAATGGCCGAAGTTATATCTAATTTCAAATGATAATTTCCCCAAATGATCTCATATTTTGCATATGTGTGTATATTTGAATGGCCAACAAGTTTGCCAAAGGAAGTTTTCATTTTCGTTGCACGAAAAATCCATTTTTCATTTTCCGAGTGCCGAAAGTAGGGTCTTTTTGTGAAGGATCTACCAAATATTTGATATCAATTTGAACCAACCCATTTTTTTATTATAGTAGACCATATTTTATTAACAATTTGCAAAAGTTTCCATGTAAAATGTTTCTTATGCACCTCTGCTGAAAAAGACAAATTGCCGCCAATTCAGCTGGAACGGGGTGAAATTTGAACTACAAGTGCTTGATAGTTTGCTCTTTATTTTTTCAAAAAAACATTTCCAAGTGCACAAGTACTCATTTCATCAGATATATACAAAGAGTTTTGCAAGATTCCACACCTAGCTATCACCGGCCATGCCCCCCCTCCCCCGTTTTGACCGCATTTTGAAATCGGTGCTTCAACAATTCAAAAAAAATCAAAAAAATATAAAACCTTCACGTTGCATCCTAATTTATTTCCTAGTAACCATACAAACCAACCAACTTGGAATAATGCAAATCTATTAAAAAAGTCTTCTCAAAATGGGCTATCGAGTATGAAGGTTCATGGCTTTCAAGCCAAATGGCCGAAGTTATAGCTAATTTCAAATGATAGTTTCCCCAAATGATCTCATATTTTGCATATGTGTGTATATTTGAATGGCCAACAAGTTTGCCAAAGGAAGTTTTCATTTTCGTTGCACGAAAAATCCATTTTTCATTTTCCGAGTGCCGAAAGTAGGGTCTTTTTGTGAAGGATCTACCAAATATTTGATATCAATTTGAACCAACCCATTTTTTTATTATAGTAGACCATATTTTATTAACAATTTCCAAAAGTTTCCATGTAAAATGTTTCTTATGCACCTCTGCTGAAAAAGACAAATTGCCGCCAGTTCAGTTGGAACGGGGTGAAATTTAGACTACAAGTGCTTGATAGTTTGCTCTTTATTTTTTCAAAAAAACATTTCCAAGTGCACAAGTACTCATTTCATCAGAGATCTACAAAGAGTTTTGCAAGATTCCACACCTAGCTATCACCGGCCATGCCCCCCCTCCCCCGTTTTGACCGCATTTTGAAATCGGTGCTTAAACAATTCAAAAAATTCAAAAAAATATAAAACCTTCGTGTTGCACCCTAATTTATGTCCTAGTAACCATACAAACCAACAAATTTGGAATAATGCAAATCTATTAAAAAAGTCTTCTCAAAATGGGTTATCGAGTACGAAGGTTCATGGCTTTCAAGCCAAATGGCCGAAGTTATAGCTAATTTCAAATGATAGTTTCCCAAACTGATCTCATATTTTGCATATGTGTGTATATTTGAATGGCCAACAAGTTTTCCAAAGGAAGTTTTCATTTTCGTTGCACGAAAAATCCATTTTTCATTTTCCGAGTGCCGAAAGTAGGGTCTTTTTGTGAAGGATCTACCAAATATTTGATGTCAATTTGAACCAACCCATTTTTGTATTATACTAGACCATATTTTATTAACAATTTACAAAATTTTCCATGTAAAATGTTTCTTATGCACCTCTGCTGAAAAAGACACATTGCCGCCAATTCAGTTGGAACGGGGTGAAATTTGAACTACAAGTGCTTGATAGTTTGCTCTTTATTTTTTCAAAAAAACATTTCCAAGTGCACAAGTACTCATTTCATCAGAGATATACAAAGAGTTTTGCAAGATTCCACACCTAGCTATCACCGGCCATGCCCCCCCTCCTCCGTTTTGACCGCATTTAGAAATCGGTGCTTAAAGAATTAAAAAAAAAACAAAAAAATATAAAACCTTCGCGTTGCATCCTAATTTATGTCCTAGTAACCATACAAACCAACCAACTTGGAATAATGCAAATCTATTAAAAAAGTCTTCTCAAAATGGGTTATCGAGTATGAAGGTTCATGGCTTTCAAGCCAAATGGCCGAAGTTATAGCTAATTTCAAATGATAGTTTCCCCAAATGATCTCATATTTTGCATATGTGTGTATATTTGAATGGCCAACAAGTTTGCCAAAGGAAGTTTTCATTTTCGTTGCACGAAAAATCCATTTTTCATTTTCCAAGTGCCGAAAGTAGGGTCTTTTTGTGAAGGATCTACCAAATATTTGATATCAATTTGAACCAACCCATTTTTTTATTATAGTAGACCATATTTTATTAACAATTTACAAAAGTTTCCATGTAAAATGTTTCTTATGCACCTCTGCTGAAAAAGACAAATTGCCGCCAATTCAGTTGGAACGTGGTGAAATTTGAACTACAAGTGCTTGATAGTTTGCTCTTTATTTTTTCAAAAAAACATTTCCAAGTGCACAAGTACTCATTTCATCAGAGATATACAAAGAGTTTTGCAAGATTCCACACCTAGCTATCACCGGCCATGCCCCCCCTCCTCCGTTTTGACCGCATTTAGAAATCGGTGCTTAAACAATTCAAAAAAAAAACAAAAAAATATAAAACCTTCGCGTTGCATCCTAATTTATGTCCTAGTAACCATACAAACCAACCAACATGGAATAATGCAAATCTATTAAAAAAGTCTTCTCAAAATGGGTTATCGAGTATGAAGGTTCATGGCTTTCAAGCCAAATGGCCGAAGTTATAGCTAATTTCAAATGATAGTTTCCCCAAATGATCTCATATTTTGCATATGTGTGTATATTTGAATGGCCAACAAGTTTGCCAAAGGAAGTTTTCATTTTCGTTGCACGAAAAATCCATTTTTCATTTTCCAAGTGCCGAAAGTAGGGTCTTTTTGTGAAGGATCTACCAAATATTTGATATCAATTTGAACCAACCCATTTTTTTATTATAGTAGACCATATTTTATTAACAATTTACAAAATTTTCCATGTAAAATGTTTCTTATGCACCTCTGCTGAAAAAGACAAATTGCCGCCAATTCAGTTGGAACGTGGTGAAATTTGAACTACAAGTGCTTGATAGTTTGCTCTTTATTTTTTCAAAAAACATTTCCAAGTGCACAAGTACTCATTTCATCAGAGATATACAAAGAGTTTTGCAAGATTCCACACCTAGCTATCACCGGCCATGCCCCCCTCCTCCGTTTTGACCGCATTTAGAAATCGGTGCTTAAACAATTCAAAAAAAATCAAAAAAATATAAAACCTTCACGTTGCATCCTAATTTATGTCCTAGTAACCATACAAACAAACCAACTTGGAATAATGCAAATCTATTAAAAAGTCTTCTCAAAATGGGCTATCGAGTATGAAGGTTCATGGCTTTCAAGCCAAATGGCCGAAGTTATAGCTAATTTCAAATGATAGTTTCCCCAAATGATCTCATATTTTTCATATGTGTGTATATTTGAATGGCCAACAAGTTTGCCAAAAAAAGTTTTCATTTTCGTTGCACGAAAAATCCATTTTTCATTTTCCGAGTGCCGAAAGTAGGGTCTTTTTGTGAAGGATCTACCAAATATTTGATATCAATTTGAACCAACCCATTTTTTTATTATAGTAGACCATATTTTATTAACAATTTACAAAAGTTTCCATGTAAAATGTTTCTTATGCACCTCTGCTGAAAAAGACAAATTGCCGCCAATTCAGCTGGAACGGGGTGAAATTTGAACTACAAGTGCTTGATAGTTTGCTGTTTATTTTTTCAAAAAAACATTTCCAAGTGCACAAGTACTCATTTCATCAGAGATATACAAAGAGTTTTGCAAGATTCCACACCTAGCTATCACCGGCCATGCCCCCCTCCTCCGTTTTGGCTGCATTTAGAAATCGGTGCTTAAACAATTCAAAAAAAAACAAAAAAATATAAAACCTTCGCGTTGCATCCTAATTTATGTCCTAGTAACCATACAAACCAACCAACTTGGAATAATGCAAATCTATTAAAAAAGTCTTCTCAAAATGGGTTATCGAGTATGAAGGTTCATGGCTTTCAAGCCAAATGGCCGAAGTTATAGCTAATTTCAAATGATAGTTTCCCCAAATGATCTCATATTTTGCATATGTGTGTATATTTGAATGGCCAACAAGTTTGCCAAAGGAAGTTTTCATTTTCGTTGCACGAAAAATCCATTTTTCATTTTCCGAGTGCCGAAAGTAAGGTCTTTTTGTGAAGGATCTACCAAATATTTGATGTCAATTTGAACCAACCCATTTTTTATTATTCTAGACCATATTTTATTAACAATTTACAAAAGTTTCCATGTAAAATGTTTCTTATGCACCTCTGCTGAAAAAGACAAATTGCCGCCAATTCAGATGGAACGAGGTGAAATTTGAACTACAAGTGCTTGATAGTTTGCTCTTTATTTTTTCAAAAAAACATTTCCAAGTGCACAAGTACTCATTTCATCAGAGATCTACAAAGAGTTTTGCAAGATTCCACACCTAGCTATCACCGGCCATGCCCCCCTCCCCCGTTTGGACCGCATTTTGAAATCGGTGCTTAAACAATTCAAAAAAACTCAAAAAAATATAAAACCTTCGCGTTGCATCCTAATTTATGTCCTAGTAACCATACAAACCAACCAACTTGGAATAATGCAAATATATTAAAAAAGTCTTCTCAAAATGGGCTATCGAGTATGAAGGTTCATGGCTTTCAAGCCAAATGGCCGAAGTTATAGCTAATTTCAAATGATAGTTTCCCCAAATGATCTCATATTTTGCATATGGGTGTATATTTGAATGGCCAACAAGTTTGCCAAAGGAAGTTTTCATTTTCGTTGCACGAAAAATCCATTTTTCATTTTCCGAGTGCCGAAAGTAGGGTCTTTTTGTGAAGGATCTACCAAATATTTGATGTCAATTTGAACCAACCCATTTTTGTATTATACTAGACCATATTTTATTAACAATTTACAAAAGTTTCCATGTAAAATGTTTCTTATGCACCTCTGCTGAAAAAGACAAATTGCCGCCAATTCAGCTGGAACGGGGTGAAATTTGAACTACAAGTGCTTGATAGTTTGCTCTTTATTTTTTCAAAAAAACATTTCCAAGTGCGCAAGTACTCATTTCATCGGAGATCTACAAAGAGTTTTGCAAGATTCCACACCTAGCTATCACCGGCCATGCCCCCCTCCCCCGTTTTGACCGCATTTTGAAATCGGTGCTTAAACAATTCAAAAAATCAAAAAAATATAAAACCTTCGCGTTGCATCCTAATTTATGTCCTAGTAACCATACAAACCAACAAACTTGGAATAATGCAAATCTATTAAAAAAGTCTTCTCAAAATGGGCTATCGAGTATGAAGGTTCATGGCTTTCAAGCCAAATGGCCGAAGTTATAGCTAATTTCAAATGATAGTTTCCCCAAATGATCTCATATTTTGCATATGTGTGTATATTTGAATGGCCAACAAGTTTGCCAAAGGAAGTTTTCATTTTCGTTGCACGAAAAATCAATTTTTCATTTTCCGAGTGCCGAAAGTAGGGTCTTTTTGTGAAGGATCTACCAAATATTTGATGTCAATTTGAACCAACCCATTTTTGTATTATACTAGACCATAGTTTATTAACAATTTACAAAAGTTTCCATGTAAAATGTTTCTTATGCACCTCTGCTGAAAAAGACAAATTGCCGCCAATTCAGCTGGAACGGGGTTAAATTTGAACTACAAGTGCTTGATAGTTTGCTCTTTATTTTTTCAAAAAAACATTTACTAGTGCACAAGTACTCATTTCATCAGAGATCTACAAAGAGTTTTGCAAGATTCCACACCTAGCTATCACCGGCCATGCCCCCCTCCACCGTTTTGACCACATTTTGAAATTGGAAAGCACTAAAACTGGACTCAGAAAAGGTTGAAACTTGGCATGGTATCATCATTTGATCCACATAGCATGTGTGCAAAAGTTGAGAGGATTATGACAAAAAACTGGATGCACTTCGTGTACAAACTGGACCATCTCTTTCAAAGTAAGACGGTTTCAGACGAAAACTCATCTGTTTCAAAGGCCATTCATGTGTGCAAACTGGACAACTGAAACAGTGGTGTCACATCATGTTCAAACTTGGCTAATTGCAAACATCACAAAAAAATCACCAATGGTTCAATACATTATTACACATCACTTGTTTCCTACATTGCTTATGATCGCTTCTTGGGCCGTAACCACGGAGCATCTTCATTGCTTAATGGGATAGTTGGGTCAGTTTTCACTGTGAATGGAGGAATTTCATGAAACTTATCGTAATCTTTGGACATGTCTGTCTTGTCCTCGACTCCCACGATGTTTCTTTTTCCTGAAAGAACTATGTGATGCCTGGGCTCATTGTCTGATGTATTCGTATCCTTGTTTTTCCTTTTTTTCGGTCTAGAAGACATGTCCTTCACATAGAAAACCTGAGCCACATCTTTGGCTAGGACGAATGGGTCGCCTGTGTGACCAAGATTCTTGAGATCAACTGTTGTCATTCCGTACAGCTGGTCGACCTTTACCCCATCTACATTCATGTTGACCCAACTGCACCGAAACAAAGGGACCTTAAAAGTAGGTCCATAGTCAAGTTCCCATATCTCATCTATGTAACCATAGTATGTGTCCTTTGTACCATCCTCGTTTGTTGCATCAAAGCGGACACCACTGTTTTGGTTGGTGCTCTTCTTATCTTGGGCGACCGTGTAAAATGTATTCCCATTTATCTCGTACCCTTGGAAAGTCAATACAGTCTCAGATGGTGTCGCGGCCAGCAAGTAGAGTTGATTTCCAATAGTGGTGTCATGCATGAGACGTAATTGCAACCAAGTGCTGAAAGTCTCCATGTGTTTGACTTGAATCCATTGGTCATCCTCCCCCGGGAACTTGGAGCATAGAACATTCTTGTGTTCCTCGATATACGGTTGGACGAAGATAGAACTTTGTAGAACTGTGTAGTGTGCTTGAGTCAAAGAATGTCCGTCCTGAAATATCTTTGCTTTCTTTCCTAGCGTTCCTTTTCCACTCAGTCTCCCCTCATACCGCGATTCAGGAACACCAATCGGCTTAAGGTCAGGAATAAAGTCAACATAGAACTCAATGACCTCCTCCGTTCCATAGCCCTTGGAGATGCTTCCTTCCGGCCTTGCACGGTTACGAACATATTTCTTTAAAACTCCCATGAACCTCTCGAAGGGGAACATATTGTGTAGAAATACAGGACCTAGAATGGAAATCTCGTCGACCAGGTGAACCAGTAGATGCGTCATAATATTGAAGAAGGACGGGGGAACACCAACTCAAAACTGACGAGACATTGGACCACATCATTCTGTAGCCTTTCCAGACTTGCATGCTCGATTACCTTCTGAGATATTGCATTGAGAAATGCACATAGCTTCACAATGGGTACTCGAACATTTTCTGGTAGAAGCCCCTGCAATGCAACCGGAAGCAACTGCGTCATAATCACGTGGCAATCATGAGACTTGAGGTTCTGGAATTTTTTCTCTGCCATATTTATTATTCCCTTTATATTTGACGAGAAGCCTGCCGGGACCTTGATACTTCTAAGGCATTCAAAAAAGATTTCCTTCTCTGCTTTGGTAAGAGCGTAGCTGCTTAGACGCCCTTTATCAGTATGCCTGTGGTATGGGTCTTTCATACGTTGCTGGTCCTCCCGTGCTTCTGGTGTATCTTTTGACTTCCCATACACGCCCAGGAACCCTAGCAGGTTCACGCAAAGATTCTTCGTCACGTGCATCACGTCGATTGAAGAACGGACCTCTAGGTCTACCCAATAGGGTAGCTCCCAAAATATAGATTTCTTCTTCCACATGGCCGCGTGTCCGGTAATGGCGTCTTTCGGAACAGATTGACTGCCAGGACCCTTTCCAAAGATTACTTCTAGGTCATTCACCATACCAAATACATCAGCACCTTTAGGGAGCTTAGGCTTTTTTCGGTGATCCGCCTCACCGTTGAAATCCTTGCCTTTCTTTCTCACGATATGATTGGGTGGCAGAAATTGACGACACCCCAGGTACACAACCTTCTTACATTTATCCAAATATATACCTTTAGTCTTATCTAAACAGTGCGTGCATGCATTGTATCCCTTGTTTGACTGTCCTGAAATGTTACTAAGAGTGGGCCAATCATTGATGGTTACGAAAAGCAACGCTCGCAGGTCAAATTCCTCCTGTTTGTCCCCATCCCACATGCGTACACCTGGTTTGGCCCACAGCTCCAAAAGTTCATCGACTAATGGCCTTAGGTACACATCAATGTCGTTTCCGGGTTGCCTTGGTCCTTGGATGAGCACTGGCATCATGATGAACTTCCGCTTCATGCACACCCAAGGAGGAAGGTTGTAGATACATAGAGTCACAGGCCAGGTGCTGTGACTGCAGCTCTGCTCTCCAAAAGGGTTCATGCCATCTATACTTAGACCAAACCATAAGTTTCTTGCTTCATCTGTAAAGTCTGAGTGGCCTCTCTCGATTTTTCTCCACTGCGACCCATCAGCGGGGTGTCTCAACTTCCCGTCTTTCTTACGGTCTTCTTTGTGCCATCGCAGCAACCTGGCATGCTCCTTGTTTCTGAACAGACGTTTCAACCATGGTATTATAGGAGCATACCACATAACCTTAGCAGGAACCCTCTTCTTCGGGGGCTCGTCATCTCCCTCAGCATCACCAGGGTCATCTTGTCTGATCTTGTACCGACTCGCAGTGCATACCGGGCATTTATCAATACTCTCGTACTTTTCACTGCGGTATAGGATGCAGTCATTAATGCATGCATGTATCTTCTGCACATCTAATCCTAGAGGGCAGATAACCTTCTTTGCTTCGTGTGTTGTCGCGGGCAATTCGTTATCCGATGGAAGCTTCGACTTCATTATTTGTAGTAACTTCTCAAATCCGGTGTCAGAACAACCAAAATCTGCCTTCCATTTCAATAGTTCCAGTGTGGTACCGAGCTTTGTGCTGCCATCTTCGCAATTTGGGTACAAGGGCTTTTTGTGATCCTCTAGCATGGTCTCCAACTTCTCCTTCTCTTTTCCTGTTTCACAGTCTCGCTTTGCATCAGAGATGACCCGACCAAGACCATCAGCGGTCTCATCCGATTCCCGTTGTTCTTCTTCATTGTCACCTCGAGGAGCTCCATATTCTTCATTGTCTTCCATTGCAGTGTCACCGAATTCTTCAGGGGACATAGGATAGCTATCATCATCCTCCTCTTCTTCATTGTCTTCCTGCCTAACCCCTCTTTCTCCGTGCTTGGACCAACAATAATATCCGGGAATGAAACCTCTCCGAAGCAGGTGGCCTTGAAGTGTTCTCGAGGAAGAGTACTCCGCCACGTTCCGACAGTCAATACAGGGACAAGGCATAAAATTATCCACTTTGTTTGCATTAGCCACATTGAGAAATGTATGCAGGTTTGTAATAAAATCGGACCCGCGTCGATCGCTGTACATCCATCGCATCCGTGCTTTGATCTGCGTCATATAATTAACCATTACAATAACTTCGTGAATAGTGAAAAGACCACTATATATGCACACGTGCAGTATTTTTGTATCAGTTACAGATGGAGAAGATAAGGTTGCTAACCTCGGTCGAGGACACGGTGTTCTGAGGACCTAAGTGTGGCTTGGACATTTCGTCGAACACCTGGTGTGCAATCAAAGGAAAAAATTCTAGCACCCACTCCACCCCAACAAAATCCTGAAATTTTTTGAGGAAAAATGGCAAAGTGCTGGTTGGGGGCTTATATAGCCAGGGCAACAGTCCCGGTTTTTGCCAACAACCGGGACCAATGCCTCGCAGTGCGCCACGTGTTGGTCGCCAGTGCATTGGTCCCGGTTTGTGGTAACAACCGGGACCGTTGCCCTTTCCAGACGAACCGGGACCGTTGCCCGACATCGGTCCCGGTTCTGAAATGAACTGGGAGCGATGCCTTTTTGGGATGGACGAAAGGGGGGTCTGTCCACTAGTGTTAGTGATGATAAAATTATTGAAAATATTGCTTATATTGCTATTCCTCCTAATGATCCTTTGCAACAATATATGGAAGACCACGAGAATGATATGCATATGCAGGAAAGAATTGAGTTGGACGAAATATTCACAAGACAAACTGCTATCCTGAAGCACAACCTTCCAGTTGATCCTTTAGGAATCCTAGCACAACCAAAAGAAGACCCGGTGTTTGACTTGAAACCATTGCCCGATACGCTCAAGTATTCTTATTTAGATGAAAAGAAAATATATCCTGTCATTATCAATGCTAACCTTTCAGGATTTGAAGAAGAGCGATTATTGGAGACACTTCGCAGACACCGTGGTGCATTAGGTTATACCCTTGATGACCTTAAGGGGATTAGTCCATCGATTTGCCAACACACTATCAATCTCGAGCCCGATGCTAAGCCAGTTGTTGATCATCAACGACGGCTGAACCCAAGGATGAAGGACGTGGTTAGGACGGAGATTCTCAAGCTTCTAGCCACAGGTATCATCTATCCTATAGCTGATAGTAGGTGGGTAAGTCCAGTTCATTGTGTTCCTAAGAAAGGAGGTATGACTGTTGTTCCTAATGATAAAAATGAACTAATACCTCAAAGAGTTGTTATTGAATATATAATGTGTATTGATTACAGGAAGTTGAACAAAGCGACCAGGAAGGATCACTACCCGCTGCCCTTTATTGATCAGATGCTAGAGAGGTTGTCTAAAAACACCCACTTTTGCTATCTTGATGGGTACTCTGGCTTTTCCCAAATTCATGTTAACATCGCTGATCAAGAGAAGACCACCTTCACGTGTCCCTACGGTACTTATGCTTACAGGGGTATGCCTTTTGGTTTATGCAATGCTCCTGCTACTTTTCAGAGATGTATGTCTGCAATTTTTCATGGTTTCTGTGAGGAGATTGTGGAAGTCTTCATGTACGATTTTTCCGTCTATGGAACTTCCTTTGACCACTATCTCCACAATCTTAATAAAGTTTTGTAGAGATGCGAGGATACAAACTTAGTTTTAAACTAGGTGAAATGTCACTTCATGGTTAACGAAGGGATCGTGCTTGGTCACAAGATTTACGAGAGGGGAATTGAAGTGGACAAGGCAAAGATTGAAGCTATTGAAAGGATGCCCTATCCAAGGGACATCAAAGGTATTCGTAGTTTTCTCGGTCATGCTGGTTTCTATAGAAGATTTATCAAAGACTTTTCTAAGACATTGAGACCCCTCACCAATCTTCTCCAGAAGGATGTTCCTTTTGTATTTGATGAAGACTGTAAGGAGGCTTTTGAAGTTCTTAAGAAAGCCATGATAACCGCTCCTATAGTACAACCACCTGATTGGAAATTGCCCTTTGAAATTATGTGTGATGCTAGTGATTTTGCTATTGGAGCTGTTTTAGGACAAATGGTTGATAAGAAATTGAATGTTATACATTATGCTAGCAAGACCCTTGATAGTGCTCAAAAGAACTATGCTACTACTGAGAAGGAATTCTTAGCAGTAGTGTTTGCTTGTGATAAATTTAGACCTTATATTGTTGATTCTAAAGTTATTATTCATACTGACCACGCTGCTCTTAAGTACCTTATGGCGAAGAAGGATGCCAAACCAAGACTCATTAGGTGGGTACTCCTTCTTCAAGAATTTGACTTACAGATTGTTGATAGAAAAGGAGCAGACAATCCGGTGGCGGACAATCTTTCAAGGATGGAAGATATACCGCATGATCACATCCCAGTCAACGACAGTTTTCCAGACGAACAACTTTCCATTGTAAAAGTACAATCTCTCTCCGATACTTGGTTTGCAGATTATGCTAATTTTATCGTTGCAAAGTATTTTCCTCCAGGTTTAACATTTCAGCAGAGGAAGAAGTTCTTCCATGATTTGAGGCACTAATTTTGGGATGACCGTAATCTTTTCAAAGAAGGTACCGACGGGATCGTGAGAAGATGCATACCGGAAAATGAGTAGAAGGACATTCTCAAGCAATGTCATGATATTCCCTATGGAGGACATCACGCCGGTGAGAGGACCGCACATAAGGTTCTCCAATCAGGTTTTTATTGGCCTACTCTCTTTAAAGATGCTAGAAATTATGTTTTATCTTGTGAGAAGTGTCAGAGAGTTGGTAATATTAGTAGGAGGAATGAGATGCCTATGAATTACTCCCTCTGATCCATAATAAGTGTCGCTCATCTAGTACAAAGTTTGTACTAGCTTAGTACAAAATGAGCGACACTTATTATGGATCGGAGGGAGTACTCACTAGTGATTGAGCCTTTTGATTGATGGGGTTTTGATTTTATGGGTCCTTTTCCTCCCTAAAACAATTACACTCACATTTTAGTAGTTGTTGATTATGTGACCAAGTGGGTTGAAGCAATCCCCATTGAGAGTGCTGATCACAAAAAATCTTTGAAAATGCTCAAAGATGTAATTTTCCCTAGGTTTGGTGTACCTAGGTATCTTATGACAGATGGAGGATCACACTTCACGCATGGAGCTTTTAGAAAAGCTCTATCAAAGTACGATGTCAATCATAGGATTGCTTCACCGTACCATCCTCAAACTAGTGGGAAAGTTGAGATCACCAATAGAGAGATCAAGTTGATCTTGCAAAAGATAGTTAACAGTTCTAGGAAGGACTGGTCAAAGAAGTTAGGAGATGCTCTGTGGGTGTATAGAACTGCTTACAAGAACCCCATGGGCATGTCCCCGTATAAGATTATCTATGGCAAGGCTTGCCATTTGCCATTAGAGTTAGAACACAAAGCTTTCTGGGCTATTAGAGAGCTTAATGCTGACCCAAGGTTAGCCGGTGAAAAGCGTCTCATGAACTTGACTTCTCTAGATGAGTGGAGAAGTGAAGCTTACAAGAGTGCTAAAATGTTCAAGGAAAAGGTAAAGAAGTGGCATGATGGAAGGATTCTGAAACGTGAATTTAATGTTGGTGATAAAGTTTTATTGTTTAGACCCCGTTTTAGGTTTTCTCCAGGTAAATTACTTTCCAGATGGGAAGGTCCAGTTCATATCGAAAGAGTTTACCGGTCAGGTGCAATCAAGATTAATAATTTTGATGGCAGCAAACCTCAAGTTGTGAATGGGCAAATACTCAAGCATTACATGGCAGGAGATCCCGTCAACGTTGATGTAAATATAATACACACAACCACTCATGAAGATTATGTTGCAGCCCCGTTTCAGACACCAGCAGAAGCAGAATAACAAAAAGGTATGTATTACGGTAAGGAAACATCGCGAACCTCCATAAAAGTTCCAGATTACGCGTTTCTGCAAAATATAGAAAATTCAGAGCCTAATTGGAGCTGGAGAGGAGCTCCAGGGGGCCCAGGCGCGGCCTACCTCCTGGCCGCGCCGGGAGGCCGCCTGGGCACCCCGGAGCCCGTGTCCGACTCCACTTTGGTTCGTTTCCTTCCTTATGTTGCAGAAATTTTTGCTATATATTTTCCCAGATAGCCCCGACACCTATCTCTCGATTTCGTGTGTTTTCTTCTCGATCTGTTTCTGGCAGGAAATCTTTTAGCTAGACCTAGGTGCCATGGTTTCACCAAGTTCCCCCAAGGACAAGTTCATCGTCAACGTCATCAACCCTTACCTAGCTCAGGTGAGCAACCATCCTCGAACCGTCCAGTTGGAGGATGTTGACCTTCACCAAGAGTATCTGAAGGAACCTGTCAAGGAGGGGAGCATCGAGGCCAGGCTAGAAGAGATGGAGCAAGAAGTCTTCAAGTACAAGAAGATGGTTAAGAGGGGAATTGAAGCCAACTTTGACATCATCAACGAGATGAAGACGTTCTACAAGAAGGAGATGAGGGGAATTTGGTCAAGCATCACCACTGCAGAAGAAAGAATTGATGATCTCCAAGGGAAGATCTATGATCTGCACAACCAGAACTGTGAGTATGAACTAAAGTTTATGCGCATGGGTTTAGGTGATGGAAGCAGGATCTTGGAGACTGAAACCTCTCATGGGACCGGAGAACCTCTACCACGGAAGCACTTCGTCCACGACTACATCAACAACAACCACAACAAGAATGAGGAGTAAATCTCCTTGGCTAATGGCATCCCCTCAGCTTGTTCCAAGCTTGGGGGAGTGCCCGGTATCTTTATCTTTATCTTAGTCTTATTAGAGTCAAGTAGAGTCGTATCATGTCTAGGGAAGTTATTATATGAAATATGTGTTTGCATTGAGGTCTATCACTCCTTCTGTGGAGATTTTGTATCCGTGAGTGTGGATTTGTCTATATTGGAATATTAATGAGAAGTCTATTGGTTCCTTCGCTGCACTCGGTATTCTCTTCACGCAATCGACCTTATATGATGATTCTTATGGGGAGTATTGACCATATATCAGGTATGGCTTTGACAACTTTACTTAATTTTGGCAAACATAGCTTTGTCTTGACAACATGCATGTTTTCTCAAGTAGCAACATAGCCAAAACCTTTATGTTATTATGCTTGAAGTGTTATGTTGACAAGGAAGACAACTTGATGTGTTATGCTTACCTTAATGTTTATGCTTTATATGTTTTGCATCTAAGTTAGCATCAATGGTCTGTTCTCTCGAAGCCTTTTCTAGCCAAACTCTTTGCCTAGCAGGTTTCTGCTTGAGCATCCATACCCTGAAACCAATATCTTCCATATGAGTCCACCATACCTTCCTATTCGTGGTATTCCCCTACCACTCTTATAAGTATAGAATTTATGTGTTATCCTTAAATGTTCAAAATCTTCTGTTTTGTGCCTCTTGTTTAGCTCATGAGGAAGTAGTAGGTAATTCATGATCTTGTTAAGTTGGACAAGTTTTACCCCGAGATTGCATGTCTAATCTGCAAACCCATAATACGAGGAGGAACTGGCATGAGTGCGCCCAGCTCGACAGATAACATAACAAACAAACCCTCCTTCATGCTCGGTCTATGAGAAATCAGAAACTTTGGCAGTGATAAACAAAGGAGACTAAGGGGATGTGATCGTCCCCACTTGGGACCCGTTCCTCGAAACTTGTCCATCTTGAGAAGTAATTGAGCTATCTATTAGCATTCGTTGACAAACTATGCACCTTCTAAAAATTTATTTTCATTATGTTTGATTTAAGGATAGCACATGAGTTTTCCCTGCTTGCCTTTAACAAGGCCTTTCCTTTACTTTTATGTTGAGTCAGCTTTCCTACTTCCTTCTTTTCCCAAAGAGAACAGACACTTGATGCTGATGAGGATTCATCCTTATAATGCTGCATTAAGTTTTGCCATGCCATATCATTGTTGACATTATCTTTTGATAAGTAAGTTGTTTGCGAAAGATTTTTCCAAGCAAACATTTTCCTTTGTGTTAGCATTTGCACTTCTTGACTAATAACATGTTCTTTCAAAATCTTCAATTTGTTTCATTATAAATAGAAAGAGACAAAGTAAAAGTTATTAGTTGTCCTTTGACCAAGGATATGTTTGCCATAATTTGATGAGTTTTCTCAGCCCTAATTTTGATTATAATTTTTATTACTTTCTCATAAGGACCTTATGAGTTGAGGTTGCTGTTAAGGATGCTTGAGTTTGATGAAGAAACTTTGATGCTTCTTGTCCGTATTCTATTTATCGACACTTCACTCTCTAAACTTGTGGACAGGTTTACCGAGCTCAGCATTCACTTGGGGACAAGCGAGGTCTAAGCTTGGGGGAGTTGATACGTCCAAAATGCATCACTATTTTATATAGTAATTCTTTATTATTCATTGATATATTTCAAGACATGATGCTGTTCTTATGTTGCTTTGGCTTATTTTACACAGTTTGGAACTTTCCGACGCCGAAGCAGCACACCCAAGATTCAGCGGTAAAAAGTTGACGCTGAGTTGCTGAAGAAGAATACCTCCAAATTACCTGAAAATCAACGGAGGGCATTTTTTGGAAGATTAACAAAGACACGCCGAAGAGGGGCCAGAGGGGGGCCACAGGGTGCCCAGGCGGCCACCCGGCGCGGCCCCACCCCTGGCCGCGCCGGGAGGGCGCCTGGACCCCTGGGGCCACTCCCGGCTCCCCCCTTTTGCCTATATATCGCACACATATCAGAAACCCTAAAACAAAGAGAGTTTCCGGAGTTCCGCCGCCGCTTCATAGCGGAAACCTACAGAGAAGAAAAGACATCTCCGGAGGGCAGATTCCGCCGGGGAGACCACCTCCCGGAAGGGGAGATCGTCGCCATCGTCATCACCATCGTGACGGGCATCATCGAGATCATCATCAACATCATCCCCAACATCAGCACCATCTCCACCACCATCCAATCTCACATCACAAGTTTATCTTGTGTTGTAATCCGTACTATCTATCCTCTCTACTCTAACGGTGTTGATTACTACCGTGTGATGAATGCTATTGAGTTTTGTTGGAGAATTATCATTGTGTCCAGATTGTTTATCATATATTTATCCCCACTGATCATGATCTCTTTTATGTCTTGTGAGTAGTTACTTTAGTTCTTGAGGACATGGGAGAAGTCTAGTTGTTAGTAGTCATATGATGTTGAAGTAATATGTGTTGTTTGATATTTAAGTTGTGTTGTTATTTTCCTAGTGGTGTTGTGTGAGTCGAACACACAACACTTCGCCTTATTAAGGACCTAGGGGAATACATTGTGTAAAAATAATGCTTACAGTGGGTTGCCGGAGTGACAGCAACCTGAACCCCAGTCCGCACTCTTTTGCACAAGGGAACAATGGATCATCGATTGTATTGCTATGGTTAGGCTTTTGCCTTAATTACTATCTTGTATTTGTGGATGCTTGCAAGGTGTTTAATCATAAGAGTGCACTTATCTTAGTCAAGAGGGTGCACTAGCATAGATCCACCCACTCAACACTTATCAACACAACACATAGTACCGACACGGAATATGGCGAAAGCACATGACTATTTCTCCCGTGTGTCCTCAAGAACGCTTTAGCCTTATAAGTTCAGTTGCTAGGCCTATCCTTTGCTCAAAAGGATCGGGACACTTGTTACTATTCAGTGCCTTTTAATTCGTTCGCTTTTACCTTATTCGTTGCTTATACCGAAAACCCCTAAAAAGTTACCTTTCAGTTCCTGCAGCTATTTCTTTAACAAAGTCACTTACCAATACCTTCTGCTCCTCGTTGGGTTCGACACTCTTATTTATCGAAAACGCTACAAACGATCCCCTACAGTTGAGGGTCATCAGTAGGTTAGTCCAAATATGATCAAAAGTGTATGAAAGTGTATCTAGATCATAGCAATATCACACAAAACATGCATGGAACGAGCAGAAATTATCGATACATTTGAGACGTATCAGCGGGCACCTTGTTAGGGAACGCTCCACCAAAGCTATCCGACATGCCGCAATCCATCCTAGGCTCAGCAGAGAGGTCATCCGCTAGACTATATCCTATGCGCTCAGGGGTCTAGGTTTGTCACCCTTCCACGCTCCTCACGGTGCGAGTCTGGCCGGTGAAGCAAAAGAAAATCCAAATACACCATCCGTACGAATAAGACACACCACTTCTCGGCAATCTGGCCGCGGTACTGCTGACGTCTGAAGAGCTTTCGAATGAACTATGACACAGGGGAGCCCATAACTCCTTATCCCACGTGAAGGTAGTGCGTACAGACCAACGGGCCTCTCAAGTCATCCACCGAACCATTTAGAATTTTATTATTATCTCGCAGACAACCGTTATCGATATCTGAATAACAACATAACGGACAACGAACAACAACAAGGTCCACCACTAACGTCGGGGCCTACCCTGTCGTCCCGCCAAAGTGCACGGTCACCAACAAGGTGAACCGTCTCCTTACCTTGTCTCGCGTGTGCTCTTGGTAGAGCTCGACTTTTCGTGGTTTGGCAACTCTCGTGGAATACGAGCAGGGGCCAAGCACGCCAGTAACGTCTGTTGTACCCTCTCTGTCATTCCTGACGCAATACCGCTCGCGAGCACCGTTGGGTCGCCCGTCTCTTACCTTAAAGGACACCAGTTGGTTCAGGCCCCTACCGTTAAGTGAAACCAGGAGGTATCACCCTCGATGGTGCACTTAAAGAGGTTAGATAGAGACATTAGCGGAATGAACTAAAGAGGTAAACCTCGTATCATCCCGGTGATGCTACACTACTGAGCCGAGGAGAGTGAAATACGAGTCCATCCACTCGTAAGTCAAACTCGAAGCAACTCGGCAGAGTCTCGCCGTTGTAGGTTCCTTAGGGCGTCTGCATTCATCCGTACCTGTTGCAGTTATACTATTTTGTAATCCGCGTTCACTCACTAGAGTGATCACAACCCGCTAGTCTAATCCTAGTTTACTAACAATGTGTAGGGCTCACTGCTGAATAATATATATTTAATAGGCAGCATAGGATAAAGGAAGGTACATCAAGGGGCGACAAAAACAGGCTTTGCAATTGAATAGGTAAGCAACGTAGCAGTAGCAACCATGCCTAGTGCAAGAAAATTACGGAAAGATAGGCGATATCTGGGGAAGGAAAATGGCTCTGCTTGCCTGGAAGGTCGACAGTAGGGGTACGGTCATCGAAGAAGTAGTCATACTCGGCAACGGTGTCGACGGCAGCATCAACGGGGTCTACCGGAGAATAAGGGGGGAGCAACAGTAAATACACAACAATAATAGCAATACAAAGGTATGACATAGCAGATACAAAGCAACGGGGCTCTAACGCAATGTTCGGTGATTTGCTCGGAGCAGGAATTTATCCGGGGTTGACTCATCAGTAACGGTTGATTACCGAACAGATGATCCGGAGGGGAAGGTTCCATGTCTGCAGTGTTAGAGACATCTGGCAGACATGTGGATAGTGTATCCGTGCTCGCAGATCCATTCTGAATAACTTTCCTATATAGATCATTTTCACTCGGAAAGTTTTACCCGCTCTGGGTGATTATCGAACAGTGGAATTGGAGGGGAATGTCCCGTGTGCCGTATGTTAGAGGGTTGTGGTGGGCGTATGGATAGCGTATTCTTATGCATTATATTTTTCCGATCAATTTTCATGTATAAAGTTTTTTGATCTGAGCTACGATTTAAAAGATATTAATTTCTAAAGTTTTAATTCAATTTAAAAGGATTTCTAATATTGTTTTATTATTAAAATGTAGCATTATCCAGAATAGTGTTTTGACTGAGTCAATCCTGACAGGTGGGACCCCACTGTCATAGGTTCATAATAATTTAACAGATATTTAATTTGTTTAATGACCTGGGCTCATCTATCAGCCACTGATAATCTTAATCCCATCTATTTAGTTAATCAGGGGGGTTAAGTGGGTTGGGCCCACATGTCATATGTTCATTTTAACTAACAGAGGGGGTTATTTGTAACTGGGGGTTAGCTAGGGGATTAGGGGCTTGATTAAGCCAGGGGGCCCAGCGGTCAGTGGGACAGCCCGTGGCTAAGCACACACGCGCGCACGCCGGCGAGGCAGTGGCACCGGCGGTGAGCTTGTACTCGCTCCGGGCCACGGTAGGAGGCGTGGGTGGGCTCATTCGATCAGGCGCAGCGCCGCGCGCCGAATGGTGGCGACCCCGTGACATGTGGCGGTCGGAGGCGACCATGGCGACGACCGTAGGCGGCGGTGCGGTCGGGACATAAGAGGATCCTTGCTCCCTTGTGTTTTCTTGAGCGGGAAGTGATAACCCTCAACTATGGATATAAGTGAAAGGTCAACAGAGAAATCATAATCAGGATCAGTGATGCGTATAGGAGACGTAGCAAAAGTAGGATCAGCAGTAATCTTGTTCTTCAGGGAGTCTTTGCTAGCAACTTCTTTATAGTAGCAGGGTCGGAATCAGCACATTCATTGAGCTCCCTGCATAAATCATCATCAAGTATAACATAATTGTCCTCAAGGAGTTTTTCCTTAAGGCCAGTAAGGTTATGAATTTTTCCAATAGGTGTTTGGGTAACAGGAATTTCAACACCCGAGAATCGGGCAGCAACATCAATTTGTTCTTCAATAAAAGAACCTAGTGAACCTGTAGTCTCAAAGATAGTAGAAGCATCATCAAAAGTATCTGTCATATTGCCAGACTCAGTAGAAGTAGCATGTAACTGAGGTGAATCAAATTGGCTCATAACCGAAGGTGAATCAAGTTTAGCACTAGTGATAAGAGCAGTACCTCGTCTCGTACGGGATGGTAAGATCGGAACTTTAGGGTCTCCTTTCTTACCCATAGTGGATAACGTGCAGCAGGTAGGATACTTCGAGTAGACCTGTAAATAAAGCTATGGTCCCCGACAACAGCGCCAGAAAACAGTACTTGATAACCCTCAACTGTAGGGGATCGAGATAGTCTTCGCGGGTAAGATAACCCAATTTATTGATTCGACACTTGGGGACACAAAGAATACGTACAGGCTTTGACAATTGAGTTGTCAATTCAACCGCACCTGAAATAAACACTTGCTTGCACAAAGGTATTAGTAGCAACTGTGATATGGTGGTGGTAGTGGTGATGATAATAGTGGTAATAGTGATAATGGAACAGCAAAGGTAAACAAGCAAAAGTAAACAACTAGTAACCAGCAGAAGGAAAACACTGTAGGCTAGGGAGATGGATGGTTGGGCGCTGCTTGGATGAGAATGAACATGTAACAGATTCTAACTTGGGCAAGGCTCACAGAAAACAAAGGATCATCTAGGCAAATATCAAACATCAGGCATGTATCCCAAGGTAGTTGTACGTGCTTGCAATAAGAACTTTGCACAAAATCTTTTTTCCTACCCTCCCGCTACAAACGGGGCCAAAAGGAACTTAGGGATATTAAGGTACTCTTGACAAAGAGCACCGGAACAAAGCATTAACACTTCATGGATACACGGAATCCTCAAATTATAGTCCATCCCCTTTGGTGTCCCAAGCTGTCACCATTGGGATCGTCGGTTCCGGACTATAATAGGTGCATACAACTCATAGATAGGATCAAGAACACCACAAACTCAAGAAACAAAAGGATGATCAGATCTGAAATCATGGCACTCGGGCCCAAAGTGACAAGCATTAAGAGAAACAAGTTGTAACAGAGATGATAAACACCAAATAGATGATAGGCAACATGCCCCCAACAATCTGATTAAACTACTACATGATCTAACTCATCCAATCCCTACCATACCCTTTGCCTACAGTAGGGGATTACTCACACATGAGAGGAGAAGTCATGGAGGGGTGATGGAGAAGCGATGATGATGACGATGACGATGGCGATGATTTCCCCCTCACCGGAAGCCAATTCAGCCTCCAGGTTAGCTCTCTGAGGAAGAACAGAGGGTTGCAGCGACTCCGCGACGTAGATTGGAAAAGTGACTTCTGTTTCGGGGTTACTGCGTCGGGAGAATAAATAGGGCCCAAGGTAGGTCACCAGGGGGTGTCGGACCCAGCCAGGAGGGCAGGTGGCACGGCCAGGGGCTGGGCCGCGCCAGGCACCCTCCTGGCTGCCGTCTGGCCCCCCTTTGGATCTTCGGAAGCTTCCATAACGCTGATTTTTATATATTTTCTTGGGATTTTTCTAGCGTACCTAAATATCCAGAAACCTGCACAAAAGAAAACAACACTGGTAGCTCTGCTGAAAACAACGTCAGTCCGGGTTAGTTTCGTTCAAATCATGCAAGAATGAAGGCAAAACAATAGCAAAAGTGTTTGGAAAAGTAGATACGTTTGAGACGTATCAGGAAGTAGTTGGGCGTGAGCTATGACGCACCAGGAGCAGGGCAGTGCCACTGGTGAGCGCTAGAGGGGTCCGGGAGCGTGGCAATGGCCACCACGGCGGCGACCGGAGCACACGTAAAGGGGGTCGACGATTGGGACTTAGCGAACAGCCGTGAGCGGTTGGCAGTGGTCGGATAGGCGTAGGGGCTGGCAGCAGGCGCGGCGCAGGGCGTGAGGCGGTCGGAATCAAAGAAGGTCGCCGGCGGCCGGAGGTAGAAGACGACGATGATTCACAATGTGTACTGGCTCCCGGGACGACCTCTTTTGCACAATGATGTATACGATGACGAGCTCGGCGGAAAAGGTGGAGTGGTGTCAGGTGGTTAGTGGCCACGCAAGTCCATGGCAGTGGCGACGGCGGCGCTCAGGTGTTTTGCGGCGACGATGGTGAGGCGAGGGGGGCGGGGGAATGGCGTTAGGGTTTGTCCACGGGGCTCGAGGGTGATTAAGTAGTCGACTGCAGCAACAATAGCAACTTGGTGTCGGCCATCGCGCAGTTGATCTGCGTGGAGCACCACGACCATGGCGACACGGGGGCGAGGAGGAGCAGTAGAAGGAGAAGGCTCGGGGTGGGTTGGGCTGCAGGTGGGCTGGCACTGTGGAATTAAAGTCCAATGCCAGCAGATGATATGGTGAGGAAGATAGTTCTCTCACTTCTCATTGGTTACCATTAGTGGAAGGTGAGATGTAGCGTAGCAGAAGATTTCCCCTATGTGGAGGATAGGCTTTGTCTCCCGTAGGACTCACAGAGACACAAGAAAGTGGTAAAGTGAACAATGGCGCCGAGGTTGCTAACTTCTCCTGGACCTGCACACACAGCAAATAACTTTGCTCCCAATGAGTACAGAGGAGTTGTCAATTCCTCCGGCCTTGCTGTTTACAAATGATCAACGCAAGAGATAATAATAGTGGAAACTAAAAGTAAAGACTGAAAGTAAATTGAAGATGTAAACAATGGTGGAAATATGGACCGGGGTCCCATGACGTTCACTAGTGATGTCTCTCTCCCAAAAGACAATAAAAGTGCTAGCGAGGTAAACAAATCACAGCTAGGCAATTGACAAAATTATAAATGCACCGCAATGCTAACTATGCTACAAAAGAAAGGAAGAGGCTCAAAAACAATGGGAAGTACCCCAAGGTAAGTAGACCGAAATCCATATGAATCTACTACGAATCATCCACCTTGAGATATCTATCCAGAACATCTCGCTGGTATTAAGTTGAGAAGCCCACCCAAAGTGTAAACTCAAAGCAACAGACAACTGCATTAAAAGAACTATGTGTAAAGTAAACAATCCTTGCACCCGCAAGTACAAGCACCGTTGTTTTATCCCTGGTGGCAAGAGCACATCCCCTAGTCTCATGTTTCTGTCACTCAAGCTAGACATCAGGGGGATGAACCCACAATCAAGCATAACGCTCCCTCTTGGAGTTGCAACAAATCACTTGCCCAAAGTAAAATACGGCAACGGAGAACATGCAAGTATTTACTAAAGAACACAAATATAAAAGAGAACCAAATATATTACTCATCACAATCTGAACAAAATCTCATAATCCATCTGATCCCAGCAAACTCAGCATAGCAACACAGAAAATTACAAAGGTGCCTCAATCATGTGAGGCAGCTCACGAGGTATCAAAAGTGGAAGCACAAAGAGGGGAGGAGAACATCTCATAGCTACTGGTCGTGGACCCATGGTCCAAGGGGGAATACTCACAAGACATCCGGTAGGCGCCCATGGTGATGGATGGTCTCCCGGAGGGGATTCCTCCTTCTGGCAGGGTGCCGGGGCAGCTTCTCCTGGCAGCCCCGATCTTGAAACGGCGGCGACGACGGTACAGAGAGGAGAACAAGAATAGCAGATCGATCTTAGGGGTTTTCTCCGCGGTGGCTAAATATAGGCCAAAGGGGGCACCGAGAGGGGCCACAGGGCAGCCAGGAGGCCTCCTGGCACGCCTTAGGGTTGGGCCGCGCCAGGGACTGTTGGGAATCGGAGTAGAAAACAAAAAAAATCGGCACTACGAAACCAAACCCAAGAACGGATCTAGGAAGATGCAGACAAGGTTATCGATCTTGTTACCTTTTTGCAACCGTTCAACGGATGCAATCTCTCACAGCAGAAGATGTTGATGGAGAGTTGAAGAAGCGTGAAGATGAACAATCCCACGAACAGATCTAATCACCGTGGAGTCCCTCGAACAAAGATCGAACGCACGATCTCTCTACGGTTGATACACACGTACGGTGTGGAAGATCCGGCAGGGCTCCGTCGTCCAGAGCTCGGCGCCTCCGGAGTAGAGAGGAGGGAGGAGCAGCCCTTCGGGGTGGATGAGATTGGATCTAATCAGAGGGAGAGAGAGGGGGCAGCCCTTCGGGAGAGAACAACTTCAATCGTGTGTAGAAGGGGTGCCCCCACCTCCTCTATTTATAGGGGGAGGGGGAGGGGAGCCACCTTGGAGGAGGGGGCATCCCTAGGGTTTCCCCTCCCCTAGGGCTGCGCCAAGGAGAGGGGGAAGCTTCCTGGAAGCTCCCCCAAGGCGCCTCTTCTCCTGGGCCACCTTTGGCCCAAGTGCTCCCTCTCCACTTGGGCCTTCCAAGTGAGAGGGAGCCCATTGATATTAAATTCATTAATTTAATTCCGAAACCTTTTCGAAAACTTAATAAACGAATATTAAATATATCTAGACCAACTCGGAACTTTTTCGGCCCTACGGTTTTACACGGTTTTCTCAAAACTCTTTCCGGTACTTTACCGGGTCCTCGAAACGGTTCCGGTTTTCTCATTGATTATAACCCGATCACTCCGAGACATTCGCGGTGTGATAAATACATGCTCCTATCACTCTAGTACTCTACAGATCATCTACCTTTAAGTGTGTGACCCCATAGGTTCGGTAGGATACCGACATGATTCGGAAACTGACTTTCTCGCGGAACAATAACCGATAGCGGAGCCATGGACACCCATAACGGTTCCCGTACCTACACGAATATAAATTCGAGTGAACCACAAGATTAACATGCCAGTCCTACTTGCTTCACGATACTATACAAAACCTGAGGTGAGATCTATTAGGTGTCCGCATGATTAACCATTAACCATTATACCAAGTCATCCTCCTTCTCGTTTTGTTCCATTTTCAAGTTTAGTATTCAGGTATCCCTTGTGATCAATTCACAGTGTCTGGCCAGACGATGTTGGATGCCGTAATACCGAGAGGGCCCACAAAAGTATCTCTCCATCGTTAGAGGAGAAAATTCCCAACTCGAATCGTTAAGTCCCTTGACACACTTTCGGGTGTGAGTGATCAAAGCCGTTATTGCCACGCCTATTACGGGTGGTGTTGGGACAGTGTCAAAACCCACCCTCCGGTATGATGTTACGAAACATTCTTATGGTCATGAAGGACACATGCATATTAACTTTAGATGATTTTACTTATAACATGAAAACGATGTGATCTCAAAGTAAATCATACAATTGGGTCGGTTCAGCACCCTTGTTCTGGCAACAATGTGCTCCCATGTGTTACCGGCATTTCCAATGCCCTATGAACAGGAAAACATGTCATCCATAACACACGGGTTAGTCCTAGAGGCAGACTAAGAACACTTGGTGTTTATACTCCACACCTGCATATGGGTTTTCCTCGGGAGGCAGTTAACATGCTACTTGGCAAACCTCCGCATAAGCCATTGCAGTTATAGCACAAACATATAAACATTAATAATGAACCTGGAATTATAATAATACAATTTATTATTGCCTCTAGGGCATAATTCCAATAGTCTCCCACTTGCACTAGAGACAATAATCTAGTTGCATGGTTTACTCAGACTAATGGCACTTTTGTCTTCATGCTTGCTCCTGGTATAGACTTCGTCACGGAGCTTAACGCTTTTAGGCTCGTCTCAATCCTGCTTATCTTAATGTACCCCTTCATACTTTATGAAGTATTTAAAGATAGGGCACTATCGTTCAATATGTTTGGACTACAGTGAGCTCTTAGCTTACTTTGCTTTGATCATGATGCTCATATAAAAATATGGTTTATGTAGATCAAGCGTTCGGAACTATGCCAATCACTATGATGGTGTTCCTGATCCAAATACCCTCCTATGCAACTACCAGAGTTGCCATGTTTCACGTCTACGTTGTAGAAATCCCGCTATGTGCCTTAGCTTGAAAAACAATTTTCAACATCCAATTTTGCTACTTAGCTATAGACCGATTAAAAATATTACAAATCATTATGAAACTTTCTTTCATCTATTTGTAATGAACTCTTCAGTTTTCCTCATAGAACTTTTCTTCATCTGAGGCAGTTCAAGAGAATTAATCTACTAATTAGATTACTTTGGTGCTTGTTGCACTTTCAGGACATCCAATACCTTAGTGCTTTATTTTGCTAAAATATTTATTCTCAATCACTCATATGTTATTCACATATATGATTAGAATCGTGCTCCCACTTAATTCCATATCTTATATGACTGTTGATGAAATAATAACTTTTATAACTTCATCAAAAACTATTACTCCAGCTCTGTGATATTTGCTTCAACCATGGACTGATCTTTGAAGCATTCTCACTTTTACTAATATCGTATAGATCGTTAAATCCTTTCAGGTTGTATCAAGCATACACCCTTTGTTTAATTTTCTCAGAAGAAAAATCCATATATCATACTTCGAAAGTATGTCGCGATTATCAGTAATTTTCCATATGAACATTTGCATCACTACACATATTGTAGTCAACCTTTTGAACTCTATCGAAAAACTTTATTTTACGATAAGTTGAGCAATATCATCGATGAAGCTTATCGTCTATGTTCATATCTATGAAAGTCAAATCCACTCTAATGATCAGGTATCCTTAGGAGGGTTTTACCAAGTTCTCAACTTGATTTGGATGGCTTTCATATAGTTTTTATGGTTTTTAAGCCATACAGTGGAGTTAGTGCTCGTCATGGTTTCTTGTAGTTCACAGGTTTATCACACTATAGAACCACCTTGGTCCAACGTGAATTTACAAAGCTGTGTGATACATCATAGGACTTGATCATTTCATCTCTTGAACACATTTCAGAGTTTTATCCTTCCTTTTCATCAAATGTAGGAATTTCTGGTTTGGTCACAGAGTTTATCTCTAGAACGACTTTGTGAGTTTCATTCCGTAGAACCAAATGATTCAATGTAATCATTATCAAGCTATTAGTACTCCCACTTAATTGTTTCAAGAGAGCAATTTTCTCAAGAAAAATCCCATGTCCTGTGATAAACATTTTTCCCGGGTATGGTAGTGGAAGTGTTGTTCGTAACATGATGTTTCTACAATACTTATATTCGGGATCGAGTATATTCTAAATACATCTCCGAAAGTATTAAACAACAATTGGAGTTCACATCCATGCCATATTCTTTATAGGGCATTGTTTCAACAATCATATGACGATGCTCTATTTAGTTCGTAAGTGGTTTCTCAAAAGCGTTAAGAAGTATAGTAAATGGGAGTGTGGTTTAAGTTCATCACCGACCTCACTATGTCATGCTGGAATTCAGGGTAGAAAACGATTTTAATTCCAATATGTCATATATGGCTTGGTTATGCGTCAAGATACTCCGTAGCTATACAGGGTTTCAGGTGACACTAGTTTATGATCTGACTTCATACACTCGATAGTGTTTGCTAAATTCTTTAACTCATTTATTTACGATCAGATCGTCAAATATTTGATCTATGTGTGATGATGATCCTCTTTGTGTTGAAACGGTTTTGAACATATTCAAAATTTCAGATTTTATGTCTTGTCTAAATATCGGTATATCTATACAAGTCATATTCACAAAGTTTTATGTAAAATACTATTTATTGGATCTTCACACATCGATATGTCTTATTACCAATAGTTTACTCAACACTTGAACAATTCATTTAATCAATGATCTTGTCTATTAGAAAAAACATTGCATGTGTCAATTGACTCAAAGTCAAGAGATTGAATCATTTCATCGATATGAAACTTCTGCATGCCCTTTCTTCTAATGCGACTAAGTCATTTATGCTATTACAATAATGGCATTATCATCACATAACTTAATTTATTTATCAATCAAAAAAATAGACATAACATCAAGATTTCAACTTAAATAATGCACCACTAAGGGTGACATTCAGAGAGTAATAATTTTCGAACAACCATTATTCAAAACGTGGATAACACATCCACCGTGTAGACGACATAATACGATATTAATGTTTTACACAACCTCTGAATCAAATAACTTTTATTTAAATTCTAAGATAAATCTTGATAGACGAACGCCGACGGCCATGGGTGACTTGGGCACCACTTCCGACGCGGACTTGCACTTCATTCATTCTTCTCCTTTGGATTTTGAGAATTCCCTATACCGATTTGCGAACCATTAGCAATCGATATGGTATCAATTATACCTATGAAGGTGAAATAATGAAGTTTGTCTATTAACTTAGTATAACTTATTTATACCTTTGATGATCAGACCATTTTTCAGATCTCCCACATACTTTTTGCAATTCCTCTTCCAGTGCCCCTTGTTCTTGCAGTAGTGACACTCAAAATCTTTAGTTGGGCCAGTCTTGGTCTTCACCTGAGCTTTGGTCTTACCACCTCTCTTGGCATTTTTGCCTTTTCCCTTCTTCTTGAAACTGGTAGTGTTCATCACAGCTAACACGTGGCTTGGATCCTTCTGCATAGATGCTTCCGCGGTCTTAAGCATAGCGAACAATTCGTCTGTGGTCTTGTCAAGCCCATTCATGTTGTAATTCATGATAAAGCCGTTGTAAGACGGAGGGAGTGACACAAGGAGAAAGGCAGTGCCGAGTGTCGTAGGGATCGAAAATCCCAGAGCATTCAGCCTCTGTGCGTAACCAACAAGTTTGATCACGTCCTCGCTTAGGGAGCTACATTCTTCCATCTTGCATTCCCACAGCTGCTTTGTTATCTCGTAACGTTCAGTTCTAGCCTGCTTCCGATACAGAGCATTCAGTTGTGTCACCATGTCCACAACGAAGAAGTTCTCAAAATGTTTCTGGAGCTCTGTATCCATGCACGTAAGCATCAAGCATTGTACTGCGGTGTGGTCATCCACTTTAGTCGCATAGACGTTCTTATCGTCCTGCGATGCATCCTCAGAGGGAGCGGATGGGATAGCTTCTTTGAGAACATAGTCCTTCTTAGGAACTTTGAGGACAAACCCAAGATTACGGAACCAGTCCGCATAGTTGCCCCCATTTACAGCAAGCTTCTCTTTTTCAAGCATCGGTCCTAAGCTAAAAGCATTGTTGTTGCGGGCCATCTCTCTACAACGATATAAACAGGTTGATTTAGACATGGTTCAAAATTAATTGCATTAATCTAAACAAGTTTAATCTAATGCTACCACTAAAACCAATATCTCTCAAAATTGATCTTAGGGTAATCAAGATCCGGATCAATACACCTTCCACCGGTGTAACACTCAGCCATGGAGGTGATCAACCCGGTAGGTCTAACTAAACCAATCATAACCGACTTATGACTCTTGTATTAGTCTTTCGACACTTGTGCTCCGAGCTCAGATCGGATAAGCTAGAACGTCAAGACAACCAAGCGCTATTGCTGTGGAGACAACTCAATCCACCCGCCTCTTTGTTACCTTTCCGTTGGTACTCGTGTTACACGACGCACCTTGGGTGGCGTTTATTACAGACGGTTGCACGGTTGGGAGAGCACGAACTTCTTGATATTTTCAGAGAGTTCATCCTATTCAAATTACGACTAGTGCGCAATCAAAACAGGCAATGGAAAGGATTAACATCACAGGCAGTTTAAAGTATGTGATATGGTATAGCCCTTTTCTTCAAGAAGCTCCAAGCACCATGCTTTTCTTTCTTCATCTTCTTTTGGAGGAGAGCATCACCTCCACGCACGACATGTCGTCAAGCATCATGACGTATGATCATCATCTTCATGTAGACACTACAACTATTGCTAGCATCTATTCTACTAAAAGAAAATTACATGAAGTTTGGCACGCATGCCGAATAAATGACAATCATATGGCTCTAGCCATCATGTCGTACCATGACGTGCAAGTAATGCAAATTTAACATCTAAAAAGTATAATCATCTCATACAACTTTTATCATGACGAAGACTATACCACATCACATGTTCCTGCAAAAACAAGTTAGACGTTCTTCTACTCGTTCTTTGCATCTTTTACGTGGCTGCTAGGGTTTGCAAGGAAAAACGTTTTGCTAGATACGTAACCATGTAAAGCACAATCTTTAAGTTGCTAGATTAAAACTCGGGGCGTATCAAACATGAGAATAAAATTTAATCTCATGACCAATATTGAACAATAATCAATACGCGTGATCCCCGTGCTAGATCAACAATCTAACACGCCCCTTTTGTTACACAATTTCTCCACACCAAAAGAAAGACCGAAATCATCTTCGCGCGACCAGCATACTCAGGAGCAGCATAGAAGGACCCCGAGGAGCAAGATGTTTGTAACAAAATCAAGCAATGCAAGAGGGATCAACTTGTGCAATTAGAGGGGAAGCAACTAGAAGATTCAGTTTAGATGTATTATCAAAAAACCGCGCACAATGAAAATTTTGTGCAATGCCCGTTCATCACTTATGAACTCTAGATCGAACTTGCATCTAGCACTAGACTAGATCATGATACCGCTGTTGGTAATCCGAGTAGAAAACAAAAAAAAATTCGGCACTACGAAACCAAACCCAAGAACGGATCTAGGAAGATGCAGACAAGGTTATCGATCTTGTTACATTTTTGCAACCGTTCAACGGATGCACTCTCTCGCAACGGAAGATGTTGATGGAGAGTTGAAGAAGCGTGAAGATGAACAATCCCACGAACAGATCTAATCAACGTGGAGTCCCTCGAACAAAGATCGAACGCATGATCTCTCTACGGTTGATCCACACGTACGGTGTGGAAGATCCGACAGGGCTCCGCCGTCCAGAGCTCGGCGCCTCCGGAGTAGAGAGGAGCGAGGATCAGCCCTTAGGGGTGGATGAGATTGGATCTAATGAGAGGGAGAGAGATGGGGCAGCCCTTCGGGAGAGAACAACTTCAATCGTGTGTAGAAGGGGTGCCCCCACCTCCTCTATTTATAGGGGAAGGGGGAGGGGAGCCACCTTGGAGGAGGGGGCATCCCTAGGGTTTCCCCTCCCCTAGGGCTGCGCCAAGGAGGGGGGGGGGAAGCTTCCTGGAAGCTCCCCCCAAGGCGCCTCCCCTCCTGGGCCACCTTTGGACCAAGTGCTCCCTCTCCACTTGGGCCTTCCAAGTGAGAGGGAACCCATTGATATTAAATTCGTTAATTTAATTACGAAACCTTTTCGAAATACTTAATAAATGAATATTAAATATATCTAGACCAACTCGGAACTTTTCCGGCCCTTCGGTTTTACCCGGTTTTCTCAAAACTCTTCCCGGTACTTTACCGGGTCCCCGAAACGGTTCCGGTTTTCTCATCGATTATAACCCGATCACTCCGAGACATTCGCGGTGTGATAAATACATGCTCCTATCACTCTAGTACTCTACACAGATCATCTACCTTTAAGTGTGTGACCCCATAGGTTCGGTAGGATACGGACATGATCCGGAAACTGATTTTCTCGCGGAACAATAACCGATAGCGGAGCCATGGACACCCATAACGGTTCCCGTACCTACACGAATATAAATTCGAGTGAACCACAAGCCTAACATGCCAGTCCTATTTGTTTCACGATACTATACAAAACCTGAGGTGAGATCTATTAGTTATCCGCATGATTAACCATTAATCATTATACCAAGTCATCCTCCTTCTCGTTTTGTTCCATTTTCTCGTTTAGTATTCCGGTATCCCTTGTTATCAATTCACAGTGTCTGGCCAGACGATGTTGGATGCCGTAATACCGAGAGGGCCCACAGAAGTATCTCTCCATCATTAGAGGAGAAAATTCCCAACTCGAATCGTTAAGTCCCTTGACACACTTTCGGGTGTGAGTGATCAAAGCCGTTATTGCCACGCCTGTTACGGGTGGTGTTGGGACAGTGTCAAAACCCACCCTTCGGTATGAACTTACGAAACATTCTTATGGTCATGAAGGACACATGCATATTAACTTTAGATGATTTTACTTATAACATGAAAATGATGTGATCTCAAAGTAAATCATACAATTGGGTCGGTTCAACACCCTTCTTCTGGCAACAATGTGCTCCCATGTGTTACCGGCATTTCCAATGCTCTATGAACAGGAAAACATGTCATCCATAACACACGTCTTAGTCCTAGAGGCAGACTAAGAACACTTGGTGTTTATACTCCACACCTGCATATGGGTTTTTCTCCGAAGGCAGTTAACATGCTACCTGGCAAACCTCCGCATAAGCCATTGCAGTTATAGCACAGACATATAAACATTAATAATGAACCTGGAATTATAATAATACAATTTATTATTGCCTCTAGGGCATAATTCCAACAGGGACCCTCCAGGGGCCCTGGTGGGTCCACCCCCTTCCATCTTTAGTTCTTCGAGAAGCTTCCGGGTCGCTGATTTTTTATATAATTTTTCCTTATTTTATTACGCACTTTTAATGGCCGGAAAACCTGAAATACAAAAACAGTAGAAAACAGGAGCTGGCAACTGGGTGCACTGAGTTAATAGGTTAGTCCAAATATGATCAAAAGTGTATGAAAGTTCAAGAAAAACATGGCAAAGTCACACAAATCATGCATGGAGCAAGCAGAAATTATAGATACGTTTGGGACGTATCAGCACCCCCAAGCTTAATTCCTGCTCGTCCTCGAGTAGGGAAATGATAAGAAGCATAATTTCTGTGGCGACATGCCACACAACCATATAAGGACTTTTAAGTAAATAAATCAAAGTATGCAATTAAATTCAAGTCTTAACAAGCAAGAGTCTATATTAGGATTGACACAAGTAACAAAAGAACAAAGGGTGCAAGAGCTCTCGCTGTCCGTGACTCGAATGTCTCCAGATGGTGTTTGCGTGCAAGAAGGGGGATATGGGAATACGAGATAAAAATATTTATTGAGAACTACTATCTACTAAAGTTTCACACTTAGTCTCCTTTGGATTCTTATCTTGACTCGTCCCCAGACCACTAACCAGGTACAAGTCAAACTGATCCACTCCCTTTTGATATTTTGAGCACTCATGCAATGGATGAGCGTGAGCAAGAAAGTTGACACCTAAAAGGCGAAACATAAAGAAGGTGGAGGAGGAAGACAAAAAGGTGTGAAAGGATCACATCAATGAGGACAATCATTGGCGAGATAAGGCCATATGATAGATATGATGTGAGGAGTAGGGATTGCCATGCAACGGATGCACATGTGAGCTAAAATCTCTCCAAGGGAACTAGTGGGGGTGCATCCAACTTGATTGCTCAAGAAGACCTAGAGCTCGTTTGAGGAGGCTCATCATTGGAATATACAAGCCAAGTTCTATAGTGTGAAGGTTCCTGATACGTCCCAAACGTATCTATAATTTCTGCTTGCTCGATGCATGTTTTGTGTGACTTTTCCATGATTTGCTTGAACTTTCATACACTTTTCAGCATATTTGGACTAATCTATTAACCCAGTGCACCCAGCTGCCAGTTGTTGTTTTCTGCTGTTTTTGTATTTCAGGTTTTCCGGCCATTAAAAGTGCTCCAAAAAATCCAGAAAAATCAGATAAAAAATCACCGACCCAGAAGCTTCCGGAATCACCAAGGTAGCGGAGGGGGCCCACCACATGACGCGCTAGTATCATTGCATATCCTGCTATCCTGGCAGAGGCATACATTTGCAGCATGATAGTTATATCTTCTTTATGTGAGTACTTTTGTAAAGTGTGAAAGATCTCCTATATTCTTGTAAAATATAGAGTTTTGCCCCTAAAGTGAGGAAAAAATCCCAAAGAGGACAAAATCAAAAGATCCCAAAGAGGACAAATGAGAGTTAAATAGAAAGAGCCATTGAGGCCACCAAGAAAATAAAAAAATAGAAAAAAGAGAAAAATAAAAATAAAATGAGAGAAGGGGCACACTACTATTCCTTTTGAGAGATCCACACTAGTACTTCATCCTCTATCCCTTGTACTCCATAGAGATCATCATCATGCATATAGCTATGTGGGGACCTTCACACTATAGAATTTGGCTTGTATATTCCAATGATGAGCCTCCTCAAACGAGCTCTAGGTCTTCTTGAGCAAGCAAGTTAGATGCACCCCCACTAGTTCCCTTGGAGAGCTTTTAGCTCACATGTGCATCCGTTGCATGACAATCCCTACTCCTCACATCATATCTATCATATGACCTTCTCTCGCCTATGATTGTCCTCATTGATGTGAGCCTTTCACACCTTTTTGTCTTCCTCCTCCATCTTCTTTCTGTTTCTCCTTATAGGTGTCAACTTTCTTGCTCACGCTCATCCATTGCATGAGTGCTCAAAATATCGAAAGGGAGTGGATCCGTTTGAATTGTACCTGGCTAGTGTTCTGGGGACGAGTCAAGATAAGAATCCACAGGAGACCAAGTGTGAAACTTTAGTAGATAGTTGTTCTCAACAACCTTTTCTCTCTCTTTTTCCCAGTCCCCTGCTTGCACGCAAACACCATCTGGAGACATTCGAGTCACAGACAGCGAGAGCTCTTGCACCTTTTGTTCTTTTGTTGCTTGTGTCAATGCTAATATAGACTCTTTCTTGTTAAGACTTGAATTGAATTGCATGCTTTAATTTCTTTACTTAAAAGTCCTTATATGGTTGTGTGGCATGTCACCACAGAAATTATGCTTGTTATCATTTACCTACTCGAGGACGAGCAGGAATTAAGCTTGGGGATGTTGATACGTCCCAAACATATCTATAATTTCTTCTTGCTCCATGCATGTTTTGTGTGACTTTTCCATGATTTGCTTGAACTTTTATACACTTTTGAGCATATTTGGACTAATCTATTAACCCAGTGCACCCAGCTGCCAGTTGCTGTTTTATTTTTGTTTTTTGTATTTCAGGTTTTCCGGCCATTAAAAGTGCTCCAAAAAATCCGGAAAACTCAGATAAAAAATCAGCGACCCGGAAGCTTCCGGAATCACCAAGGTAGCGGAGGGGGGCCACCACCAGGAGACGAGGAGGGTCCCTAGCGCGGCCCCACCCTAGGCCGCGCCAGGAGGCCTCCTGGCTGTCTGGTGGGTCCCCTCGACACCCCCTCCGCCTATATTTAGCCGTCGGGGTGGAAACCCCTAATATCGATCTATTTTCCGCGAACTCGCCTCTGTACCGCCGCCGACACCGTTTCAAGATCGGGCTGCATGGAGAAGCTTCCCCGGCACCCTTCCGGGAGGAGGAACCCCCTCCGGGAGACCATCCATAGCCATGGACGCCTCCCAGATGTGCCGTGAGTAGTCCCCCTTGGACCATGGGTCCGTGACCAGAAGCTATGTGATGTACTTCTCTCCTCTTTGTGCTTCCACTTTCGAGACCTCGTGTGCTGCCTCACATGATCGAGGCACTTTTGTAATTTCTGCTGTTGCTATGCTGAGTTTGCTAGGATCTGATGGATTATGAGGCTATGTTCAGATTGTGATGAGTAATATATTTGGTTCTTCTCTTTTATATTTTGTTCTTGAGTAAATTCTTGCATGTTCTCCGTTGCAGTATTTTGCTTTGGCCAAGTAGTTTGCTTGCAACTCCAAGAGGGAGCCTTATGCTTGATTGTGGGTTCAGCCCCCTGATGTCTAGCTTGAGTGACAGAAACATGAGACTAGGGGATGTGCTGTTGCCACCAGGGATAAAACAACGGTTCTGGTACCCGTGGGTGCAAGGACTGTTTACTTTACACAAAGTTCTTTTAATGCAGTTGTCTGTTGCTTTGATTTTACACTTTGGGTGGGATTCGCAACTTAATACCAGCGAGATGTTCTGGATAGATATCTCAAGGTGGATGATTCATAGTAGATTTAGTTGGATTTCGGTCTACTTACCTTGGCGTACTGCCCATTGCTTTTGAGCCCTTCCTTTCTTTGTAGCATAGTTAGCATTGCGGTGCCTTCATAATTCTGTCAATTGCCTAGCTGTGATTTGTTTACCTCGCTAGCACTTTTATCGTCTTTTGGGAGAGAGACATCACTAGTGAAAATCACGGGACCCCGGTCCATCTTCACATTAGTGTGTAACCCTTAGTTTACTTTCAGTCTTTACTTTTAGTTCCACTTTTATCTCTTGCGTTGATCCTTTGTAAACAGCAAGGCCGGAGGAATTGACAACTCCTCTATGCAGGTCCACATCAAGCGCCGTGACACCTACTTGTATCTCTTGGAGTCCTACTGGTTCGATACTCAACCTTAGCATCTTTGCTAAGGGAAACTTGCTGCTACACTGCATCTCAGATTACACTTGGGGTAACCAACGAGGAGAGTTGCCACTCTGTATCAGGTCCCCACATAGCTATATGCATGTATGATGATCTCTATGGAGTACAAGGGATAGAGGATGAAGTACTAGTGTGTATCTCTCAAAAGGAATAGTAGTGTGCCCCCTACTCTCTTTTTTTCTTTTTCCTATTTTTTGTATTTTTTTGGTGGCCTCAATGGCTCTTTCTATTTCTCTCATTTGTCCTCTTTGGGATCTTTTGATTTTGTCCTCTTTGGGATCTTTTCCTCACTTTAGGGGCAACACTCTATATTTTACAAGTATATAGGATATCTTTCACACTTTACAAGGGTACTCACATAAAGAAGATGTAACTATCATGATGCAAATGTATGCCTCTGCCAGGGTAGAAAGATATGCAATGATACTAGCGCGTCATGTAGCAATGATTAGGGAAAGGCCCAACTAGCATGCGGCTCATCGATCAAGCAAGTGGCATGTATGACATGAAGATCAAGTCATGAGAAGGTGGATGTTGCATGGCAATATATCTCGGAAAGGATATGGAAATGCCTGGATAGGTAGGTATGGTGGCTGTTTTGAGGAAGGATATAAGGAGGTTTATGATGACAGAGCGTATCATGCCAAGGGTTTGGATGTACCGGCAAAGGTGGATGCCAACTCTCGGAGTGAGAAGGAGGCAATGCACGACACAAGAGAGGCTAGAAAATATGGGAAGGTGGAAGTGTCAACTTTCGAATACTCACATTAGTCTGAAGAACTCATGCACTTATTATCGGTAACTCTCAATCTAATCAGGAGGTTCTCAAAGAGACAAGTACCCCGAGGAGGAGTGTATGGGGGTTTGGTTATCCTTGCGCATCCTCGACTCATGGTACGTGAGTGTACTCTAATATTCGAACCCTCCAGAGGTTAGTGATCCATCTAGTAGCTAGAGTTCTCAACAGGGGTTTTGGTTTTCGAAAATCACACGGATTGCCCAAAATACGACATCTATCACTAATAGGCTAAAGCTCTTAACACCATAAGTTCAAACATTACTCACATCAATACCTCAAAACTATTGCAAGTTACTACTACAAAGAGAATAACAACTTCAACTACCTAATCTCTAGTCAAGACACAAAGCTCAGTGCAACAGGAAAACTCTCTGAACAAGATAAAACATGCAACCTATATAAATTTCAACCTAATACAAAAGAAAATCTCTAGAAGAAAACTAAATCACTTCAACTAAACAGGGCAGCAGCTAAGAAACGAAAAAGAACGACTCACAACCAAGAAAATAAGCATGCAAATCCTATGAGGAGTTCTAATTCAAGCGGAGCATGTTTCTCTCCCACACAAAATAAAGCTGGGGTATAACTTGTTATGAACAGCAAACAAAGAAAAAACAAACCTAAGAAACGTAAAGAGTGAGACGCTCCAAGCATAGCACATAACGCATGAAGTGATAAAAATATAGTGCAACGAGGGACGAACTGATATTTGTTGATGAAGAAGGGGATGCACGGGGGAATCCCCAAGCTTAGACGCTTGAGTCTCCTTGAATATTTGTTGGGGATGCATGGGGGCATCCCAAAGCTTGAGCGTTTGACACTCCAGGATCATCTTTCATCATCTTCCATCGCACACTTGAAAACTCTCTTCATACACAACTCATCATAAGCTGATTAGAGAGGTTAGTACCCTATTAAAAAAATTCCCTTACTAGAAATAAAGATATTCTTGAAAACCTACTGTTTCTCAAGATTCCAAAAAGTTTTCTCAAAGAAAAAGTAAGCTTAAGGTTTGCAAAAGTTAGGAGAGACAAAATGTGGCAGAATCTGTGAAAAACAGAACATCAGGTAGTAAAGAATTTTTTAGTGGTACTTCTGCAACTCAAATCAAAAAACTCAGAACATACGAAAGTTCCATGATTGTATAGAGCACTCTGTGTAAAAAATTGAGCTAAAAAAGATGAACTGGTGATTTTCTATGATTTTTCCCGTCACGAGGACAGAATCTGTTTTATGGACATCATGTGACAACTTTCACTTCCCTTGTGATATGAGGCTATAAATGGCACAAAGCTTGAAAAATAAAGATACAATGATGTTTCTACAGTTGTAACAATCATCAAGACCACTAAAAACAGAAGTAAAAACATCTTGGGTTGCCTCCCAACAATCGCTTTCTTTTACACCTTTAAGCTAGGCATAAAGCAAAAGATCAAGTTGTATCAATTGAACCATCATCAAAAAGCTCTTCAATAGTACAACTAGTATTAAGAGGTTTCTCAAATAAAGGACGAATAAAAATTCTTCTAGGAATAAAGTCAAAAGGAGGAAAATCAATTGAAGTTTCATTAAAATTAAAGATAGATGTCTCCTCCAAAGTCTTCACTGTTTCAACTCTCTTGGCAATAGGTGCGTCAACTTTAGCTCGAGGAACCTTAGGGACGTAAACGAACTTGTGTTCCTTTCTTGCCGGAGTTTCATACTTTTTTTGTTTTGATTGAGGAAAAGGTAGTTCCTAGAATTTCAATAACTTCCTCAATCTTCTCTATCCTAGAAGACTTCTCATCAAGGGATTTGATAGTCTCCAAAGTTTTGATAATTTTTTGCATGGAGCAATTTAGCCTATTCAAATTCCCTTGAGTCTTACAATCCAACTCATTTACTTTATCGATACTTGGCATATCTAACTCTATTTTTTCAAGTTTTGTCATAATGTGAGCTAGAGTAATGTCCTCCTTAATGCTAGCAACGGGGAGATTTCCAACAAGATTTTAAATAATATTAAGGGCTTCCCAAACTGGATCCTCTATAAAGTTCCCATTGATAGCAGTGTCTAAGACAAACCTATTCCAAGAAGTAATCCCAACATAAAAATTTCTAAGCAGGATAGTAGTGGATTGCTTCTTGGTGGCCCTCTTTTGAGAATCATTAATTCTATACCAAGCATCTTTCAGACTTTCACCACCTCTCTGAGTAAAGGTAAGTACTTCTGCCTTACCAAAGGAAAAAGGAACAGCCATAGTGGTAACTACTAGCAAAGTAACAGGTATTTTTGGTATTTTTGATAAGGGACACAAAAGTAAAAACTGAAAGGTAATCTAACAAGACTAAAAAGCAAAGGTAAAAGATAGTGTGCAACTCCCCTATCTTGTAGACTGGAGTCCCCGGCAACGGCACTGTCGGGACCCGGGGTTAGCGTATGCAAGTCCAGTTAAGACATAGTCATATGGAGAGCCGAGAACCGTACCCACTTGTCTAAGCAGACAAGGCCAAGAACCGAACGTTCTCGGAAAGCATCGTACGTGAGGGGCATCCCATCCAGGCCGGATGATCAACTGAGATGGGTCCTCATCTTCCGCACACAAGTCTAATGATATGGGTGGTGAACTCCCATATTCAAAGACAAGTCGCCTCAACCATACTATCGACTATCTCATAACTCTTACATAGACTTACTCCAGCCCGATCACTTAGTCGGGGTCTAGGGCGGGCTCGATCATACCACAAAGTGTGCACGAGACAGAGTCTCGAACAATCGCATCGTGATGCCCCAAGCTGCGCACATCTAAGGGCCACTTGGTGTATGAAAGACCGCCAGCCAGATCACAACTAAGGTCTCGAAAACCCATACAAAGACATGCATGTTATAAACATACACGCAGCACACATGCCTTGTATGAACAGTAGGTATCATTGCAATTCTCTACAAAGTATACAATTTTATTGATAACTCTTATAGAGTGCACACAGAGATCACAAACATGTGATCCAACATTACAACATAAGAGGAAGCAAATTATGTCTGAGTACAGACAAGTTTAACAAATGGCTTAAGAAGCCTTATTTAAACACAAGCCCTCCACGAGGGAACCAGTCGTCTGACTGGGACTAGACTAGCTTGATCTTCAGTCGTCCAGCTCGATGAAGAAGCCACCTTCGGGGTCGGTGGTATCATCTAAAACATAGATTAAGCAAACGTGAGTACAAAGTCGTACTCAGCAAGACTTACATAGGAGCTATACTACTCATGCACATGTATCAAGGTAAAGGGAGGTGGGGTTTCACTTGCAGAAATGCCAGCTTTGACTTGGCTAATCCTGAACTACGAGTACCAGACTTTGAGGTAAGAAGCGTACACGAGTCCACTACTTTCTCCAACCAATTACACCACTATGGTGCCTTCCTCGACTTCCCCACGAGAAAGCACGCCATAGCACTCACACTTATCTTGGTGTGTTTTAGAAGTATCCAGTTCAAGTTGTCTAATAATCAAGCTAAGCTTTCCAAGTAGTCCATAACCGCGGACGCGGCTATTCGAATAGTTTTGTTAACCCTGCAGGGGTGTACCGCTACACACACATGATCATCATTTACCGCCTTTGATCTCGACACCATTCAAGGGGTGCCAGCGAGGATGCTCACCACAACTGTTACCTCATAGTCGATCTAGTCCGAGAAAGCCGCCTACTTGGGTTGGTTACCACTATCGTGAACCCGGCCGGTTTACCGAAGTGGACCCAAGTGATGTGTGCGTGGTGCATAAGCCGGTCTCGGATGAGCCGTTCTCTCACTTAGCATCCAGGCCACAAGCCTACCAGAACTCCGAACTATTGCGACATCTGGACATCGAAAGGGATGAGTTAGTAAGTTGAGAGGGGTCAGTGAGACCAATGTGTGGTTGTACTCTTCATCTTGGATCACCACACAAGAACTCGGACTTAGGGCGGTGTTCAACGAGACAACCCACCGTGTACTCCTACACAACCTCTCATCGTTCACCTTGTATTAGGGTAGATTCACCAACACTTTTCTACCAACATCAACATGATCATTCCCATCCCGACTCACATCACAGTAACAACATGGTATCATACTAAGCATGCAATAAGCGATAATCATTTGCAGGGGCCACATGATATCAAACAACTCCTACATTTGCTAGGATTGTGGTTTGCTTACTACTGTGACAAAATGATAGGTCATGCAAAGGAATGGGTTCATCTATGCGGTAGAAACGAATCATGGTGATCATCCTATACAATGCATAAGCGAGACATGAGAGGGAAGTGGGATTTTATCGACATGATCAATGGGGGTTTGCTTGCCTTGCTGACGAGGTTCGGGTTCTGGGTCTTCAACGAAGGGGGAAGCCTCCTGCTCCGGTTCCACCTCTACTCGACAAACAACAAGCAAAGTAGCAAATTAAATACAATGCACAATCACGTAATGGAAGGTTGGAACTTGATGTAAATGCTTTGATGTGTGAAGCAATTCCTTTTAAAAAGGAGTATATTGCAAATTGAATTGCAAATTCGAACTCCAATTTGAATTCAAACTTAACCAAGTACATGTGACATTGTTTGATCATTTTGAACCTTTTGGAAATGTCTATGATATTCCTCTGAAGTGTGGTTGAATTGCAGTATAATTCCATGGTTCAAGTTGCAAAGTCATTTGAATTGAATTTGAATTAATTCCAAATAAATCAAATGACATATGCTACCGGTACCATTTTAAAATCAACTCAAACATAGTTGAAAGTTGCAATTTTTGATACCTTATTTTGTCCTGATCATTTTTCATATATTATTTGTCCAATTTGGAGTTAATATGAATTTTCTATGAATTTCCAAAGTTTGGGGTATTTTCTGGAATTTTCTGGAATTTTTTTAATTCAATTTGATTTTCTGGAAATTCATTTAATCTAGTTATTGCGTCAGGCTGACGTCAAGCTGGCGTCAGGGGGGGGGCTGACATGTGGGTCCAGGGTGTCAGTGAATGGTTGATTTAATCCGGCTGGTTAATCTAATCCAGTGGCTTAATTAAGCCACTGGGCCCACTGGTCAGTGACCTAGGGTCACTTAACCCAGGTGGGGTTAAGTCCCTAAGCACGCCCACGTCGGCGGGGCTGCCGGCGGCTAAACGCCGGCGACCAGAACCGCGGCGGCGCTGCACGGGGAGGTGGTTCCGGCCATCATTCGAAGCGCTGTGTCCTCCAGATTGAAGCCCTTGCTGTTGCGCGTCGAAAGAGACCGATCCCAAGTGCTGGGGTGTCCTGTACGCTTGCCGGCGTCGAGTTCTGCGGCGACGGAGCTACGGCTGTGATCGGGAATTCGCTACAAGGCGCGAATTGAGGCGGGGCTAGGCTGGTTCGAAGAAGTGGAGCACGGGGAACGTGATGGACAACACGGCAAGCTCGATTACGTAGCGGTTGGTCGTCGCCATGGATCCCGGCGGCGAGGAGCTTCGGCTCTTATGGCGGCCATGGCTAGAGGAAGCAATCGAGGGGGTAAAGTTAGGGGTTTTGATCCCGCGCTCACCAGGAACTCAGCAGAGCAGACGGTGAGGTGAACGGCGGCGTGATGACGACGAATTCGACGAAGTTGCGTGGCGGCCGTAGACGAAGACGACGACGCGATTCGGCAGCTCCAGGGGCCTTCAGCTCCTCCTATTCCGCTCGAAGAAGAAGACGACTGCGGTGAAGACGATGGACAGGGTCCTGGGGCTTCTCGGCGTTTATGGCTAAGCGGGGGCTCGACGGTGCTCCGGCGTTCTTCTCGGGCGTCGACGAAACGGACGAGGGAGACGGGGAGGAAGCTCGTGGAGGGGGGGAATGGAGTGGGGAAGCTTCTGGGCGTCTCCAGGCGTGGAGATGTGGCACCGGGGAAGCAGGAGGTGGCCAGGCACGGCGGCGGCCTCGGCATGTCGGGCACGCAGCTGCCTGGCTGCCTGAGGAAGACGACAGGGGAGGGAAGGTGGGCTGGGCCGGCTGGGGAACTAGTTGGGCCTCTTTGAGGTAAGCCCTTTTTCTTTTTCTTTCTGTTTTCACTTCTGACATTTGTTCTGTTTAGCTAAATAAAATAGCTAAACATTTTATTAAATGCTGAAAACTTTTATATGGCCTCATAATAAAATAGACTAGCCACTTATAAAGTTTCAACATTTTTAAAATTCAAATAATTTGAATCTTAACTCAAATAGGGTTATTTGATTAATTCCAAGGCACTGTTTGAATATTTTAAAAATCCATGAGTATGGGATGGGTCCCACATCACTTGATATGTGATCAGACTCATTTATAAGACTTTTCAAAAATCTAACATGAATTTTTGGAGAAGATTTTTATCTGGCCTTTTGAATTAATTCATCTGGGGGGGGTTCCTTCTCCCATTTTGCTTTTGAATTGATTTCAAAGATTTCTTTTGAAATTTTGACATGATGCAAGTTTAATTTGACCCTAGCACATTACCTAACAGAGGGTTCTGACAGGCACCAAAAATTGCACTTTCAGAAACCTAATCTTCTGACGACGAGTGACACGCTCTGCGGAATCAAGAATACGAACGGGGTATTCTCGATAAGAAAGGTCATCTTGGAGATCAAGCGTTTCATGGTCGACTTCGCGGATGGGGTCCTTGAAGCAACGCCTAAGTTGGGACACATGGAATACATCATGTACTCGGGAAAGGTGCGGGGGTAGTTCAAGTTGGTAGGCAACTTCTCCACGTTTAGCAATAATGCGAAAAGGTCCGATGTAACGTGGGGCCAACTTGCTTTTGATACCGAAACGTTGGGTTCCCTTCAGAGGAGTACCCCGAAGGTAAGCCTTCTCATCCAGATTGTAGCTCTCTTGCCTATGATGACGATCATAGTAGCTTTTCTGACGATACTGGGCTGCTTTCAATTGATCACGAACAATGCGAACTTGCTCTTCTACTTCCTTGATCATGTCCGGTCCACAGAATTGTCTTTCACCGGTTTCTGACCAGTTCAGTGGTGTTCGACATCGTCGTCCATAAAGGAGTTCAAAAGGAGCCATGTTCAGACTAGATTGAAAACTATTGTTATAAGCAAATTCGGCAAATGGAAGAGACTTCTCCCAATTGTTTCCGAATGAGATAACACAAGCTCTAAGCATGTCTTCAAGAATTTGGTTAACCCTTTCGACTTGACCGCTAGACTGAGGATGGAAAGCCGTACTAAAGGAGAGATGAGTTCCCGTAGCATTCTGAAAGCTTCCCCAAAATCTAGAGGTGAAAAGGCTACCGCGATCAGAATTGATTTCCAAAGGAACACCATGAAGGGATACAATTCTAGAGATGTACAAGTCCGCTAACTGGCTAGCAGTTATAGACTCGCGAACCGAAAGGAAGTGAGCAACTTTGGAAAGCCTATCTATGACAACGAAGATGGCATTGTTTCCTTTCTGGGTTTTTGGAAAGCCGGTGATGAAGTCCGTACCGACTTTGTCCCATTTCCACTCGGGAATAAACAAAGGTTGCAGTGTACCAGCAGGTCTTTGATGTTCTGCCTTAATGCGATGACAAACATCACATTCGGCAACAAATTGAGCAATGTCTCTCTTCATCCTAGTCCACCAAAATCTCTGGCGTAGATCTCGGTACATTTTTGTGCTACCGGGATGAATCGAGAGGGGTGTGTCATGGGCTTCCTTGAGGATTAGTTGCCTTAGTTCCCTATTCTTAGGTACTACCAAACGATTTTCAAAGAATACCGTTCCCTTGCTATCTGTGGAGAAACATTTAGCAACTCCGCTAGCAATGTTCTCCTTGATCCGGCGAACACCTCGTGCACGCCTTTGGGCAACTATGATTTGATCCTCAAGAGTTGGTTTCGCCACCAAGGTAGAAAGATAGCCATGAGGAACAATCTCAAGGTTGAGCTTGCGAAATTCCTCATGAAGAAGTGGTTGATACTGTTGTAACATGAGGTTGTTACAATACGACTTACGACTTAGTGCATCAGCCATGACATTGGCTTTGCCTGGGGTGTAAGAAATTCCTACGTCGTAATCTTTTATCAACTCAATCCAGCGTCTTTGCCTGAGATTAAGATCTGGCTGGGTGAAAATGTATTTGAGGCTTTGGTGGTCGCAATAGATCCCGCAACGGTTACCAAGGAGGTAATGTCGCCAAGTTGTTAGGGCATGAACTACGGCAGCGAGTTCAAGGTTATGGGTAGGATAGTTCTCTTCATGTGGCCGCAACTGGCGTGAAGCATAAGCTACCACATGTCGATCTTGCAGAAGTATGCATCCTAACCCTTGTCGTGATGCGTCACAATAGATCTCGAAATCCTTTTTGGTGTCTGGAGGTGCAAGTACGGGTGCAGAAGTCAATCTTCTTTTTAGCTCTTGAAAGCTTTCCTCACACTTGGGAGTCCATAAGAATTTCTTATCTTTCTTGAGGATTTCAGTTAGAGGCTTTGCAACTTTAGAAAAGTTCTCGACGAAGCGATGGCAATAGCTGGCTAGGCCAAGAAAACTCCTAACTTGCTTAACCGATTCAGGTGGAGTCCAGTCAAGGACGGCCTGAAATCTCTCGGGATTCACAGCAATGCCTTTTGCAGAAATCACGTGGCCTAAGTAGGTCACTTCTGGTAGCCAGAATTCACACTTGGAGAATTTAGCATACAGGCGATGCTCTCTAAGTTTCATCAATACCAGCCTTAGGTGTTCGGCATGTTCTTCTTCGTTCTTCGAGTAGATGAGAATGTCATCGAGATAAACCACAACTAATTTATCTAAGTACTCCATGAAGATCGAATTCATCATGCATGAGAAAGTGGCGGGGGCATTGGTTAAACCAAAGGACATGACGGTATACTCGTAAAGACCATAACGAGTAGTAAAAGCCGTTTTGGGAATGTCCTCGTTTCGGATCTTGATTTGATGATAGCCTAATCTCAAATCCATCTTGGAGAAGACAGAGGATCCTGCAAGTTGATCATAAAGATCATTGATCCTGGGCAATGGGTACTTGTTCTTTATCGTCGCTAAATTTAGCGGGCGATAGTCTATGCACATTCTTTCTGTTCCATCTTTCTTCGTTACGAACAGAACGGGGCAACCCCATGGCGATGAGCTAGGGCGGATGAAGCCTTTTTCCAACAAAGCTTCTAGTTGGGTTTTAAGCTCAGCTAACTCACGTGGGGCCATTTTGTATGGGCGTCTAGAAATTCGTGCGGTTCCTGGGGCAAGATCCACTATAAACTCTACACATCTGTCGGGTGGCATGCCCGGAAGCTCTTCAGGAAAGACATCCGGGAAGTCACGAACCACCGGAATATCTTCAAGTTCGGGAAGGGGAAGTACATTCAAGGAATGCACTTGGGTTCTTGTTCTGGGCGAGGTGTAGTTGACGGTTTTGCCTGAAGGGTGGGTGAGTTTCACGGATTTGCCTTTGCAATCCAGGTAGGCATTCTGTCTTGATAGCCAATCCATGCCAAGGATGACATCAATATCTGAACACTTGAGGGCTATGAGTGAAGCAAGGAATACTAAACCCTCAATTGCAATCTGATTACCATGGCTTACTCTATTAGTTTGCCATCTTGACCCTGGAGTTTGAATAATCATTGGGGTGGACAATTCAACAAAAGATAACTCATGAAGAAGTGCATAACTTTTCGACATGAATGAATGAGATGCTCCTGGGTCGAAAAGAACGGAAGTAGGAACATAATTGACTGGGAGCGTACCAAGAATGACGTCAGTGGTGTCGTCAGTCTCTTTGGCGGCGATCTGGTTCACACGTCCACGAGTGGCGGGAGGAGCGGGTTTGGCGGTGTAGACCTTCTGGGGGGGCTTGCCACGACCATTGTTGTTGCCTCCGGCACGGGGTGGAGCATTCTGGTGTTGGATCTGTATCTGGGGACACTCGCGAGAATAGTGGCCTGCCTGACCACACTTGTAGCAGGCTCCAAAAACAGTGCGTGGAGCTGGGTTGTTTGGTGGAGCTGGGTGGAACTGGGTTGGTGGACGAGGCGCCACATAGGATGGCCTCGGTGGGTTGTTCTGGCAGAACATACTGTTTGGGATCCAGATCTTGCGCTTCTGGGAGCCAGAACTGGATGAACTGTCATCTCTAGGGTGTTTGCGAAAGTCGTTGGGGGTGTTCATGTCCTCGGCCTTGATGGCCTTGTTGACAAGGACCTGGAATGTGGCAAAGTCATGAAGGTTGAGCTCACGACGGAGTCCAGTGTTGAGGCCACGACGGAACCTCTCTTGCTTCTTTGCGTCGGTGGAGACTTCTTCGGCAGCATAGCGAGCAAGTCGGTTGAACTCACGACTAAACTCGTCAACGGTCATTCTGCCTTGGGTGAGGTTGCAGAACTCCTCACGCTTGCGGTCCATAAGACCCTTGGGAATGTGGTGCTCGCGGAAGGACGTGCAGAATTCATCCCAAGATGCGGGCGGTCCAGCGGGACGCATATTCAGAAAGTTCTCCCACCAAGAACTAGCTGCACCTTCGAGGTGATAGGTGGCATAGCTGACCTTGTCGCCATCTGCAACATGGCCTGCTTGGAGCTTCCTCTCGATGCTGCGAAGCCAGTCATCGGCGTCAAGGGGCTCGGTGGAGTAACTGAAAACCGGGGGATGAAGTCGGATGAAGTCGTTCAGGGACACCAGCTCATTGCGCTGCTGAGTGGTGTTGCGAGCAATGACTTCCAACAGATGGTGAGAGTCTCGGCGGTTCCTCTCGACCTCCATCAAAACCTGTGCCATCGTGGGTGGGGGTGGAAGGTTGCCTTCCTCCTAGTCATTCCCACGATCTTGGTTACGACCAACCTGGCCACGGGTTCCTTGAGACATCCTGAAGGTGAAAACCAACGTCAAACAGAGTTGATTGGAAGAATCTAAACAAGGTATTGAAGTACTGGAAGGATTACAGAGCAAAGGAAGTAATCATCTTGACAACATGGTGATAAAAGCGTACAAGCCATATATTCACAAGCTGTCATACAAACCATACATTGTTTTAGTACAAGCACTAAGCTAATACAAACGTGATGAAGATGATACATCCTTCAGAGGCACTCTGACTTCCTATACATTATTTATCTAAGCATCTGGAACTTAGACACCTTTCTTACAATATACTAAGATACTACTACATCCTCACTAAGTAAGACCACAGGCGGTCTCACTCATCTCCATCTCCATAGTAGTCCTCGTAAAAGTTACCCGCGTATCCCGGTAGCTGGAGGTGACCATCGGAAAACACAGAGGCCTGTGAACCCTGATATCCATTTGGGCAAGGATGGGGCCTAGGCCCAGCGTAGGGTGGAAGCAAAGGACCACGGGGTGGAAAAATGCCTCCAATCTCGGGCCAGGCAACTCGAGAAGGCATCTGAGTCCTCACTGGGTAGATTGCATCAAACTCAACTGATCCCACGCTCACAAATGGTGCCAAGAGTGTCAGTGCTCGATACAAACGAACACGGGTGGCGTGGAGCTCGAAATGGAGAGCGCGTGCATCACGATCTCTGTCACTAGCAAACCTAGCAGTCATCTGAAGTGCTGGATCCTCTGCAGAGTGATCTGAGTAGAGTCCGGTGTAATATCCCTCTTCTCCTGGAAGTGCAGCAGGGATATAGCGGAAAGAAGTCTCTCTCAGCATAGTGTGCTCCTCTCTCAGCAGGGTCATACATGAATATGCAGCATCCTGCACAGCCATGTTCTCTGTCATGCCAATGCCATGTCCAAAGTGGATAGGATGAGTGACTCCAACGTGGTGCGGGTAGATCCGAACAATGCAGTGGAACTGCGTCTGGTTGAAGTCGTGAAACTGCTCTTCGACGGTGTACTCAGGGTACCACCGATATCCCACATAGGACATCATCTCGATCAACGTGGCGGGATGGCCACGCACACCGAGGCACCTGGTCAAACAAACAATCTGCCTAGGGGGAAGATCTGCCATCTGAAATAGAAAGGAGTTTGCAAATGCATCAGATTATGAGATAAACCTGGAATGACTCGGACAGCATAACGACTGTAATTGTAAGAAATGACAATTTCTTCCAATCATGAAAAACAGCACTTACATACGATGTAATAAAACAGGGAGCATAACCACTCTAACAAACCGATCACAACTTTCCTACGGCTATGAGGAAGCAAACAACGAGATGTTCTAATCAGACAGAGGAGAGCCTAGTCCTATCTTCCCGTAGAATAAGATGAGGGTGACTCAGAACTCAGAACGAAGGGGGTAAGGAGAAAAAAGAAGCCTTACGTTATTCCCTTATATACCCAGAGTAACTATATAACTATAGCAAGCTAGACTCGACTTCGGCCAAGGCTACTAGTCCTACAGTCAGTCCTGCTCTGATACCAAGTCTGTCGGGACCCGGGGTTAGCGTATGCAAGTCCAGTTAAGACATAGTCATATGGAGAGCCGAGAACCGTACCCACTTGTCTAAGCAGACAAGGCCAAGCACCGAACGTTCTCGGAAAGCATCGTACGTGAGGGGCATCCCATCCAGGCCGGATGATCAACTGAGATGGGCCCTCATCGTCCGCACACAAGTCTAATGATATGGGTGGTGAAGTCCCATATTCAAAGACAAGTCGCCTCAACCATACTATTGACTATCTCATAACTCTTACATAGACTTACTCCAGCCCGATCACTTAGTCGGGGTCTAGGACGGGCTCGATCATACCACAAAGTGTGCACGAGACAGAGTCTCGAACAATCGCATCGCGATGCCCCAAGCTGCGCACATCTAAGGGCCACTTGGTGTACGAAAGACCGCCAGCCAAATCACAACTAAGGTCTCGAAAACCCATACAAAGACATGCATGTTCTAAACATACACGCATCACACATGCCTTGTATGAACAGTAGGTATCATTGCAATTCTCTACAAAGTATACAATTTTATTTATAACTCTTATAGAGTGCACACAGAGATCACAAACATGTGATCCAACATTACAACATAAGAGGAAGCAAATTATGTCTGAGTACAGACAAGTTTAACAAATGGCTTAAGAAGCCTTATTTAAACACAAGCCCTCCACGAGGGAACCAGTCGTCTGACTGGGACTAGACTAGCTTGATCTTCAGTCGTCCAGCTCGATGAAGAAGCCACCTTCGGGGTCTGTGGTATCATCTAAAACATAGATTAAGCAAACGTGAGTACAAAGTCGTACTCAGCAAGACTTACATAGGAGCTATACTACTCATGCACATGTATCAAGGTAAAGGGAGGTGGGGTTTCACTTGCAGAAATGCCAGCTTTGACTTGGCTAATCCTGAACTACGAGTACCAGACTTTGAGGTAAGAAGCGTACACGAGTCCACTACTTTCTCCAACCAATTACACCACTATGGTGCCTTCCTCAACTTCCCCACGAGAAAGCACGCCATAGCACTCACACTTATCTTGGTGTGTTTCAGAAGTATCCAGTTCAAGTTGTCTAATAATCAAGCTAAGCTTTCCAAGTAGTCCGTAACCGCGGACGCGGCTATTCGAATAGTTTTGTTAACCCTGCAGGGGTGTACCGCTACACACACATGATCATCATTTACCGCCTTTGATCTCGACACCATTCAAGGGGTGCCAGCGAGGATGCTCACCACAACTGTTACCTCATAGCCGATCTAGTCCGAGAAAGCCGCCTACTTGGGTTGGTTACCACTATCGTGAACCCGGCCGGTTTACCGAAGTGGACCCAAGTGATGTGTGCGTGGTGCATAAGCCGGTCTCGGATGAGCCGTTCTCTCACTTAGCATCCAGGCCACAAGCCTACCAGAACTCCGAACTATTGCGACATCTGGACATCGAAAGGGATGAGTTAGTAAGTTGAGAGGGGTCAGTGAGACCAATGTGTGGTTGTACTCTTCATCTTGGATCACCACACAAGAACTCGGACTTAGGGCGGTGTTCAACGAGACAACCCACCGTGTACTCCTACACAACCTCTCATCGTTCACCTTGTATTAGGGTAGATTCACCAACACTTTTCTACCAACATCAACATGACCATTCCCATCCCGACTCACATCACAGTAACAACATGGTATCATACTAAGCATGCAATAAGCGATAATCATTTGCAGGGGCCACATGATATCAAACAACTCCTACATTTGCTAGGATTGTGGTTTGCTTACTACTGTGACAAAATGATAGGTCATGCAAAGGAATGGGTTCATCTATGCGTTAGAAACGAATCATGGTGATCATCCTATACAATGCATAAGCGAGACATGAGAGGGAAGTGGGATTTTATCGACATGATCAATGGGGGTTTGCTTGCCTTGCTGACGAGGTTCGGGTTCTGGGTCTTCAACGAAGGGGGCAGCCTCCTGCTCCGGTTCCACCTCTACTCGACAAACAACAAGAAAAGTAGCAAAGTAAATACAATGCACAATCACATGATGGAAGGTTGGAACTTGATGTAAATGCTTTGATGTGTGAAGCAATTCCATTTAAAAAGGAGTATATTGCAAATTGAAATGCAAATTCAAACTCCAATTTGAATTCAAACTTAACCAAGTACATGTGACATTGTTTGATCATTTTGAACCTTTTGGAAATGTGTATGATATGCCTCTGAAGTGTGGTTGAATTGCAGTATAATTCCATGGTTCAAGTTGCAAAGTCATTTGAATTGAATTTGAATTAATTCCAAATAAATCAAATGACATATGCTACTGGTCCCATTTTAAAATCAACTCAAACATAGTTGAAAGTTGCAATTTTCATATATTATTTGTCCAATTTGGAGTTAATATGAATTTTCTATGAATTTCCAAAGTTTGGGGTATTTTCTGGAATTTCTTTAATTCAATTTGATTTTCTGGAAATTCATTTAATCGAGTTATTGCGTCAGGCTGACGTCAAGCTGGCGTCAGGGGGGGGGGCTGACATGTGGGTCCAGGGTGTCAGTGACTGGTTGATTTAATCCGGCTGGTTAATCTAATCCAGTGGCTTAATTAAGCCACTGGGCCCACTGGTCAGTGACCTAGGGTCACTTAACCCAGGTGGGGTTAAGTCCCTAAGCACGGCCACGTCGGCGGGGCTTCCGGCGGCTAAACGCCGGCGACCAGAACCGCGGCGGCGCTGCACGGGGAGGTGATTCCGGCCATCATTCGAAGCGCTGTGTCCTCCAGATTGAAGCCCTTGCTGTTGCGCGTCGAAAGAGACCGATCCCAAGTGCTGGGGTGTCCTGTACGCTCGCCGGCGTCGACTTCTGCGGCGACGGAGCTACGGCTGTGATCGGGAATTCGCTACAAGGCGCGAATTGAGGCGGGGCTAGGCTGGTTCAAAGAAGTGGAGCACGGGGAACGTGATGGACAACACGGCAAGCTCGATTGCGTAGCGGTTGGTCGTCGCCATGGATCCCGGCGGCGAGGAGCTTCGGCTCTCATGGCGGCCATGGCTAGAGGAAGCAATCGAGGGGGTAAAGTTAGGGGTTTTGATCCCGCGCTCACCAGGAACTCAGCAGAGCAGACGGTGAGGTGAACCGCGGCGTGATGACGACGAATTCGACGAAGTTGCGCGGCGGCCGTAGACGAAGACGACGACGCGATTCAGCAGCTCCAGGGGGTTTCAGCTCCTCCTATTCCACTCGAAGACGAAGACGACTGCGGTGAAGACGATGGACAGGATCCTGGGGCTTCTCGGCGTCGATGGCTACGCGGGGGCTCGACGGTGCTTCGGCGTTCTTCTTGGGCGTCGACGAAACGGACGAGGGAGACGGGGAGGAAGCTCGTGGAGGGGGGGAATGGAGTGGGGAAGCTTCTGGGCGTCTCCAGGCGTGGAGATGTGGCACCGGGGAAGCAGGAGGTGGCCAGGCACATCGGCGGCCTCGGCATGCCGGGCACGCAGCTGCCTGGCTGCCTGAGGAAGACGACAGGGGAGGGAAGGTGGGCTGGGCCGGCTGGGGAACTAGTTGGGCCTCTTTGAGGTAAGCCCTTTTTCTTTTTCTTTCTGTTTTCACTTCTGACATTTGTTCTGTTTAGCTAAATAAAATAGCTAAACATTTTATTAAATGCTAAAAACTTTTATATGGCCTCATAATAAAATAGACTAGCCACTTATAAAGTTTCAACATTTTTAAAATTCAAATAATTTGAATCTTAACTCAAATAGGGTTATTTGATTAATTCCAAGGCACTATTTAAATATTTGAAAAATCCATGAGTATGGGATGGGTCCCACGTCACTTGATATGTGATCACACTCATTTATAAGACTTTTCAAAAATCTAACATGAATTTTGGGAGAAGATTTTTATCTGGCCTTTTGAATTAATTCATCTGGGGGGGTTCCTTCTCCCATTTTGCTTTTGAATTGATTTCAAAGATTTCTTTTGAAATTTTGACATGATGCAAGTTTACTTTGACCCTAGCACATTACCTAACAGAGGGTTCTGACAGGCACCAGAAATTGCTTCTGGCTAGGGAGCTGAAGGGACCAGTCTACTTGTTGTACCTTGGAGTCTCCGGCAACGGCGCCAGAAATAGCTTGATACAGTGAGGAAGATAGTTCTCTCACTTCTCGTTGGTTACCCCAAGTGGAAGGTGAGATGTAGCGTAGCAGCAAATTTCCCCTATGTGGAGGATAGGGTTTGTATCCCGTAGGACTCGCAGAGATACAAGAAGGTGGTAAAGTGAACAGTGGCGCCGAGGTTGCTAACTTCGCCTGGACCTGCACACACAGCAAATAACTTTGCTCCAAACGAGTACAGAGGAGTTTTTATTCCTCCGGCCTTGCTGTTTACAAAGGATCAATGCAAGAGATAATAATAGTGGCAACTGAAAGTAAAGACTGAACGTAAATTGAAGATGTAAACAATGGTGGAAATATGGACCGGGGTGCCATGACGTTCACTAGTGATGTCTCTCTCCCAAAAGACGATAAAAGTGCTAGCGAGGTAAACAAATCACAGCTGGGCAATTGACAAGATTATAAACGCACTGCAATGCTAACTATGCTAATAAAGAAAGGAAGAGGCTCAAAAGCAATGGGAAGTACGCCAAGGTAAGTAGACCGAAATCCATCTGCATCTACTACGAATCATCCACCTTGAGATATCTATCCAGAACGTCTCGCTGGTATTAAGTTGCGAATCCCACCCAAAGTGTAAACTCAAAGCACAGACAACTGCATTAGAAGAACTATGCGTAAAGTAAACAATCCTTGCACCCGCAAGTACAAGCACTGTTGTTTTATCCCTGTTGGCAACAGCACATCCCCTAGTCTCATGTTTCTGTCACTCAAGCTAGACATGAGGGGGCTGAACCCACAATCAAGCATAACGGTCCCTCTTGGAGTTGCAACAAATCACTTCGCCAAAGTCAAATACGGCAACGGAGAACATGCAAGAATTTACTAAAGAACACAAATATAAAAGAGAACCAAATATATTACTCATCACAATCTGAACATAATCTCGTAATCCATCAGATCCCAGCAAACTCAGCATAGCAACACAGAAAATACAAAGGTGTCTCGATCATGTGAGGCAGCTCACGAGGTCTCGAAAGTGGAAGCACAAAGAGTGGAGGAGAACATCACATAGCTACTGGTCATGGACCCATGGTCCAAGGGGGACTACTCACAAGACATCCGGGAGGCGTCCATGGTGATGGATGGTCTCCCGGAGGGGATTCCTCCTTCCGTAAGGGTGCCGGGGCAACTTCTCCTGGCAGCCCCGATCTTGAAACGGCGGCGGCGACGGTACAGAGAGGATAACCGGAATAGCAGATCGATCTTAGGGGTTTTCTCCGCGGGGGCTAAATATAGGCCAAAGGAGGCACCGAGAGGGGCCACAGGGCAGCCAAGAGGCCTCCTGGCGCACCCTAGGGTGGTGTGTGACGCCCCCAAAATCGGACCGTGTACAGTAATCATACACGCAAGGTACACGATCGAGATTAGGGACTCACGGTGAGATATCACAACACAACTCTATGAATAAAATAATACAAGCTGTTTAATACAAGCCAGGGGCCACGAGGGCTCGAATACAACAGCTCGAAAGCACAAAGTTAGTGGAAGAAAAAGTGTCTGAGTACAGACACAAGGTACACATGATCTGCCTTAAGAAGGCGAGCACAAATAACAACAGATCAAAAAGGCGAGGCCTCCTGCCTAGGAACCTCCAAACTACTCCTGGTCAAAGGGGAACTCGACGTCGTAGAAGGCATTGGGGATCTTCATGTTGCGGTGGTCGTCGTCGGGGATCTCCTGCTCCTGGTCTCCAAGGCTCCAACGTCGTCTGCAGCGGCCGATCAGGCAAAACAAAAAGGGGGAATAAAGCAAAGGTGAGTATCTAGCATACCCGCGAGTCTTACGTCCGCTACTAAGCATTATGCATTGTATCAATGGAAAGGGGATGCTGTATATAGTGGACTGCATGGTAGAAATCAGAACAAGGATGAGAAGCTAGGCCTATCGAAGACTAGCATCTTTCGACGAGTCTTGACGCATGAGAAGAGAATAGCCAACAGTTTATATAAAGCATAAAGTAACAATGCAGCAGAAGTTGCTGCAACATTGTATAATAATAAGTTGTAATCATAATTAACAATGCCTTCAAGTTCCCTTCCTCAACATCCCCGCGAGGAAGAAAACCCGGAACCATACATTTTGATAGTAGTAGTTTGTAGTGGTAAGATCTAGCTTCAGCATAAAGCGTCTTGTTACCGTGGACACGGCTATTCGAATAGATTAAACTCCCTGCAAGGGTGCACTACTGTTCAGCCTGCACGCTCGGATCTCCAGGGTGGCGGGCACCTTGTTAGGGAACGCTCCACCAAAGCTATCCGACACGACGCAGCCCATCCTAGGCTCAACAGAGAGGCCATCCGCTGGACTAAATCCTATGCGCCAAGGGGTCTAGGACCCTCACCCTTGCACGCTCCTGCACGGTGCGAGGCTGGCCGGAGAAGCAAAAGCAAATCCAAATACACCGCTCGAGCGAAGAAGACACACCGCTTCCCGGCAATCAGACCGCGATACTGCTGACGTCTGAAGAGCTTTCGGACAAACTACGACGCAGGGGAGCCCATAACTCCTTATCCCACTTGAAGGTAGTGCGTACAGACCAACAGGCCTCTCAAGTCATCCGCTGAACCATTTAGCATTTTATTATTATTTGTCGGGACAACCGTTATCGTTGCCCCTATCCGGGTGAGTCGCGGACAACGACAGCAGTCAGGACCACCAGTAACATCGGTGCCTGCCCTGTCGTCCCACCAACTCGTGCGGTTACCAACAAGGTGAACCGTCTCCTTACCTTATCTCGCGTTTGCTCCGAAGAGCTCGACTTTCGTACAACAGGATACCTGTCGGCCACGAACAGTACCAGGCCCGCCGCACACCGGTGGAATACACCTGACCTGTCGTTCCGCTAAGATACCCTGCGCGGGCACCGTTAGGTCACCCGACTCCTTACTTGTAAGGACACCAGTTGATTCGAGTGCCTACCATCAAGTGAAACTAGGAGGAATCACCCTCGATGGTACACTTGAAGAGGTTCGACAGAGACATCGGTGGAATGAACTAAAGAGGAATATTCTCGTATCACCCCGGTGGTGCCGAGACACCAGCGGAATGAACTAAAGAGGAATACCCTCGTATCATCCCAGTGATGCTACGCTACAGAGACAACGAGAGTGAAATACGAGTCCATTCCACTCGTAAGTCAAACTCGAAGCGACTCGGCAGAGTCTCGCCATTGTAGGTTCCCTAGGGCGTCTGCATTGATCCGTACTTGATGCAGTTTTATATATTTTGTATCCGCGTCACTCACCAGAGTGATCACGGCCCGCTATTCTAAACCTAGCTAACAAAGCGTAGGGCTCACTGCTGAATATAATATATATTTATAGGCAGCATAGGACAAAGGAGGTACATCAAGGGGCGACAAAAACAGGCTATGCAATTGAATAGGATTGTAACGTAGCAGCAGCAGTAACCATGCCTAGTGCAAGAAATTTATGGAAGGATAGGCGATATCAGGGGAAGGAAAATGGCTCTGCTTGCCTGGAAGCTCGGTAGTAGGGGTACGGTCGTCGACGAAGTAGTCGTACTCGGCAATGGTGTCGTCGGCGGCTGTGTCGAGGTCTATCGAGGAATAAGGGGGGAGAAACAATAAATACACAACAATAATAGCAATACAATTGTATGACATAGAAGATATAAAGCAACGGGGCTCTAACGCAGTGTTAAGTATTTTAGTCGGAGCGGGAATTTATCTGGGGATGACTCATAGGTACCAGTTGATTACCGGACCAATGATCCGGAGGGGGAAGGTTCCATGTCTACAGTGTTAGAGACATCTGACAGACATGTGGATAGTGTATCCGTGTTAGTTGATCCATTCTAAATAACTTTCATGTTCCAAACATTTTCATCCGGAAAGTTTTATCGGCTCCGGTCGTCTGACAGACAGATGAACTAGAGGAAAAATGTACCACGTTCGGTATGTTAGAGGGGTGTGGTGGGTATACAAATGATGTATTCTTATTCTTTATAGTTTTTTTATCACCTTTGATGTATAAAGTTTTTCCATCGGAGTTACGGATTAAAAGATATTAATTCTTCAGTTTAAATCAATTTAAAAGCATTTTCTGAATTTCTTTTATTATTAAATCAAACATTATTCACAACAGTAAATTTTACTAGTCATCCTAATAGTTGGGACCCACATGTCATACTCTGGCATTTAAATTAATCCTTATATTTATTTAATAGCAAGTGGGGCCAACTTGTCATTGTCTCGCTTGGGTTCCACAGAAATTTTACTAAGTCTGGGATTTTTGCGGGGTTAAGCATCGAGTAGCACATTCGGAAGGCTACGGTTTAGGGTTCTACTCCTCCGATGAATTTGTGCCCAACATCAACTTTCATCTGTTGCCCGTGATCTTGAATCCAGTACGGATGGTATTTAGGTTAGGGTTCATCTGCCTACGTAAAACTTTGCCGGAAGAGTGCTGCTCGACATGAATTCCCGACACTTGTTAAATATGCAAAGTTTGCCGGATAAGTGCTATTTATCCGCAGCCCAAATGAAGACGTACCCAACATGGGTTTTGCTCTGCATCATGTGCATTATCATGCCATGCCCTCAGATGGCATGACAGATGCATGTGGCATGTCTACCTATTGCGCTAAAGTGGCCATCGGGCTAACTCGATTTTGCGGTTTAACGGAAAACTGCATTTTTTAATTTTTATAGGAATTAATCCGTGTATCGAATGGACTTGATCCAATGGTGAAAATCAACCCTTGTTAAGTGTACAACACGTCCATATAACTTTTATCTATGTTCAACAACAGTCGGCGGCGGCTTTGGCAATGCAGCAGCTGCAGCTTGCGGCCACGGCGTGCGGGCATGCGCAAGGAACCACCAGGATGTGTGTTGGGCGCGGGCTCCGGCCATGGTGACCACAGCGAGTATGAGGACGGCGACCCACATCTACGGGGCGAGGGGAGACGGAGGGGGGGGAGCTCACGGTGGGGGACGCGTCGCGGCTGGGCGAGGGGCAGGGCGTGGAGGGAGTCCAGTCGGGGCGCTGGGGGAGGCCGCACCGGTGGCTATGGAAGCACCGCACATCGGCGACCGGCACGGCTTGGTTTCTTCGGGGTCGCGCGAAGAGGAGGATGCGGCGAACCGCCTCCATGAAGGAGCCTCCGTCCCAGGGAGGTAGCGTGGGGGCGAGCACGACAACCAGGAAGGCCGGCGGCACCCGAAATCTGCGGCAGCCGGGGCGTTCAGAAGGGGGGTCAGGGAGAGGAGCTCGGGGGCGGTGTATGCTTGCCAGGGGCGACCTGGTGGGAGAGGAGGAGATGCCCGAGTCCTGGGGAGGTCGGGGAGGTGCGGGATGGCGGCCAAGGCGGCGGGGGGTCGCCGGAGTTGGTGGCGGCGTGGTGGTCAGGAGAAGGGGATCCAGATCGAGAGGGGGAGGGGATCGGGAAGGAGACGCGGCCGAGCGAGAGAGATGGGGTGGCTCGGTCGATCTCTAGGGCACGAAGGAGCCGAAGGTGGGCTGGCTAGGGGAGAAAGGGGGTGGGCTGGGCCGGCAGGAGGTGTTGCCCTGGGCGACTTATAGCCCTTTTCCATTTTTGCTATTTTTCTGTTTTATCTTTTTACTTTCTTTTCTGTTTGTAATTATTTTAGTACATTTTATATTTTAGTAAAACATGAGACTAGTCCAATTATTAGTGTTGCACATTTGTAGAGTCCCACAAAAAGTTTGGTGGCATAAGAAAATCATTTGGGGTTTTTGTTATATTTAAAAGTATTAAATATGGTGGTTTTGTTAGTGAGTTGAATTGTTTCAAATAGGTAAATGGCATATAAATTCCCATTGTTGTTTTAATATGACCTACTGACTTTTAAGCATTTAATAAAAGTGGTTGCATAAATTTTGGTTCAAGTTTAATTTCCAACTTTGGTTATAAATTATATTTGAGATAGAATTTCAACAAGGCCTGATAAAGGGTGATTATGGCTTTTCAATCATAGTGACTTGACATTAATCAAAGTGATTACTGTTGCATGACACTGAGGGTGTTACATGGGGCTGCACCAGGGACCCTCCTGGGGCCCGGGTGGGTCCACCCCTTTCCATCTTTAGTTCTTCGGGAAGCTTCCGGGTCACTGGATTTTTATATAAATTTTCCGGATTTTATTACGCACTTTTAATGGCCGCAAAACCTGAAATACAAAAACAACAGAAAACAGGAACCGGCAACTGGGTGCATTGAGTTAATAGGTTAGTCCAAATATGATAAAAAGTGTATGAAAGTTCAAGAAAAACATGACAAAGTCATACAAATCATGCATGGAGCAAGAAAAAATTATAGATACGTTTGGGACGTATCAGCAGGCTTCTTTGCTATTTCCTTTTTTTGTATTATCTTTTCTCTATTCATTTTGTTTTTGTTTTTTTATCTAGTATTTGATTTTTTTTAAAGTGAAACTTGTTCTAATATTTGTATTACTCATTAATATGCTGATACAAAAGTTTTGAGCCTTTTATAAAATCGTTTGATTTTTTCTATTTAAAAAGGATTAAAAGTGTCTCGAATAGGCACTGTTTTGATTTGTTTAATATATTCAAATAAGGTATTAAAATCTCATTACAATTTTATTATGACTTATTGATTATTAGGCATTTAATAAAATTGGTTGCACAATTTTTAGTTGAACTTTAATTTCCACTTTGTTTTTAATCCAAGAAATTAAGTTGAATTTGATTTGGGGGATGATTAAGGTGATTAATTACTTGCTAATCATTGGGACTTGAAACTAACAAAAATATTGTTGTATCATGACACTGGGGGTGTTACAAATCTCCCCCACTACAAAGAATTCTCGTCCCGAGAATTAAATTGACGAGAATTAAATGTAGTGCAAGGGGTAAAGTTTTGGTTTTGTATCCTAACGAGTCTTCTGGTGCTTTTTCTCCTTCTCGAAGAAGTTAATCGTTCACGTTGATGTCTTCACTTCTCTGCATCAGTGCATCTCGATGAGTGGTCATCCTTCTTTCGAGGCTGCATCGTACCTATGGACAGGCTAGGAGGGGACACTTAGGGGGTCGAATTGACAAAAGGTTAATCAACCGGGGTTGTCCAAGGGAATGGGGCACATGGTATCTCTCGAGTTGAAACACAGGGAAACACATTGAGAGAAGCAAAAGAAGGGATGAGAAGTTTCAAGCGGATAGGCATGCACTCAATGCCGATGACAGACGATGAAAAGGGGTCCAGGACATCAGGCATAAGCACTGAGTCTTATATCGGACTGAATATCACAAGGTAGAGGACTCGTGAGTTGCATCTGAGGTCAAGCAAGAGGAATAACCTCGAGAACAAAAAGGTACAAGAGAGTCAGGTTTCAATCCTGTGAAATTGTGGGTTATGGGCCCCCATTGAATAAGAAGGGTGGTGACAAACAATGCGAACAAGTTGCAAAATAAGTCAGAGAACAGCTTGTTAGCTATGTCGTCAACAACGTTGGTACCAAGGGTGAGGGACAAAGAGAACCGTTTTCCTACTCGTTAAGACGAGATGGATCAGTAGGCAAGGTTATCGAAAGGTTATCAACACTAGTAACATGTGGTACAGACAGAGTAGTAATCCAAAGTGTTTACATAAGCAGGGAATTATCACTGCTTAGACAAGACACATTACAAGAAAGGTTAAACAAACCAACGAAAGGGAAGATGTAATTATCCGATTAATCAGACCAATGGAAGGGAAAATGTAATGATACCCAAATACCACGTGTATATCTTCCCCAAGGGAAAGCAGAGAAAGATATATATATATATATATATATATATATATATATATATATATATATATATATATATATATATATATGGCCAAGTTTGTATTGGCGGGCGCGCGGGGGAGGGGGGGGATCAAAGAAGGTTGTCGATGATAACACAAATCATCGAGGGGCAAGGGTGGTATTTCTCACGATGAATCCAAATAACACTTGGGAAAAGTCAAAATGTCGATGATGACCATGACACATCATGTCAAAAAGTTCAAGAAAATACAATCGAACAATGGCGATAACAACCAAAAGGAATGGTGAAGCAAAAGTATTCGGTTTTCCCAGTTGACGACAACCCAGAACCATGGAATGTCTATGACAGGGATAGGCATTGTTTCATCACAATTCATAAGATGTAGTGCAAGGCATGATATCCTCGAGATACCAGGGGTAATACTCGAAGGTAGAATGGTGGATCATAGGTGTAGAAAATTTTATACCTAGGGGATACTTATCTTATGAGAAGCTTCCATGATAAGTTCTACATCGTATCCATGGGCATGAACACAAGGTTCAGGGTCGACTCCCACTTCCTCAATGCATAACCTTTCATTCACATCTCGCTTTCGATGAAGTTGTAGAGTAGGAAATTTATCTGGCGTAACACCAGTAGATTATGACCCGCAGAAGTTACCGGGGTTCACACAGATGGCTGAAACATAGATACAACCCAACGGCACAGTCTATGAATCTTTACAACCAACAACAGGAGTAAAGGATACAAGTTCGAAAGCAGAAGGCTAACGAAATGAAGTAGATGATACCATTAGCGGGAGGCATCTTGTATAAGGGGAAATTCATCAGTGACTTAGGGAACAAGGGGACGATAGGTAGTAATCCACCAAAAAGTTCAGGCGGCGTACAGAGAGTCTGGTGCGAGTATTGGTACTCAATCATAAGAAGAAAAATGCGTAAGCATTGGATATAGAAACATTTGAATAGTTCTACGCTGGAGTACAAATGAATTACAATGTACAAAACATGGACAATCAAGGGAGGTTTGACTCACCGAGATCCAGCTCATGTCCGGAATGATGTGTGAGCCGGAAGAATGAATTCATAGGGATCAACTGATGATTGCGTACTTTTTCACACCTGATGATTCAATAATATCAGAATGGCAGACACGGGGGATGTTGACGAGGAATAGTAGGCATATGGAATCAACCATAGGGTAAGCACGTAAGAAGAATCTCCAAAAGCAGTAGGCTGTAGATGATTCTTGAAACAACGGAAAGTATTTCGATGCATCTTGTAAACACAAGATCAACTGGGATTGAACAGATGAACGGAAGGTATGGGTAATTATCCATACGCACTTATCGATGGCAGGGGATTGCAAGGGCGATGGGCATAGGTTCATCGGCAATTCATCGGAGAGTATCTTCGACATCTTCTCGTGAATCAGGTCAGCTTCTATGATGCGGGCTCTCCAGGAGGAAGAAGTCACGAAAACCTAGAGTCAGAGTTAGCAAAACCTTTAACCCGAAATAGATTAGAGATTAGAGTCCCAGAGTAAAGGCACGAAGTAAAAGATCCTAATAGCACCCATTATGCGACGTGGGCCGATAAGCCACATGACATTGTTAGTAACTAGTTTTGCAAAGACTAGACTCGACTTCGACCAAGGAGTGGGAAGGGGGTGTGATACGTCTCAAAAGTATCGATAATTTCTGCTCGCTCCATGCATGTTTTGTTTGATATTCCTATTATCTAGATATACTTTCATAAACTTTTGATCATATTTGGACTAACCTACTAACTCAGTGCACCCCAGTGTCAGTTCCTGTTTTCTATTATTTTTCTATTTCAGTTTTTCCCCATATAAAAAGTGCTCCAAAAATCCGGGAAAAATCAGATAAAAAATCAGCGTGTTGAAAGCCTCCAGAAGCCCGAAGGAGGGCCAGGGGCCACCACCAGGCGCCCAGGCGGCCACCTGGCGCGGCCAAGGGCCTGGCCACGCCCCGGGGGGGGGTGTGCCTGGACCCCTGGTGGCCCCCCTGGCTGCCCCCCTTCGCCTATTTATTCTCCGTCACGGGAAACTTCCAAAGAAAGAACCCTATTTCGCAATCTCGCCTCTATTTTGCCGCTGCCGCACTTCCAAGATCGGGAGCATCGTTAGGACCCTTCCCGACACCCTGCCGGAGGGAGGATCGACCTCCGGGAGCTTCATCTCCAGCATGGACGCTTCCCAGATGTGCCGTGAGTAGTCTACCTTCGACCTTGGGTCCGTGATCAGTAGGTATGTGATGTTCTCCTCCCATCTTTCTTCTTCATGGTTTAGGCCTCGTGAGCTTCCCTACATGATCGAGGCACATATGTAATTCTTCTGCTGTTTCTATGCTGAGTTTGATGGGATCTGATGGATTATGAGATTATGTTCAGATCGTGATAGAGTAATATATTTGGTTTTTATCTCTTATATTTTTGTTCCTAAGTAATTCTTGCATGTTCTCCGTTGCTGTTTATTGCTTTGGCCAAGTGGTAGGTAGTAACTCCAAGAGGGAACGTTATGCTCGATTGTGGGTACATGCCCCTCGATGACACGTTTGAGTGACAGAAACATGAGTCTAGGGGATGTGATGTGGCCACAAGGGGTAAAACAACGGTGCTTGTAACCGTGGTTGCAAGGATTGTTTACTTTACGCAAAGTTATTTTAATGCAGTTGTCTGTTGCTTTGGGTTTACACTTTGGGTGGGGCTCGCAACTGAATACCAGCGAGATGTTCTGGATAGATATCTCAAGGTGGATTATTAGTAGTAGATGCAGATGGATTTCGGTCTACTTATTTTGGTGTACTGCCCATTCTTATGAGCCTCTTCCTTTCTTTTTTAGCATAGTTAACATTGCGATGCATTTATAATCCTGTCAATTGCCCATATGTAATTTGTTTACCTCGCATAGCAGTTTTATCGTCTTTTGGGAGAGAGACATCAGTAGTGAACATCATGGGACCCCTGTCCATATTCTCATCATTGTTTACAAGCTCATTTACTTTTCAGCATTTACTTTCAGTTGCTATCATCATTATCATTATCCCTTGTGTGTTTGACCCTTTGTAAACAAAAAGACCGGAGAGATTGAAAACCTCTCTGAACTTCGTTGGGAGCAAAATTAATTGTGTCGTGTGCAGGTCCAGGTTAAGAGAACAATATCTCAAACGGCGCGTTGCTTGCTTCACCACCTACTTATCATTATCGGAGTCCTACTGGATTGATAACCTCGGTATCTTCACTAAGGTAAATTTGCTGCTATCCTACATCTCACCTTCCACTTGGGGTAACCAACAAAGGGAGAGAAGCCATTACCACTTCCACGCCATCAAGCAAATTTCTGGCGCTGTTGCCGGTGACTCTGAGTGATAAGATAGGGGAGTTTCCCACTATCTTTTACCTTTACTTTTTAGTCTTGTTAGTTTACCTTTCTATTTTTATCTTTGTGTCTATTATCAAAAATCACAAAAATTTTATTTATCCTTCTAGTAGCTGTCATTATGTCTAGTCCTTTTGCCTTTGTTGAGACAGAGGTTCTCGCCTTTAAACAAAAAGGTGGTCAAAGTTTAAAAGATGCTTGGTATAGAATTAATGATTCTCAAAAGAAAGCCACCAAGAAGCAATCCACTACTATCCTGCTTATAAATTTTTATGTTGGGATTACTCCTTGGAATAGGTTCATATTAGATACTACTATCAATGGGAATTTCCTAGAAGCCCCAATTTGGGATTCTCTTATTGTTATTGAAAATCTTGTTGGAAACCTCCTATTTGATATGGGGTGGCCCGATCTTCTCAGTAAGCGAACGGTGAATATGAGGGCGATGATAGATAACTTTTATGTAGCCGATGAACTCTCCCCGCTAGATCACTGTTGCCAATGCGACAGCTCTCTACCCTTTGGATATTCACAACTTCACACACTTGCGCAACGTAGCCGTCGACCACGAGACGGTAATTTGCAATCTACTAATTCCCAGTGGAATAATAGATTACACAAAACTTGCAGTAGCAACAATTCAGATCGATACGAATTGAAGTATATGATTCAAGATGAAAGCTTGGAGCTATTCTCAAGAACTAGGGTTTATCTAAACGTGGGCTAACCCTAAAAATCGCAGGGGGTCCGATATTTATAAGCTAGGGGGTGTCAAACTCGGATACAAGGCCGCAACCCGTCAGATCTGCGCGCAGGCAGTTCAGACGTCTGATGGGTTTCAGACAGCCGACGTGTCGGACGTCCGAATCGTGTCGGACTTCTGGATGTTTTGACATCGGTTCTGTAGTCGGGGGTCGTCGCGAAGGTCTTCATGTCAGACGTTCGTTTCATGTTGGACGTCCGTCGTGTCGACGTCTGAATCCCGTCGGAAGTCCGTAACCCTTCTGTAACCCGAGGTCATCGAGGCGTCGTAGCTCCTGGCCTCCGATGTCGGACGTCCGAAATGGGTCGGACGTCCGAAAGTTGGAGCTTCTTTCATCTTCTCCTCCTTCTGGATCCTCTTCTTCGTCATGATATCTGATTATGCAAACATACAAAGATTTAGGTAGTACTCCCTCCGTTCTAAAATAACTGTTGTAGCCTTAGTACAATTTTGTACTAGAGCTAGTACAAAGTTGAGACAGTTATTTTGGAACGGAGGGAGTATAAAGTTCTCATTACATAACATATCAAAATCTATTAAGAGTGAGTTCACCTGTTGTTCTATCAACTTTGCACGAGCTCTTGTAATAGGTCCAATTCTGATTTCATCATCCTTCTTCTTTGTTGAATCAACTTGTTCTTCATGATGAACTGGAGATGTGTTGGTAGTAGGGATGTCCTCATCATCTCCCCCCCCCCTTCAAAAGGTGTCGACCTCGACGCTCCAAGGTCATCTCCCATGTATGGTGATAAATCAGCAACGTTGAAACTGTTGCTAGCGCCACCAAACTCAGCAATGGGAATATCAATCGAGTAGGCATTGTCATTGATCTTGGCTAACACCTTGTAAGGACCAGCACCACGTGGCTTCAACTTGGAATCCCTCAACCCTGGAAATCTATCCTTGCGCAAATGCACCCAAACCATATCTCCAGGCTGAAATATAACTTGCTTCCGTGACTGGTTCCTTGCAGCAGCAACATTCTTGCCTTGCTTCTCAATAGCCTCTGGGGTCTTCTCATGGATCTTCTTCATATAATCTGCTCGTTTGGATGCCTCCATATTAACTCGTTCCTGCAATGGAAGAGGCAGCAAATCAATAGGTGTAATAGGCTTGAAACCATATACCACTTCAAAAGGACAAAGCTGAGTAGTAGTGTGTACTTCCCTATTATAAGAAAATTCAACATGTGGCAAACACTCTTCCCATTTGCGGAGATTTTTCTTGATCATAGTTCGCAACAATTGTGACAATGTTCCATTAACCACCTCCGTTTGACCATCAGTTTGGGGATGACATGTAGTGCTGAACATCAACTTGGTCCACAACTTTCCCCAAAGTGTCTTCCAGAAGTAGCTCACAAACTTCACATCCCTGTCAGAAACAATTGTCTTGGGCACTCCATGCAATCGTACAATCTACCTGAAAAACAGGTTAGCAACATGCTACGCATCGTCGCTCTTATGGCATGCAATAAAATGTGCCATCTTAGAAAATCTATCCACTACCACAAATATACTATCATGACCATATTTAGTGTGTGGCAATCCTAACACAAAATCCATAATAATATCTTCCCAAAGTGTGGTAGGAGACAATAGTGGAGTATACAAACCGTGAGGCTTCAGCTTGGACTTGGATGTATTGCATACAATGCAGCGCCGAACAAACCTGTCGACATCATGCCTCATCCTGGGCCAATAAAAATTACCAGCAAGCATGAATAGTGTCTTCTCACGCCCAAAGTGACCCATCAATCCTCCTGCATGTGATTCCTGCAACAATAGCAAACGCACAGAAGATTCTGGAACACAAAGCTTGTTAGCTCAAAACAAAAATCTATCATGGATGTGGAACTTGTCCCATGCATTTTGAAGCAAACACAAACGATATGGTTCAGAAAAATCATGATCAGTTGCATATAAATCACACAAACTCTCTAATCCAGGAATTTTAACATCAAGATGTGTCAATAACATGTTCTTCCTAGAGAGAGCATCAGCAACAACATTATCTTTCCCTTTCTTATATTTGATGATGTAGGGAAAAGACTCAATGAACTCAACCCACTTAGCAAGGCGTCTATGCAAATTAGATTGAGCTTTCAGATATTTCAAAGCTTCATGATCAGAATGTATGATAAATTCTTTTGGCCACAAATAATGTTGCCAAACCTTGATACGTCCAAAACGTATCTATAATTTCTGCTTGCTCCATGCATGTTTTGTGTGATATTGCTATGATCTAGATGCACTTTCATACACTTTTGATCATAATTGGACTAACCTATTAACTCAGTGCACCCCAGTGCCAGTTCCTGTTTTCTGCTGTTTTTCTATTTAAGTTTTCCCCCATATAAAAAGTGCCAGAAAAATTCCGGAAAAAATACAGGAAATATCAGCGTACAGGAAGCTTCGAGAAGAGCCCCGGAGGGGCCAGAGGGGAGCCAGGAGGGGCCCAGGCGGCCACCCGGCGCGGCCCCACCCCTGGCCGTGCCAGGGGGGCGCTTGGGGCCCCTGGTCCACCTCTGGCTGCCCCCTTCTCCTATTTAGTCTCCGTCACGGGGAAACTCCGGAGACAGAACCCTATTTCGCAAATTCTCCTCTGTTCCGCCGCCGTCGCGCTTCCGAGATCGGGAGCACCAGAAGACCTCTTCCCGGCACCCTGCCGGAGGAAGGATTGACCTCCGGGAGTCTCCTCTCCACCATGGATGCTCCCCGGATGTCTTGTGAGTAGTTTTCCTTGGACCATGGGTCCGTGATCAGTAGCTATGTGATGTTCTCCTCCCCTCTTTGATCTTCATGGTTTAGACCTCGTGAGCTGCCCTACATGATCGAGGCACTTTTGTAATATTTCTGCTATTGCTATGTTGAGTTTGATAGGATCTGATGGATTATGAGATTATGTTCAGATCATGATTGAGTAATATATTTGGTTCTTATCTCTTATATTTTTGTTCCTAAGTAATTCTTGCATGTTCTCCGTTGTTGTTTATTGATTTGGCCAAGTAGTAGGTAGTGACTCCAAGAGGGAGCGTTGTGCTTGATTGTGGGTTCATGCCCCCCGATGACACGCTTGAGTGACAGAAACATGAGTCTAGGGGATGTGTTGTTGCCACAAGGGGGAAAACAACGGTGCTTGTAACCGCGGTTACAAGGATTGTTTACTTTACGCAAAGTTCTTTTTAATGCAGTTGTCTGTTGCTTTGGGTTTACACTTTGGGTGGGGTCGCAACTTAATACCAGCGGGATGTTCTGGATAGATATCTCAAGGTGGATGATTAGTAGTAGATGCAGTTGGATTACGGTCTACTTACTTTGGCGTACTGCCCGTGCTTTTGATCCTCGTCCTTTCTTTTGTAGCATAGTTAGCATTGCGGTGCGTTCATAATCCTGTCAATTGCCTTTCTGTAATTTGTTTACCTCGCATAGCAATTTTATCGTATTTTGGAGAGAGACATCACTAGCGAACATCACGTATCCCGGTCCATATCCTCATCACTGTTTACACGCTCATTTACTTTTATGCTTTTACTTTTACTTGCTATCATTATCCCTTGCGTTTTATCCTTTGTGAACAACAAGACCGGAGATATTGACAACCTTTCTGAAGGAAAAAAGTTATCGTGTTTGTGTGCAGGTCCGCGTCAGTTGCGCCGCTGACACCTACTTATCATCTCCGGGGTCCTACTGGAGACAAACCTTGGTATCTTCACCGAGGGAAATTTGCTGTTGTGCTACATCACGCCTTCCACTTGGGGCTCACCAACGAAGGGCGAGAAATCACTATCATCATCTCGCACATCAAGCCAAATTTCTGGCGCCATTGCCGGGGACTCCGAGTTCTAAGATAGGGGAGTTGCACACTACCCTTTACCTTTGTTTTTTAGTCTTGTTAGTTTATCTTTCAGTTTATATCTTTGTGTCTTTTATCAAAAATTACAAAAAAATCTGCCACACTTGCTGCTACTATGGTTCCACTGAAAACACCAAGTCGTGTGACTTCACTAGTCACAACAACCAAGACTTTATCTGCAATCCCATTGCCACACCTGCCACTTCAGCTACCTCTTATGAAATTAAACCTGCTTTGCTAAACCTTGTTATGAGAGATCAATTCTCTGATGCTAGAGATGCTGCTGCTTTACACTTGAATAATTTTGTTGAATTATGTGATATGCAAAAGTATAAACAAGTAGAAGGTGATGTTGTTAAGCTCAAGCTCTTTCCTTTCTATTTAAGGGGAGATGCTAAAATCTGGTTTCAATCTTTGCCTAGGAATAGCATAGATTCTTGGGATAAGTGCAAAGATGCTTTTATAGGGAAGTACTACCCTCTTGCTAAGATTATCCAATTGAGGAGTAATATTATGAATTTTAAGCAATTGGATAATGAACATGTTGCCCAAGCTTGGGAACGAATGAAATCTCTTGTTAAGAAATGCCCTACACATGGTTTGACTACTTGGATGGTTATCCAGACTTTTTATGCAGGCTTGAACTTTACCTCGCGGAACCTGTTAGATTCGGCCGCGGGAGGAACCTTTATGTCAACTGCACTCGGTGCTGCCACGAAGCTTCTCGATGAAATGATGACCAATTATTCCCAATGGCACACTGAACGCGCTCCAACAGGTAGGAAGGAAAATTCTGTCGAGGAAATTACCTCCCTCAATGAAAAAGTTGACTTAATTATGTCTCTACTTACCAAGCAACCCTCTGTTGATTCTCATGATGTTCCTTTAAATTCTTTGGTTGCCCAAGAACAAGTAGATGTGAACTTTATTGCTAGAAACAACTTCAACAACAATGCTTATAGGGGAAATTTTGCTAGTAACCCTTGACCGTTTCCATCCAACTATGGGAACAACAATACCTACCCTAGCAACAAGAACCCCTCTTTTGAATTAGAAAGCATGCTTAGAGACTTTATCACTACCCAAAAATCCTTCAACAAAAATGTAGAGGAGAAATTAGCTAAAATAGATAATCTCTCTTTGAAGGTAGAAAGCTTAGCCCTTGATATTGAGATGCTTAAAATTAGAACCTCTGCCCTTAAGGAGAATAAGGACACTCCTATTAATGCTATCCAGTTACAAATCAATGAAAACATTAGGATGATGGCTAAACTCAAAGAAAGGTGGGCTAGAGAAAAAGAGGAAGAGGATAGAATTAAGAGCCTTCCTACACACCACACAGTTGCCACTATCCAAATTGTTGAGGACACCCAAACTATTAGCACCCAATGCACTCCTAGTCCCGTTGGACCTATTAATGGTGATGCTAATACCTCAACCGTAGATAAAGAAACTCCTATGAACATAGAGGGTTTCAAACAAGTGAGCCTAGATGACACTACTACCACCTTTGATAGTAGTGATATTGATTTTGATAGTTGTACCCTCTCAGAAGTTATTAGCTTACTACACAAAATGTCTAGAGACCCCCACACTAGCACACTCAATCTTGCCTTCACGGAGCATATCACAAATGCTCTCATCAAAGCTAGGGAGAAGCTTAGAGTAGAAGCCTCCATACCTAGGAATCTAGATGATGGTTGGGACCCTATGATCAAAATTAAATTAAATAACTTCTCTTGCTATGCTTTATGTGATGTTGGAGCTAGTACCTCCGTTATGCCCAAAAGAATATTTGATATGTTTGAATTGAAGCCCTTTGAGCGTTGTTCTTTCGGTGTTCGTCTTGTTGATTCTTCCATAAAGAAACCTTTGGGGAAGATCTACGATGTTCTTATCATTGTCAATGGCAACTATGTTCCCGTTGATTTTATTGTTATGAATATAGAGTGTGAACCTTTGTGTCCAATTATTTTGGGACGTCCTTTTCTTCGCACCGTTGGTGCGGTTATTGACATGAAAGAGGGGAATATAAAATTCCAATTCCCATTCAAAAAGGGGATGGAACACTTCCCTAGAAAGAAAATCAAGTTACCTTTTGAGTCCGTTACACGGGCTAGTTATTCTCTTTCTCTTGATAAAACTTGATTCTTCTTTTTGCATTATGCCTAGCTAATGGCTTTAAAGAAGTGCTTCGGGAGGCAGCCCGCAACGAATTTAGGTTTTTCTTTTTGCTTTTGTTGTGTCTTGATGATTGTTACTTCTGTAGCAACATCATTGTATCTTTATTTTTCAGCTTTGTGCCAAGTTATAGCCTCTTACGGCAAGGGAAGTAAAAGTTGTGACATGCTGTCCAGAAAACAGATTCTGTCCTCGTGACCATAAAAATTCCAGAAAAATCCCACTTCATCTTTTTGAGCTGAAATTTTACACAGTATGATCTATACAATTAAAAACTTCCGTATGTTCTGAGTTTTTTGATTTGACTTGCAGAAGTTCCCCTAAAAAATTCTTTACTATCTACTGTTCTGTTTTTCACAGATTTTGCCACATTTTGTCTCTCCTAACTTTTGCAAACCTTAAGCTTGCTTTTTCTTGGAAAAAACTTTTTGGCACTCTTGAGAAACAGTAGCTCTTCAAGAATATCTTTATATCCAGTGGGGAAAAATTATTTATTAAGGGTACTAACCTCTCTAATCAGCTTATGATGAGTTATGTATGAAGGGAGTTTTCAAGTGTGCGATGGAAGATGATGAAAGAATATCCAGGAGTGTCAAGCGCTCAAGCTTGGGGATGCCCCCATGCATCCTCAATAAATATTCAAGGAGACTCAAGCGTCTAAGCTTGGGGATGCCCCCGTGAATCCCCTTCTCCATCAACAATCATCAGTTCGCCCTTCGTCTCACTATATTTTTATCACTTCATGTGTTATGTGCTATGCTTGGAGCATCTCGCTCTTAGGCTTTATTTTTAGTTTTCTTTAGCTTTGATTGCTGTTCATAACAAGTTAGATCCCATCTTACTTTGTGTGGGAGAGAAACACGCTCCACTTTCAAAATCTAGAACGCATCATAGGATTTTTCATGCTTATCTTTTTGCTGTTGTGTGTTCTTTACTTTTTCATAGCTACTGCCATGTTTAGTTTTAGTCTTAGTTTGTCTTTAGCAAGAGCCTTGGCTTTTGTTTAGTTTGTTGCTGGAACTCTTTTTAGTTTTTATGTTTATCTTGTTAAAGAGAGTTGGTTGTTGCACTGAGTTGTGTCTTGTTTTGAGAAGTAGGTAATTGAGGTTGCTATTTAATTCTAGTAGTAGCTTGCAATAGTTTTGAGGTATTGTTCTGAGTAATGTTTGAACTTTTGGTGTCAAGAGCTCTAGCCTATTAGTGATAGGTGTCGTATTTTGGGCAATCCGTGTTTATTTTCAAAACCTACAAAACTAGTTGAGAACTCTAGCTACTAGATGGATCACTACTCTTCTGAGGAGTCGAATATCAGAGAACACTCACGTACCATGAGTCGAGGATGCGCAAGGTAACCAAACCCCCATACACTCCTCCTCGGGGTACTTGTCTCTTTGTGAACCTCCTTATTAGATTGAGAGTTACCGATAATACGTGCATGAGTTCTTCGGACTAATGTAAGTATTGAAAGTTGACACTTCCACCTTCCCATATTTTGCTAGCCTCTCCTGTGCCGTGCATTGCCTTCTTCTCACTCCGAGAGTTGGTGTCCACCTTCGCCGGTACATCCAAACCCTTGGCATGATACGCTCTGTCATCATAAGCCTCCTTATATCTTTCCTCAAAATATCCACCATACCTACCTATCAAGGCATTTCCATAGCCTTTCCGAGTTATATTGCCATGCAACTTCCACCTCTTCATGACCTGATCTTCATGTCATACATGTTCCTGCTACACTGGCTGCGACATACATTGCATACATCATGTTAGTTACATCTTCTTTATGATTTTGAGTACCTTGTAAAGTGTGAAAGATCTCCTTTACCTTCTTGTAAAATAGAGTGTTTCCCTTAAGTGAGGAAAAGATCCCAAAGTGGACACATTAAAAGATCCCAAAGAGGAAAAATGAGAGTTAAATAGAAAGTGCCATTGAGGCCACAAAAAAATACAAAAAATAGAAAAAGAAATAAAAAGAGAGAAAGGGGAAACACTACTATCCTTTTGAGAGATCCACACTAGTACTCCCTTTATATCTTTGTACTCCATAGAGATGATCTTCATGCATATAGCTATGTGGGGACCTTCAGACTTTAGAACTTGGCTTGCATATTACAAGGATGAGCCTCCTCAAACGAGCTCTAGGTCTTCATGAGCGAGCAAGTTAGATGCAACCCCACTAGTTCCATTGGAGAGCTTCTTATCTCGTATGTGCATCCGTTGCATGGCAATCCCTACTCCTCACATCATATCTATCATTTGGCATCTCTTTCCTATGATTGTCCTCATTGATGTGAGCCTTTCTCATCCTTTTTGTTTTCCTCCTCCACCATATTTCTCTCTTTGCCATCCTAAGTGTCAACTCTCGTGCTTATGCTCATCCATTGCATGAGTGCTCGAAATATTGAAAAGGAGTGGATCAAATTGACTTGTACCTGGCTAGTGGTCTGGGGACGAGTCAAGATAAGATTCCAAAGAAGACCAAGTGTGAAACTTTAGTAGATTGAGTTCTCAACACAAAATACTTTTTCTCGTATTCCCTATCCCCCTTCTTGCACGAAAACACCATTTGGAGACATTCGAGTCACGGACAGCGAGAGCTCTTGCACCTATTGTTCTTTTGTTACTTGTTTCAATGCTAATATAGACTCTTGCATGTTATGACTTTAATTGAATCTCTAACCTTGCTTGCTTTACTTTTCAAAGTTCTTTTATGGTTGCTAGCATGTCACCACAGAAATTATGCTGTTATCATTTACCTACTCGAGGACGAGCAGGAATTAAGCTTGGGGATGTTGATACGTCCAAAACGTATCTATAATTTCTGCTTGCTCCATGCATGGTTTGTGTGATATTGCTATGATCTTGATGCACTTTCATACACTTTTGATCATAATTGGACTAACCTATTAACTCAGTGCACCTCAGTGCCAGTTCCTGTTTTCTGCTGTTTTTCTATTTCAGTTTTCCCCCATATAAAAAGTGCCAGAAAAATTCCGGGAAAAATACAGGAAAAATCAGCGTACAGGAAGCTTCGAGAAGAGCCCAGGAGGGGCCAGAGGGGAGCCAGGGGGCCCAGGCGGCCACCCGGCGCGGCCCCACCCCTGGCCGCGCCAGGGGGGCGCCTGGGGCCCCTGGTCCACCTCTGGCTGCCCCCCTTCTCCTATTTATTCTCCGCCACGGGGAAACCCCGGAGATAGAACCCTATTTCGCAAATTCTCCTCTGTTCCGCCGCCGCCGCGATTCCGAGATCGGGAGCACCAGAAGACCTCTTCCCGGCACCCTGCCGGAGGGTGGATTGACCTCCGGGAGTCTCCTCTCCACCATGGATGCTCCCCGGATGTCTCGTGAGTAGTTTTCCTTGGACCATGGGTCCGTGATCAGTAGCTATGTGATGTTCTCCCCCCCTCTTTGATCTTCATGGTTTAGACCTCGTGAGCTGCCCTACATGATCGAGGCACTTTTGTAATATTTCTGCTATTGCTATGTTGAGTTTGATAGGATCTGATGGATTATGAGATTATGTTCAGGTCGTGATTGAGTAATATATTTGGTTCTTATTTCTTATATTTTTGTTCCTAAGTAATTCTTGCATGTTCTCCGTTGCTGTTTATTGCTTTGGCCAAGTAGTAGGTAGTGACTCCAAGAGGGAGCGTTGTGCTTGATTGTGGGTTCATGCCCCCCGATGACACGCTTGAGTGACAGAAACATGAGTCTAGGGGATGTGCTGTTGCCACAAGGGGGAAAACAACGGTGCTTGTAACCGCAGTTACAAGGATTGTTTACTTTACGCAAAGTTCTTTTTAATGCAGTTGTCTCTAGCTTTGGGTTTACACTTTGGGTGGGGTCGCAACTTAATACCAGCAGGATGTTCTGGATAGATATCTCAAGGTGGATGATTAGTAGTAGATGCAGTTGGATTACGGTCTACTTACTTTGGCGTACTGCCCGTGCTTTTGATCCTCGTCCTTTCTTTTGTAGCATAGTTAGCATTGCGGTGCGTTCATAATCCTGTCAATTGCCTTTCTGTAATTTGTTTACCTCGCATAGCAATTTTATCGTCTTTTGGGAGAGAGACATCACTAGCGAACATCACGTATCCCGGTCCATATCCTCATCACTATTTACACGCTCATTTACTTTTACTTGCTATCATTATCCCTTGCGTTTTATCCTTTGTGAACAACAAGACCGGAGAGATTGACAACCTCTCCGAACTTCGTTGGGAACAAAGTTATCGTGTCTGTGTGCAGGTCCGCGTCAGTTGCGCCGCTGACACCTACTTATAATCTCCGGAGTCCTACTGGAGACAAACCTTGGTATCTTCACCGAGGGAAATTTGCTGTTGTGCTACATCACGCCTTCCACTTGGGGCTCACCAAAGAAGGGCGAGAAATCACTATCATCATCTCGCACATCAAACCTCAAGAACTCTAACAATTGCATACAATTATTTATCATAAATTGGATAATTCAGTCTAGCACCAGAAAGATTCTCACTGAAATAAGCAATAGGTCTACCTTCTTTCATCAAGACACCAGCAATGCCTATAGCACTAGCATCACATTCAACTTAAAATTTCTTAGAAAAATCAGGTAATGCAAGTAATGGTGCAGAAGTAAGAAAACGTTTGAGCTCATCAAAAGCAATGTCTTGGGCAACGCCCCAAACAAAAGGTACACCTTTCTTCGTCAACTCATTCAATGGTGCAGCAATAATACTAAAGTATTTCACACAACATCTATAAAAACCAGCTAAGCCGCGAAAACTTCGTACTTGACTAACATTCATGGGAGTAGGCCAATTTTGAATTGCTTAAATTTTAGAAGAATCTACTTCTACTCCATTCTTAGATACAACGTATCCCAGAAATATGACCCTATCCTTTGCAAAAGTGCACTTCTCAAGATTATCATATAACTTAGCATCACGCAACACTTGCAAAACTTGTCGAATATGGTCAAATTGTTCAGTTTCATTGTGGCTGTAAATAAGTATATCATCAAAATAGACAACCACAAAACGACCAATAAACTCTCTCAAAACATGGTTCATTAAACGCATGAAAGTACTAGGAGCATTAGTAAGACCAAAAGGCATAACTAACCACTCATATAAACCGAACTTAGTTTTGAAAGCAGTTTTCCATTCATCCCCTTCTTTCATCCTAATTTGATGGTATCCACTACGCAAGTCAATTTTAAAGAAAATAGAAGCACCACACAATCCATCAAGCATATCCTCTAAACGTGGAATAGGATGGCGATATCGAATAGTGATGTTATTAATAGCTCTACAATCTACACACATACGCCATGTACCATATTTCTTAGGAATCAAAATAACAGGAACAACACAAGGGCTAAGACTGACATGAATATACCCTTTATCCAGAAGCGCTTGGACTTGTTGCTGAATTTCCTTCGTCTCTTGGGGATTGGTCCTGTATGGTGCCTGGTTGGGAAGAGTAGCACCCGGAATAAGATCAATTTGGTGCTCAATACCACGCAAGGGTGGCAGTCCCACTGGTACCTCCGCCGGAAACACATCATCATAATCCTGCAAAACATTAGACACACCAGGAGAAATAGGATGGTTATCATTAGAAACCAAAACCTCGCCTTTATACATGAGGACAAGAGGTATGGCTGCAGGGTCCTCACTAAATTCTCTCATGTCTTCTTTGGTGGCTAATATAATCAAACTAGTCTCTCTCGCACTTTTCGTTATATTATCACTCACAGCTATTACATTGTTCTCTCACATAGGTTCTCAATTCACCTCTACTTTCTGATGAGACTCATTCACAATTTGTTGTGGGGACATAGGATGGAGATTAACTTTCTTGCCCTTGAACTCCAAATGATATGTATTGGCTCGGCCATTGTGTTGCACATGGCGACCATATAACCACAGCCGACCCAATAAGAGATGGCAAACTGTCATAGGCACCACATCAAAATCGATGGAATCCTTGTATGGGCCTATCTCAAAATTTATGCGCACCATGTGATTCACCTTCATCTCACCACTGTCACTCAACCATTGGACATAATATGGATTCAGATGAGGTAAGTATTTCAGATTCAGCTTGGCACATAACTCCTTGCTTGCGAGGTTGCGGCATCTACCTCCATCAATGATCACTTTGCAAGCTTTGTTTGGTCCAACTAGCGCCTTGGTTTCGAACAGATTGCAGCGCCGAGAATCAGCATGTGGCTGCACCGTGAGAGCACGTTGTGACACCACAATGGTAGGAGCATGCGACAGAAAAGCATCCATGCCCTCTTCACTATTGTAGCCCTCGTCATGGAATGTGGAAGGGTCTTCATCATCACCAGTTTCATACTCGCTGGTTTCTTCATTCACAAACATGACCTTTCTGTTTGGGCAATCTCTCTTGAAGTGACCCGGATTACCGCAAGCATGATAAGTGATCTCTCGATTGCGAGCTGTAGACACGTTGGAGCCTACACTAGTGTCAGGAACAGCTGGCTTCTTGGCCATAGAACCATTGGAGGCTGGCTTGGAAAGTGAAGTAGAAGCCCGAGTATTGGCACCATAGTTCTCCATAGGTACGGCAGACGGTGTCCTTGGAGAAAATCTGCTACATGATGTGTATTTGGCCTTCAGTTTTGCCTCTTCTGCAAGCTGTGATTCAGCCTCCCTTGCAAGATGCAATAGATCATTCATATTATAGTATTGGTGATGCCGCACAATACTCTTGATGTTAAATTTCATCCCATGGAGAAAACGGTGCATAGTCATCTCAACCTCTTCACGGACTCGTGCACGTTGCAGCAACATCTCCATGTCCATATAGTATGCATCAACGCACATAGTACCTTGCCTCAATTGTTGCAATTTATCAAAAACTCTCCGTAAGTAATTAGTGGGAACAAACCGAGCTTTCATGGTCGCCTTCATGTCACGCCATGTACGAATAGGCTGCCCATCGGTTTCTTGTATCTCGGTCAACACACTCTCCCACCAACGCAAAGCATAACCGTCAAACTCGGAAGAAGCAATCCTGATCTTCTTGTCCTCCAAATAATCATGCAAACGCCATAATTTTTCCATCTTAAGCTCCCATGCGAGGTACTCTTCCACAACCGTGGAACCTTCAAATTTGGGGATGTTAAACTTGGGCTTGCTCAAGACATCTTCTTCTTGAATGGGTAGAAGGCGCGCACCAAAACCAAGTGGAGGTTGGCGAACCGGCCCTTGAGCACCACGCCCACGACCCTGATTGCCCCTTAAATCAGCATTGTCGCCACGGACACTCCCATCATTTTCCTGAGCGCCAGGTCGGCGTTGTACAATAGATGCTTGTATGCCAGTGAGAAATGTTGTCATTTGTTGTAGGCTCTGCTGTATAGCAGCAAGTTGTTGTTGCATAGTGGTGACTGCAGCTTCAGTCGCGTCCACTTTCAGTTGGACCGCTTGAACATTGGTACAATCGCATTAGCGGATTTAGTAATCATCCCAGTCAAGTGATCACGGAGACCTTCATATGCCTCCCATGTAACTGGCGCATCCTTGTCATGTTTCTGCATCACATCAAAACCACTTTGAGACATGATTAGTAGGTTAGTGCACTAAATCAAAATCTTTTGGTGGACACTCACAACTCACTCAAAACTGACAAGAAAAGGTGAATCTTACAGTTCCAAATTGAATAGTAATGCGTACCCGTTCGGATGGAGGACTAGTGCACGGATGTGATGAAGTGAATACCCGAGTAAAAGAGTGAACACACGACAAAGCCGGATATATGTGGTGGAGCTATAGGAATGGCACCCTAACTACACCGAAGTCAAGTCCTCGTGCTGATCGTGTGATACAAACCCAAGGAAAAACTCACACAGTGGAGAAAAAAGAAGACATGCATCTCAAAAGATCACCACTATGATATGTCCTTTCTAGAACTCTTTGATAACTCTTGTTGATCACACTTCTTTCTCCTTTTTTTGAATCTTTTCTCTTTTTATCTCTCTGTTTTTATTTATTTTTCTGACACTATTCCAAACTTGACGAAATTGCTACAGTACTGCTACAGTAACTTTACTCTTTAGGCCACAATATGTTGCACCGTGGAGAAATTTTCAGGAAGAACACAACAAAACAACAAACTAAAACAATGACTTCGATGCAATCTAAGTTATGGAAAAACTAGTAACCCTAATATTTTTGTATGGCTCTTTCTGGATAGGACGAAAAAAAATCAATCTAAAAGGATGGATTTGGTGGATGCTTACCGAGGTAACACTGGAAATCTGATACCAAGATGATATGGTTTGCCCGATCTTCTCAGTAAGCGAACGGTGAATATGAGGGCGATGATAGATAACTTGTTTGTAGACGATGAACTCTCCCTGCTAGATCACTGTTGCCAATGCGACAACTCTCTACCCTTTGGATATTCACAACTTCACACACTTGCGCAACGTAGCGGTCGACCACGAGACGGTAATTTTCAATCTACTAATTCCCAGTGGAACAATAGATCACACAAAACTTGCAGTAGCAACACTTCAGATCGATACGAATTGAAGTATATGATTCAAGATGAAAGCTTGGAGCTATTCTCAAGAACTAGGGTTTATCTAAATGTGGTCTAACCCTAAAACTCGCAGGGGGTCCGGTATTTATAAGCTAGGGGGTTTCAAACTCGTATACAAGGCCGCAGCCCGTCAGATCTGCGCGAAGGCAGTTCGGACGTCCGATGGGTTTCGGACGTCCGACGTGTCGGATGTCCGAATCGTGTCGGACTTCCGGCTGTTTTGACATAGGTTCTGTACTCGGGGGTCGTCGCGAAGGTATTCATGTCGGACATCCGTTCCATGTCGAAAGTCTGTCGTGTCGGATATCCGAATCCCATCGGAATTCCGTAACCCTTCTGTAACCCGAGGTCATCGAGGCGTCGTAGCTCCTGGCCTCTGATGTCGAACGTCCGAAATGGGTCGGACGTCCGAAAGTTGGAGCTTCTTTTTCATTTTCTCCTCCTTCTGGCTTCTCTTCTTCGTCATGATATCTGATTATGCAAACATACAAAGATTTACGTAGTATAAAGTTCTCATTACATAACACATCAGAATCTATTAAGAGCGAGTTCACCTTTTGTTCTATCAACTTTGCACGAGCTCTTGTAATAGGTCCAATTCTGATTTCATCATCCTTCTTCTTTGTTGAATCAACTTGTTCTTCATGACGAACTGGAAATGTGTTGGTAGTAGGGATGTCCTCATCACTATTGCTAGCATACAAGAAGACATAACTCTATCTCACATTATGAAGAAACTTGAAAAGATAGAGTTAGAAATACCAAGTATAACTAGGATAAATGATTTGGATCGCAAGATTCAAGGGAATTTGAATAGGCTTGATAGCTCCATGCATAAAAAATTGAAAACTTTGGAGACCGTCAAATTCCATGATATGGATCCTTCTAGGATTGATAAGACTAAGGAAATCATTAACAATCTAGGAACTACCTATTCCTCAATCAAACCAAAAAGGGTAGCAACTCCGGCTAGGAAGGAACCTAAGTTCAGTTATGTCCCTAAGGTTCCCCTACCCAAAAATAATCCACTCGTGGCCAAGGAAGTTGAAACCGTCAAAACTTTGGAAGAAATACCTCTCTTTGATAAATTTATAAATGAAACTCCCATTGATTTTCCGCCTTTTGATTTTCTCCCTAGAAGTATCTTCATTAGGCATTTATTTGAAAGACCTCTTAAGACTAGTTGTACAATTGAAGAGCTTTTTGATGATGTTGATGATGAATCGATTGATACGACTTGATCTTTTTCCTTATGCTTAGCTTAAAGGCGTAAAAGAAAGCGCTTGTTGGGAGGCAACCCAAGATGTTTTTACTTCTATTTTTAGTGGTCCCGATGATTGTTACTACTTTAGCAACATCATTATATCTTTATTTTCAAGCTTCGTGCCAAGTTATAGCCTCATATGACAAGTGAAGTGAAAGTCGTGACATGTTGTCCAGAAAACAGATTCTGTCCTCGTGACGGAAAAAATCATATAAAATCACCATTTCATCTTTTTGAGCTGAATTTTTTACACAGCGTGCTCTATACAATCATGGAACTTTAGTATGTTCTGAGTTTTTGATTTGAGTTGCAGAAGTACCCTTAAAAATTCTTTACTACCTGATGTTCTGTTTTTCACAGATTCTGCCACGTTTTGTCTCTCCTAACTTTCTCAAACCTTAAGCTTGCTTTTTCTTTGCAAAAACCTTTTGGCAATCTTGAGAAACAGTAGATCGTCAAGTATATCTTTATATCCAGTGGGGATTTTTTTTATTAAGGGTACTAACCTCTCTAATCATCTTATGATGAGTTATGTATGAAGGGAGTTTTCAAGTGTGTGATGGAAGATGATGAAAGAAGATTCGGGAATGTCAAGCGCTCAAGCTTGGGGATGCCCCCATGCATCCCCAATAAAAATTCAAGGAGACTCAAGCGTATAAGCTTGGGGATGCCCCCATGCATCCCATTCTCCATCAACAATCATCAGTTCGTCCTTCGTCTCACTATATTTTTATCACTTCATGCGTTATGTGCTATGCTTGGAGCGTCTCGCTCTTAGGTTTTTTTTAGTTTTATTTAGCTTTGATTTCTGTTCATAAAAAGTTAGACCCCGTCTTACTTTGTGTGGGAGAGAAACACGCTCCACTTTCAAAATCTAGAACACATCATAGGATTCTTCATGCCTATCTTTTTGTTGATGTGTGTTCTTTATCTTTTCGTAGCTATTGCCATGTTTAGTTTTAGTCTTAGTTTGTCTTTAGCAAGAGCCTTGGATTTTGTATAGTTTATTGCTGGAACTCTCTTTAGTTTTCATGTTTATCTTGTTAAGAGAGTTGGTTGTTGCACCGAGTTGTGGCTTGTTTTGAGAGTAGGTAATTGAGGTTGCTATTTAATTTTAGTAGTAACTTGCAATAGTTTTGAGGTATTGATGTGATTAATGTTTGAACTTTTGGTGTCAAGAGCTCTAGCCTATTAGTGATAGGTGTTGTATTTTGGGCAATCCATGTGTTATTTTCAAAAACCTAAAAAACTAGTTGAGAACTCTAGCTACTAGATGGATCACTACTCTTGTGAGGGGTCGGATATTAGAGTACACTCACGTACCATGAGTCGAGGATGCGCAAGGATAATCAAACTCCCATACACTCCTCCTCGGGATACTTGTCTCTTTGTGAACTTCCTTATTAGATAGGGATTTACAGATAATAAGTGCATGAGTTCTTCAGACTAATGTAACTATTGAAAGTTGACACTTCCACCTCCTCATATTTGCTAGCCTCTCTTGTGTCGTGCATTGCCTTCTTCTCACTCCGAGAGTTGGCGTCCACCTTCGCCGTACATCCAAACCCTTGGCATGATACGCTCTATCATCATAAACCTCCTTATATCTTTCCTCAAAACAACCACCATACCTACCTATCAAGGCATTTACATAGCCTTTCCGATATATATTGCCATGCAACATCCACCTATTCATGACTTGATCTTCATGTCATACATGTTCCTGCTACACTGGTAGCGGCATACATTGCATACATCATGATAGCTACACCTTTTTTATGATTTGAGTACCTTGTAAAGTGCGAAAGATCTTCTATAACCTCTTATAAATTAGAGTGTTTCCCTTAAGTGAGGAAAAGATCCCAAAGTGGACAAAATAAAAGATCCCAAAGAGGACAAATGAGAATTAAATAGAAAGAGCCATTGAGGCCATCAAAAAAATACAAAAATATAGAAAAAGAGAGAAAAATAAAATAAAAAGAGAGAAAGGGGCAATACTACTATCCTTTTGAAAGATCCACACTAGTACTCCCTCTTATCCTTGTACTCCATAGAGATGATCATGCATATAGCTATGTGGGGACCTTCACACTATAGAACTTGCCTTGCATATTCCAAGGATGAGCCTCCTCAAAATATCTCTAGGTCTTCATGAGCGAGCAAGTTAGATGCACCCCCACTAGTTCCATTGGAGAGTTTTTCAGCTCATATGTGCATCTGTTGCATGGCAATCCCTACTCCTCACATCATATCTATCATTTGGCATTCTCGCCTATGATTGTCCTCATTGATGTCAACCTTTCTCACCCTTTTTGTCTTCCTCCTCCACCATATTCTCTCTTTGCCATCCTAAGTGTCAACTCTCGTGCTTACGCTCATCCATTGCTTGAGTGCTCAAAATATCGAAAAGGAGTGGATCAAATTGACTTGTACCTGGCTAGTGGTCTGGGGACGAGTCAAGATAAGATCCCAAAGAAAACCAAGTGGAGACATTCTCAACAAAAATACTTTTTTTCTCGTATTCCCTATCCCCCTTCTTGCACGCAAACACCATTTGGAGACATTCGAGTCACGGACAGCGAGAGCTCTTGCACCTAATGTTATTTTGTTACTTGTTTCAATGCTAATATAGAATCTTTCATGTTATGACTTGAATTTAATTACATAACTTGATTTCTTTACTTTTCAAAGTTCTTATATGGTTGCTAGCATGTCACCACAGAAATTATGCCTGTTATCATTTTCCTACTCGAGGACGAGCAGGAGTTAAGCTTGGGGATGTTGATACGTATCGATAATTTCTGCTCGCTCCATGCATGTTTTGTGTGATATTGCTATGATCTAGATACACTTTCATACACTTTTGATCATATTTGGACTAACCTACTAACTCAGTGCACCCCAGTGCCAGTTCCTGTTTTCTGCTGTTTTTCTATTTCAGTTTTTCCCCATATAAAAAGTGCTTCAAAAATCCGGGAAAATCAGATAAAAAATCAGCGTGTCAGAAGGCTCCAGAAATCTGAAGGAGTGCAAGGGGGCCACCACCAGGCGCCCAGGCGGCCACCTGGAGCGACCAGGGGCCTGGCCGCGCCAGGGGGGCGCCTGGACCCCTGGTGGCCCCCCTGGCTGCCCCCCTTCGCCTATTTATTCTCCGTCACGGGAAACTTCCGAAGACCGAACCCTATTTCGCAATCTCGCCTCTGTTCCGCCGCTGCCATGCTTCCAAGATCGGGAGCACCGTCAGGACCCTTCCCGGCACCCTACCGGAGGGAGGATCGACCTCCGGGAGCTTCCCCTCCACCATGGACGCTTCCCGGATGTGCCGTGAGTAGTCTACCTTGGACCTTGGGTCCGTGATCAGTAGCTATGTGATGTTCTCCTCCCCTCTTTGTTCTTCATGGTTTAGACCTCGTGAGCTTACCTACATGATCGAGGAACATATGTAATTCTTCTGCTGTTGCTATGCTGAGTTTGATGGGATCTGATGGATTATGAGATTATGTTCGGATCGTGATAGACTAATATATTTGGTTTTTATCTCTTATATTTTTGTTCCTAAGTAATTATTGCATGTTCTCCATTGTTGTTTATTGTTTTGGCCAAGTGGTAGGTAGTAAATCCAAGAGGGAACATTATGCTCGATTGTGGGTACATGCCCCCTGATGACACGCTTGAGTGACAAAAACATGAATCTAGGGGATGTGCTGTGGCCACAAGGGGGAAAACGATGCTTGTAACCGCGGTTGCAAGGATTGTTTACTTTACGCAAAGTTCTTTTAATGTAGTTGTCTGTTTCTTTGGGTTTACACTTTGGGTGGGGCTCACAATTTAATACCAGCGAGATGTTCTGGATATATATCTCAAGGTGGATGATTAGTAGTAGATGCAGACGTATTTCGGTCTACTTATTTTTGCGTACTGCCCATGCTTATGAGCCTCTTCCTTTCTTTTGTAGCATAGTTAGCATTGCAGTGCGTTTATAATCCTATCAATTGCCCATCTGTAATTTGTTTACCTCGCATAGCAGTATTATCGTCTTTTGGGAGAGAGACATCGCGAGTGAACAGCACGGGACCCCGGTCCATATTCTCATCATTGTTTACAAGCTCATTTACTTTTCAACATTTACTTTTAGTTGCTATCATCATTATCATTATCCCTTGTGTGTTTGACCCTTTGTAAACAACACCACCAGGGAGATTGACAACCTCTCCGAACTTCATTGGGAGCAAAGTTAATTGTGTCGTGTGCAGGTCCAGGTTAAGAGAGCAATATCTCAAATGGCGTGTTGCTCGCTTCACCACCTACTTATCATTATCGGAGTCCTACTGGATTGATAAACTCTGTATCTTCACTGAGGGAAATTTCCTGCTATCCTACATCTCACCTTCCACTTGGGGTAACAAACGAAGGGCGAGATGCCATTACCACTTCCACGGCATCAGGGTGTCCTACAAACGGACGGCTCTGATACCAACTTGTGACGCCCCCAAAATCAATCCGTGTACAGTAATCATACACGCAAGGTACACGATAGAGATCAGGGACTCACGGTAATATATCAGAACACAACTCTACAAATTAAACAATACAAGCTGTTTAATTACAAACCAGGGGCCACGAGGGCTTGAATGCAATATCTCGAGAGCACAAAGTTAGCGGAAGCAATAGTATCCGAGTACAGACACAAGGTACACATGATATGCCTTAAGAAGGCTAGCACAAAAACACAATGATCGAAAAGGCAAGACCTCTTGCCTGGGAACCTCCGAAAGTACTCCTGGTCCTGGTCAAAGGGGGTCTCGACGTACTAGTAGGCGCCACCGGGGTACTCCTGCTCCTGGCTCCAACGACGACTGCAGCAGCCGATCAGGCAAAACAAAAATGGGGAAATAAAGCAAGGGTGAGTATCTCGCATACCCGCGAGTCTTACGTCCGCTACTAAGCATTTATACATTTGTATAAAATGGAAAGAGGAGGCTGTATATAGTGGACTGAAAGGTAGAAAGTAAGAATAGGGATGAGCAGCTAGGCCTATCGAAGACTAGCATCTTCACGCGTTTCTTGAAGCATGAGGAGAGCCAACAATTTATATAATGCATAAAGTAACAATGCATCAGAAGTTGCTGCAACATTGTATAATAGTAAGTTGTATTAGATAACAATTAACAATGCCTCCGAGTTCCCTTCCTCGACTTCCGTGCGAGGAAGAAGACCCAGAACCATACAGTTTACTAGTAGTAGTTTGTAGTGGTAAGATCCAGCTTCAGCATAAAGCGTCTTGTTACCGTGGACACGGCTATTCGAATAGATTAAACTCCCTGCATGGGTGCACTACTGTTCAGCCTGCACGCTCGGATCTCCAGGGTGGCGGGCACCTTGTTAGGGAACGCTCCACCAAAGCTATCCGACACGTCGCAATCCATCCTAGGCTCAGCAAAGAGGTCATCCGCCGGACTATATCCTATGCGCTCAGGGGTCTAGGTCCCTCACCCTTCCACGCTCCTGCACGGTGCGAGTCTGGCTGGTGAAGCAAAATAAAATCCAAATACACCGTCCGGACGAAGAAGACACACCACTTCCCAGCAATCAGGTCACGGTACTGCTGACATCTAAAGAGATTTCGAATGAACTACGACACAGGGGAGCCCATAACTCCTTATCCCACGTGAAGGAAGTGTGTACAGACCAACATGCCTCTCAAGTCATCCACTGAACCATATAGCATTTTATTATTATCTCGCAGAAAACCGTTATCGCTGTCTGACTAACAACACAACGGACAACGAACATCAACAAGTGCCACGAGTAACGTCGAGGCCTGCCCTGTCGTCCCGTCAAAGCGCGCGGTTACCAACAAGGTGAACCGTATCCTTACCTTGTCTCGCGTGTGCTCTTGGTAGAGCTGAGTTTTCGTGGTTTGGCAACTCTCGCGGAATACGAGCAGGGGCCAAACACGCCAGTAAAGTCGGTCGTACCCTCCTTGTCGTTCCCGATGCAATAACGCTCGCGGGCACCGTTGGGTCGCCCGTCTCTTACCTTTAAGGACACTAGTTGGTTCAGGTCCCTACCATTAAGTGAAACCAGGAGGTATCACCCTCGATGGTGCACTTAAAGAGGTTCGACAGAGACATCAGCGGAATGAACTAAAGAGGTAAAACTCGTATCATCCCAGTGATGCTACGCTACAGAGCCGACGAGAGTGAAATACGAGTCCATCCACTTGTAAGTCAAACTCGAAGCGACTCGACAGAGTCTCGCCGTTGTAGGTTCCTTAGGGCGTCTGCATTGATCTGTACTTGTTGCAGTTATAATATTTTGTAATCCGCGTTCACTCACCAGAGTGATCACAACCGCTAGTCTAATCCTAGTTGACTAACAATGTGCAGGGCTCACTGCTGAATAATATATATTTAATAGGCAGCATTGGATAAAGGAAGGTACATCAAGGGGCGACAGAAACATGCTATGCAATTTATAGGTAAGCAACATAGCAACAGCAACCATGCTTAGTGCAAGAAAAGTACGGAAAGATAGCCGATATCTGGGGAAGGAAAATGCCTCTTCTTGCCTGGAAGCTCGACAGTAGGGGTACGGTCGTCGACGAAGTAGTCGTACTCGGCAACGATGTTGTCGGCGGCAGCAACGGGGTCTACCGGAGAATAAGGGGGGACAGTAAATACACAACAATGATAGCAATACAAAGGTATGACATAGCAGATACAAAGCAACGGGGCTCTAACGTAGTGACGGGGATCAACCCCGGAAAATCCCATGGTCAGGGAGCCTGGTTTACTCATAGAGATGGCACAGGTTGGACGATACTCGTCGGCTAACAGGAGAAGCACTTCCTACTCAATATTATCACGTGAGGGGGCGATTACAGTGGAGGCTAAGGCGAGTTCTCGCAAGGCTAGGATGAGTAGATGCGTATTGAGTTGATCTGGACGTCTCCCCTCCCAGCCTTTATATACTAGGCTAGGTCTAGGGGAGTCCGCACTAGGTTACAGAGATAGTATCCTAGTTCTAGTCTTGCCTTGTACGCCAAGTTGCACCTTCCATACTAGTCGCGGACTCCTACGTTGGCGCCTGGTTGGGCCAATCGTGGGCTTGTCGTAGCTTCCCAGTGGGCCTTCTATCTTCATACGCACCAGGTAGCCTTACATGCAGGAGTCATGCGGTCACCCCCTCGTCAGTATCCCCCGAGTGCCTGGGGACTCGAAGAGTCGCGCAGGGACTCGAATTCATATGTGCCTTTATTGTTTGTAAGCGCGGCATCGCCACGGGTCGCCGGCAGTTTTGAGCCATGACAATATATGTTTCGAGGGATTGCTAAGCTGAAAGGGCCCAAGGAGTCGACTGGTCGAGCCTTGGTTAATTGTACTAGTGACAAATACCAGAGTAGCCCAATCAAGCTCACGTCCCTCGACATGAACTTAGAACACTAGTGACAAGCAAATTCATGTCGCTGCAGGTCTTATAGGTTCAATTGCTGCCAGTCTTAGCACATAGCCTGAGCGCGTCCGCTCGGCTCTTTCTATCATGCGAGCGCATGTAAAAGGCCGGGAGTGAAATCGCTCTGCGGCAAGTCCCGGCCCGGCCGTTCTGCGCAGCGGGGTCTTACCTACACGCTAAGCTTGCGTGGCATCTGGGTACAGTGTGTCGTAGCCCAGGCATAATTGTTTTTTTGTAGTGGCACGAAGCCTGATTAGCGATGCACCCACTTGGAATAAACAATCAAGTGAGCTGTTTTAATCGTCACTCGCAGAGTTTTGTAGTGAACTCAGGAGAGGAAAATAAGATAGCACCCACTCAGAATGTCGTCGAGTGCGCGAGTAAGTCATGTCTGCTGAATTGCTAAGTCTTTTTTGCGAGTAATCACTCGAATGTTTTTCTTGTTTCGGGGTGAGGGAGCACCCGAACTCTTAGAGAATGTTATTTATGCTGGTGCGAGTGATCACTCGAGCACATCTTTTCCTTCTGGGTGAGGGAGCACCCGAACTCAAATAAAAGGTACTCCCGATGGGAGTAAGAATTTTTTAGAGTCAGAAAATTTGGACATATAGCTGGCTCTTGGAATCGTTTGGTTTTTTCCAACTGCTTTTACCTTGATCCGTTCCCTTTGGGATGCCGTGCTGATATGCATTGTCATGTTGTTTGATTACCTATGATGATGCTTGATTTTTTGATCCGTAACATCTTTATGGACCGTCATAATGATGGTTTGGACGTCTTCCTGTTGGGTTTCCGAGGCTTGTATGGGAAACAAGCGAGATTTAACGCATCCTGTAAATAATGCTGACCGTGTGAAGGCATCTTTGCTTTGGGATTCGTAACGTCCGGCCTGGTTGGTCTTTCATTCAATGATGGCGCCGCCTGGGCTTTTGCGTGTTTTTCTGGTTTGCCCTTGGATTGCGCTATAAATACTTCCTTTGGTTGCCCGTCATCGCCATCCATTCTTCGCATCTTTCCCTTTTGCTTATTCTTCTTCATATGGAGCCCAAGCGTGGTAGTGGTGTAGCTGGGCGAGGTCGTGGTGTTGCTGGGCAAGGCCGTGGTGTTGCAGGGCGAGGCCGTGGCCGCCGTGGTCGTGGTGGCCGCACCCCTCGTTCTTCACGCGGTGGTCGTCATGGGGCTGCGTCGGTGCCGTCTTCTTCTTCCTCCATGGAAGAGGATTTCTGGCGCTATGGCTCTCTTTTGCGTGTTCTTGGCCGGAATGCTGCCCGGATTCCTCTTCCTGCCTCGTTTGCCTCCATTGCTTCTGAGCGTGGCTTGAAGGGCTTCTGGCTCCGTCTGCATGGATGTTCTCGTTCTTCTTCTTGGGTGGAGCTGGAAATTGATAGCTCGTCCTTGATTTTCCATGGGTCTGGCTGGAGGGCATTTTCTCATCAATTGAATCTGCGCGGCGGAGATAGCCTTTGTTGTCATTTTGACGGCGAAGATACTGTTATTATCCGTGCATTTGATGCTGGTGGCAACCGTCTGGATCCGTACTGCGATGTAACGACCCAATTCACACCGAATTGAAGTCTCTGTGCTCAAGTGCCAGTCCCTGGATCGAACTCGCTGGCACACACAGTATAATAGATGTATATCAAAGTACAAGCGCATCATTATTACAACGTATGATCCAGAGTAAATAAATAACAAGTTGCATAGCTCAAGGCTAGCTTATTCAATATAAATATAGCGGAAGCAAAAACAAATAACGTGGAGTCCCATCAACAGCCACAAGCGAACATGCTGAGTGTAGACTCGCAACCCCTAAACGCACCTTACTGATCGTCTGAAAAACCTGCAACACCGAAGGTTACAGCCCGACAACGGGTCAGTACATCTGATTTGTACGGCAAGTGACACGGAAAAGTTTATATAAAGGTCCTACAACTACATGCAAGGTAAGTCAAAGGAAAGGCTTATGGTATAGTTTTGCAGAAAGCCAATTTTCTCCTGAACTAAACTAGTCAAAATTTTAAGTTGAACTTACTACTTAAGAACGAACTGGGCACACTAGTTCCAACACCACACCCTTATTTAATCTTGCCCACTCAAATTATTATGGTGATTCACATGTCAAGATCCTCCAGTAACAGTAATGTCTAGTAGCTCAAGGATGTCCATAACCGGGGACACGGCTAATCATGATTAGTTTTTACTCTGCAGAGGTTAGTACACTTTCCCCGCTGGACTCAACCCGAAGATTGAGACGAAGACTTTCAGAAGAGGTCACCTACACCCAACGGCAATCCGGTACCACCTATCACATCTACATCTGCTAGCATTACACGGGAGAGGCTTCCTACATCATACTCAACTAAGCCAGAGCCCATATGGCCAGCGGCTGTACATGTAAGCTTCTAGTCACCAAGTATGTCTGATCTTTTTGAGCCTGGACGGCGCCCACTGCGTTAGAGGGTACTCGCCATGACGTATTCTCGACCACCAAACCAACCATTAGGGGTACAACATGGTCTCGTCCTTATATAAGGCACGAGCCCCAGGAAGCACTCCCTGCCCATCCAGAAGTGATTTCTATTTATTAAACAGTTGCTACACAAATTATTAAATAGCTCACATGCACTCCATGAATTTGCACAACCCAAACCACGTCTACAAAGCATAGCAATAAAGCAACAACACGACTAGGTTAATCTACGGTAGACAATTCAAAACATGTGGCTATCCTAACTGGTTTTGCAGCAACAGTATAATAAACTACCTATCATGCAGTAGGGTGATATTTCTTAACATAATGCATATAGAAAATATAGGTATGAGTATGGTCAAAGCATCACTTGCCTTATACATTCGATGAAGATCTTCGCTCTCACATTTCAGTCAACCCTACTCGTCACACTCCGAGAAATCTATCGTCAACGAAAGAACTCAATAAGCAATCACACCACAAGGACAAAACATAAGATCAACAAAACAATCACTAAAGTTTTAGCAACAAAACAAAAGGTTTTGAAGTGCAAAGGTGTGGATGTGCTCGAAGGTGATCGGTGGAACGTGAACTCGAGAGAGTCAACGGATAAGGAATTGTCGATACAAAAATTATGATCAAGGCATTATGAAATCAAAGTAGAGATCATAGCAACATGAATGGAATATGGATATTGCCGATAAGATGTTTCATATGATCCAATATGCAAAAAGAATCACGTGAAAAGGAATACTACAACGCAGGTCATAGCAATTGCAACATCGAATAGAATTTGAATTTAAACAGAACAAGAAAATTGTGAATTTTTGTGTAAACATGATATAAACAGAAGGTACATGGAACGAGCGATCCAACGCAAAAAGAAACGGCGCAAACGGGCGCACCGGTAAAAAGTTACGGCTGCCGGAGGTCCAAATTTTGATCAGCTTGGGATCCAAATTTAAAAACTTCAAACTTCTGTAACACTTGGTCCACTGGCTAGAAAATTTCTACACAGTCGCAACGCAATTGGAATCACTCGATTCCGAGCTACGGTTAAAAAGTAGTCGCGAAAACGGCATCGGGTGAAAAACGGGGTACCGGGGGGTTCTACTGTAAAAAGGGCCCGTACATAAATAAAATTTTTACGAAAAACGCGATCGGGTCCCCGGGCGGTTTGGATCCAGATCTAAAAAAAACGAAACGTTTTTTGACTTTTTTTTTCTATCTATCTTCTTCCTCCACGGGCTGGACACAGGCACAGGGGCAGAGCCATGGAGCGCGGGCGGCTCCGGCTCGGCTCCGGCCGACGGGGTGGCCGGCGGCCGACAGGGGCGGCGGGGTGAGCGCGGCAGGGCGGCCAGGCGAGGGCAGCCGCGGGCGGGCGGGCGGCCACGGCGGCCTGGCGCGGGGCGCGCGGGCGCACGGCCACAGCGGCCATGGTGCACGGGCGGCGGCCGGTCGGCCGTGGCGGCGGCGAGCAGGCGGCGCGGCTAGGGGCGGCGCGGCTAGGGGCGGCGGGGTGCTCCGGTGAGGTGGGGACGGCGGCACACGGCGGCTCGCGAAGATATACCTCGAAAAAAACGCGAAAACTAACTCCGGCGAAATTCCGGCGATGCTCCCGCGAGATTCCGTCGATGACGTCGGCGGCGACGGGTCCCGCGGATTAGTTTAGTCTAACCCTAAAAACGCTTAAGCGAAAATAATTTAGCCCTAATCGGGGCTATTTATAGCCAGCCCCTAATCGTCTCTTTTTTGTAAATCCGAGATAAATACAAAATCAGTCTGCGGAAAAAAAAACAGACCAGGCCCGTTAGACCCAAAACAATAATACAAAAATCACGGAAATTTATTTTAAAACTCCGTCTTCGCCAATATTTTTAAAATAATAAAACTGAATTTTTGGCTTGACCAAAATAATAAAATAAAATAAAAACTTTCCAACTTATTTTTAAATATTTTTAAATACTTTTCTGGCATTTTAAAAATACCGAAAACTCTGAAAATTGATTTTAAAACTTTTCCAAAGCATAAATAAATTCCAAAAATAATTTTAGAAAATATTTATAACTCCAAAGTAAAATTAAAAAGTCTCCCAAAATATTTTAAGCTATTTTTCAACAAATTAAAAATGGGGATAAGTCCTTTTATATCCTCTCCAGCGAACTGCCATGTGTTGAAAAATGTTTTGAATATTCAAAAGAATTCCAATAATGAGTTAAAACCTTTTCCAAATTTTTCATAAGTTGAAGGAGTCATATTACCTTCTCTCATTTTATTTTGTTGGTTTTGTTTTAAAATAATAAATTCCAAAAACACCAATTATGAATATTAGGGAAAGTCCTTTTATTCCCTCTCGTTTTAATATTCATTTCAACACCAAAAGTTTTTTAAATTCCAGAGAAAATCAAACACATCAGGCAAACAATCATTATCTATTTAATTTTATTAACATTCCAAAATTCGGAGAATTTTGGGATGTTACATGCGAGGAAATAAGCAGCAGTGATTCCGGTGGCTCGAGTGGTGGTTCGCCTTCTTCTCCCGTGTCTTCTTCTTCGGCTGATCCCTCGGGCGATGGTGTTTGATCTTCTAGTTCTAAGGATGAACTGGACGTCAAGCCAGTCGTCAAGCGGCAGCGGCAGTAGGCGAGGCACCTTGTAGAACTGGAGGACAGCGAGCTTCTTCTTCACCGGCTGGGCTGCTACTTTGTCTATGATGATGCCCGCCGGGTTGTGGCGCGAAAGTGCCAATTATCTCAGCATAAGCACACATGTAGGAGTTGGATGTAGCCCAGCTTGTAGTTCCACAGGTCCTTCTGTAACGGCAAACTATCGTTTCGACTTCTTTGTAATGAAATGTCTTCGAATCCTTTGTAATGAGAATGTCTTTGACTCCTTTGTAATGAGAATATCTTCGTCTCCTTTGTAATGGAAATGTCTTCGACTCCTTTGTAATGGGAAATGTCTTCGACTCCTTTGTAATGGGAAATGTCTTCGACTCCTTTGTAATGAACACGTCTTCTCGGGTGCGCGCCAGCGCTCCCGATGGGAGTAGCCCCGAGGTTGCGTTTGATTTGCAGAATCAAGCGTAGGCTTTATGAATTTTTGTCTCACTGGTTTGTAGTTGTCTTTGAATTTTTTCAAGTTTAGATCGAGTGTGCGTCAGCGCTCCCGATGGGAGTAGCCCCCGAGTGTTTAGGCGATCTCTTGCGATCGGGTGAAGATTAAAGAATCGCGCGCTTTTTGATGCAACTTTCTTTTGCCTGAGCTTTGTTGTTTGGCGAGAGCCACGTTTTTAGCGAGGATAACGTCTTTCAGCGTAAGTTTTATTCTCTAGCCCCCAAGTCTTTTTAAGTAAAAGTCGCGTTTGCGAAGATAGCGTCTCTCGGGGGGGGGAGTACTAGGCTCGAGCCCCCGAGTGCTTGTAAGTAAAGGTCGCGTTTGCGAATATAGCGTCTCTCGGGGGGGAGTTCTAGGCTCGAGCCCTCCGAGTGCTTGTAAGTAAAAGGTCGCGTTTGCGAAGATAGCGTCTCTCGGGGTGGGGGAGTTCTAGGCTCGAGCCCCCGAGTGTTTTTTGAGTAAGAGTCGCGTTTGCGAAGATAGCGTCTCTCGGGGGAGTTCTAGGCTCGAGCCCCCGAGTGCTTTTTGAGTAAGAGTCGCGTTTGCGAAGATAGCGTCTCTCGGGGGGAGTTCTAGGCTCGAGCCCCTGATTGCTTTTTGAGTAAGATGCTTTGGGCAACATTATTTTATTCCTTCGAATTTTACATGAGTTGCCGATCGGTGCTGCTGCCGATGTCTCTGATAATGCCTGGAGGACTATGGGTAGAACAGGCGTAGGTTCGCTACGTTCCATGGATTTCCCACGTCCTCGTTTGTCTTTGGATTCTTTAATCTGTATGCTCCTCCTCCTATGACTTTCGAGATGATGAACGGTCCTTCCCATTGTGGGGCAAGTTTGTGCACTTTTTCCTGTATTAGCCGTAGCACAAGGTCTCCTTTGTTGAACGTTCTAGTCCGCAGGCGACTCCTTTGATATGTGCGTAATTTGTCCTGGTATCCTTCAGATCTTGTGATGGTTGTGTCCCGTGCTTCGTCTGCTATGTCTTTTTTGTCCTGCAGCGATTCTTCTGCCTCTTCCTCTTCGTACCCTGAGATTCTGGGTGCTCCGAATTTTAAGTCGTGCGGCAGTACTGCTTCTTCCCCGTATACCAAGAAGAAGGGTGTATACTGGGTTGAACTATTTGGGGTGGTGCACAGGCTCCATAGGACTGCAGGGAGCTCCTCTATCCAGTTGCATGCGGCTTATTCTAGTGGTGCTAGGAGTCACTTCTTTATTCCTCTGCATACTAGGCCGTTTGCTTTCTCCACTTGGCCATTGGACTGCGGGTGTGCGACTGACGCGTAGTTGATTTTGATGCCCAAATCTTGACAGAAGTTTTGGAACTCTGCTGCTGTGAAGTTTGTACCATTGTCTGTGATGATGTTGTGTGGTACTCCGAATCTGAAGATGATTGATTCGATGAAGTTGACTGCCGTGAGGGCTGTTGAGATGGTGATTGGTACTGCTTCGATCCATTTGGTGAACTTGTCTACTGCGACTAGTAGGTGTGTTCGCCCTCCTTTTGATGATTTCTTGAGTGGGCACACCATGTCGAGTCCCCATGTGGCGAATGGCCATGATAACGGTATGGTTTTGAGTTTCGATGCTGGGGCGTGCGGCCTGCTGGCGAACTTTTGGCAGGAGATGCAACACCGTACGATATCCTCTGCGTTTCTCATGGCGGTCGGCCAGTAGAATCCTTCCTGAAAGGATTTTTCCACGAGTGCTCGACTGCTGGCATGATTCCTGCAGGTGCCTTCGGGAATCTCCAGTAGTAGGGCTTTGCCGTCTTCTTCGTCTATACACTTTTGTAGGACCTGAGAAATGATGCGCTTGTAGAGATTTATGTTGATTACCGTGAATGCTTTAGATCGTCGACTGATGCGTCGGGCTTCTGCAACGTCTTTTGGTAGAGTGCCTTCGACTAGGAATCGAAGAAAAGGTCTTGCCCAGGCCGGGTCTTCGAGTGCTGCTAGTATTTCGGCTTCGATTGCTTGACTGTTTGTATCGTCAGCTGCGCTCGTTGATGCCACCTACGCTGGATCATTTGTGCCGTCTTCTTCTGCGACTACTTTGGGCTCCGATGGCTTTGCTTTTATTGATCTCTGATTGATGCTCTCGAGGAAAACGCCTGGTGGTATTGGTCCTCAAGTCGATCCAATGTTCGCGAGTTCGTCGGCTTCTGTATTATTTGCTCTGGGGATGTAGTTGAGTTCACAGCCGTCAAATCCTCCCTCTAGCGCGTTGTAGAGATTCTGGTAGGCTGCCATGTTGTCTGCGACTGCGTTACAGTCTCTCATCGCTTGCTGGACGACGAGGTTGGAGTCGCCTTAGATCGATAGGCGAGTGGCACTGCAAGTTTTTGCCATGCGCATGCCGTGAATTAGTGCCTCGTATTCTACTTGATTGTTGGAGGCGTTGCTGAAGTTGATCTGGAGGATGTATTTGAGCTTCGTTCCTTTGGGGGAGACTAGGACGACGCCTGCTCCGGCTCCTTGCTGTCTTTTGGATCCGTCGAAGTACATCGTCCATGAGTTGGATAGGTCTGGGGAGCCTGGTGTTTGGACTTCTTCCCACTCGACCAGGAAATCTAGGAGTACTTGGGCTTTGATTGCTGTCGGGTGTTTGAACTATAGGTCTCTCGGGATGAGCTCCATGTTCCACTCGGCGACTCGACCGGTCGCGCCGGGATTGTTGAGGATGTCCGCGAGTGGTGCAGTGCTCACGATTGTGATGGAGTGTTCGTCGAAGTAGTGCGATACTTTCCTGGAGGTCATGTTAATGGCGAGCAAGAGCTTCTGGTAGTGTGGATACCTTGCTGTGGCTTTGTGAGTAGCATGCTCAGGTAGTAAATTGGTCTTTGGATGCTCTGTAATTTGCCTTCTTCTGCACGCTCGACAACAAGCACTGTGCTCACGACGCTGCTGTGTGTTGATACGTAGAGATACAACTTTTCCCTTTCTTTAGGCACCGCCAAGATTGGTGGGGTCGAGAGGGTCTTCTTCAAGTCTGCGAATGCATTGCTGGCTTCCTCGGTCCACTCGAATTTTTCTCCTTTTCTCAGCAGTTTGTAGAACGGCAAGGTCCTTTCGCCTAACCTGCTCATGAAGCGGCTCAATGCTGCGAGCTTTCCTGTGAGCTATTGTACTCCTCTGATGTTGGTTGGCCTTTGCATCTTGGCGATTGCTTGAACCTTTTCAGGGTTTTCTTCGATTCCTCGGGCAGAGACCATGTACCCGAGTAATTTTCCGGCTGGGACACCGAACACGCATTTTTTAGGGTTTAGCTTGATCCTGTGCTTGTTGAGGGCCGCGAATTTCTCGCGGAGGTCATCGAGTAGCGTGTTTGCGCTGTAGGTTTTGATGACAATGTCGTCTACATAGACCTGGACGTTCATGCCGATCTGGTCTCTCAGACATGCTTGCATCATCCGCTGGTACGTGGCTCCGGCATTTTTTAGTTCGAAGGGCATTGTTTGGTAACAGAATACTCCATAGGGGGTGATGAAAGAGGTGTGATCTTCGTCTTCTTCCTTCATCCTGATCTAATTGTATGCTGAGTATGCGTCGAGGAAGGAGAGGAGGTCGCATCCTGCTGTGGAATCGATTATTTGATCGATTCTTGGCAGGGGGAAGCTGTCTTTTGGGCAGTGCTTGTTGATAGGCCCATAGTCGACGCACATCCTCAGTACCTCGGTGTCCTTTTTGGGGACTAGGACTGGGTTTGCTATCCATGTTGCTTTCTTCGTCTCTCGGATGAACTGTGCGTCGAGTAGTCGATTGACTTCTCCGATTGCTCTGCGTTTGGGCTCTTAGAACCGTCGCAGCGCCTGCTTTACTGGCTACGTGTTTGGCTTGATGTGGAGCGCGTGTTCCGCGAATTCTCGTGGTATCCCGGGCATGTCGGCTGGGCACCAGGCGAAAATTTTCCCCTCTTCGCGAAGGAAGGTTATGAGGGCGGTTGCTTGCTCTTCTGGAAGGTGGGCATATACGCGGATTGTCTTCTCTGGGTCTATTGGCTGTACTTGGTGTGTGATCATGTCGTTGTCGACGCTGAAGTCGCGACCAAATTCTTTTGTCTCGCTTCTGTTTGCCAGCGGAAATATGCTTTTGTCCCACCATGGCTATTTCTTTGAGCTGTTGTTGGGTTCCAAATGTGTCAAAGACTTTGTGGAAGTCGCGGTCGCACTGGTCCGATTTGGTGAAGCTTCCCTTGACTGTAATGATTCCTGCAGGTCCTGGCATCTTGAGCTTGAGATATGCGTAGAGTGGAACCACCATGAACTGTACGAACGCTGGTCGTCGGAGTATGGCGTGGTACTGCGACTGCCAGTCGAGCACTTCGAACTCGAGCGCTTGCTTTGCGAAGTTGCGCTTGCTACCGAAGATCACATCGAGTTGTATTGTTCCGATGGAGGTGGCTGCTTCACCCGGAACTACGCCGTATATTGTGGTGCCTGAATTCTTCCAAACTGATCGTGGGATTAACATCTTGCGTAGGGTGCTGGCGAAGATTATGTTTAGACTGCTGCCTCCATCCATGAAGATTTTGTTCATGTCGTATCCTCCGATCTGAGCTTCGAGGACCAAGGGTGCATGCCCAGGCCTTGGGACTGCGGGCAGATGGTCGCTCTGTGAGAAAGTGATGCTGGTCTCCGCGCCACTCAGTTGGTAGGTGTCAGTTATCTTTAGTCCTACGGCTTCTTAGGCCTACAGGGTGTAGGCATCTTTCTTTGCTTTCGAGGGTCTTCCTTCTTGGATCATGCAGATTCATCCATGGGACGTGGGGTATTGCCCCTCTGCACTTTGTGCGGGTGACTCGTGCTTCTTCGAGTGCGTTTGGCTTCGCGCTGCTTCTCCTCCTTGAGGCTGTAGGAGAATTCGGTGAATAGGCGGCAATCTCCCAGCGGGTGGATTGCTTTGAGGTGTCCTCGACTGTCTTCAAAACAATGGATCGCGCAAGGTCCTTCTAGTTTTTCTTTAGCTGTGAGTTTGCTGGAGCCGGCGTGCCTTCTTCTTCTTGAGATTTGGAAGATATGCGAAGGGTCTTCTGCTCGGCTGTGGAATCTTGGGTCGAGTTATATCCTGTCACTGAGTGATTGGTTCCGGATGAAGTTGGCGAATTCGTCTGGCCTTCGATCCGGGTCATAGTAATCTCCGGTCTGGGTTTCAGAGTCGATGTCTTGGCATGTGGTGGGAGTCCGGGCGGCGGCGGGTCGTCAACTGGTGGGCAAGTCTTCTGCCGCGCGCCGCGACTCCTTGAGTGGGTTCTCAAGTAGCCTCCTGATGGCAAGAGAGTGTTATACTCTTCAAGCCCTCGTTGATTACCCCAAGTGCAGGGTTAGATATATAGTGCAGCGGCAAGTTTTCCCTTGGCAAAAATACCAAGGTTTGTCTCCCGTAGGACTCCGAAGGATACAAGAAGGTGGTAAAGTGAACAATGGCGCCGAGGTTGCTAACCTCACCTGGACCTGGACACAGATACAAATAACTTTGCTCCCAACGAGTACAGAGGAGTTGTCAATTCCTCCGGCCTTGCCGTTTACAAAGGATCAACGCAAGAGATAATGATAGTGGCAACTGAAAGTAAAGATTGAAAATAAATGGAGGGTGTAAACAATGGTATGAAGATGGACCGGGGTCCCGTGATTTTCACTAGTGATGTCTCTCTCCCAAAAGACGATAAAAGTGCTAGCAAGGTAAACAAATGACAGTTGGGCAATTGACAGGATTATGAAGGCACCGCAATGCTAACTATGCTGCAAAGAAAGGAAGGGCTCAAAAGCAATGGGCAGTACGCCAAGGTAAGTAGACCGAAATCCATCTGCATCTACTACGAATCATCCACCTTGAGATATATATCCAGAACATCTCGCTGGTATTAAGTTGCGAATCCCACCCAAAGTGTAAACTCAAAGAAACAGACAACTGCATTAAAAGAACTTTGCGTAAAGTAAACAATCCTTGCACCCGCAAGTACAAACACTGTTGTTTTATCCCTGGTGGCAACAGCACATCCCCTAGTCTCATGTTTCTATCACTCAAGCTAGACATCAAGGGGCTGAACCCACAATCAAGCATAACGCTCCCTCTTGGAGTTGCAAATAAAATACTTGGCCAAAGCAAATACCGCAATGGAGAACATGCAAGAATTTACTCAAGAACAAAATATAAAAGAGAAGAACCAAATATATTACTCATCACAATCTAAACATAGTCTCATAATCCATCAGATCCCAACAAACTCAGCATAGCAACAGCAGAAATTACATAGATGCCTCGATCATGTGAGGCAGCTCACGAGGACTCGAAAGTGGAGGCACAAAGAAGGGAGAGATAGATCACATAGCTACTGGTCACGGACCCATGGTCCAAGGGAAATTACTCACGGTACATACGGGAGGCTTCCATGGCTATGGATGGTCTCCCGGAGGGGGTAGCTTCTTCCGGAAGGGTGCCGGAGCAGCTTCTCCAGGCAGCCCCGATCTTGAAACGACGGCGGCGGCGGAACAGAGGCAAGATCGCGAAAGAGGAGTCTGTCTTAGGGGTTTCCACACCGAGGGGTAAATATAGGCGACGGGGGGCGTCGAGGGGACCCACCAGGCAGCCAGGAGGCCTCCTGGCGCGGCCTAGGGTGGGGCCACGCCAGGGACCCTCCTGGCCTCCTGGTGGTGTCCCCCCTTCGCTGCTTTGGTGTTTCCGGAAGCTTCCGCGACGCTGATTTTTTATCTGATTTTCCTGTATATTTTGGAGCACTTTTAATGGCCGGAAAATCTGAAATACAAAAACAGCAGAAAACAGCAACTGGCAGCTGGGTGCACTGGGTTAATAGATTAGTCCAAATATGCTCAAAAGTGTATGAAAGTTCAAGCAAAACATGGCAAAGTCACACAAAACATGCATGGAGCAAGCAGAAATTATAGATACGTTTGGGACATATCACCTCCTCGTGCTTGTCTTCTGGGTCGTCGAGTTCTTTTCCGTCGGTGATGGATCTGACAGTTGTCGAGGTGCTGGACTTGGTTCAGCTGCAGGCTGGGCGATCCTGAAGGGGCGATAAAGTTTCTTGCGGTGAACTTGAATTTCTCGAGCGGGCTAGATTTGGTTCTAGTCCTCGAGTCTTGATTTGATGGGGGTGGGACCGCCGAGATCTTGATTCCAACCTGTGTAGTTCCCACAGACGGCGCCAATTGACGGGGATCAACCCCGGCAAATCCCATGGTCAGTGACCCTGGGTTAGTCATAGAGATGTCACAGGTTGGACGATACTCGTCGGCTAACAGGAGAAGCACTTCCAGCTCGATATTATCACATGAGGGGGCGATTACAGTGGAGGCTAAGGCGAGTTCTCGCAAGGCTAGGATGAGTAGATGCGTATTGATTTGATCTGGACGTGTCCCCTCCCAGCCTTTATATACTAGGCTAGGTCTCGGGGAGTCCGCACTAGGTTACAGAGATAGTTTCCTAGTTCTAGTCTTGCCTTGTACGCCAAGTTACGCCTTCCATACTAGTCGCGGACTCCTACGTCGGAGCCTGGTTAGGGCAATCGTGGGGTTGTCGTAGCTTCCCAGCGGGCCTTCTATCTTCATACGCACCAGGTAGCCTTACATGCAGGAGTCGTGGGGTCACCCCCTTGTCACGCAGTGTTCGGTGATTAGCTCGGAGGTTGACTCATCAGTAATGGTTGAATTTATCCGGGGTTGACTCATCAGTAATGGTTGATTAACGAACAGATGATCCGGAGGGGAAGGTTCCTGATACGTCCAAAACGTATCTATAATTTCCGCTTCCTCCATGCCTCTTTTGTGTGATATTTCTATGATATTGATGAACTTCCATACACTTTTGATCATATTTGGACTAACTTATTAGCTCAGTGCACCCGAGTGCCAGTTCCTGTTTTCTGCTGTTTTTCTATTTCAACTTTCCCCATATTAAAAGTGCTCCAAAAATTCGGGAAAATCCAATAAAAAATCAGCGCTTCGGAAGCTTCGGGAATCACCGAGGGGGGGCACAAGGGACCCACCAGGGCCCTAGGCGCCCTGCCGGCGCGCCCTAGGGTGGGGCCGCGCCAGGGGGCCGCCTGGACCCCTGGTGGGCCCCTGGCTGCCCCCTTCTCCCATATATTCTCCGTGACGCGAAACCCCGAAAGAAGAACCCCTTTTCGCGATTTCTCATCTGTTCCGCTGCCGCTGCGCTTCCAAGAACGGGAGCACCACGAACCTCTTCCCGGCACCCTGTCGGAGGGAGGAACCACCTCCGGGAGCTTCTCCACCACCATGTATGCTTTTAGGATGAACCGTGAGTAGTCCACCTTGGACCATGGGTCTATGATCAGTAGCTATGTGATGTTCTCCTCCCCTCTTTGTTCTTCATGGATTAGACCTCGTGAGCTTCCCTACATGATCGAGGCACATATGCAATTTTTCTGCTAATGCTATGCTAAGTTTGCTGGGATCCGATGGATTATGAGACTATGTTCAGATTGTGTTTGAGTAATATATTTGATTCTCCTCTTTTATATTTATGTTCTTGAGTAATTATTGCATGTTCTCCGTTGCTATTTATTGCTTTGGCCAACTAGTAGGTAGTGACTCCAAGAGGGAGCGTTATGCGTGATTGTGGGTTCATGCCCCCCGATGACTAGCTTGAGTGACAGAAACATGAGTCTAGGGGATGTGTTGTTGCCACAAGGGAGAAAACAACGGTGCTTGTACTTGCGGGTGCAAGGATTGTTTACTTTACGCAAAGTTCTTTAATGCAGTTGTCTGTTGCTTTGAGTTTAAACTTTGGGTGGGATTCACAACTTAATACCAGCGAGATGTTCTGGATAGATATCTCAAGGTGGATGATTAGTAGGTAGATGCAGATGTATTTCGGTCTACTTGTCTTGGCATACCGCCCATGCTTTTGAGCCTCTTCCTTTCTTTATAGCATAGTTAGCACTGGCTTGCGCACATAATCCTGTCAATTGCCCAGCTGTAATTTGTTTACCTCGCATGGCTATTTTGTCGTCTTTTGGGAGAGAGACATCACTAGTGAACATCATAGGACCCTGGTCCATATTTCCAATACTGTTTACACCCGCTATCAATTTACCGCTTATTTACTTTTCCGTAGCTATCACTATCATTATTATCCTGTGCGTTTTCTCCTTTGTAAACAAAAAGGCCAGAGGGATTGACAACCTCTCTGTACTCGTTGGGAGAAAAGTTATCTGTTGTGTGTGCAAGTCCAGGTAAAGTAAGCAACCTCGGTTGTGAACGGCGCCACTGTTCACTTTGCCACCTACTTGTCGACGTTGGAGTCCTACTGGTTCGATACTCAACCTTAGCATCTTCGCTAAGGGAAATTTGCTGCTATCTACATCTCAACCTTCCACTTTGGGTAACCAACGAGGGGCGAGAAATAAAATCTCGCAACTTCAAAGCAATTTCTGGCGCCGTGGCCCGGGACTCCACTCTTCAAGATAGGGGAGTTGCACACTATCTTTTATCTTTGCTTTTTAGTCTTGTTAGTTTAGCTTTCAGTTTTTCTTTTAGTGTCCTTTATCAAAAATAAAATAAAAATTACCTTGCTTGCTGCTACTATGGGTTCGTCTGAGAACACCAAGTTGTGTGACTTCACTAGTCATAACAACAGTGACTTTATCTGCACTCCTATTGCTACACCTGCCATTTCAGCACCTTCTTATGAGATTAAACCTGCTTTGTTGAACCTTGTTAAGAAAGATCAATTATCCGGTGCTGGAGATGATGCTGCTTTGCACTTAAATAATTTTATTGAGCTCTGTGATATGCAAAAGTACAAAGAAGTAGATGGTGATATTGTTAAGCTTAAGCTTTTTCCTTTCTCCTTGAGAGGAGGAGCTAAAATCTGGTTTCAATCCTTGCCTAGGAATAGCATAGATTCTTGGGACAAGTGCAAGGATGCTTGTATTGGGAAGTACTACCCCCTGGTAAGATTATCCAATTGAGGAGTTATATTATGAATTTTAAGCAATTAGATAATGAACACGTTGCCCAAGCTTGGGAACGCATGAAATCTCTTGTTAAGAATTTCCCTACGCACGGTTTGACTACTTGGATGGTTATACAAACTTTTTATGCAGGCTTGAACTTTACTTCGCGAAACTTGCTAGATTCGGCCGCGGGAGGAACCTTTATGTCAACTACACTTGGTGCTTCAACAAAACTTCTCGATGAGATGATGACCAATTATTCCGAATGGCACACCGAAAGAGCTCCAATAGGTAGGAAGGTAAACTCTGTCGAGGAGATCTCCTCCCTAAATGAAAAAGTTGACTTAATTATGTCTCTACTTACCAAGCAATCCCCTATTGATCCTCATGATTTTCCTTTAAATTCTTTGATTGCTCAAGATCAAGTAGATGTGAACTTTATCTCTAGAAACAACTTCAATAACAATGCTTATAGGAGTAACTTTGGGAACAACAACACTTATCCTAGCACCAAGAATTCCACTTCTGAACTAGAAAGTATGCTTAAAGACTTCATCACTACCCAAAAAGCCTTCAACAAGAGTGTAGAGGAAAAACTAGAAAAAATAGATAATCTCTCGTCGAAGGTAGACAATTTAGCCCATGAAGTAGAATTGCTTAAAATTAGAACTTCTCCTCTTGAGGAGAGGAAGGTTGCTCCTATGAATGCTATTCAAGTGCAAATTAATGAAAACATTAGGATGATGGCTAAACTTAAAGAGAGATGGGATAGAGAAAAGGAGGAAGAAGATAGAATTAAGATCCTTCCTACACACCATACTGTTGCTACTATCCAAGTGGTTGAGGATATCCAAGCTCTTAGCACCCAATGCACCCCTAGTCCCATAGGACCTATTAATGGTGATGCTATGACCTCAACCGTAGAAGAAGAAATTCCTATGACTATAGAAGCTACCAAAAAAGTGAGCCTAAAGGACACCACTACCACTTTACTTGATAGTAGTGACCTTGATTTTGATAATTGCCCCCTTTCTGAAGTTATTCGTTTCCTTCACAAGATGTCTAGAGACCACCACACTAGCACGCTTAATCTTGCCTTCACGGAGCATATCTCTAATGCTCTCATTAAATCTAGGGAGGGTAAGCTTAGGGTAGAAACATCCATACCTAGAAAGCTAGAATATGGTTGGGATCCTATGATTAAAATTAAGTTTAATAACTTTTCTTGCTATGCTTTATGTGATGTTGGAGCTAGTACCTCCGTTATGCTCAAAAGAATGTATGATATATTTGAATTGAAAGCTTTTGATCCTTGTTCTTTTGGTGTTCGTCTTGTTTACTCTTCCGTAAAGAAACCTTTGGGGAAGATCGATGATGTTCTTATCATTGTCAATGACAATTATGTTCCCGTTGATTTTACTATTATGGACATTGAATGTGAACCTTCTTGTCCAATTATTTTGGGACGTCCTTTTCTTCGCACCATGGGTGATGTTATTGATATGAAAGAAGCGATTATCAAATTACAATTCCCTCTCAATAAAGGGATGTAACATTTCCCTAGGAAAAATATTAAGTTGCCTTTTGAGTCCGTCACACGGGCTAGTTATTTTCTTAAAAAGACTTGATCTATTTGCATTAAGCCTAGCTAACGGCTTTAAAGAAGCGCTTTCGAGAGGCAGCCCGCAACGAATTTATGTTTTCCTTTTTGTTTTTCTTCTGTTTTTAGTGTTCTTGATGATTGTTACTACTGTAGAAACAGCATTGTATCTTTACTTTTCAAGCTTTGTGCCAATTATAGCCTCATATGACAAGGGAAGTGAAAGTTGTGACATGCTGTCCAGAAAACAGATTCTGTCCTCGTGACTGGAAAAATTACGGAAAAATCCCAGTTCATCTTTTTGATCTGAAATTTTTACACACCATGCTCTATACAATTACGTAACTTTCGTATGTTCTGAGTTTTTTGATTTGAGTTGCATAAGTATCCCTAAAAAATTCTTTACTACCTGCTGGTATGTTATTCACAGATTCTGTCCTGTTTTGCCTTTTCTTCGTTTTGCAAACCTTAAGCTTGATTTTTCTTTGCACAAAATTTTTGGCAATCTTGAAGAAACAGTAGATATTCAAGTATATCCTTATTTCTAGTAGATAAAAAATTATTTTATTATGGGTACTAACCTCGCTAATCAGATTATGATGAGTTATGTATGAAGGGAGTTTTCAAGTGTGCAAGGGAAGATGATGAAAGAAGATTCAGGAGTGTCAAGCGCTCAAGCTTGGGGATGCCCCCATGCATACCCAAGAAATATTCAAGGAGACTCAAGCGTCTAAGCTTGGGGATGCCCCCGTGCATCCCCTTCTCCATCAACAATTATCAGTTCGTCTTCCGTTTCACTATATTTTTATCACTTCATGTGTTATGTGCTATGCTTGGAGTGTCTCGCTCTTAGGTTTTATTTTTAGTTTTCTTTAGCTTTGCTTGCTGTTCATAACAAGTTAGAACCCATCTTTCTTTGTGTGGGAGAGAAACACGCTCCACTTCCATCTAGAACACATCATAGGATTTTTCATGCCTATATCTTTGATGTGATTGTTCTTTATCTTTTTCATAGCTACTATCATGTTTAGCTCTTAGTTTTCATGCATATCTTTTTAAGATCTTTTGTTTAGTTTGTTGCTAGAACTCTCTTGAGTTTTCCTGTTTATCTTGTTTAGAGAGTTTGCCTGTTGCACTGAGTTTTGTGTCTTGACTTGAAGTAGGTAATTGAGGTTGCTATTCGTTTGTAGTAGTAACTTGCAATAGTTTTGAGGTATTGCTTTGAGTAATGTTTGTACTTTTGGTGTCTAGAGCTTTAGCCTATTAGTGATAGATGTCGTATTTTGGGCAATCCGTGTTTATTTTCAAAACTTACAAAATTAGTTGAGAACATTAGCTACTAAATGGATCACTACTCTTTGGAGGCATCGAATATTAGAGTATACTCACGTACCATGACTCGAGGATGCACAATGATAACCAAACCCCCATACACTCATCCTCGGGGTACTTGTCTCTTTGTGAAACCTCCTTATTAGATTGAGAGTTACCGATAATAAGTGCATGAGTTCTTCGGACTAATGTGACTATTCGAAAGTTGACACTTCCACCTTCCCATTTCTAGCCTCTCCTGTGCCGTGCATTGCTTTCTTCTCACTCTGAGAGTTGGCGTCCACCTTCGCCGGTACATCCAAACCCTTGGCATGATACGCTCTGTCATCATAAACCCCCTTATATCCTTCCTCAAAACATCCACCATACCTACCTATCAAGGCATTTCCATAGCCTTTCTGAGATACATTGCCATGCAACATCCACCTTCTCATGACTTGATCTTCATGTCATACGTGCTACTTGCTTGATCGATGAGCCGCATGCCAGTTGGGCCTTGCCCTAATCATTGCTAAATGACGCGCTAGTATCATTGCATATCCTGCTACCCTGGCAGAAGCATACATTTGCATACTTCATGATACTTACATTTTCTTTATGATTTGAGTACCTTGTAAAGTGTGAAAGATCTTCTATACTTCTTGTAATATATAGAGTGTTGCCCCTAAAGTGAGGAAAAGATCCCAGAGAGGACAAAATTAAAAGATCCCAAAGAGGACAAATGACAGAGATAGAAAGAGCCATTGAGGCCACCAAAAAATACAAAAAAATAGAAAAAAGAGAAAAAGAAATAAAAAGAGAGAAGGGGGCACACTACTATTCCTTTTGAGAGATCCACACTCGTACTCCCTCTTATATCTTGTACTCCATAGAGATTATCATTCATGCATATAGCTATGTGGGGACCTTCACACTATAGAACTTGGCTTGTATATTCCAATGACGAGCCTCCTCAAATGAGCTCTAGGTCTTCTTGAGCAAGCAAGTTGGATGCACCCCCACTAGTTCCATTGGAGAGCTTACCTTAGCTCATATGTGCATCCGTTGCATGGCAATCCGTACTCCTCACATCATATCTTTCATTTGGCTTTCTCTCGCCTATGATTGTCCTCATTGATATGAGCCTTTCACACCTTTTTTGTTTTCCTCCTCCACCATATTCTCTCTTTGCCATCCTAAGTGTCAACTTTCTTGCTTACGCTCATCCATTGCATGAGTGCTCAAAATATCAAAAAAGAGTGGATCATTTTGGCTTGTACCTGGCTAGTGGTCTGGGGATGAGTCAAGATAAGATTCCAAAGAAGACCAAGTGTGAAACTTTAGTAGATTGAGTTCTCAACACAAAAATACCTTTTTCTCGTATATCCCTATCCCCTTTCTTGCACGCAAACACCATTTGGAGACATTCGAGTTACGGACAGCGAGATATCTTGCACCTTTATGTTCTTATGTTGCTTGTTTCAATGCTAAATATAGACTCTTTCCTGTTATGACTTGAATTGAATTACATGCCTTGATTGCTTTACTTAAAAGTTCTTATATGGTTGTTAGCATGTCACCACAGAAATTATTCTTTTATCATTTACCTACTCGAGGACGAGCAGGAATTAAGCTTGGGGATGTTGATACGTCCAAAATGTATCTATAATTTCTGCTTGCTCCATGCCTCTTTTGTGTGGTATTGCTATATATTGATGAACTTCCATACACTTTTAATCATATTTGGACTAACTTATTAACTCAGTGCACCCCAGTGCCAGTTCCTGTTTTCTGCTGTTTTTCTATTTCAGGTTTCCTCCATATTAAAAGTCCTCCAAAAATTTGGGAAAATCCAATAAAAAATCAGCGCTTCGGAAGCTTCGGGAATCACCGAGGGGGGCAAAGGGGACTCACCAGGGCCCCAGCCGCCCTCCCGGCGTGCCCTAGGGTGGGGCCGCGCCAGGGGGGCGCCTGGACCCCTGGTGCCCCCTGGCTGCCCCCCTTCACCCATATATTCTCCGTGAAGCGAAACCCCCGAAAGAAGAACCCTTTTTTGCGATCTCTCCTCTGTTCCGCCGCCGCCGCGCTTCCAAGATCGGGAGCACCAGGAGACCTCTTCCCAGCACCCTGCCGGAGGGAGGAACCACCTCCGGGAGCTTCTCCACCACCATGAATGCTTGCCGGATGAACCGTGAGTAGTCCACCTTGGACCATGGGTCTATTATCAGTAGCTATGTGATGTTCTCCTCCCCTCTTTGTTCTTCATGGATTAGACCTCGTGAGCTGCCCTACATGATCGAGGCACATATGTAATTTTTTCTGCTGTTGCTATGCTGAGTTTGCTGGGATCCGATGGATTATGAGACTATGTTCAGATTGTGTTTGAGTAATATATTTGATTCCCTTCTTTTATATCTATGTTCTTGAATAATTCTTGCATGTTCTCCGTTGTTGTTTATTGCTTTGGCCAAGTAGTAGGTAGTGACTCCAAGAGGGAGCGTTATGCATGATTGTGGGTTCATGCCCCCCGATGACTAGCTTGAGTGACAGAAACATGAGTCTAGGGGATGTGATGTTTCCACAAGGGAGAAAACAATGGTGCTTGTACTTGCGGGTGCAAGGATTGTTTACTTTACGCAAAGTTCTTTAATGTAGTTGTCTGTTGCTTTGAGTTTACACTTTGGATGGGATTCGCAACTTAATACCAGCGAGATGTTCTGGATAGATATCTCAAGGTGGATGATTAGTAGGTAGATGCATATGGATTTCGGTCTACTTGTCTTGGCGTACCGCCCATGCTTTTGAGCCTCTTCCTTTCTTCATAGCATAGTTAGCATTGGTTTGCGCACATAATCCTGTCAATTTCCCAGCTGTAATTTGTTTACCTCGCATGGCTATTTTATCTTCTTTTGGGAGAGATACATCACTAGTGAACATCATAGGACCCCGGTCCATATTTCCAATACTGTTTACACCCGCTATCAATTTACCGCTTATTTACTTTTCCGTAGCTATCACTCTCATTATTATCCCGTGCGTTTTATCCTTTGTAAACAACAAGGCCGGATAGATTGACAACCTATCTGTACTCGTTGGGAGCAAAGTTATCTGTTGTGTGTGCAGGTCCAGGTAAATTAAGCAACCTCGGTTGTGAACGGTGCCATTGTTCACTTTGCCACCTACTTGTCGACGTTGGAGTCCTACTAGTTCGATACTCAACCTTAGCATCTTCGCTAAGGGAAATTTGCTATTGTCTACATCTCAACCTTCCACTTTGGGTAACCAACGAGGGGCGAGAAGTAAACTCTCGTGACATCAGTTCCATGTATTCAATGTTAGAGACATCTGACAGACATGTGGATAGTGTATCCGTGCTCGCAGATCCATTCTGAATTACTTTCATATACAAATCATTTTCATCCGGAAGGTTTTACCCGCTCCGGGTGATTACCGGACAGTGCAATCGGAGGGGGAATATCCCGTGTGCGGTATGTTAGAGGGGTGTAGTGTGCGTATGGATAGCGTATTCTTATGCGTTATATTTTTCTGATCAATTTTCATGTATAAAGTTTTTTGATCTGAGCTACGGTTTAAAAGATATTAATTTCTAAAGTTTTAACTCAATTTAAAAGGAATTCTGATATTGTTTTATTATTAAAATGTAGCATTATCCAGAATAGTGTTTTGACTGAGTCAACCCTGACAGGTGGGACCTCACTGTCATAGGGTCATAATAATTTAACAGATATTTAATTTGTTTAATGACCTGGGCCCATCTGTCAACCACTGATAATCTTAATCCCATCTATTTAGTTAATCAGGGGGGGTTAAGTGGGCTAGGCCCACATGTCATATGTTCATTTTAACTAACAGAGGGGGTTAGCTAGGGGATTAGGGGCTTGATTAAGCCAGGGGCCTAGCGGTCAGTGGGACAGCCTGTGGCTAAGCACACACACGCGCACGCCGGCGAGGCAGTGGCCTCGACAGTGAGCTTGTGCTCGCTCCAAGCCACGGTAGGAGGCGTGGGTGGGCTCATTCGATCGGGCGCAGCGCCGCGCGCAGAATGGTGGCGACCCTGTGACATGTGGCGGTCGGAGGCGACCATGGCGACGACCGTAGGCGGCAGCCCGGTCGGGACAGAAGAGGATCCTTGCTCCCTTGCTTTTTCTCGAGCGGGAAGTAGCTGGGCGCAAGCTATGACGCACCAAGAGCAGGGCAGTGCCACTGGTGAGCGCTAGAGGGGTTCGGGAGCGCGACAATTGCCACCACGGCGGCGGCCGGAGCACATGTAAAGGGGGCTGACGATTGGGACTTAGCGGACGGCTGTGAGCGGTTGGCGGTGGTCGGGGATCTCACTAGTGATCCATAGGGGCTGGCAGCGGGCGCGGGGAGGGCGTGAGGCAGCCGGAATCGAAGAAGGTCGCTGGCGGGTCGGAGGTAGAAGACAGCGATGATTCACAGTGTGTATTGGTTCCGGAGACGACCTCTTTTGCACAATGACGTAGACGACGACGAGCTCGACGGACAAGGTGGCGTGGTGTCAGGTGGTCAATGGCCACGCAAGTCCATGGCAGTGGCGACGGCGGCGCTCAGGTGTTTTGCGAAGACGATGGCGAGGCGGGGGAGGGGGGAAATGGCGTTAGGGTTTGTCCACGGGGCTCGTGGGTGACTAATTAGTCGACTGCAGCAACAGTAGCAACTCGGTGTCGGCCATCGGGCGGTTGATCTGCGTGGACCACCATGGCCATGGTGACACGGGGGCGAGGAGGAGCAGTAGAAAGAGAAAGCTCGGGGTGGGCTGGGCTACAGGTGGGCTGGCACTGTGGACTTGAAGTCCAATGCCAGCAGGCTTCTTTGCTATTTCCCTTTTTTGTATTATCTTTTCTTTATTCCTTTTTTCTGTTTTGTTTATCAAGTATTTGATTTTTGTAAAAAGTGAAACTTGTTCTAATATTTGTATTACGCATTAATATGCTGATACAAAAGTTTTGAGCCTTTTATAAAATCATTTGATTTTTTTATTTAAAAAGGATTAAAAGTGTCTGGGTTAGGCACTATTTTGATTTGTTTAATATATTTAAATAAGGTATTAAAATCTCATTACTATTTTATTATGACTTATTGATTATCAGGCATTTAATAAAATTGGTTGCATAATTTTAGTTGAACTTTAATTTCCACTTTGTTTTTAATCCAAGCAATTAAGTTGAATTTGATTTGGGGGATGATCAAGGTGATTAATTACTTCCTAATCATTGGGACTTGACACTAACAAAAATATTATTGTATCATGACATTGGGGGTGTTACAGGGACCCCGTCAGAGAACTCGACGACGATTGACATCTCTAGGTCGTCCTGGACGCCCCTAAAGCTTCGCGATTCGTCTTCCTGCAAGAACAAGTGTAGACGAAGAACGAGAAGAAAGATACAAGGATAGGGATAGATGAACACAAAAAATATATAGATGTGTTTTTTTCGATTGATTGTGTTGATTTGTTCAATCGGCCGTCACCTCATTATATGAGGGGCTTGGTCTTCCCGTGTAAGAAAAGGACTCGGGCCAGCCTTCTTGCACTAGAAAAAGGACTCGGGACTCTTTCCAAATCACTACCGCCAAGCTGAGCCTGGACTCTGCACGATTGCACGAGTAAGGAAACTTTTCAAGCTACGTTGGTGCAATCGGCACCTTCCTTTCAGAGTTGGAACCACTCGGTAAAAGCACTTGGTGAAAGCACTCGGTATATGTCTTTGACTTGGCTATAACCCGACACTTGCTTCCAAGTTGGAATAAAAGCACTCGGTATATGTCTCCGACTTGGCTATAACTCGATACTTACTTCCGAGTTGGCGGCAACTCGGTACTTGCGAGTAACGAGTAACTCGGTTCATATTGTCTTCTGAGTAACGAGTAACTCGGTTACTGTTGGATTCCGAGTAACACATAGCTCGGTACCTTTTTTCTTTCGAGTAGTAAGTAACTCGGTACATCTTGGCTTCCGAGTAACGAATAACTCTATACACTGTAACTCAGAAAAACCACTCGGTAAAACCAGTCGGTAGTTCCTCCTTTGGGGTTGGCATTGACTTGGAAGCCTCCGGTTTGGAAATCTTGTATAACTTTATGGCCGTGCCATGGCCGTGCCAAAGACGGGTGTCAACAGAGACTGAGTCCCTTCGGCTGGACATCAAAACTCTGCAGTAGAACAGAAAACAAGATCGCAAGGAATCCGTCGACTTCCGAACGACAGTCACCAGCAATTTCAATGAAGTGCAGAAATATTTGGTTGATATGCAAGCCTTTATCACACATCTCATTACGGTAGTCGGGAAAGAACTCGTCCCGGCCACACCCAATGGAGCACACGGCAGCGTGTAACAACCAAATCTATCGGTTCACTAGGAACTAGTTGCTCCTAAGTTCCTCACACCACCCACAGTGGGATTTGTTGTTATGCACGACATGGCCTTTGGAAAGGAGCTTCATTTAGATGGTACACACAAAGTAACTTATAGACATCCTAATTCCGGGGCACCTCGCTCACACCACCAGAGCATGGAAAGCAGGCAAGTTCAGCATCACCATCCTCACCAACCAACACATGATCTGAGTAGTGAACAAGATATGTAATTCATGGAGGGAGGACAGAGAAGAGGAACTAGAGATGGATTTGAAGCTGATGGTCGAAGAAACCAAACTCTGGTCAAACCAGCCAAGATGAATATGCCTGAATTTGATGGGGAAAATACTGATGCTTGGATTCAGACAATGGATCTTTACTTTGATGCTGCAATAAACCCACATGAGACTAAAACTGAGATTGAAGTGACCTACTTATGGGTTTCAGCAATAGAATGGTGAAGGTGTACATGATTTGTAGTAGCAACCATGTCCTAGTATAGGTTCCGTAGGCATTTCGGGGCGGATTCTCTAAATCTTTAGTGTGTGACAATGTCAAACTGTTCCATGCACTCCTACAAACCGGCACAGTTAAGGAATATGTTCTCCACTTTGAGCATTCTATGAACCTGATAAGGAGAGATAATCCAGCCCTCCCTGATAGTTACTGCATGAACAACTTTTATATTTGTCCTGAAGGATAGTATACAACACTATTTGCAATGCCATGAACCGCAAAACTTACAGAGAGTAATATGGTTAGCAAGAAGAATGGAACAGACACAACCTCCCAAGAGAGTGTATGTCCCAAATCCACCTAACCCTGTAAAGAGACAAGTATAGTTTGTTCCCAACAGACATGCAAACATTTCCCCATCTCTACTCATTGAACAAGCTAGAATACAAGGATTATGCTATAAATGCCATGAATAATGGTTTCCTGGCCACAGGAAACTGAGGAAAGTCTACAAGATGTCACAGCAAGCACAAATTCAGGCTTTACAAGGTGAGCTCCCAGGATACACTGACATTGTGTATTTTAATGAAGAAAGTGACGAAGTGGATGATCCACTGGTTCAGCAACTGACCAGTAACTCCAAATCTCTATGCATGCCCTCATGGGCCTCAGTCTGAAGAAATACACAGTCACTGTCATTGTACACATGAACCACTTCTCAGCTACTACATTAATTGATAGTGGGAGCACTTCTACTTTGTCTCACCTGTTCTGGTAAAAAAAGCAAATCTTCCCCTACTTCAAAGTAAACAACTCAAGGTAGTGGTTGCTAATGGTGGGCACTTGTGGACTAATCAAGTTTCCGTGGGTTGCAACTATTCCATTCAGGAGCATGTTCTTAAATCTGATGTTAGAGTCCTTAAGTTCCAGGGATATGACATGATTTTAGGAGTTGACTCGCTCTGCCAATGTAGTCTTGTAAAGATGGAGTAGCAGGAAATGGAGATAGAGATTAAATTGCCCACTGGATTGAGGGTCAAAATCCAGACCACTGGCAATATCAACACATTACTCCAGCATAATGTAGGGGATGCAATAGTACTTCTTAGGTATGTCCTCATAGATCCAGAGGAATTACGCAGAAGCTCGGTTTACCATATGGCTTCGTTTTTTCTTCGGGAGCAGCAACCCCTAGGACAGTTGGGCAAGGAATTTGGAGGTGTGAGTGGAGTTATCTAGCATAAGTTAGTATTGTGGATAAAATTACATCAATCACTATAACGAACGGCCAAATACCAAGGATGTGTGAGAGGGTTGGGTTTAGGTTCAGTTTTACTGTCCTAAATGAGCTGAAAGAATTACCATCTGCCAGAGCTTGTGACCACACTATCCCACAGGTCCTTGAAGCAAAGATCATCAATATCAGACCTTATATAGACTACCTCACCATCAGAAAAATGTGTTGGAACCAATTATTAGGGAAATGTTACAGAAGAGCATCATAGAGAGAGCACCGACCCTTATTCATCCTCTTCTCTTTTGGTCAACAAAAAAAAAACCTCACTTTAGGGGCTCTTTAATTACTATTCCTAGACAACACTAGTAGATAAATTTTTATCCCCAATTTTCACTAACGCGGTAGTTTTAGTCCACACCGCTGCTATTATTTTAAAATAGTGTTGGCGTTGCATTTTTTTGTGCGCCAGCTATAACATGTTACTGCTGGCGTGCCATAAAAAATCCACGTCAATAGTATGTGGATGATTTAGGGGCGATGAACATGATGACCATTTAGGTCCAATTTGAGGGATGCAGTTGGGTGGCCTTCTATTTTTTCGAGTTATACCATTGAACATTCCAAAACGATATGGAGGATCCAGCCTACATCCCTTCGACAGTTGTCGGCTTCACTACCACGATCATTGAGAACTGTCTGCCACAAAGTAAAATGATTCATAATAAATAGAAATAAAAAATTGCAAAATCTTCTCTACATAAAATATGAATGAGTGTTCATTTTCATTTCACATTGTTGATCATGTATATATTAATTACAGTCAATAAAGTAATTGTGTGATGCATCGGATGGTCGGGATGGGTACAGTGGTTATAGTATATTTTTTGGCCATATCAATCATCAATATATCTGCTAGGATCGTAAAGGCATGTACAATGATGCTATTTTAGCAATGTTATATATAACAACTGCTGAGGTGGAGGAGAGAAAAGTCTTAAGAAAAACTTGTCTTCTTCTATTTAAGAGATCATCTTTTAGCAACAACACTTTCATCGTAAATCTAGGATGTCTAATTATTAAAAATAAACTAAGATATAACCATTATACATCTTCTTTTGCTATATCTAAATTACGTGGCATAGTTAAAATAAAACTATCTTATCAGAAAAAGAGATCATGCGGTGAGCGTGGATCAAACACGCGACCTTCAGATCTTCAGTCTGACGCTCTTCTAACTGAGCTATCCCCGCTTATATTTTTGTTGAGCTAGAATTACTTAGTGGACAGGGTACTACTTGGAGTTTGCCAACCGACTAGGATCGATCACCGGCTCTTTGCATTTTTTTTATTTCAAATTGCCTATTGCACTCATAGTCCATCCATATTTTCCTTCCTTAAAAAGCTCATAAAGACATCTAAAAAAAGCTCAGAAAGAGGCATCAATTATTAGTTACAGGGTATTCTTTGCGGAGGTCATGTACGCATGTTTTGTTGTGTCAAAAGTCGCGTTCGGTTGTATCTCGATGTTTTTTCTATGGTCTCTTCGTGATTGATAGGCGACACGCTTTAGACACACAACATGCAGCCACAGCCACATCACAAGCATAGTTTCCCGCGTAGTCACAGCGCAGGGACATATTCAATCATAGTTTCCGCGGTTTCACGCAACCCCAATTTTTCATGTAGCCACAACACAGACACAGATTCAACGACAACGCAGGCACATATTCAGCCACAGCTTTTTTGCAGCCATAGTTTCACGCAGCCACAACGTAGGCATAGGTACATCCACAGTTTCGTGTAGCCATAGTTTTTCGCACACCCTTGTTGGCTTGCATGGGACACGATCAGAGCGCAGCATGTGACGGCTTTGAAGTGCACCAAAGTGACCTCTGCGAGGCACGCGAGAGAGTGTCCGTTAAATAGTGATTCCCGAAAAAGGCAAATAATAATTTTTTTGAATCCATGGGTCTAGAATCCTGCCAATGGGATGCTCACGTTCTTCGGGAGGACTAGCAAACATGCTCGTGCGTTGCAACGGGAGAAAAAATAATTAAAATATAAAATTTATTTCGAAACCTAAACTTGGAGGGGTTCAGTGATTTCAATCCGGAAATCAAAATCTCTATCATTTGCATTCTGAAATAATGAATTCCGAATAAAATATGTATCAGAATGACTGGGTGGATATTAAAACATATCGAGATGGCCATTAGGGCAGTAGCTCGCGCTCACTCTAATCTATTTTTTATATTTCCCTTTTTGTTTTGTTTTGTTTTGTTTTTCTTTCTTTCATTTTATCGCATGAAAATTAAACATTTTGTACGTTAACTTTTTTAAAAGTTCATAGTCAAAAAAATTAAAAACTATTCGCACTCAAATTTTATGAAATTTAAAAAAATTCTTGCACTTAAAAATATTAGCTCTCCACGAAACATTTCAATTTATTTTTATTTTCCTTTGCATCACTTTATAAGATGTTTGCTATAAAAATAATATTCTAGAAAATATTCATATATAAAAACATTTCTTTTTATTAAGTAGTTTTATTTAATAAATAAAAAAACATGGCAAGAGCTACGATCAGTCTCAAGACGATGATGTAAAAAAATTGACGTAGCAATTCAAAATCAAATATGCACACATGTAAAATAAGAAGAATATTTAACATTTGAAAACGCCTTTAATTATATTTGGAAAGATGTGTAATCAAGTAAATGTCCTTAATAACTCTAGAAATAAGTCCTATAATTTTTAAAGTTTTTGGGATGTCAACACTTTAAATATGAATTATTTAACCATAAATGCAATTAAATTTAGAATCAAAGATCAAATAAGACGTGGAACTTTCATTTGATATAATTGTTTAAATTCTTGAATACTCTTAATACGATAGTAGGAGGTACTGTAAAATTTCCATAAAGTTGGAAAATCAAATAACATAGTTCAAACCTACACTAATATTTAAATTGAATTCGTATTTTCTGACATAAGATGACATGCTATGTAAATGATTTTTTGGATCCTTAATAATCTATGCCTTATAGAAATTTATAAGACAATTTAATTAAATTAAATTCTTCAAACAATTCAAAAGTTATTTGAGTTAAAAAGACATGAAAAGAGGGAAAATAATTATAGTCACTGATGGCCGGGATGGGCCGTGGGTGTGGAAACAGACCCAAAAAACCTAGTAATTGTTTTTTCTTTTCCATGGGCTGCGCTGATGGGCTTGATAGGCCGCAGGACTGGAACCAAATCAAAGAAAAAAAATCGTTTTTTCCATATATAATGTTTTGGGCTACGCCAGCGCAATAACGCCCCACAAGAAAGATGTGCTCGTGTTGTTCTATACGGGAATGTGACCAACTAACCCATGAACCGTTATTTTTGTTTTTTCCTTCACTTGACCGCGGCAATAACCGTAAATACATGTGAAAACATGGGTAGATAACATGACGGATGAAAAATGAGAACAAACACACCTGCCTTTATTATTAGGTAAAGATTTCGAGGACGTAGGAGTTATCCGAATGGGCTGGCCTACTTTGCTCATGAAGCTTTTATTTTCTTTCATGCTTTGTTTTTTTCATGTTTTGATCTTTTTTTTCAGTCTCAAATTTCCTTTTTTGTTGACTTTTTCATAGCACGTATTGAAATTTTTAAATGCATATTGATCATTTTGGTTATATATAATTATATATTGAACAAAATTTTGAATGTACAAAGAATTTTTATATTTTATGTGATGAATATTTTTTAATATGTAAAACTATTTTAAAATATTGTAGAAGAATAGAGAGGGACTTGTGGAATCGTTGATGTATTTCGTCAGCCTCGTAGAACGTATATATAGTGTACATGTCTTAAAGGACAAGAAGCTCTCGTAAAAATAAGGTAGGAGAGAGATATAATCGTATACTACCCAATATAAATATACCAAAATATACTCTAAAAAATATGTGTTATTTTTTTGTATATAATTGAACATTTTTTAATGTAGAATAAATTATTTAGTTATATATATTGAATATATTTTAATATATTCAACCATTTATAATATAGAATGAACTTTTTAATATACGTTGAATATTGTATGTTGTATCCGATGAAGCTATAGTTATTACACACCGTACAATTTTTATATGTAGAATAAAAAGACTGGAAAACAGCCCCAAAAACCATAACATAAGAGGAAAAGAAATTACCAAAACCCAAAAAACATGGTGATGGACCGGCCCAATCGCGCGCGCGGGGGGGGGGGGGGGGGGGGGGGGGTTGTCGTGGGAACGTCACGGCAGATGTCCTCATTGGAGAAGTTAGTGTGAGACCTTTGCTGCGATGTGAATACGAGGAGAGAGTCGGCGAGATCACAAGACGCGAGATTTACCCAAGTTTTGTCCCCTCGTAAGGGTAAAGACCTACTCCTGCTTCTCTATTATCGGGTGTCGACTTCTCGAATACAAAGATGCGGAATCGCTACCTAAGCCTCGAGAAGATCTAAGTTGAGTTGTCCTTTTGGTTCCCCGGGGCACCGACTTATATAGATGTCGGGTCCCTTGGGTTACATCAATCTGACTTCTACACGAGACGAAGTCCTAATCTAGTTACAAGTAGTTTCCTTGTTTACCAAGGTAATCCCTATTCCTTCTACGGTCTTCGGGCTACGTACTGGGCGCGACCCGGTCTAGAAACCGAGTTCTCCTTCTGGTCCTTCCATGGGCTGAGTCGGCCTAGGTCTTCTATATGCCGAGCTACGATCTTGATCCATCCCCCCGACATTAGCCCCCAAGATTGGCGCGATGCTTTAGCTCTCGGTAATCTTTCCGGATTTTTCTGTAAGTGCTGACGCCGACTCTTCGTAGCTTCAAACTTCATAAAGAAAATCCGTCTTCCTTTGACAAGCCGGCCTTCTGTTGATTTCGTTCAAAGAGTTGTTACCGCATTAACTGTACCTTCTTTAAATGTTTTCAGGAAACGAGGTGCCTCCTATTGAATGTCTTATTTATGTAATTATAAAAGTCGAAGAGCCTTTTCCTTTAATGCCGCCTGACATTGGTAATCCGCATGATCATAATGATGTTGAATGACGTTTTCCCTTCGGATTATGAGCTATATATATCCAAATGTGTGATGAGGAAAATACACACTTCCCTCTTCTTCTTCTCCTTTCTGCAAATTCACTCTCTCATGGGGCCTAAGCTCCGCAACTGTGATCTCGTAGCCAACGATGAGTTGGACCCCATTGATCAGGGTAATGCAACTTCCCATGGTCGTGGTTGCGGCCGAGGTCGAGGCTGAGGTCGAGGTCAAGGCTGAGGTCGAGGTCGAGGCCGTGGTGCGCAAGGACGTGGATCCCGCGGAAGGCTATCTTCCTCTTCCTCTCGTGGTGCTGTTCATGAGGGGGCGTTTAACTATGAGTTCCTCATAGTTCTCCGCTCAAAGCCTCGTCGGTGGGTTCGTCTTCCCAGTTCTTTTGCTCAAGTAATGGAAGACTCCAAGCCCCCCAAGCTATGGCTTCGGTCGGATGGTTGCCCTCACGGGCCTATCTGGGTGACCACGAGCTTTTCTAGCAACGACTCCATGTTCTTGGAGAAGGGTTGGAAAACCTTCATCCGCTCCCGCAGCCTTAAAAAGCGGGATAGCATCGTCTTCAAATATGATGGATACGAAACCTTGTGGGCAAGGTGTTTTGATTCTGATGGGGATCGTATGGAATGATGCGTGGAGATCTCTAGTAGCAGCGATAGTGAATTCTATAATGGAGAAGATGTATCAACTGACAATAAATGTGTTTCCAGCACTGATGATGAAGCTGAAGAAATCCAGCCATGATGCCTTATAATAGTTTTTTTATTTTCAGTACTGGTTATGCATGTAATGTTCTGTCTTATGAAGACATATTAATAAAAAGGTTTATGTGACTTCAGTAAGGTATCCCGAATATTTCTTATAATACTCAACCGGTTTTTGTATAACCGACTTTAGTAAAGTATCCCAATTTTTTATTAAGGGTCAGTACCATATGTAGCCCCTGTGAGTCGAGATGATTTAAATGTGTGTCATCTCGAATCATAAAAATCAACATGTAGCCCCCATGAGTCGGCAAATACTAGTGTATGTCGTGTCGAGTCATAGGAAAAGCAACATGATTTTGTATTTTGAAATCGAGGTGTAGCCCCGATGAGTCGGTATGATCAATTTATATCCATATCGAGTCATAGTACATTCAACATGTTGCCCCCAAGTACCAACTTGTAGTTCATTTTAATAATGTTCATGAAATTCGATATTTTGACAGAGGAAATAATTGGTATGTTTGTGTATGGTGAAAATAGGCAAAAAGTATACAAAGTAATGCTTATGAAAAAAATGTAAGAGCTCATATAAAATCCAGTCGTACGCGTGACTGTCACAACAATATTTAATAATACAAGATCAGTACCGATCGACTCCTTTTAAACAGGAGGTTTTATGTCTGTTTTGTAGAAAAAATCAGTTGGTCACTTAATTGCGCGTAAGTCGAAACTTCTTTGTAAGCAAGAATCGCATGACTTATTCTAGTGTTCTTGGTGATAGAATAAAACTCAACAAGCATCTAATGAAGCCGACTGGTGTTTGAACTAAAACGGGTCACGTAGGTCATAGAAGTGCGAGTTTGCATCAGCTGTATAGGCAAAGATAAAGCCATAGTAGGCTAATTTCATGTATATGCCGAGTCTCCAGTTGAAGATTTGAAGTTGAAAGACTCCAAGCCGCCAGGGTCCATAAATAAAGCAATATACATGCCTGGTATCAGGGAGGGGTGATCAATCCCTCCAGGTTTCCATGGAAATGAATGCAAGAATGTAATGCGGTGTAGGATAAAAAAGAAAGAATAAATATGAAAAAAGAAAAATTGACATAAAAACATGAATCAATTTCTCTAAAAGAAAAAGAAATCGTCTTCTTATATTATTGATATCTATGAGCTGGTGTAGAAGAACATTCCTGTCTACTCAATTATAATAGGGACGGAGCTGAGCTATATTCCACGTCTTAGGAGTCTCTTCTTCGGACGTGCGCGTGGCAGACGGTTCTCGTATATCAACCAGGTAGTAGGATCATTGTATAAATTCTTGCTTACCACGAACGGTCCTTCCCAAGGCGGGGATAACTTGTGCATTCCTTTCCTTTTTTGTATTAGGCAGAGCACTAAGCCCCCCTCCTGAAAGGTCCGACTCCTGATGCGTCGACTTTGATATCGTCGTAGGTCTTGCTGATAGATACCGACTTAGCATCCTCTAAGTCTCGTTCTTCATCAAGGACGTCTAAAGAGTCATGTCTTGGTTCTTCGTCATCATCTTCAACATAAGTAGTGACTCGAGGTGATTCATGACGGATGTCGTTTGGGAGGATGACTTCAGCTCCATAAACAAGGAAAAAAGGTGTAAGACCAGTCGACCTGTTGGGCATAGTCCCGATACTCCAAAGCACAGAGGGTAATTCTTTAACCCAACAACCCGACGTTCTTATTAGAAGAACACCGAGTTGGGGTTTGATGCCACACAGCAGATCCTGATTAGACCTCTCTGGGTCCGGTACTGATATATCATGTTCTGTGGGGAGCTGCACAGACAGATGCAATAGAACGTCAAGGAAAACGTCTGGGGAACCGGTTACCGTTGAGAACCGAGCCAGGACAAAGCGTCAGCTGCCTCGTTTTTCCTGTGATCCACACGGTCCACTTGGTAGCCAGTAAATAATACGGCTTTCCTCGAGACTTCTCGCCTGTAAGCCGCAATGATGGGGTCCTTAGAATCCCACTTCCCTGATACTTGCTAGGAAACAAGATCAGAATCACCAAAGCATTGGATCCGGCTTATGTTCATCTCACGCGCCAATCAGAGGCCATGGAGTAGGGCTTCGTATTCAGCTGCATTATTGGTGCAGGTAAATTGCAACTGTAAGACATAACAAAATTTCTCCCCCCTGGGTGAAGTGAGAACGACTCCGGCTCCTGATCCCTAAAGCTTCCGACTTCCATCAAAGTGCATCGTCTAGTACTTGGTAGTCGGTTTACCCGGGGGTGCCTGGAGTTCCGTCCAATCATTGATAAAGTCAAACAGGGCCTGGGATTTGATAGTTGTTCTTGGCTCGTACCTAATGTGATAGGCTCCCAGTTCGATGGCCCACTTGGAAATTCTTCCAGTAGCCTCTCAATTATGGATGATGTCTGAAAGTGGTGCTGAGCTGACTACTGTGATTGGTGATGGCACTGAAGTAGTGCTCCTCATTGGTTACCCCAAGTGGAAGGTTGAATGTAGCCTAGCAGCAAATTTCCCGTGGCAAAGATGCCAAGGTTGAGAGTTAGTCCAGTAGGACTCCAACAACAACAAGTAGGTGGTTCGGCAAGTGATGCGCCGTTTATGATAATTACTTTCTTCGCCCGGACCTGCACACAGAAACAAATAACTTTGCTCCCAACGAGTAAAGAGAGGTTGTCAATCTCTCCGGCCTTGCCGTTTACAAAGGACTAAACACAACAGATAAAACATAATGATAACTGCAACTAGAAAGTAAAAGCAAGAATTAAATTGAGGGCGTAAACAGTGGTGGAAATATGGACCGGGGTCCCATGATGTTCACTAGTGATGTCTCTCCCAAAAGACAACAAAACTGCTATGCGAGGTAAACAAATCACAGCTGGGCAATTGATAGGATTAAAAACGCACCACAATGCTAACTATGCTACAAAAGAAAGGAAGAGGTGCAAAATCATGGGCAATACGCCAAGATAAGTAGAACGAAATCCATCTACATCTACTACTAATCACCCACCTAGAGATATCTATCCAGAACATCTCGTTGGTATTAAGTTGCGAGCCCCACCCAAAGTGTAAACCCAAAGCAACATACAACTGCATTATAAGTACTTTGCGTAAAGTAAACAATCCTTGCAACGGCGGTTACAAGCATCGTTGTTTTCCCCCTTGTGGCAAAAACACATCCCCTAGACTCATGTTGCTGTCACTCAAGCTAGTCATCGGGGGCATGAACCCACAATCGAGCATAATGCTCCCTCTTGGAGTCACTACCTACTACTTGGACAAAGCAATAAATAGCAACGGAGAACATGCAAGAATTACTCAAGAACTAAAATATAAAAGAGAAACAAATATATTACTCATCACAATCTGAACATAATCTCATAATCAATCAGATCCCAGCAAACTCAACATAGCAACAACAGAAGAATTATATATTTATCTTGATCATGTAGGGCAGCTCACAAGGTCTAATCCATGAAGAACAAAGAGGGGAGGAGAACATCACATAGCTACTGATTATGGACCCATGGTCCAAGGTGGACTTCTCACGGATCATCCGGGAAGCGTCCATGGTGGTGGATAAGCTCCCGGAGGTCAATCCTCCCTCCGACAGGGTGTCGGGAAGAGGTCTTCTGGTGCTCCCGATCTTGGAAGTGCGGAAGCGGCGGAACAGAGGCGAGATCGTGAAAAAGGGTTCTGTCTTCGGAGGTTTCGGGGCGAGACAAATATATGGGAGAAAGGGGGCCACCAGGGTTCCAGGCGGTCCCCTGGCGCCGGCCCACCCTAGGGCGCGTCGGGAGGGCGCCTGGGGCCCTGGTGGATCCCCTCCGCCCCCCCTTCGGGACTCTAGAAGGTTCTGTTGCGCTGATTTTTTATTGGATTTCCCCAGAATTTTGGAGCACTTTTAATATGGGGGAAACCTGAAATAAAAAGACAGCAGAAAACAGGAACTGGCACTAGGGTACACTAAGTTAATAGGTTAGTACAAATATGATGAAAAGTGTATAAAATATTAGCAAAAGCATAGCAATATCACACAAAATATGCATGGAGCAAGCAGAAATCATAGATTCGTTTGGGACGTATCAACATCCCCAAGCTTAATTTCTGCTCGTCCTCGAGTAGGTAAATGATAACAAGCATAATTTCTGTGGTGACATGCTACCAACCATATAAGAACTTTTAAGTAAAGCAATCAAGGCATGTAATTCAATTCAAGTCATAACAGGCAAGAGTCTATATTTAGTATTGAAACAAGCAACATAAGAACATAAAGGTGCAAGAGCTCTCGCTGTCCGTGACTCGAATGTCTCCAAATGGTGTTTGCGTGCAAGAAAGGGGATAGGGATATACGAGAAAAAAGTATTTTTGTGTTGAGAACTCAATCTACTAAAGTTTCACACTTGGTCTTCTTTGGAATCTTATCTTGACTCGTCCCCAGACCACTAGCCAGGTACAAGTCAATTTGATCCACTCCCTTTCGATATTTTGAGCACTCATACAATGGATGAGCGTAAGCAAGAAAATTGACACTTAGGATGGAGAAGAGAAAGAGATATAGTGGAGGAGGAAGACAAAAAGGGTGTGAAAGTCTCACATCAATGAGGACAATCATAGGCGAGAGAAGGCCAAATGATAGATATGATGTGAGGAGTAGGGATTTCCATGCAACAGATGCACATATGAGCTATGGAAAGCACTCCAATGGAACTAGTGGGGGTGCATTCAACTTGCTTGATCAAGAAGACCTAGAGCTCATTTAAGGAGGCTCATCATTGGAATATACAAGCCAAGTTCTATAGTGTGAAGGTCCCCAGATAGCCATATGCATGATCATCTCTATGGAGTACAAGGTATAAGAGGGAGTACGAGTGTGGATCTCTCAAAAGGAATAGTAGTGTTGACCCCTTCTCTCTTTTTATATTCTTTTTATATTTTTTTTCTATTTTTTTGGTGGCCTCAATGGCTCTTTCTATTTAACTCTCATTTGTCCTCTTTGGGATCTTTTCCTCACTTTAGGGGCAACACTCTATTTTGCAAGGAGTATAGGAGATCATTCACACCTTACAAAAGTACTCAGCATAAATAAGATGTAGCTATCATGATGTATGCAAATGTATGCCTCCAGCAGTGTAGCAGGAACATGTATGACATGAAGATCAAGTCATGAGAAGGTGGATGTTGCATGGAAATATATTTCAGAAAGGCTATGAAAATGCCTTGATAGGTAGGTATGGTGGCTGTTTTGAGGAAAGATATAAGGAGGTTTATGATGACAGAGCGTATCATGCCAAGGGTTTGGATGCACCGGAGAGGTAGGCGCCAACTCTCGGAGTACGAAGAGGGCAATGCACGGTACCGAAGGGGCTAGCAAATATGAGGAGGTGGAAGTGTCAACTTTCAATACTTACATTAGTTTGAAAAACTCTTGCACTTATTATCGGTAACTCTCAATCTAATAAGGAAATTCACAAAGAGATAAGTACCCCGAGGAGGAGTGTATGGGGGTTTGCTTATCCTTGCGCATCCTCGACTCATGGTACATGAGTGTACTCTAATATCCGACCCCTCCAAATATTAGTGATCCATCTAGTAGCTAGAGTTCTCAACTAGTTTTTTAGTTTTTGAAAATAAACACGGATTGACCAAAATAAGACACCTATCACTAATAGGCTAGAGCTCTTGACACCAAAAGTTCAAACATTACTTACAACAATACCTTAAAACTATTGCAAGTTACTACTATAATTGAATAGCAACCTCAATTACCTACTTCAAGTCAAGACACAACTCAGTGCAACAATCCAACTCTCTAAACAAGATAGACATGAAAACTAAAGCGAGTTCCAGCAACAAACTAAACAAAAGGCTCTTGAAACGATAAACATGAAAGCACAAGAGCTAAACATGACAACAACTATGAAAAGATAAAGAACACACAACAAAAGAAAGATAAGCATGAAAATCCTATGATGTGTTCTAGATTGAAGTGGAGGTGTTTCTCTTCCACACAAAGAAGGCTGGGTTCTAACTTGTTATGAACAGGAAGCAAAGCTAAAGAAAATTAAAAAGTAAAAAGAAAGATGCTCCAAGCATAGCACATAACGCATTGTGGCACCCCGGCTCAGAGGACCGGAACGCCCCGTGCTCCAGCCCAGAGATCAAGTCTTCTGGAACACGACACTGCTTGATATAGAACTGAACAACTTTCTATTAACAAATATACGGGTACAAAGGGGTTTATTACAATACTGGCGGGGCGAGACGGAGAACAAGCTTGCTCCTCAAGCTCGCCACAGATCTACATCAAGCAGCAGACTAAATCTCTAGCAGCGGAATAACTCGGAAGCGGAACAAAGGAGACGGTGATGAACTCCACTCCACAGGGACACTGGCTGGGACACCTCCTAGCTCACAAACACCAGAATCGTCGTCCTACGCGTCTAAAGTATGGCCTACAAATCTGGCATGACACGCCAGGTCAGTACATCGAATGTACTTGCAAGCTCACAACAACCATGCACCAAGGAAAAACAATAACATGGCATACATGTTAAAGTATATTAATGAACATCATGCAAGCAGATAATCATCAATCATATCATCAACATATTATCAGCATATTATCAACATTAAGACTAATGCACAATTAATCATCGTTTAAGGTCACATGGACCCCACATGATCATCGCCTGGTCATGTGGCTTACCTCGGAGTCCTTACAGACTCAAGCACCGGGTCATCTCATGACCGTCAACATACCTGGGTCGTCACACGATCATTCAACGGGCTAGGTGTCCCCCGTTACCACCCAACCAATGCAGTCATCGTATCAACTTACCATGCTTATGCCAACCGAACTCATGTTGATCTCAGTGTGAGCTACTGTGAACTGTGTCCAATACCATGGACTCGGCTATTCGAATAGATTTGTGTGACACTCTGCAGAGGTTGTGCACTTTACCCACACCATGGAGCTCCTTGTCCAAGGACTAGGACTACTCCAACGAAACTTGAGTACCGCGTAATCCTCCTACCGTGCCACTGACATCGGATGTCTTGGGTATCCCTGCCATCTCATGGCCCTGACCATCGCATGGTCCTTAACATTAACATTGTCCCAATCGGGGACTCCCGGGTAAACATATCAACTCTGGATCTCGAGATTACCACCACCTACCGGGCCAGGGTAGCGTGCAATGCGTAACCCCCCCCTCTTTGGTGGCTCCCATGAAGGCACTACGATAGCACAAGACAAGGCCTGCCCATACAGGAAAATGTGGTTGCACGAAATGAGTTCAGTTCGATGGCACCGGAGCAACTTGGCACGGAACATCCTCCAAAGCAAGCACAAGCGTTAGGTGCAACATGAGTATTTAAATCAATGGCATATCAACATAAATGGGACAAACCAAGACACAGTTATAGTCACATCGTGATTCAAATCATATTTTAGTTGATTAACTTGGTTATATAAACATGATCAAGATAATTTCATGCAACATGGCAATATCATGATTGTAGTTAAGCATGATACGGTGGTAACATGGTTAGAATATAACATGAACATAACATGGCATAATATGCACGAGAGCATATGGACATATTAAGATCATATCATGGCATGTTATTAACATAACATAGCAATGTAGCATCATCAAAGTGGTCCAAGCATATGAACATATCGGGGTTATGACATATTCAAAACATAGCATCATAGTCAAGCATATCATGGCAATGTAGTATCAACAAGCATATCAAGATAATCATTATTCATCGAAGATTAAAGCACGTTTTAAAACACGTCAAAGCTTTGCAAAGGTGCAAAAGGTATTGTTGCTTTCCTTCACCAAAGGGGTGTGAAGAAGCTCCGGGTCTTCAACACAAGCAAAGCCCTGAAAAGATTTCAGAAAACGACAGCGAAGAAAAACGGTCAAATACAACATTTTCTTGACCAGCAAATAACAACAGAAATACATGGCATGAAACCTGTGCCAAAACGAAGAGGAGCTCGATACGAAACCAACGCAAAAATAATCACCCCATTTGGACTTACGGTTACAGAGATATGAGGTGGAGAAGATCAGGGGCTGATTTTTTTTGGTGGAATACGCTTTCTGAAAGAGAAAACGTATTTTCTGGCGCTGAAGAGAGAAATACGCCTTCTGTGATTGAAAACGTATTTTGGGCCGAAAGGAAATGAACTACGCTTCCCCTGGAGGAAAGCGCATTCACCAGAATGTGCCTCCACTTAAACAGTTGGGCCCGCACGTCAGTGGGTCAATACCCCCTCGCAGTCACCGACACCTGGGGCCCGCTTGGCAGATCTCTTCTCTCTCCTCCCCTGCTTCTTTCTTCTTCCTCCCGACACTGGAACAGGGGAGGCTGGCCGCACGTGGCGCCGGCGAGGGGTTGCGCGGGGTGCTCGCGGAGGGGGCGCCGGGCGCGGCTTGCAGGTACGAGGCCACCGGCGACGGGACCAACGGGGTGGCCCGCAGCACCACCCACCGTTGCTGGGCGCAGCGCTCCGGGAGGCCGTTGCCTGTGGCGGGGCGGCGGCTCCAGGGGGATTGGAGGCGAGGGAGGTGCAGGCTGTGGCTAGGTGGAGCTAGAGGAAGAAAAGGAGATCCGGTGGCCCGAATTGCAGAGGAGACCGGCGGCGGCCATGGTGGCTGTGGGGCGCGAGGAGAGGCTCTGGTGGGGAAATTGGGAGGCGGAGCAGGGGCAACGGAGGCTGGAGCGTCGCCGGATGTGCTCCGGGAGCTCGGGGCTGCGCCCTCTTATAGCTAGGCCACGATGCCCGTGGCGGAAGGCGACAAGCGGGCGCGGCCATGGAGCGTGCTACCTGGCGAGGTCGAGGAGGTTCGAGAGGGGGTGGCATGGCGGACGCGAGCTGCTGAAAGTCGTCCGGCGCGGCTAGACATGAAGAAGAGGACAATAGCGCACTGGAGCACGATGGGGACTCGTCGAGCACGCGCGGAGCACGCTCAGAGCACGCCATGTGCGGTTGAGAGCGTGGCCACCAAGGGGAGGTTTATCTGGGGAGGGTTCCATCGTGGGCAAAGTTGTCTGGGGGTGGGTCCTTCGAGTGCTGATCAAAGTGGTGTGCCTGGCTGGCCAAATGGTGCACTGTGGTGAGCTGGATCCCTCTATAAAGTTTGATGCAGCAAACTTGGACAAGAAGAATAGCTCACATGGTGGGGGTTGGGGTGGTGCCAGGTTGTCTCCTGGGCTAGGGATAGGAAGGACTATGTTTCTGTGGAGTTTTGGCTCAAAAGCATCAATGCACATGGCACTTCCTTTGCAAATGTACCATGCAGGTTGAAGGTGTCTGTACTGTGGTATGGCTTGAACATTGCTCCCCTAAGCATGATTTTTGGCTGAGCTTAATCATACATCAGGGTGAGTAGGTGTACCAAGTTTCACCTCAAATGGAGCAATGTAGCTAGTACTTCCTTTGCAAATGTTCAAATAGGCCAAAATGCAAAGTTGAAGCTATCATCTCATAGGTTTGATGGAATTGGATGAAAATTAGTGGAGTGAGGTTATTTGGAGTCTTTCCCAAGTGTGCAAAGTTTCATAGCCATTGGACCAACCTAGCTAGTACTTGCTTCACAAGGTGGCCCGCTGGTCAGAAACTTAAACATGATCATGCACACACATGGTTGATGGTAATAGGCTTAAACTTGGTTTAGTGGAGTCATTTGGGTTTGGGAATAGCCACAAAATGTTTCAAGTCAAATGGGTACCCCTATCATGCACTTGCTTCACAATGACCCCATGCTGCATCCAAACTTTGGGAATTTATTCTGGGAGTTTGGCTAGGCAATTGATGGTGGAATTTGGTTTAGACCAATGATGTGATCATGTAAGATTGCACAAAAAGTTTAACCAGCAATGGATCAAGAGAAATGGCACTCCCTTCACAAAGCTCCAATCTGCCCCCACAGACAAATGAATTTTTCTAGAGGAAGAATCCACTTGGGCCATGCAATTTTTTTGGAGAATTTGGCAAGATATGGCATCAAGAGAATGTGGGAATTATTTGGGGATTTATTGAGCAATAAAAATATGGGTTTCTTCACAAACACCAAATAATAGGCATATCCTTTTTATTGAAAAAGGAATATATGGTTTGAATAAAATGTGGCTTGGATGAGATGGATCAATGGAATGACATGGGAAAGGCTTGGAATCAAGGGCCACTTGAGCATGGAAAGAAAATACGCTCAAGTTTCAAGTCCAACAAGGTGCTCAAAATCAAATCAAATGGCAAATCCAGAAATAAATCAGAAAAGATTTTGGAAAAAGGAAGTTCCAAAATCCAGGATGTAACACGCATGAAGTGATAAAAATATAGTGGAACGAAGGACGAACTGATAATTGTTGATGGAGAAGGGGATGCACGGGGGCATCCCCAAGCTTAGACGCTTGAGTCTCCTTGAATATTTATTGGGAACGCATGGGGGAATCCCCAAGATTGAGCGTTTGACACTACCGGATCTTCTTTCATCATCTTACCTCACACACTTGAAAACTCCCTTCATACATAACTCGTCATAAGCTGATTAGAGAAGTTATTACCCTTAATAAAATAATTTGCCTCTACTGGAAATAAAGATTTTCTTGAAGGGGTACTGTTTCTCAAGATTCCCAAATTTTTTTGCAAAGAAAAAGCTAGCGCAAGACTTGCAAAACCGAGGAAAGGAAAAACGTGGCAGAATCTGTGAAAAACAGACCAGCTGGTAGTAAATAATTTTTTCGGGGTACTTCTACAAATCAAATAAAAAAACTCAGAATAGACGCTCGAAAGCTAATTGTATAGAGCATGCTGTAAAAAAAAGTAAGATAAAAAAGATGATGTGGTGATTTTATCCGAATTTTTTCTTTCAAGCACAAAATCTGTTTTCTGGACAACATGTCACAACTTTTGAACTTTCTAGCAATCGGAGGCTAAACTTGGCACAAATCTTGGAAATAAAGATACAATGATGTTGCTACAGTAGTGACAATCATCAAGACTGCTAAAAACATAGGTAAACACATCTTGGGTTGCCTCCCAACAAGCTCTTTCTTTTACGACTTTAAGCTAGGCAAGGAGCAAAAAGAAGAATCAAGTTGTATCAATCGATCCATCATCAAGATCTTCAAAGAACTCTTCAATTATACAACTACTTTTAAGAGGTTTTTCAAATAAAGGTCTAATGAAGATGCTTCTATGGATAAAAGAAAAAGGCGGAAAATCAATTGGAGTTTCATTTATAAATTTTTCTAAGAGCGGTATTTCTTCCAAAGTTTTTACAGTTTCAACTCCTTTGGCAATAAGTGGATTATGTTTGAGTCGAGGAACCTTAGGGACATAAGTGAACTTAGGTACCTTTCTTGCCGGAGTTTCTACCTTTTTGGGTTTGATTGAGGAGAAAGTAGTTCCTAAAGTGTCAATGATTTCATCAAATTTATCTATCCTAGAAGGATCCAAATCATGGAATTTGATGGTCTCCAAAGTTTTGATAATTTTATGCATGGAGCTATCAAGTCTATTCAAATTCCCTTGAATCTTACGATCCAACTCATTTATCTTATTTATGCTTGGTATTTCTAACTCTATCTTTTCAAGTTTTTTCATAATGTGAACTAGAGTGATATCTTGAATGCTAGAAACATGGAGATTTCCAACAAGATTTTCAATAATATTAAGAGACTCCCAAATTGGGGCTTCTAGGAAATCCCCATTGATAGCAGTATCTAGAATGAACCTGTCACGCCCCGAGACCGGGCCTATGCGAGACAGCCGCCGCGCGCTTATAGACCAGAAGATCTATATTCATGCAAGGCGTGATTAAGCAGGCATAAACCAGAAGTGGATCACAAAATCTCATATATTCACTTTACAACTCCATTTACATTTACAATTGGCTCAATACATTATATTCCCTATCGCTTCCCACCCGTTGGTTCAACTTATTCGTTAGCGATGACATCTTTCACACAAGCTTCTGTTACTCGATGACTGCATCTAAAAAAAGAGGAAGCAAGGATGAGTACGACAAAGCATACTCAGCAAGCAGATACTCCACTATTCAACAAAAAGAGCATAATGAGATGAATACAGTAACAACAAGTTAACTGTATAAGATAATAATGACTGAATCTGATTTCAAAGGAAATGATTAAGATAATCTCGGACTTATGGAAACGAATAAGTAAAATATTGGCATCACACATGACCACAAGCTTCCCGACCCGGGAATCACAGGGGTGAAACTTCACACTTTTACACTCTTAAGAGGGGTACTCCGACGTTGACAGTCTCGACTAGAACCACACATGCTCTAGTAGAGCAGAGCTCTTTAGTCCCCTAAAACCCAACTACTCGACTTACTAGTGTCGATCGCTCCTACGGATCCATCATCGAAACGCTTCCGAACGAGTATCGTCTTTAGAGGAGAACCCAGACAGTCCCATACCTGAACTGTGACCGGTGCAATATGTTTGCGGTCGTGAAACCAATATACAATAGGATAAGATGTAGGATTGAATCAAATGATAGGATCACCAAAATTTCAGTCAAAATAATACACTCATGCCTTTGCACGAGTCCTTCCAATCCATACTGATTTCTTCAACAAATAGGATATATAGACATCATGTCTCTTTCAAATGACATGGATCTCAGTGAAGCAAATAACAAAGAGAGGATATGCAGCAGCATAATCAAATGATCAAAGAGGACAACAATAGAATATAATTCAAAAGATAGCGAGTAACTACTTGCCTCAATATCGAATCTCTTCTTCACGGCATAAACATTGCAATCAGTATTATTTCCATGGATAAATGGATCAATCATTTCCTTCGTATACACACCGTACGTCAGTATAGCATATTCTACGTATTCTGCTTGATTCTTCTATGTGCCAAGGCAACATATCTCCTTCTATTTCCTTGCATTGATGTATACCAGCCTCCTCTCTCTTCCTTTCTCCTCTCTCTATATTCTTTCTAACTTGGTGTTTCTCAGTATTGAAATGCTCGGTGATGTGCTCTTCTCAATGTTGTCCAGAGTGCAACATAGGCAACATCTATTTATAGGAAGCAGCTAGTAGGGATGGACGCTGGCTAAATATCAAGCCGCAATGGCCTTTGCCGCTTGGCTCTTGACCCTTCGAGCTGGTGAAAAATAGTTTGGCTGCTACCCCTACAACTAATGCAAAGGCCTAAGCAAGTTGGCTATGCTAGAAGGAATCCACGTTTGAGCCTAGAATGTCCAAGCTACCAGCATACATGCCAGCCCAACATATATTTGCATGCATGTTTACTTAGCTTGGAAGTATTCCCACACACGTGTACATACTCATGATTATATGCATGCATCTCTTTTAAGCTTAGCCATGTAGTATCTTCTCTCATTATTAATTTGTACTAATCACTTACTATTAGGGTTAGTTTGCATGCAAACATCAAAACGTGAGTCATGGACATGTATGTATATGTACATACTTTTTCTTAGTGTGTGATTATTTTAAATGTTTATTATTTCATGTAAAAGTTATCCTTCTATTATATCACTTTTCAACAATGAACCATCACATCTTCATCGCTTAATTATTTATGTGAACAAATAATATCTATTTAACTTTATAATTTATTTAATAACTAATAACCCTAAAAATACGGGTTATTACGGAACCTATTCCAAGGAGCAATTCCAACATAAAAATTTCTAAACAGGGTAGAAGTTGATTTTTTCTTGGTGGCTCTTTTCTGAGAATCATTAATTCTATACGAAGCATCTTTTAAACTTTCACCACCTCTTTGTTTAAAGGTGAGCACCTCTGTCTCAAAAAGGCAAAAGGTCCAGACATAATGACAACTACTAGCAAGGTAAATGTTTTTTTTTGTGATTTTTGATAAATGACACTATGATAAAAACTGAAAGGTCAACTAACAAGAGTAAAAAGCAAAGATAAAAGATAGTGTGCAACTCCCCTATCTTGAAGATTGAAGTCCCCAGCAACGGCATCAGAAATTGGCTTCATGGCACTGAAGTAGTGCTCCTCGTTGGTTACACCAAGTGGAAGGTTGGATGTAGCCTAGCAGCAAATTTCCAATGGCAAAGATGCCAAGGTTAATAGTCAGTCCAGTAGGACTCCAACAACAACAAGTAGGTGGTTCGGCAAGTGATGCACCGTTTATGATAATCACTTTCTTCGCCTGGAGCTGCACACAGATACAAATAACTTTGCTCCCAATGAGTACAGAGAGGTTGTCAATCTCTCCGGCCTTGCCGTTTACAAAGGACCAAACGCACAGATAAAATATAATGATAACTGCAACTAGAAAGTAAAGAAAGAAGTAAATTGACGGTGTAAACAGTGGTGCAAATATGGACCGGGGTCCTATGATGTTCACTAGTGATGTCTCTCTCCCAAAAGACGATAAAACTGCTATGCGAGGTAAAAAATCACAGCTGGACAATTGACAGGATTAGAAACGCACAGCAATGCTAACTATGCTACAAAAGAAAGGAAGATGTTCAAAAGCATGGGCAGTACACCAAGATAAGTAGACCGAAATCCATCTGCATCTACTACTAATCATCCACCTTGAGATATCTATCCAGAACATCTCACTGGTATTAAGTTGCGAGCCCCACCCAAAGTGTAAACTCAAAGCAACAGACAACTGCATTAAAAGAACTTTGCATAAAGTAAACAATCCTTGCAACCGCGGTTACAAGAACCGTTGTTTTCCCCTTGTGGAAACATCACATCCTCTAGACTCATGTTGTTGTCACTCAAGCCAGTCATCGGGGGGCATGAACCCACAATCAAGCATAACGCTCCCTCTTGGAGTCACTACCTACTACTTGGCCAAAGCAATAAACAACAATGGAGAACATGCAAGAATTACTCAAGAACTAAAATATAAAAGAGAATCAAATATATTACTCATCACAATCTGAACATAATCTCATAATCCATCAGATCCCAGCAAACTCAACATAGCAACAGCAGAAGAATTACATATGTGCCTTGATCATGTAGGGCATCTCACAAGGTATAATCCATGAAGAACAAAGAGGGGAGGAGAACATCACATAGCTACTGATCATGGACCCATGATCAAGGGTGGACTACTCATGGATCATCCGGGAAGCGTCCATGGTGGTGGAGAAGCTCCTGAAGGTCAATCCTCCCTCTGGCAGGGTGCTGAGAAGAGGTCTTCTGGTGCTCCGGATCTTTGAAGCGCGAAGGCGACATAATAGAGGTGAGATCGCAAAAAAGGGTTTTCTTTGGAGGTTTCGTGGCGAGACAAATATATGGGCGAAGGGGGGTAGCTAGGGGGGGCACCAGGGTCCAGGCGACCCCCTGGCGTGGACCCACCCTAGGGCGCGCCGGGAGGGTGCCTGGGACCCTGGTGGGTCCCCTCCGCCCCACCTTCGGGACTCTGGAAGGTTCCCGTATGCTGATTTTTTATTGGATTTGTCCGGAAATTTTGGAGCACTTTTAATACAGGGGAAACCTGAAATAAAAAGACCGCAGAAAACAGGAACTGGCACTGGGGTGCACTGAGTTAATAGGTTAGTCCAAATATGATCAACAGTGTATAAAAGTGTAGCAAAAACATAGCAATATCACACAAAACATGCATGAAGCAAGGAGAAATTATAGATACGTTTGGGACATATCAATTGGATGCTCCTGAAAATAGTGCTTCAGCTTGCCCAGGACCAGCTTCTGCCATTGAGGATATCTTTGCTTGGATGATGTCAAGACCTCGCTGACATAGTAAACAGGTCTCTGGAGAGGATGCTCCTTGCCATCTTATTTACGTTCAACGACGACCACAACGCTGACCGCTCGATCGTTAGCTGATATGTAAAGAAGCATAGGTTCCTTGGATTTAGGAGCTGCCAAGATGGGTGCTTGGGACAACTGCTTCTTTAGTGACTCAAGCGCCTCATCTGCCTCTGCATCCTAGACGAATTTATCTGTCTTTCACAGGAGTCAATATAACGGGATGGCTTTCTCTCCAAGCCGACTTATGAACCGGCTCAAAGATGAAACACCCCGTGAGCCGCTGAACCCCTTTGACCGAAGTCAGTTTATGGAGTGCCATGATAGCACTGATTTTTTCTGGGTTTGCCTCGATCCCCCTCTCAGATACAATGTACCCGATGAGTTTTCCAGCTGGGACTCCAAAAGTACACTTGGCCGGGTTCATCCTCATCTGACAAGCACGCAGTTTCTTGAAAGTTTCCCGTAAGTCGTCAATCAGGGAGTCGGCTAACTGGGATTTTATCACTATGTCATCCACATAAGCATGCACATTGCGGCCTATTTTCTCCTTGAGACAGTTTTGCACTGTCCATTGATAGGTGGCTCTTGCATTCTTCAAACCAAAAGGCATAGAAGTATAGAAAAAATCTCCAAAGGGGGTGATGAAGGATGTCTTCTCCTGGTCCTCAATGGCCATCTTAATCTGATGATATCCAGAGTAGGCATCATGAAAGCATAGGAGATCGCATACTGCAGTTGAATCTATAATCTGATCAATGCGGGGCAGAGCAAAAGGATCTTTCGGGCAGGCCTTGTTTAGGTATGTGTAATCAATGCACATACGCCAAGTCTCGTTCTTTTTCAAAATGAGGACCGGGTTTGCCAACCACTCCGTATGAAAAACTTCCATGATGAACCCGGCAGCTTGGAGCCGGGCTATTTCTTCTCCAATAGCATCTCTTCTCTCATCATTGAAACAACGGAGGAATTGTTTTACTGGCTTCATATTTGGATATGTTTTAAGGTAATGCTCAGCGAGTTCCCTCGGGACACCTAGTATGTCAGAAGGTTTCCATGAGAAGATGTCCCGATTCTCACAGAGGAACTTGATGAGCGCGCTTTCCTATTTATCAGAGAGCCCCGTCCCAGTGATGAACTACTGCAAAGCATCACCAGGGACGAAGTCGACTTTCTTGGTATCCTGAGCCAATTGAAACTTTGGATTGGTAGCCAGAGTCGGCTTTTTCAAGATCGTAGGATCCTCTGGATCCCTACCTTTTCCTTATAGGCCGTCAAGTCCTCCTTGGAATAGGACGACTCGGCGTATTTGACATGCTATTCCTCACATTTAGTAGCCCATGACTGGCTTCCTGCAACCTTGATTGGTCCATTCGGGCCTGGCATTTTGAGTTTCAGATAGACATAGCAGGGACGAGCCATAAAGCGGGCGTAGGCCGGTCTTCCCAAAATGGCGTGATATGGACTCTCGAGTTTGACGACTTCAAAAGGTATGATTTCAAAACAAAAGTTCTCAGAAGTCCCAAAAGCTGTCTCGAGGTATATCTTGCCTATGGCCCGTGCAGATTTTCCTGGGACGATTCCATGAAAAATCGTATTGGAGGGTTGTAACTGTTTGTGGGTTAAACCCATTCTACGGAAAGTCTCATAGTAGAGGATGTTGATGCTACTTCCTCCATCCATAAGTACCTTATGCAAGGTGTATCCTCCAACTTGTGGTGCCACTACCAAGGCTAGGGCCCTCGGGTTATCTACCACTGGGGGTGATCTTCCTTTGTCCAAGTTATTGGCTGTTCAGACCAATTGAGCCACTTAGGTATGGCTGGCTCCTTCGCCACATACAGAGTAGCACACTGTTGAATTTTTCTATATCTCCGGCAGCTGCTGGTGGTGAAAACGTGATATGCTTCATGGTCATTGAGTTTCTTTGGGTTTTCTTGAAATACGACAAGTCCGGATTACATCTGCCTCCCGGCTCCGGGTCCTTGATACTGGGATCCTGAGCCAGCTCCTGTGTGACCGGACTGCTGATTTCTATTGTTTTAGCCGGCTCCATGGTGACCGGTTTGTTGGTTGCCATTGTTGAAACCAGCTCCTGATCCTGACCCGGGGGGTCCTTGGTGTCCTCCACCGTTGCCTCCTCGCCGTTTGAACTCCTGCATGATATTGCAGTTTTCCCAGGAGTGATTAGCCGGGTGACCGGGTCTTCTATGCCTCGGGAATGATCCTTTGATAGCGGACTCGTAACTATTTGGGAGAAAGCTCTCCTCTGTCTTCCGGTAGTTGCCCCCTTGCCTCTGTCTTTGGTAGCCAACATTGGTGGTGGCTACCAAGTCAGACGCATTCTGATCAAGCCGACGCTTGTTCTGCGGACTCTGATTTCCATTGTTGTGCTGCCATTTTCCACCACCTTTCTTCCCTTGTCCAGTTTTGTCCTCATCGGAGTCGCCATATTTGGTTTTGTCAGACTTGGCATACTTAGTGACTGCCTCCATGAGTTCCCCCATATCTCCGACCGTTCTCTTAATACGACCGAGTTTATGAATCAAGGGCTCAAATTTGCAGTTCTTCTCCAGGACTAAAACGGTTGTTTGGGCGGTGATGCTGTCCGAGGAGTGGATTATTTAGGCAACTCATCTCTCCCAATGGTGGGCCAACTCCACTTCTTTATGATCACAGTGCTCCAGATCGATGATTGTGGTAGCACGCCGGCATGTGCCTTGGAAATTTTTGATAAACTTCTCCTTCAACTCTGACCAGGAGCTGATGGAGTTCTCGGGGAGATTCTTGAGCCAGGTGCGAGCCGGTCCTTCTAGCATCATCGTGAGGTATCGGGCATAGACTCCGTTACTGGCCTGCAACATATCCATTGCTAGATCGTATCTTTCGATCCACGCTGCGGGGTCCATATCCGCTGTGTAGTTTGAGATTTTGTGAGGTCCTTTAAAATCTGACCGTATATGGGCATTCTGCAAAGCCAGAACTAAGCACCCAACCGAACGACTAACAAAACCAGCCTCTTCCTCCTGAAGTGGGGGTTGTGCTGCCGGCCCGAGGACCATGGCCGCTGGATGTGCGGTAAGTCGAGTGGCCTGCTCTGGTTTGGGATCCGGCTGCACCCTCTGTTGGCGATGACTGCTGGAGGTGGCAGGAGACGGAGATTCTGCTTTCCGGCTCATGCTTTGAAGGGCTGTCCCATGTAAGTATGAGAAACCATGCGAGTACTGCGCCTATTGAGCGACTGCAGTCTTGAGCATCTCCACTTCATCTCGCGCGCCCAGGTCTGCGGGGGTGTTTCCGTGAAAGGGAACGTTGGCCAAATACTGTGTTGCAGCAAAAACGTTCGCCATGCGGTTGTTGTGGAGGTTAGGCGGTGTATGAAATAGATCTGACTCTCGTGGTGGGGTGAACACCAGCGGGGTGGCTCCCTGGTGTGGACTTTGGAAAAGTGCTTGTCCCACCATACCCGGCGAAATCCGGCTCGCGTGTATGGCTTGGTGGGTGGCTGAGAAGTTTGCCATCTGAGTGTTTAATTGCCATCTGAGACAAAACCTTGCATACCTCGCAGAGATCCCTCCAGCATTACGACGCCTGTGTGCGCAGGCCCCATGGTGGGCGCCAACTCTCGTGGGAAAGTCACGGCAGATGTCTTCATTGGAGAACTAAGTGTGGGACCTTTGCTGCGAGGTGAATACGAGGAGAGATTCGGCAAGATCACAAGACGCGAGATTTACCCAAGTTTCGGCCCCTCGTAAGGTAAAGACCTACTCCTGCTTTTCTATTATCGGGTGTCGACTTCTCGAATACAAAGATGCAGAATCGCTACCTAAGCCTCGAGAAGATCTAAGTTGAGTTGTCCTTTTGGTTCCCCGGGGCACCGGCTTATATAGATGTCAGGTCCCTAGGGTTACATCAATCCGACTTCTACATGAGACGAAGTCCTAATCTAGTTACAAGTAGTTTCCTTGTTTACCAAGGTAAGCCCTATTCCTTCTACGGTCTTCGGGCTTCGTACTGGGCGTCACCCGGTCTAGAAACCGGGTTCTCCTTTTGGGCCTTCCATGGGCTGAGTCGGCCTGGGTCTTCTATATACCGGGTTATGGTCTTGATCCATCCCCCGACAGGGGGCTGATGTCTACAAACGCTTCTATTCTTGTAAACTATGTTGGGTCTCCAAGCGCAGAGGTTTGTAGGACAATAATAATTTACCTCAAGTGGATGACCTAAGGTTTATCGAACTTAGGGAAGTAGAGGTTGAAGATAGTCTCTCTCTCGAAACCCGGCAATTAAGAAACAAGAAGTCTCTTGTGTCCCCAACACACCTAATACAATGGCAAGTTGTATAGGTGCACTAGTTCGGCGAAGAGATGGTAAAATACGAGTGATAGGTGTGGAAAGCAAGGTAATATAAATCTGTAATAAAAATTACAACAAGTTAGCAAGTAGTAAATGTGAGCACAAACGGTGCAAATGTGGAAACAAGGCCTAGGCTGCATACTTTCACTAGTGGCAACTCCCAACAACATTAACATAGTCTAATCACATGATATTTCCACTAAAACATGCAAGGAAGACATAACTCGGAGATCGTTTCTTTCTGTGGATCAAAAGAGGATGAGAATTGTGTGGGGCTACGAAAGCACACCTCAGAGTTCGTAGTTCTCATCTATGGATTTCCCAATGTCACCGCGGCCATCCGAAGTTAGTACCACAATCACCACAAAATATCTCAAGAGTAGTCTCTTTCTAAATTGAAAAATCACCCATCCTGTCACCGAAGCACTTTGCAAACTATACTCAAGACAAGCATCAAGAAAATCTCAAGCCATGATTCAATCCAACAAGAAGAACAAATCTGATGATCAATATCACCATAATAAGGGAGTCCTACGCGTCACTGTGGACTCCGTAAATATCACCAAAGGAGTACATCAATCCAATACATAGAAGAAGGGGAAACATCATGAGATCAACCTAGATTAACATAGCCTATGATCACAATGAAGATCACATCATGGGAGAGAGAATTAACCACATAGCTACTATAGAAGGGCTCAGCCCCGAGGAGGAACTACTCCTGCATCATGGAGGGAGGAAGCAACGTCGATGGAGATGAATCCGGGGGCACTTCCCCGCCCCGGCAGGGTGCCGTCATAGGAATATGGTCCCCCGAAGCTTGTTGGCGGTGGAGGCGGAGATCAGAATCGCTTCTGGAGAAAATGGTTTCCTCCGCGGGGGTAAAAATAGGGCCAAAGGGGGCACCAGGGGAGGTCCCAGTCGCCCAGGCGGCCTCGTGGCGCGACCTCTGTCGGGGGGATGGACTAAAGCCCAGACCCAACATTAGGTCTATGGGCCGACTCGCCTACCGAAGGCCCGCAAAGAAGACCCGGCCCAAGGTTGGTTGCCCCAAGGAAAGAAGATTGAAGCCATAGAAGGAATTCGACTTACCTTGTATAGCTCGGAACATATTTGTAAAGTAGAGTAGAACTCCACTTCGTGTAAGAGTCGGGGTCGCGAAATCCTGGGACCCGACGCCTTTATAAGCTGAGGTCCATGGAGTCCAGGGTCACGAACAATATTAGGTTAAGATAGGACTAGACACTTGTCGGCGAAACTTAGATCTCATCAAGACTAAGTTTTTGATTGACTCTCTTGTAAACAGCCAAACCGACTCTCCTTTAGAGAGTCAGAACTCATAATAAGAGGAAGTAGGAGTAGGATTTTACCTCGAGACAAAGAGGGGCTGAAACCTGGGTAAATCGCCGAGTCTCTTGTCAATGTCGACTCTCTCCATGAAATCGCCTCGCAACAAAGGTCCAATGTTAAGTTCGACTCTTCGGACATCTGCCGTGACTTTCCCATGACAGTTGGCGCCCGGAGGGATCTCTGCAAGGCATGGAAGGATTCGTCGCTGGACGGATCACCAGAATCCGGCGTGGGAAGCTCTGCATCGACGACTCCACTTGGGTCCCTGAAGCCGATTCCGTCGAATCAAGATACCGGGTCCTGATCGGGTCCATCCACATCTTCATCGGCAAGACAGACGGATCTGAGCAAGAGCTAGATCTCGAAGTGCGTGTCCAAACTTCGAGTGGCAACACGTCGGCTCCAAGCGCGCTTTCGTCGGATTCGTTGAGGAGTCTCCAGAGCCGGATCGTTCTGTTGAGTCCACAACGTGCGACAACTCGGAAGAAAAGACTGATGCCGACTCACGTCCCAGTGAGGAAAACTTCTCAGACGAGGGGTCTATCCGGTCCGTGGGAAACTACAGACTCGGTACCGGCACGCCAACCTGCAACCCAGTTTTCCCTACTTCGAACGTCCATACTGTTCCACTGTGTTCATGGCCAACACTGGTGGATCAGGAGCCCAGCTGGATCTCAATCAAGGAGTCGAATCAGCGGCCGCTACGGCCCCTAGTGCAAATAGGGACCTGGCAACTCGCCCTTCGGTACAAGTTCCTACTGGTGCCCAGACCCTTGCTAACACCTTGACTTCTCTCGACGAGGCCCTAGCTGTACCGATGACGCTCGAAAACCAGGAATCTTGGAAGACAAGGGTCAACGAGCTCAAGAATCGGGTAGCAAACATGCAAACAGAGGCCAACGCCGAGAAGGAATAGATGCCGGAAAAAGAAGCTCGGCTCCTTCAGGAAGCCACGCGTCTCCGGGAAGAGTCAGGCCTGATAGATGCTCACCGACTGAGCCTCGCCTACACACATCCGCAAAGATACACGAGTCGATTTCCCCTTGACCTGCAAGTACGAGCACTGTTCAACAGTCCTGACCAATCGACTTCCCCGGGATTCACGCCTCCCAGGCTATCGGCTCCTCCGCCACGTCAAGACCGTTTACACACGCCCCCTCACCACTTCAGTAACCCGGTAGCCAACGTCATGGCGGCGACTCAGTACCTCACCAACGCACCTATCCAAGGAGATACCCCAGCAGATCGCGGCAGCCGAGCAATAGTTGATTTCCTCAAGACAACGATCACACATCAAGGTCAGTATTCAGAGGGAGTCCCATACTTACATGGAACCCCGTAAAGAAGTGTAAGTCGGCAAGCAGAATCGCCGGCTCTAGAGGCCTCCGTGTCGGTACCCGGGGTTAGCGTATGCAAGACTCGCTACAACACAATCATATGGAGAGCCGATTACCATACCCACTTGTCTAAGCAGACAAGGCCAAGCACAGAACGTTCTCGGAAAGCATCGAACGTGAGGGGCATCCCATCCAGGCCGGATGAACAACTGAGATGGGTCCTCATCGTCCACACACAAGTATAAACGATATGGGTGGTGAACTCCCATACTCATAGACAAGTCACCTCAACCATAATATAGATTGTATTATAACCCTTACATAGACTTACTCCAGCCCGATCACTTAGTCGGGGTCTAGGGCGGGCTCGATCATACATCAAAGTGTGCACGTGACGGAGTCACGAGCAATCGCATCGCGATGCCCCAAGGTGCACACATCTAAGGGCCACTTGGTGTACAAAAGACCGCCAGCCAGATCACAACTAAGGTCTCGAAAACCCATACTAGGACATGCATGTTATAATCATACACGCAGCATACATGTCGAGTATGAACAGCAGGTATCATTGCAATTCTCTACAAAGTGTACAACTTTATTGATAACTCTTACAGAGTGCACACAGAGATCACGAGACCGTGATCCAACATTACATCAAACATGCGGAAGAAAAGTAGGTCTGAGTATAGACAATTTTAACAAATGGCTTAGAGAAGCCTTATCTATAAACAAGCCCTTCCACGAGGGAACCAGTCTGCTGACTAGGACTACACTAGCTTGTTCTTTAGTTGTCGAGCTCGAGGAAGAATCCACCTTCAGGGTCAGTGGGTTCATCTAAAACATAGAATAAGCAAACGTGAGTACAAAGTCGTACTTAGCAAGACTTACGTAGGAACTATACTACTCATGCACATGTATCAAGGTAAAGGGAGGTGGGGTACATAAGCAGAAGTGCCAGCTTTGACTTGGCTAGTCCTGAACTACGAGTACCAGACTTGAGGTAAGAAGCGTACACGAGTCCACTATATGTCTCCAACCAATTACACCACTATGTTGCCTTCCTCGACTTCCCACGAGAAAGCACGCCATTGCACTGACGCTTATCTTGGAAAGTTTTATAAGTATCCAGTTCAAGTTGTCTAATAATCAGGAACAACTTTCCAAGTAGTCCCTTACCGTGGACGCGGCTATTCGAATAGTTTATTAATCCTGCAGGGGTGTATAGCTACACACATGAAACTATCAGTTACCGCCGGGATCTCGTCACCCTTCAAGCGGGTGTCGGCGAGGATAATTTCCACAACTTTTACCTCCCATCTAACTCAAATCCAATGGAGACGCCTATCTGGGCTGGAGTCCACATCGTGAACCCAGCCGGTTTACCGATGTGGTCCCAGAAGATGTGTGCAGGGTCCCAAGCCGGTCTGAATATCCGTTCTTCCACTTCGCAGACCGTGCCACAGACCTACCAGAACTCTGAACTAGTGCGACTCATTGAACTGAGAAGGGGTGAGTTAGTAGGTTGAGCGGGGGTCCATGTGCCCAACATGTGGTAGTACTCTTCGTCTTAGATCACCACACAAGAACTCGGGCTTAAGGCGGTGTTCAACGAGACAACCCACTGTGTACTCCTACACAGCCTCACATTGTTCACCTTGTATTAGGGTAGATTCACCAACACATTTCCACCATCATCAACATGATCACTACCATCCCGACTCACAAAATAGTAACCTCATTGTAACTCTAAGCATGCAATAAGCAGTAACAGTTGCAGGGGCCACATGATATCAAACAACTCCTACATCTGCTAGGATTGTGGTTTGCTTACTACTGTGACAAAATGATAGGTCATGCAAAGGATTGGGTTCAACTTTGCGGTAGAAACGTCATCATGGTAATCATCCTAAACAATGCATAAGCGAGACTGAGAGGGAACTGGGATTTTATCGACATGATCAATGGGGGTTTGCTTGCCTTGCTGACGAGGTTCAGTCACGGGGTCTTCAACAAAGGGGGTGGCCTCCGCTTCCGGCTCCACTTCTATTCGACAAACATGGCAATCAAAGGATCAACATAATGTACAATGCACAAACAAATGATCAAGATTGTAGTGTGATGTTCATGGTTGCATTGTGTGGACAATTCCATTTAAAAGAAGTGGAATGCAAAGTCATTTGTAAATTCACTCCAAATTTGAATTCAAATTAAATGCATATGGATGTTTGCCACGGTTCGCCCAATTTAACTCGGTCAATCATGGAAACAGAGCCCATATTCACAATCCTTGTATTTTTCTGATAATTTTACATATATTATATGCCCAATTTGGAGTTAAAATGAATTAGTTATGAATTTCCAAAGTTTAAAGCTTTTTCTGACTTTTCTGGATTTATTTTAAATCAAATCAGCATTACTGTGTCATCATGACATCATGCTGGCATCAGGGGGCATCTGACCAGGGGGTCGCACATGTCAGTGTATGTTTAATTAATTGAATCGTTTTAATTAAGATTAAACTTAACAGAGGGGGCTAATTAGGCCTAGGGCCCACATGTCATGGTCACTGGCTTGTGGGGCCAGGGTGACTAATCACCCTGCCACGTGGCTGGGTTGCCGGCGGCGAGCTACTGTTCACGCCGGAGTTGCGCAAACGAGCACGGGAGGCGGATTGGAGGCCACCGGCGTGTTATCCATCGCCTTCCGCGTCTATTGGACCTAGCTGGGGCTAAGGAGACCACTGGAGCGTCGCCGACGTCGGAGTTGGCGGAGGCAGAGGCTAGGGCTGTGTCAAACTTGCACTCTGGAGCGCCGTTTTGACCGTGGCCTTGTGCAACTGGTTGCTGGGAGCACTAGGAGGGTGATGGGCTAGTCGGGCGAGACGCTAGCGCACGTGGGCTAGAGCTTCACCAGCCATGGCAGCGGCGAGCTCCTGCTCCCATGGCAGATCACGAAAGAGACAGGAGGGAGAGGCAGCGATGGAGGGGTTCTGCTCACCGTGCTTCTAGAAACTCGACGAAGCAAACGGGAGAGGTGGGGAGGCTTCAACGGCGAAGAATTTGTCGAAGTTCTTCCCGGCGGCCGGCGAGGACTTGGTGACGATTCCGGTGGCTTAGGGTCGAATCAGCTCGCGATTCCTTGCATGTCGACGAAGACGAAGACGGTGAGGAGGAAGGAAACTCGGTGCGGCTCGGGGACGACGTTGGCTACGGGTGCTTCACGTCATGGTGACGGCGGCGTTCTGCTGGTCGTCGGGTTCGTCGCGGGGGTGAGAGGGAGAGGCTCTGGAGGGGAGGAATGGGTGCGGCGTGTCCTGGGCGTCTCCATGGCACGTCTTGGAGGCTCGGGGGGGGGGGGGGGACCTGGAGGGCCGTGGGGCGTCGCGGTGGCGTCGGTGGCTTTCCACCGAGCACCTTGGGGTCGCGGGGAGGAAGACGACAGGGGAAAAGGCTGCTGGGCTGGGCCTGGCTTGGCTAGCTGGGCCTCTTCGGGTATGTCTCTCTCTCCTCTGCTCTTTTTCTTTTTTATTTCTTTTTCTGTATTAATGTTTGCCATGCTATTAAAAATATCTAGGCATTTTCTAAAATGCCACAAATTTTTATATGACCTCACAATATATATAGCTAGCCACTTATGAAGTTTGGACATTTTTAAAATTCAAATTATTTGAACTTTAATTCAAATAGGGGTTTAAATTTAAATCCAAGCTCCTGTTTGAATATTTGAAAAATCCATGAGCATGGGAATGCTACCACATCACTTTATATGTGATCATACTCATTTATGTGAGTTTTCAAAAGTCAAACAAGAATTTTTGGAGCAACTTTATTTCTAGCCAGTTGAATTAAATTCATCTGGGGGGGGGTTTCTTCTGCCATTTAAATTTCTTTTTGAAATTTTTAACATGAATGCAATGTAGCTCTTGATCCTAGCACATACCTAACTTGGGGTTGTGACAACTCGCCCCCACTCAAAATAATCTCGTCCCGAGATTTAGAAGTCTGCGGGAGGAAGGTGGGGTACTCAGCGCTGAGACGGTCTTTTGTTTCCCACGTGGCTTCTCTCTCAGAGTGGTATGACCATTGCATTTTCAGAAACTTAATATGCTGACGACGAGTGCCACGCTCTACTGAATCAAGAATACGAACGGGGTATTATCGATAAGAAAGGTCATCTTGGAGATCAAGCGTTTCATGGTCGACTTCGCGGATGGGGTCCTTGAAGCAACTCCTGAGTTGTGACACATGGAATACATCATGTACTCGGGAAAGGTGCGGGGGTAGTTCAAGTTGGTAGGCAACTTCTCCACGTTTAGCAAGAATGCGGAAAGGTCCAATGTAGCATGGGGCCAACTTGCCTTTGATACCGAATCGCTGGGTTCCCTTCAAAGGAGTAACCCGAAGGTAAGCCTTCTCGTCCAGATTGTAGCTTTCTTGCCTATGATGACGATCATAGTAGCTTTTCTGACGATACTAGGCTTCTTTCAATTGATCACGAACAAGGCGAACTTGCTCTTCTGTTTCCATGATCATATCCGGTCCAAAGAATTGTCTTTCACCGGTTTCTGACAAGTTTAGGGGTGTTCGACATCTTCGTCCATAGAGGAGTTCAAAAGGAGCCATGTTCAGACTAGATTGGAAACTATTGTTATAAGAAAATTCGGCAAATGGAAGAGACTTCTCCCAATTCTTTCCGAATGAGATAAAAAAAGCTCTGAGCATGTCTTCGAGAATTTGGTTAACCCTTTCGACTTGACCGTTAGATTGAGGATGTAAAGCTGTACTAAAGGAGGGATGAGTTCCCATAGCATGTTGGAAGCTTCCCCAGAATCTAGAGGTGAAAAGGCTACCACGATCGGAATTGATTTCCAATGGAACACCATGAAGAGACACAATTCTAGAGACATACAAGTCCGCTAACGGGCTAGCAGTTATAGACTCACGAACGGGAAGGAAGTGAGCAAATTTGGAAAGTCTATCAACGACAACGAAGATGGCATCATTTCCTTTCTGGGTTTTTGGAAAGCCAGTGATGAAGTCCATACCGACTTTATCCCATTTCCACTCAGGGATAGGCAATGGTTGAAGAGTGCCAGCAGGTCTTTGGTGTTCGGCCTTAATGCGATGACAAACATCACATTCAGCAACATACTGAGCAATTTTTCGTTTCATCCTAGTCCACCAAAATCTCTGGCGTAGATCTTGGTACATTTTTGTGCTACCGGGATGAATCGAAAGGGGAGTATCATGAGCTTCCTTAAGAATTAGCCTCCTAAGATTGTGTTTTCGTGGTACAACCAATCGAGTGCGAAAGAAAATGAAATCTTGATCATTTATGGAGAAACATTTAGCAACTCCGCTAGTAATGTTCTTCTTGATCTCTCTAATACCACTATCATGTTTCTGGGCGGCTATAATTTTATCCTCAAGGGTTAGTTTCACCACCAAGGTAGAAAGATAGCCATGAGGAACAATCTCAAGATTGAGCTTTCGAAATACATCATGAAGAAGTGGTTGATACTGTTGTAACATGAGGTTGTTACAATACGACTTACGACTTAGTGCATCATCCATGACATTGGCCTTGCCTGGGGTGTAAGAAATTCCTAAGTCATAATCTTTTATCAACTCAATCCAGCGTCTTTGCCTGAGATTAAGATCTGGATGGGTGAATATGTATTTGAGGCTTTGTTGTTCAGAATAGATCTCACAACGATTACCAAGGAGGTAATGTCGCCAAGTTGTTAGGGCATGAACTACGACAGCGAGTTCAAGATCATGGGTAGGATATTTCTCTTCATGTGGACGCAACTGGCGTGAAGCATAAGCTACCACATGTCTATCTTGCATAAGTATGCATCCTAACCCTTGCCGTGAGGCATCACAAAAGATCTCGAAATCCTTTTTGGTGTCTGGAGGCGCAAGTACGGGTGCAGAAGTCAATCTTCTTTTTAGCTCTTGAAAGCTTTCCTTGCACTTGGAAGTCCATTGGAATTTCTTATCTTTCTTGAGGAGTTCAGTTAGAGGCTTTGCAACTTTGGAAAAGTTCTCAACGAAGCGGCGGCAATAGCTTGCTAAGCCAAGAAAACTCCTAACTTGCTTAACCGATTCAGGTGGAGTCCAGTCAAGGACAGCCTGAACTCTCTCGGGATTGACAGAAATGCCTTTGGCAGAAATCACGTGGCCTAAGTAGGTCACTTCTGGTAGCCAAAATTTAGACTTTGAGAATTTAGCATACAGGCGATGCTCTCGAAGTTTCATTGATACCAACCTAAGATGTTCGGCATGTTCTTCTTCGTTCTTCGAGTAGATGAGAATGTCATCAAGATAAACTACAACAAATTTATCCAAGTATTCAATGAAGATTGAATTCATCATGCGCGAGAAAGTGGCGGGGGCATTGGTTAAACCGAAGGACATGACGCTGTACTCGTAAAGACCATAAAGAATAGTGAAAGCCGTTTTGGGAATGTCCTCGTTTCGAATTTTGATTTGATGATAGCCTAATCTCAAATCCATCTTGGAGAAGACAGAGGATCCAGCAAGTTGATCATAAAGATCATTGATCCTGGGAAGTGGGTACTTGTTCTTTATCATCGCTAGATTTAGCGGGCGATAGTCTACGCACATCCTTTCTGTTCCATCTTCGTTACGAACAGAACGGGGCAACCCCATGGCGATGAGCTAGGGCGGATGAAGCCTTTTGCCAGCAAAGCTTAAAGTTGGATTTTAAGCTCAGCTAACTCACGTGGGGCCATTTTGTATGGGCGTCTGGAAATTGGTGCGATTCCTAGCATAAGATCCACTCTGAACTCTACACATCTGTCGGGTGGCATTCCCGGCAGTTCTTCAGGAAAGACATCCGGGAAGTCACGAACCACCAGAATATCTTCATGGTCGGGAAGGGGAAGCACATTCAAAGAATGCATCTGGGTTCTTGTTCTTGGTGAGGAGTAATCTATTGTCTGGCCTGAAGGATGTGTAAGTCTAACCGACTTGGCTTTACAATCAAGAAAAGCATTTTGTCTTGATAACCAATCCATACCAAGGATGACATCAATGTCTGAATACTTGAGGGCTATGAGTGAAGCAAGGAATACTAAACCCTCAATTGCAATTTGATTGCCATGGCTTACTCTATTAGTTTTCCACTTGGAACCAGGAGTTTGAATAATCATTGGGGTGAACATTTCATCAAAGGATATCTCATGCCGAAGTGCATAACTCTCCGACATGAATGAGTGAGATGCTCCTGGATCGAAAAGGACAGAAGTGGGAACATAATTGACTGGGAGCGTACCAAGAATGACGTCAGAAGTACCATCAATTTCTTCAGCTGAGATTTGGTTAACACGTCCAAGATTTGCAGAAGAAGATGGCTGGGTGGTGGAGACCTTCTGGGGTGGCTTGGCACGAACATTGGGGTTCCCTTTGGAATGGGGTGGAGCATTCTGATTGATGGGGCACTCATGAGAATAGTGACCTGGCTGGCCCCATCTGAAACAAGCTCCGAAGATAGGGCGGGCAGTTGGGTTGTTAGGTGGAGCTGGTGGACGAGGCGCCACAAAGGATGGCCTCGGTGGGTTGTTCTGGCGGAACATGCTATTGGGAATCCAGATCTTGCGCTTCTGAGGGCCTGAACTTGATGAACCATCGTCTCTAGGGTGCTTGCGGGAATCCTCGGGGTGATCATATCCTCCGCCTTGATGGCCTTGTTGACAAGGATCTGCAATGTGGCGAAGTCATGGAGATTCAACTCGCGACGAAGTCCAGAATTGAGTCCCTTGCGGAACCTCTCCTGCTTCTTGGAGTCGGTGGAGACCTCCTCGGGAGCATAGCGGGAAAGACGATTGAACTCCCGACTAAACTCATCAACGGACCTTCTTCCTTGGGTGAGATTGCAGAACTCCTCTCTCTTGCGGTCCATGAGTCCCTTAGGAATGTGATGCTCGCGAAAAGCTTCATAGAACTCATTCCATGAAGTCAACTGTCCAGCTGGACGAATGTTCAGGAAGTTCTCCCACCAACAGCTAGCTGCACCCTCGAGGTGGTTGGTGGCATAGTTGACTCTGTCACCATCTGCAACATGTCCAGAATTGAGCTTTCTCTTGATGCTGCGAAGCCAGTCATCGACGTCAAGGGGCTCAGTGGAATAGCTGAAAAATGGGGGATGAAGATGGATGAAGTCATTCAACGACACAAGCTCATTCCGCTGCTGAGTGGTGTTGCGGGCGATGACCTCCAGAAAGTGATGAGAGTCTCTGCGGTTACTCTCAACCTCCATGAGAACTTGATCCATCGTGGGTGACGGTGGAAGATTGCCTTCCTCCGGATCATCCCCACGACCTTGGGCACGACCAAGGTGGCCACGGGTTCCTTGAGACATCCTGAAGGATAAGATCAATGTCAAAAGATGTTGAATGATTTTGCAAATGCATCAGATTATTAAGATAACTGGAATGACTCGGACAGCATAACGGATGTAATTGCAAGATAAAACAATTTCTTACAACATGGAAACAACACTTACATATGATGTAAGAAATCAGAAGCATAAAAACTATAGCAAACCGAACACAACTCTCCTACGGCTACAAGGAGGCAATCAACGAGATGTTCTAGTAAGACATAGATGAGCCTAGCCCTATCTTCCCGTAGAACAAGATGAGAGTGACTCAGAACTCAGAACGATGAGGATAAGGAGAAAAAAGAAGCCTTACGTTGTTCCCTTATATACCTAGAGTAACTATATAACTATAGAAGGCTAGACTCAACTTCAACCAAGGCTCATAATCCTAAAGTCAGTCCTGCTCTGATACCAAGTCTGTCGGGACCCGGGGTTAGCGTATGCAAGACTCACTACAACACAATCATATGGAGAGCCAAGAATCGTACCCGCTATTCTAAGAAGACAAGGCCAAGCACAGAACGTTCCCGGAAAACATCGAACGTGAGGGGCATCCCATCGAGGCCGGATGATCAACTGAGATGGGTCCTCATCGTCCGCACACAAGTCTAAACAATATGGGTGGTGAACTCCCATACTCATAGAAAAGTCGCCTCAACCATACTATCGATTGTATTATAACCCTTACATAGACTTACTCCAGCCCGATCACTTAGTCGGGGTCTAGGACAGGCTCGATCATAGATCAAAGTGTGCACGTGACGGAGTCACGAGCAATTGCATCGCGATGCCCCAAGCTGCGCACATGTAAGGGCCACTTGGTGTATAAAAGACCGCCAGCCAGATCACAACTAAGGTCTCGAAAACCCATACTAGGACATGCATGTTTTAATCATACACGCAGCACACATGTCTATTATGAATAGCAGGTATCATTGCAATTCTCTACAAAGTGTGCAACTTTATTGATAACTCTTAACAGATTGCACACAGAGATCACGAGACCGTGATCCAACATTACATCAGACATGCGGAAGCAAAGTAGGTCTGGGTACAGACAAGTTTAACAAATGGCTTAGAGAAGCCTTATCTATAAACAAGCCCATCCACGAGGGAACCAGTCTGCTGACTGGGACTACACTAGCTTAGTCTTCAGTCGTCGAGCTCGAGGAAGAATCCACCTTCGGGGTCAGTGGGTTCATCTAAAATATAGAATAAGCAAAGGTCAGTACAAATTCGTACTCAGCAAGACTTACGTAGGAACTATACTACTAATGCACATGTACCAAGGTAAAGGGAGGTGGGGTTCATAAGCAGAAGTGCAAGCTTTGACTTGGCTAGTCCTAAACTACGAGTACCATACTTGAGGTAAGAAGCGTACACGAGTCCACTATATGTCTCCAACCAATTACACCACTATGTTGCCTTCCTCGACTTCCCACGAGAAAGCACGCCATAGCACTCACGCTTATCTTGGCAAGTTTTATAAGTATCTAGTTCAAGTTGTCTAATAATCAGGCACATCTTTCCAAGTACTCCCTTACCGCGGATGCGGCTATATAAATGGTTTATTAACCCTGCAGGGGTGTACTTCTACACACAAGAAACTATCAGTTACCGCCGAGATCTCGTCACCCTTCAAGAGGGTGTCGGCGAGGATAATTTCCACAACTTTTACCTCACAACCAACTCAATTCCAATGGAGACGCCTATCTGGGCTGGAGTCCACATCGTGAACCCGACCGGTTTACCGAAGTGGTCCCAGAAGATGTGTGCAGGGTCCCAAGCCGGTCTGAATAGCCGTTCTTCCACTTCGCAGACCGTGCCATAGACCTACCAGAACTCCGAACTACTACGACTCATGGAACTAAGAAGGGGTGAGTTAGTAGGTTGAGCGGGGGTCCATGTGCCCAACATGTGGTAGTACTCTTTGTCTTGGATCACCACACAAGAACTAAGGCTTAAGGCGGTGTTCAACGAGACAACCCACTGTGTACTCCTACACAGCCTCCCATCGTTCACCTTGTATTAGGGTAGATTCACCAACACATTTCCACCATCATCAACATGATCACTACCATCCCGACTCACAAAAGAGTAACCTCATTGTAACTCTAAGCATGCAATAAGCAGTAACAGTTGCAGGGGCCACATGATATCAAACAACTCCTACATCTGCTAGGATTGTGGTTTGCTTACTACTGTGAAAAAATGATAGGTCATGCAAAGGATTGGGTTCAACTATGCGGTAGAAACGTCATCATGGTAATCATCCTAAACAATGCATAAGCGAGACTGAGAGGGAAGTGGGATTTTATCGACATGATCAATGGGGGTTTGCTTGCCTTGCTGACGAGGTTCAGTCACGGGGTCTTCAACGAAGGGGGTGGCCTCCGGTTCTGGCTCCACTTACATTCGACAAACATGGCAATCAAAGGATCAACATAATGTATAATGCACAAACACATGATCAAGATTGTAGTGTGATGTTCATGGTTGCATTGTGTGGAAAATTCCATTTAAAAGAAGTGGAATGCAAAGTCATTTGCAAATTCACTCCAAATTTGAATTCAAATTAAATGCATATGGATGTTTGCCACTGTTCACCCAATTTAACTTGGTCAATCATGGAAATAGAGCCCATATTCACAATCCTTGTATTTTTCTGATAATTTTACATATATTATATGCCCAATTTGGAGTTAAAATGAATTAGTTATGAATTTCCAAAGTTTAAAGCTTTTTCTGACTTTTCTGGATTTATTTTAAATCAAATAAGCATTACTGCTTCATCATGACATCATGCTGGCATCAGGGGGCCTCTGACCAAGGGGTCCCACATGTCAGTGTCTGATTAATTAATTGAATCGTTTTAATTAAGATTAAACTTAACAGAGGGGGTTAATTAGGCCTAGGGCCCACATGTCATGGTCACTGGCTTGTGGGGCCAGGGTGACTAATCACCCTGCCACGTCGGCTGGGTTGTCGGCGGCGAGCTACTGTTCACGCCGGAGTTGCGCAAACGAGCACGGGAGGGGGATTGGAGGCCACCGGCGTGTTATCCATCGCCTTCCGCGTCGATTGGACCTAGTTGGGGCTCAAGGAGACCACCGGAGTGTCGCCGGCGTCGGAGGCAGAGGCTAGGGCTGTGTCAAACTTACGCTCTGGAGCGCTGTTTTGATCGTGGCCTTGTGCAACAGATTGCTGGGAGCACCAGGAGGGTGATGGGCTAGTCGGGCGAGACGCTAGCGTACGGGGGCTAGAGCTTCACCAGCCATGGCGGCGGCGAGCTCCTTCTCCCATGGCAGATCGCGAAAGAGACAGGAGGGAGAGGCAGAGATGGTGGGGTTCTTCTCACCGTGCTTCTAGAAACTCGACGGAGCAAACAGGAGAGGTGGGGAGGCTTCAACGGCGAAGAATTTGACGAAGTTCTTCCCTGCGGTCGGCAAGGACTTGGTGACGATTCCGGCGGCTTTGGGTCGAATCAGCTCACGATTCCTTGCATGTCAACAAAGAAGAAGATGGTGAGGAGGAAGGACAACTCGGTGCGGCTCGGGGACGACGTTGGCTACGGGTGCTTCACGTCATGGCGACGGCGGCGTTCTGCTGGTCATCAGGTTCGTTGCGGGGGTGAGAGGGAGAGGCTGTGGAGGGGAGGAATGGGTGCGGCGTGTCCTGGGCGTCTCCGTGGCACGTCTTGGAGGCTTGGGGGGGGGGACCTGGAGGGCTGTGGGGCATCGCGGTGGCGTCGGTGGCTTTCCACCGAGCACCTTGGGGGCGCGGGGATGAAGATGACAGGGGAAAAGGCTGCTGGGCTGGGCCTGGCTTGGCTAGCTGGGCCTCTTCGGGTAAGTCTCTCTCTCCTGTGCTCTTTTTCTTTTCTTTCCTTTTTCTGTATTAATGTTTTCCATGCTATTAAAAATAGCTAGGCATTTTCTAAAATGCCACAAATTTTTATATGGCCTCACAATATATATAGCTAGCCACTTATAAAGTTTGGACATTTTTAAAATTAAAATTATTTGAACTTTAATTCAAATAGGGGCTTAAATTGAAATCCAAGCTCCTGTTTGAATATTTGAAAAATCCATGAGCATGGGAATGCTACCACTTCACTTTATATGTGATCATACTCATTTATGTGAGTTTTCAAAAGTCAAACAAGAATTTTTGGAGCAACTTTATTTCTGGCCATTTGAATTAAATTCATCTGGGGGGGTTTCTTCTCCCATTTAAATTTCTTTTTGAAATTTTTAACATGAATGCAATGTAGCTCTTGATCCTAGCACATACCTAACTTGGGGTTGTGTCACTCCGGCATCCAGCGCCACCAAAGTGTGCCCGTGGCCCCTCCGGAAGGGTTGAGGATCGCGGATATACCGGCTCCCAACACAACTCGACGCATAGAGCCTGCAGCTCAACTTCCTACACAAGAACCAAATACGTAGTTTGTCAGCAGATCCGTGGGCAATCGGTGTCCAATACCGACTCTAAGGAACACACGCTTACCCCCAGACTTCAAAGGGCCACGCAAAATTCCGAACTACACGGCTGACATGGACCCGACAGCTTGGATCGAAACATACGACCTTGCCATGGACATGCTACAAGCTGGAGAAGACGTATGCGCCCGATACTTCATGATGATGCTGGAAGGGCCGGCTCGCACATGGTTCAGAAAATTCCATCACTTCCTGGAAAGATCTCAGAGAGAAATTCATCACGAATTTCCAAGGGACTTGCCGGCGAGCTACGACAATAGTCGACTTGGAGCACTGCATTCAGAAAGAAGGAGAGTCAGCCCTGAACTGGGCACGATGAGTTGCAGACATAATCCCTTCTTCGGATACCATCACTGCACAGACAACGATAATAGTTTTGGAAAGAAACTGCAAGTTCGAGCCTCTAGTTCACAAGCTTGGCCGACTCAAGAGGACGGTCAGCAACATAGGAGAGCTCATGAACACAGTCATCAAGTACGCCGAGTCGGAGAAAACCAAGGATGCCTATCTGGAAGAAGATAAGGCCACTCATGTGACGCCCCCAAAATCAGCCCGTGTACAGTAATCATACACACAAGGTACACGATCGAGATCAGGGATTCACGGTGAGATATCACAACACAACTCTACAAATAAAAATAATACAAGATGTTTAATACAAGCCAGGGGCCACGAGGGCTCGAATACAACAGCTCGAGAGCACAAGTCAGCGGAAGCAATAGTATCTGAGTACAGACACAAGGATACAAGGTTGCCTTAAGAAGGCTAGCACAAAAATCAACAGATCGAAAAGGCGAGGCCTCCTGCCTGGGAACCTCCAAACTACTCCTGGTCAAAGGGGAACTCGACATCGTAGTAGTCGCCTCCGGGGTACTCCTGCTGCTGGGCTTCAACGTCGGCTGCAGCGGCCGATCAGGCAAAGCGAAAAAGGGGAAATAAAGCAAAGGTGAGTATCTAGCATACCCGTGAGTCTTACGTCCGCTACTAAGCATTATGCATTGTATCAACGGAAATAAGAGGCTGTATATAGTGGACTGAAAGACATAAATCCAGAGCAAGGGTAAGAAGCTAGGCCTAACGAAGACTAGCATCTTCCGATGATGTCTTGCAGCATGAGGTAAGAATCAGCCAACAGTTTATATAAAGCATAAAGTAATAATGCAGCAGAAGTTGCTGCAGCATTGTATAATAATAAGTTGTAATATTTAACAATGCCTCCGAGTTCACCTCCTCGACATCCCCGCGAGGAAGAAAACCCGGAACCATATAGTTTAATAATAATAGTTTCTAGTGGTAAGATCCAGCTTCAGCATAAAGCGTCCTGTTACCGTGGACACGGCTATTCGAATAGATTAATCTTCCCTGCAGGGTGCACTTGTGTTACGCTACACGCGCGGATCTCCAGGGTGGCGGGAACCTTGTTAGGGAACGCTCCACCGAGGCTATCCGACACTTCGTAGCCCATCTTTCAAACTCAACAGAGAGGCCATCCGCCGGTCTAAATCCTAAGTACACCGGCCCTTGGACCCCAACCCGAACGTACTCCTGCACGGTGCGTGGCTGGCCGGTGAAGTTAAAGCAAATCCAAATAAGACACCACCGCGCGAGCAAATAAGACAACACCACTTCCAGGCAATCAGCCCGCGGTACTGCTGACGTCTGAAGAGTCCTCGGACGACACTACGAAGCAGAGGAGCCCATAACTCGTAATTTCGATGGGTAGGTAGTGCGTACATGGAAAATAGCCAACTCAAGACATCCACTGAACCATTTAGCATTTTAATTAACCTGCGTGACAACCGTTATCGTTGCCTCGACTTGACCGACCCGCGGACAACGACAGCAGCCAGGACCACCAGTGCATCGGTGCCTGCCCTGTCGTCCCACCAAGTCACTGCGGTTACCAACAAGGTGAACCGTCTCCTTACCTTGTCTCGCGTGTGCTCCTGGAGGAGCTCGACTTTCGGGGTTTGGTAACTCTCGCGGCCAATGATCAGGGGCCAAGAACACCGGTACACTGGTCCTACCCTCCCTGTCGTCCCGTCGCAATACCACTCGCGGGCATCGTTGGGTCGCCCGACTTCTTACCTGTAAGGACACCAGTTGGTTCGAGTCCCTACCATTAAGTGAAACCAGGACGTATCACCCTCGATGGCACACTTAAAAAGGTTTTGACAGAGACATCAGCGGAATGAACTAAAGAGGTAAACCTCATATCATCCCGGTGATGCTACGCTACTGAGCCGACGAGAGTGAAATACGAGTCCATTCCACTCGTAAGTCAAACTCGAGGCGACTCGACAGAGTCTCGCCGTTGTAGGTTCCCTAGGGCGTCTGCATTGATCCGTACCTGTTGCAGGTGTAATATATCGTTCCCGCGATCACTCCCAAAGTGATCACGACCCGCTATCTAATCCTAGCTAACAATGCGCAGGGCTCACTGCTGAATAATGCATAATAATAATAGGCAGCATAGGATAAAGGAGGTACATCAAGGGGCGACAAAAAAACAGGCTATGCAATTGAATAGGATTGTAATCATAGCAGCAGCAGTAACAATGCCTAGTGCAAGAAATGTACGGAAAGATAGGCGATATCTGGGGAAGAGAATGGCTCTGCTTGCCTGGAAGCTCGACGGTAGAAGTAGGGTCGTCGACGAAGTAGTCGTACTCGGCAACGCTGTCGTCGGCGACAGCATCGGGGTCTACCGGAGATAAGGGGGGAAGAAACAGTAAATACAAAGCAAACATAACAATCAACGGTATTACATGACAGATGAAAAGCTAACGAGGATCTAACGTAGTTCGATGCAATATGCTCGGAGCGGGAAATCATCTGGGGATGAAATACAGGCTCTGGGAGATTAACGGACAGGGTGTCCGGGGGAGGGGGGGATCATGCCGGAGGTGTCGTGGACATCCGACACACGTGTGGGTGGTGTATCCGGGTTAGTTGAACTATTCCGAACAACTTTTGTGTTCTAAATAAATTCATCCGGGTACTTTAGCAGTACCGGACAATTTATCGGACAGTCGGTCCGAAGGGGGACGGTTCGATGTTCGTTGTGTTAGAGGGGTGTGGTTGACAGCCGGATATCATATTCATATCCGTTGTATTTTTCTGATCAATTTTGATATACAAATTATTTTCATCGGAGTTACGGTTTAAAAATATTGAATTTCTAATATTAAATCATTTAAATCAATTTTCTGAATTTCTTTTATTATTAAAATCCAACCTTATCCAGAACCTTATCCACAACAGTGCTGACAGGTGGGCTCGACATGTCAGTCTCACATTTTAGTAATTCTTTTTATTGAATCTAAAATATCAGAGGGCCCACATGTCAGCCTCTGGATAATTAAAACAATTTCTTTATCTGTTTAATTAGCACATGGGGTCCACATGTCATAGTCATAGCATTTTAATTAAATCTAAAAAGCAGTGGGACCCAGTTGTAAGTCACACAGGGGGGTTTATTTTTAACTTATTGTTTTAACTAACAAGGGGACCCACTGGTCATACTCATAGGGGGGTTTAACTTGTTTAATCTTTACTTATGGTTTAATCAGGGACATGGGGCCCCATGTGGTAGTGAGGTTAGGGGGGGGGGTTGATTAACCCACGGCTTACACAGCTGTGCCCGTCGGTGAGCAAGGCACGGCGGCGAGGCCGCTCCGGCGAGCTGGGGCGGAGAGGCTGTGGGGAGGAGTGGGGGTTTTGGCAGAGGCTTAGTCCGTGCCGGCCGTTGTAGCGCACGAAGAGGAGGTGCGGCAGGCGGACGGCCATGGGCGCCAAGGGGCGAGCCCGAGCGCGGCTAGGAGGCGGGCAACGACAGGAGGTGCAGCGGCAAGCAGCGCACACGAGCGGGCGCGCACGAGCGGCATCTCCAGGGCGGCCAGAGCGTGTCGGGCACGGGCAGAGGCACGAAGGGCGTGCCCGGCCATGGCGGCTATGGAGGGGGAATGACTCCACAGGGACGGAAGCTACGACGGCCAATTCGAAAGAGGGGAAGGGGAATTCGGTGTTGCAGCTCACCGTGAGCGCGGACGAGGTGGCAGTGGGCTCGGAGGGGCATTGGTCGCCGGGGATCAACGACGCAATCCCGATGGCCGTGCGGAGGGGATCGACTCGGAGGCGAGCACACAGTGCTTCCCGTCCCGAATTGGCGTGCGGAAGAGATGTAGTCGAGCTCGGGGTAGCTCCCAGACACCTTGCGGCGACGAACGGCGGCGGTGGCCACGTCGGTGACGGTGGCCTGGCGACGGCCGCGACATTGACGAGCGAGGAAGAGGGAGGGAGGCCGGCGGCGCAAGGGAGAAAGAAGTGGGGCGGCTAGGGTTGCGTGGGGGGGGGGGGCTCGGGGGCCTTATCCCCACCGGAGAAGAGGGGGGGAGCAGGTAGGGCAGGTGAGGTGGGGGGGGGCATGGCCACAGTGGCCATGGCCATGTCCCTGTGCCTGTACGGGGTGGGGGGGGCAGGTGAAGGGGAAGAAGGAGAGAGAGAGGGAGGGAGGGGATGGGCCCAGAGTGGGCCTCGCCCCAGGCGGGGTTTAGGTTTCTTTCTTTTTTTTCTTTTCTTTTGTTTCTGTTTGTATTTAGTTTAATGTCTTTTATATTTTTCTACAACATAAAATTTGTTCCAAAATTATGGTTGCATCATAGTTAAGTGCCACAAAAAGTTTGGGCATTAATAAAAATCATTTAGTATTTTGTTTTATTTAAAAGACATTAAATGTCACTGTTTGACCGCTGGTATTATTTGTTTATCATTTTTAATCATGGTAATAAAATCCCATTTCACTTTTAATATAGCTTACTCTTATTTAGGCATTTTATAAAATTGGTTTCACAATTTTTAGTTCATTTAAAATTTGCACTTGTTTATTCTATTCCATGGCAATTTAATAATTCCCAAAGCTATTGTTTCTATTTCATAATACTTTCTATACACTTTAATAGAATACCCATTGCTATTTCAACGTGGCCCAAGATTGCTAGGCAATACTATTAATAGTTTTTACAGTGTTGGTTTAACTATGATTTCCATTCCCAATTTAATTCACTTGGCAATACAACAATCCGGCATCCTTGGTTTCATAATCCTCACGGCCTTGGGATCATTCAAATGACTAGGGGAATTTGATTTAACCATCACCAGGGTGATGGACATGCATCCACAATTCTTGGAGAAAATTTAGAATCTGAAAATTTTATCAGGGTGAGAATCTGAAAGAGCTAAGATCAAGGTGATCATGGCTTGATCATCAACAGTAGTGATCACTAACAGTGGAATCACTGTAGTGATTACCGTTACTGATTCTGAGGGTGTTACAACTCAGGGAAAAAAGAACAATGGCAAGGGGGTCCATAACCAGAACCAACCGGCCAAAAGACGACTCGATCAGAATACTTCTGACTTGGTAGCCAACACAATTTTCGGCTCTGAAAGACAAAAGCAGGGGGCAACGACTACCGCAGCAAGAAGGAAAGAAATTTCCAAACCAACTACCTTTGAAGAAGCTGTGAAAAGACCTTGCCCGTTCCACAGTAAACCCGGCCGTCCGGCCATCCACACTTGGGAAAAATGCAACTTCATGAAGGAATATCAAAGGCAAGGAGGCCAGGTGGTGCAACTGGAAAAAACAATAATAACCAAAACAACTTTGGTCAGCAGGGAGCCGGCACAACACCACAGTATCAGGGATCTCAAGGAGGTGGACAACAAAATCAATCAGGGCGTGTTGGATACCAATTGAACCCAAAGCAGCTCCAAGACCACTCGTCTTATCATGTCTTTACCACCAGCAGTTGTCGAAGAGACATGAAGCTACAACAGAGAGTCGCTATGTCCGTGGTCACAGAGCCGGATTTCCCCAGGTGGCTTAACTGGTCAGAGCATCCGATCACTTGGACAAGGGACGACCACCCCCCTGTGGTAGAAAAGCCAGGTTCTTTGGCTTTAGTGGTTTCTCCACAAATTGGATGCTACACATTGGACAAGGTACTCATGGATGGAGGAAGTAGCATCAACATCCTTTACTACGAAACCTTTCGTAGAATGGGACTAACCCACAAACAGTTGCAAACCTCCAACACCATTTTCCATGGAATAGTCCCAGGGAAGTCGGCACGTCCGATAGGCAAGATCTACCAGGAAACGTCTTTCGGAACTCTTGAAAACTTTCGCTCTGAAATCATACCTTATGAGGTGGTGAAACTCGAGAGTACATATCACGCCATCTTAGGCAGACCGGCTAATGCCAGGTTCATGGCCCGGACATGATATATCTACCTAAAACTGAAAATTCTGGGTCCTGACGGCCCGATCACAGTGGATGGGAGCCGGTCCAGAGCCACATAGTGCGATGAGAAGCACGTCAAATTCGCACAGTCGGCCTGTGCAAAAGAGGGTCTATCAAAATTCCAGGAAAAGGTAGATCCAGCAGACACCACCATCCTGAAGAAACCGACTCCTGACAACAACCCCAAATTCCAGCCGGCTCAGGACACCAAGAAAATCGACTTTGTTTCAGGTGACACTTCCAAGCAGTTCATCATCGGGACAGAGCTATCTGACAAATAGGAAAGCGCGCTCATCGAGTTCCTCCGTGAGAATCGGGATATCTTTGCATGGAAACCATCTGACATGCCAGGTGTCCCAAGGGAACTCACTGAGCACCACCTGAATATCGATCCAAAACTGAAGCTGGTCAAACAATTCCTTCGTCTTTTTAACGACGAAAGGAGGAACGCCGTTGGGGAAGAGATAGCACGGCTTTTTTCCGCCGGGTTTATCATGGAAGTTTTCTATCCAGAGTGGCTCGCAAACCCGGTCCTCGTTTTGAAAAAGAACGGGACCTGGCATATGTGCATCGAATACAACAACTTAAATAAAGCCTGCCCAAAGGATCCCTTCGCACTACCCCGCATCGATCAAATTATAGACTCTACTGCAGGATGTGAGCTCCTATGTTTTCTCGATGCCTACTTAGGTTATCACCAAATCAAGATGGCCCTCGAGGACTAGGAGAAAACGGCTTTCATCACTACCTTTGGGATATACTGCTAATACTTCTATGCCTTTCGGCTTGAAGAACACATGATCCACATATCAGCGAACAGTACAAAACTGCCTCAAGGAGCAAATTGGGCGCAATGTGCACGCCTACGTGGATGACATAGTCATCAAATCCCAGGCCGCCGACTCACTCATCAGTGACCTCCAGGAGACATTCAAGAATCTATGCAAGTACCAAATGAAGCTAAACTCAGCCAAGTGCACGTTCGGGGTCCCTGCAGGAAAACTTCTTAGGTATATAGTGTCAGAAAGAGGCATTGAGGCGAACCCAGAGAAAATCAATGCCATCATGGCTCTCCAGAAGCCGGCCTCCGTCAAAGGAGTCCAATGACTCACAGGATGTGTAGCTGCTCTAAGTCGGTTTATCAGCCGGCTTGGGGAAAAGGTGATTCCCTTATACCGGCTCTTTCAAAAGGTCACCTAACAAGAATACACATCTGCTGGTGGCAGTCGATAAATTCACCAAGTGGGTTGAGGCAGAGACGGTCAGTAAGTGCGATGCAGAGAAGACACTGAAGTTCTTGAAAAAGATAATATACAGATTCGGCTACCCCCACAGCATCATCACTAATAACGGGTCTAACCTATCAGAGGGGGTTATGCAGCGATTCTGCCAAAGAGAGAACATCCGACTCGACCTCGCATCAGTGGCTCACCCACAGACCAACGGACAAGCCGAGAGCCAACCAAGAGTTGCTTCAAGGTATCAAACCCTGACTCTTCGTTCCTTTGGAGAGGACGCCGGGTTGTAGGGAGGAAGAACTACCCTCAGTATTGTGGAGCATCAGGACGACTCCTAACAGGTCAACAGGCTACACACCCTTCTTCCTGGTCTATGGAGCCGAAGCCGTTCTCCCAAGCAACATGCGTCACGACTCACTTATACGTCCAAAACGTATCTATAATTTCTGCTTGCTCCATACCTCTTTTGTGTGATACTGCTATGATATTGATGAACTTCCATAAATTTTTGATCATATTTGGACTAACCTATTAACTCAGTGCACCCTAGTGCCAGTTCCTGTTTTCTGCTGTTTTTCTATTTCAGGTTTCCCCCATATTAAAAGTGCTCCAAAAATTCGGGAAAATCCAATAAAAAATCAGCGTAGAAGAAGGTTTGGGAATCACCGAGGGGGGGGGGGGGCGCAGAGGGGACCGACCAGGGCCCCAGGCGCCCTCCCGACGCGCCCTAGGGTGGGGCCGCACCAGGGGGCCGCCTGGACCCCTGGTGCCCCCTGGCTGCCCCTCTTCGTCTATTTATTCCTCGTGACGCAAAAACCCCGAGACGGGAACCCTTTTTCGCGATCTCTCCTCTGTTCCGCCGCCGCCGCGCTTCCAAGATCGGGAGCACTAGAAGACCTCTTCCCGGCACCCTGCCGGAGGGAGGAACCACCTCCGGGAGCTTCTCCACCACCATGGATGCTTCCCGGAAGAACCGTGAGTAGTCCACCTTGGACCATGGGTCTATGATCAGTAGCTATGTGATGTTGTCCTCCCCTCTTTGTTCTTCATGGATTAGACCTCGTGAGCTACCCTACATGATCGAGGCACATATGTAATATTTCTGCTGTTGCTATGCTGAGTTTGCTTGGATCCGATGGATTATGAGATTATGTTTAGATTGTGTTTGAGTAATATATTTTATTCTCCTCTTTTATATTTATGTTCTTGAGTAATTCTTGCATGTTCTCCGTTGCTGTTTATTGCTTTGGCCAAGTAGTAGGTAGTGACTCCAAGAGGGAGCGTTATGCATGATTGTGGGTTCATGCCCCCGATGACTAGCTTGAGTGACAGAAACATGAGTCTAGGGGATGTGCTGTTTCCACAAAGGGGAAAACAACGGTGCTTGTACTTGCGGGTGCAAGGATTGTTTACTTTCCGCAAAGTTCTTTAATGCAGTTGTCCGTTGCTTTGAGTTTACACTTTGGGTGGGATTCACAACTTAATACCAGCGAGATGTTCTGGATAGATATCTCAAGGTGGATGATTAGTACGTAGATGCAGATGGATTTCGGTCTACTTGTCTTGGCGTACCACCCATGCTTTTGAGCCTCTTGCTTTCTGTATAGCATAATTAGCATTGGTTTGCGCACATAATCCTGTCAATTGCCCAGCTGTAATTTGTTTACCTTGCATGGCTATTTTATCGTCTTTTGGGAGAGACATCACTAGTGAACATCATAGGACCCCGGTCCATATTTCCAATACTGTTTACACCCACTATAAATTTACTGCTTTATTAACTTTTCTGTTGCTATCACTATCATTATTATCCCGTGCGTTTTATCCTTTGTGAACAACAAGGCCGGAGGAATTGACAACTCCTCTGTACTCGTTGGGAAGCAAAGTTATTTGCTGTGTGTGAAGGGCCAGGTCAAGGAAGCAACTTTTGTCTAAAAGGGTACCATTGTTTCCTTGCCACCTCCTGGTCGATCTTGGAGTCATACTGGTCGATACTCAACCTTAGCATCTTCGCTAAGGGAAACTTGCTGTTGTCTACATCTCAACCTTCCACTTTGGGTAACCAACGAGGGGGCGTTAATTCGTACCATCAAAAGCAATTTTTGGAGCCGTTGCCGGGGACTCCACTCTTCAAGATAGGGGAATTTCACACTATCATTTATCTTTTCTTTTTAGTCTTGTTAGTTTACCTTTCAGTTTTTGCTTTAGTGTGCTTTATCAAAAATCAAAAAAATAGTTATCTTGCTTGATGCTACTATGGGTTCCACTGAGAACACCAAGTTGTGTGACTTCACTAGTCACGACAACAGTGACTTTATCTGCACTCCTATTGCTACACCTACTACTTCAGCACCTTCTTATGAGATTAAACCTGCTTTGCTGAACCTTGTTATGAAAGATCAATTACCCGGTGCTAGAGATGATGCTGCTTTGCACTTAAATAATTTTATTGAGATTTGTGATATGCAGAAGTACAAAGAAGTAGATGGTGATATTCTTCAACTTAAGCTTTTTTCCTTTCTCCTTGAGAGATGAAGCTAAAATCTGGTTTCAATCCTTGCCTAGGAATATCATAGATTCTTGGTATAAGTGCAAGGATGCTTTTATTGGGAAGTACTACCCCCCTGCTAAGATTATCCAATTGAGGAGTTTTATTATGAATTTTAAGCAATTGGATAATGAACACGTTTCCCAAGCTTGGGAACGCATGAAATCTCTTGTGAAGAATTTCCCTACGCATGGTTTGACTACTTGGATGGCTATCCAAACTTTTTATGCAGGCTTGAACTTTACCTCGCGGAACTTGCTAGATTAGGCCGCGGGAGGAACCTTTATGTCAAATACACTTGGTGCTGCCACAAAACTTCTCGATGAGATGATGACCAACTATTCCCAATGGCACACCGAAAGAGCTGCAACAGGTAGGAAGGTAAACTCTATCGAGGAGATCTCCTCCCTAAATGAAAAAGTTGACTTGATTATGTCCCTACTTACCAAGAAATCTCCTATTGATCCTCATGATGTTCCTTTAAAATCTTTGATTTCTCAAGATCAAGTAGATGTGAACTTTATCTCTAGAAACAACTTCAATAACAATGCTTATACGAGTAATTTTGGTAGCAACCCTAGACCGTTCTCCTCCAACAACTATGGGAACAACAACACTTATCCTAGCACCAAAAACTCCACTTCTGAATTAGAGAGTATGCTTAAAGACTTTATCACTACCTAAAAAGCCTTCAACAAGAGTGTAGAGGAAAAACTAGACAAATTAGATAACCTATCATCGAAGGTAGACAATTTAGCCCATGAGGTAGAATTGCTTAAAATTAGAACTTCTCCTCTAGAGGAGAGGAAGGTCACTCCTATGAATGCCATCCAAGTGCAAATTAATGAAAACATTTGCATGATGGCTAAACTTAAAGAGAGATGGGCTAGAGAAAAGGAGGAAGAAGATAGAATTAAGAGCCTTCCTACACACCATACTGTTGCTACTATCCAAGATGTTGAGGATATCGAAACTCTTAGCACCCAATGCACCCCTAGTCCCATAGGACCTATTAATGGCGATGCTATGACCTCAACCGTAGAAGAAGAAATTCCTATGACTATAGAAGCTACCAAACAAGTGAGCCTAAAGGACACCACTACTACTTTACTTGATAGTAGTGACCTTGATTTTGATAATTGCACCCTTTCTGAAGTTATTCGTTTCCTTCACAAGATGTCTAGACACCCCCACACTAGCACACTTAATCTTGCCTTCACGGAGCATATCACTAATGCTCTCATCAAAGCTAGGGAGGAGAAGCTTAGGGTAGAAGCCTCCATACCTAGAAAGCTAGAACATGGTTGGGATCCTATGATTAAAATTAAGTTGAATAACTTTTCTTGCTATGCTTTATGTGATGTTGGAGCTAGTACCTCTGTTATGCCCAAAAGAATGTATGATACATTTGAATTGAAACCTTTTGATCCTTGTTCTTTTGGTGTTCGTCTTATTGATTCTTCCGTAAAGAAACCTTTGGGGAAGATCGATGATGTTCTTATCATTGTAAATGAAAATTATGTTCCCGTTGATTTTACTATTATGGACATTGAATGTGAACCTTCTTGTCCAATTATTTTGGGACGTCCTTTTCTTCGCACAGTGGGTGCTTTTATTGATATGAAAGAAGGGATTATAAAATTCCAATTCCCTCTCAAAAAAAGGGATGGAACACTTCCCTAGTAAAAATATTAAGTTTCCTTTTGAGTCCGTCACACGGGCTAGTTATTTTCTTGAAAAGACTTGATCTATTTGCATTAAGCCTAGCTAATGGCTTTAAAGAAGCGCTTTCGGGAGGCAGCCCGCAACGAATTTAGGATTTCCTTTTTGTTTTTCTTCTGTTTTTAGTGGTCTTGATGATTGTTACTACCGTAGAAACATCATTGTATCTTTACTTTTCAAGCTTTGTGCCATTTATATCCTCATATGACAAGGGAAGTGAAAGTTGTGACATGCTATCTAGAAAACAGATTTTGTCCTCGTGACTAGACAAATCACAGAAAAAATCCCAGTTCATCTTTTTGAGCTGAATTTTTTACACAGCATGCTCTATACAATTACGAAACTTTCGTATGTTCTGAGTTTTTTGATTTGAGTTGCAGAAGTATCCCTAAAAAATTCTTTACTACCTGCTGGTCTGTTTTTCACAGATTCTGTCCTGTTTTGCCTTTTCTTCGTTTTGCAAACCTTCAGCCTGATTTTTCTTTGCAAAAACTTTTTGGCAATCTTGAGAAACAGTATCCCTTCAAGAATATATTTATTTCCAGTAGAGAAAAATTATTTTATTATGGGTACTAACCTCGCTAATCAGATTACGATGAGTTATGTATGAAGGGAGTTTTCAAGTGTGCGAGGGAAGATGATGAAAGAAGATTCAGAAGTGTCAAGCGCTCAAGCTTGGGGATGCACCCATGCATCCCCAATAAATATTCAAGGAGACTCAAGAGTCTAAGCTTGGGGATTCCCCCGTGCATCCCCTTCTCCATCAAGAATTATCAATTCGTCTCTCGTTTCACTATATTTTTATCACTTCATGCGTTATGTGCTATGCTTGGAGCGTCTCGCTCTTAGGTTTTATTTTTAGTTTTCTTTAGCTTTTCTTTCTGTTCATAACAAGTTAGAACCCAACTTTCTTTGTGTGGGAAAGACACACGCTCTACTTCCAAAATCTAGAACACAACATAGGATTTTTTCATGCTTATCTTTGATGTGTGTGTTCTTTATCTTTTTCATAGCTATTGTCATGTTTTGCTCTTAGTTTTCATGTTTATATTTTCAAATAGCTTTTGTTTAGTTTGTTGCTGGAACTCTCTTGAGTTTTCATGTTTATCTTGTTTAGAGAGTTTGCCTGTTGCACTGAGTTTTGTGTCTTGACTTGGAGTGGGTAATTGAGGTTGCTATTCTTTTGTAGTAGTAACTTGCAATAGTTTTGAGGTATTGTTTTGAGTAATGTTTGGACTTTTGGTGTCAAGAGCTTTAGCCTATTAGTGATATATGTCGTATTTTGGGCAATCCGTGTTTATTTTCAAAACTTACAAAATTAGTTGAGAACTTTAGCTACTAGATGGATCACTACTCTTCTGAGGGGTCGAATATTAGAGTACACTCACGTACCATGAGTCGAGGATGCGCAAGGATAACCAAACCCCCATACACTCCTCCTCGGGGTACTTCTCTCTTTGTGAAACCTCTTTATTAGATTGAGAGTTATCGATAATAAGTGCATTAGTTCTTCGGACTAATGTGATTATTCAAAAGTTTACACTTCCACCTTCCCTTATTTTGCTAGCCTCTCATGTGCCGTGCGTTGCTTTCTTCTCACTCCGAGAGTTGGCGTCCACCTTCGCCGGTACATCCAAACCCTTGGCATGATACGCTCTGTCATCATAAAACTCCTTATATCATTCCTCAAAACATCCACCATACCTACCTATCAAGGCATTTCCATAGCCTTTCCGAGATACATTGCCATGCAACATCCATCTTCTCATGACTTGATCTTCATTTCATACATGCCACTTGCTTGATCGATGAGCCGCATGCTAGTTGGGCTTTGCCCTAATCATTGCTACATGACGCACTAGTATCATTGCATATCCTGTTACACTGGCAGAGGCATACATTTGCATACTTCATGATAGTTACATCTTCTTTATGATGTGATTACTTTGTAAAGTGTGAAAGATCTTCTATACTTCTTGTAATATACAGAGTGTTGCCCCTAAAGTGAGGAAAAGATCCCAAAGAGGAAAAATTAAAAGATCCCAAAGAGGACAAAATCAAAAGATCCCAAAGAGGACAAATGAGAGAAATAGAAAGAGCCATTGAGGCCACCAAAAAAATACAAAAAAATAGAAAAAAGAGAAAAAGAAATAAAAAGAGAGAAGGGGCACACTACTATTACTTTTGAGAGATCGACACTCGTACTCCCTCTTATATCTTGTACTCCATAGAGATTATCATTTATGCATATAGCTATGTGAGGACCTTCACACTATAGAACTTGGCTTGTATATTCCAATGATGAGCCCCCTCAAATGACTAGGTCTTATTGAGAAAGCAAGTTGGATGCACCCCCACTAGTTCCATTGGAGGGCTTACCTTAGCTCATATGTGCATCCGTTGCATGGCAATCCCTACTCCTCACATCATATCTATCATTTAGCTTTATCTAGCCTATGATTCTCCTCATTGATGTGAGCCTTTCACACTTTTCTGTCTTCCTCCTCCACCATATTCTCTCTTTTCCATCCTAAGTGTCAACTTTCTTGCTTACTCTCATCTATTGCATGAGTGCTCAAAATGTCGAAAAGGAGTGGATCATTTTGACTTGTACCTGGCTAGTGGTCTGGGGATGAGTCAAGATAAGATTCCAAAGAAGACCAAGTGTGAAACTTTAGTAGACTGAGTTCTCAACACAAAAATACTTTTTTCTCGTATATCCCTATCCCATTTCTTGCATGCAAACACCATTTGGAGACATTCGAGTCACGGACACTGAGAGCTCTCGCACATTTATGTTCTTATGTTGCTTGTTTCAATGCTAAATATAGACTCTTGCCTGTTATGACTTGAATTGAATTACATGCCTTGATTTCTTTACTTAAAAGTTCTTATATGGTTGTTAGCATGTCACCATAGAAATTATGCTTTTATCATTTACCAACTCGAGGACGAACAGGAATTAAGCTTGGGGATGTTGATACATCCAAAACGTATCTATAGTTTATGCTTGCTCCATGCCTCTTTTGTGTGATATTGCTATGATATTGATGAACTTCCATACACTTTTGATCATATTTGGACTAACCTATTAACTCAGTGCACCCCAGTGCCAGTTCCTGTTTTCTGCTGTTTTTTCTATTTCAGGTTCCCCCCATATTAAAAATCCAATAAAAAATCAGCGTAGAAGAAGCTTTGGGAATCACCGAGGGAGGGCCAGAGGGGACCCACCAGGGCCCCCGGCGCCCTCCCGGCGTGCCCTAGGGTGGGGCCGTGCCAGGGGGCCGCCTGGACCCCTGGTGCCCCCCTGGCTGCCCCCTTTGCCTATTTATACCTCGTGACGCAAAAACCCCGAGACGGGAACCCTTTTTCGCGATCTCTCTTTGTTCCGCCGCCGCCACGCTTCCAAGATCGGGAGCACCAGAAGACCTCTTCCCGGCACCCTGCCGGAGGGAGGAACCACCTCCGGGAGCTTCTCCACCACCATGGATGCTTCCCGGATGAACCGTGAGTAGTCCACCTTGGACCATGGGTCTATGATCAGTAGCTATGTGATGTTCTCCTCCCCTCTTTGTTATTCATGGATTAGACCTCGTGAGCTTCCCTACATGATCGAGGCACATATGTAATATTTCTATTGGTGCTATGCTGAGTTTGCTGGGATCCGATGGATTATGAGATTATGTTCAGATTGTGTTTGAGTAATATATTTGATTCTCCTATTTTATATTTATGTTCTTGCGTAATTCTTGCATGGTCTCCGTTGCTGTTTATTGCTTTGGCCAAGTAGTAGGTAGTGACTCCAAGAGGGAGCGTTATGCATGATTGTGGGTTCATGCCCCCCGATGACTAGCTTGAGTGACAGACATATGAGTCTAGGGGATGTGTTGTTGCCACAAGGGGGAAAACAACGGTGCTTGTACTTGCGGGTGCAAGGATTGTTTACTTTACGAAAAGTTCTTTAATGCAGTTGTCCGTTGCTTTGAGTTTACACTTTGGGTGGGATTCGCAACTTAATACCAGCGAGATGTTCTGGATAGATATCTCAAGGTGGATGATTAGTAGGTAGATGCAGATGGATTTTGGTCTACTTGTCTTGGCGTACCGCCCATGCTTTTGAGCCTCTTCCTTTCTGTATAGCAAAATTAGCATTGGTTTGCGCACGTAATCCTGTCAATTGACCAACTGTAATTTGTTTACCTTGCATGGCTATTTTATCGTCTTTTGGGAGAGGGACATCACTAGTGAACATCATAGGACCCCTTTCCATATTTCCAATACTGTTTATACCCACTATCAATTTACTGCTTTATTTACTTTTTTGTTGCTATCACTATCATTATTACCCCGTGTGTTTTATCCTTTGTGAACAAAAAGGCCGGAGGAATTGAAAACTCCTTTGTACTCGTTGGGAAGCAAAGTTATTTGCTGTGTGTGCAGGTCCAGGTCAAAGAAGCAACTTTTGTCTAAAACGGTGCCATTGTTTCCTTGCCACCTCCTTGTTGATCTTGGAGTCCTACTAGTCGATACTCAACCTTAGCATCTTCGCTATGGGAAACTTGCTGCTGTCTACATCTCAACCTTCCACTTTGGGTAACCAACGAGGGGGCGTTAATCCGTACCATCAGTCACCACGAGTCACCGTTTACGTGGAAGACGATAATGAGAAAGCCAGGCAGGATGCCTGAGACGTCCTCGATGAGAAGCACGAACTAGCTGCAGCTCAGTCGGCTATTTACCAACAAGATTTGCGGCAATATCACAGCCGTCGCCTCAAAAGCCGGACTTTCCAGGAAGGAGACTTGGTGCTCCGACTTATCCAGAAAAAGGATGGAATGCACAAGTTATCTTCTCCATGGGAAGGACCGTTTATGGTCAACAAGAACCCATACAATGGATCCTACTACTTTGTTGATATACGCGAGAAGTAAAAATCACGCACATCTATGGAGGAGACTCCAAGGCTGTGGAACATCGCACAACTCCATCCATATTACACCTAAGTAGGGTCGGAAACTATTGTAAAAAGTCGACACTCGTCGCACCGGCTCACGCCATATATGTATATAAGTCGACACTTGTCGCAACCGGCACCGCCGCATAATAAAGACTATTTTCATCGCAACTGACTTTCAGTCGAATTAATAAAGTCGATCTTAAAATCACATTTCGGCCAAAGCTATAATTAAAGTCGACTTTGATCGCAAATATGCTAAAAGCCATAATTAAAGTCGACTTTGATCGCAAATAGGCTAATAGCCATAATTAAAGTCGACTTTGATCGCAAATAGGCTAAAAGCCATAATTAAAGTCGACTTTGATCGCAAATAGGCTAAAATCGATGAAAAGTCGACTTTGATCGCAAACAGGCTAAAAACGCCAAAAAGTCGACTTTGTCGCACCGGCTCTTGCCACAAGTATACATAAAATAATTTTTCATACTATTTCATACATATTGCATCACATCACATTACATCGCATTACATATTGCATCATACTGCATATTGCATATTGCATGACAAAAATTCACAGAGACCTGGGGGCTTGATCAACCCTCTACCGTCTCTGGGCATGTATATTGCTTTCTCAAGGCGATAGAGGGGGAGCCTGATGACAAGCATCGAATCCGACCGGAAAAAGGCGACATATACATGTAAAAACTTGTGTTTGTTTACCTAAAGATAAAGGGGGGGGGTGGGTTGGATGGCTCCCACCAACCCTTACATCCCGAAAATATCTTGGCATACACATGACATGGCCACGCCACCCAGCCTGTACAGTATAGAGCTTCCTTAACTAACGCGAAACCGGTTGGTCTGAACTTCGAGGTTTAAATAAACCATTTATCAGATTTAGTCCTACATGCGGGGCACGATAGTTACGGGAAAGTCGGCTCTACATAGATGTTTCGACTTTCTTAACCAATAATTTCTCTCAATGCGAGAAGATGAGGTTAAAGCCGACTTCTACTAGACTTGACATTGCAGTCCTACATTCATAGCATCATGAATATTTACAAAAAAAAATTCTTACAAATAGAAGTTAGACCTATGTGATTCGGCAAAAGCACTCAGATGCACATGTCGACTCATGGGGACTACACTTCGAAAGTTGTCTTCTCAAAGACCCGACATGACACAATGATAATCATACCAGCTCTTGGGGACTACACTTCAAAAGTTTTCTTCTAAAAAATAAGAACCGGTACAGCACCGAGATGAATACACCGACTCTTGGAGAGTAACACTTCGAAAATTCTTTCTCCAAAGATTCGTCTCGATGCCATAATAATCATACTACTCCTGATGAAGCAACACATCAAAAATATGTGACCCGGTACGGCACGTAAACGTGACCACACCATCTCATGGGGGATACAAGTCGATCTATCCTATGAGTCGATTACCGATACAAAGCTTTCTGAATCGACTCAGGGGGCTACAGATACATACATTATCGTAAAATATCGGCTCCCATACATTATGGAAAAAACATTCCAAGTCAGGAATAAAACCGACTTAAAGACTCGATGGAATTCATAAATTTCTTTCATCAAAGCAACCGAGTCTTACATCAAAAGGAGAAACATTGCAGGAACATAAAAGCCAAAGTTGGCAAATTACAACTAAAAAGAAAAACTACAGCTTCAATCATCATCTCCGGAGTCGGATTCATCTCCGGTTGAAGAAATATGAGCTTCTTCCTCATTAAGAAGTTCTTCATCGCTGGAACTCTCCATGCAGCAGTAGGCTCGGTCACCATCCGAGTCAAAGATGCTTGCCCACAAGGTATCTTCACCATCAAATTTGAAGATGATAGTGTCTCCTCTTGAGATGTTCCTGGAGCGAAGAAAAGTTTTCCAACAATTTTCAAAAAACATAGTGCCATGGCTAGAAAACCTAGCAGTTACCCAAATAGGCCCATGAGGACATCCCTCAGAACGAATCCAAAAACCCAAAGTCCATGAGTCAATGTCGGGACCCGGGGTTAGCGTATGCAAGACTCACTACAACACAATCATATGGAGAGCCGAGAACCGTACCCACTTGTCTAAGCAGACAAGGCCAAGCACATAACGTTCTCGGAAAGCATCGAACGTGAGGGGCATCCCATTCAGGCTGGATGATCAACTGAGATGGGTCCTCATCGTCCGCACACCAGTCTAAATGATATGGGTGGTGAACTCCCATACTCATAGACAAGTCGCCTCAACCATACTATCGATTGTATTATAACCCTTACATAGACTTACCCCAGCCCGATCACTTAGTCGGGGTCTAGGGCGGGCTCGATCATACAACAAAGTGTGCACGTGACAGAGTCACGAGCAATCGCATCGCGATGCCCCAAGCTGCGCACATCTAAGGGCCACTTGGTGTATAAAAGACCGCCAGCCAGATCACAACTAAGGCCTCGAAAACCCATACTAAGACATGCATGTTATAATCATACACGCATCACACATGTCCAGTATGAACAGCAGGTATCATTGCAATTCTCTACAAAGTTTACTTTATTGATAACTCTTACAGAGTGCACACAGAGATCACAAGTCTGTGATCCAACATTACATCAAACATGCGGAAGGAAAGTAGGTTTGAGTACAGACAAGTTTAACAAATGGCTTAGAGAAGCCTTATTTATAAACAAGCCCTTCCACGAGGCTCCAGTCGTCTGACTGGGACTACACTAGGTTGACTTCGGTCGTCGAGCTCCAGGAAGAATCCACCTTCGGGGTTAGTGTGTTCATCTAAAACATAGCATAAGGAAACGTGAGTACAAAGTCGTACTCAGCAAGACTTACGTAGGAACTATACTACTCATGCACATGTATCAAGGTAAAGGGAGGCGGGGTTCATAAGCAGAAATGCCAGCTTTGACTAGGCTAGTCCTGAACTATGAGTACCAGACTTGAGGTAAGAAGCGTACACGACTCCACTACATGTCTCCAACCAATTACACCACTATGGTGCCTTTCTTGGCTTCCCCACGAGAAATCACGCCATAGCACTCACGCTTATCTTGGCAAGTTTTGTAAGTATCCATTGAAGTTGTCTAATAATGAAGCTAAGCTTTCCAAGCAGTCTTTAACCGCAGACGCGACTATTCGAATAGTTTTGTTAATCCCGCAGGGGTGTACCGCTACACACACATGACCATCAGTTACCGCCTTTGGCCTCGACACCATTCAAGGGGTGTCGGCGAGGATGTTCACCACAACACTTCGCCCACAGCTCCGTTCTAGTCCAGAGAGTCGCCTATCTGAGGGGGATCCGTATGGAAGTCCGGCCGAGGTTCTAGTACAACCTCAAACGATGTGTGCAGGGTCCCAAGCCGGTCTTGAAAAGCCGTTCATCCACTTCGTAGACCGTGCCACAGCCCTACCAGAACTATGAACTACTGTGACTTTTGGGGTTTGAACGGGGTGAGATACTAGGATGAGAGGGGTCAGGGAGCCCAATGTGTGGTTGTACTCTTCTTCTTGGATCACCACACAAGAACTCGGACTTAAGGCGGTGTTCAACGAGACAACCCACTGTGTACTCCTACACAGCCTCTCATCGTTCACCTTGTATTAGGGTAGATTCACCAACACATTTCCACCATCATCAACATGATTGCTACCATCCCGACTCACATAATAGTATCAACATTGTATCACTCTAAGCATGCAATAAGCAGTAACAGTTGAAGGGGTCACATGATATCAATCAACTCCTACATTTGCTAGGATTGTGGTTTGCTTACTACTGTGACAAAAGATAGGTCATGCAAAGGAATGGGTTCATCTATGCGGTAGAAACGTAGCATGGTAATCATCCTAAACAATGCATAAGTGAGACTGAGAGGGAAGTGGGATTTTATCGACATGATCAATGGGGGTTTGCTTGCCTTGCTGACGAGGTTCGATAACGGTATCTTCAACGAAGGGGGTGATCTCGGGTTCCGGCTCCACCTCTATTCGATAGAAAACAATGCAAACAAAGTGATTAATATAAAGGCAATGCACAATCACATGATAAATTGTTATAACATGGTGTAAGGGGTGCTGATGTGTTGCCAATTCCATTTAAATGGAGTGTATTGCATTTGAGTTGCAAATTCAAACTCCATTTGATTTATCGATGAATTTCAAATGCATTTGAATCCATGAATGTTCATTTGAACTGGTTGAGCATGAAATGATGTTGTAAAGGTGAGGTAAAGTCTCTGATGTGTGGATGAAACCATTTAAAAGAAGTGTGTTGCAAAGTCATTTGCAAAATCACTCCAAATTTGAATTTGAAAAGGATCCATATGCACATATGCCACTGTTCACCCATTTTAAAATGGTCAAACATGAAAACAAATTCCATATTCAGAATCCTTGCATTTATTTGATAATTTTAGACATATTATTTGTCCAATTTGGCGTTAAAATGAATTAGTTATGATTTTCTAAAGTTTTAGATATTTTCTGCCTTTTTCTAGAATTCTTTTAATTCGAAAAGGTTTTACTGCGTCATCAAGACGTTAGTGTGACGTGGGGGAGGGTCTGACATGTGGGGTCGGCCTGTCAGTGTCTCAGGGGGTTAAACCCCTCTGTTTAAATTAACCCACGGGTTAATTAGTGGGCTAGGACCCACTGTCAGTCTTAGGTGGGGGGTTTAGTGGGTTAATTAACCCGGGCCACGCCGGCGGTTAGCCGCCGGTGGCATCCAGCGCGGCGGCGCACACAAGGGACGGCGTTCTAGGGAGTTATCTGGTGCGCTGATTGCACCGTTGGGACCCCCGTGCTCCCGCGCGTCGAGGGAGGTAGGCCAGCGTCTTGGAGGTGGCCGGAGTCGTCGCCGGCGTTGAAGACGGCGGAGGCCGTGGTTCTGTTTCGACGAGGAGGTCGCTAGCGTGCGCAAAAAAGAGAACGGCGAGAGGCGTTGGGTTCCTGGAGCGTGCAACAACACAACGGACAACAAGGCGGGGGCTTAGGTGCACGGGAGCGAGTGCAACTTCATCCATGGCGGCGGCATGCCTCGGCTCCCATGGCGGATCGAGCTAGAGGTCAAACGGGGAGGCCACAAGTTGGGGGAAACGGGATGCTGCTCACCCTGAGTGCGACGGCGAGGTCGGGGAAGGCAGAGGAGAGCTGGTGGCGATGGAATCAACGATGGCGCGCAGCTGCCGTAGATGAAGACGACGACGCGATTCGGAAGCTCCAGGGGGCTTCAGCTCCCCATCTTCCGCACGAAGACGAAGACTGCTATGGCGAAGACGATGGCCAGGCTTCGGGCGGCTATCTCGAGCTCGGGCTACGAGTTGCCATGGCCATGGCCGGCGATGCTCTCGGGGGTCGTCGCGGACGAGCTGGGGAGAGACACAGAGGGGTTGGGAGGAGGGGGAATGGACGTGTGGCTCGTCCAGGAGCTGCGTGGTGATGTGCGAGATGATGATAGTGATTTCTCGCCCTTCGTTGGTAAACCCCAAGTGAAAGGCCTGATGTAGCACAACAGAAAATTTCCCTCAGTAAAGATACCAAGGTTTGTCTCCAACAGGACGCCGGAGATGATAAGTAGGTGTCAGCGGCGCAACTGACGCGGACCTGCACACAGACACAATAACTTTGTTCCCAACGAAGTTCAGAGAGGTTGTCAATCTCTCCGGTCTTGTTGTTCACAAAGCATCAAACACAAGGGATAATGATAGCAATTAAAAGTAAAAGCAGAAAAGTAAATGAGCGTGCAAACAGTGATGAGGATATGGACCGGGATACGTGTTGTTCACTAGTGATGTCTCTCTCCAAAAAGACGATAAAACTGCTATGCGAGGTAAACAAATTACAGAAAGGCAATTGACAGGATTATGAACACACCGCAATGCTAACTATGCTACAAAAGAAAGGACGAGGCTCAAAAGCATGGGCAGTACGCCAAAGTAAGTAGACCGAAATCCATCTGCATCTACTACTAATCATCCACCTTGAGATATCTATCCAGAACATCTCGCTGGTATTAAGTTGCGAGCCCCACCCAAAGTGTAAACCCAAAGCAACAGACAACTGCATTAAAAAGAACTTTGCGTAAAGTAAAAAATCCTTGTAACCGCGGTTACAAGCACCGCTGTTTTCCCCCTTGTGGCAAGAACACATCCCCTAGACTCATGTTTCTGTGACTCAAGCGTGTCATCGAGGGGCATGAACCCACAATCGAGCAAAACGTTCCCTCTTGGAGTTACTACCTACTACTTGGCCAAAGCAATAAACAGCAACGGAGAACATGCAAGAAATACTTAGGAACAAAAATATAAGAGATAAAAACCAAATATATTACAAAATCACAATCTGAACATAATCTCATAATCCATCAGATTCTATCAAACTCAGCATAGCAACAACAGAAATATTACAAAAGTGCCTCGATCATGTAGGGGAGCTCACGAGGTCTAAACCATGAAGAACAAAGAGGGGAGGAGAACATCACATAGCTACTGATCACGGGCCCATGGTCCAAGGAAAACTACCCACGAGACATCCGGGGAGCATCGATGGTGGAGAGGAGACTCCCGGAGGTCAATCCTCCCTCCGGCAGGGTGCCGGGAAGAGGTCTTCTGGTGCTCCCGATCTCGGAAGCGCGGCAGCGGCGGAACAGAGGCGAGATCGCAAAATAGGGTTCTCTCTCAGAGTTTCCCCGTGACGGAGAATAAATAGGCGAAGGGGGGCAGCCAGAGGTGAACCAGGGGCCCCAGGCGCCCCCCTGGCGCGGCCAGGGGTGGGGCCGCGCCGGGTGGCCGCCTGGGCCACCCCTGGCTCCTCTCTGGCCCCACTCGGGCTCTTCGCGAAGCTTCCTGTACGCTGATTTTTCCTGTATTTTTCCCGGATTTTTTCTGGCACTTTTTATATGGGGGAAAACTGAAATAGAAAAACAGCAGAAAACATGAACTCGCACTGGGGTGCACTGAGTTAATAGGTTAGTCCAAATATGATGAAAAGTGTATGAAAGTGTATCTAGATCATAGCAATATCACACAAAACATGCATGGAGCAAGCATAAATTATAGATACGTTTTGGACGTATCACGTGGCGCGTCTAGGAGCTTCGGGAGGGGCAGGTGGAGGCTGGGGAGAGCAAGGCGTGCTCGGCTGTCTCGGTGGCATTCCACTGAGCAACTTGGAGGCGCGGGGAGGAAGACAGCAGGGGGAGGGGCAGCTGGGCCGGCTGTTGGGCCTCGCCTAGGGCGTTAGGTAAGCCTTTTGCTCTTTTCTCTTATTCTTTCTGATTTATTTCTGTTATTTGTTGTGCCTTGATAATAAAATAGCTAGGCAATTTATTAAATGCCCCAAATTTTTATATGGCCTCAAAATATATATAGCTAGCCACTTGTAAAGTTTGGACATTTTTAAAATTCAAATTATTTGAACTTTAATTCAAATAGGGGTTTAAATTTAAATCCATGCTCGAGTTTGAATATTTGAAAAATCCATGAGTATGGGGTTGGTCCCACATCACTTGATATGTGATCACACTCATTTATGTGAGTTTTAAAATATACAAAAGGAATTTTTGGAGCAACTTTATTTCTGGCCATTTGAATTAAATTCATCTGGGGGGGTTTCTCTCCCATTTCAATTTCTTTTGAAATTTTTATCATGATGCGAAGTGACTTGCTATTCTAGCACGTACTTATCTTGGGGTTGTGACAGTCAATCACGAGTTGAGTGAAGGACTCAGGGAGTTTGATCCAGCGACGAATCGTCAGCATATGAACCCAGAACTCGCCTCTCTCAAGAGTAGAAGGGGGAGATTCAGAAGGGGAGGTGGCGCGAACACCTCTTCCCTTACCTCGCCCGCGGCCACGACCTCGCCCATGTCCACCACCACTGCCGCGACCTTGACCATGAGCACCTGTGTTGGATCCGGGTTCGTCGGATGCCGAAGAGACATGAGCTTCTAGCTTGGCTGCCATGAGGAAAAGCAGGTAGAAGAAGAAGAGAAAGAAGAAAGATGAGGATGTTTGCGAAGTAAAAGATATCCGACGGCTATTTATAGTAGTTCCAAAGAAGAGATCAGTCAATATCAACTACCCGCGGTAAACAAATTTTATGGAAAGACTGCTCGATTCCCACTACAACATCAATGTCTATCGGCCGACGTTTCAGGCAGTGTGACCATGAATACCATAAAGGATCTTTGACTGAAAAAGTCAAAAGAAATTTTGGTTGGAATTTGAAACAAAAGGATAAAGATTGGTATCAACTCCTCGCAAGCTTCAAAAAAGGATGTGAGTCGATACATTTGAAAAAGCCGACTTGACAAAGATCAATTCCTCAAAGACTAGTAAGCGAGTCGGCAACCACGATGGCAACAAAAAGATTGATGTGAAGACTGAAGCATCACACCAATCCTGGGGGCTAATGTCGGGGGGATGGACTAAAGGCCAGACCTGGCATTAGGTCTAGGGTCTGACTCGCCTAACGAAGGCCTGCAAAGAAGACCCGACCCAAGGTTGGTTGCGCCAAGGAAAGAAGATTTAAGCCATAGAAGGAATTCGACTTACCTTGTATAGCTCTTAACATGTTTGTAAAGTAGAGTAGAACTCCACTTTGTATACGAGTCGGACTCGCGAAATCCTGGGACCCGACGCCTTTATAAGCTGAGGTCCATGGAGTCCAGGGTCACGAACAATCTTAGGCTAAGATAGGACTAAACACTTGTCGGCGAAACATAGATCTCATCAAGACTAAGTTTTTGATTGACTCTCTTGTAAACAGCCAAACCGACTCTCCTTTAGAGAGTCGGAACTTCTAATAAGAGGAAGCAGGAGTAGGCTTTTACCTCGAGACAAAGAGGGGCTGAAACCTGGGTAAATCACCGAGTCTCTTGTCAATGCCGACTCTCTCCATGAAATCGCCTCGCAGCAAAGGTCCCATGTTAAGTTCGACTCTTCGGACATCTGCTGTGACTTTCCCAGGAAAACCTCCCCCTAGGCCGCATGGGCAGGCCACCTAGGATACAGGTGGCCCCCCTCCGGATCCCCTTCGGACGTCTGGAGTCTCCTGGAACGCTGATTTTTTATATATTTTTATAGATTTTTTGGAGCTCTGAAAATTGCGGTAAAATTACTGCAACTAAAAGACATCAGCAGACAGAAGCTGGCACTGGGTGCACTGAGTTATTAGGTTAGTCCAAATTTGTGTAAAATGATATAAAATTGTAGCAAAACATGTAGCAATGTCACATAAAAGTGCATGGCACAAGTAGAATTTATAGATACGTTTGGGATGTATGAAAATCTCCAAGCTTAATTCCTCCTCGTCCTGGAGTAGGTAAATGATAACACAGATAATTTATGTGGTGACATGCTAAGACACATATAATAACTTCAAAGTAAAGCAAGTAAGATATGCAATTCAAGTCAAGTCATAACAAGCAAGAGTCTATATCTAGCATTGAAACTAGCAAAGCATGAACGTAAAGGTGTAAGAGCTCTCACTGTCCGTGATTCGAATGTCTCCAAATGGTGCTTGCGTGCAAGCAATGGGAGATGGGTTTAGAGAATAAAATAATAATAATAATAATAATAATATAAAGTTTAATTGATAACTCAATCTACTAAAGTTTCACACTTAGTCTCCTTCGGGGTCTTATTTTGACTCATCCCCAGACCACTAGTCAGGTACAAGTCAAACTGATCCTCTCCCTCTCGACTTTCAGACATAATGCAATGGATGAGCGTGAGGAAGATATGTTTGCACTTAGGATGGCAAAGAGATAAATGATGGGGAAGGAAGAAAAAAAAGTGTGAAAGGCTCACATCAATGAGGAAAATCATAGGCGAGAGAAATCCAAATGATAGATATGATGTGAGGAGTAGGGATTGCCATGCAACGGATGCACATCTGAGCTAAGGTAAGCTCTCTAATGGAACTAGTGGGGGTGCATCCAACTTGCTTTCTCATGAAGACCTAGAGCTCATTTGAGGAGGCTCATCCTTGGAATATGCAAGCCAAGTTCTATAGTTTAAGGGTCCCCACATAGTTATGCATGAATGATAATATCTATGGAGTACAAGTATGACAATGGAGTACGAGTGTGGATCTTTCAAAAGGAATAGTAGTGTTGCCCGCTTCTCTCTTTTTATTTCTTTTTTCTCCTTTTTCTATTTTTTTGTATTTTTGTGTCCTCTTTGGATCTTTCTATTTATCTCTCATTTGTCTCCTTTGGGATCTTTTAATTTGACCTCTTTGGGATCTTTTCCTCACTTAATGGCAACACTCTATAGTTTACAAGAAGATAAACAAGATCTTCACACTTTACAAGAAGTACTCAACATAAATAAAGATGAAAATGTATGCCTCTGCCAGTGTAGCCGGATATGCAATGATACTAGCTCGTCATGTAGCAGTAATAAGGGAAAAGCCAACTATCATGCGGCTCTTCGATCAAGCAAAAGCATGTATGACATGAAGATCAAGTCATGAGATGGTGGATGTTGCATGGCAATGTATCTCGGAAAGGCTATGGAAATGCCTTGGTAGGTAGGTATGGTGGCTGTTTTGAGGAAGATATAAAGAGGTTTATGATGACACAGCGAATCGTGCGAAGGGTATGGATGCATCGGCGAAGTATGCACCAACTCTCAAGGTGAGAAAGGGCAATGCATGGTACCGAAGAGGCTAGCAAAATATGGGAAGGTGTAAGTGCCAACAATCGAATACTGCATTAGTTCGAAGAACTCATGAACTTATTATCGGTAACTCTCTATCTAATCTGGAGGTTCATAATGAGATGAGTATCCCGAGGAGGAGTGTATGGGGGTTTGTTTATCCTTACGCATCCTCGACCCATGGTACTTGAGAGTACTCTATATATTCCAACCCCTCCAGAGGTTAGCGATCCATCTAGTAGCTAGAGTTCTCAACTAATTTTTGTAGTTTTTGAAAATAAGCACGTATTTCCAAAAATACGACACCTATCACTAATAGGCTCAAGCTCTTGGAACCCAAATTTCCAAACATTACTCCAATCAATACCTCAAAACTATTGCATGTTACTACTACACTTGTAATAGCAACCTTAATTACCTACTCATGCAAGACACACAACTCAGTGCAACAAGCCAACTATCTAAAGAAGATAAGCATGAAAACTCAGAGAGTTCCTAGAACAAACTAAACAAAATATCTTAAAAATATAAGCATGAAAACTAAGATCTAAGCATGACAGCAGCTATGAAAAGATACCAGCAGGCAGTAAATATTTTTTCGGGGTACTTCTGCAACCCAGATCAAAAAACTCGGAACAAAGCACGAAAGGAAATTGTATAGAGCATACATTCAAGAAAGTCAGATCAAAAGATGATCTGGTGATTTATTGTCAATTTTTCCGTCAAGGGGGCAGAATCTGTTTCTGGGCAACATGTCACAACTTTTGAATTTCTTGCAATCGGAGGCTAAAACTTGGCACAAATCTTGAAAAGAAAAGATACAATGATTATGCTACAGTAGTAAGAAACATCAAGGCCACTTAAAACTGAAAGTAAAAGATGAAAGTAAAGATAACAAGGGTTGTCTCCCTAGATTTCTTTCTTTATAGCCATAAAGATATGCTTAAAACTTTAATGATGCTCTCGTAGGAATAAGAGTTGAAGAACAAAAGAGAGCATCAAGATGCAAATACCAAACACATTTAAGTCTAACATGCTTCCTATGAATAGGAATATTGCAATAGAATAATACATTGAAGCACAAAGCAATAAGCATAGGAAGGAAAAAAAGTGCAACTTCAAAACCTTCAACATAAAGACAGGGAACATGATATTATTGAAATATCTATAAGCATATGTTCCCTTCTCATAATAATTTTCAGTGGGATCATGAATAAACTCAACAATATAAGTATCCCATAAAGCATTGTTACCATGATCCACATGCAAAAAGGTACTCTCACTCTCCAAATAACCATAATCTTTCTCATTGGTAATAGTGGGAGTAGAATTGTCATAAACAACTTGAACACTATAGATTAATTGTGTATTAGGAAGATGGTGTTCAGCAAGGGAGTAATTCCCTCCATGATTAGGACCAGTTTCATAAGGATAATTTCTCCTTATGTCATAGGTATCTTTACAATCACTATTCATCATAGTAGAGAGGAGCATTATCATTGCTAGCAACTATATTTGTAAACATGTTGTCTTTATTCTTAATAGCAAAAGAATTATCAATTCCCACATCACTAATGGGTAAAGGACTTGCAATCCTATCATCCCAAGCTTAGAGCTTTCCATATCATCACTTTTAGAGTTGGTACCAAAAAGATTTTCACGATCATAAGTAGAATTATCATCATCTTCCCAATCAAAATAAGTAGCATGCATATCATAATCAAAATCATCTCCAATAGTACCTACGGACGTATCATCAAGATGATAATGAAGGAAATAAAGTTCACTTTCTTCTTTAAACTTAAGACCATTAGGATAAAATTTGATGCGAGGAATATGCTCAGGCCAGGTAGATACCCATTCTTCTTCCTTCTTGTTCCTCTTCCCCCTCTTCTTTCTCTTCTTCTTCTTCACCTTAGGAGGGAGTGGTTGGAGAGGAAGCTTCGCCACATATTCTGGTTTATCATTAGAAACAATAGGGGAAACTTGGGAGAAACTCTCCTTCTTATTAGTGGAAATATAACTGGTACATAAGAGACATTTTATACTTTGGTAAAGTTCACTCCTTTCTAATCTTACTTATCTAATCATTTTCATGGCAATTAACAAAACTCTAGAGATGGCATTATTGCAAAGTGTTGTTTATTCCTAAGGCATTATCATCTACCTAAGAAGTTTTTTTGGAGAACTCTTCACACATAAAAAATAACATAAGTTCATCATAAAGATCATAAGTGATCATGTTATCACACAACTGGTTAACAGTTATGTTTTGAAAGTACATGCATTGGAAATTAAAGTGACCCTCTATACCACAAAGTTCACAAGTAAAAGGATAAATGTCAAACAATTCTCTAGAAATTTCATTTAAATTTTTAACCCAAGTGATTGTTCTTTCATGCTTATGCTTCTTAAAATACTTCTCTTCTTCAATCATAGACCTTTCAAAAGGTCTATCCACTCCACAAAAATGAACATGCTTATATAAAACATCATTTTCAGGAATTGGATCATGCATGTTGCAATTATCATTAAAAATTTCATTTTCTTTGCAAATATCTTTAAGAGGTTCATGATGCTTGATCCAATTCTCCTTAGGCATATTAAGATGTGAAGCAAAAGATTTGAGGAAACAAACAAGGAGTTGAGAATCAAGCCCAAACTTACCACTAAACTTATTAAAACATGCAGTTTCAACAAAGGACTTAATGCAATCATACTCATAATTTATACCTGACTCTTTACCTTTGTCGATCTCCCAATCTTCAGTATTGCGTTGAATTCTTTCAAGGAGTTCCCATTTAGCATCGATCTTTTCGTTTGTGAAAGAATCCATAGAGGAAGCATCGAGCAAGTCTTTATCCTTTCAAGAGAGCCTCACATAGAAATTAGTAATAATTATATCTCTGGGGAGCCCATGGTTAGGACATTTTAGCATTAAATTTTTCAGTCTCCCCCAATCGTGAGCTATGCTCTCTCCGTCATGAGGATATAAATTATAAACATAATTCCTATTCTCATGGAATTCATGAAGAGGATAAAATTTGGAGTAAAAGAGAGACTGGATCTCTTCCCAATCCCGCAGGTGAGTATCATCTAGTAGCCTATACCATTCCAATGCTTTTCATTTCAATGACAAGGCAAATAATTTCCTCATGACTCCACCTCTTGTCAAACCTGAAATCTTGTCCAATGATTTTCCTTTCAGTGGAAAAGCAAGGTAATATAAATATGTAATAACAATTAAAACAAGGTAGCAAGTAGTAAACGTGAGCACAAACGGTATTGCAAATGTGGAAACAAGGCCTAGGCTTCATACTTTCACTAGTGGCAACTCCCAAAATTTTTAACATAGTCTAATCACATGATATTTCCACTAAAACATACAAGGAAGACATAACTCGGAGATCATTCTTTTCGTGGATCAAAAGAGGATCAGAATTGTGTATTTCTACGAAATCACACCTCAGAGTTCATAGTTCTCATCTACAGATTTCCCAATGTCACTGCGACCATCCAAAGAGAGTACCACAATCACCACAAAATATCTCAAGAGTAGTCTCTTTCTAAATTGACAAATCATCCATCCTGTCACAGAAGCACTATGCAAACTATACTCAAGACAAGCAAAAAGAGACTCTCATGCCATGATTCAATCCAACAAGAAGAACAATTCTCTTGATCAATATCACCATAATAATCGAGTCCTACGCGTCACCGTGGACTCCGAAAATATCACCAAAGGAGTACATCAATGCAATACATAGAAGAATGGGAAAAATCATGAGATCAACCTATATTAACATAACCTATGATCACAACGAAGATCACATCATGGGAGAGAGAATTAACCACATAGCTATTGTAGAAGGCCTCAGCCTCGAGGAGGAACTACTCCCGCATCATTGAGGGAGGAAGCAACATCGATGGAGATGAATCCAGGGGCACTTCCCCGTCCCGGCAAGGTGCCGACACAGGAATTCTGGTCCCCCGAAGCTTGTTGGCGGTGGTGGCGGAGATCGGAATCGCTTCTGGAGAAAAGGGTTCTGGAATCAGGGTTTCCTCCGTGGGGGTAAAAATAGGGCCAAAGGGGGCACCAGGGGAGGTCCCAGTCGCCCAGGCGGGGCAATTGACAGGATTAAAAATGCACTGCAATGCTAACTATGTTACAAAAGAAAAGAAGAGGCTCAAAAGCATGGGCAGTACACCAAGACAAGTAGACCGAAATCCATTTGCATCTACTCACTAATCATCCACCTTGAGATATCTATGCAGAATATTTGGCTTATATTAATTTGCGAGCCCCACCCAAAGTGTAAACCCAAAGCAACAGAGAACTGCATTAAAAGACCATTGCGTAAAGTAAACAATCCTTGCAACTGTGGTTGCAAGCACTGTTTTCCCCCCTTGTGTCAACAGAACATCCCCTAGAGTCATGTTTCTGTCACTCAAGCTAGTCATCAGGGGTCATGAACCCACAATCATGCATAATGCTCCCTCTTGGAGTTGCTACCTACCTGTAACACCCTCAGTGTTATGGAACAGTAATTACCTTGCTAATGATAACACTGTTATTAATCACTGTTGCTCATCATGATGAGATTAACTTTGCATTTGATCATATCCATAATCATGATGGTTGGTATTAAAAACAATGTGCCACCCTATGCCTTGATCATCATGGGTCAATTCAAAACCCCTTTTGAATTGATAATAAAAATAAAGTAGCAAATAAAAGTTCAACCAAAAATGGTGCAACCACTTTTATATATTTCCAAATAATCAGTGGATCACTTCCATGTGGTCGTGAGGATTTATTGTGCTATAAAATAAATCCAACAATTACAGCAATAGCTTAATTAGTCCATTTTAATCATTTAATATTTAATTAAAAATATTAAATGATTTTATTTGGGCACAAAACTTTTTGTGCCACTCTGGTGATGTGCAATATCAATTGTGGATCAAGTTCCATATTTTACAAAATGTCAAAAGAAACAAAAAGAAATGCAAAAGGAAAGAACATTAGCAAATGAAAAAAAGGGGGAATAGGCCAGCTGGCCAGTGCACTAAGTTCACAGTGCTGGACCAGCCAGCCCAACTGGCCCACCTAACCCACCGGGGTCATCCCCTTCCCCTGTTCACCCCAACCCGTGCGTGGCGCAATCCCCACGGTGTTCGACGCCGGCTACCGCGTGATTGATGTCTACACACGCTTCTATTCTTGTAGACTATGTTGGGCCTCCAAGTGCAGAGGTTTGTAGGACAGCAGCAATTTCCCTCAAGTGGATGACCTAAGTTTTATCGAACTAAGGGAAGTAGAGGTTGATGATGGTCTCTCTCAAGCAACCCTGCAATTAAGATACAAGAAGTCTCTTGTGTGCCCAACACACCTAATACAACTAGGAGTTGTATAGGTGCACTAGTTCGGCGAAGAGATGGTAAAATATGGGTGATAGGTGTGGCAAAGCAAGGTAATATAAATCTGTAATAAAAAGTGCAGCAAGAAAACCTGTAGTAAACGTGAGTGTAAACGGTGTAACAATGGTGGAAACAAGGTCTAGGATTCATACTTTCACTAGTGCCAACTCCCAACAACATTAACATAGTCTAATCACATGATATTTCCCATAAAACAAGAATGGAGACGCACTCGGAGGTCAATCCTTTGTGCTCAAGAGAGGACGAGAATTAGTTAGGGCTACAAAAGCACACCTCAGAGTTCGTAGTTCTCAATCTATGGATTTCCCAACGTCACCGCGGCCATCCAAAGAGAGTACCACAATCACCACAACATATGTCAAGGATAGTGAAAGGAAAGCACCAAGAGACTCTCAATCTTAAATTAACACACAAAAGAGGAAATCACTCATGAAAATATTCTTCTAATCCATGTCCAATAGACCTCTATCACCTTGGTCTCGGGGATTATACTAGATAAGATCAAGTGAGTACATCAATACAATACATAGAGGAAGGGGAAATATCATGGGATCACCCTAGATTAACATACCCTATGATCACAATGAAGATCACATCATGGGAGAGAGAGAAGAACACATAGCTACTCGTAGAAACCTCAGCCCCGAGGAGGGACTACTCTCGGATCATGGAGGGAGGAAGCAACGTTGATGGAGATGAATCCGGTGGCACTTCCCCGTCCCGGCAGGGTGCCGACACAAGAATCGGAATTGTTGGCCGACACTGGTCCCCCGAAGCTTGTTGGCGATGGTGGCGGAGATCGGAATTTCATCTAGAGAAAAGGGGTCCGGAATTAGGATTTTTTTGACAGGTGTATAAATAAAAGCCAAGGATGGCACCGAGGGGGCCACAGGGCAGCCAGGAGGGTGCCCGGCGCGCCCTAGGAGGGGGGCGCCAGGGACCCTCCTGGGGCCCTGGTGGGTCCACTCCCTTCCATCCTTGGTTCATCGGGAAGCTTTCGGGACGGTGATTTTTTATATAATTTTTCCGGAATTTATTTGGCACTTTTAATGGCCGGAAAACCTGAAATATAAAAACAGCAGAAAACAGGAACTAGCAACTGAGTGCACTGAGTTAATATGTTAGTCCAAATATGATCTAAAGTGTATGAAAGTTCAAGAAAAACATGGCAAAGTCACACAAATCATGCATGGATCAAGCAGAAATTTTAGATATGTTTGGGACGTATCAGCGATGCGTGCCACCGTGATGCTAAAGCGCGGCCGTCGTCGTGAAGTACGCTCCCCCGCATCCCTGGGCGAACCCTAGATCGAATTTTCCCCTTTCACTGCTCGCCATCGTTGTCTCCACCATGGCCATTGCCGTGCACTCCCATGGCCACTGACCTCCCCAGCCCCTGCCGCCTTGTCCGGCCACTCCATTGTCGTGGTCTTCGTCCCCAACCGGAGGGAATTGAACCGCGGGCCACCATAGTAAGCACACCGTCGTCTTCTTCTACCTCAGCTCCGACGAGATCTCCGTTCAATTCCAGCTGCCCTCGGCCTCTTTCGAGCCCAAGACCCCCCTCACTCATCTTCTACCTCTATTCACAGGGGGGTCCATGTCGGCCATCCCACGGCCGGCCGGCGTGCCGTGGCTGCCATCCACGTCCGGCGGCGTGGATAAGACCTCCCCCGCCCCCCACTCCCGCTTGGAAACCCTATCCGCCCCCTATATTTGTCCCCTTGACGCCAACTACCGAAGGCGCGCACGCGAGCCTCACTTCCTGCCCAGAATCGAAGTCGTCGTCGAGTCCCCCTACTGACCTCCGCCCCCGTCGACGCCGGCTTTGATTCCGGCCACCCCAAGCCACCGCACCACCACCATTCGCCTCCCCGCCGCCCTCTGGTTCGAACGCAACCGACGGCGCCCCCTCCCGTGCCCTGTGTCGACCGCTAGCTCGAACTCGTCGGCGCTCTGTCGCCGGCGAGCTCGCCGGAGTCACTGCCCGGTGGGTCCGACGTGTCAGCCAAGTCATTAAGCCCTTAATCCCCCTCTGTGTGCCACTTTCATGTGGGTCCACTCCGGCTAATACACTGTTAAATAAAACTGAGTTAAGATAACCCCCTGACCAACTGACATACGGGCCCATCTTTTAATTAACCCAATGGATTAAGTTAACTATTACATTAACACGTGAGTCACTGTCACCTGGGCCTCACTGGCTTATTAGTTTAATTTAAATGGATTATTAAAATGGGCCACTGACATGTGGGACCCCACTGTTATTAAATTAATCAATTGGTTTTATTAACTGTGAGGCTGACTAGTGGGACCCACTAGTCAGGTTTGACCAGTCAACTCCACTATTGTGGATAATGTTTATTTATTTAATAAAAGAAATACAGAAAATGATTTAAACTTTGGAAATTCAATATCTTTTAAACTGTAACTCGGATCGAAAAACTTTATACATGAAAATTGATCAGAAAAATATAACGAATACGAATAAGCTATCCGCATGTCAACCACACCCTTCTAACACAACTAACCTCGACATCCCCCCTCCGGGCCATCTGTCGATAATCACCCGGAGCCGGCTTTTCATTTCCGGATGAATTCCCGCTCCGAGCAATGTGCATTGCACTGCATTAGAACACCGTTAACATTTCATCTATCATGTCATGCATCTAATTGTTATGATTGCTTTATATTTACTGTTTCTCCCCCCTTTTATTCTCCGGTAGACCCCGCTACTACCGTCGACTACACCGCTGCCGGGTACGACTACTTCGTTGACGACCCTACCCCTACCGTCGAGCTTCCAGGCAAGCAGAGCCATTCTCTTCCCCAGGTATCGCCTATCTTTCCGTACTTTTCTTGCACTAGGCATTGTTAGTGTTGCTGCTACGTTGCGTACCTATTCAATTGCATAGCATGTCATTGTCGCCCCTCGATGTACCTTCCTTTATCCTATGCTGCATATGACTATATATTATATTCAACAGTGAGCCCTACGCCTTGTTAGCTAGGTTTAGAACAGCGGGCCGTGATCACTCTGGTGAGTGACGCGGGTACAAAATATTATAACTGCAACAGGTACTGATCAATGCAGACGCCCTAGGGAACCTACAACGGCGAGACTCTGCCGAGTCGCTTTGAGTTTGACTTACGAGTGGATGGACTTGTATTTCACTCTTGTCCGCTCAGTAGCGTAGCATCACCGTTATGATACGAGGTTTACCTCTTTAGTTCATTCCGCTGATGTCTTTGTCAAACCTCTTTAAGTGTACCATCGAGGGTGATACCTCCTGGCTTCACTTAACGGTAGGCACTCGAATCATCTGGTGTCCTTGAAGTTAAGAGTCAAGCGACCCAACGGTTCCCACGAGCGGTATATCATCGGGAACGACAGGGAGGGTACGACCGACGTCACTGGCATGCTTGGCCCCTTCTCGTATCTTGCGAGAGTTACCAAACCACAAAAAGTCGAGCTCTACCAAGAGCACACGGGAGAAAAGGTAAGGAGACGGTTCACGTTGTTGGTAACCGCGCGCTTTGACGGGACGATAGGGAAGGCCCCGACGTTACTGGTGGGCCTTGTTGCTGTTCGTTGTCCGTTGTGTTGTTAGTCAGACAACGATAACCGTTGTCTGCGAGATAATATTAAAATGCTAAATGGTTCGGCGGATGACTTGAGAGGCTTGTTGGTCTGTACGCACTACCTTCACGTGGGATAAGGAGTTATGGGCTCCCCTGCGTCATAGTTTGTCCGAAAGCTCTTCAGACGTCAGCAGTACTGCGGACTGATTGCCGGGAAGTGGCCTGTCTTCTTCGTCCGGACGGTGTATTTGGATTTGCTTTTTGCTTCACTGGCCAGACTCGCACCGTGCAGGAGCGTGGAAGGGTGAGGGACCTAAACCCCTGAGCGCATAGGATATATTCCTGGCGATGACCTCTCTGTTGAGCCTAGGATGGGCTGCGCCGTGTCGGATAGCTTTGGTGGAGCGTTCCCTAACAAGGTTCCTGTAAGGCCCCCGATGCGGTACTATATCGATGCACGATACTCGCACTTGTATCGCTATCGGATTCTCGACAATAGGTAAATGAAGCATGAACAACTAAGACATAAAATATATAAGGTCCAGGGCATACACTCGCCACTGGTATTTATTACATCATCTCAGAGATCATAAGATCCAACAGTACATCATGACATAATACGGAAGACACACACGACCGGGTACGGTCAAGATCCAAATGTCCCTAGAGAGGACTGCACATAAAGAAGTCTACCCACGGAACATCGGAACCCAACTATAGGCCTACTGGGAAAAGTCCTCCTCATCGTCATCCTCCGGTGGCACCTCCACGAAGTAGCGTCCGGTTCTCGGGCCGAGGTAGTAATCAACTTCAGCGGCCGATCAGGCAAAACATAAAGGGGAAAAGAAAAGCAAGAGGTGAGAATATATCAATGCAGTATAACTAACTTCTCACGGTAAGGAAAAGTAGTGGTTGAGGTTGCAGCCACACTAGCATATATGAGTGGCTAATGATTTATTATAGTAAGGGAAGATCCAAGAACTTACATCGACGATCGTGTCATAGGCCTGCTATCCACCTACTTACGCAAACACAACACAACCTTGTTCCTCCCTTAGTCCCCCTGGACGACGAAAGGCAACCAATGCAACTCACACGGTAGGAAAGTTTTAAACATGATCCAGTTTGATGTTATTCTATGAACAAGGAGTAGGTCTCAAGTCATCCATAACCGCGGACACGGCTTTTCGAAAAGATTTAACCCTGCAGGGGTCTACCAACTGCCCATCATAGGCTTCACATGTACGCCCGGTTTCCACTTGGCTGTGTAAACGCCTGAAACTCTGGAACGTCAGAGTCCCTCTAACTAACAACGCAATATTCCGCGTGGCCCCCGGGGAGTCGACACCCAACCCAAGAACAGGCCACACTCTCGGATCGGACTCTACCGTATGACGCAGGTCGGATTGCCGGTAATTATCACATGAGGCCGGGTCTAGATGATCAGGTGGACCAACAAGGGAAGCATGTTCCCGTTGGCCTAGTTTATTTGAAAACTTCTGGGGTACCAACCAAGCACACACACGGTTACAAATAGTAAATCAGCTGTCACAACCCCAACTAGGGTAAGTGCTAGGGCTTGCTTGACCCTTTGCATCATGTAAAAATTCAAAAGAAATTCAAAAATGGGGAAATGAAAAGCCCTGAGAATTTAATTCAAAAGGCCAGATAAAAATTTCTTCCAAAAATTCCTCTAGTATTTTTGAAAAGTCTTATAAATATGCATGATCACATCTAAGGTGAAGTGGGCCCCACTGGATGCACCAAGATTTTTCCTTTGACGCCCTGGTCACCACAGCCCGTATTTTTGGCCCCCTCCTACACCAATGTATGCGGGGCCTCCCCGGCTACTCGCCCGTGCCCCCAGACCCCCTCCCCAAGACCTCTAGCGTTTTTCCGGCGAAGCTCCGGCGAGCCCGTGCCGGTGACACTATTAGCGCCCTAAACCCCCTCCTAATCCACACCATCTTCGTCCTGTTCATCATTAGCTTCAGGATGTTGATCTCCAGTGCCCCGGGCTATGTGTGGGAACATTGGACCATCATCATCCCTATTAGCTTGATGAGCATTGGCTTCAACAGGGAGAATCTCTCCAATAGCCATGGACCTGATCACTTCATCAAGAGGAGGTTCATCTAGATAATGAGGCAAATGCTCTTTTTGAGAGCCATTAGTTTCATCAAATCTCACATTCACAGTTTCCATAACTTTCCCAAAGTGAGAGTTATAGACCCTGTAAGTGTGAGAGTTTGAGCCATAACCTAAAAGAAAACCTTCATGTGCCTTAGGGGAAAATTTGGAGCTATGATTCATATCTCTAATAAAGCATGGAGCACCAAATACCCTAAGGTACGAAACATTAGGTTTGTTACCAGTGATAAGCTCATGTGAAGTTTTCTTCAGAAATTTGTGAAGGTAAACCTTGTTGATGATATGACAAGCTATGTTAATTGCTTCGGCCCAGAACCTAATAGGAGTCTTGTATTCAGCAAGCATGGTTCTGGCCATCTCCATGAGAGTTCTATTCTTTCTTTCAACGACACCATTCTGTTGAGGTGTATAAGCAGCAGAGAACTCATGAGTAAAACCATGATCATCAAGAAAATCTTCAATATGAGTATTTTTGAATTCAGTTCCATTATCACTTCGGATATGCTTCAGAGATAATTCATATTCTGTTTGAGCTCTCTTGGAGAATGGCTTGAAGATTTCAACAACTTTGCTCTTGTCATCCAAAAATAAAACCCAAGTATATCGAGAGAAATCATCAACAATAACTAGACCATACTTATGTCAGAACCCCAACTAGGGTAAGTGCTAGGGCTTGTTTGATCCCTTTGCATCATGCAAAAATTCAAAAAGAAATTTAAAAATGGGGAAGCAGAAAGCCCTGAGAAATTATTTGAAATGGCCAGATAAAAATCTTTTTCCAAAAATCATTTGAATGTTTGGAAAATTCCTATAAATGATGCTGATCATTTTAAAAGTGGTTTGGGTATTTTCCCATACTCATGGAATTTTCTAATATTCAAATAGTGCTCTGGAAATTAAAGTTTACCCCTATTTGAATTGAAATTCAAATGTTTTGAATTTCAAAAATGTCCAAATTCTATCTGTGGCTAGATACTGGTAACCTAGTATTTATAAAAGTAATTGGGCATTTTTATAAAATGCTATGGTATTTGTTTTACCAGAGCAAAACAAATAACAGAAAAACTAAAAAGAAAAAGAAAGGAACAACCTACCTTGCGCCCACAGGCGAGGCCCACTCACCTGTAGCCGGCCCAGCCCACTCCAGGCGTCTTGTCTTCTTCCTCCCCGGCGCCCGAAGCAGCTCAGTGGCGAGCCGAGCGCCGTGGACGCCACCGAGGGCTCTGGAGCCTGCTCTTCTCTCCGCGGATGCCACGGAGACGCCCAGAGAACGCCACACCCTTCCCCCTTCCTCCAGCTCGCTCTCCTCCTCTCCCATCGTCGTTCTCGCACCCGCCCGAAGTCTACCGCAGAGCGCCGCCGTGAGCCCGCGCGGCTAGAGACGTCCATCGGCCGGGAAAAGCTGTCCAGGAGAAGCGCCGGTGTCGCCTTCGTCTTCCAGCGCTCTGAATCGAGCCCCAACGGCCCAGACGATGACGCCCTGTTCAACCTCTCGCCGCCGGCCGCCGTGGACCCCATCGAGAAATACACCGCCACCACGCCCTCCCAGCTCTCGCCGTCGACGCCATTTCATCCGGGGTGAGCCCCTCGTTGTTTCCCCCCTTCTCCCGCTTTCCCCTGTGCCCCGTGCCCGTTTTTCATCTTCAACCGACGCCGGCCGCCGCAGACGTCGTCGTAGCCGTGGCCTCGAAGCTCCCCGAGACCCCCTGGTGGCTCAGCTCGATGCGGACGAGCACGAGACTTCTTCTCGTGCAAACGGCGCACGATTTGGTGGCCAGAATCCCCACCCCCGTGCTGCGCCGCCGTGGCTAGGTCGCCGCCGGTCATTAGTGCTAATTACCCTGCTAATCACCCCCTCCAGTGTCACTGACAGGTGGGCCCTGCCCCTAATTTAATCGTTTGTTGAGTTAATTCAAACCTAGGGATTAAATCACTGAGGCTGACACTCTGGCCCCATTGGTATGCCCCCTGCTGATGTCATGCTGATGCATGGCTGACGCAATAAACATTTTCCAGAGAATTATTTTAATCCAGAATATTACAGAAAATTGTTTAAACTTGGGAAATTCATAACTAATTCATTTTAACTCCAAATATAGCAAATAATATGTCTAAAATTATCAGAAAAATCCAAGGATTATGAATATGGGCTCTGTTTTCATGTTTGACCATTTTAAAATGGGGGAACAGTGCAAAACATCCATATGGCTTTAATTCAAATTCAAATTTGAAGCACATTTGCAAATGACTTTGCATTTGACTTCTTTTAAATGGAATTGTACCCATATTGTGACCAAGAACATCACCATTTCAATATTGATCATGTGTTTGAGCATTGCAAAAAATTTTATACCTTGTTTGATTGTTTGCTCGATATTCGTGCAACCGGAACCGGAGGCCACCCCCTTCGTTGAAAACTCCGATATCGAACCTCGTCAGCAAGGCAAGCAAACCCCATTGATCATGTCTATAAAATCCCATTTCCCTCTCAGTCTCGCTTATGCATGTTTAGGAGATCACTTTGTATCGATTCTACCGCATAGTTGAACCCATATCTGATGCATGACCTATCATCTTGTCACAGTAGTAAGCAAACCACAATCCTAGCTGACATAGGAGTTGATTGATATCATGAAGCCCCTGCAACTGTTACAGATTATTGCATGCTTAGTGTTAAATGAGATTTCTTTTGATGTGAGTCGGGATGATGATGAACATGGTGTTGATGAAAGTGAAACTGTGTCGGTGAATCCACCCTAATACAAGGTGAACAATGAGAGGCTGTGTAGGAGTACACAGTGGGTTGTCTCGTTGAACACTTCCTTAGGCATCGAGTTCTTGTATGGTAATCCAAGACAAAGAGTACAACCACACATTGGGCTCACTGACCCCTCTCGGCCTAGTACCTTGATCCGTGTCGACGTCCAGGAGTCACATTAGTTCGGGCTTTCCATTTGGCATCTGCATAGAAAAAGAATGAAGGAATGGTTGCATCATATAGATATGTGGGTGCACCTGTGAGGCAGGAAAACCATCTGCCAGAGGTGGCGTCTCGGTCACTTACATTGTTTGAGTCTGTTTCGTTGATCCGGCCGGGCTCTCGAGCGGAGGCAAACTCAGATAGTCGACTCCTGGAATAGACCGGTTGTGAGCGAAGTGTCGTGGTGAACATCCTCGCTGTCACCTCTTGAACGGTGGCGAGACCTGGCGGTAACCGATGGTCATGTGTGTGTAGTTTACGCCCTTGCAAGGTTAACAAAACTATTCGAATAGCCGCGTCCGCGGTTAAGGACTACTTGGAACCTGTACCTGATTATTAGACAACTTGAACTGGATACTTCTAAAATACACCAAGATAAGTGCGAGTGCTATGGCGTGCTTTCTCGTGGGGAAGTCGAGGAAGGCACCATAGTGGTGTATTGATTGGAGATGTAGTGGACTTGTGTACGCTTCTTACCTCAAGTCTGGTATTCGTAGTTCAGGATTAGCCAAGTCAAAGATGGCACTTCTGCTTGATGAAACCCCACCTCCCTTTTACCTTGATACTTCAGCATGAGTAGTATAGATCTGATGTAAGTCTTGCTGAGTACGACTTTGTACTCACGTTTGCTTATTCTATGTTTTAGATGACAACCCGGACCCCGATGGAGTCACCTTCGTGAAGCTCGACGTTGACTAAGTTAGCATAGTCCCAGACAGCAGTCTGGCCCCTCGTGGAAGGGCATGTTTGTTTTACAAGGCTTCTCTAAGCCATTTGTTAAACTTGTCTGTACTCAGAACTAATTTGCTTCCGTTGTATGATGTAATGTTGATCACAGACATGTGATCTTTGTATGCTCTATGTGTATATCACTAAAGAATACTTTGTAGAGTTATGTGATGATACCTGCTGTTCATACTCGGCATGTGTGCTGCGTGTATGTTTATAACATGCATGTCTTAGTATGGGTTTTCGAGACCTTAGTTGTGATCTGGATGGCGGTCTTTTATACACCAAGTGGCCCTTAGATGTGCGCAGCTTGGGGCATCGCGATGCGATTGTTCGTGACTCTGTCACGTGCACACTTTGTTGTATGATCGAGCCCGCCCTAGACCCCGACTAAGTGATCGGGCTGGAGTAAGTCTATGTAAGAGTTAGGATCCAATCGATAGCATGGTTGAGGCGACTTGTCTATGAGTATGGGGTTCACCACCCATAAGCATTTAGACTTGTAAGCGGACGTTGAGGACCCATCTCAGTTGATCATCCGGCCTGAATGGGATGCCCCTCACGTTCGATGCTTACCGAGAACGTTCTGTGCTTGGCCTTGTCTGCTTAGACAAGTGGGTACGGTTCTCGGCTCTCCATGTGATTGTATCGTGACTGGAATTACATACGCTAACCCCGGGTCCCGACAGACTTGGTATCAGAGCAGGACTGTCTGTAGGCTTATCAAACCCTTGGTCGAAGTCGAGTCTAGCATTCTATAGTTATATAGTTACTTGGGTATATAAGGGAACAACGTAAGGCTTCTTTTTCTCCTTACCCTCATCAATCTGAGTTCTGAGTCACCCTTATCTTTTCTACGGGATGATAGGACTAGGCTCACCTATGTCTGACTTGAACATCTCGTTGAGTGCTTCCTTTTAGCCGTAGGATTGTTGTGGTCGTCCAGACTCATCGTGTTTTGAGTTCCTTGAGGAAGTTCTGTCCAAATTCTTCGAGGTTGTTTCATTTTCCATCCCGGTGTAGCCGTTATGCTGCCGGATTTGTTCCAAGTTTCTATGAATCATTGCCTTCGCATTATAATCTTTCTGCCTTCATCATGTCTTGTTATCCTTAAATCCATCATTCAACCTGTTCTAATTGTTGATTATTATCACACAGGATGTCAGGTGGAACTCGTAGTGCTGTTCGTCGGAATCGAGACTGTGTTCGGAATCGAAATGATGATGAACCCCTACCACCGCCTTCTGCGGCAGAAATCATGATGGAAGCTGAGAAGAATCAAAGTGATCAAACACGCCTTCTGGAGCTCATCGAGCAGAATACCTCACGTCATCGTAATGTGGTTGTGAGCATTCAGGACTTCATCCTCCTCAAGCCACCGGTATTCCGATGTTCTTCTGAGCCCCTTGAAGCTAATGATTGGCTCCGTTCCATCGAGCATAAGCTTGATACTGCACATGTTGCTCCCGATGATCGAGTTATATTCACGGCATACTTTCTGGAAGGTGCTGCCGCTGAATGGTGGGAGAACTATGTTGCTATGGAGCCAGATGGTCACGTAGTGACTTGGCAGGAGTTCTGTGTTGCCTTTCGAGGGTACCACCTTCTGGATGAGTTGATGGAGCGCAAGAAGGAAGAGTTCTGCAACCTGACTCAAGGAGAGATGTCCATCCATGAGTATGTGAGAGAGTTCAACCGTCTTGCTCGTTATGCCCAAGATGAGATCACCATCGATGCCAGAAAGCAAGCAAGGTTCCGTAAGGGACTTAGCCCCATCCTTCGTCATGATCTCAACCTCATCGAATTTGCCACCTTTGAGGATTTAGTCAACAGATCCTCCAGAGCTGAGCATGGCAATGAAATTTTCGAGGAGTCCCGTAAGCATGCTCTTGAGCTTGCTCCTTCTTCAAGTTCAGCCCCTCAGAAACGCCGAATTTGGATTCCAACCCGTGCCATACCTCAAAACCTTCTCCAGAAACCACCACCAAATATATGCCATCCACCCCGACACATTATTCCACCCCGGAATGATGGTGTGCAGCCAAGTAATCCCACTCCCAGCAATTCGGACAGGGTATGCTTTAAGTGTGGTCTTCCAGGCCACTACTATCGTCAATGCCCTCAGGTCTTGATGGCACCACGTCATTCTCGACCTAAGCCTCCAAAGAAAGCAACCACCAAAACCATCCCAGCAAAGCTTTCGGCCACAAGTACTGGTTGTGTGAACCAAATCTCAGTTGAGGACACCACTGATGCTTCTGACGTCATTCTTGGCACACTCACAGTCAATCATGTCCCCGCCTCCGTTCTTTTCGATCCAGGAGCTTCTCATTCATTCATGTCGGAGAGTTATGCACTTCGTCATGAGTTCCCCTTTGAAGAAATGTTTTCTCCAATGATCATTCAAACTCCTGGTTCAAAGTGGCAAACTAATAGAGTAAGCCATGTAAATCAAATTGCAATTGAGGGTTTAGTATTCCTTGCTTCTCTTATAGCCCTCAAATCTTCGGACATTGATGTTATCCTAGGAATGGATTGGTTATCAAGGCATAATGCTTTTCTGGATTGTAAAGCCAAATCAGTCAAACTCACCCATCCTTCAGGCCAGACCATTGACTACACATCACCCAGCTCTAGAATCCAGATGCATACTTTGAATGTGCTTCCCCTTCCAGACCTTGAAGATGTTCCGGTGGTTCGTGACTTCCCGGATGTCTTTCCTGAAGAGCTGCCGGGAATGCCACCCGACAGGTGTGTAGAATTCATAGTGGATCTTATACCAGGCACAACCCCAATTTCGAGACGCCCATATAGAATGGCCCCACATGAGTTAGCTGAGCTAAAAACCCAACTTGATGCTTCGTTGGCAAAAGGCTTCATCCGCCCTAGCTCATCGCCCTGGGGTTGCCCCGTTCTGTTCGTAACGAAGAAAGATGGAACAGAAAGGATGTGCGTAGACTATCGCCCGCTAAATCTAGCGACGATAAAGAACAAGTACCCATTGCCCAGGATCAATGATCTTTATGATCAACTTGCAGGATCCTCTGTCTTCTCCAAGATGGATTTGAGATTAGGCTATCATCAAATCAAAATCCGAAATGAGGACATACCCAAAACGGCTTTCACTACTCGTTATGGTCTTTACGAGTATACCGTCATGTCCTTTGGTTTAACCAATGCCCCCGCCACATTCTCGCGCTTAATGAATTCGATCTTCATGGAGTACTTAGATAAAAATTTTGTGGTTTATCTTGATGACATTCTCATCTACTCGAAGAACGAAGAAGAGCACGCAGAACATCTTAAGCTGGTATTGATGAAACTTAGAGAGCATCGCCTTTATGTCAAGTTCTCCAAGTGTGAATTTTGGCTACCAGAAGTGACCTGCTTAGGCCACGTGATTTCTGCGAAAGGTGTTGCAGTCAATCCCGAGAGAGTTCAGGCCGTCCTTGACTGGACTCCACCTGAATCGGTTAAGCAAGTTAGGAGTTTTCTTGGCCTAGCCAGCTATTGCCGCCGCTTCGTCGAGAACTTTTCTAAAGTTGCAAAGCCTCTTACTGAACTCCTCAAGAAAGATAAGAAATTCCAATGGACCCCCAAGTGCGAGGAAAGCTTTCAGGAGCTAAAAAGAAGATTGACTTCTGCACCCGTACTTGCACCTCCAGACACCAAAAGGGATTTCGAGATCTATTGTGATGCTTCACGGCAAGGGTTAGGATGTATACTTATGCAAGATCGACATGTGGTAGCTTATGCTTCACGCCAGTTGCGGCCACATGAAGAGAACTATCCTACCCATGATCTTGAACTCGCTGCCGTAGTTCATGCCCTGAAGACTTGGCGACATTACCTCCTTGGTAATCGTTGTGAGATTTATTCCGACCACCAAAGCCTCAAATATATTTTCACCCAGCCAGATCTTAATCTCAGGCAAAGACGCTGGATAGAGTTGATAAAAGATTATGACTTAGGAATTTCTTACACACCAGGCAAGGCCAATGTCATGGCTGATGCACTAAGTCGTAAGTCGTATTGTAACAACCTCATGTTACAACAATATCAACCACTTCTTCATGAGGAATTTTGAAAGCTCAATCTCGAGATTGTTCCTCGTGGATCTCTTTTCAACTTGGTGGCGAAACCAACCCTTGAGGATCAAATCAGAGTTGCCCAAAGGCGTGCACGAGGTGTTCGCCGGATCAAGGAGAACATTGCTAGCGGAGTTGCTAAATGTTTCTCCACAGATAGTAAAGGAACGGTATTCTATGAAAATCGTTTTGTAGTACCTAAGAATAAGGATCTACGGCAACTCATCCTCAAAGAAGCCCATGACACACCCCTCTCAATTCATCCCGGTAGCACAAAAATGTATCGAGATCTACGCCAGAGATTTTGGTGGACCCGGATGAAGAGAGACATTGCTCGATTTGTTGCTGAATATGATGTTTGTCGTCGCATTAAGGCAGAACACCAAAGACCTGCTGGTACACTTCAACCTTTGCCTATTCCCGAGTGGAAATGGGACAAAGTCGGTATGGACGTCATCACCGGCTTTCCAAGAAACCAGAAAGGAAACGATGCCATCTTCGTGGTCATTGATAGACTTTCCAAAGTTGCTCACTTCCTTCCCGTTCGCGAGTCTATAACTGCTAGCCAGTTAGCGGACTTGTATATCTCTAGAATTGTGTCTCTTCACGGTGTTCCTTTGGTGATCAATTCTGATCGTGGTAGCCTTTTCACCTCTAGATTCTGGGGAAGCTTTCAAAATGCTATGGGAACTCATCTATCCTTTAGTACAGCTTTCCATCCTCAGTCTAGCAGTCAAGTTGAAAGGGTTAATCAAATCTTGGAAGACATGCTCAGAGCTTGTGTTATCTCATTCGGAAAGAATTGGGAGAAGTCTCTTCCATTTGCCGAATTTTCTTATAACAACAGTTTTCAATCTAGTCTGAACATGGCTCCTTTCGAACTCCTCTATGGACGACGATGTCGAATACCATTAAACTGGTCAGAAACCGGTGAAAGAAAACTCTTTGGACCGGATATGATCAAGGAAGCAGAAGAGCAAGTTCGCATTGTTCGTGATCGATTGAAAGCCGCTCAATCTCATCAGAAAAGCTACTATGATCGTCATCATAGAAAGGAGAGCTACAATATTGATGAGAAGGCTTACCTTCGGGTTACTCCTCTGAAGGGAACCCAACGATTCGGTATCAAAGGCAAGTTGGCCCCACGTTACATCGGACCTTTCCGCATTCTCGCTAAACGTGGAGAAGTTGCCTACCAACTTGAACTACCCCCTCACCTTTCCCGAGTACATGATGTATTCCATGTGTCACAACTCAGGCGTTGCTTCAAGGACCCCATCCACGAAGTCGACCATGAAACGCTTGATCTTCAAGATGACCTTTCTTATCGAGAGTACCCTGTTCGTATTCTTGATTCAGCAGAGCGTGTCACTCGTCGTCAGAAGATCAAGTTCCTTAAAGTTCAGTGGTCGCATCACTCCGAGAAAGAAGCAACATGGGAAAGAGAAGACCGCCTCCGTGCCGAGTACCCCACCTTCCTCCCGACGACTTCTGAATCTCGGGACGAGATTCTTTTGAGTGGGGGCGAGTTGTCAGAACCCCAACTAGGGTAAGTGCTAGGGCTTGTTTGATCCCTTTGCATCATGCAAAAATTCAAAAAGAAATTTAAAAATGGGGAAGAAGAAAGCCCTGAGAAATTATTTGAAATGGCCAGATAAAAATCTTTTTCCAAAAATCATTTGAATATTTGGAAAATTCCTATAAATGATGCTGATCATTTTAAAAGTGGTTTGGGTATTTTCCCATACTCATGGAATTTTCTAATATTCAAATAGTGCTCTGGAAATTAAAGTTTACCCCTATTTGAATTGAAATTCAAATGTTTTGAATTTCAAAAATGTCCAAATTCTATATGTGGCTAGATACTGGTCTCCTAGTATTTATAAAAGTAATTGGGCATTTTTATAAAATGCTATGGTATTTGTTTTACTAGAGCAAAACAAATAACAGAAAAACTAAAAAGAAAAAGAAAGGAACAACCTACCTTGCGCCCACAGGCGAGGCCCACTCACCTGTAGCCGGCCCAGCCCACTCCAGGCGTCTTGTCTTCTTCCTCCCCGGCGCCCGAAGCAGCTCGGTGGCGAGCCGAGCGCCGTGGACGCCACCGAGGGATCTGGAGCCTCCTCTTCTCTCCGCGGATGCCACGGAGACGCCCAGAGAACGCCACACCCTTCCCCCTTCCTCCAGCTCACTCTCCTCCTCTCCCATCGTCGTTCTCGCACCCGCCCGAAGTGCACCGCAGAGCGCCGCCGTGAGCCCGCGCGGCCAGAGACGTCCATCGGCCGGGAAAAGCTATCCAGGAGAAGCGCCGGTGTCGCCTTCGTCTTCCAGCGCTCCGAATCGAGCCCCAACGGCCCAGACGACGACGCCCTGTTCAACCTCTCGCCGCCGGCCGCCGTGGACCCCGTCGAGAAATACACCGCCACCACGCCCTCCCAGATCTCGCCGTCGACGCCATTTCATCCGGGGTGAGCCCCTCGTTGTTTCCCCCCTTCTCCCGCTTTCCCCCGTGCCCCGTGCCCGTTTTTCATCTTCAACCGATGCCGGCCGCCGCAGACGTCGTCGTAGCCGTGGCCTCGAAGCTCCCCGAGACCCCCTGGTGGCCCAGCTCGATGCGGACGAGCACGAGACTTCTTCTCGTGCAAACGGCGCATGATTTGGTGGCCAGAATCCCCACCCCCGTGCTGCGCCGCCGTGGCTAGGTCGCCGCCGGTTAACCGCCGGTCATTAGTGCTAATGACCCTGCTAATCACCCCCTCCAGTGTCACTGACAAGTGGGCCCTGCCCCTAATTTAATCGTCTGTTAAGTTAATTCAAACCGGGGGATTAAATCACTGAGGCTGACACTCTGGCCCCACTGGTCAGCCCCCTGCTGATGTCATGCTGATGCATGGCTGACACAATAAACATTTTCCAGAGAATTATTTTAATCCAGAATATTACAGAAAATTGTTTAAACTTGGGAAATTCATAACTAATTCATTTTAACTCCAAATATAGCAAATAATATGTCTAAAATTATCAGGAAAATCCAAGGATTATGAATATGGGCTCTTTTTTCATGTTTGACTATTTTAAAATGGGTGAACAGTGCAAAACATCCATATGGCTTTAATTCAAATTCAAATTTGAAGCACATTTGCAAATGACTTTGAATTTGACTTCTTTTAAATGGAATTGTACCCATATTGTGACCAAGAACATCACCATTTCAATATTGATCATGTGTTTGAGCATTGCAAATAAATTTATACCTTGTTTGATTGTTTGCTCGATAGATGTGCAACCGGAACCGGAGGCCACCCCCTTCGTTGAAGACTCCGATATCGAACCTCGTCAGCAAGGCAAGCAAACCCCATTGATCATGTCTATAAAATCCCATTTCCCTCTCAGTCTCGCTTATGCATGTTTAGGAGATCACTTTGTATCAATTCTACCGCATAGTTGAACCCATATCCGATGCATGACCTATCATCTTGTCACAGTAGTAAGCAAACCACAATCCTAGCTGACATATGAGTTGATTGATATCATGAAGCCCCTGCAACTGTTATAGCTTATTGCATGCTTAGTGTTACATGAGATTGCTTTTGATGTGAGTCGGGATGATGATGAACATGGTGTTGATGAAAGTGAAACTGTGTCGGTGAATCCACCCTAATACAAGGTGAACGATGACAGGCTGTGTAGGAGTACACAGTGGGTTGTCTCGTTGAACACTGACTTAGGCATCGAGTTCTTGTATGGTAATCCAAGACAAAGAGTACAACCACACATTGGGCTCACTGACCCCTCTCGGCCTAGTACCTTGATCCGTGTCGACGTCCAGGAGTCACATTAGTTCGGGCTTTCCATTTGGCATCTGCATAGAAAAAGAATGAAGGAATGGTTGCATCATATAGATATGTGGGTGCACCTGTGAGGCAGGAAAACCATCTGCCAGAGGTGGCGTCTCGGTCACTTACATTTTTTGAGTCTGTTTCGTTGATCCGGCCGGGCTCTCGAGCGGAGGCAAACTCAGATAGTCGACTCCTGGAATAGACCGGTTGTGAGCGAAGTGTCGTGGTGAACATCCTCGCTGTCACCTCTTGAACGGTGGCGAGACCTGGCGGTAACCGATGGTCAGGTGTGTGTAGTTTACGCCCTTGCAAGGTTAACAAAACTATTCGAATAGCCGCGTCCGCGGTTAAGGATTACTTGGAACCTGTACCTGATTATTAGACAACTTGAACTGGATACTTCTAAAATACACAAAGATAAGTGCGAGTGCTATGGCGTGCTTTCTCGTGGGGAAGTCGAGGAAGGCACCATAGTGGTGTATTGATTGGAGATGTAGTGGACTCGTGTACGCTTCTTACCTCAAGTCTAGTATTCGTAGTTCAGGATTAGCCAAGTCAAAGCTGGAACTTCTGCTTGATGAAACCCCACCTCCCTTTTACTTTGATACTTGAGCATGAGTAGTATAGATCTGATGTAAGTCTTGATGAGTACGACTTTGTACTCACGTTTGCTTATTCTATGTTTTAGATGAGAACCCGGACCCCGATGGAGTCACCTTCGTGAAGCTCGACGTTGACTAAGTTAGCATAGTCCCAGACAGCAGTCTGGCCCCTCGTGGAAGGGCAGGTTTTTTTTACAAGGCTTCTCTAAGCCATTTGTTAAACTTGTCTGTACTCAGACCTAATTTGCTTCCGTTGTATGATGTAATGTTGATCACAGACATGTGATCTTTGTATGCTCTATGTGTATATCACTAAAGAATACTTTGTAGAGTTATGTGATGATACCTGCTATTCATACTAGGCATGTGTGCTGCGTGTATGTTTATAACATGCATGTCTTAGTATGGGTTTTCGAGACCTTAGTTGTGATCTGGCTGGCGGTCTTTTATACACCAAGTGGCCCTTAGATGTGCGCAGCTTGGGGCATCGCAATGCGATTGTTCGTGACTCTGTCACGTGCACACTTTGTTGTATGATCGAGCCCACCCTAGACCCCGACTAAGTGATCGGGCTGGAGTAAGTCTATGTAAGAGTTAGGATCCAATCGATAGCATGGTTGAGGCGACTTGTCTATGAGTATGGGGTTCACCACCCATAAGCATTTAGACTTGTGAGCGGACGTTGAGGACCCATCTCAGTTGATCATCCGGCCTGAATGGGATGCCCCTCACGTTCGATGCTTACCGAGAACGTTCTGTGCTTGGCCTTGTCTGCTTAGACAAGTGGGTACGGTTCTCGGCTCTCCATGTGATTGTATCGTGACTGGAATTACATACGCTAACCCCGGGTCCCGACAATTTATTTCCTCCCAGGCTTGCATAATTTTGAGGACCAGAAAGATTCATATGAAGCAATTCAAGAGGACGAGTGGTAGTCATGATAGTCTTCGCTGAATGATGTTTCTTCGTAATTTTCCCAGCTTCATACGCACTACAGAGACGATCCTTATCGAATTTTACTTCGCTAAGGCCAATAACATGATTCTTCTTCATTAAGTTATGAAGATTTCTCAACCCTGCATGACCAAGTCTTCGATGCCATAACCATCCAGATGAAGCTTTTGCCATTAAGCATGTGGATACAGCAGGGCCCGAAGAAAAATCAACAATGTATAAATCTCCCTTTCGGTAACCCTCGAAGACAAACGTATAGTCATCCTGTGAAAAGACAACACAACGCGAAGCAGAAAATAGAACAAGCATACCCATATCACATAACTTAGAAATAGACATAAGATTATATCCAAGTGATTGGACTAGCATAACCTTGTCAATGTGCTTATCTTTCGATATGGCAACCTTACCCAAACCTAAAACTTTACCCTTGTTGTTATCACCGAAGGTAATGTACTTCTCAGAAGAGTGAGATAGTTTTTCTTCGGTGAATAACTCCTTGTCTCCGGTCATATGGTTTGTACAACCACTATCCATGACCCATTCGGATCCACCAGAGACATAGCCCTGCAGAAGAATTAGTTCTTCTTAACCACCCACAAACGAGCAGGTGACTGAGAAGATGTTGAAGCACTGGTTGAAGCAATATTAAAGCGAACAGGAGTGTATTGCTTCGGTGTACCATCAAGCACACCATAAATGTAAGTCCTCTGCGAATGGTTAGGATAAGAATGAGCATATGCAATCTTAGTATGATTATTATGAGGACGATAGGTATGACGACCAGTGCGATAGTATTGCTTCTGTGGCACATTTGATTCGGTCACCAATGGATCATTTCTCGTTTCTAGAGAATAGAAATGATTCGGTGGTACCGAAGACTTTCCCTGCATGGTATGGTTAGCAGGCAGTTTTTCCACAAGTGCTTTCTGCACCCATATCTGGCTCTTATAGAAGCCATTCTTAGGAGGAGTACCAACATACTCAGCTGTAACCTTTCTCTGTTCATCTTTGATGAGCTTGTAGTCAGAATCAAGTGATTCGTCTAAAATGGCTTTGTTCATCTTGCAATCAAAACCTGAAAGGTTAGCTATATCAATGGGGTTCCCCTTTGCAAGGACCCAAACAGTCTTAGGATACTGCTCAGGTTCCCAATAGGTGCCATCAAGGTTTATCTTTCTCTCAAAACCAACACCTTCATTCCTGGGATTCCTGTGAAGGAGAGCCTTCCTCAGGATATCACAGAGATACTGGTGACCTTGCACACCTTTGAACATGCCTGTTTCAAATAAGTTTTTCAACCTGAGGAGTTCCTCGGTAACAGCAGGATTTTCCTCATCAGAGGCATTAGTATCATCAATAACAATAGGAGCTTTGCCTTTGGAACCAGTTTTTCTTCGTTCCAAACAATCCAAACAAGGTGATTCAGATTTATGATTTGCTTCAGAACCTTGTTGAGCCATGAGAGAGAGATTGACATTTTCCAACTCTTCATGAGCCTCTTTCAGTTTTTCGAGAGCCATTTTCCTCTGAAGAAATTCATAGGTGAGCTTCTCATAATCGACTGAAAGAAGATCATGCCGAGAGGATAACTCTTCAAACTTCTCCTTCAGAGCAGCATGCTCATTAGTTAAAGTTTGACCTTTCTCTATCTCATCGATCAACAGAGTTTCTGATTTCTTAATGGTTTTGCTTAGTGAATCAAGTTCATCTTGTTGGATTGAAGCAATTTTAGCAAGTTTAGCATAGCTTATCTTTGAATCACTGTCATATGAGGAACAATCGGAAGTATCATAGTTAGATTTTGATGAAGATACCTTCGCCTTGGCCATGAAGCAATATGCAGGAGATTCATCTTCACTACTGTTGTTGGTGAAGAATGAGCTCGAAGCTTTTGTCGAAGCATCTGCTGAAGCGAATGCCAAACCAGCAACACCATCTGATTCCGACCCAGACCCAGACCTTGAGCCTGAAAGAGCTTCGGACCCAGAGGCTTCGTCTTTAGAGTTCATCTCCTTTCCCAGATAAGCCTTGGCTCGGTGAGAGCTGCTTCGACGAGACGAGTGAGTCTTCGATGAAGAACCCTCACGCTTCTTGTGATACTTCTTCCTCTTGTCATCGTCAGAATCTTTCTTCTTATCTCTTCTCAAATTGGAATCATGTCTCTTGGATTCATAGATTCTGGAAGATCTGTGGGACTTGGATGAGGAGTCTCTGAGTGAATGTTTTTCTTTGTTCTCAACTTCCCACAGAGGGCAATCAGCAATGTGGTGACCTGGTTTCTTGCATTTGTAGCAGCAGTTGTCTTTTGATGGAGAGCTTCTTCAGGATGAGCGGTGAGATGAGTGAGTGGAGCTTCTTGAAGAATAACTCTTTTTCGGTGAAGAAAAACCTTTTCTTTGGAAGCGGTTGAAGCGTCTCATGATCAATGCTAAATCCTTTCCAATGCTTGCAGGATCATCTGATTCGACACCTAAAGAAGAACTGACCTCGGGTGAAGAATGACGTGAAGCTTTTGCTTTCAAAGCATGAGTTTTTCTTCGAGAGCCATTTATGTCACGTTTCTCACCTTCTTCCATTTCAAAGGTAGTGAGTCTCTCAAGAATATCAGCGGCAACAAGACGTCTGAAATCAGTCCTTTCCTTGATCATCAGCACACTGTGATCAAACGAGTCATCCAATGAGCGAAGAAAAGTTCTAACAACTGAGTGAGGAGTAATGTCATCAGCACCGAGGGAAATCAACTCATTTGCAAGTGCTGTGAGTCTGCTGTAAATGGAGCTGACTTTTTCACCCTCGTTTCTCTTGAAGCGATAGAATTTGCTTCGGAGTGTGTCAATTCTGGCATCTTTCTGGGTAGAAACACCTTCACCAATCTTTTCAAGATAGTCCCAGACAACTTTGGCAGTTGGAATATTCTTCACTTCATGATACTTTTCTGGTGTCAAGTGATTGGTGATGAAAACCCAAACTTCAGAATCAAGATCAATCAGTTTTGCTTCTTCAGGAGTGATGGCGTTCTCGTCTGCAACTGTAACACCATACAAGACAACTTGCCAGGCGATAGAGTTGATAGCCATGATATTTCTCTTCGTCTTGTCCTTCTAGTACGGGTAGTCCTTCCCATTGAAAACAGGAATAGGTTCGCCGGAGCGAATAGCTGCGAAAGACATACTTGAAGACACTCCAGGAGGTTACTCCAAAACACACAGAGTGTAGGGAGTGACTAGCTCTGATACCAATTAAAAGTACAAGTATGTGATCAGAGGGGGAGGGGGTGAATGATCACTTCAAAATTTTCGAATGAAGCTTTTGAAGTGAAGCATAAGTAGTGCGGAAAAGCAAATTAAAACTGGAAGCGAAACTAAATGCAGTGAATCAAAACACATTGAAGCATAACTGTGAAGCAAATGCAATACAGAAGGTAAATGCTTGAAGTAAAACAAACTGGGACTCGGCGATGTTTGTTCGACCAATTCACGCTCTCCAAAGCGCTACTTCTGGTTGGAGGGACTGGTGATTGAACCCCTGGAGCAAATCTCTCTCCGTCCGTTTCTCCACTGCACCAAACTCCTTGAGCTTGGTCAGTTCTTCACTCGTGGTTGATTATTGAGGAAATCACCAAAACCTTTGACAAACTGGACTTCGAGGCGAGAATTACTCTTCGCTCTCTGAAGAACAACACTCTAACCGTCTAGGAGAATTGCAGTTCTCCAAGATAAAAAGGCTAGCAAGCTTTCACCTAAGTCATCTCGAATCTACTCAGATCAATGGGACTTAGGCTTCAGTATTCTAGATTTTGGGTTTTGCTTCGGTGGCGTTCTTGGGGTTCTCTCTTCAGTCTCTCTTTGAAATATTCTCGGAGCAGCCACCCGCAAATGGAGGAGGGGGCGACGTATTTATAGTTGGCGATCCCGAGGTGTGGAATGACCAAATTGACCCGAGGTGACAGCTTGACACGTGTCCACAACGGTCGGATTTGTCATTACTGTGCAACTTTACTTGAGGAACAAGTAAAGCTGACTCACGGACTTAGTTCTTCTTCAGTAGCCAAAGAACGAAGTCTTTGCTACCGAAACTTAACTTAGTGCACATGAGATTTCTTCGCTCAGGCTTCTCACTTGGTTTGGATTTGATCTGAGCATTTTCTCAATGACTTCGGTGTCCACAAACTAAATACCCCTCTTGATAGTACGGTTTGTCCTATGACTCAAAGAACCGAAAAATAACTACACAAAAACATCTAAGTCTTGCGCCGTCCTCTTCATTTCCTTCAATGAGTAGAGCTTCAGGACACCTTCATTTTTGGGGGTCATCCTTCGTGATTAAGCTTCGCTCCGTGGGTTATGCTTCGATAACTTGAAGATCTTCCCTAAAGCTTTATCACTTAGCTTGTCCTTTAGGAACCTATACAACTGTTTACACTAGAAAACATTGTTAGTTCCTCTACTGTCTTGTCCAACAATATCCAAAACACATGGGGGCAAAACTTTGCTCTTACAATTTCCCCCTTTTTGGACTATTGTTGACAAAACAGGCATCGATAAAAGATATTGAAGTTTTTGTGAAGGGATGGGACAAACTCTAAGATATGAAGTTTTGGGCTCCCCCTGAATGCAAGCATCGAAGATTTATATAATCGAAGTTAATGCTTGAGATAATTTTCTTCGGTGGAGAGCTAAACAAAAAAATCTTAGTGAATAGAATTGCATTTGAAGATATGTATCCAGGAATGTATGCAATTGCTTCCAATGACCTGTGACTTAGAAAAAGATAACCACCTGCAAGATAGAAGATACGAAGCAATACTTGCAAGCAAAGGGGTTATTAAAACTTAAGCATAGCACAGGAGTAGCATGACCGAAGTTAAACTTAAGTTACAACCCAATCGAAGAGAATGGAACGTTTGTTGTAACTTAACCAAACGAAGAAAAAACAAATGGAAAGAACCCTTTCCCCGATGCAAATCTAACTCATCGATGCCCTCATTCTCCCCCTTTTTGTCAATGATTGGACAAAAGGTTGAGAAAAGGTTCGAGAGATCTATTTCGCGGCATCATCACCCTGAGGACCCGACGAAGCTGTGCTTGACGAAGAATCATCCGACGAAGACTGATCGCCTGAGGATTCTTCTTCGGAAGAAGACGTAGGAATAGCTTTGTGGCATGTCTGAGTGATGAGGTTGATGTCGAGGTCGCTGTCGTCGAGGCCGTCGTCGTCCTTTGAAGTAATGGAGTCATTCTCGGAGATGGTATCAGGCCGGATGGGTTCAGGTTCGTTGACGAAGAATACTTCATCAATCTTGTGCAGGGGAGGGATCTTCTGATTCGGGCGGTCCACTGATTCATCACGGGAAAAGTGTCACTGGAGGTGCTCATACTCTTTGTAGATGCGATCTTTACGAAGGCCTTTGACAGAGTTGAATTTCCGGAGCCCCTTCCAGGAATGGCTTTGAGAACACGCAAATACTGATTGTTGTTAAGTACAATGTTGCCCACTCTGTTGATCTCATCAGCAAGAAATTGCATTTGGCGCTGATTGGCTTCAATGTAATTCTCAAGCATTTCCTGCGATCGAAGATTAACTTCAAAATGATGGCAGTCTTTCTGGAACATCTTGGATAAGTTTCGCTCATTGACTTCATGGCGCACACCAACATATGTGGCAAAAGGATCATTGGGCTTCCTCAGTAGTGCCAAAGTGTCACGCACTGGTGGTGAGAAAAGCTTCGGGTGATGGAGAGCCACAAAGTCTTCGTTCCTGCCATAGTCACAAACAACTTGCAGCCAGGGAGCATAAGGTTTCAGTGTGAAAGGTAGCTCAGCTGCATAAACCAAGTTCCTAATGAAGCAGTCTTCAAAGTCAAAGAGAAGACCATGAGTGAGCTTCATAATTGCATGTCTTGTCTCAGGATAAAGGTTCGATTCTTCCGAAGCTGTACTCAAAGGAATCAATGAGTTGGACAAGATGTAGAACCAAGTCCTTGAGATGAAGTTCAAATGCTTCGGGCGAATGTTTTGAGGAATATAGTTTTCAGTGACTTCAGTATCCAACAGAGTAGCAAATTCTTCTTCAGTCAGATCAGGTTCTAAATGAATCTTTTCTTGGACGCCAGAATGCCTTGGAATATTGACTATCTCCATGAATTCAACAGAGGACATCCTGAAGATTTTGCCTTGTATCATCCATTCCAGTGTCCATGAGCTGGGTTCGTTGGCTTCACCAGAAACATAAAGAGTTTCATAGAATTTCTTGATGATCTCAGAGTTGAAAGGAGTGCTCAAAGCAAACAACCGAGTCAAATTCTGATTTTCAATAGTTTCTAGGACGTTTTGAAAGCAAGTGGCGGTGGAAAGACTTCTCATGTCCAGAAACTTGTGCCTAAACAGAACTCCTTGCTGACAGAAGACTTTGGTGTATAAGACTTGTTGCTCTGCAGTCCAAAAGCAAAGATCATCAGCTGTGCGGTCTGAAGCATACGGACTGACACCAAAGAACCGATGGCTCTTCCGATGCTATTCCAAGTTGAATTCCGGTCCATGCCTTGAAGAATAACCAACACCCTTGAATATAGGAAAAGTTTCACGAGGGTAATTGGAGTCAAGCTGGGTATCTTGGCAGGGGCGCGAAGGCGCGCAAAACCTTTGCAGAGGAGCAATTTGATTGGCTCTTGAAGGGCTAGCTGATTGAGCGACAATAAGTGCTTGCTCTTGCGACAAATTCAGAATTTGAACTTGTTTTCTTCGTCGTCATGTGCTTCGGAATGGGGCACATTTGCTTCAGAATCTTGAACAGTTCTGGCTGGGGAAAAATCTTGGCATATATGAGTTCTGGAGTGGGTTGGTGATGGTGAATTAGCTTCACGGGGAGGTGATGGAGGTGGTGCGAGAGCAACTGGTGGAGTGGGAATCCTTCGTGGTTCGAGGGTTGGAGCACGGATGGGTGTGGGAACACGGGGTGGTATAGGTGTGGGTGTTCGTGCAGGCGTTGGAGTTGGGGTAGGATCTCTTTGTGGTGGAGTTGGTTTGGGGGCGGTTCTGGTAGGAGGAGGTGTGGGAGTCTTGGTGGGTGGAGCTGAAGGCTTTGGTGTGGGCTGGGATGGCTTTGGCTTTGGTGTAGGAGTGGGAACTGCTTCAGGAGTTTCCGTTGGCTGTTCATCACTGGTATCCATGTCTGCGGCAGAAGCCAAAGTAACCTTGCGCTTCTTGGTGGTTCTCTTCTTGGGTGAAGGGTCTGAAGCCTTTGCAGCAGTGGGCTTTGCAGCCGGAGGTTCTGCTTCAAGCGAAGCCTTGCGCTTCCTTGAATCCCTTTCCATAATGGAAGCATTATGGGTCTTCATGTCGGGACCCGGGGTTAGCATATGTAATTCCAGTCACGATACAATCACATGGAGAGCCGAGAACCGTACCCACTTGTCTAAGCAGACAAGGCCAAGCACAGAACGTTCTCGGTAAGCATCGAACGTGAGGGGCATCCCATTCAGGCCGGATGATCATCTGAGATGGGTCCTCATCGTCCGCTCGCAAGTCTAAATGCTTATGGGTGGTGAATCCCATACTCATAGACAAGTCGCCTCAACCATGTTATCGATTGGATCCTAACTCTTACATAGACTTACTCTAGCCCGATCACTTAGTCGGGGTCTAGGGCGGGCTCGATCATACAACAAAGTGTGCACGTGACAGAGTCACGAGCAATCGCATCGCGATGCCCCAAGCTGCGCACATCTAAGGGCCACTTGGTGTATAAAAGACCGCCAGCCAGATCACAACTAAGGTCTCGAAAACCCATACAAAGACATGCATGTTATAAACATACACGCAGCACACATGCCTAGTATGAATAGTAGGTATCATCACATAACTCTACAAAGTAATCTTTATTGATATACACATAGAGCATACAAAGATCACATGTCTGTGATCAACATTACATCATACAACGGAAGCAAATTAGGTCTGAGTACAGACAAGTTTAACAAATGGTTTAGAGAAGCCTTGTAAACAAACATGCCCTTCCACGAGGGACCAGACTGCTGTCTGGGACTATGCTAACTTAGTCAACGTCGAGCTTCACGGAGGTGACTCCATCAGGGTCCGGGTTCTCATCTAAAACATAGAATAAGCAAACGTGAGTACAAAGTTGTACTCAGCAAGACATACATCAGATCTATACTACTCATGCTCAAGCATCAAGGTAAAGGGAGGTGGGGTTTCATCATGCAGAAGTGCCAGCTTTGACTTGGCTAGTCCTGAACTACGAGTACCATACTTGAGGTAAGAAGCGTACACGAGTCCACTACATCTCCAACCAATACACCACTATGGTTGCTTCCTCGACTTCCCCACGAGGAGGCACACCATAGCACTCACACTTATCTTGGTGTATTTTAGAAGTATCCAGTTCATGCTGTCTAATAATCAGGTACAGGTTCCAAGTAGTCCATAACCGCGGACGCGGCTATTCGAATAGTTTTGTTAACCTTGCAAGGGTGTAAGCTACACACACATGACCATCGTTTACCGCCAGGTCTCGCCACCGTAAAAGAGGTGACAGCGAGGATGTTCACCACGACACTTCGCTCACAACCGGTCTATTCCAGGAGTCGACTATATGAGTTTGCCTCCGCTCGAGAGCCCGGCCGGATCAACGAAACGGACTCAAACAATGTAGGTGACCGAGACGCCACCTCTGGCAGATGGTTTTCCTGCCTCACAGGTGCACCCACATATCTATATGATGCAACCATTTCCTTCGTTCTTTTTCTATGCACATGTCAAATGGAAAGCCCGAACTAATGTGACTCCTGGACGTCGACACGAATCAAGGTACTAGGCCGAGAGGGGTCAGTGAGCCCAATGTGTGGTTGTACTCTTTGTCTTGGATTACCATACAAGAACTCGATGCTTAAGGCGGTGTTCAACGAGACAACCCACTGTGTACTCCTACACAGCCTCTCATCGTTCACCTTGTATTAGGGTGGATTCACCGACACAGTTTCACTTTCATCAACACCATGTTCACTACCATCCCGACTCACATCAAAAGTAACCTCACTGTAACACTAAGCATGCAATAAGATGTAACAGTTGCAGGGGCCACATGATATCAAACAACTCCTATGTCAGCTAGGATTGTGGTTTGCTTACTACTGTGACAATACGATAGGTCATGCATCGGATATGGGTTCAACTATGCGGTAGAATCGATACAAGATGATCTCCTAAACATGCATAAGCGAGACTGAGAGGGAATTGGGATTTTATAGACATGATCAATGGGGTTTGCTTGCCTTGCTGACGATACACGGGTCTTAACGGTGGTCTTCTTCTTCGGGGGTGATCACCGTCTCGGCAAAGCTGTTACCGGCACAATCATCAACAAAGGGGGACAACATTGAATTGAAATGCACAATCACTTGATTATGTTGTCCATGATGTGAATGGTATTGGTTTGATCTAGGTTCAATTTGCCACATTTTAATTGAAGTTGATTAGAAAATTAATTCAAATTCAAACTCCAAATGTTATTCAAATTAGGTCAACTTGCATTTGCTAATGTTTGATCATTGTAAACAATGTTATAATGTGTGGGATAAGCTTCTGAAGTACAAGTGACCATATGTGCATTGCACTGGTTCAATTTAGAAATGCATTTGGAATAAATTTGAATTAATTCCATTTAAGCCAAATAGCAAAAGTTACTGGTCCCATTTTAAAATCAACTCAAACATGGTTGAAAGTTGCATATTTGGATAGAGAATTTTATGCTGATCATTTTTCATATATTATTTGTCCAATTTGGAGTCCATAAGAATTAGTTATGAATTTCCAAAGTTTAATCAATTTTCTGTAATTTCTAGAATATCTTTAAATCATTTCTATTTTTCTGGAATTGAATTAATGCGTCAGCATGATGCAAGAATGACATCAGTGGGGGGGGGGGCTGACATGTGGGTCCACCCTGTCAGTGGCCCACTGCTTGATCTCTGTTTAATTAACAGAAACAGAGGATTAGGGGGGGGGGGGGTTGGCCCCACTTGTCATTGACCCATGGGGCCAATTAGGAGGGGGATTAGCCCCTTAGTTAGTGCGGCCACGTGGGCCTACCGGAGTTGGCCGGCGGCGACCAAACTCCACGGCGGCGCCCACTGGTCAGGGCCTCTCCGGCCACAGGAGCGCGTGGGGAAGCTACCAGAAGGTAGCCCCCGCACGTCCGCACCCAGTGCTGCTACGCAGGGGTCTCGGGGACGCCGGAGTCCACGGCGGGGAGGAGCTCCAGCGGCGGCCGGCGACTGCTGAAGAGGAAAAACGGGCACGGGGCACGGGGAAGAGCGGGAGAAGGGGGGAAAACAACGAGGGGCTCACCCCAGATGCAATGGCGTCGACGGCGAGAGCTGGGAGGGCGCGGTGGCGGTGTATTTCTCGACGGGGTCCACGATGGCCGGCGGAAAATCGGCGAAGATGGCGTCATCCTTGGGGCTGCTGGGCTCGACTTGATGCTTCTGGTCGAAGAAGTCGTCGCTGGGGAGTCCTCTGGACAACACGGCGGCACGGTGGAGGCACGGTGGCCACGCAGGCGCACAACGGCGGCCGGCGGCGAGCTAAGGGTGACGGAGAAACGGCGAGGGGGAGAGAGGGAGAGCGAGCCAGAGGAGGGGAAAGGAAGGGGGGGCTACACGGGGTCTCCACGGCGAGGAGATAAGGACAGGGCGCCGTGGATAGGCTGCCGACGGCGGCATGCCCGCCACGCAGGTGCCCGCCTGCCTGGCTCGGGGAAGAAGACAGTGGTGCCCTTGGGCTGGGCCACCTCCCCGAGTTGGGCCGGTTTACTGGTAAGCTTCTTTTCCTTTTCTGTTTCTTTTTATTTTCTGTATTTTTGTTGTGCCTTGATAAATAAATACCTAGGCAATTTATAAAATGCCAAAAACTTTTACATGGACTTACAAAGCATATAGTTAGCCATTCACAAGTTTTGGAGATTTTTGAAAATGAAACAATTTGAATTTAAATTCAAATTGGAGTTAAATTTAATTTCCAATGCACCTTTTGAATATTTGAATATTCCATGGGCATGGGAAAATACCCAAACCACTTTTAAAATGATCAGCATCATTTATAGGAATTTTCCAAATATTCAAATGATTTTTGGAAAAAGATTTTTATCTGGCCATTTATTTAAATTCCTCAGGGCTTTTCTGTTCCCCATTTTTGAATTTCTTTTTGAATTTTTCACATGATGCAAAGCACAAACAAACCCTAGCACTTACCCTAGTTGGGGTTCTGACAACTCGCGCCCACTCAAAAGAATCTCGTCCCGAGATTCAGAAGTCGTCGGGAGGAAGGAGGGGTACTCGGCACGGAGGCGGTCTTCTCTTTCCCATGTTGCTTCTTTCTCGGAGTGATGTGACCATTGAACTTTCAGGAACTTGATCTTCTGACGGCGAGTGACACGCTCTGCTGAATCAAGAATACGAACAGGGTACTCTCTTCATCAAGAATGCGGAAAGGTCCGATGTAACGTGGGGCCAACTTGCCTTTGATACCGAATCTTTGGGTACCCTTCAGAGGAGTAACCCGAAGGTAAGCCTTCTCATCAATATTGTAGCTCTCTCCTCTATGATGACAATCATAGTAGCTCTTTTGACGAGACTGAGCAGCTTTCAATCGATCACGAACAATGCAAACTTGCTCTTCTGCTTCCTTGATCATATCCGGTCCAAAGAGTTGTCTCTCACCGGTTTCTGACCAGTTAAGGGGTGTTCGACATCGTCATCCATAGAGGAGTTCAAAAGGAGCCATGTTCAGACTAGATTGAAAACTGTTGTTATAAGAAAATTCGGCGAATGGAAGAGATTTCTCCCAATTCTTTCCGAAAGAGATAACACAAGCTCTGAGCATGTCTTCCAAGATTTGATTAACCCTTTCAACTTGACCACTAGACTGAGGATGGAAAGCTGTAATAAAGGATAGATGAGTTCCCATAGCATTCTGAAAGCTTCCCCAAAATCTAGAGGTGAAAAGGCTACCACGATCAGAATTGATCACCAAAGGAACACCGTGAAGAGACACAATTCTAGAGACGTACAAGTCCGCTAATGGCTAGCAGTTATAGACTCGCGAACGGGAAGGAAGTGAGCAACTTTGGAAAGTCTATCAATGACCACGAAGATGGCATCATTTCCTTTCTGGGTTTTTGGAAAGCCGGTGATGAATTCCATACTGACTTTGTCCCATTTCCACTCTGGAATAGGCAAAGGTTGAAGTGTACCAGCAGGTCTTTGGTGTTCTGCCTTAATGCGACGACAAACATCACATTCAGCAACAAATCGAGCAATGTCTCTCTTCATCCGGGTCCACCAAAATCTCTGGCGTAGATCTCGGTACATTTTTGTGCTACCGGGATGAATGGAGAGGGGTGTATCATGGGCTTCTTTGAGGATGAGTTGCCTTAGATCCTTATTCTTAGGTACTACCAAACGATTTTCAAAGAATACCGTTCCTTTACTATCTCTGGAGAAACATTTAGCAACTCCGCTAGCAATGTTCTCCTTGATCCGGCGAACACCTCGTGCACGCCTTTGGGCAACTCTGATCTGATCCTCAAGGTTTGGTTTCGCCACCAAGTTGAAAAGAGATCCACGAGGAACAATCTCGAGATTGAGCTTTCGAAATTCCTCATGAAGAAGTGGTTGATACTGTTGTAACATGAGGTTGTTACAATACGACTTACGACTTAGTGCATCAGCCATGACGTTGGCTTTGCCTGGGGTGTAAGAAATTCCTAAGTCATAATCTTTTATCAACTCTATCCAGCGTCTTTGCCTGAGATTAAGATCTGGCTGGGTGAAAATATATTTGAGGCTTTGGTGGTCGGAATAGATCTCACAACGATTACCAAGGAGGTAATGTCGCCAAGTCTTCAGGGCATGAACTACGGCAGCGAGTTCAAGATCATGGGTAGGATAGTTCTCTTCATGTGGCCGCAACTGGCGTGAAGCATAAGCTACCACATGTCGATCTTGCATAAGTATGCATCCTAACCCTTGCCGTGAAGCATCACAATAGATCTCGAAATCCCTTTTGGTGTCTGGAGGTGCAAGTACGGGTGCAGAAGTCAATCTTCTTTTTAGCTCTTGAAAGCTTTCCTCGCACTTGGGAGTCCATTGGAATTTCTTATCTTTCTTGAGGAGTTCAGTAAGAGGCTTTACAACTTTAGAAAAGTTCTCGACGAAGCGACGACAATAGCTTGCTAAGACAAGAAAACTCCTAACTTGCTTAACCGATTCAGGTGGAGTCCAGTCAAGGACGGCCTGAACTCTCTCGGGATTGACTGCAACACCTCTCGCAGAAATCACGTGGCCTAAGTAGGTCACTTCTGGTAGCCAAAATTCACACTTGGAGAACTTGGCATAAAGGCGGTTCTCTCTAAGTTTCATCAATACCAACCTAAGGTGTTCTGCGTGCTCTTCTTCATTCTTCGAGTAGATGAGAATGTCATCAAGATAAACCACAACAATTTTATCTAGGTACTCCATGAAGATCGAATTCATTAAGCGCGAGAATGTGGCGGGGGCATTGGTTAAACCAAAGGACATGAAGGTATACTCGTAAAGACCATAACGAGTAGTGAAAGCCGTTTTTGGAATGTCCTCGTTTCGGATTTTGATTGGTGATAGCCTAATCTCAAATCCATCTTAGAGAAGACAGAGGATCCTGCAAGTTGATCATAAAGATCATTGATCCTGGGCAGTGGGTACTTGTTCTTTATCGTCGCTAGATTTAGCGGACGATAGTCTACGCACATCCTTTCTGTTCCATCTTTCTTCGTTATGAACAGAACGGGGCAACCCCATGGCGATGAGCTAGGGCGGATGAAGCCTTTTTCCAACGAAGCATCAAGTTGGGTTTTTAGCTCAGCTAACTCATGTGGGGCCATTCTATATGGGCGCCTGGAAATTGGGGCTGTGCCTGGTATAAGATCCACTATGAATTCTACACACCTGTCGGGTGGCATTCCCGGCAGCTCTTCAGGAAAGACATCCGGGAAGTCACGAACCACCGGAACATCTTCAAGGTCTGGAAGGGGAAGCACATTCAAAGTATGCATCTGGATTCTAGAGCTGGGTGATGTGTAGTCAATGGTCTGGCCTGAAGGATGGGTGAGTTTGACTGATTTGGCTTTACAATCAAGGAAAGCATTCTGCCTTGATAACCAATCCATTCCTAGGATGACATCGATGTCCGAAGATTTGAGGGCTATAAGAGAAGCAAGGAATACTAAACCCTCAATTGCAATTTGATTGCCATGGCTTACTCTATTAGTTTGCCACTTCGAACCAGGAGTTTGAATGATCATTGGAGAAAACATTTCTTCAAAAGGAAACTCATGACGAAGTGCATAACTCTCCGACATGAATGAATGAGAAGCTCCTGGATCGAAAAGAACGGAGGCGGGGACATGATTGACTGGGAGTGTACCAAGAATGACGGCAGAAGCATCAGTGGTGTCCTCAACTGAGATTTGGTTCACACAACCACTACTTGTGGCTGAAAGCTTTGCTGGCATGGCTTTGGTGGCTGATTTCTTTGGCGGCTTGGGTCGAGAATGACGTGGTGCCATCAAGACCTGAGGGCATTGACGATAGTAATGGCCTGGAAAACCACACTTAAAGCATACCCTGTCTGAATTGCTGGGAGTGGGATTACTTGGCTGCACACCATCATTCCGGGGTGGAATAATGTGTTGGGGTGGATGGCATATATTTGGTGGTGGCCTCTGAAGAAGGTTTTGAGGTATGGCTCTGGTTGGAATCCAAATTCGGCGTTTCTGAGTGGCTGAACTTGAAGAAGGAGCAAGCTCAAGAGCATGCTTACGGGACTCCTCGAAAATTTCATTTCCATGCTCAGCTCTGAAGGATCTGTTGACTAAATCCTCAAAGGTGGCAAGTTCGATGAGGTTGAGATCATGACGAAGAATGGGGCTAAGTCCCTTACGGAACCTTGCCTGCTTTCTGGCATCGGTGGTGATCTCATCTTGGGCATACCGAGCAAGACGGTTGAACTCTCTCACATACTCATGGATGGACATCTCTCCTTGAGTCAGGTTGCAGAACTCTTCTTTCTTGCGCTCCATCAACTCATCCAGAAGGTGGTACCCTCGAAAGGCGACACAAAACTCCTGCCAAGTCACTAGGTGACTATCTGGCTGCATAGCAACATAGTTCTCCCACCATTCAGCGGCAGCACCTTCCAGAAAGTATGCCGCGAATATAACTCGATCATCGTGAGCATCATGTGAAGTGTCAAGCTTACGCTCGATGGAATGGAGCCAATCATCAGCTTCAAGGGGCTCGGAAGAACATCGGAATACCGGTGGCTTGAGGAGGATGAAGTCTTGAATGCTCACAACCACATTGCAATGACGTGAGGTATTCTGCTCGATGAGCTCCAGAAGACGTGTTTGATCGCGTTGATTCTTCTCAGCTTCCATCATGATTTTCGCCGCAGAAGGCGCTGGTAGAGGTTCATCATCATTTCGATTCCGAACACGGTCTCGATTCCGACGAACATCACTACGAGTTCCACCTGACATCCTGTGTGATAAAAATCAACAATCAGAATAGGTTGAATGATGGATTCAAGGATAACAAGACATGATGAATGCGGAAAAGATTGAAATGCGAAGGCAAAGATTCATAGAAACACGGGATAAATCCGGCAGCATAACGGCTACACCGGGATGGAAAACAAGACAACCTCGAGGAGAGTGGACAGAACTTCCTCAAGGAACTCAAAACACGATAAGTTTGGACGACCACAACAATCCTACGGCTAAAAGGAAGCACTCAGCGAGATGTTCTAGTAAGACATAGATGAGCCTAATCCTATCATCCCGTAGAAAAGATAAGGGTGACTCAGAACTCAGATCGATGGGGGTAAGGAGAAAAAGAAGTCTTACGTTGTTCCCTTATATACCCAAGTAACTATATAACTATAGAATGCTAGACTCGACTTCGACCAAGGGTTTGATAAGCCTACAGACAGTCCTGCTCTGATACCAAGTCTGTCGGGACCCGGGGTTAGCATATGTAATTCCAGTCACGATACAATCACATGGAGAGCCGAGAACCGTACCCACTTCTCTAAGCAGACAAGGCCAAGCACAGAACGTTCTCGGTAAGCATCGAACGTGAGGGGCATCCCATTCAGGCCGGATGATCATCTAAGATGGGTCCTCATCGTCCGCTCACAAGTCTAAATGCTTATGGGTGGTGAATCCCATACTCATAGACAAGTCACCTCAACCATGTTATCGATTGGATCCTAACTCTTACATAGACTTACTCCAGCCCGATCACTTAGTCGGGGTCTAGGGCGGGCTCGATCATACAACAAAGTGTGCACGTGACAGAGTCACGAGCAATCGCATCGCGATGCCCCAAGCTGCGCACATCTAAGGGCCACTTGGTGTATAAAAGACCGCCAGCCAGATCACAACTAAGGTCTCGAAAACCCATACAAAGACATGCATGTTATAAACATACACGCAGCACACATGCCTAGTATGAATAGTAGGTATCATCACATAACTCTACAAAGTAATCTTTATTGATATACACATAGAGCATACAAAGATCACATGTCTGTGATCAACATTACATCATACAACGGAAGCAAATTAGGTCTGAGTACAGACAAGTTTAACAAATGGTTTAGAGAAGCCTTGTAAACAAACATGCCCTTCCACGAGGGACCAGACTGCTGTCTGGGACTATGCTAACTTAGTCAACGTCGAGCTTCACGGAGGTGACTCCATCAGGGTCCGGGTTCTCATCTAAAACATAGAATAAGCAAACGTGAGTACAAAGTTGTACTCAGCAAGACATACATCAGATCTATACTACTCATGCTCAAGCATCAAGGTAAAGGGAGGTGGGGTTTCATCATGCAGAAGTGCCAGCTTTGACTTGGCTAGTCCTGAACTACGAGTACCATACTTGAGGTAAGAAGCGTACACGAGTCCACTACATCTCCAACCAATACACCACTATGGTTGCTTCCTCGACTTCCCCACGAGGAGGCACACCATAGCACTCACACTTATCTTGGTGTATTTTAGAAGTATCCAGTTCATGCTGTCTAATAATCAGGTACAGGTTCCAAGTAGTCCATAACCGCGGACGCGGCTATTCGAATAGTTTTGTTAACCTTGCAAGGGTGTAAGCTACACACACATGACCATCGTTTACCGCCAGGTCTCGCCACCGTAAAAGAGGTGACAGCGAGGATGTTCACCACGACACTTCGCTCACAACCGGTCTATTCCAGGAGTCGACTATATGAGTTTGCCTCCGCTCGAGAGCCCGGCCGGATCAACGAAACGGACTCAAACAATGTAGGTGACCGAGACGCCACCTCTGGCAGATGGTTTTCCTGCCTCACAGGTGCACCCACATATCTATATGATGCAACCATTTCCTTCGTTCTTTTTCTATGCACATGTCAAATGGAAAGCCCGAACTAATGTGACTCCTGGACGTCGACACGGATCAAGGTACTAGGCCGAGAGGGGTCAGTGAGCCCAATGTGTGGTTGTACTCTTTGTCTTGGATTACCATACAAGAACTCGATGCTTAAGGCGGTGTTCAACGAGACAACCCACTGTGTACTCCTACACAGCCTCTCATCGTTCACCTTGTATTAGGGTGGATTCACCGACACAGTTTCACTTTCATCAACACCATGTTCACTACCATCCCGACTCACATCAAAAGTAACCTCACTATAACACTAAGCATGCAATAAGCTGTAACAGTTGCAGGGGCCACATGATATCAAACAACTCCTATGTCAGCTAGGATTGTGGTTTGCTTACTACTGTGACAAGATGATAGGTCATGCATCGGATATGGGTTCAACTATGTGGTAGAATCGATACAAGATGATCTCCTAAACATGCATAAGCGAGACTGAGAGGGAATTGGGATTTTATAGACATGATCAATGGGGTTTGCTTGCCTTGCTGACGATACACGGGTCTTAACGGTGGTCTTCTTCTTCGGGGGTGATCACCGTCTCGGCAAAGCTGTTACCGGCACAATCATCAACAAAGGGGGACAACATTGAATTGAAATGCACAATCACATGATTATGTTGTCCATGATGTGAATGGTATTGGTTTGATCTAGGTTCAATTTGCCACATTTGAAAATTAATTCAAATTCAAACTCCAAATGTTATTCAAATTAGGTCAACTTGCATTTGCTAATGTTTGATCATTGTAAACAATGTTATCATGTGTGGGATAAGCTTCTGAAGTACAAGTGACCATATGTGCATTGCACTGGTTCAATTTAGAAATGTATTTGGAATAAATTTGAAGTAATTCCATTTAAGCCAAATAGCAAAAGCTACTGGTCCCATTTTAAAATCAACTCAAACATGGTTGAAAGTTGCATATTTGGATAGAGAATTTTATGCTGATCATTTTTCATATATTATTTGTCCAATTTGGAGTTCATAAGAATTAGTTATGAATTTCCAAAGTTTAATCAATTTTCTGTAATTTCTTGAATATCTTTAAATCATTTCTATTTTTCTGGAATTAAATTAACGCGTCAACATGATGCAAGCATGAGATCAGTGGGGGGCTGACATGTGGGTCCACCCTGTCAGTGGCCCACTGCTTGATCTCTGTTTAATTAACAGAAACAGAGGATTAGGGGGGGGGGGTTGGCCCCACTTGTCATTGACCCATGGGGTCAATTAGGAGGGGGATTAGCCCCCTAGTTATTGCGGCCACGTGGGCCTGCCGGAGTTGGCCGGCGGCGACCAAAATCCACGGCGGCGCCCACTGGTCAGGGCCTCTCCGGCCACAGTAGCGCGTGGGGAAGCTACCAGAAGGTAGCCCCCGCACGTCCGCACCCAGTGCTGCTACGCAGGGGTCTCGGGGACGCCGGAGTCCACGGCGGGGAGGAGCTCCAGCGGCGGCCGGCGACTGCTGAAGAGGAAAAACGGGCACGGGGCACGGGGAAGAGCGGGAGAAGGGGGAAAACAACGAGGGGCTCACCCCAGATGCAATGGCGTCGACGGCGAGAGCTGGGAGGGCGCGGTGGCGGTGTATTTCCCGACGGGGTCCACGGCGGCCGGCGGCAAATCGGCGAAGATGGCGTCGTCCTTGGGGCTGCTGGGCTCGAATTGATGCTTCTGGTCGAAGAAGTCGTCGCTGGGGAGTCCTCTGGACAACACGGCGGCACGGTGGAGGCACGGTGGCCACGCAGGCGCACAACGGCGGCCGGCGGCGAGCTACGGGTGACGGGGAAACGGCGAGGGGGAGAGCGGGAGAGCGAGCCAGAGGAGGGGAAAGGAAGGGGGGCTACACGGGCTCTCCACGGCGAGGAGATAAGGACAGGGGCGCCGTGGATAGGCTGCCGACGGCGGCATGCCCGCCACGCAGGTGCCCGCCTGCCTGGCTCGGGGAAGAAGACGGTGGTGCCCTTGGGCTGGGCCACCTCCCCGAGTTGGGCCGGTTTACTGGTAAGCTTCTTTTCCTTTTCTGTTTCTTTTTATTTTCTGTATTTTTGTTGTGCCTTGATAAATAAATACCTAGGCAATTTATAAAATGCCAAAAACTTTTACATGGACTTACAAAGTATATAGTTAGCCATTCACAAGTTTTGGAGATTTTTGAAAATGAAACAATTTGAATTTAAATTCAAATTGGAGTTAAATTTAATTTCCAATGCACCTTTTGAATATTTGAATATTCCATGGGCATGGGAAAATACCCAAACCACTTTTAAAATGATCAGCATCATTTATAGGAATTTTCCAAATATTCAAATGATTTTTGGAAAAAGATTTTTATCTGGCCATTTATTTAAATTCCTTAGGGCTTTTATGTTCCCCATTTTTGAATTTCTTTTTGAATTTTTGACATGATGCAAAGCATAAACAAACCCTAGCACTTACCCTAGTTGGGGTTCTGACACTTCACCATTTCATCAACAGTGGCCTTTACTTTGCCTTTGAAGATTTTGATATTGTCCTTGGTGGTGGAATTGACATCCGTCACTTGTTGAAGCAATTTCAGGGCGTGCTGTTTGAATTCTTCATCAGGTTCTGATTCAGCTCGCATCTGATAGTTGTGAATCTTTTTTATTTCAGCCCTATCTCTTGAATGCAGATCCTTCAGCTGACTAATCATTGTGGTGATCATTGCTTCGATAGATCTGGAGATGTAAACTTCTCCAAGGTCAACAACATCAGGATCTTCAGCTGCACACTTCTCCCAAAGGGCTTCAGTGATGCCCAACTGATCTCAGAGTTCGCCTTCACGTGGGTTAGGGAATTGATGGTCACTCTGACGATCAGCTTCAGCTTGAGCTTCAGGCAGAGATATGCCTTTCTGCTTCGATGAAATAGCTGAGGGAGTCATATCAACTATGGGCTTCTTCTGAATTTCCCTAGCAGCTTTCTCAGCTTTCTTTGTCCTGAGGCCTTCTAAAGAGGCCTTGCGTTTTGCTTCATGTTCAGCTAGCTGTTTAGCTTCAACAGCAGCTTTCTCTTCATTCTTTTCGGCTTCGGCGAGCTTGCGCTTCGACTCAGCCTTCTCTGCAGCCAACCTGGCAGAGTCCAACTCCTTTTGCTTTCTGGCAGCATCCTCATCTGCCTTCTTCTTTTCAGCAGAGCTTCTGGCAAGAATGTTGCGCTCAAGTGCCTCTTCGAGGTCTTTCTGTCTCAATTCTTCTTCAGTGAGCTTGTGCTTCGCTGAAGGGCTATGTGCAGCAGACTGCTTGGGCTTCGTTGGTGCTGAAGCCTTTGCAGTAGGTTGCTTCTTAGCGGGGTCATGCTTGTGCTTAGTTCTCCTCTCAGTGTTGAGGGCATCAGTAGGTGGCTTGGAGGCCAAGGGCTTCCCAACCACCAAGTTTGACAAATCAATGGTGGGGAGAGCAGAAGACTTGTCCTTGGGGTCTGGAAACTTAATCCCCTTAGCATCAGGTTTCTCTCCTGGCTTCTTCTTAAGTGGGATCTAAAGTCTTTGCTTCTTGGGGGGAGCAGGATCATCAGATTCATCATCTGCTTCGAATTCTGATTCGTTGTCAGCAGCATTTGATTCGTCCATAATTGAATCTTCCAGAGCAGCTTGCTCTAGCCTGACATGCTCTTCATCTTCTGTGGTAGCATGGGGAGGAGAAGCAGATTTCTTCTTCAGCTTCTTCTTCTTCTTCTTCTTCGAGCTTGGCCCAGCATCCTGGGCTTATGCTTTAGCCATCTTGGCTTCCTTCTTCTCTTCTTTAAGTCTCTTGGCTTCAGCAGCAATCCTCAAACGTTCTTGCTCTTCTGGATAATCATCTGGTGTCTTAAGAGTGTTGGGGTGAGGAAGCTTCGGTGGAACTGGGTAGTATAGGTGGCGATTCTCTTCGGTGTACTGACTGCACATGGCCGAAGTATACTGATAGGGTGGACTGAAGGCAAACTGCATAGCCCACTTCCAGGTAGGGATGCTCTTGTACTTGTACCATCTAACAGCCCAGTAGCGGCGAATGTTTTGCATGCGATTCTTGCGCTGATCCTTGGTTTCTCCAGGAGGCGTGTCATATCCCAGAGCAATGCGAATGGATTCGGGGATGCCTTTGGCATTGTTGGTTTCCTTCGTTCTGCCTCCTTTCTTCTTCGGAGCAGATCGTTCTGCTTCGTTGATGTGGTCAAGATTGGGTGACTCATTTCCAAAGCCTAACTCTGCAGACATCCTGTGAAAAGCACAAAGGTAGCGAGGGAAAAAGGCAAGTATGGAATGAGCACCAGCAAAAGTTTCGATCCAAAAACAGGAGTTTTGACAAGAGATTCAGTGAAGAATTTGGGTAAAGATTCTGGTCTGTTCTGAGCTAGACTTAACCTCATGCAATGATGAACTGAAACCCTAACACAGAAGAGATGGATTCTAACCCTAACTTCTAACCTGAATCGGGATGGAAACCTTGGCTAGCAGAAACAGATTTCCCAACAGTGCAACGATCCAACGGATCAAAGAAACCTAAGGAATTCATCCAAAATCAAACAGACTAAGAACTCGGATCCAATATGGAAACTGAAGAACAGAAGAGATAGAGATTGGACCGAGGCTCGGCGTACCCTAACTCGGTGGCGTCGAGCTTCTACGGCGGCGATGAGCGGAGAGGACGTGCTCGTCGACGGCGTGAAGTCCACGGCGGCGCTCTTCCGGCAGTGAAGCGGCAAGAACGGTGACGGGGACGAAGAGCTCGACGGCGCTCGGGAGAGAGAGGGTTCCGGGGAGATGAGAATGAGGAGATGGGATGGATTCGCTAGGGTGGGATGCCTTATATAGGCCGGTATGACAGGAGCTGTCAGATCAGATCGAACGGCCCCCAGCGTCTGTCTCTCCGGATTCTGCGGTGAGGATTTCGTGGTGAATCGCGAGAAAATCTCAACGACCCGGATTTGACGGGATCTCAACGACTGAAGAATAAGTCCTCGACTTGAGTAAAACTTCGATGAGAATTGGAAGCATTTGATTCGGAACTCAATGAAGTTCGAAGCAAAATACTTTCCGTTTCAATTGTGCTCAACCATATTGGACAGACAGAATAAGAAAGAAAAAGAACAGAAGGGGTAGGGTCCAAAACTTATCACCTCGAAGAAAAAACCAAACGAAGCAAAAGGTGATAAGCATAGAGGACTAAAACCAAGCAAAATAAAATAAAGTAAACGAAGCAAAAACAAACAACGAAACTAAATAGGTAAGCAAAAAAGTAAATGAATATATACAGAAGTAAAAAGGTTCGGTCTTACAGTACATGTTGTGAGTCCAATATATTGAGCTCACACCTTAACGTACATAACCTTTTCTCAATGGTTTCGTGAATATGTCTGCCAGTTGATCTTCAGTTCTGACATGACTAATAACAATATCTTCACGCTGAACATGATCACGAAGAAAATGATGGCGAATGTCAATGTGCTTCGTGCGAGAGTGTTGTACAAGATTGTGAGCAATTTTGATTGCACTCTCATTATCACACAGGAGTGGAATTTTCTTCACATGAATACCATAATCCATCAGTGTTTGCTTCAGCCATAGAATCTGAGTACAGCATGACCCAACAGCAATGTATTCGGCTTCAGCAGTAGATATTGAAACACAGTTTTGCTTCTTTGAAGCCCAACACACAAGTGATCTTCCAAGAAAATGACAAGTCCCTGAAGTTGATTTCCTATCCACACGATCACCAGCCAAGTCTAAATCTGAATAGCCAATTAGATCAAACTGAGCTCCCTTGGGATACCACAACCCCAAGGTAGGTGTGTGAGCAAGATAACGAAGAATTCTCTTTACAGCAGTATGATGTGATTCCTTTGGATTGGCCTGAAAGCGAGCACAAATACATACTGAAAGCATAATGTCAGGTCTAGATGCACAAAGATATAAAAGGGATCCAATCATAGACCGATATTTCTTCTGGTCGATGCTTTGCCCTTCTCATCAGCATCTAAGAAGACATTGGCAGGCATAGGCGTCTTAATAGTTTTGCATTCAGTAAGACCAAACTTCTTCAGGCAATCCTTGAGTTATTTTTCTTGTGAAATAAAGGTGCCATTCTTCTGCTGACGGATTTGAAGTCCAAGGAAAAACTTCAATTCACCCATCATAGACATCTCATATTTCTTCGATATCATTTTGGAAAATTCTTCGCTGATTTCAGTGTTAGTGCATCCAAAAATGATATCATCTACATATATTTGACATACAAACAAATCACCATTATAAGATCGAGTGAAAAGTGTTGGGTCAGTGGTTCCTGGTTTGAAGCCTTTCTTCAGAAGAAAATCCTTCAATGTGTCGTACCAAGCACGAGGTGCTTGCTTCAGCCCATAGAGGGCCTTGTGTAACCTGTACACCATGTCGGGTTTCTTCGGGTCTTCAAAATCTGGAGGCTGCATGACATACACTTCTTCCTCGATTTCTCCGTTAAGAAAAGCACTTTTCACATCCATTTGATAAAGTAGAATGCCATTGAAATTTTCAAAAGCAAGCATAACACGAATGGATTCGAGACGAGCAACTGGAGCATAAGTTTCACCGAAATCGATACCTTCGATTTGGGTCTATCCTTGTGCTACCAGTCGTGCTTTGTTTCTTACCACTATACCATCTTCATCTTGCCTGTTGCGAAAAATCCAATTTGTACCAATGATGTTGTGCTTCGTGGGATGGGGTCTATCAACTAAGGACCAGACTTTGTTTCGCTCGAATTGATTAAGTTCTTCGAGCATGGCAGTTAACCAATCTGGATCCTTCATGGCTTCATCAAACTTTGAAGGTTCTAGCATGGAGACAAATGAAAAGTTTCCACAGAAGTTAGCCAAACGAGTACGAGAATGAGTTGTAGGACGACCTGGTTGATGAATTTCTTCAAGGATCGAATCAACATCAACTCTTCTTCGAACTCGTGATAAGGTTGAATCATTTGCTTCAGGCTCAGCTTCTGCGTCAGGATCTGCATTAGCTTCAGGATCTGCTTCAGCTTCAGGATCTGCCTCACCTTCAGCATCAGCATTTCCTTCGGGATTTGCGTTTCCTTCGTTCCTTTGCTCTTCTTCGTCCTGTTCATCAGTAGCTTGAGGATGTTGATCTCCAGCGCCCCGGGCTATGTGTGGGAACATTGGACCATCATCATCCCTGTTAGCTTGATGAGCATTGGCTTCAACAGGGCGAATCTCTCCAATAGCCATGGACTTGATCACTTCATCAAGAGGAGGTTCATCTAGATCATGAGGCAAATACTCTTTTTGAGAGCCATTAGTTTCATCAAATCTCACATTCACAGTTTCCATAACTTTCCCAAAGTGAGAGTTATAGACCCTGTAAGTGTGAGAGTTTGAGCCATAACCTAAAAGAAAACATTCATGTGCCTTAGGGGCAAATTTGGAGCTATGATTCATATCTCTAATAAAGCATGGGGCACCAAATACCCTAAGGTACGAAACATTAGGTTTGTTACCAGTGATAAGCTCATGTGAAGTTTTCTTCAGAAATTTGTGAAGGTAAACCTTGTTGATGATATGACAAGCTGTGTTAATTGCTTCGGCCCAGAACCTAATAGGAGTCTTGTATTCAGCAAGCATGGTTCTGGCCATCTCAATGAGAGTTCTATTCTTTCTTTCAACAACACCATTCTGTTGAGGTGTATAAGCAGCAGAGAACTCATGAGTAAAACCATGATCATCAAGAAAATCTTCAATATGAGTATTTTTGAATTCAGTTCCATTATCACTTCGGATATGCTTCAGAGATAATTCATATTCTGTTTGAGCTCTCTTGGAGAATGGCTTGAAGATTTCAACAACTTTGCTCTTGTCATCCAAAAAGAAAACCCAAGTATATCGAGAGAAATCATCAAAAATAACTAGACCATATTTATTTCCTCCCAGGCTTGCATAATTTTGAGGACCAGAAAGATCCATATGAAGCAATTCAAGAGGACGAGTGGTAATCATGATAGTCTTCGCTGAATGATGTTTCTTCGTAATTTTCCCAGCTTCATACGCACTACAGAGACGATCCTTATCGAATTTAACTTCGCTAAGGCCAATAACATGATTCTTCTTCATTAAGTTATGAAGATTTCTCATCCCTGCATGACCAAGTCTTCGATGCCATAACCATCCAGATGAAGCTTTTGCCATTAAGCATGTGGATACAGCAGGGCCCAAAGAAAAATCAACAATGTATAAATCTCCCTTTCGGTAACCCTCGAAGACAAACGTATAGTCATCCTGTGAAAAGACAACACAACGCGAAGCAGAAAATAGAACAAGCATACCCATATCGCATAACTTAGAAATAGACATAAGATTATATCCAAGTGATTGGACTAGCATAACCTTGTCAATGTGCTTATCTTTCGATATGGCAACCTTACCCAAACCTAAAACTTTACCCTTGTTGTTATCACCGAAGGTAATGTACTTCTGAGAAGAGTGAGATAGTTTTTCTTCGGTGAATAACTCCTTGTCTCCGGTCATATGGTTTGTGCAACCACTATCCATGACCCATTCGGATCCACCGGAGACATAGCCCTGCAGAAGAATTAGTTCTTCTTAACCACCCACAAAGGACCACGTGACTGAGAAGATGTTGAAGCACTAGTTGAAGCAATATTAAAGCGAACAGGAGTGTATTGCTTCGGTGTACCATCAAGCACACCATAAATGTAAGTCCTCTGCGAATGGTTAGGATAAGAATGAGCATATGCAATCTTAGTATGATTATTATGAGGACGATAGTTATGACGACCAGTGCGATAGTATTGCTTCTGTGGCACATTTGATTCGGTCACCAATGGATCATTTCTCGTTTCTAGAGAATAGAAATGATTCGGTGGTACCGAAGACTTTCCCTGCATGGTATGGTTAGCAGGCAGTTTTTCCACAAGTGCTTTCTGCACCCATATCTGGCTCTTATAGAAGCCATTCTTAGGAGGAGTACCAACATACTCAGCTGTAACCTTTCTCTGTTCATCTTTGATGAGCTTGTAGTCAGAATCAAGTGATTCGTCTAAAATGGCTTTGTTCATCTTGCAATCAAAACCTGAAAGGTTAGCTATATCAATGGGGTTCCCCTTTGCAAGGACCCAAACAGTCTTAGGATACTGCTCAGGTTCCCAATAGGTGCCATCAAGGTTTATCTTTCTCTCAAAACCAACACCTTCATTCCTGGGATTCCTGTGAGGGAGAGCCTTCCTCAGGATATCACAGAGATACTGGTGACCTTGCACACTTTTGAACATGCCTGTTTCAAATAAGTTTTTCAACCTGAGGAGTTCCTCGGTAACAGCAGGATTTTCCTCATCAGAGCCATTAGTATCATCAATAACAATAGGAGCTTTGCCTTTGGAACCAGTTTTGCTTCGTTCCAAACAATCCAAACAAGGTGATTCAGATTTATGATATGCTTCAGAACCTTGTTGAGCCATGAGAGAGAGATTGAAATTTTCCAACTCTTCATGAGCCTCTTTCAGTTTTTCGAGAGCCATTTTCCTCTGAAGAAATTCATAGGTGAGCTTCTCATAATCGACTGAAAGAAGATCATACCGAGAGGATAACTCTTCAAACTTCTCCTTCAGAGCAGCATGCTCATTAGTTAAAGTTTGACCTTTCTCTATCTCATCGATCAACAGAGTTTCTGATTTCTTAATGGTTTTGCTTAGTGAATCAAGTTCATCTTGTTGGATTGAAGCAATTTTAGCAAGTTTAGCATAGCTTATCTTTGAATCACTGTCATATGAGGAACAATCAGAAGTATCATAGTTAGATTTTGATGAAGATACCTTCGCCTTGGCCATGAAGCAATATGCAGGAAATTCATCTTCACTACTGTTGTTGGTGAAGAATGAGCTCGAAGCTTTTGTCGAAGCATCTGCCGAAGCGAATGCCAAACCAGCAACACCATCTGATTCCGACCCAGACCCAGACCTTGAGCCTGAAAGAGCTTCGGACCCAGAGGCTTCGTCTTGAGAGTTCATCTCCTTTCCCAGATAGGCCTTGGCTCGGTGAGAGCTGCTTCGACGAGACGAGTGAGTCTTCAATGAAGAACCCTCACACTTCTTGTGATACTTCTTCCTCTTGTCATCGTCAGAATCTTTCTTCTTATCTCTTCTCGAACTGGAATCATGTCTCTTGGATTCATAGCTTCTGGAAGATCTGTGGGACTTGGATGAGGAGTCTCTGAGTGAATGCTTTTCTTTGTTCTCAACTTCCCACAGAGGGCAATCAGCAATGTGGTGACCTGGTTTCTTGCATTTGTAGCAGCAGTTGTCTTTTGATGGAGAGCTTCTTGAGGATGAGCGGTGAGATGAGTGAGTGGAGCTTCTTGAAGAATAACTCTTTTTCGGTGAAGAAAAACCTTTTCTTTGGAAGCGGTTGAAGCGTCTCATGATCAATGCTAAATCCTTTCCAATGCTTGCAGGATCATCTGATTCGACACCTAAAGAAGAACTGACCTCGGGTGAAGAATGACGTGAAGCTTTTGCTTTCAAAGCATGAGTTTTTCTTCGAGAGCCATTTATGTCACGTTTCTCACCTTCTTCCATTTCAAAGGTAGTGAGTCTCTCAAGAATATCAGCGGCAACAAGACGTCTGAAATCAGTCCTTTCCTTGATCATCAGCACAATGTGATCAAACGAGTCATCCAATGAGCGAAGAAAAGTTCTTACAACTGAGTGAGGAGTAATGTCATCAGCACCGAGGGAAATCAACTCATTTGCAAGTGCTATGAGTCTGCTGTAAATGGAGCTGACTTTTTCACCCTCTTTTCTCTTGAAGCGATAGAATTTGCTTCGGAGTGTGTCAATTCTGGCATCTTTCTGGGTAGAAACACCTTCACCAATCTTTTCAAGATAGTCCCAGACAACTTTGGTAGTTGGAATATTCTTCAGTTCATGATACTTTTCTGGTTTCAAGTAATTGGTGATGAAAACCCAAACTTCAGAATCGAGATCAATCAGTTTTGCTTCTTCAGGAGTGATGGCGTTCTCTTCTGCAACTGTCGGGACCCGGGGTTAGCTTATGCAAGTCCAGTTAAGACATAATCATATGGAGAGCCGAGAACCGCACCCACTTGTCTAAGCAGACAAGGCCAAGCACTGAACATTCTCGGAAAGCATCGTACGTGAGGGGCATCCCATCCAGGCCGGATGATCAACTGAGATGGGTCCTCATCGTCCGCACACAAGTCTAATGATATGGGTGGTGAACTCCCATATTCAAAGACAAGTCGCCTCAACCATACTATTGACTATCTCAAAACTCTTACATAGACTTACTCCAGCCCGATCACTTAGTCGGGGTCTAGGGCGGGATCGATCATACCACAAAGTGTGCACGAGACGGAGTCTCGAACAATCGCATCGCGATGCCCCAAGCTGCGCACATCTAAGGGCCACTTGGTGTATGAAAGACCGCCAGCCAGAACACAACTAAGGTCTCGAAAACCCATACAAAGACATGCATGTTATAAACATACACGCAGCATACATGCCTTGTATGAACAGTAGGTACCATTGCAATTCTCTACAAAGTGTACATATTTATTGATATCTCTTATAGAGTACACACAGAGATCACATACATGTGATCCGACAGTACAATACAAACGGAAGAAAATTATGTCTGAGTACAGACAAGTTTAACAAATGGCTTAAGAAGCCTTATTTAAACAAAAGCCCTCCACGAGGGAACCAGTCGTCTGACTGGGACTAGACTAGTTGGTCTTCAGTCGTCCAGCTCGATGAAGAAGCCACCTTCGGGGTCAGTGGCATCATCTAAAACATAGATTAAGCACACGTGAGTACAAAGTCGTACTCAGCAAGACTTACATAGGAGCTATACTACTCATGCATATGTATCAAGGTAAAGGGAGGTGGGGTTCACTTGCAGAAGTGCCAGCTTTGACTTGGCTAATCCTGAACTACGAGTACCAGACTTTGAGGTAAGAAGCGTACACGAGTCCACTACTTTCTCCAACCAAATACACCACTATGGTACCTTCCTCGACTTCCCCACGAGGAAGCACGCCATAGCACTCACACTTACCTTGGTGTGTTTTAGAAGTATCCGGTTCAAGTTATCTAATAATCAAGCTAAGCTTTCCAAGCAGTCCATAACCGCGGACGCGGCTATTCGAATAGTTTTGTTAACCTTGCATGGGTGTACCGCTACACACACATGACCATCATTTACCGCCTTTGATCTCGACACCATTCAAGGGGTGCCAGCGAGGATGCTCACCACAACTGTTACCTCATAGCCGATCTAGTCCGAGAAAGCCGCCTACTTGGGTTGGTTACCACTATCGTGAACCCGTCCGGTTTACCGAAGTGGACCCAAGTGATGTGTGCGTGGTGCATAAGCCGGTCTCGGATGAGCCGTTCTCTCACTTAGCATCCAGGCCACAAGCCTACCAGAACTCCAAACTATTGTGACATCTGGACATCGAAAGGGATGAGTTAGTAAGTTGAGAGGGGTCAGTGAGCCCAATGTGTGGTTGTACTCTTCATCTTGGATCACCACACAAGAACTCGTACTAGGGCGGTGTTCAATGAGACAACCCACCGTGTACTCCTACACAACCTCTCATCGTTCACCTTGTATTAGGGTCGATTCACCAACACTTTTCTACCATCATCAACATGATCATTCCCATCCCGACTCACATCACAGTAACAACATGGTATCATACTAAGCATGCAATAAGCAGTAACATTGCAGGGGCCACATGATATCAAACAACTCCTACATTTGCTAGGATTGTGGTTTGCTTACTACTGTGACAAAATGATAGGTCATGCAAAGGAATGGGTTCATCTATGCGGTAGAAACGAAGCATGGTAATCATCCTAAACAATGCATAAGCGAGACATGAGAGGGAAGTGGGATTTTATCGACATGATCAATGGGGGTTTGCTTGCCTTGCTGACGAGGTTCGGGTTCGGGGTCTTCAACGAAGGTTGCAACCTCTTGCTCAGGTTCCACCTCTACTCGACAAACAAAGCACGAAGTAGCAATCAAAATGAATGCAATGCTCAAGCACATGAATGAATGTTGAAACTTGAAGTATAAGTTTTGATGTGTGAGGCAATTCCATTTAAGTGGAGTATATTGCAATTGAAATGCAAATTCAAACTCCACATTTGAATTCAACATTAACCAAGTTGTATGTGATATGGTTTGATCATTTTGAATCATCTTCAAATGTGTATGATATGCCTCTGATGTGTGATTGAAATGTAGCATGTTGCCATGGTTCAAGTTGCAAAAATATTTGATTTGAATTTGATTTAATTCCATTTAAATCAAATAGAAAATTCTACTGATCAAATTTTAAATTCAACTCAAACAGAGTTGAAAGTTGCATATTTTGAAAGATAATTTTCCCCTGGTCATTTTTCATATATTATTTGTCCAATTTGGAGTTAATATGAATTTTCTATGAATTTCCAAAGTTTGGGGTATTTTCTGGAATTTCTGGAATTCTTTTAATTCAAATAATCTCTGGAAATTCATTTAACTGAATTATTGCGCAAGTGCTGACGTCAGGGGGGGGGGGGCTGACATGTGGGGTCACCTTGTCAGTGACTGGGTTAATTAACCCGTGGGTTAAATTAATCCAGTGGCTTAATTAAGCCACTGGGCCCACTGGTCAGTGACCCAGGGGGTCATTAGCCAGGTGCTTAAGGGCTAACCCACCGGCGGCTAACCGCCGGCGACTAGAGCCGCGGCGGCGACTCGCCGGAATGGCCTAGGGGCCACGGGAGAGGAAACGGAGGGCATCGGCGTGCTCCTGGAGGTCTTCCGCGTCGTCTGGAAGTAACAGGGGGTCACGGGGAGGTCGGGAGCGACGACGGCGACGACTCCGGCGGCAACAGAACGGCGGTGAGGTCGTAGTTGAAGTTGTAGTGCACGGTTTGGGATGATTTGTGGTGCGTTCGAGCGCTGGCACACGCGGGAGTCAAACGCGTGCACTGGGGGTTCACGACGGGCACTGGAGCGAGGAGGACGACGACCATGGCGGCGAGGTGCTTCGGCATCCATGGCGAAAACGGATAGAGGAAGCAATCGAGGGGAGAGAAAGAGGGGTTTCGCTTGCGAGCTCACCCTGAATCTAACTGGAGTGGTGGCTTGCTCGGGGAGGCGCTGGAGTTGCCGGAATTCGAAGTCGATCCACGGCGGCCGGCGAGGAAGACGACGAAGCTATCGAGCTCGTGGAGGCGTCCGGCTTCGATTCCTTTCGTAGGTCAATGAAGACGACGACGACGAACTCCCTGGACACCTTGGCTTGGCTCCTCAATGTCGATGGCCGCGAGTTCTTGCGACGGCGAGCGGCGGCGCTCTCGGGTGGAGGAAGAAATCGGCGAAGGAGGAGGAAGGAGTCACGCTGGAGGGGAGGAATGGATCAGGGAGGCTGCGGGGAGTCTCCAGACGCGAGAAGAGGCCACGGGGAGGCCTGGAAGCTCTCGGCAGCGACGTGGCGTCCCCGGTTAGCTCGGTGGCATTCCACCGAGGAGCTTGGAGGCGCGGGACGGGGAAGAAGACCCCGCTGCCCCTGTGGGCCGGCTGGGCTGGGGTGGGCTGACTTCGCCTGGGCGCCAGGTAAGGATTTTCTGATTTCTTTTCTATTTCTATTTTCTGACATTTGTTCTGTTTAGCCAAAAAAATAGCTAAACATTTTATTAAATGCTGAAAACTTTTATGTGGCCTCATAACAATATAGACTAGCCACTCATAAATTTTCAACATTTTCAAAATTCAATTAATTTGAATCTTAAATCAAATAGGGGTATTTCTTTAATTCCAAGGCACTGTTTGATTATTTGAAAAATCTATGAGCATGGGATGGGTCCCACATCACTTGATATGTGATCACACTCATTTATAAGACTTTTCAAAAATCTAACATGAATTTTTGGAGAAGATTTTTATTTGGCCTTTTGAATTAATTCATCTGGGGGGGTTCCTTCTCCCATTTGGATTTTGAAGTTGATTTCCTTTGAAAATTTGACATGATGCAAGGTTACTTGATCCTAGCACATTACCTAACAGAGGGTTCTGACAGCAACTGTAACACCATACAAGACAACTTGCCAGGTGATAGAGTTGATAGCCATGATATTTCTCTTCGTCTTGTCCTTCCAGTACGGGTAGTCCTTCCCATTGAAAACAGGAATAGGTTCGCCGGAGCGAATAGCTGCGAAAGACATACTTGAAGACACTCCAGGAGGTTAATCCAAAACACACAGAGTGTAGGGAGTGACTAGCTCTGATACCAATTGAAAGTACAAGTATGTGATCAGAGGGGGAGGGGGTGAATGATCACTTCAAAATTTTCGAATGAAGCTTTTGAAATGAAGCATAAGTAGTGCGGAAAATCGAATTAAAACTGGAAGCGAAACTAAATGTAGTGAATCAAAACACATTGAAGCATAACTGTGAAGCAAATGCAATGCAGAAGGTAAATGCTTGAAGTAAAACGAACTGGGACTCGGCGATGTTTGTTCGACCAGTTCACGCTCTCCAAAGCGCTACTTCTGGTTGGAGGGACTGGTGATTGAACCCCTAGAGCAAATCTCTCTCGTCCGTTGCTCCGCTGCACCAAACTCCTTGAGCTTGGTCAGTTCTTCACTCATGGTTGATTATTGAGGAAATCACCAAAACCTTTGACAAACTGGACTTCGAGGCGAGAATTACTCTTCGCTCTCTGAAGAACAACACTCTAACCGTCTAGGAGAATTGCAGTTCTCCAAGATAAAAAGGCTAGCAAGCTTTCACCTAAGTCATCTCGAATCTACTTAGATCAATGGGACTTAGGCTTCAGTATTCTGGATTTTGGGTTTTGCTTCGGTGGCGTTCTTGGGGTTCTCTCTTCAGTCTCTCTTTGAAATATTCTCGGAGCAGCCACCCGCAAATGGAGGAGGGGGCGGCGTATTTATAGTTGACAATCCTGAGGTGTGGAATGACCAAATTGACCCGAGGTGATAGCTTGACACGTGTCCACAACGGTCGGATTTGTCATTACTGTGCAACTTTACTTGAGGAACAAGTAAAGCTGACTCACGGACTTAGTTCTTCTTCAGTAGCCAAAGAACGAAGTCTTTGCTACCGAAACTTAACTTAGTGCACATGAGATTTCTTCGCTCAGGCTTCTCACTTGGTTTGGATTTGATCTGAGCATTTTCTCAATGACTTCGGTGTCCACAAACTAAATACCCCTCTTGATAGTACGGTTTGTCCTATGACTCAAAGAACCGAAAAATAACTACACAAAAACATCTAAGTCTTGCGCCGTCCTCTTCATTTCCTTCAATGAGTAGAGCTTCAGGACACCTTCATTTTTGGGGGTCATCCTTCGTGATTAAGCTTCGCTCCGTGGGTTATGCTTCGATAACTTGAAGATCTTCCCTGAAGCTTTATCACTTAGCTTGTCCTTCAGGAACCTATACAACTGTTTACACTAGAAAACATTGTTAGTTCCTCTACTGTCTTGTCCAACAATATCCAAAACACACGGGGGCAAAACTTTGCTCTTACACACCATTAGCACCCTAAACCCCCTCCTAATCCGCACCTAACCCCACTGACCAGTGGGGCCCCCAACCCCCAATCCCTCTGTTAATTTAATCAGAGGGGATTAAAACCATGTGACACTGACAGCCGGACCCACACGTCAGCCCCCCCACCACGTCAGCCTGACGCAGAGCTGACGCAATAAACAGAATTTTTTTTAAAGAATTACAAAGAAATTCCAGAAAATAGCCCAAACTTTGGAAATTCATAATTAATTCATCATAACTCCAAATATAGCAAATAATATGTCTAAAATTATCAGAAAAATCCAAGGATTATGAATATGCAACTTGTTTCTATGTTTGACCATTTTAAAATGGGTGAACAGTAGCAAACATGCATATGGATCCTTTTTGAATTCAAATTTTGAGTGATTTTGCAAATGACTGTGCAACAACCTTAATTCAAATGGATTCATCCACACATCAAAGGCTTTACCTCACCTTTACAACATCACTTCATGATCAACCTTTTCAAATGAACTTTCATGCATTTAAATGCATTTGAAATTCATCGATAAATCAAATGGAGTTTGAATTTGCATTTCAAATGCAATATACTCCTTTTAAATAGAATTGTCCACACAATGCAACCATGAACATCACCATTACAATGTTATTCATGTGATTGTGCATTGTACATTATGTTGATCCTATGATTGTCATGTTGCTGATAGAAGTGGAGCCGGAACCCGAGATCACCCCCTTCGTTGAAGACCCCGTGACTGAACCTCGTCAGCAAGGCAAGCAAACCCCCATTGATCATGTCTATAAAATCCCAATTCCCTCTCAGTCTCACTTATGCATGTTTAGGATATCCCCTTGTATCGATTCTACCGCATAGTTGAACCCATATCCGATGCATGACCTATCATCTTGTCACAGTAGTAAGCAAACCACAATCCTATAAGGGACTACTTGGAGAGCTGTGCTCGATTATTAGACAACTTAAACTGGATACTTCTAAAACTCGAAAGATAAGCGTGAGTGCTATGGTGTGCTCCTCGTGGGGAAGTCGAGGAAGTAACCATCATGGTGTATTGGTTGGAGATGTAGTGGACTCGTGTACGCTTCTTACCTAAATTCTGGTACTCGTAGTTCAGGACTAGCCAAGTCAAAGCTGGCACTTCTGCATTTGAACCCCACCTCCCTTTACCTTGATACATGTGCATGAGTAGTATAGTTCCTATGTAAGTCTTGCTGAGTACGAATTTGTACTCACGTTTTCTTATTCTATGTTTTATATGAACCCACCGACCCCGATGGTGGCTTCTCCCTGAAGCTCGAAGAATGAAGACTCAGACCAAGACCAAGCTAGTATAGTCCCAGTCAGACGACTGTTCCCTCGTGGAAGGGCTTGTTTTAGTTAAGGCTTATTAAGCCATTTTTTACACTTGTCTGTACTCAGACCTACTTTGCTTCCGCTTGTATGTTGTAATGTTGGATCACATGCTTGTGATCTCTGTGTGCACTCTGTAAGAGTTATAAATAAATTTGTATACTTTGTGGAGAATTGCAATGATACCTACTATTCATACAAGGCATGTGTGTTACGTGTATGTTTATAACATGCATGTCTTTGTATGGGTTTTCGAGACCTTAGTTGTGATCTGGCTGGCGGTCTTTTATACACCAAGTGGCCCTTAGATGTGCGCAGCTTGGGGCATCGCGGTGCGATTGTTCGAGACTCTGTCTCGTGCACACTTTGATGTATGATCGAGCCCGCCCTAGACCCCGACTAAGTGATCGGGCTGGAGTAAGTCTATGTAAGATTTATGAGATAGTCGATAGTATGGTTGAGGCGACTTGTCTGTGAATATGGGAGTTCATTACCCATATCATTTAGACTTGTGTGCGGACGATGAGTACCCATCTCAGTTGATCATCCGGTCTGGATGGGATGCCCCTCACGTACGATGCTTCCCGAGAACCTTCTGTGCTTGGCCTTGTCTGCTTAGACAAGTGGGTACGGTTCTCGGCTCTCCATATGACTATGTCGTAGAGGGACTTGCATATGATAACCCCGGGTCCCGATAGACTTGGTATTAGAGCAGCACTGACTGTAGGATTATCAGCCTTGGCCGAAGTCGAGTCTAGCCTTCTATAGTTATATAGTTACTCTGGGTATATAAGGGCACAACGTAAGGCTTATTTTTCTCCTTACCCTCATGGATCTGAGTTCTGAGTCACCCTTACCTTTTCTACGGGAAGATAGGACTAGGCTCATCTATGTCTGACTAGAACATCTCGTTCATTGCCTCCTTATAGCCGTAGGATTGTTGTGGTTGTCCAGAGTCTCCGTGTTTTGAGTTCCTTGAAGAAGTTCTATCCAATTTCTTCGAGGTTGTTTCATTTTCCATCCCAGTGTAGCCATTATGCTGCCGGATTTGTTCCATGTTTCTTGAGTCATTGCCTTCGCATTATTATCTTTTCCGCCTAAATCATATCCTTTTATCCTTGCCTCCATCGTACAACCTGTTCTGATTGTTGATTTTTACCACACAGGATGTCAGGTGGAACTCGTAGTGCTGTTCTTCGGAATCGAGACCGTGATCGGAATCGAAATGATGATGAACCTCCACCCCCGCCTTCTACGGCGGAAATCATGATGGAAGCTGAGCGGAATAGACGTGATCAAACACGCCTTCTAGAGCTCATCGAGCAGAATACCTCCCACCATCGTAATGTGGTGGTCAGCATTCAGGACTTCATCTTCCTCAAGCCACCGGTATTCCGATGTTCCTCTGAGCCCCTTGAAGCTGATGATTGGCTCCGTTCCATCAAGCGTAAGCTTGATACAACACATGTTGCTCCTGATGACCGAGTTATTTTCGCGGTATACTTCTTGGAAGTTGCTGCTCTTCAGTGGTGGGAGAACTATGTTGCAATGCAGCCAGATGGTCACGTGGTGACTTGGCAAGAGTTATGTGTTTCCTTTCGAGGGTACCACATTCTGGATGAGTTGATGGAGCGCAAGAAGGAAGAGTTCTGCAATCTAAATCAAGGAGAGATGTCCATTCATGAGTATGTGAGGGAGTTCAACCGTCTTGCTCGTTATGCCCAAGACGAGATCACCACCGATGCCAGAAAGCAGGCAAGGTTTCGCAAGGGACTTAGCCCCATCCTTCGTCATGATCTCAACCTCCTTGAGTTTGCCACCTTGGAGGATTTAGTCAACAGATCCTTTAGAGCTGAGCATGGCAATGAAGTTTTTGAGAAGTCTCGCAAACATGCTCTTGAGCTTGCCCCTTCTTCCAGTTCACGTCCTCAGAAGCGCATGATCTGGATTCCTAACAATTTGATCCACCAAAACAACCCACCGAGGCCATCCCTTGTGCCGTCTCATCCACCAGCTCCACCAAACAACCCAGCTCCCCGCACTATCTTTGGAGCCTGCTTCAGATGTGGCCAGCCTGGTCACTATTCTCGTGAGTGCCCCGTCAATCAAAATGCTCCACCCCATGCCAAAGGAAACCCCACTATTCATGCCAAACCACCCCCGAAGGTTCCCACCGCTAAGCCTTCCACTTCCGCAAGTTTTGGACGTGTGAACCAAATCTCTGTTGAGGAAACCGATAGTACTTCTGACGTCATTCTTGGTACGCTCCCAGTCAATTTTGTCCCCACTTCTGTTCTTTTCGATCCAGGAGCATCTCACTCATTCATGTCGGAGAGTTATGCACTTCGGCATGATGTATCCTTTGAATAAATGTTCACCCCTATGATCATTCACACTCCTGGTTCCAAATGGCAAACTAATAGAGTAAGCCATGGCAATCAAATTGCAATTGAGGGTTTATTATTCCTTGCTTCTCTTATAGCCCTCAAGTCTCCCGACATTGATGTCATCCTAGGCATGGATTGGTTATCAAGACAACATGCTTTTCTTGATTGTAAATCCAAGTCAGTTAGACTTACACATCCTTCAGGTCAGACAATAAATTACTCCTCACCAAGGACAAGAACCCAGGTGCATTCTTTGAATGTGCTTCCCCTTCCAGACCTTGAAGATGTTCCGGTGGTTCGTGACTTCCCGGATGTCTTTCCTAAAGAGTTGCCGGGAATGCCACCCGACAGATGTGTAGAATTCATTGTAGATCTTGCCCCAGGAACGGCCCCAATTTCTAGACGCCCTTACAAAATGGCCCCACGTGAGTTAGCTGAGCTTAAAAACCAACTGGAAGCTTTGTTGGAAAAAGGCTTCATCCGCCCTAGCTCATCGCCATGGGGTTGCCCCGTTCTGTTCGTAACGAAGAAAGATGGAACAGAAAGGATGTGCGTAGACTATCGCCCGCTAAATTTAGTGACGATAAAGAACAAGTACCCACTTCCCAGGATCAATGATCTTTATGATCAACTTGCAGGATCCTATGTCTTCTCCAAGATGGATTTGAGATTAGGTTATCATCAAATCAAAATCCGAAACAAGGACATTCCCAAAACGGCTTTTACTACTCGTTATGGTCTTTACGAGTACACCGTCATGTCCTTTTGTTTAACCAATGCCCCCGCCACTTTCTCACGCATGATGAATTCGATCTTCATGGAGTACTTGGATAAATTTGTTGTGGTTTATCTCGATGACATTCTCATCTACTCGAAGAACGAAGAAGAACATGCCGAACACCTAAGGCTGGTATTGATGAAACTTAGAGAGCATCGCCTGTATGCTAAATTCTCAGAGTGTGAATTTTGGCTACCAGAAGTGACCTACTTAGGCTACGTGATTTCTGCAAAAGGCATTGCTGTGAATCCCGAGAGAGTTCAGGCCGTCCTTGACTGGACTACACCTGAACCAGTTAAGAAAGTTAGGAGTTTTCTTGGCCTAGCCAGCTATTGTCGTCGCGTCATCGAGAACTTTTCTAAAGTTGCAAAGCCTCTAACTGAACTCCTCAAGAAAGATAAGAAATTCCTATGGACTTCCAAGTGCGAGGAAAGCTTTCAAGAGCTAAAAAGAAGATTGACTTCTGCACCCGTACTTGCACCTCCAGACACCAAAAAGGATTTCGAGATCTTTTGTGACGCCTCACGGCAAGGGTTAGGATGCATACTTATTGAAGATAGACATGTGGTAGCTTATGCTTCACGCCAGTTGCGTCCACATGAAGAGAACTATCCTACCCACGATCTTGAACTCGCTGCCGTAGTTCATGCACTAACAACTTGGCGACATTACCTCCTTGGTAATCGTTGTGAGACCTATTCCGACCACCAAAGCCTCAAATATATATTCACCCAGCCAGATCTTAATCTCAGGAAAAGACGCTGGATTGAGTTGATAAAAGATTACGACGTAGGAATTTCATACACCCCAGGCAAAGCCAATGTCATGGCTGATGCACTAAGTCGTAAGTCATATTGTAAAAACCTCATGTTACAACAGTATCAACCACTTCTTCATGAGGGATTTCGAAAACTCAATCTCGAGATTGTTCCTCATGGCTATATTTATACCTTGGTGGCGAAACCAACCCTTGAGGATAAAATCATAGCCGCCCAGAAACGTGATAGTTGTATTCGAGAGATCAAGAAGAACATTGCTAGCGGAGTTGCTAAATGTTTCTCGATAAATGATCAAGGTGTCATTTTATTTGGCACTTGATTGGTTGTACCACGAAAACACAATCTTAGGAGGCTAATCCTCAAAGAAGCTCATGACACTCCCCTTTCAATTCATCCTGGTAGCACAAAGATGTACCGAGACCTACGCCAGAGATTTTGGTGGACTAGGATGAAGAGAGAAATTGCTAAGTTCATTACCAAATGTGATGTTTGTCGTCGCATTAAGGCCGAACACCAAAGACCTGCTGGCACTCTTCAACCATTGCCTATCCCCGAGTGGAAATGGGATAAAGTCAGTATGGATTTCATCACTGGCTTTCCAAAAACCCAGAAAGGAAATGATGCCATCTTCGTTGTCATAGATAGGCTTTCGAAAGTTGCACACTTCCTGCTCCTGCCCGTTCGCGAGTCTATAACTGCTAGCCAGTTAGCGGACTTGTATGTCTCTAGAATTTTATCCCTTCACGGTGTTCCTTTGGAAATCAATTCTGACCGTGGTAGCCTTTTTACCTCTAGATTTTGGGGACGCTTTCAGAATGCTATGGGAACTCATCTCTCCTTTAGTACAGCTTTCCATACTCAGTCTAGCGGTCAAGTTGAAAGGGTTAACCAAATTCTTGAAGACATGCTCAGAGCTTGTGTTATCTCATTCGGAAAGAATTGGGAAAAGTCTCTTCCATTTGCCAAATTTTCTTATAACAATAGTTTTCAATCTAGTCTGAACATGGCTCCTTTTGAACTCCTTTATGGAGGACGATGTCGAACACCCCTTAACTGGTGAGAAACCGGTGAAAGACAATTCTTTGGACCGGATATGATCATAGAAGCAGAAGAGCAAGTTCGCATTGTCAGTGATCAATTGAAAGCAGCCCAGTCTCGTCATAAAAGCTACTATGATCGTCATCATAGGAAAGAGAGCTACAATATGGATGAGAAGGCTTACCTTCGGGTTACTCCTCTGAAGGGAACCCAACGATTCGGTATCAAAGGAAAATTGGCCCCACGTTACATCGGACCTTTCCGCATTCTTGCTAAACGTGGAGAAGTTGCCTACCAACTTGAACTACCCCCGCACCTTTCCCGAGTACATGATGTATTGCATGTGTCACAACTCAGGCGTTGCTTCAAGGACCCCATCCGCGAAGTCGACCATGAAACGCTTGATCTCCAAGATGACCTTTCTTATCGAGAATACCCTGTTCGTGTTCTTGATTCAGCAGAGCGTGTCACTCGCCGAAAGAAGATCAGGTTTCTGAAAGTGCAATGGTCACACCACTCCGAGAAAGAAGCCACGTGGGAAAGAGAAGACCGCCTCCGTGCCGAGTACCCCTCCTTCCTCCCGCAGACTTCTGAATCTCGGGACGAGATTCTTTTGAGTGGGGGCGAGTTGTCACAACCCCAACTAGGGTAAGTGCTAGGGCTTGCTTGACCCTTTGCATCATGTAAAAATTCAAAAGAAATTCAAAAATAGGGAAAAGAAAAGCCCTGAGAATTTAATTCAAAAGGCCAGATAAAAATTTCTTCCAAAAATTCCTCTGGTATTTTTGAAAAGTCTTATAAATATGCATGATCACATCTAAAGTGAAGTGGGTCCCACTACATGCACCAAGATTTTTCAAATATTCCAAAAAGGGCTTGGAAATTAAATAAATACCCTATTTGAATTAAAATTCAAATTATTTGAATTTTAAAAGTGCTCAAATTTTATAAGTGGCTAGCTCTATATTTAATGTGGCCATATAAAAAATATTGGCATTTAATAAAATGCCTAGCTATTTTATTAGCTAGGTCAAACATATTGCAGAAAAAAAGAAAAAGAAAAGGAAAGCAGAGCTTACCTCACGCCCTGGGGGAAGCCCACCTTCCCCAGCCGGCCCAGCCCACCAGGGGGGCTCCCCTGTCGTCTTCCCCGGGCACGAGCACACTGTTGCGTGCCCGGCATGCCGCAACTTCCGCTGTGGCAGCTCCTCAGCCTTCCCCCCCGTCTCTTCTCATCGCCACGCACGCCCAGGCCATTCTCCCCCTCGCGCACGCTCTCCTCCTTCCTCTCCGGCGAGTTCTAGCGCCATACCCGTGACCTAGCCGGAGCACGGCGATGCCCCAACGCGTCCAACGAGCTCCTCTTGCCGCCGCGCCTTGTCCATCAGCACCCCCGTCGATGACTTCCTCAATCCCCCGCGTCAATTGAAGCTTGGCGCCACCGAGGACGACAGCAGCGCCACGACTTCACCGCCGGTCACCCGCCGCTCCGACGAGCGATTCCTCCGCCACCAGGACCTCTCCGACCCCGCCGAGTTCTTCCTCGCAACCACGATGAGCTCATGGTGCTCCTGCACCTTCCCGTTTTTTCTCTGGCGCCGCGAATTACCGAGCCATCAAAGTCCGAAGCTCCGGCCGCCGCCTCCTTTGACGCCCTGGTCGCCACAGCCCGTATTTTTGGCCCCCTCCTACACCAACGTATGCGGGGCCTCCCCAGCTACTCGCCCGTGCCCCCAGACCCCCTCCCCAAGCCCTCTAGCGTTTTTTCGGCGAAGCTCCGGCGAGCCCGTGCCGGTGACACTATTAGCGCCCTAAACACCCTCCTAATCCACACCTAACCCCACTGACTAGTGGGGCCCCCAACCCCCCTAACCCCTCTGTTAATTTAAACAGAGGGGATTAAAACCATGTGACACTGACAGCCGGACCCACACGTCAGCCCCCCCCCCACGTCAGCCTGACTCAGAGCTGATGCAATAAACAGAAAAACAAATTAAAGAATTACAGAGAAATTCCAGAAAATTCCAGAAAATAGCCCTATCTTTGGAAATTCATAATTAATTCATCCTAACTCCAAATATAGCAAATAATATGTCTAAAATTATCAGAAAAATCCAAGTATTATGAATATGCAACTTGTTTCTATGTTTGACCATTTTAAAATGGGTGAACAGTAGCAAACATGCATATGGATCCTTTTTGAATTCAAATTTGGAGTGATTTTGCAAATGACTTTGCAACAACCTTAGTTCAAATGGATTCATCCACACATCAGAGGCTTTACCTCACCTTTACAACATCACTTCATGATCAACCTTTTCAAATGAACTTTCATGCATTCAAATGCATTTGAAATTCATCGATAAATCAAATGGAGTTTAAATTTGCATTTCAAATGCAATATACTCCTTTTAAATAGAATTGTCCACACAATGCAACCATGAACATCACCATTACAATCTTATTCATGTGATTGTGCATTGTACATTATGTTGATCCTATGATTGTCATGTTGATGATAGAAGTGCAGACGGAACCCGAGATCACCCCCTTCGTTTAAGACCCCGTGACTGAACCTCGTCAGCAAGGCAAGGAAACCCCCATTGATCATGTCTATAAAATCCCAATTCCCTCTCAGTCTCGCTTATGCATGTTTAGGAGATCCCCTTGTATCGATTCTACCGCATAGTTGAACCCATATCCAATGCATGACCTATCATCTTGTCACAGTAGTAAGCAAACCACAATCCTAGCTGACATAGGAGTTGACTGATATCATGTGGCCCCTGCAACTGTTACTGCTTATTGCATGCTTAGAGTTTACAATGAGGATGTTTTTGATGTGAGTCGAGATGTTAGAGAACATGGTGTTGATGAAAGTGAAACTGTGTTGGTGAATCTACCGTAATACAAGGTGAACGATGAGAGGCTGTGTAGGAGTACACAGTGGGTTGTCTCTATGGAAACCGCCTTAAGCCTGAGTTCTTGTGTCGTGATCCAAGACGAAGAGTACTACCACATGTTGGGCACATGGACCCCCGCTCAACCTACTAACTCACCCCTTCTCAGTTCAATGAGTCGCATTAGTTCGGAGTTCTGGTAGGTCTGTGGCACGGTCTGCGAAGTGGAAGAACGGCTATTCAGACCGGCTTGGGACCCTGCACACATCTTCTGGGACCACATCGGTAAACCGGCCGGGTTCACGATGTGGATTCCAGCCCAGATAGGTGTCTCCATTGAATTTGAGTTGTCTGTGAGGTAAAAGTTGTGGAAATTATCCTAGCCGACACCCGCTTGAAGGGTGACGAGATCCCGGCGGTAACTGACCATTTCATGTGTGTAGCAGTACACCCCTGCAGGGTTAATAAACTATTCGAATAGGCGCGTCCACGGTAAGGGACTACTGGGAGAGCTGTGCTCGATTATTAGACAACTTAAACTGGATACTTCTAAAACTCGCAAGATAAGCGTGAGTGCTATGGTGTGCTCCTCGTGGGGAAGTCGAGGAAGTAACCATAGTGGTGTATTGGTTGGAGATGTAGTGGACTCGTGTACGCTTCTTACCTCAAGTCTGGTACTCGTAGTTCAGGACTAGCCAAGTCAAAGCTGGCACTTCTGCATTTGAACCCCACCTCCCTTTACCTTGATATATGTGCATGAGTAGTATAGTTCCTATGTAAGTCTTGTTGAGTATGACTTTGTACTCACGTTTGCTTATTCTATGCTTTAGATGAACCCACCGACCCCGATGGTGGCTTCTCCCTGAAGCTCGAAGAATGAAGACTCAGACCAAGACCAAGCTAGTATAGTCCAGGTCAGACGACTGTTCCCTCGTGGAAGGGCTTGTTTTAGTTAAGGCTTATTAAGCCATTTGTTAAACTTGTTTGTACTCAGACCTACTTTGCTTCCGCTTGTCTGTTGTAATGTTGGATCAATGCTTGTGATCTCTGTGTGCACTCTGTAAAAGTTATAAATAAAGTTGTATACTTTGTAGAGAATTGCAATGATACCTACTGTTCATACAAGGCATGTGTGTTGCGTGCATGTTTATAACATGCATGTCTTTGTATGGGTTTTTGAGACCTTAGTTGTGATCTGGCTGGCGGTCTTTTATACACCAAGTGGCCCTTAGATGTGCGCAGCTTGGGGCATCGCGATGCGATTGTTCGAGACTCTGTCTCGTGCACACTTTGATGTATGATCGAGCCCGCCCTAGACCCCGACTAAGTGATCGGGCTGGAGTAAGTCTATGTAAGAGTTATGAGATAGTCGATAGTATGGTTGACGCGACTTGTCAGTGAATATGGGAGTTCATCACCCATATCATTTAGACTTGTGTGCGGAAGATGAGTACCCATCTCAGTTGATCATCCGGTCTGGATGGGATGCCCCTCACGTACGATGCTTCCCGAGAACGTTCTGTGCTTGGCCTTGTCTGCTTAGACAAGTGGGTACGGTTCTCGGCTCTCCATATGACTATGTCGTAGCGGGACTTGCATATGCTAACCCCGGGTCCTGATATCAGCTCGGTCCACCACTAGAACTGTTTGAAGCTAGGTAGGTAAGACAAGGGGACCCCATAGAATCCTACACACGATTAGGAACGCTCGTCAAGAAACACAATACCCGGTAGTCGGGACCTAGGTGACTCGAACGGAACAAAGCACCCGGCGGGAACAACCCAGTCTCCCATCCTTCGTCAAATATAAGATTAACATCATATTAATAAATATGAACCAACTTCTGATAATAGCATGATATTCCACCAAGCAGAAAATGGGTATAAGTAGCAGGTTAAGGGGCCTACACATACAAAGCAATGGTTAAGAAAGCAAGGTACATAGCCAAACAAGGTTTTTCTAGGATGTGGGGCATGGCTGTTTGGGTTTAATTGAGGACACAGTATATGGTGGTAGGATCAATCAACCGTTCTAAAATACAACTAGGCAAGCGAGATGAAATCTATAAAGAATGATATATAAACCCCCTTGCCTGGATATACAGTCGACGGAGAAGACGTAGTAGAGTCCTCGGGCTCGGTGTCGGAAATATCCACGTAAGTCTCCAAGGCAGTCTCAGGTGCTAACGTAAGGTACCAGTAAGGAAAGGCACACAAGTAAGCAACGGGATCAAATGCACAAGCATGGATGGAATGATCAAGTTTAACAGGCATGATGTGACCCTATCTAGTCAAATTTAAATGAAGGTGGTGACGACACGTCAACAACTTCATATGCAATTATTTACATTTTATGGCTTTGGTCATAGCCTTAACACTACTAGGAAAATGCCTTATGGTGGCGTCCTTTTTTTGCCTTTAGTGGCGCATTTCAAATGCGCCACCCCTAAGTCTCTTATGCGTGCCGCATTTCGAAATGCTCCACCCATAAGCCCTTATGGGTCCCGCATTCTGAAAATGTGCCACTATTAAATTTTGAGTCTGGATCTGGATTTTTTTTTCTTAATCTCAGGTTAGTATGCTTAATGCCCGATCACTATGCACTACTCTAGCCCAGCACACTTAACTTCTCAGTTCTATTCAACTCCCACTCCAGCTCACTTAGGAGACACTTGTTGATATATCTATCATATAAATCCTATTAAACCATGTTGATGTCTAGGACCTTATTGCTGTTCATGGGTGCGCTAAAATTTTCAACCATTTTTTGAAACTATCTCGATGGGTCCTCTAGCATATTTTGAACTTTTTAAAAAAAATTGAAAAAATAAATTTTTAAATTTTATTTTTCTTAAATTTTAATTTTTTAAAATTTTCAATGTTACTAGCTAAAATTTTCTTTTTTTGAAACTTCCCGTTTCGGTCCTCTAGCCTATTTTGATTTTTTTAAAATAAAAAAATATTTTTTAAAAATATTTAGTTTTTTTTTTGTTACTAGTGGCGCATTTCATACAAAATGCACCACCACTAAGTTTAATTTTTTTTCATTTTTTTGTCTCCAGATCTTAAAATGCCCATGACTTTTTTCTGTTAGGTTTTTGAGGATTCTAAAAATGTTCAACGGGGTACCCCGGTTGAATTTGGATATAACTTTTCGAGTAGATGATTTTTCATATAAAAAACTTTTTCATCGGAGATCGTATGCAAAAGTTATGCCCATTTTACAAAATTCTCGAGAGATTTCGCAAAAAAATTCGAAATTCATATTTATAAATTTTTCTAACAACTAGACCACATATCATATGGGAAACTTATTTTCTTTTATTTTTTTGACATTTTTATCATTTTCTTCTATTTTTCAAATTGAAAAGGCGGTCCACGGGGGGGGGGGGGGGGGGGCGGGGGGGCGAGTTGTGTTTGGGAATTTTCCCTCACAGTTTTTGCTTAGTAGTGGCGCATATGCAAGATGCGCCACCCCTAAGAGCTTATGGGTGGCGCATTCTGGATGCGCCACTAATGATTCCTCAGGGGTGGCAAATAACATGGCAACATGCATGAACAATAATAAAAGGTTAACAACAATAATAAATGCATCGTGAAAATAAATCATCGATTCCGAAGAAGGAGAAGTGTCGGTGAAGTTGACACCAAAGAGGTACCAAAAGAAAGGTCACATGGGAAAAATATGTGACTGGCATGTGTCAGGATTATGCAAGGAAAAGGGGATGCATTGAGTGGGCCAACTTGTGGAACTCAAGAAATTGAATGAAAGAAATGAATTGAGTGGAAAAAGAATTTAAATAAAGGAAAGATGGGGCACATGTGTCATGTACACAACCTCCATAGTTGTGTTGCACAAAACACAAGATGGAGGGATCCATCCCTTTCTTTGATTAATTCTGCCCCAAATGCACATATGATATGGCTATTTTGGAACAAGTGCAAAAGAAGTTGGAAAAAGAAGAAGAAAGGTAAAATGGTGGCACATGTGACAATTGTTTCACATTACATTTTGTACTTGCTCAAAGTAAAAAATAGGAAGCACCATCCTATCCCTACATGGAAGAAACATTTCCGAGAAATCATGTGTGCAAGCGCCCATGTGCAACATGTCACAATTGCAACAAGTTGCAAACACAAAAGGAAAGGGGGTTGTACTATGTGAAGAAAATCACATGGACACACATTTTGCACTGCCCAAAATACTAAATGTACTATTCCATCATGCTCACTGCATTTTTCTACCCAAGATTCATGTACAATATGTTGGGGAAAAGTGCAAAATTCAAACAGATATGAATTTGCAAAGAAAAATGAAATAAACAAAAGAGAAAAGGAAAGAAGAAATAAAGAATAGAGGGGGAGGCCTCTGCTAGGCCAGCTTCGGTGTCCCCGCCCAGGCCACTTGCGAATCCGGCCTCCTCCCCCGCGCGCATGGGCACTCCACTGGGCCGAGCCCAGCAGGCCATAGCCGCAACCGGCCAGCCTGTGGCCCCCAGGATGGACTGAACCTGGCGACAGGTGAACACCTGAACCTGAAGTTCAGTTTGGCGCGGCAAAACAGAAACAAAATGGGGCGCCTTGCGCTCAATGGGATCGATCCCTGGATCCCTCGCATTGAGCTCAAGACCACGACCACTGAGCTACGTCGTGGCTGCTGATCGAAACGGGATCGCACGCCATGATCAAAGACCGCGGCGTTAGAGGACCTACAAGAGACAAGGCGGCGCCTTTCTCTGACGAAAATGAACCCAAGGTTCAGGCAACCGGCGACGTCGACCTTGCGACGACCCTGGCCTCGGCTAGGGTGCTCCGGCGACTCAAAAGAGGCGGTACGCGCGAAGATGGGACCTCCAAGAACCGATTTTCTGCTGGAGCTCGCATCGGTGCCTCAAAGGCGACGACTTTGACTCGCCAGAAGGTCATGACGGAGATCTTGCTCTACCTTACAGGGAAAACATGATGAAACCCCTGCTAGCGGCCACCGCGGTCCTGGACGAGCTCGGTTCACTCTCTGAACGCTAGCGCACGCGCAGTGTAGCTGTACCTGCCGTCGGTGCGCACGACTGATACGTCCCAAACGTATCTATAATTTCTTCTTGCTCCATGAATGTTTTGTGTGACTTTGCCATGTTTTTCTTGAACTTTTATACACTTTTGATCATCTTTGGACTAACCTATTAACTCAGTGCACCCAGTTGCCAGTTCCTGTTTTCTGTTGTTTTTGTATTTCAGGTTTTCCGGCCATTAAAAGTGCCAAATAAATTCCGGAAAAATCCAATAAAAAATCAGCGACCCGGAACTTCCCGAATAATCAAGAAAGGAAGGGGTGGACCCACCAAGGCCCCAGGAGGGTCCCTGGCGCGGCCCCATCCTAGGCTGCACCAGGAGGCCTCCTGGATGCCCTATGGCCCCTCTCGGTGCCCCCCTTAGCCTATATTTACCCCCCGTGACGGAAACCCCTAATATCGATCTGCTATTCCCGTACTCCTCTCTGTACCGCCGCCTCCGCCGTTTCAAGATTGGGGCTGCCAGGAGAAGCTGCCTCGGCACCCTGCCGGAAGGAGGAATCCCCTCCGGGAGACCATCCATCGCCATGGACACCTACCGGATGTGCCGTGAGTAGTCCCCCTTGGACCATGGGTCCGTGACCAGTAGCTATGTGATGTACTCCTCCCCTCTTTGTGCTTTCACTTTCGAGACCTCGTGAGCTGCCTCACATGATCGAGGCACTTTGGTAGTTTTCTATGTTGCTATGCTGAGTTTGCTGGGATCTGATGGATTATGAGATTATGTTGAGATTGTGATGAGTAATATATTTGGTTCTCTTTTATATTTGTGTTCTTTAGTAAATTCTTGCATGTTCTCCGTTGTCGTATTTTACTTTGGCCAAGTGATTCGTTGCAACTCCAAGTGGGAGCGTTATGACTAGGGGATGTGTTGTTGCCACCAGAGATAAAACGACGGTGCTTGTACTTGCGGGTGCAAGGATTGTTTACTTTACGAATAGTTCTTTTACTGCAGTTATCTGTTGCTTTGAGTTTACACTTTGGGTGGGATTCGCAACTTAATACCAGCGAGATGTTCTGGATAGATATCTCAAGGTGGATGATTCATAGTAGATGTAGATGGATTTCGGTCTACTTACCTTGGTGCACTGCCCATTGCTTTTGAGCCTCTTCCTTTCTTTTGTAGCATAGTTAGCATTGCAGTGCGTTTATAATCCTGTCAATTGCCCAGCTGTGATTTGTTTACCTCGCTAGCACTTTTATCATCTTTTGGGAGAGAGACGTCACTAGTGAACATCACGGGACCCCGGTCCATATTTCCACCATTGTTTACACCTTCAATTTACTTTCAGTTCTTACTTTCAGTTGCTACCACTATTATCTCTTGCATTGATCCTTTGTAAACAGCAAGGCTGGAGGAAATGACAACTCCCCTGTACTCGTTGGGAGCAAAGTTATTTGCTGTGTGTGCAGGTCCAGGCGAAGTTAGCAACCTCGGCGCCACTGTTCACTTTACCACCTTCTTGTATCTCTGTGATTCCTACGGGAGACAAACCCTATCCACTGCATAGGGGAAATTCTGCTGCTATGCTACATTTCACCTTCCAATTGGGGTAACCAACAAGAAGCAAGAGATTTATATTCCTTGCAAGAATCAAGCAATTTCTGGCGCCGTTGCTGGGGATTCGAAGGTACAACAAGTAGACTGGTCCCGTCAACTCCCTAGCCAGAAGCAATTTCTGGCGCCGTTGCCGGGGACTCCAGTCTACAAGATAGGGGAGTTGCACACTATCTTTTATCTTTGCTTTTTAGTCTTGTTAGTTTACCTTTTAGTTTTTAATTTTGTGTCACTTATCAATAATACCAAAAATACCTGCTGCTACTATGGGTTCCAATGAAAACACCAAGTTGTGTGACTTCACTAGTCACAACAACAGTGACTTTATCTGCACTCCTATTGCTCCACCTGCCACTTCAACACCTTCTTATGAAATTAAACCTGCTTTGCTTAATTTTGTTATGAAAGATCAATTGTCAGGTGCTGGAGAGGATGCTGCCTTGCTCTTAAATAATTTTGTTGAGCTTTGTGATATGCAAAAGTACAAGGAAGTAGATGGAGACATCGTCAAGCGGAAGCTTTTTCCTTTCTCCTTGAGAGGAAGAGCCACGGAGTGGCTGAAATCCTTACCTAAGAATAGTATCGATTCTTGGGACAAGTGTAAGGATGCTTTTATTGGGCAATACTATCCCCCTGCTAAAATTATCTAGTTAAGAAGTAACATTATGAATTTTAGGCAATTGGATAATGAACACGTTGCCCAAGCTTCGGAACGAATGAAATCTCTTGCTAAGAACTGTCCTACACATGGTTTGACTACCTGGATGGTTATCCAGACTTTATATGCAGGATTAAACTTTACCTCGCGGAATCTGTTAGACTCGGCCGCGGGAGGAACTTTCATGTCAACCACACTTGGTGCTGCCACGAAGCTATTCGATGAGATGATGCTGAATTACTCTCAATGGCACACCAAGCGATCTCCAACTGGTAAGAAGGTAAATTCTGTCGAGGATATCTCCTCTCTTAATGAAAAGGTTGACTTGGTCATGTCTCTACTTACCAAGCAAGCTCCTATTGATCCTCAGGATGTTCCTTTAAATTCCTTGGTTGCTCAAGAACAAGTAGATGTGAACTTTATCTCTAGAAACAACTTCAACAATAATGCTTATAGGAGTAATTTTGGTAGCAACAATCCTAGACCTTTCCCATCCAACAACTATGGGAACAACAACACATACCCTAGCACCAAAAACTCCACTTCTCAACTAGAGAGTATTCTTAAAGACTTTATTACTACCCAAAAAGCCTTCAACAAGAGTGTAGAAGAGAAATTAGAAAAATTAGATATTCTCTCTTCGAAGGTAGATGTCGGGACCCGGGGTTAGCGTATGCAATTACAGCTAAGACGTAGTCATATGGAGATCCGAGAACCGTACCCACTTGTCTAAGAAGACAAGGCCAAGCACAGAATGTTCTCGGAAAGCATCGTACGTGAGGGGCATCCCATCCAGGCCGGATGATCAACTGAGATGGGTCCTCATCGTCTGCACACAAGTCTAATTATATGGGTGGTGAACTCCCATATTCAAAGACAAGTCGCCTAAACCATACTATCGACTATCTCAAAACTCTTACATAGACTTACTCCAGCCCAATCACTTAGTCGGGGTCTAGGGCGGGCTCGATCATACCACAAAGTGTGCACGAGACGGAGTCTCGAACAATCGCATCGCGATGCCCCAAGCTGCGCACATCTAAGGGCCACTTGGTGTATGAAAAACCGCCAGCAAGAACACAACTAAGGTCTCGAAAACCCATACAAAGACATGCATGTTATAAACATACACACAGCACACATGCCTTGTATGAACAGTAGGTACCATTGCAATTCTCTACAAAGTGTACAATTTTATTGATAACTCTTATAGAGTGCAAATAGAGATCACAAACATGTGATCCAACATTACAACACAAACGGAAGAAAATTATGTCTGAGTACAGACAAGTTTAACAAATGGCTTAAGAACCCTTATTTAAACACAAGCCCTCCACGAGGGAAACCAGTCTTCTGACTGGGACTAGACTAGTTGGTCTTCAGTCGTCCAGCTCGATGAAGAAGCCACCTTCGGGGTCAGTGGCATCATCTAAAACATAGATTAAGCAAACGTGAGTACAAAATAGTACTCAGCAAGACTTACATAGGAGCTATACTACTCATGCACATGTATCAAGGTAAAGGGAGGTGGGGTTCACTTGCAGAAATGCCAGCTTTGACTTGGCTAATCCTGAACTACGTTTACCAGACTTTGAGGTAAGAAGCGTACACGAGTCCACCACTTTCTCCAACCAATACACCACTATGGTGCCTTCCTCGACTTCCCCACGAGGAAGCACGCCATAGCACTCACACTTATCTTGGTGTGTTTTAGAAGTATCCGGTTCAAGTTGTCTAATAATCAAGCTAAGCTTTCCAAGCAGTCCATAACCGCGGACGCGGCTATTCGAATAGTTTTGTTAACCCTGCAGGGGTGTACCGCTACACACACATGATCATCATTTACCGCCTTTGATCTCGACAACATTCAAGGGGTGCCAGGGAGGATGCTCACCACAACTGTTACCTCATAGCCGATCTAGTCCGAGAAAGGTGCCTACTTGGGTTGGTTACCACAATCGTGAACCCGGCTGGTTTACCGAAGTGGACCCAAGTGATGTGTGCGTGGTGCATAAGCCGGTCTCGATAGAGCCGTTCTCTCACTTAGCATCCAGGCCACAAGCCTACTAGAACTCCGAACTATTGCGACATCTGGACATCGAAAGGGATGAGTTAGTAAGTTGAGAGGGGTCAGTGAGCCCAATGTGTGGTTGTACTCTTCATCTTGGATCACTACACAAGAACTCGGACTTAGGGCGGTGTTCAAGGAGACAACCCACCGTGTACTCCTACACAGCCTCTCATCGTTCACCTTGTATTAGGGTCGATTCAACAACACTTTTCTACCATCATCAACATGATCATTCCCATCCCGACTCACATCACAGTAACATCATGGTATCATACTAAGCATGCAATAAGCGATAACATTTGTAGGGGCCACATGATATCAAACAACTCCTATATTTGCTAGGATTGTGGTTTGCTTACTACTGTGACAAAAATAGGTCATGCAAAGGAATGAGTTCATCTATGCGCTAGAAACGTAGCATGGTGATCATCCTAAACAATGCATAAGCGAGACATGAGAGGGAAGTGGGATTTTATCGACATGATCAATGGGGGTTTGCTTGCCTTGCTGACGAGGTTCGGGTTCTGGGTCTTCAACGAAGGGGGCAGCCTCCTGCTCCGGTTCCACCTCTACTCGACAAACAACAAGCAAAGTAGCAAAGTAAATACAATGCACAAACACATGATGGAAGTTTGAATCTTGATGTACATGCTTTGATGTGTGAAGCAATTCCATTTAAATGGAGTATATTGCAAATTGAATTGCAAATTCAAACTCCAATTTGAATTCAAACTTAGTCAAGTTATATGTGACATGGTTTGATCAATTTGAATCATCTTCAATTGTGTATGATATGCCTCTGAAGTGTGGTTGCATTGTAGAAAAATTCCATGGTTCAAGTTGCAAAATCATTTGAATTGAATTTGAATTAATTCCAAATAATTTAAATGACATATGCTACTGGTCCCATTTTAAAATCAACTCCAACATAGTTGAAAGTTGCATAGTTGGAAAGATAATTTTCTCCTGATCATTTTTCATATATTATTTGTCCAATTTGGAGTTAATATGAATTTTCTATGAATTTCCAAAGTTTGGGGTATTTTCTGGAATTTCTGGAATTTCTTTAATTCAATTTGATTTTCTGGATTTTCATTTAAATGATTTATTGCATCAGGCTGACATGTGGGTCCAGGGTGTCAGTGACTGGGTGATTTAATCCGGTGGGTTAATCTAATCCAGTGGCTTAATTAAGCCACCGGGCCCACTGGTCAATGACCTAGGGTCACTTAACCCAGGTGGGGTTAAGCCCTGATCAAGGCCTCGTCGGCGGGCTGCCGGCGGCTAAACGGCGGCGACCTTCCAGCACGGCGGCGCTGCACGGGGAGGGCGCTCCCGTGGTCCAAATCGCGCGCTTCGACCACTGAGACGAAGCTCTCGGTGTCGCGCGTCGATGGAGACCGAAAGGGAAGCCTGGGAGGCTCTGTACGCATGCCGACGTCGAGCTTTGCGGCGGCGGTGCTACTGGCTGGAGGCCGAACTCGCTACGGAGCGCCATTTGGGGCGGGCATGGGTGTGTTCGGAGCAGTGGAGCACGGGGAATGCAATGGACAAGGTGACGGGGTTGATTGCTTAGCGTAGCCTCGTCGACGACGAGCACGGCGGTTCGGTACTCCGGCGTCCATGGAAGATCGAGCTAGAGGAGGAGAAGGAAGCTGTGGCTTGAGGGGAAACGCTCACCAGGCTACAGGGAACTCGACGAAGTAGTCGACGGAGCCAGTGAGGGAACGTGGACGGAGTATTGAACGGCGACGAGCAGCGGATCCGGCGAGCTCTCGGTGACGATTCCGACGACTAGAAGGGCTCCCGGATCTCGATTCCTTGCAGGGAGGCGTAGTCGACGGTGGCGAAGCTGATGGACAAGCTCTTCTGGTCCCTAGCACATGTTGGCCGCGTCTTCCACGGTGGAGAGTTCCGGCGAGTCCTCGGACGACGACGAAATCAGGCGAGGGATACGGGGAGGGAGTTCATGGAGAGAGGGAATGGAGCGGGGAAGGCTCTGGGCGTCTCCAGGCGCGATTACGTGGAAGGGAGGAAGCAGGAGGTGGCCAGGCACGGCGGCGGGGCTCGGCATGGCCGGCACGCAGCAGTGCGCCTGCTTGAGGAAGACGACAGGGAAGATGAGGTGGGCTGGGCCGCTGGGGAGCTAGTCGGGCTTCTTTGAGGTAAGCCCTTTTTCTTTTTCTTTCTGTTTTCACTTCTGATCTTTGTTCTGCTTAGCTAAAAAAATAGCTAAACATTTTATTAAATGCTGAAAAATTTTATATGGCTTCATAATAATATAGACTAGCCAATTATAAAGTTTCAACATTTTTAAAATTCAAATAATTTGAATCTTAACTCAAATAGGGTTATTTGATTAATTCCAAGGCACTGTTTGAATATTTGAAAAATCTATGAGCATGGGGTGGGTCCCACATCACTTGATATGTGATCACACTCATTTATAAGACTTTTCAAAAATCTAACATGAATTTTTGGAAAAGATTTTTATCTGGCCTTTTGAATTAATTCAACTGGGGGGGTTTCCTTCTCCCATTTGCTTTTGATTTTGAATTTCCTTTGATTTCTTTCATGAATGCAAAGTGAAATTATTCCTAGCACTTTACCTAACAGAGGGTTCTGACAACTCGCCCCCACTCAAAATAATCTCGTCCCGAGATTCAGAAGTCTGCGGGAGGAAGGTGGGGTACTCGGCGTTCAGACGGTCTTCTCTTTCCCACGTAGCTTCTCTTTCAGAGTGGTGTGACCATTGCACTTTCAGAAACCTAATCTTATGACGACGAGTGACACGCTCTGCGGAATCAAGAATACGAACGGGGTATTCTCGATAAGAAAGGTCATCTTGGAGATCAAGCGTTTCATGGTCGACTTTGCGGATGGGGTCCTTGAAGAAACGCCTGAGTTGGGACACATGGAATACATCATGTACTCGGGAGAGGTGCGGAGGTAGTTCAAGTTGGTAGGCAACTTCTCCACGTTTAGCAATAATGCGGAAAGGTCCGATGTAACGTGGGGCCAACTTGCCTTTGATACCGAAACATTGGGTTCCCTTCAGAGGAGTAACCCGAAGGTAAGCCTTCTCATCCAGATTGTAGCTCTCTTGCCTATGATGACGATCATAGTAGCTTTTCTGACGAGACTGGGCTGCTTTCAATTTATCACGAACAATGCGAACTTGCTCTTCTGCTTCCTTGATCATGTCCGGTCCAAAGAATTGTCTTTCACCGGTTTCTGACCAGTTTAGTGGTGTTCGACATCATCGTCCATATAGGAGTTCAAAAGGAGCCATGTTCAGACTAGATTGAAAACTATTGTTATAAGAAAATTCGGCAAATGGAAGAGACTTCTCCCAATTCTTTCCGAATGAGATAACACGAACTCTGAGCATGTCTTCAAGAATTTGGTTAACCCTTTCGACTTGACCGCTAGACTGAGGATGGAAAGTTGTACTAAAGGAGAGATGAGTTCCCATAGCATTCTGAAAGCTTCCCCAAAATCTAGAGGTGAAAAGGCTACCGCGATCAGAATTGATTTCCAAAGGAACACCATGAAGGGATAAAATTCTAGAGATGTACAAGTCCGCTAACTGGCTAGCAGTTATACACTCGCGAACCGGAAGGAAGTGTGCAACTTTGGAAAGTCTATCTATGACAACGAAGATGGCATTGTTTCCTTTCTGGGTTTTTGGAAAGCCGGTGATGAAGTCCATACCGATTTTGTCCCATTTCCACTCGGGAATAGACAAAGGTTGAAGTGTGCCACCAGGTCTTTGATGTTCTGCCTTAATGCGACGACAAACATCACATTCGGCAACAAATTGAGCAATGTCTCTCTTCATCCTAGTCCACCAAAATCTCTGGCGTAGATCTCGGTACATTTTTGTGCTACCGGGATGAATTGAGACGGGTGTGTTATGGGCTTCTTTGAGGATGAGTTGCCTTAGTTCCCTATTCTTAGGTATTACCAAACGATTTTCAAAGAATACCATTCCCTTGCTATCTGTGGAGAAACATTTAGCAACTCCGCTAGCAATGTTCTCCTTGATCCGGCGAACACCTCATGCACGCCTTTGGGCAACTATTTTTTGATCCTCAAGAGTTCGTTTCGCCACCAAGGTAGAAAGATAGCCATGAGGAACAATCTCAAGATTGAGCTTGCAAAAGTCCTCATGAAGAAGTGGTTGATACTGTTGTAACATGAGGTTGTTACAATACGACTTACGACTTAGTGCATCAGCCATGACATTAGCTTTGCCTGGGGTGTAAGAAATTACTACGTCGTAATCTTTTATCAACTCAATCCAGCGTCTTTGCCTGAGATTAAGATCTGGCTGGGTGAAAATGTATTTGAGGCTTTGGTGGTCGGAATAAATCTCGAAACGGTTACCAAGGAGGTAATGTCGCCAAGTTGTTAGGGCATGAACTACGGCAGCGAGTTCAAGGTCATGGGTAGGATAGTTCTCTTCATGTGGCCGCAACTGGCGTGAAGCATAAGCTACCACATGTCGATCTTGCAGAAGTATGCATCCTAACCCTTGCCGTGATGCATCACAATAGATCTCGAAATCCTTTTTGGTGTCTGGAGGTGCAAGTACAGGTGCAGAAGTCAATCTTCTTTTTAGCTCTTGAAAGCTTTCCTCGCACTTGGAAGTCCATAGGAATTTCTTATCTTTCTTGAGGAGTTCAGTTAGAGGCTTTGCAACTTTAGAAAAGTTCTCGACGAAGCGACGGCAATAGCTGGCTAGGCCAAGAAAACTCCTAACTTGCTTAACCGATTCAGGTGGAGTCCAGTCAAGGACGGCCTGAACTCTCTCGGGATTCACAGCAATGCATTTTGCAGAAATCACGTGGCCTAAGTAGGTCACTTCTGGTTGCCAGAATTCACACTTGGAGAATTTAGCATACATGCGATGCTCTCTAAGTTTCATCAATACCAGCCTTAGGTGTTCGGCATGTTCTTCTTCGTTCTTCGAGTATATAAGGATGTCATCGAGGTAAACCATGACGAACTGGTCCAAATACTCCATGAAGATCGAGTTCATCATGCGTGAGAAAGTGGCGGGGGCATTGGTTAAACCAAAGGACATGACGGTGTACTCGTAAAGACCATAACGAGTAGTAAAAGCCGTTTTGGGAATGTCCTCGTTTCGGATTTTGATTTGATGATAACCTAATCTCAAATCCATCTTGGAGAATACAGAGGATCCTGCAAGTTGATCATAAAGATCATTGATCCTGGGCAGTGGGTATTTGTTCTTTATCGTCGCTAAATTTAGCGGGCGATAGTCTACGCACATCTTTTCTGTTCCATCTTTCTTCGTTACGAACAGAACGGGGAAACCCCATGGAGATGAGCTAGGGCGGATGAATCCTTTCTCCAACAAAGCTTCCAGTTGGGTTTTAAGCTCAGCTAACTCACGTGGGGCCATTTTGTATGGGCGTCTAGAAATTGGTGCGGTTCCTGGGGCAAAATCCACTATAAACTCTACACATCTGTCGGGTGGCATGCCCGGCAGCTCTTCAGGAAAGACATCCGGGAAGTCACGAACCACCGGAATATCTTCAAGTTCGGGAAGGGGAAGTACATTCAAGGAATGCACTTGGGTTCTTGTTCTGGGTGAGGTATAGTTGACTGTTTTGCCTGAAGGGTGGGTGAGTTTCACGGATTTGCCTTTGCAATCCAGGTAGGCATTCTGTCTTGATAGCCAATCCATGCCAAGGATGACATCAATGTCTGAAGACTTGAGGGATATGAGTGAAGCAAGGAATACTAAACCCTCAATTGCAATCTGATTACCGTGGCTTACTCTATTAGTTTTCCATCTTGACACTGGAGTTTGAATAATCATTGGGGTGGACAATTCAACAAAAGATAACTCATGACGAAGTGCATAACTTTCCGACATGAATGAATGAGATGCTCCTGGGTCGAAAAGAACGGAAGTAGGAACATAATTGACTGGGAGCGTACCAAGAATGACGTCAGTGGTGTCGTCAGTCTCTTCGGCGGCGATCTGGTTCACACGTCCACGAGTGGCGGGAGGAGCGGGTTTGGCGGTGTAGACCTTCTGGCGTGGCTTGCCACGACCATTGTTGTTGTTGCCTCTGGCACGGGGTGGAGCATTCTGGTGCTGGAGCTGGTTCTGGGGACACTCACGAGAATAGTGGCCTGCCTGACCACACTTGTAACAGGCTCCGAAAACAGTTCGTGGAGCTGGGTTGTTTGGTGGAGCTAGGTGGAACTGGGTTGGTGGACGAGGCGCCACATAGGATGGCCTCGGTGGGTTGTTCTGGCGGAACATGTTGTTTGGGATCCAGATCTTGCGCTTCTGGGAGCCAGAACTGGATGAACTGTCATCTCTAGGGTGTTTGCGGAAGTCGTTGGGAGTGTTCATGTCCTCTGCTTTGATGGCCTTGTTGACAAGGACCTGGAATGTGGCAAAGTCATGAAGATTGAGCTCACGACGAAGTCCAGTGTTGAGTCCACGACGGAACCTCTCTTGTTTCTTGGAGTCGGTGGAGACTTCTTCGGTAGCATAACGAGCAAGTCGGTTGAACTCACGACTAAACTCGTCAACAGTCCTTCTGCCTTGAGTGAGGTTGCAGAACTCCTCACGCTTGCGGTCCATAAGACCCTTGGGAATGTGGTGCTCGCGGAAGGACGTGCAGAATTCCTCCCAAGATGCAGGCGGTCCAACGGACGCATATTCAGAAAGTTCTCCCGCCAAGAGCTAGCTGCACCTTCAAGGTGATAGGTGGCATAGCTGACCTTGTCACCAGTTGCAACACGGCCTGCTTGGAGCTTCCTCTCGATGCTGCGAAGCCAGTCATCGGCGTCAAGGGGCTCGGTGGAGTAACTGAAAACCGGGGGATGAAGTCGGATGAAGTCGTTCACGGACACCAACTCATTGCGCTGCTGAGTGGTGTTGCGTGCAATGACTTCCAACAGATGGTGAGAGTCTCGGCGGTTCCTCTCGACCTCCATCAGAACCTGAGCCATCGTGGGTGGGGGTGGAAGGTTGCCTTCCTCCTGGTCATTCCCACGACCTTGGTTACGACCAACCTGGCCACGGGTTCCTCTAGACATCCTGAAGGTGAAAACCAAAGTCAAACAGAGTTGATTTGAAGAATCTAATCAAGGTATTGAAGTACTGGAAGGATTACAGAGCAAAGGAAGTAATCATCTTGACAACATGGTGATAAAGCATACAAGCCATATATTCACATGCTGTCATACAAACCATACATCATTTTAGTACAAGCACCAAGCTAATACAAACGTGATGAAGATGATACATCCTTCAGAGGCACTCTGACTTCCTATACATTATTTATCTAAGCCTCTGGAACTTAGACACCTTGCATACAATATACTAAGATACTACTACATCATCACTAAGTAAGACCACAGGCGGTCTCACTCATCTCCATCTCCATAGTAGTCCTCGTAAAAGTTACCCGCGTATCCCGGTAGCTGGAGGTGACCGTCGGAAAACACGGAGGCTTGTGGACCCTGATATCCATTTGGGCAAGGATGGGGCCTAGGTCCAGCGTAGGGTGGAAGCAAAGGACAACGGGGTGGAAAAATGCCTCCAATCTCGGGCCAAGCAACTCGAGAAGGCATCTGAGTCCTCACTTGGTAGATCGCATCAAACTCAACTGATCCAACGCTCACAAAGGGTGCCAAAAGTGTCAGTGCTCGATACAGACGAACACGGGTGGCGTGGAGCTCGAATCGGAGAGCGCGTGCATCACGATCTCTGTCACTAGAAAACCTAGCAGTCATCTGAAGTGCGGGATCCTCTGCAGAGTGATCTGAGTAGAGTCCGGTGTAATATCCCTCTTCTCCTGGAAGTGCAGCAGGGATATAGCGGAAAGAAGTCTCTCTCAGCAAAGTGTGCTCCTCTCTCAGCAGGGTCATACATGAGTATGCAGCATCCTGCACAGCCATGTTCTCGGTAACGCCAATGCCATGTCCAAAGTGGATAGGCTAGGTGACTCCAACGTGGTGCGGATAGATCCGGACAATACAGTGGAACCGCGTCTGGTTGAAGTCGTGAAACTGCTCCTCGACGGTGTACTCAGGGTACCACCGATATCCCACATAGGACATCATCTCGATCAACGTGGCGGGATGGCCACGCACACCGAGGCACCTGGTCAAACGAACAATCTACCGAGGGGGAAGATCTGCCATCTGAAACAGAAAGAAGGAGTTTGCAAATGCATCAAATTATGAGATAAACCTGGAATGACTCGGACAGCATAACGGCTGTAATTGCAAGAAAAAGACAATTTCTTACAACATGGAAACAGCACTTACATACGATGTAGTAAAACAGGGAGCATAACCACTCTAACCAACCGATCACAACTTTCCTACGGCTACAAGGAAGCAAACAACGAGATGTTCTAATCAGACAGAGGAGAGCCTAGTCCTATCTTCCCGTAGAATAAGATGAGGGTGACTCAGAACTCAGAACGAAGGGGGTAAGGAGAAAAAAGAAGCCTTTTGTTATTCCCTTATATACCCAGAGTAACTATATAACTATAGCAAGCTAGACTCAACTTCAGCCAAGGCTACTAGTCCTACAGTCAGTCCTGCTCTGATACCAAGTCTGTCGGGACCCGGGGTTAGCGTATGCAAGTACAGCTAAGACGTAGTCATATGGAGAGCCGAGAACCGTACCCACTTGTCTAAGCAGACAAGACCAAGCACAGAACGTTCTCGGAAAGCATCGTACGTGAGGGGCATCCGATCCAGGCTGGATGATCAACTGAGATGGGTCCTCATCGTCCGCACACAAGTCTAATGATATGGGTGGTGAACTCCCATATTCAAAGACAAGTCGCCTCAACCATACTATCGACTATCTCAAAACTCTTACATAGACTTACTCCAGCCCGATCACTTAGTCGGGGTCTAGGGCGGGCTCGATCATACCACAAAGTGTGCACGAGACGGAGTCTCGAACAATCGCATCGCGATGCCCCAAGCTGCACACATCTAAGGGCCACTTGGTGTATGAAAGACCGCCAGCCAGAACACAACTAAGGTCTCGAGAACCCATACAAATACATGCATGTTATAAACATACACAAAGCACACATGCCTTGTATGAACAGCAGGTACCATTGCAATTCTCTACAAAGTGTAAAAATTTATTGATAACTCTTATAGAGTGCAAACAGAGATCACAAACATGTGATCCAACATTACAACACAAACGGAAGCAAATTATGTCTGAGTACAGACAAGTTTAACAAATGGCTTAAGAAGCCTTATTTAAACACAAGCCCTCCACGCGGGGAACCAGTCGTCTGACTGGGACTAGACTAGTTGGTCTTCAGTCGTCCAGCTCGCTGAAGAAGCCACCTTCGGGGTCAGTGGCATCATCTAAAACATAGATTAAGAAAACGTGAGTACAAAATCGTACTCAGCAAGACTTACATAGGAGCTATACTACTCATGCACATGTATCAAGGTAAAGGGAGGTGGGGTTCACTTGCAGAAATGTCAGCTTTGACTTGGCTAATCCTGAACTACGATTACTAGACTTTGAGGTAAGAAGCGTACACGAGTCCACTACTTTCTCCAACCAATACACCACTATGGTGCCTTCCTCGACTTCCCCACGAGGAAGCACGCCATAGCACTCACACTTATCTTGGTGTGTTTTAGAAGTATCCGGTTCAAGTTGTCTAATAATCATGCTAAGCTTTCCAAGCAGTCCATAACCGCGGACGCGGCTATTCGAATAGTTTTGTTAACCCTGCAGGGGTGTACCGCTACACACACATGATCATCATTTACCGCCTTTGATCTCGACACCATTCAAGGGGTGCCAGCGAGGATGCTCACCACAACTGTTACCTCATAGCCGATCTAGTCCGAGAAAGCCGCCTACTTGGGTTGGTTACCACAATCGTGAACCCGGCCGATTTACCGAAGTGGACCCAAGTGATGTGTGCGTGGTGCATAAGCCGGTCTCGGATGAGACGTTCTCTCACTTAGCATCCAGGCCACAAGCCTACCAGAACTCCGAACTATTGCGACATCTGGACATCGAAAGGGATGAGTTAGTAAGTTGAGAGGGGTCAGTGAGCCCAATGTGTGGTTGTAATCTTCATCTTGGATCACCACACAAGAACTCGGACTTAGGGCGGTGTTCAACGAGACAACCCACCGTGTACTCCTACACAACCTCTCATTGTTCACCTTGTATTAGGGTCGATTCACCAACACTTTTCTACCATCATCAACATGATCATTCCCATCCCGACTCACATCACAGTAACATCATGGTATCATACTAAGCATGCAATAAGCGACAACATTTGTAGGGGCCACATGATATCAAACAACTCCTACATTTGCTAGGATTGTGGTTTGCTTACTACTGTGACAAAATGATAGGTCATGCAAAGGAATGGGTTCATCTATGCGGTGGAAACGTAGCATGGTGATCATCCTAAACAATGCATAAGCGAGACATGAGAGGGAAGTGGGATTTTATCGACATGATCAATGGGGGTTTGCTTGCCTTGCTGACGAGGTTCGGGTTCTGGGTCTTCAACGAAGGGGGCAGCCTCCTGCTCCGGTTCCACCTCTACTCGACAAACAACAAGCAAAGTAGCAAAGTAAATACAATGCACAAACACATGATGGAAGTTTGAATCTTGATGTACATGCTTTGATGTGTGAAGCAATTCCATTTAAATGGAGTATATTGCAAATTGAATTGCAAATTCAAACTCCACATTTGAATTCAACTTAACTAAGTTGCATGTGACATTGTTTGATCATTTTGAACCTTTTGGAAATGTGTATGATATGCCTCTGAAGTGTGGTTGAATTGTAGCAAAATTCCATGGTTCAAGTTGCAAAATCATTTGAAATGAATTTGAATTAATTCCAAATAATTCAAATGACATATGCTACTGGTCCCATTTTAAAATCAACTCCAACATAGTTGAAAGTTGCATATTTGGAAAGATAATTTTCTCCTGATCATTTTTCATATATTATTTGTCCAATTTGGAGTTAATATGAATTTTCAATGAATTTCCAAAGTTTGGGGTATTTTCTGGAATTTCTGGAATTTATTTAATTCAATTTGATTTTCTGGATTTTCATTTAAATGATTTATTGCGTCAGGCTGACATGTGGGTCCAGGGTGTTAGTGACTGGGTGATTTTATCCGGTGGGTTAATCTAATCCAGTGGCTTAATTAAGCCACTGGGCCCACTGGTCAGTGACCTAGGGTCACTTAACCCAGGTGGGGTTAAGCCCTGATCAAGGCCACGTCGGCGGGCTGCCGGCGGCGACCTTCCAGCACGGCGGCGCTGCACGGGGAGGGCGCTCCCGTGGTCCAAATGGCGCGCTTCGACCACTGAGACGAAGCTCTCGGTGTCGCGCGTCGATGGAGACCGAAAGGGAAGCCTGGGAGGCTCTGTACGCACGCCGGCGTTGAGCTTTGTGGCGGTGGTGCTACTGGCTGGAGGCCGAACTCGCTACGGAGCGCCATTTGGGGCGGGCATGGGTGTGTTCGTAGCAGTGGAGCACAGGGAATGCGATGGACAAGGTGACGGGGTTGATTGCTTAGCGTAGCCTCGTCGACGACGAGCACGGCGGCTCGGTACTCCGGCGTCCATGGCAGCTCGAGCTAGACGAGGAGAAGGAAGCCGTGGCTTGAGGGGAAATGCTCACCAGGCTACAGGGAACTCGACGAAGTAGTCGACGGAGCCGGTGAGGGAACGTGGACGGAGTATTGAACGGCGACGAGCAGCGGATCCTGCGAGCTCTCGGTGACGATTACGACGACTAGAAGGGCTCCAGGATCTTGATTCCTTGCAGGGAGGCGTAGTCGACGGTGGTGAAGCTGATGGACAAGCTCTTCTGGTCCCTAGCACACGTTGGCTGCGTCTTCCACGGTGGCGAGTTCCGGCGAGTCCTCGGACGACGACGAAATCGGGCGAGGGAGACGGGGAGGGAGTTCGTGGAGAGAGGGAATGGAGCGGGGAAGGCTCTGGGCGTCTCCAGGCGCGATTACGTGGAAGGGAGGAAGCAGGAGGTGGCCATGCACGGCGGCGGGGCTCGGCATGGCCGGCACGCAGCAGTGCGCCTGCTTGAGGAAGACGACAGGGAAGAGGAGGTGGGCTGGGCCGCTGGGGAGCTAGTCGGGCTTCTTTGAGGTAAGCCCCTTTTTCTTTTTCTTTCTGTTTTCACTTCTGATCTTTGTTCTGCTTAGCTCAAAAATAGCTAAACATTTTATTAAATGCTGAAAAATTTTATATGGCTTCATAATAATATAGACTAGCCAATTATAAAGTTTCAACATTTTTAAAATTCAAATAATTTGAATCTTAACTCAAATAGGGTTATTTGATTAATACCAAGGCACTGTTTGAATATTTGAAAAATCTATGAGCATGGGGTGGGTCCCACATCACTTGATATGTGATCACACTCATTTATAAGACTTTTCAAAAATCTAACATGAAATTTTGGAAAAGATTTTTATCTGGCCTTTTGAATTAATTCAACTGAGGGGGGTTCCTTCTCCCATTTGCTTTTGATTTTGAATTTCCTTTGATTTCTTTCATGAATGGAAAGTGAAATTGATCCTAGCACTTTACCTAATAGAGGGTTCTGACAGTAGACAACATAGCCCATGATGTTGAGATGCTTAAGATTTGAACTTCTCCCCCCGAGGAGAGGAAGACCACTCCTATGAATGCTATCCAAGTGCAAATTAATGAAAACATTAGGATGTTGGGAAAACTTAAAGAGAGATTGGCTAGAGAAAAGGAGGAAGAAGAGAGAGTTAAGAGCCTTCCTACCTACCACACAATAGCTACTATCCAAGTTGTTGAGGATGTCCAAACTGTTAGCACCCATCACACCCCTAGTCCCACTGGACCAATCAATGGTGATGCTGCCACCTCAACCATAGATGAAGAAACCTCTATGAACATAGAGGCTTTCAAACAAGTGAGCCTAAATGATATCACTACCTCCTTGATAGATAGTAGTGATCTAGACTTTTACAACTGCACCTTACCTGAAGTTATTGGTTTCCTACACAAAATGTCTAGAGACCCCCACACTAGCACACTTAATCTTGCCTTCACAGAGCATATCACCAATGCTCTAATCAAAGTAAGGGACGAGAAGCTTAGACTATAAGCCTCCATACCTAGGAAGCTAGAAGATGGTTGGCATCCTATGATAAAAATCAAATTGAATAACTTCTCTTGCTTTGCTCTTTGTGATGTTGGAGCTAGTACCTCTGTTATGCCCAAAAGAATGTATGATATGCTTGAATTGAAACCTTTTGATCCTTGTTATTTTGGTGTTCTTCTTGTCGATTCTTCCGTAAAGAAACCTTTGGGGAAGATCGACAATGTTCTTATCATTGTCAATGACAATTATGTTCCCATTGATTTTACTATTATGGACATTGAGTGTGAGCCATCTTGTCCAATTATTTTGGGACGTCCTTTTCTTTGCGCCGTTGGTGTTGTTATTGACATGAAAGAGGGGAATATCAAATTCCAATTCCCTCTCAAGAAAGGGATGGAACATTTCCCTAGGAAAAATATTAAGTTGCCTTTTGAGTCCGTCACACGGGCTAGTTATTTTCTTGATAGGACTTAATCTTTTGTTTTAAGCCTAGCTAATGGCTTTAGAGAAGAGATTTCGGGAGGCAGCCCGCAACGAATTTAGGTTTTCCTTTTTGTTTTTCTTCTGTTCTTAGTGGTATTGATGATTGTTACTACTATAGCAACATCATTGTATCTTTACTTTTCAAGCTTTGTGCCATTTATAGCCTCATATGACAAGGGAAGTGAAAGTTGTGACATGCTGTCCAGAAAACAGATTCTGTCCTCGTGACGGGAAAAATCATATAAATTTCCCATTTCATCTTTTTGAGCTGAATATTTTACACAGCGTGCTATATACAATCACGGAACTTTCGTATGTTCTGAGTTTTTTTATTTGAGTTGCAGAAGTACCCCTAAAAAATTCTTTACTACCTGTTGTTCTGTATGTCACAGATTCTGCCATGTTTTGTCTCTCCTAACTTTTGCAAAAACTTTTTGGCAATCTTGAGAAACAATATCTCTTCGAGAATATCTTTATTTCCAGTAAGGGACAAATCAGTTTAACAGGGTACTAACCTCTATAATCAGTTTACAATGAGTTATGTATGAAGGGAGTTTTCAAGTGTGCGATGGAAGATGATGAAAGAAGATCCTGGAGTGTCAAACGCTCAAGCTTGGGGATGCCCATGCATCCCCAATAAATATTCAAGCGTCTAAGCTTGGGGATACCCCCATGCATCCCCTTCTTCATCAAAAATTATCAGTTCGTCCCTCGTTGCACTATATTTTTATCACTTCATGCGTTACATGCTATGCTTGGAGCATCTCGCTCTTTACTTTTCTTAGGTTTGTTTTTTCTTTTTTTGCTATTCATAACAAGTTAGGACCCAGCTTTCTTTTGTGTGGGAGAGAAACACGCTCCGCTTGAATTATAACTCCTCATAGGATTTTCATGCTTATTCTCTTAGCTGTGAGTTGTTCTTTTTCTTTTCTTAGCTGTTGCCTTGTTTAGTTGATGTGCTTTCGTTTTCTTCTAGAGCTTTTGTTTTGTCTTAGGTTGAAATTTCAATAGGTTGCATGTTTTATCTTGTTAGAGAGTTTGCCTGTTGCACTGACTTTTGGTCTTGACTAGAAAGTAGGTAGTTGAAGTTGCTATTCTCTTTGTAGTAGTAACTTGCAATAGTTTTGAGGTATTGATTAGAGTAATGTTTGAAATTTTGGTGTCAAGATCTCGAGCCTATTAGTGATAGATGTCGTATTTTGGGCAATCCGTGTGATTTTCAAAAACCAAAATTCCTGTTGAGAACTCTAGCTACTAGATGGATCACTAACCTCTGGAGGGTTCGAATATTAGAGTACACTCACATACCATGAGTCGAGGATGCGCAAGTATAACCAAACCCCCATACACTCCTCCTCGGGGTACTTGTCTCTTGGAGAACCTCCTGATTAGATTGAGAGTTACCGATAATAAGTTCATGAGTTCTTCGGACTAATGTGAGTATTCGAAAGTTGACACTTCCACCTTCCCATATTTTTCTATCCTCTCCTGTGCCGTGCATTGCCTCCTTCTCACTCCGGGAGTTGGCGTCCACCTTCGCCAGTACATCCAAACCCTTGGCACGATACGCTTTGTCATCATAAAGTTCCTTATATCTTTCCTCAAAACATCCACCATACCTACCTATCAAGGCATTTCCATCATGCGCACTGCATTTTTCTACCCAAGATTCATGTACAACATGTTGGGGAAAAGTGCAAAATTCAAACAGATATGAATTTGCAAAGAAAAGGCAATAAAGAAAAGAGAAAAGGAAAGCAGAAAAAAGAATAGAGGGGGAGGCCTCTGCTGGGCCAGCTTCAGTGTCCTGGCCCAGTCCACTTGCGAACCCGGCCTCCTCGCCCGCGCGCGAGGGCACTCCACTGGCCGAGCCCAGCAGGCCGTAGTCGCAACCGGCCAGCCTTTGGCCCCCAGGCTCGACTGAACCTGGCGACAGGTGAACACCTGAACCTGAAGTTCAGTTTGGCGTGCCAAAACAGAAACAAAAGGGGGTGCCTTGAGCTCGATCGGATCGATACCTGGATCCCTCGCATGGAGCTCAAGACCACGACCACTCAGCTACGCTGTGGCTTCTGATCGAAGCGGGATCGCATGCCATGATCAAAGACCGCAGCGTCAGAGGAACTACAAGAGACAAGGCGGCGCCTTTCCCTGATGAAACTGAACCCAAGGTTCAGGAAACTGACGACGTCGACCATGCGAACACCCTGGCCTCAGCTAGGGTGCTCCGGCGACTCAAAGGAGGTGGTACACGCGAAGATGGGACCTCTAAGAACCCATTTTCTGCTCGAGCTCTCATCGGTGCCTCAAAGGCGATGACTTTGACTCGTCGGAAGGTCACGACGGAGATCTTGCTTTGCCCGACAGGAAAACACGCCGGCGCCCCTGCTAGCGGCCACCGCGGTCCTAGACGCGCTCGGTTCGCTCTCTGAACGCTAGCGAACGCGCAGTGAAGCTGTACCTGCCGTCAGTGCGCACGGTACGCATGGCGCACACGGCCTGCACGACGGTGCTCGCGGACGCACACGAGTACCTACGCCGGCTACGGGAACGGAAGGGGACCAGGTCACTCCTCATCGTGGGGGTGATGGAGACGAGCCCGGGCGCGTCGAGGTGGACGGAGCCGCCGTAGTCGACGTCGGGGAAGACGACACTCCGGCGAGGAGGACGACGGCGCGGACATAGCACGGAGCCTAGCACGGATCGGAGAAACAGGGGAGGAATTCCTCTCCCATGGCGGCGGCGGTGGAGGAATTGAGGTGGGCGAAGGCTAGCTAGGGTTCACAGGGCGAGATGGCTCCACGCCGAGCTCCCTCTCTGCTTTATCTCTGAAAACGAAGGAAAGGGCGAGGAGGAGGAAGGATGGGGGGATGACATGCGGGCCCGGGGCGCTGAGAGAGAAGAAAAGGAGTGGTTGGGCCTTTTTTATTAAAAGAAAAGTAGAGCCCCTTTTTAGATTATTACAGAGAAAAATAAAAGGACAAAAATATGATAGACATATTTTTGGGGCTCTCTGTAATTATCTTCAAATGCCAAAATTGGTTTGAACCAATTTGAATGAGGTGAAAAATCACATGATGGGAAAATCAAAGCCCTTTCTATTTAAAATAAAATAGTTAGGAGGCTTTGAGAAAAGTTTGGGAAGAAACTACAAGGAACAAAATACATGGAAATATGGGTGTTGATCCTTGCAATATTCTGGATTTTACAAAATTGTGTGGCCAATTTTGGAGCACCTAAAAATATGGGGCCATTTTTCAAAATTCAAACCACATTGAACTATGGCCCATATTTTTAGAAGTTGCAAAAATGAAACTAGGTTTTGAAAACCCTTGGGAAGGGGAATGAAATGGCTATGCTAAGTTTGGGGTCAAGGGGAGCACATGAGAAACAATGAAAAAAAATCTTCAAACACCTCTCTTTAACCATATTGTTTGAATTCAAAGCAATTAAAATGAACCCAAAACTCTGCGGCATTTTAAATCATCACATTAATTTGCAACATCTAGCACCATGTCAAGTTTGGAAGTCATACGACAAAGAAAAATTACATGATGATTACAAGAATTGCTCCTGGGCTGTTACAGTTCCCGCCACCCTGGAGATCCGAGCGTGCATGTTGAACAGTAGTGCACCCCTGCAAAGAGTTTAATCTATTCAAATAGCCGTGTCCACGGTAACATGACACTTTATGCTGAAGCTAGATCTTACCCCTACAAACTACTACTATTAAACTGCATGATTCCGGGTCTTCTTCCTCGCAGGGAAATCGAGGAAGGGAACTCGGAGGGATTATTAGTATTAATCATTACAAGTTACTATTATACAATGCTGCAGCAACATCTGTTGCATTGTTACTTATTGCTTTATATAAACTGTTGGCTGTTCTCTTCTTGTGCTGCAAGACTCGTCAGAAGATGCTAGTCTTCGATAGGCCTAGCTTCTTACCCTTATTCTGATTTCTACCTTGCAGTCCACTATATACAGCCTCCCCTTTCCATTTGATACAAATGCATAAATGCTTAGTAGCGGACGTAAGACTCGCGGGTATACTAGATACTCACCCTTGCTTTATTCTCCCCTTTATGTTTTGCCTGATCGGCCACTGCAGTCGACATTGGAGCCCAGGAGCAGGAGTACCCTGGAGGCGGATACTACTATGTCGAGACCCCCGCTGACCAGGACCAGGAGTAGTTATGGTGGCTCCCAGGCAGGAGGCCTTGCCTTTTCAATCTGTATCTCTGATATAATTTGTGCTAGCCTTCTTAAGGCAAAACTTGACTAACTATGTCTGTACTCAGATATTATGGTTTGTATAACTTATGTATTCGGGTCCGAGTGACCCCCTTATCTTGTAACATATTGGTTTATCCTTTTGTGTTTAGTGTTGTGCTGTGATATTCTCACCGTAGCACCCTAATCTTAGCCTTGTATCCTGCGTGTATGATTACTGTACACAGATTGATTTTTGGGGCGTCAAAAGTTGGTATCAGAGCCGACTGCCTGTAGGAAGCCACCTAACCACTACCTGGTCGAGGTGGAGTCTAGTTTTTGAAAAAATATTTTTCTAACTTAATGTTTGGCTTACGGGCCCACATCGATATCACCCCGTCATGATATCTATGGTATTAGTATCCTTTTCTTCGTACCTATGCTCTGGGACTCTGATCTCTTATCCTTGCTGGTAATTTCTACTAACTCTGACATTAGGATCACGTTCTCTTGATTCCACCCGGCGTTCTGGTGCGTACCCCTTTGTTGAGTCATGTCGCAGGAGTTCATACCCAGGTAGCTACTGGTAGAAATCTTATCCCCGAGGAGGAACTACTCACACATGGACATGGTGAGAGAGAGAGAGAGTTGTTGGTGGAGATGAAGGAGACGGCGACGACGGCAACGCCCACGGCCACGCTGGTGGCCACGACCCTTGGGGCAGCGGCCCTTGGCCCCCTTCTTCTTCCTCGGAGATTGTTCTGTTGTGGAGATTGATCTGCGCCTCAAGACGGCTGCCAAGGGGGAGGAAATTTCGTGCTGACCTTTGACCTAGGTTTCCTCTCTTTATATAGACTCTCGGATTCCCGTAATCTAGATTACGTCTTCGGTATTTCGGGCTCCGGGGAGCATCCGAACTCCGATTGGGCCGAATTTTATGTCTAAATCCACCGGAAAAAAATTCACTACAACTTTGTAGTTTTAAGTTTTCCGTTTGAGGGCGTATTTTAAGTTTCCGACGCAATCTTTAAAACCTGTCTGGTGGGGACAGATTTCGGGAGAGTTAGAGTCCAACTCCTACAAGGCTTCTTTTTGTGATATTTCCTTTATCCAAGTAATTCCTACACATAAAGTACAAAAAAAAGAACTTTTGCACTCTTTCAACCATTAATAGGTTAGTTCCAAAATATGTTATAAAAAGACATGAAAGTGTATCAAAGACATAGCAATATCACACAAAACATGCATGGAGCAAGCATAAATTATAGATACATTTGAGACGTATCAACATCCCCAAGCTTAATTCCTGCTCATCCTCGAGTAGGTAAATGATAACAATCATAATTTCTGTGGTGACATTCTAGGAAACATATAAGAACTTTGAAAGTAAAGCAATCAAGATATGTGATTCAATTCAAGTCATAACAGGGAAGAGTCTATATTGGCATTGAAACAAGCAACGAAAGAACATTAGGTGCAAGAGCTCTTAGTTGTCCGTGACTCGAATGTCTCCAAATGGTGTTTGCATGCAAGAAGGGGGATATGGGAATACGAGAGAAAAAATATTTTTGTTGAGAACTCAATCTACTAAGGTTTCACACTTGGTCTTCTTTGGAATCTTTTCTTGACTCGTCCCCCGACCACTAGCCAGGTACAAGTCAATTTGATCCACTCCTGTTCGATATTTTGAGCACTCATGCGATGGATGAGCGTAAGCACGAAAGTTGACACTTAGGATGGCAAAGATAGAAATATGATGGAGGAGGAAGACAAAAAGGATGAGAAAGGCTCACATCAGTGAGGAAAATCATAGGCGAGAAGGCCAAATGATAGATATGCTGTGAGGAGTAGGGATCGCCATGCAACGGATGCACACACGAGCTAAAAAGCTCTCCAATGGAACTAGTGGGGGTGCATCTAACTTGCTCGCACATGAAGACCTAGAGCTCTTTTGAGGAGGCTCATCCTTGGAATATGCAAGCCAAGTTCTATAGGGTGAAGGTCCCCACATAGCTATATGCATGAATTATCATCTCTATGGAGTACAAGGATAAAGGGGAGTACTAGTGTGGATCTTTCAAAAGGATAATAGTGTTGCCCCTTTCTCTCTTTTTATTTTTCTTTTTCTTTTTTTCTATTTTTTTGTATTTTTTGGTGGCCTCAATGGCTCTTTCTATTTAACTCTCATTTGTCCTCTTTGGGATCTTTTATTTTGTCCACTTTGGGATCTTTTCCTCAATTAAGGGAAACACTCTAATTTACAAGAGGGTATAGAAGATCTTTCACACTTTACAAGGTACTCAAATCATAAATAAGATGTAGCTATCATGATGTATGCAATGTATTCCGCTGCTAGTGTAGCAGGAACATGTATGACATGAAGATCAAGTCATGAAGAGGTGGATGTTGCATGGCAATATATCTCGGAAAGGCTATGGAAATGCCTTGATAGGTAGGCATGGTGGATGTTTTGAGGAAAGATATAAGGAGGTTTATGATGACAGAGCGTATCATGCCAAGGATTTGGATGTACCGACGAAGGTGGGTGCCAACTCTCGGAGTGAGAAGAAGGCAACGCATGGCATGGGAGAGGCTAGAAAATATGAGGAGGCGGAAGTGTCAACTTTCAATACTTACATTAGTCCGAAGAATTCATGCACTTATTATCGGTAACTCTCAATCTAATAAGGAGGTTCACAAAGAGACAAGTACCCCGAGGAGGAGTGTATGGGGGTTTGCTTATCCTTGCACATCCTCGACTCTTGGTACGTGAGTGTACTCTAATATCTGATCCCTCCAAAGATTAGTGGTCCATCTAGTAGGTAGAGTTCTCAACTAGTTTTGTAGGTTTTGAAAATAAACACGGATTGCCCAAAATACGACACCTATCACTAATAGGCTAGAGCTCTTGACACCAAAAGTTCAAACATTACTCACCTCAATACGTCAAAACTATTGCAAGTTACTACTAAAATTAAATAGCAACCTCAATTACCTACTCTCAAGACATGACACAACTCATTGCAACAACCAACTCTCTTAACAAGATAAACATGAAAACTAAAGAAAGTTCCAGCAACAAACTAAACAAAAGCCATGGCTCTTTCTAAATACAAGCTAACACTAAAACTAAACATGGCGGTAGCTACGAAAAGATAAAGAACACACAACAGTAAAAACATAGGCATGCAAAATCCTAACATGAGTTCTAGATTGGAGTGGAGCGCGTTGCTCTGCCACAAAAAGTAAGCTGGGGTCTAACTTGTTATGATTATCAAGCAAAGCTAGAGAAAACTAAAAAGGAAACCTAAGAGCGAGACGCTCCAAGCATAGCACATAACGCATGAAGTGATAAAAATATAGTGAGACGAAGGACGAATTGATGATTGTTGATGGAGAAGGGGATTGACGGGGATCAACCCCGGCAAATCCCATGGTCAGGGACCCTGGGTTAGTCATGAGAGGCACAGGTTGGACGATAGCTCGTCGGCAAACAGGAAGGCTCACTCCTGGTCGATATTATTGATTGGGGAGATTCCATTACAGTGGAGGCCAAGGCCGGAGCGCTCAAGGCTAGGGTCACAGGTGAGATTGGATGTCTTTGGCGTCGCCCCTCCTAGCCCTTATATACCGGGCTAGGTCTCGGGGAGTTCATCTACATGTACAGGAAAACTTTCCTAACCCTAACTTTCTCCCTACGGCAGGTCTTCACACCTTCCTTGTGGGTCGAGGACTCCTACGTCGGTGCCAACTAGTGGGCCGAGGCCGTATCTTCATGGGCCTTCTGCCTTCATGGACACCAGGTAGGTTCATCCGTAGGAGTCGTGGGCTCACCCCCTCGTCAGTAGCCCCCGAGTGCCTGGGGGACTCGAAGAGTCGCGCAGGGACTCGAGTACATTCATTTGTCATTCATTGATATGCACGGTTCATCAGTGGGTCGCTGGCAGTCTGGTGGCCATGACAAAACCTGTTTCGAGGGATGCTAAGCTGAAAGGGCCCAAGGAGTCGACGGGTCGAGCCTTGGTGAATTGCACTAGGGAAAATACCACAGTAGCCCAATCAAACCCCCGTCCCTCGACGTAATCTTGGACACTGGTGTCGAGAAAAAGTCCGGCCGCTTCAGGTCTTACGGTGTTCATTTGCCGCCAGTAATGTGTGTAGCCTAAGGCGCGTTCGCCCGGCTTTTCTATCATGCTCTGCGCATGGGAAAGGTTGGGAGTGAAATCACTCTTCGAAAAGTCCCAGCCCGGCCGTACTTTGCAGCGGGGTCTTACCTACACGCTAATCTTGCATGGCATCTGGGCACAATGTATCGTGTTCCAGGAATATGTGTTTTTGAGGCGCGGAGCCTTATAGTATTGCACCCGCTTGGAACAAAACATCAAGCGAGTTGTTCACTCATTCAACCGAGGAGCTTTGTTTTCGAGTGCTCAGTCGGGGGGTTTTTCGCGAGGAATCACTGGAATGCCGTTTCGGCTCTTCAGGTGAGGGAGCACCCGAGACTCTTAGCGTCGTATGGTCTTGGCGAAAGTTTGTTTGTCTTACGACGGGTTGAGGGAGCACCCGAGACTCTCATAAGTGCGAGTGTTCACTCGAGCACGTGGCTAACCTTTAGGTGAGGGAGCACCCGGGACTCTTATGGTGTACGCTCCCGATGGGAGTAAGATGTTTTTCTTCCTTAGGGAAAAGATCTGAAAGACGGAATATCAGAGCCTTGGTGTCTGTTTCGTTTTTCTTTGCTGCTTGTCAGTGGTAGTGATGCCTCTGTTTGATGGCTGTCAGGGATGCTCTGCCATTGAACCGTCACATCTTTTGGACCGGTCATAATAATGGCCGTTGTGGCGTGCGGCAGGCGCCGGTTTAGTTTCCCATACGCGCATTGGAAACGCGCGTGAATTGACGCATCTTGCGTACAGTTGATGTCTACGCACGCTTCTATTCTTGTAGACTATGTTGGGCCTCCAAGCGCAGAGGTTTGTAGGACAGCAGCAATTTCCCTCAAGTGGATGACCTAAGGTTTATCGAACTCAGGGAAGTAGAGGTTGAAGATGGTCTCTCTCAAGCAATCCTGCAATTAATATGCAAGAAGTCTCTTGTGTCCCCAACACACCTAATACAACTAGGAGTTGTATAGGTGCACTAGTTCGGCGAAGAGATGGTAAAATATGGGTGATAGTTGTAGCAAAACAAAGTAATATAAATCTGTAATAAAAAGTGCAGAAAGCAAACAAGTAGTAAACGTGAGCGCAAACGGTATTGCAAAGGTGGAAACAAGGTCTAGGCTTCATACTTTCACTAGTGGCAACTCCCAACAACATTAACATAGTCTAATCACATGATATTCCCATAAAACATGCAATGGAGACATACTCGGAGGTCATTCCTTTGTGCTCAAGAGAGGACAAAAATTGTGTAGGGCTACAAAAGAACACCTCAGAGTTCGTAGTTCTCAATCTATGGATTTCCCAATGTCACGGCGGCCATCCAAAGAGAGTACCACAATCACCACAACATATGTAAAGTATAGTAAAAGACAAGCACCAAAAGACTCTCAATCTTCAATCCACACACAAAAAAGGAAATCACTCATGATAATATTCTTCTAACCCATGTCCAATAGACCGCTGTCACCATGGTCTCGGGGATTATACTAGATAGGATCAAGTGAGTACATCAAATCCAATACATAGAAGAAGGGGAAACATCATGGGATCACCCTAGATTAACATATCCAATGATCACAACAAAGATCACATCATGGGAGAGAGAGAAACCACATAGATCAAGATACAAGCCTAAGCCCCGAGGGGAACTACTCACACATGGACATGGTGAGAGGGAGAGTTTTTGATGGAGTGGTGCAGCCCGGAGGAGATGAAGGAGATCTCGACGGCGGAGGCCACGGCCACGGCCACGGCCCTTGGGGGCAGCGGCCCTTGGCCCCTTCTTCTCCCTTGGAGATGGTTCTGCTCTGGAGATTGATCTCCCCCTCAAGATGGCTGTCAAGGGGGAGGAAATTTCCTGGTGCCCTTTGACCTAGGTTTCCTCTCTTTATATAGACTCTCAGATTCCCGTCATCCAGATTACGTCTTCTGTATTTCGGGGTTTCTGGAAGCGTCCGAACTCCGATTGGGCCGACTTTTATGTCTAAATCCACCGGAAAAAAATCCCTACAACTTTTTAGTTTTAAGTTTTTTCCGCTTGAGGCCGACTTCTAGCGTCTCCGAGGCGATCTTTAAAACCTGTCTGGTGGGGACAGATTTCGGGAGAGTTAGAGTCCAACTCCTACAAGGCTCCTTTTTGTGATTTTTCCTTTATTTGAGTAATTCCTACACATAAAGTACAAAAACAAGAACTTGTGCACTCTTGCAACCATTAATAGGTTAGTTCCAAAATATGTTATAAAAAGATATGAAAGTGTATCAAAAGCATAGCAATATCACACAAAACATTCATGGAGCAAGCAGAAATTATAGATACGTTTGGGACGTATCAACAGTGCGTCCCGTGGGAAAGCATCTTCGTCTTGGATTCCGAGACGGCTTGGGACGTTTTGTCTTTTGAGTTAATTGCTGCTGTCGTCTTGGCTTCTTTGTCCTTTGAGGGTTATTGATCTATAAATAGGCCTTTCTTTTCCGCCCCTCTATCCAACTCGCTCTTTTGCCTCTTCCTTCATCTCTTCTTCTGCTCATGGTTCCCAGGCGAGGTGTTGGCCGTGGCCGTGTTCGTCGTAGCCGTGGTGGCCGCACACCACGCTCCTGCCGTGGTGGTCGTCATGGTACGACGCCAGTGCGTTCCTCCTCTCCCTTGGAGGAGGGATTCTGGCGCTATGATTTTATTTTGCGTGTTCGTGGCAAAAGTGCCAATCGCATCCTTCTTCCCTCTGCTTTTTCTGCCATTGTCTCTGAACGTGGCTTGGATGGCTTACTTCTGCACCTTCAAGGGAGCTGTCGATCTCCCTCTTATGTCGACTTGGAGGTTGATAGCTCTCGCTTGATTTTTCTTGGCTCTGGTTGGGGTTTGTTTGCTCGGCGGTTGAATTTTCGAGATGGTGATATGCTTAGCTGTCGCTTTGACGGTGAGAGCACTGTCACTGTCCGCGCATTCGATCCGAGTGGCAATAGCATGGATCCGCATGGGCAGGAGTCGAGCAGCGACAGCTCCGTCAAGTCGAGGAGTCCTTCGCCTGCGTCTTCAACCGCTTCTTCCTCCGGGGACTCTTCTGGTGGTGGTGGTGAGCCGTCTTCAACTGCTTCCTCTTCTGCCTCTGAAGAAGACCTCGATGTCAAGCCACCGGTTAAACGAGCGCGGCAGGCGACCTTGTAGAACTGGAGGAAACGGCATCATCTTCGCTGGTAGCTTGGGCGGAGCTGGAGAAGAAGCTAGAGGAGCAGGAGAAGAAGCTGGTGGAGCAGCGTCCCCAATGGCTCCCCAAATAATTCGAGCTTCACCTTTTGTTAAGTTATTGACATCATGAGCCTGCTGCTTCCACTCCTACTTTGTCTGTGATGATGCTCTTGTACTAGAGTCGATTACCCAACATGGGCACACATGTAGAAGTCATAATTCCTTGGGTGATTTCCTCTTGTAACATGATCTGCCTTCTATCCAAATGTAGTTGAGTCCTTTATGTACTAAAGATGATATCTATGATGTAAACTGTGCTTTATCCTTTGTAATGGAATTTATATTTGAGCCTTTATGCCACCGAAAACTGTGTCTTGACCATCAGGAGCTGTCTTTGAATCCTTTTGGAACTGAGAATTATGTTCGAGTCTTTTACTGCTGGGAACTGTCTTCGGGTCCATCCTATCCTTGGTACTGTGGGTTCTATCGGGTGCGCGACAGCGCTCACGATGGGAGTAGCCCCCGAGGCTACGCTTGAGTCGAAGGGTCAGGCGTAGGCTAAAATTTTCTTCCTTTGTTGTCTTTTATCGGGTGCGCGGCAGCGCTGCTGATGGGAGTAGCCCCCGAGTCTTTAGGTGATCATTGGCGATCGGGTGAAGACTAGATGAGCTTGTGCTTCTTCCAAAGTCTCTTCAAAAGTGCTTGGATGTCACGGGGGCGTTGATGGTCGTCTCTCAGGTGGGGTTTGTACTCGAGACCTCGAGTGCTTCATGAAGAAGACCGCGTAGGCGATAGTGTTGCTCGGGGGTTTTTTATTCTTAAGCCCCCGAGTGCTTTGATTAAGATCGCGTAGGCGATAGAATTGCTCGGGGGGATTTTGCTCGTAAGCCCCCGAGTGCTTTGATTAAGATCACGTGGGCGATAAAATTGCTAGGGGGGATTTTGCTCGTAAGCCCCCAAGTGCTTTGATTAAGATCGCGTGGGCGATAGAATTGCTCGTTGCTCGGGGGGGGGGGTTGCTCTCCAGCCCCCGAGTGCTTTGATTAAGATCGCGTAGGCGATAGAGTTGCTCAGGGGGAGTTTTACTCTTAAGCCCCCGAGTGTTTCGATTAAGATCGCGTAGGCGATAGAGTTGCTCGGGGGGAGTTTCCTTTCCAGCCCCCGAGTGCTTCGATTAAGATCGCGTAGGCGATAGAGTTGCTTGAGGGGAGTTTTACTCTTAAGCCCCCGAGTGCTTCGATTAGGATCGCGTAGGCGATAGAGTTGCTCGGGGGGAATTTCCTTTCCAGCCCCCGAGTGCTTTGAGATGGCAGTATTTGGGCAACATTTATTTTATTGCGGTCAAGCGATTTACATGAGTTGCCAGTCATGTCCGACCGATAGGGGCTATGGATAGAACAGTCGCAAATTTTCTACGTTCCATGGGTTGCCAACGTCCTCGTCTGTCTTTGGGTTCTTCAGCCTGTAGGCGCCGCCTCCGATGACTTCTCAGATTATGAATGGTCCTTCCCATTGGGGGGCAAGTTTGTGGACCTTCTGTTGTATTAGTCGTAGGACTAGGTCACCTTTGTTAGGGGTTCTAGTGCGCAGTCGACTGCTTTGGTAGGTACGTAGTTTTTCTTGGTACCCTTCTGATTTTGTCAGGGCCGTGTCTCTTGCTTCGTCAGCCGTATCTTTGTCGTCTTGTAGTGCTTCCTCTGCTTCTTCTTCCTCGTATCCGGTGACCCGGGGTGCTCCGAATTTGAGTTCATGTGTAACGACCCGATTCACTAAAGAATCCAAGTCTCTGTGCGTTCTGTGCTAGTCCCTGGATCAATAGCTAGCACACACAATACATGATGTAATATCAATAATAAACCACATGTCATAACTATTACATCGTAGATCCAGTATTACAAAATAGCATACCTGCATAGCTCAAGGCTAGCTTACAAATAGAATACAACGGAAAACAATAAAAGCTTCGTGGCGTCCATCAACTCCACCGTCATAGTTGAGTATAGACATCGTAACCCTACAACTCATCACTTACTCGTCGTATACAATCCTGCAACACCGAAGGTTACATCCCGAACACGGGTCAGTACATCTGATTTGTACGGCAAGTCACACGAAAAAGTATATAACAGACCTACATCTACATGAAGGATAAATTAAAGGAAAGGCTTATGGTTTTATTTTGCAGAAAGCTGATTTTTCCCTCACATACTACAACTAATCAAATTTTAATTTATCTTGCTAGTCCTAAGTATGGTTGAATCGGGCTACACCAATTCCAACCATCCCTTTATTAAAATTTCCCACTCAAATTCTTATTAAGGCGAATTATCTGTCAAGACCATCCAACAACAATAATGCCCAGTTGCTCAAATTTGTCCGTAACCGTGGACACGGCTAATCATGATCAGTTTTTACACTCTGTAGAGGTTTGTACACTTTCCCCATTGGACTCAACCCGAAGATTGAGACATAGTCTTTCAGAAGAGGTTGCCTCCACCCTTTGGTAGCCGGTACACCTATCATATCTACATCAGCTAGCTACTAGGGCCAGGTTCCCTACAACTTACTCATCTAAGCCAGAGCCCATATAGCCAGTGGTTGTACATGGATGCTACTAGTCACACTGTCTGTCCGATCTTTTTGAGCCTGGACGGCGCCCACTGCGTCAGAGGGTACTCGCCATGACGCACCCGGTTCACCACCAAAACAAACATTCGGGAAGCATTTAGCCATGGCCTCTTCTCAACCGAGACACGAGCCCCAGGATGCATTCCCTGCCCGCCCAGAGGTGATTTCTATTTAAGTTTGCTAATCAAGTCATTAATCCTCACATAGCTCAATGATAACTCAACCAATCCCCGTCTACAAAGCAATAGCAGTATATAACAACCTCGATCCGAGGTCGACAATGAAATATAGGATCAGAGCATATGGCTATCCTACTAGGTTCAAATCATAACTAATATATAATCCTACACATGCATAGAGTGATAATTTGCTACATGCATAATAGAAAATATAGGTTGAGGTATGGTCAAAGTGTAACTTTCCTTTTCCATTTGGTGAAGATCTTCGCTCTCACGGTCCAGTCAACTCTACTCGTCACACTCCGAGCAAATCTATCGCAAACGAAGGAACTCGAATAAGCAATCACACCACAAGGCAAACAAAAGATCAACAAACAAACACAAAGGGTTTTATCAACAAAATAAAAATGCTTGACACGGTACACGTGTCGATGTGCTCGAAGGTGATCGGTGGAAGTGAAGTCAAGAGAGTCATCAGATAAAGATTCATCGGTAAGGAATTTTGATCATGGACATTTATTAATTCAAGGTGAATATCATGCCCACGTGAAAAGTGTGTGAATCTTACCGATAACATGTCTCAAGTGATCCGATATGCAAAAAGAATCATGTGACACGGAATACTACAACGCAGGTCATAGCAAGTGCAACATTGAACTGAATTTGAATTTAAACAGATCAAGAAACTTGTGAATTTTTGTGTACACATGATATAGACAGAAGGTACATGGAACGAGTGATCCAACGCAAAAAGAATCACTCGATTTGGATCAACGGTTTAAACGATACGACCTCCGGGATTTGAATTAGAATTTGAAATACATTGAAATTCAAAAGTGTGCAAAAGTTTGAAAATTTGATTCTATGCTAAACTACAGAACAACACGAGCGTGTAGCAAAAAGAATCACCTAATTCCGATACACGTTTTAAAAGATACGGCTACGAAGATTATAGGATGCAAACTGTGAAAAAAGGGCCTATTCGTGAATAAAATAAAAGTTTCTGTCGCAGACAGATCCTTTTCACTACAGGACAAAATTGCTGACGTACCGATGACGTGGCGATGGCGCCGAAACTGTGGTTCGCCGGACACGGAAATCAAGGCGGCGGCATGGAAACCGAGGTTCGCCGGCACGGAAAATCGAGGCGGCGGCGGCACGGAAATCGAGGCGGCGGCGCGGAAACCGATAAAGTAAAAGAAAAATAAAATATTTTCTAAATGCTTTATTTAAATATAAAATACTTTTTGTAAATCAAATACAATCCAATAAATTATTAAAAATATTTTTATTTGGTCAAAAGCTTTGACAAACCATTTCTAAATAATGAAATATAAATTTTAAAATTGTCACACCAATAAATAATTTGGTAATACAAAAATATCCCATTGGGATACTTTTTCAACTCTTTTAAAATATTTAATAAATTATTTCAATGAAATAAAAACTCTCTTAGCATTATAAAATCCCTAAAATAATTTTAGAGTTATTTATAATACTCAAAATAAATTTTAAAAACTTTAAAGTGATATTCTAAATATTTTCCAACTTTATTAAAAAGGGGATAAGTCATTTTATATCCTCTCAAATGAATTTTCCTTTAGTTGAAAAATATTTTGAATAATCAAAAGAATTTCAATAAAGATTTAAAACCTTTTCAAAACTTTTAATATGTTGAAGGTGTCATATTACCTTCTCTCATTTTGTTTTTTTGGTTTTGTTTTAAATAATAAATTCCAACAACATCAATTATGAATATTAGGGAAAGTCATTTTATTCCCTCTCTTTGTTTTTTTTAATATTCAATAAACTCCAAAAAGTTTTAAATCCCAGAGAAAATCAAACACATCAAGTAAACAATCATTATCTATTTAATTTTATTAACATTCCAAAATTCGGAGAATTTTGGGATGTGACATCATGTGGTAGGACTGCCTCTGCCCCGTACACCATGAAGAAGGGTGTGGTTCATAAGCTCCACAGGACCGCGAGATTTCTTCTACCCAGTTGCTGGCGGCTTGCTCGAGTGGTGCGAGGAGCCGTTTCTTGATTCCCCCACAGACAAGGCCGTTTGATTTTTCCACCTGGCCGTTGGACTGTGGGTGCGCGACTGATGCATAATTGATTTTGATGCCCAGTTCTTCGCAGAAGTTCTGAAATTCCGCGGCCGTGAAGTTCGTGCCATTGTCCGTGATGATGTTGTGTGGCACTCCGAATCTGAAGATGATCGACTTGATGAAGTTGACATCCGTGAGAGCTGTAGAGCTGGTGATGGGCACTGCTTTAATCCACTTGGTGAACTTGTCGACTGCGACGAGCAGGTGTGTCCTTCCGCCCTTTGATGATTTCTTTAGTGGGCCCACCATGTCGAGTCCCCAGGTGGCGAACGGCCAGGATAGTGGTATGCTCTTGAGCTCTGATGCGGGAGTGTGTGGCCTGTTGGCGAATTTTTGACAGGCGACGCAACGCCGCATGATTTCCTCTGCGTTTTTCATGGCTGTGGGCCAATAGAACCCAGCTCGGAATGCTTTGGACACGAGCACTCGACTGCTCGCGTGGTGTCTGCAGGTGCCTTCGTGGATTTCGAGAAAGAGGGCTTTGCCGTCCTCTTCGTCAATGCACCTTTGGAGTATCTGGGTGATGTTGCGCTTATATAGTTGTTTGTTGATCACCGTGAATGCCTTGGATCATCGGCTGATGCGTCGTGCTTCGGCCACGTATTGTGGTAGCGTGCCTTCAATTAGGAATTGGAGGAAAGGTTTTTTCCAGACAGGTCCTTCGAACTCTGTCGGGGCTGTGCTGTCGGATGTGCTGGTGCTTGTGCCTTCTGATAGGGTTGATGTTTCTACCTGCGCTATTTCTGTTGCGTCTTCGCCGTCCACAACTGCTTCAAGTGTTGCTGCCTGCACCTTGATGGACCTCCGGTTGATGCTTTCGAGAAAAACGCCGGGTGGTACATGCGCCCTGGTCGAACCGATGTTCGCGAGCTCATCAGCTTCTATGTTGTTGTCCGTAGTTTCCTTCGAGTTCGTTGTAGAGCTTTTGGTAGGCCGCCATGTTGTCAGCTATTGCGTTGCAGTTTCTCATTGTCTGATGGACAACGAGATTGGAGTCCCCGTAAATTATGAGGCGAGTGTCTCCGCATGTTTTGGCCATGCGCATGCCATGGAGGAGTGCCTCGTATTCTGCTTCGTTGTTGGAGGCGTGACTGAAGTTGATCTGGAGGACGTATTTCAGCTTTGTTCCTTTGGGGGAAATGAGTATAACTCCTGCCCCAGCTCCTTGTTGTCTTTTGGATCCATCGAAGAACATTGACCATGAGCTTGATAGGTCTGGGGGTCCTGGTGTTTGAACCTCCGTCCACTCAACGAGGAAATCTGGGAGTACTTGGGCTTTGATGGATGTTGGGTGCTTGAACTGCAGGTCTCGTGGGATGAGCTCGATGTTCCACTCAGCGACTCTCTTGGTTGCTCCAGGGTTGTTGAGTATGTCAGCGAGTGGTGCGCTCCTCACGATTGTGATAGGGTGCTTGTCGAAGTATTGGGACACCTTTCTTCAGGTCATGACGATGGCCAATAGTAGCTTCTGATAGTGCGGGTACCGCTGCTGGGATTTGGTCAGGAGCATGCTGAGGTAGTAGATTGGTCTCTGGATGCTCTGGACCTTGCCTTCTTCTGTGCGTTCGACGACAAGCGCTGTGCTTACTACACTGCTGCGTGCTGCCACGTAGAGGTATAGCTTCTCTCGTTCCTTGGGTACCGCCAGGATTGGTGGGGTCGAGATTGTCTTTTTTAGGTCCGCGAATGCTTGGCGGGCTTCCTCCGTCCACTCGAATTTCTCTCCTTTCCTGAGCAGTTGATAGTAAGGCAGCGTGCGTTCTCCTAGCCTGCTGATGAAGCGGCTTAGGGCTGCGAGTTTTCCAGTGAGCTGTTGTACTCCTTTGACGTCGGTTGGTTCTTGCATGCGGGTGATGGCTTGGACTTTCTCGGGATTTGCCTCGATTCCGCAGGCAGATGCCATATAGCCCAGCAGCTTTCCCGCCGGTACGCCGAATGCGCACTTCTTTGGGTTGAGTTTGATTCTGTATTTGTTGAGCGCTGCGAAGGTTTCGCGCAGGTCGTCGAGTAATGTGGCTGCTTTGTAGGTCTTGATGACGATGTCGTCCACATAAACTTGTACGTTTCTCCCTATTTTCTCCTTTAGGCAGGCCTGCATCATTCGTTGGTAAGTGGCGCCTGCGTTTTTGAGCCCGAAGGGCATGGTCCTGTAGCAGAATACTCCATAGGGGGTGATGAAAGATGTGTGCTCTTCGTCTTCTTCCTTCATCCTGATCTGGTTGTATCCTGAGTAAGCGTCAAGAAAGGAGAGTAGATCGCACCCTGCTGTTGAGTCGATTATTTGATCGATTCTAGGCAGGGGGAAGTGATCCTTCGGGCAATGTTTGTTGACTGGTCCGTAGTCGACACACGTGCGCAGCACGGTCGTCTCTTTCTTGGGCACCAGCACTGGGTTGGCTATCCAGGTCGCTTTTTTCGTTTCTCGGATGAACTGAGCTTCGAGTAACCGGTTGACTTCCTCTCCGATTGCTCTGCGCTTGGGCTCCGAGAATCGTCTTAGCGCTTGCTTCATTGGCCTCTTGTTTGGCTTGATGCGTAGGGCGTGTTCCGCGAATTCGCGTGGTATCCCAGGCATATCGGCTGGGCACCAGGCGAATATTTCCCACTCGTCTCGAAGGAAAGCGACGAGAGCCGCCGCCTGCTCCTCTGGTAGGTGGGCGTACACGCGGACTGTTTTGTCCGGGTCCGTCGGGTGCACTTGATGAGTGACAGTGTCGCTGTCGATGCTGAAGTCGCGTCCGTACTCCCTGGATTCGCTTCGGCTCACCAATGGGAAGGTACTCTTGTCCGTCATCATGGCTATTTCTCTGAGTTCTTGTTTGGCTCCGAATGTGTCGGAGATTCTGTGGAAGTCACAATCACATTGATCTGATTTGATGAAGCTTCCGTTGATCGTGAGTACTCCTGATGATCCTGGCATCTTGAGCTTGAGGTAGGCGTAGTGTGGGACCGCCATGAATTGCGCGAATGCTGGTCGTCCCAATATGGCGTGATACTGCGATTGCCATTCGAGTACCTCGAACTCGAGGACGTGCTTTGCGAAGTTATGTCGGTTGCCAAAGACGACTTCGAGTTCGATGACTCCGAGGGATGTGGCTGATTCTCCTGGGACTACCCCGTGCAACTCGGTGCTTGATTTTCTCCATACTGATCGTGGGATCAGCATCTTTTGCACGGTGCTGGCGAAGATGATGTTCATGCTGCTGCCTCCGTCCATGAAGACCCGATCCATGTCGTATCCTCCGATTTGTGCATCGAGCACTAGGGGTGCATGCCCCGGTCTTGGAACTGCGGGTGGATGATCGTCCTGTGAAAACGTGATGCTGGTCTCCGTGCCATGTAATTGGTAGACTTCGACTATGTTTATGCTCTCAGCTGCTCTGGCCTTTAGGGTTTGGGCATCGCGTTGTGCTTGCGGTACCCTTCCTTCTTGGATCATGAGCACCTACGCTTGCGACGGGCTGTGACGTCCTTCCGGGCTTGAGGTTGGCGGTTGCTCGGGTTGTTGGTTGCGTCTGTCCTCTTTCTGCTTCTCCTTCTTGAGGTCGTCGGCTAGCTCGTTGAACAGGCGGCAGTCTCTCAAAGTGTGACCTGACCTGACGCGTCCCCAGTCATCCTCGAAGTTGTGGATCGTGCAGGGTCCCGCTAGCTTCTCTCTAGCCGTGAGTTTGCTAGATCCGGCGTGCCTCTTCCTTCTTAGGATTCTGAAGATCTGCTCGTGATCCTCCGGGTGTTCGTGGAAGCGAGGATCAGTTTCCATTCCTCGACTCATGTCTTGGTTTTTGATGAGGTTGGCGAATTCATCCGGCCTTCGATCTGGGTCGTAGTACTCGCCTACAGGTGTCTCGGAGTCGTTGTCTTGGTTGGCGGCAGATGCTCGTGCGACGGCGTGTCGTCGAGTCGTCGGTTGCGCAACTGCGTGATGTGGCTCATTCATTGGGGCCCCGCCGTAGTTGTCCCATGCGCGCCTTTTGTGTCGTCGATTCCTTCTGCCTTGGTGGTGGTTCTGCTGATCTCTGGATTCGATCTCGTAGTCATCGTCTTGATGTGCGGCGGGTGCCCGGTCGGTGGTGGGTTGTCGGAAGATTTGCGAGTCCTCCGCTGCACGTCGCAGTTCGTCGAGTGGGATTCCTTCGTAGAGGCCCCTCGCCGTTCTTCTGGGTCGTCGACTCCTTCGGCGCTGGTGCTGTACTTGGCCGTTACCGTAGTACCGGTCCTGGCGTGACTGTAGCTCGAGTGGTCTTGATGGGGTGGCGGAGATGTCCGCCGTGATCTTGAATCCTTCGAGTGGGCTAGGTCTGGCTCTTGCCATTGAGTTGTAGCTTGCTGAAGACGGGACCGCCGAGATCGTGATCCCAACCTGCGTAGTTCCCACAGACGGCGCCAATTGACGGGGATCAACCCCGGAAAATCCCATGGTCAGGGACCTTGGGTTAGTCATGAGAGGCACAGGTTGGACGATAGCTCGTCGGCAAACAGGAAGGCTCGCTCCTGCTCGATATTATTGATTGGGGAGATGCGATTACAGTGGAGGCCAAGGCCGGAGCGCTCAAGGCTAGGGTTACAGGTGAGATTGGATGTCTTTGGTGTCGCCCCTCCTAGCCCTTATATACCGGTCTAGGTCTCGGAGAGTTCATCTACGTGTACAGGTAAACTTTCCTAACCCTAACTTGCTCCGTACGGCAGGTCTTCGCACCTTCCTTCTGGGTCGAGGACTCCTACGTCGGTGCCAACTAGTGGGCCGAGGCCGTATCTTCATGGGCCTTCAGCCTTCATGGACACCAGGTAGGCTCATCCGTAGGAGTCGTGGTGTCACCAGCTAGCACAAGAAGATGACTGCCATAGTAGCAAGACCCAGGACAACAGACATGGCCCATGTCTAATCACGCTGCAATATATGCTACGAGAATAAGCGTTGCACCTCGCATGCTGTCAAAAGTATGCAACCCTTGCAAGCCCGATGAGTACGGCAAAAGAATGAATCGTACGGACCTCAAGGCCAAATTCGCCTCGATCACTTGCAGCCATGTGGACCACCATAGACACCCACCATTGAGAGATCTCACTAGATGGGCAAAGGACCGCATACCCGGCCCGGCAGCACAAGCATATGCTCAAATTCTAAATTGTCGGTTCGGCTGAGATACCCCATTCTGCTTCGTCAAAGATCACCTACCCAGCTCAGAGCATAACATAGTCTGCCACCACCCGTGAATATGGCAGCGTGACAAATAAATATCAGCATGAGGAAACATTCAGGAAGTTGTGCGTTGGCCAAGATTCATACTCAAGATGGACGAGCCAAAAGCAATGCAACCCCAGGTGCAGACATTCCAGGTCCCGCAGAACTGAACACTACGACTGTAATCAGCCTCAGATATCAGGCCAAGCTCTTTTTCTCGAAGAGGCCGATACAAAGGTTTCAAGACCGTGCCACAGATAAAGCCCGAGATACCCCGAGAATAGTATGGATATCGTCAGCATGAAGTCTTTGACAAGACGGTCTGTTATCAGACAAGTCAGCAGACACGAGGATGGAAGTCAACAGGAAAGGATCTGATATGGCCAAGAAGTACGTTCAGTCAGATATATGGATTGGGTGAAGCAAGCCCCCTGAGCCAAATATATTGGATTCTACTAAGGGAACGGTATGCAGAAAAAAGGAAATCTAAGAAGCAATGAGTTTCCTAAGGACGGTAAGTTTGCAATGGTTCCCGAACCAAATCTCGAGGACGAGATTTTTCTAAGGGGGGTAAGTTTGTGAAATCCTGGATTTTGGAACTTTCCTTTTCCAAAAACTTTTTCGATTTATTTCTGGATTTACTATTGGATTTGATTTTGAGCTCCTCTTTGGACTTGAAACTTGAGCATATTTTCTTTCCATGATCAATTATCCCTTGAATTCAAGCCTCTCCATATCATTCCATTGCTCCATCCCATCCAAGCCACCATTTTATTCAAACCATATATTCCTTTTCCAATAAAAGAGATATTCCTATTATTTGAGGTTTGTGAAGCAACCCATATTTTTATTGCTCCATGAATTCCCAATTAATTCCCACATTCTATTTTCACCATATCTTTCCAAATTCTCCAAAAACATTTCATGGCCCAAGTGGATTTTTCCTCCAGAAAAATTCATTTGTCTGTGGGGGCAGATTGGAGCTTTGTGAAGGGAGTGTCATTTCTCTTGATCCATTATTGGTGAAACTTTTTGTGCAAACTCATATGATCATATTGTTGTCCTACACCAAATTCCACCATCTATTGCCTATCCAAACTCCCACAATAAGTTCCCGAAGTGTGGATGCAGCAAGGGGGTATTGAGAAGCAAGTGCATGATAGGGGATCCCATTTGCCTTGAAACTTTTTGTGCCTATTCCCTGTCAGAACCCTAAATTAGGTTTGTGTTTAACCTACCTTGAATTTTTGCATCATGAAAAAATTTTCAAAAGAAAAAGAAATTGGGAAGCAAAAAGCCTCAATATAATTTTTTAAAAAGGCCAGAACAAAATCTTTTTCCAAAAATGCTTTGAACTTTTTGAAAAGTCACATAAATGGGCATGATCACTTTTCATGTGAAGTGGGTACCACTCCATGCTCATGGTTTTTTTTAAAGTCCAAAAAGCTCTTGGGAATTAAATCAAACCCCTATTTGAATTTGAATTCAAATTATTTGAATTTCAAAAAGTTCCAAACAGTGGGAGTGACTTGGTACATGTCACCTAAGACCACATAAAAGTTTAGGGATTTTTATAAATTGATTTGGTTTAAAAATCAAATCAAAACAAAAATACAGAAAATAGATAAAATAGAAAACAGAATAAAGGCCAGAGGCCCACTTACCTGGCCCGCTTACCCCTTGGCCACTTGGCCCAGCCAGCAGCCCAGCCCACCAGGGGCAGGGTTATGTTCTACCCCGCGCCAGGCAGGTTGGGAGCTGCGTGGCGGCCATGCCACGGCAGCCGGCCACCTCCTTCTTCCCCCTGGCCCTATACCCTCGCCGTGGATGCCTGGAAGGCATCGAAGTCTTTCCCCCTCTCTCTGTTCATCTCCCTCGTCTCTCTCTCGCGATTCCACCCGCAACCGTAACTCCCTGCCGGCCACCGTAGTGCGCAGCCATGGCCAACGGCAACGAGAAGCCCCACCGTCGTGTCTAGCAGCTCCGCCGACGACGACTTCCTCGTTCTGCAGCATCAATTCGAGCACATAAGCCTTGGAGACGACGACCGCATCATCATCTTGCCGTCGGCCGCCGTGTGTATCTTCGACAAATTCTCCACGACAAGCTCCTCCCCTGTCGGGACACGGGGTTAGCGTATGCAATTCCAGCTAAGACATAGTCATATGGAGAGCCGAGAACCGTACCCACTTGTCTAAGCAGACAAGGCCAAGCACAGAACGTTCTCGGAAAGCATCGTACGTGAGGGGTATCCCATCCAGGCCGGATGATCAACTGAGATAGGTCCTCATCGTCCGCACACAAGTCTAATTATATGGGTGATGAGCTCCCATATTCAAAGACAAGTCACCTCAACCATACTACCGACTATCTCATAACTCTTGCATAGACTTACTCCAGCCCGATCACTTAGTCGGGGTCTAGGGCGGGCTCGATCATACCACAAAGTGTGCACGAGACGGAGTCTCGAACAATCGCATCGCGATGCCCCAAGCTGCGCACATCTAAGGGCCACTTGGTGTATGAAAGACCGCCAGCCAGATCACAACTAAGGTCTCAAAAACCCATACAAAGACATGCATGTTATAAACATACACGAAGCACACATGCCTTGTATGAACAGCAGGTATCATTGCAATTCTCTACAAAGTATACATTTTTATTGATAACTCTTATAGAGTGCAAACAGAGATCACAAACATGTGATCCAACATTACAACACAAGCGGAAGCAAATTATGTCTGAGTACAGACAAGTTTAACAAATGGCTTAAGAAGCCTTATTTAAACACAAGCCCTCCACGAGGGAACCAGTCGTCTGACTGGGACTAGACTAGCTTGATCTTCAGTCGTCCAGCTCGATGAAGAAGCCACCTTCGGGGTCAGTGGGTTCATCTAAAACATAGATTAAGAAAACGTGAGTACAAAGTCGTACTCAACAAGACTTACATAGGAACTATACTACTCATGCACATGTATCAAGGTAAAGGGAGGTGGGGTTCACTTGCCGAAGTGCCAGCTTTGACTTGGCTAGTCCTGAACTACGAGTACCAGACTTTGAGGTAAGAAGCGTACACGAGTCCACTACTTTCTCCAACCAATTACACCACTATGGTGCCTTCCTCGACTTCCCCACGAGAAAGCACGCCATAGCACTCCCACTTATCTTGGTGTGTTTTAGAAGTATCCGATTCAAGTTGTCTAATAATCAAGCTAAGTTTTACAAGCAGTCCATAACCGCGGACGCGGCTATTCGAATAGTTTTGTTAACCCTGCAGGGGTGTACCGCTACACACACATGATCATCATTTACCGCCTTTGTACTCGACACCGTTCAAGAAGTGTCGGCGAGGATGCTCACCACAACTGTTACCTCATAGCCGATCTAGTCCGAGAAAGCCGCCTACTTGGGTAGGCTACCACTATCGTGAACCCGGCCGGTTTACCGAAGTGGACCCAAGTGATGTGTGTGTGGTGCATAAGCCGGTCTCGGATGAGCCGTTCTCTCACTTAGCATCTAGGCCACAAGCCTACCAGAACTCTGAACTATTGCGACATCTGGACATCGAAAGGGATGAGTTAGTAAGTTGAGAGGGGTCAGTGAGCCCAATGTGTGGTTGTACTCTTCATCTTGGATCACCACACAAGAACTCGGACTTAGGGCGGTGTTCAACGAGACAACCCACCGTGTACTCCTACACAGCCTCTCATCGTTCACCTTGTATTAGGGTCGATTCACCAACACTTTTCTACCATCATCATCATAATCACTACCATCCCGACTCACATAACAGTATCATCATGGTATCACTCTAAGCATGCAATAAGCAGTATCATTTGCAGGGGCCACATGATATCAATCAACTCCTACATTTGCTAGGATTGTGGTTTTGCCTACTACTGTGACAAATGATAGGTCATGCAAAGGAATGGGTTCATCTATGCGGTAGAAACGTAGCATGGTAATCATCCTATACAATGCATAAGAGAGACATGAGAGGGAAGTGGGATTTTATCGACATGATCAATGGGGGTTTGCTTGCCTTGCTGACGAGGTTCGGGTTCGGGGTCTTCAACGAAGGGGGCAGCCTCCTGCACCGGTTCCACCTCTACTCGACAAACAACAAGCAAAGTAGCAAAGTAAATACAATTCACAATCACATGATGGAAGGTTGGAACTTGATGTAAATGCTTTGATGTGTGAAGCAATTCCATTTAAATGGAGTATATTGCAAATTGAATTGCAAATTCAAACTCCAATTTGAATTCAAACTTAGTCAAGTTATATGTGACATGGTTTGATCAATTGGAATCATCTTCAAGTGTGTATGATATGCCTCTGATGTGTGGTTGAAATATAGCATATTTCCATGGTCCAAGGTGCAAAATCATTTGAATTGAATTTGAATAAATTCCGAATAATTCAACTGACATATGCTACTGGTCCCATTTTAAAATCAACTCAAACATAGTTTAAAGTTGTATTTTTGGATAGCTTATTTTCTCCTGATAATTTTTCATATATTATTTGTCCAATTTGGAGTTGATATGAATTTTCTATGAATTTCCAAAGTTTGGGGTATTTTCTGGAATTTTCCGAATTTCTTTAATTCACTTTAATTTCTGGAAAAGGTTTACTGCGTCAGCATGACCTCATGCTGGCGTCAGGGGGGGGGGGGGCTGACATGTGGGCCAGGGGTGTCAGTGACCCAGGGGGCTAATCCCTGCTGGTTTAATTAACGAGTGGCTTAATTAAGCCACTGGGCCCACTTGGCAGTGACCTAGGGTCACTTAACCCATGTGGGGTTAAGTCCCAAAGCACGGCCACGTCGGCGGGGCTGTCGGCGGCTAAACGCCGGCGTCACAGACGCGGCAGCGCTCTGCGTTCTCCCTCTCCTGGCCACCATTCGCTACGCCGAGACCACAGGGACGTAGCCCATGCGCTCGCACGTCACCTGGTGCACGCGGGTGCCCAAGACGATGACCACAGCGACGGCGGTGACCTCGCCGGCGGCAACAGAGACACGGGGAAGAGGCAAACGTCACCACAGTGTTCCAAATCCAACAAGTTTTAGCTCGTTCGATGCGTGAGGTCACGGCGAAGACGACGAACAAAAAGACGAGTTCGATGGCGTAACAGGTGGTCGTCGCCATGGCTCCCGGCGGCGAGGAGCTTTGGCCCTCATGGAGGAATGAGCTAGAGGAGTCGAGCGGGGTCGTGGTTTGAGGGGAAAAGCTCACCAGACGCTGGTGAACACGTTGGAGCAGGCGTCGGAGGCGGGGAAGTTACGGCGGCGGCGAATCGATCAACTCGAGCTCCGGCGGCCGGCGGCGATCCGATGAACCTGGCGTTACTCCTAGTCCAAATTGGAGCTCCTGCTTCTGCTAGTCGACGAAGACGAGGACGTCAAGCACGTTGGACATCTTGGGTGGGCTCCTCGGCGTCAATGGCTACGCGGGGGCGCTTCGGTGCTCCGGCGAGTTCTCCTGTCGACGACGAATACGGCGAGGGAGGAGGGGGAGGTGGTTCTGGAGGGAGGGAAAGGGATCGGGACGTCTCCCAGACGTCTCCAGGCGAGGAGATAAGGCTCGGGGCAGGCAGACAGCTTCCTGTCGTGCCCACGGCGCTCGCCGGCGAGGTGCTTGCCTGCCTGGAGGGGAAGAAGACGCATGTACCCCCTCCAAGTGGGTTGGGCCGGCTGAGGTGAGTGGGCCTCGCCCCTGGGCGAGAGGTAATCTTCTGTTTTCTTTTTCTATTTTTCTTTTCTGTAGTTTTTTTTGTTTAGCTAAATAAAATAGCTAAACATTTTATTAAATGCTGAAAAAATTTATATGGCTTCATAAAAATATAGACTAGCCACTTATAAAGTTTCAGCATTTTTAAAATTCAAATAATTTGAATCTTAACTCAAATAGGGGTTTTTAATTAATTCCAAGGCACTGTTTGAATATTTGAAAAATATATGAGCATGGGGTGGGTCCCACATCACTTGATATGTGATCACACTCATTTATAAGACTTTTCAAAATTCTAACATGAATTTTTGGAGAAGATTTTTATCTGGCCTTTTGAATTAATTCATCTGGGGGGAGTTCCTTCTCCCATTTTTCTTTTGATTTTGATTTCAAAGATTTCTTTTGAAAATTTTAACATGATGCAAGAGTACATTACCTAACAGAGGGTTCTGACAACTCGCCGCCACTCAACAGAATCTCGTCCCGAGATTCAGAAGTCTGCGAGAGGAAGGAGGGATACTCGGCAGTGAGACGGTCTTCTCTTTCCCACGTAGCTTCTCTCTCAGAATGGTGTGACCATTGCACTTTCAGAAACCTAATCTTCTGACGACGAGTGACACGCTCTGCGGAATCAAGAATACGAACGGGGTATTCTCGATAAGAAAGGTCATCTTGGAGATCAAGCGTTTCATGGTCGACTTCGCGGATGGGGTCCTTGAAGCAACGCCTGAGTTGGGACACATGGAATACATCATGTACTCGGGAAAGGTGCGGGGGTAGTTCAAGTTGGTAGGAAACTTCTCCACGTTTGGCAAGAATGCGGAAATTTCCGATGTAACGTGGGGCCAACTTGCCTTTGATACCGAAACGTTGGGTTCCCTTCAGAGGAGTAACCCGGAGGTAAGCCTTCTCATCCAGATTGTAGCTCTCTTGCCTATGATGACGATCATAGTAGCTTTTCTGACGAGACTGGGCTGCTTTCAATTGATCACGAACAATGCGAACTTTCTCTTCTGCTTCCTTGATCATGTCCGGTCCAAAGAATTGTCTTTCACCGGTTTCTGACCAGTTTAGTGATGTTCGACATCGTCGTCCATAAAGGAGTTCAAAAGGAGCCATGTTCAGACTAGATTGGAAACTGTTGTTATAAGCAAATTCGGCGAATGGCAGAGACTTCTCCCAATTCTTTCCGAATGAGATAACACAAGCTCTGAGCATGTCTTCAAGAATTTGGTTAACCCTTTCGACTTGACCGCTAGACTGAGGATGGAAAGTTGTACTAAAGGAGAGATGAGTTCCCATAGCATTCTGAAAGCTTCCCCAAAATCTAGAGGTAAAAAGTCTACCGCGATCAGAATTGATTTTCAAAGGAACACCGTGAAGGGATACCATTCTAGAGATGTATAAGTCCGCTAACTGGCTAGCAATTATAGACTCGCCAACCGGAAGGAAGTGAGCAACTTTGGAAAGCCTATCTATGACAACGAAGATGGCATTGTTTCCTTTCTGGGTTTTTGGAAAGCCGGTGATGAAATCCGTACCGACTTTGTCCCATTTCCACTCGGGAATAGACAAAGGTTGAAGTGTACCAGAAGGTCTTTGATGTTCTGCCTTAATGCGATGACAAACATCACATTCGGCAACAAATTGAGCAATATCTCTCTTCATCCTAGTCCACCAAAATCTCTGGCGTAGATCTCGGTACATTTTTGTGCTACCGGGATGAATTGAGAGGGGTGTGTCATGGGCTTCCTTGAGGATGAGTTGCCTTAGTTCCCTATTCTTAGGTACTACCAAACGATTTTCAAAGAATACCGTTCCCTTGCTATCTGTGGAGAAACATTTAGCAACTCCGCTAGCAATGTTCTCCTTGATCCGGCGAACACCTCGTGCACGCCTTTGGGCAACTATGATTTGATCCTCAAGAGTTGGTTTCGCCACCAAGGTAGAAAGATAGCCATGAGGAACAATCTCAAGATTGAGCTTGCGAAAGTCCTCATGAAGAAGTGGTTGATACTGTTGTAACATGAGGTTGTTACAATACGACTTACGACTTAGTGCATCAGCCATGACATTGGCTTTGCCTGGGGTGTAAGAAATTACTACGTCGTAATCTTTTATCAACTCAATCCAGCGTCTTTGCCTGAGATTAAGATCTGGCTGGGTGAAAATGTATTTGAGGCTTTGGTGGTCGGAATAAATCTCACAACGATTACCAAGGAGGTAATGTCGCCAAGTTGTTAGGGCATGAACTACGGCAGCGAGTTCAAGGTCATGGGTAGGATAGTTCTCTTCATGTGGCCGCAACTGGCGTGAAGCATAAGCTACCACATGTCGATCTTGCAGAAGTATGCATCCTAATCCTTGCCGTGATGCGTCACAATAGATTTCGAAATCCTTCTTGGTGTCTGGAGGTGCAAGTACGGGTGCAGAAGTCAATCTTCTTTTTAGCTCTTGAAAGCTTTCCTCGCACTTGGGAGTCCATAGGAATTTCTTATCTTTCTTGAGGAGTTCAGTTAGAGGCTTTGAAACTTTAGAAAAGTTCTCAACGAAGCGGGTGGCAATAACTGGCTAGGCCAAGAAAACTCCTAACTTGCTTAACCGATTCAGGTGGAGTCCAGTCAAGGACGGCCTAAACTCTCTCGGGATTCACAACAATGCCTTTTGCAGAAATCACGTGGCCTAAGTAGGTCACTTCTGGTAGCCAAAATTCACACTTGGAGAATTTAGCATACAGGCGATGCTCTCTAAGTTTCATCAATACCAGCATTAGGTGTTCGGCATGTTCTTCTTCGTTCTTCGAGTATATAAGGATGTCATCGAGGTAAACCACGACGAACTGGTCCAAATACTCCATGAAGATCGAATTCATCATGCGTGAGAAAGTGACGGGGGCATTGGTTAAACCAAAGGACATGACGGTGTACTCGTAAAGACCATAACGAGTAGTAAAAGCCGTTTTGGGAATGTCCTCATTTCGGATCTTGATTTGATGATAACCTAATCTCAAATCCATCTTGGAGAAGACAGAGGATCCTGCAGGTTGATCATAAAGATCATTGATCCTGGGAAATGGGTACTTGTTCTTTATCGTCGCTAAATTTAGCGGGTGATAGTCTACGCACATCCTTTCTGTTCCATCTTTCTTCGTTACGAACAGAACGGGGAAACCCCATGGCGATGAGCTAGGGCGGATGAAGCCTTTCTCCAACAAAGCATTCCAGTTGGGTTTTAAGCTCAGCTAGCTCACGTGGGGCCATTTTGTATGGGCGTCTAGAAATTGGTGCGGTTCCTGGGGCAAGATCCACTATGAACTCTACACATCTATCGGGTGGCATGCCCGGAAGCTCTTCAGGAAAGACATCCGGGAAGTCACGAACCACCGGAATATCTTCAAGTTCGGGAAGGGGAAGTACATTCAAGAAATGCACTTGGGTTCTTGTTCTGGGTGAGGTATAGTTGACGGTCTTGCCTGAAGGGTGGGTGAGTTTCACGGATTTGCCTTTGCAATCCAGGTAGGCATTCTGTCTTGATAGCCAATCCATGCCAAGGATGACATCAATATCTGAAGACTTGAGGGCTATGAGTGAAGCAAGGAATACTAAACCCTCAATTGCAATCTTATTTCCATGGCTTACTCTATTAGTTTGCCATCTTGACCCTGGAGTTTTAATAATCATTGGGGTGGACAATTCAACAAAAGATAACTCATGACGAAGTGCATAACTTTCCTACATGAATGAATGAGATGCTCCTGGATCGAAAAGAACAGAAGTAGGAACATAATTGACTGGGAGCGTACCAAGAATGACGTCAGTGGTGTCGTCAGTCTCTTCGGCGGGAATCTGGTTCACACGTCCACGAGTGGCGGGAGGAGCGGGTTTGGCGGTGTAGACCTTCTGGGGTGGCTTTCCACGACCATTGTTGTTGCCTCCGGCACGGGGTGGAACATTCTGATGCTGGATCTGGTTCTGGGGACACTCACGAGAGTAGTGGCCTGCCTGACCACACTTGTAACAGGCTCCAAAAACAGTTCGCGGAGCTGGGTTGTTTGGTGGAGCTGGGTGGAACTGGGTTGGAGGACGAGGCGCCACATAGGATGGCCTCGGTGGGTTGATCTGGCGGAACATACTGTTTGGGATCCAGATCTTGCGTTTCTGGGAGCCAGATCTGGATGAACTGTCGTCTCTAGGGTGTTTGTGGAAATTGTTGGGGGTGTTCATGTCCTCTGCCTTGATGGCCTTGTTGACAAGGACCTGGAATGTGGCAAAGTCATGTAGGTTGAGCTCACGACGGAGTCCAGAGTTGAGGCCACGACGGAACCTCTCTTGCTTCTTTGCGTCGGTGGAGACTTCCTCGGTAGCATAACGAGCAAGTCGGTTGAACTCACGACTAAACTTGTCAACGTTCCTTCTGCCTTGGGTGAGGTTGCAGAACTCCTCACGCTTGCGGTCCATAAGACCCTTGGGGATGTGGTGCTCGCGGAAGGAAGTGCAGAATTCATCCCAAGATGTAGGCGGTCCTGCGGGACGCATATTCAGGAAGTTCTCCCACCAAGAACTAGCTGCACCTTCGAGGTGATAGGTGGCATAGCTGACCTTGTCGCCATCTGCAACATGGCCTGCCTGGAGCTTCCTCTCGATGCTGCGAAGCCAGTCATCGGCGTCAAGGGGCTCGGTGGAGTAACTAAAAACCGAGGGATGAAGTCGGATGAAGTCGTTCAGGGACACCAACTCATTGTGCTGCTGAGTGGTGTTGCGAGCAATGACTTCCAGCAGGTGGTGAGAGTCTCGGCGGTTCCTCTCAACTTCCATCAGAACCTGAGCCATCGTGGGTGGGGGTGGAAGGTTGCCTTCCTCCTGGTCATTCCCACGACCCTGGTTACGACCAATCTGGCCACGGGTTCTTTGAGACATCCTGAAGGTGAAAAACCAAAGTCAAACAGAGTTGATTTGAAGAGTCTAAACATGGTATTGAAGTACTGGAAGGATTACAGAGCAAAGGAAGTAATCATCTTGACAACATGGTGATAAAGCATACAAGCCATATATTCACAAGCTGTCATACAAGCCATACATAGTTTTAGTACAAGCACCAAGCTAATACAAACGTGATGAAGATGATATATCCTTCAGAGGCACTCTGACTTCCTATACATTATTTATCTAAGCCTCTGGAACTTAGACCCTTGCGTACAATACACTAAGATACTACTACATCATCACTAAGGAAGACCACAGGCGGTCTCACTCATCTCCATCTCCATAGTAGTCCTCATAAAAGTTACCCGCGTATCCCGGTAGCTGAAGGTGACCATCGGAAAACACGGAGGCCTGTGGATCCTGATATCCATTTGGGCAAGGATGGGGCCTAGGTCCAGCGTAGGGTGGAAGCAGAGGACCACGGGGTGGAAAAATGCCTCCAATCTCGGGCCAAGCAACTCGAGAAGGCATATGAGTCCTCACTGGGTAGATAGCATCATACTCAACTGATCCAACGCTCACGAAGGGTGCCAAAAGGGTCAGTGCTCGATACAGACGAACATGAGTGGCGTGAAGCTCAAAACGAAGAGCGCGTGCATCACGATCTCGATCACTAGAAAATCTAGCAGTCATCTGAAGTGCGGGATCCTCTGCAGAGTGATATGAGTAGAGTCCGGTGTAATATCCCTCTTCTCCTGGAAGTGCAGCAGGGATATAGCGGAATGATGTCTCTCTCAGCATAGTGTGCTCCTCTCTCAGCAGTGTAATACATGAATATGCAGCATCCTGCACAGCCATGTTCTCAGTCATGCCAATGCCATGTCCAAAGTGGATGGGCTGAGTGACTCCAACGTGGTGCGGATAGATCCGGACAATGCAGTGGAACTGGGTCTGGTTGAAGTCGAGGAACTGCTCCTCAACGGTGTACTCAGGATACCATCGATATCCCACATAGGACATCATCTCGATCAACGTGGCGGGATGGCCACGCACACCGAGGCACCTAGTCAAACGAACAATCTGCCGAGGGGGAAAATCTGCCATCTGAAACAGAAAGAAGGAGTTTGCAAATGCATCAGCTTATGAGATAAACCTGGAATGACTCGGACAACATAACGGCTGTAATTTCAAGAAAAAGACAATTTCTTACAACATGGAAACAACACTTACATACGATGTAATAAATCAGGAAGCATAACCACTCTAACAAACCGATCACAACTTTCCTACGGCTACAAGGAAGCAAACAACGAGATGTTCTAATCAGACAGAGGAGAGCCTAGTCCTATCTTCCCGTAGAATAAGATGAGGGTGACTCAGAACTCAGAACGAAGGGGGTAAGGAGAAAAAAGAAGCCTTACGTTATTCCCTTATATACCCAGAGTAACTATATAACTATAGAAGGCTAGACTCGACTTCGGCCAAGGCTACTAGTCCTACAGTCAGTCCTGCTCTGATACGAAGTCTGTCGGGACCCGGGGTTAGCGTATGCAATTCCAGCTAAGACATAGTCATATGGAGAGCCGAGAACCGTACCCACTTGTCTAAGCAGACAAGGCCAAGCACAGAACGTTCTCGGAAAGCATCTTACATGAGGGGTATCCCATCCAGGCCGGATGATCAACTAAGATGGGTCCTCATCGTCCGCACACAAGTCTAATGATATGGGTGATGAGCTCCCATATTCAAAGACAACTCACCTCAACCATACTACCGACTATCTCATAACTCTTACATAGACTTACTCCAGCTCGATCACTTAGTCGGGGTCTAGGGCGGGCTCGATCATACCACAAAGTGTGCACGAGACGGAGCCTCGAACAATCGCATCGCGATGCCCCAAGCTGCGCACATCCAAGGGCCACTTGGTCTATGAAAGACCGCTAGCCAGATCACAACTAAGGTCTCGAAAACCCATACAAAGACATGCATGTTATAAACATACACGCAGCACACATGCCTTGTATGAACAACAGGTATCATTGCAATTCTCTACAAAGTATACATTTTTATTGATAACTCTTATAGAGTGCAAACAGAGATCACAAACCATTGATCCAACATTACAACACAAGCGGAAGCAAATTATGTCTGAGTACAGACAAGTTTAACAAATGGCTTAAGAAGCCTTATTTAAACACAAGCCCTCCACGAGGGAACCAGTCGTCTTACTGGGACTATACTAGCTTGATCTTCAGTCGTCCAGCTCGATGAAGAAGCCACCTTCGGGGTAAGTGGGTTCATCTAAAACATAGATTAAGCAAACGTGAGTACAAAGTCGTACTCAGCAAGACTTACATAGGAGCTATACTACTCATGCACATGTATCAAGGTAAAGGGAGGTGGGGTTTCACTTGCAGAAGTGCCAGCTTTGACTTGGCTAGTCCTGAACTACGAGTACCAGACTTTGAGGTAAGAAGCGTACACGAGTCCACTACTTTCTCCAACCAATTACACCACTATGGTGCCTTCCTTGACTTCCCCACGAGAAAGCACGCCATAGCACTCACACTTATCTTGGTGTGTTTTAGAAGTATCCGATTCAAGTTGTCTAATAATCTAGCTAAGTTTTCCAAGCAGACCATAACCGCGGACGCGGCTATTCGAATAGTTTTGTTAACCCTGCAGGGGTGTACCGCTACACACACATGATCATCATTTACCGCCTTTGTACTCGACATCGTTCAAGAAGTGTCAGCGAGGATGCTCACCACAACTGTTACCTCATAGCCGATCTAGTCCGAGAAAGCCGCCTACTTGGGTAAGCTACCACTATCGTGAACCCGTCCGGTTTACCGAAGTGGACCCAAGTGATGTGTGCGTGGTGCATAAGCCGGTCTCGGATGAGCCGTTCTCTCACTTAGCATCCTGGCCACAAGCCTACCAGAACTCCAAACTATTGTGACATCTGGACATCGAAAGGGATGAGTTAGTAAGTTGAGAGGGGTCAGTGAGCCCAATGTGTGGTTGTACTCTTCATCTTGGATCACCACACAAGAACTCGGACTTAGGGCGGTGTTCAATGAGACAACCCACCGTGTACTCCTACACAACCTCTCATCGTTCACCTTGTATTAGGGTCGATTCACCAACACTTTTCTACCATCATCATCATGATCACTACCATCCCGACTCACATAGCAGTATCATCATGGTATCACTCTAAGCATGCAATAAGCAGTATCATTTGCAGGGCCCACATGATATCAATCAACCTCTACTTTGCTAGGATTGTGGTTTCGCCTACTACTGTGACAAATGATAGGTCATGCAAAGGAATGGGTTCACCTATGCGGTAGAAACGTAGCATGGTAATCATCCTATACAATGCATAAGCGAGACATGAGAGGGAAGTGGGATTTTATCGACATGATCAATGGGGATTTTCTTGCCTTGCTGACGAGGTTCGGGTTCGGGGTCTTCAACGAAGGGGGCAGCCTCCTGCTCCGGTTCCACCTCTACTCGACAAACAACAAGCAAAGTAGCAAAGTAAATACAATGCACAATCACATGATGGAAGGTTGGAACTTGATGTAAATGCTTTGATGTGTGAAGCAATTCCATTTAAATGGAGTATATTTCAAATTGAATTGCAAATTCAAACTTAGTCAAGTTATATGTGACATGGTTTGATCAATTTGAATCATCTTCAATTGTGTATGATATGCCTCTGATGTGTGGTTGAAATATAGCATATTTCCATGGTCCAAGGTTCAAAATCATTTGAATTGATTTTGTATAAATTCCAAATAAATCAAAAGACATATGCTACTGATCCCATTTTAAAATCAACTGAAACATACTTGAAAGTTGGATTTTTGGATAGCTTATTTTCTCCCGATCATTTTTCATATATTATTTGTCCAATTTGGAGTTGATATGATTTTTCTATGAATTTCCAAAGTTTGGGGTATTTTTTGGAATTTTCTGAATTTCTTTAATTCATTTTAATTTCTGGAAAAGGTTTACTGCGTCAGCATGACCTCATGCTGGCGTCAGGGGGGGGCTGACATGTGGGCCAGGGTGTCAGTGACCCAGGGGGCTAATCCCTGCTGGTTTAATTAACCAGTGGCTTAATTAAGCCACTGGGACCACTTGGCAGTGACCTAGGGTCACTTAACCCAGGTGGGGTTAAGTCCCTAAGCACGGCCACGTCGGCGGGGCTGCCGGCGGCTAAACGCCAGCGTCACAGACGCGGCGGCGCTCTGCGTTCTCCCTCTCCTGGCCACCATTCGCTACGCCGAGACCACAGGGACGTAGCCCATGCGCTCGCTCGTCACCTGGTGCACGCGGGTGTCCAAGACGATGACCACAGCGACGGCGGTGACCTCGCCGGCGGCAACAGAGACACGGGGAAGAGGCAAACGTCACCACAGTGTTCCAAATCCAACAAGCTTTAGCTCGTTCGATGCGTGAGGTCACGGCAAAGACGACGGACAAAAAGACGAGTTCGATGGCGTAACAGGTGGTCGTCGCCATGGCTCCCGGCGGCGAGGAGCTTCGGCCCTCATGGAGGAATGAGCTAGAGGAGTCGAGCGGGGTCGTGGTTTGAGGGGAAAAGCTCACCAGACGCTGGTGAACACGTTGGAGTAGGCGTCGGAGGCGGGGAAGTTACAGCGGCGGCGAATCGATCAACTCGAGCTCCGGCGGCCGGCGGCGATCCGATGAACCTGGTGTCACTCCTAGTCCAAATTGGAGCTCCTGCTTCTTCTAATTGACGAAGACGAGGACGGCAAGCACGTTGGACATCTTTGGTGGGCTCCTCGGCGTCAATGGCTACGCGGGGGCGCTCCGGTGCTCCGGCGAGTTCTCCTGTCGACGACGAATACGGCGAGGGAGGAGGGGGAGGTGGTTCTGGAGGGAGGGAAAGGGATCAGGACATCTCCCAGACGTCTCCAGGCGAGGAGATAAGGCTCAGGGCAGGAAGGCAGCTGCCTGTCGTGCCCACGGCGCTCGCCGGCGAGGTGCTTGCCTGCCTGGAGGGGAAGAAGACGCATGTACCCCCTCCAGGTGGGCAGGGCCGGCTGTGGTGAGTGGGCCTCGCCCCTGGGCGAGAGGTAAGCTTTTGTTTTCTTTTTCTATTTTTCTTTTCTGTAGTTTGTTTTGTTTAGCTAAATAAAATAGCTAAAAAAATTATTAAATGCTGAAATTTTTTATATGGCTTCATAAAAATATAGACTAGCCACTTATAAACTTTCAACATTTTTAAAATTCAAATAATTTGAATCTTAACTCAAATAGGGGTTTTTAATTAATTCCAAGGCACTGTTTGAATATTTGAAAAATCTATGAGCATGGGGTGGGTCCCACATCACTTGATATGTGATCACACTCATTTATAAGACTTTTCAAAATTCTAACATGAATTTTTGGAGAAGATTTTTATCTGGCCTTTTGAATTAATTCATCTGGGGGGGGTTCCTTCTCCCATTTTGCTTTTGATTTTGATTTCAAAGATTTCTTTTGAAAATCTTAACATGATGCAAGAGTACTAACTAACCCTAGCACATTACCTAACAGAGGGATCTGACAACTCGCCCCCACTCAACAGAATCTCGTCCCGAGATTCAGAAGTCTGTGGGAGGAAGGAGGGATACTCGGCAGTGAGACGGTCTTCTCTTTCCCACGTAGCTTCTCTCTCAGAATGGTGTGACCATTGCACTTTCAGAAACCTAATCTTCTGACGACGAGTGACACGCTCTGCGGAATCAAGAATACGAACGGGGTATTCTCGATAAGAAAGGTCATCTTGGAGATCAAGCGTTTCATGGTCGACTTCGCGGATGGGGTCCTTGAAGCAACGCCTGAGTTGGGACACATGGAATACATCATGTACTCGGGAAAGGTGCGGGGGTAGTTCAAGTTGGTAGGAAACTTCTCCACGTTTGGCAAGAATGCGGAAATTTCCGATGTAACGTGGGGCCAACTTGCCTTTGATACCGAAACGTTGGGTTCCCTTCAGAGGAGTAACCCGGAGGTAAGCCTTCTCATCCAGATTGTAGCTCTCTTGCCTATGATGACGATCATAGTAGCTTTTCTGACGAGACTGGGCTGCTTTCAATTGATCACGAACAATGCGAACTTTCTCTTCTGCTTCCTTGATCATGTCCGGTCCAAAGAATTGTCTTTCACCGGTTTCTGACCAGTTTAGTGATGTTCGACATCGTCGTCCATAAAGGAGTTCAAAAGGAGCCATGTTCAGACTAGATTGGAAACTGTTGTTATAAGCAAATTCGGCGAATGGCAGAGACTTCTCCCAATTCTTTCCGAATGAGATAACACAAGCTCTGAGCATGTCTTCAAGAATTTGGTTAACCCTTTCGACTTGACCGCTAGACTGAGGATGGAAAGTTGTACTAAAGGAGAGATGAGTTCCCATAGCATTCTGAAAGCTTCCCCAAAATCTAGAGGTAAAAAGTCTACCGCGATCAGAATTGATTTTCAAAGGAACACCGTGAAGGGATACCATTCTAGAGATGTATAAGTCCGCTAACTGGCTAGCAATTATAGACTCGCCAACCGGAAGGAAGTGAGCAACTTTGGAAAGCCTATCTATGACAACGAAGATGGCATTGTTTCCTTTCTGGGTTTTTGGAAAGCCGGTGATGAAATCCGTACCGACTTTGTCCCATTTCCACTCGGGAATAGACAAAGGTTGAAGTGTACCAGCAGGTCTTTGATGTTCTTCCTTAATGCGACGACAAACATCACATTCGGCAACAAATTGAGCAATGTCTCTCTTCATCCTAGTCCACCAAAATCTCTGGCGTAGATCTCGGTACATTTTTGTGCTACCGGGATGAATTGAGAGGGGTGTGTCATGGGCTTCCTTGAGGATGAGTTGCCTTAGTTACCTATTCTTAGGTACTACCAAACGATTTTCAAAGAATACCGTTCCCTTGCTATCTGTGGAGAAACATTTAGCAACTCCGCTAGCAATGTTCTCCTTGATCCGGCGAACACCTCGTGCACGCCTTTGGGCAACTATGATTTGATCCTCAAGAGTTGGTTTCGCCACCAAGGTAGAAACATAGCCATGAGGAACAATCTCAAGATTGAGCTTGCGAAAGTCCTCATGAAGAAGTGGTTGATACTGTTGTAACATGAGGTTGTTACAATACGACTTACGACTTAGTGCATCAGCCATGACATTGGCTTTGCCTGGGGTGTAAGAAATTACTACGTCGTCATCTATTATCAACTCAATCCAGCATCTTTGCCTGAGATTAAGATCTGGCTGGGTGAAAATGTATTTGAGGCTTTGGTGGTCGGAATAAATCTCACAACGATTACCAAGGAGGTAATGTCGCCAAGTTGTTAGGGCATGAACTACGGCAGCGAGTTCAAGGTCATGGGTAGGATAGTTCTCTTCATGTGGCCGCAACTGGCATGAAGCATAAGCTACCACATGTCGATCTTGCAGAAGTATGCATCCTAATCCTTGCCGTGATGCGTCACAATAGATTTCGAAATCCTTCTTGGTGTCTGGAGGTGCAAGTACGGGTGCAGAAGTCAATCTTCTTTTTAGCTCTTGAAAGCTTTCTTCGCACTTGGGAGTCCATAGGAATTTCTTATCTTTCTTGAGGAGTTCAGTTAGAGGCTTTGCAACTTTAGAAAAGTTCTCAACGAAGCGACGGCAATAGCTGGCTAGGCTAAGAGAACTCCTAACTTGCTTAACCGATTCAGGTGGAGTCCAGTCAAGGACGGCCTGAACTCTCTCGGGTTTCACAGCAATGCCTTTTGCAGAAATCACGTGGCCTAAGTAGGTCACTTCTGGTAGCCAAAATTCACACTTGGAGAATTTAGCATACAGGCGATGCTCTCTAAATTTCATCAATACCAGCCTTAGTTGTTCGGCATGTTCTTCTTCGTTATTCGAGTATATAAGGATGTCATCGAGGTAAACCACGACGAACTGGTTCAAATACTCCATGAAGATCGAATTCATCATGCGTGAGAAAGTGGCGGGGAAATTGGTTAAACCAAAGGACATGACGGTGTACTCGTAAAGACCATAACCAGTAGTAAAAGTCGTTTTGGTAATGTCCTCATTTCGGATCTTGATTTGATGATAACCTAATCTCAAATCCATCTTGGAGAAGACAGAGGATCCTGCAAGTTGATCATAAAGATCATTGATCCTTGGAAATGGGTACTTGTTCTTTATCGTCGCTAAATTTAGCGGGCGATAGTGTACGCACATCCTTTCTGTTCCATCTTTCTTCGTTAGGAACAGAACGAGGCAACCCCATGGCGATGAGCTAGGGCGTATGAAGCCTTTCTCCAACAAAGCATTCCAGTTGGGTTTTAAGCTCAGCTAGCTCACGTGGGGCCATTTTGTATGGGCGTCTAGAAATTGGTGCGGTTCCTGGGGCAAGATCCACTATAAACTCTACACATCTGTCGGGTGGCATGCCCGGCAGCTCTTTAGGAAAGACATCCGGGAAGTCACGAACCACCGGAATATCTTCAAGTTCGGGAAGGGGAAGTACATTCAAGGAATGCACTTGGGTTCTTTTTCTGGCTGAGGTATAGTTGACGGTCTTGCCTGAAGGGTGGGTGAGTTTCACGGATTTGCCTTTGCAATCCAGGTAGGCATTCTGTCTTGATAGCCAATCCATGCCAAGGATGACATCAATATCTGAAGACTTGAGGGCTATGAGTGAAGCAAGGAATACTAAACCCTCAATTGCAATCTGATTTCCATGGCTTACTCTATTAGTTTGCCATCTTGACCCTGGAGTTTGAATAATCATTGGGGTGGACAATTCAACAAAAGATAACTCATGACGAAGTGCATAACTTTCTGACATGAATGAATGAGATGCTCCTGGATCGAAAAGAACAGAAGTAGGAACATAATTGACTGGGAGCGTACCAAGAATGACGTCAGTGGTGTCGTCAGTCTCTTCGGCGGGAATCTGGTTCACACGTCCACGAGTGGCGGGAGGAGCGGGTTTGGCGGTGTAGACCTTCTGGGGTGGCTTGCCACGACCATTGTTGTTGCCTCCGGCACGGGGTGGAGCATTCTGATGCTGGATCTGGTTCTGGGGACACTCACGAGAGTAGTGGCCTGCCTGACCACACTTGTAACAGGCTCCAAAAACAGTTCGCGGAGCTGGGTTGTTTGGTGGAGCTGGGTGGAACTGGGTTGGAGGACGAGGCCCCACATAGGATGGCCTCAATGGGTTGTTCTGGCGGAAAATACTGTTTGGGATCCAGATCTTGCGTTTCTGGGAGCCAGAACTGGATGAACTATCGTCTCTAGGGTGTTTGCGAAAATCGTTGGGGGTGTTCATGTCCTCTGCCTTGATGGCCTTGTTGACAAGGACCTGGAATGTGGCAAAGTCATGTAGGTTGAGCTCACGACGGAGTCCAGAGTTGAGGCCACGACGGAACCTCTCTTGCTTCTTTGCGTCGGTGGAGACTTCCTCGGTAGCATAACGAGCAAGTCGGTTGAACTCACGACTAAACTCGTCAACGGTCCTTCTGCCTTGGGTGAGGTTGCAGAACTCCTCACGCTTGCGGTCCATAAGACCCTTGGGGATGTGGTGCTCGCGGAAGGAAGTGCAGAATTCATCCCAAGATGTAGGCGGTCCAGCGGGACGCATATTCAGGAAGTTCTCCCACCAAGAACTAGCTGCACCTTCGAGGTGATAGGTGGCATAGCTGACCTTGTCGCCCTCTGCAACATGGCCTGCCTGGAGCTTCCTCTCGATGCTGTGAAGCCAGTCATCGGCGTCAAGGGGCTCGGTGGAGTAACTGAAAACCGAGGGATGAAGTCGGATGAAGTCGTTCAGGGACACCAACTCATTGTGCTGCTGAGTGGTGTTGCGAGCAATGACTTCCAGCAGGTGGTGAGAGTCTCGGCGGTTCCTCTCAACTTCCATCAGAACCTGAGCCATCGTGGGTGGGGGTGGAAGGTTGCCTTCCTCCTGGTCATTCCCACGACCCTGGTTACGACCAATCTGGCCACGGGTTCCTTGAGACATCCTGAAGGTGAAAAACCAAAGTCAAACCGAGTTGATTTGAAGAGTCTAAACAAGGTATTGAAGTACTGGAAGGATTACAGAGCAAAGGAAGTAATCATCTTGACAACATGGTGATAAAGCATACAAGCCATATATTCACAAGCTGTCATACAAGCCATACATCGTTTTAGTACAAGCACCAAGCTAATACAAACGTGATGAAGATGATATATCCTTCAGAGGCACTCTGACTTCCTATACATTATTTATCTAAGCCTCTGGAACTTAGACCCTTGCGTACAATACACTAAGATACTACTACATCATCACTAAGGAAGACCACAGGCGGTCTCACTCATCTCCATCTCCATAGTAGTCCTCATAAAAGTTACCCGGGTATCCCGGTAGCTGAAGGTGACCATCGGAAAACACGGAGGCCTGTGGATCCTGATATCCATTTGGGCAAGGATGGGGCCTAGGTCCAGCGTAGGGTGGAAGCAAAGGACCACGGGGTGGAAAAATGCCTCCAATCTCGGGCCAAGCAACTCGAGAAGGCATCTGAGTCCTCACTGGGTAGATAGCATCATACTCAACTGATCCAACGCTCACGAAGGGTGCCAAAAGGGTCAGTGCTCGATACAGACGAACATGAGTGGCGTGAAGCTCAAAACGAAGAGCGCGTGCATCACGATCTCGATCACTAGAAAATCTAGCAGTCATCTGAAGTGCGGGATCCTCTGCAGAGTGATATGAGTAGAGTCCGGTGTAATATCCCTCTTCTCCTGGAAGTGCAGCAGGGATATAGTGGAACGATGTCTCTCTCAGCATAGTGTGCTCCTCTCTCAGCAGTGTAATACATGAATATGCAGCATCCTGCACAGCCATGTTCTCAGTCATGCCAATGCCATGTCCAAAGTGGATGGGCTGAGTGACTCCAACGTGGTGCGGATAGATCCGGACAATGCAGTGGAACTGGGTCTGGTTGAAGTCGAGGAACTGCTCCTCAACGGTGTACTCAGGATACCATCGATATCCCACATAGGACATCATCTCGATCAACGTGGCGGGATGGCCACGCACACCGAGGCACCTGGCCAAACAAACAATCTGCCGAGGGGGAAAATCTGCCATCTGAAACAGAAAGAAGGAGTTTGCAAATGCATCAGATTATGAGATAAACCTGGAATGACTCGGACATCATAACGGCTATAATTGCAAGAAAAAGACAATTTCTTACAACATGGAAACAGCACTTACATACGATGTAATAAATCAGGAAGCATAACCACTCTAACAAACCGATCAAACTTTCCTACGGCTACAAGGAAGCAAACAACGAGATGTTCTAATCAGACAGAGGAGAGCCAAGTCCTATCTTCCCGTAGAATAAGATGTGGGTGACTCAGAACTCAGAACGAAGGGGGTAAGTAGAAAAAAGAAGCCTTACGTTATTCCCTTATATACCCAGAGTAACTATATAACTATAGAAGGCTAGACTCGACTTCGGCCAAGGCTACTAGTCCTACAGTCAGTCCTGCTCTGATACGAAGTCTGTCGGGACCCGGGGTTAGCGTATGCAATTCCAGCTAAGACATAGTCATATGGAGAGCCGAGAACCATACCCACTTGTCTAAGCAGACAAGGCCAAGCACAAAACGTTCTCGGAAAGCATCGTACGTGAGCGGTATCCCATCCAGGCCGGATGATCAACTGAGATGGGTCCTCATCGTCCGCACACAAGTCTAATGATATGGGTGATGAGCTCCCATATTCAAAGACAACTCACCTCAACCATACTACCGACTATCTCATAACTCTTACATAGACTTACTCCAGCCCGATCACTTAGTCGGGGTCTAGGGCGGGCTCGATCATACCACAAAGTGTGCACGAGACGGAGTCTCGAACAATCGCATCGCGATGCCCCAAGCTGCGCACATCTAAGGGACACTTGGTCTATGAAAGACCGCTAGCCAGATCACAACTAAGGTCTCGAAAACCCATACAAAGACATGCATGTTATAAACATACACGCAGCACACATGCCTTGTATGAACAGCAGGTATCATTGCAATTCTCTACAAAGTATACATTTTTATTGATAAGTCTTATAGAGTGCAAACAGAGATCACAAACCATTGATCCAACATTACAACACAAGCGGAAGCAAATTATGTCTGAGTACAGACAAGTTTAACAAATGGCTTAAGAAGCCTTATTTAATCACAAGCCCTCCACGAGAGAACCAGTCGTCTGACTGGGACTAGACTAGCTTGATCTTCAGTCGTCCAGCTCGATGAAGAAGCCACCTTCGGGGTCAGTGGGTTCATTTAAAACATAGATTAAGCAAACGTGAGTACAAAGTCGTACTCAGAAAGACTTACATAGGAGCTAAACTATTCATGCACATGTATCAAGCTAAAGGGAGGTGGGGTTTCACTTGCAGAAGTGCCAGCTTTGACTTGGCTAATCCTGAACTACGAGTACCAGACTTTGAGGTAAGAAGCGTACACGAGTCCACTACTTTCTCCAACCAATTACACCACTATGGTGCCTTCCTCGACTTCCCCATGAGAAAGCACGCCATAGCACTCACACTTATCTTGGTGTGTTTTAGAAGTATCCGATTCAAGTTGTCTAATAATCAAGCTAAGATTTCTAAGCAGTCCATAACCGCGGACGCGGCTATTCGAATAGTTTTGTTAAACCTGCAGGGGTGTACCGCTACACACACATGATCATCATTTACCGCCTTTGTACTCGACACCGTTCAAGAAGTGTCGGCGAGGATTCTCACCACAACTGTTACCTCATAGCCGATCTAGTCCGAGAAAGCCGCCTACTTGGGTAGGCTACCACTATCGTGAACCCGGCCGGTTTACCAAAGTGGACCCAAGTGATGTGTGCGTGGTGCATAAGCCGGTTTCATATGAGCCGTTCTCTCACTTAGCATCCAGGCCACAAGCCTACCAGAACTCCGAACTATTGCGACATCTGGACATCGAAAGGGATGAGTTAGTAAGTTGAGAGGGGTCAGTGAGCCCAATGTGTGGTTGTACTCTTCATCTTGGATCACCACACAAGAACTCGGACTTAGGGCGGTGTTCAACGAGACAACCCACCGTGTACTCCTACACAGCCTCTCATCGTTCACCTTGTATTAGGGTCGATTCACCAACACTTTTCTACCATCATCATCATGATCACTACCATCCCGACTCACATAAAAGTATCATCATGGTATCACTCTAAGCATGCAATAAGCAGTATCATTTGCAGGGGCCACATGATATCAATCAACTCCTACATTTGCTAGGATTGTGGTTTTGCCTACTACTGTGACAAATGATAGGTCATGCAAAGGAATGGGTTCATCTATGCGGTAGAAACGTAGCATGGTAATCATCCTATACAATGCATAAGCGAGACATGAGAGGGAAGTGGGATTTTATCGACATGATCAATGGGGGTTTGCTTGCCTTGCTGACGAGGTTCGGGTTTGGGGTCTTCAACGAAGGGGGCAGCCTCCTGCTCTGGTTCCACCTCTACTCGACAAACAACAAGCAAAGTAGCAAAATAAATACAATGCACAATCACATGATGGAAGGTTGGAACTTGATGTAAATGCTTTGATGTGTGAAGCAATTCCATTTAAATGGAGTATATTGCAAATTGAATTGCAAATTCAAACTCCAATTTGAATTCAAACTTAGTCAAGTTATATGTGACATGGTTTGATCAATTTGAATCATCTTCAATTGTGTATGATATGCCTCTGATGTGTGGTTGAAATATAGCATATTTCCATGGTCCAAGGTGCAAAATCATTTGAATTGAATTTGAATAAATTCCAAATAAATCAAATGACATATGCTACTGGTCCCATTTTAAAATCAACTCAAACATAGTTGAAAGTTGTATTTTTGGATAGCTTATTTTCTCCTGATCATTTTTCATATATTATTTGTCCAATTAGGAGTTGATATGAATTTTCTATGAATTTCCAAAGTTTGGGGTATTTTCTGGAATTTTCTGAATTTCTTTAATTAATTTTAATTTCCGGAAAAGGTTTACTACGTCAGCATTACCTCATGCTGGCGTCAGGGGGGGCTGACATGTGGGCCATGGGTGTCAGTGACCCAGGGGGCTAATCCCTGCTGGTTTAATTAACCAGTGGCTTAATTAAGCCACTGGGCCCACTTGGCAGTGACCTAGGGTCACTTAACCCAGGTGGGGTTAAGTCCCTAAGCACGGCCACGTCGGCGGGGCTGCCGGCGGCTAAACGCCGGCGTCACAGACGCGGCGGCGCTCTGCGTTCTCCCTCTCCTGGCCACCATTCGCTACGCCGAGACCACAGGGATATAGCCCTTGCGCTCGCACGTCACCTGGTGCACGCGGGTGTCCAAGACGATGACCACAGCGACGGCGGTTACCTCGCCGGCGGCAACAGAGACACGGGGAAGAGGCAAACGTCACCACAGTGTTCCAAATCCAACAAGCTTTAGCTCGTTCGATGCGTGAGGTCACGGCAAAGACGACGGACAAAAAAGACGAGTTCGATGGCGTAACAGGTGGTCGTCGCCATGGCTCCCGGCGGCGAGGAGCTTCGGCCCTCATGGCGGAATGAGCTAGAGGAGTCGAGCGGGGTCGTGGTTTGAGGGGAAAAGCTCACCAGACGCTGGTGAACACGTTGGAGCAGGCGTTGGAGGCGGGGAAGTTACGGCGGCGGCGAATCGATCAACTCGAGCTCCGGCGGCCGGCGGCGATCCGATGAACCTGGCGTCACTCCTAGTCCAAATTGGAGCTCCTGATTCTGCTAGTCGACGAAGACGAGGACGGCAAGCCCGTTGGACATCTTGGGTGGGCTCCTCGGCGTCAATGGCTACGCGGGGGCGCTTCGGTGCTCCGGCGAGTTCTCCTGTCGACGACGAATACGGCGAGGGAGGAGGGGGAGGTGGTTCTGGAGGGAGGGAAAGGGATCGGGACGTCTCCTAGACGTCTCCAGGCGAGGAGATAAGGCTCGGGGCAGGCAGGCAGCTGCCTGTCGTGCCCACGGCGCTCGCCGGCGAGGTGCTTGCCTGCCTGGAGGGGAAGAAGACGCATGTACCCCCTCCAGGTGGGCTGGGCCGGCTGAGGTGAGTGGGCCTCGCCCCTGGGCGAGAGGTAAGCTTCTGTTTTCTTTTTCTGTTTTTCTTTTCTGTAGTTTGTTTTGTTTAGCTAAATAAAATAGCTAAACATTTTATTAAATGCTGAAATTTTTTATATGGCTTCATAAAAATATAGACTAGCCACTTATAAAGTTTCAACGTTTTTAAATTCAAATAATTTGAATCTTAACTCAAATAGGGGTTTTTAATTAATTCCAAGGCACTGTTTGAATATTTGAAAAATCTATGAGCATGGGGTGGGTCCCACATCACTTGATATGTGATCACACTCATTTATAAGACTTTTCAAAATTCTAACATGAATTTTTGGAGAAGATTTTTATCTGGCCTTCTGAATTAATTCATCTGGGGGGTTCCTTCTCCCATTTTGCTTTTGATTTTGATTTCAATGATTTCTTTTGAAAATTTTAACATGATGCAAGAGTACTAACTAACCCTAGCACATTACCTAACAGAGGGTTCTGACATCCCCGTCGACACCTTCGCATTCTGGTGAGCCGCGCACGTCATTTGCCCCTCCCCTATCTCTTCCCCGTGTCGTGCCTCGCCTCCCCGTCGAGAACAGCAACTCCTACCGCTGAGGGTTTGTCGCTACCGTGGCCCGAGGCCTCCCCGAGGTCCCCGGCATGCTCCACGCAAAGCGTACGAGCGAGAGGCACCCCCTAGTGCCCTCCTCTTCCCTCCACATGGCCCGTAGCACTGTTCCGGAAGAGCGCCGCCGCGCACAGGGACGTCGGCGGCTAGCCACCGGCCGATTAGGCCTTAATCCCCCTTGAGTCCATGATAGGCGGGCCCAGAGCCCCTAAATTAACCCGTGGGTTAATTAAACAGAGGGATTAACCCCTAGGTCACTGACCATAGGTCCCCACCGGTCAGCACCCCCCCACGTCAGCATGACGTGGTGCTGACACAGTAAATCTTTTCCAATTTAAATTATTCCAGAAAAGCAGAAATTCAATTAAACTTTGAATATTAATAACTAATTCATACTAACTCCAAATTGGGCATATAATATGTCTAAAATTATCAGAAAAATGCAAGGAATGTGAATATGGACTTTGTTTTCATGTTTGACCAATTTAAATTGGGTGAACAGTGGCATTTGTCCATATGGCTTTAATTTGAATTCAAATTTGGCGTGAATTTGCAAATTTCTTTGCATTCCAGTTCTTTTAAATGGAATTGTACCCACATTGCAACCATGAACATCACTATTGCAATCTTATTCATGTGATTGTGCATTGTACTTTATTTTGATCCTATGGTTGTCATGTTGCTAATAGAAGTGGAACCGGAACCGGAGGCAGCCCCCTTCGTTGAAGACCCCGATACTGAACCTCGTCAGCAAGGCAAGAAAACCCCATTGATCATGTCTATAAAATCCCACTTCCCTCTCAGTCTCGCTTATGCATGTTTAGGAGATCACCTTGTTATCGATTCTACCGCATAGTTGAACCCATATCCGATGCATGACCTATCATCTTGTCACAGTAGTAAGAAAACCACAATCCTAGCTGACATAGGAGTTGATTGATATCATGTGGCCCCTACAACTGTTACAGATTATTGCATGCTTAGAGGTTACATTGAGGTTACTTTGATCTATGAGTTGGGATTGTTGTGATCATGTTACTGATGAAGGTGAAACTGTGTCGGTGAATCCACCCTAATACAAGGTGAACGATGAGAGGTTGTGTAGGAGTACACAGTGGGTTGTCTTGTTGAACACCGCCTTAAGCCCGAGTTCTTGTATGGTAATCCAAGACAAAGAGTACAACCACACATTAGGCTCACTGACCCCTCTCGGCCTAGTAACTCAATCCGTGTTGACGTCCAGGAGTCACATTAGTTCGGGCTTTCCATTTGGCATGTGGATAGAAAAAGAATGAAGGAATGGTTGCATCATATAGATATGTGGGTGCACTTGTGAGGCAGGAAAACCATTTCCTAAAGGTGGCGTCTCGGTCACGGGCACTGTCTGAGTCCAAATCGTTGAACCTGCCGGACTCTCGAGCGGTAGCAACTTAGATAGTCGACTCCTGGAATAGACCGGTTGTGAGCGAAGTGTCGTGGTGAACATCCTCGCCGTCACCTCTTCAACGGTGGCGAGAAAAAGGCGGTAACCGATGGTCATGTGTGTGTAGCTTACACCCTTGCAAAGTTAACAAAGCTATTCGAATAGCCGCTTCCGCGGTCTTGGACTACTTGGAACCTGTACCTGATTATTAACCAACTTGAATGGATACTTCTAAAACTCGCAAGATAAGCGTGAGTGCTATGGTGTGCTCCTCGTGGGGAAGTCGAGGAAGTAACCATAGTGGTGTATTGGTTGGAGACTTGGTAGTGGACTCGTGTACGCTTCTTACCTCAAGTCTGGTACTCGTAGCACAGGACTAGCCAAGTCAAAGCTGGCACTTCTGCATGTTGAAACCCCACCTCCCTTTACCTTGAAACTTGAGCATGAGTAGTATAGTTCTGATGTAATTCTTGCTGAGTACGAATTTGTACTCACGTTTGCTTATTCTATGTTTTAGATGAGAACCCAGAACCCGATGGAGTCACCTTCCTGAAGCTCGACGTTGACTAAGATAGTATAGTTCCAGAAAGCAGTCTGGTCCCTCGTGTAAGGGCATGTTTGTTGAACAAGGCTTCTCTAAGCCATTTATTAATCTTGTTTGTACTCAGACCTAATTTTCTTCCGTTGTATGATGTAATGTTGATCACAGACATGTGATCTTGGTATGCTCTATGTGTAAGGCAATAAAGAAGAACTTTGTAGAGTTATGTGATGATACCTGTTGTTCATACTAGACATGTGTGTTGCGTGTATGATTATAACATGCATGTCTTAGTATGTGTTTTCGAGACCTTAGTTGTGATCTGGCTGGCGGTATTTTATACACCAAGTGGCCCTTAGATGTGCGCAGCTTGGGGCATCGCGATGCGATTGCTTGTGACTCTGTCACGTGCACACTTTGTTGTATGATCGACCGCGCCCTAGACCCCGACTAAGTGATCGAGCTGGAGTCTGTTTATGTAAGTGTTATAATTCAATCGATAATATGGTTGAGGCGACTTGTCTATGAGTATGGGATTTCACCACCCATAATCATTTAGACTTGTGAGTGGGCGATGAGGACCCATCTCAGTTGATCATCCGGCCTGGATGGGATGCCCCTCATGTTCGATGCTTTTCTGAGAGTGTTCTGTGCTTGGCCTTGTCTGCTTAGACAAGTGGGTACGACTCTCGGCTCTCCATATGATTGAGTTGTGACTGGAATTACATACGCATATTCCGGGTCCCGACAGACTTGGTATCAGAGAAGGATTATCTGTAGGATTATGAAACCTTGGCCGATGTCGATTCTAGCATTCTATAGTTATATAGGTACTTTGGGTATAAGGGAACAACGTAACATTGATTTTTTCTCCTTACCCTCATCGATCTGAGTTCTGAGTCACCCTCATCTTTTCTACGGGAAGATAGGACTAGGCTCTTCTATGTCTTTACTAAAACATCTCGTTGAGTGCTTCCTTGTAGCCGTAGGATTGTTGTGGTCATCCAGAGTCTTCGTGTTTTGAGTTCCTTGAAGAAGTTCTATCCAATTTCTTCGAGGTTGTTTCATTTTCCATCCCGGTACAATCGTTATGTTGTCCGAGTCATTCCAGGTTTCTTCAAAATCTGATGCATTTGCAAAATCCTTCCCTCCATTTCGGTTGTCTTTCCATAAGAATTATTAGGTGGCATGCCCGACAGTTCTCTAGAGTTTGATGTAGGTTTTGTTCTAGAAACCTATAGTGATTCATCTGCAGCTCTTCCTCCCACTTAAGATGTCTTCTAGCAAGAAGAACCACACTAACCATCGTGTTGGGGAACTTTTCTACTCTGACATATCTGTTGTAGCCCCTAGTAAACCTTAGTCATCCTCTAGGAAGCTATCCAGAGATCCAACCCCTTAAACTATGCCACCCGACAAATGTGTAGAATTCACAGTGGATCTTATACCAGGCACATCCCCAATTTCCAGACGCCCATATAGAATAGCCCCACATGAGTTAGCTGAGCTAAAAACCCAACTTGATGCTTCGTTGGGAAAAGGATTCATCCGCCCTAGCTCATCGCCATGGGGGTGCCCCGTTCTGTTCGTATCGAAGAAAGATGGAACAGAAAGGATGTGCGTAGACTATCGTCCACTAAATCTAGCAACGATAAAGAACAAGTACACACTTCCCAGGATCAATGATCTTTATGATCAACTTGCTGGATCCTCTGTCTTCTCCAAGATGGATTTGAGATTAGGCTATCATCAAATCAAGATCTGAAACGAGGACGTTCCCAAGACGGCTTTCACTACTCGGTATGGTCTTTACGAGTTCACCGTCATGTCCTTTGATTTAACCAATGCCACTACTAATTTTTCACGCATGATGAACTCAATCTTCATGGAGTATTTCGACAAGTTCGTCGTGGTTTACCTCGATGACATCCTTATATACTCAAAGAATGAAGAAGAACATGTCGAGCATCTTAGGCTGGTATTGATGAAACTTCGAGAGCATCGCCTTTACGCCAAGTTCTCTAAGTGCGAATTTTGGCTACCAGAAGTGACCTACTTAGGCCACGTGATTTCTTCCAAAGGCATTGCTGTCAATACCGAGAGAGTTCAGGCCGTCCTTGACTGGACTCCACCTGAATCAGTTAAGCAAGTTAGGAGTTTTCTTGTCTTAGCAAGTTATTGTCGCTTCTTCGTTCAGAGATTCTCCAAAGTTGCAAAGCCTCTAACTGCACTCCACAAGAAAGATAAGAAATTCGAATGGACCTCCAAGTGCGAGGAAAGCTTTCAACAGCTAAAAAGAAGACCGACTTCTGCACCCGTACTTGCATCTCCAGACACCAAAGGGGATTTCGAGATCTATTGTGATGCTTCACGGCAAGGGTTAGGAAGCATAATTATGCAAGATCGACATGTGGTAGCTTATGCTTCACGCCAGTTGCGTCCACATGAAGAAAACTATCCTACCCATGATCTTGAACTCGCTGTCGTAGTTCATGCCCTGAAGACTTGGCGACATTACCTCCTTGTTAATCGTTGTGAGATCTATTCCGACCAACAAAGCCTCAAATACATATTCACACAGCCAGATCTTAATCTCAGGCAAAGACGCTGGATAGAGTTGATAAAAGATTATGAATTAGGAATTTCTTACACCCCAGGCAAAGCCAATGTCGTGGCTAATACACTAAGTCGTAAGTCGTATTGTAACAACCTCATGTTACAACAGTATCAACCACTTCTTCATGAGGAATTTCGCAAGCTCAATCTTGAGATAGTTCCTCATGGATTTCTTTCTAACTTGGTGGCGAAACCCACTCTTGAGGATCAAATCATAGTTGCCCAAAGGCGTGCACGAGGTGTTCGCCGGATCAAGGAGAACATTGCTAGCGGAGCTGCTAAATGTTTCTCCACAGATAGTAAAGGAACGATATTCTTTAAAAATCGTTTGGTAGTACCTAAAAATAAGAACCTAAGGCAGCTGATCCTTAAAGAAGCGCATGACACCCCCTCTCAATTCATCCCGGTGGCACAAAAATGTACCGAGATCTACGCCAGAGATTTTGGTGGACTAGGATGAAGAGAGAAATCGCACGGTTCATCGCAGAATGTGATGTTTGTCGTCGCGTTAAGGTAGAACACCAAAGACCTGTTGGTACTCTTAAACCATTGCCTATTCCCGAGTGGAAATGGGACAAAGTCGGTATGGACTTCATCACCGGCTTTCCAAAAACCCAGAAAGGAAATGATTCCATCTTCGTTTTCATTGACCGACTTTCAAAAGTGGCTCACTTCCTTCCAGTTCGCGAGTCTATAACTGCTAGTCAGTTAGCGGACTTGTATGTCTCTAGAATTGTGTCTCTTCACGGTGTTCCTTTGGAAATCAATTCTGATCGTGGTAGCCTTTTCACCTCTAGATTCTGGGGAAGCTTTCAAAATGCTATGGGAACTCATCTCTCCTTTAGCACAACTTTCCATCCCCAGTCGAGCGGTCTAGTTGAAAGGGTTAACCAAATTCTCGAAGACATGCACAGAGCTTGTGTTATCTCTTTCGGAAAGAATTGGGAGAAGTCTCTTCCATTTGCCGAATTTTCTTATAACAATAGTTTCCAATCTATTCTGAACATGGCTCCTTTTAAACTCCTCTATGGACGAAGATGTCGAACACCCCTAAACTGGTCAGAAACTGGTGAAAGACAATTCTTTGGACCGGATATGATCAAGGAAGCAGAAGAGCAAGTTCGCATTTTTCGTGATCAATTGAAAGCAGCCCAGTCTCGGCAGAAAAGCTAATATGATCGTCATCATAGGCAAGAAAGCAAAAATCTGGATGAGAAGGCTTATCTTTGGGTTACTCCTCTGAAGGGAACCCAACGATTCGGTATCAAAGGCAAGTTGGCCCCATGTTACATCGGACCCTTCCGCATTCTTGCCAAACATGGAGAAGTTGCCTACCAACTTGAACTACCCCCGCACCTTTCTTGAGTACATGACGAATTCCATGTGTCACAAATCAGGCGTTGCTTCAAGGACCCCATCCGCGAATTCGACCATGAAATGCTTGATCTCCAAGATGACCTTTCTTATCGAGAGTACCCTGTTCGTATTCTTGATTCCGCAGAGCGTGTCACTCGTTGTCAGAAGATCAGGTTTCTCAAAGTGAAATGGTCACATCACTCCGAGAAAGAAGCTACATGGGAAAGAGAAGACAGCCTCTGTGCCGAGTACCCCACCTTCCTCCCGACGAATTATGAATCTCGGGACGAGATTCTTTTGAGTGGGGGCGAGTTGTCAGAACCCTAAATTAGGTTTGTGTTTAACCTAGCTTGCATTTTTTCATCATGGAAAATTTTGCAAAAGAAAAAGAAATGGGGAAGCAAAAAGCCTCAAAATAAATTTAAAAAAAGGCCAGACCAAAATCTTTTTCCAAAAATGCTTTGAACTTTTTGAAAAGTCTCATAAATGGGCATGATCACTTTTCATGTGAAGTGGGTCCCACTCCATGCTCATGGATTTTTCTAAAAGTCCAAAAAGCTCTTGGGATTAAATCAAACCTCTATTTGAATTTGAATTCAAATAATTTGAATTTCAAAAAGTCCCAAATAGTGGGAGTGACTTGGTACATGTCACCTAAGACCACATAAAAGTTTTGGGATTTGTATAAATTGATTTTGTTTAAAAATCAAATCAAAACAAAAATACAGAAAAGAAATAAAATAGAAAATAGAAGAAAGGGAAGAGGCCCACTTACCTGGCCCACTTACCCCTTGGCCACTTGGCCCAGCCAGCAGCCCAGCCCACCAGGGGAAGGGTTTTCTTCTACCCCGCGCCAGGCTGGCTGGGAGCTGCGTGGCGGCCATCCCACGGCAGCCGGCCACCTCCTGCTTCCCCCTGGCCCTATACCCTCGCCGTGGACTCCTGGAAGGCCCCGAAGTGTTTCCCCCTCTCTCTTTTCGTCTCCCTCGTCTCTCTCTCGCGATTCCACGCGCAACCGTAACTCCCTGCCGGCCACCGTAGTGCGCAGCCGTGGCCAAAGGCAACGAGAAGCCCCACCGCCGTGTCTAGCAGCTCCCCCGATGAAAACTTCCTCGTTCTGCAGCATCAATTCGAGCCCATATGCCTTGGAGACGATGACCGCATCATCGTCTCGCCGCCGGCCGGCGTGGGCATCTTCGACAAATTCTCCACGGCAAGCTCCTCCCCGACCTCCCCTTCGACGCCTTCGCGTTCTGGTGAGCCGCGCACGTCGTTTGCCCCTCCCCTAGCTCTTCCCCGTGTCGTGCCTCGCCTCCCCGTCGAGAACAGCAACTCCGGCCGCCGCGGGTTCGTCGCCGTCGTGGCCCGAGGCCTCCCCGAGGTCCCCAGCGTGCTCCACGCGAAGCGCACGAGCGAGAGGCACCCCCTGGTGCCCTCCTCTTCCCTCCCAGTGGCCCGTAGCACTGTTCCGGCAGAGCGCCGTCGCGCATAGGGACGCCGGCGGCTAGCCGCCGGCCGATTAGGCCTTAATCCCCAGCCTAATCCCCCTGATTCCATGACAGGCGGGCCCAGGGCCCCCTTAATTAACCCGTGGGTTAATTAAACAGAGGGATTAACCCCTGGGTCAATGACCATAGGGCCCCACCGGTCAGCCCCCCCCCCCCCCGATGTCAGCTTGACGTGGTGCTGATGCAGTAAATCTTTTCCAATTTAAATTATTCCAGAAAAGCAGAAATTCAATTAAACTTTGAAAATTAATAACTAATTCATACTAACTCCAAATTGGGCATATAATATGTCTAAAATTATCAGAAAAATGCAAGGAATGTGAATATGGACTTTGTTTTCATGTTTGACCAATCTAAATTGCGTGAACAGTGGAATTTGTCCATATGGCTTTAATTCTAATTAAAATTTGGAGTGAATTTTCAAATGACTTTGCATTCCACTTCTTTTAAATGGAATTGTACCCACATCTCAACCATGAACATCACCGTTGCAATCTTATTCATGTGATTGTGCATTGTACTTTATTTTGATCCTATGGTTGTCATGTTGCTAATAGAAGTGGAACCGGAACCGGAGGCCACGGGGACCCCTCTCGGCCTAGTACCTCAATCAGTGTTGACGTCCAGGAGTCACATTAGTTCGGGCTTTCCATTTGGCATGTGCATAGAAAAAGAATGAAGGAATGGTTGCATCATATAGATATGTGGGTGCACCTGTGAGGCAGGAAAACCATCTGCTAAAGGTGGCGTCTCGGTCACCTGCATTGTCTGAGTCTGTACCATTGAACCGGCCGGACTCTCGAGCGGTAGCAACTCAGATAGTCGACTCCTGGAATAGACCGGTTGTGAGCGAAGTGTCGTGGTGAACAGCCTCGCTGTCACCTCTTGAACGGTGGCGAGCAAAAGGCGGTAACCGATGGTCATGTGTGTGTAGATTACACTCTTGCAAGGTTAACAAAACTATTCGAATAGTCGCATCCATGGTCATAGACTACTTGGAACCTGTACCTGATTATTAGACAACTTGAATGGATACTTCTAAAACTCGCAAGATAAGCATGAGTGCTATGGTGTGCTCCTCGTGGTGAAGTCGAGGAAGTAACCATAGCGGTGTATTGGTTGGACAGGACTAGCCAAGTCAAAGTTGGCACTTCTGCATGTTGAAACCCCACCTCCCTTTACCTTGAAACTTGAGCATGAGTAGTATAGTTCTGATGTAAGTCTTGCTGAGTACGACTTTGTACTCACGTTTGCTTATTCTATGTTTTAGATGAGAACCCAGAACCAGATGGAGTCACCTTCCTGAAGCTCGACGTTGACTAAGATAGTATAGTTCCAGACAGCAGTCTGGTCCCTCGTGGGAGGGCATGTTTGTTGAACAAGGCTTCTCTAAGCCATTTGTTAATCTTGTCTGTACTCAGACCTAATTTGCTTCCGTTGTATGATGTAATGTTGATCACAGACATGTGATCTTTGTATGCTCTATGTGTAAGTCAATAAAGAAGTACTTTGTAGAGTTATGTGATGATACCTGTTGTTCATACTGGACATGTGTGCTGCGTGTATGATTATAACATGCATGTCTTAGTATGGGTTTTCGAGACCTTAGTTGTGATTTGGCTGGCGGTCTTTTATACACCAAGTGGCCCTTAGATGTGCGCAGCTTGGGGCATCGTGATGCGATTTCTCGTGACTCTTTCACGTGCACACTTTGTTGTATGATCGACCCCGCCCTAGACCCCGACTAAGTGATCGGGCTGGAGTCTGTTTATGTAAGTGTTATAATCCAATCGATAATATGGTTGAGGCGACTTGTCTATGAGTATGGGATTTCACCACCCATAATCATTTAGACTTGTGAGCGGGCGATGAGGACCCATCTTAGTTGATCATCCGGCCTGGATGGGATGCCCCTCACGTTCGATGCTTTCCGAGAGTGTTCTGTGCTTGGCCTTGTCTGCTTAGACAAGTGGGTACGACTCTCGGCTCTCCATATGATTGAGTTGTTACTGGAATTACATACGCATATTCCGGGTCCTGACATTCCCACACCCAAATGACTCCACAAAACCAAGTTTGAGCCAAATCCAATTACCCAAGTGTGTGCATCATCATGTTTAAGTTTCTGGTCAGCAGGACACCTTGTGAAGCAATTGCTAGCTAGGCTTGTCGAATGGCTATGAAATTTTACACACATGTGAACACCACAAAATAACCTCACCCCACCAATTTTCAGACAATACCACCACACCATTGAGATGCTAGCTTCAACTTTGCATTCTGGCCTATTTGGCCATTTGCAAAGGAAGTACTAGCTACATTGCTCCATTTGAGGTGAAAGTTGGTACATATACTCACCCTGATGTATGATTAAGCTCAGACAAAAATCATTCATAGGGGAGCCATGTGCAAGCCATACCACAGTACAAAGACCTTCTGCTACCATGGTGCATTTGCAAAGAAAGTACCATGTGCATTTACCCATTTGACCCCAAACTCCACAGAACTCTAGTCCTTCCTATCCCATCCCAGAAGACAACCTGGAACCACCTCAACCCCCACCATGTGAGCTCTTCCCCTGCTCCATGTTTGTTGTATCCAACTCTTCTTTGAGATAGATCTCACCACAGTGAAACTTTTGGCCAGACAGGCACACCACTGTGATCAGCTCCAGAAGGACCCTCCTCTAGACATGTTTGGCCACGATAAATCCCTCCCCAGATGAACCTCCCCTAGACATGTTTGGCCATGATAAATCCCTCCCCAGATGAACCTTCCCTAGGCGGCCGCGCTCTCGGATGCATCTGGCGTGCTCTGGAGGCGCTCTGTGCGTGCCCGACATGTCCACATCGCGCTCCAGTGCACACCTTTCGTCTTCCTCATGTCTAGATGCGCCGCACGGCTTTGCTCCGCTTGCGCGCGCCACGCCACCCCCTCTCGAACCTCCTCGACGTAGCCAGCTCACTCGAGCGTCGTCGTGTTCCCCATGGCGCAGTCCGGCCAGGCATCTCGGTCCTGTCTATAAGAAGCCACGCCCATGCGCCCTCCCAAAGCCACTCCAGAAGCCTCCCCACATCCTCTCCTAGCCAGTTCCTCCTCCAATTCGGCGCTGGAGCCCCGCATTGCTCCCCACGGCCACCACATCCTCCGCCGGTCTCCTCTGGAATTCGAGACACCCAAAGCCGCCCCTCCCCTTGAACCTCTCCTGCGCCACCCCCTAGACTCACCTCGCCCCGCAGCCTCCCCGGAGCTCCCTTTCTCGGAGCCCCTGTCGCCGTGCCGCGAGGGCCCCGTCCGCCGTGGACAGTGGAGGGCGCGAGGCCGGCAATCCCGCGGTGCCCCGGCCACCGTTAGGCGCGGGCCGACGCACCGCATCGAGCGAGCTTCCCCGGCGAGCTCACCCCGCCCCTCCCCTCGCTGGTATCGCTCGGGCCGTCGCCCCTGCCCCCCATGTCCCGGCGAGAGAAGCAGAGGAGGGAGACAGAGGAGAGAAGGAGACCCTAACGTGCGGGCCCTGCCCGTCATTCACAGAAGCCCCTGGCCTATTTTCTATTTTGTGAAGACGCATTTTGGTTCAGTGCTCTTTCCCCTTATGGGACGCGTATTCTGCTTTCCTTCGGGCCAAAATACGTTTTCCTATGACGAAGGCATATTTCTTTGGTCTTCTGCTTAAAATGCGCTTTCTCTGTTAGAAAGCGCATTTCCACCAAAAATCATCCCCGATCTTCTCCACCTCATATCTCCGCAACCGTAAGTCCAAATGAGGCGATTCTTTTTGCGTTGTTTTTTCTCGATCTCCTATTTGTTTTGGCATAGGTTTCATGCCATGACTTGCTGTTGTTATTTGCTGGTCAAGAAAACATTGTATTTGACAATTTTTCTTCACTATCGCTTTCTAAAATATTTTCAGGGCTTTGCTTATGTTGAAGACCTGCTTCTTCACACCCCTTTGGTGAAGGCAAGCCACAATACCCTTTGCACCTTTGCAAAGCTTTGATGTGCTTGTAAAATTGCTTTACAGTGATATGCTTATATCGGTGACCATGATCATGTTGCCATTTTATGATTGATGTTATCATTGCCATGCTATCCATGAATATGCTACTACCATGCTATGTCTTGACCATGTTACATTCATGCTATGCTTTGATCATATCATTTCCTTGTTATGCTCTGCATCATCGTAACCATGATATACCAACACCATGTTAAGTGCTCATGTTATCCCTAGGTTATGCTTAGCTGCATTCACGATGTTGCTATGCTAATAATCTTGATCATTGTAATACGGATAATTTCACCATCTAAAATGTGCTTGATCATATCTGAAATTTTTATAATACATGCTATGCATAGTTATGATTGGATGATACTCATGTTGCACTTGATACTTGTGTTTGCTGTTGGAGACATGCTTCATGACAAGTTGATCACGTGCCACCGAACCGAACTTATCCGTGCAGCCACATTTTCCTGGATGGGGAGGCCTTGATTCGGGCTACCGGTGGGTTCTATTATGCGTACCACCAAAGAGGGAAGGCTATGTGCGGCAGTTGCCTTGGCCTGGTAAACGGCGATAGTCTTGAGAGCTGGTTTTGTTTTGGGCCCGTCCCTGCGAGGGACAAGTTATTGGACCATGCGATGGTCAGTTGATATGCGATGGAAAGTGTGTCTGGAGGACACAGAGCTACCCAAGGCATAACTTGCGAAGCGTGTCGGTGATACGGTATGAGGGACACGCGGTGGAACGGTCTCGTTGGAGAAGTCCTAGTCCACTCCTGCGGTACGAGTTCTAAGGATCATGTGGGACAAGTTCCAAGGTACTGGACGGAGGAAGAACTCCATAGTGTGGGTAAAGTGCACAACCTCGACAGAGTGTTACAAATCTATTCGAATAGCCGAGTCCACGGTATTGGACACAGTTCACAGTAGGTCACACCATGAGATCAACATGAGTTCGGTTGCATGAGCATGGTAAATTGATACGATGACTGGATTGGTTGGGTGGTAACAGAGGACACCTAATCCGTTGAAGGATCGTGCCACGATCCAGGTATTTTGATGGTCATGAGATGACCCGGTACTTGAGTCTGTAAGTACTCCGAGGTAAGCCACATCATCGTGCGATGATCATGCGGGGTCCATGTGACCTTAAACGATGTTTGATTGTGCATTAGTCTAAATGTTGATAATATGTTGATGATATGCTTGATGTTTATCTGCTTGTATGATGTTGATGCCCACACGTCTAACTCATTAATATACCTTAACCTATTGTCATGTTATTGTTTTTCCTTGATGCATGGTTGTTGTGAGCTTGCAAGTACATTCGATGTACTGACCTGGCGTGTCATGCCAGATTTGCAGGACGTGCTTGGGATGCGTAGGACGACGTTCCCGGTGTTTGCGAGCTAGTGGTTTCCCAGCTAGTGTCCCTAAGGAGTGGAGTTCATCACCGTTGCCTTTATTCCGCTGCCGAGTTATTCCGCTGCTAGAGAGTTAGTCTGCTGCTTGATGTAGATCCGCGGCGAGCTGGAGGAGCAAGCATGTTCTCCGTCTCGCTCCGCCAGCATTGTAATAAACCCTTTGTGCCCGTATATTTGTTAATAGAAAGTTGTTCAGTTCTATATCAAGCAGTGTCATGTTCCAGAAGAATCGATCTCTGGGATGGAACACGGGGCGTTCCGGTCCTCTGAGCCAGGGTGCCACACTGGCCCTCCTTCGGGGTTCCGAAATCTTCCATCTCGCTGATTTTTATTTTGATTTTTCTAGAATGTTTGGAGCACTTTAAATTGGGGAAAAATCACTTCAACTATAAGACATCAGCAGACAGAAACTGGCACTGGGTGCACTAAGTTAGTAGGTTAGTCCAAATATGTGTAAAATGATATAAAAGTGTAGCAACACATGTAGCAATGTCACATAAAAGTGCATGGAACAAGCATAAATTAGAGATACGTTTGGGACGTATTGGCGCGCGCTACTGTAAAGTTAGCTATAGCGCCTATCCGTGGCGCCCGCTACGTCTATTTCTGGCTTCTTTTATTTATTTTTCTCTTTTCATTTCCTTTTTAAATTTTTTCCCGAACAATGACCGATACAATTTATATAATGTATATTTAAAAGCGGAAATATATAATTTGACCGATCGATAACGGTTAATGTGCAACTATACAAAATAGATACACATATATATTACAACATACATTTAGTTTCTCAGTGTCGACGACGTTTCTTAGTGATTAGCTTCTTTCCTTTTTTCCGTTTCTGAATAACTTAGGCCCTCTTTGTAACTTTTTTCTTTTCTATGGAGTACGATTTTTCATAGTGAATGTAGTCTTCGTTCTTCTTTTGACATATGATTCATCGTCATCATCATCTTCCCTCATCGGGTTGCCGTACTGTTCGTGGTCTTCTATGTTGGCGACTCCATCCATTCCGACGATGTTTCTTTTGCCTCTCCTCATGACAACACGGCTGGGATTCTTCGGGTCGGTTATGTAGAAACATTGTATCACGTGCTTAGCGTGTACCTATGGATCATTTTTGGCGATGACGTTCACAGTAGCGCTCTTAGCGTCGGGTATAGACATAGTAGTGAAATACTTGTTTGCTCGGTCGACATTCTTAGCCCATCTAACACGGAATATTTTCGCATTGTGTAGTCCAGAGTAGTTAAGCTCCCAGATCTCTTTGACCCTTTCGTAATATCTTTCAGTTGAGCCGTTGTCATCACTCATGCATTCTATCGTCACCCCCAAGTTCTGGAAATCACTTTTTATATCTCTGGCCTCTGTATATAACATGTATCCGTTTATATCGTATGCCAGATAGGTGACGAAGTTGATAGCGGGGCCATGTGCTAAGGCGTAAATGAGCAATGCATCTGTAGACCCCTCTTCCGAGGGATTAGCAAGAACATGCTCTTTGAACCAAGGAAAGAAAGTGGAGTTGTGCTCTCTAGTAACTTCGGCGTCCGTCTTGCGTAGGCCCTGGTCATAGTACTTCTTGGCGATGGTTTCTTTTTGCAGTGTCACGAAAGGGTATACCACGTCAAGATGTTGAAGCACTACTATGTTTGCCCTGTCAAAGTCATTGCATCGATCCGAGTGGTCGACATGTAGTTCCCTCCGACCGTTGGTGTGACCTTCTCTTCCGAGCCTCCCATGGTGTTTGTTAACGGGAAAACCAACAACAGGGACGTTGTCGTCTCCGTTGCATAGATAATTCTCGCAAAAAGGGATGCACTCGTGTGTCAGATAGCCCTATACGATGCTTCCATTCAGTCGGGACATGTTACGAATGAATCCTTTGATGAACCCATTCATCCTCTCAAACGACATCATGTTGTGCAGGTATGACAGGCTGAGGTCGATGATGTCGTCCACAATGTGGACACACAGATGCACCATGCCATAAAAGAAAGCGGGCGGGAAGTACATCTCGAGCTCACGTAGTATGACAACGATCTATTCCTGAAGCCTTGTGAGATGCTTCAAACTGATCGACTTTTGAGAGATAACATCGAAAAAATCACAGAACCCAGTAAGCGTGTCACGGACGTGCTTTTCCATTATCCCTCTAAGGGAAACCGGTAGTATTTGTGTCATCATCACGTGACAGTCATGAGACTTCATCCCGCTGAACCTTTTTTTCTTGATGTCTAGAAATCTTCTTATCTTCCCACAGTAACCGGAACTAACTTTTATTCCGGTAAGACACTTGAAAAATTGATCGATCTCTTTCATATTGAAGGCGAAGAAAGAAGGGGGGAAATATTTCTCTTCCTTCTTCTTTACTTTTTTTCCCCGCCTGCTGTCCCCCGCCTCTGTCTCCATCTCTGTCTCGGCCGTTTTACGGGGCATGTTGAGATCTTCCCTTATTTCTAAATCTTCTAAGTCTCTTCTTGCTTTCGGCCCATCGTTGGTCTTCTCCGGCATGTTCATCAGTGTGCCAAGCAAACTCTCAATAACATTCTTCGTGATATGCATTGGATCAAGACAATGAGGTGTATCGAGTTTGGGCCGATACTCCAAGTCCCAGAAAATAGACCTTGTTTTCCATACCTTGAGCAGCAGCTCTGGTTTTTTAATCTTTCCATGAGCGGGGCACTCGTTCTAGTTTTTCAACAACTCATCAATTTCGGCTCCACTCCTCTTACGTGGAGTTCCACAATGCTCAGTCTCACCATTGAATAGATCTCCACGGTTTCTCCACGGGTCATTCTTCTCGAGCCATCTTAGATGCCCCATGTACACAATTTTCGCAGAACCACCATCTTTCGTTACCTACTGAGATGTTGTATCATCCATGCACCTCGTGCATCCGCAATATCCATGGCACACTGGCCTAATACATATCCATAACCGAGATAATTGTGCACCGTCATCAGCACCGCGGATTTCATATAGAAATATTCTTTTTTGAAAGCGTCCCATGTCTTGACTGGTGATTTCCAGAACATTTCTAGCTCCTCTTTCAATAGCTCGAGATATTGATTAATATTATTTCCCGGCTGTTTCGGGCTTTGAATCAGAATGCTCATGTGTGTGTACTTTGTCTTCATGCACTTCCACGGGGGAATGTTGTACATTAATACAAAAACGGTCCATGTGTTGTGGTTGGTGTTCTGGTTGCCCCACGGATTCATGCCATCTAAACTCACGCCAAGCATGACGTTCCTCTGATCAAGATGAAATCCATATTCGGCATTCAACGCTCTCCACTGGCTTACATCCACAGGGTGTCTCATCTTCGGACCATCTCCATCATCGGGCACCTTCCTGACCACGTGCCACCGCATGAGCTCTGCTTCCTTACGATCTACAAAATAAAGCTGCAGACGAGGAATGATCGGAAAGTGCCATACAACTTTCTGAGGAGATTTCTTTCCGGACTTCTTGTATCTGCGTACTAGTTCCCATAAATGATGCAATCGTTGATGCATGCATGGTATCTAATGTGCGGCAATCAAGAGGACAAATGTTCCCCGAGGGAAGAACTGTCTTTTTTAGATACTTGAGATTATCATCGAGGCTTTTGTCGCTCCATTTGTTTTTAGTCTTCTTCTTTGCAAGTTTGAGCGTGAAAGTCAAGCGGGTCACCACAGGAACGAAACCATCATACAATGGAGTCTTTGAGTCTACCTCCAGTTGCTCCAACTTGGCCTCCTCTCTAGAAGCAGCTCTGTCGCTACTCGCTAGTCGTCTTCTTGTGAAGCAGGTCTCGAACATGAGGGTCTAGAAGCAGCTCTGTCGCTAGTCCGTCATGTCCGCATCTTCTCCGTCATTACCATGTGCGGCCTTTTCTCCATCATTACCATGTTAGACCCGTTCTTCTCCGCCATTACCATGTGCGGCCTCTTCTCCGCCTTCATTTCCAGCACCCTCTTCGTCTTTGGATCCATCAATCATCTCTTCATCCGCTTCCATGGGGTTATTGGTTGCACTGTCAATATCGTCATCATCATCTTCAGTTATCCATCGGGTATAGCCATCCATGAAACCATATCTAAGCAGGTGCGCCTTCAAACGTCCACCCTGAAAGGTGTCCAGCCAGACGCCTTCTTTGCATTTTCGACACGGACATAAAATCTCCTTTTCGTTTTTTCATTCATGTCTTCCACCACGGATCACAAGTATCTATCCACCATCCTTCCACATACCTTCATGGTCGCCTGCAAGTTATAAAAACAAAATATTATAACGACACACGCATATGCATATTAAATTCATACAAAAATTCGGCATGACCTTCCAAAAAATAGGACATATAGAGTTTTCCCGAAATTCGCCAAAACGGAAATTAATTGAAATTTTGGAAAAACATAGGCAAAATCTCATATCACACACCCATACATACACAACTATTTTCATTGATGCAAAGCACAAATTTTTACTCACATCTCATGCATGCATCCACCTAGCTAGCTAGATAGTGATTAGTTAAGATAGATAGAGAGAGAAACTATATACCTTTTGTTAAAATATCACACCTTGGGATAAGCTTGCACTAGATAGTGAGGGGAAGGAGACAAAGGTGAGAAAGAGAGATAGCTCGATGCATTTATGGTGGGAAGAAAATGAGATGAGGATGAGAAAGATAGTGCATATGCATGGTGGTGGTGGAGGAGTAAGCAAAGAAGGATCAAAGAAAGAGATGTTGCATTAATGGAGATGGTGTGTAGTGCATTAAAGGAGGTGGTGTAGTGCACTAATGGAGATGGTGTGTAGTGCATTAAAGGAGGTGGTGTAGTGCATTAATGGAGATGGACAAGAGGTAGGAGAATGAATGAGGAAGAAGCAAGTGAGGGACAGAGGGGAGGGGGGAGGGGGTTGGTGCAAAGGTGGTTGCTGCGCCTTAGCAGCAACGCCTGTACCACGATGGCGCTACTGCTATTGCGTTAGTAGTAGCGCCTCGCACGGAAACACGTTGCTGCTATTTCCGGGCCTCTGGGTTAAGTTGGGTCCACTTTTGCAGTAGTGCGCGACATGGTAAGGCGCTACTGCTAACGCAATAGCAGTAGCAGGCTTTACATGGAGGCGCTACTACTACAACTTGTCAGCTGGGTTTGGTGGGGACCACCTTTACAAGTAGTGGGTCTCAGAGGAAGGCGCTACTGCTAAAGGTCTAGCAATATTGGGCCTCTGGAATAGGCGCTACTGCTAGCTGTAGCCCCCCTTTTTTGAGGGCGGTACTGTTAAGCCTCTACCTATAAGCTTTTTTCTAAAAGTGCGCATTAACGTAGGATGTAAAACCTACAGGTCAAATAGAAGATTTGTATCTAGGGAATAATTGGGGTGATTAAGAGATGGATTCTTGTAATCCCCTTCAAACCCCTCCACACCCCTCCACATTAAACATGCATTTAGCATTGCCATTGTAGCATGCATTACATGCATATGATTTTGGTTTTTTCTTCTTAAACAGCAGATCATTTTTGGTATTTAAGATATTTTAGAGGAAAGTAAAGTAGTGTTTAAATTTAGTTTTGAATGTTTCATACGTCCCGAACAAATCTAAAAATTTTCTTGTTACATGCTGGTGTGTTGACATTGTTATATGTTTTTGCTTCACTTTCATACCTTTTTACAACATTTTTTAGAATGACCGTATTAACCCAATGCATAGTGCAAATTTCTGTCTATTATTGTTTGTTGACACGTCCCAAACGTATCTATAATTTCTGCTTGCTCCATGCATGTTTTGGGTGATATTGCTATGCTTTTGCTACACTTTCATATACTTTTGATCATATTTGGACTAACCTATTAACTCAGTGCACCCCAATGCCAGTTTCTGTTTTCTGCTATCTTTTTCTTTCAGGTTTTTCCATTACTAAAAGTGACATAAAAATTCCGGGAAAATATATATAAAAAATCAGCGACCCGGAAGATTCCAGACGCCCGAAGGGGGGCCAGGGGGGGCCCACCTGGTGCCTAGGCGGACAGGGGGCGCGGCCTAGGGTGGGGTCGCCTGCACTCCCTGGTGCCCCCCTGGCTGCCCCCTTCACCCATATTTACCTCTCGTCCCGAAACCCCCGAGAACAGAATCTTTTTTCGCGATCTCCCCTCTGTTCCGCCGCCGCGCTTCCAAGATTGGGAGAACCAGAAGACCTCTTCACGACACCCTGCCGGAGGGAAGATTGACCTCCGGGAGCTTCTCCACCACCATGGACGCTTCCCGGATGAGCCGTGAGTAGTCCATCTGTTGGGAAACGTAGTAGAAAACAAAAAATTGTGCCTACGAATCAAGATCCCAAGATCATCCAAGAAAGATGGCATACAAGGTTTAGGCCATTGCTCACCAACGGTTGCAGCAGAAGAAGAGTTGATGAAGCGGGTGGAAGTAGATCTCGTGATGCGTCTCACAATCCGTCCCACGATCTATCCCACGAACGAATCCCTCGAGAAATTCCCTCGAACAGATCTCCGAGGAAGAAGAAGAAGAAGTTCCTCGAAGAAGGATCAAAGTTATGATCCCTCTACCTGTATTCACACATCCCGTAGAAGGAATCCAGCTGCGCTCCTCCGTCCAGAGAAGAAAGCCACCAAGAAAACTAGAGGGAGAAAACCCTAACGGATTCCGATCTAGAACAACGTCTAAATCGGGGTCTAATTGTGGAGCAACGGGGTTTAGAGGAGGGAGGGTGGCGCAGGGGGGCTAGTGTTAAGTTGTGCTGCGCCCCCACCCCTCCCCTCATTATATAGGTGGCCAGGAGGCCCTTGGGGCGCAATAGGGGGTGGTGGAGTCCCCCTGGGACTCCTCCTCCCAAAGGGAAACCTTCCCACCGGGGAGTCTGAGTCCAAGGAGGACTCCTCCCACTTGTGGCGCCCCCACCACCTAAATTTCGGCCAGCTCCCTTTGGGTGCCTTGCCCCCCAAGGCTAAGGTTGGTTGGGCGCATATGGCACTGTCCGGAACCTTGTGGAACCTTCCGGAAGCTTCCAGAACCTTCCATGACCTTCCAGGACCCGTCGGGACCATTCTCGGCCATTCCGGGACCTTCCGGGATGGTTTCGGGACATTCCGGAACCTTCTGGAACACTTCCAAGACTTTATGGGATCATTTTCGGATGTTCCGGAACTATCTGGATAGGTTTCGGGACGATCCGGGTTACGGTCTAGCCTGCCCGATTCCCTGCGTTGGTTCGTCGGTCGTTTTCGGGACGTCCACAAATTTATCGGAAACTATTCCGGTTGATCCAGGACTTCCCCAGTACCATTCTCATATGTTCTAGAACCACCTGGGACTATTCCAGAGTGATCCGGACATATCTTTAAATACCCAGAACTTCTTCTGGTGCCCTTATGAACAATTCCATAAATACCCGGATCTACTTCCGGTGCCCGTATGAACTATTCCGTTTTGCTTCCACTAAACCTTCTACCATTCCAGTATTCTAAAAGACTACTGCTCGTTAAGTGTGTGACCCAATAGGTTCGGTATAAGGCGGACATGACTCAGAACATCTTCCGGACATAGGTCAACAACCTTTTGTTAATAGCCAATAATCAACAGCGGAGCCATGGACACCCATGTTGACTCCCGCACATACACAAAGAAACTTCGAGTGAACCATTATTTTTAGTCATGTACCATTCCCTTTGCTTCGCGATATATGACAAAGTTAGAGGAGAGAAGTTTGGCATCCATGTGTAACAACTTCTTGAACACAAGCCACTCGTTATCCTCTTTGCTCGTTTGTCCCTTTTCTCGTTATCGTATTCCGGTATCCCCGTGACTGAATCACAATGCGTCTGGCCAGACTATAATGGATACCGTCATACCGAGTGGGCCCGAAGTGAATATCTTCTTCATCGTGAAGGACCAAATCCCAATTTTGAACTATCACAGTTACTAGACACACTATCCAATGTACCCAGAACTTATTTTACTACTTCCCAGTAACGGGAAGATTCATCTAAGAACCAAAGCACATCTTCCTGTGTGAAGCAACTTGATAATCTCATGGTCTAAGGAATTAAGTATATGATAACATTTCACGATATGACTTATAACGTTGTTACGATGTGATCTCTAAGTATATCCTTCAATACTGGGGTCGGTTCAACATCATTGTTCTGCTAACAATATGTTCCCATTGCTACTGACATCCTTGTTACAAGAACAATGTCCATGATTAAGAAAACGTAATCATCAGTTAGCACATGAGCTGGTCTTAGAGGCTAAACCAGGAACTCTTGGTGTTTACATTTCCACACATGCAAGTGAGTTTTCTTCTGAATCTCATAGTCAGGGTCATTTCAATTATAGCACAGAAATATAAACATTAATTACGAACTTGGAAATATATATAATAACATTTTATTATTTCCTCTAGGGCATATTTCCAACACCATCTTGGACCATGTGTCCATGATCAGTAGCTATGTGATGTATTCACTCCACCTTTGCTCTTCATTGATTAGACCTTGTGAGCTTCCCTACATGATCAAGGTACATATGTAATTTTCCTTCTGTTGCAATGTTGAGTTTGCTATGATCTGATGGATTATGAGATTATGTTCAGATTGTGATGATTATTATATTTGGTTCTTCTCCTTTTATATTTATGTTCTTGAGTGATTCTTGCATGTTCTCCGTTGTTGTTTAGTTCTTTGGACAAGTGGTAGGTAGAAACTCCAAGAGGGAGCGTTATGCATGATTGTGGGTTCATGCCCCCTGATGACTAGCTTGACTAACAGAAACATGAGTCTAGGGGATGTGTTGTTTCCACAAGGGGGAAAACAACGGTGCTTGTACTTGTGGGTGCAAGGATTGTTTACTTTACGCAAAGATCTTTTAATGCAGTTGTCTGCTGCTTTGGGTTTACACTTTGGGTGGGGCTCACAACTTAATACCAGCGAGATGTTCTGGATAGATATCTCAAGGTGGATGATTAGTGAGTAGACGCAGATGGATTTTGGTCTACTTGTCTTGCCGACTGCCCATGCTTTTGAGCCTCTTCCTTTCTTTTGTAGCATAGTTAGCATAGCGGTGCGTTTTTAATCATGTCAATTGCCCAACTGTAATTTGTTCACCTCGCATAGTTGTTTATCATCTTTTTGGAGAGAGACATCAGTAGTGAACTTCATGGGACCCCGATCCATATTTCCATCCATATTTAGACCCTCAATTTACTTCCTGTTTTACTTTCTAGTTGCAACTATCACTATCATTATCTCTTGCATTTGATCCTTTGTAAACGGCAAGGCCGGAGGGATTGACAACCCCTCTTTACTCGTTGGGAGCAAAGTTATTTGTACCTGTGTGCAGGTCCAGGTAAAGTAAGCAACCCTGAGTTGTGAAAGGCGCCATTGTTCACGTTACCACCTACTTGTCGTCGTTGGAGTCCTGCTGGTTCGAAATAAACCTTGGTATCTTTGCCAAGGGAAAAGTGCCGCTATGCTACTTCTCAACCTTCCACTTGGGGTAACCATCGAGGGGCGAGAGGCTATTACTTCCTTGCTAGCATCAAGCAATTTCTCGCGCCGTTGCTGGGGACTCCACTCTTCAAGATAGGGGAGTTGCACACTATCTTTTATCCTTGATTTTTAGTCTTGCTAGTTTACCTTTCAGTTGTTATCTTTGTGTCCTTTACCAAAAACACCAAAAAAGTTCTTGCTACTGCTATTATGGCTACCACTGAAAACACCAAGTTGTGTGACTTCACTAGTCACAACAACAATGCCTTTATCTCCACTCGTATTGCTACACCTTCCAATTCAGCATCTTCTTATGAAATTAAACCTGCTTTGCTGAACCTTGTTATGAAAGAACTATTCTCCAGTGTTGGAGATGTTGCTGCTTTACACTTGAATAATTTTGTTGAGCTTAATGATATTGTAACACCCTCAGTGTTATGGAACAGTAACACTTTTGCTAATGAGGATTACTGTTGTTAATCATCCCTTGATCACCTTGAATCAAATCAAATTCAAAACTTCCCTGAGTTTGATATTAAAAACAAGGTGCATATAAAAGTTCAACCAAAAACTTTGCAAACATTTTTGTAAAATGCCCAATATTCAGTGGATCATGTCCATGTGGATATGGGAATTTATTAAGCTATTACATAAATCAAACAATTAAAACAGTAGCTTAATCAATCCATTTTAATCATTTGTTATTTAAATAAAATATTAAAATAATTTATAAATGCCCCAAACTTTTTGTAGCACTGATATGGAGCATAACAATAATTATGGAACCTATTACATATTAAAAAATACAAAAGTATATAAAATAAATAAAACTGTAAAAAAGAAAACAAAAAGAAAAAAAAAGAAAAATGCCTATCTATCGCCCTGGGCAAGGCCCCCCACTGGGCGAAGCCCAGCCCACCCCGCCCTCGTCCTCTTCCTCGCTACAGTGGGGGGAAGGACGGCTATGCCATGGCGTGCATCACGCGGCCGGGCCGCGGCCTCGTCGCCGTGGCAGACATCTCGCCATCGCCGTCGAGGTTAAAGGCCCCGAGAGCTCCCCCAGTCCATCTGGATCGAAACCCTAGCCCCGTTAACCCAACTTTGCCTCGCCATCGTCTTCCTCGTTCCCGCCAGGAAACCTAGTCGCCATGGCCGTGGAAACTCCCGGCCAGTGTGCCCTGATACGGTGAGGATAGTTCTCTCACTTCTCGTTGGTTACCCCAAGTGGAAGCTGAGATGTAGCGTAGCAGAAAATTTCCCTCAGTGAAGATACCAAGGTTATCGAACCAGTAGGACTCCAAGAGATACAAGAAGGTGACAACTGCGCCAGAAATTAGCTTCGGGCTAGATAGTTGACGTGGACCTGCACACAGCAACAAATAACTTTGCTCCCAACGAGTACAGAGGATTTGTCAATTCGTCCGGCCTTGCTGTTTACAAAGAATTAACGCAAGAGATAATGATAGTGGCAACTGAAAGTAAATACTGAAAGTAAATTGATGGTGTAAACAATGATATGAAGATGGACCAAGGTCACATGATTTTCACTAGTGATGTCCCTCTCCCAAAAGACGATAAAAGTGCTAGCGAGGTAAACAAATCACAGTTGGGAAATTGACAGGATTATGAAGGCACCGCAATGCTAACTATCCTGCAAAGAAAGGAAGGGCTCAAAAGCATTGGGCAGTACGCCAAGGTAAGTAGACCGAAATCCATCTGCATCTACTACGAATCATCCACCTTGAGATATCTATCCAGAAAATCTCGCTGGTATTAAGTTGTGAATCCCACCCAAAGTGTAAACTCAAAGAAACAGACAACTGCATTAAAAGAACTTTGCGTAAAGTAAAAAAATCCTTGCACCCGCAGATACAAGCACCGTTGTTTTATCCCTGGTGGCAACAGCACATCCCCTAGTCTCATGTTTCGGTCACTCAAGCTATACATCAAGGGGTTGAACCCACAATCAAGCATAAGGCTCCCTCTTGGAGTTGCAATAAATCACTTGGCCAAAGTAAAATATGGCAACGGAGAACATGCAAGAATTTACTCAAGAACAAAATATAAAAGAGAAGAACCAAATATATTACTCATCACAATCTGAACATAGTCTCATAATCCATCAGATCCCAACAAACTCACCATAACAACATCAGAAAATTACAAAGGTGCCTCGATCATGTGAGGCAGCTCACGAGGACTCGAAAGTGGAAGCACAAATAAGGGAGAGATAGATCACATAGCTACTCGTCACGGACCCATGGTTCAAGGGAAACTACTCACGGTACATACGGGAGGCGTCCATGGCTATGGATTGTCTCCCGGCAGGGTGCCGGAGCAGCTTCTCCAGGCAGCCCCGATCTTGAAACGGCGGCAGCGGCGGTACAGAGGCGAGATCGCGAAATAGGGATTCATCTTAGGGGTTTCCGTCACGGGGGGTAAATATAGGCGAAGGGGGGCGCCGAGAGGGGCCACACAGCAGTCAGGAGGGTGCCTGGCGCGGTCCAGGGTGGGGCTGCGCCACCTTCCCTCTTGGCTGCCTGGTGGTGGCCCTCCTTCCCTCCTTTGGTGATTCCGGAATCTTCCGTTGCGCTGATTTTTTATCTGATTTTCCCGGATTTTTTGGCGCACTTTTAATGGCCGGAAAAGCTGAAATACAAAAACAGCAGAAAACAGCAACTGGCAGCTGGGTGCACTGGGTTAATAGATTAGTCCAAATATGCTCAAAAGTGTATGAAAGTTCAAGCGAAACATGGAAAAGTCATACAAAACATGCATGGAGCAAGAAAAAATTATAGATACGTTTTGGACGTATCATGCCCCATCGCCCGGGCCCATCTAGCGCCGGATCCGCCCCCGCGCCTGAGCGCCTCTCCACCGCGCCAGATCTGGCCGGCCGCCGCCGGCGAGCACGGCGAGGCCACGGGCGCTCCTCCTCCCTCGCGCTGTCCACTCTCTCCTCCATGTTCTCTCTCACCCGCTCCCCCTCCTCTCAAGTCCCTCCGTTGGCACAGCCGGCGTGCCGGAGTCGCCGCCGCAAGTGCCATGGGCGGGGTCGGCCTCGTGCCGGCCACCGCTTGGAGCACGTACCGCGGCCGGTTCCGAAAAGAATGGATCCACCCCACCATCCCGCACGTGACCCCCGCCACCCGGTCCTCCTCGGCGCCGCCGTCACCGGCCGGCAAGGCCGCCGTCGCCGGATCCCGTCCGGATCGGGACCGGGACGACCCACGCCGCCACTGCAAGGGGGCCGGCCCAGTGAGCCTCCGGCGGCCCAGTTCCTGCGTGGCCCACCATGCGTCCCCAGGCCCAGCTGCACGCCTCGGTCCTCCCCTCCCTCGCCCTGGAAGAGCTTCCGATAAGCTTCGCCCCTCCACCTACTTGGGCCAGGCCCAGCTAGGTAAGGGGCCCCCCATTTTTTTTTTGTTGTGCAAGTCTGTTGGGCTGCGGCCCGTTAGCGCTGCTGCTGAACAACGCCCATGTGCGATAGTTATTTCTCTCTACCCCTGTTTAGCCCAGCACCATTAGCTTTCGGCCCGTTAAAGGTTTATTCTTTTTTGGTTTAATTAAATTTGGCAGATTGTGTTTTTTTTGCGATGCTCGTATCTTCTCAACCATAGCTCGGATCGCGACGCATTAAACATGAATCTTGCTTAGAATTTTGCATAGATTAATAAAATGTGTTCTTTTGCCATTTTTGAACTTGTCTACATGTTTTTTCACTGCTATTTACATGCCATGCCACCGTAAATTCTTTATGTGATAACTTTTTAACTGTTGCTCCGAATAAAATGTTTCTTATATGTAACTTGACTAGAAATTCGTGTAGATTTTGAATGTGATGCTCTTGCTTGCTAATAAAAATAATAAATTATTGTTTAGGGCAAAAAAGTAGAAAACTTTATAATTTTGTGGGGCCCTCAATAGTTTTCCATGTATAGGTTTGACCCCCATTTAAATTGACTAGCGTAGATTGTTTACTTTATGCTTCAGCTCTTGCCATGATTGTGTGACATGCGATGCTTGTGTGGGATGCCATGTTAACCACATTTTCTCATGTTGTGTAGCTAAACAACTTGAACCATTCTAAATGTGCGGTATCGTCGTGTGTGACGAATACTCCACTTAACCTGCTAGTAACCGCTCTTGACGATTGATGCGATACCGTAGTGCGTTGTCTCGTGTTGTCTTCTTGTTGATGCTTGCTCGTGATTGCTTCGTATTAATAGATGCTTGCTCGTCGATTGCCTTTTCCAGTGTTTACTTCCTGTGTGCTCCCGCGGATACTCTTGGAGACGATGCGAGCTTGCGATCGACTACACCTTCGGAACCCGAATTGTCAACAGTCAAGGACTATAAATTACTTATGATCCATTCTATTATAACCAGCGGTTTGCATGCTAGTCTAGGATAGGTCCGATGTTTGATTCTAACACATGTTTACAAAAGAGGAAATCACTCATGATAATATTCTTCTAACCCATGTCCAATAGACCGCTGTCACCATGGTCTCGGGGATTATACTAGATAAGATCAAGTGAGTACATCAATCCAATACATAGAAGAAGGGGAAATATCATGGGATGACCCTAGATTAACATAGCCTATGATCACAACAAAGATCACATCATGGGAGAGAGAGAAGAACACATAGCTACTGGTAGAAACCATAGCCCCAAGGAAGAACTACTCCCGCTTCATGGAGGGAGGAAGCAACATCGATGGAGATGAATCCGGGGACACTTCCCTGTCCCGGCCTGGTGCCGGCATAGGAATTTTGTCCCCCTGAAACTTGAAGGTGATGGCGGCGGAGATCGGAATTTCTTCTGGAGAAAAGGGGTCTGGAATCAGGGTTTCCTCCGCGGGGGTAAAAATAGGGCCAAAGGGGGGGCACCAGAAGGCCATAGGGCAGCCATGAGGGCAGGTGTCGCGGTCTAGGGTGGACCCACGCCAGGTACCCTCCTGGGCCCCTGGTGGTGGCCCTCCTGCCATGTCTTGGTTATTCCGGAAGCTTCCGTAGCGCTGATTTTTTATATAATTTTCCCGGGATTTATTGGGCACTTTAATTATTGGAAAAACCTGAAATACAAAAACAACAGAAAACAGGAAGTGGAAATTGGGTGCACTGGTGTAACATCCCAATTTTCCAAATTCGGATGTTAATAGATCATCATATGCATCTCATGCTGTTTCCGCATTTTTTCTGGAGTTTAAAAAGATTTTTTTAAAACATTTTTCAACACATGGCAGTTCGCTGGAGAGTATATAAAAGGACTTATCCCCATTTTTAATTTGTTGGAAAATAGTTTAAAATATTTTATGGGAGACTTTTTAATTTTACTTTGGAGTTATAAATATTTTCTAAAATTATTTTTGAAATTTATTTATGCTCTGGAAAAGTTTTTAAATCAATTTTCGGAGTTTTCGGTATTTTTAAAATGCCAGAAAAGTATTTAAAAATATTTAAAAATAAGTCGCAAAATTTTTATTTTATTTTATTATTTTGGTCAAGCCAAAAATTCAACTTTATTATTTTAAATATATTGGCGAAGACGGAATTTTAAAATAAATTTCCGTGTTTTTTCTAAAATTGTTTTGGGCCTAATGGGCCTGGTCTGTTTTTTTTCCAGCAGACCGAATTTGTTTTTATTTCGGATTTACAAAAAAAAAAGAGGCATTAGGGGCTGGCTATAAATAGCCCCGATTAGGGTTAAATTTATTTTCGCCAGCCATTAGGGTTAGCTCTAATCTAATTCGCGGGACCCGCCGCCGCCGACGTCATCGCCGGAGCTTCGCCGGAATTTTCGCCGGAGTGCGTTTTCGAGGTAATTTTTTTCGCGAAGCACCGCCGTGCGCCGCCGTTCCGTGCTCGCCGGAGCACCGCCGGAGTACCCCGCCGCCCTAGCCACCGCGCCGCCGCCTCTGGTCGCCTTCGCCGCCGCTTCGCCGGCCGCCGCCCGCGCCGAGCCGCGCCCTGCGCCGCCCGTGTCCGCGCACCCGTGGCGTGGCCGAGCCGCGCCCTGGCCCGTGCGCCGCCGCCTGCCCGGCCGCCTGGCCGCGCCGCCTGCGCGCCGGCCGCCGCCGGCCCTCGCCGGCCGCGCCCCTGGCCGGAGCCCTGGCCGAGCTCGTGACCGAGGCCGAGCCATGGCTGGCCTCTGTGCCCAGCCGCGTGGAGAAGACGATCTCTGAAAAAAAAAACGATTAGGAAAACGTTTCGCGAAAAAAAAAATCAGATCTGGATCCAAAACCGCCCAGGGACCCGATCGCTTTTTTTGCAAAATTTTTATTTATGTATCAGTCCTTTTTACAGTAGACCCCCCGGTACCCCCGTTTTTCACCCGAAACCGTTTTCGCGACTACTTTTTAACCGTACTTCGGAATTGGGAGAATCCAGTTGCGTTGCGACCGTGTAGAAATTATCTAGCCATTAGACCTAGTGTTACAGAAGTTTGAAGTATTTAAATTTGGATACCAAGCTGATCCAAATTTGAACTTCCGGCAGCCGTAACTGTTTACCGGTGTGCCCGTTTTCGCCGTTTCTTTTTGCGTTGGTTTTTATTTGACAAGTACTTTAAGTTTAGCTACTTTTAGGCAGGTTTTGCTACTGTTCTTTGAATGTTTATTATTGTTTGTGCATAATTGTATTGAACATATGATTGATTGGTGCTATGTTTGCTCGTATAGATTGTCCGGAGTGTGCCGCCTCGTTTTGTGAGGATTGTGATCGTCAGGACCAGCAAGAAGGAAAGTGATACTTTGACCATACTCATTCCTATATTTTATATATGCATTATGTCAGGAAATATCACTCTATTGCATGAAAGGTAGTTTATTATAATGTTGCTGCAAAACCAGTTAGGATAGCCATATGACCTGACTTGTCTACTGTAGATCAACCTAGCCGTGTTGTTACTTTATTGCTATGCTTTGTAGACGAGGTTGGGTTGTGAGAATTCATGGAGTGCATGTGAGCTATTTAATAAACTATGTAGCAACTTTATAATAAATAGAAATCACTTCTGGACGGGCGGGTTGCATCCCGGTAGTTGTGGCTCGGTTGAGGACAATGCCGGGGTTAAATGCACCCAATGGTTTGTTTTGGTGGTGAACCGGGTGCATCATGGTGTCTACCCTCTCACGCAGTGGGCGCCGTCCAGGCTCAAAAAGATCAGACATGCAATATTACTAGTAGCTTCCATGTACAGCCACTGGCTATATGGGCTCTGGCTTAGATGAGTAAGTTGTGGGGAACCTGGCCCTGGTAGCTAGCAGATGTAGAATTGTGTTAGGTGTACCGGCTACCAAAGGGTGGAGGCAACCTCTTCAGAAAGTCTTTGTCTCAATCTTCGGGTTGAGTCTAGTGGGGAACGTGTACAAACCTCTGCAGAGCGTATAAACTGATCATGATTAGCCGTGTCCACGGTTACGGACGAACTTTGAGCAACTAGTCAGTACTGTTGATGAATGATCTTGACAGATGAACACTTAACAATAATTTGGATGGGACAAGAGTAGCATGGGTTGCTGTGTGTTTCAGGTAGAACTCAACTTAAAATTTTGACTAGTTTAGTTCAGGAGAAAATTGGCTTTCTGCAAAACTAAACCATAAGCCTTTCCTTTGACTTACCTTGCATGTAGTTGTAGGTCCTTTATATAAACTTTTCCGTGTCACTTGCCGTACAAATCAGATGTACTGACCCGTTGTCGGGCTGTAACCTTCAGTGTTGCAGGTTTTTCAGACGATCAGTAAGGTGCGTTTAGGGGTTGCGAGTCTACACTCAGCATGTTCGCTTGTGGCTGTTGATGGGACTCTACGTTATTTGCTTTTGTTTCCGCTATATTTATATTGAATAAGCTAGCCTTGAGCTATGCAACTTGTTATTTATTTACTCTGGATCATACGTTGTAATATTGATGCACTTGTACTTTGATATACCTCTATAATACTGTGTGTGCCAGCGAGTTCGATCCAGGGACTGGCACTTGAGCACAGAGACTCCAATTCTGTGTGAATTGGGTCGTTACAGATGGTATCAGAGCAGTGTGTTGACTGTAGGACGTGACCCTAGAAAATGGAGTAGAAAAGCCATAGGAATCAAAATATTACTTTATACCACTCTGTCTTGTACTTACTTACCTCCTCTATCTTGTATTCACACCTGTTCTAATCTTGCCTTACCTCTCTTTGATTATAGATGACCACTATTTCATACCGTGCTATGGCGTTTGGACCTGAGCTCAGGGGGATTTGCCACTTCCTGAACATCTATGCGCCAGTCTTTCAGCCGAGCCTAGTGGAGACAAGGGGAGCAGATGACTATTGGCAAGTGGAGAATTTCATCCTTGGAAGCATGGAGAATGAAGAACGGGTGATCACAGAGACCTTCGAAGTGCATGCCCAGGAAAAGGAGTGGTGTGTGCGCATAGCCGCTCACAAAGCTCTTGGACGCATTGTGCAGAAGTATGCCGCCCAGCTAAAGGGTACGGTGTACGCGGAGATGGCCAAGGTTCTCCCGTCGGGGGACATATTGCCAAAGAGGTTCAGGTATGTGCCTGGAGCCATTTGGCCAGGTACAACCAGCTACGTCATCCAAAGCCTGGAGAAGCACATTCATTGCCTGGAGAAGTGTACTCAGTGGGACCTCTATACCATTACTGAGTTGCAGCAGAGGAACACCAGGCTCAAGAGGGACAACAACAAGCTGAAGCAGGAAAAGTTGGAGATGCAAGCAGAGATGAAAAGGCTGAAGGAGAAGATGAAGGCCAATGGAATTGAAGAACCCGAAGAGGAGCCAGAAGTAGACACCTCGGCAGAAGAAGAGGAGCCGAGTCTCAAAAGGCGCAACCGCATCAGCGGGCGCGATTACCGCATGCTGTTTAGCAAAGGCAGCATCCGGAATTACTTCGTCGGGCCTTAGTGCTTTATCGTTATCGTGTTAGCGTATTTGACCATGTCGACTTATTCGGTGTGGCAATACTAGGTTGCTTGATATATTCTTATGTTATTCGATATTGTGTTGAGGATTTTATATTACCCGAGGTTGTTATGAGGATCTTATATCCGTTATAAAAGTTATTTTAAAACTATATGGTGTGACATGTGATTGGTTTTCCGTATGAGTGCATTGGTTGATGATTGTTATATGCTTGATGTTATGGTGATATTGATTGGTGAAGTTGATTGGTGATATATGTATTGTATTGTATATATATAATGCTTGCCATAATCATATTATGCATGTGGGTAGGAGTATATTTCCCTAGCTACTTTCTGTCTAAATTCTTACCTATTCTTACCCAACAGATGCCGCCGAGACGTGATCCCATGGGGAATGAGAACAACAACAATGGAGTGCCAGCCTATATGCAGCAGTTGCTTCAAGGACAAGCTCAGCTGATCCAGTTGCTCACTCAGAACATGGGCAACAACAACAATGCGCCACCGCCACCGGTGGACACGCTTGCAAGGTTCCTGAGGTTGAATCCTCAGAGGTTCTCTAGCACTCCTGAGCCCATAGTGGCGGATGACTGGCTTCGTTCAGTGGGCCGGAATATGGAGACTGTTGGCTGCACTGAGGCAGAGAGAGTGAGGTTTGCCTCACTTTTGCTGGAGGGTCCTGCCGCTGCTTGGTGGGACAACTACTTGCTGACTTACCCCATCGACACCATCACATGGGCGCAGTTCCAGTCTGCTTTTCGCGTCGCACATGTTTCAGCAGGCGCCATGAGCTTGAAGAAGAAGGAGTTCCGTAGTTTGCGTCAGGGAGGCCGTTCAGTGGCCGAGTATGTTGAGGTGTTCAACAAGCTTGCCAGATATGCTCCAGATGATGTCAGCAATGATGCTGCAAGGCAGGAGAAGTTCTTGGAGGGGCTGAATGATGAGTTGGGAGTCCAGCTGACAGTGGCTACTTTTGCTAACTGCCAGGCTCTCATAGACAAGGCTATTGTGTTGGAAGGCAAGCAACAATCCATTGAGAACCGTAAGAGGAAGTACAACAACAACAATGGTGGCAAGTACAACTCTGGACCGCAGCAGAAGCCACGCAGTTCTTATGTTGGCAATGGAGGACATAGCCATGGACATAACCACAATGGTGGGAATGGCCATGTTCACAGTGGAGGACACAACCATCAGGGTGGAAATGGTCGCAACCATATTGGCCACAACCACCACAATGGCAACAAGAATGGCAATGGCAACGGAAGGAACAATGGGAATGGGAGAAGCAATGGAGCTAATGGAGGTAATGGAAACAATCGTCAGAATGGCCAGGCACCAAAGGACTTGAGTCACATCTAGTGCTTCAGGTGCAAGAACATGGGACACTATGCCACAGACTGCCCGGAGTCCAATGGGAATGGAGTCGCCAAGCCCAATCCTTTCAAGGGGCATGTGAACCATGTCAATGTGGAGGAGATCTATGATGAGCCTGATGCTGTGATTGGTAAGTTCTTTATCAATTCAGTACCCGCACTTGTTCTTTTTGATTCTGGTGCATCGCATTCTTTCATATCGAGGTTATTTGTGGATAAGCATGAGTTACCTACCGTAGTTCTTAAGTCATCTATGCTCATAAGTTCACCGGGAGCAGAGATGTCAGCTAGTTTGGGATGCTATCAGTTGAGCCTAGCTATTGGGAAGCATGTTTTTCCTACAGATTTGATTGTGTTGAAGTCACAAGGTTTGGATATTATTTTGGGCATGGATTGGTTAGCCAGATACCAAGGTGTTATTGATTGTGCCAGTCGGTCTATCACTCTCAGTACACCGAGTGGACAGAAGATCAGATATGTGTCCAAGTATAAGCATCAGCACGTCCAGGTGAATTCTCTTAAGGGGGGTAGCCTGGATGATGTGCGTATTGTGAGGGAGTATCCAGATGTGTTTCCGGAGGAGTTGCCAGGTATGCCACCGGATAGGGAGATTGAGTTCCGTATTGATTTAATACCAGGCACTGGGCCTATTGCTAAGAGACCGTATAGGATGCCCGCTAATGAACTTGCGGAGTTGAAGGAACAGATCAGAGAGTTGCAGGAAAAGGGGTTCATTCGCCCAAGCTCGTCACCTTGGGGATCTCCAGTGTTGTTTGTTGAGAAGAAGGATGGAACCCAGAGGATGTGTGTGGATTACCGTTCTCTGAATGATGTTACTATTAAGAACAAGTATCCTTTACCGGTGATTAATGATCTATTTGACCAGTTGGAGGGAGCTTGTGTATTCTCTAAGATTGATCTTCGTTCTGGTTATCATCAAGTCAAGATTCGGGAGAAGGATATTCCGAAGATTGCTTTTACTACAAGGTATGGGTTGTATGAGTATACTGTTATGTCATTTGGATTGACTAATGCTCCTGCATACTTCATGAATATGATGAACAAGGTGTTTATGGAGTTCTTGGATAAATTCGTTGTGGTGTTCATTGATGATATATTGGTGTATTCCAAGAATGAGCAAGAGCATGAGGCACATTTGCGTTTGGTATTGGAGAGGCTCAGGGAGCACAAATTGTATGCCAAGTTCAGCAAGTGTGAGTTTTGGTTGAAGGAGGTCGGATTCCTTGGACATGTTGTGTCAGGAGAAGGAGTAGCTGTGGACCCATCTAAGGTTTCAACAGTTACAGAATGGGAGACTCCCGCGTCAGTTGGAGACGTTCGCAGTTTCTTGGGTCTTGAAGGATATTATAGGAGGTTCATTGAGAATTTCTCCAAGCTTGCAAAACCAATGACTGAGCTGTTGAAGAAAGAGAATAAGTTTGTTTGGAGTGAGGCATGTGAAGCCAGCTTTCAGGAATTCAAGAAACGGTTAGTAACTGCACCTGTTTTATGTTTGCCTGATATACATAAGGATTTCCGAGTTTATTGTGATGCATCTCGTCGAGGACTTGGTTGTGTTTTGATGCAAGGAGGTAGAGTTGTTGCTTATTCTTCTCGTCAGCTTAAGAACCATGAGCAGAACTATCCTACACATGATTTGGAATTGGCTGCAGTTGTTCATGCATTGAAAACCTGGAGGCAATATCTTATTGGTAATCATTGTGATGTTTTTACGGATCATAAGAGTTTGAAGTATGTCTTTACTCAGAAGGATTTGAATCTCAGGCAGAGTAGATGGCTGGAACTTATTAAGGATTATGATTTGAATGTGCAGTATCATCCTGGTAAAGCAAATGTGGTTGCTGATGCATTGAGCCGTAAGAGTCATGTCAATGTTACTAATATTGAGGATATGCCACGTGAGTTATGTGAGCAGTTCAAGAATCTCAGGTTGGACATAGTTCCTAAGGGATATGTGGCAACATTGGAAGTGAAGCCAAATCTGTTGGAAAGGATCAGAGAAGCCCAGAAGGGTGATGCAGAAATTGATGAGATAAAAGTGAATATGACCAAGGGAAAAGCAGAGGGTTTCCGTGAGGATGAGCATGGAGCCATTTGGTTCGAGAAGCGCATTTGTGTACCGCGGGATGCAGAGATCAGGAAGTTGATTCTTCAGGAGGCACATGATTCACCTTATTCTATTCACCCCGGGAATACCAAGATGTATTTGGATTTGAGGGAGAGATTTTGGTGGCCTAGCCTGAAGCGAGAGATAGCCCAGTATATTGCTTTGTGTGATGTTTGCCAGAGAGTCAAGGCTGAGCATCAGAAGCCAGCAGGTTTGTTGCAGCCTTTGCCTATACCAGATTGGAAGTGGGATCAGATAGGTATGGACTTTATTACTGGTTTACCCAGGACTCGGTCAGGTTATGATTCTATTTGGGTGATTGTTGATCGTTTGACCAAGGTTGCTCACTTCATTCCAGTGAAGACAACTTATAACAGTGCCAAGCTAGCCAAGATTTATATGACCAGGATCGTGTGTTTGCATGGAGTTCCAAGCAAGGTTGTGTCTGATAGAGGTACTCAGTTTACTTCAAAGTTTTGGCGTCAGTTGCATGAGACCTTGGGCACTAGGCTGGAGTTCAGTACAGCGTTCCATCCTCACACAGATGGGCAAACCGAGAGAGTCAATCATATCTTGGAGGATATGTTGAGGGCTTGTGCGTTGGATTATGGTTCGAGTTAAGATGACAACTTACCGTATGCTGAGTTCTCATATAACAACAGTTACCAGGCTAGTCTTCAGATGGCACCATTCGAGTTACTGTATGGCAGGAAGTGCAGAACTCCGTTGATGTGGGATGAGGTAGGAGAACGTCAGTTGTTTGGACCAGACCTGATCAGAGATGCTGAGGAGAAAGTCAAGTTGATCCGTGATAGACTGAAGATAGCACAGTCCAGGCAGAAGAGTTATGTAGATGCTAAGCGCAAGGATGTAACCTATGAGGTTGGAGACTGTGCGTATCTCAGAGTTTCACCAATTCGTGGAATCAAGAGGTTTGGAATCAAGGGCAAGTTAGCACCACGTTTTGTGGGGCCTTACAAGATCTTGGAGCGCAGAGGAGAGGTAGCTTATCAGTTGGAGTTGCCAGAAGCTTTGTCAGGAGTTCATGATGTGTTTCACGTATCCCAGCTGAAGAAGTGTCATGCAGAGATGGCAGATATTCCTTTGAGAGATACAGTGCCACTTGAGGCGATTCTGTTGGAGAGTGATCTGACTTATGAGGAGAAGCCTGTGAAGATTCTGGAGACTGCCGAAAGAGTTACCCGCACGAAGACGATCAGACTATGCAAGGTTCAGTGGGATCATCATACCGAAGAGGAAGCAACTTGGGAGCGTGAAGAAGATCTGCAGCAAGACCACCCGCATCTCTTTGCTAGCCAGCTCGAATCTCGAGGACGAGATTCATCTTAAGGGGGGTAGGTTTGTAACATCCCAATTTTCCAAATTCGGATGTTAATAGATCATCATATGCATCTCATGCTGTTTCCGCATTTTTTCTGGAGTTTAAAAAGATTTTTTTAAACATTTTTCAACACATGGCAGTTCGCTGGAGAGGATATAAAAGGACTTATCCCCATTTTTTATTTATTGGAAAATAGTTTAAAATATTTTATGGGAGACTTTTTAATTTTACTTTGGAGTTATAAATATTTTCTAAAATTATTTTTGGAATTTATTTATGCTCTGGAAAAGTTTTTAAATCAATTTTCGGAGTTTTCGGTATTTTTAAAATGCCAAAAAAATATTTAAAAATAAGTTGCAAAGTTTTTATTTTATTTTATTATTTTGGTCAAGCCAAAAATTCAACTTTATTATTTTAAAAATATTGGCGAAGACGGAATTTTAAAATAAATTTCCATGTTTTTTCTAAAATTGTTTTGGGCCTAATGGGCCTGGTTTGTTTTTTTTCCAGCAAACCGAATTTGTTTTTATTTCGGATTTACAAAAAAAAAAGAGGCATTAGGGGCTGGCTATAAATAGCCCCGATTAGGGTTAAATTTATTTTCGCCAGCGTTTAGGGTTAGCTCTAATCTAATTCGCGGGACCCGCCGCCGCCGACGTCATCGCCGGAGCTTCGCCGGAATTTTCGCCGGAGTGCGTTTTGTTGCGTTTTCGAGGTAATTTTTTTCGCGAAGCACCGCCGTGCGCCGCCGTTCCGTGCTCGCCGGAGCACCGCCGGAGTACCCCGCCGCCCTAGCCACCGCGCCTCCGCCCCTGGTCGCCTTTGCCGCCGCCGCCGCTTCGCCGGCCGCCGCCCGCGCCGAGCCGCGCCCTGCGCCGCCCGTGTCCGCGCACCCGTGGCGTGGCCGAGCCGCGCCCTGGCCCGTGCGCCGCCTGCGCGCCGGCCGCCACCGGCCCTCGCCGGCCGCGCCCCTGGCCGGAGCCCTGGCCGAGCTCGTGGCCGAGGCCGAGCCATGGCTGGCCTTTGTGCCCAGCCGCGTGGAGAAGACGGTCTCTGAAAAAAAAACGATTAGGAAAACGGTTCGCGAAAAAAAAATCAGATCTGGATCCAAAACCGCCCAGGGACCCGATCGCTTATTTGCAAAATTTTTATTTATGTATCAGTCCTTTTTACAGTAGACCCCCCGGTACCCCCGTTTTTCACCCGAAACCGTTTTCGCGACTACTTTTCAACCGTAACTCGGAATTGGGCGATTCCAGTTGCGTTGCGACCGTGTAGAAATTATCTAGCCAGTAGACCTAGTGTTACAGAAGTTTGAAGTATTTAAATTTGGATACCAAGCTGATCCAAATTTGAACTTCCGGCAGCCGTAACTGTTTACCGGTGTGCCCGTTTTCGCCGTTTCTTTTTGCGTTGGTTTTTATTTGACAAGTACTTTAAGTTTAGCTACTTTTAGGCAGGTTTTTCTACTGTTCTTTGAATGTTTATTATTGTTTGTGCATAATTGTATTGAACATATGATTGATTGGTGCTATGTTTGCTCGTATAGATTGTCCGGAGTGTGCCGCCTCGTTTTGTGAGGATTGTGATCGTCAGGACCAGCAAGAAGGCAAGTGATACTTTGACCATACTCATTTCTATATTTTATATATGCATTATGTCAGGAAATATCACTCTATTGCATGAAAGGTAGTTTATTATACTGTTGCTGCAAAACCAGTTAGGATAGCCATATGACCTGACTTGTCTACTGTAGATCAACCTAGCCGTGTTGTTAATTTATTGCTATGCTTTGTAGACGAGGTTGGGTTGTGAGAATTCATGGAGTGCATGTGAGCTATTTAATAAACTATGTAGCAACTTTATAATAAATAGAAATCACTTCTGGACGGGCGGGTTTCATCCCGGTAGTTGTGGTTCGGTTGAGGACAATGCCGGGGTTAAATGCACCCAATGGTTTGTTTTGGTGGTGAACCGGGTGCGTCATGGTGTCTACCCTCTCACGCAGTGGGCGCCGTCCAGGCTCAAAAAGATCAGACATGCAATATTACTAGTAGCTTCCGTGTACAGCCACTGGCTATATGGGCTCTGGCTTAGATGAGTAAGTTGTGGGGAACCTGGCTCTGGTAGCTAGCAGATGTAGAATTGTGTTAGGTGTACCGGCTACCAAAGGGTGGAGGCAACCTCTTCAGAAAGTCTTTGTCTCAATCTTCGGGTTGAGTCTAGTGGGGAACGTGTACAAACCTCTGCAGAGCGTATAAACTGATCATGATTAGCCGTGTCCACGGTTACGGACGAACTTTGAGCAACTAGTCAGTACTGTTGATGAATGATCTTGACAGATGAACACTTAATAATAATTTGGATGGGACAAGAGTAGCATGGGTTGCTGTGTGTTTCAGGTAGAACTCAACTTAAAATTTTGACTAGTTTAGTTCAGGAGAAAATTGGCTTTCTGCAAAACTAAACCATAAGCCTTTCCTTTGACTTACCTTGCATGTAGTTGTAGGTCCTTTATATAAACTTTTCCGTGTCACTTGCCGTACAAATCAGATGTACTGACCCGTTGTCGGGCTGTAACCTTCGGTGTTGCAGGTTTTTCAGACGATCAGTAAGGTGCGTTTAGGGGTTGCGAGTCTACACTCAGCATGTTCGCTTGTGGCTGTTGATGGGACTCTACGTTATTTTCTTTTGTTTCCGCTATATTTATATTGAATAAGCTAGCCTTGAGCTATGCAACTTGTTATTTATTTACTCTGGATCATACGTTGTAATAATGATGCACTTGTACTTTGATATACCTCTATAATACTGTGTGTGCCAGCGAGTTCGATCCAGGGACTGGCACTTGAGCACAGAGACTCCAATTCTGTGTGAATTGGGTCGTTACAACTGGGTTAATAGATTAGTCCAAATATGCTCAAAAGTGTATGAAAGTTCAAGCAAAACAATGCAAAGTCACACAAAACATGCATGGAGCAAGCAGAAATTATAGATACGTTTTGGACGTATGAACATCCCCAAGCTTAATTCCTGCTCGTCCTCGAGTAGGTAAATAATAACAAGCATAATTTCTGTGGTGACATGCCACACAACCATATAAGGACTATTAAGTAAATCAATCAAAGCATGCAATTAAATTCAAGTCTTAACAAGAAAGAGTCTATATTAGCATTGACACAAGCAACAAAAGAACAAAAGGTGCAAGAGCTCTCGCTGTCCGTGAGTCGAATGTCTCCAAATGGTGTTTGCGTGCAAGCAGGGGACTGGGAAAAAGAGAGAAAAAAAGGTTGTTGAGAACAACTATCTACTAAAGTTTCACACTTGGTCTCCTTTGAATTCTTATCTTGACTCGTCCCCAGACCACTAGCCAGGTACAAGTCAAGCTGATCCACTCCCTTTCGATATTTTGAGCACTCATGCAATGGATGAGCGTGAGAAAGAAAGTTGACACCTAAAAGGCGAAACAGAAAGAAGGTGGAGGAGGAAGACAAAAATGTGTGAAAGGCTCACATCAATGAGGACAATCATAGGCGAGAGAAGGCCATATGATAGATATGATGTGAGGAGTAGGGATTTCCATGCAACGGATGCACATGTGAGCTAAAAGCTCTCCAAGGGAACTAGTGCGGGTGCATCTAACTTGCTTTCTCAAGAATACCTAGAGCTCGTTTGAGGAGGCTCATCATTGGAATATACAAACCAAGTTCAATAGTGTGAAGGTCCCCACATAGCTATATGCATGATGATTATCTCTATGGAGTACAAGGGATAGAGGATGAAGTACTAGTGTGGATCTCTCAAAAGGAATAGTAGTGTGCCCCCTTCTCTCTTTTTATTTTTCTTTTTCTCTTTTTTCTATTTTTTGTATTTTTTTGGTGGCCTCAATGGCTCTTTCTATTTAACTCTCATTTGTCCTCTTTGGGATCTTTTGATTTTGTCCTCTTTAGGATCTTTTCCTCACATTAGGGGCAACACTCTATATTTTACAAGAATATAGGAGATCTTTCACAATTTACAAAGGTACTCACATAAAGAAGATATAACGATCATGATGCAAATGTATGCCTCTGCCAGGATAGCAGGATATGTAATGATAATAGCGCGTCATGTAGCTAGAGTTCTGAACAGGGTTTTTGGTTTTTGAAAATCGTACGGATTGCCCAAAATACGACATCTATCACTAATAGGCTAAAGCTCTTGACACCATAAGTTCAAACATTACTCTAGTCAATACCTCAAAACTATTGCAAGTTACTACTACAAATAGAACAGCAACTTCAACTACCTACTTCTAGTCAAGACACAAAACTCAGTGCAACAGGCAAACTTTCTAACAATATAAAACATGCAACCTATAGAAAGTTCAACCTAAGACAAAACAAAAGCTCTAGAAGAAAACTAAATCACTACAACTAAACAGGGCAGCAGCTAAGAAAAGAAAAAGAACAACTCACAGCTAAAAAAATAAGCATGCAAATCCTATGAGGAGTTCTAGTTCTATTGGAGCGTGTATCTCTCCCACACAAAAGAGTAAGCTGGGGTCTAACTTGTTACTACAGCAAACCAAGAAAAAACAAACCTATGAAAGTAAAGAGCGAGACGCTCCAAGCATAGCACACCACGCATGATAAAAATATTTATTGGTGATGAGGGACGAACTAATAATTGGTGATGAAGAAGGGGATGCACGGGGGCATCCCCAAGCTTAAATTCTTGAGTCTCCTTGAATATTTATTGGGGATGCATGGGGGCATCCCCAAGATTGAGCGCTTGACACTCCCGAATCTTCTTTCATCATCTTCCATCGCACGCTTGAAAACTCCCTTCATACGTAACTCATCATAAGCTGATTAGAGAGGTTAGTACCCTTAATAAAATGAAATAAATTCACTGGATATAAAGATATTCTTGAATAGCTACTGTTTCTCAAGATTGCCAAAAGGTTTTTTCAAAGAAAAAGCAAGCTTAAGGTTTTCAAAAGTTAGGAGAGACAAAACGGTGCAGAATCTGTGAAAAACAGAACAGCAGGTAGTAAAGACTTTTTTAGGGGCACTTCTGCAACTCAAATCAAAAAACTCAGAACATACGAAAGTTCCGTGATTGTATAGAGCACTCTGTGTAAAAAACTCAGCTCAAAAAGATGAACTGGTGATTTATTCTGATTTTTTCCGTCATGAGGACAGAATCTGTTTTCTGGACAACATGTCACAACTTTCACTTCCCTTGTCATATGAGGCTATACTTTGCACAAAGCTTGAAAAATAAAGATACAATGATGTTGCTACAGTAGTAACAATCATCAAGACCACTAAAAACTGAAAGTAAAAAAAAATCAAACTAAAGATAACAAGGGTTGTCTCCCTAGAGCTCTTTCTTTATAGCCATAAGGATAGGCTTAAGATTTTAATGATGCTCTCATAGGAATAAGGAATAAGTGTTGAAGAACAAAAGAGAGCATCAAGAAGAAAATAACAAACAAATTTAAGTCTAACATGCTTCCTATGCAAAGGGATCTTGTAGAGAAATAACTCATGGAAGCATAAAGATATTAGCATAGGAAGCCAAAATAAGTGCAAATTCAAAACCTTCAACATAAAAGACAGGGAACTTGATATTATTGAAATATCTATGAGCATATGTTCCACTCTCATAATAATTTTCAGTGGGATCATGAATAAACTCAACAATATAAATATCACATAAAGCATTGTTACCATGATCCACATGCAAAAGGGTACTCTTACTCTCCACATAAGCATAATCTTTCTCATTGGTAATAGTAGGAGTAGGACTATCATAAACAACTTGAACATTATAGATTAATTGTGTATTAGGAAGATGGTGTTCAACAAGGGAGTAATTCCCTCCATGATTATGACAAGTTTCATAAGGATAATTTCTCCTTATGTCATAGGTACCTTTATAATCACTAAAGATAGGAGTTATAATATCATCATAGTAGATAAGAGCATTATCATTGCTAGAAACTATATTTGTAAACATGTTGTCTTTATTCGTACTAGCAAAAGAATTATCAATTACCACATCACTAATGGGTAAAGGACTTGCAATCCTATCATCCTCAAGCTTAAAGCTTTCCATATCATCACTCTCAGAGTTAGTACCAAAAAGATTTTCAAGATCATAAGTAGCATTATCATCATTTTCCCAATCACAAAAAGTAACATGCATATCATAATCAAAATCATCTTCAATAGTGCCTACGGACTTAACATCAGGATAATAATGAATGCAATCAAGCTCACCGTCCTCCAAAAATTTATGTCCGTTAGGATAAAAATTGATGCGAGGAATATGCTCAGGCCAGGTTGATACCCATTCTTTTTCCTTCTTGCTCCTCTTCCTCCTCCTCTTCTTTTTCTTCTTATTTACCTTAGGAGGGAGTGGTTCGAGATGAAGCTTCTCCACATATGCTGGTTTATCATTAGAAACAATAGGGGAAACTTGGGAGAAACTCTCCTTTTTATTAGTAGAGATATAAGAGAAATTTTTATACTTTGGTAAAGTTCCCTCCTTTTTAATATTACTTATGTAATCATTTTCATGGCAATTAACAACACAATAGAGATGGCAATTTTGCAAAGTGTTGCTAATTCCTAAGGCATTAACATCTAGCAAAGAAGTCCTTTCTGATAACTCTTCACACATCAAAAATAACATAATTTCATCATAAAGATCAGAAGTGATCATGTTATCACACAACTGGTTAACAGCTATGTTTCTAAAATTCATGCATTGAAAATTGAAGTGACCCTGTATACAGCAAAGTTCACAAGTAAAAGGATAAAGGTCACACAATTCTCTAGCAATTTCATTTAAATCTTTGACCCAAGTGATATTTCTTTCATGCTTATGTTGCTTACAATACTATTCTTCTTCAATCATAGGCCTTTCACAAGGTCTATCCACTCCACAAAAATTAACATGCTTATATAACACTTCATTTTCAGGAATTGGATCATGCACGTTGCAATCATCATGAACAATCTCATTTTCTTTGCAAATCTCTTTAAAAGGTTCATGATGCTTGATCCAATTCTCCTTAGGCATATTAAGATGTGAAGCAAAAGATTTGAGGAAATCAACAAGGAGTTGAGAATCAAGCCCAAACTTAGCACTAAACTTATTAAAACTTGCAGTTTAAACAAAGGACTTAATGCAATCATACTCATAATTTATACCTAACTCTTTACCTTTGTCGATCTCCCAATCTTCAGTATTGCGTTGAATTCTTTCAAGGAGTTCCCATTTAGCATCAATCTTTTCGTTTGTGAAAGAACCCAGAGGAAGCATCGAGCAAGCCTTTATCCTGTCGAGATAGCCTTGCATAGAAATTAGTAATAATCATATCTTTGGGGAGCCCATGGTTAGGACATTTTAGCATTAAAGTTTTCAATCTCCCCCAAGCTTGAGCTATGCTCTCTCCTTCATGAGGATAGAAATTATAAACATAATTCCTATTCTCATGGACTTCATGAAGAGGATAAAACTTGGAGTAAAAGAGAGACTGGATCTCTTCCCAATCCAGCAGGTAAGAATCATCTAGTAGCATGTACCATTCCAATGCTTTTCCTTTCAGTGACAAGGCAAATAATTTCTTCTTGACTTCACCTCTTGTCAAACCTGAAATCTTAAATAACTCACAAAGTTCTGTAAGTTTCAACAAATGAATACTAGGATTGACTGTCCCATCATAACAATCATTAATAATTATTTCAACTATCCCAAGTGGTATTTTGAATGGGATACATTCAGTAGGTGGAGGAGACTTCTCTACCATGGGCGTGGTAAAGCGGCCTTCCCCAAACATCGAACTAAGAGTGCAGTTTTCCATAAGCATAACTAGTGAAAATAAAAACAAGAAATGAAAAGATTTAATTGCAAGATCTAAAGATATACCTTCAAACACTTACTTCCCCGGCAACGGCGCCAGAAATAGCTTGATGTCTACGCACGCTTCTATTCTTGTAGACTATGTTGGGCCTCCAAGAGCAGAGGTTTGTAGGACAGCAGCAATGTCCCTCAAGTGGATGACCTAAGGTTTATCGAACTCAGGGAAGTAGAGGTTGAAGATGGTCTCTCTCAAGCAACCCTGCAATTAAGATATAAGAAGTCTCTTGTGTCCCCAACACACCCATTAAAACTAGGAGTTGTATAGGTGCACTAGTTCGGCGAAGAGATGGTAATATATGGGTGATAGGTGTGGCAATACAAAGTAATATAAATCTGTAATAAAAAGTGCAACAAGGAAACAAGTAACAAAAGTGATTGCAAACGGTGTAACAATGATGGAAACAAGGCCTAGGCTTGATACTTTCACTAGTGGCAACTCACAACAACATTAACATAGTCTAATCACATGATACTTCCCATAAACATGCAATGGAGACGCACTCGGAGGTCATACCTTTGTGGTCAAGAGAGGATGAGAATTATGTAGGGCTACAAGAGCACACCTCAAAGTTCGTAGTTCTCAATCTATGGATTTCCCAATGTCAACGCGGACATCCAAAGAGAGTACCACAATCACCACAACATATCTCAAGGATAGTCAAAGAAAAGCACCAAGAGACTCTCAATCTTCAATCAACACACAAAAGAGGAAATCACTCATGCTCTAACCCATGTCCAATAGACCGCTATCACCATGGTCTCAGGGATTATACTAGATAAGATCAAGTGAGTACATCAATCCAATACATAGAAGAAGGGGAAATAGCATGGGATCACCCTAGATTAACATAGCCTATGATCAAAACGAAGATCACATCATGAGAGAGAGAGAAGAACACATAGCTACTGGTATAAACCTTAGCCCCGAGCAAGAACTACTCCCGGTTCATGGAGGGAGGAAGCAACGTTGATGGAGATGAATCCGGGGGCACTTCCCCGTCCCGGCAGGGTGCCGGCACAGGAATTCTGTCCCCCCCCCCCCCGAAACTTGATGGCGATGGCGGTGGAGATCGGAATTGCTTCTGGAGAAAAGGGGTCTGGAATCAGGGTTTCCTCCGCGGGGGTAAAAATATGGAAAAAGGGGGGAACCAGGGGGGCCACAGGGCAGCCAGGAGGGCAGGTGGCGCGGCCTAGGGTGGACCCGCGCCAGGCACCCTCCTGGGCCCCTGGTGGTGGCCCTCTTTCCATGTCTCGGTTATTCCGGAAGCTTCCGTAGCGCTAATTTTTTTATAATTTTTCCGAGATTTATTGGGCACTTTAATTATTGGAAAAACCTGAAATACAAAAACAGCAGAAAACAGGAACTGGCAACTGGGTGCACTGGGTCAATAGATTAGTCCAAATATGCTCAAAATTGTATGAAAGTTCAAGCAAAACATGGCAAAGTCACACAAAACATGCATGAAGCAAGCAGAAATTATAGATACGTTTGGGACGTATCACCAGGATGGGCCGGCCTCGCCCAACGCCCAGCGCCCCAGGCGGCCCACCCCAGCACGCAGTCAGCGCCCAGGGCGAGCAACGCCTACTCCTCGCCCCTGCCTTCTTGGGCCATAGCCCGCAAGGTGAGCATGCTCCTTTCTTTTTTTTGTTTTTTTCCTTCTACGTTAGTGGGCTTGGCCCAATATCTCTTTCTCTGTTTAGCGCCCGTAGGCGCCGTTTAGCTAGCTAGCGCCATGTCGGCTCAGTAGGCCTTGTTATTTATTTCTTGTTAGAATAATGGCAGATTGTATTGCTTTTTGCGAGGCTTATATATTTTAGACCGTAGATCGGATTGCGACGATCTTAACATGAAACTTTCTTAGAATTTTGTGTATATTCATAAAATGATGTTGTTTGCCATGTTTGATATTGTTAACATGATGTTACCTGCTAATTACCACCGCATGCCACCGTAAACTGTTAATGCAATAAATTTTTAACCGTTGCTCCAATAAAAATGTTCTTTATATGTAAATTGACTAGAATTGCATGTAGATTGTGTTTATGCTGCTCTTGCTTGCTAATAAAAATAATAAAATATGTTTAGGGGAAAACAGTACCAAATACAATAATTATCGTGGGGTCTGTAATAGTTTTTATGTATAGGTTTTATCTCCCACTTAAAGTCACTAGATTAAATAGTTTATTTATGCTTCATCTCTTGCCATGATTGTGTGACATGCCATGCTTGAGTGAGATGCCATGTTAATAACCTTTGCTCATGTTGTGTAGCTAAACAACTTGAACCTTTCTCAATGTGCGGTATCGTCGCGTGTGACGAGTACTCCACTTAACCTGTTAGTAACCGCTCTCGACGGTAGATCCGTATCGTATCGCGTTGTCTCGTGTTGCCTTCTTGATGATGCTTCCTCGTGATTTCTTCGTAGTAATAGTTTCATCTCCGTTGATTGTCTTTCCAGTGTTTACTTCTTGTGTGGTCACGCGGATACTCTTGTTGACGGTGCGAGCTCGCGATCGCCTACACTTTCGGAACCCGACTTATCAATAGTGAAGGACTATACATTACTTATGATCCATTCTATTATAACCAGCGGTTTGCATGCTAGTCTAGGTTAGGTTCGATGTTTGATCCTACCACATGTTTACAGCCTCTCTTATACCGATACAGCCATGTCCCCTCCCAGCAAACCATGTACTGCTATGTTACTATTGCTCGTTGCTCAGCCGCTGCTTAGTATGCATGCTTAGGATGCTACAATGTTACCTTGTTACTCCTTGGATTGGGCTATCACCATTATTATATTGTTGTGGATGATATGATTATTATAATGTTGACTATACTCGACGAAGGATGGAAGGTCTAGGCTATCCCGCCCCGACGCTTTGTTCCATTCGAGTCACTTATGACACGAGTTCCGGGTATTGTGTCTCTTGACGAGCGTTCCTAACCGCGTGTGGGATGCTATGGGGTACCCTGTTCTTACCTACCGAGCTTCAGACATTTCTAGTGGTGGCCCAAGCTGATTTACCATTTGAAAACCATGCATATATGTCTGTCGGGTAGCTCCTGGCAGATATTCTTTAAAACAACCTGGGCCAGCGGGGACATGGATTCCTTGTTGGTCCAACCTGTCGAGCAAAGGACCTGGCCTCATGTGAGAATTTACCGTCAATACAAACCCGTGACAGACGGTAGAGACCAGATCGAGAGCGCGGCCGGCTCTTGAGCTGGATGTCGACTCACCGGGGGCCACCCAGATTTGTGCGTTGTTAGTTAGAGGGACTTTTGGTTCCGGATCTCTCGGAACTAAATCATAAAATGGTTGCCTATGATGGGTAGCAACTGAGAGAGATGGGCGTACGTGCAGAGCCTTGTAATGGGCCGTTGGTACACCCCTGCAGGGTTAAATCTTTTCGAGAAGCCTTGTCCACGGTTATGGATGACTTGAGACCTACTCCTTGTTCATAGACAACAACAACTGAGATAATCTTAATAACTTGATCAACGTGTGTGTTCCTTGACTGCTTCTTCTTCGTCGGGATGCGAAGGGGAGGACAAGGATAGGATAGGTGTTATGCTTGCGTAAGTAGCTGATAGCAGACTTGTTGGAGGCGATTCCTCATCGAATGCTTGGCTTCTTATATTACTCTCTAGATCGTTAGCCACTTCATAAATGCTAGTGCGGAAGCAACCTCGCCACTTACCCCCATCCTTACCGTGAACTACTAGTTGTCCTAGAATGACGAGTGATGAAGTCCTTGCTGGGTCAGTTGACCACTACAGTTGGATGCTGAGTACTTCTTTACTCATGATACTACCCCCAAACTCTTTTCAGGGTTCTTGATCGACAAGAGGTATGGTGATAGACGTTTCACGTGCAGACTCGACGACGACTAGTTAGGCGGATCCCGGCGGAGGGCCTGGACCCGTGTGCTTATAGGAGCGATGTCTTTTTCTCTTTGCCACTAGGCATTTGATTGTAGTCTGTACTCAGAATGTAACTTCCGATGATGTATTGTATTTAAGGCAGTTGTATGACGATTGTATGAGATGTTGTATCCTTGTAGCTGTAATGTTGTGATATCATGTTAGAAATCCAGGCCATATGGCATTGTCATATGTCGAAGTGGGACCGATATTTGCTTCGTCCCCGGATCTGGATGGAAACATCTAGATCTGGAATAGTACCTTACATCGGGCCTTACAGACAACGAGAGCTCTTGCACCTTTATGTTCTTATGTTGCTTGTTTCATTGCCAATAGAGACTCTTGCTTGTTATGAGTTGAATTGAATTACATACCCTTATTTCTTTATTTAAAATTTCCTTTATGGTTGGTAGCATGTCACCACAGAAATTATGCTTGTTATCATTTACCTACTCGAGGACGAGCAAGAATTAAGCTTGGGGATGTTGATACATCCCAAATGTATCTATAATTTCTGCTTGCTCCATGCATGTTTTGGGTGATATTGTTATGCTTTTGCTACACTTTTGATCATATTTGGACTAACCTATTAACTCAGTGCACCTGATAACCCACAACTGCAGGGGATCGAGATAGTCTTCGCGGGTAAGAATAACCCAAATTATAGATTCGACTCAAGGGGAACCAAAGAATATCCACAAGCTTTAACAGTGGAGTTGTCAATTCCACCGCACCTGAGATACACTTACTTGCAACAAGATATTAATAGTAACTGTGATATGGAAGTGATGATAGCAATGGTAATAGTGGTGGGGAAACGGTAATAGTAAAACAGAGAAAGTAAACAACTAGTAACCAGCAGAATTAAAAACACTGTAGGCTAGGAAGATGGATGGTTGGGCGCTGCATGGATAAGACACATCATGTATTTAACTTGGGGCAAGGCACACAGAAAAGCAATGATCATCTAGGCATAAATCAAACATCAGGCATGTATCCCAAAGGTAGTTGTACGTGCTTGCAATAAGAACTTCCACAACATCTTTTCTCCTACCATCCCGCTACGAACGGGGCCAAAAGGAACTTATGGAGATTAAGGTGCTCATGTCAAAGAGCACCGGAACAAGGCATTAACAATCAATGGATACATGGAATCCTCAAATTATAGTCCATCCCATTTGGTGTCCCAAGATGTCACCTTTGGGATCGTCGGTTCCGGACTATAACAGGTGCATACAACTCATCGAAAGGATCAAGAACACAAATATATTCATGAAAACACATAGGGTTCAAATCTGAAATCATGGCACTCGGGCCCAAAGTGACAAGCATTAAGAGAAACAAGTTGAAGCAAAGATGATAGACAACAATCTAGATGATAGGCAACATGCCCCCAACAATCTGATAAAATATTACATGATCTAACTCATCCAATCCCAACCATCCCCTTTGCCTACAGCAGGGAATTACTCACACATGGATGGAGTGGCGATGATGATGACGATGGCGATGATCTCCCCTCTCCGGAAACCAAAACAACCTCCAGATTAGCCCTCCCGGAGAAGAACAGAGGGTGGCGGCGGCTCGGTAGGGCACCAGAGGAATAAATAGGAGCCTCGGTAGGGCACCAGAGGAGGGGGGAGACCCCCAAGCGGCCAGAGGACGCGGCCCCACCCCTGGCCGCGCCAGGGGGCGCCTGGGGGCCCCTTGGCTGACCTCTGGTCCCACTTCTGGCTTCTGGCTCATTCGGGTGCGTGGATTTTCTGGTATTTTTCTGGGAATTTTCTGAGACGTCCAAAAATCCATTTTCCTGTGCACAATAAAACCATATAGGCAGCTCTGCTGAAAACAACGTTAGTCCGGGTTAGTTTCGTCCAAATCATGCAAGAATGAGGGCAAAACAATAGCAAAAGTGTTTGGAAAAGTAGATACGTTTGAGACGTATCAACTCCCCCAAGCTTACCATATTGCTTGTCCTCAATCAATTCAGTACAACGAACTGAACGCGACAGAGAAAACTTTGACAAACTCTTTTGCTTCAATAGATGTATATAAGAATGTACTACGAAAATAATTTAGCAAGTATCAAAACAATGCTATGAGGACAATGCACGAAGTAATCCTTCTTTCAAGTGATCGATCACAAACAACTAAAAGCAAATAATATGCTACTGAAAATCAAGAAAAGATTACAATGCACAAAGCTTGAACATACTAGAGTGGTATTTCGCTAGCCTTAATGAGTGAAGAACAACATAAATGCAGAAACTCCTTCGGAGTTTCAAAGGAGACTAGAACTAGAAATTTCAGAATAAATAATACCACAATCATGCAAAAGACAATGTAGTAATATGGGACAATGCACATTACACTCAGAATGACAATTATGCTCTCCTAGTTGGTGCTTTGAAGAAAGAAGGTGGAGACTCTCGAACCGTGGAGTTTGATGGAAAGGTTTGAAAACCCGTGGATGGAAGCAAAGACTAAACATGTACGAGAGCTCTTGGTTTTGAAAACAGAGATAAAAAGTGTTTTGGGAGTTGCATGCTTCGTCAACGAATGCTACACTCAATCACCTCTTACGCTAGACATGTTTCGAGGAACGGCTCCCAAGACGGAGACGATCACATCCCCTTAATCTCCTTTGTTTATCAGTGCCAAAGTTTTCTGGTTTCTCATAGACAAAGCGTGAAGGAGGGTTTGTTGGTTGTGATTATCTTTTGTGAGGTGGGCGCACTCATGCCAGTCCCTACTCGTATTAGGGGTTTGCAGTTTAGACATGCAATCCCGGAATAAAACATGTCTAACATAAGACGGTCATGAATTACCTACTACTTCCTCATGAGGTAAAACAGAGGCACAACACAGGAGTGCTTTTGAATAATTTCGAGATGGTACAACAAAGTCTTTGTTAGGATGGCCGGTAAATACCACATAGGAAGGTATGGTGGACTCATATGGAAAAACTGGTTTCAAGGATTTTGGATGCACAAGCAGAAATCCGCTTAGTGCGAGCGAAGGCTAGCAAAAGACTGGGAAGCGACCAACTAGAGAGCAATAACAGTCATAATCATGCAGAGCGACAAAGCAACATTGAATTGGGAATGAAAATAATCTGAATATTCTGAAATTCATAGATCATCAAGGCATAGTAGACTTTTCAGCCATAAATATGTGTAAGCATGTGCCAAGTCAATCCAAGAATTCTCCAAAGGGAAATACCACTTCAGTATGCCAAACTATGAATAATGCAATGCATGTAATTCATTTCAACAACACATTATGTACTCTAGCTATTTGGGATTAGCCACAAAGAAAGCATGAACACTGGGAAAGCATTGTAAACATAGCACTATGTCGCTACAAGCTGGTCTCTAAATCATAAGTACAAGCATATGTACAAAAGTAGAAACAAAAAGAGTTCATACCGGTTTTCCTTGTTGCATCCCTTTCGTCGATCTTCGTCATCACTGCCTTGTCGCTTGCACGATTGAACGTAGGAAAATATAATCAAGTGCAAATGCCATCACGGACTCGAGCTAAACTCTACAACAAAGCAAACTAAAGAGAGAAAAGAAAATATTTTTGTATTTTTTCAATGGTTAAACAAAAGAGAAAGAAAAGAGATTTTTTTTTGTTGTTTTTGCAAGATAAAAGAACAAAGAAGAACGGGCAAAAACTTCAAAAAGATCAAAGAAAACAAAATTAAAACGGATAATACAATGGAAAGGTGAGAAGGGAACGTACTCCCACAAGCTTAGGCTTTTGGCCTAAGTTGGTAGTAGCTACTGCCCCCAGGAGCCTCCTGCTCCGGGGTAAGGGTAAGTCCAGGAGTCGTACGAGCCCTCCGGTGCGTACACGGAAGTCCTCGGATCCTCCCATGAGGAAGGCCCTGCGCTCCAAGCGGAAGAAGATCCCTCGCCATGCTCGGTGAAGGTCTCTCCCTGGAAAGGTGGGAACTCACCATGCTCCTCCTCATTGGGCACAACCCCCTCCATGGGGTTATGCGGCTGGTAATTAGCCATGAACTCATCAAACAGAATTTCGTTGAAGGACCATCCGTTCATGCAAGTTTTATCAAACAAAAGTGGTGCAGGTAGACGGATCTCACGATTAATGGTCCTTTCAAACCTCAAAATATAATCAAGGTTACCAAACTGGGAAGTCATGGAAAAATTTTATGCCTCTTCATAGACGCAAGATCAAGACTCGCGTATGAAAAGGGAACATCATCAGGATGCGGGGTGCGCTCAAGAGACTCAAGGATAAGTGTGGCGTAAACCCCACACATAAATCGCCCTTGTTACTGTTTGTAACAAGGCGCCGAGCAATCAAGGCACCCACATTATACTCATTCTTACCAGAGAGGGCGTTCGCATAAATAGAGAAATATGGTGGAGAACCATTGCTCATGTTGTCACGAGCTAACACCCCTCTAGCAACAAAATATGCAAAATACCTGAGGTGTGGAAACAAAATGCTGGAAATCTTTGTGCGTCGAATGTCGGTCTCCTCCTGGCAGCAAAGGGAGTTGAAGAGGGTCCTCAACCCGGAAGGCTGCATGGTCATCTTAGCTGTCTGGCCAACGTTCGGCACACCTATTATATCACAAAACTGTGCCAAAGACATGGTTATGAGATCATTATAAAGTTTGAACTCGACGGTTCCAGCATCATGGTTATAACAAAAACTGTCAACAAAATAGGAGGTAAGCTTTTTGTATTGTACCACACGGCATAAAGCTAGCCGTGTCAAACTTGCATTGGCACAAAGGCCATAAAATTCCTCCTTAATTCCTGAAGCTGTAAGAAAATCATCGCACGGATACATCATTGCGCATGCTGGATTTGTGTCTTCCAACAACTCGAGGGGCACATGATCTTCATTGTAGATCACCCTAACTGCTGAGGGTGAAGATGCAGCTCTAGTGACTCGATCGGAACGCTCGGGCTTATTCTTTGCAAGCCACCCCTTTTATTTTCCAAAGAAACTCATTTCTGAATTTTTTAACAATTCACAAAAACAAGGATTTAAACAAAGTGAGTTGAGGAAAACTACTATACTCACTTACCTAAGGCATCAACTTGCAGCAAAACTTGGAAAATAAATTTCTACACATGCATGCAAGCTCATATGAACAACACCAAGAGTTACTAAATACTCACAAATGAGGCCACCAATCAAAAATCTAATTGGAGGGGTGAAGGAGTTACATACCAGGGAGTATTTGCTCAAAATCTCAGCTCAAACGGTGGGCTGTAGAGAGAGATCGAAAATCGCCTCCAAGAACAGCAAGAATGCAAGAACTGGAGCAGAACTCGTGTTTTTGGAGAGAGAGGAAGGATGAGGAAGAAGATATACCTGGAGGTGGGGCCTGTGGGCCCCAGGCGCCCTATGGGCGCGGCCAGGGGCCAGGCAGCGCCAGCTGGCCGCCTCTGGATCACTCCCGGCATGGAAATTTTTAATATAATTTTTCTGGAATTTTTCTGACAACTTCACTGTTGAAAAAATTTCGAAGTTCAAAAAGCTGCGAAACTTTCTGAAAACTCGAAGCAGTGATTAGAGTTGTGAAGTTTCAAAAACATATAAACTTGGTACAGCAAGGAGAATAAAAGCTAAGGCAAATGAAAACATAACAAGCTCCACTTTTTACTTATATAAAACATGCTTACCAGCAGGGTTGATCAAGTCTTACCAACAAACCGGCGATATATAGAGAAAAAAGCCTCACCTCTCATGAAGTGATCATTGCACCTTTACTTTAATGGACAATGTCCCCACCATGATGGTTTTGTATTTGTGGTGCACATGTAGAGGACAATCCCATTCTCCAATCTTCAAGGTCTCGATGTTCTATATTGAGTTGAGGCCATGCCTCTTGTCAGTCTTCTTCGGAAAATACACTGTGTGTTCTTTATCATTCACATTGAAAGTAACATTTCCTTTATTGCAATTGATAATAGCACCTGCGGTGTTAAGAAAAGGTCTACCAAGAATAAAAGACATGCTCCCATCCTCGGGCATGTCAAGCACAACAAAATCAGTAACGATTTAACAATTAGCAACTTCAACGGGAACATCCTCACAAATACCTATGGGGACGGTTGTTGACTTGTCAGCCATCTGAAGAGAGATATCTGTAGGAATTAGTTTTTCTAAACATAGTCTCTTGTAAAGAGAAAAGGGCATAACACTCACTCCTGCTCCAAGATCACATAAAGCAGTCTTGCCATAATTATTATTTATGGAGCAAGGAATGGTGGGTATACCTGGATCACCAAGCTTCTCAGGAATCTTGCCACTAAAAGAGTAGTTAGCAAGCATAATAGATATTGCTTCATTAGGAAGTTTACTTTTATTAGTAACAATATCTCTCATATATCTCGAATAAGGAGGTAACTTAATAGCATCACTCAAAGGAATTTGAAGAAAAAGAGGTTTCATCCACTCACAAAACTTATTGTAATGATCTTATTCTTTAGTTTTGAGAGACTTACCTGGAAAGGGCATGGGTTTTTGTACCCATGGTTCTCGTTCCTTCCCATGTCTTCTTGCGATAAAATCTTCTCAAGTGTATTTCTTGCGTTTGTCGGGTGCTTCTTCTTCTCGAACTTCGGCTGGATCATTGTTTTCACCATCCTTTATAGGCTCAGCACCGTCTTCAGTCTCAGCATCGGAAGTAGATATACTATTTGGATCATTGGAATTTTCAGCTTCTTTGTAATTCTTCTTCTTCTTCGGAGTGCTAACAATTTCTTCTTCCTGTATTTGAGAATCTTGCTCGATCCTCTTAGGATGCCCCTCCGGATAGAGAGGATCTTGAGTGCTAGTTCCCCCTCGGGTTTTAATCCCGAAGGCCTGTATATCCTGTTTGGCATTATTTGCAAGAAAATATTTTTGCACATTAGAAATTTGATCAAGCTGAGTTTGAACCATATGAAAATGCTTCACAAGACATTTAACATCATTAACTGTTCTACCTAGAACATCAAGCAAACTTTTGATAGCAAGGGAATTATCATGCAACTGACTTTGTATCCTCTCATTAAAGTGATTTTTCTTCATAATGAAATTATCAAGCTCATCTAAACATTGATCAGTAGGCTTACCATGAGGAATGTCACTTGCATTGAAATCTAAAAGAGAATGTACCTCTACCATAGGAGGATGAGTAGTCGGCTCACACAACTTCTCGATGGGGGGTAGATTCTTCACGTCTTTAGTTTTAATACCCTTCTCTTTAATAGACTTCTTTGCTTCTTGCATGTCTTCGGGGCTTAGGACAAGCATGCCCCTTTTCTTTGGTGGTGGAGATGGTTCAGGGATAGACCAATCTTCGTGGTTCTTGGCAATCTTGCCCATTAATTCTTCTGCATCGTCCGGTGTTCTTTTCCTGAAAACACAACCATCACAACTGTCCAAATAGGATCTAGATTCATCAGTTAGACCAGCATAAAATATATCAATTAATTCATTCTTAGGGAATCCATGTCCCGGTCTAGCCTGGATCAGATTGCAATACCTCCCCCAAGCTTTAGGGAGGTTCTCATCCTGCAACTGTTTAAAGTTATAAATTCTTCGTAAAGCATGATGTTGCATATGAGCAGGAAAATATTATCAACAAAAGAGTGCGCTAAGTCTTGAGGACTCCTAATGGAACCACATGTAGTGCATCATACCATGCTTTAGCACCTTCCATCAAAGAGAAAGGAAAAAAGCTTAGTAACATATAAATTTCGTATCTTCTCATCTGTAGTAAACAGGCCACCTAACTTAGTGAGTTTGGTCAGGTGTGCAATAGTATCATCATTTTCTCTGCCATCAAAGGGGTCAGATTCAACCATAGATATAAGTGAAAGATCAACAGAGAAATTATAATCAGGATCATTGATGCATATAGGAGACGTAGCAAATTTAGGATCCGGAACGGTCTTGTTCTTCAAGGAGTGTTCTTCGAGAAGCTTCTTAATAGCATCAGGGTCAGAGTCGTCAAACTTTGTTAGCTCCCTGCATAAATCATCATCAAGTATAATATAATCATCATCAGGGAGTCTCTCCTTGAGTTTACTCAAATCGGGATAAGTGTAAGTTCCATCAAAAGGATAGCAAGTGTCAGGAATTTCAATTCCAGATTTTTTTTGCAGCAGCGATCTGTTTCTCAAGAGTGTGATAACTGAACCAATATCATCAAGAGTAGTAGAAGCATCATCAAAAGTATCGGACATAGTAACAGATTCAGTAGAGGCATCATGTGGTGAAGGGGAAGCAAACTTACTCATAACTGAAGGTGAATCAAGTGTAGCACTAGTGTTCAGAACAGTACCTTTTCTTGTACAGGATGGTAAGATCGGGACCTTGGGGCCTTCTTTCTTACCCATAGCGGATAAATTGCAGAAGGTACAATACTTCAAGTAGACTTGTGAATAAAGCTATGCTCCCCGGCAACGGCGCCAGAAAACAGGCTTGATAACCCACAACTGCAGGGGATCGAGATAGTCTTCGCGGGTAAGAATAACCCAATTTATAGATTCGGCTCAAGGGGAGCCAAAGAATATCCACAAGCTTTAGCAGTGGAGTTGTCAATTCCACCACACCTGAGATACACTTACTTGCAACAAAATATTAATATTAACTGCGATATGGAAGTGATGATAGCAACAGTAATAGTGGTGGGGAAACGGTAATAGTAAAACAGCGAAAGTAAACAACTAGTAACAAGCAGAATTAAAAACACTGTAGGCTAGGGAGATGGATGGTTGGGCGCTGCATGGATAAGACACATCATGTATTTCACTTGAGGCAAGGCACACAAAAAAGCAATGATCATCTAGGCATAAATCAAACATCAGGCATGTACCCAAAAGGTAGTTGTACGTGCTTGCAATAAGAACTTGCACAACATCGTTTGTCCTACCATCCCTCTACGAATGGGGCCAAAAGGAACCTATGGAGATTAAGGTGCTCCTGTCAAAGAGCACCGGAACAAAGCATTAACAATCAATGGATACAAGGAATCCTCAAATTATAGTCCATCCCCTTTGGTGTCCCAAGCTGTCACCTTTGGGATCGCCGGTTCCGGACTATAACAGGTGCATACAACTCATAGATAGGATCAAGAACACAAATATATTCATGAAAACACATAGGGTTCAGATCTGAAATCATGGCACTCGGTCCCAAAGTGACAAGCATTAAGAGCAACAAGCTGAAGCAAAGATGATAAACAACAATCTAGATGATAGGCAACATGCCCCCAACAATCTGATAAACTATTACATGATCTAACTCATCCAATCCCTACCATCCGCTTTGGCTACAGCAGGGAATTACTCACACATGGATGGAGAAGTCATGGAGGGAGGATGGAGTGGCGATGATGATGATGATGGCGATGATCTCCCCTCTCCGGAAGCCAAAACAGCCTCCAGATTAGCCCTCCCGGAGAAGAACAGAAGGTGGCGGCGGCTTCGCGACGTAAATTGGGAAAACAACTTCTATTTCGGGGTTTCTCCGTCACGGGAATAAATAGGAGCCTCGGTAGGGCACCAGAGGAGGCGGAGGCCCCCAGGCGGCCAGAGGGCGCGGCCCCACCCCTGGCCGCGCCAGGGGGCGCCTGGGGCCCCCTTGGCTGCCCTCTGGTCCCACTTCTGGCTTATGGCTCCTTCGGGTGCGTGGATTTTTTGGTATTTTTCTGGGAATTTTCTGAGACGTCCAAAAATCCATTTTCCTAAGCACAATAAAACCATACAGGGAGCTCTGCTGAAAACAACGTTAGTCCGGGTTAGTTTCATCCAAATCATGCAAGAATGAGGGCAAAACAACAACAAACGTGTTTGGAAAATAGATACGTTTGAGACGTATCAGCACCCCAATGCGAGTTTCTGTTTTCTGCTGTCTTTTTATTTCAGGTTTTTCAATTACTTAAAGTGCCAGAAAAATTCTGGGAAAATATATAAAAAAATCAGCAACCCGGAAGCTTCCAGACGCCCGAAGGGGGACAGGGGGACAGGGGGCCCCACCTTTGCTCTTCATTGATTAGACCTTCTGTGCTGCCCTACATGATCAAGGCACATTCATAATTTTCCTGCTATTGCTATGTTGAGTTTGCTGGGATCTGATGGATTATAAGATTATGTTCAGATTTTCATGAGTAATATATTTGGTTCTTCTACTTTTTTATTTATGTTCTTGAGTAATTCTTGCATGTTCTACATTGTTGTTTATTGCTTTGGCCAAGTGGTAGGTAGAAACTCCAAGAGGGAGCGTTATGCATGATTCACTACTGGAATTCACAAGTTTGCCATGTGCCAGGGTCTTTGCCGTCTGTTTTTCGTCGGGGCAGACGGCAAAGTAGGGGTATGCCATCTGCTTCCCTAGATACAGACAGCAAACCTCAGACATACGGTAAACAACTACTTTACCGTATGCGCTGGCCAATGCAGACGGCAAAGGTCCCTATGCTGTCCATAGGCAGACGACAAACAACCCAGTGGGCCCACCCGGGCTGCGTCTCCTCTGGCTTAACGGACCCGTGCTATGCCGTCTTCTAGCGGACGGTTAAGTTGTAGTTCTTTAGTTTTTCTAGAGCTTTTATTTTGTTTTAGGTTGAACTTTCTATAGGTTGCATGTTTTATCTTGTTAGAGAGTTTTCCTGTTGCACTGAGTTTTGTGTCTTGACTAGAAGTAGGTAGTTGAAGTTGTTGTTCTCTTTGTAGTAGTAACTTGCAATAGTTTTGAGGTATTGACTAGAGTAATGTTTGAATTTTTGGTGTCAAGAGCTCGAGCCTATTAGTGATAGATGTCTTATTTTGGGCAATCCGTGTGTTTTTAGAAAAACAAAAACCCCTGTTGAGAACTCTAGCTACTAGATGGATCACTAACCTCTGGAGGGTTCGAATATTAGAGTACACTCACGTACCATGAGTCGAGGATGCTCAAGGATAACCAAACCACCATACACTCCTCCTCGGGGTACTTGTCTCTTTGTGAACCTCCTGATTAGATTGAGAGTTACCGATAATAAGTGCATGAGTTCTTCGGACTAATGTGAGTATTCGCAAGTTGACACTTCCACCCACCTATACTTTTTCTAGCCTCTTCGGTACCGTGCATTGCCCTTTCTCACCTTGAGAGTTGGCGCATACTTCGCCGGTGCATCCAAACCCTTGGCATGATACGCTCTGTCATCATAAGCCTCCTTATATCTTTCCTCAAAACAGCCACCACACCTACCTACAAGAAATTTCCATAGCCTTTCCGAGATACATTGCCATGCAACATCCACCTTCTCATGACTTGATCCTCATGTCATACATGCTACTTGCTAGATCGATGAGCCACATGCTAGTTGGGCCTTGCCCTAATCATTGCTACATGACGCGCTAGTATCATTGCATATCCTGCTATCCTGGGAGAGGCATACATTTGCATCATGATAGTTATATATTCTTTATGTGAGTACCTTTGTAAAGTGTGAAAGATCTCCTATATTCTTCTAAAATATAGAGTGTTGCCCCTAAAGTGAGGTAAAAGATCCCAAAGAGGACAAAATCAAAAGATCCCAAAGAGGACAAATGAGAGTTAAATAGAAAGAGCCATTGAGGCCACCAAAAAATACAAAAAAATACAAAAAAGAGAAAAATAAAAATAAAAAGAGAGAAGGGGGCACACTACTATTCCTTTTGAGCGATCCACACTAGTACTTCATCCTCTATCCCTTGTACTCCATAGAGATCATCATCATGCATATAGTTATGTGGGGACCTTCACACTATAGAACTTGGCTTGTATATTCCAATGATGAGCCTCCTCAAACGAGCTCTAGGTCTTCTTGAGCAAGCAAGTTAGATGCACCCCCACTAGTTCCCTTGGATAGCTTTTAGCTCACATGTGCATCCGTTGCATGGCAATCCCTACTCCTCACATCATATCTATCATATGGCCTTCTCTCGCCTATGATTGTCCTCATTGATGTGAGCCTTTCACACCTTTTTTGTCTTCTTCCTCCACCTTCTTTCTGTTTCGCCTTTTAGGTGTCAACTTTCTTGCTCACGCTCATCCATTGCATGAGTGCTCAAAATATCGAAAGGGAGTGGATCAGTTTGACTTCTACCTGGCTAGTGGTTTGGGACGAGTCAAGATAAGAATCCAAAGGAGACTAAGTGTGAAACGTTAGTAGATAGTTGTTCTCAACAACCTTATTTTCTCTCTCGTATTTCCCTATCCCTTGCTTGCACGCAAACACCATCTAGGCCGCACCAGGGGGCCTCCTGGATGCCCTGTGGGTCCCCTCGATGCCCCCCTCCGCCTATATTTAGCCCTCGGGGTGGAAACCCCTAATATCAATCTCTTTTCCGTGACCTCGCCTCTGTACCGCCGCCACCGCCGTTTCAAGATCGGGGCTGCCTGGAGAAGCTGCCCCGGCACCCTGCCGGGAGGAGGACTCCCCTCCGGGAGACCATCCATAGCCATGGACGCCTCCCGGATGTACCGTGAGTAGTCCCCCTTGGAACATGGGTCCGTGACCAGTAGCTATGTGATGTACCTCTCCCCTCTTTGTGCTTCCACTTTCGAGACCTCGTGAGCTACCTCACATGATCGAGGCACTTGTAATTTCTGTTGTTGCTATGCTGCGTTTGCTGGGATCTGATGGATTATGAGACTATGTTCAGATTGTGATGAGTAATATATATATGGTTCTTCTCTTTTATATTTTGTTCATGAGTAAATTTTTGCATGTTCTCCGTTGCAGTATTTTACTTTGGCCAACTAGTTTGCTTGCAACTCCAAGAGGGAGCGTTATGCTTGATTGTGCGTTCAGCCCCCTGATGTCTAGCTTGAGTGACAGAAACATGAGACTAGGGGATGTGTTGTTGCCACCAGGGATAAAACAATGGTGCATGTACCCGCGGGTGCAAGGATTGTTTACTTTACGCAAAGTTCTTTTAATGCAGTTGTCTGTTGCTTTGAGTTTACACATTGGGTGGGATTCGCAACTTAATACCAGCGAGATGTTCTGGATAGATATCTCAAGGTGGTTGATTCGTAGTAGATGCAGTTGGATTTCGGTCTACTTACCTTGGCGTACTGCCCATTTCTTTTGAGCCCTTCCTTTCTTTGCAGCATAGTTAGCATTGCGGTGCCTTCATAATTCTGTCAATTTCCCAGCTGTGATTTGTTTACCTCGCTATCACTTTTATCGTCTTTTGGGAGAGAGACATCACTAGTGAAAATCACGGGACCCCGGTCCATCTTCACATTATTGTTTACACCCTTAGTTTACTTTCAGTCTTTACTTTCAGTTTCCACTATTATTATCTCTTGCGTTGATCCTTTGTAAACAGCAAGGCCGAAGGAATTGACAACTCCTATGTACTCGTTGGGAGCAAGGTTATTTGTTTCTGTGTGCAGGTCCTGTCAACTCCCTAGCCAGAAGCCAATTTCTGGCGCTGTTGGCACCTTCTTGTATTTCTGCGAGTCCTACTGTAGACAAACCTTGGTATCTTCACCGAGGGAAATTTGCTGCTACACTACATCTCACCTTCCACTTGGGGTAACAAACGAGGAGTGAGAGAACTATCCTCACCGTATCACAAGGCCGCCTCTCCTCACCTCGGCCGCCACCGGGCCCGAGCAAGCCGTCGCCGGCCTCCCCTGAGCAAGCCGCCGCCCACCTCGCCGATGCCACCTCCACCCCACCCGCATCCACCCACCGAAGGTAAGCCCGGCCACTCCTCCCCTCCATGCTATTTTTTAGGATTTTTCTTGTTAATTACTAGTTAGGTTTAGTTGCTTTTAGGTTTTAGTTAGTTATATTTCTCTGTTTTAGTTAGTTTTATGTTATAATTAGTTAGATTTCTCTATTTTAGTTAATTTAGATTGTGTTAGATTTTTTTGTTTAGGGCGAATTAGATATGTTTTCTTCTCTGTTTAGTTTAGGTAGTGTAAGTTCTTTGTAGGAATGAGGAGATAGAGTAGAGAGAGATAGAGTGTGGGTGTATTAGACTTCTCACAGGAAAAATAAAAAGAGCTTAGAGCTCATGTTAAGATTCCTGAGGAATTTGGTGGTGTCAATCCTATGATCCAAAGGCTCCATAGGAAAAATCCTTAGGAATCCAAAAAATCCCTTAGGAGTAAAAGTTGAATAGGAAAAGAAGAAGAGAAACAAAGAAAAGAAAGGAAATAACAGAAGAAGAGGAAAACAAATTAGGAGTAATAGTAAAATAGTAAAAGAAGAAGAGAAAAAAGAAGTTGAAGGTTAATAAAAAGAATGAGGAGGAGGAGGAGGGGAGCTTGGGGTAAAAGAAGAATAAGAAGAAGAAGTTGGAGGTGGAGATGAATAAGTAGAAGTTGGAGGTGGAGAAGAATAATAAGAAGAAGTTGGAGGTGGAGATGAATAAGTAGAAGTTGGAGGTGGAGAAGAATAAGAAGAATAAGTTAGGGGTGAAGAAGAAGGAGGAGGAGGAGGAGGAAAAAACAAGAGAAAATGAAATGAAATAAATGAAAATAATAGGGAAAAATAAAAAAAGATGTAATTACCGGGATGAAGTGTGCGTGTTGATTGGGTGCATTTTAATGTGCAGGACTTTTCCTAGTGTGAAGGTCTGGTGGTCGACGACCTGCGCCCCCTCCATTCGGCAACCTCCCTGAGTTCGAGGGTGAGCAAAACAATTGTTTTCCTCCCCGCCCCTTTTTCCTTTGCTCAATTATGTCCTTCATGCCCATGATGGTAGCTCTAGCCGGTAGATTTCATATATTCATATGTAAAGTCGCGTAACCAGTATGCGTCTCCCGTTCGAAAGGATTACAGTATAAATATGCATTCATTTGCATATTTATAATAGTAATTATTTTGAATTGTCCAACGTTATCCATGGACAGCCCGAGTATGTGTAGATTGGGTCGTTTTTCCATGCTCTGTTCCTGGTTCGACGTGGAATTTCATTAGCGCCTCCCTGTTGTTCTCCGGATACACAACCTCTCGGCTTGTTGTCTAGACGTGTATTAGGAGAATAGCGGGGAGGTGCTGCCAAAATTCTGCGTCGGGTCGGGAGCAGAGCATGGGAAAACGAACCCAATCTACACATACTCGGGTAGGATTAGGACCTATCTTTACCTATTAGTGTGTAGGTTAATTCATTGCATATGTCGTAGCTATGTATAAAAGCAATAAAAAGTGGACGTAATAAAATTGACAAACTTGTATATTTGATGTTTAGTAGCTAGCTAGTGACAAGATGAGAGATGATCGTGCCTGGATGTACACCGGTCGCCCTAATCAGAAATAGATGACCACTGAATGGGAAATGAAAACCAAGGACTTTCTGAGAGCAGCGTTTGCAAACGGTCAGAGAAAATCCTGGTGCCCCTGTGTTAGGTGCGACAACTATAAATAGGCGACAAAGGTGGATATGGGTAAACACTTGCAGAAGTGGGGTTTTAAGCCTGATTATACGGTGTGGACTTTCCATGGTGAGTCTGCCGGACGCAGGAAATAGGAGGTGGTCCGCCAGCGCACGGACGAGTACGGAACCGGGATCGAAGACATGGTGCAGGACTTTGACGATGCGCAGGATGAGGACGATGAGATGATGGAGGAAACTGCGAAGGCCTTCTATGAGATGTTGGAGTCCTCAAAACGTCCTCTCCACGCTCACACTGATCTTTGTCAGCTCGATGCCATCGCACAAGTGATGGCTCTGAAGGCACAATTCAACTTGGGCACAGAATGCTACAATGCGATCATGACCCTATTTGGGCGGTTTCTACCAAAAGATCATGTTATGCCTGCAAACTTGTACCAATCGGATAAGATCCTCAAGGTACTTAAGATGACCTATGAGCATATACATGCTTGTGAGAATGGATGTGCTTTATTTAGGAAAGAGTATGCGCAGGAAGACTATTGTCCCAAATGCAAGTCATCCAGGTATGTTGTGGTAGACAATGGTCAAGGTGAGAAGACACATACCAAAATACCCGTAAATGTTCTTCGGTATCTTCCAGTGATACCAAGAATTCAACGCCCTTACATGATGGAAGAGACAGACAGACAGATGACATGGCAAAAATATGGGAAGAGAACGAAATTTGATGAAGATGGGAAGCCGATTTTGACTCACCCATTAGATGGTTTAGCATGGAAGCACTTCGATGAAAAACATTGTCAAAAAGCTACGGAGCCAAAGCATTGCCGAATCTCCGTCGGCATGGATGGGTTCAATCCTTTCGGTCTGATTGCAGCCTCATATAGTTGTTGGCCTGTATTTGTCATGCCACTCAATCTCCCCCCCCCCCTCAGAGATTATGAAAAGGAAGACCATTTTCCTGACATTGATAATACCAGGGCCCAAATATCCGGGGAAGAATATGGATGTGTACATGCAACCGCTTAAGTAGGAATTGCAACAAGCTTGGGATGAAGGGTTCAATACATACGATGTAGCTAGAAAAAAGACCTTCATAATGCATGTGTAGTACCAGTACTCGATGCATGACCTGCCGGCGTATGCGCTTTTCTTTGGCATGTGTGTTCATGGAAGGTTCGCATGCCCAACATGCAAGGCTGCTATTCAGTTTCATTGGCTGAAGGCGGGTGGCAAGTATTCCTGCTTCGACTTGCATAGACAGTTTATGCCTCCTAAGCATCCTTTCAGAAGAGACAGGAAGAACTTCATCAAAGGCAAAGCTGTCAAAAACCTGGCAGCACCTACGATGACGGGTGAACGGGTCCTGGCTCAGTTGAAATCTCTCGAGCCTGATCCAGAACGTCCCGGGTATTTCAAAGGATATAATTCGGAACACGCATGGACTCACAAGACATGCTTCTGGGATCTCCCCTACTTCAAAGACCTCGAACTTCCACACAACATTGATGTGATGCAACTGAAAAGAATATCGGTGAGGCCCTATTTGGTACATTTTTCGGCATATATGGGAATTCAAAGGATAATCCTAAAGCTAGAGTCGACCAGGAGACTCTATGTGATAGACCTTTATAGAACATGCGACATCCTAAAGGAAGGAAGAATTGGTCGAAGCCAAGGGCCTGGTTCAATCTTGAAAGGGGGCATATGAGGGAAATTCTCTTGTGGGTGCAAAACCGTTTAATGTTCCCCGATGGGTATGCAGTGAATCTGAGGAGGGGAGCTAGTCCAGAAAAATTGAAAATATTTGGGCTCAAGAGTCATGATTGGCACATATGGCTTGAGCGGGTAATGCCGGTGATGTTGCACGGCTATATCCCCGAGGAAGAATGGCTAGTACTAGAAGAACTGAGCTATTTCTTCTGTGTTCTTTGTGCTAAAGAACTATCCGATGGCGTGCTAGAAGACATGGAAGAGACGGCGGCGGAGTTTCTCTGCAAGTTAGAAAAGATCTTTCCACCGGGTTTTTTTAATCCGATGCAGCATTTGATATTGCATCTCCCGACCGAGGCAAGATTGGGTGGCCCTGTGCAAAACCGTTGGTGCTATTCAACTGAGACAATGCAGAAGACGCTTCGAGAAAAATGTAAAAATAAACGTAGAATTGAAGCATCCATGGCCGAGGCATTCATTACCGAGGAGGCGGAAAACTTCGTGACAGCACACTATGAAGCCAAAAATCGCCATTTTCATAATCCAAAGCCTCGATACAATACCGGCGACCCCGAACGACGTCAATCCAACCCCAGCCTATTCAAAGGGAAGCTTGGATCTGTTGGTGCTTCGAGAAATATGATTTTGGATCTCGAAGATTGGAGGACCCTTACGTTGTATATCTTTACCAACCTAACAGAAGTGCGTCCGTACATCGAGTAACTGCTCGGTACGTAAAATGTTTTGCAACTTCTTATAATTCTGGTGTCTTATTCACATCAATTGGTACAGTCGATGTGTCGCCCAATACTCGAATGGAGCGGTTATTGAAAGGGATTCCATCGCAGAGTATGAGCTTCTCGCGAAACATGGACACGGCAATCCTGGTTTCATCTCTTGGTTCAAACGAACGGTAACTACCATTCATAAAGGGTTTCATTTGTTGGTCATATTTCTGACTAATATACCAATCTTTTCCTATTAAACTTATAGGAAAATTCACCTGACGAGCCTATAGACGCCGAATTGAGACAAGTCGCTAATGGTTTTGACTTTAAGGTCCGTACATTTGAGAAATACGATATCAACGGGTATCGCTTTCGTACCGTTGGTAAAGAACAAATAATGCCCGATCGAACATCTACAAATTCGGGTGTGTCGGCTGTTAGCGAAGGAGGTATCGAATATTATGGAAGAGTTGAAGCTATATACGAACTTCTATTCTATGGTGAAAATCCTCCCAACGTCGTTGTCTTCAAATGTCATTGGTTTCTTCCGTCGGAGACTAGACGAACTCATGAACATGTAGGTCTAGTCGAAATTCGACAAGACACACATTTCAATGTCCACGATGTCTATATTACGGCTCAGCAGGCCACCCAGGTTTTCTATCTATCATACCCCTGCCAAATGGTTGAAAACCTGAAAGGTTGGGATGTCGTTTATGATGTACCGCCACATCTTAGACCACCTCCCCCCAACGAATATGATTATGAGCCTCACATTAACCCGGAGATATATGAAGGACAATTCTTCCAAGAAACCCAGAGCCTCATAAATCGTTTCCGAAATCGCTCTACACAACCCGAGAACATGGAACAAGACAATGAGAGTGAACCCGATACCGATGATGAGGAAGAAGACCATACCAATGATGTGCAAGAACCTCTTGAAGAAGAAGAGGTTACTGGTCCAGATGACTTGTCAATGCTTGACCGTTTACAGAAAGGCCTTCCAAATGTTGGTGTTTTTTAACCCGATGATGCCGTCATTTATGACGACACGCGTGATAGTGATGATGATCCATCAAGTGATCCCGGAGAAGAGACGGATGATCTGGACTATTGTTAGTTGTATGAATCCCAACTTTAAATATATGTATATATATTCTCATTATAGTAATTACTTTTTTCTTGTGTAGTAGTATTATTTCTTTTTCTCATTTGTACTAATTTCTTTTACTATGCTTTCTGGCAAGTTCGTGACAGATATGGAGGGCGAGACCTCCGCGGGTGGTTCTTCGTCACGAGGTAGGGGCGGGGTACTACGCTCGCACCAGGGACTCTACGGAGGTCTTTGCTCGATAGTATGTCCTCGCCTCCTACATCTGAGGTGCCCAAGGGGAGAGGAGGTCGGACGAAGAGGGGCGGGAGAGGAGGCAGAGCAGGTGGTGGCCGCACGAGAGGTAGGCGGACAGCTGCGCCTTCCTCGCCACCACCTCCGGCTGATTCACCAGAGCACAGGGTGGATACCTCCTCGGAGAGTCCCGTGGTGGAGTAGGAGGCTACATCCGAGCACACGCCCTGGGATCCGTGGCCGGAGGTGGAGACGCCCGAGGGGGAGGTTGGTGACCAGAGGCAGGTTGGTGAAGAGGAGGTGGTTCCCACTGATGATGAGGCTGAGAAGGCTGAGGGTAACACCGTGTACCAGCGTGGGGGTACACGGATCCCGGCTGAGCCGGTGACTCACGCCCATAGGTCATTGATTACGCCTGATGGAGAGACGTAAGTGCACTTAATTACTTTGTTTCAGTACGCCGAGGTTTATGCAAATATCTGATGGCTTTTTTTACTTTTTTGTATTGCAGGGGTTGGGCATACGCCTCGGGTGTCCTCAATCCCAACGGCATCCTTGGTGTGCTCATCAGGCAGAATTTCCCGGGGTTGGTTCAGTTGCCCGATGATGGTTCGCCTCTGCGGCCTGGACTCTTTTGGGAGTACTATATAGCTGCCGAGGCCCCGTCAAATATGACCGTCAACTGGGTCGAATGCCACACCAGAGCGGACATGGTGTTGAACGGCTTTTGGGTAATTTCGCTTTCACATAATGGGAACTTGAGAATAGCTAGGTAGTTGGTGCACTCATCAGTGTTGTCTCATGCTATTAATTGCAGGTCTATTACAAGGTCGAAGAGTCCATGGAGGAGGAGGCGGGAAAGGTGCTCATCCAAGAGTGCAGGCGCCTCTTGCAGAACACAAGGCACGAGATGCGAGTGCAGGCGGTCCGTGACTACTACGCCAAGCTTGGCCTTAAGCGTAGCAAGTAGGAATGCCGAAAGAAGTATCTTTCGAGGGACCAGTACATGATGGTAACCCCTTCTTGCGTCTTTTAGTTTCGTTGATTTTATTCGTAGCTAGCTAGGCCTATAATAGCTAATCTTCCTGTTTACTAACTTAGGCGCCACCGAGATGGTGTGCGGATAAGATTGATTGTTGGGAGCTCATTGTGGACCAGTGGTGCTCAGAAGCCTGGTTGGCCGCCCACAACAATGCCAAGGACCGGCGCGCCCAGATGGTTGGTGTGCCACACCATCAAGGCAGCCGCAACTTAGCTGGTTACGGGGGAAAATGGGTATGTGTGTTTTGCTAATATTGTCTTTTACGCACCCACAACTTAGTCGTTTACTAATATTGTGCTTTGCTTTGTCTTTTAGGCGGAGCATCATAAAACAGAGCTTCTTGGGGTGTTCGACAATTATGGCATGGCCCATACAGCGTCGTACAATAAGGCCAAGGCACTCTCACAGTCGGATATTTCCACTCTGTCGACTTTCACCAACGTTGCCACCTATGGTAAGATGAAGGCTTATACCGAGGTGGCGAAGGAGAAGCACGGGCAGGATTATACCCCCGTTGGGAAGCCTATAGACCACGGTGATGATCTCTGGTGGCGGAAGGCGCCATGGTGCCATGGCCATTGGAGATAAGTTGATTCGATGCAATAGGACTCTTCCTGAGATCAAGGCGCGCCAAACGAGCTCTTCTCCTGCTATAAGGACTCGTGCGCGGCCAGTCGATCTCTCTATCGAAGTTAGCCATAAGGACTCTTGCATTCTTGTGTTCTCTCATCGAATATTACAGTGCTAACAACAGGAGTGGGGTTGCAGGAAGCTCTTGAAAGAGAGCGACAGAATACCCAGCGGCTACTCGAGGAGAAGGAGCGATTGGCGGAGGAGAAGGCAGCAGAGAGAGAGCGGTTGGCGGAGGAGAGGACGGCGAAGGCTCTTGAGGAGGCCGTGGCATGCCACGATGCGTCGAAACGGGCCTTGTACGAGCTCATCGTGGTAAGTCACTTGTTCATAGTCACCCAAAGAACGCATGTTATAATGTTTGTTTATATTAGGAACTAATATGATTGACTCGTGGAAAACAAATGTGTAGACTATGTGCGAGAAGACTGGTCAGGCCGCTCTACCGATGTCAATCATCTCTTCTGTGGGGAAGGTGAGTATCTTTCAATGATCATCAATACCTTATTGAGTGGTGTCATGCTAACCGCTAGTTGATCTTTTCGTGCAACATAACTCTCGGGCTGCATCCCATGACCCTTCTCCCCCATCAACCTCGGGCAACCCGACTGATGCTTCTCAACCACCTCAGCCTTGAGGGGCTACACTTAGGTAATTTATGTTCTATATTTTGCTTTATAAATGCTTAGTTAGTTTGAAAATGCATATTTACCTTGATTTGCTCACAAAATGGTGAAGTTAGCTTCATTTGCTGACAAGATACTAAAGTTAGGTTGAATCGCTCACAAAATGCTAAAGTTAGCTTGATCCGCTTAAAAAAATCTAAAGTTAGTTAAAGTGCCTCACAAAATGCTAAAGTTAGCTTAATTGGCTCACAATATGCTAAAGTCAGCTTAATTCCTCAAAACATGCTATTAATTTCTCAAATTATTCTAAAGTTTCTTAAATGCTCACAAATGCTAAAGTTAGCTTCATTGGCTCAAAACATGCTAATGTTTGCTTAATTGGTCACAAATTTTAAAGGTTAGCTTAATTTCTCAAAATGTGCTCACAAATGCTAAAGGTTAGGTGCCTCACAAAATGCTAAAGCTAGCTTAATTGGCTAACAATATGCTAAAGTCAGCTTAATTCCTCAAAACATGCTAGTGATTGCTCAAACTATGCTAAAGTTTCTTAAATTGCTCACAAATGCTAAAGCTAGCTTGACTGACTCAAAACATGCTAAATTGCTCACAAATTTTAAAGGTTAGCTTAATTTCTCAAAATGTGCTCACAAATGCTAAAGGTTAGCTTAATTGCTCACAAACGCTAAAGAAAACAGAAGAAGAAGAAGAAGAAGAAGAAGAAGAGAGAAGAGAGAAGAAGAAGAAGAAGAAGAAGAAGAAGAAGAGAAGAGAAGAAGATATTCTTCTTCTTTTTCTTCTTCTTGTCATTCTCCTTCTCTTATTACTTATTCTTCTTGTCCTCCTTCTTGCTCTAACTTTCTTATTTTTATTTTGAAGATTTGCTTTACGGGGGTCATGCATTGCTGGAGTTGCTTTCTGGAGACTTTGTTGTTGTTATGAACTTGGTGTGATGTTGTTATGAACTGTCTGGAGACTTTGTGTAATGAACTATGTGTGATGTATATATGAAACAATGTGTTTATTGTTGTTATCCTTGTTGGAGACTTTTTAATATTGTTGGAGATTCATATGTTCTTGGATATGGTTTGATGTGGTGTGATAGGTGATGTTATATATATATATATATATATATATATATATTGTTTTTTTGTCAAACGCAGGGTTTAAAAGAAAAACAGAAAAAACAAAGACAATATAGGGTCTTTGTCGTTTGCAAGAAGTCGGCAAAGCCCTTTGCCGTCTGCTGGTGGTCGGCGAAGGTGACACATGGCACCCAGCTATGGAATCTGGGAAAAGACTGGGTGCCATTTGGTCCGTATGCCGTCTTCATATGTCTGGCAGACGGCAAAGAACATTACTATGACGTCTGCCCGGCAGACGGCAAGGATCTGATGAGAGGTGACATCTTGATGACGTCACCATTTCTTTGCCGTCTGTCGGTAGACGGCAGACCTCGTCGTTAACGGCCTGATGGAGGGGCTTGTAACCTTTTTGCCGTCAGGCTATCGTTGCCGTCTACTTGCCAGTATGTAGTCCGCAAAGGGCTTTGCTGTCCGTCGATTATGTGCAGACGGCAAAGCACCTCTTTGCCGAAGAAACTGTTGACAGGAGTTGTGTCGTCCGGGGGCAGACGGCAAAGCTTTGCCGACCGATAAAGGTGTGTTTTCCGTCTACCAAGGCAGACGTCAAACAAGAGAATTCAAGTAGTGATTGTGGGTTCATGCCCCCTGATGAATAGCTTGAGTGACAGAAACATGGGTCTAGGGGACGTGTTGTTGCAACAAGGGAGAAAACAACGGTGCTTGTACTTGCGGGTGGAAGGATTGTTTACTTTACGCAAAGTTATTTTAATGCAGTTGTTTGTTGCTTTGGGTTTACAGTTTGGGTGGGGCTTGCAACTTAATACGAGCGAGATGTTCTAGATAGATATCTCAAGGTGGATGATTAGTGAGTAGATGCAAGTGGATTTCAGTCTACTTGTCTTGGCGTACAGCCCATGTTCTTGAGCCTCTTCCTTTCTTTTGTATCACAAGGCACCGTTGTTACAAGCACCGTTGTTTTCCCCCTTGTGGCAGCAACACATCCCCTAGACTCATGTTTCTGTCACTCAAGCTAGTCATCAGGGGGCATGAACCCACAATCAAGCATAACCCTTCCTCTTGGAGTCACTACCAACTACTTGGCCAAAGAAATAAACAGCAATGGAGAACATGCAAGAATTACTCAAGAACTAAAATATAAAAGATAGGAACCAAATATATTACTCAATCACAATCTGAACATAGTCTCATAATCCATCAGATCTCAGCAAACTCAGCATAGCAACCACAGAAAGAATTACATATATGCCTTGATTATGTAAGGTAGCTCACCAGGTCTAATCCATGAAGAACAAAGAGGGGAGGAGACCATCACATAGCTACTGATCATGGACACATGCTCCAAGGTGGAGTACTCACGGATCATCCGGGGAGGGTCCATGGTGGTGGAGAAGCACCCGGAGGTCAATCCTCCCTCCGACAGGGTGATGGAAAGAGGTCTGCTGGCGCTCCCGATCTTGGAAGCGTGGCGGCGGCGGAACAGAGGGGAGATCGCGAAAAAGGGTTCTGTCTTCAAGGTTTCCACGACGGGAACTAAATATAGGCGAAGGGGGCAGCCAGGGGGGCCACCAGGGGTCCAGGCGGCCCCCTGGAGCGGCCCCACTCCTGGTCGCGCTGAGAGGGAGCCTGGGGCCCCGGTGGGTCCCCTCTGGCCCCTCCTTTGTGATCCCCGAATCTTCCGAAGCGCTGGTTTTTTATTGTATTTTCCCGGAATTTTGGGAGCATTTTTAATACAGGGGAAACCTGAAATAGAAATACAACAAAAAACAGGAACTGACACTTGGGTGCACTGAGTTAATAGGTTAGTACAAATATGATCAAAAGTGTATGAAAGTGTATATAAAACATAGCAATATCACACAAAACATGCATGGAGCAAGCAGAGATTATAGATACGTTTGGGACGTATCAACATCCCCAAGCTTAATTCCTGCTCATCCTCGAGTAGGTAAATGATAACAAGCATAATTTCTATGGTGACATGCTAACAACCATATAAGAACTTTGTAAGTAAAGCAATCAAGCTATGTAATTCAATTCAAGTCGTAACAGCCAAGAGTGTATATTAGCATTGAAACAAACAACATAAGAACATAAAGGTGCAAGAGCTTTTACTGTCTGTGACTCGAATGTCTCCAGATGGTGTTTGCGTGCAAGAAGTGGGGGATGGGAATACGAGAAAAAATATTTTATTTGTTGCGAACTCAATCTACTAAAGTTTCACACTTAGTCTTCTTTGGAATCTTATCTTGACTCGTCCCCAGACAACTTGTCGGGACCCGGAATATGTGGATGTAATTTCAGTCATAACTCAATCATATGGAGAGCCGAGAGCCGTACCCACTTGTCTAAGCAGACAAGGTCAAGCACAGAACACTCTCGGAAAGCATCGAACGTGAGGGACATCACATCCAGTCCGGATGATCAACTGATATGGGTCCGCATCGCGCGCTCACAAGTCTAAATGATTATGGGTGGTGAAATCTCATACTCATAGACAAGTCGCCTCAACCATATTATCGATTGAATTATAACACTTACATAAACACACTCCAGCCCGATCACTTAGTCGGGGTCTTGGGCGGGCTGACCGCCAGCAAGATCACAACCAAGATATTGAAAATGCACACTAAGACATGCACGTTATAATCATACACGCATCATACATGTCTAGTGTGAACAGCAGGTATCATCACATTACTCTACAAAGTATATGTTTATTGACTTACATAGAGTTCACAAAGAGATCACGAGTCCGTGATCCAACATTACATCAAACAACGGAAGCAAATTAGGTCTGAGTACAGACAAGATTAACAAATGGCTTAGAGAAGCCTTGTTCAACACACATGCCCTTCCACGAGGGACCAGACGGATGTCTGGAACTTTACTAGCTTAGTCAACGTCGAGCTTCTGGAAGGTGTCTCCATCGGGGTCTGGGTTCTAATCTAAAACATAGAATAAGAAAACGTGAGTACAAAGTCATAATCAGCAAGACTTACATCAGAACTATACTACTCATACTCAAGTTTCAAGGCAAAGGAAGGTGGGGTTTCAATGCAGAAGTGACAGCTTTGACTTGGCTAATCATGTGCTACGAATACCAGAATGAGGTAAGAAACGTACACGAGTCCACTACCAAGTCTCCAATCAAGTACACGACTATGGATACTTCATCGAATTCCCCATGAGGAAGCATTCCACAACACTCACACTTATCTTGGAAAGTTTTTAGAGTTTCCATTCAAGTTGTCTAATAATCAGGTACAGGTTCCATGTAGTCCATAACCGTGGACGCGACTATTCGAATAGTTTTGTTAACCTTGCAAGGGTGTAAGCTACACACACGTGACCATCAGTTACCTCCAGCTACTCGTCACCATTCAAGGGGTGACAGCGAGGATGTTCACCACGACACTTCGCTCACAACCGGTCTATTCGAGGAGTCGACTATATGAGTTTGTCGCCGCTCGTGAGTCCGGCCGTTTCAACAAAACAGACTCAGACAATGTAGGCGACCGAGACGCCACCTCTGACAGATGGTTTTACTGCCTCACAGGTCTACCCACATATCTATATGATGCAACCTTCATTCATTCTTTTTCTATGCATATGCCAAATGGAAAGCCCGAATCTATTGTGACTCCTGGACGTCAACACGGATTGAGGTACTAGGTCGAGACGGGTTAGTGAGCCTAATGTGTGGTTGTACTCTTTGTCTTGGATTACCATACAAGAACTCGGGCTTAAGGCGGTGGTCAACGAGACAACCCACTGTGTACTCCTACACAGCCTCTCATCGTTCACCTTGTATTAGGGTGGATTCACCAACACAGTTTCACCTTCATCAACACAATGATCTCTACCATCCCGACTCACATATAAAAGTATCCTCATTGTAAACTCTAAGCATGCAATAAGCTTTAACAGTTGCAGGGGCCACATGATATCAATCAACTCCTATGTCAGCTAGGATTGTGGTTTGCTTACTACTGTGACAAGATGATAGGTCATGCATCGGATATGGGTTCAACTATGCGGTAGAATCAATAACAAGGTGATCTCCTAAACAATGCATAAGCGAGAATGAGAGGGAAGTGGGATTTTATAGACATGATCAATGAGGGTCTGCTTGCCTTGCTGACGATACACTGGTTTATCGAACTTCTGCTTCAGGGGTGACCTCCGTCTCGGAAACACTGTTACCGGAACAATCATCACAAAGGGGGACAACATTGAAATAAAATGCACAAGCACATGATAAGGTTGTCCATGATATATATATGGTACTGGTTTGTTGACAATTCAATTTAATTTAAGTGTATTGCAAAGGATTTGTAAATTTAAACTCCAAATTCAAATTCAAATTAAGCCATATGCACATTTTCTACGGCTTCCCCATTTTAAAGTGGTCAAACATATAAACAAATTGCATATTCATAATCCTTGCATTTTTCTGATAATCTTTCATATATTATTTGTTTAATTTGGAGTTAGTATTAAAAAGTTAGTGAATTTCAAAGTTTAATCTATTTTCTGGATTTCTCTGGATTTTCTGTTAATTAGAAAAGGGAATTATGCCGTCAGAATGACCTCATGCTGACATGGGGGGGGGGCTCTGACCAGGGGGACCCACTGGTCAACTTCTCTGGGGTTAATCCCCGTTTTATTTAATTTAAACAGAGGGGTTAGGGGGCTTGGGCCCAACCTGTCATTGAGGTTAGGGGGATTAGTGGGGTGGTTAGTGGGTTAATTAACCCGGCTCGCCGGTGGCTCAACACCGGCGGTCATCCAGCACGGCGGAGTCCGCGCAGGCGGCGGCTCAGGCCACCAAACGGGGCGTCGAGGCCACCTACGTGCTCAGGGGGAGGGTGCTCTTCACGTGGATCACACGGGGACCCTGCAGAGTCCTGAGGCCACGCCGGCGTCAAGCTCTGCGGCGGCCGGAGTCACGGTTGCGGGCGGCGCTATGCTACGGGGCACGGGGAGGCGTGCTAGGAGAGGGAAACTAACGGGGAGCTCACTCCGGAGCGAACGGCGGGGTTGGAGAGGCCGGAGGAGCTGCGCTGGTGACGAATTCCTCGTCGGAGCTCCACGGTGCCCGGCGGTGAAGTGGAGATGCGGGCGTCGTCCTTGTGGTGCCTCGGGCTCAATTGACTGCGGGGTTCAAATATTTCGATGTCGGGGAAGACGATGGACACGACGGTGGAGCTTCTCGTCGTCGTTGGCCGCGTGGGCACGGAGGCGTTCTCTGCGGAGGCGCTCGGGCGGCTGCGAACGGCGAGGGGAGGCAGTGGAGGCTGAGCAGAGAGAGGGGGAAATGACGGGGGCATGCTCCAGAAGCTTCCGACCACGAGGACGTGGGCGGGGAGGCAGCTGCGTGGCCTCGGCGGCCACGGCCACGGCGTGCATGCCGGCCACTGAGCTGCTTGCGGCCGTGGGAGGAAGACGACAAGAGGAGGGGGTGGGCTGGGTGCGGTAAGTTGGGCTTCTTCCAGGGGAAGCCCTCTTTTATTATTTGTTTCTGTCTTTTTTCTGTTAATTTGTTTTGATTTGAAATAAAATAGCAAAGAATTTTATAAAATCCCAAATTTATTAATTTGGACTTACATGGCATATAACTAGCCACTCCCAAGTTTTGAAGATTTTCGAATTTCAATTCAAATAGGGTTATTATTTAATTTCCAAACCCTGTTTGGAATTTTTGAAAAATCTTGGTGCATGAAGTGGGACCCACTTCACTTTATATGTGATCATGCATATTTATGAGACTTTTCGAAAATAATAGAGGAATTTTTGGAAGAAATTTTTGTTTGGCCATTTGAATTAAATTCAATTAGGGCTTCTACTTTCCCCCATTTAAAATTTCTTTTGAAATTATTACATGATGTAAAGGGGCAACCTAACCCTAGCACATACCTAAGTTGGGGTTATGACAACTCGCTCCCACTCAAAAGAATCTCGTCCCGAGATTCATAAGTCATCGGGAGGAAGGTGGGGTACTCGGCACGGAGGCGGTCTTCTCTTTCCTATGTGGCTTCTTTCTCAGTGTGATGCGACCATTGCACTTTCAGAAACTTGATCTTCTGATGACGAGTGACTGATACGTCTCAAACGTATCTACTTTTCCAAACACTTTTGCTATTGTTTTGCCCTCATTCTTGCATGATTTGGGCTAAACTAACCCGGACTAATGATGTTTTCAGCAGAGCTGTCTGTATGGTTTTCTTGTGTGCAGGAAAATGGATTTTTTAGGTGTCTCAGAAAATTCCAGGAAAAATCACAGAAAATCCACGCACCCGAAGGACCATTGTGCCAGAAGTGGGGCCAGAGGGCAGCCAGGGGGGGCCAGGCGCCCTGCTGGCGCAGCCCCACCCTTGGCCGTGCCGGGAGGCGGCCTGGGAGGGTCCACCCCCTCTGGTGCCCTACTTTGAATCCTATTTATTCCCGTGGCGAGAAAACCCTAGAACCGAAGTTGTTTTCCAAATTCTCTTTTCTTCTCCGGGAGGGCTAATCTGGAGGCTGTTTTGGCCTCCCGTGAGGGGAGATCATCGCCATCGTCATCATCATCACCACTCCATACTCCCTCCATGACTTCTCCTTTCATGTGTGAGTAATTCCCTGCTGTAGGCAAAGGGGATGGTAGGGATTGGATGAGCTAGATCATGTAATAATTTATCAGATTGTTGGGGGCATGTTGCATGTCATCTAGATTGGTGTTTATCATCTTTGCTTCAACTTGTTGCTCTTAATTCTTGTCACTTTGGGCCCGAGTGCCATGTTTTCAGATCTGAACCCTATGTGTTTGCATGATTATATTTGTGTTCTTGATCCTATCTACAAGTTGTATGCACCTGCTATAGTCCGGAACCGACGGTCCCAAAGGTGACAACTTGGGACACCAAAGGGGATGGACTATAGTTTGAGGATTCCTTGTACCCATTGATTGTCAATGCTTTGTTTCGGTGCTCTTTGACAGGAGCACCTTAATCTCCATAAGTTCCTTTTGGCCCGGTTCGTAGCGGGATGGTAGGACAAAGGATGATGTGCAAGTTCATATTGCAAGAACGTACAACTACCTGTGGGGTACATGCCTAATGTTTGATATTTTCCTAGATGATCATTGTTTTTCTGTGTGCCTTGCCCCAAGTTAAATGCATGAAGTATCTCATCCATGCAGCGCCCAACCATCCATCTCCCTAACCTACAGTGTTTTTAATTCTGCTGGTTACTAGTTGATTGCTTACGTTGTTTTACTGTCGCTGTTTCACCACTACTATTTCCGTTGCTACTATCACTTGCATATCGCTATTATTATTAATATCTTGTTGCAAGTAAGTGTATCTCAGGTGCGGTGGAATTGACAACTCCATTGTTAAAGCTTGTGGGTATTCTTTGGCTCCCCTTGAGTCGAATCTATAAATTGGGTTATTCTTACCCGCGAAGACTATCTCGGTCCCCTGCAGTTGTGGGTTAACAAGGCTATTTTCTGGCGCCGTTGTCGGGGAGCATAGCTTTATTCACAAGTCTACTTGAAGTATTTTACCTGCTGCGATTTATCCTCTATGGGTTAGAAATAAGACCCCAAGGTCCCGATCTTACCATCTCGTAAAAGAAAAGGTACTGTTCTGGACACTAGTGCTACACTTGATTCACCTTCAGTTATGAGTAAGTTTGCTTCACCTCCACCACATGATGCTTCTACTGAATCCGTTACTATGTCCGATACTTTTGATGATGCTTTTACTACTCTTGATGATGTTGGTTCACTTGGTTACGCTCTTGAGAAACTGATCTCTGCTGCAAAAAAAATCTGGAATTGAAATTCCTGTTACTCGCTACGCTATTGGTGGAACTTACGATTATCCTGATCTGAGTAAACTCAAGGAGAGACTCCTTGATGATTATTATATTATACTTGATGATGATTTATGCAGGGAGCTAATAGTGTTTGTCGACTCTGATCCTGGTGCTATTAAGAAGCTTCTCAAAAAAACACTCCCTGAAAAACACTCCCTGAAGGAAGATGCTAAAGCATGGTATGATGCACTACCGTATGGTTCTATTAAGAGTCCTCAAGACTTAGCTCACTCTTTTGTTGAGAAGTACTTTCCTGCTCATATGCAACATGCTGCTTTATGAAGAATTTATAAATTTAAACAATTGCAGGATGAGCACCTCCCTAAAGCTTGGGGGATGACGGGGATCAACCCGGACAAATCCCATGGTCAGGGACCCTGGGTTAGTCATAGAGATGGCACAGGTTGGACGATACTCGTCGGCTAATAGGAGAAGCACTTCCTGCTCAATATTATCACGTGAGGGGGCGATTATAGTGGAGGATAAGGCGAGTTCTCGCAAGGCTAGGGATGAGTCGATGCGTATTTAGTTGATATGGGACGGCGGACAAGCGACACATGGGGCACGATTTACCCAGATTCAGCCCCACGGAGGGAAAACCCTACATGCTGCTTGTCTGGTCTTGTATTGATGATGATGTACGGAGGTGCCGCGAGGGCTTTGGTGGAGAGATATTTGTCTAGTTGGTTTCAACAAGAGGAAGGATGAGCAGCCGGATGCCCAGTATGGCAATCGGCAGGTAGCAACTGTACAACACCAAGAGGAACAAGGGGCTGCGGGAGGCAGTCGGAAGATGAAGCATGCAGAGAGACCGACAGGTCAACCCAGGCCCCCATACACATTCGAGGACATGATGAACCAGCCTTGCAAGATGCATAGTGGAGTGGGCAAGCCCGCATCGCACACCACTAGGCAGTGCATTTGGGTTGAGTGTCTGGCAAAAGGAGGAGCAGGAAATGCACCCCCACCACCACCCCCACCCCCAGGACCACCACCAGCAAATGCTCGGAAGCAATTCCCACGTCATGATGCATCATATATGATCTTCACCAGCGAGTCAGATGACAAGGGCAGTCGGAGAGCCCGTGAGCAGGCAGTCAATGCCACCATGCCAGAAATTGCGCACAGGTTGAACTGGTCGGACAATGCCATAACAAGGGGCCTAGAGGACCACCCGAGCGTAATTCCCAACCCGGGCAGTTATATGCTCGTGGTGGATGCAATCTTGGCGGCACCATTGTATTCATGCAAGTTCACCAGGACGCTTATTGATGGAGGCAGTGCCATCAACATTCTGTACAGAGACACAATGATCAAGCTCGTCATCAGTGAGAGCGAGTTAGAGCCCAGCAGAACCACGTTCCATGGGATAGTGCCCAGCTTGTCATGTACCCCATTAGGCCGCATTCGGCTTGAGGTAGTATTCGGGTCGGAAGAGAATTTCTGCCAAGAGCCGATCTGGTTCGAGGTGGCCGATCTGAGCAGCCCGTACCATGTTCTGCTCGGGTCGCCTGCAATCACCAAATTCATGTTCAATATCATGCATCCTTACCTGAAGATGAAGCTCCCAGGGCCGAATGGTCCAATCACTGTGTGTGGTGACTATAGGAATTCACTGGAGTGTTCATCCGCTGGTTCCAGGCTAGCCGATGCTCTGCTCATAGATGCAGAGCGGCGCCAGCTGGACAAGGTGGTAGCAGCAGTCCAAGCTCAAATGAAGGACCCCATGCCGAGCACGAAGGACAAGAGGCCGGATGATGAGACCATATTCCAAGCGGCAAAGGATAGCAAGAAGATTGCCCTGAACCCCTCCGACCCAAGCAAGTGCGTCATTGTTGGGGTCAGGCTCAGCAGCAAATAGGAAGGCGAGCTAGTCGAGTTCCTCCGTGAGAACCGTGACATCTTCGCATGGTCCCCACATGACATGTCTGGTGTACCGAGGGAACTTGCCGAGCACAAGCTTCATATCTGACCTGGATCCAAGCCGATTAAGCAGCCACTTCGGCGTTTTTCAGAAGAGAAGAGAGGAGCAATCGGCGTTGAGATAGCCAAGTTGCTCGCAGCAGGATTTATCAAGGAAGTGTTCTACCCAGACTGGTTAGCTTATCCAGTTCTGGTCCCAAAGAAGAATGGAACTTGGCGCATGTGTATAGATTGCACTTACCTGAATAAGGCCTGCCCCAAGGATCCTTTTGCGTTGCCCCGAATCGATCAAGTGATTGATTCTACAGCTGGCTGTCAGCTCCTGTGCTTTCTGGATGCCACAGCAGGCTATCACCAGATTAAGCTTCATGTAAACGATCAGATTAAAACAGCTTTTATTACCCCTTTCGGGGCTTATTGCTACATCACCATGCCATTCGTCCTGAAAACGGCGGCGCGACTTATCAGCGTACTATGCAGCGATGTGTTCGTACTCAGTTAGGTCGGAACATCCATGTATATGTAGATGACCTCGTGGTCAAGTCGGTGCTGGGGTCAACCTTGTTGGATGACCTCAAGGAGACATTCGCAAATTTGCGTGCATACCAGATCAAACTCAACCCAGAGAAATATGTGTTCGGCGTGCCAGCCGGCAAGTTGCTTGGTTTTTTGGTGTCCGGGAGAGGAATAGAGTGCAACCCCGAGAATATTGCAGCAATTGAGAGGATGGGCAAGCCCAGAAATCTCAAAGATGTGCAGAAGTTCACCGGATGCTTGGCATCGCTCAGCCGATTTCTCAGTCGGTTGGGAGAGAAGGCAATTCCACTGTACCAACTAATGAAGAAAACAGACAAGTTCAGTTGGAAACCGCAGGTGGACGAGGCATTCAAACAGCTCAAGCGTATGATGTCCACTGCTCCAGTGCTGGCAGCTTCGAAGGAAAAAGAGCCAATGATGTTGTACATCGCAACAACCAATCGGGTGGTTAGTATTGTTATGGTGGTCGAGCGTCCTGAAAAGGACAATGCGCAACCGGTCTAGAGGCCAGTGTACTATGTCAGTGAAGTGCTCTCCACCTCCAAGCAGAACTACCCCCATTATCAGAAGATGTGCTATGGTGTGTACATGGCAGCAAAAAAGTTGAAGCCTTATTTCCTGGCGCATCCGGTCACGGTGGTCAGTTCGGCTCCATTGGCAGAAATCATTGGCAGACGGGACGCATCCGGTCGGGTGGCAAAATGGGCCATAGAAATCGCAACACATGGGATCAGGTATGAGCCTCGGACGGCGGTCAAGTCTCAGGTTCTGGCGGATTTTTTGGTGGATTGGGCAGAAACTCAGTATATACCCCCCCTGTCCGGCCTCTCAGTTCTGGAAAATGCACTTCGATGGCTCCAAGATGATGACCGTACTAGGGGCTGGCGTTGTTCTCACTTCCCCAAAGGGTGACAAGCTTGAATATGTACTGCAGATTCACTTTCCAGCGTCAAATAATGTGGCTGAATACGAAGCTTTGGTGCACGGTGTCCGATTGGCCAATGAGATTGGAATTCGGCGAATTCTATGTTATGGTGATTCCGATCTGGTGGTGCAGCAATGCACCGGCACTTGGGGCGGAAAGGATGAAAATATGGCAAGGTACAGATTCCTTGTGTAGCAGTTGTCCGGATTCTTTGAGGGGTGTGAATTCCATCACATTCCCAGAGCTGAAAATGAAGCAGCAGATGCATTGTCCAAGTTGGGGTCTACCAGAAAGGAAGTTCCTCCAGGAATATCACTAGAAAATATCCACAAGCCATCCATCAAACCTTCCCCAGAATCAGAGTCAATCTTTATTCCGGCCGACCTGAAGATGGCAGAACTCAAAGCGAAAAAGCAAAAGGCAAAGGAGCATTCGGCCGCACTAGGGGCTACCGATTGCGAACCAGGGGCTGCTGTCGTCAGCTCGGGTACTGGGGAAACCATGCCAGACACAATCAGCTCCTCCCCCTCCGAGCTGCCAGTAGCGGAAATCGCACAACCAGAGCCAGAAGCAATTACTGTAATGGTGATTGTGGCAGCGCCGTCATGGGCAGAAACGTTCAGAGATTTCTTGGTGGATGGCCTACTCCCAGAAGATGAAGTAGAAGCTCGGCAAATCCAGCGCCGATCTGGAGCATACACGATCATCAACAACAAGATGGTGCACCGAAGTGCAACAAGAGTTCTTCAGCGATGTGTGGAAGAGGACAAGGGGCTGGAGTTGCTCCGAGACATCCACCAAGGTGAATGATGTCATCATGCATCAGCAATAGCAATAGTCGCCAAGGCTTTTTGCCATGGTTTTTATTGGCCGACTGCGAAAGCAGCGACAGAAGATCTGGTCAAGCATTGCAATGGGTGTCTAATATTTAAAGCAAAAAGTCATTTACCAGCCTCAGCACTCAAGACTATTCCTATCACATGGCCGTTTGAAGTTTGGGGTCTGGATATGGTAGGGCCGTTCAAAACAGAAAGAGGTGGCATGACACACTTACTGGTAGAAGTGGACAAATATACCAAGTGGATAGAGGCAAGGATGATTAAGAAACTGGACGGAACGACTGCGGTCAGGTTCATAGCGGACATCATGGTCAGATATGGAGTACCGCACAACATCATCACTGACAATGGAACAAACTTTGCAAAGGGGGCGCAAGCTCGGTTTGCCTCCCAGCAGGGCATACGGCTGCACGTCACATCCGTGGCTCACCCCCAGTCAAATGGTCAAGAAGAGCGGGCGAATGGTCTCATTCTGTCCGGAATCAAGCCAAGATTGGTGGAACCACTAGAAAGAGCACCCGGCGCATGGATTGATGAGCTGCCGGCAGTACTTTGGAGCTTGCGCACCACACCAAACCGTTCAACTGGATTCACTCCCTTCTTCCTGGTGTATGGCGCCGAAGCAAAGCTCCCTTGTGACATTGAGTTCAATTCACCTCGTCATGCCATGTACACGGAGAAAGAAGCCAAGGAAGCTCGTGAGGATGATACTTCCAAAACGTATCTATAATTTCTGCTTGCTCCATGCATGTTTTGTGTGATATTGCTATGATCTAGATACACTTTCATACACTTTTTATCATATTTGGACTAACCTATTAACTCAGTGCACCCCAGTGCCAGTTCCTGTTTTCTACTGTTTTTCTATTTCAGTATTCCCCCATATAAAAAGTGCCAGAAAAATTCCGGGAAAAATACAGGAAAAATCAGCGTACAGGAAGCTTCGCGAAGAGCCCGAGAGGGGCCAGAGGGGAGCCAGGGGGGCCCAGGCGGCCACCCGGCACGGCCCCACCCCTGGCCGCGCCAGGGGGCGCCTGGGGCCCCTGGTCCACCTCTGGCTGCCCCCCTTCGCCTATTTATTCTCCGTCACGGAGAAACTCCGAAGCGAGAACCCTATTTCGCAAATGCTCCTCTGTTCCGCCGCCGTCGCGCTTCCGAGGTCGGGAGCACTAGAAGACCTCTTCCCGGCACCCTGCCGGAGGGAGGATTGACCTCCGGGAGTCTCCTCTCCACCATGGATGCTCCCCGGATGTCTCGTGAGTAGTTTTACTTGGACCATGGGTCCGTGATCAGTAGCTATGTGATGTTCTCCTCCCCTCTTTGTTCTTCATGGTTTAGACCTCGTGAGCTGCCCTACATGATCGAGGCACTTTTGTAATATTTCTGCTGTTTCTATGCTGAGTTTGATGGGATCTGATGGATTATGAGATTATGTTCAGATTGTGATAGAGTAATATATTTGGTTTTTATCTCTTATATTTTTGTTCCTAAGTAATTCTTGCATGTTCTCTGTTGCTGTTTATTGCTTTGGCCAAGTAGTAGGTAGTGACTCCAAGAGGGAACGTTGTGCTCGATTGTGGGTTCATGCCCCCCGATGACACGCTTGAGTGACAGAAACATGAGTCTAGGGGATGTGTTGTTGCCACAAGGGGGAAAACAACGGTGCTTGTAACCGCGGTTACAAGGATTGTTTACTTTACGCAAAGTTATTTTTAATGCAGTTGTCTGTTTCTTTGGGTTTACACTTTGGGTGGGGCTCGCAACTTAATACCAGCGAGATGTTGTGGATAGATATCTCAAGGTCGATGATTAGTAGTAGATGCAGTTGGATTACGGTCTACTTATTTCGGCGTATTGCCCGTGCTTTTGAACCTCTTCCTTTCTTTTGTAGCATAGTTAGCATTGCGGTGCGTTCATAATCCTGTCAATTGCCCTTCTGTAATTTGTTTACCTCGCATAGCAGTTTTATCGTCTTTTGGGAGAGAGACATCACTAGTGAACATCACGTATCCCGGTCCATATCCTTATTATTGTTTCCATGCTATATTTACTTTCCTGCTTTTACTTTCAGTTGCTATCATTATCCCTTGTGTTTTTACCCTTTGTGAACAACAAGACCAGAGAGATTGACAACCTCTTTGAACTTCGTTGGGAACAAAGTTATTTGTGTCTGTGTGCAGGTCCACGTCAATTGTGCCGCTGACACCTACTTATCATCTCTGGAGTCCTACTGGAGACAAACATTGGTATCTTCACCGAGGGAAACTTGCTTCTGCGCTACATCTTAACCTTCCACTTGGGGTAACCAACGAAGGGCGAGAAGCCATCAAGCGAATTTCTGGCGCCGTTGCCGGGGACTCCGAGTGCTAAGATAGGGGAGTTGCACACTACCCTTTACCTTTTTTTTTAGTCTTGTTAGTCTACCTTTCAGTTTTTATCTTTGTGTCTTATATTAAAATCCACAAAAATAGTTGCTACCTTTTGCCTTTGTCTTTTGTTGCCTAGTGATGCTATCCTCACCATGGGTGTTGAACCACCCAAATATGGAAGGATGGACATGTTTCACTTGGGTCGTCTTAGATCAATTTGTGCTCGCGCTAAAAACCCAACCGACTTGGTTGAGGGAAAATCATTGGATGAGCATGCTCATTATACGCGGCACCGACTATCTCAGAAAGGGAAACACTTATGGGACCAAATACAAACTTCTTATTGCTATGCTGAGTGTTTATGCCACATTTATGATTATACTTGCTGCTCTAATATAGATCGTAAACACCTTCCTTTCCAATGTCAGTTTAATGACAATGAGATCCTATCTTCTTATGCAAAAGGTGCTTATGACTACTTTGATGTTGAAAAGATTGAAGAGTTTGTTGCTTTTAAGGGTGCTTATGAGATTGCTTCTTTGATTGAAAAGTACTATGATACTATTCACAAGTCTGAAAACTTTGTTGTTCTTGCTTATTTCTTTGAGAATTATACTTCCAATGCTTATATTGAGGATTTTGAAAATAGAATGCTTGCTGCCCAAGAAGAGGCTAATGATTGCTATGAAGAGGAATCTTATGATTCCGAGGACTCACTGGATACTTCCCTTTCTGATGATTTTGATACTTGCTTTGTTGATGGCCATGATGCCACTATGGATGATGCCTACGAAGATGAACTTTCTATAGTTCCTTATGTTAAGCATGAAATTATTGTTGTTGCACCCATACTTGATTTCCCTATTATCCTTTTGAAATCTCCAACTATTCCGGAGAATTTTGCTCTTATCAAAGCTCAATGTGATGGGTTGCATCTATCTTATCATCCTAAAAACCGTGTTGAAAACAATACACGTGTGCTTGTAGGTCATGAACAACATGATTTATGTGATAGTTATATTCTTGATGTTGTTCATGATGCTACTGAAAATTACTTTGAGAGAGGAAAGTTAGGTTGTAGAAACTTCCATGTTACAAAAACACCTATCTTCATGTTGAAAGTTTTGAAGTTGTTCTTGTTCTACCTTCCTATGCAAGTCACTTTGTGCTTTTTTGATTTATTTTCTTACAAGATGCATATGCATAGGAAGTGGGTTAGGCTTAAATGTGTTTCACCTTTGCTTCTTGATGCTCTCTTTTTATTCAATTCTTATTCTCTTGTGAGCATCTTTCATAATCTTTAAGCCTAGCTAATGGTTTTAAAGAAGCGCTTTCGGAAGGCAGCCCGCAACGAATTTAGGTGTTTCTTTTGGCTTTTGTTGTGTCTTGATGATTGTTACTACTGTAGAAACATCATTGTATCTTTATTTTTCAACTTTGTGCCAAGTTATAGCCTCTTACGACAAGGGAAGTAAAAGTTGTGACATGTTGTCCAGAAAACAGATTATGTCCTCGTGACCAGAAAAATTCCAGAAAAATCCCAGTTCATCTTTTTGAGATGAAATGTTTACACATTATGCTCTATACAATTATGAAACTTCCGTATGTTCTGAGTTTTTTGATTTGAGTTGCAGAAGTGCCCCTAAAAAATTATTTACTATCTGCTGTTCTGTTTTTCACAGATTCTGCCACGTTTTCTCTCTCCTAACTTTTGCAAACCTCAAGCTTGCTTTTTATTTGCAAAAACTTTTTGGCACTCTTGAGAAATAGTAGATCTTCAAGAATATCTTTATATCCAGTGGGGAAAAATTATTTATTAAGGGTACTAACCTCTCTAATCAGCTTATGATGAGTTATGTATGAAGGGAGTTTTCAAGTGTGTGACGGAAGATGATGAAAGAAGATCCAGGAGTGTCAAGCGCTCAAGCTTGGGGATGCCCCCATGCATGCCCAATAAATATTCAAGGAGACTCAAGCATCTAAGCTTGGGGATGCCCCCGTGCATCCCCTTCTCCATCAACAATCATCAGTTTGTCCTTCGTCTCACTATATTTTTATCACTTCATGCGTTATGTGCTATGCTTGGAGCGTCTCGCTCTTAGGTTTATTTTTAGTTTTCTTTAGCTTTGCTTGCTGTTCATAACAAGTTAGATCCTGTCTTACTTTGTGTGGGAGAGAAACACGCTCCACTTTCAAAATTTAGAACACATCATAGGATTTTTCCTGCTTATCTTTTTGCTATTGTGTGTTCTTTATCTTTTCATAGCTACTGCCATGTTTAGTTTTAGTCTTAGTTTGTCTTTAGCAAGAGCCTTGGATTTTGTCTAGTTTGTTTCTCGAACTCTTTTTAGTTTTCATGTTTATCTTGTTAAAGAGAGTTGGTTGTTGCACTGAGTTATGTCTTGTCTTGAAAGTAGGTAATTGAGGTTGCTATTTAATTTTAGTAGTAACTTGCAATGGTTTTGAGGTATTGATGTGAGTAATGTTTGAACTTTTGGTGTCAAGAGCTCTAGCCTATTAGTGATAGGTGTCGTATTTTGGGCAATATGTGTTTATTTTCAAAACCTACAAAACTAGTTGAGAACTCTAGCTACTAGATGGATCACTAATCTTTGGAGGGATCGAATATTAGAGTACACTCACGTACCATGAGTCGAGGATGCGCAAGGATAACCAAACCCCCATACACTCCTCCTCGGGGTACTTGTCTCTTTGTGAACCTCCTTATTAGATTGAGAGTTACCGATAATAAGTGCATGAGTTCTTCGGACTAATGTAAGTATTGAAAGTTGACACTTCCACCTTCCCATATTTTGCTAGCCTCTCCCGTGCCGTGCATTGCCTTCTTCTTACTCCGAGAGTTGGTGTCCACGTTCGCCGGTACATCCAAACCCTTGGCATGATACGCTCTGTCATCATAAGCCTCCTTATATCTTTCCTCAAAACAGCCACCATACCTACCTATCAAGGCATTTCCATAGCCTTTCCAAGTTATATTGCCATGCAACATCCACCTCTTCATGTCATACATGTTCCTGCTACACTGGCAGCGACATACATTGCATACATCATGATAGTTACATCTTCTTTATAATTTTGAGTACCTTGAAAAGTGTGAAAGATCTCCTTTACCTTCTTGTAAAATAGAGTGTTGCCCTTAAGTGAGGAAAAGATCCCAAAGTGGACACATTAAAAGATCCCAAAGAGGACAAATGAGAGTTCGAATAGAAAGAGCCATTGAGGCCACAAAAAAATACAAAAAAATAGAAAAAGAGAAAAATAAATAAAAAGAGAGAAAGGGGCAACACTACTATCCTTTTGAGAGATCCACACTAGTACTCCCTTTATATCCTTGTACTCCATAGAGATCATCATTATGCATATAGCTATGTGGGGACCTTCACACTATAGAACTTGGCTTGCATATTCCAAGGATGAGCCTCCTCAAACGAGCTCTAGGTCTTCATGAGCGAGCAAGTTAGATGCACCCCCACTAGTTCCATTGGAGAGCTTCTTAGCTCGTATGTGCATCCGTTGCATGGCAATCCCTACTCCTCACATCATATCTATCATTTGGCATCTCTTGCCTATGATTGTCCTTATTGATGTGAGCCTTTCTCATCCTTTTTGTCTTCCTCCTCCACCATATTTCTCTCTTTGCCATCCTAAGTGTCAACTCTCGTGCTTACACTCATCCATTGCATGAGTGCTCAAAATATCGAAAAGGAGTGGATCAAATTGACTTGTACCTGGCTAGTGGTCTGGGGACGAGTCAAGATAAGATTCCAAAGAGGACCCAGTGTGAAACTTTAGTAGATTGAGTTCTCAACACACAAAAAAATACTTTTTTCTCGTATTCCCTATCCCCCTTCTTGCACGCAAACACCATTTGGAGACATTCGAGTCACGGACAGCGAGAGCTCTTGCACCTAATGTTCTTTTGTTACTTGTTTCAATGCTAATATAGACTCTTGCATGCTATGACTTGAATTGAATCTCTAACCTTGATTGCTTTATTTTTCAAAGTTCTTTTATGGTTGCTAGCATGTCACCACAGAAATTATGCTGTTATCATTTACCTACTCGAGGACGAGCAGGAATTAAGCTTGGGGATGTTGATACGTCCAAAACGTATCTATAATTTCTGCTTGCTCCATGCATGTTTTGTGTGATATTGCTATGATCTAGACACACTTTCATACACTTTTGATCATATTTGGACTAACCTATTAACTCAGTGCACCCCAGTGCGAGCTCCTGTTTTCTGCTGTTTTTCTATTTCAGTTTTCCCCCATTTAAAAAGTGCCAGAAAAATTCCGGGAAAAATACAGGATAAATCAGTGTACAGGAAGCTTCGCAAAGAGCCCGAGAGGGGCCAGAGGGGAGCCAGGGGGGCCCAGACGGCCACCCGGCGCGGCCCCACCACTTGCCGCGCCAGGGGGTCGCCTGGGGCCTCTGGTCCACCTCTGGATGCCCCCCTTCGCCTATTTATTCTCCGCCACGGGGAAACTCCGAAGCGAGAACCCTATTTTGCAAATTCTCCTTTGTTCCGCCGCCGCCGCGCTTCCGAGATTGAGAGCACCAGAAGAACTCTTCCCAGCACCCTGCCGGAGGGAGGATTGACCTCCGGGAGTCTCCTCTCCACCATGGATGCTCCTCGAATGTCTCGTGAGTAGTTTTACTTGGACCATGGCTCCGTGATCAGTAGCTATGTGATGTTCTCCTCCCCTCTTTGTTCTTCATGGTTTAGACCGTGTGAGGTGCCCTACATGATCGAGGCACTTTTGTAATATTTCTGCTGTTGCTATGCTGAGTTTGATGGGATCTGATGGATTATGAGATTATGTTCAGATTGTGATAGAGTAATATATTTGGTTTTTATCTCTTATATTTTTGTTCCTATGTAATTCATGCATGTTCTCCGTTGCTGTTTATTGCTTTGGCCAAGTAGTAGGTAGTGACTCCAAGAGGGAACGTTGTGCTCGATTGTGGGTTCATGCCCTCCGATGACACGCTTGAGTAACAGAAACATGAGTCTAGGGGATGTTATGTTGCCACAAGGGGGAAAACAACGGTGCTTGTAACCGCGGTTACAAGGATTGTTTACTTTACGCAAAGCTCTTTTTAATGCAGTTGTCTGTTTCTTTGGGTTTACACTTTGGGTGGGGCTCTCAACTTAATACCAGCGAGATGTTCTGGATAGATATCTCAAGGTGGATGATTAGTAGTAGATGCAGTTGGATTACGGTCTATTTATTTTGGCGTACTGCCCGAGCTTTTGAACATCTTCCTTTCTTTTGTAGCATAGTTAGCATTGCGGTGCGTTCATAATCCTGTCAATTGCCCTTCTGTAATTTGTTTACCTCGCATAGCAGTTTTATCGTCTTTTGGGAGAGAGACATCACTAGTGAACATCACGTATCCCGGTCCATATCCTTATTACTGTTTCCACGCTATATTTACTTTCCTGCTTTTACTTTCAGTTGCTATCATTATCCCTTGTGTTTTTACCCTTTGTGAACAACAAGAACAGAGAGATTGACAACCTCTCTGAACTTCGTTGGGAACAAAGTTATCTGTGTCTGTGTGCAGGTCCACGTCAGTTACGCCGCTGACACCTACTTATCATCTCTGGAGTCCTATTGGAGACAAACCTTGGTATCTTCACCGAGGGAAAATTGTTGTTGCGCTACATCTTAACCTTCCACTTGGGGTAAGCAATGAGGGGAGAGAAGCCATCAGAGGACGGCGTTGATCTCAGAGAAGAAGCATGTCTCCTGGCCCTGTCCAGATCGGCAATATACCAGCAGAAGCTGCGTAACTACCACAACAAGAAGATCCGTCCCATAGCTTTTCGTGAGGGTGACTTGGTGTTGCGCCGAATCCAGAAATCGGATGGCCAGCACAAGTTATCCTGTCCTTGGGAAGGTCCATTCGTCGTTAGGCGAGCGCTCAAAAACAATGCGTATTACCTCATTGATCTTAGGAAGCCGACCCGATACGTGGATACTTCGGGGAAAGAAACGGAGCGTCCTTGGAACGCCGAGCTGTTATGTCCGTTTTACAGTTGAATGGTATTATTGTATCCCCTCCCTTTGTGAAAATATTATCAATGAGAATAGCCGTGCGTCCAAGAGACTGCATTCGGCAGGAGTTATGAAATTATTTATTTAAGCATGTGTCAGTTCCGGGGTCAACAAAAGCAGACCCGGGGACTGGCCGGTTGCCCCGAAAAGGGTATACTCGGAGAAAGAGCGAAACGAGTGAAGGGTTTTGTGAAAGCTGGTCTGAACCGAATGCAGACCGCAGGTCGGCTGTAATGTCGGGGGGATGCGGCCGAACAGAACTATCAATCGAAGAGTTTACACTCAAAGTATATCTAGTTCGGAGCAAGCCATTCACAACCCGCCGATTGCGACCAGGCTGGCTGGCCAAGCAATCGGCAGGTTGCAATCGACCCATCTATAAAACTTTTACCTTTGCGAGAAAAACTGGGAACCTAGAAGTATTTGTCAAAAAATTCTTTTAAGGTCTATTCTCCGATCCGACCATAGACCGTAGGTCGGCTGTAAGGTTGGTGAGAGTATCGACCAAGAGAGAACAAGGGGCAAAGAAAAAGGCAATCGGTTGAAAAACGCAAAGGCGGAATGCCATGATCATTTAAGCAAAGCTTAAGTTCACAATCAAAGATAGGGCCAGTTGGCCGAATGGTGTTCATTACATGAAAGTGGCCCTCGACGGGTGCACTTCAAATTTAATTGTTTGTCGAGCAAAAGCAGGAAACGAGGTCGGTGCGCGGAGCTTAGGCAGCTGGTGCATCTGGAGCATCTGGCGCATCTGGCACAGAGGGAGCAGTCGGAGCCGTGCTGGTGGCACCCCCTGGAGCAGAAGAGGCAGTGGTCTTGGCTTGATCGCGAGAGGGCTCCTGGGCGGCGCTCGCTGAGTGCATGTCGGAGGAACCCTTGCTCTCTTCCTCGGCATCATCATCTGCGTAATTTGAAGAGTGGTAGTTCTCGCTGCCGACCTGACAAGCAGGTCGGGACTGGGGCGCCTTGTCTTCACTTGTGGTGTACAGAAGGTCGCTGAAGGAGGCAACTCCAGTCGGCTAGCCAGCAGAATCAACATAGGGAGTAACATCCAGGAGATCCATACCATTTGCAAGCTCCTGGGCAATGTGGCAGATTTCATTCCAGAGCTCGCCAATGGATTCTTCTGAGCCCCCCCGTAGAGCAGTCATCAGTTGCAGATCAATTCCAGGGTACCAGCTCTTCGCGATAGAGAGGGCGGCCTGTACCCTAGACCGGAACGCAGAGTCGATCATCTTGTCAATCTGGCGGTTGGCAGCCTTGAGACTCCGAGCAACATCCTCGTGCTTATTAAATGCAATTGTTTTCTGCTTTCCTTTCAACAGCTTGTCATTCAGCTTCTGGATACCAGTCTTTTAAGTGCACAATGCACCTTTCACATGGGGGATCCTAGCATCCAGAGAAACCGCGAAGTCCTCGTCATCCCATCCGGCATCAGCAGCAACAGCCACACCCCGCACTCGGCGGGCTGCGGCAACAGCCTCATCAGCGGCAGTGGTGGAGTTGGTCCAGGCGTCTGGCAAGAGAAATCGGAGAGGGAATTTTGCTCGGGAAACGGTAAATTCAGATCGAAGTACAACAAAACAAAAGTTACCTACAAGGGCGAGGTCCACTCGGTGGAGGCAGGAGAGCGCATGATCAACACCGGCCTGGGCACGCTGGATTTCTATGACCTGCTGGGCATCCATGTCTTCAGCACGTTTGACAGCGGCATCCCTTTCCTTCATAAGTTGGCCTTCAACCTCAATTCGAGCATCGGAGAGCCTTTGAAGTTCATGTTCATGGGTGCGTCGGGCAGCGGCAAGATCGTCGGCGGCTTGTTGAAGTTTGGCTTGCAGCTCAGTTTCGGCAGCAGCTAGGCGCTGGTTGTCTTGTTCGGCGCGGCCGAGATGGCCATTCTTCTCACCGAGCTGGGTCTCCAGTTCGGCGATTCTTTTCTGAGCAGTCTCCAGCTCGGAGGAGCGAGTGGCAGCAGCTACAAGTTTGCAATAAAGTAAAGATGTAATCACAATCGGAAGAAACAAGAAAGGACAAGCAAAATATACCTGTGACTTCCTGAATCTTGGCAGCTTGGGTATCGGCATTCTTCTTCAGAGCAACAATGGACTTCTCACCCGCTGAATAAGCGGCCAGAAGCTCTTCAAATACAGATTTACGCCTATCACAGATGGCCTGAAAAATGGGTCGGTCAGATCTAAAGCAAAAGCATAGGGTAATAAAGAGAAATAAAGATCCGAACAAATTGCAAGCAATCGGCCCAAATCTCGGGGACTACACCCAGTGGGTGTGCTAGGCGCGCCCCCACTGACAAGAAAGCTTACAGTAACAGAGTGGTTCGAGGCAAGGATTTGACCCAGCGCCCCATCAGCAAAACGTCGGATGTCAGTGGCAAGACCACCCAACCGGCCCAGAAGCTGGGACGGAAGTTGATCTTCGAAACCAGCAGGCGGAGGAGTGGCCGAATCGGCAGCGGGTCGGACGGGCGAGACATCGGAGGCACCGAGGTACGCCTCGCGGAACTGGTCGGCCAGTACGAGCTGGCGACTGGGCGGCAGCTGGCGCACAAGAGTGCCAGAAGTCGGTGTTGCGGAAGCACCGGGTTGGAAGGCAGCAGAAGTGACAGGGGGAGCACTGGGTGCAGAAGCGGTTGGTTCGGTGGAGACGGCAGCGGCACTCCCCGAGCTGGCAGCAGGAGTTGGGTCGGCAGCAGTGGCCTGGGCCGGGGAAGCATCAGCAGCAGGCCGATCAGGCAGCGGCACATCAGTATGTGCGACGCCGGATGGGCCTAGCAGAATCGGAGCAGTAGTAGTGGTCGGAGCGAGAATGGCCGACGGCACGCCAGCAGTCGGAGGAACAGCAATGGTCGGCGGTGGAGCAATCGGTCGCGTCTGAGTCGCGGCAGCAGCAGCTTTCTTCTTGGCCTGCTCGGCCTTGTGGGTGTCGGCGGCACCTCTTTTACGAGCAAGGGCAGGCACGTTGGAGGTGGCCGAGGTCGCAGGGATCATGCGAGGAGGAACAGCAGAGGGGGAAGGGGGAGCATTCGGAGCACCCCTAGATCCCGCAGGATCAACAGATCGGGCAGCCCTGCAATAAAAAGAGCACAAGTGAGAAAAGCAGTACAGGCAGAGTCAAGAGAAACAAAAAAGGTGAAGAGAAGCGTACCCGGCATCTCGGGGCAGTTGAGCAGCAAATCTGGCCATAGAGAAATCCGGACGGGCAATGTTCAAGGGAGTGGGAGAAAGCACAGGGCCGCTAATCTCGGGGGCAGATCGGCGCGTGCCCGTCTTCCCCTTCCTCTTGGCAACCTGAGGGGCCGGCATCGTCAGGTCGGGGGCGTTTCCTCTTGGGCAGTGTCTGTTCGGAGGGCTCAGACTCTGCGCCGAGGTCACCAAGAGGATCAGAATCACTGCTCCATTCGGCCATGAAGCGTTTGACGGAGGAATCAGACTCACTCGGCTTTTTGAAGCCGAATCCGAGGGAAGCAGTTCGGGCTTCGGTCTCGGATTCGGTCTCTTCTTCAAGCTCCACGTCTTGAGCGTCTTCTTCATCTCAGTCAGCGTGATAGGCCGAGGCGGACTGTCCGTCCCACATGAGCCTAGAGGCCAGGAATTCCTGAGGAGAAAGATCCGATCAAAATTAGTATGAAGGAAGGAAAAAGCTAAAGTAAAAGATCTTAGTTGAAGCATACCTCGGGGCAGGGCCGAGATCGGCTGTATTTTCAGAACCCCAACTAGGGTAAGTGCTAGGGTTTGTTGTGCCCTTTGCATCATGTAAAAATTCAAATGAAATCCAAAAATGGGGAAAAGAAAAGCCCTGAGAAATTAATTCAAATGGCCAGATAAAAATATTTTTTCAAAAATCTTTTGAATAATTGGAAAATTCCTATAAATGATGGTGATCATTTTAAAAGTGGTTTGGGTTCATTCCCATGCCCATGGAATATTCAAAAATTCAAAAGGTGCCCTGGAAATTAAATTTGACCCTATTTGAATTGAAATTCAAATTAGATTGAATTTCAAAAATGTCCAAATTCTATATGTGGCTAGCTACTGGTCACCTAGTATTTATAAAATTAGTTGGGCATTTTTATAAAATGTTTTGGTATTTTTACCAGAGCAAAATAGAAGACAGAAAATAGAAAAAAGAAAAGAAAACAACAAAGGCTTACCTTTCGCCCAGGGCGACGACCCACTTCCTCTGGCCGGCCCAGCCCACCCGGCCGCGTTGTCTTCTTCCTCCCCTCGCATCCAAGCAGCTCGGTGGCGAGCCGAGCGCCGTGGACGCCACCGGGGCTCGCCTAGACCAGCCCGAGGCGTCTCCTTGCGCCACACAACGCCCAGAGACCCCCCGCACCTTCTCCCTCCTCGAGCTCGCCCTCTTTCCTCCTCCCCATCGAGATCCCGCGGCCACCCGACCGCTCGACCTCGCCGCGCCGCCGCACAGACGTGGCCAATGACCCCCTCCTGGCGATCTGTAGTGTCCAGTGAAGTCCCCACCGTCGTCTTCTTCAAGTCGTGCCTCCAATTCGAGCCCATCTTCCCCAACGACGAGGCCATTCTCAATATCTCGCCGCCGGCCACCGCGGGTCCTCGATGAAGAATTCGCTGCCGCCTGTACCTCCAAGCCTCCGTCGTCTGCACCATCTTTCTCCCCGGTTCATGGTGAGCAAAAACCCCCTATCCACGCCTCCAATCCCTACCCCATTCAAGATCCGCCATGGGAGCCGTGGCTCCTCGCCGCCGGTGTGCTCGCCGTCGAGCACACGAGCCGCCCGCGTCGTCTTGTCCACGTCCAGTGGACGTGCGACGTCCCCAGGAAACCAACGCCTCTCTCCATTCTCTGTTTTGCACTCGCTAGCAACCTCCTCGTCGAATCAGTGCCACGGCCGCCGCGCCTTGTCGACGCCGGCGAGGCTCCGGCCACCCCCGAGCCTCCCCGTGGGCACTGGGTGACGCGGGTGACCTCGGGCGTCACTCTGGTGGCCTCGGCGAGCTCTCCCGTGGCCGGATTCACCACTCCGGCGAGGCGCCGCCGCGTCTAGTGACGCCGGCGTTGAGCCGCCGGCAGCCCAGGCCATTAGGGCCTTAATCTCCTTGCTAATCCCCCCTGGAGTCTATGACAGTGGGCCCCAGCCCCCTCTAATTTAAGCACAATTTAAATTAAACCCCGGGTTTAACCCCAGAGCCACTGACAATATGGCCCCACTGGTCAGCCCCCCTGCTGACGCCATGCTGATGCAGTGCTGACGCAGTAAATAGAAAAGAATTTAAAAGAAATTACAGAAATTCCAGAAAATACCCAAAACTTCAATAATTCATAGAAAATTCATATGAACTCCAAATTGGACAAATAATATATGAAAAAGTATCAGAAAAAGGCAAGGATTAAGAATATGCAATTTGTTTTTATGTTTGACTATTTTAAAATGGGTGAACAGAAGCAAATGTGTATATGACTTAATTTGAATTTGAATTTGCATTTCAAATGCAATATACTTCAATTAAATTGAATATTCTACAAACCAGTACCATTCACCTCATGGACAACAATATCATGTGTATGTGCATTTTTACTTTCGGAGTTGTTCCCCCCCCTTGTTGATGATTGCCTCCGATGACAGACGTTCCGAGACGGTGATCACCCCGAAGAAGAAGACCACCGTTAAGACCCGTGTATCGTCAGCAAGGCAAGCAAAACCCCATTGATCATGTCTATAAAATCCCAATTTCCCTCTCAGTCTCGCTTATGCATGTTTAGGGGATCACCGAGACACGGTCTTTCGCATAGTTGCACCCATTCCGATGCATGACCTATCATTTTGTCACCGTATTAAGCAAACCACAATCCTAGCAGATTTAGGAGTTGAATGATGAGCATGTGGCCCCTGCAACTGTTACTGCTTTTGCTGCTTAGTGATACAATGAGGATGTTATGTTTGTGAGTCGGGATGGAATGAACACAGTGGTGCTGATATAAACGTGTTGGTGAATCCACCCTAAACAAAGGTGAACGATGAGAGGCTGTGTAGAAGTACACAGTGGGTTGTCTCGTTGAACACTGCCCTAGGCCCCGAGTTCCTGTTTTCTGATCCAAGACAAAGAGTATGACCACATGTAGGGTTTTATGGGAGCCCCGTTTGGCCTCTTTACGTACCCGATCCAGTCCAGGAGTCACACTAGATTCGGGCTTTCCATTTGATTTATGTATAGATATGTGGGTGGACCTGTGAGGCAGTGAAACCATCTGTCAAAGGTGGCGTCTCGGTCCCTTACATTATCTGAGTCCGTTTCGTGGAACCGGCCGGACTCTCGAGCGGTGACAAACTCAGGTAGTCGACTCCTGGATTAGAGAAGGTGATGTGAGGGTAGTGCCTTGGTTTAATCCACGTCCAACATCCGCTTGAAGGGTGACAAGAATGAGGCGATAAGAGATGACACGCGTGTGAAGATGTACACCCCTGCAGGGTTAATGAACTATTCGAATAGCCGTGTCCGCGGTTATGGACTACTTGGAAACCTCTACTTGATCATAGACAACTTGAATGGATACTTATAAAACTCGCAAGATAAGCGTGAGTGCTATGGCGTGCTTCCTCGTGGGGAAGTCGAGGAAGTAACCATAGTGGTGTATTGGTTGGAGATTTGTAGTGGACTCGTGTACGCTTCTTACCTCAAGTCTGGTAATCGTAGTTCAGGACTAGCCAAGTCAAAGCTGGCACTTCTGCATGATGAAACCCCACCTCCTTTCCCTTGATACTTGAGCATGAGTAGTATAGTTCTGATGTAAGTCTTGCTGAGTACGACTTTGTACTCACGTTTGCTTATTCTATGTTTTAGATGAGAAACCGGACCCCGATGGAGTCACCTTCGTGAAGCTCGACGTTGACTAAGTTAGTATAGTCCCAGGCAGCAGTCTGGTGCCTCGTGGAAGGTCATGTTGGTTGTACAAGGCTTCTCTAAGCCATTTGTTAAACTTGTCTGTACTCAGACCTAATTTGCTTCCGTTGTATGATGTAATGTTGATCACAGACATGTGATCTTTGTATGCTCTATGTGTATATCAATAAGAAGTACTTTGTAGAGTTATGTGATGATACCTGTTGTTCATACTAGGCATGTGTGATGCGTGTATGTTTATATCATGCATGTCTTAGTATGGGTTTTCGAGACCTTAGTTGTGATCTGGCTGGCGGTCTTTTATACACCAAGTGGCCCTTAGATGTGCGCAGCTTGGGGCATCGCGATGCGATTGCTCGTGACTCTGTCACGTGCACACTTTGCTGTATGATCGAGCCCTCCCTAGACCCCGACTAAGTGTCGGGCTGGAGTAAGTCTATGTAAGAGTTAGGATTCAATCGATAACATGGTTGAGGCGACTTGTCTATATATGAATATGGGATTCACCACCCATAAGCATTTAGACTTGTGAGCGGACGATGAGGACCCATCTCAGTTGATCATCCGGCCTGAATGGGATGCCGCTCACGTTCGATGCTTACCGAGAACGTTCTGTGCTTGGCCTTGTCTGATTAGACAAGTGGGTACGGTTCTCGGCTCTCCATGTGATTGCATCGTGACTGGAATTACATACGCTAACCCCGGGTCCTGACTCAGCTTCGTTTATTCGGAAGGTGGAAATCCGAGTGGGGTCGCGGCGCATGTGCATGTCACAGATACGGTGGCAGCGGCGTTGCAGTGGGAGCACATGGCGGCACAGGCAGGTCGCCACCAGATCGGCGGGCTGCAGCCCTTGCTTCATCAACTTCTGAATGTAGGCCATTTGACGGTCCAGATCGGTATCCTCGTCCCCTGGTTTCTCAGCCCATTGGTACTTCGCAGTCGAAGGTGGCAAAGAGAATTTGGGCAGATTCAATAAATCTTGGTTCTGTGGTGAGGAGACATAAAAGAACCCCACCTGCCAGTTCTTGATGGACTGAGGCAGTTGGGGATGAGGATAGAGTCTGATTTGGCGTAGGTAGATGGTGGCACCACCGCATTCGGCCATCACCTTTACTTCCTCTTTCTTCTTGGTTTTCGGGTTGATAGTATGCACACCAGTGCCTACTTGGAAGCTGTGGAAGTGAAAGATCCGGCACGAGAGCCCAACAGTGGGTCGGACTCCAATGTAACCTTCACACAGTGCCACGAAGGTGGAGAGCAGCATAATGGCGTTTGCTCCGAGGTGGTGCGATTGCAGGCGGTAGAAGGCGAGGAAGTCATGGAAGAATTGGCTCACCGGGAGCCCGAATCCGCGCTCGAAGTGCGCGAGGAAGACAACCCGCTCGCTGTCCCGGAGGGCGGGCACAATCTCGTTGCCGAGAGCACGGAAATCAAGGTCCGCCGGGATCTTGCGAGACCGGCGGAGGAGCGCAATTTGCATCTCCGTCACATTGGATCCCTTCCAAGCTCCCCTCAGGGAGCCGGCGGCGGCGTCGTCCCCCATGGAGGCGTCGAACTCCGTGGTGGGCGAGGAGGAGCGAGACGGAGACGAGGAATAAGGTGGCGGTGGCGGCGGAAACCTAGATCCAAGTCCAACTATGGTGGCGGAGGAGGAGCGGTGGCGATGGCGGTGGAGCGCGGCAGCCTGGTCTTCGGTGCGGTGGCTCTTGGTGTCGGAGACAATGGCACCAACACAGCGGAGCGAGCGGTGCGGCGGCGGAGGCAGTGAAGAAGAACTCAAGGAAGGCGATGGAGTGAGGGGCGCCTGGGGCCTCTGGTCCACCTCTGTATGCCCCCCTTCGCCTATTTATTCTCCGTCACGGGGAAACTCCGAAGCGAGAACCCTATTTCGAAAATTCTCCTCTGTTCCGCCGCCGCCGCGCTTCCGAGATCGGGAGCACCAGAAGACCTCTTCCCAGTACCCTTCCGGAGGGAGGATTGACCTCTGGGAGTCTCCTCTCCACCATGGATGCTCCCCGGATGTCTCGTGAGTAGTTTTACATGGACCATGGGTCCGTGATCAGTAGCTATGTGATGTTCTCCTCCCCTCTTTGTTCTTCATGGTTTAGACCTCGTGAGTTGCCCTACATGATCGAGGCACTTCTGTAATATTTCTGCTGTTTCTATGCTGAGTTTGATGGGATCTGATGGATTATGAGATTATGTTCAGATTGTGATAGATTAATATATTTGGTTTTTATCTCTTATATTTTTGTTCCTAAGTAATTCTTGCATGTTCTCCGTTGTTGTTTATTGCTTTGGCCAAGTAGTAGGTTGTGACTCCAAGAGGGAACGTTGTGCTCGATTGTGGGTTCATGCCCCCTGATGACACACTTGAGTGACAGAAACTTGAGTCTAGGGGATGTGATGTTGCCACAAGGGGAAAACAACGGTGCTTGTAACCGCGGTTACAAGGATTGTTTACTTTACGCAAAGTTCTTTTTAATGCAGTTGTCTGTTTCTTTGGGTTTACACTTTGGGTGGGGCTCTCAACTTAATACCAGCGATATGTTCTGGATAGATATCTCAAGGTGGATGATTAGTAGTAGATGCAGTTGGATTACGGTCTACTTATTTTGGCGTACTGCCCGTGCTTTTGAACCTCTTCCTTTCTTTTGTAGCATAGTTAGCATTGCGGTGCGTTCATAATCCTGTCAATTACCCTTCTGTAATTTGTTTACCTCGCATAGCAGTTTTATCGTCTTTTGGGAGAGAGACATCACTAGTGAACATCACGTATCCCGGTCCATATCCTTATTACTGTTTCCATGCTATATTTACTTTCCTGCTTTTACTTTCAGTTGCTATCATTATCCCTTGTGTTTTTACCATTTGTGAACAACAAGACCGGAGAGATTGACAACCTCTCTGAACTTCGTTGGGAACAAAGTTATCTGTGTCTGTGTGAAGGTCCATGTCAGTTACGCCGTTGACACCTACTTATCATCTCTGGAGTCCTACTGGAGACAAACCTTGGTATGTTCACTGAGGGAAACTTGTTGTTGCGCTACATCTTAACCTTCCACTTGGGGTAACCAACGAGGGGTGAGAAGCCATCAGAGGACGGCGTTGATCTCAGAGAAGAAGCATGTCTCCTGGCCATGTCCAGATCGGCAATGTACCAGCAGAAGCTGCGTCACTACCACAACAAGAAGATCCGTCCCATAGCTTTTCGTGAGGGTGACTTGGTGTTGCGCCGAATCCAGAAATCGGATGGCCAGCACAAGTTATCCTCTCCTTGGGAAGGTCCATTCGTCGTTAGTCGAGCGCTCAAAAACAATGTGTATTACCTCATTGATCCCAGGAAGTCGACCCGATACGTGGATACTTCGGGGCAAGAAACGGAGCGTCCTTGGAACGCCGAGCTGTTTTTTCCATTTTACAGTTGAATGGTATTATTGTATCCCCTCCCTTTGTGGAATTATTATCAATGAGAATAGCCGTGCGTCCAGGAGACTGCATTCGGCAGGAGTTATGAAATTATTTGTTTAAGCATGTGTCAGTTCCGGGGTCAGCAAAAGCAGACCCGGGGACTGGCCGGTTGCCCCGAAAAGGGTATACTCGGAGAAAGAGCGAAACGAGTGAAGGGTTTTGTGAAAGCTGGTCCGAACCGAATGCAGACCGCAGGTCGGCTGTAATGTCGGGGGGATGCGGCCGAACAGAACTATCAATCGAAGAGTTTAAACTCAAAGTATATCTAGTTCGGAGCAAGCCATTCACAATCCGCCGATTGCGACCAGGCTGGCTGGCCAAGCAATCGGCAGGTTGCAATCGACCCATCTATAAAACTTTTACCTTTGCGAGAAAAACTGGGAACCTAGAAATATTTGTCAAAAAATTCTTTTAAGGTCTATTCTCCAATCCCACCACAGACCGCAGGTCGGCTGTAAGGTTGGTGAGAGTATCGACCAAGAGAGAACAAGGGGCAAAGAAAAAGGCAATCGGTTGAAAAACGCAAAGGCGGAATGCCATGATCATTTAAGCTAAGATTAAGTTCACAAGCAAAGATAGGGCTAGTTGGCCGAATGGTGTTCATTACATGAAAGTGGCCCTCGACGGGTGCACTTGAAATTTAATTGTTTGTCGAGCAAAAGAAGGAAACGAGGTCGGTGCGCCGAGCTTAGGCAGTTGGTGCATCTGGAGCGTCTGGCGCATCTGGCGCAGAGGGAGCAGTCGGAGGCGTGCTGGTGGCACCCCCTGGAGCAGAAGAGGCAATGGTCTTGGCTTGATCGCGAGAGGGCTCCTGGGCGGCGCTCACCGAGTGCATGTCGGAGGAACCCTTGCTCTCTTCCTCGGCATCATCATCTGCGTAATCTGAAGAGTGGTTGTTCTCGCTGCCGACCTGACAAGCAGGTCGGGACTGGGGCGCCTTGTCTTCACTTGTGGTGTACAGAAGGTCACTGAAGGAGGCAACTCCAGTCGGCTAGCCAGCAGAATCAACATAGGGAGTAACCTCCAGGATATCCATACCATTTGCAAGCTCCTGGGCAATGTGGCAGATTTGATTCCAGAGCTCGCCAATGGATTCTTCTGAGCCCTCCCGTAGAGCAGTCATGAGTTGCAGATCAATTCCAGGGTACCAGCTCTTCGCGATAGAGAGGGTGGCCTGTACCCCAGACCGGAACGCAGAGTCGATCATGTTGTCAATCTGGCGGTTGGCAGCCTTGAGAATCCAAGCAACATCCTCGTGCTTATCAAATGCAATGGTTTTCTGCTTGCCTTTGAACAGCTTGTCATTCAGCTTCTGGATACCAGTCTTTTAAGTCCACAATGCACCTTTCACATGGGGGATCCTAGCATCCAGAGTGTTGGGAATGTGCCCTAGAGGCAAATAAAATATGTTTTATCGAGCATATTCCATTAGTTCATAATACGTTTGATACTATGCTAGAACTGTATTAAGCGGAAACATTAATACAGGTGTAGTATACAAACAACCAGGTCCCTAGTAAACCCTAGTATACTAGTCCATTGGGCGATTGATGATCAAGGTTTCCTGATCATGAGACAATGGCGTCTGTTGACAATGGAGTCGTATCATTGGATAATGATATGATGGACATACACCCACCAGAAGTGTTGCGATGTGATCAAGTCACATAGTTCGACATTGCGATAACTATAACGTAGTGACCAGATCCTTTGACTGTAATGATCATACGTAATTGTCATCTATGAGGAGACTTTGATTTGTATCCACCGCCTGACTGAAATATGCTGGCCATAACGGTGCACTTTGGGTATTCCGAAATAGATGGTTGATGAGTATGCAAATAGATCAAAGCGGTATTTGTCCATCCGTGTGACGGATAGGTACTCTGGGCCCACTCGGTGATGTTACATACTAAATTTTGCAAACGTGTGACTAGGTCACGGAGTTGTAATATCACGGGAACGAGTAAACTTGTTTGTTGAGAACGAGGACGAACTAGGTATAGTGGATACCGATGATCAAACCTCGGACAAGAAAAGTACCATGGGACAAAAGGAACAGGCACACGGTTAACGGATCCAACAGCGATTGAAGTTCATTCGATGGAAGCGCAGGGGCTATCAAGGATTGTAACCAGGTCCAATTGATTAGTCATTGATCAATGAGAATTGTCTCGATCATGTCTGCTGTTTCCCGGACCGTAGGGTGTTACACTTAAGGGTACTCGACGCAGTAAGGATTGATTCGGGATCACCGGAGAAATTGGAGAGAACACCGGAATTGTTCCGGTGATGACCGGAATTGTTCCGATGAAGGCCGGAAGTTGTTCTGGGTATTTTGAAAGGTTCAAAATATATTTAATAATGTTTAATATATGTTTTATTATTTAATTATCTGAATTAAATATTAAAATGTATTTAAATATAATTAAAAATGAATTAAAAGGCATATGGGCCTCATAGGGCCCATTAGGGGGAGAGGGAGTCCTCCCCCATGGGCCATGGCGCCATGAGGGGGCCCACCCCCCTTATTGGTGCACCATAACCCCCCCGCCCCTTGGGATTAGTCCCACCCCGGAAGGGGAAGGGGGTGTCACCCCTCCTTGGCCTATATAAGGAGGGGTAGAGGTGCCCTTTTAATCATGAATTTTTTTGAGAAAAGTTTCTCATCTCTCTCCCTCCTTTCTCCTTCCTATGAGTGGACTCCCCTTGTTTGGAGGCTGATCTGGGTTGGGGATTTCTCCACTATACGCACGCCGTCGTGCTGCTGGAATCGGGATCCGAATCCATCTTCTTTCCGCTGCTCTACTGGTTCGGAGCCCGGAGGGACGTCGGGTATACTATATGTGTATAATCCCGCGAGGCACTACACTTGTGGTGCTACTTCATCGTCGTGGCCGTATCGCGAGGTCTTCATCAGCAACGTTCCGACGGGGACGTAATCCCGTCATCGGTCCGCAAGGATCGGGTGGCTACAGGAGTCATCGTGGATCTGCGCGGCATCGGGGATTGCCGGTACGACTACACCAACCACGTTCATGCGGGAACGTTTCCCGCTTAACGGACTACATACTGGTATGTGATCTATTTCTGTCCGTTACTTGCATCAGCATAGCATGGGTCTTGGGATTGGGTATCGTAGGTCAAGGAAAAATTTGTGTTTTCTGCCCCGAACACCAACAGTGGTATCATGAGCAAGGCTATGCGTAGATGTATTGTACGGATAGAACACATCTAGTATGTGGGCATAAATTCTCAATTGTTACCCTCTCACGTGTACTCATTTAGCGTTGCGGCAATGTTTGATGAAGCGGCCCCCGACCGACCTTACGCGTTTACGCGAGACTGGTTCCACGCTTGACATATGGCTTGTACCATATAAAGTGGCTGGGGGGTGTCTGTCTCTCTGCATTAGCGATGCGAAGATGTTTGCAACGGAGGGCCCCGACAGGGGTGTAATATAGACAATTGCGGGATTGTTGTTGTGGCTTGTTTTCGCAGGATAGAAAGCGGTTCTTTTCTCGAAACCCCTAGCAGCCACGTAAAACTTGCAAAAGATAAAGTAGAAAGGCGTTTTCAACTTTAATTTGCATGTCAGGGGGAATCATAGCATGTATGATTTATACTATTGCATCCTGTTTTGCTAATATGTTAGATATACGACGGTAGCATAATAGGATGATCCCTCACTAAAACCAACATAGTGTCCTTACCCTAGTGAGCACCACCTGGAAAGTTCTACATTATGGAGGCACCACGTGTCACACGTGTGTCAAACATTTTTTCGTTCACATGAGGTGGGTGTAGCAATCCTGGCATATGTATATGATATGGCCTTGCATGACACAGCAACAAATCACATAGGGTGTGGTGGCGAGCCTGGCATATGTATATGATACGGCCTCGGGACACAAGAGACCGAAAGGTCGAGCATGAGTCACATGGATGATGTGATTGGCATGATGGCCTACCTTGAACAACATACTGATGGCCGTGATGATCGGGGGAGGTATGGTGTCCAAGGATCGTGTAATCACTTAGAATAAACTATGAGGGATGTTTATCTGAGTGGGAGTTCCAGAATTGTTTTTGAAACATGAACTCCATATTATGAACTTAATCTTCATGTCTTTGCAAATATCATTGTAGATAATGTCATACCAATGTTTAGAACTATGGGTCTTTTAGTATGATAGAATTAAGGTAAATGGGTCTTACTTCATTGATGTGTACCAACACCATTAGAGACATACTCATTAGTAATGACTTGCTAAACATAATACGAAAAACTGCTAGGAGATACACCTGTTAACTCCGTATTCAAGGAAGATGATGATGAGTATCGTACTCGCCGTCACTTATGAATGACTTTCCAATACACCATACTTCATTCTATGAGTCCGAATTGTGAATGCATGTTAACCAACACGTATGACGTGCTAGGTGAACTTGAAAGCACTTGGTCACAAATCAGAGTAATGGAATAAGAGTATATGGACGGGGTTTCTTTCAACTATGGTGGAAGGAACAACCTGCTGAGAAAGTCACTTGGAAAATGTATAGGATACATGGAACACCTTGTGTATAACTTGGACTACTGAATGACTAGTTACTTTGCGATAACTGGGGAGTTACATCCGCTTCCTCCTAGTTACAAAGACCATGTCTGGACTATGTCATGAAGGAGAATCGTTCACCTGTCATGAGGTCATGGTTAAAGTTGTGAACTTTAAGAGTAGAACCAATGCAGGAATAGTCATTGACGGAGAAAGTATATTTGATATACGAGTTATAAATGTCCTTCCCATGAAACACTAATTGCGGTTAATTAAGTATTCGATGCTTGAACTTACTACTTGAGAGTGGCTTGGAAGGGATGAGGTGACAATGTGTGCTGACGGCAATCAAGATAGTTGATGGTCGACAACACTCTCCCTCTACATCTATCAATTGATTAATATATGAATAAATTTTATGATCGTTTGAATGAGGACTTTATTAGTGTGTCTTGCATCTCGCGAAGACAATTATTCATATTAGTGAGAAACAAGTCAGTTGTTCTCCTTTTATGAATGATATCTATTATGGTCACATTACGATTATGAATGAGCTATTCTTATATTGATGATAGTTGTTTGATCATTTATAAGAAATATTGTAATGCCAAGAAATATCCAGGCTTAATAATGACACTACAGTTTAAGTCATGAATGGTATGATGATGTCTTAAGATACTTGATCTCTTGACATATGCAAACCATGCCTCTGAGGTGAGATGACTAAAACCTCGCATTCTGGTAAAACGGAATGTGTACTGATTGTTGAGTATCATACATTGTGATGTATCGTATGTCAGCATGTGGTGAATTTCATTATTTTCGTGATTCGTATGTGGACTTAGATGAATATTTGTATTCACTAATGAAACATGAGTCTGAAATAATTTGATATGATCAAAAGGGATTTCAGAGTAAAGATGGATATTAAATTAAAAAGAAAGACAAGTCTCTACGATTTGATCAAAGTGACAAATTTTTTGAGTTAGTGTTGGGCATAAAGACTTGTGTGAAAGTTGTTCCACAAATTGCAATGTCTTGAGACACTTCAATATGATTGACGTGCCTGAACATTGTGATCATATTCTATGAAAAAGTGTATGGTCTAAGTTATCTCTTACCAAGTTACGTTATTATTGTTTAAGAGTTATTAATTTAATATGCAAACACTCACTTCAGCATAGGGAACCATCTGAGTTCATGGAAACCAACACTATATATGTCATGGTGTGTTGTGGTTTCTAGGAAGCTTGATTTATGTAAGATAAATTGTTTTTTGTAGTGTATCCTTAGACAACTATGGATGCATCTTCCACAACTAGAACCAAAAGGAGCAAAACTTGTATTGCTATGTTTGGTGTTTGTCAAGAATTGTTCTTGATAAATGTGGTAATGGAAGAAAAGTGAAAGTTCAACCAAGGTAATTGACCTTGCCTCCAAATGTCAGAGTAGTGCAACGGAATATGTTCCGGAAGCAAGGCTCTACAATAAGAGGAGAAACTAATGATAAAGATCATGATGTTTTGAAGGGAGCTCTTACTGAGAAAGGTAGGATTCAAGAATATATATTTGCCCCTGGTGCAAAATGATATTCATGATTCACTTGTCATGTTAATGGAACAAGACATTCCTACGAACTACAAAGAAGCGATGGTGGACCTAAGTACGAGATATGACTATGAGTCATGAAATCCTATGTTGAGTTACATTTAAGATTGTTTGAATCTTATCAAGTAAGGAGGTTACTTGATATTCATAATAACTTCAGAGTTATGAGGAATAAATGTGAACATCAAAGGGACGTCAAGATTGGTTTGTCACAAAGATTGTTTCTGACAAATTCAATGGGTTGACTACAATGTGTAGCAATGCTTGAGTCAAAGGGATATTCACTACGATTGATCCAGGATTGTTATCAATACCGTGACTTCCTCAAATCCTGTATTTGAAGAAGTGTTGTAATTGGTACAACAAGAAGGTTTTGAAAAACATATGGATACTAGTGTCTCGTAAACTGAATTCTCATTTTGATGGATGATCAAAGGATTTTGGACTTAACCAAAATATCGAGGAAACATGCATTTGCATGAAACTGAGTGGGAGCTGAATAGTTTCCTGAAACTTGATATATGTAGACGACATATTTTGAGTGGGAGCTATGGGAGTATTATCCTAGACTCATATGTAAATGACATATTTGAGTAGGAGCCATGTGGTTAGTATCCTGAACTTAATATGTGTCTGACATATCTAAGTGGGAGCCATGTGGATGTTATCCTTGTCTTATATGTGGCTGACATATTTGAGTGGGAGCAATATGAGTGTTATCCTATAACTTAATATGTGCATGACATATTTGAGTGGGAGCATGATAACATTCTCATATATGGATAACATATTATGAATGGTGCAGTTTGTGTTAATGATTATTTGAATCTTTCACAAATGAAGATGAATAAGTATTAAGCATTGAAGATCTATTAAGATAGATATGTGTTTAATAACATTGAGTCGTAATACTTTCCTGGATAAGATTCTGAAGGAGTTCAGAATGGGACAAGTCAAGAAGTGGTCCTTACTTGTATATCCAAGAGAAGTGTTGAGTTAATCTCAGTACAAGAACAATGGTTAATGGTTAATGAAAGAAATGGATGTGTTGGATCCTCTATGCCTTTGTCATAGGTTCTTTCATATAAAACCAGAGTTATGTACTCGACGTAATGTGACCCAAGTTCTTAGTAGTAAGAACATGTTGTGATATGATTTATGAGTAAATCATTGAACAAAGATTTAAGTTTATCCTTCAGTGTCTGGAGAGAACTGAGGATACATCTCAAATTTGTAAAGGATAGTGGACTTGACCATAAATGTTATGCTGGTTCAAGTTTTGACACTAACCTAGAAAATTGAGATATCATACTAATGAATGCCTAAGTTGAAAGAAACATGGTTAGACATCAAAGTTGCATACAATGCACTAAGGATTGAATCTACATTGATGTGGCTGCTTTAGAAGTAGCAGGAGTTATATTATGGCTTAAGAAGTTCGACTTCTGATTGAGTGAGTTTCAAGTGTGCATGACTATGGGAAAGTCCGCGTGACCCACCGGATGTCATTGCTGTGACACAGCAAACGAAGTCTCATTTCACCGCCAAATATATATACCTCATCATTATAGTGGATAATGAAGGAATGTCAAATTAGGTGACATTATGATTTGCAAAAGGACATACGGTTCTGAATGGTACCCAGACCGTTGATACAACCTCTTCCACGGGCAAGCATGATCAATAAGGAGTTATGATCCAGAGAAAATGCAACTAGTTTATTTGTACTCTAGTGCAAGTGGGAGACTGTAGGGAATGTGCCCTAGAGGCAAATAAAATATGTTTTATCGAGCATATTCCATTAGTTCATAATACGTTTGATACTATGCTAGAACTGTATTAAGCGGAAACATTAATACAAGTGTAGTATACAAACAACCAGGTCCCTAGTAAACCCTAGTATACTAGTCCATTGGGAGATTGATGATCAAGGTTTCCTAATCATGAGACAATGGCATCTGTTGACAATGGAGTCGTATCATTGGATAATGATATGATGGACATACACCCACCAGAAGTGTTGCGATGTGATCAAGTCACATAGTTCGACATTGCGATAACTATAACGTAGTGACCAGATCCTTTGACCGTAATGATCATACGTAATTGTCATCTATGAGGAGACTTTGATTTGTATCCCACCGCCTGACTGAAATATGCTGGCCATAACAGTGCACTTTGGGTATTCCGAAATAGATGGTTGATGAGTATGCAAATAGATCAAAGCGGGATTTGTCCATCCGTGTGACGGATAGGTACTCTGGGCCCACTCGGTGATGTTACATCATAAAGTTTGCAAACGTGTGACTAGGTCACGGAGTTGTAATATCACGGGAACGAGTAAACTTGTTTGTTGAGAACGAGGACGAACTAGGTATAGTGGATACCGATGATCAAACCTCGGACAAGCAAAGTACCATGGGACAAAAGGAACAGGCACACGGTTAACGGATCCAACAGCGATTGAAGTTCATTCGATGGAAGCGCAGGGGCTATCAAGGATTGTAACCAGGTCCAATTGATTAGTCATTGATCAATGAGAATTGTCTCGATCATGTCTGCTGTTTCCCGGACCGTAGGGTGTTACACTTAAGGGTACTCGACGCAGTAAGGATTGATTCGGGATCACCGGAGAAATTGGAGAGAACACCGGAATTGTTCCGGTGATGACCGGAATTGTTCCGATGAAGGCCGGAAGTTGTTCTGGTTATTTTGAAAGGTTCAAAATATATTTAATAATGTTTAATATGTGTTTTATTATTTAATTATCTGAATTAAATATTAAAATGTATTTAAATATAATTAAAAATGAATTAAAAGGCATATGGGCCTCATAGGGCCCATTAGGGGGAGAGGGAGTCCTCCCCCATGGGCCATGGCGCCATGAGGGGGCCCACCCCCCTTATTGGTGCGCCATAACCCCCCCTTGGGATTAGTCCCACCCCGGAAGGGGAAGGGGGGTGTCACCCCTCCTTGGCCTATATAAGGAGGGGTAGAGGTGCCCTTTTAATCATGAATTTTTTGAGAAAAGTTTCTCATCTCTCTCCCTCCTTTCTCCTTCCTATGAGTGGACTCCCCTTGTTTGGAGGCTGCTCTGGGTTGGGGATTTCTCCACTATACGCACGCCGTCGTGCTGCTGGAATCGGGATCTGAATCCATCTTCTTTCCGCTGCTCTACTGGTTCGGAGCCCGGAGGGACGTCGGGTATACTGTATGTGTATAATCCCGCGAGGCACTACACTTGTGGTGCTACTTCATCGCCGTGGTCGTATCGCGAGGTCTTCATCAGCAACGTTCCGACGGGGACGTAATCCCGTCATCGGTCCGCAAGGATCGGGTGGCTACAGGAGTCATCGTGGATCTGCGCGGCATCGGGGATTGCCGGTACGACTACACCAACCACGTTCATGCGGGAACGTTTCCCGCTTAACGGACTACATACTGGTATGTGATCTATTTCTGTCCGTTACTTGCATCAGCATAGCATGGGTCTTGGGATTGGGTATCGTAGGTCAAGCAAAATTTGTGTTTTCTGCCCCGAACACCAACACAGAGCAACCGCGAAGTCCTCGGCATCCCATCCGGCATCAGCAGCAATAGCCACACCCCGCACTCGGCGGGCTGCGGCAACAGCCTCATCAGCGGCAGTGGTGGAGTTGGGCCAGGTGTCTGGCAAGAGCTATCGGAGAGGGAAGTTAGCTCGGGAAACGGTAAAGTCAGATCGGAGTACAACAAAACAAAAGTTACCTGCAAGGGCGAGGTCCACTCGGTGGACGCAGGAGAGCGCATGATCAACACCGTCCTGGGCACGCTGGATTTCTATGACCTGCTGGGCATCCATGTCTTTAGCACGTTTGACAGCGGCATCCCTTTCCTTCATAAGTTGGCCTTCAACCTTAATTCGAGCATCGGAGAGCCTTTGAAGTTCATGTTCATGGGTGCGTCGGGCAGCGGCAAGATCGTCGGCGGCTTGTTGAAGTCTGGCTTGCAGCTCAGTTTCGGCAGCAGCTGGGCGCTGGTTGTCTTGTTCGGCGCGGCCGAGCTGGCCATTCTTCTCACCGAGCTGGGTCTCCAGTTCGGCGATTCTTTTCTGAGCAGCCTCCAGCTCGGAGGAGCGAGTGGCAGCAGCTACAAGTTTGCAATAAAGTAAAGATGTAATCACAATCGGAAGAAACAAGAAAGGACAAGCAAAATATACGGGTGAGTTCCTGAATCTTGGCAGCTTGGGTATCGGCATTCTTCTTCAGAGCAGCAATGGACTTCTGACCCGCTGAATAAGCGCCCAGAAGCTCTTCAAATACAGATTTACGCCTATCACAGATGGCCTGAAAAATGGGTCGGTCAGATCTAAAGCAAAAGCATAGGGTAATAAAGAGAAATGAAGATCCGAACAGATTGCAAGCAATCGGCCCAAATCTCGGGGACTACACCCAGTGGGTGCGCTAGGCGCGCCCCCACTAAAAAGAAAGCTTACCGTAATAGAGTGGTTCGAGGCAAGGATTTAACCCAGCGCGCCATCAGCAAAACGTCGGATGTCAGTGGGAAGACCACCCAACTGGCCCAAAAGCTGGGACGGAAGTTGATCCTCGAAACCAGCAGGCGGAGGAGTGGCCGAATCGGCAGCGGGTCGGACGGGCGAGACATCGGAGGCACCGAGGTACGCCTCGCGGAACTGGTCGACCAGTACGAGCTGGCGACTAGGCGGCAGCTGGCGCACAAGAGTGCCAGAAGTCGGTGTTGCGGAAGCACCGGGTTGGACGGCAGCAGAAGTGACAGGGGGAGCACTGGGTGCAGAAGCGGTTGGTTCGGTGGAGACGGCAGCGGCACTCCCCGAGCTGGCAGCAGGAGTTGGGTCGGCAGCAGTGGCTTGGGCCGGGGAAGCCTCAGGTTGAGCATCAGCAGCAGGCCGATCAGGCAGCGGCACATCAGTATGTGCGACGCCGGATGGGTCTAGCAGAATCGAAGCAGTAGTAGTGGTCGGAGCGGGAATGGCCGACGGCACGCCAGCAGTCGGAGGAACAGCAATGGTCGGCGGTGGAGCAATTGGTCGCGTCTGAGTCGTGGCAGCAGCAGCTTTCTTCTTGGCCTGCTCGGCCTTGTGGGTGTCGGCGGCACCTCTTTTACGAGCAGGCGCAGGCGCGTTGGAGGTGGCCGAGGTCGCAGGGATCGGGCAATCCTGCAATAAAAAGAGCACAAGTGAGAAAAGCAGTACAGGCAGAGTCAAGAGAAACAAAAAAGGTGAAGAGAAGCGTACCCGGCAGCTCGGGGCAGTTGAGCAGCAAATCTAGCCAAAGAGAAATCCGGACGGGCAATGTTCAAGGGAGTGGGAGAAACCACAGGGCCGCTAATCTCGGGGGCAGCTCGGCGCGTGCCCGACTTCCCCTTCCTCTTGGCAACCTGAGGGGCCGGCATCGTCAGGTCGGGGGCGTTTCCCCTTGGGAAGTGTCTGTTCGGCGGGCTCAGACTCTGCGCCGAGGTCACCAAGAGGATCAGAATCACTGCTCCATTCGGCCATGAAGCGTTTGACGGAGGAATCACACTCACCCGGCTTTTTGAAGCCGAGTCCGAGGGAAGCAGTTCGGGCTTCGGTCTCGGATTCGGTCTCTTCTTCAGGCTCCACATCTTGAGCGTCTTCTTCAGCTCGGTCAGGGTGATAGGCTGAGGCGGACTGTCCGTCCCACATGAGCCTAGAGGCCAGGAATTCCTGAGGAGAAAGATCCGATCAAAATTAGTATGAAGGAAAGAAAAAGCTAAAGTAAAAGATCTTAGCTGAAGCATACCTCGGGGCAGGGCCGAGATAGTCTGTATGGCTTCATTCCGAACTCGAAAGTTTCAGCAACCTTGAGATGGGTAATATTGTTGATTCGGCAGAAAAACTCAGCTTCGTTTATTCGGAAGGTGGAAATCCGAGTGGGGTCGCGGCGCATGTGCATGTCACAGATCTGGTGGCAGCGGCGTTGTAGTGGGAGCACTCGGCGGCAGAGCCAGGTCGCCACCAGATCGGCGGGCTGCAGGCCCTTGCTCCATCAGCTTCTGGATGTAGGCCATTTGACGGTCCAGATCGGTATCCTCGTCCCCTGGTTTCTCAGCCCATTGGTACTTCGCAGTCGAAGGTGGCAAAGAGAATTCGGGCAGATTCAATAAATCTTGGTTCCGTGGTGAGGAGACATAAAAGAACCCCATCTGCCAGTTCTTGATGGACTGAGGCAGTTGGCGATGAGGATAGAGTGCGATTTGGCGGAGGTAGATGGTGGCACCACCGCATTCGGCCATCACCTTTACTTCCTCTTTCTTCTTGGTTTTGGGGTTGATAGTATGCACACCAGTGCCTACTTGGAAGCTGTGGAAGTGAAAGAGCCGGCACGAGAGCCCAACGGTGGGCCGGACTCCAAGGTAACCTTCACACAGTGCCACGAAGGTGGAGAGCAAAATAATGGCGTTTGCTCCGAGGTGGTGCGATTGCAGGCGGTAGAAGGCGAGGAAGTCATGGAAGAATTGGCTCACCGGGAGCCCGAATCCGCGCTCGAGCAGTGCGCGAGGAAGACAACCCGCTCGCTTTCCCGGGGGGCGGGCACAATCTCGTTGCCGAGAGAATGGAAATCAAGGTCCGCCGGGATCTTGCGAGACCGGCGGAGGAGCACAATTTGCATCTCCGTCACATTGGATCCCTTCCAAGCTCCCCTCATGGAGCCGGCGGCGGCGTCGTCCCCCATGGAGGCCGGAGGAGTGAGACGGAGACGAGGAAGAAGGTGGTGGCGGCGGAGAAGACGGCGGAGGAGGCGGCGGAAACCTAGATCAAAGTCCACCTATGGTGGCGGAGGAGGAGCGGTGGTGATGGCGGTGGAGCGCGGCAGCCTGGTCTTCGGTGCGGTGGCTCTTGGTGTCGGAGACAATGGCAGAAACACAGTGGAGCGAGCGGTGCGGCGGCGGAGGCAGTGAAGAAGAATTCAAGGAAGGCGATGGAGTGAGGGGTGCGTGGCGCATCTCTCATCCCAGGGAGTATTTAAAGGCGCGGCGAGGGAGTAGTGGGATCCGGTGTGCCGATCTGACAGGCGGTGTGGCCGCGTGTATCCACAGAGTAGCATCGGTTAGGAGCACAGAAGATCTGGAGGATGGGACGGGACGTGCGCGCGTCGGTCGAGGCAGCGGTTAAGGCATGTCAAATCGTGGCACGACATCCCGTATTATTCGGCGAATTCGAAGCGACAAGTTCAGTCAACATTCCAGTCAAACCAACCGTTGGGCGGATCGGTCGAGATCAAGAGCAATCGGAAGATCAAGAGCAATCGGAAGATCAAGAGCAATCAGAAGATCAAGAGTAATCGGAATATCAAGAGAAATCGGAGGATCAAGCGCAATCAGCTGGTAATGAGCAACCGGCCTATTGGAGCAATCGGTCAGAAATAAATAGTTGGAATTTTATAAGGAACATGTGCAGGCCTCGCCATCTCTGAGTTCGGCGTGACCTCCGCAGCTTCAGGGGCTACTGTCGGGGGTATGACCCCCGGGTAGGGTCACCCAAGGGAAACAGTTCATCAGAGCAAAGATCACCGACCTAATGGTCACTGATCTAATCAAGGCCGAGCTAAACAAGATTAAGCAAGAAGTGGGCCGAACTGTTCCAAGTGAGGGCCGATTGCCCCGGAGAAGGCGCAATCGGCCTCATGCAGGTGCATTCGGCCGAAGTAAGAAGAGCAACATCCGAGAAGAGGTCCAGGTCGGACACCTGATACAAGAGCATTCAATGCGCAATCCCTGAAGATCGGGACTGTCAGAGGCGTGCGGTCTCCTCCAGCGCCGATCACGTGGACAGGCCGACAGGCCTAAGTACCTAGCTTCACTGTTCACTACCGAGGTTTATGGAATAGCAGTATGGCGAGCCGCAAGTCTACACCGGGTCATCCGGAGAAGCACAATGTTAGGTCCCTAACCGATCTGAGACAGACAGCTGGGCCCTTCCTCTTGTGTATTTACTTTTGTACCCCGGGCTCGGCCTATAAGAGCCCCGGGTACCCCTCCTGCATGGGGGAAGAGAGAGCAGTTATTACAATCTCACCCAGCATAGAGAGAGCAAGGAGAGAGTAGAGACCAGAGGCCCTCTTCTTCTTCCTCTCAAACAGCTCAAGGAGCATTCATGGTAGCCAGAGTTATTGCACATAGCTAGCTCGACAGGACTAGGGGTGTTATCTCTACGGAGAGCCCCGAACCTGGGTACATCGTGGTGTCTCACCCTGTTTTCCCATTCTCGCTTGCGGTACCAGCGACACTAACCTCGGTTTGTCCTCCTCTTTAGCCATCCCCATGGCATCTGCCGTTACATATCGACGACACTATGCGTGGGGGTTGAGAGCTTGTCTAGAGAGGTGCCCCTTCCTCGCTTTATATAGATAGCCAAGTAGGGGTCTACATGAGTCCCAGTCGACTACAAGTAGGATTCCTTGTCTTGCGCCTGAAGTCTTTGGCTTCACGTCTTATTCCATCATGTCGGTGTCCACGAGTGGGCCTCTAGTGGGCCGCCAACCATGACATGCACCAGGTACCCTCACGGAGAGGAGTCATGGGGTCACCCCCTCGTCAGTAGCCCCCGAGTGCCTGGGGGACTCGAAGAGTCACGCAGGTACCCGAATCTGCAGTAGCCGCCGTAGTGCGTGTCGGCCATTTGCTGATGAACAGTCAAAGATATCGTGAGTATGTTCCCAATGGGAGTATTTGGATGAAGCATCGAAATTACAGTCCGGTTCATCTTCGTATTTCATCGTCGGGTGGGGAGAAGTTGCCCTGTCGAGCGGTCGTTGGGTGCGCGTTAGCGCTCCCGATGGGAGTAGCCCCCGAGGCTATGTGCGACTCGTAGAGTCACGCATAGGCTCAAGTTGTTGTTAAGCTAACCCCTTCGTTCTTGTCAGCTGCGCGAGTAGTGCTCATCGGGTGCGCGTCAGCGCTCCCGATGGGAGTAACCCCCGAGGCTATGTTCGACTGCTTGCAGTCAAGCATAGACTCAAGACTTCTTCGTCGCCGAGTAATTGTCATCCGAGTAAGTGCTCGACTCGGGTCTTGCATCGTAGGCGTGAGTTGTTGTAGGGATCAGTCGTGGACGAGGAGGTTGACTTCGCCGCGTCATCAGGGCGCCCAGCCCCCGAGCATCTGCTGAGAAGGAGAAAAAAGTGCAATTGTATTAAGATGTACTTGCGCGTATACAAGAGAATTGTAAGGTGCATGATTTGCAGATGTTGCACTTTTGTCGAGTGGATAATGTAGCAGCATATAAAGTTTATGCATGTCTTTTCATGAGTAGGCCCTTCAGCAGCATACTCTTGCCGGGTAACAGGGACGCTATGCCAGACTTGTTGAACCCGGAGACAAGAGCGGCCTTTTGTTACCAAGCCTCACTACTTTGACGAACGCGAATAAACAATAGATAAAACTGAGCATGATCCAAAGGATAGTTTTGAAGCCCTCGAGATGATTCTGCATGACGGCGTAGTCGGCAGGATGATTTTGTAGCCCTCAGATGTTTCTGCACGACTGCATAGCCGGCAGGATGATTTTGTAGCCCTCAGATGTTTCTGCACGACTGCGTAGCCGGCAGGATGATTTTATAGCCCTCAGATGTTTGTGTCGACTGCGTAGTCGTCTTTGGCGACTGATCGAGAATGCATATAGGTTTTGGAATCATAGCATATGAGAGTGTAAAAAAAACTTAGATGTATGATCGACGTGGCCGAGGATGTCGAAGATGAGCAGTCGAGTAGTCGAAGATGAGCAGTCGACGAGGCGAGACGGAGTCGATGCAACGGACGATCTTGATGTGGCGGGCGCTGTCGGTGTAGAGGATGGACTCGATGTGATGGCGACTGCGACGTTCAGCCCCCGAGTCCACGAGCCCCCGAGTGTTGAGGTGGCGAAGTTGCCCAGTGAAGTCGTCGTGATGAAGTCGTTCGGCGAGCGACGAGAGGACTCGAAGTGGCGATTCATGCGCGATGGAGCTCGGTACGGGAGAGCCCATACAAAGGAGCTCGGCGCAGAATGATTCGTGTGCTTGGAGTCGACGGTGCGGCGAGTGACCGACAAGGAATCGACACGCTGGGCGGGATCCTTCGATTGTTCGTTGTGTGATGTCGTTGTAGCGGTGCGAGTCGATGTAGAAATCTTGGCGTGTCGTCCAAGGCATGCCGAGTTGGACTAGAAGCCTTGCGGGTCAAGATTGAACCCGAATTCGCGATCTTGCGTAGATCCAAAAACGCGTTGTAGTGCGAGAGCCGCTGACGGAGATCTAACCGTTGGAATTTTCAGAAATGTTTTCTGCTGATGAGCGATTGAATCCCGCATGCGTTCACCGGAGGGATATTCAAGTTGATGCCCGAGCCAATGCCAGGAATTTTTGTGCTGGAGTCGCGCAGAGTTCCATCATATACCGAGAGTGCTTCAGTGCGCGAGTCGCCGACAGAGATCCAGCCATTGGAATTTGCTGAAATTTTAACAGATTTTCGAAAATTGGATTTTGCATCTTTCCACCGAAGGGATCGTCGAGATGAGCTCCGAGTAGCCGTCGCAAGTGCCCGCAACACATACATTTTTTGTCCTGTAGGCTGCGCGTGAGCGCTTTTGTTGATGTCGATCTTCGAGTGGCGTGCTCGAAAATTTTCTTGATTTATCCATGAGCTTGATGCAGATCTTGATGTAGTTGTTGAAGAAGCCCTTGAGTTGTGACTTGCCGAGACGGGACCGCCGAGATCGTGATTCCAACCTATGTAGTTCCCACAGACGGCGCCAATTGACGGGGATCAACCCCGGCAAATCCCATGGTCAGGGACCCTGGGTTAGTCATAGAGATGGCACAGGTTTGACGATACTCATCGGCTAACAGGAGAAGCACTTCCTGCTCGATTTAGCACGTGAGGGGGCGATTACAGTGGAGGCTAAGGCAAGTTCTCGCAAGGCTAGGATGAGTAAATGCGTATTGAGTTGATCTGGGACGGCGGACAAGCGACACATGGGGCACGATTTACCCAGCTTCAGGCCCCCGGAGGGAAAACCCTACATGCTGCTTGGCTGGTCTGTTATTGATGATGATGTATAGAGGTGCGCGAGGGCTTTGGTGGAGAGATATTTGTCTAGTCCTATGCGTGGGGGTTGAGAGCTTGTCTAGAGAGGTGCCCCTGCCTCGCTTTATATAGATAGCCAAGTAGAGGTTTACATGAGTCCTAGAGACGTGAAGAATCTACCCCCTATTGAGAAATTGTGTGAGCCTACCACTCACCCTCCTATGGTAGAGGTACATTCTCTTTTAAATTTCAATCCAAGTGACATCCCTCATGGTAAGCCTCCTGATCAATGTTTAGATGAGCTTGATAATTTTATTATGAAGCAAAGTCACTTTAATGAGAGGATACAAAGTCAGTTGCATGATAATTCCATTGCTATCAAAAGCTTCCTTGATGTTCTAGGTAGAACAGTTAATGATGTTAAATGTCTTGTGAAGCATTTTCATATGGTTCAAACTCAGCTTGAACAAATTTCTAATGTGCAAAAAGATTTGCTTGCTAACAATGCCAAACAGGATATACAGGCCTTCGGGATTAAAACCCGAGGAGGAACTAGCACTCAAGATCCTCTCTATCCAGAGGGGCATCCGAAGAGGATCGAGCAAGATTCTCAAATGCAGGAAGAAGAAATTGTTAGTTCTCCGAAGAAGAAGAAGAAGAAGCACAAAGAAGCTGACAAATCCAATGATCCAATTGCAAGTGAAGAACTTGTTATTGATCCAAATAGTATATCTACCTCCGATGCTGAGACTGAAGACGGTGCTGAGCCTGAAAAGGATGGTGAAAAGAATGATCCACCCGAAGTTCGAGAAGAAGAAGCACCCGACAAACGCAAGAAATACACTAGAGAAGACTTCATCGCAAGAAGACATGGGAAGGAAACAGAACCATGGGTACATAAACCCATGCCCTTTCTAGGTAAGTCTCTCAAAACTAAAGAAGAAGAGCATTACAATAAGTTTTGTGAGTGGATGAAACCTCTTTTTCTTCAAATCCCTTTGACTGATGCTATTAAGTTAACTCCCTATTCGAGATATATGAAAGATATTGTTACAAATAAAAGAAAAGTTCCTAATTAAGCAATATCTACTATGCTTGCTAACTACTCTTTTAGTGGTAGATTCCTGAGAAGCTTGGTGATCCAGGTATACCAACCATTCCTTGCTCCATAAAGAATAATTATGTCAAGACTGCTTTATGTGATCTCGGAGCAGGAGTGAGTGTTATGCCTTTATCTCTTTACAAGAGGCTTTGTTTAGAGAAACTAATCCCTACAGATATCTCTCTTCAAATGGCTAACAAGTCAACAGCCGTTCCCATAGGTATTTGTGAGGATGTTCCCGTTGAAGTTGCTAATTGTTTGATCCTTACTGATTTTGTTGTGCTCGACATGCCCGAGGATGGGAGCATGTCTATTATTCTTGGTAGACCTTTTCTTAACACCGCAGGTGCTATTATTGATTGCAATAAAGGAAAGGTTACTTTTAATGTGAATGATAAAGAACACACGGTGTATTTTCCGAAGAAGATTGACAAAAGGCATGGCCTCAACTCTATAAAGAATATCGAGACCGTGAAGATTGGTGATTTGGATTGTCCTCTACATGTGCACCACAAATACAAAACAATTATAGTGGGGACAATATCCATTAAAGTAAAGATACCATGAATGCTTCATAGTAAGTGAAAGTTTTTGCTCTATGAATTGCTAGTTTAGTAGTAGGACTTGATCAACCTTGCTATTAAATGAGTTTTATAAGTAAAAAGTAGAGGTTGTTATGTTTGCATTTCTTTTATCTTTATCTTTCTTTCTGGTCCAAAGTTTTATATTTTTGAAGCTTCACGTAGCTAACCACTATTGCAAGTTTTCAGAAAGTTTTGCAGCTTTTTGAACCTCGAAATATTTTCAACAGTGAAGTTGTCAGAAAAATTCCAAAAAAATGAAAATAAAAATTTCCATGCCGGGAGTGACCCAAAGGCACCTGGGGCTGACCAGGGGGGCGCCAGTGGCTCAGGCGGCCAGCTGGCGCGGCCTGCCCCCTGGCCGCGCCCATAGGCCCCATCTCCAGGTATTTCTTCTTCCTCTCTCCCTCTCTCTCCAAAAACACGAGTTCTGCACTTATTCTTGCGTTCTTGCTGTTCTTGGAGGCAATTTTCGATCTCTCTCTACAGCCCATCATTCGAGCTGATATTTTGAGAAAATACTCCCTGGTATGTGACTCCTCCACCCCTCCAATTAGATATTTGATTGGTGGCTTCATTAGTGAGTATTTAGTAGCTCTTGGTGCTGTTCTTAAGAGCTTGCAAGCATGTGTAGAAATTTATTTTCCAAGTTTTGATGCAAGTTTATGACTTAGGGAAGTGAGTAGAGCAGTTTGCCTCAACTCATTTTTCTTAAATCCTTGTTTTCGTGAATTGTCAAAAATTTCAGAAATATGTTTCTTTGGCAAAGCAAAAGGATGGCTTGGAAGAAGAAGCCCGAGCACACTGATAGAGTAACTAGAGTTGCAGCTTCATCCTCAGCTGCTAGGGTGAGCTACAATGAAGATGTTGTGCCCCTGGGGTTGCTGGAAGATACAAGTCCAGCACGGGCAATGACGTTTCCGTGCAACGATTTTCTTGAAGTGGCAGGTATTAAGGAGGAGTTTGATAACCTTTGTGCTAATGCAGGTTTGACACGGCTTATAACATGTCGTGTTACTCAATACCGTAAACTCACCTCCTGTTTTATTAACAGTTTTGGATATAACCATGATGCTGGTCTTATTGAGTTTAAAATTTACAATGATCCTCTGACCATGTCTTTGGAAAGATTTTGTGAAATAATAGGTGTGATGAACGTTGGATGAACGGCAAAGATGAACACTCAGCCCACCGAACTGAGAACACTCTTCAACTCTCTTTGCAGTCAAGATACAAGGGATATCAGACGTTCAAAAATTTCCAGCATCTTGTTTCCCCACCTCAGGTATTTTGCATATTATATTGCTAGAGGGGTATTAGCTCGTGACAACACGAGCAACATTTCTGCGCCGGATATTGCTATCCTGGCAAATGCCCTCTCAGGGGAAACTACGTATAATGTGGGTGCCTTGATTGCTCGCCGACTTGCCCTTAATGGCAACAAGGGAGATCTCTTTTGTGGCGTTTACGCCACGCTTATTCTTGAGTCTCTTGAGCGCACCCCACATCCTGATGATGAGCCTTTTCCTTTTATAAGCTTTGACCTTGCTGCTATGAGGAGGCATGAGTTTGTTACCAGGACTTCCCAGTTTGGTAACCTTATTTATATTCTGAGGCTTGGACTTATCAATATACGGGAGATCCGTCTACCTTCTCCTTTTTTGTTTGATTCTACTCGCATGAACGGATGGTCCTTCAACGTCATCCAATTCGATGAGTTCGTGGCCCAGCAGAAGTTCCATAACCCCATGGAGGGGGTTGTACATGATGAGGAGGAGGAGCCCGTTACCCAGTGGGGTGAAGGGTCTTCTTCCGCTTGGAGCGTGGAGCCTTCTTCGTGGGAGGATCCCAAGACCTCGGTCTATGCACCTGAAGCCCCGTACGACCCATGGACACACTACCCTGGAGCAGGAGGCTCCTGGGGACCACAGTAGCAGATACCAACTTAGGCCAAAATCCTAAGCTTGGGGGAGTGCGTGTCCTTCTCCCTTTTTCCATTGTATTATCCGTTTGTTTGTTTTGATCTTTTCGAAGTTTTTGCCTGTTCTTCTTTGATTCTTTCCTTGCAAAAACAACAAAAAGATTTTCTCTTTCTCTTTCTTTCATTTATCCTTTGAAAAATCCAAAAAGATTTCTTTTCTCTCTTTAGTTTGCTTTGTTGCAGAGTTCAGCTCGAGTCCGTCATGGCATTTGCACTTGATTATATTTCCCTACGTTAAATCGTGCAAGCGACAAGGCAGTGATGACGAAGATCGACGAAAGGGATGCAACAAGGAAAACCGGTATGAACTCTTTTTGTTTCTACTTTTGTACATATGCTTGAACTTATGATTTAGAGACCAGCTTGTACCGACATAGTGCTATGTTTACAATGCTTTCCCAGTGGTTCATGCTTTCTTTGTGGCTAATCCAAAATGGCTAAGGTACATAATGTGTTGTTGAAATGATTTACATGCATTGCATTGTTCTTGGTTTGGCATACTGAAGTGGTGTTTCCCTTTGGAGAATTCTTGGATTGACTTGGCACATGATTACACATGTTAAAGACTAAAAAGTCTGTTATGCCTTGATGAACTTTGAATTTTAGAATAGTTATATCATTTTCGTGCCCAATTCAATGTTACTTTGTCGCTCTGCATGATTATGACTGTTATTGCTCTCTAGTTGGTCACTTCCCAGTCTTTTGCTAGCCTTCGCTCGCACTAAGCGGAATTCTGCTTGTGCATCCAAAATCCTTGAAACCAGTTATTCTATATGAGTCCACCATACCTTCCTATGTGGTATTTACCGGCCATCCTAACGAAGACTTTCCTGTACCATCTCGAAATTATTCAAAAATACTCATGTGTTGTGCCTCTGCTTTAGCTCATGAGGAAGTAGTAGGTAATTCATGACCTTCTTATGTTAGACATGTTTTATCCCGGGATTGCATGTCTAATCTGCAAACCCCTAATACGAGGAGGGACTAGCATGAGTGCGCCCAGCTCACAAAAGATAATCACAACCAACAAACCCGCCTTCACGCTTTGTTCATGAGAAATCATAAAACTTTGGTAGTGATAAACAAAGGAGATTAAGGGGATGTGATCGTCCCCATCTTGGGAGACGTTCCTCGAAACATGTCTAGAGTAAGAGGTGATTGAGTTGTCTACTAGCATTCGTTGACGAATCATGCACCTCCCAAAAACACTTTTTATCTCTGTTTTCAAAACCAAGAGCTCTGGTACATGTTTATTCTTTGATTCCAGCCACGGGTTTTCAACCTTGCCATCAAAATCCACGGTTCGAGAGTCTCCACCTTCTTTCTTCAAAGCACCAACTATGAGAGCATAATTGTCATTCTGAGTGTAATGTGCATTGTCCCAAAGTGCTACATTGTCTTCTGCATGATTGTGGTATTACTTATTCTAAGGTTTTAAGTTCTAGTCTCCTTTAAAACTCTCGAGGAGTTTCTGCATTTATGTTTTGCTTCACTCATGGAGGCTAGCGAGATACCACTCTAGTATGTTCAAGCTTTGTGAATTGTAATCTTGTCTTGATTTTTAGTAGCATATTATTTACCTTCAGTTGTTTGTGATTGTTCACATGAAAGAAGGATTGCTTTGTGCATTGTCCTTATAGCATTGTTTCAATACCTTCTAGACTCTTTTCATAGTACATGTTTATATACATCTAATGATGCAAAAGCGTTTGTCAAAGTTGTCTTTGTCGCGTTCAGTTCATTGAACTGAATTGCTTGAGGACAAGCAATATGCTAAGCTTGGGGGAGTTGATACATCTCAAACGTATCTAATTTTCCAAACACTTTTGCTGTTTTCTTGCATGATTTGGGCAAAACTAACCCGGACTAACGATGTTTTCAACAGAGCTGTCTGTATGGTTTTATTGTGTGAAGGAAAATGGATTTTTTAGGTGTTTCAGAAAATTCTAGGAAAAATCACAGAAAATCTGCGCACCCGAAGGACCATTGTGCCAGAAGTGGGGCCAGAGGGCAGACAGGGGGGCCCCAGGCGCCCTGCTGGCGCGGCCCCACCCCTGGCCGCGCCGGGAGCCGCCTGGGAGGGTCCACCCCCCTCTGGTGCCCTACTTCGACTCCTATTTATTCCCGTGGCGAGAAAACCCCTAAACAGAAGTCGTTTTCCCAGTTCTCATCGCGGAGCTGCCGCCACACTCTGTTCTTCTCCGGGAGGGCTAATCTGGAGGCTGTTTTGGCCTCCGGTGAGGGGAGATCATCTCCATCGTCATCATCATCACCACTCCATCATCCCTCCATGACTTCTCCTTTCATGTGTGAGTAATTCCCTGCTGTAGGCAAAGGGGATGGTACGGATTGGATGAGCTAGATCATGTAATAATTTATCAGTTTGTTGGGGGGCATGTTGCCTATCATCTAGATTGGTGTTTATCATCTTTGCTTCAACTTGTTGCTCTTAATGCTTGTCACTTTGGTCCTGAGTGCCATGTTTTCATATCTGAACCCTATGTGTTTGCATGATTATATTTGTGTTCTTGATCCTATCTACAAGTTGTATGCACCTGCTATAGTCCGGAACAGGCGATCCCAGAGGTGATAGCTTGGGACACCAAAGGGGATGGACTATAGTTTGAGGATTCCTTGTACCCATTGATTGTTAATGCTTTGTTCCAGTGCTCTTTGATAGGAGCACCTTAATCTCCATAAGTTCCTTTTGGCCCCGTTCATAGAGGGATGGTAGGACAAAAGATGTTGTGCAAGTTCTTATTGCAAGCACGTACAACTACATGTGGGGTACATGCCTAATGTTTGATATTTTCCTAGATGATCATTGTTTTTCTGTGTGCCTTTCCCCAAGTTAAATGCATGAAGTATCTCATCCATGCAGCGCACAACCATCTATCTCCCTAGCCTACAGTGTTTTTAATTCTGCTGGTTACTAGTTGATTGCTTTCGTTGTTTTACTGTCCCTGTTTCAGCACTACTATTTCCGTTGCTACCATCACTTCCATATCGCAATTATTATTAATATCTTGTTGCAAGTAAGTGTATCTCAGGTGTAGTGGAATTAACAACTCCATTGTTAAAGCTTGTGGGTATTCTTTGGCTCCCCTTTAGTATAATCTATAAATTGCGTTATTCTTACCCGCGAAGACTATCTCGATCCCCTGCAGTTGTGGGTTATCAGTGACACGCTCTACTGAATCAAGAATACAAACGGGGTACTCTCGATAAGAAAGGTCATCTTGGAGATCAAGCGTTTCATGGTCGACTTCGCGGATGGGGTCCTTGAAGCAACGCCTGAGTTGTGACACATGGAATACATCATGATCTCGGGAAAGGTGCGGGGGTAGTTAAAGTTGGTAGGAAACTTCTCCACGTTTAGCAAGAATGCGGAAAGGTCCAATGTAACATGGGGACAACTTGCCTTTGATACTGAATCATTGGGTTCCCTTCAGAGGAGTAACCCGAAGGTAAGCCTTCTCATCCAGATTGTAGCTTTCTTGCCTATGATGACGATCATAGTACCTTTTCTGACGAGACTGAGCGGCTTTCAATTGATCATGAACAATGTGAACCTGCTCTTCTGCTTCTTTAATCATATCCGGTCCAAACAATTGTCTTTCACCGGTTTCTGTCCAGTTCAGGGATGTTCGACATCTTTGTCCATAGAGGAGTTCAAAAGGATCCATGTTCAGACTAGATTGGAAACCATTATTATAAGCAAATTCGGCAAATGGAAGAGATTTCTCCCAATTCTTTCCGAAAGAGATAACACAAGCTCTGAGCATGTCTTCGAGAATTTGGTTAAACCTTTCAACTTGACCGCTAGACTGAGGATGGAAAGTTATGCTAAAGGAGATGAGTTCCCATAGCATTCTGAAAGCTTCCCCAAAATCTAGAGATGAAAAGGCTACCACGATCAGAATTGATTTCCAAAGGAACACCATGAAGAGACACAATTCTAGAGACATACAAGTCCGCTAACTGACTAGCACTTATAGACTCACGAACTGGAATGAAGTGAGAAACTTTAGAAAGTCGATCAATTACAACGAAGATGGCATCATTTCCTTTCTGGGTTTTTGGAAAGCCAGTGATGAAGTCCATACTTACTTTGTCCCATTTCCATTCGGAAATAGGCAAAGGTTGAAGAGTACCAGCAGATCTTTCATGTTCTGCCTTAATGCGATGACAAACATCACATTCGGCAACAAATTGAGCAATGTCTCTTTTCATCCTAGTCCACAAAAATCTCTGGCGTAGATCTCGGTACATTTTTGTGCTACCGGGATGAATCGAGAGGGGAGTATTGTGAGAATCCTTAAGAATTAGTTGCCTTAGATCCCTATTCTTAGGAACTACCAACCGATATTCAAAGAATATCATTCCTTTACTATCTGTGGAGAAACATTTAGCAACTCCGCTAGCAATGTTCTCCTTGATCCGACGAACACCTCATGCACGCCTTTGGGAAACTATGATTTGATCCTCAAGAGTTGGTTTCGCCACCAAGGTAGATAGAAAGCCATGAGGAAAAATATCGAGGTTCAGCTTTCGAAATTCCTCATGAAGAAGTGGTTGATACTGTTGTAACATGAGGTTGTTACAATACGACTTACGACTTAGTGCATCATCCATGACATTGGCTTTGCCTAGGGTGAAAGAAATTCCTAAGTCATAATATTTTATCAACTCTATCCAGCGTCTTTGCCTGAGATTAAGATCTGGCTAGGTGAATATGTATTTGAGGCTTTGGTGGTCGGAATAGATCTCACAACGATTACCAAGGAGGTAATGTCGCCAAGTTTTCAAGGCATGAACTACAGCAGCAAGTTCAAGATCATGGGTAGGATAGTTCTCTTCATGTGGACGCAACTGGCGTGAAGCGTATGCTAGCACATGTCGATCTTGCATAAGTACGCACCCTAACCCTTGCCGTGAAGCGTCACAATAAATCTCGAAATCCCTTTTGGTGTCTGGAGGTGCAAGTACGGGTGTAGAAGTCAATCTTCTTTTTAGCTCTTGAAAGCTCTCCTTGCACTTGGGGGTCCATTCGAATTTCTTATCTTTCTTGAGGAGTTCAGTTAGAGGCTTTGCAACTTTGGAGAAGTTCTCGATGAAGCAGCGGAAATAGCTTGCTAAGCCAAGAAAACTCCTAACTTGCTTAACCGATTCAGGTGGAGTCCGATCAAGGACAGCCTGAACTCTCTCAGGATGAACAGCAATGCTTAATAGCAATGCCTTTGGAATGAATCACGTGGCCTAAATAGGTCACTTCTGGTAGCCAAAATTTGCACTTAGAGAACTTGGCATAAAGGCGATGCTCTCGAAGTTTCATCAATACCAGCCTAAGATGCTCGGCATGTTCTTCTTCGTTCTTCGAGTATATAAGGATGTCATCGAGGTAAACCACGACGAACTTGTCCAAATTCTCCATGAAGATTGAATTCATCATGCGCGAGAAAGTGGCGGGGGCATTGGTTAAACCGAAGGACATGACGGTATACTCGTAAAGACCATAACGAGTAGTGAAAGCCGTTTTTGGAATGTCCTCGTTTCTGATTTTAATTTGATGATAGCCTAATCTCAAATCCATCTTGGAGAAGACAAAGGACCAGCAAGTTGATCATAAAGATCATTGATCCTTGGAAGTGGGTACTTGTTCTTTATCGTCGCTAGATTAAGCGGGCGATAATCTACGAACATCCTTTCTGTTCCATCTTTCTTCGTTACAAACAGAACGGGGCAACCCCATGGCGATGAGCTAGGGCGGATGAAGCATTTTGCCAACAAAGCTTCAAGTTGGATTTTAAGCTCAGCTCACTCACGTGGGGCCATTTTTTATGGGCGTCTAGAAATTGGGGCGGTTCCTGGCATAAGATCTACGATGAATTCTACACATCTGTCAGATGGCATTCCTGGCAGTTCTTCAGGAAAGACATCCGGGAAGTCACGAACCACCGGAATATCTTCAAGGTCAGGAAGGGGAAGCACATTCAAAGTATGCATCTGGATTCTAGAACTGGGTGAGGTGTAGTCAATTGTCTGTCCTGAAGGATGGGTAAGTTTAACTGACTTAGCTTTACAATCAAGGAAAGAATTATGTCTTGATAACCAATCCATTCCTAGGATGAAATCAATGTCTGGAGACTTGAGGGCTATAAGAGAAGAAAGGAATACTAAACCCTCAATTGAAATTTGATTACCATGGCTTACTCTATTAGTTTTCCACTTTGAACCAGGAGTTTGAATGACCATTGGAGAAAACATTTCTTCAAAAGGGAACTCATGCCGAAGTGCAAAACTCTCCGACATGAATGAATGAGAAGCTCCTGCATCAAAAAGAACGAAGGCGGGAACATGATTGACTGAGAGTGTACCAAGGATGACGTCAGAAGCAGCAGTGGTTTCCTCAACTGAGATTTTGTTCACATATCCCCTACTTGTGACTGGAAGCTTTGCTGGAAAAGTTTTGGTGGTTGGTTTATTTGGAGGCTTGGGTCGAGGGACATGGTGTCATCAAGACCTGAGGGCATTGACGAAAGTAATGGCCTGTCAGACCACACTTGAAACACGTCCTGCCGGAATTGCTGGGAGCAGGATTACTTGATTGCACACCATCATTCCGGGGTGGAATAATGTGTTGAGTTGGATAGCATATATTGGATGGTGGCCTTTGAAGAAGGTTTTGAGGTATGACACTGGTTGGAATCCAAATTCGACGTTTCTGAGGGGCTGAACTGGAAGAAGGAGCAAGCTTAAGAGCATGCTTGCGAGACTCTTCAAAAACTTCATTTCCATGCTCAGCTCTGAAGGATCTGTTGACTAAATCCTCAAAGGTGGCAAATTCAAAGAGGTTGAGATCATGGTGAAGGATGGGGCTAAGTCCCTTACAGAACCTCGCCTGTTTTTTGGCATCGGTGGTGATCTCATCTTGGGAATAACGAGAAAGACGGTTGAACTCCGTCACATACTCATGGATGGACATCTCTCCTTGAGTCAGATTGCAGAACTCTTCTTTCTTGCGCTCCATTAACTCATCTAGAAGGTGGTACCCTTGAAAAGCATCACGGAACTCCTGCCAAATCACTATGTGACCTTCAGGCTGCATCGCAACATAGTTCTCCCACCATTCGGCAGCAGCATCTTCCAGAAAGTATGCCGCGAATATAACTCGATCATTGGGAGCAACATGTGTTGTATCCAGCTTACGCTCGATGGAATGGAGCCAATCATCAGCTTCAAGGGGCTCAGAAGAACATCGGAATATCGGTGGTTGGAGGAGGATGAAATCCTGAATGCTGACAACCACATTGCGCTGACGAGCGGTATTCAGCTCAATGAGCTCCAGAAGGCGTGTTTGATCACGTCGATTCTGCTCAGCTTCCATCATCACTTCCGCCGTGTGGTGGAGATTCATCATTACTTTGATTCCGATCACGGTCTCGATTTTGACTAACAACACTATGAGTTCCACCTGACATCTTGTGTGCTAAAAATCAACAATCAGAATAGGTTGTACGATGGAATAAAATATCAGAGGACATGATTTAAGGAGGAGAATACTATAATGCAAAGGCAATGATTCTGTAAGGCCCGATATGCGGTACTGTTCCAGATCTAGGTGTTTCCACCCAGATCCGGGGACGAAGCACATATCGGTCCCACCGTGACATATGACAAAGCCATATGCCCCGGATTTCCAACATGATATCACAACATTTCAGATACAAGGATACAACATCTCATACAATCGGCATACAACTGCCGCAATACAATACAACAGCGGAAGATACATGTCTGAGTACAGACTACAAGCAAATGCCTACTGGCAAAGAGAAAAACATCGATCCCATAACCACACGGGTCCAGGCCCTCCGCCGGGATCCGCCTAACTAGTCGTCGTCGAGTCTCCACGTGAAACGTCGATCACCATACCTGTTGTCGATCTGAACCCTGAAAAGAGTACAGAGGTACTCAGCATCCAACTGTAGTGGTCATCTGACCCAGCAAAGACTTCATCACTCGTCATTCTAGGACAACTAGTAGTTTACGGTAAGGAAGGGGTAAGTGGTGAGGTTGCTGCCGCACTAGCATTTATGAAGTGGCTAACGATCTAGAGAGTAAGGTAAGAAGCCAAGCATTCGATGAGGAATCGCCTCCAACAAGTCTTGTTATGAACTACTTACGCAAACATAACACCTATCCTATCCTTGTCCTCCTCTTCGCATCCCGACGAAGAAGAAGCAATCAAGGCACACGCACACGTTGATCAAGTTATATTAAGATTATTTCAGTTGTTGTTGTCTATGAACAGGACGTAGGTCTCAAGTCGTCCATAACCGTGGACACGGCTTCTCGAAAAGATTTAACCCTGCAGGGGTGTACCAACTACCCATTACGAGGCTCCGCGCGCACGCCCATCTCTCTCAGTTGCTACCCATCACAGGCAACCATTTTATGATTTAGTTCCAAGAGATCCGAAACGACAAGTCCCTCTAGCTAACAACGAACAAATCCGGGTGGCCCCCGGTGAGTCGACATCCATCTCAGGAGCCGGCCGCTCTCTCGATCTGGTCTCTACCGTCTGTCTCGGGTTTGGATAGCCGGTTAATCACACATTGGGAAACCGGGTCCTCAGCCGGACAAAGTGGGCCAGCAAGGGAACTATGTCCTCACTGGTCCGGGTTGTTTTAAAAGATGTCTGCCAGGAGCTACCCGACAGGCATATATGCATGGTTTTCAAATGGTAAATCATCTTGGGCCACCACTAGAAATGTTTGAAGCTAGATAGGTATGAAAAGGGGACCCCATAAAATCCCACACGCGGTTAGGCACGCTCAGTCTTAAAACCAATACCCGGAGCTCGGATCCTAAGTGACTCGAATGGAACAAAGCGTCGGGGCGAGATAGCCTAGACCTTCCATCCTTCGTCGAATATAGTCAACATTTATAATAATCATATCATCAACAATAATATAATAATCAGGTGATATCCCAACCCAAAGAGTAACAGAGTAACATCGTAGCATCCTAAGCATGCATACTAAGCAGGGGCTGAGCAACGAGCAATAGTAACATAGCAGTACAAGGTTTGCTGGGAGGGGACATGGCTGTATCGGTTTGAAAGAGGCTGTAAACATGTGGTAGGATCAAACATCGAACCTAACCTATACTAGCATGCAAACCGCTGGTTGAAATAGAATGGATCATAAGTAATGTATAGTCCTTGCCTGTTGATAAGTCGGGTTCCGAAGGTGTAGTTGATCGCAAAATCGCACCGTCTCCGAGAGGTACCCGCTGGAGCACGCAAGAAGTAAACACTGGAAAGCAATCAACGGTGCACCACTATTACTACGGATCAATACAAGATCAAAGAGACAACACAAGAAAGACAACGCTAGACATCGCACCTACCGTCGAGAGCGGTTACTAACAATTTAAGTGGAGTACTCGTCACACACGACGATACCGCACATTTACGGTGGTTCAAGTTGCTTAGCTACAGGTGATCAATCAACGGTTATTAACATGGCAACTCAAGAAAGCATGGAAAAAGGTGAAGCACAAAGTAAACTATCTATGCTAGTCAATTTAAGTGAGGCACAACCTAAACATGGCATAACACTAAGTGCTCCACGACAATTAAAGGATTTGGTACTGTTCTGCCCTAAACCATATTTTAGGTTGGTTAACAAAAGCAAACAATAGCATAAACACAAAGTACACAAAAAACTAATCAAGTTACATATAAAGAACACTCCAAACGGAGTTACGGTTAAAAAGATATAAGCAAGACAAGTTATGCACACATGCTGTATAAACAGGGGTAAATCTATATGCAAAAGTGCAGCAACATGAAATAGCAATACATGGGATGAAATTATACATGATTCTTAACAAAATGCAATTGGAATCACTCAATTCCGATAAACGGTTGCGAAGCAATCGTCATCCGAAGTTGCAACAAAATAACAGTTTCAGCAATAGCAGCACAATAACATCCGGATCACCACTTTGGAGCAAGATATAAACATGATGCAGCAAGAAAATATGGCATGTGAATGCATGAAACTGAAGTAGAAACATTTCTTAATGCAACGCAAAAGGAATCAATGCAATAGGCCTCATGGATTTGTTACAATCATCATGCAAAGTTGCAACAAAATAATAACAGCAGCACTTAACAGGAACAGTAGCAGTTTGACGGCCTGATGCCCTGTTCAGCACACAATTACACAATCAAGATGATCTCAAATGCAAATGCTTACAAAAGATGAATTAAAGTACACGCAATTCTGAGCAACTTTCGTTTTGGGGGCACGTTCATCGGAGCTACGGTTTAACGGGAATTCGCAGCACAAAACAGCATCAGCAGCAAAATTATCAGCACTTAGTGAAAAAAACAGGCCCCAGGGAAAAAAAACAGATCTCGGGCCTCACCACTTGGGCCTCGGCCCAACTTGGCCGGATCTGGCCAGCAGTCCGAATGTGGCCAGCCTGGGCTGCACAGGAGGGGCGCGCTTGGGCCGGCCCATGCCACAGCGGCGGTTGGAGGCGCACGGACGAGGGCGCTCGGGCTCCTCCCGAGCAGGCACGGCGGCGGCTGCGGTTGCCCGGTGGTACGCCGGCCACCGGTGCTGGCGGCGGAGGGGCTGAAGGCGAGGAGGCGCCGGGACCGGCTGGTGGCTGCGGCTGCTGGCCTCGGGCGCGGGCTGGCGTGGATCCAGGGCGGGGCGAGCTCGAGCTCCCTCGGGCTCCAATGGCGGCCGGCGCGTCCTGGTGTAGCACACACAGAGAGAGGATGAGAGGGAGAGGAGAGAAAGGAGAGGGGAGAGAGGGGAGGAGAGGTGGCGGCCGGACTGGCCGGAGTGGAGGTGGCCGGCGGTTGCCACGGGCACGGGCGGCGGCTTCGTGTGAGAGAGAGGAGGGAGACGGTGGAGAGGTTGGTGGAGCTCCAGGGTGACGTGGCACGTTTCTGGCCGTCAGATCGGCCGATCTGACGGTCCAGATCCATTGGGCTGGATCCAGATCTGGGAGGCTAGGTTTTGCTGCGAAAATTGGGGTATTTGGGGCCAGATCTGGGGCTGGTGGCTGCCTGGGGAAACCCTAGGTGGGTGGGAGTGTGTTGGTCTTTATATAGGCAGGTTGGCTGGCCAGTTGATGCAAACGCCCTCGGTACCCCTCTCGCGTGTCCGGTGATCGCGTTCGTGACCGCCGAGACTCCATACGGACTCCGATTCCGATGAAATCTCGAACCACGCGCTCAGCTTGTCAAGCCCGTCGATCGTACATCACTGCGGTGACATTCTGGAAACATTTTTCGGCGCCCCATAAAATAATCCGTTTATTAAATAAACGGGGTTTTCGTTCCGGTGGCGATGGATGGTCCTGTGCCGGTTCCGACGGTGCTCGGGTGAACCCCGGTGTCGCATAGGTCGTGTGTCGTGGTGGGAAGGGGTCGGTCACGCATCCGATACGAGAAATAAGGGGGGAAATATTCACCGATTATTATTTCGGTGAAGCAAACACTGCAAATAACTCAGACAATCGAACAATTCACACCGAAAACAAAAATTTTAATTTTTGTGAAAACTGGGCTGTTACAGATTCATAGAAACACGGGATAAATCAGGTATCATAACGGCTACACCGGGATGGAAAATGAAACAACCTTGAAGAGATTGGACAGAACTTCTTCAGGGAACACAACAAAATGATGACTCTAGACGACCACAACAGTCCTACGGCTACAAAGAAGCAAACAACGAGATGTTCTAGTAAGACATAGATGAGCCTAGTCCTATCTTCCCATAGAACAAGATAAGGAGAAAAAGAAGCCTTACGTTGTTTCCTTTATACCCAAGTAACTATATAACTATAGAATGCTAAACTCGACTTCGACCAAGGGTTGAATAATCCTACAGACAGTCCTGCTCTGATAGCAAGTCTGTCGGGAACCATAATATGCGTATGTAATTCCAGTCACAACTCAATCATATGGAGAGCCGAGAGACGTACCCACTTGTCTAAGCAGACAAGGCCAAGCATAGAACACTCTCAGAAAGCATCAAACGTGAGGGGCATCCCATCCAGGCCGGATGATCAACTGATATGGGTCCTCATCTCCCGCTCACAAGTTTAAATGATTATGGGTGGTGAAATCCCATACTCATAGACAATTCGCCTCAACCATATTATTGATTGAAATTATAACACTTATATAAACAGACTCCAACCCGATCACTTAGTCGGGGTCTTGGCCGGGCTCGATCATATATCAAAGTGTGCCACGTGACAAAGTCATGAGGAACTGCATCGCGATGCCCCAAGATGCGCACATCTAAGGGCCACTTGGTGTATAAAAGACCGCCAGCAAGATCACAACCAAGCTATCGAAAACCCACACTAAGACATTAATGTTATAATCATACACGCAACATACATGTCTAGTGTGAACAACAGGTATCATCACATTACTCTACAAAGTATATCTTTATTGACTTAGATAGAGTTCACAAAGAGATCACGAGTCTGTGATCCAACATTACATCAAACAACGGAATCAAATTAGGTCTGAGTACAGACAAGATTAACAAATGGCTTATAGAAGCCTTGTTCAACATACATGCCCTTCCACGAGGGACCAGACTGTTGTCTGGAACTATACTAGCTTAGTCAACTTCTATCTTCAGGAAGGTGTCTCCATCGGGGTCTGGGTTCTCATCTAAAACATAGAATAAGAAAATGTGAGTACAAAGTCGTATCAAGACTTACCTCAGAACTATACTACTCATGCTCAAGTTTCAAGACAAAGGGAGGTGGGGTTTCAATGTAGTAGTTCCAGCTTTGACTTGGCTAATCCTGTGCTATGAATACCAGAATGAGGTAAGAAATGTACACGAGTCCACTACAAATTCTCCAATCAAGTACACCACTATGGATACTTCCTCGACTTCCCCACGAGGAAGCACGCCACAGCACTCTCACTTATCTTGGCAAGTTTTTAGAGTTTCCATTCAAGTTGTCTAATAATCAGGTACAGGTTCCAAGTAGTCCATAACCGCGAACGCGGCTATTCTAATAGTTTTGTTATCCTTGCAAGGGTGTAAGCTACACACATATAACAGCCCAGATTTCACAAAAATTAAAAATTTTGTTTTTGGTGTGAATTGTTTGATTGTCTGATTTGTTTGCGGTGCTTGCATCCCCGATCCATCGATCGGCGATTATTTCCCCCCTCTTATCTCGTACAGGACGGTGACCAACCCTTTCCACCCTAACACTCGACCTTTGCGACACCGGGTTTCACCCGATCACTGTCGCGAAAACCCGCACAAGACCAGCCTCAGCCAACGAAAAAAAACCGTTTAATAAGTAAACGGGTTATTTTTATAGCTCGCCGGAAAGTGTTCTCGAAACGGTTCCAATGCGAGGTGAACGCCGCCGGCTCGACGCGCTGATCACGCAGTTCGAAGTTTTACCCGAATCGGAGGTCCTACGGACCCCCGGCGGTCAGAAACGTAAACACTGCGCGCGAGAGAAAAAAGTCGGGGATGTTTTTGCAAACTGCCAGCCACCTGGGCTATATAAAGACCACAACTCTCCCACCCCTTTCTAGGGTTTCCCCTAAGCCAAAATTGCAGCCACCCCCCAAATATAGACCCAATTTTCGTCCTTTTGCTAGCCCATCAGATCTGGACCGTCAGATTGCCCGATCTGACGGCCAGGAAGCCGCCACGTCACCCCACCTCTCTACTCTCTCTCCTGGCCGTCGTGCCCTTGCCCGTGGAGAGCAGCTGCCGCCTCCTCCACCTCCGGCTGCCGCTGGCGCCCCTTCTCGTCGCCCTGCAGGTCTCCTCTCCTCCTCCCTCTCGTCTACCCCCCTCGCCTCACCATCGCCCCCTCTGCGCAGGTCACCGCCAGGGTTGAGCCGAGCCGCCGCCGCCATGGCCGGCCGGCCTCGACCTCGAAGCCGCCAGCCGCGCCGCTCCAGCCACCGGAAGGCCATCGTGTCGACGGGATCTGGAAGCCGCGCCGCCGCCGCGCCAATTCCCGTCCACCCCGGTCGTCGATCCGCCACCTCACCGGAGAGCCGCCGCACGCCGGCGTCAACGCGGCCGCCGCCACCGCTCAGTTCGGGTCGGGGCGAGCAAGTCGCCAACCGCCGGCCAGGTGGGCCAGGCCCAGCCTCGCGCCCGCCGTGGGCCTCCCAGCCGGCCTGCCAACTCCCTGGCCCAGCCGAACCGCAAGCCACTTGGGCCTGCCCATGGGTGAGGCCCTTTTTAATTTTATTTTTCTGTTGTTTAATCCTGCGAATTTTTCCAAGTCTAGAACGTTTTGCTGCTGGTACTGTTTTGCAACGTAATTTGCGAGTAAACCGTAGCCCGGATGACTTTGCGCCCAAAAAGAAAATTGTTTAGTTTTGTGTGTACTTCAGTCCATCTTTTGTGAGCATTTTTATCTGAGGCCATCTTGATGTTGTTAATCACTGTTGAAGTGGGCATCAGACTGTTAACTGCTGTTACTTTCTGTTAAGTGTTGCTGTTATTATTTTATTGCAAGTTTGATTGATCATTGTGTCACATCCATGAGGCCTATAGTATTGATTCTTGTTGCATATTGTTAAGCATCATGTCTACTTCAATGCTATGCATTCACATGTCATATTTGACGGTTGCATGATGTTTGTTTCATCACCCAAAGTAGCTACCCTGTTGTTAGTGTGTTGTTGTTTATATAAAGTTGCTACTTTGCTGCCCTATATCTTATTAACTGTGCATCCTATTGAGCATTGCAATATGTCATTTTGATCTATGCCATGTCTACTTCCATTATATGTATTGCATTTTCATGTTTATATTCCTGGCCATAGTTATGTTCAGCTCCAAAGTTGCTAGCCTGCTGTTGCTGACAGCCCCCTCTGATTTTCATAAAGTCTGTAACTTTCTGATGGCATGTTGCTTGCTTAATATCTTTTGATCTGTTATGACTATGACCCTGATTCTTTCTTGCACCTGATCATCATCATGTCTACTTAATGCCCACATATTGCTATGTCAGGTTGCTGCACATTTGCATATAGTTTTTCTCCTTTTTATACAGCATGAAAATAACAGTTTCTGCCCTGTTTTCCTGATTTTCACTAAGTCCTTGACCAGGAATGTTTTATAGCTTCTTGTGTTGCTTATAACTAGTGATCCATGATGCCTATTTGCATGATTCCTTTTGCCATGACTTTCCTGACATGTCTACTTTAGGTGCATATCATTTTTGTGCATGTTTACAACCTTTTGCTTGTTTATTTGTTGCTCTAAAGTGTGCTTCCTGATGTTGGCAGATTGTGTGTATAACTTGTTTTGCTTGTATCTTTTTAACCATAACTCCGATTGGAGTGTTCTTTACATGTAACCTGATTAGTATTTCATGTAATTTGTGTTTATGCTATTGTTTTCTGCTGTTAACAAACCTAAAATATGGTTTAGGACAGAACAGTACCAAATGCTTTAATTGTCGTGAGACACTTAGTGATATGCCATGTCTAGGTTGTGCCTCACTTAAATTGACTAGCATAGATATTTTACCTTATGCTTCACCTCTTTCCATGTTTGTGTGCTATGCCATGCTTGAGTGAGATGCCATGTTAACAACCTTTGCTCATCTTGTGTAGCTAAAAAACTTGAACCCTTGTAAACGTGCGGTATCGTCGTGTGTGACGAGTACTCCACTTAACCTATTAGTAACCGCTCTCGACGGTAGGTGTGATGTCTCGTGTTGCCTTCTTGTTGATGCTTGCTCGTGTTTGCCTCGTAGTAATAGAGTGCTTGCTTGTTGATTCCTTTCAGTGTTTACCCTCTTGTGTGCCTCTGCGGGTACCTCTCGGAGACGATGCGAGCTTGCGATCAAATACACCTTCGAAACCCGACCTATCAACAGGCAAGGACTATATATTACTTATGATCCATTCTATTTCAACCGGCAGTTGGCATGCTAGTCTAGGATAGGTTCGATGTTTGATCATACCACATGTTTACAGCCTCTTTCAAACCGATACAGCCATGTCCCTTCCCAGCAAACCATGTACTGCTATATTACTATTGCTCGTTGCTCAGCCCCTGCTTAGTATGCATGCTTATTAGGCTACGATGTTACCCTGTTACTCCTTGGTTCAGGATATCACATTATTTTACCCCTCCTCAGTTGGTGGTGCTTGCTCTTCTAGTTCTAACGAGGAGCTAGACGTCAAACCTCCTGTCAAGCGAGCGCGTCACTAGGCGAGGCACCTTGTAGAAATGGAGGCGGTGGTCTGCGTCTTCTCGGGCTTAGTTTATACTTTTTCTGTGGTGATGCTTGCCCGTAGTCCCAATTATCTCAGCATGGGCACACATGTAAAAAGTCGTAATTCCTTTGGATGATTGGTGTTGTAGCCCTGGCGTTTGCTTGAGTCCTTTTGTAGCTAGACCAGTCCTCAAGTCTTGTGTAATTTAAATTGTCTGCGAGTCCTTATGTAATGAGAGTTATCTTCGAGTCCTTTTGTAGCTAGACCAGTCCTCAAGTCTTGTGTAATGTAAATTGTCTGCGAGTCCTTATGTAATGAGAGTTATCTTCGAGTCCTTTTGTAATGAGAACTGTCTTCGAGTCCTTTTGTGATGAGAACTGTCTTCGAGTCCTTTTGTAATGAGAACTGTCTTAGAGTCCTTTTGTAATGAGAACTGTCTTCGGGTGCGCGTCAGCGCTCCCGATGGGAGTAGCCCCCGAGGCAATGTTCGATTTGTAGAGTCGGACGTAGGCTAAGATGTCTTTCCTTGCGGCTCCTTTGATTATTCCAGGTTTTCATCGGGTGCGCGTCAGCGCTCCCGATGGGAGTAGCCACCGAGTCTTTAGGTGATCGTTTGCGATCAGGTGAAGACTAAAGGACTTTGCATTTTCCGATACGATTCTCTTGTGAAAAAACTCTTGGTGCTTCGAGGAGATCTTGTGTTCTGGCCCCCGATTGTTTTCAGGTAAAAGTCGCATTAGCGAGGATAGCGTCTCTCGGGGGAGTTTATGCTCGAGTCCCCGAGTGCTTTTAAGTAGAGTCGTGTGAGCGAGGATAGCGTCTCTCAGGGGGAGTTCATGCTTGAGCCCCCGAGTGCTTTTAACTAAGGTCGCGTGTGCGAGGATAGCATCTCTCGGGGGGAGTTTATGCTCGAGCCCCCGAGTGCTTTTTAAGTAAAGTCGCGTGGGCGAGGATAGCGTCTCTCGGGGGGAGTTTATGCTCGAGCCCCCGAGTGCATTTTAAGTAAAGTCGCCTCAGCGAGGATAGCGTCTCTCGGGGGGAGTTTATGCTCGAGCCCCCGTGTGCTTTTTAAGTAAAGTCGCGTGAGCGAGGATAGCGTCTCTCGGGGGGAGTTTATGCTCGAGCCCTCGAGTGCTTTTAGCGATAATGTTTTGGCAACACCATTTTATTTCTTCGAGTTTTACATGGGTTGACGATCGGTGCTGGTACCGATGTCGTTGGCAATGCTTGGAGGACTATGGGTAGAACAGGCGTAGGTTCGCTACGTTCCATGGATTTCCCACGTCATCATCGGACTTCGGGGTTTTCAACCTGTATGCGCCGCCTCCTATGACCTCCGAGATTATGAACGGCCCTTCCCATTGCGGGGCAAGTTTGTGCACTTTCTCTTGTATCGGCCGCAAGACAAGGTCTCCTTTGCTGAAAGTTCTGGTCCGCAGGCGATTGCTTTGATATGTGCGCAGCTTGTCCTGGTATCCTTCAGATCTTGCTATTGCTGTGTCCCGTGCTTCGTCTGTTGTGTCTTTATCGTTCTGCGGTGCTTCTTCTGCCTCTTCCTCTTCATACCCTGAGATTCGGGGAGCTCCGAATTGTAAGTCGTGCGGCAGCACTGCTTCTGCCCCGTATACCATGAAGAAAGGTGTATACTGGGTTGAGCTGTTTGGGGTGGTGCGCAGGCTCCATAGTACTGTGGGGAGTTCTTCTACCCAGTTGCATGCGGCTTGTTCTAGTGGTGCGAGGAGTCGTTTCTTTATTCCTCCGCATAGTAGGCCGTTTGCTTTCTCCACTTGGCCATTGGATTGCGGGTACGCGACTGATGCATAGTTGACTTTGATGCCCAGCTCCTGACAAAAGTTTTGGAATTCTGCTGTTGTGAAGTTTGTACCATTGTCTATGATGATGTTGTGTGGCACGCCGAATCTGAAGATGATTGACTTGATGAAGTTAACTGCCATTAGGGTTGTTGAGCTGGTGATTGGTACTGCCTCGATTCATTTGGTGAACTTGTCGACTGCGACTAATAGGTGTGTTCGTCCTCCTCTTGAGGATTTCTTGAGTGGACCCACCATATCGAGTCTCCAGGTGGCGAATGGCCAGGACAGCGGTATAGTTTTGAGTTCTGATGCTAGGGCGTGTGGCCTGCTGGCGAACTTCTGGCAGGCGATGCAACGCCGCACGATATTCTCTGCATTTCTCATGGCGGTCGTCCAGTAGAACCCTGCTCGAAAATCCTTGGCCACGAGTGCGCGACTGCTCGCATGATGCCCACAGGTGCCTTCGTGAATCTCGAGAAGTAGGACTTTGTCGTCTTCTTCGTCAATACACTTTTGGAGGACCTGGGATATGTTGCGCTTCTATAGCTGTCTGTTGATTACTGTGAATGCTTTGGATCGTCGACTGATGCGTGGGGCTTCTGCAACGTCTTGCGGTAGAGTGCCTTCGATTAGGAATCGAAGGAACGGTTTTGCCCAGGCTGGGCCTTCGAGTGCGGATGGCTCTGCGACTTCGGCTGCTTGGCTGCTTTTGTCGTCGGCTGGGCTCGCGGCCGCCACCTGCGTGGTTCATTTGTGTCGTCGGCCTCTGCGACTGCCTCGGGCGTCGTTGTCTTTACTTTGATTGATCTCTGGCTGATGCTCTCGAGGAAAACGCCTGGTGGTACTAGTCCTCGAGTCGATCCGATGTTCGCAAGCTCGTCTGCCTCTGTGTTATTTTCTCTGGAGACGTAGTTGAGTTCGCATTCGTCGAATCCTCCCTCCAGTGTGTTGTAGAGCTTCTGGTAGGCCATCATGTTGTCTGCGACTGCGTCACAGTCCCTCATCGCTTGTTGGACGACGAGGTTAGAGTCGCCGTAGATTGAAAGGCGAGTGGCACCGAAAGTTTTTGCCATGCGCATGCCGTGGAGTAGTGCCTCGTACTCTGCTTCGTTGTTGGAGGCATTTCTAAAGTTGATCTGGAGGACGTATCTGAGCTTCGTTCCTTTGGGGGAGACTAGTACGACGCCTGCTCCGGCTCATTGCTGTCTTTTGGACCCGTCGAAGAACATCGTCCGTGAGTTGTACAGATCTGGGTGGGCAGGTGTTTGGACCTCTGTCCCCTCAACCAGGAATTCTGGGAGTACTTGGGATTTGATTGTTGTTGGGTGCTTGAACTGCAGGTCTCACGGACTGAGCTTGATGTTCCACTCGGCGACTCGGTCGGTCGCTCCGGGGTTGTTGAGGATGTCCGCAAGTGGTGCACTGCTCACGATTGTGATGGGGTATTCGTCGAAGTAGTGTGATACTTTTCTTGACGTCATGATGATGGCGAGCATGAGCTTCTGGTAGTGCGGGTACCATTACTGGGACTTTGTGAGGAGCATGCTTAGGTAGTAGATTGGCCTTTGCATGCTCTAGACTTTGCCTTCTTCTGCGCGCTCGACGACGAGCGTCGTGCTGACTACGCTGATGCGCGCTGCTATGTAGAGGTACAGTTTCTCCTGTTCTTTGGGCACCGCTAAGATTGGTGGAGTCGAGAGGGTTTTCTTTAGGTCTGCGAATGCATTGCGGGCTTCCTCGGTCCACTCGAATTTTTCTCCTTTTCTGAGAAGATGGTAGAATGGTAAGGTCCTTTCTCCCAGCCTGCTGATAAAATGGCTCAGTGCTGCGAGTCTTCGTGTGAGCGGATGCACGCCTTTGATGTTGGTTGGCTCTTGCATTTTGGCGATTGCTTGGACCTTTTCGGGGTTTGCTTCGATTCCTCGGGCGGAGACCATGTACCCGATTTGTGGGGGGATTGGTACCCGGGTAGGCTAACCCAAGCGGAAGCAAGCTTTCAAGACAAGGATGGACCAATTGGGCTGCAGCTGGGCCGAGCTGGGCAGAGGTACGGCCGATTGCTCCAAGGCAATCGACCATACCAAGCGCCAGCAGTCGGCCCAGGCGCAATCGGGCCACCCTTCTCCGAAGATGATCACCTGATTGGTCCGCAGCTGGACCGAGGCCGATTCCTAGAAGGCCGATTGCCCAGAGCAATCGACCCCACCAGGAACCACCAGTCGGTCCAGGCGCAATCGGAGCAACCTACCACCCAGTCGGGGGTATGATTACGAGGTCATAAAGGCCATATCCCGAGATATCTGGATGGCAGGAAGGCCAGGTCGTGTCGAGGATTTGCTGGAGATACGGTGTCACCTCCCCGCCGATTCCGCGGACAGGCCGACAAGACCGCACCCCCTAGCTCCACTGTTCACTCCTAGGTTCTACGAGGTAGCAGCATGGGCCGCCGCTCGTAGGCTCCGGGTCACCCGGAGAGGAGCAGTCGGTGGGCCCAGGCCGATTAGAGGATGACGGATGGGTCCATTCGGCGATGAAGTTACCATAGTACCCTGGACTCACACTATAAGAGCCAGGGTACCCCCTCCTGCACGAGGGACGCCACACCTGAGATCTCATTAACTCATTCCCCCTCTAGTTCATTCACTGCCCGTAGTCACTCCTCAGGGAAGCAGGAGAGGACCCTGCCCACGGCGGCGGCGTATTCCTTCCCCTGAGAAAATAGAAGAGCAGTTATTGTAGTCCCTTCATTGATATACAAGAGACAAGCAGGAGTAGGGGTGTTATCTCTCCGGAGAGCCCCGAACCTGGGTACATCGTGGTGTCTTCACTTTGCTTGTGCCCAACCCGATTCCGGCACCATCGACATTTTCTCCCTCGTGTCTTCCCCTCATTTTAGCCATCCCCATGGCATCTGCCGTCACATATCGACGACAGTTGGCGCCCACCGTGGGGCAGAGCGAGGCGTCGACTGGAGTCAAGATCCGGACGGGATTTTCCTCTGCATCCGGCGGTAGCCACGCCTCCGGCCTGATTCTGAGGCGTGAGGCAATCGATTATGTAGTGGACTACTCGGCGCGGTACAGGGCTGGAGGACCCTTGCCGCCCGGAGTGTCGCTGCAAGTGGGAAGTCATCGTCTCTTCATTGGCAGCTTCCCTGAGGCATATCCCAGAGACATCCGCGTCTTCTCGTGTGCTACAGATCCGCTCTCGACCAGGGGCTGCATCGCAGCACCTGGCCGAGAGGAGGGCCGACTGCACGCCGCGGTCATGATGGCGGGAGCATCTTCGTCGACCAACCGTGATCCGGCAAGCGCAGCAAGGAAGGCCAAGGAAGTAGCTGATGCGGCAGAGCGAATCGGCACCAGTGCGTTGCGGGATGTGTTATACACACCTGTGAACCGGAATGGTGATCTGGAGCAGGTGCACACCGAGCTGGAAACAGCACGGCTCGCTCTGGCTCGCAGGGCTGAGCAAGTGTTGGCAGAAGAGCGTCGGCTAGGAGCCATCACAAGGGAGTACAACGCAGCTCATGCAGGACCGCGCCGGCCGATTAAGCCCGCAGTCCTGGAAGACCTGAGAAGCCGAGGAAAAGCAGTCCACCAGCAGCTATCAGGAGTTGAGCAGCCGGAGCGTCCGAGAAGGCCGGTGCAACCGGAGCAGCCAGCGCAGTCGGCATTCATCCAGAGGCCAACATATAGCACACCGGACAAGAATTTGAGAGCCGCCGAGCAGATAGCGCTCGAGCTGGAAGAATTGGAAGGAGATGAGCGGCGCGAACAGTCCCGCCGAATGCGTGAGCTGATAGCGGCCGCAAAAGAGCAGAGGCTTGTGGCAATGGGAAATCAGAACGCTGAGCCAGAGGCATCAAGAGGAACTGTGAGGCCGAATGCGGGAGCTAGCCAGCGACCGAATGCATCGCGCCAGAACAGGCATCAACCTGCACCGTCTCGGCACGACAGCAAGGTCAGAAGCAATCGGCCACCCCCAGCAGCAAGCAGAAGAATGGAAGAACCAGCTGTTAACAGCAGGCGCCATGACATGCCGCAGCAATCGGCGCCAAGACCAGCAATCAGCACCCGACTTGGCCCTCGCCAAATCGGCCAGAACGACGCAAGGCATCGCATTGAGCTCCTGGAGAAGGAAGCTCAGGAAGATGAAGAAGGAGAAGCTGGCCCATCATGTTTTCGTCACCGCATTCGGACGGAGATATTCCCGAAAGGCTTCACATTACCGAGAGACACTCCCAAGTACAATGGCTCGGTGAAACCGGAAGATTGGTTGTCCGACTACCTGACGGCAGTCCGCATTGCAGGAGGCAATCGGCGTGTAGCAGTCCGCTACGCACCTCTCATGCTGCAAGGCTCAGCGCGGACGTGGTTGAACAGTTTGCCCAAGGACAGTGTGAATTGCTGGGAGGATTTCACGACCGCATTCATTCACAACTTCACAAGCACGTATGAGAGGCCCAACCTCCCACGGCAGTTAGCTCTGTGTGTGCAAGGTAAGGACGAGCCCCTCCGAGATTACCTATCTCGGTGGATCAAGCTGAAGAATTCATGCGAAGGAGTCCATGAGATCCAGGCCATTCAGTATTTTACTGATGGGTGCCTGGCGGATTCAATGTTGAAGCACAAGCTGCTCCGCAAAGACTTCACGTCGCTCGCTGAGCTTATGAAGGTGGCAAATGTGTTCGCTATGTCCGATTCTGCGATGCGCCCTATCCAACTCGGAGTTGGAGGTGTGATCCAATCACCAGGGGCTCCGCAGTCGGACACAGGGAACCAAGGCCTCAGTCGGAAGGAAAGAAGAGAGAACAATCGCAACAACAACAACAACCAGCAGAACAACGGCAAGCGCAAGGACGAGCAGCCTGATTCCCAGTATGGCAGTCGGCAGGTGGCCACTGTTCAAAATGAGGAAGATCCAGCGGCTGCAGGAGGCAGTCGGAAGATGAGACCAAATGTGAGACCCCCAGGGCAGATGAAGCCCAAATACACATTCGAGGATATGTTGGACGCACCATGAAAATTGCACAGCACGCCTGGGAGGCCGTCTGCGCACACCACTCGGCAGTGTGACTTCGTGAGAAGGATTGCAAAGGGAGAAGCTTTACCACCACCACCACCACCACCCCAGAACAGAGGACCACCTCAGCAACAGAACCAGTACCCGCAGCAGGATGCGGCTTACATGATTTTTACCAGCGAGTCCACAGACAAGGGTAGTCGGAGAGCCCGAGCCCAAGAAGTCAATGCCACTATGCCGCCGATTCCCCAATTTGTGCACTGGTCCGAATGTCCGATATCCTGGGACAGAGCAGATCATCCCACCATTTTGCCGAATCCAGGCAATTATCCGCTGGTGGTGGACGCTCTGGTTGCAGGACCAAGATTTTCATGCAATTTTTCTCGAGTGCTAGTTGATGGAGGAAGCACAATCAACATTCTGTACAGAGATACAATGCTCAAGCTAGGGCTCACAGAGCGGGACCTGGAGCGCAGTCGGACGACATTCCATGGGATTGTTCCTGGACTGTCTTGCACCCCCATGGGTCGCATTCGGCTGGATGTCATATTTGGCACGGAATAAAATTTCAGGAGAGAGCCGATTTGGTTTGTGGTGGCCGACCTCAGCAGTCCTTACCATGCCCTATTGGGGTTACCAGCATTTGCCAAGTTCATGATCAATGCACAGCAGACATACCTGAAGATGAAGATCCCGGGGCCAAACGGTGTCATCACAGTCACCGGAGACTTCAGGAAGTCCCTCGAGTGCACATCCGCTGGCAGCAGTTTGGCTGAATCCCTAGTGGTGGAGACGGAGAAGTGCCAGCTCGGCAAAGTCATTGCAATGGCGCAAGCACAAAGCAAGAATCCACTTCCGGTCGGCCCAGCAAAGAGAGTAGATGAGGAATCGGCTTTTCAGTCAGCCAAGGACAGCAAGAAGATCGCTCTAGATCCCTCCGACTCAACCAAGTTCGTTGTAGTCGGAGCTGGATTTAGCGATAAATAGGAAAGCGAGCTCGTCGAGTTCCTCCGTGAGAATCGGGACATCTTTGCATGGTCTCCACAAGACATGCCTGGTGTTCCGAGAGAACTCGCCGAGCACAAGCTGCACATTCGGCCAGGCTCGAAGTCGGTCAAGCAACCCCTGAGACGTTTTTCTGAGGACAAGAGAAGGGCAATCGGTGAAGAGATTGCGAAGCTGCAAGCGGCAGGTTTCATCATGGAGGTGTTTTACCCCGAGTGGCTGGCGAATCCAGTCCTCGTCATGAAGAAGAACAAGACTTGGCGTATGTGTATAGATTATACTTGTCTGAACAAAGCATGCCCAAAAGATCCGTTTGCTCTGCCCCGTATTGATCAAGTGATTGATTCTACGGCCGGCTGCGAGCTGTTGTCCTTTCTGGATGCTACTGCTGGATATCACCAGATCAAGTTGGCTGTGGAAGATCAGATCAAAACTGCATTCATAACCCCTTTTGGGGCCTATTGTTATATCACCATGCCTTTTGGTCTGAAGAATGGAGGAGCCACTTATCATCGCACGACTCAGAGGTGCACACATTCCCAACTCGGCAGGAATCTCCATGTATACGTGGACGATTTGGTGGTGAAGTCGGCAAAGGGGATCACATTGCTAGATGATCTCAGAGAAACATTCGCGAATTTGAGAACTTATCAGATCAAGCTCAACCCGGAGAAGTGTGTGTTTGGAGTCCAAGCCGGCAAGCTGTTGGGGTTTCTCGTTTCCGAGAGAGGAATCGAATGCAACCCCGAAAAGATAGCTGCAATAGAGCGCATGGAGCATCCCAAGACCCTAAAGCAGGTGCAGAAATTCACCGGTTGCCTCGCATCTCTCAGCCGATTCCTCAGTCGGCTGGGTGAAAAGGCAATCCCATTATACCAGCTGATGAAGAAGACCGAGAAGTTCACATGGACCCCTCAAGCAAACGAAGCATTCCGAGAACTCAAGCGCATGCTCTCCACGGCACCAATCCTGGCTGCCCCGATTGAGAAGGAGCCAATGATGTTATACATTGCGGCAACCAATCGGGTGATCAACGCAGTCATGGTGGTGGAGCGGCCCGAGAAGGACAAGGCACAGCAAATCCAGCGCCCAGTGTACTACATCAGCGAAGTACTCTCGGCATCCAAGCAGAACTACCCTCACTATCAGAAGATGTGCTATGGAGTGTACATGGCAGCCAAAAGATTGAAGCCATACTTTCAAGCTCACCTGATCACAGTTGTCAGCTCGGCTCCGTTAGCCGACATCATGGGAAGCAGAGATGCAACCGGAAGGGTGGCAAAATGGGCAATTGAAGTCGCCAGTCACGGCATCCAGTATGAATCTAGGACGGCAATCAAGTCGCAAGCATTGGCCGATTTCCTGGTGGACTGGGCTGAAACTCAGTACATGCCGCAGCTCCCAATGTCGGATTGCTGGCGAATGCACTTTGATGGCTCCAAGATGAAGAATGGCCTAGGGGTTGGGGTGGTACTCACTTCCCCAAGAGGAGATCAGTTGCAGTACGTGCTTCAGATTCACTTCGCAGCATCAAGCAATGTCGCCGAGTACGAAGCCCTTGTGCACGGTATCAAGCTTGCCAAGGAAATCGGTATTCGGAACATCGAGTGCTTTGGTGATTCCGACCTGGTGGTACAGCAGTGCTCGGGCACCTGGGATGCAAAAGATGCTAACATGGCAAGCTATCGATTCCTAGTGCAGCAGATCAGCGGATATTTTGAAGGTTGCGAGTTCCATCATGTGCCGAGAGCAAACAACGAAGCAGCAGATGCATTGTCCAAGCTAGGTTCCACAAGGCAATCAATCCCACCAGGCGTATCTCTGGAGCATATCAAGAATCCATCTATCATTCCATCCCTAGAGTCCGAGTCCATTTTTATCTCGGAGACCGATCTCGAAGCACTCAGAAAGGCAAAAGAAGTTCAACCGGCCAAACCTGCAACCATGAAGAAGCAGTCAGCGCCCAGGGTGTCTCGGCAACAGCACCAGGGGCTGCCGATTGCGAGCCAGGGGCTGCAGAGGAGAAGAAGAGCAAAGGGAAGAAAGCGGAGGCCGCACTAGAAGGCACAACCTCCGAAGAGCCAATGACATCAGAAATTTCCGAGTGCAATGATGAATCTCCAGCTCCAGACGAGAAGTCAGCACCAGGGGCTGCCGAGTGCGTGCCAGACGCCGCAGTCGGCAGTTCAGAAGTAGAGGTCGAAATGGCAAACGTCCAAGTGGCCGAGATCGAGGAGGTCAGTGGTCAAGAGGCCGAGATCCAAGAGGAAGTCCCACCTCAGCATGCGGCCGTAATGGTGGTCGTCAGTGCGCCGTCATGGGCACAACCGATTAGATATTTCTTAGCAGATGGGATCCTCACACCAGATTTAGCAGAGTCCAGGCAGATCAGCCGCAGATCTTGGGCGTATACAATAATCAACAATGAGCTGATGCGCAAGAGTGCAACTGGTATCCTCCAGAGGTGTGTTGAAGAGGATAGAGGCTTGGAGCTGCTCAGAGACATCCATCAGGGTGAATGTGGTCATCACGCGTCAGCAAAGGCAATCGCCAACAAGGCTTTCCGACATGGTTTCTACTGGCCAACTGCACTCGCAGCGGCTGAAAATATGGTGAAGCACTGCAAGGGTTGTCAGCGATTCAAGGCAAAGAGTCATCAGCCAGCATCGGCACTGAAGATCATCCCAATAGCTTGGCCGTTTGCAGTTTGGGGTTTGGACATGGTCGGACCATTCAAGAGAGCTCGGAGTGGCATGACACATCTCCTAGTGGCAGTCGACAAGTTTACCAAGTGGATTGAAGCAAGACCAATCAAAAAGTTGGATGGGCCGACTGCGGTTCGGTTTGTGGCCGACATCGTATGCAGATACGGTGTACCTAACAGCATCATCACCGACAACGGCACAAACTTTGCAAAGGGGGCGCTGGCCCGATATGCGTCTCAGTAAGGCATTCGGCTCGATCTAGCATCTGTGGCACACCCACAGTCCAATGGTCAAGTCGAAAGGGCAAATGGACTAATCCTATCGGGTATCAGGCCCAGATTGGTAGAGCCACTTGAGAGGGCACCCGGAGCATGGATCGACGAACTTCCAGCAGTACTGTTCAGCTTGAGGACCACTCCAAACAGGTCGACTGGATTCACTCCTTTCTTCCTGGTGTATGGCTCAGAAGCAGTCATCCCTTCCAACATTGAGTTTGATTCACCTCGGCACGCCCTGTACACAGAAGAAGAAGCAAGATTGGCAAGAGAAGACGGCATCGACCTCAAAGAAGAAGCTTGTCTGTTGGCCTTGTCTAGGTCAGCAGTCTACCAGCAAAAGTTGAGGCACTACCACAGCAAGAAGATTCGTCCCCTCGCTTTCCGAGAGGGAGATATGGTGCTACGCCGAATCCAGAAGTCAGAGGGGCAGCACAAGTTATCCTCACCATGGGAAGGGCCATTTGTTGTCAGCAGAGCGCTCAAGAAAAATTCCTATTATCTGATCGACTGCACCAAGGGCACTCGGCACAAGGACACGTCAGGAGTAGAGACGGAGCGTCCGTGGAACGCCGAGTTGTTGTGTCCGTTCTATAGTTGAGCGGCCGAAATTTATGTAAGCCATTCGGCAAACAATCAGTAAAAAGTTATCATGTCTCTGAAAATGAGCATTCGAGTACTTTTGTATAATTTCATTCGAAGAGCTAGCCTCAATCGGCAACGATCAGTCATACCCGAGATGTGCGTAGCACACTCGGGGACTGGCCGACCGCGAAGTCAAATAAATAAGCCATCAAGGCACGGGGACTGCAGGCTGGCCTTCAATCAAACACTTAGCTCGAGTGCAAATCACTAGAAGGTTTGTGGCATCGAGGAGGGTGGCGATTGAGGCAGTCGGTAGTACAAATTCCCGGGAAACAATCCGAAAGAGGCCACCAAGGGCAGTCGACAGGACGGAGTCACCGATTGCGCTGCAAATCAGGACATTGGATCTGGTAGCGAGCAATCGGTGTTTTGCTCTTGCAGAATCCTTTGCGGTAAAAGTCTTGTCGTGTAAAAAATAAGCTTATCGAACCTTGGCCGGATGTCTACTGTTGATCCGATTGCGGACCGCATAACGGCAGCAAGGTCGACACAGCAGACATCCCCAAGTGTAGCCGATAAAGGAAACCGACAAAGACGCAAAGTCGATCGCACATGCAAAAGTGACAAACAAGCAATCGGATTGCATCAAAAGTAATAGGCCCGAGGCTGAATAATGTCATTACATCCAAGTCACACCCAGTAGGTGTCGACAGAATTAAAAATATGTCTTACAAGCGGACAGTCGGAATACAAATTAAAGATAACATAGCTTAAGCAGTCGGAGGCACTGAGCTAGATGGTGGCGCAGACGGGTCCGATTGAGCTTCAGAAGTCGCAGCACCTGTCTGTTTAGACTTCGGAGACTTCTGGGACGAGCCGCTGTCGGAGAGCTCCTCGGCCAGGCCAGAGATGGTAAAGGCAGGGAGCGGGTTCCCTCCCTGATCGAGATACGGAGTATACTCGTAGGGAGAAAACCAATTCACCATCGTGCTGGCTAGCCGATTGACTTCGGCGTAGGTTTCCTCAAGAAGGTCAGAGGCATTGTCTCGAAGGCTGTGCAATCGGGAGAGCTTCACTTGAGGGTACCAAGACAACACAGTCTGAAGAGCGGTCTCCGCACCAGTCCTTCCGGCCGAATTCAGCAGAACGTCGATCCGACGTGGGATAGCCTTAAGAAGAGTCCGAGTCTGCTCAGTGGTGGCATTCGGAGTGTCCCCTTGGTCAGAATCCTCGTCATCCTGAGTGTCTGCCTTACGGGTCTCGGCAGAGGAGTCGGCAGCATTCTTCATCTTCTGCAATCCGGCCTTAAGTTCAGTCGGCGACCACAGTGCTTCAGCAATCCTTAGAATTCCAAGCTTAAAGGATAGGGAAATTCCCTGGATAATAGGAATGCGGGCTTGGGTGCCGATCAGATATTCGTGCCGAGTCCAGACGTTATCTGCACGGTCACAGGTCCCTCCAGCGGTGATGGTATCCTCTCGGGACTTGGCGACAGCTGCATAAGCAGCCGCTTCAGATTCGGGCCAAGCTTCTGCATCAAGAAGGAAGGGCATGAGTAATAAGATAAGAGAATAAAGCAACCGTAAAGTGCACTCGGCAGCAAGGAAGACTCACGGCCAAGGAGGAGGTCCATTTCGGTTAATGTATCGCAGAAGCCCTTGGCTCGGCGGCACATTCGGGTGGTCTCCTCATAGCTGCGCTTCTCCAGTTCTTCGAATTTGGCGACAAGCTCGTCATGATCTCGGCGAATGGAGTCTCGGGCAGAAATTGCTTCATCCCTTTCAGATTGCAGAGCAACTCTGGCGGCGACGGCAGCATCCCGTTCAGCAAGAAGCCCATCTCTAGGAGCTGTCACTACGGCGATATCGGCCAGATGTTTCTTCTTAAAGCAGCCATTTCAGATTGGAGGCTTTGAATAGTCCGATTCAAATCCTTCTCTACCCCCTGCAGCCGAGTTACCTCCCCGGTGGCTTTATCAAGGGCAGGACCTTGTTGGCTAAGTTCTGTAGCCAATTCTGCAATTCGGCCTTGAAGATCATTTACCATAGGAATAGAAGCTACAAGAGAGCGCGAAGATTTCAGTACCAGAGCGGTTGTCAAGTGAAGAAGAGACAGCGGTGAGATAGAGGATACCTCTTAGCTTAGTGATTTCAGCCGATTGGTTATTAACCTGCAGCTGGGCCTGGGCGAGGGTTCGAAGGCTGGCAGTATAAGCTTCCAGGAGTTTTTCGAAGACAACTCTTTTCTCTTCCATGACAGCCTGTGATGAACAGCAAGACGGAGTCAGACATAAAGCAACAAGTGAAAAAGATCCGAACCGATTGTGACTAATCGGCCCGAATCTCGGGGACTACACCCAGTGGGTGCGCTTGCGCGCACCCACCGGAAGAAAGTCTACCGATTGAGGAAGGCAAATGATAAAGCAAAAAATGCTAAAGATCCGAACCGATTGTAACCAATCGACCCGAATCTCGGGGACTACACCCAGTGGGTGCGCTTGCGCGCACCCACCGGAAGAAAGTCTACCGATTGAGGAAGGCAAACGATAAAGCAAAAAATGCTAAAGATCCGAACCGATTGTAACCAATCGGCCCGAATCTCGGGGACTACACCCACCGGAAGAAAAATTGCCGAAGTAAAATAGAGGTACAGAAGGAAAGGTTAAAGAGTTTACCGAATGGTGAGAGGTCAGCTGTTGAAGGTACCGAGCAAGGGCTTCGGCGAACTCATTCACCCGGCTCAGAGTGCTCGTCACGGGATCCCGAGGACGAGGCGAAGCGTCAGGCTCAGCGCCGACATGACGGGCGCGAGAATACTCGGCTCGGAAGTGATCCACCGAGCGCATAAGAATCTCGGAGGGGGAGGAAATCGGCGGTGGCGCTGAAGTAGGAACGATGGCGAAAGCTGTAGTGGTGAGGACTGGCGGCACGGATGTTGGTGAAGGACCGGACTCACCCGATTGCGGCGGCGGCGCAACCGGGCGAGTCGGAGCAGAAGTGGTAGCAACGATCGGCGGCGGGATCGTCACAATCGATGGATCAGGTAGTACGGCAGGCGGAACGATGGAGGCAACTGGTGGTGCCGACACCAAAATCGGCGATGGGGTTGTCACCACCGGCGTATCAGAGGCGGTCATCGCAGCAGGGGAAGTCGCGACAGGCGAAGCCGGGTTGGAGCGGCGCGGTGGAGACGGAGCAATCGGGTCAGCCGGTTGCATTCCTCCACCACCAGGAGCCACCCGGTCCGCTGCACCCTGGAGAGTTGGGGAGGCAAGAGTGGAAGAAGAGGTCTTCGAAACCGCCGCGAGTCGGGCCTTCTTGGCAGCGCACTCGGCATCTTTGGAGGAGCGATGAGCGGGTACCGGCCGCTTGTGGACGGCAGCAGCAGAGGCAGCGGGCGAGATGATGGGTTGGGCACAGATGGGAATGTCGGTGTCAACGTCATCAAGCCCAATCGGCTCCCTGAAAGAAGAAAGGGAGAGGAATCAGTAAAAGCAAATATAGTGAAGCAGGAGGCATAAAGGCAAGAGCATACCCGATTGTCCTGGGTGCGCCAGTGGGCATTCGGCAGCGAAGTGGAGCGACGTTCAATGGCGCCTGGACGGTCGGCCTCCGAGTTGTCGCCTCTCGGACTTGTTTGCCCTTGCTGGCAGTCGGCTTGGCCTTGGCAACTTGGCTAGAAGCCACACCAGAGGAGGAGCCTGCGGCCGAGGTGCGCTTGGCCGGCACTTTTGGAGGCCTGGTTCGAGGAGCTGCTAAGGAACCATTACCCTTTGACACACTATCATCATCACTCCACTCAGCCAAAAATTGCTCAAGGGAAGGGTCAGGCGTACCCCCTTGAGCTGGCGGCCGAGTGTTGGTCGTCGGAGGGTTGGTGCACTCGGCGTCATCATCATCAGCATCCATGGGGTCGGAGGACTCTCCGGAAGACTCATCGTCTTCATCATCCCCACTGGACTCGGCGGAAGGAGTCTCGCCGTTGTACTCGAGGTCGGTGGGATCCTCTTCCGTGCGATCAGGGGCGTACACGCCAGTCTCCTGGCCGTCCTCCATGAGGTCGGACTGAATGAAGTGCTGAGGAGGTATAAGCAGTCAGAGCAATCAGAAAAGAAAGCAATCGGAAGAGCATGTAATCGGAGCATACCACAGGCGGCTTTCGCTGGCGAACGAGATAATAAAGCCCGAAGCGGAAGGGGTCAGGCAAGGCGCTAGAGGTGATGGCCTTCACTCGGGTGCAAAGGTCTTCTGTTTTCATCCGCCACGTGCAGAGCCGAGTGGGATCTCGAGGTCCCGACACGTCGCAGAGGCGGTGAACTCGGCGCTGCAGGGGGAGAATCCGAGCGTGAAGCCACGCAGCTACCAAGTCGGTTGGAAGGAGTCCTTCTTGCTCCAGCTGGGTGACCCTGGCAGCCTGGGCATCGACATCGCAGTCTCCGACGCCATGCTTCAGCGACCACTGATATTTCTCAATCGGCCGGGCGAGAGAGAACTCGGGCAGATTGAGGAGGTCGGGGCCTTGGTCAGGGGACTTGACGTAGAAAAACGAGGTCTGTCAATTCTTGCAGGATTGGACGATCTCGGGGCTCGTGTACTTCGACTTGCCGGCTGCGACAAGGCAACTGCCGCAGTCGGTCATGTCAGTCGGGTACGTTGGCTTGCCACCTTCGATGGTGGAGGCCACAACAGCACCCGTCCGAGCGTTGTGAGCTCGGAGGTTGAAGAAGCGTTTCCAAAGAGCGACACTCGGACGGCAGCCGAGGTACCCTTCACAGAGCGTCACGAACCCGGAGAGGATCATGATGAAATTGGCAGCAAGGTGGTGAGGCTGCAGTCGGTGGAAATCGAGGAATTCGCGAAAAAAGGCGCTAGCGGGAAGGCCGAATCCACGCTCGAAGTGAGCGAGGAACACGACCCTCTCGCCCGTGCGCACGCTGGGGACGACCTCGGTCTTGCTGGGAATCCGCCATTCGACTCCCGCAGGCATCTTCCGGGCGCGGACGAGAGACTCGACGGCGGCGGCGGTGGCCTCAGAGCCTTTCCAGCATCCGCGGCTCGCCTGCGACACATCTCGTCGAGGCACCATGGTTTTCGCCGGCGAGGAACAGAGGAGAGAAAAGAGGGAGGCGGAGCACGAGAGCTGCGGAGAAGAGCGGCTGCGGTGGCGGCGGAATCAGCGGAGAGCACGAGCCCGTGGCCGGAGCAGGCGCGAGATGCAGGCACCGGCGGCGGGGACAATCGCGTGGAGCGGCGAGGGCGTAGAGGAGAGAAGGCTAGGGGTCGAAGGAAGTGTTTGGGAGAAGGAAGAGGCGAAGCCCCCCCGGTGGCTTATATGGGCGGCGGGGGGGGGAGAGTGGAATGACCCTGTGGCTGTGTGGCCCGGTGTGGCTTAGGGCACAGGGAGGCCAACCGGCAGACCAGTGCAAAGGATCCCGGCGCAAGAGGCGAGGCATGCGACGTGGGGGTCAGGCCCTGCAGTTATGTCACGTCGCACGTGGGTCGTAGGTCCCAGCTCATTGATCACGTCACGGGCGAATCAGAAGTAACCGTTGGAGGGAAATCGGCGAAAGAGATCTTTCTCAAAAAAGTGAAGACATGAATTAAGAGAGAACCACGTCCAATCGGATGGAAATTTGGCCAACCGAGTGTGATCTCCGACTCAGCCTACGAACTCGGAATGACGCACTCGAAGAGGGCACAGCAGTCGGAGAACGTCAAGGCAGAGATTGAAAAACTGCAAAGGCCCCGCGGTCAAGCGACCGTGGGACCTTTACAGCTTTAGGGGCTACTGTCGGGGGATTGGTACCCGGGTAGGCTAACCCAAGCGGAAGCAAGCTTTCAAGACAAGGATGGACCAATTGGGCTGCAGCTGGGCCGAGCTGGGCAGAGGTACGGCCGATTGCTCCAAGGCAATCGACCATACCAAGCGCCAGCAGTCGGCCCAGGCGCAATCGGGCCACCCTTCTCCGAAGATGATCACCCGATTGGTCTGCAGCTGGACCGAGGCCGATTCCTAGAAGGCCGATTGCCCAGAGCAATCGACCCCACCAGGAACCACCAGTCGGTCCAGGCGCAATCGGAGCAACCTGCCACCCAGTCGGGGGTATGATTACGAGGTCATAAAGGCCATATCCCGAGATATCTGGATGGCAGGAAGGCCAGGTCGTGTCGAGGATTTGCTGGAGATACGGTGTCACCTCCCCGCCGATTCCGCGGACAGGCCGACAAGACAGCACCCCCTAGCTCCACTGTTCACTCCTAGGTTCTACGAGGTAGCAGCATGGGCCGCCGCTCGTAGGCTCCGGGTCACCCGGAGAGGAGCAGTCGGTGGGCCCAAGCCGATTAGAGGATGACGGATGGGTCCATTCGGCGATGAAGTTACCATAGTACCCTGGACTCACACTATAAGAGCCAGGGTACCCCCTCCTGCGCGAGGGACGCCACACCTGAGATCTCATTAACTCATTCCCCCTCTAGTTCATTCACTTCCCGTAGTCACTCCTCAGGGAAGCAGGAGAGGACCCTGCCCACGGCGGCGGCGTATCCCTTCCCCTGAGAAAATAGAAGAGCAGTTATTGTAGTCCCTTCATTGATATACAAGAGACAAGCAGGAGTAGGGGTGTTATCTCTCCGGAGAGCCCCGAACCTGGGTACATCGTGGTGTCTTCACTGTGCTTGTGCCCAACCCGATTCCGGCACCATCGACATTTTCTCCCTCGTGTCTTCCCCTCATTTTAGCCATCCCCATGGCATCTGCCGTCACATATCGACGACACGAGTAGTTTTCCGGCTGGGACGCCGAACACGCACTTTTTTGGGTTGAGCTTGATTCTGTACTTGTTGAGGGACGCGAATGTTTCGAGGAGGTCGTCGAGTAGCGTGCTTGCACTGTAGGTTTTGATGACAATGTCGTCTACGTAGACCAGGATGTTTCTACCGATTTGGTCTCTCAAACATGCTTGCATCATTCGTTGGTACGTGGCTCCGGCATTTTTTAGACCAAAGGGCGTTGTTCTGTAGCAGAATATGCCATAGGGGGTGACGAACGAGGTGTGTTCTTCATCTTCTTCCTTCATCCTGATCTGATTGTATCCTGAGTGTGCATCGAGGAAGGATAGGAGGTCGCATCCTGCTGTAGAGTCGATTACCTGGTCGATTCTTGGCAGGGGGAAGTGGTCTTTCGGGCAGTGCTTGTTGACAGGCCCGTAGTAGACACACATACTCAGTACGTCAGTGTCTTTTTTAGGGACCAGGACTGGGTTTGCAATCCAGGTTGCTTTCTTCGTCTCCCAGATGAACTGTGCGTCGAGTAGTCGGTTGATTTCTTATCCGATTGCTCTGCGCTTGGGTTCTGAGAATCGTCGCAGTGCCTGCTTTACTGGCTTGGTGTTTGGCTTGATGCGGAGCGCGTGTTTTGAAAATTCTCGCGGTATTCCGGGCATGTTGGATGGGCACCAGGCAAAGATTTTCCACTCTTCGCGAAGGAAGGCTATGAGGGCGGTTGCTTGTTCTTCTGGGAGATGGGCGTACACGCGGACCGTCATCTCTGGGTCCGCTAGGTGAACTTGGTGGGTGATTGTGTCACTGTCGACGCTAAAATCGCGGCTGAATTCTTTTGACTCACTTCGGCTCGCCAGTGGAAAAATGCTTTTATCCGTCACCATGGCTATTTCTTCGAGTTGTTGTTGGGCTCCAAACGTGTCGGAGACTTTGTGGAAGTCGCGATGGCATTGGTCCGATTTGGTGAAGCTTCCATTGACTGTGATGACTCCTGCGGGTCCTGACATCTTGAGTTTGAGATATGCATAGTGCGGAACCGCCATGAATTGTGCAAACGTTGGTCGCCCGAGTATGGTGTGGTACTGCGACTGCTAGTTGAGCACTTCGAACTCGAGGACTTGTCTTGCGAAGTTGCGCTTGCTGCCGAAGATGACGTCGAGCTCGATTGTTCCGAGGGAGGCGGTTGCTTCACCTGGAACTACACCACATATTGTGGTTCTTGACTTCTTCCAAACTGATAGTGGGATCAGCATCTTCTGTAGGGTGCTGGTGAAGATTATGTTTAGGCTGCTGCCTCCGTCCATGAAGACTTTGTCCATGTCGTAGCCTCCGATCTGGGCGTCGAGGACCAGGGGTGCATGCCCCGGCCTTGGGACTGCGGGCAGGTGGTCTCTTTGAGAAAAGGTGATGTTGGTCTCTGCGCCACACAGTTGGTAGATTTCTGTTGTTTTTAGTCCCTCGGCTGCTCGGGTCTGCAGGGTGTAAGCGTCCTGCTTTGCCTTTGAGGGTCTTCCTTATTGGATCATGCAGACTCGTCCATGGGCCGTAGGGTATTGCCTTTCTATACTTGGTGCCGGTGACTGCGCGTTTCTTCGGGTGCGCTTGGCTTCATGCTGCTTTTTCTCCTTGGGGTTGTTGGAGAGTTCGGTGAACAAGCGACAATCTCCTAGGGTGAGGCTTTCTCTGAGGCGTCCCCACCCGTCTTAGAAACAGTGGATCGTGCAAGGTCCTTCCAGTTGCTCTCTGGCTGTGAGCTTACTGGAGCCAGCGTGCCTTCTTGTCCTTGAGACTTGGACAATCTGCGAGTGGTCTTCTGAACGAACGTGGAATCTTGGGTCGAGCTCTACCCCATTGCTGAGCGACTAGTTCCGGATGAAGTTGGCGAATTCATCTGGCCTTCGATCTGGGTCGTAGTACTCGCCAGTCTAGGTTTCGGAGTCGTTGTCTTGTCGCGCGGCGGGAGTTCGGGTGGCGGCGGGTCGTCGAGTGGCTGGCGAATCTTCTGTCGCGCGTTACGACTCTTCGAGTAGGATTACCGCGTAAAGTCCTCGTGTTTGCCTTTTGGGCCGTCAAGTTCTTTTCCGTCAGCGGTAGATCTGGCAGTTGTCGAGATGTTGGGCTTGATCCGGCTGCAGACTAAGTGATCTTGGTGGGGCGATGAAGATGATCGTGGTGAACTTGAACTCCTCGAGCCGGTTAGATCTAGCTCTAGCCCTCGAGTCATGATTTGCTGAAGATGGGGCCGCCGAGATCGTGATTCCAACATGTGTAGTTCCCACAGACGGCGCCAATTGACGAGGATCAGCCTCGGAAAATCCCATGGTCAGGGACCCTGGGTTTTTCATAGAGAAGGAACAGGTTGGACGATACTCGTCGGCTAACAGGAGAAGCACTTCCTGCTCGATATTATTGCATGAAGGGGAGATTACAAGGGAGGCCAAGGCGAGTTCTCGCGAAACCAAGAGAGTAGATTGGATATTGGATGATCGAGACGTCTCCCCTCCCAGCCTCTATATACTAGGATAGGTCTCGGGGAGTCCGTCCTAGATTACAGAGATAGTTCCTAACCCTAATCTTGCCTTGTGCGCCAAGTCGTGCCTTCCATATCGGTCGTCGACTCCTACGTCGGTGCCTTGGGAGGGCCAGCCGCGGGGCCATCAGTGCTCCTTGCGGGCCTTCTGTCTTCATACACACCAGGTATCCTCACACGCAGGAGTCGTGGGGTCACCCCCTCGTCAGACTGGTTAAATGGGACATTTAGTGTAGACCTAAGGATCAAGGTGGTTTGGGAATTGAAAACCTCGAAATCAAACAGAAATGATTACTCGTTAAATGGTTGTATAAGTTATTTAACAAAGAAGGTGTTTGACAAAAAATGCATAACAAATACCTTAACTCTAAAATATAATCCAATGTAGAAGTTAAGCCTACCTATTCACCTTATTGGAGGGGTTTGATGAAGGTCAAGTCATCCTTTTAAAGTGTGGTACCTTTAAGGTTGGTGATTGCCAGGCGACGAGTTTTTCGAATGATATCTGCTTCAGTGACCCTTCATTAGCTCTACAATATCAAACCATGTATAATATTGTGTTTAGAAAACAGGATTATGGGTTTGTGTTATTGGCGCTAACCTTTTAAAAATCCAATTTTATAGAGCATTACTGCATGACTGATGTCTACACACGCTCCTATTCTTGTAGACTATGTTGGGCCTCCAAGTGCAGAGGTTTGTACGACAGCAACAATTTCCCTCAAGTGGATGACCTAAGGTTTATGGACTCAGGGAAGTAGAGGTTGAAGATGGTCTCTCTCAAGCAACCCTGAAATTAAGTTACAAGAATTATCTTGTGTTCCCAACACACCTAACACAACTAATAGTTGTATAGGTGAAGTAGTTCGGTGAAGAGATGGTAAAATATGGGTGATAGGTGTGGCAAAGCAAGGTAATACAAATCTGTAATAAAATTACCGCAAGGTAGCAAGTGACAAAGTGAGAAAAGACGGTGTAACAATGGGGAGAAACAAGGCCTAGGCTTCGTACTTTCACTAGTGCCAACTCCCAACAACATTAAAATAATTGACACACATGATATTTCCACCAAAAACTTGCAAGGAATATGTAACTTGGAGATCATTATTTCCGTGGATCAAAAGAGGATGAGAATTGTGTAGGGCTACAAAAGCACACCTTAGAGTCATTCCACATCTATGGATACCTCACGCTATCACTTAGAGCATCCAAAGATAGTACTAACAAACACCACAACATATCTTAAAAGTAGTCTCTTTCTAATATGACAAAGCACCCATCATGTCACTGAAGCACTATGAAACTATACTCAAGACAAGCATCAAGAGACTCTCAAAGCCATGATCCAATCCAACATTAATAACAAATCCCATGATCAATATCACCATAATAATGGAGTCCTACACGTCACCGTGGACTCCGGAAATATCACCAAAGGAGTGCATCATATCCAATACATAGAAAAAGGGGAAACATCATGGGAGACAACTAGATTAACATAGCCAATGATCACAATCAAGATCACATCATGGGAGAGAGAGAGAACCACATAGCCAATGACAGTAGACCTTAGCCCCGAGGAGGAACTACTCCCGCATCATGGAGGGAGGAAGCTACGTCGATGGATATGAATCAGGGGCACTTCCCCTTCCCGGCAGGGTGCCGGAGCAGGAATTCTGGTCTCCCGAAGCTTGTTGGAAATGGCGGCGGAAATCGGAATTGCTTCTGGAAAAAGTGTCTTTGTTTTCAGGGTTTTCGCATCTGGGGTAAAAATAGGAACCAAAGGAGGGAGTCAAGGGTGGCCCCCCTGACCCAGGAGGCCAGAGGGCGCGGCCACCACCTAGGCCGCGTGAGGAGGTCGCCAGGGAGGGGGCGGCCCCCCTCCGGCAGTCCTTCGGGCTTCTGGAGTCTTCCGTTGTGGATATTTTTTTGGATTTTTTCTGGATTTTTTCGGGTACTTTTATTTTTCATCCTTTTCTGCAATGCACGGACAAAAACTGGCAATGGCACTGAGTCAGTAGGTTAGTCCAAATAAGTTATAAATGATATGAAAGTACATCCAAACATATATCTGTTGGGATACGGGGCAGAAAACAATAATTTTTCATAACCTACGCATCCCGAACCCAAGACGTATGCTATGACGATGTAAATAACGGATGTAAATAGGTCACATTCCAATATGTAGTCCGTTAAGAGAGAAACGTTCCTGCATGAACGTGGTTGATGTAGTCCTACCGCCGATCCTTGATGCGGTGGAGATCCTTGACGACTCCAAAAGCCACCCGGTCCTTGTAAACCGATGACGGGATTGCGTCCCCGTCGGAACGTTGTCGGTGAATACGTCGCGATACGGCCACGACAATGAAGGAGCATCACAAGTGTAGCGCCCCGCAGATTACACACATACGGTATACCCGACATCTCTCCGGGCTCCGAACCAGGCGAGCAGCGGAAAAAATATGGATTCAGATGCCAGTAGAACGACGGTGTGCATATAGTGGAGAAACCTCCAACCAAGTGCAGATTCCAAACAAGGGGAGTCCGCTCAAAGGAGGGGAAAAGATAGAGAAAGATCTACAAAATTTATCTGGAATTTTCTGTATTGAAAAAGGACACCCTTCACATCTATATATAAAGAGAAAAAGGGAGCGTGCAGTACCAACAACTAGCAATGTGAAACTATTCCCACAAGTGCTAGCCGTGATGGAAACTAATTCTAGAGTACTCGTTGGCAGCCAGTCCAACGAACAGCGCCACGTGTCGCGCTCCCTCGGGATTTCATTTTTTTACGTTTTTTTTATGTTTAAAATTGGTTTTTTGAGTGGCTTTCGACTTTTCCGGTTTTCACATGTTTTTTCTATATGTTCTGCTGAAAAAAAATCAAAAAAAAAATTTTAAAAGAGGCACGAGTCGTGCCTCAAAAAAGGAGGCATGAGTCATGCATCGTGCCTCCGCGAGAGGCACTACCGTTCCTCAGGGATAGGCACTATCGTGCCCCCGCGAAAGGCACTCGTGCCTCCCGTAAAAAGGCACTATCGCGCCTCCGCAAGAGGCACTATCGTGCCTCTAAAATAGGAAAAACGGAAAAGCTTCAGAGCGCGCCACTTGGCGCACACGCGGAGTGCCACTTGACACGCTCGGAAAGAACGCGTTGTTCGTAGGCACAAGTACTCTTAAATTAGTGATTTCGGCTAGCCGTGGTTGCACATGCATGCGCATGTGGCCGTCCAGCCCATGGCTCATGCGTGGAGCACATGGTGGTCGTGGTGGCCAATGGGCCCCATGGCCCATGGCGCAACTTGCCCCCTTTTTTCCTTTTTTAAAGAAAAATAAAAGAACCTTTATTCCATTTAATTATTTAAATTATATTCTAATATTTAATTCATTTAGTTAAATAATAAAATATATCTAAATAACTTTTCGAACAATATGGAACTACGGAACTTTTCCCGCCTCCCCTCCAAAACAATTTCGAAGTTCTCTCTTATTTCTTCGGCGATTCCGAATCTATCCTTAATGCGTCGAATACCCTTAAGTGTGACACCATACGGTGTGGGAAACAGCAGACATGATCAAGACACTCTCTTGATCAATGACCATCGGTCGGATCAGGTTACAATCCTAGATGGCCCCTGCGCTTTCATCGAATGAACTTCATCGCTGTTGGATCTGCTAACGTTGAGTCATGTTCCCTTTGTCCTACTGTACTTTGCTTGTCCGAGGTTCGATCATCGATATCGAATATACATAGTTCGCCCTCGTTATCGACAAACATGTTTACTCGTTACCGGGATATTACAACCCCGTGACCTAGTCACATGATTACAATATTTATGATGTAATATCACCGAGTGGGCCCAGAGTACCTATCCGTCATTCGGATGGACAAATCCCGCTTTGATCTATTTGCATACTCATTAATGTATCTACTTCGGAATACCTAAAATACACCTTTATGGCCAGCATATTTTAGTCAGGCGGTGGATGTAAATTAAAGCATCTTGTAGATAGTAATTACATATGATCATTACAGTCTAAGTATCTGGTCACTACATTATAGTAATCGCAATATTGAACTTATGTGACTCGATCACATTGCAACACTTCTGGTGGGTGTGTGTCCATCATATAATTCTTCCAATGACACGACCTCATTGTCAATAGGCGGTTCGTGCCTCATGATCAGGAAACCTTGATCATCGATTGCCCAATGAGCTAGTATACTAGAGTTAACTAGGGACTTTGGTTGTTTGTATACCACACATGTATTAAGGTTTCCGCTTAATACAGTTATAGCATAGTATAAAACGTATTATGAACTAATGGAATATGCTAACAAACATATTTTATTTGCCTCTAGGTAATATTCCCAACAGTCTCCCACTTGCACTAGAGTACAAATAATCTAGCTGCAATTTTCTATGGATTATACTCAATACCATGTATATGGTTATTGGTCATGCTTGCTTGTGGAAAAGGTCGATCAACAGTCTGTACCATTCAGATCCGTATGTATTTTGCAAATCTTTAGTGTCACTTAGATTGACATTACTTCATTATTCCTTATAATGATGAGGTATATACATTTGGTGGTAGAGTGAGGCCTTGTTTGTTGTGTTTCAGCAATGAAATCCGTTGGGTCACGAGGCACTTCACTTAGTCATGCACACTGAAAAACTCACTCAATTAGAAGTCGAACTTCTTAAGCCAAATTATAACACTTCTCTACTCTAGAGCAGCCTTATCATTGTACTCCCTCCGGTCCTTTTTAGTTCGCATATAAGTTTTGTCTAAAGTCAAAGTATCTCTACTTTGACCAAACTTGTAGAAAAAAGTATCAACATTCACAATGTCAAATTTGTATGGTTAGATTCATCATGAAATGTAATTTCATAGTATATATATTTGGTATTGTAGATGTTGATATTTTTTACAATAAATTTTCGTCAAACTTTGTAAAGTTTGACTTGAGACATATCTAATACGCGGAGTAAAAAGGACCGGAGGGAGTAGATTTTAATCTTAGTTCATTGTATGCAACTTTGGTATCTAACCGTGTTTCTTTCAACTTAGGCATTCATTAGTATGATGTCTCAATTTTCCAGGTTAGTGTCAGAACTTGAACCAGCATAAATTTTATGCTCAAGTTGACTATCCGTTACAAATTAGAGATGTATCATTAGTTCTCTCCAGACACTGAAGGATAAACTTAACTCTTTGTTCAATGATTTAGTCATAAATCATATCACAACATGTTCTTCTTACTAAGAACTTGGGTCACATTACGTTGAGTACATAACTCTGGTTTTATATGAAATAACCTATGACAGAGGCATAGACGATGTAGCACATCCATTTTCATTCATTTAATCATTGTTAATGTAGTGAGATTAACTCGATACTTCTCTTGGATATCCAAGTAAGAACTATCTTCTTGGCGTGTTCCATTCTGAACTCCTTACAAATCTTATCCAGGAAAATATTCCGACTCAATGTTATTAAACGCATTAATCTATCTTAATAGATTTTAATGTTTAATACTTATTCATCTTCATTTATGAAATATTTAAATAATCATTAATACCAACTACACCATTCACAATATGTTATCCATATATGAGAATGTTGTCATTCTACCACTCAAATAGGTCATGCACATATTATGTTCAGCATAACACTCATATAGCTCCCACTCAAATATGTCAGTCACATATAAGGTAAGGATAACATCCACATAGCTCCCACTCAGATATGTTAGACACATATTAAGTTCGGGATAATAATCACATGGCTCCTATTCAAATATTTCGGTTACATATAAGACTAGGATGATACTCCCATAGCTCCCACTCAAAATATGTCGTTCATATATGAAGTTTAGGAAACTATTCATCTCACACTCAGTTTCATGCAAATGCATGTTTCCTCGATATTTTGGCTAAGTCCAGAATCCTTTAATCATCAATCAAATCGAGAATTCAGGTTACGAGACACTAGCATCGATATGTTTTCAAAACCTTCTTGTTGTACCAATTACAACACTTCTTCAAAATTAGGATTTGAAGGAGTCGCGATATTGATAACAGTTTGGATCAATCGTAGTGAATATCTCATTTACTCAAGCATCGCTACACATTGTAGGCAACCTTTTGAATTTTTTAGAAACATTCTTTGTGACAAATCGATCTTAACGTCTTCTTTGACGTTCACATTTATTCATTATAACTTTGAAGTTATTGATAATATCAAGTAACCTCCTTACTTGATAAGATTCAAGTAATCTTAAATGTAACTCAAAATAGGATTTCATGACTCATAGTCATATCTCATACTTCGGTCCACCATCACTTCTTCGTAGTTCATAGGTATGTCTTGTTCCATTAACTTAACAAATGAATCATGAATATTATTTTGCACAAGGGAAAATATGTATCCTTGAATCCTACTTAGTTTAGTAAAAACTTTAACCGAAACTTCATGATCATTATCATCAGTTTCTCCTCTAATTATAGAGCTTTTCTTCATGAACATATTCCTGTGCGCTACTCTGACATCTTGAGGCAAGGTCAATTACCTTGGTTGAACTTTCACTTTTCTTCCATTAACACATTCATTAAGAACATTTCTTGACAAACACCAAAACACTTAGCAACACAAGTTTTGCTTTTTTGGTTCTAGTTGTGGAAGATGCATCCATAGTTGTCTAAGGATACACTACAAAGGTAATTTATCATAGAAATCATGCTTCCTAGAAACCACAACACACCATAAAATATTTATTGTTGGTTTCCACGAACTCTGATGGTTACCCATACTGAAGTGAGTGTTTGCATATTAAATTAATAACTCTAAACAATAATAATAACGTAACTCGGTAAGAGATAACTTAGACCATAGACTATTCAACAGGGTATGATTATAATGTTCAGGCACATCAAAAATATTGAAGTGGTCCAAGCATTGTAATTTGTGAAACAACTTTCACAAGTCTATATGCCCAAGACTAACTCAAAACATTTGTCATTTTGATGAAATCATAGAGACTTGTCTTTATTGTTAATATAATATCCATCTTAATTGTGAAATCCCTTTGATGGCATCAAATTATTTTAGAGTCATGTTTGTCTTTATTCTAAAATCCTTTGATCGCATCAAATTATTCCAGACTCATGCTTCATTAGTGAATACACATATTCATATAAGTCCATATATGAAGTTCACGAAATAATGAAATTCACTACATGCCGAAATATGATACATCACAATGTATGATATACAACAATCATTGCAAACTCTATTTTACCAGAATGCGAAGTTTTAGTCATCTCACCTAAAGAGGCATGGTTTTCATGTGTCAAGAGATCGAGTATCTCAAAACTTCATCATACCATTCATGACTTAAACGATAGTGTCATTATTAAGTTTGGATAATTCTTGGTATTACAATATTTCTTATAAATGATCAAACTACTATCATCAATATAAGAATAACTCATTCATTACCGTAATGTGACCATAAAAGATATCATTCATAAAAGGAGAACAACTGACTTGTTTCTCACTAATATGAATAATTGTCTTCGCGAGATGAAAGACGCACTAATAAATTCCACACTCAAACGATCATAAATTTATTTATATAATTAATCAAATGATAGATGTAGAGGGAGAGTGTTGTCGACCATCAACTATCTTGATTACCGTCAGCACACATTGTCACCTCATCCCTTGCAAGCCACTCTCAAGCAGTAAGTTCAAGTATCGATTAATTAATCAACCACAATTAGTGTTTTGTGGGGAAATACATTTATAACCCGTATATCAAATATACAATCTCCGTCAATGACTATTCATGCATTGGTTCTACATCTAAAGTTCGCAATTTAATCATGACCTCATGACAGGTGAATGATTCTTCTTCATGACATAGTCTAGACACGGTCTTTGTAGCTGGGAGGAAGCGGATGCCACTTCCCAGTTATCGCAAAGTAACTAGTCATTCAGTAGTCCAAATCGTACACAAGGTGTTCATGTATCTTATACATTTTCCATGTGACCTTCTCAGCAGGTTGTTCCTTCCACCATAGTTGAAATAAACCCCATCCATATACTCATATTCCATTACTCTGATTTGTGATTTAGTGCTTTCAAGTTCACCTAGCTTGTCAAATGTGTTGGTGTCGTCAATACGCACTCGCAATTCAGATTTCATTGAATGAAGTATGGTGTATTGGGTAGCAATTAATAAGTGGCGGTGACTACGATACTCGTCATCATCTTCCTTAATTACGGAGTTATCATGTGTATCTCCTAGCAGTTCTCGTATTATGTTTAGAAAGTAATTACTACTGAGTATGTCTCTAACGGTGTTGGTACCAATCAATGAAGTAAGACCCATCTACCTTAAGTTCTTCATTACACTAAGAGATACATAGTTATAAACATTTTGGGTATGACATTTTCTACAATTATATTTGCTTAGACATGAAGATTAAGTTCATAATATGTGGAGTTAAATTTTTAATTAATTCTAAAACTCCCACTTAGTAAAACATCTCTCAAATTTACTAAGCAATTACACAATCCTAGAACACTATACCTTCCCTGATCATCACGGACATCAGTATTTGTTTAAGGTAGGCCATCATGACAATCACATCAGTTATGTGACTCGTGCTCGATATTTCGATCTACTGCGTTCCAAGCCCGCATCTACATATGTCAAGCCTGCCAATCTGACCTTAATATTAGATGCTTAGAAGGCCATATCTTCATATGCCAGGCTTGTCAAACCCAACCTCATGCGAACGCAGTAGATTATGTGGGACACCCAATGTATGGTATGTCGGTCATCAGAGAGATCCTTCCAGGCGGTGCCCATTAAGGAAGAACATAATGTTGGTATTGTGAGAGATTCTCCTATTATGCTACCGTCGTTATATCTAGTTTATTAGCATAACAGGATGTAAAACAATAAATCATACATGCTATGATTCCCCCTACATGAAAATTAAAGTTAAAACGCCTTCTACTTTATCTTTTGAAAGTCTTACGAGGCTGCTAGGGGGTTTCAAAAAAAGAATTGTTTTCTATCCTACGAAAACAAGACACAACACCAATCCCGCAATTTTCTCTATTACACCCCTGTTGGGGCCCTCCGTTGCAAACGTCTTCGCATCGCTAATGTTAGAGAGAAAGAAACCCCCAGCCACTTATATGGTACAAGCCATATGTCAAGCGTGGAACCACTCTCGCGTAAACGTTTAAGGTCGGTCGGGACCGCTTCATCAGGACATTGCCGCAATGCTAAACGAGTACACGTGAGAGAGTAACAATTGGAGAATTGATGCCCACATACTAGATGTGTTCTATCTGTACAATACATCTACGCATAGCCTTCCTCATGATACCACTGTTGGATTAAGGGGCATAAAACAATAATTTTTCATAACCTACACGTCCCGAACCCAAGACCTATGCTATGACGATGTAAGTAACGGATGGAAATAGGTCACATATTAGTATATAGTCCGTTAAGCGGGAAACATTCCCGCACGAACGTGGTTTATGTAGTCGTACCCGCCGATCCTCGATGAGGCGGAGACCCTTGACGACTCCAGAAGCCACCCCGTCCTTGTAGACCGATGACGGGATTGCGTCCTTGTCGGAACGTTGTCGGTGAAGACGTCGCGACACGACCTCGACGATGAAGGAGCACCACAAGTGTAGCGCTTCGCGGGATTACACACATGCGGAGTATCCGAAGTCCCTCCGGGCTCTGAACCAGGCGAGCAGCGGAAAGAATATGGATTCGAATTCCAGCAGCATGACAGTGTGCGTATAGTGAAGAAACCTCCAACTCAGTACACACTCCAAACAAGGGGAGTCTGCTCAAACGAGGGAAAGAAAGATCTACAAAATTTATCTGTATTTTTCTAAAATTTTGTATGTTAAAAATGGCAACTTCCAAATCTATATATCAGAGAAAAAAGGTACGCGCAGTACCAACAACTAGAGACTATATTCCCACGAGTGCTAGCCGTGGGTGTGCACTTGCATGCGCATGTGGCCAGCCAACCCATGGCTCATGCGTTTTTTTTTTGAGAATAACCAAACTTTATTACTCCACGACAACATTCACCGGAATACAAGATTCATCATGGGGGGAAAGAAGCCACATGTGGCGCCCCAAAGGTACAGTAATAAGAAATTTGGCTAGATTTTTAGCATGTTTAACTGAACTACTAGAACTAGACTTAAAGTAAAAACTATTAAAAACTGGTAAACGGGAAGTAATTTCCTTCACGATAGCTGCATGGGCTCCTCCTCCCCTCTCATCAAGCTCCTTCAATGCCCTTCCATTGTCACATGAAATAATGATGTTTTGTTCATGAAGGTCCATAGCAAGGTCAAAACCCTCATGAATCGCTAAGGTGTCCAACGCTACTTGGTCCTTGATACCCGAAATTCTCAGACCCGAAGATCCCGGTTAAGTTCCACTTGAGTTTCTGCACACTGCCGCTATACCACCACTGCCATCCAGGTTGGCCTCACCGCTGACTTGAATAAGAACCGATCCAACAGGGTAATGTTCAGAATGGTGATTTGTCACACCCGGGCGAGCACTAACACGTCTTGCTCCCCTAACCTGCTGGTTTTGGACTTCCAGAACATCCAAATCCCTAATGAACCGCTTCACAAACAAATGAGTTGATAGTGGAGATTGGTTAGTTGACTCGTGGATAAGCTTCCTTCGGCTTGACCAAATTGCCCACAATGTTACCACTACCTCCACAAATTGTTTATGGGATACTTTCTCCTGAAGATGAAACAGCCATAACCGGGCATTAGGTTCAACAACTTCTGCCATGGCTTCCACCAACTCCTCATTTTCCAAAGCCCACACACACCTAGAAGCCGAGCACTCAAGTAGTGAATGGATCCACGAATCATTGTTACCACACAACGGGCAGGAATCTGTCAGAGACATATTACGATGCTTCCTCACTTCCTCCGTTGCCAGGGATTGTTTACCAAGTCTCCATAAGAACGATTTGATTTTAGATGGTACCTTTGTGTTCCACAATCTGCTCCACCCCGCTTGGTCTCGGGATCTGTTTGACACACCCATACCGCCATATAGAGCTTCCTCTCGTTCCGTTCTTTTTCTCATCAGCATTGCATAAGCAGATCTTACTGAAAATTCACCATTTTTCTCATAGTTCCACCCCCAGAAATCAGCCACCTGGCTAGAGCATAGTGGGATGCTCATTATTGCATGTACATCTGCTGGAATAAAAGTTTGCCGTAGCTTCTCTTCATCCCACCTCGCTTCTGAGCTGATCATAAGTTCCGAGACCTTTACAGGTCTATTAGCCGTTAGACAAGCCAGGGGTCTCATTCAAGTGTCTCTCACTGTATGATCTCCCTACTCTAGACAGGGGTCTCATACAAGTGTCTCTCACTGTATGACACCTTGCTTCGTGGAGACCTCCGTCAGCTTTTGGTTGCGTCATTGCCTTCCAAGATACCCAATAGGATTTTCTCTTGCCCTCCTTACTACCCCAAAAGAATTGACGAATTTGTTTATTAAGATGTTCAGTAAGTCCTCTTGGCAGTTTAAAGCAAGACATAGAATACACTGGCACCGATTGTGCTACAGATTTGATGAGAACTTCCTTTCCAGCAGCCGAGATGATTCTTTCTATCCACTCCTTGATCTTACCCCACAATCTGTCCTTCAGATATTTAAATGCCCCTGTCTTTGATGTACTGAAGGGTTCGTTGCATAGAAAACAAAAAAAATTCCTACGATTGCAACTGCCAAGATCACATCTAGGAGATAAATTGTAACGGTTTGAGAAGGACTCACCCTCGAAGACCAAAAGCTTTAACTAGAACTATTCTCGTGGGTGATGTAGTCGAACACTGGCCGACCTCAAGGTCGTGATGAAGACTTGACGCCACGAACGGGTAGCGTCTCCGTAGTCGGTCACACGTACAGATCAGCGACGACCTCCGCCCCTTGCTCCAGTTGGGCAGCGGAAGTAGTGGATCCTCGGGAACTTCAGCAGCACTACAACATAGTGGTGGTGGTGGTAGATAAGATCTTGAGCAGGGCTTCGCCTAAGCACCGTACTCGTGAAACTGGATCAGCTAGCAAGGGGAGGAAGATGCCAACCAAAGGGCATATGAGAAAGCGATGGAATGAGTTGTGTGAGGACCTCCGCCCATCTATATATAGGAGGGGGAGGCAGCCCCCAAGGGGTAGCACGCCCCAAGACGTGCCCCCACCTCTCCCTTCATCATGTGGGTGGACTCTCCACTCACAAAAACAAAGGGTCGCACATTATTCCCATAACTTCCATAATTCTCCACTCAAAATTCCAAGAGTTTATCACACTAAAACACTTTTAATTATCTTGTTTAATGTCACTCAAATTAATGAACACTTCATTCAATGAGTACTTCATTGATGAACACTTCATTCAATGAACACATTAACAATTATCCCCTTGCACTATTTTGATATACCGAAACTATTCCAGCAGTTTTATCAAAACAGTCCATGTGCTGTCCAGTATATTCTCCGGCGTTCCGTATCCACTCAAACGCGTCAACGAATCCTTAAGTGTGTCACCCTACGGTTCGTGAATAAAATGTACATGACAGAGACTCTTCTCTGATCAATAATCATCAGCGGGATCTGGAGATCCATGATGACTCCCACTTACTCAACGATGAACTAGTGATCGTGTGAACCAAAAACTCCGTAACCAACTCCTTTTGTCTCGCGATATTTTACTTGTTCGAGATCCGATCATTTGGTATCATCCATACCTAGTTCAATCTCGTTACCGACAAGTACTCTTTACTCGTTCCGTGATATAACATCCTCGTGAGCCAGTCACGTGCTTGCAAGCGATGTCAATGTGATATCACCGAGAGGGCCCAGAGTATATCTCTCCGTCATCTGGATGGACAAATCCCACTCTTGATCCACGAGCCTCAACTAACACTTTCCAAGTACCCAACGACACCTTTATAATCACCCTGTTACGGTGTGACGTTTGATGGAATCAAACTACTATTCCGGTGTCAGTGATTGACGTGATCTCATGGTCTAAGGATTAGAGTTACTTCGTGAAAGTTTGATACAGCAATAGAAACTTGATGACATGATCGTATTGCTCTAACTACTGTGGGTGTATGTTCATCACATCATTCTCCAATGATATGACCTTGTTATTAACGACATCCAATGTCAATGATCAGGAAACCTTGATCATCCGTTAATCAACAAGCTAGTATAAAGAGAGACATTACTAGGAACCTTTTCTTTGTTTATTAAACACACATGTATTAACGTTTCCGGTTAACACAATTATAGCATGAAAATAAACATTTATCATAAACATGGAATAAGATAATAACCACTTTATTATTGCCTCTCGGGCATATTCCCTTCAGTCTCCCACTTGCACTAGAGTCAATAATCTAGTTTGGTACTTGCGCATCCAACACCTATGGCATTCAGGTGTTATCCATACGCATTGCTAGTGGTAAACCTAATATCCAGATCTGACACTTCAGGTCCGTGTGTATTTGCATTTCTTTGCGTCTCTACGCATCACTCATTCACCAATGAGATGGCATTGCATAAATTTGGTCCTCCGGTGAGACCTTAGTCCCTTGAGCTCAAAACATGTTGAATCTATTGTCGTACAATAGATCTTCATAGTATTAGCTCGCTTGGAACTACACCTAGTTTGTCAAACAAACTTCTTGACACAAATGCCCTCCTTTGCTGCTGCTAGAGCAGTCATATACTTAGCCTTTCGTTGTAGTATTAGTTATAATGTCTTAACTTTGGAACTCATCCAAATCCATTTGGAACTATTCCAAATCTATAATGGAACTTTCTTCCATTACATTTTGCCACCTTAACATACCGCCAATATTGAGATAAATTTAGATTGTATCTTGCGACAAAACTAGTATCAATGTAACACTTTACAATGAACTATTGTCCAACATACATAATATATATTCTTAGTCCTTCCAAAGCACGTAAGGATATCTTTACTATTGTCCAATGATCATCTTATGAATCATTCTGGTATATGCTCATAACATTTAGAGCATAGGACATTCTGGAATTGTACATATCATGGTGTACATGATTGATCAAATCATTCATGTGATTTTACTCACCAAGTGTCAAAACACTTGAATCTCGCTTCAACCTTTTCCATGCGGCAAGAACCTTTCTCGTTGTTTCCATATTGAACTTATTCAATATTTCATATATGTACTTCGGCACAACCTTATTAGCACCTCAATCTATCTATATAGACCATATTAGCCCAATATACTGGTTTTGCCCAAATCTTCCATTAAAATCAAATTTTCAATGAAACTTCACTCGTGTCAATAAAAGATACATCATTTCCAATCAACAATATGTCTTCTACATAATGTATTAGAAATATGTCTCAGCGCTCCCACTTAATTTCTTGCAAAAGCAAGCATCTTCACTGTCTCTGATGAAACTAAACGTTTTAACAATTTCATCATGATGAAGATTCCAACTCCGTGAATGCTTATTTCAACCATTGAAATTTGCATGCTATTTTAGCATCCTTTGAATTAACAGAACCCTTTGGACCGTGTCATGTACACGTCCTAGGTAACCATTCTATTAGAAGAACGTTGTTCCATTTGTTCAACTACCATATACCAAAACTAGCATATGTAGTGGTTGCTACAATAATCCGTCCAGACTAAATATCGTTATGAAAGATCAAATCTTGTCATAACCAACTCTTTGAACATAATCGTAAACCATTTTAACGATATGTCGAATATTTCATAGATGTGAGAACATCCACGTCTGTTTCTTTATAGATCCAAACACGGTATCTAGAGGGTCTTCCAAGTTCAGAAACTTGGTTTCTCGTGTATGGAACTATCACGGATTTTATAGCTTCTAGCCATTTTGATGGAGTCAGGGCCCATCATTGCTTCTTTGCATGTAGTCGGTCCATTATTATCAAATAACAATGATTCAATCTCAAATCTTACTATTTGATCGATTATCCGAACTACGCAGTTCAATAGGAACTTAGATCGTCGTGACCACAACCTTTGGGACACGGGAGCCAAGAGCATTGCGGCCGCTTCCGGGACACTTTCCGGCGCTGCGCCACTTAGCACATAAAGCTTAGGTTCAACAACCTAATCGAAGTTCTACTGTCCTCCCACTTAACTTTTCGCAAAAAATTTCTTCTCAAGAAACTTGATGCACTTAGCCACAAAACACTTTTGTCTTTATCGAGGAATACCCAACGGTTACATTGGGATAACCTACAAAAGCGTACTTTATCCGACTTTGGTTGTAAACATTTTACATATGCCTTGCATACCAAAATTTAAGAAAATACAAATTTGGTTTTATCCCATTCCATAACTCATATGGTGTCATTTCAACGGATCTCGATGGCGCTCTTTTCAGTGAAAAGCGGTAGTCTCTAAAGTTTAATCCTTAAAATATAATGGCAATTTTTATAAATAACACCTTTGATCCTTACCATGTCAAACAAGGTTTGATTACATCTCTCGAAAACTCCATACTCCTATGGTGTTTCGGGAAATGCAAGTTTTGGAACAATTCCTAAACTCTCAGGCATTTGCTAAACTTTTAACTCAAAAATCTTCTTTTATGATCCAATCATAAACTCTTATTTTCTCGTTACAATGATTTTCACTTCATCTTGAAATTTATTTGAACATTTTCAAACATTTCATACTTCTTCCTTATCAAGTAAATATACACATATATCCACTCAAAACCTCGGTTAAAGTATATGAAGTTATAAGACCCACCACACACGGCTACACATAATGAACTATACACATCAACATGTATAATGTCCAATAAGTTAGTCGTCCGTCCTTCTTTGCGTATGAACGGAGTTTCAATCATTTCTAGGAAATTCTTACAAGCGTCAGTTGATTCAAAATCAAAAGACTCCAAAATTCCATCACCATGGAGTTTCTTCATGTGTTTCTTTCCAATATGATTCAAACGGTGGTGTCACTCATAAGTGATCTTCTAATCATTTGTCTTCCGACATGTTTAGCATCAGTTATTATGGATGTGATTTCTCCAACAAGATTTATAGAGTTCATCCATCTTCTATGAATATGGTGATAATTTGAACAACTATTGTTCGTATAACACCAGAACAGAATAACAATTATTCAAATAAATCTTGAAGGCTAGGTTTAATTCCAACGATAAACACAATAATACTTTATTTTGTTCTTGATGAGAATCATCCCATATTCATTTGCTAGTTACTCAGGCCATTGCAACTCTTGTATTGCGTTGTTCCGTATGACACTTCATACCAACCAATCAGTATCCAATACTCAAGAATCACACTGTTTAACAAGCAATGAATATACCCATAACATGTATATCATCTATATACCCGAGCTGGACATTTCCAGTCTTTTCCTTTTTCTTTTCGCCAAAATATTTTTCAGATCCTCTTTCAGCAATTCCTTTCCTTTTTAGAAGAATTTATCAACATCACTTGTGGCACTATTCAAATGACACATAATCCAAAGTGTGTTAGTCAAGTACTAACACCCTTTGATTCTCACTTTGATGTAGATCACCGTCATCAAATGTTTGGTGTTCTTCCAAATTCCATTCTTTAGTAATCTTATAGTGTAGTAAACATTTTACCTACATCTTCCATTCATCCTATCATGACAACTTTCATGACAAAACTACCATAGCTCATAGGGACAAACTGTGAGTACAATATTAGTTCCCAAAACCTTTTTGGGAGATTAGGACACATAGTGTCTCCAACCTTCACAAATTCTCATACAATATGAGAACATGTTTCTCACTAAATTTTACTCTATCACATTGCAACTAAAATTGTTTCAGATATCACTATATCTTCCACACATGATAGTTTCTGAAACAATCCTTTCAGCTCCTAGATAACCTTGATAATAACAAACAACATTTGAATATCAAGGATCATGGAGGCAAGTGTGATACTTAGACACTAACACTGGAATTGTTACTCTCGATTTAATACACATTATTAAACTTCATGGAGCAAGCAAGGTTTGCTAAAGTTTGCAATAAGACTTTAAACTTTAGATTGACACTCAAACAATACGGTACCAGTCCGTAAAGTTAAATATCCAGAATTCTATAGTTCTATTATCTCAATTATAGCTAAGCGCAAAGGTAGTAAATAAATGCCAATGACTACAACGAACTATGCAAATTCACTTTGATTTAGTTCATGATAAAATGAGTTCATCTAACTCCCACTCAAAAACAACATCCCTCGAGTCGTCTTTGGTGATTACACGAACCAAATTCACTACACCACGACCGATCATCACGTGAGGCGGTGTAGCTGCAATGGCGAGCATCTCAATATGGTTCATCATATCATCCATATGACTCGTGCTTAACCTTTCGGTCCATGTTCCGAGGCCATGTCTGTACATGCTAGGCTCGCCAAGTAGAACCTTAGTATTTGCATGTGTTTCAAGGCCATGTCTGTACATGCTAGGCTTGAAAACACCCGTTCATCATATCTCCATGTTGTATGAAATGAGATTTATTGTAAACAACCGGCAGGAGCCATATGGTTGTGTTTTTCCTTTTTAAGGCCTGCGTGCTGTAGATATATCCATGAGATATATTGTAATGGAGAAGGACGACCATGGTGGTGGCGCCATGGACCTTGGTGCCGCGTCGGTGGCATGATGGAGATCATACCAAGACGCACAAAGATGGAGATCTATTGCGAGAAGGACCATATCATATCACATTATCCATGCATGTGATGTTTATCCTTTTATGCATCTTATTTTGCTTAGTTACGATCATGATCGCTGCGGTATCATTATAAGATGATCCCTCTCACTTAATATCAAGATAATTATATGTTCTTCCTTAGTATGCACCGTTAAGAAAGTTCGTCGTTTCGAGACACCACGTGATGATCGGGTGTGATAGACTCTACGTTCGCATACAACGGGTGTTTTCAAGCCTAGCATGTACAGACATGGCCTTGAAACACATGCAAATACTAAGGTTCTACTTGGCGAGCCTAGCATGTACAGACATGGCCTCAGAACATGGACCGAAAGGTTAAACGCGAGTCATATGGATGATATGATGAACCATATTGAGATGCTCGCCATTGCAGCTACACTGCCTCACGTGATGATCGGCCGTGGTGTAGTGAATTTGGTTCGTGTAATCACCAAAGACGACTCGAGGGATGTTGTTTTTGAGTGGGAGTTAGATGAACTCATTTTATCATGAACTAAATCAAAGTGAATTTGCATAGTTCGTTGTAGTCATTGGCATTTGTTTACTACCTTTGCGCTTAGCTATAATTGAGATAATAGAACTATAGAATTCTGGATATTTAACTTTACGGACTGGTACCGTATTGTTTGAGTGTCAATCTAAAGTTTAAAGTCTTATTGCAAACTTTAGCAAACCTTGCTTACTCCATGAAGTTTAATAATGTGTATTAAATCGAGAGTAACAATTCCAGTGTTAGTGTCTAAGTATCACACTTGCCTCCATGATCCTTGATATTCAAATGTTGTTTGTTATTATCAAGGTTATCTAGGAGCTGAAAGGATTGTTTCAGAAACTATCATGTGTGGAAGATATAGCGATATCTGAAACAATGTTTAGTTGCAATGTGATAGAGTAAAATTTAGTGAGAAACATGTTCTCATATTGTATGAGAATTTGTGAAGGTTGGAGACACTATGTGTCCTAATCTCTCAAAAAGGTTTTGGGAACTAATATTGTACTCACAGTTTGTCCCTATGAGCTATGGTAGTTTTGTCATGAAAGTTGTCATGATAGGATGAATGGAAGATGTAGGTAAAATGTTTACTACACTATAAGATTACTAAAGAATGGAATTTGGAAGAACACCAAACATTTGATGACGGTGATCTACATCAAAGTGAGAATCAAAGGGTGTTAGTATTTGACTAACACACTTTGGATTATGTGTCATATGAATGGTGCCACAAGTGATGTTGATAAATTCTTCTAAAAAGGAAAGGAATTGCTGAAAGAGGATCTGAAAAAATATTTTGGCAAAAAGAAAAAGGAAAAGACTGGAAATGTCCAGCTCGGGTATATAGATGATATACATGTTATGGGTATATTCATTGCTTGTTAAACAATGTGATTCTTGAGTATTGGATACTGATTGGTTGGTATGAAGTGTCATACGGAACAACGCAATACAAGAGTTGCAATGGCCTGAGTAACTAGCAAATGAATATGGGATGATTCTCATCAAGAACAAAATAAAGTGTTATTGTGTTTATCGTTGGAATTAAACCTAGCCTTCAAGATTTATTTGAATAATTGTTATTTTGTTCTGGTGTTATAAGAACAATAGTTGTTCAAATTATCACCATATTCATAGAAGATGGATGAACTCTATAAATCTTGTTGGAGAAATCACATCCATAATAACTGATGCTAAACATGTCGCTAGACAAATGATTAGAAGATCACTTATGAAGTGACACCACCGTTTAAATCATATTGGAAAGAAAACATGAAGAAACTCCATGTTTGATGGAATTTTTGAGTCTTTTGATTTTGAATCAACTGACGCTTGTAAGAATTTCCTAGAAATGATTGAAACTCCGTTCATAGGCAAAGAAGGACGGACGACTAACTTATTGGACATTATACATGTTGATGTGTATAGTTCATTATGTGTAGCCGTGTGTGGTGGGTCTTATAACTTCATATACTTTAACCGAGGTTTTGAGTGGATATATGTATATATTTACTTGATAAGGAAGAAGTATGAAATGTTTGAAAATGTTCAAATAAATTTCAAGATGAAGTGAAAATCATTGTAACGAGAAAATAAGAGTTTATGATTGGATCATAAAAGAAGATTTTGAGTTAAAAGTTTAGCAAATGCCTGAGAGTTTAGGAATCGTTCCAAAACTTGCATTTCCCGAAACACCATAGGAGTATGGAGTGTTCGAGAGATGTAATCAAACCTTGTTTGACATGGTAAGGATCAAAGGTGTTATTTCTAAAATTGCCATTATATTTTAAGGATTAAGCTTTAGAGACTATCGCTTTTCACTGAAAAGAGCGCCATCGAGGTCCGTTGAAATGACACCATATAAGTTATGGAATGGGATAAAACCCAATTTGTCTTTTCTTAAATTTTGGTATGCAAGGCATATGTAAAATGTTTACAACCAAAGTCGGATAAAATGCGTCTTTTTAAGTTATCCCAAAGTAACCGTTGGGTATTCCTCCATAACACTAAAGACAAAAGTGTTTTGTGGCTAAGTGCATCAAGTTTCTTGAGAAGGAATTTTTTGCGAAAAGTTAAGTGGGAGGACAGTAGAACTTCGATTAGGTTGTTGAACCTAAGCTTTATGTGCTAAGTGGCGCAGCGCCGGAAAGTGTCCCGGAAGCGGCCGCAATGCTCTTGGCTCCCGTGTCCCAAAGGTTGTGGTCACGGCGATCTAAGTTCCTATTGAACTGCGTAGTTCGGGTAATCGATCAAATAGTAAGATTTGAGATTGAATCATTGTTATTTGATAATAATGGACCGACTACATGCAAAGAAGCGATGATGGGCCCTGACTCCGTCAAAATGGCTAGGAGCTATAAAATCCGTGATAGTTCCATACACGAGAAACCAAGTTTCTGAATTTGGAAGACCCTCTAGATACCGTGTTTGGATCTATAAAGAAACAGACGTGGATGTTCTCACATCTATGAAATATTCGACATATCGTTAAAATGGTTTACGATTATGTTCAAAGAGTTGGCTATGACAAGATTTGATCTTTCATAACGATATTTAGTCTGGACGGATTATTGTATCAACCACTACATATGCTAATTTTTGTATATGGTAGTTGAACAAACGGAACAACGTTCTTCTAATAGAATGGTTACCTAGGACGTGTACAGGACACGGTCCAAAGGGTTCTGTTAATTCAAAGGATGCTAAAATAGCATGCAAATTTCAATGGTTGAAATAAGCATTCGCGGAGTTGGAATCTTCATCATGATGAAATTGTTAAAACGTTTAGTTTCATCAGAGACGGTGAAGATGCTTGCTTTTGCAAGAAATTAAGTGGGAGCGCTGAGACATATTTCTAATACATTATGTAGAAGACATATTTTTGATTGGAAATGATGTATCTTTTATTGACACGGGTGAAGTTTCATTGAAAATTTGATTTTAATGGAAGATTTGGGCAAAACCAGTATATTGGGCTAATATGGTCTATATAGATAGATTGAGGTGCTAATATGGTTGGGCCGAAGTACATATATGAAATATTTAATAAGTTCAATATGGAAACGACGAGAAAGGTTCTTGCCGCATGGAAAAGGTTGAAGCGAGATTCAAGTGTTTTGACACTTGGTGAGTAAAATCACATGAATGATTTGATCAATCATGTACACCATGATATGTACAATTCCAGAATGTCCTATGCTCCAAATGTTATGAGCATATACCAGAATGATTCATAAGATGATCATTGGACAATAGTAAAGATATCCTTACGTGCTTTGGAAGGACTAAGAATATATATTATGTATGTTGGACAATAGTTCATTGTAAAGTGTTACATTGATACTAGTTTTGTCGCAAGATATAATTTAATTTATCTCAATTTTGGCGGTATGTTAAGGTGGCAAAATGTAATGGAAGAAAGTTCCATGATAGATTTGGATGAGTTCCAAAGTTAAGACATTATAACGAATACTACAACGAAAGGCTCAGTATATGACTGCTCTAGCAGCAGCAAAGGAGGGCATTTGTGTCAAGAAGTTTGTTTGACAAACTAGGTGTAGTTCAAAACGGGCTAATACTATGAAGATCTATTGTATGACAATAGATTCAACATGTTTTGAGCTCAAGGGACTAAGGTCTCACCGGAGGACCAAATTTATGCAATGCCATCTCATTGGTGAATGAGTGATGCGTAGAGATGCAAAGAAATGCAAATACACACGGACCTGAAGTGTCAGATCTGGAGATTAGGTTTACCACTAGCAATGCGTATGGATAACAGCTGAATGCCATAGGTGTTGGATGCGCAAGTACCAAACTAGATTATTGACTCTAGTGCAAGTGGGAGACTGAAGGGAATATGCCCGAGAGGCAATAATAAAGTGGTTATTATCTTATTCCATGTTTATGATAAATGTTTATTTTCATGCTATAATTGTGTTAACCGGAAACGTTAATACATGTGTGTTTAATAAACAGAGAAAAGGTTCCTAGTAATGCCTCTCTTTATACTAGCTTGTTGATTAACGGATGATCAAGGTTTCCTGGTCATGAACATTGGATGTTGTTAATAACAAGGTCATGTCATTGGAGAATGATGTGATGAACATACACCCACAGTAGTTAGAGCAATACGATCATGTCATCAAGTTTCTATTGCTGTATCAAACTTTCACGAAGTAACTCTAATCCTTAGACCATGAGATCACGTCAATCACTGACACCGGAATAGTAGTTTGATTCCATCAAACGTCACACCGTAACAGGGTGATTATAAAGGTGTCGTTGGGTACTTGGAAAGTGTTAGTTGAGGCTCGTGGATCAAGAGTGGGATTTGTCCATCCAGATGACGGAGAGATATACTCTGGGCCCTCTCGGTGATATCACATTGACATCGCTTGCAAGCACGTGACTGGCTCACGAGGATGTTATATCACGGAACGAGTAAAGAGTACTTGTCGGTAACGAGATCGAACTAGGTATGGATGATACCAAATGATCGGATCTCGGACAAGTAAAATATCGCGAGACAAAAGGAATTGGTTACAGAGTTTTTGGTTCACACGATCACTAGTTCATCGTTGAGTAAGTGGGAGTCATCATGGATCTCCAGATCCCGCTGATGATTATTGATCAGAGAAGAGTCTCTGTCATGTCCATTTTATTCACGAACCGTAGGGTGACACACTTAAGGATTCGTTGACGCGTTTGAGTGGATACGGAACGCCGGAGAATATACAGGACAGCACATGGACTGTTTTGATAAAACTGCTGGAATAGTTTCGGTATATCAAAATAGTGCAAGGGGATAATTGTTAATGTGTTCATTGAATGAAGTGTTCATCAATGAAGTACTCATTGAATGAAGTGTTCATTAATTTGAGTGACATTAAACAAGATAATTAAAAGTGTTTTAATGTGATAAAACTCTTGGAATTTTGAGTGGAGAATTATGGAAGTTATGGGAATAATGTGTGACCCTTTGTTTTTGTGAGTGGAGAGTCCACCCACATGATGAGGGGAGAGGTGGGGGCACCTCTTGGGGCGTGCTACCCCTTGGGGGCTGCCTCCCCCTCCTATATATAGATGGGTGGAGACCCCTCTACTCACTCATTCCTCCATCTCTCATATGCCCTTTGGTTGGCATCTTCCTCCCCTTGCTAGATGATCCAGTTTCACGAGTACGGTGCTTAGGCGAAGCCCTGCTCAAGATCTTCTCTACCACCACCACCACTATGTTGTAGTGCTGCTGGAGTTCCCGAGGATCCACTACTTCCGCTGCCCAACTGGAGCAAGGGGCGGAGGTCGTCACTGATCTGTACGTGTGACCGACTACGGAGACGCTGCCCGTTCGTGGCGTCAAGTCTTCATCACGACCTTGAGGTCGGCGAGTGTTCGACTACATCACCCACGAGAATAGTTCTCGTCAAAGCTTTTGGTCTTCGAGGGTGAGTCCTTCTCAAACCGTTACAAGTGATCTTCTAGATGTGATCTTGGCTGTTACAACCGTAGGAAAATTTTTGTTTTCTATGCAACGAACCCTTCAGTGCCCACATCAGAAGGCAAACCCAGGTATCTTTCATTAAGAGTTTCAGTCATGACGCCCAACACCCCTTTCACCTCCTCCCTGATGAGTTCTGGAGTACCTTTGCTAAAGAAAACCGATGATTTTGATATATTGATTCTCTGTCCCGATGCTGCATAGTAGGATTCCAACAGGTTTGACACCTCAACTGCACCACTTCTATTTGCTTTCACGAACAGCAGGCTATCATCCGCAAAAAGTAAATGATTCACAGACGGCGATGAAGGAGCCACCTGTAAACCACTCAATTGGGACGACTGATTTCTGTTTTTCAGGAGGCCTGAGAGGCCCTCTGCTGCCAGTAAGAACAAATAAGGTGAGATAGGATCTCCCTGACGAATTCCCCTCGATGGCTTGAAACTGTCTAACTTCTTCCCATTGAACATGACAGAGAAAGAAACCGACTTCACCATTGCCATCACATTCATAACCCAGGACTGCTGGAAGCCCAATTTCAACATGATAGCCTCCAAATAATCCCACTCCACCCTGTCATAAGCCTTCATCATATCCAGTTTGAGAGCGCAATGACGATGTTTTAGAGCTTTATTACACTTCATAAAATGGAGACATTCATAGGCCACTATGATATTATCCGTGATATGCCTTCCTGGAACAAAGGCAGATTGCTCCGGGGAGATGATACTAGGTAGAATCCTTTTCAGCCGATTCGCCACTACCTTTGAGGCAATTTTATAAATCACATTGCATAGACTTATAGGACGAAACTGGGAAAGAAGTTCCGGATTCTTTATCTTGGGAATCAGCACCAGAAAGGTGTTATTGATGCAATCCGCACTATCCGTCCCATTCAAGATTCTCAAGACCTCTTTGATCACATCCTCACCGCAAATATCCCAGTGCTTTTGGAAAAAAGCAGCAGGGAATCCATCCGACCCAGGAGCCTTGTCCGGGCACATTTGAAATAGCGTCGTTTTAATTTCAAGAGGGGTATAAGTTGCACTCAAAGCCCTATTCATGTCAGCAGTTACCCTCCTCTCCACCGAGTCCAAAACCACGTCCATATTGCTGGTTCCTTCAGATGAATACAAGCCAACATAGAATTCTGTCGTCATCCTTTCAAGCTCTGCAATGTTTGAAATCAAGTCTCCACGGTCATTACGTAGGGCTTTAATCAAATTCTTCCTTCTCCTCATACTTGCACGAAGATGAAAGGACTTCGTGTTTCTATCCCCGCTAACGAGCCAGTCGACCCTAGCCCTTTGGCGCCAAAGAATCTCCTCCCTATTATAAAGTTCCACCAGCCTGTCTGTTATTTTGATCTCCAAATGACTAGGCCCGCTTCTGTCTGGAGCATCACGCAGCTCGGCAAGTTGCAGCTTCAAAGCTCTTATTTCATTACGCACAATACCAAAGCTCCTTCTGTCCCATACCGAGATGTCCTCGGATATCTTGCTTAGCTTTCCTCTTAGCCCCAATACCGAGTCATCTGTGGTATTATCAATCCATAGATTCTGCAAAAAAACTTCTCCACTCTGGATGTGTTTCCCACATCTGTTCGTATCTGAAAATTTTAGCACCCCGTGAGTTCATCACCTCATCATCCAATTTGAGAAATAAAGGAATGTGATCCGACGAGGACGCCTGAACGTGCTCAATTGAGCCCGCCAGGAATAACGCATTCCAGGAAGCATCCACCACGGCTCGATCCAGACGAACGCGAGTATAAGTGCCTCCCACCACTTTTTTCTCAAAAGTCCAGCTCGTCCCTGAAAATCCCAGATCATGTAGACCGCAAATGTCTAAAGTGTCTCTGAATCCGTCTAGCTGAGCCTGACTCCTCTTCCCAACCCCCACATGTTCTGAATGGTGAAGCACCTCGTTGAAATCACCGATCATGAGCCATGGTAAACCCGAAGATGTTGCTAGATTTTTTAACGTATCCCACGTTTTATATCTCTCCGGGACTTGAGCTTCTCCATAAACACGCGTCAATCTCCACGGGCTAGGCCCCAATTCATCCACTCGAGCATCAATGTGATACCTCAAAGAACCCAGAATCTCAAGTTTGATATCCTCGTTCCAAAATAAAACAAGACCACCACTTCTACCAGAACTCCCAACCGCAAAAGCTTTGTTGTATCCAAAAGACTGACATAAAATCTCAGCACGTGTTTTCTGAATTTGAGTATCAACAAGACATAACACTGCTGGGGCATATTTATTCCTGAGATCACGAACTTCTCGAACTGTCGCCGGGATGCCCAGCCCGCGACAGTTCCAGCAGAGAAGACTCATTGCGACCGGCGGTCACCCTCAAGGGGAGCCGCCGATGGAACATTAGCAGGGATGACATCATCACCTACTGGGTTTGTTTGAACCGTCTTGGAAGGATTGTCTGTGTTGTCAACCTCCATAGTAATCTCTGCATTCTTCTGCTTCTTTTTGTTCTCATTTTTCTGGGGTGTATTTTCTTGCCCATTCCCCTCATAGACATTGTCGAATTTGTCCACCAACGCTGCCACTGTGCTGCTATTCCCTATGGGAACTAACGGCAGATTTCTTCCCAACTGCTGCCCGCCATCTTTAGGGTCTGCAATTGAATCATCTGCGAGCCTTTTGTGCCTCAGTGCCTCATCTTCCTCAGCAACTTGTAAAATTTTTGCATTAAGATCAGTAGCCGGAGGTGGTAGTTGTTCCTGAAAGACTGCATTGAACCTCCAGGGCGGTGCTTGGTTTGCACGGCCGCGCCCTCTACCCCATCCATCTGCCCGTCCTCGCCCCCTACCTAGGGGTTCATTATTAGCAGATTCATCAACTGGGTTTCCTCTACCCCTTCCTCTCCCACCTATATTCCTCTCTGCCAATATGAACGGCCCCCATTCAAAGGTTGTCTCATCATGTTCCCCCGACCCGCACTCTTCATGCCAATGTCCGAGAAGGCCGCAATGATAGCAGAAAGTCGGAAGCTTTTCATATTGTATTTGATACCAGCTTTTCTTCAGTTCTTTCGTGATTGAGACGAACCTCACCAACTTCTTTGTGACACATATCTTTGCCCTCACCCGAACATACTCCCCCGCATAGCCTGCCGGAAGCGTGGTTTGGACCTCCAGTATTTCTCCTAGCGAAAGGCACATTCCCTTGATAATGGGATCATGAAGAAAATTATCAGGGAGATGCAACACCCTGGCCCAAACAGCGATTTTGTCCAGCACAACTGTCTTCGGGTCCTCGAAACCATCATATTCCTCCATAATGAGAGCTTTATATCGAAAGAGCCATGGCCCCATTGTCATTGCTTTGTTCTAGTCACCCAAACAATGAAATTGAGCAGTGAATAGGTTTTCATCGATCCTTCTCCAAGTGACTTCCCTCGCCGGATTCCACGCTGATCTCATATCGGCATAGAGCGCCGATGGACTAAACCCCGCCGAGGTATGAACCCTAGCTATTGCTAGCCACTTTTCCGCAGCCGGCGGCTCGGTGACTTCTTCTTCCCAAACAAAACTCTCATCTTCTTCATCTTGTAGGTGCAAACGGCTGAGAAGATCCTCCATCGGTTCCCTCCTGGCTTGTCTCTGGCTTGAACTCGCCCCCGCCATCCTTCCTGTTCCGCAACTGAAAGAAACAGCCCCGCCCCCAAACCCTAGCAGCCGAACCGAGGGACGGTCCCGTCTAGAGTAGGGAGATCAGACGAGGAAGACACCTCGAGCGAGGCCGTGGACCTGGTGATGAAGATCGGAAGAGGAGATCAAAACTCTCGGCTTTGCCGGAGGAATAGAGAACCCTGAGTTCACGTCGACTCGAGGAGTTGTCTCGTGGAAATGTGGAAAAAACACCCATGGCTCATCTGTGGTCGGTCGTGGTGGCCAATGGGCCCCATGGGCCATGGCGCCACTTGGCCCTTATTTTCTTTTTCTTTTTCTTTTTTCCTTTCTTTTAAGGAAACATAAAAGAACCTTTATTTCATTTCATTATTCAAAATATATTTTAATATTTAATTCATTTAATTAAATAATAAAACATATCTAACTAACTTTCTGAACAATTCAGAACTACAAAAAATTTCCTGTCTCCCCTTCGGAATAATTTTGAAGTTCTCTTTTATTTCTCCGGCGATTTCGAATCTATCCTTAATGCGTCGAATACCCTTAAGTGTGACACTCTACGGTCCTAGAAACAGCAGACATTATCAAGACACTCTTTTGATCAATGACCATTGGTCGGACCTGGTTACAATCCTAGATGGCCCCTCCGCTTCCATCAAATGAACTTCATCGCTATTGGTTCCATTAACGTTGAGTCATGTTCCCTTTGTCCTAGGGTACTTTGCTTGTCCGAGGTTCGATCGTCGGTATTCAATATACCTAGTTCACCCTCGTTATCGACAAACATGTTTACTCGTTTCCGTGATATTACAACCCTATGACCTAGTCACATGATTGCAATCTTTATGATGTAACATCACCGAGTGGGCCTAGAGTACCTATCCGTCATTCGGATGGACAAATCCCGCTTTGATCTATTTGCATACTCATTAACGTATCTACTTTGGAATACCTAAAATACACCTTTATAGCCAGCATATTTCAGTCAAACGGTGGATGTAAATTAAAGCATCATAATAGATAGTAATTACGTATGATCATTATGGTCTAAGGATCTGGTCACTACGTTATACTAATCGCAATGTTGAACTTATGTGACTCGATCACATTGCAACACTTTTGGTGGGTGGGTGTCCATCATATCATTCTTCTAATGATACGACCTCATTATAAATATGTGGTTCATACATCATTACCAATATGTGGTTCATACCTCATGATCAGGAAACCTTGATCATCGATTGCCCAATGAGCTAGTATACTAGAGTTAACTAGGGACTTGGTTGTTTGTATAACACACGTGTATTAAGGTTTCCGTTTAATACAGTTATAACATAGTATAAAACGTATTATGAACTAATGGAATATGCTAACAAACATATTTTATTTGCCTGTAGGGCACATTCCCAACAATAGCATTATCACCAAAATAAGCATGGAACAAAAAAAATTATAGATACGTTTGGGACGTATCAATGACAAAGGGACCAAGTGGATCCATTTGGTTTCTAGGTTGATGACGATCAATCTAACCCAGATGTCAGATTTGTTCCAGTGGAGGTTAAGCACTAATGGTGCATTCATTATAAATTCTATGTATACTGGTCTTATGGATTATGTACCGTTTATCGTAGAAAGCATATTTGGAAAACAATACATCCCTCAAAAATTATTATTTTCATTTGGTTTTTGCATAAGGGGGTAGTTCTTACGATAACCTTGCTAATCGCAACTCGTATGGTAACAAAAACAGTTGCTTTTGTAATCGGGAAGACACAATTTATCATTTAGTTTTGTCATGCCCATTGTTTACTACCTTGATCTGGTGTATGATTCATGTTACTTATAATTTAACATCGCCAACGAGCATTCTAAATTTGTTTGGTGGTACAAATTTTAATTGAAGGGCTAAATTTGTGTCATTCTCTGCGGAATATAGAATTAGCAGAATAATTGTATTTTCAATGGATTATCTTCTCCAAATTTCTTGCACGTTATCTACAGAGTTAGTGCTTCAATCCGTGTGTGGTCATCACTGTAATTTATGGTACCGCGAATGCTTATGGCCTTTGATGCAGCCGCCTGTCATCGGTTGCATAGGGTTTATTCAACTAGTTTGGTTGATGACCCACTCGTAGATTATGTAGATGAACTATGTAATCTCGGATTTGATTAGTTATGGTCGTGTTTTCCTTTGGATTTATTTTAATATCTGCTACTCGGTACCTTGAAGATTACATGTAATAAATTTGAATGTGTGTATCATGTGATGCATTGTTCAGTTTCTCCCTTTTTCAAAATAAAAGAAAAGAAACTACTCCCTAATATAAGTACACTCCCTTCGATCCATAGTATCTTTGTTATGCACTGCATATAACATCAAGGTTGGCAAAAATAATCCAAGATTTCAATCTTGCTCAGATTAACAGCTGGTGGGAAAATGAACAATAGAGAAGATGCCAAGACGTTGTGACGCACCATGACCGGTGTCTCTCCCACACATTACATGGGTGTCGTTAGTCGGTAGCTTGTGAAAGCGTGTCTGTCTGTCCACGGCCCAGTTCCCCAAAACTGTTTGTGCAATTGCCAAACCATGATTGAGCCTCCTGTGTCGTGTTTTAATCGCCTCTTCTCCCTCTGGGAGATGAGGTTGAAATGAATTGCTTTCAAGTTTGACCCGTTGTGGTCGTACGTCTTGCTTTTGCAAGCTGCTGCAGCACTAACCTCTAGCGCATGTCGTGCCTTCCCTTGACGGAGGTACTCAGAATAATCCTAACTTTCTTACAGCTAGCAGTACGTGACCCAATCCATCCCAGAGATTGCGTAATTTACTGCCTCAGAATCTTGGCCAGATTGATCGTCATACCATAGCGGCTCAAGCTCAAGCTCAAGCTGTGCACCGATCGATGCATGTAGGCCGTGTTTCGTTACCACTTGAGGATGATGAGCCCTTGACAGTACACCACCTTTACATAACTGCTATGAACGATCATTTGACGCAGCCACGCAGCAGGTACGACGCCCGCTAGCTTGGGCCGAAGCAGGACAAGGTCGATCACATGAAGGCGCCAGTCTCTGCGTCGTCGCAAAAGCTGGGTGAATGAAGTTAAGGGGCAGCAGCAAGCAGGATCGGCAATATCGCATCGGTCGCTTACCCATGCCGATGCCGTTATGCCATAGCAGAAGGAAAAAACCTTCTTCTGCTTGGAGCCTAGCACGATCGATGCAAAGTGCGGTGGTGCTGGTGTGGGCACTGGGCAGGGCGGCCGGCCGGCCGGCATGGTCCCGATCCGTCCGATCGCGCAGGCAATTGGTCCTTTCCCTTTTCCCATGATGTATTTTCATGTGTGTGTGAGCGCGCAAGACTCGATCGGGCCAGCCAGCCATGCTGATCCCCAGTACGTACGTTGCATCCGGCCGTGTCGTACTACGATCTCTCACCTCGGACGATGCGTGCATCTGAGATCGATGATCGATCGGTCCCATGCAGGTCCGGCCATGTGTGCATGACAGCATGATCCATGCCGTATATCTGGATCTACCACCTGCTTTTTTGCCGGCCTAGATACTCTATTGTGTTTTCTCCTGGTGGCCTTCGTTCTGCATTTTGCTTCCAAGGAAACTAGCCGGGACTGATGAGAGTACGTGTCTCATACACCATACAATTCGTCAACAGCTAGCACACGGCCGGTTCTTCTTCCCCCAAACCACATGCCACCCCGTTTCCGGTCTAAAACTTTGATTCTTATAAAGTCCATGCAAAAGGGAGAGCAAAGAAAATCCGGATATATATACAGTTCGTTGTCCTTTGCTCCACTCCATTTCCCGTGGACTTGCCTGCCTGCTCTAGCTCTACCCAAGTTGAAGCAGCTAGCGCGCATCCCGGCCGGATGCGCTTTGGCGCTCCGCTCCGCCATGGATATGGATGCATGCATGGGAGGTAACGCTGCGACGGACAGACAGGTCGCATGCAGCAACGTGCAGGGCACGTTCGTGCGTCGGCGGAACGCGCCAACAGGTGACAACGTCAGGCGCACGTACACTTGCCTCTCGCCACAGTGCACTCCTACGTAAGATGCATGCATGCCACCATGGATGATGATGGAAGCTAAATGACACGTACGTACGTACATCCCTAGATGCGATCATCGGTGAATGAACATATGATGAGGACCTGGAGTACAAGGTAATCGCACGGCATGCACGACGTCAGCATACTAAGAATTAGCGGGCACACCGTTTGAAATCCTGTTTGAAATCTTTTATTCGAATGAGAATCTTGTTCGAAACGGAGGCCTGTATGCATGGGCAGCCGGACGGGTGAGTAGTGGCTGGCTGCAAAAGTCCACGTAGTTCACGGAATCTGACGCGGATGCCTGTGGCGTGAATGGCTGCTTCAAGGAATCGAACGCGAGTAAGTCCAAGCGGCAGCAGGCAGGAATTTGCCCGGCCGAGGCACCCGTGTGGCCCTGTCCCTTCCATTTCATAATGCCTAGCTAGCTACTCTTGTACGTACAGTACGTCCCGAATCGTCGTCAGCTACTATACTACGGAAACTGATCAACTCCACAGACTCACTCTCATCTGCTAGATTCTGCTCCAACTGAATCCTGCTCCTATCCGATCTATGCAGTACATCATTTTCAAAATGCCCGTGCTTGCCACACAGTATGTACGTTCATCCACGAGGATTAAACATTTTACTCACTCCCATTAAAAATAGTATCACTCAAATGAATTTAACTATCACTAAAAATGCTATTACCTCCGATTCATATTAATGGACTCAACTTTATCTATATTCGTATGTATCTAGTTAAGTATTTAGACTAGATGCATATGTATCTAGACAAACTTAAGTCCATTAATATGGATCGAAGGGAGTAGATACATTTATTTAAGCAACAACAACAAAATCGGAGTATGTCTTTTGGGAGGCAACAATACAAAATGTACTAGTACTACTCTACCATAAAATACGAATAAAAATCACATTAATCATTCCTGGTTGCCTAAAAGTATAAATTCTATCGATGCATTGAAGAACGAAGCCCCAAGACCGAGATGGGGATGCCGACCATGGCATGGCTAAGGCTGGTCACAATGAGAAATATGATACTCCCTCCGGTCCTTTTTAGTCTACATATAAGTTTTGTCTAAAGTCAAAGTATCTCTATTTTGACCAAACTTGTAGAAAAAAATATCAACATTCATAATGCTAAATTTATAAGGTTAGATTCATCATGAAATATAGTTTTATAGTATATATATTAAATATTGTAGATGTTTATATTTTTTAATATAAATTTGGTCAAACTTTGTAAAATTTGACTTGACACAAATCTAATACGTGGAGTAAAAATGACCGGAGGAAGTACTATACATTGTGAAGATAGTGTCATAGTATCATGTGAATGATACTAGTATATGATACTCCCCACCCATTGTGACCAGCCTAATGAGAGCAAGGAGGAAGCTTCACGGATATAGGTTCAATGTGAGGGGAAGGGGGGAGGACGATTACAAACATTGGAGAAGGTTGATCTTATCGGAATGAACGGGGATGAAGATGAACCCGTGATCCTTGGATGTTAATCCAGTAGCCATGACAAAATCGACTAAAACTATAATTGTTCAGTTGGCTGACTAAAGATGGTCTCATAAATAATTTGTTTCAATTTCCATAAAACTGAAGGGGAGCCTTGGCGCAGTGGTAAAGCTGCTGCCTTGTGAAGTCCTGGAAACAGCCTCTTGCAGAAATGTAGGAAAAGGCTGCGTACAATAGACCCAAAGTGGTCGGACCCTTCCCCGGCCCCTGCGCAAGCGGGAGCTACATGCACGGACTGCCCTTTTCTTTCATAAAACTCAATATTTGGATTCCAACACAGGTATACATATAACCGAATGCTTGAGAGCCAAAGAAAAGTACTACCACTATAAACCGGTCACACGTAATAATAATTTTTCACTGTTTCATTTTGTAGTATTCCTTTCGTTTGCACATATGCATGCATGGGGGGCTGGATCGGATCTACACTGTTGTTGTGACAAGGAAGCTGGAGCGAACTGTTGCCTCGGCGCCCGCTGAAGTGACGTGTTGAAGCCACTGCAGCCTTGGCCTTTTACAAACTCGATCCACAGCACAGGTGACCGATCACTGACCGCAGCATACAGACGCAAGATCCCTCTCAAAATTACCCATGCACTGCACTGCATATGCATGCATGTTTCTACTAGTACTACTACAAAAGCATGGCATGGTGTCGCAGTGCCCTCCGTTCTCTTCTCACGTCAACTCCATGCACCCACACAAAGCTTCATCCACGCATGCATGCAGCACTGTTTCCATCCAGCCATAGAGCAATCTAGCTAGCCACGAGCGTGCAAGCTCTTGCACTACGTGGAATGTGCATGCAGATCCCATGTACGTATGCATGGCCACGAGAGCTTGTACGTAGCAGAATTCCACTGGGCATCGTCGCATTCTGGTTTAGCTCCATTGCCAATTGGGAATCGAGACAAAGTGCGTAGTACGAACGTCGAACGAGCATACGCGGGAACTTACATTTTTCTACTACCTGGGGTAACAGGAAAAGGCCATGAACGAACACACGCATGTGAGCAAGAGATGGTGTCATGGTGGTAAACCACTACTACAGTTGTAGGCTGTTGGGGATAAAGAGGTTGAAGCGACTACAGAGGCAAAAGGGGCCAACAGGTTGCAGGTGATTTGATGTTGGGGAGAAACGCATAGCATGGCAATTTAGGGGCACATACACAGTCTCCCCGAATTCAAAGTTGAACAGATAACTCAGAAATTCCACTGAAGCATGCATGCAACGTGCCACCAGATTAAGCAAAAGGGGCTTGTTTAAACTCTGGCCCTTGTCCGCATGCATACGGTTTCACTGTTGAGAAACCCTGTTCGATGTGGAGCGCTCATTGACTAGGTTAATTGTTGAAACTGTTACCAATTTAAGTGCAAGGCTTATTGGGGGATAAGACAGACACGGTATATATTCAGATGTAAATGCACCGTTGAGGCTAACAAGCATGAAGTAGTGCCCCCCACAGATTAAGCCTCTTTTTTTATTCGAAGGAATTTCAAAACACACGAACATGGAAACATATAGCATTTCAATGACATGATGACTTTGGTTTACAGAGAGTTTGTATTAGTTTCAAAGGGTAGAAGTTTCGTAGGAAAATCCTCTTTAAAGCCCTTTGGTTCATAGAAATATAGAAACCAATCTATTCGCACGCAAACATATCACCGTGTATATTCAGTGTCGAGCGCGATACGTAGGACAGGTCATCGAAGAAAAGCCGGTGAAATCTTTAGAGAACCCGAAGCCCCACACATATGGGAGGGACCCCGTCAAGTCCTAGGTAATTAAGAACTTTTGAGTTGGACGCTTTTTCATTGAAAACCATATTTAGGGTCAAATACCTGGTGCCATGTATCAAACATGTATGTTTAGGTGTGTTTAGTATCGGACGCTATATTATCATGGTGGTCAGGTCGTATTGTTTATCTGTAGAATCCCACAACCAAATGCTCCGAGAATTGTTTTGACCATCGATATGAGCTTGGATGAAGATAATCCAAACACCAAACTTGATAATTTCGACGAGACAAAGACCTTTTGTGTTAAAGATTTTTTTTAATTCAAGTTGTTTTAGGGTTCGAATAGCTAGATCCTCGAGCATTAACATCCCCAACACTAGCATCTCGAGCATAATTTTGGCCCTCGAGATGAGCTTGAATGAAGATGAATAAAAAAAGCAAAGTTAGTCTCCTTGATGATGCAAAGACTTTTCATATAAAAAACTATTTCATTCGACTTCGTCTTGATTACATTTTTTCCTAGCTAAAACCTTGTGTCAACCCTATCTCTTGCATTTCAAAGGGAAAAAACATTAATCTATACCCAATGAAAAAAAATCTCCCATGAACCAAATGACATATTTTTTTCCCTATAAAATTTGATACACATGTTATTTCATTTTTATGGGTTTTTTAATGATATCCCTGACCCATAAACCAAAAGAGGCCTTGAATCCTATAGGATAATACTAAAGAGTATTTGATGTCATGGGAGAAACAAGGGAATTGTAAAGTGAGATTGAAAAGGATGCTAGATTTCCTATGGAATGTAGTAAAGATGATTCCCTAGAAAACTTTCTTCCGAATCAAACGACCAACCTAGAAAAAAATCTAAAAATTATAATCCTCAAAAAGCCCTATGAAATTACTTTAAAATTTAAATCAAAGGAGCCCTGAAGTTCTGAAATATTGGTACAGTACTATTTCCGTGTCAGCCTTCTCGCAAAAGCTCTTTGGCTAGACAGTAGCTAGAGGCCATCCGTAGGCTAGCCTCTAAAGCATGGTGCCTCAGCCTTGAGACCAGGAATGATAGGAATGTATGGAGCTATCCAGCTATGGACCATGGATGCCCATGCGTAGGGGGCATTCTATCAGTAACTGACTTTTTCATGTATGAGAAAAAAAAAGACATGTCAATAAATACAGGATAAGAACATGTAACTGCTCACAATAATGCTAGGACAAGTACCCCAACTGGCTCGAGGATAGCTGAATGTAGCAATGCACCATTGGTGCTGCTTAATACTTGCATGCCCAACACTAGCCAGCCTATATATATGTTGCAATACTTTGTAAGTGTACACAAAGGGGGTAAGGGCAAGGGTGCAGAGTCCGTGCGATAACTAGCCATATTTATTGTTTGGATTAACATTCTAGTATGGCCGTTTGAGATACTTCATGGAGACACGTACGATTTATAGAAATGGTATATTTGTGGACACACATTAAGGGCCTGTGAGCTGTGTTTTTTGTGGAGCCAGAGTGGCAGCAGCAGAAGTGCAGAGATAGTAAAGGAAGGAGGTGGATGAGGCAGAGGGGGAGAAGAAGAAGAAGATGGGCCTTGGAAACATACCCTCTGGCAGGAGAAATTATGAGGCCATCGATTTCAAATGTCCCGAGCAGAAAAGATCCTTCCTTTACCACAGCTACCAGTGCTGGGGCTGCTTCCTGGCAATATAATACTACGTACACATGTTTGATTCCTTTGGATGGTTGAGATCTGCAGGCAGCATTCATGGCGATCGTCTGGAATGTGTATGCATCTGAGCTAGCGTGGCCGCTGGTGTCAGGACATTGTTTCTTTGTTTCCTCCATCGGTGGTATCCAAGAAAACCATGTCCTTTGTATGTGCTACAAAGTCTGAATCGTTTCACTTCCAACATAAGTGGTACCTACTGGTAAGAAATACTATCAGTTTGAGATCAATGAAGCCTTTCGTTGAAGAAATGATATGAAACGGAGGATGTACCTAGTTTGCTAACGGATATCTAGTTACTGAAAAAGAAAAAGGTAGTATAAGCTGAAGCACTGTACGTAGAAAATAAAGGATCGTGGGAGCAGGAAGCAATGCCTGATACGACTAGGAGCATTCCCTTTCAGAGGAGTATGTCCGACGCATTGAATGAGAATGGATGGAATTGCCTAGGCAGTTACTCTAAACCTCACTGTTTGCCCTGCTGTAACCTACAATTGTGGCAACCTAGCTGCAGCAGGCTTGGCTTGGAATACTACTCCCGGATACACATGAGGAAACGGGGCCGGGGTGGGGGGTCCCCTACCGCCCGATGCGTTGCCTCACTGCATCGCAGGTCTTGAGGCAACTGTTCCCGTTTCCACTTGTGAAACTGATCGAGCAGAGAGGGCGTGGAGGCATGTGCCGCGTAGCATGTTTTAGTAGCCCGAACCTGCTTGCCACTGCACGGATGGGGCGCGCGCGCGCGTCGTCGCTCCTGCTTCGGTCATGCAGGGGCCAACGCCTGCAGCGGCATTGTGTCTCCCCTTGCCGTGTACACGACACGATGCATCCAGTGCCGTTGCAGAGTTACGTGAGCAGTGCGGCGTCTTTAATGGCGCTGGGCTCTGTAATTCGTTCTGCTTACATACATACATGCCCCGATCGACAGCAAAATTTGAATGTCTATACTAGGAGGATGAGCTTCGACGGGAGAGACGGTGGGGTGGTGGATGCGAGGCCGTGGGCACAAGGAGGAGGAGCGCGGAAGAAGAGGGACGCCGCTCCCCGGGAGCATGAGAACACAACAAAGGTTGCCGTGGCCGTGGGTTTGGGCTTCCTGCATGACCCACCGTGGCCGCACTGTCGTCCGAGCAGTGGAGGGATTGATGGTGGATCGGCGAGGTGACCGGTGGTGGGCGCGTCGCGTGCGCGCACGGTGCGGCTGCCGGCCTCGCGGAGAGCAGCGCGGCAGCCCAGGTGCGCGCCCGAGGCCGTCCTCCTCCTCCTCTGCAGTCGCCACCGGAACGAACAGAGCCTCCACTCTCCACTGCGCTGGGAGCCTGCCTGAACGAGGCGCTGGTGATGAGGAGACTAGGCGTGCAGGTGCGGCACAAGGACGCGTACGCGCGCCATGCCATGCCACAGAGCTGGGCTGGTGCGTGCGCAGCTTTTGTACCGCGCGTCAACCCGGCCAATGCATATGCATATGCATGTGCATGGCCGGCCGATCGACGAACGGCACGGCCGCGCGGGGCCGGCCGGTATGTGTAGTACGCTGCCTGTGTAGGGGCAACCTTAATTGGCCCGTACCGCTACATTGCCTGCACCGACCGGAATGCTCCTCCGTACGTACTGCTTTGTGCCAGTATTTAAGTTAGTAGGATGACGCTAGAGGTGGAGGACGATTGAAAACCTCCATCGGTCCACTCTAGCACTGTAGGATCGATTACATCTCCTCAGGCCGTTGGATCGCTCGGCTCCTCGGTGAACCTGCAGCAGATTGTGCTCGCCGGCCACCTTGTAGCTGCGGCGGCTCCTTGTTGCAGCTCCCGTCACCCATCGTTGTAGCATCATCGCTTGTTGTCGCAACATTTGCCGCTCGGGCATTGCAGCATCCAGCACCCTTCAATCGTAGCATCGTCGTCCTCACTCATGGCATGTGTATGCCATCGCAACCGCACCCATCACAGTCGCAGATTGGTAGCCGTTAACAATACCGAGGATCACGATCCCTTTGCTTGTAGCGCCTCGAGTCGCCGGTCTCAACACTCAACGTAGTTGATTCCAGCAGCTGGTGTCATCAGGTGTTGTCCCTGCAGAGTATCCTTTCTAGTTGTTGTTGTTGTTGTAGGTTGTTAGCAACATCTGATGGTTATTGCAGTAGCATTTGTGTCAGTCGCATCACTCAATTGTCATTGTCGTTTCATTCTACTGTGGTCTATGTCGCAACTCACCGACATCTCAACACCATCTTCAACCGAAGAGTTGTTGTCACGATAAAAATATCCTATGCAACACCACCCACTCCCTGCAACAATGCATCAAAAACCAGATGACATGGTGATAATGTCGGTTGCCCCTTGCAACAACCATTGGGCCCCTTTGTGGCGATGCCACCTCTACTTGCAACAAGGCAGGAAAAGGTACTCGCAACAATGGAGGAGCTAACTGAAGCAGAGGTGGTCGAGGATGTAGGAGCTTATCGTGCAGTGATGTGAATAGGGGATATAGACCTCGCGCAAAGAAGGTGGTCAAGTGAAGACGGTGCTAGCGAAAATATAAAGGCAGACGCTACGCCCAACTCAGTAATCTTTGGATAAGGTTGGCCACCTCAGTAGTCATTAGTTGTAGAGCGCGACAACAATTCATCAGATGTGACCCTTTGCAACAATGACCATGTTGTGCTCTACCCATTACAATACGATCCCTACTACGCTTAGGTTTAAATCTTCATCTACCATTGAAACATGCCCTATGTTGCAAACGTATCGTTTCACACCTCATTGTAACACAAGCTCTGTTGCGGTCATTTCCCACGCAACATTGTTGCCACATGGACATGGTTGTCGTTGTGCATCCTCATAGTCATCGAGGTTGCATCAACATTGATGCTGCAACCAATCCACCACAACATCACCGTTGACTGCAGGTTGATGGCAAGCGACGCCACGTCGGGTCACCAAGGTTTTAGCAGCCATATCTCCATGGATGCTCCTTCATCGAGTGTTCCCGTGAGAACGGTTTCCCAGCAGATATCAAGGGTATCGGCGGCAGCGCACGTGCCCGTGCCCTGACTCCAATGTCGTCCAGCTCACCTACTATCTACATGTTTGTGAGAAGATCTACTCCTTCGCCAACGACCAAAATGAGCAACTAAAAGTATCGAGATGATCTTAGAGGGTGGGGGGTTGAACAGATACAATTACAAATTTTAATTTGTAATTAACAGTTTTAGGTAAATGCAAAATATAAGTGAACTTAACAACTTTTCATGTGAGCCAATTTTAATAGTTAGATTGGGAGTAAGAATATAGAGACCAAGCAACACAATATGTAGGTCAGTGCAAGGTCAATTGACCAATGTAAAACACAAGCAGAAGCTACAATTAGGGATAACCAAAGCTCCGAAGGCAAGGATGTATCTGTATGTTCACTTCCATGAAAGGAAGCTAATTACCATTTGGAGGGGTGGATGTTACCACAAAGTCTCACCCTATTCTACATGGGATATCACAATGAATGTGATTCACAACAACTAATGGTAGACCTTGCGGTGGTCTTCAAACCTTCGCAAAATTTTCTAGGGTAAACAGAACAATCGATTCATCTTTGAAGAACTCATGTAGCCTAGGATTTATCAAGCTTGAGTAACAAGATCAAAGGGAAAGCTCAAGACTTGCTCAAGTTGTAAAACACTTTGGTCAACAGGAGATAGAGGATGAATCTATCACTTGGTGAAATCTCCCTCAAGAAATCTCAAGGATCTATCCGGGATCTAGGATTAAGTGTGGGAGAAAGTAAGAGGAAGCACTTGTGTTCTTGGTATGTTTCTAAATAAAGTTATCAACCATCTATCGAAGTTGTAAAGGGCTATTTATAGTGTGAGTTTGTACCTCTTATCAGCGCCCTGAGATTAACACACAAACCATACAGAACAGAGAAGAACAAGCATCAGTAAAACGTCCAAGAAGAGACCCGAAACATCCAAAGGATGCTCGTCACTCGGGTAAGTAAACACGATGTCAAAAACTCCGATTGAAGCAAGCCAAGCATCTATGTTTCCTATCTAGTTATTCAGGAAGATTTTCTGTGTAGAACCGGATGCTTGGGACGGATCATGTATGCCCAGATATATCCCATATGGGAAGAAGTCTTGAATTACCGTCCGGGAACTGCGCCCGGGCTAGACAAATACGTCTGTAAAGGATTTCGGATATTCCAGGATGGAGCCCGGATGTTCCGGTCAAGAGTATAGCTCACTCCATGCATAGAACCGAACCAAAAAAATCATGCTGAAAACAGAAATAGATCGAACCGAACAACTTTTACAGTTTTTAAGGTTTGTGGTTTCTGGTATGGCATGAATATTCCAGATCGTCTGAACATTTGGCTTTTATGGTATATAAATAAAATAGAATGGTTTACTTAACTAATATAGTATGTTTATCTTTCTATTTCTTGTGGGAACATCCATACAAGCAATCAATCAGATGAGAATACGAGCTTGTCTCACTTTCATTGTGCAACATTCACATGTAACCTTGTCTCTCCTACATTGTTCAACATTCACATGTAACCTTGTCTCGCTTACATTTAAGGACGTCTATGTCCAAAGAAAAGTGTGCATTTTTATTCACGGTCAACCATCAAGGCATGATTCAATGCATGCATAAACATTTATATGTGGTTATACCCTATTTTGTATAAAACGTATATGTGATTCATAAATTTGTAAAATATGATTTTGCCATTTTAAATTTCGTATCAATTTTGACTATTATGGTGTATACCGAAACCAAACAAAAAAATGTTTATTGATGTATTAATTCATATAAATTGAACCATATAAACCGAATGCACAGAGTTAAGTATAACTCTTTTTGCTCCAAGTTGGATTGTTCGGCAGTGACCCTAGATGGTCTGGGCATGGAGTGGTGCTTTATGTTATGTAACCCAAACGTTTGCGACACGATCAAGATGACCTGTGCAATGGCTGGACATCGAAAAAGCAATCAAAACATTGCAACTATTAATTAGTATAGGTTGTACACATATGGATTTGTGCCCAAGTGTTGGGATTACCCTATGACCTTATGTGATGAATGTGCGTGGAGTTATCTCTTTGCAAGAATGGTTTGAGAAAATCATTCAAGATCCCTAATGATCACCTATAAACAGTGGGATCCTATAACTCAAGGATTGATTGAAAAAGCTATGCTTCTTCTCTCATTTTTATCATGCTTGAGTCATCTTCATTTTGAGTGTCCATGATCCATACATATTGTTTCCAAGGGAACAAATAACATGTTTTTACCTATCAAAGACAATTACTTTCCTATATGTATATTATCATCAACATACAAATAAAATTATGAACATGTGAGAGAAAGAGAGAGATAGAGAGATTGAAGAGGAAGGAGAGAGAGAGAGAGAGATTGAAGAGCGTTGGTTTTATTCCCACATCGGTTATAAAAGGAGAGATAACATGAATTATAAGGCGGGGGACACCACCTCCTATCGGGCTAATCTTTCGGGAGGAGAGGACCCAAGGCCTATAATAAGACGATGTTGCTCTCTTGTTGGGCCTATTGACGATGTGGGTCAGAATGCTTGCGTGGCAAAACCTAAAATTGCATAACAAGTGGTATCAGAGCCGAAGTGCTCGAAATAAAATCTCGGTGAAATCACGGGTGGTCGGTCATGGTTAATGGGCTGGAACCGCTAGTGTTGGCGGGATCATGATGACTTATGTGTTGATGGTACGAGAGATGATAATGTCTTCTCGCCCTTCGTTGGTTACCCCAAGTGAAAGGTGGAAATGTAGATAGCGGCAATTTTCCCTTGGCAAAGATACCAAGGTTGAGATCGACCAGTAAGACTTCAAGGTCGACAAGTAGGTGGTAAAGTGAACAATGACGCCGTTCACAATCAAAGGTTGCTTACTTTACCTGGACCTACACACACAACAAGTAACTTTGCTGTCAACGAGTACAGAGGGCTTGTCAATCCCTCCGGCCTTGTCATTTACAAAGGATCAAACACAAAAGGATAATGGTAGTGATAATTGCAACTGAAAGTAAATGCAAAAAATAAAGAGAAGGTGTAAACAGTGGTGGGCATATGGACCGGGGTCCCATGATGTTCACTAGTGATGTCTCTCTCCCAAAAGACGATAAAATAGCTAAGTTGGGTAAACAAATTACAGCTGGGCAATTGACAGAATTATAAACGCACCGCAAAGCTAATTATGCTACTGGAAAGCTAGAGGCTCAAAAGTATGGGCAGTACGCCAAGACAAGTAGACCAAAATCCATCTGCATCTACTCACTAATCGTCCACCTTGAGATATCTATCCAGAACATCTCACTGGTATTAAGTTTCGAGCCCCACCCAAAGTGTAAACTCAAAGCAACAGACAACTGCATTAACAAACTTTGCGTAAGGTAAACAATCCTTTCATCCGCGGTTACAAGCACCATTGTTTTCTCCCTGGTGGCAACAACACATCCCCTAGTCTCATGGTTCTGTCACTCAAGCTAGACATCGGGTGGCATGAACCCACAATCATGCATGAATGCTCCCTCTTGGAGTTACTATCAACTACTTGGGAAAAGCAATAAAAAGTAACGGAGAACATGCAAGAATTACTCAAGAACAAAATATAAAAGGTAAACCAAATATATAACTCATCACAATCTGAACATAGTCTCATAATCAATCGAATCCCAGTAAACACAGCATAGCAACAGCAGGAAAATTACATAGATGCCTTGATCATGTAGTGCAGCTCACAAGGGCTAAGAATTGAAGCACAAGATTCAAGGGAAGACATCACATAGCTATTGTCCATGGACCCATGGTCCAAGGGGGACTACTCACGGCACATCCGGGAAGCGTCCATGGTGGTGGAGAAGCTCCCGGAGGTCAATCCTCCCTCCGGCAGGGTGCCGGGAAGAGGTCTTCTGGTGTTCCCGATCTTGGAAGCGCGGCGGCGGCGGAACAGAGAGGAAATTCACGATGTGGGGGTCTCCCCGAGGGTTTTCAGAACGAGGGGTAAAAATAGGCCGAAGGGGGGCACCAGGGGGTGGCCCCACCTCCCAAGCTCCCTGGTGGCGCGTCCAGGAGGGGGGTCGCGCCACCTGGCCGCCTGGGAGGGGGGTGGCCCCCCTCTGGCTCTCTTTCGATGATTCTGAAAGCTTCCTATACGCTAATTTTTTATCTGATTTTTTTAGACTTTTTGGAGCTCTGTAAATATGGGAAAAACCTGCAACTTACAGATATCAGCAGACAGGAACTGGCACTGGATGCATTGAGTTAGTAGGTTAATACAAATATGTGTAAAAAGATATAAGAGTGTAGCAAAACACATAGTAATGTCACTTAAAAGCATTGAAAAAGTAGAAATTATAGATACATTTGGGACGTATCATGTGAGAGGAGGAGATTGTCGGATTTAGTCTCACATTGATTGTGGGAGGAGACATAACACGAGTTATAAGGCGGGGAATATCCCCTCCTAGCAGGCTAGTATTTTGGGAGGAGAGGACCCAAGGCCTATCATAAGTCAATGTTGCTCATCGGTTGGACGTGGTGACGCATGTGGATCGAAGCGCTTGTGCAGTGGACCCTGGAATTCCGTAACAAATAAGAAGAGCACCGATCGCCAGATATAGTCATGGATTGGCCTCGCATGGGACATATGTTGCACGAGGAGTGTTGGACACTTGTGTGGAATCGAATGACCGAAAGAAAGTGTTCTCGGAAGATAAGACCGAGGAAAAGGCGATCATACGACCCCCACAAGATACGAGGTTTGTGCACAAGATGGGTTTGATCGGGGTGCAATCGTATTCCTTTAAAGGTCACAAATATCAGCGTCAAGGTGTGCAAATACAATAAAAAATGATTAACAATTTGTGATTGCTACTCCCAAACTATAAGCAACTGCATCATCATATTTTACGGCAGAAGCATATTACATGCTTTTTCGAAAGAAGATAAAAAATCATTAGTTCAACTTTCTATCATATACTCCTTCCATTTTAAAATTAAAGTTTCGTTGATTTAGTATAATTTTAATATAAAGTTGTATGGAGTCAACGATATATATTTTGAGACCGAGCGAGCAGTATATATCATTTCAAAAAACGCTTGTTCATTCAAAAGAAAACAGAAATGCTAAAATACTAACATCAGGTTTTTAGCTATTTTGAGCAAACGCCCTCATGCACGTTGGTTCCCCGTATGAATTCTAAAGAGTTTCCTTTCATGCATCAATCTGAACAAACTATGAGCTGACGACAATATGGCTAAGTCAAGATGGCAATATGAATGAACACATTTGAGGAGGCAAATTATGTTTTTAAAGCTTGGCATTTTTCATCATTTTACACGTTAGTGTAATATGCCAAATTCTAAGTATAACTGTTTTCATCATTTTCCTCTCTTGGGATGGCAATTCTACATGTTTGCATCATGGCGAATCCTTGAAAAATGCATGAAAATTATTCTTCTGCAATACGAATTTTTTCTACAAATTGTAATGTAACAGGACAATTATAACTCTAATACATAGCAAAACCTTATACTACTACAATAGTATAATAAATTCATTTTTTAGATGATAAATTCATTTATTTTTGCATGGTAGTTCTGAAGCATTTGTGAGGATGATTTTTTTAGCGAATGAGTTCGTTTCTACTATCTAAATAAAAAAGATATTTAATCTGGTTAAATCGGTAAAGGAACGTTAGATGTGCATTTTTTATGTCTAGAGAAAACCAAAGATAAATCTATTCAGCGTCAGTCCATAACGAAAATCTTGGATCAGTCATAGTAAGATTTTTCCCGAAAATCTTGCATGATGGCTCAGTGCTTCAGTGTCAGTGATTCCATAACGAAAAGCTTACATGCCAAAACATTCGTCGGCTTATATCCTAAAAACAAACGCATGCATTTGATTTCATAATTCGTCACGTGACCGACTTTGTACGCACGGCTCGTAGTGCACGTAGCGTACTGGCCTCCCCGCCGCAGGCACCGCCGCACCAGCCATTTCAAAACTTGCTTCGCTCCCGGCCGGCTCGATATCCCACGGCTATATATAACACCGATGCCTCGCCACCAGTGCTCCCCTGCTTCAACAACCAACCAGTCCGGCGTCAAGTGACGAGCGACTGAGCCTTCCGATGGATCATGGTGGCGGCCGGAGTAGCAGCCGGCTCCGGGACCGGCTGGCCCGGATGTTCCGGCCGGGCTCGCTGCTCCGCTCGACCTGCAACAACAACAGCACGTCGACCTCCTCCACGTCGTGCTCGGCCGCGGCGGGCATGGCAGGGGACGCGGTGACCGCGTCCAAGCCGCCCCCGAGCTCCGCCTGCTCCTCCAGCCGCGCGCTCTTAGCCGCCGACTCTGCCGTCGCCCGCGACAGGGACTCGTTCCTCACCTCTTCTCGCCGCGACTACGCCACCATCGTCGGCCGCACCGAGTCCTTCTCCAACGCCCTCGACCGTGTCGTGCACCGCCGCGCCGGCGCCGCGGTGCACTCTCTGCCAACTCCGGCGCGCTTCTCTATGCACGCGTCGCCTCTGATGGAGAGCAAGAAAAAGGAGAAAGAGAAGAGCCCTCTCCCCGGTCACCGGCACCACCGCCACCGCCTCGGTGTCAGGGCCAAGGGCGACAAGAGCAAGCAGCTGCTCTCCAACAACCCCTACGGCTTCAGCACCTCGGACGACGACGACGCCCACACTGACGGCGACGACGTCTTCAGCAGCGACGCCGACGAGCGCGGCCGCGGCGACGCCAAGAAGGGAGACGCGGAGGCCTTCTTCTCCTCCTCCAGAAGCTTCTCCTTCTCCTCCGACTCCTCGGAGTTCTACAGCAAGAAGAGGAAACCAAAGAAGAAGAAGTCCCCTGCCGCAGTGGCGCCCAAACCGCCGCCGCCGCCCAGAGCAAGGGCGAGGGGGCAGAGGCGCAAGAACCGCGTGGCGAGCAGCTGCGACACGTGCGGCGTGAAGGAAGGGTTCCGGCCGGTGGTGTCGGCGGCGGAGGAGCAGGTGCGCAGGGGGTTCGCGGTGGTGCAGCGGTCGCGGGACCCCTACGCCGACTTCCGGGCGTCGATGGTGGAGATGGTGGTGAGCCGTCAGATGTTCGGCGCGGCGGAGCTGGAGCGGCTTCTGCGGTCGTACCTCTCGCTGAACGCGCCGCGCCACCACCCCGTCATCCTCCAGGCCTTCTCCGACATCTGGGTCGTCCTCCACGGCGGCTAAAGCTTAGCTAGCTAGCGATCTCACTAGCTATCCACTCACTCGGTTATTAATCCAGCCCCAGGGCGCTTAGTTAACTAGGACTATCTTAATCAATCATGCTCTGTCTTCATGATTAGCTCGAACTATGTTCATCAATTTGATCTTAGTTTTAATCTTCGCTGTAACTGGCTGTGCAGTTTCTGCTGTAATGTAGGATTACTACTGTTCTTGCCTCTGACCCAGTGTGCTAGCTAGCTTCTGATTTGGAATTGGATTCAGATTTGGCCAGAGGATCGCCGAGGTCTTTGTTTGCTAGCTATAGGAGCTGTACGATGTTTTATTTTGGTCGTCAATGATTTGAAAATCATGATGGCGTTAGAGAACCTTGGGTTTGCACTTATCCTGCGTACGTATTCCATCACTACACTAGATTCCCCTTTGTGTCGGCAAGTATGGCGTTTTGGTCGGATGCTCGTCATGTTGAATTTGAAGATATCAAGTACTCCGTACGAAAAATGCCAATGTAGGCCGAGCTCCTTGTGGCTCGTTTTTTTTAAATCATGAAAAATAGTTAAACAGTTCAAAATAAATTTAATTTTTTTATGCATATACATACACATGTATAGGAGATTTGTATCAATTTTCATACCATTATGCCTTAATGCGCCACGGGAAAAAAGAGACAAATACCTGATTTTAAATGGGCTTTTTTTTCTTGTTTTTGGGCCGACATTTTTTTATTTTTGGGCAGACAGTATATTATAATATTTTCAAACCAAATTTTACACGCGTGTGAGGAATACACATAAGTATCCACAAAAAAAATTGAAATTTTTTGAAGCTTTTAAATATGTTTTTCGATTTTTTCAAAATAACAGGGCACATGTAGCTCGGGCTACAGGAATTCACACTCGTACTCCGTACTCATACTACCTTTTTTCGGTTTATTAGGCCCACATGTATAATTAGGTCAAGAATTTGATCAATATAATGCGGATTACATGGAGAGTAATTTGAAATGTGCCTCATATTTAAATTAGACACACACAAGTAACTATAGAGATGGTACAAGAGAATCGAGCAGAATGCACAAGTTTCGTATTTGTGCATATCACAAAACTCACTTGACCATCTTGCGGTCATATGGTGCCACAACATTTTAATCATCGGCATTCTTTTTTTTTTGCGCCTCATACTTACATTGGACACACACAAACGATTTCAGGGATGAAGCGAGTGAGCCAAGTAGGATGCACAAGTTCCGTATTTGAATATATCACAAGGTTCACTTTACCATCTGTGGCGTCACATAGTGTCTAAATGTTTTAATCATCGACATTCTTTTTTTATTTTTCTTCCTATTTGTGCCTCCAGAGATGGTGCCAATGATCCAAGTAGTATGCACACGATTCGTATATGTGCATTTCAAAAGGCTTACTCGACCATCCTGGTGTCAAATAGTGACACAACGTTTTAATCATCGGCATTCTAGAAAAAATATAATGCTAGTGTTAACATCATAGTCTTATCATCGTCGAAATAGTGATATAAAGTTGAACTCAAAGAAAGAAGAACATATCATCGAAATAGTAATATATGCCACATTGAAAGTACTTTGTAACTAGTTTGCAATATCCGAGCACATTGACTGTTGATTAATTTAAAAAAGTGACCTACAAAGAAAATACGATCACTCAAATATTTTTAGCATAAGTCATGACAGAATTTATGATTTTTTTGGCATGACATTTACTAAAAATAGGTCGGCCGGAGTACCCGAATTAGCGGAACGAAAATTAATCAACATTCCGGCAATCTAAACGGCCTCATGGGTACGTGCAAACTCGATATAACCTACTCTACTTCTTCTCCTTCTCGTCTTTCCTTTCCTTTTTATTTCCTTTCTTTTATTTATTTTTCTTTTTATTTTATTTTCTTTACTTTCCTAATAGTATTTAAAACAAATTGAAGGTAAACCTAACAAAAACAAAAAAGAACCTACATTTAACTACATCTAACCTGAACCAAAGACCTATTAACTAAAATAAATTAAACATGAATTTAACTAAATCGATCATAAACCTAAATCTAACTAAAACAGAGAGAGAAGAGGGAGAGAGAGAGAAGGGGCTCACCGGGGTTGGTGATGGCGGCTCGGGAGGCGGCTATCCTGCGCCGACAGAGAGAGGTGGGAGGAAAGGGGAGACACAGAGGTGAGAGGCGAGGGGGAGAGAGAGGGGTGGTGCGGCTTATCGGGGGACGATGGCGGTGGAAGAGGGGTTGGCGGCGGCGGATTTGGTAGAGAGAGAGATAGTGGCATAAGAGAATGAGAGAGAGAGTGAGAGAGAGAGGTTCAGAACGATTGGAGTATTGGTATATTAACAGCAACGCGAGGTACAAGCACCGGGCTGCAGAAAAGGATGTGTCTACAACACGAGCCGGCAAGCCCTGTGCTGCTACTAAGCGCATCGTTAAGTGGACTCGGGGCAGCCCATATCAGAAGAGCGCGCCAGGACACCCGCGTTGTAGCTAACCAGATAGCAGCAACACTGCTATCGAACACAACACTCCTGATATGGTCTTCCCCGGGGGCCACTTGGGGTTGCTCTTAGTGGCAGCAGGGGTCTGGCTTACCAGCGCTGCTGCTATGCACATACCTACAGCGGAGGTCAGTACCCCACGCTACTACTATTTACCAGAAGTGCAGTTCAATCGCCTCGCGCTGCTGATGTTCATCTGCCTATAGTCCTTTTCCTGGTAGTGATATATATACCCATCTTATGTTGGTGTGGTGAATAATACTAAAAATAAGTTACTTGAAAAAATGATAGATAATGGGATGGAAGAAAGAAAGCTAAATAACAAATTTCATGATACATATGATAATCATGTCTGCGAATGAATCCATGGATTCAAGAAGGATTAATCATAATCAAGTTGATGTTTACTTTATATTAATTATAGATCACGTGCATATGTTAAACAATACTCTTGGGCTTTAAGACAAATGTTTGTGTTTGGAGGTACTTTCACACTCCGTGTGGATATATGCAAGATAAGAAATGAAACTTAAGTGGTGAGAAATTAAACTTAAGTGGGAGGTACATTTAACACTCCATGTGGATTTAGTTTTGAAAGGGGGTAGTATAAATAAGAAACTAGATGACACCCCGCGCGTTGCTACGGAAACTGTTAATAAAAAATTTAATGCTTTAAAATATGAGCAAAATTATAAAATTTAATATAATTTTATTATTAAATATTTTTTGAAAGAAATATTGCTTAAGTAAAAATCTAATTTTTTTGGATGAAAAATATGAAAATGAGTGTGATTTTTGTTTTACTAATTTATTACCTTGAGAATATACCGATGAGATGATATCAAACGCAAACAACGTTGAGTGAGAGAGTTCAGACATCACTCTTAGCTAAACCTAAATCAATGATTGCAACTACATATGTGCATTTATTAAAAAAATGTCGCATAGAAAAATAAAATGTGAGGTAACTCATACATTGATTTTCTATTAAAAAATCCTATTATAAATTGTGAGGCTTAGTGCATGACTTTTTTATATATTATGTGATAGGTTGCATGCGCATGCGGATTTAATGGAAGCATGTGCATGAAGAGTTAGTGGAAAAATGTGGACCTACTTGATAGCCTGCATGTCAAGATAAATAGGTTAATGGGGATGAACTATTTAGGTATTATAGATACCACATGGTGAGATGGCACGCGATTTGAAGACTAGACAACAAAGGGGTATTGTGGATTAAGATTTTAGAGATATTTGATATTAGTTGCTCTACAAATGGTGGTGGCATCTAGAGAGCAAAGAAGGGACACTAGTAGAAAACAGGGCTTTGGTTCAGGCCTCTCCAGCCGATTTGTCCCGGTTGTGCCACGAACCGGAACCCATGGGGGTCATACGTCCCGGTTCGTGTGCCCGGGGGCCGGCCGGGCCTCGTGGAGCATTGGTCCCGGTTCGTCTGGGGGCATATGTCCCGGTTCTAGACAAGAACCGGGACCAATGGGCCTCGCTCCTGGCCCGCAACCACTAGTCCCGGTTTGTGGCTCAACCCGGGACGAAAGGATGGCCATTAGTACTGGTTCCAGCCACAAACCGGGACTAATGATTTGGCTATATATACCCCTCGCTGGCGAGCAGAGCACTCCACTGGTGCTCTGTTTTTTCGAGGAGGGCAAGGGGAGGGCTTTGTGGTGCTCTAGCTCACCCTTATGCACATGAGGTGTTCGATGAAATGCCCGAGCCACACTACTTAAGCTTTCTCCTCTCCAAACTCGACTTCCAAGCTCCATTTTTCTTAAGATTTGTCCAGATTTAGCGGTCCGTCACGTCCCATCCCCGTCTTCACCACCGTCGATCGCCCGCGCCGATCTTGTCGCCGGCACCACCGTGGTGAGCCTCTTGTTCTTATCTTCTTTATAAAAGAAAAAAATTCTTACTTGTATGATTAGATAGATAATTGTCTAATTTTCTTACTTGTATTATTGCTTGTTATTATATAGTGCGATGGTTTTGGTATCCGCCCCCGTCGGCCCTCGTCCTCTCTATGATTCGGATGTGGTATATATTATCTTTTATAACTATTTGTTTCATTTAGTGTTTATGGTAATTATGCCGACACCAACTTGACATAGATGTATTTATCTAGGAGGTATGTGAACCGGATATTACATACGACCCTCTTGTCGAGAGGTTAAATTTAGTTGAAGAAGAAAACGAGTATTTAAAAGAAAAATTAAAAAGAGTTGAAGAAGAGAAGAAAAGAGTTGAAGAAGTGAAGATGATATTGGAGTTGCATGTTGCGGATGTCGTAGAAGGTCACAAGATTAAGATGGATGCAATGCGCTTGAAGATTAGAAAGTTTAGAAAATATGCCATTCATAGCAAGGCTTGGTATCATTATGCCGTTGGATCAATTGTTACCTTGGTTGCGATTATGATCGCATTTGTTGTTGCATTGAAATGTTTTACATAGTTTCAATGTATGGTTTAATTAGATGCTCTAGAGAGCTATATGTTGTTCAATGAGAACTATGTATGTACTTTGGTTTTAATGTGATGATAAACTTCTATTAATTTGGTCACTTATATATTCATGATGTTCTGTAATAATGGTTTTTGACACACTTAATGCACGCAGATGAACCGGCAATGGATGTATGGTGACAGACACACCTCCGAGTACATTGAGGGAGTGCATGATTTTCTCGAAGTGGCTGAGGCAAACAAGCAGAATGGTTTTATGTGTTGTCCATGCTCTATATGTGGGAATACGAAGTCTTACTCTGACCGGAAAACCATTCACGCCCACCTGCTTTATAAGGGATTCATGCCACACTATAATGTTTGGACCAAGCACGGAGAAATAGGGGTTACGATGGAAGACGGCGAAGAAGAATAGTACGATGAAAACTATGTGCCCCCTGAATACGGTGATGCTGCAACGGGGGAAGCTGAAGATCAAGAGGAACCGGACGATGTGCCTGATGATGATCTCCGCCGGGTCATTGTTGATGCAAGGAGACAGTGTGAAAGTGAAAAGGAGAAGCTGAAGTTCGATCGGATGTTAGAGGATCACAAAAAAGGGTTGTATCCCAATTGCGAAGATGGCAACACAAAGCTCGATACCGTACTGGAATTGTTGCAGTGGAAGGCAAAGTATGGTATACCTGACAAGGGATTTGAGGATGTACTGAAAATATTTAAGAAGAGGTTTCCAAAGGATAACGAATTGCCCGACAGTACGTACGCAGCAAAGAAGGTCGTATGCCCTCTAGGATTGGAGGTGCAGTAGATACATGCATGCCCTAATGACTGCATCATCTACCGCGGTGCGTACAAGGATTTGAACGCATGCCCGGTATGCGGTGCATTGCGGTATAAGATCAGACGAGATGAACCTGGTGATGTTGACGGCGAGCCCACCAGGAAGAGGGTTCCTGCCAAAGTGATGTGGTATGTGTAGGGGAACGCGGCAGAAAACAAAAAATTTCCGCACTACGAACAACCCAGGACCACTATGGAGACTGCATACAAGGTTTTTGATCTGATCGTTACCGACTCGTAGCGCAGCGGAAGTAGAGTCGATGTAGATCGTTGGTGCAGACCCCCGCAGCTAGGATTTACAACCTCCCAACCGCGAGGATGTTCTCCCTCGTCTGCTCCTCGGACAGCGCTCCGAGAGGCGGTCGGACAGTCCCTCGGACGATGTCACGGACAGCCCTTCGGGAGGACCCTCGAAACTTGAACGGTAACTCGGACAGCCCTTCGGGAGGACCCTCGAACAGCCCCTCGGGCAAAAGATCGAAACTACGACCTCTCTACGGGGTTGCACACATACGGTGTCATCTATCCGGCAGGGCTTCGCCGTCCAGAACTAGTTCCTACCGGAACCCAGACAGCCTTTCGGCTCTACGAAACTATTTCGTGGGAGGGAGAGAAGAAAGCCAGATCATGCAATGGCACTTGTTGAGAGTTCAAGTGAGAACTTGGATCAGATTTGAGAGACCCCTCTCCACCCCTATTTATAGGGTGAGAGGCTATGGGGAAAAACCCAAAATGCCCTCCAAACTGCATCATTGCCTGCATCATCATGCAAGCTGCATCATCGCCTGCATCATCATGCAAGCTGCATCATCGCCTGCATCATCATGCAAGCTGCATCATCGCCTGCATCATCATGCAAGCTGCATCATCGCCTGCATCATCATGCAAGCTGCATCATCGCCTGCATCATCATGCAAGCTGCATCATCGCCTGCATCATCATGAATAGTGTATCCACTATTCATGAAGACATTTATCTGCGACCGTAAAATCCGAAACTTTTCTGTAGGTCTTAGAAAAATTCCAGTACCCACTAAAAGGATTTTGGACGCGTTCCGAAACAATTCCGGATTAGTGATTTTCATCTGCGAAAAGCAACCAAAGCGGTTCCGGCAGCTCCGGAACATTTCCGGTTTTTTCTCTCTGGAAAAATCCCAGAAGTTCCCAGAACAATTCTGGCACCCTCCAAGAATTTCCAGGCGTGTGCCGAAACCATTTTGACTTAATGATATATTCCGAAACAACTTTTTGGTTTTACCGAAATTATTCCGGTGTTCTCTTTCCGGAACTTTTCCGTTTTTCCGAAACCTTTCCGGTGACTTTCTCTCAGACTCCCTGTCTAGTATTCAGCAGATAGATGACCCTTAAGCGTGTGACCCTATAGGTTCGGTGAAGTATAGACATGACCCGGAACACTTTCCGATCAATGATCAACATCGGAGCCGTGGACACCCATATTGACCCCTATACCCACACGAATAAATATTCGAGTGAACCTCCAGTTGCCGTGTGCTATTCCTGTTGCTTCGTGATATGTTACAAATACCCGAGGTGAGACTTATCGGCATCCCCGTGGATCAACACTTGTCCACTATGCCAGTTACCTCGTTACTAGTATTGTTCTCTTTTCTCGTTCCCGCGTTCCGGCATCCCTGTGATCAAATCACACTGTGTCTGGCCAGACGATGGTGGATACCGTAACACCGAGAGGGCCCGAAGAATATCTCTCCATCGACGGAGGAGCAAATCCCAATCTTGAGCTACCTAGTTCCTTGTCATACTTTTCCGTGAACCCGTAAGCCGCCGTAATAGCCACCCTTTTACAGATGACGTTCAACAAACCCCAAAGTTCACGAAGCAAGTACGAAGGAACTCGATACTCTCATGGTCTAAGGAATTATGCAAACGCTCAACTTTCTCTGTGTTATAATCCATTAACTGGTGACGAATGTATCTCATAGCATAACATCAATCTGGGTCGATTCAACACAAATGTTCTTCTAACATTGTGCCCTCAAAATTGCCGGCATAGTCATGCCCATGATCAGGAAAACAGAACCATCATGCAACACTTGAGCTAGTCTTAGAGGCGAGACTACGAATATATATTTTTTATCCGTTTATTATTCCACACGTGCATATGAGTCTTCCTCCGAGCCTCGTGGTTATTGCAGACTCGAGAACCATAGCAGTTATAGCATGGAATATAAACATAATTAGGAACATGGGGATAAATAATAACATTTATTATTGCCTCTAGGGCATATCTCCTACAGACTCCCACTTGCACTAGAGTCAATAATCTAGTCAATGCTAATGCACTTTACACCTACGGCATACTGGTGTAAAATATGCTTCACATGTGGTATAGCCTGATGTCCAACGGATCTGACAACTTCAACTCCGTGTGTATCTTTGCATATCCTCGCGTTTTCACGCTTTCACAAAATTCATATTTTGTGTGGACTTGGCTTTGTATATATGCGAATCACTGGTCGAACCTTGATTCCTCAGACTGAGCTATGGAGCAACTATCTTCAATAGTGTTCCATTGACCAAAGCCATATTGGAACCATACTAAGTTCATGAATGAACTATATGATTCAACATTTTCTTTGTTGCTTCTAAAGCAGCAACATACATAGCCATTTGTTATAGAATTTCGCCACAGTAACCTGTTATGAACAATTCCAACTTACTGTGCCACCATATTGTGTATTACACACACAAAAACTTTAACTCAAATCGAAAATCGCATGGAGCATTGATGAAAACCGTATCGATGTAATTACTTACAACAAGTTCTTCATAATCTCTTCTTGCGAGAAAACATGTCATCAGTGCTACTTTAGTACTCAATGACATTTTTCACTGTTGTCCCACGATCAGTTCTTTGATCACTTTGGTATCTATACTCGCAACAACTTTGGAGTATTGGACATATCTGGTTGTTTTACATACCATGGAATACATGATTAATCCCAACACGAAGGTGTGTGGAATCTCCATTATGTAATTTGCTCATCAGTGTTTTGGGACACTGAGTCTTGCAAAAACTCTTTCCATGTGACTTTGGCAAGAATCACTCCTTGTCGTTTTTAACGCTAAACTGTTTTAGCACCTTGTCAATATGTATTTTGGCTTAGCCCTATTAGGCAATTATATCTCGTAGATAATTATGCCTAATATCAAGACAACTTAGCCCAAGCACTTCGTTGAAAAACTATTTTCAATGAAGTCTTAATTTGTGTCAAGAAATTTATATTATTTCTAATCAACAATGTGTCAGGCACACAAGGTTTTTAGAAATATTATTATGCTCCCACTTACTTTCTTGTAGCCACAAGCATCTTCGTTATCCATTGATGAAATCAAACTCTTTTGACTATTTCATCAAAATCGAAGATTCCAACTCCATTATGCTCTCTTTTGTCCATCGTAGGAACTCTGAAGTTTGCATACTCACTAGCATCCTCTGGACTGACAAAATACCTTGGACTGTATCATATGCAAGTCCGAGGTAGTATTTCCATCTTATGGAAATCCTTTTGGGATCCATGTTTCATATCTCATGAATGAAATATGTATTAATTGCTAGTTTAACCCGAACCGACTTTAAGCATCGCTACGGAGAGACAATCTCGCTGTAGTTAATTCCTTGAAATTGTTATAAGCAACAAGTCGAGCTTTATGGATAAAACATTTTTATCCGTATCATTTTATAGTTCCATTAATATTCGTTAGACTCAAAGTCTTCCGAATGGTCCATCAAGATACAATCTTGATTTATTTATATGGAAACTATCTCGGATTGTATTGGCATTTAGCCAATTCCGGAGTCAGGGCCCATCATCGCTTCCTTGATTATCGTAGGTATGTTGTTGTCTAACAACAATATCTAGTTTGCGCACCTGAGAGGTTTGCATGGGTTTTGCCTACGTGGTTCAGCTACAAGTTCGACCGAAGTTCATACGTCTCATGTAGGAGCTTCCGTATCAGTCGCAGTAGGAAACTCTGGAATCACTTCCAAGGTTCCTTTCCTTTGATCTGATGACGAAGATACTGTTATCTCGTCGAGTTGCACTGTCCTCCCACTCACCTTTTTGCAAGAACCATTCTCTTTAAAAGCATACCGTTCTTTGTGGCAAAACCTTTTGCCTCGGTATAGTGGTGGAGGAATTCCCAATAATTTGGGATAACCTACAAAGTAGCACTTGTCTGATTTGGAATAGGTTTGTAAACAGTTTATACAAGCCCCATATTCCAAATGTTAAGAAAAGATAAAACATGGTTGGGCGTACCATACCATGGCGTCATTTCAACAGACCTGATGGCGCTCTTTTCAGTGTAAAAGCCGCAGTCTCTAAAGCATTACATTAAAAGGGATAAACATCTCAGGTAATTCATAATTGCATGATATGGTATAGCCCCTTCTGACGGAGAAGTCAAGTATTTCTTCGTCTTTGGCATTTGCGTCGGAGTTCACCTTCGCGAAGTTTGCCACCACCTTGTCGATGCACCAAATAATATTGCTATCTTTATAGCTAATAAAATAAGTGCATTACATAAGGTTGACTCGCAGGTCATTAAAGTGACAATCATATGGCTCCAGCCATCATGCCGAATCATGACACGCAGGTCATGTTAATAAATTTACATTATATAGTCATCTCATACATAATCAAATTAATATGAGCTTTGCTATACCACATCATATGCACATCCTGCAAAACCAAGTTAGACGCCTCTAATCGGTTTATGCAAAATTTTATTTTACGTGGCTTCTAAGGTTTTGACTTAAACCGCAGCTACCAACGTTTATCATCAAGCATGATTATTCAAGTCGCTAGATTAACTTTGCGGGGTGTATGAAACACGAGATAATAAAATCTCGAGACCCATACTGAACTTCGTCATACGCGTGATCCCCGTGCAGATCATATCTGCATTGCCCTTTAGTCTGCAAAATTTCTTCTTTCTCTAACTACGGTGGAATTCAACGAACTGTTAGCACTTCTTTGATCAATCAGGATCGCAGATTGCCAGAACTTTGAAACTCCACCATACTGTTATTGAGATCAGAAATACACAAATTCCAGGGAAGCAACAAGAACATCGGGTAACAGATTTCATCTGCCACCCGCATAAATAATTTTCAGCAATAGATCTGATCTACTCCAAAATTATATTATGCAATACCCATACATCTCTATGTATTCTAGATCGCAACATGCATCTACGCATAGCACGGCTCTGATGCCACTGTAGGGGAACGCGGCAGAAAACAAAAAATTTCCGCACTACGAACAACCCAGGACCACTATGGAGACTGCATACAAGGTTTTTGATCTGATCGTTACCGACTCGTAGCGCAGCGGAAGTAGAGTCGATGTAGATCGTTGGTGCAGACCCCCGCAGCTAGGATTTACAACCTCCCAACCGCGAGGATGTTCTCCCTCGTCTGCTCCTCGGACAGCGCTCCGAGAGGCGGTCGGACAGTCCCTCGGACGATGTCACGACAGCCCTTCGGGAGGACCCTCGAAACTTGAACGGTAACTCGGACAGCCCTTCGGGAGGACCCTCGAACAGCCCCTCGGGCAAAAGATCGAAACTACGACCTCTCTACGGGGTTGCACACATACGGTGTCATCTATCCGGCAGGGCTTCGCCGTCCAGAACTAGTTCCTACCGGAACCCAGACAGCCTTTCGGCTCTACGAAACTATTTCGTGGGAGGGAGAGAAGAAAGCCAGATCATGCAATGGCACTTGTTGAGAGTTCAAGTGAGAACTTGGATCAGATTTGAGAGACCCCTCTCCACCCCTATTTATAGGGTGAGAGGCTATGGGGAAAAACCCAAAATGCCCTCCAAACTGCATCATTGCCTGCATCATCATGCAAGCTGCATCATCGCCTGCATCATCATGCAAGCTGCATCATCGCCTGCATCATCATGCAAGCTGCATCATCGCCTGCATCATCATGCAAGCTGCATCATCGCCTGCATCATCATGCAAGCTGCATCATCGCCTGCATCATCATGCAAGCTGCATCATCGCCTGCATCATCATGAATAGTGTATCCACTATTCATGAAGACATTTATCTGCGACCGTAAAATCCGAAACTTTTCTGTAGGTCTTAGAAAAATTCCAGTACCCACTAAAAGGATTTTGGACGCGTTCCGAAACAATTCCGGATTAGTGATTTTCATCTGCGAAAAGCAACCAAAGCGGTTCCGGCAGCTCCGGAACATTTCCGGTTTTTTCTCTCTGGAAAAATCCCAGAAGTTCCCAGAACAATTCTGGCACCCTCCAAGAATTTCCAGGCGTGTGCCGAAACCATTTTGACTTAATGATATATTCCGAAACAACTTTTTGGTTTTACCGAAATTATTCCGGTGTTCTCTTTCCGGAACTTTTCCGTTTTTCCGAAACCTTTCCGGTGACTTTCTCTCAGACTCCCTGTCTAGTATTCAGCAGATAGATGACCCTTAAGCGTGTGACCCTATAGGTTCGGTGAAGTATAGACATGACCCGGAACACTTTCCGATCAATGATCAACATCGGAGCCGTGGACACCCATATTGACCCCTATACCCACACGAATAAATATTCGAGTGAACCTCCAGTTGCCGTGTGCTATTCCTGTTGCTTCGTGATATGTTACAAATACCCGAGGTGAGACTTATCGGCATCCCCGTGGATCAACACTTGTCCACTATGCCAGTTACCTCGTTACTAGTATTGTTCTCTTTTCTCGTTCCCGCGTTCCGGCATCCCTGTGATCAAATCACACTGTGTCTGGCCAGACGATGGTGGATACCGTAACACCGAGAGGGCCCGAAGAATATCTCTCCATCGACGGAGGAGCAAATCCCAATCTTGAGCTACCTAGTTCCTTGTCATACTTTTCCGTGAACCCGTAAGCCGCCGTAATAGCCACCCTTTTACAGATGACGTTCAACAAACCCCAAAGTTCACGAAGCAAGTACGAAGGAACTCGATACTCTCATGGTCTAAGGAATTATGCAAACGCTCAACTTTCTCTGTGTTATAATCCATTAACTGGTGACGAATGTATCTCATAGCATAACATCAATCTGGGTCGATTCAACACAAATGTTCTTCTAACATTGTGCCCTCAAAATTGCCGGCATAGTCATGCCCATGATCAGGAAAACAGAACCATCATGCAACACTTGAGCTAGTCTTAGAGGCGAGACTACGAATATATATTTTTTATCCGTTTATTATTCCACACGTGCATATGAGTCTTCCTCCGAGCCTCGTGGTTATTGCAGACTCGAGAACCATAGCAGTTATAGCATGGAATATAAACATAATTAGGAACATGGGGATAAATAATAACATTTATTATTGCCTCTAGGGCATATCTCCTACAGTATGCTCCTATAATACCACGGTTGAAACGTCTGTTCATGAACAAAGAGCATGCCAAGTTGATGCGATGGCACAATGAAGACCGTAAGAAAGACGGGAATTTGAGACACCCCGCTGATGGGTCGCAGTGGAGAAAAATCGAGAGAAAGTACCGGGCTGAGTTTGGAGATGACCCAAAGAACGTATGGTTTGGTTTAAGCGCGGATGGCATTAATCCTTTCGGGGAGCAGAGGAGCAATCACAGCACCTGGCCCGTGACTCTATGTATGTATAACCTTCCTCCTTGGGTGTGCATGAAGCGGAAGTTCATTATGATGCCAGTTCTCATCCAAGGCCCTAAGCAACCCGGCAACGACATTGATGTGTACCTAAGGCCATTAGTTGAAGAACTTTTACAGCTGTGGAATGGAAACGGTGTACGTGTGTGGGATGAGCACAAACAGGAGGAATTTGAACTGCATGCGTTGCTGTTTGTAACCATCAATGATTGGCCTGCTCTCAGTAACCTTTCAGGATAGACAAACAAGGGATACCACGCATGCATGCACTGTTTAGCTGACACCGAAAGTATATACCTGGACAAATGCAGGAAGAATGTGTACCTGGGGCATCGTCGATTTCTTCCGACCAACCATCAATGTCGTAAGAAAGGCAAGCATTTCAAAGGCGAGGCAGATCATCGGAAGAAGCCCGCCATGCGTACCGTGATCACGTACTTGCTATGGTCAATGATTTACACGTAATATTTGGAAAGGGTCCCGGCGGACTATCTGTTCCGAATGATGACGAGGGACGCGCACCCATGTGGAAGAAGAAATCTATATTTTGGGACCTACCCTACTGGAAACACCTAGATGTCCGCTCTTCAATCGACGTGATGCACGTGACGAAGAACCTTTGCGTGAACCTGCTAGGCTTCTTGGGCGTGTATGGGAAGACAAAAGATACACCGGAGGCACGGGAGGACCTGCAACGTTTGCACAAAAAAGACGGCATGCCTCCAAAGCAGTATGAAGGTCCTGCCAGCTACGCTCTTACCAAAGAAGAGAAGGAAATCTTCTTTGAATGCCTGCTCAGTATGAAGGTCCCGTCTGACTTCTCGTCGAATATAAAGGGAATAATAAATATGGCCGAGAAAAAGTTTCGGAACCTAAATTCTCATGACTGCCACGTGATTATGACACAACTGCTTCCGGTTGCATTGAGGGGGCTTCTACCGGAAAACGTTCGATTAGCCATCGTTAAGCTATGTGCATTCCTCAATGCAATCTCTCAGAAGGTGATCGATCCAGAAATCCTACCAAGGCTAAGGAGTGATGTGGCGCAATGTCTTGTCAGTTTCGAGCTGGTGTTCCCACCATCCTTCTTCAATATCATGACGCACGTCCTAGTTCATCTAGTCGACGAGATTTTCATTCTGGGCCCCGTATTTCTACACAATATGTTCCCCTTTGAGAGGTTCATGGGAGTTCTAAAGAAATATGTACGTAACCGCGCTAGGCCAGAAGGAAGCATCTCCATGGGCCATCAAACAGAGGATGTCATTGGGTTTTGTGTCGACTTCATTCCTGGCCTTAAGAAGATTGGTCTACCTGAATCGTGGTATGAGGGGAGACTGACTGGAAAAGGCACGATTGGAAGGGACTCAATAATATGCAGGGATGGACATTCTTGGTCCCAAGCACACTACACAGTTCTACAGAACTCTATCTTGGTGGCCCCATATGTCGATGAACACAAGAACAGTCTGCGCTCCAAACACCCAGAGGAGTGTGACGACTGGATTACACATGGACACATCAGGACTTTCGGCGATTGGTTGGAAACACGTGTCAGAGGTGACAACACTGTTTCTGATGAGCTGTTCTCGTTGTCTAGGGGACAATCTTCAACTGTATTGACTTACAAAGGATACGAGATAAATGAGAATACATTTTACACGATCGCCCAAGATCAAAAGAGCACCAACCAAAACAGCGGTGTCCGCTTTGATGCAGCAACCAAGAGGGGAAAGGACACATATTATGGTTACATAGTGGACATATGGGAACTTGACTACGGACATGATTTTAAGGTCCCTTTGTTTAAGTGAAAATGGGTCAATCTGTCAGGAGGCGGGGTACAGGTAGACCCACAGTACGGAATGACAACAGTGGATCTGAACAATCTTGGATACACAGACGAACCATTCGTCCTAGCCAATGATGTGGCGCAGGTTTTCTATGTGAAGGACATGTGTACCAAACCGAGAAAAAGAAAAGATATGGAAGCGAATACATCATACGATGAGCCAAAGCGCCACATAGTTCTTTCAGGAAAAAGAGACATCGTGGGATTGGAGGGCAAGACGGACATGTCTGAAGATTATGAAAAGTTTCATGAAATTCCTCCCTTCAAAGTCAAGGCTGATCCAAGCACCCTGTTAAGCGATGAAGAATGTCCATGGTTACGGCGCAATAAGCAAAGGACACAAGCGAAGAAAAAGTGAAGACAGATGAAGTCAGAAAGGGTTGAAAATTGATGATGTGGCTTTGAATGGTTCATTTTGAACACACAAAAAGTCTGGATTTCAAGTAAGTTCAAAAAAATGAAATCCCTTTGTAGATAGATCAACAAAACACACGGTTCTTCTGCATACAGCCCGACTGTGGCTCGTGAGTGCCCGCATATCGAATGCATCGTCGGGTTGTATGCAGGGAATCCGAATGATTTGTATTTGGTCGATGAACTGAAGGATTTCTAGATATATCAACAAAACACACGGTTTCGCCTGCATACAGCCCAACTGTGGCTCGTGAGTTCCCGCACATCAAATGCACCGTTGGGCGTATGCAGGCCAATCCGAATGATTTGTATTCGTACACACCGAGTGTCCGAGAGGTGGGATATATATAGGGGTTGTGTGCCTCTTTAGCCCCGGTTGCTAGCAAAAACCGGTACTAGCGCGAGACCTTAACTGTGTACAGGCCGGTTCCCAGATCCAACGACTCACAAGCCGGATCCAACGACTCACAAGCGCTTAAAAGAAACACGCGATCCGTGTACTTCTTCCTGATTGGTGGGATTCAGACCCGGGTGAGGTTAAAAGCACGCGCAAAGCCAACCTCCACTATTTCTCTTCTTGCGAAGTCTTCCCCTTCCGCGGCACCGCCACCATCCAGTTTTTGCCGTAACCCTCTCAACTTTTTAGCACATGCTATGTGGGTCAAATGATGATACCATGCCAAGTTTCAACATTTTCGGAGTTCATTTGTAGTGCTAGAAACTGGAAAATTAAATAAAGCAAAAAAGAAAACAAAAAAACTGGAAAAAGAAAAAAAATGCCACCTATTGGGCCACCACAGCCTGAATACGACTAGAAACCCAACCATGGGCCAGGATTCAGGCCCGCAATAGGCCCAATAGGCCCACAGGCAAGTAGTACCAGATTAGGCCCGGAAGCCTGCAGTTGAGAGGAGCTCGAGACGGTACGCGCAACATCGCTTATAAACCGCTCGAGCGCTCCCTCGACTAGCGAGGTGGGACTAAACATCCCACCGCTCCGCGGCGCAAGGCGTTTGGTTCCGGTTGGTGGCACCAATCGGAACTAAAGGGAAGAATTGGTACCGGTTCGTGCCACCAACCGGGACCAATTCCCCCCTTTAGCCCCGGTTGGTTGCACCAACCGGAACCAAAGGTCTCCGTTTGCCGCCTTTTCGGCTGCTGAAAAAAACCTTTGGTCCCGGTTGGTGTCATCAACCGGGACTAAAGGGGGGCATTGGTCCCGGTTGTTTGCAAGAACCGGTACCAATACTCTGGGTATATAAATGGCACTTGTAAATTTTCAGTTCTAAATCTCGCCATTTCCCCCGACGATGCCGGAGACGAAACCGACGCCGTCAGGCTGCCCAACCTCCGCCCGCCGCCCCCGTCGCACCCGCTGGAGACGACACCGACGCCGTCAGGCTGCCCCGACGCCGCCCGCCGCCCCCGACGACGCCGGAGACGACACCGACGCCGTCAGGCTGCCCCGACGCCGCCCGCCGCGCCCTCCGTCGCCGTCGCCACCGCCCGCGCCCGTCGTCGTTGCGTTCTGAGTGAGCCACCGCCTCGTTTCCCCCTCCCAGCGCTCCTCCCCGCGCTCTCCTTCGCCTTCCCGCCGTGGACAGAGCTCCGGCCGCTGCCGGGCTCGTCGCCGTGGTCGCCTCGGACCTCCCCCGAGAACCCCCGTGTGCACCATCAAGTGCGGGAGGCCGCGGGCTACCTGCGGGTGCCTTCCCCGTGCCTCCCCGTGCTCGGGAGCTCGACTCCGGGAGGGCGCCGCCGCGCACAGTGGCACCGGCGTCATGGCGCCGGCCAGCCCTGGCCGTTTAGCCCCTAATCCCCCTGCTAACCCCCCCCCCCCCAAGCCACCGACATGTGGGCCCTAATGCCTAATTAAACCAGCCGGTTTAATTTAACAGAGGGATTAAGACCCCAGCCACTGACCAGAGGTCCCCACTGGTCAGTTGGACCAGTCAACCCCCCCTGCGTCAGCATGACGCATGCATGACGCAATAAAGCTTAAATGTTTTAATTTAAATCAGAAATTCCAGAAACTTATGTACTTTACAAATGTTGAAAATAAAAAAAAAGATTTATGTATTCATTGTTGCAATAATGGTGTATACAAACTTGAGAAATTTGAATAACTTTAGAAGTACCGGACTCTCAAGAGCCAAAATACCATTTGTAAAGCGTCGCCGAGACCACCCAAATTTACCAAGTCGATGGTCGGAAACTAGGGTAAAGGTTCGAGGGTCACCGAGGGGTCGATGGTCGGGAACTAGGGTAGAGGGTCGAGGGTCACCGAGGGGTCGATGGTCGGGAACTAGGGTAGTGCCTTGTGTGAAAGTATTGAAGAAATCCATGGCTTCATCATGCCCCCATGTTTGGCTCAGGGCGCCATCTTATATAGATTTATTGTCGTGCCAAAAACTGGTGTCAACACATGCCCCCATGTTTTTCGGCAAAACTTGTATGTTTGGCACACTAATATATCCATGCTATATATATCATGTTTGTATATTAAGTGTCATGTTGTAATTAATATTTTGCAGAAACTATGGACGGTCGCCAAAGAAACTTAGAACAAGAAGAGATGTTGGGGGAAATCATCCGCGAAGGACCGTTGTTGGTGGGCGACATCGTCCGGGTAGGAGGTGATGTCTTCCAATTTCTGAACGACACCGATGGTCTGGAAGAAGAGGGTGAAGCAGGCTCCGGTGATCGGACAATGGAGGTGGAAGGACATGCTTATGATGGCTCCTGTGGGCGAACGGAGGAAGGAGTTGTTGGAAAGTTCGGCGAGGTATATATAATAATTAAGCCTGTGCTGACTAGCTAATTGATACATTAATTGTTTTGGACTGTGTACACATATTAACTCTCTTCTTTCTTCTTTTCTAGGCCTCCATATCCGGATCGAGCCAAACTTCGGTAACGAGACGAGGCCCAAAGAAAAAGTTGCGCCCGGATGAAAGGTTCACGATCACCGGCATCAATAGAGGTGGCCAACCGATTGAACCCAGCCGGACCAAAGATGCATTTTCTGCAAAGTGCGGGGTTCTTGTTAGGGACATGATCCCGATCAGCATCCAGCAATGGAATAAGCCGAAGGCTGAAGACCCTGAAGTGTCTTTTGTCACCGATAGACAGAAAGATGATCTTTGGACCGCGCTGAAGGCAAATTTCACCCTACTGGAAGAGGAGCGTCCGGAAAAGCCAGTTACAGAGCAAAAGGTCAAGACTCATGCTCTTAAGAAGATGGCAGAGCTATTCAGGAGGTGGAAGAATGAGTTAAAAACAACGTTTGTCGACAAAGAGAAGACTCCAACATTCACCGGCCGATTTGAGAAGATAAGAGAACAGTGGCCCGCATTTGTGGCCCACAAGACATCGGAGAAGAGTAAGAAGATGTCAGCGATAAACAAACTAAATGTTGCAAAGAAGAAGCATCACCATTGCACGGGGTCAGGTGGCTACCACAAAGCCCGACTGTTGTGGGAGAAGGCTGAAAAGGACCTTCTTGACAAAGGGATCGTACCAGTGACATTGAACTGGCCAGAGCGTGCAAGGAATTGGTTCTTCGGGGTTGGGGGAACCTTGCACCCTGAAACAGGGAAGTGCTTTTGGACGAAGGAACAACTGAGAGTACCGATCACCAAGCTTCAGAAGTTAATCACCGAAACGGAGGCAGGGACGTTCGTTCCCGACAGAGAGAACGACGAGCTCACAATGGCCCTCGGGAATCCTGAGCACCCAGGACGAACACGAGGCACGGCAGGCTCCCTTCCATGGAAGCATGGGTTTCCCGACGCAGGCGGTTACAAAAGCAGGGAGAGGAAGAGGAAACAGGAGCAAAGCGAAATACAGAACCTGCATGCAAGAGTACAAGCGCTAGAGGAGAGGCATCGAGCTGACGAAGCTACCCTAGAAGCTACCCCGCCATCTCAGCGGAGAAGTAGCGTGGCTTCCACCGAGGTCATTGCGCAACCTGATTTGACGGCTTCCAGGTACTCCGTGGATGAAATCACGGAGTCTCAAGAATGCCACCATAAGAAGCAATTGATGCAATTCAAACCCACGGTGGCTATCAGCCATGTTGCACCTCCTCGGCCCAACGGAACTTTTCACTGTCTTCCGATTCCACAAGGCTATGCTGTTGTGATGGTCGATGAAATAATGGAGGGATATGAGGAGATCGAGCTTGACTACCCTACCGGCGAAGGGGGAAATCTCCTGCAGAATGCTCTGAGGACTTCATGTCTATGGCCGAAGGAATTCATCAAGCTTTCGAACTGGACGGCACCTACGCCTCCTCCTCCTCCTCCGGCGAGTAAGGGCCCGCCTCCTCCTCCGCCTCCTCCTCCGACGAGTAAGGGCCCGCCTCCTCCTCCGCCGGCGAGAGATCAGGGCACGCCTCCTTCTCCGCCTCCTCCTCCGGCGAATGATCAGTGCACGCCTCCTCCTCCGCCTCCTTCTCCGCCTGCGTCGGCGCGTCCGAGCAGCCCGTCTCCTCCTCCGCCTCCTTCTCCGCCTGCGTTGGCGCGTCCGAGCAGCCCGTCTCCTCCTCCGCCTCGTCAGCAAAAGCAGAAGAGAGCCGCCACCGGCGCTCTGGCTGCTCCGGCGCCTCTTAAGCAACCAAGGAAAATAGCAGCCGTCGCTCCGGCGTCTAGCAGTACAACCAGTGGTGGGAGGCGATTCCAATACGGTCCATCATCTCTCAAGCCTCTTGAGCCGTTACCATACGAGAGGAGCGATGAGGAAAGCACGAAGATCTCTAAAGGCGAAGTGGATGCCTTTTTAAAAAAGAAAAATCCACCTCCGAAGGAGAAGATAGATGAGGTGAAATTGAAGCGCACTTTGGATGCCCTGAAGCGACCAGCACCGGCTCCGCTGGATGACAACCATGTCCGCACTCTTAAAAAGAAAGTGCAAGAAACGCGCCGGTCCGGAAGCACTGCAACTGACCAAAGGAGAGAACAACAAATTGCAAGAGGGAAAAAATTCCCCAGCTCGGCGAACAGGCGAAACAATTGTGCCCCCCGCTGCAGGTGTCTAGTGATATCGTCGTCGCAAATCTGCCGGCCGGGATGGTGCCCGGTACCAATCCTGGTGATTACCTGCCAGACGATATACAATTTGATCGACTCGAGGTGGACGAACTCAAATTCCGGCACGGGTATCCTCTCGTTAGACCTGATCAACAGCTACCAACGATGATGCGAAGATTCCATGAGTGGTACATGGACACCTGCAAGAACTCTGGGTTGGATAATGTGTTGCTTATGGTTAAAGACAAGCATGACCTTCTTGGAATTGACACGTTGTGTGTTCCATTTGAGGAGTTATTCCAGCTTTACAATGCAATGGCCATCGATAAAGTAATCGTCACTTGCTACTGTCTGTAATTACTACTTCTTTAATTAAGTCTCTATATATAGCTCAGCTCTTTCATTGCATGTACATATAATTCACTATATCATGCAGATTGAAGATCGTCGAATGCAAGCAAAGAGAAATCTATAATATTGGGTTCATTAACCTAAATCTCTTTGATGAATGGGCGATGAAAAAGAATCCCAAACAAGCCGAGGCCAACTTGCTACAATCGTTGCTTCAACATCAAAACAAACAAAAAATAATATTTCCTTACAACTTCGAGTGAGTGTTATACTATGCATATTCGGTTTTCCTTTATTTACTCGAGGTTATAGTAATGTAATTGATGAGTTATGCATGCGTGCGCAGCTTCCACTTTATTCTCCTAGAGATTAAGCTTGAGGAGGGACTAGTAACCGTGTTAGACTCAAGACGAAAAGATCCCAAGACGTATGCGATCATCACTGAAATTCTTAAGAAGTAAGTGCAATCGATCATTATCGCAGCATTTCAGCAACTTTGTTCATTTCCTGATATTAGGTAATAATTATTTTCTATGTCTGGCAGGGTTTGGATAACGTTCACCACAAAATCTCCGGGACTGCCTCTGGAATTTACACGCCCGAAAGTAAGTACTACTAGCTAGTTCCGCGCATCTCCCATTATTTTGATTCTAGCTAGTTTCATCAATACCATTTATATAATGCTTGATTATCAGTTTGATTGACCTCTATTTCTCGTAAAGTGATTGTGGCAGCAAGAAGGGACTAATCTTTGTGGATACTGCGTATGCGAGTACATCTACAACACTACGATCTCTAAGGAGGGCGACTACTCTAAAAAAGATTTTGATGTGCGTAAGCAATAATATTCACAATTTTATTTTATTACCATCATTTGTGTTCAGTTTCATTCATATATATGTATTGACCCACTTCTTCGAATTAGCTTTGGGAGCTGCAGGAAGAACTCCTACCACAAGATCGCATAATAGCAATTCAAGAGGAATTGGCGGGATTCTTTCTTGAACACGTCATCAGAAAAGAGGGAGAATACCATATGGAACTTGATTTCAGATGTTAGGGTATTGTAAGAGATATTATATTGTATATATGTAGCCAGTAGCGTCGGATAGATATACGAAAACTTGTTGTTCGAACAATCTCACTTCTCTGTGTATATGTTCATGACGAACTTCTGTACTTAATGGTTTAATTCCTTCATTTGCTTACTAGCTAGCATGTCGAGTCCTCTCTATACGTATAGTGCGTAGCGTCGACCAAGCACGGAGATAAGAGAGGACACCTCTCTCTATTAGCTACAATATATGAAACCCCTAAATTAACCCCAAAAAACCCCCATCCCCCCGCTAAAAAAACAAAACCCCAGACACGGAACTGCTGACGCGTGGAGGCATTTTGGTCCCGGTTGGTGCTACCAACCGGGACAAAAGGCCCTCCTGCCCGGGCAAGCCGCAGAGGCCACGTGGAGCCCCATCTGTCCCGGTTCGTGGGAAAACCGGGACTAAAGGTTTTGGGCATTAGTAACGACCCTTTAGTCCCGGTTCCGGAACCGGGACAAATGACCCTCTAGAATCGGGACAAATGGGCCTTTTTCTACTAGTGGGATGATGTGGCAAGAAATTATAAGAAAGAAAATACAAGTTTGACCAAAGGAATCCAACAAGTTAAATTTTAATGCTCGAGATTCCCATAGTTGGACGAAATTGTGAAAACCAGATATTTATACCTGAAGTGAAGAGCTATGATTATGAAAAATGGTAAATCCACTGAATTTTGGAAGGATGGCTAGTTTTGTAGGATACCTCTAAGAGAGCAATTTCCTATTTTTAGTGATTAATGAGGATCTGTGTGAACCTATAAAACAAATGGATGATAAAAATTGTAGTCTCTCCTTTATGAAGTGGTTGACTGTTGATCAAATTATCTAATTGCATAGACTTCGGTTGATCTTGGAGAAGGTTCATTTGGAAGGTTGGGAGGATGATATTCCAAAATGATTCAGTATGTATATTTTTTCATGAGATTGAGAACATTCACCATCTTTTCTTTGGATGTTACATTTTTATTTACATTTAGGGGTTATCTGTAGATGTATGGTTGCATCATCTAGGACCACTATATTTGCCCAACATTTCTTATGGATACCCAGGTTTATCCCTGGTAGTAGGAACCTACATATTGTATGTATTGGTGCTATTTGTTGGTCCATTTGAAAATTTCGCAATCATTCCTATTTTGGTGGGGGGAAAGGTGCATTCTTTGGCAGAATTCATTTGATATGCCTGTTCTTATATGAAATATTGTGCAGGCTTACAATATGAAGGTGGTATGTTGGTTCTGGACAAGGTGTTTTGTTCTACAAGAAGAAGCTCTGCAAAGGTATGATGGCAGTGAAGATCTCTTGAGGAGGGGGATTTCTAGATCGATTGGAAGCAAGAGAGCATGAAGATGAAGATGGTGAAAGCATTACTGACCAGTGCAACCAGAAATATGAGAATTCATGAAGGAGATGAAATCCAGAATGTAGTGATACATATGATGAAGAAATCTATGAAATATGAATAGCCTAGCTCTGTGAGCTTTTGTGTAGGTCAAGAAAATTTTGGCGTGCCATGTTGCTTGTGCAACTAGGGGCACTATCATTTTCTATAATGATGCATTATCCTTGTAATTGATCCTACCAGCGGGTGACAGTGACTTTTTTTATATTAGCTAGACTGTATCCTTTTCCTTGCTTTTTTACACCATTATGCTTTTGATTTTTTGTTGTTCCATCATCTTATGATAGTGGAAAAGATTTATGAAAAGAAATAGAGTAACCTTTATAATAGCTAAACAATTAAGGCAGAAAATATGTAGCATACATGTGTATGGTTATTTTCTCTTGATATTTTTGACTGAAGAAAATACATGCATCAATAATTTTGTAATTAGTTTTTTTCGGCTAAACATACATGCATGTAACGAGAAAATTAAAAGAATCAAGAGCAACATAGCTAAACAACATGTTGACCTTCTAATGTGACTTTTTCTTATAAAGAGAACACATGCATACATGCAGACTCTACTATCTAATGCTAACATTATCGCATAGGTTATTCAGTATTTGAATTTTCAAAATAATTTACCTTACAAACAACTAATTGAATTAGCTATGTGTCTTCATCAACATGTTTTGCATGTTTAAAAAAATTCTTCTCCGCCGGATGCTATATTATGTCACTATAGTTACCATCTTAACCATGATCAATTGCCACGATGATTTTATACAGTTACCAAACAATAATTTTGTATGCTTTTGGACATTTTAATGTTATGCATCACTTGAGAGCGAGTATTCAAGTGTTAATAATAACTAACAGATGTATCAACCAACACAATTACCACGAAGCAAGCATTTCAGTGCAGTTTATCAATGTCTACAAGTCAAAAGGAAATGGTGAATGAAAAAAAATAACAACGTTTGTGGTGACGAAGATTGAGAAATGGAACGTAAATATCAATAGAAATTAAAAGAGTGCTCCAAGCTAACCCATACCTAATGATGCTAAAGAAAAGCTGGATGTATTACTTCATTATGATGATCAAATTCATTCACCAATTGCATTGATTATTGATGCTTATTCGATGTTGCAAGGATAAAGCTTAATGTAGTGTACAACAAAACCATTGACTACACATACTTATGATTGTCCTCTTAGTAAGTAACACAACTAGTAAAATTCATTAAGCTAAATACCCAAACTAATATACCTTACTCTAGGCCCGCATTTGTCCCTCAAGTCATAACTCATAAACTCTGAAACGACAATATTTATTAGTTTGACCTCTCATCCTACACTTCTTATGATACAATGCTCTTCTCTAGGCCCATATATGTGAAGTATGATGTACTCGACGCCCGCATAACATCATTATATATTGCACTATAACATGATTAAACAACAATCTTTATTGCAAGTAACTTGACAACTAGCCTCGTCTTATATCCTCACAACACATCATGGTGAATTGATATTGTATCAGTACGAAAGTAGGGTCCCATATAGGAGCAACTCGACGATGATGTCAATGAGGCACACGTCGGCAGCTCCGCCTCGTTCACACTGACAAACAACGTCGGTGAGGCCGGAGCATCCAGCGTAGGGGTCATCAATGTCACCTCTGACGAGGAAGAGTAGATAGCTATTTTTAGTTTGTTTAGTAGTTTTGTAGGGATATTTCGCTTTATAAGAAGTATTACAAAAATCAAGGAAAAAAAATCATTGTGTGCTTTCATTTGAGGACTTTGGCTGAATGATAACGCCACGAGTATTTGATAATTCCGTGTTATAGATGCCCTAAGGCCAGACAATGCATAATTGACATAGACCGCCTTTAGAAAAGGCACGATTACTTAAATCGTTCTTCTAAAAGCAAGCAAGTCACTCGGTTTGCACTTCATTACTGTGCTCTGGCGACAATAAAAATTGGAGATAACGCCAAGCAAGCATCACAGCATCACCTATCGTCCATGTAGAGCCAGCCACGTCGGTCCAGATGAAATTCAAACGGAGTGATTACCTCACTGTGTGTGTAAACTGCCGTCCTCTGAGGATTACATGTATGGAGGGAGAGAAGGAGGCTAGAGCGAGAAGGGAGAGAGGAGGGCAGTGAGCAGAATGCCATAACTCCACACAAAACATGGCACATGCATGCATATGCATGGACCTCCTCCTCAAAAGAAGCCTTTGCTGCGCAAGACGTCAAACGGAAAAGGGAATCGAAGATGGCAATAGAGTATGCCTTTCCGGCTCGCATCACCACCTTGGGATTCGAGCCCCTCTTCGCCCCATCAGTCGTCAGATCCAAATCAAATCAAATCAAGAGATGTTGTGCTTAGTAGAGAGGAGTAGTGTGTACCACAAGCAAAGGCATCATCTTCACTGGTACTGTACTACGACGTCGCCAGGAGATAGTGTTCGTAGAAAGACGTTGGAAGTTCCGCATCGGAGCAGGCGCTGCACCATTCTCCAAGTAGCAGTAGCACTACTGTACGTACTACTGCATAGAAAAGAGCTACGTAGCTAGCTAGCTAGAAACTGAAGTCTAGATGTGGAATAGGCTAATCCGCTCTTCATTTGAACTTGTTTGAGAGGGAGAGATGCATGATCCATCGCCTTGACGCATCCTCCGAAATCACGCTCTTGGACATTCGGACCTGTGGTTAGTCAGTCAGAAGGGATGGGGTTGGGGATTAGGTTTCTAGGGCAGTGTTTTCTTCCCATGAGTGAAGATTTTCATTTTACTGCACTGCACTTAAGGGGACACCAGGCAGCAGCCAAGGCGACCTGAATGCCATGCCGCTCCATGGCTTTGCTTTGCTTTGCTGCCCCGTTGTTTGGTTATGGTGGCATTGGCAGCATCGCATCATCTTGTACTTGTGTGGACACATGCTTACGACAAACATTCCCAGATTCCTACTGCACATAAGTAAATGGAGGACTAAGCCATCGGGTTAAAGAAATGCTGTGTGTCAGGCATCACAGGGCGTACTACATTTGTCAAGGTAGGCACATGAATCCCTGACGATGGCATTGACATTTCGGCTGAAACCTGGCCTTCTTAATTTAGTGCGCCCTTTTTTTAGAAAATTGCAATGCAACCTCGTCATCTCGAGGTGCTTAGTTCAAACTTCAAAGTGATGAAAGACACTTTTTACTACGTACTACTACTTTCTCGAGCCTGCGTGATGGTCTGGGGCTGCGCTGTACAGCTCGTAAAGCTAAAATGGAGTAGTACGTTACCAGATGGATGCCAGTCCCTTTGCAAGAGAAACTTATAGTATAACCCATACAGCTAAAATGGAGTAGCTAGCCGGGAACGTGAGGTAGCTAGGCGTTTCCCGTTTGACTTAGTAGCTGATACTCCTTCATGGTGCGTCATCTCACCTCAACTTTCCCGTTGAAAAAAAGGCGTTGTTCGCTTTAGCCAAGCATTGGCCGGCAACCTGAATGGTCACCTCGGTAGTGGGCTGGACTGTTGGGGGTCCAGGTTTTGCTGCCACAAAAAGTTCCATGATCACAAGGAAAATGTCCGTCGTCGTCGTCGCACGCACATCAACACCCAACAGTCCCATGCTCGTGCCCGACCGTGCATTGTCCGTGGCCGGACCTGGTGCTGGTGGACACGCCGTCGACATCCACTCGTGCCGCCCTGTACACAGTACACGCACACTCTCTCCCTGCACGAAGCGGCGCTGTCACGAGTGTGCATACGATCGATACAATCTCTTCTCGCAACCTTGGTCGTCGTATACAGTGGTGCTTGTACGCGTGCATCCCTGTACACGTACGTATTGGGTCGAGATGAAGTGCTCCCGTGACCGGCCGGCACGAAGAGTTATTGCCGAATGCGGAGGCTGGGGCGGAAGCGGGGATGCAGAGGGCGCCGGCCGTCGTTTGCAGGATTGAGGGAGCTGCGTGCGTGCATGGCAATGGCATGCAGGATTTCCGGATGCGCGGCGTGTTACCCGAGCCGTGCTCGAACATGCATGGCAAGCGCCGGCGCTGCCGCTCTCCGATGGAATTCTGGGATCCCCACGTATGCTAGGCAGCTGCAGGCAGCGACTGCGGCCGACTGACCTACCGTCCCGGCCGCGCTAGGTTCTGAGTGCATGCCCCCGAAGCATGCACAGCGTCGGCATGGAGCTGCTTGTTTTTTAGAATTCGGCATGGAGCTGGATTTTTTTTTTTGAGAAACCGGCATGGAGCTGGTGGCTTTGCGTTCGGGGCGGCTCGCGTGCGCAGCGGTGGGTCTGCGAGGGCAAGGAGGATAGGAGGCCCGCTGATCGATTGCCACTCCCGTTGGTGAATCGCGTGTTCTGGAACATAAAACTAGCTGTTCGAAATAAATAAAGAGTACACACAACAGAATAATCAGGATGAGCATCATGCATACCATGTGGTAAACATGGCAACAGCAATATCTAAAAAAGGATGAGCATCATGCATTATCGAGGAACACGCATTTTTTTATCGAAAATATAAAGAAGTAATTTTGAGCTTTAGTTATTTTGTTACTGAAAATTATTTAACGATGTTATTAGGTGATACTCCGTCCCATAATGTAGTACTCCTTCCGATCCGTAATAAATGTCGCTCATTTTGTACTAAGCTTTGTACTAGATGAGCGACACTTATTATGAATCGGAGGAAGTATCGTTTTTAAGCTAGTCTAGCTCAGAAAACGTTACTGCATTATGGGACAGAGGTAGTAATTATTATGAAACCATATGTTAAATTGGTTAAGCATGGTAAAGAATGGCAAATTATAAATCTACATGAAAATTCTAAGAATTTTTTATTTATTAGTAGACATGATCCTGTAAATATTGAATTGCCGATTAATGGCAATATTTGTAATATGTGTAAGGTTCAAGAATTATTAAACTTTCTCAGGCCTGATTTGTACTCCACTAGGCCATATCAGTACACCCTAGATACGAGAGCAAGTAATTAAGGAGCGGTCCTTAGAAGCAGTGGCGGAGCCAGGATTGGAGCAAGCCCAGGGCCCAATTTTTTTTAGCACGAACGAATTAATGTCCATCAGCTATAGCCGCCTCATACAAAATACGGCTTGATTGCACTTTTTTTTTTCTAATTTAGACTCAACTTTTGAAAATACAACTAGATAAGACTTGACAAAAACAATGAACAATACGTGATATAGAGAGGAGTACCAAATCAGTGAGCCGCTGAATGGAAAATATCTCTTCATCTTTTATTTCTACAAAATGGAATGAAATTGATATAAATAGCAGTGCAGCACATTGCACATCCACTGATCCATATATTAGACAATTAGCATAAAAATATTCAATCTATTCCCAGCCTGCCATGTGCCACTCTGAAATTTAAATTACCAGGGGGTTGGGCTGGGTATGGGCGGCACTTGGCAGGACCAGGAAAGGAGAGGAGTGGAGCCGTCGAGCAGCGCAACAGTTGATGCGATCAGGGGAGTCACCGGCGGAGCGACGGACCAACAGGAGAGAAGGGGAGCGGAGGGGAGTCACCGGCCGGCGGCTGCGGGCTCCGACTGCTTGCCTTCCTCAGTGTTGCACTGATGGATCGATTTCTGGTGGAGTCGCTAGTAGTGGAGAGGACAAGAGGCGACGTTCCTCCTCTCCAGTCCCCTGTTCGTCTCCCCAATGCTTCGTTGCTAGGTGTGTGTTGGGCCAAGCCCCAGGCCCATACAAAATTATGCCTAGGTAATAGGTATAAAAAAAGCCACGACCCGGGACCGGGGCCTAGATCCGCCCCTGCTTAGAAGGTCTGGCAGCGATCGCTTGGGTGGACTGACACCGCGTCACGTGTCACGCGCTGAGAGTTCACTTTGGATTTCGTTTTTTACGTATTTTTGTTGTTTAGATGGATTTTCCCCTTTTTTTCAGCTTTTCTGGTTATTGCGCGTTTTTTCAAAAAATTCAGTTTTAAAAAACAAGTTGAGAAAAAGTTTTAAAAAAGGTGGAACGACTGTGCATCTCATGGAGACACGTATCTGCTTCCACGAAAGGCACACCACGTGGCTCTAAAAAAGAGGCACGTCGTGTGCCTTTTAAAAACAGGTAAGATCCGTGCCTCCAACAAAAAAAAGGCACGAACGTGCTTCACATGGAGGCACAAATATATTTCCACGAGAGGCACGCCTCGCACCTGTAAAAAGAGGCACGTCGTGTGCCTCTTAAAAAAGAGGTACACCCCGTGCCTCCAAAAAAGGCACGAACGTGCTTCACGTGAAGGTACGAATATGCTTCCGCGAAAGGCGCAAACATGCTTCCTATGGAGGTACGAATATGATATCGCGAAAGGCACAGCCCGTACTTTCCAAAAAGGCACGAACGTGCTTGATACGTCCCAAACGTATCTATAAGTTATTCTTGCTCCATGCATGTTTTGTGTGATATTGCTATGTTTTATATACACTTTCATACACTTTTGATCATATTTGGACTAACTATTAACTTAGTGCACCCCAGTGCTAGTTCCTTTTTTTTGATGTTTTTCTATTTCAGTTTTCCCCAGTATTAAAAATGCTCCAAAACTTCCGGGAAAATAAAATAAAAAAAATCAGTTCTTGAGAAGCTTCGGGAATCACCGAGGAGGGGCCAGAGGGGACCTACCAGGGCCCCAGGCACCCTCCCGGCGCAGCCAGGAGAGAGGCTACGTCAGGGGCCGCCTGGACCCCTGGTGGCCCCCTGGCTGCCCCCTTCGCCTATTTATTCTCCGCCACGGGAAACCTCCGAAGATAGAACCCTTTTTTGCGATGTCGCCTCTGTTCCGCCACCGCGGTTCAAAGATCGGGAGCGCCAGCAGACCTCTTCCCTGCACCCTTCCGGAGGGAGGATTGACCTTCGGGAGCTTCTCCTTCACCATGGACGCTTCCCGGATGATTCGTGGGTAGTCCACCTTGGACCATGAGTCCATGATCAGTACATATGTGATGTTCTCCCCCCCTCTTTGTTCTTCATGGATTAGACCTTGTGAGCTGCCCTACATCATCAAGGCACATATGTAATTCTTTCTGCTGTTGCTATGCTGAGTTTGCTGGGATCTGATGGATTATGAGACTATATTCAGATTGTGATTGAGTAATATATTTGGTTCTTATATTTTATATTTTTGTTCTTGAGTAATTCTTGCATGTTCTTCATTGCTGTTTATTGCTTTGGCCAAGTAGTGGGTAGTGACTCCAAGAGGGAGCGTTATGCTTGATTATGGGTTCATGCCCCCTGACGACTAGCTTGAGTGACCGAAACATGAGTCTAGGGTATATGTTGTTGCCACAAGGGGAAAAACAACGGTGCTTACAACGCGGTTGCAAGGATTGTTTACTTTACACAAAGTTCTTTTAATGCAGTTGTCTGTTGCTTTGGGTTTACACTTTGGGTGGGGCTCGTAACTTAATACCAGCGAGATGTTCTGGATAGATATCTCAAAGTGGATGATTAGTAGTAGATGCAGATGGATTTTGATCTACTTATTTTGACGTACCGTCCATGCTTTTGAGTCTTTTCCTTTCTTTGTAGCATAGTTAGCATTGGTTTGCGCCCGTAATTCTGTCAATTTCCCAGCTATGATTTGTTTACCTCGCATAACAGTTTTATCGTCTGTTGGGAGAAAGACATCACTAGTGAACATCACGGGACCCCGGTCCATTTTCTCATCACTGTTTACATGCTCAATTTATTTCCTGTTTTTACTTTCCGGTCGCAATTATCACTACCTATTATCAGTTGCGTTGATCCTTTGTAAACAGCAAGGCCGGAGAGATTGACAAACTCTCTGTACTCGTTGAGAGAAAAGTTATTTGTATTTGTGTGCAGGTCCAGGCGAAGCAAGTGATACGGCGCCTCACTTGCCAAATCACCTACTTTTCGACCTTAGAGTCCTACTGGAGACATAAACCCTATCCTCTAATTTAGGAGAAATTTGCTGCTATCCTACATCTAACCTTCCACTTGGGGTCAGTATCAGTGACTCACATGGAGGCATGAATAGGCTTCAGCGAAAGGCACGTCACGGAAAGTGGCGTGCGTACAGAGCGCCACTTGTCAAGAACGAAGGGTGTTGACGGGGTTCGTTGGAATGAGTACTCGCTAATTAGTGATTACGTCTAGATACTACGGGCATATGGGCCTTGGCCATATTTGCTGCAAGGAAACAGGGGAGCGATTAATTGATGGATATCTTTTCGAGGATCCTAGCAGATGTTACTTTTGGTATATTCAGAAGATGCCACACGTTGTATTCTGGGAGCATCCACGGTATTTCGATTTCCTTTTTTTACATGACGTAAAACCAAAGTTGTCAGAATCGAGATACTGAATCGGATCGGAACTCCGTTGGTAGGAGCATGAATCATAGAATCTTAACTACCAGGATCATAGAATCTTAGATTCTATGAGAGAAATCGTAGAATCGAAGGGGCTAATTTGGATCGTAAGGTCGTAAGATTCTAAGACTCGAGTCGCGATTCTGACAACTTTGCGTAAAACCATGGCTTCATTATGGCTCAATGAGAAACAAAATGGTGGTTGCATCAGAAGCAAATATGTGGTTGTGGGAGAAGCAAAACTACGATTGCGCGATAAGTAAAACCACGGTTGCATCAAAAGCAAAATTGTGGCTGCTTGACAATTAAACTATGGCTCCATGAGAAGCAAAGAGTAAAAAAAATGTAGTTGCACGAAAGGAAAATCTATGTCGGCGTAGCAAGCAAGTCTATGGATGTGCGATAAGCAAATCTATGACTCCACAAAAAAATGAAAAGAAGAAAAATCTGGATTAAATTTTGGAGCTACAATAGGTTAAAAAATAAAACGTAAAGATATATGATAAAGGACTCACAGCTATTGTGTGGCGGGGTTCATGAGAGGAATACCTACTAATGGGGTGGGTCTTTCCAATCTACAAAAAGACGCCGCGGTCGAGATTTGTAAGTGCGAACTTTTTTTCCTAAAACATGTCTTATTGAAAACAGATAGGTTCCTGAGCAGAGAAAATATATCCTAATCTATACTATGAAGATGTAAAGTAGAGGAGGGAATCGGTGTTCATACCCTTAAAGACCGAAAGCGGAAAATGTTCCCGTGAACGTGGTTGATGTAGTCGTACAACTCCTACGACCTCCGAGCCGTGTATATGTGCCGACAATGATAAGTTCCACAAATGCAACACCTCGTAGCTCTACACACGTACGTTGCAGATCACGTCTCCCAAGCTCCGGTTCGGCGAAGCGGAAGAAGAAGATGGACTCAGATCGTGACTGCAGCACGACCACGTGCATATGGTGAAGTACTCTCAATCCCTGTATGCTTTCTCCTTTTGCGGAACTACACATGAGGGAGAGGCAGACAGGAGTGAGGTTATGGGGAGGAGGGGGATCCCTCCTCCACCTTGTTGGGAAACGTAGTAGAAAACAAAAATTTTCGGCCTACGAATCAAGAACCCAAGATCATCCAAGAAGATTGCATACAAGGTTTTAGGTCATGGCTCACCAACCGATGTAGCGGAAGTAGAGTTGGTGAAGCTCGTGGACGTAGTGGAAGTAGATCTCGCAAGTTCTCCCACGAACAGTCCCTCGATCAATCCCACGAACAAGTCCCGCGATCTAGTCCCACGGACAAGTCCCATGAACAAGCTCCTCGAAGAAGGGTCGAAGGTACGACCCCTCCATTGGTATCCACACATCCCGTAGCAGCAATCCAGCAGCGCTCCGCCGTCCAGAGATGAACGCCACCGAGAAAACTAGAGGGAGAAAACCCTAACGGATTCCGATCTAGAACAGCGTCTAAACCGGGGTCTAAAAGTGGAGCAACGGGGTTTAGAGGAGGGAGGGTGGCGCATAGACCTTGGGGACAAGTTGTGCTGCGCCCCCCACCCCTCCCCCACATTATATAGGTGGACAAGAGGCCCTTGGGGCGGAATAACGGGGGTGGGGAGTCCAACTTGGACTCCCAAACCTCCCAAACCTTCCCACCGGAAACCTGCCATATTGGAGAGTTGGACTTTCCACCTGGAGGGGGATTCCTTCCCCTTGGTGCGCCCCCACACCCTTGGCCGGCTAGGGAAGCCTAGGTGGCTTGCCCCCCAAGGCTAGGGGCGCAGGGGAGTGGGTGGTACTGCCCGGAACCTTCCGGAACCTTCCATGACCTTCTAGAAGCTTCCAGGACCTTCCGGGACATACCGGGACCGTTTCGGGACATTCCGGACACTTCTGGAGCACTTCCAGGACATTCCGAGACCGTTCTCGGACATTCCGGAGCCATCCGGATAGTTTACAAGACCATCCGAGTTACAGTTTAAGCCACCCGATGACCGCGAAGGTTGTCGGGACGCCCAGCGATTATCCGGAAACTATTCCGGTTGATCCAGGACTTCCCCAGTACCATTCTCATATGTTCCGGAACCACCTGGGACTACTCCAGTGTGATCCGGACATAACCTTAAATACCCAGAACTACTCCTGGTGCCCTTATGAACAATTCCATAAATCTCCGGAACTACTTCCGGTACCCGTATGAACTATTCTGCTTTGCTTCCACTAAACCTTCTACCATTCCAGCATTCTAACAGACTACTGCTCGTTAAGTGTGTGACCCAATAGGTTCGGTATAATGCGGACATGACTCAGAACATCTTCCGAATATAGGTCAACAACCTTTTGTCAATAGCCAATAATCAACAGCGGAGCCATGGACACCCATGTTGACTCCCACACATACACGAAGAAACTTCGAGTGAACCATTATGTTTATTCATGTACCATTCCCTTTGCTTCGTGATATATGACAAAGTTAGAGGAGAGATGTTTGGCACCCATGTGTAACAACTTCTTGAACACAAGCCACTCGTTATCCTCTTTGCTCGTTTGTCCATTTTCTCGTTATCGTATTCCGGTATCCCCGTGACTGAATCACAATGCGTCTGGCCAGACTATAATGGATACCGTCATACCGAGTGGGCCCAAAGTCAATATCTCTTCATCGTGAAGGAGCAAATCCCATTCTTGAACTATCACAGTCACTAGCCACACCATCTGACATACCCAGAACTTATTTTACTACTTCCCATTTACGGGAGGATTCATCTAAGAACCAAAGCATGTCTTCCTGTGTGAAGCAACTCGATACTCTCATGGTCTAAGGAATTACGTATATGATAACATTTCATGATATGACTTATAACGTTGTTACGATGTGATCTCTAAGTATATCATTCAATACTGGGGTCGGTTCAACATCATTGTTCTGCTAACAATATGTTCCCATTGCTACTGACATCCTTGTTACAAGAACAATGTCCATGATTAAGAAAACGTAATCATCAGTTAGCACATGAGCTGGTCTTAGAGGCTAAACCAGGAACTCTTGGTGTTTACATTTCCACACATGCAAGTGAGTTTTCTTCTGAATCTCATAGTCAGGGTCATTGCAATTATAGCACAGAAATATAAACATTAATTACGAACGTGGAAATATATATAATAACATTTTATTATTGCCTCTAGGGCATATTTCCAACAGTCTCCCACTTGCACTAGAGTCAATAATATTATCAGTGCTTGAGCACTTTACACCTTATGGCATACCGGTGTAATACATGCTTCATTTGTGGTATAGACTTCATCATCGGATCTGACGTTTCAGACCCGTTTGTATCTTGCATATCTTCGCGTTTTCACGCTATCATAAAATTCACTAATTTTATCAGTTTAGCTTTGTATATGTTTGAATCATTTGGCAGGACCTTGGTTCCTTTAGAATAAGTCATGAAATCATTCATAAATGTTCCATGAGCTTTAAGCATCTTGGAAACCATACCATGTTCATAAATGAACTGATGATTCAAAATACCCTCCCTTGTTACTTCTTTAAGCAACAATATACTTAGCCAGTGTTATAGAATTCGCCACAGTATCGAACTTGACAAAGTTCCTTCATACTGCGCCACCCTTACGTGTGAAACACATAATTACAATTAAAATCGAAAATCGGTCGGAGTAAGTATGAAGACTGAATTGGTGTAACTATTTACATCAAAAATTCAGCTGGTGTAACCCATTACAACGAGCTCTTCATTCTCTCCATTTTCCGAGAAACAAATCTTATCTATCATAAGTTTAACTTTTCACTGTTTGTCCAATGATCAACATATTGATCACTTTGGTATCTTGCTCACAACCTTTTGGAGCGTTGGACATATCTGGTCGTTTTACATATTATGGTGTACATGATTAATCCAAACACACAGGTGAGTGGAATTCAATTCACGTGTTTTTGCTTATCTGTGTTCATGAACACTGATATCTGCAAATAATTTTTCACCGTGACCTCGGCAAGAACATTCTTCTTGGCGTATACTAAACTACTTTAGTATCATGTCAACATGTAATGTTGGTCTTAGCATGATCAGGCACTTACTATCTACATAGATCATTGTGCTCAATCCTAATACTATATCAGCCCAAATTCTTCAACTGAAAACTATTTCCAGCGAAGTCCTTATTTGTGTCAAGAAATTTATATCATTTCCAATCAACAATATTTCATCTACATAAGGTTTTTAGAAATATCATTCAGCTCCCACTTACTTTCTTGAATATTCAAGCATTTTCGTTATTCCTGATGACAACAAACTCTTTTGGCAATTTCATCATAACGAAAATTCCAACTCCATTGTGCTAGCTTCAGTCCATCACTGGAGATCCAAGGCTTGCATCTATTTTAGCATCCTTTGAATCGACAAAACATTCCGGTCGTATCACATATACGTCCTTTGTTATTTTTCCGTGTAGGAACGTTGTTTTGACGTTCATTCTACCATATACTATAAATGAGATATGTAGTAATTGCTAATATAACCCAAACTGACTAAAGCATCTCTACGGTCGAAACTATTTCGCCGTAGTCAACCTTTGAACTTGCTAGAAAACAATTTTCCAACGAGTTGAGCTTTATGGATAAAACAATTTCATCCGAATCAATTATAGATCCATATATATATATTCTTCAGACTTTTAGTCTTTCGGAGGGTCTACCAAGTTCAAAACTTGACTTACATCCATGGATACTATCTCGGATTATTTGGCATTTAGCCAAATCCCGGAGTCAGGGCCCATCAACGCTTCTTTGTATATCACAGGTTTATCATTGTCGAACAACAATATCTCGTTTCACATATCATGAATGTTTGTACGAGTTTTGTCTAACCTGTGTGGTTCAGCTGCGCACTTCTCTGAAGATTCAACAATCTTTGACAAGTTGCACTGTCCTCCCACTCACTCTTTTGCAAGAAACCATTTTCTTCAAAACACATTGTTCTTAACAGCAATCAGTTTTGCTTTTGTGTAGTGATAGAGGAATACCAAAACTTTTTGGCATAACCTTAACAAAATAGCACTTATCTGATTTGGGGTTTTGAGTATGTCAAACATATGCCTCATATACCCAAAATTTAAGAAAAGACAATATGGTTTTATCATTTCCATCTAATATGGTGTCATTTCAACAGATTTGATGGTGCTCTTTTCAATGTAAAAGCCGTAGTCACTAACGCATAACTTTAATAAGTATAATGGCAAATTGATAAATGTCATATTTGATCTTACCGTGTCATACATGGCTTGATTACATCTCTCGAACACTTTACTCATAGTGATGTTCCGGGAGACGCAAGTTATGACACTTCTTCACAACTCATCAGACGTTCGCTAAACTTGTAACTCAAATATTACTTTCTACAATCTAATTTGCAGAAGCGTTATCTTCTTGTTACAATGAATTTCTATTTCACTCTAAAATTCCTTGAACATTTCAAAGATTTCAGACGTATGTCTCTATTGAACAGATATCCACATATCTACTTCAACCCATGAGTGAAGATAGGGAATCCACTGCACACAACCACACTTATTGGACTACACACATCATCATCTATGATTACCAATGGTTTAGTTGCCCGTTCATGTATGGCCTATCAACGGTGTTTTAGTCACATTACTTTGAGACAAAGATCGCAAGCATCAAGTGATTCATAATCATATGACTCGAAAGTCCATCACTTATGGAAATTCTTCATGCATGTTATGTCACTTGTGATAAACGGCAGTGCCACATCTATGTGGTATTTCTGTCAGTCTTGCGACGTTTAGCGTCAGTGTTATGGATGTTTAGCATTATTATCAAGATTCATAACATACAACCTATTCATAATGGAAGTATGGCCTTTACGTTATTCATAGCTTTGAACAACTCTCTTGCAACAAACATGATTCAAAATGATGTTTTGCAACAAGGCTAAAGTGTAGTAACAATTTACTCAACTCTAAAATGAATTATGAAGATAATCATAGAGTCAACACACGGTATAGTAAACCTTTTACCGTGTTCCCGAGCGTGTAAAAACTCATCATTAGCTAGTCATAAAGGCCATGGTATTTCTTGCATCGAGTTGCAACAATATGCAATCGATGTGATATTCCGGTGATCAACAGTTTAATCACAATATACAGAATCCACAATTAACTGCTTAATCATGATTCCCAAGAATTACATCTCTTGACCAGCAATGAATTCATCTATAACTCCGTATGACTTTCATTTCTGAGCTGGTTATTCCAGTCTTCTTTCGTTTTGCCTTTATACGTATCATAGTTCTATTTCCAATGTCACTCCTACTCACAGAAGACCACACATGATCAAGGGTGGCGCAGGCCATGGACTTTCCGGCGTGTAAGTCTTACTAACACCCTATGGAACTTCCTTTCCCTTAATCCTCATCATCATATGATCATTGTTCTTCTGGATCCCACACTTATCAGTTTTGTTTAGAGCACAATGAAAATTTTCACTAATGCTTACAATCATACATTGTACTAGATATCTTATATCCAACATTAATTGTCTTACTACTGAAAACTTATTTTTCAGTTCCATGAATATAACATAACTATCCCAAACTCTTCGAAGTTCGGGTTTCATGGTGGTGAAGACAATGCACTTAGCTGTGGTGGAATTCTAGCATTTTGGATTATGGACGTAAGTCACATCATCCATAGCATCAGCGGGAGAGCATCAAAAATTTGCGATAGGACATGGTCCTTCTCGGCACTATTGAGGATAGTCCTCACAATACGGTACCAATCGTAAAGTTTTTACCAAATAATACAGTTAATCAAAATCAATTGGGAAGGTGGTAACGCGAGCCATTATTCTACAACGATAATGCAAATACTAAGACTTTGTTCATAATTAAGTTGCACTTGTGATTAAACAATTTAATTACTTAGTGCGCTCCCACTCAGATCAATATCTCTCGTAATTGATGCTGGAGTGATTCAAGATCCAACCCAATCGTCCGCCATTGATGTGACATCACTGATGACTTAGACTGGACCAGTAGGCCAACTTGCCAATCACGCCAAAGGTGATTCTTGTTCATCTTTCGATGGGCGTGTTCCGGTAGCAAACTTTTATCCAAACCGTCAAGACAACCAAGTGTAATGCGCTGTGTGTTCTTTTAACACACCCGCCTTTTATGCGTCACACCGTGTGCACCCATGTGACATGACCTGCTCCGATGTGAAACATAGTATAGACGGTGCTACAGTTGGAAGAACACTATCAACTTGATATTGTTTTGCGAGAGATCACCCTAATAAAATACGACTATCGCGCATCAAACAAGGGTGCATCAAAGGGATAAACATCACAGGCAGTTCATAAAATTTTGTGATATAGTATAGCCCTTTGCTTCGTGAAGTCTTCATTGTCTTCACGTCGTCGTGGTTGAAGTCACCGTGTCCAACAACTTTGTCCTTGGCGCCGGGAACATCACCACGGCTTCCGGCATGTGCGTCGGGGTCCACCTCCGCATCGTAGATCATCACCTTTGCATCTATCTATTGCTTTGCCTCGAGCTAATAAACAGTTCTGGCACGCAGGCCATAATTAAGTGACAATCATATGACTCCAGTCATCATGCCGTACCACGACACGCAGGTCGCGAATAAATATTTCATAACATATAGCATCTCATACAAACACATTGCAAATCTTGAAGGCTATACCACATCACATGCATACTCTGCAAAAACAAGTTAGATCGCCATCTACACGGGTTTTTGCAACTTTTATCGTGGTTGTTAAGCAGGTTTACAAGGAAAACGAGAAACCCTAGATAAAACAAAACACGATACTTCTTTTGTTGCTAGTTTAACATACGGGGTGCGTGCAGCAACTAATGCCACAAGCCAAACTTCGTTAAACGCGTGACCCCCGTGTGGATTTGAGTTCATAAAATCCACAAGCCCCTCCATGTTAAATCTTCTATTGCGAGATTAAGATGAGATCCAAGGAGTTTGATGTAGACCATGATCAAGGCAACCAGCATACTGAAAGCAGCATAGAGGGATCGATGGAAAACTCAATCCTTGTAGCAAAACCTCAACTTGCCATCAAGCATAGATAAAATCACATGACAGGGAAGCAACAAGAAAATCAATGCCTCATATCACACATATGATCTAGACCTAAACATGCATCTAATCAAGGATCGCTCATGATACCAATGTTGGGAAACGTAGTAGAAAACAAAAATTTTCGGCCTACGAATCAAGAACCCAAGATCATCCAAGAAGATTGCATACAAGGTTTTAGGTCATGGCTCACCAACCGATGTAGCGGAAGTAGAGTTGGTGAAGCTCGTGGACGTATTGGAAGTAGATCTCGCAAGTTCTCCCACGAACAGTCCCTCGATCAATCCCACGAACAAGTCCCGCGATCTAGTCCCACGGACAAGTCCCATGAACAAGCTCCTCGAAGAAGGGTCGAAGGTACGACCCCTCCATTAGTATCCCCACATCCCGTAGCAGCAATCCAGCAGCGCTCCGCCGTCCAGAGATGAACGCCACCGAGAAAACTAGAGGGAGAAAACCCTAACGGATTCCGATCTAGAACAGCGTCTAAACCGGGGTCTAAAAGTGGAGCAACGGGGTTTAGAGGAGAGAGGGTGGCGCATAGACCTTGGGGACAAGTTGTGCTGCGCCCCCCACCCCTCCCCCACATTATATAGGTGGACAAGAGGCCCTTGGGGCGCAATAAGGGGGGTGGGGAGTCCAACTTGGACTCCCAAACCTCCCAAACCTTCCCACCGGAAACCTGCCATATTGGAGAGTTGGACTTTCCACCTGGAGGGGGATTCCTTCCCCTTGGTGCGCCCCCACACCCTTGGCCGGCTAGGGAAGCCTAGGTGGCTTGCCCCCCAAGGCTAGGGGCGCAGGGGAGTGGGTGGTACTGCCCGGAACCTTCCGGAACCTTCCATGACCTTCTAGAAGCTTCCAGGACCTTCCGGGACATACCGGGACCGTTTCGGGACATTCCGGACACTTCTGGAGCACTTCCAGGACATTCCGAGACCGTTCTCGGACATTCCGGAGCCATCCGGATAGTTTCCAAGACCATCCGAGTTACAGTTTAAGCCACCCGATGACCGCGAAGGTTGTCGGGACGCCCAGCGATTATCCGGAAACTATTCCGGTTGATCCAGGACTTCCCCAGTACCATTCTCATATGTTCCGGAACCACCTGGGACTACTCCAGAGTGATCCGGACATAACCTTAAATACCCAGAACTACTTCTGGTGCCCTTATGAACAATTCCATAAATCTCCGGAACTACTTCCGGTACCCGTATGAACTATTCTGCTTTGCTTCCACTAAACCTTCTACCATTCCAGCATTCTAACAGACTACTGCTCGTTAAGTGTGTGACCCAATAGGTTCGGTATAATGCGGACATGACTCAGAAAATCTTCCGGATATAGGTCAACAACCTTTTGTCAATAGCCAATAATCAACAGCGGAGCCATGGACACCCATGTTGACTCCCACACATACACGAAGAAACTTCGAGTGAACCATTATGTTTATTCATGTACCATTCCCTTTGCTTCATGATATATGACAAAGTTAGAGGAGAGATGTTTGGCACCCATGTGTAACAACTTCTTGAACACAAGCCACTCGTTATCCTCTTTGCTCGTTTGTCCATTTTCTCGTTATCGTATTCCGGTATCCCCGTGACTGAATCACAATGCGTCTGGCCAGACTATAATGGATACCGTCATACCGAGTGGGCCCAAAGTCAATATCTCTTCATCGTGAAGGAGCAAATCCCATTCTTGAACTATCACAGTCACTAGCCACACCATCTGACATACCCAGAACTTATTTTACTACTTCCCATTTACGGGAGGATTCATCTAAGAACCAAAGCATGTCTTCCTGTGTGAAGCAACTCGATACTCTCATGGTCTAAGGAATTATGTATATGATAACATTTCATGATATGACTTATAACGTTGTTACGATGTGATCTCTAAGTATATCATTCAATACTGGGGTCGGTTCAACATCATTGTTCTGCTAACAATATGTTCCCATTGCTACTGACATCCTTGTTACAAGAACAATGTCCATGATTAAGAAAACGTAATCATCAGTTAGCACATGAGCTGGTCTTAGAGGCTAAACCAGGAACTCTTGGTGTTTACATTTCCACACATGCAAGTGAGTTTTCTTCTGAATCTCATAGTCAGGGTCATTGAAATTATAGCACAGAAATATAAACATTAATTACGAACGTGGAAATATATATAATAACATTTTATTATTGCCTCTAGGGCATATTTCCAACACACCTTATATAGACGTGGGGGAGGGGGAGGGGCTCTCTCCACCCCTTGGCCGCCGTCACTCCCTAGGTTTGGGAGGGGGAGGCCCCCCAAAGGAGCATTAGCCCTTAAGGAGGCACCATCCCCCCCCTAATGGGCACAAAAGTGGCCCATTAGGGGTTAGCCATTTTATTTAATTATTTAAAATACATATTTAATATTTAATTCATTAATAAAATACTAAAACATATTTAAATAAGTTTTTGAACAATTCAGCGGCCCCATAAATTCTCGGATACCTGTCCGGAATAATTTCAATGTTCACTCTTGTTTCGTCGATGATCCCGAATCTATCCCTAAGAATCGTATACCCTTAAGTGTGCCACCCTACGGTTCAGGAATGCTACATATATGAGCGAGACACTTATCCGATCAATGGCCAACAGCGGGATCTGGAAACCCATGACGGACCCCGTGCTTTCCACGAATTAACTTCACCATTTGAACCTTATACGTTGAGTCATAATCCCTTTGTCACAACAATACTTAGTTTGTTTGAGGTTTGATCTTCAATATCCATATACCTCGTTCAAACTCTTTACCGATAAACATAGTTACTCATTCCGTGATGTTACATCCCTGTGACCTAGCCACATGCTTGTAAGCTTCATAGATGCAATCTCAACGAGTGGGCCCATAGTATCTATCAGTCACGTGGATGGATAAATGCTGACCTCGGTACATACGCCTCAACATATCCCTTCAGAATACCTGGGTGACACCTTTATGATCTTCATCTTACGGTGTGTCGGTTGATGAAACCAAGGCATTGTCCGATGACAGTGATTAGATATGATCCCATGTTCTAAGGATTGGGTTACTACGTTATCTAAGTTATCACAATGTTGAACCGTGTGACTGGATCTCATTGCAATACTTAAGTTGGGTGTGTGTCCATCACATCATTCACCTAATGATATGACTCCATTATCAATAGACATAAATGTCTCATGATCAGGAAACCTTGATCATCATTTGACCAACGGACTACTTGACTAGGGATCTGGTTTATTTACATACTACACGTGTATTAATGTTTCCGTTTATTAGTGTTATAACATAGTATAGAAATTATTATGAACAATTGAGATATGATAACAAACCATCTTTATTTATTTGCCTTGAGGGCATATCTCCAACGAAAATAAATCCCAGATCTATTTTAATCAAGATAAACGAAGAAATGAGGGGCTGCCTCCATGGCAATACCTAAAGTAAGGTTTTTTGAATCTATAGAGAAAGAGCTACTTACCAATCTGACGAGCGCGAGTGGCGTAGACATAGTCTTGGCAATGATAAGGGTGGTGGAGTCATCCAAGCTTCGATCCTTGAGCGGCGATGCTCGACTATGATGGTTGCAACTAGTCGTTTGAAGCTCGAGTTATTGTAAAGAGAGAGGCATGGAACAAGATGAAGAAACGCCACGGCGATCGGTGATAATGACCTAGAGGGTATGGTTCTTGTTATTTATACAGACTAGCCCGAAGATCTAGGCGCTACAATGTGTATTTTTAGGCCTACTCAATTTTTCTAACAGAGAAGATTCGTTGACCCAAGTCAAAGCCTGAGATATCGCTACATTCCTTGACATACGTCGATTACAATAGATCTGGTGAAGATACGCGAAACAAGTGCGGAGATATGCAGAGAGACAGGTCTTCCAAAATGATTCTCTTGGGGAGGACCCGGTAGAGTTATATGAAGTGAAGCTAGGAAGGAATGTGAACTCGAAATGAAGCAGAGCCAATTTTGTGATCATGCCGACTCTGGGAAGAATGCGAAGGAATTTTTTCTCCAGATTTGGTTCACTTTATAATTTATCAAGAGCTTATCATGAGAAGGCTTCAAACTAACCTGGGGGTTAATATCAGGGAGATTACACGTAGGTGAACCCAACAGTCTAGGGACGACTTATATGAACATCAAGGACCATTGTCTGGGTCACCCGAAGATGAAGTTGGGCCGACTCTTTATACGCTGGGTCTAGAGAAGGCCTGGACGAAGGATTACGAGAGTCGGTTCACGGAGAGCCAGATCTGGAAGATGAGGCGTGGAAGGGGTCGGTCTAGCTTGGAAGGCACAGAAGAACCCCGAGACTTAGAATAGGACTCCTAGCTATCATGGGTAAGACCTGGACTCTGTTGTAACCTTCGGACCCAGGTATTATATAAAGCTGGATCCTGGGGACATCCAAGGGGACAAGACAAGTTAGAACCTCTCGAGGGATAGGTAGCTAACCAACACCCTTGTAATCGAGATCATCATCATCAATATAGTAAAAAAAGCAGGAATAGGGTCTTTACTTCATCAGAGGGGTCGAACCTGGGTAAACTCGTGTCTCTCATTTTCGATCAACTCCATCCATGAGTCCATCTGCTAGCTATCGTCCCACATCTAAGTTCTATCACGAGGACATCTATTGTGACTTTCCCACGACGTCGAGCGCATGCACGACCGAGCACTGTGACAGACATTGATGCCTAGTCAGTGCCAACATGGCCGTTCACTTGAGGGACAAACAACTCGCCGGTCGAGAGTCTCGGTCTCTGCATCCATTCAATGTCGAAGAGGTGCGTTGGGATGACCACCCATCTGTCGCCTGACGTCATTAAACAAGCGCGACAGTCGAGAAATCCATTCTGACGCTTCGCATTCAAACAGTGTCAATAGCGGAGACAAAAGCACGCTCCAGGCAAGCAATGCAACTACACTATGCTATAGTGTTCTATGGTGACGTTTTAGCTACAAAGATAATCCTTCACGCCCGAGGTAAAGGCCATGGCTGCCTGGGGCCTGGCTCCGCCCCTTAATAGTGCAAAAACACCACCGTGTATAACTTCAACAAATTATTGCACTACAAAAAATATGTGTTTCGTTTGGTAAGGATCCGCTTGTTTGGACTTTGGAGTTCCCAAAAGAGACTGTTGGATCGAACACATTACAAATGCGCGCGATGTCGATCATCAGTTGCACGGGAAGCGCCGGCGGCGGCAAGGCCGGTTGTGGAACGAGGACGACGCACTGGCTGGCAATGTTGGCGTGTTTCATGCACCTCCGCGTAGAGAGGAGGCCAAGCTAAACCTGCATATACCTCGAAGACGATGCCATTGCCATTCGCCAACGGTAGCTCGGCGCCATCCGGTGGTGCCGTCTAATGGCAGTCGCCAGCTCGCGCCACTACGCGCAGCCTTTCACATTCTGTCTTGCGTGTGCGAGGGATTGGCGTCTTCCCGTGAGGAGCAAACCGGAGACAGCGCAAACCGAGGCGTCTTAAATGCGAGCGTCCCCCAATGCCCGGGTACGTTCCTCTCGTCTCTCTCGTTGGGGGCGTCGGGCGCCGTGCCACGGTCCACCACGGCGAAGCCGACACGCCCATGCATCCATCCATGGCAGCATTTGCACTGGCACCTCCTAGCTGCAGCACGTACCCGTATATGGCTTGGCTCTGCACGCTTCCGCTCGCCTGCCTCCGGCAGGATGCAGCAGCGCTCGCGTATCCCGTATTCGGCATCGGCGGCTTAAATGCGTTTTGGCCGCCGGCGAGCAGACGGCCTGCGCCGCGAGCAGGCCGGCCGGCGGTAGCTCGTCGTCTGTACGCGCTGCGCGCAGTGCGCCTCAGACGGCCACCGCCTTGTGCTCGGCGCCCATGTCTCTCTCTCTCTCTGCACCGGTTTCTGTCGTCTTGTTTCCGGGCTATAGCTTACTGTTACTCGTGAATTTGTCGTAGTGGACCTACTGTTTGCCTCGCCGTGAAAGTGGCACAGGTTAGTGCGATTGCCGTGGTTTCATCGCCGTTTTTATTTATTTATTTATTTGATATGTCATCGCCTGATATAATTCCTATGGTGCACAAATCTGAAATACTCACACACAAAAATTAGGTGTAAACCCTGCGGAGGACGACTGTGGACACGTCAACAACTTATGGGTCTACCACGGGCTAAAACCCCAAAATGCAATTACAAGGCGATCGAAAGCAACCGCCGGCTAGCGTTCTCATAGGGCGGGTGATTACGGTGACGAAGGGTTGACGACTGTGTCGATTATCTCTTACCGATCGGTTAGGAGTGTACGTCGACGTTGTGATCTCTAATGGGGTCACGTGCGAAATAAAGTTCGAAGGTGCGGCCGTCTAGGGCAACAACGAGGAAGGAGGCCACTCCGACAAGAACGCCAGCCGGGGAATCTGTGAGCGAGGGATCTTCACGGTCTCCTGCATATGGCAAAAACTCAAACTCCGCAGTCGGTCTCTCGGCACAACTGGGTGTCTTGTTCCTGATGGAGAAGGAGGCGTCGAAGCTTTTCTTCGAGGACCCAGAGTCGTTCGTGCCTAAGGCCTCAAAGTGTTCAGTGGTGGGGAAAGTTTGCACCCCTAGACCTTTGAACATCTTCGCCTTTGAGAGAGCCATGCAGAGAACATGGTGGTTGCATCGATCTACTCAGCTCAGCGAGATAGGGGGAAACATGTTTGTTGTGAGGTTTGATAGTGAAGGGGGTTGGAATTATGTTTTGTATAATGGACCTTGGCAATTTTATTTTAGTGTCATTGTTATGAAGGATTATGAGGGAGATACGCGACCATGAGAGATGATCTTGGGTACTATAGAAGCATGGGTACGTGTCACCATAGCATTTGGGGAGGCGCTAGGGAATTGGAGGGGATACGTGGTGAATACTACTAGAAAAATGCCTTATAGTGGCGTCCTTTATCCCCCCTTAGTGGCGCATTTTAAATGTGCCACTAAGGACAAGCCACTAATAAGGCCTTAATAGTAACGCATTTCAAATGCGCCACTCCTAAGACTTTTATGTGTGGTGCATTTTAAAATGCGCCATCCATAAGCCCTTATTCGTGGCGCATTCTGGAAATGCGCCCCCCATAAGAGTTTTAGGGGTGGCGCATTCTGAAAATTAGATGATACCCCGCGCGTTGCTGCGGAAACTGTTGACAAATATTTTGATGTTTTAAAACATGAGAAAATTTATGAAACATACTATAATTTGATTATAAATTCTTCTTCGTAAGAAAATATTGTTTAGAGTAAATAATCTAAGAAAAAATGATGACAAATCCAAAATATATGTGATTTTTATGTTGTTAATCTATTACTTTGACAATATAAGGTGTGATGGTATGAGACGAAAAGAACGTTGAGTACAGACAGTGAAGACATCTTCACCCTTAACTAAACCTAAAACAATGTTAGCAACCACAAATGTGCATTCATAAAAAAATTGTAACATAGAAAAATAAAATGCGAGGTAAATTATAATTTGATTTTCTATTAAAAACTTTTATTAATTCTGAAGTTGAGTGCATGATTTTTTTAATATTTATTTGTGATAGTTTGCATGTGCATGCAAAATTAATGAGAACATGTGCATGAAGTGTTGGTGGAAAATAATTTTTACATGGTGGACCTACTTGGTGATGTGGATAGCTTGCATGTCAAGATAAATAGGTTAGTGGGGATGAACTATTTATGTATTATAGATGCACCACTATTTTTTTTTGAATTTTGAATCTGGATCTGGATAACGATTTTTTTTTATTTTCTTAATCTCAGGTTAGTATGCTTAATGCCCGGTCGCTATGCTGGTCACCCATCCTAACACTACTCCAGCCCCAGCATGCTTAACTTCTCGGTTCTATTCAACTCCTACTCCAGCTCAGTTATCAAACACCTGTTGATATATCTATCATATAAATCATATTAAACCATGTTGATGTTCATGAGTGTGCTAAAATTTTCAACATTTTTTTGAAACTTTCTCGATCGGTCCTCTAGCATATTTTGAACTTTTTTAAAAAATATTGAAAATATATATATTTTTTAAATTTTTTAATGTTACTAGATGAAACTTTCAACCTTTTTGGAAACTTCCTGATCGGTCCTCTAGCCTATTTTGAACTTTAAAAAAAATATTTTTTATTTTTTTTCCTGTTACTAGTGGCGCATTTCCACTAATAAGAATTCCATGTATAGCCTTTTCTCTAGTAGTGGAAAGTGGATATAGACAAGGAATGGATCTTTCGAGGAAAGCATTTGAGGATCAAAGCACAAACTCCAATCTATGAACCTCTCATGAGGGGCTTTTTCATCAATAATTCGACTGATGCTGATGATGGCATTTGGTTTGACTTTGGCTATGAGAAAGTCTCACATTTTTGCTATGAGTGTGGGCGGCTTGTCCATGTTAATGATCTTTGTGACCCAACAGTGGAAACAACTTCCCAATGGGTAGAGTGGCTAAGGGCATCCCCAATCCGCATCCCATCATATAAGGAACACAAACAACATCATGCAGGTTCTAGCATCAACCTTAATTTTGGTAGCTCATGCATAAGGTAGAGTGATCAGGGCCGCCGTGCACAGACATGTGTTCGATCTCCCAACTTGACGAACTCTATACAGGTAAGGGACCCCTTCGGGTGACTTTCGCATTGGTGGGATTTGAAATGTGACCGGAGCGAAAGGAGGTAAGCAGTTTGAGTAAGTTTCTGGTGGATATATGCCCTAGAGGCAATCACAATATGATGTTATCTCCTTATGAATTCATGAATTATGATATTGTCCTTGAACATTATCACTCATATGTATCAATAAGTATGCGACTTGTTTGTGAGACTATATATATTGTATGATGATTGTTTTAATGGTCCCTAGTTGATAAGGTTATGTGGACACATATCCTTGAATAGGGTTGATGACTATGTTTCACAAGTCATGGGCATAGAGATGCTACCCGATAGTATGGACTCAGTAATGGGATCACTAAGTCAGACAGAGACCCGCTTTGATACGCAGTGATATATTGTCATCTGTTAGTCTCAATACAATGTATATGCCATGTCCTAGACCTGAGGTCCCTGCGTGTTCTCGGAATGAAGAATGACTCATTTAGGGTCTATCGAACGCTACACTATAACTGGATAGTTAGAAAGGTAGCTTTCATGTAAGTCGTGATACATGCCGCGAGACATGGTTGATCAAGATGGGATTTGCTCCTCCGCCATGGAGAGATAGTCTCTAGGCCCTCTAAAGTGATAAGATTCAGAAATGATGGTTATGCGACATGGGTTAAGTGTTAACCCGGTTCAGGAATCTGTATCATGGTTTTGAGAAGAGAGGTCAAGCTACCACAAGGGTGACTAGTGCTCGCCTTGAGCTTGACAACATATATCGTGAGGCAAAAGGAATGTTTCATATGACACTTTGTAATGGTCTGTCTTATGACTTTGCGAATATATGGGAGCCAACACGTTCTACTAGGAACCACTACCGACTATCGAACCGGGTGTGATTCGGGTCGTGTCCATGTGTACGTGAACCTATAAGGTCGCGCGCTTAAGGGGAAAGGGGCCCATTCGGATGTGATCAAATGAATTATGGATGGAGGGTCCGGATGGCCTCAAGGTTTAAGGGCCACGCCACAGATGCCTATATAAGGGCTAGGGCAAACCCCAAAGGGGTACAGGTGATTCTCGAACCCTAGCTGTCGCCACTCCACATCCAGGCCGTGCCGCCAAACCTAGCAGTCCGTCGCATGACGCTCCTCCTTGCATGTGTGCATCCCTTGGAGGCGCTGCACCTGTGGTGCTTGGGACGGATTAATTCAAGGGATCGCTCGAGGGGTTGTTCGAGGGGTCGGTTCATGGGGTTCGCGAGGAGAAGCCGCCGACAGACATTGCCAACTCTCCTTCCACTGTTGTGACTGCGCGTCTAGTGGCAAACTCTAATCATGTAGTTCATCCCCAGTAGCAGTGATCTTGGTTGTGCGCGGTGGGAAATTTTTATTTGGCGCTAGCGCAGCATGCCGCGTGCCCCATCAGTCGTATCAGAGCTTCTTCTACGTGGTGTTGAATTCGTGATGGATTTGCATATAGAGATGTGTAGATTGGATCATATGACGATAGATGAGATCGATTTTGTATGTATGTTTGAGGTGATTATTTCTAATCTATCCCGAAGTGTGGGTTGCTTAGGTCGTGCCATGACATGTCCCTAGAGGTCGGTTATCCCTCATTGGGATAGACAATGTGATAATTCCTATTGTAGCACGCGGAGATCACTAGGTGATCGAAACTGGGACACGGACCAGGACACGACATGAATATGATTCACGTTGTCCAGACCATAACTTGGTCATATGAACTTCGATTGAGCTCCGGTACCTACCAAATGATGCAGAATGAAATTATGTGCAAAACAACTCTTGGCCATAACTTGGTTTTAGTTAGTCTGGCATTTTTTTGCATCCCTAATTAGACTTGTGCTAAGAGATCTTTAGACATTGGTAGTACGCCTAAGTCATTTTTGTAGGGAATGGTTGTGATCTGGTATATCCCATTGTGTTATGTGTATATTATTCATGACCTGCGTGTCATGTGTATGGCAACCGACTGGAGCCATATGGTTTTTCTCATTATTGTATTAATGACCTGCGTGTCAACATGTGAAGCCATGATATGTAATTTACTTTTGTAGCTATAAGTTTGTAATAGCATAAGTATCTTATGTAGCATTTGGCGGTTGACACTATGGCGTAGAGATGGCGATGACCACAAGGACAACCGTACATGGAGATGGAGATCACCATGGGAGGCTCACAAACATGGAGATGGACATCATCATGCGCTATGATAAATGGGTTATACCATATCACTTGTAAACTACTTGTGAAAGTTTATCCCTTTATGCATCCTGCTTTTGCATGGTAGATGTTTTAAGTAGGGTGATCCATCAAAGAATGTCAAGTAAAATTGCCTCCCCAATTGCTGCACATGACATGTCATGTATATTTAGTAGTAGGACTATAAAATTAGGGTGTTGTTGGATCTCCTTGGTGTGATGTGTTTTGTGTCAGACACTTTCACGCTGAACACTTGGTAAACTTATCGAGGCTATTGATCGGTGTCAATTAACTCGTTTTCTACCCTAAGTGGAATGTTGAGATGTAGCGTAGTGGTAATTTCCCTTGGCAAAGATACCAAGGTCGAGATCGAACCCATAGGACTCCAACGACGACAAGTAGGTGGTAAAGTGAACAATGGCGCCATTCACAACTAAGAGTTGCTTTCTTTACCTCGACCTGCACACACAACAAATAACTTTGCTCCCAATGACTACAGAGGGGTTGTCAATCCCTTCGGCCTTGTCGTTTACAAAGGGTCAAACGCAAGAGATAAAGATCATGATAACTGCAACTAGAAAGTAAAACAAAAAGTAAATTGAGGGTGTAAACAGTAATGGAAATATGGAACGGGGTCCCATGAAGTTCACTAGTGACGTTTCTCTCCCAAAAGACGATAAACAGCTACGTGAGGTGAAAAAATTACAGCTGGGCAATTGACAAGATTAAAAACGCACCACAATGCTAATTATGCTACAAAAGAAAGGAAGAGGCTCAAAAGCATGGGCAGTAAACCAAGACAAGTAGACCGAAATCCATCTGCATCTATTCAATAATCATCCACCTTGAGATATCTATCCAGAACATCTTGCTGGTACTAAGTTGCGAGCCCCACCCAAAGTGTAAACCCAAAGCAACATACAACTGCATTAAAAGAACTTTGTGTAAAGTAAATAATCCTTGCAACCGCGGTTACAAGCACCGTTGTTTTCCCCCTTGTGGAAACATCACATCCCCTAGACTCATGTTTCTATCACTCAAGCTAGTCATCAGGGGGCATGGACCCACAATTATGCATAACGATCCCTCATGTTGTTGCTACCTACTACTTGGCCAAAGAAAATAAACAACAACGAAGAACATGCAAGAATTAATCAAGAACAAAAATATAAAAGGAGAAGAACCAAATATATTACTCATCACAATCTAAACATAATCTCATAATCCATCAGATCCCATCAAACTCAACATAGCAACAGCAGAAAGAATTACATATGTGCCTTGATCATGTAGGGCAGCTCACAAGGTCTAATCAATGAAGAGCAATGGTGGAGAGAATACATCACATAGCTACTGATCATGGACACATGGTCCAAGGTGGACTACTCACGGCTCATCCGGGAAGCGTCCCTGGTGGTGGAGAAGCTCCCGGAGGTCAATCCTCCCTTCGGTAGGGTGCTGGGAAGAGGTCTTTTGGTGCTCCCGATCTCGGAAGCGCGGCGGCGGCGGAACAGAGGCGAGATCGCGAAAAAGGTTTTTGTCCTCGGGGGATTTCGTGTCGAGGGGTAAATATAGGTGAAGGGGGAAGCCAGAGGGCCACCAGGGAGTGCAGGTGGGCTCCCGGCACGACCCCACTCTAGGCTGCGCCCCCTGGCCACCTAGACTCCTGGTGGAGCCCCTCTGGCCCCCATTCGGGAGTCTAGAAGATTCTGTGTCGCTGATTTTTAATATAATTTTCCCGGAATTTTTCTAGCACTTTAAGTAATGGGAAAACCTAAAATATAAAACAGCATAAAACAGTAACTATCACTGGGGTGCACTGAGTTAATAGGTTAGTCCAAATATGATCAAAAGTGTATGAAAGTGTATCAAAAGTATAACAATATCACCCAGAACATGCATGGAGCAAGCAGAAATTATAGATACATTTGGGACATATCAACGTCCCCAAGCTTAATTCCTTCTCGTCCTCGAGTAGGTAAATTATAACAAGCATAATTTCTATGGTGACATGCTACCAACCATATAAGAACTTTTAAGTAAGGCAAGAAAGGCATGTAATTCAATTCAAGTCGTAACAAGCAAGAGTCTATATTAGCATTGAAACAAGCAACATAAGAACATAAATGTGCAAGAGCTCTCACTGTCCGTGACTCGAATGTCTCCAAATGGTGTTTGCGTGCAAGAAGTGGGAGATGGGAATACAAGAGAGAGAAGCATAATATTTATTTAGTTGAAAACTCAATATACTAAAGTTTCACACTTGGTAGCCTTTGGAATCTTATCTTGACTCATCCCCAGACCACTAGCCATGTACAAGTCAAACTTGTCCACTCCCTTTCAACTTTTTGAGCACTCAGGCAATGGATGAGTGTAAGCAAGAAAGTTGACACTTAGGATGGCAAAGAGAGATATGGTGGGGGAGGAACACAAAAGGGTGTGAAAGGCTCACATCAATGAGGAAAATCATAGGCGAGAGAAAGCCAAATGATAGATATGATGTGAGGAGTAGGGATTGCCATGCAACGGATGCACATATGAGCTATGGAAACCTCTCCGATGGAACTATAGTGCGAGTGCATCCAACTTGCTTTCTCAAGAAGACCTAGAGCTCATTTGAGGAGGCTCATCATTGGAATATACAAGCCAAGTTCTATAGTGTAAAAGTCCCCACATAGCTATATGCATATATGATAATCTCTATGGAGTACAAGATACAAGAGGGAGTACGAGTGTGGATCTCTCAAAAGGAATAGTAGTGTTGCCCCCTTCTCTCTTTTTATTTTATTTTTCTCTTTTTTTCTATATTTTTGTATTTTTAGTGGCCCCAATGGCTCTTTCTATTTATCTCTCATTTGTCCCCTTTGGGATCTTTTAATTTGTCCTCTTTGGGATCTTTTCCTCACTTTAGGGGCAACACTCTATATATTACAAGAAGCATAGAAGATCTTTCACACTTTACAAAAGTACTCAGCATAAAGAAGATGAAGCTATCATGATGTATGCAAATGTATGCCTCTGCCAGTGTAGCAAGATATGCAATTATACTAGCGCGTCATGTAGCAATGATTATGACAAGTCCCAACTAGCATGCGCCTCATCGATCAAGCAAAAGCCTGTATGACATGAAGATCAAGTCATCAGATGGTGGATGCTGCATGGCAATGTATCTCGGAAAGGCTATGGAAATGCCTTGATAGGTAGGTATGGTGGCTGTTTTGAGGAAGGATATAAGGAGGTTTATGATGGCAGAGCGTATCATATCAATGGTTTGGATGCACCGGCAAGGTATGCGCCAACTCTCGAGATGAGAAAAGGGCAATGCACGGTACTGAAGAGGCTAGAAAAATATGAGAAAGTGGAAGTGTCAACTTTCGAATACTTACATTAGTCGGAAGAACTCATGCACTTATTGTCGGTAACTCTCAATCTAATTTGGAGGTTCACAAAGATTCAAGTACTCCGAGGAGGAGTGTATGGGGGTTTGGTTATCCTTGCGCATCCTCGACTCATGGTACGTGAGTGTACTCTAATATCTGATCCCTCCAAAGATTAGTGATCCGTCTAGTAGCTAGAGTACTCAACTAGTTTTTTGTAGTTTTCGAAAATAAACACGGATTGCCCAAAATACGACATCTATCACTAATAGGCTAAAGCTCTTGACACCAAAAGTTCCAACATTACTCAAAACAATACCTCAAAATTATTGCAAGTTACTATTACAATCGAATAGGAACCTCAATTACCTACTTCAAGTCAAGACATACAACTCAGTGCAAAAGGCCAACTCTCTAAACAAGATAAACATGAAAACTCAAGAGAGTTCCAGCAACAACCTAAACAAAAGCTCTTAAAAAAGAAATAAACATGAAAGCTAAGAACTAAGCATGACAACAACGACAAAAAAATAAAGAACACACACAACAAGAAAGATAAGCATGAAAATCCTATGATGTGTTCTAGTTAAAGTGGAGCGTTGATACGTCCAAAATGCATCACTATTTTATATCATAATTCACCCATATTCATTGATATATTTCATGTTATGATGCTATTCTTATATTGTTTTGGCTTATTTTACACAGTTTGCAACTTTCCGATGCCGAAGCAGCAGACGTGAGATTCAGCGGTAAAAAGTGGACACAAAGTTGTTGAATCAGAAGACCTACAAATGACCTGAAAATTGACGGAGGTTATTTTCCAGAAAAATGACGAAGGCACGCAAAACAAGAGACAGAGGGGGGCCACCAGGTGCCAAGGTGCCCCCCTGGCGCAGCCCCCACCAGGTGCGCGTCGGGAGGCCGCCTGGACTCCTGGGGCCACCCCGGCTCCCCCTCTGGACTATATATTCATCGTCGTCCGAAAACCCTAAAAAGAGAGGAGTTTCACGAGTTTCGCCGCCGCTCCGTGGCGGAAACCTATAGAGAAGAAAAGACATCTCCAGCGGGCAGAGTATGCCGGGGAGAACACCTCCCGGAAGGGGAGATCAACGCCATCAACATCACCAACGTCACGGTCATCATCGAGATCATCATCAACATCATCGCCAACATTAGCACCAACTCCATCTTCATCCCATCTCATCTCACAATTGCAAATTATGTTGTAATCCGCACTATCTATCCTATCTACTCTACCGGTGTTGATTACAACCTCGTGGTGAATGCTATTGAGTTTTGTTGGAGAAATATTGTTATGTACAGATTGTTTATCATCTATTTATCACCACCGATCATGATCTATTTTATGTCTTGTGAGTAGTTACTTTAGTTCTTGAGGACATGGGAGAAGTCTAGTTGTTAGTAGTCATATGATGTTGAAGTAATATGTGTTGTTTGATATTTAAGTTGTGTTGTTATTTCTCTAGTGGTGTTGTGTGAGTCGAACACTCAACACTTCGCCTTTCTAAGGACCTAGGGGAATACATTGTGTATAAAAAATGCTTATGGTGGGTTGCCGGAGTGACGGAAACCTGAACCCCATTTTTCATACTTTTTCACAAGGGAATAATGGATCCTTGATCGTATTGATGTGGTTAGGCTTTTGCCTTAATTTCTACCTCGTATTTGCGGATGCTTGCAAGGTGTTTAATCATAAGAGTGAACTTATCTTAGTCTAGACGGTGCACTAGCATAGATCCACCCACTCAACACTTATCAACACAAAACATAGTACCGATACGGAATATGGCGAAAGCACGTGACTACCTCTCCCGTGTGTCCTCAAGAACGCTTTAGCCTTTATAAGTTCAGTTGCTAGGATTATCCTTTGCTCAAAAGGATTAGGCCATTTGTTACTCCTCAGTGTCTTTTACTTTGCTTGCTTTTATATTCTCGTTGCTTCTACCGGAAACCCCTAAAAATCTATCTTTCAGTGCTTGCAGCTTTTCCTTTACCGAAGTCACTTATCAATACCTTCTGCTCCTCGTTGGGTTCAACACTCTTACTTATCGAAAACGCTACAATCGATCCCCTACAGTTGAGGGTCATCAAGCTTGTTTCTCTCCCACACAAAGAAAGCTGGGTTCTAAATTGTTATGAACAACAAACAAAGCTAAAGAAAACTAAAAAGTAAAGAGCAAGACGCTCCAAGCATAGCACATAACGCATGAAGTGAGAAAAATACAATGGAACGAAGTACGAACTGATAATTGTTGATGGAGAAGGGTGAAAGGATTGGAATGTCGACTAGAGGGGGGTGAATAGGCGACTAACAATTTTTAAGCTCTTCTTAACAAATTAAGGCTCAACAATAAATATAGGTTGTCTAGAAGTGCGACTACATGACAACCTATATGCCAACTAATGCAACACTATATGAGCAAGCAAGAAAAGAGAAATGAATATAACTTGCACAAAGTAAAGGTAAAGGGGAACATGGGAGACAAGGATATGTTGCCGAAGTTACTTCTCTTTCGAGAAGTACGTCTCCATTTGGAGAGGGTGAGGAGCACAATTCTAACACGAAGCCAACGAGGGCCACTCTATTTCTCCTCACGCTCTTACCAATGCAATATGTCGTGATCCCACTAACGATGCCTTGAAGGCGCACACGAAACCTTTACACAAGGGTGGGGCAGCTCCACACCATGCCGGAGTCTCCCACCTACACCATGAAGCTTCACGACAATGGATTGTGGCTCCGAGGTGGCCTCAAGATCTTAATGGCTCCAAACCACAAGAGGAACAAGATCCACTACAAAAATGGACGAGTAACAAAATTTCCTTTGGATGGAAGTATAGATCTAGGTCTCCTCCCTCAATCCCTAGCTACTCAACAAGTTTGGGTGGCTAGAAATGGAGATCGGGGTCGATGAAGCTTTAGGGCGTCAATGGAGAGAGAGTGTGGCAAGAGGTAGGTGGCAAGGAGGAAGAAGACCTCCTTTTATACATCCCTCTAATTCCAACCGTTATGCGCAGAAAAACATAGGCCGGTACAACCGGCCTGCCAGCCCGGTACAACTGGTCTCCCACGGGCCAGGCGCCCCTCCCCTCTAACCCTAGCCAATGGTCTGTTGGACAGAGCGATACAACCGCTCTGACCCCGGTAGTACCGGATCTATCGGTACAACCGGGGGTCCATCGTCCCACTACCGGCCCAGATCAGAGGAAAACGCTCCAAGCCCGGTGGAGAGTCCGGTGGGGAGGCCGATACAACCGTGCCCCCTAACCCTACAGCGTAACCAGGGGAGAGCGGTACAACCGCTCCTGGTCCCGGTTGTACCGGATTTACCGGTACAACCGGACCACCACTGCCCGGCTACCGGTCAGGATCAGAGAGACCTCCCCTCCATCCCGATGGAGGCACCGGTACTGGGACGGTAGTACCGACCCCTGACAAGGGCGGTACAACCGACCTGGAGCACCGGTACAACCGGCCAGGTGGTGCCCTGGCTGAAAATCCTCCTTTATCCCTTTGCGAGGACCGGTCTTGGTCCCACAACTTTGTGTCCTGTAAGTATACCTGAAAAGCTCATGACACAGTTAGATTTGTAATCCTGTTTTTTAATGAACACCAAAACCAAAGGACGGGAAATGTCCTATCAAACGGGATGCACGGAGGGGGGGGGGAATCCCCAAGCTTAGACGCTTGAGTCTTCTTGAATATTTCTTGGGGGGTGCATGGGGACATCCCCAAGCTTGAGCGTTTGACACTCCCATATTGTATTTCATCATCTTCCTTCGCACACTTGAAAACTCCCTTCATACATGATACGTCCAAAACGTATCGATAATTTCTTCTTGCGCCATGCATGTTTTGTGTGATATTGCTATGATCTAGATACACTTTCATACACTTTTGATCATATTTGGACTAACCTATTAACTCAGTGAACCCCAGTGCCAATTTCTATTTTCTACTGTTTTTATATTCCAGCTTTTCCCAATATAAAAGTTCTCCAACAATCCGGAAAAATGGACAAAAACTCAGCGTACCGGAAGGTTCCAAAGTCCCGAAAGAGGGCCGGGGGGGGGGGGGGGGTCACAACAAGGGGCCCAGGCGGCCACCTGGTGCGGATTAGGGACTGGCCGCACCAGGGGGTCGCCTGGACCCCTGGTGGCCCCCCTGGCTGCCCCCCTTCGCCTATATTTCTCCCGTGAGGTGAAACTTCCGAAGACAGAACCCTTTTTCGCGATCTCGCCTCTATTCCGCCGCCGCTGCGCTTCCAAGATCGGGAGCACCAACAGGACCCTTCCCGGCACCCTTCCGGAGGGAGGATCGACCTCCGGGAGATTCCCCTCCACCATGGACGCTTCCCGGATGTGCCGTGAGTAGTTTCCTTTGGACCATGGGCCCGTGATCAGTAGCTATGTGATGTTCTCCTCCCGTCTTTGTTCTTCATGGATTAGACCTCGTGAGCTGCCCTACATGATCGAGGCACATATGCAATCTTTCTGCTGTTGCTATGCTGAGTTAGATGGGATCTGATGGATTATGAGATTATGTTCAGATTGTGATAGAGTAATATAATTGGTTCTTATCTTTTGTATTTTTGTTCCTAAGTAATTCTTGCATATTATCTGTTGTTGTTTATTGCTTTGGCCAAGTGGTAGGTAGTAACTCCAAGAGGGAACATTATGCTTGATTGTGGATACATGCCCCCTGATGACACGCTTGAGTGACAGAAACATGATTCTAGGGGATGTGTTGTTTCCACAAGGGGAAAACAACGATGCTTGTAACCGTGGTTGCAAGGATTGTTTACTTTATGCAAAGTTCCTTTTAATGCAATTGACTGTTGGTTTGGGTTTACACTTTGGGTGGGACTCGCAACTTAATACCAGCGAGATGTTCTGGATAGATTCTCAAGGTGGATGATTAGTAGTAGATGCAGTTGGATTTCGGTCTACTTATTTTGGCGTACTACCCATGCTTATGAGCCTCTTCCTTTATTTTGTAGCATAGTTAGCATTGCAGTGCGTTTATAATCCTGTCAATTGCCCATCCGTAATTTGTTTACCTCGCATAGAAGTTTTATCGTCTTTTGGGAGAGAGACATCACTAGTGAACATCATGGGACCTCGGTTCATATTCTCATCATTGTTTAAGGGCCTATTTACTTTTCTGCTTTTACTTTCAGTTGCTATCAATATAATTATCCCTTGTGTTTTGATCCTTTGTAAACAACAAGACTGGAGAGATTGACAACATCTCTGAACTTCGTTGGGAGAAAAGTTAATTGTGTTGTGTGCAGGTCCAGGAGAAGCAAGTAATTCTTTTAAGATGGCGCATCACTTGCCGAACCATCTACTTATCATTGCCGGAGTCCTACTGGAGACAAACCCTATCCTCTACATAGGGGTAATTTTCTGCTATCCTACATCTCACCTTCCACTTGGGGTAACCAACGAAGGGCGAGAAACCATTATCATCATCTCGCACATCAAGTAAATTTCTGGCGTCTTTGCCGGGGACTCCGAGTGATAAGATAGGGGAGTTGCCCACTACCTTTTACCTTTAATTTTTAGTCTTGTTAGTTCACCTTTCAGTTTTTATCTTTGTGTCATTTTTCAAAAATTACAAAAAAATCTGCCACACTTGCTGCTACTATGGGTTCCACTAAAAACACCAAGTTGTGTGACTTCACCAGTCACAACAACAAAGACTTCATCTGCACTCCTATTGCCACACTAGTACTCCCTTTATATACTTGTACTCCATAGAGATGATCATTATGCATATAGATATGTGGGGACCTTCACACTATAGAACTTGGCTTGCATATTCCAAGGATGAGCCTCCTCAAACGAGCTCTAGGTCTTCACGAGCGAGCAAGTTAGATGCACCCCCACTAGTTCCATTGGAGAGCTTCTTAGCTCGTATGTGCATCCGTTGCATGGCAATCCCTACTCCTCACATCATATCTATCATTTGGCATCTCTTGCCTATGATTGTCCTCATTGATGTGAGCCTTTCTCATCCTTTTTGTCTTCCTCCTCCGTACTCCTCTCTTTGCCATCCTAAGTGTCAACTCTCGTGCTTACGCTCATCCATTGCATGAGTGCTCAAAATATTGAAAAAGGAGTGGATCAAATTGACTTGTGCCTGGCTAGTGGTCTGGGGACGAGTCAAGATAAGATTCCAGAAAAAGACCAAGTGTGAAACTTTAGTAGATTGAGTTCTCAACAAATAAATTATTTCTTTCTCGTATTCCCTATCCCCCTTCTTGCACGTAAACACCATTTGGAGACATTCGAGTCATGGAAAGCGAGAGCTCTTGCACCTAATGTTCTTTTGTTACTTGTTTCAATGCTAATATAGACTCTTGCATGTTATGACTTGAATTGAATTTCTAACCTTGATTGCTTTACTTTTCAAAGTTCTTATATGGTTGCTAGCATATCACCACAGAAATTATGCCGTTATCATTTACCTACTCGAGGACGAGCAGGAATTAAGCTTGGGGATGTTGATACGTCCAAAACGTATCTATAATTTCTGCTTGCTCCATGCATGTTTTGTGTGATATTGCTATGATCTAGATACACTTTCATACACTTTTGATCATATTTGGACTAACCTATTAACTCAGTGCACCACAGTGCCAGTTCCTGTTTTCTGCTGGTTTTCTATTTTAGTTTTCCCCCATATAAAAAGTGCTCCAAAAATTCGGGAAAAACCAGATAAAAAAATCAGCGCAGAGGAACCTTCCGAAAGAACCTGGGTGGGGCCAGAGGGCTACCACCAGGGGCCCAAGCGCCCTGGTTGCGCGCCCTAGGGCCTGGCCGTGCCAGGGGGGCGCCTGGACCCCTGGTGCCCCCCTGGCTGCCCCCCTTCGCCAATATATTCTCCGTGACGAGAAACCCTCGGGGACAGAACCCTTTTTCGCGATCTCTCCTCTGTTCCGCCGCCGCCGCGCTTCCGAGATCGGGAGCACCAGAAGACCTCTTTCCGGCACCCTGCCGGAGGGAGGGCCGACCTCCGGGAGTCTCCTCTCCACCATGGATGCTTCCCGGATGTCTCGTGAGTACTTTCCTTTGGACCATGGGTCCGTGATTAGTAGCTATGTGATGTTCTGCTCCCCTCTTTGTTCTTCATGGTTTAGACCTCGTGAACTGCCCTACATGATCGAGGCACTTTTGTAATCTTTCTGCTGTTGCTATGCTGAGTTTGATGGGATCTGATGGATTATGAGATTATGTTCAGATTGTGATTGAGTAATATATTTGGTTCTTATCTCTTATATTTTTGTTCTTAAGTAATTCTTGCATGTTCTCCGTTGCTTTTCATTGTGTTGGCCAAGTAGTAGGTAGTAACCCCAAGAGGGAACGTTTTGCTCGATTGTGGGTTCATGCCCCCGATGACACGCTTGAGTGACAGAAACATGAGTCTAGGGTATGTGCTGTTGCCACAAGGGGGAAAACAACGGTGCTTGTAACCGCAGTTGCAAGGATTGTTTACTTTACGCAAAGTGCTTTTTAGTGCAGTTGTCTGTTGCTTTGGGTTTACACTTTGGGTGGGGCTCGCAACTTAATACCAGTGAGATGTTCTGGATAGATATCTCAAGGTGGATGATTAGTAGTAGATGCAGTTGGATTTCGGTCTACTTATTTTGGCGTACTGCCCATGCTTTTGAGCCTCTTCCTTTCTTTTGTAGCATAGTTAGCATTGCGGTGCGTTCATAATCCTGTCAATTGCCCTTCTGTAATTTGTTCACCTCGCATATCAGTTTTATCGTCTTTTGGGAGAGAGATATCACTAGTGAACATCATGTATCCCGGTCCATATCCTCATTAATGTTTCCACGCTTATTTACTTTTCTGCTTTTACTTTCAGTTGCTATCATTATCCCTTGTGTTTGATCCTTTGTGAACAACAAGACCGGAGAGATTGACAACCTCTCTGAACTTCGTTGGGAACAAAGTTATTTGTGTTTGTGTGCAGGTCCGCGTCAGTTGCGCCACTGACACCTACTTATCATCTCCGGAGTCCTACTGGAGACAAACCTTGGTATCTTTACTGAGGGAAATTTGCTGCTTTGCTACATCACGCCTTCCACTTGGAGTTTACCAACGAAAGGCGAGAAATAACTATCATCACCTCGCATATCAAGCCAAATTTCTGGCGCCGTTTCCGGGGACTCCGAGTGCTAAGATAGGGGAGTTGCACACTACCCTTTACCTTTGTTTTTTTAGTCTTGTTAGTTTACCTTTCAGTTTTTATCTTTGTGTCTTATATCAAAAATCACAAAAAAATCTGCCACACTTGCTGCTGCTATGGGTTCCACTGAAAACACCAAGTTGTGTGACTTCATTAGTCACAACAACCAAGACATTATCTGCACCCCAATTGCCACACCTGCCACTTCAGCTACCTATTATAAAATTAAACCTGCCTTGCTAAACCTTGTTATGAGAGATCAATTCTCTGGTGCTGGAGATGATGCTGCTTTACACTTGAACAAATTTGTTGAACTATGTGATATGAAAAAGTATAAAGAAGTAGAAGGTGATATTGTTAAGCTCAAGCTCTTTCCTTTCTCTTTAAGGGGAGAAGCTAAAATCTGGTTTCAATCTTTGCCTAGGAATAGCATAGATTCTTGGGATAAGCGCAAAGATGCTTTTATAGGGAAGTACTACCCACCTGCTAAAATTATCCAATTAAGGAGTAACATTATGAATTTTAAGCAATTGGATAATGAACATGTTGCCCAAGCTTGGGAACAAATAAAATCTCTTGTTAAGAAATACCCTACACATGGTTTGACTACCTGGATGGTTATCCAGACTTTTTATGCAGGCTTGAACATTACCTCGCGAAACCTGTTAGATTCGGCCGTGGGAGGAACCTTTATGTCAACTACACTTGGTGCTGCCACGAAGCTTCTCGATGAGATGATTACCAAATATTCCCAATGGCACAGCGAACGTGCTCCAACAGGTAGGAAGGTAAACTCTGTCAAGGAAATTACCTCCCTCAATGAAAAAGTTGACTTAATTATGTCTCTACTTACCAAGCAACCCTCTATTGATCCTCGTGATGTCCCTTTAAATTCTTTGGTTGCCCAAGAACAAGTAGATGTGAAATTTATTGCTAGAAACAACTTCAACAACAATGCTTATAGGGGTAATTTTGCTATAAATCCTAGACCGTTTCTATCCAACTATGGGAACAACAACACCTACCCTAGCAACAAGACCCCTCTTCTGAATTGGAAAACATGCTTAGAGATTTTATCACTACCCAAAAAGCCTTCAATAAAAATGTAGAGGAGAAATTAGCTAAATTAGGTAATCTCTCTTTGAAGGTAGAAATCTTAGCCCTTGATATTGAGATGCTTAAAATTAGAACCTCTCCCCTTGAGGAGAACAAGGCCACTCCTATTAATGCTATCCAATTGCAAATTAATGAAAATATTAGGATGATGGCTAAACTTAAAGAAAGGTGGGCTAGAGAAAAAGAGGAACATGATAGAATTAAGAGCCTTCCTACAAACCACACAGTTGCCACTATCCAAATTGTTGAGGACACCCAAACTATTAGCACCCAATGCACTCCTAGTCCCGTTGGACCTATTAATGGTGATGCTAATACCTCAACCAAAGATGAAGAAACTCCTATGAACATAGAGGGTTTCAAACAAGTGAGCCTAGACGAAACTACTACAACCTTTGATAGTAGTGATATTGATTTTGATAGTTGCACCCTCTCAGAAGTTATTAGCTTGCTACACAAAATGTCTAGAGACCCCCACACTAGCACACTTAATCTTGCCTTCACGGAGCATATCACAAATACTCTCATCAAAGCTAGGGAGGAGAAGCTTAGAGTAGAAGCCTCCATACCTAGGAAGCTAGATGATGGTTGGGACCCTATGATCAAAATTAAATTAAATAACTTCTCTTGCTATGCCTTATGTGATGTTGGAGCTAGTACCTCCGTTATGCCCAAAAGAATATTTGATATGTTTGAATTGAAACCCTTTGAGCCTTGTTCTTTTGGTGTTCGTCTTATTGATTCTTCCGTAAAGAAACCTTTGGGGAAGATCGATGATGTTCTTATCATTGTCAATGACAACTATGTTCCCGTTGATTTTTATTGTTATGGATATACAGTGTGAACCTTTGTGTACAATTATTTAGGGACGTCCTTTTCTTCGCACCGTTGGTGCGGTTATTGACATGAAAGAGGGGAATATAAAATTCCAATTCCCACTCAAAAAGGGGATGGAACACTTCCCTAGAAAGAAAATCAAGTTACCTTTTGAGTCCGTTACTCGGGCTAGTTATTCTCTTTCTCTTGATAAAACTTGATTCTTCTTTTGCATCATGCCTAGCTGAAAGGCATAAAAGAAAGCACTTTCGGGAGGCAGCCCACAACGAATTTAGGTTTTTCTTTTTGCTTTTGTTGTGTCTTTATGTTTGTTACTACTGTAGCAACATCATTGTATCTTTATTTTTTAGCTTTGTGCCAAGTTGTAGCCTCTTATGATAAGGGAAGCAAAAGTTGTGACATGCTGTCCAGAAAACAGATTCTGTCCCTTGACAGAAAAATTCGAATAATATCACCAGATCATATTTTTTGATCTGATTTTTTTTGACAACGTGATATATACAATTGTGAAACTTTCGTATGTTCTGAGTTTTTTGATTTGAGTTGCAGAAGTGTCCCGAAAAAGTTCTCTACTACCTGCTGTTCTGTTTTTCACAGATTCTGCCACGTTTTGCCTCTCTTCACTTTTGAAAACCTTAAGCTTGCTTTTTCTTTGCAAAAACTTTTTGGCACTCTTCAGAAACAGTAGCTCTTCAAGAATATCTTTATATCCAGTGGGGAAAAATTATTTTATTAAGGGTACTAACCTCTCTAATCAGCTTATGATGAGTTATGTATGAAGGGAGTTTTCAAGTGTGCGATGGAAGATGATGAAAGAAGATCCAGGAGTGTCAAGCTCTCAAGCTTGGGGATGCCCCCATGCATACCTAATAAATATTCAAGGAGACTCAAGTGTCTAAGCTTGGGGATGCCCCCGTGCATCCCCTTCTCCATCAACAATCATCAGTTCGTCCTTCTTCTCACTATATTTTTATCACTTCATGCGCTATGTGCTATGCTTGGAGCGTCTCACTCTTAGGTTTTATTTTTAGTTTTCTTTAGCTTTTCTTGCTATTCATAACAAGTGAGATCCCTTCTTACTTTGTGTGGGAGAGAAACACGCTCCACTTTCAAAATCTAGAACACATCATAGGATTTTTCCTTCCTATCTTTTTGCTGTTGTGTGTTCTTTATCTTTTCGTAGCTACTGCCATGTTTATTCTTAGTATTATTTTGTCTTTAGCAAGAGCCTTGGCTTTTGTTTAGTATGTTGCTGGAACTCTTTTTAGTTTTCATGTTTATCTTGTTAAAGAGAGTTGGTTGTTGCACTGAGTTGTGTCTTGTCTTGAAAGTAGGTAATTGAGGTTGCTATTTAATTCTAGTAGTAACTTGCATTAGTTTTGAGGTATTGTTGTGAGTAATGTTTGAACTTTTGGTGTCAAGAGCTCTAGCCTATTAGTGATAGGTCTCGTATTTTGGGCAATCCGTGTGTATTTTCAAAACCTACAAAACTAGATGAGAACTCTAGCTACTAGATGGATCACTAATCTTTGGAGGGATCAAATATTAGAGAACACACACGTACCATGAGTCGAGGATGCGCAAGGATAACCAAACCCCCATACACTCCTCCTCGGGGTACTTGTCTCTTTGTGAACCTCCTTATTAGATTGAGAGTTACCGATAATAAGTGCATGAGTTCTTCGGACTAATGTAAGTATTGAAAGTTGACACTTCCACCTTCCCATATTTTGCTAGCCTCTCCCGTGCCGTGCATTGCCTTCTTCTCACTCCGAGAGTTGATGTCCACCTTCGCCGGTATATCCAAACCCTTGGCATGATACGCTCTGTCATCATAAACCTCCTTATATCTTTCCTCAAAACAGCCTTCATACCTACCTATCAAGGCATTTCCATAGCCTTTCCGAGATATATTGCCATGCAACTTCCACCTCTTCATGACTTGATCTTCATGTCATACATGTTCCTGCAACACTGGCAGCGACATACATTGCATACATCATGATAGTTATATCTTCTTTATGATTTTGAGTACCTTGTAAAGTGTGAAAGATCTCCTTTACCTTCTTGTAAAATAGAGTGTTGCCCTTAAGTGAGGAAAAGATCCCAATGTGGACACAATAAAAGATCCCAAAGAGGACAAATGAGAGTTAAATAGAAAGATCCATTGAGGCCACAAAAAATACAAAAAAATATAAAAAATATAAAAAAAGAGAAAAAAGAAATAAAAAGAGAGAAAGGGGCAACACTACTATCCTTTTGAGAGATCCACACTAGTACTCCCTTTATATCCTTGTACTCCATAGAGATGATCATTATGCATATAGCTATGTGGGGACCTTCACACTATAGAACTTGGCTTGCATATTCCAAGGATGAGCCTCCTCAAACGAGCTCTAGGTATTCATGAGCTAGCAAGTTAGATGCACCCCCACTAGTTCCATTGGAGAGCTTCTTAGCTCGTATGTGCATCCGTTGCATGGCAATCCCTACTCCTCACATCTTATCTATCATTTGCCATCTCTTGCCTATGATTGTCCTGATTGATGTGAGCCTTTCTCATCCTTTTTGTCTTCCTCCTCCGTACTCCTCTCTTTGCTATCCTAAGTGTCAAGTCTCGTGCTTACGCTCATCCATTGCATGAGTGCTCAAAATATTGAAAAAGGAGTGGATCAAATTGACTTGTACCTGGCTAGTGGTCTGGGGACGAGTCAAGATAAGATTCCAGAAAAAGACCAAGTGTGAAACTTTAGTAGATTGAGTTCTCAACAAATAATTTTTTTTTTCTCGTATTCCATATCCCCCTTCTTGCATGCAAACACCATTTGTAGACATTCGAGTCACGGACAGCGAGAGCTCTTGCACCTAATGTTCTTTTGTTACTTGTTTCAATGCTAATATAGACTCTTGCATGTTATGACTGGAACTGAATTTCTAACCTTGATTGCTTTACTTTTCAAAGTTCTTATATGGTTGCTAGCATGTCACCACAGAAATTATGCCGTTATCATTTACCTACTCGAGGAGGAGCAGGAATTAAGCTTGGGGATGTTGATACGTCCAAAACGTATCTATAATTTCTGCTTGCTCCATGCATATTTTGTGTGATATTGCTATGATCTAGATACACTTTCATACACTTTTGATCACATTTGGACTAACCTATTAACTCAGTGCACCACAGTGCCAGTTCTTGTTTTCAGCTGTTTTTCTATTTCAGTTTTCCCCCATATAAAAAGTGCTCCAAAAATTCGGGAAAAATCAGATAAAAAATCAGCGCAGAGGAACCTTCCGGAAGAACCTGCGTGGGGACAGAGGGCCACCACTAGGGGCCCAGGCACCCTGGTGACGTGCCCTAGGGCCTGGCCGCGCCAGGGGGGGGGGCTTGGACCCCTGGTGGCCCCCTTCGCCTATATATTCGCCGTGACGAGAAACCATCGGGGACAGAACCCTTTTTCGCGATATCTCCTCTGTTCCGCCGCCGCCGCGCTTCCGAGATCAGGAGCACCAGAAGACCTCTTCCCGGCACCCTGCCGGAGGGAGGGCCGACCTTCGGGAGTCTCCTCTCCACCATGGATGCTTCCCGGATGTCTCGTGACTAGTTTCCTTTGGACCATGGGTCCGTGATCAGTACCTATGTGATGTTCTCCTCCCCTCTTTGTTCTTCATGGTTTGGACCTCGTGAGCTGCCCTACATGATCGAGGCACTTTTGTAATCTTTCTGCTGTTGCTATGTTGAGTTTGATGGGATCTGATGGATTATGAGATTATGTTCAGATTGTGATTGAGTAATATATTTGGTTCTTATCTCTTATATTTTTGTTCTTAAGTAATTCTTGCATGTTCTCCGTTGCTGTTTATTACTTTGGCCAAGTAGTAGGTAGTAACCCCAAGAGGGAACGTTTTGCTCGATTGTGGGTTCATGCCCCCCGATGACACGCTTGAGTGACAGAAACATGAGTCTAGGGGATGTGCTGTTGCCACAAGGGGGAAAACAACGGTGCTTGTAACCGCGGTTGCAAGGATTGTTTACTTTACGCAAAGTGCTTTTTAATGCAGTTGTCTGTTGCTTTGGGTTTACACTTTGGGTGGGGCTCGCAACTTAATACCAGCGAGATGTTCTGGATAGATATCTCACGGTGGATGATTAGTAGTAGATGAAGTTGGATTTCGGTCTACTTATTTTGGCGTACTGCCCGTGCTTTTGAACCTCTTCCTTTTTTTTGTAGCATAGTTAGCATTGTGGTGCGTTCATAATCCTGTCAATTGCCCTTCTGTAATTTGTTCACCTTGCATAGCAGTTTTATCGTCTTTTGGGAGAGAGACATCACTAGTGAACATCACGTATCCTGGTCCATATCCTCATTACTGTTTCCACGCTCATTTACTTTTCGGCTTTTACTTTCAGTTGCTATCATTATCCCTTGTGTTTGATCCTTTGTGAACAACAAGACAGGAGAGATTGACAACCTCTCTGAACTTCGTTGGGAACAAAGTTATTTGTGTCTGTGTGCAGGTCCGCGTCAGTTGCGCCGCTGACACCTACTTATAGTCTCCGGAGTCCTACTGGAGACAAACCTTGGTATCTTTACTGAGGGAAATTTGCTGCTGTGCTACATCACGCCTTCCACTTGGGGTTTACCAACGAAGGGCGAGAAATCACTATCATCACCTCGCACATCATAAGCTCAAACTTTTTCCCTTTCTCTTTGAGAGGAAAAGCTAAAATCTTGTTTCAATCTTTGCCTAGGAATAGCATAGATTCTTGGGATAAGTGCAAAGATGCTATTATTGGGAAGTAGTACCCACCTGCTAAAATTATCCAATTGAGAATAACATTATGAATTTGAGGTAATTGGATAATGAACACGTTGCCCAAGCTTGGGAACGTATGAAATCTCTTGTTAAGAAATGCCCTACACATGGTTGACTACCTGGATGGTTATCCAGACTTTTTATGCAGGATTGAACTTTACCTCGCGGAACCTGTTAGATTCGGCCGCGGGAGGAACCTTTATGCCAACTAAACTTGGCGCTGCCACAAAACTTCTCAACGAGATGATGACCAACTATTCCCAATGGCACAACAAACGCGCTCCAACAGGTAGGAAGGTAAACTCAGTCGAGGAGATTACCTCCCTAAATGAAAAAGTTGACTTAATTATGTCTCTACTTACGAAGAAACCCTCTATTGATCCTCATGATGTTCCTTTAAATTCTTTGGTTTCTCAGGAACAAGTAGATATGAACTTCATTGCTAGAAACAACTTCAAGAATAATGCTTATAGGGGCAACTTTGCAAATAATCCTAGACCATTTCCATACAACTATGGGAACAACAACACTTACCCTAGCAACAAGAACCCCACTCCTGAATTAGAAAGCATGCTAAGAGACTTAATCACTACCCAAAAAGGCTTCAACAAGAATGTAGAAGAAAAGTTAGCTAAATTAGATAACCTTTGTTTGAAGGTAGAAAACTTAGCCCTTGATGTTGAGATGTTAAAAATTAGAACATCTCCCCTTGAGGAAAGTAAGTCCACTCCTATTAATGCTATCCAATTACAAATCAATGAAAATATTAGGATGATGGCTAAACTTAAAGAAAGATGGGCTAGAGAAAAAGAGGAAGATGATAGAATTAAGAGCCTTCCTACACACCACACAGTTGCCACTATCCCAATTGTTGAGGACACTGAAACTATTAGCACCCAATGCACTCCTGGTCCCATTGGACCTATTAATGGTGATGCTAATACCTCAACCGTAGAAGAAGAAACTCCTATGAACATAGAGGGTTTCAAACAAGTGAGCCTATATGACATTACTACCACCTTTGATAGTAGTGATATTGATTTTGATAGTTGCACCCTCTCGGAAGTTATTAGCTTGCTACACAAAATGTCTAGAGACCCCCACACTAGCACACTTAATCTTGCCTTCGCGGAGCATATCATAAATTCTCTCATTAAATCTAGGGAGGAGACGCTTAGGATAGAATCCTCCATACCTAGGAAGCTAGATGATGGTTGGGACCCTATGATCAAAATTAAATTAAATAACTTCTCTTGCTATGCTTTATGTGACGTTGGAGCTAGTACCTCCGTCATGCCCAAAAGAATGTATGATATGTTTGAATTGAAACCTTTTGATTCTTGTTCTTTTGGTGTTCGTCTCGTTGATTCTTCCGTAAATAAACCTTTGGGGAAGATTGACGATGTTCTTATCATTGTCAATGAAAATTACGTGCCATTTGGTTTTATTATTATGGATATAGAGTGTGAACCTTTATGTCCAATTATTTTGGGACGTCCTTTTCTTCGCACTGTTGGTGCCGTTATTGACATGAAAGAGGGGGATATAAAATTTCAATTCCCTCTCAAAAAGGGGATGGATAAATTCCCTTCAAATAAAATCAAGTTACCTTTTGAGTCTGTTACAGGGGCTAGCTATTCTCTTTTTCTTGATAAAACTTGATTCTTCTTTTGCTTTATGCCTAGCTTAAAGGCGTAAAAGAAAGCGCTTGTTGGGAGGCAACCCAAGATGTTTTTACTTCTGATTTAAGTGGTATTGATGATTGTTACTACTGTAGCAACATCATTGTATCTTTATTTTCAAGCTTTGTTCCAAGTTATAGCCTCATATGACAAGGGAAGTAAAAGTTGTGACAAGTTGTCAAGAATACAGATTCTGTCTTCTCGACGGAAAAAATCGGATCAAATCACCAGTTCATATTTTTGAGCTGAATTTTTTACACAGCGTGCTCTATAAAATTAGAGAACTTTCGTATGTTCTCAGTTTTGTGATTTGAGTTGCAGAAGTGCCCCAAAAAAAAATCTCTACTACCTGCTGTCCTGTTTTTCACAGATTCTGCCACGTTTTTCCTCTCCTTACTTTTGCAAACCTTAAGCTTTCTTTTTCTTTGCAAAAACCTTTTGTCAATCTTGAAAAACAGTAGCTCTTCAAGAATATATTTATATCCAGTGGGTAAAAATTATTTTATTAAGGGTACTAACCTCTCTAATCAGCTTATGATGAGTTATGTATGAAGGGAGTTTTCAAGTGTGCGATTGAAGATGATGAAAGAAGATTCGGGAGTGTCAAGCGCTCAAGCATGGGTATGCCCCCATGCATCCCCAATAAAAATTCAAAGAGACTCAAGTGTCTAATCTTGGGGATGCCCCCATGCATCCCATTCTCCATCAACAATCATCAGTTCGTCCTTTGTCTCACTATATTTTTATCACTTCATGCGTTATGTGCTATGCTTGGAGCGTCTCGCTCTTAGGTTTTATGTTTAGTTTTCTTTAGCTTTGCTTGCTGTTCATAACAAGTTAGATCCCATCTTACTTTGTGTGGGAGAGAAACACACTCCACTTTCAAAATCTAGACCGCATCATAGAATTCTTCATGCCTATCTTTTTGCTGTTGTGTGTTCTTTATCTTTTCATAGCTACTGCCATGTTTAGTTTTAGTCTTAGTTTGTATTTAGCAAGAGCCATGGATTTTGTTTAGTTTGTTGCGGGAACTCTCTTTAGTTTTCATGTTTATCTTGTTAAGAGAGTTGGTTGTTGCACTGAGTTATGTCTTGTCTTGAAAGTAGGTAATTGAGGTTGCTATTTAATTTTGGTAGTAACTTGCAATAGTTTTGAGGTATTGATGTGAGTAATGTTTGAACTTTTGGTGTCAAGAGCTCTTGCCTATTAGTGATAGGTGTCGTATTTTGGGCAATCCGTGTTATTTTCAGAACCTACAAAACTAGTTGAGAACTCTAGCTACTAGATGGATGTCAGAACCCTCTGTTAGGTAATGTGCTGGGATCAAAGTCACCTTGCATTCATCAAAGAAAAACAAATGGAAATCAAATTCAAACTCAAATGGGAGAAGGAACACCCCCAGATGAATTAATTCAAAAGGCCAGAAATAAATCTTCTCCAAAAATTCATGTTTGATTTTTGAAAAGTCTTATAAATGAGTGTGATCACATATCAAGTGATGTGGGACCCACCCCATGGTCATGGAATTTTCAAATATTCAAACAGGACCTTGGAATTAATCAAAAACCCCTATTTGATTTAAGATTCAAATAATTTGAATTTTAAAAAGTGCCAAACTTTGCAAATGGCTAGTATATATTATTATAGGGCCATATAAAAAGTTTTAGCATTTTACAAAATGGTTTGCTATTTTATTTAGAAAAACCAAAACAAAGACAGAAAAGAAATTAGAAAAGAAAAACAGAAAGGAGAGAAAAGGGCTTACATGTCACCTAGGCGAAGGCAGCCCACGCAGCCCAGCCAGGCCACCCGGCCCAAAGGGGAAAGGGGGTCTTCTTCCCCGACCCCGCGCCTCCAAGCTGCTCGTTGGAATGCCACCGAGCTAGACGAGCACGTCGCCGCTTCCCCAACCTCCACCTGCCCCTCTGGAGCCTCCTAGGCGCGCCTCGCAGCTCCTGGAGAGGCCGTGCGTTTATTCCCCCCTCCCCAGTGCCTATCCTCCTCTCTCTCGCTGAGCCCCGCGAAGAACCGAACGCCGCCGTCGCCATGGATTGAAGCACGCGTGGCCACCGTCGTCCCCGAGCCATGCCGTCGTGTACCTCGTATCCGCCGTCCTCGACTACGTCACCTTGCGCAAGGAATCGTCCGAGGAGTTCAGAGCAGCCACCCCCTTCGTCGTCTTCAACTCCGGCCGCCGCGGATCCACTTCGAATTCCGGCGCCACTGTGACCTCCCCGCCTCCATCAGCTACTCCGTCGTGTTCCTAGCACCACGGTGAGCTTTTCCCCTAACCCATCGAAGCCCCGCTCGCCCTCTGTGCCTTTCCACCATGAGAGCCGAAGCATTCCGCCGCCGTGGTCCATGTCGGCGAGCCCCCGCTACGCAATCGAGCTCGCCGCCATGTCCATGGTGATCCCCTTGCTCCGCTGCTCCGTTTGCACCTACGCCCGCTCAAAATGGCGCACCCCAGTGAGTTTCACCTCAAGCCCGTGGCTCCGCCGCTGCCAGAGCACCCCCGCCCTGGTTCTTGGTCCCATTCGATGCGCGGCGCCAAGAGCTGCGTCTCAGTGGCCGCAACACTCGATTTGGGCCACGGATTCGAGAACCCGAGCAGCGCCGCCGCGATTTTTTCCACCGGCGGCTAGCCGCCGGCGAGGCCAACGTGGCCGCGATTAACTTAGTTGCTAATCCCCCCTCCAGCCACTGACATGTGGGCCCTAGGCCTAATTAACCCCCTGTTACGTTTAAATCTTAATTAAACGATTTAATTAACACAGTGACACTTACAGGTGGGACGCAGTGGTCAGTGACCCCCTGACGCCAGCATGACCTCATGCTGAGCAGTAAATCAGTTTTCTATTTAAATAATAACTCAGAAAATCCAGAAAATGCTTTAAACTTTGGAAATTCATAATTAATTCATCCTAACTCCAAATATAGCAAATAATATGTCTAAAATTATCATAAAAATGCAAGGATTGTGAATATGCAATTTGTTTTCATGTTTGACCAATTTAAATTGGGTGAACAGTGACATATGTCCATATGGCTTTAATTTGAATTCAAATTTGGAGTGATTTTGCAAATGACTTTGCAACACACTTCTTTTAAATAGTTTCATCCACACATCAGAGACTTTACCTCACCTTTACAACATCACTTCATGATCAACCTTTTCAAATGAACATTCATGGATTCAAATGCATTTGAAATTCATCGATGAATCATATGGAGTTTGAATTTGCAACTCAAATGCAATACACTCCATTTAAATGGAATTGACAACACATCAGCACCCTTACACCATGTTATAACATTTGATCATGTGCTTGAGCATTGCATTCATATTGATTGCTACTTCATGCTTTGTTTGTCCAGATAGAAGTGGAGCCAGAACCGGAGACCACCCCCTTCGTTGAAGACACCGTGTGTGAACCTCGTCAGCAAGGCAAGCAAACCCCCATTGATCATGTCGATAAAATCCCACTTCCCTCTCATGTCTCGCTTATGCATTGTATAGGATGATTACCATGCTACATATCTACCGCATAGATGAACCCATTCCTTTGCATGACCTATCTTTTGTCACAGTAGTAAGCAAACCACAATCCTAGCAAATGTAGGAGTTGGTTGATATCATGTAACCCCTGCAACTGTTATTGCTTATTGCATGCTTAGAGTGGTACAATGTTGATACTTTTATGTGAGTCGGGATGGTAGAAATCTTGATGATGATGGTGGAAATGTGTTGGTGAATCTACCCTAATACAAGGTGAACGATGAGAGGCTGTGTAGGAGTACACGGTGGGTTGTCTCGTTGAACACCGCCCTAAGTCCGAGTTCTTGTGTGGTGATCCAAGATGAAGAGTACAACCACACATTGGGCTCACGCACCCCTCTCAGCCTACTAACTCATCCCTTTCGATGTCCAGATGTCGCAGTAGTTCGGAGTTCTGGTAAGTTTGTGGCCTGGCTGCTAAGTGAGAGAACGACTCAGCCGAGACCGGCTTATGCACCACGCACACAGAATCTGGGTCCACTTCGGTAAACCGGCCGGGTTCACGATAGTGGTAGCCAACCCAGGTAGGCGGCTTTCTTGGACTAGATCGGCTATGAGGTAACAGTTGTGGTGGCATCCTCGCTGTCACCTCTTGAACGGTGACACACAAAATGCGGTAACTGATGACACATGTGTGTAGCGGTACACCCGTGCAGGGTTAACAAAACTATTCGAATAGCCGCGTCCGCGGTAAGGGACTTCTTGGAAAGCTTAGCTTGATTATTAGACAACTTGATCTAGATACTTATAAAACTTGCCAAGATAAGCGTGAGTGCTATGGCGTGCTTTATCGTGGGGAAGTCGAGGAAGGCACCATAGTGGTGTAATTGGTTGGAGACATGTAGTGGACTCGTGTACGCTTCTTACCTCAAGTCTGGTACTCGTAGTTCAGGACTAGCCAAGTCAAAGCTGGCACTTCTACAATTGAACCCCACCTCCCTTTACCTTCATACATGTGCATGAGTAGTATAGTTCCTACGTAAGTCTTGCTGAGTACGACTTTGTACTCACGTTTGCTTATTCTATGTTTTAGATGAACCCACTGCCCCCGAAGGTGGATTCTTCCTCGAGCTCGACGACTGAAGACCAAGCTAGTGTAGTCCCAGTCAGCAGACTGGTTCCCTCGTGGAAGGGCTTGTTTATAGATAAGGCTTCTCTAAGCCATTTGTTAAACTTGTCTGTACTCAGACCTACTTTGCTTCCGCATGTTTGATGTAATGTTGGATCACAGACTTGTGATCTCTGTGTGCACTCTGTAAGAGTTATCAATAAAGTTGTATACTTTGTAGAGAATTTCAATGATACCTGCTGTTCATACTAGACATGTGTGCTGCGTGTATGATTATAACATTCATGTCTTAGTATGGGTTTTCGAGACCTTAGTTGTGATCTGGCTGGCGGTCTTTTATACACCAAGTGGCCCTTAGATGTGCGAAGCTTGGGGCATCGCGATGCGATTGCTCGTGACTCTGTAACGTGCACACTTTGATGTATGATCGAGCCCTCCCTAGACCCCGACTAAGTGATCGGGCTGGAGTAAGTCTATGTAAGGGTTATAATACAATCGATAGTATGGTTGATGCGACTTGTCTATGAGTATGGGAGTTCACCACCCATATCATTTAGACTTGTGTGAGGACGATGAGGACCCATTTTAGATGATCATCCGACTTGGATGGGATGCCCCTCACGTTCGATGCTTTCCGAGAACGTTCTGTGCTTGGCCTTGTCTGCTTAGACAAGTGGGTACGGTTCTCGGCTCTCCATATGATTGTGTTGTAGCGAGTCTTGCATACGCTAACAACGGGTCCAGACAATGGATCACTAATCTTTGGAGGGATAGGATATTAGAGTACACTCCCGTACCATGAGTCGAGGATGCGCAAGGATGCTTTCCGAGAACGTTCTGTGCTTGGCCTTGTCTGCTTAGACAAGTGGGTACGGTTCTCGGCTCTCCATATGATTGTGTTGTAGCGAGTCTTGCATACGCTAACCCCGGGTCCCGACAATGGATCACTAATCTTTGGAGGGATCAGATATTAGAGTACACTCACGTACCATGAGTCGAGGATGCGCAAGGTTAACAAAAACCCCATACACTCCTCCTCAGGGTACTTGTCTCTTTGTGAAACCTCCTTATTAGATTGAGAATTACCGATAATAAGTGCATGAGTTATTCAGACTAATGTAAGTATTCAAAGTTGACACTTCCACATCCTCATATTTGCTAGCCTCTGTCATGTCGTGCATTTCCCTCTTCTCACTCCGAGAGTTGGCGTCCACCTACGCCGGTACATCCAAACCCTTGGCATGATACGCTCTGTCATCATAAACCTCCATATATCTTTCCTCAAAACAGCCACCATACCAACCTATCAAGGCATTTCCATAGCCTTTCCGAGATATATTTCCATGCAACACCACCTCTTCATGACTTGATCTTCATGTCCTACATGTTCCTGCTACACTGGCAGAGGCATACATTGCATACATCATCATAGCTACATGTTCTTTTTGTTTTTGAGTACCTTGTAAAGTGTTAAAGATCTGCTATACCCTGTTGTAAATTAGAGTGTTGCCCTTAAGTGAGGAAAAGATCCCAAAGTGGACAAAATAAAAGATCCCAAAGAGGACAAATGAGAGTTAAATAGAAAGAGCCATTGAGGCCACCAAAAAAATAAAAAAAATAGAAAAAAGAGAAAAGAAAATAAAAAGAGAGAAAGGGAAACAGTACAATCCTTTTGAAAGATCCACACTAGTACTCCCTCTTGTCCTTGTACTCCATAGAGATGATCATTCATGCATATAGTTATGTGGGGACCTTCACACTACAGAACTTGGCTTGCATATTCCAAGGATGAGCCTCCTCAAAAGAGCTCTAGGTCTTCATGAGCGAGCAAGTTAGATACACCCCCTAGTTCCATTGGAGAGCTTTTTAGCTCATATGTGCATCCGTTGCATGGCAATCCCTACTCCTCACATCGTATCTACCATTTGGCCTTCTCACATACGATTGTCCTCATATATGTGAGCCTTTCTCATCCTTTTTGTCTTCCTCCTCCACCATATTTCTCTCTTTGCCATCCTAAGTGTCAACTCTCGTGCTTACGCTCATCCATTGCATGAGTGCTCAAAATATCGAAAAGGAGTGAATAAAATTGACTTGTACCTGGCTAGTGGTCTAGGGACGAGTCAAGATAAGATTACAAAGAAGACCAAGTGTGAAACTTTAGTAGATTGAGTTCTCAACAAAAATACATTTTTTCTTGTATTCCCTATCCATCTTCTTGCACACAAACACCATTTGGACACATCCGAGTCACGAACTGCGAGAGCTCTTGCACCTAATGTTCTTTTGTTACTTGTTTCAATGCTAATATAGACTCTTGCATGTTACGCCTTGAATTGAATCACATACATTGATTGCTTTACTTTTCAAAGTTCTTATATGGTTGATAGCATGTCACCACAAAAATTATGCTTGTTATCATTTACCTAGTCGAGGACGAGTAGGTATTAAGCTTGGGGATGTTGATACGTCCCAAATGTATCGATAATTTCTTCTTGCTCAATGCATGTTTTGTGTGATATTTCTATGATCTAGATAAACTTTCATACACTTTTGATGAGCCTCCTCAAATTACCTCTAGGTCTTCTTGAGCAAGCAAGTTGGATGCACCCCCACTAGTTCCATTGGAGAGCTTACCTTAGCTCACATGTGCATCCGTTGCATGGCAATCTCTACTTCTCACATCATATCTATCATTTGGCTTTCTCTCGCCTATGATTGTCCTCATTGATGTGAGCCTTTCACACCCTTTTTTGTCTTCTTCCTCCACCATTTTCTCTCTTTTCCATCCTAAGTGTCAATTTTTTTTTGCTTACGCTCATCCGTTGCATGAGTGCTCAAAATATCAAACAGGAGTGGATCATTTTGGCTTGTACCTGGCTAGTGGTCTGGGGATGAGTCAAGATAAGATTCCAAAGAATACCAAGTGTGAAACTTTAGTAGATTGAGTTCTCAACACAAAAATACTTTTTTTCTCGTCTATCCCTATCCCCTTTCTTGCACGCAAACACCATTTGGAGACATCCGAGTCACGGACAGCGAGAGCTCTTGCACCTTTATGTTCTTATGTTGCTTGTTTCAATGCTAATATAGACTCTTACCTGTTATGACTTGAATTGAATTACATGCCTTGATTGTTTTACTTAAAAGTTCTTATATGGTTGGTAGCATGTCAACACAGAAATTATGCTTGTTATCATTTACCTACTCGAGGACGAACAGGAATTAAGCTTGGGGATGTTGATACGTCCAAAACGTATCTATAATTTCTGCTTGCTCCATCATTCTTTTGTGTGATATTGCTATGATATTGATGCACTTCCATACACTTTTGATCATATTTGGACTAACCTATTAAATCAGTGCACCCCAGTGCCTGTTTCTGTTTTCTTCTGTTTTTCTATTTCAGTTTTTCCCAATATAAAAAGTTCTCCAAAAATCCGGGAAAAATCGGATAAAAATTCCGCGTACCGGAAGGTACCAGAGCCCCGAATGAGGGCCGGGGGGCACCACCAGGGACCCAGGAGGCCACCTGGCGCGGCCTATGCTCTGGCCGCGCCAGGGGGGGGGGTGCCTGGACCCCTGGTGGCCCCCTGGCTGCCCCCTTCGGCTATATATCTCCCGTGACGTGAAACTTCCGAAGACAGAACCCTTTTTCGCGATCTCGCCTCTGTTCCGCCGCCGCCGTCCTTCCAAGATCGAGAGCACCATTAGGACCCTTCCCGGCACCTTGCCGGAGGGAGGATCGACCTCCGGGAGCTTCCCCTCCACCATGGACGCTTCCCGGATGTGCCGTGAGTAGTTTTCTTTGGACCATGGGTCTGTGAACAGTAGCTATGTGATGTTCTCCTCCCCTCTTTGTTCTTCATGGTTTAGACCTCGTGAGGTTCCCTACATGATCGAGGCACATATGTAATCTTTCTGCTGTTGCTATACTGAGTTTGATGTGATCTGATGGATTATGAGATTATGTTCAGATTGTGATAGAGTAATATAATTGGTTCTTATCTTTTGTATTTTTGTTCCTAAGTAATTTTTGCATGTTCTCCGTTGCTGTTTATTGCTTTGGCCAGGTGGTAGGTAGTAACTCCAAGAGGGAACGTTATGCTCGATTGTGGGTACATGCCCCCTGATGACACGCTTGAGTGACAAAAGCATGAGTCTAGGGGATGTGTTGTGGCCACAAGGGGGAAAACGGTGCTTGTAACCGCGGTTGCAAGGATTGTTTACTTTACAGAAAGTTCTTTTTAATGCAGTTATCTGTTGCTTTGGGTTTACACTTTGGGGGGGACTCGCAAGTTAATACCAGCGAGATGTTATGGATAGATATCTCAAGGTGGATGATTAGTAGTAGATGCAGTTGGATTTCGGTCTACTTATTTTGGCGTACTGCCCATGCTTATGAGCCTCTTCCTTTCTTTTTTAGCATAGTTAGCATTGCGTTGCGTTTATTATCCTGTCAATTGCCCATCAGCAATTTGTTTACCTCGCATAGTAGCTTTATCGTCTTTTGGGAGAGAGACGTCACTAGTGAACATCACGGGACCTCGACCCATATTCTCATCATTGTTTACAAGCCTATTTACTTTTCTGCTTTTAATTTCAGTTGCTATCATTATCATTATCCCTTGTGTTTCGATCCTTTGTAAACAACAAGAACGGAGAGATTGACAACCTCTCTGAACTTCGTTGGGAGAAAAGTTAATTGTGTTGTGTGAAGGTCCAGGAGAAGCAAGTGATTCTTTTCAGACGGCGCATCACTTGCCGAACCACCTACTTATCATTGCCGGAGTCCTACGGGAGAAAAACCCTATCCTCTACATAGGGGAAATTTTCTGCTATCCTCATCTCACCTTCCACTTGGGGTAACCAACAAAGGGCGAGAAACCATTATCATCATCTCGCACATCAATACATAGCTAATCATAAGCTGATTAGAGAGGTTAGTACCCATAATAAAATTTTTTCCTCTACTGGAAATAAAGATATTCTTGAAGAGCTACTGTTTCTCAAGAGTCCGAAAAGGCTTTTTCAAAGAAAAAGCTAGCGCAAGACATAATCTGTTTTTTGGACAACACGTCACAACTTTTGAACTTTCTTGCAATCAGAGGCTAAACTTGGCAAAAAGCTTGAAACTAAAGATACAATGATATTGCTACAGTAGTAACAATCATCAAGACCACAAAAAACAGAAGGAAAGACATCTTGGGTTGCCTCCCAACAAGCGCTTTCTTTTACGTCTTTGAGCTAGGCACAAAGCAAAAAAATATCAAGTTTTATCAAGAGTAAGAGAATAGCTAGCCCGTGTAACTGATTCAAAAGGTAATTTAATCTTCTTTCTAAGGAAGTGTTCCATCCCCTTAATGAGAGGGAATTGGAATTTTATATTCCCCTCTTTCATATTAATGACGGCACCAACGGTGCGAAGAAAAGGACGTCCCAAAATAATTGGACATAAGGGTTCACACTCAATGTCCATAATAGTGAAATCAACAGGAACATAATTGTCATTGACAATAATAAGAACATCGTCAATCTTCCCCAAAATTTTCTTTACGAAAGAATCAACAAGATGAACACCAAAAGAACTAGGATCAAAATGTTTTAATTCAAACATATCATACATTCTTTTGGGCATAACGGAGGTACTAGCTCCAACATCACATAAAGAAAAGCAAGAGAAGTTATTGATACGCGAGAGATGATAACGGCTTCTCGCCCTTCCTTGGTTACACCAAGTGCCAGGTGAGATGTAGCGTAGCAACAAGTTTCCCTTAGCAAAAATACCAAGGTTTAGTTCGACTAGTAGGACTCCAAGGTCGACAAGTAGGTGGTAAATTGAACAATGGCGCCGTTCACAACCTTAGGTTGCTTACTTTACCTGGACCTGCACACAAACACAAATAACTTTTCTCCCAACGAAGTTCAGAGAGGTTGTCAATCTTTCCGGCCTTGCCGTTTACAAAGGATCAACGCAAGAGATAATAGTAGTGATAATTGCAACTAGAAAGTAAAAGCAAGAAGTAAATTGAGGGTGTAAACAGTGGTGAAAATATGGACCGGGGTCCCATGATGTTCACTAGTGATGTCTCTCTCCTAAAAGGCGATAAACAACTATGCAAGGTAAACAAATTAGAGCTGGGCAATTGACAGGATTAAAAATGCACCGAAATGCTACAGAAGAAAGGAAGATGCTCAAAAGAATGGGGGTACGCCAATATAAGTAGACCGAAATCCATATGCATCTACTGCTAATCATCCACCTTGAGATATCTATCCAGAACATCTCGCTGGTATTAAGTTGCGAGCCCCACCCAAAGTGTAAACCCAAAGGAATGGACAACTACATTAAAATAACTTTGCATAAATTAAACAATCCTTGCAACCGCGGTTACAACCACCGTTGTTTTCCCCCTTGTGGAAACATCACATCCTCTAGACTCATGTTTCTGTCACTCAAGCTAGTCATCAGGGGGCATGAACCAACAATCAAGCATAACGCTCCCTCTTGGAGTCACTACCTACTACTTGGCCAAAGCAATAAACAGTAACAGAGAACATGCAAGAATTATTCAAGAACAAAAGTATAAAATAGAAGAACCAAATACATTATTCATCACAATCTCAACATAGTCTCATAATGCATCAGATCCCAGCAAACTCAACATAGCAACAACAGAAAGAATTACATATGTGCCTTGAACATGTAGGGCAGCTCACAAGGTCTAATCCATGAAGAACAAAGAGGGGGAGTGAACATCACATAGCTACTGATCATGGACCCATGGTCCATGGTGGACTACTCACGGATCATCCGGGAAGCGTCCATGGTGGTGGAGAAGCTCCCGGAGGTCAATCCTCCCTCCCGCAGGGTGCCGGGAAGAGCTCTACTGGCGCTCCCGATCTTGGTAGCGCGGAGGCGGCGGAACAGAGGCGAGATCGCGAAAAAGGGTTTTGTCCTCGAGGGTTTCGGGACGAGTGGTAAATATAGGTCGAAGGGGGGGGGGGGCAGGGGGTGGCCCATGGTGTCTGACGGGATCAGCCCCGGAAAATCCCATGGCCAGGGACCCTGGGTTAGTCATAGAGAAGGAACAGGTTGGACGATACTCGTCGGCTAACAGGAGAAGTACTTCCTGCTCGATATTATTGCGTGAGGGGGTGATTAAAGGGGAGGCCAAGGCGAGTTCTCGCAAGACCAGGAGAGTAGATTGTGTATTGGATTGATCTGGACGTATCTGATGGCGCAAGAGTTGACGGGTGTAGTCTTCTCGCCCTTCGTTGGTGAGCCCCAAGTGGAAGGTGTGATGCAGCACAGCAGCAAATTTCCCTCAGTAAAGATACCAAGGTTTGTCTCCAGTAGGACTCCAGAGATGATAAGTAGGTGTCAGCGGCGCAACTGACGCGGACCTGCACACAGACACAAATAACTTTGTTCCCAACGAAGTTCAGAGAGGTTGTCAATCTCTCCGGTCTTGTTGTTCACAAAGGATCAAACACAAGGGATAATGATAACAACTGAAAGTAAAAGCAGAAAAGTAAATAAGCGTGGAATCAGTAATGAGGATATGGACCGGGATACGTGATGTTCACTAGTGATGTCTCTCTCCCAAAAGACGATAAAACTGCTATGCGAGGTAAAGAATTTACAGAAGGGCAATTGACAGGATTATGAACGCACCGCAATGCTAAGTATGCTACAAAAGAAAGGAAGAGGCTCAAAAGCACGAGCAGTACGCCAAAGTAAGTAGACCGAAATCCAACTGCATCTACTACTAATCATCCACCTTGAGATATCTATTCAGAACATCTCGCTGGTATTAAGTTGCGAGCCCCACCCAAAGTGTAAACCCAAAGCAACAGACAACTGCATTAAAAAGCACTTTGCGTAAAGTAAACAATCCTTGCAACCGCGGTTACAAGCACCATTGTTTTCCCCCTTGTGGCAACAGCACATCCACTAGACTCATGTTTCTGTCACTCAAGCGTGTCATCGGGGGCTTGAACCCACAATCGAGCATAACGTTCCCTCTTGGGGTCACTACCTACTACTTGGCCAAAGCAATAAACATCAACGGAGAACATGCAAGAATTACTTAGGAATAAAAATATAAGAGATAAAAACCAAATATATTACTCAATCACAATCTGAACATAATCTCATAATCCATCAGATCCCATCAAACTCAACATAGCAACAGCAGAAAGATTACAAAAGTGCCTCGATCATGTAGGGCAGATCACGAGGTCTAAACCATGAAGAACAAATAGGGGAGGATAACATCACATAGCTACTGATCACGGACCCATGGTCCAAGGAAAACTACTCACGAGACATCCGGGGAGAATCCATGGTGGAGAGGAGACTCCCGGAGGTCGGCCCTCCCTCCGGCAGGGTGCCGGGAAGAGGTCTTCTGGTGCTCCCGATCTCGGAAGCGCGGCGGTGGCGGAACAGAGGCGAGATCGCGAAAAAGGGTTCTGTCCCCGAGGGTTTTACGTCACGGGGGATATATAGGCGAAGGGGGGAAGCCAGAGGTGGACCAGGGGCCCCAAGCGCCCCCCTGGCGCGGCCAGGGGTGGGGCCGCGCCGGGTGGCCGCCTGGGCCACCCCTGGCTCCCCTCTGGCCCCACTCGGGCTCTTCGCGAAGCTTCCTGTACGCTGATGTTTCCTATATTTTCCCCAGTATTTTTCTGGCACTTTTTATATGGGGGAAAACTGAAATAGAAAAACAGCAGAAAACTGGAACTGGCACTGGTGTGCACTGAGTTAATAGGTTAGTCCAAATATGATCAAAAGTGTATGAAAGTGTATCTAGATCATAGCAATATCACACAAAACTTGCATGGAGCAAGCAGAAATTATAGATACGTTTTGGACGTATCAACATCCCCAAGCTTAATTCCTGCTCGTCCTCGAGTAGGTAAATGATAACGGCATAATTTCTGTGGTGACATGCTAGCAACCATATAAGAACTTTGAAAAGTAAAGCAATCAAGGTTAGAAATTCAATTCAAGTCATAACATGCAAGAGTCTATATTTAGCATTGAAACAAGTAACAAAAGAAAATTAGGTGCAAGAGCTCTCGCTGTCCGTGACTCGAATGTCTCCAAATGGTTTTTGCGTGCAAGAAGGGGGATAGGGAATATGAGAAAAACATTTATTTGTTGAGAATTCAATCTACTAAAGTTTCACACTTGGTCTTCTTCTGGAATCTTATCTTGACTCGTCCCCAGACCACTAGTCAGGTACAAGTCAATTTGATCCACTTCTTTTTCAATATTTCGAGCACTCATGCAATGGATGAGCGTAAGCACGAGAGTTGATACTTAGGATGGCAAAGAGAGGAGTACGGAGGAGGAAGACAAAAAGGATGAGAAAGGCTCACATCAATGAGGACAATTATAGGCAAGAGATGCCAAATGATAGATATGATGTGCGGAGTAGGGATTGCCATGCAACGGATGCACATACGAGCTAAGAAGCTCTCCAATGGAACTAGTGGGGGTGCATCTAACTTGCTAGCTCATGAAGACCTAGAGCTATAAGGAGGTTTATGATGACAGAGCGTATCATGCAAAGGGTTTGGATGTACCGGCGAAGGTGGACATCAACTCTCGGAGTAAGAAGAAGGCAATGCACGGCACGGGAGAGGCTAGCAAAATATGGGAAGGTGGAAGTGTCAACTTTCAATACTTACATTAGTCCGAAGAACTCATGCACTTATTATCGGTAATTCTCAATCTAATAAGGAGGTTCACAAAGAGACAAGTACCCCGAGGAGGAGTGTATGGGGGTTTGGTTATCCTTGCGCATCCTCGACTCATGGTACGTGAGTGTTCTCTAATATTCGATCCCTCCAAAGATTAGTGATCCATCTAGTAGCTAGAGTTCTCAACTAGTTTTGTAGGTTTTGAAAATACACAGGGATTGCCCAAAATACAACACCTATCACTAATAGGCTAGAGCTCTTGACACCAAAAGTTCAAACATTACTCACATCAATACCTCAAAACCATTGCAAGTTACTACTAAAATTAAATAGCAACCTCAATTACCTACTTTCAAGACAAGACATAACTCAGTGCAACAACCAACTCTCTTTAACAAGATAAACATGAAAACTAAAAAGAGTTGCAGAAACAAACTAAACAAAAGCCAAGGCTCTTGCTAAAGACAAACTAAGACTAAAACTAAACATGGCAGCAGCTATGAAAAGATAAAGAACACACAACAGCAAAAAGATAGGCAGGAAAAATCCTATGATGTGTTCTAGATTTTGAAAGCGGAGCGTGTTTATCTCCCACACAAAGTAAGACAGGATCTAAATTGTTATGAACAGCAAGAAAAGCTAAAGAAAACTAAAAAATAAAAACTAAGAGCGAGATGCTCCAAGCATAGCACATAACGCATGAAGTGATAAAAATATAGTGAGACGAAGGACGAACTGATGATTGTTGATGGAGAATGGGATGCACGGGGGCATCCCCAAGCTTATACGCTTGAGTCTCCTTGAATATTTATTGGGGATGCATGGGGGCATCCCCAAGCTTGAGCGCTTGACACTCCTGGATCTTCTTTCATCATCTTCCATCGCACACTTGAAAACTCCCTTCATACATAACTCATCATAAGCTGATTAGAGAGGTTAGTACCCTTAATAAATAATTTTTTTCCTACTGGATATAAATATATTCTTGAATATCTACTGTTTATCAAGAGTGCCAAAAGGTTTTTTCAAAGAAAAAGCAATCTTAAGGTTTGCAAAAGTTAGGAGAGACAAAACATGGCAGAATCTGTGAAAAACAGAACAGCAGGTAGTAAAGAATTTTTTAGGGGCACTTCTGCAACTCAAATAAAAAACTCAGAACATCCGGAAGTTTCGTAATTGTATAGAGCACGCTGTGTAAAAATTTCAGCTCAAAAGGATGAACTGGGATTTTTCTGGAATTTTTCTAGTCACGAGGACAAAATCTTTTTTCTGGACAGCATGTCACAACTTTTACTTGCCTTGCCGTAAGAGGCTATAACTTGGCACAAAGCTGAAAAATAAAGATACAATGATGTTTCTACAGTAGTAACAAACATCAAGACCCAAAAAATTCAAAAAGAAAAACCTAAATTCGTTGCGGGCTGCCTCCCGAAAGCGCTTTCTTTTATGCCTTTAAGCTAGGCATGATGCAAAAGAAGAATCAAGTTTTATCAAGAGAAAGAGAATAACTAGACCGAGTAACGGACTCAAAAGGTAACTTTATTTTCTTTCTAGGGAAGTGTTCCATCCCTTTCTTGAGAGGGAATTGGGATTTAATATTCCCCTCTTTCATGTCAATAACCGCACCAACGGTGCGAAGAAAAGGACGTCCCAAAATAATTGGACACAAAGGTTCACACTCTATATCAATAACAATAAAATCAACGGGAACATAGTTGTCATTGACAATGATAAGAACATTGTAGATCTTCCCCAAAGGTTTCTTTACGGAAGAATCAACAAGACGAACACCAAAAGAACAAGGCTCAAAGGGCTTCAATTCAAACATATCAAATATTCTTTTGGGCATAACGGAGGTACTAGCTCCAACATCACATAAAGCATAGCAAGAGAAGTTATTTAATTTAATTTAATTTTGATCATAGGGTCCCAACCATCATCTAGCTTCCTAGGTATGGAGGCTTCTACTCTAAGCTTCTCCTCCCTAGCTTTGATGAGAGGATTTGTGATATGCTCCGTGAAGGCAAGATTAAGTGTGCTAGTGTGGGGGTCTCTAGACATTTTGTGTAGCAAGCTAATAACTTCTGAGAGGGTGCAACTATCAAAATCAATATCACTACTATCAAAGGTGGTAGTAGTGTCGTCTAGGCTCACTTGCTTGAAACCCTCTATGTTCATAGGAGTTTCTTCATCTTTGGTTGAGGTATTAGCATCACCATTAATAGGTCCAACAGGACTAGGAGTGCATTGGGTGCTAATAGTTTGGGTGTCCTCAACAATTTGGATAGTGGCAACTGTGTGGTGTGTAGGAAGGCTCTTAATTCCATCCTCTTCCTCTTTTTCTCTAGCCCATCTTTCTTTAAGTTTAGCCATCATCCTAATATTTTCATTAATTTGTAATTGGATAGCATTAATAGGAGTGGCCTTATTCTCCTCAAGGGGAGAGGTTCTGTCGGGACCCGGGGTTAGCGTATGTAATTCCAGTCACGATGCAATCACATGGAGAGCCGAGAACCGTACCCACTTGTCTAAGCAGACAAGGCCAAGCACAGAACGTTCTCGCTAAGCATCGAACGTGAGGGGCATCCCATTCAGGCCGGATGATCAACTGAGATGGGTCCTCAACGTGCGCTCACAAGTCTAAATGCTTACGGGTGGTGAATCCCATATTCATAGACAAGTCGCCTCAACCATGTTATCAATTGAATCCTAACTTTTACATATACTTACTCCAGCCCGATCACTTAGTCGGGGTCTAGGGCGGGCTCGATCATACAACAAAGTGTGACACATGACAGAGTCACGAGCAATCGCATCGCGATGCCCCAAGCTGTGCACATCTAAGGGCCACTTGGTGTATAAAAGACCGCCAACCAGATCACAACTAAGGTCTCGAAAACCCATACTAAAACATGCATGTTATAAACATACACGCAGCACACATGCCTAGTATGAACAGCAGGTATCATCACATAACTCTACAAAGTACTCTTTATTGATATACACATAGAACATACCAAGATCACATGTCGGTGATCACATTACATCATACAACGGAAGAAAATTAGGTCTGAGTACAGACAAGATTAACAAATGGCTTAGAGAAGCCTTGTACAACAAACACGCCCTTCCACGAGGGACCAGACTGTTGTCTGGAACTATGCTAACTTAGTCAACGTCGAGCTTCACGAAGGTGACTCCATCGGGGTGCGGGTTCTCATCTAAAACATAGAATAAGCAAACGTGAGTACAAAGTCGTACTCAGCAAGACTTACATCAGAACTACACTACTCATGCTCAAGTATCAAGGTAAAGGAGGTGGGGTTCAACATGCAGAAGTGCCAGCTTTGACTTGACTAGTCCTGAACTACGAGTACCATACTTGAGGTAAGAAACGTACACGAGTCCACTACCAAGTCTCCAACCAATACACCACTATGGATACTTCCTCGACTTCCCCACGAGAAAGCACGCCATAGCACTCACGCTTATCTTGCGAGTTTTAGAAGTATCCATTCAAGTTATCTATGATCAAGTAAAGGTTTCCAAGTAGTCCATAACCGTGGACACGGCTATTCGAATAGTTCATTAACCCTGCAGGGGTGTACATCTTCACACACGTGTAATCACTTATCGCCTCGTTCTTGTCACCCTTCAAGCGGGTGTCGGACGTGGATGAAACCAAGGCACTACCCTCACATCACCTTCTCTAATCGAGGAGTCGACTATCTGAGTTTGTCACCGCTCGAGAGTCCGGCCGGTTCCACGAAACAGACTCAGATAATGCAAGGAAACGAGACGCCACCTTTGACAGATGGTTTCACTGCCTCACAGGTCTACCCACATATCTACAGTTAGGTCAAATGGAAAGCCCGAATCTAGTGTGACTCCTGGACCGGATCGGGTACGTAAAGAGGCCAAATAGGGCTCCCATAAACCCTACATGTGGTCATACTCTTTGTCTTGGATCACAAAACAGGAACTCGGGACCTAGGGCAGTGTTCAATGAGACAACCCACTGTGTAATCCTACACAGCCTCTCATCGTTCACCTTTGTTTAGGGTGGATTCACCAACACGATATCATTTACATCACTGTGTTCATTCCATCCCGACTCACAATCATAACATCCTCATTGTATCACTAAGCAACAATAAGTAGTAACAGTTGCAGAGGCCACATGCTCATCAATCAAGTCTAAATCTGCTAGGATTGTGGTTTGCTTAATACGGTGACAAAATGATAGGTCATGCATCGGAATGGGTTCAACTTGCGGAAGAACGTGTCTCTGTGATCTCCTAAACATGCATAAGCGATACTGAGAGGGAAGTAGGATTTTATAGACATGATCAATGGGGTTTGCTTGCCTTGCTGACGAGGTTCAGTATCGGGGTCTTCAACGAAGGGGGTGGCCTCCGGTTCCGGTTCCACTTCTATTAGCAACATGACAATCATAGGATCAAAATAAATTACAATGCACAATCACATGAATAAGATTGCAATGGTGATGTTCATGGTTGCAATGTGGGCACAATTCCATTTAAAAGAAGTGGAATGCAAAATCATTTGCAAATTCACTCCAAATTTGAATTCAAAAGAACTCCATATGCATGTTTGCTACTGTTCACCCATTTTAAAATAGTCAAACATAGAAACAAAGTGCATATTATTAATCCTTGCATTTTTCTGATAATTTTTCATATATTATTTGTCCAATTTGGAGTTCATATGAATTTTCTATGATTTATGGAAGTTTGGCTATTTTTCTGGATTTCCTGTAATTCTTAAATTCATTTCTAATTTTCTGGAATTGATTTATTGCATAAGCATGATGCAAGCATGACATCAGGGGGGTCTGACTAGTGGGGCCCCCATGTCAGTCTCTTAGGGGTTAATCCCCTCTCTGTTTAAACTAAACGGAGGGGTTAGGGGGCCAGGGGGCCCACTTCTCATGGACTCGGGGGGGGGGGGGGGGTTAAGCGGGGGTTAGCCGACGGTGCCACTGGGCACGGCGGAGGCTTGCCGGAGTGGACATTCCGGCCACGACTTGGCACGGGGAAAACACGGGGAGGTGCGCCGTGCTCTCCCGCGTCGAGGGGAACAACCAGGGGGTTGCCAGGGTCACTAGGGCGACGACGGCTTCAAAAGGCGCGGCGGCCGGAGCTCTGGAGAATGGCGACGGCGACTTGGTGCACGAGAAGGAGAAAGAGGAGGGGGAATCGGCGCGTCTGCTCACCCTGAAGCGGAAGGAGGGGTCGGGGAGGCCGGAGGAGCGTCTGCGCCGACGTATTCGACGGCGAAGACCCGGCGGCCGTGGCGTGGAACGGGGTCGATGGCGTCGTCCTCGGGGTCGCTGGACTCGATTCCTCGCGCTTGAAGACGAAGACGAGCACGGCAAGTCTTCTGGACACGGTGACTCACCGTGAGGGGCACGGTGGCCACGCGAGTGCGGCGGCGCGCTCCGGCGAGTTCTCAGGAGCTCGCAGAAACGAGACAAGGAGAGGGGGAGAGCTGTCCAGGGAGAGAGGGGAAGAGGAGGGGGTGACTGGGGCGTTGCGTGGCGTCCTGGGGGAGAAGGAGAGGTCCTGGAAGCTACTCGTCGTCGCGGTGGCAGCCGCCGCACGCTCTCGGCTCGCCACCGAGCAGCTTGGAGAAGACAACAGGAGGGAAGGTGGGCTTGGGCTGGGGTACGGTTAGTTGGGCCAAAGGCCTGTGGGGTAGGGCTGCTTTCCCTTTTTCCTTTTTCTTCTTCTTTTCTTTTTCTGTTATTTTGTTTTGCCTAGAATTAAATAGCTAGGCAATTTTGTAAAATGCCCAAACATTTTTATAAATCCTAGGTGACCAGTAGCAAGTCACTTGTAGAATTTCAGCATTTTTGAAATTCAAAACATTTGAATTTCAATTCAAATAGGGGTCAAATTTAATTTCCAGGGCACATTTTGAATTTTTGAATATTCCATGGGCATGGGAAAAATACTCAAACCACTTTTAAAATGATCAACATCATTTATAGGAATTTTCCAAATATTCAAATGATTTTTGGAAAAAGATTTTTATCTGGCCATTTGAATTAATTTCTCAAGGTTTTTCTTTTCCCCATTTTTGAATTTCATTTGAATTTTGGCATGATGCAAAGGGCACAAACAAACCCTAGCACTTACCCTAGTTGGGGTTCTGACAACTCGCCCCCACTCAAAAGAATCTCGTCCCGAGATTCAGAAGTCGTCGGGAGGAAGGTGGGGGTACTCGGCACGGAGGCGGTCTTCTCTTTCCCATGTTGCTTCTTTCTCGGAGTGGTGTGACCATTGCACTTTGAGGAACTTGATCTTCTGACGACGAGTGACACGCTCTGCGGAATCAAGAATACGAACAGGGTACTCTCGATAAGAAAGGTCATCTTGGAGATCAAGAGTTTCATGGTCGACTTCGCGGATGGGGTCCTTGAAGCAACGCCTGAGTTGTGACACATGGAATACATCATGTACTCGGGAAAGATGAGGGGGTAGTTCAAGTTGGTAGGCAACTTGTCCACGTTTAGCAAGAATGCGGAAAGGTCCGATGTAACGTGGGGCCAACTTGCCTTTGATACCGAATCTTTGGGTTCCCTTCAGAGGAGTAACCCGAAGGTAAGCCTTCTCATCAAGATTGTAGCTCTCCTCTCTATGATGACGATCATAGTAGCTCTTTTGACGAGACTGAGCGGCTTTCAAACGATCACGAACAATGCGAACTTGCTCTTCTGCTTCCTTGATCATATCCGGTCCAAAGAGTTGTCTTTCACCGGTTTCTGACCAGTTTAGGGGTGTTCGAAATCGTCGGCCATAGAGGAATTCAAAGGGAGCCATGTCCAGACTAGATTGATAGCTATTGTTATAAGCAAATTCGGCGAATGGAAGAGATTTCTCCCAATTCTTTCTGAAAGAGATAACACAAGCTCTGAGAATTTCTTCCAAGATTTGATTAACCCTTTCAACTTGACCGCTAGATTGAGGGTGGAAAGCTGTACTAAAGGAGAGATGAGTTCCCATAGCATTTTGAAAACTTTCCCAAAATCTAGAGGTGAAAAGGCTACCACGATCAGAGTTGATCACCAAAGGAACACCGTGAAGAGACACAATTCTAGAGACGTACAAGTCCGCCAACTGACTAGCAGTTATAGACTCGCGAACAGGAAGAAAGTGAGCAACTTTTGAAAGTCTATCAATTACCACGAAGATGGCATCATTTCCTTTCTGGGTTTTTGGAAAGCCGGTGATGAAGTCCATACCGACCTTGTCCCATCTCCACTCGGGAATAGACAATGGCTGAAGAGTACCAGCAGGTCTTTGGTGTTCTTCCTTAATGCGACGACAAACATCACATTCAGCAACAAATTGTGCAATGTCTCTCTTCATCCGGGTCCCCCAAAATCTCTGGCGTAGATCTCGGTACATTTTTGTGCTACCGGGATGAATGGAGAGGGGAGTGTCATGAGCTTCCTTAAGGATAAGCTGCTTTGGGTCTTCATTCTCAGGAACTACTAAAGGATTTTCAAAGAATATCGTTCCTTGATCATTTGCAGAGAAACATTTAGCAACTCTGCTAACAATGTTCTGCTTGATCTCTTGAATACTACTATCTTGTTTCTGGGCGGCTATGATTTGATCCTCAAGGGTTGGTTTCGCCACCAAGTTGAAAAGAGATCCATGAGGAACTATCTCAAGATTGAGCTTGCAAAATTCCTCATGAAGAAGTGGTTGATACTGTTGTAACATGAGGTTGTTACAATACGACTTACGACTTAGTGCATCAGCCATGACATTGGCTTTGACTGGAGTGTAAGAAATTCCTAAGTCATAATCTTTTATCAACTCTATCCAACGTCTTTGCCTGAGATTAAGATCTGGCTGGGTGAATATGTATTTGAGGCTTTGGTGATCAGAATAGATCTCACAACGATTACCAAGGAGGTAATGTCGCCAAGTCTTCAGGGCATGAACTACGGCAGCGAGTTCAAGATCATGGGTAGGATAGCTCTCTTCATGTGGCCGCAACTGGCGTGAAGCATAAGCTACCACATGTCTATCTTGCATAAGTATGCATCCTAACCCTTGCCGTGAAGCATCACAATAGATCTCGAAATCCCTTTTGGTGTCTGGAGGCGCAAGTACGGGTGCAGAAGTCAATCTTATTTTTAGCTCTTGAAAGCTTTCCTCGCACTTGGGGGTCCATTGGAATTTCTTATCTTTCTTGAGGAGTTCAGTAAGAGGCTTTTCAACTTTAGAAAAGTTCTCGACGAAGCGGCGACAATAGCTTGCTAGGCCAAGAAAACTCCTAACTTGCTTAACCAATTCAGGTGGAGTCCAGTCAAGGACGGCCTGAACTCTCTCGGGATTGACTGCAACACCTTTCGCAGAAATCACGTTGCCTAAGTAGGTCACTTCTGGTAGCCAAAATTCACACTTGGAGAACTTGGCATAAAGGCGATGCTCTCGAAGTTTCATCAATACCAACCTAAGATGTTTTGCGTGCTCTTCTTCGTTCTTCGAGTAGATGAGAATGTTATCAAGATAAACCACAACAAATTTATCTAGGTACTCCATGAAGATCGAATTCATTAAGCGCGAGAATGTGGCGGGGGAATTGGTTAAACCGAAGGACATGACGGTGTACTCGTAAAGACCATAACGAGTAGTGAAAGCCGTTTTTGGAATGTCCTTGTTTCGGATTTTGATTTGATGATAGCCTAATCTCAAATCCATCTTGGAGAAGACAGATGATCCAGCAAGTTGATCATAAAGATCATTGATCCTGGGTAGTGGGTACTTGTTCTTTATCGTCGCTAGATTTAGCAGACGATAGTCTACGCACATCCTTTCTGTTCCATCTTTCTTCATTACGAACAGAATGGGGCAACCCCATGGCGATGAGCTAGGGCGGATGAAGCCTTTTGCCAACGAAGCATCAAGTTGGGTTTTTAGTTCAGCTAACTCATGTGGGGCCATTCTATAAGGGCATTTGGAAATTGGGGTTGTGCCTGGTATAAGATCAACTATGAACTCTACACACCTGTCGGGTGGCATTCCCGACAGCTCTTCAGGAAAGACATCCGGGAAGTCACGAACCACCGGAATATCTTCAAGGTCTGGAAGTGGAAGCACATTCAAAATATGTATCTGGGTTCTAGAGCTGGGTGAGGTGTAGTCAATGATCTGGCCTGAAGGATGGGTGAGTTTAACTGATGTGGCTTTACAATCAAGGAAAGCATTCTGCCTTGATAACCAATACATTCCTAGGATGACATCAATGTCCGAAGACTTGAGGGCTATAAGAGAAGCAAGGAATACTAAACCCTCAATTGCAATTTGATTGCCATGGCTTACTCTATTAGTTTGCCACTTTGAACCAGGAGTTTGAATGATCATTGGAGAAAACATTTCTTCAAAGGGGAACTCATGACGAAGTGCATAACTCTCCGACATGAATGAATGAGAAGCTCCTGGATCGAAAAGAACGGAGGCGGGGATATAATTGACTGGGAGTGTACCAAGAATGACGTCAGAAATAGCAGTGGTGTCCTCAACTGAGATTTGGTTCACATATCCACTACTTGTGACTGTGAGCTTTGCTGGGATGGTTTTGGTGGTTGCTTTCTTTGGAGGCTTATAACTAGGTCGACGTGGTGCCACCAACACTGTAGGGCATTGTCGGAAGTAATGGCCTGTCAGACCACACGTGAAACACATCCTGCCTGAATTGCTGGGAGCAGGATTACTTGATTGCACACCATCATTCCTGGGAGGAGCAATGTCTTGAGGTGGATGGCATATATTGGATAGTGGTCTCTGAAGAAAGTTTTGAGGTATGGCACGAGTTGGGATCCATATTATGCGTTTCTGAGGGGCTGAAATAGAAGAAGGAGCAAGCTCAAGAGCATGCTTGCGGGACTCTTCGAACACTTCATTGCCATGCTCAGCTCTAAAGGATCTGTTGACTAAATCCTCAAAGGTGGCAAATTCGATGAGGTTGAGATCATGGCGAAGGATAGGGCTAAGTCCCTTACGGAACCTTGCCTGCTTTCTGGCATCGGTGGTGATCTTATCTTGGGCATACCGAGCAAGACGGTTGAACTCTCTCACATACTCATGAATGGAAATCTCTCCTTGAGTCAGATTGCAGAACTCTTCTTTCTTGCGCTCCATCAGTTCATCCAGAATGTGATACCCTCGAAAGGTAACACAGAACTCCTGCCAAGTCACTAGGTGACCATATGGCTGCATAGCAACATAGTTCTCCCACCATTGAAGAGCAGCACCTTCCAAGAAGTATACCGCGAAAATAACTCGGTCATCGGGAGCAACATGTGCAGGGTCAAGCTTTCGCTCGATGGAACGGAGCCAATCATCAGCTTCAAGGGGCTCAGAAGAACATCGGAATACCGGTGGCTTGAGGAGGATGAGGTCCAGAATGCTCACTACCACATTGCAATGATGTGAGGTATTCTGCTCGATGAGCTCCAGAAGGCGTGTTTGGTCACGTTGATTCTTCTCAGCTTCCATCATGACTTCCGCCGCAGAAGGCGGTGGTGGAGGTGCATCATCATTTCGATTCCGAACACGGTCTCGATTGCGACGAACAGCACTACGAGTTCCACCTGACATCCTGTGTGATAAAATCAACAATCAGAACAGGTTGTATGATGGAATCAAAGACAAGAAGGACATGATGAAGACGGAAAAGATTGTAATGCAAAGGCAAAGATTCAAAGAAACACGGGATAATTCAGGCAGCATAACGGCTACACCGGTATGGAAAACAAGACAACCTCGAGGAGATTGGACAGAACTTCCTCAAGGAACTCAAAACACGGAGACTCTGGACGACCACAACAATCCTACGGCTACAAGGAAGCACTCAACGAGATGTTCTAGTCAGACATCGATGAGCCTAGTCCTATCATCCCGTAGAAAAGATAAGGGTGACCCAGAACTCAGATCGATGAGGGTAAGGAGAAAAAGAAGCCTTACGTTGTTCCCTTATACCCAGAGTAACTATATAACTATAGAGTGCTAGACTCGACTTCGACCAAGGGTTGAATAATCCTACAGACAGTCCTGCTCTGATACCAAGTCTGTCGGGACCTGGGGTTAGCGTATGTAATTCCAATTACGATGCAATCACATGGAGAGCCGAGAACCGTACCCACTTGTCTAAGCAGACAAGGCCAAGCACAGAACGTTCTCGGTAAGCATCAAACGTGAGGGGCAAACCATTCAGGCCGGATGATCAACTGAGATGGGTCCTCAACGTCCGCTCACAAGTCTAAATGCTTATGGGTGGTGAATCCCATATTCATATATAGACAAGTCGCCTCAACCATGTTATCGATTGAATCCTAACTCTTACATATACTTACTCCAGCCCGATCACTTAGTCGGGGTCTAGGGCGGGCTCGATCATACAACAAAGTGTGCCACGTGATAGAGTCACGAGCAATCGCATCGTGATGCCCCAAGCTGTGCACATCTGAGGGCCACTTGGTGTATAAAAGACCGCCAGCCAGATCACAACTAAGGTCTCGAAAACCCATACTAAGACATTCATGTTATAAACATACACGCAGCACACATGCCTAGCATGAACAACAGGTATCATCACATAACTCTACAAAGTACTCTTTATTGATATACACATAGAACATACCAAGATCACATGTCTGTGATCACATTACATCATACAACGGAAGCAAATTAGGTCTGAGTACAGACAAGATGAACAAATGGCTTAGAGAAGCCTTGTACAACAAACACGCCCTTCCACGAGGGACCAGACTGCTGTCTAGAACTATGCTAACTTAGTCAACGTCGAGCTTCATGAAGGTGACTCCATCGGGGTCCGGGTTCTCATCTAAAACATAGAATAAGCAAACGTGAGTACAAAGTCGTACTCAGCAAGACTTACATCAGAACTACACTACTCATGCTCAAGTATCAAGGTAAAGGAGGTGGGGTTCAACATGCAGAAGTGCCAGCTTTGACTTGGCTAGTCCTGAACTACGAGTACCAGACTTGAGGTAAGAAACATACACGAGTCCACTACCAACTCTCCAAACAATACACCACTATGGATACTTCCTCGACTTCCCCACGAGAAAGCACGCCAAAGCACTCACGCTTATCTTGCGAGTTTTATAAGTATCCATTCAAGTTATCTATGATCAAGTAAAGGTTTCCAAGTAGTCCATAACCGTGGACACGGCTATTCGAATAGTTCATTAACCCTGCAGGGGTGTACATCTTCACACGCGTGTCATCACTTATCTCCTCGTTCTTGTCACCCTTCAAGCGGGTGTCGGACGTGGATGAAACCAAGGCACTACCCTCACATCACCTTCTCTAATCCAGGAGTCGACTATCTGAGTTTGTCACCGCTCGAGAGTCCGGCCGGTTCCACGAAACGGACTCAGATAATGCAAGGGACCGAGACGCCACCTTTGACTGATGGTTTCACTGCCTCACAGGTCTACCCACATATCTATAGTTAGGTCAAATGGAAAGCCCGAATCTAGTGTGACTCCTGGACCGGATCGGGTACGTAAAGAGGCCAAACGGGGCTCCCATAAACCCTACATGTGGTCATACTCTTTGTCTTGGATCACAAAATAGGAACTCGGGACCTAGGGCAGTGTTCAACGAGACAACCCACTGTGTACTCCTACACAGCCTCTCATTGTTCACCTTTGTTTAGGGTGGATTCACCAACACGATATCATTTACATCACTGTGTTAATTCCATCCCGACTCACAATCATAACATCCTCATTGTATCACTAAGAAGCAATAAGTAGTAACAACTGCAGGGGCCACATGCTCATCAATCAACTCCTAAATCTGCTAGGATTGTGGTTTGCTTAATACGGTGACAAAATGATAGGTCATGCATCGGAATGGGTTCAACTTGCGAAAGAACGTGTCTCGGTGATCTCCTAAACATGCATAAGCGAGACTGAGAGGGAAGTAGGATTTTATAGACATGATCAATGGGGTTTGCTTGCCTTGCTGACGAGGTTCAGTATCGGGGTCTTCAACGAAGGGGGTGGCCTCCGGTTCCGGTTCCACTTCTATTAGCAACATGACAATCATAGGATCAAAATAAATAACAATGCGCAATCACATGAATAAGATTGCAATGGTGATGTTCATGGTTGCAATGTGGGTACAATTCCATTTAAAAGAAGTGGAATGCAAAATCATTTGCAAATTCACTCCAAATTTGAATTCAAAAGAACTCCATATGCATGTTTGCTACTGTTAACCCATTTTAAAATGGTCAAACATAGAAACAAAGTGCATAATATTAATCCTTGCATTTTTCTGATAATTTTTCATATATTATTTGTCCAATTTGGAGTTCATATGAATTTTCTATGATTTATTGAAGTTTGGCTATTTTTCTGGATTTCCTGTAATTCTTAAATTCATTTCTAATTTTCTGGAATTGATTTATTGCATAAGCATGATGCAAGCATGACATCAGGGGGGTTTGACTGGTGGGGCCCCCATGTCAGTCTCTCAGGGGTTAATACCCTCTCTGTTTAAACTAAACGGAGGGGTTAGGGGGCCAGGGGGCCCACTTGTCACGGATCGGGGGGGGGGGGTTAAGCGATGGTTTAGACGCTAATTAGCTCGGCCCGCCGGCGGTTAGCCGCCGGTGCCACTGGGCACTGCGGAGGCTTGCTGGAGTGGACATTCCGGCCACGGCTTGGCACGGGGAAAACACGGGGAGGTGCGCCGTGCTCTCCCGCGTCGAGGCGAACAACCAGGGGGTTGCTAGGGTCACTAGGGCGACGACGGCTTCAAAAGGCGCGGCGGCCGGAGCTCTGGAGAACAGCGACAGCGACTTGGTGCACGAGAAGGAGAAAGAGGAGGGGGAATCGGCGCGTCTGCTCACCCTGAAGCGGAAGGAGGGGTCGGGGAGGCCGGAGGAGCGTCTGCGGCGACGTATTCGACGGCGAAGACCCAGCGGCCGTGGCGTGGAACGGAGTCGATGGCGTCATCCTCGGGGTCGCTGGACTCGATTCCTCGCGCTTGAAGACGAAGACGAGCACGGCGAGTCTTCTGGACACGGTGGCTCGCCGCGAGGGGGCACGGTGGCCACGCGAGTGCGGCGGCGTGCTCCGGCGGGTTCTCGGGAGCTCGCAGAAACGAGACAGGGAGAGGGGGAGAGCTGTCCAGGGAGAGAGGGGAAGAGGAGGGGGTGACTGGGGCGTTGCGTGGCGTCCTGGGGGAGAAGGAGAGGGCCTGGAAGCTCCTCGTCGTCGCAGTGGCAGCCGCCGCACGCTCTCGGCTCGCCACCGAGCAACTTGGAGAAGACGACAGGAGGGAAGGTGGGCTTGGGCTGGGGTACGGTTAGTTGGGCCAAAGGCCTGTGGGGTTGGGCTGCTTTCCCTTTTCCCTTTTTCTTCTTCTTTTCTTTTTCTGTTATTTTGTTTTGCCTAGAATTAAATAGCTAGGCAATTTTGTATAATGCCCAAACATTTTTATAAATCCTAGGTGACCAGTAGCAAGTCACTTGTAGAATTTGAGCATTTTTTAAATTCAAAACATTTGAATTTCAATTCAAATAGGGGTCAAATTTAATTTCCAGGGCACATTATGAATTTTTGAATATTCCATGGGCATGGGAAAAATACTCAAACCACTTTTAAAATGATCAACATCATTTATAGGAATTTTCCAAATATTCAAATGATTTTTGGAAAAAGATTTTTATCTGGCCATTTGAATTAATTTCTCAGGGTTTTTCTTTTCCCCATTTTTGAATTTCATTTGAATTTTTGCATGATGCAAAGGGCACAAACAAACCCTAGCACTTACGCTAGTTGGGGTTCTGACAGGTTCTAATTTTAAGCATCTCAATATCAAGGGCTAAGCTTTCTACCTTCAAAGAGAGATTATCTAATTTCTCCTCTACATTTTTGTTGAAGGCTTTTTGGGTAGTGATAAAATCTCTAAGCATGTTTTCCAATTCAGAAGAGGGGTTCTTATTGCTAGGGTAGGTATTGTTGTTCCCATAGTTGGATGGAAACGGTCTAGGATTGTTAGCAAAATTACCCCTATAAGCATTGTTGTTGAAATTGTTTCTAGCAATAAAGTTCACATCTACTTGTTCTTGGGCAACCAAAGAATTTAAAGGGACATCACGAGGATCAATAGAGGGTTGCTTGGTAAGTAGAGACATAATTAAGTCAACTTTTTCATTGAGGGAGGTAACTTCCTCGACAGAGTTTACCTTCCTACCTGTTGGAGCGCGTTCGGTGTGCCATTGGGAATAATTGGTCATCATCTCATCGAGCAGCTTCGTGGTAGCACCAAGTGTAGTTGACATAAAGGTTCCTCCCGCGGCCGAATCTAACAGGTTCCGCGAGGTAAAGTTCAAGCCTGCATAAAAAGTCTGGATAACCATCCAGGTAGTCAAACCATGTGTAGAGCATTTCTTAACAAGAGATTTCATTCGTTCCCAAGCTTGGGCAACGTGTTCATTATCCAATTGCTTAAAATTCATAATGTTACTCCTTAATTGGATAATTTTAGCAGGTGGGTAGTACTTCCCTATAAAAGCATCTTTGCACTTATCCCAAGAATCTATGCTATTCCTAGGCAAAGATTGGAACCAGATTTTAGCGTCTCCCCTTAAAGAGAAAGGAAAGAGCTTGAGCTTAACAATATCACCTTCTACTTCTTTATACTTTTGCATATCACATAATTCAACAAAATTGTTCAAGTGTAAAGCAGCATCATCTCCAGCACCAGAGAATTGATCTCTCATAACAAGGTTTAGCAAGGCAGGTTTAATTTCATAAGAGGTAGCTGAAGTGGCAGGTGTATCCATGGGGGTGCAGATAAAGTCTTGGTTGTTGTGACTAGTGAAGTCACACAACTTGGTGTTTTCAGTGGAACCCATAGTAGCAGCAAGTGTGGCAGATTTTTTTGTGATTTTTGATATAAGACACAAAGAAAAAAACTGAAAGGTAAACTAACAAGACTAAAAAAACAAAGGTAAAGGGTAGTGTGCAACTCCCCTATCTTAGCACTCGGAGTCCCCGGCAACGGCGCCAGAAATTTGCTTGATGGCGCGAGAGTTGATGGGTGTAGTCTTCTCGCCCTTCGTTGGTGAGCCCCAAGTGGAAGGCGTGATGCAGCACAACAACAAATTTCCCTCAGTAAAGATACCAAGGTTTGTCTCCAGTAGGACTCCAGAGATGATAAGTAGGTGTCAACGGCGCAACTGACGCGGACCTGCACACAGACACAAATAACTTTGTTCCCAACGAAGTTCAGAGAGGTTGTCAATCTCTCCGGTCTTGTTGTTCACAAAGGATCAAACACAAGGGATAATGATAGCAACTGAAAGTAAAAGCAGAAAAGTAAATAAGCGTGGAATCAGTAATGAGGATATGGACCGGGATAGGTGATGTTCACTAGTGATGTCTCTCTCCCAAAAGACGATAAAACTGCTATGCGAGGTAAACAAATTACAGAAGGGAAATTGACAGGATTATGAACGCAGCGCAATGCTAACTATGCTACAAAAGAAAGGAAGAGGCTCAAAAGCACGGGCAGTACGCCAAAGTAAGTAGACCGAAATACAACTGAATCTACTACTAATCATCCACCTTGAGATATCTATCCAGAACATCTCGCTGGTATTAAGTTGTGAGGCCCACCAGAAGTGTAAACCCAAAGCAACAGACAACTGCATTAAAAAGCACTTTGCGTAAAGTAAACAATCCTAGCAACCGCGGTTACAAGCACCTTTGTTTTCCCCCTTGTGGCAACAACACATCCCCTAGACTCATGTTTCTGTCACTCAAGCGTGTCATCGGGGGGCATGAACCCACAATCGAGCATAACGTTCCCTCTTGGGGTCACTACCTACTACTTGGCCAGAGCAATAAACAACAACGGAGAACATGCAAGAATTACTTAGGAACAAAAATATAAGAGATAAAAACCAAATATATTACTCAATCACAATCTGAACATAATCTCATAATCCATCAGATCCCATCAAACTCAGCATAGCAATAGCAGAAAGATTACAAAAGTGCCTCGATCATGTAGGGTAGCTCACGAGGTCTAAACCATGAAGAACAAAGAGGGGTAGAGAACATCACATAGCTACTGATCACGGACCCATGGTCCAAGGAAAACTACTCACGAGACATCCGGGGAGCATCCATGGTGGAGAGGAGACTCCCGGAGGTCGGCCCTCCCTCCGGCAGGGTGCCGGGAAGAGGTCTTCTGGTGCTCCCGATCTCGGAAGCGCGGCGGCGGTGGAACAGAGGCGAGATCACGAAAAAGGGTTCTGTCCCCGAGGGTTTCACGTCACGGGGGATATATAGGCGAAGGGGGGCAGCCAGAGGTGGACCAGGGGCCCAGGCGCCCCCCTGGCGCGGCCAGGGGTGGGGCCGCGCCGGGTGGCCGCCTGGGCCACCCCTGGCTCCCCTCTGGCCCCACTCGGGCTCTTCGCGAAGCTTCCTGTACGCTGATTTTTCCTATATTTTTCCCGGAATTTTTCTGGCACTTTTTATATGGGGGAAAACTGAAATAGAAAAACAGCAGAAAACAGGAACTGGCACTGGTGTGCACTGAGTTAATAGGTTAGTCCAAATATGAGCAAAAGTGTATGAAAGTGTATCTAGATCATAGCAATATCACACAAAACATGCATGGAGAAAGAAAAAATTATAGATAGGTTTTGGACGTATCAGTCTCCCCTCCCAGCCTTTATATACTAGGCTAGGTCTCGGGGAGTCCGTACTAGGTTACAAAGATAGTTTCCTAGTTCTAGTCTTTCCTTACAACGAAGAGTTGTGCAGGGACTCGAATTCGTCAGCGCTTTATTGTTTTGTGGGCGCGGCACCGCCGCGGGTCGCTGGCAGTTTTGAGCCATGACAATAGCTGTTTCGAGGGATTGCTAAGATGTAAAGGGCCCAAGGTGTCGACTGGTCGAGCCTTGGTGAATTGCTCTAGTGGCAAATACCGAAGTAGCCCAATCAAGCTCACGTCCCTCGACATGAACTTGGAACGACCAATGTCTAGCAAAGTCATGCCGCTGCAGGTCTTATAGGATCAAATTCTGCCAGTCTAAGCAAATAGCCTGAGCGCGTCCGCTCGGCTCTTTCTATCATGCGAGCGCATGGAAAAGGTCGCAAGTCCCGGCCCGGCCGTTCTGCGCAGCGGGGTATTACCTACACACTAAGCTTGCGTGGCATCTAGGTACAGTGTGTCATAGCCCAGGCATAATTGTTTTTTTGTAGAGGCACGGAGCCTGGTTAGTGATGCACCCACTTGGAATAAACAATCAAGTGAGCTATTAGCAGTCACTCGCGGAGTTTCTAGCGTACTCAGGCGAGGAAAGAAGGCACCCACTCGGAAAGTCGCCGAGTGCGCGAGTAGATCACATTGTCAAATACTTGTTGAGTCTTTTGCGAGTAGTTACTCGAATGCTTTACTGTCTTCAGGGTGAGGGAACACCCGAACTCTGAAAGTACGTTGTTTTCTGCTGGTGCGAGTGATCACTCGTGCACGTGCATGCTTCCTGGGTGAGGGAGTAAAAGATTTTTTGGAATAATATGAAAAAAGCTTGTAAAGAGCAGGATGCTGACCGAAGGTGCGTGCTTGAGACGCATTGCTGAGATGTGACGTTTGCTGGTCCGCCTGACCGGTTGGGTCACCGTGTCATGTGAAAATGAAGTGACTTGACGCCTGCTGCCCGAAAATTTCACGCTGTGCGATGATGGCCCTCGTTTTTCGCGCAAAGTGGGCGGTATGGTTAATGCGCCGGTTGAGTTTTCCATGTTTCTCGGCTATCGTGGGATCGCGCCACGTCTGCTTGATTCCAAGATTAATAGTGATGATTTGCATTCCATTACTTCTGGTTAAATACCAGGGGGTCTGGTTTGTTTAGGTTTTCACCCAGCCTTTTCCTTCTGCTGCTAGCCCTTCTTCTTCCTTCTTCGTTCTTTGTCTCCTGACTTTCTCTTTGCGGTGTTTGCTTGGTGAGATCCATGTCCAAGAGTCCTCGTAGTGCAGCACAGGAGTCGGCGAGGATGAATGGTAGATGGGAGCGGTCTGCTTTTGGAACCGTAGAGCTGGATGAGTTGGTGACGGACGGCGTGGTGGTGCATGGTGCCTCCCGGATTCCTGGGGATGAGGAGGTTCCTGTGCCCCGTCCAGATGAACGGGTATGCTTTAAGAGCTTCTTACCTCGTGGTTTTGCGCTTCCCGTTCATCCTTTTCTCCGGGGGTTTCTTTGTGCCTATCAATTGGAACTGCATGACTTGACTCCCAATGGGATTCTGCACATTGCCTGCTTCATTACGCTCTGTGAGTGTTTTTTGGGGATCTATCCCCGCTGGGGCCTCTGGAAACGTCTTTTCAATGTGAAGAGGACAAACTCTGAATATGCCACTGGGGGCGTGGGTATTTCCATTAAGGAGAAGGCTGCCTATTTTGACCTGGAGAAGCTGGACTTGTATTTTCATGGCGGAGGAGTTGGTTTTATCTGAAGGATCAGTGCGTTGAGGGTCAGCGATTTGGTCTTGCCCCTTTCAATTCTGCTGCGCGGGCAGTTAAGTGGTCTTCATGGGCACATCCTTTGTCTGCTCGCGAGTTATCTCTTGTGGAGCCACTGGTGCAAAAGATCACTGCTTTGAAGGATGAATTGACTGGCGGCTAGCTTCTCTCCATGTTTGTCAGGAGATGCGTGCAGCCGCTTCAGCATCGGGTGCGTCCCATGTGGCAATACACTGGGTCCGATGACTCGACCAGGTGTTCGCCCGAGGAGTTCTCTGATGGTGACCTGTTGACCCGGGTTCAACAAGTCACAAAGTGTACGAGTATTGGGGAAGAGATACTCGTCCGTCCTTAATCTGCTGATTTGCCTATTCCTCAGGTACTTGTCTTGGATTTTCTATCTGTAATTTTGACTCATTTCTATTGATTACTGATGTTTTTCTGATCTGTAGGGTCACATTCCCTTGTTGAACAATCCTCCGCAGCCTGAAGATGCGGATATACTTGATGAACCTGGTGAGGCTGATGCTGATCCTGTGCCCGCGAGTGACGGGGGTGCTTCGGGTGCTGATGCTGTCGAGTCCGCGGGTGGTCGACTGTCAGTTCCGGATGACTCTGGGGATTCGAGTCCTCTGCGTGTCAAACTCACTCACCCTTTGAGTGCGAGTGGTCGTGATGCGGCGGGTGACGGTGATGATTTTCCAACGGTCGTGCAGCCTGCTATGCCGTGTCCTCCATCAGCTGCCCCGAAGAAACGCAAGTTCGGGATATTGCTGCGTCCGGGCGCTGCGCCTGCTGGGTTAGTATAACTTTCCACTTTGCCGTTCTGGTGTTCATTGCTTTGACTGGTGTTCTGAAGATAAGTTGTTTGTAGGACTGCTCCTGTTCCGGCTGCTTCTTCTGCGAGTGCCGCTGCTGTTGGTGCTCCTTCGACTGATTCTGGTGCGGCGCCTAATCGGCTGGCTGGTTCTTCTACTCCTGTGGCTTCAGGTGCGGGGACGACCCCTGTGACTGTAGGCGCGGAGGGAACTTCTGCGACTGATCCGTCTGGGGGATCTGCTGGGGCTGCTGCGACTCCTGGATGGGACTTACCTCCAGATGTTAAACCAGTGATCCCTGAGGAGCACTTCTTGGAGAGGTGGGATCTTTCTGCTGAAGATAAGGCAAAGTTCTTTGATCGCATGGCGGAGAAGGTATGTGATTTCTTTGTCCTTCTGAGCTTTGTTAGAGTAGCCCCCGAGGCTGCAAGCAATCACTTGTGATTGGTTGTAGTCTTTAGCTTGGGTTTCTTTTGTCGATCTTATGAATATTTGGAGCACGACAGTGCTCCCAATGGGAGTAGCCCCCGAGGCTGCAAGCAATCATTTGTGATTGTTTGTAGTCTTGAGGTTGATTTTCTTCTTTCCTAGGCTTTGACTAGTGCATTTACTTGAATTCAGCCTTAACCAAGGAAAGGGAGCTCCAGACACAGCATGGCGAGCTCGAGCGGTTGCGGCAGGTGGAGGAGCAGTTTCTCCAGGTCGAGAAGGTTGAGTGCGAGCGCCTGCGGGACTTGGCGGGTTCTTTGACTGGTTTGTGGACTGTTCCTGTTTTCCGTTTACTTGGGTTTGTTCGTCTCTTAAGTTTCTGGGTATTTGAGTCTTTTTCCTTCTTCCAGGTTCTGCGGGTGTTGGGGCGGTGGAGGTGGCTATTGCGGGGTCAGGCGCTCTCCGTGGCTCTGTGGATGTTGTCTCTGGCGCTGCTGTAGCTGTTGGGGATGTCTGTGCTCGGGCTTCAACTCTCCTGAAGCTTCTTCATGAGCATATGTTCCCAGATAAGGAGAAATGGCCTGAGGTCTTGATTCTTTGGTTGCTTCCTTCGGTCCGGATGGTGATCAGATGGAGGGCATGGTTCGCGAGAACGTGGTGAGTGGTCTTGCCACGTCTATTGTTGTTCTTCTGGAACATGGTGTTCCCATTGAGGATTCCATGGTGGATAGTTTGCCTGATTATACGGCCGAGCAGAGTGCTCGAGCCACTCGGCTGGCCCGCCAGCGGCAGCTGGTTGTGGAGACTATAACCGCAATTCTTTAGCCGAGGAGTAGGGTGAACTTGCTTTTGTTTTGAAACCTTGAGCTGTAATGTGCCTCCTGTGGGATGGTGGACCTGTTTTAATTCATGGAACAGCTTTGCTCTTTTGTGCTGCTTTGTTGTCTCGTTTCATTTGACTTTGCTTCCTTGCGGTAGGCCATCCCGTGTGTTTCTCGGGCTTGGAATTTGCTGAAGTAGGATGCTCGCGAGGGTGCCTACGAGTCTGTTTGCTTGAGGCTAAAAGAGGCCGAGCGTGAGATCGTTTGCCTGAAAGGTGCTATTGCGGTCCATAGCTCGAAACGTGAACGTGCTGAAGCCGTCTTGGATAGCTTGGCGGCTTGGATGATAAAGTTGTCTGATCTTATGAAGGGTGAGGTTGTCTCTCTTCGACCGCTCGACTGCGCGAGTTCTTTTCCTTATACTTGCGGCTGATCTTTTTGTTCTTCCTTGCGAAGTGCTTGCTGGGCGTTCTCGCGAGGAAGAGGAAGCCGTGGAATCGGGCGACTGGAGGACCCGGTTGTGCAGGTAAACAATCCTTTCTGGATGGATAGGGCGCGTGCTCGGGTGTTCGCCATTCTGCGGATGCGGGTTGAGGAGTCAGCCCCGGAAAATCCCATGGTCAGCCCCGACAATTTACGGGGATCAGCCCCGGCAAATCCCATGGTTAGGGACCCTGGGTTAGTCATAGAGAAGGAACAGGTTGGACGATACTCGTCGGCTAACAGGAGAAGCACTTCCTGCTCGATATTACTACGTGAGGGGGCGATTACAGGGGAGGCCAAGGCGAGTTCTCGCAAGACCAGGAGAGTAGATTGTGTATTGGATTGATCTGGACGTCTCCCCTCCTAGACTTTATATACTAGGCTAGGTCTCGGGGAGTCCGTACTAGGTTAAAAAGATAGTTTCCTAGTTCTAGTCTTGCCTTGTACGCTGATACGTCCAAAATGCATCACTATTTCATATCGTAATTCATCCTTATTCATTGATATATTTCATATTACGATGATGTTCTTATGTTGTTTTGGCTTATTTTACACAGTTTGCAACTTTCCGATGCCGAAGCAGCAGACGCATGATTCAGTGGTAAAAAGTGGATGCTGAGTTGCTATATGTTGAGGGTCATCAATTGGCTATACCCTTGATGAACTTAAGGGGATTAGTCCATCGAGGTGTATTTGCGGATGCTTGCAATATGTTTAATCATAAGAGTGCACTTATCTTAGTCTAGAAGGTGTGCTAGCATAGATCCACCCACTCAACACTTAACGGCACAACACTTGTTATCGATACGTAATATGGTGAAAGCACGTGGCTACCTCTCCATGTGTCCTCAAGAACGCTTTAGTCTTTATGAGTTCAGTTGCCAGGCTTATCCTTTGCTCAAAAGGATTGGGCCACTTGCTGCTCCTCAGCGCTATTTACTTTGCTTGCTTTTATCTTGTTGTTGCTTATATCAAAAACCCCTAAAATTTTATCTTTCAGTGCTTGCAACTATTCCTTGTCCAAAATCACCTATCAATACCTTTCGCTCTTCGTTGGGTTCGACACTCTTACTTATCGAAAACGCTGCAACAGATCCCTTTACGTTGAGGGTCATCAAGTAACGTTTTCTAGCACCATTGCCGGGGAGCATAGCGCTATTGGTAAGTGAAGCTGGTAAGGAAATTTTTATATTGTTGCTTTTATTTTGCTGTTTCTTCTCTTTGTCCGTATGGACAACCTAACTATTGGATCGTTGCTTACGGGGAAACACCCAACATCTGTGGTGGTTGTTCCTCCCCCTACTGAAATTGTGCCTTATAAAATACCAGCTGGTATTATCGATTGTGTTTTGGCTAATCGTTATGCAGGAGACAGACATCCCAGTGAACACTTGCTATATTTATCACAACTATGTGGAAAATCTTTGTCTGACCTGGGCGGCATCTGCCACGGGCAGATGTCACGGCACAAGTGGTTGGCACAGTGAGGAGCCCACGTTGTATATATCAGTGAAAACATAAATATATAACGTATACGAACATGTACATATGTATTATCTCGTGGACAAAAGCTGACATATCTGTACCTAGGGTCCTAGAAGGGAGACTTTGGAGCACGGCTGTGTGCAGTTGCGGTAAAACGGGCAAAAATACTGCTGAACATGTGGGCCCGTAGTTAATGATGCAATGACTTTTAACTCCAACCAGGTTTCTCTCTCTTTGTTTATCTCAACACTGATGGATCATGGGCTCTACCCCTCGCTCGCTGGCTGATTCTGGCACCACATCTTGCGCAGCCTCCTCCTCCAGCAAGTTTGCAGCCGCTGTTGCGTCTTCGTGCGCCGCCGCTGCCGTCTCTACGCTCCTCCCACAGCTGAAAGCCGTGCTGCTTTTGCTTCTTCGCCATAGAGGCCGGTGTAACGGCTGCCGCTGGCTGCAGTGTAGTTGGTCCGACCATCAGGGAGAGATTCTCGCTGGAAAGCTTATGCCGGGGAACTTAAGACTGCAAGAGCTTCATTTCTCGCCCTGCTCACCGGGAAACTTTACTGCAAGAACTCCATTTCATGCGGCAGTTCTGGTGTGAGCGAGCTTCGACCAATTATTTGCGGCTTCCTGTTAAGAGACCCGACAGATTTTTACCATGCCATGCGACAGTCGGCGGAAGGTAGAAAATAAACAGCAGGCATGGACCCTACCCTGCGGTTCCGGGTCCCGCTGCGTTGAAAAAACGGAGAGATCTCCACGGTATGTGTACGCTGTATTCGTTCCTTTTCGATTTACTCAGCTGAATGAATGATTTCTGGCGCATATCACGAGGTAAACACTGACGGTGAGATAGACGCAGGCAGCTGCCGCCCCGGTCAGGACCCCACTCTCCAACTATGTTCACTATTTAAGCTTGCAGGTGTATCAATGGAGTTATTCATGAAGAAATTGTTCTCCATATCGCTTATAGAGAAAGCTTCAGATTGGTATAAGCTTCTCGATAACTCTCATTTTCTTGATTTGCAAGAGCTTATGTCTCTCTTTTATAGCAAGTTTTATCCTCTTCATGAAATTCATCGAGACATGAATTATATCTATAACTTTAGGTCTCGTGACGGAGAAAGCATCGCTCAAGCTTGGGGGAGATTGAAATCTCTAATGCTCAAATTTCCTATTCATGAGCTCCCCAAGAAAACTATTCTTACAAATTTTTATGCTAGACTTACTCGTCAGGATAAGGAGATGCTGGATGCCTCCTCTAGTGGGGTATTTCAGAAGAAAAGCGTTGAAGAAAGATGGGATCTCCTTGAAAGGATCCAGAAGAATACCGAAGATTGGGAAATAGATAAAGGTATTGAATCCACTATAAATTATGAGCAGGATTATATAGAGAGCTATGTGAAAACTGATTATTTTAATGCCTTTTGCTCTAAGATTGGTCTCTATTCCCATCTGATGATTGATTTTTGTAAGGACTTTGCCTCTCATATTGACTCTTCCCAGAAGAAGAAGGATCAACATCATAAACCTTTCAAAGAATTACCAATATATATTCATGTTGCTGACCCTATTTTGCCTACAGTTATATATGAAAAGCCCCCTTTTCCCGTAAGAATAAGGGAGCACTCTTTTGTGACAGGCATAATGAATAAGGGTGAGAGAATAATTGATGAGCCTGAGGACCAGATCAAGGTCGATCCTCGAGTTGCATTGGTTAAGGATCTTATTACTAATGATGCTTTAGATTCCAATATAAATTTTTGTGCTGTTTCCACTAACCTTGTCACAACCAAGAATAAAGGCCCAATTTCAGGTACTCCAGTAGTATCTGTTAAAATAGGAGATCACAATTATTATGGGCTATGCGATTTGGGATCGAGTGCTAGTGCTTCCCATATTCACTTTATCAAGAAATCACAGGTGAGATTTCACCTTGTGAACTTGCTGAAGTTGATGTTACTATTCATCTTGCAAACAAAACAACTATCTCTCCTATCGGAATTGTGAGAGACGTTGAAGTCTTATGCGGAAAGGTAAAATATCCTACCAACTTTTTAGTACTTGATTCAGTAAGGGATAATTTTTGTCCTATTATTTTCGGTAGAACTTTTCTCAGAACTTGTGGATCTATAATAGATTGCAAGAAAGGTAAAGTTTCTGTTGAATTCAATGGTGAGCCCTATGAATTTAAATTTTCTAAGTTCTCTAAGAAGCCTCGTGGTATATATTTTCCTAGTAATGAGAAGATTATTGAAGATATTGCTTCCATTGCTATTCCTCCTAATGATCCTTTGCAGCAATATATGGAGGACCACGAGAATGATTTGCATATGCAGGAGAGAAATGAGCTGGATGTCATATTCTTGAGACAACCTGCTATCCTAAAGCACAACCTTCCAGTTGAGCCTTTGGGAATTTTATCGAAACCAAAAGAAGATCCAGTGTTTGATCTTAAACCTCTTCCCGATACGCTCAAATATGCTTATTTAGATGAAAAGAAAGTATATCTTGTTATTGTCAATTTTAACCTTTCAGGGTATGAAGAAGAGAGACTATTGGAAGTACTTCGCAAACATCGAGGTGCAATTGGCTATACCCTAGATGACCTTAAGGGGACTAGTCCATCTATTTGACAACGACGGTTGAATCCGAAGATGATGGATGTGGTAAGGACTGAGATTCTCAAGCTTCTAGCCGCAGGTATTATCTACCCTATAGCTTATAATAAGTGGGTAAGCCCGGTTCATTGTGTTCGAAAGAAAGGAGGAACAACTGTGGTTCCTAATGATAAGAATGAACTAATACCTCAGAGAATTATTATTGGATATAGAATGTGTATTGATTACAAGAAGTTGAACAAGGCAACCAGGAAGGACCACTACCCGTTGCCGTTCATCGACCAAATGCTTGAAAGGTTATCCAAAAATACTCACTTTTGTTATCTTGATGGTTATTCAGGTTTCTCTCAAATTCATGTTAACACTGCTGATCAAGAGAAGACCACTTTTACTTGTCCCTATGGTACTTATGCTTACAGGCGTATGCCTTTTGGTTTATGTAATGCCCCTGCTACTTTTCAAAGGTGTATGTCTGCTATCTTTCATGGTTTTTGTGAATAAATTGTGGAGGTATTCATGGAATATTTCTCTGTCTATGGAACCTCTTTTGACCATTGCCTCCACTACCTTAATAAAGTTTTGTAGAGATGTGAGGAGAAGTGCCACTTTATGATCAACGAGGGAATTGTTCTTGGCCACAAGATTTCCGAGAGAGGAATTGAGGTGGACAGGGCCAAGATCGAAGCAATTGAAAGGATGCCCTATCCAAAGGACATCAAAGGTATTTGTATTTTTCTCGGTCATGCTGGTTTCTATAGAAGATTTATTACAGACTTTTCTAAGACTTCGAGGCCCCTAACTAATCTTCTCCAGAAGGATGCTCCTTTTTTTTTTGATGAAGATTGTAAGGAAGCCTTCGAAGTTCTTAAGGAAGCTTTAATAACCGCTCCTATAGTACAACCACCTAATTGGAATTTACCTTTTGAAATTATGTGTGATGCTAGTGATTTTGCTGTTGGAGCTATTTTAGGGCAAAGGGTTGATAATAAGTTGAATGTTATATATTATGCTAGCAAAACCCTTGATAGTGCTCAAAAGAATTATGCTACTACTGAGAAGGAATTCGTAGCAGTAGTGTTTGCTTGTGATAAGTTTAGGCAGTATATTGTTGATTCTAAGATTATTGCTCATACTGACCATGCTGCCATTAAGTATCTTATGGAGAAGAATGATGCCAAACCAAGGCTCATCCGATGGGTACTCCTTCTTCAAGAATTTGATTTGAAGATTGTCGATAGGAAAGGATCAGACAATTCGGTGGCGGATAATCTTTCAAGGATGGAAGATATACCGCATGATCCCATTCCAGTCAACGAAAATTTTCCAGACGAGCAGTTAGCTGTTTTAAAAGTACAATCTCTCTCCGATCCTTGGTTTGCAGATTATGCTAACTTTATCGTTGCAAAGTTTTTGCCTCCAGGTTTAACATTTCAGCAAAGGAAGAAGTTCTTTAATGATTTGAGGCATTACTTTTGGGATGACCCACATATTTTCAAAGAACGTCCAGATGGGATCATTAGAAGATGCATACCGGAACACGAGCAGAAGGACATTCTCAAACAATGTCACGACAGTCCATATGGAGGACATCATGCTGGTGAGAGGACCGCACATAAGGTTCTTCAATCAGGTTTTTATTGGCCTACTCTCTTTAAGTATGCTAGAAGTTATGTTTTATCCTGTGATAAGTGTGAGAGAGTTGGTAATATTAGTAGAAGGAATGAGACGTCTATGAATTACTCTCTAGTGATTGAGCCCTTTGATTGCTGGGGTTTTGATTTTATGGGTCCTTTTCCTACCTCGCACAAGTACACTCACATTTTAGTTGCTGTTGATTATGTAACCAACTGGGTAGAGGCAATCCCCACTGAAAGTGCTGATCACAAGACATCTTTGAAAATGCTCAAGGATGTAATTTTTCCTAGGTTCGGAGTACCCAGGTACCTCATGACTGATGGGGGTTAGCACTTTACACATGGAGCTTTTAGAAAAGCTTTAGCCAAGTACGATTCCAATCATAGAATTGCTTCACCGTACCACCCTCAAACTAGTTGGAAAGTTGAGCTCACCAATAGAGAGATCAAGTTGATCTTATAGAAGACAGTCAATAGAAATAGAAAAGATTGGTCGAATAAGTTAGGAGATGCTTTGTGGGCGTATAGAACTGCTTACAAAAACCCCATGTGTATGTCTCCCTATAAAATGGTCTATGGCAAGGCTTGCCATTTGCCATTAGAATTAGAGCACAAAGCTTTCTGGGCTATTAGAGAGCTTAATGCTGACCCGAAACTAGCTGGTGAAAAGCGTCTCATGAAGATGACTTCTCTAGATTAGTGGAGAAGTTAAGCTTATGAGAGCGCTAAAATGTTCAAGGAAAAGGTAAAGAAGTGGCACGATAGGAGGATTCTGAAACGTGAATTTAATGTTGGTGATAAAGTTTTGTTGTTTAGATCCCGTTTCAGGTTTTCTCCAGGTAAACTACTTTCCAGGTGGGAAGGGCCATTTCATATTGAGGAAGTCTACCGCTCGGGTGCTATCAAGATTAACAATTTTGAAGGCACCAAACCTCAAGTGGTGAATGGGCAAAGACTTAAGCATTACATAGCAGGAGACCGTGTCAATGTTGATGTGGATTTGGTATACACAACAAATCATGAAGAACATGTTGCAGCCCTGTTTTAGGAACCAGCAGAAGCAGAATAAGAAAAGGTATGTATTACGGTAAGGAAACATCACGAAACCGCCATAAAAGTTCCATATTACAAGTTTTTGCAAAATATAGAAAATTTGAGGCCGAAGTGGAGCCGGAGACCAGCTCCAGGGGGGCCAGGCGCCCCCCTGGCGTGGCACCACCCCTGGCCGCGCCGGGAGGCCGCCTGGGCACCCCGGAGTCCGTATCCGACCACGCTTTGGCTCGTTACCTTCCTTTCTGTGCAGAAATTTTTGCTATATATTTTCCCGGATTGTTCCGACAACGTATCTCACAATTTCGTGTGTTTTCTTTCCGATCTGTTTCTGCCAGAAAATCTTTCAGCTAGACCTAGGTGCCATGGCTTCCCCAAGTTCCCCGAAGGACAAGTTCGTCGTCAACGTCATCAACCCTTACCTCGCTGAGGTGAAGAAGCACCCCCAGATCCTTCGTGTGGAGGACGGTGACCTCCATAAGGAGGATCTGAAGGGACCAGTCAAGGAGGGAAGCACCGACGAGCGGCTGAAGGAGATGGAACATGAGGTCTTCAAGTTCAAGAAGATGGTGGAGTGTGGTGTTGAAGCTAACTTCGACATCATGAACGAAGTAGAAGTTTCCCAAAAGAAGGAGATGAAGGAGATGTGGTCAAGTTTGGCCATGCTAGAAGAAAAAGTTTCTGCGCATGGGATTGGGTGCTGAATGCAGGATCCTGGAGACGGGAATGTCCTTTGAGACTGGAGAACAACTGCCATGGAAGTGCTCCGCCAAGGAGTACGTGATCAACAAGAACAAGGCTGAGGAGTAAATCTCCTTGGGTAATGGCATCCCCTTAGCTTGTTCCAAGCTTGGGGGAGTGCCCGGTATCTTTATCTTTATCTTTGTCTTTTAGAGTCAAGTAGAGTCGTATCATGTCTAGGGAAGTTATCTTATAAAATAGATGTTTGCTTTGAGGACTATCACTCCTTTTTGGAGAGTTATGTATCCATGAGTGTGGATTCGTCTATGATGGAATATTAATGATAAGTCTATTGATCCCTTCGCTGCACTCGGTATTCTCTTCACGCAATCGATTATGATGATTCTTATGGGGAGTATTGACCATATATCAGGTATGGCTCTGAAAACTTTATTTAATCTTGGCAAATATAGCTTTGGTCACAACAACAAGCATGATTTTCTCAAAGTAGCGACATAGCCAAACCCTTTATGTTATTATGCTTGAAGTGTTATGTTGACAAGGAAGACAACTTGATGTGCTATGCTTATTTTAATGTTTATGATTTATATTGCTTTGCATCCAAGTCATCATCAATTGTCTGTTCTCTCAAAGCCTTTGCTAGCCAAATCTCTGTACTAAGCGGAATTCTTCTTGTACATCCATACCCTGAAACCAGTATTTTCCATATGAGTCCACCTTACCTTCCTATTCGTGGTATTCCACTACCACTCCTAAAGCATATAATTTTTGTGTTATCCTTAAATGTTCAAAATCTTCTATTTTGTGCCCCTGTTTTAGCTCATGAGGAAGTAGTAGTTAATTCATGATCTTCTTATGTTGGACAAGTTTTATCCCGAGATTGCATGTCTAATCTGCAAACCCCTAATACAAGGAGGAACTGGCATGAGTGCGCGCAGCTCACAAAAGATAATACAACAAACAAACCCTCCTTCACGCTTTTTTCATGAGAAATCAGAAAACTTTGGCAGTGATAAACAAAGGAGATTGCGGGGATGTGATAATCCCTGTGTGGGAGCCATTCCTCGAAACTTGTCCAATCTGAGAAGTAATTGAGTTATCTATTAGCATTCGTTGACAAATCATGCACCTCTCAAAACTTGTTTTCATTATGTTTGATTTAAGGATAGCACTTGAGTTTTCCCTGCTTGCCTTTAAAAAGGCCTTTCCTTTACTTTTATGTTGAGTCAGTTTCCTACTTCTTCCTTTCCCAAAGAGAACAAACACTTGATGTTGACGAAGATTCATCCTTATAATGCTTCATTAAAGTTTCTCCATGCCATATCGTTGTTGACATTATTTGTTGATAAGTAAGTTGTTTGCAAAAGCATTTGCCAAGCAAACATCTTCCTTTGTGTTAGCATTTTTACTTCATGACTAATAGCCTGTTCTTTCAAAAAGTTCTAAATTGTCTCTTCCAAATATAAAAAGAAAGAGCAAAAGTAAAAGCTATTAGTTGTTCTTGACCAAATGACTTGTTTGCTATGATTTGATGAGTTTCCTTAGCCCTACTCTTGTTTATAATTGTTATTACTCTTTCATAAGGGCCTTATGAGTTGAAGATTGCTGCTGAGGATGTTTGAGTTTCGTGAAGAAACCATGATGCTTCTTGTACGTATTTTATTTCTCGACACTTCACTCCCTAAACTTGTGGACAGGTTTACCGAGCTCAGTTTTCGCTTGGGGACAAGCGAGGTCTAAGCTTGGGGGAGTTGATACGTCCAAAATGCATCACTATTTTATATCGTAATTCATCCTTATTCATTGATATATTTCATATCATGATGATGTTCTTATGTTGTTTTGGCTTATTTTACATAGTTTGCAACTTTCCGATGCCGAAGCAGCAGACGCAGGATTCCGCGGTAAAAAGTGGACGCTGAGTTGCTGAAGAAGAATACCTCCAAATTACCTGAAAATCGACGGAGGGTATTTTCCAGAAGATTAACGAGGACACGCTGAAGAGGAGCCAGAGGGGGGCCACAGGAGCCCCAGGCGGCCACCTGGCCCGGCCCCACCCCTGGCCGCACCGGGAGGGCGCCTGGAGCCCTGGGGCCACTCCCGGCTCCCCCTCTGGCCTATATACTCCTCGTTACGCGAATACCCTAAAAATAGAAGCTTTCACGAAGTTCCGCCGCCGCTCAGTGGCGGAAACCTACAGAGAAGAAAAGGGCTCTCCGGTGGGTAGATTCCGCCGAGGAGATCACCTCCCGGAAGGGGAGATCATCTCCATCGTCATCACCATCGTCACGGGCATCATCGAGATCATCATCAACATCCTCCCCAACATCAGCACCATCTCCACCACCATCCAATCTCACCTCACAAGTTTATCTTGTGTTTTAATCCGTACTATCTATCTCTCTAATCTATCGGTGTTGATTACTACTTTGTGGGGAATGCTTGTAACAGCCCAGTTTTCACAAAAAATAATTTTTTTGTTTTTGGTGTGAATTGATTGATTGCCTGATTTGTTTGCGGTGTTTGCATCCCCTATTTATCGATCGACGATTATTTCCCCCCTCTTATCTCGTACCGGACGGAGACCGACCCTTGCCACCCTGACACTCGACCTTTGCGAAACCGGGATTTCACCCGAGCACCGTCACCACCGGCACAAGTCCAGCCATCGCCACCGGAACTTAAACCCCGTTTATTTAATAAACGGATTATTCTGTGGGGCGCCGAAAAATGTTGTCAGAATATCACCGCAGTGAGGTACGATAGACGGGCCCGACGCGTTGAGCGCGTGGTTCGAGATTTCGTCGGAATCGGAGTCCGTACGGAGCCTCGGCGGTCACGAACGGGATCACCAAACGCACGAGAGAGGTACCGGGGGCATTTGCGTAAACTGACCAGCCAACCCTGCCCTATATATAGACCACCACACTCCCCTAGGCCTTCTAGGGTTTACCCCATGTAAAATTTCAGCCACCCCCTCCAAAAACACCCCAATTTCGTCCAACATCCCCCGAATCGAAAACCCTAGCCCCAGAAAATTTTCCAGCCGTTCGATCTGGCCCTGGAGGGCTCAGATCGCGCCACCTCATCCCCCAGATCTCCACCAGCCAGCCTCTCCGACGTTCGGGCCCCGCGGGCCCGCAACAACCGCCGCCAGGCCCGCCGAAGCCCATCGGCGCCGAGCTCCTCCACGCCTGTGCTCCCCCGCTCCCGAGCGCTCGCGTCGCGCCGCCACGGCGCCGTCTGCAGGTCACGCGCCCCCTCGCCGCGCCCTTCCTCCTCCTCCCCTGTCTCACCTCACCTCTCCTCTCTCTGCCCAGGAACCGCGGGAGCACCACCGCGCCATGGCTGGCGAGCTCCGCCACCTCGGCCTCACTAAGCGCCGCCAGGGGTCGCGGTCGTCCCGGGGCCGGCCCGATCTGGTGGCCTCTGCGCCGCCGCGCTCGGATACGGCGCCGCTGGCCTCCACTGCCTCGCCCCAGCGCCCCTCGCCGGAGCAACAGCCGTTGCCGCCAGCGGCTCATATGAATCGGGCGTGACCCCGAGCAGGCCGCCTCCAACCGCCTGGCTGGGCCGCCTCCGCCACGTGGGTCGGCGCGCCGGCGAGGCCAAGTTCGGCAGAGCCCAAGCCGGTGCCTCCTCTTCCTGTTGGGCTCGGCCCAAGTGGGGGTGAGGCCTTTATTTATTTATTTTCTGTTGTTTAGCCCCTATGAATTTTTTTCTAAGTCTGGTAAATTTGTGCTGCTGATCCAGTTTTGCAATGTAATTTCCCGTTGATCCGTAGCTCCGACGAACGTGCCCCCAAAATGAAAGTTGCTTAGTTTTGCGTGCTCTACCGTTCGTATGTAGAAAGTTTTTCCGTTTGAGGCCGTCTAGATAATTTATTTCTGCATCGAAGTGTGTACCAGACCGTTAGCTGTGCTGTTGTTGCTGAACTGTTATTTTATTGCAACTTCGGGCGACGGTTGCTTCGCAACCGTTCGTCGGAATTGATTGATTCCTTTTGCTTCCTGTTAAGCATTGTTTCTACTTAAGTTCCATGCCTTCACATGTCATGTTTGCTTGCTTCTTGTTGATTGTATCTTGCTCCAAAGTAGCTACTCTGCTGTTAGTGTGCTGCTGTTTATATCTTGTTGCAACTTCGGTCGACGAGTGTGTCGCGACCGTTTATCAGAATTGAGTGATTCAAATTGCATATTGTTAAGCATCATGTCTAGTCCATGCCCATGTATTGCTATGCCATGTTGCTGCACTTTTGCATATAGTTATACCCCTGTTTATACAACATAAAAATAATAGTTTCTGCCATGTTGTTTGCTTAATATCTTTTGATCCGTGATGTCTTTTTGCATGATTCTTTTTGCCATGCCTTCCTGCCATGTCTACTTTAATTGCATGTCATTTGTGAGCATGTTTGCACTCATTACCCTGTTTATGCAATGCTCTAAAGTGTGCTTCGTGATGTTGGCAGATTGTGCCTGTAACTTGTTTTGCTTGTATCTTTTTAACCGTAACTCCGTTTGGGGTGTTCTTTATATGTAACTTGATTAGTTTTTCGTGTACTTTGTGTTTATGCTGTTTTTGTCTGATGTTAACAAACCTAAAATATGGTTTAGGGCAGAACAGTACCAAATCCTTTAATCATCGTGAGGCACTTAGTGTTATGCCATGTTTAGGGTGTTGCCTCGCTTAACTTGACTAGTATAGGTAGTTTACTTTGTGCTTAATCTTTTGCCATGATTGTTTGACATTCCATGCTTGGGTGCCTTGCCATGTTAACAACCGTTGGTTGATCACTTGTAGATAAACAACTTGAACCTATTCTAAATGTGCGGTATCGTCGTGTGTGACGAGTACCCCACTTAACATGTTAGTAACCGCTCTCGACGGTAGGTGCGATGTCTCGTGTTGCCTTCTTGTTGATGCTTGCTCGTTTTTTCCCCGTAGTAATACATGCTTGCTCGTTGATTGCTTTCCAGTGTTTACCGTCTTGTGTGCTTCCGCGGGTACCCTTCGGAGACGACGCGAGCTTGCGATCAACTACACCTTCGGAACCCGACTTATCAACAGACAAGGACTATACATTACTTATGATCCATTCTATTTCAACCAGTGGTTTGCATGCTAGTCTAGGTTAGGTTCGATGCTTGATCCTACCACATGTTTACAGCCTCTTTCAAACCAATACAGCCATGTTCCCTCCCAGCAAACCTTGTACTGCTATGTTACTATTGCTCGTTGCTCAGCCCCTGCTTAGTATGCATGCTAAGGATGCTACGATGTTACCTCCTGTTACTCCTTGGTTTGGGCTATCACATTATTATATTGTTCTTGATGATATGATTATTGTAAATGTTGACTATATTCGACGAAGGATGGAAGGTCTAGGCTATCCCGCCCCGACGCTTTGTTCCATTCGAGTCACCTAGGATCCGAGTTCCGGGTATTGGTTTTAAGACTGAGTGTGCCTAACCGCGTGTGGGATGCTATGGGGTCCCCTTGTTTTATCTAGCTAGCTTCAAACATTTCTAGTGGTGTCCCAAGATGATTTTACCATTTGAAAACCGCATGCATAACTGGTCTGCAGCCAGTGGATTTAAAACAACTCGGGCCAGCGGAGACAGAGTTCCTTCGTTGGTCCACACCTGGAAGCTAAGGGGCTGCCCACATCTGTTTGGGTAGCTAACCCGACCTCGTCCAGACGGTAGAGGCCGATTCGAGAGCGCGGTCGGCTTTTGAGTTGGATGTCGACTCACCGGGGGCCACCCGGATTTGTGCGTTGTTAGTTAGAGGGACCTGTCGTTTCGGATCTCTTGGGACTAAATCATAAAATGGTTGCCTATCATGGGTAGCAACTGACAGAGATGGGCGTGCGTGCGAAGCCTTGTAATGGGCAGTTGGTACACCCCTGCAGGGTTAAATCTTTTCGAGAAGCTGTGTCCACGGTTATGGACGACTTGAGACCTACTCCTTGTTCATAGACAACAACAGCTGAGATAATCTTAATATAACTTGATCAACGTGTGTGTGCCTTGACTGCTTCTTCTTCGTCGGGATGCGAAGAGGAGGACAAGGATAGGATAGGTGTTATGTTTGCGTAGTAGTTGATAGCAAGACTTGTTGGAGGCGATTCCTCATCGAATGCTTGGCTTCTTATCTTACTCTCTAGATCGTTAGCCACTTCATAAATGCTAGTGCGGCAGCAACCTCACCACTTACCCCATCCTGACCGTAAACTACTAGTTGTCCCAGAATGACGAGTGATGAAGTCCTTGCTGGGTCAGATGACCACTACAGTTGGGTGCTGAGTACTTCTGTACTCATGATACTACCCCCAAACTCTTTTCAGGGTTCTTGATCGACAACAGGTATGGTGATCGACGTTTCATGTGGAGACTCGACGACGACTAATTAGGCGGAACCTGGCGGAGGGCCTGGCCCCGTGTGGTTATGGGGATCGATGATTTTCTTTTGCCACTAGGCATTTGGTTGTAGTCTGTACCCAGACATGTATCTTGCGCTGATGTATTGTATTAAGCCAGTTGTATGCCGATTGTATGAGATGTTGTATCCTTGTATCTGTAATGTTGTGATATCATGTTGGAAATCCGGGGCATATGACTTCGTCATATGCCGCGGTGGGACCGATATGTGCTTCGTTCTCGGATCTGGATGGAAACATCTAGATCTAGAACAGTACCGCATATCGGGCCTTACAATGCTATTGAGTTTTGTTGGAGAAATATCATTATGTCCAGATTGTTTATCATATATTTATCACCTCTGATCATGATCTCTTTTATGTCTTGTGAGTAGTTACTTTAGTTCTTGAGGACATGGGAGAAGTCTAGTTGTTAGTAGTCATATGATGTTGAAGTAATTTGTGTTGTTTGATATTTAAGTTGTGTTCTTATTTTCCTAGTGGTGTTGTGTTAGTCAAACACTCAACACTTAGCCTTATTAAGGACCTAGGGGGATACATTGTGTATAAAGAATACGTATGGTGGGTTGCCGGAGTGACAGAAACCCGAACCCCAGTTTGCACAGTTTTGCACAAGGGAATAATGGATCCTTGATCTTATTGTTGTGGTTAGGCTTTGCCTTAATTTCTATCTTGTATTTGCGGATGCTTGCAAGATGTTTAATCATAAGAGTGCACTTATCTTAGTCTAGAAGGTCTGCTAGCATAGATCCACCCACTCAACACTTATCAGCACAACACTTGTTATCGATACGAAATATGGTGAAAGCACGTGACTACCTCTCCATGTGTCCTCAAGAACGCTTTAGTCTTTATAAGTTCAGTTGCCAGGCTTATCCTTTGCTCAAAAGGATTGGGCCACTTGCTACTCCTCAGCGCTATTTAATTTTCTTGCTTTTATCTTAGTGTTGCTTATATCGAAAACCCCTAAAAAGTTATCTTTCAGTGCTTGCAGCTATTCCTTGTCCAAAATCACCTATCAATACCTTTCGCTCCTCGTTGGGTTCGACAATCTAACTTATCGAAAATGCTGCAACAGATCCCTTTACGTTGAGGGTCATCATACGCCAAGCCGCGCCTTCCATATCAGTCGCGGACTCCTACGTCGATACTTGATCGGGCCAGTCGTGGGCTTGTCGAGACTTCCCAATGGGCCTTCTGTCTTCATTCGCACCGGGTATCCTCATACGCAGGAGTCGCGGGGTCACCCCCTCGTCAGTGTCCAAGAGGCCACCCGGCGCGGCCACCAGGGGGGCGCGCCACCAGGGCTCCTGGACCCCTGGTGGCCCCCTCTGGCTCTCATTCGGGGATTTGGCAGGATCCCGTATGCTGATTTTTATTGGATTTTTCCGGAATTGTTGGAGCACTTTTAATAAGGGGAAACTTTGAAAGTGCAATCATGCCATTAATCATATTTTGATGTTGATGACAATATGCATATAGAGGACTAATAATGTTTGTCACGTGTATCTCAGGTTTTAGTCCTCGGTTCGTTGTGATGGTGGATCATAGACCATTGATATCTACAATTGCTCAAGAGATGGAACCAATGAATTGGAAGCGTAAGCTTTTTCCGGTTATCTTGAGTATAGGGCTCCCCGCACTATTAAGAGGGGATCAGTGGGTGTACTGTTTAAGTCTTGCTCAAACATCTCGCAAAACAAATGAATTTCTTTTCACACACTCATTCTAAACAAGCCTGCTAAATATACACACATCGGACGTCCGGTCCCTACCGGACGTCCGGTACCTGAAGCTCTCGGACGTCCGGTCACCGTCATACTCAGGGTCCGAGAGGTCAGTGAGCTTTTGCCCCATTTCATCGGATTTCCGGTCCCTGTCGGACGTCCGGTGGTCGGATGTCCGGCTGGCGTCGGACTAAGGATCCGAGGGGTCAGTAGCGTTTTCAATGTTTTATCGGATTTCCGGTGCTCATCATACATCCGGTCATCGGATGTCCAGTATCCGTCGGACGTCCGATAACTGATGTGTTCTTCTGCGCATGCAGTGTATTAGTGAGTGTCTGGTGCAAAACGGACGTCCGGTCCAAACGGGACGTCCGATACTTATGCAGGCAGAATGCTCCAACGGCCATTTCTGGCCTTGGGCTATAAATATGCCCTCTCCACCACTTGAGAGGGTTGACCACTTCATTTGCAACACGCCCAAGAACACAAGTGCTCCCTCTCACACTCTCCCTCACCAAATCTCAGATCCCGGAGAGCCCCGTGAGAGTTCTTGACGGATCTTTCACCCCGTGATAGATCCGCCCCTTCCCCATCTTTCAACCAAAGAAAATCGCGTTTTGAGCAAGTCTTGCGCTTTCCCCATTGATCCTGTTACTCTTGGCAGTTGGAGACTCCTAGGCGGGTAGGAGTTCTTCGGAGAGGAATCGACCATTGTGATTACCCCCGTTGAGTTTGTGAGGGTTTGGTGACCACCTTTAAGGTCAACCGGTAGTGGTTGGGAATCACCTTCGTGGTGATATCTCAAGGGGAATAGAGTGAGCCTTCGTGGCGTTGGTGTGCCTTCGTGGTTTCACCCACTCTCTCCGAACAGTGAGTATTTTCCCTCCAAGGAAGTGAACATCGGGATACATCGTTGTCTTCGCGTCATTCGGTATCCCTACTCATTCCCCTTATTACTTGTGTTACTGTACTATTTGTCCCTCACTTGCTTTAGTATATTGTGCTTATTGTTTATCTTGTCATAGCTAGGTAAACCTTGCAATTATTAGGCACACATTTATCTTCCGCATTATTTCCTAAAAATTGCTAAGTAGTGATAAAATTTGTAATAAGACCTATTCACCCCCCCCTTCTAAGTCTATCTCGATCCTTTCAATTGGTATCAAAGCCTCGTGCTTTATTCTTGTGGCTTAACCACCCTAGAGCGAGATGACCAAGAACTTCATCCCCGAAAGTTCGGGTGCCAATGTGGAGGAGGTCGCAATTTTTGCGGATGCCGCGAGTTCGGAAGTCGAGAGATCAGCTGCCGAACAAAGGATCGCCGCACAAGCTGCGTTGCCTCCTTCCAAGGGGCATGTTAGTTATGAGATTGAGGATCCCAAGTTGTTCACCTCCGGAGATATGGAAAAAGCCTTGCAAAAGGCTTTGGAAAATCAAAGGAAGGAAATGGAAGCCTCCTTTGCAAGATTGAAGGTTTCGACATCGGAGTCACAAAAGTCAAGTGGTGCGGCCCCTAGGTCCCCACAAGCGACCTTTGTGCACCCCGGTTCCGAGGCTCCCTTGCAAAGAGGTGGTCCCTACCAATGGGACTATCCTGCTCCTAAACTTGTGGAACCTAAGTATAACTTTAACGACAATCCGCTAGTACTAACCGAGAACACTAACTTCTTGGATTGGAAAAGTCTTATGGCAGATGATCTTAGGTTTGTGTGTGAACCCATGTGGACGCTCATCGACTATGGGAAAGGCTATTATCCCGTTGATCCAAACAACCTTACTCGAAGTGAAGTGTTTGATCGACATCTCAACCTTGCGGCCATTGGGTTCTTGAAAAGAGGAATGGAGGAGTTGACACGTGCACCATTTCTTCATATCACCAATGCCAAGGAAATGTGGGATACTCTTCTCATTGCCAAGTCCGGCACTAGGTCTCTTCAAATGACAAGATATGAGACCGCAAATAATGCATTCCACAACCTTCACATGAAGAAAGATGAGACTCCCCAACAACTTCATATGCGTCTCAAAGTTCTCTCTGCTCATGTCCAGTCCTTCACATGTGAGAAATCTTTGGATGGATATCAAATCACCAACCGTTACCTTGTGGACAAGATGTTGAATGCTCTCACGGTGTATTCTCATCAAATGGTGTGGGAATTGAGGCGTATGCCCGACTTCTTCAAGATGACACCGGATGATGTGATTTCCACCTTCTTGCAATATGAAGAGCACCTAAAGGAGTCCAAGAGACTACTTGCCACATATGGTGGTCCGTCCTCAAACCTTGCACTCAAGGCTAGGCTCGAGGAGTTTGATGATGATGAGGAAGAAGATGAGTATTAAGATGATCATAACTCCGATGATACTCTCTCATATGATGATATTGCTCTCTTTGTGAAGAGGTTCACCAAAGGGGACTTCAAGGGAAGATTCCAAAAGAAGAAGACAAGAAACTGCTACAACTGTGAGAAACCGGGACACTTTGCGGAGGATTGTCTGTATGAGAAAAGAGAGGACAAACCTCGATTTCCTCAGAAGCAAGTTGCCAAGAAGATCCCAAACCCTCTCAACAACAAGTTCAAGAAGAAAGCATTGTTGTCTCTAGAAGGGTCCGATCCCGAGGATGTTGGTGGTGTTGCCGGAGTTTCTCAAGATACACAAAGGACCTTGAAGCTCCTCAACAAGGAAGGTGTAGTTGTGAACTACAACTACATGAGTGACTACACCGGCAATGCACACAAGTGTCTCATGGCCAAGTTGGTTGATGGTGACACTCCCTCCTCCTCGGCTAAGATCAAGGTAACTCCTATTGATGAGTCCTTCATGTTCTCTTCCGAACCTCATGATGAATTTCATGATGCGGAAAGTGATGATACACATGATATTTGTGCAGATTTGTTGTTTGCTAAAGTAAACAAAATGATGAGCTCTCTCAAAGGAAACAAGCTCAAAATGTTTCAATTACTTATGGATGTGGTGGGTAAGCACTCCACAACAATTAAGGATCTTGAAATCCTCCTCACCGAGGAAAAGGAGAACTATACTCTCCTTGAGCGAAAAATTGACTTTGAGGAAGCTCGTAATGATAACTTGTGCAAAGTTATTCACGCATCAAATGACTTAAATGACAAGCATGTTGCCTCCTTGAAAAAGTCTAATGAAATATGTAAGGAACTTGCTAATGATATGAGCAAGCTTGTGGAGCTAAACACCTCCCTTTCTAAGGATGTTGAGGTACTCACCTTGTCTCTCAAGACAAAAGATGAGGAACTCGCCACCCTTAAGAAAAATCTTGAGGCTCACAAACTTGCTCATATAAAAACACTTACTAAGATGTCTCCTCCCACTATTGTGCATATTGATGCTTGTGCTACTAACTCTACCCTTGATCAAGAATCTCTCATTGAGGAAAATTTAGCTCTTCATGCTTAACTAAAGAAGGGCCTTTTGACTTGTGCCCAAGGCGAGAAAAAACTAAATGATGTATTAAGTCATCACAAGGACTCCTTTGCTAAGGAGGAACTTGGGTTTGACCCAAGTACGAGTGTGACAAAGGATGTCACCCTTAGCAAGGAATCAACTCCCCAAAAGGTGATCTTTGTTCGTGAAGGGCACAAGGACAAAGGTAAGAAAATTGTTGATGAGGTTGGTGTTGGAAATGGGAAGGCCACTAGGGGAAAGCCCACTCCTAACAAGAAGAGGGAGAAGATGCCTCCATCCTATGTGCTCCGTAAGTCAAAGGATGGAGAGGTGTTTGCAAAATTCATTGGGCCCTGTAATGCTTTCCGGTTCTATACCATTTGGGTTCCAAAGACTCTTGTTACTAACCTTAGAGGTCCCATTGCAAAATGGGCACCTCTAACCAATGCTTAAATCTATGTGTAGGATGCTATCTCCGGTGGAGTCAAATGGGTGATTGATAGTGGATGCACCAATCCTATAACCGGAGAAAGCCGTTTGCTCAAGGACTTCATGGATACAATTCAACCATATATGAGCATTGTCTTTGGTGGTGGTTCCAAGGGAAAGGTACTTGGGTTGGGCAAGGTGGCTATTACTAATGACATGTCTCTTGCAAATGTCATGCTTGTCCAATCCCTTCAATACAATTTTCTTTCCGTTTGTCAATTAGCTTCCGTTGGTTATGATACACTATTTTCTCTAACGAGTGTGAAAGTCTTTAGGAGAGATACTCTCGAAGTGGCCTTTGTTGGAGAGTTGGATGGCAACCTTTACACGGTTGATTTCTCAAAAGAGAGTACTTACCATGCAACTTGTCTAATGGCCAAGGCCCACAAGGGGTGGCTAAGGCATCGCCGGCTAGCCCATGTCGGTATGAGAAATCTAAAAGATCTCCTAAAGGGTGAACACATCCTCAGACTAACAAACGTGTCGTTTGATAAAGATCGTGTGTGTAGTGCATGCATAGCCGGGAAGCAACATCAAGGAAAGAATTCCCCCAAGAATATCGTGTCAACGTCAAGGCCTTTGGAGCTCCTTCATGTGGATCTCTTTGGTCCTCCATCATGGGATAGTCTTGTAGGGAAGAAATATGGTCTTGTCATTGTTGATGATTATTCAAGATACACATGGGTGTTCTTTCTCAAGTCCAAGGACGAGATGAAGGCCACTTTCATTGATTTTTCCAAGCAATCCCAAAGGAAATACAACATGGCTATCTTGGCAATACGAAGTGACAATGGCTCCGAATTCAAGAACACCACTTTGGAAGAATTCTTGAGTGTAGAGGGGATTGAACATCAATATTCCGAACCTTACACTCCTCAACAAAATGATGTAGCCGAGAGGAAGAACCGCACTCTTGTGGAGATGGCCCGGTCCATGTTGGATGAGTACAAGTCACCATATAGTTTTTGGGTTGAAGCCATCAACACCGCATGTCATGCATCAAACCGGATCTTCCTTCGCAAGATCTTGATGAAGACCCCCTATGTGCTTCTAACCGGTCACAAGCCAAACGCAAATACTTCCGAGTATTTGGTTGAAAGTGTTTCTTTCTCAATAAGAAAGACCGGTTAGCTAAGTTTCAATAAAAAACAATTGAGGGTATATTTGTTGGGTATGCGTCAAACTCTCACGCCTATAGGGTCTACAACAAATCCACCGGATGTGTTGTGGAAACTTGTGACATGGAGTTTGATGAATTTAATGGCTCCCATGGGGAGAAAGTTGATCTAAGTGATGTAGGAAATAATGAAGATTCGTCTCAAGACATCTTGGCTATGGGCATTGGAGATCTTGTGCCCATTGCTCAAGTTCCTAGAGATGAAGAGGTGGGTGATGGGCCAAGTGTTCCACCACCACAAGCACCTCCTCCTACCACTCAATATCCTATTGCTCATGAGGAGCCCATTATCCAAGAACAAGAACAAGACCCTCCACAATCCTATGTGGTTGCTCAACCACATGTTGATGATGCGGTTGATCCATGAGATCGGCTTGACTGCATTTGCTTTGGAGAAAATGATGAAATTGAAGATGGATCCGCCCTTGATGATGAACCAAATGTTGTTCATAAGCCCGAATGGGTGGAGCCTATTGAAACTCCAACTTCCATCATGCCATTGGTGGCTAGACGTGTTGATGGTGACAAGATTCTCACGGGATTGGGGCAAGGTATAGTTACTCGTCGTCAACTTATGAAATTTTGCGCTCACTTCTCGTTTGTGTCTTGCATTGAACCACTTAGGGTTGAACAAGCACTTGAGGATGCGGATTGGCTCATTGCAATGCAAGATGAGTTGACTAGTTTCACCCGGAATGATGTTTGATCTCTCGTGGAGAGGCCTTCCGGTCAAGATCATAACATCATTGGAACCAAGTGGATCTTCAAAAACAAGCAAGATGAATATGGTAATATCATTCGAAACAAGGCAAGGCTAGTGGCTCAAGGGTACTCCCAAGTTGAAGGCTTGGATTTTGATGAGACCTTTTCTCCCGTTGCCCGTCTTGAATCTATACGCATGTTTCTTGATTATGCCGCATTCAATGGATTCCCATTATGTCAAATGGATGTAAAAAGTGCTTTTCTTAATGGTCCACTACAAGAGGATGTATATGTAGCCCAACCACCCGGCTTTTGTGACCCTCATCACAAGGACCACTTGTACAAACTTCATAAGGCACTATATGGTCTTAAGCAAGCCCCTAGGGCTTGGTATGACCATCTTATGAGGTTTTTACTCGAGGAAGGATTTGTGAGGGGTGTCATTGATGCCACTCTTTTTACCAAGAGAACCAATGGTGAATTGCTCATATGCCAAATCTATGTAGATTACATAATATTTGGTTCTCCTAACCCATCTTTGTGCAAGTGGTTCTCGGAAACTATGACCAAGAACTTTGAGATGTCCATGATGGGGAGCTTGAAGTACTTCCTTGGATTTCAAATCGAGCAATTTGCCGAAGGAACCTTCATCTTCCAAACAAAGTACATTCAAGACATGCTCATGAAGTTTGGTATGAAGGATTCCAAGCCATGCAAGACACCCATGCCAACCAAGGGATATCTAGATCAAGACCTTTCTGGTATTCCGTTTGATGCTACTCTTTATCGTTCTATGATTGGGTAATTTCTTTACCTTTGTGCATCTAGACTGGATATTATGCTTAGCGTAGGAATGTGTGCAAGATATCAAGCCTCTCCTTTGGATAGTCATAATTTGGCGGTTAAGCGCATTCTTAGATACCTTGTTCATACTCCTTTGTTGGGCCTTTGGTACCCCAAGGAAGCCAAGTTTGATCTCTTGGGGTACACCGATGCAGATTGGGCCTGAGACAAGGTGGATCGGAAGTCAACATCCAGTTCATGCCAATTTCTTGGGCGCTCATTGGTAAGTTGGCACTCCAAGAAGAAAAATTGTGTTTCCCTCTCCACCGCCGAAGCCGAATATGTGGCCGCCGCAAGTTGTGCTACTCAAGTTCTATGGATGAGGCAAACTTTGAAGGATTATGGCCTCACCTATAAGAAGGTACCCATCTTATGTGTCAATGAAAGTGCTATCAAGATTGCCAACAACCCGTGTCAACATCCTCGCACCAAGCATATTGACATTCATTATCACTTCATACGGGATCATATTCAAAAGGGTGATATTGCTCTTGCACATGTGGGCACCGACAAGCAACTTGTCGATATCTTCATGAAGCCGTTGGATGAAGCAATGTTTTGCCAACTAAGGGGTGAACTTGGTATCTTGGAACGTTATAGCTTTTCTGCCTAGGGGTATCTTGCTCTCATTCATGCACATAGCATATAACTTGTCTAGATGTAGGCATATATGTAGGGGGAGAAACTCAATCCATGAGTTCTCAACTCTCTATGTGATGCACAAAAAGAACCAACATCAAGAATCCGCATGCTCACTTCGGTGAATCCATGTGTAGCGGTTAAAGATGGAGTCGTGACTTTGGACCCAAGATACATCTTCGCGGTGTCAAAGCACATACACTCAAATATGGTGGTTTCGGCCACCGCCCTTCCTTTCGAAAGGGTTGCTTGTGTCTTGTGTGTTTTATATCTCTGTACATGTCCACTATGACCCTATCTACTATATGATCTTGGTATATTAGTCTCTCTTAAATATTATGGCCTTGGTATTCATCTCTGTCACAGACCTCACCCAGGCATCGGACATCCGGTACACACCGGACGTCCGGTACCTGGAACACCCACTGCCTGGACCTCACACAGTCGTTCTTCCCTATCAGAAATCCGGTGACCATCGGACGTGCGATCGACCGGATGTCCGACCCTCACCGGACGTCCGATTCCGTGCAAACTATATAAACTCAACCGCGTGGATAGGGGCAGTTATCCTCTCCACGCGTTCGTTTCCAGCCGACTGCCGCCGCCGCCCGTCTCGCTCGCCTGCCGTCGCCGGCCCCCTTGTCCGGCTCCCGACCCCTCTCCTCCGGATCTGCGCGCCACGGGAAGCCTTTCCCTCGATCTATCCTTTCCTCCAATTAATTTTTGGGATGGTGCCCGGATTTGTGCCTCATTGCTATTCCCCATCTAGGGTCTCACCATGGTTCGCACGAAGCATTCCGCGCAAAAGAGAGTGGGTGGATCCGTCTCCCGTGGTATGCCTCTCCTTTCTTGTAGTGATTCTTCCCCGTTAACCCCGGTGAAAATCAGTTTTCACTCATCCACGGTATATTTTGACTAGGGGGGTTCGAGGATTCCGAGGAACATCGGCGTCCCAAACGCCTTGCTCGTCGGGTTATCTCTCGTGGGAAACAGCCTAAACACCTTGCATCATCCGAGGACAGCGATGACCCTCATGATGATCCCGACATCACGTTTGAGAATGAGGAAGTCGATGACGACTTTTTTGCTGACTTTGAGGAGGATGATCTCATTCCTGATGAACATGTTCGCCCGGCGGCGCGTACCAAATTGAGTTCACATCGTGCTGCTCCGGGTTCCTCCTCTGCTTCGGGGGCTCATGCTGATTATGATGTGGCCCCAGATGATGCTCTACCAGTGGCCCGTGTTCACATCTCTTGTGAACCAGTTGCCACCCATGGGCGTCCTGCCTCGGAATACACCAAGTCGTCAGCCACTGCTTATCAGGAATTGCGCCGTGATGTCAACCAGTTTGATGTGGAGCAGGATTGTCTGGATACACGTTTTTGGACCAATGTGCAGGAAGATGTGTTCTCCTTTGTTGTTCTGCATAAAGGGTTGGTCAACTCTCATGCTTGCATTCTACTCAAGTTCATTCGGGATAACCCGTCCAAGTTTCCGGGTGTCCGTGCTATCATTGATGCTATGGGTCTTGATGCGCCCTTTGGGTTTCAGCGTGAGTGGAACAAGGCAGCCATTCTTCAGTTCTATGCCACGTGCTTCTTCAAGAACAAGACCATTTTGTGGATGACTGGTGAGGAGCGTCTCTCTGCTACATATGCTTAGTTTGTGAAGGCCCTTGGCTTTCGGGCCTCTCACTTTCACATCCACTCTGCCAACAAGGAGCATAGGCCCATGACTCACGAGGACTGCATTTGTCTCATCAAGCCGGATCTGACAGGTGATGATGCCCACAAGAAGCTCAATGATGTGTCCATCTGGCTACCACGGTTTCACTTTCTGTTCGAGTGTGTGCTTCGGACTCTATATCCGAAGTCGGGGGACAAGTCCACTTGTAGCAGATATGACATTGATATGATGTGTCGCATGGAGTCGCACCCCACGGAGCTTATTGATATACCACACTTTATCTGGAATGAGATCTGTCTTGCCAGCATTCAGACTAAACGAAGTTTCCTTCATGCACCGTTCATCATGGCCCTCATCCAGTCTCGGGCGTCTCACCCTATTGAGATCACTCATCGACACCCGGTGTGGAATGTCCCAACCTACATGTAATATGATGCTCCTGCTCCCACGACTCGCACTGTTCCGGAGTCGGCTACTATTGGTGGCACTCTCCGGCGCCACACGTCTGAGCAGGCGCCCATGCGGAGGATTGCACACTTCTTGGGAAAGGCCCAGTCCGCTATGATGAGGGCTATCACTTTCAACTAAACCTCCAATCACGATGTTGTCACTAGGCTCATCGCCTCCAAGAACAAGCTCAAGGCCCGTCTTCATGCAGCTGGTGAAGCCGATGTCAGCGATGATGAGCTTCTTCTGGAGGCTCCTCATTCTGGACTCGGCTTCGACTTCCCCACGGGACCGGTGTGGGCGAACTTCTTCCCGGAGGCTTCTGGTGCTAGTGGCAGTGGCACTCACTAGATTGTGCCGGTTGGCGTCGCCCCTTTTTAGTACTTGCTGCCAAAGGGGGAGAGACATATGCGTTTTATCTATGTGTGTGCTAGGAGTTGATCTTAAGACTTGTGCCTAGTCTACTTTGTTATGTCGTTGTGTGTTTGGTCTACTTTGTTATGTCATTGTTTGAACTTGGTGTGTGTCTAGGATCTTATGCGAACCGTGTGAACCTTTGGTACTATGCATGGTGTTGTCTTATGTCTTGGCTTGCATTGTTGGTGGTTCTTTGGTCATCTTTGATATCTTGTGCTTGCAATATACATTATCGTTGTCATACTCATGTATTGCTAGCATCAATAAGATGTCCTTTGAATGTGTAATATCATGTGATGGTACTACTCTCAAGGTGTGCATCTTGCTTAAAGTCAAGAATCCTACATGCACACATTAAGGGGGAGTTCATAATAAATCTTGCTCCCACTAAGACTAAAATGTTTACATCTTTGGGAGCTATATGAATGTTTTCATCAACTACCAAAAAGGGGGAGATTGAAAGTGCAATCATGCCCTTAATCATATTTTTATGTTGATGACCATATACATATAGAGGACTAATAATGTTTGTCAAGTGTATCTCATGTTTTAGTCCTTGGTTCCTTGTGATGGTGGATCATACACTACTAGGGAAATAGCTATACATGGAAAGCTTATTAGTGGCACATATAGAAAGCCATGCGCCACCATCTGTTATGGGTGGCGCACTGGAAAATAATGCGCCACCCACAAGACCTTATGGGTGGCGCATTATTTTCCAATGCGCCACCCCTAAGAGTGGGCCAGCCTGGATGACCTTATACGTGGCGCATCTAGCAATATGCGCCACCCCTAAGAACCTTATAGGTGGCGCATTTACAGAATGCGCCACTCCTAAGAGCTTAGGGGTGGCGCATTCTGTAGATGCGCCACCCATAAGGTCCTTAGGGGTGGCGCATTGTGGTAATGCGCCACCCATAAGAGCTTAGGGGTGGCGCATTGCACAGATGCGCCACCACTGACTTCCTATATGCGCCACTAAATGCCTAGAGCTTCCCTTATCTACTCCACCCCACCTACCACCTCTCATTCACTCCACACAATTCTCAAACTAGATCCACTCTTCTCACCCTAGATCTATTCGGTTTTCTCCTCCTCCCCACCTCATTTCTTCCATTTATCCATCGATACTTGGCATTAAATATATTTTGTTTCATATTGAAGTAAGTGGACCTCCTCCCAAACTCTTTTGTTCCATTTATGACCCATATACTTGCCTTTATTAGCTTGGGGTTTGTTGTATATGTGAATCTTGGGTTTGATGTATATGTGAAGCTTGTGGTGGTTTGATGTATGTGTGAAGCTTATGGTGGTTTGATGTATATGTGTATCTTGAGTGGCAAATGTTTTGCCGAAATGTCGATTCATTTCCGTTTCGGCAAATTTCTAGCGCACTCTCCGCATGCTCCCATGCATTATTAGGGAAGGTCATGCCGAATTTTTCCGGCGACGACTGTGATATATAATTGTGTTGCTCTCTCCGTGCACGCAGGTGATCGACCATGGTCCGCGAGATGCTGAGCGATATCACCGTGGCTAGGTGGATGCAATGTGCGACAGACGACATGCTAAGGAATAATAGGTCGGATATAAGATGTCCGTGTCGGAGATGCAAACTGCAGTGCGTGACCGAGCCTGATTCCGGAATATTGCAAAGACACCTGAAGCGTAATGGTTTGATGGATGACTACACACGATGGATAAGTGATGAAGCTGGTGAGGAGGAGGACGTCAATGGTGGGGCGCCAGTAAATGAGGAAGGGCAACCAGAAAACAGCGGCGGGCGAGATGACGAAGAGCATCCCGTACATGATCATGAAGAAGATGCCGAAGCAGATCATGTAGATCAAGATGCCAGACATGAAGATCAATATGTCGGACATGATGATTCAAGCTGGGTGCGGGACCCTCATGTTCAAGAGCTGCTTGTCAAAGAGGCGTTGAATGCAAGAGGTGCAGCTAGAGAGAAAGCCAAGATGGCGCAACTCGAGAAAGACGCGATTACGAAGTTGTACGAAGGATGCAACGACGAGGATACCCGCTTGAATGTAACACTTGGGGCTATGGAGATGAAGGCAAAACACAAATGGACCGACGAAAGCTTCGATGATAACATGGCATTCTGGCACGATCGTCTTCCGAAGGGCAACACGTGCCCAACTAGTATCGCTGAGGCCAAGAAAGTCCTTTGCCCTCTCGATCTTCCGCACGTTAAATACCACGTCTGCATAAATGATTGCATGATCTATCGGGGTGAGGACGAAGATAAAACCACATGTTCGGTGTGCGGTGTTAGTCGATACAAGAGAGGGAAGAAAGTTCCTAGAAAAGTGGTATGGTACTTTCCAATCACTCCTCGTCTGCAGAGGTATTTCGTAGATCCCGAGGAAGCAAAGCTCATGACCTGGCACGCGGATAGAAAGAAGCTAAAAGAGGATGACCCGAACCCGGATCCGGAAAAGGAGGACATGCTGAGGCACCCTTCAGATGGTAGCCAATGGACTGCGTTGGACCTCGAATACCCAGATTTTGGGAAAGAACCAAGGAACCTCAGGATTGGTGTGAGCGCCGATGGAGTCAATCCGTTTGGCGGCCAGAGCAGCACACACAGTACCTGGCCCGTGTTTGTATGCATATAAAACCTTCCCCCCTGGAAGTGCATGAAGAAAAAGTACATAACAATGTGTATGCTAGTTCAAGGGACGAAACAACCAGGTACGGACCTCAATCTATATCTGCAGCTGTTGAAAGAGGAGCTAGAAACGTTATGGAAAGACGGAGTCAATACGTGGGACGCCGCGGCAAAAGAATATTTCCCAATGAAAGCTGTGGTGATCACGACGGTTCACGACTATCTCGGATACGGATATTTCTCAGGGCAGGTGGTCCAAGGATTCTGTGCATGCGTTAGGTGCATGGATAATACAACGTACCGCCAGCTACCAAAAGATCCTGGATCTTCAAAAACCGTGTTCCAGGGGTCTCGGAGGTGGCTTCCCAAGAAACACGCGTGGAGAAAACAGGGACATCTGTTCGATGGAAGCGAGGAGCTCTGAGCACCCCCAGCTCGAAGGAGCGGCAAAGAAATCGACAACTTGCTGAAAACTTGGAAAGGGTGCCCCGCGCCGGGAAAGAAAAAAAAGAAGACTCAGCCGTTGATGAGGGTATGGAAAGCGAGGTCTGTTTTCTGGGATTTGCAATACTGGAGTCTACTCCGCAGTCCTCATAGCCTTGATCTAATGCATATCACAAAGAACGTGTGCGAGAGCTTGTTTGGCACGCTGCTCAACATGCCGGAGAAGACCAAGGACGGGCCAAAAGCAAGGAATGACTTGAAATTTATGGGCATCAGGAGGGAACTTCACCCCCCTAGTGACGACGATGATGAGCCGGAGGAGGAAGAGGATACGTAAACGCAAAACTCTCGCAAACGAAAAAGGACGACCAAGAAGAAGACCGGTATTGATCACTGCCCCCCGGCATGCTTCACTCTGTGGGAGGAGGAGATCAAGCGGTTTATCCACTGCCTCATAGGAGTAAAATTTCCGAACGGCTACGCGGGGAAGATAAACAGATACCTAGACGAGGCGAAGCAGCGTTTCAGCGGGATGAAATCTCACGATTGTTTCGTGCTGATGACGCAGATTCTCCCGGTTGCGATGCGAGGGATAATGGACGAGCACATCCGTAAAACGTTGTTTGGCCTTTGCAACTTTTTTGACGTCATCTCCCGGAAGTCGATTTGCGCTACGCAACTCAAAAGGCTACAGGAGGAGATCGTGCTCATACTATGCGAGCTTGAGATCTATTTCCCGCCCGCGTTCTTCGACATTATGGTGCATCTGCTGATCCACGTCGTGGAGGATATCGTCCAACTCGGGCCTGCGTTTCTGCGCAGCATGATGCCGTTCGAAAGGATGAATGGGCACATCAAAAAATACGTTCGTAACAGGTCCCGTCCAGATGCAAGCATAGCGAAGGGCTTTCTAACCGAAGAGTGCATCTATTTTTGCACGAATTATCTCAACACCGAGAACCCTGTTGGTCTGGCCGTCAACAAGCACTTTGGCAGGACCGATGGGTGTGGTCACCACGAGGGAAGCCGCGCAATGCATGTCAACTTTGACGGTCGAGACATCGACTTTGAAAGAGCAAGCCTAGTCGCGCTACAACACATCCAGCTGGTCGATCCTTGGATAGTAAAGCACAAGGATTTAATCAAGAAGAAGTACAGTGACCAGGGCCTGCAGCTAACGGACCGAGATCCACGGCTAATCAAAGAGCACAACTCTGGTTTCATGACTTGGTTCAGGGACGAGCTTCGTGCTAATCCCCCGCGAAGGAACGCTTCCGAGGACGAAAAGATGATATTCACCTTGTCACAGGGTGCCGCACGCAACCTGATGACCTATCAAGCGTATGATATCAACGGCTACACATTTTACACGGAGGAAAAGGACAATAACTGCGATTACCAGAACTCAGGGGTAACGGGGATATTCTACACCGATGATGTCAAGGAAAGATTCTATGGAAGGATCGAGGACATATGGGAGCTCGACTACTGTGGAGAGAAAGTGCCGATGTTCCGTGTGAGATGGGCCAAGAGCGTCGTAAAAGAAGACCGGTACTTCACCACCATGGTTATACCCGAAGCCAAATCCAAGTCTACGGGCGCAAACGTCACCGCGAAAAATGAGCCATGGGTACTGGCTAGCCAAGTGGACCAATGCTTCTTCATTACCGACCCATCAAAGCCGAGCCGCGTTGTAGTGAGGAGAGGCAAAAGAAACATCATCGGAATGGATGGAGTCGCCAACGAGCAAGACTTTGACAAGTACGGCGACCCGAAGATGGAGGATGACTACGCCGCTCAGGATACATACACCACAACCCTACCGAAGAAAGGTCTCCTCCCGTTCAAGAGGAAAAGTGAAGGCGTCCCGGGCCTAAATTATTCAACCACGACAAAGAAGGGCAAGAAGAAGATCGTGAGGAAACGATAACTAGATAGCTAGCTCCAAATTTAAGAAATATATTTTGTAATTCATGATCACTTTGTGTATGCATGGATTTAATATGCACTTTGTAATTGATGATCACAATCTTATGTTTCCAAATGCCGCTACACCTTGTGTTTGTGGAATTGGTTCGGCGACGACACGGTTAAGGCATGGTACGTGGATCGATATGATCACAATCGAAGTACTCCCTCCGTTTCTTTTTACTCCGCATATAAGATTTGGTCAAAGTCAATCTTAATAAAGTTTGACCACTTTTATACACAATTGAAGCATCATGCCTAACTCCTTAAAAATATTTAGTAGCGATAAAAAAACTAGCAGCGATAAAAAACCAGATAGATAGCTAGTCCAATTAATAAAAAAAATTAAAAAACTCTTATGGGTGGCGCATCTTTCATAAATGCGCCACTAAATGTGCTTAGGGGTGGCGCATTTAGCCAGAATGCGCGACCAAGAGGTTCCTTATGCGTGGCGCATTTCGGCGAAATGCGCCACGCATAAGGAACCTCTTGGTGGCGCATTCTGGCTAAATGCGCCACCCCTAAGCCTTAACCTCCACGGCCCCCTCCCCCTTGCTGGTCACAGTACCCATTCGTCCTCGCCGCCGACGCCGATCCCTAGACGCCACTATCCTCGCCGCCGACGCCGGAGCCGCCACCGTCCTCGCCGCCGACGCCGGAGCCGCCACCGTCCTCTCCGCCTACGCCGGAGCCGCCACCGTCCTCGTCGCCGCCCGCGCCCGCAGCCCGAGCCCGCAGTCGCCGTCGTGCCTCTGCCTCGCCTCCGGCCGCCGCCTCCTTCCCTCCCCTCCGTCCTGCAACTGCACGGCCAGGTACTCCCCCTCCCTCTCCCCTGCTCCCCCTCCCTCTCCCCTGCTCCTGCAACTGCACGGCTAGCATAGCAAACAAGGAAATTTTGTTTGTGAATGGAAATTTTGTGAATGGAAATTTGGAAATTTGGAAATTTTGTGAATGGAAATTCATGATCACGTCCTGCAATATATCATTTTGTGAATGGAAATTTGGAAATAAGCAAATTTCATATTTCCTAGTTCCTGGTGATTTGAGGTGTTCATATCCAGCAGTACTAGTATTTTCAACAGCAAAAACAGGACAAGTGAGATGAGAATCACGATTTCTAGATGCAGAGGCATATATAGGGTCACCACATGAATTATGGATCACTGCTGATGCATAATGAACACCCATAACAGCACAAGCTGCCATGATGTTTGTCCACTGAACTTTGGAAATTTTGGAAAGATCTACTGAACTTTTTTACCATATGAAAAAAGCCAAGCAAGTGTTGAATTTGTTGTTAACAGAATTAAAAGAGAGAGGAGAATTTTGTGAATGGAAATTTGGAAATTCATAAATCACAAGAAATGCATGGGCTAAATATAGGAAAAGAGAACTGAATTTTTTTTTGAACATGAAACATGTAATGGTGTGCGTTTAATGTTGATAAAGTTTTAAAGTCAACGAATGAATCAGCGGTCACTTCAAATGCAAACCTGATTCATTCCTTCTCGAAACCTAGTTTGTTGCTGAATGATGGCCTAGTTTGTAAGAAAACTATGTGAAAACTTTTGAAAAACACTCTCAATATTAATCACACCTCTAGATGTCATATCGTGCCACCTTGTCAGGTTTTGTGCTTCTCTGGCTTATTTAAAAAAAATTAGAATTGAATAACCACTAAGCTTCAAGTTAGTGCCCGAGTCCCGCCCACGTGGTGCTTGATAAAGGTGATGCTTCACCGAGTGTAATAGTTTTGCCGAGAAATTTTCTCTATGCACTCGGCAAAGATCTTGTTTTCCGTGTGCTCAATAAGATGCACACATGATATTTGTTGCGCGTTGCATCATTTCATACTACTGTTATTATTGTGTCATCGTTGGTGTTTGTGGTTCATTTGGGATTATTTTTGTTTTGACTCATGTTGAGAATAAGCCATGTGGTTTTCTGTAGTGCCAGGGTATGAGTATGTATTTATATATTGGCAACATGAGTAGGGTGATTTACCATCCATCCATCCATCCATCATGCTGGAACTGAATGACTTAGTTATAAGATATTTCAACTGAATATGAAAAAACCCAAGCAAGTGCCAATTTGCAATGCATTGTTTATCATATGAAATTTACCTATATATATGATGTTTGAATATCTATTTTAGTGCATTGTTCTACACTATATATGTGATGGTTGTGCCTACATGTAGGCATTTTTTATGTGCAGGGACTCTCATTATCCCCTTTCTCCCGAAATGTTGATTAACTTCCGTTTCGGTTGAGAATGGGGCACTCTCATGTTAAGAAAAAGAGCAAAGGTCATGCCGAATTTTTCCGTGAATTCGTGCATGACCTTTGCTATTTTTCTTAACATGAGAGTATTTGCATTTATTTATTGTGCTAATTAATTAAGTAGTTGCATTTTTTAATATTGTACTAGTGCAAACATGTCGATCGGAGCCGACGCCTGTCCTTCTTCTCAGCCGGGTACAAAAAGGAAGCAATTTTGGGAATACTTCCAAGAGGAGGTCGAGGAGCAGAGAGAAGAGGAAGTACCTCCGGGCGAGGAGGAGTATGAGGAGGAGATAGAGTCGGAGTCCGACTCATCGGATGATGACTTGGAGGAGGAGGCCGGTACGACAGACGGCGAGAGGAACATCGGCGAGGATGATGGGACCGGTGGCTCCAACACAGATGGTACCCAGTCGAAGAAGAGGAATCGGAAACCGACCAAGGTCGGCGTCATCAGGCAAGAGTTTACTGTTGTGACCGCCGTCGGGATTCCTAAAGAGCCCGAACGTTTTTCGGAAGGGTACGGCCGTCAAGTCGCGGCGATCCTCCACAACACCGTGCCGATCACCACGATTAACCTCAGGAGTCGTGAGAATATTCATTATTGTTAGCTTCTTATCAACAAGCTGCACGGACGATACAAGTTTCCGGAGCCGTACGATAGCACCAAACTCAGAGGGAACAAAGTAAACACATGGGCCCTCAGGAAGATGAGCAAGGCCTTGTCCAGTTGGAAAACCCGGGTGAAGAGGGAAATTTTTGAAAAGAACAAAACCTGGGAGGAGCTCAAGGAGAAAGAGCCGTTGATCGACGAAGCTACCTACAACCTTTTCAAGGCTAGGTGTGAGTCCGAGAAAGCCAAGGCCGCGAGTGCAAAGGGCAAGGCCATGCGGTCGCAGGTCATAGGTAACCATCGTCTCGGAGCCGGTGGTTACAAAATTTCCAAGCCTAAATGGGACAAGGAGGATGCCGAGTACGCCGCTGCGGGGATACCTAACCCCTTCCAGCAATACAAAGATGATCCGCAGACCGAATTCTTTGTGAGGGCCCGGAGCTATAAGGACAAAGCAACCTCGAAAATAATTATCGATCCTAAGATTCAGGAGTTTACGACTGCCGTGGTAAGTAGTTTACCACGCGACCTTGTCGATTGAATTCTCGAGTGAAGTTTACAATTTCTTAACGTTTCACATTCTTTTTGCAGCAAGCGGAAATGAAAATCGCCTCATCGCAGGAGTCGTCGGTTAGGGCGGCCGGCCCGTGGGACAACGCCTTCAACAGGGCGTTGAACAAGGTCAAGAAGGTTGACGACGTGACGGCGAAGCCATCGTCAGCCGGCCGTGTGGTCGGCTTTGGTGCGGACCTAAATTGGTCCGAATATTATGGAAAATCAGCGGAGCAGTCCGGTTCGAGGGGGCGCAAGGCGAGAAGGACCGAAGAAGATGCCGCTTATGTTCGTGGACTGGAGGAGAAGGTGAACATGCTTCCGCAGCTTGTCTAGGACGAAGTGGCGAAGACGATGAACGCTCTCCTTCCAGATATGATGCAGTCGCTCGCGAATTGGCAAGCGCGTGGTGGACAAGGGCCCATACCAGTCCCCAGCATGGTCGGCAGCAACTCGGGCCCCGCGGCGCCTGCAGTCCCGACTCCGGCCATAGTGGTGGCTCCCGCACCGACTCCCGGCGTATTGGTGACTCCGGCCGCCAACACCGAGGCGGCGACGCCGGACGTGATGGTAACTCCTCCGGCCACGATCGAGCAACCGGGGCATAACAATAATGCACCCGGCGGCAGCACAAATAGGGCGACCGACGCCACGGGAGGCAGCGCGCCCTCCGTCTCTTGCATGCCCGCCGTCATCGGCGGGGTCTCTTCACTAGCCGACCTCGACGCCCTCAAGGTAACTATAAGCGTCTGCAACTCAAACGAGGACTTCATCTCCTTGCAACTCAAACGAGGACTTCACCTCGACGCCCTTTTTTAGTGGAATCTCTCTGATGCATATATATATATATATATATCTTTCGCAGGAGGACACTCCATGCATTCTATTGCAAGTCGTGGACGGCGAGTTGAAGGATGTTGCCAAAGGTAAAATCATTCAACCACAAAATCGAATCATGCACAATATGCCGATGGCACCGGAGATGCATAGGGTTCAAATCTCTCTCGTGATTTCGGGCTACGAGAGAGTTGAACCTCCCATTCAACCCCTCGGATACGATGAGGATGAGCCGGCAGTCCTAAGTGACTGTTTCAACCAAATATGCCTATGGCCGAAGAGCCAAATGCGTTTAATGACGGGGGAAAGGGGCACCACACCTAGGACAACACCGCTAGTCATCGTGTCGGCGCCACATGATCCCATCGGAGCACAACAAGAAGACGATGATCTTGATGATGATATCAGCGCCGACCAGTTCATCAATACTTTGTATGATGCTGATGACTTATTCATGCCTCCTGCTGAAGGAGCCTGTCAGCATGACGAGGAAGCTCGCGGTCCAGCTGATCCTGCGGCGAAGCCTGCTTGCTCCACGCGTCTCTTCGCTGCTTCTCAGGACATGTCTCCAGCAGCTTGCGCCTTCACCGAGCCTCAAGCAGATGCCACAAGATCTATTCTCAGCCCGTCCACACTCCATAAGGCGGCCACTGAGCAGATAAAGGCCGGTGACTGCTCAAAATCAGAAAAGAAGAAGGGACGGAAAAGAAAGAAGAGCATCACTTCTAGTAGCCAACCTTCGATGCCGATCCGGGCTCAGGACGGGCCACCAAGACCCAAGGATCTCTCGTTTGAAATCCATGTGGATGGTAGGGCGATGCTACCTAAGGACATGCTGGACCTTGCAACTTCGGATATGCAGAGTGTGCATCATAGTATTATGGCATTAGAGAAGATTCTTCTTCGAGAAGAGAATCCCTCGTACCCGGTTTTCATGGCCAAGGTGCCACTCAACATGGGCTTCATCAACACTATCCCCGCGGATATGATAATCCTACGGTTTTCGGAGATCTTCAATCTGTACCATCTCAAGCGGCTGGACCATAGCCTTATCCGTCTGTTCTCGCTCAGCCTTTCTATGAGTATCAGGAGATATAAGACCCCGAGCGTCGCGATATTGGACCCCTTCTACATGCGTGAAAGCATCTTGATGGACGACGGGGACGCGTCTCACGCGGCGGGGTACATCACAGACTTCATGCTACGGAACGCCGACAAAGATTCATTATTTATGACCTACTCTCCCAAGTAAGTCATTCGCTCGCCTCCGTAGCATATATGCTTTCTTAGCTTTCCATTGTCCTCTTCCAACATTCCTTTTGGATTGTTTTAATTATGCAGTGAGGATCAAGACTGCGTGCTCATCTGCTTTTCACCGCAACACTCGCATGCCGTGTATTTAGACTCGGGGAGTGTGAACAAAAAAGATTACAAATATATCATGAGAGTTTTGGATGATGCTCTCGTCGGCTACATAAAAGCCGGAGGCAAGATCATGAAGCACAAGTTCAGGAAAAATCAGCCTGGCGTGAACGTGTTCAACCATGTAACGCAGTTCCCGTGCGTCAAGCAGCCGGCTGGCAGTGCGAGGGATGCGTACTACGCCCTTCATCACATGAGGGCGATTGTACAGGAACAACGCAACCTTACGCTGCCAAGTCATCTCAGAGCGTGGGCTGAAAGGAAGGCGGAAATCGCCGATGCAAATCTGAAGGAGGAGTTCTTTCACATCCAAGCGCAGATGGCGACTATCATCCGTCATGAAGTACAAATGAGGGGGTCGATCTTCCACTCCAACATTGCACCATCCAATGGGGAGATAGAAGTCCGCCTAAAGGCCCTGCGTGACACAAGGCCTTTCATGACGAAAGAAGGATGCCGCCCATTCCCCGAGCCGAGTCAAAACAATTAATTGAATGTACTCTTTGTGTAATTTGGATGTACTCTTTGTGTACTAGATGGTATGATGGATGTGACCTCTAAAGCTTTGTTTTGTGCAGGTTGAAGAGCAAACAAGTAGTGATGACGAAAGTAGCTTTCGGTTTTCAATAATTGTTGGACTCATTGTAATTTTGTGATGGAATGTAATCTTGTGAATCTTGTTGGCCTCTAAACCTTTGTAATAAAAATTATATTGCAATTCTTTTGTATCAATAATTGTTGGCCTCATTGTTATATTGTATTTTACATTTCTGTAATATAATAAAAATATCTGTAATGCTTTTATTCTTTTATGTAATTCTTTTTTTTTGTTTTCTGTAATTATTTAGTGGCGCATCTTGTTAGGATTTAGTGGCGCACTGTGAATGCGCCACCCCTAAGGCCCTTAGGCGTGGCGCATACCAGAATGCGCCACCCCTAAGAGCTTAGAGGTGGCGCATTCTGAGATGCGCCACGCCTAAGGGCCTTAGGGGTGGCGCATCCAGAATGCGCCACCTCTAAGCCCTTATTAGTGGCTTGTAGTTAGTGGCGCACTGTGAATGCGCCACTAAACTCAAAAGCAGTGCGCCACCATAAGGGTATTCCCTAATAGTGATAGACCATTGATATCTACAATTGCTCAAGAGATGGAACCAATGAATTGGAAGCGTAAGGTTTTTCCGGTTATCTTGAGTATAGGGATTCACCGCACTATTAAGAGGGGATGAGTGGGTGTACTATTTAAGTCTTGCTCAAACATCTCGCAAAACAAATGAATTTCTTGTAAAACACTCATTTTAAACAAGCCTGCTGAATATACACACATCGGACGTCCGGTCCCTACCGGAAGTCCGGTACCTGATGCTCTCGGACGTCCAATCACCGTCGGACTAAGGGTCTGAGAGGTCGTTGGGCTTTTGCCCCATTTCATCGGATTTCCTGTCCCTGTCGGACGTCCGGTGGTCGGACGTCCGGTTGGCGTCGGACTAAGGATCCGAGGGGTCAGTAGCGTTTTTCAATGTATTATCGGATTTTCGGCGCTCATCGGATGTCCGGTATCCGTCGGACGTCCAGTACCTGATGTGTTCTTCTGCGCATGCAGTGTATTAGTGAGTGTCCGGTGCAAACCGGACGTCCGGTATGCACATACCGGACGTCCGATACTTATGCAGGAAGAATGCTCCAACGGCCATTTCTGGCCTTGGGCTATAAATATACCCTCTCCACCACTTGAGAGGGTTGACCACTTCATTTGCAACACGCCCAAGAACACAAGTGCTCCTCCCACACTCTCCCTCACCAAATCTCAGATCCCGGAGAGCCCCGTGAGAGTTCTTGACGGATCTTTCACCCCGTGATAGATCCGCCCCTTCCCCATATTTCAACCAAAGAAAATTTCGTTTTGAGTAAGTCTTGAGCTTTCCCCATTGATCTTGAGGGTTTGGTGACCACCTTTACGGTCAACCGGTAGTGGTTGCGAATCGCCTTCATGGTGATTTATCAAGGGGAATAGAGTGAGCCTTCGTGGTTTCACCCACTCTCACCGAACGGTGAGTAGCTTCCCTCCAAGGCAGTGAACATCGGGATACATCATTGTCTTTGCGTCATTCGGTTATCCCTACTCTTTCCCCTTATTACTTGTGCTATCGTACTATTTGTCCCTCACTTGCTTTAGTATATTGTGCTTATTGTTTATATTGTCATAGCTAGGTAAACCTTGCAATTGTTACGCACACCTTTATCTTCCGCATTATTTCCTAAAAATTGCTAATTAGTGATAAAATTTGTAATAAGACCTATTCACCCCCCTCTAGGTCTATCTCGATCCTTTCAAACTTGAAATAAAAAGATAGAAGAAAACAGGAACTGGCACTGTGGTGCACTGAGTTAATAGGTTAGTCCAAATATGATCAAAAGTTTATGAAAGTGTATCAAAAGCATAGCAATATCACCCAAAATATGCATGGAGCAAGCAGAAATTATAGATACGTTTGGGACGTATCAGTTATTCAATTTAATTTTGATCATAGGATCCCAACCATCTTCTAGCTTCCTACGTATGGAGGCTTCAAACCTAAGCTTCTCCTCCCTAGCTTTAATAAGATCATTTTTTATATGCTCCGTGAACGCAAGATTGAGTGTGCTAGTGTGGGGGTCCCTAGACATTTTGTGTAGTAAACTAATAACTTCAGAAAGGGTACAACTATCAAAATTAAGGTCACTACTATCAAGTAAGGTGGTAGTGGTGTCATCTAGGCTTACTTGTTTGAAAGCCTCTATGTTCATATATAGGAGTTTCTTCTTCTACGGTTGAGGTAATAGCATCACCATTAATAGGTCCAATGAGACTAGGGGTGTGTTGGGTGCTAAGAGTTTGGATATCCTCGACAACTTGGATAGTAGCAATGGTATGGTGTGTGGGAAGACTCTTAATTCTATCTTCTTCCTCCTTTGCTCTAGCCCACCTCTCTTTAAGTTTAGCCATCATCCTAATGTTTTCATTAATTTGCACTTGAATATCATTCATAGGAGTGATCTTCCTCTCCTCGAGGGGAGAAGTTCTAATTGTAAGCATCTCAACATCAAGGGCTAAGTTTTCTACCTTACAAGAGATACTATCTAATTTGTCTAATTTCTCTTCCACACTCTTGTTGAAGGCTTTTTGGGTAGTGATAAATTCCTTAAGCATGCTCTCTAATTCAGAAGTGGAGTTCTTGGTTCTAGGATAAGTGTTGTTGTTCCCATAGTTTTTGGATGGGAACGGTCTAGGATGGCTACCAAAATCACTCCTATAAGTATTGTTGTTGAAGTTGTTCCTAGAGATAAAGTTCACATCTACTTGTTCTTGAGCAACCAAGGAATTTAAAGGAACATCATGAGGATCAATAGGAGCTTGCTTGGTAAGTAAAGACATGATCAAGTCAACCTTTTCATTTAGGGAGGAAATCTCCTCGACAGAGTTTACCTTCCTACCTGTTGGAGCTCTTTCGGTGTGCCATTGGGAATATTTGGTCATCATCTCATCTAGTATTTTTGTGGCAGCACCAAGTGTTGTTGACATAAAGGTTCCTCCCGTGGCCGAATCTAACAGGTTCCGCGAGGTAAAGTTCAAGCCTGCATAAAAAGTCTGGATAACCATCCAAGTAGCCAAACCATGCGTAGGGAAATTCTTAACAAGAGATTTCATACATTCCCAAGCTTGGGAAACGTGTTCATTATCCAATTGCGTGAAATTCATAATATTACTCCTCAATTGGATAATCTTAGCAAGTGGGTAGTACTTCCCAATAAAAACATCCTTGCACTTATCCCAAGAATCTATACTATTCCTAGGCAAGGATTGGAACCAAATTTTAGCTCCTCCTCTCAAGGAGAAAGGAAAAAGCTTAAGCTTAACAATATCACCTTCTACTTCTTTATACTTTTGCATATCAGAAAGCTCAACAAAATTACTCAAGTGTAAAGAAGCGTCATCTCCAGCACCAGGGAATTGTTCTTTCATAACAAGAGTAAGCAAAGCAGGTTTAATTTCATAAGAAGATGTTGAAGTGGCAGTTGTAGAAATAGGAGACCAGATAAAGTCATTGTTGTTATGACTAGTGAAGTCACAAAACTTAGTGTTTTCAGTGGTACCCATAGTAGCAACAAGCAGGATAGGAATTTTGTTGTGATTTTTGATAAAAGACACTAAAGCAAGAACTGAAAGGTAAACTAACAAGACTAAAAAGCAAAGATAAAAGATAGTGTGCAACTCCCCTATCTTTTAGAGTGGAGTCCCCGGCAACGGCGCCAGAAATTACTTGATCGGTGTCAATTAACTCGTTTGCTACCCCAAGTGGAAGGTTGAGATGTAGCGTAGTGGTAATTTCCCTTGGCAAAGATACCAAGGTTGAGATCGAACCCGTAGGATCCCAACGATGACAAGTAGGTGGTAAAGTGAACAACGACGCTGTTCACAACTAAGAGTTGCTTACTTTACCCGGACCTGCACACACAACAAATAACTTTTCTCTCAACAAGTACAGAGGGGTTGTCAATCCCTTTGGCCTTGTCATTTACAATGGGTCAAACTCAAGAGATAAAGATAATGATAACTGCAACTAGAAAGTAAAACAGAAAGTAAATTGAGGGTGTAAACAGTAATTGAAATATGGACCGGGTTCCCATGAAGTTCACTAGTGATGTCTCTCTCCCAAAAGACGATAAACAACTATGCGAGGTGAACAAATTACAGCTGGGCAATTGACAGTATACAAAACGCACCACAATGGTAATTATGCTACAAAAGAAAGGAAGAGGCTGAAAAGCATGGGAAGTAGGCCAAGACAACTAGACCGAAATACATTTGCATCTACTCACTAATCATCCACCTTGAGATATCTATCCAGAACATCTCGTTGGTATTAAGTTGCGAGCTCCACCCAAAGTGTAAACCCAAAGCAACAGACGACTGCATTAAAAGAACTTTGCGTAAAGTAAACAATCCTTGCGACCGCGGTTACAAGCACCATTGTTTTCCCCCTTGTGGCAACAGCACATCCCCTAGACTCATGTTTCTGTCACTCAAGCTAGTCATCAGGGGGCATGAACCCACAATCATCCATAACGCTCCCTCTTGGAGTTGCTACCTACTACTTAGCCAAAGCAAATAAACAGCAACGGAGAACATGCAAGAATTACTCAAGAAAGAAAATATAAAAGGAGAAGAACCAAATATATTACTCATCACAATATGAACATAATCTCATAATCCATCAGATCCCAACAAACTCAACATAGCAACAGCAGAAAGAATTACATATGTGCATTGATCATGTAGGGCAGCTCAGAAGGTCTAATCAATGAAGATCAAAGGTGGACAGAAGACATCACATAGCTACCGATCATGGACCCATGGTCCAAGGTGGACTACTCACGGCTCATCCGGGAAGCGTCCATGTGGTGGAGAAGCTCCTGGAGATCAATCCTCCCTCTGGCAGGGTGCCGGGAAGAGGTCTTCTGGTGCTCCCGATCTTGGAAGCACGGCGGCGGCGGAACAGAGGCGGGATCGAAAAAAAAACAGTTATGTCCTCGAGGGTTTCGTGACGAGGGGTTAATATAGGCGAAGGGGGCAGCCAGGGGGCACCAGGGAGTGCAGGAGGCCTCCCAGCGCGGCCCCACCCCAGGCCGCGCCCCCTGGCCAAGTAGACTCCTGGTGGGGCCCCTCTGGCCCCCCTTGGGAGTCTGGAAGCTTCTGGGTCGCTGATTTTTTATATAATTTTCCCGGAATTTTTCTGGCATTTTAAGTAATGGGAAAACCTGGAATTTAAAAACAGCAGAAAACAGGAACTGGCACTGGGGTGCACTGAGTTAATATATTAGTCCAAATATGATCAAAAGTGTATGAAAGAGTATCAAAAGTATAGCAATATCACCCAAAACATGCATGGAGCAAGCAGAAATTATAGATACATTTGGGACGTATCAGCTATCAAAATGGTTTTGGGCCTCAAGGCATAAGTGGTGGTGTTTATGTGATGCACATCAACAAACAAGATTTGTATGGTTGATGCGATTAGCAAGGAGTTGGTTACCTATAGTTGGAGTCGGATAGCTGTGATGCAAAATATCACTAGTCGGTTCTCTCCATCAGATGTTGAATTACTTAGTATCAACAAGAGGGATGTTGAACTTAGTGGGAGTAATTTTATTCAAGTGTTTAACATGAATTGCTCCTCATGAATACATGTCTTAGTATTTTGCATTTTTCTGTTGTAGATAAATGGCACCACCTGCTCAGGTTTCCATTATTTGCGTTGAAATCCATCCTTGAGAAAGATAAACTGAATGGAGCAAACTTTATCAGCTGGTATAGAAACCTGAGAAATGTTCTCAAGCATGATAAAAAAGGAAAACGTTCTAGATGAACCGCATCCAGAGGAACCGGACGATAATGCCACCTTTGCTGCTAGGAATGGCCATCGGAAACTCGTTGAGATAATTAACTAGTATAATAAGATAAAAAAACGAGCTAGTGCTGATTGGATGCACCATAGAAATACTCTCTCGCATGGTTCATCATATGATCTCGCACAGAAGGCTCCAGATCTTTTTATTTTTCCACTATTACCTTGAATAAGAGAAAGCCATCATCTCTGTCCATGGAGGATTTGAGCAGGGAAATAGCAGTGGTAGGGTGGCTAGATCAACGTGGTTAGCTTCAGGCCACATCCGCCTTCTCTTGATCTACGACCTCCTTGAGTCTGAGAGATTTAGAGAGATTTATCGCATAATCATAAGCTATAATAGCCTTGGCTTTGCGCTTCCTCGCAACGTGGGAATCCATGAATGCCACCACCGAGCTCTCAGCGGTGTCGCAGGCTCCGTCCGCCACTTTGCTGGCTACTTCATGCATGCGAGCCACTTCTGCCGCCGCGGTCTTGGCGGCATGAGCCTAGACATTGGCATGCGCCACGACCATCTGCGATACCAAGCTCGAGATCTCCCCGATGACGTCTTGGGTGACCTCGATCGCATTGGTGTTTGCCGCCTCCCTCATGATGGTTGCTGGCGATTGAGAAGGCACTAGTGGTGAGTCGGAGGACTCGGCAGGGTGGATTAAGAGGTCATGGTTGCGATGGGATGAAGGAAGAATTGGGATTTGGGGGCGGCGAATGGGGAGGAGGGGTAGAATGGTACATGATTAGGTCGAGGGGGTATTTATAAAGCTTGACCATTAGCTAGGTTTTTTAACGCACTTTTGTGTTTTCGAAATTTTTGAAAATGAAAAATAAGACAAAAAAGTTGAAACTTGGCATAGTGCCATGACTTGACTTCATAAAGCATTGGTAAAAAATTTAGATGGTTTGGTGATTGTTTCCATGTAGAGTCTTCACAAATCAAACCATCTTCGATTAAGTTTTGTGGTGTCCAGAGGGAACATCTGAAATTTTGAGAGATAGTTGGCGAATCTTCGTTGTTTGGAGATGATTTTTTCTATGCTCAACATAGACCATGAAATCATTACTATACAAGTTTGGCATCTTTCAGGGTTCATTTGCTATATTTAAGCGATTTACCATATTTTCTTTGAACTATACAAGTTTGGCATTCCACCGAGCAGCTTGGAGGCGCGGGATCGGGGAAGAAGACCCCTGTGCCCTTTTGGGCCGGCTGGGCTGGATGGGCTGCTCTCGCCTGGGCGCCAGGTAAGCGTTTCTTCTTCCTTTTCTGTTTTTCTTTTCTGACATTTGTTTTGCTGAGCTAAATTAAATAGCTAGGCATTTTATTAAATGCTGAAATTTTTTATGTGGCCTCATAATAATATAGACTAGCCACTTATAAAGTTTCAACATTTTTAAAATTCAAATAATTTGAATCTTAACTCAAATAGGGTTATTTGATTAATTCCAAGGCACTGTTTGAATATTTGAAAAATCTATGAGCATGGGATGGGTCCCACATCACTTGATATGTGATCACACTCATTTATAAGACTTTTCAAAAATCTAACATGAATTTTTGGAGAAGATTTTTATCTGGCCTTTTGAATTAATTCATCTGGGGGGGTTCCTTCTCCCATTTTGCTTTTGAATTTGATTTCAAAGATTTCTTTTAAACTTTTCACATGATGCAGGAGTACTGGTTAACCCTAGCACATTACCTAACAGAGGGTTCTGACAACTACAATATTTCTTATAAATGATCAAACAACTATCATCAATATAACAATAACTCATTCATAATCGTAATGTGACCATAAGAGATATCATTCATAAAAGGAGAACAACTGACTTGTTTCTCACTAATATGAATAATTTTCTTCGCGAGATGCAAGACACACTAATAAAGTCCTCATTCAAACGATCATAGAATTTATTCATATATTAATCAATTGATAGATGTAGAGGGAGAGTGTTGTTGACCATCAACTATCTTGATTGCCATCAGCACACATTGTCACCTCATCCCTTCCAAGCCACTCTCAAGCAGTAAGTTCAAGCATCGAATTCTTAATCAACCGCAATTAGTGTTTCGTGGGAAAGACATTTATAACTCGTATATCAAATATACCTTCTCCGTCAATGACCATTCCTGCATTGGTTCTACTCTTAAAGTTCTCAACTTTAACCATGACCTCATGACAGGTGAACGATTCTCATTCATGACATAGTCCAGACATGGTCTTTGTAACTGGGAGGAAGCGGATGCAACTCCCAAGTTATCGCAAAGTAACCAGTCATTCAGTAGTCCAAGTTATACACAACGTGTTCCATGTATCTTATACATTTTCCAAGTGACTTTCTCAGCAGGTTGTTCCTTCCACCATAGTTGAAAGAAACCCCGTCCATATACTCATATTCCATTACTCTGATTTGTGACCTAGTGCTGTCAAGTTTCACCTAGCATGTCATACGTGTTGGTTAACATGCATTCACAAGTCAGACTCATAGAATGAAGTATGGTGTATTGGACAGTCATTCATAAGTGACGGTGAGTACGATACTCATCATCATCTTCCTTGAATACGGAGTTAACAGGTTTATCTCCTAGCAGTTCTTCGTATTATTTTTAGGAAGTCATTACTAACGAGTATGTCTCTAATGGTGTTGGTACAAAATCAATGAAGTAAGACCCATTTACCTTAAGTTCTATCATACTAAAAGAGCCATAGTTCTAAACATTGGTATGACGTTATCTACAATGATATTTGCTAAGACATGAAGATTAAGTTCATAATATGGAGTTCATGTTTCAAAAACAATTCTGGAACTCCCACTCAGACAAACATCCCTCATAGTTTATTCTAAGTGATTACATGATCCTTGAAGAACATACCTCCCCCGTGTGACACGACCATCAGTATGTTGTTCAAGGTAGGCCATCATGCCAATCACATCATCCATGTGACTCATGCTCGACCTTTCGTTCTCTTGTGTCCCGAGGCCATGTCTGCACATGCCAGGCTCGCCACAATAACCTTAGTGAGTATATGTCGCATATGCAAGGCCATATTTCTGGACATGCTAGGCTTGCTCCACCCATCTCTTGTGAATGTAAAAATGTTTGACACCCGTGTGACACGTGATGCCTCCATAATGAAGAACTTTCCAGATGGTGCTTCACTAAGGAAGGACACTTTGTTGGATTAGTGAGGGATCATCCTATTATGCTACCGTCGTATATCTAACATATTAGCAAAACAGGATGCAACATAAATCATACATGCTATGATTCCCCACGACATGCAAATTAAAGTTGAAAACGCCTTTCTACTTTATCTTTTGCAAGTTTTACGTGGATGCTAGGGGTTTCGAGAAAAGAACCGTTTCTATCCTACGAAAACAAGCCACAACACCAATCCACAATTGTCTCTATTACACCCCTGTCGGGGCCCTCCGTTGCAAACATCTTCGCATCGCTAATGCAGAGAGACAGACACCCCCCCAGCCACTTTATATGGTACAAGCCATATGTCAAGCGTGGAACCAGTCTCGCATAAACGCGTAAGGTCGGTCGGGGGCCACTTCATCAAACATTGCCGCAACGCTAAATGAGTACACGTCAGAGGGTAACAATTGGAGAATTGATGCCCACATACTAGATGTGTTCTATCCGTACAATACATCTACGTATAGCCTTGCTCATGATACCACTGTTGGGGTTCGGGGTAGAAAACACAAATTTTTTCTTGACCTACAACTCCCAAACCCAAGACCTATGCTATGCTGATGCAAGTAACGGACAGAAATAGATTAGATACCAGTATGTAGTCCGTTAAGCGGGAAACGTTCCCGCATGAACGTGGTTGGTGTAGTCGTACCGGCAATCCCCGATGCCGCGCAGATCCATGATGACTCATGTAGCCACCCGATCCTTGTAGACCGATGACGGGATTACGTCCCCGTCGAAACGTTGCTGATGAAGACCTCGCGATACGACCACGACGATGAAGTAGCACCACAAGTGTAGTGCCTTGCGGGATTATACACATACAGTATACCCGACGTCCCTCCGGGCTCCGAACCAGTAGAGCAGCGGAAAGAAGATGGATTCGGATCCCGATTCCAGCAGCACGACGGCGTGCGTATAGTGGAGAAATCCCCAACCAATTGTAGCCTCCAAACAAGGGGAGTCCACTCGAGGAAGGAGAAAAGAGGGAGAGAGAAATGAGAATTTATCTCAAAAATATGATGAATAAAAGGGAACCTCTACCCCTCCCTATATAGGCTAAGGAGGGGTGCCACCCCCCTCCACTTCCGGGGTGGGACTAATCCCAAGGGGAGGGGTGCGCCATGAATAAATGGGGTGGGCCCCTCTATGGCGCCATGGCCCATGGGGGAGGACTCCATCTCCCCCTAATGGGCCCTATGAGGCCCATATCCCTTTTAATTCATTTTTAATTATATTTAAATATATTTTAATATTTCATTCAGATAATTAAATAATAAAACATTAATTAGGCATTATTAAATATATTTTGAACCTTTCAAAATACCCGGAACAACTTCCGGCCTTCATCGGAACAATTCCGGTCATCACCGTAACAATTCCGGTCATCACCGTAACAATTCCGGTGTTCTCTCCAATTTCTCCGGTGATCCCGAATCAATCCTTACTGCATCGAGTACCCTTAAGTGTAACACCCTACGGTCCGGGAAACAACAGACATGATCGAGACAATTCTCATTGATCAATGACTAATGAATTGGACCTGGTTACAATCCTTGATAGCCCCTGCGCTTCCATCGAATGAACTTCAATCGCTGTTGGATCCGTTAACCGTGTGCATGTTCCCTTTGTCCTGGGGTACTTTGCTTGTCCGAGGTTTGATCATCGGTATCCACTATGCCTAGTTCATCCTCTTTCTTAACAAACAAGTTTACTCGTTCCCGTGAAATTACAACTCCGTGACCTAGTCACACGTTTGCAAACTTTATGATGCAATATCACTGAGTGTGCCCAGAGTACCTATCCGCCACACGGATGGACAAATCCCGCTTTGATCTATTTGCATACTCATCAACCATCTATTTCGGAATACCCAAAGTGCACCGTTATGGCCAGCATATTTCAGTCAGGCGGTGGGATACAAATCAAAGTCTCCTCATAGATGACAATTACGTATGATCATTACGGTCATAGGATCTGGTCACTACGTTATAGTTATCGCAATGTCGAACTATGTGACTTGATCACATCGCAACACTTCTGGTGGGTGTATGTACATCATATCATTATCCAATGATACGACTCCATTGTCAACAGACGCCATTGTCTCATGATCAGGAAACCTTGATCATCAATCGCCCAATGGACTAGTATACTAGGGTTTACTAGGGACCTGGTTGTTTGAATACCACACCTGTATTAATGTTTCCGCTTAATACAGTTATAGCATAGTATCAAACGTATTATGAACTAATGGAGTATGCTCGATAAAACATATTGTATTTGCCTCTAGGGCACATTCCCAACAGGATGCACCGGCGAAGTATGCACCAACTCTCAAAGGGCAATGCCAGTACCGAAGAGGCTAGCAAAATATGGAAGGTGGAAGTGCCAACAATCGAATACTCTCATTAGTCTGAAGAACTCATGCACTTATTATTGGTAACTCTCTATCTAATGAGGAGGTTCACAAAGAGACAAGTACCCCGAGGAGGATTGTATGGGGGTTTGGTTATCCTTGCGCATCCTCGACCCATGGTACGTGAGGCTACTCTATATATTCCAACCCCTCCAGAGGTTAGCGATCCATCTAGTAGCTAGAGTCCCCAACTAATTTTTGTAGTTTTAAAAAATAAGCACGGATTTCCCAAAATACGACACCTATCACTAATAGGATCAAGCTCTTGGCACCAAAAGACCAAACATTGCTCAAATCAATACCTCAAAACTATTACAAGTTACTACTATAAAGAGAATAACAACTTAAATAAAATCTCTTAAAATGATAAAGCATGAAAACTAAGAGCTAAGCATGACATCAGCTATGAAAAGATAAAGAACACACACAGAAAGAAAGATAAGCATGCGAGCCTATGTTGCGTTGTAGGGTGGAGTGGAGTGTGTTTCTCTCCCACGCAATGAAGGCTAGGGTCCAAATTGTCATGAACAACAAGCAAAACTAAAACAAACTAAAAATTAAAGAGCAAGACGCTCCAAGTTTAGCACATAACACATGAAGAGATAAAAATATAGCATGGAGAAAGACGAAATGATGATTGTTGATGGAGAAGGGGATGCACGGAAGCATCCCCAAGATTAGACTCTTGAGTCTCCTTGGATATTTCTTGGGGGTGAATGGGGGTATCCCCAAGCTTGAGCGCTTGCCACTCCCGAATCTTCTTTCATCATCTTTCACCGCATACTTGAAAACTCCCTTCATACGAAATTCATCATAAGCTGATTAGAGTGGTAAGTACCCATAATAAAATAATTTTTCTCCACTGGAAATAAACATTTTCATGAAAGTATATTGTATCTCATGATTGCCAAAAAAATTTTGCAAAGAAAAATCAAGCTTAAGATTTACAAAACGATGAAAACGCAGAACGTGGCAGAAACTATGAAAAACAGACCAGCAGCTAGTAAATAATTTTTTTGGGGTACTTCTGCAACTCAAATAAAAAAACTCAAAACAAACGCCTGAAAGCTAATTGTATAGAGCATGCTTTCAAAACAATTCAGATCAAAAAGATGATCTGGTGATTTATCGTGAATTTTTCAGTCAAGCAGACATAATCTGTTTCTGGACAGCATGTCACAACTTTCGAACTTTCTTGCAATCGGAGGCTAAAACTTGGCACAAAGCTTGAAATAAAGATACAATGATATGGCTAAAGTAGTAACAAGCATCAAGACCACTAAAACTGAAAGTAAAAACATCTTGGATTGCCTTACAATAAGCGCTTTCGTTTATGCCTTTTAGCTAGGCATGATGATTATAAAAGATGCTCACAAGAGAATATGAATTGAAGCAAAGGATAGAATCAAGAAGAAAATGCAAAACAAAAGCCTAAACCACTTCCTATGCATGGGAAACTTGTAAATAAATAAATCATGAAAGCACAAAGTAACAAGCATAGGAAGGTAAAAGAACAAGAACTTCAAAACTTTCATCATAAAGAGAGGTGTTTTAGTAATATGAAAGTTTCTACAACCAAAATTTCCTCTCTAAAAATAATTTTTAGTAGTATCATGAACAATATAAAGAATACAAATATAATATAAAGCATGTTGTTAATGACCTACAAGCACACGTGTACAGTTTTCAACACGGTTTTTAGGATCATAAGATAAATGCAACCCATAACATTGAGATTTAATAAGAGCACAATTCTCTGGTATATGATTTGGAGATTTAAAAAGGATAATAGGACAATCAAGTGTGGGTGCAATAGCAACAATTTCATGCTTAACATAAGGAACTATAACAAGTTCATCTTTGTAAGCATCATCCATAGTGGCATCTTGGCCATCAACAAAGCAAGTATTAAGTTCATCAGAAAGGGATGTATCAAGTGAGTCCTCGGAATCATGGGATTCCTCATCATAAAAATCATTGGCCTCTTCTTGGGAATCAAATATTTTGTTTTTAAAATCCTCAATATAATCATTTCAAATATAATTCTCAAGGTAATAAGCAAGGACTGCAAAGTTTTCATATTTCTGAATAGTATCGTAATACTTTTCAATCAAAGAAGCAATCTCATAAGCACCCTTACAAGGAACAAACTATTCAATCTTTTCAACATCAAAGTAATCATAAAACACCTTTAGCATAAGAAGATAAGATCTCATTCCCATTAAACTCACATTGGAAAGGTAGGTGTTTACGATCTTTTCTAGAACAATAAGTAAAATCATAAATGTAGCACAAAGATTCAGCATAGCAATGAGAATTTTGTATTTGATCCCATAAGTGTTTCCCTTTCTGAGATAAATGGTGACGCATATAATGAGCATGCTCATCCAATGATTTTCCCTCAACCAAGTCGGTTGGGTTTTTAGTGCGAGCACAAATAGATTGGAGACGATCCAAGTAAAACATGTCCATCCTACCATATTTGGGTGGTTCAACACCCATGGTAAAGATAGCATCAGTAGGCAAACAAAGAGAAAGACAGAAGGTAGCAACTATTTTTTTGGTTTTTCATATAAGACTCACAAGCAAAAACTAGAAGGTAAACGAACAAGACTAAAAATCAAAGGTAAAAGATAGTGTGCAACTCCCCTATCTTGAAGACTGGAGTCCCCGGTGAAAGGACGTGGATGTCGCCTAGAGGGGGGGGGGTGAATAGGCGCTTAAAGTAATTACGGTTTAGGCTTGAACAAATGCGGAATGAAACTTAACGTTTAATTTTCCAAGCAAGACAACTAAATAAGCTAGGCTCAACTATGTGCACCAACAACTTATACTAAGTAAGATAAACAACTATATATGTGATAGCAAGATATATAACAAGATCACTATAGCTATCACAAAGTACGTGCACAAATAAATAGGTTGAAGAGATGTGCAACAAGGTGAAAAACCTATGGGACAAGAAATGCAACAATAATATGAGCAAGCACAAGATAAACAAGGTAATAGTCTTGCTCAAAGTAACGTTCGAGATAACCGCAAGTGGAGCCGATGGAGACAAGGATTTCTTACCAAAGTTCCTTCTCTTGCGAGAAGTACGTCTCCGTTTGGAGAGGGTGTGGAACACAATGCTCACACGAAGCCAACGAGGGCCACCCTATTTCTCCTCACGCTCTCACCAATGTAAGATGTTGTGATTCCACTATAGGAAACTTGAGGGCGGTAACCAAACCCGTACAAATGGCAACCCTTGGGGGCGGTCACCGAACCCGTACAAATGCTCGGGACTACGAATCTTGGAATGATCGTCCTTGGAGAACTTAGAATTGTCGGCCTTGAACTCAGGGAAGCCGGCAGCCAACAGTTCCGGATTTAAGCTGGGGTGATAGGCCTTGGCAAGATCTAGGACTCGCATCACTCCCATACAGCAAGCTAAGCGCTTCCCAAGCTTCACCCATTCAGGAACAACTGAAAGAGGCCCCATCATGTCAGTAATTCTCTTCATACATGGGGGCTTCGGCTGAGTTTCTCCTATAGCCTTGCAGGCACCTTCAAACAGCTGCTTCACAATAACAAAGGTGAAAGTTAACTTCATTGCAGGAGATTCCTTCACGATGTCATGCTCCTAGCCTACAAAAAGATAGGCAGATATAACAAAGTCAGCCAAATAGAAGTCGGAGAAACAGAAATTACCAAAAACTTGTCCGACTCACCGAATTTTTCTAACACGAGTCGGTTGATGCTGCCCTTTAGCGTTTCTAGATTCTTCTCAACCGACTCCAGCTTCTTTTCGTCCGCATCACGCTGAGCCTGCATGTCATAAGATGCCTTTGACAAAGCATTTTGAACTTCAACAGAGTCGGATTTAGCCTGACTCAGGTCATCCTCCTTCTTCTTCAGTTCATCAGGCAACTAATCGGTTTGCTTTTCAGCCTGCTCACGCTTGACCACCTCAACTCTATATCTCTCCTCCACTTGACAAGCATCATTTCCGAGTTTCAAAGACAGAGCCTGTCAAAAACAAGAAATAACTAAGTATATTCTTACCGACTCATGGGAGCTACAGCTCAAAAAAAATTCAACTCTGGCATTTTTTCGACTTATGATGTTAACAAATCAGATTTCCCCTAGATACATAACCCACCATGGTTTTTAACAAACCATGCCGTCTTATGGGGGCTACAGATACTATATCACATAGACAGCATAGAAAGATACCTCATAGTGCTGGCGGAGCTGGAAAATTATATCATGCTGCTCGGTAGTACATGCCAATGACCTCTTATATAACTCCTCAAGAGAAGTTTTCTCAAAAATCAGCTCACGCGACCGACTCTTCACCTGCTCTTTACTATCCACGACTTTGGTCAACACCGTGTTAGCAGGTGGGATGCCCTGGTGAGTCCATGTGATCGTCACTTCATCATCAATCACCTTCTCCAAAGGAGTCGGGGTAGAACTTGGAGCCACTTCAACAGCTGTAGATCGAGTTTCTACCTTGTTGGCTCCAACAACGGGAGATGTATCCTTTTAGAGGTTCGAAGGACTCGACTCATCTAATCCGTCCTTCTTCAAAATCTTTGCCTCCTGCAAATCTGCCGACTCCTTTATGACTTCTGAGTCGACTAGATCAATCTGAGCGCTGCCCAAAGGAAAACACATGACTCGTCAGAAAAGTATCCAGAAGCAGACAAAATCGTCATAACAATTAAGGTACAAACCCACGGTTGATAGGGATGGGTGCTTGAGAAGATGAACCCTCAGAAGAAGAATTGTCGGCTTGTGGCGGCTCATCCCTAAGATCTCCTGACTCACGAGCAGGAGTCGATGCATCAGCAGTTTTTCCTCGAACACGTCGAGGCTCGTCTCCCATAACTAGGAGAGGATCCTCCGAGTCGGTACTACGGGTGCGCCTCTTCGAGCCTTGCACCTATGGGACAAGGCACAATATAAGGGTACAAAAATCCTACAAAGCTAACAGGAGTCGGCAAAGATACATACCGGTGGATCTACGTTCTGACTTTCCCTTGGAGCATCGGCTTCAACGGAAGGAACTTCCTCCTGTTGCACCTCCTACTATTATTCTTCATCCTCATTATCACCCGAGTCACCCTATGAAAAGACAAAAAGGGTCAGGAAAATAAGTGCATTTCAGAAAAGAAGAACGATCGACTCTTACTGTATGACTCGGACTCTTAGCACCGCCAAAAAAATCTTGTCCTGCAGTCCACCATGGGTCGTCATCCTGGAAGAAAGGAGAGTCGGAAATTCATAAACACTTCAGACAAGTAGCAGAACAAAACATATGGTAAGAATATACCTTTGGAGCAGGGTTAGCTATGCAGAACGGAGCCAGGCCGACTCTCTTTAGATCCTCAAGACGCTCCTGGAGAAACTTCTTGCAAGATTGTAACATCCCATTTTTTACAAATTGGATGTTATTAGATCATCATATGCATGTCATGCTGGAGTTTTGCATTATTTGAATTTTTTTTCTGAATATTTAAAGCATATTTCAACTTAAGGCAATTTTATTGGAGAGGATATAATATGACTTATCCCCATTTTAAATAAAGTTGAAAAGTGTTGAAAATGTTTTTTGGGTTTTTACAAACTATGTCATACGAATTATAAATTACTCAAATATATTTTTGGGATTTTTGTAATTTTTATACAGAGGTTATTGCATAAAAGGTATTTATGAAAATTGCTTAATAGCTGAAATAATAATTTCGGCAAAAACAATTATTTTTATTATTTTATTTTATTGTTGTGACATTTTTAAAATTCATATTTTATTATTTAAAAATGTTCTCCGTAATCGGTTGACCAAATAATTTTTTTTTAACACGGGGTTTTCGTTTTGGGCCTTCTAGCGGCCCAGACGGCTATTTAGCGCTACGGGCAGTTTGAGTCTGTTTCGGACTCAAAGAATTTTTTTTTCTCTGGGCCTATATATATTTTTTGTTTTTTCAATTTTTTCGTTTTTTTATTGCAAAAACTAATTTCCGCCCGCGGGACCCGCCGAGTCCGCCGCCGCCGCCGCCTCGGTAAGCCGCCGCCGGCCACCTCACCGCCGCCGCCTCACCACCACTCGCCGCGCCGCCGCGTCGTGGGCGCGCGTGCCGCCGCGCTGGTCGCCGCTGCCTCGTCGGCCGGTAACCGCCGAGCGCAAGCCGCGCCGCCGCCACCGCGGGCCGGTTCGCCAGTTTCGCCGCCGCTCGCCCCCGGCCGTTGGATCTAGATCCAACGGTCCGCAATAGATCGGGCGGTTTCTGGACGGTTTTTTTATTAGGGTTCCGGTTTATTCCGGTTAACCGCCAGTTAGGCTATTCAACGAACGTTCGTCGAAGTTTCGCCGGAGTGGACGTCATTCGCTCCGTAGCTGAGGACCTGTTCGCGGCAGAAAAGTTATTTTATTTACGAGTAGGCCTTTTTCACATATTTTACCCTAGAACGGTATTCGTTATATCTTTTAAACCGTAGCTCCGTTTTAGTTGATTCTTTTTGCGTTGCGACCGTGGTGAAGTCTAGTTTGCAGTAGGATGTACTTGGCACTGTTAAACTTTTCGAATTTGAATTTTGTGCAGATTTAAATTCAAACTTCCGGTTAGCGTATCTTTTATACGGTGTATCCGTTTTCTCCGATTCCAGTTGTGTTGGGATCGTGGTGACTTCTAGTTATCGTTTAGCTACTATTTAGTTGGATTTATTGATGTTCATTTGATTCTTTTACTGTTGCATTGTTTATGTGTTGCATGTGTATTGAATGCATTGTTGTTGATTGTGTAGATTGTCCGGAGTGCAGAAAGGATCAGAAATAAGTGTTAGAGTACTTCAACACCGTTCAAGGCAAGTTTCACTTTTGGTTAAGCTTCACTTTTGATTATGCACATACTAAGTTTCTATGCATGTGAAGGTTGTTATGTTATGCTGAAACCTGGTAGGATAGCCACATGTTTTGATTGATTCTTAGATCCAACGTTGTTATGTTTTAGTATTTCTTGTGCTATGTGATTATGTGCTTACTATTGCAATGATAATCATGGGGGGAATTATTGTGTTATTCAATTGTTGTGACAACATTGTTATTAGTAAATTAGTAATTTTCAATTGAGGTACTGTAGAGTGGTATTGCATCCTGAGGGCTCTGTAATATGCACGTATGATTGTTTGTGTGGCATTGCACCCTGAGGGCTCTGCAATGTTCACATGGTGTCTAGCTAGTGGCACTGTATCCTGAGGGCTCTACCGTGTTCACGATAGGGTGATGTTGCATCCTGAGGTCTCTGTAACAGTCACGAATGTGTTTGAAGTGGCATCGTATCATGAGGGCTCTATGATGTTCACGAATAGGAGGTACGTGTGCTATTGTATCATAAGGGCTCTACAATACTCACGAAACCATGATCCCGAGGGCTCTCATGGCTGATAGGGTGATGTTGCATCCTGAGGGCTCTGTAACAGTCACGAATGTGTTTGTAGTGGCATCGTATCCTGAGGGCTCTATGATGTCCACGAAAAGGAGGTACGTGTGCAATTGTATCCTGAGGGCTCTACAATACTCACGAAACCATGATCCCGAGGGCTCTCATGGCTGCCATTAGAAATCCTATGATCCTGAGGGCTCTCATAGGCGGTTTAGTTAGATATTGTCCTTTGTGGGTTGATAATAACTTAAGGTGATAAAAATGTTGAGTGGTAAGTAGAAGTAGGTGAATACCAAATTTACGTACAACAAACAAAGCTTGATTCATGTTATTGTTTTGAAATTAGTTGTAGGATTGCTTTATCATTTGTGTTACTTGCCGTACAAATCAGATGTACTGACCCGTGTTCGGGCTGTAACCTTCGTGTTGCAGGTTTCTTAGAAGATTAGTGTGTTATGATAGGGTTGCGAGTCTACACTCAGCATGTCGCTTGTGTATGTTGATGGGACTCCTCGCTACTATTTTTGCTTCCGCTATAGTTATATTGAATAAGCTAGCCTTGAGCTATGCAAGTTGTTATTTGTTTTGAATTCTGGATCATACGATGTAATAATGATGCACTTGTACTTTGATATACAACTGTTATACTCTGTGTGCTAGCGAGTTCGATCCAGGGACTAGCACTTGATCACAGAGACTCTGATTCTAAGTGAATCGGGTCGTTACAAAGATCTTGCTATCTCATCAAGAGAAAGCTCGTTATGAGCGAAACACATGGGATCATCTTTCCCGGTGTATTCGCACATAAGACGATCTCTTATACTGAGAAGTTGGATTTTCCAACCAACCCAGCACCGGGTTAGATCCCTGCCAGTGAGCCCGTGGGCAAACAAAGCCTTCATCCGAGCAATGATCAGCCGGTTCCTCTTTTGGTGACTTTCCTTGGGAAAAAGATTCAAAATATCGTGGAACACCAGTCGGCTCTCATGAAAGCCGGGCAGAGAATGCTCACCAGGTATCTCCTTCGAAGCACAATAAAAATAAGACTTCTGCCAGTCCTCCACCTTGCTAATGAGTCGGGGAGCGGAGAAAATCGACTTGGCCCTCTTCTGGATAGTAACTCCACCACATTCCAAAGCTGGCCCTCCACTATACTCAGTTTGCTTGTTACAATAGTAAAACTCGGCAAGCAAACTGAGAGTTGGCTTGATCTGTAAGTAGGCCTCACAAAACACTTGAAAGTGACAACAATTGAGCACCAAGATGAAGGGAAGAAGACTTGAGCACCAAGAGTTGGCTTGATCTGTAATTAGGCTTGAACCTAAAAAGGATAGGGGTCGGTTTGTTCCAGTTAGGGAGTCGGCCACCAAGATGAAGGGAAGAAGATTCATGTGAAGACTGAAGCATCACACCAATCCTGGGGGCTAATGTCGGGGGGATAGACCAGGCCTATGACCCGGCATTAGGATTATGGGCCGACTCGCCTACCGAAGGCCCACTAAAGGAAGACCCGGCTCAAGGACGGTTGCGTCAAGGAAAGAAAGATCGAAGCCGTAGAAGTAATTCGACTTGCCTTGTATAGCACATAGCATATTTGTAAAGTAGAATAGAACTCCACTTTGTGTAGGAGTTGGACTCACGGAATCCCGAGACCCGGCACCTTTATAAGCTGAGGTCCATGGAATCCAGGGCCAGAAGAATAATCTTAGCCTAAGATAGGAATAGATACTCGTCGGCGTAACATAGATCTCATCGAGACTACATTTATGACCGGCTCTCTTGTAATCGATCAAAACGACTCTTCTTTCGAGAGTCGGAACCCATAATAAGAGGAAGCAGGAGTAGGCTTTTACCTTGAGACAAAGAGGGGCTGAAACCTGGGTAAATCGCCGAGTCTCTTGTCAATGTCGACTCTCTCCATGAAATCGCCTCGCAGCAAAGGTCCCATGTTAAGTTTGACTCTTCGGACATCTTCCGTGACTTTCCCACGACAAGTACCGCGATGCGGTACTACCGCACCGGGAGCAGTACCCTGGTAGAGCTAGGGAGCCCATGCCACATAACAGATGAACTCCAAATGAAATAGGCAAACCCTGAGCTGCCACAACTTCTGCAAATGAACTCCGATTAAGGAAAACTCAAACTTCATGGAAATATTTAAAAGAGGCAAGGGAGAAATGCCAAACAAATAGAGGTGTGAAACCTCTAACCGAGAAGGACCGGCAAATTTCCCACATCGAAACACACAACAGAAGATGCATAAGAAATCTGTTTTCAATGAACATTAGCTTGTCATGAGGAAGACCACAAGCTCAAAAAATCACAAAGAGAAAATCCAAACTAGAGCCAATAAACATGATGCCAAGGATGCAAAAGGTTTGAGCTCTCCACGAAGGACTCGGCCTAGCCTATAACCCGGTCCCCTAACTACCACCAAGAGACCGGTAAACTAGACACCTATCTATGACAAACATTTGTCTTGCGCACAATCCACTTGAGCTTGATGTTGACGAGCATGCCCACCTGAAGTTGGAACATCTTCCTTGATTCCACCGGCTCGATGAAGACTAGTAGATAGCTCCCTGATACGTCTCAAACGTATCGATAATTTCTGCTCGCTCCATGCATGTTTTGTGTGATATTGCTATGTTCTAGATACACTTTCATACACTTTTAATCATATTTGGACTAACCTATTAACTCAGTGCACCCCAGTGCCAGTTTCTGTTTTTTGATGTTTTTCTATTTCAGTTTTTCCCAATATAAAAAGTGCTCCAAAAATCCGGGAAAAATCAGATAAAAAAATCAGCGCAACAGAAGCTTCCGGAAGAGCCTGGGTGGGGCTAGAGGGCCACCACTAGGGGCCCAAGGGGGCGCCTGGTCTCCTGGTGCCCCCCCTGGCTGCCCCCCTTCACCTATTTAATCTCCTTCACGGGAAACCTCCGAAGACAGAACCCTTTTTCGCGATCTCACCTATGTTCCGCCACCGCCGCGCTTCCAAGATCGGGAGCACCGTCAGGACCCTTCCCGGCACCCTGCCGGAGGGAGGATCGAGCTCCGGGAGCTTCTCCTCCACCATGGACACTTCTGGGATGCGCCGTGAGTAGTTTCCTTTGGACCATGGGTCCGTGATCAGTAGCTATGTGATGTTCACCTCCTCTCTTCGTTCCTCCTGGTTTAGACCTCATGAGCTGCCCTGCATGATCGAGGCACATATGTAATCTTTCTGCTTTTGCTATGCTGAGTTTGATGGGATCTGATGGATTATGAGATTATGTTCAGATTGTGATAGATTAATATAATTGGTTCTTATCTTTTTTATTTTATTTTCTGACGTAATTCTTGCATGTGTCCCCGTTGCTATTTATTGCTTTGGCCAAGTGGTAGGTAGTAACTCCAAGAGGGAACGTTATGCTCAATTGTGGGTACATGCCCCTTGATCACACGCTTGAGTGACAGAAACATGAGTCTAGGGGATGTGTTGTGGCCACAAGGGGGAAAACAATTGTGCTTGTTACCATAGTTGCAAGGATTGTTAACTTTACGAAAAGTTCTTTTAATGCAATTGTCTGTTGCTTTGGGTTTACACTTTGGGTGGGGCTCGCAACTTAATACCAGCGAGATGTTCTTGATAGATATCTCAACGTGGATGATTAGTAGTAGATGCAGATGGATTTCGGTCTACTTATTTTGGCGTATTGCCCATACTTTTGAGCCTCTTCCTTTCTTTTGTAGCATAGTAACCATTGTGGTGCGTTTATAATCCTGTCAATTTCCCGTCTGTAATTTGTTTACCTCGCATAGCAGTTTTATCATCTTTTAGGAGAGAGACATCACTAGTGAACATCACGGGACCCCGGTCCATATTTTCATTATTATTTACACATTCATTTATTTTCTAGCTTTTACTTTCAGTTGCTATCATTATCATTTTCCCTTGTGTTTGATCCTTTGTAAACGACAAGACCGGAGAGATTGACAACCTCTCTGAACTTCATTGGGAGCAAAGTTATTTGTGTCGTGTGCAGGTCCAGGGGAAGCAAGTGATTCTTTTCAGACGGCACTTCACTTGCCGAACCACCTACTTATCATTTTCGGAGTCCTACGAGAGACAAACCCTATCCTCTACATAGGGGAAATTTACTGCTATCCTACTTCTCACCTTCCACTTGGGGTAACCAACGAAGGGCGAGAAGCCATTATCACTTCCACGCCATCAAGTAAATTTCTGGCGCTGTTGCCGATGACTCCAAGTGATAAGATAGGGGAGTTTCCCACTCCCTTTTACCTTTAATTTTTAGTCTTATTAGTTTACCTTTCAGTTTTTATCTTTGAGTCTTATATCAAAAATTACAAAAAAATCTGCCACACTTGCTGCTACTATGTGTTCCACTGAAAACACCAAGTTGTGTGGCTTCACTAGTCACAACAACAAAGACTTTATTTGCACTCCTATTGCCACACCTGACACTTCATCTACATCTTATGAACTTAAACCCGCTTTGTTAAACCTTGTTATGAGAGATCAATTCTGTGGTGTTGGAGATGATGTTGCTTTACACTTGAATAATTTTTTTGAATTATGTGATATGCAAAAGTATAAAGAAGAAGAAGGTGATTTTTTTAAGCTCAAGCTTTTTCCTTTCTCTTTGAGGGACAAAGCTAAAATCGGGTTTCAATCTTTGGCTAGGAATAGCATAGATTCTTGGGATAAGTGCAAAGATGCTTTTATTGGGAAGTACTACCCACCTGCTAAAATTATCCAATTGAGGAGTAACATTATGAATTTTAGGCAATTGAATAATGAACACGCTGCCCAAGCTTGGCAACGTATGAAATCTCTTATTAAGAAATGCCCTACACATGGTTTGACTACCTGGATGGTTATCCAAACTTTTTATGCAGGCTTGAACTTTACCTCGCGGAACCTATTAGATTCGACTGCGGGAGGAACCTTTATGTCAACTACACTTGGTGCTATCACGAAGCTTCTCGATCAGATGATGACCAATTATTCCTAATGGCACACCGAACGCGCTCCAACAGGTAGGAAGGTAAATCCTGTCGAGGACAACAAAGTTCCTCTAAATTGACCCTACTTGAATGAAAAAGTTGACTTGGTTATGTCTCTACTTACCAAGCAACCCTCTATTGACCCTCATGATGTTCCTCTAAATTCTTTGGTTGCTCAGGACAACAAATAGATGTGAACTTTATTGCTAGAAACAACTTCAATAATAATGCTTATAGGGGCAACTTTGCAAGTAATCCATCCATTATGGGAACAATAACACTTACCCTAGCAACAAGAACCCCACTTCTGAATTCGAAATCATGCTTAGAGACTTTATCACTGCCCAAAAAGCCTTCAACAAGAATGTAGAAGAAAAGTTAGCTAAATTAGATAATCTTTTTTTGAAGGTAGACAGCTTAGCCCTTGATGTTGAGATGTTAAAAAATAGAGCCTCTCCCCTTGAGGAGAGCAAGGCCACTCCTATTAAGGCTATCCAATTACAAATTAATGAAAATATTAGGATGATGGCTAAACTTAGAGATGGGCTAGAGAAAAAGAGGAAGAGGATATAATTAAGAGCCTTCCTACACAGCACACAGTTGACACTATCCAAATTGTTGAGGATACCGGAACTATTAGCACCCAATGCACTCCTGGTCCAATTGGACCTATTAATGGTGATGCTAATACCTCAACTGTAGAATAAGAGACTCCTATTAACATAGATGGTTTCAAACAAGTGAGCCTAGATGACACTACTACCACCTTTGATAGTAGTGATATTGATTTTGATAGTTGCACTCTCTCAGAAGTTATTAGCTTACTACACAAAATGTCTAGAGACCCCCACACTAGCACACTTAATCTTGCCTTCACGGAGCATATCACAAATGCTCTCATCAAAGATAGGGAGGAGAAGCTTAGGATAGAATCCTCCTTACTCTATGAATCTAGATGATGGTTGGGACCCTATTATCAAAATTAAATTAAATAACTTCTCTTTCTATGTTTTATGTGACATTGGAGCTAGTACCTCCGTCATGCCCAAAATAATGTATGATATGTTTGAATTGAAACCTTTTGATTCTTGTTCTTTTGGTGTTCTTCTTGTCGATTCTTCCTTAAAGAAACCTTTGGGGAAGATCGACGATGTTCTTATCATTTTCAATAACAACTATGTTCCCGTTGATTTATTATTATGGATATGGAGTGTGAATATTTATGTCCAATTATTTTGGGATGCCGTTGTCTTCGCACCGTTGGTGCTATCATTGACATGAAAGAGGGGAATTTAAAATTTCAATTCCCTCTCAAAAAGTGGATGGAACACTTCCCTAGAAAGAAAATCAAGTTACCTTTTGAGTCCGTTACACGGGCTACCTATTATCTTTCTCTTGATAAAACTTGATTCTTCTTTTGCCTTATGCCTAGCTTAAAGGCGTAAAAGAAAGCGCTTGTTGGGAGGCAACCCAAGATGTTTTTACTTCTGTTTTTAGTGGTCTTGATGATTGTTACTACTATAGCAACATCATTGTATCTTTATTTTCAAGCTTTGTGCCAAGTTATAGCCTCATATGACGAGGGAAGTGAAAGTTGTGACATGCTGTCCAGAAAACAGATTCTGTCTACTTGACGGAAAAATGGATCAAATCACCAGTTCATCTTTTTGAGCTGAATTGTTTACACTGAGTGATCTATAAAATTACGGAACTTTCGTATGTTCTGAGTTTATTGATTTGAGTTGAAGAAGTGCCCCGAAAAAATTCTCTACTACCTGTTGTTCTGTTTTTCACAGATTCTGCCACGTTTTTTCTCTCCTTACTTTTGCAAACCTTAAGCTTTCTTTTTCTTTGGAAAAACCTTTTGGCAATCTTGAGAAATAGTAGCTATTCAAGAATATCTTTATATCCAGTGGGGAAAAATTATTTTATTAAGGGTACTAACCTCTCTAATCAGCTTATGATGAGTTATGTATGAAGCGAGTTTTCAAGTGTGCGATGGAATATGATGAAAGAAGATTCAGGAGTGTCAAGCGCTCAAGATTGGGGATGCCCCCATGCATCCCCAACTAATATTCAAGGATACTCAAGCGTCTAAGCTTGGGGATGCCCCCGTGCATCCCCTTCTCCATCAACAATCACCAGTTCGTCCTTCGTCTCGCTATATTTTTATCACTTCATGCATTATGTGCTATGCTTGGAGCGTCTCGCTCTTAGGTTTTATTTTTTAGTTTTCTTTAGCTTTGCTTGATGTTCATAAAAAGTTAGACCCGTCTTAGTTTGTGTGGGAGAGAAACACGCTCCACTTTCAAAATCTAGAACACATCATAGGATTTTTCATGCCTATCTTTTTACTGTTGTGTGTTCTTTATCTTTTCGTAGCTACTTCCATGTTTAGTTTTAGTTTTAGTTTGTCTTTAGCAAGAGCCTTGGCTTTTGTTTAGTTTGTTGCTGGAACTATCTTTAGTTTTTATGTTTATCTTGTTAAAAGAGTTGGTTGTTGCATTGAGTTGTGTCTTGTCTTGAGAGTAGGTAATTGAGGTTGCTATTGAATTTTAGTAGTAACTTGCAATAGTTTTGAGGTACTGATGTGAGTAATATTTGAACTTTTGGTGTCAAGAGCTCTAGCCTATTAGTGATAGGTGTCGTATTTTGGGCAATCCGTGTTTATTTTAAAAACCTACAAAACTAGTTGAGAACTCTAGCTAATAGATGGACCCCTAATCTTTGGAGGGATCAAATATTAGAGTACACTCACGTACCATGAGACGAGGATGCGCAAGGATAACCAAACCCCCATACACTCCTCCTTAGGGTACTTGTCTCTTTGTGAACCTCTTTATTAGATTGAGAGTTACCGATAATAAGTGCATGAGTTCTTCGGACTAATGTAAGTATTGAAAGTTGACACTTCCACCTCCTAATATTTGCTAGCATTTCGTGTGCCGTGCATTGCCTCCTTCTCACTCTGAGAGTTGGTGTCCACCTTCGCCGGTACATCCAAACCCTTGGCATGATACGCTCTGTCATCATAAACCTCCCTATATCTTTCCTCAAAATAGAAACCATACCTACCTATCAAGGCATTTCCATAGCCTTTCCGAGATATATTGCCATGCAACATCCACCTCTTCATGACTTGATCTTCATGTCATACATGTTCCTGCTACACTGGCAGCGGCATACATCATGATAGCTACATCTTCTTTATGATTTGAGTACCTTGTAAAGTGTGAAAGATCTTATATACCCTCTTGTAAATTAGAGTGTTGCCCTTAAGTGAGGAAAAGATCCCAAAGTGGACAAAATAAAATATCCCAAAGAGGACAGATGACAGTTAAATAGAAAGAGCCATTGAGGCCACCAAAAAAATACAAAAAATATAAAAAAGAGAAAAATAAAAAGAAAAAGAGAGAAAGGGGCAACACTACTATCCTTTTGAAAGATCCACACTAGTACTCCTTCTTATTCTTGTACTCCATAGAGATGATCATTCATGCATATAGCTATGTGGGGACCTTCACCATATAGAACTTGTCTTGCATATTCCAAGGATGAGCCTCCTCAAAAGAGCTCTAGGTCTTCATGAGCGAGCAAGTTAGATGCACCCCCATTAGTTCCATTGGAGAGCTTTTTGGCTCATATGTGCATTCGTTGCATGGCAATCCCTACTCCTCATATCATATCTATCAATTGGCCTTCTCGCCTATGATTGTCCTCATTGATGTGAGTCTTTCTCACCTTTTTGTCTTCCTCCTCCACCATATTTCTCTCTTTGCCATCCTAAGTGTCAAATCTCGTGCTTACGCTCATCCATTACATGAGTGCTCAAAATATCGAAAAGGAGTGGATCAAATTGACTTGTACCTGGTTAGTCGGATGGGGACGAGTCAAGATAAGATTCCAAAGAAGAACAAGTGTGAAACTTTAGTAGATTGAGTTCTCAACAAAAATACTGTTTTCTCGTATTCCCTATCCCCCTTTCTTGCACGCAAATACCATTTGGAGACATTCGAGTCACGGGGAGCGAGAGCTCTTGCACCTAATGTTCTTTCGTTGCTTGTTTCAATGCTAATATAGACTCTTGCATGTTATGAGTTGAATTGAATCACATACCTTGATTGCTTTACTTTTCAAAGTTCTTATATGGTTGCTAGCATGTCACCACATAAATTATGCTTGTTATCATTTACCCACTCGAGGACGAGCAGGAATTAAGCTTGGGGATGTTGATACGTCTCAAACGTATCGACAATTTCTGCTCGTTCCATGCATGTTTTGTGTGATATTGCTATGTTCTAGATACACTTTCATACACTTTTGATCATATTTGGACTAACCTATTAACTCAGTGCACCCCAGTGCCAGTTTTTGTTTTCTGCTGTTTTTCTATTTCAGTTTTTCCCAATATAAAAATTGCTCCAAAAATTCAGAAAAAATCAGATAAAAGAATCAGCGCAACGGAAGCTTCCGGAAGAGCCTAGGTGGGGCCAGAGGGCCACCACCAGGGGCCAAGGGGGCGCCTGTACTCCTAGTGCCCCCTTGGTTGCCCCCCTTCTCCTATTTAATCTTCGTCACGGGAAACCTCTAAAGACAGAACCCTTTTTCGCGATCTCGGCTCTGTTCCGCCACCGCCGCGCTTCCAAGATCGGTAGCACCGTCAGGACCCTTCCCGTCACACTGTCGGAGGGAGGTCGACCTCCGGGAGCTTCTCCTCCACCATGGACGCTTCCGGGATGTGTCGTGAGTAGTTTCCTTTGGACCATGGGTCCGTGATCAGTAGCTATGTGATGTTCTCCTCCCCTCTTCGGTCTTCATGGTTTAGACCTCGTGAGCTTCCCTACATGATCGAGGCACATATGTAATCTTTCTGCTTTTGCTATGCTTAGTTTGATGGGATCTGATGGATTATGAGATTATGTTCAGATTGTGATAGAGTAATATAATTGGTTCTTATCTATTGTATTTTTGTTCTGAAGTAATTCTTGCATGTTCTCCGCTGATGTTTATTGCTTTGGCCAAGTGGTAGGTATTAACTCCAAGAGGGAACGTTATGCTCGATTGTGGCTACATGCCCCCTGATGACACGCTTGAGTGACAGAAACATGAGTCCATGGGATGTGTTGTGGCCACAAGGGGGAAAACAACGGTGCTTGTAACCGCAATTGCAAGGATTGTTTACTTTACGCAAAGTTCTTTTAATGCAGTTGTATGTTGCTTTGGGTTTACACTTTGGGTGGAGCTCGCAACTTAATATCAATGAGATGTTCTGGATAGATATCTCAAGGTGGATGATTAGTAGTAGATGTAGATGGATTTCGGTCTACTTATTCTGGCGTACTGCCCATGCTTTTGAGCCTCTTCCTTTCTTTTGTAGCATAGTTAGCATTGCGGTGCGTTTATAATCCTGTCAATTGCCCGTCTGTAATTTGTTTACCTCGCATAGCAGTTTTATCGTCTTTTGGGAGAGAGACATCACTAGTGAACATCACGGGACCCCGGTCCATATTTTCATCATTATTTACACTCGTTTATTTTCTAGATTTTACTTTCAGTTGCTATCACTATCATTATCCCTTGTGTTTGATCCTTTGTAAATGACAAGACCGGAGAGATTGACAACCTCTCTGAACTTCGTTGGGAGCAAAGTTATTTGTTTCGTGTGCAGGTCCAGGGGAAGCAAGTGATTCTTTTCAGACAATGCATCAGTTGCCGAACCACGTACTTATCATTGTCGGAGTCCTACGGGAGACAAACACTATCCTCTACATATGGGAAATTTACTGCTATCCTACTTCTCACCTTCCACTTGGGGTAACCAACGAAGGGCGAGAAGCCATTATCACTTCCACGCCATCACTCCCCCATACTCCATTATGGGTGAGCCACTTTTAGGCACATATGGCAAGCTCCAAGCATATGATATCTTCGTGATGCTCCTCTTGAACTTGCACACATCAAACTAACCAATCTTTGGATAACTCCATGACTAACGCCTTGGTCACATAATCTTCATCATTCAACCTTGAAGCCGACCTAAAATCTTCAAGTGTTGCCTATGGACAAACCTTAAAGTATACCTCAAGGAAACCATTAGTCTGTAAAGATTGTCATCAATTACCAAAACCAAACATGAGGGCACATGCCCTTTCACCCGGCAATGGCGCCAGAAATTATGCTTGATGGAACTGAAGTAGTGCTCCTCGTTTGATACCCCAAGTGGAAGGTTGAGATGTAGCTAGCAGCAAATTTCCCTCAGTAAAGATACCAAGGTTTATGTCTGCGTCGGACTCCAAGGAAGACAAGTAGGTGGTAAAGTGAACAATGGCGCCGTTCACAACCGAGGGTTGCTTACTTGACCTGCACTTGCACACACAACAAGTAACTTTGATCCCAACGAGTACATAGGGGTTGTCAATCCCTCAGGCCTAGTCGTTTACAAAGAATCAAACGCAAGAGGATAGTAGTGGTAACTGCAACGGAAAGTAAAAGCAGAAAATAAAGTGGAGGTGTAAATAGTGGTGGAAATATGGACCGGGGTCCCATGATGTTCACTAGTGATGTCTCTCTCCCAAAAGTAAATAAAATAGCTAAGTTGGGTAAACAAATTACAACTGGGCAATTGACAGAATTATAAATGCACCGCAATTCTAATTATGCTACAAAGAAAGTTAGAGGCTCAAAAGCATGGGCAGTACGCGAAGACAAGTAGACTGAAATCCAACTGCATCTACTCACTAATAATCCACCTTGAGATATCTATCCAGAGCATCTCGCTGGTATTAAACTATGAGCCCCACCTAAAGTTTAAACTCAAAGCAATAGAAAACTGCATTAACAAACTTTGTGTAAGGTAAACAATCCTTGCAACCGCGGTTACAAGCATCATTGTTTTCTTCCTGGTGGCAACAACACATCCCCTAGTCTCATGTTTCTGTCACTCAAGCTAGACATCGGGGGGGGGGGGGCATGAACCCACAATCAAGCATAACGCTCCCTCTTGGAGTTACTATCTGCTACTTGGCCAAAGCAATAAAAAGCAACGGAGAACATGCAAGAATTACTCAAGAACCAAATATAAAAGGAGAACCAAATATATAACTCATCACAATTTGAACATAATTTCATAATCGATTGGATCCAAGCAAACTCAGCATAGCAATAGCAGAAAGAATTACATATATGCCTTGATCATGTAGGGAAGCTCACAAGGGCTAAGAATTGAAGCACAAGATTGGGGAGAATACATCACATAGCTACTGATCATGGACCCATCGTCCAAGGAGGACTACTCACGGCCCATCCGGGAAGCGTCCATGGTTGACGAGGGGGTGACCCCACGACTCCTGCGTGTGAGGATACCTGGTGCATACGAAGACAAGAGGCCCGCTGGAAGCTTTGACAGACCCACGACTGGCCCGCTCCAAGCACCGGCGTAGGAGTCCTCCATCAATATGGAAGTCACGACTTGGCGTTTAAGGCAAGGATAGAATTAGGAAAACACCCCTGTAAACCTGAGACGGAATCTCCGAGACCTAGCCTAGTATATAAAGGCTGGGAGGTGGACGTCTCAGGACATCCAATCTACAATCAACACCTCTAGTCTTGCGCGAACTCGCCTGGACTCCCACTGTAATCGCCCCCTCGCATAATACAATAGAGCGGGAAGTGCTTCTCCTGTTAGCCGACGAGTATCGCCAACCTGTCCGCTCTACGATCTAACCCAGGGTCCCTGACCATGGGATTTATCGAGGCTGATCCTCGTCAATTGGCGTCATCCGTGGGGACTACACAGGTTGTAATCACGATCTCGGCGGTCCCATCTCCAGCAAATCACAACTCAAGGACTCGAACAAGATCCAGCCCACTCGAGGAATTCAAATTCATCGCAAGGCTCTCCATCGCTCCACCAGGATCGCTCGGCCCGCAGCTGAGCAAAGTACAATATTTTGATGATTACCAAAGTCGCCATCGACGGAAAAGAACTCGGCGATCCAGAAGTCGAGCACAAGCCACGACCGTGAAGCCAACCAGGACGCTGGAACAAGCACAAGAATTCTGTGCAAGAATCCCACTCGAGGAGTCGCATCACATGACAGAAGCCTCGCCAGCCACTCGAAGACCCGCCGCCACCCGGACACCCGCCGCGAGACAGGACAGCGACTCCGAAACCCAGACCGGCGAGTACAACGACCCAGATCGAAGACCAGACGAATTCGCCAAATTCATCCAGAACCACTCGATCAACGACAGAATAGAACTCGACCCAAGGTTCCACTCTCGCTCAGAAGACCTCTCACAGTCGTTCCAAGTCATGCAAAGAAGAAGGCACGCCGGCTCAAGCAAGCTCTCAGCCAAAGAACAACTGGATGGACTGTGTACAATTAATTGTTTCGAGGACGACTGGGTACGCCTTCGAGCAAGCCACACCCTAAGAGGATGTCGTCTATTCACCGAACTCTCCAACAGTTTCAAGGAGGAGAAGCAACGCGAAGCCAAACGGAACCGAGGAACCGAGCAGTCGCCAGCACCAAATATGAAAGAGCAATATCCCGCGTCCCACGGACGAGTCTGCATGATCCAAGAAGGACGAGCCTCCAAAGAAAAATAGGACACCCATACACTGCAGACCCGAGCAGTCGAGAGCCTCCAAACAGCAGAAATCTACCCGCTATATGGCGCAGAAACCAGCATAACCTTCTCGCAAAGTGATGACCCAACCGCAATTCCAAGACTAGGACATGCACCACTGGTGCTCAACGCTCAGATCGGTGGCTACGACATGGACAGAACTTCATGGACGGAGGCAGCAGCTTAAACATAATCTTCACCAGCACCCTACACAAGATGTTGATCCCATGGTCAGTCTGGAAGAAATCAGGCGTCACAATCTACGGTGTAGTCCCAGGAGAAGCAGCCACCTCCCTCAGAGCAATCAAGCTCAATGTCATCTTCGGCAACAAGGACAACTTCGCAAGAAAAGTCCTCGAGTTCGAAGTACTCGACTGGCAGTCCCAATACCACGCCATACTAGGACGACCCGCATTCGCACAATTCATGGCGGTCCCGCACTACGCATACCTCAATCTCAAGATGCCAAGACCCTCAGGGGTCATCACGGTCAATGGAAGCTTCATTAAATCAGACCAGTGCGACCGCGAATTTCATGAAGTTTCTGACACGTTTGGATCCCAGCAACAACTCGATCAGATAGCCATGACAACAGACAGAAGCATATTTTCACTAGCAAGCAGAAGTGAGTCAAAAATATTCACGCGCGACTTCAGCGTCAACAGCGACACAGTCACCCACCAAGTTCACCCAATGGACCCGGACAAGACGGTTCGAATCTACGCGCACCTCCCAGAAGAACAAGCAGTTGCCCTCATGGTCTTCCTCCGCCAAGAGTGGGAAATTTTTGCCTGGTGCCCGGCTGACATGCCCGGAATACCACGAGAGTTTGTAGAACACGCGCTGCATATACGTCCAAACACCAAACCAGTAAAGCAGGTGTTGCGTCGATTCTCAGAACCCAAGCGCAGAGCCATTGGAGAAGAGATTAACCGACTACTCGACGCACAATTCATTCGAGAGACGAAGAAGGCCACCTAGATCGCAAAACTAGTCTTGGTACCCAAAAAGGACACCGACGTACTACGGATGTGCGTCGACTACGGGCCCATCAACAAACATTGCCCGAAGGACTACTTTCCCCTGCCAAGGATAGACCAGATAATCGACTCCACCGCAAGATGCGACCTTCTATCTTTCCTCGACGCCTACTCAGGATACAAACAAATCAGGATGAAAGAAGAAGACGAAGAACACACCTCATTCATCACCCCCTATGGCGTATTCTGCTACAAAACAATGCCTTTCGGATTGAAAAATGCCGGAGCCACGTACCAACGGATGATGCAAACGTTCCTGAGAGATCAAATCGGCAGAAATGTCCAAGTCTATGTTGACGACATCGTCATCAAAACACACAGCGCAGGCACACTACTCGACGGCCTCCGCGAAACCTTCGCCACTCTCAACAAATACAGAATCAAGCTCAACCCAAAAAAGTGCGTGTTCGGCGTCCCAGCCGGAAAATTACTCGGGTACATGGTCTCCGCTCGAGGAGTCGAAGCAAACCCTAAAAACTTCCAAGCAATTGCCAAGATGCAAGAACCAGTCAACATTCGGGCGTACATCAACTCACAAGAAAACTCGTAGCACTGAGCCACTTCATCAGCAGGATGGGAGAAAGGACCCTACCATTCTACCAGCTTCTGAGAAAAGGAGAAAAATTCGAGTGGACTGAGAAATCCCGCAACGCATTCGCAGACCTAAAGAAGACCCTCTCGACACCACCAATCCTGGCGGTGCCCAAGGATCAAGAACCACTCTACCTCTACATAGCGGCACGCAGCAGCGTAGTCAGCACATAGCTCGTCGTCGAGCGCATGCAAGAAGGCAAAATCCAGAGCATCCAAAGGCCAATCTACTACCTAAGAATGCTCCTCACAAAATCTCAACAGCGGTACCCGCACTACCAGAAGCTCGTATACGCCATCGTCGTGACTTCAAGGAAAGTAACACATTACTTCGACGAGCACCGCATCACGATCGTGAGCAGCGCATCACTCGTGGACATTCTCAACAATCCCGGAGCAACCGGCAGAGTCGCCGAATGGAACATCGAGATCAGTCCCCGCGATCTGCAATTCAAGAACCCAACGGCGATCAAAGCCCAAGTACTCCCAGACTTTCTGGTCGAGTGGGCAGAAGTGCAAACACTAGCCCCCCCAGACCTGTCCAACTCATGGACAATGTTCTTCGACGGGTCAAAGAGATAGCAAGGAGCTGGAGCAGGCGTCGTCCTAATCTCCCCCAAAGGAGATAAACTCAGATACGTACTTCAGATCAACTTCAGCAATGCCTCAAACCACGAAGAAGAATACGAGGCACTACTCCATGGCATGCGCATGGCGAAAGCTTGCGGCACCACTCGCCTCTCCATCTACGGCGACTCCAACCTCGTTGTCCAGCAGGCAATGAGAGACTGTGAAGCAGTCGTAGAAAACATGATGGCTTACCAGTAGCTCTACAGCACCCTGGAAGGAGGATTCGACGGCTGCAAGCTAAACTACATCCCCAGATCAAACAACACAGAAGCAGACGAGCTCGCAAACATTGGATCAACCCGAGGACCTGTCCCCACAGGCGTTTCCCTAGAAAGCATCAGCCGGAGGTCAATCAAAACCAAGGAACCCGCATCAGAGGCAGTCGCAGAGGACGACGAAGCAAACGAACCAGCACAAGTAGCGGCGGCGACCGACACAGGCAACGAACCAACCGAAGAAGCAGAACCAGCCGCGATTGAAGGCCCAGCTTGTACAAAGCAACTCCTTCGATTCTTAATCGAAGGAACATTACCACAAGATGTCGCAGAAGCCCGACGCATCAGCTGACGATCTAAAGCATTCACAGTAATCAATGGACAGCTCTACAAGCTCAACATCTCTAAGGTCCTACAAAAGTGCATCGAGGACGAAGACGGCAAGGCCCTATTGCTCGAGATCCACGAAGGCACTTACGGACACCACGCGAGCAGTCGGGCACTCGTGGCCAAATCCTTTCGAGCAGGGTTCTACTAGCCAACCTCAATGAAAAACGCGGAAGACATCGTACGACGCTGCATCGCCTGCCAAAAATTCGCCAGCAGGCCGCACGCCCCAGCATCAGAACTCAAAACCATACCACTATCCTGTCCGTTCGCCACCTGGGGACTCGATATGGTGGGGCCACTCAAGAAATCTTCAAAAGGAGGCCGAACACATCTACTAGTAGCAGTAGATAGGTTCACCAAGTGGATCGAGGAAATGCCAATCACCAGCTCAACAGCCCTCACGACAGTTAACTTCATCAAGTCCATCATCTTCAGATTCGGCGTACCCCATAACATCATCACAGATAACGGCACAAACTTCACAGCGACAGAATTTTAGAACTTCTGCCAAGATCTAGGCATCAAAATCAACTACGCGTCAGTCGCGCACCCACAATCTAACGGCCAGGTGGAGAACGCAAACGGTTTAGCGTGCAGAGGAACAAAAAAGGGGCTCCTCGCACCACTCGAACATGCTGCAGGCAACTGGGTAGAAGAAATCCCCGCAGTCCTGTGGAGCTTGCGCACTACCCCCAACACCTCAACCCAGTACACACCCTTCTTCATGGTGTACGGAGCAGAAGCAGTACTACCGCACGACCTAAAGTTTGGAGCCCCCCGAATCTTGGGATACGAGGAAGAAGAGGCAGAAGAAGCGCTCCAGGATGATAAAGACACCGCAGATGAAGCAAGGGACACAACCATAGCAAGGTCAGAAGGATACCAGGACAAACTGCGCACATACCAAAGCAGTCGCCTGCGGACCAGAACTTTCCGCAAAGGAGATCTCGTCCTGTGACTAATACAAGAAAAAGTGCACAAACTTGCCCCGCAGTGGGAAGGACCCTTCATAATCTCTGAGGTCATAGGAGGAGGCGCATACAGGCTGAAGAATCCTAAGATCGACGAAGACGTGGGAAACCCGTGGAACGTGGCAAACTTGCGCCTGTTCTACCCATAGTCTACTCATAAGCCCCAGCATGAGTATCAGCAGCAGCACCGATTGGCAGTTCATTTAAAAACTCACAAGAAATAAAAGGTGTTTCCCAAATAATACCACTAAAAAGCACTCGGGGGCTCGAGCAAAAACTCTCCCTGAGAGACGCTATCTTCGCTTACACAACGCTACCTAAAAGCACTCGGGGGCTGGAGCACAAACTCCCCCCGAGAGACGCTATCTTCTCTTACGTGACGCTACCTAAAAGCACTCGGGGGATCGAGCACAAACTCCCCACGAGAGACGCTATCTTCGCTTACGCGACACTACCTAAAAGCACTCGGGGGCTCGAGCACAAACTCCCCCCGAGAGACGTTGTCTTCGCTGATGCGACGCTACCTAAAAGAACTCGGGGGCTCGAGCACAAACTCCCCCCGAGAGCCGGTATTTTCTCTTACGCGACGCTACCTAAAAGCAATCGGGGGCTCAAGAAAAACTCCCCCCCCCCGAGAGACGCTATCTTCTCTCACGCGATGCTACATAAAAGAACTCGGAGGCTAGAACGCACTCCCTCCGACGGACAACATATTCTGCTTACACGACCACAAAAAACTTATTCAGGCACGCTTTAAAGATAAGTACAAAGAAAGATAGAAAAATCCTTAGTCTTCACCTGATCACAAAATGATCACCTAAAGACTCGGGGACTTGTCGGGACCCGGAATATGCGTATGTAATTCCAGTCACAACTCAATCATATGGAGAGCCGAGAGTCGTACCCACTTGTCTAAGCAGACAAGGCCAAGCACAGAACACTCTCGGAAAGCATCGTACGTGAGGGGCATCCCATCCAGGCTGGATGATCAACCGAGATGGGTCCTCATCGCCCGCTCACAAGTCTAAATGATTATGGGTGGTGAAATCCCATACTCATAGACAAGTCGCCTCAACCATATTATCGATTGAATTATAACACTTACATAAACAGACTCCAGCCTGATCACTTAGTCGGGGTCTCGGGCGGGCTCAATCATACAACAAAATGTGCCACGTGACAGAGTCACGAGCAATCGCATCGCGATGCCCCAAGCTGCGCACATCTAAGGGCCACTTGGTGTATAAAAGACCGCCGGCAAGAACACAACTAAGCTATCGAACCCCACACTAAGACATGCATGTTATAATCATACACGCAGCATACATGTCCAGTGTAAACAGTAGGTACACATTGCATGAACTCTACAAAGTATATCTTTATTGACTTACACATAGAGTACACAAAGATCATATAACTATGATCCATCATTAAATCAAACAACGGAAGAAAATTAGGTCTGGGTACAGACAAGTTTAACAAATGGCTTAGATAAGCCTTGTTCAACATACATGCCCTTCCACGAGGGACCAGACTGCTGTCTGGAACTATACTAGCTTAGTCAACGTCGAGCTTCAGGAAGGTGTCTCCTTCGGGGTCTGGGTTTCCATCTAAAACATAGAGTAAGCAAACATGAGTAAAAAGTCGTACTCAGCAAGACTTACATCAGAACTATACTACTCATGCTCAATTTTCAAGGTAAAGGAGGTGGGGTTCAACATGCAGAAGTGCCAGCTTTGACTTGGCTAGTCCTGTACTACGAGTACCAGACTCGAGGTAAGAAGCGTACACGAGTCCACTACCAAGTCTCCAACCAATACACCACTATGGATACTTCCTCGACTTCCCCACGAGGAATCACACAATACCACTCACGCTTATCTTGCGAGTTTTAGAGTATCCATTCAAGTTGTCTAATAATCAGGTACAGGTTCCACGTAGTCCATGACCGCGGACGCGGCTATTCGAATAGTTTTGGTAACCCTGCAGGGGTGTAAGCTACACACACATGACCATCAGTTACCGCCAGGTCTCGTCACCATTCAAGGGGTGCCGGCGAGGATGTTCACCACGACACCTCGCTCACAACCGGTCTATTCCAGGAGTCGACTATCTGAGGTAGATCCCGCTCGAGAGCCCGGCCGGATCAACGATACGGACTCAGACAATGTAGGCAACCGAGACGCCATCCGAGAATATGGTTTCGCTGTCTCACAGATCCACCCACATATCTATATGATGCAACCTTTCATCCATTCTGTTTCTATGCGTATGCCAAATGGAAAGCCCGAACTAATGTGACTCCTGGACGTCAACACAGATCAAGGTACTAGGCCGAGAGGGGTCAGTGAGCCCAATGAGTGGTTTTACTCTTTGTCTTGGATTACCATACAAGAACTCGGTGCTTAAGGCGGTGTTCAACGAGACAACCCACTGTGTACTCCTACACAGCCTCTCATTGATCACCTTGTATTAGGGTGGATTCACCAACACAGTTTCACCTTCATCAACACCATTTTCACTATCATCCTGACTCACATCAAAAGTAACCTCATTGTAACACTAAGCATGCAATAAGTTGTAACAGTTGCAGGGCCTCATGATATCAATCAACTCCTATGTCAGCTAGGATTGTGGTTTGCTTACTACTGTGACAAGATGATAGGTCATGCATCGGATATGGGTTTAACTACGCGATAGAATCGATAACAAGGTGATCATCCTAATCAATGCATAAGAGAGACTGAGAGGGAAGTGGGATTTTATAGACATGATTAATGGGGGTTTGCTTGCCTTGCTAACGAGGTTCGGTATCGAGGTCTTCAATGAAGGGGGGTGGCCTCTGGTTTCGGCTCCACCTCTATTCGAGCAAACATCACAAACATTGCAATCAATATAATGTACAATGCACAATCACATGATCAAGTTGTAGAACATGATGTATATGGTGCTGATGTGTTGCAAATTCAATTTAGTTGAAGTGTATTGCAAAAGGTTTGCAAATTCAAACTTCAAATTCAAATTTAAATTATGCCATATTTATGTTTGCTACTATTCACCCATTTTAAAATGTTCAAACATAGAAACAAGTTGCATATTCATAATCCTTGCATTTTTCTGATAATTTTTCATATATTATTTGTCCAATTTTGAGTTAATATGAATTTTCTATGATTTATTGAAGTTTTTATCAATTTCTGGATTTTCTGGGATTATTTTTAATCTGGGCAGGGGCTTTATTGCATCAGCATGAGGTCAGGCTGACGTGGGGGGGGCTCTGACCAGTGGGGTCCTCTTGTAAGTGTCACAGGGGGTTAATCCCCTGTTTAAACTAAACCGTGGTTTAATTAGGGCGTTGGGCCCCACCTGTCTGTGGTTGTTTAGGGTGGGGTTAGGGGTGATTAGGTTAATTAACCGGGGCACGTCGGGATGTCGTCGCCGGTGACCTCTGGCACGGCGGAGGGGCTCGCCGGAGTGCGGTTTTGGCGTCATCTTGGCACGAGGTTTGCACTGGGAGGTGCCCCGTGCCCGTCACTACACCACGGGCACGATCTAACGACAGAGGACTGCCGGGAAAGATGGACCTATGCCGGCAGTTAGGGTGTCATTAAATATTACCTGCCGGCAGATGTATACCACTGGTCGTTATGAGATGGTGGTGGCAATCTAACTGCCGGCAAAAAATCGATCATGCCGGCAGTTGACTGGCGGCAAATATATTTGGTGCTCGACCCGAAAATTAGCGCGGGGAGACGGAAAAACGGAGGGAAAAGAAGCATCGGGGGAGGGAATATACCCAATCTTTCGCCGCTTCCCCATCTCTTCTAATCCCCAATCCACTCCTCCCGCCGCCCCCATCTCCTCTCCTCCCTCCCCGCTCCCGATTCCGGCAATTTCGGAGGCTATCGCCGGCGTGGTGCACACCACCGTTCTCTCCTCGCTCGTGTCCATCCCCCCTGCGGCAAGATCCCCACCTGCCTCCACATCTTGCCCAAACCCACAGTCGTGCTAGGGTTTCGGCCTCCATCATCGTCTTCGTCGTCGGCGCATCTCCGACGGATCTTCTTCGTTGTCTACAGAGGCTCCACGCGCTCCCTCGCTTCCTGATGGCCCTGCTCGAGCAAGGCGGTGCGGAGGACATCCTCCCGCCAGATCCACCTCACGCTGCAGCCGCCGGTACGGGACGAGGGCGGGCACGACGGCCTTTTCCTGCTGGACGACGGTGGCGGCTAACGCTGGTGCTCGTCCTCGATGCGCCCATCACCAATGAGCTATGTTTGTTGTTTGTAGGATGAGGTGGAGCAGCAAGTGTAGAAGGATAGAGAGGGTTTGGTGGAATCGATGTTTATTGCTTGATCCTTGGAGGCATATATATAGGAGTACATGACTAACTTGGAATACAAGACAAGGCAAGAATAAATCCTAGTCTATCTCTTGTTTCCTAATAATCAATATACTCAACATCCCCCCTCAGTCACAACGTAGCGACGCAGACGGTGAGACTGGAAAAGAATCCGAAGACGGAGCCGACGGACATCCCCACCACAGTCGTAACGGTCGACGCATCGCGGAGTTTGTGGATGGAGTGGAAGCCAACGAGGTTCGCAAGCAGGCGGTAGCCCTTTGTGTCGTTGTCAAAGTAGCCGAGAGCGTAGGGTGGTGAAGCGGTAGTCGAGGTAGCCGTGCGAGAAATTTCGTGGTCGATGTCGAGTCGGGGTAGCCGGTGTCGAGGTAGTCGCCGAGGAGCCGCGGGTGCAAGGAAGTCAGGAGCGCAGCGCGGCTCGGGAAGAGCGGCACTGGCGGGCGGTCGTTAGTCGTAGCGCGGGACGTCGCGAAGAAGATGATGGTGACGTCCAGAAGGAGACGGTGTTGACGAAGCGTCGCGCCCGGTTTGCCAATCCCGGGGACAGGTCGTAGATGAAGGCACGCGTCGGTGTTTCCAGCACCGGGCATGCGTAGACAGACGAAGACGATGTCGACGAAGCGCCGCACCAGGCTTGCCAGGCCCGGGAACACGTCGTACATGAAGGCACACACCGGTGTTGCCAGTACCGGGCATGCGTAGACGGGAACCAGTAGGAGTTGTACGCCATGTCGGAGGGACCAACAGAGAAGGGCTCGACGAAGGTTGCGACACAACTCGGCGGGGGGTAGAAGGTGCCGAGGGTGGAATTGCCGCGGTTGCCGGAGCTAGATGAAGTGGTCGAGGAAGATGACGGCGACGCTGATGATGAGCTGCTGCTGGACGAAGACGAAGAGGATGGACGGCGATGAAGTCGGCGGAACCAGAGGCAGCCCGTGGGGGGGGGGGGGGGGGTCGGTCGCTGGTAGGGGCGGCGCGGATCGGGTGAGCGGCAGCGGCGAACAGGGTGTCGGCGCGGCTCGGGTAGGCGGCGGCGCGGGTGGCGCGGCGACGGCGGTGCTCGAAGTAGGCAAAGATGATCCGACAGCATGACGAAGACCAGGCGCGGACGGTGGCGTTCCTGCGCCAAGAGAGGTGGCGCGGCGCGGCGCGTGCCACGGGGGCGTCAACGCGCCCAGATTGCGGAGCGGACCGTGTGCCGCGGCGCTACGGCCCGAAGGGGCGACGTAGAGGCGGCGCGCGTGTCGGGGGCGACGGCCGGGAAGACCTCGGGGCGGTTGCAGGGACCGCGTGCCACGCTCGCTACGGCCCGAAGGGGCGACGCAGCGGCAGCGCGCGGATTGGTGCAACCGCGGGGACGACCTCGGGGCGGCGGCATGGACTGCGCGCCGCGGCGCTGCGGCCCGTGGGGGCGACGCAGCGGAGGCGAATAAGTCGGGACAGCCACCGAGAGAACCACGGGAGCGGCGCAGCGGCCTCCCGATGCTCAATCGGTGGATAGGCGCTTGTACTCGGAGATGTTCTTCACGGGATCCTGCGGAGGCGCACACAGACGACTGTACGGATCGTCTGCGCGACGCGGATGGGGCCGATCGCGGGCGGGCGGGTGATCAATCCGATCGCCCACGAGGTGGAGGGGCGCTGCTTGGCGTGATGATGGCGATGGGGACCGAGCAGAACCGGCCGGCGTGGGCTCGGCGCGGGCGAGTCGACACGAGTCAGCCGACGCGGGGCCAGCCGACGCGACACCAGCCGTCGTGGTACAGGGACGACGATGGTGGCGGAGGACTCCCGATCTCAAGCGAAGGCGGCGACGTTCGGCGAGGGCAACGGGCACGCTGACACGCGGAAGGCGACCACGGGTCGCCACGTCGCGCGAAGCCGGCGAGGCGACGCGCGAAGCCGGCGAGGCGGCGCGCGAAGCCGCCTTGTCGGTGAAGAAGCCGGCAGTCGCGCCAGAGTCGAAGTAGAGGCGCAGTGGATCGACGACGGCGATGGGCGACGCAAACCGATCTTAGATCGAAAAATCAAAAAGGACGCCGATCAAGACGACCGGCGGAAAGAAAAAGCCCCGATCAAGGGATCAGGAGAAAAGACTCTAGGGCAGCCGATCGACGGGATCGGCGAATGAACCCTAGTTACGGGCGGCGCGGCCCCAGCGCCGGCGATCAGGGATCGGCGCCGGGGCCGGCGCGGGCGGAAGCGACGGCGGCGGCTAGGGTTTAGGACCGGTTAGGCTGATACCATATAGAAGGATAGAGAGGGTTTGGTGGAATCGATGTTTATTGCTTGAGCCTTAGAGGCATATATATAGGAGTACATGACTAACTTGGAATACAAGACAAGGCAAGAATAAATCCTAGTCTATCTCTTGTTTCCTAATAATCAATATACTCAACAGCAAGTCCATCACCTGCCTCCTATCCTCCAGTACGTGGACTAGTACACCGACGACTTCGTCCTCCCCTCCTAGTGTTGTGAGTAGTGAGCTTCTCCCCTCTCCCTCCTTTACCCCCAAATCTGGATGATATTGGCAATCTTAATGCTTATACGATGTCATGTCAAAGTTGTCTGAATGCACTTGTTCATGCTCTGGAAGGTTTGTGTTATGCATCTACGATGTCATGATAGCTGAATGCACTTGTTCTCTAGATATGTATGCATTATCTTCACAAAATATGCAATGAATCCTTTGAAAATAGCAGCGGCACTGTTTAATATATTTTTCGCAAATGCACCATAAGCCCAGCTGCTATGAAAAATATTCTGCTCTCATTTAATTCAGGTAACTTTGTTTATCTGTTTGACACACTTTTGATGTTTGAATGCAGAGTGTTTTAATGAATATCTGAACTGTGCTATAATTCTCATCATTCTTATTAGCTATTTATATGATGCAATTATATGAAACTAGGATAGAGAAATTGGCTATTTCCGAAAGAGAAATCTTTATACATGAAAAACAAAGATGTATTAGCCCTAGATGTCCTTCAGTTCTAAGAAATTGGCTAACTTTCACTTTGATATATTCACCCTCCCAATAGTGCATAGTATTTTATCTACTTTGCAATTTAAATCATCTCCTCTCATGTTTTCTACTTCTGGCGAGGTGTTAGGCAGTACACCGGCGGGATGGCGTATGTCGCAACCTTGACACCCTCTGTGTACCGCCTCGGCTACAACCTCCTCCAGTGAGCTTCTCTTTTCCTTATCTTTGTTCTGTTCTAGCTGGCGTGGTGATCTGGCTTGTGGCCATGGTGACTGCTTGTTGTGGTGTACTGTTGTTTGTGCTTGGCTTTGTTGTTGACAAAGCATTTCATTTCATATATTGTCTGTGTTTATCTCTTCTTACCCTGCAATTATGAGCACCTTCATTCGTTCAATGGGAAGCTTAGCATTGGCATGGGATTTGCGCATGGGTATTGGCAACCACTTATTTTGTTTTATCAGTTAAAGGTACTCCCTCCGATCCATAATAAGTGTCGCTCATTTTATACTAAACTAATACAAACTTTGTAGTAGATAAGCGACAGTTATTATGGATCGGAGGGAGTAGTTTTTTTTGCTGCAAAAGCATTTTTTTCAATCCAACTAAGTGTGTGACTGGCTGTGTGCATCACATGATGTAGAGGCTGTGGTTATCATCTGTTCAAAATAAAATTCTTGATGCTTACATAAGGACTGGAGTGTAGTGCAACAGTAGTAGGCTTACAGAATGACCCAAGTGTAGTGCAGCAGTAGTAGCAGTTTCATGTAAATTTATCCTATGTGGAGTTGTGCTTACATAAGGGCTGGAGATCAACGCAACGTCATGGTGCCACGTCTCCGTGCGTCTAATATGGCCCTCTCGTCTCTCTTCTCCATTTTCACGCACTTTGTGTAAATATTGCAGTAATGATTGTCTAGAGTACTTTCTCTTCTACCCCGCACAAAAAGGAGCACTTTCTCTTCTTTGCTTGCTCTTCATGCCCGCTTGTGTAAATATTATGGCTCTTGGAGTAGAAGCAAAGTTATAGGATCTTGCTGCTGTTAACTTCAGCTGAAAAGTTAACTTGCTCCTGTTGTACATTGTCAAATTCTCTATCAATATTAACTGGATTTTTTTGAAGTAATTTGCCTGCTCTAGTTAATTAACTGCTTGCTTTCCCCTTTTAACTGCTTGCTTGCTTGTTTGCTTTCTTCTTGTCTGAGCACACACACACCCTTTTCTGTTAATTAAAACTAAATGAAACCTTTTCAAATAATTTTAATTAATTGAAACTTTCCCTTTAATTAAAACTTAATAAAGCTTTTTCATTAATGAAATCTAAATTAAAAAAAATTGCACTTGAAATTAAATTAAACCTTTTCCTTAATCAGTACTAGAGTACTTTACACAATTACTTATGGAGTGGTGGATCTATCATTCTTAGCACAAATGTAACCCATCCACCCTGCCAAGGGACGTCCGTGAGACCCATTGATGGATGCCATTAGCCCATTAATGTTATTCACAAGTCTGTTAATGTTATACACAAGTCTGTTACTTAGATGCATGAGTGATCTTAAACCGTTGACTGCATGTCGCCGGCTAATGTTATACACAAGTCTGTTACTTAGATGCGAGTATTGGCATTCAAGTCTGTTACTTAGATGTGAGTATTGGCATTCACCCCTGATTGAGTTAGATGCAGCAAAAAATATACCTCATATTTGTGGATCTTCATAGGTGATATACTGCTGCAGGTTCTACATCCAAATACATAGACATGCATAAGATAGTCAGTTCCATGTCAAGAGAAATAAATAGCTCTCGTGTTCAGACTTCAGAGAGTTAACTAGTTTAAGTACTCTGAAAATGGATTGAATTTTTACTATTAAAGTGCACTGCTTAGTTTAAAATTGAAGTAAATTTAAATCCAAAACAGCTTGTAACCGAGCTAAGTTTTCAAAAATATATCAGTGTACAAATATGGGTATCAATTCAGCTAGTTACTGTAATGTTAGGATTTATAGTTATGAAATTGCAAATGCGGCTAAATGGCATAACTGGTTAAATAATAATGTGAATTTTTTCATTTCTTCTAACTAATAACTTAAAATATTAACTTCTTTTCTGTTCCTCTTCTTGCAATCAGCCTGAGCGAGGTGGAGGCCCTGTTCTAGCTCTTCAAGAGCATCAGCGACACTGCCATCAATGATGGCCTCATCAACAAGGTTAGTATAGAAATGTCTCCAAAATTCGTACTTCATGGTTTAAGCATTGTAATTCTCTGAGATGGCTCTGCCTTGGTACATGCAGTACTTGTGGAAACTGATTTCAGCATGAACTAACTAGTAGCTATACTTCTAATTTTGCATTTGGGAGAAAAAGAGTTTTCAAGGAATCAAAGTTCCCTTGTTATATACGTACATGTTGTCTATACATGCTAATAAAAAGGGGTGAACTGGATAATATTTAGTGCATGCTACTTATTTAGGACCCTCTACTTGCATTACTGCATTGTATATAAAGTCTTATGCACCTTTTGCTAGTTATTATGTAGTTATAACCGAACGAACAAACGCCAAGTTTTCTTGCATTCTACCTTCTCAAAAGGTGTTAAGGAAGTGAAGGTTGCATTTTATTTCCATGCGTTAAATCATGTCATAACTTCTCTTGTTGGATGAATTACATGCAAGCTCCGGTAGCAGCAGAGGCAAAGGCGGAGGGAGGAGCAGCAGCAACACATGCGGCAGGTCTAGCAGGTGACCAGCACCAGCGGGAGAAGCGAGAGCTTTAGCAGTGTGGAGCAGCAGTGGGAGCACAGGAGCAACATCATTGTAAACATACTTATGCAGTTTTCTGGTCATTTTGTTGCACTTGGTGAAGACATCTCATGGCTGTGTTGGATGAAGCCATCTCATGATGAACTTCTTATATGTATGAACAAATTATGGATTTATGCAATGAAGTATCTTATCTATGATGCTATTTGTGTGGTGCTATCGAAATGATGTTATCTCTGCAAGTTTGAATTTTAAATTTTGAAATGGAAAAAACCTGTTGTGTAACTACCGGAAGGAAGCTTCAGAAAGTGCAAGGTGCTGTTGATCGTCTCCAACAGAGAAACTGCTGGCATAGGTTATCCAGGCAGGCCACCGGCCTGCCGGGATTGATAGGGAAAACAGGGCAATAGAACTGTCGGGGAAGATTTGCCTGCCGGGAAAGACTTTTCCCGACGGGGGTATTCCCGACAGGCCGGCCTGCCGGCAAAGAACCGTTGCCGGCAGTCCAATTGCCGTCTGTAGTGCCTTTTCCTGGCAATTGGGCCGCCCTTAGGTTCTGCCCGTGGTGTAGTGCGTGTGCGTCGAGTGGAGCACGCAGTGGTCATCGGGGAGCTCCAGGGCGACGGCGGCGTCGACGTGTGCGGCTGCCGGCCACTGGAACGGCGGGGATGGCGAATACGTGCACGAGATTGAGCGTTGAATGGGGGAAACTAACCGCAGCCTCACTATGAGTGTGATGGAGGGGTTGAGGAGGCCGGAGGGAGCGAAACGGCGGCTCAATTCGTCGTCGACGAGCTCGGTGGCCGGCGGGAAGAAGTTGGAGCTGGCGTCGTCTCTGGGGCCGTTGGGCTCGATTCGTAGAGTGGTTCGACGGAGAGGAGTACAGCGCGGCGCCTCGACACGGTGGGGAGGCGTGGTTCGGCCATTGGCCACGGCTACGCGTGATGGCGGCGAGTTTGAGCTCTCGGGTCGCAGCGGGATCTCGTCGGGGAGGCTGTGAGGAAGAGCGGGGAGAGGGGGAACGATTGCAGGGTAACGTGGCCGTCTCCGTGGCATGTGTAGAAGACCTGGGAGGGCTCTAGGCAGGCAGGCAGCTGTCGCCGGTGTCGGCATGCCCTCCATCGAGGTGCTTGCCGTCGCCAGGGTAGACGACAACGGGCAAGGTGGACCTGGGTCGTGGGTGTTAAGTTGGGCCTGCGGCCTGTCCGGGGTGGGCTGCTTCCCTTTTTTTTATTTTCTCTCTGTTTTTGTTTCTGTTTTCTTTTTCTTCCATTTGTTTTGCCCCAAATAAAATAGCAAGGCAATTTGTAAAATCTTGAAGACTTTTATGTGGGCTTATAATATATATAACTATCCACTCACAAGTTTTGGAGATTTTTGAAATTCAAACAATTTGAATTTTAATTCAAATTGGAGTTTAATTTAATTTCCAAGCCCTGTTTGGAATATTTGAGAAATCTTGGTGCATGCAGTGGGACCCACTTCACTTTATATGTGATCGTGCATATTTATAAGACTTTTCAAAAATAATAGAGGAATTTATTGAAGAAATTTTTGTCTGGCCATTTAATTAAATTCTTTTTGTGGCTTTTTACTTTCCCAATTTTTGAATTTCTTTTGAAAATTTCACATGATGCAAAGGGGCACTCAAACCCTAGCACATACCTAACTTGGGGTTGTGACAGGGCTACTCCCATCGGGAGCGCTGTCGCGCACCCGATGAAATTTTGGAACAGCTAAGCAGACAGAAGAAAGGACGGTCCAGGTGAATAAAAACTCACATGTTGCGTCTGATCCTACAAATCAAACGCAGCCTCGGGGGGTACTCCCATCGGGAGCGCTGCCGCGCACCCGACAAACATATACAAAGGAGTCGAAGACAATTCTTCATTACAAAGGAGTCAAAGAAAATTCTTCACCACAAAGGAGTCGAAGACAATTCTTCATTACAAAGGAGTCAAAGACAATTTCTCATTACAAAGGAGTCGAGGACAATTCTTCATCACAAAGGAGTCGAGGACAGTTCTCATTACAAAAGGACTCAAGCAGCTACCAGACAGGTCAAAATATCAATTATCCCAGGGAATTATGACTTCTACATGTGTGCTCATGCTGAGATAATTGGCACTTTCGTCCCACAACCTGATGAGCATCACCACAGACAAAGTAGCAAATGAACCTGGGAAGAAGCAAGCCGCCGCCCTCCAGTTCCACAAGGTGCCTCGCCTACTGACGCACCCGCTTGACGACTGGCTTGACATCTAGCTCATCCTTAGAACTAGAAGAGAAAGCACCACCAGCCGAGGAGTCAGCAGAACATGAAGTCACAGGAGAAGCAGGCGAACCACCCCTAGACCCATCAGAACTGGCACTGCTTGTTTCCTCCCAGTATGGATCCAGACGATTGCCACCGGCATCAAACGCACAGACAATGAGGGTATCTTCACCATCAAAACAACAGCAAAGACTATCCCCATACACACCTTGGAAATCCAACGGGCACCAGGCAGCACGGCGTCCAAGTCGTCATTATGACTGGCCAGAAGACGCGACGGATCAAAGACCAAGCATCATCATAGGTCACCAAATAGCATGACAACGCTTATCAACACGACATCCCAAGAATGACGGACCAAGATAAAAATAATTGGAAAAAACAAAAGACTGGCAAAGGTTACCTATCTCTTAGTGCAAAAATATTCCGATTCCAAAATATTTTTACTCCCATCGGGAGTACCTTTATTCGAGTTCGAGTGCTCCCTCACCACGAAGGCAAAGGTGTGCTCGAGTGAACACTCGCACCAGTTGAACGCACAACGACTACAGAGTTCGGGTGCTCCCTCACGAGAAGACAAAGCACGTGCTCGAGTGATCACTCGCACTAGCAGAAACGACGTATCCTCAGAGTTTGGGTGCTCCCTCACCCTGAAGACAATAAATCATTCGAGTGTCTACTCGCAAAGACTCCACAAACTATTCGACAATGTAGACTACTCGCACACTCGACGACTTTCCGAATGGGCGCCTTCTTATCTTCCTCGCCCGAGTTCGTGAAACAGCTCCGCAAGTGACCGCTAATAGCTCACTTGATCGTTTATTCCAAGTGGGGGCATCTCTAATCAGGCTTCGCGCCTCTATAAAAAACGATGCCTGGGCTGCGACTTGTTGTACCCAGATGCCACGCAAGCTTAGCGTGTAGGTAGGACCCCGCTGCGCAGACGGCCAGGCCGGGACTTGCCACAGCGCGACTTCATTACCGATATTTTCCATGCGCTCGCATGATCGAGAGATGAGCCGATAACGGACGCATTAAGGCTATTTACTGAGACAGGCAGCATTAATCCTATAAGACCTGCAGCGGCATGAACTTTGCTAGACAGCAGTCGTTCCCAAGTTCGTGTTGAGGGACACGGGCTTGATTGGGCTACTAAGGTATTTTCCACTAGCGAAATTCACCAAGGCTCGACCATTCGATTACCTTGGGCCCTTTCAGCTTAGCATCCCTCGAAATAAAAATTTGTCATGGCTACAGTGATGTCGCGAGAGTTTACTTCTTGCCCCTCGTTGGTTACCCAAAGTGGAAGGTTGAGATGTAGACAGCAGAAAATTTCCCTCGGTGAAGATACCAAGGTTTGTCTCCGGTAGGACTCCGGCAACGACAGGAAGGTGACAACGGCGCCAGATAGGCGGTTGGCGTGGACCTGCACACACAATAGATAACTTTGCTCCCAACGAGTTCAGAGAGGTTGTCAATCCCTCCGGCCTTGTTGTTTACAAAGGATCAAACGCATGGGATAATAATGATAGTGATAGCAACAGAAAAGTAAATAAAGCAATAAATTGATAGCGGGTGTAAACAGTGTTGGAAATATGGACCGGGATCTCATGATGTTCACTAGTGATGTCTCTCTCTCAAAAGACGATAAAATAGCCATGTGAGGTAAACAAATTACATCTGGGCAATTGACAGGATTATGTGCACAAACCAATGCTAACTATGCTATAAAGAAAGGAAGAGGCTCAAAAGTTTGGGCGGTACGCCAAAACAAGTAGACCAAAATCCATCTGCATCTACCTACTAATCATCCACCTTGAGATATCTATCCAGAACATCTCGCTGGTATTAAGTTGTGAATCCCACCCAAAGTGCAAACTCAAAGCAACAGACAACTGCATTAAAGAACTTTGGGTAAAGTAAACAATCCTTGCACCCACAAGTACAAGCACCGTTGTTTTCTCCCTTGTGGCAACAGCACATCCCCTAGACTCATGTTTCTGTCACTCAAGCTATTCATCAGGGGGCATGAACCCACAATCATGCATAACGCTCCCTCTTGGAGTCACTACCTACTACTTGGCCAAAGCAATAAACAGAAACGGAGAACATGCAAGAATCAAATATATTACTCAAACACAATCTGAATATAGTCTCATAATCCATCTGATCCCAGCAAACTCAGCATAGCAATAGCAGAAAGATTACATATGTGCCTCGATCATGTAGGGCAGTTCACGAGGTCTAAACCATGAAGAACAAAGAGGGGAGGAGAACATCACATAGCTACTGATCATGGACCTATGGTCCAAGGGGGACTACTCACGGTTCATCCGGGAAGCATCCATGGTGGTGGAGAAGCTCCCGGAGGTGGTTCCTCCCTCCGGCAGGGTGCCGGTAAGAGGTCTCCTGGTGCTCCCGATCGTGGAAGCGCGGCGGCGGAGGAACAGAGGAAAGATCGCGAAAAAGGGTTCTCGCTTCGGGGGTTTCGAGTCACAGAGAATATATGGGCGAAGGGGGGCCACCAGGGGTCCAGGCGGCCCCTGGCGCGGCCCCACCTTAGGGCGCGCAGGGAGGGCGCGTGGGGCCCTGGTGGGTCCCCTCTGGCCCCTCCTTGGTGATTCCCGAAGCTTCCGAAGCGCTGATTTTTTATTGGATTTTTCCCGAATTTTTGGAGCACTTTTAATATGGGGGAAAACTGAAATAGAAAAACAGCAGAAAACAGGAACTGGCACTAGGGTGCATTGAGTTAATAGGTTAGTCCAAATATGTTCAAAAGTGTATGAAAGTGTATCAATATCATAGCAATATCACACAAAAGAAGCATGGAGCAAGCATAAATTATAGATACGTTTTGGACGTATCATACATCTGCCAGCGACTCGCAGCCGCGCTGCGCATATAAAAGTGAACGTGGATAAATTCGAGTCCCTGCACGACTCTTCGAGTCCCCCAGGCACTCGGGGGCTACTAACGAGGGGGTGACCCCACGACTCCTTCGTGTGAGGATACCTGGTGCATACGAAGACAAGAGGCCTGCTGGAAGCTTCGACAGGCCCACGGCTGGCCCGCTCCAAGCACCGACATAGGAGTCCGCGATCAATATGGAAGTCACGACTTGGCGTTTAAGTCAAGGATAGAATTAGGCAAACACCCTTGTAAACCTGAGATGGACTCTCCGAGACCTAGCCTAGTATATAAAGGTTGGGAGGGGGGACGTCTCAAAACATCCAATCTACAATCAACACTTGTAGTCTTGCGCGAACTCGCCTAGACTCCCACTTTAATCTCCCCCTCGCATAATACAATCGAGCAGGAAGTGCTTCTCCTATTAGCCGACGAGTATCGCCAACCTGTCCTCTCTACGATCTAACCCAGGGTCCCTGACCATGGGATTTGCCGAGGCTGATCCTCGTCAATGGTGGTGGAAAAGCTCCCGGAGGTCAATCCTCCCTCCGACAGGGTGCCAGGAAGAGGTCTTGTGGTGCTCCCGATCTTGGAAGCGTGGAGGCGGCGGAACAGAGAGTAAAATCATGATGCGGGGGTCTCTCCGAGGGTTTTCGGAGCGAGGGGTAAAAATAGGCCGAAGAGGGGCACCAGGGGCTGGCCCCTCCTCCCAGGAGTGGGGTTGCGCCCCCTGGCCTCCTGGGAGGGGTGTGGCCCCCTCTGGACCTCCTTTGGTGATTCTTGAAGCTTCTGTCACGCTGATTTTTTATCTGGATTTCTTGGAATTTTCGGGGCTCTGTAAATATGGGTAAAAACCTACAACTTACAGACATCAGCAGGCAGAAACTGGCACTGGGTGCACTGAGTTAGTAGGTTAGTCCAAGTATGTGTAAAAAGATATACAAGTGTAGAAAAACGCATAGCAATGTCACCTAAAAGAGCATGGAACAAGCATAAATTATAGATATGTTTGGGACGTATCAAGGGATCGCTTATATTTTGTGAGATAGTTGACGTATCTTCGTTGTTGGGAGATGATTTTTTTTTCTATGATCAACATAGACCATGAAATCTTTACTGTGCAAGTTTGACATCTTTCGGGGTTCATTTTCTATATTTAAGTGATTTACCACATTTTCTTTGTGTTTTATGCAAGTAATTTAGATTTGAACTATAAGTACATAAATTATTGTACATAAATTATTTGTATATGGCTTACACAACATGATGGCAAGAGATTCCTGTCGTGTCCCAACTTCTGCACCCACATGTCCTTTTTTCAAAATCAACAGCATATGTGTTGTCCCCACTATCTACTTGATAATGATCAGGACCAGCCATTTGTTCCTTTCAATTCCTATCCCGCCTCTTGCACTCCCTCAACTTCTCTAAGTAGGGGTTATCTCCCACCTTGCATTCTTCCCACCTATTCATTTTCCATTGTACTTAAAGATAAGGTTGGTCTTGATGCCTTCATACATTATCTTGATTGGCTTAACCCTCACGTCCAAGATCATTCTATGAATACCTTACTTAAATTGTTTACAACTATGTTACTCAGCCACTCCCAAGCTTCCTTACACTCAAGACTCAGGTTTTCCATGTTAATATCAAACCCATGCTTTGTATAAGAGTAGGTAACACCATCCATGTACTTCTTAAGTTCTTCCCCTATAAACCCAGCATTTTAAAAATTAGCATAGATGTGTCTTAAACAAAATCTTTGCTGGCAATAAATATTCCATTTAAGGCATTTAAAAGACCTTGTTTTAGATGTAATACATAATACATGAGGTCACATTCATAGCTAACTATAAGTGTAAATGCGGCTAAACTGATGAGAAACTAAAATCAAACTCAAGGCAACTAAATGTGACTAACCTTATGCCTATCAGAGATGATAGTGTAGTGTCCAAATTACCCTTGTTCTCCCACAATAGCTTACTTCAACTGTTTAAGGAACCAACACTAGTTTGGTGTGTCCTCAACTTCAACAACTCCAAAAGCGATATGATATATATTTTTATTTCCATGTCTTGTTGTGGCAGTAAGAATTTGTTAGCATGTCGATAACTTTACAAAGAAACCATCAAGACCTGAAATATACCAAAGAGGATCACATTAATCACAAATGCAAGAAAAAGTACATGTAATATATTCTAGGGAAAGAACCTACCAATGAAGGGCATGCATCCTTTTAAGAAACCCTCAATTGATGTTCCAAGACGCATAAATAACCAATGAAATCTAGGATTTTTACTTCGGTGCTTATTGTCAACTCTAGTACTCACAATGCATCTAGAACCAGGGTTTGTATCAATAATTATCTAAAGATAGTCCCTGATTCTAGTTCAATGCTTTTCCTGATCACCAAGCATAACTTTTAGGGCTAGTTTCCTTGCTCTATATGCCCGCAAGGTGTTCGGCGATTTTCCTGCCCGCGGTGATGGACTCCGACGATGACGAGGTTCGTGGCTTTGATAGAGGAGGAATTTGTGGTCGCCGCCGCCGATGAAGAGCACCTCATGATCCTCGTTGCTCCTGCTATCCTGTTTGCGAAGAATGCAAAGCCGCAATGACGTGGCTCAAAGATGGGCCGGCGGAAGAGCAAGAAGAGGCATCGAATAGAGGGCTCTTGCATGCTCTACACCGAATACTTCGCCGATGCTCCATTGCACGACGAGAAGGTATTTTGATGTTGTTATCGGATGAGTCGGAAGCTCTTCCTCCGGATTGTGAATTCCATCTGGGAGTACGACAGCTATTTCGTTTGCAAGAAATATTGCACCGGCACAATTGGATTCTCCTCATTCTATAAGCGCACAAAAGGCACAAAAGGATCTTGAAGTGTGGTACTTAAGGCAGTTGCTACACATGACCTCTGGATTTTGCACTCCTTCTTTGGCATGCGCGGAACTCACAATGATGTCAACATCCTGCAGTTCTCAAATGTCTTTGACAAGCTTGTTGAAGGTCATGCTCCTCCTGTGAACTTCGAGGTCAATGGGCGCCACTACAAGAAGGGATACTACCTAGCATATGACATCTATCCAAGATGGTCAACATTTTTGAAGACTATCTCAAACCCTGTGCCAGGAGGCAAGCAGTCATACTTTGCCAAGTGCCAGGAGGCTTGCAGCAAGGATGTCCAGTGAGCATTTGGTGTGCTCCAATATTGATTTGTTTTTTTTTCGGCACCCCGTTGTGACTTGGTCGAAATCTTAAATGTGGGAGGTGATTAATTGTTGTGTCATCTTGCACAATATGATCATTGAGAATGAGCAGCACGAACCATATTTCAACCGGGACCCGCTTGCAACTGTTGATCACCAGGTACCGGAAGCATGGTCTGTGAAAGGACATGTGCCCTCATGTTTTGTTTTGGTAATTGATGACAATATTTATGCACTAATGGTTTCCTTGAGTTATACTTTAAGTTCTGTCCATAGGCAACGCTTGAAGATCATATGTTGGCTTCAAGGTTGAAAGATGAAGATTACGTGTTGACCAAGGTATTCTTCGTGGAGTTATCAAAAGATTGTTCAGGATGATGTGTGCAAGTTCAAGAGGAGCATCACGAATATATCATATGCTTGGAGCATGCCGACCATTTGGTGATAATGGTCTTGTGATGATGTGCCTAAAAGAGGCTCGCCCATAATGGAGTATGGGGGAGCAATCTACTAGTCTTCATCGAGCCGGCGGAATCAAGAAAGATGGTCCAACTTGTGGCGGGCATGATCGTCATCATCAAGCTCAAGTGGACTTTGCGCAAGACAAAGGTTTGACATAGATAGGTGTCTAGTTTACCGGTCTCTTGGTAGTAGTTAGGAGACCGGGTTATAGACTAGGCCGAATCATTCGTGGAGAGCTCAAGACTTTGAATCTTTGGCATCATCTTTATTGGTTCTTGTTTGGTTGTTCTCTTTGTGAGTTTTGGAGTTGTGGTCTTGTAAGGCCCGATATGCGGTACTGTTCCAGATCTAGATGTTTCCATTCAGATCCGGGGACGAAGCACATATCGGTCCCACCGCGACATATGAGAATTTCATATGCCCCGGATTTCCAACATGATATCACAACATTACATCTACAAGCATACAACATCTCAGACAATCGGCATACAACTGCCTTAATAAATTACATCAGTGGAAGATACATGTCTGAGTACAGACTACAATCAATTGCCTAGTGGCAAAGAGAAAATCATCGATCCCCATAACCACACGGGTCCAGGCCCTCCGTCGGGATCCGCCTAACTAGTCGTCGTCGAGTCTCCACGTGAAACGTCGATCACCATACCTGTTGTCGATCAAGAACCCTGAAAAGAGTTTGGGGTAGTATCATGAGTACAGAAGTACTCAGCATCCAACTGTAGTGGTCAACTGACCCAGCAAGGACTTCATCACTCGTCATTCTAGGATAACTAGTAGTTCAAGGTAAGGAGGGGGTAAGTGGTGAGGTTTTTGCCGCACTAGCATTTATGAAGTGGCTAACGATCTAGAGAGTAAGATAAGAAGCCAAGCATTCGATGAGGAATCGCCTCCAACAAGTCTGCTATCATCTACTTACGCAAACATAACACCTATCCTATCCTTGTCCTCCTCTTCGCATCCCGACGAAGAAGAAGCAGTCAAGTCACGCACACATTGATCAGGTTATTAAGGTTATCTCAGATGTTGTTATCTATGAACAAGGAGTAGGTCGCAAGTCGTCCATAACCGTGGACACGGCTTCTCGAAAAGATTTAACCCTGCAGGGGTGTACCAACTGCCCATTACAAGTCTCTGCACGCACGCCCATCTCTCTCAGTTGCTACCCATCACAGGCAACCATTTTATGATTTAGTTCCGAGAGATCCGAAACGACAAGTCCCTCTAGCTAACAACGAACAAATTCAGGTGGCCCCCGGTGAGTCGGCATCCAACTCAAAAGTCGGCCGCGCTCTCGAATCGGCCTCTACCGTATGACTCGGGTTTGGATAACCGGTGAATTCTCACATGAGTCCGGGTCCTCAGCCGGCCAGGTTGGACCAATAGGGAAACCATGTCCCCACTGGCCCGGGTTTTTTAAAGAATATCTGCTAGGAGTGACCCGACAGACACACACACAGGTTCAAATGGTAAATCGGCTTGGGCCACCACTAGAATTGTTTGAAGCTAGGTAGGTAAGTAAAGGGGACCCCATAAAATCCCACATGCGGTTAGTCACGCTCGTCAAGAGACACAATACCCGGAACTCGGGACCTAGGTGAATCGAATGGAACAAAGCGTCGGGGCGGTATAGCCTAGACCTTCCATCCTTCGTCGAATATAGTCAACATTATAATAATCACATCATACACAATAAATATAATAGTGTGATAGCCCAATCCAAAGAGTAACAGGGTAACATCGTAGCATCCTAAGCATGCATACTAAGCAGGGGCTGAGCAACGAGCAATAGTAACATAGCAGTACATGGTTTGCCAGGAGGGGACATGGCTGTATCGGTTTAAGAGAGGTTGTAAACATGTGGTAGGATCAAACATCGAGCCTAACCTAGACTAACATGCAAACCGCTGGTTATAATAGAATGGATCATAATTAATGTATAGTCCTTTCATGTTGATATGTCGGGTTCCAAAGGTGTAGTTGATCGCAAGCTCGCATCGTCTCCGAGAGTATCCGCGGAAGCACACAAGAGGTAAACACTGGAAAAGCAATCAATGAAGACGCATCTATTACTACGAAGAAATCATGAGCAAGCATCAATAAGAAGGCAACACGAGACAACGCACTACAACATCGCATCTATCGTCGAGAGCGGTTACTAACAGGTTAAGTGAGGTACTCGTCACACACGACGATACCGCACATTTAGAAAGGTTCGAGTTGTTTAGCTACACAACATGAGAAAAGGTTGTTAACATGGCATCTCACTCAAGCATGGCATAGCACACAAACATGACAAGAGATGAAGCATAAGATAAACTATCTATGCTAGTCAATTTAAGTGAGGCACAACCTAAGCATGGCATTCCACTAAGTGCCCCACGATGATTTAAGCATTTGGTAATATTCTGCCCTAAACCATATTTTAGGTTGGTTAACAACATAAAACAAAGTCATAAACACAAAGTACACGAAAAACTAATCACGCTACATATAAAGATCACCCCGATCGGAGTTACGGTTAAAAAGATATAAGCAAAACAAGTTATGCACGCATGCTATTAACATCTGGAAGCACGCTTTAGAGCAACAAACAAACATGATAAGGAATGGAAACATGCTCAAAAATGATAGGCAATTTAGTAAACATGTCAGGCAAGGCATGGCAAAAAGAATCATGCAAATAGGCATCATGGTTCAGTAGTTATAAGCAACACAAGAAGCTATAAAACATTACTAGTCAAGGACTTAGTGAAAAACATGTAAACAGGGAAAAACTGTTATTAGAAAGTTGTATAAAAAGCGGTAAAACTATATGCAAAAGTGCAGCAACATGACATAGCAATGTGTGGGCATGGAGTAGACATGATGGTGATCAGGTGAAAACAAGAATAAAGGTCATAGGCATCACAGATCAAAAGATATTAAGCATGCAACATGGCTTCGGAAAGTTACAGACTTAGTGAAAAACAAAGGTGGTTGTCAAAAACAGCGGGATAGCAACTTTGGAGCTAAATATAAATATGACCAGGAATGTGAACATGATCATGCAATACATATAATGGAAGTAGACATGGCATAGATCAAAATGACATATTGCAATGCTCAATAGGACGCACAGTTAGAAAGATACAAGGCAGCAAAGTTTCAATGTTTCGCAAACAGCAGCCCAAAGTTAACAGGTAGCTATCTTTGGGTGAATATACAATCAACATGCAGCAGGCCAAAATAACATGTGAAAGCATAGAACTGAAGTATACATGATAGTTAACAGTATGCAACGAGAATCACTCAATTCCGATGAGCGGTTGCGACGCAACCGTCACCCGAAGTTGACACAAAATAACAGTTTCAGCAGTTTAGTAGCAATTAACGACGGGAAGCCCTGTTCAGCACACCATAACTACATCTAAACAACCTCAAATCAAGCAACTCACAAAATAATAAAGTTAGAGCACATCATCAGCAACAAAATTCCTTTTGGGCGCATCGTGATTCGGGCTACAGTTTACTAGCAAATCTACTCGCAATACTGATACAGCAGCAATTTTATTCTCATACTTGGAAAAAAGAAAAGCCAGGAAAAAAACAAAAAAAGGCCTCACCCAATTGGGCTCGGCCCATCTGCAGCTGGAGAGGCCTGGCGGCTGGCGCTGGGCCGCTGGACGCTGGTTGGGCCATGGCACGCTGGATGGACCGGCCCACGCAGCCTCGGCGGCAAGGGGCGGCGGATCGGGATCCTCCCGATCCCGACGACGGCGGCGGGGTTGCAGGCCGGCGGCAGGCCGATCCGGCGCGGCGGTGCGGTGCAGAGGAGGTGGTGCGGTCTTGTTCGCATGGAGGAGGCCGGTGGGTGGCGCAGCCAGGCGCCAGCAAGACGTGGTGGCACGGGCTCGAGCTCCTGCTTCGGGCCGGCCATGACGTGTGGTGGTTCCGGCGGCTGGGCTCGCCGGCGTCGTCCTGCGAGGAGAGAGGGAGGTCAGGGAGAGGAGAGGGGAAGGCGCGGTGAGGAGGAGGAGAGGAGAAGGGCCACAGGCGCGACGGCCGATGCGGTGGTCGCCGGCGGCGTCCTCGGCTAGCTCGGGCGCGGCGGCGCCCAGATGGGTTTCGGGCGGGCCGCCGCGGCGGCTGCTCGGCCCATCGGGGCCCGGGCGCCCTGGTTGCAATGGTGGGAGGCCAGAGGGACACATGGCGCGCTCCTCGCCCTCAAATCCTTAGATCTGACGGCTGGGAGCTAAAGGGGCTAGGGTTTCTGGATTTTTGAGGCAGATTGGGCAGATCTGCGAATTTTCAGGGGGGTGGCTGCAATTTTGGCTTAGGGGAAACCCTAGAAGGCTAGGGGAGGGTGTTGGTCTTTATATAGATCGTCTGGCTGGCAAGTTTACGCAAAAGCCCTCGGTTGTTCCCTCTCGCGTTCGGTACTCCACGTTTCTGACCGCCGGGAGTGCATACAACCTCCGATTCGGACAAAATCTCAAACCACGCGCTCAGTGCGTCGAGCCCGTCAGTCATACCTCAGTTTAATATCATTCCGAGAACATTTTCTAGGGCTCAATAAAATAACTCATTTAATTATTAAATTGGGTTTTTCGTTCCGATGACGATGGCTGGTCTTGTGCCGGTTAACGCGACGGTGCTCGGGTGAAACCCGGTGTCGCAAGGTCGTGTGCCATGGTGGAAGGGCTTGGTCATGCATCCGATACGAGAAAGAGGGGGGAGAAAATATTCACCGATTAATAAATCATCGAAGAAAATACTACACACAATTATAGCAATCAGCAAAAATAAAGCAACATTTTTTTATTTGGGTGAAAATCCCGGGCTGTTACAATACAACACCACCAACAAGGGATCTCGTCTCGAGATGCTGGACGATCCGGGGGAGAGGGGGGAGAAAAGAGAGTCGACAGTGTTCAACACCACCAACAAGGGACTCTGCTCCATGTCGAACTCGAACTTCCATCGAGATAATTTTCCGCAGGCAGAACAGCAACGTCGGAAAACGAAACCCTCAGGTGTCAAGAGGAAGAACGATAGCGAGATCCGGATCAAAGGATAGTTCTCCCACTCAAAATCGTGAAGACACCAAGCAAAAGGATGGAGGAGTATGGAAGGACCAGGATGTGCACCCGAGTCAGAGAAGCTAAGGGTACTACAGGATTTCCCAAACCTGAGATTGGAATCGAGACAATACGCTGCAAGCAAGGCATTGTAATGGTTCCGATACTCCACACACTCGAGATCCTAGAGTTTTAAGGAGATAAGACGAGAATGAAAAACACTTACGACATTTGACCTGGCCACAGCAAGGGTAAGGAGTAAAAAGATTCCTACTCTCTGATAACTAACTTAATAACTAAAAAATAGTTTTTCTCTAGACTCGACTTCGGCCAGAGGGGGATCCTACGGTTGGTAATGCTCTGATACCAAGTTGCAAGGCCCGATATGCGGTACTGTTCCAGATCTAGATGCTTCCATTCAGATCCGGGGACGAAGCAGATATCGGTCCCACCGCAACATATGACAATGTCATATGCCCCGGATTTCCAACATGATATCACAACATTACAGCTACAAGCGTACAACATCTCATACAATCAGCATACCACTTCCTTAATATATTACATCAGCAAAAGATACATGTATGAGTATAGACTACAATCAATTGCCTAGTGGCAAAGAGAAAATCATTGATCCCTATAACCACACGGGTCCAGGCTCTCCCCCGGGATCCTCCTAACTAGTCATCGTCGAGTCTCCACGTGAAACGTCGATCACCATACCTGTTGTCGATCAAGAACCCTGAAAAGAGTTTGAGGGTAGTATCATGAGTACAAAAGTACTCAGCATCCAACTATAGTGGTCAACTGACCCAGCAAGGACTTCATCAATCGTCATTCTAGGATAACTAGTAGTTCACGGTAAGGAGGGGGTAAGTGGTGAGGTTGCTGCCGCACTAGCATTTATGAAGTGGCTAACAATCTATAGAGTAAGATAAGAAGCCAAGCATTCGATGAGCAATCGCCTCCAACAAGTCTGCTATCAGCTACTTACGCAAACATAACACCTATCCTATCCTTGTCCTCCTCTTCGCATCCTGGAGAAGAAGAAGCAGTCAAGGCACACACACATTGATCAGGTTATTAAGATTATCTCAGTTGTTGTTGTCTATGAACAAGGAGTAGGTCTCAAGTCGTCCATAACCGTAGACACGACTTCTCAAAAAGATTTAACCCTGCAGGGGTGTACCAACTGCCCATTACAAGGCTCCACACGCACGCCCATCTCTCTCAGTTGCTACCCATCACAGGAAACCATTTTATGATTTAGTTCCGAGATATCCAAAATGACAGGCCCCTCTAGCTAACAACGAACAAATTCGGGTGTCCCCCGGTGAGTCGACATCCAACTCAAAAGCCGGTCGCGCTCTCGAATCGGCCTCTACCGTATGACTCGGGATTGGATAACCGATGAATTCTCACATGAGTCTGGGTCCTCAACCGGCCAGCTTGGACCAATAGGGAAACCATGTCCCCACTGGCCCTGCTTGTTTAAATAATATCTGCTATGAGCGACCCGACAGACACACACACGGGTTTCAAATGGTAAATTAGCTTGGGCCACCACTAGAAATGTTTGAAGCTATGTAGGTAAGAAAAGGGGATCCCATAAAATCCCACACGTGGTTAGGCACGCTCATCAAGAGACAGAATACCCGGAAGTAGGGACCTAGGTGACTCGAATGGAACAAAGTGTCGGGGCGGGATAGCCTAGACCTTCCATCCTTCGTCGAATATAGTCAACATTATAATAATCACATCATCCACAATAAATATAATAGCGTGATCGCCCAATCCAAGGAGTAACAGGGTAACATCGTAGCATCCTAAGCATGCATACTAAGCAGGGGCTGAGCAACGAGCAATAGTAACATAGCAGTACATGGTTTGCTGGGAGGGGACATGGTTGTATCGGTTTAAGAGAGGCTGTAAATATGTGGTAGGATCAAACATCGAGCATAACCTAGACTAGCATGAAAGCCGCTGGTTATAATAGAATGGATCATAAGTAATGTATATTCCTTGCCTGTTGATATGTCGGGTTCCAAAGGTGTAGTTGATCGCAAGCTCACATCGTCTCCGAGAGTATCCGCGGAAGCACACAACAGGTAAACACTGGAAAGGCAATCAACGGAGACACATCTATTACTACGAAGCAATCACGAGCAAGCATCAACAAGAAGGCAACACGAGACAACGCACTACGACATCGCATCTATCGTCGAGAGCGGTTACTAACAGGTTAAGTGAGGTACTCGTCACACACGACGATACCGCACATTTAGAAAGGTTCGAGTTGTTTAGCTACACAACATTAGCAAAGGTTGTTAATATGGCATCTCACTCAAGCATGGCATAGCACACAAACATGACAAGAGATGAAGCATAAGATAAACTATCTATGCTAGTCAATTTAAGTGAGGCACAACCTAAACAAGGCATTCCACTAAGTGCCCCACGATGATTTAAGCATTTGGTATTGTTCTGCCCTATAACATATTTTAGGTTGGTTAACAACAACAAACAAAGGCATAAACACAAAGTACACAAAAAACTAATAACGTTACATATAAAGATCACCCCGATCGGAGTTACGGTTAAAAAGATATAAGCAAAACAAGTTATGCACGCATGATGTTAACATCCGGAAGCACGCTTTCGAGCAACAAACAAACATGATAAGGAATGGAAACATGCTTCAAAAGTTTATGCAATGTAGTAAACATGTCAGGCAAGGCATGGAAAAAAGAATCATGCACATAGGCATCATGGTTCACTAGTTATAAGCAACACAAGAAGCTATAAAACATTACTCGTCAAGGACTTAGTGAAAAACATGTAAACAGGGCAAAACTGTTATTAGCAAGCTGTATAAACAGGTGTAAAACTATATGCAAAAGTGCAGCAACATTGCATAGCAATATGTGGGCATGGAGTAGACATGATGGTGATCAGGTGAAAACAAGAATCAAGGTCATAGACATCACAGATCAAAAGATATTAAGCGTGCAACATGGCTTCGGAAAGTTACAGACTTAGTGAAAAACAGAGGTGGCTGTCAAAAACAGCGGGATAGTAACTTTGGAGATAAATATAACTATGACCAGGAATGTAAACATGATCATGCAATACATATAATGGAAGTAGAAATGGCACAGATCAAAATGACATATTGCAATGCTCAATAGGATGCACGGATAAAAAGATACAAGGCAGCAAAGTTTCAATGTTTCGCAAACAGCAGCACAAAGTTATCAGGTAGCTCTCTTTGGGTGAAGATACAATCATCATGCAGCAGGCCAAAATGACAAGTGAAAGCATAGAACTGAAATATAAATGATACTTAACAGTATACAACAAAAATCATTCAATTCCGATGAACGGTTGCGACGCAACCTTCACCCGAAGTTGACACAAAATAACAGTTTCAGCAGTTTAGTAGCAATTAACGACGGGAAGCCCAGTTCAGCACACCATAACTACATCTAAACAAGCTCAAATCAAGCAACTCAAAAAATAAGAAAGTTAGTGAACATCATCGGCAACAAAAATCCTTTTGGGCGCATCGCGATTCGGGCTACGGTTTACTCGCAAATCTACTCGCAATACTGATACAGCAGCAATTTTATTCTCATACTTAGAAAAAATAACAGCCAGGAAAAAAACAAAAAAAAGGCCTCATCCAATTGGGCTCGGCCCATCTAGAGCTGGAGAGGCCTGGCGGCTGGCAGTAGGCCGCTGGACGCTGGCTGGGCCACGGCGCGCTGGATGGGCCGGCCCACACGGCCTCGCCGTCTAGGGCGACGGATCGGGATCCTCCCGATCCCGACGACGGCGGCGGGGCTCCAGGCCTGCGGCGGGCCGATCAGGCGCGGCGGCGCGGTGCAGAGGAGGCGGTGCGGTCTTGGTCGCGTGGAAGAGACCGGTGGGTGGCGCAGCCAGGCGCCGGCGAGAGGTGGCGGCGCGGGCTCGAGCTCCTGCTTCAGGCCGGCCATGGCGTTTGTCGGTTTCGGCGGATGGGCTCGCCGGCGTCGTCCTGCGAGGAGGGAGGGAGGTCAGGGAGAGAGGAATGGAAGGCGCAGCGAGGAAGAGGAGAGGAGAGGGGCCACGGGCGCGACGACCGATGCGGTGTTCGCCGGCGGCGTCCTCGGCTAGCTCGGGCGCGTCGGCGCCCAGATGGGTCTCGGGCGGGCCGCGGCGGCGGCTGCTCAGCCCGGTGGGGCCCAGGCGCCCTGGTTGCAGCCGTGGGAGGCCAAAGGGGCACGTGGCGCGCTCCTAGCCGTCAGATCTGATCTGACGGCTGGGGCTAAAGGGGCTAGGGTTTCGGGATTTTTGAGGCAGATTGTGCAGATCTGCGAATTTTCAGGGGGGGGTGGCTGCAATTTTGGCTTAGGGGAAACCCTAGAAGTCTAGGGTAGGGTGGTGGTCTTTATATAGGTGGTCTGGCTGGCAAGTGTATGCAAAAGCCCTCGGGTGTTCCCTCTCGCGTCCGGTACTCCACATTTCTGAACGCCGGGAGTGCATACAACCTCCGATTCGGACGAAATCTTGAACCACGCGCTCAGTGCGTCGAGCCCGTCAGTCGTACCTCACTTTGATATCATTCCGAGAACATTTCTTGCGCTCAATAAAATAACCCATTTAATTATTAAATGGGGTTTTCCATTCCGATGGCGATGGCTGGTCTTGTGTCGGTTATCGCGATGGTGCTCGGGTGAAACCCGTTGTCGCATGGTCATGTGCCATGGTGGAAGGGCTTGGTCACGCATCCGATACGAGAAAGAGGGGGGAGAAAATATTTACCGATTAATAAATCAGCAAAGCAAATACTACAAACAATTATAGCAATCAGCAAAAATAAAGCAACAAATTTTATTTTATTTTAATTTGGGTGAAAATCCCGGGTTGTTACATGTCTTCTTCATGACAAGCTCATTTTCATCGAAAACAGATTTCGTATGCATCTTCTCTTGTGTTTTTCGATGTGGGAGATTTGTCGGTTCTTCTCGGTTACAGGTTTCACACCTCTATTTGTTTGGCATTTCTCCCTTGCCTCTTTTGAATATTTCCAATCGTGATTAGGCAGCTCTGTTCGTTAGCTCTCCATCAATCTTGAGTTTGCCTTAATTGGAGTTCATTTGTAGAAGTTGTGGCAGTTTAGGGTTTGCATGTTTCATCATGGAGTTCATCTGTTTTGTGGCATGGGCTCCCTGGCTCTACCAGGGCGGTAGTACCGCTCGGTGTGCGGTAGTACCGTGGTCTAGTACCGTACTCACTACCGTAAATCCTCAGGACTCTACGGTAGTGGGCACGGCACTGGGCCTCGGTAGTACCGTGGGGCGGTAGTATCGTTTCCGGTGCGGTAGTACCGCGCCACGGTAGTACCGTGGGCGAGTATCGTACTCACTACTGTAAGTCCTCTGGACTCTACGATAGTGGGCCCGTACTGGCCCTCGGTAGCACTGCGGGGCGGTAGTGCCGCTCCCGGTACCGCAGCGCGGTAGTACCGCTCACAGAGCGGTAGTACCGTGGTTGTGTGTTTCCAACGGCTAGATTCATGGGGGGCTATAAAAGGGGGTCTTCTTATTCTTTGTCTCCACCGGTTTTGTGCAAGCTTTTCCCCCAAATGTTGACCTCTTTAAGCTTGCTTGCTCTCTTACCCTCCTATGATTCTTTCTCCTTTTTTAGGAAAAAGAGAGAGGAGATCTAGATCTATATTCTCCACCAAGCCATCTCTCCTGTAAGTGAGGGGAGCCTTGTGGATCTAGATCTTGGAGTGCTTTGGTGTTCTCCTTGTTCTTCCTCTCATATTCCTCCATAGCTTTTGTAGCTTTGGTAGGATTTGAGAGTGGGATACTTGAGCACTTCGTGTGCTTTTGCCATTGCATTTGGTGCATCGGTTTTAGTTCTCTCTCTGAGGATTTGTTGTAGGAAGTGAGGTTGAGAAGATAGTTACTCTTGAGTGCTGATACGTCTCAAACGTATCCACTTTTCCAAACACTTTTGCTATTCTTTTCCCCTCATTCTTTCATGATTTGAACTAAACTAACCCGGACTGACGTTGTTTTCAGCAGAGCTTCCTGTATGGTTTTATTGTGTGCAGGAAAATGGATTTTTAGGTATCTCGAAAAGTTCCCAGAAAATTCAGGAAAAATCCACGCACCCATAGCTTTCACGAGCCAGAAGTGAGGCCAGAGGGGGGCCACAGGGGCTCCAGGCGCCCTGCTGGCGCGGCCCCACCCCTGGACGCGCCGGCTGGCCGCCTGGGGGCCTCCCCCCTCCTTGGGTGCCCTACCGAGGCCCCTATTTATTCTCGTGACGTGAAAACCCCAGAACAAGAGTCGCTTTTCCAGTTTCCACCGTGGAGCCGCCGCCACCCTTTGTTCTTCTTCGGGTGGGATAATCTGAGGTTGATTTGGCCTCCGGAGACGGGAGATCGTCGCCATCGTCATCACCATCACCAATCCATCCTCCCTCCATGACTTCTCTTCACATGTGTGAGTAATTCCCTGCTGTAGGCAAAGGGGATGATAGGGATTGGATGAGTTTGATCATGTTTAGTTCGTCAGATTGTTGGGGGCATGTTGCCTATCATCTACTTTGGTGTTTATCATCTTTGCTACTGTTGGTATACGGGGCAGAAAACACAAATTTTTCATACCTACAGTACCCGAACCCAAGATCTATGCTATGGCGATCTAAAGTAACGGAGGGAATCGGTGTTCATACCTTTGAAGACCGAAAGAGGGAAACGTTCTTGCGAACGTGGCTGGCGTAGACTCGGAACTACGACCACCCTGTCGTGTAGTAGACCACCGGCGAGGATGACTCCGGGTTGACCTCCAGCAATGAAGTAGAACCACAGATGTAGTGCCTCCAAGAGATTATACGTGTACGGTACAATCGATGTTCCTCCCGGGCCCCGAACCAGGAGAGCAGCGGAAGAAAGACGGATTCGGATCCCGACTCCAGTAGAGCGACGGCCTGCCTTATGGTGGAGAACTCCAGTCCAGGTGCAGACTCCAAACAAGGGGAGTCCACTTCCAGGAAGGAGAAGGAGAGAGAGAGGAATAATTGTGTGTTGGAAAAAGGGGTTGTACCCCTCCTTATATAGGCCAAGGGGGTGCCATCCTCCTCCCCTCCCCCATGTGGGACTAAACTCCCAAGGGGGGAGTGCGCCGGCCTCGGGGGGGGGGGGGGGGGGGGGATGGGCCCCACCCTTGGCGCCAAGCCCAAAGGGGGAAACCCCCTCCTCCCCTAATGGGCCCCATAGGCCCATATAGCCTTTCCCATTTTTTAATTATTTTAATATGTTTAAATATTTAATTCAGATAATTAAATAATAAAACATTATTAAAACAAATTAAACTCTATTCTGAACCATTCAAAATATCTGGAACAACTTCCGTCCTCCTCCGGATCTATTCCGGTGATTTCTCCTATTTCACCGATTGATCCCGAAACTGTCCTATGCATCGATTGCCCTTAAGTATAACACCCTAACGGTCCAGGAAATAGCAGACATGGTCGAGACTCTTCTCATTGACCAATGACTAGTCAGTTGGACCTGGTTACAATCCTTGACAGCCCCTGAGCTTCCATCGAATGAACTTCAATCACTTTTGGAAACCGTTAACGATACGACGTAATCCCTTTGTGCTGCGGTACTTTGTTTGTCCGAGGTTCGATCGTCGGTATCCCACATACCGTTTTCACATCTCGTTCACAACAAACAAGTTTACTCGTCCGTGCCTATTGCATCTCCCATGACCTAGTCACCTGCTTGCAAGCTATTGATGCAATATCACCGAGTGGGCCCAGAGTACCTGTCCTGTTACAAGGACTGACAAATCCCACTCTGATCTATTAACATACTCATCAACCATCTATTTCAGAATACCCAAAGTGCACCGTTATAGCCAACATATTTCAGTCAGGCGGTGGGATACAAATCAAAGTCTCCTCATAGATGGCAATTACGTATGATCATTACGGTCTAAGGACTAAGTCATACGTTACAAAGTCATCGCAACGCTGAACTATGTGACTCGATCACATTGAAATACTTTAGGTGGTGTATGTCCATCACATCATTCCCCTAATGACATAAACTCATTGTCAATGGACTTAAGTGTCGCCATGATTAGGAAAGCTTGATCAATCAATTGCCCAATGAGATAGTTTACCTGAGTTAAACTATGGAACTATGTTTTATACTACACCTGTATTAGTATTTCCAAGTAATACAGTTATAGCACAGTATAAAACGTATTATGAACAAAACGGATATGTGAAAAATATCTTTGTCTCTAGGGCACATATCCAACAGTCTCCCACTTGCACTAGAGTACAAACTACACTAGTTTACATCAGGTATGTATCTAACACCAATAGTCTCTCGGTGTTCTGAAAACTTGCCCTGTGGAAGAGGTTTAGTCAGCGGGTCTGCTGCTTTCAGATCCGTATGTATCTTGTGAATCCTAGTGTGTCCATCCCGGACGTAGTCTCGCGTCACATGGAACTTTCGGAGAATGTGCTTGGCTGTAGAGTGAGTTCTTGTCTCCTTCGCATTAGCAATGGCACCCGTGTTGTCGCAGAAGATTCCCACGCGGTCAGTGTAGCTGGGAAAGACGCCAAGCTCAATCACGAACTTCTTCAGCCACAACGCCTCGTTTGACGCTTCACAAGCGGCAATATACTCCGATTCCATTGTAGAGTGGGCGACGACTTGCTGTTTGCCGCTCCGCTAGCTAATTGCGCCACCGTTCAACATGAAAAAATATGCCGTCTGGGATTTCGAATCATCTAGGTCTGAGCCGAGGCTTGCGTCAACGTAACCCTTTACGGTGAGCTCCTCATCAACTCCTCCATAAACGAGAAAGAGATCCTTTGTTCTTCTCAAGTACTTTAGGATGTTCTTTACTGCGGTCCAATGAGCCATTCCCGGATTACTCTGGTAGCGATTAGTCATACTAATAGCCAGTGCTAAATCCGGTCGGGTACATAACATAGCATACATGAGAGAACCTCTGGCTGAGGCATAGGGTTTTGAGGACATTTCCTCCTTCTCTTTTGTTGTGGTCGGGCACTGAGTCACGCTTAACTTGACACCTTTTATAACTGGCAAGAGGCCTCTCTTGGAGTTATCCATACTGAACATTTTCAATATCTTGTCAATATAAGTGCTCTGACTAAAATCCAATAGTCTATTAGGTATATCTCTATAGATCTTAATCCCCAATATGTACGCAGCTTCACCAAGGTCCTTCATGGAAAATTGTCCATTCATATATTCCTTCACTTATCCTAAGAATTTCTTATCGTTCCCTATTAGCAATATGTCATCTACATATAACACAAGGAATGCTAGGGAGAAGTTTCCTCAAGAAAGTTTCCAGTCTTGGCAACAAACGTTTTGCTCTCAGACTGATTGTAGAAGGTGTATCCACAAGTTTCCTTGGGATAGCCCACAAAGATGCACTTATCCGCCTTGGATTCAAGTTTGTCAGGCTGTAGTTTCCTAACATAAGCCTCACAACCCCAAATCTTCAGGTGAGAGAACTTAGGTTTCGTGCCATGCCATTCTTCAAATGGTGTTGTCTTTACGGATTTGGATGGTTCCCTATTAAGAACGTGAGTGGCAGTTTCTAATACATACCCCCAGAATGACACAGGCAAATCAGTATGAGACATCATCGATCGTACGCTATCCAATAGGGTTCGATTACGTCGTTCAGCCACACTGTTTCTCTGAGGTGTGCCTGCCGGCGTAAGCTGTGGTACTATGCCACAAGACTTCAGATGATTGCCAAACTCATGACTTAAATACTCGCCACCTCGATCCGATCGAAGGTGCTTGATTTTCTTTCCGAGTTGATTCTCGACCTCATTATGAAATTCCTTGAACTTTTCAAAGGTTTCAGACTTATGCTTCATCAAATAAATATACCCATATCTACTTAAGTCATCAGTAAAGGTCACTAAGTAACGAAGACCATTGCGTGTGGGGACGTTCATGGGTCCACATACATATGTATGTATGATCCCCAATAAGTCATCCGCACGCTCCATTATCCCATTGAATGGAGTCCTTGTCATTTTGCCCATGAGGCATGGTTCACATGTATCAAGGGATCCACAATCCAATGAATCAAGAAGTCCATCCTTATGGAGCCTCTCCATGCGCTTTATACCAATATGACCAAGTCGGCAATGCCACATCATCATGTGCTCTTCATCACTACTCTTTAATCTTTTGGCCTCTATATTGTTAATGTGACACATGTCACCATCAAGATCAAGTACGAGTAAACCACGTTGCTCTGGCGCGTGAACATAAAACACTTCATCCTTATAAATCGAACAACCAATTGTATCAGACTTAAAAGAATAGTAGTCTCGCTTCAAGCAAGAACCACTAACGATGTTCACACTCAATGCGGGTACATAGTAATATTTATTCAGAACCAAAACTAATCCCGAAGGGAGACTAAGATGCTTCGTGCCGACCGCCAACACATCAATTTGACAGCCATTCCTCACGCGCATCGTCACTTCATCTTTCAGCAAGCGTCTCTTATTCCTTAGTCCCTGAACGGAATTAGAAATATGAGCGACAGATCCTGTATCAAGTATCCAGGATGTGTTCCCGGCGCTTGTCAAGAAAAGATCAACAATATGTATATCAAATATACCTTCGTCTCTCTTGGCGACCTTGCCAGCCTTCTTGTCCTTTAGGTACTTGGGGAAGTTGCGTTTCCAGTGACCTTCACCCTTGAAGTAGAAGCACTCAACTCCGGGTTTGGGCTTAGGTGCCTTGGGAGGAACGACAACTGACTTGCCATCCCTTTTGGGGCCACCTCACTTAGCCTTCTCCCGCCTTCTTGACTTCTTAAACTCAGTGGTCTTGTTGACCATGAAGACAACGTGCCCCTTCTTGATCTCAACCTCAGCACTCTTCAGCATGGCGAACAACTCAGAAGGGGTTTTGGTCATCCCCTGCATGTTGTAGTTCAGCACAAAGCCTTTGTAGCTAGGGGGAAGCGACTGCAACACCCTATCAACAGCAAGTTCATCTGGAATCTAACATCCCAGAGCATTCAAGCGTTGAACGTATCCATACATCTTGACCACGTGCTCACTCACGCTACCGTGCTCGTCCATCTTTGCTGAGAAGAAGGCTTCAGAAGCCTCATACCGTTCAGCCCTGGCTTGAGGTGCAAAGACCGCCTTGAGGTCGGTGATAATCTCATATGCAGCCATCCTCTCAAAGCGTTTCTGCAGCTCAGCCTCCATGGAGTAGAGCATGCCACTCTAGACAAGGTTGTAATCATCAGTCTTGGAGAGATAGACATTCTTCTCATCCTGACTGGCATCATCTGCTGGTGCTTCACCTAACGCGCCCTCTAGTACATATGCCATTTTGAGGAGAACGAGGAGAATCCTCAGGGTGCAGAACCAGTTGGTGAAGTTTGACCCATCAGTTTTTAGTTTTTCTTTCTCTAGGAATGATCCTAAGTTGAACGAGGGGCGTGGTGCTGCCATCTACAAAGTTTGATTCACAAGGATACATATTTAGAATTTTGTTCATAATGTGGAGTTTTTCAATTTAATATTCAAAATTCTAGAAAACTCCCCTTAGATAAACACCTCTCAATTTAACTAAGTGATTACACAATCCCAGACCCCATACCTCCCCCGATCGTCACGGCCATCAGTATGCGACCCAGGTAGGCCTCTAGGCCAATCACATCAGGTATGTGACTCGTGCTCGATCTTTTGATCTACGGTGTTCCAGGCCCGCATCTACATACGTCAAGCCTGCCAATCGAACCTTGATGTTAGCTGTTCAGCAAGGCCATATCTGCATATGCCAGGCTTGCTGAACCCAACCTCATGCGAACGTCGTTTAATATGTGTGACACCCTGTATGTATGGAATGTCGGCCATATGGGAGAACCTTCCAGGCGGTGCCCACCAAGGGAGAACACAATGTTGGTATTGTGAGAGATGGTCCTATTTGTGCTACCGTCGTCATATCTAGCATACTAGCAAAAACAGGAAGTAAAACTGTAAATCATACAAACTATGATCCCCCTTCATGCAAAGCAAAGTCAAACGCCTTTCTACTTTAGCTTGTTCAAGTTTTACGTGGCTTCTAGGGGTTTCGAGAGAGAGAACCGTTTCTATCCTGCGAAAAACATGCCACAACACCGTCTCCCATCTGTCTCTATTACACCCCTGTCGGGGCCCTCCGTTGCAAACATCTTCGCATCGCTAATGCAGAGAGACAGATACCCCCAGCCACTTTATATGGTCCAAGCCATATGTCAAGCGTGGAACCAATCTCGCGTAAACGTGTAAGGTCGGTCGAGGGCCGCTTCATCAAACATTTCCGCAACGCTAAATGAGTACACGTGGGAGGGTAACGAATGAAGATTTGATGCCCACATCCTAGATGTGTTCTACCTGTACAATAAATCTACGCATAGCTAGCTCATCATACGCTGTTGGGATACGAGGCAGAAAACACAAATTTTTCATATCTACAGTACCCGTACCCAAGATCTATGCTATGGAGGTGTAAAGTAACGGAGGGAATCGTTGTTCATACCTTTGAAGATCGAAAGAGGGAAACGTTCTTGCGAACGTGGCTGGCGTAGACTCGGAACTATGACCTCCCTGTCGTGTACTAGACCACCGGCGAGGATGACTCCTAGTTGACCTCCAGCGATGAAGTAGCACCACAGGTGTAGTGCCTCGAAGATTTTATACACGTACGGTACAATCGATGTTCCTCCCGGGCCCCGAACCAGGCGAGCAGCGGAAGAAAGACGGATTCGGATCCCGACTCCAGCCGAGCGACGGCCTGCCTTATGGTGAAGAACTCCAGTCCAGGTGCAGACTCCAAACAAGGGGAGTCCACTTCCAGGAAGGAGAAGGAGAGAGAGAGGAATAATTGTGTGTTGGAAAAAGGGGGTGTACCCCTCCTTATATAGGCCAAGGGGGTGCCATCCTTCTCCCCTCCCCCGTGTGGGACTAAACTCCCAAGGGGGGGAAGTGCGCCGGCCTAGGGGGGATGGGCCCCACCCTTGGCGCCAAGCCCAAAGGGGGAAACCCCCTCCTCCCCTAATGGGCCCCATAGGCCCATATAGCCTTTTTCCATATATTTTTTAATTATTTTAATATGTTTAAATATTTAATTCATATAATTAAATAATAAAACATTATTAAAACAAATTAAACTTTATTTTGAACCATTCAAAATGTCCGGAACAACTTCCGTCCTCCTCCGGAACTATTCCGGTGATTTCTCCTATTTCACTGATTGATCCCGAAACTGTCCTATGCATCGATTGCCCTTAAGTGTAACACCCTATGTCAGAACCCTCTGTTAGGTATGTGCTAGGGTTAGCAAGTAACTTTGCATCATGTTAAAATTTTCAAAAATAAATTGAATTGGGAGAAGAAACCCCCCCAATTGAATTTAATTCAAATGCCCAGAATAAAATTTGCTCCAAAAATTCCTTTTGCATTTTTGAAAAGTCTCATAAATGAGTGTGATCACATATCAAGTGATGTGGAACCAATCCCATGCTCAAAGATTTTTCAAATATTCAAACAGGAGCTTGGAATTAATTCAAAACCCCTATTTGAATTAAAGTTCAAATAATTTGAATTTCAAAAATTCCCAAACTTTATAAGTGGCTAGCTATATATATTGTGAGGTCATATAAAAATTTGGGGCATTTTATAAAATGCCTAGCTATTTTCTTTAGCAGGCCAAAAAAATGTGAAAATAAAAATAAAAGAAACAGAAAACAGAAAAAGAATAAAACAAAAGCCATCCCACCCCCACAGGCCGCAGGCCCAACTTAACCTTTCCCCGGCCGAAGCCCACCTGGGCTTGTCGTCTTCTTCCCCTTCCCCCTAAGCTGCTCGCTGTCGAGCCGGGGGCACGCCGTGGGTGCCACCGCGACGACGAGGAGCACCCAGGCCTCCCCGAGCCACCTAGGATCGCCACGGAGACACCCAAAGCACGCTGGCTCTTCTCCCTCTCCTCTGGCTTCCTCTCCGTCTCTCTCCCTCGCCAATCTCACACACACCCGAGCGCACACCGGAGCGCCGGCGACGAAACCCCGTGGCCAACGACCGAACCACGCCTCCCCCACTGTGTCCAAACGCCGCGCCGTACTCCTCTCCGTCTAACCCCTCTTCGTATCGAGTCGCGCAAGCCCAGCAGGCAACGCTAGCTCCATCGAGACGCCGCCGGCCACCATGAGACTCCGGCGAGGAATACGTCGACTCCAGAGCTCCTCAGCCTTCTCCGTCGCCTTCGTTAGCATCAGGGTGAGATCCCCGTTCGCCCCATCCCCTTCGTTCTTCTTCCCGTGTCTAGGATGGCCGAGCCACCGTGGACAGTCGCTCCTCCGCCGCTCTCTTCAACCCCAGCGAGGCTCCGGTCACTCCTCGTCCTCCCTGCGTGCACAGTTGGAAGCAGGAGCTCGCGGGCTTCCTTTTGGCGCAAATACCGTGCCCAGCAGAGCCCAAACGCCAACTTCGGCGAGCCCTCCGTCGCCGTTTTGGTCACCGCCGGCGAGCAGGTGATGTGGCCGGCCAATTAGGGCTAAACCCACCCCCTAATAACCCCCTAACCCCACAGACAGGTGGGCCCCAGCCCCCTAAACCCCCCTGTTAACTTAAGTTAATTCAGAGACTAACCCCCCCTATGACTGACCAGTGGCACCCAGCCGTAGAGGCCCCCTAACGTCACCCCTGCGTCATAGTGACGCAGTAATTAGAATTTGAATTGAAAGAATTACAAAAAAAGACAGAAAATCAATTAAACTTCAATAAATCATAGAAAATTCATATTAACTCAAAATTAAACATATAATATATGAAAAATTATCAGAAAAACGCAAGGATTAAGAATATGAAATTTGTTTCTATGTTTGACAATTTTAAAATGGGTGAACAGTAGAAAACATGCATATGGCATAATCTAAATTTGAATTTGAAGTTTGAATTTGCATTCCAAATGCAATACACTTCAATTAAGATGAATTTGCCACAAACCAGTAGCATTCACATCATGGACAACTATATCATGTGTTTGTGCATTTTATTTCGAAGTTGCCCCCCTTTGTTGATGATTGTTCCGGTAACAGTGTTTCCGAGACGAAGATCTCTCCCCCCCCCCCCCCGAAAAAGAAGTTCGATAAACCAGTGTATCATTAGCAAGGCAAGCAAACCCCATTGATCATGTCTATAAAATCCCACTTCCCTCTCAGTCTCGCTTGTGCATGTTTAGGAGATCACCTTGTTATCGATTCTACCGCATAGTTGAACCCATATCCGATGCATGACCTATCATCTTGTCACCGTAGTAAGCAAACCACAATCCTAGCTGACATAGGAGTTGATTGATATCATGTGGCCCCTGCAACTGTTACAGCTTATTGCATGCTTAGAGTCTACAATGAGGATACTTTGATCTGTGAGTCGGGATGGTAGAAATCATGTTGAAGAAGGTGAAATTGTGTTGGTGAATCCACCCTAATACAAGGTGAACGATAAGGGGCTGTGTAGGAGTACACAGTGGGTTGTCTCGTTGAACACCGCCTTAAGCCCGAGTTCTTGTGTGGTGATCCAATACGAAGAGTACTAGCACATGTTGGGCACATGGACCCCCGCTCAGCCTACTAACTCACCCCAGTTCAAGTCCAGGAGTCACTAGTTCCGGCTTTCCATTTGGCATATGCATAGAAAAAGAATGAATGAAAGTTTGCATCATTTAGATATGTGGGTAGACCTGTGAGACAGTAAAACCATCAGCTAAGGTGGCGTCTCGGTCGCCTGCATCGTCTGAGTCTGTATCGTTGACCCGGCCGGACTCTTGAGCGGTGAGCAACTCAGATGGTTGATTCCTGGATTAGAATTGGCTGTGAGGTAAAAGTTGTGGAAATTATCCTCGCCGACACACGCTTGAAGGGTGATGATATCCCAGCGCTAACTGATGGTTTCATGTGTGTAGCAGTACACCCCTGCAGGGTTAATAAAACTATTCGAATAGCCGCGTCCGCGGTAAGGGACTACTTGGAAAGCTGTGCTTGATTATTAGACAACTTGAATGGATACTTCTAAAACTCGCAAGATAAGCGTGAGTGCTATGGTGTGATCCTTGTGGGGAAGTCAAGGATGTAACCATAGTGGTGTATTGGTTGGAGACTTGGTAGTGGACTCGTGTACGCTTCTTACCTCAAGTCTGGTACTCGTAGTACAGGAATAGCCAAGTCAAATCTGGCACTTCTGCATGATGAAACCCCACCTCCCTTTACCTTGAAACTTGAGCATGAGTAGTGTAGTTCTGATGTAAGTCTTGCTGAGTACGACTTTGTACTCACGTTTGCTTATTCCTGAAGCTCGATGTTGACTAAGCTAGTATAGTTCCAAACAGCAGTCTGGTCCCTCGTGGAAGGGCATGTATGTTGAACTAGGCTTCTCTAAGCCATTTGTTAAACTTATCTGTACTCAGACCTAATTTGCTTCCGTTGTATGATGTAATGTTGATCACAGACATGTGATATTTGTATGCTCTATGTGTAAGTCAATAAAGATATACTTTGTAGAGTTCATGCAATGAGTACCTGCTGTTTACACTAGACATGTATGCTGCGTGTATGGTTATAACGTGCATGGCTTAGTGTGGGGTTCGATAGCTTAGTTGTGTCCTTGCCAGCGGTCTTTTATACACCAAGTGGCCCTTAGATGTGCGCAGCTTGGGGCATCGCGATGCGATTGCTCGTGACTCTGTCATGTGGCACACTTTGTTGTATGATCGAGCCCGTCCGAGACCCCGACTAAGTGATCGAGATGGAGTCTGTTTATGTAAGTGTTATAATTCAATGGATAATATGGTTGAGGCGACTTGTCTATGAGTATGGAATTTCACCACCCATAATCATTTAGACTTGTGAGCGGGCGATGAGGACCCATCTCAGTTGATCATCCGGCATGGATGGGATGCCCCTCACGTACAATGCTTTCCGAGAGTGTTCTGTGCTTGGCCTTGTCTGCTTAGACAAGTGGGTACGACTCTCGGCTCTCCATATGATTGAGTTGTGACTGGAATTACATACGCATATTCCGGGTCCCGACAGGCTTGGTATCAGAGCAGGACTGTCTGTAGGATTATTCAACCCTTGGTCGATGTCGAGTCTAGCATTCTATAGTTATATAGTTACTTGGGTATAATGGGAACAACGTAAGGCTTCTTTTCTCCTTATCCTCATCGATCTGAGTTCTGAGTCACCCTCATCTTGTTCTACGGGAAGATAGGACTAGGCTCATCTATGTCTTACTAGAATATCTCGTTGATTGCTTCTTTGTAGCCGTAGGACTGTTGTGGTCGTCTAGAGTCATCGTTTTGTTGAGTTCCCTGAAGAAGTTCGGTCGAATCTCTTCAAGGTTGTTTCATTTTATATCCCGGTGTAGCCGTTATGCTGCCCGATTTATCTCGTGTTTCTATGAATCTTTTCCATTGCATTATGATCCTTTCTTCAAAAATCATGTCGTCTTATCTTTGATTCCATCGTACAACCTGTTCTGATTGTTGATTTTTATCACACTGGATGTCAGGTGGAACTCGTAGTGTTGTTCGTCGGAATCGAGACCGTGTTCGGAATCGAAATGATGATGAACCTCCACCACCGCCTTCTGCGGCGGAAATCATGATGGAAGCCGAGCAGAATAGACGTGATCAAACACGCCTTCTGGAGATCATCGAGCAGAATACCGCCCATCATCGCAATGTGGTTGTGAGCATTCAGGACTTCATCCTCCTCAAGCCACAGGTATTCCGATGTTCTTCTGAGCCCCTTGAAGCTGATGATTGGCTCCGTTCCATCGAGCATAAGCTTGATACTGCACATGTTTCTCCCAATGATCGATTTATATCTGCGGCATACTTTCTGGAAGATGCTGCTGCTGAATGGTGGGAGAACTATGTTGCGATGCAGCCTGATGGTCACCTAGTGACTTGGCAGGAGTTCCGTGATGCCTTTCGAGGGTACCACATTCTGGATGAGTTAATGGAGCGCAAGAAGGAAGAGTTCTGCAATCTGACTCAAGGAAAGATGTCCATGCATGAGTATGTGAGAGAGTTCAACCGTCTTGCTCGATATGCACAAGATGAGATCACCACCGATGCCAGAAAGCAGGCAAGGTTCCGTAAGGAACTTAGCCCTATCCTTCGCCATGATCTCAACCTCCTTGAATTTGCCACCTTTGACGAATTAGTCAACAGATCCTTCAGAGCTGAGCATGGTAATGAAATTTTCGAGGAGTCTCGCAAGCATGCTCTTGAGCATGCCCCTTCTTCAAGTTCAGCCCCTCGGAAACGCCGAATTTGGATTCCAACCCGTGCCATACCTCAAAACCTTATTCAGAGGCTGCTAATTGGCTTCTCGGCCTTCGTTGGTCAGCCCCAAGTGGAAGGCGTGATGCGGTACAGCATCGAGTTTCCCTCGGTGAAGATACCAAGGTTTGTCTCCCGTAGGACTCTGGATATGATAAGTAGGTGTCAGCTGGCGCGACTGACGTGGACCTGCACACTGACACAGATAACTTTGTTCCCAACGAAATTCAGAGAGGTTGTCAATCTCTTCGGTCTTGTTGTTCACAAAGGGTAAAACACAAGGGATAATGATAGCAACTTGAAAGTAAATGCAGAAAAGTAAATATAGCTTGGAAACAGTAATGAGGATATGGACCGGGATACGTGATGTTCACTAGTGATGTCTCTCTCCCAAAAGACGATAAAACTGCTATGCGAGGTAAACAAATTACAGAAGGGCAATTGACAGGATTATGAACGCACCGCCATGCTAACTATGCTACAAACGAAAGGAAGAGGTTCAAAAGCACGGGCAGTACGCCAAAATAAGTAGACCGAAATCCATCTGCATCTACTACTAATCATCCACCTTGAGATATCTATCCAGAACATCTCGCTGGTATTAAGTTGCGAGCCCCACCCAAAGTGTAAACCCAAAGCAACAGACAACTGCATTAAAAAGAACTTTGCGTAAAGTAAACAGTCCTTGTAACCGCGGTTACAAGCACCGTTGTTTTCCCCCTTGTGGCAACAGCACATCCCCTAGACTCATGTTTCTGTCACTCAAGCGTGTCATCGGGGGGCATGAACCCACAATCTAACACAACGCTCCCTCTTGGAGTCACTACCTACTACTTGGCCAAAGAAATAAACAGCAACGGAGAACATGCAAGAATTACTTAGGAACAAAAATATAAGAGATAAAAACCAAATATATTACTCTATCACAATCTGAACATAATCTCATAATCCATCAGATCCTTCCAAACTCAACATAGCAACAGCAGAAATATTACAAAGGTGCCTCGATCATGTAGGGCAGCTCACGAGGTCTAAACAATGAAGATCAAACAGGGGAGGAGAACATCACATAGCTACTGATCACGAACCCATGGTCCAAGGAAAACTACTCACGAGACATCCGGGGAGCATCCATGGTGGAGAGGAGACTCCCGGAGGTCAATCCTCCCTCTGGTAGGGTGCCGGGAAGAGGTCTTCTGGTACTCCCGATCTTGGAAGCGAGGCGGCGGCGGAACAGAGGCGAGTTCGCGAAATAGGGTTCCTCCTCTGGAGTTTTCCCGTGACGTAGATTAAATAGGCGAAGGGGGCAGCCAGAGGTGGGCTAGGGGCCCCAGGCGCCCCCCTGGTGCGGCCAGGGGTGGGGCCGCGCCGAGTGTCCGCCTGGGCCCCCCTGGCTCCCCTCTGGCCCCTCCCGGGCTCTTCTCGAAGCTTCCGTCACGCTGATTTTTTATCTGAATTTTCTCGAATTTTTCTGGCACTTTTTATATGGGGGAAAACTGAATTAGAAAAACAGCAGAAAACAGGAACTGGTACTGGGGTGCACTGAGTTAGTAGGTTAGTCCAAATATGATCAAAAATGTATGAAAGTGTATCTAGATCATAGCAATATCACACAAAACATGCATGGAGAAAGCAGAAATTATAGATACGTTTTGGACGTATCAACGTCCCCAAGCTTAATTCCTGCTCGTCCTCGAGTAGGTAAATGATAACAAGCATAATTTCTGTGGTGACATGCTAGCAGCCATAAAAGAACTTTGAAAAGTAAAGCAATCAAGGTTAGAGATTCAATTCAAGTCATAACATGCAAGAGTCTATAATAGCATTGAAACAAGTAACAAAAGAACAAAAGGTGCAAGAGCTCTCGCTGTCCGTGACTCGAATGTCTCCAAATGGTGTTTGCGTGAAAGAAAGGGGATAGGGAATACGAGAGAAAAAATTATTTTTGTTGAGAACTCAATCTACTAAAGTTTCACACTTGGTCCTCTTTGGAATCTTATCTTGACTCGTCCCCAGACCACTAGCCAGGTACAAGTCAATTTGATCCACTCCTTTTCGATATTTCGAGTACTCATGCAATGGATGAGCGTAAGCACGAGAGTTGACACTTAGGATGGCAAAGAGAGAAATATAGTGGAGGAGGAAGACAAAAAGGATGAGAAAGGCTCACATCAATGAGGACAATCATAGGCAAGAGATGCCAAATGATAAATATGATGTGAGGAGTAGGGATTGCCATGCAATGGATGCATATACGAGCTAAGAAGCTCTCCAAAAGAACTAGTGGGGGGTGCATCTAACTTGCTCGCTCATGAAGACCTAGAGCTCATTTGAGGAAGCTCATCCTTGGAATACGCAAGCCAAGTTATAAAGTGTGAAGGTCCCCACATAGCTATATGCATAAAGATCATCTCTATGGAGTACAAGGATATAAAGGGAGTACTAGTGTGGATCTCTCAAAAGGATAGTAGTGTTGCCCCTTTCTCTCTTTTTATTTCTTTTTCTCTTTTTTCTATTTTTTTGTATTTTTTTGTGGCCTCAATGGCTCTTTCTACTGAACTCTCATTTGTCCTCTTTGGGATCTTTTATTGTGTCCACTTTGGGATCTTTTCCTCACTTAAGGGCAACACTCTATTTTACAAGAAGATAAAGGAGATCTTTCACACTTTACAAGGTACTCAAAACATAAAGAAGATCTAACTATCATGATGTATGCAATGTATGTCGCTGCCAGTGTAGCAGGAACATGTATGACATGAAGATCAAGTCATGAAGAGGTGGAAGTTGCATGGCAATGTTACTAGGAAAGGCTATGGAAATGCCTTGATAGGTAGGTATGGTGGCTGTTTTGAGGAAAGATAAAGGGAGGCTTATGATGACAGAGCGTATCATGCCAAGGGTTTGGATGTACCGGCGAAGGTGGACACCAACTCTCGGAGTGAGAAGAAGGCAATGCACGGCAAGGGAAAGGCTAGCAAAATATGGGAAGGTGGAAATTTCAACTCTCAATACTTACATTAGTCCGAAGTACTCATGCACTTATTATCGGTGACTCTCAATCTAATAAGGAGGTTCACAAAGAGACAAGTACCCCGAGGAGGAGTGTATGGGGGTTTGGTTATCCTCGCGCATCCTCGACATATGGTACGTGAGTGTACTCTAATATTCGACTCCTCAGAAGAGTAGTGATCTATCTAGTAGCTAGAGTTCTCAACTAGTTTTGTAGGTTTTGAAAATAAACACGGATTGCCCAAAATACGACACCTATCACTAATAGGCAAGAGCTCTTGACACCAAAATTCCAAACATTACTCACAACAATACCTCAAAACTATTGCAAGCTACTACTAAAATTAAATAGCAACCTCAATTACCTACTTTCAAGACAAAACACAACTCAGTGCAACAACCAACTCTCTTAACAAGATAAACATGAAAACTAAAAAGAGTTCCAACAACAAACTAAACAAAAGCCAAGGCTCTTGCTAAAGACAAACTAAGACTAAAACTAAACAAGGCAGTAGCTATGAAAAGATAAAGAACACACAACAGCAAAAAGATAGGCATGAAGAATCCTATGATGTGTTCTAGATATTGAAATTGGAGCGTGTTTCTCTCCCACACAAAGTAATAAGGGATCTAACTTGTTATGCACAGCAAGCAAAGATAAAGAAAACTAAAAAAAAACTAAGAGCGAGACGCTCCAAGCATAGCACATAACGCATGAAGTTATAAAAATATAGTGAGACGAAGGACGAACTGATGATTGTTGATGGAGAAGGGGATGCACGGGGGCATCCCCAAGCTTAGACGCTTGAGTCTCCTTGAATATTTATTGGGGATGCATGGGGGCATCCCCAAGCTTGAGCGCTTGACACTCCTGGATCTTCTTTCATCATCTTCCATCGCACACTTGAAAACTCCCTTCATACATAACTCATCATAAGCTGATTAGAGAGGTTAGTACCCTTAATAAATAATTTTTCCCTACTGGATATAAAGATAAACTTGAAGAGCTACTGTTTCTCTAGATTGCCAAAAAGTTTTTTCAAAGAAAAAGCAAGCTTAAGGTTTGCAAAAGTAAGGAGAGACAAAACGTGGCAGAATCTGTGAAAAACAGAACAGAAGATAGTAAAGAATTTTTTAGGGGCACTTCTGAAACTCAAATCAAAAAACTCAGAACATACGGAAGTTTCGTAATTGTATAGAGCATACTGTGTATCAAAATTCAGCTCAAAAAGATGAACTGGGATTTTTCTGGAATTTTTCTGGTCACGAGGACAGAATCTGTTTTCTGGACAGCATGTCACAACTTTTACTTCCCTTGCCGTAAGAGGCTATAACTTGGCACAAAGTTGAAAAATAAAGATACAATGATGTTGCTACAGTAGTAAAAATCATCAAGACTCAACAAAAGCAAAAAGAAACACCTAAATTCGTTGCGGGCTGCCTCCCGAAAGCGCTTCTTTAAAGCCATTAGCTAGGCTTAAGGATTATAGAAGATGATCTCACAAGAATAAGACTTTGAAGCAGAAGAGAGAATGAAGAAGCAAATATGAAACACATTTAAGTCTAACCCACTTCCTATGCATAGGAATCTTGTAAGAAAATAAATCAAAGAAGCACAAAGTGACATCCATAGGAAGGTGGAACAAGAACAACTTCAAAAAATTCATCATAAAGAGAGGTGTTTTTGTAATATGAAAGTTTCTACAACCAAGCTTTCCTCTCTCAAAGTAATTTTCAGTAGTATCATGAACATCATCAAGAATATAACTATCACATAAATCATGTTGTTCATGAACTACAAGCACACATGTATAGTTTTCAACACGGTCTTTAGGATTATAAGATAAATGCAACCCATCACATTGAGCCTTGATAAGAGCACAATTCTCCGGAATATGAGTTGGAGATTTCAAAAGGATAATAGGACAATCAAGTGTGGGTGCAATAGCAAAAATTTCATGCTTAACATAAGGAACTATAGAGAGTTCATTTTTATCAGCATCATCCATAGTGGCATCTTGGCCATCATCCAAGCAAGTATCAAAATTTTCAGAAAGGGATATTTCAAGTGAGTCCTCGGAATCATGGGATTCCTCCTCAAAGAAATCATTGGCCTCTTCTTGGGCAGCAAACATTTTATTTTTAAAATCCTCAATATAAGAATTGGAAGTATAATTCTCAAAGCAATAAGCAAGAACTGCAAAGTTTTCAGACTCGAAAATAGTATCGTGATACTTTTCAATCAAAGAAGCAATCTCATAGGCACCTTTAAAAGCAACAAACTCTTCAATCTTTTCAACATCAAAGTAATCATAAACACCTTTAGCATAAGAATATAAGATCTCATTTTCATTAAACTCACATTGGAAAGGAAGGCATTTATGATCTATATTAGAACAGGAAGTAAAATCATAAATGTGGCACAAAAGTTTAGCATGGCAATAAGAAACATGTATTTGATCCCATAAGTGTTTCCCTTTCTGAGATAGGCGGTGCCGCGTATAATGAGCATGCTCATCCAATGATTTTCCCTCAACCAAGTCGGTTGGGTTTTTAGTGCGAGCACAAATTGATCGAAGACGATCCAAGTGAAACATGTCCATCCTACCATATTTGGGTGGTTCATCACCCATGGTGAGGATAGCATAGATAGGCAAAGCAAGACAAAGGCAAAAGGTAGCAACTATTTTTGTGGTTTTTCATAAAGGACACTGAGATAAAAACTGAAAGGTAAACTAACAAGACTAAAAAAAACAAAGGTAAAGGGTAGTGTGCAACTCCCTTATCTTAGCACTCGGAGTCCCCGGCAACGGCGCCAGAAATTCTCTTGCTGATTGGCTTCTCACCCTTCGTTGGTGAGCCCCAAGTGGAAAGCGTGATGCGGTACAGCAGCGAGTTTCCCTCGGTGAAGATACCAAGGTTTGTCTCCCGTAGGACTCCGGATATGATAAGTAGGTGTCAGCTGGCGCGACTGACGTGGACCTGCACACTGACACAGATAACTTTGTTCCCAACGAAGTTCAGAGAGGTTGTCAATCTCTCCGGTCTTGTTGTTCACAAAGGGTAAAACACAAGGGATAATGATAGAAACTTGAAAGTAAATGCAGAAAAGTAAATATAGCTTGGAAACAGTAATGAGGATATGGACCGGGATACGTGATGTTCACTAGTGATGTCTCCCTCCCAAAAGATGATAAAACTGATATGCGAGGTAAACAAATTACAGAAGGGCAATTGACAGGATTATGAACGCACTGCAATGCTAACTATGCTACAAAAGAAAGGAAGAGGTTCAAAAGAACGGGCAGGACGCCAAAATAAGTAGACCGAAATCCATCTGCATCTACTACTAATCATCCACCTATAGATATCTATCCAGAACATCTCGCTGGTATTAAGTTGCGAGCCGCACCCAAAGTGTAAACCCAAAGCAACAAACAACTGCATTAAAAAGAACTTTGCGTAAAGTAAACAGTCCTTGTAACCGCGGTTACAAGCACCGTTGTTTTCCCCCTTGTGGCAACAGCACATCCCCTAGACTCATGTTTCTGTCACTCAAGCGTGTCATCGGGGGGCATGAACCCACAATCTAGCACAACGCTCCCTCTTGGAGTCACTACCTACTACTTGGCCAAAGAAATAAACAGCAACAGAGAACATGCAAGAATTACTTAGGAACAAAAATATAACAGATAAAAACCAAATATATTACTCTATCACAATCTGAACATAATCTCATAATCCATCAGATCGCTCCAAACTCAACATAGCAACAGCAGAAATATTACAAAGGTGCCTCCATCATGTAGGGCAGCTCACGAGGTCTAAACAATGAAGATCAAAGAGGGGAGGAGAACATCACATAGCTACTTATCACGGACCCATGGTCCAAGGAAAACTACTCATGAGACATCCGGGGAGCATCCATGGTGGAGAGGAGACTCCCGGAGGTCAATCCTCCCTCTGGCAGGGTGCCGGGAAGAGGTCTTCTGGTGCTCCCGATCTTGGAAGCGCGGTGGCGGAACAGATTCGAGCTCGCGGAATAGGGTTCCTCCTTTGGAGTTTTCCCGTGACGTAGATTAAATAGGCGAAGGGGGGCAGCCAGAGGTGGGCCAGGGGCCCCAGGCGCCCCCTGGCGCGGCCAGGGGTGGGGCTGCGCCGGGTGGCCGCCTGGGCCCCCCTGGCTCCCCTCTGGCCCCTCCCGGGCTCTTCTCAAAGCTTCCATCACGCTGATTTTTTTTCTTAATTTTCCCGAATTTTTCTGGCACTTTTTATATGGGGGAAAACTGAAATAGAAAAACATCAGAAAACAGGAACTGGCACTGGGGTGCACTGAGTTAGTAGGTTAGTCCAAATATGATCAAAAATGTATGAAAGTGTATCTAGATCATACCAATATCACACAAAACATGCATGGAGCAAGCAGAAATTATAGATACGTTTTGGACGTATCAGAGGCCACCATCCAATTTAGGTCATCTACCTCAACACGTTATTCCACCCCGGAATGATGGTGTGCAACCAAGTAACCCCACCCCCAGCAATTCAGGCAGGGTGTGTTTCACGTGTGGTCTGACAGGCCATTACTTCCGACAATGCCTTACAGTGTTTGTGGCACCCCGTCGACCTAGTCATAAGCCTTCAAAGAAATCCACCACCAAAACCATCCCAGCAAAGCTTTCAGCCACAAGTAGTGGATATGTGAACCAAATCTCAGTTGAGGAAACCACTGCTACTTCTGACGTCATCCTTGGCACACTCCCAGTCAATCATGTTCCCGCCTCCGTTCTTTTCGATCCAAGAGCATCTCATTCATTCATGTCGGAGAGTTATGCACTTCGGCATGAGTTCCCCTTTGAAGAAATGTTTTCTCCAATGATAATTCAAACTAGAGTAAGCCATGGCAATCAAATTGCAATTGAGGGTTTAGTATTCCTTGCTTCACTTATAGCCCTCAAGTCTTCAGACATTGATGTCATCCTTGGTATGGATTGGTTATCAAGACAAAATGCTTTTATTGATTGTAAAGCCAAGTCAGTTAGACTTACACATCCTTCAGGCCAGAAAATAGATTATTCCTCACCAAGAACAAGAACCCAGATGCATACTTTGAATGTGCTTCCCCTTCCTGACCTTGAAGATATTCCGGTGGTTCGTGACTTCCCAGATGTCTTTCCCGAAGAACTACCGGGCATGCCCCCCGACAGATGTGTAGAATTCATCGTAGATCTTATGCCAGGCATAACCCCAATTTCCAGACGCCCATACAAAATGGCCCCACGTGAGTTAGCTGAGCTTAAAATCCAACTTGAAGCGTTGTTGGCAAAAGGCTTCATACGCCCTAGCTCATCGCCATGGGGTTGCCCCGTTCTGTTCGTAACGAAGAAAGATGGAACAGAAAGGATGTGCGTAGATTATCGCTCGCTAAATCTAGCGACGATAAAGAACAAGTACCCACTTCCCAGGATCAATGATCTTTATGATCAACTTGCTGGATCCTCGGTCTTCTCCGAGATGGATTTGAGATTAGGCTATCATCAAATCAAGATCCGAAACGAGGACGTTCCCAAGACGGCTTTCACTACTCGTTATGGTCTTTACGAGTTTACTGTCATGTCCTTCGGTTTAACCAATACCCCCGCCACATTCTCACGCTTAATGAATTCGATCTTCATGGAGTACCTAGAGAAATTTGTTGTGGTTTATCTTGATGACATTCTCATCTACTCGAAGAACGAAGAAGAGCACGCAAAACATCTTAGGTTGGTATTGATCAAACTTCGAGAGCATCGCCTTTATGCCAAGTTCTCTAAGTGTGGATTTTGGCTACCAGAAGTGACCTACTTAGGCCACGTGATTTCTGCCAAAGGCATTGCTGTCAATCCCGAGAGAGTTCAGGCCGTCCTTGACTGGACTCCACCTGAATCGGTTAAGCAAGTTAGGAGTTTTCTTGGCTTAGCAAGCTATTGTCACCGCTTCGTTGAGAACTTCTCCAAAGTTGAAAAGCCTCTGACTGAACTCCTCCAGAAAGATAAGAAATTCGAATGGACTCCCAAGTGCGAGGAATGCTTTCAAGAGCTGAAAAGAAGATTGACTTCTGCACATGTACTTGCGCCTCCAGATACCAAAAAGGATTTAGAGATCTATTGTGATGCTTCACGGCAAGGGTTAGGATGCATACTTATGCAAGATAGACATGTGGAGGCTTATGCTTCACGCTAGTTGCGTCCACATGAAGATAACTATCCTACCCATGATCTTGAACTCGCTGCCGTAGTTCATGCCCTGACAACTTGGCGACATTACCTCCTTGGTAATCGTTGTGAGATCTATTCCGACCACCAAAGCCTCAAATACATATTCACCCAGCCAGATCTTAATCTCAGGCAAAGACGATGGATTGAGTTGATAAAAGATTATGACTTAGGAATTTCTTACACCCCAGGCAAAGCCAATGTCATGGCTGATGCACTAAGTCGTAAGTCGTATTGTAATAACCTCATGTTACAACAGTGTCAACCCCTTCTTCATGAGGAATTTCAAAAACTCAATCTTGAGATTGTTCCTCATGGTTATCTTTCTACCTTGGTGGCGAAACCAACCCTTGAGGATCAAATCATAGTTGCCAAAAGGCGTGCACGAGGTGTTCGCAGGATCAAGGAGAACATTGCGAGCGGAGTTGCTAAATGTTTCTCCACAGATAGCAAAGGAATGGTATTCTTTGAAAATCGTTTGGTAGTACCTAAGAATAGGGATCTAAGGCAACTCATCCTCAAATAAGCCCATGACACTCCCCTCTCGATTCATCCCGGTAGCACAAAAATGTACCGAGATCTACGCCAGAGATTTTGGTGGACTAGGATGAAGAGAGACATTGCTCAATATGTTGCCGAATGTGATGTTTGTCGTCGCATTAAGGCCGAACACCAAAGACCTGTTGGTACTCTACAACCTTTGCCTATTCCAGAGTGGAAATGGGATAAAGTCGGTATGGACTTCATCACCGGCTTTCCAAAAAACCAAAAAGGAAATGATGTCATCTTTGTTGTCATTGACCGACTTTCCGAAGTTGCTCACTTACTTCCCGTTCGCGAGTCTATTACTTCTAGCCAGTTAGCATACTTTTATGTCTCTAGAATTGTGTCTCTCCATGGTGATTCTTTGGAAACCAATTCTGATCGTGGTAGCCTTTTCACCTCGATATTCTGGGGAAGCTTTCAGAATGCTATGGGAACTCATCTCTCCTTTAGCACAGCTTTCCATCCTCAGTCTAGCGGTCAAGTTGAAAGGGTTAACCAAATTCTCGAAGACATGCTCAGAGCTTGTGTTATCTCATTCGGAAAGAATTGGGAGAAGTCTCTTCCATTCGCCGAATTTTCTTATAACAATAGTTTCCAATCTAGTCTGAACATGGCTCCTTTTGAACTCCACTATGGAGGAAGATGTCGAACACCCCTAAACTGGTCAGAAACCGGTAAAAGAAAATTCTTTGGACCGGATATGATCAAGGAAGCAGAAGAGCAAGTTTGCATTGTTCGTGATCAATTGAAAGCCGCTCAGTCTCGTCAGAAAAGCTACTATGATCGTCATAATAGGCAAGAAAGCTACAATCTTGATGAGAAGGCTTACCTTCGGGTTACTCCTCTTAAGGGAACCCAACGTTTCGGTATCAAAGGCAAGTTGGCCCCACATTACATTGGACCTTTCCGCATTCTTGCTAAACGTGGAGAACTTGCCTACCAACTTGAACTACCCCCGCACCTTTTCCGAGTACATGATGTATTCCATGTGTCACAACTCAGGCGTTGCTTCAAGGACCCCATCCGCGAAGTCGACCATGAAACACTTGATCTCCAAGATGACCTTTCTTATCGAGAGTACCCCATTCGTATTCTTGATTGAGAAGAGTGTGTCACTCGTCGTCAGAAGTTCAAGTTCCTCAAAGTGCAATGGTCACATCACTCCAAGAAAGAAGCAACATGGGAAAGAGAAGACCGCCTCCATGCCATGCCGAGTACCCCTCCTTCCTCCCGACGACTTCTGAATCTCGGGACGAGATTCTTTTGAGTGGCGGCGAGTTGTCAGAACCCTCTTTTAGGTATGTGCTAGGGTTAGCAAGTAACTTTGCATCATGTTAAAATTTTCAAAAAGAAATTGAATTGGGAGAAGAAACCCCCCCCCCCCAATTGAATTTAATTCAAATGGCCAGAATAAAAATTGCTCCAAAAATTCCTTTTGCATTTTTGAAAAGTCTCATAAATGAGTGTGATCACATATCAAGTGATGTGGCACCAATCCTATGCTCAAAGATTTTTCAAATATTCAAACAGGAGCTTGGAATTAATTCAAAACCCCTATTTGAATTAAAGTTCAAATAATTTGAATTTTAAAAATTCCCAAACTTTATAAGTGGCTAGCTATAGATATTGTGAGGTCATATAAAAATTTGGGGCATTTTATAAAATTCCTAGCTATTGTTTTTAGCAGGCCAAACAAATGTCAGAAGAAAAATAAAAGAAACAGAAAACAGAGAAAGAATAAAACAAAAGCCAGCCCACCCCCACAGGCTGCAGGCCCAACTTAACCTTTCCCCGGCCCAAGCCCACCTGGGCTTGTCGTCTTCTTCCCCTTCCCCCTAAGTTGCTCACTGTCGAGCCGGGGGCACGCCGTGGGTGCCACCGCGACGACGAGGAGCACCCAGGCCTCCCCGAGCCACCTAGGCTCGCCACGGAGACACCCAGAGCACGCTGGCTCTTCTCCCTCTCCTATGGCTTCCTCTCCGTCTCTCTCCCTCGCAAATCTCACAAACACCCGAGCGCACACCCGAGCGCCGGCGACGAAACCCCGTGGCCAACGACCGAACCACGCCTCCCCCACTGTGTCCAAACGTCGCGCCGTACTCCTCTCCATCGAACCCCTCTTCGTATCGAGTCGCGCAAGCCCAGCAGGCAACGCTAGCTCCATCGAGACACCGCCGGCCACCGTGAGACTCCGGCGAGGAATACGTCGGCTCCAGAGCTCCTCAGCCTTCTCCGTCGCCTTCGTTAGCATCAGGGTGAGCTCCGCGTTCGCCCCATCCCCTCCATTATTCTTCCCGTGGCTAGGATGGCCGAGCCACCGTGGACAACGCTCCTCTACCGCTCTCTTCAACCCCGGCGAGGCTCCGGTCACTCCTCGTCCTCCCTGCGTGCACAGTTGGATGCAGGAGCTCGCGGGCTTCCTTTTGGCGCAAATCCCGTGCCCAGCAGAGCCCAAACGCCAACTCCGACGAGCCCTCCGTCGCCGTTTTGGTCACCGTCGGCGAGCAGGTGACGTGGCTGGCCAATTAGGGCTAAACCCACCCCCTAATAACCCCCTAACCCCATAGACAGGTGGGGCCCAGCCCCCTAAACCCCCCTGTTAACTTAAGTTAATTCAGAGGCTAACCCCCCCTGTGACTGACCAGTGGGACCCAGCCGTCAGAGGGCCCCTAACGTCACCCCTGCGTCACAGTGACGCAGTAATTAGAATTTGAATTAAAAGAATTACAGAAAAAGACAGAAAATCAATTAAACTTTAATAAATCATAGAAAATTCATATTAACTCAAAATTAAACATATAATATATGAAAAATTATCAGAAAAATGCAAGGATTAAGAATATGCAATTTTGTTTCTATGTTTGACCATTTTAAAATGGGTGAACAGTAGAAAACATGCATATGGCATAATTTAAATTTGAATTTGAAGTTTCAATTTGCATTCCAAATGCAATACACTTCAATTAAGATGAATTTGCCACAAACCAGTAGCATTCACATCATGGACAACTATATCATGTGTTTGTGCATTTTATTTCGATGTTGCCCCCTTTGTTGATGATTGTTCCGGTAACAGTGTTTCCGAGACGAAGATCCCCCCCCCCCCCCCCGAAGAAGAAATTCGATAAACCAGTGTATCGTCAGCAAGGCAAGAAAAACCCATTGATCATGTCTGTAAAATCCCACTTCCCTCTCAGTCTCGCTTGTGCATGTTTAGGAGATCACCTTGTTATCGATTCTACCGCATAGTTGAACCCATATCCGATGCATGACCTATCATCTTTTCACCGTAGTAAGCAAACCGCAATCCTAGCTGACATAGGAGTTGATTGATATCATGTGGCCCCTGCAACTGTTACAGCTTATTGCATGCTTAGAGTCTACAATGAGGATACTTTGATCTGTGAGTCGGGATGGTAGCAATCATGTTGAAGAAGGTGAAACTGTGTTGGTGAATCCACCCTAATTCAAGGTGAACGATGAGAGGTTGTGTAGGAGTACACAGTGGGTTGTCTCGTTGAACACCGCCTTAAGCCCGAGTTCTTGTGTGGTGATCCAAGACGAAGAGTACTACCACATGTTGGGCACATGGACCGCCGCTCAGCCTACTAACTCACCCCAGTTCAAGTCCAGGAGTCACTAGTTCGGGCTTTCCATTTGGCATATGCATAGAAAAAGAATGAATGAAAGTTTGCATCATTTAGATATGTGGGTGGACCTGTGAGACAGTAAAACCATCTGCTAAGGTGGCGTCTCGGTTGCCTGCATCGTCTGAGTCCGTATCGTTGACCCGGCCGGACTCTTGAGCGGTGAGCAACTCAGATGGTTGATTCCTGGATTAGAATTGGCTGTGAGGTAAAAGTTTTGGAAATTATCCTCGCTGACGCCCGCTTGAAGGGTGACGAGATCCCGGCGGTAACTGATGATTTCATGTGTGTAGCAGTACACCCCTGCAGGGTTAATAAAACTATTCGAATAGCCGCGTCCGCGGTAAGGGACTACTTGGAAAGTTGTGCTTGATTATTAGACAACTTGAATGGATACTTCTAAAACTCGCAAGATAAGCGTGAGTGCTATGGTGTGCTCCTCGTGGGGAAGTCAAGGAAGTAACCATAGTGGTGTATTGGTTGGAGACTTGGTAGTGGACTCGTGTACGCTTCTTACCTCAAGTCTGGTACTCGTAGTACAGGAATAGCCAAGTCAAAGTTGGCACTTCTGCATGATGAAACCCCACCTCCCTTTACCTTGAAACTTGATCATGAGTAGTGTAGTTCTGATGTAAGTCTTGCTGAGTACGACTTTGTACTCACGTTTGCTTATTCTATGTTTTAGATGGAAACCCAGGCCCCGATGGAGTCACCTTCCTGAAGCTCGACGTTGACTAAGCTAGTATAGTTCCAGACAGCAGTCTGGTCCCTCGTGGAAGGGCATGTATGTTGAACAAGGATTCTCTAAGCCATTTGTTAAACTTGTCTGTACTCAGACCTAATTTGCTTCCGTTGTATGATGTAATGTTGATCACAGACATGTGATATTTGTATGCTTTATGTGTAAGTCAATAAAGATATACTTTGTAGAGTTCATGCAATGAGTACCTGATGTTTACACTAGACATGTATGATGCGTGTATGGTTATAACGTGCATGTCTTAGTGTGGGGTTCGATAGCTTAGTTTTGTTCTTGTCGGCGGTCTTTTATACACCAAGTGGCCCTTAGATGTGTGCAGCTTGGGGCATCGCGATGCGATTGCTCGTGACTCTGTCACGTGGCACACTTTTTTGTATGATCGAGCCCGCCCGAGACCCCGACTAAGTGATCGGGCTGGAGTCTGTTTATGTAAGTGTTATAATTCAATCGATAATATGGTTGAGGCGACTTGTCTATGAGTATGGGATTTCACCACCCATAATCATTTAGACTTGTGAGCGGGCGATGAGGACCCATCTCAGTTGATCATCCGGCCTGGATGGGATGCCCCTCACGTACGATGCTTTCCGAGAGTGTTTTGTGCTTGGCCTTGTCTGCTTAGACAAGTGGGTACGAATCTAGGCTCTCCATATGATTGAGTTGTGACTGCAATTACATACGCATATTTCGGGTCCCGACACCCTAACGGTCTGGGAAACAACAGACATGATCGAGACTCTTCTCATTGACCAATGACTAGTCAGTTGGACCTGGTTACAATCCTTGACAGGCCCTGCGCTTCCATCGAATGAACTTCAATCGCTTTTGGAAACCATTAACGATACGATGTAATCCCTTTGTGATGCGGTACTTTGTTTGTCCGAGGTTCGATCGTCCGTATCCCACATACCGTGTTGACATCTCGTTCACAACAAACAAGTTTAGTCGTCCGTGCCTATTGCATCTCCCGTGACCTAGTCACCTGCTTGCAAGCTATTGATGCAATATCACCGAGTGGGCCCAGAGTACCTGTCCTGTTACAAGGACTGACAAATCCCGCTCTGATCTATTAACATACTCTCAGTCAGGCGGTGGGATACAAATCAAAGTCTCCTCATAGATGACAATTAAGTATGATCATTACGGTCTAAGGACTAAGCCATACGTTACAAAGTCATCGCAACGCTGAACTATGTGACTCGATCACATTGCAATACTTTAGGTGGGTGTATGTCCATCACATCATTCCCCTAATGACATGACCTCATTGTCAATGGACTTAAGTGTCGCCATGATCAGGAAAGCTTGATCAATCAATTGCCCAATGAGATAGTTTACCCGAGTAAAACTACGGACCTATGTTTTATACTACTCTTGTATTAGTATTTCCAAGTAATACAGTTAAAGCACAGTATAAAACGTATTATGAACAAAACGGATATGGGACAAATATCTTTATTAATTTGTCTCTAGGGCACACATCCAACAGCTACAACTTGTTGCTCTTAATGCTTGTCACTTTGGGCCCGAGTGCCATGTTTTCATATCTGAACCACTTGTGTTTTCATGAGTATATTTATGTTCTTGATCCTATCTATGAATTGTATGCACCTATTATGGTCCGGAACCGGCGATCCCAAAGGTGACAGCTTGGGACACCAAAGGGGATGGTCCACTACTAGGAGAAAGGCTAGTAGTAGCTCCCCATTTTGGCTTATTAGTAGCGCCCCACGGCGCGCTACTGATAGCACGCTATAGCTAACTTGTAGCAGCAGCGGGCGCTGGCAACCGCTACTGCTACTTAGGGTTAGCAGTAGCGCCTCCTGGAATGGGCGCTACTAATAGATATAGCGGCAGCGCCTGCCTCTGTCAGGCGCTACTAGTAAAATTTTTCAATTTTATTCCTTTTCTGCCTATTTTCTCATGTTTGTTTGTAAAGGTTTCATAGTATAATGCACACAATAGTATCATAAATTTATAGACATACACACATCAATATCTCCTACACAGTTAATAGTCTAAATCGATCATCTCATATATATTATCACATGATCATAATATCCAACACAAAGGTTAATATCGAACACAAAGGTCAACTTTTCCTTGTTTAACTTCGCTAATATCCAACAACATAATGTTTAACAACAACTACGAACCAACCTACTGATCACAACCACAAGGTTAAATGAAAAAAAACCAAAATACACCCCACATTCCATTATGTAATATGGAGAACAACTTGTCTCCATGTTTGATGTTCATCCGATTCACTATCCTTTTCCATCCTCTTATTCTTACGCAGCCATCATCTCCAGCTTCAGTGGAGTAGTCCGTGCTGAAGAGGACATTCCATGCCCGTGCAGAAACAACTGTAAGCTCGCCTTGAGGAGGCATCCACTTAGGCGTACATGCTGACGGGATTCTCTGTTGAAAACATACGAGTAAAATACTTAGTAATACACTACAGTTAATGTTAGGTCAAAAGATTTCTGAAAATGGACTAGTGTGATAGAATAGTAAAAAATCTTACCATGATATTATCTTTTACATGTCCTGGAAACAACTTGACAACAAATGGAACATATGGTGTATAAGGTTCGCCAATATTATTCAAGTTCACAAACGAAGGAACACCTTTAAGAACATTGATGAAATCATCTTGTTCATCAATTGTCAGGCCAAATCCACCATTGTGAAAAGTATTATCAAACATCTTCCGAACTTCTTTTGGAGCTTGGAGATAAACTAATAATTATAAATAAGTTGTCAACTTAGGAAGCAAGAAAATAAGGAAGTAAACAAGTCAAAGTTGTTTAAGAAACTCACGTGGATATAGAACCAGCTTAATGTCGTCCACTAGCATCCAAATGTCCTTATTTAGAAATGTTTGACCATCTCGACGATGAAGTCCAAGATCAAATATTATTTGCATATCATCCTCTACTGCATATGCCTTGCATAGTGCATACCAATTTGGACAATCAAAATATGTGCTATTTGGTTCATTAAAGACCTCGACCTTTACAGTTATACCATCTTTCATCTTAATATTGACATCTTTTTTGGCATTCTCACGCCACTCATCGATTTTGAAAAAGTCGCAGACATGAGGTCTTGCGTATCAAGGGATGTGCTAGTTGATTATAAAAAAAATACACGTCAAAACAAAAATTAAGTGAAGCATGCTTAAATAAGAAGATGTCGATGAAGTTTCATACCGTTTGAAATTCGAAGCCCTCCCTAAGCGTGATGGAGAAGTATCTTTCTTCCTCCCCATCCAACTCTGGAAACTTGTCAGACCGACCCGAGTCATCGCCAAATAGTCGCACTCGGGGATTCTATCGTCGTCAGCCATTTTCGGTGTTCATAATTCAAAAAATAGGCATTTAAAACAAAAGGAAAAAACAGATGAACTCAAATATCAAAAGTAATGATTAAAAGTAGGAAAATGATTCTAGCATATGTCACTACATTCCTTCTGCTCATAAAAATGTATACTAACTAACAAATTAACAAAAATGAATATGGGATGATACAATTCCAATTAGTGCCTCATATTTAGATTGAACACATAAGTGAGTCAGGGGGGGCGTGGCAGCTGATGCCCCACAGGCATAAGGGATCGAGATAGTCTTCGCGGGTAAGTTAACCCAATTTATTGATTCGACACACGGGGAGCCAAAGAGTATTTATAAGCTTTGACAGTTGAGTTTTCAATTCAACCGCACCTGAAATATACTTGCTTGCAATAATAGATAAGTGGTAATGGTAATATGATAGTGATAGTGGCAACAGCAAGAGTAACAACAAAAGTAACAACTAATGACCAGCAGGATTGAAAACACTGTAGGCTAGGGAGATGGACGGTTGGGCGCTGCATGGATGAGAGTCAACATATAATAAATTCTAACACGGGGCAAGGCACACAGAAAAGCAATGATCATCTAGGCAAATATCAAACATTAGGCATGTATCCCGTAGGTAGTTGTGCGTGCTTGCAATAAGAACTTGCACAACATCTTTTGTCCTACCATCCTGCTACGAACGAGGCCAAAGGGAACTTATGGAGATTAAGGTGCTCCTGTCAAAGAGCACCGGAACAAAGCAATAAACTCAATGGATACATGGAATCCTCAAATTATGGACCATCCCCTTTGGTGTCCCAAGCTGTCACCTTTGGGATCGCCGGTTCCGGACCATAATAGGTGCATACAACTCATAGATAGGATCTAGAACACAAATATATTCATGAAAACACATAGGGTTCAGATCTGAAAACATGGCACTCGGGCCCAAAGTGACAAGCATTAAGAACAACAAGTTGAAGCAAAGAAGATAAACACCAATCTAGATGATAGGCAACATGCCCCCAACAATTTTACGAACTATTACATGATCAAACTCATCCAATCCCTACCATCCCCTTTGCCTACAATAGGGAATTACTCACACATGTGAAGAGAAGTCATGGAGGATGGATGGATTGGTGATGGTGATATTACGATGGCGACGATCTCCCCTCTCCGGAGGCCAAATCAGCCTCCAGATTAGCCCTCCCGAAGAAGAACAGAGGGTGGCGGCGGCTCCGCGACGGAAACTGGGAAAAAAACTTATGTTCTGGGGTTTTCTTGTCACGGGGATAAATAGGAGTCTCGGTAGGGTACCAGAGGAGGCGGAAGCTCCCAGGCGGTCAGAGGGCGCGGCCCCACCCCTGGCCGCGCCAGGGGGGCGCCTGGGGCCCCCAGGCCTCCCCTCTGGTCCCACTTCTGGCTTATGGCTCCATCGGGTCCGTGGATTTTCTGGGAATTTTCTGGAACGTCTAAAAATCCATTTTCCTACACACAATAAAACCATACGGGTTAGTTTCGTCCAAATCATGCAAGAATGAGGGCAAAACAATAGCAAAAGTGTTTGGAAAAGTAGATACGTTTGAGACGTATCAACTCCCCCAAGCTTAGCATATTGCTTGTCCTCAAGCAATTCAGTTCAACGAACTGGACGCGACAAAGAAAACTTTGACAAACTCTTTTGCTTCAATAGATGTATATAAGCATGTACTACGAAAAGAGTTTAGCAGGTATTGAAACAATGCTATAAGGACAATTGACGAAGCAATTATTCTTTCATGTGATCAGTCACAAACAACTAAAAGTAAATAATAAGCTACCGAAAATCAAGACAGGATCACAATGCACATAGCTTGAACATACTTGAGTGGCATTTCGCTAGCCTCCATGAGTGAAGCAAAACATAAATGCAGAAACTCCTCCGGAGTTTTAAAGGTGACTAGAACTCAGTATTTCAGACTAGCAATAACACAAGCATGCAGAAGACAATGTAATACTTTGGGACAATGCATGTTACACTAAGAATGACAATTATGCTCTCATAGTCGGTGCTTTGAAGAAAGAAGGGGAGACTCTCGAACCGTGGCTTTTGATGGAAAGGTTGAAAACCCGTGAAAGGAAGCAAAGACTAAACATGTACCAGAGCTCTTGGTTTTGAAAATAGAGATAAACTCTTTTGATAGGTGTAACTTTCTAGTCAACGGTGAACGGTAAAGGTCTCTCAATATCTCCCATGCCAACCATATATAATGTCTTTTGCTTACACATATTCCCTTATCCATAAATCCTTTGATGGTCTATGGAACCTTTTATTTTGCCTCAAGGATGGAAGGAGGGTATCGTTCCACCTATCATAAGCAGAATTTGGTCCATTTCACTCCATCATCAACTATGGGGGAGGTGTAACTCTCGTATATATATTTTTTTTGTTTGACTAGTTAAAACTTCCGTCAAAATATTTTTGGCATGAAAGATACTGATTTCCCCTCACCGCACCATGAGCTTGTACGGTTACAAAAAGGGAAACTTTTGAATAAATTTCGAGATGGCACAAGAAAGTCTAAGTTAGGAGTGCCCGGTAAATACCACATATAGGTAGGTATGGTGGACTCAAATGGAACAACTAGGTTTTGAAAAGGAGTTTGGAAGCACAAGCAGAATTCAGCTTAGTGCGAGCGAAGGCTAGCAAAACACTGGGAAGCGACCAACTAGAGAGCAATAACTGTCATAATCATGCAGAGCGACAAAGCAACATTGAATCGGGCATGAAAGTGATATAACTATTCTGAAAAAAAAAAGTTCATCAAGGAAAAATAGACTTTTTAGTCATAAGCATGTGTGAACATGTGCCAAGTCAATCCAAAAATTCTCCGAAGGGAAATACCACTTCAGTATGCCAAACCATGAACAATGCAATGCAGGTAAATCATTTCAACAACACATTATGCACTCTAGCTATTTGAGACTAGCCACAAGGAAAGCATGAACACTGGGAAAGCATTGTAAACATAGCACTATGTCGCTACAAGCTGGTCTCTAGAACATAAGCACAGGCATATGTACAAAAGTAGAAACAAGAGGAGTTCATACCGGTTTTCCTTGTTGCTTCCCTTCCGTCGATATTCGTCATAACTGCCTGGTCACTTGCACGATCGAACGTAGGAAATATAATCAAATGCCATCACAGACTCGAGCTGAACTCTGAAAACAAAGCAAACTAAAGAGAAAAGAGAAAATCTTTTTGGGTTTTTGAAGGTTAAAAGAGAGCAAAAGAAAAGAGAAAATATTTTTGTTGTTTTTTGCAAAGAAAGAAAGAAAGAAAAAACAAACGGGCGAAAGCTTCGAAAAGATCAAAGAGAATAAAATGGATAATACAATGGAAAAGTGAGAAGGGCACGTACTCCCCCAAGATTAGGCTTTTGGCCTAAGTTGGTAGTAGCTAATGTCCCCAGGAGCCTCCTGCTCCAGGGTAGTACTGGTGAGTCCAAGGATCGTATGACGCTTCCGGCGCGTACACCGAAGTCCTCGGATCCTCCCACGAAGAAGGATCCGCGCTCCAAGCAGAGGAAGACCCTTCACCAAACTGGGTGACGGTCTCTTCCTGGAAAGGTGGGAACCCACCATGCTCCTCCTCGTCGGGCCTAACCCCCTCCATGGGGTTATGAAACTGATGCTGGACCACGAACTCATCGAACTGGATAACATCAAAGGACCATCCGTTCCTGCGAGAAAAATCAAACAAAAGAGGTGCAGGTAGACGGATCTTGCGTTCCGTGGTAGCTCCGAAACGCAAGATATAATCAAGGTTACCAAACTCGGAAGTCATGGTAACAAACTTATGCCTTTTCATAGCAGCAAGATCAAAACTTAAATAAGTAAAAGGCTTATCATCGGGGTGTGGGGTGCCATTAAGAGACTCTAGGATAAGTGTGGCGTAAACGCCACCAAATAAATCTCCCTTGTTACCGTTCATAGCAAGGCGTCGAGCAATTAAGGCACACACATTATAATCAAACCTCCCTGATAGGGTGGTTGCCAGGATAGCAATATCCGGCACAGATATGTTGCTCGTGTTGTCACGAGCTAACACCCCTCTAGCAATAAAATACGCAAAATACCTGAGGTGTGGGAATAAGATGCTGGAGATCTTTGACCGATGAATATCCCTTGTATCCATGCTACAGAGAGAGTTGAAGACGGTTCTCAGCTCGGAGGGCTGAGAGCTCATCTTCACCGTCAATCCAACGTTCGGCACACCTATTATTTCACAAAACTTTTCCAAAGGCATGGTCAAAAGATCATTGTAAATTTTAAATTCAACAGAACCAGCATCAAGGTTATATCTAAAACTATTAATGAAACAGGAGGTGAGTTTTTGGTACTGAGCAACACGGCACGTTGCGAGCCGCGTTAGACCTGTATTAGCACAAAGATTATAGAACTCCTCCTTAATTCCTGCAGCTTCAAGGAATTCATCGCACGGGAAAGTCATTGCGCGTGCTGGATTTGTGTCCTCAAACAATTCTAAGGGCACATGATCTTCGTTGTAGCTCACCCTAGCAGTCGAGGGTGAAGCTGCAGCTCTTGTAAGTCGATCGGAGCTCTCGGGCCTTTTCTTCCCAAGCCACCCCTTTGCTCTTCCTAGCAAACTCATTTCTGAAATTTTTGACAAACTACAAAAACAAGGATTTAAACAAAGTGAGTTAAGGCAAACTACTCAACTCACTTACCTAAGGCATAAACTTGCATCAAAACTTGGAAAATAAAATTCTACACATGCATGCAAGCTCATATAAACAGCAGCAAGAGCTACTAAATACTCACAAATGAGGCCATCAATCAAAAATCTAATTGGAGGGGTGAAGGAGTTACATACCAGGGAGTATTTGCTCAAAATTTCAGCTCGAATGGTGGGCTGTAGAGAGAGATCGAAAATCGCCTCCAAGAACAGCAAGAACGCAAGAACAAAGTGCAGAACTCGTGTTTTTGGAGAGAGAAGGAGGAGGAGGAAGACATACCTGGAAGTGGGGCCTGTGGGCCCCAGGCGCCCTGTGGGCGCGGCCAGGGGGCAGGCCGCGCCAGCTGGCCGTCTGGGCCACTGGTGGGCCCCCCTGGTCAGCCCCAGGTGCCTCTGGGTCACTCCCGGCATGGAAATTTTTATTTTTATTTTTCTGGAATTTTTCTGAAAACTTCACTCTTGAAAATTTCTCGGAGTTCAAAAAGCTGCAAAACTTTCTGAAAACTTAAAGCGGTGATTAGCATTGTGAAGCTTCAAAAACATAAAAACTTGGTACAGCAGAGAGAATGAAAGCTAAAGCAAATGAAAACATAACAAGCTTAACTTTTTACCTATATAAAACAAGTTCACTAGTAAGGTTGATCAAGTCTTACCAACAAACCGGCGATATATAGAACAAGAAGTCTCCCCTCTTATGAAGTGATCATTGCACCTTTACTTTAATGGACATTGTCCCCACCATAACAGTTTTGTATTTGTGGTGCACATGTAGTGGACAGTCCCATTCTCCAATCTTCACGGTCTTGATATTCTCTATAGAGTTAAGGCCATGCCTTTTGTCGATCTTCTTTGGAAAATACACCGTGTGTTCTTTATCATCAACGTTGAAAGTGACCTTTCCTTTATTGCAATCAATAATAGCACCTGCGGTGTTAAGAAAAGGTCTGCCAAGAATAATGGACATGCTCCCATACTCGGGCATGTCAAGCACAACAAAATCTGTAAGGATCAAACAGTTAGCAACTTCAACGGGTACATCCTCACAAATACCAATGGGGATAGCTGTTGACTTGTCAGCCATCTGAAGAGAGATATCTGTAGGGATTAGTTTCTCTAACCAAAGCCTCTTGTAAAGAGAAAAAGGCATAACACTCACTCATGCGCCAAGATCACATAAAGCAGTTCTGACGTAATTATTCTTTATAGAGCAAGGAATGGTGGGTATACCTGGATCACCGAGCTTCTTAGGAATCTTTCCACTGACAGAGTAGTTAGCAAGCATAGTAGATATTGCCTCATTAGGAACTTTTATTTTATTTGTGACAATATCTTTCATATATTTCGAATAGGGAGGTAACTTAATAGCATCAGTCAAAGGAATTTGAAGAAAAAGAGGCTTCATCCATTCACAAAATTTATTATAATGCTCTTCTTCTTTATATTTGAGGGACTTACCTGGAAAGGGCATGGGTTTCTGTATCCATGGTTCTCTTTCCTTCCCATGTCGTCTTGCGATGAAGTCTTCTCTAGAGTACCTCTTGCGCTTATCGGGTGTTTCTCCTTCTCTTACCTCGGGAGAATCATCCTTCTCCGCGTCCTTTTCTTCAGGCTCGGCACCTTCTTATGTTTCAGCATCGGTGGTAGATATGCGGTTAGGATCAACAGTTGGCTTTTCACTTGTGATAGGATCATCCGGATTGTCATCCTCCTTGTGTTTCTTCTTCTTTTTCTTCGGAGAGCTAACAGTCTCGTCTTCTTCTTGTACTTGAGAATCTTGCTCGATCCTCTTTGGATGCCCCTCAGGATAGAGCGGGTCCTGGGTGTGTGTTCCACCCCTAGTTTTGATGCCATAAGCTTGTATGTCTTGTTTGGCATTATTAGCAAGAAAATATTTTTGCACATTAGAAAAATTTGTTCAAGTTGAGTTTGAACCATATGAAAATGCTTAACAAGACATTTAACATCATTAACTATCCTTTCTAGAACATCACACAAACTTTTGATAGCAAGAGAATTATCATGCAACTGACTTTGTAATCTCCTACTAAAATGGTCTCGCTTAACAATAAAATTGTCAAGCTCATCTAAGCATTGGTCGGGAGGCTTACCTTTAGGGATGTCACTTTCAGTAAAGTCTAATAGAGAGTGTACCTCTACCAAGGGAGGGTGAGTAGTAGGCTCACACAACTTCTCGATAGGCGGTAAATTCTTCACGTCTTCGGTTTTAATACCTTTCTCCTTTATAGACTTCTACGCTTCTTGCATATCTTCGGAGCTCAGAACTAGCATGCCCCTCTTTTTCGGTGGTAGAAGTGGTTCAGGAACGGACCAATCTTCATAGTTCTTGGCAATCTTGCACATTAATTCTTCTACATCGTCCGGTGTTCTTTCCCTGAAAACACAACTAGCACAATTATCCAAGTAGGATCGTGATTCATCGGTTAAACCAGCGTAAAATATATCAAGCAGTTCATTCTTGGGGACTCCATGTCCCGGCATAACCTTAAGTAAATCACAAAACCTCCCCCAAGCTTTAGGGAGGTGCTCATCCTGCAATTGTTTAAAGTTATAGATTCTTTGCAAAGCAGCATGTTGCAGATGAGCTGGGACATATTTATCAACAAAGAATTGGACTAAGTCTTGAGGACTCTTAATGGAACCATAGGGTAGTGCATCATACCATGATTTAGCGTCTTCCTTCAAAGAAAAAGGAAAAAGCTTGGCCACATAGAAGTTTCGTATCTTCTCATCAGTAGAGAATAGGTTACCTAGCTCAGCGAGTTTAGTCAGGTGTGCTATAGCATCATCATTTTCTCTGCCATAAAAGGGGTCAGCCTTGACTATAGATATAAGTGAAAGATCAACAGAGAAATCATAATCAGGATTAGTGATGCATATAGGCGACGTGGCAAATTGAGGATCAGGAATAACTTTGTTCTTCATGGAGTGCTTTTTGAGCAACTCCTTGACAGCACCAGGGTCAGAGTCGACACACTCTATGAGTTCCCTGCAAAAATCGTCATCAAGAGTAACATAATCATCATCAAGGATTCTCTCCTTGAGGTCATCTAAGCACGGGTAACCAAAGTTTTTGCAGGTAGGAATATAGGTAGCAGGGGTCTCGGTCTTGGATTCTGCTGCAGCCTTAGCAGTCTGAGTTTCAATATAGTGACCAAGAAAAGTAGCATCATCAAGAGTAGTGGAAGCATCATCAAAAGTATCGGACATAGTGACTGACTCAATAGAAGCATCATATAGTGGTGGTGAAGTAAACTTACTCATAACAGAAGGTGAATCAAGTGTAGCACTAGTGTTCAGAACAGTACCTTTTCTTGTACGGGATGGTAGGATCGGAACCTTGGGGTCTCCTTTCTTACCCATAGCGGATGATGTGCAGCAGGCAGGATACTTCAAGTAGACTTGTAAATATTTCTATGCTCCCAGGCAACGGCGCCAGAAAACGCTGCTTGATGCCCCACAGGCGTAAGGGATCGAGATAGTCTTCGCGGGTAAGTTAACCCAATTTATTGATTCGACACACGGGGAGCCAAAGAGTATTTATAAGCTTTGACAGTTGAGTTGTCAATTCAACCCCACCTGAAATATACTTGCTTGCAATAATAGATAAGTGGTAATGGTAATATGATAGTGATAGTGGCAACAGCAAGAGTAACAACAAAAGTAACAACTAATGACCAGCAGGATTGAAAAAACTGTAGGCTAGGGAGATGGACGGTTGGGCGCTGCATGGATGAGAGTCAACATATAATAAATTCTAACACGGGGCAAGGCACACAGAAAATCAATGATCATCTAGGTAAATATCAAACATTAGGCATGTATCCCGTAGGTAGTTGTGCGTGCTTGCAATAAGAACTTGCACAACATCTTTTGTCCTACCATCCCGCTACGAACGGGGCCAAAGGGAACTTATGGAGATTAAGGTGCTCCTGTCAAAGAGCACCAGAACAAAGCAATAAACTCAATGGATACATGGAATCCTCAAATTATGGACCATCCCCTTTGGTGTCCCAAGCTGTCACCTTTGGGATCGCCGGTTCTGGACCATAATAGGTGCATACAACTCATAGATAGGATCTGGAACACAAATATATTCATGAAAACACATAGGGTTCAGATCTGAAAACATGGCACTCGGGCCCAAAGTGACAAGCATTAAGAACAACAAGTTGAAGCAAAGAAGATAAACACCAATCTAGATGATAGGCAACATGCCCCCAACAATCTGACGAACTATTACATGATCAAACTCATCCAATCCCTACCATACCCTTTGCCTACAGTAGGGAATTACTCACACATGTGAAGAGAAGTCATGGAGGATGGATGGATTGGTGATGGTGATGACGATGGCGACGATCTCCCCTCTCCGGAGGCCAAATCAGCCTCCAGATTAGCCCTCCCGAAGAAGAAAAGAGGGTGGCGGCGGCTCCGCGACGGAAACTGGGAAAAAAACTTCTGTTCTGGGGTTTTCTCGTCACGGGGATAAATAGGAGTCTCGGTAGGGTACCAGAGGAGGGGGGAGGTGCCCAGGCGGCCAAAGGGTACGGCCCCACCCCTGGCCGCGCCAGGGGGGCGCCTGGGACCCCCAGGCCTCCCCTCTGGTCCCACTTCTGGCTTCTGGCTCCATCGGGTGCGTGGATTTTCTGGTATTTTTCTGGGAATTTTCTGGAACGTCTAAAAATCCATTTTCCTGCACACAATAAAACCATACAGGCAGCTCTGCTGAAAACAGCGTTAGTCCGGGTTAGTTTCGTCCAAATCATGCAAGAATGAGGGCAAAACAATAGCAAAAGTATTTGGAAAAGTAGATACGTTTGAGACGTATCAGCAGCTACCCAAGTAAGATGCACAAGTTCCGTACTTGTACATATCACAAGGGTAGCTGCACGCTCTCCCCCGATGTCACATTGTGTCAGAACGGTTTTAATCATCAGCATTTAAAACGAAAGGAAAAAAAAGGATGAACTCGAATAAAAAAGCAATATATCGGTTTTTTCCTCATACTTAGGTTGAACACACACAAAAAACTATAGGGATGGCGTTAGCGAGCCAAGTATGATGCACAAGGTTTGTATTTGTGTATATCACAAGGCTCGCTAACCCATGCCTACTGTCACATGGTGTTGCAACGGTGTTAATCATCAGCATTCTTAAAAAGGAACACACATATCGGTTTTTGCCTCATACTTAATTAGGTTGAACACACACAAACAACTACATGGATGGCATAAGAGAGCCAAGTAGGATGCACACGATACGTATTTGTGTATATCACAAGGCTCGCTTACCCATCCCTGCTGTCACATGGTGTCACAACGGTGTTTTAATCATCGGCATATCAGTTTTTTTCTCATACTTACATTGGACACATACAAGTGATTTCAGGGATGGAGCCAGTGACCCAAGTAGAATGCACAAGTTATGTACTTGTGCATATCACAAGGATCATTGGCCCATCCCTAACGTCACATAGTGTCACAATAATGTATTTTAATCATCAACATTCTAAAAAGAAGGAAAATAATGACGAACAATAATATCAGCGAATGCAACAATAATATCACTCATACATATATATCGAGTAATACAACGGTAAACAACGTGACTTGCGTAGTGCTTGGTCATACATATATATCTTAAGACTCATACATATAATACATGACTAATACAGTAAAGAACGTCGGGTGCGGATGGTGGCCACCCAAAGAGAAGGAACCACCACGAACTCGTAGCTCGGGTGAGATCCCTGAAGAACCTTCCAGGTCCTCCATGACCCGGTGTCCAACGCCACCAAGTAGCGACGGACGTGCTCGTCCTCCTCCCTGACACGTCGGCGTACAATCCACTCGGGGGTCGCCTGCCTCTACACCGACTGTGGCCCACGCGACCGCCACCAAAGAAGATCCGGGTCGACGACAGGACCCGAATTCCTCAGTAAGCGGCGCGCCTCGGAGATCACCTCCCAGTGCCAGCCCGGGGGAGCCCAGTCCCGGACATCGCCCATCCCATCAAGCAGGTGCTCTCCGACGCGGCGACGACGGGGATGCGGCCCAGGCATCGTTGTCAAGAACTTATTTAATATACAAAGTTTTATTAAAATGAACGAGTGAAAAAATTATACTAACTAACAAAATTTATACTAACTAACAAATGTCACATAGTGTCACAATATATTTGAATCATCGGCATTCTAAAAAAGGAGAAATAGTGCCTCATATTTAGATTGGACACATAAGCGATTCCAGGGAGAGTGTGGCAGCGAACCCAAATAAGATGCACAAGTTCCGTACTTGTACATATCACAAGGGTTCGCTTCACACTCTCCCTGATGTCACATAGTGTCACAATATATTTAAATCATCGGCATTCTAAAAAAGAAGAAATAGTGCCTCATATTTAGATTGGACACATAAGCGATTCCAGGGAGAGTGTGGCAACGAACCCAAATAGGATGCACAGGTTCCGTACTTGTACATATCACAAGGGTTCGCTTCACACTCTCCCCGATGTCACATAGTGTCAGAATATATTTAAATCATCGGCATTCTAAAAAATCCCAATTACCTCAATATGCTAACCAAAAATCCTAATTGCCTCCTGTCATTGCTAAAAGTAGGAAAATGATTCTAGCAAATGTCACTATATTTATATCATTGGCATTCTTACAAAATAGCAAAAGTAATTTCATGCTAAAACACCATTTAATTCCCGTTTCGACAAATCTCAAGCACTCGATATGTCCTACTTTTCTAGAACAAGTCATGCCGAAATCCATGGAAATTTTCGGCATGACATTTTCTAAAAATTCGACATATCAAGCGCCTGAAATTCGCCGGAACGGAAATGAATCGACATTCCGACAAAACATAGGACACTCATATCCTGCAAAGAATGATCCTAATTACTCAATATGCTAACAAAAGGACAATTTAAACTACACAAGCACCACACACACATATTTTTCCCTAGCAATATTATGAACCCTAACAATGCATACATAGCAATGGAAATTTTTCATAGCAATAGCAATCTAACAAAAATCCACATTATGTTCCAATCTAACAAAAATCCTACATCATGTTTCAATCTAACAGAAATTATACGAATTGAGAGTGGGGATTGAGCAGGAGACTCACCAATGGACGGCGGCGGCGTGGAGGAGCGGGTGGGTTGGGGAGGCAGCCGGCGGGTCGGGGAGGCGGCCGGCGGGTCAGGGCGGCGGCTGGTCGGGGAGGCGGGCGGCGGGTTGGGGCGACGGCGCGATCGGGGAGGCGACACGGGGGGAGAAGAAGGAGAGTGAGAGAGAGAAATGTGAGAGAGGAGAGGGTTAGGAGCCGGTTATGTGCGGCCCATAGCAGCAGCGCCCCCCAAGAGAGAGGCGCTGCTGGTATATGCGGACAGTTCGTTCCACATTAACAGCAGCGGGCGACAGGAGGGGGCGCTACTTCTACGGCACTAGTAGTAGCGCGCTTTGCAGGAAGGCGCTACTGCTGCAACTTGTCAGCTGGGTTTGGTGGCGACCACCTTTAGCAGTAGCGGGCGCCCATAAAAGTCGCTACTGATAAAGGCTTAGCGGTAGCGGGGCCCTATAAGAGGCGCTACTGCTAATTAGCAGTAGCGCCCTCAGGAGAGGGGCGCTACTGTTAAGCCTCTACCTATAAGCTTTTTCCTAGTAGTGGTCCATAGTTTGAGGATTTCATGTATCCATTGAGTTTAATGCTTTGTTCCGGTGCTCTTTGATAGGAGCACCTTAATCTCCATAAGTTCCCTTTGGCCCCGTTCGTAGCGGGATGGTCGAACAAAAGATGTTGTGCAAGTTCTTATTGCAAGCACGCATAACTACCTACGGGATACATGCATAATGATTGATATTTTCCTAGATGATCATTGCTTTTCTGTGTGCCTTGCCCCGTGTTAGAACCTATTACATGTTCCCTCTTATCCAAGCAGCGCCCAACCATCCATCTCCCTAGCCTACAGTGTTTTTAATCCTGCTGGTCACTAGTTGTTACTTTCGATGTTTTACTTTTGTTTTCGCCACCATCACCATCATATCACCGTTGCTATTAATATTTTGTTGCAAGCAAGTATATTTCAGGTGCGGTTGAATTGACAACTCATCTGTCAAGGCTTATAAATATTCTTTGGATCCCCTTGTGTCGAATCAATAAAATGGGTTATCTTACCCGCGAAGACTATCTCGATCCCCTACAGTTGAGGGTCATCAAGTACTGTTTTCTGGCGCCGTTGCCGGGGAGCATAGAAATATTTACAAGTCTACTTGAAACATTCTGCCTGCTTCACTTTATCCGCTATGGGTAAGAAAGGAGACCCCAAGGTTCCGATCTTACCATCTACTACAAGAAAAGGTACCGTTCTGAGTACCAGTGCTACGCTTGATTCACCTTCCGTTATAAGTAAGGTCGCTTCAGAACCACCACCACCACATGCTACTCCTACCGAGTCTGTTACTATGTCCGATACCTTTGATGATGCTTCCACTACTCTTGATGATACTAGTTTTCTTGGTCACTATCTTGAAGCTCAGATTGCTAAAGTTGCAGCACAGTCCGAGACTGAGACTCCTGCTACCTATATTCCTACTTGCAAAGCCTTTGGTTACCTAGACTTAGATAAAGTCAAGGAGAGAATCCTTGATGATGATTATGTTATTCTTGATGATGATTTTTTGCAGGGAACTCATAGAGTGTGTCGACTCTGACCCTGGATCTATTAAGAAGTTGCTTGAAAAGCACTCTATGAAGAACAAGATTACTCCTGATCCTGAATTTGCTACATCTCCTATATGCATAACTGATCCTGATTATGATTTCTCTGTTGATATTTCACTTATATCTACAGCTGAAGCTGACCCCTTTTATGGCAGAGAAAATGATGATGCTATAGCACACCTGACCAAACTCACCGAGTTGGGTGGCTTATTTACTACTGATGAGAGAATACGAAACTTTTATGTGGCTAAGATTTTTCCTTTCTCTTCGAAGGAAGATGCTAAAGCATGGTATGACGCGCTACCTTATGGTTCTATTAAGATTCCTCAGGACTTAGCTCAATCTTTTGTCGATAAATATTTTCCTGCTCATATGCAACATGTTGCTTTGCAAAGAATCTATAACTTTAAACAGTTGCAGGATGACCGCCTCCCTAAAGCTTGGGGGAGGTATTGCAATTTAATCAAGGCTAGAGCGGGACATGAAGTCCCAAAGAATGAATTACTTGATATATTTTATGTTGGTCTAACCGATGAATCTAGATCCTATCTGGATAGTTGTGTTGGTTGTGTTTTCAGGGAAAGAACCCCGGACGATGCGGAAGAATTAATGGGCAAGATTGCCAAGAACCACAAAGATTGGTCCGTCCTTGAGCCACCTCCACCACCAAAGAAGAGGGGCATGCTTGTCCTCAGCCCCGAAGATATGCAAGAAGCAAAGAAGTCTATAAAGGAGAAAGGCATTAAAGCCGAAGACGTGAAGAACCTACCTCCTATTGAGAAGTTGTGTGAGCCTACTACTCACCCTCCCTTGGTAGAGGTACACTCTCTTATAGATTTCAATGAAAGTGACATCCCTAAAGGTAAGCCTCCTGACCAATTTTTAGATGAGCTTGATAATCTTATTATTAAGTAGAATCACTTTAATGAGAGGATACAAAATCAGTCGCATGATAATTCCCTTGCTATCAAAAGTTTACTTGATGTTCTAGGAAGAACAGTTAATGATGTTAAACGTATTGTTAAGCATTTTCATATGGTTCAAACTCAGCTTGAACAAATTTCTAATGTGCAAAAATATTTGCTTGCTAATAATGCCAAACAGGATATACAGGCCTATGGTATAAAGACTAGAGGTGGTACACACACCCAGGACCCTCTCTACCCCGAGGGGCATCCAAGGAGGATCGAGCAAGATTCTCAAGTGCAGGTAGAAGATGAAATTGTTAGCTCTCCAAAGAAGAAAAAGAAGAAGAAGAAACACAAGGAAGTTGACAACTCAAATGGTCCTATTACAAGTGAAGAACCCGCTATTGATCCTAACAGCATATCTACCTCCGATGATGAAACTGAAGACGGTGCCGAGCCCGAAGAAAAGTATAAGGAGAAGAATGATCCTCCCGAGGTGCGAGAAGAAGAAGCACCCAATAAACGCAAGAAGTACACTAGAGAAGACTTCATCGCAAGAAGACATGTGAAGGAAATAGAACCATGGGTACAGAAACCCATGCCCTTTCCAGGTAAGTCTCTCAAAACTAAAGAAGAAGAGCATTATAATAAATTTTGTGAATGGATGGAGCCTCTTTTTCTTCAAATCCCTTTGACTGATGCTATCAAGTTACCTCCTTATTCCAAATATATGAAAGATATTGTTACTAATAAAAGAAAAGTTCCTAATGAGGCAATATCTACTATGCTTGCTAACTACTCTTTCAGTGGTAAGATTCGTGAGAAGCTTGGTGATCCAGGTATACCCACCATTCCTTGCTCCATAAAAAATAATTATGTCAAAACTGCCTTAGGTGATCTTGGAGCAGGAGTGAGTGTAATGCCATTTTCTCTTTATAAGAGGTTATGTTTAGACAAACTAATCCCTACAGATATATCTCTTCAGATGGTTGACAAGTCAACAGCCGTCCCGATTGGTATTTGCGAGGATGTTCCTGTTGAAGTTGCTAATTGTTTAATCCTTACAGATTTTGTTGTGCTTGAAATGCCCAAGGATGGGAGCATGTCCATTATTCTTGGTAGACATTTTCTTAACACCGCAGGTGCTATCATTGATTGCAATAAGGGAAAGGTTACCTTCAACATTGATGATAAGGAACACACTGTGTACTTTCCAAAGAAGATCGACAAAAGGCATGGCCTTAACTCTATAAAGAATATCGAGACCGTGAAGATTGGAGAATGGGATTGTCCTCTACATGTGCACCACAAATACAAAACCATAATGGTGGGGACAATGTCCATTAAAGTAAAGGTGCAATGATCACTTCATAAGAGGTGAAGCTTTCTACTCTATATATCGCCGGTTTGTTGGTAAGACTTGATCAACCTTGCTAGCTAGCATGTTTTATATAGGTAAAAATTAGAGCATGTTATGTTTTCATTTACCTTATCTTTTGTTCTCCTTGCTGTTCTAAGTTCATGTGTTTATTTGAAGCTTCACAATCCTAATCACTACTTCAAGTTTTCAGAAAGTTTCACAGCTTTTTGAGCCTCGAAAAATTTTCAACAGTGAAGTTTTCAGAAAAATTCCAGAAAAATAAAAATCGAAGTTTCCACATCGAGAGTGACCCAGGGGTACCTGTGGCCGACCAGGGGGGCCACCAGTGGCCCACCCGGCCAGCTGGCGCGGCCAGCCCCCTAGTCGCGCCCACAGGGCTCCTGGGGCCCACAGGCCCCATCTCTAGGTATGTCTTCTTCCTCCTTCCTCTCTCTCCAAAAACACGAGTTCTGCACTTCTCCTTGCATTCTTGCTATTTTTGGAGGCAATTTTCGATCTCTCTCTTCAACCCATCATTTGAGCTGAGATTTTGAACAAATACTCCCTGGTATGTGACTCCTCCACCCCTCCAATTAGATTTTTGATTGGTGGCTTCATTTGTGAGTATTTAGGAGTTCTTGGTGTTGTTCATATGAGCTTGCATGCATGTGTAGAAATTTATTTTCCAAGTTTTGGTGCAAGTTTATGCCTTAGGTAAGTGAGTAGAGTAGTTTACCTCAACTCATCTTTTTTAAATCCTTGTTTTTGTGTACTGTCAAGTTTGCTAGGAAAAGCAAAGGGGTGGCTTGGGAAGAAGAAGCCCGAGCGCTCTGATCGAGTTACTAGAGCTGCATCTTCACCCTCAGCTGCTAGGGTGAGCTATAATGAAGATCATGTGCCCCTAGAGTTGTTGGAAAACACGAGCCCCGCATGCGCAATGATGTATCTGTGCGATGAGTTTCTTGAAGTTGCAGGAATCAAGGAGGAATTTTATGGCCTTTGCGCCAATGCAAGTTTGACACGGCTAGCCCTATGCCGTGTGGTACAGTATAAAAAGCTCACCTCCTGTTTTATTAATAGTTTATGTTATAATCATGATGCTGGGGTTATTGAGTTTAAAATTTACAATGAGCTTATGACCATGCCGTTGGCGAGATTTTCTGATATAATAGGTGTGTCGAACGCTGGTCAGACGGCGAGGATGAACACTTATCCCTCCGAGTTGAGGACTCTCTTTGACTCTCTTTGTAGCCAAGAGACGAGGGATATCCGGCGTACAAAGATTTCCAGCATCTTATTCCCCCACCTCAGGTATTTTGCGAATTTTATTCCCAGAGGGGTGTTGGCTCGTGACAACACGAGCAACGGTTCTGCACCAGATTTTGCTATCTATGCGAACGCCCTCTCTGGTAGTAATGATTATAATGTGGGTGCCTTAATTGCTCGACGCCTTGCTATGAATGGTAACAAAGGTGATTTATTCGGTGGCGTTTATGCCACACTTATCCTTGATTATTTTAATGGCACCCCGCATCCTGATGATGTTCCCTTTTCTTACTCAAGTCTTGATCTTGTTGCTATGAAGAGGCATAAGTTTGTTACCACGACTTCTGATTTTTATATTTTGAGATTTGAAAAGACTATTATTCGAGAGATCCGTGTACCTGCACCACTCTTGTTTGATTATACCCGCAGGAACGGATGGTCCTTCAACGAAATCCAGTTTGATGAGTTTGTGGCTCGGTATCAGTTGCATAACCCCACGGCAGGGGTTGTGCCCGACGAGGAGGACCATGGTGAGTTCCCACCTTTCTAGGGGGAGACCGTCACCTATTTTGGTGAGGACCCTTCCTCTGCTTGGAGCGCGGATCTTTCTTCATGGGAGGACCCGAGGACTTCGGTGTACGCACCGGAGGGCTCGTATGACTCTTGGACTTACCTGTACCACCCCGGAGCAGGAGGCTCTTGGGGGCAGTAGCTGTTACCAACTTAGGCCAAAAGCCTAAGCTTGGGGGAGTATGTGCCCTTCTCCCTTTTCCATTGTATTATCCGTTTTATTTTGTTTGCTCTGATCTTTTTCGAAGTGTTTTTCCCGTCCTTATTTGTTCTTTTTAATTTGCAAAAACAACAAAAGGATTTCTCTTTTATTTTGCTTTCGTTAAACCTTTGAAAAAACCCAAAAAGATTTCCTTTCTCTCTTTAGTTTGCTTTGTTTTCAGAGATCAGCTCGAGTCCGTAATGGCATTTGATTACATTTCCCACGTTCGGTCATGCAAGTGACAAGGCAGTAATGACGAAGATCGAAGGAAGGGAAGCAACAAGGAAAACCGGTATGAACTCTTCTTATTTCTACTTGTGTACATATGCTTGTACTTATGATCTAGAGACCAGCTTGCAGCGACTTAGTGCTATGTTTACAATGCTTTCACAGTGTTCATGCTTTCGTTGTGGATGAAGTGGTATTTACATGCTAGAGTGCATAATATGTTGTTGAAATGATTTACATGCATTACATTGTTCATGGTCTGGCATATTGAAGTGGTATTTCCCTTTGGAGAATTCTTGGATTGACTTGGCACATGTTCACACATGTTTATGACTAGAAAGTCTATCATGCCTTGATGATCTTTTTATTTTAGAATAGTTATCTCACTTTCATGTCCGATTCAATGTTGTTTTGTCGCTCTGCATGATTATGACAATTATTGCTCTCTAGTTGGTCCCTTCCCAGTCTTTTGCTAGCCTTCGCTCGCACCAAGCGGAATTATGCTTGTGCATCCAAACTCCTTTTTCAAACCAGTTGTTCCACTTGAGTCCACCATACCTTCCTATATGTGGTATTTACCGGCCACTCCGAACTTAGACTTTCTTGTGCCATCTCGAAATTTATTCAAAAGCTTCCCTTTTATAACCGTACAAGCTCATGTTACGGTGAGGGAAAATCAGTATCTACCATGCCAAAAATATCTTGACGAAAGTTTTAACTAGTCAATTTAAAAAGAAAGAAAGTTACACCTCCCCCATACTTGATGATGGAATGAAATGGACCAAATGCTGCTAATGATAGATGGAACGATAAAACTTCCTTCCATACTTGAGGCAAAATAAAAGGCACCATAGACCGTCAAATGATAGATGGATAAGGGAACAAAAGTGTAAGCAAAAAGCATTAATATGGTTGGCATAGGAGATATTGAGAGACCTTTACCTTTCACCGTTGACTAGAAAGTTTCACTTCACAAAAGAATTTTATCTCTTTTTTCAAAACCAAGAGCTCTAGTACATGTTTAGTCTTTGCTTCCAACCACGGGTTTTCAACCTTGCCATCAAAAAGCCATGGTTCAAGAGTCTCCCCTTCTTTCTTTAAAGCACCAACTATTGAGCACATAATTGTCATTCTTAGTGTAACATGCATTGTCCCAAAGTACGACATTGTCTTCTGCATGATTGTGATATTGCTTGTTCTGAAATTCTTAGTTCTAGTCTCCTTTAAAACTCTGGAGGAGTTTCTGCATTTATGTTGTTCTTCACTCATGGAGGCTAGCGAGATACCACTCTAGTATGTTCAAGCTATGTGCATTGTGATCTTGTGTTGATTTTCGACAGCTTATTATTTACTTTTGGTTGTTTGTGATTGATCGTTTAAAAGAAGGATTGCTTCGTGCATTGTCCTCATAGAATTGCTTTGATACTTGCTAAACTCTTTTCGTAGTACATGCTTATATACATCTTATGAAGAAAAAGAGTTTGTCAAAATTTTCCTTGTCGCTTCCAATTCGTTGAACTAAATTGCTTGAGGATAAGCAATATGCTAAGCTTGGGGGAGTTGATATGTCTCAGACGTATCCACTTTTCCAAACACTTTTGCTATTGTTTTGCCCTCATTCTTGCATGATTTGAACTAAACTAACCCGGACTGGCGTTGTTTTCAGCAGAGCTACCTGTATGGTTTTATTGTGTGCAGGAAAATGGATTTCTAGGTATCTCGGAAAATTCCCAGAAAATTCAGGAAAAATCCACGCACGCGAAGCTTCCACGAGCCAGAAGTGGGGCCAGAGGGGGGCCACAGGGGCTCCAGGCACCCTGCTGGCGCGGCCCCACCCCTGGCCGCGCCGGCTGGCCGCTTAGGGGCCTCCCCCCTCCTATGGTGCCCTACCAAGGCCCCTATTTATTCTCGTGACGGTAAAACCCCAGAACAAGAGTTGATTTTCCAGTTTCCTCCGCGGAGCCGCCGCCAGCCTCTGTTCTTCTTCGAGAGGGATAATCTAGAGGCCGATTTGGCCTACGGAGAGGGGAGATCGTCGCCATCGTCATCACCATCACCAATCCATCCTCCCTCCATGACTTCTCTTCACATGTGTGAGTAATTCCCTTCTGTAGGCAAAGGGGATGGTAGGGATTGGATGAGTTTGATCATGTAATAGTTCGTCAGATTGTTGGGGCAATGTTGCCTATCATCTACTTTGGTGTTTATCATCTTTGCTACAACTTGTTGCTCTTAATGCTTGTCACTTTGGGCCCGAGTGCCATGTTTTCAGATCTGAACCACTTGTGTTTTCATGAGTATATTTATGTTCTTGATCCTATCTATGAGTTGTATGCACCTATTATGGTCCGGAACCGGCGATCCCAAAGGTGACAGCTTGGGACACCAAAGGGGATGGTCCATAGTTTGAGGATTTCATGTATCCATTGAGTTTAATGCTTTGTTCCAGTGCTCTTTGACAGGAGCACCTTAATCTCCATAAGTTCCCTTTGGCCCCGTTCGTAGCGGGATGGTAGGACAAAAGATGTTGTGCAAGTTCTTATTGCAAGCACGCACAAATACCTACGGGATACATGCCTAATGTTTGATATTTGCCTAGATGATCATTGCTTTTCTGCGTGTCTTGCCCCGTGTTAGAACCTATTACATGTTCCCTCTTATCCAAGCAGTGCCCAACCATCCATCTCCCTAGCCTACAGTGTTTTTAATCCTGCTGGTCACTAGTTGTTACTTTCGCTATTTTAATTTTGTTGTCGCCACCATCATCATCATATCACTGTTGCTATTAATATTTTGTTGCAAGCAAGTATATTTCAGGTGCGGTTGAATTGACAACTCAACTGTCAAAGCTTATAAATATTCTTTGGCTCCCCTTGTGTCGAATCAATAAATTGGGTCATCTTACCCGCGAAGACTATCTCGATCCCCTATAGTTGAGGGTCACCAAGTGCATTGGCACTCTTGAGCTTGTACTATTGAGTGCATTGACACTCTTGAGATTGTACTCTTGAGTGCATTGGCACTCTAGAGCTTGTTCCTCTTGGGTGCGTTGGCTCCTAGAGGCTTGTTGTTGCGGAGCTCAATCATTGTGGTGGAAAGCTTCGGGGGGCTATAGGGGCCTCCAATCTGGTTGCGGAGATATCCCCGAGCATTTGTACGGGTTCGGTGACCGCCCCCAAGGGTCTCCATTTGTACGGGTTCGGTGACCGCCCTCAAGTGTCCTATAGTGGAACCACGGCATCTTGCATTGGTAAGAGCGTGAGGAGAAATAGGGTGGACCTCGTTGGCTTCGTGTGAGCATTGTGTTCCACACCCTCTCCAAACAGAGACGTACTTCTCGCAAGAGAAGGAAATTCAGTAACAAATCCTTGTCTCCATCGGCTCCACTTGCGGTTACCTTATTTATCTTGTGCTTGCTCATATTATTGTTACATTGCTTGTCCCTTAGGTTGTTCATCTATTCAACCTATTTACTTGTGCACCTACTTTGTGATAGCCATAGTGCTCTTGTTATATATCTTGCTATCACATAGTTGTTTATCTTTCTTAGTATAAGTTGTTGGTGCACATAGTTGAGCCTAGCTTATTTAGGTTTCTTGCTTGGCAAATTAAACGTTAAGTTTTATTCCGCATTTGTTCAAGCCTAAACCGTAATTATTGTAATCGCCTATTCATCCCCCCCCCCTCTAGGCGACATCCACGTCCTTTTAGTCTGCCTTCCTCAATATGCGCTAGGAAATCCGAGACCCACAGGTGCATCAAGAACTGCGACATGATCTGGTGGAGCACCTATGGAGGCGCAAGTGCAACACTTAGTTCGATGTGTTTTAATTTTTGTTCGAATTATGAGCTTTCTTCGTTGAACTATTTGATTTGTATTGATTTCTATGATGAACTATGCGATAAAAATTATTTTCTGTTGAATTTGAGCCGAAGTGTAACGAATTTGAGTTGAATCTGAGCCGAATCTCGGCGGCTGGCGGCGAACTTGGTGGTCACCTGAGCCTTCCCCCCCCCCCCCCGGGAAAAATAGCATCAGAAAGCCCCCAGCCGACGCTATTTACCGCCTAAAAGCACCCTTGAGGGGGCGAATGACTGGAGATGATCTAAGCAATAGTACATCCCGGGAACCTTCCTAGAAAGCGCCTAGTTGATCACCCTCCTTGACTGCCTCCACATCCACCAATGTTGCCTCCCTGGCCTCTCCCCGCACGCATATAAAGGGATGGTCAGACTTCTTTGAAGACTATAGCCAAGGGAGAATGAATACCATCATCGCGTTCCTTACACATATGGCCTAGGTGACCACACACGACGGACTAATCGAGCAGCAGTTCGTACTTCACCTTGAAGATTTCCCTCTTATTGTTCTATTTCAAAGAGACTATGTTTTTTAGAGGATTCGTAACATTCATGTTCACACAGACCATATAGAAGTTTCCGATAAAGTCATGTGACATAGGTTCAGTGATCGTCACTGTGCCAACCTTTCCAGCAAGAATAACCATCCAACACATTATGCACTTGTAACAAAATATCCAACGTCTCATGGAAAAAAAGTGGATGATTTTGAAATACCATTGTAAGGAGCCAACAAGACTGCATTACCCTCTCCCACTCACCGAGACAAGAGAACTGGAGCATGTAAAGATTGTCCTCAAAAGGTCTGATCTTGAGCAGCCCTCACGTTCTTGAAGAATCAAAATTTACTATACTTTTTTTCCATATGGACCTTTTCCAACGCCATCCATATTTGGTCGCAGTGTTCGGTGCTTTGGCCTCATCGAACACAACGTCATCAAGGTCTTCCTCATGCAAAGCAAGTTCCTCTATCAATTTCTCCACGCCACTAGTCCCAAAATAGACGGGTTTTTCGCCTCCATTTGAACCCTACCTCGATTAAATATCGGGTCCTTGGAAGGCGCCTAGAGCCATCTTGTCATCGCCTCTCTCAGGATCTAGAGGAAGTCAAGGAGTATCAATGGCTAACCGGCGGCAGGGAAGCAAAGTCTCAACGGAGGTGAAGAAAAGAAAACCCTAGTGGGAGGGAAGGGTTGTGCGCGATTGTTGGCATGTTACATGTAGGATTGCAGTCGTACTGAGTGTGGATTCTCTTTTGCTTTGTGGGTCGGGATTTTTGTTTTTTCCCACGGTAGTACGTGCACACTCAATTTTAGGTCCGCTGATTTGCTATGGGCTTGTTATTGTTCGTTGACTTGGCTATCCATTGGTCACGAATATATTTTGGGCACACCTACATGACATATGCAACGAGTTCTTTCTTATCTTAGAATAACTTGCAGGTAGTCGTACCGAGCTTCACAAATTCTATATTTCGTTTATAGCGAGAGTTTCTTCCACCTCACCTAAAGAGACCCCCCACGAGTAGTTAGTCGACCGAGGTACTTTTCACATTTAATTTTGGTTCGCTGCTTTCTTCGGTTAATGTACTGATTTTGGGATTGGTTTGCTCATTTTGGGTTTGGTTTATTCGTTAGTTTCTCTTTGTTTCTTTAAAGTTTATCTATGTTTTTTGTTTTCAATTTTCATCATTTCTCAATTTTTATTGCCTTTTTATTTTATTTTATTATCAATTTTATTTGTTTCTTTCACGAGTTTTATTGGTTTTTTCCTTTTTCTGGGTCATTATTGATTTGTTTTCTTCTTCTTTTGTTTCTTTCTTTTTTAGTTTTTATTTGTTTTCTTAGTTTTCTTTTATATATTTTTCATAAGCATATTTACCATTATTTTCATAAACATTTATTTTTTTCAAATACACGATCTCTATTTTTAATACACGATTAACATCTATTTTTACATGTTTAACATTTCTAAATACACAAGCAATTTGTTTACATATACATTTATATCTTTTCAACATTATATACATCTTTTCTATTAAAAACATTGTTTAATATATATTTAACATTTGAAAATTTCTTATTATTATTTAAAAAGTTTGATTAATACTTTGGAGATACATACTCTGTTTTTTTAGTACACATCTATAATACCTAAATAGTTCATCCCACTAACCTATTTATCTTGACATGCAAGCTATCCGCATCATCAAGTAGGTTCACCATGTAAAAACTCTTCCACTAACTCTTCATGCACATGCTACCATTAACTTTGCATGTACATACATCCTATCACAAATAAATAAATAAAATTATGCACTCAAACTAACAATTTATAAGCAACTTTTTATTATAGAAAAACAAAGTATGAGTTACATTGCAATTTATTTTTTTACGTGTCATTTTTTTTATAAATACACATTCAAAGTTGCTATCATTGTTTTAGATTTAGCCAAGGGTGTACACGTCTTCACCATCTCTACTCGACGTTGTTTTTGTCTCATATAATCAAGCCGATATATCTATAATCTTTAAATAGTTTATCCTCACTAATTTATTTATCTTGGCATGCAAGTTATCCACATCATCAAGTAGGTCCACCATGTAAAAATTCTTCCACTAACTCTTCATGCATATACTAAATTTAACATTACATGTGCATGCATGCTATCACAAATAAATAAACTTTTTATGCACTCAACCTCACAATTTATAAGCAAATGTTTTTTATAGAAAATCAAATTATGTGTTAAATTGCAATTTATTTTTCTATGTGTCATTCTTTTTAATAAATACACATCCAAAGTTGCTATAGTTTTTTTATTTAGACAAGGGTGTACACGTCTTCACCATCTCTACTCGACGTTGTTTTCGTCTCATATAATCTCGCCGATATATTGTCGGGAAACTAAATTAACAAAACAAAAATCAAACACATTTTTTACTTTTCATCAAATTTTCTTAGATTTGTTACTTTAAACAATATTTCTTTTGAAAAAGAATTTATATTAAAATTATACTATGTTCCATAAAATTTTCACGTGTTTTAAAACATTAAATACTTTATTAATAGTTCCCGAAGCAACGCGTGGGGTATCATCTAGTTATATATATATATTTTGTATACATGAGAAACTTTCTTACTATGCCCATTTAAAAAAATACTTGATTTTTAATATATTATTTAATTATTTTGTAGTATATATAATATATAAATTTAATTGTTTTACAAGAAAAAGGTAAAAACATAAAAAAAGACTAGGTTGTGGTCCTCCTGTGGGTCTCTCACACGACTCGGCCAGCCCAGCAGTCTGGCGCTAGCCGTTAGGCGAGCGTGGCTCCGCCCATCAAAGCATCGCGTCAATCACTAATTAGCGGGTACCCTCTCGCGTGCCCCAGCAGATGTCATTTTAGACGCTCTCTGGATTCGACACGTGTCGCGTTTTTACTGTGTCCCGCGCGAACAACAACTGTGGCTATGCGCGGACTCTCCTGTGGCTGCGCGCGGACCTGTGGCTTTGGACTGTGGCTAAAAACACTATGGCTTTGGATGAAAACTGGGCTGTGGCAGGGAGTTGTGGCTGAAAAAACTGTGGCTTTGACTGAAAACTGGGCTATGGCAGGGAGTTGTGGCTGAAATAACTGTGTCTGTGGCTGAAAAAACTGTGGCTTTAGCAGAAGCCATGGATAAAAAAATGTGGTTGTGGGGCTGTGGCTGAAAAAATGAGTTGTGGCAGGACTGTGGCTGCACGAAAAACTGTGGCTGGATCTGACCTGTGTGGTAGCTGCGCGCTGTGCGTCCAAAACGTGTCACGTGGCAACACCGGAGCGCGCGAAAAGTGACCTCTGCAGGGCGTGCGGGAGGGTACCCGCTAATTAGTTGTCAATCACTAATTAGCGGGTACCCTCTCGCGCGCCCCCTAAAGGTCACTTTGGGCGCTCTCTGGATCCGGCACGTGTCGCGTTTTTACTGTGTTCCGCGCGAGCAATAACTGTGGCTGCGCGCGAACCTGTGGCTTTGGACTGTGGGGTTGTGGCTGAAAAAACTGTGTTTGTGGCTGAAAAACTATGGTTTGGGCTGAAAACTGGGTTGTGGCAGCAAGTTGTGGCTGAAAAAACTGTGACTTTGACTGAAAACTGGGCTGTGGCAAGGAGCTGTGGCTGAAAAAACTGTGTATGTGGCTGAAAAAACTATGGCTTTGGCAAAAGTTGTGGCTGAAAAAACAGTAGTTGTGGGGCTGTGGCTGAAAAAATAAGTTGTGGCAGGACTGTGGCTGCGCGGAAAATTGTGGCTGGATCTGACCTGCGCGGTAGTTGCGCGATGTGCGTCCAAAACATGTCACGCGGCAACCGGAGCGCGCGAATAGTGACCTCTGCAAAGGCGTGCGGGAGGGTACCCGCTAATTAGTACTAAGTTAGTATAAACTTTGTACTCCCTCCGATCCATAATAAGTGTTGCTCATTTTGTACTAAGTTAGTATAAACTGTTAAACATGATTTTTTTAATATACATAAAATTAATATTTGTATAATTTACAACTGTTAAACATGTACTCCCTCCGATCCATAATAAGTGTTGCTCATTTTGTACTAAGTTAGTATAAACTTTGTACTAGATGGTCGAAACTTATTATGTATCGAAGGGAGTATTAAAAAAGTATTAGATTTATACGAAAAATATAATTAACTATGAAAAATATACATTAAAATATTATGATATGTATTTATTAAATATTAAGTGTGTGCCAAAAAAACCTATTGTGTATTCAAAATATATAGTATGCATGAAAGAATTCAAGATGTTTTGAAAAGTAATAAAAATAAAAATAAAGAAAATTAGAAAAAACACAGCAAGAAAATCGACCAAAGAACAAGGAAAACAAAAAGATAAAAAAAATATCGGAAAACCAATATACCTGAATAAAAATGTATAAAACAATAAAAAAGCGAGGCTACTACATTTGAAAAGTATTAAAAACAACTAGTGATTTTTTTTCACAGAAAGACTGTAGCGGAACCCCCTGCGGTTAATTGGTGCAACAAACCAAATTGCAAGTACCATGCCTTGAAATTGGGTGGGCGAGAAGACATCAGCCCCTTCCTACCACTAGGCTATGCCTTAGTTTGCAAAAAAACTAGTGTTGGTTCGGCCCAATAGAATTCCACTCACAGGAATCAGCGGCGGCAGTTACGTGAGAGCAACTAGTTAGCGAACACCCTCCCGCACGGCCCCACAGAGGTCATTTTTGGCACGCTCTGGAGTCGCCGCGTGTCGCGCTTTGAGTGCATCCCGCACGAAGCAAAAATTATGGCTGCGCGCGCGACACCTGTGGCTTGGACTGTGGCTCAGACTGTGCATGTGGCACGTACTGTGACTCGGGCTGTGGCTGAAAACTATGGTTGTGGCTCGGACTATGGCTGAAATTTGTGGTTGTGGCAGAGGTTGTGGGTGAAAACTGTGGTTGTGACAGGGGTCGTAGCTGAAAACTGTGACAACGGCTCGGACTGTGGCTGAAAATTGTGGTTGTGGCTGAAAAATTATGGTTATGACTCGGACTGTGGCTGAAAATTGTGGTTGTGCGTCCGAAAGACGCCACGAGTCAAACGCGGGAGAACTACGGGGAAACCCCGAAACGCACCAGAATGTGACACTTGGCGCGCTCGAAACGCGCACGAGTGACCTCCGGAAGGGGTACCCTCTAACTAGTGATTGACCCAGTTACATACGGTGGTTGAGAGAGAGCTGTTATGCGCTAGTGAGCCAGCCCAGTTACCGAAATGTGTCTCCATTTTTATATTACGCGCTTTATTTTTCATTTTCTCTTGTCTTATTCTGAAAAAAAAATCACATATTATGAAATAACACAACATAAAAAAACAAAGGAGTTATAAAAGATTTCCCCTAATTTTAAAATTCTACCGTACAAAAAAGTATAAACTAAAAAATATTCATGCATTACAAAAACGTTTTGTCTAGCGTTAAGATAATGTTTGTCGGGTATTAAAAACTAATACTCCCTGCGATCCATAATAAGTGTCGCTTATTTTGTACTAAGCTATTATAAACTTTGTACTAGATGAGTGACATTTATTATGAATCGGATGGAGTAGCACTAAATAATTTAAAACTAAAACATATTCATATGTTCCATAAATTATTTTATAATGTGTTTCAAAAATATTGATCATGAATTTATAAATGTTAATCTTATATTTTGAAAAACAATTAATTATTTCTGATGTGTACAACAAATGCACAATATGTATGAAAATTGTAGTAATTATATATTTGAAAATTTCAATAATGTATTTATAGAAAGTTAAGCATGTATAAAGTAATTTTATTACTTAGAAGAATAGCCCGCGCGTTGCAGCGAAAATCTATGTAAGAACTTTACTATCTAAATTGAAAGTGTATAACATGCATGTAAATAAAATGGATGACATGATTCTCAAAAATAAAGTAGATGACATGGATAAATGATTGGCTATAGTAGTGGGGCGATATGAATTGCTTGCACGTTGAGATACATATCATAAATTAATGCATCTTAGTGGAATTTTATTAGTACTAGATGACATAGAAAAATAATTGGTTACAATATGTGGTGATATGGATAGCTTGGATGTTGAGATAGACACTATAAATACATTTTTAGTGGGGTTTTGCATTACAACAGATATAGATGTGTACAAAAATATCTAATATATTTGAAAAATAGACGTCATTTTTTAATAAAGTATTATGTACTTTAAAATGACTAAATGTGTGTAAAAATTATAAATGGACACAAAGTATTTACAATATAAATGAAACTATAAAAAGCAATACATATGTTATAAAATATTATATATGTACAAAAAATGTGACTGATATGTACGAAAAGTATATATTATGCATGAAAACATTAGACACATGTTGAAGAAAATAAAAACGAAACTGATGAAATCGACCAAAATAAAGAAAATAATAATAAAATGGAAAACCGAAGAAAAATATAAAATACTTGTGCTACATTAGTGGAAAAACAAAAATCATGGATTGTAAATCTTTAATTTTGTACTCATGTTTCAAGGTAGTCGAATTTTGATAAATTTTCGCACGCGGTCGACTATTTGGAATTTTCTTTCACCAGTAAGTTCATTTTTGTTTTGTTTAACATGACTTTTGTGTTGTGCCTTTTTTTCAACTATCGTAAACAAGTAGTTCTACATCTTTAATTGGACCACGGAAACATATCCATATGTGCATGTTATGAACCGATGAATTTTTATGAATTTTGATTGTTTAATTTTTGTTTTACCACCAGTTTCATCTTGCCTTTTCACATGACTTTTTGTTGTACATTTTCTGTTTTTATGATTATACAAGAGTAGATCTACATTACTAAACTACAGAAATTGTATGTACGTGTTATGAATTGATGAATTTGATAAAATCTTCGCATTTGGTCAATCTTTTAAAATGTTTCTCACGGCTTTTATGTTATATGTTCTCTTGTTCAAAGATCATAGAAGAATAGATTTACGTCTCCCTCTATTGTACGAACATGTCACGCTTGGACGTCGGTCGCGTGGAAAACAATTCACATCCAGTTAATTTCGTAAACGTTGGATGAACATACGAGGGGTGTAACACGTTCTATTTTGAGATCGCCCTTCTCTTCTTTCTTCAACATCCCACTCCTTGTGTGTGTTCACAATGTGGATAAAAGGTGAGATTAATCATTTGCATCGGAGAAGCAAAATTCGTGTAACCAAACAATCATCCATGTGTTTTTCCTTAGCTGTGCTACAGAGCACGCAGAAGACTAAACGAGTAATACAACATGATTTTTGTTCCGTATCCACTCAACCAAGCTCTACTTAGTCACAAAGGGCGGAGCACAAAAATGATGAAGCCTATCAAATGCCGGGAGCGAACTAATGTAGCTCGGGCTCTATGTAGCTCTTTATTTTGAAAAAATCAAAACAAATGTTTAAATGTTTTAAAAAAAAAATTCGTGAGAACATATATGTATCCCGCATGAACAAGTAAAATTTCGTTTGAAAATATTGTAATATGTATGCTGCACAAAAAAAAACAAATTATTGCTTTTCAAATGGGCCAATTTTTTTTGTTTTTGGGCCAAAATTTTGTTTTTTTTATGCAGCCTGCATATTACAATATTTTCGAACGAAACTTGACACGTTCATGCGGGATACATATATGTTCTCATGGAATTTTTTTGAAACATTTAAGTATTGTTTTTGGTTTTTCAAAAATAAAGGGCTACTAGAGCCCGAGCTACATTGGCATTTAGCGATCAAATGCCTCCTTAGGGTTCCACGCTATGTCCCTGCATCTGCACGCCACACACCGGTCTTGCGTCGCCGTAAAACAGGCGGGCAAAAGATTTTATCACAAGTTTGCGGAGGTAAAAGTAAGTCGTGAGATTATGTTGTTGGCGAATACAATGATGATAAAAAAAACAAAGAAAAATATCATGAAAACTTTGAGTATAAATGAGATCGTACAGCAAGACCAGTATGTTGGTGCTACAAAATTTAAAAATAGATCGAGTCTAATTAACTAAAAGGTTGTTCAATGTATTTATTTTTCTTAGGACTTATTAATAGAGACCCATACTTCATAATTATTTATGGATATTCATGTGCTTTCCTTACCCCTTCTTTTACATTTTAACTATGAGGTCGGTCCAAACAGGGTCATCTAGACCTGGTATTACAACTAGAATCGATTTTATTCTGAACTCGGTGTTTTGGTGCTCGAGCGCACCTAGTCCTGGCATTTTGGGCGTTGGTATTGTTTTTGGTGCTCGAGCGCACCTTGTATTGTATAATAAAATCATACGAAAAAGTTTAAATCTGGCAATTAGTAAATATGTGACAATGTTACTTTATTGAGTAGTGCCACACACACTAGCAATAGTAATTGCATCCGTGGACGTCAAGCCACACCTTTCGATAGTGCCCACTTCTCAGGAAGGAAGCCCTGATCGTGATTCCATGGGCAACTATGGTGTATCCAATGTTGTGACGCGCACGGCGGCACATGCAACACCGCATTGCCCCTTCATCTAGATCCCTGGATGGTGACACGGTCGATGTCCCTGATGGTACAGTGGTGGTGCCTACGAAGAAACGACGCGGAGGATTGGCCTCGCTAAGTTGTGGCTTTCTCGCCCACCGCATGTTCGTCAAGTGTGAGGCTAACACACATGCTTATTATATGTATTTAGTATTCAATTGTGCAACTGAATAGTGGGTCGAATCAGTAAATAACGAATTTATAAAACTGGTCGATCTGTAAAAATAGGAAAAAGATATAGTTGCGATAACAAAAACACACAAAAGGTACTTATGAAAAGAATTGTGCCACGTGTCACACCCTGAACAATTATATACCTAAATGAACCGGCATCACAAGTTAGTGGATCAATTTACCCGCAAAAAAGAAAAACTCTGTGTATGTATCTGTATTATCGGTGCAAGTTGATGCAATTAACTCTAAAAATAGGGAAATAAATGCAGTACGTACAGCGGAGTCCCGTACATACTACATCAAACACCCGTCGGCTACTGCCCAGTGCTAGCTGTTGAGTGTACGCATACATCAGCTCCGATCACCCAAAAATCAATCAACTCCGCGTGGATTGTCAAATTGAGCAGTTGAACGAACCTGCACAAGAGTCCAGAATTAGGCCGTCCACGAATTCCCTGTTCCGCTAGCTTGCGTGCTGAACGCAGCCCGGATCGCCGCCCAGAATGTTTTCACTTCCACGTCGCCATTGGCGGAGGTTCCGTGCACGTAGCCGCGTACGTGCTCGGCGGGCATGCGCCCATGTGCACCCAGAGAGACACCTGCACGGCAGAAACACATATACGGTCGTACGGACGGACGGACGGACAGACTTGTGTGGCCGTTGAGCACGACCGAAACCTCGTCTTGAACCTGATTTGCACACGCAGTTTCCCCTCTCTGTCGTACGATTAATTTGCACACACACTGTAGGTGTATGTATGTATTGGAGTACTTACTATTTAATTTATTTTTCTCTTGACATGTACTAGCACACACTGCATATGAATTTGGTGGCGCGCCTGTCCCGATGGCGACGCCATTTTTTGTTAAAATCACATTGGTCCCAACATTGGATATACATGTGCCACTGATATCATAGAAGAAGGCAAGGATGACGAAAAAATATCTCAGAAAAAAGGAACGAGCAGGCGAGTACACAGATACTTGTAGTTCTAGACCTTGCCGAAGGAAAAATATCCTGGAGCCAGAGCGGCCGGGCATGAGAGATTCCGAGCTCGTGGTGGCAGCGCACGCCTCGGTGGCCATAGCCCGAAGCAGGCAGCTGACAAGGAGAGTGTGATCCCCAAAAGCAAGTGACCGCGGGGGGTGGACCCGGGCGCGGCTACGTGGCGCCTATCCCCGGGGAGATGAGGTTGCTTCAACGTGTGGCCGTCTCGCTGCTCTCTGCTTGCTTGCTCGGCCCAACCAAAGATATTTCTCTCTTCCTCTTTTGCCTTTTCGTTTCCGGGCGAGCGAACGATCGGATCGGACGTATGGGCGCTCTTTTGTCCCGTTGCGGCGTGGTTGTGCCGTAGCGGCCATGATCTTTTACAGGGACAAGAAGAAGAAGAAGAAACAAACGTGGTACCAGTCGAGACTCGAGAGTGCCAATGGAACCGGTATCTCTTTCTTGCGCTTTTGTTATGTAAACCCAGCACAGAAAGAGCAATTACAATGGGGTACTTCTGCCTGTAACGTCTACATATTTGATAAATTTAGGGCTTCCACGTTTGGATTTTTCAAATTTAACATACATATGTTCACAAATTGTCGATGATCTCTCCCACTATCTATTTCGTTTAACTTAGGATAAAAGTTAAAAGTTAAAAGTAAATAAAAAGATGTCCCTGATAGTAATGAGGCCTTGTCTTTGTTGAACGGGATGCAATATATTCAGATGGATCTCACCACTCCAATGATCGTCCAAAACAAATAAATAAATGCGTCCACAGAACATAGGCATTGCATATAGAGGGTCATCCTCTTGTTTCTTCATGTTTGCAGTTGTCTCAATTATATTCAATTTTTGAATTCATAAACAACATCAAAACAGTACATAGATAAAATTAGACATAGCATATATCGAACCTAGAAAATATTATTACAACCCCATATAAGCATAGCAAGTTCAGAAAATAAGCTTCTATCCCCTTTTTATAGATAAGAGGAATCGAACAATGTATACGGACGAACATAACATTTTATGATAGTTCATATCATTTCACAAAATTACATCCAATATTACGATAGATAAAAGATAGATGAGGCATCGGACTTCAACAATTCCTTGTCGATACCTTCCCTTTGGGGTCTCCGAAGCAACGGCGGTAATCCTCAGCGTAGGCGTTAGCGGTCGAAGTGGTGTTGTAGTCGTCAACGTCAATGAAAGAGAACGAGGGTGAAGAGGAGATGTCGGTCAGGCGTCAGCTCTATGGACCCTCTCCTTGGTGAGGCGTTGATCCTTCGCCGTGATGGTTGCCCTCTGTCACACGAGCTGCTCATACTCCTCGATGCCCAGTCGCAATGCCTTGTCATTTTTGCGGTGACGATGACATGCATTCATTTTTATTGAGTGCAAGGGATGATGGATGACATCGCAGAGGAGGTCGTCAATCGAGTCGATGAGTGGAAGCGGCTCAAGCAAGGGTTTGCATGATTCGCAACAGGGCAGACTAGTCGGTATGCGCCATCCATACCTCGCACAGCGAGCGGCCCGTGCCTCTAACTCGAGGAGACAAGGCTATAGTCTCGACGGTGCTAGCACGGGTGCCCCAGCCATCCTGGAGGGGACAGGGGTAGAGGTGTCCAACGACACTGCTCGCCCTGCACGCCTAATCGAGAGGGCACCGATTGGCGAGCTCGGGCTGGCATGAAGCTTAGGATGCCCAAGCACCGAGGAGGGCGCAGAGCTTGAGCTCTCGCCCCTATCCGTCAGCGACTAGCGGAGGGCGTTGCGTCCCGTCGTTCGGGATGAAGCTCAAATTCAACATCGCAGAGAGCGCATCTCATTTAATGGGGTAAAAAAGATCATGTTAAAATTGCCGGTGCATTTATATATTAAAAAATAGTGCTTGTTAAGTGTATTTCTAGATTTTATCCTAAGTTGAAAATATAAATTTTTGTCCAATTTTATAGAGAAAATGAGCAGTATTTATGGCACTAAATCTATAAATTAGATAACCTTTATTTGTGTATATGTTCAGATACATATGTAGACAAATGAACGTCATTTAATTTGAAATGGAGGGAGTAATATATACCAATTTGATGTCATATATTTTTCTACTCTTTTCTATAAAATTGATCAAAATTTTAAAATTTTAACTTAGGATAAAAGTTAAAAGTTCACTTATACACGGACCGAGGGAGTAGTTTCAAAATAAATAAAAAGAGAAAGGGATCGGAGCATAATTTGTAATTAAACCAAGGCTCTATTCATGAAATGAGCTCATTTTTCTCCGTGAGAATTCTATCTCGTTATTTATTCACTGGAAGTGCCGAGCACACGCCCCTCCATAAATTAAGGAGCAAAACAACCCCACACAAACAGAAAAGAGAGCACACAGTACGAGCGAGCCAGAACCGAGAGGACGGAGTGAAAGAGCACGAGATCCTTATCTCCTCCGGCCTGCGGGGGAAGCAAGCACGCCACGCCATGGCCGCCGCGGTCGTCCACCTCTCCATCCACGGCCGCCTCCGCCGCGCTCCAGAGATCGTCTCTCAGGCGGCGTGCCACCGCCCTTCCCTCCTCCGCTGCCGCGCTTTCAAGCAAGAAACCGGTGGTGACGATGAGAAGCCGTCGTCGCCGCCGAACGAGCCGCGGAAGCGCAGGAAGGGGCCGCTGTACAAGCTGAAGGCGGCCATGCAGGGGCTCGCGGGGTCCAAGTCGGCGGCGGCGGAGGTGTATGGCGGGCAGTACGAGCTCGCGGTCGAGAAGGCCGAGGAGATCTTCTTCTCGGTGAGCTCCGTTCGCGAACCATCGATCACCCGACATGAGCAGTTGCTTAATATGGTTAATCTTGTCAATTGATCGTTTGCCCGGTGCTTCGTTAACTTAATACTACTCCCTTCGTTCCATATTAACCGTCGCTTAAACGGATGCACTATCTAGCACCGAACGTCTATATATCATAATTAAGCCGCATGGGTGTGTGAATAGCTTGATCTTAAATCTGTTCCAAGGACTAAATTCTAGTTGATTTTCTCTTCTAGTCTGGTGTTTAGGATTCCAACCCACTAGTAGTGGCACAATCGATGTGTTCGACACTGGCCCAGCGTGTTCTGAATATACGAGTTACTATTATAAAATTGCTAGACTCTAGGTTGCCTAATTTTTTGCTAAATCTTACTCACTTGAAATGAACATTGTGGGCCTAAAATTGCACTATGAACGGTGTGTAGTTAGCTATACGATTACTGCTATTTTTAGTTTAAAGGGTTCATACGGTGAGGTGGGGATGAGGAGAGATGGTTTGACGTTGGTAGTGTCATTTTTCTTCTCCTGATTCTAATCTAATTGCCTGTGCGTTATCTACTTATCGCAAGGTTGTGATAAAAAAAGTACTTACCCGCAAGGTTTGTTTATTTGCTATTTAGAACGGCTGCCTCGTGCCTACTCGTATATAATCTATTTAAGTTGTCCAGTCATTTGGTACAGACTTACAATGGCCGTGTTGACTCTTTGCATGCTCAACAATCAACAGTAAAGAATTTTATCCTTTTCTTTTTCTGAAACGTATCACATAATGTAGTCCTTCGTAAAACATAAATGATCTCCACTCACTGATTTCCTTCTCCTCTCAGGTTGCTACTCAGGTAGGCAGATACGTTATCACTATGATGAGCAGTGGTGTTGTACTAGCAGTTGGATTTCAGTTATCAGGTCAGTCATATACTCACGTACAATCTACTGCATTGCCCTTTGTATTCTTCCTTTCTCTTTATTTTATATAAATCGCTCATAGGGTTTCAGTGAATACTTAATAATATGTCTACCTTTGTATTTAGGTGGAGACAGCCAAACAAATGCACTAATTTGGTATAGCTGGCTTGGTGGAGTAATTATCGGCACAATGCTAGGTGCAAACAGTGTCCTAGAGGAACACTGCAGAGCTGGACCTCGCAATGTTGTCATAACGGGAAGGTAGCTCATTTTACATTCTTCTTCTGGCATTGACATGTGAATCGTTTGCCAGGAAGTAGTGTGCATGCTCTAAATATAGAACAAAACAAATAATCTAATTCCATTAATGTCTCCAAGATAAGTTGATAGGAAATACTATTTCACCTCAGTATTTTCTTTCTACAGATTGCATATGTTGATTATAATAGTCTTGAAGTATGCCTTTATTGATATACAAAGGAGGTTATGACGTGTAGTTACATATTACAATCCCCTAAATCAGTTACCTTATAAACATGTGAAGTAAAACTGTAAAAGTCAATGGATGTTATTTCATGGATGAGACACCACTGATTGCGTACATGGGAAGTTGTTTATTATTGTTATTTATTTTTTACGATCATCATTGACCCTGTAGTTCTATTTTGGCAGCACGAGAGGGTTAGGAAAAGCACTTGCTCGGGAGTTTCTTCTTGCTGGAGATCGTGTTGTAGTTGCTTCCCGCAGGTGGTAGTCCTTGACATAATGCTTCAAACATTAGTTCAATGTTTTGTCTTAGTTTTCTTACTATCTCCATTTCCTTTGGCAGCCCTGAGTTAGTTCTTCAGACCATCAGTGAGCTTGAAGAGAACATACAGGAGGGGTTGTCAGTTGCCAAGAAGAAACAAAGAGAAACTTTATTACAAGCTAAGGTTGTTGGTACATCTTGTGATGTTTGCAAACCAGAAGATGTAAAAAAGCTCGTAAATTTTGCTGTTGGTGAGCTGGGTTCGATTGACATTTGGGTAAGTAATCTTATATCCTATATACCTAAATATTTGATCCCCACTACCTCTAATTATCTCAACATGCAGCCTCCCACCTCATCACATGTGCCACATCCGCATCCACTAACACTTTCTTAGCACATGCATAACCCAATTCAATTGTTGCAACTTGCAACTGCATGCTATGGTCCAGCGTACCTGCATACTTTTCGTTCACACACGACTATTTTTGAAAATAATAACTTTGATTTATATCATTTCCTTCGTACTGAATTCATCCAAAGTTAATCTTTAAATTCCCGCAGCAACGCGCGGAGAGATCACCTAGTTCTGTAGATATAACGTTAAGCATCTGTTCTGCATTTTTCATGTCAAGAGTCACTTGGATTCAGTAGAAAAGTACAACTTTACCGACTTTTACCCTTTCATTTCATTCTGTATTTGCATTATAGACTGCTCTAAATATTTATCGTTTCTTAATTCATCTACAGATAAATAATGCTGGCACAAACAAAGGTTTTAGGCCACTGGTAAATTTTTCAGATGAAGATATTACCCAGGTTTGTTCGTTGATATCTTCTATCTGTTCGGAATGCTTCCTTTTAATACCAGGAATACTATAACTAGATCGATCACGCTCGATCATCCAATCTGATTTCACTATTCCTTAAAACTGTTTTCCTGGCTTTATTTGCAGATCGTCTCAACAAACCTAGTTGGTTCTTTACTCTGCACCAGAGAAGCTATGGATGTCATGCAGTACCAAGAGAAGGGAGGTCATGTATTCAACATGGATGGAGCGGGATCTGGAGGATCAAGCACACCATTGACAGCCGTGTAAGCAGCTGAGCCATTGAATTACCTGCTATTTCTTTAACACTTACATTGTAGAGACGATGTGTCCTGCTTTTCTCTTTGTCTAGAACATGATGATACATTGTATTTGACGCTCTTGCTTTTACAATGAAACTAAATCTGATGCTGATCTGCAATTTTACAGTTATGGTTCAACTAAGTGTGGACTAAGGCAGTTCCAAGCATCACTTATGAAGGAAAGCAGAAGATCAAAAGTTGGAGTACACACCGCGTCTCCTGGAATGGTCCTTACGGATCTCCTTCTAAGGTAACCTCTAAGTTACTTGAATTTTCTTCTAAGGTAACCTCTAAGTCCATTCTGAATTTGGCGCAAACAAGAAAAGTTCATTCTGATCACAAAACCCTAACATTCTCTAATCTATGATAAGTAGCACCATCCCCTAGGCCCCAGCCGGCCCATATACGAACATGTGATAGCACATTCAAAAAAGTACTGTACCTGTTGATTCCTCTTTTGTAGGAGGCTTTGTTTCTTCAATGCTATGGTACATTAGTCTTGTGGTGAAAAATAATTCATTTGAAGAAATGCCTATTGATCCTAGTAACATTACTTTATCATTTTGTTCTGTCTTCCTTTGCAATATTGGTCTTTATTTTTATTAGATTAGTCTTTGGGACAGTTGTAACTACGTTATCTTCCCCAAGAGAGTAACGTCATTTGTAAATTTTGTGAGACAACAGCTGTTCTAAAGAATCAAAAATTTCTTCGGTGCATTCTCCTTAACATTGTTAATTCGACCCTACGATGTGAATGTAGATGTTACGGTCTTACCTTAGCACTAATTACATAATAGTATGCCACTTCCGACTAACAACCACATATATAATAAGCCACTTCTTAGTTTCTGTATAAATATAGTCAATGTGTGTAATATGTTGGAGCTGTTAGTCTCACAAAATTAATAAAGCAATGGAGAGTTCAAACATGGCCATTTTTACTGGCCATGCTGTATAGATAAAATAAAATGTGCTGCCACTTCTCTGTAAATGATGATTCTACGTAGTCTTCCATATGGTCTGATTGTTCTTCAGTTGTCATGTACCTGAATGTACAGTCATACTGTTGTTAACCTACAGTCTATTCTTTGCAGTGGTTCATCTCTCCAAAATAAACAGATGTTCAATATAATATGCGAGCTTCCTGAAACAGTAGCAAGGACATTGGTTCCAAGAATGCGAGTTGTGAAAGGAAGTGGGAAGGCCGTAAACTACCTGACACCACCAAGAATCTTGCTTGCCTTGGTTACTGCATGGGTTCGCCGAGGCCGATGGTTTGACGAAGAGGTAGCCTGCTTCTTTCTGTAATACCCCTCCATTTTGTTGATCCATCTTTCGCAGGTTCTGACCGATCGTCTACCTATCGCAGGGGAGAGCAGTATATGCAGCTGAGGCTGATAGAATTCGCAACTGGGCTGAAAGTCGAACCCGCTTCTCCTTCACAGATGCCATGGAGATGTACACAGAGAATACATGGGTTTCCGTGTTCTCACTCTCCGTCGTCTGTGCATTCATAATGCTTTCCAGTTCAGGCGGACCTTTCCCTGGCACATAATAATCCCTGGAGTTGCCAGACCAGACGATTCTTTTTTCACCACACATGAATTCTATCATCTAATGACATATGACACGACAGTTGCAAAGGGGGCAAAGGTGATCCCGGACGTGTAATTGTGCGCAAAGAGGATCATCATCAGCCGCCTTTCCATTTAAGGATGAGCTAACCATGCCCTCAGATTGAGAAAAAGGTAAATAGCATTTGTTATGTGGGCATTCCACTTACTGTAATCTAGTCTGTAAGCTGTCTTGTAAGAACATGTGTCTGAAGCAACCATGCCTGTGTCTGAACACGGAAAGAGTCGACGGGCATGCTTGTGTCTTGTACATGTATGTTGTCATGATCCTTGTAAATTCCCAATTGTCGCTTTGTACCCTTAAAAATGGTATAGCAGGTTGGCAACATAGTTTAGCATTCGCCATGCATGGTTCTTTGAAGTGTAAAGTTCAGGATACGTGTATCCCTTTCTTATAGATTCATACTGTAGAAGGGAAGTTCAAAAAGTTGTATAGAAATAAACAAAGACTGCAATGAACTAATGAAGTGGATGTTTGTATACATGAAGCAATTTTGTACTCTGGCTTCTGAATGGGAAAAAAACACTTCACCTCGGATGCTACAGCCTATGAACTAGAGTACAATAAGGCAAGAAAAATGCATATCAGCATTTGCAAGAATTGGTACTAGGAAAGATGTGCTGAAGCGCAGTATGGGCGTACGGGCGCGTACTGCATGCGTTGGCAACTTTGCTGAGCGAAAGTGAGGAGACAAGGGCCTTCTTTTTCCAAGTGATGATAACAACATGCACTTCGAAAGTTGGATGCCAAATTCCTCAGCTTTTTGTATGCGCAGGTCCTTTAAGTTGAAGGTCGGAAGCTTCCTACTTGCACACTCCAACCTCCGGAAAATATCAGGTGTGCCAGTGCTACCACAGTAGGTGCTTCCCTTAAAAAATGAAAATAAAACATATTAACATGTTTCGAAAAATTCCAAAAAAAATATGTGACTATTCATAAGACATATAAAAATATATATACAATCTATACAAAGTTCAAATCGAAATTTTTTTTTGAAACGGAAGGCAAAAGGATTGCCTTATATATTAATTAAGAAGATAATAGAGTTTGTTTTGTTAAGAATACAACACCCTTGGATACGTAAGGTCATCACTCTCCCGGCATGATGGTACCCAATTCTTTTGCTCCCGCTACAACCCAAATAGCTGCATCAGCCATGATGTTGGATAAGAGTATTGTCGGCGGAGCACACTTGCGGCGGAAGACTCTTGCATTCCGCTCGTTCCATACGGTCCAAGAAGTGAGCATGACGAGGGAGGCCATGGCCTTTCGGTTCGGAACGCGGATGTCGGAGAGACCCACCCACCAATCCTTGACAGAGTGCAAGAGGTGCCAAGAGGATGTGTTGATGTGTGTCAGTTGAAACTTCTCTATGATCATGCCCCAAAGTCTGAGTGTGTATCGACATTTGAAGAAGAGGTGATCAGCAGATTCAATCACGCCCGAGCAAAGCGGGAAAGCGCCACAGTTGGGCACCCCCGCTTGGCCAACCTATCCGCAGTCCAAATTCTATTTTGGATGGCAAGCCAGGCAAAGAATTTGACCTTCGGCGGAGCCCAAGCCTTCCACACAGCATGCTCCATCGTAGAGCGGATAGTACCCAAAAATTGCGCCATATATGCGGATTCCGCGGAATAGGCTCCACTGTCAGTGTGCTTCCATACGATGTCATCCTCCGTGCCCTCTTCAAGGTGGAAACCGCGTAATGTGGCCCAAAGCTCCAGGAACTGACGAAAATGCTCGAGTGAAAAGCTCGCATCCAATTTGACCTTGGAGACCCAAGCGTCCTCCTTCAAGGCCTCCCGGACCTTCCAATTTTTCCTCGACGAAGCCTTGAAGATGAGGGGCGCAATATCTTTCGGCTTTCGATCATGCATCCAAGGAGAGTCCCAAAACGGGGTGCGAGCACCATCACCGATGTGGATGGAAGTGGAGGCATAGAAGAGGTCATAGTCTGTAGCATCACACGGGTTCCCCGTCCCAACCCACATCTTAGTGGGTTCCTTCCATTCGAACCAAAGCCACCTCAACCGGAGGGCACGCGCAAATTTGTCTGTGTGAAGCACCCCCAGCCCCCCAAGGTGCAGTGGACGACACACCATGCCCCAATTAACCTTGCACTTTGCGCCGGTGGCTTTTTCTGTGCCCGTCCAAAGAAAAACTCTTTGAAGCTTGTTGATGTTGCGAATGATGCCAGGGGGGACGATGAGCGGAGTGATGAAGTACACAGCTTGTGAACTAAGGATCGACTTGACAAGGGTCGTGCGACCACTGGAGGTGATGTTTCAGCCATCCCAGGGGACCCTCTTCGATGCCACTTTATCCTCGAGGAACTGAAAATCGATGGCCTTAAGCTGCCGCACCGAGAGGGGGAGTCCCAAGTATCGCATAGGGAAGGAGGTGCGGGAAGCCGGGAGCGCCTGGAGCACATTAGCCAAGTCAATGTGACCACATCGAATGGGGGCAACAAGGCTTTTGTTGAAATTGGTGGAGAGCCCCGTGACATCACCAAAAAGCCGCAAGATGCGGGAAAGGTTGTCAATGTCATGCTTGATGGGTGCCATGAAGATCGCTGCATCGTCAGCATATAGGGAAGTGCGCAACACTGTGCCACGACCGCGGATCCTGTGGAGCAGACCACGTCTAGTTGCAACATCGAGGAGCCGCTGCAGGGGGTCGATGGCAATAACAAAGAGCAAGGGCGAAAGCGGGTCCCCCTGCCTGAGGCCCCTCCCATGGACAATCGGCGTACCGGCAACACCATTCAAGAGGATCCGTGATGAGGACGTGCAAAGAAGTGCAGCAATCCAATCTCGAAAAATGGCAGGGAAGCCCCGTCTTTGGAGAAGGTCGAGGATGTATTCCCACTTTACCGAGTCAAACGCCTTCCGAATGTCAAGCTTGAAGAGCAAGGAGGGGGTCTTGCGAATGTGCAATCGCCGAGCAAGATTTCGCACATACATAAAGTTGTCATGGATGCTTCGAGTTTTGATGAAGGCGCTTTGCGCACGCGAAACAAGAACGTGCATGTGAGCGCTCAACCTCAAGGCAAGAATCTTGGAAAGGATCTTGGCCACCGCATGGATAAGACTTATGGGACGGTAGTCGGAGATCTCCTCATCCCCCTCCTTCTTGGGGAGGAGGACAACATTAGCAGAGTTAAGCCATCCAAGGTTGGCCGTGTGAAGGGTGCCGAACAAAGAGACGACCTTGAGGAGGTCCACCTTGATGATCTCCCAACACTTGATGAAGAATAAGTCCGTGAATCCATCTGGGCCAGGTGCCTTGTCAGACGGCATCTGGTTGATGGCTTCCTTCACCTCCTCGGGTGAGATGGGTGCCGCAAGTGACTGAAGGTCATGAGTCTCGAGGCCAAGCTCCTCCCAGTTAAAGTCACAGCTCCGTGTGCCCCCTTTACCCATAATCTCCGAGAAATGACGATGGATGAGACTCTCTTTTTGCTCATGCTCAGTGGCCCAACCGTTGTTGTGCTTGATCCGATGGATGTGATTTTTCCTCCTTCTGGCATTCACCCTACGATGGAAGAATTTGGTGTTTGCATCCCCTTCCTTGAGTTTAACAAGCCTAGCACATTGCTTCTTGCAGGCACGCTCAATCACGGCCAAGGCGACGACCCTTCTTTTGAGCCTAGAACGGAGATCGGCCTCCGCCGGAGACAGAGGGCGTTCATCTTGAGCCATGTCAAGGTGGAGGATGACAAGGAGGGCGGTATGGTGCATGATCTTGGCTTTGGAAAAAAGCCTCTTACTCCACTCGGATAGGCGAGAGCCCGTCTTCTTGAGCTTATGAAACAAAACGTGGCAGGGCTCAGTGTGGTCAACGTTTTCATCCCAAGCCTTGGCGACCACCTCCATGAACCCTGGGATAGAAACCCAAAAGTTCTCAAACTTGAAGCTCCGAGGCCTGCGAGGCCCAATATCGTCCGCTAGGAGGAGTGGGCAGTGGTCCGATAACGAGGACGATAAAGCGTGAAGAGTGTGGGTGCTGAAGAGCATGTCCCACTCGGCGTTGCAAAAAAATGAGTCAAGCTTGCACAACGTCGGATTTTGCCTCTCATTACTCCAAGTGAATCTCCTGTTCTGGAGGTGGATCTCCTTGAGGTCGCAGAGGTGAAGGGTGTCGCGGAACCGCTTAATCCGTCTTCTATTGATATTCCTCTTGTTCTTGTCGCGGGCCCGAAAAATTTGATTAAAGTCCCCTAAAGTTAGCCATGGCACCCCATTGGGCGGTTTGAGACCGATAATCTCAGAGTAGAAGGCTTCCTTGAGCTCAGCAGAGGTTGGGCCGTAAACAGTGGTGAGCTTGAAAAAAACATCGGTTGCTTTGACGCGCACCATTGCCGAAAGGCAAAACACGTCGCAAGAGATACATGAAATATCAACGGCGTTCTCGTCCCATAGCAGCATTATTCCACCACGAGTACCCACAACCGGCCTTTGCGCAAAGCTGCGGAGCCGGTTTCCTCCAAGAAATATAGCCATGAATTGGTCGACACTGGCAAGCTTTGTTTCTTGCAAACAAGCAATCTGACAAGAGGAAGCCCGAATAGTTTCATTGACCGTTGCACGGCGGTCCGGACAGTTTAGGCCCCTAACATTCCAGCTAAGAACATCACAATGTTGTGCAGCCATTAAAAGACCAAGACACCCTAGACAGAGAATGCTGAGACAAGTTGCAGCTACCAAAAGATTGATGGAAGCCACGCTGGGCAAATAAAAAGCTACAAGAGGTACCCAAAACAACACGCACTAGCCTCCAGAAGTAGTGATTCCAGCAGGCATCCCTTGGATGTTGAACTAACATTTAGAAACTAGCACCCTGTAGGCGACTGGGCAGGTTAGGCAGCCGCCGTCTGCACCGTACCATCATCATGGTCGAGGGCGTCATCACCACCGTGCCGGATGAGGCCATCCTCAGCGCCGTTTGCCTGTGCATCATCCAGCTTAAAGAAAGCACGCATGGCACCAATAACATCGTCAGGTAGCTGGCCCTTAAATTTTGCCGCGAACTCCAGGATAGCACGCTCCGTGATGTCCTCTCCATCTTGTATAATACCCAGTGAGCGGCAGATTATCGGTCTGCCAAATCAAAACTGAAGACCTGCAAAGTGATGACACTATTATTGGCCTCTCCATCGTGATGACACTATTAATCGAAATTTAAAATACACATTGAGAGACAAAAAAGAAAAAAAATCATCATTAATAGTGTCACAAAAAGGCAGAAGCCAAAATACACTATTCCCATTTTTTTTGTTTGGAAAATGGTATCATGGGAGCACAGGGTATCTACCCATAATTCCCATTCCGTATTCTCATATGACCCATCTTACAGCATACACTAGAAAGAAGCAAATCAAAACTGAAGACCTGCAAAGTCTTGCCCTGCTTTTTCCTGTTGTGGTAATTCCTATCTGGAGTCGGCATTGCCACTAACTAAATCGACATATGCCACTGCTCAAGACAAGGGCAAGACAGTCAGCCAACCATGCTCTTTATCCATCCTGAACAGTGGCCGTTGACCTACCACTCAATGGATTTCCTTTCTCCTTTTTGGCTTTGCAGTTGCAGGTGACCAGATACTGAACAGAGCGCACCGCAACAGCGTGTGGGTGCTCCCGAAGACTGCACTCCGCCGTTCAGTCCACGTCCGTTGGAGCTGTGGATGGTTCATTCAGCGGCGAGCTTTTCTATGTAAACATCATGAATGTTGAAGGCCTCGGTGCAAGAAGTGCGATGTGGAGCCCCGAGTAGAACATTATTGCAGAATGATGTGCCTGTCTTGACGACCAAGGCACGATCTTGTTAAAAAAAAAGATACCACTGTACTCGCTGCTTTTTCTTCTCCCGATAGCCCATGATCATATGATATGATCACTCTTCTTCTTCCTAGTGGCGGCTACGGGCTACCGCGAGGTTAAAACACTGAGATTGGACGTCCACATGGTTGATCCGAAAGCAACGGAGGCATGAGGAATATACGCGGGCGGCAGGCCAGGATTTGGACATGTGCAGGCACATAGAGCCGGCCAAGCCAAGATACGCACAAAATATGAAAAGGTGGCGTGGTTGTGCGACGGGGATAGGCCACTAGCAGCCACTCGCGTGCATGTGTGTGTGCATCGGTGGATCATGTGGGCATTGCGAAAGCAACGCCCACCATACATCAAACGACAGGAAGGAAGGTGAGTAAAACCCTAATACGTGATGATACGTCCCCTCTGGCTCTGGGGGAAAACTAGAGGGGAACAAAACTTACAATGGTCGTTTTTTTTTGCGCATACAAATGGTCGGTTAATCAAGGAAAAATTCGTAGGAAAATCACACAGCTAGCTGCTATACCAACTACCAAGATACATCATCCGAGCTCATTGCATGTTTGATACGGTGCCATCTTTTATGTAAGAAAAAAAGAAGAGGGAATTGGCGGTTAGAAAGACCAGGGAATTAGGAACCATCAGAATTCGCATGTTGTCATAGATGCTGTCTGCCTCCAGATTTCATGCACAGTTGCTGAGATATGGTCTTGTAAAAAAGACCAGAAAAGGCCAGTTGATGTTTCAAAAGAATCACGAATCGTTGTAGGGAATCAAACAACTTGCACAATAGCAGGGGTACTGATGCTACCAACGAGGTTAACTTGATGGGGATTGTGGACTCGGTGTCATACTGCATGGTTAGGGTATTTTCAACGCTCATCCTTAAACCTTTCAAATTCTTTCGGACTATCAGTATCATTTTTACGATCCAACACGGCGCTGTATCCGTCCACGAACCAGTATATATGTTTGTTTCTTTCGCAAATTTGAACAAAATTAGGGGAGCTTTGCGGGACTCTGGATCGTCGATATGTAGGACTTCGACACATCCAACCCACTCAAATTCCCCTCTTGGCTCAGTTTTTTCTTACTCCACCCCTGCTCTTCTTAGTTGCTTTGCATCCGCACCCTCCTCACCCCATTGCCGTTGTATTCTTCGCTTGCCTCCCAACATTGCTGGATCTCAGCAACATCCAGCAGCGCACCTACCATCTAGTACCGCATCACCACCCACCTCGGATCTATCCACAATCAGGTACACTGCGCTTATTTTCCGCCACCATCCATGATGGATACCATGCCCGACAGGTGTTCGGTCAAATGGTATTATGTTTTTTAACCGTCTCATTGTTTCGATAGATCACGATGGCAAGATATTCGGCGATGGAGGACAAGTTGTTATGCGATGCTTGGTTGTACGTGTCTGTGAACTTTCTAGGCAGGAAGCAAGCGGGCATGAGCTTTGCCAAAGCGTCCATTCTTCGTTTCATGAGCAAAAGCATAACAGATACTACGACTTGCATATGATCCATGACTGCAATGTCAAGTCTCTAGCTCATATGTGGTACGCTATTTTCAACTCTATCAACAAATATCACAGTGTGGTTAGTCAAGTGAATAATATGATGCAACCGATCACCCCAGCTATGGAGATTGTAAGTTTTTGTTCAGTCTTGTTCTATATGTTGATCAATTCATTGATCAACTCAATGCTAGAACTGGTGATCATTACATTATATATCATGGACACGTTGCGGTGCTGTATCAAAGAAACGAGGGAAAATCGTTTATATGGATGCACTGTTGGCTGAAGCTAAGGAGGCGATTTGAGTCGGACACCTTGTTTCCATTTTGAGGATAGCTTCATTTCGATTGAATTTGATGAATTATAATATCTTGTGCTATTTATGAACGAATTATGCTATTGTCTATAATTATTTTGAGCGTAGTCGGTTTTAGAAAAAAAATTCTAAGGGTGGTCATTTGTGCTTGGGATTGAATGGATGGCTCCCGCATCAGTGTTCGCAGATTAACCCTTCCTATCCGCGGACGAATGCAACGTCTATTTTAGGGATTAGCGTTGACGATGCCCTTAGGATTTTGCGTTGGTATTGCCAATGGTCTATTGTTCACGCAAAGTAAGAAAGTACCTTTTTTTGCGAAAAAACACAAGGCTATATTAAACTTGACCAATCCTTATAAGGTCATCCTTATAAAAATTAAAAATTGCACGCATATTTTTGGTAAAGACAACGACATCCTTATCCCACATTCACCGGTGGCGCGCTGTGAACGAAGCTCGATACTATCTTTGAACCTTCAAAATACAATCGAAGCCATGAAAGCATTATCATGAAGCGGCCAGTAAGTTACTGGTTGATGCCAAAAATGTCGATGATAGCAATATGAAAAACAAATTGATGTCTATAAGAACAAGATGGAAAACTAAGCATGTCGGACAACCGCCCCAGATCCACCAAACAGATCCTCTCGGCATTTTGGAACCCATATGCTTAGCCTTCGATTGTCCAATTTTTTCCTCTTGGAGGCGGCAAAAATTAGGGATGTAATTTTCTTAGGCATCCCCCCTTGCAGCCACAGAGATTGTAATCTAAGTTTTATTTGTAGGAGTTTCGTTGTAAATTTATAAGGTATCTGCTTTGCTAGAGCAATAATCATACAACAAAAACGTACAAAAGGCGTTTTGCGATGATCTCCATATCAATTTTGCAGTATGGTAGAGTCGCTTTTAGGCTTCCTCCCTTGCAACCATGGAGAGTTTCAATAAGGTGCTTTGTCACAACTAACAAACTTGCAGTATTTTCTTACCCATTTTAATTTATGTACCATCACACATGTATGCATAATTCACAGAACGCCCCCGTCGTCCGTACTTCGGTACGTGGAACAAAATGGTGCAGTTTAGTACTCCGTATTGACGTACGGTGTTTTGAAAGCAAAAGACTAGACTTGCGCCCTTGTTGTCGATTGGCCACCCGTTCAGTTCAGTGCACGTCATGCAACGTATCCTGACCGGTGACACGAAAGGCGGTGGAGGGGAACGCATGGCCTTGCTTGCACACCCATCGGCTTCAGCTCGATCGAGATCCATGAGTAAAGATCAAGGCATCAATGTAGAAAAAGATCAATTCAGTCACTCGCAATGTGAAAGTCAAGCTCCATCGGCGTCATCTTTGAATGGCCGATCATGAACCAATCATGTGCCCCCTACTTTAGGCCAGTTATGGATGATTCAGGAAAAATAGACAAAACGCGGCAGGCTGCTGAGTGCCGATCCATCTCATAAAGACTTGTTGCTCTCTCTTTACCCGATATTTGTGCTTGCATGCTCAAATTTGTATAACTCTGTACAGGTAGGGAGATTAATCTCATTTTCATAATAACCGCAAAATAAACTGATTCTCGTAAAAATAAATTAAAGCTTGATTAACTACAGCCTTAACAAACAAGGTTCACTAGTGGACAGACCCCCCTTTCGTCCAGCCCAAAAAAGGCATCGCTCCCCGTTCATTTCAGAACCGGGACCGATGCCGGGCAACGGTCCCGGTTCGTCTGGAATGGGCAACGGTCCCGGTTCATGTGAGGCAACGGTCCCGGTTGTTGCCACAAACCGGGACCAATGCTCTGGCGACCAACACGTGGCGCACTGCGAGGCATTGGTCCCGGTTGTTGGCAAAAACCGGGACTGTTGCCCTGGCTATATAAGCCCCCAACCAGCACTTTGCCATTTTGCCTCAAAAATTTTCAGGATTGTGTTGGGGTGGGGTGGATGCTAGAATTTTTTTCCTTTGATTGCACACCAGGTGTTCGACGAAATGTCCGAGCCACACTTAGGTCCTCAGAACACCGTATCCTCGGCCGAGGTTAGCAACCTTATCTTCTCCATCTGTAACTGATACAAAAATACTGCACGTGTGCATATATAGTGGTCTTTTCACTATTCATGAAGTTATTGTAATGGTTAATTATATGACGCAGATCGAAGCACGGATGCGATGGATGTACAGCGATCGACGCGGGTCCGAGTTGTTACAAACCTGCATACATTTCTCAATGTGGCTAATGCAAACAAAGTGGATAATTTTATGCCTTGTCCCTGTATTGACTGTCGGAACGTGGCGGAGTACTCTTCCTCGAGAACACTTCAAGGCCACCTGCTTCGGAGAGGTTTCATTCCCGGATATTATTGTTGGTCCAAGCACGGAGAAAGAGGGGTTAGGCAGGAAGACAATGAAGAAGAGGAGGATGATGATAGCTATCCTATGTCCCCTGAAGAATTCGGTGACACTGCAATGGAAGACAATGAATAAGATGGAGCTCCTCGAGGTGACAATGAAGAAGAACAACGGGAATCGGATGAGACCGCTGATGGTCTTGGTCGGGTCATCTCTGATGCAAAGCGAGACTGTGAAACAGGAAAAGAGAAGGAGAAGTTGGAGACCATGCTAGAGGATCACAAAAAGCCCTTGTACCCAAATTGCGAAGATGGCAGCACAAAGCTCGGTACCACACTGGAACTGTTGAAATGGAAGGAAGATTTTGGTTGTTCTGACACCGGATTTGAGAAGTTCAAATAATGAAGTCGAAGCTTCCACCGGATAACGAATTGCCCGCGACAACACACGAAGCAAAGAAGGTTATCTGCCCTCTAGGATTAGATGTGCAGAAGATACATGCATGCATTAATGACTGCATCCTGTACCGCGGTGAAAAGTACGAGAGTATGGATAAATCCCCGGTATGCACTGCGAGTCGGTACAAGATCAGACAAGATGACCCTGGTGATGCTGAGGGAGATGATGAGCCCCCGAGGAAGAGGGTTCCTGCTAAGGTTATGTGGTATGCTCCTATAATACCACGGTTGAAACGTCTGTTCAGAAACAAGGAGCATGCCAGGTTGCTGCGATGGCACAAAGAAGACCGTAAGAAAGACGGGAAGTTGAGACACCCCGCTGATGGGTCGCAGTGGAGAAAAATCGAGAGAGGCCACTCAGACTTTAAAAATGAAGCAAGAAACTTATGGTTTGGTCTAAGTACAGATGATATGAACCCTTTTGGAGAGCAGAGCTGCAGTCACAACACCTGGCCTGTGACTCTATGTATCTACAACCTTCCTCCTTGGGTGTGCATGAAGCGGAAGTTCATCATGATGCCAGTGCTCATCCAAGGACCGAGGCAACCCGGCAACGACATTGATGTGTACCTAAGGCCATTAGTCGATGAACTTTTGGAGCTGTGGGCCAAACCAGGTGTACGCGTGTGGGATGAGGACAAACAGGAGGAATTTGACCTGCGAGCGTTGCTTTTCGTAACCATCAATGATTGGCCCGCTCTTAGTAACATTTCAGGACAGTCAAACAAGGGATACAATGCATGCACGCACTGTTTAGATAAGACTAAAGGTATATATTTGGATAAATGTAAGAAGGTTGTGTAACTCGGGTGTCGTCAATTTCTGCCGCCCAATCATATCGTGAGAAAGAAAGGCAAGCATTTCAACGGTGAGGCAGATCACCGGAAAAAGCCTAAGCTCCCTAAAGGTGCTGATGTATTTGGTATGGTGAATGACCTAGAAGTAATCTTTGGAAAGGGTCCTGGCAGTCAATCTGTTCCGAAAGACGTCGTTACCGGACACGCGGCCATGTGGAAGAAGAAATCTATATTTTGGGAGCTACCCTATTGGGTAGACCTAGAGGTCCGTTCTTCAATCGACGTGATGCACGTGACGAAGAATCTTTGCGTGAACCTGCTAGGGTTCCTGGGCGTGTATGGGAAGTCAAAAGATACACCAGAAGCATGGGAGGACCAGCAACGTATGAAAGACCCATACCATAGGCATACTGATAAAGGGCGTCTAAGCAGCTACGCTCTTACCAAAGCAGAGAAGGAAATCTTTTTTGAATGCCTTAGAAGTATCAAGGTCCCGGCAGGCTTCTCGTCAAATATAAAGGGAATAATAAATATGGCAGAGAAAAAATTCCAGAACCTCAAGTCTCATGATTGCCACGTGATTATGACGCAGTTGCTTCCGGTTGCATTGCGGGGGCTTCTACCAGAAAATGTCCGAGTACCCATTGTGAAGCTATGTGCATTTCTCAGAAGGTAATCGATCATGCAAGTCTGAAAAGGCTACAGAAGGATGTGGTCCAATGTCTCGTCAGTTTTGAGTTGGTGTTCCCCCCGTCCTTCTTCAATATTATGACGCATCTGCTGGTTCACCTGGTCGACGAGATTGTCATTCTAGGTCCTGTATTTCTACACAATATGTTCCCCTTCGAGAGGTTCATGGGAGTTTTAAAGAAATATGTAAGGCCAGAAGGAAGCATCTCCAAGGGCTATGGAACAGAGGAGGTCATTGAGTTCTGTGTTGACTTTATTCCTGACCTTAAGCCGATTGGTGTTCCTGAATCGCGGTATGAGGGGAGACTGAGTGGAAAAGGAACGCTAGGAAAGAAAGCAAAGATATTTCAGGACGGGCATTCTTTGACTCAAGCACACTACACAGTTCTACAAAGTTCTATCTTCGTCCAACCGTATATCGAGGAACACAAGAATGTTCTACGCTCCAAGTTCCCGGGGGAGGATGACCAATGGATTCAAGTCAAACACATGGAGACTTTCAGCACTTGGTTGCAATTACGTCTCGTGCATGACACCACTATTGGAAATCAAGTCTACTTGCTGGCCGCGACACTGTCTGAGACTGTATTGACTTTCCAAGGGTACGAGATAAATGGGAATACATTTTACACGGTCGCCCAAGATAAGAAGAGCACTAACCAAAACAGTGGTGTCCGCTTTGATGCAACAAACGAGGATGGTACAAAGGACACATACTATGGTTACATAGATGAGATATGGGAACTTGACTATGGACCTACTTTTAAGGTCCCTTTGTTTCGGTGCAGTTGGGTCAACATGAATGTAGATGGGGTAAAGGTCCACCAGATGTACGGAATGACAACAGTAGATCTCAAGAATCTTGGTCACACAGACGACCCATTCGTCCTAGCCAAAGATGTGGCTCAGGTTTTCTATGTGAAGGACATGTCTTCTAGACCGAAAAAAGGAAAAACAAGGATACGAATACATCAGACAATGAGCCCAGGCGTCACATAGTTCTTTCAGGAAAAAGAAACATCGTGGGAGTCGAGGACAAGACAGACATGTCCGAAGATTACGATAAGTTTCATGAAATTCCTCCATTCACAGTGAAAACTGACCCAACTATCCCATTAAGCAATGAAGATGCTCCGTGGTTACGACCCAAGAAGCGATCATAAGCAATGTAGGAAACAAGTGATGTGTAATAATGTATTGAACCATTGGTGATTTTTTTGTGATGTTTGCAATTAGCCAAGTCTCGATGATGTGGCTTTGAATGGTTCATTTTGAAGACACAAAAAGTCTCGATGAACTGAAGGATTTCTAGATATATCAACAAAACACACGGTTTCGCCTGCATACAGCCCAACTGTGGCTCGTGAGTGCCCGCACATCAAATGCACCGTTGGGCGTATGCAGGCCAATCCGAATGATTTGTATTTGGTCGATGAACTGAAGGATTTCTAGATATATCAACAAAACACACGGTTTCGCCTGCATACAACCCAACTGTGGCTCGTGAGTGCCCGCACATCAAATGCACCGTTGGGCGTATGCAGGCCAATCCGAATGATTTGTATTTGGTCGATGAACTGAAGGATTTCTAGATATATCAACAAAACACACGGTTTCGCCTGCATACAGCCCAACTGTGGCTCGTGAGTGCCCGCACATCAAATGCACCGTTGGGCGTATGCAGGCCAATCCGAATGATTTGTATTCGTACACACCAAGTGTCCGAGAGGTGGGATATATATAGGAGTCGTGTGCCTCTTTAGCCCCGGTTGCTAGCACAAACCTATACTAGCGCGAGACCTTAACTGTGTACAGGCCGGTTCCCAGATCCAACGACTCACAAGCCGGATCCAACGACTCACAAGCGCTTAAAAGAAACACGCGATCCGTGTACTTCTTCCTGATTGGTGGGATTCAGACCCGGGTGGGGCCAGGGCTGTGGTACCGGTTCATGTGGAGATATACACACATATGAAAAATATACACACATATGAAAAATATGAGATCATTTGGGGAAACTATCATTTCAAATTAGCTATAACTTTGGCCATTTGGCTTGAAAGCCATGAACCTTCATACTCGATGGCCCATTTTGAGAAGACTTTTTTAATAGTTTTGCATTATTCCAAGTTTGTTGGTTTGTATGGTTACTAGGACATAAATTAGGATGCAACGCAAAGGTTTTATATTTTTTGATTTTTTTTGAATTGTTTAAGCACCGATTTCAAAATGCGGTCAAAACGGGGGAGGGGGGCATGGCCGGTGATAGCTAGGTGTGGAATCTTGCAAAACTCTTTGTAGATCTCTGATGAAATGAGTACTTGTGCACTTGGAAATGTTTTTTTGAAAAAATAAAGAGCAATCTATCAAGCACTGGTAGTTCAAATTTCACCCCGTTCCAGCTGAATTGGCGGCAATTTGTCTTTTTCAACAAAAAAAGTATAGCAATTTCATTATAGGACGTCAACGGAAGAATACTCCATATCCTGTACTCTGTCATGGTGAATTTTAGACGGAGCACACGCTTGGTTGGCAGATCTCGCAAGTCTACCGACCAGGCGGGAACCGTCTGTAATACCCGTACGGGATTTTCATCCCATACGGGTTTACAGACGGTCCCCGCCTCGTGGGCACATCTGGAAAATCTTCCAACCAAACGAGCTCCGTCCGAAATTTCCCCGGACAGAGTACAGATGAATTTCTCCGTGTACGGCCTTTAGTGAACTTGTTATGCTACGATAAGTCCACACGGACCTGTGCTTATAAACAGGTCTAACTCCACTTCGGCTAGCGAGGTGGTACTAATTTCCTGTGCTTATAATTTTCTCCTGCGGATGCCAGAGGTGGATAATCCAGCTCAGGAGGCGGCAGCTAGACTGGAGCTAGAGGCTAGAGTCAAGAAGTTTGCTCTCAGCAAGATGGCCGAGCAATTCAAGAATTGGAAGAAAAAATTGTACCTAAAATTTGTCAAGTTAGACAAGACTCCGGATTTCGAACACGGCTATGGTAAGATAAGAGAGCAGTGGGATGATTTGTGGCGTACAAGAAATCGGAGCACGCGCAGCAAAGGTCTGAAATAAATCAGACGAATGCCGCTAAGAAGATTTACCACCATAAAATGGGGCCTGCTGGCTACGCCGGTTGCATGCCTAGGTGGGAGGCAATTGAGGCCAACTATTTTGATGCCGGGATCACTCCAGAGCCTACAACATGGAACGAACGGACAAGAAACTGGTTTTACGGCCATGGGGGCACGTTGGACCAAGATGGGAAGGCAATATATAACCAGTCACACATAGATGATCCCCTGCTGCCCATCGATGATAATAGAGATGCAGTACGTGATATTGAAGAGGGACGGTTCATTCCCGATAGAGAGGACGACGAGCTCACACGCGCCCTAAAAATAGAGAACACCCAGGACGAGCACGAGGCACGCCAGGCTCCAAGTGTTGGAAACTTGCCTTCCCTTCGGAAAGCAAGAAATATCCAGATAAAAGCCATCAGAGGAGGAAGGAAAGGGAGGCAGCTGAGAAAGCGGCGGCTGAGAGAGAGAAAGTGGCGAATGAGGCTGAGAAAACGGCCACCAAAGAGCGGCTGCGTAATGTAGAAGAAGGCTTAAAGCGGGCGGAGGAGCTGATCGACAGACTTAGCCAGCAAAGTGGCGGCCAACCTCAACAGCTCTTGTTAGAAACTGGATTCTATGCTACCGGCACCCCATCGAATCGGAAAAGCTCCCAAGCTTCCACGCAACTGCAGCAGGATGATGATGATGCACTTACAACGGCTGCTCCTAAACGCTACCCAGTGGATTATATCACGGAGAGCACACGTTGTGAGCTTAAGGTGCAAGTGATGAACTTAAAGGTGACGGTGGCGGTCGGCATGGCCCTATCAATCCCGGAGAAACCAACTTATCATTGCAACCCGACTCCAAAAGGGTACACTGTCGTCATGGTGGATGATGTGATGGATGATTATGATGAGCTGAAGCTGGACCACCCTGCAGGTGAAGATGGGGAGCTGAAAGAACTAGGAGAAGCAAAAAAGGGGAGTGTTCTATGGCGAAAGGAGCACATCGTGCTTCCAGATTATGTGCCTCCAAGGTCACCCACTCTTCAGAAGAGCAATCCACCTTCGCCGCCACGTGACCATTCTTCACCGCAACCATCGCCTTCACCGCCTCACTACTCTCCGGCTCAGCCGTCTCCACCGTCGCCTCAGCCGGCTCCATCTCCTGAGCCTCAGAGCCAGAAGCGGAAGCGTACCTATACTAGTAGGGGCAGCAAGAAATCACCGAAACGTAAGCGATCACCCCTCCCAAAAGTTCCTCATCAGAATATGAAGAAGCTACCCGGAGAGATGACACCTGAGGAACTGGAAGTGTCCGTAAAAATGTCTTATGAAAAGTTGAAGATTGATGTGGCCAACAAGAAGAAGCCGATAGAGCCATTGTTCCCGCGCACCCCAAAAGATCACGCCGCGTGCGCGAAACTGAAGAAGAAGCTTCACAACCCCATACCGCTCACATCAGACTATGAACGCTCTATTACAAAGTCGGCTGAGGCAAAAGAGTGGAGAGTCGGAAAAGAGATTGCCCAGCTCGGACTACAGAAAGAACAATCGATCGAACCGCTCGAAGTGCACACTTGGCCGCGCCCCCAGCAGCATCAGGTCGATGCGTATGATCCGAACAAAGATCCGGAGTTTATAAGACAGTACAGAGCAAAAGCCCAGGCAGTAGGATTGTCTATTACTGATTACCTGAGCCGTCTGGATGAGTTCAGGAACGACGAGGAATTTGTACCGGCATACCAATACCAACACGGGTATCCTCTCGTCAAACCCGAGTTAGTCAAGGATCTACCAACAAAGATGCGAAAATTGCATGACTGGTACATGGAAAAATCTGCTAAATCCGTGTGACGCCCCCAAAATCAATCCGTGTACAGTAATCATACACGCAGGGTACACGACTGATATTAGGGTGCCACGGTGAGAATATCACAGCACAACACTAAACACAAAAGGATAAACCAATATGTTACAATAAAGGGGGGTCACGCGGACCCGAATACATAAGTTATACAAGCCATAATATCTGAGTACAGACATAGTTAGTCAAGTTTTGCCTTAAGAAGGCTAGCACAAATAACATCAGAGATACAGATCGAAAAGGCAAGGCCTCCTGCCTGGGAGCCTCCGAAACTACTCCTGGTCCATGTTAGCGGGGGTCTCGACGTAGTAGTATCCGCCTCCGGGGTACTCCTGCTCCTGGGCTCCAACGTCGACTGCAGCGGCCGATCAGGCAAAACAGTAAAGGAAATAAAGCAGGTGAGTATCTAGTATACCCGTGAGTCTTACGTCCGCTACTAAGCATTATGCATTGTATCAACGGAAAGAAGAGGCTGTATATAGTGGACTGAAAGACAGAAATCCAGAGCACGGGTAAGAAGCTAGGCCTATCGACGACTAGCATCTTCCGACGATGTCTTGCAGCATGAGGTAAGAATCAGCCAACAGTTCATATAAAGCATAAAGTAACAACGAAGCAGAAGTTGCTGCAACATTGTATAATATAAGTTGTAATGATTAACAATAATAATAATGCCTCCGAGTTCACCTCCTCGACATCCCTGCGAGGAAGAAAACCCGGAACCATACAGTTTAATAGTAATAGTTTCTAGTGGTAAGATCCAGCTTCAGCATAAAGCGTCCTGTTACCGTGGACACGACTATTCGAATAGATTAATCTTCCCTGTAGGGGTGCACTTGCGTGACTCTACGACGCTCGGATCTCCAGGGTGGCGGGAACCTTGTTAGGGAACGCTCCACCAAAGCTATCCGACACAAATTAGCCCATCCTTCGGCAATCAACAGAGAGGTCATCCGCCGGACTATATCCTATGTACGCCGGGCTTTGGACCCTAACCCGAACGTACTCCTGCACGGTGCGTGACTGGCCGGTGAGGCAAAATCAAAGCAAATACAAATACACCGCTCGAGCAAGAGAAGACAACACCACTTCCCGGCAATCAGCCCACGGTACTGCTGACGTCTGAAGACCCTCGAACGAGACTACGATGCAGGGGAGCCCACACTCCTTATCCCACGTGTAGGTAGTGCGTACAAGCCAAAAGGCTACTCAAGACATCCGCCGAACCATTTAGCATTTTAATTAACCTGCGTGACAACCGTTATCGTTGCCTCGACTTAACCGACCCGCGGTCAACGACAGCAGTCAGGACCACCAGTACATCGGTGCCTGCCCTGTCGTCCCACCAAGTCACTGCGGTTACCAACAAGGTGAACCGTCTCCTTACCTTGTCTCGCGTGTGCTCTTGGTAGAGCTCGACTTTCGTGGTTTGGTAACTCTCGCGAGATACGAGCAGGGGCCAAGCACGCCAGTAACGTCGGTCGTACCCTCCCTGTCGCTCCCGACAATATACCTCTCGCGGGCACCGTTGGGTCGCCCGACTTCTTACCTTTAAGCACAACCGCTGCCCAGGACCCTATGGCGGCAAGACAAAATCAGCCTCGAGTGGAGTACAAGGATTACTCCTGGATAGCTCACACTTGAGGTGACTAGGCATAACCCAGATAGGGGCCTTTGGCGGTGTCTGCTTTGTACCGTACCTGTGTAGTTGTATATATTGTATCTGTGTTCACCCCCCTGAGTGATCACAGCCCGCTATCTAGTCCTAGCTAACAATGCGCAGGGTTCACTGCTGAATAATGCATAAATATAATAGGCAGCATAGGATAAAGGAGGTACATCAAGGGGCGACAAAATCAGGCTATGCAATTGAATAGGATTGTAATCGTAGCAGCAGCAGTAACAATGCCTAGTGCAAGAAATTACGGAAAGGTAGGCAATATCTGGGGAAGAGAATGGCTCTGCTTTCCTGGAAGCTCGACGGTAGGGGCAGGCTCGTCGACGAAGTAGTCGTACCCGGCAGCAGTGTAGTCGGCGGTAGCAGCGGGGTCTACCGGAGAACAAAAGGGGGAAGAAACAATAAATATAAAGAAATCATAGCAAACAGATGAATAGCATGACGTATGCAATGTTAACGGTGCTCTAACGCAGTGCAATGCACGTTGCTCGGAGCGGGAATTCATCTGGGGATGAACTGCCAGCTCCGGGTGATTACCGGACAGGGTGTCCGGAGGGGGAAGGGTTCATGATGGTGGTGTCGTGGGTACCGGACAAACATAAGGGGGGTGTATCCGTGTTAGTTGAACCATTCCGGACAACTTTCGTGTTCGAAATAAATTCATCCGGGTACTTTTTATCGGTACCGGGAATTATCGACAGACAGCCCGGAGGGGGGGAATGTCGATGATCGGTGTGTTAGGGGGGTGTGGTGAGGGTATGGATAGCGTATACTTATTCGTTGTATCTTTCTGATCCACTTTCATGTATAAAGTTTTTCGATCCGAGTTACGGTTTAAAAGATATTAAATTTCTAATATTTAAATGATTTTTGGAATTTTTGGAATTTCTTTTAATATTAAATTCAACATTATCCACAGAGGGGGTTGACCAGGTCAAACCTGACCAGTGGGTCCCACTGGTCAGCCACACAGTTTAATTAATCATTTTTATTAATTTAAATCACCCTGGACCCACATGTCAGTGACTGAAACAAATTAATTCTATTTATTAATTTTTAATATCCCTGGGCCCACATGTCAGTCTGCTATTAACTAATTAACAGTTTTTATTAGCTTAAAGGGGCATGGGACCAACATGTCTGTCACTCAGGGGGGGTTATTTTGTTTTAGTTAACAGTGGGGGGGGGTTAGCTGTTAACTAGGGGGGTTAACCCCCTAACCTAATCCGGTTGGGGCCCACTGGCCAGGGAGACAGAGGAGGGGCTGGAGCCCGTGCTCTCGCCGGCGAGGCAGAGCCCGACGAGCTCGAGCTAGAGCTCGCTCCGGTGGGCCGTTTCGGGCGCCGCGAGGGGGAACGGGAGGGGGTGACTGCCGCGCTCCCGCTGTGGCTCGAGGTGGCCGTCGAGGAGGGCCAGAACGGCAGCGCGCGCGAAGCAAGGCGGCGGTGGTCTTCGAACCTCGACGGGGGCGAGGCTACGGTGGAGTTTCGCGAACGTGCGATGGCTAGGCGTGTGCGGGAGGAGACCAGGAGCACTCCCGTGCTATTGGCGTGCACTGGGACGGCCCGGGGCGACGGCTACTTCGAAGGCCGCGGCGGCCGGAGCTCGGCATGGTGGAGTCGACGTTCTAGTAAACGAAATCGACCGCGGCGCGAGGGGAAAAGCAGAGGGGCTCACGGCGGTGCTTGGAGGGGAGGCAGCGTGCTCGGGGACGGCTCGAGGTGGCCGGAATTTGGAGAAGGGGGTCCGCCGGTGCAGAGGAAGAAGATGGCGCAATTCGCCCTCCACGGTGGCTCCGGGCTGCTCCACTTCGGCAGGGTGGCGAGGACGACGACGGCGGGGAGTTTGGACACGGAGGCGCGCGCCAGGGGGGTCGTTGGCCACGCGAGCTCAGTGGGGGACGGCCATGGCGGGGCTCGGGTTCGAGGGCGACGTCGACGCGGGAGAGCGGGGCGAGATCTGGGGGAGCAAGGGTTAGGGCACGGGGCCGCGGTGCCCTGGGGGACTAGTAGGCCGCGGGGAGGCGCCGGATGCGTGGCACGGCGATGGCGGTCGCCGTGGCACGGCTGGATGCCCGCCATGCCATGGAGGCGTACGGGAGGAAGGGGGTGACCGGGTGGGGGTGGGGTGTGGCTCAAGTGGCCCAGGGGAAAGAGGGATGGGCCACGGTGGGGGTGGGCTCGGGCAGTAGATTAGGTTTGTTAGTTTTCTTTTTATTCCTCTTTTGTTTTTCTGTAATTTTCTTTTTGTAATTGTTTTAACCACCTAGGCATTTTATTAAAAGGTTGTAAGTGTACCATTATTTTTGTTACCCCATATGTAAGAGCCACAAATAGGTTGGGCAATTTTAAAAGTTATTTAATATTTTCAATAAATATTAAATGAGTTGTTTGGGGTTTTTGGCCACTGTTTATATTTGTGTAGAATTTTCCATAGCACAATAAATTCCCAAACCCATATGGATTTGGTCCACTGAATAATTGTGATTTTATAAAAGTAGTTTCACAATTTTTGGAGAAATTTTATATTCCACTTTGTTGTTAATATTTCATCAAAGGCATTTTTGAGAATTGAATTGATTTCAAAAGGAAATGGTTTGGACTTGGTTTCCATCCAAGATGATCAATGCCCATGTCTCACTTTGCTTGCAACAATATCAAAGGAAAATTGAGTTTGAGTTGAACCAGTTGATCAGACAAAAAGTTTTGAACAGTACAGGGGAACAGTAATCCTGATTACTGTTCACTGACAGTGAGAGTGTTACAATCCGAAAACTGGATCTACGCTAAATTTCAGAACGAGCATTACGGGCATGGACAAGGCTTCGATCTGATTGAATTCTCAGAATTATTTCAGTTTTACAATGGAGACGCCATCGACAAATCTATCGTCAGTGCATATTGTCTGTAAGTACCATTAATTTCAGTGATCAAGCCTTTCTAGCTCAGTTCATTCGTTTCATGTACAATCTTACACTCATCACTAAACTAATTATATATGCAGAATGAAGATTCTCGAATGCAAGAAAGGAAAAATCTATGACATTGGGTTCGTTGACTGCCAGTTCGTTCATGAAATAACTCTCAAAGAGAAGCCCAACCAGACAGAGAACAACTTGTTGCAATCGTTGACGTATTTCGGCACAAGAAGGGAAATACTATTTCCTTACAACTTCGAGTGAGTGTTACTGTCTCGCACACATTCTATTTTGCTTGCTCGGTGTTAAGAGTATAATTGACTCTTTATGCGTGTGCAGCTTCCATTTTATTCTGTTGATCATTGTTCCGGACGAAGGAGTAGTAAAAGTCATGGACCCGGGACGCAAATCTATGAAATCATGGGAGGACATGCAAGCATGCCTCCAGAGGGTTTGGAAACGGTTCACCGCCAAAACACCGGGTCTTCCGGCAAAGCTTACATTTGAATCACTGAATGTAAGTACTACTTGCTAGATCCGTGCATCGTTTTGATTCTAGTTTCAGTATAATTATCATGCTGATTATAATATTCATTGATCTCCGTTCTCGTAAAGTGTTTGAGACAGGGACCCGGGAATAACTTATGTGGATATTATGTCTGCGAGTTCATTCGCCAGACGACCAAAGAGACTGCCGCAACCCGAAACATAAGGAAAATTGAAGTACGATAAACAACAATTAATACTTTAATTGTGTTTAGTTTCATTCATATATATTGATCCCTTTCTTTTAATTAGATCGAACGAATGCGGGACGGTCTTCTACCACGAGAACGCGTGCGAGCAATTCAAGAGGAAATCGCCGGATTCTTATTAGACCATGGCATAGCTCCGACCGGAGAGTTCTTTCACCCTCATTTTTTGGAAGACAAGCGGCCAAGGACCGATGTAAATTAGATCGAACTCGTGTGAGTACCGTTTGTGTAATACATGTTCGACCAAGCACGAGGAATGAGATGGTGTATATGATATATTCGTGACGATAATGTGTAATATATATTGTGGTTCCTTCATTGTTGCTTTAATATATATATATATATATATGGTACCATTTAATTGAATACAAAACAGAAAATAAATAAATGAAAACAAATCAGAAAATAGGGTTAAAAAGGGGGGCAGTGGAGCCTCTTCGGTCCCGGTTCTTGCTATCAACCGGGACCGATGACCCCTCCCCCCCTCGCTGCGCGCCAGGCCACGTGGAGCCTCTTCGGTCCCGGTTCGTGGGCCAACCGGGATCATCATTGGTACCGAGTTATTGGTCCCGGGTGTGGAACCGGGACCGAAGGCCCATATGAACCGGGATAATATGGGGGTCTGTCCACTAGTGGTTGCTATCAAACCCAACATAGGTCCATATGATATTTTTGCCGAAAAAGGGTTTCCCCCGCTTTATAGATAAAGCCATCACCGCATAACAACCATGATACAGATACAAACACACCCCACCATCACACACAACACACACACATAAGGCTAGATACAAAGTGCCGGACATCCCATAACGAAGCTAGGTCTCCAAGACGATGCCTCCAAGAAGGGAACAAACACACATGGCCGCCACCGCCCGATCCCGTAGATCGAGTTTTCACCCGGAGCAAGACGAAAGGGAAAAACACCCCGACTAAGCCTTCATGAAGGATACGACATCCGCGGATGCCGCCTCTGACGGCCACCCCAGGGCTGGACAGGTGATGAACCCAGGCGCCCGCACCCCTTCGTCGAACCCAAGTTTCGTCAGCCGTTTGCAACCAAGCCACCCGCATGGCCATGGTTGCTCGTCCGCACCTGAGACGCACGCTCCGCCAAAGAACGCCACGCCTCCCACCGCTCAGGCTGCCGCCGACATACAGACATCCCCAGGATCAACCAAAGTGACCGGCTTTGATCCAAGGGAACGCCCACGATCGATGAAGCCGCAGCCCACATCCCGCCTTGACCATCGTCGGATCTGCCGCCGCACCCAAACAGGCAGGTAATGGAGAGGAGGGGGAGCGGACGCATCCACGGCCAGCAGTGGCGGCGCCAGGATTTGTTGGCTGGGTATTCATCCTAATTTTTTTTTCTCACATTGCAAATATGCTACTGCCAACAATTCCACTTTTCTTCATCTACAGTACAAGAAAAATAGGAAACATAAAATTAAAAACTTGCATCTAGTCAATTAGACAAATTCTCTCACCATTATACAAACTAGTAGAAGCAAGAAAAATTCCTCAAAAAAATGCAAGAAAATCAAGCAATCCACAAAAATGGTGACGCAGCCGTACCTTCTGCATTGCTCTTGCTTGGGAAGAAGAGGAGGGGCGCGGGCGGGCGTGGGCCGCGGCGCCGCGGGTTTGAAAGGAGGGGGAGGGGGGGGGCGTCGCCTGATTCGGGCTGCTACATCGGCAGATGTAGATCGGCCGGCAGCGCGCAGGCGCGGGCGGCCGGGTGGCGGGCGCCGCCGCTGCGGTCGCTAGGGTGAAAAGGGAGGGCGGGCCAGCGGGGCTGGCGCCTGCTCCGGGCTGCTGCATTGGCGGATCGGCCGGCAGGCGCGGTCGTGGTTGACAAGTCGAGAGAGGAGAGACGGAGGAAACCTGGAAAAGGAGGCATACCGCGCGCGTGCGTACGAGAGGAGATAGTCTGGTGACTGATGTCTGCGTATGTGCGTCCGGGCGTACAACGTACTGGCCTGGCTGCCTTTTGTTTGTGACTTAATGGACTGTGCCTAATACGTATAATTTTTTTGAAGGCCAAAATCTTGGGTATTCCTGGGCATACAGGTGCATACACCTGCCGCCTACCGGCAACGGGCAGCTCTGGCTCGGAGCCGCCCATCCCTCCCACCAAGCTCCCACGACCCCGCCGCGGCGATCGAAGCATCTCCGCGCAAGGCCACCAACGTAGGTCCGGCCACCGGCCAGGGAACCCCAAAGAACGCCGCCCATCACCAAGTATGCTTGCCGGAGAGCCCAACCGCGCCGAACGCCAGCGCCCAGCCACAAGGGCCCCGACCGAACGGGGGTCGTCCGCCTCCACCTGCTGCCGCGCCGCCCCTCCCGCCACCAAGCCACTGCGAGGGGGTCGTCCGCGACCCCAGCCGACCGCGACCCGCAGCGCCAAGGGGGATCTGGCGCGCCGTCGAGGAACGCCGCTGCCATTACCACCACGGCATGCCGCCACCACCACGACGCCTGTCGCGCGGCGCTCCTGCACCAACACCGGCCAACGTCGGCCAGGCCGCCGTGCCGCTGCACCCGCCGCCCGTGCACCACTCCGGCCGACGGCGCCGGCCCGCACCAGCCGCCGCCCGTGGAAGGACGAGAAGGCCTCGCCGCCGCCGGCGACGACCAGGCTTTGCCCGGCCGCGCCCTTGGCGGCGGCGAGGGACTGGAGGAGGAGGAGAAGGGGGCTGGAGAAGGGGGGCGACGACGCCCTCCCCGTCGCCTCGCGGGGGCAGCGCGGGAGGGGAACCCTAGCGGGGTTGGTCGTTCAGTGTATATGGAACCCAGGTCCATATGATATCAAAACTTTATCATAATTTACCCAATTTAATCATCCTCGTCTCTCGAAATAAACCTTTTTAAGATACGCGCCATAGAAATAAGATAGTTTCCTCATAGAAGAAAGGTCAAGCAGCTACTTCAAAGCTCTTAGAGCATCTCTCTAGCAAATTTTGTTAAACTTATATTTGAGATAAAAAAAATATGTTTTGACGTGTACGACATGTATAGGAGACCCCTCAAAACATCAATCCTTAAATATAGCTTTTCATCCTTTAAAACGCAACCCTTCAGACTATATTTTCTCTCGAAATGCAACTTCTCAATATTTAGGCGATTTCCCGACCTTTCACTCAACGTCAACCCCACCTCTAGCCATCGTCGACCCCCCGGTGGTGGAACCGCTACGGGACGCCATCCCACATCCCCATCGCAATACCCCGCGCTTTCTCCTTCTTTGTCGGTGCCGAAATTGGCATATACGATGTCGTCGATGTCATCATCACTAGCTAGGCCCAGTCTTCGCCGAGATCCGTTTTCGCCAGAAATCAAACCATCTGAGCTCGAAGATGGCGTAACAAGGTCAAGTGCAAGCCCTAGACGACCGAGCACGACGAAACCGACCAAGTAGACAATCATCTCCCTACACAAGTGGCTTCTGCCGCCCGGGAACCTCCTCCTCGGCATGCGAGAAAGGTTCACCAACGTTCTTCATCACCTTTCATCCTTAGATGAGGCTCCATCATCAGCCTTCACATCTCCGCCCCGTCCGTCCATAAGGTTTTTTTCAAATTACCTTTGTGGTTTTCATGTTTCCCATATGAAAGGTTCAAATGCATCATTAAACTCCTAAGTGTGTAGAGATATATGTTGTGGGAGATGATCTTCGACGATTCATCATTTGAGGAGGAGAAAGATGATGATGATTTTGAGTTGGTGGCTTTCATGGTCACTATGAATGAAATTGTAGGAGATCGAGACTTTGGTTCTCATATGTTCAAAGAACGTTGTTGATGATCCACAAATATAGGGGATCAATCGGAGTATTTCCGATAAGTAAGAGTGTCGAACCCAACGAGGAGTAGATGGAACTGACAAGAAGTTTCATCAAGGGTTTCACTTCAAGTGTTGTTAGATAGTTTTGATAAATAATTTGATAGCAAGATAATTTGTATAAGGTAACAAGTAACAGTAGTAGCAAGGTGCAGCAAGTGGACCAATCCTTAATGGTGATAAGGAAAAGCCGGTGGTAATTCTTAAAGTTATTAAATCTCTTTTGAGAACACACAAGACTATAGTCAAGGTACTTTCACCATGATTCATTGACTTAACATTCATTGCCTTGATAAGTGTTATGTGGGTGACCCGGAGCTAAGGTACCACTCTTAACTGAACAAGTACCTACTTATGGTTATGCTCTCTATGCAAACATACACAACTACAAAAGAAGTAATTAAGATAAATCTAACCATCACATTAAGCAACTGGATCCAGAACAACCCCATACGGAATAGTATTTTATAAACTAGGGTTTATGTTTCTACCACTTCCACAACCCATCATCTACAAACTAATTCTGCAATCCTTTCCCCTAGATAGACCCAAAGATGGTAAAGTTCCATGTACTTGATAAAAACTAGAGGAAGAACACACCATAATATAATATAATATCAAAATACTGAATGATGATCAACAAGACTTCTGCCATTTACTCAAGAACTAATGAAACTACAGACAACTCATCATATTGATCAAGATCAGTGGGTATAAATATGTGATTAACAATCTGAACATAACCATCTTCCACCAATTAAACCAAATAACATCAAATACAAGATGTAATCAACACTACAAGAATTCCCAAGTACCAATCTAACTTTTGCTACAAAGATTGAACAAAAAAGAAGAACCAATATTTAGATGGTGTTGTTGAATAGGTTGATAAAGATTATGGTCCCCATGATGATTGGAGTGTTGGTGACCATGAAGGCTTCGATTTCCCCTTTTTAGAGAGAAGTTTCCAGACAGAATCACTCCGCCAGAGAGCAAAAGTTCTTTACCAAAGTTCTACCTCACAGACGGTGGCGGAAAGTCCCGAGAATATTTTGTGACTTTTTATAGGGTAAATGGGCAAGTCGTGTGACCTAAGGGTTAGGGTGCGCCATCAGGCCATGAGGAGGCCTGGTGGATCCCCTTTGGCGCTTCTTTGCTCCATTTATACATTATGAAACAATTCTCCAAAAATCCCCGCTTCATCTTGCGCTCCGGAGATTTTCTTTCTATTTTGTACTTCTGTTGCACTTTTAGGTTTAAAATTCTAGTTGCCAGTAATCCCCCTCTCTTTGTGTCCCTTTAGTTTTAAGAGATAAAATACATTAGAATTACATTATGTTGTGAGATATATCATTGAAATAGGATAAATTATATTAGAAAATAATGATGCAGAATGAACGTATCAACTCCTCCAAGCTTAGACTCCACTTTTCCCTAAGAAAATACCAAGCTTGGTAAACGTGATCACAAAATTATGAAGAGAGGTGTCGATAATAAAGAATGCAGACATAACAACATCATATTTACTAACATCATTATATACCATAAACGTCAAATCTTTCTCACAAAAATCGTCATGATCAAGTAGCAATTCATTCACATGTTAAGGTGTAGACAATAAACTGTCTTAAAACTGAACAAACTATGTTCTCAGTCATCAAACAATTACAATTCATCATAATTTCTCGAAGAGTTTATGTAAGAGCTCTATTTAGAAAACTTCACATACTCAACTATCACATAGTCTTAATGACTGCTGGCACTCAAGAATAAATGTTTCCATTAGACACAAAGAAAAATGGGAGTTTGGTGTCTCACCTCCCAACTCGCTTATCTCATCGGTAATTTTCAACAATAATAACTCATGATCATATATATTCAACTGGATATATGTGCCTGGATCTCCCCAACATAAAATGCTTTCCAGGTAGAGAATTATTGGGGTTGGAATGAGGAGTAGCTGGCTCAACATAAAAATAAAGTTGATGGAAAAATAAAAGATAAGCCGAGGAAAGCAGAGGTTGCCATGCGCTTTAGAGATGTCTAAGTATTTAATGAAAAGGAACATCACTTAATATTTTCCCTTGTGACAGTGGCCTTTATTGAGCATTCTATCACTTTTATTACCCCATCACCACAAGTTCGTATAGGGAGTATTTCCATTACAAGAAAATATCATACATATTTAAGGAATTTTTTATTTTATACACCGATGATAACTTACTTGAAAGATCTTACTCAATCCATAAGTAGTTATAGTGGACTCGCAGGGAAGAAATAAAGCTTAGGGGTTTGTGGATGCACATGTGGTATTTCCACTTAGTGTAGAAGGAACTGGCTAGAAAAGATTATAAAAAAAACATCATATGTTGAAGGATCCATAACAATATAACTACTATGCAAATATACACAAACATAAATTATTACATTGTCTTCCTAGTTCAATATCAATTATTTGATCAAGTCTAAAAATATTCAATGAGGGTTCACATACAATCATTACGTTGTCTTTTCCTTTTACTAAATTTTCATGAATTGCTCAAATGGCCAATGATGTGCGTATTAAATTTCAATAGATCTTACTTCCTAAACCAAATGTGAAGCCACTACTTCCCATGAGATAAGCATATGAAATTGATTTATCATGCTAGGATACACAATAACAAAAAATAAACAAGGAACTCAATACTCATAATACTCTTTATTGTAGATATTCCCACCAACGGATACAATGAAGACACACAAAAAGTTAGCACACATTGGACGGTATTCAGTCTTTAGGGTGATCCAACTTTACTTTTAAAGTTTTTATATCAAGTATTGCACATACTTATATACTACTCCCTCCGATCCATAATAAGTGTCGCTCATCTAGTACAAAATTTGTACTATCTTAGTACAAAATGAGCGACACTTATTATGGATCAAAGGAAGTATTAAAAATAAAAAATCAAGTAGTCAAACAACATCTATCCGAAAATAAAGCGAAAATAAAATTGACACCACATGGCTTGCCATAGTACCTCCACCTAATAGCCATTAACTCTATGGTACAAGATAAAACAAAAAGGAAAGATATACAACTCCTAGGCCAAGAAGAAATCACCGCATGTGCGTCAATGATGACGAGTTCAATCCAAGGTTGAATTTCGGAATCTCATCCCTAAAGCCAAGCTTCGGCCCAGCATCTTCAAGAAAACACGATGTTGGCACGCGTCAACATAGTCATAGACTGATCAGAGATCTTGTGTTTCCATTAAAGTGCATAACCTTATCATTGAAGCCGTTTGTACCATCATTTTTTATCCGACTACCAACTGCTCGATAACTGAATACCTCCTGCGAAGACATCGGAATACAGATATGTCCCATACCGCCTGCCTTTCATCACTATCACGTCGCTTTTGATCCAGCAACAACAGACTAAATATAACAACTTTGTCAGAGCCATCGTGCAACGCACAGATACTTGACGCCTCCTTATGAAACATCATGTGTAGCATTCACGCATGGCCACTTCGCCACTTATACAATGATAACCGCCTCGATCATCAGATCTAGACACAAGAACCTGAATCCCTTGCGCGCCACCACCTGATCAGCCACGGTCGACTTCTAGTGTCACAATATATGTTGGTAGGTGCTTTTATAAGATAGCAATCGAATCTAGTATCAGCAATTCGCAGAAGGGGTAGCCGGTAAGTAAGGCACGCTTTACGGATACATATCTATTCTAATCAACTACTTTGTCAACTGCTTGAGAGAAAAGCTGGCATTTAGGGGGACACTTGACGACATTGCTGTTGGGAAACCTTCCATACGCCACGCATGGCCCCATCCTTTCTTAGGTGAGTGTTTTTCCTCTAGGGTTTGGTCCTCTTCACCTACCCACTCTCTCCTTATATATACCCATGTATTGTATGGAGAGAGACACTACCTGATAATAAAGATCAAGTCCAGACTATTTCTCTGTGTCCCTTTACTTTTCGCATCTGAGATTGTGCCGCGTGTACGACTATTTCGACTACGCTCCCGCTCCACGCCCTTGGACCGGACTCGCCGGCAAAAGTTGTGGAACACGTTATCAGCACGAGCTCCGCCGACTGATCTGCCTCGAGCCTTCATCAAGCAGGCTCTCGTCGTTCATCACGGAGACCTGATGTCGCCGGCATAATGCCGATCGATCTTGCATCAAGAGAAGTTTTGCTAACTACATCATAAAAATACGGTGCATATGCATGCTCCAGATGAGCACGACACCACCGTGATGTACCCGCTGTACACATATTTTTTTTCATCCATGTACCTGATGTACACGTGCTCCTGATGAGCATGGCATCGTCGTTGGCTACCGTAGAGCCGTTCATCGCGTGTTGCCCGGTCGGCCGAGCCGCCAAGCCACACAATGAGCTTCGCATTACGTACCACCACGATGCATCGGATGTTTACGAGAAAATTGTGATGTACCCGATGTACACACATCATGGTGTCCCGATGATGCACGTTTTTTCTTCTTCTCCTTTCTCAAGTCTGCACACATTGTCCAGATGGCATCTATCATTGGCTCCGTACGCGTGCCTGATGTGCGCTTGCACGTTGCTTATCTTGTCGTATCTGAACCGTGAGTTGGTTGTTGCGTACGCTGGCCGCCTTGACCTGTTGTCATGCACAAGCCCGCGAGTTGATCGTCGCGTCCCGCTGACGTGCGTTCACCGCTGCGCTCGCTGTTTGTGCTGACCGCCTCGATCTGTTATCCTGCGCTAGACCGCGAGCTGATCGTTGCGTCCTGCTGATGTGCGCCGGTCGCCGCACTTGCTGTTTGCGTTGGCCGCCTCGGCCTGTTGTCCTGCGCTAGCCCGCGAGTTGATCATTGTGTCCCGCTGACATGCGCTCACTGTGTGCACTGGCCGCCTCGACCCGTTGTCTTGCGCCAACCCGCGATATAATTTTTGCGTACATGCATGGTTGTATGCGAGTCTCGTGCACGCTCCGACACGCTCGCCTCTGTGCGTTGCAGGCAGTCGCTACTGTGATCCTGCTGGTCACCGGACCCTGCTGCACTTGGTCGCCGCACCCGCCTGCTCACACCGGAATTCTAGCCTGACTCAATTGCGCCTCCATGTGCCTGCTGCACACCAGCGCCCGCCATGGCCGTCGTGCTAGCTCAGTCATTGTGTTTATGTTGCCTTACGATTGTCTGCTGTATGCAAGTGCGTGGACCCCACACTTGGTCGTGTGCAGCATGCGAGCTACTCATCACGTTATGTCGGCCGCAAACACGCTTGACCGAGCTGTGTGCCATGACCGCTAGCCGCCCGCGAGCCCGCGTGCTTGCAGGCCGCGCTGCAGTTTCCGCCGTGCAAATTGTTTGTGATATGCTTAACATGTTTCCGTCTTTACCATGCTTGTACTATATGTTTTCATGGCTAGACTTAATTGTTTAATTACTTTTAATCGCTTTGAATCATTGTTAGCATGTTTTTAAATATTGGAACATCATGTTAATGAATAAATTTGTATCATCATCACAATATGCAATGGATTACCTGATGTAATCAAATTACTTGATGTAACCGGATTACCTGCTGTAATCTTAAAATATTTGCATAGATTGTTGATGGCCGGAATCATCACCCGGGAGATTACCAAGTTTGTCTATAACGAGCTACTACCCCACCTGAACATCGAATGTAGAAATCGTCCTCGATCGAGTCCAAGTGACTCTCGTGAATGATAGACTTGTGAACCCAGCTGGTCAACACCGCCACTATTCTACGTGGACAACACGTGGAACCGTCCTCGAGCGGAAGTTACTCGAATGGACCAGAACTTGAGGACCCAGCTGGTCCGACCACTACTACTCCTGCCGAGTATGTATGGGCGTTGCCCTTCTTTAAATTCCATCTCTGGGATACTTTAAAAAATAAGTACACTGCAGAACAAAGTGTTTCGACCTTTTGGCACGCTCTCAAATAGTTGTGGGCCAGGCTTAAATACAATATTCGCTCGCATGAGGGTACATAGTGGAATTTTGTGGTTCTACAAGTTTTGGGTATCTACATTGTTCGGGGGACACAACATCAGCCTCGATGGTATGTTCAGGGGGAGGAACCATCAGCTCCTATGGTAGAACCTCTGTAGGTACCCATGGTAGAGCACTTGTGCCCCCGCCATGATGCCAATGAAGTGCACACGGTAGAGCACTTGCTCGCCCCACCTGTAAGGCCTGATATGCGGTACTGTTCCAGATCTAGATGTTTCCATCCAGATCCGGGGACGAAGCACATATCGGTCCCACCGCGACATATGGCGAAGCCATATGCCCCGGATTTCCAACATGATATCACAACATTACAGCTACATGGATACAATATCTCATACAATCGGCATACAACTGCCTTAATACAATACAACAGCGGAAGATACATGTCTGAGTACAGACTACAATCAAATGCCTAGTGGCAAAGAGAAAAACATCGATCCCCATAACCACACGGGTCCAGGCCCTCCGCCGGGATCCGCCTAACTAGTCGTCATCGAGTCTCCACGTGAAACGTCGATCACCATACCTGTTGTCAATCAAGAACCCTGAAAAGAGTTTGGGGGTAGTATCATGAGTACAGAAGTACTCAGCATCCAACTGTAGTGGTCAACTGACCCAACAAGGACTTCATCACTCGTCATTCTAGGACAACTAGTAGTTTACGGTAAGGATGGGGTAAGTGGTGAGGTTGTTGCCGCACTAGCATTTATGAAGTGGCTAACGATCTAGAGAGTAAGATAAGAAACCAAGCATTCGATGAGGAATCGCCTCCAACAAGTCTGCTATCCACCTACTTACGAAAACATAACACCTATCCTATCCTTGTCCTCCTCTTCGCATCCCGACGAAGAAGAAGCAGTCAAGGCACACACACGTTGATCAAGTTATATTAAGATTATCTCAGTTGTTGTTGTTGTCTATGAACAAGGAGTAGGTCTCAAGTCGTCCTTAACCGTGGACACGACTTCTTGAAAAGATTTAACCCTGCAGGGGTGTACCAACTGCCCATTACAAGGCTCCGCACGCACGCCCATCTCTCTCAGTTGCTACCCATCACAGGCAACCATTTTATGATTTAGTTCCAAGAGATCCGAAACGACAGGTCCCTCTAACTAACAACGAACAAATCCGGGTGGCCCCCAGGGAGTCGACACCCAATCCAAAAGCTGGCCACGCTCTCGGATCGGACTCTTCCGTCTCAATAGGGGTTGGGTTACCGAGATGCCTCATGTGAGGCCTCGGGCCCTCGCCGGTCAAAGGTGGACCAACAGGGAAACCATGTCTCCGCTGGTCCGGGTTGTTTAAAAACTGTGAGGGGATCCACCAAGCACACACACGGGGTTTCAAATGGTAAATTAGCTCGGGCCACCACTAGAAATGTTTGAAGCTAGATAGGTAAGAAAAGGGGACCCCATAAAATCCCACACGCGGTTAGGCACGCTCAGTTTTAAAACCAATACCCGGAACTCGGATCTTAGGTGACTGGAATGGATCAAAGCGTCGGGGCGGGATAGTCTAGACCTTCCATCCTTCGTCGAATATAGTCAACATTATAATAATCATATCATCCACAACAATAATATAATAATGTGATAGCCCAAACCAAGGAGTAACAGGGTAACATCGTAGCATCCTAAGCATGCATACTAAGCAGGGGCTGAGCAACGAGCAATAGTAACATAGCAGTACATGGTTTGCTGGGAGGGGACATGGCTGTATCGGTTTGAAAGAGGCTGTAAACATGTGGTAGGATCAAACATCGAACCTAACCTAGTCTAGCATGCAAACCGCTGGTTGAAATAGAATGGATCATAAGTAATGTATAGTCCTTGCCTGTTGATAAGTCGGGTTCCGAAGGTGCAGTTGATCGCAAGCTCGCATCGTTTCCGAGAGGTACCTGCGGAAGCACATAAGACGGTAAACACTGGAAAGCAATCAATGAGCAAGCACTCTATTACTACGAGGCAAACACGAGCAAGCATCAACAAGAAGGCAACACGAGACACCGCACCTACCGTCGAGAGCGGTTACTAACAATTTAAGTGGAGTACTCTTCACACACGACGATACCGCACATTTAGAATGGTTCAAGTTGTTTAGCTACTCAAGGTGAGCAAGATTGTTAACATGGAATCTGTAAGACCCGATATGCGGTACTGTTCCAGATATAGATGTTTCCATCCAGATCCGGGGACGAGGCACATATCGGTCCCACCGCGACATATGACAAAGCCATATGCCCCGGATTTCCAACATGATATCACAACATTACAGATACAAGGATACAACATCTCATACAATCAGCATACAACTGCCTTAAATACAATACAACAGCGGAAGATATATGTATGAGTACAGACTACAATCAAATGCCTAGTGGCAAAGAGAAAAACATCAATCCCCATAACCACACGGGTCCAGGCCCTCCGTCGGGATCCGCCTAACTAATCGTCGTCGAGTCTCCACTTGAAACGTCGATCACCATACCTGTTGTCGATCAAGTACCCTGAAAAGAGTTTGGGGGTAGTATCATGAGTACAGAGGTACTCAGCATCCAACTGTAGTGGTCATCTGACCCAGCAAGGACTTCATCACTCGTCATTCTAGGACAACTAGTAGTTTACGGTAAGGATGGGGTAAGTGGTGAGGCTGCTGCCGCACTAGCATTTATGAAGTGGCTAGCGACCTAGAGAGTAAGATAAGAAGCCAAGCATTCGATGAGGAATCGCCTCCAACAAGTCTTGCTATCAACTACTACGCAAACATAACACCTATCCTATCCTTGTCCTCCTCTTCGCATCCCGGCGAAGAAGAAGCAGTCAAGGCACACACACGTTGATCAAGTTATATTAAGATTATCTCAGTTGTTGTTGTCTATGAACAAGGAGTAGGTCTCAAGTCGTCCATAACCGTGGACACGACTTCTTGAAAAGATTTAACCCTGCAGGGGTGTACCAACTGCCCATTACGAGCCTCCGCACGCACGCCCATATCTCTCAGTTGCTACCCATCACAGGCAACCATTTTATGATTTAGTTCCAAGAGATTCGAAATGACAGGTCCCTCTAACTAACAACGAACAAATCCGGGTGGCCCCTGGGGAGTCGACACCGAATCCAAAAGCTGGCCACGCTCTCGGATCGGACTCTTCCGTATGGCTAAGGTCGGGGTTAGTCTCGCCTATATAACAGGGGACTTCCCTAGCTCACCAGTGTGGACCAACAAAGGAACTATGTCTCTGCTGGCCCGAGTTGTTTTTAAAACCACTGGTTGCAGACCAGTTATGCATGCGGTTTCAAATGGTAAATCAGCTTGGGCCACCTCTAGAAATGTTTGAAGCTAGGTAGGTAAGAAAAGAGGACCCCATAAAATCCCACACGCGGTTAGGCACGCTCAGTCTTAAAACCAATACCCAGAACTCGGGTCCTAGGTGACTCGAATGGAACAAAGCATCGGGGCGGGATAGCCTAGACCTTCCATCCTTCGTCGAATATAGTCAACATTATAATAATCATATCATCAATAAAAAAATAAAAAAATAATGTGATATCCCAAACCAAGGAGTAACAGGTAACATCGTAACATCCTAAGCATGCATACTAAGCAGGGGCTGAGCAACGAGCAATAGTAACATAGCAGTACATGGTTTGCTGGGAGGGGACATGGCTGTATCGGTTTGAAAGCTGTAAACATGTGGTAGGATCAAACATCGAACCTAACCTAGACTAGCATGCAAACCGCTGGTTGAAATAGAATGGATCATAAGTAATATATAGTCCTTGCCTGTTGATAAGTCGGATTCCGAAGGTGTAGTTGATCGCAAGCTCGCATCGTCTCCGAGAGGTACCCGCGGAAGCACACAAGATGACAAACACTGGAAAGCAATCAACGGTGCACCACTATTACTACGGAGCAATACAAGATCAAAGATACAACACAAGGCACGGCAACGCGATGCGGATCTATCGTCGAGAACGGTTACTAACAATTTAAGTGGAGTACTCGTCACACACGACGATACCACACGTTTACGGTGGTTCAAGTTGCCTAGGTACAAGTGACCAACCAACGGTTATTAACATGGCAACTCAAGCAAGCATGGCATAGCACACAAACATGGAAAAAGGTTAAGCACAAAGTAAACTACCTATACTAGTCAAGTTAAGCGAGGCAACACCCTAAACATGGCATAACACTAAGTGCCTCACGACAATTAAAGGATTTCGTACTGTTCTGTCCTAAACCATATTTTAGGTTGGTTAACATAAGCAAACAATAGCATAAACACAAATTACACGAAAAACTAATCAAGTTACATATAAAGAACACCCCAAACGGAGTTACGGTTAAAAAGATACAAGCAAAGCAAGCTACGGGCACAAACTGCCAACATCACGAAGCACACTTTAGAGCATTGCATAAACAGGGTAATCAATGCAAACATGCTCACAAAAGATATGGAATTAAAGTAGACATGACATGGAAGGCATGGCAAAAAGAATCATGCAAAAAGACATCACGGATCAAAAGATATTAAGCAAACAACATGGCAGAAACTATTATTTTTATGCTGTATAAACAGGGGTATAACTATATGCAAAAGTGCAGCAACATGACATAGCAATACATGGGCATGAAGTAGACATGATGCTCGTCGCGACACACTCGTCGACCGAAGTTGCAACAAAATATAAACAGCAGCACACTAACAGCATGATAGCTACTTTGGAGCAAGATGCAAATATGATGCAACAAGCAATTATGGCATGTGAATGCATGGAACTGAAGTATAAACAATGCTTAACAGGATGCAAAAGGAATCAATCAATTCCGATGAACGGTTGCGAAGCAATCGTCGCCCGAAGTTGCAACAAAATAACAGTTACAGCAACTTAGCAGCGGTTAACAACAGGTAGCCCTGTTTGAACAGCAATAACTACATCTAAACAACCTCAAAACAATTAACTCACAAAAGATGAAAGCTAGAGCACGCAATTCTAAACAATTCGTCTTTTGGGCGCGAAGTCATCCGGGCTACAGATCTACCGCAAAACGCATCGCGAAACTGAATACAGCAGCAAAATAAAAGGACTTAGCAGATTTTCGCAGGGTTATACAACAGAAAAAAAAAGGTGAAGGCCTCACCCAATTGGGCTCGGCCCAACAGGCTTGCGGCTCGGCTGGGCTCGGGAGGCCGGCTCAGCTCGGGCTGGGGACGGGGCCCGCGGCTGGCTGGATCGGCCCATGACGGTGGCGCAGTCCCGATCGGGATCCCGTCGATCCCGTCGACGAGGACGGCGGCGGCGTCCGCGAGGCGCCGGCCTCCGGCGAGGCGGGCGGCGCAGGGCGACGTCGGGGTGGCGCGGAACACGGTGTGGCGGCTCCATCTTGGCAGCGCGGGCGCGAGAGCGAGGTGCGGCGGCGCCGACCGAGCTTGCTCCGCCTCCCATGGCACGGCGGCGCGGCTCCCTGCTGCTGGCGACGGAGGACGCTGCGAGGAGGAAGAGGAGGCGTGAGACGAGGGAGAGAGGAGGAGAGGGGGTCGAGGCGGCGTGCTGCAGCGGCTCACCGGAGCGGCACGGCTGCCGGCTGCGGGAGGCGGCGGCGGTTCCACGGGAGAGCTCGGACGAAGGCGGCGCGGAGGCAGGCCCGCGGCGGCTGGATCTCGGCCCGCGGGTCCCGAACGCGGTTGGTGGCTGGCTGGGGCTACGCGGCCAGATCTGGGCCGTCAGATCCCAGATCTGACGGTCTGGATCTGATGGGGGGGGCTAGGGTTTCGGATTAGAGAGGGATTTTGGGGTAAATTGGACCAGAAATTGGGGGTGTGGCTGCAAAATGTGCAAGGGGGAACCCTAATTGGCTGGTTCGGGAGGTGGGGTGATATATAGGGCAGGGTTGGCTGGTTTGTTTACGCAAATGCCCCCGGTACCCCTCTCGCGTGTCCGATGATCGCGTTCGTGACCGCCGAGACTCCATACGGACTCCGATTCCGACGAAATCTCGAACCACGCGCTCAGCGCGTCGAGCCCGTCGATCGTACCTCACTGCGGTGAAATTCTGACAACATTTTTCGGCGCCCCATAAAATAATCCGTTTATTAAATAAACGGGGTTTTCATTCCGGTGGCGATGGCTGGTCCTGTGCCGGTTGCGACGGTGCTCGGGTGAAATCCCGGTGTCGCAAAGTCGCGTGCCGTGGTGGAAAAGGGGTCGGTCACGCATCCGATACGAGAATAAGGGGGAGAAATATTCACCGATTATTATTTTGGTGAAGCAAACACTGCAAATAACTCAGACAATCAAACAATTCACACCGAAAACAAATTTTTTGATTTTTGTGAAAACTGGGCTGTTACAGAATCTCACTCAAGCACGGCATAGCACACAAAGATGGCAAGAGGTGAAGCATAAGGTAAATTATCTAAGCTAGTCAATTTAAGTGAGGGGTAAAACCTATACATGGCAACTATTACGGACCCCACGATAATTATAATTTTTGGTACTGTTTTGCCCTAAACAATATTTTATTATTTTTATTAGCAAGCAAGAACAGCATAAACACAATCTACATGCAATTCTAGTCAAGGTACATATAAGGAACATTTTAATCGGAGCAACGGTTAAAAAGTTATGACAATTACAGTTTACAGTGGCATGGCATGTAATTAGCAGGAAAACCACATGTAAACAACTTCACACATGGCAAATAAGAATATTTTATTATTCTACACGAAAAACTAAGCAACTTTCATGTTTAACGCGTCGCGATCCGAGCTACGGTTGCAAAGATACGAGCCTCGGAAAATAATAACACAATCTGCCATAAATATAAATACACAGAACTAAAAAAACGCTATTGGGCCGAAAGATACTGGGCGCTAAATAGAGATGGGCCAATCCCACTACCACAACAAACCACATAAAATAAAAAAAAGGAAAAGGGGGGCTGCTCACCCCATGGGTCGAGCCCAGGAAAGAGGTTGGGCTGGGGCGCTGGGGCGCCGTTGCTGGGCCATATGGGGGCGCCGGCCCATGGCAGCGTCCACGGGAGGTCGTCCCTCCCCTCGATCTGGAGGGTGTCGACGACGGCGGCGGCTCGCCGGACGGCGGGAGACGACGGCGAGACAGGGAGGCAGCAGGGGGCGCCGCAGGGCGGTCTAGAGGCAGCGGGGTCGCCGGACCCAGCCGAGGCGGTCGGCGACGACGACCAGGGGCGACGCGGCGGGCGAGCTCCGGCTCGGGCGGCCTCATCATGGCGCGCGCGACGGACCCCGACGCGAGATCTGCGCAGAGACGAGAGGAGGCGAGGATAGAGGAGAAGAGGGCACAGAGGAAGAGGAGAGGTGGCCGGCGGCGACTCCCGACGCGAGGCAGCGTGGCAGTGGCGTCCGGCGACGGCTCGGGAATGGCTTGGGCATGGAGGCCTCCAGGCGTGGTGCTGTGATGGGTGACGTGGCGCGCTCCCATCCGTCCGATTCGCAGATCCAAGGGCCGAAAATTGCCAGGGAGCTAGGGATGCAAAAATGGGGTATTTTTGGGGCAGATTGGGGCAAAGTGGAGGGGGTGGCTGCAATTTGTGGCTAGGGAAACCCTAGAAAGAGGTGGGAGTGTGGTGGTCTTTATATAGCCCAGGTGGCTGGCAGTTTGCAAAAACATCCCCGGTTTTTCTCTCTCGCGCGCGGTGTTTACGTTTCTGTCTGCCGGGGGTCCACAGGACCTCCGATTCGGGTAAAACTTCGAACTGCGCGATTAGCGCGTCGAGCCGGCGGCGTTCACCTCGCGCTGGAACCGTTCCGAGAACTCTTTCCGGCGCGCTATAAAAATATCCCATTTACTTATTAAACGGGGTTTTAATTTCGTTGGCTGTGGCTCGTCTCGTGCGGTTTTTGCGACGGTGATCGGGTGAAACCCGGTGTCGCAAAGGTCGAGTGTCAGGGTGTCAAGGGTCGGTCTTCGTCCGGTACGAGATAAGAGGGAGAAAATAATCTCCGATCTATAGATCGGGGTTGAAAACACCTCAAAAAAATCAGGCAATCAATCAATTCACACCGAAAACAATTTTTTTTAATTTTTGTGAAATCTGGGCTGTTACACCACCACACTGGGCTTGGTATGTTGTTATCTTGGTAATAACCTAAGATGCGGAGAAGCTTAGTCATCTTGGAATCTAGGCCTAAGTCGATGATGTAATCATTGACTCTGCCTAGTCTCCTAAATATTTATGGGTCCTATGGCATTTTTGATACATTTTGGATTTTAAGTTCTAAATGAGCAAATCCCATTCATGATTTCGATGCTTGAATGCTATTTTTATCATTCATTAATTTATCTATTTATATATGATGGCATGTTATGTTCTGAGATATAATGCATTTTGTTTTATGTAATGTTTCTTCTTCCTCGCTTCATTATATTCATTAAATGCAATATCTTCGAACACGTGTGGCACCCCCAATGGAGTAAAAATGTCTTGTGGAAAACGATACACAAATACCATTTTGAGAAAGCCATGTGCTTTGAGCTTAATCTCGAGGGAATGTTATGAAAATCGCCGGCTGCGATCTGGCTCCAGATGAGCCACTATCATACTAACCCAAGGGAACAACTTTGATCATTAAGTGATGCATCGTTGTACCCCCGAGTCACTCTCAACCTCTTAAGTTCCATAAAAATTCACGCTAATAGTCTCCTGTTGATACCGGTGTTGTGATTGGCCAGAATATCCCAAATTCACCGAGCATGATGAAAGTGGTAAACATGTTATGAAACACTACATTAATCACCTCCATTGGACACCGGGCTACGCTACACGATAATTTTAGCACTGCCTGTGTACACTACCTTCCGAAGCTCAGAACTATTATGCCTCTTGTAACACCCCGGGTGTAACACTACAGTAATCACCTACAGTAATGAGGATTACTGTTGTTAATCACTGTTGATAATCTCTATTGCTCAAAACTGGCCTTGATCAAAATTTTGGTTTTTGTTAATCTTCAGATCATGATGGGGTATTGAATCCAATGTACCCATCATGCCCTGATCAAACTTTGCAGTTGATCGTTCTGTATCATAATGGTTGATATCAATAAACCATGTGCCAACTGTGCCTTGATCATCATCATACAAATCAAAGTCCAACCCCCCTTCTTGATCTGGATAATAAAAACAATGTTGCTAATAAAAGTTCAACCAAAAACTTGGCAACCATTTTTGTAAAATGCCAAATATTCAGTGGATCATGTCCATGTGGTTTCTGGAATTTATTAAGCTATTAATTAAATCAAACAATTCAAACAGTAGCTTAAACAACCCATTTTAATCATTTATTATTTAAATAAAATATCAAATGACTTTAGAAAGTACCAAACTTTATGGGGCACTTCAATATGGTGCAATACTAATTATGGAGCAAGTTCCATGTTTTACAAAAATATAAATCTACTAAACTAATTAGAAATAGAAAAGAAAGTACAAAAATAATAAAAGCAAATGAAGCCCATACCCCCTGCTCCCCAGGCCCAGCCCACCTCCCTCCCTCTCTCTTTTCCCCACCGACACCCTCCCCTCCCCTAACTCCCTCACGCCTGTGCCCCCTCCCCCTGCTCGATCCAGAGCAAGGGAACCGGCGACCCCGGCCCCGCCCCCGACCTCCCTCCACCCTGGCGGACCGCCACAGCTCCGCGACGCGCCGGCCGCCTTGGCCGCCATATCCTCTTCCCCCTCTCTTTCCCGCCGCCATGGACAGGAGGTCCATGGCCCGATGTTGGCAGCGCCGTCCCGGTCCTCTTCCACCAAGGATGCAGGCTTACTCCTCATCACCGAGTCACCGTCCTCCTCCTCTACTCCCTCGTCGAACCCCCGCTCCAGCAGCTCCCCGAGCTCCAGCCGCGACGCCGCTCCCCCCTGTGAGCTCCTCGCCTGATGCCCGTGCTCCCCCCTCGCCCTGTCATCAATTTCCGTCTCCCGTGACCGTCGTGTTCGTCTTGGTCATGCCCGGTTGGGCCCTGCTCGTGCTCACCGCCATCTGGCCACACGCTGCTGCTCTTTCCTTCTATGCTGCTCCTCGCCGATGCTCAGCTGGAGCTGAGCCGCAGCTGTTGTTAATTGATACTGTTGCTGAAGTTGTTAGTCTTCTACTACCACTGCATGTTGTTGCTGCTCCTCTGAATACCATACTGATGCACCACCTTGGACAACAACAAGCAGCAAGAAAACAGATTTTATCATGAATAAAAGTTATGTACATATGTAGTACACCTAACGAGCTTCGATTTTCTCCATTGGACCAAGTCCATTCGATGCACGGATTAATTCCTACCAAATTCGCAAAATGCGGATTTATGTTAAGCCGCAAAACGGAGTTTACCCGCAAAACGGCTAAATGTTGTTTAGCAACAAAAAACCCAGACTTAGCAAAAATTCAGTGGGTTCCAAAATTTATGTCTATGACAAGTGGGCCCTAGCCTTTTTAATTCTAAGAAATGTTTTATTTAAACACTTTAACTCTCAGTCACTAATAGGTGGGCCCTCTGCGTTAGTTTGACTAGTCAAGATCACTATTGTAGATAATGTTGAATTATTAATAATAAAGAATTTTCAGAAAATCATTAAAATGATTAAATCTTTAAAAATCAATATCTTTTAATTCGTAAGTCGGATAAAAACTTTATATATGAAACTTGATCAGAAAAATATCACGAATACAGATACGCTACCCATACCCCCACCACACCCCTAACATACCGAACATCGAACCGTCCCCCTCCGGACCGTCTGTCCGATGATTTGTCCGGTACAGTTAAAGTATCCGAATGAATTTATTCTGAACACGAAAGTTGTTCAGAATAGTTGAACTAACTCGGATACCCCACCCGTACGTTTTTCGGACGTCCACGACACCTCCGGCATGATACCTTCCCCCTCCGGATCATCTGTCCGGTAATCAACCGGTACTGATGAGTCATCCCCGGATAAATTCCTGCTCCGAGCAAATCACCGAACACTGCGGTAGAGCCCCGTTGCTTTATATCTGCTATGTCATACAATTGTATTGCTATTATTGCTGTGTATTTATTGTTTCTCCCCCCCTTTATTCTCCGATAGACCCCGTTGCTGTCACCGATGACAGCGTTGCCGAGTACGACTACTTCGTCGACGACCCTGCCCCTACCGTCGAGCTTACAGGCAAGCAGAGCCATTCTCTTCCCCAGATATCGCCTACCTTTCCGTACTTTCTTGCAATAGGCATTGTTACTGCTGCTACGTTACAATCCTATTCAATTGCATAACCTGATTTTTTCGCCCCGTGATGTACCTTCCTTATCCTATGTTGCCTGCTATATCTGTATAATATATTCAGCAGTGAGCCCTGCACATTGTTAGCTAGGATTAGATAGCGGGCCGTGACCACTCAGGGGAGTGACGCGGATACAAAATATATACAACTGCAACAGGTACGGATCAATGCAGACACCCTAGGGAACCTACAACGGCGAGACTCTGCCGAGTCGCTTCGAGTTTGACTTACGAGTGGAATGGACTCGTATTTCACTCTCGTCGGCTCAGTAGCGTAGCATCAACGGAATGATACGAAGTTTACCTCTTTAGTTCATTCTGCTGATGTCTCTGTCGAACCTCGTTAAGTGTGCCATCGAGGGTGATTCCTCCTGGTTTCACTTAATGGTAGGCACTCGAATCAACTGGTGTCCTTAAAGGTAAGAGTCGGGCGACCCAACGGTGCCCGCGAGAGGTATATTGTTGGGAACGACAGGGAGGGTACGACCGACGTTACTGGCGTGCTTGGCCCCTGCTCGTATCTCGCGAGAGTTACCAAACCACGAAAGTCGAGCTCTACCAAGAGCACACGCGAGACAAGGTAAGGAGTCGGTTCACCTTGTTGGTAACCGCAGTGACTTGGTGGGACGACAGGGCAGACACCGATGTACTGGTGGTCCTGACTGCTGTCGTTGACCGCGGGTCGGTTAAGTCGAGGCAACGATAACGGTTGTCACGCAGGTTAATTAAAATGCTAAATGGTTCGGCGGATGACTTGAGAGACCCGTTGGTCTGTACGCACTACCTACACGTGGGATTACGGTGTGGGCCCTCCGCGTCGTAGTTCGTCCGAAAGCTCTTCAGACGTCAGCAGTACCACGGGCTGATTGCCGGGAAGCGGTCTTGTCTTATTTGCTGCAGCAGGTGTGTTTTGGATTTGCTTTTGCTTCACCGGCCAGTCTCGTACCGTGCAGGAGCGTGCAAGGGTGAGGGCCCTAGACCCCTTGGCGCATAGGATATAGTCCGGCGGATGGCCTCTCTGCTGAGCCTAGGATGGGTTGCGTCGTGTCGGATAGCCTCGGTGGGGCGTTCCCTAATAAGGTTCACGCCACCCTGGAGATCCGAGCGTGCAGGCTGAACAGTAGTGCACCCCTGCAGGGAGTTTAATCTATTCGAATAGCCGTGTCCACGGTAACAGGACGCTTTATGCTGAAGCTGGATCTTACCACTAGAAACTATTACTATTAAGCTGTATGGTTCCGGGTCTTCTTCCTCGCAGGGAGTCGAGGAGGGGAACTCGGAGGCATTATTATTATTAATCATTACAACTTATATTATACAATGTTGCAGCAACTTCTGCTTCATTGTTACTTTATTGCTTTATATAAACTGTTGGCTGATTCTTACCTCATGCTGCAAGACTCGTTGGAAGATGCTAGTCTTCGATAGGCCTAGCTTCTTACCCTTATTCTGATTTCTATCTTGCAGTCCACTATATATACAGCCTCCCCTTTCCATTGATACAATGCATAATGCTTAGTAGCGGACGTAAGACTCGCGGGTATACTAGATACTCACCTGCTTTATTTTCCTTTACTCTTTTGCCTGATCGGCCGCTGCAGTCGACGTTGGAGCCTTGGAGTCCAGGAGCAGGAGATCCCCGATGCCTTCTACGACGTCGAGTTCCCCTTTGACCAGGAGTAGTTTGGAGGTTCCCAGGCAGGAGGCCTTGCCTTTTCGATCGTTGTTGATATTTGTGCTAGCCTTCTTAAGGCAACCTTGTATCCTTGTGTCTGTACTCAGATACTATTTTCTTCCGCTGACTTGTGCTCTCAAGCTATTGTATTCGAGCCCTCGTGGCCCCTGGCTTGTATTAAACAACTTGTATTATTTTATTTGTAGAGTTGTGTTGTGATATCTCACCGTGGCACCCTGATCTCGACCGTGTACCTTGCGTGTATGAATACTGTACACGGTCTGATTTTGGGGGCGTCACAAGTTGGTATCAGAGCCGACTGCCTGTAGGACACCCCATCCAACTCCTTGGTCGAAGTCGAGTCTAGTATTTTCAAAACTACTTTGCTAACTTAGTGTTTGGCTTACGGGCCCACATCGATGTCACTATGTGTGATATCTATGGTATTAGGATCTTTTCTCCTTACCTATGCTCTGGGACTCTGCTCTCTTATCCTTGCTGGTAAAGTTTTACTAACTCTGACTTAGCTTCACGTACCTCCTTCCTCCCGGAGACCTCTGCATTCCCGATGATCGCCTGATTCACCTAAAGATTCCGACGATTACTCTCCGATGAATTCCCAAGATCCTACGTGTTCATCGCCGTTGCAACCCCCCTGCCACCGATAAGTCCGTATGGATATTTTCATCCACCTCCCGATTTGGGAATCACAATTCCAGTGTACTTAAGCATCGAATTATCCCGATTCTTCGATCACTCGATGTCGTGCATTTTTTCCCCTTATGGTTGAGTGCCGATACTCACATCGGATCCTTTGCGAATCATTCGACCTTTTCGTGGATTATTATCCGACGAATCTTTCATGGCTTCTTCGATGTGTCAATTGGATTCATCATGTGAAATGCTATCCATGCCCCTTGATGATTTGTGTTATCGTCGACAACCTCCCTTGTCTCCGCGCCAATACAACTTGATCATATATATCGTGCTCTGCTTTCCCTTGGGAAGGTTATACACGTGATACTTGTGTATCATCATTTTTCCCGTCCATTGGTCTGTTGATCAGACAATGACATTTACCTTTCCGTTGGTCTGTTTGATCAGACAACCATGTTTTACCTTCCATTGGTCTGTTTAATCTTTCTTGTGATATAAATTATCTGAGCAGCGATGATTCCCTGCTTATGTAAACACCTCGGTGTACTACCCCGTCAGTAACCCTTGTTGCCATTGTTGATAACATCTCGGTAACCACCGGGACGAGAACTTTGCCAATTGGTCCGCCTCGTATTAACGGGCAGGAAAATGGTTCTCAATGTCCACTGCTCCTGGTACCGATGTTGTTGCTGACATAGCTGACAAACTATTTTCTGACAACCTTGCGTCGTGATCGCATAACATGTCGCCAGCCTCCCTATTCTTGGTGGACCCATAACCCACAGTTCCACAGGATCGAAACCTGACTCTTGTCATCTACCTTGCGATATTCGGCCCGATATCATGCTTATGCCTAATGCTCTGAACCCCTGTCCATCATCCGTCATCGGCATCGAATGCATGCTTATCCGCTTGAGATGCTCATACCTTCTTTTGTTTCTCTTGATGTATTCCTCTGATTTTTAACTCGGAAGATTACTTTTTACATCGTTCCCTCGGACAACCTCGGTTGATTAACCTGGTACCGATCCAACCCCCCTTGAGTTCACCCCCCAACCTATTCGTAAGTACGATGAAGACCCCGAAGAAGGATGACAACTCGTCGAGATGCAATGATGCAAAGAAATGAAGACACCAATGAGAAGGATTAACTTCATCGAGAAGGGAAACAACAACCAGAAGAATCGTTAGAATCCGAAACCGAAAATTTAACCCTTACACTACTTTTAATTCCCGGGACGAGAATTCTTTGTAGTGGTGGAGATTTGTAACACCCCGGGTGTAACACTACAGTAATCACCTACAGTAATCAAGATTACTGTTGTTAATCACTGTTGATAATCTCTATTGCTCAAACTGGCCTTGATCAAAATTTTGGTTTTTGTTAATCTTCAGATCATGATGGGGTATTGAATCCAATGTACCCATCATGCCCTGATCAAACTTTGCAGTTGATCGTTCTGTATCATAATGGTTGATATCAATAAACCATGTGCCAACTGTGCCTTGATCATCATCATACAAATCAAAGTCCAACCCCCCTTCTTGATCTGGATAATAAAAACAATGTTGCTAATAAAAGTTCAACCAAAAACTTTGCAACCATTTTTGTAAAATGCCAAATATTCAGTGGATCATGTCCATGTGGTTTTTGGAATTTATTAAGCTATTAATTAAATCAAACAATTCAAACAGTAGCTTAAACAACCCATTTTAATCATTTATTATTTAAATAAAATATCAAATGACTTTAGAAAGTACCAAACTTTATGGGGCACTTCAATATGGTGCAATACTAATTATGGAGCAAGTTCCATGTTTTACAAAAATATAAATCTACTAAACTAATTAGAAATAGAAAAGAAAGTACAAAAATAATAAAAGCAAATGAAGCCCATACCCCCCTGCTCCCCAGGCCCAGCCCACCTCCCTCCCTCCCTCTCTCTTTTCCCCACCGACACCCTCCCCTCCCCTAACTCCCTCACGCATGTGCCCCCTCCCCCTGCTCGATCCAGAGCAAGGGAACCGGCGACCCCGGCCCCGCCCCCGACCTCCCTCCACCCCGGCGGACCGCCACGGCTCCGCGACGCGCCGGCCGCCTTGGCCGCCATATCCTCTTCCCCCTCTCTTTCCCGCCGCCATGGACAGGAGGTCCATGGCCCGATGTTGGCAGCGCCGTCCCGGTCCTCTTCCACCAAGGATGCAGGCTTACTCCTCATCACCGAGTCGCCGTCCTCCTCCTCTACTCCCTCGTCGAACCCCCGCTCCAGCAGCTCCCGAGCTCCTGCCGCGACGCCGCTCCCCCCTGTGAGCTCCTCGCCTGATGCCCGTGCTCCCCCCTCGTCCTGTCATCAATTTCCGTCGCCCGTGCCCGTCGTGTTCGTCTTGGTCATGCCCGGTTGGGCCCTGCTCGTGCTCACCGCCATCTGGACACACCCTGCTGCTCTTTCCTTCTATGCTGCTCCTCGCCGATGCTCTGCTGGAGTTGAGCCACAACTGTTGTTAATTGATACTGCTGCTGAAGTTGTTAGTCTGCTACTACCACCGAATGTTGTTGTTGCTCCTCTGAATACCATACTGATGCACCACCTTGGACAACAACAAGCAGCAAGAAAACAGATTTTATCATGAATAAAAGTTATGTAGATATGTAGTACACCTAACGAGCTTCGATTTTCTCCATTGGACCAAGTCCATTCGATGCACGGATTAATTCCTACCAAATTCGCAAAATGCGGATTTATGTTAAGCCGCAAAACGGAGTTTACCCGATGGCCAATTTGGCGCTGTGGATGAACTTGTTCTAGGTATCTGTCATGCCATCTGAGGGCATAGCATGATAGTACACATGATGTAGACAAAAACATGTGTTGGAAACATCTCCATTTGAGCTATGGATCAATCGTAATTATGTAGCAAACTTTATACACTTTAACAATTTCTGGGATTAACCTCGAGTAACACGTTTCATACCAAGTTTTAATTAAGTTAATGAACTCTAATACATTTGCCATCCATACAGAATTGTAGATCATAGAAAACTGTTAAATTTGATATAAGACACTAAATCGTCGGTTGAGCAGAACATCAAACCGTAGGCTCTCAAAAACGGCTAAATGTTGTTTAGCAACAAAAATCCCAGACTTAGCAAAAATTCAGTGGGTTCCAAAATTTATGTCTATGACAAGTGGGCCCTAGCCTTTTTAATTATAAGAAATGTTTTACTTAAACACTTTAACTCTCAGTCACTGACAGGTGGGCCCTCTGCGTTAGTTTGACTAGTCAAGATCACTATTGTAGATAATGTTGAATTATTACTAATAAAGAATTTTCAGAAAATCATTAAAATGATTAAATCTTTAAAAATCAATATCTTTTAATTCGTAAGTCGGATCAAAAACTTTATATATGAAACTTGATCAGAAAAATATCACGAATACAGATACGCTACCCATACCCCCACCACACCCCTAACATACCGAACATCGAACCGTCCCCCTCCGGACCGTCTGTCCGATGATTTGTCCGGTACGGTTAAAGTATCCGGATGAATTTATTCTGAACACGAAAGTTGTTCAGAATAGTTGAACTAACTCGGATACCCCACCCGTACGTTTGTCGGACGTCCACGACACCTCCGGCATGATACCTTCCCCCTCCGGATCATCTGTCCGGTAATCAACCGGTACTGATGAGTCATCCCCGGATAAATTCCTGCTCCGAGCAAATCACCGAACACTGCGGTAGAGCCCCGTTGCTTTATATCTGCTATGTCATACAATTGTATTGCTATTATTGCTGTGTATTTATTGTTTCTCGCCCCTTTATTCTCCAATAGACCCCGTTGCTGTCACCGATGACAGCGTTGCCGAGTACGACTACTTCGTCGACGACCCTGCCCCTACCGTCGAGCTTACAGGCAAGCAGAGCCATTCTCTTCCCCAGATATCGCCTACCTTCCGTACTTTCTTGCACTAGGCATTGTTAGTGCTGCTGCTACATTACAATCCTATTCAATTGCATAACCTGATTTTGTCGCCCCTTGATGTACATTCCTTATCCTATGCTGCCTGCTATATATGTATAATATATTCAGCAGTGAGCCCTGCGCATTGTTAGCTAGGATTAGATAGCGGGCCGTGACCACTCAGGGGAGTGAAGCGGATACAAAATATATACAACTGCAACAGGTACGGATCAATGCAGACACCCTAGGGAACCTACAACGGCGAGACTCTGCCGAGTCGCTTCGAGTTTGACTTACGAGTGGAATGGACTCGTATTTCACTCTCGTCGGCTCAGTAGCGTAGCATCAACGGAATGATACGAAGTTTACCTCTTTAGTTCATTCCGCTGATGTCTCTGTCGAACCTCGTTAAGTGTGCCATCGAGGGTGATTCCTCCTGGTTTCACTTAATGGTAGGCACTCGAATCAACTGGTGTCCTTAAAGGTAAGAGTCGGGCGACCCAACGGTGCCCGCGAGAGGTATATTGTTGGGAACGACAGGGAGGGTACGACCGACGTTACTGGCGTGCTTGGCCCCTGCTCGTATCTCGCGAGAGTTACCAAACCACGAAAGTCGAGCTCTACCAAGAGCACACGCGAGACAAGGTAAGGAGTCGGTTCACCTTGTTGGTAACCGCAGTGACTTGGTGGGACGACAGGGCAGGCACCGATGTACTGGTGGTCCTGACTGCTGTCGTTGACCGCGGGTCGGTTAAGTCGAGGCAACGATAACGGTTGTCACGCAGGTTAATTAAAATGCTAAATGGTTCGGCGGATGACTTGAGAGACCCGTTGGTCTGTACGCACTACCTACACGTGGGATTACGGTGTGGGCCCTCCGCGTCGTAGTTCGTCCGAAAGCTCTTCAGACGTCAGCAGTACCACGGGCTGATTGCCGGGAAGCGGTCTTGTCTTATTTGCTGCAGCAGGTGTGTTTTGGATTTGCTTTTGCTTCACCGGCCAGTCTCGTACCGTGCAGGAGCGTGCAAGGGTGAGGGACCTAGACCCCTTGGCGCATAGGATATAGTCCGGCGGATGGCCTCTCTGCTGAGCCTAGGATGGGTTGCGTCGTGTCGGATAGCCTCGGTGGGGCGTTCCCTAACAAGGTTCACGCCACCCTGGAGATCCGAGCGTGCAGGCTGAACAGTAGTGCACCCCTGCAGGGAGTTTAATCTATTCGAATAGCCGTGTCCACGGTAACAGGACGCTTTATGCTGAAGCTGGATCTTACCACTAGAAACTATTACTATTAAACTGTATGGTTCCGGGTCTTCTTCCTCGCAGGGAGTCGAGGAGGGGAACTCGGAGGCATTATTATTATTAATTATTACAACTTATATTATACAATGTTGCAGCAACTTCTGCTTCATTGTTACTTTATTGCTGTATATAAACTGTTGGCTGATTCTTACCTCATGCTGCAAGACTCGTTGGAAGATGCTAGTCTTCGATAGGCCTAGCTTCTTACCCTTATTCTGATTTCTATCTTGCAGTCCACTATATATACAGCCTCCCCTTTCCATTGATACAATGCATAATGCTTAGTAGCGGACGTAAGACTCGCGGGTATACTAGATATTCACCTGCTTTATTTTCCTTTACTGTTTTGCCTGATCGGCCGCTGCAGTCGACGTTGGAGCCTTGGAGTCCAGGAGCAGGAGATCCCCGATGCCTTCTACGACGTCGAGTTCCCCTTTGACCAGGAGTAGTTTGGAGGTTCCCAGGCAGGAGGCCTTGCCTTTTCGATCGTTGTTGATATTTGTGCTAGCCTTCTTAAGGCAACCTTGTATCCTTGTGTCTGTACTCAGATACTATTTGCTTCCGCTGACTTGTGCTCTCGAGCTATTGTATTCGAGCCCTCGTGGCCCCTGGCTTGTATTAAACAGCTTGTATTATTTTATTTGTAGAGTTGTGTTGTGACATCTCACCGTGGCACCCTGATCTCGATCGTGTACCTTGCGTGTATGATTACTGTACACGGTCTGATTTGTGGGGCGTCACACCTCTGGCATGATAGATTAGGCTACTCTGTCTTAGTATGATGATGAATACAATTGACAACTCGGATGGTCATAATGTTAATGTGAAAACTTCTTGAATCCTGATGATTTTGTGTGCTCTGCATGCGCTACGAGGAAGTTAATTATTAGACCGTTCCCTTAAAAGTGAAGGATGAAATCCCAACTTGGACACATCCAAGGGGACATATGCGGTCCAACTCAGCCCATCCCAGGGTCGTTTTGGTACTTTACGATACGCATTGACGCTTCTCTAAGTGGTCCAATGATTGCCTGATGCAACAAGGAACCATGACAATGGGAACTACGGTCGAGCATTCCGTACCACATGTCCATATGTAAAACGGACTTGTAAGGGCATTGATTAAATTCATTGCTAGACCGCTCCTTCCGGGTTGTATTTTGCCAACCAGATGTTGGGAGCATGCTGTGTTACACGCTGCTAAACTCATCAAGTTTAGACCGTGATCCTACAACATCCATTCTCCTATGCAGCTCGCGTATGGGTCGGCACCGAAAATTTCCCACCTTCATAGGTTCGGTTGCCAGGTGTACGTACCAACACCACCACCCTAGCGATCTGCAATGGGCCTGCTCCGTAAGTCGGGGATATACATTGGTTATGAGACTGTGTCCATAATCAGGTATTTGGACCCCCCCATGACATGTAATTGTCATGCGGCCCGTTTGCAATTGCATATATGACGAGGATATCTTTCCGACTTTAGGGGGAGTGACGAGGGTGTGACCCCATGACTCCTACGGATAAGCCTACCTGGTGTCCCTGAAGACAGAAGGCCCATGAAGATACATCCTCGGCCTGCTAACTGGAATCGACGTAGGAGTCTGCGACTCACAAGGAAGGTGCGAAAACCTGTCATACGGAGCAAGCTAGGGTTAGGAAAGCTTACCTGTAAACGTAGATGAACTCCCCGAGACCTAGCCCAGTATATAAGGGCTAGGAGGGGTGACACCAAGGAACAACCAATATCACCTGTAACCCTAGCCTTGAGCGCTCCAGCCTTGGCATCCACTGTAATCACATCTCCCCGATCAATAATATCGAGCAGGAGCGTGCCTTCCTGTTTGCCGACGAGCTATCGTCCAACCTGTGCCTCTCATGACTAACCCAGGGTCCCTGACCATGGGATTTGCCGGGGTTGATCCCCGTCAATTGGCGCCGTCTGTGGGAACTACACAGGTTGGGATCACGATCTCGGCGGTCCCGTCTTCAGCAAGCTACAACTCAAGGGCAAGAACCAGATCTAGCTCACTCGAAGGATTCAAGATCACGGCGGACATCTCTGCCACCCCATCAAGATCGCTCGGGCTACAGCTGTGCCAGGACCGACACTACGGTAACCGCCAAGTGCAGCGCCAGCGCCGAAGGAATCGACGACCCAGAAGAACGGCGAGGGGCCTCTACGAAGGAATTCCACTCGACGAACCGCGACACGCAGCGGAGGACTCGCAAATCTTTCGACAACCCACCGCCGCCCGGGCACCCGCCGCACATCAAGACGACGACTACGAGATCGAAGATCAGCAGAACCATCACCAAGTAAGAAGCAATCGACGACCCAAAAGGCGTGCACGGGAGATCTACGGTGAGGCTCCAACGAACGAGCCACGCCACGCAGCCGTACAACCGACGACCACTCGACGACACGCCGTCGCACGAGCACCTTCCGCCAACCAGGACAGCGACTCCGAGACACCTGTGGGCGAGTACTATGACCCAGATCGAAGGCCGGATGAATTCGCCAACCTCATCAAGAACCAAGACATGAGCCGAGGAATCGAAACCGACCCTCGCTTCCACGAACACCCGGAGGATCACGAGCAAATCTTCAGAATCTCAAGAAGGAAGAGGCACGCCGGATCTAGCAAACTCACGGCTAGAGAGCAGCTAACCGGACCCTGCACGATCCACAACTTCGAGGATGACTGGGGACGTGTCAGGTCAGGCCACACTTTGAGAGACTGCCGCCTGTTTAACGAGCTAGCCGACGACCTCAAGAAGGAGAAGCAGAAAGAAGACAGGCGCAACCGGCGACCCGAACAATCGCCGCCCTCAAGCCCGGAAGGACGTCACAGCCCGCTGCAAGGACAGATGCTCATGATCCAAGAGGGAAGGGTGCCGCAAACACAACGCGACGCCTACACCCTGCAAGCTAGAGCAACCGAGAGCATAAACATAGTCGAAGTCTACCAGCTACATGATACAGAGACCAGCATCACGTTCTCACAGGACGACCATCCACCCGCAGTCCCAAGACCGGGGAACGCGCCCCTGGTGCTCGATGCACAAATCGGAGGGTACGACATGGATAGGGTCTTCATGGACGGAGGCAGCAGCATGAACATCATCTTCGCCAGCACCCTGCAAAAGATGTTGATCCCACGATCAGTATGGAGAAAATCGAGCACCGAGTTACACGGGGTAGTCCCAGGAGAAGCAGCCACATCCCTCGGAGTCATCGAACTCGAAGTTGTCTTCGGCAACCGACGCAACTTCGCAAAGCACGTCCTCGAGTTCGAGGTACTCGACTGGCAATCGCAGTACCACGCCATATTGGGACGGCCAGCATTTGCGCAGTTCATGGCGGTCCCACACTACGCCTACCTCAAGCTCAAGATGCCAGGATCAGCAGGAGTCCTCACGATCAACGGAAGCTTCATCAAATCGGATCAATGTGATCGTGACTTCCACAGAATCTCCGACACATTCGGAGCCGAACAAGAACTTAGAGAAATAGACATGGTGACGGACAAGAGTACCTTCCCATTGGTGAACCGAAGAGAATCCAAGGAGTACAGACGCGACTTCAGCATCGACAGCGACACAGTCACTCACCAAGTGCACCCGACGGACCCGGACAAAACAGTCCGCGTGTACGCCCACCTACCAGAGGAGTAGGCGATGGCTCTCGTCGCTTTCCTTCGAGACGAGTGGGAAATATTCGCCTGGTGCCCAGCCGACATGCCTGGGATACCACGCGAATTCGCGGAACACGCCCTACGCATCAAGCAAAACACGAAGCTGGTGAAGCAAGCGTTGAGACGATTCTCGGAGCCCAAGCGCAGAGAAATCGGAGAGGAAGTCAACCGGTTACTCGACGCCCAGCTCATCCGAGAAACGAAGAAAGCCACCTGGATAGCCAACCCAGTGCTAGTGCCCAAGAAAGACACGACCGTGCTGCGCATGTGTGTCGACTACGGACCAGTCAACAAGCATTGCCCGAAGGACCACTTCCCCCTGCCTAGAATCGATCAGATAATCGACTCGACAGCAGGGTGTGATCCACTTTCCTTTCTTGATGCTTACTCAGGATACAACCAGATCAGGATGAAGGAAGAAGACGAAGAGCACACATCGTTCATCACCCCCTATGGCGTATTCTGCTACAGGACCATGCCCTTCGGGCTCAAAAACGCAGGTGCCACTTACCAGCGAATGATGCAGGCCTGCCTGAAGGAGAAAATCGGAAGAAACGTGCAAGTCTATGTGGACGACATCGTCATCAAGACCTACAAAGAAGCCACACTAGTCGACGACCTGCGCAAAACCTTCGCGGCGCTCAACAAATACAGAATCAAACTCAACCCAATGAAGTGTGCATTCGGCGTACCGACAGGGAAGCTGCTTGGCTATATGGTCTCTGCCCGAGGAATCGAGGCAAACCCTGAGAAAGTCCAAGCCATCACCCGAATGCAAGAACCAACCGACGTCAAAGGAGTACAACAGCTCACTGGAAAACTCGCAGCCCTAAGCCGCTTCATCAGCAGGCTGGGAGAACGCACGCTGCCTTTCTATCAGCTGATCAGGAAAGGAGAGAAATTTGAGTGGACGGAGGAAGCCCGCCAAGCATTCGCGGACCTGTAAAAGACACTCTCGACCCCACCAATCCTGGCGGTACCCAAGGAACGAGAGAAGCTATACCTCTATGTGGCAGCACGTAACAATGTAGTAAGCACAGCGCTCGTTGTCGAACGCGCAGAAGCAGGCAAGGTCCAGAGCATCCAGATACCAATCTACTACCTCAGCATGCTCCTGACCAAATCCCAGCAGCGGTACCCGCACTATCAGAAGCTACTAACAGCCATCGTCATGACCTCAAGAAAGGTGTCCCACTACTTCGACGAGCACCCTATCACAATCGTGAGCAGCGCACCACTCGCTGACATACTCAACAACCCTGGAGCGACTGGACGAGTCGCCAAGTGGAACATTGAGCTCAGCTCACGGGACCTGCAGTTCAAGCACCCAACAGCCATCAAAGCCCAAGTACTCCCAGATTTCCTGGTCGAGTGGACGGAGGTTCAGACACCAGCCCCCCCAGACCTATCAAGTTCGTGGTCAATGTTCTTTGATGGGTCCAAGAGACAACAAGGAGCTGGGGCAGGAGTTGTGCTCATCTCCCCTAATGGAACAAAGCTGAAATATGTCCTCTAGATTAACTTCAGTCACGCCTACAACAAGAAAGCAGAATACTAGGTGATACATCCAAAACGTATCTATAATTTTTGCTTGCTCTATGCATGTTTTGTGTGATATTGCTATGTTTTAGATACACTTTCATACACTTTTGATCATATTTGGACTAACCTATTAACTCAGTGCACCCCAGTGCCAGTTTCTGTTTTCTGCTATTTTTGTATTTTAGGTTTTCCCATTACTTAAAGTACCCAATAAATTCCGGGAAAAATATATAAAAAATCAGCGCGAAGGAACCTTCAAGAATCACCGAAGGAGAGCCGGAGGGGGGCCACCAGTCACCGAGGCGGCCACCCCGCGCGGCCTAGGGGTAGGCCGCGCCACCAGGCCGCTGGGCGACTGGGACCTCCCCTGGTGGCCCCCCTTGGCCCTTATTGTTACTCGCGTCGCGAAAACCCTGATTCCAGACCCCTTTTCTCCAGAAGCAATTCCGATCTCCGCCGCCATCGCCGACAAGCTTCGGGGGACCAGAATTCCTGTGTCGGCACCCTGCCAGGACGGGGAAGTGCCCCCGGATTCATCTCCATCGACGTTGCTTCCTCCCTCCATGAAGCGGGAGTAGTTCTCCCTCGGGGCTGAGGTTTCTACCAGTAGCTATGTGTTCTTCTCTCTCTCCCATTATGTGATCTTCGTTGTGATCATAGGCTATGTTAATCTAGGGTGATCCCATGATATTTCCCCTTCCTCTATGTATTGGATTGATGTACTCAATTGATGTTATCTAGTATGATCCCCGAGACCAAGGTGACAACGGTCTATTGGACATGGGTTAGAAGAATATTATCATGAGTGATTTCCTCTTTTGTGTGTTGATTGAAGATTGAGAGTCTCTTGGTGCTTGTCTTTGACTATCCTTGAGATATGTTGTGGTGATTGTGGTGCTCTCTTTGGATGGCCGCAGTGACATTGGGAAATCCATAGATTGAGAACTATGAACTTTGAGGTGTGCTTTTTTATCCCTACATAATTCTCATCCTCTCTTGACCACAAAGGATTGACCTCCGAGTGCGTCTTCATTGCATGTTTTATGGGAAATATCATGTGATTAGACTATGTTAATGTTGTTGGGAGTTGCCACTAGTGAAAGTATGAAGCCTAGGCCTTGTTTCCATCATTGTTACACCGTTTGCACTCACTTTTGTTATTTTTTTTGCTGCAATTTTTATTACAGATTTATATTACTTTGTTTTACCACACCTATCACCCATATTTTATCATCTCTTCGCCGAACTAGTGCACCTATACAACTCCTAGTTGTATTAGGTTGTTGGGGACACAAGAGACTTCTTGTATCTTAATTGCAGGGTTGCTTGAGAGAGACCATCTTCAACCTCTACTTCCTTGAGTTCGATAAACCTTTGGTCATCCACTTGAGGGAAATTGCTGCTGTCCTACAAACCTCTGCGCTTGGAGGCCCAACATAGTCTACAAGAATAGAAGCGTGCGTAGACATCAAGCTATTTCTGGCGCCGTTGCCGGGGAGGTGAGTGCTTGAAGGTATATCTTTAGATTCTGCAATTAAATCTTTTTGTTTCTTGTTTTTATTTTCACTAGTTAGGTTTATGGAAAACTGCAATCTTAGTTCGCTGCTTCGGGGAGACCGCTTTGCCACACCTGTGGTAGAGAAGTCTCCGCCACCTACTGAATGTATCCCGTTCCAAATAACATTTGGGATAGTTGAAATAATTATTAATGATTGTTATGATGGGACAGTCAATCCTAGTATTCATTTGTTGAAACTTACAAAACTTTGTGAGTTATTTAAGATTTCAGGTTTGACAAGAGGTGAAGTCATGAAGAAATTATTTGCCTTGTCACTGAAAGGAAAAGCATTGGAATGGTATAGGCTACTAGATGATTCTCACCTACGGGATTGGGAAGAGATCCAGTCTCTCTTTTACTCCAAGTTTTATCCTCTTCATGAAGTCCATGAGAATAGGAATTATATTTATAATCTCTATCCTCATGACGGAGAGAGCATAGCTCAAGCTTGGGGGAGGCTGAAAACTTTGATGCTAAAATGTCCTAACCATGGGCAACCCAAAGATATGATTATTACTAATTTCTATGCAAGGCTATCTCGACAGGATAAAGACCTGCTCGATGCTTCCTCGATGGGTTCTTTCACAAACGAAAAAGATTGATGCTAAATGGGAACTCCTTGAAAGAATCCAACACAACACTGAAGATTGGGAGATCGACAAGGGTAAAGAGTCAGGTATAATTTATGAGTATGATTGCATTAAGTCCTTTGTTGAAACTGCAAGTTTTAATAAATTTAGTGCTAAGTTTGGGCTTGATTCTCAACTCCTTGTTGATTTCCTCAAATATTTTGCTTCACATCTTAATATGCCTAAGGAGAATTGGATCAAGCATCATGAACCTTTTAAAGAGATTTGCAAAGAAAATGAAATTGTTAATGATGATTGCAACATGCATGATCCAATTCCTGAAAATGAAGTTTTATATAAGCATGTTAATTTTTGTGGAGTGGATAGACCTTGTGAAAGGCCTATGATTGAAGAAGAGAAGTATTGTAAGCAACATAAGCATGAAAGAACGATCACTTGGGTTAGAGATTTAAATGAAATTGCTAGAGAATTGTGTGACCTTTATCCTTTCACTTGTGAACTTTGCTGCATAAAGGGTCACTTCAATTTTCAGTGCATGTACTTTCAAAACATAACTGTTAGCCAGTTGTGTGATGACATGATCACCCCTGATCTTTATGATGAGCTTATGTTATTTTTGATGTGTGAAGAGTTATCAGAAAAGACTTCTTGGCTAGATGGTCATGCTTTGGGAATAAATAACACTTTGCAGAAATGCCATCTCTATTGTGTTGTTAATTGCCATGAGAATGATTACATAAGTAAGATTAGAAAGGAGGGAACTCTACCAAAGTATAACAATGTCTCTTATATTTCTACTAATAAAAAGGAGAGTTTCTCCCAAGTTTCCCCTATTGTTTCTAATGATAAACCAGGATATGTGGAGAAACTTCCCCTCCAACCACTCCTTCCTAAGGTGAAGAAGAATAAAAAGAAGAGGAGGAGGAAGAGGAGCAAGAAGGAAGAAGAATGGGTATCAACCTGGCCTGAGCATATTCCTCGCATCAATTTTTATCCTAACAGACAGAAATTTTTGGAGGACGGTGAGCTTGATTGCATTCATTATTATCCTGATGTTAAGTCCGTAGGCACTATTGAAGATGATTTTGATTATGATATGCATGTTACTTTTTGTGATTGGGAAAATGATGATAATGCTACTTATGATCTTGAAAATCTTTTTGGTACTAACTCTGAGAGTGATGATATGGAAAGCTCTAAGCTTGGGTATGATAGGATTGCAAGTCCTTTACCCATTAGTGATGTGGTAATTGATAATTCTTTTGCTAGTAAGAATAAAGACAACATGTTTACAAATATAGTTGCTAGCAATGATAATGCTCTTCTCTACTATGATGATGTTATAACTCCTATCTCTAGTGATTATAAAGGTATCTATGACATAAGGAGAAATTATCCTTATGAAACTTGTCATAATCATGGAGGGAATTACTCCCTTGTTGAACACCATCTTCCTAATACACAATTAATCTATAGTGTTCAAGTTGTTTATGATAGTCCTACTCCCACTATTACCAATGAGAAAGATTATGTTTATGAGGAGAGTAAGAGTACCCTTTTGCATGTGGATCATGGTAACAATGCTTTACGTGATACTTATATTGTTGAGTTTATTCATGATCCTACTGGAAATTATTATGAGAAGGGAACATATTCTTATAGATATTTCAATAATATCAAGTTCCCTCTCTTTATGTTGAAGGTTTTGAAGTTGCACTTATTTTGCCTTCCTATGCTAATATCTTTATGCTTCAATGAGTTATTTCTCTACAATATCCATTTGCATAGGAAGCATGTTAGGCTTAAATTTTTTTGGTATTTGCTTCTTCATGCTCTCTTTTGTTCTTCAACTCTTATTCCTACGAGAGCATCATTAAAATCTTAAGCCTATCTTTATGGCTATAAAGAAATAGCTCTAGGGAGACAACCCTTGTTATCTTTACTTTGAGTTTTTACTTTCTGTTTTTAGTGGTCTTGATGATTGTTACTACTGTAGCAACATCATTGTATCTTTACTTTTAAAGCTTTGTGCCAATTATAGCCTCATATGACAAGGGAAGTGAAAGTTGTGACATGCTGTCCAGAAAACAGATTCTGTCCTCGTGACGGGAAAAATCATAGAAAAATCCCAGTTCATCTTTTTGAGCTGAATTTTTTACACAGCGTGCTATATACAATAACGGAACTTTTGTATGTTCTGAGTTTTTTGATTTGAGTTGCAGAAGTACCCCAAAAAAATTCTTTACTACCTGCTGTTCTGTTTTTCACAGATTCTGCCACGTTTTGTCTCTCCTAACTTTTGCAAACCTTAAGCTTGCTTTTTATTTGCAAAAACTTTTTGGCACTCTTGAGAAACAGTAGCTCTTCAATAATATCTTTATATCCAGTGGGAAAAATTATTTTATTAAGGGTACTAACCTCTCTAATCAGCTTATGATGAGTTATGTATGAAGGGAGTTTTCAAGTGTGCGATGGAAGATGCTGAAAGAAGATTCAGGAGTGTCAAGCGCTCAAGCTTGGGGATGCCCCCATGCATCCCCAAAAAATATTCAAGGAGACTCAAGCGTCTAAGCTTGGGGATGCCCCCTTGCATCCTCTTCTCCATCAACAATCATCAGTTCGTCCTTCGTCTCACTATATTTTTATCACTTCATGCGTTATGTGCTATGCTTGGAGCGTCTCGCTCTTAGGTTTTAATTTTAGTTTTCTTTAGTTTTGCTTGCTGTTCATAACAAGTTAGACCCCTTCTTACTTTGTGTGGGAGAGAAACACGCTCCACTTTCAAAATCTAGAACACATCATAGGTTTTTTCCTGCTTATCTTTTTGCTGTTGTGTGTTCTTTATCTTTTCATAGCTGCTGCCATGTTTAGTTTTAGTCTTAGTTTGTCTTTAGCAAGAGCCTTGACTTTTGTTTAGTCTGTTGCTGGAACTCTTTTTAGTTTTCTTGTTTATCTTGTTAAAGAGAGTTGGTTGTTGCACTGAGTTGTGTCTTGTCTTGAAAGTAGGTAATTGAGGTTGCTATTTAATGTTAGTAGTAACTTGCAATAGTTTTGAGGTATTGATGTGAGTAATGTTTGAACTTTTGGTGTCAAGAGCTCTAGCCTATTAGTGATAGGTGTCGTATTTTGGGAAATCCGTGTGTATTTTCAAAACCTACAAAACTAGTTGAGAACTCTAGCTACTAGATGGATCACTAATCTTTAGAGGGATCGAATATTAGAGAACACTCACGTACCATGAGTCGAGGATGCGCAAGGATAACCAAACCCCCATACACTCCTCCTCGGGGTACTTGTCTCTTTGTGAACCTCCTTATTAGATTGAGAGTTACCGATAATAAGTGCATGAGTTCTTCGGACTAATGTAAGTATTGAAAGTTGACACTTCCACCTTCCCATATTTGCTAGCCTCTCCCGTACCATGCATTGCCTTCTTCTCACTCCGAGAGTTTGTGCCCACCTTCGCCGGTACTTCCAAACCCTTGGCATGATACGCTCTGTCATCATAAACCTCCTTATATCTTTCCTCAAAACAGCCACCATACCTACCTATCAAGGCATTTCCATAGCCTTTCCGAGTTACATTGCCATGCAACTTCCACCTCTTCATGACTTGATCTTCATGTCATACATGTTCCTGCTACACTGGCAGCGACATACATTGCATACTTCATGATAGTTACATCTTCTTTATGATTTTGAGTACCTTGTAAAGTGTGAAAGATCTCCTTTACCTTCTTGTAAAATAGAGTGTTGCCCTTAAGTGAGGAAAAGATCCCAAAGTGGACACAATAAAAGATCCCAAAGAGGACAAATGAGAGTTGAATAGAAAGAGCCATTGAGGCCACAAAAAAATACAAAAAAATAGAAAAAAGAGAAAAAAGAAAAAAAATAGATAAAGGGGCAACACTACTATCCTTTTGAGAGATCCACACTAGTACTCCCTTTATATCATTGTACTCCATAGAGATGATCATTATGCATATAGCTATGTGGGGACCTTCATACTATAGAACTTGGCTTGCATATTCCAAGGATGAACCTCCTCAAAAGAGCTCTAGGTCTTCATGAGCGAGCAAGTTAGATGCACCCCCACTAGTTCCATTAGAGAGCTTCCTAGCTCTTATGTGCATCCGTTGCATGGCAATCCCTACTCCTCACATCATATCTATCATTTGGCTTTCTCTCGCCTATGATTGTCCTCATTGATGTGAGCCTTTCACACCATTTTTGTCTTCCTCCTCCACCTTTTCTCTCTTTGCCAACCTAAGTGTCGACTTTCTTTCTTACGCTCATCCATTGCATGAGTGCTCAAAATGTCGAAAAGGAGTGGATCATTTTGACTTGTACCTGGCTAGTGGTCTGGGGATGAGTCAAGATAAGATTCGAAAGAAGACCAAGTGTGAAACTTTAGTAGATTGAGTTCTCAACACAAAAATATTTTTTCTTGTATATCCGTATCCCCTTTCTTGCACGCAAACACCATTTGGAGACATTCGAGTCACAGACAGCGAGAGCTCTTGCACCATTATGTTCTTATGTTGCTTGTTTCAATGCTAATATAGACTCTTGCCTGTTATGACTTGAATTGAATTACAAGCCTTGATTGCTTTACTTAAAAGTTCTTATATGGTTGGTAGCATGTCACCACAGAAATTATGTTTGTTATCGTTTACCAACTCGAGGACGAGCAGAAATGATGCTTGGGGATGTTGATACGTCCAAAACGTATCTATAATTTCTGCTTGCTCTATGCATGTTTTGTGTGATATTGCTATGTTTTAGATACACTTTCATACACTTTTGATCATATTTGAACTAACCTATTAACTCAGTGCACCCCAGTGCCAGTTTCTGTTTTCTGCTGTTTTTGTATTTTAGGTTTTCCCATTACTTAAATTTCCCAATAAATTCCGGGAAAAATATATAAAAAATCAGCGTGAAGGAACCTTCCCGAATCACCGAAGGAGAGCCGGCGGGGGGCCACCAGTCACCGAGGCGGCCACCCCGCGCGGCCTAGGGGTAGGCCGCGCCACCAGGCCGCTGGGCGACTGGGACCTCCCCTGGTGGCCCCCCTTGGCCCTTATTTTCACTCGCGTCGCGAAAACCCTCATTCCAAACCCCTTTTCTCCAGAAGCAATTCCGATCTCCGCCGCCATCGCCGACAAGCTTCGGGGGACCAGAATTCCTGTGCCGGCACCCTGCCGGGACGGGGAAGTGCCCCCGGATTCATCTCCATCGACGTTGCTTCCTCCCTCCATGAAGCGGGAGTAGTTCTCCCTCGGGGCTGAGGTTTCTACCAGTAGCTATGTGTTCTTCTCTCTCTCCCATGATGTGATCTTCGTTGTGATCATAGGCTATGTTAATCTAGGGTGATCCCATGATATTTCCCCTTCCTCTATGTATTGGATTGATGTACTCAATTGATGTTATCTAGTATGATCCCCGAGACCAAGGTGACAGCGGTCTATTGGACATGGGTTAGAAGAATATTATCATGAGTGATTTCCTCTTTTGTGTGTTGATTGAAGATTGAGAGTCTCTTGGTGCTTGTCTTTGACTATCCTTGAGATATGTTGTGGTGATTGTGGTGCTCTCTTTGGATGGCCGCGGTGACATTGGGAAATCCATAGGTTGAGAACTATGAACTTTGAGGTGTGCTTTTGTAGCCCTACATAATTCTCATCCTCTCTTGACCACAAAGGATTGACCTCCGAGTGCGTCTTCATTGCATGCTTTATGGGAAATATCATGTGATTAGACTATGTTAATGTTGTTGGGAGTTGCCACTAGTGAAAGTATGAAGCCTAGGCCTTGTTTCCATCATTGTTACACCGTTTGCACTCACTTTTGTTACTTGTTTCTTTTCTGCAATTTTTATTACAGATTTATATTACTTCGTTTTACCACACCTATCACCCATATTTTATCATCTCTTCGCCGAACTAGTGCACCTATACAACTCCTAGTTGTATTAGGTGTGTTGGGGACACAAGAGACTTCTTGTATCTTAATTGCAGGGTTGCTTGAGAGAGACCATCTTCAACCTCTACTTCCCTGAGTTCGATAAACCTTTGGTCATACACTTGAGGGAAATTGCTGCTGTCCTAAAAACCTCTGCGCTTGGAGGCCCAACACTAGGCACTCCTCCATGGCATGTGCATGGCCAAACGTGCGGAGCCAGTCGCCTCATAATTTACAGGGACTCCAATCTCGTCGTCCAGCAGACGATGAGAAACTGCGACGCAATAGCCGACAACATGGCGGCCTACCAGAAGCTCTACAACGAACTCGAGGGAAGTTTTGACGGTTGCGAGCTCAACTACATCACCAGGGCCAACAACACAGAAGCTGACGAGCTCGCGAACATCGGTTCGACCCGGGGACCTGTACCACCTGGCGTTTTTCTCGAAAGCATCAGCCGGAGATCCATCAAGGTACAGGCAGCAACACCTGAAGCAGTCGTGGACGGCGAAGACACAACAGAACTGGCGCAGGTGGTGATGCCCCACAGGCATAAGGGATCGAGATAGTCTTCGCGGGTAAGTTAACCCAATTTATTGATTCGACACACGGGGAGCCAAAGATTATTTATAAGCTTTGACAGTTGAGTTTTCAATTCAACCGCACCTGAAATATACTTGCTTGCAATAATAGATAAGTGGTAATGGTAATATGATAGTGATAGTGGCAACAGCAAGAGTAACAACAAAAGTAACAACTAATGACCAGCAGGATTGAAAACACTGTAGGCTAGGGAGATGGACGGTTGGGCGCTGCATGGATGAGAGTCAACATATAATAAATTCTAACACGGGGCAAGGCACACAGAAAAGCAATGATCATCTAGGCAAATATCAAACATTAGGCATGTATCCCGTAGGTAGTTGTGCGTGCTTGCAATAAGAACTTGCACAACATCTTTTGTCCTACCATCCTGCTACGAACGAGGCCAAAGGGAACTTATGGAGATTAAGGTGCTCCTGTCAAAGAGCACCGGAACAAAGCAATAAACTCAATGGATACATGGAATCCTCAAATTATGGACCATCCCCTTTGGTGTCCCAAGCTGTCACCTTTGGGATCGCCGGTTCCGGACCATAATAGGTGCATACAACTCATAGATAGGATCTAGAACAAAAATATATTCATGAAAACACATAGGGTTCAGATCTGAAAACATGGCACTCGGGCCCAAAGTGACAAGCATTAAGAACAACAAGTTGAAGCAAAGAAGATAAACACCAATCTAGATGATAGGCAACATGCCCCCAACAATCTGACGAACTATTACATGATCAAACTCATCCAATCCCTACCATCCCCTTTGCCTACAGTAGGGAATTACTCACACATGTGAAGAGAAGTCATGGAGGATGGATGGATTGGTGATGGTGATATTACGATGGCGACGATCTCCCCTCTCCGGAGGCCAAATCAGCCTCCAGATTAGCCCTCCCGAAGAAGAACAGAGGGTGGCGGCGGCTCCGCGACGGAAACTGGGAAAAAAACTTATGTTCTGGGGTTTTCTTGTCACGGGGATAAATAGGAGTCTCGGTAGGGTACCAGAGGAGGCGGAAGCTCCCAGGAGGTCAGAGGGCGCGGCCCCACCCCTGGCCGCGCCAGGGGGGCGCCTGGGGCCCCCAGGCCTCCCCTCTGGTCCCACTTCTGGCTTATGGCTCCATCGGGTCCGTGGATTTTCTGGGAATTTTCTGGAACGTCTAAAAATCCATTTTCCTACACACAATAAAACCATACGGGTTAGTTTCGTCCAAATCATGCAAGAATGAGGGCAAAACAATAGCAAAAGTGTTTGGAAAAGTAGATACGTTTGAGACGTATCAACTCCCCCAAGCTTAGCATATTGCTTGTCCTTAAGCAATTCAGTTCAGCGAACTGGACGCGACAAAGAAAACTTTGACAAACTCTTTTGCTTCATTAGATGTATATAAGCATGTACTACGAAAAGAGTTTAGCAAGTAATGAAACAATGCTATAAGGACAATGCACGAAGCAATTCTTCTTTCATGTGATCAGTCACAAACAGCTAAAAGTAAATAATAAGCTACTGAAAATCAAGACAGGATCACAATGCACATAGCGTGAACATACTTGAGTGGCATTTCGCTAGCCTCCATGAGTGAAGAAAAACATAAATGCAGAAACTCCTCCGGAGTTTTAAAGGTGACTAGAACTCAGTATTTCAGACTAGCAATAACACAAGCATGCAGAAGACAATGTAATACTTTGGGACAATGCATGTTACACTAAGAATGACAATTATGCTCTCATAGTTGGTGCTTTGAAGAAAGAAGAGGAGACTCTCGAGCCGTGGATTTTGATGGCAAGGTTGAAAACCCGTGAAAGGAAGCAAAGACTAAACATGTGCCAGAGCTCTTGGTTTTGAAAACAGAGATAAAATATTTTTGAGAAGTGCAACTTTCCAGTCAACGGTGAACGATAAAGGTCTCTCAATATCCCCCATGCCAACCATATACAGTGTCTTTTGCTTACACATATTCCCTTATCCATGAATCCTTCGATGGTCTTCGGAACCTTTTATTTTCCCTCAAGGATGGAAGGAGGGCATCGTTCCACCTATCATAAGCAACATTTGGTCCATTTTACCCCATCATCAAGTATGGGGGAGGTGTAACTCTCATATTTTTTTCTTTTTTCTGTTTGACTAGTTAAAACTTCCGTCAAAATATTTTTGGCATGAAAGATACTGATTTCCCCTCACCGCACCATGAGCTTGTACGGTTACAAAAGGGAAGCTTTTGAATAAATTTCGAGATGGCACAAGAAAGTCTAAGTTAGGAGTGGCCGGTAAATACCACAAATAGGTAGGTATGGTGGACTCAAATGGAACAACTGGGTTTGAAAAGGAGTTTGGAAGCACAAGCAGAATTCCGCTTAGTGCGAGCGAAGGCTAGAAAAAGACTGGGAAGCGACCAACTAGAGAGCAATAACTGTCATAATTATGCAGAGCGACAAAGCAACATTGAATCGGGCATGAAAGTGATATAACTATCCTGAAACAAAAAGATCATCAAGGCAAAAATAGACTTTCTAGTCATAAGCATGTGTGAACATGTGCCAAGTCAATCCAAAAATTCTCCGAAGGGAAATACCACTCTAGTATGCCAAACCATGAACAATGCAATGCATGTAAATCAATTCAACAACACATTATGTACTCTAGCTATTTGAGACTAGCCACAAGGAAAGCATGAACACTGGGAAAGCATTGTAAACATAGCACTATGTCGCTACTGGCTGGTCTCTAGATCATAAGTACAGGCATATGTACAAAAGTAGAAACAAGAAGAGTTCATACCGGTTTTCCTTGTTGCTTCCCTTCCGTCGATCTTCGTCATTACTGGCTTGTCACTTGCACGATCGAACGTGGGAAATATAATCAAATGCCATCACGGACTTGAGCTGAACTCTGAAAACAAAGCAAACTAAAGAGAGAAAGGAAATCTTTTTGTGTTTTTCAAAGGTTAAAAGAAAGCGAAAGAAAAGAGAAAATCTTTTTGTTGTTTTTGCAAAGAAAGGAAGAAAGAAGAACGGGCAAAAACTTCGAAAAGATCAAAGAGAATAAAAATGGATAATACAATGGAAAAGTGAGAAGGGCACGTACTCCCCCAAGCTTAGGCTTTTGTCCTAAGTTGGTAGTGGCTAATGTCCCCAGGAGCCTCCTGCTCCAGGGTAGTACGGGTGAGTCCAAGGGTCGTATGAGGCTTCCGGTGCGTACACCGAAGTCATCGGCTCCTCCCACGAAGAAGGATCCGCGCTCCAAGAAGAGGAAGACCCTTCACCAAACTGGGTGAAGGTCTCCCCCTGGGAAGGTGGGAACTCACCATGCTCCTCCTCGTCGGGCACAACCCCCTCCATGGGGTTATGAAACTTGTGCTGGACCACGAACTCATCGAACTGGATAACATCAAAGGACCATCCGTTCCTGCGAGAAAAATCAAACAAAAGAGGTGCAGGTAGACGGATCTTGCGTTCCGTGGTAGCTCCGAAACGCAAGATATAATCAAGGTTACCAAACTCGGAAGTCATGGTAACAAACTTATGCCTTTTCATAGTAGCAAGATCAAAACTTAAATAAGTAAAAGGCTTATCATCGGGGTGTGGGGTGCCATTAAGAGACTCTAGGATAAGTGTGGCGTAAACGCCACCAAATAAGTCTCCCTTGTTACCGTTCATAGCAAGGCGTCGAGCAATTAAGGCACCCACATTATAATCAAATCTCCCTGAAAGGGCGGTTGCCAGGATAGCAATATCCGGCGCAGATATGTTGCTCGTGTTGTCACGAGCTAACACGCCTCTAGCAATATAATACGCAAAATACCTGAGGTGTGGAAATAAGATGCTGGAGAACTTTGACCGATGAATATCCCTTGTATCCATGCTACAGAGAGAGTTGAAGACGGTCCTCATCTCGGAGGGCTGAGAGCTCATCTTCGCCGTCAGTCCCACGTTCGGCACACCTATTATTTCACAAAACTTTTCCAAAGGCATGGTCAAAAGATCATTGTAAATTTTAAACTGAACAGAACCAGCATCAAGGTTATATCAAAAACTGTTAATAAAACGGGAGGTGAGTTTTTGATACTGAGTAACACGGCACGTTGCGAGCCGCGTCAAACCTGCATTAGCACAAAGATTATAGAACTCCTCCCTAATTCCTGCAGCTTCAAGGAATTCATCACACGGGAAAGTCATTGCACGTGCTTGATTTGTGTCCTCCAACAACTCTAAGGGCACATGATCTTCGTTGTAGCTCACCCTAGCAGTCGAGGGTGAAGCTGCAACTCTTGTAACTCGGTCGGAGCGCTCGGGCCTCTTCTTCCCAAGCCACCCCTATGCTCTTCCTAGCAAACTCATTTCTGAAATTTTTGACAAATTGCAAAAACAAGGATTTAAACAAAGTGAGTTAAGGCGAACTACTCAACTCACTTACCTAAGGCATAAACTTGCATCAAAACTTGGAAAATAAAATTTTACACATGCATGCAAGCTCATAAAAACAGCACCAGGAGCTACTAAATACTCACAAAAGAAGCCACCAATCAAAAATCTAATTGGAGGGGTGAAGGACTTACATACCAGGGAGTATTTGCTCAAAATTTCAGCTCGAATGGTGGGCTGTAGAGAGAGATCGAAAATCGCCTCCAAGAACAGCAAGAACACAAGAACAAAGTGCAGAACTCGTGTTTTTGGAGAGAGAGGAAGGAGGAGGAAGGAGACATACCTGGAAGTGGGGCCTGTGGGCCCCAGGCGCCCTGTGGGCGCGGCCAGGGACTGGCTGCGCCAGCTGGCCGCCTGGGCCACTGGTGGCCCCCCCTGGTCAGCCCCAGGTGCCTCTGGGTCACTCCCGGCATGGAAATTTTTATTTTTATTTTTCTAGAATTTTTATGAAGACTTCACTGTTGAAAATTTCTCGGAGTTCAAAAAGCTGCAAAAATTTCTGAAAACTTAAAGCGGTGATTAGTATTGTGAAGCTTCAAAAACATAAAAACTTGGTACAGCAAAGAGAATGAAAGCTAAAGCAAATGAAAACATAACAAGCTTGACTTTTTACCTATATAAAACAAGCTTCACTAGTAAGATTGATCAAGTCTTACCAACAAACCGGCGAAATATAGAACAAGAAGTCTCCCCTCTTATGAAGTAATCATTGCACCTTTACTTTGATGGACATTGTCCCCACCATAATGGTTTTGTATTTGTGGTGCACATGTAGTGGACAGTCCCATTCTCCAATCTTCACGGTCTCGATATTCTCTATAGAGTTAAGGCCATTCCTCTTGTCGATCTTCTTTGGAAAATACACCGTGTGTTCTTTATCATCAACGTTGAAAGTGACTTTTCCTTTATTGCAATCAATGATAGCACCTACGGTGTTAAGAAAAGGTCTACCAAGAATAATGGACATGCTCCCATCCTCGGGCATGTCAAGCACAACAAAATCTGTAAGGATCAAACAGTTAGCAACTTCAACGGGTACATCCTCACAAATACCTATTGGGACAGCCGTTGATTTGTCAGCCATCTGAAGGGAGATATCTGTAGGGATTAGTTTCTCTAAACAAAGCCTTTTGTAAAGAGAGAAAGGCATAACACTCACTCCTGCCCCAAGATCACATAAAGCAGTTCTGACGTAATTATTCTTTATGGAGCAAGGAATGGTGGGTATACCTGGGTCACCGAGCATCTTAGGAATCTTGCCACTAAAAGAGTAGTTAGCAAGCATAGTAGAAATTGCCTCATTAGGAACTTTTCTTTTATAAGTAACAATATATTTCATATATTTCGAATAGGGAGGCAACTTAATAGCATCAGTCAAAGGAATTTGAAGAAAAAGAGGTTTCATCCATTCACAAAATTTATTATAATGCTCTTCTTCTTTAGATTTGAGGGACTTACCTGGAAAGGGCATGGGTTTTTGTACCCATGTTTCTCTTTCCTTCCCATGTCTCCTTGCGATGAAGTCTTCTTTTGAGTACTTTTTGCGTTTATCGGGTGCTTCTTCTTCTCTTACCTTGGGAGAATCATCCTTCTCCGCATCCTTTTCTTCAGGCTCGGCACCGACTTCTGTTTCAGCATCGGAGGTAGATATGCTGTTAGGATCAACAGCTGACTTTTCACTTGTAATAGGATCATCGGGATTGTCGGCCTCCTTGTGTCTCTTCTTCTTCTTTTTCTTCTTCGGAGAGCTAACAATCTCGTCTTCTTCTTGTACTTGAGAATCTTGCTCGATCCTCTTTGGATGCCCCTCAGGATAGAGTGGGTCCTGGGTGTATGTTCCACCCCTAGTTTTGATTCCATAAGCTTGTATGTCCTGTTCGGCATTATTAGCAAGCAAATCTTTTTGCACATTAGAAATTTGTTCAAGCTGAGTTTGAACCATATGAAAATGCTTAACAAGACATTTAACATCATTAACTGTTCTTTCTAGAACATCGCACAAACTTTTGATAGCAAGAGAATTATCATGCAACTGACTTTGTAATCTCCTATTAAAATGGTCTTGCTTAACAATAAAATTATCAAGCTCATCTAAACATTGGTCGGGAGGCTTACCTTTAGGGATGTCACTTTCAGTAAAGTCTAATAGAGAGTGTACCTCTACCAAGGGAGGGTGAGTAGTAGGCTCACACAACTTCTCAATAGGCGGTAAATTCTTCACGTCTTCGGCCTTAATACCTTTCTCCTTTATAGACTTCTTCGCTTCTTGCATATCATCGGGGTTCAGAACAAGCATACCCCTCTTTTTTGGTGGTAGAAGTGGTTCAGGAACGAACCAGTCTTCATAGTTTTTGGCGATTTTCCACATTAATTCTTCTGCATCGTCCGGCGTTCTTTCCCTGAAAACACAACTAGCACAACTATCCAGGTAGGATCTGGATTCATCGGTTAAACCAGCGTAAAATATATCAAGCAGTTAATTCTTGGGGATTCCATGTCCCGGCATGACTTTAAGTAAATCACAAAACCTCCCCCAAGCTTTAGGGAGGTGCTCATCCTGCAATTGTTTAAAGTTATAGATTCTTTGCAAATCAGCATGTTGCAGATGAGCTGGGAAATATTTATCAACAAAGAATTGAACTAGGTCCTGAGGACTTTTAATGGAACCATAAGGTAGTGCATCGTACCATGATTTAGCGTCTTCCTTAAAAGAAAAAGGAAAAAGCTTGGCCACATAGAAGTTTCGTATCTTCTCATCAGTAGTGAATAGGTTGCTTAGCTCGGCGAGTTTGGTCAAGTGTGCTATAGCATCATCATTTTCTCTGCCATAAAAGGGGTCAGCTTCAACTGTAGATATAAGTGAAAGATCAACAGAGAAATCATAATCAGGATCAGTGATGCATATAGGAGATGTGGCAAATTTAGGATCAGGAATAACTTTGTTCTTCATGGCGTGCCTCTTGAGCAACTCCTTAACAGCAGCAGGGTCAGAGTCGACACACTCTCTGAGTTGCTTGCAAAAATCATCATCAAGAGTAACATAATCATCATCAAGGATTCTCTCCTTGAGTTCATCTAAGCTCGGGTAACCAAAGGTTTTGCAGGTAGGAATATAGGTAGCAAGGGTCTCAGTCTTGGATTTTGCTGCAGCCTTAGCAGTCTGAGTTTCAATATAGTGACCAAGAAAAGTAGCATCATCAAGAGTAGTGGAAGCATCATCAAAAGTATCGGACATAGTGACAGACTCAATAGAAGCATCATGTAGTGGTGGTGAAGTAAACTTACTCATAACAGAAGGTGAATCAAGTGTAGCACTAGTGTTCAGAACAGTACCTTTTCTTGTATGGGATGGTAAGATCGGAACCTTGGGGTCTCCTTTCTTACCCATAGCGGATGTTATGCAGCAGGCATGATACTTCAAGTAGACTTGTAAATATTTCTATGCTCCCCGGCAACGGCGCCAGAAAAAGTTGCTTGATGCCCCACAGGCGTAAAGGATCGAGATAGTCTTCGCGGGTAAGTTAACCCAATTTATTGATTCGACACACGGGGAGCCAAAGAGTATTTATAAGCTTTGACAGTTGAGTTGTCAATTCAACCGCACCTGAAATATACTTGCTTGCAACAATAGATAAGTGGTAACGGTAATATGATAGTGATGATAGAAACAACAAAAGTAAATAGCAAAAAGTAACAACTAATAACCAGCAGGATTGAAAACACTGTAGGCTAGGGAGATGGATGGTTGGGCGCTGCATGGATGAGAGTAAACATGTAATAGATTCTAACACGGGGCAAGGCACACAGAAAAGTAATGATCATCTAGGCAAATATCAAACAATAGGCAAGTATCCCGTAGGTAGTTGTGCGTGCTTGCAATAAGAACTTGCACAACATCTTTTGTCCTACCATCCCGCTACGAACGGGGCCAAAAGGAACTTATGGAGATTAAGGTTCTCCTGTCAAAGAGCACCGGAAAAAAGCAATAAACTCAATGGATACAAGGAATCCTCAAATTATGGACCATCCCCTTTGGTGTCCCAAGCTGTCACCTTTGGGATCGCCGGTTTCGGACCATAATAGGTGCATACAACTCATAGATAGGATCTAGAACACAAATATACTTATGAAAAAACATAGGGTTCAGATATGAAAACATGGCACTCGGGCCCAAAGTGACAAGCATTAAGAACAATAAGTTGCAGAAAAGAAGATTGTAAGGCCCGATATGCGGTACTGTTCCAGATCTAGGTGTTTCCATCCAGATCCGGGGACAAAGCACATACCGGTCCCACCGCGACATATGACAAAGCCATATGCCCCGGATTTCCAACATGATATCACAACATTACAGATAAAGGATACAACATCTCATACAATCGGCATACAACTGCCTTAAATACAATACAACAGCGGAAGATATAGGTCTGAGTACAGACTACAAACAAATGCCTACTGGCAAAGAGAAAACATCGATCCCATAACCACACGGGTCCAGGCCCTCCGCCGGGATCCGCCTAACTAGTCGTCGTCGAGTCTCCACGTGAAAACGTCGATCACCATACCTGTTGTCGATCAAGAACCCTGAAAAGAGTTTGGGGGTAGTATCATGAGTACAGAGGTACTCAGCATCCAACTGTAGTGGTCATCTGACCCAGCAAGGACTTCATCACTCGTCATTCTAGGACAACTAGTAGTTTACGGTAAGGAAGGGGTAAGTGGTGAGGTTGCTGTCGCACTAGCATTTATGAAGTGGCTAACGATCTAGAGAGTAAGATAAGAAGCCAAGCATTCGATGAGGAATCGCCTCCAACAAGTCTGCTATCCACCTACATACGCAAACATAACACCTATCCTATCCTTGTCCTCCTCTTCGCATCCCGACGAAGAAGAAGCAGTCAAGGCACACACACGGTGATCAAGTTATATTAAAATTATCTCAGTTGTTGTTGTCTATGAACAAGGAGTAGGTCTCAAGTCGTCCATAACCGTGGACACGGCTTCTCGAAAAGATTTAACCCTGCAGGGGTGTACCAACTGCCCATTACGAGGCGTCGCATGCTCGCCCATCTCTCTCAGTTGCTACCCATTATAGGCAACCATTTTATGATTTAGTTCCAAGAGATCCGAAACGACAGGTCCCTCTAACTAACAACGAACAAATCCGGGTGGCCCCCGGGGAGTCGACACCCAATCCAAAAGTTGGCCACGCTCTCAGATCGGACTCTTCCGTATGGCCAAGGTCGGGTTTAGTCTCGCCTATATAACAGGGGACTTCCCTAGCTCACCATGTGTGGACCAACAGAGGAACTAAGTCTCCGCTGGCCCGAGTTGTTTGAAAACTACTGGCAGCTGACCAGCACACACACGGGTTTCAAATGGTAAATCAGCTTGGGCCACCTCTAGAAATGTTTGAAGTTAGGTAGGTAACAAGAGGGGACCCCATAAAATCCCACACACGATTAGGCACGCTCAGTCTTAAAACCAATACCCAGAACTCGGGTCCTAGGTGACTCGAATGGAACAAAGCGTCGGGCGGGATAGCCTAGACCTTCCATCCTTCGTCGAATATATAGTCAACATTATAATAATCATATCATCAACAACAATATAATAATGTGATATCCCAACCAAGGAGTAACAGGGTAACATCGTAGAATCCTAAGCATGCATACTAAGCAGGGGCTGAGCAACGAGCAATAGTAACATAGCAGTACAAGGTTTGCTGGGAGGGGACATGGCTGTATCGGTTTGAAAGAGGCTGTAAACATGTGGTAGGATCAAACATCGAATCTAACCTAGACTAGCATGCAAACCGCTGGTTGAAATAGAATGGATCATAAGTAATGCAAAGTCCTTGCCTGTTGATAAGTCGGGTTCCGAAGGTGTAGTTGATCACAAGCTCGCATCATCTCCGAGAGGTACCCGCGAAGCACACAAGACGGTAAACACTGGAAAGCAATCAACGAGCAAGCACTCTATTACTACGGAGCAAACACGAGCAAGCATCAACAAGAAGGCAACACGAGACATCGCACCTACCGTCGAGAGCGGTTACTAACAGGTTAAGTGGAGTACTCGTCACACACGACGAATACCGCACGTTTACGGTGGTTCAAGTTGCTTAGCTACAGGTGATCAACCAATGTTTATTAACATGGCAACTCAAGTAGGCATGGCATATCACACAAACATGGCAAGAGGTGAAGCACAAAGTAAACTATCTATGCTAGTCAATTTAAGTGAGGCACAACCTAAACATGGCATAACACTAAGTGTCGCACGATGATTAAAACATTTGGTACTGTTCTGTCCTAAACCATATTTTAGGTTGGTTAACAACAGCAAACAATAGCATAAACACAAAGAACACGAAAAACTAATCAAGTTACACATAAAGAACACCCCAAACGGAGTTACGGTTAAAAAGATACAAGCAAAACAAGTTACGGGCACAAACTGCCAACATCACGAAGCACACTTTAGAGCAATGCATAAACAGGGTAATCAATGCAAACATGCTCACAAATGATATGGAATTAAAGTAGACATGACATGGAAGGCATGGAAAAAAGAATCATGCAGAAAGGCATCATAGATCAAAAGATATTAAGCAAACAACATGGCAGAAACTATTATATGTTGTATAAACAGGGGTATAACTATATGCAAAAGTGCAGCAACATGACATAGCAATACATGGGATGAAAGTAGACATGATGCTTAACAATATGCAATTGGAATCACTCAATTCCGATAAACGGTCGCGACACACTCGTCGACCGAAGTTGCAACAAAATAACAGTTTCAGCAACAACAGCACAATAACATCAGGATAGCTACTTTGGAGCAAGATATAAACATGATGCAACAAGAAAATATGGCATGTGAATGCATGAAACTGAAGTAGAAACATTTCTTAACGCAACGCAAAAGGAATCAATGCAATAGGCCTCATGGATTTGTTACAATCATCATGCAAAGTTGCAACAAAATAATAACAGCAGCATATAACAGGAATTTGTAGCAGTTTAACGGCCTGATGCCCACTTCAGCACACAATTACACAATCAAGATGAGCTCAAACGCAAAATCTCACAAAAGATGAAAGCTAGAGCACGCAGTTCTAAACAATTCGTCTTTTGGGCGCGAAGTCACCCGGGCTACGGATCGCTTGCTATCGTCAACGCGGAATCGAATCAGCAGCAGTTGTTCCAACACTTAGCAAAAATAACAGGCTGCTGGAAAAAAAACAGAGGCGAAAAAATAAAAAAAAAGGGAAGGGGCCTCACCCCACTGGGCTCGGCCCAAGTGACTGGAGGGGGAGGCCTGGGCTGCAGATCTGGCCTGGGGCCTGGGCCTGGATCTGGCTGTGTGGAGGGGGGGCCGGCTGGGCTTTCGCTGGCGCTGGAGTGGGCCGGCCCACCCTGGCCGAGGTGGCAGACGGGGCGCGGGCTCCTGCAGAGAGAGAGAGAGAGAGGAGGGTGAGAGGAAAGAGGAGAAGAGGAAAAGGGGAGGGAGGAGAGGAGAGGGTGCGGCGTGGAGAGGGGAGGTGGTCGGCGGCCTGCTGGCTGCTCGCCGGAAGCGGGCGGCGCGGCGGCCTCAGCTGGGGCGCGGTGGTGAGCCCACGGGCACGGGAGGGAGAGACAGAGGAGAGAGAAGGTGACTGGGTTGATCTGGCTTGATCTGGGCCGTTGGATCGGCCGATCCGACGGTCCAGATCCGCTGGTGCTAGGGATTTCGATTTTTGGGGGCTATTTGGGCAGATCTGAGCCATCTCAGGGGGGTGGCTGCAACTTTGGTTCTAGGGAAACCCTAGAAATGGGTGGGAGTGTGGTGGTCTTTATCTAGCCCCGGTGGCTGGCAGTTTGCAAAAACATCCCCGGTTTTTCTCTCGCGCGCGCGATGCTCATGTTTCTGACCGCCGGGGTCCGCAGTACCTCCGATTCGGGTAAAACTTCGAACTGCGCGATCAGTGCGTCGAGCCGGAGGCATTCACCTCGCGCTGGAACCGTTTCGAAAACACTTTCCGGCGCGCTATAAAAATAACCCGTTTAATTATTAAACGGGGTTTTCGTTCCGGTGGCGATGGCTGGACTTGTGCCGGTTGCGACGGTGCTCGGGTGAAATCCCGGTGCCGCAGAGTCGTGTGCCGTTGGGGAAAAGGGTCGGTCACGCATCCGATACAAGAATAAGGGGGAGAAATATTCACCGATTATTATTTCGGTGAATCAAACACTGCAAACAACTCAGACAATCAAACAATTCACACCGAAAACAATTTTTTTTTAATTATTGTGAAAACTGGGATGTTACAATACAACACCACCAACAAGGGATCTCGTCCCGAGATCCAGGACGATCCGGGGGAGAGGGGAAGGGGGAAAGAAGAGGCCGACGATCTTCAACACCACCAACAAGGGACTCTGCTCCATGTCGATGTCGAACTTCCGTCGAGATAAATTTCCGCAGAGAGACGGCATCGTCGGAAGAACGAAACCGTCAGTGCCAAGAGGAAGAACGACAGCTAAAACCTGGTTAAAGGGATAGTGCTTTTCGACACAAGTCGTGAAAACACCAGGCAAAAGGATGGATGGCAATGGATGACCCAGATGTTATACGAAACCGGAGAATCTAAAGGTACTACAGGAATTCCCACCTGAGCTCGAAATCGAGACAATACGCTGCAAGCAAGGCATTGTAACTATTCCGAAACTCCACACACTCGAGATCCTAGAGTTTGAAGGGGATAAGGCGAGAATAAAACACTTACGACACTTGTCCTGACCAGAGCAAGGGTAAGGAGTAAAAAGATCCTACTCTCCGATAACTAACTTAGTAACTACAAAATAGTTTTTCTTGTCTAGACTCGACTTCGGCAAGAGAGGGGATCCTATGATCGGTAAGGCTTTGATACCAAGTTGTAAGGCCCGACATGCGGTACTGTTCCAGATCTAGGTGTTTCCATCCAGATCCGGGGACGAAGCACATACCAGTCCCACCGCGACATATGACAAAGCCATATGCCCCGGATTTCCAACATGATATCACAACATTACAGATAAAGGATACAACATCTCATACAATCGGCATACAACTGCCTTAAATACAATACAACAGCGGAAGATATAGGTCTGAGTACAGACTACAAACAAATGCCTACTGGCAAAGAGAAAACATCGATCCCATAACCACACGGGTCCAGGCCCTCCGCCGGGATCCGCCTAACTAGTCGTCGTCGAGTCTCCACGTGAAAACGTCGATCACCATACCTGTTGTCGATCAAGAACCCTGAAAAGATTTTAGGGGTAGTATCATGAGTACAGAGGTACTCAGCATCCAACTGTAGTGGTCATCTGACCCAGCAAAGACTTCATCACTCGTCATTCTAGGACAACTAGTAGTTTACGGTAAGGAAGGGGTAAGTGGTGAGGTTGCTGCCGCACTAGCATTTATGAAGTGGCTAACGATCTAGAGAGTAAGATAAGAAGCCAAGCATTCGATGAGGAATCGCCTCCAACAAGTCTGCTATCCACCTACATACGCAAACATAACACCTATCCTATCCTTGTCCTCCTCTTCGCATCCCGACGAAGAAGAAGCAGTCAAGGCACACACACGGTGATCAAGTTATATTAAAATTATCTCAGTTGTTGTTGTCTATGAACAAGGAGTAGGTCTCAAGTCGTCCATAACCGTGGACACGGCTTCTCGAAAAGATTTAACCCTGCAGGGGTGTACCAACTTCCCATTACGAGGCGTCGCATGCTCGCCCATCTCTCTCAGTTGCTACCCATTATAGGCAACCATTTTATGATTTAGTTCCAAGAGATCCGAAACGACAGGTCCCTCTAACTAACAACGAACAAATCCGGGTGGCCCCCGGGGAGTCGACACCCAATCCAAAAGTTGGCCACGCTCTCAGATCGGACTCTTCCGTATGGCCAAGGTCGGGTTTAGTCTCGCCTATATAACAGGGGACTTCCCTAGCTCACCATGTGTGGACCAACAGAGGAACTAAGTCTCCGCTGGCCCGAGTTGTTTGAAAACTACTGGCAGCTGACCAGCACACACACGGGTTTCAAATGGTAAATCAGCTTGGGCCACCTCTAGAAATGTTTGAAGTTAGGTAGATAAGAAGAGGGGACCCCATAAAATCCCACACGCGATTAGGCACGCTCAGTCTTAAAACCAATACCCGGAACTCGGGTCCTAGGTGACTCGAATGGAACAAAGCGTCGGGCGGGATAGCCTAGACCTTCCATCCTTCGTCGAATATATAGTCAACATTATAATAATCATATCATCAACAACAATATAATAATGTGATATCCCAACCAAGGAGTAACAGGGTAACATCGTAGAATCCTAAGCATGCATACTAAGCAGGGGCTGAGCAACGAGCAATAGTAACATAGCAGTACAAGGTTTGCTGGGAGGGGACATGGCTGTATCGGTTTGAAAGAGGCTGTAAACATGTGGTAGGATCAAACATCGAATCTAACCTAGACTAGCATGCAAATCGCTGGTTGAAATAGAATGGATTATAAGTAATGCAAAGTCCTTGCCTGTTGATAAGTCGGGTTCCGAAGGTGTAGTTGATCACAAGCTCGCATCATCTCCGAGAGGTACCCGCGAAGCACACAAGACGGTAAACACTGGAAAGCAATCAACGAGCAAGCACTCTATTACTACGGAGCAAACACGAGCAAGCATCAACAAGAAGGCAACACGAGACATCGCACCTACCGTCGAGAGCGGTTACTAACAGGTTAAGTGGAGTACTCGTCACACACGACGAATACCGCACGTTTACGATGGTTCAAGTTGCTTAGCTACAGGTGATCAACCAATGTTTATTAACATGGCAACTCAAGTAGGCATGGCATATCACACAAACATGGCAAGAGGTGAAGCACAAAGTAAACTATCTATGCTAGTCAATTTAAGTGAGGCACAACCTAAACATGGCATAACACTAAGTGCCGCACGATGATTAAAACATTTGGTACTGTTCTGTCCTAAACAATATTTTAGGTTGGTTAACAACAGCAAAAAATAGCATAAACACAAAGAACACGAAAAACTAATCAAGTTACACATAAAGAACACCCCAAACGGAGTTACGGTTAAAAAGATACAAGCAAAACAAGTTACGGGCACAAACTGCCAACATCACGAAGCACACTTTAGAGCAATGCATAAACAGGGTAATCAATGCAAACATTCTCACAAATGATATGGAATTAAAGTAGACATGACATGGAAGGCATGGCAAAAAGAATCATGCAGAAAGGCATCATAGATCAAAAGATATTAAGCAAACAACATGGCAGAAACTATTATATGCTGTATAAACAGGGGTATAACTATATGCAAAAGTGCAGCAACATGGCATAGCAATACATGGGATGAAAGTAGACATGATTCTTAACAATATGCAATTGGAATCACTCAATTCCGATAAACGGTCGCGACACACTCGTCGACCGAAGTTGCAACAAAATAACAGTTTCAGCAACAACAGCACAATAACATCAGGATAGCTACTTTGGAGCAAGATATAAACATGATGCAACAAGCAAATATGGCATGTGAATGCATGAAACTGAAGTAGAAACATTGCTTAACGCAACGCAAAAGGAATCAATGCAATATGCCTCATGGATTTGTTACAATCAACATGCAAAGTTGCAACAAAATAATAACAGCAGCATATAACAGGAATTTGTAGTAGTTTAACGGCCTGATGCCCACTTCAGCACACAATTACACAATCAAGATGAGCTCAAACGCAAAAGCTCACAAAAGATGAAAGCTAGAGCACGCAATTCTAAATAATTCGTCTTTTGGGCGCGAAGTCACTCGGGCTTCGGATCGCTTGCTATCGTCAACGCGGAATCGAATCAGCAGCAGTTGTTCCAACACTTAGCAAAAATAACTGGAGGGGGCGGCCTGGGGCCTGGGCCTGGATCTGGCTGTGTGGAGGGGGGGCCGGCTGGGCTTTGGCTGGCGCTGGAGTGGGCCGGCCCACCCTGGCCGAGGTGGCAGACGGGGCGCGGGCTCCTGCAGAGAGAGAGAGAGAGGAGGGTGAGAGGAAAGAGGAGAAGAGGGAAAGGGGAGGGAGGAGAGGAGAGGGTGCGGCGTGGAGAGGGGAGGTGGCCGGCGGCCTGCTGGCTTCTCGCCGGAAGCGGGCGGCGCGGCGGCCTCGGCTGGGGCGCGGTGGTGAGCCCACGGGCACGGGAAGGAGAGACAGAGGAGAGAGAAGGTGACTGGGTTGATCTGGCTCGATCTGGGCCGTTGGAGCGGCCGATCCGACGGTCCAGATCCGTTGGTGCTAGGGATTTCGATTTTTGGGGGCTATTTGGGCAGATCTGAGCAATCTCAGGGGGGTGGCTGCAACTTTGGTGCTAGGGAAACCCTAGAAATGGGTGGGAGTGTGGTGGTCTTTATATAGCCCCGGTGGCTGGCAGTTTGCAAAAACATCCCCGGTTTTTCTCTCGCGCGCGTGGTGCTCACTTTTCTGACCGCCGGGGGTTCGCAGTACCTCCGATTCGGGTAAAACTTTGAACTGCGCGATCAGTGCGTCGAGCCGGAGGCATTCACTTCGCGCTGGAACCGTTTCAAAAACACTTTCCGGCGTGCTAAAAAAATAACCCGTTTAATTATTAAACGGGGTTTTCGTTCCGGTGGCGATGGCTGGACTTGTGCCGGTTGCGACGGTGCTCGGGTGAAATCCCGATGCCGTAGAGTCGTGTGCCGTTGGGGAAAAGGGTCGGTCACGCATCCGATACGAGAATAAGGGGGAGAAATATTCACCGATTATTATTTCGGTGAAGCAAACACTGCAAACAACTCAGACAATCAAACAATTCACAGCGAAAACAAATTTTTTTAATTATTGTGAAAACTGGGTTGTTACAAAGATAAACACCAATCTAGATGATAGGCAACATGCCCCCAACAATCTGACGAACTATTACATGATTAAACTCATCCAATCCCTACTATCCCCTTTGCCTACAGCAGGGAATTACTCACACATATGAAGAGAAGTCATGGAGGATGGATGGAGTGGCGATGGTGATGACGATGGCGACGATCTCCCCTCTCCGGAGGCAAAATCAGCCTCCAGATTAGCCCTCCCGAAGAAGAACAGAGGGTGGCGGAGGCTCCGCGAAGGAAACTGGGAAAACGACTTCTATTCTGGGGTTTTCTCGTCACGGGGATAAATAGGAGCCTCGGTAGGGCACCAGAGGAGGGGGGAGCAGCCCAAGCGGCCAGTTTTTAGCATACTCATACGATTGATGTATGAGTCTCCATAAGTGTATCCCTTTTTGAGACAAGCGGTATTCCTTGTAATATTCTTGTTGATCCTCGGTGAATCCTCCATGCCAATAAGATCTAGTTTCAAAGTAGTTAGACATTTATTGGCAAGTAAGGAACTAGACATACTATATATATTTTTTGATTTTTGATAAAGGACACAAAGATAAAAACTGAAAGGTAAACTAACAAGACTAAAAAACAAAGGTAAAGGGTAGTGTGCAACTCCACTATCTTAGCACTCGGAGTCCCCGGCAACTGTGACGCCCCCAAAATCAGACCGTGTACAGTAATCATACACACAGGGTACACGACTGAGATTAGGGTGCCACGGTGATAATATCACAGCACAACACTAAACACAAAAGGATAAACAAATATGTTACAATAGAGGGGGTCACGCGGACCCGAATACATAAGCCATACAAGCCATAATATCTGAGTACAGACATAGTTAGTCAAGTTTTGCCTTAAGAAGGCTAGCACAAATCACATCAGAGATACAGAACGAAAAGGCGAGGCCTCCTGCCTGGGATCCACAGAACTACTCCTGGTCAACGGGGAACTCGACATCGTAGTAGGCGCCTCCGGGGTACTCCTGCTCCTGGGCTCCAACGTCGGCTGCAGCGGCCGATCAGGCAAAACAGTAAAGGAAATAAAGCAGGTGAGTATCTAGTATACCCTCGAGTCTTACGTCCGCTACTAAGCATTATGCATTGTATCAACGGAAAGAAGAGGCTGTATATAGTGGACTGAAAGTCAGAAATTCAGAGCAAGGGTAAGAAGCTAGGCCTATCGAAGACTAGCATCTTCCGACGATGTCTTGCAGCATGAGGTAAGAATCAGCCAACAGTTTATATAAAGCATAAAGTAACAATGCAGCAGAAGTTGCTGCAGCATTGTATAATAATAAGTTGTAATAATAATTAACAATGCCTCCGAGTTCACCTCCTCGACATCCCCGCGAGGAAGAGAATCCGGAACCATACAGTTTAATAATAGTTTAATCTTCCCTGCAGGGGTGCACTTGTGTTACGCTACACGCACGGATCTCCAGGGTGGCGGGAACCTTGTTAGGGAACGCTCCACCGAGGCTATCCGACACTTCATAGCCCATCTTTCGAACTCAACAGAGAGGCCATCCGCCGGTCTAAATACTAAGTACGCCGGGCCTTGGACCCCAACCCGAACTTACTCCTGCACGGTGCGTGGCTGGCCGGTGAAGTTGAAGCAAATCCAAATAAGACATCACCGCGCGAGCAAATAAGACAACACCACTTCCCGGCAATCAGCCCGCAATACTGCTGACGTCTAAAGAGTCCTCGGACGACACTAAGAAGCGGAGGAGCCCATAACTCGTAGTTCCCACGGGTAGGTAGTGCGTACATGGCATATAGCCAACTCAAGACATTCACTGAACCATTTAGCATTTTAATTAACCTGCGTGACAACCGTTATCGTTGCCTCGACTTAACTGACCCGCGGACAACGACAGCAGCCAGGACCACCAGTACATCGGTGCCTGCCCCGTCGTCCCACCAAGTCACCGCGGTTACCAACAAGGTGAACCGTCTCCTTACCTTGTCTCGCGTGTGCTCCTGGAGGAGCTCGACTTTCGTGGTTTGGTAACTCTCGCGGCCAACGATCAGGGGCCAAGCACACCGGTACACTGGTCGTACCCTCCCTGTCGTCCCGTCGCAATACCTCTCGCGGGCACCGTTGGGTCGCCCGACTTCTTACCTGAAGGACCTCGTCGTTCAGGACCCTATGGCGGTAAGACAAAGTCAGCCTCGAGTGGAGTACCAGGATTACTCCTGGATAGCTCACACTTGAGGTGACTAGGCATAACCCAGGTAGGGGCCTTAGACGGTGTCTGCATTGTACCGTACCTGTGCAGTTATAATATTTGTATCCGCGTTCACTCCCCTGAGTGACCACAACCCCCTATCTAATCCTAGCTAACAATGCGCAGGGCTCACTGCTGAATAATGCATAATAATAATAATAATAGGCAGCATAGGATAAAGGAAGGCACATCAAGGGGCGACAAAATCAGGCTATGCAATTGAATAGGATTGTAACGTAGCAACAGCAGTATGAATGCCTAGTGCAAGAAATGTACGGAAAGATAGGCGATATCTGGGGAAGAGAATGGCTCTGCTTGCCTGCAAGCTCGACGGTAGTAGTAGGGTCGTCGACGACGTAGTCGTACTCAGCAGCGGTGTAGTCGACGGCAGCAGCGGGGTCTACCGGAGATTAAGGGGGGGAGGAAACAATAAATACACAGCAAGCATATACAAACAGATGCATGACATGATAGATGAAATGTTATCGGTGTTCTAACGCAGTGCAATGCACATTGCTCGGAACAAAAATTCATCTGAGGATGAACTACCGGCTTCGGATGATTACCGGACAGGGTGTCCGGAGGGGAAGGATCAAGCCGGAGGTGTCGTGGTTACCGGAACAACATAAGGGGGTGTATCCGTGCTAGTTGATCTATTCCGAGAAACATTCGTGTTCGGAATAAATTCATCCGGGCACTCTAACAGTACCGGACCATTTATCGGACAGTCGGTCCGGAGGGGGAATGTTCGATGTTCGTTGTGTTAGAGGGGTGTGGTAGACATACGGATAGCGTATTTGTATTCGTTATATTTTTCTGATCAATTTTCATGTATAAAGTTTTTGAATCCGAGTTACGGTTTAAAAGTTATTGAATTTCAAAGTTTAAATCAATTTAAATGATTTTCTGGATTTCTTTTATTATTTATTAAACATTATCCAAAACATTATCCACAACATTATCCAGAACAGTGCTGACATGTGGGACCCACATGTCAGCCTCTGTTATTTATAAAACATTTAATTAAATTAGAAAATGCCTCTGGACCCACATGTCAGTGACTCAATTTTAACTAAATCTTTTAATAAATAAAAACCTGACAAGGGGGCCCAGGTGTAAGTGTCTCAGGTTTTAATTTAACAATTACCTTAAACTAACAGTGGGTTAAGGGGGATAGGCCCACCTGTCATACTAACATATTCATTTTATCAATGTTATTTACTTAACAAAAGATTTCCCGGGGTGGCCCGCATGTCAGTGGGTGATTAAGCCCTAACCAAGTCGCTAATGACCCAACTGACTGGTGGGGCCATAAGTCAGTGGCACAGGCGACCCGCCGGCGGCTCGCCGGCGAGCAGACTCCGGCGAACTCGAGCTAGCGCTCGATTCCGAGCACCAAAAGAGGCGCCGCTTGTTGCTATGGGTTCAGGGAGACGTGCCGCTTCGATCTACGGTGGGGGAGGGGGTCATGGTGGACGCAGCCGAGCGCGGGGTCAACAATGGCGGGAGGCCGAGCTCGGGCGTCCATGGCGTCTTGCGTTTCGAGACGAAATCGAGCGCGCCACGGGGTGCAAGTGAACCTACGGAACACTACGAACGCTTGAGTGCCAAATTCGTGCGCTGGAACGGCTTGGAAGCACGGCTACGACGACGAACCACGGCGGCCGGAGCAGCTCAAAGGGGGAAGAAGGCTACGGGCCTAGCGGGACTCAACGGGCAGTTGGCGACGAACGGGAAGCTCACCAGGAGCACGACGGAGGTGGCAGCGGGCTCGATGCGGGCTTGTGGTGGCCGGAATTCGTCGCGGATCCCGCCGGAGCCAAAGAAGAAGAGGAAGTCGTAGTCGTCGCGGAGAGGCACCACGGCTCGATTCCTCCAGCAGCTCGGGGTAGTCGTCGATGGCGAGTCCAGTGGGCAAGGTGGAGCGGGCTGGTTTGGCTAGTGGCCACGGTTGGCCATGGCAGTGAACGGCGGCGGCTCGGGAGGATTTTCCCCGAGGTGTGGGAGGCGAGGAGGAGGGGAAAGGAGGTGCGGGGGTGTCCAAGAGGGAGGGGGCGTTGCCCTTATCGCCTCCGCGGCGGGAGGGGGCAGGTGGTTGCGGGGCCAGCTCGCCAGCGTCGTGCCCACGTCCGGCGCCGTACGGGAGCAGGTGAGAGTGGTTGAGGGAGGAAGAAGACAAGGGGGGTGGGCTGGCTGCGGTGGGCCATCGCCCCAGGCGAGTTTTAAAGTTTTTCCCATTTGTTTTGTGTTGCTGATTATTCTATTTCTTTCTGTAATTGATTTATTAACCCTAGCATTTTTGTAAAAGGTTATTAGTGTTTGTAAATTAGGTTTACATATTACTAAGGTGCCACAAAAGTTTTTGCAGCAGAATAAAATCATTAGATATTTCTTTTAAATATTAAATGCCCAAAGTAGGGGTTTTAACCTACTGTTTGAATTGTCTGGAATTTTCTGCAACTCCAAAAATTACCAAAGTTGGTCCAACATGATTATAATGTTTTTAGGCAATTTACAAAAATAGTTCCATGATTTTTGGAACAAATTTATTTGAGCACTTTTGTTTTATTTTCCATTTAAAGTAGTTTCAACCAGGGTTTGGTTTCTTGATGAGCAAGATGCATTGTGCTTTGGGTTTTGATTACCAACCAACATGGTTTGAAAAGAGTAGAAGCAAAACTTGATTAGGGACAGGGGATAACAGTGATTAACAAACAGTGATGGTCAACAGTGATGATGATTACTGTTACAGGAACTGAGGGTGTTACAGCAACGGCGCCAGAAAACTTTCTTGATGGCTTCTCGCCCCTTCGTTGGTTTCCCCAAGTGTAAGGTTGAGATGTAGTGCAGCAGCAGTTTTCCCTCGGTGAAGATACCAAGGTTTGTCTCCAGCAGGACTCCAGAGATGATAAGTAGCGTGGAAACAGTAAACTTTGTTCCCAACGAAATTCAGAGAGGTTTTCAATCTCTCCGGTCTTCTTGTTTACAAAGGATAAAATTCAAGGGATAATGATAGGAAATAAAAGCGGTAAAGTAAATGTAGCGTGGAAACAGTGATAAGGATATGGACCGGGATACGTGAAGTTCGCTAGTGATGTCTCTCTCCCAAAAGACGATAAAATTGCTATGCGAGGTAAACAAATTACAGAAAGGCAATTGACAGGATTATGAACGCACCGCAATGCTAACTATGCTACAAAATAAAGGAAGAGGCTCAAAAGCACGGGCAGTACGCCAAATTAAGTAGACCGAAATCCATCTGCATCTACTACTAATCATCCACCTTGAGATATCTATCCAGAACATCTCGTTGGTATTAAGTTGCGAGCCCCACCCAAAGTGTAAACCCAAAGCAACAGACAACTGCATTAAAAAGAACTCTGCGTAAAGTAAACAATCCTTGTAACCGTGGTTACAAGCACCGTTGTTTTCCCCCTTGTGGCAACAACACATCCCCTAGACTCATGTTTCTGTCACTCAAGCGTGTCATCAGGGAGGCATGAACCCACAATCTAGCACAACGCTCCCTCTTGGAGTCACTACCTACTACTTGGCCAAAGCAATAAACAGCAACGCAGAACATGCAAGAATTACTTAAGAACAAAAATATAAAAGATAGAAACCAAATATATTACTCTATCACAATCTGAACATAATCTCATAATCCATCAGATCCGATCAAACTCAACATAGCAGAAATATTACAAAGGTGCCTCGATCATGTAGGGCAGCTCACGAGGTCTAAACAATGAAGATCAAAGAGGGGAGGAGAACATCACATAGCTACTGATCACGGACCCATGGTCCAAGAAAGACTACTCACGGGACATCCGGGGAGCATCCATGGTGGAGAGGAGACTCCCGGAGGTCAATCCTCCCTCCGGCAGGGTGCCGGGAAGGGGTCTTCTGGTGCTCCCGATCTTGGAAGCGCGGCGGCGGCGGAACAGAGGCGAGTTCGTGGAATAGGGTTATGCTTCTGGAGTTTTCCCGTGAAGGGGGATAAATAGGCGAAAGGGGGAAGCCAGAGGTGATCCAGGGGCCCCAGGCGCCCCCCTGGCGCGGCCAGAGGTGGGGCCGCGCCAGGTGGCCGCCTGCCCCCCCCCCCTTGGCCCCCCTCTGGCCCCTCCCGGGCTCTTCTGGAAGCTTCCTGTACGCTGATTTTTTCTGTATTTTTCCCGGAATTTTTCTGGCACTTTTTATATGGGGGAAAACTGAAATAGAAAAACAGCAGAAAACAGGAACTGGCACTGGGGTGCACTGAGTTAATAGGTTAGTCCAAATATGATCAAAAGTGTATGAAAGTGTATCTAGATCATAGCAATATCACACAAAACATGCATGGAGCAAGCAGAAATTATAGATACGTTTTGGACGTATCAGGCGGCCAGAGGGCGCGGCCCCACCCCTGGCCGCGCCAGGGGGGCGCCTGGGGCCTCCAGGGCTCCCCTCTGGTCCCACTTCTGGCTCCTAGCTCCGTCGGGTGCGTGGATTTTCTGGTATTTTTCTGGGAATTTTCTGGGATGTCTAAAAATCAATTTTCCTGCACACAATGAAACCATACAGGCAGCTCTGCTGAAAACAGCGTTAGTCCGGGTTAGTTTCGTCCAAATCATGCAAGAATGAGGGCAAAACAATAGCAAAAGTGTTTGGAAAAGTAGATACGTTTGAGGCGTATCAGGTGGCAGCAGCAACCCCATCAGAAGGCACAAGCATCAGCACATCCGACAGCACAGATCCGACAGAGCTCGAAGGACCCGTCTGGACAAAACCGTTCCTCCGATTCCTAATCGAAGGTACGCTACCACAAGACGTGGCTGAAGCACGACGCATCAGCCGGCGATCCAAGGCGTTCACGGTGATCAACAAACAACTATACAAGCGCAGCATCACCCAGATACTCCAAAGGTGCATCGACGAAGAGGACGGCAAAGCCCTACTGCTCGAAATCCACGAAGGCACCTGCGGGCACCATGCGAGTAGTCGAGTACTCATGTCCAAAGCATTCCGAGCCGGGTTCTATTGGCCCACAGCCATGAAAAACGCAGAGGAAATCGTGCGACATTGTGTCGCCTGCCAGAAATTCGCAAACAGGCCACACACTCCCGCATCAGAGCTCAAGACCATACCACTATCCTGGTCGTTCGCCACCTGGGGACTCGACATGGTGGGCCCACTCAAGAAATCATCAAAGGGCGGAAGGACACACCTGCTCGTCCCGGTCGACAAGTTCACTAAATGGATCGAAGCAGTGCCCATCACCAGCTCCACAGCCCTCACGTCCGTCAACTTCATCAAATCGATCATCTTCAGGTTCGGAGTGCCACACAACATCATCACGGACAACGGAACGAACTTCACAGCCGCAGAATTCCAGAAATTTTGCGAAGAACTGGGCATCAAAATCAATTATGCATCGGTCGCGCACCCGCAGTCCAATGGCCAGGTGGAAAAAGAAAACGGCCTTGTGTGCGGGGGAATCAAGAAACGGCTCCTCGCACCACTCGAGCAAGCCTCCGGCAACTGGGTAGAAGAACTCCCCGCGGTATTATGGAGCCTAGGAACTACACCAAACACCGCGACCCAGTACACACCCTTCTTCATGGTGTACGGGGCAGAGGCAGTCCTACCACATGACCTCAAGTTCGGAGAACCTCGGGTCACCGGATACAAAGAAGAAGAAGCAGAAGAAGCACTACAAGATGACAAAGATACGGCTGCCGAAGCAAGAGATACAGCCCTGGCAAAATCAGAAGGGTACCAGGACAAGCTACGCACCTACCAAAGCAGTCTCTTGCGCACTAGAACCTTCAACAAAGGTGACCTAGTCCTACAACTGATACAAGAGAAGGTCCATAAACTTGCCCCCCAATGGGAAGGACCATTCATAGTCTCAGAAATCATCGGAGGTGGCGCCTACAGGCTGAAGAACCCGAAGACAGACGAGGACGTGGGCAACCCATGGAACGTAGCAAACTTGCGACTGTTCTATCCATAGTCCCCATCGGTCAGACATGACTGGAAACTCATGTAGCCGCTCGACCGCAATAAAATAAATGTTGCCCAAATACTGCCATCTCAAAGCACTCGGGGGCTTAAGCATAAAATCCCGCCGAGAGACGCTATCGCCTACGCGATCTTAACCAAAGCACTCGGGGGCTTAAGCATAAAATCCCCCCGAGAGACGCTATCGCCTACGCGATCTTAACCAAAGCACTCGGGGGCTTAAGCATAAAATATCCCCGAGAGACGCTATCGCCCACGCGATCTTAACCAATGCACTCGTGGGCTTAAGAATAAAGTCCCCCCGAGAGACGCTATCGCCTACGCGATCTTAACCAAAGCACTCGGGGGCTTAAGCATAAAATCCCCCCGAGAGACACTATCGCCTACGCGATCTTAACCAAAGCACTTGGGGGCTTAAGAATAAAGTCCCCCCGAGAGACGCTATCGCCTACGCGATCTTAACCAAAGCACTCGGGGGCTTAAGAATAAAATCCCCCCGAGAGATGCTATCGCCTACGCGATCCTAACCAAAGCACTCGGCGGCTCGAGTACAACCTCACCCCGAGAGAAGACCATCGTCGCTCACGTGATCTTTACCCAAAAAACACTCGGGGGCTCGAGCACAAAAACTCCCCCCGAAAGACGCTATCGTCGCTCACGTGACCTCTACATCCAAGCACTCGGGAGCTCGAGCACCAACTCCTTCCGAAGACCTCTCGCGCAGTCTAAAGCTTAAAAATCCCAAGCAAAAATACCCGTCCAACCCCACTTGCTGAGAGCAAGGCTCGAAAGACATGGCCACAATCAGATGGAGAACCAAGTACTATGAAGAAACTTTGGAGGAAGCACAGGACACAGACTCATTCAGTCTTCATCCGATCGCCAACGATCACCTAAAGACTCGGGGGCTACTCCCAACCGGAGCGCTGTCGCGCACCCGATAAAAGACAGCAACTAGCGACAAGGGAAACAAATTCCAGCCTACGCTCGACCCTCCGACTCAAGTGTAGCCTCGGAGGCTACTCCCATCGGGAGTGCTGTCGCGCACCCGATAGAACCCACAGTGAAAAGTTTGGACGGACTCGAAGACATCTCTCGATCGCAAAGGACTTGAACACAGTTTTCGGTTGCATAAGGCCCAAAGATAAATTCCATTGCAAAGGCTCAAGCACAGTTTACATCACAAGGATCATTTTCAGTACAAAAAATTCAAAGTACATTGGATAGAAGGCAGCTCTGATCACTCGAAGGCAATCCTCATTACATCGAGCACTAACCTAGTTACAATAAAGCCTACAACATCAATCACCCAAGGAATTATGACTTCTACATGTGCGCCCATGCCGGGATGATTGGCACTAAGACATCAAGCATCATTACAGACAAAGGAGGAGTCGAAGCAGCAGGCTCATGATGTCAATGACATAACAAAAGGTGAAGCTCGACTTGTTTGCGGAGCAATTGAAGGCGATGCTCCACCAACTTCTTCTCCTGCTCCACTAGCTTATTCTCCAGCTCCGCCCGAGCTGTCGGCGAAGATGACGCCGCTGCCTCCAGTTCTATAAGGTCGACTGTCGCGCTCGTTTAACCGGTGGCTTGACATCGAGGTCCTCTTCAGAGCCAGAGGGGGAAGCAGTTGAAGACGGCTCACCACCAGCACCAGAAGAGTCCCCGGAGGAGGAAGCAGTCGAAGACGCAGGCGAAGGACTCCTCGACTTTGTGGAGCTGTCGTTGCTCGACCCCTGCCAGTGCGGATCCATGCTGTTGCCGCTCGGGTCGAACGCGCGGACAGTGACAGTGCTTTTGCCGTCAAAACGACAGCTGAGCATATCGCCATCTCGCAAATTCAACTGCCGAGCAAACAAACTCCAACCAGAGCCAAGAAAAATCAAGCGGGAACTATCAACCTCCAAGTCAACATAAGAAGGAGATCGACAGCTCCCTTGAAGATGCAGAAGCAAGCCATCCAAGCCACGTTCAGAGACAATGTCGGAAAAAGCAGAGGGAAGAAGAACGCGATTGGCGCTCTGGCCACGAACGCGTAAAAGAGAATCATAGCGCCAGAATCCCTCCTCCAAGGGAGAGGAGGAAGGCATTGACGCCGTACCATGGCGACCACCACAGCATGAGCGTGGTGTACGGCCACCACGGCCACGACGAACACGGCCATGGCCAACACCTCGCCTGGGAACCATGAGCGGAAGAAGAGAAGAAGGAGGAGGCAAAGAAGTGAGTTGGATAGAGGTGAAACGCTGTGGAGGAGAAAGGCTTATTTATAGAACAACAATCCTCAAGCACAGAGAAGCCAAGATGACAGCAGCAATTAATTCAAAGACCAAACGTCGCAGACGTCCCTGACTCCAAGACCAAGATGCTTTCTCACGGGACGACTGTGCGTGAGACGCGTCAATTCACGCCCGTTTCCAACGCGCGTATCGGAAACTCAACCAGCGCCTGCCGCACGCCACAGCGGTCATCATTATGACCGGTCATGAAGACGTGACGGTTCACTGGCGAGTCTTCCCTGACAGCCATCAAACAAAGGCATCGTTATCCTGACAAGCGGCGAAGAAAACCAACAGACATCGAGGTTCAGAGATTCCATCTCTCTGATCTTTTTCCCGATGAAGAAAACATCTTACTCCCATCGGGAGAGTACATCATAAGAGTCCCGGGTGCTCCCTCACCTAAAGGTCAGCAATGTTCTCGAGTGACCACTCGCACTCACGAGAGTCTCCCTCACCTAAAGGTCAGCAATGTGCTCGAGTGACCACTCGCACTCACAAGAGTCTCGGGTGCTCCCTCAACCCGACGCAAGACAAACATGCATTCACAAAGATCATACGGCGCTAAGAGTCTCAGGTGCTCCCTCACCTCAAGAACCTAAATGGCATTCGAGTGACTACTCGCGAAAACCCCCCCATCCGAGCACTCGAAACAAGCTCCACGGGTGAATGGGTGAACAGCTCGCTTGATGTTTTGTTCCAAGCGGGTGCAATGCTATAAGGATCCGCGCCGCCACGCAAGATTAGCGTGTAGGTAAGACCCCGCTGCAAAGTTCGGCCGGGCTGGGACTTGCCGAAGAGCGATTTCACTCCCAATCTTTTCCATGCGCTGCGCATGATAGAAAAAGTCGGGCGGACGCGCCTTAGGCTACGCACATTACTGGCGGCAAATGAACACCGTAAGGCCTGAAGCGGCAGGACTTTTTCTCGACACCAGTGTTCCAAGCTCACGTCGAGGGACGTGGGTTTGATTGGGCTACTGCGGTATTTTCCCTAGTGCAATTCACCAAGGCTCGACCAGTCGAATCCTTGGGCCCTTTCAGCTTAGCATCCCTCGAAACAGGTTTTGTCATGGCCACTAGACTGCCAAAGACCCGCGGATGTACCGCGCATACCAATAACCGACAAATGAATGTACTCGAGTCCCTGCGCGACTCTTCGAGTCCCCCAGGCACTCGGGGGCTACTGACGAGGGGGTGACCCCACGACTCCTACGGATAAGCCTACCTGGTGTCCCTGAAGACAGAAGGCACATGAAGATACATCCTCGGCCTGCTAACTGGCACCGACGTAGGAGTCTGCGACTCACAAGGAAGGTGTGAAAACCTGCCGTACGGAGCAAGCTAGGGTTAGGAAAGCTTACCTGTAAACGTAGATGAACTCCCCGAGACCTAGCCCAGTATATAAGGGCTAGGAGGGGCGACACCAAGGAACAACCAATATCACCTGTAACCCTAGCCTTGAGCGCTCCAGCCTTGGCATCCACTGTAATCACATCTCCCCCATCAATAATATCGAGCAGGAGCGTGCCTTCCTGTTTGCCGACGAGCTATCGTCCAACCTGTGCCTCTCATGACTAACCCAGGGTCCCTGACCATGGGATTTGCCGGGGTTGATCCCCGTCAGGGAGGAAATCAACCCATTGATGATAAAAGTCGAGAAATAATGTGGCAAGCCACGGGTATCCGCGTTCAAGACCCACGCACTGTTGAGAAATAAATAAGTCCAAAAGATAATAGATTTTCATGCATTAGCGAATCAACTGCCTGATCACTTTAGTGACTTGAAAATTGTGAAAAAGTCGCATATGCCACCGCGCAATGCACCGTAAAGGGTTGAGATACCGAAGTTAACTAATGGTACACCCGCTCTCGTCCAAAGGCCTAAAAGGACGCGAAATCCGGTTTCTCAAATCCTTAGTACTCGGGGACGCCTGAGGAAGAAGGATAAGAGATATTTATCACAGATAGTCACCAAAGCCCCTAGTAAGCAAAAGGGGAGCCAATTGAGACCTGGCGCAAGTACGGAAAGTCCTGTGTACGGGATTCCGGACTTGAACATCCCTATTGAGGGAACATGCAGCGGAGATGTGAGTACACACATCGGTGCGGAAAAGCTAAAGGACCTCACTCCTGTAATGGGAAAAATGGTAGAGAAAGAGGTAGCACCAGATGCGCCCCATGAAGAAATGGACATAAATCATATAAATAAAGGAGAGTCAAGGAACCGAGCAACGACGACTGTCGACATTAACTTTGCTAAGAAAGTTGCCTCAATCATAGATCCTGACCTAGGCCTAACAATCTTGCTGATTGTAAAAGAAGGTTGGATTGGAAAGATTGACAGAAGGCAATTACCTCATAAGTGAGGTGGTTTGGTACAAAAGCAAGGCTCGTCACTCAAGGGTTCATTCAATGACCAGATGTCAATATTGAGGAAACTTACTCCCCAGTCATGGATGGTATAACCTTTAGATACATGATCTCAATGGCAGTAAATCTGGACTTAACAATGAAATTGATGGATGTTGTCACTGCTTACCCATATGGTAATCAAGATAGAGCAAATCGGGGTCTATACAATGTTCCTTTTAATTGTACAGACTTAAACAGTTTGGTAGGATGTGGTATAATCGTTTGAGCGATTTCCTTCATCAAAAGGGCTACACGAGCAGTGATCCAAGATGGATCTTGTATAATCTCGGTGCACGTGGACGATTTGAATATAATCGGTACACCTAGAGATATTGAGGAAGCGAGTTCTTACCTGATGTAGGAATTCGAGATGACGGATTTGGATAAAACCAAGTTCTGTCTGGGTCTGCAATTTGAACATTCCCTTGCTGGGATTCTAGTGCACCAGTCTGCTTACACCCAGAAGGTGCTGGAGAGATTTGGATTTGATAAGGCATATCCTTCAAAGACCCCAATGATTGGAAGGTCTTTGCAGCAAGACAAGGACTCGTTCAGGCCTAAGGAAGAGGGGGAGGAAATTCTGGGACCGGAATTCCCTTACTTAAGCGCCGTTGGAGCACTCATGTACCTCGCGAATTGTACACGGCCGGACATCGCATTCGCTGTTAATTTGCTTGCTAGGTACAGTTCTGAGCCTACCAATAGACATTGGAAAGGCATCAATGACGTCTTCCGATACCTGCAAGGGACCAAAGATCTTGGGTTGTCTTATAGAAAGAATCAAGACCTATCATTCGTAGGCTATGCTGATGTTGGGTACCTGTCGGACCCGCACACTTCCAAGTCACAGACTGGATATGTTTTCCTTTGTGGTGGAACTGCAATTTCCTGGAAATCGTCTAAGAAAAGTCTTGTATCAACTTTGACGAACCACTCAGAAATCATAACACTGTATGAAGCATCACGAGAGTGTGTATGGCTTCGATGGATGATTCACCACATTCAACAGACGTGTGGGCTGAACACCGTACAAACCCCCACCATTATCTATGAAGATAATGCAGCTTGTGTTGCACAAGTTCAGTCAGGGTATGTGAAGAGTAATCTCACAAAACATATCAACCCCAAGTTCTTCTATGCGCATGAGCTGCAGAAGATGAACGAGCTGAGGATCTTGCATACTAAGTCGTGTGACAATCTCGCTGATTTGTTCACTAAATCATTACCGAAGTCATCTTTTGAAAGGTGTGTTCGTGGAATCGGTATGATGAGACTTAGAGAAATGCCAGATTCAGGGGGAGATTCTTCACACCCTTATCTGTGAATCTCGATCCAGATGATAGAGTACTCAACCTGATGTTGAGTGGATTGTACTCTTTTTCCCTTATGTGAGTTTTCCTGATGTTTCTCACATTGAGGTTTTTGATGAGGCAATTCGTGCAACATGAGGAGACGTATTCCGTGCTCTTTCTCCATATTTTTCCCACTGGGTTTTTGGAGTTTTTGAGACATAGACAATACGGGATGACGGACCAAGGGGGAATGTTGGGAAACCTTCCATCCGCCACGCATGGCCCCACCCTTTCTTGGGTGAGGGTTTTCCCTCTAGGGTTTGGTCCTCTCCACCTACCCCCCCTCCCCCTGTATATACCCATGCATTGTATGAAGAGAGACATCAATTAATAATAAAGATCAAGTCCAGACTATTTCTCTGTGTCCCTTTACTTTTCGCATCTGAGATTGTGCCGCGTGTACGTTACTTCGACTACGCTCCCGCTCCACGCCCTTGGACCGAACTCGCCGATAAAGGTTGTGGAACAATTGCAACTCTCCTCTCTCGTAGGAGGAGGAAAACGAGGGAGTAAACCAGGGAGTTGCACGCCCCACGAGACACTTCTTCCATGACACGCGACCTTCACCAAAAATGTTTAAACCGGTCCAATAATTGGTCGGGTCACTGACAAAGCAGGCCCAGACCGCAGCAAACGGCCTTCACCATCAGCGTAACCGTCGCGTGCAATCTCGCCGCGCGTAATCGCGATTAGTATCTTGAGCGGTAAGCTAAGGGAAGCCAGACCCACCGTCCAAGCCGAAAAACCCACTCCCTAGCTGACCGACAACCCGGACCATCCGAGCCCCGACCCACCGGTCAGCGACGAGCTAGTTCGACAAGACAGCGGGAATGCGATTCGCGGGATTGATTCGGCGCGAGCCGGAAAGCGCGGGCAGGCTGCTCCGCGTGACGTGAAGGCAGTCGCACGTAGTAGTACGTATACGTTCACCGGCCACGGCCTCCGCCGCGCTGTCGCTCCTTCCTCCCTCCCTCCACCCCCGCACTTTTATTCCACCCCTCTCCCTCCTCCCGCCGTCGTCGCGCCGGGCTCCACCTTCCCGCACCCACCACCACCACCATTGGGACTCCACTCCCCCAACCGGTCGCAATCCGACCCCCCGTTCGGAATCCCCCCGCACCACCGCCACCGCGCGCGAGAGAGGGAAAAGCGCCTCCTTTTCCGCTCATCTTTCGCTCCGCTCCTTCCGTTTACTAGGACTAGTGCTGCAGTAGCACTACCTAGCAAGGAAGCAAAGTGGGCAAACGAGCGGCGAAGGCGGTCTGAGGCGCCGGGCTTCCGATGTCGTCGCCGCCCGCCGCGCCGGGGCCGTCTTCGCCGCCGGGAAACCGGACGGCGCCGCCCCCGGCCTCGGCGCCACCACCTTCCAACCCGACGCCGCCCCCTTCGCCGCCGGTGCCACGGGCCTCCTCTCCGCCGCCTTCCTCCCCCCTACCACCGCCATCAACGCCCGCCACGCCGCCCACCGCTCCGGCGACGCCCTCCGTACCGCCACCCGCGCCGCCCGGGACACCAGCGGCGCCTTCTCCCCCGTCGACCACGCCGTCTCCGCCGTCCGACCGGTCGGCCTCATCGACCCAGGTTTCCCCGCCGCCGTCGCCGAGCTCGGGGCTCACGACGGCCACGGTGGCAGGGATCGCCGTCGGCGGGCTGATCGCGCTGCTGCTCGCCAGCCTCCTCTGCTTCTGCATGCTCAAGAAGAAGAGGCGCCACCACCCGCACCACCCGCCGCCGCCGCCGCCGCCCCACCACCTGCACTACTACGGGCACCCGCCGCCCCCGCCACCCCCGCCGCCGTTCAAAGGTGAGATGGCAGCAACCCTGCACCCTCCTTGACTTCGGCTTGGAGCGGATGCAGTACAGATCGGTCTCTTGCGCCTTCTTTGTCTCACTAGCAAGTCACATCGCTGTCGCTTGCAATTATTTGTTCTTCTTGTCTTGCAAATGTGCGTTGGCTTACCACGCAGTGCAACGGTACAAGTATGACTTACATTCGATTTTTTCGTGCCTTCAAGATGGGTTCATAAAAACATGACTTGCGTTTTAATCATGTTCTTATGGTGTTATTGACATAAAAATATCAACAACAAAATCGTCATAAATACTTCGTATATTATACTCTCTCCGTCTCAAATTACTTTTCATAGATTCGTCTAGATAAGGATGTATCTAGACTTAACTGTTGTTAATTAAAAATGGCTAATTTTAGTATGGATAAGTGATCACAGGAATCTTCATATGTGTTTATGATGAACCATGTAGTATTATTTCTTACAAACCAGACGCTGAATTTTGATAAAAGAATAAAATAAACACCAGGTCTGCATATTACTGTGTGTCATTGTTTTTTGTGTAATCTGATTTATATAAGGAAAATCTGTCAGGAAAGTATGCCCTCCTTTTAAAAGTGACTTAGTAACTTACTGCTAGCAATGTAAATGTGTTCACTTCATTCTTAAATTTTGTGCAATCATTTCTTCTTCATTAGATTTTGCAACCGGGGAATCAGTTCGCAATAGCTATTGTTCAACACGAGTCATTCACATCTCTAAATACAATTCTTGTTCTTCCGCAGGAGATCAATATGGTGGGACATACCAAAATTGGCAGCATAATGCCCCTCCACCACCCCCTGATCATGTTGTGAAGATAAATTCACATCCTCCCCCGAAACCACCTCCTCCTCCGCCTGATGCAAACAGTGGTGGTTCTGGTTCACATTTCTCAGGTGGAGGTGAGAACCGACCCCTGCAATCACAGTTTGGCAACGCCAACGCCCTCAGCTTCTCAAGATGCACTTTTACTTACGAAGAGTTGGCGGTGGCTACCAATGAATTCTCTGATGCTAATCTTCTCGGGCAAGGCGGTTTTGGATTTGTTCACAAAGGGGTGCTGCCAGATGGTACAGAAGTTGCCGTGAAGCAATTGAGAGATGGAAGTGGCCAGGGAGAGCGTGAGTTCCAGGCAGAGGTTGAGATTATCAGCCGAGTACATCATAAACATCTCGTGACATTGGTTGGTTATTGCATTTCTGAAGACAAGAGGTTGCTTGTCTATGAGTTTGTTCCCAACAACACATTAGAATTCCATTTACATGGTATGGTTTCTCACTATGTTTCAGTCATGATTCTTTCTTCTCTTTCAGAACTCTCTTTAATCTTGTACGTGAAAGTAAGCTATGACACTTCTGTATTATTTTTTCCATAATTTCTACCCATAAATATCCTAGTTATTGCAAGCTTACCGTTATAAGTTGCCGTATTAGTTGTCAGTTAGTAAATATCCAGGTGATTTACAAAGTTAAACATGTGATACTAAATGATTTAAATTAATTTTTAGGCTATGAAAAAAAGACCTTGTTCGAGTAAATTGACAATTTGAGCAGTTGCATTGTTCAGAAAATGAAATAGCATGACTGCGAGAGAGTTTCATTAATGGTAATAATAAGAACAACCAAACCCATTCCAGAAGATATCAGCTTTATCACCACCTTTTCTTCAGTCTTTAATTATTCCCAATTTTCTCAAACTGGGAAGATACAACTTCGTTTTTGCTATCACTCAACAGGGACAATGCTTGCCAGGTTTATTGGTTACCTTTTTCTTGAAGATTCAGAAAACATTGCTACGAAGTTCCTGTCATGCAAAAAATCAGCTATATTCATTTGGTCTGTATTCTCTTGAGCACCTGTTCTTGCCTTCAGGGTTATTTTCACCTCTTTTTCAGGAAGGCGCGGACCAACTATGGACTGGCCTTCAAGACTACGTATTGCGTTGGGTTCTGCGAAGGGATTGGCGTATCTTCATGAAGACTGTGAGCTCACACACGCCTACCTACTTGTTATGTTTTTCGTTTTCTTTTGATGTTCAAAAAGGTATGTCAGATGTTCTGTCATGATTTTATTTCTTTACTTTGCAGGCCATCCAAAGATTATTCATCGTGACATAAAGGCATCAAATATTCTTCTGGATTACAGGTGTGAAGCTAAGGTATGATATGTTTTTTCCCTTTTGTTTCATTTCTACTTGGTAGAATTCTGAGACCGTCTTCTTCCCCTGGTTCCAACTAAGTGTAGTTGGTAGTGGAGTGTAAACCCCTGAATGTCACTAGTTGATATGAGTAAATTCAGAAACTAAGCTTGACAGTTTTGATAAACTGATGTGTAACCAATCATCATAAATAGAGAGTTAATATCAGCCTACTAATATAAACGGTTGGATGTGTAATGTACTAAGTAAACCTTTTATTACAGGTGGCAGATTTTGGACTTGCAAAGTTAACCTCTGATAATAATACCCATGTTTCCACCAGAGTAATGGGCACATTTGGGTAAGTTTGATCTTCCAGTGAAACTATCATTTTGCTTTCCGTGACAGTGAAACATTATCTCAAATGCTTGAGAATGAGATCAATCATGATGATATAAACAGTATAGCAAAACCAACAACATGTTCTAACTACTAATGTGCAAGGTCTACTGTATGAAAATTACTGCCCTCATAGTCTTGGTTTCCCCCTTAGGTACCTTGCACCAGAGTATGCTTCTTCTGGCAAGCTCACTGAGAAATCAGATGTCTTTTCATTTGGAGTAATGCTTCTCGAGTTAATAACTGGGCGCCGTCCTGTAAGTTCAAGGCAAGCGCATATGGATGACAGCTTGGTTGACTGGGTAAGTTAAATCTGTTATTCACCGTGCTGGCAAGGTCAAATTAGTTATTGTTGATTTCTACTCATTTTACATTTTTGGGTCTTTTTGGAAGAGGAGTATTTCTTGCCAAAGTTTTTGTCTTTACTTCAAAATTGACTTAAAGACCGAAATACTGTTCTTCCAAATACCCCTTCAGGGTTTATTACTTGATAGACCGTGATTAAATCTTGTGAATAAATTCCAATCATCCTTGAGGGCTTTCCTCGACTTCTTAAGTAACAACCATGTGATCTGATCCTTTATAACTTACTTGCTATTTTTCGATAAAATGGACTCGATTTTCTCTCTATAACGCACCTTGGCCTTTGTACTTGTGATGTTATTTGTATTTATTTTTGTTGAGTGTTTTCCATCTTCTTGGTCTTTGTACTTGTGATTTTTACTCTTTGTATTTATTCTTGTTAGAATAGTTACCATCTTCAATTTTTTGATACCGAGTACTCTGCGCCTCTTCCATGAGCATCTGTTCTTCCTTGTTAATGTTCAATACATTTGTTTGAGTTGGATCCTCTTTCTTTCTCCCTTCAGGCAAGACCTTTAATGACACAAGCACTCGGGGATGGTAATCACGATGCTTTAGTGGATCCCCAGTTGGGAGCTGACTTCAATGATAACGATATGGCAAGGATGATAGCCTGCGCAGCGGCAAGCGTACGCCATTCTGCACGGCGACGTCCACGCATGAGCCAGGTATATTTCTGCACCGGTTTCTCTTCTCTTGGATCCAAATCTTGTCGACACAAATTCATCACTCTCCACTTTGACCTCATCGCTGTTGTATCCTAGAGTTAAGCTAACCTCGATCCTCTGTGACGAACAGGTTGTTCGGGCCCTGGAAGGCGACGTGTCACTGGATGATCTGAACGAAGGCGTCCGACCTGGGCACAGCCGGTTCATGGGATCGCACGCCAGCTCCGAGTATGACACCAACCAGTACAACGAAGACCTGAAGAAGTTCAGGAAGATGGCACTTGGGAGCAGCAGCTTCCAGAGCAGCCAGCAGACGCCGTCCAGCGGCGAGCACGAGCACGAGCAGCCGGACCCGTCCATCCCAAGCAGCGACGGCCATCAGCAGACGCTGGAGGTGGAGATGGGGACTGCCAAGAGAGACGACGGTGACGGCCAAGCTTCCGTGAGATGACCACTTTCCTCTTCGTTGGAGAGTTTTAACGACAGGAAATTTGTAAATCCACAGCATAGCCGAATTCACATAAGCTGCCAGCTGACTTGCTTGCAACGAACAAAAGATAATTTTTTGTTGTTGTTGAGATATATAGTTGTTGGACGTCCATAGTTCTTTTGGTAGCCGCATTTGTGTGTCTTTCTTCTTCTTCAACAACTCTGTGCAACCCTTACTTCCATTTCCATTGCATTTTTCATTTTTGTTTGCGGGGGAAAAGTGGGTTGTATTCCTCTGAAATAGTGTTACAGTCAGCTAAGAACAAGATTTGAGAGAGAATCTGGAACATGGCGCAACCTACAAGCGGTGCTACCTCCAGACCGGCCAATACTAGCTAGACGATGAGCAACTCTATTTTGATTACGCTTAAATTTTATTGCATTTTTGTGTAGATGCATGATCCTGCATTTGCCCGTAGGGATGCAAAGGTGCCATGTGACCCAGAAATTCCCTTTAGAGCTCGGGCTTCAGGGAGGACTATATTTGCATAAATTCGAAAATCATATTTAAATGTTTCAAAAAAATTCAAGAAAAATTTCACGGGAACTTATATGTGTTTAGCCCTAGCGTGTGCAATTTCGCATGAAAATAATATGATTTGTAGGCTGTACAAAAAAGACAAAATTCCAGCCCAACAATAATTTTTTTTGGTCCATTTTGAAAATCATATTTGTATTTTTTTATGCAGGCTGCATGGAAAAAAATAATGGTTTTGGAATTGTACCAGTATGTTTTAAATTTTATATGCTTATCCACAAAAAGTTTCAATTTTTTTTGTCAAACCGAAATTTGATTTTCAGAACAGGCTCCCTGCTGGAGCTCGTCCTCCAAAAAGCTGCACCCCCCTGTGACCCTCCTTTGTTCAATTCAATCAAAGTGAAGTGAAGTTATGTGACTTCTGAAAATCCACTTAATTTAGCTGAACTAAAGAGGGTAAGAAAATACCCTAAAAGTTGCTCATTTTCATCCCAATTTGGCTGCTGTCTGAAAGAGTGGCATGCTTGGAACAAAGCTTATTAGCTAGCGATGTGCTGTTGGATCCATGGGAAGAGCCAGGGAGGTACAGGCATGAACTCGTTGGACCAGGCTGTTGAAGTACCACCCTCTCGTTTGTTTTTGGTGCAGCCGGAGCATCCCAACGCCTGTGCACTGTACCGCCGCAATCATGAAGCTGCGGTTGCCTTCCAGTCAGTTAACAGATGATACGATACACTCCCAAGATAAAACAAAGTACACCACTCAGTAGCTGTTTGACAGAAGGTGCTGGTCGGCTTGTGCAAGGCCGTTGAGTTTTGACCGGTGTTTTATCCTTTTCTTATTATTGAGCTAACATTTAGGTGAGGTTTTCTAGCTTAACTGTCTTCATACAATCTCCGGTTTATTATTGAGTAGATATGGCAGAGACATTACAATTAGTCGGCAGTAGACTTACTGAAGCCACCGTGTTCACATCGCATGCATAATAATCATGTCTCGGGTAGACGCGGATGAACCGCGGTACCACAATGATCATTTTTCAAATGGAGTACAATGATACGTAATAATCAAATTGTAGGTGGTGCAGAGCCATCAATTGGACTCAATCTACGTGTCCCAATCAAATTTATTTATTTAATAACAATGATAATAAATAATGAAACTATACTCCTGACCTGATTGCAACTCTAAAAATTGACACCCTCAAAAAAATTGACGGATTAAATTCGTCCGCCCGGCAACGCGTCCATCCAAACGAAGCAAACAGAGCAGAGGTGGAAGCGGAACGGGCAAAACCTTCCAACAAAAACGCCTTTCGTCTCTTCTTTTTCCGTGACAACGGCCGGCACACACCAATCCCAAAGCAAAGCAAACCACACCCAGCGCAAAATCTTCCGATCTCCGCTCCCCCCTCCCCCCATAGCCCCGCCCCCTTCCCCAGATCCGCGGCCATGGCGTCGCGCAGGCGAATGCTCCTCAAGGTCATCATCCTCGGCGACAGCGGGTAAGCGCAACTCACCTATTCCCCAACTTTGTTTTTTGGAATTTTTGGGTGTGATTTTTCGCTGTCCTCTGATCAACATGTGCGCTTTTGTTCTCTGATGATCATCCATTCAGGGTCGGCAAGACGTCGCTGATGAACCAGTAAGCCCGAGCCGCAATCCCGTCTCTCCGATTCGTCCAATTTGGGTTATTTCTGCGTGTGTGTGGGGGTTTCGCCTTCGCGGCTTTGAACGATTTTGGGTGGTTCCTGTGCAGGTACGTCAACAACAAGTTCAGCAACCAGTACAAGGCCACCATCGGCGCCGATTTCCTCACCAAGGAGGTGCAGATCGACGACCGCCTCTTCACATTGCAGGTTCTTCATTCTTTTCATTGGTTGATTTTCCCTATAGCTCAATTGACGTGATTGGTGCTAGTGGTTTTTTTACTGTTGGGTAGTTAGCTCTGGGTAATTTGCATCTTGAACACAATAATGGATTTTATGCTGTTTGAGATGTGGCACTTTCGCCGAATCGTAAAGTACCGATTATTTGGTTGGTGCTCTGAATTCTCGATAGGTTTCAATGATTGTCATGACAGGTTGAGAAGGTTGGTTCATGAGTTACTCAGGTCAACATTAAAGACATCTTCCGGTTTATTGTAGGGTTATGTACTTTTGCAAACAACCTGTTGGGAAGATGCATTTAGATACAGATGATCAGAAAATCAAATATGTAGATTTTGCTTATCAATTTGAAAGGCACACTACGCGATAACTGATAAAAAATTATATCAGTTCAGCTCCAGTTCAGTATTCTACCTGATTTGCACTACCTCTATATTGTAATTTCACAAGGATTAGAGAACTGACACCTAAATCCAGAGAGGAGAAAACTTAGAGACCGTGCTGGGGAATTGCATGTCATTGCATTAAGACAGAGAAAGCCGTCAACCAATTCCATTAGCCCAACAAAGTATGCATGAACAAAGAAAAATAATAATCTGTCCAACTCCAGAGAAGACATGACTAAGGCTTGCTTGCAAAGTTATGGCTTCACTAATGTGAGTTGTATTAAAAAGCTATGCGATGTCATTCATTCCCAGCAGAACACAGCCTGGACTAGAGTATTGAACGTTTAGAGACCCTGCCATCTTTTCTATTTAACAAAACAGGCAATGAAACAGCCTGTTCATGTGCATGGTCCATGCTGTCCATCCCCTCATTCATCATATTCAAATCAAGGATATGGCCATATGGGACAACTAAACAAGTCATTTGTACCTATACCTGAGGTTCCACAAATCTGTTTGCCTTTTTAATCTCCACCGATTAGTATTTTGAATAAACATAGACAAATGTTTGTTATGGAGTCCACTGTCTTTTTTGTAATATTATACAATAACAAACTGTATACTGGTATGCTGCTTGATCTAATTTTGGCTATCTGACTTGGTTTACAACTTATCTGATGGCTGTGACTACTAGTTGATAACATTAGATGCATTTCTAAGATGACATGAAGTGAAGTACAGATAATAATCTTGACTGCAAGTGAAAATAATTGTACTCTCTCAAAAAAGATGGATACAAATATCTACAGCATTCCGTTAGAATTTTTGTTAATATTGGTCCAACGATTTTATCTTAAATTCTGTTTATTGACAATTCAGTGAAGTAACTCCCCATGCAGTCACCGGACACTTAATATGGTTGGATTATTTTGCTTGCGCAAAAGGCCTAGCAGCTTATAATTTTTGTTTGTTCTGCCTTTTGCATGTGTACTCTTTTTGGTTGTTGTGAAGCCTTGTTTTTTTTTTGTTTGCCGCTTTGTGTATTTCTTCTTCTAATGCAAAGATGTATGGATTGTGTGTGTTAATTGGAAAAAATGGCAAAGGCTCCAAATCTTCACTGCTCTAGCTAGTTAATCGTACGTATATCTATTGCCTGATTAATTTTACAAGAACACCATAATGTACTGCTGTCAACTTTGCTCCTTGTCAAGTGATAGTTCCACCCACATTTAATTCTACCACATTTTCATTTTTCCTGAAACCTAGATATGGGACACGGCAGGACAGGAACGTTTTCAGAGTCTTGGTGTGGCATTTTATCGGGGAGCCGACTGTTGTGTTCTTGTATATGATGTCAATGTTACCAAGTCATTTGAAAAACTCAACAACTGGCGTGAGGAATTCCTAATTCAAGTAAGTAGCTTTCTTATTTGCTGGTCAATCAGATGTACTACAGTATGTTTTATTGAAAGTTTGGCCCGTCATTCGTATTGCAGGCTAGCCCATCAGATCCAGAGAACTTCCCTTTTGTTTTACTTGGAAATAAGATTGATGTTGATGGTGGTAACAGTAGGACTGTGAGTATTTTGCACGACCACGTGCCATTTTCTCTTGCTTATATTTTATACACTTTATGATATTTTCGACATTATCTGTCTTTCAGGTTTCTGAGAAAAAGGCTAAAGCTTGGTGTGCTTCCAAGGGGAATATCCCTTATTTTGAGACCTCTGCTAAAGAAGGCTTCAATGTGGAGGCAGCTTTCGAGTGTATAGCAAGGAATGCTATCAAGAATGAACCTGAAGAAGATATGTAAGTTTAATTTTCTTAGTGGATGCATGTTTACACCAAAGGATAATCCTTACTCGATTATTTTATTCGGAGGGGAGGGCATTTCGAATTAGCAACATGGAGATGCACTAATGATATGTTAGTAGCTATATTGATGTTTTCTTCATTTTTGTAGATATCTCCCTGATACAATTGACATGGGTGGTGCTGGAAGGCAACAACACTCGTCAGGCTGTGAATGCTAGAAGAAGATATGGATCAAATGATTTTCTCCTTTGGTTCTATTGGATTGCTGATGCTTGCCTCTCCCCTTGCCGAGTTTGATATATTTAGTTTGAAAAGCTGCTATCTTGTATCGGTTGCTGCATATGGTTGTTTAGTGTTTCACCCCCTTCCGATGAGATGGGAGAAGATTTCATTCATAACTTCTGATTCTTTGTATGAGTTGTAGATGGTATAGAGTTGGCAGTTTTTTTAGTATTTTCGAGCTTTCAATTATTGTGGTGAGTATATACATATATATCTCAGAAGATCAATATATATTTATGAAGATTGTAAATGGACAGGAGAACAACCCAATCCCTTTGGTTTCCTGTTCTATCCGTTTTGATGGTAGAGCCAGCTCTGTATCTATGGGTTTTTTTGGAAAAGGAGAATATATTAACCTAAAGTATATGGAGCGAACGCCTGCGCTACAGGCTCCTGGCGCGAATCCCTCGTCCACCGTTAGATTTTTTGCTGCCACGTCCAGTCGATACAGTGAGAGAGAGCGCACGCGTGAGTGAGAGGAACCAGCGACCCCTGCCTCTCCCTCCACCTCCCGTCGGCGGCCCCTGCCTCTCCCTTCACCTCCCGCCGGCGGCCCCTGCCACTCCCTCCACCTCCCGCCGGCGGCCCCTGCCCCTCCCTCCACCCCCAGCCGACGGAGTTCGTGGTGTAGAGCCGGCAAGTGCTCCTCTCGTCGCGGTGGCTGGACACTCCTTGCTGCGCGTGGAGGAGAATTGGCGGACCACGCCCCTTCCACCATCCCCCATCCGTGACGATGACGGCGAGGAGGAGCTCCCGCGACCACAGACACGCCGCCGGCGATGGGGCTGGCCTTGTTGTGCGGCGAGACTGACGTCGGCGGAGGCGGTGCCGCACAGGAGGTAGCGGTTGAACCACGCGTGGATTCTTCCAGGGGGAGAGAGCTGCAGGACCTGGAAGCAGCGGTCGGCATGGGCGGCGCCATGGTCGACCAAGATGAACGCTAAATTCGTACTGGACAGCTAGGGGAAGGTGAACCCCTGTTGCCATCCCACTACTCTCTTTTTTGTTTAGGCTGTGCAAATCTCTGTTCCTGTTTGGGACGATTTTTTTTTGCATATGATTCGGGTAGGTTGAAGGTGACTAGAGTAAGCATGGCAACTTAAGAAGATGATTGCAATGTACTCATATGGCAAATTATTCTCAATTGATAGCATGACAAATTTCAATTGCCATGGCAAATTAGTTCTCATGGCAAAATTTTCCATGGCAATTAAAAAACCAGCTTAAAATTTGCCATGGCAATTTAAAAACTAGTTTAAAAGAGAAATCAAACATAAAGTTGCCATGGCAATTCCAAAGAAAGTTTACAGAAAAATCAAATTAGATTTTCCATGGCAATTGAAAACTTACTCTCTTGGTCTCTTGCACCGATGTCTGTCAAAATTGCCACGAATCCTTTAAATTCGCCATGACATGAAGTTTATCGTGCTCTCAATTTTTCTCAAAGCAAAATTACAATGATTTTAAGTCATAAAAAATAGTTAGTAACATTTGCCATGTGTCGACACATTTTCTTGCCATGGCAAAGCCGTTAGTTGTGATTGCAAATTCACATGGCAATTGTAGGTGTTAAGCATGGTAAATTGGTTCTCATGGAAAAAAATTCTATGGCAATTAAAAAACAGTTTAAATTTTGCCATGGCAATTGAAAAACTAGTTTAAAAGAGAAATGAAACATAAATTTTCCATGGAAATTCCAAAGAAATTTTACAGAGAAATCAACTTAGACTTGCCATGGCAACTGAAAACTTAGTCTCTTGGTCTCTTGTGCCAATGTCTGTCAAAATTGCCATGAATCCTTTAAATTTGCCATGACATAAAGCTTGTCGTGTTTTCAATTTTTCTCAAATAAAAATTACGATGGTTTTAAGTAAAAAACAAAATAGTTAGTAAAATTTGCCATGTCTCGACACATTGTCTTGCCATGGCAAAGCCGTTAGTTGTGATTGCAAATTCACATGGCAATTGTAGGTGTTAAGCATGGCAATTGTAGTTGTTAAGCATTGCATTTTATTTTATTTTTTGCATCATGAAAAGAATTGTTTAAGGGACCATGGCAATTGTAGGTGTTAAGCATGGCAATTGTAGTTGTTAAGCATGGTATTTTTTTATTTTTTTGCATCATGACAAGAATTGTTTATGGGACCATGGGAATTGTAGGTGTTAAGCATGGCATTTTCTTTTATTTTTGTTGCAACATGATAAATAGTTGTTTAAGGGACCATGGCAACTATAGGTGTTAAGCATGGCATTTTCTTTTATTTTTGTTGCAACATGATAAATAGTTGTTTAAGGGACCATGGCAACTATAGGTGTTAAGCATGGCAATTGTAGTTGTGAAGCATGAAATTTTTCTTTTATTTTTTTGCAACATGGTAAAAATTGTTTAAGGGACCATGGCAATTGTGGGTGTTGAGCATGGAAATTGTAGTTGTTAAGCATGGCATTTTTCTTTTATTTTTTCGCATCACGATAAAAATTGTGGCAATTGTAGGTGTTGAGCATGGCAATTGCAGGCATGGCAAAAATCACTATTGTGTTTGCCATGGCAATTTTTAGTTTTATGGATGATCAAAAACTATCTTTCTTTTTGCCAAGGCAAATTTAGTTTTATGAATAATGTCAAAACTAATATTTGTTTTTGCCATGGCAATTTTTTTAGTTTTATGGATGATGAAAATCACCTTTTATATTTACCATGGCAAATAGAAATAATTTTCGCAATGTATATGTTTTTTTATCTTTTTGCCATGTACATGATGGGAACATGGCAATTGTAATTCAAGAAGCATGGAACTGTAGGTTTTGGCTCATGATTTTCCTTTGTAACATGGCAAAAATTATAATTGTAGAGGATGGCATTTTTTTCCTTTTCTTTTTTTGCAACATGGCAAATTTACTTTTTTTTTTGCAACGTGATCACGTCAGTTGTAGTTTATGGCTCATGGCAATTTAGTTTTATTTTTGCAGCATGGGAAAAATTATGTTCCATGTGACCATGACATTTAAAGTATGCGAAGCATGGCAATGACGGATATTTTTTAGAAAATCATGGCAATTTTTGCTATGTGTTTTAATGTTTAGTTTTTTCCATGGACCATGGCAATTTATTATGTGTTTTTATATACATTTTGATAAATTGATGATTACATCATGGAAAATCTATATTTTGTATATCAAATATTTCTTCTTTTTCTGTTATATATACATGATTCATTTTTCACCGTTTTAGTTTTTTGGACTGTTGCTTTTTTTTCAGAAATGAGAATAATTAGAAAAGCTCAGCAAGTAGCTTTATAGGCCGCTGAGGAAGGGATGCCAGAAAGGATCGTGTTGGGTTGTGCGGGGAGCGAACGAGTTGGTTCGCTCGCAGGTATTCTCAGCGCGACCAAAGGTTCGCTCGGGGGTGCCTCCAGCGCGACCGTTCGGTCTAAATTGACGTCCTATATTAATATAGAAGAGATACCAATTACACCCGGGTTCTGCAACTACACAATGCCCAAAAGGCACTACGAATGCACTCAACCAAACAAAAACAAAAAGAGAAGAAAGAAAAAGAATAGTCCCGCTATAGAATTACAATCCTCGCAGCCACAACACAACCGCCATCAAGCCAACACCTGATGTCCAATTTTTCAAAAGCAACGCCTTCAAAAGGGTCAGTGCCAGGCACAACCAATTAAGGTCAGACCTTGGGTTTTCACCCTGAAGATAGTCCCCGCTCTCAAACTTCGAGCCAGTTCCTCATCAACGTAAAGGCTCCGAACACCATTGCCAGTCCTTCGATCACAGCTTCCATGACATTCACAGGATTTGCCATGATGACAACAGAGTAAAGCTTCACCCCGATTTTTTCGGCACAACCGAATACCACCCGATCCAGCAATCTGTAGGCATGAACGCCAGTGGGAGATCGCCGGCGGAGCCTTCCGAAACCCGACACTCTGGTCAAATCAAAGAGGACAGACGCGCGGCATTTCTTCGTCTTGACGTGAGAGTAACCCTAGGACCACCGAGGTCTCGCTGCCCAAGCGACCAGACACCCCGGAACCAAAGTCCACACCTACGGCAGCCGCCACGAGGACCTCCAACTTTACATGGTAGTAGTCCAAGGAGTCCGCCGCCATGTCCGGGGCCACCGCCCCGGCATCCAAGTGATGCGGGTAGAGCGGCAGACCATCGTTGACATGCACAGGATTCTCTAGGATGTCGGATCGGGACCAGCCAGGCCGCCGCCATGCAGGCCACAACCGTGCAGGTCGCAGCAGTGTCGGCCATTGCCTTGCAGGCCGTCGATGTACAGGCTGCTGCCGTGCCGGTGGCCGCAGCCGTTGTGTCGGGACCCGGGGTTAGCGTATGCAAGTCCAGTTAAGGCATAGTCATATGGAGAGCCGAGAACCGTACCCACTTGTCTAAGCAGACAAGGCCAAGCACAGAACGTTCTCGGAAAGCATCGTACGTGAGGGGCATCCCATCCAGGGCGGATGATCAACTGATATGGGTCCTCATCGTCCGCACACAAGTCTAATGATATGGGTGGTGAACTCCCATATTCAAAGACAAGTCGCCTCAACCATACTATCGACTATCTCATAACTCTTACATAGACTTACTCCAGCCCGATCACTTAGTCGGGGTCTAGGGCGGGCTCAATCATACCACAAAGTGTGCACTAGACAGAGTCTCGAACAATCGCATCGCGATGCCCCAAGCTGCGCACATCTAAGGGCCACTTGGTGTATGAAAGACCGCCAGCCAGAACACAACTAAGGTCTCGAAAACCCATACAAAGACATGCATGTTATAAACATACACGCAGCACACATGCCTTGTATGAACAGCAGGTACCATTGCAATTCTCTACAAAGTGTACAATTTTATTGATAACTCTTATAGAGTGCACACAGAGATCACATACATGTGATCCAACATTACATTACAAGCGGAAGCAAATTATGTCTGAGTACAGACAAGTTTAACAAATGGCTTAAGAAGCCTTATTTAAACACAAAGCCCTCCACGAGGGAACCAGTCGTCTGACTAGGACTAGACTAGTTGGTCTTCAGTCGTCCAGCTCGATGAAGAAACCACCTTAGGGGTCAGTGGCATCATCTAAAACATAGATTAAGCAAACTTGAGTACAAAGTCGTACTCAGCAAGACTTACATAGGAGCTATACTAATCATGCACATGTATCAAGGTAAAGGGAGGTGGGGTTCACTTGCAGAAGTGCCAGCTTTGACTTGGCTAATCCTGAACTACGAGTACCAGACTTTGAGGTAAGAAGCGTACACGAGTCCACTACTTTCTCCAACCAATACACCACTATGGTGCCTTCCTCGACTTCCCCACGAGAAAGCACGCCATAGCACTCACACTTATCTTGGTGCGTTTTAAAAGTACCCGGTTCAAGTTATCTAATAATCAAGCTAAGCTTTCCAAGCAGTCCATAACCGCGGACGCGACTATTCGAATAGTTTTGTTAACCTTGCAAGGGTGTACCGCTACACACACATGACCATCATTTACCGCCTTTGATCTCGACACCATTCAAGGGGTGACAGCGAGGATGCTCACCACAACTGTTACCTCATAGCCGATCTAGTCCGAGAAAGCCGCCTACTTGGGTTGGTTACCACAATCGTGAACCCGGCCGGTTTACCGAAGTGGACCCAAGTGATGTGTGTGTGGTGCATAAGCCGGTCTCGGATGAGCCGTTCTCTCACTTAGCAACTAGACCACAGACCTACCAGAACTCCGAACTATTGCGACATCTGGACATCGAAAGGGATGAGTTAGTAAGTTGAGAGGGGTCGGTGAGCCCAATGTGTGGTTGTACTCTTCATCTTGGATCACCACACAAGAACTCGTACTAGGGCGGTGTTCAACGAGACAACCCACCGTGTACTCCTACACATCCTCTCATCGTTCACCTTGTATTAGGGTCGATTCACCAACACTTTTCTACCATTATCAACATGATCATTCCCATCCCGACTCACATCACAGTAACAACATGGTATCATACTAAGCATGCAATAAGCAGTAACATTGCAGGGGCCACATGATATCAAACAACTCCTACATTTGCTAGGATTGTGGTTTGCTTACTACTGTGACAAAATGATAGGTCATGCAAAGGAATGGGTTCATCTATGCGGTAGAAACGAATCATGGTGATCATCCTAAACAATGCATAAGCGAGACATGAGAGGGAAGTGGGATTTTATCGACATGATCAATGGGGTTTGCTTGCCTTGCTGACGAGGTTCGGGTTTGGGGTCTTCAACGAAGGTTGCAACCTCTTGCTCCGGTTCCACCTCTACCCGACAAACAAATCACGAAGTAGCAATCAATATGAATGCAATGCTCAAGCACATGAATGAATGTTGAAACTTGAAGTATAAGTTTTGATGTGTGAGGCAATTCCATTTAAGTGGAGTATATTGCATTTGAAATGCAAATTCAAACTCCACATTTGAATTCAACATTAACCAAGTTGTTTTGATATAGTTTGATCATTTTGAAACAACTTCAAATGTGTATGATATGCCTCTGAAGTGTGGTTGAATTGTAGCTTAATTCCATGGTCCAAGTTGCAAGATCATTTGATTTGAATTTGAATTAAATTCAAATAAACCAAATGACATATGCTACTGGTCCCAATTTAAATTCAACTCAAACAGAGTTGAAAGTTGCATATTTGGAAAGATAATTTTCTCCTGATCATTTTTCATATATTATTTGTCCAATTTGGAGTTAATATGAATTTCCAAAGTTTGGGGTATTTTCTGGAATTTCTGGAATTCTTTAAATTCAAATAATCTCTGGAAATTCATTTAAATTGATTTATTGCGCAAGTGCTGACGTCAGGGGGGGGCTGACATGTGGGGTCACCTTGTCAGTGACTGGGTTAATTAACCCGTGGGTTAAAATAAACCAGTGGCTTAATTAAGCCACTGGTCCCACTGGTCAGTGACCCAGGGGGTCATTAGCCAGGTGCTTAAGGGCTAACCCACCGGCGGCTAACCGCCGGCGACTGGAGCCGCGGCGGCGACTCGCCGGAATGGCCTAGGGGCCACGGGAGACCACGGGGAGGGCACCAAAGGATGCAGCAGCTTCGTCCGCGTCTCCTGGAGGCAACAGGGGGTCACGGGGTGGTCGGGAGCAACGACGGCGACGACTCCGGCGGCAACAGAACGGCGGCGAGGTCGTAGTCGTCGTTGTGGTGCACGGTTGGAGTCGATTCGGGGCTTGTTCGAACGCTAGTACGTGCAGGAGTCAAACGCGTGCACTGAGGGTTCACGACGAGCACTGGAGCGAGGAGGACGACGACCATGGCGGCGAGGTGCTCGGGTTCCCATGGCGGATCCGGCTAGAGGAAGCAAACGAGGGGGAGAAGTGAGGGGTTCCGGCCGTGAGCTCACCCTGAATCTATCTGGAGTGGTGGCTTGCTCAGGGAGGCGCTGGAGTTGCCGGAATTTGAAGTCGATCCACGGCAGCCGGTGATGAAGACGAAGAAGTTAGCGAGCTCGGGGAGGCGCTCAGCTCCGATTCCTTTCGCAGGTCGATGAAGACGACGACGACGAACTCCTTGGACACCTTGGCTTGGCTCCTCGACGTCGATGGCCGCGAGTTCTTGCGACGGCGAGCGGCGGCGCTCTCGGTTGGAGGAAGAAATCGGCGAAGGAGGAGGAAGGAGTCGCGCTGGAGGGGAGGAATGGATCAGGGAGGCTGCGGGGAGTCTCCAGACGCGAGAAGAGGCCACGGGGAGGCCTAGACGCTCTCGGCGGCGACGTGGCGTCCCCGGCTAGCTCGGTGGCATTCCACCGAGCAGCTTGGAGGCGTGGAAGGGGGAAGAAGACGCCGCTGCCCCTGTGGGCCGGCTGGGCTGGGGTGGGCCGACTTCGCCTGGGCGCCAGGTAAGGATTTTCTGATTTCTTTTCTAATTCTCTTTTCTGACATTTGTTCTGTTTAGCCAAATAAAATAGCTAAACATTTTATTAAATGCTGAAAACTTTTATGTGGCCTCATAATAATATAGACTAGCCACTCATAAACTTTCAACATTTTTAAAATTCAAATAATTTGAATCTTAAACCAAATAGGGGTATTTCTTTAATTCCAAGGCACTGTTTGAATATTTGAAAAATCTATGAGCATGGGATGGGTCCCACATCACTTGATATGTGATCACACTCATTTATAAGACTTTTCAAAAATCTAACATGAATTTTTGGAGAAGATTTTTATCTGGCCTTTTGAATTAATTCATCTGGGGGGTTCCTTCTCCCATTTTGATTTTGAAGTTGATTTCCTTTGAAATTTTGACATGATGCAAGGTTACTTGATCCTAGCACATTACCTAACAGAGGGTTCTGACAACTCGCCCCACTCAACAGAATCTCGTCCCGAGATTCAGGAGTCTGCGGGAGGAAGGTGGGGTACTCGGCAATGAGACGGTCTTCTCTTTCCCACGTAGCTTCTCTTTCAGAGTGGTGTGACCATTGCACTTTCAGAAACCTAATCTTCTGACGACGAGTGACACGCTCTGCGGAATCAAGAATACGAACGGGGTATTCTCGATAAGAAAGGTCATCTTGGAGATCAAGCGTTTCATGGTCGACTTCGCGAATGGGGTCCTTGAAGCAACGCCTGAGTTGTGACACATGGAATACATCATGTACTCGGGAGAGGTGCGAAGGTAGTTTAAGTTGGTAGGCAACTTCTCCACGTTTAGCAATAATGCGGAAAGGTCCGATGTAACGTGGGGCCAACTTGCCTTTGATACCGAAACGTTGGGTTCCCTTCAGAGGAGTAACCCGAAGGTAAGCCTTCTCATCCAGATTGTAGCTCTCTTGCCTATGATGACGATCATAGTAGCTTTTCTGACGAGACTGGGCTGCTTTCAATTGATCACGAACAATGCGAACTTGCTCTTCTGCTTCCTTGATCATGTCCGGTCCAAAGAATTGTCTTTCACCGGTTTCTGACCAGTTTAGTGGTGTTCGACATCGTCGTCCATAAAGGAGTTCAAAAGGAGCCATGTTCAGACTAGATTGAAAACTATTGTTATAAGAAAATTCGGCAAATGGAAGAGATGCACGCCCGCGCCGCCCTGCAGGCCCGTCGTTGCACCTCCGGCCTCCGCCACCTCGCATCACCACAACCATGAGGATGGATCGGGCGCCGCCGTCTCCATGCCAAGCCACGATCGCAGGGTACCCGCCGCCGCCGCATCGCGTAGGTTTTGCCCGGCGGCGCCTCCGACGGCGGCGGAGGGAGGAGAGGGGGCGAGGGATGTGGCCTCGGCCTGTCGATGGGGGACCCCGATGCGCCCCCGCGCCCAGCTCTGTATATATGTGGTTTCTCTTACCCATATTTTGCATTTTTCATTCCTGTCTTGTACGGTTGTCAGAGTTGAGCCAGTGCGAGTTCTTTGCTGCAATGATGTGACCCAAGATTGTACTCGCGGCCTCCACAGTTGTGTGTTGTGTAGGCCCCGAATGTTATTCAATTGTGAAATTTCTAGATGGATCGTGCTCACTTTCAACGCTCGTTGGCATGAGTGCTACAGTTTGTCTTTATTTCATTTGTTGAGATCTGCAGGCAGAACATACTCGACTACACTGTGCTATTTGAACAATTGGATTCGCCTTTTCCGTCAGCGCCATGCATTGTGCCCAAATGCAAAACGACGACCTCATACAATCGTTCTTGTAAGCGTGTGGTACTCGTCAACTTGTGGAAGTCGTGAAATCGTCTTCATGCTGAGAACTGCCAAATCTGAAATTCGTGATCAGAATTAGATGCCACCTCTACAAAAGTCGATTGAAATGCAATTTCTCCAAACAAGTACGGGCAACTTGCAGTCACAAGTTTCAACAAATTTCCATATTTCAAATGGTTCCTGTAACTGGATGGGGTTTTGAGGGACATACAAACAATCAAAAGATGCATCACATCGGTTTTTCATATACATCATGTGAAACACCTAAAAAGAAAGGAACGGTCCTTTTTTAAAGATCGCGCAAGCTGCATGTCTTATGCATTAAGAATGCAGAAGGAACAATCATATTTTGGACGTTATGGGAATGACATTTATTGAGATGACGTACCTCACTTTTGAGGAAATCATGCAGATTGCCATGGCCTCTCAGCAAGAGATATCTACAACTATGAGTAGTTAGCATGAAGTGTTCGGATGTTTTTGGCATAAGTTTTGTGTACATGCATGGCCCGGTTCCAATAAAATTTCAAGATTTTGTGTTAAAAGAATGGTATGGTTCAACACGTTTTGATAAGATTCAGGCTAGATGCTTCAGTGGTTCTTTTGAAAGTCTATATGCTTGTTTCATAAAAAATTCACAAACTCGTTCTTCACATTTTTTTTTCGAGAAAAAGGATACCATCAAGGGCGTGTTCGGTAGTTCTCTGGCTGCTGGCTTCTCCAACTCCAAGTTTAGAGTTGATCCGAACGAAATAAATCCAAGAGTTGAGGATGAGAAGTTGGAGTTTCATCTAGTGCAAAATATGCAGAGTTGGGAAGCTGGGAAAACCGAGCTCCTCAGAATCATCGAAGCTGGAGTTCACGGAAATTACAGTGGTATGCCACCGCCAAGTGATGACTCGTACCGCTTCGTCGCATGTTTCCTCGTACCGCTTCGACCGTTCTCCTCTTATTCTCCCCCGAACAGGCCCCTAGCCTGGCCTTTCCTTATAGTTGGGCTGAGTACTACACAAATGGGATGTAGCCCATGATTGCCAAGAGAGAAATCGGAAGTTGTATCCCCGAACGTTTTTTGATCGCCGGAGTTGATTTGAGAAGCTGGCAGACGAAGCACGGAGCTGGAGTTGAAGAGTTTGGGAAGTTAGAGGACTACCGAACAGGCCCTAAGAGTACTTCAACAGAATCGCTACCTCTATTACCTAATATTAGGAGGAAATCTATTCTTCATCCCATTGTCTATCCCCCATCCACCGGCTCGTCCGTGTCTCCAATCATCCCCTTATAAGTCAAGCCACTCTTGTATACCCGTGCACACTCCCTCTTCCCCGAGATCTTACTCGTCAGTCCATGCCAAACGTGGTAGTGGTGGCGTGCACCATCGGTATGACATGTCGAAATCAGAATCAAAAGTGAGGTAGTGGCCCGAATCAGAAAATTTCCTACCGTGTCTGACACTTACTACCGACTTTTCCCTATTATATTAGTTGGGGTATGTTTTTTTGAAAGTAAAGCAGCTTTATTGAATTAAAAACATTGCACAGTATTGATTACATATCCAGGGAGATTGAGAGAGACAATCTTAGAGAGAAGGTGACAAGAGCTATGAAGATGAGAGGAAGCATAACACACAAAATGAGGGGTGAAGCTTTGATGAGCTAGGTCATGAGCAATTCCATTGATGTCCCTCTTGATGTGATAAATGGAGGGTTGGGAAGATGCAGTGGCAGCAAGGTAACCAGCAATATGAGGTCTGATTTTCCAAAGGGCAGAGGGGTGGTGATGTCTCTGGTCGCCGCCATCTTCGCCAGGGTGAGGCAATCTGTTAGGAATGTGGGGTGAGAGAGACCCAAGGCTTGAGATACTTCGGCCGCCAGGAACAGGGCTTGAGCTTCTGCCTCAAGTGGAGAAGAGGCGACAGGGCCATGGCCTTGAACATAGATGGAGACATCACAATTATCCTGTAAAAAGGAGAGATATATTCCAATTCCCGTTGCTTGATGATTAGGAGGGAGGCTACTGATTTTGGAGCAACGATGAGCCGCATCCGAGAACACCTTCGGTCCTGAAATAAGCAAGTCGGAGTAAATGCTATTCCCAGATGCCGGCAGACTAGACATTGCATTTGCAAGTCCAGCTTGCAGCTGAATAGAGGGCTGCTGCTGCACATCAGTGGACAAGGCAAGATTAGAAAAAACCGAGAGAGCAGAGACAACCGTATGAAGGTGATGTGGCTGAGAGTTCCTTTTCCTGAAAATTGCATCGTTCCTGTCTTTCCAAAGACACCAAAGAAAGTTAAAAATATTTTGCAATTTGGCCTAAGGGTGATTGGAGTTGAGCAAAACCTGCAAGAGAGAAACCATCGTTGTATCGAAATTTATGAATTGTTCAATCATTATGCTCCAGGGAGGAAGGAACCAAACAACCCGAGCAAAGGGGCAGAGAAAGAAGAGATGGAATTCATCCTCCTCTTGACCACATCGAACACACAATTTTGAGATGTGAATGGAAAACCTGCCGGCTCGGAGACCAGTGGGCAGAGCTTTCCGAAGCAGACTCCATGCGAAGGCATTGATTTTTGGGATGAGTGTACTCTCCTTCCAGATTTTCTTGAGAAAAGATTTGGTGGAAGTAGCCAGGTGGGCAGGCGTGTTCCTCGCGATCGAGTTGATCTCCTGCAAGCATAATTTGTAAGTGGATTTGGAGTTGAAAATCCCAGATGGAGTAAGTTTCCAGCAGAGGATGTCCGGGCCGTCATCCGGAATGATTGGCGTGCCTAAAATAGCGTCTGCAAGAGGTTGATGAAAGAGAGCGGTTATCAGATCATTGTTCCAAGTTTTAGTACCACTATGCCATAAGTCTAAAATAGTTGATGGGTAAACATAAGGTTGATCTTGAATAATCAGATTATCATGAATATTGCTCCATCCAGAGCACCAAGGAGAGCTCCAGGTGGAGCTATTTCCTTGGGTAATTTGAATAGAGGAGTTGGTGATCAGTTTGGGAAGCATTTTTAAGATGGAGGACCAAAAGGCAGATTTAGGCACATTAGCAGCAAATTTCCAAATGGATGAATCATAGAAATATTTGGCTTTCAGTACCTTGTATAGATGAGAGGTGGGCTCATTAGCAATTCTCCATGCAAAGGATAGAATCAGACCTTCATTGATTGCTTGCAAGTTCCTGAGACCTAGACCACCCTCATCCTTGGGAAGGCAGATATCTTTCCAAGCTCGAAGACAAAGGCTTCTCCCTGTCAAGTTGTCTCTAATACCAGACCACCAAAAGGAAGATAATTTTTAGTTGGGGTATGTAGGGGCTTTGTGCAAAGGAACGTCGCTCCTGATCTCATAGGACACAAACACCCTCCTAATCTCATCGAACACGAAAGCTGGCATGGTGACGAATAAAGGTGATGGTTGGGTGGTGGACAGGTCTATTAAGGATTTAAATTACACTAGAATGAGGGGCTGCTACAACCTGGGCCGGGCTGGGAGCCCATTTACCTCTGCTGTGTGGGTGGCCCATGTGGCTTGTAATCGTCCGGATATATAATTAGGTGTGCGGTGAAGTGGAGGGGGTATCGATTGTACACAACATTATTTCCCCACTTAGTCATTCCTCTCTGATCGACCTTCCCCTTCTCCAAGAAAATCTCTGGCCATATCCCTTGCGTGACGCAGGGAAGTACTACGAGATCGTAGCATTTGGTACTCAGAGCAGGTCCTCCATCCACTTTCGTTGATCCAAAAAATTCTCCAACTCTTGTGCTCAATCCTTTGGTTGGCTTGTAAATCCAGACAAAAGGTGCAGATTCCTTTTGGTAAATCCTACGCAAAACACCTCGGTGTACTTGCGTTCGGTTGAGTAGATCGAGGGTTGCAACGGCGCGATCAGCGCGACCTACGCTCTCGGCGTGCATGGCCGCGACGGAGTTGACCCTGTCAGAGCTGCAGCAGCTGGTGCAGGCAAAGATTCAGCAGAGCCATGCAGTTTCAAAGGCGGGTGTGTTGACGGCGGCGCGGCTGGATGGGCTCCAGGATGCCTTTGACAAGTACGCCTCCTCTTCGGCCAAGGCGTTTGACGCTCTCGCCACGACGACAACTGCATCTCTTGGGCGCACGGAGGTCATGCTGGGCCGGGTGCTTACGCCGCATGGCGCTCTGGATGCGGCCGTTGCTAATATGAAGCGGCCCTTGGAGGGCATCGTCAACCGCATTGACTCGCTGGAGCAACCGCGCGTCGATTACACCCGTCTGCAGTCGCCTCCTCAATGCGCAGGATCGCTTCGGCCAGATCGACACGACGTCGAGCAAAAATTCTGGGGATCTGATCCGCAGGGCGTTCGTCCCTCGCGACAGACCGTGGGAAATGGTGAGCGTTCGAAATCCCAATTGGAGTCAGTAGAGGAATTATCGGAGGGCGAAGAGGATTTTCTCCCAACAACACACTGTATTCTCCTGCACTATGGCATCAAACACTATGGCATCATTAGCCGATCCTTATCTGATCTGTTGAAAAAGGATTAGCTTTTTTCTTGGACATCTACTCATCAGGCTGCTTTTGACCATCTCAAAACATCTTTGGCGTCTGCCCTTGTGTTAGAATTGCCAGATTTTGCGAAAACCTTCACAGTGGAAACAAATGCTAGCAACAATGGAGTAGGTGCTGTGTTGATGCAAGAGGGATACCCCCTCTCCTTTCTCAGTAAAGCGCTGGGAAGTAAATCCCAGGCCTTGTCCACATATGAAAAGGAGTGCCTAGTTGTGTTGTTAGCAGTGGAAAAGTGGAAATATTATCTTCAGCATGCTCCTTTTATCATTTCGACGGATCATCAAAGTTTAGTCCACCTGCAAGATCAAAAACTGGCCAGCCCCATGCAACAGAAGGCTTTTCTCAAGTTAGTGGGTCTGCAATATAGTATAGTTTACAAAAAGGGAATGGACAATACTGCTGCTGATGCTCTATCTCGGCCCCCGGCACCTATGGAGTTAGCTACCATTTCCTTTTGCACTCCTAAGTGGCTATCAGTGGTCACCGAAGGATATCAAACACATCCTGAGGATAAGGTCTTGCTGCAGGAATTATCTCTTCAGGGTTCCAATGACAAGGGCTATGTGCTGAACAACGGCGTGATACGTTACAAAGACCGCATTTGGTTGGGACACAATACGGCTGCTCATCAAGCGATTTTGCTTGCTCTGCACACTAGTGGTATTGGCGGCCACTAGGGTTTTCAAGGTACATATCAAAGAATCAAAGCTTTGTTTGCCTGGCTAGCTATGAAATTGGACATACAGGCTTATGTGGCTAACTGTACTATTTGCAAACAAGCAAAATCAAAGCACGTCAAGAAACCTGGCCTTTTGAGTCCTTTACCAATCCCAAAGGAAGCTTGGAATCTGGTCAGCATGGATTTCATTGGAGGACTGCCAAAGAGTAAAAACTATGATACAATTCTTGTGGTCATTGAGAAATTCAGTAAGTATGGGCATTTCATTCCTCTCTCCCATCCTTACACTGCCCTCCAAGTGGCTCAAGTGTATGTTGATCAGATCTATCGCTTGCATGTGTTACCCAAAGTGCTGACCACTGATAGGGATCCTCTATTTACTAGTACCTTCTGGCAAGAATTATGCCGTCTGACAGATACTACCATGAACATGAGCTCAGCTAATCATCCTCAAACGGACGGTCAGACAGAGAAGTTAAACCAGTGCTTGGAAACATTTCTGCGCTGCATGGTTCACTCTGCTCCCAAGAAATGGGCACACTGGTTACCTCAGGCTGAGTATTGGTACAACACAAACTACCACTCCGCGCTCGACACGACTCCCTTTCAGGTGTTATATGGTTATCAGCCTTGTCATTTGGGTATTGATAATTCCCAGAGTTCATTGTCTTCTGATCTGGCAGGATGGTTATCGGAGCGCCATATCATGCAAGATTTGATCCGTGAGCATCTTCTTCGTGCTCAGCATCGAATGAAGTCCCAGGAGGATACACATCGCTCCGATCGTCAATTTGCTGTTGGTGATTGGGTATTCTTGAAACTGCAACCGTATGTCCAATAGTCGGTGGTTCGTCGTGCTAACAACAAGTTAGGATTCAAGTATTTTGGTCCATACCAGATCGAGGCTCGCATTGGTGAAGTGGATTATCGTTTGGCATTGCCGGCAACAAGCAAAATCCATCCTGTTGTCCATGTTTCTCTTCTCAAGCCAGCCTATCCTCCAGCGTCTGATGCTCCAATTTCAGATATGCTCAATGGGATTTCTGACCACGGTATGCGCCCTGCTCAAGTCCTACAATCTCGTTTGGTACAGGTGGGTGGTCGTACCCGGACGCAACTGAAGATCGCCCGACGTCGGTTGCCCTTATCCATGGCCACATGGGAATGGGCGAGTGCCATTTCTCCATCAACTACCTGAAGACAAAGAACAGTCGAGGGCGATCTGTTCGCTAAGGAGGGGGGAGTGCTACAACCTGGGCCGGACCGGGAGCCCGTTTACCTCTGCTGTGTGGGTGGCCCATGTGGCTTGTAACCGTCCGGATATATATGTAGGTGTGCGGTGCAGTGGAGGGGGTATCGATTGTACACAACATTATTTCCCCACTTAATCATTCCTCTCTGATCGACCTTCCCCTTCTCCAAGCAAATCTCTGGCCATATCCCTTGTGTGACGCAGGAAGTACTACGGGATCGTAGCAGGGGCCTCCACTACTCTATCATGACCAGGTGCCACTGCAGTCGCACACCACCAGCTCGCAGACATCTTCCTCTTCCACTCTTGGTGACCAGCGCAGAAGAGTTCTATGGAGGGGCATGGTTTATAATTATTCAGAAGATTAAAGTTTTATACTAAAAATAAGTGTATAGGATGGATAAATGCATGGCCGTCTCCCTTGACTCATCCATGTCGTTGGTATGATGGTGGCGCAACATCATGCGGTGTGGAAGCGGCCCGGGCTCCTACTGTCGATGGACCATACTCCTCTTCTCAAGCACCGAGCAGAGGAAGAGGCGAAGGGCATCTGAGGGTCAGCGTTGGGGAAAGTGTGAGGAGAGGGGGCGACAACAACATGGGGGAGGCAATAGATGAGTTAGTGCGGGAGCCATGATGCAATTATGAGAACCGACGTGGGAGGGAGTGGAGGCGAGGCTCTTACTGATGGCTTTTTACCATCCAACGCATGGAGATACCACGGGTGAAAAAGAGTGAGGAAGAGATCAAATAATCAAAGATGTCAAAGCCGGGAGAATTACCCTTATCCAATACCTACTAATAAGAGAGAAATCTCCAACTCAAAAAATTGATATCTCAATTGATCTAGTAAAGACATGTTGTTCAAATGTACTCTATTATTACTATAAATCATAACTTGCTTGTTAATTTATTTTGGACAAATACATTTTAAGGGGAATGCATAAAAGGACTATGTCTCATTTTCTCCACCATGCACCTACACGAAAAAGGAGAGACATGTGAACTACTCACATATAGTATGAGCACATCGCACCAAATTTGCCTAGTGGCAAGGAAGTGTAGTGGCGTCTCCAGCAATCAGGGTTCGATCCACGCCGGAAACAAATTTCTATTTTCTTATAAGGGATGCTTCTTCTATACAAATTAATCATTGGTGCTAGTGCCCATGGAGTTTCATTTTTTCTTTATAAAATTTACAAGTATGTCCAATATGTTAATTGCGAAGTGTGTTTCAATTAATGTAGATGTTGGTTGTCAACCTCAATTATATGATTGTGTAAAATGTATGATGCATGTCTGTATACTTTATGTGTTTGTTTTTGTCAATTTCACTTTCATGGCTGACAATAAAACAGAAACATATGTCATCCATGAAAAGTGATGGAGTCGTTATCCACTAACGAACCGACGGTCCGTGTTGAACCCCCCCCCCCTCCCCCCCTTCCGCACCGATGATGGGTGAGGTGAACGGACCAAACCTTGTCGATGGCTAGGTTTTCATGTCACCTGTTTTTTTTTACCCTGTTATGATCTATGTGTGGGGTAGAGATGTTTTATTAAGTTTATTTAGAACTCCGCATTTTCTTTCCATTGGCCTTTGGAGGGTGTTCTGTGTGTTTCTTTTTTTCTGTATTTTGGATAGATATTATGAAAGGGATGGATCGTTTGAAGCGATAAGGTTAGAGCGGACAAGGAGAAATGAATGGACGGCCACCGAAAAATGAACCCAACGATGATTGATTGCCCATCCATCCCAGTAGAACACCTGCACATCACGTATGTTCAAAAGAAGCAAAAGAACACGAACACACGCAGGTTCAAAAATGGAAAAATAACACGCTCATACGCATCAATCAACTTATATAAACATGATCGAGCACAGTGCACCCGTGCTCGAATCGCATATTCGCATTACGAATTATACGATCGATAGAGTCATGGACGCCTCGTTACTTTTTGCGTTGTTGCATTCACCTTCACCCCTGTTCTTCCTCATCCTCCTCCTCACCCTGCTTCTGCCAATCGTCTCCTTCCTCCTCTTGTTCGCCAAGAAGCCTCATCCATCGCGCACCAATGGCGGCCCACGTATGCCTCCGTCGCCGTGGGGCCTCCCCGTCCTCGGCGACCTCCCTCTTCATGGCCCCCTGCCGCACCGGAAGCTCAGGTCTCTGGCCTTGGCGCACGGCCCCGTCATGCTCCTGCGCCTCGGCAGCGTGCCCACCGTCGTGGCCTCGTCGGCGGACGCGGCGCTGGAGGTCATGAAGACCCACGACCTGGTCTTCGCGAACCGCCCCGTGGTGCGCATGGTGGAACGCCTCTTCTGCGGCCCCGACATGGCCTTCGCCCCCTACGGGGAGTACTGGCGGCAGGCGCGCCGCGTGTGCATGCTCCATCTCCTCAGCGCTCGCCGCGTGGCCTCCTTCCGCCGTGTCCGGGAGCAGGAGGCCGCCGCCCTGGTCGACCGTGTCCGGCGCGCTGCCTGCTCGCGGCCTGAGGACAACGTGGTGAACGTGAACCTGACCGAGGAGCTGATATCCTACACCAGCGCCGTGATCTCGCGGGCCGCGTTCGGCGACGAAGGCGGCTATGGGATCGACGACGGCCTGGCGGAGGTGTTCGCGGACTTCGAGGAGCTGCTGGGGACGGCCACGGTGGGGGAGTTCGTCCCGTGGCTGGCGTGGGTGGACACGCTGATGGGACTGGACGCCAAGGTGGCACGCACGCGCAAGGTCATGGACAGGCTTCTCGAGCGGGTCATCTCGGACCACCGCCGGCGGCGCCTGAGCAGAGGACGACGCCTTGTCGGCGATGGCGAGGACGATCACCGGGACTTCGTGGACGTGCTGTTGGACGTCAGCGAGGATGGAGATCAAGACTCCGGTGGAGTCCGGTTCGACACGGCCGGCATCAAGGCCATTATCCTGGTACGTAACGTCCATGACCTAACTCCATGTCTTTATTTAATTTGTAGAACCCTGTAACTTATGCCTTTCTACATGATTGATGAAACAGGATATGTTCGCGGCTGCCACCGACACGACCTACACCACTCTGGTATGGGCCATGGCGGAGCTCATCAACAACCCATCAGAGATGCACAAGCTCCAACGCGAGATCCGCGCGGTCGTCAATGGCGCCGGCCACCTTACGGAGGACCATCTGGACAAGATGAGCTACCTCCGGGCCGTGATCAGGGAGACCCTCCGGCTGCATGCGCCTCTGCCGCTCCTCCTGCCCCGGGAGACGCTGGAGGACACGGAGCTGCTGGGCTACCGCGTCCCGGCACGGACGCGCGTGGTGATCAACGCGTGGGCCATCGGCCGCGACCCGGCGGCGTGGGAGCGCGCCGAGGAGTTCGTCCCGGAGAGGTTCGTGGATAGCCCGGCGGAGTACGTGCTGGGCCAGGATTTCAGGTTCGTCCCGTTCGGCGCCGGAAGGAGGGGGTGTCCCGGCGTGGGTTTCGCCGTGCCGTCGATCGACCTGGCGCTCGCGAGCCTGCTGTACCATTTCGACTGGGAGCTGCGGGCTGCGGCTGGGGCGTCGAAGAAGCTCGACATGAGCGAGCTGTATGGGCTGTCTGTCCGGCTCAAGGCCACTCTGCATCTGGTTGCTAAGCCGTGGTCTCCTTGAGCTGTCTGCGGCCTGCCCGTTTATAAGCCACATTCGTATTGGTTGAAGATGTAGTACTACCGGAAATGATTTTCTTCAGGTGTGGCTAGGTTCAACTGAGATTTAACTAAGTCATAATCATGTTACATAACATGCAAAAGAAAAAAAAAATTAAAATTAAAATTTTACACCGATCTCAATATAAAATCTCACGGATATAGCATCGGCTGAATCTCAGTTGACTGTGACCTAGCAAAGCCGTTTTCTTTAGGCATTGTTCGGTTAATCCACTTGCCAAGAGAATTGAGGTGGATTGGAGGGAACGGGATGAAATTTGTACCGTATGGGTTTTAATCCTCCTTAAACCATGTCACTCCTTCTCGGTTTTGCTGAAATCGAACAAAGCCTTAAGAGGCAAATAAGCCCCGACTGTCAGGTGGGGGACGATCTCGCCAGAAAGAATTGTTCGAACCGTGTTGTCTCCCCACGCGAATGATGTCGTTCGGTGTGGGTATAAGCCCGGTCCAAACACCTTTTTTTTACTTAACCTTACAAAGTTCATTAGTAAAAAAAGAAAAAAAGTTTGGTTTTTTGTGCTATGGTAAAAATAATTTTTTTCCTTTGCTACAATGGAATCAACTTTTAAAGTAGAAATTACCATGATAAAAATAAAACTAAAACTATAAAATTATGATAGGAGTAAATATAAAATTGTCATAGTAAATTTATATTAAAAAATCATCATAACCTATAGAAAGAAAATCTAAAAAATAATAACAAGAAAAAAATTCTAAGGGTTGAAAACCCTATAATACCAATGTAACCATGGAAAATTTGAATGTTCTACTCAAAATAGTCATGTTCAATAATTTTAAATATCATGCCCCGCATATGAGAATTGTCATGTCGTATAAATAAAAATTGTCATGTCCCATATATAACGAATGTCATATCACGCAAAATAATTTTTTTAGCATAGCCGACAAACATGAATTGCCGTGGGATGAAAATCCTATTGCACCATTATAACCATGGCAAATTTGTTATGTTCTACTTTAAAATAACTATTTTCAACAAATTCAACAAAAATTGTCATGTTTCGCAAAGTATTATGACCCGTATGTAAGACTTGTCATGTTCTCCCAGTAAGAATTGCCATGTTCTACGAACAAGAATTGTCATGGTCTAGGAATAAGAATTGCCATGTCCAGTGAACAAGAATTGTCATGTACTACAAACAAGAATTACTAAAAATATAATTTTCGTGGTCATGGTACTAAAATTGTCATAGTCAGAAACTAAAATTGGTGTCCCTCCTCCCGCCGTTGCACGTCGATATGTGTCAGAGAATCTTCTCGACGCATCCGTATACCGGGAACCCTCCATGTCGTGCATCATGAGTTCATGACCTCCACCCCCTCCCGACCGACGGATATGTACTCGAGGTAGCTCTCCAAGGTGCTCGCCGATGAGTGAAAATATATGAAATACAATGATAGCTTTAAACTAAAAATAAATAGATGAAACAAATCATGACAAATTTAGTGTAAACACCATGACAACTTTTGGTCCAAAAAAAGTTATTGAAACATGCCAATATGTGATCTAGTTTCGAAGATCTCATCGCGACGGATTTAGTGGTACAAACATAATTTTAAACGGATTTTTTATTTACAAGATAAAACATTTTAAAGTTTGAAAAAGCTAAAAGATTATGTTGACTCGTACCGTACCGTTTTGAAATATGACGTGGCGCCCACTGGTGCTCTCAAAGTTTTGCAAATAAAGATTAAGGATATATGTGGCGTTCGGGCGAACATCCTTGGTGCCAAACGTAAGACATTTATCATTAATCTTTCTTTATCATGCACATTATATATCGTGTATGTATTCATGAACACGGTTTCTTTGAAATTCATGTTTAACTTATTTTGGGTTTTCAAACAAATTTATCATGTTTCATTATTTTATCTCAAATAAAGATTTGCTTCATTCATTAATTAAAAGTTTAAAACATGTTATAAAAAACGTAGTCATGCAATGATCTCAATCTCTCGACATTAATTTACAAAAGTGCTTGACGCCCACAATGGATCAAAGAGCGGATTCATCCTTGATGGTGGTAAGGAGGACGGGGTGGTATTTGTGCCAAAAGACCTTTGTGTTACGCTCGATCCATATGATCCAAAAAGCTAACATAGTGAGGAAAGCCATGTCCTTCCGATTAGTGCAATGCGACTTTGACATGCCCCTTAAATCCCCACTGCCAGGCATGAGTTTCACGTCGATCTCAACCGTCTCATAGAATCGCTGGTACGGATCAACCCAAGGTGTAATAATACTGACATCCAATAAGAACCCTAGGGCACCCTCCCTTTCTTCCACCACCCATGATTCATTTGGTCTCTCGAGGGATAGTCAACCGCGGTGCCATCTCGAGGCACGTCAGCCATTGAGGTGCAACAACATTGTTCATCGAAGCAACATACATGCTTGCCCCTCAAGATCATGAACTCCAATTCCAAACGGGATAGCCGTTCCAAACTCATGGTGGGAGCCAAACTACTCTCGTGAGGCGATCGACAATGAGATGGGAGGCGGCCAACAACATATTTTTTAGGGTTTGATGACGACCCGCACAACGCAATGGCCATACAACAATCGCGTCCATAATGGTAGCGATCTCGGCTCTTTGATTTCGCACGTCGTCGATCATGTGGATCTGAGCCAATGAGAACATCTTAGCCCCAAAATCCTCTTATTTTCTCAATTTTGACAATTTGTGCTTTATATTTGGTGGAAATTTGTTTCTAGGTTTTCATATTCGAGCATGAAATTTAGGATTAGGGTTTTGACTGAATTGGAAAGAATTGGGGGGGGGGGGTCATCAAATTCGTCAATTCACTTCCTTCTATTTGCTAAATAATGGATTAACATTGCTCATTTACACCAACTTTATGCGGAAGCATGGATTAATTAGATCAAAATAATAATTAAATATCATAATTATTTGATTAACACTAACGTGTAGCAAATTAGATATTGACCGAAGCAATTAACACCTTTCCCATAAAAAATAAGAAGCAATTACCACCTAATCCTAGATACTTAACTTAAATAATGTACAATTAACCTTTAAATATAAACCTCTATCATTATGATGTAATAAAGAACATTAACATAAATTTATCATCTTTAGGGATCTAATCTAGGCATAACGAGCTCAAGATACCAATATTGAATATATAATTTATTAAGCATAACGGTATGTGACAGTGTTTCGTATAAGGGGGTTCCCACCATGCTGGCTCCCGGCCTGGTGGGCCAGGCTGAGGGGCACTTATCGGTTCCGTCGTGGGTCACATTGGGTGCCCCATGGTACATTGTATGAAATATTCAATAATCCTTGCCAACTAAGACAGAGACTTCGGATCTCCACCAACGTAGTCGACTTGGACTATTGTAATCCTAGGCCCCCGGTGTCTCATATAAACTGAAGGCTAGGCAAGTCGGTAGAACATATCATAACTTAGATCATAGATCTAAAGAGCAATAACCTCTTGGCCATTGTAATTTGCGATAAATCCCATCATAATCAAGAACAAGCGGGAGTATGATTTTATCTCTTCAAAAAGCATGTACCTCGGTAAATTTGTGTCTTCTCTTATCATCGATACTGACCATAAAGTTCGTGTTACCCTACCGAGTGTATGCCGGAATCATCTCCGATACTGGTGGCCCATACAAGTTCTTCTAGGCTATTCCCGTGATTCGATGAGATTTTAGATCAAATCCAACATTATTTGTACGTTGCGACATATGTTCATCCTCGACGCAATGTCATTCAGCACCGACTCGACTGGTCACTTCAACCAAGTCGAGGTATACACCATAGGTCGGATCGTTAGGGATCGTGTGGGTGTCTTCATCAAAACCAACTTCAATATCAATCGAGATCACGAAAAAAAATCATCAAAGAATCTCGGGAGCTCAACATCAACATTTCTCTCGTGCGACCATGAAGAAAAAAAATCTGAAAAGTAGATTCGTTTTTGTAGATTTTGTAGATCATGTGCTCTCGTCGGAATGGCACAACCGATGCGCGGGTTGATGTTGTCACCGTTGGAGACATCTACTAGGTCACTGAAGAGGTCAACGAGGTGAAGCTCGGTGTTGGGTAGAGAATGATGGCATCACCGACGTCGGGGAGTGATACATCTCAAACGTACCTATAATTTTTTTATTTCTTTATGCTATTATATTATCTCTTTCATATACTTTTAATAGTATTTTATAATATTTTTAGATGATTTTATTGGATTAACCTATTAACCAAGTGCCTAGGACAGTTGTTGTTGTATGACTGTTTTTATGTTTTACAAGAAATCAATTTTCTGAAAGTCAAAAAGGGTCGGGTATTTGTCCTGAATTTTTCTGAAGCAAAAGAAGCCATAGGCCAGAGGTGGCCACCTGGAAGTGCCTCAGGTGTACCCACGGCCACCTGGTGCGGCCAGGAGGCGCGCCACCTGCCCGAGTGAGCCCCTCTTCACCGCCTTGACCTGATTCCTTCGCCGAAAAAATGTATAAAACCCAAAACCTCAAGTTTTTCAGAACAACTTCTGCTTCCACCGCTGCACGCTCCTGGACCTCGACGAACCAATATGGATTCTATTTCTGGCGTGCTTCTAAAGGGGGATCGATCACCGGAGGCTTCTACATCATCCTTGCTACCTCCATGGTGATGCATGACTGGTTCTTTTCATACCTTCAGGTCCACGGCTGAAGATAGTTGGCATCTCTCTCTCTCTCTCTTGTATTTTCAATACCATATTCCCTTTTCTTCCTATGGGGATTGGGATCAATATGATGTAATTATGAATATATTTGTTGGGACAAGATGAATTGTGAGTTTATAGATCAGATTGTTCATGTTATCGGGGCCTTTTGTTATGCCTATATGTATAATTTCATATTTATGTATGCTTTTTGATATATATTGTGTGCATTGAACATGTGTGTTGGGAATTGGCATTGTTCTTTGGAAGAAGTGGTGCATAGTAGTGGGTACAATCTTTGCGATGTTTTTTATCCTAGTGACCATGTTTGGGACAAGATCCATATATGTATTGCTTCCATTAAGGGTAACACAATAAGGATTAGTTGTATTGCACAATTTTCTCTGTTTACATTATGTCTTCTTGCTTTATGCGGTACTTTGTTTCTTGTAAATTTAATAGTTCGAGTTGTTTCTTGTAAACTTAATAATTCGAGTTGTTTCTTGTAAACTCAATAGTTCGAGATGCATGCTAAATAGAGGTCTTTGGAATGGAGTAATAGTAGTAGAAGAAGCTAGAGTAACAACAACACTTACTTATCACAAACGTAATGGCCATATAGAATTACTCCATGAATGATCATAGCTATAAATCATTGTAATCTTTCAATTGCCTAACTATAATTTGTTCACCATATCATGTTGCTTTATGAGAGAGATATCACTAGGGAATGCTATGGCCCTCGGGGTCTATTCTCATAATTACATTTTTCATTCTTACACTTGCTTTACCGTTGCTCCGTTACAATAAAGGAACAATTACATTTCTTTCCCTAACTTGAGCCACCACCTAGGATTTGCCCCTAATTTCCGGGTATGTTCAAAAATGCCCCTCGTTTATCTGGGGCGTTCGCATAAATCTCCTTCTGTGCTGTTTCAGTCGGGTCAATGGTCTTTGAATGGTATCCGACCGTCTCTTGGCCATTCTTGCCATTGCTTCTTACATGTGGGGCTCACAAAAAATTTCTCTGTCTCAGCTCACCCCACTCTCTCTCTATCTTTTTCTCTCTCTCTCTTAATCCTTTCTCCCCAACGCCCACACCCAACTCTCTCTCTTGGATGGCCGCCGGTGAGGCGTTGACACCTGCCTACCTCCTCCACCGTCGGCGAGGACCCGAGCTCCCTCCTGCTCCCCAGCGCCACCCTCTCCTCCTAACTACCGTCGATGCCCTCTTCCTTCCCGTTGGCGAGGACTCGAGCTGCAAGCTCCGGCCTCCCTCGTCCTCCTCTTCCTCCCGATGTTGGTCCGGCTGCCCCCTCCTCCTCCACGACGCTGCCCCGGTATCCCCCCAAGCTCCCCCTCCTCCTAGCGCCGCCCCGCCCCCTGAGCTCCGCCCTGACCGAATCCGGTCGTCCCGGACTTGGCCGCCGTCCGCAATTAATAGTGGAACTGGCAAGCTCCGACGAGATCTTTCCAAGCTCCGGCGAGATCCGTCCCAACCGTGTCCAGTTTCTATTTTAAAAATTAACTTAATTATTACTTATCAAATTACTTAACGTATTTTTTGTTTACTAATCCTTTTTTGAGGGGTTGTTTACTAATCCTTTTGAAAATTTCATAAAAAAGGTAATAATAAAATGACACGTGGGCCCTATGTCTACTTAATCGTTTTATTTTTATTAATTTTTATTTTCTTGTGGGTCCCACATGTAAGGCAAATATCTATTTTTATTATTTGTTAGGCCCCACCAAGGAAAACGCAACCAAAAAACAGGGGCAAGAATGTTCAAAAGACGTCTAGTTACCTATCAAAGACCATTGACCCGACAGAAACTGCACGGAAGGGGATTTCTCTAAACGCCATAGACAGAAGAGGGGTAGTTTTGAGCATAACCGAAAATTAGGAGCAAATCCGAGATGGTGGATCAAGTTAGGGGGGAAATGTAATTGTACCTACTATAAAAGTATTTATCACTGCTTTTAACCTCATGACTAGAAAGATAGGGGGATTGACAACCCTCCCACGGACTTGTTGGGAGCGGGATAAGTTTGTTCTTTGTATGCAGATGTTTCTCAACTTGTCGAGCTTAGGAGCTCCTAATGGTTCTATAACCTCGGTCTCTTTATAGAAGGAAGAACTCATTGCTTGTTACTTCACCCTACCACTCAGGGGTCCAAGCTTGCCATCAAGGAGGCACTATGAAAATGATGGGAAGTGGATGTGGCGTAGCCGGTGACGGTTGTTGTAACAGCCCGGGAATTCCACCCTAATTAAAAAATTTTGTTTGTTTCTTTATTTTGTTGATTGTTAGAATTGTTTGTAGTATTTTCTTCGCCGGTTTATTAAGCGGTGATTATGTTTCCCCCATCTTTCTCGTATCGTATGTGTGACCAAACCTTTCCACCATGGCACACGACCTTGCGACACTGGGTTTCACCCGAGCACCGTCGCAACTACCGGCACAAGTCCAACCATCGCCATCGGAACGAAAAACCCCATTTAATAACTAAATGTATTATTTTATTGGGCGTCGTAAAATGTTTTCGGAACGGTATGGAAGTGAGGTAGGAATAACGGGCTCGCCGCGCTGAGCGCGTGGTTCGAGATTTCGTCCGAATCGATAGTCGTATGGACTCCCGGCGGTCAGAAACGCGATCATCGGACGCGAGAGAGAACCCGAGGGCGTTTGCGTAAACCTTCCATCCGGGCCAGCCTATAAATAGACCACCCACCTCCTCCCACCAGATTAGGTTTCCCTAAGCTAAAAATTGCAGCCACCCCCTGAAAATTCGCAGATCTGCCCAATCTGCCTCAAAATCCTCGAAACCCTAGCCCCTAGGAGCACCACAACCATCTGATCGTAGATCGGAGGGCCAGGGAGCTGCCGCGTCCCCCAACTGCCTCCCAGCCGCAGCACAGGGGATCCGCGCCCCGCAGGGCCTGCTCCGCCGCTGTCGGGCCCATCTCAGCCCAGATTCGCGTCGCCGCCCCGAGCCACCCGTGGAGGCTCCTCCCGCACGCCCTGGACGCCCACGGCCGCCGCCCGCCTCCAACTCCGGCGAGCCGCCGAGCTCCGGTGAGACTCCCCGCGCCGTTCTCCTCCCTCCCCCCTCTGCCTCATCTCCCTCTCTTCCTCTCTCCAGGTCCCGCCACCACCATGGATGGCTGGCTCGAGCGCCGCCGCCCGCCATGGCTGCAAGAAGCTCGCCGCGGACGCCCTCGGGACACCGTCGTCGCCCTCCACCGCCCGTTCCGCAAGATCCGGCGACCCCCGCTCGGGATCCGGCGAAGCCACACCAGCCATGACCACCTCCGGCCAACCCACCTCCTCGCCGGCGAGAAGGACGCCGCCGACGCCGCCAGTGCCCCGCTCGGGCTCGTCTCGTGTGCAAGGAGAGGGCGTGTGACGCCCCCAAAATCAATCCGTGTACAGTAATCATACACGCAGGGTACACGGCTGAGATTAGGGTGCCACGGTGAGAATATCACAGCACAACACTAAACACAAAAGGATAAACCAATATGTTACAATAAAGGGGGGGGGTCACGGGGACCCAAATACATAAGTTATACAAACCATAATATCTGAGTATAGACATAGTTAGTCAAGTTTTGCCTTAAGAAGGCTAGCACAAATAACATCAGAGATACAGATCAAAAAGGCAAGGCCTCCTGCCTGGGAGCCTCCGAAACTACTCCTGGTCCTGGTCAGCGGGGGTCTCGACGTAGTAGTAACCGCCTCCGGGGTACTCCTGCTCCTGGGCTCCGACGTCGACTGCAGCGGCCGATCAGGCAAAACATAAAAGGGGAAATAAAGCAAAGGTGAGTATCTAGCATACCCACGAGTCTTACGTCCGCTACTAAGCATTATGCATTGTATCAAATGGAAAGGGGAGGCTGTATATAGTGGACTGCAAGATAGAAATCAGAATAAGGATAAGAAGCTAGGCCTATCGAAGACTAGCATCTTCTGACGATGTCTTGCAGCATGAGAAGAGAAACAGCCAACAGTTCATATAAAGCAATAAATTAACAATGAAGCAGAAGTTGCTGCAACATTGTATAATATAAGTTGTAATGATTAATAATAATAATGCCTCCGAGTTCCCTTCCTCGACTCCCTGCGAGGAAGAAGACCCGGAACCATACAGTTTAATAGTAATAGTTTCTAGTGGTAAGATCCAGCTTCAGCATAAAGCGTCCTGTTACCGTGGACACGACTATTCGAATAGATTAAACTCCCTCCAGGGGTGCACTACTGTTCAGCCTGCACGCTCGGATCTCCAGGGTGGCGTGAACCTTGTTAGGGAACGCCCCACCGAGGCTATCCGACACGACGCAACCCATCCTAGGCTCAACAGAGAGGCCATCCGCCGGACTATATCCTATGCGCCAAGGGGTCTAGGACCCTCACCCTTGCACGCTCCTGCACGGTGCGTGGCTGGCCGGTGAAGAGAAAGAAAATCCAAAAACACACCGTCCGGACAAAGAAGACACCACTTCCCGGCGCAGGCCGCGGTACTGCTGACGTCTGAAGAGCTTTCGGACAAACTACGACGCAGGGGAGCCCATAACTCCTTATCCCATGTGAAGGTAGTGCGTACAGACCAACGGGCCTCTCAAGTCATCCGCCGAACCATTTAGCATTTTAATTAACCTGCGTGACAACCGTTATCGTTGCCTCGACTTAACCGACCCGCGGTCAACGACAGCAGTCAGGACCACCAGTACATCGGTGCCTGCCCTGTCGTCCCACCAAGTCACTGCGGTTACCAACAAGGTGAACCGTCTCCTTACCTTGTCTCGCGTGTGCTCTTGGTAGAGCTCAACTTTCATGGTTTGGTAACTCTCGCGAGATACGAGCAGGGTCCAAGCACGCCAGTAACGTCGGTTGTACCCTCCCTGTCGTTCCCGACGATATACCGCTCGCGGGCACCGTTGGATCGCCCGACTTCTTACCTTTAAGGACAACCGCTGTTCAGGACCCTATGGCGGCAAGACAAAGTCAGCCTCGAGTGGAGTACAAGGATTACTCCTGGATAGCTCACAGTTGAGGTGACTAGGCATAACCCAGATAGGGGCTTTGGCGGTGTCTGCTTTGTTCCGTACCTGCAACAGTTATAATTAATGTATCCGCGATCGCTCCCATAGTGATCACGGCCCGCTATCTAACCCTAGCTAACAATGCGCAGGGCTCACTGCTGAATAATGGATAAGTAATAATAGGCATCATAGAATAAAGGAAAGGTACATCAAGGGGCTACAAAATCAGGTTGCGCAATTGAATAGGAGTATAACGTAGCAGCAGCAATAACAATGCCTAGTGCAAGAAAGTACAAAAAAGGTAGGCGATATCTGGGGAAGAGAATGACTCTGCTTGCCTGGAAGCTCGCGGGTAGGGGCAGTGTCGTCGACGAAGTAGTCGTACCCGGCAGCAGTGTATTCGGCGATACCAGCGGGGTCTACCGGAGATAAGGGGGGAAGAAACAGTAAATACAAAGCAAGCAATGCAAACAGATGAATGACATGGCAAATGTATCGATGTCGGTGTTCTAATGCAGTACGATGTATCAGGCTCGGAGCGGGAATTCATCCGGGGATGAACTACCGGCTCCGGGTGATTACCGGACAGGGTGTCCGGAGGGGGGAAGGATCAAGCCGGAGGTGTCGTGGACATCCGACAAAGACAAGGGGGGTGTATCTGTGTTAGTTGATCTATTCCGAACAACATTCGTGTTCGGAATAAATTCGACAGACAGCCCGGAGGGGGGAATGTCGATGATCAGTGTGTTAGGGGGGTGGGGTAGACATACGGATAGCGTATCCGTATTCGTTATATTTTTCTGATCAATTTTCATGTATAAACTTTTTCGATCCGAGTTACGGATTAAAATATATTGATTTTATAAGTTTTAATCAATTAAATCATTTTTAGAATTTCTTTTATTAAATATATAAACATTATCCACAACAGTGGAGTTGACTGGTCAAACCTGACCAATGGGTCCCACTGGTCAGTGACACCTATTAATAATTAGTTTAATTAATTTAACTAATCAGTGGGGGACCCACATGTCATACTGTCATATTTAAATTAAATTCATTTTAATTACTAACTAACAGTGGGGCCCAGGTGTCATTGAGACATTGTTTAATTAACAGTTATATTAACCCAAAGGTTATTTTAATGGACTGGTCCCACATGTAAGCCTAACAGGATATTAAACTTAGCAAACAAAATTCTTTTAACTTAATCCTAAGGCCTTGGGCCCACTAGACAGAGAGAGAGGGAGGGGGTTTGCCCCGTGGCCTAATTCATCCACGCCCGTCAGCGAGCAGAGCAGCACGGCGGCGAGGCCACGGCTGTGTCGGGCCGTCCCGACGAGGGGGTGCAGAGGGAGGGGGTGCGGCGAGGTGGGGTGGGGTTGCGGCGAGGTGGGGTGGGGTTGCGGTACCGCGGCGAGGGTCGCAAGCGCGCACGAGCAAAGAGCGCGCAGGCTCGGGGCAAGGTGCGGCTATGGCGACCATGGTGAGCACGGGCGGCGGCTACGGTGACCTGGGCGAGGAATCGACGGATAAAAGCAGGGAATCGAAGGGGGCGCTCACGGGGATGCTCGGGGACGGCTCGTGGTGGCGCGAGGGGATCGGCGCCGAGCTCCCGGTCATCAATGGCGGGCCGGCCCGAGGTTGAAGAAACGCCCGATTCACATTGCACGTAGCGCCCCGGTGTCGATAGCGAGCACAGGACGAAGCAGAGGACGCTGGCGAAGCTTCCGGACAGCTTGGCGCGGCAGGGCACGGCCGTTGGCCGCGTGTATTCGCCGACGACGCCCACGGCAGAGCTCGGGCTCGGGATAGGAAGGGGGTGTGGCGCTGGAGAGAGATGAACCCGGGGGGGGGAAGATCTTCTCCTCCTCCACGGGGGCAAGGCTTCGGCCTTATCTTCTCCGAGGGGCTCCTGTAGCGACCGCAGGAGGTGGCGAGGTGGTCCGGCGGCAACGCCACAGTCGTGGTCGGCCAGAGGAACAGGAAGAAGATGGAAAAAAGGAAAGGGCCCGGGTGGGCCAGATCAGTGGGCTTTGCCCCGTGCGACAAATAGTCGGTGCCCCATTTTCTGTTCTTTTCTTTTTCTGTAAAATTCTGTTAACATTTATTTAAATGGCTTAGGCATTTTTATATAATGCCGTTTTGGTTCCATAATTAGTAGAGCATATTCCTAGAGTACCACAAAAAGTTTAGGGTTTTTCTAAACTCTTTTGCTAATTTATTTTATTATTAAATGAGCAATTGGCCTGGAATTGCTACTGTTATTAATTGTTTACAATTTTCAGTAGCCCAATAAATACCAATGATTACATGGGCATGGTCCAACGATTATTTGGGATTCTATAAAAGTGGTTCCAAGATTTTTGGAAAAGATTTATTGACACCATATTTTTAATATTCATCAAAAAGGCACTTAGGGTTTGTTTGAATCTCAATTCAAATGGCCTGGACTTGTTTTGAATCCTGATGATCCAAATCCATGATCACAATGCATCCAAGAACATCAAGGTGGAATTTGAACTTGAACTGTTCCAAGTTGATCAAACAAAAGTTTTGAACAGTAGAGATGAACAGTAACCCTGATTACTGTTCACTGACAGTGAGGGTGTTACAAATCTCCCCCACTACAAGAATTCTCGTCTCGAGAATTTAAGTGGTAGAGGCGAAAAGATCGGGGTATTCTTCACGAAGACGATCTTCGCGTTCCCAAGTGGCTTCATCTTCAGAATGATTCGACCACTGAACTTTGAGAAACTTAGTCGTCTTGTTGCGGTTTCGGCGTTCAGACTGATCAAGAATGCGGCTCGGATGTTCTTGATAAGTCAAATCCTGTTGCAATTCAATCATATCATGTTCCACTTCACGAATAGGGTCCTTGAAGCAGCATCGGAGTTGCGACACGTGGAATACATCGTGGACTTGAGAGAGGTTTGACGACAATTCCAATCGGTACGCTACCGGTCCACTTCTAGAAAGAATACGGAATGGGACAATGTAGCGAGGAGCTAACTTGCCTTTGATCCCGAAGCGGTGAGTGCCCCTCATGGGAGTGACACGAAGGTACGCTTGTTCGCCGGGCTGATAGACCATTTCCTTGTGCTTGCGGTCATAGTTGCTCTTCTGACGAGACTGAGCAGCTTTCAGGTGTTCACGGATAACGCGAACCTGATCTTCGGCATGCTGAATAATGTCCGGACGAATGAGAGTTCATTCCCCAGTTTCTGACCAATTCAGAGGGGTTCGACACTTACGTCCACAAAGAACTTCAAAGGGTGCCATCTTCAGACGAGCTTGATAGCTATTGTTGTACGAGAATTCAGCAAATGGAAGAGATTCCTCCCATTTCTTACCGAATGAGATGACACAAGCTCGGAGCATATCTTCAAGCACTTGGTTGACTCGTTCGACTTGTCCTTGCGACTGGGGGTGATAAGCGGTGCTGAAATTTAGGTGAGTGCCCATAGCTTCTTGGAAACTATCCCAGAACTTAGAGGTGAAAATGCTGCCACGGTCTGAACTGATCTCCAACAGAATACCGTGTTGGGAAACAATTCTGGAAACATATAAGTCTGCTAACTGACTAGCAGAGATCGTCTCCTTGACAGGCAGAAAGTGGGCAACCTTGGAGAATCGGTCGATGACGACAAAGATGGCATCATGACCCTTCTGCGATCGGGGGAATCCGGTGATGAAGTCCATTTCAATCTTGTCCCATTTCCATTCAGGAATAGAAAGTGGTTGCAGAGCACCAGGTCTTTGATGTTCGGCTTTGACGCGACGGCAAACGTCACACTCGTCAACATATCGAGCGATGTCTTATTTCATGTTAGACCACCAGTACCGCTGACGAAGGTCTTGGTACATCTTGGTACTACCAAGGTGAATCGACAAAGGAGTATCATGAGCTTCTTTCATGACGTGCGGGGTCAAGTTTAGATTGGGCTTACTCTTAGGGACCACTAAACGATTCTTGAAATACAATGTACCATCATCAGCAACAGTGAAGCATGATGGTTTTCCTCCAGCGATATACTTCTTGATCTTCTCGACATCAGAGTCACATGTTTGTATCCACTTGATGGTGCTGTCGAGGTCCGGCTCAACAACAAGGTTATTCACATGTCCCTGCGGAACAATTTCAAGGTTCAACTTGCGGAGCTCTTCATACAGAAGTGGCTGCTCTATCTGGACTTCCAGTTCAGAACAGTAGGCTTTGCGGCTTAAGGCATCGGCCACCACATTAGCTTTGCCAGGGGTGTAAGAAATTCCCATGTTGTAGTCGACTATTGTCTCGAGCCATCTCTGCTGGCGGAGATTCAGGTCTGGTTGAGTGAATAGGTACTTCAGACTTTGGTGGTCGGTGAAGATCTCGCAACGATTACCGACGAGGTAATGTCGCCACAGCTTCAATGCATAAATTACCGCTGCCAATTCGAGATCATGTGTTGGATACTTAACTTCGTGAGCACGCAGTTGACGAGAGCCATAAGCAATCACTTTGCGCTCTTGCATTAGGACACAGCCTAATCCTTGACGAGACGCGTCGCAATATATCACGAAGTCCTTCTGGGTATCAGGCGGAGCAAGCACTGGGGGAGAAGTGAGCTTGTCCTTGAGGGCTTGGAAACTTTCCTGACATTTATCAGTCCACTCAAACTTGACACCTTTGTGAAGCAGGTTGGTCAGAGGCCTGGCAATCTTGGAGAAGTTCTCGACGAAACGGCGGCAATAGCTGGCAAGTCCGAGGAAACTTCGGACTTGCTTGACAGTCTTGGGGGGAGTCCAGTCCAGAATCGCCTGGATACGTTCTGGGTTGACAGCAATGCCATTCTTGGAAATCACGTGACCAAGGTAGGTCACTTCAGGAAGCCAGAACTCGCACTTAGAGTACTTAGCGTAGAGTTTGTGTTCTCGAAGCTTTTCTAGTATAAGGCGAAGATGTTCAGCATGCTCCTCTTCATTCTTGGAGTATATTAAGATATCATCTAGATAAACCACGACAAACTTGTCGAGGTATTCCATGAATATGTAGTTCATCAATCGGGAGAAAGTGGCTGGAGCATTCGTTAAGCCAAAGGACATGACAGTGTACTCGTATGAACCATAGCGAGTAATGAAAGCGGTCTTCGGAATGTCCTCTTCACGGACTCGGATCTGATGGTAACCCAACCTCAAGTCGAGTTTCGAAAACACCGTGGATCCAGCAAGTTGATCATACAGATCGTTGATCCGGGGAAGCGGATATTTGTTCTGGATGGTGGCTTGGTTGATGGGTCGGTAATCTTGGACCAAACGATTTGTTCCATCGCTCTTCTTGACAAAGAGCGAAGGTGCTCCCCAAGAAGAGGAACTTGGGCGAATGAACCCTTTGTGAAGTGCTTTGTCAATCTCCTTCTTCAGTTCAAGGAGGTGGTGAGGTGGCATCTTATAGGGACGCTTGGCAATAGGGACGGTGCCAGGCTTCAAGTCGATGACGAATTCAACCTCTCTAATCGGGGGTATTCCCGGCAGTTCTTCTGGGAAGACGTCGGGAAAATCACAAACGACTGGAACATGCTCAATTCCTTCAAGAGGTGAGACGTTCAAATCATTCATCATATAGATATGCGTTTCAGCATCACGGGTAATCCGAGTGGTGTGGTTAACAATCTCACCGGAGGGGTGAAAAAGTTGGACAGACTTGGTACCACAATACAGTGCGGCATCGTGGACTTTCAACCAATCCATTCCCAGGATGAGGTCTATGGTGGAAGACTTCAGAATGATGGGGGACACGTGGAATACAACTCCTTCGATTTCAACGGCGGTATTGGGAACCATCATGGTGGTTCGGCATTGGCCTATCGGGGTGCGAACAACCATCGGTGTGTTCATCTTTCCAAGCGTAAAGTTATACGATAATGCAAATGCTTCCGACATGAATGAATGCGATGCTCCTGTATCAAATAAAACAGTAGCAGGTATTGAGTTAATGAGGAGAGTACCCATCACTATAGCGGGTTGTGCCTGAGCTTCCTCAACGTTAATGTTGTAAGCATGTCCGCGAGTGTGAGCAGAAGACCCAGTGTTATAGTTGGGGGTCCTGTTGTTGCCACCACCAGCAGGGTGAACTACCAGTTGATTCTGTCGCTGGGGGCAGTCTCTGGAAAAGTGACCCGGCTGACGGCACTTGAAGCACAAGCCATCTTGAGGACGGAGGGGTGCAGTCTCAGTCTTCGGCTGTCTCGGCAGAGGCGGAGGCAGACGAGGTGCAACATACGACGGCCTTGGTGCAGGGGCAGGTGGACGATACACACTGTGTGGAAGCCAAACGCGTTGCTTCGGTGCCGTGCCCGAAGATGAGCCAGCATCACGGGGGCACTTCGGCGAATCACCGAACTTAAGCTGAGCGGTCTCAAGAGTGATAGTCTGGTTCACCATGGTGGCGAAGTCGAGGAAGACGTGCAAAGCTAGTGCAAGATGGAGATCTGCGTTGAGTCCATCACGGAACTTCTCTTGCCTACTTGCATCATTGGGGAGGTCACTTGCAGCATAGCGGGAGAGGCGAAGGAATTCCCTCTGATATGCCTCGACATTTTTGTTGCCCTGAACAAGGTTGCGGAACTCAGCCTTCATACGGTTCATAATCGCCTGGGGGACATAACGAGCACGGAAGGCAGTCTTGAAGTCATTCCAGGTGACGACAGTCCCTTCAGCTAGCGAGCCCTTGTAAGTGTCGCACCACTGAGCAGCGGGATCACGCAGGAAATAGGACGCGAAGTTGACATAATCAGCAGCGCTCACATTAGCGAACTCCAGCTGACGAGTGACGTCACGAAGCCAATCATCGGCATCCAGCGGTTGCTCCGGCTGGTGGAAGAGAGGGGGATTGAGACGCATGAAATCCCGCAGAGTAACCACAGGCGGTTGGTTCTGGTGCTGGTTCTGGTTCTGATTCTGGTTCTGGAGCTGATCTATGACTCCTTGCATAAACACCTGGTTCATCTGAAACTGCTGCATCATCGCGGCCATGTAGTCCGGCGGCGGAGGTGGATCGTTGGCACCACGACCACGACCACGACCACCACGACCAGCCATCTTGCTAGAATTTAACAGGGGTATTTCAGCGATGAGAATTTTAACGAGATGCCAGAAACGAGTAATAGGTAAAGAGACAACAAAGAGGAGGCGCGGATATATAGGAGTAGTCATATAAGACAATACACATCCACACATAGAATCAATCGAAAATCGGGCAGCGTAACGTCGTAGAAATTAAGGAATAAGGACACACTAGGCGGCGCGCAGACCGCGGTAAGGATTACACGACGCGACATAGATTCCACTATGTCAATCACGCCGCAAGAAAACTGTTGGCCACAAGAGTTAATGCCAGAGGACGCGCGGCCTGCCCAGAATGAGAATGGGATCCGCGGTCCGGGACCTAGGGTAGAACTCCTGCAACACGACTCAATCAATGGGGAAGCACCAAAAACGCCGGATGGAATCAAGAGAACGTGATCCTAATGTCAGAGTTTGTAAAACTTACCAGCAAGGATAAGAGAGCAGATTCCCAGAGCATAGGTAAGGAGAAAAGGATCCTAATACCATAGATATCACACGTAGTGACATCGATGTGGGCCCGTAAGCCAAATATTAAGTTAGCAAAATAGTTTTTCTAAGTCTAGACTCAACTTCGACCAGATAGTGGTGGGGTGGCTTCCTACAGGCAGTCGGCTCTGGTACCAACTTGTGACGCCCCCAAAATCAATCCGTGTACAGTAATCATACACGCAGGGTACACGACTGAGATTAGGGTGCCACGGTGAGAATATCACAGCACAACACTAAACACAAAAGGATAAACCAATATGTTACAATAAAGGGGGGGGGGGGTCATGCGGACCCAAATACATAAGTTATACAAACCATAATATCTCAGTACAGACATAGTTAGTCAAGTTTTGCCTTAAGAAGGCTAGCACAAATAACATCAGAGATACAGATCGAAAAGGCAAGGCCTCCTGCCTGGGAGCCTCCGAAACTACTCCTGGTCCTGGTCAGCGGGGGTCTCGACGTAGTAGTAACATCCTCCAGGGTACTCCTGCTCCTGGGCTCCGACGTCGACTGCAGCGGCCGATCAGGCAAAACATAAAAGGGAAAATAAAGCAAAGGTGAGTATCTAGCATACCCGCGAGCCTTACGTCCGCTACTAAGCATTATGCATTGTATCAAATGGAAAGGGGAGGCTGTATATAGTGGACTGCAAGATAGAAATCAGAATAAGGATAAGAAGCTAGGCCTATCGAAGACTAGCATCTTCTGACGATGTCTTGCAGCATGAGAAGAGAAACAACCAACAGTTCATATAAAGCAATAAATTAACAATGAAGCCGAAGTTGCTGCAACATTGTATAATATAAGTTGTAATGACTAATAATAATAATGCCTCCGAGTTCCCTTCCTCGACTCCCTGCGAGGAAGAAGACCCGGAACCATACAGTTTATTAGTAATAGTTTCTAGTGGTAAGATCCAGCTTCGGCATAAAGCGTCCTGTTACCGTGGACACGGCTATTCGAATAGATTAAACTCCCTGAAGGGGGCACTACTGTTGAGCCTGCACGCTCGGATCTCCAGGGTGGCGTGAACCTTGTTAGGGAACGCCCCACCGAGGCTATCCGACACGACGCAGCCCATCCTAGGCTCAATAGAGAGGCCATCCGCCGGACTATATCCTATGCGCCAAGGGGTCTAGGACCCTCACCCTTGCACGCTCCTGCACGGTGCGTGGCTGGCCGGTGAAGCGAAAGCAAATCCAAAAACACACCGTCCGGACGAAGAAGACACCACTTCCCGGCGCAGGCCGCGGTACTGCTGACGTCTGAAGAGCTTTCGGACAAACTACGACGGAGGGGAGCCCATAACTCCTTATCCCACGTGAAGGTAGTGCGTACAGACAAACGGGCCTCTCAAGTCATCCGCCGAACCATTTAGCATTTTAATTAACCTGCGTGACAACCGTTATCGTTGCCTCGACTTAACCGACCCGCGGTCAACGACAGCAGTCAGGACCACCAGTACATCGGTGCCTGCCCTGTCGTCCCACCAAGTCACTGCGGTTACGAACAAGGTGAACCGTCTCCTTACCTTGTCTCGTGTGTGCTCTTGGTAGAGATCGACTTTCGTGGTTTGGTAACTCTCGCGAGATACGAGGAGTGGCCAAGAACGCCAGTAACGTCGGTCGTACCCTCCCTGTCGTTCCCGACGATATACCGCTCGCGGGCACCGTTGGGTCGCCCGATTTCTTACCTTTAAGGAAAACCGCTGTTCAGGACCCTATGGCGGCAAGACAAAGTCAGCCTCGAGTGGAGTACAAGGATTACTCCTGGATAGCTCACACTTGAGGTGACTAGGCATAACCCAGATAGGGGCCTTTGGCGGTGTCTGCTTTGTTCCGTACCTGCAACAGTTATCATTAATGTATCCGCGATCGCTCCCATAGTGATCACGGCCCGCTATCTAACCCTAGCTAACAATGCAGGGCTCACTGCCGAATAATGCATAAGTAATAATATGCAGCATAGGATAAAGGAAAGGTACATCAAGGGGCGACAAAATCAGGTTGTGCAATTGAATAGGAGTATAACGTAGCAACAGAAGTAACAATGCCTAGTGCAAGAAAGTACAGAAAAGATAGGCGATATCTGGGGAAGAGAATGGCTCTGCTTGCCTGGAAGCTCGTGGGTAGGGGCAGGGTCGTCGACGAAGTAGTCGTACCCGGCAGCAGTGTAGTCGGCGGTACCAGCGGGGTCTACCGGAGATAAGGGGGGAAGAAACAGTAAATACAAAGCAAGCAATGCAAACATATGAATGACATGGCAAATGTATCGATGTCGGTGTTCTAACGCAGTACGATGTATCAGGCTCAGAGCGGGAATTCATCCGGGGATGAACTACCGGCTCCGGGTGATTACCGGACAGGGTGTCCGGAGGAGGGAAGGATCAAGCCGGAGGTGTCGTGGACATTCGACAAAGACAAGGGGGGTGTATCTGTGTTAGTTGATCTATTCCGAACAACATTCGTGTTCGGAATAAATTCATCCGGCAGGTTTTTTACCGGCACCGGGAATTATCGACAGACAGCCCGGAGGGGGGAATGTCGATGATCGGTGTGTTAGGGGGATGGGGTAGACATACAGATAGCATATTCGTATTTCTTATATTTTTCTGATCAATTTTCATGTATAAACTTTTTCGATCCGAGTTACGGATTAAAAGATATTGATTTTATAAGTTTTAATCAATTAAATCATTTTTAGAATTTCTTTTATTAAATATATAAACATTATCCACAACAGTAGAGTTGATTGGTCAAACCTGACCAGTGGGTCCCACTGGTCAGTGACACCTATTAATAATCAGTTTAATTAATTTAACTAATCAGTGGGGGACCCGCATGTCATACTCTCATATTTAAATTAAATTCATTTTAATTACTAACTAACAGTGGGGCCCAGGTGTCATTGAGACATTGTTTAATTAACAGTTATATTAACCCAAAGGTTATTTTAATGGACTGGTCCCACATGTAAGCCTAACAGGATATTAAACTTAGCAAACAAAATTCTTTTAACTTAATCCTAAGGCCTTGGGCCCACTAGACAGAGAGAGAGGGAGGGGGTTTGCTCCGTGGCCTAATTCATCCACGCCCGTCAGCGAGCAGAGCAGCACGGCGGCGAGGCCACGACTGCGTCGGGCCGTCCCGACGAGGGGGTGCAGAGGGAGGGGGTGCGGCGAGGTGGGGTGGGGTTGCGGCGAGGTGGGGTGGGGTTGCGGCACCGCGGCGAGGGTCGCAGGCGCGCACGAGCAAAGAGCGCGCAGGCTCGGGGCAAGGTGCGGCTATGGCGACCATGGTGAGCACGGGCGGCGGCTACGGTGACCTGGGCGAGGAATCGACGGATAAAAGCAGGGAATCGAAGGGGGCGCTCACGGGGATGCTCGGGGACGGCTCGTGGAGGCGCGAGGGAGTCGGCGCCGAGCTCCCGGTCATCAATGGCGGGCCGGCCCGAGGTTGAAGAAACGCCCGATTCGCAGTGCACGTAGCGCCCCGGTGTCGATAGCGAGCACAGGGCGAAGCAGAGGACGCTGGCGAAGCTTGCGTACAGCTTGGCGCGGCAGGGCACGGCCGTTGGCCGCGTGTATTCGCCGACGGCGCCCATGGCAGAGCTCGGGCTCGGGATAGGAAGGGGGTGTGGCGTTGGAGAGAGATGAACTAGGGGGGGGGGAGATCTTCTCCTCCTCCACGGGGGCAAGGCTTCGGCCTTATCTTCTCCGAGGGGCTCCTGTAGCGACCGCAGGAGGTGGCGAGGTGGTCCGGCGGCAACGCCACGGTCGTGGTCGGCCAGAGGAACAGGAAGAAGATGGAAAAAAGGAAAGGGCCCGGGTGGGCCAGATCAGTGGGCTTTGCCCCGTGCGACAAATAGTCGGTGCCCCATTTTCTGTTCTTTTCTTTTTCTGTAAAATTCTGTTAGCATTTATTTAAATGGCTTAGGCATTTTTATATAATGCCGTTTTGGTTCCATAATTAGTAGAGCATATTCCTAGAGTACCACAAAAAGTTTAGGGTTTTTCTAAACTCTTTTGCTAATTTATTTTATTATTAAATGAGCAATTGGCCTGGAATTGCTACTGTTATTAATTGTTTACAATTTTCAGTAGCCCAATAAATACCAATGATTACATGGGCATGGTCCAACGATTATTTGGGATTTTATAAAAGTGGTTCCAAGATTTTTGGAAAAGATTTATTGGCACCATATTTTTAATATTCATCAAAAAGGCACTTAGGGTTTGTTTGAATTTCAATTCAAATGGCCTGGACTTGTTTTGAATCCTGATGATCAAAATCCATGATCACAATGAATCCAAGAACATCAAGGTGGAATTTGAACTTGAACTGTTCCAAGTTGATCAAACAAAAGTTTTGAACAGTAACCCTGATTACTGTTCACTGACAGTGAGGGTGTTACAGGGCGCCCTCCTCCTGGGCCGCCTCGCACCGAGTGGGCCAGCCTACAGCCACGCCTTGGGCCGCACAACTCACCCCGCGGCCTGCGCCTCTCCACCGCCCGTGGGCGTTCCCCAGCAATCTCTCGCCCACACCATCTTGGGCCGAGCTCGCAATGGTGAGCGCCCCCTTTTTTCTTTTCTTTTTTCTGCTGTGGTATATGGGGTCGGCCCAGTACAGTTTGGCGCCTGAGGCGAGATGTATTATACTTTGCTCGCCCTGCTTAGCCCAGTCCAGTGAAGATTCGGCCCAATAGTGTTTTACCATTTTTCTGTATTTATATTAAATTGAAGATTGCATTTTTTTATGCTTGTATCTTTTACCTCGTTGCTCGGATTGCGATAGTTCAAACATGAAACTTGCTTAGTTTTTCACGTCGATCAATAAAATTTTGCTCTTTGCCATGTTTGACCTTGTTTACATGTTGTTTTTACGGCTATTTACACTGCTTGCCACCGTAAATGTAATATGCCGTAACTTTTTAACCGTTGCTCCGATTGAAATGTTTTTTATATGTAACTTGACTAGAATTGTGTGTAGATTATGATTATGTTGCTCTTGCTTGCCAACAAAAATAATAAAATATGGTTTAGGGAAGAAGAGTAGTAAAAATAATAGTTATCGTGGGGTACTTAGTGATATGCCATGTTTAGGATTTTGCCTCACTTAACTTGACTTGCATAGATAGTTTACTTTATGCTTCACCTCTTGCCATGTTTGTTTGACATGCCATGCTTGAGTGAGTTGCCATGTTAACAACCTTTGCTCATATTGTGTAGCTAAACAACTTGAACCATTGTAAATGTTAAGTATCCTCGTGTGTGACGAGTACTCCACTTAACCTGTTAGTAACCACTCTCAACGATAGATGTGATATCGTAGTGCGTTGCCTCGTGTTGGCTTTTGATGTTGCTTGCTCGTGATTGATTCGTAGTAATAGATGCTTGCTCGTCGAATGCATTTCCAATGTTTCCTCCTTGCGTGCTTCCGCGGGTACTTCGGAGACAATTCGAGCTTGCGATCGAATACACTTTAGATTTCGTCTTCTCATCAGGTAAGGGGGAGCATATATCATACTTATAACTTTCAGCTCACTTGTGCCTAGGTATATGATAGAACGATTGCTTGATCCTACCACTACATATTTATGCCTCTCAAATAAACCCAAATAGCCATGTCCCCCACATCCTAGCAAACTATTGTTTGGCCATGTACCTTGCTTGCTTAACCACTGCTTAGTATGCATGCTTAGGATGCTATCAACTGTTCTCTTGTTACTCCTTGGATTGGGCTATCACATTATTATATTGTTGTGGATGATATGATTATTATAATGTTGACTATACTGGACGAAGGATGGAAGGTCAGGCTATCCCGCCTTGGCGCTTTATTCCATTCCAGTCACCTAGGATCGGTTCTAAGACTGAGCGTGCCTAACCGCGTGTGGGATTTTTTGGGGTCCCCTTTTCTTGCCTACCAAGCTTCAAACATTTCTAGTGGTGGCCCAAGCTGATTTACCATTTGCAAACCATGCATATATGTCTGTTGGGTCGCTCCTAGCAGATATCCTTTAAAATAACCTGGGCCAGCGGGGTCATGTTTCCTTGTTGGTTCACCCTTGGCCGGCGAGGGCCCGACCCCATGTGAGGTGTCTCGATAACCCAAATCCTGTTGAGAAGGAAGAGGCTGATCCGAGAGCGCGACCGACTTTTGGATTGGGTGTCGACTCCCCGGGGGCCACCCAAATTTTTTCGTTGTTAGCTAGAGGGACCTATCGTTTCGGATCTCTCAGAACTAAATCATAAAATGGTTGCCTGTGATAGGTAGCAACTGAGAGAAATGGGCGTGCGTGCGGAGCCTTGTAATGGGCAGTTGGTACACCCCTGCAGGGTTGAATCTTTTCGAGAAGCCGTGTCCACGGTTATGGACGACTTGGAACCTACGTCTTGTTCATAGATAACATTAATTGAATCATGATTAAAACTTGATCAACGTGTGTGTACCTTTACCGCTTCTTCCTCATCGGGTGATGAAGGGGAGGACAAGGATAGGATAGGTGTTATGATTGCGTAAGTAGCTGATAGCAAGACTTGTTGGAGGCGATTCCTCATCGAATGCTTGGCTTCTCATCTTAATCTAAATAGATCGTTAGCCACCTCATATATTTCTAGTGCGGCTGCAAACTCACCACTACCCCCATCTTACCGTGAGAAGTTAGTTACAAGACTTGTTGATATAGCCCAACCCTTCTTTTCTCTTTTACGCACGTTATGCAAACGATCTTGGACTTCAGAGGAGCTCGACGACCCTTCTTCTGGACGCCTTCGTGGAGACTCGACGACGATTAGTTAGGCGGATCCCGGTGGAGAGCCTGGACCCGTGTGGTTACGGGAATGGTGTGTTTTTCCTTTGCCACTAGGCATTCGATTGTAGTTTGTACTCAGACATATATCTTCCGCTGATGTATTGTATTAAGGCATTTGTATGCCGATTGTATGATATGTTGTATTCTTCTAGATGTAATGTTGTGATATCATGTTGAAATCAGAGACATGTGGCTTCGTCATATGTCGCGGTGGGTCCGATATGTGCTTCGCCCTTGGGTTTGGATGGAAACATCCAGATCTGAAATAGTACCGCATATCGGGTCTTACAGTTGTCATTGTAATCCTCATCGCATGCAAATAGGAGAAGAACAGGGGATCGGGCACTTAACCGGGGACGTTGACTAACAATTATTTCTGTAGAGAGAGACGGGGCTTATCGGGAGTCTGCTAAATTGCTCGCCAATATGTCACGGCCGTCGACGGTCGGAGGCCAAATTAGCACAACCTGGGGGCTCTTATTGTCGGGGATGAGGGAGAAATGGATAGATCTAGGGAATTTATAGGGTTGTCCAGGGGGCAGGGAGTGCCTGTACGCGATGTGCTCAAGTGGGAAAGGTGGAGGTGGTCACTGGGTGGGGAGGGGATCATGGGGTGTCGACGTGGGGAGATGACAAGGCCAGCCCACATGAAAGTGTGAGAGGGGGTGTCAGATGGGAGTGGGTTCTGGTTCTGGGTCGGGGAATGAGAGGGTAAGTGGGTGATACGTCCCAAACGTATCTATAATTTCTGCTTGTTCCATGCTCTTTTAGGTGACATCGCTATATGTTTTGATACACTTTTATATCTTTTTACACATATTTGGACTAACCTATTAACTCAGTGCACCTAGTGCTAGTTTCTGTCTGCTGATGTCTGTAAGTTGCAGGTTTTACCCATATTTACAGAGCTCCAAAAATTCCAAGAAAACCAGATAAAAAATCAGCGGAACGGAAGGTTCCGGATCACCGAAGGAGTGCCAGAGGGGGACCAGGGCCCACCTGGCGCGAACCCCTCCTGGCCGCGCCATTAGGGCGCCTGGGAGGGGAGCTGGGCCCCCTCTGCCCCCCTTTCGCCTATGTTACCTCCTCATCCCAAAAATCCTCGGAGAGACCCCCGCATCGCGAATTTCCTCTTTGTTCCGCCGCCACCGCGCTTCCAAGATCGGGAGCACCAGAAGACCTCTTCCCGGTACCCTGCCGGAGGGAGGATCGACCTCCGAGAGCTTCTCCACCACCATGGACGCTTCCCGGATGTGCCGTGAGTAGTCCCCCTTGGACCATGGGTCCATGACCAGTAGCTATTTGATGTCTTCTCTCCAACCTTGTGCTTTAATTCTTAGCCCTTGTGAGCTGCCCTACATGATCAAGGCATCTATGTAATTTTCCCGATGTTTCTATGTTGTGTTTGCTGGGGTCCGATGGATTATGAGATTATATTCAGATTGTGATGAGTTATATATTTGGTTTACCTTTTATATTTTGTTCTTGAATAACTCTTGCGTGTTCTCTGTTACTTTTTATTGCTTTGGCCAAGTAGTAGATAGTAACTCCAAGAGGGAGCATTTATGCTTGATTGTGGGTTCATGCCCTCCGATGTCTAGCTCGAGTGACAGAAACATGAGACTAGGGGATGTACTGTTGCCACTAGGGAGAAAACAACGGTGCTTATAACCCCGGTTGCAAGGATTGTTTACCTTACGCAAAGTTTGTTAATGCAGTTGTATGTTGCTTTGAGTTTACACTTTGGGTGGGACTCGCAACTTAATGCCAACGAGATGTTCTGGATAGATATCTCAAGGTGGATGATTAGTCAGTAGATGTTTATGGATTTCGGTCTACTTGTCTTGGCGTACTGCCCATACTTTTGAGCCTCTAGCTTTCCAGTAGCATAATTAGCAATGGAGTGCGTTTATACTTCTGTCAATTGCCCTGCTGTAATTTTTTTACCCAGCTTTGCTATTTTATCGTCTTTTGGGAGAGAGATATCACTAGTGAACATCATGGGACCCCGGTCCATTTTTCCACCACTATTTACACCTCCACTTTATTTACTGCTTTTACTTTCTGTTTCAATTATCACTACTATCCACCCTTGCGTTTAATCCTTTGTAAACAATAAGGCCGGAGAGATTGACAACCTCTCTGTAGTCGTTGGGAGCAAAGTTATCTGTTGTGTGTGCAGGTCCAGGTTAAGGGAGAAATACCATTCAAACGGCGCGTTGCTCGCTTCACGACCTACTTTTCTACCTTGGAGTCCTACTGGTCGAACTTAACCTTGGTATCTTTGCCAAGGGAAATTTCTGCTAGACTACATCCAACCTTCCACTTGGGGTACCAACAAGGAGCGCTATCTAGCACGCCAGCAAGTAATTTCTGGCGCCGTTGCTGGGGACTCCAATCTTCAAGATAGGGGAGTTGCACACTATATTTTATCTTTGCTTTTTAGTCTTGTTAGTTTACCTTATAGTTTTTATCTTAGTGTCTTTTATCAAAAACCACAATTTTTTTTGTTTACTTTGTTCTTGCTTGCCGATACGTCTCAAATGTATCGATAATTTCTGCTCGCTCCATGCATGTTTTGTGTGATATTTCTATGAGCTAGATACACTTTCATACACTTTTGATCATATTTGGACTAACCTACTAACTCAGTGCACCCTAGTGCCAGTTCCTGTTTTCTGCTGTTTTTCTATTCCAGGTTTCCCCCATATTAAAAATGCTCCAAAAATTCAGGAAAAATCGGATAAAAAATCAGCGCAACGGAGTCTTACAGAAGCACCCAAGTGGGGCCAGAGGGCCACCACAAGGGGCCCAGGCGGCCACCTGGCGCGACCATGGGCCTGGGCGCGCCAGGGGGGCGCCTGGACCCCTGGTGGCCCCCTGGCTGCCCCCCTTCGCCTATTTATTCTCCGTGACGGGAAACTCCAAAGATAGAACCCTATTTCGCAAATTCTCCTCTGTTCCGCCGCCTCCGCGCTTCCAAGACCGGGAGCACCGTCAGGACCCTTGCCGGCACCCTGCCGGAGGGAGGATCGACCTCCGGGAGCTTCTCCTCCACCATGGATGCTTTCCGGATGTGCCGTGAGTAGTCTACCTTGGACCATGGGTCCGTGATCAGTAGCTATGTGATGTTCTCCTCCCCTCTTTGTTCTTCATGGTTTAGACCTCGTGAGCTGCCCTACATGATCGAGGCACATATGTAATTCTTTCTGCTTTTGCTATGCTGAGTTTGATGGGATCTGATGGATTATGAAATTATGTTCAAATTGTGATAGAGTAATATAATTGGTTCTTATCTTTTGTATTTTTTGTTCCGAAGTAATTCTTTCATGTTCTCCGTTGCTATTTATTGCTTTGGCCAAGTGGTAGGTAGTGACTCCAAGAGGGAACGTTATGCTTGATTGTGGGTACATGCCCCCTGATGACACGCTTGAGTGACAGAAACATGAGTCTAGGGGATGTGCTGTGGCCACAAGGGGGAAAACAACGGTGCTTGTAACCGTGGTTACAAGGATTGTTTACTTTACGCAAAGTTCTTTTTAATGCATTTGTCTGTTGCTTTGGATTTACACTTTGGGTGGGGCTCGCAACTTAATACCAGCGAGATGTTCTGGATAGATATCTAGAGGTGGATGATTAGTAGTATATGCAGATGGATTTCGGTCTACTTATTTTGGCGTACTGCCCATGCTTTTGAGCCTCTTCCTTTCTTTTGTAGCATAGTTTGCATTGCAGTGAATTTATAATCCTATTAATTGCCCGTCTGTAATTGTTTTTACCTCACATAGCAGTCTTATCGTCTTTTGGGAGAGAGACATCACTAGTGAACATCACGGGACCCCGGTCCATATTCTCATCATTGTTTACACGCTCATTTACTTTATTGCTTTTTTACTTTCAGTTCCTATCATTATCATTATCCTGTGTTTTTTATCCTTTGTAAACAACAAGAGCGGAGAGATTGACAACCTCTCTAAACTTCGCTGGGAGCAAAGTTAATTGTGTTGTGTGCAGGTCCGCGTCAGGTGCGCCGCTGACACCTACTTATCGTCACCGGAGTCCTACTGGTCGATACTCAACCTCGATATCTTCATCGAGGGAAACTTGCTTCTATACTGCATCTTACCTTCCACTTGGGGTAACCAACGAAGGGCGAGAAGCAATCCTCTCTCGCGTATCAAGCGAATTTCTGGTGCCGTTGCCGGGGAGCGAAACTCTACACAAGTTTTTCCCCGTCAACTTTGGCACCAGTAAGTGAATTTCTGGCGCCGTTGCCGGGGACTCCGAGTGATAAGATAGGGGAGGTGCCCACTACCTTTTACCTTTACTTTTTACCCTTGTTAGTTTACCTTTTGTTTTTATCTTTGTGTCTTATATCACACCTGTTGCTACTATGGGTTCCTCTGAAAACACAAAGTTGTGTGACTTCACAAGTCGCAACAACAAAGACTTTATCTGCACTCCTATTGCCACACGTGCCACTTCAGCTACCTCTTATGAAATTAAACCTGCTTTACTAAACCTTGTTATGAGAGATCAATTCTCTGGTGCTGGAGATGATGCTTCTTTATGATACTAGCAAGGAAGACACTTCTCTCGCTCCTCGTTGGTTAACCCAAGTGGAAGGTGAGATTTAGCGTAGCAACAGAATTTCCCTTAGAGAAAATGCTAAGATTGATTATCGAACAAGTAGGACTCCAAGAGATACAAGAAGGTGGTAAAGTGAACAACTGGTACCGTTGACAATCTAAGGATTACTAACTTCACCTGGACCTGCACACACAACAAATAACTTTGCTCCCAACAAGTACAAAGGAGTTGTCAATTCCTCCGGCCTTGCTGTTTACAAAGGATCAACGCAAGAGATAATAATAGTGGCAACTGAAAGTAAATTGAAAGTGTAAGCAATGATGTGAATATGGACCGAGGTCCCGTGATGTTCACTAGTGATGTCTCTCTCCCAGAAGACGATAAAAGTGCTAGAGAGGTAAACAAATCACAGTTGGGCAATTGACATGATTATAAACGCACCGCAATGCTAACTATGCTACAAAAGAAAGGAAGAGGCTCAAAAGAAATGGGCACTACGCCAAGGTAAGTAGACCTAAATCCATGTGCATCTACTACGAATCATCCACCTTGAGATATCTATCCAGAACATCTCGCTGGTATTAAGTTGCGAATCCCACCCAAAGTGTAAACTCAAAGCAACAGACAACTGCATTAAAAGAACCATGCGTAAAGTAAACAATCCTTGCACCCGCAAGTATAAGCACCGTTGTTTTGTCCCTTGTGGTAACAACACATCCCCTAGTCTCATGTTTCTGTCACTCAAGCTAGACATCAAGGGGCTGAACCCACAATCAAGCATAACGCTACCTCTTGGAGTTGCAACAAATCACTTGGCCAAATTAAAATACGGCAACGGAGAACATGCAAGAATTTACTAAAGAACACAAATATAAAAGAGAACCAAATATATTACTCATCACAATCTGAACATAATCTCATAATCCATCAGATCCCAACAAACTCAGCATAGAAACATAGAAAGTGCCTCGATCATGTGAGACAGCTCACGAGGTCTCGAAAGTGGAAGCACAAAGAGGGGAGGAGTACATCACATAGCTACTGGTCACGGACCCATGGTCCAAGGGGGACTACTCACGACACGTCCGGGAGGCGTCCATGGCGATGGATGGTCTCCCGGAGGGTATTCCTCCTTCCTTGAAACGGCGGTGGCGGCGGAACAAAGAGGAGAACGGGAATAGAAGATCATTATTAGGGGTTTACGTCACGGGGGGTAAATATAGGCGAAGGGGGGCACCGAGGGGGGCCACCAGGAAGCCAGGAGGCCTCCTGGCGCGGCCTCGGGTGGGGCCGCGCCAGGGACCCTCCTGGGCCTCCGGTGGTGGCCCTCCTGCCATATCTTGGTTATTCCGGAAGCTTTCGGGACGCTGATTTTTTATATAATTTTTCCAGGATTTATTGGACACTTTTAATGGCCGGAAAACCTGAAATACAAAAAACAGCAGAAAAACAAGAACTGTAAACTTGGTGCACTGAGTTAATAGGTTAGTCCAAATATGATAAAACAGTGTATGAAAGTTCAAGCAAAACATGGCAAAGTCACACAAAACATGCATGGAGCAAGCAGAAATTATAGATACGTTTGGGATGTATCAACATCCCCAAGCTTAATTCCTGCTCGTCCTCGAGTAGGTAAATGATAACAAGCATAATTTCTGTGGTGACATGGCACACAACCATATAAGGACTTTTAAGTAAAGTAATCAAAGCATGCAATTCAATTCAAGTCTTAATAAGAAAGAGTCCATATTAGCATTGACACAAGTAACAAAAGAACAAAAGGTGGAAGAGCTCTCGCTGTCCGTGACTCGAATTTCTCCAGATGTTGTTTGCGTGCAAGAAAGGGGATAAGGAATACGAGATAAAAATAGTTGTTGAGAACCACTATCTACTAAAGTTTCACACTTAGTCTCCTTTGGATTCTTATCTTGACCCCCCAGACCACTAGTCAGGTACAAGTCAATTTGGTCCACTCCTTTTCGATATTTTGAGCACTCATGCAATGGACGAGAGTGAGTAAGAAAGTTGACACCTAAAAGGCGAAACAGAAAGAAGGTGGAGGAGGAAGACAAAAAAGGTGTGAAAGGCTCACAACAATGATGACAATCATAGGCGAGAGAAGGCCATATGATAGATATGATGTGAGGAGTAGGGATTGCCATGCAACAGATGAACATGTGAGCTAAAAGCTCTCCAAGGGAACTAGTGGGGGTGCATCTAACTTGCTTGTTCAAGAAGACCTAGAGCTCTTTTGAGGAGGCTCATCATTGGAATATACAAGCCAAGTTCTATAGTGTGAAGGGTCCCCACATAGATATATGCATGTATGATAATCTCTATGGAGTACAAGGGATAGAGGATGAAGTACTAGTGTGGATCTCTCAAAAGGAATAGTAGTGTGCCCCCTTCTCTCTTTTCCTTTTTCTTTTTCTCTTTTTTCTATTTTTTCTATTTTTTTGGTGGCCTCAATGGCTCTTTCTATTTCTCTCATTTGTCCTCTTTGGGATCTTTTAATTTTGTCCTCTTTGGGATCTTTTCCTCACTTTAGGGGCAACACTCTATATTTTACAAGAATATAGGAGATCTTTCACACTTTACAAAGGTACTCACATAAAGAAATTGTAACTATCATGATGCAAATGTATGTCTCTGCCAGGGTAGCAGGATATGCAATGATACTAGCGCGTCATGTAGAAATGATTAGGGCGAGGCCCAACTAGCATGCGGCTCATCGATCAAGCAAGTGGCATGTATGACATGAAGATCAAGTCATGAGAAGGTGGATGTTGCATGGCAATGTATCTCGGAAAGGCTATGGAAATGGCTTGATAGGTAGGTATGGTGGTTGTTTTGAGGAAAGATATAAGGAGGTTTATGATGACAGAGCGTATCATGCCAAGGGTTTGGATGTACCGGCGAAGGTTGACGCCAACTTTCGGAGTGAGAAGGAGGCGATGCACGACACATGAGAGGCTACCAAAATATGGGAAGGTTGAAGTGTCAACTTTCGAATACTCACATTAGTCCGAAGAACTCATGCACTTATTATCGGTAACTCTCAATCTAATCAGGAGGTTCTCAAAGCGACAAGTACCCCGAGGAGGAGTGTATGGGGGTTTGGTTATGCTTGCGCATCCTCGACTCATGGTACGTGAGTGTACTCTAATATTCGAACCCTGCAGAGGTTAGTGATCCATCTAGTAGCTAGAGTTCTCAACAGGGGTTTTGGTTTTAGAAAATAAACACAGATTGCCCAAAATACGACATCTATCACTAATAGGCTCGAGCTCTTGACACCAAAAGTTCAAAAATTACTCCAGTCAATACCTCAAAACTATTGCAAGTAACTACTACAAAGAGAATAGCAACTTCAACTACCTACTTTCTAGTCAAGACACAAAACTCAGTGCAACAGGCAAACTCTCTAACAAGATAAAACATGCAACCTATAGAAAGTTCAACCTAAGACAAGACGAAAGCTCTAGAAGAAAACTAAAGCACTATAACTAAACATGCCAGCAGCTAATAAAAGAAAAAGAACAACTCGCAGCTAAGAGAATAAGCATGCAAATCCTATGAGGAGTTCTAGTTCAAGCGGAGCGTGTTTCTCTCCCACACAAAAGAAAGCTGGGTCTAACATGTTATGAACAACAAACAAAGCAAAAAAACCCTAAGAAAAATAAAGAGCGAGACGCTCCAAGCATAGCACCTAACGCATGAAGTGATAAAAATATAGTGAAACGAGGGACAAACTGATAATTGTTAATGAAGAAGGGGATGCACGGGTGATAACCCTCAACTATAGGGGATTGAGATAGTCTTCGCGGGAAAGATAACCCAATTTATTGATTCGACACTTGGGGACACAAAGAATACGTACAGGCTTTTACAATTGAGTTTTCAGTTCAACCGCACCTGAAATAAACACTTTCTTGCACAAAGGTATTGGTAGCAACTGTGATATGGTGGTAGTAGTGGTGGTGATAATAATGGTGATGGTGGTGGTGAAACAGCAAAAGTAAAACAACTAGTAAACAACTAGTAACCAGCAGGAAAGAAAACACTGTAGGCTAGGGAGATGGATGGTTAGGCGCTGCTTGGATGAGAACAAACATGTAATAGATTCTAACACAGGCAAGGCTCACAGACAAAAGAAAGGATCATCTAGGCAAATATCAAACATCAGGCGTGTATCCCAAGGTAGTTGTACGTGCTTGCAATAAGAACTTTGCACAACATCTTTTGTCCTACTCTCCCGCTACAAACGGGGCCAAAAGGAACTTAGGGAGATTAAGGTACTCCTGTCAAAGAGCACCGGAACAAAGCATTAACACTTCATGGATACACGGAATCCTCAAATCATAGTCCATCCCCTTTGGTGTCCCAAGCTGTCACCATTGGGATCGCCGGTTCCGGACTATAATAGGTGCATAGAACTCATAGATAGGATCAAGAACACCACAAACTCAAGAAACAAAAGGGTGATCAGATCTGAAATCATGGCACTCGGGCCCAAAGTGGCAAGCATTAAGAGCAACAAGTTGTAATAGAGATGATAAACACCATGTAGATGATAGGCAACATGCCCCTACAATATGATTGAACTATTACATGATCTAACTCATCCAATCCCTACCATCCCCTTTTCCTACAGCAGGGAATTACTCACACATGATAGAGGAAGTCATGGAGGGGTGATGGAGAGGCAATGATGATGACAGTGGCGATGATTTCCCCTCACCGGAGGCCAAAGCAGCCTCCAGATTAGCTCTCCCAGAGAAGAACAGAGGGTTGCCGCGGCTTCGTGACGTAGATTGGAAAAGCGACTTCTGTTCTGGGGTTTCTGCGTCGGGAGAATAAATAGGGCTAAAGTAGGGCACCAAGGAGTGTGGGACCCAGCCAGGAGGGCAGGTGGCGCGGCCAGGGGCTGGGCCGCGCCAGGCACCCTCCTGGCTGCCCCGTGGCTCCCCTTTGGACTCGCGGAAGCTTCCGTAACACTGATTTTTTATATATTTTCTTAGGATTTTTCCAGCGTACCTAAATATCCAGAAACCTGCACGAAAGAAAACAGCACGGGTAGCTCTGCTGAAAACAGCGTCAGTCCGGGTTAGTTTCGTTCAAATCATGCAAGAATGAAGCCAAAACAATAGCAAAAGTGTTTGGAAAAGTAGATACGTTTGAGACGTATCAACTCCCCCAAGCTTAGCTATTGCTTGTCCTCAAGAAATTCAGTTCAATGAACTGGACGCGACAGAGAAGACTTTGACAAACTCTTTTGCTTCATTAGATGTATATAAGCATGCACTACGAAAGAGTTTAGCAAGTTTTGACACCATGCTACAAGGACAATGCACGAAGCAATCCTTATTTCATGTAATCAGTTACAAACAAACAAAAAGTAAATAATATGCTGCTGAGAATCAATTCAAGATCACAATGGACATAGCATGAACATATCAGAGTGGTATCTCGCTAGCCTCCATGAGTGAAGCAAAACATAAATGCAGAAACTCCTCCGGAGTTTCAAAGGAGACTAGAACTCAGAACTCAAAGTAAGAAACATCACAAGCATGCAGAAGACAATGTGATACTTTGGGACAATGCATGTTACACTAAGAATGACAATTATGCTCTCACAGTTGGTGCTTTGGAGAAAGGAAGGTGGAGACTCTCGAAACGTGGCTTTTGATGGCAAGGTTGAATACCCATGAATGGAAGCAAAGACTAAGCTTGTGCCAGAGCTCTTGGTTTTGAAAACAAAGATAAAAATCTTTGAGAAGTGCAACTTTCCAGTCAACGCTGAACGGTAAAGGTCTCTCAATATCTCCCATGCCAACCATATTAATGCCTTTTTCTTACACATGTTCCCTTATCCGTGAATCTTTGATGGTCTACGGAACCTTTTATTTTGCCTCAAGGATGGAAGGAGGGTATCATTCCACCTATCATAAGCAGCATTTGCTCCATTTCATTCCATCATCAAGTATTGGGGAGGTGTAACTCTCATATTTTTTATTGACTAGTTAAAACTTCCGTCAAAATATTTTTGGCATGAAAGATACTGATTTTCCCTCACCGTACCATGAGCTTGTACGTAGGTAGGAGTGGCCTGCAAATACCACATATAGGTAGGTATGGTGGACTCAAATGGAACAACTAGTTTGAAAAGGAGTTTGGAAGCACAAGCAGAATTCCGCTTGGTGCTGGAGGAAGGCTAGCAAAAGATGGGGAAGCGAGCAACTAGAGAGCATAATAGTCATAATCATGTAGAGAGACAAAACAACATTGAATCGGGCATAAAAGTGATATAGCTCACTCTGAAGTAAAAAGATCATCAAGGAAGAATATACTTTTTAGTCTTAACATGCGTGAACATGTGCCAAGTCAATCCAAGAATCCCCCGGAGGGAAATACCACTTTAATATGCCACACCATGAACAATGCAATGCATGTCAATCATTTCAAGCAACACATTATAAACTCTAGCTATTTGAGACTAACCACAAAGAAAGCATGAACCACTGGGAAAGCATTGTAAACATAACACTATGTCGCTACAAGCTGGTCTCTAATCATAAGTACAGGTATTTGTACAAAAGTAGAAACGAAAAGAGTTCATACCGGCTGTCCTTGTTGCATCCCTTCCACCGATCTTCGTCATTACTGCCTTGTCACTTGCACGATCGAACGTAGGAAATTATAATCAAATGCCATCACGGACTTGAGCTGAACTCTGAAACAAAGCAAACTAAAGAGCAAAGGAAACATTTTTTTTGGGTTTTTAAGGTTTAACGGAAGAAAAAGGAAGAAGAAATCTTTTTGGGTTTTCTGCAAACTAGAAGAACAAAGAAGAACAGGAAAAAACTTGCAAAAAGATAAAGGCGCACCAACGGTAGATACAATGGAAAGAGGAGGAGAGCACGTACTCCCCCAAGCTTAGGCTTTTGGCCTAAGTTGGGCTCTTCTACTGCGGTCCTGCGGAGCCTCCTGCTCCAGGGTAATGGTAAGCCCAAGGGTTGTATGAACCCTCTGGTGCGTACACCGAAGTCCTCGGATCCTCCCACATGGAAGAGGAAGGTCCCGCCCCCCATCCAGAGGAAGACCCTTCACCCTAGGGGGTGACGGTCTCCTCCTGAACTGGTGGATATACCACGTGCTCCTCCTCGTCTGGCTCGACCCCCTCCGTGGGGTCGTGAAACTGGTATCTCCCCGTGATCTCATCAAACTCGGCCACTGAAAAACGAAATCCGTTCCTGCGAGAAAAATCAAACACAAGTGGTGCATGTAGACGGACAGTGTGTTCCACACCGTCTTTAAACCGCAAAATATAATCAAGCGCGTAGCGGTCAGAGGCCTTAGTAACAAAGAAATGCCTCTTCATGGCAGCCAAGTCAAGGCTAACAAAAGGAAAGATTGTATCATCTGGGCGCGGTTCTCCTTGGAGAAACTGCAAAAGAAGTTGATACGTCCAAAATGTATCGATAATTTCTGCTTGCTCCATGCATGTTTTGTGTGATATTGCTATGATCTAGATACACTTTCATACATTTTTGATCATATTTGGACTAACCTATTAACTCAGTGCACCCCAGTGCCAGTTCCTATTTTCTGCTGTTTTTCTATTTCAGTTTTCCCTCATATAAAAAGTGCCAGAAAAATTCGGGAAAATTCAGATAAAAAATCAGCGTGACGGAAGCTTCGAGAAGAGCCCGGGAGGGTCCAGAGGGGAGCCAGGGGGGCCCAGGCGGCCACCCGGCGCGGCCCCACCCCTGGCCGCGCCAGGGGGGGGCCCCCTGGTCCACCTCTGGCTGCCCCCTTCGCCTATTTATCCCCCGTCACGGGAAAACTCCAAAACGAGAACCCTATTCCGCGAACTCGCCTCTGTTCCGCCGCCGCCGCGCTTCCAAGATCGGGAGCACCAGAAGACCTCTTCCCGGCACCCTGCCGGAGGGAGGATTGACCTCCGGGAGTCTCCTCTCCACCATGGATGCTCCCCGGATGTCTCGTGAGTAGTTTTCCTTGGACCATGGGTCCGTGATCAGTAGCTATGTGATGTTCTCCTCCCCTCTTTGATCTTCATTGTTTAGACCTCGTGAGCTGCCCTACATGATCGAGGCACCTTTGTAATATTTCTGCTATTTCTATGTTGAGTTTTATCGGATCTGATGGATTATGAGATTATGTTCAGATTGTGATAGAGTAATATATTTGGTTCTTATCTCTTGTATTTTTGTTCCTAAGTAATTCTTGCATGCTCTCCGTTGCTGTTTGTTGCTTTGGCCAAGTAGTAGGTAGTGACTCCAAGAGGGAGTGTTGTGCTAGATTGTGGGTTCATGCCTCCCCGATGACATGCTTGAGTGACAGAAACATGAGTCTAGGGGATGTGCTGTTGCCACAAGGGGGAAAACAACGGTGCTTGTAACCGCGGTTACAAGGATTGTTTACTTTACGCAAAGTTCTTTTTAATGCAGTTGTCTGTTGCTTTGGGTTTACACTTTGGGTGGGGCTCGCAACTTAATACCAGCGAGATGTTCTGGATAGATATCTCAAGGTGGATGATTAGTAGTAGATGCAGATGGATTTCGGTCTACTTACTTTGGCGTACTGCCCGTGCTTTTGAACCTCTTCCTTTCTTTTGTAGCATAGTTAGCATTGTGGTGCGTTCATAATCCTGTCAATTGCTTTTCTGTAATTTGTTTACCTCGCATAGCAATTTTTATCGTCTTTTGGGAGAGAGACATCACTAGCGAACATCACGTATCCCGGTCCATATCCTCATTATTGTTTCCAAGCTATATTTACTCTTTTGCATTTACTTTCAAGTTGCTATCATTATCCCCTTGCGTTTTATCATTTGTGAACAACAAGACCGGAGAGATTGACAACCTCTCTGAACTTCGTTGGGAATAAAGTTATCTGTTTCTGTGTGCAGGTCCGCGTCAGTTGCGCCGCTGACACCTACTTATCATCTCTGGAGTCCTACTGGAGACAAACCTTGGTATCTTTACTGAGGGAAAACTCGCTGCTGTACTGCATCACGCCTTCCACTTGGGGCCTACCAACGAAGGGCGAGAAGCAAATAAGCAAGAGTATTTCTGGCGCCGTTGCCGGGGACTCCAAGTGCTAAGATAGGGGAGTTGCACACTACCCTTTACCTTTGTTTTTTTAGTCTTGTTAGTTTATTTTTCAGTTTTTATCTTTGTGTCTTTTATCAAAAACTACAAAAAAATCTGCCACACTTGCTGCTACTATGGGTTCCACTGAAAACACCAAGTTGTGTGACTTCACTAGTCACAACAACCAGGACTTTATCTGCACCCCCATTGCCACACGTGCCACTTCAGCTACCTCTTATGAAATTAAACCTGCTTTGCTAAACCTTGTTATGAGAGATCAGTTCTCTGGTGCTGGAGATGCTGCTGCTTTACACTTGAATAATTTTGTTGAATTATGTGATATGCAAAAGTATAAAGAAGTAGAAGGTGATGTTGTTAAGCTTAAGCTCTTTCCTTTCTCTTTAAGGGGAGATGCTAAAATCTGGTTTCAATCTTTGCCTAGAAATAGCATAGATTATTGGGATAAGTGCAAAGATGCTTTTATAGGGAAGTACTACCCTCCTGCTAAGATTATCCAATTGAGGAGTAATATTATGAATTTTAAGCAATTGGATAATGAACACGTTGCCCACGCTTGGGAACGAATGAGATCTCTTGTTAAGAAATGCCCTACACATGGTTTGACTACCTGGATGGTTATCCAGACTTTTTATGCAGGCTTGAACTTTACCTCGCGGAACCTGTTAGATTCGGTCGTGGGAGGAACCTTTATGTCAACTACACTTGGTGCTTCCACAAATCTTCTCGATGAGATGATGACCAATTATTCCCAATGGCACACCGAACGCGCTCCAACAGGTAGGAAGGTAAACTCTGTCGAGGAAATTACCTCCCTCAATGAAAAAGTTGACTTAATTATGTCTCTACTTACCAAGCAACCCTCTATTGATCCTCATGATGTTCCTTTAAATTCTTTGGTTGCTCAAGAACAAGTAGATTTGAACTTTATTGCTAGAAACAACTTAAACAACAATGCTTATAGGGGAAATTTTGCTAGCAATCCTAGAACGTTTCCATCCAACTATGGGAACAACAACACTTACCCTAGCAACAAGAACCCCTCTTCTGAATTAGAAAGCATGCTTAGAGACTTTATCACTACCCAAAAAGCCTTAAACAAAAATGTAGAAGAGAAATTATCTAAAATAGATAATCTCTCTTTGAAGGTAGAAAGCTTAGCCCTTGATATTGAGATGCTTAAAATTAGAACCTCCCCGCTTGAGGAGAATAAAGCCACTCCTATTAATGCCATCCAGTTACAAATCAATGAAAATATTAGGATGATGGCTAAACTTAAAGAAAGATGGGCTAGAGAAAAAGAGGAAGAGGATAGAATTAAGATCCTTCCTACACACCACACAGTTTCCACTATCCAAATTGTTGAGGACACTCAAACTATTAGCACCCAATGCACTCCTAGTCCCGTTGGACCTATTAATGGTGATGCTAATACCTCAACCGTAGAAAAAGATACTCCTATGAACATAGAGGGTTTCAAACAAGTGAGCCTAGATGACACTACTACCACCTTTGATAGTAGTGATATTGATGTTGATAGTTGCACCCTCTCAGAAGTTATTAGCTTGTTACACAAAATGTCTAGAGACCCCCACACTAGAACACTTAATCTTGCCTTCACGGAGCATATCACAAATTCTCTTATCAAAGCTAGGGAGGAGAAGCTTAGAGTATAAGCCTCCATCCCTAGGAAGCTAGATGATGGTTGGGACCCTATGATCAAAATTAAATTGAATAACTTCTCTTGCTATGCTTTATGTGATGTTGGAGCTAGTACCTCTGTTATGCCCAAAAGAATATTTGATATGTTTGAATTGAAGCCTTTTGAGCCTTGTTCCTTTGGTGTTTGTCTTGTTGATTCTTCCATAAAGAAACCTTTGGGGAAGATCGACGATGCTCTTATCATTGTCAATGACAACTATGTTCCCGTTGATTTTATTGTTATGGATATAGAGTGTGAACCTTTGTGTCCAATTATTTTGGGACGTCCTTTTCTTCGCACCGTTGGTGCGGTTATTGACATGAAATAGGGGAATATAAATTCCAATTCCCATTCAAAAAGGGGATGGAACACTTCCCTATATAGAAAATCAAGTTACCTTTTGAGTCCGTTACTCGGGCTAGTTATTCTCTTTCTCTTGATAAAACTTGATTCTTCTTTTTGCATCATGCCTAGCTAATGGCTTTAAAGAAGCTCTTTCGGGAGGCAGCTCACAACGAATTTAGGTTTTTCTTTTTGCTTTTGTTGTGTCTTGATGTGTGTTACTTCAGTAGCAACATCATTGTATCTTTATTTTTCAGCTTTGTGCCAAGTTATAGCCTCTTACGGCAAGGGAAGTAAAAGTTGTGACATGCTGTCCAGAAAAAAGATTCTGTCCTCGTGACCAGAAAAATTCCAGAAAAATCCCAGTTCATCTTTTTGAGCTGATTTTTTTACACAGTATGCTCTATACAATTACAAAACTTACGTATGTTCTGAGTTTGTTGATTTGAGTTGCAGAAGTGCCCCTAAAAAATTCTTTACTATCTGCTGTTCTGTTTTTCACAGATTCTGCCACATTTTGTCTCTCCTAACTTTTGCAAACCTTAAGCTTGCTTTTTCTTTGCAAATTTTTTTTGTCACTCTTGAGAAACAGTAGATCTTCAGGGTTATCTTTATATCCAGTGGAGAAAAAATATTTGTTAAGGGTACTAACCTCTCTAATCAGCTTATGATGAGTTATGTATTAAGGGAGTTTTCAAGTGTGCGTTGGAAGATGATGAAAGAAGATCCAGGAGTGTCAAGCGCTCAAGCTTGGGGATGCCCCCATGCATCCCCAATAAATATTCGAGGAGACTCAAGCATCTAAGCTTGGGGATGCCCCCGTGAATCTCCTTCTCCATCAACAATCATCAGTTCGTCCTTTGTCTCACTATATTTTTATCACTTCATGCGTTATGTGCTATGCTTGGAGCGTCTCGCTCTTAGGTTTTGTTTTTAGTTTTCTTTAGCTTTGCTTGTTGTTCATAACAAGTTAGATCCTTTCTTACTTTGTGTGGGAGAGAAACACGCTCCACTCTCAAAATCTAGAACACATCATAGGATTTTTCCTGCCTATCTTTTTGCTGTTGTGTGTTCTTTATCTTTTCATAGCTACTGCCTTGTTTAGTTTTAGTCTTAGTTTGTCTTTAGCATGAGCTTTGGATTTTTGTAGTTTGTTTCTGCAAATATTTTTAGTTTTCATGTTTATCTTGTTAAGAGAGTTGGTTGTTGCACTGAGTTGTGTCTTGTCTTGAAAGTAGGTAATTGAGGTTGCTATTTAATTTTAGTAGTAGCTTGCAATAGTTTTGAGGCATTGCTGTGAGTAATGTTTGGACTTTTGGTGTCAAGAGCTCTTGCCTATTAGTGATAGGTGTCGTATTTTGGGCAATCCGTGTTTATTTTCAAAACCTACAAAACTAGTTGAGAACTCTAGCTACTAGATGGATCACTACTCTTCTGAGGAGTCGAATATTAGAGTACACTCACGTACCATGAGTCGAGGATGCGCAAGGATAACCAAACCCCCATACACTCCTCCTCGGGGTACTTGTCTCTTTGTGAACCTCCTCATTAGATTGAGAGTTACCGATAATAAGTGCACGAGTTCTTCGGACTAATGTAAGTATTGACAGTTGACACTTCCACCTTCCCATATTTTGCTAGCATTTCCCGTGCCGTGGATTGCCTTCTTCTCACTCCGAGAGTTGGTGTCCACCTTCGCCGGTACATCCAAAACCTTGGCATGATACGCTCTGTCATCATAAGCCTCCCTTTATCCTTCCTCAAAACAACCACCATACCTACCTATCAAGGCATTTCCATAGCCTTTCCGAGATATATTGCCATGCAACATCCACCTCTTCATGACTTGATCTTCATGTCATACATGTCCTGCTACACTGGCAGCGACATACATTGCATACATCATGATAGTTACATCTTCTTTATGATTTTGAGTACCTTGTAAAGTGTGAAAGATCTCCTTTACCCTCTTGTAAAATAGAGTGTTGCCCTTAAGTGAGGAAAATATCCGAAAGTGGACACAATAAAAGATCCCAAAGAGGACAAATGAGAGTTAAATAGCAAGAGCCATTGAGGCCACAAAAAAATACAAAACATAGAAAAAAGAGAAAAAGAAATAAAAAGAGAGAAAGGGGCAACACTACTATCCTTTTGAGAGATCCACACTAGTACTCCCATTATATCCTTGTACTCCATAGAGATGATCTTTTTGCATATAGTTTGGAGAGCTTCCTAGCTCGTATGTGCATCCGTTGCATGGCAATCCCTACTCCTCACATCATATCTATCATTTGGCATCTCTTGCCTATGGTTGTCCTCATTGATGTGAGCCTTTCTCATCCTTATTGTCTTCCTCCTCCACCATATTTCTCTCTTTTCCATCCTAAGTGTCAACTCTCGTGTTTACGCTCATCCATTGCATGAGTGCTCAAAATATCGAAAAGGAGTGGATGAAATTGACTTGTACCTGGCTAGTGGTCTGGGGACGAGTCAAGATAAGATTCCAAAGAGGACCAAGTGTGAAACTTTAGTAGATTTAGTTCTCAACAAAAATAATTTTTTCTCTCGTATTCCCTACCCTCCTTTCTTGCACGCAAACACCATTTGGAGACATTCGAGTCACGGACAGCGAGAGCTCTTGAACCTTTTGTTCTTTTGTTACTTGTTTCAATGCTAATATAGACTCTTGCTTGTTATGACTTGAATTGAATCTCTAACCTTGATTGCTTTACTTTTCAAAGTTCTTTTATGGTTGCTAGCATGTCACCACAGAAATTATGCTTGTTATCATTTACCTACTCGAGGACGAGCAGGAATTAAGCTTGGGGATGTTGATACGTCCAAAACATATCGATAATTTCTGCTTGCTCCATGCATGTTTTGTGTGATATTGCTATGATCTAGATACACTTTCATACATTTTTGATCATATTTGGACTAACCTATTAACTCAGTGCACCCCAGTGCCAGTTCCTGTTTTCTGCTGTTTTTCTATTTCAGTTTTCTCTCATATAAAAAGTGCCAGAAAAATTCGGGAAAATTCAGATAAAAAATCAGCGTCACGGAAGCTTCGAGAAGAGCCCGGGAGGGGCCAGAGGGGAGCCAGGGGGGCGCCTGGGGCCCCTGGTCCACCTCTGGCTGCCCCCCTTCGCCTATTTATCCCCCGTCACGGGAAAACTCCAAAACGAGAACCCTATTCCGCGAACTCGCCTCTGTTCCGCCGCGCCGCGCTTCCAAGATCGGGAGCACCAGAAGACCTCTTCCCGGCACCCTGCCGGAGGGAGGATTGACCTCCGGGAGTCTCCTCTCCACCATGGATGCTCCCCGGATGTCTTGTGAGTAGTTTTCCTTGGACCATGGGTCTGTGATCAGTAGCTATGTGATGTTCTCCTACCCTCATTGATCTTCATTGTTTAGACCTCGTGATCTGCCCTACATGATCGAGGCACCTTTGTAATATTTCTGCTATTGCTATGTTGAGTTTGATCGGATCTGATGGATTATGAGATTATGTTCAGATTGTGATAGAGTAATATATTTGGTTCTTATCTCTTGTATTTTTGTTCCTAAGTAATTCTTGCATGCTCTCCGTTGCTGTTTATTGCTTTGGCCAAGTAGTAGGTAGTGACTCCAAGAGGGAGCGTTGTGCTAGATTGTGGGTTCATGCCTCCTCGATGACATGCTTGAGTGACAGAAACATGAGTCTAGGGGATGTGCTGTTGCCACAAGGGGGAAAACAACGGTGCTAGTAACCGCGGTTACTAGGATTGTTTACTTTACGCAAAGTTCTTTTTAATGAAGTTGTCTGTTGCTTTGGGTTTACACTTTGGGTGGGGCTCGCAACTTAATACCAACGAGATGTTCTGGATAGATATCTCAAGGTGGATGATTAGTAGTAGATGCAGATGGATTTCGGTCTACTTACTTTGGCGTACTTCCCGTGCTTTTTAACCTCTTCCTTTATTTTGTAGCATAGTTAGCATTGAGGCGCGTTCATAATCCTGTCAATTGCCTTTCTGTAATTTGTTTACCTCGCATAGAAATTTTTATCGTCTTTTGGGAGAGAGACGTCACTAGCGAACATCACGTATCCCGGTCCATATCCTCATTATTTTTTCCAAGCTATATTTACTTTTCTTCATTTACTTTCAAGTTGCTATCATTATCCCCTTGCGTTTTATCATTTGTGAACAACAAGACCGGAGAGATTGACAACCTCTCTGAATTTCGTTGGGAACAAAGTTATCTGTGTCTGTGTGCATGTCTGCGTCAGTTGCGCCGCTGACACCTACTTATCATCTCTGGAGTCCTACTGGAGATAAACCTTGGTATCTTTACTGAGGGAAAACTCGCTGCTGTACTGCATCACGCCTTCCACTTGGGGCCTACCAACGAAGGGCGAGAATCCAATAAGCAGAAGTGTGGCATAGACGCCACCAAAGAGGTCCCCCTTGTTACTATTAGTAGCAAGGCGTTTCGCAATAAGTGAACCCACATGATACTCGTGCTTCCCTGAGAGGGCATTCACCATGATAGCAGTATCAGGCGTAGAAGTGTTGCTCGTGTTGTGTCGAGCCAACACTCCTCTAGCAATATAATAGGTGAAATACCTGAGGTGAGGGAACATAATGTTGGAAATGGTCTGACGGTTGGATGACCTCACTTCAGTGTTACAGAACGAGTCGAGGAGGGTGTTGAGTGCAACAGTTTGGACATTTTTCCTCTTCTTCTTCTCTACCAAGCCTGGCAAACCTAAAGCTTCACAAAATGTAATCATAGGCATGGTCAACAATCTTTCATAAAGTCGAAACACCACAGTATCATTGTCAGAATAAAACCTGAAACTGTTAACAAAAATAGTGTTGAGTGTCTCGTACTGTGGTACACGGCTCGTAACAAGCCGTGTCAAACCTGCATTGGCACACAGATCATAGAACTCTTCTCGTATGCCGGCATCCTCCATGAAATCTTCGCATGGAAATGCCATGGCTCTCGCGGGTGACGCGTCCAACATCTCCATAGGTACGATATCTTCATTGTAGCTCACCCTAGTTGTAACACCCTCACTGTCAGTGAACAGTAATCACTGTTACTGTTTATCACTACTGTTCAAATTTTTTGTCTGATCAACATGGTTCAGTTCAAATTCAAATTACCCTTTGATATTGTTGCAAGCAATGTGAACCATGGGCCTTGATCATCATGGATGAAAACATAGTCCAATCCATAAACTTTTGAAATCAATTCAAATCTAAAAATGCCTTTGGTGAAATATTTAAAACAAAGTGGAATATAAACTTTCTCCAAAAATTGTGGAACCACTTTTATAAAATCCCAAATAATCATGGGACCATGGAAATGTGGTCATGGGTATTTATAGTGCTATGGAAAATTCCAAACAATTATTAACAGTAGAAAAAAACACAAAAAGCCATATTAAAATAAACAACAATATTCAAATGAATTTATTTATTCATCAAACTTTTTGTAGCATTGCTACATAGTGCAATACAAATAATGGGGCTAGTATCATATTTTACAAAATTGTAAAAGTAACAAAAAAAAATACAAAAAAGAAAAGAACAGAAAAGAAAAATAAATAAAAGAAAAGGCCTGCTAGACCAGTGCACTAAGTGCACAGTGCACTGGCCCAACCAACCGCGCGGCCCACCTGGCCCACCCCGACGTCGTCTCCCTCCCCTGGTCACCCCACCCCCCGTGGACGCCATCCACCGGTGCCACGCCGGCCAGCCGTCGCCGTGCCGCGCATCCGGCGGCTCCCCGGCGGCATAAAGGCCCCCCCACCCCGCGCCCCTCTTCCCTGGTAACCCTAACCCTAGCAGACCCCTCCATTCCCCCTCGTGCTCGCCCTTCCTCTCCCCGTTTCGGCCGGGCGCAGCCGTGGCCGCGCCACCGCGCCCCACCGTGGCTGACGGCCACCTTGGACCGCGCCGACACGTCTAGGAGGAGCACCAGCCTCGTCTACTTCCTCTTGTCCACACCATCGTCGCCGGGATTGCCTACATCGCGCGAATCGAGCTCCCCCTCCGTCGACAGCCGCTGGCGTCCTCCGACGAATTCGGCCGCCGCGGTACTCCCCCAAGCCCACTGCCTCCTCTTCGTGCTCCACGGTGAGCTGGGCTACATTTCCCTCACCCCGCGCTGCGTCCCGTGCACTGCGTCGCCGTCCCCACTGGACCGCGCTCCGGCCGCCGCCGCGGGCGTGATCCCGGCGAGCACAACTTGCCCCAGCCCGCGTTGTTAGTCCTTGTAGAAGCGCGGTGTCGCCCTCGCCCGATTCCGTCCCCTCCGCCGCTGAAATGGTCACCGGAGTGCCCTCCCGCCCTGCGCCGCCGTGCTCCGGCTAGTCGTCGGCGGGGCGCGCCCGTGTTAGCCAGTGGCTTGAGCCACTGTCAAGTGGGCCCATGCCCTGGTTAAGCCCTGTTTAAAAACGGGTTAATTAACCCTTGCTAATTAAAAACTGTTAGTTTATAACCTGTGGGACTGACTTGTGGGCCCCAGTCATTAGGTTAGTTAAATAGTCTAATTAAAATGTAATTATTAAAATGTGCCTATCACATGTGGGCCCTCTGCCCTATTTGATTAAATTGAATTAAATTAATTGGCCACTGTCTATGACATGTGGGCCCTCACTGTATTATCTATTTAAAATAAATTGATTATATGTCTGTGTCACTGACATGTGGGTCCCCCATGTCAGTGACACTGTTCCGGATAATGTTTTGGATAATGTTAGACTAAATAATAAAAATAATTCAGAAAAGGATTTTAATTGAAATAAAACTTTAAAATTGAATATCTTTTAAACCGTAAGTCAGATTCAAAAACTTTATACATCAAAGTTGATCAAAAAATATAACGAATACGGATACGCTATCCGTATGTCTACCCCACCCCCCTAACACACCGATCATCGACATTCCCCCCTCCGGGCTGTCTGTCGATAATTCCCGGTACCGATAAATATTGCCCGGATCAAAATACTTTGTATACGAAAGTTGCTCAGAACGGAACACCGATTACAAATACGATACCCATACCTTCACCACACCCCTCTAACATATCGAACAACGAACCGTCCCCCCCCCCTCCGGACCGTCTATCCGATGATTTGTCCGATACTGTTAAAGTATCCGGATGAATTTATTCTGAACACGAAAGTTGTTCGGATTGTTTCAAGTAGCACGGTTACACCATCAACACTTTAGTTGGATGTCCACGACACCTCCGGCATGATACCTTCCCCCTCCGGTCGCCCTGTCCGGTAATCACCCGGAGCCGGCAGTTCATCCCCGGATGAATTCCCGCTCCGAGCAACGTGCATTGCACTGCGTTAGAACATCGCTAACTTTACATTTGTCATGTCATTCATATGTTTACATTGCTTCCTTTGTATTTACTGTTTTCCTCCCCCCTTTTATTCTCCGGTAGACCCCGTTGCTTCCACCGACTACACCGCCGCTGAGTACGACTACTTCGTCGACGACCCTGCCCCTACCGTCGAGCTTCCAGGCAAGCAGATCCATTCTCTTCCCCAGATATCGCCTACCTTTTCCGTACTTTCTTGCACTAGGCATGGTTACTACTGCTACTACGATTACAATCCTATTCAATTGCATAGCCTGATTTTGTCGCCCCTTGATGTACCTTTCTTATCCTATGCTGCTTATTATAATTATGCATATATTCAGCAGTGAACCCTGTGCATTGTTAGTTAGGACTAGATAGCGGGCCGTGATCACTCAGGGGGTGAACACGAATACAATATATACAACTGCACAGGTACGATACAAAGCAGACACCGCCAAAGGCCCCTATCTGGGTTATGCCTAGTCACCTCAAGTGTGAGCTATCAAGGAGTAATCCTTGTACTCCATTCGAGGCTGACTTTGTCTTGCCTCCATAGGGTCCTGGACAGCGGTTGTCCTTAAAGGTAAGAAGTCGGGAGACCCAACGCTGTCCGCGAGCGGTATTGTGTCGGGAACGACAGGGAGGGTACGACCGAAGTTACTGGCGTGCTTGGCCCCTACTCGTATCTCGCGAGAGTTACCAAACCACGCAAAAGTCGAGCTCTACCAAGAGCACACGCGAGACAAGGTAAGGAGACGGTTCACCTTGTCGGTAACCGCGCGCTTTGACGGGACGACAGGGTAGGCCCTGACGTTACCGGTGGGCCTTGTTGCTGTTCGTTGTCCGTTGTGTTGTTAGTCAGACAGCGATAACGGTTGTCTGCGAGATAATATTAAAATGCTAAATGGTTCGGCAGATGACTTGAGAGACCCATTGGTCTGTACGCACTACCTACACGTGGGATTACGGTGTGGGCCCTCCGCGTCGTAGTTCGTCTGAAAGCTCTTCAGACGTCAGCAGTACTGCGGCCTGATCGTCGGGAAGTGGTCTTGTCTTTTTGCTGCAGCAGGTGTGTTTGGATTTGCTTTTGCTTCACCGGCCAGACTCGCACCATGCAGGAGCGTGCAAGGGTGAGGGACCTAGACCCCTTGGCGCATAGGATATAGTCCGGCGGATGGCCTCTCTGTTGAGCCTAGGATGGGCTGCGTCGTGTCGGATAGCCTCGGTGGGGCGTTCCCTAACAAGGTTCACGCCACGCTGGAGATCCGAGCGTGCAGGCTGAACAGTAGTGCACCCCTGCAGGGAGTTTAATATATTCGAATAGCAGTGTCCACGGTAACAGGACACTTTATGCTGAAGCTGGATCTTACCACTACGAACTACTACTATTAAACTGTATGGTTCCGGGTTTTTCTTCCTCGCATGGGAGTCGAGGAGGGGAACTCAGAGGCATCATTATTATTAATCATTACAAATTATATTATTCAATGTTGCAGCAACTTCTGCTTCATTGTTACTTTATTGCTTTATATGAACTGTTGGCTGTTTCTCTTCTCATGCTGCAAGACAACGTCGGAAGATGCTAGTCTTCGATAGGCCTAGCTTCTTATCCTTATTCCGATTTCTATCTTGCAGTCCACTATATACAGCCTCCCCTTTCCGTTGATACAAATGCATAATGCTTAGTAGCGGACGTAAGACTCGCGGGTATGTTAGATACTCACCTTTGCTTTATTTCCCCTTTTATGTTTTGCCTGATCGGCCGCTGCAGTCGACGTTGGAGCCCAGGAGCAGGAGTACCCCAGAGGCGGATACTACTACGTCGAGACCCCCACTGACCAGGACCAGGAGTAGTTTCGGAGGCTCCCAGGCAGGAGGCCTTTCCTTTTCGATCTGTATCTCTGATGTTATTTGTGCTAGCCTTCTCAAGGCAAAACTTGACTAACTATGTCTGTACTCAGATATTATGGCTTGTATAACTTATGTATTCGGGTCCGCGTGACCCCCCTTTATTGTAACATATTGGTTTATCCCTTTTGTGTTTAGTGTTGTGCTGTGATATTCTCACCGTGGCACCCTAATCTCAGCCGTGTACCCTGCGTGTATGATTACTGTACACGGATTGATTTTGGGGGCGTCATAAGTTGGTATCAGAGCCGACTGCCTGTAGGAAGCCACCCCACCACTACCTGGTCGAAGTTGAGTCTAGACTTTGAAAAACTATTTTGCTAACTTAATGTTTGGCTTACGGGCCCACATCGATGTCACTACGTGTGATATCTATGTTATTAGGATCCTTTTCTCCTTACCTATGCTCTGGGAATCTGCTCTCTTATCCTTTCTGGTAAGTTGTACAAACTCTGACATTAGGATCACGTTCTCTTGATTCCATACGGCGTTTTGGTGCTTCCCCATTGATTGAGTCATTTTGCAGGAGTTCTACCCCAGGTTCCGGACCGCGGATCCCATTCTCATTCTGGGCAGGCCGCGCGTCCTCTGGCATTAACTCCTGTGGCCAACAGTTTTCTTGTGGCGTGATTGACATAGTGGAATCTATGTCGCGTCGTGTAATCCTTACCGCGGTCTGCGCGCCGCCTAGTGTGTCCTTTGTCCTTAATTTCTACGACGTTACGCTGCCCGATTTTCGATTGATTCTATGTGTGGATATGTATGTCTTATATGACTACTCCTATATATCCGCGCCTCCTCTTTGTTGTCGCTTTACCTCTTACTCGTTTCCGGCATCTCGTTAAAATGTTCATCGCTGAAATACCCCTGTTAAATTCTAGCAGGATGGCTGGTCGTGGTGGTCGTGGTCGTGGTCGTGGTGCCAACGATCCACCTCCGCCGCCGGACTACATGGTCGCGATGATGCAGCAGTTTCAGATGAACCAAGTGTTTATGCAAGGAGTCATAGATCAGCTCCAGAACCAGAATCAGAACCAGAACCAGCACCAGAACCAACCGCCTGTGGTTACTCTGCGGGATTTCATGCGTCTCAATCCCCCTCTCTTCCACTAACCGGAACAGCCGCTGGATGCTGATGATTGGCTTCGTGACATCACTCGTCAGCTGGAGTTCGCTAATGTGAGCGTTGCTAATTGTGTCAACTTCGCGTCCTATTTCCTGCGTGGTCCCGCTGCTCAGTGGTGGGACACTTACAAGGGCTCGCTAGCTGAAGGGACTGTCGTCACCTGGAATGACTTCAAGACTGCCTTCCGCGCTCGTTATGTCCCCCAGGCTATTATGAACCGTATGAAGGCCGAGTTCCGCAACCTCGTTCAGGGCAACAAAACTGTCGAGGCATACCAGAGGGAATTCCTCCGCCTCTCCCGCTATGCTGCAAGTGACCTCTCCAATGAGGCAAGTAGGCAAGAGAAGTTCCGTGATGGGCTCAACCCAGATCTCCAGCTTGCACTGGCTTTGCACGTCTTCCCCGACTTCGCCACCATGGTGAACCAAACTATCACTCTTGAGACAGCTCAGCTTAAGTTCGGTGGTTCGCCGAAGCGCCCCGTGATGCTGGCTCATCTTCAGGCACAGCACAGAAGCAACGCGTTTGGCTTCCACACAGTCTTATGCGTCCAACTTCCCCTGCACCAAGGCCGTCGTATGTTGCACCTCGTCTGCCTCCGCCCCCGCCGAGATAGCCGAAGACTGATACTGCACCCCTCCGTCCTCAAGATGGCCTGTGATTCAAGTGCCGTCAGCCAGGCCATATTTCCAGAGACTGCCCTCAGCGACAGAATCAACTGGTAGTTCACCCCGCTGGCCGCGGAAATGGTCGTGGCAACAATGGGACCCTCAACTATAATACTGGGTCAAATCCTCATGCTCGTGGTCATGCTTACAACATTGATGTTGAAGCATCTCAGGAACATCCCGCTACTGTGATGGGTACACTCCTCGTTAACTCAATACCTGCTACCATTTTATTTGATACAGGAGCATCACATTCATTTATGTCCGGAGCATTTGCTTCTAAGCATGGCATTTACCACGAAAAGATGCATACCCCCTTAACAGTCCGGACTCCCGGTACCCAGTGTCGTGTCGACATGGTTGCACCTAACCTCACTGTCGAGATCGAAAGATTTGAGTTCATGGTTTCTCCACACATTCTGAAAACCTCCACCATCGACCTTATCCTTGGCATGGATTGGCTGATAACCCACAATGCCGCACTTTACTGTGGCACCAAGGTGATCCAACTTTTTCATCCTTCTGGCGCGATTGTGAGTCACACTGCCATTGTTTCGATGAATGCCGAAGCTCGTATATATGCTCTGAATGCCTTGAATGTCGGACCTCTCGAAGGGATTGAAAAAGTCCCAATCGTTTGTGATTTTACCAACGTATTCCCAGAAGAACTGCCGGGGATACCCCCGATTAGGGAAGTTGAATTTGTCATCGACTTGAAGCCTGGCACCGTCCCTATTGCCAAGCGCCCATATAAGATGCCACCTCACCACCTCCTTGAATTGAAGAAGGAGATCGACACGGCCCTCGAGAAAGGCTTCATCCGTCCTAGTTCCTCTGCTTGGGGAGCACCTTCGCTCTTTGTCAAGAAGAGTGATGGCACGAACCGTTTGGTCCAAGATTACCGACCTATCAACCAAGCCACGATACAGAACAAGGACCCCCTCCCTCGGATCAATGATCTTTATGATCAACTTGCTGGATCCACGGTGTTTTCAAAACTCGACTTAAGGTTGGGTTACCATCAGATCCGGGTCCGTGATGAGGACATCCCGAAGACTGCATTTATTACTCGCTATGGTTCATACGAGTACACTGTCATGTCATTTGGCTTGACCAATGCACCAGCCACCTTCTCCAGATTGATGAACTATATATTCATGGAATATCTCGACAAGTTTGTCGTGGTTTATCTGGATGATATATTGATTTACTCCAAGACCGATGAAGAACATGCTGAACATCTTCGCCTTATACTGGAAAAGCTTCGAGAACACAAAATCTATGCTAAGTATTCTAAGTGTGAGTTCTGGCTTCCCGAAGTAACCTACCTTGGTCATGTGATTTCCAAGGATGGCGTTGCCGTCAACCCCGAACGTATTCAGGCTATTCTTGACTGGACTCTGCCCAGGACTGTCAAGAAAGTCCGAAGTTTCCTCGGCCTTGCCAGCTATTGCCGCCGTTTCGCCGAGAACTTCTCCAAGATTGCCAAGCCTCTGACTAATCTGCTTCACAAAGGCGTCAAGTTTGAGTGGACTGATAAATGTCAAGAAAGTTTTCAAGCTCTGAAGGACAAGCTCACTTCACCCCCGGTGCTTGCTCCTCCTGATACTCAGAAGGACTTCGTGATTTATTGCGACGCGTCTCGTCAAGGATTAGGCTGTGTACTAATGCAAGAGCGCAAAGTGATTGCTTATGGCTCTCGTCAGTTGCGTGCTCACGAAGAAAACTATCCAACTCATGATCTCGAATTGGCAGCGGTAATTTATGCATTGAAGCTGTGGCGACATTACCTCGTCGGAAATCGTTGCGAGATCTTCACCGACCACCAAAGCCTGAAGTACCTGTTTACGCAACCAGACCTGAATCTCCGCCAACAGAGATGGCTCGAGACAATAGCCGACTACAACATGGGAATTTCTTACACCCCTGGCAAACCTAATGTGGTGGCCGATGCCTTAAGCCGCAAAGCCTATTGTAGTGAACTTGAAGTTCAGGTGCAACAGCCACGTCTGTATGCTGAACTCCGCAAGCTGAACATCGAAATTGTTTCGCAGAGATATGTGAACTCCCTGGTGGTCCAACCAGACCTCGACACCCGCATCAAGACGGTACAACATTATGACTCTGACATTTGGAAGACTAAGCGTCGTGTCGCCAGCGGAGAACCCTCATTCTTCACTATTGATGCAAATGATGATAATGCGGTGTACTTCAAGGGTCGTTTAGTGGTTCCGGTAGCCAAGGCCAACCTGAATTACGCCTCTGATGTCATGAAAGAAGCTCATGATACACCTTTGTCGATTCACCCTGGTAGTACCAAGATGTACCAAGACATTCGTCAGCGGTACTGGTGGTCTAACATGAAACAAGACATTGCTCGTTATGTTGATGAGTGTGACGTTTGCCGTCGCGTGAAAGCCGAACATCAAAGACCTGCTGGAACTCTGCAACCACTCTCTATTCCTGAATGGAAATGGGACAAGATTGAAATGGACTTCGTCACCGGATTTCCCCGATCACAGAAAGGTCATGATGCGATTGTTGTCGTCATCGACCGATTCTCCAAGGTTGCTCATTTTCTGCCTGTCAAGGAGACGATCTCTGCTAGTCAGTTAGTAGACTTATATGTTTCCAGAATTGTTTCCCTCCACGGTATTCCGTTGGAGATCAGTTCAGACCGTGGCAACATTTTCACCTCGAAGTTCTGGGATAGTTCCCAAGAAGCTATGGGCACTCACCTAAATTTCAGCACCGCTTATCACCCCCAGTCGCAAGGACAAGTCGAACGAGTCAACCAAGTGCTCGAAGATATGCTTCGAGCTTGTGTCATTTCATTCGGTAAGAAATGGGAGGAATCTCTTCCATTTGCTGAATTCTCGTATAACAATAGCTATCAGGCTAGTTTGAAGATGGCACCCTTTGAAGTTCTCTATGGACGTAAGTGTAGAACCCCTCTGAATTGGTCAGAAACTGGAGAAAGAGCTCTCATTGGTCCGGACATTATTCAGCATGCCGAAGATCAGGTTCGCGTTATTCGTGAACACTTGAAAGCTGCTCAGTCCCGTCAGAAGAGCAACTATGTTCGCAAGCACAAAGAAATGGTCTATCAACGTGGCGAATACGCGTACCTCCGTGTCACCCCGATGCGAGGCACTCATCGTTTCGGAATCAAAGGAAATTTAGCTCCTTGCTACATTGGCCCGTTCCGTATTCTTTCCAGGAGTGGACCAGTGGCATACCGTTTGGAATTGCCGGAAAACCTCTCTCAAGTCCACGATGTATTCCACGTGTCGCAACTCCGACGCTCCTTTAAGGGCCCTATTCGCGAAGTGGAACATGATATGATTGAGATGCAGCAAGACTTGACTTATCAAGAACATCCGAGCCGCATTCTCGATCAGTCTGAACGCAAAACCCGCAACAAGACAACCAAGTTCCTCAAAGTTCAGTGGTCGAATCATTCTGAAAATGAAGCCACTTGGTAACGCGAAGATCGTCTTCGTGAAGAATACCCCGATCTTTTCCCCTCTACCGCTTAGATTCTCGGGACGAGAATTCCTATAGTGGGGGAGATTTGTAACACCCTCACTGTCAGTGAACAGTAATCACTACTGTTCAAAATTTTTGTCTGATCAATATGGTTCAGTTCAAATTCAAATTACCCTTTGATATTGTTGCAAGAAATGTGAACCATGGGCCTTGATCATCATGGATGAAAACATAGTCCAATCCATAAACTTTTGAAATCAATTCAAATCTAAAAATGCCTTTGGTGAAATATTAAAAAAAAAGTGGAATATAAACTTTCTCCAAAAATTGTGGAACCACTTTTATAAAATCCCAAATAATCATGGGACCATGGCAATGTGGTCATGGGTATTTATAGTGCTATGAAAAATTCCAAACAATTATTAACAGTAGAAAACAACACAAAAAACCATATTAAAATAAACAACAATATTCAAATGAATTTATTTATTCATCAAACTTTTTGTAGCATTGCTACATAGGGCAATACAAATAATGGGGCTAGTATCATATTTTACAAAATTGTAAAAGTAACAAAAAAATACAAAAAGAAAAGAACAGAAAAGAAAAATAAAATAAAAGAAAAGGCCTGCTGGCCCAGTGCACTAAGTGCACAGTGCACTGGCCCAACCAACCGTGCGACCCACCTGGCCCACCCCGGCGTCGTCTCCCTCCCCTGTTCACCCTACCCCCCCGTGGACGCCATCCACCGGTGCCACGCCGGCCAGCCGTCGCCGTGCCGCGCATCCGGCGGCTCCCCGGCGGCATAAAGGCCCCCCACCCCGCGCCCCCCTTCCCTGGTAACCCTAACCCTAGAAGACCCCTCCATTCCCCCTCGTGCTCGCCCTTCCTCTCCCGGTTTCGGCCGGGCGCAGCCGTGGCCGCGCCACCGCGCCCCACCGTGGCTGACGGCCACCTTGGACCGCGCCGACACGTCTAGGAGGAGCGCCAGCCTCGTCTACTTCCTCTTGTCCACACCATCATCGCCGGGATTGCCTACATCGCGCGAATCGAGCTCCCCCTCCGTCGACAGCCGCTGGCGTCCTCCGACGAATTCGGCCGCCGCGGTACTCCCCCAAGCCCACTGCCTCCTCTTCGTGCTCCACGGTGAGCGGTGCTTCGATAATTCCCGGTACCGATAAAAATTGCCCGGATCAAAATACTTTGTATACGAAAGTTGCTCAGAACGGAAAACCGATTACAAATACGATACCCATACCTTCACCACACCCCTCTAACATATCGAACAACGAACCGTCCCCCCCCTCCGGACCGTCTGTCCGATGATTTGTCCGCTACTGTTAAAGTATCCGGATGAATTTATTATGAACACGAAAGTTGTTCGGATTGTTTCAACTAGCACGGTTACACCATCCACACTTTTGTTGGATGTCCACGACACCTCCGGCATGATAACTTCCCTCTCCGGTCGCCCTGTCCGGTAATCACCCGGAGCCGGCAGTTCATCCCCGGATGAATTCCCGCTCCGAGCAACGTGCATTGCACTGCGTTAGAACATCGTTAACTTTACATTTGTCATGTCATTCATATGTTTACATTGCTTGCTTTGTATTTACTGTTTTCCTCCCCCCTTTTATTCTCCGGTAGACCCCCGCTGCTGCCACCGACTACACCGCCGCTGAGTACGACTACTTCGTCGACGACCCTGCCCCTACCGTCGAGCTTCCAGGCAAGCAGAGCCATTCTCTTCCCCAGATATCGCCTACCTTTTCCGTACTTTCTTGCACTAGGCATGGTTACTGCTACTGCTACGATTACAATCCTGTTCAATTGCATAGCCTGATTTTGTCGCCCCTTGATGTACCTTTCTTATCCTATGCTGCCTATTATAATTATGCAAATATTCAGCAGTGAACCCTGCGCATTGTTAGTTAGGACTAGATAGCGGTCCGTGATCACTCAGGGGGTGAACACGGATACGATATATACAACTGCACAGGTACGGTACAAAGCAGACACCGCCAAAGGCCCCTATCTGGGTTATGCCTAGCCACCTCAAGTGTGAGCTATCAAGGAGTAATCCTTGTACTCCATTCGAGGCTGACTTTGTCTTGCCGCCATAGGGTCCTGGACAGCGGTTGTCCTTAAAGGTAAGAAGTCGGGCGACCCAATGGTGCCCGCGAGTGGTATTGTGTCGGGAACGACAGGGAGGGTACGACCGACGTTACTGGCGTGCTTGGCCCCTGCTCGTATCTCGCGAGAGTTACCAAACCACGCAAAAGTCGAGCTCTACCAAGAGCACACGCGAGACAAGGTAAGGAGACGGTTCACCTTGTCGGTAACCGCGCTCTTTGACGGGACGACAGGGCAGGCCCCGACGTTACCGGTGGGCCTTGTTGCTGGTCGTTGTCCGTTGTGTTGTTAGTCAGACAGCGATAACGGTTGTCTGCGAGATAATATTAAAATGCTAAATGGTTCGGCGGATGACTTGAGAGACCCGTTGGTCTGTACGCACTACCTACACGTGGGACTATGGTGTGGGCCCTCCGCGTCGTAGTTCGTCTGAAAGATTTTCAGACGTCAGCAGTACTGCGGCCTGATCGCCGGGAAGTGGTCTTGTCTTTTTGCTGCAGCAGGTGTGTTTGGATTTGCTTTTGCTTCACCGGCCAGACTCGCACCGTGCAGGAGCGTGCAAGGGTGAGGGACCTAGACCCCTTGGCGCATAGGATATAGTCCGGCGGATGGCCTCTCTGTTGAGCCTAGGATGGGCTGCGTCGTGTCGGATAGCCTCGGTGGGGCGTTCTCTAACAAGGTTCACGCCACCCTGGAGATCCGAGCGTGCAGGATGAACAGTAGTGCATCCATGCAGGGAGTTTAATCTATTCGAATAGCCGTGTCCACGGTAACAGGACGCTTTATGCTGAAGCTGGATCTTACCACTACGAACTACTACTATTAAACTGTATGGTTCCGGGTTTTTCTTCCTCGCATGGGAGTTGAGGAGGGGAACTCAGAGGCATTATTATTACTAATCATTACAACTTATATTATTCAATGTTGCAGCAACTTCTGCTTCATTGTTACTTTATTGCTTTATATGAACTGTTGGCTGTTTCTCTTCTCATGCTGCAAGACAACGTCGGAAGATGCTAGTCTTCGATAGGCCTAGCTTCTTATCCTTATTCCGATTTCTATCTTGCGGTCCACTATATATAGCCTCCCCTTTCCGTTGATACAAATGCATAATGCTTAGTAGCGGACGTAAGACTCGCGGGTATGTTAGATACTCACCTTTGCTTTATTTCCCCTTTTATGTTTTGCCTGATCGGCCGCTGCAGTCGACGTTGGAGCCCAGGAGAAGGAGTACCCCGGAGGCGGATACTAATACGTCGAGACCCCCACTGACCAGGAACAGGAGTAGTTTCGGAGGCTCCCAGGAAGGAGGCCTTGCCTTTTCGATCTGTATCTTTGATGTTATTTGTGCTAGCCTTCTTAAGGCAATACTTGACTAACTATGTCTGTACTCAGATATTATGGCTTGTATAACTTATGTATTCGGGTCCGCGTGACCCCCCTTTATTGTAACATATTGGTTTATCCCTTTTGTGTTTAGTGTTGTGCTGTGATATTATCACCGTGGCACCCTAATCTCAGCCGTGTACCCTGCGTGTATGATTTCTGTACACGGATTGATTTTGGGGGCGTCACACTAGTGGTCGAAGGTGAAGCCGCGGAACGCGTAACTCGGCTAGAACGCTCAGGTTTCTTCTTCCCAAGCCACTTTCCTGGCCTCTCCATTTCTGAAATTTTTAACAATTCACAAAAACGAAGATTTAAGAAAAACTAGTTTGGGCAAAACATTCTACTTACTTTACCAAGGCTCGAACTAGCAACAAAACTTGAAAATAAATTTCTACACAAACATTTAAGCTCAACTAAACAGCATTAAGAACCACTAAATACTCACTAATGAAGCCACCAACTAGAAAAATAATTTGAGGGGTGAGGGAGTCACATACCAGAGATTATTTGTTCCAAATTTCAGCTCAAATGAGTAGTTGTAAAGGGATATCGAAGTTCCGTGCTCAAGAACAGCAAGAACACGGAACCAGAGCAAGAACACGAGTTTTTGGGAGAAAAGAGAGAGAGTGGAAGAAGAGATGCCAGCAGGGGGTGCCTGTGGCCCCCAGGAGGGTGGGTGGCGCGGCCAGGGGCTGGGCCGCGCCACCTGGCCTCCTGGGCCAGGGGTGGACCCCCTAGTCAACCACAGGTGCCTCCTGATGGCTTTTTACCTGGAAATTTTGATTTTATTTTTTCTGGAATTTTCTGGGCAACTTCACTGCAGAGAATTTTTCAAAGTTCAAAAAGCTGCAAAACTTTCGTGAACTTGAGACAAAAGTTAGAACAAGTGAAGCTTTAAACACAAAAACTTGGGTACAACAAGGAGAATAAAAGCTAAAGGAAATGAAAACATAACAAACTCAACTTTTTACCTATATAAAACATGCTAGTTAGCAAGGTTGATCAAGTCTTACCAACAAACCTGTGGTATATAACGCAGAAAGTCTCGCCTCTTATGAAGTGATCGTTGCACTCTCACTTTAATGGACATTGTCCCCACCATGATTGTCTTGTATTTGTGGTATACATGTAGTGTACAATCCCATTCTCCAATCTTCATGGTCTCGATATTCTCAATGGAGTTAAGGCCATGCCTTTGTCGATCTTCTTCGGAAAATACACCGTGTGTTCTTTGTCATTCACGTTGAAGGTAACCTTCCCTTTATTGCAATCAATAACAGCACCTGCGGTGTTAAGAAAAGGTCTACCAAGGATAATGGACATGCTCCCATCCTCGGTCATGTCATGCACAACAAAATCAGTAAGTATTAAGAAATTGGCAACTTCAACAGGAACATCCTCACAAATACCGATCGGGACGGCCGTGGACTTGTCGGCCATCTGGAGAGAGATAGCTGTAGGAATTAGTTTCTCTAAACAAAGTCTTTTGTAGAGAGAAAAGGGCATAACACTCACTCCTGCACCAAGATCACATAAAGCAGTTCTAACATAATTATTTTTTATGGAGCAAGGAATGGTGGGTATACCTGGGTCACCGAGCTTCTCAGGAATCTGGCCACTGAAAGAGTAGTTAGCAAGCATAGTAGATATTGCCTCATTAAGGATTTTTCTTTTATTAGTAACAATATCTTTCATATATTTAGAATAAGGAGGTAACTTAATAGCATCAGTCAAAGGGATTTGAAGAAAAAGAGGTTTCATCCATTCACAAAACTTGTTATAGTGCTCTTCTTCTTTGGTTTTGACGGACTTGCTTGGGAAAGGCATGGGTTTCTGTACCCATGGTTCTCGTTCCTTCCCATGTCTTCTTGCAAGAAAGTCTTCTCTAGTATACTTCTTGCGCTTATCGGGTGCTTCTTCTTCACGAACCTCGGGTGGATCATTCTTTTCAGCATCTTTTTCAGGTTCAACACCGTCTTCATTCTCAGCATCGGAGGTAGATATGCTGTTTGGATCAACAACTTGTTCTTCTTCTATAGGATCATTGGAATTGTCAGCTTCCTTGTGTTTCTTCTTATTTTTCTTCTTCTTTGGAGAGCTAACAATTTCTTCTTCTTGCACTTGAGAATCTTGCTCGATCCTCTTCGGATGCCCTTCTGGGTAGAGACGGTCCTGGGTGTGTGTTCCACCTCGGGTATTTATACCATAAGCCTGTAAATTGTCCTGTTTGGCATTATTAGCAAGCAAATATTTTTTCACATTAGAAATTTGTTCAAGCTGAGTTTGAACCAGATTAAAATGCTTCACAAGACATTTAACATCATTAACTGTTCTTCCTAGAACATCAAGCAAACTTTTGATAGAAAGAGTATTATCATGCAACTGACCTTGTATCTTCTCATTAAAGTGACTCTGCTTCATAATAAAATTATCAAGCTCATCTAAACATTGGTCAGGAGGTTTACCTTTAGGGATGTCAGTTGCATTGAAATCTAAAAGAGAGTGTACCTCTATCATAGGTGGGTGAGTGGTAGGCTCACACAACTTCTCAATTGGAGGTAGATTCTTCATGTCTTTAGCTTTAATACCCTTTTCTTTTATAGACTTCTTTGCTTCTTGCATATCTTCGGGGCTTAGGACAAGCATGCCCCTTTTCTTTGGTGGTGGAGGTGGTTCAGGCACGGACCAATCTTCATGGTTTTTGGCAATCTTGCCCATCAATTCTTCCGCATCGTCCGGTGTTCTTTGCCTGAAAACACAACCAGCACAACTATCTAGATAGGATTTAGACCCATCGGTTAGACCAGCATAAAATATATCAAGTAATTCATTCTTAGGGATCTCATGTCCCGGTCTAGCCTTCAGTAAACTGCAAAATCTCCCCCAAGCTTTAGGGAGATGCTCATCCTGCAACTGTTTAAAGTTATAAATTCTTTGCAAAGCAGCATGTTGCATATGAGCATGAAAATACTTATCAACGAAATATATAGCCATATCTTGAGGACTTTGAATGGAACCACATGGTAGTGCATCATACCATGCACTAGCATCTCCTTTCAAGGAAAAAGGAAGAAGCTTAGTCACATAAAAGTTCCGGATCCTTTCATCAGTAGTTAACAAGCCACCCAACTCAGTGAGTTTGGTCAGGTGCTCGATAGCATCATCATTTTCTCTGCCATAAAAGGGATCAGCTTCAACTGTGGACATAAGTGAAAGGTCAACAGAGAAATCATAATCAGGATCAGTGATGCATATAGGAGACGTAGCAAAAGTAGGATCAGGAGTAAACTTGTTCTTCAGGGAATGCTTTGCTAGCAACTTCTTTATAGTAGCAGGGTCAGAATCAGCACATTCATTAAGCTCCCTGCAAAAATCATCATCAAGCGTAATATAATCGTCCTCAAGGAGTTTCTCCTTAAGGCCAGCAAAGTTATGAGTTTTTCCAATAGGTACTTGGGTAACAGGAATTTCAACACCCGAGAATCGGGCAACATCAGCAATATGTTCTTCAATAAAAGAACCAAGTGAACCTGTAGTCTCAAAGGTAGTAGAAGCATCATCAAAAGTATCTGACATATTGCCAGACTCAGCAGAAGTAGCATGTAACTGAGGTGAATCAAACCGACTCATAACTGAAGGTGAATCAAGTTTAGCACTAGTGCTAAGAGTAGTACCTCGTCTCGTACGGGATGGTAAGATCGGAACCTTGGGGTCTCCTTTCTTTCCCATAGTGGATAGTGTGAAGCAGGTAGGATACTTCAAGTAGACCTATAAATAAAGCTATGGTCCCCGGCAACGGCGCCATAAAACAGTACTTGATAACCCTCAACTGTAGGGGATCGAGATAGTCTTCGCGGGCAAGATAACCCAATTTATTGATTCGACACTTGCGGACACAAAGAATACGTACATGCTTTGACAATTGAGTTGTCAGTTCAACCACACCTGAAATAAACACTTGCTTGCACAAAGGTATTAGTAGCAACTGTGATATGGTGGTAGTAGTGGTGGTGATAATAATGGTGATGCTGGTGGTGAAACAGCAAAAGTAAAACAACTAGTAAACAACTAGTAACCAGCAGGAAAGAAAATACTGTAGGCTAGGGAGATGGATGGTTGGGAGCTGCTTGGATGAGAACAAACATGTAATAGATTCTAACACGGGCAAGGCTCACAGAAAAGAAAGGATCATCTAGGCAAATATCAAACATCAGGCGTGTATCCCAAGGTAGTTGTACGTGCTTGCAATAAGAACTTTGCACAACATCTTTTGTCCTACCCTCCCGCTACAAACGGGGCCAAAAGGAAGTTAGGGAGATTAAGGTACTCCTGTCAAAGAGCACCGGAACAAAGCATTAACACTTCATGGATACATGGAATCCTCAAATCATAGTCCATCCCCTTTGGTGTCCCAAGCTGTCACCATTGGGATCGCCAGTTCCGGACTATAATAGGTGCATACAACTCATAGATAGGATCAAGAACACCACAAACTCAAGAAACAAAAGGGTGATCAGATCTGAAATCATGGCACTCAGGCCCAAAGTGGCAAGCATTAAGAGCAACAAGTTGTAACAGAGATGATAAATACCAAGTAGATGATAGGTAACATGCCCCCAACAATTTGATTGAACTATTACACGATATAACTCATCCAATAGCTACCATCCCCTTTGCCTACATCAGGGAATTACTCACACATGAGAGAGGAAATCATGGAGGGGTGATGGAGAGGCGATGATGATTACGGTGGCGATGATTTCCCCTCACCGGAGGCCAAAGCAGCCTCCAGATTAGCTCTCCCGGAGAAGAACAGAGGGTTGCGGCGGCTCCGCGACGTAGATTGGAAAAGTGACTTATGTTCTGGGGTTTCTGCGTCGGGAGAATAAATAGGGCCAAAGTAGGGCACCAGGGGGTGTGGGACCCAGCCAGGAGGGCAGGTGGCGCGGCCAGGGGCTGGGCCGCGCCAGGCACCCTCCTAGCTCCCCTGTGGCCCCCCTTTGGACTCGCGGAAGCTTCTGGAACACTGATTTTTTATATATTTTCTTGGGATTTTTCCAGCGTACCCAAATATCCAGAAACCTGCACAAAAGAAAACAGCACGGGTAGCTCTGCTGAAAACAGTGTCAGTCCGGGTTAGTTTCGTTCAAATCATCCAAGAATGAAGCCAAAACAATAGCAAACGTGTTTGAAAAAGTAGATATGTTTGAGACGTATCAACTCCCCCAAGCTTAGCTATTGCTTGTCCTCAAGAAATTAAGTTCAACGAACTGGACGCGACAAAGAAGACTTTGACAAACTCTTTTGCTGCATTAGATGTATATAAGCATGTACTACGAAAGAATTTTTTCGGAATACTTCTGCAACTCAAATAAAAACACTCAGAACATACGAAAGTTCCGTGATTGTATAGACCATGTTGTGTAGAAAATTCAGCTCAAAAAGATGAACTAGGATTTTTCTACGATTTTTCCCGTCACGAGGACAAAATCTGTTTTCTGGACAGCATGTCACAACTTTCACTTCCCTTGTCATATGAGGCTATAAATGGCACAAAGCTTGAAATGTAAAGATACAATGATGTTTCTACAGTAGTAAAAATCATCAAGACCACTAAAAACAGAAGAAAAACAAAAAGGAAAACCTAAATTCGTTGCGGGCTGCCTCCCGAAAGCGCTTCTTTAAAGCAATTAGCTAGGCTTAAAGCAAAAGATCAAGTCTTATCAAGAAAATAACTAGCCCGTGTGACGGACTCAAAAGGCAACTTAATCTTTTTCCTAGAGAAATGTTCCATCCCTTTCTTGAGAGGGAATGTGAATTTGATATTCCCCTCTTTCATGTCAATAACAGCACCCACAGTGCGAAGAAAAGGACGTCCCAAAATAATTGGACAAGAAGGCTCACACTCAATGTCCATAATAGTGAAATCAACGGGAACATAATTTCCATTGACAATGATAAGAACATCTTCGATCTTCCCCAAAGGTTTCTTTACGGAAGAATCGACAAGAAGAACACCAAAAGAACAAGGATCAAAAGGTTTCAATTCAAGCATATCATACATTCTTTTGGGCATAACAGAGGTACTAGCTCCAACATCACAAAGAGCAAAGCAAGAGAAGTTATTCAATTTGATTTTTATCATTGGATCCCAACCATCTTCTATCTTCCTAGGTAGGGAGGCTTCTAGTCTAAGCTTCTCCTCCCTAACTTTGATTAGAGCATTGGTGATATGCTCTGTGAAGGCAAGATTAAGTGTGCTAGTGTGGGGATCTCTAGACATTTTGTGTAGGAAAATAATAACTTTAGGTAAGGTGTAGTTGTCAAAGTCTAGATCACTACTATCTATCAAGGAGGGAGTGATATCATTTAGGTTCACTTGTTTGAAAGCCTCTACGTTCATAGAGGTTTCTTCATCTATGGTTGAGGTGGTAGCATCACCATTGATAGGTCCAGTGGGACTAGGGGTGTGACGGGTGCTAACAGTTTGGACATCCTCAACAACTTTGATAGTAGCTACTGTGTGGTAGGTAGGAAGGCTCTTAACTCTCTCTTCTTCCTCCTTTCCTCTAGCCCATCTCTCTTTAAGTTTGCCCAACATCCTAATGTTTTCATTAATTTGCACTTGGATAGCATTCATAGGAGTGGTCTTCCTCTCCTCGGGGGGAGAAGTTCTAATTTTAAGCATCTCAACATCATGGGCTATGTTGTCTACCTTCGAAGAGAGGATATCTAATTTGTCTAATTTCTATTCTACACTCTTGTTGAAGGCTTTTTGGGTAGTGATAAAGTCTTTAAGCATACTCTCTAGTTTAGAAGTGGAGTTTTTGGTGCTAGGATAAGTTTTGTTGTTCCCATAGTTGTTGGATGGGAAAGGTCTAGGATTGTTGCTACCAAAATTACTCCTACAAGCATTATTGTTGAAGTTGTTTCTAGAGGTAAAGTTCACATCTACTTGTTCTTGAGCAACCAAGGAATTTAAAGGAACATCCTGAGGATCAATAGGAGCTTGCTTGGTAAGTAGAGACATGATTAAGTCAACCTTTTCATTAAGAGAGGATATCTCCTCGATAGAATTTACCTTCTTACCAGTTGGAGATCGTTCGGTGTGCCATTGAGAGTAGTTCAGCATCATCTCATCAAGTAGCTTTGTGGTAGCACCACGTGTGGTTGACATAAAAGTTCCTCTCGCGGCCGAGTCTAGCAGATTCCGCGAGGTAAAGGTTAAGCCTGCATAAAAAGTCTGGATAACCATCCAAGTAGTCAAACCATGTGTAGGGCAGTTCTTAACAAGAGATTTCATTCGTTCCCAAGCTTGGGCGACGTGTTCATTATCCAATTTCCTAAAATTCATAATGTTACTTCTTAACTGGATAATTCTAGCAGGGGGATAGTACTTCCCAATAAAAGCATCCTTACACTTGTCCCAAGAATCGATACTATTCTTAAGTAAGGATGGCAGCCACTCCTTGGCTCTTCCTCTCAAGGAGAAAGGAAAAAGCTTCAGCTTGATGATGTCTCTATCTACTTCCTTGTACTTTTGCATATCACAAAGCTCAACAAAATTATTTAAGTGCAAGGAAGCATCCTCTCCAGCACCTGAGAATTGATCTTTCATAACAAGATTAAGCAAAGCAGGTTTAATTTCATAAGAAGGTGCTGAAGTGGCAGGTGGAGCAATAGGAGTGCAGATAAAGTCATTGTTGTTGTGACTAGTGAAGTCACACAACTTAGTGTTTTCATTGGAACCCATAATAGCAGCAGGTATTTTTGGTATTTTTGATAAGGGACACAAAAGCAAAAACTCAAAGTAAACTAGCAAGACTAAAAAGCAAGGATAAAAGATAGTGTGCAACTCCCCTATCTTGTAGGCTGGAGTCCCCGGGAACGGCGCCAGAAAATTATTGATGCTAGCAAGGAAGATACTTCTCTTTCTCCTCGTTGGTTACCCCAAGTGGAAGGTGAGATGTAGCGTAGCAGCAGAATTTCCCTTGGCGAAACTGCTAAGGTTGAGTATCGAACCAGTAGGACTCCAAGAGATACAAGAAGGTGGTAAAGTGAACAACTGGCACCGTTGACAATCTAAGGATTGCTAACTTCACCTGGACCTGCACACACAACAAATAACTTTGCTCCCAACGAGTACAAAGGAGTTGTCAATTCCTCCGGCCTTGCTGTTTACAAAGGATCAACGCAAGAGATAATAATAGTGGCAACTGAAAGTAAGAACTGAAAGTAAATTGAAAGTGTAAACAATGATGTGAATATGGACCGAGGTCCCGTGATGTTCACTAGTGATGTCTCTCTCCCAAAAGACGCTAAAATTACTAGCGAGGTAAACAAATCACAGCTAGGCAATTGACAGGATTATAAACGCACCGCAATGCTAACTATGCTACAAAAGAAAGGAAGAGGCTCAAAAGCAATGTGGCACTACGCCAAGGTAAGTAGACCAAAATCCATCTGCATCTACTACGAATCATCCACCTTGAGATAACTATCCAGAACATCTCGCTGGTATTAAGTTGCGAATCCCACCCAAAGTGTAAACTGAAAGCAACAGTCAACTGCATTAAAAGAACCATGTGTAAAGTAAACAATCCTTGCACCCGTAAGTACAAGCACCGTTGTTTTGTCCCTGGTGGCAACAACACATCCCCTAGTCTCATGTTTCTGTCACTCAAGCTAAACATCAAGGGGCTGAACCCACAATCAAGCATAACGCTACCTCTTGGAGTTGCAACAAATCACTTGGCCAAATTAAAATACGGCAACGGAGAACATGCAAGAATTTACTAAAGAACACAAATATAAAAGAGAACCAAATATATTACTCATCACAATCTGAACATTATCTCATAATCCATCAGATCCCAGCAAACTCAGCATAGCAACATAGAAAGTGCCTCGATCATGTGAGACAGCTCACGAGGTCTCGAAAGTGGAAGCACAAAGAGGGAAGGAATACATCACATAGCTACTGGTCACGGACCCATGGTCCAAGGGGGACTACTCACGGCACATCCGGGAGGCGTCCATGGCGATGGATGGTCTCCCGGAGGGGATTCCTCCTTCCGGCAGGGTGCCGGGGCATCTTCTCCTGGCAGCCCCGATCTTGAAACGGCGGTGGCGGCGGAACAGAGAGGAGAACGGGAATAGCAGATCGATATTAGGGGTTTTCGTCACGGGGGGTAAATATAGGCGAAGGGGGCACCGAGGGGGCCACCAGTAAGCCAGGAGGCCTCCTGGCGTGGACTAGGGTGGGACCACGCCAGGGACCCTCTTGGGCCCGCGGTGGTGGCCCTTTTGCCATATCTTGGTTATTCCAGAAGCTTCCGTGACGCCGATTTTTTATATATTTTTTCCGGGATTTATTCGGCACTTTTAATGGCCGGAAAACCTGAAATACAAAAACAGCAGAAAAACAAGAACTGGCAACTGGGTGCACCGAGTTAATAGGTTAGTCGAAATATGATAAAAAGTGTATGAAAGTTCAAGCAAAACATGGCAAAGTCACACAAAACATGCATGGAGGAAGCATAAATTATAGATACGTTTGGGACGTATCACTTTACACTTGAATAATTTTTTTGAATTATGTGATATGCAAAAGTATAAAGAAATAGAAGGTGATGTTGTTAAGCTCAAGCTTTTTTCTTTCTCTTTAAGGACGGAGCTAAAATATGGTTTCAATCTTTGCCTAGGAATAGCATAGATTCTTGGAATAAGTGCAAAGATGCTTTTATTGGGAAGTACTACCCACCTGCTAAAATTATCCAATTGAGGAGTAACATTGTGACAATTGGATAATGAACACGTTTCCCAAGCTTGGGAACGTGTGAAATCTCTTGTTAAGAAATGCCCTACGCATGGTTTGACTACCTGGATGGTTGTCCGGACTTTTATGCAGGCTTGAACTTTACCTCGCGGAACCTGTTAGATTCGGCCGCGGGAGGAACCTTTATGTCCACTACACTCGGTGCTGCCACAAAACTCCTCGATGAGATGATGACCAACTATTCCCAATGGCACACCGAACGCGCTCCAACAGGTAGGAAGGTAAATTCTGTCGAGGAAATTACCTCCCTAAGTGATAAAGTTGATTTGATTATGTCTCTACTTACCAAGCAACCCTCTATTGATCCTCACGATGCTCCTTTAAATTATTTGGTTGCTCAGGAACAAGTAGATGTGAACTTCATTGCTAGAAACAACTTTAATAATAATGCTTATAGGGGCAACTTTGCTAGTAATCCTAGACCGTTTCCATCCACTTATGTGAACAACAACACCTACCCTAGCAACAAGAACCCCACTTCTGAATTAGAAAATATGCTTAGAGATTTTATCACTAACCAAAAAGCCTTCAACAAGAATGTGGAAGAAAAGCTAGCTAAATTAGATAATCTTTGTTTGAAGGTAGACAGCTTATCCCTTGATGTTGAGATGTTAAAAATTAGAACCTCTCCCCTTGAGGAGAGTAAGGCCACTCCTATTAATGCTATCCAGTTACAAATCAATGAAAATATTAGGATGATGACTAAACTTAAAGAAAGATGGGCTAGAGAAAAAGAGTAAGAGGATAGAATTAAGAGCCTTCGTACAAAACACACTGTTGCTACTATCCAAATTGTTGAGGACACTGAAACTATTAGCACCCAATGCACTCCTGGTCCCATCGGACCTATTAATGGTGATGCTAATACCTTAACCGTAGAAGAAGAAACTCCTATGAACATAGAGGGTTTCAAACAAGTGAGCTTATATGACACTACTACCACCTTTGATAGTAGTGATTTTGATTTTGATAGTTGCACCCTCTCAGAAATTATCAGCTGATTACATAAAATATCTAGAGACTCCCATACTAGCACACTTAATCTTGCCTTCACGGAGCATATCACAAATGCTCTTATCAAAGCTAGGGAAGAGAAGCTTAGAATAGAAGCCTCCATACCTAGGAAGCTAGATGATGGTTGGGACCCCATGATAAAAATTAAATTAAATAACTTCTCTTGCTATGCTTTATGTGACGTTCGAGCTAGCACCTCCGTCATGCCCAAAAGAATGTATGATATGTTTGAATTGAAACCTTTTGAATCATGTTCTTTTGGTGTTCGCCTTGTTGAATCTTCCATAAATAAACCTTTGGGGAAGATCGACGATGTTCTTATCATTTTCAATGAAAATTATGTTCCTGTTGATTTTACTATTATGGGCATTGAGTGTGAGCCTTCTTCTCAAATTATTTTGGGACGACCTTTTCTTCGCACCGTGGGTGCTCTTATTGACATGAAAGAGGGGAATATAAAATTTCAATTCCCTCTCAAAAAGGGGATGGAACACTTCCCTAGAAAGAAAGTCAAGTTACCTTTTGATTCCGTTACGCGGGCAAGCTATTCTCTTTCTCTTGATAAAACTTCATTCTTCTTTGGCCTTATGCCTAGCTTAAAGGCGTAAAAGAAAGCGCTTGTTGGGAGGCAACCCAAGATGTTTTTACTTCTTTTTTTAGTGGTCTTGATGATTGTTACTACTGTAGCAACATCATTGTATCTTTATTTTCAATCTTTGTGCCAAATATAGCCTCATACGACAAGGGAAGTGAAAGTTGTGACATGCTGTCCAGAAAACAGATTCTGTCCTCGTGACGGGAAAAATTAGAATAAATCACCAGTTCATCTGTTTGAGATGAATTTTTTACAAGGTGTGCTCTATACAATCACGGAACTTTCGTATTTTCTGAGTTTTTTATTTTGAGTTGCAGAAGTGCCCCTAAAAATTCTTTACTACCTGTTGTTCTGTTTTCACAGATTCTGCTACGTTTTGTCTCTCCTAACTTTTGCAAACCTTAAGTTTGCCTTTTCTTTGCAAAAACCTTTTGGCAATCTTGAGAAACAGTAGCTCTTCAAGAATATCTTTATATCCAGTGGGGAAAAATTATTTACTAAGGGTACTAACCTCTCTAATAAGCTTATGATGAGTTGTGTCTGAAGGGAGTTTTCAAGTGTGCGATGGAAGATGATGAAAGAAGATTCGGGAGTGTCAAGCGCTCAAGCTTGGGGATGACCCCATGCATCAAATATTCAAGGAGACTCAAGCGTCTAAGCTTGGTTATGCCCCCGTGCATCCCCTTCTCCATCAACAATCATCAGTTCGTCCTTCGTCTCACTATATTTTATCACTTCATGCGTTATGTGCTATGCTTGGAGCGTCTCGCTCTTAGGTTTTATTTTTAGTTTTCTTTAGCTTTTCTTGCTGTTCATAACAAGTTAGATCCCTTCTTACTTGGTGTGGGAGAGAAACACGCTCCACTTTCAAAATCTAGAACACATCATAGGATTCTTCATGCCTATCTTTTTGCTATTGTGTGTTCTTTATCTTTTCGTAGCTACTACCATGTTTAGTTTTAGTCTTAGTTTGCCATTAGCAAGAGCCTTGGATTTTGTTTAGTTTATTGCTGGAACTCTCTTTAGTTTTCAAGTTTATCTTGTTAAGAGAGTTGGTTGTTGCACTGAGTTGTTTCTTGTCTTGAAAGTAGGCAATTGAGGTTGCTATTTAATTTTAGTAGTAACTTGCAATAGTTTTGAGGTATTGATGCGAATAATGTGTGAACTTTTGGTGTCAAGAGCTCTACTTATTAGTTATAGGTGTCGTATTTTGGGCAATCCGTGTTTATTTTCAAAAACCTATAAAACTAGTTGAGAACTCTAGCTACTAGATGGATCACTAGTTCACTACTCTTCTGAGGGGTCGGATATTAGAGTACACTCACGTACCATGAGTCGAGGATGCGCAAGGATAACAAAACCCCCATACACTCCTCCTCGGGGTTCTTGTCTCTTTGTGAACCTCCTCATTAAATTGAGAGTTACCGATAATAAGTGCGTGACTTCTTCGGACTAATGTAAGTATTGAAAGTTGACACTTCCACCTCCTCATATTTGCTAGCCTTTGTTGTGCCGTGCATTGCCCCCTTCTCACTCCGAGAGTTGGCGTCCACCTTCGGCGGTACATCCAAACCCTTGGCATGATACACTCTGTCATCATAAACCTCCTTATATCTTTCCTCAAAAAAATCACCATACCTACCTACCAAGGCATTTCCATAGCCTTTCCGAGATATATTGCCATGCAACTTCCACCTCTTCATGACTTGATCTTCATGGCATACATGTTCCTGCTACACTGGCAGCAGCATACATTGCATACATCATGATAGCTACATCTTCTTTATGATTTGAGTACCTTGTAAAGTGTGAAAGATCTTCTTTACCCTCTTTTTAATTAGAGTGTTGCCCTTAAGTGAGGAAAAGATCCCAAAGTGTACAAAACAAAAGATCCCAAAGAGGAAAAATGAGAGTTAAATAGAAAGAGCCATTGAGGCCACCAAAAAAATACAAAAAAATAGGAAAAGATAAAAAGAAATAAAAAGAGAGAAAGGGGCAACACTACTATCCTTTTGAAAGATCCACACTAGTACTCCCTCTTATCCTTGTACTCCATAGAGATGATCATGCATATAGCTATGTGGGGACCTTCACACTATAGAACTTGGCTTGCATATTCCAAGGATGAGCCTCCTCAAAAGAGCTCTAGGTCTTCATAAGCGAGCAAGTTAGATGCACCCCCACTAGTTCCATTGGAAAGCTTTTCAGCTCATATGTGCAACCGTTGCATGGCAATCCCTACTACTCACATCATATCTATCATTTGACCTTCTCGCCTATGATTGTCCTCATTGATGTGAGCCTTTCTCACCTTTTTGACTTCCTCCTCCACCATATTCTCTCTTTGACATCCTAAGTGTCAAATCTCGTGCTTACGCTCATCCCTTGCATGAGTGCTGAAAATATCAAAAATAAGTGGATCAAATTGACTTGTACCTGGCTAGTGGTCTGGGGACGAGTCAAGATAAGATTCCAAAGAAGACCAAGTGTGAAACTTTAGTAGATTGAGTTCTCAACAATAATACTTTTTTATCGTATTCCCTATCCCCCTTCTTGCACGAAAACACCATTTGGAGACATTCGAGTCACGGACAGTGAGAGCTCCTGCACCTAATGTTCTTTCGTTGCTTGTTTCAATGCTAATATGGACTCTTGCATGTTATGACTTGAATTGAATTACATACCTTGATTGCTTTACTTTTCAAAGTCCTTATATGGTTGCTAGCATGTCACCACAGAAATTATGCCTGTTATCATTTACCTAATCGAGGACGAGGAGGAATTAAGCTTGGGGATGTTGATACGTCTCAAACGTATCGATAATTTCTGCTCGCTCCATGCATGTTTTGTGTGATATTACTATGATCTAGATACACTTTCATACAATTTTGATCATATTTGGACTAACCAACTAACGCAGTGCACCCCAGTCCCAGTTCCTGTTTTCTGCTGTTTTTCTATTCCAGGTTTCCCCCATATTAAAAATGCTCCAAAAATTCGAGAAAAGCGGATAAAAAATCAGCGCAACGGAGTCTTCCAGAAGCACCCAAGTGGGGCCAGAGGGCCACCACCAGGGGGGCGCCTGGACCCCTGGTGCCCCCCTGGCTTCCCCCTTCGCCTATTTATTCTCCGTGACGGGGAAACTCCGAAGACAGAACCCTATTTCACAAATTCTCCTCTAATCCGCCGCCGCCGCGCTTCCAAGATCGGGAGCACCGTCAGGACCCTTTCCGGTACCCTGCCGGAGGGAGCATCGACCTCCGAGAGCTTCTCCTCCACCATGGACGCTTCCCGGATGTGCCGTGATTAGTCTACCTTGGACCATGATGATGGCTTCTCACCCCTCGTTGGTTACCCAAAGTGGAAGGTTGAGATGTAGACAACAACAAATTTCCCTCGGTGAAGATACCAAGGTTTGTCTCCAGTAGGACTCCGACAATGACAGGAAGGTGACAACGGCGCCAACAATTACGAGGTTTACGTGGACCTGCACACACAACAGATAACTTTGCTCCCAACGAGTACAGATAGGTTGTCAATCCCTCCGGCCTTGTTGTTTACAAAGGATCAAACGCACGGGATAATAATGACAGCGATAGCAACAAAAAAGGAAATAAAGCAAAAAATAAATAGCAGGTGTAAACAGTGGTGGAAATATGGACCGGGGTCCCATGATGTTCACTAGTGATGTCTCTCTCCCAAAAGACAATAAAATTTCCATGCAAGGTAAATAAATTACAGCTGGGAAATTGACAGGATTATGTGCGCAAACCAATGCTAACTATGCTACAAAGAAAGGAAGAGGCCCAAAAGCTTGGGCGGTACGCCAAGACAAGTAGACCGAAATCCATCTGCATCTACCTACTAATCATCTACCTTGAGATATCTATCCAGAACATCTCGCTGGTATTAAGTTGCGAATCCCACCCAAAGTATAAACTCAAAGCAACAGACAACTGCATTAAAGAACTTTTCGTAAAGTAAACAATCATTGCACCCCGCAAGAACAAGCACCGTTTTTTTCTCCCTTGTGGCAATAACACATCCCCTAGAATCATGTTTCTGTCACTCAAGCTAGTCATCAGGGGGCATGAACCCACAACCATGCATAACGCTCCCTCTTGGAGTCACTACCTACTACTTGGCTAAAGCAATAAACAACAACGGAGAACATGCAATAATTACTCAAGAACATAAATATAAAAGAGGAGAATCAAATATATTACTCAAACACAATCTAAACATAGTCTGATAATCCATCAGATCCCAGCAAACTCAGCATACACTACTAGGAAAGGGCCTTATAGTGGCGTCCTTTTTTTCCTTTAGTGGCGCATTTCAAATGCACCACTAAGGACAAGCCACTAATAAGGCCAATGCGCCACCCATAAGGGTCTTAAGGGTGGCGCATTCTGAAAATGTGCCACTATTAATTTTTTTAAAATTTTGAATTTTGAATTTGGATCTGGAAAACAATTTCTTTATTAGTCTTAGGGGTGGCGCATTCTGAAAAAGTTCCACTATTAATTTTTTTTAAAATTTTGAATCTGGATCTGGAAAACAATTTTTTTATTTTTTATTTTTTTCTTAATCTCAGGTTAGCATGCTTAATGCTCGGTCCCTATGCTTAATCTCAGGTCAAACTAACCTTCATGGTCAAACTTCCCCGAGGGTCACCCATCCTAGCACTACTCCAACCCCAGCACGCTTAACTTCTCGGTTCTATTCAACTCTTACTCCAGCTCACCTAGCAGGCACTTGTTGATATATCTATCATATAAATCCTATTGAAACATGTTGATGTCTAGGACCTTGTTGATGTTCATGGGTGTGCCCAAATTTTCAATATTTTTTTGAAACTTTCTCGATGGGACCATTATCATATTTTGAACTTTTTTAAAAAAAATTGAAAATAAAAAAATAATTTTTTTAATGTTACTAGCTAAACTTTTTAGCTTTTTTTTGAAACTTCCCGATCGGTCCTCTAGCCTATTTTGAAATTTTTAAAAAATAAAAAAGTATTTTTTTTAAAATTCAAATTTTTCTGTTACTAGTGGCGCATTTCATACAAAATGCGCCACTACTATGTTCAATTTTTTTTCATTTTCTTTGACTCCAGATCTTCAAATGCCCGTAACTTTTTTCCTGTTAGGTTTTTGAGGATTCTAAAAATGTTCAACGGGTTACACCCGATTGAATTTGGATATAACTTTTGGAGTAGTTGATTTTTCATATAAAAAACTTTTTCATCGGAGGTCGTATGCAAAAGTTATGCCCATTTTACAAAATTCTCGAGAGATTTTGCAAAAAAAGTAGAAATTCATATTTTGTAAATTTTCCTAACAACTAGACCACATATCATATGGGAAACTTATTTTCTTTTATTTATTTTTCAAATTGAAAAGGCGGTCCACTAGGGGGGGTGTATTTGTGAATTTTCCCTCACAGTTTTTTGCATAGTAGTGGCGCATACAAGATGCGCCACCCCTAAGAGTTTACGGGTGGCGCATTCTGAATGCGCCACTAATAATTTCTTAGGGGTGGCGCATTCTGGGAATGCGCCACCCATAAGCTCTTAAGGGTGGCGCATCTCCAAAATGCGCCACCTATAAGGTTCTTAGGGGTGGCGCATTTCTCCAAATGCGCCACGTATAAGGGGATCCAGGGCTGGCCCACTCTTAGTTGTGTCGCATTTTTAAAAATGCGCCACCTATAAGAGCTTATGGGTGGCGCATTTTTTACCAGTGCGCCACCCCTTACAACATAGTGGCGCATTACATATAAAATGCGCCACTAATAAGGTTTCCATGTATAGCTATTTCTCTAGTAGTGATAGCAATAGCAGAAAGATTACATATGTGCCTCGATCATGTAGGGCAGCTCACGAGGTCTAAACCATGAAGAACCAAGAGGGGAGGAGAACATCACATAGCTACTGATCATGGACCCATGGTCCAAGGTGGACTACTCACGGTTCATCCCGGAAGCATCCATGGTGGTGAAGAAGCTCCTGGAGGTGGTTCCTCCCTCCGACAGGGTGCCGGGAAGAGGGCTCCTGGTGCTCCCGATCTTGGAAGCGCTGCGGCGGAATAAAAGAGGAGAGATCGCGAAAAAGGGTTCTGTCCTCGAGGGTTTCGGGACAAGAGAGATATATAGGAGAAGGGGGGCAACCAGAGGTGGACCAGGGGCCCCAGGCACCCCTTGGCGCGGCCTAGGGGGTGGCCGCGCCAGGTGGCCGCCTGGGCCACCCCTAGCTCCCCTCTGGCCTCACGTTGGCTCTTCCCGAAGCTTCATGTACGCTGATTTTTCCTAGATTTTCTCGGAAATTTTCTGGCACTTTAAGTAACGGGAAAACCTGAAATAGAAAAACAGCAGAAAACAGGAACTTGCACTGGGGTGCACTGAGTTAATAGGTTAGTCCAAATATGATCAAAAGTGTATGGAAGTGCATCAATATCATACCAATATCACACAAAAGATGCATGAAGCAAGAAGAAATTATAGATACGTTTTGGACGTATCGCATGGGTCCATGATCAGTAGCTATGTGATGTTCTCCTCCCCTCTTTGTTCTTCATGGTTTAGACCTCGTGAGCTGCCCTACATGATCGAGGCACATATGCAATTCTTTCTGCTTTTGTTATGCTGAGTTTGATGGGATCTGATGGATTATGAGCTTATTTTCAGATTGTGATAGAGTAATATAATTGGTTCTTATCTTTTGTATTTTTTGTTCCGAAGTAATTCTTGCATGTTCTCCGTTGCTATTTATTGCTTTGGCCAAGTGGTAGGTAGTGACTCCAAGAGGGAACGTTATGCTCGATTGAGGGTACATGCCCCCTGATGACACGCTTGAGTGACAGAAACATGAGTCTAAGGGATGTGTTGTTGCCACAAGGGGGAAAACAACGGTGGTTGTAACCACGATTACAAGGATTGTTTACTTTATGCAAAGTTCTTTTTAATGCAGTTGTCTGTTGCTTTGGGTTTACACTTTGGGTGGGGCTCGCAACTTAATACCAGCGAGATGTTCTGGATAGATATCTCAAGGTGGATGATTAGTAGTAGATGCAGATGGATTTCGGTCTACTTATTTTTGTGTACTACCCATGCTTTTGAGCCTCTTCCTTTCTTTTGTAGCATAGTTAGCATTGCGGTGCGTTTATAATCCTTTCAATTTCCTGTCTGTAATTTGTTTACCTCGCATAGCAGTCTTATCGTCTTTTGGGAGAGAGACATCACTAGTGAACATCACGGGACCCCGATCCATATTCTCATCATTGTTTACATGCTCATTTACTTTATTGCTTTTTAGTTTCAGTTGCTATCACTATCATTATCCTGTGTTTTTATCCTTTGTAAACAACAAGAACGTAGAGATTGACAACCTCTTTGAACTTCGTTGGGAGCAAAGTTAATTGTGTTGTGTGCAGGTCCGCGTCAGGTGCGCCGCTGACACCTACTTATCATCGCCGGAGTTCTACTGGTCGATACTCAACCTCGGTATCTTCATCAAGGGAAACTTGCTGCTACGCTGTATCTTACCTTCCACTTGGGGTAACCAACAAAGGGAGAGAAGCAATCCTCTCTCGCGTATCACTTGCTGCTACTACTATGGGTTTCACTGAAAACACTAAGTTGTGTGACTTCACTAGTCACAAAAACAATGACTTCATCAAGACTCATGTTGCTCCACCTGCCACTTCAGCACCTTCTTATGAAATTAAACCTACTTTGCTGAATCTTATTATGAAAGATCAATTCTCCGGTGTTGGAGATGATGTTGCTTTGCACTTGAATAATTTTGTTGAGCTTTGTGATATGCAAAAGTACAAAGAAGTAGATGGTGATATTGTTAAGCTTAAGCTTTTTCTTTTCTCCTTGAGAGGAGGAGCTAAAGTGTGGCTTCAATCCTTGCCTAGGAATATCATAGATTCTTGGGATAAGTGCAAGGATGCTTTTATTGGGAAGTACTACCCACCTGCTAAGATTATCCAGTTGAGGAGTAACATTATGAATTTTAAGCAATTGGATAATGAACACGTTGCCCAAGCTTGGGAACACATGAAATCTCTTGTTAAGAATTTCCCTACACGTGGTTTGACTACTTGGAGGGTTATCCATACTTTTTATGCAGGTTTGAACTTTACCTCGCGAAATCTGTTAGACTCGGCCGTGGGAGGAACCTTTATGTCAACTACACTTGGTTCTGCCACGAAACTATTGGACCAGATTATGACAAACTACTCTCAATGGCACACCGAAAGAGCTTCAACATGTAGGAAGGTAAACTTTGGTGAGGAGATCTCCTCTTTAAATGAAAAGTTTGACATGATTATGTCTTTACTTACCAAGAAATACCTATTGATCTTAATGATGTTCCTTTGAATTCTTTGGTTGCTCAAGAGCAAGTAGATGTTTATTTTATCTCTAGGAACAACTTTAATAATAATGCTTATAGGAGTAATTTTGGTAGCAACAATGCTAGACCGTTCCCATCCAACAACTATGGGAACAACAACACTTATCCTAGCACCAAAAACTCCACTTCTGAATTAGAGAGCATGCTTAAGGACTTTATCAGTTCTCAAAAGCCTTCAACAAGAGTGTAGAAGAGAAAATAGAAAAACTAGATAGTCTCTCTTTGAAGGTAGACAATATAGCCCATGTTGTAGAAATGCTTAAAATTAGAACCTCTTCCCTAGAGGAAAGAAAAACTACACCCATGAATGCTATCCAAGTCCAAATTAATGAAAACATTAGTATGCTACCACCACTTTAATTAATGATAGTGATCTTGATTTTGATAATTTTAGTCTTTCTGAAGTTATCACCTTTTTGCAAAGAATGGCTAAAGACCCCCACACTAGCACACTCAACATTGCCCTCACCGAGCATATTACCAATGATCTTATCAAAGCTAGTGAGGAGAAGCTCAAGCTAGAGACTTCTATTCCTAGGAAGCTAGAATATGGTTGGGATCCTATAGTCAAAATTAAATTGAAAATTTTCTCTTGCTTTGCGTTATGTGATGTTGGAGCTAGTGCATCCGTTATGCCCAAAAGAATGTATGATATGATCAATTTGAAACCTTTTGATACATGTTCTTTTGGTGTTCGTCTTGTTGATTCTTCTGTAAAGAAACCTTTAGGGAGGATTGCTGATGTTCTTATTGTTGTCAATTCTAATTATGTTCTCGTTGATTTTCTTGTCATGGACATTGAGTGTGATCCCTCATGTCCAATTATTTTGGGACACCCTTTTCTTCACACCGGTTGTGCTATCATTGAAATGAAAGAAGGGACAATTAGATTCCAATCCCCCCTCAAAAAGGGAATGGAACACTTCCTTCGAAAGAAGATTAAGTTACCTTATGAGTCTGTTATACGGGCAAGCTATTCTTTTGATATTGACAAAACTTGATCTTTTTGTATCATGCCTAGCTAAAAGGCATAAAAGAAAGCGCTTGTTGGGAGGCAACCCAAGATGTTTTTTACTTTCAGTTTTAGTGGTCTTGATGCTTGTTACTACTGTAGCAACATCATTGTATCTTTATTTTCAAGCGTTGTGCCAAGTTTTAGCCTCCGATTACATGTTGTCCAGAAACAGATTCTGCCCCCTTGACGAAAAAATTAGCCAAGAATCACCAGATCATCTTTTTGATCTGAATTTTTTTGACAGTATGCTATATACAATTAGCTTTCATGCGCCTGTTCTGAGTTTATGATTTGATTTGTAGAAGTACCCCGAAAAAATTATTTACTACCTGCTGGTCTGTTTTTCACAGATTCGGCCACGTTTTGCTTTTTCATCGTTTTGCAAATCTTAAGCTTTCCTTATCTTTACAAAATTTTTTTGGCAATCACGAGAAACAATATCTCTTCATGAAAATCTTTATTTCCAGTGGAGAAAAAATATTTTATTATGGGTATTAACCACTCTAATCAGCTTATGATGAGTTTCGTATGAAGGGAGTTTTCAAGTATGCGAAGGAAGATGACGAAAGAAGATTCGGGAGTGTCAAGCGCTCAAGCTTGGGGATGCCCCCATGCACCCCAAGAAATATCCAAGCAGACTCAAGCGTCTAAGCTTGGGGATGCCCCCGTGCATCCCTGATGTCACGATACTTCACTTCTCACCCCTCGTTGGTTTACCAAAAGTGGAAGGTTGAGATGTAGAGTAGCGGCAGTTTCCCTCGGTGAAGATACCAAGGTTTGTCTCCAGTAGGACTACGATAACGACAAGTAGGTGTCAACGGCACCAGAGAGTGGCGGCTGATGTGGACCTGCACACACAACAAATAGCTTTGCTCCCAACGAGTACAAAGGGGTTGTCAATCCATCCGGCCTTGTTATTTACAAAGGATAAAAAGCACGGGATAATAATGATAGTGATAGCAACGAAAAAGTAAATAAAACAGTAAATTGATAGCGAGTGTAAACAGTGTTGGAAATATGGACCGGGGTCCTATGATGTTCACATGTGATATCTCTCTCCCAAAAGACGATAAAATAGCCATGCGAGGTAAACAAATTACAGCTGGGCAATTGACATGATTATGTGCGCAAACCAATGCTAATTTTGCAATAAAGAAAGGAAGAGGCTCAAAAGCATGGGCGGTACGCCAAAACAAGTAGACCGAAATCCATCAACATCTACCTACTAATCATCCACCTTGAGATATCTATCCAGAACATCTCGCTGGTATTAAGTTGCGAATCCCACCCAAAGTGTAAACTCAAAGCAACGGACAACTGCATTAAAGAACTTTGCGTAAAGTAAACAATAATTGCACCCCGCAAGTACAAGCACCGTTGTTTTCCCCCTTGTGGCAACAACACATCCCCTAGACTCATGTTTCTGTCACTCAAGCTAGTCATCAGGGGGCATGAACCCAAAATCATGCATAACGCTCCCTCTTGGAGTCACTACCTACTACTTGGCCAAAGAAATAAACAGCAACGGAGAACATGCAAGAATTACTCTAGAACATAAATATAAAAGAGGAGAATCAAATATATAACTCAAACACAATCTGAACATAATCTCATAATCCATCGGATCCCAGCAAACTCAGCATAGCAACAGTAGAAATATTACATATGTGCCTCGATCATGTAGGGCAGCTCACGAGGTCTAATCCATGAACAACAAAGAGGGGAGGAGAACATCACATAGCTACTGATCATAGACCCATGGTCCAAGGTGGACTACTCACGGTTCATCCGGGAAGCGTCCATGGTGGTGGAGAAGCTCCCGGAGGTGATTCCTCCCTCCTGCAGGGTGCCGGGAAGAGGTCTTCTGGTTCTCCCGATCTTGGAAGCACGGCGGCGGCGGAACAGCGGAGAGATCTCGAAAAAGGGTTCCTGTCTCGGGGTTTTCACGCCACGGGGAATAAATAGGCGAAGGGGGGCAGCCAGGGGGTCCACCAGGGGTCCAGGCGCCCCCCTGGCGCGGCCCCACCCTGGGGCGAGCCGGGAGGGCGCCTGGGGCCCTGGTGGGTCCCCTCTGCCCCCCCCCTCGGTGATTCCGAAAGCTTCCTGTACGCTTATTTTTTATTGGATTTTTCCCGAATTTTTGGAGCACTTTTAATATGGGGAAACCTGAAATAGAAAAACAGCAGAAAATAGGAACCGGCACTAGGGTGCACTGAGTTAATAGGTTAGTCCAAATATGATCAAAAGTTTATGGAAGTTCATCAATATCATAGCAATATCACACAAAAGAGGCATGGAGCTAGCAGAAATTATAGACACGTTTTGGACGTATCAACATCCCCAAGCTTAATTTCTGCTCGTCCTCGAGTAGGTAAATGATAACAAGCATAATTTTTGTGGTGACATGCTAATAACCATAAAAGAACTTTTAAGTAAAGCAATCAAGGCATGTAATTCAATTCAAGTCATCACAGGTAAGAGTCTATATTTAGCATTGAAACAAGCAACATAAGAACATAAAGGTGCAAGAGCTCTCGCTGTCCGTGACTCGAATGTCTCCAAATGGTGTTTGCGTGCAAGAAAGGGGATAGGGATATACGAGCAAGTATTTTTGTGTTGAGAACTTAATCTACTAAAGTTTCACACTTGGTCTTCTTTGGAATCTTATCTTGACTCATCCCCAAACCACTAGCCAGGTACAAGTCGAAATGATCCACTCCTTTTCGACATTTTGAGCACTCATGCAATGGATGAGCGTAAGCAAGAAAGTTGACACTTAGGATGGAAAAGAGAGAATATGGTGGAGGAGGAAGACAAAAAGAGTGTGAAAGGCTCACATCAATGAGGACAATCATAGGCGAGAGAAAGCCAAATGATAGGTATGATGTGAGGAGTACGGATTTCCATGCAACGGATGCACATATGAGCTAAGGTAAGCTCTCCAATGGAACTAGTGGGGATACATCCAACTTACTTGCTCAAGAATACCTAGAGCTCATTTGAGGAGGCTCATCATTGGAATATACAAGCCAAGTTCTATAGTGTGAAATTCACCACATAGCTATATGCATAAATGATAATCTCTATGGATTACAAGATATAAGAGGGAGTACGAGTGTGGATCTCTCAAAAGGAATAGTAGTGTGCCCCTTTCTCTCTTGTTATTTCTTTTTCTCTTTTTTTCTATTTTTTTGGTGGCCTCAATGGCTCTTTCTGTTTCCCTCATTTGTCCTCTTTGGGATATTTTAATTTGTCCACTTTGGGATATTTTCCTCACTTTAGGGACAACACTCTATATATTACAAAAAGTATAGAAGATCTTTCACACTTTACAAAGTACTCAAATCATAAAGAAAATGTAACTATCATGATGTATGCAAATTTATGCCTCTGCCAGTGTAGCAGGATATGCAATGATACTAGCGCGTCATGTAGCAATGATTAGGGAAAGGCCCAACTAGCATGCGGCTCATCGATCAAGCAAGTAGCATGTATGACATGAAGATCAAGTCATCAGAAGATGGGTGTTGCATGGCAATATATCTTGGAAAGGCTATGGAAATGCCTTGATAGATAGGTATGGTGGCTGTTTTGAGGAAGGATATAAGGAGGTTTATGATGACAGAGCGTATCGTGCCAAGGGTTTGGATGTACCTGCGAAGGTGGACGCCAACTCTCGGAGTGAGAAGAAAGCAATGCACGGCACAAGAGAGGCTAGAAAAATATGGGAAGGTGGAACTGTCAACTTTCGAACACTCACATTAGTCCGAAGAACTCATGCACTTATTATCGGTAACACTCAATCTAATAAGGAGGTTTCAAAAATAGACAAGTACCCCGAGGAGGAGTGTATGGGGGTTTGGTTATCCTTGCGCATCCTCGACTCATGGTACGTCAGTGTACTCTAATATTCGACCCCTCAGAAGAGTAGTGATCCATCTAGTAGCTAAAGTTCTCAACTAATTTTGTAAGTTTTGAAAATAAACACAGATTGCCCAAAATACGACATCTATCATGTCAGAACCCTCTGTTAGGTAATGTGCTAGGGTTAGTTAGTACTCTTGCATCATGTCAAAATTTCAAAAGAAATCTTTGAAATCAAATCAAAAGCAAATGGGAGAAGGAACACCCCCCAGATGAATTAATTCAAAAGGACAGATAAAAATCTTCTCCAAAAATTCATGTTAGATTTTTGAAAAATCTTATAAATGAGTGTGATCACATATCAAGTGATGTGGGACCCACCCCATGCTCATAGAATTTTCAAATATTCAAACAGTGCCTTGGAATTAAAGAAATACCCCTATTTGATTTAAGTTTCAAATTATTTGAATTTTAAAAATGTTGAAACTTTATAAGTGGCTAGTCTATATTATTATGAGGCCACATAAAAGTTTTCAGCATTTAATAAAATGATTTGGTATTTTTACCAAAGTCAAAACAAATTTACAGTAAAAACACAGCTGCGTGCCCGGCATGCCGTGGCCGTCGCGGTGGCAGCTCCACAGCGACCCCCCTGCCTCCTTCTCGCCGCCCGCGTGTTCTGGAGAAGCCCAGGTCACTTTCCCCTCCTTCCTCGCCCTCCAGTTCGTCCTCCCCACGAAGAACAGCGGCGCACCCGTAGCCTAGCCGGAGCGCAGCCGTGCGGACTCGCAGCCATCGACGTCGAGGAGCCAAGCCAAGGTGTCCAGGGAGTTCGTCGTCGTCATCTTCATCGACCTGCGAAAGGAATCGGAGCCGGACGCCTCCACGAGCTCGCTAGCTTCTTCGTCTTCATCGCCGGCCGCCGTGGATCGACTTCGAATTCCGGCAACTCCAGCGCCTCCCCGAGCAAGCCACCACTCCAGATAGATTCAGGGTGAGCTCGCAAGCGAAACCCCTCTTTATCCCCCCTCGATTTCTTCCTCTAGCCGGATCCGCCATGGGAACCCGAGCACCTCGCCGCCATGGTCGTCGTCCTCCTCGCTCCAGTGCTCGTCGTGAACCCCCCGTTCACGCGTTTGACTCCTGCACGTGCTAGCGTTCGAACAAGCCCCGAATCGACTCCAACCGTGCACCACAACGACGACTGTGACCTCGCCGTGGTTCTGTCGCCGCCAAGGTCGAAGCAGTCGACGAACGCGACCTCCCCGACGACGTACAAGTGGTGCTTTCGACACGGCTCTTCACGGGCTTTCGAACGGTGGTCTCGGCGCAGAGTTTGGAGGCCAGGAGAGGAAGAACGAGCAGCGCCGCCGTGACTCCAGTCGCCGGCGTTTAGCCGCCGGCGTGTCAGCCCAAAGCCCCCCTGTTAATTACTCGGCTAATGACCCCTGGGTCACTGACCAGTGGGCCCAGTGGCTTAATTAAGCCACTGGATTAACTTAACCCACCGGTTAATTGAACCCAGCCACTGACAGGTGGGACCCTCTTGTCAGCCCCCCCCTTACGTCAGCCTGACGCATTAAATCATTTAAATGAATTTCCTGAGATTATTTGAATTAAAGAAATTCCAGGAATTCCAGAAAATACCCCAAACTTTGGAAATTCATAGAAAATTCATATTAACTCCAAATTGGACAAATAATATATGAAAAATGATCAGGAGAAAATTATCTTTCCAAATATGCAACTTTGAACTCTGTTCGAGTTGATTTTCAAATGGGACCAGTAGCATATGTCATTTGGTTTATTTGAATTTAATTCAAATTCAAATCAATTGATTTTGCAACTTGGACCATGGGTTTAAGCTACAATTCAACCACACTTCAGAGGCATATCATACACATTTGAAGTTGTTTCAAAATGATCGAACTATATCACATACAACTTGGTTAATGTTGAATTCAAATGTGGAGTTTGAATTTGCATTTCAAATGCATAATACTCCACTTAAATGGAATTGCCTCACACATCAAAACTTATACTTCAAGTTTCAACATTCATTCATGTGCTTGAGCATTGCATTCATATTGATTGCTACTTCGTGCTTTGTTTGTCGGGTAGAGGTGGAACCGGAGCAAGAGGTTGCAACCTTCGTTGAAGACCCCGAACCCGAACCTCGTCAGCAAGGCAAGCAAACCCCCATTGATCATGTCGATAAAATCCCACTTCCCTCTCATGTCTCGCTTATGCATTGTTTAGGATGATCACCATGATTCGTTTCTACCGCATAGATGAACCCATTCCTTTGCATGACCTATCATTTTGTCACAGTAGTAAGCAAACCACAATCCTAGCAAATGTAGGAGTTGTTTGATATCATGTGGCCCCTGCAATGTTACTGCTTATTGCATGCTTAGTAAGATACCATGTTGTTACTGTGATGTGAGTCGGGATGGGAATGATCATGTTGATGTTGGTAGAAAAGTGTTGGTGAATCGACCCTAATACAAGGTGAACGATGAGAGGCTGTGTAGGAGTACACGGTGGGTTGTCTCGTTGAACACCGCCCTAGTACGAGTTCTTGTGTGGTGATCCAAGATGAAGAGTACAACCACACATTGGGCTCACTGACCCCTCTCAACTTACTAACTCATCCCTTTCGATGTCCAGATGTCGCAATAGTTCGGAGTTCTGGTAGGTCTGTGGCCTGGATGCTAAGTGAGAGAACGGCTCATCCGAGACCGGCTTATGCACCACGCACACATCACTTGGGTCCACTTCGGTAAACCGGCCGGGTTCACGATTGTGGTAACCAACCCAAGTAGGCGGCTTTCTCGGACTAGATCGGCTATGAGGTAACAGTTGTGGTGAGCATCCTCGCTGGCACCCCTTGAATGGTGTCGAGATCAAAGGCGGTAAATGATGATCATGTGTGTGTAGCGGTACACCCTTGCAAGGTTAACAAAACTATTCGAATAGCCGCGTCCGCGGTTATGGACTACTTGGAAAGCTTAGCTTGATTATTAGACAACTTGAACTGGATACTTCTAAAACACACCAAGATAAGTGTGAGTGCTATGGCGTGCTTTCTCGTGGGGAAGTCGAGGAAGGCACCATAGTGGCGTAATTGGTTGGAGAAAGTAGTGGACTCGTGTACGCTTCTTACCTCAAAGTCTGGTATTCGTAGTTTAGGATTAGCCAAGTCAAAGCTGGCAGTTCTGCAAGTGAACCCCACCTCCCTTTATCTTGATACATGTGCATGAGTAGTATAGCTCCTATGTAAGTCTTGCTGAGTACGACTTTGTACTCACGTTTTCTTAATCTATGTTTTAGATGATGCCACTGACCCCGAAGGTGGCTTCTTCATCGAGCTGGACGACTGAAGACCAACTAGTCTAGTCCCAGTCAGACGACTGGTTCCCTCGTGGAGGGTTTGTGTTTAAATAAGGCTTCTTAAGCCATTTGTTAAACTTGTCTGTACTCAGACATAATTTGCTTCTGTGTGTGTTGTAATGTTGGATCACATGTTTGTGATCTCTGTTTGCACTCTATAAGAGTTATCAATAAAATTGTACACTTTGTAGAGAATTGCAATGGTACCTGCTGTTCATACAAGGCATGTGTGCTGCGTGTATGTTTATAACATGCATGTCTTTGTATGGGTTTTCGAGACCTTAGTTGTGTTCTGGCTGGCGGTCTTTCATACACCAAGTGGCCCTTAGATGTGCGCATCTTGGGGCATCGCGATGCGATTGTTCGAGACTCTGTCTCGTGCACACTTTGTGGCATGATCGAGCCCGCCCTAGACCCCGACTAAGTGATCGGGCTGGAGTAAGTCTATGTAAGAGTTATGAGATAGTCGATAGTATGGTTGAGGCGACTTGTCTTTGAATATGGGAGTTCACCACCCATATCATTAGACTTGTGTGCGGACGATGAGGACCCATCTCAGTTGATCATCCGTCCTGGATGGGATGCCCCTCACGTACGATGCTTTCCGAGAACGTTCTGTGCTTGGCCTTGTCTGCTTAGACAAGTGGGTACGGTTCTCGGCTCTCCATATGACTATGCCTTAACTGGAATTGCATACGCTAACCCCGGGTCCCGACATATCACTAATAGGATAAAGCTCTTGACACCAAAAGTCCAAACATTACTCAAAACAATACCTCAAAACTATTGCAAGTTACTACTACAAAAGAATAGCAACCTCAATTACCTACTTCAAGTCAAGACACAAAACTCAGTGCAACAGGCAAACTCTCTAATCAAAATAAACATGAAAACTCAAGAGAGTTCCAGGAACAAACTAAACAAAAGCTCTTTGAAAAGGTAAGTATGAAAACTAAGAGCAAAACATAACAGTAGCTATGGAAAAGATAAAAAATACACACATCAAAGATAAGCATGAAAAATCCTATATTGTGTTCTAGATTTTGGAAGTGGAGCGTGTTTCTCTCCCACACAAAGAAATCCGGGTTCTAACTTGTTATGAACAGCAAGAAAAGCTAAATAAAACTAAAAATAAAACCTAAGAGCGAGACGCTCCAAGCATAGCACATAATGCATGAAGTGATAAAAATATAGTGAAACGAGAGACGAACTGATAATTGTTGATGGAGAAAGGGGTGCATGGGGGCATACCCAAGCTTAGATGCTTGAGTCTTCTTGAATATTTCTTGGGGGTGCACGGGGGCATCCCCAAGTTTGAACGTTTGACCCTCCTGAATCTTGTTTTATCATCTTCCCTCGCACACTTGAAAACTCCCTTCATACATAACTCATCATAATCTGATTAGCGAGGTTAGTACCCATAGTAAAATAATTTTTCTCTACTGGAAATAAAGATAATCTTGAAGAGCTACTGTTTCTCAAGATTTCCAAAAAGTGTTTGCAAAGAAAAAGCAAGCTTAGGGTTTGCAAAACAAAGTAAAGGAAAAACAGGACATAATCTGTGAAAAACAGACCAGCAGGTAGTAAAGAATTTTTAGGAATACTTCTGCAACTCAAATCAAAAAACTCAGAACATACGAAAGTTTCGTAATTGTATAGAGCACTCTGTGTAAAAAATTAGCTCAAAAATATGAACTGGGATTTTTTTTGTGATTTTTCTAGTTACGAGGACAGAATCTGTTTTTTGGACAGCATGTCACAACTTTCACTTCCCTTGTCGTATGAGGCTATAAAAGGAACAAAGCTTGAAAAGTAAAGATAAAATGATGTTGCTACAGTAGTAACAATCATCAAGACCACTAAAAACAGAAGGAAAACAAAAAGGAAGTCCTAAATTCGTTGCGGGCTGCCTCCCGAAAGGGCTTCTTTAAAGCCATTAGCTAGGCTTAATGCAAATAGATCAAGTATTTTAAAGAAAATAACTAGCCCGTGTGACGGACTCATAAGGAAACTTGATCTTTTTCCTAGGGAAGTGTTCCATCCCTTTCTTGAGAGGGAATTGGAATTTTATAATCCCTTCTTTCATATAAATAATAGCACCCACGGTGCGAAGAAAAGGACGTCCCAAAATAATTGGACAAGAAGGTTCACATTCAATGTCCATAGTAGTACAATCAACGGGAACATAGTTGTCATTGACAATGATAAGAACATCATCGATCTTCCCCAAAGGTTTCTTTACGGAAGAATCGACAAGACGAACACAAAAAGAACAAGGATCAAAAGGTTTCAATTCAAATATATCATACATTCTTTTGGGCATAACAGAGGTACTAGCTCCAACATCACATAAAGCATAGCAAGAAAAGTTATTCAACTTAATTTTAATCATAGGATCCCAACCATCTTCTAGCTTTCTAGGTATGGAGGCTTCTACCCTAAGCTTCTCCTCCCTAGCTTTGATGAGAGCATTAGTGATATGCTCCGTGAAGGCAAGATTAAGTGCGCTAGTGTGGGGGTCTCTAGACATCTTGTGAAGGAAATGAATAACTTCATAAAGGTTGCAATTGTCAAAATCAAGGTCACTACTATCAAGTAAAGTGGTAATGGTGTCCTTTAGGCTCACTTGTTTGGTAGCTTCTATAGTCATAGGAATTTCTTCTTCTACGGTTGAGGTCATAGCATCACCATTAATAGGTCCTATGGAACTAGGGGTGCATTGCGTGCTAAGAGTTTGGATATCCTCAACCATTTGGATAGTACCAACAGTATGGTGTGTAGGAAGGCTCTTAATTCTATCCTCTTCCTCCTTTTCTCTAGCCCATCTCTCTTTAAGTTTAGCCATCATCCTAATGTTTTCATTAATTTGCAATTCGATAGCATTCATAGGAGTGACCTTCCTCTCCTCAAGGGGAGAAGTTCTAATTTTAAGCAATTCTACTTCGTTGGATAAATTGTCTACCTTCGACGAGAGGTTATCTAGTTTGTCTAGTTTTTCCTCTACACTCTTGTTGAAGGCCTTTTGGGTAGTGATAAAGTCTTTAAGCATACTCTCTAATTCAGAAGTGGAGTTTTTGGTGCTAGGATAAGTGTTGTTCCTCCCATAGTTGTTGGAGGGGAACGGTCTAGGATTGATACCAAAATTACTCCTATAAGTATTGTTATTGAAGTTGTTTCTAGAGATAAAGTTCACATCTACTTGATCTTGAGCAATCAAAGAATTTAAAGGTACATATTGAGGATCAATAGGAGATTTCTTGGTAAGTAGAGACATAATCAAGTCAACTTTTTCATTTAGGGAGGAGATCTCCTCGACAGAGTTTACCTTCCTACCTGTTCGAGCTCTTTCGGTGTGCCATTGGGAATAGTTGGTCATCATCTCATCGAGAAGTTTTGTGGCAGCACCAAGTGTAGTTGACATAAAGGTTCCTCCCGCGGCCGAATCTAGCAGGTTTCGCGAGGTAAAGTTCAAGCCTGCATAAAAAGTTTGGATAACCATCCAAGTAATCAAACCATGCGTAGGGCAATTCTTAACAAGAGATTTCATGCGTTCCCAAGCTTGGGCAACGTGTTCATTATCCAATTGTTTAAAAATCATAATAAAGCTCCTCAAGTGGATAATTTCAGCAGGGGGATAGTACTTCCCAATAAAAGAATCCTTGCACTTGTCCCAAGAATCTATGCTATTCCTAGGCAAGGATTGAAAGCGGATTTTAGCTTCATCTCTCAAGGAGAAAGGAAAAAGCTTAAGATTAACAATATCACCATCTACTTCTTTGTACTTTTGCATATCACAGAGCTCAATAAAATTATTTAAGTGCAAAGCAGCATCATCTCTAGCACCAGAGAATTGATCTTTCATAACAAGGTTCAGCAAAGTAGGTTTAATCTCATAAGAAGGTGTTGAAGTAGCAGGTGTAGCAATAGGAGTGCATATAAAGTCACTGTTGTTGTGACTAGTGAAGTCACACAACTTGGTGTTCTCGGAGGAACCCATAGTAGCAGCAAGCAAGATAACTTTTTTTTGTTTTTTGATAAAGGACACTAAAGCAAAAATTGAAAGGTAAACAAACAAGACTAAAAAGCAAAGATAAAAGATAGTGTGCAACTCCCCTATCTTGAAGAGCAGAGTCCCCGGCAATGGCGCCAGAAATTGCTTTGATGTCATGAGACTTCACTTCTTGCCCCTCATTGGTTTACCCAAAGTGGAAGGTTGAGATGTAGAGTAGCGGCAATTTCCCTTGGTGAAGATACCAAAGTTTGTCCCCAGTAGGACTCCGATAACGATAAGTAGGTGTCAACAGCGCCAGAGATTGGTGGCGGACGTGGACCTACACACACAACAAATAGCTTTGCTCCCAACGAGTACAAAGGGGTTGTCAATCCCTCCGGCCTTATTGTTTACAAAGGATAAAATGCACGGGATAATAATGATAGTGATAGCAACGGAAAAGTAAATAAAGCAGCAAATTGATAGCGAGTGTAAACAGTGTTGGAAATATGGACCGGGGTCCTATGATGTTCACTAGTGATGTCCCTCTCCCAAAAGACGATAAAATATCCATGCAAGGTAATGAAATTACAGCTGGGCAATTGACAGGATTATGTGCGCAAACCAATGCTAATTATGTTATAAAGAAAGGAAGAGACTCAAAAGCATGGGCGGTACGCCAAAACAAGTAGAACGAAATCCATCTGCATCTACCTAGTAATCATCCACCTTGAGGTATCTATCCAGAACATCTCGCTGGTATTAAGTTGCGAATCCCACCCAAAGTGTAAACTCAAAGCAACGGACAATTGCATTAAAGAACTTTGCGTAAAGTAAACAATCCTTGCACCCGCAAGTACAAGCACCGTCGTTTTCCCCCTTGTGGCAACAACACATCCCCTAGACTCATGTTTCTGTCACTCAAGCTAGTCATCGGGGGGCATGAACCCACAATCATGCATAACGCTCCCTCTTGGAGTCACTACCTACTACTTGGCCAAAGCAATAAACAGAAACGGAGAACATCTAAGAATTACTCAAGAACATAAATATAAAAGAGGAGAATCAAATATATAACTCAAACACAATCTGAACATAATCTCATAATCCATCGGATCTCAGCAAACTCAGCATAGCAACAACAGAAATATTACATATGTGCCTCGATCGTGTAGGGCATCTCACAAGTTCTAATCCATGAAGAACAAATAGGGGAGGAGAACATCACATAGCTACGTATCATAGACCCATGGTCCAAGGTGGACTACTCACGGTTCATCCGGGAAGCGTCCATGGTGGTGGAGAAGCTCCCGGAGATGGTTCCTCCCTCCGGCAGAGTGTTGGGAAGAGGTCTTCTGGTGCTCCCGATCTTGGAAGTTCGGCGGCGGCAGAACAGAGGAAAGATTGCGAAAAAGGGTTCCCGTCTCGGGGTTTTCACGTCACGGGGAATAAATAGGCGAAGGGGGAAGCCAGGGGTCCAGGCGGCCCCCTGGCGCGGCCCCACCCTGGGGCGTGCCGGGAGGGCGTCTGGGGCCCTGGTCGGTCCCCTCTGCCCCCCCCCCCCCCCCGGTGATTCCGGAAGCTTCCTGTACGCAGATTTTTTATTGGATTTTTCCCGAATTTTGGAGCACTTTTAATATGGGGGAAACCTGAAATAGAAAAACAGCAGAAAACAGGAACTGGCACTGGGGTGCACTGAGTTAATAGGTTGGTCCAAATATGATCAAAAGTGTATGGAAGTTCATCAATATCATAGCAATATCACACAAAAGAGGCATGGACCAAGCAGAAATTATAGATACGTTTTGGACGTATCAATCCCCTTCTCAATCAACAATCATCAGTTCGTCCTTCTTCATGCTATATTTTATCGCTTCATATGTTATGTGCTAAACTTGGAGCGTCTTGCTCTTTAATTTTTAGTTTGTTTAGTTTTTCTTGCTCTTCATAACAAGTTGGATCCTAGCCTTCACTGTTTGTGAGAGAAACACGCTCCACTCCACCCTAGAACATAGGCTTGCATGCTTATCTTTCTTTTTGTGTGTGTTCTTTGTCTTTTCATAGCTACCGTCATGCTTAGCTCATAGTTTTCATGCTTATCTTTTTAAGAGATTATATTTAGGTTGATTTAGGAACTCTCTTCAGTTATCATGCTTATCTTGTTTAGAGAGTTGGTTTGTTGCACTGAGTTGTGTGTCTTGCATGAGTAGGTAATTAAGGTTGCTATTACAAGTGTAGTGGTAACTTGCAATAGTTTTGAGGTATTGATTTGAGTAATGTTTGGAATTTTGGTGCCAAGAGCTTGAGCATATTAGTGATAGGTGTCGTATTTTGGACAATCCATGCTTATTTTCGAAAACTACAAAAATCAGTAGAGAACTCTAGCTACTAGATGGATCATTAACCTCTGGAGGGGTTGGAATATATAGAGTACCCTCACGTAGCATGGGTCGCGGATGCGCAAGGATAACCAAACCCTCATACAATCCTCCTAGGGGTACTTGTATCTTTGTGAACCTCTTGATTAGACATGGACTTACCGATACTAAGTGCATGAGTTCTTCAGACTAATGCGAATATTCGATTGTTGGCACTTCCACCTTCCATATTTTGCTAGCCTCTTCGGTACCGTGCATTGCCCTTTCTCATCTTGAGAGTTGGCGCATACTTCGATGGTGCATCCAAACCCTTGGCATGATAGGCTATGTCATCATAAACCTCCTTATATCTTCCTCAAAACAGCCACCATACCAACCTATCAAGGCATTTCTTTAGCCTTTCCGAGATACATTGCCATGCAACATCCACCATCTCATGACTTGATCTTCATGTCATACATGCTTTTGCTTGATCGAGGAGCCGCATGTTACTTGGTCATTTCCCTTATCATTGCTACATGACGCGCTAGTATCATTGCATATCCTGCTACACTGGTGGAGGCATACATTTGCATTCATCATGATAGTTTTCATCTTTCTTTATGTTGAGTACTTCTTGTAAAGTGTGAAGATCTTCTATATTCTTGTAAAATATAGAGTGTTGCCCTTAATTGAGGAAAAGATCCCAAAGAGGACAAATTAAAAAGATCCCAAAGAGGACAAATGAGAGATAAATAGAAAGAGCCAATCAGGCCACAAAAATAGAAAAATAGAAAAAAGAGAAAAATAAATAAAAAGAGAGAAGGGGAAACACTACTATTTCTTGATCCACACTCGTACTCCATTGTATACTTGTACTCCATAGAGATTATCACTCATCCATAGCTATGTGGGGATCCTTACACTATAGCTCTTGGCTTGCATATTCCAAGGACGAGCCTCCTCAAAAGAGCTCTAGGTTTTCATGAGCAAGCAAGTTGGATGCACCCCCACTAGTTCCATTGAAAATCCTCGGAAAGACCCCCGCATCGCGAGTTTCCTCTCTGTTCCGCCGCCGCCGTGCTTCCAAGACCGGGAGCACCAGGAGACCTCTTCTTGGCACCTGATACGTCCCAAACGTATCTATAATTTCTGCTTGCTACACGCATGTTCTGTGTGATATTGCTATGATCTAGATACACATTCATACACTTTTGATCATATATGGACTAACTTATTAACTCAATGCACCACAGTGTCGGTTCCTGTTTTCTGCTGTTTTTTTATTCCAGGTTTCCCCTATATTAAAAGTGCTCCAAAAATTCGGGAAAAATCGGAGAAAAATCAGCGCAATGGAAGCTTCCGGAACCCCGAAAGCGGGCCAGGGGGCCACCACCAGGGACCCAGGTGGCCACCTGGCGCGGCCTAGGGTTTGGCCGCGCCAAGGGGCGCCTGGACTCCTGGTGGCCCCCTGGCTGCCCCTTCGCCTATTCATTCCCCGTGACGCGAAACCCCCGAAGACAGAACCCTTTTTCGCAATCTCGCCTCTGTTCCGCCACAACCACGCTTCCAAAATCGGGAGCGCCAGCAGACCTCTTCCTGGCACCCTACGGGAGGGAGGATCGACCTCCGGGAGCTTCCCCTCCACCATGGACGATTTCCGGATGTGCCGTGAGTAGTTTCCTTTGGACCATGGGTCCGTGGTCAGTAACTATGTGATGTTCTCCTCCCATCTTTGTTCTTCATGGTTTAGACCTCGTGAGCTGCCCTACATGATCGAGGCACATATGTAATCTTTTTGTTGTTGCTATGCTGAGTTTGATGGGATCTGATGGATTATGAGATTATGTTCAGATTGTGATGAGTAATATATTTGATTCTTCTCTTTTATATTCGTGTTCTTGAGTAATTCTTGCATGTTTTCCGTTGCTGTTTATTTCTTTGGCCAAGTAGTAGGTAGTAACTCCAAGAGGGAACTTTATGCTCGATTGTCGGTTCATGCCCCCTGATGACACGCTTGAGTGACAGAAACATGAGTCTAGAGGATGTGTTGTTGCCACAAGGGGGAAAACAACGGTGCTTGTAACCGCGGTTGCAAGGATTATTTACTTTACGCAAAGTGCTTTTTAATGCAGTTGTCTGTTGATTTGGGTTTACACTTTTGGTGGGGCTCGCAACTTAATACCAGCGAGATGTTCTGGATAGATATCTCAAGGTGGATGATTAGTAGTAGATGCAGTTGGATTTCGGTCTACCTATTTTGACGTATTTCACATGCTTTTGAGCCTCTTCCTTTCCTTGTAGCATAGTTAGCATTTCGGTGCGTTTATAATCCTGTCAATTGCCCATCTGTAATTTGTTCACCTCGCATAGTAGTTTATCCTCTTTTGGGAGAGAGACATCACTAGTGAACATCACGGGACCCCGGTCCATATTCTCACCATTGTTTACACGCTTATTTATTTTTCTTCTTTTACCTTTAGTTGCTATCATGATCATTATTCCTTGTGTTTTGATCCTTTGTAAACAACAAGACCGGATAGATTGACAACCTCTCTGAACTTAGTTGGGAGCAAAGTTATTTGTGTCTGTGTGCAGGTCCACGTCAGTTGCGCCGCTGACCCTACTTATCATTGATGACCCTCAACTGTAGGGGATCGTTTGTAGCGTTTTAGATAAATAAGAGTGTCGAACCCAACGAGGAGCAGAAGTTATTGGTAATTGACTTTGGTAAAGAAATAACTGCAGGAACTGAAAGATAACTTTTTAGGGGTTTTTGGTATAAGCAACAAGAAGGTAAAAGCGAGCAAAGTAAAAGGCAACGACGAGTAACAAGTGGCTCGATCTTTTGGAGCAAAGGAGAGGCCTAGCAACTGAACTTATAAAGGCTAAGCGTTCTTGAGGACACACGGGAGAAATAGTCACGTGCTTTCGCCATATTTCGTATCAGTACTATGTGCCGTGTTGATAAGTGTTGAGTGGGTGGATCTATGCTAGTGCACCCTCTAGACTAAGATAAGTGCACTCTTATGATTAAACACCTTGCAAGCATCCGCAAATACAAGATAGTAATTAAGGCAAAAGCCTAACCATAGCAATACGATCGATGATCAATTATTCCCTTGTGCAAAAGAGTGCGAACTGGGGTTCAGGTTTCTGTCACTCCGGCAACCCACCGTAAGCATCCTTTGTACACAATGTATGACCCTAGGTCCTTAATAAGGCGAAGTGTTGAGTGTTCAACTCACACAACACCACTAGGAAAATAACAACACATCTTAAATATCAAACAACACATATTACTTCAACATTATATGACTACTAACAACTAGACTTCTCCCATGTCCTCAAGAACTAAAGTAACTACTCACAAGACATAAAAGAGATCATCATAAGTGGGGATAAATATATGATAAACAATCTGGACACAATGATAATTATCCAACAAAACTCAATAGTATTCATCACACGTTAGTAATCAACACCGGTAGAGTAGAGATGATAGATAGTACGGATTACAACACAAGTTGGACTTGTGAGGTGAGATTGGATGGTGGTGGTGATGGTGCTGATGTTGGGGATGATGTTGATGATGATCTCGATGATGCCCGTGACGATGGTGATGACGACCCTGACGATCTCCCCTTCCGGGGGGTGTTCTCCCCGGAGGAATCTGTCTGCCGGAGATGTCTTTTCTTCTCTGTAGGTTTCCTCCACGGAGTGGCGGCGGAACTCTGGAAACTCTCTCTTTTTTTAGGGTTTTTGGTATATGAGCGATATATAGGCCAAAGGGGGGAGTCGGGAGTGGACCTAGGGGTCCAGGCGCCCTCCCGGCGAGGCCAGGGATGGGGCCACGTCGGGTGGACGCCTGGGCACCCTGTGGCCCCCCTCTGGCCCTCTTCGGCGTGTCTTCGTCAATCTTCTGAAAAATTCCCTCCGTCAATTTTCAGGTAAGTTGGAGGTATTATTCTTCAGCAACTCAGTGTCCACTTTTTACCGCTGAATCCTGCGTCTGCTGCTTCAGCATTGGAAAGTTGCAAACAGTGTAAAATAAGCCAAAACAACATAAGAACAACATCATAACATGAAATATATCAATGAATAAGAAAGAATTACTATATAAAATAGTGATTCATTTTGGACGTATCAATCATCTCCGGAGTCCTACTGGTCGATACTCTAAACCTTGGTATCTTCACCAAGGGAAACTTGCCTCTACGCTGCATCTCACCTTCCACTTGGGGTAACCAACGAAGGGCGAGAAGAAATTATCTCTCGAGTATCAGCACCCTGCCGAAGGGAGGATCGACCTCCGGGTGCTTCTCCATCACCATGGACGCTTTCCGGATGTGCCATGTGTAGTCACCCTTGACCATGGGTCCATGCCCAGTAGCTATATGATGTCTTCTCTCCAACCTTGTGCTTCAATTCTTAGCCCTTGTGATATGCCCTACATGATTCTCGTCCTCTCTTGACCACAAAGAAATGACCTCCGAGTGCGTCTCCATTGCATGTTTTATGGGAAATATCATGTGATTAGACTATGCTAATATTGTTGGGAGTTGCCACTAGTGAAAGTATGAATCCTAGGCCCTTTTTCCACAATTGCAATATCGTTTGTGCTCACGTTTACCACTTGTTTCCTTGCTGCACTTTTTATTACAGATTTATATTACTTCGTTTTGCCACACCTATCACCCATATTTTATCATCTCTTCGCCGAACTAGTGCACCTATACAACTCCTAGTTGTATTAGGTGTGTTGGGGACACAAGAGACTTCTTGTATCTTAATTGCAGGGTTGCTTGAGAGAGACCATCTTCAACCTCTACTTCCCTGAGTTCGATAAACCTTAGGTCATCCACTTGAGGGAAATTGCTGCTGTCCTACAAACCTCTGCGCTTGGAGGCCCAACATAGTCTACCAGAATAGAAGCGTGCGTAGACATCAAGCTATTTCTGGCGCCGTTGCCGGGGAGGTGAGTGCTTGGAGGTATATCTTTAGATTCTGCAATTAAATCTTTTCGTTTCTTGTTTTTATTTTCACTATTTAGGTTTATGGAAAACTGCAATCTTAGTTCGCTGCTTCGGGGAGACCGCTTTGCCACACCTGTGTTAGAGAAGTCTCCGCCACCTACTGAATGTATCCCGTTCCAAATACCACTTGGGATAGTTGAAATAATTATTAATGATTGTTATGATGGGACAGTCAATCCTAGTATTCATTCGTTGAAACTTACAGAACTTTGTGAGTTATTTAAGATTTCAGGTTTGACAAGAGGTGAAGTCATGAAGAAATTATTTGCCTTTTCACTGAAAGGAAAAGCATTGGAATGGTATAGGCTACTAGATGATTCTCACCTACGGGATTGGGAAGAGATCCAGTCTCTCTTTTACTCCAAGTTTTATCCTCTTCATGAAGTCCATGAGAATAGGAATTATATTTATAATTTCTATCCTCATGACAGAGAGAGCATAGCTCAAGCTTGGGGGAGACTGAAAACTTTGATGCTAAAATGTCCTAACCATGGGCTCCCCAAAGATATGATTATTACTAATTTCTATGCAAGGCTATCTCGACAGGATAAAGACTTGCTCAATGCTTCCTCGATGGGTTCTTTCACAAACGAAAAGATTGATGCTAAATGGGAACTCCTTGAAAGAATCCAACACAATATTGAAGATTGGGAGATCGACAAAGGTAAAGAGTCAGGTATAATTTATGAGTATGATTGCATTAAGTCCTTTGTTGAAACTGCAAGTTTTAATAAATTTAGTGCTAAGTTTGGGCTTGATTCTCAACTCCTTGTTGATTTCCTCAAATCTTTTGCTTCACATCTTAATATGCCTAAGGAGAATTGGATCAAGCATCATGAACCTTTTAAAGAGATTTGCAAAGAAAATGAAATTGTTAATGATGATTGCAACATGCATGATCCAATTCCTGAAAATGAAGTTTTATATAAGCATGTCAATTTTTGTGGAGTGGATAGACCTTGTGAAAGGCCTATGATTGAAGAAGAGAAGTATTGTAACCAACATAAGCATGAAAGAACAATCACTTGGGTTAGAGATTTAAATGAAATTGCTAGAGAATTGTGTGACCTTTGTCCTTTTACTTGTGAACTTTGCTGCATAAAGGGTCACTTCAATTTTCAATGCATGTACTTTCAAAACATAACTGTTAGCCAGATGTGTGATGACATGATCACCCCTGATCTTTATGATGAGCTTATGTTATTTTTGATGTGTGAAGAGTTATCAGAAAAGACTTCTTGGCTAGATGGTCATGCTTTGGGAATAAATAACACTTTGCAGAAATGCCATCTCTATTGTGTTGTTAATTGCCATGAGAATGATTACATAAGTAAGATTAGAAAGGAGGGAACTCTACCAAAGTATAAAAATGTCTCTTATATTTCTACTAAAAAAAGGAGAGTTTCTCCCAAGTTTCCCCTATTGTTTCTAATGATAAACCAGGATATGTGGAGAAACTTCCCCTCCAACCACTCCTTCCTAAGGTGAAGAAGAAGAAAAAGAAGAGGAGGAGGAAGAGGAGCAGGAAGGAAGAAGAATGGGTAACAACCTGGCCTGAGCATATTCCTCGCATCGATTTTTATCCTAACGGATAGAAATTTATGGAGGATGGTGAGCTTGATTGCATTCATTGTTATCTTGAAGATAAGTCTGTAGGTACTATTGAAGATGATTTTGATTATGATATGCATGTTACTTTTTGTGATTGGGAAAATGATGATAATGCTACTTATGACCTTGAAAGTCTCTTTGGTACCAACTCTGAGAGTGATGATATGGAAAGCTCCAAGCTTTGGGATGATAGGATTGCAAGTCCTTTACCCATTAGTGATGTGGTAATTGATAATTCTTTTGCTAGTAAGAATAAAGACAACATGTTTACAAATATAGTTTCTAGCAATGATAATGCTCTTATCTACTATGATGATGTTATAGCTCCTATTTTTAGTGATTATAAAGGTACCTACGACATAAGGAGAAATTATCCTTATGAAACTTGTCATGATCATGGAGGGAATTACTCCCTTGTTGAACACCATCTTCCTAATAAACAATTAATCTATAGTGTTCAAGTTGTTTATGATAGTCCTACTCCCACTATTACCAATGAGAAATATTATGCTTATGTGGAGAGTAAGAGTACCCTTTTGCATGTGGATCATGGTAACAATTTTTTATGTGATACTTATATTGTTGAGTTTATTCATGATCCCACTGAAAATTATTATGAGAAGGGAACACATTCTTATAGATATTTCAATAATGTCAAATTCCCTCTCTTTATGTTAAAGGTTTTGAAGTTAAACTTATTTTGCCTTCCTATGCTAATATCTTTATGCTTCAATGAGTTATTTCTCTACAAGATCCCTTTGCATAGGAAGCATGTTAGACTTAAATGTGTTTGGTATTTTCTTCTTGATGCTCTCTTTTGTTCTTCAACTCTTATTCCTTATTCCTATGAGAGCATCATTAAAAATCTTAAGCCTATCTTTATGGCTATAAAGAAAGAGCTCTAGGGAGACAACCCTTGTTATCTTTAGTTTGAGTTTTTACTTTCAGTTTTTAGTGGTCTTGATGATTGTTACTACTGTAGCAACATCATTGTATCTTTATTTTCAATCTTTGTGCCAAGTCTAGCCTCCGATTGCAAGAAAGTTCAAAAGTTGTGACATGCTGTCCAGAAAACAGATTCTGTCCTTGGACGGAAAAATTAGCCTAAAATCACCAGATCATCTTTTTGATCTGATTTTTTTTGACAGCGTGCTCCATAAAATTGACTTTCAAGCGTCTGTTCTGAGTTTTTGATTCGAGTTGCAGAAGTACCCTAAAAAATTCTTTACTACCTGCTGTTCTGCTTTTCACAGATTCTGCCACGTTTTGTCTGTCCTAACTTTTGCAAACCTTAAGCTTGCTTTTTCTTTGCAAAAACTTTTTGGCAATCTTGAGAAACAGTAGCTCTTCAAGAATATCTTTATATCTAGTGGGTAAAAATTATTTATTAAGGGTACTAACCTCTCTAATCAGCTTATGATGAGTTGTGTATGAAGGGAGTTTTCAAGTGTGCGATGGAAGATGATGAAAGAAGATCCAAAAGTGTCAAGCGCTCAAGCTTGGGGATCCCCCATGCATCCCCAACAAATATTCAAGGAGACTCAAGCGTCTAAGCTTGGGGATGCCCCCGTGCATCCCCTTCTCCATCAACAATCATCAGTTCGTCCTTCGTCTCACTATATTTTTATCACTTCATGCGTTATGTGCTATGCTTGGAGCGTCTCGCTCTTAGGTTTTATTTTTTAGTTTTATTTAGCTTTGCTTGCTGTTCATAACAAGTTAGATCCTGTCTTACTTTGTGTGGGAGAGAAACACGCTCCACTTTGAAAATCTAGAACACATCATAGGATTCTTCATGCCTATCTTTTTGCTGTTGTGTGTTCTTTATCTTTTCGTAGCTACTGCCATGTTTAGTTTTAGTTTTAGTTTGTCTTTAGCAAGAGCCTTGGCTTTTGTTTAGTTTGTTGCTGGAACTCTCTTTATTTTTCATGTTTATCTTGCTAAGAGAGTTGGTTGTTGCACTGAGTTGTGTCTTGTCTTGAAAGTAGGTAATTAAGGTCGCTATTTAATTTTAGTAGTAACTTGCTATGGTTTTGAGGTATTGATGTGAGTAATGTTTGAACTTTTGGTGTCAAGAGCTCTAGCCTATTAGTGATAGGTGTCGTATTTTGGGCAATCCGTGTCTATTTTCAAAAACCTACAAAACTAGTTGAGAACTCTAACTACTAGATGGATCACTAATCTTTGGAGGGATCGAATATTAGAGTACACTCACGTACCATGAGTCGAGGATGCGCAAGGATAACCAAACCCCCATACACTCCTCCTCGGGGTACTTGTCTCTTTGTGAGCCTCCTTATTAGATTGAGAGTTACCGATAATAAGTGCATGAGTTCTTCGGACTAATGTAAGTATTGAAAGTTGACACTTCCACCTTCCCATATTTTTCTAGCCTCTCCCGTGCCGTGCATTGCCTTCTTCTCACTCCGAGAGTTGGTGTCCACCTTCGCCGGTACATCCAAACCCTTGGCATTATACGCTCTGTCATCATAAGCCTCCTTATATCTTTCCTCAAAACAGCCACCATACCTACCTATCAAGGCATTTCCATAGCCTTTCTGAGATATATTGCCATGCAACATCCACCTTTTCATGACTTGATCTTCATGTCTTACATGTTCCTGCTACATTGGCAGACGCATACATTGCATACATCATGATAGTTACATCTTCTTTATGATTTTGAGTACCTTGTAAAGTGTGAAAGATCTCTTTTACCTTCTTGTAAAATAGAGTGTTGCCATTAAGTGAGGAAAAGATCCCAAAGTGGACACAATAAAAGATCCCAAAGAGGACAAATGAGAGTTGAATAGAAAGAGCCATTGAGGCCACAAAAAATACAAAAAAATACAAAAAAGAGAAAAAGAAATACAAAGAGAGAAAGGGGCAACACTACTATCCTTTTGAGAGATCCACACTAGTACTCCCTTTATATCCTTCTACTCCATAGAGATGATCATTATGCATATAGCTATGTGGGGACCTTCACACTATAGAACTTGGCTTGCATATTCCAAGGATGAGCCTCCTCAAACGAGCTCTAGGTCTTCATGAGCGAGCGAGTTAGATGCACCCCCACTAGTTCCATTGGAGAGCTTCCTAGCTCATATGTGCATCCGTTGCATGGCAATCCCTACTCCTCACATCATATCTATCATTTGGCATCTCTTGCCTATGATTGTCCTCATTGATGTGAGCCTTTATCATTCTTTTTTTTCTTCCTCCTCCTCCTCCTCCTCCGTACTTGCCATTAAAGAGAGTTCCAGCAACAAACTAAACAAAAGCCAAGGCTCTTGCTAAAGACAAACTAAGACTACAATTAAACATGGTAGTAGCTACGAAAAGATAAACAACACTCAACAGCAAAAAGATAGGCATGAAAAATCCTATGATGTGTTCTATATTTTGAAAGTGGAGCGCGTTTCTCTCCCACACAAAGTAAGACGGGGTCTAACTTGTTATGAACAGAAAGAAAAACTAAAGAAAACTAAAAATAAAACCTAAGAGTGAGACGCTCCAAGCATAGCACATAATGCATGAAGTGATAAAAATATAGTGAGACGAAGGACGAACTGATGATTGTTGATGGAGAAGGTGATTGATACGTCCAAAACGTATCTATAATTTCTGCTTGCTCCATGCATGTTTTGTGTGATATTGCTATGCTTTTGATACACTTTCATATCTTTTTATAACATATTTTGGTACTAACCTATTAATGGTTTCCAGAGTGCACAAGTTATTGTTTTTGTACTTTATGTGTAGGAATTACTTGGATAAAGGAAAAATCACAAAAAGGAGCCTTGTAGGAGTTGGACTCCAACTTTCCCGAAATCTGTCCCCACCAGACAGGTTTTAAAGATCTCCACGGAAACGCTATAAGACGGCCTCAAACGGAAAAACTTAAAACTACATAGTTGTAGGTAATTCTTTTCCGGTGGATTTAGATATAAAATTTGGCCGAATCGGAGTTCGGATGCTTCCAGAAACCCCGAAATACAGAAGACGTAATCTGTATGATGGGAATCCAAGATTCTATATAAAAAGAGGAAACCTAGGTCAAAGGGCACCACGAAATTTCCTCCCCCTTGGCAGCCGTCTTGAGGGGAGAGATCAATCTCCACAGCAGCACCATCTCCAAGGAAGAAGAAGGGGCCAAGGGCCGCTGCCCCCAAGTGCCGTGGTCGTGGCCGTGGCCGCCGCCGTCGCCGTCTCCTTCATCTCCTCCGGGCTGCACCTCTCCATCAACAACTCTCCCTCTCACCAATGTCCATGTGTGAGTAGTTCCCCTCGGGGCTGAGGTTTCTACCAGTAGCTATGTGTTATTTTCTCTCTCCCGTGATGTGATCTTCGTTGTGATCATAGGCTATGTTAATCTAGGGTGATCCCAGGATATTTCCCCACTCCTCTATGTATTGGATTGATGTACTCACTTGATCTTATCTAGTATAATCCCCGAGACCATGGTGACAGCGGTCTATTGGACATGGGTTAGAAGAAGAATATCATGAGTGATTTTTCTCTTTTGTGTGTGGATTGAATATTGAGAGTCTTTTGGTGCTTGTCTTTGACTATCCTTTAGATATGTTGTGGTGATTGTGGTACTCTCTTTGGATGGCTGCGGTGACATTGGGAAATCCATAGATTGAGAACTATGAGCTTTGAGGTGTGCTTTTGTAGCCCTACATAATTCTCGTCCTCTCTTGACCACAAAGGAATGACCTCCGAGTGCGTCTCCATTGCATGTTTTATGGGAAATATCATGTGATTAGACTATGTTAATATTGTTGGGAGTTGCCACTAGTGAAAGTATGAATCCTAGGCCTTGTTTCCACCATTGCAATATCGTTTGTGCTCACGTTTACCACTTGTTTCCTTGCTGCACTTTTTATTACAGATTTATATTACTTCGTTTTGCCACACCTATCACCTATATTTTACCATCTCTTCGCCGAACTAGTGCACCTATACAACTCCTAGTTGTATTAGGTGTGTTGGGGACACAACAGACTTCTTGTATCTTAATTGCAGGGTTGCTTCAGAGAGACCATCTTCAACCTCTACTTCCCTGAGTTCGATAAACCTTAGGTCATCCACTTGAGGGAAATTGCTGCTATCCTACAAACCTCTGCGCTTGGAGGCCCAACATAGTCTACAAGAATAGAAGCGTGCGTAGACATCAGGGATGCACGGGGGCATCGTCAAGCTTAGACGCTTGAGTCTCCTTGAATATTTATTGGGGATGCATGGGTGCATCCCCAAGATTGAGCGCTTGACACTCCTGAATCTTCTTTCATCATCTTCCATCGCACACTTGAAAACTCCCTTCATACATAACTCATCATAAGATGATTAGAGAGGTTAGTACCCTTAATAAATTAATTTTTCCCCACTGGATATAAATATATTCTTGAAGAGCTACTGTTTCTCAAGATTTCCAAAAAAAATTGCAAAGGAAAAGAAGCTTAAGGTTTGCAAAAGTAGGGAGAGGCAAAACGTGGCAGAATTTGTGAAAAACAAAACAGCAGGTAGTAGAGAATTTTTTCGGGGCACTTCTGCAACTCAAATTAAAAAACTCAGAACATACGAAAGTTTCACAATTGTATAGAGCATTCTGTGTGAAAAAATCAGCTCAAAAAGATGAACTGATGATTTTTTCCGTTTTTTTCCGTCAAGAAGACAGAATCTGTTTTCTGGACAACATGTCACAACTCTTGCTACCCTTATCATAAGAGGCTATAACTTGGCACAAAGCTTGAAAAATAAAGATACAATTATGTTGCTACAGTAGTAACAATCATCAAGACCACTAAACACTGAAAGTAAAAAACTCAAAGTAAAGATAACAAGGGTTGTCTCCCTAGAGCTCTTTCTTTATAGCCATAAAGATAGGCTTAAGATTTTAATGATGCTCTTGTTGGAATAAGAGTTGAAGAACAAAAGAGAGAATCAAGAAGCAAATACCAAACACATTTAAGTCTAACATGCTTCCTATGCATAGGAATATTGCAATATAATAATTCATTGAAGCATAAAGCAATAAGCATAGGAAGGCAAAACAAGTGCAACTTCAAAAATTTCAACATAAAGAGAGGGAACTTGATATTATTGGAATATCTATAAGCATATGTTCCCCTCTCATAATAATTTTCAGTGGGATCATGAATGAACTCAACAATATAAGTATCACATAAAAAATTCTTATCATGATCCACAAGCATAGAAAATTTATTACTCTCCACATAAGAAAAATCCTTCTCATTAGTAATAGTGGGAGCAAACTCAATAAAATAGCTATCACATGAATCATTCTTATCATGATACACTTGAAAACATTTATTCTTTATAGCATAAGTGTCATCACAATAATCATCATAGATAGGAGGCAAAGTATCATCAAAATAAATTTCCTCATCAAAACTTGGGGGGCTAAAAAGATCATCTTCATAAAACGTAGCAACCCCAAACTTATAACTTTGCACATCATTAGCATCAAAGGTATTCTAAGAAGTGATGGTACGATTTAACGTCCCCTCGTTGGTTACCCAAAGTGGAAGGTTGAGACGTAGACAGCGGCAATTTCCCTTAGCGAAGATGCTAAGATTGAGTATCGAACCAGTAGGACTCAAACAGATACAAGAAGGTGGTGAAGTGAACAATGGCGCCGTTTACAACCGAGGTTGCTAACGTCACCTGGACCTGCACACATAACAAATAACTTTGCTTCCCAACGAGTACAGAGGAGTTGTCAATTCCTCCGGCCTTGTTGTTTACAAAGGATAAAACGCACGGGATAATAATGATAGTGATAGAAACTGAAAAGTAAATAAAGCAGTAAATTGATAGTGGGTGTAAACAGTATTGGAAATATGGACCGGGGTCCTATGATGTTCACTAGTGATGTCTCTCTCCCAAAAGACGATAAAATAGCCATGTGAGGTAATAAAATTACAGCTGGGCAATTGACAGGATTATGTGCGCAAACCAATGCTAATTATGCTATAAAGAAAGGAAGAGGCTCAAAAGCATGGGCGGTACGCCAAGACAAGTAGACCGAAATCCATCTGCATCTACCTACTAATCATCCACCTTGAGATATCTATCCAGAACATCTCGCTGGTATTAAGTTGCGAATCCCACCCAAAGTGTAAACTCAAAGCAACGGACAACTTCATTAAAGAACTTTGCGTAAAGTAAACAATCCTTGCACCCGCAAGTACAAGCACCGTTGTTTTCCCCCTTGTGGCAACAGCACATCCCCTAGACTCATGTTTTTGTCACTCAAGCTAGTCATCGGGGGGCATGAACCCACAATCATGCATAACGCTCCCTCTTGGAGTCACTACCTACTACTTGGCCAAAGCAATAAATAGCAACGGAGAACATGCAAGAATTACTCTAGAACATAAATATAAAAGTGGAGAATCAAATATATTACTCAAACACAATCTGAACATAATCTCATAATCCATTGGATCACAGCAAACTCAGCATCGCAACAGTAGAAATATTACATATGTGCCTCGATCATGTAGGGCAGCTCATGAGGTCTAATCCATGAAGAACAAACAGGGTAGGAGAACATCACATAGCTACTGATCATAGACCCATGGTCCAAGGTGGACTACTCACGGTTCATCCGGGAAGCATCCATGGTGGTGGAGAAGCTCCCGGAGGTGATTCCTCCCTCCGGCAGGGTGCCGGGAAGAGGTCTTCTGGTGCTCCCGATCTTGGAAGCGCGGCGGCAGAACAGAGGAGAGATCGCGAAAAGGGTTCCCTTCACCGGGGTTTCTCGTCACGAGGAATAAATAGGCGAAGGGGGGCAGCCAGGGGACCTCCAGTGGTCTAGGCGGCACCCTGGCGCGGCCCCACCCTAGGGCGCGCCGGGAGGGCGCCTGGGTCCCTGGTGGGTCCCCTTTGGCCCCCCTCGGTGATTCCCGAAGCTTCTTCTACGCTGATTTTTTATTGGATTTTTCCCGAATTTTTGGAGCACTTTTAATATGGGGGAAACCTGAAATAGAAAAACAGCAGAAAACGGGAACTGCCACTGGGGTGCACTGAGTTAATAGGTTAGTCCAAATATGATCAAAAGTGTATGGAAGTTCATCAATATCATAGCAATATCACACAAAAAAGGCATGGAGCAAGAATAAATTATAGATACGTTTTGGACGTATCAACATCCCCAAGCTTAATTCCTGCTCGTCCTCGAGTAGGTAAATGATAAAAGCATAATTTCTGTGGTGACATGCTAACAACCATATAAGAACTTTTAAGTAAATCATTCAAGGCATGTTCAATTCAAGTCATAATAGGCAAGAGTCTATATTTAGCATTGAAACGAGCAACATAAGAACATAAAGGTGCAAGAGCTCTCGCTGTCCGTGACTCGAATGTCTCCAAATGGTGTTTGCATGCAAGAAAGGGGATAGGGATATACGAGCAAGTATTTTTGTGTTGAGAACTTAATCTACTAAAGTTTCACACTTGGTCTTCTTTGGAATCTTATCTTGACTCATCCCCAAACCACTAGCCAGGTACAAGTCAAAATGATCCACTCCTTTTCGACATTTTGAGCACTCATGCAATGGATGAGCGTAAGCAAGAAAGTTGACACTTAGGATGGAAAATAGAGAATATGGTGGAGGAGGAAGACAAAAAGGGTGTGAAAGGCTCACATCAATGAGGACAATCATAGGCGAGAGAAAGCCAAATGATAGATATGATGTGAGGAGTAGGGATTGCCATGCAACGGATGCACATATGAGCTAAGGTAAGCTCTCCAATGGAACTAGTGGGGGTGCATCCAACTTGCTTGCTCAACAAGACCTAGAGCTCATATTAGGAGGCTCATCATTGGAATATAGAAGCCAAGTTCTATAGTGTGAAGGTCCCCACATAGCTATATGCATGAATGATAATCTCTATGGAGTACAAGATATAAGAGGGAGTACGAGTGTGGATCTCTCAAAAGGAATAGAAGTGTGTCCCCTTCTCTCTTTTTATTTCTTTTTCTCTTTTTTCTATTTTTTTGTATTTTTTGGTGGCCTCAATGGCTCTTTCTATTTCTCTCATTTGTCCTCTTTGGGATCTTTTAATTTCGTCCTCTTTGGGATCTTTTAATTTGTCATCTTTGGGATCTTTTCCTCACTTTAGGGGCAACACTCTATATATTACAAAAAGTAAAGAAGATCTTTCACACTTTACAAAGTACTCAAATCATAAAGAAGATGTAATTATCATGATGTATGCAAATGTATGCCTCTTCCAGTGTAGTAGGATATGCAATGATATTAGCGCTTCATGTAGCAATGATTAGGGAAAGGCCCAACTAGCATGCGGCTCATCGATCAAGCAAGTAGCATGTATGACATGAAGATCAAGTCATGAGAAGATGGATGTTGCATGGCAATATATCTCGGAAAGGCTATGGAAATGCCTTGATAGGTAGGTATGGTGGCTGTTTTGAGGAAGGATATAAGGAGGTTTATGATGACAGAGAGTATCATGCCAAGTGTTTGGATGTACTGGCGAAGGTGGACGCCAACTCTCGGAGTGAGAAGAAGGCAATGCACGGCAAAGGTGAGGCTAGCAAAATATGGGAAGGTGGAACTGTCAACTTTCGAATACTCACATTAGTCCGAAGAACTCATGCACTTATTATCGGTAACTCTCAATCTAATAAGGAGGTTTCACAAAGAGACAAGTACCCCGAGGAGGAGTGTATGGGGGTTTGGTTATCCTTGCGCATCCTCGACTCATGGTACGTGAGTGTACTCTAATATGCGACCCCTCAGAAGAGTAGTGATCCATCTAGTAGCTAAAGTTCTCAACTATTTTTGTAAGTTTTGAAAATAATCACGGATTGCCCAAAATACGACATCTATCACTAATAGGCTAAAGCTCTTGACACCAAAAGTCCAAACATTACTCAAAACAATACCTCAAAACTATTGCAAGTTACTACTACAAAAGAATAGCAACCTCAATTACCTACTTCAAGTCAAGACACAAAACTCGGTGCAACAGGCAAACTCTCTAAACAAGCTAAACATGAAAACTCAAGAGAGTTCCAGCAACAAACTAAACAAAAGCTCTTCGAAAAGATAAGCATGAAAACTAAGAGCAAAACATGACAGTAGCTATGAAAAAGATAAAGAACACACACAACAAAGATAAGCATGAAAAATCCTATGTTGTGTTCTAGATTTTGGAAGTGGAGCGTGTTTTTATCCCACACAAAGAAATCTGGGTTCTAACTTGTTATGAACAGCAAGCAAAGCTAAATAAAACTAAAAATAAAACCTAAGAGCGAGACGCTCCAAGAATAGCACATCACGCATGAAGTGATAAAAATATAGTGAAACGAGAGACGAACTGATAATTGTTGATGGAGAAGGGGATGCACGGGGGCATCCCCAAGCTTAGACGCTTGAGTCTCCTTGAATATTTCTTGGGGATGCATGGGGGCATCCCCAAGCTTGAGCGCTTGACACTCCTGAATCTTCTTTCATCATCTTCCCTCGCACACTTGAAAACTCCCTTCATACATAACTCTTCATAATCTGATTAGCGAGGTTAGTACCCATAATAAAATATTTTCCCACCTACTGGAAATAAATATAATCTTGAAGAGCTACTGTTTCTCAATATTTCCAAAAAGTTTTCGCAAAGAAAAAGCAAGCTTAAGGTTTGCAAAACGAAGAAGAGGAAAAACAGGACATAATCTGTGAAAAACAGACCAGCAGGTAGTAAAGAATTTTTTAGGGATACTTCTGCAACTCAAATCAAAAAACTCAGAACATAAGAAAGTTCCGTAATTGTATAGAGCACTCTATGTAAAAAATTCAGCTCAAAAATATGAAATGGGATTTTTCTGTGTTTTTTTCTAGTCACGAGGACAGAATCTGTTTTCTGGACAGCATGTCACAACTTTCACTTCCCTTGTCATATGAGGCTATAAATGGCACAAAGCTTGAAAAGTAAAGATACAATGATGTTGCTACAGTAGTAACAATCATCAAGACCACTAAAAAAACAAGAAAAACAAAAGGGAAATCCTAAATTCGTTGTAGGCTGCCTCCCGAAAACGCTTCTTTAAAGCCATTGGCTAGGCATAATGAAAATAGAAGGAATCAAAGATCATCATAATAATCGGAGTTGTAAATCGATTCAAAAGGTTACTCAATAAGTTCATCCTTGTTTCTTTTAGGAAAGGGGTAAATACATTTTGCCTTCCCGCGTAGGCGTATTTGTCCCTTACCTATGTCAATGAAGCCTTTTACGGCCCGGAGGAAATCCCTCCCAAGCACTATGTTTCCTTGGTTTGGCTTCATGACGAAGAAATCAACCATTGCAATCCCTTTAAGGAATGTCACTGGTACATATTTTATCCTTCCCTGGATCTCAGAAATATCTCCATTAGCATGTTCATGATAGGATGACAATTTGTCCATATTAAATTTTAAAGAATCATAAACAACTTTTGGCATAGTAGAAACCATGGATCCAATGTCACAGAAGGCAAGGAAGTCTTGGTTAGAGATGCTAATTCTAACAAAGGGTTCCCAATCACCATCTATCTCATAAACATCTTTCTTATTTGGCTGGGGTTTCTTTGATTTTCTCAAGTCTAGAGAATCCAATCTCTTTTCAATAGTAGCAAGTCTATCTATAACAGCATCAAAACTATGATCATAAACAAAGTAACTAGATAGACCATGTATAGTTTCAAGAGCTCTAGCTTCATCACAAGCTAAGAAATCCCCTTTGGCTATAATATCAAGAGAGTGTTTGCACCATCTAAAAAGACCATGGTAAAAATTTCTAAGCACAATTTTTATAGGTATCCAAGGCATAATTCTCCTATGTGCATCAGAAATTCTTTCCCAAGCTTTCTTCATATTCTCTCCATCCCTTTGATGGAAATCTAAGACCTACGATTCCCTCAAGGCACCAAATCCTAACATGCTTGACTAAACAGAAAGGATAACTAAAAGCAAGATAACTATTTTTTTCATTTTTGATAAAGGACACTAAAGAAAAAACTGAAAGGTAAACTAACAAGACTAAAAAGCAAAGATAAAAGATAGTATGCAACTCCCCTATCTTGAAGAGTGGAGTTCCCGACAACGGCGCCAGAAATTGCTTTTGATGGTACGATTTAACGCCCCCTCGTTGGTTACCCAAAGTGGAAGGTTGAGATGTAGACAACGGCAATTTCCCTTAGAGAAGATGCTAAGGTTGAGTATCGAACCAGTAGGACTCCAACAGATACAAAAAGGTGGTGAAGTGAACAATGGCGCCGTTTACAACCGAGGTTGCTAACTTCAGCTAGACCTGCACACACAGCAAATAACTTTGCTTCCCAACGAGTACAGAGGAGTTGTCAATTCCTCCGGCCTTGTTGTTTACAAAGGATAAAACGCACGGGATAATAATGATCGTGATAGCAACTGAAAAGTAAATAAAGCAGTAAATTGATAGTGGGTGTAAACAGTATTGGAAATATGGACCGGGGTCCTATGATGTTCACTAGTGATGTCTCTCTCCCAAAAGACGATAAAATAGCCATGCGAGGTAAACAAATTACAGCTGGGAAATTGACAGGATTATGTTCGCAAACCAATGCTAATTATGCTATAAAGAAAGGAAGAGGCTCAAAAGCATGGGTGGTACGCCAAGACAAGTAGACCGAAATTCATATTCATCTACCTACTAATCATCCACCTTGAGATATCTATCCAGAACATCTCGCTGGTATTAAGTTGTGAATCCCACCCAAAGTGTAAACTCAAAGCAACGGACAACTTCATTAAAGAACTTTGCGTAAAGTAAACAATCCTTGCACCCGCAAGTACAAGCACCGTTGTTTTCCCCCTTGTGGCAACAACACATCCCCTAGACTCATATTTTTGTCACTCAAGCTAGTCATCGGGGGGCATGAACCCACAATCATGCATAACGCTCCCTCTTGGAGTCACTACCTACTACTTGGCCAAAGCAATAAACAGCAACGGAGAACATGCAAGAATTATTCTAGAACATAAATATAAAAGAGGAGAATCAAATATATTACTCAAACACAATCTGAACATAATCTCATAATCCATCGGATCCCAGCAAACTCAGCATAGCAACAACAGTAATATAACATATGTGCCTCGATCATGTAGGGCAGCTCACGAGGTCTAATCCATGAAGAACAAAGAGGGGAGGAGAACATCACATAGCTACTGATCATACACCCATGGTCCAAGGTGGACTACTCACGGTTCATACGGGAAGCATCCATGGTGGTGGAGAAGCTCCCGGAGGTGTATCCTCCCTCCGGCAGGGTGCCGGGAAGAGGTCTTCTGGTGCTCCCGATCTTGGAAGCGCGGCGGCGGCGGAACAGAGGAGAGATCATGAAAAAGGGTTCCCGTCAGGTGGGTTTCTCGTCACGAGGAATAAATAGGCGAAGGGGGCAGCCAGGGGGCCACCAGGGGTCCAGGCGGCCCCCTTGCGCGGCCCCACCCTAGGGCGCACCGGGAGGGAGCCTGGGGCCCTGGTGGGTCCCCTCTGGCCCCCCTCGGTGATTCCCGAAGATTCTTCTACGCTTATTTTTTATTGGATTTTCCCGAATTTCTGGAGCACTTTTAATATGGGGGAAACCTGAAATAGAGAAATAGCAGAAAACAGGAACTGGCACTGGGGTGCACTGAGTTAATATGTTAGTCCAAATATGATCAAAAGTGTATGGAAGTTCATCAATATCATAGCAATATCACACAAAAAAGGCATGGAGCAAGCAAAAATTATAGATACGTTTTGGACGTATCAAGAAGACATACTAGTAAGATTAGAATCATGAAGAGAATGCAAATAAAGTTCCATAGGTTTTTGGATTTTCTCTTCAAACACGTCATGTCCCAATTCAAGGTAGAGCTCATAAATCTCTCATTTTTTTTCCATAAGCCTAACTAGTGAAAATAAAAACAATAAACGAAAAGATTTAATTGAAAGATCTAAAGATATACCTTCAAAGCTTACCTCCCCGACAACGGCGCCAAAAATAACTTGATGTCTACACACGCTTCTATTCTTGTAGACTATGTTGGGCCTCCAAGCGCAGAGTTTGTAGGACAGCAGTAATTTCCCTCAAGTGGATGAACTACGGTTTATCGACCTCAGGGAAGTAGAGGTTCAAGATGGTCTCTCTCAAGCAACCCTGCAATTAAGGTACAAGAAGTCTCTTGTTTCCCCAACACACCTAATACAACTAGGAGTTGTATATGTGCACTACTTCGACGAAGAGATGGTAAAAGATGGGTGATAGGTGTGGCAAAACAAAGTAATATAATTTTGTAATAAATAGTGCAGCAAGCAAACAAGTGGTAAACGTGAGCACAATCGGTATTGCAATGGTGGAAACAAGGCCTAGGCTTCATACTTTCACTAGTGGCAACTCCCAACAACATTAACATAGTCTAATCACATGATATTTCCCATAAAACATGCAATGGAGACATACTCGGAGGCCATTCCTTTATGGTCAAGAGAGGACGAGAATTATGTAGGGCTACAAAAGAACACCTCAGAGTTCGTAGTTCTCAATCTATGGATTTCCCAATGTCACCGCGGCCATACAAAGAGAGTACCACAATCACCACAACATATCTCAAGGATATTCAAAGACAAGCACCAAGAGACTCTCAATCTTCAATCAACACACAAAAGAGGAAATCACTCATGAAAATATTCTTCTAACCCATGTCCAATGGACCGCTGTCACCATGGTCTTGGGGATTATACTAGATAAGATCAAGTGAGTACATCAATCCAATACATAGAGGAACGGGAAATATCATGGGATCACCCTAGATTAACATAACATATGATCACAATGAAGATCACATTATGGGAGAGAAAATTGACCACATAGCTACTGGTAAAAACCTCAGCCCCGAGGAGGGACTACTCCCGCATCATGGAGGGAGGAAGCAACGTTGATGGAGATGAATCCGGGGGCACTTCCCCATTCCGGCAGGGTGCCGGCACAGGAATTCTGGTCCCCCGAAGCTTGTCAGCGATGGCGACGGAGATCGGAATTGCTTCTGGATAAAAGAGGTTTGGAATTAGGGTTTTCGCGACGGAAGAATAAATAGGAGCCAAAGGGGGGCACCAGTCGCCCAGGCAGCCACCCGACGCGGGTGGGCCCCTGGCCGCGCCAGGAGGGCGCCTGGGGACTGTGGGCCACCCCAGGGCCCCATCCTCCGGCTGGAGGACTCTTCTTGAACGCTGATTTTTATATATTTTTCTCAGAATTTTCTGAGCACTTTTAATAATGGGAAAACCTGAAATACAAAAATAGCAGAAAACAGAAACTGGCACTGGGGTGCACTGAGTTAATAGGTTAGTCCAAATATGATCAAAAGTGTATGAAAGTGTATCTAAAACATAGCAATATCACACAAAAGATGCATGGAGCAAGCAGAAATTATAGATACGTTTGGGACGTATCAACAGGCTATGCAATGAATAGGAATTAACGTAATAGAAGCAACAATGCCTAGTGCAAGAAATGTATGGAAAAGATAGGCGATATTTTGGGAAGGAGAATGGCTCTGCTTGCCTGGAAGCTCGATGGTAGGGGGTACTATCGTTGACGTAGTAGTCGTACTCGATGGTGTCATCGGCGACAGCAATGGGGTCTACCGGAGAATAATGGGGGAGAAATAGTAAATACACAACAATAATAGCAATAAAAATGTCTGACATAGAAGATAAATAACAACAGGGCTCTAACGCAGTGTTCAGTGATTTTTCCCGGAGCGGGAATTTATCCGGGGATGACCTATCAGTACCGGTTGATTACCGTAAAGATGATCCGGAGGGGGAAGATTCCATGTCCGTAGTGTTAGAGACATCTGACTGACATGCGGATAGTGTATCCGTGCTCGTTGATCCATTCAGAACAACTTTCATTCACATAACATTTTCATCCAGGAAGTTTTACCGGCTCCGGTCGTCTGACAGACAGATGAACCAGAGGGGAAATGTTCCACGTTCGGTACGTTAGAGGGGGAGGTGGGTAAATGGGTAGCGTATTCGGATTAGTGATATTTTTCTGATCAACTTTCATGTATAAAGTTTTTGAATCCGACTTACGGTTTAAAAATATTAAATTTCAAAGTTTAACTCATTTTTGATTCAATTTTTGAATTTCTTTTATTATTTAAATAGAAGCATTATCCACAGTAGGTTTGACAAGTCAAATGACAAGTGGGACCTACTGAACAGTGGGTCCCACATGTCATAGATAGTGATTATAAAAATGATTAATTTATATCTAATATTCTAGTGGGCCCACATGTCATACCCTATATTATTTATTAATCCACATTAACTAATTACTCTACTGGTGGGGCCCAACTGTCATAGACAGTGACACATCTCATTTATCTAATTAATCGAGGTGGTTAATATAATTACTAGGCCCACCTGTAATTGACGGTTTTTCTCTGTTTAAACTAAACTGGAGGTTAATTAAAAGGATAGGGGGCCCAGGGTCAGGGGGGTTAGCACTAATAGGGGATTAAGGGGGGTGGGGCATTTGCCCACGCCACACGGGCTCACCAGCGACGAGCACTTCGGCGAGGGGAGCCACGACGAGGAGGGGGGCAGCTGCGCGCTGCGAGGTGAGGAGCGGCACAGCGCGCCACTGCCAGGTCAAGCGGCGGCGGAGCCACAGCCATGGCCATGGACAGCGGAGCAGCAGCAGCAGCTAGCCACGGTGCTGGGGGCGGCCAGGAGGGCGCTGCTGGCGTGGCCAGAGCGCGGCCCGAGCACGGCCAGGGCGCGGCCGCGGGGCGGTGAGCACGGCGCGCACACGCAGAAGGCGATAGGGTGGCCGGTGCTCGCCGGTGAGGAGAAGTACACCAGCGGCGAGCGCGCGTGGATACGAGAAGAATGGAGGGGGAAGAGAGGGAAACGAGGGCAGATCACCAGTTGGGAGGCGGTGGCGAGCTCATACGGGGTTGGGGAGGTCGAGGCGATGCAGATCGACGGCGAGAAGGCACTCGGTGCAGAAACAATGGCGACGACGGCGACGCATCGACGGCCTCCCGGCCCGAACTGAGACCCGTAGCGGACATAGCAAAGGCAGGCGCGTCTCCCTGGCACGTTGAGACGGCGGGGGAGGCTCGATGGCCACAACGGCGACGATGGCGTGGTGGCGGCGCATCCGAGCCCGTGCGGGCGGAGGAGGGGTGAGCTAGAGAGAGAGAAGAGATGGGGGGTCTAGGGTTCCAGGGCGAGGGGCGGCGGCTCGGGGGGACTTATCCCCGAAGGGGAGCCGCGGGATGCTCAACAGCGAGCCATCGGCGACCATGGACGGAGCACGCACGTCCACGGCGCCATTGTGAGCAGTAGGTAGGAGAAGGAGAGGGGTTGGGGTGGGCTGGGCCCTGGGTGGGCCTTGCCCCAGGCAAGGCTTAGGTTTTATGCCCTTTTGTTGTTTTTGTTTTCTTTTTATTTCTGTTTGTGTTTATTCTAGCTAGAAAATGATTTTAGCAAAATGTGTTACTTGTCCTGATAATTATGTTACACCACACACGAGTGCTACAAAAAGTTTGGGGCAGAATAAAATTCATTTGAATATTTAAATTGTATTTGATTAAAAAGGGGTTGTTTTAGCTATTGTTTGATTTGTTTTAAAATATTTAAAAGTTATAATAAATATTCCTAATCATGGTATATTGATCTACTAAATTTTAGGATTTTATAAAATTGTTTGCACAATTTTTGGTTGAACTTTAATTTCCACTTGGTTTTTGGAATTTTTAATTGGGATGAATTTGAATTGAGATAGGATCCAATGTGGTCAAGCACTGTAATTCAAAATGATTTATCTTAATCATGAGGATTACTGTAGCTTGACACTCGGGGTGTTACAGGACCACGTGAAGATCGAAGTCGTGCAATCACAAACACACACACACACACTTTGAAATACAACTCTATATCTAAGAATGAATAGCTACAAATAAAATTATAGATTGTTGGACTGCGTGAAGGATCACCGAACTAGGTTACCCCCGGCATGTCATCGTTGCCACAAGAAGTTTGCCGCGACGTAACTCTGACTTCAGCACAACAATCATCCCATCACAAACTAGCGAACACGCCGAAGAGTCAACTATCGCAACCCTGCCATGACCAAGCCATCACACATACACATAGTCGTGGCCACACCAACAATCGACGATCAGTACCAACAACCACGGGTCCCTCCTACTAGGACTAACTCCCAAGTGATTTCCTCAAGAGGAAAACACTACAAAAGTTTTGTTGTCCTAGACCTAGGGTTTCGCCGGAGCAACAAGCGGAACATGGCCAGAACTACATCAACGACACCTTTACGATGCCCTCAAACGCCAATGCCATCGTCCAGGACCAATCTAAATCTAGCTTTCGTTGGAAAAGCCTCGTCTGCCAAACACATGGTCATTTGGCTTTCCTATGCCACCACCAACGTCCATAGCCACGTCAAAGAGAGGGCTCGCGACAGGCACACCGCTGCACCACTTTGGTCACTTCATTGGCGCGGGAACCTTCGTGTCGCTGACAATCACCGCTTCAGCCTTAAATTTGGTGCGAGAAGAACGCTGCCCATGAGAAAACTTGCCCCGTCGTCACCGTCCATGGCGTGAGCTTAGCCCTTTCACTACGGGACTGACCGCAAACGCCTATGGTCGTCCGCTACGCCGACGGCCAAATGTCGAGGCCGTCGGCGTAGGCCTTGAGGAGGGGAGGGTAGCTTCGTGGCCGTCGGCGTAATAAAGTCGTCGACGTATAAACCGAACATGCGACGGCGTCAGACAACCTAACGGCACAAGACCTACGCCGACGGCAGCTTGCCGTCGGCGTACTTTTTTCCTACAAAATGAAAAATAATTAAAAAAAAAGTTTAAAAATAATTAAAAAAATTCAAACGGGGATACGCCTACGTCCAGGCCATCGGCATAGCAATAAAAACTAATTATTAATTAAAAAAATAAAAAATAGATTAAAAAAATTCAAACTATGATACGCCTACGACCAGGCCGTCGGCGTAGTAATAAAAAATAACTATTAATTAAAAAATTCAACAAATACTTGATTTAAAAAAAAATTCAAACTGGGATACGCGTACGGCCAGGCTGTCGGTGTAGCAATAAAAAATAATTAATAATTAAAAAAACAAAAAGTTGGAAAAAAATAAAAAAATTAATTTTTTTCAAACGGGAATACGCCTACGGCCAGGTAGTCGACGTATGTTTTTTTCGTAAAAAAATGACCGATGATATATAGGGGTGTAATTTTGCAGAACTCTTGGTGGATCTCTAATGAAATAGCTACTTTTGTACCTAAAAATGATTTTTTGAAAAAATAAGGAGCGAACTATCAAGTATATGTAGTTCAAATTTGACACCGTCCAGCTGAATCTGCAGAAATTTATCTTTTTCAGAAGAGGTATATAAAATACATTTTACATGGAAACTTTGTTCAATTGTAAATTAAATATGGTCTAGTATTTTACAAAAATGGTGTGGTTCAAGTTGACATCAAATATTTGGTAGATCCTTCACAAAAAAACCCCCTACTTTTGTCACTCGGAAAATGAAAAATGGATTTTTCGTGCAGAAAAAATAAATACTCCCTTTGACAAACTTGTTGGCTAGTATAATATACAAACATGTGAAAAATATGAGATCATTTCGGAAAACTATCCTTTGAAACTAGCTATAACATCGGTCACTTGGCTTGAAAGTCATTAATTTTCATACTTCATAGCTCATTTTGAAAATACTTTTTTAAGATATTTGCCTTATTCCAAGTTTGTTGTTTTGTATGGTTACTAAGATATAAATTAGGATTCAACGCGAATGTTTTACATTTTTATTTTATTTTAATTATTTTTGTCGATTTCAAAAAGTGGTCAAAACGGGGGGCATGACCGGTGATAGCTAGGATGGAATCTTGCAAGACTCTTGGTGGATCCCTGATGAAATGACTACTTATGTGCCTAGAAATGATTTTTTGAAAAAATAAAGAGCAAACTATCAAGCACATGTAGTTCAAATTTGACCTCGTTCCAACTGAATCTGCAGAAATTTTTCTTTTTCAGGAGAGGTATAAAAAACCATTTTACATGGAAACTTTAGTCAATTGTAAATAAAACATGGTCTAATATTTTAGAAAAATTGAATGGTTCAAGTTGATATCAAATATTTGGTAGATCCTTCACAAAAAACCTCTCCTTTTTTGTCACTCAGAAAATGAAAAATGGATTTTTCGTGCAAAGAAAATAAAAACTCCCTTTGGCAAACTTGTTGGCTAGTATAATATACACACATGTGCAAAATATGAGATCATTTGGAAAAATTATTCTTTGAAACTAGCTATAATATCGGTCACTTGGCTTGAAAGTCATGAATCTTCATACTTGATAACTCATTTTGAAAAGACTTTTTTAAGATATTTGCCTTATTCAAAGTTTGTTGTTTTTTATGGTTTCTAAGACATAAATTAGGATTCAACGTGAAGGTTTTACATTTTTTGATTTTTTGAATTAATTTTCTCAATTTCAAAAAGTGGTCAAAATGGGGGGCATGACCGGTGATAGTTAGGGATGAAATCTTGCAAAACTTTTGGTGGATCCCTGATGAAATGACTACTTATGTACCTAGAAATGATTTTTTCAAAAAATCAAGAGAAAATTATCAAGCACATGTAATTCAAATTTGACCCCGTTCCGCATCTGCAGAAATTTGTCTTCTTCAAGAGAGGTATATAAAAAAACATTTTACATGAAAACTTTGGTCAATTGTAAATAAAATATGGTATAGTATTTTACAAAAATTGAGTGGTTCAAAGTTTACATCAAATATTTGGTAGATTCTTCACAAAACACTCTACTTTTGTCACTCGGAAAATGAAAAATAGATTTTCAAAATTAAAAAAAAACATTTAAAAAATGTTCAAAATATGGTATGTAACCGATCAGGAAGTTTCAAAAAAAAAATTCAAAATTTCATCACACCATGGACATCGACAAGGTTTTATAAGATTAATATGATACATATATCAACAAGTGTTTGTTAAGTGAGCTGAGATTGGAGTTGAATGGAACTGAGAAATTAAGCGTGCTGGGGCTGAAGTAGTGAGGATGGGTGACCCTTCAGGAAGTTTGACCACGAAGCTCAATTTTACTTGAGATTAAGCATAGTGATCTTAGATAAAGAAAAAGTTATAAAAAAATCTGAAAAAATGTTGAAAAAAAATCGATTTTTTTTCAACTGGGGATACGCCTACGGCCAGGCCATCGGCGCAAAAATAAAAAAATAATAATAATTTGAAAATTCAAAAAAGTAAATTTAAAAAATTAAAAAATTCAAACGGGTATACGCCTACGGTCAGGCCGTCGGCGTAGAAATAAAAAATAATTAATAATTTTAATAAATTCAAAAAAAAATTGATTTAAAAAAAATTCAAACGGGGATACACTGACGACAAGGCCGTCGGCGTAGTTGACCACTAGGCCAAACGGTCGTTAGTCTCTGCGTGGACCGCACCTCGCGTATGCCGACGGTCTGGCCGTCGGCGTATATTCCTACGTCGACGACATTGAAGGCTAGCCCGAGGAAAAATTTTGCCGACGGGGATACGCCGACGGCGGCCCTCGGCGTAGGCCTATGCCGATGGCATTTGGCTCTACCCCGACGGTGGCCGACCATCGACGTATAAGGCTGGTTCCGTAGTGTTTGGCTTTTTCTGGCAATGGCAATGTGTTTAGGTGGGAAGGGGGGTTGTGGTGGCAAGCGGCTAGGGTTTCTCTCCTTGTCGCCCGTGAGAGCGATATGAGGGTTGGGAGGTCGTACTTGGAAAGCGGCTTTGGATTTGTTTAATTTGATGCACAATGAACGTTCATGTGATTATTGCTTATGATTTACAATCGCAGGCCAATCTAAACGGATGAATCAAAGCTTGGAGACGTATCTTGGCAAGCAGAAGCCATTTTTGTCTGGACGGATGAGGCCTAGCACCTTCATCATCAAGGATGATGCACGCGCCCAAATGCCAAAATAACCATCTATACAATAACTGTCGATCAGCAAAATCTTTTTGTTATGTACTAGCTGCATTTTGCGTACGGTACTCCCCAACATCTAAGGCCTCCTTGGTTCATAGGATAGAATTATCATAGGAATAGGAAATTTGTTGGATTGAGATGACATGTATCTTCAACCCTATAAGTAGGGATAGAAAAAAAATGTCATTTGATTCACACCAAAGAAAATTTTTCATTGAGTCTAGGCTCATTTTTATTTTTCTTTGAAATGTGAAGGATAGAAACTAATCCTATTTAGAAATAGAAATCCATTCCTATAAACCAAAGTGCTCTAAAGAAAAAATTCCTATAAGAATTCTATCCTACAAAATTTGTATGATATTCCTCCAAGCCAAAGGAAGCCTAAAGGTCGTGGTCATGTTTAGTGTAGTAAATGATGAGGTGCCTTTGGTTGCGTGCATGAGTTCCAACAAGCCAAGCTAAATGCAATTTTCAAATGTTTTTGTTGCCTGCGTGTACCTCTACGTACCATCCATATTAGTACACACGCAATTCTTTGCTACATAGAGAGTAATGTGATTTCGATCTGACTTTGTACCACAAACCTGTACAATAAGTGGGCCCGAATTACTGCTGTTCATTTGACAATTTACCAATCCTCGGCGAACATCACGATCACTTTCAAGTTTCAACGTCTGTGGCTTGTCTCGGTACCCTTTGTTGACATCTGCGGCCGAAAATTATGATATAATGTACTACATATATGCCAATTAAATAAGTAGACATGTTAGTGCTATAGTATTATTTGAATTATTGGGGGAGGATATGCCGTTTCCGTCAGTGTCTGCACCAGCGCCAGCACGTGTGTCAAATGCCATGGCACCTCATAAATCCATGGATATATAGTTGCCGTTGCCGAGCAGCAGCCAGAAACATCTTACTTAAGCCTATCCTTTACGTGTGATTAGCATTTTTGTAGTATTGGATTCCCATCAACTACGTACTACATAAACAGGAAACAGAGTGGACCTGAACTTGCACTGCTAGCTTGCTACACGATCTGACAGGTATGGACGTGTCGCCATTCTTTGTTCTCTTGCACTCGCCCGTCCTCCTCCTCGTCGCCCTGCTGGTGCCAATCTTCTCCTTCTTCGTCCTCTTCTCCACCAAGAAGAAGCCTCCTCCATCCTGCGGCGATGGCGGCCAGCGGCTGCCCCCGTCGCCGCGGGGGTTTCCCGTCCTCGGCCACCTGCACCTTCTCGGGTCGCTGCCGCACCGTAACCTCCGGTCGTTGGCCGAGGCGCACGGTCCGGTCATGCTCCTGCAGCTCGGCCGCGTGCCCACCGTCGTGGCCTCCTCCGCGGCCGCGGCGCAGGAGGTGATGAAGACGCGCGACCTGGCCTTCGCGAGCCGCGCCCAGATGCGCATGGCCGAGCTGCTCCTCTACGGCCGCGACATGGTGCTGGCGCCCTACGGCGAGTACTGGCGCCAGGCGCGCCGCGTCTGCGTGGTCCACCTCCTCAACCAGCGCCGCATCCTGTCCTTCCGCCGCGTCCGGGAGCAGGAGGTCGCCGCCCTGCTCGAAGGCGTCCGCCGCGGCTCGCTTCACCCGCTTGGCGGCGTAGTGAACCTGAGCGACATGTTCACCGCCTACTCCAACGCCGTCATCAAGCGGGCCGCGTTCGGCGACCGGGAGTACGGGATCGACGGCGACGACGGGGGGGAGAAGCTGAGGAAGGTGATGGACGACTTCGAGGTGCTGCTTGGGACGCCCACGATGGGGGAGTTCGTACCGTGGCTGGCATGGGTGGACACGCTGACGGGGCTGAATGCCAGGGCGAGGCGCACGTTCGTGGCGCTGGACGGGTTGCTCGAGCGGGTCATCGCGGCCCATCGACAGCGACGTTCCGCAGACCGGCGGCTGGTGGGCGACGGCGACGGCGAGGACGATCAGCGGGACTTCGTGGACGTGCTGCTGGACGTGAGCGAGGCGGGAGAGGAGGCCGGCGGAGTCCGGTTCGACACCGTTAGCATCAAGGCCATTATGCTGGTACGTTCTTCGTACGTGTACTTTCTTTATTTTACATTAAAAACTACTAGGACAATGACCGTGCGTTGCAACGAAATATAAATATTTTAACATATTAGCTCGTAATTTACTTTTTTTATTAATGTGATTGTATAAATAAAAGTTGAGATTATATAAATGTAAATATAAAGATTATACAGTTCAGTGAGATGGAAAGCTTTGTATTTTTTAAATAGGAGAGAGAGGAAAAATAAAAGTAGAGATTATATATATGTAAAGATAATGATTATACAATAAGTTAATCAATTAAAAATATAGGAAACGTTTAATTTTGAATGACAATTGAAATTTTTTAATTAATGTGATTGAACAATGTATGAAAATATATTAATGTGACTGAGCAGCATATGACAAAGTATGTTTAAGTCAGGCGCGGCGGGACAAAAACCGGCTCAACGATAAAAGCGATGAAGAGATATGGTGAAAGAAAGTGGGCCGGTTGATAAAACTATTGGCAAAACGTTTAGAAGGAACCCCTAAATTGCTTCATGGGCCGGTTTTGTTGGGCCACTACGGCCGGCCGTAAGAGCGAGGAGAAAATTGACTATTTGCCACTTCAAAAATTAGGCTTCGCAAAAGTGCCATTCTGAAGATGGGTTTCGTAGAAATGCCATCTAGCTCATTAACATTTTGATTACCATGCCATCTTCCTATTTTTACACTTTTTGCTTTAGTTTTCCAAATTCACATGCACCTAAAAGGACTAGACTACCCCTGGGCTGAACCTGATTGCATCGTGTATGCGATTGAATTGACTTGTTGCCGCCGCCGCACGCTGATCCTGCCCAGCCTGTGGCGCTGGTTCAGAGCAGGCGGATGCCGTTCTTGCTGGTTGTAGCAACTCCGCGGATCCGTCGCCGTCAACGCCGACAGCCGCATCCGCACGACGACCCAGTCCATCCCGTGGCACTAAATCAGAGCAGGCGGAGGCTGTTCTTGTGGTTGCCGGCTGCAGCAGCTCCCGTCGATCCATCGCCGTCAACGCCGACTGCCGCACACCGATCCTCTCCATCCTATGGCGCTGGTTCGGAGCAGGCGGAGGCCGTCCTTCTGGTTACTGGCTGCAACAGCTCCCGCCGGTCCGCCGCCCCCAGCCGGCACACGTGGACCAACTCCAGTGCATGAGCGCCGTTGACACCGCCCTTCGTATGGAAAGAGAGAGCGAGATGTAGAGCAGTTCATCACAGTTCAGGGGGCCAGCTGTGAGCCCGCGGCAGGGCGAGCAACCACGGCGTGCAAGGTCAGCGAGCAGGGGAAGCAACATTAAGTCCGTGGGCAAGCTGGCAACAACTAGCTTCAGGCTTCAGAGGAATCCGCAGGCGCAGGTGGTGACCGAGCTACAGCGGCAAGCACTCACGTATCAGATAAAATTTGAAGAGACAAGGGCACTTTGGTTCTTTCATTTGATTATAAAAGAAAAAGAAAACAAAGAAATGAGTAAAAGGAAGAAATGGCATGGTTATCAAAAAGTAAACGTTCTGGATGGCATTCTTACAAAACCCATCTTCAGAATGGCATTTTTGCGAAGCCCAGTATTCAAAATGGCAAATAACCAAATTTCTCGATGGTAGACGTAGGAAATTTAGCCACTTCATCGTGCGCAAACAGCTCATTTCCCTGTCGGTTGACAAAGGGTGATGAAGTGAAGTCCGCATGCTTCTCGTCCATCCAGGGGGTGCCGACGTGCCGTGCCGCCGTATACCCCGTAGGACGCCAATTTATGCTTATCCTGTTATCCGTACGTAAAGCTAATATCCACTGCCCTACAGCTTTTAGAGCATTTTATACGTCGACCTTTAAAATATATACGATATTTTTTTGAGGGGGATATATACGATATTTATTAATGGACTGCTTTATATCATCAGTGCACGGACATTGGTATAAAAATCGCCATACAAGTTATCCCCTCAAATCTATTTTTTTTAAGTATCAACAACATTTAAAATTTAAATCTAAATATTACAATTTAACAATATAATAAAATAAAATATTTCAAACTTGAATTCAATTTGAATTTATGTTTCAGGTGTCTTCTTTAGCAGTTCACAAATGCTCTATCATGTTCTCTTTAAGCTACTCACGAATTGTATGATCCCGAATTTGTTGACACATTTGATCAAACTCGTTAAATGCGTCTGAATTCTCACATGAAAGTTGAATATGACCACCCATGTTCTCAAAATTTACACCTCCGACAACATCTTCAACCTCAACGGTCATGTTGTGTATGATCTAACAATATATCACCTTCCACAAGGTTTTTGGATCGTCCCATATTTTTGCAGGTCCACGGATAACTGCAAAAAGGGCTTGGAGCACTCAAAAATGCCCTCTCCACATCATTTCTAACTTATTTTTTATCTTTGGGCAAAGTGAATTTTTTCTGATCTGCTCAGAGATAGTCTCTTGATGAAGATCGCCGATGGAGGACAAATGCCATCAACCATATAGTAGGTCGTATTATACTCATGGCCATTGATAGTATATTTGTAGGGATGAGCTAGCTTTCAGTCAACGGAAAAAACAATGGAGTCACTGCAGCACATTGATAACATTGTGAGCCCCCGACATGGCAAAGAAAGCCTGTCAAATGCAGAGGTACTATGAAACAACTGCTTCAAGAATAACGGCGTACTTCTTAATACGGCCTTGTTGTTCTTGTAAAGCACATGGACAGTTCTTCCACCTCCAATACATCCAACCGAGAGATCCGAGTATACTTGGTTATCCTCTTACATCTGACATTGCCATGAGTTTTTGGATCTCTGCGGCAATTGGATTTCTCAAGTATTGGGAACCAAACACCTCAACCACTGCAGTAGTGAATCTCACTATAGCATGCGCACGTGTTCTCAAACATCCGGAGGTACTCGTCCTATTAATCCACAACCATGCTATATGCAAGCATCCACAAAGCATCTGTGCACTTTTGATAGCGAAGAATCTAATTTTCCCTGTGACATCCTTCTTCAAGGTGAAGTAGTCACCCTAGGACCAGACGCCAAGGTATAGGCGATCGAACACATTCTTCTGCATTCGAAAGCGTTGGCAAAAATTGTTCGAACAGGGCATCCGAAGTAAAATAGTCATCCATCAACGTCAAGTGCACATGTGCCCTATTCTAATTCGGCACTCTATGACCCTTGATCGATCCTTTGAAATTGACAAAATTCTCTTCCGTACACTCCTTGTCTTCAAGTGCTACATGCATTATCAGTGTTTCATCGTCATAGATATCTTTATCAAATGACTATATGAAGTTCGTGTACAAGTACTCCATATCCAAATCCATTCGTTGAAAAGGGAGATTTTTAGAAAATTTAATATGACCATTTTGCCAAACACTTGTCGGACGAGGTCACCACCACGGACCGCATTCACAGGAGAATAGTACTTGAATTGCATACGGAAATTGCTTTGTTTCTGACCTTTAGCCGAGAAATTCCATACCTTACACCGACTTAGAGGAGGAACGACGGAGTTAGCAAAGCGACGTGGTGATTCGGTGGTGCTAGTGAGCTTTGGCAAGGCCTTGGCGAACTCAAGGGTGGTGGAGCAGCGACGTACGTCAAGGAGAAAGCGGACACCGAGCAACGAAGGAAGTGGTGGAATTATGAGCATTTTGAGGGGTTTGTGTGAGCGGGGATGTTGGAGTCCTAGGTGGCGGAGGTTCGAACTCCTGCAAGCATATCGATGAGGTCAGCAACAAACATGCTCGATGATCGCGTGCAAGTTGTGCTCACGTGTGATGAGAGAGAGAGAGAGAGATGAGGGAGGAGAAGGGAGAGGGGAAGGAGGGGAGGAAGAGGAAGGCTGCAGTGGCGTGCTTCTCCGTGAGCTCTCCAGCCGTCACGATGGTGTTTCCGCAACAAGTCCTCTACTGCAAAAGTTGTTTTGCAACATGAGTTCTGTGGTAAAATTTACAATAAAATCGGTCAACAACGTTTCAGCAACACATCGTCAATTGCAATGTTTTTTAGAAGGAAAATGACATTTTGAGGTGATTGCAACATGCATATGCATATTGTTGCAGAGAGCGTATTGCAACATTATTCGTTTTGCAAAAGAATGACGCTTCTCACATAAATAGATAGGATTGCTATCCATGGCTCCATCTAAAGGTAAGCGAGGCGGGCGACCTTTTCTCGTTATCAACTGGTTGACGCGTAGTTTCATTTTAAGTTACATAATGCAAAACTGATTTAGACGCGTGGTGTCATGCATTATATTTGCCTTTCCCCTATCCCAATTTCTTTTACATTTCATAAAGAGTGTCATGCTGCAAGGCAAAATTTTGAATGTTGCGCGCTGTCTTTTAATTCTGGTCTAATATTTACAATGATTTACTAAGTTGCGTGGACAGCTATGAACTCAAATATGTGTAATCATTTGTGTGAAGACTATCCAGGAAAAAAGTACTAGCAGATCTGACATATACCTTGACCCGCTGCGGATGATTACACAGGATATGTTCGCCGCCGCCACCGACACAACGTACACGACCATGGAATGGGTCATGGCGGAGCTCATCAACCGCCCGACCGAAATGCACAAGCTCCAGAACGAGATCCGCGCGGCCGTCAACGGCGCCGGGCACGTCACCGAGGACCACCTCGGCACGCTGCGCTACCTCAGGGCCGTGATCAGGGAGACCCTCCGGCTGCACGCGCCTCTGCCGCTCCTCTTGCCGCGGGAGACGATGGAGGACACGGAGCTGCTGGGCTACCGCGTCCCGGCAAGGACGCGCGTGGTGATCAACGCCTGGGCCATCGGCCGCGACCCGGCGGCGTGGGAGCGCGCCGAGGAGTTCGTGCCGGAGCGGTTCGTGGACGACCCGGCGGACTACGGGGCTGGGCGCGACGACTTCAGGTCCGTGCCGTTCGGCGCCGGCAGGAGGGGTTGCCCCGGGGTCGGCTTCGCCGTGCCGTCGATGGAGCTTGCGCTGGCGAATCTGCTGTACCATTTCGATTGGGAGCTGCCGCCGCGGGCCGACGGCGAGGCGTCGAAGCTGGACATGAGCGAGCTGTTTGGGGTGTCTGTGCGACTCAAGGCGGCGCTGCATGTGGTTGCTAAGCCGTGGTCTCTTTGAGCGGCGCGTGAGGCTTGCTTCCATGGTTGGTGGTTGTTCATGTTTGAGAAAAACCCATTAACAGTGTTGTATCTACCTATGTACGTGTACGGAGATAAGGAGAGTGGGAACTCTCACGTGGGGCTATGTGTACTATGCAAATATACATAATTTTATAAAATTTGTTATATGTTTAATGCTCATTATGTGTCAAAAGTGAAGGAAAAAACGGAAATTCGCTTTGGCTCTCGGGCTCCATGGCACCCTTTAAAATTTAAACTTGAAAATTCATCAAAATTCATATTTTTACATTTCAAAAAATTCTGAACACAAATACTGATATACATGAAGCCATAAATCACAAGTGTGTAAATTTTCAGGACGAAATTCGTTGAAATGAGGGTTGTGCAAAAAAGACAAATTCATGACTTGGGAGGATGAATAGTACACATGATACTATTCATCTTCTCAGGCCATGAATTTTTCTTTTTTGCACAACCCTCATTTCAACGAATTTTGACCTAAAAATTTACACACTTATGAGTTATGACTTCATGTATATCTGTATTTTTTTCAGAATTTTTTGAAATGTAAAAATATGAATTTTGGTTTTTGAAAAAAACCAGGCTCCATGGAGCCCGGGAGCCAAAATGCTACTCCCTCCGATCCACTAAAACTGTCGCTGGAAATGAACTTAGCTATCACAACTCCATAGTAACACTTGCGTCACTTATTTAGGACCAGAGGGAGTAACAAATATGTAATGCTACAAATAACATTATAGGGAAAATTCAGGATATTCATTCCAAGGTATTGCATGCTTCAATCTTGCGGATGATTTCGTGATGGATATGAAGATGTTGTTTTCGAGAAGAGACTACCCACAATACCACAATATACGAGGGTACTCCCAATACTTTGTATGGAGAACCTGGGCTCCCGGGAAGCTGAAGATGTTCTCCCGTCTCATGCTGCAAGATAGGATATGGTGCAACGAACGCCTGCAACGGCGAGGCTGGCCCAACCACTACTTATGTCGGTTGTGCCTCCGCAACCTAGAGTCCTCCGTGCTCCTGTTTTGGCAATGTCCGATTGCGCTGGAAGTTTGGACCAAGATGTCCACCTTCAAGGGATGCAGCCCCTGCAACATTCCGAGCATTGGGACGCCTTCACCAAGGGATGCCAGGTGGTCTAGATGATTTCCAGCAAATGCAACCGTGGACGCTGGAAGGGTCTCAAGTCTATCATCATCCTCGTTGGCTGGGAGATATGGTAGCAACGAAATGAGTGCACCTTCAGAGCAGCAAGCGCGAACAGTGGAAGCATCATCCTCTCCATCACCAGGACATTGGAGACATGGAGACTAGATGGCGCAAGAAAGCTGCAGAGCCCCTTCGGGGATCCACCGTGAGAGTATAGCTATGTGTGATGTGGGAGGAAGGGTCGTTGTTGTAGCACACAACCCCTTTCTTTCCCCTTCTTTGTTTTTTAGTGGGCATGTTGTGTACTTTGACACTAGGATCTACACCACCTTGTACTTTTATGAATGCTATCTGCAATTAACATGAAATGCCAGCGGTTTGCTGGATCTTAAAAAAACCAATATACGATGGAGATAATTGAAGAACTTCACCAAGATTTTGAGAGACATTGATGATTGGACATATAATGGAAGCTTGAAGGTCCATCTATGGATAATTGGCACATGTAAAGATTATATATATGATGCAATCCTTAAATTTAGTTTATGTTGGATGGCTATGTGAGGACCGTTGGTTTATCAATAGCTTTTAAAAGAGCCCAATATCATCAAAATCGGAGTTCATATGAGAAATCTATGCATGTTTAGTGTCGATATGTTTGTTGGTTTTATAAGGAAGGGAAGTTTCGGTGTTCACCCCCACCCCCTCGCCGGAAGTTCTAGGATTTACAAAGAGGTGCTAAAATCCTCCCCAAAAAATGAGCTCGAAAGTTTTGACTTGCCTGGAGACTCCGGGGGGAAGTTCTGGGGCAGTTATGAGTCTAGTTTCGAGGTGTTAGAGAGTTTGCAACCTTCTGCACCAATAGTATGCCCCAGAAGTTGTAGGCTATGTTTTTGTGTGCATAACAACATATTTGATGGGGACACCATATAAGGTTCCCTTCTTCCCCATTGAGGTAGAGCTTATAGATATGAGATTTCCCCATTGTTTTGACCTCTATCCTCCTCTCCGAAGCCTCAAAACTCCAATTCATTTTTGGAAAACTATATGACGAATCCAGTATTCATTTGTTGACATCCACCACTGCTACTCTCTTCTCCCCTCCCTCTATACCATTGGTTGCTTTTGGTGGGATTTGAGAGAGAAAAGAGATATTTGAGCATTCTTCAATTCTTGATTTGCATGTGACGCCCCCAAAATCAAGTCGTGTACAGTAATCATACACGGAAGGTACACTATCGAGATCAGGGACTCACGGTAAGATATCACAACACAACCCTACAAATAAATAATACAAGTTGTTTAATACAAGCCAGGGGCCACGAGGACTCGAATACACAGCTCGAGAGCACAAAGTTAGCGGAAGCAATAGTATCTGAGTACAGACACAAGAATACAAGTTTTCCTTAAGAAGGCTAGCACAAACACTACTCAACGATCGAAAAGGCGAGGCCTCCTTCCTGGGAACCTCCGAACTACTCCGGGTCGTGGGGGATCTTCACGTTGCGGTGGCCTGCATCGGGGATCTCCTGCTCCTGGACTCAAACGTCGACTGCAGCGACCGATCAGGCAAACCAAAAAGGGGGAAATAAAGCAAGGGTGAGTATCTAGCATACCCGCGAGTCTTATGTCCGCTACTAAGAAATTATGCATTTGTATCAATGGAAAGGGGAGGCTATATAGTGGCCTGAATGACAGAAAATCAGAATAAGGAAGAGAAGCTAGGCCTATCGAAGACTAGCATCTTCCGACGAGTCTTGCAGCACAAGAAGAGAACAACCAACAGTTCATATAAAGCATAAAGTAACAATGCAGCAGAAGTTGCTGCAACATTGTATAATAGTAAGTTGTAATTATTAATAATTATCAATGCCTCCGAGATCCCCTCCTCGACTTCCCTGCGAGGAAGAGAAACCGGAACCAACAGTTTAATAGTAATAGTTTGTAGTAGTAGGATCTGTCTTCAGCAAAAAGTGTCTTGTTACCGTGGACACGGCTATTCAAATAGATTAAAATCCCTGAAGGGGTGCACTACTGTTCAGCCTGCACGCTCGGATCTCCAGGGTAACATACACCTTGTTAGGGAATGCCCCACCGTGGCTATCCGACACGTCGATGCCCATCCTACGACTCATCAGAGAGGTCCCTGTCGGTCTAAAGTCCTAAGCGCAAGGGGGTCTTGGGCCGTCGCTCCTCGCTCTCCGGGTCGGTGTGAGGCGGGAGATCCGAACACCACAGGTGACGATCAGTCCCGGCCACAATGATGAACTGGACGTCTTTCAGAGCTTTCGAATGATACCACAACGCTGAGGTCCCACACCGTAATCCCACGTGAAGGTAGTGCGTATAGGACTTTGCGGCCTCTCAAGGCATCCATTTGAACCATTAGTCATTTTATTATTATCTGTCGGGACAACCGTTATCTTTGCCCCTTTCTGGGTGAGTCGCGGACAACGACAGCAGCCAAGACCACCAGTACATCGGTGCCTGCCCTGTCGTCCCACCAACTCTTGCGGTTACCAACAAGGTGAACCGTCTCCTTACCTTATCTCGCGTGTTCTCTTGGTAAAGCTTGACTTTCGTTCTACAGGGTATCTCACGGCCCATGAGCAAGGACCAGACCCACGATGGTATCCTCCTGTCCTGCCGTCTCGATACAATCCCTGCGCGGGCACTGTTGGGTCACCCGACTCCTTACCTTTAAGGACACCAGTTGATTCAGGTGCCTACCATCAAGTGAAACCAGGAGGAATCACCCTCGATGGTACACTTGAAGAGGTTCGACCGAGACATCAGCGGAATGAAGTAAAGAGGAATATCCTCGTATCATCCCGGTGGTGCTACGCTAACGAGCCGGCGACGAGAGTGAAATACGAGTCCATCCACTTGTAAGTCAAACTTGAAGCGACTCGAAGAGTCTCACTGTTGTAGGTTCCCTTGGGCGTCTGCTCTTGCAGTTATAATAATTCATATCCGCGTTCACTCCCCTGAGTGATCACGACCCGCTATCTAATCCTAGTTGACTAACAATGCGCAGGGCTAACTGCTGAATATAATATATATTTAATAGGCAACATAGGATAAATGAAGGTACATCAAGGAGCGACAATGACAGGCTATGCAATTGAATAGGAATTAACGTAATAGCAGCAACAACAATGCCTAGTGCAAGAAATGTAGGGAAAAGATAGGCGATATCTGGGAAGGAGAATGGCTCTGCTTGCCTGGAAGCTCGACGGTAGAGGTACGATCGTCGATGAAGTAGTCGATCATAGGGGCATCAACAACGGACGTCGAGACTATCGGTCAAGAAGAGAGGGGGAAGAAACAATAAATACACGACAATAATAGCAATACAAATATATGACATAGAAGATACAAAGCAACGGGGCTCTAACGCAGTGTTCGATGATTTCCCCGGAATAGGAATTTATCCGGGGATGATGCATCAGTACCGGTTAATTACCGGAAAGATGATCCGGAGGGGAATGTTCCATGCTTGCAGTGTCGTGGACATCTGACAAACATATGGATAGTGTATCCGTGTTAGTTGATCCATTCTGAGCCACTTTCATATTCAGAATGATTTCATCCGGAAAGTTTTACCGGCTCTGGTCGTCTGACAGGCAGATGATCCAGAGGAGAAATGTTCCACGTTTGGTATGTTAGAGGGGTGCGGTGAGGGTATGGGTAGCGTATCTGTAACCGTTATATTTTTCTGAGCAATTTTCATGTATAAAGTTTTTCCATCGAATATACGGTTTAAAAGATATGAATTTTCTAAGTTTTAAAACATTTAAAAGAAATTTTGGAATTCTTTAATTGTTTTATTAACATTATCCAGAATAGAAACTTTGACTGGGTCAAACTTACAGGTGGGGCCCATCTGTCATAGAGAGTAACTAATTCCAGGGATTTACATTAAACAAAATGATTATCTAGATGTGGGGTCCCATATGTCATAGAGATGAATCTAGTTTTTCATTTTATTAAGTTAACCAGGGGGTTAGGTGGGATGGGCCCACATGTAAGTTTCTCCGGGGTTTTCTCTGTTTAACTTAAGCTGCAGATTAATTAAAGGGCATGGCCCACATGTCATAGGCTTACCCAGTTTAACCATTTTATTAGCTTAGTTTAAATTGGGGCTGGGCCCAGGGGTCAGTGGGGAGTTAGGGGGGATTAGCCCAGTGCCGGCGGCGAAGGCCACAACAACTAGGCCGTGCCGGCGAGGGGAACTGCAGCGGGGGTTGGGGGCGCGACGCGCGGCAAGGTCAGGTGCGGGGCACAGCCAAGGCATGCGGAGGTGGCCGTGGCGAGGGAGGGCACGACCCAGGCGCGTCCCGTCCATGGTGGCACGACGGCGGACCGAGCGGGGGCACGGTGGCCATGGCGGACAACCAAACAGTCGACCTCGGCGACCAAATCGATGAACATGTGTTGAATTAGACCGAGACGAGCACCGCGCGGATACGAGAGGCGCGAGCACGAACTAGGACGACTTAAGACGACAATTACAGCACGGCCAACGGCGGCCGGAGCACGCACGCGGGGAACGGCGACTAGAGCGACGAAATGGAGAGCGGGCGAATAGGGAAAATGGACAGGCTCACTGTGGAGCCGTAGGCATGCTCGGGAAGGGCGGAGGTGCGGCGAGGACGACAAATTTTTGGTTGCACGTTGCGGCGGCGGTGGGCGAGGCGAAGCTCGTTTTGCGGCGTGCGCGGCGTCCCGACGGCGATGGAGTGCTTGGGGAGACGAGGACAATGGACGGGCAGCTCCAGGACAAGTTGTCCCACGCCGGGGAGCTTGTTGGCCACGACGGCCATGGAGGTGCGGCCATGGCGGGCTCGGGTGGTTCAGATCGAGAGAAAAGAGGGGGGGAGGGGGGGGGGGCAGTGGCGTGCTAGGGTTTGGGGGCGTCCCGGGTGTTGAGGGGGAGCCTTATCCCCGACGGCGGCCGTCTGATGGCCGCCACGGCAATAGGACGCGGCCTGGCCGGAGTGGATGGCCGCCACCACGCCACTGTGTACGGGAGGAGGAAGATGAGTGAGGTGGGGGGGGGGTGTAGGCTAGGCCGGTTGGGCCTCGCCCTGAGCGCAAGTTTGTTGTTTTACATTTTTATCTTTTCTGTTTTCTTTTCTTTTTCTGTTTATATTTTGTTTGTCCATCAATTGAATTTTGTAAAATGTGTAAGTGATCCCAACATTCATATTATATATTTATTCCCATATACAAAAAGTTTGGGGCAGAAATAAATTCATTTGGATATTATATAATTTGCAAAGGATTTATTATTGCTCCTTTAGCTACTGATTTTATTTGTTTAAATCTTTTAAATAATTTTATAAATCCCCAACTCTATTTTATTATGACCTACTGGTTATTATGTATTTTATAAAATTGGTTGTATCATTTTTGGATTAAGTTTTATTTCCACATTGTTTTTAATTCCATCAAATGAGGGATTTGAATGATGATTTGGATCAATGATTATCAAGACAAGTTTAAGAAAAGTAATTTTTCATTAACACAAGGGATTACTGTAGCATGACACTGGGGGTGTTACATTGCATTTCTTGCATCGGTTTGAGATCTATGTATCGATTTTTTCAAGTATAGTTCACTTATTTCTCTTTAAGGAAATACCAAGGTTTATGTCTCAAGTAGGACTTCGAAGTCTACAAGGAGGTGTTTGATAGCTACGACACCAGAAATTAGCTTGCCAAACTTGGACTTGCACACAAGAACACAAACACTCTCGCCCCAACGAGACATGAAGGTGGTCAATCTTCCCGTCTTGTTGTTTACGAAAGGTTAAACGTATAGGGTGGTTGGAACAACAAAAATAAAACAAAATAAATAAATTTCATCGGTTGTAAACAGTGATGTGCTTATTGGCTTCTCGCCCTTCGTCGGTAGGCCCCAAGTGGAAGGCATGATGCAGTACAGCAACGAGTTTTCCGTCGGTGAAGATACCAAGGTTTGTCTCCAGTAGGACTCCAGAGATGATAAGTAGGTGTCAGCGGCGCAACTGACGCGGACCTGCACACAGACACAGATAACTTTGTTCCCAACGAAGTTCAGAGAGGTTGTCAATCTCTCCGGTCTTGTTGTTCACAAATGATAAAATGCAAGGGATAATGATAGCAACTTGAAAGTAAATGCAGAAAAGTAAATATAGCTTGGAAACAATAATGAGGATATGGACCGGGATACGTGATGTTCGCTAGTGATTTCTCTCTCCCAAAAGACGATAAAAATTGCTATGCGAGGTAAACAAATTACAGAAAGGCAATTGACAGGATTATGAACGCACCGCAATGCTAACTATGCTACTAAAGAAAGGAAGAGGTTCAAAAGCACAGGCAGTACGCCAAAATAAGTATACCGAAATCCATCTGCATCTACTACTAGTCATCCACCTTGAGATATCTATCCAGAACATCTCGCTGGTATTAAGTTGCGAGCCCCACCCAAAGTGTAAACCCAAAGCAACAGACAACTGCATTAAAAAGAACTTTGCGTAAAGTAAACAATCCTTGTAACCGCGGTTACAAGCACCATTGTTTTCCCCCTTGTGGCAACAACACATCCCCTAGACTCATGTTTCTGTCACTCAAGCGTGTCATCGGGGGGGGGGGGGGGGGCATGAACCCACAATCTAGCACAACGCTCCCTCTTGGAGTCACTACCTACTACTTGGCCAAAGCAATAAACAGCAACGGAGAACATGCAAGAATTACTTAGGAACAAAAATACAAGAGATAAGAACCAAATATATTACTCTATCCCAATCTGAACATAATCTCATAATCCATCAGATCCGATCAAACTCAACATAGAAATAGCAGAAATATTACAAAGGTGCCTCGATCATGTAGGGCAGATCACGAGGTCTAAACAATGAAGATCAAAGAGGGGAGGAGAACATCCCATAGCTACTGATCACGGAACCATGGTCCAAGGAAAACTACTCACGAGACATCCGGGGAGCATCCATGGTGGAGAGGAGACTCCCGGAGGTCAATCCTCCCCCCGACAGGGTGCCGGGAAGAGGTCTTCTGGTGCTCCCGATCTTGGAAGCGCGGCGGTGGCGGAACAGAGGCGAGTTCGCGGAATAGGGTTCTGCCTCTGGAGTTTTCCCGTGACGGGGGATAAATAGGTGAAGGGGGGCAGCCAGAGGTGGACCAGGGGCCCCAGGCGCCCCCCTGGCGCGGCCAGGGGTGGGGCCGCGCCGGGTGGCCGCCTGGCCCCCCTGGCTCCCCTCTGGCCCCTCCCGGTCTCTTCTCGAAGCTTCCGTCACGCTGATTTTTTATCTGAATTTTCCCGAATTTTTCTGGCACTTTTTATATGGGGGAAAACTGAAATAGAAAAACAGCAGAAAACAGGAACTGGCACTGGGGTGCACTGAGTTAATAGGTTAGTCCAAATATGATCAAAAGTGTATGAAAGTGTATCTAGATCATAGCAATATCACACAAAACATGCATGGAGCAAGCAGAAATTATCGATACGTTCTAGACGTATCAACATCCCCAAGCTTAATTCCTGCTCGTCCTCGACTAGGTAAATGATAACAAGCATAATTTCTGTGGTGACATGCTAGCAACCATATAAGAACTTTGAAAAGTAAAGCAAGCAAGGTTAGAGATTCAATTCAAGTCATAACATGCAAGAGTCTATATTAGCATTGAAACAAGTAACAAAAGAACAAAAGGTGCAAGAGCTCTCGCTGTCCGTTACTCGAATGTCTCCAAATGGTGTTTGCGTGCAAGAAAGGGGATAGGGAATACGAGATAAAAAGTATTTTTGTTGAGAACTCAATCTACTAAAGTTTCTCACTTGGTCTTCTTTGGAATCTTATCTTGACTCGTCCCCAGACCACTAGCCAGGTACAAGTCAATTTGATCCACTCCTTTTCGATATTTCGAGCACTCATGCAATGGATGAGCGTAAGCACGAGAGTTGACACTTAGGATGGAAAAGAGAGAAAATATGGTGGAGGTGGAAGACAAAAAGGATGAGAAAGGCTCACATCAATGAGGACAATCATAGGCAAGAGATGCCAAATGATAGATATGATGTGAGGAGTAGGGATTGCCATGCAACGGATGCACATACGAGCTAAGAAGCTCTCAAAACTATATGCAAAAAGATCATCTCTATGGAGTACAAGGATATAAAGGGAGTACTAGTGTGGATCTCTCAAAAGGATAGTAGTGTTGCCCCTTTCTCTCTTTTTATTTCTTTTTCTCTTTTTTCTATTTTTCTCTTTTTTGGTGGCCTCAATGGCTCTTTCTATTTAACTCTCATTTGTCCTCTTTGGGATCTTTAATTGTGTCCACTTTGGGATCTTTTCCTCACTTAAGGGCAACACTCTATTTTACAAGAAGGTAAAGGAGATCTTTCACACTTTACAAGGTACTCAAAACATAAAGAAGATGTAACTATCATGATGTATGCAATGTATGCCTCTGCCAGTGTAGCAGGAACATGTATGACATGAAGATCAAGTCATGAAGAGGTGGAAGTTGCATGGCAATGTAACTCGGAAAGGCTATGGAAATGCCTTGATAGGTAGGTATGGTGGCTGTTTTGAGGAAAGATAAAGGGAGGCTTATGATGACAGAGCGTATCATGCCAAGGGTTTGGATGTACCGGCGAAGGTGGACACCAACTCTCGGAGTGAGAAGAAGGCAATGCACGACATGGGAAAGGCTAGCAAAATATGGGAAGGTGGAAGTGTCAACTCTCAATACTTACATTAGTCCGAAGAACTCATGCACTTATTATCGGTAACTCTCAATCTAATGAGGAGGTTCACAAAGAGACAAGTACCCCGAGGAGGAGTGTATGGGGGTTTGGTTATCCTTGCGCATCCTCGACTCATGGTACGTGAGTGTACTCTAATATTCGAATCCTCAGAAGCGTAGTGATCCATCTAGTAGCTAGAGTTCTCAACTAGTTTTGTAGGTTTTGAAAATAAACACGGATTGCCCAAAATACGACACCTATCACTAATAGGCAAGAGCTCTTGACACCAAAAGTTCAAACATTACTCACAACAATACCTCAAAACTATTGCAAGTTATTACTAAAATTAAATAGCAACCTCAATTACCTACTTTCAAGACAAAACACAACTCAGTGCAACAACCAACTCTCTTTAACAAGATATTCATGAAAACTAAAAAGAGTTCCAGCAACAAACTAAACCAAAGCCAAGGCTCTTTCTAAAGACAAACTAAGACTAAAACTAAACATGGCAGTAGCTATGAAAAGATAAAGAACACACAACAGCAAAAAGATAGGCAGGAAAAATCCTATGACGTGTTCTAAATTTTGAAAGTGGAGCGTGTTTCTCTCCCACACAAAGTAAGACAGGATCTAACTTGTTATGAACAGCAAGCAAAGCTAAATAAAACTACAAAACAAAACCTAAGAGCGAGACGCTCCAAGCATAGCACATAACGCATGAAGTGATAAAAATATAGTGAGACGAAGGACGAACCGATGATTGTTGATGGAGAAGGGGATGCACGGGGTCATCCCCAAGCTTAGACGCTTGAGTCTCCTTGAATATTTATTGGGGATGCATCGGGGCATCCCCAAGCTTGAGCGCTTGACACTCCTGGATCTTCTTTCATCATCTTCTATCGCACACTTGAAAACTCCCTTCATAAATAACTCATCATAAGCTGATTAGAGAGGTTAGTACCCTTAATAAATAATTTTTTACCTACTGGATATAAAGATATTCTTGAAGATCTACTGTTTCTCAAGAGTTCCAAAAATTTTTTGCAAAGAAAAAGCAAGCTTAAGGTTTGCAAAAGTAAGGAGAGACAAAACGTGGCAGAATCTGTGAAAAACAGAACAGCAGATAGTAAAGAATTTTTTAGGGGCACTTATTCAACTCAAATCAAAAAAGTCAGAACATACGGAAGTTTTGTAATTGTATAGAGCATACTGTGTAAAAATTTCAGCTCAAAAAGATGAACTGGGATTTTTCTGGAATTTTTCTGGTCACGAGGACAGAATCTGTTTTCTGGACAGCATGTCACAACTTTTACTTCCCTTGCCGTAAGAGGCTATAACTTGGCACAAAGCTGAAAAATAAAGATACAATGATGTTGCTACAGTAGTAACAAACATCAAGACACAACAAAAGCAAAAAGAAAAACCTAAATTCGTTGCGGGCTGCCTCCCGAAAGCGCTTCTTTAAAGCCATTAGCTAGGCATGATGCAAAAAGAAGAATCAAGTTTTATCAAGAGAAAGAGAATAACTAGCCCGTGTAACGGACTCAAAAGGTAACTTGATTTTCTTTCTAGGGAAGTGTTCCATCCCATTTTTGAATGGGAATTGGAATTTTATATTCCCCTCTTCCATTTCAATAACCGCACCAACGGTGCGAAGAAAAGGACGTCCCAAAATAATTGGACACAAAGGTTCACACTATATATCCATAACAATAAAATCAACGGGAACATAGTTGTCATTGACAATGATAAGAACATCGTCGATCTTCCCCAAAGGTTTCTTTATGGAAGAATCAACAAGACGAACACCAAAAGAACAAGGCTCAAAAGGCTTCAATTCAAACATATCAAATATTCTTTTGGGCATAACAGAGGTACTAGCTCCAACATCACATAAAGCATAGCAAGAGAAGTTATTTAATTTAATTTTGATCATAGGGTCCCAACCATCATCTAGCTTCCTAGGTATGGAGGCTTCTACTCTAAGCTTCTTCTCCCTAGCATTGATAAGAGCATTTGTGATATGCTCCGTGAAGGCAAGATTAAGTGTGCTAGTGTGGGGGTCTCTAGACATTTTGTGTAACAAGCTAATAACTTCTGAGAGGGTGCAACTATCAAAGTCAATATCACTATTATCAAAGGTGGTAGTAGTGTCATCTAGGCTCACTTGTTTGAAACCCTCTATGTTCATAGGAGTTTCTTTTTCTACGGTTGAGGTATTAGCATCACCATTAATAGGTCCCACGGGACTAGGAGTGCATTGGGTGCTAATAGTATGGGTGTCCTCAACAATTTGGATAGTGGCAACTGTGTAGTGTCTAGGAAGGCTCTTAATTCTATTCTCTTCCTCTTTTTCTCTAGCCCATCTTTCTTTAAGTTTAGCCATCATCCTAATATTTTAATTGATTTTTAACTGGATAGCATGAATAGGAGTGGCCTTATTCTCCTCAAGGGGGGAGGTTCTAATTTTAAGCATCTCAATATCAAGGGCCAAGCTTTCTACCTTCAAAGAGAGATTATCTATTTTAGCTAATTTCTCTTCTACATTTTTGTTGAAGGCTTTTTGGGTAGTGATAAAGTCTCTAAGCATGCTTTCTAATTCAGAAGAGGGTTTCTTGTTGCTAGGGTAAGTGTTGTTGTTCCCATAGTTAACTATGCTACTAAAGAAAGGAAGAGGTTCAAAAGCACGGGCAGTACGCCAAATTAAGTAGAGCGAAATCCATCTGCATCTACCACTAATCATCCACCTTGAGATATCTATCCAGAACATCTCGCTGGTATTAAGTTGCGAGCCCCACCCAAAGTGTAAACCCAAAGCAATAGACAACTGCATTAAAAAGAACTTTGCGTAAAGTAAACAATCCTTGTAACTGCGGTTACAAGCACCGTTGTTTTCCCCCTTGTGTCAACAGCACATCCCCTAGACTCATGTTTCTGTCACTCAAGCGTGTCATCGGGGGGCATGAACCCACAATCTAGCACAACGCTCCCTCTTGGAGTCACTACCTACTACTTGGCCAAAGCAATAAACAGCAACGTAGAACATGCAAGAATTACTTAGGAACAAAAATACAAGAGATAAGAACCAAATATATTACTCTATCACAATCTGAACATAATCTCATAATCCATCAGATCCGATCAAACTCAACATAGCAATAGCAGAAATATTACAAAGGTGCCTCGATCATATAGGGCAGCTCACGAGGTCTAAACAATGAAGATCAAAGAGGGGAGGAGAACATCACATAGCTACTGATCACGGATCCATGGTCCAAGGAAAACTACTCACGAGAAATCCGGGGAGCATCCATGGTGGAGAGGAGACTCCCGGAGGTCAATCCTCCCTCCGGCAGGGTGCCGGGAAGAGGTCTTCTGGTGCTCCCGATCTTGGAAGCGCGGCGGCGGCGGAACAGAGGCGAGTTCACCGAATAGGGTTATGCCTCTGGAGGTTTCTCGTGACGGGGGATAAATAGGCGAAGGGGGGCAGCCAGAAGTGGACCAGGGGCCCCAGGCGCCCCCCTGGCGCGGCCACGGGTGGGGCCGCGCCGGGTGGCCGCCTGGGCCCCCTTGGATCCCCTCTGGCCCCTCCCGGGCTCTTCTTGAAGCTTCCGTCACGCTGATTTTTTATCTGAATTTTCCCGAATTTTTCTGGCACTTTTTATATGGGGGAAAACTGAAATAGAAAAACAGCAGAAACAGGAACTGGCACTGGGGTGCACTGATTTAATAGGTTAGTCCAAATATGATCAAAAGTTTATGAAAGTGTATCTAGATCATAGCAATATCACACAAAACATGCATGGAGCAAGCATAAATTATCGATACGTTTTGGACGTATCATGATGGAATGTGGATCGGGGTACCATGTCCTTTACTACTGTTGTCTCTCTCCCAAAGTACGATAAAACATACGTTGGGTGAATAAATTACAGTTGGAAAATTGATAGAATTATGAGAGCACAACAATGCTAATTATGATAGCAGAGAGTGCAAGGTTTAATCATGTAGGCATTACACCAAAGTAAGTAGACCTCAATCCAAAGCCTGTACTAGTAAGTATCCACCTTGATATATCTAATCCAGAACATCTCACTGGTATTAAGTTGCGAGCAACAACCAAAAGCTGAAGAATCAACACAATAGACAAAACGCTATAAACTCAATGGATAATGTAAGCAACACTGGTTAGAAAATTATCACAAGTACCACTATTTTCTCCTTAGTAGCAACAACACATCCATGTATTGCATGTTTTTGTCACTCAAGCGTAGACAAAGGAAGGTATGAACCTACTATCGAGCACAACACTATATATTTGATCTCTTTTATATATGTTCATATTGTGCTCTCGATAGTAGGTTCATGCATCCTCACATCTGCACTTGAGGGATAGGAACATGCAAAACGTTGGATGTGCTGTTTCTACTAAGGGTAAAACGATGGTAATTGTGGCTACTTTGCTCACGGGTGTTGCTTACATTACACATTGAGTTTGTAAAATGTGTGTGTTGCATTAAGTATTATAGCTTTTAGCTGTTTCTTGAAACTTAATACTAGCAAGATTCTCTAGATAGGGGACGCAAGGTGGATATTTAGTAGTATATACTCTCGATAGGGGTATACTTGCTTTGGTGTAATGCCTACATATTTGAACTTTGTTCTCTATGTGTCATAATTGGCATTGCGGTGCATTTATAATTCCGTTAATTGGTCGACTGTAATTTATTCACCCAACATGTTTATTCTCTTCTGGAGAGACATCACTAGTGAAACTGTGGCCTCCGATCCATATTCTACCATCGATTACAACATTTTGCATTTAAGCTTTCCTTTTTTGCTGCACTCCTTTTACTTTTGTTGCTTCGACCACACCGTACATTTAACCTTTTCATAAACTTCAAGATGGGAAGATTGATAACCTTCCTGGCTCATCGGGGGTGAAAGTGCTTGCATTCTTGTGTGCAGGTCCAGGTATGGCAAGCAAATATCTGGCGCCATTGCTGCTGAAAACCTCTTTGAAGAAGTTCAAGCCCTACTGGATTGATAACCTTGGTATCTTTACTGAGGGAAATTTGGTTCTTACTACATCACCATCTGAAAGTGCAATCATGCCCTTAATCGTACTTTGATGTTGATGACAATATACATATGGGGGACTAATAATGTTTGTCAAGTATATCTCAGATATTGGTCCCGGATCATATGTGTGGATGGATCATTGACTAATGGAATATGTTATGTGCGTAAGAAGATTGACCCAATGATACGGAAGCGTAAGATTTTTCTGGTTATTCTTGAGTATAGGTATCCCCACACTATTAAGAGAGGATCAGTGGGATAGTGCTCTTACATTTTCTCAAAAAATAAACTGAAAATCACTTTTCTACACATAAATCTGATCACAAAGAATATGCATCTGTCGGACGTCCGGTTGGGATCGTCTGTCTGATACATCGTCCTATTGGACGTCCGGTTTCCACCGGTAATAGGGTCTGCAAGGTTAATAGACCTCACCGAATTATTATCGGAAATCCGACCCATGTTGGACGTCCGGTGGTCGGACGTCCGATTGCCATCGGTAATAGGGTCAGCGAGGTCAGTAGCCCTCACCGATTTATTAACAGAAATCCGACACGTTTCGGACGTCCAACACTTAGTTTATTACGAGGCAGGACGCCCCTCCCAGAATGGACAGACGTCCGACGGTCTTTGGACATCCGGTCTGGTACGTGTAACATGCTCCTCTAACTTAGATGTGTATTATCTGCGTTTGATCTTCTGGTCCGGATGTCCGGTGGAGACCGGACGTCTAATGCCTAATATTCGGACATCCGAATACTGTCGGATGTCCGACACTTATGCAGGCAGACTGCTCCAACAGCCATTTCGGCCCTTGGACTTTAAATATCCCCACACCACCACATGTGAGGGTTGACCACTTCACTCAAATCACTCATAAGAACAAAAGTGCTCCCTGATACGTCCCAAATGTATCTATAATTTCTGCTTGTTCCATGCTTATATTGGTGATATTGCTACATTTCATACCTTGTACAACATATTTGGACTAACCTACTAACTCAATGCCTTAGTGCTAGTTTCTTTCTCCTGTTGTCTATGCATTGCATGAAAATGTCAAATATTAAAGTGCTCGGAAAAATTCAGAAAAAGCATATAAAAAATCAGCAGTACGGAAGACTCCAGAAGCCCGAAGGGGCCCTAGAGGGGACCCACCCCCTAGCCAGGTGGCCTCCTGGCGCGGCGAGGGGGGAGGCCGCGCCACCTGGCCTCCTGGTCAGGTGGGGCCTCCCCTGGTGCCCTCCTTTCGCCTATATATATATATATATCTTCCTCCGAAAACCCCCAGGAGGAGCCCCGTTATGCTATTTTACCCCATGTTCCGCCGCCGCCGCGATTCCGATCTCAGGATCGCGTGAAGAACCTGTCCCGACACTGTAGGATGGAGGATTCACCTCCGGAGGCCTCTCCATCATCATGATCGCCTCCCGGGTGTGTCGTGATTAGTCCCTCTTGGACCATGGGTCCATGATCAATAACTACATGATGTCTTCTCTCCAATCTTGTGCCTCAATTCTTAGACCTTGTGAGTTGCCCTACATGATCAAGGCACTTTTGTATTAGTTTTTGTGTTGCTATGTTGTGTTTGCTGGGATCCGATGGATTATGAGATTATGTTCATATTGTGATGAGTAATATATTTGGTTTACTTTTATGTTTTAGTTCTTGAGTATTCTTGCATGTTCTTCGTTGCTTTTTATTGCTTTGGCCAAGTAGTTGTTTGTGACTCCAAGAGGGGGCGTTATGCATGATTGTGGGTTCATGACCCCCGATGTCTAGCTTGAGTGACAAACATGAGACTAGGGGATGTGTTGTTGCCACCAGGGAGAAAACAACGGTGCTTGTAACTGCAGTTGCAAGGATTGGTTACATTACGCATAGAGTGTTAATGCAGTTGTCTGTTGCTTTGAGCTTACAATTTGGTTGGGGTTCTCAACTAAATACTAACAAGATGTTCTGGACAGATATCTCAAGGTGGATGATTAGTGATTAGATGATAATGAATAAATGGTCTACTCATTTTGGTGTAATGCCCATACGATTGAGCCTCTAGCTTTCTTGTAGCGTAATTAGCATTGCGGTGCGTTTATAAATCTGTCAATTGCCCAGTTGTAATTTGTTCACCCGACATAGTTGTTGATCCTCTTTTGGGAGAGAGACATCACTAGTGAAAGTCATGGGACCCCAATCCATATTTACATCATAGTTTACACCGCTCCAATTTACTGCTTTTATTTCCTTTCCGTTGCAATCACCACTACTATTTCCACCCTTGTGTTTTGACCCTTTGTAAACAACAAGACCGGAGAGATTGACAACCTCTCAGACTCGTTGGGAGCAAAGTTATTTGGTTTTTGTGCAGGACCACGTCAACTTACATGCCAGCAGAGAATGTTTCGAGCCTTTGTCACCTTCTTGTTGCACTTGGAGAAAAACCTTGGTATCTTCATCGAGGGAAATTCACTTTTGTCTACATCTCAACCTTCCACTTGGGGTAGCCAACGAGGAGCACTAACCAGTGTCATCAAGAGAATTTCTGGCGCCGTTGCCGGGGACTCCAGTCTACAAGATAGTGGAGTTGCACACTATCTTTTACCTTTGCTTTTTAGTCTTGTTAGTTTACTTTTCAGTTTTTGCTTTAGAGGCTTTTACCAAAAACACCAAAAATGGTTATCTTCTTCTTTATTGCTGTTTTTACTATGGGTTCCACTGGTATTTAAAGTTGTCCTAGGCACGGAACTCCTAGTTGGGACACTTCTAATGATCTTAAGATTTGCAACTATGTTTGTCATCACAATATTTATTACATCTGCACTCCAATTAGCAGACCCACTCTCAAGTATGATTTAAAGGAACAATTTTGTGAGAAGGGAGAGAATGCTCTCTCTCATTTGGATAACTATGAGAGGGTGTGTGATGAACAAAAACCTCATGGAATGGATGGCGACCAATTCAAAATAAATTTCTTTGACTATTCTCTTCGGGGGAAGGCAAAGAAGTGGTTCCATTCCTTATCTCTTTATAAAAAAGACACTTGGGATAATTGCAAGAATTCCTGTTTGGTTGATTATTTCTTTGGAGAACTTGACTTTGATAATAGTAGTCTCTCCGAAGTCATCAAGTTCTTGCAAAGAATGGCCAAAGACCCCCACACAAGTTCACTTAACATTGCCTTCATCGAGCATATCACTAATGATCTAATCAAAGCTAGGTAGGAGAAACTTAAGCTAGAGGTTTCTATTCTTAGAAAACTAGAAGATGGTTGGGATTCTATAGTTAAGATTAAATTGAATAACTTCTCTTGTTTTGCTTTATGTGATGTTGGAGCTAGTGCCTCCATTTTACCCAAAATAATGTATGATATGCTTGATTGAAGCCTTTTGATCCTTGTTCTTTTGGTGTTCATCTTGTTGATTCTTTCGCAAACAAACCTTTAGGGAGGATTGAGGATGTTCTTATTGTTTTCAATGATAATTATGTTCCCGTTGGTTTTCTTGTCATGGACATTGAGTGTGATCCCTCATGTCCAATTATTTTGGGACGACCTTTTCTTCACACCGTTGGTGCTATCATTGACATGAAATAATGGACTATAAGATTCCAATTTCCCCTCAAGATGGGCATGGAACATTTCCCTAGAAAGAAGATTAAGTTACCTTTTGGCTCTGTTGTACGAGGAAGCTATGTCTTTTATATTGACAAAACTTGATCTTGTTGCTTCATGCCTAGATCAAAGGCATAAAAGAAAGCGCTTATTGGGAGGCAACCCAAAATGTTTTTACTTCAGTTTTTAGTGGTCTTGATGCTTGTTACTACTGTAGAAACATCATTGTATCTTTATTTTCAAGCTTTGTGCCAAGTTTTAGCCTCCAGTGGCAAGTAGATCAAAAGTTGTGACATGCTGTTGATAGGTCTCAAACGTATCTACTTTTCCAAACACTTTTGCTATTGTTTTGGCCTCATTCTTGCATGATTTGAACGAAACTAACCCGGACTTACGCTGTTTTCAGCAGAGCTACCTGTATGGTTTTCTTATGTGTAGGAAAATGGATTTTTAGGTGTCTCCGAAAATTTCAGGAAAAATCACAGAAAATCCGCGCACCCGAAGGAGCCTAGAGCCAGAAGTGGGGCCAGAGGGCAGCCAGGGGAGCCCCAAGCGCCCTGCTGGTGCGGCACCACCCCTGGCCGCGTTGGGAGGCCTCCTGGGTGGGTCCTCCCCCCTCTGGTGCCCTACCTTGGCCCTATTTATTCTCGTCGCGAGAAAACCCCAGAATAGAAGTCGTTTTCACAGTTTCCATCACGGAGCCGCCGCCACCCTCTGTTCTTCGTCGGGAGGGCTAATTCGGAGGTTGTTTTGGCCTCTGGTGAGGGGAGATCATCGCCATCATCATCACCATCACCAATCCATCATCCCTCCATGACTTCTATTCTCATGTGTGAGTAATTACCTACTGTAGGAAAAGGGGATGGTAGGTATTTGATGAGTTACCTCATGTAATAGTTCGTCAGATTGTTGGGGGCATGTTGCCTATCATCTACTTATGTGTTTATCATCTTTGCTACAACTTGTTGCTCTTAATGCTTGTCACTTTGGGCCCGAGTGCCATGTTTTTAGATCTGAACCACTTGTGTTTTCATGAGTTTATTTATGTTCTTGATCCTATCTATGAGTTGTATGCACCTATTATGGTCCGGAACCGGCGATCCCAAAGGTGACAGGTTGGGAAACCAAAGGGGATGGACTATAATTTGAGGATTTCATGTATCCATTGAGTGTTAATGCTTTGTTCCGGTGCTCTTTAACAGGAGCACCTTAATCTCCATAAGTTCCTTTTGGCCCCGTTCTTAGCGGGATGGTAGGACAAAAGATGTTGTGCAAGTTCTTATTGCAAGCACGCACAACTACCTACGGGATACATGCCTAATGTTTGATATTTGCCTAGATGATCCTTTCTTTTTTGTGTGCCTTTCGCCGTGTTAAATTCTATTACATGTTCACTATCATCCAAGCAGCGCCCAACCATCCATCTCCCTAGCCTACAGTGTTTTAATCTTGCTGGTTACAAGTTGTTTACTTTTTCTGTTTTACTTTCGTTTTTGCCACTATCACTTTCATACCACCGTTGTTATTAATATTTTTTTGCAAGCAATTATATTTGAGGTGCGGTTGAATTGAAAGCTCAACTGTTAAATCTTATAAATATTCTTTGGACCCCCTTGTGTCGAATCAATAAATTGGGTTATCTTACTCGCGAAGACTATCTCGATCCCCTACAGTTGAGGGTCATCAGTTATCCAGAAAACAGATTTTGCTTGCTTCATTGCAAAAATCTTCAAAAATCACCAGATCATCTTTTGTATCTGATTTTTTTGACAGTACGCTCTATAAAATTGTGAAGCTACCACCTGTTCTGAGTTTTTTGATTTGAGTTGTAGAAGTACCCCGAAAAAATTATTTACTACCTGCTGATATGTTTTTCCCAGATTCTGCCATGTTTTGCGTTTTCCCAGTTTTGCAAATCTTGCGCTTGCTTTTTCTTTGCGAAAAATTCATGGCAATATTGAGAAACAATAGCCCTTGTTGAAAGTATTTATTTCCAGCAGAGGAAAATTATTTTACTATGGGTACTAACCACTCTAATCAACTTATGATGAGTTTCGTATGAAGGGAGTTTTCAAGTGTGTGAAGTAAGATGATGAAGAAGATCCGGGAGTGTCAAAAGCTCAAGTTTTGGGATGCCCCCATGCACCCCAAGGAATATTCAAGGACACTCAAATGTCTAAGCTTGGGGATGCCCCCGTGCATCCCCTTCTTCATCAACAATTACCAGTTCGTCCTTCGTTCCACTATATTTTTATCACTTCATGCATTATGTGCTATGCTTGGAGCGTCCTTCGTTCCACTATATTTTAGACATCGGGGGGCGTGTACCCACAATAAAGCATAAACGCTCCCTCTTGGCGTTACTATCTACTACTTAGCCAAAGCAATAAAAAGCAAGAGAAAACATGCAAGAATTACTCAAGAACATAATATAAAAGGAGAACCAAATATATAACTCATCACGATCTAAACATAATCCCATAATCCATCGGATCCCAGCAAACAAAGCATAGCAACAACAGGAAAATTACATAGGTGCCTTGATCATGTAGGGCAACTCACAAGGACTAAGAATTCAAACACAAGATTTGAGAGAAGACATCACATAGCTACTGGTCATGGACCCATGTGATGGCACTGAAGTAGTGCTCCTCGTTGGCTACCCCAAGTGGAAGGTTAAGATGAAGCGTAACGTAATTTCTCTTAGTGAAGATATCAAGGTTTGTCTCCATTAGGACTCTAGCAATGACAAGTAGGTGACAACAGTGCTAGAAATTACTAGCACGAGTTGACGTGGGCCTGCACACGGATACAGATAACTTTGCTCCCAAAGAGTACAGAGAGGTTGTCAATCTCTCCGGCCTTGCTGTTTACAAAGGGTCAAACGCAAGAGATAAAAGGTAATGATAACTGCAACTAGAAAGTAAAACATGAAGTAAATTGAAGGTGTAAATAGTGGTGGAAATATGGACCAGGGTCCCATGATGTTCACTAGTGATGTGTCTCTCCCAAAAGACGATAAACAGCTATGCGAGGTAAAGAAATTACAGCTGGGAAATTGACAGGATTACGGGCGCAAACCAATGCTACAAAAGAAAGGAAGAGGCTCAAAAGCATGGAAGTACGCCAAAACAAGTAGACCGAAATCCATCTGCATCTACTCACTAATCATCCACCTTGAGATATCTATCCAGAACATCTCGGTGGTATTAAGTTCCGAGCCCCACCCAAAGTGTAAACCCAAAGCAACAGACAATTGCATTAAAAGAACTTTGTGTAAAGTAAACAAACCTTGCAACTGCGCTTACAAGCACCATTGTTTTCCCCCTTGTGGAAACAACACATCCCCTAGACTCATGTTTCTATCACTCAAGCTAGTCATCAGGGGGCATGAACCCACAATCATGCATAACGCTCCCTCTTGGAGTCACTACCTACTACTTGGCCAAAGAAATAAATAGCAACAGAGAACATGCAAGAATTACTCAAGAACACAAATATAAAATGAGAAGAACCAAATATATTACTCATCACAATCTGAACATAGTCTCATAATCTATCAGATCCCAACAAACTCAACATAGCAATAGCAGAAAGAATTACATATGTGCCTTGATCATGTAGGGCAGCTGATTCGTCCCAAACGTATCTATAATTTCTGCTTGCTCCATGCATGTTTTGTGTGATATTGCTATGATCTAGATACACTTTCATACAATTTTGATCATATTTGGACTAACTTATTAACTGAGTGCACCACAATATCACTTCCTATTTTCTGCTGTTTTTCTATTTCAGGTTTCCCGCATATTAAAAGTGCTCCAAAAATTCTCGAAAAATCAGATAAAGAATCAGCGCAACGGAACCTTCCGAAATCACCAAAGTGGGTCCAGAGGGCCACCACCAGGGACCCAGGCGTCCACCTGGCGCGGCCTAGGGCTTGGCCGCACCAGGGGGCGCCTGGACCCCTGGTGTCCCCCTGGCTGCCCCCCTTCGCCTATTTATTTTCCGTGACGCGAAACCTCTGAAGACAGAACCCTTTTTCGCGATCTCGCCTCTGTTCCGCCACCGCCACGCTTCCAAGATCGGGAGCGCCAGCAGACCTCTTCCCGGAAACCTGTCGGAGGGAGGATTGAGCTGCGGGAGCTTCCCCTCCACCATGGATGATTCCCGGATGATCCGTGAGTAGTTTCCCTTGGACCATGGGTCCGTGATCAGTAGCTATGTGATGTTCTCGTCCCCTCTTTGTTCTTCATGGTTGAGACCTCATGAGCTGCCCTACATGATCGAGGCACATATGCAATTTTCTGCTGTTGCTATGCTGAGTTTGCTGGGGTCTGATGAATTATGAGACTATGTTCAGTTTGTGATTGAGTAATATAATTGGTTCTTATCTTTTATATTTTTTTCCTAAGTAATTCTTGCATGTTCTCCGTTGCTGTTTATTACTTTCGCAAAGTAGTAGGTAGTGACTCCAAGAGGGAACGTTATGCTCGATTGTGGGTTCATGCCCCCCGATGACACGCTTGAGTGACAGAAACATGAGTCTAGGGGATGTGTTATTGCCACAAGGGGGAAAACAACGGTGCTTGTAACCGCGGTTGCAAGGATTGTTTACTTTAGGCAAAGTGCTTTTTAATGAATTTGTCTATTGCTTTGGGTTTACACTTTGGGTGGGGCTCGCAACTTAATACAAACGAGATGTTCTGGATAGATATCTAAAGGTGGATGATTAGTAGTAGATGCAGTTGGATTTCAGTCTACTTATTTTGGCGTACCACCCATGCTTTTGAGCCTCGTCCTTTCTTCGTAGCATAGTTAGCATTGCGATGCTTTTTTAATCCTGTCAATCGCCCAGCTGTAATTTGTTTACCTCGCATAGCAGTTTTATTGTCTTTTGGGAGAGAGACATCACTAGTGAACATCACGGGACCCCGGTCCATATTCTCATCACTGTTTACACACTCTTTTATTTTCTAGCTTTTACTATCCAGCTGCTCGCATTATCATTATTATCTGTTGCGTTGATCCTTTGTGAACATCAAGGCCGAAGAGATTGACAACCTATCTGTACTCGTTGGGAAGCAAAGTTACTTGTGTCGTGTGCAGGTGCAGGCGAAGCAAGTGATTCGACGCCTCACTTAACAAACCACTTACTTATCATTATCGAAGTCCTACGGGAGACAATCTTAAAACCTCGGTATCTTCACCGAGGGAAATTTGCCGCTACACTACATCTAACCTTCCACTTGGGGTAAGAAACGAGGATAGAGTATCAAGAAAATTTCTGGCGCCGTTGCTGGGGACTCCAAGTGCTAAGATAGGGGAGTTGCACACTATCTTTTACCTTTACTTTTTAGTCTTATTAGTTTACCTTTTAGTTTTTATCTTTGTGTCCTATATCAAAAATCACAAAAAATTCTGCCACACTTGCTGATGCTATGGGTTCCACTGAAAACACCAAATTGTGTGACTTCACTAGTCACAACAACAAAGACTTTATCTGCACTCCTATTGCCACACCTGCCACTTCAACTACCTCTTATGAAATTAAACCTTCTTTGTTAAACCTTGTTATGAGAGATCAATTCTCTGGTGCTAGAGATGATGATGCTTTACACTTGAATAATTTTGTTGAGTTATGTGATATGCAAAAGTATAAAGAAGTAGAGGTGATGTTGTTAATCTCAAGCTTTTTTCCTTTCTCTTTAAGGGGGAAGCTAAAATCGGGTTTCAATCTTTGCCTAGGAATAGCATAGATTCTTCGGATAAGTGCAAAGATGCTTTTATTGGGAAGTATTACCCACCTGCTAAAATTATCCAATTGAGGAGAAACATTATGAATTTTAATCAATTGGATAATGAACATGTTGCCCAACCTTGGGAACGTATGAAATCTCTTGTTAAGAAATTCCCTACACATGGTTTGACTACTTGGAGGGTTATCCAGACTTTTTATGCAGGCTTGAACTTTACCTCGCGGAACCTGTTAGATTCGGCCGCGGGAGGAACCTTTATGTCAACTAAACTTGGTGCTTCCACGAAACTCCTAGATGAGATGATGACCAACTATTCCCAATGGCACACCGAACGTGCTCCAACAGGTAGGAAGGTAAACTCTATCGAGGAGATTACCACTCTAAATGAAAAAGTTGACTTAATTATGTCTCTACTTACCAAGCAACCCTCTATTGATCCTCATGATGTTACTTTAAATTCTTTGGTTGCTCAGGAACAAGTAGATGTGAACTTTATTGCTAGAAACAACTTCAACAACAATGCTTATAGGGGAAATTTTTCTATCAATCGTAGATCGTTTCCATCGAACTATGGGAATAACAACACTTATCCTAGCAAGCGGAACCCCACCTATGAATTAAAAAACATGCTTAGAGACTTTATCACTACCCAAAAAGCCTTCAACAAGAATGTAGAAGAGAAATTAGCTAAATTAGATCATCTCTCTTTGAAGGTAGATAGCTTAGGCCTTGATGTTGAGATGCTTAAAATTAGAACCTCTCCCCTTGAGGAGAGGAAGGCCACCCCTATTAATGCTATCCAATTACAAATTAATGAAAATATTAGGATGGTGGATAAACTTATAGAAAGATGGTCTAGAGAAAAATAGGAAGAGGGTAGAATTTAGAGCCTTCCTACACACCACACAGTTGCTACCATCCAAATTGTTGAGGACACCCAAACTATTAGCACCCAAAACACTCCTAGTCCCATTGGACCTATTAATGGTGATGCTAATACCTCAACCGTAGAAGAAGAAACTCCTATGAACATAGAGGGTTTCAAACAAGTGAGCCTAGATGACACTACTACCACCTTTGATAGTAGTGATATTGATTTTGATAGTTGTACCCTCTCAGAAGTTATTAGCTTGCTACACAAAATGTCTAGAGACCCCCACACTAGCACACTTAATATTGCCTTCACGGAGCATATCACTAATGCTCTCATCGAATTTAGGGAGGAGAAGCTTAGAATATAAGCCTCCATACCTAGGAAGCTAGATTACGATTGGGACCCTATGATAAAAATTATATTGATCAACTTCTCTTGCTATGCTTTATGTGACGTTGGAGCTAGTACCTCCGTCATGCCCAAAAGAATGTACGATATGTTTGAATTGAAGCCCTTTGAGCCTTGTTCTTTTGGTGTTTGTCTAATTGATTCTTCCATAAATAAACCTTTGGGGAAGATAGATGATGTTCTTATCATTGTCAATGACAATTATGTTCCTGTTGATTTCACTATTATGGATATAGAGTGTGAACCTTTATGTCCAATTATTTTGGGACGTCCTTTTCTTCGCACCACTGGTTTTTTATTGACATGAAAGAGGGGAATATAAAATTTCAATTCCCTCTCAAAAATTGGATGGAACACTTCCCTAGAAAGAAAATCAAGTTACCTTTTGAGGCTGTTACACGGGCTAGCTATTCTCTCTCTCTTGATAAAACTTGATTCTTCTTTTGATTTATGCCTAGCTTAAAGACGTAAAAGAAAGCGCTTGTTGGGAGGCAACCCAAGATGTTTTTACTTCTGTTTTTAGTGGTCTTGATGATTGTTACTACTATGGCAACATCATTGTATCTTCATTTTCAAGCTTTGTGCCAAGTTTAGCCTCTTATGATAAGGGACGCAAAAGTTGTGACATGCTGTCCAGAAAACAGATTCTGTCTGCTTGACGGAAAAAATTAAAAAGAAATCACCAGTTCATCTTTTTGAGCTGAAGTTTTTACACAACATGCTCTATACATATTTTAAACTTTCGTATGTTCTGAGTTTTTTTTGAGTTGCAGAAGTACCCCAAGAAAAATATTTACTACCTGTTGTTATGTTTTTCACAGATTCTTCCACGCTTTGCCTTTCCTTACTTTTGCAAACCTTAAGCTTGCTTTTTCTTTGCAAAAACTTTTTGGAAATCTTGAGAAACAGTAGCTCTTCAAGAATATCTTTATTTCCAGTGGAGAAAAATTATTTTATTAAGGGTACTAACCTCTCGAATCAGCTTATGATGAGTTATGTATGAAGGGAGTTTTCAAGTGTGCGAGGGAAGATGATGAAAGAAGATCCGGGAGTGTCAAACGCTCAAGCTTGGGGATGCCCCCATGCATCCCCAATAAATATTCAAGGACACTCAAGCGTCTAAGCTTGGGGATTCCCCTGTGCATCCCCTTCTTCATCAACAATCATCAGTTCGTCCTTCGTCTCACTATATTTTTATCACTTCATGCGTTATGTGCTATGCTTGGAGTGGCTCGCCCTTAGGTTTACTTTTTAGTTTTCTTTAGATTTTCTTGCTATTCATAACAAGTTAGACCCCAGATTACTTTGTGTGGGAGAGAAACACGCTCCACTCCAATCTAAAACACATCATAGGATTTTCATGCCTATCTTTCTGTGTTGTGTGTTCTTTATCTTTTCGTAGCTACTGCCATGTTTAGTTTTAGTTTTAGTTTGTCTTTAGCAAGAACCTTGACTTTTTTTTGGTTTGTTGCTGGAACTCTCTTTAGTTTTCATTTTATCTTGTTAAGAGAGTTGGTTGTTGCACTGAGTTGTGTCTTGTCTCGAAAGTAGGTAATTGAGGTTGCTATTCGATTGTAGTAGTAACTTGCAATAGTTTTGAGGTATTGTTGTGAGTAATGTTTGAACTTTTGGTGTCAAGAGCTCTATACTATTAGTGATAGGTGTCTTATTTTGGGCAATCCGTGTTTATTTTCAAAAACTAAAAACCTAGATGAGAACTCTAGCTACTAGATGGATCACTAATCTTTTGAGGGATCGGATATTAGAGTATAGTCACGTACCATGAGTCAGGGATGCGCAAGGATAACCAAACCACTATACAGTCCTCCTCGGGGTACTTGTCTCTTTGTGAACCTCCTTATTAGATTGAGAGTTACTGATAATAAGTGCATGAGTTCTTCGGACTAATGTAAGTATTGAAAGTTGACACTTCCACCTCCTCATATTTGCTAGCCTCTTCAGTACCGTGCATTGCCTCTTCTCACTCCGAGAGTTGGCGTCCACCTCACCGGTGCATCCAAACCCTTGGCATGATACACTCTATCATCATAAACCTCCCTATATCTTTCCTCAAAACAGCCACCATGCCCACCTATCAAGGCATTTCCATATCCTTTTCGAGATATATTGCCATGCAACATCCACCTCTTCATGACTTGATCTTCATGTCATACATGCTCCTTCTAAACTGGCAGAGGCATACATTTGCATACATCATGATAGCTACATCTTCTTTATGTTGGAGTACCTTGTAAAGTGTGAAGATCGTCTATACCTTCTTGTAAAATAGAGTGTTTCCCTTAAGTGAGGAAAAGATCCCAAAGTGGACAAAATAAAAGATCCCAAAGAGGACAAATGAGAGTTCAATAGAAAGAGCCATTGAGTCCACCAAAAAAATACAAAAACTAGAAAAAAAGAGAAAAAAGAGAGAAAGGGGCAACACTACCATCATTTTGAAAGATCCACACTCGTACTCCCTCTTACGCTTGTACTCCATAGAGATGATCATTTATGCATATAGCTATGTGGGGACCTTCACACTATAGAACTTGGCTTGCATATTCCAAGGATGAGGCTCCTCAAACGAGCTCTAGGTCTTCATGAGAGAGCAAGTTGGACGCACCCCCACTAGTTCCACGTGAAAGCTTTTATTAGCTCATATGTGCATCCGTTGCATGGCAATCCCTACTCCTCGCATCATATCTATTATTTTGCCTTCTCACCTATGATTGTCCTCATTGATGTGAGCCTTTCTCACCTTTTGTCTTCCTCCTCCACCAAATTTCTCTCTTTGCCATCCTAAGTTTCAACTCTCGTGCTTACGCTCACCCATTGCATGAGTGCTCAAAATATCGAAAAGGAGTGGATCAAATTAACTTGTACCCGGCTAGTGGTCTGGGGACGATTCAAGATAAGATTCCAAAGAAGACCAAGTGTGAAACGTTAGTAGATTGAGTTCTCAACAAAAATATTTTTCTCTCGTCTTCCCATATCCCCTTTCTTGCACGCAAACACCGTTTGGGGACATTCGAGTCACGGAAAGCAAGAGCTCTTGCACCTAATGTTCTTTCGTTTCTTGTTTAATTGCCAATATACACTCTTGCCTGTTATGAATTGAATTGAATCACATACCTTGATTGCTTTACTTTCAAAGTTCTTATATGGTTTCTAGCATGTCACCGCAGAAATTATGCTTGTTATCATTTACCTACTCAAGGACGAGCATGAATTAAGCTTGGGGATGTTGATACGTCCCAAACATATCTATAATTTCTGCTTGCCCCATGCATGTTTTGTGTGATATTGCTATGATCTAGAGACACTTTCATACACTTTTGATCATATTTGGACTAACTTATTAACTCAGTGCACCACAGTGTCAGTTTCAGTTTTCTGCTGTTTTTCTATTTAAGGTTTCCCCCATATTAAAAGTGCTCCCAAAATTCGGGGAAATCAGATAAAAAGCAGCGCAACGAAACCTTCCTGAATCACCAAAGTGGGGCTAGAGGGCCACCACCAGGGACCCAGGCGCCCACCTGGCGCGGCCTAGGGCTTGGACGCGCCAGGGGGCTCCTGGACCCCTTGGCTGCCCCCCTTCTCCTATATATTCCCCGTGACGCGAAACCTCCGAAGACAGAATCTTTTTCGTGATCTCGCCTTTGTTCCGTCGCCGCCGCGCTTCCAAGATCGGGAGCGCCAGCAGACCTCTTCCCGGCACCCTGCCGGAGGAAGGATTGACCTCTGGGAGCTTCCCCTCCACCATGGACGTTTCCCGGATGATCCGTGAGTAGTTTCCCTTAGACCATGGGTCCGTGATTAGTAGCTATGTGATGTTCTCATCCCCTCTTTGTTCTTCATGGTTAAGACCTCATGAGATGCTGTACATGATCGAGGCACATATGTAATTTTTTGTTGTTGCTATGCTGAGTTTGCTGGGATCGGATGGATTATGATACTATGTTCAGTTTGTGATTGAGTAATATATTTGGTTCTTATCTATTATATTTTTGTTCCTAAGTAATTCTTGCATGTTCTTTGTTGCTATTTATTGCTTTGGCCAAGTAGTAGGTAGTGACTCCAAGAGGGAACGTTATGCTCGATTGTGGGTTCATGCCCCCCAATGACACGCTTGAGTGGAAGAAACATGAGTCTAGGGGATGTGTTTTTTCCACAAGGGGGAAAACAACGGTGCTTGTAACCACGATTTCAAGGAGTGTTTACTTGACGCAAAGTGCTTTTTAATGCAGTTGCCTGTTGCTTTGGGTTTACACTTTGGGTGGGGCTCGCAACTTAATACCAGCGAGATGGTCTGGATAGATATCTCAAGGTGGATGATTAGTAGTAGATGCAGTTGGATTTCGGTCTACTTATTTTGGCGTACCGCCCTTGCTTTTGAGCCTCGTCCTTTCTTCGTAGCATAGTTAGCATTGCGGTGCGTTTTTAATCATGTCAATTGCCCGACTGTAAATTTTTTACCGCGCATAGCAGTTTTATCGTCTTTTGGGAGAGAGACATCACTAGTGAACATCACGGGACCCCGGTCCATATTCTCATCACTGTTTACATGCTCTTTTATTTTCCTTCTTTTACTTTTCAGCTGCTATCATTATCATTATTATCTGTTGCGTTGATCCTTTGTGAACAGCAAGGCCGGAGAGATTGACAACTTGTCTGTTCTCGTTGGGAAGAAAAGTTATTTGTGTCGTATGCAGGTCCAGGCGAAGCAAGTGATTCGGCGCCTCACTTGCCAAACCACCTACTTATCATTATCAGAGTCCTATGGGAAACAATCTTAAAACCTCGGTATCTTCACCAAGGGAAATTTTTCCGCTACACTACATCTAACCTTCCTGTTGGGGTAACCAACGAGGATAGAGTATCAGCATCTCACAAGGTCTAATCCATGAAGAATAAAGAGGGGGAGAGGACATCACATAGCTACTGATCATGGACCCATGGTCCAAAGTGGACTACTCACGGATCATCCGGGAAGCGTCCATTGATGTGGAGAACCTCCCTGAGGTCAATCCTCTCTCCGATAGGGTGCCAGGAAGAGTTCTTCTAGTGCTCCTGATCTTGGAAGCGCGGAGGTGGCGGAACAGAGGCGAGATCGCGAAAAAGGGTTCTATACTCGGGGGTTTCGGGACTCTGGAAGCTTCCGTTACGCTGATTTTTTATATATTTTCCTGGAATTTTTCTGGCATTTTACGTAATGGGAAAACGTGAAATAAAAAGACAGCAGAAAACAGAAATAGGCACTGAGTTAATAGGTTAGTCCAAATATGATCAAAAGTGTATGAAAGTGTATCAAAAGCATAGCAATATGACCCAAAACATGCATGGAGCAAGCAGAAATTATAGATACATTTGGGACGTATCAACATCACCAAGCTTAATTCCTGCTCGTCCTCAAGTAGGTAAATGATAACAAGCATAGTTTATGTGGTGACATGCTACCAAGCATATAAGAAATTTTAAGTAAAGAAATCAAGGCATGCAATTCAATTCAAGTCATAACAGGCAAGAGTCTATGTTAGCATTGAAACAAGCAACATAAGAACATAAAGGTGCAAGAGCTCTCGCTGTCTGTGACTCGAATGTCTCCAAATGGTGTTTGCATGCAAGAAGTGGGGGATGGGAATATGAGAGAAAAACATAATATATTTTTTGGTTGAGAACTCAATCTACTGAAGTTTCATACTTAGTCTTCTTTGGAATCTTATCTTGACTCGTCCACAGACCACTAGCCACGTACAAGTCAAACTGATCCAATCCCTTTCGACATTTTGAGCACTCATGGAATGGATGAGAGTAAGCAAGAAAATTGACACTTAGGATGGAAAAGAGAGAGAGAGAGATGGTGGAGGAGGAAGACAAAAATGGGTGAAATGCTCACATCAATGAGGGCAATCATAGGCGAGAGAAGGCCAAATGATAGATATGATGTGAGGACTAGGGATTGCCATGCAACGGATGCACATGTGAGCTATGGAAAGCTCTCCAATGGAACTAGTGGGGGTGCATCCAACTTGCTTTCTCAAGAATACCTATAGCTCATTTGAGGAGGCTCATCATTGGAATATACAAGCCAAGTTCTATAGTGTGAAGGTCCCCACATAGCTATATGCATATATGATCATCTCTATGGAGTACAAGGTATAGAGGGAATACGACTGTGGATCTTTCAAAAGGAATAGTACTGTGCCCCTTCTCTCTTTTTATTTTCTTTTTCTCTTTTTTCTCTTTTTTTGTATTTTTTTGGTGGCCTCAATGACTCTTTCTATTTAACTCTCATCTGTCCTCTTTGGGATCTTTTAAATTTGTCATCTTTGGGATCTATTCCTCACTAGGGGCAACACTCTATTTTACAAGAAGAATAGAAGATCTTTCACACTTTACAAAAGTACTCAGCATAAAGAAGATGTAGCTATCATGATGTATGCAAATGTATGCCTCTGCCAGTGTAGCAGGAACATATATGACATGAAGATCAAGTCATGAGAAGGTGGATGTTGCATGGAAATATATCTTGGAAAGGCTATGGAAATGCCTTGATAGGTAGGTATGGTGGCTGTTTTGAGGAAAGATATAAGGAGGTTTATGATGACAGAGTGTATCATGCCAAGGGTTTGGATGCACGGGCGAGGTAGGCGCCAAATCTCGGAGTGAGAAAAGGCAATGCACGGTACCGAAGAGGCTAGAAAATATGAGGAGGTGGAAGTGTCAACTTTCGAATACTTACATTAGTACGAAGAACTCATGCACTTATTATCGGTAAGTCTCAATCTAATCAGAAGGTTAACAAAGAGGAAAGTATCCCAAGGAGGAGTGTATGGGGGTTTGGTTATCCTTGCGTATCCTCAACTCATGGTACGTGAGTGTACTCTAATATCTGATCCCTCCAAAGATTAGTGATCTATCTAGTAGCTAGAGTTCTCAACTAGTTTTGCAGTTTTTGAAAATAAACACGGATTCCCCGAATACGACATCTATCACTAATAGGCTAGAGCTCTTGACACCAAAAGTTCAAACATTACTCACAACAATACCTCAAAACTATTGCAAGTTACTACTACAATTGAATAGCAACCTCAATTACCTACTTTAAGTCAAGACACACAACTCAGTGCAATAATCCAACTCTCTAAACAAGATAAACGTGAAAACTCAAGAGAGTTCCAGCAAAAAAAATAAACAAAGGCTCTTAAAAATATAAGCATGAAAACTAAGCGCTAAACATGGCAACCACTACGAAAAGATAAAGAACGCACAAAAAAATAAAGATAAGCATGAAAAACCTATGATGTGTTCTAGTTTAAAGTGGAGCGTGTTTCTCTCCCACACAAAGAAAGCTGGATTCTAACTTGTTATGAACAACAAATAAAGCTAAAGAAAACTAAAAAAGAAAGTAAAGAGCAAGACGCTCCAAGCATAGCACATAACGCATGAAGTGATAAAAATATAGTGGAACGAAGGATGAACTGGTAATTGTTGATGAAGAAGGGGATGCATGGGGGTGATGGCTTCTCGCCCTTCGTTGGTTACCCCAAGTGGAAGGTGGAGATGTAGCGCAGCAGCAAGTTTCCCTCGGTGAAGATACCAAGGTTTGTCTCTAGTAGGACTCCGGAGATGATAAGTATGTGTCAGCGGCGTGACTGACGTGGACCTGCACACAGACACAGATAACTTTGTTCCCAACGAAGTTCAGAGAGGTTTTCAATCTCTCCGGTCTTGTTGTTCACAAAGGGTAAAACACAAGGGATAATGATAGCAAGTAAACGCAGTAAAGTAAATATAGCGTGGAAATAATAATAAGGATATGGACCGAGATACGTGATGTTCACTAGTGATGTCTCTCTCCCAAAAGACGATAAAACTGCTATGCGAGGTAAAAAAAATACAGAAGGGCAATTGACAGGATTATGAACGCACCGCAATGCTAACTATGCTACAAAAGAAAGGAAGAGGCTCAAAAGCACGGGCAATACACCAAAATAAGTAGACCGAAATCCATCTGCATCTACTACTAATCATCCACCTTGAGATATCTATCCAGAACATCTCGCTGGTATTAAGTTGCGAGCCCCACCCAAAGTGTAAACCCAAAGCAACAGACAACTGCATTAAAAAGAACTTTGCGTAAAGTAAACAATCCTTGTAACCGCGGTTACAAGCACCGTTGTTTTCCCCCTTGTGGCAACATCACATCCCCTAAACTCATGTTTCTGTCACTCAAGCATGTCATCGGGGAGGCATGAACCCACAATCTAGCACAACGTTCCCTCTTGGAGTCACTACCTACTACTTGGCCAAAGCAATAAACAGCAACGGAGAACATGCAAGAATTACTTAGGAACAGAAATATAAGAGTTAAAAACCAAATATATTACTCTATCACAATCTGAACATAATCTCATAATCCATCAGATCCCATCAAACTCAGCATAGCAATAGCAGAAATATTACAAAGGTGCCTCGATCATGTAGGGAAGCTCACGAGTTCTAAACAATGAAGATAAAAGAGGGGAGGAGAACATCACATAGCTACTGATCACGGACCCATGGTCCAAGGAAAACTACTCACGAGACATCCGGGGAGCATCCATGGTGGAGAGGAGACTCCCGGAGGTCAATCCTCCCTCCGGCAGGGTGCCAGGAAGAGGTCTTCTGGTGCTCCTGATCTCGGAAGCGCGGCGGCGGCGGAACAGAGGCGAGTTTGCAGAATAGTGTTCTTCCTCTGGAGTTTCCCCGTAACGGATAATAAATAGGCGAAGGGGGGGCAGCCAGAGGTGGACCAGGGGCCCCAGGCGCCCCCCTGGCGCGGCCAGGGGTGGGGCCGCGCCGGGTGGCCGCCTGGGCCCCCTGTATCCCCTCTGGCCCCACCAGGGCTCTTCGCAAAGCTTCCTTCACGCTGATTTTTTATCTGAATTTTCCCGAATTTTGCTGGCACTTTTTATATGGGGGAAAACTGAAATAGAAAAACAGCAGAAAACAAGAACTCGCACTGGGGTGCACTGAGTTAATAGGTTAGTCCAAATATGATAAAAAATGTATGAAAGTGTATCTAGATCATAGAAATATCATACAAAATATGCATGGAGCAAGCAGAAATTATAGATACGTTTTGGACGTATCAACATCCCCAAGCTTAATTCCTGCTCGTCCTCGAGTAGGTAAATGATAACAGCATAATTTCTGTGGTGACATGCTAGCAACCATAAAAGAACTTTGAAAAGTAAAGCAGTAAAGGTTAGAGATTCAATTCAAGTCATAACATGCAAGAGTCTATATTAGCATTGAAACAAGTAACAAAAGAACTTTAGGTGCAAGAGCTCTCGCTGTCCGTGACTCAAATGTCTCCAAATGGTGTTTGCGTGCAAGAAAGGGGATAGGGAATACGAGAAAAAGTGTTTTTGTGTTGAGAACTCAATCTACTAAAGTTTCACACTTGGTCTTCTTTGGAATCTTATCTTGACTCGTCCCCAGACCACTAGCCAGGTACAATTCAATTTGATCCACTCCTTTTCGATATTTTGAGCACTCATGCAATGGATGAGCGTAAGCACGAGAGTTGACACTTAGGATGGCAAAGAGAGAAATAAGGTGGAGGAGGAAGACAAAAAGGATGAGAAAGGCTCACATCAATGAGGACAATCATAAGCAAGAGATGACAAATGATAGATATGATGTGAGGAGTAGGGATTGCCATGCAACGGATGCACATATGAGCTAAGAAGCTCTCCAAACTATATGCATAAAGATCAACTCTATGGAGTACAAGGATATAAAGGGAGTACTAGTGTGGATCTCTCGAAAGGATAGTAGTGTTGCCCCTTTCTCTCTTTTTATTTCTTTTTTCTCTTTTTTTCTATTTTTTGTATTTTTTTGTGGCCTCAATGGCTCTTTCTATTTAACTCTCATTTGTCCTCTTTGGGTTCTTTTAATGTGTCCACTTTGGGATCTTTTCCTCACTTAAGGGCAACACTCTAATTTACAAGAAGGTAAAGGAGATCTTTCACACTTTACAAGGTACTCAAAATCATAAAGAAGAAGTAACTATCATGATGTATGCAATGTATGCCACTGCCAGTGTAGCAGGAACATGTATGACATGAAGATCAAGTCATGAAGAGGTGGATGTTGCATGGCAATATAACTCGGAAAGGCTATGGAAATGCCTTGATAGGTAGGTATGGTGGCTGTTTTGAGGAAAGATATAAGGAGGCTTATGATGACAGAGCGTATCATGCCAAGGGTTTGGATGTACCGGCGAAGGTGGACACCAACTCTCGGAGTGAGAAGAAGGCAATGCACGGCACGGGTGAGGCTAGCAAAATATGGGAAGGTGGAAGTGTCAACTTTCAATACTTACATTAGTCTGAAGAACTCATGCACTTATTATCGGTAACTCTCAATCTAATGAGGAGGGTCACAAAAAGACAAGTACCCCGAGGAGGAGTGTATGGGGGTTTGGTTATCCTTGCGCATCCTCGACTCATGGTACGTGAGTGTACTCTAATATTCGACCCCTCAAAAGAGTAGTGATCCTTCTAGTAGCTAGATTTCTCAACTAGTTTTGTAGGTTTTTGAAAATAAACACGGATTGCCCAAAATATGACACCTATCACTAATAGGCAAGAGCTCTTGACACCAAAATTTCAAAAATTACTCACATCAATACCTCAAAACCATTACAAGTTACTACTAAAATTAAATAGCAACCTAAATCACCTACTTTCAAGACAAGACACAACTCAGTGCAACAACCAACTCTCTTTAACAAGATAAACATGAAAACTAAAAAGAGGTGCGGCAACAAACTAAAAAAAATCCAAGGCTCTTGCTAAAGACAAACTAAAAACTAAAACTAAACAAGGCAGTAGTTATGAAAAGATAAAGAACACACAACAGAAAAAAGATAGGCATGAAGAATCCTATGATGTGTTCTAAATTTTGAAAGTGGAGCGTGTTTCTCTCCCACACAAAGTAAGACAGGATCTAACTTGTTATGAACAGCAAGAAAAGCTAAAGAAAACTAAAAACAAAACCTAAGAGCGAGACGCTCCAAGCATAGCACATAACGCATGAAGTGATAAAAATATAGTGAAACGAAGGACGAACTGATGATCGTTGATGGAGAAGGGGATGCACGGGGGCATCCCCAAGCTTAGACGCTTGAGTCTCCTTTAATATTTATTAGGGATGCATGGGGGCATCCCCAAGCTTGAGCGTTTGACACTCCTGGATCTTCTTCCATCATCTTCCATCGCACACTTGAAAAATCCCTTCATACATAACTCATCATAAGCTGATTAGAGAGGTTAGTACCCTTAATAAAATAATTTTTCCTCACTGTATATAAAGATATTCCTGAAGAGCTACTGTTTTTCAAGAGTGCCAAAAAGTTTTTTGCAAATAAAAAGCAAGCTTAAGGTTTGCAAAAGTAAGGAGAGACAAAACGTGGCAGAATCTGTGAAAAACAGAACAGCAGATAGTAAAGAATTTTTTAGGGGAACTTATGTAACTCAAATCAAAAACCTCAGAACATACGGAAGTTTCGTAATTGTATAGAGCATACTGTGTAAAACTTTCAGCTCAAAAAGATGAACCGGGATTTTTCTGGAATTTTTCTGGTCACGAGGACAGAATCTGTTTTCTGGACAGCATATCACAACTTTTACTTCCCTTGCCGTAAGAGGCTATAACTTGGCACAAAGTTGAAAAATAAAGATACAATGATGTTGCTACAGAAGTAACAATAATCAAGACACAACAAAAGCAAAAATAAACACCTAAATTCGTTGCGGGCTGCCTCCCGAAAGCGCTTCTTTAAAGCCATTAGCTAGGCATGATGCAAAAAGAAGAATCAAGTTTTATCAAGAGAAAGAGAATAACTAGCCCGTGTAACGGAATCAAAAGGTAACTTCATTTTCTTTCTAGGGAAGTGTTCCATCCCCTTTTTGAATAGGAATTGGAATTTTATATTCCCCTCTTTCATGTCAATAACCGCACCGGCGGTGCGAAGAAAAGGACGTCCCAAAATAATTGGACACAAAGGTTCACACTCTATATCCATAACAATAAAATCAACGGGAACATAGTTGTCATTGACAATGATAAGAACATCGTCGATCTTCCCCAAAGGTTTCTTTATGGAAGAATCAACAAGATGAACACCAAAAGAACAAGGCTCAAAAGGCTTCAATTCAAACATATCAAATATTCTTTTGGGCATAACGGAGGTACTAGCTCCAACATCACATAAAGCATAGCAAGAGAAGTTATTTAATTTAATTTTGATCATAGGGTCCCAACCATCATCTAGTTTCCTAGTTATGGAGGATTCTACTCTAAGCTTCTCCTCCCTATCTTTGATCAGAGCATTTGTGATATGCTCCGTGAAGGCAAGATTAAGTGTGCTAGTGTGGGGGTCTCTAGACATTTTGTGTAGCAAACTGATAACTTCTGAGAGGGTGCAACTATCAAAATCAATATCACTACTATCAAAGGTGGTAGTAGTGTCATCTAGGCTCACTTGTTTCAAACCCTCTATGTTCATAGGAGTTTCTTTATCTACGGTTGAGTTATTAGCATCACCATTAATAGGTCCAACGGGACTAGGAGTGCATTGGGTGCTAATAGTTTGGGTGTCCTCAACAATTTGGATAGTGGAAACTGTGTGGTGTGTAGGAAGGCTCTTAATTCTATCCTCTTCCTCTTTTTCTCTAGCCCATCTTTCTTTAAGTTTAGACATCATCCTAATATTTTCATTAATTTGCAATTGGATAGCATTAATAGGAGTGGCCTTATTCTCCTCAAGGGGAGAGGTTCTAATTTTAAGCATCTCAATGTCAAGGGCTAAGATTTCTACCTTCAAAGAGAGATTATCTATTTTAGCTAATTTCTCTTCTACATTTTTAAGGCTTTGTGGGTAGTGTTAAAGTCTCTAAGCATGCTTTCTAATTCAGAAGAGGGGTTCTTGCTGCTAGGGTAAGTGTTGTTGTTCCCATAGTTTGATGGAAACGGTCTAGGATTGCTAGCAAAATTTCCCCTATAAGCATTGTTGTTGAAGTTGTTTCTAGCAATAAAGTTCACATCTACTTGTTCTTGGGCAACCAAAGAATTTAAAGGAACATCATGAGGATCAATAGAGGGTTGCTTGGTAAGTAGAGACATAATTAAGTCAACTTTTTCATTAAGGGAAGTAATTTCCTCGACAGAATTTACCTTCCTACCTGCTGGAGAGCGTTCGGTGTGCCATTGGGAATAATTGGTCATCATTTCATCGAGAAGCTTCGTGGCAGCACCAAGTGTAGTTGACATAAAGGTTCCTCCCGCGGCCGAATCTAACAGGTTCCGCGAGGTAAAGTTCAAGCCTGCATAAAAAGTCTGGATAACCATCCAAGTAGTCAAACCATGTGTAGGGCATTTCTTAACAAGAGATTTCATTCGTTCCCAAGCTTGGGAAACATGTTCATTATCCAATTTCTTAAAATTCATAATATTACTCCTCAATTGGATAATTTTAGCAGGAGGGTAGTATTTCCCTATAAAAGCATCTTTGCACTTATCCCAAGAATCTATGCTATTCCTAGGCAAAGATTGAAACCAGATTTTAGCATCTCCCCTTAAAGAGAAAGGAAAGAGCTTGAGCTTAACAACATCACCTTCTACTTCTTTATACTTTTGCATATCACATAATTCAACAAAATTGTTCAAGTGTAAAGCAGCATCATCTCCAGCACCAGAGAAATGATCTCTCATAACAAGGTTTAGCAAAGCAGGTTTAATTTCATAAGAGGTAGCTGAAGTGGTAGGTGTGGCAATGGGAGTGCAGATAAATTCTTGGTTGTTGTGACTAGTGAAGTCACACAACTTGGTGTTTTCAGTGGAACCCATAGTAGCAGCAAGTGTGGAAGATTTTTTTGTAATTTTTGATAAAAGACACAAAGATAAACACTGAAAGATAAACTAACAAGACTAAAAAAAAAGGTAAAGGGTAGTGTGCAACTCCCCTATCTTAGCACTCGGAGTCCCCGGCAACGGCGCCAGAAATTCGCTTGATGGCTTCTCGCCCTTCGTTGGTTACCCCAAGTGGAAGGTGTTCTAGTTTAAAGTGGAGCGTGTTTCTCTCCCACACAAAGAAAGCTGGATTCTAACTTGTTATGAACAACAAATAAAGCTAAAGAAAACTAAAAAAGAAAGTAAAGAGCAAGACACTCCAAGCATATCACATAACGCATGAAGTGATAAAAATATAGTGGAACGAAGGATGAACTGGTAATTGTTGATGAAGAAGGGGATGCATGGGGGTGATGGCTTCTCGCCCTTCGTTGGTTACCCCAAGTGGAAGGTGGAGATGTAGCGCAGAAGCAAGTTTCCCTCGGTGAAGATACCAAGGTTTGTCTCCAGTAGGACTCCGGAGATGATAAGTAGGTGTCAGCGGCGCGACTGACGTGGACCTGCACACATACACAGATAACTTTGTTCCCATTGAAGTTCAGAGAGGTTGTCAATCTCTCCGGTCTTGTTGTTCACAAAGGGTAAAACACAAGGGATAATGATAGCAAGTAAAAGAAGTAAAGTAAATATAGCATGGAAATAATAATAAGGATATGGACCGGGATACGTGATGTTCACTAGTGATGTCTCTCTCCCAAAATACGATAAAACTGCTATGCGAGGTAAACAAATTACAGAAGGGAAATTGACAGGATTATGAACGCACCGCAATGCTAACTATGCTACAAAAGAAAGGAAGAGGCTCAAAAGCACGGGCAGTACACCAAAATAAGTAGACCGAAATCCATCTGCATCTACTACTAATCATCCACCTTGAGATATCTATCCAGAACATCTCGCTGGTATTAAGTTGCGAGCCCCACCCAAAGTGTAAACCCAATGCAACAGACAACTGCATTAAAAATAACTTTGCGTAAAGTAAAAAATCCTTGTAACCGCGGTTACAAGCACCGTTGTTTTCCCCCTTGTGGCCACATCACATCCCCTAGACTCATGTTTCTGTCACTCAAGCATGTCATCGGGGAGGCATGAACGCACAATCTAGCACAACGTTCCCTCTTGGAGTCACTACCTACTACTTGGCCAAAGCAATAAACAGCAACGGAGAACATGCAAGAATTACTTAGGAACAAAAATATAAGAGATAAAAACCAAATATATTACTCTATCACAATCTGAACATAATCTCATAATTCATCAAATCCCATCAAACTCAGCATAGCAATAGCAGAAATATTACAAAGGTGCCTCGATCATGTAGGGCAGCTCACGAGGTCTAAACAATGAAGATCAAATAGGGCAGGAGAACATCACATAGCTACTGATCACGGACCCATGGTCCAAGGAAAACTACTCACGAGACATCCGGGGAGCATCCATGGTGGAGAGGAGACTCCCGGAGGTCAATCCTCCCTCCGGCAGGGTGCCGGGAAGAGGTCTTCTGGTGCTCCCGATCTCGGAAGCGCGGCGGCGGTGGAACAGAGGCGAGTTTGCGGAATAGGGTTCTTCCTCTGGAGTTTCCCCGTGACGGATAATAAATAGGCGAAGGGGGGCAGCCAGAGGTGGACCAAGGGCCCCAGGCGCCCCCTGGCGCGGCCAGGGGTGGGGCCGCACCGGGTGGCCGCCTGGGCCCCCCTGGCTCCCCTCTGGCCCCACCAGGGCTCTTCGCGAAGCTTCCTTCACGCTGATTTTTTATCTGAATTTTCCCGATTTTTTCTGGCACTTTTTATATGGGGGAAAACTGAAATAGAAAAACAACAGAAAACAGGAACTGGCACTGGGGTGCACTGAGTTAATAGGTTAGTCAAAATATGATAAAAAATGTATGAAAGTGTATCTAGATCATAGCAATATCACACAAAACATGCATAGAGCAAGCATAAATTATAGATACGTTTTGGACGTATCAGGGGGCATCCCCAAGCTTAGACGCTTGAGTCTCCTTGAATATTTCTTGGGGGTTCATGGGGGCATCCCCAAGCTTGAGCGATTGACACTCCCGTATCTTCTTTCATCATCTTTCCTCGCACACTTGAAAACTCCCTTCATACATAACTCATCATAAGCTGATTAGAGAGGTCAGTACCCACAATAAAACAATTTGCATCTACTGGAAATAAAGATTTTCTTGAAGGGATACTGTTTCTCAAGATTGCCAAAAAGTTTTGCGAAGAAAAAGCTATCGGAAGACTTGCTAAATTGAGGAAAGGCAAAACGTGGCAGAATTTGTGAAAAACAGACCAGCAGCTAGTAAATAAAGTTTTTGGTGTACTTCCACCATTGAAATAAAAAAACTCCGAACATAAGCCCGAAAGCTAATTGTATAGAGCATGCTGTCAAAAAATTCAGATCAAAAAGATGATCTGGTGATTTATCGTGAATTTTTCCGTCCAAGGACAAAATCTTTTTTCTGGACAACATGTCACAACTTTTGAACTTTCTTGCAATCGGAGACTAAACTTGGCACCAAGCTTGAAAATAAAGATACAATGATGTTGCTAATGTATTAACAATCATCAAGACCACTAAAAACAAAAGTAAAAACATCTTGGGTTGTTTCCCAACAAGCGCTTTCTTTTACGCCTTTAAGCTAGGAAAGAAGCAAAAAGAAGAATCACAAGTCACCGAAGTCATCGGAATCATAAAAACTTCAAATTGATCCTCAACAAGTTCATTCTTCTTTTTCCTAGGAAAGAGGTACGTGCCTTTCGATTTTCCACGTAAGCGTATATGTCCCTTTGATAACCCTCAACTTTAGGGGATCGAGATAGTCTTCGCGGGAAAGATAACCCAATTTATTGATTCGACATTTGGGGACACGAAGAATACGTACAGGCTTTGACAATTGAGTTGTCAATTCAACCGCACCCGAAATAAACACTTGATTGCACAAAAGTATTAGTAGCAACTACGATATGGTGGTGGTAGTGGTGATGATAATAGTGGTGATAGTGATAGTGGAACAGCAAAGTTAAACAACTAGTAACCAGCAAAAGGAAAAAACTGTAGGCTAGGGAGATGGATGGTTGGGTGCTGCTTGGATGAGAATGAACATGTAACAGATTCTAACTTGGGCAAGGCTCACAGAAAACAAAGGATGATCTAGGCAAATATCAAACATCAGGCATGTATCCCAAGGTAGTTGTACGTGCTTGCAATAAGAACTTTGCACAACATCTTTTGTCCTACCCTCCCGCTACAAACGGGGCCAAAAAGAACTTAGGGAGATTAAGGTACTCCTGTCAAAGAGCACCGGAACAAAGCATTAACAATTCATGGATACACGGAATCCTCAAATTATAGTCCATCCCCTTTGGTGTCCCAAGCTTTCACCATTGGGATCGCCGGTTCCGAACTATAATAGGTGCATACAACTCATAGATAGGATCAAGAACACCACAAAATCAAGAAACAAAAGGGTGATCAGATCTGAAATCATTTCACTCGGCCCCAAAGTGACAAGCATTAATGTGACGCCCCCAAAATAAATCCGTGTACAGTAATCATACACGCAGGGTACACGGCTGAGATTAGGGTGCCACGGTGAGAATATCACAGCACAACACTAAACACAAAAGGATAAACCAATATGTTACAATAAAGGGGGTCACGCGGACCCGAATACATAAGTTATACAAGCCATAATATCTGAGTACAGACATAGTTAGTCAAGTTTTGCCTTAAGAAGGCTAGCACAAATAACATCAGAGATACAGATCGAAAAGGCAAGGCCTCCTGCCTGGGAGCCTCCGAAACTACTCCTGGTCCTGGTCAGCGGGGGTCTCGACGTAGTAGTATCCGCCTCCGGGGTACTCCTGCTCCTGGGCTCCAACGTCGACTGCAGCGGCCGATCAGGCAAAACATAAAGGGGGAAATGAAGCAAAGGTGAGTATCTAGCATACCCGCGAGTCTTACGTCCGCTACTAAGCATTATGCATTTGTATCAAATGGAAAGGGGAGGCTGTATATATAGTGGACTGCAAGATAGAAATCAGAATAAAGGTAAGAAGCTAGGCCTATCGAAGACTAGCATCTTCCGACGTTGTCTTGCAGCGTGAGAAGAGAAACAGCCAACAGTTCATATAAAGCAATAAAGTAACAATGAAGCAGAAGTTGATGCAACATTGTATAATATAACTTGTAATGATTAATAATAATAATGCCTCCGAGTTCCCTCCTCGACTCCCTGCGAGGAAGAAGACCCAGAACCATACAGTTTAATTGTAATAGTTTCTAGTGGTAAGATCCAGCTTCAGCATAAAGCGTCCTGTTACCGTGGACACGGCTATTCGAATAGATTAAACTCCCTGCAGGGGTGCACTACTGTTCAGCCTGCACGCTCGGATCTCCAGGGTGGCGTGAACCTTGTCAGGGAACGCCCCACCGAGGCTATCCGACACATCGCAGCCCATCCTAGGCTCAACAGAGAGGCCATCCGCCGGACTATATCCTATGCGCCAAGGGGTCTAGGTCCCTCACCCTTGCACGCTCCTGCACGGTACGAGACTGGCCGGTGAATCAAAAGCAAATCCAAAACACACCTGCTGCAGCAAATAAGACAAGACCGCTTCCCGGCTATCAGCCCGTGGTACTGCTGACGTTTGAAGAGCTTTCGGACAAACTACGACGTAGGGGAGCCCATAACTCCTTATCCCACATGAAGGTAGTGCGTACAGACCAACGGGTCTCTCAAGTCATACGCCGAACCATTTAGCATTTTAATGTTATCTCGCAGACAACCGTTATCGCTGTCTGACTAACAACACAACGGACAACGAACAGCAACAAGGCCCACCGGTAACGTCGGGGCCTGCCCTGTCGTCCCGTCAAAGCGCGCGGTTACCGACAAGGTGAACCGTCTCCTTACCTTGTCTCGCGTGTGCTCTTGGTAGAGCTCGACTTTTGCGTGGTTTGGTAACTCTCGCGAGATACGAGCAGGGGCCAAGCACGCCAGTAACGTCGGTCGTACCCTCCCTGTCGTTCCCGACGATATACCGCTCGCGGGCACCGTTGGATCGCCCAACTTCTTACCTTTAAGGACAACCGCTGTCCAGGACCCTATGGCGGCAAGACAAAGTCAGCCTCGAGTGGAGTACAAGGATTACTCCTGGATAGCTCACACTTGAGGTGACTAGGCATAACCCAGATAGGGGCCTTTGGCGGTGTCTGCTTTGTTCCGTACCTGTGCAGTTGTATATATTGTATCTGTGTTCACCCCCCTGAGTGATCACGACCCGCTATCTAGTCCTAGCTAACAATGTGCACGGTTCACTGCTGAATATATGCATAATTATAATAGGCAGCATAGGATAAGAAAGGTACATCAAGGGGTGACAAAATCAGGCTATGCAATTGAATAGGATTGTAATCGTAGCAGCAGCAGTAACAATGCCTAGTGCAAGAAAGTACGGAAAAGGTAGGTGATATCTGGGGAAGAGAATGGCTCTGCTTGCCTAGAAGCTCGACGGTAGGGGTAGGGTCGTCGACGAAGTAGTCGTACCCGGCAGCGGTGTAGTCGGCGGTAGCGGCGGGGTCTACCGGAGAACAAAAAGGGGGAAGAAACAATAAATATAAAGCAATCATAGAAAACAGATGAATAGCATGACGTATGAAATGTTAACGGTGTTCTAACGCAGTGCAATGTACGTTGCTCGGAGCGGGAATTCATCCGGTGATGAACTACCGGCTCCGGGTGATTACCGGACAGGGCGACCGGAGGGGGAAGGTATCATGCCGGAGGGGTCGTGGACATCCGACAAAGATAAGGGGGGTGTATCCGGGTTAGTTGAACTATTCCGAACAACTTTTGTGTTCGAAATAAATTCATCCGGATACTTTAACAGTACCGGACAAATTATCGGACAAACGGTCCGGAGGAGGACGGTTCGATGTTCAGTATGTTAGAGGGGTGTGGTTGATATACGGGTAGCGTATCCGTATTTGTTATATTTTTCTGATCAATTTTCATGTATAAACTTTTTCGATCCGAGTTACGGATTAAAAGATATTGATTTTATAAATTTTAATCAATTTAAAACATTTAAAAATCCCTTTTAATAATTTCTTTTATTATGTTAGTAACATTATCCAAAACAGTGTTGACTGGTCAAACCTGACCAGTGGGTCCCACTGGTCAGCCTCACATGGCTAATAAATCAATTAGTTAAATTTAATAAAAGTGGGGTCCCACTTGTAAGTCTAACAGGGTTAAATTAAATCAGTTAATTAATTAACTTATAGGTGGGACCCATGTGTCATTGACACAGTGGTTAATTAATCATTTTAATTAGATTAAAGGGCCAAGGGCCCACATGTCAGTGACTAAAACAAATTAATTCTATTTATTAAATTTTAATATCCCTCGGCCCACATGTCTGTCACTCAGGAGGGGGGGGGTTAGCTGTTAACTAGGGGGGTTAACCCCCTAATCTAATCCGGTTGGGGCCCACTGGCCAGGGAGACAGAGGAGGGGGCTGGAGCCCGTGCTCTCGCCGGCGAGGCAGAGCCCGACGAGCTCGAGCTAGAGCTCGCTCCGGTGGGCCGTTTCGGGCGCCGCGAGGGGGAATGGGAGGGGGTGACCGCCGCGCTCCCGCTGTGGCTCGAGGTGGCCGTCGAGGAGGGCCAGAACGGTGGCGCGCGCGAAGCAAGGCGGCGGTCGGTGCAGGTCCGGGATGAAGATAGCGACGGCGTGCGCCAAATCGAGCGGCGGAGAGGGCGAAACGAAGCAACGCTCACCGGGTTCGTGTAGAACGTGGCAGTGGGCTCGATGCGGCTCGGTGGCGCGTGAATTTCGCGGAGACGACGGCGGGGAAGTGGAGGGGGAACGGCGACGTAGTGGTGTCCACGGGGCGGCTCCGGCCGATTGCGCGCGCGAGGAGAAGAAGTCGACGACGACGAGTCTCTGGGACAGCTCGGCTCGGCATAGGGCGTCGGTGGCCGCGCCGGAGCGCGACGGCAGCGACGTGGGCGCTCGGGTGGTGCGGGAAACGTCGAGGGGGCGAGCGCACTGGCGAGATCTGGCAAGGGGGAGGCTAGGGTTCACCTAGGGCACCGGGGGGTTCATATGGTCGTCGGGTTGCGCCGGATGCGTGCCACGGCGGTGACCATCGCGGTGGCCGGCTCGGATGGTGACCACGGGGTCACCATGAGCAGTGGGAAAAGGGAAAACGAGTGGGATGGGGGGGGCGTGGGCTGTCAGGCTGGATTCGGTCCAGGGGGAGGGGAGAGGAGGTGGGCCTCGCCCACCGGGGTAGTTTAGGTTTTTGTTTGTTTTTATTTCCTTTTTATTTTCTGTAATTTCCTTTTTGTATTTATTTTATACACCTTGGCATTTCTATAAAATGTTGCATGTGACCCATAATTATTTCTATACCCTGGGCTAGTGCCACAAAAGGTTTGGGCACTTATAAAAGTCATTTAATATTTTATTATAATATTAAATGATTAATATGGGGTTTTTGGCTACTGTTGGAATTGTTTGGAATTTTCCATAGCACAATAAATACCCAAACCCATATGGATTTGGTCCACTGAATATTTGTGATTTTATAAAAGTAGTTCCACAATTTTTGGAGAAAGTTTATATTCCACTTTGTTTTTAATATTTCACCAAAGGCATTTTTAGATTTGAATTGATTTCAAAAGTTTATGGATTGGACTTTGTTTTCATCCATGATGATCAAGGCCCATGGTTCACATTGCTTGCAACAATATCAAAGGGTAATTTGAATTTGAACTGAACCATATTGATTAGACAAAATTTTTGAACAGTACTGAGGAACAGTAATGGTGATTACTGTTCACCTGACAGTGAGGGTGCTACAATTAAGAGCAACAAGTTGTAACAGAGATGATAAACACCAAGTAGATGATAGGCAACATGCCCCCAATAATCTGATTGAACTATTACATGATCTAACTCATCCAATCCCTACCATCCCCTTTGCCTAAAGCAGGGAATTACTCACACATGAGAGGAGAAGTCATGGAGGGGTGATGGAGAGGCGATGGTGATGACGATGGCGAGGATTTCCCCCTCACCGGAGGCCAATTCAGCCTCCAGATTAGCTCTCCGAGGAAGAACAGAGGGTTGCGGCGGCTCCACGACGTAGATTGGAAAAGCGACTTCTGTTTTGGGGTTTCCTCGACGCGGGAATAAATAGGGCCAAAGTAGGGCACCAGGGGGTGTGGGTACCACCCAGGAGGGCAGGTGGCGCGACCAGGGGCTGGGCCGCGCCATGCACCCTCCTGGCTGCCCCCTGGCTGCCCTGTGGCCCCCCTTTGGGTCTTCGGAAGCTTCCGGAACACTGATTTTTTATATATTTTTTTGGGAGTTTTCCAGCGTACCTAAATATCCAGAAACCTGCACAAAAGAAAACATCACTGGTAGCTCTGCTGAAAACAGGGTCAGTCCGGGTTAGTTTCGTTCAAATCATGCAAGAATGAGGGCAAACCAATAGCAAAAGTGTTTGGAAAAGTAGATACATTTAGGACGTATCAACTCCCCCAAGCTTAGCTATTGCTTGTCCTCAAGAAATTCAGTTCAACGAACTGGACGCGACAAAGAAAACTTTGACAAACTCTTTTGCTTCATTAGATGTATATAAGCATGTACTACGAAAGAGTTTAGCAAATTTTGACATCATGCTACATGGACAATGCACGAAGCAATCCTTCTTTCATGTAATCAGTCACAAACAAACGTAAAGTAAATAATATGTAGCTGAAAATCAATTCAAGATCACAATGCACATAGCATGTACATATCAGAGTGGTATCTCGCTAGCATCCATGAGTGAAGCAAAACATAAATGCAGAAACTCCTCCGGAGTTTTAAAGGAGACTAGAACACAGAACTCAAAGTAAGAAACATCACAAGCATGCAGAAGACAATGTGATACTTTGGGACAATGCATGTTACACTAAGAATGACAATTATGCTCTCATAGTTGGTGCTTTGGAGAAAGGAAGGTGGAGACTCTCGAACTGTGGCTTTTGATGGCAAGGTTGAAAACCCGTGAAAGGAAGCAAAGACTAAACATGTGCCAGAGCTCTTGGTTTTGAAAACAGAGATAAAACTCTTTTGAGAGGTGCAACTTTCCAGTCAACGGTGAACGGTAAAGGTCTCTCAATATCTCCCATGCCAACCATATTAATGCCTTTTGCTTACACATATTCCCTTTATCCATAAATCCTTTGATGGTCTACGGAACATTTTATTTTGCCTCAAGGATGAAAGGAGGGTATCGTCTGATGTGAGAGATGGTGATAGTGATTTCTCGCCCTTCGTTGGTATACCCCAAGTGGAAGGCGTGATGTAGCACAGCAGCAAATTTCCCTCAGTAAAGATACCAAGGTTTGTCTCCAGTAGGACTCCGGAGATGATAAGTAGGTGTCAGCGGCGCAACTGACGCGGACCTGCACACAGACACGATAAACTTTTTTCCCAACAAAGTTCAGAGAGGTTGTCAATCTCTCCGGTCTTGTTGTTCACAAAGGATCAAACACAAGGGATAATGATAGCAATTGAAAGTAAAAGCATAAAAGTAAATGAGCGTGTAAACAGTGATGAGGATATGGACCGGGATACGTGATGTTCACTAGTGATGTCTCTCTCCCAAAAGACGATAAAACTGCTATTCGAGGTAAACAAGTTACAGAAAGGCAATTGACAGGATTATGAACGCACCGCGATGCTAACTATGCTACAAAAGAAAGGAAGAGGTTCAAAAGCATGGGCAGTACGCCAAAATAAGTAGACCGAAATCCAACTTCATCTACTACTAATCATCCACCTTGAGATATCTATCCATAACATCTCGCTGGTATTAAGTTACGAGCCCCACCCAAAGTGTAAACCCAAAGCAACAGACAACTGCATTAAAAAGAACTTTGCGTAAAGTAAACAATCCTTGTAACCGCGGTTACAAGCACCGTTGTTTTCCCCCTTGTGGCAACAGCACATCCCCTAGAATCATGTTTCTGTCACTCAAGCGTGTCATCGGGGGGGGGGGCATGAACCCACAATCGAGCAAAACGTTCCCTCTTGGAGTTACTACCTACTACTTGGCCAAAGCAATAAAAAGCAACGGAGAACATGCAAGAATTACTTAGGAACAAAAATATAAGAGATAAAAACCAAATATATTACTCAATCACAATCTGAACATAATCTCATAATACATCAAATCCTATCAAACTCAGCATAGCAACAACAGAAATATTACAAAAGTGCCTCGATCATGTAGGGCAGCTCACGAGGTCTAAACCATGAAGAACAAAGAGGGGAGGAGAACATCACATAGCTACTGATCACGGACCCATGGTCCAAGGGAAACTACTCACGAGACATCCGGGAAGCATCCATGGTGGAGAGGAGACTCCAGGAGGTCGGCCCTCCCTCCGGCAGGGTGCCGGGAAGAGGTCTTCTGGTGCTCCCGATCTCGGAAGCGTGGCGGCGGAGGAACAGAGGCGAGATCGCAAAAAAGGGTTCTGTCCCTAGGGTTTCCCCGTGACGGAGAATAAATAGGCGAAGGGGGGCAGCCAGAGGTGGACCAGGGGCCCCAGGCGCCCCCCTGGCGCGGCCAGGGGTGGGGCCGCGCCGGGTGGCCGCCTGGGCCACCCCTGGCTCCCCTCTGGTCCCACTCGGGCTCTTCGCGAAGCTTCCTGTACGCTGAATTTTCCTGTATTTTTCCCGGAATTTTTTTTGGCACTTTTTATATGGGGGAAAACTAAAATAGAAAAACAGCAGAAAACATGAACTGGCACTGGGGTGCACTGAGTTAATAGGTTAGTCCAAATATGATCAAAAGTGTATGAAAGTGTATCTAGAACATAGCAATATCACACAAAACATGCATGGAGCAAGCAGAAATTATAGATACGTTTTGGACGTATCAACATCCCCAAGCTTAATTCCTGCTCGTCCTCGAGTAGGTAAATGATAACGGCATAATTTCTGTGGTGACATGGTAGCAACCATAAAAGAACTTTGAAAAGTAAAGCAAACAAGGTTAGAGATTCAAATCAAGTCATAACATGCAAGAGTCTATATTAGCATTGAAACAAGTAATAAAAGAACATTAGGTGCAAGAGCTCTCGCTGTCCGTGACTCGAATGTCTCCAAATGGTGTTTGCGTGCAAGAAGGGGGATACGGAATACGGGAAAAAGTATTTTTGTGTTGAGAACTCAATCTACTAAAGTTTCACACTTGGTGCTCTTTGGAATCTTATCTTGACTCGTCCCCAGACCACAAGCCAGGTACAAGTCAATTTGATCCACTCCTTTCCGATATTTTGAGCACTCATGCAATGGATGAGCGTAAGCACGAGAGTTGACACTTAGGATGGCATAGAGAGAAGTGCGGAGGAGGAAGACAAAAAGGATGAGAAAGGCTCACATCAATGAGGACAATCATAGGCAAGAGATGCGAAATGATAGATATGATGTGAGGAGTAGGGATTGCCATGCAACGGATGCACATACGAGCTAAGAAGCTCTCTAATGGAACTAGTGGGGGTGCATCTAACTTGCTCGCTCATGAAGACCTAGAGCTCGTTTGAGGAGGCTCATCATTGGAATATGCAAGCCAAGTTCTACAGTGTTAAGGTCCCCACATAGCTATATGCATAATGATCATCTCTATGGAGTACAAGGATATAAAGGGAGTACTAGTGTGGATCTCTCAAAAGGATAGTAGTGTTGCCCCATTCTCTCTTTTTATTTCTTTTTCTCTTTTTTTCCATTTTTTTGTATTTTTTTGTGGCCTCAATGGCTCTTTCTATTTAACTCTCATTTGTCCTCTTTGGGTTCTTTTATTGTGTCCACTTTGGGATCTTTTCCTCACTTAAGGGCAACACTCTATTTTACAAGAAGGTAAAGGAGATCTTTCACACTTTACAAGGTACTCAAAATCATAAAGAAGATGTAACTATCATGATGTATGCAATGTATGTCGCTGCCAGTGTAGCAGGAACATGTATGACATGAAGATCAAGTCATGAAGAGGTGGATGTTGCATGTCAATATATCTCGGAAAGGCTATGGAAATGCCTTGATAGGTAGGTATGGTGGCTGTTTTGAGGAAAGATATAAGGAGGTTTATAATGACAGAGCGTATCATGCCAAGGGTTTGGATGTACCGGCGAAGGTGGACACCAACTCTCGGAGTGAGATGAAGGCAATGCACGACACGGGAGAGGCTAGCAAAATATGGGAAGGTGGAAGTGTCAACTTTCAATACTTAAATTAGTCCGAAAACTCATGCACTTATTATCGGTAACTCTCAATCTAATAAGGAGGTTCACAAAGAGACAAGTACCCCGAGGAGGAGTATATGGGGGTTTGGTTATCCTTGCGCATCCTCGACTCATGGTACGTGAGTGTTTTCTGATATTCGATCCCTCCAAAGATTAGTGATCCATCTAGTAGCTAGAGTTCTCAACTAGTTTTGTAGGTTTTGAAAATACACACAGATTGCCCAAAATACGACACCTATCACTAATAGGCTAGAGCTCTTGACACCAAAATTTCAAACATTACTCACATCAATACCTCAAAACTATGGCAAGTTACTACTAGAATTAAATAGCAACCTCAATCACCTATTTTCAAGACAAGACACAACTCAGTGCAACAACTAACTCTCTTTAACAAGATAAACATGAAAACTAAAAAGAGTTCCAGCAACAAACTAAACAAAAGCCAAGGCTCTTGCTAAAGACAAAATAAGACTAAAACTAAACATGGCAGTAGCTATGAAAAGATAAAGAACACACAACAACAAAAAGATAAGCAGGAAAAATCCTATGATGTGTTCTAGATTTTGAAAGTGGAGCGTGTTTCTCTCCCACACAAAGTAATACGGGATCTAACTTGTTATGAACAGTAAGAACAGCTAAATAAAACTAAAAATAAAACCTAAGAGCGAGACGCTCCAAGCATAGCACATAACGCATGAAGTGATAAAAATATAGTGAGACGAAGCACGAACTGATGATTGTTGATGGAGAAGGGGATGCACGGGCGCATCCCCAAGCTTAGACGCTTGAATCTCCTTGAATATTTATTGGGGATGCATGGGGGCATCCCCAAGCTTGAGCGCTTGACACTCCTGGATCTTCTTTCATCATCTTCCATCGCACACTTGAAAACTCCCTTCATACATAACTCATCATAAGCAGATTAGAGAGGTTAGTACCCTTAATAAGTAATTTTTCCCCACTGTATATAAAGATATTCTTGAAGAGATACTGTTTCTCAAGAGTGACAAAAAGTTTTTTCAAAGAAAAAGCAAGCTTAAGGTTTGCAAAAGTAAGGAGAGACAAAACGTGGCAGAATCTGTAATCAACAGAACAGCAGGTAGTAAAGAATTTTTTAGGGATACTTCTGCAACTCAAATCAAAAAACTCAGAACATACGGAAGTTTCGTAATTGTATAGATCATGGTGTGTAAAAATTTCAGCTCAAAAAGATGAAATCGTATTTTTCTGGAATTTTTTTGGTCACGAGGACAGAATCTGTTTTCTGGACAGCATGTCACAACTTTTACTTCCCTTGCCGTAAGAGGCTATAACTTGGCACAAAGCTGAAAAATAAAGATACAATGATGTTTCTACAGTAGTGAAAATCATCAAGACACAACAAAAGCAAAAATAAAAACCTAAATTCGTTGCGGGCTGCCTCCCAAAAGCGCTTTCTTTTATGCCTTTAAGCTAGGCATGATGCAAAAAAGAAGAGTCAAGGGTATCCGAGATCAGAATCATAAAAACCCTCAAATTGATTTTCAATAAGCTCATTCTTCTTCTTACTAGGAAAGAGATACTTACCTTTCACCATACCGCGTAAGCGTATGTGCCTGTTACCAATATCAATGAAGCCTTTCATAGCACGGAGGAAGTCCCTTCCGAGCACAATGTTACTTTGGTTCGGCTCCATGATGAAGAAATCCATTGGTGCAGTCCTATGAAGGAATGCAACTTGGACTTCTTTTACCTTTCCTTTAATCTCTGAAATATCTCCATTAGAATGTTCATGATAAGATGATAATTTATCCATATCTAGCTTCAAAGAATCATAAACTATTTTTGGCATAGTAGAGACTGTGGATCCAATATCACAAAGAGCAAGGAAGCCTTGGTTAGAGATGCTAATCCTAACAAAGGGCTCCCAATCATCATCTATCTCCAACATTTCTTTCTTGTTGGACTTAAGTTCCTCTACTTTACTCAAGTCTAGAGCATCCAATCTTTTTTCAATAGTGGCAAGTGTATCTATGACAGTATCAATACTACGATCATAAACAAAATAACTAGATAGACTATGCAAAATATCAAGAGCCCTATCTTCATCACACTCTAGAAAATCTCCTTCAGCTATAATGTCAAGAGAGTGTTTACACCACTTAAAAATACCATGGTAAAAATTTCTAAGCACAATTTTTATAGGTATCCAAGGCATAATCCTTTTATGTGCTTCAGAGATTATGTCCCATTCCTTCTTCATATTCTCTCCATCCCTTTGGCGGAAATCGAGAACTTCCGATTCCCGCAAAGCACCTAGCCCTAACATGTTCATCTAAACAAGGAGGACTACTAACAGCAAGATAAATAATTTTTTTGTAACTTTTGATATAAGACACAAAGATAAAAACTGAAAGGTAAACTATCAAGACAAAAAAACAAAGGTAAAGGGTAGTGTGCAACTCCCCTATCTCAGCACTCGGAGTCCCCGGCAACGGCGCCAGAAATTTGGCTTGATGTGCGAGATGGTGATAGTGATTTCTCGCCCTTCGTTGGTATACCCCAAAAGGAAGGCGTGATGTAGCACAGCAGCAAATTTCCCTCAATAAAGATACCAAGGTTTGTCTCCAGTAGGACTCCGGAGATGATAAGTAGGTGTCAGCGGCGCAACTGACGCGGACCTGCACACAGACACGATAACTTTGTTCCCAACGAAGTTCAGAGAGGTTGTCAATCTCTCCGGTCTTGTTGTTCAGAAAGGATCAAACACAAGGGATAATGATAGCAATTGAAAGTAAAAGCAGAAAAGTAAATGAGCGTGTAAACAGTCATGAGGATATGGACCGGGATACGTGATGTTCACTAGTGATGTCTCTCTCCCAAAAGACGATAAAACTGCTATGCGAGGTAAACAAATTACAGAAAGGCAATTGACAGGATTATGAACGCACCGCAATTCTAACTAAGCTACAAAAGAAAGGAAGAGGTTCAAAAGCATGGGCAGTACGCCAAAATAAGTAGACCGAAATCCAACTGCATCTACTACTAATCATCCACCTTGAGATATCTATCCAGAACATCTCGCTGGTATTAAGTTGCGAGCCCCACCCAAAGTGTAAACCCAAAGCAACAGAGAACTGCATTAAAAAGAACTTTGCGTAAAGTAAACAATCCTTGTAACCGCGGTTACAAGCACCGTTGTTTTCCCCCTTGTGGCAACAGCACATCCCCTAGACTCATGTTTCTGTCACTCAAGCGTGTCATCGGGGGGGGGGGGGGCATGAACCCACAATCGAGAAAAACGTTCCCTCTTGGAGTTACTACCTACTACTTGGCCAAAGCAATAAACAGCAACGGAGAACATGCAATACTTAGGAACAAAAATATAAGAGATAAAAACCAAATATATTACTCAATCACAATCTGAACATAATCTCATAATCCATCAGATCCTATCAAACTCAGCATAGCAACAACAGAAATATTACAAAAGTGCCTCGATCATGTAGGGCAGCTCACGAGGTCTAAACCATGAAGAACAAAGAGGGGAGGAGAACATCACATAACTAGTGATCACGGACCCATGGTACAAGGGAAACTACTCACGAGAAATCCGGGAAGCATCCATGGTGGAGAGGAGACTCCCGGAGGTCGGCCCTCCCTCCGGCAGGGTGCCGAGAAGAGGTCTTCTGGTGCTCCCGATCTCGGAAGCGCGGCGGCGGCGGAACATAGGCGAGATCGCGAAAAAGGGTTCTATCCCCAGGGTTTCCCCGTGACGGAGAATAAATAGGAGAAGGGAGGCAGCCAGAGGTGTACCAGGGGCCCTAGGCGCCCCCCTGGCGCGACCAGGGGTGGGGCCGTGCCGGGTGGCCGCCTGGGCCACCCCTGGCTCCCCTCTGGTCCCACTCGGGCTCTGGGGTGCACTGAGTTAATAGGTTAGTCCAAATATGATCAAAAGTGTATGAAAGTGTATCTAGAACATAGCAATATCACACAAAACATGCATGGAGCTGATGCCCCACAGGCTTAAGGGATCGAGATAGTCTTTGCGGGTAAGTTAACCCAATTTATTGTTCGACACACGGGGAGCCAAAGAGTATTTATAAGCTTTGACAGTTGAGTTGTCATTTCAGCCGCACCTGAAATATACTTGCTTGCAACAATAGATAAGTGGTAGTGGTAATATGATAGTGATAGTGGCAACAGCAAAAGTAACAACAAAAGTAACAACTTATGACCAGTAGGATTGAAAACACTGTAGGCTAGGGAGATGGATGGTTGGGTGCTGCATGGATGAGAGTGAACATATAATAGATTCTAACACGGGGCAAGGCAAACAGAAAATCAATGATCATCTAGGAAAATATCAAACATTAGGCACGTATCCCGTAGGTAGTTGTGCGTGCTTGCAATAAGAACTTGCACAACATCTTTTGTCCTACCGTCCCGCTACGAACGGGGCCAAAAGGAACTTATGGAGATTAAGGTGCTCCTGTCAAAGAGCACCGGAACAAAGCAGTAAACTCAATGGATACATGGAATCCTCAAATTATGGTCCATCCCCTTTGGTGTCCCAAGCTGTCACCTTTGGGATCGCCGGTTCCGGATCATAATAGGTGCATACAACTCATAGATAGGATCTAGAACACAAATATATTCATGAAAACACATAGGGTTCAGATCTGAAAACATGGCACTCGGGCCCAAAGTGACAAGCATTAAGAGCAACAAGTTGAAGCAAAGAAGATAAACACCAATCTAGATGATACGCAACATGCCCCCAACAATTTGACGAACTATTACATGATCAAACGCATCCAATCCCTACCATCCCCTTTGCCTACAGCAGGGAATTACTCACACATGTGAAGAGAAGTCATGGAGGATGGATGGATTGGTGATGGTGATGACGATGGCTAAGATCTCCCCTCTCCGGAGGCCAAATCAGCCTCCAGATTAGCCCTCCCGAAGAAGAACAGAGGGTGGCGGCGGCTCCGCGACGGAAACTGGGAAAACGACTTCTGTTCTGGGGTTTTCACGTCACGGGGATAAATAGGAGTCTTGATAGGGCACCAGAGGAGGGGGGAGCTGCCCAGGCAGCCAGAGGGCGCGGCCCCACCCCTGGCCGCGCCAGGGGGGCGCCTGGGGCCCTCAGGTCTCCCCTCTGGTCCCACTTCTGGCACCTAGCTCCTTCGGGTGCGTGGATTTTCTGGTAATTTTCTGGGAATTTTCTGGAACGTTTAAAAATCCACTTTCCTGCACACAATAAAACCATACAGGCAGCTCCGCTGAAAACAGCGTTAGTCCGGGTTAGTTTCGTCCAAATCATGCAAGAATGAGGGAAAAACAATAGCAAAAGTGTTTGGAGAAGTAAATACGTTTGAGACGTATCAACTCCCCCAAGCTTAGCATATTGCTTGTCCTCAAGCAATTCAGTTCAACGAACTGGACGCGACAAAGAAAACTTTGACAAACTCTTTTGCTTCATTAGATGTATATAAGCATGTACTACCAAAAGAGTTTAGCAAGTATTGAAACAATGCTATAAGGAAAATGCACGAAGCAATTCTTCTTTCATGTGACCAGTCACAAAAAACCAAAAGTAAATAATAAGCTACTGAAAATCAAGACAGGATCACAATGCACATAGCTTGAACATACTTGAGTGGCATTTCGCTAGCCTCCATGAGTGAAGCAAAACATAAATGCAGAAACTCCTCCGGAGTTTTAAAGGTGACTAGAACTCAGTATTTCAGACTAGCAATAACACAAGCATGCAGAAGACAATGTAGTACTTTGGGACAATGCATGTTACACTAAGAATGAAAATTATGCTCTCATAGTTGGTGTTGTTGAAGAAAGAAGGGGAGACTCTCGAACCGTGGTTTTTTGATGGCAAGGTTGAAAACCCGTGAAAGGAAGCAAAGACTAAACATGTGCCAGAGCTCTTGGTTTTGAAAACTGAGATAAAACTCTTTTGAGAGGTGTAACTTTCCAGTCAACGGTGAACGGTAAAGGTCTCTCAATATCTCCCATGCCAACCATATATAATGCCTTTTGCTTACACATATTCCCTTATCCATAAATCCTTCGATGGTCTACGGAACCTTTTATTTTGCCTCAAGGATGGAAGGAGGGTATCGTTCCACCTATCATAAGCAGCATTTGGTCCATTTCACTCCATCATCAAGTATGGGGGAGGTGTAACTCTCATATTATTATTTTTTCTTTTTCTGTTTTGACTTGTTAAAACTTCCGTCAAAATATTTTTGGCATGAATGATACTGATTTCCCTTCACCGCACCATGAGCTTGTGCGGTTACAAAAGGGAAACTTTTGAATAAATTTCGAGATGGCACAAGAAAGTCTAAGTTAGGAGTGTCCGGTAAATACCACATATAGGTAGGTATGGTGGACTCAAATGGAACAACTGGGTTTTGAGAAGGAGTTTGGAAGCACAAGAAGAATTCCGCTTAGTGCAAGCGAAGGCTAGCAAAAGAGTGGGAAGCAACCAACTAGAGAGAAATAACTGTCATAATCATGCAGAGCGACAAAGCAACATTGAATCGGGCATGAAAGTGATATAACTATTCTGAAACAAAAAGATCATCAAGGCATAATAGACTTTTTAGTCATAAGCATGTGTAAACATGTGCCAAATCAATCCAAAAATTCTCCGAAGGGAAATACCACTTCAGTATGCCAAACCATGAACAATGCAATGCATGTAAATCATTTCAACAACACATTATGTACTCTAGCCATTTGAGACTAGCCACAAGGAAAGCATGAACACTGGGAAAGCATTGTAAACATAGCACTATGTCGCTACAAGCTGGTCCCTAGATCATAAGTACAGGCATATGTACAAAGGTAGAAACAAGAAGAGTTCATACCGGTTTTCCTTGTTTCTTCCCTTCCGTCGATCTTCGTCATTACTGCCTTGTCACTTGCACGATCGAACGTAGGAAATATAATCAAATGCCATCACGGACTCGAGCTGAACTCTGAAAACAAAACAAACTAAAGAGAGAAAGGAAATCTTTTCGGGTTTTTAAAGGTTAAAAGAAAGAAAAATAAAAGAGAAAATCTTTTTGTTGTTTTTGCAAAGAAAGAAAGAAAGAAGAACGGGAAAAATCTTCGAAAAGATCAAAGCGAATAAAATGGATAATACAATGGAAAAGTGAGAAGGGCACGTACTCCCCCAAGCTTAGGCTTTTGGCCTAAGTTGGTAGTAGTTAATGTCCCCAGGCGCCTCCTGCTCCAGGGTAGTACGGGTGAGTCCAAGGGTCGTATGAGGCTTCCGGTGCGTACACCGAAGTCCTTGGATCCTCCCACGAAGAAGGATCCGCGCTCCAAGCAGAGGAAGACCCTTCACCAAACTGGGTGACGGTCTCTCCCTGGAAAGGTGGGAACTCACCATGCTCCTCCTCGTCGGGCACAACCCCCTCTATGGGGTTATGAAACTGATGCTGGACCACGAACTCATCGAACTGGATAACATCAAAGGACCATCCGTTCCTGCGAGAAAAATCAAACAAAAGAGGTGCAGGTAGACGGATCTTGCCATCCGTGGTGGCTCCGAAACGCAAGATATAATCAAGGTTACCAAACTCGAAAGTCATGGTAACGAACTTATGCCTTTTCATAGCAGCAAGGTCAAAACTTAAATAAGTAAAAGGCTTATCATCGGGGTGTGGGGTGCCATTAAGAGACTCTAGGATAAGTGTGGCGTAAACGCCACCAAATAAATCTCCCTTGTTACCGTTCATAGCAAGGCGTCGAGCAATTAAGGCACCCACATTATAATCAAACCTCCCTGAGAGGGCGGTTGCCAGGATAGCAATATCCGGCGCAGATATGTTGCTCATGTTGTCACGAGCTAACACCCCTCTAGCAATATAATACGCAAAATACCTGAGGTGTGGGAATAAAATGCTGGAGATCTTTGACCGATGAATATCCCTCGTATCCATGCTACAGAGGGAGTTGAAGATGGTTCTCAGCTCGGAGGGCTGAGAGCTCATCTTCGCCGTCAGTCCCACGTTCGGCACACCTATTATTTCACAAAACATTTCCAAAGGCATGGTCAAAAGATCATTGTAAATTTTAAACTCAACAAAACCAGCATCAAGGTTATATCTAAAACTGTTAATGAAACAGGAGGTGAGTTTTTGATACTGAGCAACACGGCACGTTGCGAGCCGTGTCAGACCTGCATTAGCACAAATATTATAGAACTCCTCCTTAATTCCTGCAGCTTCAAGGAATTCATCGCACGGGAAAGTCATTGCACGTGCTTGATTTGTGTCCTCCAACAACTCTAAGGGCACATGACCTTCGTTGTAGCTCACCCTAGCAGTCGAGGGTGAAGCTGAAGCTCTCTTAACTCGATCGGAGCGCTCAGGCCTTTCCTTTCCAAGCCACCCCTTTGCTCTTCCTAGCAAACTCATTTCTGAAATTTTTGACAAATTACAAAAACAAGGATTTAAACAAAGTGAGTTAAGGCAAACTACTCAACTCACTTACCTAAGGCATAAACTTGCATCAAAACTTGGAAAGTAAAATTCTACACATGCATGCAAGCTCACATAAACAGCACCAAGAGCTACTAAATACTCACAAATGAAGCCACCAATCAAAAATCTAATTGGAGGGGTGAAGGAGTTGCATACCAGGGAGTATTTTTTCAAAATTTCAGCCCGAATGGTGGGCTGTAGAGAGAGATCAAAAATCGCCTCCAAGAACAGCAAGAACGCAAGAACTGGAGTAGAACTCGTGTTTTTGGAGAGAGAGGAAGGAGGAGGAAGAAGACATACCTGGAAGTGGGGCCTGTGGGCCCCAGGCGCCCTGTGGGCGCGGCCAGGGGGCAGGCCGCGCCAGCTGGCCGCCTGGGCCACTGGTGGCCCCCCTGGTCAGCCCCAGGTGCCTCTGGGTCACTCCCGACATGGAAATTTTTATTTTTATTTTTCTGGAATTTTTCTGAAAACTTCACTGTTGAAAATTTCTCGGAGTTCAAAAAGCTGCAAAACTTTCTGAAAACTTAAAGCGGTGATTAGTATTGTGAAGCTTCAAAAACATAAAAACTTGGTACAGCAAAGAGAATGAAAGCTAAAGCAAATAAAAACATAACAAGCTTAACTTTTTACCTATATAAAACAAGCTCACTAGTAAGGTTGATCAAGTCTTACCAACAAACCGGCGATATATAGAACAAGAAGTCTCCCCTCTTATGAAGTGATCATTGCACCTTTACTTTGATGGACATTGTCCCCACCATAATGGTTTGTATTTGTGGTGCACATGTAGTGGACAGTCCCATTCTCCAATCTTCACGGTCTCGATATTCTCTATAGAGTTAGGGCCATACCTCTTGTCGATCTTCTTTGTAAAATACACCGTGTGTTCTTTATCATCAACGTTGAAAGTGACCTTTCCTTTGTTGCAATCAATGATAGCACCTGCAGTGTTAAGAATAGGTCTACCAAGAATAATGGACATGCTCCCATCCTCGGGCATGTCAAGCACAACAGAATATGTAAGGATCAAACAGTTAGCAACTTCAACGGGTACATCCTCACAAATACCTATTGGGACAGCTGTTGATTTGTCAGCCATCTGAAGGGAGATATCTGTAGGGATCAGTTTCTCTAAACAAAGCCTCTTGTAAAGAGAGAAGGGAATAACACTCACTCCTGCGCCAAGATCACATAAAGTTGTTCTGACGTAATTATTCTTTATGGACCAAGGAATGGTGGGTATACCTGGATCACCGAGCTTCTTAGGAATCTTGCCACTGAAAGAGTAGTTAGCAAGCATAGTAGATATTGCCTCATTAGGAACTTTTATTTTATTAGTAACAATATCTTTCATATATTTCGAATAAGTAGGTAACTTGATAGCATCAGTCAAAGGGATTTGAAGAAAAAGAGGTTTCATCCATTCACAAAATTTATTATAATGCTCTTCTTCTTTAGATTTGAGGGACTTACCTGGAAAGGGCATGGGTTTCTGTATCCATGGTTCTCTTTCCTTCCCATGTATTCTTGCGATGAAGTCTTCTTTGGAGTACCTCTTGCGTTTATCGGGTGCTTATTCTTCTCTTACCTCGGGAGAATCACCCTTCTCCTTGCCCTTTGCTTCAGGCTCGGCATCGTCTTCCGTTTCGGCATCGGAGGTAGATATGCTGTTAGGATCAACAGCTGGCTTTTCACTTGTAGTAGGATCATCGGGATTGTCAGCCTCCTTGTGTTTCTTCTTCTTCTTTTCCTTCGGAGAGCTAACAATCTCGTCTTCTTCTTGTACTTGAGAATCTTGCTCGATCCTCTTCGGATGCCCCTCAGGATAGATTGGGTCCTGGGTGTGTGTTCCGCCCCTAGTTTTGATTCCATAAGCTTGTATGTCCTGTTTGGCATTATTAGCAAGCAAATCTTTTTGCACATTAGAAATTTGTTCAAGCTGAGTTTGAACCATATGAAAATGCTTAACAAGACATTTAACATCATTAACTGTTCTTTCTAGAACCTCACACAAACTTTTGATAGCAAGAGAATTATCATGCAACTGACTTTGTAACTTCCTATTAAAATGGTCTTGCTTAACAATAAAATTATCAAGCTCATCTAAACATTGGTCGGGAGGCTTACCTTTAGGGATGTCACTTTCAGTAAAGTCTAATAGAGAGTGTACCTCTACCAAGGGAGGGTGAGTAGTAGGCTCACACAACTTCTCAATAGGTGGTAAATTCTTCACATCTTCAGCTTTAATACCTTTCTCCTTTATAGACTTCTTTGCTTCTTGCATATCTTCGGGGTTCAGAACAAGCATGCCCCGCTTTTTCGGTGGTAGAAGTGGTTCAGGAACGGACCAATCTTCATAGTTCTTGGAAATTTTGCACATTAGTTCTTCTGCATCGTCCGGTGTTCTTTCCCTGAAAACACAACTAGCACAACTATCCAAATAGGATCTGGATTCATCAATTAAACCAGCGTAAAATATATCAAGCTGTTCATTCTTGGGGATTCCATGTCCCGGCATAACCTTAAGTAAATCACAAAACCTCCCCCAAGCTTTAGGGAGGTGCTCATCCTGCAATTGTTTAAAGTTATAGATTCTTTGCAAAGCAGCATGTTGCAGATGAGCTGGGAAATATTTATCAAAAAATAATTGGACTAAGTCCTGAGGACTCTTAATGGAATCATAGGGTAGTGCATCGTACCATGATTTAGCGTCTTCCTTCAAAGAAAAAGGAAAAAACTTGGCCACATAGAAGTTTCGTATCTTCATCAGTAGTGAATAGGTTACCGAGCTCAGCGCGTTTGGTCAAGTGTGCTATAGCATCATCATTCTCTCTGCCATAAAAGGGGTCAGCCTCGACTGTAGATATAAGTGAAAGATCAACAGAAAAATCATAATCAGGATCAGTGATGCATATAGGAGATGTGGCAAATTTAGGATCAGGAATAACTTTGTTCTTCATGGAGTGCTTTTTGAGCAACTCCTTAACAGCACCAGGGTCAGAGTCGACACACTCTCTGAGTTACCTGCAAAAATCATTATCAAGAGTAACATAATCATCATCAAGGATTCTCTCCTTGAGTTCATCTAAGCTCGGGTAACCAAAGGTTTTGCAGGTAGGAATATAGGTACCGGGGGTCTCGGTCTTGGATTTTTCTGCGGCCTTAGCAGTCTGAGTTTCAATATAGTGACCAAGAAAAGTAGCATCATCAAGAGTAGTGGAAGCATCATCAAAAGTATCGGACATAGTGACAGACTCAATAGAAGCATCATGTAGTGGTGGTGAAGTAAACTTACTCATAACAGAAGGTGAATCAAGGGTAGCACTAGTGTTCAGAACAGTACCTTTTCTTGTACGGGATGGTAAGATCGGAACCTTGGGGTCTCCTTTCTTACCCATAGTGGATGATGTGCAGCAGGCAGGATACTTAAGTTGACTTGTAATATTGCTATGCTCCCCGGCAACGGCGCTAGAAAACGCTGCTTGATGCCCCACAGGCGTAAGGGATCGAGATAGTCTTCGCGGGTAAGTTAACCCAATTTATTGATTCGACACACGGGGAGCCAAAGAGAATTTATAAGCTTTGACAGTTGAGTTGTCAATTCAACCGCACCTGAAATATACTTGCTTGCAACAATAGATAAGTGGTAGTGGTAATATGATAGTGATAGTGGCAACAACAAAAGTAACAACAAAAGTAACAACTTATGACCGGCAGGATTGAAAACACTTTAGGCTAGGGAGATGGATGGTTGGGCGCTGCATGGATGAGAGTGAACATATAATAGATTCTAACACGGGGCATGTCGGGACCCGGGGTTAGCGTATGCAAGCCTCGCTACAACACAATCATATGGAGAGCCGAGAACCGTACCCACTTGTCTAAGCAGACAAGACCAAGCACATAACGTTCTCGGAAAGCATCGAACGTGAGGGGCATCCCATCCAGGCCGGATGATCAACTGAAATGGGTCCTCATTGTCCGCACACAAGTCTAAATTATATGGGTGGTGAACTCCCATACTCATAGACAAGTCGCCTCAACCATACTATCGATTGTATTATAACCCTTACATAGACTTACTCCAGCCCGATCACTTAGTCGGGGTCTAGGGCGGGCTCGATCATACATCAAAGTGTGCACGAGACGGAGTCTCGAGCAATCGCATCGCGATGCCCCAAGCTGCGCACATCTAAGGGCCACTTGGTGTATAAAAGACCGCCAGCCAGATCACAACTAAGGTCTCGAAAACCCATACAGAGACATGCATGTTATAAACATACACGCAACACACATGCCTTGTATGAACAGCAGGTATCATTGCAATTCTCTACAAAGTATACAACTTTATTAATAACTCTTACAGAGTGCACACAGAGATCACAAGCATGTGATCCAACATTACAACAAACATGCGGAAGCAAAGTAGGTATGAGTACAGACAAGTTTAACAAATGGCTTAGAGAAGCCTTATCTAAAAACAAGCCCTCCACGAGGGAACCAGTCGTCTGACTGGGATTACACTAGCTTGGTCTTGGTCTGAGTCTTCATTCTTCGAGCTTCAGGTAGAAGCCACCATCGGGGTCGGTGGGTTCATCTAAAACATAGAATAAGCAAACGTGAGTACAAAGTTGTACTCAGCAAGACTTACATAGGAGCTATACTACTCATGCACATGTATCAAGGTAAAGGGAGGTGGGGTTCAATTGCAGAAGTGCCAGCTTTGACTTGGCTAGTCCTGAACTACGAGTACAGACTTGAGGTAAGAAGCGTACACGAGGCCACTACATCTCTTGAACCAATTAAACCACTATGGTTACTTCCTCGACTTCCCCACGAGAAGCACCCCATAGCACTCACGCTTATCTTGGTGTGTTTTAGAAGTATCCAGTTCAAGTTGTCTAATAATCAAGCTAAGATTTCCAAGCAGTCCTTAACCGCGGACGCGGCTATTCAAATAGTTTTGTTAATCCTGCAGGGGTGTACCGCTACACACACGTGTCATCATTTACCGCCTTTTGCATGTCACCGTTCAAGAGGTGACAGCGAGGATGCCACCACAACACTTCGCCCACAGCCCCGTTCTAGTCCAGAGAGTCGCCTATCTGAGGGGGATCCGTATGGAAGTCCGGCCGAGGTTCCAGTACAGCCTCAAACGATGTGTGCAGGGTCCCAAGCCGGTCTTGAAAAGACGTTCATCCACTTCGCAGACCGTGCCACAGCCCTACCAGAACTCCGAACTACTGCGACTCTTGGGGTTCGAACGGGGTGAGGTACTAGGATGAGAGGGGTCAGTGAGCCCAATGTGTGGTTGTATTCTTCTTCTTTGATCACCACACAAGAACTCGGACTTAAGGCGGTGTTCAACGAGACAACCCACTGTGTACTCCTACACAGCCTCTCATCGTTCACCTTGTATTAGGGTAGATTCACCAACACATTTCACTTTCATCAACACCATGTTTATCATCATCCTGACTCACATCAAAAGCAACCTCATTGTATCACTAAGCATGCAATAAGCAGTAACAGTTGCAGGGGCCACATGATATCAACCAACTCCTACATCTGCTAGGATTGTGGTTTGCTTACTACTGTGACAAGATGATAGGTCATGCAAAGGATATGGGTTCAACTATGCGGTAGAAACGTTATCATGGTGATCATCCTAAATAATGCATAAGCGAGACATGAGAGGGAAGTGGGATTTTATCGACATGATCAATGGGGGTTTGCTTGCCTTGCTGATGGGGTTCAGTCACGGGGTCTTCAACGAAGGGGGTGATCTCGGGTTCCGGCTCCACTTCTATCAGCAACATGACAATCATAGGATCAACATAATGTACAATGCACAATCACATGAATAAGATTGTAATGGTGATGTTCATGGTACTGATGTGTTGAGCATTCCATTTAAAAGGAGTATATTGCAATTGAATTGCAAATTCAAACTCCATTTGATTTATCGATGAATTTCAAATGCATTTGAATGCATGAAAGTTCATTTGAAAATGTTGATCATGAAGTGATGTGGTATAGTTGAAGTAATGTCTCTGATGTGTGGATGAAACCATTCAAATTAAGTGTGTTGCAAAGTCAATTGCAAAATCACTCCAAATTTGAATTTGAAAAGGATCCATATGCATGCGTGCTACTGTTCACCCATTTTAAAATGGTCAAACATAGAAACAAATTGCATATTCATAATCCTTGTATTTTTCTGATAATTTTAGACATATTATTTGTCCAATTTGGAGTTAAAATGAATTAGTTATGATTTATTGAAGTTTTGGCCATTTTCTGTAATTTCTTGAATTCTTTTAAAAAGGAAAAAGACTTATTGCGTCAGCATGAGGTCATGCTGACGTGGGGGGGGGGCTGACAGGTGCGGTCAGGCTGTCAGTGGCTAGGGGGTTAACCCCGTTTAAATTAAACTAAAAAGGTCATTAGGGGGGGGGGCAGGGCCCACCAGTCAGTGACCCAAGGGTCGACTAACAGGGGGATTAGCCCCTAACCTAATCGGGCCGCCGGCGGTTAGCCGCCGGTGGAGTCCAGTGCGGAGGCGCTCGTACGGGACGGCGATTCCGGCGGCCAATTGCAGCGCCAAGGCTACCAAACTGTAGCCCGTGGTGAGCCGCGTCGAAGGGGCTACTCGTGCGTCGTCGGGGAAGTTGCAGACGACGACAGCTTCGACCTTGGCGGCGACCTGAGCTACGGCTTGGAGCTGCGCTTATAAAACGGCCACGGGACGAGGCATACGTGTGTGCGTTGGGTTTCTGGGGGCTCCAGGAGCGTCATGGACATGCTGGGGGAGACGGAGGCGCATGGGAGCACGCGTTTGGACACCTACGGCGGCGACAGAGCTCTGCTCCCATGGCGAGGTGCAAACGAGGGCGAAGGAGGAGCCATGGATGGGTGGGGAAGAACAAGTGACTCAACATAACACGTCGGTGAAGACGGTTGGGCCGGAGAAAGAACAACGACGGCGCAATTGCTCGTGGATCTTCTCGGCGACCGGAGCAAGTCGATGACGATGGCGTCGGCTTCAGAGGCTCTCGAGCTCAATTGAAAGGGGGAAACGATGGAGGAGGGTGCGGCGCATCTCCTGGACAGGACGGTGCATCTCTAGCTGGCCGATGGCCACGGCTGCGCGCATCGGCGCACTTCGGCGATCTTCTGTCGTCGAGAAATCCGGCGAGAGCAGGCGAGGAGGTGAGCCGTGAGGAAAGGGAAGGGGTGCGTGGGGGCTTCTACAGCTGCTGCGTGGCGCAAGGGAGAGAGGGGGAGGCCTAGAAGAGGCTGGGCGTCGCCGTGTCGCCGTGGCCTTGCTCTGCCCTCCACCGAGCAGCTTGGCTCGGCGGGGAGGAAGAAGACAAGGCGCCCCCGGTGGGCTGGGCCGTGGCACAGGTGAGTGGGCCTCGCCTGAGGCGCAAGGTAAGGTCCTACCCTTCTCTGTTTTTCCTTTTTCTTTTTATTTCTTCTGTAAATAGGTTGACATAGCTAATAAAATAGCTAGGTATTTTTATAAATGCCATAATTTTTTATATGCCCTCATAAAAGCTAGAGCTAGCCACTTATAAAATTTGGCACTCTTTAAAATTCAAAACATTTGAATTTTAAATCAAATAGGGGTTTATTTAGTTTTCCAAGGCATTGTTTGAAAATTAGAAAATTCCATGAGCTTGGGATTGCTCGCAAACTATTTTTAAAATGACCAGCATCATTTATAGGAATTTTCCAAATACTCAAATGATTTTTGGAAAAATATTTTTATCTGGCCATTTGAAATAGTTTCTCAGGGCTTTTCTTTTCCCCATTTTTGAATTTTCTTTTGAATTTTTGCATGATGCAAAGGCATAATAAAACCCTAGCACTTACCTAACTTGGGGTTGTGACAACTCTCCCCCACTCAAAAGAATCTCGTCCCGAGATTCAGAAGTCTGCGGGAGGAAGGAGGGGTACTCGGCAGTGAGACGGTCTTCTCTTTCCCACGTGGCTTCTCTCTCAGAGTGGTGTGACCACTGAACTTTCAAAAACTTGATCTTCTTTCGGCGAGTGACACGCTCTGCTGAATCAAGAATACGAACAGGGTACTCTCGATAAGAAAGGTCATCTTGGAGATCAAGCGTTTCATGGTCGACTTCGCGGATGGGGTCCTTGGAGCAACGCCTGAGTTGTGACACATGGAATACATCATGTACTCGGGAAAGGTGCGGGGGTAGTTCAAGTTGGTAGGCAACTTCTCCACGTTTAGCAAGAATGTGGAAAGGTCCGATGTAACGTGGGGCCAACTTGCCTTTGATACCGAAACGTTGGGTTCCCTTCAGAGGAGTAACCCGAAGGTAAGCCTTCTCATCCAGATTGTAGCTTTCTGGCCTATGATGACGATCATAGTAGCTTTTCTGACGCGACTGGGCTGCTTTCAATTGATCACGAACAATGTGAACTTGCTCATCTGCTTCCTTGATCATGTCCGGTCCAAAGAATTGTCTTTCACCGGTTTCTGACCAGTTTAGTGGTGTTCGACATCGTCGTCCATAAAGGAGTTCAAAAGGAGCCATGTTCAGACTAGATTGAAAACTATTGTTATAAGCAAATTCGGCGAATGGAAGAGACTTCTCCCAATTATTTCCGAATGAGATAACACAAGCTCTGAGCATGTCTTCAAGAATTTGGTTAACCCTTTCGACTTGACCGCTAGACTGAGGATGGAAAGCTGTACTAAAGGAGAGATGAGTTCCCATAGCATGTTGGAAGCTTCCCCAAAATCTAGAGGTGAAAAGGCTACCACGATCAGAATTGATTTCCAAAGGAACACCGTGAAGGGATACAATTCTAGAGACATACAAGTCCGCTAACTGGCTAGCAGTTATAGACTCGCAAACTGGAAGGAAGTGAGCAACTTTGGAAAGCCTATCTATGACAACGAAGATGGCATCATTTCCTTTCTGGGTTTTTGGAAAGCCGGTGATGAAGTCCATACCGACTTTGTCCCATTTCCACTCGGGAATAGGCAAAGGTTGAAGTGTACCAGCAGGTCTTTGGTGTTCTGCCTTAATGAGACGAGAAACATCACATTCAGCAACAAATCGAGCAATGTCTCTCTTCATCCTAGTCCACCAAAATCTCTGGCGTAGGTCTCGGTACATTTTTGTGCTACAGGGATGAATTGAGAGGGGTGTGTCATGGGCTTCTTTGAGGATGAGTTGCCTTAGTTCCCTATTCTTAGGTACTACCAAACGATTTCCAAAGAATACTGTTCCTTTACTATCTGTGGAGAAACATTTAGCAACTCCGCTAGCAATGTTCTCCTTGATCCGGCGTACACCTCGTGCACGTCTTTGGGCAACTATGATTTGATCCTCCAGGGTTGGTTTCGCCACCAAGTTGAAAAGAGATCCACGAGGAACAATCTCGAGATTAAGCTTTCGAAATTCCTCATGAAGAAGTGGTTGATACTGTTGTAACATGAGGTTGTTACAATACGACTTACGACTTAGTGCATCATCCATGACATTGGCTTTGCCTGGGGTGTAAGAAATTCCTAAGTCATAATCTTTTATCAACTCAATCCAGCGTCTTTGCCTGAGATTAAGATCTGGCTGGGTGAAAATGTATTTGAGGCTTTGGTGGTCGGAATAGATCTCACAACGATTACCAAGGAGGTAATGTCGCCAAGTTGTCAGGGCATGAACTACGGCAGCGAGTTCAAGGTCATGGATAGTTCTCTTCATGTGGCCGCAACTGGCGTGAAGCATAAGCTACCACATGTCTATCTTGCAGAAGTATGCATCCTAACCCTTGCCGTGAGGCGTCACAATAGATCTCGAAATCCTTTTTGGTATCTGGAGGTGCAAGTACGGGTGCAGAAGTCAATCTTCTTTTTAGCTCTTGAAAGCTTTCCTCGCACTTGGAAGTCCATAGGAATTTCTTATCTTTCTTGAGGAGTTCAGTTAGAATATTTGCAACTTTAGAAAAATTCTCGACGAAGCGGCGGCAATAGCTGGCTAGGCCAAGAAAACTCCTAACTTGCTTAACCGATTCAGGTGGAGTCCAGTCAAGGACGACCTGAACTCTCTCGGGATTCACAGCAATGCCTTTTGCAGAAATCACGTGGCCTAAGTAGGTCACTTCTGGTAGCCAAAATTCACACTTGGAGAATTTAGCATACAGGCGATGCTCTCTAAGTTTCATCAATACCAGCCTTAGGTGTTCGACATGTTCTTCTTCGTTCTTCGAGTAGATGAGAATGTCATCAAGATAAACTACAACAAATTTATCTAGGTACTCCATGAAGATCGAATTCATCATGCGTGAGAAAGTGGCGGGGGCATTGGTTAAACCAAAGGACATAACGGTGTACTCGTAAAGACCATAACGAGTAGTAAAAGCCGTTTTTGGAATGTCCTCGTTTCGGATTTTGATTTAATGATAACCTAATCTCAAATCCATCTTGGAGAAGACAGAGGATCCCGCAAGTTGATCATAAAGATCATTGATCCTGGGCAGTGGGTACTTGTTCTTTATCGTCGCTAAATTTAGCGGGCGATAGTCTACGCACATCCTTTCTGTTCCATCTTTCTTCGTTACGAACAGAACGGGGCAACCCCATGGCGATGAGCTAGGGCGGATGAAGCCTTTTTCCAACAAAGCCTCCAGTTGGGTTTTAAGCTCAGCTAACTCACGTGGGGCCATTTTGTATGGGCGTCTGGAAATTGGTGCGGTCCCTGGGGAAAGATCCACTATGAACTCTACACATCTGTCGGGTGGCATTCCCGGCAGCTCTTCAGGAAAGACATCCGGGAAGTCACGAACCACCGGAACATCTTCAAGGTCGGGAAGGGGAAGCACATTCAAAGAATGCACCTGGGTTCTTGTTCTGGGTGAGGTGTAATCTATTGTCTGGCCTGAAGGATGTGTAAGTCTAACTGACTTGGCTTTACAATCAAGAAAAGCATGTTGTCTTGATAACCAATCCATGCCTAGGATGACATCAATGTCTGAAGACTTGAGGGCTATGAGTGAAGCAAGGAATACTAAACCCTCAATTGCAATTTGATTGCCATGGCTTACTCTATTAGTTTTCCATTTTGAACCAGGAGTTTGAATGATCATAGGGGTGAACATTTCATCAAAGGATATCTCATGTCGAAGTGCATAACTCTCCGACATGAATGAGTGAGATGCTCCTGGGTCGAAAAGAACAGAAGTGGGAACAAAATTGACTGGGAGCGTACCAAGAATGACGTCAGAAGTACTATCAGTTTCCTCAACTGAGATTTGGTTCACACGTCCAAGATTTTTTGAGGTGGATGGCTTAGCGGTGGAAACCTTCGGGGGTGGTCTGGCACGAACAGTGGGGTTTCCTTTGGCATGGGGTGGAGCATTTTGGTTGACGGGGCACTCACGAGAGTAGTGACCAGGCTGGCCACATCTGAAACAGGCTCCAAAGATAGTGCGGGGAGCTGGGTTGTTTGGTGGAGCTGGTGGACGAGCGGCACAAGGGATGGCCTCGGTGGGTTGTTTTGGGGAAACAAACTGTTAGGAATCCAGATCATGCGCTTCTGAGGGCGTGAACTGGAAGAAGGGGCAAGCTCAAGAGCATGCTTGCGAGACTTCTCAAAAACTTCATTGCCATGCTCAGCTTTGAAGGATCTGTTGACTAAATCCTCAAAGGTGGAAAATTCGATGAGGTTGAGATCATGACGGAGGATGGGGCTAAGTCCCTTACGGAACCTTGCCTGCTTTCTGGCATCGGTGGTGATCTCATTTTGGGCATAACGAGCAAGACGGTTGAACTCCCTCACATACTCATGAATTGACATCTCTCCTTGATTCAGATTGCAAAACTCTTCCTTCTTGCGCTCCATCAACTCATCCAGAATGTGGTACCCTCGAAAGGCAACACATAACTCCTGCCAAGTCACTATGTGACCATCTGGCTGCATTGCAACATAGTTCTCCCACCACTGAAGAGCATCACCTTCCAAGAAGTATACCGCGAAAATAACTCGGTCATTGGGAGCAACATGTGTTGTATCAAGCTTACGCTCGATGGAACGGAGCCAATCATCAGCTTCGAGGGGCTCAGAAGAACATCGGAATACAGGTGGCTTGAGGAAGATGAAGTCCTGAATGCTCACAACCACATTACGATGGTGGGCGGTATTCTGCTCGATGAGCTCCAGAAGGCGTGTCTGATCACGTCTATTCCGCTCAGCTTCCATCATGATTTCCGCTGCAGAAGGCGGGGGCGGAGGTTCATCATCATTTCGATTCCGATCACGGTCTCGATTCCGAAGAACAGCACTACGAGTTCCACCTGACATCCTGTGTGATAAAATCAACAATCAGAACAGGTTGTACGATGGAGTCAAGGATAAAAGGATATGATTTCAGAAGGAGAAGACTATAATGCAAAGGCAATGATTCAAAGAAACACGGGATAATTCCGGAAGCATAACGGCTACACCGGGATGGAAAACAAGACAACCTCGAGGAGATTGGACAGAACTTCCTCAAGGAACTCAAAATACGGAGACTCTGGACAACCACAACAATCCTACGGCTATAAGGAGGCAATCAACGAGATGTTCTATTCAGACATAGATGAGCCTAGTCCTATCATCCCGTAGAAAAGATAAGGGTGACTCAGAACTCAGATCGATGAGGGTAAGGAGAAAAAAGGAGCCTTACGTTGTTCCCTTATATACCCAAAGTAACTATATAACTATAGCAAGCTAGACTCGACTTCGGCCAAGGCTGATAATCCTACAGTCAGTCCTGCTCTGATACCAAGTCTGTCGGGACCCGGGGTTAGCGTATGCAAGCCTCGCTACAACACAATCATATGGAGAGCCGAGAACCGTACCCACTTGTCTAAGCAGACAAGGCCAAGCACAGAACTTTCTCGGAAAGCATCGAACGTGAGGGGCATCCCATCCAGGCCGGATGATCAACTGAAATGGGTCCTCATCGTCCGCACACAAGTCTAAATTATATGGGTGGTGAACTCCCATACTCATAGACAAGTCGCCTCAACCATACTATCGATTGTATTATAACCCTTACATAGACTTACTCCAGCCCGATCACTTAGTCGGGGTCTAGGGCGGGCTCGATCATACATCAAAGTGTGCACAAGACGGAGTCTCGAGCAATCGCATCGCGATGCCCCAAGCTGCGCACATCTAAGGGCCACTTGGTGTATAAAAGACCGCCAGCCAGATCACAACTAAGGTCTCGAAAACCCATACAGAGACATGCATGTTATAAACATACACGCAACACACATGCCTTGTATGAACAACAGGTATCATTGCAATTCTCTACAAAGTATACAACTTTATTAATAACTCTTACAGAGTGCACACAGAGATCACAAGCATGTGATCCAACATTACAACAAACATGCGGAAGCAAAGTAGGTATGAGTACAGACAAGTGTAACACCCTCAGATGCTTGTAACAGTAATCATCATCACTGTTGACTATCACTGTTTGCTAATCACTGTTATCCCCTGTCCCTGTTCAAACTTTGCTTCTGCTCTTTTCAAACCATGTGGGTTGGTAATCAAACACAAAGCCCCATGCATTTTGTTCATCATGAAATCAAACCCTAGATGAAACAACCTCTATTGGAAAATAAAACAAAAGTGCTGGAATAAAGTTATCCCAAAAATCATGGGACCATTTTATTAAATTGCCTAAAATCATTATAACCATGTTGGAACAACTTTGGTAATTTTTGGGAGTTACAAAAATTCCAAACAATTCAAACAGTAGGTTAAAATCCCTACTTTGGGCATTTAATATTTAAAAGGAATACCTAATGAATTTATTTTGCTGCACAACTTGTTGAGGCACCTCAGTAATATATAAAACTAATTTACAAACACCAATTATATTTTTCAAAAATGCTAGGGTTAGCAAATAAATTACAGAAAAGGATTTGAATAAACAGAAAACCAGATAATGGAAAACGCTATAACTCGCCTGTGGCGAAGCCCACCTCAGCCCAGGCCCACTCCCCCTTGTCTTCTTCCTCCTCCAACCACCCCCCACCTGCCCGTACGGCGGCCGCCGTGGCCACGTCGCCGCCAGCCCGGCCCCGCCCTCCAACTGCCCCCTGACGCCGCCGACGCGATAAGGACGCAGCCCCCGACCCCCTGGACAACTCCCCCACCCCATTCCTCTCCTCCTCCTCTCGCCATCCTCGGGGAAAAATTCCCCGAGCCCGCCGTCGCCATTGCCGTGGCCAGGCGCGGCCATCGTGCTCCAGCCGCCTCGCCGTGTTGTCCAGGAGCGTCGTCGTCGTCGTCTTCGTCAACCCCCGCAAGGAATCGAGCCGTGGCGCCTCTCTGCGACGACTACGTCCTCGTCTTCAACCTCGGCTCCGGCGCGATCCGCGACCAATTCCGGCCACCACAAGCCCGCGACGAGCCCGCTGCCACCTCCGTCGTGCTCCTGGTGAGCTTCTCGTTCGTCGCCAGCTGCCCGCTAATGCCCGCTAGGTCCCCGTGCAGAAACCCCCGTTGAGTTGCTCCGTCCGCCGTGGCACGTCGTCGTAGACGTCGATGTGGTTCGTCCCAGCCCGCGATATGTGCACCAGTAGGTTCCCCGTGTTGCGTGTGCTCGATTTGGACCCGTAGCTAGCTCGAGTTCGACCCGTACATGCATTCGCCATTGGAGCCCGACGACCTTCGCCGCCATTGATGAAGATGCGCTCACCTCCGTGCGCCCCAGCTCGCGAGACCACTCCAGATCGACGCGGATTCGAGCTCTCCTTCGACTGCCACCAGCGGCGCCTCAAACGGCGCTCGGAATCGTGGGCTGGCTCGACCTCGCCGCCGGCGAGCCTCCGGTGAGGTTCCGGTGAGGCTGACCGGTGGGACCCCGGTGTTAGCCAGCTGATTAGGGGTTAATCCCACCCCTAATAGCCACTGACATGTGGGTCCCATCCCACTTAAGCGCATGATTAAAATTAACAGAACTGTTAGTAAGAGTTTAAGTCACTGACAGGTGGGTCCCCTCTAATTAATTAACTTAATGATTTAGGTTAATCCAATAAATAAAAACTTAGTCACTGACATGTGGGTCCAAAGGCAATTTCTGATTTTATAAAATGTTTTATAAATAACAGAGGCTGACATGTGGGTCCCACATGTCAGCACTGTTCTGGATAATGTTGTGGATAATGTTTTGGATAATGTTTAAATAAATAATAAAAGAAATCCAGAAAATCATTTAAATTAATTTAAAACTTTGAAATTCAATAACTTTTAAACCGTAACTCGGATTCAAAAACTTTATACATGAAAGTTGATCAGAAAAATACAACGAATACGAATACGCTATATGTATGTCTACCACACCCCTCTAACACTACGAACATCGAACATTCCCCCTCCGGACCGACTGTCCGATAAATTGTCCGGTACTGTTAGAGTGCCCGGATGAATTTATTCCGAACACGAAAGTTGTCCGGAATGGTTCAAATAGCACGGATACACCCCCTTATGTTGTTCCGGTAACCACAACACCTCCGGCTTGATCTTTCCCCCCTCCGGACACCCTGTCCGGTAATCACCCGGAGCCGGCAGTTCATCCTCAGATGAATTTCCGCTCCGAGCCTATTGCATTGCACTACGTTAGAACCCCGTTTACATTTCATCTGTTATGTCTTGCATTTGTATTGCTATTATTGTTGTGTATTTATTGTTTCTTCCCCCTTTAATCTCCGGTAGACCCCGCTGCCGCCGTCGACTACACCGCTGCTGAGTACGACTACGTCGTCGACGACCCTACTACTACCGTCGAGCTTGCAGGCAAGCAGAGCCATTCTCTTCCCCAGATATCGCCTATCTTTCCGTACATTTCTTGCACTAGGCATTGTTACTGCTGCTGCTACGATTACAATCCTATTCAATTGCATAGCCTGTTTTTGTCGCCCCTTGATGTACCTTCCTTTAATCCTATGCTGCCTATTATTACTTATGCATTATTCAGCAGTGAACCCTGCGCCTTGTTAGCTAGGATTAGATAGAGGGCCGCGATCACTCAGGGGAGTGAACGCGGATATTAATATTATAACTGCACAGGTACGGTACAATGCAGACACCGCCTCAGGCCCTATCTGGGTTATGCCTAGTCACCTCAAGTGTGAGCTATCAAGGAGTAATCCTTGTACTCCACTCGAGGCTGACTCTGTCTTACCGCCATAGGGTCCTGTAAACGGTTGTCCTTCAGGTAAGAAGTCGGGCGACCCAACGGTGCCCGCGAGAGGTATTGCGACGGGACGACAGGGAGGGCATGACCAGTCTACCGGTGTGCTTGGCCCTGATCGTTGGCCGCGAGAGTTACCGAACCACGAAAGTCGAGCTCCTCCAGGAGCACACGCGAGACAAGGTAAGGAGACGGTTCACCTTGTTGGTAACCGCAGTGACTTGGTGGGACGACAGGGCAGGCACCGATGTACTGGTGGTCCTGGCTGCTGTCGTTGACCGCGGGTCGGTTAAGTCGAGGCAACGATAACGGTTGTCACGCAGATTAATTAAAATGCTAAATGGTTCAGTGAATGTCTTGAGTTGGCTATATGCCATGTACGCACTACCTACCCGTGGGAATTACGAGTTATGGGCTCCTCTGCTTCTTAGTGTCGTCCGAGGACTTTTCAGACGTCAGCAGTACCGCGGGCTGATTGCCGGGGAGTGGTGTTGTCTTATTTGCCGCGGCGTGTGATTTGTATTTGCTTTGATTTAACTTCACCGGCCAGTCACGCACCGTGCAGGAGTACGTCGGGGTTAGGGTCCAAAGCCCCGCGTACATAGGATATAGTCCGGCGGATGACCTCTCTGTTGAGTTTGAAAGATGGGCTATGAAGTGTCGGATAGCCTCGGTGGAGCGTTCCCTAACAAGGTTCCCGCCACCCTGGAGATCCGTGCGTGTAGCGTAACACAAGTGCACCCCTGCAGGGAAGAATTGATCTATCGATAGCCGTGTCCACGGTAACAGGACGCTTTATGCTGAAGCTGGATCTTACCACTAGAAACTATTATTAAACTGTATGGTTCCGGGTTCTTTTCCTCGCGGGGATGTCGAGGAGGTGAACTCGGAGGCATTGTTAATTATTAAAATTTATCATTATTCAATGTTGCAGCAACTTCTGCTTCATTGCTACCTTACTGTTTTATATAAACTGTTGGTTGATTCTTACCTCATGCTGCAAGACATCGTCGGAGGATGCTAGTCATCGTTAGGCCTAGCTTCTTACCCTTGCTCTAAATTTCTGTCTTCAGTCCACTATATACAGCCTCTTCATTCCGTTGATACAATGCATAATGCTTAGTAGCGGACGTAAGACTCGCGGGTATACTAGATACTCACCTGCTTTATTTCCTTTACTGTTTTGCCTGATCGGCCGCTGCAGCCGACGTTGGAGCCCAGGAGCAGGAGTACCCCGGAGGCGCCTACTACGATGTCGAGTTCCCCGTTGACCAGGAGTAGTACTGTGGATCCCAGGCAGGAGGCCTCGCCTTTTCGTTCTGTATCTCTGATGTGATTTGTGCTAGCCTTCTTAAGGCGAAACTTGACTAACTATGTCTGTACTCAGATATTATGGCTTGTATGACTTATATATTCGGGTCCGCGTGACCCCCCTCTATTGTAATATATTGGTTTATCCTTTTGTGTTTAGTGTTGTGCTGTGATATTATCACCGTGGCACCCTAATCTCAGTCGTGTACCCTGTGTGTATGATTACTGTACACGGTCTGTTTTTTGGGGGCGTCACAAGTTGGTATCAGAGCCGACTGCCTGTAGGAAGCCACCCCACCACTGCCTGGTCGAAGTTGAGTCTAGACTTTGAAAAACTATTTTGGCTAACTTAATATTTGGCTTACGGGCCCACATCGATGTCACTACGGTGGTATCTATGGTATTAGGATCCTTTTCTCCTTACCCATGCTCCGGGAATCTGCTCTCTTATCCTTGCTGGTAAGTTTTACAAAAGCTGACATTAGGATCACGTTCCCTTGATTCCACCCGGTGTTTTTATGGTGCATCCCCCATTGATCGAGTCGTGTTGCAGGAGTCGTACGCCAGTTCCCAAACCGCGGATCCCATTCTCATTCTGGGCAGGCCGCGCGTTCTCTGGCATCAACTCCTGTGGCCAACAGTTTTCTTGCGGCGTGATTGACATAGTGGAATCTATGTCGCGTCGTGTAATCCTAACCGCGGTCTGCGCGCCGCCTAGAGAGTCCTTTTCCCTTAATTTCTACGACGTTACGCTGCCCGATTTTCGGTTGCTTCTATGTGTGGATGTGTATGTCTTATATGACTACTCCTATATATCCGCGCCTCCTCCTTGTTGTCGCTTTACCTCTTACTCGTTTCCGGTATTTTCGTTAAGTTGTTCATCGCTGAAATACCCCTGTTAAATTCTAGCAGGATGGCTGGTCGTGGTGGTCGTGGTCGTGGTCGTGCTGCCAACGACCCACCTCCGCCGCCGGATTATATGGCCGCGATGATGCAGCAGTTCGAGATGAACCGTCAGTTCATGCAGAATATCATGGCTCAGTTCCCCCAGCCGAATCAGAATGGGCACCACCATCAGCATGCCACCGTGACTCTGCACGACTTCAACCGCCTCAACCCCACTATGTTCCGCAACACTGTTCAGCCGCTGGATGCTGATGACTGGCTTCGCGACATCACTCACGAGCTGGAGTCTGCTAATGTCGATCCAGCCGACTATGTGAACTTTGCGTCTTATCATCTGAAAGGCGCCGCTGCTCAGTGGTGGAGCACCCACAAGCGTTCCCTGCCAGTCGGAGAAGTCATCACTTGGGATGAATTTCAGTCTGCTTTTCGCGGTCGCTACATTCCTCAGGGGATCATGGACCGTAAGGCGGAAGAATTCCGCAACCTCACTCAGGGAGACATGACTGTTGAAGCCTATCAGCGCGAGTTCCTTAACCTCTCTCGCTATGCGGAAGAAGAGATCGCCACTGATGCTCGTAGGCAGCAGAAGTTCCGTCGTGGCCTCAACCCCGAACTCAGGCTCGCTCTTGCCGTTCATGATTTCGCCAACTTCGCCACCATGGTGAACAAGGCTATCACCGTCGAGACTGCCCAGATGGAGCACAAGACCTCTCTGAAGCGTTATCGTGACGTTGGCTCATCTTCGGGCGCAACGCAGAAGCGTCGTATCTGGCTCCCTACCAGTTTGACCCACTCAGCTTCCCCTGCTCCAAGGCCGTCTTATGCTGCACCCCGTCTGCCTCCGCCACCGCAGATGCCAAGAGCTCTGCCTGCACCCCCCAATGCACCACCCCTTCGTCCTCAGGATGGATTATGCTTCACGTGCCGCCAACCTGGGCATTATTCTCGAGAGTGTCCCCTGAAACAGAAGCAACTGGTAGTTCACCCTGCTGGCCGTGGAAATGGTCGTGGCAACCACCGGACCCCCAACTATAATACTGGGTCTGCCGCTCATACTCGTGGTCACGCGAACAACATCAGTGTTGATGAAGCTCAACAACAACCCGCTACCGTGATGGGTACCCTTCTCGTTAATTCCGTACCTGCTACTGTTTTATTCGATACAGGAGCATCGCATTCATTCTTGTCGGAAGCATTTGCATTGTCGCATAATTTTACGCTTGAGGATATGAACCCACCGATGGTTGTCCGCACCCCGATAGGCCATGCCCACACCTCCAAGATAGTGCCCGGAACCATTGTTGAAATTGAAGGGATTGATTTCCGTGCTTCCCCCATCGTTCTGAAGTCTTCCACCATAGACCTCATTCTGGGAATGGATTGGTTGAAGTTCCACGATGCCGCACTTTATTGTGGCACCAAGTCTGTCCAGCTTTTTCACCCCTCCGGTGGGATTGTTAACCACACCGCCCGAGTGACCCGTAATGCTGAAACACAGATCTTTATGATGAATGCTTTGAATGTCTCACCTTTGAAAGACATCGAGAACGTTCCGGTCGTTCGCGATTTTCCCGACGTCTTCCCAGAAGAACTGCCGGGAATACCCCCGATCAGAGAAGTTGAATTCGTCATCGACTTGAAGCCGGGCACTGTTCCTATTGCCAAGCGTCCTTACAAGATGCCGCCACATGAACTCCTTGAACTTAAGGAGGAAATCGACAAGGCCCTTCAGAAAGGATTCATTCGCCCCAGTTCCTCAGCTTGGGGAGCACCTTCGCTCTTTGTCAAGAAGAGCGATGGGACAAACCGATTGGTCCAAGATTATCGGCCCATTAACCAAGCCACCATCCAGAACAAATACCCACTTCCCCGGATCAACGACCTGTATGATCAACTTGCCGGATCTAAGGTGTTTTCTAAACTCGACTTGAGGTTGGGTTATCACCAAATCCGAGTCCGCGATGAGGACATTCCGAAGACTGCCTTCATTACTCGTTATGGTTCATACGAGTACACTGTCATGTCCTTTGGCTTAACCAATGCTCCAGCCACCTTCTCCAGACTGATGAATTATATTTTCATGGAGTACCTCGACCAGTTCGTCGTGGTTTATCTGGATGATATCTTGATATATTCCAAGAATGAAGAAGAACATGCTGAACATCTTCGTCTTATACTGGAGAAGCTTCGAGAACACAAACTCTACGCCAAGTTTTCTAAGTGTGAGTTCTGGCTTCCCGAAGTAACCTACCTTGGACATGTGATTTCCAAGGATGGCATTGCCGTCACCCCAGAACGTATCCAGGCTATTCTTGACTGGACTCCTCCCAAGACCGTCAAGCAGGTCCGCAGTTTTCTCGGGCTCGCTAGTTATTGCCGCCGTTTCGTCGAGAATTTTTCCAAGATTGCCAGGCCGCTGACTAATCTGCTTCACAAAGGCGTCAAGTTTGAGTGGACAGATAAATGTCAAGAAAGTTTTCAAGCCCTCAAGGACAAGCTAACTTCTCCCCCGGTGCTCGCTCCCCCTGATACTCAGAAGGACTTCATGATATATTGCGACGCGTCCCGTCAAGGATTAGGCTGTGTCCTATTGCAAGAGCGCAAAGTGATTGCTTATGGCTCTCGTCAGTTGCGTGCTCACGAAGAAAATATCCAACACATGATCTCGAATTGGCAGCAGTAATTTATGCATTGAAGCTGTGGCGACATTACCTCGTTGGTAATCGTTGCGAGATCTACACCGACCACCAAAGCCTGAAATACTTGTTTACTCAGCCCGACCTGAATCTCCGCCAACAAAGATGGCTCGAGACAATAGCCGATTTTAATATGGATATTCATTACACCCCTGGCAAAGCTAATGTGATGGCTGATGCCTTGAGCCGCAAAACTTACTGCTCTGAGCTTGAGGTTCAGGTACAGCAACCACTTCTGTATGAAGACTTTCAAAAGTTGAACCTCGAGATTGTTCCTCAAGGTTGTGCAAATAACCTGGTCATTGAGCCGGATCTCGTCAAATCCGTCAAGTGTATACAGTTCTATGATGATTACGTACACAAGATTAAGCGCGATATCGCCAATGGGAGACCCTCACCCTTCACCCTTGATAGTAATGGTGCGGCGTTCTACCAGAACCGTTTAGTGGTTACTCACAGCAAGGGCAGGCATGAGAATCTGGATATGACCCCGAAGGTCATGAAAGCGGCTCATGATACCCCGTTGTCCATTCATCCTGGGAGCACCAAGATGTACCAAGACATTCGTCAGCAATTCTGGTGGCCCAACATGAAGCAAGACATTGCCCGATATGTTTCTGAATGTGACGTTTGTCGTCGCGTCAAGGGGGAACATCAAAAACCCTCGGGAAAACTACAACCACCTGAAATCCCTGTATGGAAGTGGGACAAAGTTCAGATGGACTTCGTCACCGGTTTTCCCCGATCCCAGAAAGGTAACGATGCTATCTTTGTCGTCATCGACCGGTTCTCCAAGGTTGCTCACTTTATACCAGTCAAGGAGAAGATCACGGCGGCTCAGTTAGCGGAATTATATATCGCCCAGATCGTGTCGCTCCACGGTATTCCGTTGGAGATTAGTTCAGATCGTGGCAGCCTTTTCACCTCAAGATATTGGCGGAGTTTCCAAGAAGCTCTGGGGACTACTCTGCACCTCAGCACCGCTTATCACCCCCAGTCACAGGGCCAAGTCGAACGCGTCAATCAAATACTTGAAGATATGCTTCGAGCTTGTGTCATCTCCTTCGGCAAGAAATGGGAGGAATCTCTTCCATTTGCTGAATTCTCGTACAACAATAGCTACCACGCTAGTCTGAAGATGGCACCCTATGAAGTTCTCTATGGACGTAAGTGTCGGACCCCTCTGAGTTGGTCAGAAACTGGAGAGCGTGCACTCATTGGCCCGGATATTATTCAGCAGGCCGAAGACCAAGTTCACGTCATCCGTGAACATTTGAAGGCCGCTCAGTCTCGCCAGAAGAGCAACTATGACCGCAAACACCGTGACATGGAGTATCAACCTGGTGAATACGCTTACCTCCGTGTCACTCCCATGAGGGGCACTCATCGCTTCGGTATCAAGGGCAAGTTGGCTCCTCGCTACATTGGCCCGTTCCGTATCCTTTCCAGGAGTGGACCCGTGGCATACCGGTTGGAATTGCCGCCGAACCTCTCCCAAGTCCACGATGTCTTCCATGTGTCGCAACTCCGTCGCTGCTTCAAGGATCCTATCCGCGAAGTGGAGCATGATATGATCGAGCTGCAACAAGACTTGACTTATCGAGAACATCCGAGCCGCATCCTCGATCAATCTGAACGCCGCACCCGCAACAAGACCGTCAAGTTCCTCAAGGTTCAGTGGTCGAATCATTCTGAAGATGAAGCCACTTGGGAACGCGAAGATCGCCTTCGCGATGAATACCCCGATCTTTTCCTCGCTACCACTTAAATTCTCGGGACGAGAATTCTTGTAGTGGGGGAGATTTGTAACACCCTCAGATGCTTGTAACAGTAATCATCATCACTGTTGACTATCACTGTTTGCTAATCACTGTTATCCCCTGTCCCTGTTCAAACTTTGCTTCTGCTCTTTTCAAACCATGTGGGTTGGTAATCAAACACAAAGCCCCATGCATTTTGTTCATCATGAAATCAAACCCTAGATGAAACAACCTCTATTGGAAAATAAAACAAAAGTGCTGGAATAAAGTTATCCCAAAAATCATGGGACCATTTTATTAAATTGCCTAAAATCATTATAACCATGTTGGAACAACTTTGGTAATTTTTGGGAGTTACAAAAATTCCAAACAATTCAAACAGTAGGTTAAAATCCCTACTTTGGGCATTTAATATTTAAAAGGAATACCTAATGAATTTATTTTGCTGCACAACTTGTTGAGGCACCTCAGTAATATATAAAACTAATTTACAAACACCAATTATATTTTTCAAAAATGCTAGGGTTAGCAAATAAATTACAGAAAAGGATTTGAATAAACAGAAAACCAGATAATGGAAAACGCTATAACTCGCCTGTGGCGAAGCCCACCTCAGCCCAGGCCCACTCCCCCTTGTCTTCTTCCTCCTCCAACCACCCCCCACCTGCCCGTACGGCGGCCGCCGTGGCCACGTCGCCGCCAGCCCGGCCCCGCCCTCCAACTGCCCCCTGACGCCGCCGACGCGATAAGGACGCAGCCCCCGACCCCCTGGACAACTCCCCCACCCCATTCCTCTCCTCCTCCTCTCGCCATCCTCGGGGAAAAATTCCCCGAGCCCGCCGTCGCCATTGCCGTGGCCAGGCGCGGCCATCGTGCTCCAGCCGCCTCGCCGTGTTGTCCAGGAGCGTCGTCGTCGTCGTCTTCGTCAACCCCCGCAAGGAATCGAGCCGTGGCGCCTCTCTGCGACGACTACGTCCTCGTCTTCAACCTCGGCTCCGGCGCGATCCGCGACCAATTCCGGCCACCACAAGCCCGCGACGAGCCCGCTGCCACCTCCGTCGTGCTCCTGGTGAGCTTCTCGTTCGTCGCCAGCTGCCCGCTGATGCCCGCTAGGTCCCCGTGCAGAAACCCCCGTTGAGTTGCTCCGTCCGCCGTGGCACGTCGTCGTAGACGTCGATGTGGTTCGTCCCAGCCCGCGATATGTGCACCAGTAGGTTCCCCGTGTTGCGTGTGCTCGATTTGGACCCGTAGCTAGCTCGAGTTCGACCCGTACATGCATTCGCCATTGGAGCCCGACGACCTTCGCCGCCATTGATGAAGATGCGCTCACCTCCGTGCGCCCCAGCTCGCGAGACCACTCCAGATCGACGCGGATTCGAGCTCTCCGTCGACTGCCACCAGCGGCGCCTCAAACGGCGCTCGGAATCGTGGGCTGGCTCGACCTCGCCGCCGGCGAGCCTCCGGTGAGGTTCCGGTGAGGCTGACCGGTGGGACCCCGGTGTTAGCCAGCTGATTAGGGGTTAATCCCACCCCTAATAGCCACTGACATGTGGGTCCCATCCCACTTAAGCGCATGATTAAAATTAACAGAACTGTTAGTAAGAGTTTAAGTCAGTGACAGGTGGGTCCCCTCTAATTAATTAACTTAATGATTTAGGTTAATCCAATAAATAAAAACTTAGTCACTCACATGTGGGTCCAAAGGCAATTTCTGATTTTATAAAATGTTTTATAAATAACAGAGGCTGACATGTGGGTCCCACATGTCAGCACTGTTCTGGATAATGTTGTGGATAATGTTTTGGATAATGTTTAAATAAATAATAAAAGAAATCCAGAAAATCATTTAAATTAATTTAAAACTTTGAAATTCAATAACTTTTAAACCGTAACTCGGATTCAAAAACTTTATACATGAAAGTTGATCAGAAAAATACAACGAATACGAATACGCTATATGTATGTCTACCACACCCCTCTAACACTACGAACATCGAACATTCCCCCTCCGGACCGACTGTCCGATAAATTGTCCGGTACTGTTAGAGTGCCCGGATGAATTTATTCCGAACACGAAAGTTGTCCGGAATGGTTCAAATAGCACGGATACACCCCCTTATGTTGTTCCGGTAACCACAACACCTCCGGCTTGATCTTTCCCCCCTCCGGACACCCTGTCCGGTAATCACCCGGAGCCGGCAGTTCATCCTCAGATGAATTTCCGCTCCGAGCCTATTGCATTGCACTACGTTAGAACCCCGTTTACATTTCATCTGTTATGTCTTGCATTTGTATTGCTATTATTGTTGTGTATTTATTGTTTCTTCCCCCTTTAATCTCCGGTAGACCCCGCTGCCGCCGTCGACTACACCGCTGCTGAGTACGACTACGTCGTCGACGACCCTACTACTACCGTCGAGCTTGCAGGCAAGCAGAGCCATTCTCTTCCCCAGATATCGCCTATCTTTCCGTACATTTCTTGCACTAGGCATTGTTACTGCTGCTGCTACGATTACAATCCTATTCAATTGCATAGCCTGTTTTTGTCGCCCCTTGATGTACCTTCCTTTAATCCTATGCTGCCTATTATTACTTATGCATTATTCAGCAGTGAACCCTGCGCCTTGTTAGCTAGGATTAGATAGAGGGCCGCGATCACTCAGGGGAGTGAACGCGGATATTAATATTATAACTGCACAGGTACGGTACAATGCAGACACCGCCTCAGGCCCTATCTGGGTTATGCCTAGTCACCTCAAGTGTGAGCTATCAAGGAGTAATCCTTGTACTCCACTCGAGGCTGACTCTGTCTTACCGCCATAGGGTCCTGTAAACGGTTGTCCTTCAGGTAAGAAGTCGGGCGACCCAACGGTGCCCGCGAGAGGTATTGCGACGGGACGACAGGGAGGGCATGACCAGTCTACCGGTGTGCTTGGCCCTGATCGTTGGCCGCGAGAGTTACCGAACCACGAAAGTCGAGCTCCTCCAGGAGCACACGCGAGACAAGGTAAGGAGACGGTTCACCTTGTTGGTAACCGCAGTGACTTGGTGGGACGACAGGGCAGGCACCGATGTACTGGTGGTCCTGGCTGCTGTCGTTGACCGCGGGTCGGTTAAGTCGAGGCAACGATAACGGTTGTCACGCAGATTAATTAAAATGCTAAATGGTTCAGTGAATGTCTTGAGTTGGCTATATGCCATGTACGCACTACCTACCCGTGGGAATTACGAGTTATGGGCTCCTCTGCTTCTTAGTGTCGTCCGAGGACTTTTCAGACGTCAGCAGTACCGCGGGCTGATTGCCGGGGAGTGGTGTTGTCTTATTTGCCGCGGCGTGTGATTTGTATTTGCTTTGATTTAACTTCACCGGCCAGTCACGCACCGTGCAGGAGTACGTCGGGGTTAGGGTCCAAAGCCCCGCGTACATAGGATATAGTCCGGCGGATGACCTCTCTGTTGAGTTTGAAAGATGGGCTATGAAGTGTCGGATAGCCTCGGTGGAGCGTTCCCTAACAAGGTTCCCGCCACCCTGGAGATCCGTGCGTGTAGCGTAACACAAGTGCACCCCTGCAGGGAAGAATTGATCTATCGATAGCCGTGTCCACGGTAACAGGACGCTTTATGCTGAAGCTGGATCTTACCACTAGAAACTATTATTAAACTGTATGGTTCCGGGTTCTTTTCCTCGCGGGGATGTCGAGGAGGTGAACTCGGAGGCATTGTTAATTATTAAAATTTATCATTATTCAATGTTGCAGCAACTTCTGCTTCATTGCTACCTTACTGTTTTATATAAACTGTTGGCTGATTCTTACCTCATGCTGCAAGACATCGTCGGAGGATGCTAGTCATCGTTAGGCCTAGCTTCTTACCCTTGCTCTAAATTTCTGTCTTCAGTCCACTATATACAGCCTCTTCATTCCGTTGATACAATGCATAATGCTTAGTAGCGGACGTAAGACTCGCGGGTATACTAGATACTCACCTGCTTTATTTCCTTTACTGTTTTGCCTGATCGGCCGCTGCAGCCGACGTTGGAGCCCAGGAGCAGGAGTACCCCGGAGGCGCCTACTACGATGTCGAGTTCCCCGTTGACCAGGAGTAGTACTGTGGATCCCAGGCAGGAGGCCTCGCCTTTTCGTTCTGTATCTCTGATGTGATTTGTGCTAGCCTTCTTAAGGCGAAACTTGACTAACTATGTCTGTACTCAGATATTATGGCTTGTATGACTTATATATTCGGGTCCGCGTGACCCCCCTCTATTGTAATATATTGGTTTATCCTTTTGTGTTTAGTGTTGTGCTGTGATATTATCACCGTGGCACCCTAATCTCAGTCGTGTACCCTGTGTGTATGATTACTGTACACGGTCTGTTTTTTGGGGGCGTCACAACAAGTTTATCAAATGGCTTAGAGAAGCCTTATCTAAAAACAAGCCCTCCACGAGGGAACCAGTCGTCTGACTGGGATTACACTAGCTTGGTCTTGGTCTGAGTCTTCATTCTTCGAGCTTCAGGTAGAAGCCACCATCGGGGTCGGTGGGTTCATCTAAAACATAGAATAAGCAAACGTGAGTACAAAGTCGTACTCAGCAAGACTTACATAGGAGCTATACTACTCATGCACATGTATCAAGATAAAGGGAGGTGGGGTTCAATTGCAGAAGTGCCAGCTTTGACTTGGCTAGTCCTGAACTACGAGTACAAACTTGAGGTAAGAAGCGTACATGAGTCCACTACATCTCTTGAACCAATGACACCACTATGGTTACTTCCTCGACTTCCCCACGAGAAGCACCCCATAGCACTCACGCTTATCTTGGTGTGTTTTAGAAGTATCCAGTTCAAGTTGTCTAATAATCAAGCTAAGCTTTCCAAGTAGTCCTTAACCGCGGACGCGGCTATTCAAATAGTTTTGTTAACCCTGCAGGGGTGTACCGCTACACACACGTGTCATCATTTACCACCTTTTGCATGTCACCGTTCAAGAGGTGACAGCGAGGATGCCACCACAACACTTCGCCCACAGCTCCGTTCTAGTCCAGAGAGTCGCCTATCTGAGGGGGATCCGTATGGAAGTCCGGCCGAGGTTCCAGTACAGCCTCAAACGATGTGTGCAGGGTCCCAAGCCGGTCTTGAAAAGTCGTTCATCCACTTCGCAGACCGTGCCACAGCCCTACCAGAACTCCGAACTACTGCGACTCTTGGGGTTCGAACGGGGTGAGGTACTAGGATGATAGGGGTTAGTGAGCCCAATGTGTGGTTGTACTCTTCTTCTTGGATCACCACACAAGAACTCGGACTTAAGGCGGTGTTCAACGAGACAACCCACTGTGTACTCCTACACAGCCTCTCATCATTCACCTTGTATTAGGGTAGATTCACCAACACATTTCACTTTCATCAACACCATGTTTATCATCATCCCGACTCACATCAAAAGCAACCTCATTGTATCACTAAGCATGCAATAAGCAGTAACAGTTGCAGGGGCCACATGATATCAACCAACTCCTACATCTGCTAGGATTGTGGTTTGCTTACTACTGTGACAAGATGATAGGTCATGCAAAGGATATGGGTTCAACTATGCGGTAGAAACGTTATCATGGTGATCATCCTAAATAATGCATAAGCGAGACATGAGAGGGAAGTGGGATTTTATCGACATGATCAATGGGGGTTTGCTTGCCTTGCTGATGGGGTTCAGTCATGGAGTCTTCAACGAAGGGGGTGATCTCGGGTTCCGGCTCCACTTCTACATGACAATCATAGGATCAACATAATGTACAATGCACAATCACATGAATAAGATTGTAATGGTGATGTTCATGGTACTGATGTGTTGAGCATTCCATTTAAAAGGAGTATATTGCAATTGAATTGCAAATTCAAACTCCATTTGATTTATCAATGAATTTCAAATGCATTTGAATGCATGAAAGTTCATTTGAAAATGTTGATCATGAAGTGATGTGGTATAGTTGAAGTAATGTCTCTGATGTGTGGATGAAACCATTCAAATTAAGTGTGTTGCAAAGTCAATTGCAAAATCACTCCAAATTTGAATTTGAAAAGGATCCATATGCATGCTTGCTACTGTTCACCCATTTTAAAATGGTCAAACATAGAAACAAATTGCATATTCATAATCCTTGTATTTTTCTGATAATTTTAGACATATTATTTGTCCAACTTGGAGTTAACATGAATTAGTTATGATTTATTGAAGTTTTGGCCATTTTCTGTAATTTCTTGAATTGTTTTAAAAAGGAAAAAGACTTATTGCGTCAGCATGAGGTCATGCTGACGTGGGGGGGGGGGCTGACAGGTGGGGTCAGGCTGTCAGTGGCTAGGGGGTTAACCCCGTTTAAATTAAACTAAAAAGGTCATTAGGGGGGGCCAGGGCCCACCAGTCAGTGACCCAAGGGTCGACTAACAGGGGGATTAGCCCCCTAACCTAATCGGGCCGCCGACGGTTAACCGCCGGTGGAGTCCAGTGCGGAGGCGCTCGTACGGGACGGCGATTCCGGCGGCCAATTGCAGCGCCAAGGCTACCAAACTGTAGCCCGTGGTGAGCCGCGTCGAAGGGGCTACTCGTGCGTCGTCGGGGAGGTTGCAGACGACGACAGCTTCGACCTTGGCGGCGACCTGAGCTACGGCTTGGAGCTGCGCTTATAAAACGGCCACGGGACGAGGCATACGTGTGTGCGTTGGGTTTCTGGGGGCTCCAGGAGCGTCATGGACATGCTGGGGGAGACGGAGGCGCATGGGAGCACGCGTTTGGACACCTACGGCGGCGACAGAGCTCTGCTCCCATGGCGAGGTGCAAACGAGGGCGAAGGAGGAGCCATGGATGGGTGGGGAAGAACAAGTGACTCACCCTGAACACGTCGGTGAAGACGGTTGGGCCGGGGAAAGAACAACGGCGGCGCAATTGCTCGTGGATCTTCTCGGCGACCGGAGCAAGTCGATGACGATGGCGTCGGCTTCAGAGGCTCTCGAGCTCAATTGAAAGGGGGAAACGATGGAGGAGGGTGCGGCGCATCTCCTGGACAGGACGGTGTAGCTCTAGCTGGCCGATGGCCACGGCTGCGCGCATCGGCGCTCTCCGGCGATCTTCTGTCGTCGAGAAATCCGGCGAGAGCAGGCGAGGAGGTGAGCCGTGAGGAAAGGGAAGGGGTGCGGGGGGCTTCTACAGCTGCTGCATGGCGCAAGGGAGAGAGGGGGAGGCCTAGAAGAGGCTGGGCGTCGCCGTGTCGCCGTGGCCTTGCTCTGCCCTCCACAGAGCAGCTTGGCTCGACGGGGAGGAAGAAGACAAGGCGCCCCCGGTGGGCTGGGCCGTGCCACAGGTGAGTGGGCCTCGCCTGAGGCGCAAGGTAAGGTCCTACCCTTCTCTGTTTTTCCATTTTCTTTTTATTTCTTCTGTAAACAGGTTGACATAGCTAATAAAATAGCTAGGTATTTTTATAAATGCCATAATTTTTTATATGGCCTCATAAAAGCTAGAGCTAGCCACTTATAAAATTTGGCACTCTTTAAAATTCAAAACATTTGAATTTTAAATAAAATAGGGGTTTATTTCATTTTCCAAAGCATTGATTGAAAATTAGAAAATTCCATGAGCATGGGATTGCTCCCAAACCATTTTTTAAATGATTAGCATCATTTATAGGAATTTTCCAAATACTCAAATGATTTTTGGAAAAAGATTTTTATTTGGCCATTTGAAATAATTTCTCAGGGCTTTTCTTTTCCCCATTTTTTAATTTTCTTTTGAATTTTTGCATGATGCAAAGGCATAATAAAACCCTAGCACTTACATAACTTGGGGTTGTGACAGGGCAAGGCACACAGAAAAGCAATGATCATCTAGGCAAATATCAAACATTAGGCACGTATCCCGTAGGTAGTTGTGCGTGCTTGCAATAAGAACTTGCACAACATCTTTTGTCCTACCATCCCGCTACGAACGGGGCCAAAAGGAACTTATGGAGATTAAGGTGCTCCTGTCAAAGAGCACCAGAACACAGCAATAAACTCAATGGATACATGGAATCCTCAAATTATGGTCCATCCCCTTTGGTGTCCCAAGCTGTCACCTTTGGGATCGCCGGTTCCGGATCATAATAGGTGCATACAACTCATAGATAGGATCTAGAACACAAATATATTCATGAAAACACATAGGGTTCAGATCTGAAAACATGGCACTCGGGCCCAAATTGACAAGCATTAAGAGCAACAAGTTGAAGCAAAGAAGATAAACACCAATCTAGATGATAGGCAACATGCCCCCAACAATCTGACAAACTATTACATGATCAAACTCATCCAATCCCTACCATCCCCTTTGCCTACAGCAGGGAATTACTCACATATGTGAAGAGAAGTCATGGAGGATGGATGGATTGGTGATGGTGATGACGATGGCGACGATCTCCCCTCTCCGGAGGCCAAATCAGCCTCCAGATTAGCCCTCCCGAAGAAGAACAGAGGGTGGCGGCGGCTCCGCGACGGAAACTGGGAAAATGACTTCTGTTTTGGGGTTTTCACGTCACGGGGATAAATAGGAGTCTTGATAGGGCACCAGAGGAGGGGGGAGCTGCCCAAGCGGCCAGAGGGCGCGGCCCCACCCCTGGCCGCGCCAGGGGGACGCCTGGGGCCCCTAGGTCTCCCCTCTGGTCCCACTTATGGCACCTGGCTCCTTCGGGTGCGTGGATTTTCTCATAATTTTTTGGGAATTTTCTGGAACGTTTATAAATCCACTTTCCTGCACACAATAAAACCATACAGGCAGCTCTGCTGAAAACAGCGTTACTCCGGGTTAGTTTCGTCCAAATCATGCAAGAATGAGGGCAAAACAATAGCAAAAGTGTTTGGAAAAGTAGATACGTTTGAGACGTATCAGGAGTAAGAAGAAATTATAGATACGTTTTGGACGTATCATCGTCCCATCTATCATAAGCAGCATTTGGTCCATTTCACTCAATCATCAAGTATGGGGGAGGTGTAACTCTCATATATATATTTTTTTCTTTTTTCTTGACTAGTTAAAACTTTGGTCAAAATATTTTTGGCATGAAAGATACTGATTTCCCCTCACCGCACCATGAGCTTGTACGGTTACAGAGGAGAAGCTTTTGAATAAATTTCAAGATGGCACAAGAAAGTCTAAGTTAGGAGTGGTCGGTAAATACCACATATAGGTAGGTATGGTGGACTCAAATGGAACAACTGGGTTTAAAAAGGAGTTTGGAAGCACAAGCAGAATTCCGCTTGGTGCTGGAGGAAGGCTAGCAAAAGACGGGTAAGCGACCAACTAGAGAGCATAACAGTCATAATCATGCAGAGCGACAAAGCAACATTGAATCGGGCATGAAAGTGATATAACTCACCCTGAAGTAAAAAGATCATCAAGGCAGAACATACTTTTTAGTCTTAACATGCGTGAACATGTGCCAAGTCAATCCAAGAATCCCCCGGAGGGAAATACCACTTCAATATGCCACACCATGAACAATGCAATGCATGTCAATCATTTCAAGTAACAAATTATAAACTCTAGCTATTTGAGACTAACCACAAAGAAAGCATGAACCACTGGGAAAGCATTGTAAACATAGCACTATGTCGCTACAGGATGGTCTCTAATCAGAAGTACAGGCATATGTACAGAAGTAGAAACAAAAAGAGTTCATACCGGCTTTCTTTGTTGCCTCCCTTCCGTCGATCTTCGTCATTACTGCCTTGTCACTTGCACGATCGAACGTAGGAAAGTATAATCAAATGCCATCACGGACTTGAGCTGAACTCTGAAAACAAAGAAAACTAAAGAGCAAAGGAAACATATTTTTGGGTTTTTTCAAGGTTTAACGAAAGGGAAAGAAAGGAGAAATCTTTTTCGGTTTTTGCAAACTAAAAGAACAAAGAAGAACAGGCAAAAACTTGCAAAAAGATAAAAGCGAACCAACAGAAGATACAATGGAAAGGGGAGGAGAGCACGTACTCCCCCAAGCTTAGGCTTTTGGCCTAAGTTGGGCTCGTCTACTGCGGTCCCGAGGAGCCTCCTGCTCCCGGGTAATAGTGGTGCGTCCATGGGTTGTATGAGCCCTCCGGTGCGTACACTGAAGTCCTCGGATCCTCCCACGTGGAAGAGGAAGGTCCAGCCCCCCATCCAGAGGAAGACCCTTCACCCCAGGGGGTGACGGTCTCCTCCTGAACTGGTGGATATACCACGTGCTCCTCCTCGTCCGGCTCGACCCCCTCCGTGGGGTCGTGAAACTGGTATCTCCCCGTGATCTCTTCAAACTCGGCAATTGAAAAGAGAAATCCGTTCCTGCGAGAAAAATCAAACACAAGTGGTGCAGGTAGATGGACAGTGCATTCCACACCGTCTTTAAACCGCAAAATATAATCAACTGCGTAGAGGTCAGAGGTCCTAGTAACAAAGAAATGCCTCTTCATGGCAGACAAGTCAAGGCTAACAAAAGGAAAGACTATATCATCTGGGCGTGGTTCTCCTTGGAGAAACTGCAAAAGAAGTGTGGCATCGACGCCACCAAAGAGGTCCCCCTTGTTACTATTAGTAGCAAGGCGTTTCGCAATAAGCGAACCCACATGATACTCGTGCTTCCATGAGAGGGCACTCGCCATGATAGCAGTATCAGGCGTAGAAGTGCTGCTCGTGTTGTCTTGAGCCAACACTCCTCTAGCAATATAATAGGCGAAATACCTGAGGTGAGGTAACATAATATTGGAAATCTTCTGACGGTTGGATGACCTCACTTAGTGTTACAGAATGAGTCGAGGAGGGTGTTGAGTGCAACAGTTTGCATATTTTTCCTCTTCTTCGTCTCGACCAAACCTGGAAAACCTAAAGCTTCACAAAATGTACTCATAGGCATGGTCAGCAATCTTTCATAAAGTCGAAACACCATAGTATCTGTTGGGAATGTACCCTAGAGGCAAATAAAATATGTTTTATCGAGCATATTCCATTAGTTCATAATACGTTTGATACTATGCTATAACTGTATTAAGCGGAAACATTAATACAGGTGTGGTATACAAACAACCAGGTCCCTAGTTAACCCTAGTATACTAGTCCATTGGGCGATTGATGATCAAGGTTTCCTGATCATTAGACAATGGCGTCTGTTGACAATGGAGTCGTATCATTGGATAATGATATGATGGACAAACACCCACCAGAAGTGTTGCGATGTGATCAAGTCACATAGTTCGACATTGCGATAACTATAACGTAGTGACCAGATCCTTTGACCGTAATGATCATACGCAATTGTCATCTATGAAGAGACTTTGATTTGTATCCCACTGCATGACTGAAATGTGCTGGCCATAACGGTGCACTTTGGGTGTTCCGAAATAGATGGTTGATTAGTATGCAAATAGATCAAAGCGGGATTTGTCCATCCGTGTGACGGATAGGTACTCTGGGCCCACTCGGTGATATTGCATCATAAAGTTTGCAAACGTGTGACTAGGTCACGGAGTTCTAATATCACGGGAACGATTAAACTTGTTTGTTGAGAACGAGGACGAACTAGGTATATTGGATACCAATGATCAAACCTCGGACAAGCAAAGTACCATAGGACAAAGGGAACAGGCACACGGTTAACGGATCCAACAGCGATTGAAGTTCATTCGATGGAAGCGCAGGGGCTATCAAGGATTGTAACCAGGTCCAATTGATTAGTCATTGATCAATGAGAATTGTCTCGATCATGTCTGCTGTTTCCCGGACCGTAGGGTGTTACACTTAAGGGTACTCGATGCAGTAAGGATTGATTCGGGATCACCGGAGAAATTGGAGAGAACACCGGAATTGTTCCGATGAAGGCCGGAAGTTGTTCCGGGTATTTTGAAAGGTTCAAAATATATTTAATAATGTTTAATATATGTTTAATTATTTAATTATCTGAATTAAATATTAAAATGTATTTAAATATAATTAAAAATGGAAGAAAAGGCATATGGGCCTCATAGGGCCCATTAGGGGGAGAGGGAGTCCTCCCCCATGGGCCATGGCGCCATGAAAGGGGGCCCACCCCCTAGGGCTGCGCCAAAACCCCCCTCCCTTGGGATTAGTCCCACCCCGGAAGTGGAGGGGGGGTGGAACCTCTCCTTGGCCTATATAAGGAGCGGTAGGGTGCCCTTTTTTCTTCATACAAATTGATTTGAGACAAGTTTCTCTCATCTCTCTCTCCCTCCTTTCTCCTTCCCCGAGTGGACTCCCCTTGTTTGGAGGCTACACTTGGTTGGGGATTTCTCCACTATACGCACGCCGTCGTGCTGCTGGAATCGGGATCCGAATCCATCTTCTTTCCGCTGCTCTACTGGTTCGGAGCCCTGAGGGACGTCGGGTATACTGTATGTGTATAATCCCTCGAGGCACTACACTTGTGGTGCTACTTCATCGTCGTGGTCGTATCGCGAGGTCTTCATCAGCAACGTTCCGACGGGGACGTAATCCCGTCATCGGTCTACAAGGATCGGGTGGCTACAGGAGTCATCGTGGATCTGCGCGGCATCGGGGATTGCCGGTACGACTACACCAACCACGTTCATGCGGGAACGTTTCCCGCTTAACGGACTACATACTGGTATGTGATCTATTTCTGTCCGTTACTTGCATCGCCATAGCATAGGTCTTGGGTATAGGTCTCGTAGGTTAAGGAAAATTTGTGTTTTCTGCCCTGAACCCCAACAGTGGTATAATGAGAAAGGCTATGCGTAGATGTATTGTACGGATAGAACACATCTAGTATGTGGGCATCAATTCTCCAATTTTTACCCTCTCACGTGTACTCATTTAGCGTTGCGGAAATGTTTGATGAAGCGGCCCCCGACCGACCTTACGCGTTTACGCGAGACTGGTTCCATGCTTGACATATGGCTTGTACCATATAAAGTGGCTGGGGGGTGTCTGTCTCTCTGCATTAGCGATGCGAAGATGTTTGCAACGGAGGGCCCCGACAGGGGTGTAATAGAGACAATTGCGGGATTGGTGTTGTGGCTTGTTTTCGCAGGATAGAAAGCGGTTCTTTTCTCGAAACCCCTAGCAGCCACGTAAAACTTGCAAAAGATAAACTATAAAGGCGTTTTAACTTTAATTTGCATGAAGGGGGATCATAGGTTGTATGATTTACAGTTTTACTTCCTGTTTTATGCTAGTATGCTAGATATATCGATGGTAGCACGAAACAGGACCATCTCTCACAATACCAACATTGTGTTCTCCCTTGGTGGGCACCGCCTGGAAGGTTCTCCCATATGGCTTGATGCTCCGTACATACCGGAGTTGTCCTACATATTAAACGGAGTTCGCATGAGGTTGGGTTTGGCAAGCCTGGCATATGCAGATATGGCCTTGCTAAACAGCTAACATCAAGGTTCGATTGGCAGGCTTGACGTATGTAGATGCGGGCCTGGAACACAGGAGACCGAAAGGTCGAGCATGTGTCACATGCCTGATGTGATTGGCTTAGAGGCGTACCTGGTTCGCATACTGATGGCCGTGACGATCGAGGCAGGTATGGGGGCTGGGATTGTGTAATCACTTAGTTAAATTGAGAGGTGTTTATCTAAGTGGGAGCTTTCTAGAATTTTGAGATCAAATTGAAACTCCACATTATGAACTTAATCTTCATGTCTTAGCAAATATCATTGTAGATAACGTCATACCAATGTTTAGAACTATGGCTCTTTTAGTATGATAGAACTTAAGGTAAATGGGTCTTACTTCATTGATGTGTACCAACACCATTAGAGACATACTCATTAGTAATGACTTGCTAAACATAATACGAAGAACGGCTAGGAGATACACCTGACAACTCCGTAATCAAGGAAGATGATGATGAGTATCGCACTCACCGTCACTTATGAATGACTGTCCAATACACCATAATTCATTCTATGGAATCTGAATTGTGAATGCATGTTAACCAACACGTATGACGTGCTAGGTGAACTTGAAAGCACTTGGTAACAAATCAGAGTAATGGAATATGAGTATATGGACGGGGTTTCTTTCAACTATGGTGGAAGGAACAACCTGCTGAGAAAGTCACTTGGAAAATGTATAAGATACATGGAACACCTTGTCTATAACTTGGACTACTGAGTGACTGGTTACTTTGCGATAACTGGGGAGTTGCATCCGCTTCCTCCCAGTTACAAAGACCATGTCTGGACTATGTCATGAAGGAGAATCGTTCACCTGTCATGAGGTCGTGGTTAAAGTCAAGAACTTTAAGAGTAGAACCAATGCAGGAATGGTCATTGACGGAGAAGGTATATTTGATATACGAGTTATAAATGTCTTTCCCACGAAACACTAATTGCGGTTGATTAAGTATTCGATGCTTGAACTTACTGCTTGAGAGTAACTTGGAAGGGATGTGTGGGCACCCCGGACTATATGTCCGAAGCGGCCAGCTGTGCATACCGTCATGCTCCCATGATCAGTGTCGCATGACGCACAACTCGACAATGGATATCACAGTCACAAGTTCATACAGTACCGAATACAAAGTCATACATAAACATAGTCTTACACGGCCTCATCGGGCTCAAATGGCAGAGGAATAAGCAAAAGCAAGATAGATAGCAGCATCACAATCCACAGGCAAAGCTCAGAGTGTAGCACATCCTAGTACTCGTCAGTCGCGTCATCGTCAAATACCTGCTCCTCCAAGCCTGGCCGATTGAATAACCAGGGACAAAGCCGTGAGTACATACAAAGTACTCGCAAACCACCTAAAGAAAGGAACAAAGATTTTTGTACAAGAAAAATAATGGGATGGCTATATGGTGGGGTTTAACATGGGGGAACCTAACTACTCAGTATTAGTTAAGTTAGCAATATCTTACTCTTGACAATTTTTTAATCCCACAATTTATATTTGATTAAATCATGTCCAACCCTTTTCATAATACCAACATCATCATCGTGAACCATAATCTCAGAACTAGAATTTCTCATCTATTCCCCACAAAGTGTGGCCTCACTAGCTGTCCAAGACCGTGGACTCCGGCTACTCGAATAGTTTTTACTCTGCAGAGGTTGTACACTTTACCCACAACATTCGATACATCCGCCGGGATTTCCCACGGTTCGTCATACCTCAGTATGCGGTTTTCGGATAATCGACCGTAGTCTTCCCCTTGCCTACCCTAGTACAGGTGATCTACCCGATGCCCACATCCTGAACTGTCCGCGTGCAAGGTCATGCTCCTCGTGGACGCAAGCCTTCACCGTAGTAGAGGTGCGGCAAAGTTCCGTACCGACACTGATATAGTCCAGCGTATTACACCCCCGACGCATCGGCAGGATTCCGGCTTCTGGGTACCATCCTGTACCTCACTCATGTAGTTATGAGATCCCCGTACTAAGATAAGCAAGCTTCCAACTAGCCCTGTCCCATACCAGAGTATTGTGGTTGTACTGCAATACTAGATTTTGGCGGCACTTATAGAGAGTCCCTCTAGACTTTGAATATGTTCAACGATGTTTCCAACAACCACAACCTTGGCCATCACATCTTCTTAGATGTATGCCAATACATTAGGGGGAAGCAAGATTAACCAAATTATTATGTTGTCACTAGTTCATTAGCAAGGCTTGTAATAGTACCAAGATTATCGGTGTCTAGTTTATTTCTCCCAAATAGGTAGGCTTACAAGGTATGTGGGGTTCACCTAATAAACTAGTACAAATCCCAACCCAAAAAAATGATATAACAAGATCATGATATATAATATGGTACAAAGGAAGTAAAAATGTAGGACAAGGTTAAGTTTTTGAAGATGGCTTGCCTTCCTCGGCGATGTCTCCCGGTACGGATTCTTCGGCTTGGAAGGAGTCTTCACCTGCAACGTCAGGAGTCTCGTCTACATGTTGCGGAAAAATAATACTCATTACAATCACTTTAATTCCAAGCAACACTCAACTAACATAACAATCACTTGGCACCCAATCAATCAACAAATGAGGCATACCAATCAAACATACTAGTGAGTAAAAATTTTAGTGGTGATGTAACAAGTTCATAGGGGTAAGCAAAAATTTATGCCATACACCACAAGGGATTTTACACAAGTTACTTTTGTATAACTTTAGATCATGCTTAAATTTATTTCAATAACAACCATAATTGTCCAAACACAAGCATAATAAATTTTTAACCTATTTGATTGATTAACAAAGAATAAACTAAAATTCATCCTAACATGGAATGCTAGCAATAATAGTAATATGATCATTAATTTTATTTAAACAATCAACAATTCTAAACATACAGAAAAATAAAGTATAATCATAGGAGTATAAACAAGTCAACAACACATTTTTAGAGTCAACAAGGATTTAACTAAAACTATTCTTAGCTGCTAAAAAGCACAATAAACTAATAAAAACTAAAGAAATTATTTTGGCACTGCACAAAAATTATTCTAAACATGCAGAATTATAGATATTAATTTTATGCACACAACAAAATTTATTTCATTGAATTTGGAGTTGTATTTATTTTTCTATAAGTAAAAAAGTGTTACAAATTAAAAGAAAAAGAAAAAAAAGAACAGCAGGCCGGCCCGGCTATCAGGCGCCCACGGCGCTCCCTTCATTTTTTTTTAAAACGGGCCGAGCCCAGCACTGCGCAGCGGTGGGGTTTTTTTTTTTCTAATAAAAAAATCGAAGGGGTATGGGTGCCCCCTGGCCGTCGGATCAAGTGCGATCTGACGGCTGGGGGCTCGTCTTCCCCAGCGAGCCTGGGAGGCTCGGCCTCCCCAGGCCATGGCGGCCAGAGGCAAGGCCAGCCTCGCCGGCGGCCCTCTGGTAGCCGGAGGCTGGAGGCAAGGGGCGGGGCGAGGTCGCAGGAGGCCTGGGGCTCCATTTTTGCCCTAAAACCCGACATGCATCGCGGAAAAAAAACGGGCCATAGTGTCCAGCAGGGAACGAAGCTCACCGGGGGAGGGCGTTCCGGCGGCTGTAGGCGACGGTGAGGGGCGGCGGGGGTGCGGCTTGGGGCAAGGGTCCCGTTTTTGGGGCTCGGAGGCGGCTACGGTCGTCGGAAGCAGCGTCGGCTCGGGGTAGACGTTGGGGCAGTGGGGTGCTTGGGGCGGCTCCTCTGGTCCCTCGCCGGCGGCTCCGGCGTGAGGCAGAGAGGCGGCGCTCCGGCCTCCCCTCCTCCTCCTCTTCTGGCTTCTCTCCTCCTCCTCTTCTCCAACTCCTTCTCCTCTTCTTCCTTCTCTACTCGGGCTGGCAAGGCGGGCGGGAGCGGTGGTGTGGCTGGGTTGTGTGTGGCGAGTGGGGAGAGGAGAGCCGGGGTGGCCTCCTTTTATAGCCGAGAGGAGCGGGGCTGCAACGGGAGGGAGAGCCATGGGGCGATCCGTGGCCTCGGGCGCCATTGGAGAAGGTGGGCGGTGGGAGAGCTCGTGAGGGTGCTCCGGTGGGTCGTTCCACCGTGGGAGCTCGCCGGTCACATCAAGGGCTTGGGTTGGGGGTAGGAATCGAGCTGGCAAGCCACGGGGGCGATCCTCGGGGTCATCTTCGGTTGGGCAATGGGGAGCGAGGGTGTCAATGGCTCGGGGTGGGGTGAAGAGAGACGAGAGAGAGAGGGATTACGAGAGGGAGAGAGACTCTCTCTGCGTGGGGAGAGGGAGAGAGAGATCGTGAGAGAGAGAGGGGGAAGTTAGAGGGAGAGAGATTAAGGGGGGGGTGGTTAGGATAGTTTTTTTTTCTCTCTCTTCTTTTTTTTAGCACCAAACACCCAATTATTTAAGAGATAAAAAATAATAAAAAAATACAAAACTCTTTTATTATTGGTATTATTGTTATTGTTGTTATTATTATTAGGTTAGATATAAAGATCATGCATGCATTTCCTTATGATTTTATGTAGTTAGGAATTTTTATTGATAAACATTTTAGTTATTAGCAAACAACCAAAAAGGTTGATGCCAAAGGATTTTTGTGGTGGCTAAAACTTTTGGTATTATTACTCTATAGAAAATTTACTAGGTGTTAGCACCAAGGGTTTTTTTTAAATTTTTTTTTTACAAGTTACCATTTTTAAGATAATCTCAAGAGGAGTTGCATGCATGGCAGACATTAGGCACATGCAACACAAAATGATCATCATCATAAGTGCATCACCAAGCAACAACATGACTAACCCTAAGCACTCAAGTTCAAGCATTGAAACACAACCTAAGATTTCATGCAAGGTTTTTGTTGGCTCTAATTTTTGGTTAACTAGATTAACAAGAAGGGTAAAAATTGGGATGTGACAAACCTTCCCCCCTTAAAAGAATCTCGTCCCCGAGATTCACAAGCTAGTGAAGAGATGCGGAAACTCGCGCTTGAGGTAGTCATCCCGTTCCCAGGTGGCTTCCTCCTCAGTGTGGTTGGTCCACTGGACCTTGTGGAACTTGATCGCGCGTTTTCGGGTGACTCGGGTGGCTTCTTCCAGGATACGAAGGGGTGTCTCGCGGTATGTGAGATCCTGGTTGATATCCACCGTGCGGTGATCGATGTTTTTGAAAACATCGGGCTTGTCCGGCACCTCCAGACACTTCCGGAGCTGCGAGACGTGGAAGACGTAGTGCACATCGGATAGTTCTGCTGGCAGTCTCAACTGATAGGCAACTTGACCTCGTCTGGCTATCACCTCAAATGGTCCGATGTATCGTGGTGCTAACTTCCCCTTCACATGGAATCGCTGCATTCCCTTCAATGGGGTGACTCGGAGATACACAAAGTCTCCAACTGCAAAAGTCACCTCTCGACGCTTGGGGTCGGCATAGCTCTTCTGACGGGACTGAGCGGTCTTGAGGCGCTCACGAATCAACTGAACCTGTTCCTCAGCTTCCTTCAAAACATCGGGTCCAAAGATCTTCCCTTCCCCGGTCTGAGACCAGTTTAGGGGCGTGCGGCACTTCCGTCCATACAATGCTTCAAAGGGGGCCATCTGCAGACTCGACTGATAGCTGTTGTTGTAGGAGAATTCTGCATACGGCAAGCAATCCTCCCACTTGGAACCATATGCTAGAGCACATGCGCGGAGCATATCCTCTAATATCTGGTTCACTCGCTCGGTCTGGCCTCCAGTCTGCGGGTGATAGGCTGTGCTGAAAGTGAGCTTAGTGCCGAGTGCCTCCTGGACTCGCTTCCAGAATCTCGAGGTAAACTGGGTGCCTCGGTCAGACACAATCTCCTTCGGAACTCCATGCAGACAGACGATCCTTGACATGTACAAGTCTGCCAGCTGGTCTCCTCGATAGGTGGTTCGCACTGGAATAAAGTGTGCTACCTTGGTGAGTCGGTCGACGATGACCCAGATAGATTCATGACCCTTGCTCGACCTCGGTAGTCCTGTGATGAAGTCCATGCCTATCTGTTCCCACTTCCATTCAGGAACTCGTAGTGGTTGCAGCAATCCTGCAGGTCTCTGATGTTCTGCCTTCACCCTTTGGCAGATGTCGCACTTGGCAACATACAAGGCAATCTCACGCTTCATACCGTGCCACCAAAACAAGTCCTTCAAGTCTTGATACATCTTAGTCCCTCCGGGGTGGATGGAGTAAGGTGTATCGTGAGCTTCCTTCAGGATAGTGAGCTTCAACTCCTTTACATCAGGCACACACAATCGGCCACCAAACCAAAGAACTCCTTCATCATCCATCGTGAACTTCGGGGCCTTGTCGACGGGCATCTTCTTCTTGATTCCCTTGATACTGTCGTGTCCCTTCTGTGCCTCCTTGATCTGGTCAAATAGAGTCGGAGTCAGCTCGAGGTGAGCCAGAAAACCGGGTGTAACAAGTTCCAAACCCAGCTTCTCGAACTGCTCGTGCAGAGCTGGCTGCGTCTCTCTGATTATTGCATTAAGTGTGCACGGCTTGCGGCTGAGGGCATCTGCTACCACGTTGGCCTTACCAGGGTGGTAATGGATTTCGAGATCATAGTCTTTGATCAGCTCGATCCACCTCCTCTGCCTCATGTTCAACTCCTTCTGTGAGAAAATGTACTTCAGGCTCTTATGGTCTGTGTATATGTCGCAACGGTGACCCATCAGGTAATGTCTCCACCTTTTGAGAGCAAGCACAACTGCGGCTAGCTCCAAATCATGGGTGGGGTAGTTCAACTCGTGCGGCTTCAACTGTCGAGACAGGTACTCAATCACCTTGCCCACTTGCATAAGGACACAACCCAAACCAATCTTTGATGCATCACAGTACACATCAAAGCTCTTGGTCAGGTCAGGCATAGTCAACACTGGGGCAGATACCAATCTCCTCTTCAACTCCTGGAAACTGGCTTCACACTTTTCTGTCCACACAAACTTCTGGTCCTTCTTCAACAACTGGGTCATGGGACGGGCAATGCTGGAGAAACCTTCCACGAACTTGCGGTAGTATCCCGCTAGTCTGAGGAATCCTCTCACTTCGGTCTGAGTTGTCGGAGCTGTCCAGTCCATGACAGACTGAATCTTGGCGGGGTCGACGGATATTCCTCCTTCTGACAATACATGTCCCAAAAATCCAACTTCCTTGAGCCAGAACTCGCACTTGCTGAACTTGGCGTACAGCTGGTGCTCTCGCAATGTCTCGAGGACTAAGCATAGATGCTCGGCATGCTCTTCCTCCGTCTTGGAATATATCAGGATATCATCAATGAACACCACTACAAACTTGTCAAGGTACTTCATGAAGATCTTGTTCATGAGATTCATGAAATAGGCCGTGGCATTGGTAAGTCCGAAGGACATCACAGTGTACTCGAACAAACCATAGCGGGTCGTGAAGGCGGTCTTGGGGATGTCCGACTCACGGACCTTCAGCTGGTGGTATCCGGTCCTCAGATCGATCTTGGAGAAGACTCGGGCTCCGTTCAACTGGTCGAACAGATCCTCGATCTTGGGGAGCGGATACTTGTTCTTGATGGTTACTTCATTCAGCTTACGGTAGTCCACACACATGCGTATGGTGCCGTCTCTCTTGTCCACGAAGAGAACTGGTGAACCCCAGGGTGAAGCACTGGGTCGAATCAGTCCCTTCTGGAGCATGTCATTCAGCTGCTTCTTCAATTCAACCAGCTCTTCGGCATTCATCCGGTAGGGTCTCTGTGCTATTGGGGCTGTGCCAGGCACTAACTCGATGATAAACTCGATATCCCGATCAGGCGGCATACCGGGTAATTCCTCCGGAAAGACATCCGGGAATTCACATACCACCTTCACTTCTTCAAGGGATGGCACCGAGACACTCTGATGACAGCAGGCTCGGGTCTTGTCGGTCAGGTCTAAGTACTCTATCCTATGTCCTTCAGCACTGGTGAGGGTGACTGTCCTCTCTGCGCAATCTATCCGACCTCGGTACCTGGACAACCAGTTCATGCCAAGTATCACCTCTATCCCTTCTGTTCCCAGCACAATCAATTCTGCCGGAAACATGACTCCTTGGATCTCTACGGGCACACCATAACATGTGCGAAATGCCTTGACTCTAGACCCTGGAATTTGCACGCTCATGGACCTCCTCATAGGCTCGGACCTCATCCCACTTCTATTCACAAATGACGTCGTAACAAACGAGTGGGATGCACCAGAATCAAACAATACTTGGGCAGGTACTGAATTAACTGAGAACGTACCCAAGATGACGTCTGCGGCCTCCTGGGCTTCCTCGGCTTGCACATGATTCAGACGTCCCTTCGCGGCGTTAGACGCACCGCGTGGGGCATTGCTGCGGCCGGGGTTCCCTCTAGCTGGCGCTGGTGCATTGGGGCGTGGAGCAGCATTCTTCTTGTTGGGACACTCTGTCGAGTAGTGGCCCTTCTGACCACATCCAAAGCAGATCACCCCAGGGTTGCGGGGAACTCCGCCTGCTGGACGCGGAACTCCAACAGGGCGGGTAGGAGCATTGGGGCGCGGTGCTGGGTAAGGGCTCCTCTGAGGCTGTGGTGCTGGTCTTGGCGGCTGTGTCGGACGCATTCGGGGGTTGCTGGATCCACCCTGCTGCATCATGCGGCGCTTGCGGTTTTCAGCGGCCATCTTGATTTTTCCCTCCATCATAATAGCAGCATCGGCGAGAGACTCAAGATCAGGGAACTGCATGGCCACTAGAACAACCTGCAACTCATCGTGAAGTCCATCCAAGAAACGGTCCTTCCGCTTCTCCTCGGTGTCCACCTCCTCCGGGGCATACCTCGACAGCTGAGTGAATCGGTCAAGATAACCGACCACAGTCATACCCCCTTGCTTGAGGTGGCGAAACTCATCCTTCATCCGCCTGATCAGTGCGGTGGGGATGTGCGCCTTCTTGAACTTGGCGGAGAATTCTGCCCAGGAGAGTACTTGCCCTTCAGGAAAACGGGCACGCACTCCTTCCCACCAGCTCCTAGCGGTGCCGGAGAGGTAGTGGGTGGCATACAGGACCTTCTCGTTGTTGCCAACAGCGGCGACAGTAAGGTTGTTCTCCATGGTGTGGAGCCAATCCTCAGCATCCAGAGGCTCCTTCGTCTGCGAGAACACGGGCGGGTTGGTGTTCTGAAAATCTCGGAGCCGAGACCTGGGTTCCTCATTCCCACCAGCTCCTCCGCCTCCTTGATTGGCATTGGTGGAGGCCTGGACTAGCTGCTGGAGTGCAGCCATGTTCGCCTGACGCTCGTCACGAGCAGCCTGGCACTCCTCCATCAGTAGTCGCAGAAGTTGCGCCATGTTCGGGTCGGGTGGTGGCGGTGGCACATCACCGGATCCACTCGGGTTGCTGCGGGTGTGCCTCGACATCCTGAGGTTATGGCGTAAGATAAGAGGGAATTTAGTCTACAAGGGGGGGGGGGTAAGTCCCTAACAATTTAGTTATCAAACACAAGCAAGACATATAAGATAGACAATAAACTTGCAACTAGCAAACCAGCACATGGTAGCATAACGATAGCATAAGTCTCATACATAACCAAGTCTTACAGATAACCAACCGCACAATCATCAAACCGAGCCACGACTAAACCCAAAAGTGGCAACTACTCAATGGGACACCTCCTACGCGTCACTCTCCTCCTCATCGTCGATGAAAGCACGATCCTCGGAGTTCGAGACATCCTCCTCCTCCTCGTGGTCCTCGTCAACACTAAGGTAGGCATCATCCTCCTTCCGGATGTCCTCGCCATCATCTAGAGCGGCAATCTCGTCCTCCAAATCCGCGCACTTGCGCTTCAGGCTCCTGGTCCTCTTCCTTAGCATCTCATTACTCCCCTCCAGACGGACGACCTGGCCCTGCAGCTCCTCTATAATCCAGTCCCGGGACTCTAGGTCGATGGGGTCGATGTGGGCGTGACCCCCTGTCTGGAGGTTGTAGTCATGCTTAAACCGGGCTTCATCCAGCTGAGCCTCAGTCAAAGCCAAGTGCTTCTCCATAGCGATCAGGTGATCCCCCATGATCGGGGAGGAATGCCGGAAGTGGGATCTCCCTCGCCATCGCGCATCCCGTAGTGACGGAACCGCGTGGATCTCAGCTCGTACTGGTGGAACCTCACAATGCGAGCAATCGCCTCCTGACAAGCTCGACGCAAACCCTCCTCCCAAGTACGGGCGTACAGCACAAAGGCGATGGTGTCCGACCGCGGAGTAACCTCCGATCCTCGGAGCGCACATCGCACCACTAGGCGAGCCTCCACATCCGTCCTCCCGGAGATCTCGTAGGCCCAGAACTCTGCAACGGGGCGGTGAACAAGCTGAAGCAGCTCGATCAGATCCTGAGCAAAGAGCGTGTCCCCAGCCTGAGTCAGCTGCAGGTGGCGCACCGGAACTCCAGCCATCTACAATTTTTATAAGTTTAAGTTAGATGACAGGTGTGCAATATTTTAAACAAAACAGTTATAACTGGTTTACTATAGAAGGGGTAAGAGAGGTAAGCATTTAATACTATGCAGATTACCATCTCTTTATTTTAGAAAATAGTTTTTGATTTTCCCCCATCCTATCTATCGTCCATTCTAACTAGGCTGCTACGGTCGGGACAGGGGCTCTGATACCAAGTCTGTGGGCACCCCGGACTATATGTCCGAAGCGGCCAGCTGTGCATACCGTCATGCTCCCATGATCAGTGTCGCATGACGCACAACTCGACAATGGATATCACAGTCACAAGTTCATACAGTACCGAATACAAAGTCATACATAAACATAGTCTTACACGGCCTCATCGGGCTCAAATGGCAGAGGAATAAGCAAAAGCAAGATAGATAGCAGCATCACAATCCACAGGCAAAGCTCAGAGTGTAGCACATCCTAGTACTCGTCAGTCGCGTCATCGTCAAATACCTGCTCCTCCAAGCCTGGCCGATTGAATAACCAGGGACAAAGCCGTGAGTACATACAAAGTACTCGCAAACCACCTAAAGAAAGGAACAAAGATTTTTGTACAAGAAAAATAATGGGATGGCTATATGGTGGGGTTTAACATGGGGGAACCTAACTACTCAGTATTAGTTAAGTTAGCAATATCTTACTCTTGACAATTTTTTAATCCCACAATTTATATTTGATTAAATCATGTCCAACCCTTTTCATAATACCAACATCATCATCGTGAACCATAATCTCAGAACTAGAATTTCTCATCTATTCCCCACAAAGTGTGGCCTCACTAGCTGTCCAAGACCGTGGACTCCGGCTACTCGAATAGTTTTTACTCTGCAGAGGTTGTACACTTTACCCACAACATTCGATACATCCGCCGGGAGTTCCCACGGTTCGTCATACCTCAGTATGCGGTTTTCGGATAATCGACCGTAGTCTTCCCCTTGCCTACCCTAGTACAGGTGATCTACCCGATGCCCACATCCTGAACTGTCCGCGTGCAAGGTCATGCTCCTCGTGGACGCAAGCCTTCACCGTAGTAGAGGTGCGGCAAAGTTCCGTACCGACACTGATATAGTCCAGCGTATTACACCCCCGACGCATCGGCAGGATTCCGGCTTCTGGGTACCATCCTGTACCTCACTCATGTAGTTATGAGATCCCCGTACTAAGATAAGCAAGCTTCCAACTAGCCCTGTCCCATACCAGAGTATTGTGGTTGTACTGCAATACTAGATTTTGGCGGCACTTATAGAGAGTCCCTCTAGACTTTGAATATGTTCAACGATGTTTCCAACAACCACAACCTTGGCCATCACATCTTCTTAGATGTATGCCAATACATTAGGGGGAAGCAAGATTAACCAAATTATTATGTTGTCACTAGTTCATTAGCAAGGCTTGTAATAGTACCAAGATTATCGGTGTCTAGTTTATTTCTCCCAAATAGGTAGGCTTACAAGGTATGTGGGGTTCACCTAATAAACTAGTACAAATCCCAACCCAAAAAAATGATATAACAAGATCATGATATATAATATGGTACAAAGGAAGTAAAAATGTAGGACAAGGTTAAGTTTTTGAAGATGGCTTGCCTTCCTCGGCGATGTCTCCCGGTACGGATTCTTCGGCTTGGAAGGAGTCTTCACCTGCAACGTCAGGAGTCTCGTCTACATGTTGCGGAAAAATAATACTCATTACAATCACTTTAATTCCAAGCAACACTCAACTAACATAACAATCACTTGGCACCCAATCAATCAACAAATGAGGCATACCAATCAAACATACTAGTGAGTAAAAATTTTAGTGGTGATGTAACAAGTTCATAGGGCTAAGCAAAAATTTATGCCATACACCACAAGGGATTTTACACAAGTTACTTTTGTATAACTTTAGATCATGCTTAAATTTATTTCAATAACAACCATAATTGTCCAAACACAAGCATAATAAATTTTTAACCTATTTGATTGATTAACAAAGAATAAACTAAAATTCATCCTAACATGGAATGCTAGCAATAATAGTAATATGATCATTAATTTTATTTAAACAATCAACAATTCTAAACATACAGAAAAATAAAGTATAATCATAGGAGTATAAACAAGTCAACAACACATTTTTAGAGTCAACAAGGATTTAACTAAAACTATTCTTAGCTGCTAAAAAGCACAATAAACTAATAAAAACTAAAGAAATTATTTTGGCACTGCACAAAAATTATTCTAAACATGCAGAATTATAGATATTAATTTTATGCACACAACAAAATTTATTTCACTGAATTTGGAGTTGTATTTATTTTTCTATAAGTAAAACAGTGTTACAGATTAAAAGAAAAAGAAAAAAAAGAACAGCAGGCCGGCCCGGCTATCAGGCGCCCACGGCGCTCCCTTCATTTTTTTTTAAAACGGGCCGAGCCCAGCACTGCGCAGCGGTGGGGGTTTTTTTTTTCTAATAAAAAAATCGAAGGGGTATGGGTGCCCCCTGGCCGTCGGATCAAGTGCGATCTGACGGCTGGGGGCTCGTCTTCCCCAGCGAGCCTGGGAGGCTCGGCCTCCCCAGGCCATGGCGGCCAGAGGCAAGGCCAGCCTCGCCGGCGGCCCTCTGGTAGCCGGAGGCTGGAGGCAAGGGGCGGGGCGAGGTCGCAGGAGGCCTGGGGCTCCATTTTTGCCCTAAAACCCGACATGCATCGCGGAAAAAAAACGGGCCATAGTGTCCAGCAGGGAACGAAGCTCACCGGGGGAGGGCGTTCCGGCGGCTGTAGGCGACGGTGAGGGGCGGCGGGGGTGCGGCTTGGGGCAAGGGTCCCGTTTTTGGGGCTCGGAGGCGGCTACGGTCGTCGGAAGCGGCGTCGGCTCGGGGTAGACGTTGGGGCAGTGGGGTGCTTGGGGCGGCTCCTCTGGTCCCTCGCCGGCGGCTCCGGCGTGAGGCAGAGAGGCGGCGCTCCGGCCTCCCCTCCTCCTCCTCTTCTGGCTTCTCTCCTCCTCCTCTTCTCCAACTCCTTCTCCTCTTCTTCCTTCTCTACTCGGGCTGGCAAGGCGGGCGGGAGCGGTGGTGTGGCTGGGTTGTGTGTGGCGAGTGGGGAGAGGAGAGCCGGGGTGGCCTCCTTTTATAGCCGAGAGGAGCGGGGCTGCAACGGGAGGGAGAGCCATGGGGCGATCCGTGGCCTCGGGCGCCATTGGAGAAGGTGGGCGGTGGGAGAGCTCGTGAGGGTGCTCCGGTGGGTCGTTCCACCGTGGGAGCTCGCCGGTCACATCAAGGGCTTGGGTTGGGGGTAGGAATCGAGCTGGCAAGCCACGGGGGCGATCCTCGGGGTCGTCTTCGGTTGGGCAATGGGGAGCGAGGGTGTCAGTGGCTCGGGGTGGGGTGAAGAGAGACGAGAGAGAGAGGGATTACGAGAGGGAGAGAGACTCTCTCTGCGTGGGGAGAGGGAGAGAGAGATCGTGAGAGAGAGAGGGGGAAGTTAGAGGGAGAGAGATTAAGGGGGGGGGTGGTTAGGATAGTTTTTCTTTTTTCTCTCTCTCTTCTTTTTTTTTTAGCACCAAACACCCAATTATTTAAGAGATAAAAAATAATAAAAAAATACAAAACTCTTTTATTATTGGTATTATTGTTATTGTTGTTATTATTATTAGGTTAGATATAAAGATCATGCATGCATTTCCTTATGATTTTATGTAGTTAGGAATTTTTATTGATAAACATTTTAGTTATTAGCAAACAACCAAAAAGGTTGATGCCAAAGGATTTTTGTGGTGGCTAAAACTTTTGGTATTATTACTCTATAGAAAATTTACTAGGTGTTAGCACCAAGGGTTTTTTTTTAAATTTTTTTTTACAAGTTACCATTTTTAAGATAATCTCAAGAGGAGTTGCATGCATGGCAGACATTAGGCACATGCAACACAAAATGATCATCATCATAAGTGCATCACCAAGCAACAACATGACTAACCCTAAGCACTCAAGGTCAAGCATTGAAACACAACCTAAGATTTCATGCAAGGTTTTTGTTGGCTCTAATTTTTGGTTAACTAGATTAACAAGAAGGGTAAAAATTGGGATGTGACAGGATGAGGTGACAATGTGTGCTGACGGCAATCAAGATAGTTGATGGTCGACAACACTCTCCCTCTACATCTATCAATTGATTAATATATGAATAAATTTTATGATCGTTTGAATGAGGACTTTATTAGTGTGTCTTGCATCTCGCGAAGACAATTATTCATATTAGTGAGAAACAAGTCAGTTGTTCTCCTTTTATGAATGATATCTCTTATGGTCACATTACGATTATGAATGAGTTATTCTTATATTGATGATATTTGTTTGATCATTTATAAGAAATATTGTAATGCCAAGAAATATCCAGGCTTAATAATGACACTACAGTTTAAGTCATGAATGGTATGATGATGTCTTAAGATACTTGATCTCTTGACACATACAAACCATGCCTTTTAGGTGAGATGACTAAAACCTCGCATTCTGGTAAACGGAATGTGTACTGATTGTTGAATATCATACATTGTGATGTATCGTATGTCAGCATGTGGTGAATTTCATTATTTCGTATGTGGACTTAGATGAATATTTGTATTCACTAATGAAACATGAGTCTGAAATAATTTGATATGATCAAAAGGGATTTCAAAGTAAAGATGGATATTAAATTAACAAGAAAGACAAGTCTCTACGATTTGATCAAAGTGACAAATGTTTTGAGTTAGTCTTGGGCATAAAGACTTGTGTGAAAGTTGTTCCACAAATTGCAATGTCTTGAGACACTTCAATATGATTGACGTGGCTGAACATTGTCATCATATTCTATCGAAAAGTGTATGGTCTAAGTTATCTCTTATCAAGTTACATTATTATTGTTTAGAGTTATTAATTTAATATGCAAACACTCACTTCAGCATAGGGAACCATCTGAGTTCGTGGAAACCAACACTATATATGTCATGGTGTGTTGTGGTTTCTAGGAAGCTTGATTTATGTAAGATAAATTATCTTTGTAAGTGTATCCTTAGACAACTATGGATGCATCTTCCAAAACTAGAACCAAAAGGAGCAAAACTTGTATTGTTGTGTTTGGTGTTTGCCAAGAATTGTTCTTGATAAATGTAGTAATGGAAGAAAAGTGAAAGTTCAACCAAGGTAATTGACCTTGCCTCCAAATGTCAGAGTAGTGCAACGGAATATGTTCTGGAAGCAAAGCTCTACAATAAGAGGAGAAACTAATGATAATGATCATGATCTTCTGATGGGAGCTTTTACTGAAAAAGGTAGGATTCAAGAATATATATTTGCCCCTGGTGCAAAATGATATTCATGATTCACTTGTCATGTTAATGGAACAAGACATTCCTACGAACTACAAAGAAGCGATTGTGGACCTAAGTACGAGATATGACTACAAGTCATGAAATCCTATGTTGAGTTACATTTAAGATTGCTTGAATCTTATCAAGTAAGGAGGTTACATGATATTCACAATAACTTCAGAGTTATGAGGAATAAATGTGAACATCAAAGGGACGTCAAGATTGGTTTGTCACAAAGATTGTTTCTGACAAAGTGAATGGGTTGACTACAATGTGTAGCGATGCTTGAGTCAAAGGGATATTCACTACGATTAATCCAGGATTGTTATCAATACCGTGACTTCCTCAAATCCTGTATTTGAAGAAGTGTTGTAATTGGTACAACAAGAAAGTTTTGGAAAAACATATGGATACTAGTGTCTCGTAAACTGAATTCTCATTTTGATGGATGATCAAAGGATTTTGGACTTAACCAAAATATCAAGGAAACATGCATTTGCATGAAACTGAGTGGGAGCTGAATAGTTTCCTGAAACTTAATATGTAGACGACATATTTTGAGTGGGAGCTATGGGAGTATTGTCCTAGACTTATATGTAAATGACATATTTGAGTAGGAGCCATGTGGTTAGTATCCTGAACTTAATATGTGTCTGACATATCTAAGTGGGAGCCATGTGGATGTTATCCTTGTCTTATATGTGGCTGACATATTTGAGTAGGAGCCATGTGGTTAGTATCCTGAACTTAATATGTGTCTGACATATCTAAGTGGGAGCCATGTGGATGTTATCCTTGTCTTATATGTGGCCGACATATTTGAGTGGGAGCAATATGAGTGTTATCCTATAACTTAATATGTGCATGACATATTTGAGTGGGAGCATGATAACATTCTCATATATGGATAACATATTATGAATGGTCCAGTTGGTGTTAATGATTATTTGAATCTTTCATAAATGAAGATGAATAAGTATTAAGCATTGAAGATCTATTAAGATAGATATGTGTATAATAACATTGAGTCGTAATACTTTCCTGGATAAGATTCTGAAGGAGTTCAGAATGGGACAAGTCAAGAAGTGGTCCTTACTTGTATATCCAAGAGAAGTGTTGATTTAATCTCAGTACAAGAACAACGGTTAATGGTTAATTAAAGAAATGGATGTGTTGGATCCTCTATGCCTTTGTCATAGGTTCTTTCATATAAAACCAGAGTTATGTACTCGACGTAATGTGACCCAAGTTCTTAGTACTAAGAACATGCTGTGATATGATTTATGAGTAAATCATTGAACAAAGAGTTAAGTTTATCCTTCAGTGTCTGAAGAGAAATGAGGATACATCTCAAATTTGTAAAGGATAGTGGACTTGACCATAAATGTTATGCTGGTTCAAGTTTTGACACTAACCTAGAAAATTGAGATATCATACTAATGAATGCCTAAGTTGAAAGAAACTTGGTTAGACATCAAAGTTGCATACAATGCACTAAGGATTGAATCTACATTGATGTGGCTGCTTTAGAAGTAGCAGGAGTTATATTATGGCTTAAGAAGTTCGACTTCTGATTGAGTGAGTTTCAAGTGTGCATGACTATGGTAAAGTCCGCGTGACCCACCAGATGTCATTGCTATGACACAGCAAACAAAGTCTCACTTCACCGCCAAATATATATACCTCATCATTATAGTGGATAATGAAGGAATGTCAAATTAGGTGACATTATGATTTGCAAAAAGACATACGGTTCTGAATGGTACCCCGACCGTTGATACAACCTCTTCCACGGGCAAGCATGATCAATAAGGAGTTATGATCCAGAGAAAAGGCAACTAGATTATTTGTACTCTAGTGCAAGTGGGAGACAGTTGGGAATGTGCCCTAGAGGCAAATAAAATATGTTTTATCGAGCATATTCCATTAGTTCATAATACGTTTGATACTATGCAATAACTGTATTAAGCGGAAACATTAATACAGGTGTGGTATACAAACAACCAGGTCCCTAGTTAACCCTAGTATACTAGTCCATTGGGTGATTGATGATCAAGGTTTCCTGATCATGAGACAATGGCGTCTGTTGACAATGGAGTCGTATCATTGGATAATGATATGATGGACAAACACCCACAAGAAGTGTTGCGATGTGATCAAGTCACATAGTTCGACATTGCGATAACTATAACGTAGTGACCAGATCCTTTGACCGTAATGATCATACGTAATTGTCATCTATGAGGAGACTTTGATTTGTATCCCACCACCTGACTGAAATATGCTGTCCATAACGGTGAACTTTGGGTATTCCGAAATAGATGGTTGATTAGTATGCAAATAGATCAAAGCAGGATTTGTCCATCCATGTGACGGATAGGTACTCTGGGCCCACTCGGTGATATTGCATCATAAAGTTTGCAAACGTGTGACTAGGTCACGGAGTTGTAATATCACGGGAACGAGTAAACTTGTTTGTTGAGAACGAGGACGAACTAGGTATATTGGATACCGATGATCAAACCTCGGACAAGCAAAGTACCATAGGACACTACTGGAATTCGCCTGTTTGCCGTCTGCCAGGGCGGACGGCAAATACCTGAATGACCGACGGCAAAACCCTTTGCCGTCTGCCCCCGGACGGTAAAGCACCCGTCAGCCATTGCATCGGCAAAGAGGTGCGTTGTCGTCTGTTGTATATCGACGGACGGCAAAGATGTTTGCCGTCCGCTGGAATAAGAAACACACGGCAGAGAAGCTTGACGGCGAAGCTGTGCCGGCCGGCTCCGTCAGGCCCTTAATGGCGGGGTTGCCGTCTACGGACAGACGGCAAAGAGCGGTGACGTCATCGGATAAGGTAATGACGTCACACCCCCCCCCCCCCCGTCATATGTTTGCCGTCCAGCAGCAGACGGCAAAGTCCTACTCTTTGCCGTCTGCCTTGCCGGAGGCAGACGGCATAATAACCAAAATGGTCACCCAGCTGTTGCCAGATTGCACAGCTGGGCGCCACGTGTCACTTGTGCCGACCACCAGCAGACGGCAAAGAGCCTGCATAGCCCCTTTTTATTTTGTTTTCTTTTAAATCCCTGCACTTGACAAAAATATAGACATATACATAGACATATTCTCCAACAGTTGTATCAGCACATCTCAACAGAAATATATAAGCACCCATGCATGTTCTCCAACATATTGATCAACCAAAACTATGCAAATCTCATACTCTCATATATATACAAGTCCAACCACAAAGTATATATAGTACATAGTAAACCAGAAAGTATCAAACACACAAGTGACCACAACTGTTTATAAAAGAAACTACAAGTCCAAATGCAGCACTCCATCGTCATAGCATGAATGCCTTGAAGCAAATCTGCAAAAAGAAGAAGAAGAAGTAGAATGAGAAGAAGAAGAAGAAGTAGAATGAGAAGAAGAAGAAGGAGAAGGAGAAGAAGAAAAGATCCTCTCCTTCTGTTTTCTTCTTCTTCTTTTGAGAAAACAAAGCTAACATAAGCAATGGTGATCGAATTAAGGTAGATTTAGCATATTTTGAGGAAATTGAGCTAACTTCAGCATTTTTGAGCAACTAAGCAAACTTTAACAATTGTTGAGCCAATTTAAGCTAGCTTTAGTATTTTTTGAACCAATTAAGATAAATTTGAGATTTTGTGAGCAAACTAAGTTGACTATGTAAGTTTTTGAACTAACTAAGCTAGTTATGTCTTTTATGTGCAAAATATGCAAAGTATGGCATTTTTTGATTAAATATAGGATTTTAGAAGCTAAATATGCATTTTCAAACTAACTAAGCATTTTAAAACTTACCGGAGTGTAGCCCTCAAGGCTGAGGTGGCTGAGAAGCATCCGTCGGGTTGCCCGATGTTGACGGTGGAGAAGGGTCATGGGACGCAGCCCGAGAGTTATGCTGCACAAAAAGATCAACTAGAGGTTAGCACGACGCCACTCAATATGGTATTGATGATCATCGAAAGATACTCACCGTCCCCACAGGAGAAATGATCGGCATCGGTGGAGCGGCCTGACCAGTCTTCTCGCACATAGTCTGCACATTTGTTATTCATGAGTCAATCATATTAGGCCACTCATGACGCATTCTTTGGGTGAATATGAACAAGTGACTTACCACGAAGAGCTCATACAAGGCCCGATTCGATACATCGTGTCGTGCCGCGGCCTCCTCGAGAGCCTTCGCCGTCCTCTCCTCCGCCAGCCGCTCTCTCTCCGCTGCCTTCTCCTCTGCCAACCGCTCCTTCTCCTCCAGTAGCCGCTGGGTGTTCTGTCGCTCTTTCTCAAGAGCTTCCTGCAACCCCACTCCTCTAGTTAGCATTGTAATATTCGATGAGAGAAAACAAGAATGCAAGAGTCCTTATGGATAACCTGGATAGCGAGGTCGACTGGCCGCGGACGAGTCCTTATGGCAGGAGAAGAGCTCGTTTGGCGCGCCTTGATCTCAGGAAGAGTCTTATCGCACCTGATCAACTTATCTCCAATGGCCATGGCGCCATGGCGCCTTCCGCCACCAGAGATCATCACCAGCTCCGGCTCAATAGGCTTCCCAAGCGGGTTATAATCCTCCCCGTGCTTCTCCTTCGCCACCTCAGTATAAGCCTTGAGCTTACTGTAGGCGGCAATGTTGGTGAAAGTCGAAGGACTGGCGAGATCAGACTCTGAGAGCGCCTTTGCCTTCTTGTACGACGCTGTATGGGCCATGCCATACATGTCGAACACCTGAGGCACCTCCGTTTTATTATGCTCCGCCTAAAAGACAAAGCAAAGCACGATATTAGTAAGTTGTGGGTGCCAAAAAGACAAAGAAAAGTAGAATTTTCATGAAAATTGAAGCAAAGCACATACCCATTTATTCCCGTAACCAGCTAAGTTGCGGCTTCCTTGATGGTGTGGCACACCAACCATTTGGGCGCGGCGCGCCTTGGCATTGTTGTGGATGGCCAACCAGGCATCTGAGCACCAGTGGTCCACAATGGCCTCCCAACAATCCATCTTGTCCGCACACCATCTCGGTGGCGCCTAAGTTAGTAAACAAGGAAACTAATAAGTAGCCTAGATAGGAATCAAATCAAGCAAACTATTCAAGACTTAAGAAGGGTTACCGTCATGTACTGGGCCCTGGTCAGAAACTTCTTGCGGCAGTCCTTCTTGCTACGCTTGCGCCCTTGCTTGGCGTAGTAGTCACGGACCGCCTGCACTCGCATCTCGTGCCTTGTGTTCTGCAAGAGGCGCGTGGCCTCTGCAACTAACACGTCCTCCGCATCATGCTCCTTGGACTCATCGACCTTGTAGTAGACCTGCAATAGCACGAGACAACACTGATGAGTGCACTGATGAGACAACACTGATGACAACACTGATGAGTGCACGAGACAACACTGCAATAGCATGATTTTATTGTGTGAAACAGAAATTACCCAAAAGCCGTTGATGACCATGTCGGCTCTGGTGTGGCATTCGACCCCGTTGATGGTCGTATCCGGCGGGGGGCGGGGAAGCACAATAGTGCTCCCACTTGAGTCCAGGCTGCGGAACCTCATCAGGTGCGGGAAATTGAACCAGCCCCGGGAAGTTCTCCCTGACGAGCACACCAAGGATGGAGTTGGGATTGCGGACACCATTGCCGTATATCCAACCCCTGCAGTATAAAAAGACAAAGCCATCAGATAGACATAAGTATAGAAGGTACCGGAAGAGAGTATAAGTGCACTTACGTCTCTCCATCAGGCGTAATCAACCACTTATGGGCGGGAGTCACCGGCACGGACGGGAGCCGTGTACCCCCACGCTGGTACACGGTGGTACCCTCAGCTACCTCCTCCTCATCCGTAGTGTCCAGCTCGGCACCAGCCTCCCCCTCAGGCGTGTGCTGCTCCGGCTGATCCGGCCAGGGACTCCAGGTCGTGCGGGTGGACGTAGCCTCGTCCTGCACCTCAGGCTGGTCCACCCTGCTGTGCTCTGGTGAATCAGCCGGAGGTGGCGGCGAGGAAGCAGCAGCAGGTGCTCGTCTCCCTTTCCCGCGACCACCACCTGCTTTGCCTCTCCCGGTCTTCTTTCGACCTCCTCTCCCCCTAGGCGGCTCATCAGTAGAAGGAGGAGGCGAGGAAATACTCTCGAGCAAAGACCTCCGTAGAGCCAGAGGTGGGAGCGCATGACCCCGACCCCTCCCTCGCGAGCCTGAGGTCTCGCCCTCCATATCTGTCACGAACCTGCCAAGAATTAAAATAAAATAATTAGTACAATGAGAAAAAGAATTAATAATACAACAGTAATTACTGCAATAATGAGAATATATACAACTAATGAGAATAATGTAATTAAAGTTGAGATGCATACAACCAACAATAGTCGGGATCATCGGTCTCTTCTACGCGATCAATTGAAGGATCGTCATCGCTGTCACGCGTGTCGTCGATAATGATGGCCTCATCAGGTTCAACAACACCAACATTTGGAAGGCCTTTATGTAAACGGTCAAGCATTGACAGGTCATCTGGAGCAATAACCTCTTCTTCTTCAGGCTCTTCAACATCGTCGTTAGCGGGTTCACTCTCATTGTCTTCTTCCATGTTCTGGGGTTGCGTAGAGAGGTTTCGGAAACGTTTTTTTATCACGCGTGTTTCTTGGAAGAATTCTCCTTCATATGTCTCTGGGTCAATGTGGGGTACATAATCCTCTTCATTTGGGGGAGGTGGTCTAATATGAGGTGGCACATCATAAACGACATCCCAACCTTTCAGGTTTTCAACCGTTTGGCAGGGGTAGGATAGATAGAAAACCTGGGTGGCCTGTTGAGCCGTAATATAGACATCGGGGACATTAAAATGGGTGTCTTGTCGAATTTCGACTAGACCTACATGTTCATGAGTTCGTCTAGTCCTCGACGGGACAAACCAATGACATTTGAAGACAACGACGTTGGGAGGATTTTCACCATAGAATAGAAGTTCGTATATTGCTTCAACTCTTCCATAATACTCAATACCTCCGTCGCCGACAGCAGAGACACCCGAATTTGTACTTTTTCGATCGGCCATTTTTCGCTCTTTATCAACGGTATGAAAGCGATACCCGTTGATGTCGTATTTCTCAAATACACGGACCTTATTGTCAAAACCATTAGCGACTTGTCTCAATTCGGCGTCCATAGGCTCCTCATTTGCCTATAAGTTTTATAGGAAAGGATTGTTATATTAGTGAAAAATAGGTCGAACCAACAAATGAAACCCTATATATGAATGATAGTTACCGTTCGTTTGAACCAAGAGATGAAACCAGGATTGCCGTCTCCTTGATTGGCAAGAAGCTCATACTCTGCGATGGAATCACTTTCAATAACCACTCCATTCGAGAATTTGGCGACGTATCGACTGTATGAATTCAGGGGAATTAATAAGAAACAAGAATTATTAGAAGTTGCGAAACAATGTACGTACCGAGCACTTACTCGATGTACGGTCGCACTTCTGTTAGGTTGGTGAAGATATACAGTGTAAGAGTCTGCCATTCTTTGATATCCAAAATCTTATATCTCGAAGCACCAACAGGTCCAAGATTCCCTTTGAATAGGCTGAGGTTGGATTGATGCCGTTGGGGGTCGCCAGTATTGTACCGAGGCTTTGGATTATGCAAATGGCGATTTTTGGCTTCATAATGTGTTGTCACGAAGTTTGCCGCCTCCTCGGTAATGAAAGCCTCGGCCATCGATGCTTCAATTCTACGTTTATTTTTACATTTTGCTCGAAGCGTCTTCTGCATTCTCTCCGTTGAATAGCACCAACGATTTTGCACAGGGCCCCCTAATCTTGCCTCGGTCGGGAGATGCAATATCAAATGCTGCATCGGATTAAAAAAACCCGGTGGAAAGATCTTCTCTAACTTGCAGAGCAACTCCGGCGCCATATCTTCCATGTCTTCTAGCACGCCATCGGATAGTTCTTTAGCACAAAGAACACGAAATAAATAGCTCAGTTCTGCCAGTACTAGCCACTCTTCCTCGGGGATATAGCCGCGCAACATCACCGGCATTACCCGCTCAAGCCATATGTGCCAATCATGACTCTTCAGCCCTAATATTTTATGTTTTTCAGGACTCGCTCCCCTCCTCAGATTCGCTGCATACCCATCGGGGAACATCAAACTGTTTTGCACCCACAAGAGAATTTCCCTGATATGCCCCCTTTCAAGATTGAACCAGGCCCTTGGCTTGGACCAATTCTTCTTTCCTTTCGGCTGTCGCATGTTCTGTGAGGGTCTATCACATAGAGTCTCCTGGTCGACTCTAGCTTTAGGATTATCCTTTGACTTCCCATCTATGCCGAAAAATGTACCAAACAGGGCCTCGCCGATATTTTTTTCAGTGTGCATCACGTCAATATTGTGTGGAAGTTCGAGGTCTTTGAAGTAGGGGAGATCCCAGAAGCATGTCTTGTGAGTCCAGGCGTGTTCCGAATTATATCCCTTGAAATACCCGGGACGTTCTGGATCAGGCTCGAGAGAGTTCAACTGTGCCAAGACATGTTCGCCCGTCATCGTACGTGCTCCCAGGTTTTTGACAACTTTGCCTTTGATGAAGTTCTTCTTGTCTTTTCTACAAGGATGCTTAGGAGGCAGAAACTGTCTATGCAAGTCAAAGAAGGAATACTTGCCACCCGCCTTCAGCCAATGAAACTGAAGAGCAGCCTTGCATGTTGGGCACCCGAACTTTCCATGAACACAGAAGCCAGCGAAAAGCGCATACGCCGGCAAGTCATGCATCGAGTACTGGTACCAAACATGCATTTTGAAGGTCTTTTTTCTAGCTGCATCGTATGTCTTGAACCCTTTGTCCCAAGCTTGTTGCAATTCCTCCTTAAGCGGTTGCATGTACACATCCATATTCTTCCCCGGATATTTGGGCCCTGGTATTATCAACGTCAGGAAAATGTTCTTCCTTTTCATAATCTCTGAGGGGGGGAGATTGAGTGGCATGAAAAATACAGGCCAACAACTGTATGGGGCTGCCATCAGACCGAAAGGATTGAACCCATCTGTGCCGACGGCGATTCGGCAATGCCTTGGCTCCTTAGCTTTTTCCGAATGTTTTTCATCAAAGTGCTTCCATGCTGAACCATCCGATGGGTGAGTCAACATCGGCTTCCCATCTGCATCAAATTCTGTTCTCTTCCCATGTTTGTGCCATGTCATCTGTCTGGCTGTCTCTTCCATCATGTAAAGGCGTTGAATTCTTGGTATCACTGGAAGATACCTAAGAACATTTACGGGTATTTTGGTCTGCGTCTTCTCACCTTGACCATTCTCTACCACAACATACCTGGATGACTTGCATTTGGGACAATAGTCTTCGTCCGCATACTCTTTCCTAAATAAAGCACATCCATTTTCACAAGCATGTATCTGCTCATAGGGCATCTTAAGTACCTTGAGGATTTTATCCGATTCGTACAGGTTTGCAGGCATAACATGATCTTTTGGTAGAAACCGCCCAATTAGGGTCGTGATCGCATTGTAACAATCTGTGCCCAAGTTGAATTGTGCCTTCAAAGCCATCAACTGTGCGATGGCATCGAGCTGACAAAGCTCAGTGTGAGCGTGCAGAGGACGTTTCGAAGACTCCAACATATCATAGAAGGCCTTCGCAGATTCCTCCATCTCATCGTCCTCATCCCGCGCATCGTCAAAGTCCTGCACCATGTCTTCGATCCCGGTTCCATACTCATCCGTGCGCTGACGGACCACCTCCTCTCTCCGTCGTCTGCCAGACTCGCCATGGAAGGTCCACACCGTATAACCAGGCTTATAACCCCACTTCTGCAAGTGTTTACCCATATCCACCTCTGTCGCCTGTTTATAATTGTCGCACCTAACGCAGGGGCACCAGGTTTTTCTCTGCCCATTTGCAAACGCCGCTCTCAGAAACTCCTTGGTTTTCATTGCCCATTCATTGGTGATCTCTTTCTTATTAGGGTGACCAGTGTACATCCACGCACGATCATCGCTCATCTTGTTGCTACAGCTAGCTACTAAACAACAAATATACCATTTTATTACGTCCACTTTTTATTGCTTTTATCATACATAGCTATGGCATATGCAATTAACCTACACACTAATAGGTAAAGATAGGTCCTAATCCCACCCGAGTATGTGTAGATTGGGTCGGTTTCCCATGCTTTGGTCCCGATCCGACGCGGTATTTCGGCAGCACCTCCCCGCTGTTCTCCTAATACACGTCTCGACAACAAGCCGAGAGGTTGTGTATCTGGAGAACAACAGGGAGGCGCTGACGAAATACCGCGTCGGATCGGGACCAAAGCATGGAAAACCGACCCAATCTACACATACTCGGGTTGTCCATGGATAACGTTGGACAATTCGAAAGAATCACTATTATAAATATGCAAATGAATGCATATTTATACTGTAATCCTTTCGAATGGGAGACGCATACTGGTTACGCGACTGTATTTACCTAGCTAGTGTCATCGGCACGAAGGCCGGAACAGAGCAAAGTAAGGGGGGAAGAGGATAGAGGACATTTTTTACTCACCCTAGAACGTAGGGGCGATCGTCGAACACGAGACCCTCGCTGACGACGATGCTCGAGGTGAAGGGGAAACAACTGCACATTTAATTTCAGAAAATCAACACAAACACTACTACCGGTAATCTAGCTAAGTAACAATAATTAACATCTAATTACTAACTTTATCTACTCTAATTATTCTTTTTCTTTTTCTTATTTTTCTTATTTTTCTTCTTATTCTTCTTATTTTTATTTTTCTTCTTCCTCTATTTCTTATTCTACTTGTTTTTCTTCTGGTTTTCCTTCTTTTTCTTATTATTTTTCTTCTTTCTTCTTACCCTCCTTCTTTTTCTTCTTTCTTCTTCTCTCTTCCTCCTCCTCCTTCTTCTTTTTTCCTTTTCTTCTACTTCTGTTTATATCCTTTTATTCTTCTTTTCTTTTCTTATTTTCTTTTTCTAAAAACTACAATCCTAACACTAACATCCTAACTAATTCTAACACAACCTAAACAGTACCAATTAAAAACTAACTAACTAGGTAAATACCAATATGAACTAACTAACTAGGTAAATTTACTAATCTAAAATCTATTAAAAAGAGTACCAATTAAAAACTAACTAACTTATATTAAAAACAGTAGCAATTAAAAACAACAACAATACGAACCTAACTAAATTTACTAATCTAAAATATGACTAATCTAAAATATGACTAACACTAATACTAATACTAACACTAACAAATCTAACAATAAACTATAATGTGAACAACACTAATACTAACAAATCTAACAATGCATAACAATAATACTATATATAACAGAGAAAACAAAAAAACAAAAAAAAGAGGGAGAAGAGGGGGCTCACCGGCCGGAGTGGGGCTGGATGTGGAGGAGGTGGGCGGCGGCTTGACGGCGGGTGGTGGAGGAGGGCAGCGGCGCCGGAGCCGGGGACGACGGCCGTGGGGGGAGGGAGGGGCGGGCCGAGGGAGGGGAGGGCCAAGGAGGGTGGGGCGGGGGCGGGCCGAGGCGGGTGGGGGCGGGGGCGGGGCGGGCCGGGGCGGGTGGGATCTGGCGACGGCGAGGGCGAAGGCGCGGCGACGGCGACGGTGAGGGCGCGGCGGCGGCGGCGTACGTGGGGGCGAGAGAAGCACGGGAGAGAGTCAGAGTGGAGAGATAGGAGAGACGACGCTGGGTTAACGGTGATAGGCGTTATGCCGTCTGCCAGTAGACGGCAAAGCTGTTTTTCCGTCCGCTGGCAGACGGCATAACGCCTGGCCGTTAACCCTCACTCGTCTCAGGGGCTAGGCGGGCCCACATTAAGCTTTGCCGTCTGTCTATAGACGGCAAAGGAACCTTTGCCGTCTGCCTTCGTGCGGACGGACGGCAAACAACTTGTTTGCCGTGAGTGAGTTGTTTGCCGTCTGTAGTTAGGGCAACAGACGGAAAACTATCTCTTTGCCGTCCGCCCCGATGAAAAACAGATGGCAAAGAGGTTGACTCATGGCAAACTGGTGAATTCCAGTAGTGGGACAAAGGGAACAGGAACACGGTTAACGGATCCAACAGCGATTGAAGTTCATTCGATGGAAGCGCAGGGGCTATCAAGGATTGTAGCCAGGTCCAATTTATTAGTCATTGATCAATGAGAATTTTCTCGATCATGTCTGTTGTTTCCCGGACCATAGGGTGTTACACTTAAGGGTACTCGACGCAGTAAGGATTGATTCGGGATCACCGGAGAAATTGGAGAGAACACCGGAATTGTTCCGATGAAGGCCGGAAGTTGTTCCGGGTATTTTGAAAGGTTCAAAATATATTTAATAATGTTTAATATATGTTTTATTATTTAATTGTCTGAATTAAATATTAAAATGTATTTAAATATAATTAAAAATGGAAGAAAAGGCATATGGGCCTCATAGGGCCCATTAGGGGGAGAGGGAGTCCTCCCCCATGGGCCATGGCGCCATGAAAGGGGGCCCACCCCCTAGGGCTGCGCCAAAACCCCCCTACCTTGGGATTAGTCCCATCCTGGAAGTGGAGGGGGGGTGGCACCCCTCCTTGGCCTATATAAGGAGGGGTAGGGTGCCCTTTTTTCTTCATACAAATTGATTTGAGACAAGTTTCTCTCATCTCTCTCTCCCTCCTTTCTCCTTTCTCGAGTGGACTCCCCTTGTTTGGAGTCTACACTTGGTTGGGGATTTCTCCACTATACGCACGCCGTCGTGCTGCTGGAATCGGGATCCGAATCCATCTTCTTTTCGCTGCTCTACTGGTTCGGAGCCCGGAGGGACGTCGGGTATACTGTATGTGTATAATCCCGCGAGGCACTACACTTGTGGTGCTACTTCATCGTCGTGGTCGTATCGCGAGGTCTTCATCAGCAACGTTCCGACGGGGACGTAATCCCGTCATCGGTCTACAAGGATCGGGTGGCTACAGGAGTCATCGTGGATCTGTGCAGCATCGGGGATTGCCGGTATGACTACACCAACCACGTTCATGCGGGAACGTTTCCCGCTTAATGGACTACATACTGGTATGTGATCTATTTCTGTCCGTTACTTGCATCGCCATAGCATAGGTCTTGGGTATGGGTCTCGTAGGTTATGAAAAATTTGTGTTTTCTGGCCCGAACCCCAACAGTATCATTGTCAGAATAAAACCTGAAACTGTTAACAAAAATAGCGGTGAGTGTCTCGTACTGTGGTACACGGCTCGTAACAATCCGTGTCAAACCTGCATTGGCACACATAACATGGAACTCCTCTTGTATGCCGGCATCCTCCATGAAATGTTCGCATGGAAATTCCATAGCTCTTGCGGGTGACGCGTCCAACATCTCCATGGGTACGATATCTTCATTGTAGCTCACCCTCGTGGTCGAAGGTGAAGCTGCGGAACGCGTAACACGACTAGAGTGCTCAGGTTTCTTCTTCCCAAGCCAATTTCCTAGCCTCTCCATTTCTGAAATTTTTAACAATTCACAAAAACGAAGATTTAAGCAAAACTAGTTTGGGCTTAACATTCTACTTACTTAATCAAGGCTCAAACTAGAAGCAAAACTTGCAAAATAAATTTCTACACAAACATTTAAGCTTAACTAAACAGCATCAAGAACCACTAAATACTCACGAATGAAGCCACCAACTAGAAAACTAATTGGAGGGGTGAGGGAGTCACATACGAGGGAGGACTTGTTCCAAAAATCAGCTCAAACAAGTGGCTAAGTGGAGAGATCAAAGGTACGTGCTCAAGAGCAGCAAGAACGAAGAAACCAGAGGAAGAACTCGTGTTTTTGGGAAGAAGGAGAGAGAGTGAGAGGAGAGATGCCACCAGGGGGTGTGGGACCCACCCAGGAGGGTGGGTGGCGCGGCCAGGAGCTGGGCCGCGCCACCTGGCCTTCTAGCCTGGTGGTGGCCCCCCCTGGTCAGCCAAAGGTGCCCCCTGATGGCTTTTTACCTAAAAAATTTGAATATAATTTTTTGGAATTTTCTGGGCAACTTTACTGTAAAGAATTTTTCAAAGTTCTAAAAGCTGCAAAAACTTTCGTGAACTTGAGGCAAAAGTTAGAACAGGTGAGGCTTTAAACACAAAAACTTTGGTGCAGAAAGGAGAATAAAAACTAAAGGAAATGAAAACATAACAAGCTCAACTTTTTACCTATATAAAACTTGCTAGTTAGCAAGGTTGATCAAGTCTTACCAACACACCGGTGATATATAGCGCACAAAGTCTCGCCTCTTATGAAGTGATCATTGCACTCTCACTTTAATGGACATTGTCCCCACCATAATTGTTTTGTATTTGTGGTATACGTGTAGTGGACAATCCCATTCTCCAATCTTCACGGTCTCGATATTCTCAATGGAGTTAAGGCCATGCCTTTTGTCGATTTTCTTCGGAAAATACACCGTGTGTTCTTTGTCATTTACGTTGAAGGTAACCTTCCCTTTATTGCAATCAATAACGGCACCTGCGGTGTTAAGAAAAGGTCTACCAAGCATAATGGACATGCTCCTATCCTCGGGCATGTCAAGCACAACAAAATCAGTAAGTATTAAGCAATTGGCAACTTCAACAGGAACATCCTCACAATTACCGATCGGGACGGCCGTGGACTTGTCGGCCATCCGAAGAGAGATATCTGTAGGAATTAGTTTCTCTAAACAAAGCCTTTTGTAGAGAGAGAAGGGCATAACACTCACTCCTGCACCAAGATCACATAAGGCAGTTCTAACATAATTATTCTTTATGGAGCAAGGAATGGTGGGTATACCTGGATCACCGAGCTTCTCAGGAATCTTGCCACTGAAAGAGTAGTTAGCAAGCATAGTAGATATTGCCTCATTAGGGACTTTTCTTTTATTAGTAACAATATCTTTCATATATTTTGAGTAAGGAGATAATTTAATAGCATCAGTCAAAGGAATTTGAAGAAAAAGAGGTTTCATGCACTCACAAAACTTGTTGTAGTGCTCTTCTTCTTTGGATTTGACGGACTTGCTTGGGAAAGGCATGGGTTTCTGTACCCATGGTTCTCGTTCCTTCTCGTGTCTCCTTGCAAGGAACTCTTCTCTAGTATACTTCTTGCGCTTATCGGGTGCTTCTTCTTCACCAACCTCGGGTGGATCATTCTTTTCAGTATCTTCTTCAGGTTCAGCACCGTCTTAAGTCTCAGCATCGGATGTAGATATGTTGTTTGGATCCACAACTTGTTCTTCTTATTCTATAGGATCATTGGAATTGTCAGCTTCCTTGTGTTTCTTTTTCTTCTTTGTGGTGCTAACAATTTCTTCTTCCTGCACTTGAGAATCTTGCTCGATCCTCTTTGGATGCCCCTCTGGATAGAGAGGGTCCTGGGTGTGTGTGCCACCGCGGGTCTTTATACCGTAAGCTTGTAAATTGTCTTGTTTGGCATTATTAGCAAGAAAATCTTTTTGCACATTAGAAATTTGTTCAAGTTGAGTTTGAACCATATGAAAATGCTTCACAAGACATTTAACATCATTAACTGTTCTACCTAGAACATCAAGGAAACTTTTAATAGCAAGAGTATTATCATGCAACTGAGCTTGTATCTTCTTATTGAAGTGATTCTGCTTCATAATAAAATTATCAAGCTAATCTAAACATTGGTCAGGAGGTTTACCTTTAGGGATGTCACTTGCATTGAAATCTAAAAGAGAGTGTACTTCTACCATAGGTGGGTGAGTGGTGGGCTCACACAGCTTCTCAATTGGAGGTAGATTCTTCACGTCTTTAGCTTTAATTCCTTTCTCTTTTATAGACTTCTTTGCTTCTTGCATATCTTCCGGGCTTAGGACTAGCATGCCCCTCTTCTTTGGTGGTGGAGGTGGTTCAGGCACGGACCAATCTTCATGGTTTTTGGCAATCTTGCCCATTAATTCTTCCGCATCGTCCGATGTTCTTTGCCTGAAAACACAACCAGCACAACTATCTAGATAGGATTTAGACCCATCGGTTAGACCAGCATAAAATATATCAAGTAATTCATTTTTTGGGATTTCATGTCCCGGTCTAGCCTTTAGCAAACTGCAAAATCTCCCCCAAGCTTTAGGGAGATGCTCATCCTGCAACTGTTTAAAGTTATAAATTCTTTGTAAAGCAGCATGTTGCATATGAGCAGGAAAATACTTATGAACGAAAGATATAGCCATATCTTGAGGACTCTGAATGTAACCACATGGTAGTGCATCATACCATGCTGTAGAATCTCCTTTCAAGGAAAAAGGAAGAAGCTTGGTCACATAAAAGTTCCGGATCCTTTCATCTGTGGTAAACAAGCCGCCTAACTCAGTGAGTTTGGTCAGGTGCCCAATAGCATCATCATTTTCTCTGCCATAAAAGGGATCAGATTCAACTGTGGATATAAGTGAAAGGTCAACAGAGAAATCATAATCAGGATCAGTGATGCGTATAGGAGACGTAGCAAAAGTAGGATCAGGAGTAAACTTTTTCTTCAGGGAGTGTTTTGCTAGTAACTTCTTTATAGTAGCAGGGTCGGAATCAGCGCATTCATTAAGTTCCCTGCAAAAATCATTATCAAGTGTAATATAATCATCCTCAAGGAGTTTCTCCTTAAGGCCAGCAAAGTTATGAGTTTTTCCAATAGGTGTTTGGGTAACAAGAATTTCAACTCCCGAGAATCGGGCAACAGCAGCAATCTGTTCTTCTATAAAAGAACCAAGTGAACCTGTAGTCTCAAAAGTAGTAGAAGCATTATCAAAATTATCTGACATATTGCCAGACTCGGCAGAAGTAGCATGTAACCGAGGTGAATCAAACTGACTCATAACTAAGGTGAATCAAGTTTAGCACTAGTGCTAAGAGCAGTACCTCGTCTCGTACGGGATGGTAAGATCGGAACTTTAGGGTCTCCTTTCTTACCCATAGTGGATAACGTGCAGCAGGTAGGATACTTCGAGTAGACCTATAAATAAAGCTATGGTCCCCGGCAACGGCGCCAGAAAACAGTACTTGATAACCCTCAACTGTAGGGGATCGAGATAGTCTTCGTGGGCAAGATAACCCAATTTATTGATTCGACACATTGGGACACAAAGAATACGTACAGGCTTTGACAATTGAGTTGTCAATTCAACCGCACCTGAAATAAACACTTTCTTGCACAAAAGTATTAGTAGCAACTGTGATATGGTGGTGGTAGTGGTGATGATAATAGTGGTGATAGTGACAGTGGAACAGCAAAGGTAAACAACTAGTAACCAGCAAAAGGAAAACACTGTAGGCTAGGGAGATGGATGGTTAGGCGCTGCTTGGATGAGAACGAACATGTAACAGATTCTAACTTGGGCAAGGCTCACAGAAAACAAAGAATCATCTAGGCAAATATCAAACATCAGGCATGTATCCCAAGGTAGTTGTACGTGCTTGCAATAAGAACATTGCACAACATCTTTTGTCCTACCCTCCCGCTACAAACGGGGCCAAAAGGAACTTAGGGAGATTAAGGTACTCCTGTCAAAGAGCACCGGAACAAAGCATTAACAATTCATGGATACACGGAATCCTCAAATTATAGTCCATCCCCTTTGGTGTCCCAAGCTGTCACCATTGGGATCGCCGGTTCCGGACTATAATAGGTGCATACAACTCATAGATAGGATCAAGAACACCACAAACTCAAGTAACAAAAGGGTGATCAGATATGAAATCATGGCACTCGGGCCCAAAGTGACAAGCATTGAGAGCAAAAAGTTGTAACAGAGATGATAAACACCAAGTAGATGATAGGCAACATGCCCCCAACAATCTGATTGAACTATTACATGATCTAACTCATCCAATCCCTACCATCCCCTTTGCCTACAGTAGGGAATTACTCACACATGAGAGGAGAAGTCATGGAGGGGTGATGGAGAGGCGATGGTGATGACGATGGCGAGGATTTCCCCCTCACCGGAGGCCAATTCAGCCTCCAGATTAGCTCTCCGAGGAAGAACAGAGTGTTGCGGCGGCTCCGCGACGTAGATTGGAAAAGCGACTTCTGTTTCGGGGTTTCCTCGATGGGGGAATAAATAGGGCCAAAGTAGGGCACCACGGGGTGTGGGACCCACCCAGGAGGGCAGGTGGGGCGGCCAGGGGCTGGGCCGCGCCAGCCACCCTCCTGGCTGCCCCCTGGCTGCCCTGTGGCCCCCCTTTGGGTCTTCGGAAGCTTCCGGAACGCTGATTTTTTATATATATTTTTGGGATTTTTCCACCGTACCTAAATATCCAGGAACCTGCACAAAAGAAAACAGCACTGGTAGCTCTGCTGAAAACAACGTCAGTCCGGGTTAGTTTCGATCAAATCATGCAAGAATGAGGGCAAAACAATAGCAAAAGTGTTTGGAAAAGTAGATACGTTTAGGACGTATCACCCTTACCTATATCAATGAATCCCTTCATGGCTCGGAGGAAGTCCCTTCCAAGCACGATGTTACCTTGGTTTGGCTCCATGATGAAGAAATCCACCGTTGCAATCCTTTTAAGGAATGTGACTTGGACTTCTTTTACCTTTCCCTGGATCTCAGGAATATCTCCATTAGCATGTTCATGATAGGATGACAAATTTTCTAAGTTTAATTTTAAAGAATCATAAACTACTTTTGGCATTGTAGAAACCATGGATCCAACATCACAAAAAGCAAGGAAGTCTTGGTCAGAAATGCTAATTATAACAAAAGGCTCCCAATCATCATCTATCCCTAAAATATCTTTCCTATTGGGTTTGGGTTTCTCTATTTTTCTCAAGTCTAGAGCATCCATTCTATTTTCAATAGTAGAAAGTCTATCTATAACAGTATCAAAACTACGATCATAAACAAAATAACTAGATAGACCATGTATAATATCAAGAGCTCTAGCTTCATCACACTCTAAGAAATTTCCTTCAGCTATAATATCAAGAGAGTGTTTACACCACTTAAAAAGGACATGGTAAAAATTCCTGAGCACAATTTTTATAGGTATCCAAGGCATAATTCTCCTATGTGCTTCAGAAATTCTGTTCCATGCCTTCTTCATATTATCTCCATCCCTTTGATGGAAATCTAGAACTTCCGATTCCCACAAAGCACCAAGTCCAAACATGCTTGACTAAACAAGAAGAACTACTAAAAGCAAGGTAAATAATATTTTTTTGGTTTTTGATAAAGGACACAAAGATAAAAACTGAAAGATAAACTAACAAGACTAAAAGCAAAGATAAAAGATAGCGTGCAACTCCCCTATCTTGAAGAGCGGAGTCCCCGCCAACGGTGCCAGAAATTAGCTTGATGGCACTAAAGTAGTGCTCCTTGTTGGCTATCCCAAGTGGATGGTTGAGATGTAGCATAGCGTCATTCCCCTCAGTGAAGATAACAAGGTTTGTCTCCAATAGGACTCCATCAATGACAAGTAGGTGACAACGACGCTAGAAATTACTAGCACAAGTTGACGTGGACCTGCACACAGATACAGATAACTTTGCTCCCAACGAGTACAGAGAGGTTGTCAATCTCTCGAGCCTTGCTATTTACAAAGGGTCAAACGCAAGAGATAAAAGGTAATGATAACTGCAACTAGAAAGTAAAACAGGAAGTAAATTGAAGGTGTAAACGGTGGTAGAAATATGGACCGGGGTCCCATGATGTTCACTAGTGATGTCTCTCTCCCAAAAGACGATAAACCGCTATGCGAGGTAAACAAATTACAGTTGGGCAATTGACAGGATTACGGGCGCAAACCAATGCTAACTATGCTACAAAAGAAAGGAAGAGGCTCAAAAGCATGGGCAGTACGCCAAAACAAGTAGACCGAAAGCCATCTGCATCTACTCACTAATCATCCACCTTGAGATATCTATCCAGAACATATCGCTGATATTAAGTTGCGAGCCCCACCCAAAGTGTAAACCCAAAGCAACAAACAAATGCATTAAAAGAACTTTGCGTAAAGTAAACAATCGTTGCAACTACGGTTACAAGCACTGTTGTTTTCCCCCTTGTGGCAACAACACATTACCTAGACTCATGTTTATGTCACTCAAGCTAGTCATCAGGGGAATGAACCCACAATCTTGCATAACGCCCCCTCTTGGAGTCACTACCTACTACTTGTCCAAAGCAATAAACAGCAACGGAGAACATGACAGAATTACTCAAGAACACAAATATTGTGACGCCCCCAAATAGAGTCGTGTACAGTAATCATACACACAAGGTACACGATCGAGATTAGGGACTCACGGTGAGATATCACAACACAAATCTCCAAATAAAATAATACAAGCTGTTTAATACATGCCAGGGGCCACGAGGGCTCGAATACAACAGCTCGAAAGCACAAAGTTAGCGGAAGAAAAAGTATCTGAGTACAGACATAAGAATACAAGGTTGTGTTAAGAAGGCTAGCATAAATAACAAAAGATCGAAAAGGCGAGGCCTCCTGCCTAGGAACCTCCAAACTACTCCTGGTCAACGGGGAACTCGATGTCGTAGAAGGCATCGGGGATCTTCATGTTGCGGTGGTCGACATCGGGGATCTCCTGCTCTTGGACTCCAAGGCTCCAACGTCGACTGCAGCGGCCGACCAGGCAAAACAAAAAGGGGGAAATATAGCAAGGGTGAGTATCTAGCATACTCGCGAGTCTTACGTCTGCTACTAAGCATTTATGCATTTGTATCAAATGGAAAGGGGAGGCTGTATATAGTGGACTGCAAGGTAGAAATTAGAATAAGGGTAAGAAGCTAAGCCTATCGAAGACTAGCATCTTCCGACAATGTCTTGCATCATGAGAAGAGAATAGCCAACAGTTCATATAAAGCATAAAGTAACAATGAAGCAGAAGTTGCTGCAGCATTGTATAATAGTAAGTTGTAATGATTAATAATAATAAATGCCTCCGAGTTCCCCTCCTCGACTTCCCTGCGAGGAAGAAAACCCAGAACCATACAGTTTAATAGTAGAAGTTTGTAGTGCTAAGATCCAGCTTCAGCATAAAGCGTCATGTTACCGCGGACACGGCTATTCGAATAGATTAAACTCCCTGCAGGGGTGCACTACTGTTCCTCCTGCATGCTCGGATCTCTAGGGTGGCGGGAACCTTGTTAGGGAACACTCCACCAAAGCTATCCGACACGGCGCAACCCATCCTAGGCTCAACTAAGAGGACATCCGCCGGACTATATCCTATGCGCTCAGGGGTCTGGGTCCCTCACCCTTCCACGCTCTTGAACGGTACGAGTCTGGCCGGTGAAGCAAAAGCAAATCCAAACACACCTGCCACTGCAAACAAGACAAGACCGCTTCCCGGCAATCAGCCCGTGGTACTGCTGACGTCTGAAGAGCTTTCGGACAAACTACGATGCAGGGGAGCCCATAACTCCTTATCCCACGTGAAGTTAGTGCGTACAGACCAACGGGCCTCTCAAGTCATCTGCCGAACCATTTAGCATTTTAATTAACCTGCGTGACAACCGTTATCGTTGCCTCGACTTAACTGACCCGCAGACAACGATAGCAGTCAGGACCACCAGTACATCGGTGCCTGCCCTGTCGTCCCACCAAGTCTCTGCGGTTACCAACAAGGTGAACCGACTCCTTACCTTATCTCGCGTGTGCTATTGGTAGAGATCGACTTTTCGTCTTTTGGTAGCTCTCGCGAGATACGAGCGGGGGCCAAGCACGCCAGTAACGTCGGTCGTACCCTCCCTGTCGTTCCTGACGCAATACCGCTCGCGGGCACCGTTGGGTCGCCCGACTCTTACCTTTAAGGACAACCGGGGCTCAGGACCCTAGAAAGGCTATACAGAGTCAGCAACGAGTGGAGTACGAGGATTACTCCTCGATAGCTCCACTGGATGTGGCTCGGCAGATCCGAGGTAGGGGCCTTAGGTGGTGTCTGCATTTTACCTTACCTGTTACAGTTAATATATCGTATCCGTGTTCACTCCCAGAGTGATCACAGCCCGCTATCTAATCCTAGCTAACAATGCGCAGGGCTCACTGCTGAATAAGATATATATTTATAATGGGCAACATAGGACAAAGGAAGGTATATCAAGGGGCGACAAAAACAGGCTATGCAATTGAATAGGATTGTAATCGTAGCAGCAGCAGTAACAATGCCTAGTGCAAGAAAAGTATGGAAAGATAGGCGGTATTTGGGGAAAAGAATGGCTCTGCTTGCCTGGAAGCTCGACGGTAGGGGTAGGGTCGTCGACGAAGTAGTCGATCACAGGGGCATCGGCATCAGTCGACGGGACTACCGGACAATAAGAGAGGGGGGAAATAATAAATACACAACAATAATAGCAATACAAATACAAGGCATGGCAAATGCAATATTAACGGTGTTCTAACGCAGTGCAAGGTGTATTGCTCGGAGCGAGAATTCATCCAGGGATGAACTACAAGCTCCGGGTGATTATCGACAAACGGCCCAGAGGGGTGGATGTCGATGTTCATTGTGTTAGAGGGGTGTGGTGGGTATACGGGTAGCGTATCCATATTCGTTATATTTTTCTAATCAATTTTCATGTATAAAGTTTTTTAATCTGACTTACGGTTTAAAAGATATTAATTTCTGAAGTTTTAATCATTTAAAAAGGATGTATGGATTTATTTAATTCTCTTAATCAACATTATCCAGAATAGTAGTTTGACTGGTCCACCCTGAAAGAGGGGACCCACATGTCATAGGCTGAGGCCTTTGACTGGTCAAACTGACCAGTGGGTCCCACCTATCATACACAAAGATAATAAAATCCATTATATTTAATCATACGACAGTGGGGTCCCACATGTCACAGAGACAATTTACAAATATCAATTTTAATTAAGCCAGGAGGTTAATTAAAGGGCTGGGCCCACATGTAATAGACTCAGGGTTAACAAATGTACTTAACTTAATTTAACTTAAAAGGGGGGGGGGGGTTAACCACTAATGGGGATTAGCCCCGGCTGGCACAACCGTGCCCGCATCGTGTTCGCCGACGGCGAGGGGCACGGCGGAGCGCAGCGGCCTGAGAGGGCGCGGTGGCCTGAGAGGGCTTTGCCGGAGCACAGGGCTCAGCGGCGAGGAGGTGTGGCGCGGTGAGGCACGCGCTCCGTAGTGGCCACGGGGGCGCTCGGGGCGCGGGGGCGCGACCGTGGTGAGTACAACGCCTACTGGAGCAGAGGCACGGCGGGGTGGGGGGGGGGGGTTTGCAGCGCGCCGAGGTCATGCACGGGGCACAACCAAGGCACGACGGGCGCGGCCGAGGCGGCGGCTACGGTTGAAACCTGATGGCGGCCGGAGTGTGCGAGTTCGGCCACGGCGTCCATGTCGTCAAAACGTACATGAGAGAGAGAGGGGGGGGATTATGAGGCGGCGCTCACATAGAATGTAGAGGAGGTCACGGGGAGGCCAGTGGTGCAGCGGCGGTGGCGGTTCGAGAGACGGGTTGCAGTCGGAGTTAATCGACGATGACGATGGCTTGGCTGCGCCCTGGCTCGATTGAACTCGCGGGGAGGCGAAGACGTCCACGCCGGAGCTATCAGACATGGCGGCGAAGCCCGAGGTGACCATTGGCCACGCGAGCTCGCGGTTGCGCCCATGGCGGATCCGGCCGTTGTGGCGAGCGAGAATGAGGGAGAAGGGGGGGGCAATGGCGATCTAGGTCTTCGGGGGGGTGTCGTGGTGGCCTCCTTATCCTCCCAAGGCTCCTGTAGTGACCGAGGCGTCGAGCGGGTGCGAGGGCGACGACGACCATGGCACTGGCGCATGCCCACGGTCGGCTGAACAGGGGAGGTAGAAGAAAAAGGGAAACGGGCCGGGGTGGGCTTGGGCCGACCGAAGCGTGAACTATGCAAAGGATAGTTCTATTCCTTTTTCTGCTTTTGCTATACCTTTTTACCTTTGTTTTATTTTGTTAGTCCATCATTTGAGTTTTACAAAATATGCAAGGTGTTCCATTATTAGTGCTATACACTACAACAATGCCACAAAAAGTTTGGCACAAGAATAAAATCATTTGGGTTTTTGAATTATTTAATATGAAATAAAAGTTGTTGTTTTGCTACTGTTATTATTATTTTATATTATAAAAACATTGTAATAAAATGCCATGGCTATTTTAATACCACCTAGTGATTATTTAGCATTTTATAAAATTGGTTGCATAATTTTTGGATCAACTTTATGTTCCACTTTGATTTTGGCAATTCAATTAAGTTTGAATTTGACTTGGCTTGATCAAGGGTGACTAATTACTTGATAATCATGGTGACTTAATTATTAACAAAATGATTCTTGTTTCTTGACACAGAGGGTGTTACAAATCTCCCCCACTACAAGAATTCTCGTCCCGAGAATTAAAAGGTAGTGGAAGGGGTAAAGCTTTGGTTTCCTATTCTAACGAATCTTCTGGTCTTGGTTGCTCTTCTCGAGGGAGTCAGACCTTCTCGTTGATGTCTTCATTTCTCTACGACGGTGCATATCGACGAGTTGTCTTCCTTCTTCGGGGTCTTCCACGTACTTACAAATAGGTTAGGAGGGGACACCTAGGGGGGTCAAATCGACACAAGGTTAATCAACCGGGGTTGTCGGAGGGAATGAGGCACAGGGTACCTCTCGAGTCAAAACACAGGGAAACACATCGAGAGAAGCAAAAGAAGGTATGAGAAGTTGCAAGCGGATATGCATGTATTTGATGCCGATGACAGACGATGAAAAGGGGGTCCAGAGCATCAGGCATAAGCACTGAGTCTGATATCGAACTAAATATCACAAGGTAGAGGACTCGTGAGTTGCATACGAGGTCAAGCAAGAGGAATAACCTCGAGAACAGGAAGGTACAAGAGAGTCAGGTTTCGATCCTATGAAACTGCGGGTTATGGGCCCACATTGAGTAAGAAGGGTCGTGACAAACAATGCGATCAAGTTGCAAGGTAAGTCAGAGACCAGCTTGTTAGCTATGTCGGCAACAACGTCGGTACCAAGGGTGAGGGACGAAGAGAACCATTTTCCTGCTCGTTAAGATGAGGCGGACCAATTGGCAAAGTTCTCGTCCATCGGTGGTCACCGAAAAGTCATCAAAAATCGTAACAGGTTGTACGGATAAAGTAGTACACCGAAGTGTTTACATCAGCAGGGAATTATCACTTCTCGGATAATTTATATTTAAAGAAAGGTTAAACAGACCAATGGAAAGGCAAATGTGATGATACACAAGTATCAGGTGTATATCTTTCCCAAAGGAAAGCGGAGCAAGATATACATGACCAACTTTGTATTGGCAGGGAGTCAAAAGGGGTCGTCAATGATGACACAAATCATCGAGGGGCAAGAATGGTATTTCCCACAATGAATTAAATTGACACTTGGAGGAAGTCAAAATGTTCAAGATGACCACGACACATCATGTCAAAAGGTTTCAAGAAAATACAATCGAACAACGGCGACCTCAACCAAAAGGAATGGTGAGGCAAAAGTATTCAGTGTTCCCGGTTGACGACAACCCAGAACCATGAAATGGCTCTGGCAGGGATAGGTATTGTTTCAACACAATTCATAAGATGTAGTGCAAAGTCATGATATCCTCGAGGTACCAGGAGGTAATACTAGAAGGTAGAACGAAAGATCATAGACGCAAGAAGAATTTCCACCAAGGGGACAATTACTTTTACAAGAAGCTTTCATGATAAGTTCTACATAGTATCCATGGGCATGAACACAAAGGTTCAAGGTCGACTCCCACTTCTTCAATGCATAGCCTCTCATTCACTTCTCGTTGTTGATGAATTTGTAGCGTTCAAAAGTTTATCTGGCATAACACCAATAGAGTATGACCCGCAGAAGTTCATGGGTTCACACAGATGGATGAAGCATAGATACAACCCATAGGGACATTTTTTGAATCTATATGACAAACAATAGGAACAAGAGATACAAGTTTGAAAGCAGAAGGCTAATGACACGGACCAGATGATACTGTTTTACAATGGCATTTCGGATCAGGTGAATCTCGTCAATGATTTAGGACACAAGGGAACGTCATGTAGTAATCCAGCAAAAAGGTTAGGCGACGTACAAAGAGTCCGGTGCGAGTATCGATACTCAACCGTAAGAAGAAAGAATGCCAAAGCATTGGAGATAGAAGCATCGGAATAATTCAATGCTTAAGTACAAAGGAATTATGACTTCCATATCGGTGTATCAGATTCAGATACATCGATCAAACATGAATAAGTTGGATAGAAGCTTGATGGTTAATGAATCAATGGTTTGATTTACCGAGAATCAGCTCATGTCCGGAATGACGTCTGAGCCGGAAGAATGGATTTATAGGGATCAACTGATGATTGCGTGCACTCGCGCACACGATGATTCAACAGATCGGAGTGACAATGCCAGGGGAGGGCATCGTAGACCACAAGACAAACGGGATTACTCATAGTGCAAGCAGGCAAGAAGAATCTCCAAAGCAATAGGCTTCCGAGGATTGTCGCGAGATCGAATAGTATTTCAAAGTATTTTGGGAATCACATGAATCACTTAGGATGAACGGATCCTCGATAAATGTGAGCCATTATCCGCAGGGTGAAAAGAAGTTGCAACGCAGTAGGCTCAAAGGATTTCCGAAACAACGGAAAGTATTTCGATGCATCTTGTGAACACAAGAGCAACTGGGATTGAATGGATGAACGGAACGTGTATGTGGTTATACATACGGACTTATCGGTGGCAGTGAATTGTAAAGGTGATCGGCACATATGGTCTCGGGAATTTTATCGGAGAGTAATCTTCGGAATCTTCTGGTGAATCAGGTCATCATCTGTAACAAGGGATCTCCGGGAGGAAGCAGTCACGAGAACCTAATGTCAGAGTTAGCAAAAATTTTAACCCGAAAGAGAAGAGAGATCAGAGTCCCAGAGTAAGGGTGCGGAGAAAAAGATCCTAATACCATCCCAGTTGCGCAGTGGGCCCATAAGCCACACGACACTGTTAGTAAAGTAGTTTTGCGACGACTAGACTCGACTTCGACCAAGGAGTTATAAGGGGTCTCCTACCGGCAGTCGGCTCTGATACCAACTTGTGACGCCCCCAAAATCAAGTCGTGTACAGTAATCATACACGCAAGGTACACGGTCGAGATTAGGGACTCACGGTGAGATATGACAACACAACTCTACAAATAAAATAATACAAGTTGTTTAATACAATCCAGGGGGCACGAGGGCTCGAATACAACAGCTCAAAATCACAAAGTTAGCGGAAGCAAAAGTATCTGAGTACAGACACAAGAATACAAGGTTGCCTTAAGAAGGCTAGCACAAATAACAACATATCAAAAAGGCAAGGCCTCCTTCCTGGGAACCTCAAAACTACTCCTGGTCAACGGGAAACTCGACGTCGTAGAAGGCATCGGGGATCTTCATGTTGCGGTGGTCGACATCGGGGATCTCCTGCTCCTGGACTCCAAGGCTCCAACGTCGACTGCAGCGGCTGATCAGGCAAAACAAAAAGGGGGAAATAAAGCAAGGGTGAGTATCTAGCTGTAACACCCCGGGTGTCAAGCTACAGTAATCACCTACAGTAATCAGGATTACTGTTGCTAATCACTATTGATAATCTATGTTGCTCAAAATGGCCTTGATCAAAAAATTTCTTTGATCAACTTGGGTCAGTTCACATTCAAATTCCCCCTTGATATTGTTGAAAGCAATGAGGTCATGGACCTTGATCATCATGAATCAAATACAGTCCAAGCTCAAATCAAATGCCCTTTGATTTGAGATCAATCAAAGCTCAAATGCTTTTGGTTGAATATTAAAAATATGTGACAAATAAATCTTTATCCAAAAATTGTGAAACCAATTTTGTTAAATCACTAATAATCATTGGACCAGGGAAAACCAACTTGGAGTATTTATTAAACCCCTGGAAATATTCAAACCATTCAAAACAGTGACAAATCAGTGGCATTTAATCCCATTTAAATAAAGCAAAATGCAAATGATTTAATATGAATCCCAAACCTTGTATATCAGTATATTAAAGGGTAATAGAAATATTGGAGCCAGTCCTATATTTTACAAAATTATAATGCTAGCTAAAAGAATTAAATAAAAGTAACTAATACATAATTAAGTAGAAAAAAACGAAGAAAGCGGCCCAAGCCAACTGGGCCTAGTGCCCAGCCGGCCCAGGCCGACCTAACTACTAGCCCCCAATGCCCCTCCTGGCGCCCTGGACAGAGAGACAGCCCAAGTCGACCCTCTCTCCCGATCCTCTCCTCTTCGATCCCCTTCCAGCCTTCCTCGTGCCGTGACCTCCTCCTAGCCACACGGCCGCGCTCAGTTAATCCCGGCGGTCGCCGGCTGCACCGGCTGGCGTCCCACACATCCCGCCCCCTGGACTGCGCAACTCCTCCTCTCCCACCACCACGCCTCCTGGCAACCCTCCATCATCCCCGCGACCCCCTCCCCGATCCACTTATGTACGCCCCGGCCGCCGCCGATTCTGGCCGCTGGCGGCTGCTTTGGCCGCCTTGCTCGCCCCGTGGCTTCTACTGGTGGCGTTGCACCCCTCTGCCTCGGCGATTCACCGGCCGCCCCTCCTATCGCGCGACTCGACAAACCCTAGCCATGGCCTCCGGTGCTCGCCGCCGCCACGGCTGCCCGTGCAGCTCCGATGAGTCTTGGTGGCCTTCCCCGACGCCGGCCACGCTCACCTATGTGGCCACACCTCGTGCGCCCCTGCTTCCCACGGCCTCGGCCGCCCCCTGGTGACCACGACTGTGGGCGGGATGGCCCCGTGGTGCAGCCCCGGCTGGTGTGACGCCGGCGTGGTTCCCTGATCCTCCTAGTCTTGCTGCGCCTGCTCCACACCGTCGCCCAGCCGCGACGACCCCCTCCCCTGTGAGCTTCCATGGCCACGGCCATGGCCAAGGCCATGCACATGCTATACTATGTGCTGCGCTTGTGTATTGTGTGTGCATGCTCTTCTATGTACCTGCAAAGTGTGTGTGGCCACCCCCTAATACGGTGTAGTTCATTGTTCCTTTGCTTGCTGAAGGTGTGATGCCGCTGTTACTATTAATTGCTGCTGCTATATGCCTCTTTGGACAGCCGAAATCAAATAGCAAAACAAACTTAATATGGATGCAAATAATACGAGTAGAAACTATATGTAACTAGGTCCATTTTGTTCCAATGGACCAACTCCATTTGAGGCAAGGATTAAATCATGCTAAAATTACAAAATTCAGATTTTTGGTTAACCGAAAAACAAATAAGTCACCATTGCTACTTTAGAGCAAGTTCTGGACATGATACAAAAACCTATCATGGTATCTAATGGCATGACATTATAGGACACTTATGGTATATCAAAATACCTTTAGGATTCATCCTCAAAAGAACTAAAGATTTGCAATCATCAGTCAAAGTTTGCTAAACTTAACCATTTCCGAAGTTAACATTTTGTGGCACTTTGCATCAAGGTTTTGATCAAGTATATGAACTCTACTAAGTTTAGCATCTATACCAGATTGTAGGTCTCGGAAAATAGCTCGACTTTGATATAAGGCACTAATTCGCCGGTTGACGAGAACAAGAACCGTAGCCTTACGAAAATAGCTAATTGATGTTTAATACAGAAATTCTCAGACTTAGCCAAATTCCAGAAAAATCCAAAATGGGGCAATGACTTGTGGCCCCCACATTGACCTTGTTGACCAGTCAACCTTGACTGGTCAACTTTTGACTGTACCCACCGGCCCCACATGTCATTAGCTGTGGCTGGCTCAGTCTGGGTATAAAAGTATTTATCCATTTATTTTTGAATTAATGTAAATTCAGAAACTGCTTTTAAATGATTTAAATAATAGAAATTAATATCTTTTAAAGCGTAAGTCAGATGAATATAATTTATATATCAAAGTTGATCAGAAAAATACAATGAATACGGATACATCACCCGTATGTCCACCCCCCCCTCTAACATACCGAACGTGGAACATTTCCCCCTCCGATGAAACGGGTCGGTAATTCCCGGTACCGGTAAACCTTTCCGGATGAAAATGTTCTGAACATAAAACTTGTTCAGAATGCATCAACGAGTACAGATACACTATCCACATGTCTGTCGGATTTCTCTAACACTACAGACATGGAACCTTCCCCCTCCGGATCATTTGTCCGGTAATCAACCGGTACTGATGAGTCATCCCCGGATAAATTCCTGCTCCGAGAAAATCACCGAACACTGCGTTAGAGCCCCGTTGCTTTATATCTGCTATGTCATACAATTTTATTGCTATTATTGATGTGTGTTTATTGTTTCTTCCCCCTTTATTCTCCGATAGACCTCGTTGCTGCCGCCGACTACATCGTTGCCGAGTACGACTACTTCGTCGACGATCGTACCTCTACCGTCTAGCTTCCAGGCAAGCAGAGCCATTTCCTTCCCCAAATATCGCCTATCTTTTCCGTACTTTTCTTGCACTAGGCATGGTTAATGCTGCTGCTGCTACGTTACAATCCTATTCAATTGCATAGCATGTTTTTGTCGCCCCTTGATGTACCTTCCTTTATCCTATGCTGCCTTGTAAATATATATATTATTCAGTAGTGAACCCTGCACATTGTTAGCTAGGATTAGATAGCGGGCTGTGATCACTCTGGTGAGTGAACGCGGATTACAAAATATTATAACTGCAACAGGTATGGATCAATGCAGACGCCCTAGGGAACCTACAACGGCGAGACTCTGCCGAGTCGCTTCGAGTTTGACTTACGAGTGGATGGACTCGTATTTGACTCTCGTCGGCTCAGTAGCGTAGCATCACTGGGATGATACGAGGGTATTCCTCTTTAGTTCGTTCCGCTGGTGTCTCGGCACCACTGGGATGATACGAGAATATTTCCTCTTTAGTTCATTCCGCTGATGTCTCGGTCAAACATCTTCAAGTGTACCATCGAGGGTGATTCCTCATGGTTTCACTTGATGGTAGGCACACGAATCAACTGGTGTCCTTACAGGTAAGGAGTCGGGTGACCCAACGGTGCCCGCACACGGTATCTTAGCGGAACGACAGGTCGGGTGTATTCCACCGGTGTGCGGCGGGCCTTGTACTATTCGTGGCCGAAGGATTTCCTGTTGTACGAAAGTCGAGCTCTTCGGAGAAAACGCGAGACAAGGTAAGGAGACGGTTCACCTTGTTGGTAACCGCACGAGTTTGTGGGACGACAGGGCAGGCACCGACGTTACTGGTGGTCCTGACTGCTGTCGTTGTCCGCGACTCATTCAATAAGGGGCAACGATAACGGTTGTCTCGACAGAAAATTAATAAAATGCTTAACGGGTTCGGCGGATGACTTGAGTAGCCTTTTGGCTTGTACGCACTACCTATACGTGGGATTACGCGTTTGGGCGCCTCCGCAATGTAGCCTCGTTCGAAAGCTCTGAAAGACGTTCAGTTCAGCATTGCGGCAGGGACGGATCGCGCTGCGGCGTTGGAATTCACCCTCCTCGCAACGACCCGGAGAGCGAGGGGTTATAGGCCCATGACCCCCTTCCACTAAGGGCTGTAGACCGGCGGGGACCTCTCTGATGAGTCGTAGGATGGACTGCGTTGTGTCAGATAGCCTCGGTGGGGCATTCCCTAACGAGGTGTACGCCACCCTGGAGATCCGAGCGTGCAGGGTAACAGTAGTGCAGCCCCTGCAGGGATGATAATCTATTCGGATAGCCGTGTCCACCATAACAGGACGCTTTATGCTGAAGCCAGAGCCTACTACTACAAACTACAACTATTAAACTGTATGGTTCCGGTTTCTTTTCCTCTCAGGGAGTCGAGCAAGGGAACTCGGAGGCATTATTATTATTAAATACTACAACTTACTATTATACAATGCTGCAGCAACTTCTGCTGCATTGTTATTACATTCATGCTATTAATTGTTGGCTGATTCTTACCTCATGCTGCAAGACTCGTCGGAAGATGCTAGTCTTCGATAGGCCTAGCTTCTTATCCTTATTCTGAATTTCTACCTTGCAGTCCACTATATACAGCCTCCCTTTTCCGTTTGATAGAATGCATAAATGCTTAGTAGCGGACGTAAGACTCGCGGGTATGCTAGATACTCACCTGCTTTATTTTCCCCCCTTTTTTGTTTTGCCTGATCGGCCGCTGCAGTCGACGTTGAAGCCTTGGAGTCCAGGAGCAGGAGATCCCCGATGTCGACCACGGCAACGTGAAGATCCCCGATGCCTTCTACGACGTCGAGTTCCCCTTTGACCAGGAGTAGTTTGGAGGTTCCCAGGCAGGAGGCCTCGCCTTTTCGATCGTTGGTTTTTGTGCTAGCCTTCTTAAGGCAATCTTGTATCCTTGTGTCTGTACTCAGATACTTTTTGCTTCCGCTGACTTTGTGCTCTCGAGCTGTTGTATTCGAGCCCTCGTGGCCCCTGGCTTGTATTAAACAGCTTGTATTATTTTTATTTATAGAGTTGTGTTGTGATATCTCACCGTGAGTCCCTGATCTCGATCGTGTACCATTGCGTGTATGATTACTGTACACGGTCTGATTTTGGGGGCGTCACAAGTTGGTATCAGAGCCGACAGCCTGTAGGACACCCCTTCCAATTCCTTGGTCGAAGTCGAGTCTAGTCTTTGAAAAACTACTTTACTAACAGTGTCGTGTGGCTTATCGGCCCACGTCGCAAACTGGGTGGTATTAGGATCCTTTTCTCCGTACCCTTACTCTGGGATTCTACTCTCTTATCCTTTCGGGAAATTTTGCTAACTCTGACATTAGGATCTCGTGGTCGCATCTACCCGGAGAGCCCTTCACCCAAGATGATCTCTTGCTCCACCTGAAGATGTAGAAGATTACTATCCAAAAAAAAATCCCCGAGAACCTACGTATTCGAGCCCTCGTGGCCCCTGGCTTGTATTAAACAGCTTGTATTATTTTTATTTGTAGATTTGTGTTGTGATATCTCACCGCGAGTCCCTGATCTCGATCGTGTACCATTGCGTGTATGATTACTGTACACGGTCTGATTTGGGGGCGTCACACTAGCATACCCGTGAGTCTTACGTCCGCTACTAAACATTTGTGCATTTGTATCAAATGGAAAGGGGGGGCTGTATATAGTGGACTGCAAGGTAGAAATCAGAATAAGGGTAAGAAGCTAAGCCTATCGAAGACTAGCATCTTCCGACGATGTCTTGCAGCATGAGCAGAGAATAGCCAATAGTTCATATAAAGCATAAAGTAACAATGAAGCAGAAGTTGTTGCAACATTGTATAATAGTAAGTTGTAATGATTAATAATAATAAATACCTGCGAGTTCCCCTCCTCGACTTCCCTGCGAGGAAGAAAACCCGGAACCATACAGTTTAATAGTAGTAGTTTGTAGTGGTAAGATCCAGCTTCAACATAAAGCGTCCTGTTATCGTGGACATGGCTATTCGAATAGATTAAACTCCCTGCAGGGGTGCACTACTGTTCAACCTGCACGCTCGGATCTCCAGGGTGGCGGGAACCTTGTTCGGGAACGCTCCACCAAAGCTATCCGACATGGCGCAACCCATCCTAAGCTCAACAGAGAGGCCATCCGCCGGACTATATTCTATGCACTCAGGGGTCTAGGTCCCTCACCCTTCCGCGCTCCTGAACTATACGAGATTGGCCGGTGAAGCAAAAGCAAATCCAAACACACCTGCTGCAGCAAAGAAGACAAGACCGCTTCCCGGCAATCAGCCCGTGGTACTGCTGACGTCTGAAGAGCTTTCGGACAAACTATGATGCAGGGGAGCCCATAACTCCTTATCCCACGTGAAGGTAGCGCGTACAGACCAACGGGCCTCTCAAGTCATCCGCCTAACCATTTAGCATTTTCATTAACCTGCGTGACAACAGTTATCATTGCCTCGACTTAACTGACCCGCGGACAACGACAGCAGTCAGGACCACCAGTACATCGGTGCATGCTCTGTCGTCCCACAAAGTCTCTGCGGTTACCAACAAGGTGAACCAACTCCTTACCTTATCTCGTGTGTGCTCTTGGTAGAGCTCGACTTTTCGTGTTTTGGTAACTCTCGCGAGATACGAGCAGGGGCCAAGGACGCCAGTAACGTTGGTCGTACCCTCCCTGTCATTCCCGATGCAATACCGCTCGCGGGCACCGTTGGGTCGCCCGACTCTTACCTTTAAGGACAACTGGGGCTCAGGACCCTAGAGCGTCTATACAGAGTCAGCAACGAGTGGAGTACGAGGATTACTCCTCGATAGCTCCACTGGATGTGGCTCAGCAGAGCAGAGGTAGGGGCCTTGGGTGGTGTCTGCATTGTACCGTACCTGTTACAATTAATATATCGTATCCGTGTTCACTCCCAGAGTGATCACGACCCGCTATCTAATCCTAGCTAACATTACGCAGGGCTCACTGCTGAATAAGATATATATTTATAATGGGCAGCATAGGAAAAAGGAAGGTACATCAAGGGGCGACAAAAACAGGCTATGCAATTGAATATGATTGTAATCGTAGCAGTAGCAGTAACAATGCCTCGTGCAAGAAAATTACGGAAAGATAGGTGGTATCTGGGGAAAAGAATGGCTCAGCTTTCCTAGAAGCTCGACGGTAGGGGTAGGGTCGTCGACGAAGTAGTCGATCACAGGGGCATCGGCATCGCTCGTCGGGACTACCGGACAATAAGAGAGGGGGGACAATAAATACACAACAATAATAGCAATACAAATACAAGGCATGGCAAATGCAATGTTGACGGTGTTCTAACGCAGTGCAAGGTGTATTGCTCGGAGCGATAATTCATCCGGGGATGAACTACCAGCTCCGGTTGATTATCGACAAACGGACCGGAGGGGGGATGTCGATGTTCGTTGTGTTAGAGGGGTGTGGTGGGTATATGGGTAGCGTATCCGTATTCGTTATATTTGTTTGATCAATTTTCATGTATAAAGTTTTTTAATATGACTTACGGTTTAAAAGATATTAGTTTCTGAAGTTTTAATCATTTAAAAAGGATTTATGGATTTATTTAATTCTTTCAATCAACATTATCAGGAATAGTAGTTTGACTGGTCCACCCTGACAGAGGGGACCCACATGTCATAGGCTGGGGCCTTTGACTGGTCAAACTGACCAGTGGGTCCCACCTGTCATACACATAGATAATAAAATCCATTATATTTAATCATATGACAGTGGGGTCCAACATGTCACAGAGACAATTTATAAATATCAATTTTAATTAAATCAGGGGGTTAATTAAAGGGCTGGGCCCACATGTAATAGACTCAGGGTTAACAAATGCACTTAACTTAATTTAACTTAAAAGGGGGGGGGGTTAACCACTAATGGGGATTAGCCCCGGCTGGAACAATCGTGCCCACGTCGTGTTCCCCGGCGGCGAGGGGCACGGCGGAGCGCAACGGCCTGAGAGGGCGCGGCCAGAGCACAGGGCTCAACGGCGAGGAGGTGTGGCGCGGTGAGGCACGCGCGCCGTAGTGGCCACGGGGGCGCTCGGGGTGCTGGGGCGCGACCGTGGTGAGTACAGCGCCTACTGGAGCAGAGGCACAACAGGGTGGGGGGGGTTTGCGGCGCGCCGGTCATGCACGGGGCACAACCAAGGCACGCCGGGCGCGACCGAGGCGGTGGCTACGATTGAAACCCGACGGCGGCCGGAGTGTGCGAGTTCGGCCACGGCGTCCATGTCGTCAAAACGTACACGAGAGAGAGAGATGGGGGATTGTGAGGCGGGGCTCACAGCGAATGTAGAGGAGGTCACGGGGAGGCCAGTGGTGCAGCGACGGTGGCGGATCGAGCGACGGAGGCGACGGGTTTTAGTAGGAGGCAATCGACGATGACGATGGCTTGGCGGCGCCCTAGCTCGATTGAACGCGCGGGGAGGCGAAGACGTCCACGCCGAAGCTATCGGACATGGCGGCGAGGCCCGAGGTGGCCATTGTCCACGCGAGCTCGCGGCTGCGCCCATGGTGGATCCGGCCGTTGCAGCGAGCGAGAATGAGGGAGAAGGGGGGCAATGGCGATCTAGGTCTTCGGGGGGTGTCGTGGTGGTCTCCTTATCCTCCCAGGGCTCCTGTAGCGACCGAGGCGTCGAGCGGGTGCGAGGGAGACGATGACCATGGCACTGGTGCATGCCCACGGTCGGCTAAACAGGGGAGGTAGAAGAAAAAGGGGAATGGGCTGGGGTGGGCTTGGGCCGACCGAAGCTTGTACTGTGCGAAGGATAGTTCTATTCCTTTTTCCGCTTTTGCTATACCTTTTTACCTTTTTTTTATTTTGTTAGGCCATAATTTGAGTTTTACAAAATATGCAAGGTGTTCCATTATTTGTGATATACACTACAACAATGCCACAAAAAGTTTGGCACAAGAATAAAATCATTTGGGTTTTTGAAATATTTAATATGAAATAAAAGTTGTTGTTTTGCTACTGTTATTATTTGTTTATATTATAAAAACATTATAATAAAATGCCATGGCTATTTTAATACCACCTAGTGATTATTTAGCATTTTATAAAATTGGTTCCATAATTATTGGATCAACTTTATGTTCCACTTTGATTTTGGTAATTCAATTAAGTTTTAATTTGACTTGGCTTGATCAAGGGTGACTAATTACTTGATAATCATTGTGACTTAATTAGTCACAAAATGATTCATGTTGCTTGACACAGAGGGTGTTACAAATATAAAAGGAGAAGAACCAAATATATTACTCATCACAATCTGAACATAGTCTCATAATCCATCAGATCCCAGCAAACTCAACATAGCAATAGCAGAAAGAATTACATATGTGCCTTCATCATGTAGGGCAGCTCACAAGATCTAATCAATGAAGAACAAAGAGGGGGAGAGGACATCACATATCTATTGATCATGGACCCATGGTCCAAAGTGGAGTACGCAGGTGTCCAGGCACGGCCTCGCGGCGCGGCCCCACCCTAGGGTGCGCCCACTCGCCGCCTGGGCACCAGGTGGGGCCCCTCTGGCCCCCCTTCAAGACTCTGGAAGCTTCCGTTACACTGATTTTATTATATTTTACCCGGATTTTTTATGGCATTTTATGTAATGGGAAACCCTGAAATAAAAAGACAGCAGAAAACAGAAACTGGCACTGGGGTGCACTGATTTAATATGTTTGTCCAAATATGATCAAAAGTCTATGAAAGTGTATCAAAAGCATAGCAATATCACCCAAAACATGCATGGAGCAAGAAGAAATTATAGATACGTTTGGGACGTATCACCATGGTCCCAGGGGGACTACTCACGACACATCCGGGAAGCGCTCATGCCGGTGGAGAAGCTCCCGGAAGTCAATCCTCCCTCCGGCAGGTTGCCGTGAAGAGGTCTTCTTGTGCTCCCGATCTTGGAAGTGAGGCGGTGATACGTCCAAAACGTATCTATAATTTCTGCTTGCTCCATGCCTCTTTTGTGTGATATTGCTATGATATTGATGAACTTCCACACACTTTTGATCATATTTGGACTAACCTGTTAACTCAGTGCACCCCAGTGCCAGTTCCTGTTTTCTGCTGTTTTTCTATTTCAGGTTTCCCCCTTATTAAAAGTACCAGAAAAATTCCGGGAAAAATATAGGAAAAATCTGCGTACAGGAAGCTTCGCGAAGAGACCGAGAGGGGCCAGAGGGGAGCCAGGGGGGCCAGGCGGCCAGAGGGCTCGGCCCCACCCCTGGCCGCGCCAGGGGGGGGCCTGGAGCCCATGGCCCACCTCTGGCTGCCCCCTTTCGCCTATTTATTCCCCGTGACAAGAAACCCTCGGGGACTGAACCCTTTTTCGCGATCTCTCCTTCTGCGCTTCCAAGATCGGGAACACCAGAAGACCTCTTCCCGTCACCTTGCCGGAGGGAGGAATCACCTCCGGGAGCTTCTCCACCACCATGGATGCTTCCCGGATGAACCGTGAGTAGTCCACCTTGGACCATGGGTCTATGATCAGTAGCTATGTGATGTTCTCCTCCCCTCTTTGTTCTTCATGGATTAGACCTCGTGAGCTGCCCTACATGATCGAGGCACATATGTAATCTTTCTGCTGTTGCTATGTTGAGTTTGTTGGGATCCGATGAATTATGAGATTATGTTCAGATTGTGATTGAGTTATATATTTGATTATCTTCTTTTATATTTATGTTCTTGAGTAATTCTTGCATGTTCTCCGTTGCTTTTTATTGCTTTGGCCAAGTAGTAGGTAGTGACTCCAAGAGGGAGCGTTATGCATTATTGTGGGTTCATGCCCCCCGATGACTAGCTTGAGTGACAGAAACATGAGTCTAGGGGATGTGCTTTTGCCACAAGGGGGGAAACAACGGTGCTTGTACTTGCGGGTGCAAGGATTGTTTACTTTGCGCAAAGTTCTTTAATGCAATTATCTGTTGCTTTAAGTTTACACTTTGGTTGGGATTCGCAATTTAATACCAGCGAGATGTTCTGGATAGATATCTCAAGGTGGATGATTAGTAGGTAGATGCGGATGGATTTCGGTCTACTTGTCTTGGAGTACTGCCCTTGCTTTTGAGCCTCTTCCTTTCTGTTTAGCATAATTAGCTTTGGTTTGCGCACATAATCCTGTCAATTGCCCAGCTGTAATTTGTTTACCTCGCATAGCTATTTTATCGTCTTTTGGGAGAGAGACATCACTAGTGAACATCATAGGACCCCGATCCATATCTCCAACACTGTTTACACCTTCAATTTACTTTCAGTATTTACTTTTCCGTAGCTATCACTATCATTATTATGCCGTGCGTTTTATCATTTGTAAACAACAAGGCCAGAGGAATTGACAACTCCTCTGTACTCGTTGGGAGCAAAGCTATCTGTTGTGTGTGCAGGTTCAGGCAAAGCAAGTGATTATCATAAAGCGGCGCCTCACTTGCCGAACCACCTACTTGTCGACCTTGGATTCCTACTGGAGACAATCTAATCCTTAGCATCTTCGCTAAGGAAAATTTGCCACTACGCTACATCTCAACTTCCACTTGGGGTAACCAACGAGGGGCGAGTATTATCTCGTGTATCAAGCAAATTTTTAGCACCGTTGCCGGGGACTGCACTCTTCAAGATAGGGGAGTTGCACACTATCTTTTATCTTTGCTTTTTAGTCTTGTTAGTTTACCTTTCAGTTTTTACTTTTGTGTCCCTTATCAAAAATACCAAAAATAGTATGTCTAGTTCCTTGCTTGCCACCAATGTCTAACTTCTTTGAGACCAGATCTTATTGGCATGGAGGGTTCACGGAGGATCAACAAGAATATTACAAGGAATACCGCTTGTCTCAAAAAGGGATACACTTATGGAGACTCATACATCAATCGTATGAGTATGCTAAAAACTTGTGCTCAATATATAATATATCTTTCTGCAGGGATGAATCTTGTTGCTTTATGAGGCACAAACACCTTGCTTTCCAGTGTGAGTACAATGTGGATGAAACCTTAGCTTCTCATGCTAAGGGAAATTATGATTTTTATGATGCAGAACAAATAGAAGAATTTGTTGCTTTTAAGGGTGCCTATGAAATTACTTATTTTCTTGAAAATACTGATGACACCCCTTAAAAATATGAGAGCCTTTATATACTTCAGTATTTCCTTGAAAATTACAATGACAATTATTATATTACTGATTACCTTGAGAGAATCTCTTCCCCAAAGGAAGAGACTAATGTTTTGCAGGACTCTATGGAAGAAATTACTGAACCTGAAAGCTCCTTGGATGAAAAAGAGGAGGAGAGTGCCGAACAAGAGGAGGAAGAATGGATCCATCCATGTCTACCTTCTAATGAGAGTAACTCTTTGACTCTTACCTTATATGAGTGTTATGATCCTATGTATTCTTTTGAAATATCCCTTTTTGATGAATATGATGCCTTCTATGCTTATGGCCGTGATGCCACTATGAATGATGCTTACGGAGATGAACTTTCTATAGTTCCTCATGTTAAGCATGAAATTTTTGCTATTGCACCCACACTTGAGTGTCCTATTATCCTTTTAAAATCTCCAACTCCGGAGACTTTTCCTCTTATCAAAGCTCAATGTGATGGGTTGCATTTATCTTATGTTCCTAAAAACCGTGTTGAAAACTATACACGTGTGCTTGTAGGTCATGAAAAAAATGATTTATGTGATAGTTATATTCTTGATGTTGTTCATGATACTACTGAAAATTACTTTGAGAGAGGAAAGTTAGGATGTAGAAACTCTCATGTTACAAAAACACCTCTCTTCATGATGAAAGTTTTGAAGTTGTTCTTTTTCCAACTTCCTATGCATGTCAATTTGTGCTTCTTTGATTTATTTTCTTACAAGATGCCTATGCATAGGAAGTGGGTTAGGCTTAAATATGTTTCATATTTGCTTCTTGGTGCTCTCTTTTGCTTCAAATCCTTATTCTTATGAGAGCACCTTTTAAAATATTTTTTCCTAGCTTAAAGGCATAAAGAAAGCGCTTGTTGGGAGGCAACCCAAGATGTTTTTTTCTTGTGTTTTTAGTGGTCTTGATGATTGTTACTACTGTAGCAACATCATTGTATCTTTACTTTTCAAACTTTGTACCTTTTATAGCCTCATATGACAAGGGAAGTGAAAGTTGTGACATGCTATCCAGAAACAGATTCTGTCCTCGTGACTAGAAAAATCAGAGAAAAATCCCAGTTCATCTTTTTGAGCTGATTGTTTTACACAGAGTGCTCTATACAATTACGAAACTTTTGTATGTTCTGAGTTTTTTGATTTGAGTTGTAGAAGTATCCCTAAAAAATTCTTTACTACCTGCTAGTCTGTTTTTCATAGATTCTGTCCTGTTTTGCCTTTTCTTCATTTTGAAAACCTTAAGCTTGATTTTTCTTTGAAATTTTTCTTTGGCAATCTTGAGAAACAGTAGCTATTCAAGATTATCTTTATTTCCAGTAGAGAAAAATATATTTTATTATGGGTACTAACCTCGGTAATCAGATTATGATGAGTTATGTATGAAGGGAGTTTTCAAGTGTGCGAGGGAAGATGATGAAAGAAGATTAAGAAGTGTCAAGCGTTCAAGCTTGGGGATGCCCCCATGCACCCCCAAGAAATATTCAAGGAGACTCAAGCGTTTAAGCTTGGGGATGCCCTCGTGCATCCCCTTCTCCATCGACAATTATCAGTTCGTCTCTCGTTTCACTATATTTTTATCACTTCATGCGTTATGTGCTATTCTTGGAGCGTCTCGCTCTTAGGTTTTATTTTTAGTTTTCTTTAGCTTTGATTTCTGTTCATAACAATTTAGAACCCATCTTTCTTTGTGTGGGAGAGAAACACGATCCACTTCCAAAATTTAGAACACAACATAGGAGTTTTCATGCTTATCTTTGATGTGTGTGTTCTTTATCTTTCCGTAGCTAATGTCATGTTTTGATCTTAGCTTTCATGCTTATCTTTTCAAAGAGCTTTTGTTTGGTTTGTTGCTGGAACTCTCTTGAGTTTTCATGTTTATCTTGTTTAGAGAGTTTGCCTGTTGCACTGAGTTTTGTGTCTTGACTTGAAGTAGGTAATTGAGATTGCTATTCTTTTTGTAGTAGTAACTTGCAATAGTTTTGAGGTGTTGTTTTGAGTAATGTTTGGACTTTTGGTGTCAAGAGATTTAGCCTATTAGTGATAGATGTCGTATTTTGGGCAATCTGTGTTTATTTTCAAAACCTACAAAATTAGTTGAGAACTCTAGCTACTAGATGGATCACTACTCTTCCGAGGGGTCAAATATTAGAGTACACTCACGTACCATGAGTCGAGGAAGCGCAAGGATAACCAAACCCCCATACACTCCTCCTCGGGGTACTTGTCTCTTTGTGAAAGCTCCTTATTAGATTGAGAGTTGTCGATAATAAGTGCATGAGTTCTTCGGACTAATGTGAGTATTCGAAAGTTGACACTTCCACCTTCCCATATTTTTCTAGCCTCTCCTGTGCCGTGCATTTCTTTCTTCTCACTCCGAGAGTTGGCGTCCACCTTCGCCGGTACATCCAAACCCTTGGTGTAACACCCTCACTGTCATGTAACAGTAATCATTTTGCTAATGACAATTTCTGTTGCAAATCATGCCTTGAACCATCTTTCCTTCTAATCAAATTCAAAAGTTCCTTTGTATGAATATTAAAAATAAGTGGAAATAAACTTCGTCCAAAAATTGTGAAAGAAATTTTGTAAAATGCCTAAAAATCAGTGGATCATATTCATATGGTTTTGGGAATTTATCAAGCAATGAAATAAATCCAACAAATAAAAACAGTAGCCTAAAGCCCCCTTTTATCGATGGCATAATTAAAACAAATACCAAATGAATTTATTTATTCTCCAAACTTTTTGTAGCATTGCTACATAAGGAAATACACATAATGGGGAAAGTATCATAATTTACAAAAATGCTAAAGCAACTAAAATAAATATAAACAGAAAAGAACAAAGAGCAGAAAAGAAAAATAAAACAAAATGGAAAATAGCAAGCCTATCTAGCATCCTAGGCATGGCCACCCCGGCCCATCTATTCCCCCGCCCTCACTAGGCCGAGCCCATCGGGCCTCTCTCCACCCCCTCCCCTGTTCACCTCATACGTGGCGGGCATCCATGGCGCCACGGCCACGGCTGTCGTCGTGGCGGCCATCCACGGTGTCGCCGGCGAGTTAAGTGCCCCGTGTCGCGCCCTCGCCCGAAACCCTAACCCTGGATCGAACCCTAGCCCCCTTGTTCCCCCTCGTGCTCCCCCGAGTTCGTTCCACCAAGCCAAACCGCACGGCCTCGCCGCAACATCGCAGTCGTTGCACGCTCGCGCGACCAACGGCCACCGCTGCCCGAGCCGCCGTGTCCACCAGTTGCGCTCTCTTCGTCTTCGTCTCCGAGCCAGGCGAATCGAGGACTGGAGCCCGGAGTGGAGCGCACGCCACCGTTCCCTTTCCGCCTCCTCGCCGCCGTTGCCGTCAAAATCCGGCCGCCACCACTCGCCATCGCGCAGGCTGACCTCCTCGACCGACTCCTGGTGAGCTTGGCCACGTTCCCCTTGCATTCGCTCCCCTCCTATCCCGCCATAGCCCGCTCCACCATTGGAGCCGAAGCTCGCCGCCGCCCGCGAGGTCACCGCCGTGGCCTGGGGCACGCGTATGGCAGGCTAAGCGCGTCACTGCACTCGCGCTGCTCCCAGTAGTCGAATGCGCTAGTTTCCCTTCGTTCCCGTGCGCTAGAACGTCGTCGTCATCCTCGCCCCGTTCGGCTCCGCCGCTGCGCACGTCGCCGTCGTCGCTCCGGTCACCTTCTGGCGAGGCCAGCACCACCAGTCGACGCACGGCACCTTGCTAGTTCTATTAAGCCCACCTGTGCCCCCTCCCGTGGCCTACAGCGTGCCAACGCTCGTCGCCGGCGAGCCCTTGTGTGGCTGACGTGTAGGGCCCGCGCGTCAGTTGGGTAATTAGCACTAAACCCAACCCACCCCCCCCCCCGAGTCACTTACAGTGGGGCCATACCCCCCTAATTAAATGTTAGTTAAAAATAACCCCCCACAGCCAATGACACATGGGCCCTACCCCTGTTAAATTAAATTAATTAACTGTTTAATTAAACATGTGTCACTGACTGGCGGCCCCCACTGTCAGGTTATTATTTAATAAGAATTTAGATTTAATTCCAGTCAATGACATGTGGGCCCTGGCTCTGTTTTAATTTAATTAAATGATTTATTAGAAATGTGAGGCTGACAGTGGGACCCACTGGTCAAACTCCTCTGTGGATAATGTTGCATTTATTAATAAAAGAAAATTCAGAAAATGATTTAAAATGATTTAAAATTTGGAAATTCAATATCTTTTAAACCGTAAGTCTGATTCAAAACCTTTATACATCAAAATTGATCAGAAAAATATAACGAATACGGATACGGTATCCGTATACCCACCACACCCCTCTAACACAACGAACATCGACATCCCCCTCCGGGCCGTTTGTCCGATGATTTGTCCGGTACTGTCAAAGTATCCGGGTGAATTTATTCTGAACACCAAAGTTGTTCGGGTTGTTTCAATTAGCACGGTTACACCATCCACCCGTTTGTCGGATGTCCACGACACCTCTGGCATGAACCCTTCCCCCTCCGGACACCCTGTCCGGTAATCACTCGGAGCCGGTATTTCATCCCCGGATGAATTCCTGCTCCGAGCAACGTGCATTGCACTGTGTTAGAACACCGTTAACATTTCTTACGTCATGACATTCATCTATTTGCTATGATTTCTTTGTATTTACTGTTTCTCCCCCCCCCCTCCCCCTTTATTCTCCGGTAGACCCCGCTGCTACCGCCGACTACACTGCTGCCGGGTACGACTACTTCGTCGACGACCCTGCCTCTACTGCCGAGCTTCCAGGCAAGAAGAGCCATTCTTCCCCAGATATCTCCTATCTTTTCCGTACTTTCTTGCACTAGGCATTGTTACTGTTGCTGCTACGATTACAATCCTATTCAATTGCATAGCCTGCTTTTGTCGCCCCTTGATGTACCTTCCTTTATCCTATGTTGCCTACTTTAACTATATGTTATATTCAGCAGTGAGCCCTTCACATTGTTAGCTAGGATTAGATAGCAGGCCGTGATCGCTCTGGGAGTGAACACGGATACAATATATACAACTACACAGGTACGGTACAATGCAGACACCGCCTAAGGCCCCCTAGCTCGGCTCTACCGAGTCGCCCTCAAGTGTGAGCTATCAAGGAGTAATCCTTGTACTCCCCTCGCCGCTCTAGGTACCTGAGCACGGTTGTCCTTAAGGTAAGAAGTCGGGCGACCCAACGGTGCCCGCGAGCGGTATTGCGTCCGGAACGACAAGGAGGGTACGACCGACGTTACTGGCGTGCTTGGCCCCTGCTCGTATCTCGCGAGAGTTACCAAACTACGAAAAGTCGAGCTCTACCAAGAGCACACGCGGGACAAGGTAAGGAGATGGTTCACCTTGTTGGTAACCGCAGTGACTTGGTGGGACGACAGGGCAGGCACCGATGTACTTGTGGTCCTGACTGCTGTCATTGACCACGGGTCAGTTAAGTCGAGGCAACGATAACGGTTGTCACGCAGGTTAATTAAAATGCTAAATGGTTCGGCGGATGACTTGAGAGACCTGTTGGTCTGTACGCACTACCTTCACGTGGGATAAGGAGTTATGGGCTCCCCTGCGTCGTAGCTTGTCCGAAAGCTCTTCAGACGTCAGCAGTACCGCGGCCTGCGCCGGGAAGTGGTGTCTTCTTCGTCCGGACGGTGTGTTTTTGGATTTTCTTTTACTTCACCGGCCAGCCACACACCATGCAGGAGCGTGCAAGGGTGAGGGTCCTAGACCCCTTGGCGCATAGGATATAGTCCGGCGGATGGCCTCTCTGTTGAGCCTAGGATGGGCTGTGTCATGTCGGATAGACTCGGTGGGGTGTTCCCTAACAAGCTTCACGCCACTCTGGAGATCCGAGCGTGCAGGATGAACAGTAGTGCACCCCTGTAGGGAGTTTAATCTATTAGAATAGCCGTGTGCACGGTAACAGGACGCTTTATGCTGAAGTTGGATCTTATCACTACGAACTACTACTATTAAACTGTATGGTTCCGGGTTTTCTTCCTCGCAGGGAAGTCGAGGAGGGGAACTCGGAGGCATTATTATTATTAATCATTACAACTTATATTATTCAATGTTGCAGCAACTTCTGCTTCATTGTTACTTTATAGCTTTATATAAACTGTTGGTTGTTTCTCTGCTTGTGCTGCAAGACACGTCAGAAGATGTTAGTCTTCGATAGGCCTAGTTTCTTACCCTTATTCTGATTTCTATCTTGCAGTCCACTATATATAGCCTCCCCTTTCCATTTGATACAATGAATAATGCTTAGTAGCGGACGTAAGACTCGCAGGTATGCTAGATACTCACATTTGCTTTATTTCCCCCTTTATGTTTTGCCTGATCGGCCGCTGCAGTCGATGTTGGAGCCCAGGAGCAGGAGTCCCCCGGAGGCGGATACTACTACGTCGAGACCCCTGCTGACCAGGACCAGGAGTAGTTTCGGAGGCTCCCAGGCAAGAGGCCTTGCCTTTTCGATCTGTATCTCTGATGTTATTTGTGCTAGCCTTCTTAAGGAAAAACTTGACTAACTATGTTTGTACTCAGATATTATGGCTTGTATAACTTATGTATTCGGGTCCGCGCGACCCCCCCTTTTTTGAAACATATTGGTTTATCTTTTGTGTTTAGTGTTATGCTGTGATATTCTCACCGTGGCACCCTAATCTCAGCTGTGTACCCTGCGTGTATGATTACTGTACACGGATTGATTTTGGGGGCGTCACACTTGGCACGATACACTCTGTCATCATAAACCTCCTTATATCCTTCCTCAAAACATCCACCATACCTACCTATCAAGGCATTTCCAAAGTCTTTCCGAGATATATTTCCATGCAACATCCATCTTCTCATGACTTGATCTTCATGTCATACATGCTACTTGCTTGATCGATGAGCCGCATGCTAGTTGGGCCTAGCCCTAATCATTGCTACATGACGCGCTAGTATCATTGCATACATCATGATAGTTACATCTTCTTTATGATTTGTGTACTTTTGTAAAGTGTGAAAGATCTTCTCTACTTTTTGTAATATATAGAGTGTTGCCCCTAAAGTGAGGAAAGGATCCCAAAGTGGACAAATTAAAAGATCCCAAAGAGGACAAATGAGAGAGAAATAGAAAGAGCCATTGAGGCCACCAAAAAATACAAAAATATATAAAAAAGATAAAAAGAAATAAAAGGAGAGAAGGGGGCACACTACTATTCCTTTTTAGAGATCCACACTCGTACTCCCTCTTATATCATGTACTCCATAGAGATTATCATTCATGCATATAGCTATGTGGGAACCTTCACACTTTAGAACTTGGCTTGTATATTCCAATGATGATCCTCCTCAAATGAGCTCTAGGTCTTCTTGAGAAAGCAAGTTGGATGCACCCCCACTAGTTCCATTGGAGAGCTTTTAGCTCATATGTGCATCCGTTAAATGGCAATCCCTATTCCTCACATATCTATCATTTGGCTTTCTCTCGCCTATGATTGTCCTCATTGATGTGAGCCTTTCACACCTTTTTGTCTTCCTCCTCCACCATATTCTCTCTTTGCCATCCTAAGTGTCAACTTTCTTGCTTACGCTCATCCATTGCATCAGTGCTTAAAATGTCGAAAAGGAGTGGATCATTTTGAGTTGTACCTGGCTAGTGGTCTAGGGATGAGTCAAGATAAGATTCCAAAGAAGACCAAGTGTGAAACTTTAGTAGATTGAGTTCTCAACATAAAAATACTTTTTCTCGTATATCCCTATCCCCTTCCTTGCACGCAAACACCATTTGGAGACATTCGAGTCACGGACAGCGAGAGCTCTTGCACCTTTATCTTCTTATGTTGCTTTTTTCAATACTAAATATAGACCATTGCCTGTTATGACTTGAATTGAATTACATGCCTTGATTGCTTTACTTAAAAGTTCTTATATGGTTGTTAGCATGTGACCACATAAATTATGCTTGTTATCATTTAGCTATTCGAGGACGAGCAGGAATTAAGCTTGGGGATGTTGATACGTCCAAAACGTATCTATAATTTCTGCTTGCTCCATGCCTCTTTTTTGTTATATTGCTATGATATTGATGAACTTCCATAAACTTTTGATCATATTTGGACTAACCTATTAACTCAGTGCACCCCAGTGTCAGTGCCTGTTTTCTGTTGTTTTTCTATTTCAGGTTTCCCCCTTATTAAAAGTACCAAAAAAATTCCTGGAAAAATATAGGAAAAATCAGCGTACCGGAAGCTTCGCGAAGATCCCGAGAGGGGCAAGAGGGGAGCCAGGGGGCCCCAGGCGGCCAGAGGGCGCGGCCCCACCCCTGGCCGCGCCAGGGGGCGCCTGGAGCCCCTGGCCCACCTCTGGCTGCCCCCTTTCGCCTATTTATTCCCCGTGACGAGAAACCCTCGGGGACGGAACCCTTTTTTGCGATCTCTCCTCTGTTTCGCCGCCGCTGCGCTTCCAAGATCGGGAGCACCAGAAGACCTCTTCCCGTCACCTGGCCGGAGGGAGGAATCACCTCCGGGAGCTTCTCCACCACCATGGATGCTTCCCGGATGAACCGTGAGTAGTCCACCTTGGCCCATGGGTCTATGATCAGTAGATATGTGATGTTCTCCTCCCTTCTTTGTTCTTCATGGATTAGACCTCGTGAGCTACCCTACATGATCGAGGCACATATGTAATCTTTCTGCTGTTGCTATGTTGAGTTTGTTGGGATCCGATGGATTATGAGATTATGTTCAGATTGTGATTGAGTTATATATTTGATTCTCTTCTTTTATATTTATGTTCTTGAGTAATTCTTGCATGTTCTCCGTTGTTGTTTATTGCTTTGGCCAAGTAGTAGGTAGTGACTCCAAGAGAGAGCGTTATGCATGATTGTGGGTTCATGCCCCCCGATGACTAGCCTTAGTGACAGAAACATGAGTCTAGGGGATGTGCTGTTGCCACAAGGGGGAAAACAACGGTTCTTGTACTTGCGGGTGCAAGGATTGTTCACTTTACGCAAAGTTCTTTAATGCAGTTGTGTGTTGCTTTGAGTTTACACTTTGGGTGGGATTCACAACTTAAAACCAGCGAATGTTCTGGATAGATATCTCAAGGTGGATGATTAGTAGGTAGATGCAGATGGATTTTGGTCTACTTGTCTTGGCGTACTGCCCGTGCTTTTGAGCCTCTTCCTTTTTGTTTAGCATAATTAGCATTGGTTTGCGCACATAATCCTGTCAATGGCCCAGCTGTAATTTGTTTACCTCGCATGGCTATTTTATTGTATTTTGGGAGAGAGACATCACTAGTGAACATCATAGGACCCCGTTCCATATTTCCAACACTGTTTATACCTTCAATTTACTTTCAGTATTTACTTTACCGTAGCTATCACTATCATTATTATCTCGTGTGTTTTATCCTTTGTAAACAACAAGGCCGGAGGAATTGACAACTCCTCTGTACTCATTGGGAGAAAAGCTATCTGTTGTGTGTGCAGGTCCAGGCAAAGCAAGTGATTATCATAAAACAGCGCCTCACTTGCCGAACCACCTACTTGTCGACCTTGGAGTCCTACTGGAGACAATCTAAACCTTAGCATCTTCTCTAAGGGAAACTTTCCACTATGCTACATCTCACCTTCCACTTGGGGTAACCAACGAGGGGCGAGTATTATCTCGTGTATCAGGAGGTGGGGGGACATAGGTGAAAATCGCAATGCAAGGCTCTCCTCGAGGGTTTCTTGAATGGGGTGTAAATATAGGTCGAAGGGGGGCACCGGGGGGTGGATACTCCCCCCAGGCGCCCTGCTAGCGCGACCTAGGGTGGGGCCGCGCCAGCTGGCTGCCTGGGAGGGGTGTGGCCCCTGTAGGTTATCGTTTGTAGCGTGATCGATAAATAAGAGTGTCGAACCCAACTAGGAGCAGAAGGTATTGGTATGTGACTTTGGTAAAGAAATAGCTGCAGGAACTGAAAGATAGCTTTTTAGGGGTTTTCGATATAAGCAACAAAAAGATAAAGGCGAGCAAAGTAAAAGACACTGAGGATTAAAAAGGGGCCCGATCCTTTTGAGAAAAGGATAGGCCTGGCAACTGAACTTATAAAGGCTAAAGCGTTCTTGAGGACACACGGGAGAAATAGTCATTTGCTTTCGCCATATTCCGCATCGATACTATGTGATGTGTTGATAAGTGTTGAGTGGGTGGACCTATGCTAGTACACCCTCTAGACTAAGATAAGTGCACTCTTATGATTAAACATCTTGCAAGCATGCGCAAATAAAAGATAGTAATTAAGGCAAAACCCTAACCATAGTAATGCGATCGATGATCCATTATTCCCTTATGCAAAAGCGTGCGAACTGGGATTCTGGTTTCTTTCACTCCGGCAACCCACCGTAAGCACTCTTTATACACAATGTATTCCCCTAGTTCCTTAATAAGGCGAAGTGTTGCGCATTCAACTCACACAACACCACTAGGAAAATAACAACATACCTTAAATATCAAACAACACATATTACTTCAACATCATATGACTACTAGCAACTAGACTTCTCCCATGTCCTCAAGAACTAAAGTAACTACTCACATGACATAAAAGAGATCATGATCAGTGGGGATAAATAGATGATAAAGAATCTGGACATAATGATATTTCTCCAACAAAAAGTCAATAGCATTCATCACACGGTAGCAATCAACACCAGTAGAGTAGAGAGGATAGATAGTACGGATTACAACACAAGTTGAACTTGTGAGATGAGATTGGATGATGGTAGGGATGGTGCTGATGTTGGGGATGATGTTGATGATGATCTCGATTATGCCCGTGACGATGGTGATGACGATGGCGACAATCTCCCCTTCCGGGAGGTGTTCTCCCCGGCGGAATCTGCCCGCCGGAAATGTCTTTTCTCCTCTGTTGGTTTCCGCCACGGAGCGGCGGTGGAACTCGAGAAACTCCTCCCTTTTTAGGGTTTTCGGACGACGAGGGATAAATAGGCCGGAGGGGGAGCCTAGGGTGGCCCCAGGGGTTCAGGCGGACACCCGGCGCGGCCAGGGGTGGGGTCGCGCCAGGGGGGGCGTGGGCTCCTGGTGGCCCCCATCTGGTATCCGTCTTGCGTGTCCCCATCATTCTTCTGGAAAATGACCTTCGTCGATTTTCAGGTAATTTAGAGGTATTCTGTTTCAGCAACTCGGCGTCCACTCTTCACCGCTGAATCCTGCGTCTGCTGCTTGGGCATCGGAAAGTTGCAAACTGTGTAAAACAAGCCAAAACAACATAAGAATAGCATCATAACATGAAATATATCAATGAATAGGAAAGAATTGCTATATAAAATAGTGATGCATTTTGGACGTATCAACTCCCCCAAGCTTAGACCTCGCTTGTCCAAAAGCGAATACTGAGCTCGGTAAACCTGTCCACAAGTTTAGAAAGTGAAGTGTCGATAAATAGAATACGGACAAGACGCGTCATGATTTCTTCACCAAACTCAGGCATCCTCAACAGCAACCTCAATTCATAAGGTCCTTATGAGAAAGTAATAACAATTATAATCAAAAGTAGGGCTGAGAAAACTCATCAAATTATGGCAAACATATCCTTGGTCAAGGGACAACTAATAACTTTTACTTTTGCTCTTTCTCTTTATAATGAAACAATTTGAAGGCTTTGAAAGAACATCTTATTAGTCATGAAGTGCAAATGCTAACACAAAGGAAGATGCTTGCTTAGCAAAAGCTTTCGCAAACAACTCACTTATCAAAACATCATGTCAACAATGATGTGGCATGGGAAAACTTAATGCAGCATTATAAGGATGAATCCTCATCAACATCAAGTGTCTGTTCTCTTTGGGAAAAGAAGGAAGTAGGAAAACTGACTCAACATAAAAGTAAAAGAACGGCCTTGTTATAGGCAAGCAGGGAAAACTCATGTGCTATCCTTAAATCAAACAGAATGAAAATAAATTTTGGAGGTGCATAGTTTGTCAACGAATGCTAATAGATAGCTCAATTACTTCTCAAGCTGGACAAGTTTCGAGAAACAGCTCCCAAGTGGGGACGATCAGATCCCCTTAATCTCCTTTGTTTATCACTGCCAAAGTTTCTGATTTCTCATAGACCAAGCATGAAGGAGGGTTTGTTTATTGTATTATCTTTCGAGCTAGGCGCACTCATGCCAGTTCCTCCTCGTATAATGGGTTTGCAGATTAGACATGCAATCCCAGGGGAAAACTTGTCCAACTTAAGAAGATCATGAATTACCTACTACTTCCTCATGAGCTAAACAAGAGGCGCAAAACAGAAGATTTTGAACATTTAAGGATAACACATAAATTCTATACTTTTAGGAGTGGTAGGTAAATACCACGAATAGGAAGGTATGGTGGACTCATAAGGAAGATATTGGTTTCAGGGTATGGCTGCACAAGCAGAAATTGCTTGGCAAAGAGTTTGGCTAGAAAAGGCTTTGAGAGAACAGACAATTGATGCTAACTTAGATGCAAAACATATAAAGCATAAACATTAAGGTAAGCATGGCACATCAAGTTGTTTTCCTTGTCAACATAACACTTCAAGCATAACAACATAAAGGTTTTGGCTATGTCGCTACTTGCGAAAACATGCATGTTGTCATGACCAAAGCTATGTTTGCGAAAATTAAATAAAGTTTTCACAGCCATACCTGGTATAAGGTCAATACTCCCTATAGGAATCATCATATAAGGCCGATTACGTGAAGAGAATACCGAGTGCAGCGAAGGAACCAATATAATTCTCATTAATATTCCATCATAGACGACTCCACACTCACGGATACAGACTCTCCACAGAAGGAGTGATAGACCTCAATGCAAACACCTATTTCATATAATAACTTCCCTAGACATGATACGACTCTACTTGACTCTAAAATACTAAGATAAATATTAAGATATCGGGCACTCCCCCAAGCTTGGAACAATCTAAGGGGATGCCATTACCTGAGGAGATTTACTCCTCATGCATGTTGTTGTTGTTGTTCACGTAATCTTGGACAAAGCGCTTCAATGGTAGAGGTTCCCCCGTCTCATGAGAGGCTTCAATCTCCAAGATCCTGCTTCGAGCACCTAAACCCATGCGCATAAACTTTAGTTCATACTCACAGTTCTGGTTGTGCAGATCATAAATCTGCCCTTGGAGCTCGTCAATTCTTTCTTCTGCTGCAGCAATTCTTGACCGCATCCCCCTCATCTCCTTCTTGTGGAATGTCTTGAGCTTGTTGATGAGGTCGAAGTTGGCCTCAACACCCCGCTCAACTATCTTGTTGTACTTGAAGACTTCTTGCTCCACTTCTTCCAGCATGGCCTTTATGCTCCCCTCCTTGACATGTTCCTTTTGATCTTCTTGGTGAAGAACTCCATTCTCCAACCGAACGGTTTGAGGGTGCTTCTTCACCTCAGCGAGGTAAGGTTTGATGACGTTGACAACGAGCTTGTCCTTGGGGGAACTTGGGGAAGCCATGGCACCAAGGTCTAGACGAAAGTTTTCCTGGCAGAAACAACTCGAGAATAAAACACATGAAATCGCGAGATGCGGTGCCGAAACTATCCAGGCAAATATATAGCAAAAATTTCTGCAACAATAGGAAGGTAACGAGCCAAAGTGGAGTCGGAGACGGACTCCGGGGTGCCCAGGCGGCCACCCGACGCGGCTAGGAGGTAGGCCACGCCAGGGGGGCGCCTGGACCCCCTGGAGCTCCTCTCCGGCTCCAATTAGGCTCTGAATTTTCTATATTTTGCAACAACTCGTAATATGGAACTTTTATGGCGGTTCGCAATGTTTCCTTACCGTGATACATACATTTTCTTATTCTGCTTCTGCTGGTGTCTGGAACTGGGTTGCAACATATTCTTCGTGAGTTGTTGTGTGTATTAAATTTACATCAACATTGACGGGGTCTCCCGCCATGTAATGCTTGAGTCTTTGCCCATTCACAACTCTAGGTTTGGTGCCATAAAAATTGTTAATCTTGATTGCACCATAGCGGTATACTTCTTCGATATGAAATGGCCCTTCCCATCTGGAAAGTAATTTACCTGGAGAAAACCTAAAACGAGATCTAACCAACAAAACTTTATCACCAACATTAAATTAACGTTTCAAAATCCTTCTATCGTGCCACTTCTTAACCTTTTCCTTAAACATTTTAGCACTCTCGTAAGCTTCACTTCTCCACTCATCTAGAGAATTCAAATTCATGAGAGGCTTTTCACAAGCTAACTTTGGGTCAACATTAAGCTCTCTAACATTCCAGAAAGCTTTGTGTTCCAACTCTAATGGCAAGTGGCAAGCCTTGCCATAGACCATCTTATAGGGAGACATGCCCATGGGGTTATTGTAAGCAGTTCTATACGCCCACAAAGCATCTCGTAACTTCTTTGACCAGTCCTTCCTAGAACTGTTAACTGTCTTTTGTAAGATCAACTTGATCTCTCTATTGGTGAGCTCAACTTGCCCACTAGTTTGAGGATGGTACGGCGAAGCAATTGTATGATTGACATCATACTTGGCTAAAGCTTTTCTAAAAGCTCCATGCATGAAGTGTGATCCTCCATCAGTCATGAGGTACCTAGGTACACCAAACCTAGGGAAAATACATCTTTGAGCATTTTCAAAGATGCCTTGTGATCAGCACTCTCAGTGGGAATTGCTTCGACCCAATTGGTTACATAATCAATAGCCACTAAAATGTGAGTGTACTTGTGCGAGGGAGGAAAAGGACCATAAAATCAAAACCCCAGCAATCAAAAGGCTCAATAACTAGAGATTCATTCATATGCATCTCGTTCCTTCTACTAATATTACCAAATCTCTGATACTTATCACAAGATAAAACATAATTTCTAGCATCTTCAAAGAGAGTAGGCCAATAAAAACCTGATTGGAGAACCTGATGTGTGGTTCTCTCACCGGCATGATGTCCTCCATAGGGACTATCGTGACATTGTCTGAGGATATCCTTCTGCTCGTGCTCCAGTATGCATCTTCTCACGATCCCGTCCGGACATTCTTTGAAAAGATGAGGGTCATCCCAAAAGTAGTGCCTCAAATCATGGAAGAACTTATTCCTTTGTTGAAATGTTAAACCTGGAGGCAAATACTTTGCAACAATAAAATTAGCATAATCTGCAAACCAAGGATCGGAAAGATATTTTACTTTTACAACAGCAAGTTGTTCATCTGGAAAACTGTCGTTGAATGGGATGGGGTCATGCGGTATATCTTCCATGCTTGAAAGATTGTCCGCCACTGGATTGTCTGCTCCTTTTCTATCAACAATCTGTAAATCAAATTCTTGAAGAAGGAGAACCCACCGGATGAGTCTTGGTTTGGCATCCTTCTTTTCCATAAGGTACTTAAGAGCAGCATGGTCAGTATGAATAATAACTTTTGAATCAACAATATAAGGTCTAAACTTATCACAAGCAAACACTACTGCTAAGAATTCTTTCTCAGTAGTAGCATAATTCTTTTGGGCGCTATCAAGGGTTTTGCTAGCATAATGTATAACATTCAATTTCTTATCAACCCTTTGTCCTAAAACAGCTTCAACAGAAAAATCAATAGCATCACACATAATTTCAAAGGACAATTTCCAATCAGGTGGTTGTACTATAGGAGCGGTTATTAAAGCTTTCTTAAGAACATCGAAAGCCTCCTTACAATCTTCATCAAATACAAAAGGAACATCCTTCTAGAGAAGATTAGTGAGGGGTCTCGAGGTCTTAGAAAATTCTTTAATAAATCTTCTATAGAAACCAGCATGACCAAGAAAACTATGAATACCTTTAATGTCCCTTGGATAAGTCATCCTTTCGATAGCTTCAATCTTCGCCTTGTCCACTTCCATTCCCCTCTCGGAAATCTTGTGACCAAGAACGATCCCTTCGTTAACCATGAAATGGCACTTCTCCCAATTTAAAACTATGTTTGTATCCTCACTTCTCTGCAAAACTTTATTAAGATTGTGGAGACAATGGTCAAAGAAAGTTCCATATACGGAGAAATCGTCGATGAAAACTTCCACAATCTCCTCACAGAAACCATGAAAAATAGCAGACATGCATCTCTGAAAAGTAGCTGGTGCATTGCATAAACCAAAAGGCATACGCCTGTAAGCATAAGTACCGTAAGGGCACGTGAAAGTAGTCTTCTCTTGGTCGGCAGTGTTAACATGAATTTGAGAGAAGCCAGAGTACCCGTCAAGATAGCAAAAGCGGGTGTTTTTAGACAACCTCTCAAGTATCTGATCGTAAAGGGAAGCGGGTAATGGTCCTTCCTGGTTGCCTTGTTCAACTTCCTATAATCAATACACATTCTATATCCAATAACAACACTTTGAGGTATTAGTTCATTTTTATCATTAGGAACAACAGTCATACCTCCTTTCTTAGGAACACAATGAACTGGACTTACCCACCTACTATCATATATAGGATAGATGTTACCTGCGGCTAGAAGCTTGAGAATCTCCGTCCTAACCACGTCCTTCATCCTTGGGTTCAGCCGTCGTTGATGATCAACAACTGGCTTAGCAGCGGGCTCGAGATTGATAGTGTATTGGCAAATCAATGGACTAATCCCCTTAATTTCATTAAGGGTATAGCCCAAGGCACCACGGTGTTTGCGAAGTGTCTCCAATAATCGCTCTTCTTCGAATCCTGAAAGGTTAGCATTGATAATAACAGGATATATTTTATTTTCATCTAAATAAGCATACTTGAGCGTATCGGGAAGTGGTTTGAGGTCAAACATCGAGTCTTAGTTTGGTTGTGCTAGGATTCCTAAAGGTTCAACCGGGAGGTTGTGCTTCAGGATAGCAGCTCGTCTTTCAAATATTTCGTCTAACTCATCTCTCTCCTGCATATGCATATCATTCTCGTCGTCTTCCATTTATTGCTGCAAAGGGTCATTAGGAGGAATAGCAATAGAAGAAATAACTTCAATAATTTTATCATCACTAGCTAAATTAGCACCACGAGGCTGCTTGGAGAACTTAGTAAAGTTAAATTCATATGGCTCACCATTGAATTCAACAGAAACTTTACCTTTTTTGCAATCTATTATAGCACCACAAGTGTTGAGGAAAGGTCTACCAAAGATAATAGGGAAAAAACTATCTTGCACTGAACCAAGTACGATAAATTCGGTTGGATACTTTACCTTTCCGCATAGGACTTCAACATCTCTCACAATTCCAATGGGAGAGACAGTTTCTTTGTTTGCTAGATAAATAGTAACATCACTATCTTCAAGTTCGCAGGGTGAAATCTCACCCATGATCTCCTAATAGAGTGAATAAGGAATAGCTCTTCAAGTTCGCTAGATAAATAGTAACATCACTATCTTCAAGTTCGCAGGGTGAAATCTCACCCATGATCTCCTAATAGAGTGAATAAGGAATAGCTCTAGCACTTGATCCCAAATCGCATAGCCCGTAATAATTGTGATCTCCTATTTTGACAGATACAACTGGTGTACCTGAAATTGGGCTTTTATTCTTGGCGGTGACAATGTTAGTTGAAACAACACAAAAATTTGTATCTGAAGTAACTAAATCTTTAACCACCGCAACTTGAGGATTGACCTTGATCAAGTCCTCAGGTTTGTCAGTTCGTCTCTCACTTTTATTTATTATGCCTGTCACAAAAGAGTGCTCCCTTATCCTTGTAGAAAAAGGGGGCTTTTAATAAAAAATTGCAGGAAGAATAGGGTCTGCAACATTTATATCAACATGTAATTCTTTAAAGGTTTATGATACTGATCCTTCTTCTCCTTAGAAGAGTCAATGTGAGAGGCAAAGTTCTTACAAAAATCAATCATAAGCTGGGAATCAAGACCAATCTTAGAACAAAAGGTATTAAAATAATCAGTTTTCACATAGCTCTCAATGTAATCATGCTCATAATTTATAGCGGGTTCAATACCTTTATCAATTTCCCAGTCTTCGGTGTTCTTCTGAATCCTCTCAATGAGATCCCACTTTTCTTCAACACTTCTTGTTTGGAATACCCCGCTAGAGGAGGCATCCAACATCTCCTTATCCCGACGAGAAAGCCTGGCATAAAAATTTGTAAGTATAATATCTTTGGGGAGTTCATGAATAGGACATTTGAACATTAGGTACTTCAGTCTCCCCCAAGCTTGAGCGATGCTCTCTCCGTCACGAGACCAAAATTTATAGATGTAATTCCTGTCTCGATGAATTTCATGAAGAGGATAAAACTTTGTATAAAAGAGAGACATAAGCTCTTGCCAATTAAGCAAGTGTGAGTTATCAAGGAGCTTATACCAATCTGAGGCTTTATCTATAAGTGATATGGAGGATAATTTCTTCATGACAAACTCCATTGACACACCTACAATCATAAATAAAGAACATAGTTGTGATAAATATAGCAAGTGTTCACCTGGATGTCTATCTCTTGCGTAACGATTAGCCAAGACATAATTGATAATACCAGATGGTATTTTGTAAGGCACAATTTCAGTAGGGGCGGGAGTGACCACCACAGTTGTGGGGCGTTTCCACATAAACAACGAACCAAGAGTAGAGGTGTCCATAAGGACAAAGAGCAGCAACAAAAAAAATAAAAACAGAAATGTAAAGAACTTCCTTACCAGCTTCACTTACTAATAGCTCTACGCTCCCCGGCAACGGCGCCAGAAAACAGTACTTGATGACCCTCAACTATAGGGGATCGTTTGTAGCGTTTTCGATAAATAAGAGTGTCGAACCCAACGAGGATCAGAAGGTATTGGTAAGTGACTTTGGTAAAGAAATAGTTGCAGGACTGAAAGATAGCTTTTTAGGGGTTTTAGATATAAGCAAGAAAAAGATAAAGGCAAGCAAAGTAAAATACACTGAGGAGTAAAAAGTGGCCCGATCCTTTTGAGAAAAGGATAGGCCTGGCTACTAAACTTATAAAGGCTAAAGCGTTCTTGAGGACACACGGGAGAAATACTCATGTGCTTTCGCCATATTCCGCATCGGTACTATGTGCTGTGTTGATAAGTGTTGAGTGGGTGGATCTATGCTAGTATAGCCTCTACACTAAGATAAGTGCACTCTTATGATTAAACATCTTGCAAGCATCCGTAAATACAAGATAATAAGTAAGGAAAAAGCCTAACCATAGAAATATATGATCGATGATCCATTGTTCCCTTATGCAAAAGCGTGCGAACTAGGGTTCAGGTTTCTGTCACTCCGGCAACCCACCATAAGCACTCTTTATACACAATGTATTCCCCTAGGTCCTTAATAAGGCGAAGTGTTGAGCGTTCGACTCACACAACACCACTAGGAAAATAACAACACAACTTAAATATCAAACAACACATATTACTTCAACATCATATGACTACTAGCAACTAGAATTCTCCCATGTCCTCAAAAACTAAAGTAACTACTCACAAGACATAAAAGAGATCATGATTGTGAGAACCCGGAAATAATTTCGAGACCCTCCTGTGTTTAATTGTCAATCCCAGGATCATTGTTGACAACACAGCGAAATGATATCATTGTAGAATACATAAAGATTTTACAAGACCATAATCTGCCATAAGGAATACATATAAAATGTCTCATGACATTTGTTACAATCAGGAAACAGCGGAAAGTAAAATGCGTAGCGACTCCATCTCAGCCACAAGCAGTCGATGTAGTCCACGTGCCCTCACTCCTACAGATCGCCATAGTAGTCGTAATCATCACCTTCGTCTTCATTGAACTCTGTTCAACAAAATTATTGCCATGAGTACATTTCGTACTCAACATGCCTCCCGGGAAAGGTCCTAGTAACTACATGAGGCTTCAAAGGAAGGTTGTATGGTTCTTTTGCATAAAAGCTAATTTTGTTTCAAAAAGCATAATAATTTGATAAGCGGTTTTAGACGAAAACAAAATTTTCTCTATCATAACTTTCAACAAGGTGAGGATCCTCGATCCACTCACATTCATCATAGGTTCCAAGAATAGGGGCAAAGAGGGAATAAGCAAGACAGGTTCCCGTATGTCAAGAAAGATTCATGTGCCGTCCATGACCGTGGACACGGCTATTCGAATAGTTTTACACTCTGCAGAGGTTGTACCCTTTACCCACACGACACAATCTCGTCTTGACGCCACCAGCCGTCGCTGGCGTAGTACACTATTTTGTATACCGGCAGGGAGATTGTGACGAGGTCTTTCATTAGACCCACCCTTACTATGACATGCCCACTAGGTTTCACAAGGTAGTAACCGCAGTTCACAGTCCTGGCCCCCTTTTGTGCCGAGGATACTCCTCGCAAGGCAGCTATCCCATCTACGGTACGACGATGTCGATAATAAGGATGAACTAACTAATTAACCAATCCAGTGCCCATATAGCATGTGGTTGTACGGTTTTCACAATCTTCAAATCCAAGACTTATTGGGCCTCATGTGGCACGGACGACGGATTGCCCCCTTCACCTCATGAAGGGCAGCCAATCGCTCCTTCAATCCTTGATCCAGCTGTCACCCGCACCAGTATTTAGATGGTAAGTTTCACCCAGAGTAGAAGAGAGTAGAGGAAGTCAAAAATGGCCAACCGGCCTAGCTTAGCAAGCTCAGTAACAAGTTTCAAGTGTTAATGATCCAAAGATCATTCAGATAAGCACCTATATAATAATTAGCATGGCTAAGCATTTCTACTCTAGTAGATTACTATATAGTGCTACTCAGGTGTCAAGTAAATAGGCGACAAGAGGATCAGGGTAATGTGCCAATCGACACGGTAACTACAAGATAAAATAGCATGCAATAGTGGTTATAAAATACAATGCAATTTTGTAAAACATAGGATAAACATGATCAAAGAGGGAGGCATGCCTTCGTTGTTGAGTCCATCTTCAGTAACTTGAGTTTGTCCATGTCCAATAACGTCACTCCCTACTCGTTGTAACGATAAAAAATGAAAACAAATAAATACTAAAGCAAAAGTAATTCCAAATAACATCCACAAGAAATTATGGTTGGATGGACATCAAGATATTGATCAAGATGGAGATTCCAAAATGAGATAGATGATAGGAAGATAATTGAGAGGATTCAGTGGATATGCAAGGATTGGATTGAAACGGCTAAGGAAGGCTCGACGATCGAGACTAAAATTCTAACAAGAACTATGATACTAGCAGCTAGTAGTCCACTACACATCTCGACTAACTGTATAGGAAACTAGTATATAATAACACAATGACATCTAACACACATGGAAAGGAACTATCCTATGCATTTTAACTACACAATCACAACATGGCATTTCGAAGCTACAAGTTAACCACAAATAAATATTTAGATATAATCTAAATATCTATAATGGTCAACATCAAGCATAATCACACATCAACCATTACAAATATTAGCATTCTTTACTATAACAAGATACAATCCAATACCATGGAAAAAACGAACTAACAATTAAATGATAAGACACATGTCATACAAGGCATGTGAACATAGAATCATAAATATTTTTTCACTAACAACACAAGAATCAAGCATACGAGTTATCATGAGAAGATACTAAACTAGGACATGCTCTTAATAATAAAGAACTACTAATACTAATGACCACTAGGAATTATATCATCACCACATGCTTAAAATAACAAAGCAAGATGCACACACTAAGAGTATGATCAAGCACAACTCTAACAACATCATATATGACTCATCCTAAGCATATGACGTGTCATAGCAACAAGTATTAAAGCACTCATAATACTAACATGAAACTTAGTTAAATATCTATAAGGAAGAACTCAACTAGGTAAATGTAACACACCAAGCATCATAAGACATGAGAGATTTCTTGCATGAAGATGTCTAGGCATTAAATAACGCAATGGAAAGGTAATCAAAATATAACGAAGTCTAGGCATAAGAAAAATACAGCGCCAAGATAAACTTAGATGAATTCTAAATAGATATGATCATCTCGCAAGATGCCACACTAAGCTACAAATACAATACACAAATAACTATAACATAACTTGGTTTATATGAACTAACATAAATAGTAAGCATGACAATATGATACAACTCTACAAGACTAGTTATGAAATGTACGACCATTGAAGCATGGAATTAGCACATAACAATACCATGTTAATTATGAGATATAAACACATGGAGAAAACACATATATGTATGTATGCAAGTAAATAACTAAATCATGATATGAACCAAATCAACTTGCATTATAGGAGCATGAATAACATGATAACAAGCATTTCTATCTTGTGTGACCTACATCTAATAAATAAATAGATAAACAACTAGGCATCATACAAAACATTTGTTGATACACACATGAAATACATTCTAGTTGTCTAATCACAACAACATGGCATGATGTTAATAAAGCATAAATTACTCAATAAATGAATGTACGAGATCAACAAATTATTATCATGTAAATATATAAAGTGAAGGCTAACCATAACCATGTACTTATAATATTAACTATGAATTTGTACAATAAAGAAAGATATGATCAAAACATGAATTTTATTTTGAGCAAGTGTTAACATGACATCAAAATAAACTTTGATAATAAACACACATGATAATCATCAAGATGTAATAAACTAAGTTCGATGCCACATGAATAAATTCTATATAACTATAAAAATATGAATCAAGTCATAAATCACCCAACCATGGAATATTGCATCTACAAAATAAGAGGGAGCACAACTCAACTACCATGAAAGATAAATTGTCCTAATTATGTGATGAACTATTGCAACACATACCAAACACTAATAATATGCCTACAACAAAACAAATTGCCACAAGCATAAAATATATGTAGCAATATTAATCTAAGCATGGCACAAAGAAATCAACCACGAAATCTTGCATAACAGTTATCTAAAAAATAAGAAGAACAACTAGGCAATAATATGTTATACGGTAAAGAACCACAATGAATTTATTCTCAAACAATAAATCATTGCACTTGATTTCTAGTATAAAGGAACTATGCATCATACATAAATATACACATGAAATGACTTTAATCTATAAAGCATTCACGCAACATGGATAAATTTAAATATATAACTCATATTTAAATAAATCAAATAACACTTAGAATAATTCTACGGAATTGTAACTATGGCAACCGTAGTAATTTTGTACATGCACAAGCGAGAACTACAAGATATAACTAACATAAACAACATGATACATCACATGAAATATATTTAATAACACAAACAAAATCTAGATTAATTATATAAATATTAAACATGGCAATAATTCACAAAAACTTCCAAAGGAGAAAATCATGTGATTATGTACCGGATCAAAGAAAAATATCAACATCAATCAACATGTCAAATAATATTTCCATAACCGTAATCGGTAAAACAAATAAATCTAGCAAAACACATGTCACACAAAAATTATATGAACAATAGCATGCATTCCTAGGCATATCACAAACATATGAATAGTAATATATTAACATGTAATTTAACCAATAAACAAACACCCATCGATCTTGGCCATAACGACTATAAAATAAATACTCCCTCCGATCCATAATAAGTGTCGCACATCTAATACAAAATTTGTACTAGCTTAGTACAAAATGAGCGACACTTATTATGGATCGGAGGGAGTATATGCTAAAATTTGATTAATGAAACTAACGATCTAACTCCACCAAAGGGTTTCTACAATCACATGAATCAATTACTATATTGGGCATGAAGTCAACCGAGGAACGAAAACTATGCAAATAAACGATGCCATCAGATGGTCACCGATTTTGGTGCGCGAGGCCAACGACATAGATAGGTTAAATCATGATGTCTAGGACATACTACGAGTGATGTTGAAAATGTTTGCAAAGGGAATCGAATAGAGACTCACCGATTACGACGAATCGATGCGATGAACTCAATGAACAGAAAATTGTACACGTAGCTTTGACCCAAGGGAACGAACAGCACAAAGCTTCTCTGGAGAAAGTTTCAGAACAAAAGTGGAGGAGTAAGAAGAGAGACGCGTGAGGCTCACCTCATCTCCTCCTTTTATAGACTGTGGAGGGAGATCGAAAGGTCAATGCCAACTTATGGTATTTGGTGCACCAGTTTCTACTGAGAGATTAAGGCAATTATGCGTGAGGAAAATGACCTGAATGGATTCGTTGGTTAATAGGGAGTAACTTTCGTGTTGGTGGAAAGTTGAATTGGTGATTGTAATGACCACTAAAGAAGAGGAAGAGATGAAGGCAGCCATGAATGCATATGTTGTGTAACGTGTGTTCGTGTGAGGGTGGGAGGAGGAAGACAATGCTTCGATGGCTCTCTCGCTGGGATGGGCCGGCCCAAGTGAGAAGAGAGAAGAGAAAAAAAATTAGCCCGAGAAAAATAGAGAATAAGAGAGGTGCCAAATTGGGCTAGCCCAATTCAGTTTGGAGGTAACAAAAAAAAATATGCGGTTGAACCTACAGAAATGGAAAATGTTGAGCAAGGAAATTTTGCCTAGAGTTTATGAGAGAAAATGAATTAGATTTTTCTAAAAGGAAAATCTAAAAGAAAAGAAAAGATGAATAAACAAAAAAAAGTTCCAAAATACAAATGTGCATAATTTAATATGTCAAAGACAAGAAAAGAATATTAGATGAAAAGAGAACAATAAAACTCAAAATTTAATTTAGGTTGGAATTAATTCAAATTAAATTCTCAAAAATTATGAAAACTCAATTTAAGCATTTAATAACCAAATAAAATAAACGAAATTTTCTGGCCCTATTTTTGGAAAAAAAATTAAACATTTCGAGCATTGGGATGTTACAATGATCAGTGGGGATAAATAGATGACAAAGAATTTGTACACGATGATATTTCTCCAACAAAACTCAATAGCATTCATCACATAGTAGCAATCAATACCGGTAGAGTAGAGAGGATAGATAATACGGATTACAACACAAGTTGAACTTGTGAGATGAGATTGGATGATGGTGGAGATGGTTCTGATGTTGGGGATGATGTTGATAATGATCTCGATGATGCCCGTGACGATGGTGATGACGATGGTGACGATCTCCCCTTCCGGGAGGTGTTCTCCCCGGTGGAATCTTCCCGTCGGAGATGTCTTTTCTCCTCTGTTGGTTTCCGCGACGGAGCGGTGGAGGAACTCGCGAAACTCCTCCCTTTTTAGGGTTTTCGGACGACGAGGGATAAATAGGCCAGAGGGGGGATCCTGGGGTGGCCCCAGGGGTATAGGCGGCCACACGACGCGGCCATGGGTGGGGCTGCGCCAGGGGGCGCCTGGGCTCCTGGCGTCCCCCTCCTGTCACCATTTTGTGTGTCCCCGTCATTCTTCTGGAAAATGACCTCCGTTGATTTTCAGGTAATTTGGAGGTCTTCTCTTTAAGCAACTCAACGTCCACTTTTCACCGTTGAATCCTGCGTCTGCTGCTTCGGCATCGGAAAGTTGCAAAGTGTGTAAAATAAGCCAAAAGAACATAAGAATAACATCATAACATGAAATATATCAATGAATAGGAAAGAATTACTATATAAAATAGTGATGCATTTTGGACGTATCAGCCCCCTCCGGCGCTCCTTCGGGCCTCGTGAAGCTTCTGACACGCTGATTTTTTTTAATATTTTTCTTGGAATTTTTTAGGCTCTGTAAATATGGGTAAAAACCTGCAATTCACATACATCAGCAGGCAGAAACTGGCACTGGGTGCACTGAGTTAGTAGGTTAGTCCAAATATGTGTAAAATGGTATGAAAGTGTAGCAGAACACATAGCAATGTCACCTAAATAAGCATGGAACAAGCTGAAATTATAGATACGTTTGGGACGTATCAACATCCCCAAGCTTAATTCATGCTCGTCCTCGAGTAGGTAATGATAACACAAATAATTTCTGTGGTGACATGCTAACACACATATAAGAACTTCAAAGTAAGGCAAGTAACAATCAAGAGTTTATATCTAGTATTGAAACTAGCAAAGTAAGAACATAAAGGTGCAAGAGCTATCATTGTCCATGACTCTAATGTCTCCAAATGGTGTTGCGCGCAAGAAGTGGGAGATGGGTTTAGAGCATAAAAATAATATATAATTTAATTGATAACTCAATCTACTAAAACTTCACACTTGGTCACCTTCGGAATCTTTTTTTGACTCGTCCCTAGACCACTAGTCAGGCACAAACAAAACTGATCCTCTCCCTTTCAGCTTTGAGCACTCATGCAATGGATGAGCATGAGCAAGATATGTTGGCACTTAGGATGGCAAAGAGAAAAATGATGGGGAAGGAAGACAAAAATGTGTGAAAGGCTCACATCAATGAGGATAATCATAGGCGAGAGAAATCCAAATGACATATATGATGTTAGGCGTAGGGATTGACATGCAACGGATGCACATATGAGCTAGGTAAGCTCTCAAATGAAACTAGTGGGGGTGCATCCAACTTGCTTGCTCATGAAGACCTAGAGATCTTTTGAGGAGGCTCATCCTTGGAATATGCAAGCCAAGTTCTATAGTGTAAGGATCCCCACATAGTTATGCATGAATGATATGAATATCTCTATGGAGTACAAGTATGACTATGGAGTACGAGTGTGGATCTTTCAAAAGGAATAGTAGTGTTTCCCCCTTCTCTCTTTTTATTTCTTTTTTCTTTCTTTATTCAATTTTTTGTATTTTTGTGGCCTCATTGGCTATTTCTATTTATCTATCATTTGTCCTCTTCGGGATCTTTTAATTTGTCCTCTTTTGGGATCTTCTATTTTGTCCTCTTTGGGATCTTTTCGCCACTTTAAGAGCAATACTCTATGTTTTACAAAAAAATACAAAATCTTGACACTTTACAAGAAGTACTCAACATAAAGAAAACTGAAAACAATCATGATGTATGCAAATGTATGCCTCTGCCATTGTAGCAGGATATGCAATGATACTAGCGCGTTGATACGTCCCAAACGTATCTATAATTTCTGCTTGCTCCATGCATGTTTTGTGTGATATTGATATGTTTTAGATACACTTTCAAACACTTTTGATCATATTTGGACTAACCTATTAACTCAATGCAGCCCAGTGCCAGTTTCTATTTTCTGCTATTTTTGTATTTCAGGTTTTCCCATTATTAAAAGTGCTCAGAAAATTCCTGAAAAATATATATATAAACCAGCGTTCCAGAAGCTTCCTTACGCCCGAAGGGGGGCCAAGGGGCCCCACCTGGTGCCTAGGCGGCCAGTGGGCGCGACCTAGGGGGTGGCCGCGCCGGGAGGCCGCCTAGACTCCTAGTGGGCCCCTGGCTGCCCCTCTTGGCCCTTATTTTTACTCGCGACGCGAAAACCCTGATTCCAGACCCCTTTTCTCCAGAAGCAATTCCGATCTCCGCCGCCATCGCCAACAAGCTTCGGGGGACCAGAATTCCTATGTCGTCACCCTGCCGGGACGGGGAATTGCCCCCGGATTCATCTTCATCGACGTTGCTTCCTCCCTCCATAATGTGGGAGTAGTCCCTCCTCGGGGCTGAGGTTTCTACCAGTAGCTATGTTGTCAATTCTCTCTCCCATGATGTTATCTTCGTTGTGATCATGGGCTATGTTAATCTAGGGTGATCCCGTGATATTTCCCCTTCCTCTATGTATTGGATTGATGTACTCGCTTGTCTTTATCTAGTATAATCCCCGAGACCAAGGTGACAGCGGTCTATTGGACATGGATTAGAAGAATATTTTCATGACTGATTTCCTCTTTTGTATGTTGATTGAAGATTGAGAGTCTCTTGGTGCTTGTCTTTGACTATCCTTGAGATATGTCGTGGGGATTGTGGTACTCTCTTTGGATGGCCGCGGTGACATTGGGAAATCCATAGATTGAGAACTACAAACTTTGAGGTGTGCTTTTGTAGCCCTACATAATTCTCGTCCTCTCTTGACCACAAAGGAATGACCTCCGAGTGCGTCTCCATTGCATGTTTTATGAGAAATATCATGTGATTAGACTATGTTTATGTTGTTGAGAGTTTCCACTAGTGAAAGTATGAAGCCTAGGCTTGTTTTTATTACAGATTTATATTAACTTGCTTTGCCACACCTATCACCCATATTTTACCATCTCTTCACCGAACTAGTGCACCTATACAACTCCTAGTTGTATTAGGTGTGTTGGGGACACAAGAGACTTCTTGTATCTTAATTGCAGGGTTGATTGAGAGAGACCATCTTCAACCTCTACTTCCCTGAGTTCGATAAACCTTAGGTCAACCACTTGAGGGAAATTGATGCTGTCCTACAAAGCTCTACGCTTGGAGGCCCAACGTAGTCTACAAGAATAGAAGCGTGCATAGACATCAAGCTATTTCTGGCGCCGTTGCCGGGGAGGTAAGCGCTGAAGGTATATCTTTAGATCTTGCAATTAAATCTTTTTGCTTCTTGTTTTAATTTTCACTAGTTATGCTTATGGAAAACTGCAATCTTAGTTCGCTGTTTGGGGAAGGCCGCTTTACCACGCCCGTGGTAGAGAAGTCTCCTCCCCCTACTAAATGTATCCCGTTCAAAATACCACTTGGGATAATTGAAATAATTAGGAATGATTGTTATGCAGGGGATGGAACAGTCCATCCTAGTACTCATTTGTTGAAACTTACAGAACTTTGTGAGTTGTTTAAGATTTCAGGTTTGAAAAGAGATGGAGTCATGAGGAAATTATTTGTCTTGTCACTGAAAGGAAAAGCATTGGAATGATATAGGCTACTAGATGATTCTCACCTACGGGATTGGGAAGAGATCCAGTCTCTCTTTTACTCCAAGTTTTACCCTCTTCATGAAGTTCATGAGAATATGAATTATGTTTATAATTTCTATCCTCATGACGGAGAGAGCATATCTCAAGCTTGGGGGAGACTGAAAACTTTAATGCTAAAATGTCCTAACCATGGGCTCCCCAAAGATATAATTATTACTAATTTTTATGTGAGCCTCTCTTGACAGGATAAAGACTTTCTCAATGATTCCTCTATGGGTTCTTTCACAAACGAAAAGATTGATGCTAAATGGAAACTCCTTGAAAGAATTCAACGCAATACTGAAGATTGGGAGATCGACAAAGGTAAAGAGTCGGGTATAAGTTATGAGTATGATTGCATTAAGTCCTTTGTTGAAACTGCAAGTTTTAATAAGTTTAGTGCTAAGTTTGGGCTTGATTCTCAACTCCTTGTTGATTTCCACAAATATTTTTCTTCACATTTTAATATGCCTAAGGAGAATTGGATCAGTCATCATGAACCTTTTAAAGAGATTTGCAAAGAAAATGAAATTGTTCATGATGATTGCAACATGCATGATCCAATTCCTAAAAATGAAGTTTTATATAAGCATGTTAATTTTTCTGGAGTGGATAGACCTTGTGAAAGGCCTATGATTGAAGAAGAGAAGTATTGTAAGCAACATAAGCATGAAAGAACAATCACTTGGGTCAAAGATTTAAATGAAATTTCTAGAGAATTGTGTAACCTTTATCCTTTTACTTGTGAACTTTGTTGTATAGAGGGTCACTTCAATTTTCGATGCATGAACTTTCAAAACATAACTGTTAACCAGTTGTGTGATAAAATGATCACTTCTGATCTTTATGATGAACTTATGTTATTTTTGATGTGTGAAGAGTTATCAGAAAAGACTTCTTGGCTAGATGTTAATGCCTTCGGAATTAGCAACACTTTTCAAAATTTCCATCTCTATTGTGTTGTTAATTGCCATGAAAATGATTACATAAATAAGATTAGAAAGGAGGGAACTTTACCAAAGTATAAAAATGTCTCTTATATCTCTACTAATAAAAAGGAGAGTTTCTCCCAAGTTTCCCCTATTGTTTCTAATGATAAACCAGGATATGTGGAGAAACATCATCTCCAACCACTCCCTCCTAAGGTCAAGAAGAAGAAAAAGAAGAGGAGGAGGAAGAGGAGCAAGAAGGAAGAAGAATGGGTATCAACCTGGCCTAAGCATATCCCTCACATCAATTTTTATCCTAACGGACATAAATTTTTGGAGGACGGTGAGCTTGATTGCATTCATTATTATCCTGATGTTAAGTCCATAGGCACTATTGAAGATGATTTTGATTATGATATGCATGTTACTTTTTGTGATTGCGAAAATGATGATAATGCTACTTATGATCTTGAAAATATTTTTGGTACCAACTCTGAGAGTGATGATATGGAAAGCTCTAAGCTTGGGGATGATAGGATTGCAAGTCCTTTACCCATTAGTGATGTGGTAATTGATTATTCTTTTGCTAGTAAGAATAAAGACATCATGTTTACAAATATAGTTGCTAGCAATGATAATTCTCTTCTCTACTATGATGATGTTATAACTCCTATCTATAGTGATTTTAAAGGTACCTATGACATAAGGAGAAATTATCCTGATGAAACTTGTCATAATCATGGAGAGAATTACTCCCTTGTTGAACACCATCTTCCTAATACACAATTAATCTATAGTGTTCAAGTTGTTTATGATAATCCTACTCCCACTATTACCAATGAGAAAGATGCGTATGTGGAGACTAAGAGTACCCTTTTGCATGTGGATCATGGTAACAATGCCTTACGTGATGCTTATATTGTTGAGTTTATTCATGACCCTACTGGAAATTATTATGAGAAGGGAACATATTTTTATAGATATATCAATAATATCAAGTTCCCTCTCTTTATGTTGAAGGTTTTGAAGTTGCACTTATTTTGCCTTCCTATGCTAATATCTTTATGCTTCAATGAGTTATTTCTCTACAAGATCCCTTTGCATAGGAAGCATGTTAGACTTAAATGTGTTTGATATTTTCTTCTTGATTCTCTCTTTTGTTCTTCAACTCTTATTCCTACGAGAGCATCACTAAAATCTTAAGCCTATCTTTATGGCTATAAAGAAAGAGCTCTATCGCGACAACCCTTGTTATCTTTACTTTGAGTTTTTACTTTGAGTTTTTAGTGGTCTTGATGATTCTTAATACTGTAGCAACATCATTGTATCTTTATTTTCAAGCTTTGTGCCAAGTTATAGCCTCATATGACAATGGAAGTGAAAGTTGTGACATGCTGTCCAGAAAACATATTCTGTCCTCGTGACGGGAAAAATGAGATTAAATCACCAGTTCATCTTTTTTTGAGATGATTTTTTTACACAGCGTGCTCTATACAATCACGGAACTTTTGTATGTTCTGAGTTTTTTATTTGAGTTGTAGAAGTACCCCTAAAAAAATTCTTTACTACCTGATGTTCTGTTTTTCACAGATTCTGCCACGTTTTGTATCTCCTAAATTTTGCAAACCTTAAGCTTGATTTTTCTTTGCAAAACCCTTTTGGTAATCTTGAGAAACAGTATATTTTCAAGAATATCTTTATATCCAGTAGGGAAAAAATATTTATTAAGGGTACTAACCTCTCTAATCAGCTTATGATGAGTTATGTATGAAGGGAGTTTTCAAGTGTGCGATTGAAGATGATGAAAGAAGATTCGGGAGTGTCAAGCGCTCAAGCTTGGGGATGCCCCCATGCATCCCCAACAAATATTCAAGGAGACTCAAGCGTCTAAGCTTAGGGATGCCCCCGTGCATCCCCTTCTCCATCAACAATCATCAGTTCGTCCTTCGTCTCACTATATTTTTATCACTTCATGCGTTATGTGCTATGCTTGGAGCGTCTCGCTCTTAGGTTTACTTTTTAGTTTTCTTTAGCTTTGCCTGTTGTTCATAACAAGTTAGACCCCGTCTTACTTTGTGTGGGAGAGAAACACGCTCCACTTTCAAAATCTATAACACATCATACGATTCTTCATGCCTATCTTTTTGCTGTTGTGTGTTCTTTATCTTTTCATAGCTACTGACATGTTTAGTTTTAGTCTTAGTTTGTATTTAGCAAGAGCCTTGGCTTTTTTTTAGTTTGTTGCTGGAACTCTCTTTAGTTTTCATGTTTATCTTGTTAAGAGAGTTGGTTGTTGCACTGAGTTGTGTCTTGTCTTGAAAGTAGGTAATTGAGGTTGCTATTTAATTTGAGTAGTAACTTGCAATAGTTTTGAGGTATTGATGTGAGTAATGTTTGAAATTTTGGTGTCAAGAGCTCTAGCCTATTAGTGATAGGTGACGTATTTTGGGCAATCCGTGTTTATTTTCAAAACCTACAAAACTAGTTGAGAACTCTAGCTACTAGATGGATCGCTAATCTTCGGATGGATCGAATATTAGAGTACACTCACGTACCATGAGTCGAGGATGCCCAAGGATAACCAAACCCCCATACACTCCTCCTCGGGGTACTTGTCTCTTTGTGAACCTCCTTATTAGATTGAGAGTTACCGATAATAAGTGCATGAGTTCTTCGGACTAATGTAAGTATTGAAAGTTGACACTTCCACCTCCTCATATTTGCTAGCCTCTTCCGTACCGTGCATTGCCTTCTTCTCACTCCGATAGTTGGCGTCCACCTTCGCCGGTACATCCAAACCCTTGGCATGATATGCCATGTCATCATAAACCTCCTTATTTCTTTCCTCAAAACAGCCACCTTCTTGCACGCAAACACCATTTTGAGACATTCGAGTCACGGACAGTGAGAGCTCTTGCACCTATTGTTCTTTCATTGCTTGTTTCAATGCTAATATAGACTCATGCATGTTATGACTTGAATTGAATCACACACCTTGATTGCTTTACTTACAAAGTTCTTATATAGTTGTTAGCATGTCACCACAGAAATTATGCTTGTTATCATTCACGTACTCGAGGACGAGCAGGAATTAAGCTTGGGGATGTTGATACGTCCCAAACGTATCTATAATTTCTGCTTGCTCCATGCATGTTTTGTGTGATATTGATATGTTTTAGATACACTTTCAAACACTTTTGATCATATTTGGACTAACCTATTAACTCAGTGCAGCCCAGTGCCAGTTTCTATTTTCTGCTATTTTTGTATTTCAGGTTTTCCCATTATTAAAAGTGCTCAGAAAATTCCTGAAAAATATATATATAAAACCAGCGTTCCAGAAGCTTCCTTACGCCCGAAGGCGGGCCAAGGGGCCCCACCTGGTGCCTAGGCGGCCAGTGGGCGCGGCCTAGGGGGTGGCCGCGCCGGGAGGCCGCCTATACTCCTGGTGGGCCCCTGGCTGCCCCTCTTGGCCCTTATTTTTACTCGCGACGCGAAAACCCTGATTCCAGACCCCTTTTCTCCAGAAGCAATTCCGATCTCCGCCGCCATCGCCAACAAGCTTCGGGGGACCAGAATTCCTATGTCGGCACCCTGCCGGGACGGGGAATTGCCCCCGGATTCATCTCCATCGACGTTGCTTCCTCCCTCCATAATGCGGGAGTAGTCCCTCCTCGGGGCTGAGGTTTCTACCAGAAGCTATGTGGCCAATTCTCTCTCCCATGATGTTATCTTCGTTGTGATCATAGACTATGTTAATCTAGGGTGATCCCATGATATTTCCCCTTCCTCTATGTATTGGATTGATGTACTCGCTTGTCTTTATCTAGTATAATCCCCGAGACCAAGGTGACAGCGGTCTATTGGACATGGATTAGAAGAATATTTTCATGAGTGATTTCCTCTTTTGTATGTTGATTGAAGATTGAGAGTCTCTTGGTGCTTGTCTTTGACTATCCTTGAGATATGTCGTGGTGATTGTGGTACTCTCTTTGGATGGCCGCGGTGACATTGGGAAATCCATAGATTGAGAACTACAAACTTTGAGGTGTGCTTTTGTAACCCTACATAATTCTCGTCCTCTCTTGACCACAAAGGAATGACCTCCGAGTGCGTCTCCATTGCATGTTTTATGGGAAATATCATGTGATTAGACTATGTTAATGTTGTTGAGAGTTGCCACTAGTGAAAGTATGAAGCCTAGGCCTTGTTTCCACCATTGTTACACCATTTGTGCTCACTTTTGTCACATGTGTGCTTGCTGCATATTTTATTACAGATTTATATTACCTTGCTTTGCCACACCTATCACCCATATTTTACCATCTCTTCACCGAACTAGTGAACCTATACAACTGTAACACCCTCACTGCCAGTGAACAGTGATCACTGTTACTGTTCATCTGTACTGTTCAAAACTTTCGTTGATCAACTTGGAACAGTTCAAATTTCAAATTTCTCTTCGATGTTCTTGAATGCATGGTGATCATGGACCTTGATCATCTGGGATCAAAACAAGTACAAGACATTTGAAATAAAATTCAAACAAACCCTAGAATGCCTTGGATGAATATTAAAAATATGGTGACAATAAAATATTTTCCAAAAATCTTGGAACCACTTTTATAAAATCCCAAATAATCATGGGACCATGCCCATGTGATCATTGGTATTTATTGGGCTACTGAAAATTGTAAACTATTAATAACAGTAGCAATTCCAGGCCAATTTCTCATTTAATAATATAGTAAATTAGCAAAAAGGGTTTAGAAAAACCCTAAACTTTTTGTGGTACTCCAGATATATGTTCTGCTAATTATGGAACAATATTTGTATTTAACAAAAATGCCTAAGCATTTAAATAAAATGCAAATAAGCAATAACAGAAAAATAATAATAATGAAAACCTAAACCTACGCCTGGGGGCGAAGCCCACCAGGCCACCTCCTCCTTTTCCCCCTTGGGTTGAGCCCACCCCAGCCCACCCCGCGCCTTCTTCTCCCTCCTGTTCATCCCCTCCCCCCGTGTCACCCATCCCGTGGCCAGGGCGCCATGGCCATCGGCGTGGAGGGCATCCGCCGGCTCCCGGCGGCCTACAAGGCCGTGCCCCGCCCCCTCGCGCACGTGGAACCCTAGCGCCCCCCCTCTCCTCAGATCCCCCGTCTCCCCTTCGTCCCCCACCTCGCCCGACCTCCACAGTGGGCACGACCTCGCTGCCGGCGCGAACAACGGTGACGACGGGTCAATCCGGCGTGTCCCTTGGGCTCACGGTGGACTTCTCCCTCTCCACGCACGGGCAATCGTCCCGCAACGCCCGGAGCGCGCCGTCCGGGTCGTCTCCTCCGGCCACGGCCACCCCAACTCCGCCGCCGAATTCGCGAGCTACGGTCGTCCCCGAGCTAGCTGCCCTCCCCCTACACGTGCGTGGTGACCTCCACTACGATTCGCCCCATTCCACGCTCGCTCTCGTCGCCTGGAACGCCGCCCCCACTACGCACAGCTCCGGCCGTCACCTGGCTTCGCGGCGCCGCCGTTAGGGTAGCTACTGGCCCCCGCCTTGGGCACCAGTGGGTGCGGGGAGCCCTCCCCGTTCGATTCACCCCCCCTCCCATGTAGTTGGCCGCGCGGGCTGCTCGCGAAGGACCTCGCCGGCGTTCCCTGGCTTCGCCGTCTTCCATGGCGTGGGCGCCGTGGAGGCTCCCCTCTGTCTCCATGACAGTGGGCCAGGGCGCCCCATTTAATTGCCTGTTAAAAGATAATCAGAGAGATCAGAAAAATAATAATAATAACCCCCCATGTGACACTTGCATGTGGGGCCAACCCCCCTTAATTAACTCTCTAGTTTAATTAATCTGTTAATTAAACAGATGTCTCAATGACACCTCGGCCCCACTGGGTATTTAAGTTATTAAATTTGATTATTAGATAACAGTGTATGACATGTGGGTCCAGGTTATTTAAAATTAAACAAATTGATTTATTAATAAACAGAGGCTGACATGTGGGTCCCACATGTCAGCACTGTTCTGGATAATGTTATTAAAAATAATAAAAGAAATTATTAATAAGGGATTTTTAAATGATTTAAAATATTTAAAACTTTGAAATTCAATATCTTTTAAACCGTATTTCAGATCGAAAAACTTTATACATGAAAGTTGATCAGAAAAATATAACGGATACGGATACGCTATCCGTATGTCTACCCCACCCCCTAACACAACGAACACCGACGTTCCCCCCCTCCGGGCCGTCTGTCGACAATTCCCAGTACCGATAAAAAGTACCCGGATGAATTTATTTCGAACACGAAAGTTGTTCGGAATGGTTCAACTAACCCGGATACACCCCCCTTATGTTTGTCGGATGTACACGACACCTCCGGCATGAACCCTTCCCCCTCCGGACACCCTGTCCGGTAATCACCCGGAGCCGGTAGTTCATCCCCGGATGAATTCCCGCTCCGAGCAACGTGCATTGCACTGCGATAGAACATCGTTAACTTTACATTTGTCATGTCATTCATATGTTTACATTGCTTGCTTTGTATTTACTGTTTCTTCCCCCCTTTTTATTCTCCGGTAGACCCCGCTGCTACCGTCGACTACACTACTGCCGGGTACGACTACTTCGTCGACGACCCTGCCCCTACCCGCGAGCTTCCAGGCAAGCAGAGCCATTCTCTTCCCCTGATATCACCTATCTTTCCGTACATTTCTTGTACTAGGCATTGTTACTACTGCTGCTACGATTACCAAACCACGAAAGTCGAGTTCTACCAAGAGCACACGCGAGACAAGGTAAGGAGACGGTTCACCTTGTTGGTAACCGCAGTGACTTGGTGGGACGACAGGGCAGGCACCGATGTACTGGTGGTCCTGACTGCTATCGTTGACCGCGGGTCGGTTAAGTCGAGGCAACGATAACGGTTGTCGCGCAGGTTAATTAAAATGCTAAATGGTTCGGCGGATGAGTTGAGAGGCCCGTTGGTCTGTACGCACTACCTACACGTGGGATTACGGTGTGGGCCCTCCGCGTCGTAGTTTGTCCGAAAGCTCTTCAGACGTCAGCAGTACTGCGGCCTGATCGCCGGGAAGTGGTCTTGTCTTTTGCTGCAGCAGGTGTGTTTGGATTTGCTTTTGCTTCACCGGCCAGACTCGCACCGTGCAGGAGCGTGCAAGGGTGAGGGACCTAGACCCCTTGGCGCATAGGATATAGTCCGGCGGATGGCCTCTCTGTTGAGCCTAGGATGGGCTGCGTCGTGTCGGATAGCCTCGGTGGGGCGTTCCCTAACAAGGTTCACGCCACCCTGGAGATCCGAGCGTGCAGGCTGAACAGTAGTGCACCCCTGCAGGGAGTTTAATCTATTCGAATAGCCGTGTCCACGGTAACAGGACGCTTTATGCTGAAGCTGGATCTTACCACTAGAAACTATTATTATTAAACTGTATGGTTCCGGGTTCTCTTCCTCGCGGGGATGTCGAGGAGGTGAACTCGGAGGCATTATCATTATTGTTATTCATTACAACTTATATTATACAATGTTGCAGCAACTTCTGCTTCGTTGTTACTTTATGCTTTATATGAACTGTTGGCTGATTCTTACCTCATGCTGCAAGACATCGTCAGAAGATGCTAGTCTTTGATAGGCCTAGCTTCTTATCCTTATTCTGATTTCTATCTTGCAGTCCACTATATACAGCCTCTTCTTTCCGTTGATACAATGCATAATGCTTAGTAGCGGACGTAAGACTCGCGGGTATACTAGATACTCACCTGCTTTATTTCCTTTACTGTTTTGCCTGATCGGCCGCTGCAGTCGACGTTGGAGCCCAGGAGCAGGAGTCCCCCGGAGGCGGATACTACTACGTCGAGACCCCCGCTGACCAGGACCAGGAGTAGTTTCGGAGGCTCCCAGGCAGGAGGCCTTGCCTTTTTGATCTGTATCTCTGATGTTATTCGTGCTAGCCTTCTTAAGGCAAAACTTGACTAACTATGTCTGTACTCAGATATTATGGCTTGTATAACTTATGTATTCGTGTCCGCGTGACCCCCCTTTATTGTAACCTATTGGTTTATCCTTTTGTGTTTAGTGTTGTGCTGTGATATTCTCACCGTGGCACCCTAATCTCAGTCGTGTACCCTGCGTGTATGATTACTGTACATGGTCTGATTTTGGAGGCTTCACAAGTTGGTATCAGAGCCGACTGCTTGTAGGAAGCCACCCCACCACTACCTGGTCGAAGTTGAGTCTAGACTTTGAAAAACTATTTTGCTAACTTAATGTTTGGCTTACGGGCCCACATCGATGTCACTACGTGTGATATCTATGGTATTAGGATCCTTTTCTCCTTACCTATGCTCTGGGAATCTGCTCTCTTATCCTTGCTGGTAAGTTTTACAAAATCTGACATTAGGATCACATTCTCTTGATTCCACCCGGCGTTTTTGGTGATTCCCCCATTGATGAGTCGTGTCGCAGGAGTCGTACCCCAGATCCCGGACCGCGGATCCCATTCTCATTCTGGGCAGGCCGCGCGTTCTCTGGCATCAACTCCTGTGGCCAACAGTTTTCTTGCGGCGTGATTGACATAGTGGAATCTATGTCTCGTCGTGTAATCCTTACCGCGGTCTGTGCGCCGCCTAGTGTGTCCTTTTTCCTTAATTTCTACGACGTTACGCTGCCCGATTTTCGATTGATTCTATGTGTGGATGCGTATGTCTTATATGACTACTCCTATATATCCGCGCCTCCTCTTTGTTGTCGCTTTACCTCTTACTCGTTTCCGGTATCTCGTTAAAATGTTCATCGCTGAAATACCCCTGTTAAATTCTAGCAGGATGGCTGGTCGTGGTGGTCGTGGTCGTGGTGCCAACGATCCACCTCCACCGCCGGACTACATGGCCGCGATGATGCAGCAGTTTCAGATGAACCAATTGTTCATGCAAGGAGTCATAGATCAGCTCCAGAATCAGAATCAGAACCAGAACCAGCACCAGAACCAACCGCCTGTGGTTACTCTGCGGGATTTCATGCGTTTCAATCCCCCTCTCTTCCACTAGCCTGAACAGCCGCTGGATGCTGATGATTGGCTTCGTGAAATCACTCGACAGCTGGAGTTCGCGAATGTGAGCGCTGCTGATTATGTCACCTTCGCGTCCTATTTCCTGCGTGGTCCCGCTGCTCAGTGGTGGCACACTTACAAGGGCTCGCTAGCTGAAGGGACTGTCGTCACCTGGAATGACTTCAAGACTGCTTTCTGTGCTCGTTATGTCCCCCAGGCGATTATGAACCGTATGAAGGCCGAGTTCCGCAACCTCGTTCAGGGCAACAAAACTGTCGAGGCATACCAGAGGGAATTCCTCCGCCTCTCCCGCTATGCGGCAAGTGACCTCCCCAATGATGCAAGTAGGCAAGAGAAGTTCCGTGATGGACTCAACGCAGATCTCCAGCTTGCACTGGCTTTGCACGTCTTCCCCGACTTCGCCACCATGGTGAACCAGACTATCACTCTTGAGACCGCTCAGCTTAAGTTCGGTGGTTCGCCGAAGCGCCCCCGTGATGCTGGCTCATCTTCGGGCACAGCACAGAAGCAACGCGTTTGGCTTCCACACAGTCTTATGCGTCCAACTGCCCCTGCAGCAAGGCCGTCGTATGGTGCACCCCGTCTGCCTCCGCCCCCGCCGAGACAGCCAAAGACCGAGACTGCACCCCTTCGACCTCAACATGGCCTGTGTTTCAAGTGCCGTCAGCCAGGCCATATTTCCCGAGACTGCCCTCAGCGACAGAATCAACTGGTAGTTCACCCTGCTGGCCGCGGAAATGGTCGTGGCAACAATGGGACCCTCAACTATAATACTGGGTCAAATCCTCATGCTCGTGGTCATGCTTACAACATTGATGTTGAAGCAGCTCAGGAACAGCCCGCTACTGTGATGGGTACACTCCTCGTTAACTCAATACCTTCTACTGTTTTATTTGATACAGGAGCATCACATTCATTTATGTCTGGAGCATTTGCTTCTAAGCATGGCATTTACCACGAGAAGATACATACCCCCTTAATAGTCCGGACTCCCGGTACCCAGTGTCGTGTCGACATGGTTGCACCTAACCTCACTGTCGAGATCGAGAGATTTGAGTTCATGGTTTCTCCACACATTCTGAAAACCTCCACCATCGACCTTATCCTTGGCATGGATTGGCTGAAAACCCACGATGCCGCACTTTCTTGTGGCACCAAGGTCATCCAACTTTTTCATCCTTCTGGCGCGATTTTGAGTCACACTGCCATTGTGTCGATGAATGCCGAAGCTCGTATATATGCTCTGAATGCCTTGAATGTCGCACCTCTCGAAGGGATTGAGAAAGTCCCAATCGTTTGTGATTTTACCGACGTATTCCCAGAAGAACTGCCGGGGATACCCCCGATTAGAGAAGTTGAATTCGTCATCGACTTGAAGCCTGGCACCGTCCCTATTGCCAAGCGCCCATATAAGATGCCACCTCACCACCTCCTTGAATTGAAGAAGGAGATCGACACGGCCCTCGAGAAAGGCATGATCCGTCCTAGTTCCTCTGCTTGGGGAGCACCTTCGCTCTTTGTCAAGAAGAGTGATGGCATGAACCGTTTGGTCCAAGATTACCGACCTATCAACCAGGCCACGATACAGAACAAGTACCCTCTCCCTCGGATCAATGATCTTTATGATCAACTTGCTGGATCCACGGTGTTTTCAAAACTCGACTTAAGGTTGGGTTACCATCAGATCCGGGTCCGTGATGAGGACATCCCGAAGACTGCATTCATTACTCGCTATGGTTCATACGAGTACACGGTCATGTCATTTGGCTTGACCAATGCACCAGCCACCTTCTCCAGATTGATGAACTTTATATTCATGGAATACCTCGACAAGTTCGTCGTGGTTTATCTGGATGATATATTGATTTACTCCAAGACCGATGCAGAACATGCTGAACACCTTCGCCTTATACTTGAAAAGCTTTGAGAACACAAACTCTATGATAAGTATTCTAAGTGTGAGTTCTGGCTTCCTGAAGTAACCTACCTTGGTCATGTGATTTCCAAGGATGGCGTTGCCGTCAACCCCGAACGTATCCAGGCTATTCTTGACTGGACTCCGCCCAGGACTGTCAAGCAAGTCCGAAGTTTCCTCGGCCTTGCCAGCTATTGCCGCCGTTTTGTTGAGAATTTCTCCAAGATTGCCAAGCCTCTGACTAATCTGCTTCACAAAGGCGTTAAGTTTGAGTGGACTGATAAATGTCAAGAAAGTTTTCAAGCTCTCAAGGACAAGCTCACTTCACCCCCGGTGCTTGCTCCTCCTGATACTCAGAAGGACTTCGTGATTTATTGCGACGCGTCTCGTCAAGGATTAGGCTGTGTCCTAATGCAAGAGCGCAAAGTGATTGCTTATGGCTCTCGTCAGTTGCGTGCTCACGAAGAAAACTATCCAACACATGATCTTGAATTGGCAGCAGTAATTTATGCATTGAAGTTGTGGCGACATTACCTCGTCGGTAATCGTTGCGAGATCTTCACCGACCACCAAAGCCTGAAGTACCTGTTTACGCAACCAGACCTGAATCTCCGCCATCAGAGATGGCTCGAGACAATAGCCGACTACAACATGGGAATTTCTTACACCCCTGGCAAAGCTAATGTGGTGGCCGATGCCTTAAGCCGCAAAGCCTATTGTAGTGAGCTTGAAGTTTAGGTGCAACAGCCACGTCTGTATGCAGAACTCCACAAGCTGAACATCGAAATTGTTCCGCAGGGATATGTGAACTCCCTGGTGGTCCAACCAGACCTCGACACCCGCATCAAGACGGTACAACATTATGACTCTGACATCTGGAAGATTAAGCGTCGTGTCGCCAGCGGAGAGCCCTCATTCTTCACTATTGATGCAAATGATGATAATGTGGTGTACTTCAAGGGTCGTTTAGTGGTTCCGGTAGCCAAGGCCAACCTGAATTACGCCTCTGATGTCATGAAAGAAGCTCATGATACACCCTTGTCGATTCACCCTGGTAGTACCAAAATGTACCAAGACATTCGTCAGCGGTACTGGTAGTCTAACATGAAACAAGACATTGCTCGTTATGTTGATGAGTGTGACGTTTGCCGTCGCGTGAAAGCCGAACACCAGAGACCTGCTGGAACTCTGCAACCACTCTCTATTCCTGAATGGAAATGGGACAAGATTTAAATGGACTTCGTCACCGGATTTCCCCGATCACAGAAAGGTCATGATGCCATCTTTGTCGTCATCGACCGATTCTCCAAGGTTGCTCATTTTCGGCCTGTCAAGGAGACGATCTCTGCTAGTCAGTTGGCAGACTTGTATGTTTCCAGAATTGTTTCCCTCCATGGTATTCCGTTGGAGATCAGTTCAGACCGTGGCAGCATTTTCACCTCAAAGTTCTGGGATAGTTTCCAAGAAGCTATGGGCACTCACCTAAGCTTCAGTACTGCTTATCACCCCCAGACGCAAGGCCAAGTCGAACGAGTCAACCAAGTACTTGAAGATATGCTCCGAGCTTGTGTCATCTCATTCGGTAAGAAATGGGAGGAATCTCTTCCATTTGCTGAATTCTCGTACAACAATAGCTATCAAGCTAGTCTGAAGATGGCACCCTTTGAAGTTCTCTATGGACGTAAGTGTCGAACCCCTCTGAATTGGTCAGAAACTGGAGAACGAACCCTCATTGGTCCGGACATTATACAGCATGCCGAAGATCAGGTTCGCGTTATTCGTGAACACTTGAAAGCTGCTCAGTCCCGCCAAAAGAGCAACTATGATCGCAAGCACAAGGAAATGGTCTATCAACCTGGCGAATATGCTTACCTCCGTGTCACCCCGATGCGAGGCACTCACCGCTTCGGAATCAAAGGCAAGTTAGCTCCTCGCTACATTGGCCCGTTCCGTATTCTTTCCCGGAGTGGACCAGTGGCATACCGATTGGAATTGCCGCCGAACCTCTCTCAAGTCCACGATGTATTCCACGTATCGCAACTCCGACGCTGCTTTAAGGACCCTATTCGCGAAGTGGAACATGATATGATCGAGCTGCAACAGGACTTGACTTATCAAGAGCACCCGAGTCGTATTCTCGATCAGTCTGAACGCAAAACCCGCAACAAGACAACCAAGTTCCTCAAAGTTCAGTGGTCGAATCATTCTGAAGATGAAGCCACTCGGGAACGCGAAGATCGTCTTCGTGAGGAATACCCCGATCTTTTTCCCTCTACCACCTAAATTCTCGGGACGAGAATTCCTGTAGTGGGGGAGATTTGTAACACTCTCACTGCCAGTGAACAGTGATCACTGTTACTGTTCATCTGTACTGTTCAAAACTTTCGTTGATCAACTTGGAACAGTTCAAATTTCAAATTTCTCTTCGATGTTCTTGAATGCATGATGATCATGGACCTTGATCATCTGGGATCAAAACAAGTACAAGACATTTGAAATAAAATTCAAACAAACCCTAGAATGCCTTGGATGAATATTAAAAATATGGTGACAATAAAATATTTTCCAAAAATCTTGGAACCACTTTTATAAAATCCCAAATAATCATGGGACCATGCCCATGTGATCATTGGTATTTATTGGGCTATTGAAAATTGTAAACTATTAATAACAGTAGCAATTCCAGGCCAATTTCTCATTTAATAATAAAGTAAATTAGCAAAAAGGGTTTAGAAAAACCCTAAACTTTTTGTGGTACTCCAAATATATGTTCTGCTAATTATGGAACAATATTTGTATTTAACAAAAATGCCTAAGCATTTAAATAAAATGCAAATAAGCAATAACAGAAAAATAATAATAATGAAAACCTAAACCTACGCCTGGGGGCGAAGCCCACCAGGCCACCTCCTCCTTTTCCCCCTTGGGTTGAGCCCACCCCAGCCCACCCCGCGCCTTCTTCTCCCTCCTGTTCATCCCCTCCCCCCGTGTCACCCATCCCGTGGCCAGGGCGCCATGGCCATCGGCGTGGAGGGCATCCGCCGGCTCCCGGCGGCCTACAAGGCCGTGCCCCGCCCCCTCGCGCACGTCGAACCCTAGCGCCCCCCCTCTCCTCAGATCGCCCGTCTCCCCTTCGTCCCCCACCTCGCCCGACCTCCACAGTGGGCACGACCTCGCTGCCGGCGCGAACAACGGCGACGACGGGTCAATCCGGCGTGTCCCTTGGGCTCACGGTGGACTTCTCCCTCTCCACGCACGGGCAATGGTCCCGCAACGCCCGGAGCGCGCCGTCCGGGTCGTCTCCTCCGGCCACGGCCACCCCAACTCCGCCGCCGAATTCGCGAGCTACGGTCGTCCCCGAGCTAGCTGCCCTCCCCCTACACGTGCGTGGTGAGCTCCACTACGATTCGCCCCATCCCACGCTCGCTGTCGTCGCCTGGAACGCCGCCCCCACTACGCACAGCTCCGGCCGTCGCCTGGCTTCGCGGCGCCGCCGTTAGGGTAGCTACTGGCCCCCGCCTTGGGCACCAGTGGGTGCGGGGAGCCCTCCCCGTTCGATTCACCCCCCCTCCCATGTAGTTGGCCGCGCGGGCTGCTCGCGAAGGACCTCGCCGGCGTTCCCTGGCTTCGCCGTCTTCCATGGCGTGGGCGCCGTGGAGGCTCCCCTCTGTCTCCATGACAGTGGGCCAGGGCGCCCCATTTAATTGCCTATTAAAAGATAATCAGAGAGATTAGAAAAATAATAATAATAACCCCCCATGTGACACTTACATGTGGGGCCAACCCCCCTTAATTAACTCTCTAGTTTAATTAATCTGTTAATTAAACAGATGTCTCAATGACACCTGGGCCCCACTGGGTATTTAAGTTATTAAATTTGATTATTAGATAACAGTGTATGACATGTGGGTCCAGGTTATTTAAAATTAAACAAATTGATTTATTAATAAACAGAGGCTGACATGTGGGTCCCACATGTCAGCACTGTTCTGGATAATATTATTAAAAATAATAAAAGAAATTATTAATAAGGGATTTTTAAATGATTTAAAATATTTAAAACTTTGAAATTCAATATCTTTTAAACCGTATTTCAGATCGAAAAACTTTATACATGAAAGTTGATCAAAAAAATATAACGGATACGGATACGCTATCCGTATGTCTACCCCACCCCCCTAACACAACGAACACCGACGTTCCCCCCCTCCGGGCCGTCTGTCGATAATTCCCGGTACCGATAAAAAGTACCCGGATGAATTTATTCCGAACACGAAAGTTGTTCGGAATGGTTCAACTAACCCGGATACACCCCCCTTATGTTTGTCGGATGTCCACGACACCTCCGGCATGAACCCTTCCCCCTCCGGACACCCTGTCCGGTAATCACCCGGAGCCGGTAGTTCATCCCCGGATGAATTCCCGCTCCGAGCAACGTGCATTGCACTGCGATAGAACATCGTTAACTTTACATTTGTCATGTCATTCATATGTTTACATTGCTTGCTTTGTATTTACTGTTTCTTCCCCCCTTTTTATTCTCCGGTAGACCCCGCTGCTACCGTCGACTACACTGCTGCCGGGTACGACTACTTCGTCGACGACCCTGCCCCTACCCGCGAGCTTCCAGGCAAGCAGAGCCATTCTCTTCCCCAGATATCACCTATCTTTCCGTACATTTCTTGTACTAGGCATTGTTACTACTGCTGCTACGATTACCAAACCACGAAAGTCGAGCTCTACCAAGAGCACACGCGAGACAAGGTAAGGAGACGGTTCACCTTGTTGGTAACCGCAGTGACTTGGTGGGACGACAGGGCAGGCACCGATGTACTGGTGGTCCTGACTGCTGTCGTTGACCGCGGGTCGGTTAAGTCGAGGCAACGATAACGGTTGTCGCGCAGGTTAATTAAAATGCTAAATGGTTCGGCGGATGAGTTGAGAGGCCCGTTGGTCTGTACGCACTACCTACACGTGGGATTACGGTGTGGGCCCTCCGCGTCGTAGTTTTTCCGAAAGCTCTTCAGACGTCAGCAGTACTGCGGCCTGATCGCCGGGAAGTGGTCTTGTCTTTTGCTGCAGCAGGTGTGTTTGGATTTGCTTTTGCTTCACCGGCCAGACTCGCACCGTGCAGGAGCGTGCAAGGGTGAGGGACCTAGACCCCTTGGCGCATAGGATATAGTCCGGCGGATGGCCTCTCTGTTGAGCCTAGGATGGGCTGCGTCGTGTCGGATAGCCTCGGTGGGGCGTTCCCTAACAAGGTTCACGCCACCCTGGAGATCCGAGCGTGCAGGCTGAACAGTAGTGCACCCCTGCAGGGAGTTTAATCTATTCGAATAGCCGTGTCCACGGTAACAGGACGCTTTATGGTAAAGCTGGATCTTACCACTAGAAACTATTATTATTAAACTGTATGGTTTCGGGTTCTCTTCCTCGCGGGGATGTCGAGGAGGTGAACTCGGAGGCATTATCATTATTGTTATTCATTACAACTTATATTATACAATGTTGCAGCAACTTCTGCTTCGTTGTTACTTTATGCTTTATATGAACTGTTGGCTGATTCTTACCTCATGCTGCAAGACATCGTCGGAAGATGCTAGTCTTCGATAGGCCTAGCTTCTTATCCTTATTCTGATTTCTATCTTGCAGTCCACTATATACAGCCTCTTCTTTCCGTTGATACAATGCATAATGCTTAGTAGCGGACGTAAGACTCGCGGGTATACTAGATACTCACCTGCTTTATTTCCTTTACTGTTTTGCCTGATCGGCCGCTGCAGTCGACGTTGGAGCCCAGGAGCAGGAGTCCCTCGGAGGCGGATACTACTACGTCGAGACCCCCGCTGACCAGGACCAGGAGTAGTTTCGGAGGCTCCCAGGAAGGAGGCCTTGCCTTTTCGATCTGTATCTAGTGCTAGCCTTCTTAAGGCAAAACTTGACTAACTATGTCTGTACTCAGATATTATGGCTTGTATAACTTATGTATTCGGTTCCGCGTGACCCCCCTTTATTGTAACCTATTGGTTTATCCTTTTGTGTTTAGTGTTGTGCTGTGATATTCTCACCGTGGCACCCTAATCTCAGTCGTGTACCCTGCGTGTATGATTACTGTACATGGTCTGATTTTGGAGGCGTCACAAGTTGGTATCAGAGCCGACTGCCTGTAGGAAGCCACCCCACCACTACCTTGTCGAAGTTGAGTCTAGACTTTGAAAAACTATTTTGCTAACTTAATGTTTGGCTTACAGGCCCACATCGATGTCACTACGTGTGATATCTATGGTATTAGGATCCTTTTCTCCTTACCTATGCTCTGGGAATCTGCTCTCTTATCCTTGCTGGTAAGTTTTACAAAATCTGACATTAGGATCACGTTCTCTTGATTCCACCCGGCGTTTTTGGTGATTCCCCCATTGATTGAGTCGTGTCGCAGGAGTCGTACCCCAGATCTCGGACCGCGGATCCCATTCTCATTCTGGGCAGGCCGCGCGTTCTCTGGCATCAACTCCTGTGGCCAACAGTTTTCTTGCGGCGTGATTGACATAGTGGAATCTATGTCTCGTCGTGTAATCCTTACCGCGGTCTGTGCGCCGCCTAGTGTGTCCTTTTTCCTTAATTTCTACGACGTTACGCTGCCCGATTTTCGATTGATTCTATGTGTGGATGTGTATGTCTTATATGACTACTCCTATATATCCGCGCCTCCTCTTTGTTGTCGCTTTACCTCTTACTCGTTTCCGGTATCTCGTTAAAATGTTCATCGCTGAAATACCCCTGTTAAATTCTAGCAGGATGGCTGGTCGTGGTGGTCGTGGTCGTGGTCGTGGTGCCAACGATCCACCTCCGCCGCCGGACTACATGGCCGCGATGATGCAGCAGTTTCAGATGAACCAGGTGTTCATGCAAGGAGTCATAGATCAGCTCCAGAATCAGAATCAGAACCAGAACCAGCACCAGAACCAACCGCCTGTGGTTACTCTGCGGGATTTCATGCGTTTCAATCCCCCTCTCTTCCACTAGCCTGAACAGCCGCTGGATGCTGATGATTGGCTTCGTGAAATCACTCGACAGCTGGAGTTCGCTAATGTGAGCGCTGCTGATTATGTCACCTTCGCGTCCTATTTCCTGCGTGGTCCCGCTGCTCAGTGGTGGCGCACTTACAAGGGCTCGCTAGCTGAAGGGACTGTCGTCACCTGGAATGACTTCAAGACTGCTTTCCGTGCTCGTTATGTCCCCCAGGCGATTATGAACCGTATGAAGGCCGAGTTCCGCAACCTCGTTCAGGGCAACAAAACTGTCGAGGCATACCAGAGGGAATTCCTCCGCCTCTCCCGCTATGCTGCAAGTGACCTCCCCAATGATGCAAGTAGGCAAGAGAAGTTCCGTGATGGACTCAACGCAGATCTCCAGCTTGCACTGGCTTTGCACGTCTTCCCCGACTTCGCCACCATGGTGAACCAGACTATCACTCTTGAGACCGCTCAGCTTAAGTTCGGTGGTTCGCCGAAGCGCCCCCGTGATGCTGGCTCATCTTCGGGCACAGCACAGAAGCAACGCGTTTGGCTTCCACACAGTCTTATGCGTCCAACTGCCCCTGCAGCAAGGCCGTCGTATGGTGCACCCCGTCTGCCTCCGCCCCCGCCGAGACAGCCGAAGACCGAGACTGCACCCCTTCGACCTCAACATGGCCTGTGTTTCAAGTGCCGTCAGCCAGGCCATATTTCCCGAGACTGCCCTCAGCGACAGAATCAACTGTTAGTTCGACCTGCTGGCCGCGGAAATGGTCGTGGCAACAATGGGACCCTCAACTATAATACTGGGTCAAATCCTCATGCTCGTGGTCATGCTTACAACATTGATGTTGAAGCAGCTCAGGAACAGCCCGCTACTGTGATGGGTACACTCCTCGTTAACTCAATACCTTCTACTGTTTTATTTGATACAGGAGCATCACATTCATTTATGTCTGGAGCATTTTCTTCTAAGCATGGCATTTACCACGAGAAGATGCATACCCCCTTAATAGTCCGGACTCCCGGTACCCAGTGTCGTGTCGACATGGTTGCACCTAACCTCACTGTCGAGATCGAGAGATTTGAGTTCATGGTTTCTCCACACATTCTGAAAACCTCCACCATCGACCTTATCCTTGGCATGGATTGGCTGAAAACCCACGATGCCGCACTTTATTGTGGCACCAAGGTCATCCAACTTTTTCATCCTTCTGGCGCGATTTTGAGTCACACTGCCATTGTGTCGATGAATGCCGAAGCTCGTATATATGCTCTGAATGCCTTGAATGTCGCACCTCTCGAAGGGATTGAGAAAGTCCCAATCGTTTGTGATTTTACCGACGTATTCCCAGAAGAACTACCGGGGATACCCCCGATTAGGGAAGTTGAATTCGTCATCGACTTGAAGCCTGGCACTGTCCCTATTGCCAAGCGCCCATATAAGATGCCACCTCACCACCTCCTTGAATTGAAGAAGGAGATCGACACGGCCCTCGAGAAAGGCTTCATCCGTCCTAGTTCCTCTGCTTGGGGAGCACCTTCGCTCTTTGTCAAGAAGAGTGATGGCACGAACCGTTTGGTCCAAGATTACCGACCTATCAACCAGGCCACGATACAGAACAAGTACCCTCTCCCTCGGATCAATGATCTTTATGATCAACTTGCTGGATCCACGGTGTTTTCAAAACTCGACTTAAGGTTGGGTTACCATCAGATCCGGGTCCAGGATGAGGACATCCCGAAGACTGCATTCATTACTCGCTATGGTTCATACGAGTACACGGTCATGTCATTTGGCTTGACCAATGCACCAGCCACCTTCTCCAGATTGATGAACTTTATATTCATGGAATACCTCGACAAGTTCATCGTGGTTTATCTGGATGATATATTGATTTACTCCAAGACCGATGCAGAACATGCTGAACACCTTCGCCTTATACTTGAAAAGCTTTGAGAACACAAACTCTATGCTAAGTATTCTAAGTGTGAGTTCTGGCTTCCTGAAGTAACCTACCTTGGTCATGTGATTTCCAAGGATGGCGTTGCCGTCAACCCCGAACGTATCCAGGCTATTCTTGACTGGACTCCGCCCAGGACTGTCAAGCAAGTCCGAAGTTTCCTCGGCCTTGCCAGCTATTGCCGCTGTTTTGTTGAGAATTTCTCCAAGATTGCCAAGCCTCTGACTAATCTGCTTCACAAAGGCGTTAAGTTTGAGTGGACTGATAAATGTCAAGAAAGTTTTCAAGCTCTCAAGGACAAGCTCACTTCACCCCCGGTGCTTGCTCCTCCTGATACTCAGAAGGACTTCGTGATTTATTGCGACGCGTCTCGTCAAGGATTAGGCTGTGTCCTAATGCAAGAGCGCAAAGTGATTGCTTATGGCTCTCGTCAGTTGCGTGCTCACGAAGAAAAATATCCAACACATGATCTTGAATTGGCAGCAGTAATTTATGCATTGAAGTTGTGGCGACATTACCTCGTCGGTAATCGTTGCGAGATCTTCACCGACCACCAAAGCCTGAAGTACCTGTTTACGCAACCAGACCTGAATCTCCGCCAACAGAGATGGCTCGAGACAATAGCCGACTACAACATGGGAATTTCTTACACCCCTGGCAAAGCTAATGTGGTGGCCGATGCCTTAAGCCGCAAAGCCTATTGTAGTGAGCTTGAAGTTCAGGTGCAACAGCCACGTCTGTATGCAGAACTCCGCAAGCTGAACATCGAAATTGTTCCGCAGGGATATGTGAACTCCCTGGTGGTCCAACCAGACCTCGACACCCGCATCAAGACGGTACAACATTATGACTCTGACATCTGGAAGATTAAGCGTCGTGTCGCCAGCGAAGAGCCCTCATTCTTCACTATTGATGCAAATGATGATAATGCGGTGTACTTCAAGGGTCGTTTAGTGGTTCCGGTAGCCAAGGCCAACCTGAATTACGCCTCTGATGTCATGAAAGAAGCTCATGATACACCCTTGTCGATTCACCCTGGTAGTACCAAAATGTACCAAGACATTCGTCAGCGGTACTGGTGGTCTAACATTAAACAAGACATTGCTCGTTATGTTGATGAGTGTGACGTTTGCCGTCGCGTGAAAGACGAACACCAGAGACCTGCTGGAACTCTGCAACCACTCTCTATTCCTGAATGGAAATGGGACAAGATTTAAATGGACTTCGTCACCGGATTTCCCCGATCACAGAAAGGTCATGATGCCATCTTTGTCGTCATCGACCGATTCTCCAAGGTTGCTCATTTTCTGCCTGTCAAGGAGACGATCTCTGCTAGTCAGTTGGCAGACTTGTATGTTTCCAGAATTGTTTCCCTCCATGGTATTCCGTTGGAGATCAGTTCAGACCGTGGAAGCATTTTCACCTCAAAGTTCTGGGATAGTTTCCAAGAAGCTATGGGCACTCACCTAAGCTTCAGTACTGCTTATCACCCCCAGTCGCAAGGCCAAGTCGAACGAGTCAACCAAGTACTTGAAGATATGCTCCGAGCTTGTATCATCTCATTCGGTAAGAAATGGGAGGAATCTCTTCCATTTGCTGAATTCTCGTACAACAATAGCTATCAAGCTAGTCTGAAGATGGCACCCTTTGAAGTTCTCTATGGACGTAAGTGTCGAACCCCTCTGAATTGGTCAGAAACTGGAGAACGAACCCTCATTGGTCCGGACATTATACAGCATGCCGAAGATCAGGTTCGCGTTATTCGTGAACACTTGAAAGCTGCTCAGTCCCGCCAAAAGAGCAACTATGATCGCAAGCACAAGGAAATGGTCTATCAACCTGGCGAATATGCTTACCTCTGTGTCACCCCGATGCGAGGCACTCACCGCTTCGGAATCAAAGGCAAGTTAGCTCCTCGCTACATTGGCCCGTTTCGTATTCTTTCCCGGAGTGGACCAGTGGCATACCGATTGGAATTGCCGCCGAACCTCTCTCAAGTCCACGATGTATTCCACGTATCGCAACTCCGACGCTGCTTTAAGGACCCTATTCGCGAAGTGGAACATGATATGATCGAGCTGCAACAGGACTTGACTTATCAAGAGCACCCGAGTCGTATTCTCGATCAGTCTGAACGCAAAACCCGCAACAAGACAACCAAGTTCCTCAAAGTTCAGTGGTCGAATCATTCTGAAGATGAAGCCACTTGGGAACGCGAAGATCGTCTTCGTGAGGAATACCCCGATCTTTTTCCCTCTACCACCTAAATTCTCCGGACGAGAATTCCTGTAGTGGGGGAGATTTGTAACACCCTCACTGCCAGTGAACAGTGATCACTGTTACTGTTCATCTGTACTGTTCAAAACTTTCGTTGATCAACTTGGAATAGTTCAAATTTCAAATTTCTCTTTGATGTTCTTGAATGCATGGTGATCATGGACCTTGATCATCTGGGATCAAAACAAGTACAAGACATTTGAAATAAAATTCAAACAAACCCTAGAATGCCTTGGATGAATATGAAAAATATGGTGACAATAAAATATTTTCCAAAAATCTTGGAACCACTTTTATGAAATCCCAAATAATCATGGGACCATGCCCATGTGATCATTGGTATATATTGGGCTACTGAAAATTGTAAACTATTAATAACAGTAGCAATTCCAGGCCAATTTCTCATTTAATAATAAAGTAAATTAGCAAAAAGGGTTTAGAAAACCCTAAACTTTTTGTGGTACTCCAGATATATGTTCTGCTAATTATGGAACAATATTTGTATTTAAGAAAAATGCCTAAGCATTTAAATAAAATGCAAATAAGCAATAACAGAAAAATAATAATAATGAAAACCTAAACCTACGCCTGGGGGCGAAGCCCACCAGGCCACCTCCTCCTTTTCCCCCTTGGGCTGAGCCCACCCCAGCCCACCCCGCGCCTTCTTCTCCCTCCTGTTCATCCCCTCCCCCCGTGTCACCCATCCCGTGGCCAGGGCGCCATGACCATCGGCGTGGAGGGCATCCGCCGGCTCCCGGCGGCCTACAAGGCCGTGCCCCGCCCCCTCGCGCACGTCGAACCCTAGCGCCCCCCTCTCCTCAGATCCCCCGTTTCCCCTTCGTCCCCCACCTCGCCCGACCTCCACAGTGGGCACGACCTCGCTGCCGGCGCGAACAACGGCGACGACGGGTCAATCCGGCGTGTCCCTTGGGCTCACGGTGGACTTCTCCCTCTCCACGCACGGGCAATCGTCCCGCAACGCCCGGAGCGCGCCGTCCGGGTCATCTTCTCCGGCCACGGCCACCCCAACTCCGCCGCCGAATTCGCGAGCTACGGTCGTCCCCGAGCTAGCTGCCCTCCCCCTACACGTGCGTGGTGAGCTCCACTACGATTCGCCCCATCCCACGCTCGCTCTCGTCGCCTGGAATGCCGCCCCCACTACGCACAGCTCCGGCCGTCGCCTGGCTTCGCGGCGCCGCCGTTAGGGTAGCTACTGGCCCCCGCCTTGGGCACCAGTGGGTGCGGGGAGCCCTCCCCGTTCGATTCACCCCCCCTCCCATGTAGTTGGCCGCGCGGGCTGCTCGCGAAGGACCTCGCCGGCGTTCCCTGGCTTCGCCGTCTTCCATGGCGTGGGCGCCGTGGAGGCTCCCCTCTGTCTCCATGACAGTGGGCCAGGGCGCCCCATTTAATTGCCTGTTAAAAGATAATCAGAGAGATTAGAAAAATAATAATAATAACCCCCCATGTGACACTTACATGTGGGGCCAACCCCCCTTAATTAACTCTCTAGTTTAATTAATCTGTTAATTAAACAGATGTCTCAATGACACCTGGGCCCCACTGGGTATTTAAGTTATTAAATTCGATTATTAGATAACAGTGTATGACAAGTGGGTCCAGGTTATTTAAAATTAAACAAATTGATTTATTAATAAACAGAGGTTGACATGTGGGTCCCACATGTCAGCACTGTTCTGGATAATGTTATTAAAAATAATAAAAGAAATTATTAATAAGGTATTTTTAAATGATTTAAAATATTTAAAACTTTGAAATTCAATATCTTTTAAACCGTATTTCAGATCGAAAAAATTTATACATGAAAGTTGATCCGAAAAATATAACGGATACGGATACGCTATCCGTATGTCTACCCCACCCCCCTAACACAACGAACACCGACGTTCCCCCCCTCCGGGTTGTCTGTCGATAATTCCCGGTACCGATAAAAAGTACCCGGATGAATTTATTCCGAACACGAAAGTTGTTCGGAATGGTTCAACTAACCCGGATACACCCCCTTATGTTTTTCGGATGTCCACGACACCTCCGGCATGAACCCTTCCCCCTCCGGACACCCTGTCCGGTAATCACCCGGAGCCGGTAGTTCATCCCCGGATGAATTCCCGCTCCGAGCAACGTGCATTGCACTACGATAGAACATCGTTAACTTTACATTTGTCATGCCATTCATATGTTTACATTGCTTGCTTTGTATTTACTGTTTCTTCCCCCCTTTTTATTCTCCGATAGACCCCGCTTCTACCGTCGACTACACTACTGCCGGGTACGACTACTTCGTCGACGACCCTGCCCCTACCCGCGAGCTTCCAGGAAAGCAGAGCCATTCTCTTCCCCAGATATCACCTATCTTTCCGTACATTTCTTGTACTAGGCATTGTTACTGCTGCTGCTACGATTACCAAACCACGAAAGTCGAGCTCTACCAAGAGCACACGCGAGACAAGGTAAGGAGACGGTTCAGCTTGTTGGTAACCGCAGTGACTTGGTGGGACGACAGGGCAGGCACCGATGTACTGGTGGTCCTGACTGCTGTCGTTGACCGCGGGTCGGTTAAGTCGAGGCAACGATAACGGTTGTCGCGCAGGTTAATTAAAATGCTAAATGGTTCGGCGGATGAGTTGAGAGGCCCGTTGGTCTCTACGCACTACCTACACGTGGGATTACGGTGTGGGCCCTCCGCGTCGTAGTTTGTCCGAAAGCTCTTCAGACGTCAACAGTACTGCGGCCTGATCGCCGGGAAGTGGTCTTGTCTTTTCCTGCAGCAAGTGTGTTTTGATTTGCTTTTGCTTCACCGGCCAGACTCGCACCGTGCAGGAGCATGCAAGGGTGAGGGACCTAGACCCCTTGGCGCATAGGATATAGTCCGGCGGATGGCCTCTCTGTTGAGCCTAGGATGGGCTGCGTCGTGTCGGATAGCCTCGGTGGGGCGTTCCCTAACAAGGTTCACGCCACCCTGGAGATCCGAGCGTGCAGGCTGAACAGTAGTGCACCCCTGCAGGGAGTTTAATCTATTCGAATAGCCGTGTACACGGTAACAGGACGCTTTATGCTGAAGCTGGATCTTACCACTAGAAACTATTATTATTAAACTGTATGGTTCCGGGTTCTCTTCCTCGCGGGGATGTCGAGGAGGTGAACTCGGAGGCATTATCATTATTGTTATTAATTACAACTTATATTATACAATGTTGCAACAACTTCTGCTTCGTTGTTACTTTATGCTTTATATGAACTGTTGGCTGATTCTTACCTCATGCTGCAAGACATCGTCGGAAGATGCTAGTCTTCGATAGGCCTAGCTTCTTATCCTTATTCTGATTTCTATCTTGCAGTCCACTATATACAGCCTCTTCTTTCCGTTGATACAATGCATAATGCTTAGTAGCGGACGTAAGACTCGCGGGTATACTAGATACTCACCTGCTTTATTTCCTTTACTGTTTTGCCTGATCGGCCGCTGCAGTCGACGTTGGAGCCCAGGAGCAGGAGTCCCTCGGAGGCGGATACTACTACGTCGAGACCCCCGCTGACCAGGACCAGGAGTAGTTTCGGAGGCTCCCAGGAAGGAGGCCTTGCCTTTTCGATCTGTATCTCTGATGTTATTCGTGCTAGCCTTCTTAAGGCAAAACTTGACTAACTATGTCTGTACTCAGATATTATGGCTTGTATAACTTATGTATTCGGGTCCGCGTGACCCCCCTTTATTGTAACCTATTGGTTTATCCTTTTGTGTTTAGTGTTGTGCTGTGATATTCTCACCGTGGCACCCTAATCTCAGTCGTGTACCCTGCGTGTATGATTACTGTACATGGATTGATTTTTGGGAGTCACAACAACTCCTAGTTGTATTATGTGTGTTGGGGACACAAGAGACTTCTTGTATCTTAATTGCAGGGTTGACTGAGAGAGACCATCTTCAACCTCTACTTACCTGAGTTCGATAAACCTTAGGTCATCCACTTGAGGGAAATTGCTGCTTTCCTACAAACCTCTGCGCTTGGAGGCCCAAGATAGTCTACAAGAATAGAAGCGTGTGTAGACATCAGGACCCTTCCCGGCACCCTGCCGGAGGAAGGATCGACCTCCGGGAGCTTCTCCTTCACCATGGACGCTTCCCGGATGTGTCTTGAGTAGTTTCCTTTGGACCATGGGTCTGTGATCAATAACTATGTGATGTTCTCCTCCCCTCTTTGTTCTTCATGGTTTAGACCTCGTTAGCTACCCTACATGATCGAGTCACATATGTAATTCTTCTGTTGTTGCTATGCTGAGTTTGATGGGATCTGATGGATTATGAGATTATGTTCAGATCGTGATAGAGTAATATATGTGGTTTTTATCTCTTATATTTTTGTTCCTAAGTAAATCTTGCATGTTCTCCGTTGCTGTTTATTGCTTTGGCCAAGTAGTAGGTAGTGACTCCAAGAGGGAACGTTATTCTCGATTGTGGGTACATGCCCCCTGATGACACGCTTGAGTGACAGAAACATGAGTCTAGGGGATGTGTTGTGGCCACAAGGGGGAAAACAACGGTGCTTGTAACCGCGGTTGCAAGGATTGTTTAATTTACGCAAAGTTCTTTTTAATGCAGTTGTCTGTTGCTTTGAGTTTACACTTTGGGTGGGGCTCGCAACTTAATACCAGCGAGATGTTCTGAATAGATATCTCAAGGTGGATGATTAGTAGTAGATGCTGATGGATTTCGGTCTACTTATTTTGGTGTACTGCCCATGCTTATGAGCCTCATCCTTTCTTTTGTTGCATAGTTAGCATTGCGGTCCATTTATAATCCTGTCAATTGCCCATCTGTAATTTTTTTACCTCGCATAGCAGTTTTATCATCTTTTGGGAGAGAGACATCACTAGTGAACATCACGGGACCCCGGTCCATATTCTCATCACCGTTTACAAGATTATTTCCTTTTCAGTATTTACTTTCAGTTTCTATCATTAGCATTATCTCTTGTGTTTGATCCTTTGTAAACAACAAGACCGGAGAGATTGACAACCTCTCTGAACTTCGTTGGGAGTAAAGTTATTAGTGTCTATGTGCAGGTCCAGGTCAAGGAAGCAACGTTTGTCGTAAACGATGCCATTGTTTTCTTGCCACCTACTTATCATCACCGGAGTCCTACGGGAGACAAACCCTATCCTCTACATAGGGGAAATTTACTGCTATCCTACATCTCACCTTCCACTTGGGGTAACCAACGAAGGGCGAGAAGCCATTATTACTTCCACGCCATCACAGCTACGAAAAGATAAATAACACACACAAAAATAAAGATAAGAATGCAAGCCTATGTTGTGTTCTAGGGTGGAGTGAGTGTGTTTATCTCGCAAACAATGAAGGCTAGGGTCCAACTTGTTATGAACAGCAAGCAAAACTAAACAAACTAAAAAGTAAAGAGCGAGACGCTCCAAGCATAGCACATAGCACATGAGGAGATAAATATATAGCATGGATAAGGATGAACTGATGATTGTTGATGGACAAGGGGATGCACGGGGGCATCGATAAGCTTAGACGCTTCAGTCTCCTTGGATATTTCTTGGGGGTGCATGGGGGCATCCCCAAGCTTGAGCGTTTGACACTCACGGGTCTTCTTTTATCATCTTCCATCGCATACTTGAAAACTCTCTTCATACGAAACTCATCATAAGCTGATTAGAGTGGTTATTACCCATAAATAAATAAATAAATTCTCCTCTGGAAATAAAGATTTTCATGAATAGATACTATTTCTGGAGATTTCCAAAAAAATTTTTAAAGAAAAAGCATGCTTAAGATTTGCAAAACGGTGAAAATGCAAAACGTGGCAGAATCTGTGAAAAACAGACCAGCAAGTAGTAAATATTTTTTGGGGTACTTCTGCAACTCAAATCAAAACACTCAAAATAGACGCCAGAATGCTAATTGTATAGAGCATACTTTAAAAAAAATCAGATCAAAAACATGATCGGGTGATTTATCATGAATTTTTCCGTCAAGCATACAGAATCTGTTTCTCGACAGCATGTCACAACTTTTGAACTTTCTTGCAATCGCAGGCTAAAACTTGGCACAAAGCTTGAAAATAAAGATACAAGGATGTTGCTATAGTAGTAACAAGCATAAAGACCATTAAAACTAAAAGTAAAAGCATTTTGGGTTGCCTCCCAATAAGCGCTTTCTTTTATGCCTTTTAGCTAGGCATGATGCAAAAAAGATCAAGTTGTAACAATTGAACCATCATCAAGATCATCAGAAATCTCTTCAATAGTACAACTAGTCTTAAGAGGACTTTCATATAAAGGCCTAGTGATTACACTTCTAGGAACAAAAGCAAAGGTAATAATACCAGTTGGAATTTCATTTCTGATTCTATTCAAGAGAGGTATCTCTTCAAAGGTATTCACAGTTTCCACACCTTTGGCAATAGGTATATTTGTTTTGGGTTGAGGAACCTTGGGTACGTAAAAAAACTTAGGTTCCTTCTTTGCGGGGGTTTCTACCGTTTTAGTCTTGATGGAGGATAAATTAGTTCCTAAAGTTTCAATAATATCCTCGATCTTGTCAATCCTAGAAGGGTCCATATCATGGGATTTAAGGGTCTCCAAAGTTTTATAGATTTGTGAATTGAGCTATCAAGTCTATTTAAATTCCCTTGAATCCTACGATCTACTTCATTTATCTTACCCATGCTTGGCATATCTAGCTCTATCCTATCAAGTTTACCCATAATGTGAGCTAAAGTGATGTCCTCTTGTGTGTTAGCAATTGGGAGATTTCCAAAAAGATTTTCCATAACATTAAGAGCTTCCCAAACTAGGAATTCCAAGAAATTCCCATTGATTGCAGTGTCAAAAAAAAACCTATTCCAAGAAGTAATACCAAAATAAAAATTTCTAAGCAATATAGTGGTGGATTGCTTCTTGGTGGCTCTATTTTGAGAATCATTAATTCTATACCAAGCATCTTTCTAACTTTCTCCACCCATTTTTTTGAAGGTGAGAATCTCTCCTTCGGATGCAACACCAAAGGCAAAGGACTTAGACATACTAACTGAACAAAGCAAAGTAACTATATTTTTGTGGTTTTTGGTATAAGACTCTAAAGAAAAAACTAGAAAGTAAACTAACAAGATTAAAAAGAAAAGGTAAAATATAGTGTGCAACTACCCTATCTTGAAGATTGAAGTCCCCGACAACGGAGCCAGAAATTATGCTTGATTGGTCTAGATAACACCTCCTCGTTGGTTACCCCAAGTTGAAGGTTATGACGTAGATAGCAGCAAATTTCCCTCGGTGAAGATACCAAGGTTTATCTCCGGCGGACTCCGAAAGATTCAAATAGGTGTCAACGGCTCTAGATATTAAGTTGTCGAATGGATAAAAGGTTGACGTGAACCTGCACACAGAAACAAATAACTTTGCTCCCAACGAGTTCAGAGAGGTTGTCAATCTCTCCGGCCTTGTCGTTTACAAAGGATCAAACGCACGGTGGAAATAGTGATGGTGAATGCAACTAAAAGGAAATAAAGTAGTAAAGAGTTGAGGTGTAAACAATGGTGGAAATATGGACCGGGGTCCCATGATGTTCACTAGTGATGTCTCTCTCCCAATAGACGATAAAACCGCTCAGCTGGGTGAACAAACTACAGCTGTGCGATTGAACAATTATAAACGCATCGCAATGCTAGTTATGTTGCAAGAAAGTTAGAGGCTCAAAAGTATGGGCAGTACGCCAAGACAAGTAGACCATTTATCCATCAGCATCTACTCACTAATCATCCACCTTGAGATATATATCCAGAAAATCTCACTGTATTAACTTGCGAGTCCCACCCAAAGTGTAAACCCAAAGCAACATACAACTGCATTAACAAACTTTGCATAAGGTTAAAAAAATCCTTGCAACTACGGTTACAAGAACCGTTGTTTTCTCTCTGGTGCCAACAACACATCCCCTAGTCTCATATTTCTGTCACTCAAGCTAGACATCAAGGGGCATGAACCCACAATCAAGCATAAACGCTCCCTCTTGGAGTTACTATCTAGTACTTGGCCAAAGCAATAAAAATCAACGGAGAACATGCAAGAATTACTCAAGAAAAAATATAAAAGGAGAACCAAATATATAATTCATCACGATCTGAACATAATCTCATAATCCATCGGATCCCAGCAAACAAAGCATAGTAATAGCAGTAAAATTACATAGATGCCTTGATCATGTAGGGAAGCTCACAAAGGCTAATAATTGAAGCACAAGATTGGAGACAAGACATCACATAGCTACTAGTCATGGACTTATGGTCCAAGGGGGACTACTCACGACACATCCGTGAAGCGCTCATGGTGGTGGAGAAGCTCTCGAAGGTCAATCCTCCCTCCGCCAGGGTGCCGAGAAAAGGTCTTTTGGTGCTCCCGATCTTGGAAGCAAGGCGGCGGCAGAACAGAGGTGAAAATAACGATGCGGGACTCTCCTCGATGGTTTCTGCATCAAGGAGGCAATATAGGCCGAAGGGGGGACCAAGGGAGGGCCCCACCTCTCAGGCGGCCTAGGGCGGGGCCGCGCCAGTTGTCCGCCTGGGAGGGAGTGGCCCCCTCCGGATCTCCTTCGGGCTTCGTGAAGATTCTGACGCGCTGATTTTTTATATAATTTTCTTGGAATTTTTCGGGCTCTGTAAATATGGGTGAAAACCTGCAATTCACAGACATCAGCAGACAGAAACTAGCACTGGGTGCACTGAGTTAGTAGTTTAGTCCAAATATGTGTAAAAATGTATGAAAGTGTAGCATAACACACAGAAATGTCATCTAAATAAGCATGGAACAAGCAGAAACTATAGATACGTTCCGTATGTATCAACAACTGCACTAACAAACTTTGCGTAAGGTAAACAATCCTTGCAACCACGGTTACAAGCACCATTGTTTTCTCCCTGGTGGCAACAACACATCCCCTAGTCTCAAGTTTCTGTCACCCAAGCTAGACGTCGGGGGGGCATGAAACCATAATCAAGCATAAACGCTCCCTCTTGGAGTTACTATCGACTACTTGGCCAAAGAAATAAAAAACAACGGAGAACATGCAAAAAATACTCAAGAACAATATATAAAAGGAGAACCAAATATATAACGCATCACAATCTGAACATAATCTCATAATCCATCGGATCCCAGCAAACACAACATAGGAACAGCAAGAAAATTACATAAGTGCCTTGATCATGTAAGCCAGCTCACAAGGTCTAGAATTGAAGCACGAGATTGGAGAGAAGACATCACATAGCTACTAGCCATGGGCCCATGGTCCAAGGGGGACTACTCACGGCACATCCCGGAAGCGCTCATGGTGGTGGAGAAGCTCCCAGAGATCAATCTTCCCTCAGGAAGGGTGCCGGGACGAGGTCTTCTGGCGGTCCCGATCTTGGGATCATAGCGGCGGCGGAACAGAGGTGAAAATCGCGATGCGGGATCTCTATTTAGGGTTTCTGCAACGGGAAGTAAATATAGGGCGAAGGGGGGCACCAGGGGAGGTGCCCTCCTCCTAGGCGGCCTATGGGCGCGGCCCCACCCCTGGTCGCGCCAGGTGGCCGCCTGGGAGGGGTGTGGCCCTCCTCCGGCTGCCCTTCGGGCTTCTGGAGGCTTCCGTTACACTGATTTTTATATAATTTTCTTGGAATTTTTTGGGCACTTTATATGTGGTATAAACCTGCAATTCACATACGTCAACACACAGAAACCGGCACTGGGTGCACTGAGTTAGTAGGTTAGTCCAAATATGTGTAAAAAGGTATGAAAGTGTGGCAAAACATATAGCAATGGCACCCAAATGAGCATGGAACAAGCAGAAATTATAGATACGTTTGGGACGTATTAGGTGTTAATTTAGTTGTCTGTTGCTTTGAGCTTATAATTTGGTTGGGGTTCACAACTTAATACCAGCGAGATGTTCTGGATAGATATCTCAAGGTGGATGATTAGTGAGTAGATGCTAATGAATAAACAATCTACACGTTTTGGTGTAATGCCCGTACGATTGAGCCTCTAGCTTTCTTGTAGAATAATTAGCATTGTGGTGTGTTTATAATTCTGTCAATTGTTGAGCTGTAATTTTTTCACCCAACATAGTTGTTTATCGTCTTTTGGGAGAGAGACATCACTAGTGAGATACACCGCTCCAGTTTACTAGTTTTATTTCCTTCCTGTTGCAATCACCACTACTATTTCCACCCTTGTGTTTTTACCCTTTGTAAACAACAGGACCAGAGAGATTCACAACCTCTCTAACTCGTTGGGAGAAAAGTTATTTGCTTTTTGTGCAGGACCACATCAACTTATACGCAAACAGAGAATTTCTGGTGCGTTGTCACCTTCTTGTTGCACTTGGAGTCCTACTGGAGACAAGCCTTGGTATCTTCACCGAGGGAAATTCACTGTTGTCTACATCTCAACCTTCCACTTGGGGTAGTCAACGAGGAGAACTAACCACTGCCATCACTCCCTCTCACTCACTGATGTGCGAGAGATGATAATGGCTTCTCACCCTTCGTTAGTTACCCCAAGTGGAAGGTGAGAGGTAGGTGATACGTCCCAAACGTATCTATAATTTTTGCTTGCTCCATGCATGTTTTGTGTGACTTTGCCATGTTTTTCTTAAACTTTCATACACTTTTGAGCATATTTGGACTAACCTATTAACTCAGTGCACCCAGTTGCCAGTTCCTGTTTTCTTCTGTTTTTGTATTTCAGGTTTTCCGGCCATTAAAAGTGCTCCAAAAATTCCAGAAAAAATATATAAAAAATCAACGTCCCGGAAGCCTCCGGAATCACCAAGGAAGGAAGGGAGGCCACCACAGGGACTCCAGAAGGGTCCCTGGCGCGGCCCCACCCTGGGCCACGCTGGGCACCCTCCTGGCTGCCCTGTGGCCCCTCTTGGTGCCCCCTTTGGCCTATATTTACCCCCCCGTGACGGAAACCCCTAATATCAATCTGCTATTCCTGTTATCCTCTCTGTATCGCCGCCGCCGCCGTTTCAAGATCGGGGCTGCCAGGACAAGCTACTCCGGCACCCTGCCGGAAGGAGGAATCCCCTCCGGGAGACCATCCATCGCCATGGACGCCTCCTGGATGTGCCGTGAGTAGTCCCCCTTGGACTATGGGTCCGTGACTAGTAGCTATGTGATGTACTCCTCCCCTCTCTGTGCTTTCACTTCCGAGACCTCATGAGCTGCCTCACGTGATCGAGGCACTTTTGTAATTTTCTGTGTTGCTATGCTGAGTTTGCTGGGATCTGATGGATTATGAGATTATGTTCAGATTGTGATGAGTAATATATTTGGTTCTCTTTTATATTTGTGTTCTTTAGTAAATTCTTGCATGTTCTCTGTTGCCATATTTTACTTTGGCCAAGTGATTTGTTGCAACTCCAAGAGGGAGCGTTATGCTTGATTGTGGGTTCAGCCCCTTGATGTCTAGCTTGAGTGACAGAAACATGAGACTAGGGGATGTGTTGTTGCCACTAAGGATAAAACAACGGTGCTTTTACCTGCGGGTGCAAGGATTGTTTACTTGACGCAAAGTTCTTTTAATGCAGTTGTCTGTTGTTTTGAGTTTACACTTTGGGTGGGATTCGCAACTTAATACCAGCGACATGTTTTGGATAGATATCTCAAGGTGGATGATTCGTAGTAGATGCAGATGGATTTCGGTCTACTTACCTTGGCGTACTGCCCATTGCTTTTGAGCCTCTTCCTTTATTTTGTAGCATAGTTAGCATTGCGGTGCGTTTATAATCCTGTCAATTGGCTAGCTATGATTTGTTTACCTCGCTAGCACTTTTATCATCTTTTGGTAGAGAGACATCACTAGTGAACATCACGGGACCCCGGTCCATATTCACACCATTGTTTACACCCTCAATTTACATTCAGTTCTTACTTTCAGTTGCACTATTATCTCTTGCATTGATCCTTTGTAAACAGCAAGGCCGGAGGAATTGACAACTCCTCTGTACTTGTTGGGAGCAAAGTTATTTGTTTCTGCGTGCAGGTCACGACAACCGCCCAATTTCTGATGCCGTTAGCCAAAGTAATTTCTGGCGCCATTGTCGCCTTCTTGTATTTCTGTGAGTCCTACATGTAACACTCTCTGTTTCTGTAACAGTAATCACCATTACTGTTGATCATTTCTGTTTAAAAACTTTTTTTTGATCAACCTGGTTCAGTTCAACTTCAACTTCTCTTTTGATATTGTTGAAAGTCATGTGATCATGGACTTTGGTCAACTTGAATCCTGTCGGGGCCCGGGGTTAGCGTATGCAAGTCCAGTTAAGGCATAGTCATATGGAGAGCCGAGAACCGTACCCACTTGTCTAAGCAGACAAGGCCAATCACAGAACGTTCTCGGAAAGCATCGTACATGAGGGGCATCCCATCCAGGCCGGATGATCAACTGAGATGGGTCCTCATCGTCCGCACACAAGTCTAATGATATGGGTGGTGAATCCCATATTCACAGACAAGTCGCCTCAACCATACTATCGACTATCTCATAACTCTTACATAGACTTACTCCAGCCCGATCACTTAGTCGGGGTCTAGGGCGGGCTCGATCATACCACAAAGTGTGCACGAGACAGAGTCTCGAACAATCGCATCGCGATGCCCCAAGCTGCGCACATCTAAGGGCCACTTGGTGTATGAAAGACCGCTAGCCAGAACACAACTAAGGTCTCGAAAACCCATACAAAGAAATGCATGTTATAAACATACACGCAGCACACATGCCTTGTATGAACAGCAGGTACCATTGCAATTCTCTACAAAGTGTACAATTTTATTGATAACTCTTATAGAGTGCAAACAGAGATCACAAACATGTGATCCAACATTACAACACACACGGAAGAAAATTATGTCTGAGTACAGACAAGTTTAACAAATGGCTTAAGAAGCCTTATTTAAACACAAGCCCTCCACGAGGGAACCAGTCGTCTGACTGTGACTAGACTAGTTGGTCTTCAGTCGTCCAGCTCGATGAAGAAGCCACCTTCGGGGTCAGTGGCATCATCTAAAACATAGATTAAGCAAACGTGAGTACAAAGTCGTACTCAGCAAGACTTACATAGGAGCTATACTACTCATGCACATGTATCAAGATAAAGGGAGGTGGGGTTCACTTGCAGAAGTGCCAGCTTTGACTTGGCTAATCCTGAACTACGAATACCAGACTTTGAGGTAAGAAGCGTACATGAGTCCACTACTTTCTCCAACCAATTACACCACTATGGTGCCTTCCTCGACTTCCCCACGAGAAAGCACGCCATAGCACTCACACTTATCTTGGTGTGTTTTAGAAGTATCCTGTTCAAGTTGTCTAATAATCAAGCTAAGCTTTCCAAGTAGTCCATAACCGCGGACGCGGCTATTCGAATAGTTTTGTTAACCCTGCAGGGGTGTACCGCTACACACACATGATCATCATTTACCGCCTTTGATCTCGACACCATTCAAGGGGTGCCAGCGAGGATGCTCACCACAACTGTTACCTCATAGCCGATCTAGTCCGAGAAAGCCGCCTACTTGGGTTGGTTACCACAATCGTGAACCCGGCCGGTTTACCGAAGTGGACCCAAGTGATGTGTGCGTGGTGCATAAGCCGGTCTCGGATGAGCCGTTCTCTCACTTAGCATCCAGGCCACAGACCTACCAGAACTCCGAACTATTGCGACATCTGGACATCGAAAGGGATGAGTTAGTAAGTTGAGAGGGGTCAGTGAGCCCAATGTGTGGTTGTACTCTTCATCTTGGATCACCACACAAGAACTCGTACTAGGGCGGTGTTCAACGAGACAACCCACCGTGTACTCCTACACAACCTCTCATCGTTCACCTTGTATTAGGGTCGATTCACCAACACTTTTCTACCAACATCAACATGATCATTCCCATCCCGACTCACATCACAGTAACAACATGGTATCTTACTAAGCATGCAATAAGAAGTAACATTGCAGGGGCCACATGATATCAAACAACTCCTACATTTGCTAGGATTGTGGTTTGCTTACTCTTGTGACAAAATGATAGGTCATGCAAAGGAATGGGTTCATCTATGCGGTAGAAACGAATCATGGTGATCATCCTAAACAATGCATAAGCGAGACATGAGAGGGAAGTGGGATTTTATCGACATGATCAATGGGGGTTTGCTTGCCTTGCTGACGAGGTTCGGGTTCGGGGTCTTCAACGAAGGTTGCAACCTCTTGCTCCGGTTCCACCTCTACCCGACAAACAAAGCACAAAGTAGCAATCAATATGAATGCAATGCTCAAGCACATGAATGAATGTTGAAACTTGAAGTATAAGTTTTGATGTGTGAGGCAATTCCATTTAAGTGGAGTATATTGCATTTGAAATGCAAATTCAAACTCCACATTTGAATTCAACATTAACCAAGTTGTATGTGATATAGTTCGATCATTTTGAAACAACTTCAAATGTGTATGATATGCCTCTGAAGTGTGGTTGAATTGTAGCTTAAACCCATGGTCCAAGTTGCAAAATCAATTGATTTGAATTTGAATTAAATTCAAATAAACCAAATGACATATTCTACTGGTCCCATTTTAAAATCAACTCAAACAGAGTTGAAAGTTGCATATTTGGAAAGATAATTTTCTCCTGATCATTTTTCATATATTATTTGTCCAATTTGGAGTTAATATGAATTTTCTATGAATTTCCAAAGTTTGGGGTATTTTCTGGAATTTCTGGAAATCTTTTAATTCAAATAATCTCTGGAAATTCATTTAAATTGATTTATTGCGCAGGTGCTGACGTCAGGGGGGGGGCTGACATGTGGGGTCACCTTGTCAATGACTGGGTGTTTTAAACCGTGGGGTTAATTAATCCAGTGGATTAATTAAGCCACTGGGCCCACTGGTCAGTGACCCAGGGGTCATTAGCCGAGTAATTAACAGGGGGGCTTTGGGCTGACACGCCGGCGGCTAAATGCCGGCGACTGGAGTCACGGCGGCGCTGCTCGTTCTTCCTCTCCTGGCCTCCAAACTCTGCGCCGAGACCATCGTTCGAAAGCCCGTGAAGAGCCGCGTCGAAAGCACCACTTGTACGTCGCCGGGGAGGTCGCGTTCGTCGACTGCTTCGACCTTGGCGGCGACAGAACCACGGCGAGGTCGCAGTCGTCGTTGTGGTGCACGGTTGGAGTTGATTCGGGGCTTGTTCGAACGCTAGCACGTGCAGGAGTCAAACGCGTGCACTGGGGGTTCACGACGAGCACTGGAGCGAGGAGGACGACGACCATGGCGGCGAGGTGCTCGGGTTCCCATGGCGGATCCGGCTAGAGGAAGCAATCGAGGGGGGAGAAAGAGGGGTTTCGCTTGCGAGCTCACCCTGAATCTATCTGGAGTGGTGGCTTGCTCGGGGAGGCGCTGGAGTTGCCGGAATTCGAAGTCGATCCACGGCGGCCGGAGATGAAGACGACGAAGCTAGCGAGCTCGTGGAGGCGTCCGGCTCCGATTCCTTTCGCAGGTCAATGAAGATGACGACGACGAACTCCCTGGACACCTTGGCTTGGCTCCTCGACGTCGATGGCCGCGAGTCCGCACGGCTGCGCTCCGGCTAGGCTACGGGTGCGCCGCTGTTCTTCGTGGGGAGGACGAACTGGAGGGCGAGGAAGGAGGGGAAAGTGACCTGGGCTTCTCCAGAACACGCGGGCGGCGAGAAGGAGGCAGGGGGGTCGCTGTGGAGCTGCCACCGCGACGGCCACGGCATGCCGGGCACGCAGCTGTGTGCTCGTGCCCGGGGAAGACGACAGGGGAGTTCCCCTGGTGGGCTGGGCCGGCTGTAAAGGTGGGCCTCGCCCCTGGCGAGAGGTAAGCCTTTTTCTTATTCTCTTCTGTTTAATCTTTCCTTTCTTTTCTGTAAATTTGTTTTGACTTTGGTAAAAATACCAAATCATTTTATTAAATGCTGAAAACTTTTATGTGGCCTCATAATAATATAGACTAGCCACTTATAAACTTTCAACATTTTTAAAATTCAATTAATTTGAATCTTAAATCAAATAGGTCTATTTCTTTAATTCCAAGGCACTGTTTGAATATTTTAAAATTCTATGAGCATGGGGTGGGTCCCACATCACTTGATATGTGATCACACTCATTTATAAGACTTTTCAAAAATCTAACATGAATTTTTGGAGAAGATTTTTATCTGGCCTTTTGAATTAATTCATCTGGGGGGGGTTCCTTCTCCCATTTTGATTTTGAAGTTGATTTCCTTTGAAAATTTTGACATGATGCAAGGTTACTTTGATCCTAGCACATTACCTAACAGAGGGTTCTGACAACTCGCCCCCACTCAAAATAATCTCGTCCCGAGATTCAGAAGTCTGCGGGAGGAAGGTGGGGTACTCAGCACTGACACGGTCTTCTCTTTCCCACGTAGCTTCTCTTTCAGAGTGGTGTGACCATTGCACTTTCAGAAACCTAATCTTCTGACGACGAGTGACACGCTCTGCGGAATCAAGAATACGAACGGGGTATTCTCGATAAGAAAGGTCATCTTGGAAATCAAGCATTTCATGGTCGACTTCGCGGATGGGGTCCTTGAAGCAACGCCTGAGTTGGGACACATGGAATACATCATGTACTCGGGAGAGGTGCGGAGGTAGTTCAAGTTGGTAGGCAACTTCTCCACGTTTAGCAATAATGCGGAAAGGTCCGATGTAACGTGGGGCCAAGTTGCCTTTGATACCGAAACGTTGGGTTCCCTTCAGAGGAGTAACCCGAAGGTAAGCCTTCTCATCCAGATTGTAGCTCTCTTGCCTATGATGACGATCATAGTAGCTTTTCTGACGAGACTGGGCTGCTTTCAATTGATCACGAACAATGCGAACTTGCTCTTCTGCTTCCTTGATCATGTCCGGTCCAAAGAATTGTCTTTCACCGGTTTCTGACCTGTTTAGTGGTGTTCGACATCGTCGTCCATATAGGAGTTCAAAAGGAGCCATGTTCAGACTAGATTGAAAACTATTGTTATAAGAAAATTCGGCAAATGGAAGAGATTTCTCCCAATTCTTTCCGAATGAGATAACACAATCTCTGAGCATGTCTTCAAGAATTTGGTTAACCCTTTCGACTTGACCGCTAGACTGAGGATGGAAAGCCGTACTAAAGGAGAGATGAGTTCCCATAGCATTCTGAAAGCTTCCCCAAAATCTAGAGGTGAAAAGGCTACCACGATCAGAATTGATTTCCAAAGGAACACCATGAAGGGATACAATTCTAGAGACGTACAAGTCCGCTAACTGGCTAGCAGTTATAGACTCGCGAACCGGAAGGAAGTGAGCAACTTTGGAAAGCCTATCTATGACAACGAAGATGGCATTGTTTCCTTTCTGGGTTTTTGGAAAGCCGGTGATGAAGTCCATACCGACTTTGTCCCATTTCCACTCGGGAATAGACAAAGGTTGAAGTGTACCAGCAGGTCTTTGATGTTCTGCCTTAATGCGACGACAAACATCACATTCGGCAACAAATTGAGCAATGTCTCTCTTCATCCTAGTCCACCAAAATCTCTGGCGTAGATCTCGGTACATTTTTGTGCTACCGGGATGAATTGAGAGGCGTGTGTCATGGGATTCTTTGAGGATGAGTTGCCTTAGTTACCTATTCTTAGGTACTACCAAATGATTTTCAAAGAATACCGTTCCTTTGCTATCTGTGGATAAACATTTAGCAACTTCGCTAGCAATGTTCTCTTTGATCCGGCGAACACCTCGTGCACGCCTTTGGGCAACTATGATTTGATCCCCAAGAGTTGGTTTCTCCACCAAGGTAGAAAGATAGCCATGAGGAACAATCTCAAGATTGAGCTTGCGAAAGTCCTCATGAAGAAGTGGTTGATACTGTTGTAACATGAGGTTGTTACAATACGACTTACGACTTAGTGCATCAGCCATGACATTGGCTTTGCCTGGGGTGTAAGAAATTACTACGTCGTAATCTTTTATCAACTCAATCCAGCGTCTTTGCCTGAGATTAAGATCTGGCTGGGTGAATATGTATTTGAGGCTTTGGTGGTCGGAATAAATCTCGCAACGGTTACCAACGAGTTAATGTCGCCAAGTTGTTAGGGCATGAACTACGGCAGCGAGTTCAAGGTCATGGGTAGGATAGTTCTCTTCATGTGGCCGCAACTGGCGTGAAGCATAAGCTACCACATGTCGATCTTGTAGAAGTATGCATCCTAACCCTTGTCGTGATGCGTCACAATAGACCTCGAAATCCTTTTTGGTGTCTGGAGGTGCAAGTACAGGTGCAGAAGTTAATCTTCTTTTTAGCTCTTGAAAGATTTCCTCGCACTTGGGAGTCCATAGGAATTTCTTATCTTTCTTGAGGAGTTCAGTTAGAGGCTTTGCAACTTTAGAAAAGTTCTCGACGAAGCGACGGCAATAGCTGGCTAGGCCAAGAAAACTCCTAACTTGCTTAACCGATTCAGGTGGAGTCCAGTCAACGACGGCCTGAACTCTCTCGGGATTCACAGCAATGCCTTTTGCAGAAATCACGTGGCCTAAGTAGGTCACTTCTGGTAGCCAGAATTCACACTTGGAGAATTTAGCATACAGGCGATGCTCTCTAAGTTTCATCAATACCAGCCTTAGGTGTTTGTCATGATCTTCTTTGTTCTTCGAGTATATAAGGATGTCATCGAGGTAAACCACGACGAACTGGTCCAAATACTCCATGAAGATCGAATTCATCATGCGTGAGAAAGTGGCGGGGGCATTGGTTAAACCAAAGGACATGACGGTGTACTCGTAAAGACCATAACGAGTAGTAAAAGCCGTTTTGGGAATGTCCTCGTTTCGGATTTTGATCCGATGATAACCTAATCTCAAATCCATCTTTGAGAAGACAGAGGATCCTGCAAGTTGATCATAAAGATCATTGATCCTGGGCAATGGGTACTTGTTCTTTATCGTCGCTAAATTTAGCGGGCGATAGTCTACGCACATCCTTTATGTTCCATCTTTCTTCGTTACAAACAGAACGGGGCAACCCCATGGCGATGAGCTAGGGCGGATGAAGCCTTTCTCCAACAAAGCTTCCAGTTGGGTTTTAAGCTCAACTAACTCACGTGGGGCCATTTTGTAGGGACGTCTAGAAATTGGTGCGGTTCCTGGGGCAAGATCCACTATAAACTCTACACATCTATTGGGTGGCATGCTCGGTAGCTCTTCAGGAAAGACATCCGGGAAGTCACGAACCACCGGAATATCTTCAAGTTCGGGAAGGGGAAGTACATTCAAAGAATGCACTTGGGTTCTTGTTCTGGGTGAGGTATAGTTGACGGTTTGACCTGAAGGGTGGGTGAGTTTCACGGATTTGCGTTTGCAATCCAAGTAGGCATTCTGTCTTGATAGCCAATCCATGCCAAGGATGACATCAATGTCTGAAGACTTGAGGGCTATGAGTGAAGCAAGGAATACTAAACCCTCAATTGCAATCTGATTACCATGGCTTACTCTATTAGTTTGCCATCTTGACCCTGGAGTTTGAATAATCATTGGGGTGGACAATTCAATAAAAGATAACTCATGACGAAGTGCATAACTTTCCGACATGAATGAATGAGATGCTCCTGGGTCGAAAAGAACGGAAGTAGGAACATAATTGACTGGGAGCGTACCAAGAATGACGTCAGTGGTGTCGTCAGTCTCTTCGGCGGCAATCTGGTTCACACGTCCACGAGTGGCGGGAGGAGCGGGTTTGGCGGTGTAGACCTTCTGGGGTGGCTTGCCACGACCATTGTTGTTGTTGTTGCCTCCGGCACGTGGTGGAGCATTCTGATGCTGGAGCTGGTTCTGGGGACACTCACGAGAGTAGTGGCCTGCCTGACCACACTTGTAACAGGCTCCAAAAACAGTGCGTGGAGCTGGGTTGTTTGGTGGAGCTGGGTGGAACTGGGTGGGTGGACGAGGCGCCACATAGGATGGCCTCGGGGGGTTGTTCTGGCGGAACATGCTGTTTGGGATCCAGATCTTGCGCTTCTGGGAACCAGAGCTGGATGAACTGTCATCTCTAGGGTGTTTGCGAAAGTCGTTTGGGGTGTTCATGTCCTCTGCTTTGATGGCCTTGTTGACAAGGACCTGGAATGTGGCAAAGTCATGAAGATTGAGGTCACGACGAAGTCCAGTGTTGAGGCCATGACGGAACCTCTCTTGTTTCTTGGATTCGGTGGAGACTTCTTCGGTAGCATAACGAGCCAGTCGGTTGAACTCACGACTAAACTCATCAACGGTCCTTCTGCCTTGAGTGAGGTTACAGAACTCCTCACGCTTGCGGTCCATAAGACCCTTGGGAATGTGGTGCTCACGGAAAGAAGTGCAGAATTCCTCCCAAGATGCAGGTGGTCCATCGGGACGCATATTCAGAAAGTTCTCCCACGAAGAACTAGCTGCACCTTTGAGGTGATAGGTGGCATAGCTGACCTTGTCACCAGTTGCAACACGGCCTGCTTGGAGCTTCCTCTCGATGCTGCGAAGCCAGTCATCGGCGTCAAGGGGCTCAGTGGAGTAACTAAAAACCGGGGGATGAAGTCGGATGAAGTCGTTCAGGGACACCAACTCATTGCACTGCTGAGTGGTGTTGCGAGCAATGACTTCCAACAGATGGTGAGAGTCTCGGCGGTTCCTCTCGACTTCCATCAGAACCTGAGCCATCGTGGGTGGGGGTGGAAGGTTGCCTTCCTCCTGGTCATTCCCACGACCTTGGTTACGACCAACCTGGCCACGGGTTCCTAGAGACATCCTGAAGGTGAAAAACCAAAGTCAAACAGAGTTGATTTGAAGAGTCTAAACAAGGTATTGAAGTACTGGAAGGATTACAGAGCAAAGGAAGTAATCATCTTGACAACATGGTGATAAAGCATACAAGCCATATATTCACAAGCTGTCATACAAACCATACATCGTTTTAGTACAAGCATCAAGATAATACAAACGTGATGAAGATGATACATCCTTCAGAGGCACTCTGACTTCCTATACATTATTTATCTAAGCCTCTGGAATCTTAGACACCTTGCACACAATATACTAAGATACTACTACAACATCACTAAGTAAGACCACAGGCGGTCTCACTCATTTCCATCTCCATAGTAGTCCTTGTAAAAGTTACCCGCGTATCCTGGTAGCTGGAGGTGACCATCGGAAAACACGGAGGCTTGTGGACCCTGATATCCATTTGGGCAAGGATGGGGCCTAGGTCCAGCGTAGGGTGGAAGCAAAGGACCACGGGGTGGAAAAATGCCTCCAATCTCGGGCCAAGCCACTCGAGAAGGCATCTGAGTCCTCACTGGGTAGATCGCATCAAACTCAACTGATCCCACGCTCACAAAGGGTGCCAAAAGTGTCAGTGCTCGATACAGACGAACACGGGTGGCGTGGAGCTCGAAACGGAGAGCGCGTGCATCACGATCTCTGTCACTAGCAAACCTAGCAGTCATCTGAAGTGCTGGATCTTCTGCAGAGTGATCTGAGTAGAGTCCGGTGTAATATCCCTCTTCTCCTGGAAGTGCAGCAGGGATATAGCGGAAAGAAGTCTCTCTCAGCAAAGTGTGCTCCTCTCTCAGCAGTGTCATACATGAGTATGCAGCATCCTGCACAGCCATGTTCTCGGTAACGCCAATGCCATGTCCAAAGTGGATAGGCTGAGTGACTCCAACGTGGTGCGGGTAGATCCTGACAATGCAGTGGAACTGGGTCTGGTTGAAGTCGTGGAACTGCTCCTCGATGGTGTACTCAGGGTACCACCGATATCCCACATAGGACATCATCTCGATCAACGTGGCGGGATGGCCACGCACACCGAGGCACCTGGTCAAACGAACAATCTGTCGAGGGGGAAGATCTGCCATCTGAAACAGAAGGAGTTTGCAAATGCATCAGATTATGAGATAAACCTGGAATTACTCGAACAACATAACGGTTGTAATTGCAAGAAAAAGACAATTTCTTACAACATGGAAACAACACTTACATACGATGTAATAAAACAGGGAGCATAACCACTCTAACAAACCGGTCACAACTTTCCTACGGCTACAAGGAAGCAAACAACGAGATGTTCTAATCAGACAGAGGAGAGCCTAGTCCTATCTTCCCGTAGAATAAGATGAGGGTGACTCAGAACTCAGAATGAAGGGGTAAGGAGAAAAAAAAGAAGTCTTACGTTGTTCCCTTATATACCCAGAGTAACTATATAACTATAGCAAGCTAGACTCGACTCCGGCCAAGGCTACTAGTCCTACAGTTAGTCCTGCTCTGATACCAAGTCTGTCGGAACCCGGGGTTAGCGTATGCAAGTCCAGTTAAGGCATAGTCATATGGAGAGCCGAGAACCGTACCCACTTGTCTAAGAAGACAAGGCCAAGCACAGAACGTTCTCGGAAAGCATCGTACGTGAGGGGCATCCCATCCAGGCCGGATGATCAACTGAGATGGGTCCTCATCGTCCGCACACAAGTCTAATGATATGGGTGGTGAACTCCCATATTCAAAGACAAGTCGCCTCAACCATACTATCGACTATCTCATAACTCTTACATAGACTTACTCCAGCCCGATCACTTAGTCGGGGTCTAGGGCGGGCTCGATCATACCACAAAGTGTGCACGAGACAGAGTCTCGAACAATCGCATCGCGATGCCCCAAGCTGCGCACATCTAAGGGCCACTTGGTGTATGAAAGACCGCCAGCCAGAACACAACTAAGGTCTCGAAAACCCATACAAAGACATGCATGTTATAAACATACACGCAGCACACATGCCTTGTATGAACAGCAGGTACCATTGCAATTCTCTACAAAGTGTACAATTTTATTGATAACTCTTATAGAGTGCAAACGGAGATCACAAACATGTGATCCAACATTACAACACACACGGAAGAAAATTATGTCTGAGTACAGACAAATTTAACAAATGGCTTAAGAAGCCTTATTTAAACACAAGCCCTCCACGAGGGAACCAGTCGTCTGACTGGGACTAGACTAGTTGGTCTTCAGTCGTCCAGCTCGATGAAGAAGCCACCTTCGGGGTCAGTGGCATCATCTAAAACATAGATTAAGCAAACGTGAGTACAAAGTCGTACTCAGCAAGACTTACATAGGAGCTATACTACTCATGCACATGTATCAAGATAAAGGGAGGTGGGGTTCACTTGCAGAAGTGCCAGCTTTGACTTGGCTAATCCTGAACTACGAATACCAGACTTTGAGGTAAGAAGCGTACATGAGTCCACTACTTTCTCCAACCAATTACCCACTATGGTGCCTTCCTCGACTTCCCCACGAGAAAGCACGCCATAGCACTCACACTTATCTTGGTGTGTTTTAGAAGTATCCTGTTCAAGTTGTCTAATAATCAAGCTAATCTTTCCAAGTAGTCCATAACCGCGGACGCGGCTATTCGAATAGTTTTGTTAACCCTGCAGGGGTGTACCTCTACACACACAAGATCATCATTTACCGCCTTTGATCTCGACACCATTCAAGGGGTGCCAGCGAGGATGCTCACCACAACTGTTACCTCATAGCCGATCTAGTCCGAGAAAGCCGCCTACTTGGGTTGGTTACCACAATCGTGAACCCGGCCGGTTTACCGAAGTGGACCCAAGTGATGTGTGCGTGGTGCATAAGCCGGTCTCGGATGAGCCGTTCTCTCACTTAGCATCCAGGCCACAGACCTACCAGAACTCCGAACTATTGCGACATCTGGACATCGAAAGGGATGAGTTAGTAAGTTGCTAGGATTGTGGTTTGCTTACTCTTGTGACAAAATGATAGGTCATGCAAAGGAATGGGTTCATCTATGCGGTAGAAACGAATCATGGTGATCATCCTAAACAATGCATAAGCGAGACATGAGAGGGAAGTGGGATTTTATCGACATGATCAATGGGGGTTTGCTTGCCTTGCTGACGAGGTTCGGGTTCGGGGTCTTCAACGAAGGTTGCAACCTCTTGCTCCGGTTCCACCTCTACCCGACAAACAAAGCACAAAGTAGCAATCAATATGAATGCAATGCTCAAGCACATGAATGAATGTTGAAACTTGAAGTATAAGTTTTGATGTGTGAGGCAATTCCATTTAAGTGGAGTATATTGCATTTGAAATGCAAATTCAAACTCCACATTTGAATTCAACATTAACCAAGTTGTATGTGATATAGTTCGATCATTTTGAAACAACTTCAAATGTGTATGATATGCCTCTGAAGTGTGGTTGAATTGTAGCTTAAACCCATGGTCCAAGTTGCAAAATCAATTGATTTGAATTTGAATTAAATTCAAATAAACCAAATGACATATGCTACTGGTCCCATTTTAAAATCAACTCAAACAGAGTTGAAAGTTGCATATTTGGAAATATAATTTTCTCCTGATCATTTTTCATATATTATTTGTCCAATTTGGAGTTAATATGAATTTTCTATGAATTTCCAAAGTTTGGGGTATTTTCTGGAATTTCTGGAAATCTTTTAATTCAAATAATCTCTGGAAATTCATTTAAATTGATTTATTGCGCAGGTGCTGACGTCAGGGGGGGGGGGGCTGACATGTGGGGTCACCTTGTCAGTGACTGGTTGTTTTAAACCGTGGGGTTAATTAATCCAGTGGATTAATTAAGCCACTGGGCCCACTGGTCAGTGACCCAGGGGTCATTAGCCGAGTAATTAACAGGGGGGCTTTGGGCTGACACGCCGGCGGCTAAACGCTGGCGACTAGAGTCACGGCGGCGCTGCTCGTTCTTCCTCTCCTGGCCTCCAAACTCTGCGCCGAGACCACCGTTCGAAAGCTCGTGAAGAGCCGCGTCGAAAGCACCACTTGTACGTCGCCGGGGAGGTCGCGTTCGTCGACTGCTTCGACCTTGGCGGCGACAGAACCACGGCGAGGTCGCAGTCGTCGTTGTGGTGCATGGTTGGAGTCGATTCGGGGCTTGTTCGAACGCTAGCACGTGCAGGAGTCAAACGCGTGCACTGGGGGTTCACGACGAGCACTGGAGCGAGGAGGACGACGACCATGGCGGCGAGGTGCTCGGGTTCCCATGGCGGATCCGGCTAGAGGAAGCAATCGAGGGGGGAGAAAGAGGGGTTTCGCTTGCGAGATCACCCTGAATCTATCTGGAGTGGTGGCTTGCTCGGGGAGGCGCTGGAGTTGCCGGAATTCGAAGTCGATCCACGGCGGCCGGCGATGAAGACGACGAAGCTAGCGAGCTCGTGGAGGCGTCCGGCTCCGATTCCTTTCGCAGGTCGATGAAGATGACGACGACGAACTCCCTGGACACCTTGGCTTGGCTCCTCGATGTCGATGGCCGCGAGTCCGCACGGCTGCGCTCCGGCTAGGCTACGGGTGCGCCGCTGTTCTTCATGGGGAGGGCGAGGAAGGAGGGGAAAGTGACCTGGGCTTCTCCAGAACACGCGGGCGGCGAGAAGGAGGCAGGGGGGTCGCTGTGGAGCTGCCACCGCGACGGCCACGGCATGCCGGGCACGCAGCTGTGTGCTCGTGCCCGGGGAAGACGACAGGGGAGTTCCCCTGGTGGGCTGGGCCGGCTGGAAAGGTGGGCCTCGCCCCTGGCGAGAGGTAAGCCTTTTTCTTATTCTCTTCTGTTTAATCTTTCCTTTCTTTTCTGTAAATTTGTTTTGACTTTGGTAAAAATACCAAATCATTCTATTAAATGCTGAAAACTTTTATGTGGCCTCATAATAATATAGACTAGCCACTTATAAACTTTCAACATTTTTAAAATTCAATTAATTTGAATCTTAAATCAAATAGGGGTATTTCTTTAATTCCAAGGCACTGTTTAAATATTTGAAAATTCTATGAGCATGGGGTGGGTCCCACATCACTTGATATGTGATCACACTCATTTATAAGACTTTTCAAAAATCTAACATGAATTTTTGGAGAAGATTTTTATCTGGCCTTTTGAATTAATTCATCTGGGGGGGTTCCTTCTCCCATTTTGATTTTGAAGTTGATTTCCTTTGAAAATTTTGACATGATGCAAGGTTACTTTGATCCTAGCACATTACCTAACAGAGGGTTCTGACAAATCCAAACAATTCCAAGCTCAAATTAAATACCCTTTGAATTGAATTCAAATCAGTCTTGTTCAAAATGCCTTTGATGGATTATTAAATAATAAAACCAAAGTGCTCAAATAAAGTTGTTCCAAAAATCATGAAACTATTTTTCTAAATTGCCTAAAATCATTATAATCATGTTGGACCAACTTTGGTAGTTTTTGAAGTTACAGAAAATTCCAAACAATTCAAACAGTAGGTTAAAACCCTTACTTTGGGCATTTAATAATTGAAAGAAATATCTAATGATTTTATTTTGCTGCAAAATCTTTTGTGGCACCTCAGTAATATGTAACCCTAATTTACAAACACCAATAACCTTTTACAAAAATGCTAGGGTTAATAAATCAATTACAGAAAAGAAATCGACTAAACAGCAAAACAAAACAAAACAAAAAAACACTATAACCCGCCCAGGGCAACGGCCCACCGCAGCCCAGCCCACCCCGGCCCGTCTTCCACCTCCCACCTGCTCCCGTCACGTCGGCCAACTGCTCGACGCCGTGGCCACGGGCGCCGCTAGAGCCCTCCCCTCCCTCACCTGCTCCCTACGACCGGGGAGGCGATAAGGCCAACCCCAGAAGCTCCCTGGACAACCCCCACCCCTTCTCCCCTTCCCCCTCACCTCGCGCTCGACGGGGAAAGAACCGCCCGAGGCCACCATCGCCATTGACGCGCCAACTCGCGGCCATCGACGACGACGGGCCACGAAAACGTGTCCATCGTGAGCGCCGCCGACGACTTCATCACCTCGTAGGAGAAGCCGTGCCTGGAGCCCCTGTTAGCAGCGAATCGGCACCGGCTTCATCCTCGACTCCGGCGTGCCTCCGGCCAAATTTCGGCTGCTACGGACCACCACCGCGCCCGCTGCCCTCCTCTACCGTCTCACGATGAGCTGGGTCACCTTCCCCATGTACTCGCGCCCCCTCTCTCCCCCTGTACTGGCCGCCGCCATTGGAGCCGAGCACGTCTCCGCCGAGGATGGACGTGCGCTCGCTCCAGTGAGCTTTAGCCCGCGCCAAGTGCAGTACCATGCTTCTGGTAGACTGTTGTTTCGATTTGGCGCCATCACCCGCTCGATTTCATCACCGGTTGTGTTCTGCCATTGGTGCCCGAGCTCGAATCCGCCATTTTCGTCGTAGCCATCACCCCCGTGCGTCCTAGCTCGAGCCGACGACACAGATCGACGCGGCGAGGAGCTCTCCGTCGACTGCAACCATTGGCACCCCAAATGGCGCTCTGTATCGCGCGGGCGGTGACCTCGTCGGTGTACCTCGCCGCCGGCGTGCTCTGGTGTGGATGGCAAGTAGGGCCTGCGCGTCAGCTAGGTCATTAGCAGCTAATCACCCACTGACCAGTGGCCCCTCCCGGTTAATCCCACTATTAACTTAACAGGAAAATTAAAACCCCCCTTGGGTCACTTACTAGTGGGCCCATGTAATTAGGTTAGCCTCTGGATTAATTAGACTGTTAATTATGCCCCTGTGTCACTTACACCTGGGTCCCACCTGTCAGTTTGATTTTTAAGAATTTAAAAGAAATTCCAGTGGCTGACATGTGGGTCCAGAGGCATTTCTGATTTAATAAAATGTTTTATAAATAAACAGAGGCTGACATGTGGGTCCCACATGTGAGGCACTGTTTTGGACAATGGTTTGGATAATATTTTGGATAATGTTCTGGATAATGTTTAATAAATAATAAAAGAAATTCAGAAAATCATTTAAATGATTTAAAACTATGAAATTCAATAACTTTTAAACCGTAACTCGGATTCAAAAACTTTATACATGAAAAGTGATCAGAAAAATATAGCGAATACGAATACGCTATCTGTATTCCTATCACACCCCTCTAACATAACGAACATCGAACCGTTCCCCTCCGGACCGGCAGTCCGATAAATTGTCCGGTACTGTTAGAGTGCCTGGATGAATTTATTCCGAACACGAATGTTTCTCGGAATAGATCAACTAGCACGGATACAACCCCCTTATGTTTGTCCGGTACCCACGACACCTCCGGCTTGATCCTTCCCCCTCCGGACACCCTGTCCGGTAATCATCCGGAGTCGGTAGTTCATCCTCAGATGAATTTTCGTTCCGAGCAATGTGCATTGCACTGCGTTAGAACACCGTTAACATTTCATACGTCTTGTCATGCATCTGTTTGTATATGCTTGCTGTGTATTTACTGTTTCTTCCCCCCTTAATCTCCGGTAGACCCCGCTGCTGCCGTCGACTACACCGCTGCTGAGTACGACTACTTCGTCGACGACCCTACTACTACAGTCGAGCTTGCAGGCAAGCAGAGCCATTCTCTTCCCCAGATATCGCCTACCTTTCCGTACATTTCTGCACTAGGCATTGTTACTGCTGCTGCTACGATTACAATCCTATTCAAATGCATAGCCTATTTTTGCCCCCCCTTGATGTACCTCCTTTATCCTATGCTGCCTATTATTTTATGCATTATTCAGCAGTGAGCCCTGCGCATTGTTAGCTAGGATTAGATAGCGGGCTGTGGTCACTCAGGGGAGTGAACGCGGATACAAATATTATCACTACACAGGTACGGTACATGCAGACACCGTCTAAGGCCCCTATCTGGGTTATGCCTAGTCACCTCAAGTGTGAGCTATCAAGGAGTAATCCTTGTACTCCACTCGAGGCTGACTTTGTCTTACCGCCTTAGGGTCCTGAACAACGGTTGTTCTTCAGGTAAGAAGTCGGGCGACCCAACGGTGCCCGCGAGAGGTATTGTGACGGGACGACAGGGAGGGTACGACCAGTGTACCGGTGTGCTTGGCCCCTGATCGTTGGCTGCAAGAGTTACCAAAACCACGAAAGTCGAGCTCCTCCAGGAGCACACGCCAGACAAGGTAAGGAGACGGTTCACCTTGTTGGTAACCGCAGTGACTTGGTGGGACGACGGGGCAGGCACCGATGTACTGGTGGTCCTGGCTGCTGTCGTTGTCCGCGGGTCGGTTAAGTCGAGGCAACGATAACGGTTGTCACGCAGGTTAATTAAAATGCTAAATGGTTCAGTGAATGTCTTGAGTTGGCTATATGCCATGTACGCACTACCTACCCGTGGGAACTACAAGTTATGGGCTCCTCTGCTTCATAGTGTCGTCCGAGGACTCTTCAGACGTCAGCAGTACCGCGGCCTGCGCCGGGAAGTGGTGTTGTCTTATTTGCTCGCGCGGTGGTGTCTTATTTGGATTTGCTTTAACTTCACCGGCCAGCCACGCACCGTGCAGGAGTACGTTCGGGTTGGGGTCCAAGGCCCGTCGTACTTAGGATTTAGACCGGCGGATGGCCTCTCTGTTGAGTTTGAAAGATGGGCTATGAAGTGTCGGATAACCTCGTTGGAGCGTTCCCTAACAAGGTTCCCGCCACCCTGGAGATCTGTGCGTGTAGCGTAACACAAGTGCACCCCTGCAGGGAAGATTAATCTATTTGAATAGCCGTGTCCACGGTAACAGGACGCTTTATGCTGAAGCTGGATCTTACCACTAGAAACTATGATTAAACTGTATGGTTTCGGGTTCTCTTCCTCGCGGGGATGTCGAGGAGGTGAACTCGGAGGCATTGTTAATTATTACAACTTATTATTATACAATGCTGCAGCAACTTCTGCTGCATTGTTACTTTATGCTTTATATAAACTGTTGGTTGATTCTTACCTCATGCTGCAAGACATCGTCGGAAGATGCTAGTCTTCATTAGGCCTAGCTTCTTACCCTTGCTCTGGATCTCTGTCTTTTAGTCCACTATATACAGCCTCTTCTTTCCGTTGATACAATGCATAATGCTTAGTAGCGGACGTAAGACTCGCGGCTAGACTAGATACTCACCTGCTTTATTTCCTTTACTGTTTTGCCTGATCGGCCGCTGCAGCCGACGTTGGAGCCCAGGAGCAGGAGTACCCCGGAGGCGCCTACTACGACGTCGAGTTCCCCGTTGACCAGGAGTAGTTCGGTGGATCCCAGGCAGAAGGCCTCGCCTTTTTCGATCTGTATCTCTGATGTGAATTGTGCTAGCCTTCTTAAGGCAAAACTTGACTAACTATGTCTGTACTCAGATATTATGGCTTGTATGACTTATGTATTCAGGTCCGCGTGACCCCCTCTATATTAACATATTTGTTTATCCTTTTGTGTTTAGTGTTGTGCTGTGATATTATCACCGTGGCACCCTAATCTCAGTCGTGTACCCTGTGTGTATGATTATTGTACACGGTCTGATTTTGGGGGCGTCACAAGTTGGTATCAGAGCCGACTGCCTGTAGGAAGCCACCCCACCACTACTTGGTCGAAGTTGAGTCTAGACTTTGAGAAACTATTTTGCTAACTTAATATTTGGCTTACAGGCCCACATCGATGTCACTACGTGTGATATCTATGGTATTAGGAACCTTTTCTCCTTACCTATGCTTTGGGAATCTGCTCTCTTATCCTTGCTGGTAAGTTTTACAAAATCTGACATTAGGATCACGTTCTCTTGATTCCACCCGGCGTTTTTGGTGCTTCCCCCATTGATTGAGTCGTGTCGCAGGAGTCGTACCCCAGGTCCCGGACCGCGGATCCCATTCTCATTCTGGGCAGGCCGCGCGTTCTCTGGCATCAACTCCTGTGGCCAACAGTTTTCTTGCGGCGTGATTGACATAGTGGAATCTATGTCGCGTCGTGTAATCCTTACCGCGGTCTGCGCGCTGCCTAGTGAGTCCTTTTTCCTTAATTTCTACGACGTTACGCTGCCCGATTTTCGATTGATTCTGTGTGCGAATGTGTATGTCTTATACGACTACTCCTTTATATATCCGCGCCTCCTTTTCGTTGTCATTTTACTTCAGGCTTGATTCCGGTATCTCGTTAAATTTTCATCGCTGAAATACCCCTGTTAAATTCTAGCAGGATGGCTGGTCGTGGTGGTCGTGGTCGTGGTCGTGCTGCCAATGACTCACCTCCGCCGCCGGATTACATGGCCGCGATGATGCAGCAGTTCGAGATGAACCGTCAGTTCATGCAAAATATCATGGCTCAGTTCCCCCAGCCGAACCAGAATGGTCACCACCATCAGCATGCCACCGTGACTCTGCACGACTTCACCCACCTCAACCCCACTATGTTCCGCAACACTGTTCAGCCGTTGGATGCTGATGACTGGCTTCGCGACATCACTCACGAGCTGGAGTCTGCTAATGTCGATCCAGCCGACTATGTGAACTTTGCGTCTTATCATCTGAAAGGCGCCGCTGCTCAGTGGTGGAGCACCCACAAGCGCTCCCTGCCAGTTGAAGAATTCATCACTTGGGAAGAATTTCAGTCTGCCTTCCGTGCCCGCTACATTCCTCAGGGGATCATGGATCGTAAGGCGGAAGAATTCCGTAACCTCACTCAGGGCGACATGACTGTTGAAGCCTATCAGCGCGAGTTCCTCAACCTCTCTCGCTATGCGGAAGGAGAGATCACCACTGATGCTCGCAGGCAGCAGAAGTTCCGTCGTGGCCTCAACCCAGAACTCAGGCTCGCTCTTGCCGTTCATGATTTCGCCAACTTCTCCACCATGGTGAATAAGGCCATCACCGTCGAGACTGCCCAGATAGATCACAAGAACTCTCTGAAGCGTTATCGTGACGTTGGCTCATCTTTGGGCGCAACGCAGAAGCGTCGTATCTGGCTCCCCACTAGTGTGACCCATTCAGATGTCCCTGCTCCAAGGCCGTCTTATGCTGCACCCCGTCTGCCTCCGCCACCGCAGTTGCCAAGAGCTCTGCCTGCACCACCCAATGCTACCCCACTTCGTCCTCAGGATGGATTATGCTTCACGTGCCGCCAACCTGGGCATTTTTCCAGAGAGTGCCGCCAGAAACAGAAGCAACTGGTAGTTCACCCCGCTGGCTGTGGAAATGGTCGTGGCAACAACAGGACCCCCAACTATAATACAGGGTCTGCCGCGTATGCTCGTGGACATGCTAACCACGTCAACGTTGAAGAAGCTCAGCAACAACCCGCTACCGTGATGGGTACCCTTCTCGTTAATTCCGTACCTGCTACTGTTTTGTTTGATACAGGAGCATCACATTCATTCATGTCAGAAGCATTTGCATTGTCGCATAACTTCGCATTGGAAAAAATGAACCCACCGATGGTTGTCCGGACCCCGATAGGCCAATGTCGAACCACCAAGGTAGTGCCCGAAACCTTCGTTGAAATTGAGGGAATTGAATTCCATGCTTCCCCCATAATCCGGATGTCTTCCACCATAGACCTCATTCTGGGAATGGATTGGTTGAAATTTCACGATGCCGCACTCTATTGTGGCACCAAGTCTGTCCAACTTTTTCGCCCCTCCGGCGAGATTGTTAACCATACCACCCGAGTTACCCGTAATGCTGAAACACAGATATTTATGATGAATGCTTTGAATGCCGCCCCCCTCGAAGGAATTGAGAACGTTCCGGTCGTCCGCGATTTTCCCGACGTTTTCCCCGAAGAACTGCCGGGGATACCCCCGATCAGAGAAGTTGAATTCGTCATCGACTTGAAGCCAGGCACTGTTCCTATTGCCAAGCGTCCTTACAAGATGCCGCCACATGAACTCCTTGAACTTAAGGAGGAAATTGATAAGGCACTTCAGAAAGGATTCATTCGCCCCAGTTCCTCAGCTTGGGGAGCACCTTCGCTCTTTGTCAAGAAGAGCGATGGGACAAACCGATTGGTCCAAGATTATCGGCCCATTAACCAAGCCACCATCCAGAACAAATACCCACTTCCCCGGATCAACGATCTGTATGATCAACTTGCCGGATCCAAGGTGTTTTCTAAACTCGACTTGAGGTTGGGTTATCACCAAATCCGAGTCCGTGATGAGGACATTCCGAAGACTGCCTTCATTACTCGGTATGGTTCATACGAGTACACTGTCATGTCCTTTGGCTTAACCAATGCTCCAGCCACCTTCTCCAGATTGATGAATTATATTTTCATGGAGTACCTCGACCAGTTCGTCGTGGTTTATCTGGATGATATATTCATATATTCCAAGAATGAAGAAGAACATGCTGAACATCTTCGTCTTATACTGGAGAAGCTTCGAGAACACAAACTCTACGCTAAGTATTCTAAGTGTGAGTTCTGGCTTCCCGAAGTAACATACCTTGGGCATGTGATTTCCAAGGATGGCATTGCCGTCACCCCAGAACGTATCCAGGCTATTCTTGACTGGACTCCTCCCAAGACCGTCAAGCAAGTACGCAGTTTCCTCGGGCTCGCTAGCTATTGCCGCCGTTTCGTCGAGAATTTTTCCAAGATTGCCAGGCCTCTGACTAATCTGCTTCACAAAGGCGTCAAGTTTGAGTGGACAGATAAATGTCAAGAAAGTTTTCAAGCACTCAAGGACAAGCTAACTTCTCCCCCGGTGCTCGCTCCCCCTGATACTCAGAAGGACTTCGTGATATATTGCGACGCGTCTCGTCAAGGCTTAGGCTGTGTCCTATTGCAAGAGCGCAAGGTGATTGCTTATGGCTCTCGTCAGTTGCGTGCTCACGAAGACAAATACCCAACACATGACCTCGAATTGGCAGAAGTAATTTATGCATTGAAGCTGTGGCGACATTACCTCGTCGGTAATCGTTGCGAGGTCTACACCGACCACCAAAGTCTGAAGTACCTGTTTACTCAGCCAGATTTGAATCTTCGTCAACAACGATGGCTCGAGACAATAGCCGACTTCAACATGGATATTTCGTATACCCCGGGCAAGGCTAATGAGATGGCCGATGCCTTGAGCCGCAAAGCTTACTGTTCTGAACTTGAGGTTCAGGTGCAGCAACCACTTCTGTATGAAGAGTTTCGCAAGTTGAACCTCTAGATTGTTCCTCAAGGTTACGTCAATAACCTGGTTCTCGAGTCAAAACTCGACGCCCTCATCAAGAGTAGACAATCTCTGGCCCCTGACATTGTGAAGATCAAGCAGGACATCGCAGAAGGAAAGCCCTCCTCTTTTACCATTGATGCTAATGATGGTGATACTGTGTACTTCAAGGGCCGCTTAGTAGTTCCTGTGAGCCCGGTCCTCATTAACTGTGGTCCGGATATCATGGAAGAAGCCCATAATTCTCCCTTGTCAATGCATCCTGGCAGTACCAAGATGTATAAAGACCTTCGTCAACAGTACTGGTGGCCTTACATGAAGCAGGACATCGCCCGCTATGTTTCTCAATGTGACGTTTGCAGTCGCGTCAAAGCCGGACATCAGAAACCTGCTGGTTGGTTGCGACCACTCCCTCCTCCTGATTGGAAGTGGGACAAAGTCGAGATGGACTTCGTCACCGGTTTACCTAAGTCACAGAAAGGTAACGATGCCATCTTTGTCGTCATCGACCGATTCTCCAAGATTGCACACTTCCTACCGGTCAAGGAGACGATCACTGCTAGTCAGTTAGCACACTTGTATATCTCCCGAATTGTGTCACTCCACGGTATTCCGATGGAGATCAGTTCAGACTGCGGCAGCATTTTCACCTCACGATACTGGAATAGTTTCATGGAAGCTTTCGGGACTCGTCTGAATCTCAGCACCGCTTATCACCCCCAGTCGCCAGGCCAAGTTGAACGAGTTAATCAAGTGCTGGAAGACATGCTTCGCGCTTGTGTCCTTTCTTTCGGCATGAAATGGGAGGATGCCCTCCCGTACGCGGAATTCTCGTACAACAATAGCTATCAGGCTATCTTGAAGATGGCCCCCTTCGAAGTTCTATACGGGCGTAAATGTCGAACCCCCCTAAACTGGTCAGGAACTGGGGAACGACCCTACTTCGGACCGGATCTTATCCAAGAGGCTGAAGAACAAGTTCGCATTGTGCAAGAAAATCTCAAGGCCGCACAGTCTCGTCAGAAGAGCAATTATGACCGCAAACACCGTGAAATGGAGTATCAACCTGGTGAATACGCTTACCTCCGTTTCACTCCCATGAGGGGCACTCATCGCTTCGGTATCAAGGGCAAGTTGGCTCCTCGCTACATTGGCCCGTTCCGTATCCTTTCCAGGAGTGGACCCGTGGCATACCGGTTGGAATTGCCGCCGAACCTCTCCCAAGTACACGATGTCTTCCACGTGTCTCAACTCCGTCGCTGCTTCAAGGACCCTATCCGCGAGGTGGAACATGATATGATCGAGCTGCAACAAGACTTGACTTATCGGGAACATCCGAGCCGCATTCTCGATCAGTCGGAACGTAGAACCCGCAACAAGACCGTCAAGTTCCTCAAAGTTCAGTGGTCGAATCATTCTGAAGATGAAGCCACTTGGGAACGCGAATATCGCCTTCGCGATGAATACCCCGACCTTTTCCTCGCTACCACTTAAATTCTCGGGACGAGAATTCTTGTAGTGGGGGAGATTTGTAACACCCTCTATTTCTGTAACAGTAATCACCATTACTGTTGATCATTTCTGTTTAAAAACTTTTGTTTGATCAACCTGGTTCAGTTCAACTTCAACTTCTCTTTTGATATTGTTGAAAGTCATGTGATCATGGACTTTGGTCAACTTGAATCCAAATAATTCGAAGCTCAAATTAAATACCCTTTGAATTGAATTCAAATCAATCTTGTTCAAAATGCCTTTGATGGATTATTAAATAATAAAACCAAAGTGCTCAAATAAAGTTGTTCCAAAAATCATGAAACTATTTTTTTAAATTGCCTAAAATCATTATAATCATGTTGGACCAACTTTGGTAGTTTTTGAAGTTACAGAAAATTCCAAACAATTCAAACAGTAGGTTAAAACCCTTACTTTGGGCATTTAATAATTGAAAGAAATCTAATGATTTTATTTTGCTGCAAAATCTTTTGTGGCACCTCAGTAATATGTAACCCTAATTTACAAACACCAATAACCTTTTACAAAAATGCTAGGGTTAATAAATCAATTACAGAAAAGAAATTGAATAAACAGCAAAACAAAACAAAACAAAAAAACACTATAACCTGCCCAGGGCAACGGCCCACCGCAGCCCAGCCCACCCCGGCCCGTCTTCCACCTCCCACCTGCTCCCGTCACGTCGGCCAACTGCTCGACGCCGTGGCCACGGGCGCCGCTGGAGCCCTCCCCTCCCTCACCTGCTCCCTACGACCGGGGAGGCGATAAGGCCAACCCCAGAAGCTCCCTGGACAAACCCCACCCCTTCTCCCCTTCCCCCTCACCTCGCGCTCGACGGGGAAAGTACCGCCCGAGGCCACCGTCGCCATTGCCGCGCCAACTTGCGGCCATCGACGACGACGGGCCACGAAAACGTGTCCATCGGGAGCGCCGACGACGACTTCATCACCTCGTAGGAGAAGCCGTGCCCGGAGCCCCTGTACGCAGCGAATCGGCACCGGCTTCATCCCCGACTCCGGCGTGCCTCCGGCCAAATTCCGGCTGCTACGGACCACCACCGCGCCCTCTGCCCTCCTCTACCGTCTCACGGTGAGCTGGGTCACCTTCCCCATGTACTCGTGCCCCCTCGATCCCCCTGTACTGGCCGCCGCCATTGGAGCCGAGCACGTCTCCGCCGAGGATGGACGTGCGCTCGCTCCAGTGAGATTTAGCCCGCGCCAAGTGCAGTACCATGCTTCTGGTAGACCGTTGTTTCGATTTGGCGCCATCACCCACTCGATTTCATCACCGGTTGTGTTCTGCCATTGGTGCCCGAGCTCAAATCCGCCATTTTTGTCGTAGGCATCACCCCCGTGCGTCCTAGCTCGAGCCGACGACACAGATCAACGTGGCGAGGAGCTCTCCGTCGACTGCAACCAGTGGCTCCCCAAATGGCGCTCTGTATCGCGCGGGCGTTGACCTCGTCGGAGTACCTCGCCGCCGGCGTGCTCTGGTGTGGATGGCAAGTAGGGCCTGCGCGTCAGCTAGGTCATTAGCAGCTAATCACCCACTGACCAGTGGCCCCTCCCGGTTAATCCCACTATTAGCTTAACAGGAAAATTAAAACCCCCCTTGGGTCACTTACTAGTGGGCCCATGTAATTAGGTTAGCCTCTGGATTAATTAGACTGTTAATTATGCCCCTGTGTCACTTACACCTAGGCCCCACCTGTCAGTTTGATTTTTAAGAATTTAAAAGAAATTCCAGTGGCTGACATGTGGGTCCAGAGGCATTTCTGATTTAATAAAATGTTTTATAAATAAACAGAGGCTGACATGTGGGTCCCACATGTCAGGCACTGTTTTGGATAATGTTTTGGATAATGTTTTGGATAATGTTCTGGATAATGTTTAATAAATAATAAAAGAAATTCAGAAAATCATTTAAATGATTTAAAACTTTGAAATTCAATAACTTTTAAACCGTAACTCGGATTCAAAAACTTTATACATGAAAATTGATCAGAAAAATATAACGAATACGAATACGCTATCCATATTCCTATCACACCCCTCTAACACAACGAACATTGAACCGTTCCCCTCCGGACCGGCAGTCCGATAAATTGTCCGCTACTGTTAGAGTGCCCGGATGAATTTATTCCGAACACGAATGTTTCTCGGAATAGATCAACTAGCACGGATACAACCCCCTTATGTTTGTCTGGTACCCACGACACCTCCGGCTTGATCCTTCCCCCTCCGGACACCCTGTCCGGTAATCATCCGGAGTCGGTAGTTCATCCTCAGATGAATTTCCGTTCCGAGCAATGTGCATTGCACTGCGTTAGAACACCGTTAACATTTCATCCGTCTTGTCATGCATCTGTTTGTATATGCTTGCTGTGTATTTACTGTTTCTTCCCCCCTTAATCTCCGGTAGACCCCGCTGCTGCCATCGACTACACTGCTGCTGAGTACGACTACTTCGTCGACGACCCTACTACTACCGTCGAGCTTGCAGGCAAGCAGAGCCATTCTCTTCCCCAGATATCGCCTACCTTTCCGTACATTTCTTGCACTAGGCATTGTTACTGCTGCCGCTATGATTACAATCCTATTCAATTGCATAGCCTGTTTTTGCCCCCCTCTTGATGTACCTCCTTTATCCTATGCTGCCTATTATTTTATGCATTATTCAGTAGTGAGCCCTGCGCATTGTTAGCTAGGATTAGATAGCAGGCCGTGGTCACTCAGGGAAGTGAACGCGCATACAAATATTATCACTGCACAGGTACGGTACATGCAGACACCGTCTAAGGCCCCTATCTGGGTTATGCCTAGTCACCTCAAGTGTGAGCTATCAAGGAGTAATCCTTGTACTCCACTCGAGGCTGACTTTGTCTTACCGCCTTAGGGTCCTGAACAACGGTTGTCCTTCAGGTAAGAAGTCGGGCGACCCAACGGTGCCCGCGAGAGGTATTGTGACGGGACGACAGGGAGGGTACGACCAGTGTACCGGTGTGCTTGGCCCCTGATCGTTGGCCGCGAGAGTTACCAAAACCACGAAAGTCGAGCTCCTCCAGGAGCACACGCGAGACAAGGTAAGGAGACAGTTCACCTTGTTGGTAACCGCAGTGACTTGGTGGGACGACGAGGCAGGCACCGATGTACTGGTGGTCCTGGCTGCTGTCGTTGTCCGCGGGTCGGTTAAGTCGAGGCAACGATAACGGTTGTCACGTAGATTAATTAAAATGCTAAATGGTTCAGTGAATGTCTTGAGTTGGCTATATGCCATGTACACACTACCTACCCGTGGGAACTACGAGTTATGGGCTCCTCTGCTTCGTGGTGTCGTCCGAGGACTCTTCAGACGTCAGCAGTACCGCGGCCTGCGCCGGGAAGTGGTGTTGTCTTATCTGCTCGCGCGGTGGTGTCTTATTTGGATTTGCTTTAACTTCACCGGCCAGCCACGCACCGTGCAGGAGTACGTTCGGGTTGGGGTCCAAGGCCCGTCGTACCTAGGATTTAGACCGGCGGATGGCCTCTCTGTTGAGTTTGAGAGATGGGCTACGAAGTGTCGGATAGCCTCGGTGGAGCGTTCCCTAACAAGGTTCCCGCCACTCTAGAGATCCGTGCGTGTACCGTAACAGAATTGCACCCCTGCAGGGAAGATTAATCTATTCGAATAGCCGTGTCCACGGTAACAGGACGCTTTATGCTGAAGCTGGATCTTACCACTAGAAACTATTATTAAACTGTATGGTTCCGGGTTCTCTTCCTCGCGGGGATGTCGAGGAGGTGAACTCGGAGGCATTGTTAATTATTACAACTTATTATTATACAATGCTGCAACAACTTCTGCTGCATTGTTACTTTATGCTTTATATAAACTGTTGGCTGATTCTTACCTCATGCTGCAAGACATCGTCGGAAGATGCTAGTCTTCGTTAGGCCTAGCTTCTTACCCTTGCTCTGGATCTCTGTCTTTTAGTCCACTATATACAGCCTCTTCTTTCCGTTGATACAATGCATAATGCTTAGTAGCGGACGTAAGACTCGCGGGTATACTAGATACTCACCTGCTTTATTTCCTTTACTGTTTTGCTTGATCGGCCGCTGCAGCCGACGTTGGAGCCCAGGAGCAGGAGTACCCCGGAGGCGCCTACTACGACGTCGAGTTCCCCGTTGACCAGGAGTAGTTCGATGGATCCCAGGCAGGAGGCCTCGCCTTTTTCGATCTGTATCTCTGATGTGAATTGTGCTAGCCTTCTTAAGGCAAAACTTGACTAACTATGTCTGTACTCAGATATTATGGCTTGTATGACTTATGTATTCGGGTCCGCGTGACCCCCTCTATTGTAACATATTTGTTTATCCTTTTGTGTTTAGTGTTGTGCTGTGATATTATCACCGTGGCACCCTAATCTCAGTCGTGTACCCTGTGTGTATGATTATTGTACACGGTCTGATTTTGGGGGCGTCACAAGTTGGTATCAGAGCCGACTGCCTGTAGGAAGCCACCCCACCACTACTTGGTCGAAGTTGAGTCTAGACTTTGAGAAACTATTTTGCTAACTTAATATTTGGCTTACGGGCCCACATCGATGTCACTACGTGTGATAACTATGGTATTAGGATCCTTTTCTCCTTACCTATGCTCTGGGAATCTGCTCTCTTATCCTTGCTGGTAAGTTTTACAAAATATGACATTAGGATCACGTTCTCTTGATTCCACCCGGCGTTTTTGGTGCTTCCCCCATTGATTGAGTCGTGTCGCAGGAGTCGTACCCCAGGTCCCGGACCGCGGATCCCATTCTCATTCTGGGCAGGCCGCGCGTTCTCTGGCATCAACTCCTGTGGCCAACAGTTTTCTTGCGGCGTGATTGACATAGTGGAATCTATGTCGCGTCATGTAATCCTTACCGCGGTCTGCGTGCCGCCTAGTGAGTCCTTTTTCCTTAATTTCTACGACGTTACGCTGCCCGATTTTCGATTGATTCTGTGTGCGAATGTGTATGTCTTATAGGACTACTCCTTTATATATCTGCGCCTCCTTTTCGTTGTCATTTTACTTCAGGCTTGATTCCGGTATCTCATTAAATTTTCATCGCTGAAATACCCCTGTTAAATTCTAGCAGGATGGCTGGTCGTGGTGGTCGTGGTCGTGGTCGTGCTGCCAACAACCCACCTCCGCCGCCGGATTACATGGCCGCGATGATGCAGCAGTTCGAGATGAACCGTCAGTTCATGCAGAATATCATGGCTCAGTTCCCCCAGCCGAACCAGAATGGTCACCACCATCAGCATGCCACCGTGACTCTGCACGACTTCACCCGCCTCAACCCCACTATGTTCCGCAACACTGTTCAGCCGTTGGATGCTGATGACTGGCTTCGCGACATCACTCACGAGCTGGAGTCTGCTAATGTCGATCCAGCCGACTATGTGAACTTTGCGTCTTATCATCTGAAAGGCGCCGCTGCTCAGTGGTGGAGCACCCACAAGCGTTCCCTGCCAGTTGAAGAAGTCATCACTTGGGAAGAATTTCAGTCTGCCTTCCGCGCCCGCTACATTCCTCAGGGGATCATGGATCGTAAGGCGGAAGAATTCCGTAACCTCACTCAGGGCGACATGACTGTTGAAGCCTATCAGCGCGAGTTCCTCAACCTCTCTCGCTATGCGGAAGGAGAGATCACCACTGATGCTCGCAGACAACAGAAGTTCCGTCGTGGCCTCAACCCAGAACTTAGGCTCGCTCTTGCCGTTCATGATTTCGCCAACTTCTCCACCATGGTGAATAAGGCCATCACCGTCGAGACTGCCCAGATGGAGCACAAGAACTCTCTGAAGCGTTATCGTGACGTTGGCTCATCTTCGGGCGCAACGCAGAAGCGTCGTATCTGGCTCCCCGCCAGTGTGACCCATTCAGCTGTCCTTGCTCCAAGGCCGTCTTATGTTCCACCCCGTCTGCCTCCGCCACCGCAGTTTCCAAGAGCTCTGCCTGCACCACCCAATGCTACCCCACTTCGTCCTTAGGATGGATTATGCTTCACATGCCGCCAACCTGGGCATTTTTCCAGAGAGTGCCCCCAGAAACAGAAGCAACTGGTAGTTCACCCCGCTGGCCGTGGAAATGGTCGTGGCAACAACAGGACCCCCAACTATAATACTGGGTCTGCCGCGTATGCTCGTGGACATGCTAACCATGTCAACGTTGAAGAAGCTCAGCAACAACCCGCTACCGTGATGGGTACCCTTCTCGTTAATTCCGTACCTGCTACTGTTTTTTTTATACAGGAGCATCACATTCATTCATGTCAGAAGCATTTTCATTGTCGCATAACTTCGCATTGGAAAAAATGAACCCACCGATGGTTGTCCGCACCCCGATAGGCCAATGTCGAACCACCAAGGTAGTGCCCGAAACCATCGTTGAAATTGAGGGAATTGAATTCCATGCTTCCCCCATAATCCTGATGTCTTCCACCATAGACCTCATTCTGGGAATGGATTGGTTGAAATTTCACGATGCCGCACTCTATTGTGGCACCAAGTCTTTCCAACTTTTTCACCCCTCCGGCGAGATTGTTAACCATACCACCCGAGTTACCCGTAATGCTGAAACACAGATATTTATGATGAATGCTTTGAATGCCGCCCCCCTCGAAGGAATTGAGAACGTTCCGGTCATCCGCGATTTTCCCGACGTTTTCCCCGAAGAACTGCCGGGGATACCCCCGATCAGAGAAGTTGAATTCGTCATCGACTTGAAGCCAGGCACTGTTCCTATTGCCAAGCGTCCTTACAAGATGCCGCCACATGAACTCCTTGAACTTAAGGAGGAAATCGATAAGGCACTTCAGAAAGGATTCATTCGCCCCAGTTCCTCAGCTTGGGGAGCACCTTCGCTCTTTGTCAAGAAGAGCGATGGGACAAACCGAATTGTCCAAGATTATCGGCCCATTAACCAAGCCACCATCCAGAACAAATACCCACTTCCCCGGATCAACGATCTGTATGATCAACTTGCCGGATCCAAGGTGTTTTCTAAACTCGACTTGAGGTTCGACTATCACCAAATCCGAGTCCGTGATGAGGACATTCCGAAGACTGCCTTCATTACTCGCTATGGTTCATACGAGTACACTGTCATGTCCTTTGGCTTAACCAATGCTCCAGCCACCTTCTCCAGATTGATGAATTATATTTTCATGGAGTACCTCGACCAGTTCGTCGTGGTTTATCTGGATGATATATTGATATATTCCAAGAATGAAGAAGAACATGCTGAACATCTTCGTCTTATACTGGAGAAGCTTCGAGAACACAAACTCTACGCTAAGTATTCTAAGTGTGAGTTCTGGCTTCCCAAAGTAACCTACCTTGGGCATGTGATTTCCAAGGATGGCATTGCCGTCACCCCAGAACGTATCCAGGCTATTCTTGACTGGACTCCTCCCAAGACCGTCAAGCAAGTCCGCAGTTTCCTCGGGCTCGCTAGCTATTACCGCCGTTTCGTCGAGAATTTTTCCAAGATTGCCAGGCCTCTGACTAATCTGCTTCACAAAGGCGTCAAGTTTGAGTGGACAGATAAATGTCAAGAAAGTTTTCAAGCACTCAAGGACAAGCTAACTTCTCCCCCGGTGCTTGCTCCCCCTGATACTCAGAAGGACTTCGTGATATATTGCGACGCGTCTCGTCAAGGCTTAGGTTGTGTCCTATTGCAAGAGCGCAAGGTGATTGCTTATGGCTCTCGTCAGTTGCGTGCTCACGAAGACAAATACCCAACACATGACCTCGAATTGGCAGCAGTAATTTATGCATTGAAGCTGTGGCGACATTACCTCGTCGGTAATCGTTGCGAGGTCTACACCGACCACCAAAGTCTGAAGTACCTGTTTACTCAGCCAGATTTGAATCTTCGTCAACAACGATGGCTCGAGACAATAGCCGACTTCAACATGGATATTTCGTATACCCCGGGCAAGGCTAATGTGATGGCCGATGCCTTGAGCCGCAAAGCTTACTGTTCTGAACTTGAGGTTCAGGTGCAGCAACCACTTCTGTATGAAGAGTTTCGCAAGTTGAACCTCGAGATTGTTCCTCAAGGTTACGTCAATAACCTGGTTCTCGAGTCAAAACTCGACGCCCTCATCAAGAGTAGACAATCTCTGGCCCCTGACATTGTGAAGATCAAGCAGGACATCGCAGAAGGAAAGCCCTCCTCTTTTACCATTGATGCTAATGATGGTGATACTGTGTACTTCAAGGGCCGCTTAGTAGTTCCTGTGAGCCCGGTCCTCATTAACTGTGGGCCGGATATCATGGAAGAAGCCCATAATTCTCCCTTGTCAATCCACCCTGGCAGTACCAAGATGTATAAAGACCTTCGTCAACAGTACTGGTGGCCTTACATGAAGCAGGACATCGCCCTCTATGTTTCTCAATGTGACGTTTGCAGTCGCGTCAAAGCCGGACATCAGAAACCTGCTGGTTGGTTGCGACCACTCCCTCCTCCTGATTGGAAGTGGGACAAAGTCGAGATGGACTTCGTCACCGGTTTACCTAAGTCACAGAAAGGTAACGAGGCCATCTTTGTCGTCATCGACCGATTCTCCAAGATTGCACACTTCCTGCCGGTCAAGGAGACGATCACTGCTAGTCAGTTAGCACACTTGTATATCTCCCGAATTGTGTCACTCCACGGTATTCCGATGGAGATCAGTTCAGACCGTGGCAGCATTTTCACCTCACGATACTGGAATAGTTTCATGGAAGCTTTCGGGACTCGTCTGAATCTCAGCACCGCTTATCACCCCCAGTCGCCAGGCCAAGTTGAACGAGTTAATCAAGTGCTGGAAGACATGCTTCGCGCTTGTGTCCTTTCTTTCGGCATGAAATGAGAGGATGCCCTCCCGTACGCGGAATTCTCGTACAACAATAGCTATCAGGCTAGCTTGAAGATGGCCCCCTTCGAAGTTCTATACGGGCGTAAATGTCGAACCCCCCTGAACTGGTCAGGAACTGGGGAACGACCCTACTTCGGACCGGATCTTGTCCAAGAGGCTGAAGAACAAGTTCGCATTGTGCAAGAAAATCTCAAGGCCGCACAGTCTCGTCAGAAGAGCAATTATGACCGCAAACACCGTGAAATGGAGTATCAACCTGGTGAATACGCTTACATCTGTGTCACTCCCATGAGGGGCACTCATCGCTTCGGTATCAAGGGCAAGTTGGCTCCTCGCTACATTGGCCCGTTCCGTATCCTTTCCAGGAGTGGACCCGTGGCATACCGGTTGGAATTGCCGCCGAACCTCTCCCAAGTCCACGATGTCTTCCACGTGTCTCAACTCCATCGCTGCTTCAAGGACCCTATCCGCGAGGTGGAACATGATATGATCGAGCTGCAACAAGACTTGACTTATCGGGAACATCCGAGCCGCATTCTCGATCAGTCGGAACGTCGAACCCGCAACAAGACCGTCAAGTTCCTCAAAGTTCAGTGGTCGAATCATTCTGAAGATGAAGCCACTTGGGAACGCGAATATCGCCTTCGCGATGAATACCCCAACCTTTTCCTCGCTACCACTTAAATTCTCGGGACGAGAATTCTTGTAGTGGGGGAGATTTGTAACACCCTCTGTTTCTGTAACAGTAATCACCATTACTGTTGATCATTTCTGTTTAAAAACTTTTGTTTGATCAACCTGGTTCAGTTCAACTTCAACTTCTCTTTTGATATTGTTGAAAGTCATGTGATCATGGACTTTGGTCAACTTGAATCCAAACAATTCCAAGCTCAAATTAAATACCCTTTGAATTGAATTCAAATCAATCTTGTTCAAAATGCCTTTGATGGATTATTAAATAATAAAACCAAAGTGCTCAAATAAAGTTGTTCCAAAAATCATGAAACTATTTTTGTAAATTGCCTAAAATCATTATAATCATGTTGGACCAACTTTGGTAGTTTTTGAAGTTACAGAAAATTCCAAACAATTCAAACAGTAGGTTAAAACCCTTACTTTGAGCATTTAATAATTAAAAGAAATATCTAATGATTTTATTTTGCTGCAAAATCTTTTGTGGCACCTCAGTAATATGTAACCCTAATTTACAAACACCAATAACCTTTTACAAAAATGCTAGGGTTAATAAATCAATTACAGAAAAGAAATCGAATAAACAGCAAAACAAAACAAAACAAAAAAACACTATAACCCGCCCAGGGCAACGGCCCACCGCAGCCCAGCCCACCCCGGCCCGTCTTCCACCTCCCACCTGCTCCCGTCACGTCGGCCAACTGCTCGACGCTGTGGCCACGGGCGCCGCTGGAGCCCTCCCCTCCCTCACCTGCTCCCTACGACCGGGGAGGCGATAAGGCCAACCCCAGAAGCTCCCTGGACAACCCCCACCCCTTCTCCCCTTCCCCCTCACCTCGCGCTCGACGGGGAAAGAACCGCCCGAGGCCACCGTCGCCATTGCCGCACCAACTCGCGGCCATCGACGACGACGGGCCACGAAAACGTGTCCATCGGGAGAACCGACGACGACTTCATCACCTCGTAGGAGAAGCCGTGCCCGGAGCCCCTGTACGCAGCGAATCGGCACCAGCTTCATCCTCGACTCCGGCGTGCCTCCGGCCAAATTCCGGCTGCTACGGACCACCACCGCGCCCGCTGCCCTCCTCTACCGTCTCACGGTGAGCTGAGTCACCTTCCCCATGTACTCGCGCCCCCTCTCTCCCCCTGTACTGGCCGCCGCCATTGGAGCCGAGCACATCTCCGCCGAGGATGGACGTGCGTTCGCTCCAGTGAGCTTTAGCACGCGTCAAGTGCAGTACCATGCTTCTGGTAGACCGTTGTTTCGATTTGGCGCCATCACCCGCTCGATTTCATCACCGGTTGTGTTCTGCCATTGGTGCCCGAGCTCGAATCCACCATTTTCGTCGTAGCCATCACCCCCGTGCGTCCTAGCTCGAGCCGACGACACAGATCGACGCGGCGAGGAGCTCTCCGTCGACTGCAACCAGTGGCACCCCAAATGGCGCTCTGTATCGCGCGGGCGGTGACCTCGTCGGAGTACCTCACCACCGGCGTGCTCTTGTGTGGATGGCAAGTAGAGCCTGCGCGTCAGCTAGGTCATTAGCAGCTAATCACCCACTGAATAGTGGCCCCTCCCGGTTAATCCCACTATTAGCTTAACAGGAAAATTAAAACCCCCCTTGGGTCACTTACTAGTGAGCCCATGTAATTAGGTTAGCCTCTGGATTAATTAGACTGTTAATTATGCCCCTGTGTCACTTACACCTGGGCCCCACCTGTCAGTTGGATTTTTAAGAATTTAAAAGAAATTCCAGTGGCTGACATGTGGGTCCAGAGGCATTTCTGATTTAATAAAATGTTTTATAAATAAACAGAGGCTGACATGTGGGTCCCACATGTCAGGCACTGTTTTGGATAATGTTTTGGATAATGTTTTGGATAATGTTCTGGATAATATTTAATAAATAATAAAAGAAATTCAGAAAATCATTTAAATGATTTAAAACTTTGAAATTCAATAACTTTTAAACCGTAACTCGGATTCAAAAACTTTATACATGAAAATTGATCAGAAAAATATAACGAATACGAATACGTATCACCCCCTTATGTTTGTGCGGTACCCACGACACCTCCGGCTTGATCCTTCCCCCTCCGGACACCCTGTCCGGTAATCATCTGGAGTCGATAGTTCATCCTCAGATGAATTTCCGTTCCGAGCAATGTGCATTGCACTGCGTTAGAACACCGTTAACATTTCATCCGTCTTGTCATGCATCTGTTTGTATATGCTTGCTGTGTATTTACTGTTTCTTCCCCCCTTAATCTCCGGTAGAACCCGCTGCTGCCGTCGACTACACCGCTGCTGAGTACGACTACTTCGTCGACGACCCTACTACTACCGTCGAGCTTGCAGGCAAGCAGAGCCATTCTCTTCCACAGATATCGCCTACCTTTCCGTACATTTCTTGCACTAGGCATTGTTACTGCTGCTGCTACGATTACAATCCTATTCAATTGCATAGCCTGTTTTTGCCCCCCCCCCCCTTGATGTACCTCCTTTATCCTATGCTGCCAATTATTTTATGCATTATTCAGCAGTGAGCCCTGCGCATTGTTAGCTAGGATTAGATAGCGGGCCGTGGTCACTCAGGGGAGTGAACGCGGATACAAATATTATCACTGCACAGGTACGGTACATGCAGACACCGTCTAAGGCCCCTATCTGGGTTATGCCTAGTCACCTCAAGTGTGAGCTATCAAGGAGTAATCCTTGTACTCCACTCGAGGCTGACTTTGTCTTACCGCCTTAGGGTCCTGAACAACGGTTGTCCTTCAGGTCAGAAGTCGGGCGACCCAACGGTGCCCGCGAGAGGTATTGTGACGGGACGACAGGGAGGGTACGACCAGTGTACCGGTGTGCTTGGCCCCTGATCGTTGGCCGCGAGAGTTACCAAAACCACGAAAGTAGAGCTCCTCCAGGAGCACACGCGAGACAAGGTAAGGAGACGGTTCACCTTGTTGGTAACCGCAGTGACTTGGTGGGACGACGGGGCAGGCACCGATGTACTGGTGGTCCTGGCTGCTGTCGTTGTCCGCGGGTCGGTTAAGTCGAGGCAACGATAACGGTTGTCACGCAGGTTAATTAAAATGCTAAATGGTTCAGTGAATGTCTTGAGTTGGCTATGTGCCATGTACGCACTACCTACCCGTGGGAACTACGAGTTATGGGCTCCTCTGCTTCGTAGTGTCGTCCGAGGACTCTTCAGACGTCAGCAGTACCGCGGCCTGCGCCGGGAAGTGGTGTTGTCTTATTTTCTCGCGCGGTGGTGTCTTATTTGGATTTGCTTTAACTTCACCGGCCAGCCACGCACCGTGCAGGAGTACGTTCGGGTTGGGGTCCAAGGCCCGTCATACTTAGGATTTAGACCGGCGGATGGCCTCTCTGTTGAGTTTGAAAGATGGGCTATGAAGTGTCGGATAGCCTCGGTGGAGCGTTCCCTAACAAGGTTCCCGCCACCCTGGAGATCCGTGCGTGTAGCGTAACACAAGTGCACCCCTGCAGGGAAGATTAATCTATTCGAATAGCCGTGTCCACGGTAACAGGACGCTTTATGCTGAAGATGGATCTTACCACTAGAAACTATTATTAAACTGTATGGTTCCGGGTTCTCTTCCTCGCGGGGATGTCGAGGAGGTGAACTCGCAGGCATTGTTAATTATTACAACTTATTATTATACAATGCTGCAGCAACTTCTGCTGCATTGTTACTTTATGCTTTATATAAACTGTTGGCTGATTCTTACCTCATGCTGCAAGACATCGTCGGAAGATGCTAGTCTTCGTTAGGCCTAGCTTCTTACCCTTGCTCTGGATCTCTGTCTTTTAATCCACTATATACAGCCTCTTCTTTCCGTTGATACAATGCATAATGCTTAGTAGCGGACGTAAGACTCGCGGGTATACTAGATACTCACCTGCTTTATTTCCTTCACTGTTTTTCCTGATCGGCCGCTGCAGCCGACGTTGGAGCCCAGGAGCAGGAGTACCCCGGAGGCGCCTACTACGACGTCGAGTTCCCCGTTGACCAGGAGTAGTTCGGTGGATCCCAGGCAGGAGGCCTCGCCTTTTTCGATCTGTATCTCTGATGTGAATTGTGCTAGCCTTCTTAAGGCAAAACTTGACTAACTATGTCTGTACTCAGATATTATGGCTTGTATGACTTATGTATTCGGGTCCGCGTGACCCCCTCTATTGTAACATATTTGTTTAGCCTTTTGTGTTTAGTGTTGTGCTGTGATATTATCACCGTGGCACCCTAATCTCAGTCGTGTACCCTGTGTGTATGATTACTGTACACGGTCTGATTTTGGGGGCATCACAAGTTGGTATCAGAGCCGACTGCCTGTAGGAAGCCACCCCACCACTACTTGGTCGAAGTTGAGTCTAGACTTTGAGAAACTATTTTGCTAACTTAATATTTGGCTTACGGGCCCACATCGATGTCACTACGTGTGATATCTATGGTATTAGGATCCTTTTCTCCTTACCTATGCTCTGGGAATCTGTCAGAACCCCAAAGTAGGTTTGTGCTTTTCCAAGCTTGCATTTTTGCATCTTGAAAAAAAAAATTACAAAAGAAAAGGAATTGGGGAAAAGAAAATCCCTAATTGAATTAAATAAAAAGGCCAGAAATAAATCTTTTCCAAAATTCTTTTGGATGTATTGAAAAATCCTAAAAATGAGTCTGATCATTTTAAAAGTGATTTGGGATTAATCCCATGCTCATAGATTTTTCAATAATTCAAAAGGTGGCTTGGAAATTAAATCTTTTGCCTATTTGAATTGAAATTCAAATAATTTGAATTTCAAGAATTCCCAAAACTTGGGGTTGACTTCTATATAGTCACCTAGAGTTTATAAAAATATTTGGGGATTTTTAAAAAATGCCCTAACTAATTATTTAGTGGGAAAAACAAAGAACAGAAAAGAAAAATAAGAAAAGAAGAAAGGAGACTTACCTGGCGCCCCCGGGCGAAGGCCCACCTGGCCCAGCCCAGTCGCCCCCCCTGTCGTCTTCCTCCTTTGGACAGAAGGAGCGCAGCCCGCGCCGTGCGCCTGCGTGGCGTGCATGCCTTCTCTCCTCGCCACCTCCTGCTTCCCCCTCCTCTTCCTTATCGCCCTGGAGACGCCCAGAAGACCTAGGCCACTCTCCCTCTCCTCGCAACCTTCCTCCTCTCCTCTGCCGCCGTTTCCCGAAGCCGCAGCCGGAGCACGCCGTCGCAGCAGCGCGGCCACCGAGCCCCACAGACGCCAAGAGCTTGTCCAAAAGATGCCCCGGCGACGACTCCTTCGAGTGGCGCCATCAATTTGGAGCTAGGAGCAGCGGAGCCGACGACATCTTCAACGTGACACCACCGGCCGTGACGAACCCCGGCGAGAAATCCCGCTTCCTCAGCTCATCTCCGGCTTCCCCGAGCACGACTTCACCCTCCTCGTGAGCTCCCGCTCGTTTCCCCCTTCCTAGCTCCCTCCCCCGTGCTCTGCAGCGCAAGTTCGCCGGAGCCAGTGGCTAGCCGCCGCCTTCCGACGACGTAGCCATGGCTCCAGGCCTCCTCGAAGTCCCTCGCTTGCTCCAGTGGATGCGCGACGTCGCGAGCGCCCTTCCCGTGCCCCCAGCCCCCTCCCCCGTGCCCGAAAACCCCCTTCCGTGGAGCGCCGCCGTGCCGGAGAGCCACCGGCGTTTAACCGCCGGTGGATTAAGCTAAACCGACCACTAACCACCCCTCTCTCTCTCGCTGACAGTGGGCCCTAGGCCTTAAGCTAATCCACATTTTAAATTAAACAGAAACATTTAAACCACTGAGGCTGACAGGTGGGGTCGCCCTGTCAGTTGACCAGTCAACCCTGGCGCCAGCATGATGCAGGGCTGACGCAATAAAGATTTAATCAATTTATTTAATTCAGTAATTCCAGAAAATGGCTGAAACTTTGAAATATCATAATAAATTCATTTTAACTCCAAATTCAACATATAATATATGAAAATTATCAGGAGAAAATCCTCTATCCAAATATCCAACTTTTAGCTATGTTGGAGTTGATCTTAAAAAGGGATCAGTAGCTTTTGCTATTTGATTTAATTGGAATTATTTCAAATTCAATTCAATTGTTATTCCAACTTCAAACTTTGAAATGCATCACACATCACTTGTACTTCAGAAGCATTTCACACATATTGATACCTTGGTTTACAATGAACAAATTTTAGCAAATGCAAGTTGACCAAATTTGAATAACATTTGAAGTTTGAATTTGAGTTTACTTTTCAAATCAACTTCAATTAAAATATGGCAATTCGAACTTAGGTCACATCAGCACACTTCCATGCTATGTTTTGCATATTGAATGTGCATTGTATTATTTTGATTGTGCTTTACTTCCAGTGCTTCAGTGATTGCATCTTCTCAGTAGAGTTGATCTCGGAGACGAGTTCAACCTCACGTCAGAAGAGTGATACCTCGTGATCGTCAGCAAGGAAAGCAACCCCCTCTTTGATCATGTCTATAAAATCCCAGTTCCCTGTCATTCTCGCAAATGCATGTTTAGGATGTCACCATGATACGTTCTACCGCTAGTTGAACCCATTCCTTTGCATGACCTATCATTTTGTCACAGTAGTAAGCAAACCACAATCCTAGCAGATGTAGGAGTTGTTTGATATCATGTGGCCCCTGCAACTGTTATAGCTTATCGCATGCTTAGAGTTGTTACATGAGGCTACTTTGATGTGAGTCGGGAGGGTAGTGATCATGTGAATGATGGTGGTAACGTGTTGGTGAATCTACCCTAAACAAAGGTGAACGATGAGAGGCTGTGTAGGAGTACACAGTGGGTTCTCTCGTTGAACACTGCCTTAGGCCCGAGTTCTGGTGTTGTTATCCAAGACCAAGAGTACGACCACACATTGGGCTCACTGACCCCTCTCGGCCTAGTACCTCACCCCGGACCAGTCCAGGGGTCGCAAGTAGTTCGCCCTTTAACGATCTCAAGCAGGTGGAACCAAGGTAAGTGGTTGGCGTAGGTTGTGGGCACGTTGAATCAAGTGATCATGATCGAGTTGAGCTTGATGGCGGTCACACAACGTTTGAGTCCGCATCGGAACAATCGGCCGGATTTTGACTGTGGTCCCAACTCAAATAGGCGACTCCCTAGGACTAGAGATGGTGCCGTGAGTGAAGTGTCGTGGCAGCATCCTCGCCGGTACTCACTTGAAGGGTCCATCCCCAGGCGGTAACTGATGAGGCGTGTGTGTAGCAGTACACCCCTGCAGGGTTAATGAACTATTCGAATAGCCGTGTCCGCGGTTATGGACTACTTGGAGACCTTTACTTGATCATAGATAACTTGAACCGGATACTTCTAAAACACACCAAGATAAGTGTGAGTGCTATGGCGTGCTTCCTCGTGGAGAAGTCGAGGAAGGCACCATAGTGGAGTATTGCTTGTAGATTGTTACTTGGACTCGTGTACGTTCTTACCTCTCTCTGGTACTCGTAGTTCAGGAATAGCCAAGTCAAAGCTGGCACTTCTGCAAGTGAAACCCCACCTCCCTTTGCCTTGATACATGTGCATGAGTAGTATAGTTCCTATGTAAGTCTTGCTGAGTACGACTGTTTACTCACGTTTGCTTATCCTATGTTTTAGAGACGAGACCACTGACCCTGATGGTGGCCTCTACTTCGAGCTCGACGTGGACCAATGTCGTATAGTTCCAGGCAGCAGCCTGTGCCCTCTGGAGGGTCGTTGTACTTTTCTTTCAGGCTTCTTAAGCCATTTGTTAAACTTGTCTTTACTAAGACATAATTTGCTTCCGTTGATGTTTGATGAAATGTTAGATCACATCCATGTGATCTCTGCTTATAATACAACTACTATGTCTGCTCTGTTCAGCAGAAGTTATAAAGACTATGAGTTTGTAGAGTTCATGTTGTGATTACCTGCTGTTTACACTGGACATGTATGCTGCGTGTATGTTTATAACGTGCATGTCTTAGTGTGGGGTTCGATAGCTTAGTTGTGTTCTTGCCGGCGGTCTTTTATACACCAAGTGGCCCTTAGATGTGCACAGCTTGGGGCATCGCGATGCGATTGCTCGTGACTCTGTCACGTGGCACACTTTGTTGTATGATCGAGCCCGCCCGAGATCCCAACTAAGTGATCGGGCTGGAGTAAGTCTATGTAAGGGTTATGATTCAATCGATAACATGGTTGAGGCGACTTGTCTGTGAATATGGGATTCACCACCCATATCATTAGACTTGTGTGCGGACGATGAGGACCCATCTCAGTTGATCATCCGGCCTGAATGGGATGTCCCTCACGTTCGATGCTTACCGAGAACGTTCTGTGCTTGGCCTTGTCTGCTTAGACAAGTGGGTACTGTTCTCGGCTCTCCATGTGATTATATTGTGACCGGAATTACATACGCTAACCCCGGGTCCCGACAGACTTGGTATCAGAGCAGGACTGCCTGTAGGATTATCAAACCTTTGGCCGATGTCGAGTCTAGCATTCTATAGTTATATAGTTACTATGGGTATAAGGGAACAACGTAAGACTTCTTTTTTCTCCTTATCCTCATCGCTCTGAGTTCTGAGTCACCCTCATCTTATTCTATGGGAAGATAGGACTAGGCTCATCTATGTCCTACTAGGACATCTCGTTGATTGCTTCTTTGTAGCTGTAGGAGTGTTGTGGTCTTTTTGAACCATCATTCCATAGTGTTTCTGTGGAAGTGATGTCCGTTATGCTGTAGGTTGTCTCAATTTCCATCCCGGTGCAGCCGTTATGCTGTCCGTTTGTGACTTTGATGCTATTGCATTATAGTCTTCTACCTTAGCATAGAATTGTGTCCTAAATCCTATTCTGATTGTTGATTCTTATCACATAGAATGTCAGGTGCAAACCAAGGTGTTGATCCCAGTTCTGGTTACATAGACGGTGAAGAACCTCCACCACCAACCTCAACGGCAGAAATCATGATGGAGGCTGAACAGAATCGTCGTAATCAGACATGTCTTCTCGAGCGTATTGAGCAGAACACTTCTCGTCAGCATCATAGTGTTGTTACCATCCAGGACTTCATTCTCCTCAACCCGCCAGTTTTCCGATGTTCTTCTGAGCCCCTTGATGCCGATGATTGGCTTCGTTCCCTCGAGCGTAAGCTTGAGACAGCCCATGTTGTTCCAGGTGATCGTGTGCTATTCGCGGCATACTTTCTGGAAGGTGCTGCTCTTCAATGGTGGGAAAACTTCGTGGCAATGCAACCAGTTGGTCACGTGGTGACTTGGCAAGAGTTCTGCGATGAATTCCGTGGATATCATATTCCGGATCAGCTGATGGAGCGCAAGAGAGAAGAATTTTGCAATCTGACCCAAGGAAAGATGACTGTTCATGAATATAGGACTTAGTTCACTTGTCTAGCACGTTATGCCCAAGAAGAAGTATCCACCGACGCCAAGAAACAAGAAAGGTTCCGCAAGGGACTTAGCCCCGTCCTTCGTCATGACCTGAATCTTCACGAGTTCGTCAACTTCAGGGACTTGGTCGACAAATCTTTCAAGGCCGAGTATGGAAATGAGTTGTATGAAGAGTCTCGCAAGCGTGATCGTGAGTTTGCCCAATCTTCTGGCCCAGTATCTCGGAAACGCCGTGTTTGGATTCCCTTCAGTGACGTCAGTCGTGCTGTAAGTGCTTCTAGACCATCAACCACTATATATCGTCCATCTCAACCCAATCTTCCTCCTTGGAATTTTGTTGGACAATCAAGTGCTCAAGTTCCTTTCATTCCACGTGGTGTTTGTTTCCAATGTGGACAATCAGGCCACAATGTTCTCGAGTGTCCCCAAAATCATGTAGCCGCCACACCTAAACCAAAGCAAAACTTTCATCGTGGTAAACCACTAACCAAGACTTCCAATGTCAAGCCTCCTGTTTATGAACATGGTTATGTGAATCATGTATCCATTCTAGATTCCCACAAGTCAACCGATGTTGTACTCGGAACCCTTCCTATCAATTCCACCCCAGCTTCGGTTCTGTTTGACCCAGGAGCATCTCACTCATTCATATCCCAGGACTTTGCACTGTCACATGACATCTCTTTTTTGATGTTATCCACCCCCTTAGTTGTGCAAGCCCCTGGATCCAGATGGCACACCACCATGGTGAGTCATGAGAATGAAATTGCAATTGAGGGTTTAGTATTCCTTGCCTCACTTATAGCCCTCAAGTCTTCAGACATTGATGTGATCTTAGGTATGGATTGGTTATCAAGACAGAATGCTGTCCTTGATTGTAAAGCCAAGTCAGTGAAACTAACCCATCCATCAGGCCAGACAATCAAGTACACCTCACCAAGCTCTAAAACCCAGGTGCATTCTTTAAATGTGCTTCCTCTTCCAGACCTTGAAGATGTTCCGGTGGTTCGTGACTTCCCGGATGTCTTTCCAGAAGAGCTGCCAGGAATACCACCTAACAGATCTGTAGAGTTTGTGGTAGATCTTATCCCAGGAACCGCACCAATATCCAGACGCCCATATAGAATGGCCCCACGTGAGTTAGCTGAGCTCAAAATCCAACTTGAAGCTTCGTTGGCAAAAGGCTTCATCCGCCCTAGCTCATCGCCATGGGGTTGCCCCGTTCTGTTCGTAACGAAGAAAGATGGAACAGAAAGGATGTGCGTAGACTATCGCCCACTAAATCTAGCGACGATAAAGAACAAGTACCCACTGCCCAGGATCAATGATCTTTATGATCCACTTGCAGGATCCTCTATCTTCTCCAAGATGGATTTGAGATTAGGTTATCATCAAATCAAAATCAGAAACGAGGACATTCCCAAAACGGCTTTTACTACTCGTTATGGTCTTTATGAGTACACCGTCATGTCCTTCGGTTTAACCAATGCCCCCGCCGCATTCTCGCGTTTGATGAATTCGATCTTCATGGAGTACCTAGATAAATTTATTGTAGTTTATCTTGATGACATTCTCATCTACTCGAAGAACGAAGAAGATCACGCAGAACATCTTAGGCTGGTATTGATGAAACTTAGAGAGCATCGCCTTTATGCTAAATTCTCCAAGTGTGAATTCTGGCTACCAGAAGTGACCTACTTAGGCCACGTGATTTCTGCAAAAGGCATTGCTGTCAATCCCGAGAGAGTTCAGGCCGTCCTTGACTGGACTCCACCTGAATCGGTTAAGCAAGTTAGGAGTTTTCTTGGCTTAGCAAGCTATTGCCGCCGCTTCGTCGAAAACTTTTCTAAATTTGCAAAGCCTCTTACTGAACTCCTCAAGAAAGAGAAGATATTCGAATAGACTCGCAAGTGCGAGGAAAGCTTCCAAGAGCTAAAAAGAAGATTGACTTCTGCACCCGTACTTGCGCCTCCAGACACCAAAAAGGATTTCGAGATCTATTGTGATGCCTCACAGCAAGGGTTAGGATGCATACTTCTGCAAGATCGACATGTGGTAGCTTATGCTTCACGCCAGTTGCGGCCACATGAAGAGAACTATCCTACCCATGATCTTGAACTCGCTGCCGTAGTTCATGCCCTAACAACTTGGCGACATTACCTCCTTGGTAATCGTTGTGAGATCTATTCCGACCACCAAAGCCTCAAATACATATTCACCCAGCCAGATCTTAATCTCAGGCAAAGACGCTGGATTGAGTTGATAAAAGATTATGACTTAGGAATTTCTTACACCCCAGGAAAAGCCAATTTCATGGCTGATGCACTAAGTCGTAAGTCGTATTGTAACAACCTCATGTTACAAGAGTATCAACCACTTCTTCATGAGGAATTTCGGAAGCTCAATCTCGAGATTGTTCCTCGTGGATCTCTTTTCAACTTGGTGGCGAAACCAACCCTTGAGGATAAAATCATAGTTGCCCAAAGGCGTGCACGAGGTGTTCGCCGGATCAAGGAGAACATTGCTAGCGGAGTTGCTAAATGTTTCTCCACAGATAGTAAAGGAACGGTATTCTTTGAAAATCGTTTGGTAGTTGTAACATCCCAAAATTCTCCGAATTTTGGAATGTTAATAAATTAAATAGATAATGATTGTTTGATTGATGTGTTTGATTTTCTCTGGGATTTAAAATTTTTGGAGTTTATTGAATATTAAAAAGGAGAGTGAATAAAATGACTTTCCCTAATATTCACCGTTGGTGTTTTTGCAATTTATTATTTAAAAACAAAACCAACAAAATAAAATGAGAGAAGGTAATATGACTCCTTCAACTTATTAAATGTTTGGAAAAGGTTTTAAAACTTTATTAGAATATTCAAAATATTTTTCAGCTAAAGGAAAATTCATTTGAGAGGATATAAAATGACTTATCCCCTTTTTAAATAAAGTTGGAAATATTTAGAATATTATTTTTATTAGTCTTTAAAAATTTCTTTTGAGTATTATAAATAACTCTAAAATTATTTAGAGATTTTATAATGCCAAGAGAATTTTTATTTCATTGAAAATATTTATTAAATATTTTAAAAGGGTTGAAAAAGTATTCCAAAGGGATATTTTTATTTTACCAAATTATTTATTGGGGTAACAATTTTAAAATTTATATTTTATTATTTGGAAATGGTTTGTTAATGTTTTTGACCAAATAAAAATATTTTCAATAATTATTGGGCTTTATTTGATTTATGAAAAATATTTTAGATTTAAATAAAGTATTTAGAAAAGGTTTTTATTTTTTTATTTTTCCTTTTTGGAAAATATTTTCATTTTATAATTTTCTTTGTATTATTTGATGAATTTAGAATTTTATTTCGTATTTTTCGGAGTTACGGTTATTTTTATTTTATTGTTTGAAGTTACGGTTTTGTATTAAAAAGAAAATCCGTAGCGTCCGGCCCAGGAGTTTGTTTCCGCTCACGAGCACATTTGGAGTCCAAGTCGGGCCCGATTCGTTTTTTCCCCAGCCTATATATAGAATTTAGTATTTTCTGTTTATTTCCTTTTTCTTTTTTTTCCAAACAAAAAAAAATCAGAAACCCTAGCGGGCCGCCGCCGCCGGCCCCGCCGCTTCGGCCCGACCAGGCCGCGCCGCCGCCGCCCGGACCTCCCCGCACCGCCGCCCCGGCTGGAAGCCACGGCCGCCGCCACCTCCCGGCCGCCTTGGCCGACGCCACGGCCGTGCCCCGCCGACGCCCGACCCGTGGCCGGCCGCCTCCGCCGCGCCAGCGCCGCCGGCAGCCGGGCCAAGCCGGAGGCCGAGCCGAGCCGAGCTGCGTGCCGCAGGCCGCCGCCGGCCGTGCTCGCCCCGAGCCGCCGTGCCTCCCGCGTGGGCACGCCGCGCCCCACCCGTGCGCCACCCCGACGGCCACTGCTTCCCTCCACCGCGCCCCACGTCGCCGGAGCACGTGCTGCCCTCGCCGGAGCATCACCGGATCAAATTCCGGCCAGATCTGAAACGGAGGACCCGATTGCTTTTTCGGAAGAATTTTATTTACAGACGAGTCCCTATTGACAAAAAACCCCCTCAACTCGCGCCCGCGGTATCTTCTACACCGTAAGTCGGAACGAGGTGAAACTTTTTGCAACGCGTTCGTGTTGTTCTGTACTTTGGCATGGTATAAAGTTTTGCACACTTTGCACACTTTTAAATTTGAAGTTATTTCAAATTCAAATTCTAATTCCGGTGGCCGTATCTTTTATACCGTTGATCCAAATCGAGTGATTCTTTTTGCGTTGGATCACTCGTTCCATGTACTTTCTGTTTATATCATGTGTGCACAAAAATTCACAAGTTTATTGATCTGTTCAATTTCAAATTCAATTCCATATTTCAATTGCTATGACCTGCGTTGTAGTATTCCGTTTCACGTGATTCTTTTTGCATATTGGATCATATGAGACATCTTATCGGCAATATCCACATACCATTCATATTGCTATGATCTTTACTTTGATTTCATAATGCCTTGATCATACTTTTGTATCGACCACTCTTTATCCGTTGACTCTCTCGAGTTCGCGTTCCTCCGATCAACTTCGAGCACATCCACACCTTTGCACTTCACAACTTGTGTTTTATTGCTAAAACCTTTGTGATTGTTTTGTTGATATTATGTGTTGCCTTTGTGGTGTGATTGCTTATTGAGTTCTTTCGTTGACGATAGATTGCTCGAAGTGTGACGAGTAGAGTTGACTGGAACGTGAGAGCGAAGATCTTCATCGAATGTATAAGGCAAGTCATATCTTTGACCATATTCCCTATTACCTATGTTTTCAATGCATTAGTTCTTCTTCTTTAGATTGCATGATAGGTTATGCTATGCTATTACACCCAGTAGTTCATTGAGGTAGGTCTGATCCTTACATCTTTGTCACCATCGTATACTATGATATTGCTATGCTAAGTAGACGTGGATTGGGAAGTGAATCATTATGAGGTATGAGAGATAAAGTAGTAATTAGGACCAAGATAAAGTTAATGAACTACCTGGGTGGGATGGTTGCGAGCATCCTAGAGGTGGCCAGTGATGACTGCGGAAAGCCACCCAGGCTCAAAGGGACTGTTTGTATTGACATACCTAGAAGCTTACGTGTGCAGCCACAAGCTACTATGGGCTCTGGCTTGGTTGATCAGTTGTAGGGACTCTTACTAGGTAGCGCTACGAAAGTAGATGTGAATAGGTGGGATGGGTGCTACCGGAGTAAGGGAAACTCTTCTGAAAGACCATGTCTCAATCTTCCAGTTGTCATACATCGTGCAGTGTGACGAACTACAAAGGAGGCGATCGAGTCTTGTGGGGAAAAGTGCATAAACCTCTGCAGAGTGTAAAACTAATCGATTAGCCGTGTCCCCGGTTATGGACAAATTGAGCAACTAGTTGTGGAAATATTGATTTGTCTCATCATCTTTAATTACCTGATTGGTTTAATCACTTTGGGATAGATTGAGTGGGGGTTCCCATCTCAATCGTATGTTTTTGTAGAACTTAGTTATTATTATTCTATAGGGAAAATTAGCTTTTTGCAAAAATAAATGTAGAAGCTCCACCAGCCAAATTGCATGTAATGTAGGAAATTTTACTTCTTTCTGGGATATGATTTGCCGTACATTCAAATGTACTGACCCATTGTCGGGCTGTAACCTTCGGTGTTGCAGGATTATATACGACGAGTAAGTGATACGATATAGGGTCGTGAAGTCTATACTCAACTTTGCCGTTGGCGTTGATGGGACTCCACTTATATATTGATTGTTCTGCTGTGTATTCTAGCCTAAGGGCTGTAAGGTAATAAATACCATATAATTACGTTACTTTATGACATGTGATACTATGGTATTTCATCGAGTACCTGTGTGTGCTAGCATACTAATCCAGGGATAGCACAGAAGCACAGTAGACTTGGTTCCCTTCGGGACCGGGTCGTTACAGTAGTACCTAAGAATAGGGAACTAAGGCAACTCATCCTCAAAGAAGCCCATGATACACCCCTCTCGATTCATCCCGGTAGCACAAAAATGTACCGAGATCTATGCCAGAGATTTTGGTGGACTAGGATGAAGAGAGAAATTGCTCAGTTCATTGCTGAATGTGATGTTTGTCGTCGCGTTAAAGCAGAACATCAAAGACCTACTGGTACTCTTAGACCTTTGCCTATCCCCGAGTGGAAGTGAGACAAAGTCAGTATGGATTTCATCACTGGCTTTCCAAAAACCCAGAAAGGAAATGATGCCATCTTCGTTGTCATTGATCGACTTTCAAAAGTTGCTCACTTCCTTCCAGTTCGAGAGTCTATAACTGCTAGCCAGTTAGCGGACTTGTATGTCTCCCGAATCGTGTCACTTCACGGTGTTCCTTTGGAAATCAATTCAGACCGTGGTAGTCTTTTCACTTCTCGATTTTGGGAAAGTTTTCAGAATGCTATGGGAACCCACCTCTCCTTTAGCACCGCATATCACCCGCAGTCCAGTGGTCAAGTAGAAAGGGTCAATCAAATTCTCGAAGACATGCTCAGAGCTTGTGTTATCTCTTTCGGAAAGAAATGGGAGAATTCTCTTCCTTTTGCCGAATTTGCGTATAACAATAGTTTCCAATCTAGTTTGGGCATGGCTCCTTTTGAATTTCTCTATGGACGAAAATGTCGAACACCCCTAAACTGGTCAGAAACCGGTGAAAGACAATTCTTTGGACCGGATTTGATTCAGGATGCAGAAGAGCAGGTTCGCATTGTTCGTGAGAAATTGAAAACAGCCCAGTCTCGTCAGAAAAGCTATTATGATCGTCATCATAGGGAAGAAAGCTATAATCTGGATGAGAAGGCTTACCTTCGGGTTACTCCTCTGAAGGGTACCCATCGCTTCGGTATCAAAGGCAAGTTGGCCCCACGTTATATCGGTCCCTTTCGCATTCTCGCTAAACGTGGAGAAGTTGCCTACCAATTGGAACTACCCCCTCACCTCTTCCAGGTTCATGATGTCTTCCACGTCTCTCAACTCAGGCGTTGCTTCAAGGACCCTATCCGCGAAGTAGACCACGAAACGCTTGATCTCCAAGATAACCTTTCATATCGAGAGTACCCTGTTCGTATTCTTGATGAAGCCGAGCGTAGCACCAGACGTCGGAAGATCAGATTCCTCAAAGTGCAGTGGTCACATCTACTTCGAGCTCGACGTGGACCAATGTCGTATAGTTCCAGGCAGCAGCCTGTGCCCTCTGGAGGGTCGTTGTACTTTTCTTTCAGGCTTCTTAAGCCATTTGTTAAACTTGTCTTTACTAAGACATAATTTGCTTCCGTTGATGTTTGATGAAATGTTGGATCACATCCATGTGATCTCTGCTTGTAATACAACTACTATGTCTGCTCTGTTCAGCAGAAGTTATAAAGACTATGAGTTTGTAGAGTTCATGTTGTGATTACCTGTTGTTTACACTGGACATGTATGCTGCGTGTATGTTTATAACGTGCATGTCTTAGTGTGGGGTTCGATAGCTTAGTTGTGTTCTTGCCGGCGGTCTTTTATACACCAAGTGGCCCTTAGATGTGCGCAGCTTGGGGCATGGCGATGCGATTGCTCGTGACTCTGTCACGTGGCACACTTTGTTGTATGATCGAGCCCGCCCGAGATCCCGACTAAGTGATCGGGCTGGAGTAAGTCTATGTAAGGGTTATGATTCAATCGATAACATGGTTGAGGCGACTTGTCTGTGAATATGGGATTCACCACCCATATCATTAGACTTGTGTGCGGACGATGAGGACCCATCTCAGTTGATCATCCGGCCTGAATGGGATGCCCCTCACGTTCGATGCTTACCGAGAACGTTCTGTGCTTGGCCTTGTCTGCTTAGACAAGTGGGTACTGTTCTCGGCTCTCCATGTGATTGTATTGTGACCGGAATTACATACGCTAACCCCGGGTCCCGACAGAATCTGCTCTCTTATCCTTGCTGGTAAGTTTTACAAAATCTGACATTAGGATCACGTTCTCTTGATTCCACCCGGCGTTTTTGGTGCTTCCCCCATTGATTGAGTCGTGTCGCAGGAGTCGTACCCCAGGTCCCGGACCGCGGATCCCATTCTCATTCTGGGCAGGTCGCGCGTTCTCTGGCATCAACTCTTGTGGCCAACAGTTTTCTTGCGGCGTGATTGACATAGTGGAATCTATGTCGCGTCGTGTAATCCTTACCGCGGTCTGCGCGCCGCCTAGTGAGTCCTTTTTCCTTAATTTCTACGACGTTAAGCTGCCCGATTTTCGATTGATTCTTTGTGCGAATGTGTATGTCTTATAGGACTACTCCTTTATATATCTGCGCCTCCTTTTCGTTGTCATTTTACTTCAGGCTTGATTCCGGTATCTCGTTAAATTTTCATCGCTGAAATACCCCTGTTAAATTCTAGCAGGATGGCTGGTCGTGGTGGTCGTGGTCGTGGTCGTGCTGCCAACGACCCACCTCCGCCGCCGGATTACATGGCCGCGATGATGCAGCAGTTCGAGATGAACCGTCAGTTCATGCAGAATATCATGGCTCAGTTCCCCCAACCGAACCAGAATGGTCACCACCATCAGCATGCCACCGTGACTCTGCACGACTTCACCCGCCTCAACCCCACTATGTTCCGCAACACTGTTCAGCCTTTGGATGCTGATGACTGGCTTCGCGACATCACTCACGAGCTGGAGTCTGCTAATGTCGATCCAGCCGACTATGTGAACTTTGCGTCTTATCATCTGAAAGGCGCCGCTGCTCAGTGGTGGAGCACCCACAAGCGTTCCCTGCCAGTTGAAGAAGTCATCACTTGGGAAGAATTTCAGTCTGCCTTCCGCGCCCGCTACATTCCTCAGGGGATCATGGATCGTAAGGCGGAAGAATTCCGTAACCTCACTCAGGGCGACATGACTGTTGAAGCCTATCAGCGCGAGTTCCTCAACCTCTCTCGCTATGCGGAAGGAGAGATCACCACTGATGCTCGCAGGCAGCAGAAGTTCCGTCGTGGCCTCAACCCAGAACTCAGGCTCGCTCTTGCCGTTCATGATTTCGCCAACTTCTCCACCATGGTGAATAAGGCCATCACCGTCGAGACTGCCCAGATGGAGCACAAGAACTCTCTGAAGCGTTATCGTGACGTTGGCTCATCTTCGGGCGCAACGCAGAAGCGTCGTATCTGGCTCCCCACCAGTGTGACCCATTCAGCTGTCCCTGCTCCAAGGCCGTCTTATGTTGCACCCCGTCTGCCTCCGCCACCGCAGTTGCCAAGAGCTCTGCCTGCACCACCCAATGCTACCCCACTTCGTCCTTAGGATGGATTATGCTTCACGTGCCGCCAACCTGGGCATTTTTCCAGAGAGTGCCCCCAGAAACAGAAGCAACTGGTAGTTCACCCCGCTGGCCGTGGAAATGGTCGTGGCAACAACAGGAACCCCAACTATAATACTGGGTCTGCCGCGTATGCTCGTGGACATGCTAACCACGTCAACGTTGAAGAAGCTCAGCAACAACCCGCTACCGTGATGGGTACCCTTCTCGTTAATTCCGTACCTGCTACTGTTTTGTTTGATACAGGAGCATCACATTCATTCATGTCAGAAGCATTTGCATTGTCGCATAACTTCGCATTGGAAAAAATGAACCCACCGATGGTTGTCCGCACCCCGATAGGCCAATGTCGAACCACCAAGGTAGTGCCCGAAACCTTCGTTGAAATTGAGGGAATTGAATTCCATGCTTCCCCCATAATCCTGATGTCTTCCACCATAGACCTCATTCTGGGAATGGATTGGTTGAAATTTCACGATGCCGCACTCTATTGTGGCACCAAGTCTGTCCAACTTTTTCACCCCTCCGGCGAGATTGTTAACCATACCACCCGAGTTACCCGTAATGCTGAAACACAGATATTTATGATGAATGCTTTGAATGCCACCCCCCTCGAAGGAATTGAGAACGTTCCGGTCGTCCGCGATTTTCCCGACGTTTTCCCCGAAGAACTGCCGGGGATACCCCCGATCAGAGAAGTTGAATTCGTCATCGACTTGAAGCCAGGCACTGTTCCTATTGCCAAGCGTCCTTACAAGATGCCGCCACATGAACTCCTTGAACTTAAGGAGGAAATCGATAAGGCACTTCATAAAGGATTCATTCGCCCCAGTTCCTCATCTTGGGGAGCACCTTCGCTCTTTGTCAAGAAGAGTGATGGGACAAACCGATTGGTCCAAGATTATCGGCCCATTAACCAAGCCACCATCTAGAACAAATACCCACTTCCCCGGATCAACGATCTGTATGATCAACTTGCCGGATCCAAGGTGTTTTCTAAACTCGACTTGAGGTTGGGTTATCACCAAATCCGAGTCCGTGATGAGGACATTCCGAAGACTGCCTTCATTACTCGCTATGGTTCATACGAGTACACTGTCATGTCCTTTGGCTTAACCAATGCTCCAGCCACCTTCTCCAGATTGATGAATTATATTTTCATGGAGTACCTCGACCAGTTCGTCGTGGTTTATCTGGATGATATATTGATATATTCCAAGAATGAAGAAGAACATGTTGAACATCTTCGTCTTATACTGGAGAAGCTTCGAGAACACAAACTCTACACTAAGTATTCTAAGTGTGAGTTCTGGCTTCCCGAAGTAACCTACCTTGGGCATGTGATTTCCAAGGATGGCATTGCCGTCACCCCAGAACGTATCCAGGCTATTCTTGACTGGACTCCTCCCAAGACCGTCAAGCAAGCCCGCAGTTTCCTCGGGCTCGCTAGCTATTGCCGCCGTTTCGTCGAGAATTTTTCCAAGATTGCCAGGCCTCTGACTAATCTGCTTCACAAAGGCGTCAAGTTTGAGTGGACAGATAAATGTCAAGAAAGTTTTCAAGCACTCAAGGACAAGCTAACTTCTCCCCCGGTGCTCGCTCCCCCTGATACTCAGAAGGACTTCGTGATATATTGCGACGCGTCTCGTCAAGGCTTAGGATGTGTCCTATTGCAAGAGCGCAAGGTGATTGCTTATGGCTCTCGTCAGTTGCGTGCTCACGAAGACAAATACCCAACACATGACCTCGAATTGGCAGCAGTAATTTATGCATTGAAGCTGTGGCGACATTACCTCGTCGGTAATCGTTGCGAGGTCTACACCGACCACCAAAGTCTGAAGTACCTGTTTACTCAGCCAGATTTGAATCTTCGTCAACAACGATGGCTCGAGACAATAGCCGACTTCAACATGGATATTTCGTATACCCCGTGCAAGGCTAATGTGATGGCCGATCCCTTGAGCCGCAAAGCTTACTGTTCTGAACTTGAGGTTCAGGTGCAGCAACCACTTCTGTATGAAGAGTTTCGCAAGTTGTACCTCGAGATTGTTCCTCAAGGTTACGTCAATAACCTGGTTCTCGAGTCAAAACTCGACACCCTCATCAAGAGTAGACAATCTCTGGCCCCTGACATTGTGAAGATCAAGCAGGACATCGCAGAAGGAAAGCCCTCCTCTTTTACCATTGATGCTAATGATGGTGATACTGTGTACTTCAAGGGCCGCTTAGTAGTTCCTGTGAGCCCGGTCCTCATTAACTGTGGTCCGGATATCATGGAAGAAGCCCATAATTCTCCCTTGTCAATCCACCCTGGCAGTACCAAGATGTATAAAGACCTTCGTCAACAGTACTGGTGGCCTTACATGAAGCAAGACATCGCCCGCTATGTTTCTCAATGTGACGTTTGCAGTCGCGTCAAAGCCGGACATCAGAAACCTGCTGGTTGGTTGCGACCACTCCCTCCTCCTGATTGGAAGTGGGACAAAGTCGAGATGGACTTCGTCACCGGTTTACCTAAGTCACAGAAAGGTAACGATGCCATCTTTGTCGTCATCGACCGATTCTCCAAGATTGCACACTTCCTGCCGGTCAAGGAGACGATCACTGCTAGTCAGTTAGCACACTTGTATATCTCCCGAATTGTGTCACTCCACGGTATTCCGATGGAGATTAGTTCAGACCGTGGCAGCATTTTCACCTCACGATACTGGAATAGTTTCATGGAAGCTTTCGGGACTCGTCTGAATCTCAGCACCGCTTATCACCCCCAGTCGCCAGGCCAAGTTGAACGAGTTAATCAAGTGCTGGAAGACATGCTTCGCGCTTGTGTCCTTTCTTTCGGCATGAAATGGTAGGATGCCCTCCCTTACGCGGAATTCTCGTACAACAGTAGCTATCGGGGTAGCTTGAAGATGGCCCCCTTCGAAGTTCTATACGGGCGTAAATGTCGAACCCCCCTGAACTGGTCAGGAACTGGGGAACGACCCTACTTCGGACCGGATCTTGTCCAAGAGGTTGAAGAACAAGTTCGCATTGTGCAAGAAAATCTCAAGGCCGCACAGTCTCGTCAGAAGAGCAATTATGACCGCAAACACCGTGAAATGGAGTATCAACCTGGTGAATACGCTTACCTCCGTGTCACTCCCATGAGGGGCACTCATCGCTTCGGTATCAAGGGCAAATTGGCTCCTCGCTACACTGGCCCGTTCCGTATCCTTTCTAGGAGTGGACCCATGGCATACCGGTTGGAATTGCCGCCGAACCTCTCCCAAGTCCACGATGTCTTCCACGTGTCTCAACTCCGTCGCTGCTTCAAGGACCCTATCCGCGAGGTGGAACATGATATGATCGAGCTGCAACAAGACTTGACTTATCGGGAACATCCGAGCCGCATTCTCGATCAGTCGGAACGTCGAACCCGCAACAAGACCGTCAAGTTCCTCAAAGTTCAGTGGTCGAATCATTCTGAAAATGAAGCCACTTGGGAACGCGAATATCGCCTTCGCGATGAATACCCCGACCTTTTCCTCGCTACCACTTAAATTCTCGGGACGAGAATTCTTGTAGTGGGGGAGATTTGTAACACCCTCTGTTTCTGTAACAGTAATCACCATTACTGTTGATCATTTCTGTTTAAAAACTTTTGTTTGATCAACCTGGTTCAGTTCAACTTCAACTTCTCTTTTGATATTGTTGAAAGTCATGTGATCATGGACTTTGGTCAACTTGAATCCAAACAATTCTAAGATCAAATTAAATACCCTTTGAATTGAATTCAAATCAATCTTGTTCAAAATGCCTTTGATGTATTATTAAATAATAAAACCAAAGTGCTCAAATAAAGTTGTTCCAAAAATCATGAAACTATTTTTGTAAATTGCCTAAAATCATTATAATCATGTTGGACCAACTTTGGTAGTTTTTGAAGTTACAGAAAATTCCAAACAATTCAAACAGTAGGTTAAAACCCTTACTTTGAGCATTTAATAATTAAAAGAAATATCTAATGATTTTATTTTGCTGCAAAATCTTTTGTGGCACCTCAGTAATATGTAACCCTAATTTACAAACACCAATAACCTTTTACAAAAATGCTAGGGTTAATAAATCAATTACAGAAAAGAAATCAAATAAACAGCAAAACAAAACAAAACAAAAAAACACTATAACCCGCCCAGGGCAACGGCCCACCGCAGCCCAGCCCACCCCGGCCCGTCTTCCACCTCCCACCTGCTCCGTCACGTCGGCCAACTGCTCGACGCCGTGGCCACGGGCGCCGCTGGAGCCCTCCCCTCCCTCACCTGCTCCCGACGACCGGGGAGGCGATAAGGCCAACCCCAGAAGCTCCCTGGACAACCCCCACCCCTTCTCCCCTTCCCCCTCACCTCGCGCTCAACGGGGAAAGAACCGCCCGAGGCCACCGTCGCCATTGCCGCGCCAACTCGCGGCCATCGACGACGACGGGCCACGAAAACGTGTCCATCGGGAGAGCCGACGACGACTTCATCACCTCGTAGGAGAAGCCGTGCCCGGAGCCCCTGTACGCAGCGAATCGGCACCGGCTTCATCCTCGACTCCGGCGTGCCTCCGACCAAATTCCGGCTGTACGGACCACCACCGCGCCCGCTGCCCTCCTCTACCGTCTCACGGTGAGCTGGGTCACCTTCCCCATGTACTCGCGCCCCCTCTCTCCCCCTGTACTGGCCGCCGCCATTGGAGCCGAGCACGTCTCCGCCGAGGATGGACGTGCGTTCGCTCCAGTGAGCTTTAGCCCGCGCCAAGTGCAGTACCATGCTTCTGGTAGACCGTTGTTTCGATTTGGCGCCATCACCCGCTCGATTTCATCACCGGTTGTGTTCTGCCATTGGTGCCCGAGCTCGAATCCACCATTTTCGTCGTAGCCATCACCCCCGTGCGTCCTAGCTCGAGCCGACGACACAGATCGACGCGGCGAGGAGCTCTCCGTCGACTGCAACTAGTGGCACCCCAAATGGCGCTCTGTATCGCGCGGGCGGTGACCTCGTCAGAGTACCTCGCCGCCGGCGTGCTCTGGTGTGGATGGCAAGTAGGGCCTGCGCGTCAGCTAGGTCATTAGTAGCTAATCACCCACTGACCAGTGGCCCCTCCCGGTTAATCCCACTATTAGCTTAACAGGAAAATTAAAACCCCCCTTGGGTCACTTACTAGTGGGCCCATGTAATTAGGTTAGCCTCTGGATTAATTAGACTGTTAATTATGCCCCTGTGTCACTTACACCTGGGCCCCACCTGTCAGTTTGATTTTTAAGAATTTAAAAGAAATTCCAGTGGCTGACATGTGGGTCCAGAGGCATTTCTGATTTAATAAAATGTTTTATAAATAAACAGAGGCTAACCTAATTACATGGGCACATGTCAGGCACTGTTTTGGATAATGTTTTGCATAATGTTTTGGATAATGTTCTGGATAATGTTTAATAAATAATAAAAGAAATTCAGAAAATCATTTAAATGATTTAAAACTTTGAAATTCAATAACTTTTAAACCGTAACTCGGATTCAAAACTTTATACATGAAAATTGATCAGAAAAATATAACAAATACGAATACGCTATCCGTATTCCTATCACACCCCTCTAACACAACAAACATCGAACCGTTCCCCTCCGGACCGGCAGTCCGATAAATTGCCCGGTACTGTTAGAATGCCCGGATGAATTTATTCCGAACACGAATGTTTCTCGGAATAGATCAACTAGCACGGATACAACCCCCTTATGTTTGTCCGGTACCCACGACACCTCCGGCTTGATCCTTCCCCCTCCGGACACCCTGTCCGGTAATCATCCGGAGTCGATAGTTCATCCTCAGATGAATTTCCGTTCCGAGCAATGTGCATTGCACTGCGTTAGAAAACCGTTAACATTTCATCCGTCTTGTCATGCATCTGTTTGTATATGCTTGCTGTGTATTTACTGTTTCTTCCCCCCTTAATCTCCGGTAGACCCCGCTGCTGCCGTCGACTACACCGCTGCTGAGTACGACTACTTCGTAAACGACCCTACTACTACCGTCGAGCTTGCAGGCAAGCAGAGCCATTATCTTCCCCAGATATCGCCTACCTTTCCGTACATTTCTTGCACTAGGCATTGTTACTGTTGCTGCTACGATTACAATCCTATTCAATTGCATAGCCTGTTTTTGCCCCCCCCCCTTGATGTACCTCCTTTATCCTATGCTGCCTATTATTTTATGCATTATTCAGTAGTGAGCCCTGCGCATTGTTAGCTAGGATTAGATAGCAGGCCGTGGTCACTCAGGGGAGTGAACGCGGATACAAATATTATCACTGCACAGGTACGGTACATGCAGACACCGTCTAAGGCCCCTATCTGGGTTATGCCTAGTCACCTCAAGTGTGAGCTATCAAGGAGTAATCCTTGTACTCCACTCGAGGCTGACTTTGTCTTACCGCCTTAGGGTCCTGAACAACGGTTGTCCTTCAGGTAAGAAGTCGGGCGACCCAACGGTGCCCGCGAGAGGTATTGTGACGGGACGACAGGGAGGGTACGACCAGTGTACCGGTGTGCTTGGCCCCTGATCGTTGGCCGCGAGAGTTACCAAAACCACGAAAGTCGAGCTCCTCCAGGAGCACACGCCAGACAAGGTAAGGAGACGGTTCACCTTGTTGGTAACCGCAGTGACTTGGTGGGACGAAGGGGCAGGCACCGATGTACTGGTGGTCCTGGCTGTTGTCGTTGTCCGCGGGTCGGTTAAGTCGAGGCAACGATAACGGTTGTCACGCAGGTTAATTAAAATTCTAAATGGTTCAGTGAATGTCTTGAGTTGGCTATATGCCATGTACGCACTACCTACCCGTGGGAACTACGAGTTATGGGCTCCTCTGCTTCGTAGTGTCGTCCGAGGACTCTTCCGACGTCAGCAGTACCGCGGCCTGCGCCGGGAAGTGGTGTTGTCTTATTTGCTCGCGCGGTGGTGTCTTATTTGTATTTGCTTTAACTTCACCGGCCAGCCACGCACCGTGTAGGAGTACGTTCGGGTTGGGGTCCAAGGCCCGTCCTACTTAGGATTTAGACCGGCGGATGGCCTCTCTGTTGAGTTTGAAAGATGGGCTATGAAGTGTCGGATAGCCTCGGTGGAGCGTTCCCTAACAAGGTTCCCGCCACCTTGGAGATCCGTGCGTGTAGCGTAACACAAGTGCACCCCTGCAGGGAAGATTAATCTATTCGAATAGCCGTGTCCACGGTAACAGGACGCTTTATGCTGAAGCTGGATCTTACCAGTAGAAACTATTATTAAACTGTATGGTTCCGGGTTCTCTTCCTCGCGGGGATGTCGAGGAGGTGAACTCGGAGGCATTGTTAATTATTACAACTTATTATTATACAATGCTGCAGCAACTTCTGCTGCATTGTTACTTTATGCTTTATATAAACTGTTGGCTGATTCTTACCTCATGCTGCAAGACATCGTCGGAAGATGCTAGTCTTCGTTAGGCCTAGCTTCTTACCCTTGCTCTGGATCTCTGTCTTTCAGTCCACTATATACAGCCTCTTCTTTCCGTTGATAAAATACATAATGCTTAGTAGCGGACGTAAGACTCGCGGGTATACTAGATACTCACCTGCTTTATTTCCTTTACTGTTTTGCCTGATCGGCCGCTGCAGCCGACGTTGGAGCCCAGGAGCAGGAGTACCCCGGAGGCGCCTACTACGACGTCGAGTTCCCCGTTGACCAGGAGTAGTTCGGTGGATCCCAGGCAGGAGGCCTCGCTTTTTTCGATCTGTATCTCTGATGTGAATTGTGCTAGCCTTCTTAAGGCAAAACTTGACTAACTATGTCTGTACTCAGATATTATGGCTTGTATGACTTATGTATTCGGGTCCGCGTGACCCCCTCTATTGTAACATATTTGTTTATCCTTTTTTGTTTAGTGTTGTGCTGTGATATTATCACCGTGGCACCCTAATCTCAGTCGTGTACCCTGTGTGTATGATTACTGTACACGGTCTGATTTTGGGGGCGTCACACTACAGGAGACAAACCTTGGTATCTTCACCGAGGGAAATTTGCTGCTACGCTACATCTCACCTTCCACTTGGGGTAACCAACGAGAAGTGAGAGAACTATCCTCACCGTATCAGTAGGATAGAGGCAAATTTCCCCTATGTAGAGGATAGGGTTTGTATCCCGTAGGACTCCAAAGCGGCAAAGTAGGTGACAACGGCCCTAGAAATTTAGCGGTTGACGTGGACCTGCACACAGACACAAATAACTTTGCTCCCAACAAAGTTCAGAGAGGTTGTCAAACTCTCCGGTCTTGTTGTTTACAAAGGAGCAAACACAAGGGATAATGATAATGATAATAGCTACTGGAAAGTAAAAGAAGGAAATAAATTGAGTGTGTAAATAGTGATGAGAATATGGACCGCGGTCCCGTGATGTTCACTAGTGATGTCTCTCTCCCAAAAGACGATAAAACTGCTATGCGGTGTAAACAAATCACATTTGGGCAATTGACAGGATTAAAAATGCACCGCAATGCTAACTATGCTACAAAGAAAGGAAGAGGCTCAAAAGCATGGGCGGTACGCCAAAATAAGTAGACCGAAATCCAACTTCATCTACTACTAATCATCCACCTTGAGATATCTATCCAGAACATCTCGTTGGTATTAAGTTGTGAGACCCACCCAAAGTGTAAACCCAAAGTAACAGACAACTGCATTAAAAGAACTTTGCATAAAGTAAACAATCCTTGCAACCGCGGTTACAAGCACCGTTGTTTTCCCCCTTATGGCAACAGCACATCCCCTAGACTCATGTTTCTGTCACTCAAGCTAGTCATCAGGGGGCATGAACCCACAATCGAGAATAACGTTCCCTCTTGGAGTCACTACCTACTACTTGGCAAAAGCAATAAACAGCAACGGAGAACATGCAAGAATTACTTAGGAACAAAAATATAAAAGATAAGAACCAAATATATTACTCTATCACAAACTGAACATAGTCTCATAATCCATCAGATCCCAGCAAACTCAGCATAGCAACAGCAGAAAGAATTACATTATGCCTTGATCATGTAGGGCAGCTCACAAGGTCTAATCCATGAAGAACAAAAAGGGGAGGAGAACATCACATAGCTACTGATCACGGACCCATGTTCAAAGGTAGACTACTCACGGATCATCCAGGAAGTGTCCATGGTGGAGGAGGAGCTCCCGGAGGTCAATCCTCCCTCCGGTAGGGTGCCGGGAAGAGGTCTGCTGGCGCTCCCGATCTTGGAAGCGCGGCGGCGGTGGAACAGAGGCGAGATCGTGAAAAAGGGTTCTGTCTTCGGAAGAATCCCGTCACGGAGAATATATAGGCGAAGGGGGGAAGCCAGGGGGGCCACCAGGGGTCTAGGCGCCCCCTAGCCCGGCCAGCCCCTAGGGTGCGCCACTAGGGCGCCTGGGCCCTTGTTGGTGGCCCTCTGGCCCCACCCAGGTGTTTCCGGAAGGTTCCGGTACGCTGATTTTTTATCTGATTTTTTTTGAATTTTTGGAGCACTTTTAATACGGGGGAAACCTAAATAGAAAAACAGAAAAAAACAGGAACTGGCACTTGGGTGCACTGAGTTAATAAGTTAGTCCAAATATGATCAAAGGTGTATGAAAGTGTATCTAGATCATAGCAATATCACACAAAACATGCATGGAGTAAGCAGAAATTATAGATACGTTTGGGATGTATCACTCACTCTTACACAAAATCTCATATCCCAGAGAGATTATATAGAGTTCTTGTCGGATCTTTCACCCCGTGATAGATCCTGCTCTTCCCCATCTTTCAACCAAAGAAAATCGCATTTTGATCAAGTTTTCAGCATTCTCCTTTGATCGTCTTAATCTTGGAGGTTGGAGAATCCTAGGCGGGTAGGAGTTCTTCAGAGAGGAATCGACCATTGTGATTACCCCCGTTAAGTTTGTGGGGGTTTGGTGACCACCTTTAAGTTCAACCGGTAGTGGTTGGTGATGGATGTAGATAACACCTCCTCGCTGGTTATGCCAAGTGGAAGGTTATGATGTAGATAGCATCAAAATTTCTCTCGGTGAAGATACCAAGGTTTGTCTCCGGCGGACTCCAAGAAATTCAAGTAGGTGTCAACGGAGCCAGAAGTTTGCTGGATGGAGACAAGGTTGGTGTGGACCTGCACACAACAACAAACAACTTTGCTCCCAATGAGTTCAGAGAGGTTCTCAATATCTCCGGCCTTGTCGTTTACAAAGGGTCAAACGCACGATGGAAATAGTGATGCTAATTGCAACGAAAAGGAAATAAAACAATAAAGAGTTGAGGTGTAAATAATGGTGGAAATATATACCGAGGTCCCATGATGTTCACTAGTGATGTCTCTCTCCCAAAATACGATAAAACAGCTAAGCCGGATGAACAAATTACAACTAGGCAATTGACAGAATTATAAACGCACCGTAATGCTAACTATGCCACAAGAAATTTAGAGGCTCAAAAGTATGTGCAGTACGCCAAGACAAGTCGACCATTTATTCATCATCATGTACTCACTAATCATCCACCTTGAGATATATATCCAGAACATCTTGCTGGTATTAAGTTGCGAGCCCCACCCAAAGTATAAACCCAAAGCAACAGACAACTATATTAACAAACTTTGCATAAGGTAAACAATCCTTGCAACCGCGGTTACAAGCATCGTTGTTTTCTCCCTGGTGTCAATAGCACATCCCCTAGTCTCATGTTTCTGTCACTCAAGCTAGACATCAGGGGGCATGAACCCACAATCAAGCATAACACTCCCTCTTGGAGTTACTATCTACTACTTGGCGAAAGCAATAAAAAGCAACAGAGAACATGCAAGAATTACTCAACAACAAAATATAAAAAGGAGAACCAAATATATAACTCATCACGATATGAACATAATCTCATAATCCATCGGATCCCAGCAAACACAGAATAGCAACAGCAGAAAGATTACATAAGTGCCTTGATCTTGTAGGGCACCTCACAAGGGCTAAGAATTGAAGCACAAGATTGGAGAGAAGACATCACATAGCTACTGGTCATAGACCCATGGTCCAAGGGAGACTACTCATGGCACATCCGGGAAGCGCTCATGGTGGTGGAGAAGCTCTTGGAGATCAATCCTCCCTCCGGCAGGGTGCCTGGACGAGGTCTTCTGGCGATCCCGATATCGGGATCTCGGCGGCGGCAGAACAGAGGTGAAATTCGCGATGCGGGGTCTCTTTTTAGGGTTTCTGCATCAGGACGTAAATATAGGCCGAATGGGGGCATCGGGGGAGGTGTCCTCCTCCCAGGCGGCATGTTGGCGCGGCCCCACCCCAGGCCGCACCAGGTGGTCGCCTGGGAGGGCGTCGCCCCCCTCCGGCTCTCCTTCGAGCTTCTAGAGGCTTTCGTTAGGCTGATTTTTTATAGTCCATCCGGTTGGAAATAATTGTCTTCAAATAGATGTATCTAGCACTAAAATAGTGTCCGATACATCCATTTGAAGATAAGTATTTCCAATCGGAGGGAGTATAATTTTCTTGGAATTTTTTGGGCACTGTAAATATGTGTATAAACCTGCAATTCACAGACATCAGCAGACAGAAACTGGAACTGGGTGCACTGAGTTAGTAGTTAGTCCAAATATGTGTAAAAAGGTATGGAAGTGTAGCAAAACACATAGCAATGTCACCCAAATGAGCATGGAACAAGCAGAAATTATAGATACATTTGGGACGTATCAACATCCCCAAGCTTAATTCATGCTCGTCCTTGAGTAGGTAAATGATAACACGGATAATTTCTGTGGTGACATGCTAACACACATATAAGAACTACAAAGTAAATCAAGTAAGATATGCTATTCAAGTCAAGACAATAACAAGCAAGAGTCTATATCTAGTATTGAAACTAGCAAAGTAAGAACATAAAGGTGCAAGATATCTCGCTGTCCGTGACTCGAATGTCTCCAAAAGGTGTTTGCGTGCAAGAAGTGGGAGATGGGTTTAGAGCATAAAATACTATATAGTTTTAAATAAGAACTCAATCTACTGAAACTTCACACTTGGTCTCCATCGGAATCTTATTTTGACTCATCCCCAGACCACTAGTCAGGCACAAGTCAAACTGATCCTCTCCCTTTCAACTTTGAGAACTCATGCAATGGATGAGCGCGATCAAGATATGTTGACACTTAGGATGGCAAAGAGAAAAATGATGGGGATGGAAGACAGAAATGTGTGAAAGGCTCACATCAATGAGGACAATCATAGGCGAGAGAAAGCAAAATGATAGATATGATGTGAGGAGTAGGGATTGCCATGCAACAGATGCACATATGAGATAAGGTAAGCTCTCCAATGGAACTAGTGGGGGTGCATCCAAACTTCTTGCTCATGAAGACCTAGAGATCTTTTGAGGAGGCTCGTCCTTGGAATATGGAAGCCAAGTAATATAGTGTAAGGACCCCCACATAGTTATGCATGAATGATATGAAAATCTCTATGGAGTACAAATATAACTATGGAGTACGAGTGTGGGTCTTTCAAAAGGAATAGTAGTGTTGCACCCTTCTCTCTTTTTATTTCTTTTTTCTATTTTTTGTATTTTTGTGGCCTCATTGGCTCTTTGTATTTATCTCTCATTTGTCCTCTTTGGGATCTTTTAATTTGTCCTATTTTGGGATCTTTTATTTTGTCCTCTTTGGGATCTTTTCCTCACTTTAAGGGCAACACTCTATATTTTACAAGAATATATAAGATCTTCACACTTTACAAGAAGTACTCAACATAAAGAAAACTGAAAAACTATCATGATGTATGCAAATTTATTCCTCTGCCAGTGTAGAAGGATATGCAATGATACTAGTGCGTCATGTAGAAATGATAAGGGAAAGGCCCAACTAGCATGCGGCTCTATGATCAAGCGAAAGCATATATGAAATGAAGATCAAGTCATGAGATGATGGATGTTGCATGGCAATGTATCTCGGAAAGGCTATGGAAATGCCTGTATAGGTAGGTATGGTGGCTGTTTTCAGGAAGATATAAGGAGGTTTATGATGACATAGCGTATCATGCCAAGGGTTTGGATGCACCGGCGAATTTTGCAGCAACTTTCAAGATGAGAAAGGGCAATATGCACGGTACCGAAGAGGCTAGAAAAATATGGAAGGTGGAAGTGCCAGCAATCGAATACCCGCATTAGTGCAAAGAATTCATGCTCTTATTATCAGTAACTCTCTATCTAATCAGGAGGTTCAAAAATATACAAGTACCCCGAGGAGGAGTGTATGGGGGTTTGCTTATCCTTGCGCATCCTCGGCCCATGGTACGTGAGGGTAATCTATATGTTCCAACCCCTCCAGAGGTTAGCGATCCATCTAATAGCTAGAGTTATCAACTAATTTTTGTAGTTTTCAAAAATAAGCATGGATTGCCCAAAATACGACACCTATCACTAATAGGCACAAGCTCTTGGCACCAAAATTCCCTCAAAACTATTGCAAGTTACTACTACACTTATAATAGCAACCTCAATTACCAACTCATGCAAGACACACAACTTAGTGCAAACCAACTCTCTTAACACGATAAGCATGATAACTCAAGAGAGTTCCAAAAGAATCTCTTATAAAGATAAGCATGAAAAGTAAGAGCTAAGCATGACAACAGCTATGAAAAGATAAAGAACACACAAAAAGGATAAGCATGCAAACCTATGTTGTGTTTCTAGGGTGACGTGGAGCATGTTCCTCTCCCAAACAATGAAGGCTAGGGTCAAAATTGTTATGAAAAGCAAGAAATCTAAAACAAACTAAAAACTAAAGAGCGAGACGCTCCAAGCATAGAACATAACACATGAAGTGATAAAAATATAGCATGGAGAAAGACGAACTGATGATTGTTGATGGAGAAGGGGATGCATGGGGGCATCCCCAAGCTTAAACGCTTGAGTCTCCTTGGATATTTCTTGGGGTTCATGGGGGCATCCCCAAGCTTGAGCTTTTGACACTTTGGGATCTTCTTTCATCATCTTCCTTCGCATACTTGAAAACTCCCTTCATACGAAACTCATCATAAGTTGATTAGAGTGGTTAGTACCCTTAAATAAATTATTTATCTCTACTAGAAATAAAGATTTCCATGAAGAGGTCTGTTTATAAAGATTGCCAAAATGTGTTTTCAAAGAAAAAGCAAGCTTAAGATTTGCAAAACGGAGAAAAAGCAAAACGTGGCAGAATCTATGAAAAATATACCAGCAGGTAGTAAATAAAAAAATTCGGGGCACTTCTGCAACTCAAATCAAAAAAATCAGAACAGACGCCAGAAAGCCAATTGTATAGAGCATACTGTCAAAAAATTCAGATCAAAAGGATGATTTGGTGATTTTTGGTGATTTTTTCCGTCAAGCAGACAGAATCCGTTTCTGGGCAGCATGTCACAACTTTTGAACTTTCATGCAATCGAAGGCTAAAACTTGACACAAAGCTTGAAAATAGAGATACAATGATGTTGCTACAGTAGTAACAAGCATCAAGACCACTAAAGCTGAAAGTAAAAACATTTTGGGTTGCCTCCCAATAAGCGCTTTCTTTTATGCCTTTTAGCTAGGCATGATGCAAAAAAGTTCAAGTTTTATCAACTCCAAAAGAATAACTCTCCCATGTAACAGACTCATAAGGAACTTAATCTTCTTTCGAGTGAAATGTTTCATTCCCTTTTTTAGGGGGAATTGTAATCTAATGGTCCCTTCTCTAATATCAATGATAGCACCAACGGTGCGGAGAAAAGAACGTCCCAAAATAATTGGACATGAGGGATCACACTCAATGTTCATGACAAGAAAATATACGGGAACATAATTAACACTGACAACAATAAGAACATCATCAATCCTTCCTAAAGGTTTCTTTACGGAAGAATCAACAAGATGAACACCAAAATAACAAGGATCAAAAGGTTTCAATTCAAGCATATCCTACATACTTTTGGCTACGACGGAGGCACTAGCTCCAACATCACATAAAGCAAAGCAATAGAAATTATTCAATTTAATTTTGACCATAGGATCCCAACCATCTTCTAGTTTTCTAGGGATAGAAACCTCTAACTTAAGTTTCCCCTCCCTAGCTTTGATAAGAGCATTAGTAATAGGCTCGGTGAAGGCAATGTTGAGTGAACTAGTGTGGGAGTATTTATCCATTCTTTGCAAAAAAAAGTGATAACTTCAGAAATATTACAATTAATTAAAGTGGTGGGGATGTTTTCGTGGTCACACATAAGGTACACCCTTAAGTATCGTATAACATGGGGTACCTTAACTAGATGATAACCCATTATCATCTAAGGATAGAGGAAAAATAAAATAATTACCTAAGTGATAAGCAGCTTGGGAGTCACAAGATATTCAAAACATGTTACCTCTGAGCTATGAGTTATTCAGAAAAGAAGACAGCTTCCGAGCTATGCAATACTCGGATAATGAATTGGCTCCAAGTAATCTGTTACTCGGAAATGGGAACTTTCGAACTACATGCTACTCGGACGCTTGGGAGATCAAAGGAACGCCAGGACATTGAAGACAGAAGCGTTATCTTTCCTCAATTAGACGTACTGGGTAGGCAGTTTTATGTATTAAGTATAGGAATTGAAACTTGTAATCAAAACCCATTACCAGGGTGCCGAAGGGGCAGGGCGCACTCTATAAAGGCCCAACCCCTCGCCCAGGGTAGGGTTACACACTCTTTTCTCAAGAACACCAAGGAAGAAGTAAGTATGTGACAGGATTAAGGTTGTTATCTCTACGGAGAGGCCTAACCTGTATACTTGCCCTGCATCAACCACTTTGAGTACAGATCTATACAGCTCCCTTCATACCCCTATATTCATTTTCAGGATTATATCCATGACAGATGTCATCTAAGCTCATTCTCTTGCTAGTCTATAAATTCATGGGACCTTCTTGTCCTAAAGTTGAGGTGCTAGCATCACCGTTGATAGGTCCATTGGGACTAGGGATGTGATGGGTGCTAAAAGTTTTGAGATCCTCAACAACTTGTATATTAGAAATAGTAGTGTGTGTAGGAAGGCTCTTAATCCTATCTTCCTCTTCTAGAGACGAAACCACTTCGGGTTTGGCCACCATTTGATTTATCAAGGTAGCCTAGGAGTGAGACATATTGGAAACTTGGGTCTCCGTGGTGGTGAGTCTAGTTGGAGATTGGAAATCTCACTGTTCAGGCTCTCAAGTTGTCTTCCAATGTTTTGCAAAATAGAAGAATGCTCATCTAATTGTCTAGAGAAGGCCTTATTTTGTTCATATTGGGTATGCATGTAGTTCTTTGCAGCCTTCTCTATTTCTAAAATTTTCTCATAACTAGGCATTCTTCTATCACTAGGAGTGTGATTATAAGAGTTCTTGTTCCCATAGTTGTTGGATGGGAACGGTCCAGGATTGCTACCAAAATTACTCCTCTAAGCATTTTTATTAAATTTGTTCCCATAAATAAAATTAACATCAACTTGCTCTCTTTCTTGAGCAACCAAAGAATTTAAAGGAACATCATGAGGATCAATAGGAGCTTGCTTAGTAAGTAAAGACATGATCGTGTCAACCTTTTCATTTAAAGAGGAGATCTCCTCAATAGATTTTACCTTCCTACCTGTTGGAGATATTTTGGTGTGCCATTGAGAATAATTTGTCATCATCTCGTCCAATAGCTTCGTGGCAGCACCAAGTGTAGTTGACTTGAAGGTTCCTCCCGCGGTCGAGTCCAACAGATTCCGTTAGGTAAAGTTTAAGCCTGCATAGCGATACACGAGATAATACTCGCCCCTCGTTGGTTACCCCAAGTGGAAGGTGAGATGTAGCATAGTGGAAAATTTCCCTTAGCGAAGATGCTAAGGTTTATATTGTGTCCAGTAGGACTCCATGGTCGACAAGTAGATGGTTCGGCAAGTGAGGCGTCGTTTTATGATAATCACTTGCTTTGCCTGGACCTGCACACACAATAGATAGCTTTGCTCCCAACAAGCACAGAGGAGTTGTCAATTCCTCCGGCCTTGTTTTTTACAAAGGATAAAATGCACGGGATAATAATGATAGTGATAGCTACGGAAAAGTAAATACTGAAAGTAAATTGAAGGTGTAAACAGTGTTGGAAATATGGACCAGGGTCCTATGATGTTCACTAGTGATGTCTCTCTCCCAAAAGACGAATAAATAGCCATGCGAGGTAAACAAATTACAGCTGGGCAATTGACGGGATTATGTGCGCAAACCAATGCTAATTATGCTAAACAGAAAGGAAGAGGCTCAAAAGCATGGCAGTACGCCAAGACAAGTAGACCGAAATCCATCTGCATCTACGTACTAATCAACCACCTTGAGATATCTATCCAGAACATCTCGCGGGTATTAAGTTGCGAATCCCACCCAAAGTGTAAACTCAAAGCAACAAACAACTGCATTAAAGAACTTTGCGTAAAGTATACAATCCTTGCACCCCGCAAGTACAAGCACCGTTGTTTTCCCCCTTGTGGCAACAGCACATCCCCTAGACTCATGTTTCTGTCACTCAAGCTAGTCATCGGGGGCATGAACCCACAATCATGCATAACGCTCCCTCTTGGAGTCACTACCTACTACTTGGCCAAAGCAATAAATAGCAACGGAGAACATGCAAGAATTACTCAAGAACATAAATATGAAAGAAGAGAATCAAATATATAACTCAATCACAATCTGAACATAATCTCATAATCCATCGGATCCCAACAAACTCAACATAGCAACAGCAGAAAGATTACATATGTGCCTTGATCATGTAGGGCAGCTCACGAGGTCTAATCCATGAAGAACAAAGAGGGGAGGAGAACATCACATAGCTACTGATCATAGACCTATGGTCCAAGGTGGACTACTCACTGTTCATCCGGGAAGCATCCATGGTAGTGGAGAAGCTCCCGGAGGTGATTCCTCCCTCCGGCAAGCTTGCCGGGAAGAGGTCTTATGGTGCTCCCGATCTTGGAAGCGCGGCGGCGGCGGAATTGAGGAGATATCGCGAAAAGGGTTCCGTCCCCGAGGGTTTCTCGTCACGGGGAATAAATAGGCCAAAGGAGGCAGCCAGAGGTGGGCCAGGGGCTCCAGGCTCCCCCCTGGCGCGGCCAGGGGTGGGGCCGTGCCCTCTGGCCGCCTGGGCACCCCTGGCTCCCCTTTGGCCCCTCTCGGGCTCTTCGCGAAGCTTCCGGTACGCTGATTTTTCCTATATTTTCTGGTACTTTTAATAAGGGGGAAACCTGAAATAGAAAAACAGCAGAAAATAGGAACTGGCACTGGGGTGCACTGAGTTAATAGGTTAGTCCAAATATGATCAAAAGTGTATGGAAGTTCATCAATATCATAGCAATATCACACAAAAGAGGCATGGAGCAAGCAGAAATTATAGATACATTTTGGACGTATCAACATCCCCAAGCTTAATTCTTGCTCGTCCTCGAGTAGGTAAATAATAACAAGGATAATTTCTGTGGTGACATGCTAACAACCATATAAGAACTTTTAAGTAAATCATTCAAGGCATGTTCAATTCAAGTCATAACAGGCAAGAGTCTATAATTACTATTGAAACAAGCAACATAAGAACATAAAGGTGCAAGAGCTCTCGCTGTCCGTGACTCGAATGTCTCCAAATGGTGTTTGCGTGCAAGAAAGGGGATAGGGATATACGAGAAAAAGTATTTTTTTGTTGAGAACTCAATCTACTAAAGTTTCACACTTGGTCTTCTTTGGAATCTTATCTTGACTCATCCCACGACCACTAGCCAGGTACAAGTCAAAATGATCCACTCCTTTTCGACATTTTGAGCACTCATGCAATGGATGAGCGTAAGCAAGAAAGTTGACACTTAGGATGGCAAAGAGAGAATATGGTGGAGGAGGAAGACAAAAAGATGTGAAAGGCTCACATCAATGAGGACAATCATAGGCGAGAGAAAGTCCAATGATAGATATGATGTGAGGAGTAGGGATTGCAATGCAACGGATGCACATATGAGCTAAAAGCTCTCCAATGGAACTAGTGGGGGTGCATACAACTTGCTTGCTCAAGAAGACCTAGAGCTCATTTGAGGAGGCTCATCATTGGAATATACAAGCCAAGTTCTAAAGTGTGAAGGTCCCCACATAGCTATATGCATGAATGATAATCTCTATGGAGTACAGGATATAAGAGGGAGTACGAGTGTGGATCTCTAAAAAGGAATAGTAGTGTGCCCCCTTCTCTCTTTTTATTTATTTTTTTCTTTTTTCTATTTTTTTGTATTTTTTTGGTGGCCTCAATGGTTCTTTCTATTTCCCTCATTTGTCCTCTTTGGGATCTCTTAATTTTTCCACTTTGGGATCTTTTCCTCACTTTAGGGGCAACACTCTATATATTACAAAAGTATAGAAGATCTTTCACACTTTACAAAGTACTCAAATCATAAAGAAGATGTAACTATCATGATGTATGCCAATGTATGCCACTGTCAGTGTAGCAGCACATGCAATGATACTAGCGCGTCATGTAGCAATGATTCGGGCAAGGCCCAACTAGCATGCGGCTCATCGATCAAGAAAGTAGCATGTATGACATGAAGGTCAAGTCATGAGAAGATGGATGTTGCATGGCAATATATCTCGGAAAGGCTATGGAAATTCCTTGATAGGTAGGTATGGTGGCTGTTTTGAGGAAGGATATAAGGAGGTTTATGATGACAGAGCGTATCGTGCCAAGGGTTTGGATGTACCGGCGAAGGTGGAGGCCAATTCTCGGAGTGAGAAGAAAGCAATGCACAGCACAGGAGAGGCTAGTAAAATATGGGAAGGTGGAAGTGTCAACTTTCGAATACTCACATTAGTCCGAAGAACTCATGCACTTATTATCGGTAACTCTCAATCTAATAAGGAGGTTTCACAAAGAGACAAGTACCCCGAGGAGGAGTGTATGGGGGTTTGGTTATCCTTGCGCATCCTCGACTCATGGTACGTGAGTGTACTCTAATATTCGACCCCTCGAAAGAGTAGTGATCCATCTAGTAGCTAGAGTTCTCAACTAATTTTGTAGGTTTTGAAAATAAACACGGATTTCCCAAAATACGACATCTATCACTAATAGGCTAAAGCTCTTGACACCAAAAGTCCAAACATTACTCAAAACAACACCTCAAAACTATTGCAAGTTACTACTACAAAAAGAATAGCAACCTCAATTACCCACTTCAAGTCAAGACACAAAACTCAGTGCAACGGGCAAACTCTCTAAACAAGATAAACATGAAAACTCAAGAGAGTTCCAGCAACAAACTGAACAAAAGCTCTTTGAAAAGATAAGCATGAAAGCTAAGAGCAAAACATGACAGTAGCTACGGAAAGATAAAGAACACACACAGCAAAGATAAGCATGAAAAGTCCTATGTTGTGTTCTAGATTTTTGAAGTGGAGTGTGTGTATCTCCCACCCAAAGAAAGCTGGGTTATAACTTGTTATGAACATCAAGCAAAGCTAAATAAAACTAAAAATAAAACCTAATAGCGAGACGCTCCAAGAATAGCACATAACGCATGAAGTGATAAAAATATAGTGAAACGAGAGACGAACTGATAATTGTCGATGGAGAAGGGGATGCACGGGGGCATCCCCAAGCTTAGACTCTTGAGTCTCCTTGAATATTTCTTGGGGATGCATGGGGACATCCCCAAGCTTCAACGCTTGACACTTCTTAATCTTCTTTCATCATCTTCCCTCGCACACTTGAAAACTCCCTTCATACATAACTCATCATAATCTGATTAGCGAGGTTAGTAACCATAATAAAATATTTTTTCTCTACTGGAAATAAAGATAATCTTGAAGAGCTACTGTTTCTCAAGATTTCCAAAAAGTTTTTGCAAAGAAAAAGCAAGCTTAAGGTTTGCAAAACGAAGAAAAGGCAAAACAGGACAGAATCTATGAAAAATAGACCAGCAGGTAGTAAAGATTTTTTTAGGGATACTTCTGCAACTCAAATCAAAAAACTCAGAACATACAAAAGTTTCGTAATTGTATAGAGCACGCTGTGTAAAAAATAAGCTTAAAAAGATGAACTGGGATTTTTCCGTGATTTTTCTAGTCACGAGGACAGAATCTGTTTTCTGGACAGCATGTCACAACTTTCACTTCCCTTGTCGTATGAGGCAATAAAAGGCACAAAGCTTGAAAAGTAAAGATACAATGATGTTTCTACGTTAGAAAAAATCATCAAGACCACTAAAACAGAAGAAAAACAGAAAGGAAAACCTAAATTCGTTGCAGGCTGCCTCCCGAAAGCGCTTCTTTAAAGCCATTAGTTGGGCTTAATGCAAATAGATCAAGTTGTATCAATTGAACCATCATCAAGATCATCAAAAAGCTCTTCAATAATACAACCACTCTTAAGAGGTCTTTCAAATAAAGGCCTAATAAAGATACTTCTAGGAATAAAAGCAAAAGGCGGAAAATCAATTGGAGTCTCATTTATCTTAAAGAGAGGTGTCTCTTCCAAAGTCTTCACAGTTTCAACTCCTTTGGCTATGGATAGGTTATTTTTGGAACGAGGAGCCTTTGGAACGTAAACGAACCTAGGTTCCTTCTTTGCCAGAGTTTCCACCCTTTTGGTTTTGATTGAGGAGAAAGTAGTTCCTAGAGTGTCAATGATTTCCTCAATCTTATCAATCCTAGAAGGGTCCAGGTCATGGGATTTGATGGTCTCCAAGGTTTGTAAAATTTTATGCATGGAGCTATCTAATCTATTCAAATTACCTTGAACCATACGATCCAACTCACTCATTTTATTAATGCGTGGCATCTCTAGCTCTATCTTTTCAAGTTTTTTTCATAATATGAGATAGGGTGATGTCCTCTTGAATGCATGAACAGGGAGATTTCCAACTAGATTTTCCATAACACTAAGAGCTTCCCAAAATGGGGCTTCTATGAAATTACCATTGATAGCATTATCTAGAATAAACCTATTCCAAGAAGTAATTCCAACATAAAAGTTTCTAAGCACGATAGTAGTGGTTTGCTTCTTGGTGGCTCTTTTTTTAGAATCATTAATCCTACACTAGGCATCTTTCAGACTTTCACCACCTCTTTTTTTAAAGGTGAGCACTTCATCTTCACCAAAGGCAAAAGGACCAGACATAATGATAACTACTAGCAAAGTAACTATTTTTTTGATTTTTGATAAAGGACACTAAAGAAAAAACTGAAAGGTAAACAAACAAGACTAAAAAGAAAAGATAAAAGATAGTGTGCAACTCCCCTATCTTGAAGAGCGGAGTCCCCTGCAACGGCGCCAGAAATTTGCTTGATACACGAGATAATACTCGCCCCTCGTTGGTTACCCCAAGTGGAAGGTGAGATGTAGCGTAGTGGCAAATTTCCCTTAGCGAAGATGCTAAGGTTTAGATTGTCTCCAGTAGGACTCCAAGGTCGACAAGTGAGGTGCCGTTTTACGATAATCACTTGCTTTGCCTGGACCTGCACACACAATAGATAGCTTTGCTCCCAACAAGTACAGAGGAGTTGTCAATTCCTCCGGTCTTGTTGTTTACAAAGGATAAAACGCACGGGATAATAATGATAGTGATAGCTACGGAAAAGTAAATACTGAAAGTAAATTGAAGGTGTAAACAGTGTTGGAAATATGGAACGGGGTCCTATGATTTTCACTAGTGATGTCTCTCTCCCAAAAGACGATAAAATAAACATGCGAGGTAAACAAATTACAGCTGGGCAATTGACGGGATTATGTGCGCAAACCAATGCTAATTATGCTAAACAGAAAGGAAGAGGCTCAAAAGCATGGGCAGTACGCCAAGACAAGTAGACCGAAATCCATCTTCATCTACCTACTAATCATCCACCTTGAGATATCTATCCAGAACATCTCGCTGGTATTAAGTTGCGAATCCCACCCGAAGTGTAAACTCAAAGCAACAGACAACTGCATTAAAGAACTTTGCGTAAAGTAAACAATCCTTGCACCCGCAAGTAAAGCACCGTTGTTTTCCCCCTTGTGGCAACAGCACATCCCCTAGACACATGTTTCTGTCACTCAAGCTAGTCATCGGGGGGCATGAACCCACAATCATGCATAACGCTCCCTCTTGGAGTCACTACCTACTACTTGGCCAAAGCAATAAAAAACAACGGAGAACATGCAAGAATTACTCAAGAACATAAATATAAAAGAAGAGAATCAAATATATAACTCAATCACAATCTGAACATAATCTCATAATCCATCGGATCCCAACAAACTCAACATAGCAACAGCAGAAAGATTACATATGTGCCTCGATCATGTAGGGCAGCTCACGAGGTCTAATCCATGAAGAACAAAGAGGGTAGGAGAACATCACATAGCTACTGATCATAGACCCATGGTCCAAGGTGGACTACTCACGGTTCATCCGGGAAGCATCCATGGTGGTGGAGAAGCTCCCGGAGGTGATTCCTCCTTCCGGCAAGGTGTCGGGAAGAGGTATTCTGGTGCTCCCGATCTTGGAAGCGCGGCGGTAGAACAGAGGAGAGATCGCGAAAAAGGGTTCCGTCCCCGAGGGTTTCTCGTCACGGGGAATAAATAGGCGAAAGGAGGCAGCCAGAGGTGGGCCCGGGGCTCCAAGCGCCCCCCTGGCGCCGCCAGGGGTGGGTCGCGCCCTCTGGCCGCCTGGGGCCCTCCTGTCTCCCCTCTGGCCCCTCTCGGGCTCTTCGCGAAGCTTCCGGTACGCTCATTTTTCCTATATTTTCCCGGAATTTTTCTGGTACTTTTAATAAGGGGGAAACCTAAAATAGAAAAACAGCAGAAAACAGGAACTGGCACTGGGGTGCACTGAGTTAATAGATTAGTTCAAATATGATCAAAAGTGTATGGAAGTTCATCAATATCATAGCAATATCACACAAAAGAGGCATGGAGCAAGCAGAAATTATAGATACGTTTTGGACGTATCACATAGAAAGTCTGGAAAACCATCCAAGTAGTTAAACCATGTGTAGGGAAATTCTTAACAAGAGATTTCATACGTTCCTAATCTTGGGCAATGTGTTCATTATCCAGTTGTCTAAAATTCATAATATTACTTCTCAACTGAATAATTTTAGCAGGTGGGTAGTAGTTTTCCCAATAAAAGCATCATTGCACTTATCCCAAGAATCTATGTTATTCCTAGGCAAGGATTGGAGCCACTCCTTAGCTCTTCCTATCAAGGAGAAAGGAAAAAAGTTTAAGTTTAACAAAGTCACCATCTACTTCTTTGTACTTTTTCATATCACAAAGCTCAACAAAATTATTTAAGCGCAAAGAAGCATCATCTCCAGCACCGGAGAATTGTTCTTTCATAACAAGGTTCAGCAAAGCAGGTTTGATTTCATATGAAGGTGCTGAAGTGGCAGGTGGAGAAATAGGAGTGCTAATAAAATCATTGTTGTTGTGACTAGTGAAGTCACAAAACTTGGTGTTTTTAGTGGAACCCATAGTAACAAGCAAGAGCAAAGAAACTAAATTTTTTGTGGTTTTTGGTATAAGACTCTAAAGCAAAAACAAGAAAGTAAACTAACAAGACTAAAAAGCAAAGGTAAAAGGTAGTGTACAACTCCCCTATCTTGAAGATTGGAGTCCCTGGCGACGGCGCCAGAAATTATGCTTGATGGGTGTAGATAACACCTCGTAGTTGGTTACCCCAAGTGGAAGGTTATGATGTAGATAGCAGCAAATTTCCCTCGGTGAAAATACCAAGGTTTGTCTCTAGAGGACTCCAAGAGATTCAAGTAGGTTTTAACGGCGCTAGAAGTTTGTCGGATGGAGACAAGGTTGACGTGGACCTGCACACAACAACAAATAACTTTTCTCCCAACGAGTTTAGAGAGGTTGTCAATATCTCCGGCCTTGTCGTTTACAAAGGGTCAAACGCACGATGGAAATAGTGATGGTGATTGCAACGAAAAGGAAATTAAATTGTAAAGAGTTGAGGTGTAAATAATGGTGGAAATTTGGACCGAGGTCCCCTGATGTTCACTAGTGATGTCTCTCTCCCAGAAGACGATAAAACAGCTAAGCTAGATGAACAAATTACAGTTGGGCAATTGACAGAATTATAAATGCACCGCAATGCTAACTATGCCACAAGAAAGTTAGAGGCTCAAAAGTATGCGTAGTACGCCAAGACAAGTCGACCGTTTATTCATCAGCATGTACTTACTAATCATCCACCTTGAGATATCTATCTAGAACATCTCGTCACTACTAGGAAAAAGCTTATAGGTAGAGGCTTAACAGTAGCGCCCTTTAAAGACGGGCGCTACTACTAATTAGCAGTAGCGTGCTATATGGACGCTCGCTATATATATGCCTGTATCAGTAGCGCCGCATCTGTGGACCCGCTACTGGTAAAGGTGGTCCCCACCAAACCCTGCTGACAAGTTGTAGTAGCAGCGCCCCCCTGGAAAGCCCGCTACTACTATCTACTTATCAGTAGCGCCGTTCCGTTCCGCCCGCTGCTGCTAAAGTGGACCCAACTTAACCCAGAGGCCCGCAAATAGCAGCAGCGCGTTCTCTAAAGGGTCGCTACTACTAACAAAATAGCAGTAGCGCCGTAGCGGTACAGGCGCTGCTGGTAAGGCGCAGCAGCCACCTTTTCACCAACCATCCCCCTCCCCCCTCCTCTCTCTCCCTCACTTGCTTCTTCCTCATTCCTTCTCCTACCTCTTGTCCATCTCCATTAATGCATTACACCATCTCCATTAATGCACTACACACCATCTTCATTAATGCAATATCTCTCTCTTTCCTTCTAATTTGCTCCTCCTCCACCACCACATATCATGCATAAATGCATCTAGCTATCTCTATTTCTCACCTTTGTCTCCTTCCCCTCACTAGCTAGTGCAAGCTTCTCCCAAGTGTGATATTTTAACAAAAGGTATATACTTTCTCTCTCTCTCTTAATTAATTACTAGCTAGCTAGCTAGGTACGTGGATGCATGAGATGCGAGTAAAAAATTGTGCTTTGCATCAATGAAAATATTTGTGTGTGTGTGTATGGGTGTGTGATATGAGAGTTTGCCTATGTTTTGCCGAAATGTCGATTTACTTCCGTTTCGGCGAATTTCGGGCAAACTCTATATGTCCTATTTTTAGGAAGGTCATGCCGAATTTTTGTATGACTTTGATATGCATATGCATGTCATTATAATCTTTTGTTTGTATAACTCGTAGGCGACCATGAAGGTCTGTGGAAGGATGGTGGATAGATACTTGATCCGCAGCGGACGACATGATTGAAAAAAATGAAAAGGAGATTTTATGTCCGTGTCGAAAATGCAAAGAAGGCGTCTGGCTGGACCCCTTTAAGGGTGGACGTTTGAAGGCGCACCTGCTTAGATATGGTTTCATGGATGGCTATACTCGATGGATAACTGAAGATGATGATGATGATATCGACGGTGCAACCAATAACCCCATGGAAGCGGATGAAGAGATGATTGATGGATCCGAAGACGAAGAGGGCGCTCGAAATGACGGCGGAGAAGAGGCCGCACATGGTAATGGCGGAGAAGATAAGGCCGAACATGACGGAGACGATGCGGACATGACGGATCCTTCGTCGCTACTAAATTCAATCGTGCGGGACCCTCATGTTCGAGACCTGCTTCGCAAGAAGACGACTAGCGACAGAGCTGGTTCTAGAGAGGAGGCCAAGTTGGAGCAACTGGAGGTAGACTCGAAGACTCCATTGTATGATGGTTGCGCTCCTGAGGTGACCCGCTTGAGTTTCACGCTCGAACTTCTAAAGATGAAGGCTAAAAACAAATGGAGCGACAAAAGCCTCCATGATCATCTCAAGTATCTAAACAAGACAGTTCTTCCCCCGGGGAACCTTTGTCCTACTAGTGTTGATGAGGCCAAGAAGATTGTGTGCCCTCTTGATCTGCCGCACATTAGATACCATGCATGCATCAACGATTGCATCATTTATCGGAACGAGAACGCAGAAAAAACCAGTTGTCCGGTGTGCAATGCTGATAGATACAAGAAGGCCGGAAAGAAATCTCCTCAGAAAGTTGTATGGTACTTTCCGATCATTCCTTGTCTGCAGCGTTATTTCGTAGATCCTAAGGAAGCTGAGCTCATGCGGTGGCACGCGGTCAGGAAGGTGCCCGATGATGGAGATGATCCGAAGATGAGACACCCTGTGGATGGAAGCCAGTGGAGAGCGTTGAACGCCGAATATGGATTTCATCTTGATCCAAGTAACGTCATGCTTGGCGTGAGTTCAGATGGCATGAATCCGTTTGGCAAGCAGAACACCAACCATAGCACATGGCCCGTGTTTGTATGGATGTACAACATTCCCCCGTGGAAGTGCATGAAGACAAAGTACATACACATGAGCATTCTGATTCAAGGGCCGAAACATCCGGGAAATAATATTAATCTATATCTCGAGCTATTGAAAGAGGAGCTAGAAATGTTATGGAAATCACCAGTCAAGACATGGGACGCTTTCGAAAAAGAATATTTCTATATGAAAGCCGCGGTGCTGACAACGGTGCACGATTATCTCGGTTACGGATATGTATCAGGCCAGGTGTGCCATGGATATTGCGGATGCACGAGGTGCATGGATGATACAACGTCTCAGCAGCTAACGAAAGATGGTGGGTCTGTGAAAATCGTGTACATGGGGCATCGAAGATGGCTCGAGAAGAATGACCCGTGGAGAAACCGTGGAGATCTATTCAATGGTGAGACTGAGCATCGAGGACCTCCACGTAAGAGGAGCGGCGCCGAAATTGATGAGTTGTTGAAAAACTGGAAAGAGTGCCCCGCGCCTAGAAAGATGAAAAAACTGGAGCCGCTGCTGAAGGTATGGAAAACAAGGTCTGTTTTCTGGGACTTGGAGTACTGGCCCAAACTCGATACACCTCATTGTCTTCATCAAATGCATATCATGAAGAATGTTCTCGAGAGTTTGCTTGGCACACTGATGAACATGCCGGAGAAGACCAAGGATGGGCCGAAGGCAAGAAGAGACTTGGAAGATTTGGAAATAAGGGCAGATCTCCACATGCCCCGTAAAACGGCCGAGACAGAGACGGAGACAGAGGCGGGGGACAGCAGGCGGGGCAAAAAAGTAAAGAAGAAGGAAGAGAAATATTGCCCCCCTTCTTGCTTCACCTTCAATACGAAGGAGATCGATCAATTTTTCAAGTGTCTTACCGGAATAAAAGTTAGTTCCGGTTACTGTGGGAAGATAAGCAGATATCTAGACATGTAGCAAAAAGGTTCAGCGGGATGAAGTCTCATGACTGTCACGTGATGATGACGCAGATACTACCGGTTGCCCTTAGAGGGATAATGGACAAGCACGTCCGTGACACGCTTACTGGTTTCTGTAAAAATTTTGATGTTATCTCTCGAAAGTCGATCAGTTCGAAGCAGCTCACAAGGCTACAGGAAGAGATTGTTGTCATACTATGTGAGCTCAAGATGTACTTCCTGCCCGCGTTCTTTGACGTCATGGTGCATCTGTGTGTCCACATTGTGGATGACATCATCGACCTTGGCCCGTCATACCTGCACAACATGATGCCGTTCGACAGGATGAATGGGGTCATCAAAGGATTCGTTCGTAACATGTCCCGACCAGATGGAAGCATCGTACAGGGCTATCTGACACAAGAGTGCATCTCTTTCTGTGAGAATTATCTAAGCAACGGAGACGACGACGTCCCTGTTGTTGGTTTGCCTGTTAACAAGCACCATGGGAGGCTCGGAGGAGAAGGTCACACCAACGGTCGGAGGGAACTGCATGTCGACCACTCGGATCGACGCAATGACTTTGACATGGCAAACTTAGTAGTGCTACAACATCTTGACGTGGTAGACCCTTTCGTGACACTGCACAAAGAAACCATCGCCAAGAAGTACCATGACCAGGGCCTACGCAAGACGGACGCCGAAGTTACTAGAGAGCACAACTCCACTTTCTTGCCTTGGTTCAAAGAGCATGTTATTGCCAATCCCCCGGAAGAGGGGTCTACAGACGCATTGCTCATATACGCCTTAGCACATGGCCCTACTGTCAACTTCCTCACCTATCAGGCATACCATATAAACGGATACACGTTCTATACGGAGGCCAGAGATATGAAAAGTGATTTCCAGAACTCGGGGGTGACGATAGAATGCATGACTGACGACAACGGCTCAACTGAAAGATATTACGGAAGGGTCGAAGAGATCTGGGAGCTTAACTACTCTGGACTACACAATGCGACGATGTTCTGTGTCAGATGGGCTAAGAATGTCGAAAGAGAAAACCGGTATTTCACTACTATGTCTATACCAGACGCCAAGAGCGCTACCGTGAACGTCATCGCCAAAAATGAGCCATGGATACACGCTAAGCACGTGACACAATGTTTCTACATAACCGACCCGAGCAATCCCAGCCGTGTTGTCGTGAGGAGAGGCAAAAGAAACATCGTCGGAATGGATGGAGTCGCCAACATAGAAGACTATGACCAGTATGGAAACCCGATGAGGGAAGATGACGACGACGATGAAGCATATGTCAAAAGAAGAATGAACACTACATTACCTATGAAAGATCGTACTCCATGGAAAAGGAAAAGTCACAACGAGGGCCTAAATTATTCGGAAACGAACAAAAATGGAAAGAAGCTAATCACTAAGAAATGTCCTCGACACTGAGAAACTAAATGTGTGTTGTAATATATATATATATGTATCTATTTTGTATACTTGCACTTTAACCGCGTTATCGATCGGTCAAATTATATATTGCCGCTGTTAAATATACATTATATAAATTGTATCGGTCGTTGTTCGGGAAAAAAATTAAAAAGGAAATGAAAAGAGGAAAAAAAATGCCAGAAATATCAGTAGCGCGCTCTGACAGGGCCCGCTACTGCTAGGTTTAGTAGTAGCGCGCGCTGACAGGGCCCGTGTAACAGCCCAGTTTTCACAAAAATTAAAAAATTTGTTTTCGGTGTGAATTGTTTGATTGTCTGATTTGTTTGCGGTGTTTGCATCCCCGATTTATCGATCGGCGATTATTTTTCCCCCTCTTATCTCGTACCGGACGGAGACCGGCCCTTGCCACACTGACACTCGGCCTTTGCGACACCGGGTTTCACCCGATCACAGTCGCGAAAACCGCACGAGACCAGCCGCAGCCAACGGAACGAAAAACCCCGTTTAATAATTAAACGGGTTATTTTTATAGCGCGCCGGAAAGTGTTCTAGGAACGGTTCCAGCGTGAGGTGAACGCCTCCGTCTCGATGCGCTGATCGCGCAGTTCGAAGTTTTACCCAAATCGAAGGTACTGCGAACCCCCGGCGGTTAGAAACGTGAGCACCCCGCGCGAGAGAGAAAAACCGGGGATGTTTTTGCAAACTGCCAGCCACCTGGGCTATATAAAGACCACCACACTCCCACCCATTTCTAGGGTTTCCCTAGCCACAATTTGCAGCCACCCCCTCCACTTTTCCCCAAGTCTACCCCATTTTCGTCCAGATCCAATGGTTCGATCCGGACCGTCGGATCCAGATCGGGTGTTCCAAAGTGCGCCACGTCAGTAGATGGAGAGCCCCAGCCAGCAACCTCCCGTGGAGGCACCTCCACACCCGAAGCCGCCGCCGCCTCTGCCCGAGGCCGCCGAGCCGACCGCCGCGCCCTCTTCCTGTCCTTCCGCGCCTCTCCTCCTCTTCTTTCCTCTCCCTCTCCTCACCTCCCTCCCTCTTCCATGTTCTCTCCAGGACCGGCTGCCATGGACATGGCCCCGACCTCGCAGCTGACCGGAGTCCGGGCCGCCCTTCAAGCCGCTGCGCCGATCCACCTCCAAACCGCGCCCGGCCGACCCCCCCCCCCTCGGCCTCAGCTCCGCGCCGCCGCGCTCTGGCCGAAGGGCCGCCTCGCCCGTCCTCTCCAGCGCGCGCCGTCGGCCACCGGTGGCTGGAGCCGCCGCCGCTTGGTTCGGGAGTGAACCGAGCCGGCCAGGCTAACCTCCCGAGCGCCCAGGTGGGCCGCAGCCCAAGCCGGCGGCCAGATCCAGCCCAGCCAGCCCAGGCCGGCCTCCAGGCCAGATGGGCCACGGCCCAAAGGTGAGGCGCCCCCCTTTTGTTTTTTTTCTGTTGGGCCCAGTAGCCTAGTTTCGGCCCAGTAGACTTTTTTTTCTTTCTAGTTTTTTTTAATTTTATTTAGGCAGATTGTTGTTATAATTTTGCGAGTGCTATATCTTTTCACCGGTAGCTCCGTTGGAGACGCTTTCTACATGAAAGTTTCTCCGTTTTGCGTGTAGATTATTGAAATGTTGTTTGTTGCCATGTTTGACTTTGTTTACATGCTGTTTACTTGCTATTTACACTGCTTGCCACTGTAAACTGTAATTGCCATAACTTTTTAACCGATGCTCTGTTTGAAATGTTCTTTATATGTAACTTGACTAGAATTGCATGTAGATTGTGTTGATGCTGTTCTTGCTTGCTAATAAAATAAAAAAAATATTGTTTAGGGCAAAACAGTACCAAATTCCATTTTTATCGTGGGGTCCGCAATAGTTTGCCATGTATAGGTTTTACCCCCACTTAAAGTGACTAGATCAGATAGTTTATTTATGCTTCACCTCTTGTAATGTTTGTGTGCTATGCCATGTTTGCTTGAGTTTCCATGTTAACAACCTTTGTTGATCACCTGTAGCTAAACAACTTGAACCACCGTAAACGTGCGGTATCGTCGTGTGTGACGAGTACTCCACTTAACTTGTTAGTAACCGCTCTCGACGGTAGGTGCGATGTCTCGTGTTGCCTTCTTGTTGTTGCTTGCTCGTGTTTGCCTCGTAGTAATAGAGTGCTTGCTCGTTGATTGCTTTCCAGTGTTTACCGTCTTGTGTGCTTCCGCGGGTACCTCTCGGAGACGATGCGAGCGTGCGATCGACTACACATTCGGAACCTGACTTATCAACAGGAAAGGACTATGCATTACTTATGATCCATTCTATTTCAACCAGCGGTTTGCATGCTAGTCTAGGTTAGGCTCGATGTTTGATCCTACCACATGTTTACAACCTCTTTCAAACCGATACAGCCATGTCCCCTCCCAGCAAACCTTGTACTGCTATGTTACTATTGCTCGTTGCTCAGCCCCTGCTTAGTATGCATGCTTAGGATGCTACGATGTTACCCTGTTACTCCTTGGTTTGGGATATCACATTATTATATTTTTGTTGATGATATGATTATTATAATGTTGACTATATTCGACGAAGGATGGAAGGTCTAGGCTATCCCGCCCCGACGCTTTGTTCCATTCGAGTCACCTATGATACGAGTTCCGGGTATTGGTTTTAAGACTGAGCGTGCCTAACCGCGTATGGGATTTTATGGGGTCCCCTTTTCTTACCTACCTAGCTTCAAACATTTTTAGTGGTGGCCCAAGCTGATTTACCATTTGAAACCGTGTGTGTGCTGGTCGGCCGCCAGATGTTTACAAACCAACCTGGACCAGTGAGGACTTAGTTCCCTTGCTGGCCCACCTTGTCCGGCTGAGGACCCGGTGTCCCATGTGTGATTAACCGGCTATCCAAACCTGCGACAGACGGTTGAGACCAGATCGAGAGCGCGGACGGCTCCTGAGCTGGATGTCGACTCACCGGGGGCCACCCGGATTTGTTCGTTGTTAGTTAGAGGGACCTGTCGTTTCGGATCTCTTGGAACTAAATCATAAAATGGTTGCCTGTGATGGGTAGCAACTGAGAGAGATGGACGTGCGTGCGGAGCCTCGTAATGGGCAGTTGGTACACCCCTGCAGGGTTAAATCTTTTCGAGAAGCCGTGTCCACGGTTATGGACGACTTGAGACCTACTCCTTGTTCATAGACAACAAAAACTGAGATAATCTTAATATAACTTGATCAACGCATGTGTGTGCCTTGACTGCTTCTTCTTCGTCGGGATGCGAAGAGGAGGACAAGGATAGGATAGGTGTTATGCTTGCGTAAGTAGTTGATAGCAAGACTTGTTGGAGGCGATTCCTCATTGAATGCTTGGCTTCTTACCTTACTCTCTAGATCGTTAGCCACTTCATAAATGCTAGTGCGGCAGCAACCTCACCACTTACCCCTTCCTTACCGTAAACTACTAGGTGTCCTAGAATTACGAGTGATGAAGTCCTTGCTGGGTCAGTTGACCACTACAGTTGGATGCTGAGTACCTCTGTACTCATGATACTACCCCCAAACTCTTTTCAGGGTTCTTGATCGACAACAGGTTTGGTGATCGACGTTTCACGTGGAGACTCGACGACGACTAGTTAGGCGGATCCCGGCGGAGGGCCTGGACCCGTGTGGTTATGGGGATCGATGTTTTTCTCTTTGCCACTAGGCATTTTCTTGTAGTCTGTACTCAGACATGTATCTTCCGCTGTTGTATTGTAATTAAGGCAGTTGTATGTCGCTTGTATGAGATGTTGTATCCTTGTATCTGTAATGTTGTGATATCATGATGGAAATCCGTGGCATATGACTTCGTCATATGTCGCGGTGGGACCGATATGTGCTTCGTCCCCGGATCTGGATGGAAACATTTAGATCTGGAACAGTACCGCATATCGGGCCTTACAACTTGGTATCAAGCCTTACCGACCGTAGGATCCCCTCTCTGGCCGAAGTCGAGTCTAGACAAAAACTATTTTGTAGTTACTAAGTTAGTTATCGGAGAGTAGGAATCTTTTTACTCCTTACCCTTGCTCTCGTCAGGACAAGTGTCGTAAGTGTTTTAAATCTGATCTTATCCCCTTCAAACTTTAGGGTCTCGAGTGTGTGGAGTATGGGAATCGTTACAATGCCTTGCTTGCAGCGTATTGTCTCGATTCCGGTCTCAGGTTTGGGAAATCTTGTAGTACCTTTAGTTCTTCCGACTCTGGGTAAAACATCTTGGTCGTCTGTTGACTTCAGTCCTTTTGCCTGGTGTCTTCACAATTTTAAGTGGGAACACTATCCTTTGATCCAGATCTCGCTATCATTCTTCCTCGTGACACCTAATGGTTTCGTTTTTTGACGTCGCCATCTCTCTGCGGAAATTTATCTCGACACAAGTTCGACGTCGATATGGAGCAGAGTCCCTTGTTGGTGGTGTTGAAGATTGTCGACTCTCTTTTCTCTTCCCCCTCTCCCCCGGATCGTCCTGGATCTCGGGACGAGATCCCTTGTTGGTGGTGTTGTATTGTAACAGCCCAGTTTTCACAAAAATTAAAAAAATTGTTTTCGGTGTGAATTGTTTGATTGTCTGATTTTTTTGCGGTGTTTGCATCCCCGATTTATCGATCGGTGATTATTTTCCCCCCTCTTATCTCGTACCGGACGGAGACCGACCCTTGCCACACTGACACTCGACCTTTGCGACACCGGGTTTCACCCGATCACGGTTGCGAAAACCGCACGAGACCAGCCGCAGCCAACGGAACGAAAAACCCCGTTTAATAATTAAACGGGTTATTTTTATAGCGCGCCGGAAAGTGTTCTAGGAACGGTTCCAGCGTGAGGTGAACACCTCCGGCTCGACGCGCTGATCGTGCAGTTCGAAGTTTTACCCGAATCGGAGGTACTGCGGACCTCCGGCGGTCAGCAACGTGAGCACCGCGCGCGAGAGAGAAAAACCAGGGATGTTTTTGCAAACTGCCAGCCACCTGGGTTATATAAAGACCACCACACTCCTACCCATTTCTAGGGTTTCCCTAGCCACAATTTGCATCCACCCCCCCCCCTCCACTTTGCCCCAAGTCTACCCCATTTTCGCCCAGATCCAATGGTTCGATCTGGACCGTCGGATCCAGATCGGGCGTTCCACAGTGCTCCACGTCAGCAGATGGAGAGCCCCAGCCAGCAACCTCCCGTGGAGGCTCCTCCGCACCCAGAGCCGCCGCCTCCTCTGCCCGAGGCCGCCGCCGGCAGTAGCCGCGCCCTCTTCCTTTCCTCCCGCGCCTCTCCTCCTCTTCTTTCCTCTCCCTCTCCTCACCTCCCTCCCTCTTCCCTGTTCTCTCCAGGACCGGCTGTCATGGCCATGGCCCCGACCTCGCAGCAGACCGGAGTCCGGGCCGCCCTTCAAGCCGCTGCGTCGATCCGCCTCCAAACCGCGCCCGGCCAACCCACCCCCTCGGCCTCAGCTCCGCGTCGCTGCGCTCTGGCCGGAGGGCCGCCTCGCCCGTCCTCTCCAGCGCGCGCCGTCGGCCACCGGTGGCTGGAGCCGCCGCCGCTTGGTTCGGGAGCGAACCGAGCCGGCCAGGCCAACCTCCCCAGCGCCCAGGTGGGCCGCAGCCCAAGCCGGCGGCCAGATCCAGCCCAGGCCGGCCTCCAGGCCAGATGGGCCACGGCCCAAAGGTGAGGCGCCCCCCTTTTATTTTATTTTCTTTTGTTTTTTTCTGTTGGGCCCAGTAGCCTAGTTTCGGCCCAGTAGACTTTTTTCTAGTTTTTTTTTATTTTATTTAGGCAGATTGTTGTTATAATTTTGCGAGTGCTATATCTTTTCACTGGTAGCTCCGTTGGAGACGCTTTCTACATGAAAGTTGCTCTGTTTTGCGTGTAGATTATTATAATGTTGTTTGTTGCCATGTTTGACTTTGTTTACATGCTGTTTACTTGCTATTTACACTGCTTGCCATTGTAAACTGTAATTTCCATAACTTTTTAACCGATGCTCTGTTTGAAATGTTCGTTATATGTAACTTGCTAGAATTGCATGTAGATTGTGTTTATGCTGTTCTTGCCTGCTAATAAAATAATAAAATATTGTTTAGGGAAAAACAGTACCAAATTCCATTTTTATCGTGGGGTCTGCGATAGTTTGCCATGTATAGGTTTTACCCCCACTTAAAGAGACTAGATCAGATAGTTTATTTATGCTTCACCTCTTCTAATGTTTGTGTTCTATGCCATGTTTTCTTGAGTTTCCATGTTAACAACCTTTGTTGATCACCTGTAGCTAAACAACTTGAACCACCGTAAACGTGCGGTATCGTGGTGTGTGACGAGTACTCCACTTAACTTGTTAGTAACCGCTCTCGACGGTAGGTGCGATGTCTCGTGTTGCCTTCTTGTTGTTGCTTTCTCGTGTTTGCCTCGTAGTAATAGAGTGCTTTCTCGTTGATTGCTTTCCAGTGTTTACCGTCTTGTGTGCTTCCGCGGGTACCTCTCAGAGACAATGCGAGCGTGCGATCGACTACACCTTCGGAACCCGACTTATCAACAGGCAAGGACTATGCATTACTTATGATCCATTCTATTTCAACCAGCGGTTTGCATGCTAGTCTAGATTAGGCTCGATGTTTGATCCTACCACATGTTTACAGCCTCTTTCAAACCGATACAGCCATGTCCCCTCCCAGCAAACCTTGTACTGGTATGTTACTATTGCTCGTTGCTGAGCCCCTGCTTAGTATGCATGCTTAGGATGCTACGATGTTACCCTGTTACTCCTTGGTTTGGGATATCACATTATTATATTGTTGTTGATGATATGATTATTATAATGTTGACTATATTCGACGAAGGATGGAAGGTCTAGGCTATCCCGCCCCGACGCCATTGGTTTTAAGACTGAGCGTGCCTAACCGCGTGTGGGATTTTATGGGGTCCCATTTTCCTACCTACCTAGCTTCAAACATTTCTAGTGGTGGCCCAAGCTGATTCACCATTTCAAACCGTGTGTGTGCTGGTCGGCCGCCAGTTGTTTACAAACCAACCTGGACCAGTGAGGACTTAGTTCCCTTGCTGGCCCACCTTGTGCGGCTGAGGACCCGGTGTCCCATGTGTGATTAACCGGCTATCCAAACCTGCGACAGACGGTTGAGACCAGATCGAGAGCGCGGCCGGCTCCTGAGCTGGATGTCGACTCACCGGGGGCCACCCGGATTTGTTCGTTGTTAGTTAGATGGACCTGTTGTTTCGGATATCTTGGAACTAATTCATAAAATGGTTGCCTGTGATGGGTAGCAACTAAGAGAGATGGACGTGCGTGCGGAGCCTCGTAATGGGCAGTTGGTACACCCCTGCAGGGTTAAATCTTTTCGAGAAGCCGTGTCCACGGTTATGGACGACTTGAGACCTACTCCTTGTTCATAGACAACAACAACAACTGGGATAATCTTAATATAACTTGATCAACGCGTGTGTGTGCCTTGACTGCTTCTTCTTCGTCGGGATGCGAAGAGGAGGACAAGGATAGGATAGGTGTTATGCTTGCGTAAGTAGTTGATAGCAAGACTTGTTGGAGGCGATTCCTCATCAAATGCTTGGCTTCTTACCTTACTCTCTAGATCGTTAGCCACTTCATAAATGCTAGTGCGGCAGCAACCTCACCACTTACCCCTTTCTTACCGTAAACTACTAGTTGTCCTAGAATGACGAGTGATGAAGTCCTTGCTGGGTCAGTTGACCACTACAGTTGGATGCTGAGTACCTCTGTACTCATGATACTACCCCCAAACTCTTTTAAGGGTTTTTGATCGACAACAGGTTTGGTGATCGACGTTTCACGTGGAGACTCGACGACGACTAGTTAGGCGGATCCCGGCGGAGGGCCTGGACCCGTGTGGTTATGGGGATCGATGTTTTCTCTTTGCCACTAGGCATTTGCTTGTAGTCTGTACTCAGACATGTATCTTCCGCTGTTGTATTGTAATTAAGGCAGTTGTATGCCGCATGTATGAGATGTTGTATCCTTGTATCTGTAATGTTGTGATATCATGTTGGAAATCCTGGGCATATGACTTCGTCATATGTCGCGGTGGGACCGATATGTGCTTCGTCCCCGGATCTGGATGGAAACATTTAGATCTGGAACAGTACCGCATATCGGGCCTTACAGCCCGCTACTGCTAAGTTTAGCAGTAGCGCTCTTTGACAGGGCCCGCTACTGCTAAACTTAGCAGTAGCGCGCGCTGACAGGGGCCCTCTACTGCTTTTTTCACTTAAACTGGTCGGGCGGGTTCTTCTTTTCATTCCCGGCCTCTATCTCTCCCTAGCTCTCTCCTCTCGAACTCCTCCCCGGCCGCCGTCGTCGTCGCCGCGCCTCCCCGCCCTCATCGCCGCGCCTCGTCGCCGCGCCTCCGCCGCCCTCGTCGCCGCGGCCCCGCCTCTGTATCCAGGTAAACGAGCCGCATCTTCCTCCGCGCCCCTTTCTCCCCACCGCGAGCAGCGCGCCATGCACGCGAGGTGCTCGATGAAATGCCTCAACGGTCACCGCTGCATTTTGTGCCATCCTCTTGCTTCGTCCTGTGATCTGCAGTTGGTTGGCTTGTTATACATTCCGGATCAACTACTTAGCTTAGTATGCTAGCATTATTCTTTTGTCTAGAAACTTGAAGCATGAGTGTGTAGTGTACCTGACACAGTACAAGCCGTTGCACTACTTCTCTAGCTAAGCTTTTGGAGTTGAAAATGCAAATGAAATGATATTGTGTACGAATTTTCTTCTTTTTTCCATATGCAGGGATCCGAGGGGCTTATGTTTTGCCGGAATTTTGATTTATTTCCGTTCCGGCAAATTTCAGGTTCCCGATATGTCCACTTTTTAGCAAAGGTCATGCCGAAATTTACCGTGAATTTCGACATGACTTGTGCTACAAAGTATGACATATCCAGTTCCCGGTATTTGATAGGACGGTATTTAGTCCTTTTTTTATAGTTTGAGAATTAAACTTGGAGACTAAATATATTGTAGGAAACATGTCGACCAACGACGAAGCCGGTGCAGATGAAGATTTTGACTACCAGCAGCATGAACACGCCTTCCTCGACCATATGTCTTCTCAGCTACGAGACAAAGGTCCAAATGCCGCTAGTGCGACGGACGCCGAAATCGAGTCCGACAGCACTCCTGATGGCACCGATGGCACTGACACCGGCGCCACCGACACCGGCGGTGCTGAAGCCGCTAATGAACCAGCAAATAAGAAGAAGGAGAGGGTACGAAAACCAAACAAGCTCGGCACCGACAAACTGCTAGTGACAGAGGTGCATCCTGGGAAATTCGAGCCAATAGCGCCGGCGGAAGCTCGCAAGTGCTACGACAACCAAGTCGGATGCATCCTACGGGAAACCGCGAGCATCAACGACTATGACTTGAGGAGTATACCAAATATGGAACATTTACTCCTTACGAAGCTGCACAACAGATTCAAGTTCCCGGATCGGGATGAGAGCAAAACTCCGTGGGATGATGATGCCATGACTGGCATAAACGCCGCCGCCATGGTCAAGTTCAGCAACGCATTGTCCGCGTGGAAAGTGAGGTTGCATGGTCCAAGCAGAGTGGATCGTGATTTCGCCCCCGTGCTCCAGCAAGCAATGGATGATGTCATGGACGAGGATGGTGACCCTATGCAATTCCTCAACACCGCCTTCATTAATCAGGAATTAAAAATGATGAGTCAGCCATATGACTCGTCCAATAAGGAGCATGTGGACGAGGAGATGGATATTCTGCCGGAGCAGGAGCCTCCTAGGTCTGAGTGCAAAAAGTCTCTCTTCGTGCAACCCTTGCAGGACACGCCTCCGGATGCCGCCTCAAACCAGCATGAACAACCCTTGCTCAGCCCGTCAAAACTTGGGTTGGCGATCAAGGGCGCTATGAAAGGCTCATCACAACCCCTCCCCCAGAAGAAGCCGAGGAAGAGACTGAGTAGGAAAGACTTAGCTGCCAAAAAGGCTTCCAATGCTTCTAGTAGCAAGTCGGTTCTGCCAACCGGTTTTCCAGACTGTGACGCCCCAAAAATCAATCCGTGTACAGTAATCATACACGCAGGGTACACGGCTGAGATTAGGGTGCCACGGTGAGAATATCACAGCACAACACTAAACACAAAAGGATAAACCAATATGTTACAAGATAAGGGGTCACACGGACACGAATACATAAGTTATACAAGTCATAATATCTGAGTACAGACATAGTTAGTCAAGTTTTGCCTTAAGAAGGCTAGCACAAATAACATCAGAGATACAGATCGAAAAGGAAAGGCCTCCTGCCTGGGAGCCTCCGAAACTACTCCTGGTCCTGGTCAGCGGGGGTCTCGACGTAGTAGTATCCGCCTCTGGGGTACTCCTGCTCCTGGGCTCCAACATCGACTGCAGCGGCCGATCAGGCAAAACATAAAAAGGGAAATAAAGCAAAGGTGAGTATCTAGCATACCCGCGAGTCTTACGTCCGCTACTAAGCATTATGCATTTGTATCAACGGAAAGGGGAGGCTGTATATAGTGGGCTGCAAGATAGAAATCAGAATAAGGGTAAGAAGCTAGGCCTATCGAAGACTAGCATCTTCTGACGATGTCTTGCAGCATGAGAAGAGAAACAGCCGACAGTTTATATAAAGCAATAAAGTAACAATGAAGCAGAAGTTGCTGCAACATTGTATAATAGTAAGTTGTAATGATTAATAATAATAATGCCTCCGAGTTCCCCTCCTCGACTTCCCTGCGAGGAAGAAAACCCGGAACCATACAGTTTAATAGTAATAGTTTGTAGTGGTAAGATCCAGCTTCAGCATAACGCGTCCTGTTACCGTGGACACGGCTATTCGAATAGATTAAACTCCCTGCAGGGGTGCACTAATGTTCAGCCTGCACGCTCGGATCTCCAGGGTGGCGTACACCTTGTTAGGGAATGCCCCACCAAGGCTATCCGACACATCGCAGCCCATCCTAGGCTCAACAGAGAGGCCATCCGCCGGACTATATCCTATGCGCCAAGGGGTCTAGGTCCCTCACCCTTGCACGCTCCTGCACGGTGCGAGTCTGGCCGGTGAAGCAAAAGCAAATCCAAACACACCTACTGCAGCAAAAAGACAAGACCACTTCCCAGCGATCAGGCCGCAGTACTGCTGACGTCTGAAGAGCTTTCGGACAAACTACGACGCAGGGGAGCCCATAACTCCTTATCCCACATGAAGGTAGTGCGTACAGACCAACGGACCTCTCAAGACATCCGCCGAACCATTTAGCATTTTAATTAACCTGCGTGACAACTGTTATCGTTGCCTCGAATTAACCGACCCGCGGTCAACGACAGCAGTCAGGACCACCAGTACATCGGTGCCTGACCTGTCGTCCCACCAAGTCACTGCGGTTACCAACAAGGTGAACCGTCTCCTTACCTTGTCTCGCGTGTGCTCTTGGTAGAGCTCGACTTTCGTGGTTTGGTAACTCTCGCGAGATACGAGCAGGGGCCAAGCACGCTAGTAACGTCGGTCGTACCCTCCCTGTCGTTCCCGACGCAATACCGCTCGCGGGCACCGTTGGTTCGCCCGACTTCTTACCTTAAGGACAACCGTGCTCAGATACCTAGAGCGGCTATACAGAGTTATCAACGAGTGGAGTACAAGGATTACTCCTTGATAGCTCACACTTGAAGATGGCTCAGCAGAGCCGAGCTAGGGGGCCTTAGGCGGGGTCTGCATTGTACCGTACCTGTGCAGTTGTATATATTGTATCCGTGTTCACTCCCAGAGCGATCACGACCCGCTATCTAATCCTAGCTAACAATGCGCAGGGCTCACTGCTGAATAATGCATAATTATAATAGGCAGCATAGGATAAAGGAAGGTACATCAAGGGGCAACAAAAACAGGCTATGCCATTGAATAGGATTGTAATCGTAGCAGCAGCAGTAACAATGCCTAGTGCAAGAAATATACGGAAAGATGGGCAATATCTGGGGAAGAGAATGGCTCTGCTTGCCTGGAAGCTCGACGGTAGGGGTACGGTCGTTGACGAAGTAGTCGTACTCGGCAACGGTGTAGTCGGCGGTAGGAGCAGGGTCTACCGGAGAATAAAGGGGGGAAGAAATAGTAAATACAAAGCAATCATAGCAAATAGATGAATAACATGACGTATGCAATGTTAACTGTGTTCTAACGCAGTGCAATGCATGTTGCACGGAGCGGGAATCCATCCGAGGATGAACTACCGGCTCCGGGTGGTTATCGGACAAGGTGTCCGGAGGGGGGAGATATCATGCCGAAGGTGTCGTGGACATCCGACACATGTGTGGGTGGTGTATCCGGGTTAGTTGATCTATTCCGAACAACTTTCGTGTTCGAAATAAATTCATCCGGGTACTTTAACAGTACCGGACAAATCATCGGGCAGACGGTCCGGAGGTGGGCGGTTCGACGTTCGGTGAGTTAGAGGGGTGTGGTGGTTATACGGATAGCGTCTTTGTATTCGTTATATTTTTCTGATCAATTTTGATGTATAAAGTTTTTGAATCTGACTTACGGTTTAAAAGATATTGAATTTCCAAATTTAAATCATTTTATAACATTTTCTGAATTTCTTTTATTAAATAAATAAACATTATCCAGAACAGGGGTTTGACCAGTCAAACCTGACCAATGGGACCCACTGGTCAGCCTCACATATTGATAAATCATTTTTATTTATTCTAAATAACAGTGGGACCCAGCTGTAAGTGACACATGTGTTGATTAACAGTTATTTTTAATTAAACAATTGCAAGGGCCCACATGTCATAGGCTCAATCTTTTAATAGCAAGTTTATTTAGTTTAATAAGGGCTTGGGCCCCTCTGGTCATAGGCACACAGTGAGGGGAGGTTAACTTAACAGGGTATTAACCCCTGGTTAATCGCGCTGGGCTCGCGGACGACGCGCAACAGAGGCACGGCCGTGGCCGTTCCGGCGAGGGGGCGCAACAGGGAGCGGCCAGGCGAGGCGGGCAGGCGGCTGCGACGGGAAGGGGGTGGGTGTGACCAGCGGGAGAGCACAAGCGCGTGGTGCGGCCAGGGCCTGACGAGTGCACGTCCGGCCTTGGCAGCGCGGCGGCGGGAAAGTTGTGTGTGCGGGGGCGGGGAAGGAACGCGCTACGGGCGCGGCTAGGGCATGCGTGAGGGTGCCCCAGGGCGTGGCCATGGGCGGCCAGAGCGTGCTGGGCGCGGGGCAGAGGCGCGGTGAGCGCGTGCCGGCCATGGCGGCCTCAACCTGAGCAGGTGACGAAACGGCGACTGGGCGACCGGTAGGTGAGGGGGAAGTGACCAGCAACTCACCGCGGTCGTGAAGGGGGTGGCAGCGAGCTCGGGGACGACCGGAGCGGGGTGAATTTCAGCGCGGAAGACGGCGGCCGTGGCGGGAGTTCGGTGACGATGGCGAGTGTTGCGGCACGGATCCAGTCAAATCGAGGCACGGGGGCGAAGCAGTAGTCGAAGGCGGTCCTTCCGGACGTGCTCCCGGTCGACGAGGTGGCCGGTGGCCACGCGAACCACGGCGGCGCGGCCACGGGCGTGCTCGAGCCCGTGCGGGAGAAGAGAGGGACGAGCGTGAGGTGGAGGAGAAAAACAGCGGCTAGGGTTTCCAAGGCGCGCGCGGGGGGGGGGGGGGGGGACTTATCCTGCCGGCGAGCCGCGGATGGCCGCCACGGCGGCAGCGCACCGTGGATGTGCGCCACGGTTCCTCGGTGAACAGAAGGAAGAAGATGACTAAGGGGAGGGGGCTGGGCCGTGGTGGGCTGGGCCGTGGGGATTCGCCCTGAGCGAAAGTTAGTGTTTTTCCTTTTTTCTTATTTTTGTTTTTCCTTCTTTCATTTCTTTACTGTTTTAATTTGTTTTGCTTTCAAATGATTTTTGCCAAATGTTAATCTTGTGGTTATAATTGTGTTGCATATATTAGAGGTGCCACAAAAAGTTTTGACCTTTTATAAATTCCTTTAGTATTTGTTTTAATTTTGCCATTGATAAAAGTGGACTTTATGCTACTGTTTTTATTTGTTGGATTTATTTTATTGCAAAATAAATTCCCAAAACTATATGGATGTGATCCACTGACTTTTAGGCATTTTACAAAATTACTTTCACAATTTTCGGACAAAGTTTTATTTCCACTTATTTTCATATTCATCAAAAGGCATTTTTAGTTTGAGTTGATCCAAGGTGATCAAAGCATGATTAACATCAGTGATTAGCAACAGTAATCGTCATTATCAAAAGTGTTACTGTTCCATAACACTGAGGGTGTTACAAATCTCCCCCACTACAGGAATTCTTGTCCCGAGAATCTAAGCAGTAGAGGGGAAAAGATCGGGGTATTCTTCACGAAGACGATCTTCGCGTTCCCAAGTGGGTTCATCTTCAGAATGATTCGACCACTGAACTTTGAGGAACTTGGTTGTCTTGTTGCGGGTCTTGCGTTCAGACTGATCGAGAATGCGGCTCGGATGTTCTTGATAAGTCAAGTCCTGTTGCAGCTCGATCATATCATGTTCCACTTCGCGAATAGGGTCTTTGAAGCAGCGTCGGAGTTGCGACACGTGGAATACATCATGGACTTGAGAGAGGTTCGGCGGCAATTCCAATCGGTATGCCACTGGTCCACTCCTGGACAGGATACGGAACAGGCCAATGTAGCGAGGAGCTAATTTGCCTTTGATCCCGAAACGATGAGTGCCTCTCATCGGAGTGACACGGAGGTACGCGTATTCGCCAGGTTGATAGACCATTTCTTTGTGCTTGCGATCATAGTTGCTCTTCTGGCGGGACTGAGCAGCCTTCAAGTGTTCACGGATAACGCGAACCTGATCTTCGGCATGCTGAATAATGTCCGGACCAATGAGGGTTCGTTCCCAGTTTCTGACCAATTCAGAGGGGTTCGACACTTACGTCCATATAGAACTTCAAAGGGTGCCATCTTCAGACTAGCCTGATAGTTGTTGTTGTACGAGAATTCAGCAAATGGAAGAGATTCCTCCAATTTCTTACCGAATGAAATGACACAAGCTCGAAGCATATCTTCAAGCACTTGATTGACTCGTTCGACTTGTCCTTGCGACTGGGGGTGATAAGCGGTGCTGAAATTTAGGTGAGTGCCCATAGCTTCTTGGAAACTGTCCCAGAACTTCGAGGTGAAAATGCTGCCACGGTCTGAACTGATCTCCAACGGAATACCGTGGAGGGAAACAATTCTGGAAACATATAAGTCTGCTAACTGACTAGCAGAGACCGTCTCCTTGACTGGCAGAAAGTGGGCAACTTTGGAGAATCGGTCGATGACGACAAAGATAGCATCATGGCCTTTCTGTGATCTGGGAAAACCAGTGACGAAGTCCATTTCAATCTTGTCCCATTTCCATTCAGGAATAGAGAGTGGTTGCAGAGTACCAGTAGGTCTTTGATGTTCGGCTTCACGCGACGGCAAACGTCACACTCATCGACATAACGAGCAATGTCTTGTTTCATGTTAGACCACCAGTACCGCTAACGAAGGTCTTGGTACATCTTGGTACTACCAGGGTGAATCGACAAAGGAGTATCATGAGCTTCTTTCATGACGCGCGGGGTCAAGTTTAGATTGGGCTTACTCCTAGGGACCACTAAACGATTCTTGAAATACAACGTACCATCCTCAGCAATAGTGAAGCATGATGGCTTTCCTCTAGCGATATACTTCTTGATCTTCTCGACATCAGAGTCACATGTTTGTATCCACTTGATGGTGTTGTCGAGGTCCGGCTCAACAACAAGGTTATTCACATGTCCCTGCGGAACAATTTCAAGGTTCAACTTGCGGAGCTCTTCATACAGAAGTGGCTGCTCTATCTGGACTTCAAGTTCAGAACAGTAGGCTTTGCGGCTTAAGGCATTGGCCACCACATTAGCTTTGCCAGGGGTGTAAGAAATTTCCATGTTGTAGTCGGCTATTGTCTCGAGCCATCTCTGCTGGCGGAGATTCAGGTCGGGCTGAGTAAACAGGTACTTCAGGCTTTGGTGGTCAGTGTAGATCTCGCAACGGTTACCAACGAGGTAATGTCGCCACAGCTTCAATGCATAAATTACTGCTGCCAATTCGAGATCATGAGTTGGATACTTATCTTCGTGAGCACGCAGTTGACGAGAGCCATAAGCAATCACTTTGCGCTCTTGCATTAGGAAACAGCCTAATCCTTGACGAGATGCGTCGCAATATATCACGAAGTCCTTCTGAGTATAAGGCGGAGCAAGCACCGGGGGTGAAGTGAGCTTGTCCTTCAGAGCTTGAAAACTTTCTTGACATTTATCAGTCCACTCAAACTTGACGCCTTTGTGAAGCAGATTAGTCAAAGTCTTGGCAATCTTGGAGAAATTCTCGACAAAACGGCGGCAATAGCTGGCAAGGCCGAGGAAACTTCGGACTTGCTTGACAATCCTGGGCGGAGTCCAGTCAAGAATAGCCTGGATACGTTCGGGGTTGAAGGCAACACCATCCTTGGAAATCACATGACCAAGGTAGGTTACTTCGGGAAGCCAGAACTCACACTTTGAATACTTAGCATAGAGTTTGTGTTCTAGAAGCTTTTCCAGTATAAGACGAAGATGTTCAGCATGTTCTGCATCGGTCTTGGAGTAAATCAATATATCATCCAGATAAACCACGACTAACTTGTCGAGGTATTCCATGAATATATAGTTCATCAATCGGGAGAAGGTGGCTGGTGCATTCGTCAAGCCAAAGGACATGACGGTGTACTCGTATGAACCATAGCGAGTAATGAATGCGGTCTTCGGGATGTCCTCATCACGGACCCGAATCTGATGGTAACCCAACCTTAAGTCGAGTTTTGAAAACACCGTGGATCCAGCAAGTTGATCATAAAGATCGTTGATCCGAGGGAGGGGGTACTTGTTCTGTATCGTGGCCTGGTTGATAGGTCGGTAATCTTGGACCAAACGGTTCGTGCCATCACTCTTCTTGACAAAGAGCGAAGGTGCTCCCCAAGAAGAGGAACTTGGACGGATGAAGCCTTTCTCGAGGGCCGTGTCGATCTCCTTCTTCAATTCAAGGAGGTGGTGAGGTGGCATCTTATACGGGCGCTTGGCAATAGGGACGGTGCCAGGCTTCAAGTCGATGACAAATTCAACTTCTCTAATCGGGGGTATCCCCGGCAGTTCTTCCGGGAATACGTCGGTAAAATCACAAACGATTAGGACTTTCTCAATCCCTTCGAGAGGTGCGACATTCAAGGCATTCAGAGCATATATACGAGCTTCGGCATTCATCGACACAATGGCAATATGACTCAAAATCGCGCCAGAAGGATGAAAAAGTTGGATGACTTTGGTGCCACAATAAAGTGCGGCATCGTGGGTCTTCAGCCAATCCATGCCAAGGATAAGGTCGATGGTGGATGTTTTCAGGATGTGTGGAGAAACCATGAACTCACATCCTTCGATCTCGACAGTGAGGTTAGGTGCAACCATGTCAACACGAAACTGGGTACCAGGAGTCCGGACTATTAAGGGGGTACGCATCTTTTCGTGGTATATGCCATGCTTAGATGCAAATGCTCCAGACATAAATGAATGCGATGCTCCTGTATCAAATAAAACAGTAGCAGGTATTGAGTTAACGAGGAGAGTACCCATCACTATAGCGGGTTGTGCCTGAGCTGCTTCAACATCAATGTTGTAAGCATGACCACGAGCATGAGGATTTGACCCAGTATTATAGTTGAGGGTCCCATTGTTGCCACGGCCATTTCCGCGGCCAGCAGGGTGAACTACCAGTTGATTCTGTCGCTGAGGGCAGTCTCTGGAAATATGTCCTGGCTGACGGCACTTGAAACACAGGCCATCTTGAGGACGGAGGGGTGCAGTCTCGGTCTTCGGCTGTCTCGGCGGGGGCGGAGGCAGACGGGGTGAAACATACGACGACCTAGGTGCAGGGGCAGTTGGACGCATAAGACTGTGTGGAAGCCAAACGCGTTGCTTCTGTGCTGTGCCTGAACATGAGCCAGCATCACGGGGGCGCTTCGGCGAACCACCGAACTTAAGCTGAGCGGTCTCAAGAGTGATAGTCTGGTTCACCATGGTGGCGAAGTCGGGGAAGACGTGCAAAGCCAGTGCAAGCTGGAGATCTGGGTTGAGTCCATCACGGAACTTCTCTTGCCTACTTGCATCATTGGGGAGGTCACTTGCAGCATAGCGGGAGAAGCGGAGGAATTCCCTCTGATATGCCTCGACAGTTTTGTTGCCATGAACAAGGTTGCGGAACTCGGCCTTCATACGGTTCATAATCTCCTGGGGGACATAACGAGCACGGAAGGCAGTCTTGAAGTCATTCCAGGTGACGACAGTCCCTTCAGCTAGCGAGCCCTTGTAGGTGTCCCACCACTGAGCAACGGGACCACGCAGGAAATAGGACGCGAAGTTGACATAATCAGCAGCGCTCACATTAGCGAACTCCAGCTGACGAGTGATGTCACGAAGCCAATCATCAGCATCCAGCGGCTGTTCCGGTTGGTGGAAGAGAGGGGGATTGAGACGCATGAAATCCCGCAGAGTAACCACAGGCGGTTGGTTCGGATGCTGGTTCTGGTTCTGATTCTGGTTCTGGGGCTGATCTAAGACTCCTTGCATAAACACTTGGTTCATCTGAAACTGCTGCATCATCGCGGCCATGTAGTCCGGCGGCGGAGGTGGATCGTTGGCGCCACGACCACCACGACCAGCCATCCTGCTAGAATTTAACAGGGGTATTTCAGCGATGAACATTTTAACGAGATGTCGGAAACGAGTAATTGGTAAAGCGACAACAAAGAGGAGGCACGGATATATAGGAGTAGTCATATAAGACATACACATCCACACATAGAATCAATCAAAAATCGGGCAGCGTATCGTCGTAGAAATTAAGGAAAAAGGACACACTAGGCGGCGCGCAGACCGCGGTAAGGATTACACGACGCGACATAGATTCCACTATGTCAATCACGCCGCAAGAAAACTGTTGGCCACAGGAGTTAATGCCAGAGGACGCGCGGCCTGCCCAGAATGAGAATGGAATCCGCGGTCCGGGACCTGGGGTAGAACTCCTGCAACACGACTCAATCAATGGGGAAGCTCCAAAACGCCGGATGGAATCAAGAGAACGTGATCCTAATGTCAGAGTTTGTAAAACTTACCAGCAAGGATAAGAGAGCAGATTCCCAGAGCATAGGTAAGGAGAAAAGGATCCTAATACCATAGATATCACACATAGTGACATCGATGTGGGCCCGTAAGCCAAACATTAAGTGAGAAAAATAGTTTTTCAAGGACTAGACCCAACTTCGACCAGGTAGTGGTGGGGTGGCTTCCTACAGGCAGTCGGCTCTGATACCAACTTGTGACGCCCCGAAAATCAATCCGTGTACAGTAATCATACACGCAGGGTACACGGCTGAGATTAGGGTGCCACGGTGAGAATATCACAGTACAACACTAAACACAAAAGGATAAACCAATATGTTACAAGATAAGGGGTCACACGGACCCGAATACATAAGTTATACAAGCCATAATATCTGAGTACAGACATAGTTAGTCAAGTTTTTCCTTAAGAAGGCTAGCACAAATAACATCAGAGATACAGATCGAAAAGGAAAGGCCTCCGAAACTACTCCTGGTCCTGGTCAGCGGGGGTCTCGACGTAGTAGTATCCGCCTCCGGGGTACTCCTGCTCCTGGGCTCCAACGTCGACTGCAGCGGCCGATCAGGCAAAACATAAAAAGGGAAATAAAGCAAAGGTGAGTATCTAGCATACCCGCGAGTCTTACGTCCGCTACTAAGCATTATCCATTTGTATCAACGGAAAGGGGAGGCTGTATATAGTGGGCTGCAAGATAGAAATCAGAATAAGGGTAAGAAGCTAGGCCTATCGAAGACTAGCATCTTCTGACGATGTCTTGCAGCATGAGAAGAGAAACAGCCAACAGTTTATATAAAGCAATAAAGTAACAATGAAGCAGAAGTTGCTGCAACATTGTATAATAGTAAGTTGTAATGATTAATAATAATAATGCCTCCGAGTTCCTCTCCTCGACTTCCCTGCGAGGAAGAAAACCCGGAACCATACAGTTTAATAGTAATAGTTTGTAGTGGTAAGATCCAGCTTCAGCATAAAGCATCCTGTTACCGTGGACCCGGCTATTCGAATAGATTAAACTCCCTGCAGGGGTGCACTACTGTTCAGCCTGCACGCTCGGATCTCCAGGGTGGCGTACACCTTGTTAGGGAATGCCCCACCGAGGCTATCCGACACATCGCAGCCCATCCTAGGCTCAGAAGAGAGGCCATCCGCCGGACTATATCCTATGCGCCAAGGGGTCTAGGTCCCTCACCCTTGCACGCTCCTGCACGGTGCAAGTCTGGCTGGTGAAGCAAAAGCAAACCCAAACACACCTGCTGCAGCAAAAAGACAAGACCACTTCCCGGCGATCAGGCCGCAGTACTGCTGACGTCTGAAGAGCTTTCGGACAAACTACGACGCAGGGGAGCCCATAACTCCTTATCCCACGTGAAGGTAGTGCGTACAGACCAACGGGCCTCTCAAGACATCTGCCGAACCATTTAGCATTTTAATTAACCTGCGTGACAACCGTTATCGTTGCCTCGACTTAACCGACCCGCGGTCAACGACAGCAGTCAGGACCACCAGTACATCGGTGCCTGCCCTGTCGTCCCACCAAGTCACTGCGGTTACCAACAAGGTGAACCGTCTCCTTACCTTGTCTCGCGTGTGCTCTTGGTAGAGCTCGACTTTCGTGGTTTGGTAACTCTCGCGAGATATGAGCAGGGGCCAAGCACGCCAGTAACGTCGGTCGTACCCTCCCTGTCGTTCCCAACGCAATACCGCTCGCGGGCACCGTTGGGTCGCCCGACTTCTTACCTTAAGGACAACCGTGCTCAGGTACCTAGAGCGGCTATACAGAGTCATCAACGAGTGGAGTACAAGGAATACTCCTTGATAGCTCACACTTGAAGATGGCTCGGCAGAGCCGAGCTAGGGGGCCTTAGGCGGGGTCTGCATTGTACCGTACCTGTGCAGTTGTATATATTGTATCCGTGTTCACTCCCAGAGCGATCACGACCCGCTATCTAATCCTAGCTAACAATGAGCAGGGCTCACTGCTGAATAATGCATAATTATAATAGGCAGCATAGGATAAAGGAAGGTACATCAAGGGGCAACAAAAACAGGCTATGCAATTGAATAGGATTGTAATCGTAGCAGCAGCAGTAACAATGCCTAGTGCAAGAAATGTACGGAAAGATAGGCGATATATGGGGAAGAGAATGGCTCTGCTTGCTTGGAAGCTCGACGGTAGGGGTACGGTCGTCGACGAAGTAGTCGTACTCGGCAACGGTGTAGTCGGCGGTAGCAGCCGGGTCTACCGGAGAATAAAGGGGGGAAGAAATAGTAAATACAAAGCAATCATAGCAAACAGATGAATAACATGACGTATGCAATGTTAACGGTGTTCTAACGCAGTGCAATGAACGTTGCACGGAGCGGGAATCCATCCGGGGATGAACTACCGGCTCCGGGTGGTTATCGGACAAGGTGTCCGGAGCGAGGAGATATCATGCCGGAGGTGTCGTGGACATCCGACACATGTGTGGGTGGTGTATCCGGGTTAGTTGATCTATTCCGAACAACTTTCGTGTTCGAAATAAATTCATCCGGGTACTTTAACAGTACCGGACAAATCATCGGACAAACGGTCCGGAGGGGGGCGGTTCGACGTTCGGTGAGTTAGAGGGGTGTGGTGGTTATACGGATAGCGTATTTGTATTCGTTATATTTTTCTATCAATTTTGATGTATAAAGTTTTGGAATCTGACTTACGGTTTAAAAGATATTGAATTTCCAAATTTAAATCATTTTATAACATTTTCTCAATTTCTTTTATTAAATAAATAAAAATTATCCAGAACAGGGGTTTGACCAGTCAAACCTGACCAGTGGGTCCCACTGGTCAGCCTCACATATTGATAAATCATTTTTATTTATTCTAAATAACAGTGGGACCCAGCTGTAAGTGACACATGTGTTGATTAACAGTTATTTTTAATTAAACAATTGCAAGGGCCCACATGTCATAGGCTCAATCTTTTAATTGCAAGGGCTTGGGCCCCACTGGTCATAGGCACACAGTGAGGGGAGGTTAACTTAACAGGGGATTAACTCCTGGTTAATCGCGCTGGGCTCGCCGGCGACGCGCAACAGAGGCACGGCCGTGGCCGTTCCGGCGAGGGGGAGCAATAGGGAGCGGCCAGACGAGGCGGGCAGGCAGCTGCGACGGGAAGGGGGTGGGTGTGACCAGCGGGAGAGCACAAGCGCGGGGTGCGGCCAGGGCCTGACGAGTGCACGTCCGGCCATGGGAGCGCGGTGGTGGGAAAGTTGTGTGTGCGGGGGCGGGGAAGGAACGCGCTACGGGCGCGGCTAGGGCATGCGCGAGGGTGCCCCAGGGCGTGGCCATGGGCGGCCAGAGCGTGCTGGGCGCGGGGAAGAGGCGCGGTGAGCGCGTTCCCGGCCATGGCGGCCTCAACCTAAGCAGGTGACGAAACGGTGACCGGACGACCGGTAGGTGAGGGGGAAGTGACCAGCAGCTCACCGCGGTCGTGAAGGCGGTGGCAGCGAGCTCGGGGACGACCAGAGCGGGGTGAATTTCAGCGCGGAAGACGGCGGCCGTGGCGGGAGTTCGGTGACGATGGCGAGTGTTGCGGCACGGATCCAGTCAAATCGAGGCACGTGGGCGAAGCAGTAGTCGAAGGCGGTCCTCCCGGACATGCTCCCGGTCGACGAGGTGGCCGGTGGCCACGCGAACCACGACGGCGCGGCCACGGGCGTGCTCGAGCCCGTGCGGGAGAAGAGAGGGACGAGCATGAGGTGGAGGAGAAAAACGGCGGCTAGGGTTTCCAGGGCGCGCGGGGGGGGGGGGGGGGACTTATCCTGCCGGCGAGCCACGGATGGCCGCCACGGCGGCAGCGCACCGTGGATGTGTGCCACGGTTCCTCGGTGAACAGAAGGAAGAAGATGACTAAGGGGAGGGGGCTGGGCCGTGGTGGGCTGGGCCGTGGGGATTCGCCCTGAGCGAAAGTTAGTGTTTTTCCTTTTTTCTTATTTTTGTTTTTCCTTCTTTCATTTCTTTACTGTTTTAATTTGGTTTGCTTTCAAATGATTTTTGCCACATGTTAATCTTGTGGTTATAATTGTGTTGAATATATTAGAGGTGCCACAAAAAAATTTGACCTTTTATAAATTCCTTTAGTATTTGTTTTATTTTGCCATTGATAAAAGTGGACTTTATGCTACTGTTTTTATTTGTTGGATTTATTTTATTGCAAAATAAATTCCCAAAACTATATGGATGTGATCCACTGACTTTTAGGCATTTTACAAAATTGCTTTCACAATTTTTGGACAAAGTTTTATTTCCACTTATTTTCAATATTCATCAAAAGGCATTTTTAATTTGAGTTGATCGAAGGTGATCAAAGCATGATTAACATCAGTGATTAGCAACAGTAATCTTCATTATCAAAAGTGTTACTGTTCCATAACACTGAGGGTGTTACACAGACCGTTTACCGATGAAAGGTACGGCGTTGATCCATGTCGCGGGCGAGCCGATCCTCCCGCCGAAACCGCTGGAGAGCATATCAGGGGATCTCAGGAGGCTGCACGACCATGTACTGTCGACAGAGAAAAGCCTTCTCGCGTGGAAGGATCCAGGATATCCACTTTATGCGGTGTGTGTGCCTCCGGGCATGGGCTACGTCGACACGGCGCCTGCGGAAGTGTTCTTCCTGCGGTTTGATCACATCTTTGAGATGTTCCTCACTAGGCGGCTCGATTTTACGATCGTCCGCCTTTTTGCGCTCCATATGAGCTTTGTCATCAAAAGAGAGGAAATCTTGCAAATCGCGGTGGTAGATCCATACTACATGCATGAGTCCTTCTTGTCGCTCGGTGACTATGAACTTAAAACTGCTAGGGAGTACATCGAACAATTCATGTTGATGAATAAGGAGAAGGAAATGGTTCTCGTGCCTTACAATCCAATGTAAGTCATTGCCCGATTGCCTTTACATTTCAATCATTCCTTTGCTCATATGGAGGCTAGCTAATTTGAGGTGCATTTATTTTGCGCAGCGAGGGGCACGCCGTCCTTATCGTTCTTTTCCCGCGAGTCTCCCATGCCGTGTATTTCGACTCGTCTAGGAACTTCAAAAGGAAGGACTACACCAAAGTAATGAGTCTTCTGGATTCCGCTCTCCAGGGCTTCGGCATGAGGGGTGGCCACATCGAGAAAAAGTCACGAAGGAAGGGTGCGCCGTGTTTCTCGCATAAAACCAACTTCTGCAGTATCCATCAACCGGAAGGAAGTACAAATGATGGATACTATGTCATCCATCTCATGATGGAGTTCAGAAAGGATCAGCAACTTCTTCGCATGGCAAGCAAAGATGACAATCATATCATGATATGGGAAAAAAACTTAGCCGAACCGGATTATAAAGTAAGAGATGACTTCTTTCGCATCCTGAAGGATATTGCAACCATCATCATGAAAGAAGTCGTCGACAAGAAGGGGATGTTCTACCACGGCCCAATATCGCGAGCTGATGTTAAAACTCGCGTAGGAATGCAGCTTTTGGACATTACGCCGTTCAATAAGCTAGGGTGCGTCCTCCCAGATATGGATGGATGGAAGTTCTAGTGTATTGACTATGCCGATGATGATGTCTCGGTTGAATTTATACTTTTGGAAGCATGAAACCTTTGTGATGTAATTTAACGGTCATGTTGAACTACTTGCGTAACGCTTGCTAGCTAGTGAATTAGTTGGGGTACCATGAACAACGTGTGTATATTATATTATGTATGTTACTTTATGTTGCATCTATTCACTAACTTTTTGTCTTCGTGTTGCTCAAGTATATTATGTTGTGTACTATTGTTGAATTCCTATGATGAATATGCATCTCTAATAGGTACATAGATCATCGATGGCGAAGAAGTGCTATGCCGTGTACATAGGGAAGGTTCCAGGAGTGTACGATGAGTGGCCAGAGTGTCAGGCCCAAGTGCACCGGTTCCCGGGCGGCAGCCAAAGAGGGTTCAATACCAGAGAGGAAGCGGAAGCTAGTTACTTGAGATTTACGCTAGCGCGAGAGGAAGATCGGAGGCGGCGCTTCATGAGCTACTACATAATTCCACTCTTCCTCATAGTGACCGCTCTTCTAGTATATATCATAGTTTAGATGGATGATGAAACTTGCTTGTAGTTGCATGTATTTAAGATATTGTGACAACTTCTATCGCTATTTTAGAGATGACATGATGAGAGACATCATTTGTGTTGGATATGAGAGATCATGATGATATATATATATGGTCATCAGATTATTGTATGTGTATGATATGATGAGATTTGTACTATGTAGAAAACCTGTGTATGTGTATGAGACTATATTGTATAATACCTGTACAAATACAGCAAAAATACGATGGGAAAAAGAAACAGAAAATGAAAAATAAATACCAGTAGCGCCTGTTACATGTAGCAGTATCGCATGTATACCAGTAGCGCCTGGTACAGTACGCGCTACTGGTATTAGTAGTAGCGGGCTCTACGGGGGGCGCTACTGATAACCTTGTGTAGTAGTAGCGGGTGCGTACGCGCGCTACTGCTACAAGTTAGCTGTAGCGTGCTAGCAGTAGCGGGTGGGGGGGCGCTACTGATGAGCCGAAAAGGGGCGCTACTACTAGCCTTTCTCCTAGTAGTGCGTTGGTATTAAGTTGCGAGCCCCACACAAAGTGTAAACCCAAAGCAACAGACAACTGCATTAACAAACTTTGCATAAGGTAAATGATACGTCCAAAACGTATCTATAATTTCTCCTTGCTCCATGCCTCTTTTGTGTGATATTGCTATGATATTGATGAACTTCCATACACTTTTGATCATATTTGGACTAACCTATTAACTCAGTGCACCCCAGTGCCAGTTCCTGTTTTCTGTTGTTTTTCTATTTCAGGTTTCCCCCATATTAAAAGTGCTCCAAAAATTCAGGAAAATCCAATAAAAAATCAGCGTAGAAGAAGCTTCAGGAATCACCGAGGGGGGCCAGAGGGGACCCACCAGGGCCCCAGGCGCCCTCCCGGCGCGCCCTAGGGTGGGGCCGCGCCAGGGGGCCGCCTGGACCCCTGGCTGCCCCCCTTCGCCTATTTATTCCTCGTGACGAGAAACCCCCGTGACGGGAACCCTTTTTCGCGATCTCTCCTCTATTCCGCTGCCGCCGCGCTTCCAAGATCGGGAGCACCAGAAGACCTCTTTGCGGCACCCTGCCGGAGGGAGGAACCACCTCCGGGAGCTTCTCCACCACCATGGATGCTTCCCGGATAAACCTTGAGTAGTCCAGCTTGGACCATGGGTGTATGATCAGTAGCTATGTGATGTTCTCCTCCCCTCTTTGTTCTTCATGGATTAGACCTCGTGAGCTTCCCTACATGATCGAGGCACATATGTAATATTTCTGCTATTGCTATGCGGAGTTTGCTGGGATCCGATGGATTATGAGATTATGTTTAGATTTTGTTTGAGTAATATATTTGATTCTCCTCTTTTATATTTATGTTCTAGAGTAATTCTTGCATGTTCTCCATTGCTGTTTATTTCTTTGGCCAAGTAGTAGGTAGTGACTCCAAGAGGGAGCGTTATGCATGATTGTGGGTTCATGCCCCCCGATGACTAGCTTCAGTGACAGAAACATGAGTCTAGGGGATGTGTTGTTGCCACAAGGGGGAAAACAATGGTGCTTGTACTTGCGGGTGCAAGGATTTTTTACTTTATGCAAAGTTCTTTAATGCAGTTGCCCGTTGCTTTGAGTTTACACTTTGGGTGGGATTCACAACTTAATACCAGCGAGATGTTCTGGATAGATATCTCAAGGTGGATGATTAGTAGGTAGATGCAGATGGATTTTGGTCTACTTGTCTTGGCGTACCGCCCATGCTTTTGAGCCTCTTCGTTTCTTTATAGCATAATTAGCATTGGTTTGCGCACATAATCCTGTCAATTTCCCGTTGTAATTTGTTTACCTCGCATGGCTATTTTATCGTCTTTTGGGAGAGAGACATCACTAGTGAACATCATAGGACCTCGGTCCATATTTCCAATACTGTTTACACCCGCTATCAATTTACTGGTTTATTTACTTTTCAGTTGCTATCACTATCATTATTATCCTTGCGTTTTATCCTTTGTAAACAACAAGGCCGAAGGAATTGACAACTCCTCTGTACTCGTTGGGAAGCAAAGTTATTTTCTCTGTGTGCAGGTCCAGGAGAAGCAAGTGATTATGTTCAAACGGCGCATCACTTGCCGAACCACCTACTTATCGTTGTTGGAGTCCTATTGGTTCGACACTCAACCTTAGCATCTTCGCTAAGGGAAATTCTTGTTGTCTACATCTCAACCTTCCACTTTGGGTAACCAACGAGGGGGCGTTAAATCGTACCATCAAAAGCAATTTCTGGTGCCGTTGCCGGGGACTCCACTCTTCAAGATAGGGGAGTTGCACACTATCTTTTATCTTTGTTTTTAAGTCTTGTTTGTTTACCTTTCAGTTTTTTCTTTAGTGTCTTTTATCAAAAATCAAAAAATAGTTATCTTGCTTGCTGCTACTATGGGTTCCTCCGAGAACACCAAGTAGTGTGACTTCACTAGTCACAACAACAGTGACTTCATCTGCACTCCTATTGCTACACCTGCTACTTCAGCACCTTCTTATGAGATTAAACCTGCTTTGCTGAACCTTGTTATGAAAGATCAATTCTCCGGTGCTAGAGATGATGCTGCTTTGCATTTAAATAATTTTATTGAGCTTTGTGATATGCAAAAGTACAAAGAAGTAGATGGTGATATTGTTAAGCTTAAGCTTTTTCCTTTCTCCTTGAGAGATGAAGCTAAAATCTGGTTTCAATCCTTGCCTAGGAATAGCATAGATTCTTGGGATAAGCGCAAGGATGGTTTCATTGGGAAGTACTACCCCCTGCTAAGATTATCCAATTGAGGAGTTATATTATGAATTTTAAGCAATTGGATAATGAACACGTTGCCCAAGCTTGGGAACGCATGAAATCTCTTGTTAAGAATTGCCCTACGCATGGTTTGACTACTTGGATGGTTATCCAAACTTTTTTATGCAGGCTTGAACTTTACCTCGCGGAACTTGTTAGATTCGGCCGCAGGAGGAACCTTTATGTCAACTACACTTGGTGCTGCCACAAAACTTCTCCATGAGATGATGACCAACTATTCCCAATGGCACACCGAAAGAGCTCCAACAGGTAGGAAGGTAAACTCTGTCGAGGAGATCTCCTCCCTAAACGAAAAAGTTGACTTAATTATGTCTCTACTTACCAAGCAATCTCCTCTTGATCCTCATGATGTACCTTTAAATTCTTTGATTGCTCAAGATCAAGTAGAAGTGAACTTTATCTCTAGAAACAACTTCAATAACAATGCTTATAGGAGTAACTTTGGTAGCAATCCTAGATCGTTCCCCTCCAACTACGGGAACAACAACACTTATCCTAGCACCAAAAACTCCACTTCTGAATTATAGAGTATGCTTAAAGACTTTATCACTACCCAAAAAGCCTTCAACAAGAGTGTAGAGGAAAAACTAGACAAATTAGATAACCTCTCGTCGAAGGTAGACAATTTAGCCCACGAATAGAATTGCTTAAAATTAGAACTTCTCCCCTTGAGGAGAGGAAGGTCACTCCTATGAATGCTATCCAAGTGCAAATTAATGAAAACATTAGGATGATGGCTAAACTTAAAGGGAGATGGGCTAGAGAAAAGGAGGAAGAAGATAGAATGAAAATCCTTCCTACACACCATACCGTTGCTACTATCCAAGTGGTTGAGGATATCCAAACTCTTAGCACCCAATGCACCCCTAGTCCCATAGGACCTATTAATGGTGATGCTATGACCTCAACCGTAGAAGAAGAAATTCCTATGACTATAGAAGCTACCAAAAAAGTGAGCCTAAAGGACACCACTACCACTTTAATTGATAGTGGTGACCTTGATTTTGATAATTGCACCCTTTCTGAAGTTATTCGTTTCCTTCACAAGATGTCTAGAGACCCCCACACTAGCACACTTAATCTTTCCTTCACGGAGCATATCACTAATGCTCTCATCAAAGCTAGGGAGGAGAAGCTTAGGGTAGAAGCCTCCATACCTAGAAAGCTAGAAGATGGTTGGGATCCTATGATTAAAATTAAGTTGAATAACTTTTCTTGCTATGCTTTATGTGATGTTGGAGCTAGTACCTCCGTTATGCCCAAAAGAATGTATGATATATTTGAATTGAAACCTTTTGATCCTTGTTCTTTTGGTGTTCGTCTTGTCGATCTTCCGTAAAGAAACCTTTGGGGAAGATAGATGATGTTCTTATCATTGTCAATGACAATTATGTTCCCGTTGATTTTACTATCATGGACATTGAATGTGAACCTTCTTGTCCAATTATATTGGGACGTCCTTTTCTTCGCACCGTGGGTGCTGTTATTGATATGAAAGAAGCGATTATAAAATTCCAATTCCCTCTCAAAAAAGGGATGGAACACTTCCCTAGGAAAAAGATTAAGTTGCCTTTTGAGTCCATCACACGGGCTAGCTATTTTCTTGAAAAGACTTGATCTATTTGCATTAAGCCTAGCAAGTTGGATGCACCCCCACTAGCTCCATTGGAGAGCTTACCTTAGCTCATATGTGCATCCGTTTCATGGCAATCCCTACTCCTCACATCATATCTATCATTTGGCTTTCTCTCGCCTATGATTTTCCTCATTGATGTGAGCCCTTCACATCATATCTATCATGAGGCAACGTGTTCATTATCCAATTGCCTGAAATTCATAATGTTACTCCTCAATTGAATAATTTTAGCAGGGGGGTAGTACTTCCCGATAAAAGCATCCTTGCACTTATCCCAAGAATCTATGCTATTCTTAGGCAAGGATTGAAACCAGATTTTAGCTTCATCCCTTAAAGAGAAAGGAAAAAGCTTAAGCTTAACAATTTCACCATCTACTTCTTTGTACTTTTGCATATCACAAAGCTCAATAAAATTATTTAAATGCAAAGCAGCATCATCTCTAGCACCAGAGAATTGATCTTTCATAACAAGGTTTAGCAAAGCAGGTTTAATCACATAAGAAGGTGCTGAAGTAGCAGGTGTAGCAATAGGAGTGCAGATAAAGTCACTGTTGTTGTGACTAGTGAAGTCACACAACTTGGTGTTTTCATTGGAACCCATAGTAGCAGCAGGTATTTTTGGTATTTTTGATAAGGGACACAAAGGTAAAAACTGAAAGGAAAACTAAGAAGACTAAAAAGCAAAGATAAAAGATAGTGTGAAAATCCCTTATATTGTAGGCTGGAGTCCCCGGCAACGGCGCCAGAAAACTTGCTGATGGCAAGAGAGTGTTATACTCTTCAAGCTCTCGTTGATTACCCCAAGTGCAGGGTTAGATATATAGTGCAACGACAAGTTTTCCCTTGGCAAAGATACCAAGTTTTGTCTCCCGTAGGACTCCAAAGGATACAAGAAGGTGGTAAAGTGAACAATGGCGCCGAGGTTGCTACTTCACCTGGACCTGCACACAGATACAAATAACTTTGCTCCCAACGAGTACAGAGGAGTTGTCAATTCCTCCGTCCTTGCCGTTTACAAAGGATCAACGCAAGAGATAATGATAGTGGCAACTGAAAGTAAAGACTGGAAGTAAATTCAGGGTGTAAACAATGATATGAAGATGGACCAAGGTCGCATGATTTTCACTAGTGATGTCTCTCTCCCAAAAGACGATAAAAGTGCTAGCGAGGTAAACAAATCACAGTTGGGAAATTGACAGGAGAATGAAGGCACCGCAATGCTAACTATGCTGCAAAGAAAGGAAGGGCTCAAAAGCAATGGGCAGTACGCCAAGGTAAGTAGACCGAAATCCATCTGCATCTACAACGAATCATCCACCTTGAGATATCTATCCAGAACATCTCGCTGGTATTAAGTTGTGAATCCCACCCAAAGTGTAAACTCAAAGCAACAGACAACTGCATTAAAAGAACTTTGCGTAAAGTAAACAATCCTTGCATCCGCGGATACAAGCACCGTTGTTTTATCCCTGGTGGCAACAGCACATCCCCTAGTCTCATGTTTCTGTCACTCAAGCTAGACATCAAGGGGTTGAACCCACAATCAAGCATAACGCTCCCTCTTGGAGTTGCAACAAATCACTTGGCCAAAGTAAAATACGGCAACGGAGAACATGCAAGAATTTACTCAAGAACAAAATACAAAAGATAAGAACCAAATATATTACTCATCAAAATCTGAACATAGTTTCATAATCCATCAGATCCCAACAAACTCATCATAGCAACGGCAGAAAATTACAAAGGTGCCTCGATCATGTGAGGCAGCTCACGAGGTCTCGAAAGTGGAGGCACAAAGAAGGGAGAGATAGATCACATAGCTACTGGTCACGGACCCCATGGTCCAAGGGAAACTACTCACGGTACATACGGGAGGCGTCCATGGCTATGGATGGTCTCCCGGAGGGGGTAGCTTCTCTCGGCAAGGTGCCGGAGCAGCTTCTCCAGGCAGCCCCGATCTTGAAACGGCTGCGACGGCGGTACAGAGGGGAGATCGCGAAAGAGGAGTCTGTGGCTATGGATTTCCACCCCAAGGGGGTAAATATAGGCGAAGGGGGGTGTCGAGGGGACCCACGAGGCAGTCAGGAGGGTCCCTGGCGCGGCCCAGGGTGGGGCCGCGCCTCCTGCCCTCCTGGCTGCCTGGTGGTGGCCCCCCTTCGCTCCTTTGGTGTTTCCGGAAGCTTCCGTGACGCTGATTTTTTATCTGATTTTCCTGGATTTTTTGGAGCACTTTTAATGGCCGGAAAACCTGAAATAAAAAAACAGCAGAAAACAGCAACTGGCAGCTGGGTGCACTGGGTTAATAGATTAGTCCAAATATGCTCAAAAGTGTATGAAAATTCAAGCAAAACATGGCAAAGTCACACAAAACATGCATGGAGCAAGCAGAAATTATAGATACGTTTTGGACGTATCAGGCAACAACAGGACCCCCAACTATAATACTGGGTCTGCTGCTCATGCTCGTGGGCATGCCTACAACATTGATCTTGAAGAAGCTCAGGCACAGCCTGCTACAGTGATGGGTACTCTCCTCGTTAACTCAATACTTGCTACTGTTTTATTTGATACAGGAGCATCGCATTCATTTATGTCCGGGGCATTTGCATTTATGCATGGCATACACCATGAAAAGATGCGCACTCCCTTAGCCGTTAGTACTCCCGGTGGCAAGTGTCACGTTGACGGCTCCCAACATCACCGTCGAGATCGAAAGGATTGAGTTCCTTGTCTCCCCCCATTTTCTGAAGACCTCCACTATAGACCTTATCTTGGGAATGGATTGGCTGAAAGCTCATGATGCTGCACTTTATTGTGGCAACAAAGTCGTCCGACTCTTTCACCCCTCCGGCAAGGTTGTGAACCATACTACCATAGTGTCGCTGAATGCCGAAGCTCGTATATATGCTCTGAATGCATTGAACGCTTCGCCACTTGAAGGAATTGAGAACGTTCCAGTCGTTCGCGAATTTCCCGACGTCCTCCCAGAAGAACTGTCGGGAATACCCCCTGCTAGAGAGGTCGAATTCGTCATCGACTTGAAGCCAGGCACTGTTCCTATAGCCAAGCGTCCTTACAAGATGCCGCCACATGAACTCCTTGAGCTTAAGGAGGAAATCGACAAGGCACTTCAGAAAGGATTCATTCGCCCCAGTTCCTCTGCTTGGGGAGCACCTTCGCTCTTTGTCAAGAAGAGTGATGGCACGAACCGTTTAGTCCAAGATTACCGGCCTATAAACCAGGCAACAGTACAGAACAAGTAACCACTTCCTCGGATCAACGATCTGTATGATCAACTTGCTGGATCTACGGTGTTCTCGAAACTCGACTTGAGGTTGGGTTACCATCAGATCCGGGTCCGTGAAGAGGATGTTCCGAAGACCGCCTTCATTACTCGTTATGGTTCATACGAGTACACTGTCATGTCCTTTGGCTTGACGAATGCCCCAGCCACCTTTTCCCGATTGATGAACTATATATTCATGGAATGCCTCGACAAGTTCGTCGTGGTTTACCGGGATGATATCTTGACATACTCCAAGAATGAAGAAGAGCATGTTGAACATCTTCTTCTTATACTGGAAAAGCTACGAGGACACAAGCTCTACGCTAAGTATTCTAAGTGTGAGTTCTGGCTTCCCAAAGTAACCTACCTTGGTCACATGATTTCCAACGATGGCATTGCCGTCAACCCAGAACGTATTCAAGCTATCCTGGATTGGACTCCCCCCAAGACTGTCAAGCAAGTTAGAAGTTTCCTCGGACTCGCCAGCTATTGCCGTCGTTTTGTCGAGAACTTCTCCAAGATTGCCAAGCCTCTGACCAATCTGCTTCACAAAGGTGTCAAGTTTGAGTGGACAGACAAATGTTAGGAAAGTTTCCAAGCTCTCAAGGACAAGCTCACTTCTCCTCCGGTGCTTGCTCCCCCGGATACCCGGAAGGACTTCGTGATATATTGTGATGCGTCTCGTCAAGGATTAGGTTGTGTCCTAATGCAAGAGCGCAAAGTGATTGCTTATGGTTCTCGTCAGTTGCGTTCTCATGAAGTAAACTATCCAACACATCATCTCGAGTTGGCATCGGTAATTTATGCCTTGAAGCTGTGGCGACATTACCTCGTTGGTAATCGTTGCGAGATCTACACCGACCACCAAAGCCTGAAGTAGCTGTTTACTCAGCCAGATCTGAATCTCCGCCAACAAAGATGTCTCGAGACAATAGCCGATTTCAACATGGATATTCATTACACCCCTGGCAAAGCTAATGTGATGGCCGATGCCTTGAGTCGCAAAGCCTACTGTAGCGAACTTGAAGTTGAAGTACATCAGCCACTTCTGTATGAAGAGCTACGCAAGCTGAATCTTGAGATTGTTCCACGGGGATATGTGAATAACCTTGTTGTTGAGCCAGACCTTGATAGCACCATCAAGTGGATACAAACATGTGACTCTGATGTCGAGAAGATCAAGAAGTATATCGCTAGAGGAAAGCCATCATGCTTCACTGTTGCTGATGATGGAACGTTGCATTTCAACAATCGTTTAGTGGTCCCTAGGAGTAAGCCCAATCTAAACTTGACCCCACGTGTCATGAAAGAAGCTCATGATACTCCTTTTTCGATTCACCCTGGTAGTACCAAGATGTACCAAGACCTTCGTCAGCGGTACTGGTGGTCTAACATGAAGCAAGACATCGCTCGATATGTTGACGAGTGTGACGTTTGCCGTCGCGTGAAAGCAGAACATCAAAGACCTGCTGGAACTCTGCAACCACTTTCTATTCCTGAATGGAAGTGGGACAAGATCGAGATGGACTTCGTCACTGGTTTTCCCAGGTCGCAGAAAGGCCATGATGCTATCTTTGTCGTCATCGACCGCTTCTCCAAGGTTGCCCACTTTCTGCCAGTCAAGGAGACGATCTCTGCTAGTCAGTTAGCAGACTTGTATGTTTCCAGAATTGTGTCCCTCCATGGCATTCCGTTGGAGATTAGTTCAGACCGTGGCAGCATTTTCACCTCAAGATTTTGGGATAGTTTCCAAGAAGCTATGGGCACTTACCTGAATTTCAGCACCGCTTATCATCCCCATTCGCAAGGCCAAGTTGAACGAGTCAATCAAGTGCTTGAAGATATGCTCCGGTCTTGTGTCATCTCCTTCGGCAAGAAATGGGAGGAATCTCTTCTGTTTGCTGAATTCTCGTATAACAATAGCTACCAAGCTAGTCCGAAGATGGCACCCTTTGAAGTTCTCTATGGGCGTAAGTGTCGAACCCCTCAAAATTGGTCAGAAACTGGGGAACGGGCACTCGTTGGTCCGGACATTATTCAACATGCCGAAGATCAGGTTCGCGTTATCCGTGAACATCTGAAAGCTGCTCAGTCCCGCCAGACAAGCAACTATGACCGCAAGCACAAGTAAATGGTCTATCAACCTGGTGAATACGCGTACCTCCGTGTCACTCCCATGAGAGGCACTCACCGTTTCAGGATCAAAGGAAAGTTAGCTCCTCGCTACATTGGTCCGTTCCGTATCCTTTTCAGAAGTGGACCAGTGGCTTACCGATTGGAGTTGCCGTCGAACCTCTCCCAGGTCCACGATGTATTCCACGTGTCGCAACTCCGTCGCTGCTTCAAGGACCCTATTCGTGAAGTGGAACATGATATGATTGAGCTGCAACAGGACTTGACTTATCAAGAACATCCGAGCCGCATTCTTGATCAGTCTGAACGTCGAACCCGCAACAAGACAACCAAGTTCCTCAAAGTTCAGTGGTCGAATCATTCTGAAGATGAAGCCACTTGGGAACGCAAAGATCGTCTTCGTGATGAATACCCCGATCTTTTCCCCTCTACCGCTTAAATTCTCAGGACGAGAATTCTTGTAGTGGGGGAGATTTGTAACATCATCACTGTCATGTAATAGTAATCACTACAGTGATCCTCTTGTTAATGATCATTACTGTTGCTAATCATGGCATGATTATCTTTGCTTTTGATCGCATCCAAAGTCCCCTTTTGTTGGCATTAAAATTTATGTGGCAAATAAAAGTTCATCCAAAAATTGTGCAACCAATTTTGACAAATCCCTAAAAGTCAGTACACCATGTTAGAACAACATTGGGATTTGTTGCAATGACCTAATAAATCAAACAATTGAAAACAATAGCAAAACATCAATATTTAATCATATTAAATATGGCAATAATTCAAATGAATTTAGTTTGCCCCCAAACTTTTTGTGGCACTAGTATAAAGTGAAACACTAATTTTGGAGCTAGTCTACCATTTTACAAAATTGCAGAAGCAAAGAAATCAATTGCAAACAAAAATACAGAAAATAAAATAAAAGAAAAGAAACTAGCCCTATCTTCCGCTCATGGGCAAAAACCCCGGCCCACCCCCCCCCTTTCCCCCCTCCCCACTGGGCCAAGCCCACCCTGTCTTTCTTCCCCCTCCCTCTCCTATTCATGGCTGCGTAGCGGCCATATCCCGGCTGGCCATGCCGTGGGCGTGTCGTGTCGCCCATCGGCGACAAGCCGGCGTGGTTAAGTGCCCCTCTTCGCCCTGGCCCCGGGAAACCCTAGCGTCCCTCCCCGTGCCATCTCCCCCTCGCCTCCCTCCCTCTGGTCGTGCTCACCGTTTGCAGCCGTCGCGGCCACCGTGCACCGCCGTGGCCGGAGGCGACCCCGGACTGCGCCACCTTGTCTAGTCGCCGCGCCGTGGACGCCTTCGTCACCTCCGGGAAGGAATCAGACCAGGACGCACTGCAACCGGCGCCCCTCTTCTTCCACTCCGTCGACAGCCGCCGTCGTCGCAAAAAGATTCTGGCCACCTCGCCTCGCCCCCGAGCCCGCTTTGCTCCCCTGCACGTCCACTGTGAGCTGCGCTACCTTCCCTAACTCCCCCATTGCGAATTTGTGCGACGTACCGCCGACCCCGTCTCCTCGCGCTCCGGTCGCCGTTGTGATGACCATTGCCGCGCTCCCACGCCCCGCTAGCGCTCGCTAGTGGCACAGACCTGCTCCTAGTGCGTAGTAGCTCACGCCCCGCTATTCCCCGCTCGAGAAAACGCACGGGAAGTGAGTTCCCCGTCTAGCCCGAGAACAACCGCCGCCAAAGCCCGTCGCCGGCGCCGCTCCGGTGCATCCTCGGCCACCCCGCGACCACCCAACAACGCGCAGTGAGCTCCTCTCTCAAATAAGCCTTCTCACGCCCTCTCCCGTGCCCCGTAACGTGCGCGCGCGCGAGCTCGCCGCCGGTGAGGTCATGGGTAGCTGACCCGCGGGCCCTACCCGTCAGGGAGGCCATTAGTGGCTAACCAGCCAATTACATGCGGGCCCAGCCCCTTAACTAAGCCCATGATTAAGGTTTAACAGATAAAACTGTCTGGGTCCATTACATGTGGGCCCATATACTTAATTAATTCTCTGGATAACAGAAATTGATTAATTAACTAATGTGCCTATGACACCTGGGTCCCACTGCCAGGTTTAATTAATAAAATGGATTAGTTAGTACTGAGTCACCGACTGTTGGGCCCCACTGTCAGATTAATATTTGTAAGAATTTAGATAAATTACAGTGTATGGCATGTGGGCCCAGGCCCTATTTAAATTGATTAAATGTTTTTATTATCTCTGTGAGGCTGACCAGTAGGACCCACTGGTCAGGTTTGACCAGTCAACCCCTCCGTGGATAATGTTAGGTTTTATTAATAAAAGAAATTCCAAAAATCATTTAAATTGATTTAAAACTTTAAAATTCAATATCTTTTAAACCGTAATTCAGTTTCAAAAACTTTATACATCAAAATTGATCAGAAAAATATAACGAATACAATACGCTATCCGTATGTCTACCAAACCCCTTTAACACATCGAACATCGAACCGTTCCCCTCCGGACCGGCTGTCCGATGATTGCCTGATACCGATAAACTATACGGATGAATATATTCTGAACACGGAAGTTGTTCAGAATGGATAAACTAACACGGTTACACCCTTCACATGTTTTTCGGGTGTCCACGACACCTCCGGCATGGTACCTTCCCCCTCCGGACACCCTATCCGATAATTACCCGGACCTGGTAGTTCATCCCCGGATGAATTCCCGCTCAGAGCATAATACATCATACTGCGTTAGTACACCGATAGCACTTCATTTGTCATGTCATGCTTATGTTTGCTATGATTGCTTTGTATTTAATGTTTCTTCCCCCTTTTATTCTTCGGTAGACCCCACTGCTACCGCCGACTACACCGCTGCTGGGTAGGACTACTTCGTCGACGACCCCACACCTACCGTCGAGCTTCCAGGCAAGCAGAGCCATTCTCTTCCCCAGATATCGCCTACCTTTCCGTACTTTTCTTACACTAGGCATTACTGCTGCTGCTACGTTACAATCCTATTCAATTGCATAGCCTGTTTTTGTCGCCCCTTGATGTACCTTCCTTTATCCTATGCTTCCTATTATATATATTATATTCAGCAGTGAGCCCTGCGCATTATTAGCTAGGATTAGATAGAGGGCCGTGATCACTCAGGGGGGTGAGCGCGGATACAAATATTATAACTGCACAGGTACAGTACAATGCAGACACCGCCTCAGGCCCCTACCTCGGCTCTGCCGAGCCACCATCAAGTGTGAGCTATCGAGGAGTGATCCTTGTACTCCACTCTTTGTTGACTCTGTATAGCCGCTCTAGGTACCTGAGAAACGGTTGTCCTTCAGGTAAGAAGTCGGGCGACCCAACGGTGCCCGCGAGCGGTATTGCGACGGGACGACGGGGAGGGTACGACCAGTGTACCGGTGTGCTTGGCCCCTGATCGTTGGCCACGAGAGTTACCAAACCACGAAAGTCGAGCTCCCCCAGGAGCACACGCGAGACAAGGTAAGGAGTCGGTTCACCTTGTTGGTAACCGCAGAGACTTGGTGGGACGACAGGGCATGCACCGATGTACTGGTGGTCCTGACTGCTGTCGTTGTCCGCGGGTCAGTTAAGTCGAGGCAACGATAACGGTTGTCCCGCAAGTTAATAAAATGATAAATGGTTCGGTGGATGACTTGAGAGGCCCGTTGGTCTGTACGCACTACCTTCACGTGGGATAAGGAGTTATGGGCTCCCCTTCGTCGTAGTTCATTCGAAAGCTCTTCAGACGTCAGCAGTATCGCGGTCTGATTGCCGGGAAGTTGTGTGTCTTCTTTACTCGCGAGTGGTGTTTGATTTTGCTTCCCGGCCAGCCTCACACCGTGCAGAAGAGTGAAAGGGTGAGGGACCTAGACCCCTTGGCGCATAGGATTTAGTCCGGCGGATGGCCTCTCTACTGAGCCTAGGATGGGCTGCGCCGTGTCGGATAGCTTTGGTGGAGCGTTCCCTAACAAGGTTCCCGCCACCCTAGAGATCCGAGCGTGCAGGCTGAACAGTAGTGCACCCCTGCAGGGAGTTTAATCTATTCGAATAGTCGTGTCCACGGTAACAGGACGCTTTATGCTGAAGCTGGATCTTACCACTACAAACTATTATTATTAAACTGTATGGTTTCGGGTTTTCTTCCTCACTGGGATGTCGAGGAGGGGATCTCGGAGGCATTGTTAATTATTACAACTTACTATTATACAATGCTGCAGCAACTTCTGCTGCATTGTTATTTTATGCTTTATATTGAACTGTTGGTTATATTCTCCTCATGCTGCAAGACTCATCGGAAGATGCTAGTCTTCGTTAGGCCTAGCTTCTTACCCTTATTCTGATTTCTATCTTGCATTCCACCATATATAGCCTTCCCTTTCCATTTGATACTATGCATAATTGCTTAGTAGCGGACGTAAGACTCGCGGGTATGCTAGATACTCACCTTTGCTTTATTTCCCCTTTTCGTTTTGCCTGATCGGCTGCTGCAGTCGACGTTGGAGCCAAGGAGCAGGAGTACCCCGGAGGGGACTACTACGACGTCGAGTTCCCCTTCGACCAGGAGTAGTTCGGTGGATCCCAGGCAGGAGGCCTCGCCTTTTCGATCTGTATCTCTGATGTCATTTGTGCTAGCCTTCTTAAGGCAAAACTTGACTAACTATGTCTGTACTCAGATATTATGGCTTGTATGACTTATGTATTCGGATCCTCGAGATCCATGGTATTGTAACATATTGGTTTATCCTTTTGTGTTTAGTGTTGTCTTGTGATATTCTCACCGTGGCACCCTAATCTCAGTCGTGTACCCTGCGTGTATGATTACTGTACACGAATTGATTTTGGGGGCGTCACATCACGCCACATCCGGGAAGCGCTCATGGTGGTGGAGAAGCTCCCAGAGAACAATCCTCCCTCCGGTAGGGTGCCGGGATGAGGTCGTCTAGCGATCCCGATCTCGAGATCGCGGCGGCGGCGGAACAAAGGTGAAATTCGCGATGCGGGGTCTCTTTTTAGGGTTTCTGCATCGGGAAGTAAATATAGTCCGAAGGGGGGCACCAGGGGAGGTGTCCTCCTCCCAGGCGGACTGTGGGCGCAACCCCACCCCAGGCGGAGCCATGTGGTCACCTGGGAGGTGGGTAGACCCCCTTCGGCTCTCCTTCGGGCTTCCGGAGGCTTCCGTTATGCTGATTTTTTATATATTTTTCTTGGATTTTTTGGGCACTATAAATATGGGTATAAACCTGCAATTCACAGACATCAGCAGACAGAAACTTGCACTGTGTGCACTGATTTAGTAGGTTAGTCCAAATATGTGTTAAAAGGTATGAAAGTGTAGCAAAACACATAGCAACGTCACCCAAATGAGCATGGAACAAGCAGAAATTATAGATACATTTGGGACGTATCAGTTGGGAATCGCCTTCGTGGTGATATCTCAAGGGGAATAGGGTGTGCCTTCGTGGCGTAGGTGTGCCTTTGTGGTAACACCCACCCCTCCAAACGGTGAGTAGCTTCCCTCCAAGGAAGTGAACATCGGGATACATCGTCTTCTTCGCATCATTCGGTTATCCTTACCCTTTCCCCTTTACTAGCATTACCTTGTTGTTACCTTGTTGTTTATCCCTCAATTGCTACTTTATATTGTGCCTGTTGTTGTCTTTATCCTAGCTAGTTCATCCTTGCAATTGTTAGGCACACCTTTATCTTCCGCACTATTGCCTAAAATTGCTAAGTAGTGCTAAAATTTGTAATTGTATCTATTCAGCCCCCTCTAGGCCTATCTCGGTCCTTTCACCATCTTATACTTGGGTTTCCTCAATGGGTGTGTGTGATCCGCACCATCAGAGCCCTACCGCCACCACCGTGGCTCGGAGCACACTACGGCTGATGGCCCTGCTTCCTCTGCCCCAAGCACGTCGACATCGCCTCAGCCTCTTCATCGAGCTTCATTGCCCACAAGGTGCTCAGTCAATTACCCGACCATGTGAGGTACAAATCCGACCATGGTCAATAGTGTGGATGAGTGTTTTTACAAGAATTTTATCGAGTCATTATCGTCCAAGGAATCATCTGATGATGATACCGATATTTTAGCTTCCACCCTTCTCACGAATGATCACATTGTGAGGCAGCTGCCAAAGTTCAAAGGTTCAATGTCGGGGCATGCTCCTGCATTGAAACGAAATAGATAGCATGGTCATCTCCTTCTATATGATGACTACTTTAATGAAGCGCCACTTTTCCCTCTAAGTATTTTCGGTGACGGTTCCAGATGGAAAGGCTGTTGTTCAATCGTATTTGGGGGGAGGGATGATCGCTTATGATGATTATTTAAAATGCAAGTATGATGCTACTAGCAAGGTTGGATTCGCCTCTTACCAGAAATGCACACTAGCTATTCAGATGCTTGCATATGGAGTTCATGGTGATCACATTGATGAGTATATGCGCATGAGTGAGTCCATTTGCCTAGAGTCATTGTACATATTCTATAGAGTCGTGGTTCAGGTGTTTGGTGCGAAGTACTTAAGGCTACCAAATGCTGAGGATACAAACTGATTGTTGGAGATCAATGTTGCGAGAGGATTTCCAGCAATGCTTGCTAGTATAGATTGTATGCATTGAGAGTGGAAGAACTGCCCATTTGCTTGGAAGGGACGATACAAGGCACATGTTGATGGTTGCACGGTGATTCTCGAGGTTGTGGCATATCAGGATCTTTGGATTTGACGCTCTTTTTTTGGCATGTCAGGTTCTCACAATGATATCAACATGCTTCAACGCTCTCTAATGTTTGCGAGGGCTTGCGAAGGCAATGCCCCAGGGGTGAATTTTGAGGTCAATGGCCACCAGTACAACAAGGGATACTATCTAGCGGATGGTATCTATCCTCCGTGATTAACATTTGTGAAGACAATCTCCAACCCTCAAGAAGAGAAGAGAATAAGGTTTACCAAAAGAACAAAAAAGGGCTAAGAAGGATGTGGAGCGTGATTTTGGTGTGCTGCAATCTCGTTGAGCTATTGTTTGGTACCCTGCAAGATGTTGGGGTGTTGAGACTTTGGGGGAGGTGATGAATGCATGTGTGATCATGCACAACATGATCGTAGAGGATAAGCGTGATGGCGATATCTTTGATCAGGGGTGAGAGTACCAAGGTGATAATGTTGTGCCTATTGTTGGATCGACATCATATGTACAGTTCCTCCAATTTCATCGTGATATGCGTGATCGGAAAACTCACGTGCAACTGCAGTTGAGCATATGTGGAGTCACATAGGAGACCATTAGTGGTTTGTAAAATTATATGTGCTTTCATTTATGCGCTACAATTTATTGTTGTGTAAACTATATGATTCGGTACAATGTCTGCTTTATAATAAAATGATTTGGTACAATATATGGTTCGTATGTATTGTTTTGTGAACTATATGTGCAATAATATGCATTCATTGTATTGAAATGATCAAAATTTATGCTCATGCAAAAATAACATCATTTATAACAAAATAAAAATTATAGTAAATATAGAATTGTCCGCTCACGTGAGGATCTTTTGTAGGGTGATATATCTCTCTTTCAGCCAGATGAATCTGAATTTTCATAATTCGAATCTTTAAAAGAGATAAACTATCACCTAGAGACATCTCCTCACGAGAGTGTTCATATTTCGTTTTGCTATAATACTAATGTGGATATCGAAACTTTACTGCTTCCCCTTATAAAAAGGTCGGCGAGACTCTCCGGTGGCGACGTGGGCTAAAAACTGGTCTCGGGGTTCATATGCGTCGTCCCCTTTGGGTTGGATGCAGAGCGACCTGGTGATCCGCATATGGATCAAACATCAATCCGTTTAGCAATCCAAACGGACAAAAATGATCAAAGATGGATCATTTTGGATTGTTCCCTTGGCGTTGCCCTTGCATCCTCAGTCGAAAGAGAGTGGCGTTTATAAGCGGAAAACCCTTCCTATCAGAAGGCTGATCTAAGAAAATTGCCATACTACTGCCATAACTCTAATCGTCCTGTCGCGTGCCATTGTCTAGTCGCCGGTCAGATGAGACCAACGGTGAACAACATGTTGCTGGCTCGCTGCGCTCTTTCCCTACCTCTTATTCATCTCCACCGTTGATCCGATGAGACACAAAGTGAGCACATGGTGTTGCTGCCCTTTCCCCTTCCTCTTAATCATCGCTCCAGCCGGTCCGACTCCGTCAATACGCACAAGTAATAGGCCCGCGGGAAGCAACGTATACGCATCATACATCATCGCATGCTTCCGTTCTCGTCGCCACATCCCGAAGCTTTCATGCATCTCACCGCTGCCATAGGCGATGGTGACGAGGATGGTGATGGGGAGCAAGGACTGCCAACACCACCGCCCCGACGAGATCGTTTATCCCATGGCGATCTGAGACTTCCCTCTGCCTGGTGTCCTCATCCCGATGCTTCCTGCCATCAATGGCGATGCAACCAGTTTGTCAACATATGCACCCGACAGTGGCAACTTGTTCTTCAATGTCATAGATGTAATGCTTCAAACTGTGTATTATATTCTTTTTACGTATGCAATGTCACATGTTCCTATGTACGTAAGATGCGACAAATTTGTTTTTCTCTTTTTACAAAATCATCGCAAAGCTTCTATACTACTTGTCTACTTGGTTCGTGTTTCCAACATCTATCTACCAAACTATGGTTTCTATGTCTCACCAACAAATCAAATGCATCAAAATTACATCTGGCATGCTTCAACCATCATAAAATTGTGCATGGAAATACAATCATATGTGCTTCAAAGCAGAAACTTTGTTTTACAACACTTCAAAGCAGAAACTTGAAGAAAAGGCAAACGCATCTTATCAGTTGGTCTGGCACAAAACTTTTATCAAACGGGGGGTCATGATGGCGAAATCACTAATTGTAGAATATTCGTAGCAACGAACAACCCGTTTCCTCCGCACGCGCCAAGTGGCACGCTCTGGTGCTTTTCCATTTTTCCTGTTTTTAGAGGCACGCGTGCCTCTCGTGGAGGCACGATGGTGCCTCTCACGAAGGCACGATGGAGCCTTTTCAAGGAGGCACGAGTGCCTTTCGTGGAGGCACGATAGTGCCTCTCGCGGAGGCACGGTCGTGCCTCTTTTTTTCAAAAAAAATGATTTTTTCCCACCGAAACGTATAGAAAAAAACGTGTGAAATCGGAAAAGTCGAAAAAACCACCGATAAAAACAATTTTAAACACCAAAAACACATACACAAAAATAAAAATAAACGAAATCCCAAAAAGACGACGTGAACGCGACACGTGGCACTGTTCGTTGAATCGAAGTGCAAAACGAATACTCCTTAATTAGTTGTCCTCATAGGACGTTGATTCTTCTTTAAATCTCCCACCACCGCTCGCGAAAGCAACCCATCATCTTAGCTGGGCCAAACTAGTGTTCTACAGCCCAATAATTTGTGGCTTATAAGCCCCTCCGTCCCAAACTTTCCACCCCTCTCTCGGTCCCCAAAACCCTAGTCTCCCACTCGGCTCCGCCGCAGCTACCCTAAAAAAGAAAGCAAAGCTCCGCCGCAGCCGGAGGCAGATGGAAGTTGACAGAGCCCCGACCGCTGCTGCGGCAGGTTCGAGCGCGATGGCGGTGGAAGCGGCCGGCGGCGTGGAGAAGCCGCGGTTCGACGCTCTCATGCCAAGCGAGATGAGCGGCGGGAGGCCACAGTACCGCAAGGTCCAGGTGCCGCCGCACCGCTTTGCGCCGCTGAAGAAGGCGTGGTTGGAGATCTACACCCCCGTCTACGAGCACATGAAGGTCGACATCCGCATGAACCTCAAGGTTAGTAACCGGTCTCAGTTTTCTAATGTGTCGTTGCAACTTCTGAATGGTAATAGGAAGGAACTCGTCTGATCTGTGTTCTCCCCCTGTCATTTAAAACGCGCGATTCGATGAGTAATTATGGAGAGAATTGTTGGGTCTGTTGTTGATAATATTTTCTTGTACGGTTTTGTTTAAGCTCCAGTGAAACTTCTGTCCTCAACAGTCTATAGGTTGATTTTTCACTCGTCAAGTAGAAAGCCGTTCGTTTTGATTAGAGGCTTCTTTATGAATCCGACCGATTGGGTAAAAGGTTAGCAGTATGTATTGAAGCCAGTAAATGTTTGCTGGATATCCTTGTTAATTGCTTATACTTTATTTCAGTTCATCATGATGAAGCAAATGATACAAATTATTGCCACCAACTGAGCATTTGATCTGATCAATTAGCTTAGTGATTTTTTGCTGGAACCTTTAGTGTTGTTCTGCTAGAACACAGCTATATGTGACTATTGGTTTGACATTTGCCTTGTGGCTGGTGGTTTCTCATGGTTTTTGGGTGCAAACTTTTAGTGCTTGTTAAGAGGGGGAAAAGTTGTTAGATATCTCTGAATGTTTAGCATTTAGCTGTCTCCTTCACAGCAATTTCATTATGTCTGTTTTCTTTTCACAGGCAAAAAGGGTCGAGCTGAAAACAAGGCAAGATACACCAGATGTGAGCAATCTTCAGAAATGTGCAGACTTTGTGCATGCTTTTATGCTTGGATTTGACATTGCCGATGGCGTTGCCTTGCTTCGGCTTGATGACCTCTATGTGGATTCCTTTGAGATCAAGGATGTGAAGACACTTCGAGGTGAGCATCTGTCGCGTGCGATTGGCCGCCTATCAGGGAAAGGAGGTAAGACCAAATATGCCATCGAGAACTCTACCAGGACTCGCATAGTTATCGCTGACACGAAGATCCACATACTTGGCTCTTTTGTTAACATCAAGGTTGCCAGGGATTCACTCTGTAGTCTTATCTTAGGTTCTCCTGCTGGCAAGGTCTATTCTAAGTTAAGGGCTGTGTCTGCTAGGTTGGCAGAAAGGTATTAGTTGAGTCTTGGTCACATTATATAGCTGCAGTTTTGGCCTTGTAAGGTGTTGTATCCGCTCATGTGCTATGAATTGTCTTGATATGAAAAACATGTAAGTGCTGAGAGATCTGTAGTGATATTCCGTCTTCTGTTCTTGGCTTTTTCTTGAGGAATGCTCTGCTATTACATAATATATGTTTGCTTCCACTGTTATTCCTATATGTCAAAAGACTATTGTATAAGTTGTGCTGTCTAATTTTCCTTGTGTATGTGTTATATTATATGACAAAGTTAACATAGATTCTGGAATTGTCAGATTTGGTTTATTTACCCCTTTAAATTTACCGCAATGATGGCTGTGTATTCTATGGAAAGCTGCATTTCATGGCAAGCCAAAGTGCTAATATTTACCCACAAAAAAAGTGCTAATATTTACGCTGAACCTCACTGGTACTAGGTGAGATTGCATGTCTACTACTAGTATGTGAAATTAAGCTTCTATGATTGTTTGGATGTCCATAATTTCTTGCTTTGTTCTACCAATCTTGGATTACCCTCCTGTGCAGAGTTTGAGCTGGATTTGGAATAAATTGATAACAAATGTTCAAATGTTTAGCTTTTCTAGCATACTGTGATGCCTGTGATACTAGGCTATTTTGATTTCAGTTCTATGTTGTCCAAACATTTAATTTTTGTATTAAAATGATCCTACGCATGTCTCGGGGATGAGTGACAAACGAGGGCCTAGCAAGCATGCCAATCACCCTGCATCTTCCCACGTCCAAAAGTATGCATCCTTCATTTCTAAGGCATGCATATTTTCTGTATTTTGGAAACTGGAGTCTCTCTGAAGGTACCTAGAATATACTGTACTTCATTTTTGAGAAAGCATGTTTAAACCTTATGTCAGTCCTTTAGGACGTTGAAGTTGTACTAAGCAAACATTTTGTAGGATTACATTTTGCACTTGTGTTGTCCTGAGTTAGCTCCGCCTATGTTTTTTTTAGATGTAGCCTGTCCCAAGCCCGGGTACAGGAGGAGGGTTGTGTTAGGCTTGGCGAGCCAACGTGAAAACCCAGTCACTCTTATGGATATGAAACCCAAAAGAACATCGTTGGGGCGTAACCCTCTTATCGACGCGTCACATCGGAACCCGAGTGTGGTGACAAATGAGCAAGGGTTGGGATGTCACCCCCCTGGTGGCGCGCCATATCTTGATTTGGATACGGTGACAAGTGAGCAAGGATAGGGTCGTCGCATCCTTAGTGGCGCGCTACATCGTCGTCTGGGTGTAGTGAAAAATAAGCAAGGGTCTTCGCATTTGACTCGACGAGTGCGAAGGGTAAGGAAGCTAGCCGAGCCTAAGAGGATTCGCATAGGTAGTTGAAACGTAGGGTCCTTGACAGGTAAGTTGCGGGAGTTAGTGGATGCAGCAGTGAGGAGAGGTGTTGATATCCTATGCATCCAAGAAACCAAGTGGAAGGGACAGAAGGCGAAGGAGGTAGAGGAGACCGGTTTCAAGCTGTGGTACACGGGGACCATTGCGAACAGAAACGGAGTGGGTATCTTGATCAACAAGAGCCTCAAGGATGGAGTGGTAGACGTCAAGAGGCAAGGTGATCGGATTATCCTGGTCAAGCTGGTCGTTGGGGACCTAGTTCTCAATGTTATCAGCGCCTATGCCCCGCAAGTAGGCCACAGTGAGAGCACCAAGTTGGAGTTCTGGGAAGGCCTGGAGGACTTGGTTAGGAGTGTTCCTATTGGTGAGCGGCTCTTCATAGGAGGAGACCTTAATGGCCATGTGAAGCGAGCTGTGAGCGAAGCTAGGGGGCGGGCGTATGAGGACCTCTACCAGCATTTAAACACGAAGCAAGGTGAAAGGGACATCTATAGGATGGCTAAGATCCGAGAGAGAAAGACAAGGGATGTCGATCAGGTGAGATGCATCAAGGACGAAGCAAATCAACTTCTGGTGAAGGACGAAGAGATCAGGCATAGATGGAGGCAATACTTCGACAAGTTGTTCAACGAGGAGAATGAGAGCTCTACCATTGAGCTGGATGACTCCTTTGATGAGATGAACATACGTTTTGTGCGCAGAATCCAGGAGGCCGAGGTCAAAGAGGCTTTAAAAAGGATGAAAGGAGGCAAGGCGATGGGCCCTGACTGTATCCCCATTGAGGTGTGGAGAAGTCTTGGAGACAAAGCGATAGTATGGCTAACCAAGCTTTTCAACCTCATTTTTCGGTCAAACAAGATGCCTGAAGAATGGAGGCGGAGTATATTAGTACCAATCTTCAAGAACAAAGGGGATGTTCAGAGTTGTACTAATTACCGCGGGATTAAGCTAATGTAACAGCCCATGTGCAATAAATTGAAAACATCATGAGATTGTACTTTGTCTGTTGACTTTGTAACTTGGCATGATGCTAAACTTTATAATTTCATGTGGTGATTTAAATTTGCATTGGGATTGGAGCCCATCTGGTTTGTTTGAGTTTGCATCCAAAGTGGCTCAAGAAGGGTGTTGGAGGATTTTTCTTTGTTGCATGCTTGCTCTCCTTGACCCCAAACTTGGCCTAGCCATTTCTTTTGTTATGGCAAGGGTTTTAAAATCCTCAAATTATTTTTGCCATCATCAAAAATATGGGCTCTACTTCAAAGTGATTTTGAATTCAAAAATGAGCTCACATTTTTGTTGTTGCAAAAAATGCCCAAACCATTTTTGCAAATTGAGGAAAAATGCAAGGTTCAAGATTATCAAGGTCATGAAATTTTTCACCTTGTGTTTCCTTCCCCAAATTTCCATAAGCACCTTTTCTATTTAACTTTAAATAGGAAAAGGTACTGTTTTTGCTATGGCAATTTTTTCCTTGCATTCAAAATTGCCCAACCCATTTTTTTGGGGTGATCAATTATGGCTTGAGGGGTTTCAAATATATTTTTATATATTTTTCTCCCCTTTTCTTCTGTCCCTTTTCCTTTTCTTTTTTCCCTGCTGTTTTTATGTTCTGGAAAAGGGCCTTGGTTTCCTTCTTCTTTTTCCTGCGAGGCCAGGCCCATCTGGAGCTTCCTTCCCCGCAACCCATCCACCTTTCCAGCGAAGCGGTACGGAGGGGGAGATCCAGGCCGTGGAGTCCAGATCGTGCGGCTAGGACAGAACCCCTTTCCACGTCGTCCTCCTCCCCCTCTCACACAGGCTCCGGCATCGACGTCGATGACCACCGACGTGGCCTGAGGGGCTCCCCCCTATAAGTTCCGCACCCCCGAGCCCAGGAACCCCCTAGGGTTCCATTTCCTCCAAGCCTTTCCCTCGCCGCCGCCGCTCGAGCGAGATCCGTCCTCCCCTGTTCCGCCGGGCGCCATGACTCCGGTGAGGAATTCGCCGCCGCCTCGCCACAATTCCTTGGGCCCGCGCCTGTTCTGGCCGTCTGTGAACTCACCTCCCCTCTTGCTTCGCGCAGGCAGCAGGGAGGAGCTCCTGAGCGTCCCCGCAACGACGACCCCGCCTCTGACGCGTCTGCTTCCACGTCGCCGTCGAACCCCTTCCGTCAACCGTGTTGCAGTTCGTCACCGGCCACCCCAAGGTGAGCGGCGACCTGCCCCGTGCCCGTAACGAGTAGTCCGGTAGCCGTTCGTCCTCGCGCGTAGTTCGATGCGGTTTTTCCCGCTGTAGAGGTCGCCGGCGTGTCTCCGTGGTCGATGCGATGGTGTGGCCGTCCGGGACGTGTCCTCCCGTGCTCCAGGAACGCGCAGGACGCGCGTGTGGCAGCCAAGGCATTGCCTTTGCGCGTGCCAGGACCAAAGTGATGCGGGTTTGAACCCCGTGTGTCCGTTGCCGCCGTGGTATTCCGGCGAGGTGCACGACGCCGTCGACGAGCCCCCGCTGCAACCAAGAGTGAAAGTGGAGTCGTGGTGGTTCCATTCAGATGTAACGCCTCGCCCTTGAGCTCCCGGAGCACAGCAGCAGCCGCAGTGGTCGCCGGAAGTTGCCCGCCTGCGTCAGCTTCTGAACCGGGTTGTCGGGTGTTCAAGGTTCAGTTAACGCAGAGGTGTAGGACTTCTTCTCAAATGCCTGGCTTTTGTTCGAAGTCGCGTTGCTGGTGTAGTGGTGACCGAGCAGGGCAGCCAGCGTTGCGGTGTGGGTTTGAACCCCACGGGAGGCAGATTGCCCCCCCCCCCATTTTCTTTTTCCTTTTAAGTGAGAGGCTGACCACTGGGCCAGCCATGGTCAGTGACTCAGGCCACCGTGGCCTGCTGGGCTCAGCTGGGCCCAAGTGATGACTTCTTCAACTGGCAGGGAACGCTTGTGAGTGCTCCACCACTGAGCAACGGCGCCTTTCAGATGATAAGACGCAAAGTTCACATAGTTGGTTGGATCGACATTAGCAGACTCCAGCTCGTGAGTGATGTCGCGAAGTCAGTCATCAGCATCCAACGGCTGAACAGTGTTGCGGAACATAGTGGGGTTGAGGCTGGTGAAGTCGTGCAGAGTCACGGTGGCGTGCTGATGGTGGTGCCCATTCTGATTCGGCTGGGGGAACTGAGCCATGATATTCTGCATGAACTGACCTTTCATCTCGAACTGCTGCATCATCGCGGCCATGTAATCCGGCGGCGGAGGTGGGTCGTTGGCACCACGACCACGACCACGACCACCACGACCAGCCATCCTGCTAGAATTTAACAGGGGTATTTCAGCGATGAAAATTTAACGAGATACCGGAATCAAGCCTGAAGTAAAACGACAATGAAAAGGAGGCGCAGATATATATAGGAGTAGTCATATAAGACATACACATTCACACACAAAGTCAATCGAAAATCGGGCAGCGTAACGTCGTAGAAATTAAGGAAAAAGGACTCACTAGGCGGCGCGCAGACCGCGGTTAGGATTACACGACATGACATAGATTCCACTATGTCAATCACGCCGCAAGAAAACTGTTGGCCACAGGAGTTAATGCCAGAGAACGCGCGGCCTGCCCAGAATGAGAATGGGATCCGCGGTCCGGGACCTGGGGTATGACTCCTGCGACACGACTCAATCAATGAGGGAAGCACCAAAAACGTCGGGTGGAATCAAGAGAACGTGATCCTAATGTCAGCTTTTGTAAAACTTACCAGCAAGGATAAGAGAGCAGATTCCCAAAGCATAGGTAAGGAGAAAAGGATCCTAATACCATAGATATCACCCGTAGTGACATCGATGTGGGCCCGTAAGCCAAATATTAAGTTAGCAAAATAGTTTTTCAAAGTCTAGACTCAACTTCGACCAAGTAGTGGTGGGGTGGCTTCCTACAGGCAGTCGGCTCTGATACCAACTTGTGACGCCCCCAAAATCAGACCGTGTACAGTAATCATACACACAGGGTACACGACTGAAATTAGGGTGCCACGATGATAATATCACAGCACAACACTAAACACAAAAGGATAAACAAATATGTTACAATAGAGGGGGTCACGCGGACCCGAATACATAAGTCATACAAGCCATAATATCTGAGTACAGACATAGTTAGTCAAGTTTTGCCTTAAGAAGGCTAGCACAAATCACATCAGAGATACAGATCGAAAAGGCGAGGCCTCCTGCCTGGGATCCACCGAACTACTCCTGGTCGACGGGGAACTCGACGTCGTAGTAGGCGCCTCCGGGGTACTCCTGCTCCTGGGCTCCAACGTCGGCTGCAGCGGCCGATCAGGCAAAACAGTAAAGGAAATAAAGCAGGTGAGTATCTAGTATACCCGCGAGTCTTACGTCCGCTACTAAGCATTATGCATTGTATCAACGGAAAGAAGAGGTTGAATATAGTGGACTGAAAGACAGAAATCCAGAGCAAGGGTAAGAATCTAGGCCTATCAAAGACTAGCATCTTCCGACGATGTCTTGCAGCATGAGGTAAGAATCAACCAACAGTTATATAAAGCATAAAGTAACAATGCAGCAGAAGTTGTTGCAGCATTGTATAATAATAAGTTGTAATGATTAACAATGCCTCCGAGTTCACCTCCTCGACATCCCCGCGAGGAAGAGAACCCGGAACCATACAGTTTAATAATAATAGTTTCTAGTGGTAAGATCCAGCTTCAGCATAAAGCGTCCTGTTACCGTGGACACGGCTATTCGAATAGATTAATCTTCCCTGCAGGGGTGCACTTGTGTTACGCTACACGCACGGATCTCCAGGGTGGCGGGAACCTTGTTAGGGAACGCTCCACCGAGGCTATCCGACACTTCATAGCCCATCTTTCAAACTCAACAGAGAGGCCATCCGCCGGTCTAAATCCTAAGTACGTCGGGCCTTGGACCCCAACCCGAATGTACTCCTGCACGGTGCGCGGCTGGCCGGTGAAGTTGAAGCAAATCCAAATAAGACATCACCGCGCGAGCAAATAAGACAACACCACTTCCCGGCAATCAGCCCGCAGTACTGCTGACGTCTGAAGAGTCCTCGGACGACACTACGAAGCAGAGGAGCCCATAACTCGTAATTCCCACGGGTAGGTAGTGCGTACATGGCATATAGCCAACTCAAGACATTCACCGAACCATTTAGCATTTTAATTAACCTGCGTGACAACCGTTATCGTTGCCTCGACTTAACCGACCAGCGGACAACGACAGCAGCCAGGACCACCAGTACATCGGTGCCTGCCGCGTCGTCCCACCAAGTCACTGCGGTTACCAACAAGGTGAACCGTCTCCTTACCTTGTCTCGCGTGTGCTTCTGAAGGAGCTCGACTTTCGGGTTTTGGTAACTCTCGCGGCCAACGATCAGGGGCCAAGCACACCGGTACACTGGTCGTACCCTCCCTGTCGTCCCGTCGCAATACCTCTCACGGGCACCGTTGGGTCGCCCGACTTCTTACCTGAAGGGCAATCGCCGTTCAGGACCCTATGGCGGCAAGACAAAGTCAGCCTCGTGTGGAGTACAAGGAGTACTCCTTGATAGCTCACACTTGAGGTGACTAGGCATAACCCAGATAGGGGCCTTAGACGGTGTCTGCATGTACCGTACCTGTGCAGTTTATAATTATCGTATCCGCGTTCACTCCCCTGAGTGACCACGACCCTCTATCTAATCCTAGCTAACAATGCGCAGGGCTCACTGCTGAATAATGCATAATAATAATAATAGGTAGCACAGGATAAAGGAGGTACATCAAGGGGCGGCAAAAAAACAGGCTATGCAATTGAATAAGATTGTAACGTAGCAGCAGCAGTAACAATGCCTAGTGCAAGAAAGTACGGAAAGATAGGCGATATCTGGGGAAGAGAATGGCTCTGCTTGCCTGGAAGCTCGGCGGTAGGGGTAGGGTCGTCGACGAAGTAGTCATACTCAGCAGCGGTGTAGTCGACGACAGCAGCGGGGTCTACCGGAGATTAAGGGGGGAAGAAAATAGTAAATACACAACAATAATATACAAACAATAGCATGACATGACAGATGGAATGTTAACGGTGTTCTAACGCAGTGCAATGCACATTGCTCGGAACGGAAATTCATCTGGGGATGAACTACCGGCTCCGGGTGATTATCGGACAAGATGTCCGGAGGGGGAAAGGATCAAGCCGGAGGTGTCGTGGGTACCGGACAAACATAAGGGAGGTGTATCCGTGCTAGTTGATCTATTCCGAGAAACATTCGTGTTCGGAATAAATTCATCCGGGCACTCTAACAGTACCGGACAATTTATCGGACTGCCGGTCCGGAGGGGGAACGGTTCGATGTTCGTTGTGTTAGAGGGGTGTGATAGGCATACGGATAGCGTATTCGTATTTGTTATATTTTTCTGATCAATTTTCATGTATAAAGTTTTTGAATCCGAGTTACGGTTTAAAAGTTATTGAATTTCAAAGTTTTAAATCATTTAAATGATTTTCTGAATTTCTTTTATTATTTATTCAACATTATCCAGAACATTATCCAAAACATTATCCAAAACAGTGCCTGACATGTGGGACCCACATGTCAGCCTCTGTTTATTTATAAAACATTTTATTAAATCAGAAATAGCCTCTGGGCCCACATGTCATTCTCTAATATTAAACTAAAACAATGTAATTAGTCTAAATCACTGGTGGGGCCCAGGTGTCAGCCTCACAGTAGCAATTTAATCATTTTAACTAATTGGAATGGGCATGGGGCCCAGGTGTCATACACCAGGGGGGTTAACTAACCTTTTTAGTTTAACATGATTATTAGGGGGGGGGAAAGGGCCCGCAGGTCAGTGACCAGGGGGGTCATTAGTGTTAATATAAACGGCCTGACAAGGGGGGCCCGCCGGTCAGCGTCACAGGGAGCACGCCGGCGGCGAGAACTCCGGCGAGGTCGCCGTTTCGGCCGATTCCCACGGCCATTTGACGCGCGGGGCAGTGCGTTTGGACCAGGGGACCCGGGCGCGGCGATCTGAGGTGGTGGCGTGGACCGCGGCGACCGGAATCCACGCCGGCGACGAGGACAGCGGCGGTTTCCTCGGGTCATCGACGGGAACGCGGTTACAGGGGAAACTCTCGAGCGGGGGATGGTTAGGCGGGTGCAGCGGGCCACCAGAAGCACGTGCGTGCCACTAGCGCGCGCTAGGATGGTTCAGGACGACGACGACGTTCATGGCGGCGGCGGCCGGAGCATGCGAAAGGGGCCTTTTGCACTAGAGCTAAACGGGCGGCTACGGATAGTTGGCGACGGCTGTGGTGCTCACCGGGATCACGTAGAGGGTGGCAATGGGCTCGGGGAGGGCTTGGAGCTGCCGGATTTCGTCGGGGATCTCGCCGGAGTCGAAGACGAAAACTTTGACGGTGCGGTTTCTGTGGTGGCCTGCGGCTCGATTCCTCCACGGGGAAGACGAAGTCGACGACGACGAGCTCGCTGGACACGGTGGCTTGGGCTAGTTCGTCGAGTGGCCGCGGGTGGCCACGACAGTGAACGGTGGCGGCTCGGGAGGATTTTCCCCGAAGCGTGCGAGGCGAGGAGGAGGGGAATGGGGATGCGGGGTTGTCCAGGGGGTCGACCGGGGTGGCCTTATCCCGTCGGCGTCGGGAGGGAGCAGGTGGGGGCGGGGCCAGCTCGCCAGCGTCGTCGGCGAGCTCGGCCGTACGGGAGCAGGTGGGGGGGGGGGGGGTTGGGGAAGAAGACAAGGGATGCGGGGTGGGCTGGGCTGAGGTGGGCCTCGCCCCAGGCGAGCTTTAATCATTTTTCCTTTTTCTTCTTATTTTCCATTCTGTTCTTTTCCTTTTGTATTGGTTTTAATTGCTTTAACATTTTTTTTTAAAATATGTGACCTGGCCCATAATTAGGAGTGTATATTTCCAGAGTGCCACAAAAAGTTTAGGCTTAAAATAAAACCATTTACTATTCCTTTATAATATTCAATTGTCAAATGGGGCTGTTTTGCTTGGTGTTTGGATTGTTTGAATTTTCCAGTGGCAAAATAAAATACCATAACCACATGGGCATGACCCAATGATTATTAGTGATTTTATAAAAGTGGTCCCATGATTTTTGGGCAAAGTTTAATTGCAACATATTTTTCATAGCAACCAAAAGGCATTTCTGAATATGATCAAAAGCAAAGTGGGTCATGGCAAGGTTTGCATAGTGATTAGCAACAGTGATTAGTCCACAGTAAAAATGATTACTGTTACAGGCAACTGAGGGTGTTACATAGCCAGTACTTTGGTATATTGCGTTGCTCTGCTCTAGGTGGGTCGTCGCCGGCATGAGGGGATCGCCCGGTTTTGCTCCAGTGACTAATTCGAGGCCATCCAGCCAAATTCTAAAGTGAACATGTCCATCATTCAACAGTGTGCCGTCTTCGAGCATGGCAAGGAGGTAGGGGCTTCCTTTGATGATGGATTTGGTTGGATGTGTCTTCTCTAAGCCTTGGCGTTTCGGCAATGGCACGCCTTGCTCTGTCGTCGGTTACCTCTCCTGAGCCGATCATCCCCGCGCACAAGAGGACCCTGACATCTCAGCTATGAGCTCTACGTTGATTATATATCTACCTTGTTGTATGGGAGTATTGTAAGCTGCTTCCCGGCGTTCTTGTATCCTTTGTCGTTTTCTTATTTGAGTTGGGTGTTGTTGTAATTGTAATCCTAATCGATTGATGGTTTTGTTAATTCAAAGCCAGGCTCTTCTCGAGCCTTCTTTCTAAAAACAATAATTTATCCACGGAGTTTGACATACTTCCACCAGCATCGCTTCTCTCCTTTTCTATCGTGTGCAAATAACATTCCATCATCACCAAATTACTCGGAGCTAGGTAAGGATTAGGGCTGCTACGCTAACAAGATATAAACATTTATAACTTTGTTTCTAATTCTTATTTTTTGCGGGGTAACTTTGTTTTTAATTCGTGAGTGTTATTGAGTAGGTTACACAAATATGGTATGGCATGTCATCTCTAGATATAGAGTGAAGTGCATTTTTCATCCCTCGATTTAGCGTGAAGTGTGACTTTCGTCCCTTAACTTGTTTTGGTGCAACCTTCGTCCCTGAACTCTTAATACCATGTGGATTTATTATCTAAACAGTGGCATTTCTCATTCAAAACCGAATTAGCTGATGGTGGAACAAGGGCTTTCCCGCAGTGGTGATTTTTAACAAACAATGGCTTCATCTTTTGGAGTTCGCTCGAACGACGATAACTCTTCAACGTTGTTTCGATGTCTTCTTCTTTGAAGTTGAGTGGGCCTATATGAGTGAGAAATGGCGACGACATCCATTAATGTCAGGAACCATCGCCACCAGCCCGCGTGCCCACCTAGGACTACGTCGTCTCCCACCTCGGACCCATCCTTAGCCAGGTATCCTCCTCTCCTTTGCTGACATCGTTCATGACGGATACCACATCCGATAGGTGTTTGGTCAAATGTAGTTGAGATTTTTTTACCTTCTCGCCATCCCTATATATCACGATAACATCGTACTCGATGATGGAGGATGTGTTACCATGGGATGCGTGGTTGATCGTACTTGCCGACTTCATAGGCTTGAAGAAAGGGAGCTTGACATTTGGACAAAACGTGCATTATTCATTTCATGAGCAAAAGCACGACCCGTCCTACAACTTGCACATGATACATGACTATAATGTGAAGTCGCTAGCCTATTGATGGTACATCATCTTCAACTTCGTTAATAAGTATTATAGTGTTGTTGCACAAATGGAGAAAATGTTGTAACCGGGCATGCCAACTATGGAGATCCTAAGTTTTGTTCATTAAATTGATCAGTTCATTGATTCACTCAATACTAGAATGAAATATTCATCACATGCAATGGCGATTCTAGGCACTAGTTGTGAGATCACTTCACCCCAAAGTAACAAAATATATTGTGTAGTTGTTGCACATTGTGAAGAAAATAATCCTAAAAGAAAGCAACGACTCCATACGGTTGAGCCGCCTGTCTACACCACTAATCATGTTGTATAGTCCGGACACACTGTTGTGTTGTATCACATAATCAAGTGCAGATCATGGATATTGATACATTATTGGATGAATCTCAAGGGATACTATGTGTGGAACGATATGTGTGTATTCTGAGTTGAGCATCGTTGAAACTGAAATCGATGAATTTAAAAAACTGAAATCTGGTAATTTTTGTATAAAATATGGTGATAATTATGAATTAATATATGAATAAATCTTATATTCTCTATAATTATTTTAAATGTTATGACTTAAAATATATTTTTAAGAAACATGGTTGTATATATACCGGGTTTTTTATACGAGAATAACTTCCAATCTATTCATGCAACATCATAGCAGTACAAAGAACACAAGACACAATTAAAATTACATGCATGTCTGTAGACCACCAAGCGACGACTATTAAAACGGGAGTGAGCCGAAGGCGCGTCGCCGTTATCACCCCTCCATCACGGGAGTCGAAGAAACTTTGTAGTAGTAGACAGTCGAAAAATCGTCGAGCTAAGGTTCCGAAAGGCCAGCACACAAGAACATCAACTATCATTGATAAAGAGAAGTGATGATTGGATGTATCCAATAAATAGACACACGAACGCATGCGAACAAGGACCTGGTCTAAGCAAATCCATCGAAAACAAACACCGACCGAATCTTGTGAGATCCACCGAAAATACACCTTCACACGCCCTTCAATTAATGATGCTAAATACATCACCGAAATGAAGAGCAAGCGAGAATAAAATCAGTTTTAAAAATCAACATTAAAGATCCCCTTACGTATAAACTTTGATCGAGACTAGAATTTTGATCACGTATTCACATGTGTTCCGTCTATATTGTGATATTGTAACACAATGTCACAATCTATCTTGTATTTGCAACCTTTAGATTTAAAAAAATATTTTAGCGTGTGCCATTATCGTCGATCTAGGTTTTGTTTTCGATGGATTTAGCGTGTTCCATTATCGTACTTGTGCCATTAAAAATATTTTAGTGTGTGCCATTATCGTCGATCTAGTGTGTGCCACAATGTCACAAGCCATTATCATCTCTCCCACATCAGGCCATGATCACCCTGGGAAGTGAACGCGGATACAATAATTATAACTGCACAAGTATGATACAATGCAGACACCGCCTAAGGCCCCTACCTCGGCTCTACCGAGCCACATCAAGTGTGAGCTATCGAGAAGTAATCCTCGTACTCCAGTCGTTGCTGACTCTGTATAGCCGCCCTAGGGTCCTGAACAACGGTTGTCCTTAAAGGTAAGAAGTCGGGTGACCCAACGGTGCCCGCGAGTGATATTGCGACGGGACGACAGGAAGGGTACCACCGATGTACAAGTGTTCTTGGACTCTGATCTTTGTCCGCGAGAGTTACCAAACCACGAAAGTCGAGCTCCTCCAGGAGCACTTGCGAGATAAGGTAAGGAGTCGGTTTACCTTGTTGGTAATCGCGCGCTTTGACGGGACGACAGGGCAGGCACCGATGTACTGGTGGTCCTGGCTATTGTTCGTTGTCCGTTGTGTTAATTAGTCGGGTAACGATAACGGTTGTCCGCGAGATAATAACATGACTAAGGGTTCGATGGATGACTTGAGTGGCTTTATGCTTATACGCGCTGCCTACACGTGGGGCAAGGAGTTATGGGCTCCCCTGCTTCATAGTATCGTTCGAGAACTCTTCAGACATCAGCAGTACCGCGGACTGCGCCGGGAAGTGGTGTGTCTTCTTCTCTCGAGCGTGTGGTATTTGATTTTCTTCACCGGCGAGCCTCGCACCGTGCAGGAGTATGTCAGGGTTAGGGTCCAAAGCCCCGCGTACATAGGATTTAGTCCGGCGGATGGCCTCTCTATTGAGTTTGAAGGATGGGCTACGGAGTGTCGGATAGCCTCGGTGGGGCATTCCCTAACAAGGTGTACGCCACCCTGGAGATCCATGCGTTGTAGTGTAACACAAGTGCACCCCTGCAGGGAAGATTAATCTATTCGAATAGTCGTGTCCACAGTAACATGACGCTTTATGCTGAAGCCATATCCTACTACTATAAACTACTACATTACTAAACTGTTGGTTTCGGGTTTTCTTCCTCGCAGGGAAGTCGAGGAAGTGATCTCGGAGACTTTGATAATTATTACAACTTACTATTATACAATGTTGCAACAACTTCTGCATTATTACTTTATGCTTTATATAAACTGTTGGCTATTCTCTTCTCATGCTGCAAGAACCGCGTGAAGATGCTAGTCTTCGATAGGCCTAGCTTCTCTTCCTTATTCTATTTTTCTTCCATTCAGTCCACTATATATAGCCTCTCCTTTCCATTTGATACAAATGCATAAATGCTTAGTAGTGGACATAAGACTCGCGGGTATGCTAGATACTCACCCATGCTTTATTTCCCCCTTTTGTTTTATATACCCGGATTGTTGCGATCAGACGCTGGCGCCCAGGAGCAGGAGTACCCCGGAGGCGCCTACTACGACGTCGAGTTCCCCGTTGACCAGGAGTAGTTCGGAGGTTCCCAGACAGGAGGCCTTGCCTTTTCGATCTGTATCTCTGATGTTATTTGTACTAGCCTTCTTAAGGAAAAAACTTGACTAACTATGTCAGTACTCAGATATTATGATTGTATGGCTTATGTATTCGGATCCTCATGATCCCTGGTTGGTAACTTAAAGAATTATCTTATTTGTGTCACTCCTGCACAAGGATCACATAAAACAATTTTGACATACTTATTCTTTATGGAGCAAGGAATGGTGGGTATACCTGGGTCACCAAGCTTCTCAGGAATCTTTCCACTGAAAGAGTAGTTAGCAATCATAGTAGACATTGCTTCATTAGGGACTTTTCTTTTATTAGTAACAATGTCTTTCATATATCTCGAGTAAGGAGGTAACTTAATAGCATCAGTCAAAGGAATTTGAAGAAAAAGAGGTTTCATCAATTCAATTTTTTTATTATAGTGCTCTTCTTCTTTGGTTTTGAGAGACTTACCTGGAAATGGAATGGGTTTCTGTATCCACGGTTCTCTTTCCTTCCCATGTCTTCTTGCGATGAAGTCTTCTCTAGTGTATTTCTTGCGTTTGTCGGGTGCTTATTCTTCTCGCACCTCGGGGGGACCATTTTTCTCTTTATATTTTTCGGGTTCAACACCGTCTTCAGTGTCATCATCGGAGGTAGATATACCTTTTGGATCAACGACAGGCTCTTCTTCAACTATGGGATTATTTGAATGGTCAGCTTCCTTGTGTTTCTTCTTCTTCTTCTTCTTTGGAGAGCTAACAAATTCTTCTTCCTGCATTTGAGAATCTTTCTCGATCCTCTTCGGATACCCCTCTAGATAGAGAGGGTCCTGGGTGTGTGTTCCATCTCGAGTCTTTATACCATAAGCCTGTAAATCACCTTGTTTGGCATTGTTAGCAAGCAAATATTTTTGCACATCAAAAATTTGTTCAAGCTGAGTTTGAACCATATGAAAATTCTTAACAAGACATTTAACATCATTAACTGCTCTACCTAGAACATCAAGCAAACTTTTGATAGCAAGGTATTATCATGCAATTGACTTTGAATCCTCATATTAAAGTGATTTTGCTTCATAATAAAATTATGAAACTCATCTAAACATTGATCAGGAGGCTTACCTTGAGGGATGTCAGTTGCATTGAAATCTAAAAGAGAGTGTACCTCTACCATAGGGGGTGAGTAGTGGGCTCACACAACTTCTCAATAGGAGGTAGATTCTTCACGTCTTCAGCTTTAATACCTTTCTCTTTTATAGACTTATTTGCTTCTTGCATATCTTCGGGGCTTAGGACAAGCATGCCCCTCTTCTTTGGTGGTGGAGGTGGTTCAGGGACGGACCAATCTTCGTGGTTCTTGGCAATCTTGCCCATTAATTCTTCAGCATCGTCCGGTGTTCTTTCCCTGAAAACACAACCAGCACAACTATCCAAATAGGATCTAGATTCATCGGTTAGACCAGCATAAAATATATCAAGTAATTCATTCTTAGGGACTCCATGTCCCGGTCTAGCCTTGATCAAACTGCAATACCTCTCCCAAGCTTTAGGGAGGTGCTCCTGCAAATGTTTAAAATTATAAATTCTTTGTAAAGCAACATGTTGCATGTGAGCAGGGAAGTACTTATCAACAAAAGATTGAGCCAAGTCTTGAGGAATTTTAATGGAACCATATGGTAGTGCATCATACCATGCTTTCGCACCCTCCTTTAGAGAGAAAGGAAGAAGCTTAGTCCAATAAAAGTTTCGTATCTTTTCATCAGTAGTAAACAAGCCACCCAACTCAGTGAGTTTGGGCATGTGTGCAATAGCTTCATCATTTTCTCTGCCATAAAAGGGGTCAGCTTCAACTGTAGATATAAGTGAAAGATCAACAGATAAATCAAAATCAGGATCATTGATGCATATAGGAGATGTAGCAAATTCAGGATCAGGAGTAATCTTCTTCTTCATGGAGTGTTTTCAAGCAGCTTCTTAATAGCACCAGGGTCAGAGTCGGCACACTCTATAAGTTCCCTGCATAAATCATCATCAAGAATAATATAATCATCATCAAGAATAATATAATCATCCTCAAGGAGTCTCTCCTTGAGTTCACTCAAGTCTGGATAACTAAGGGGAAATATGTCCTATCAATGGACCAATCCGAGATTATGCTACCATCCATGTTGGTTAAAAACCTCCTTGGCCACTTGCTCCAACCGCATACACACCGCCTTGAACATACTAGTACAAAAAAGCTTATCCTTAACTTTAATTGCTGGCGCACCAAATTTAATCCACGTCAATGCTATTTTTTTCAAATAGTGTCGGCGTCTCACTTTTTCGTATGCCAGCTATAATATATTACTGTTGGCGTGCCGTACAAAGTACACATCGCTAGTATGTGGGGTCCAACAATCTGGTCCGACGCAAGTTAATGCTGGCGTTGGTTTTTTTGCCACGCCCACAATATCTTACATATCTATGGCGTGCGGACAAAATGACACGTCATTAGTAACTGAACAAAATAATAAAAAATAAAAAACTGAACTAGATATTAATGGCGTGTGTTTATACATACACGCCATCAACAATGTCATATCTTCACGCCACTGTTAATAAGAGTTATCCATTGTTAATAAGAGCACCATCACTACACAAAGTAGCTAGCACGTGCACGAGATAACATCACTAACACGAACCAGCCAACCAACACTTTCACTTACCCGCACGAGCTAGCCGTTCTTGCAGTCGCAGCCAGACGCAGGGCGTCGGCGAGCGACGAGCGATGTCGGATGAGAGGTGATAACCCATAACTGTAGGGGATCGAGATAGTCTTTGCGGGTAACATAAACCAATTTATTGATTCGACACAAGGGGAGCCAAAGAATATTTATAAGTTTTAACAGTTGAGTTGTCAATTCAACCGCACCTGAAATACACTTCTTGCAACGAAATATTAATAGGAACGGTGATATGGGAGTGATGGTGACAACGGAAATAGTGGCGGTGAAACAGCAAAAGTAAAACAACGAAAATAAACAACTAATAATCAGCAGGATTAAAACACTGTAGGCTAGGGAGATGGATGGTTGGGCGCTGCTTGGATGAGAGTGAACATGTAATAGATTCTAACACAGGGCAAGACACATAGAAAAGCAAGGGTCATCTAGGCAATATCAAACATTAGGCATGCATCCCGTAGGTAGTTTTACGTTCTTGCAATAAAAACTTGCGCAACATCTTTTGTCCTACCATCCCGCTATGAACGGGGCCAAAAGGAACTTATGGATATTAAGTTGCTCCTGTCAAAGAGCACCAGAACAAAGCATTAACACTCAATGGATACATGAAATCCTCAAATTAAAGTTCATCCCCTTTGGTGTCCCAAGCTGTCACCTTTGGGATCGCCGGTTCCGGACCATAATAAGTGCATACAACTCATAGATAGGATCAAGAATACAAATAAACTCATAAAAACACAAGTGATTCAGATCTGAAATCATGGCGCACGGGCCCAAAGTGACAAGCATTAAGAGCAACAATATGTAGCAAAGATGATAAACACCAAAGTAGACGATAGCCAACATGCCCCCAACAATCTGACAAACTATTACATGATCTAACTCATCCAATCCCTACCACCCCCTTTGCATACAGCAGGGAATTACTCACACATGAAATGAGAAGTCATGGAGGGATGATGATGACGATGGCGATGATCTCCCCTCACCGGAGGCCAAAATAGCCTCCAGATTAGCCCTCCCGGAGAAGAACAGGGGGTAGCGGCAGATCTGCGACGAGAATTGAGAAAACGACTTCTGTTCTAGGGTTTCCCCGCGACGGGTAAAAATAGGGGCCAAGATAGGTCACCAGAGGGGGTGGGGCCCACCCAGGCGGCCTCCTGGCGCGGCCAGGGGTGGCCGCGCCAGCAGGGCGCCTGGGGCCCCTCTAGCCCCCCTTCTGGTTCTGGGTCCCTCCGGGTGTGTGGATTTTCCGTGATTTTTCCTGAAATTTTCTGAGACACCTTAAAATCAATATTCCTGCACATAAGAAAAATCCTACATGCAGCTCTGTTAAAAATAGCGTTAGTCCGGATTAATTTCGTTCAAATCATGCAAAAATGAGGCCAAAACAATGGCAAAATTGTTTGGAAAAGTAGATAAGTTTGAGACGTATCAAGCGGCGAGCGGCATCCGACGTCCGACGAACGTCAAGCGGCTACCGGCGTGCGACGAATGACAAGCGGCGTCCGACGAGCGACGAACGACAAACGGCGTCCGACGAGCGACGAACGATGTTCATCGTCCGGCGAGCGACGTCCGACGTCCGGCGTTCGGGAGCGACGAGCGTCGAGGGGCGTCCGACAAGTGACGTTCGCTGCTCGTCGAATGCAGCTCGTCGTGCGCCGCTCTTTCACACCGCTCGTCGAACGCTGGACGATACTGGCTGCTCACCGGACACCCGACGTCGCTCGTCGGCAACATTTTTTTATTTCCTGTTTTGTAATGCTGGTGTGCGAGAAGCATTGAACGTCACTATAATTTTTGTTTATCTATGGCGTGTAAAAAAATAACACGTCATTACTGTTTGTATTAACGCCGGCGTTGGGTGCCTATGCCAGCAAAGCATTTTTTTCTACATCATAGATGAGCTTTTCTGTACTAGTGACAATGATGGGAACTCCGTTCGGTTTAGCGTAGACCACATACGAAGCAAGTGCGTACAACGGAAAATAACCTGCAAGGTGAATAATTTCGGTCATTAAAAACTAAGTCATTTTTACATAGCCAAAGCGACCATAATAAGACATACATTCGCACCCTTATTGGCATTTTGAACCTATTTGGAATACCGTCCAACCGATGACCAAAGATATTGGTAACACTTGTGGGCAGATACAAATTAGACGTTATTTGAATGATTGACCATTTAGAATATGCAAAATGTGCATTGAAAAAAAAGTGTTTCATTATCTCATTAAGTACAAAAGCTACAACTCTTGTTTGCATGTCAATTTCAACGCGCAAGGTTATCTTTAGTTAGCAAAACACCCCTTCGAAAGATATCACATGAAAATTTTAACTGTAAGTGAAAATTTTGAATTCCAATTTTTTTTGTTATTATCAAAAAAAACCCTGCATACACCAGAAATTAAACACTGATGGGTTGGTTCCACAAAAACGCCAACCAACTGAGCTAGACTCAGTTTGCATCATCGATCTAATTTTGGAAAAAGGAACGCCACACATAAACGATGGCTGCAAGAAGAAACACACATAAATGAGGGCTGCACACCACCGCAAAAGGAAAAGAAAATGACGACTGGATATTTTGCAGTTGCTAGGTGCTGCTGCACGCACCGAACTGGTCCATTCACGCATCACTCACGCAGCCGCCAGCCGCCAGCGTTACGAGTACGCCGCCGGAACGAACGCTCGCTCGTCCCGACGACGACATGGCCGTCTCACCTCTCGCACTCCTGCTCCTGCTCCTCGCCTTCGTCATTTCTCTCTTGTACCTCCTTCGTAAGCCCGCCCCTCCGCGCAGCACCGGCGATGGAGGACGGAGGCAGCTTCCGCCGTCCCCGCGCGGCCTCCCGCTGCTCGGCCACCTGCATCTCCTCGGCTCGTTGCCGCACCGGGCCCTGCGGTCCCTGGCCGCCGCGCATGGCCCGGTCCTGCTGCTTCGGCTCGGCCGCGTCCCCGCCGTCGTCGTGTCCTCGCCGGCCGCCGCGGAGGAGGTGATGAGGACCCGCGACCTGGTCTTCGCGAGCCGGCCCCGGAGCCCCATGGCCGAGCGGCTCCTCTACGGGCGCGACGTAGCGTTCGCGCCCTACGGCGAGTACTGGCGCCAGGCGCGCCGCGTGTGCGTGGTCCACCTCCTCAACCCGCATCGCACCCTCTCCTTCCGCAACGTCCGGGAGGAGGAGGCCGCCGCGCTGGTCGAGCGCGTCCGCGGAGCGAGCGCCGGCGGCGCCGTCGTGGACCTGTGTGAGCTCCTCATCGCCTACACCAACACGGTGGTCTCCCGCGCCGCGTTCGGGGACAGCACGGCGCGCGGCTTGTACGAGGAAGGCAACAGGGGGCGCGATCTCAAGAAGGTGTTCACTGATTTCACAGAGCTGCTCGGGACGGCGCCTATCGGGGAGCTCTTGCCGTGGCTGGGGTGGCTGGACGCCGTGAGGGGGATGGAGGGAAAGATCAGGCGAACGTTCGAGGCGCTCGACGGCGTTCTCCAGAAGGTGATCGACAACCACCGCCTCCGGCGTCAATCCAGGCGGCAGGCGACGGGAGATGACGCCGACGATCATAGAGATTTCGTGGACGTGCTGTTGGACGTCAACGAGACTGACAAAGATGCTGGCATTCGGCTCGACACCACCGAAATCAAGGCCATCATCCTGGTACGTACGTACGTGCTTATCATGGTGCCGTGCCACCGTACTAGTAGTTCTTTGACACGTTTCTTGCACATACGTGAACGTGGACGCGCAGGACGTATTCGCGGCGGGCACGGACACGACGACCACGGCGACGGAGTGGGCCATGGCGGAGCTCATCGCGCACCCGGACAGCATGCGTAAGCTCCAGGACGAGATCAGGGCGGCCGCCGGCGGCTCGGGGAACGTCATCACCGAGGACCACCTGGACAAGCTGCACTACCTGAAGGCTGTGGTGAAGGAGACGCTACGCCTGCACCCACCGGTGCCGCTCCTCGTGCCACGAGAGCCACAGAACGACGCCGAGATACTCGGCCACCGCGTTCCGGCGGGCACGCGGGTCATCATCAACGCTTGGGCTATCGGCCGGGACCCGGCGGCGTGGGAGCGTGCCGAGGAGTTCGTGCCGGAGAGGTTTATCGGCAGCGCGGTGGACTACAAGGGGCAGGACTTCGGGCTGATACCATTTGGTGCTGGGCGGAGGGGGTGCCCCGGGGTCGGGTTCGCTGCGCCGACCATGCAAATGGCGCTCGCGAGCTTGTTCTGCTACTTCGACTGGGCGCCGGCCGGCGGGACTCCGCTGGACATGCGGGAGGTGAATGGGCTCTCCGTGCGGCTCAAGTCCGGCCTGCCACTTGTTGCTAAACCGTGGCTTCCTTAAATGGGAGCAACTAATCAGGAAGTACTCGTTCGCAGCCCGCTCCAGCGAACAGCGCCACGTGTCGCGTTCACAGCGATCCCTTAGGATTTTATTTTTTTTTATTTTTGTGTACGCGTTTTTGATGTTTAAAATTGGTTTTTTCGGTGGTTTTTTCGACTTTTCCGGTTTTCGCACGTTTTTTCTATACGTTTTGGTGGAAAAAATTTCCAAAAAAAAGAGGCACGACCTTACCTCCGCGGGAGGCACGCGTGCCTCGTGCCTCCGAAAAAGGCACTCGTGCCTCAAAAAACAGAAAAAACAAAAAAACGTGAAAAGGCACGCCTTTTTAGAGGCACTCGTGCCTCTTTTTTTATGCACTCGTGCCTCTAAAAACAGGAAAAACAGAAAAACGTGAAAAGGCACTCGTGCCTTTTTTGAGGCGCTCGTGCCTCCCTTTTTGAGGCACTCGTGCCTCTAAAAAACAGGAAAAACGGAAAAGCACCAGATCGCGCCACTTGGCGAGCGCGCGAAGCGCCAAGTGTCACGCACGGAGGAAGCGCGATACTCGTTGCAACGAGTACTCTTAAACTAGTGATTTCGTCCTTAAATGAACTTGTTGCTTCTTTTAGAAATAAATAACTTGCTGCACATGTTGGGTTTTAGGGCATGTACAATGGTTGATAAGACTGTTTTATCTTAGCGTTGCCACATAATTTAGATATGATAAAAAAAAGTGGTATACAATGGGTTCTATCTTAGCTTAGCTATAATAACTAGAGATTCCTAAATTTGTGGTGAGAGAATTATTGCTAAGAATGACTAAGAGGTGATCTCTTAGCTAAGAGAAGGCAAAGCCTTTTTTTCAGTTTCTCTCTCCTCCACATCAGCATGATAAGACTAAGATAGCACCATTGTACATGCCCTTATCTGCTAACTTTGTGAGCATCTTCAACAGATTATCTAAAAAACTCTACCTAAATATTTGTATAATCTATCAATCATTTTATGGATAGTTAAAGATACACTCCTTTTATATTATTTAAAAAAGTTCTTCATTTCACTGTGTTTCTATATTTGTTTCTTTTTTTTCTTTTTTACTATACCGACGGACGCGGTGGCATAGCGAAGGCCACCAATGAGGTGAGGCATCGGCACGAGGTGAAAAGTACGGGTCGTTGGCTTTCGCCAACGTCTTGAGACTGATATGTAGAGATGAAATTCATTTCATATAGAGAAATAGTTCCATATATAGTCTACAAGTGCTCTACCAATAAAATAAAAGGTAAAATACACCAAAGGTCCTAAAACTATTTAAAGTCTGTTAAGTTTGTCCTAAAACTTAAAAACTGCATATTTTGGTCCAGAAAGTTTGGAAGTGGTTCATCGCCGATCCCAAGTAGCATAGACAACATTTGACCCGCTAATGTGTTGTGTTGACCATTGCCACACCGACATGGGTTCCATCAGGGATAATCAAATAGAAGAACATTTTGCAGAAACAATCCTAGTAGATTTCTCCTCGGTAGTGGTGGAGCTTCACCAAGGAGAATATGACGGTGTTAATCTCAACTGCTTCCATTTGAACTGGAGCCACAGAGTTAACGAGGACAGCACATCCAGCCAAATGGATGACCATAGAGTGTACCATCGTTGGTACTTTTCTATAAATTCCCCTCACCATAGCCCATCTTTGCCCCAATCACCTTCTTCCTCTTCCTAATTGACATCACCATCGTCAAAGCCTCGACACGATCAAACCCTACGAGGCTACCACCATCTCCTACCTCCTCTTTTTTTTCTAACAGGAAAATAAGAGATGTATCGCAAGTGAGAAGCAGGGTCGTATGAGGAGTGTTTATGTAAAATGTTCTTCTATCCAGTTATTGTTGGTAGGACAAGTGTCAAAGTGGCAATGGTCAACATACCACCCAAGCAGTTCAAACATTGTCTGGGCTACTTAAGACCGAAGATGAACCGCTTGCAAATTTTTTGGATCCAAATATCCTATTATAAACTTTTAGGATTAACTTGACATACCTCGAATAGTTTTAGAATGTTTGATGTATTTTACTCTGAAATAAAAAATACATAAAATCTGATGGGGGTAGATTTTCTAATAAACTCCATCTATAAGCAATTTTTAATGAGAAAATGAAGTTTACTGGAGATGCTTTAAGGACGATCTATCAGCCCTGGCAAAAGCTGTCTCTCTCTCTTTGAGTTTAAATACTCAAATCCTCAAGAATAATATGTTGACTAGTGTATTTTAAATAAATATATTGTGCTAGATACATCTATTTAGACGATAAATAATTTTTGGAACGTACAATGCGAAGAATTAGAAAATCACTACTCCCTCCGTTCCTCTTTATAGTGCGTGCTTGTGTGTGGCACTTATACCAATACATGAGGTGGCACTCTTATTTGGACAAGTATTACCCCTCACCTGCACGGTCTGCCACACACATGGGTGCTGGACACTGCGTTCCTGTGAGCCAGGCAAGGGCTAGTTTGGCCCAAAGCAGCTTTGCAGCTCCAATACGCACTACATTTCGGAATTCAAGCAGAAAAATCATGCGCACTAGAATATGAAATGGAGGGAGTACTATGGTACGGTGGTAGTAAAAATGATGTGATTGCTTCTTTGTCGTTTGTTTATTGACACAGATCGAAGCAGAAAAAATAGTGTCATGTCAATTTTTTTCATTCACTCTAAGATAATATGGATGTAAGCGTTTATCCAATTGAAGTGTATTGTGAGTGCGCTGGTAATTTTCTATTCACTTTTTTTCAATCTGGATGTCAAAATATGAAAAAAAAATCAAATCTATTTTTCCTATTTTCACTAGATGGGCAATTTTGCAAAAACAAGTTTTTAGATACAGGGTAAATTTGTTTTTCCTGTTTCCAAATTATTAAAAGAAATTTTATTAATTAGTTTCTCTTATTTCTACCATTATTAAATATGTCAACAAAATATGGATCATATAATTTTTTTTATTTAACCATGGAAATTCTAATTCATATACCATGATAATTTTTATTTTCCAACTATAGCAAATTTAGCTTTTTAACCTTGACATATTTAGTTTCTGTAGCATAGCGGATTTATATTTTGACCATGCCAAAATTAGTTTTGGAAACCATGGAAAAAATATTTTTTGTAGATGGCAAATTTATTTTGAATCGTGGTAACTTCAGTTTTTGTAGGATGACAGATTTAATTTTGGTCCATGACCATTTCAGTTTTTCAACATGGCAAATTTATCTATTCTAGCATGAAAAAATTGACATTTTTTTGTCAACACAAATGTCATGAAATTTTTCTAATTGAGTTTTTCTTTTGGCCACCAAGCAATTTGTAATGTTTAAACAGTGTTTATATTTGTAATGTTTAAATAGTGTTTATATAGCCTCATGGCAATTTACTAATTATGATAACGGATTTGCAAAGAACAGATTAGTAATTTAAATAGTGTTTATATAGCCTCATGGCAATTTACTAATCATGAAAAAATAGTGTTTATATTCGTTCCCGTTTTTGTTGTTGTTTAGGCAAAGAACAGTTCGCTCCTAGCTCGTCTTGAAGCTGAGATCGCTCGGAGTTCGTATCAAGCAAAAGCCTGGGAACGAAGGCTGTGCGCCTCGAAACTGAATGACGTCCGGACGGGTGCCGCGTCGGCCGACTCGCATTATAATCAGTCTTCCTCCTCCCATGGTATAAAGCAGCGAGTGCCAACGGTGGTCTCTCCAAGAGGAAAAAACAAAGCCCAGCCCTAAACCTCAATCGAGCATCGGATCGTAGTAGCATAGCTAACAGCCATGGCCGAGTTTCATCTACTGCCGCGCGCTTACACAGACCAGAGTTGCGTCTTCAGGTAGGTATAATCAGAGGCCCATCCAATTTCAACTGACCCGCTCAAGTTGATCAGTCTCGCAGCGATCGACCCCGATCCGGATCCTTTCGCCTCCCTCGTATCTCAACAATCCGTTTCTATGCTCTGTGCAGTTCTATGCCGTATGGGCGCTCGGAAGGCTTAGCTATCGATCGCCGGCTTGTGCTGAGGTGCCTTGAGCTCTACAACTCCATGCATCCGGTGATATGTTTTTCCGTACTCAAAGTTCCTGGTTCCTGCCTATCAATTTGGTCGTATGCATACAGCGATTAAATGGGCAATGACCTGCCCGTTGCTCAATTTTTTTGGCGCTTTGAATTGGGCTCATCTAAATGTTGCAAATAAAAGCATTAATTACTGCCTCAAACTTCAACTTTTTACGATCGGCGCATCAACCTTAAAACTTCGTTATCGCGCAGAGGTGTTTGGATTTGATAATAGAAAATTGTCTTTGTGAAAAGTACATTCATATATACATAACTAAGTTTTTAGTACTCCCTCCGTTCGAAATACTTGAAGTTATTTTATTTTAAATTTTAATTAAAATTATATCAATTGTCTAAGCAATATGATGAGTGGCGTCAAATGTGTGTTGGAGACGGTCTTGTTTCTTCCTAAATGACTAGTAAAAAATTACTCCCCTCATTCCAGATTAATTGAAGGTCTAGGTTTGTTCGAAGTTAAACTTGTTTATGTTTGACAAGTGTATAGAAAAATATACCAACTTTTAGAACGCCAAATTAGTTCCATTGATTATTTGTTTTCAGCACATCTTTCCATGTACTTTTCAAGCTTAAAACATGTTTGACCTAGAACAAACCTAGAACTTCAATTAATTTGGAAGAGATGAAGTACTTAGTAAATAAGTGTTGAAATAAGGCATGAGCTTTAGGCCCATCCAACAATTTCAGAAAATCTCTAAGGGCCCATGTGGGAAAAATGACATGGGTGTGGTGCTAAGTTTAGTCCCACCCCGGAAGTGGAGGGTGAGTTGGACCTCTTTATAAGGGGAGCTCTCCTACATGCTATTGAGCAAGTAGAAGAGTGAGAGCTCACGCGCGCTCCTCCTCCGCCGCCCGCCTCGCCTCGTCACGACGCGCGCGATTTTTGCCAGTCAGGAACGGCTAATTAATTGGCATTAATTTTAGTTAATGCAATTAATCACGAGTTAACCGTTGCACGATCTGAGACGTCAATCGTGGGCCGACTCGGTCGCGGGTATCCAGTCCCACGTCGCCCTACCTCGGCTATGTATAAAAGGAGCCGCGGCAACCCTAGCCGTCGCACAACAGAATAGATCGCATCTGTTCTTCCTCGCGCACCGCCCACGTCGTTCCACGCACTGCTGTGTATAAAAGGAGCCGCGGCAACCCTAGCCGTCGCACAACAGAATAGATCGCATCTGTTCTTCCTCGCGCACCGCCCACGTCGTTCCACGCACTGCTGCTGCCTCCGGCGATCCCATCCCGTCCGCCGCGTGCACGGCTGTGCGGGAGAGCAGGCTTCCGGAACCGTGCTCCTTGCGATCCTGCACCGGGAGAGGAGCAATAAGGTTTTTGGGGAGCGTCTACGACGCGACTGCTCGCTTCCTCTCCGGCTCGTCTACTTCGACTACTTCCTCTACGTCGCCATGTCTACCGAAGCTGAGAAGGCCGCCGCCGAGAAGCTCGCCCAGGAGGAAGCCGCCGCCGCCAAGAAGACCGCCGACGAACTTGCTGCTGCTAGCAGCACATCCGCTGCTGCGATCTGGCCGAACGGAGGGTATGATCTACTCATCCCGTTCATCGTTGTTTTCATCTATGCCATGCTTATTGTCTGCGTACATATATGTGTTATCTGCGTAGATCTGAGTTGCATGGTTAAGTATCAGTATAAGATTAATCTTGCATGCGTCATGTTCATGATTTATCTAGGGATTAAATTGCTTGGAAAATTGCTAATATATCCAACAATCCAAAAACCTTATTTTTATAGGCAATTTTCATCTCCTGGTTTTGCTGCGACACTGAAACCGAACCCGTTTACGGGCCAAAATTTTATGCGTTGGCAAACAAAGACTATTTTGTGGCTCACGTCTATGAATGTCTTCTGGGTCGTTGGAGAGACTCCACTGGAACGATTACTCCTCAACAGGAGAAGGCGTTCAGGGATGCCTCCATCGTCTTTGTTGGAGCAGTTCTTAGCGTGATCGGAGACAAATTAGTCGACGCGTATTTGCATATGCGTGATGCCAAGAACTTATGGAGTGCACTCGAGGCAAAGTTCGGAGCAACTGATGCCGGGAGCGAGTTGTATGCTATGGAGCAGTTCCATGATTACAAGATGGTCGAGAACCGTCCTGTGTTGGAACAGGCCCATGAGATACAGTGCATCGTGAAAGAGCTTGAGCTCCTCAAGTATGATCTACCGGACAAGTTTGTCGCGGGATGCATAATTGCTAAACTCCCTCCATCTTGGAGGAGCTTTGCCACCACTCTGAAGCACCAGAGGCGAGGATTCTCAGTTGAGGATGTTATTGGCCATCTGAGTGTGGAGCAGAACTCAAGGGCAAAAGACTCACACCAAAAGGGGGCTGAGGGAACTTTTACTGCCAACATGGTGCAGCAGAAGAACTTTCAGAATAAGTTCAAGGGAAAGAACAAGGTCCAACAGAATACTACCTTCAAGAAGAAGGGGAAGAAGAACAACAAGAAGGATGATGGTTGTTTCACTTGTGGCTCACTTGAGCACTGGGCTAATAAGTGCCCGAACAAGTATAAGAAGCCAGCGCAGAATTCCAATTCTGTCAATGTGGTCATGGGCAACACGGACAATGGTGCACCTGGGTACGGTAATTCATTTACTGTTTTTTCAGTTTATCAATCTACTGAATGGTGGGTTGACACGGGTGCAAATGTTCATGTGTGTGCTGACATATCCTTGTTTTCTTCTTACCAGACCACAGGAACCAGGTCCGTACTGATGGGGAACGGCGCACATGCTTCTGTTCTTGGTGTTGGTACGGTCGATCTGAAGCTTACTTCGGGAAAGACCGTGCGGCTGAAGAACGTGCAGCATATCCCCGATATCAGAAAGAATCTCGTTAGTGGCTCCCTTCTATGTAAAGAAGGGTTTAAATTAGTATTCGAGTCGAATAAAACAATCTTGCCTAGATATGGATTATTCATTGGTAAAGGTTATAAATGCGGAGGTCTGTTCCGCCTTTCCCTAGAGGATTTATGTAATAACGTCGTGAATCATACGGGGTTGCCGAACGGAAAAACCGTACTCTAACAGATTTGGTTAACGTCATGTTAGATACATCGGGTTTATCCAAGGCATGGTGGGGGAGGCTATATTGACATCTTGTCATGTCCTGAATAAGGTTCCCGTGAAGGATAACGAGATCACTCCCTATGAATTATGGGAGAAGAAAAGAACGACACTCTCATACTTGCGTACTTGGGGATGTTTGGCGAAAGTCAATGTGCCGATCCCCAAAAAGCGTAAGCTTGGACCAAAGACCGTGGACTGCGTTTTTCTGGGCTATGCTAAGAACAGCGTTGGATATAGATTTCTAGTGGTGAAATCTGAGGTACCTGACGTGAAGGTCAGTACGATTATGGAGTCTAAAGATGCTACATTCTTTGAGGATATATTTCCCATGAGAGATATGCAAAGCACTTCTAGACAGGAATCTGATGAGATTCTTGAACCCGCCATTCCGATGGAATATTATGAACGAACTCATGATGATAACCCTGTGGAGGAGGACGATGAAGCTCCTATTAGGAGCAAGAGACAGAGGACTGCAAAGTCCTTTGGTGATGATTTCATTGTGTACCTCGTGGATGATACTCCCACTTCTATTTCAGAAGCTTATGCATCACCAGATGCTGACTACTGGAAAGATGCGGTTCGTAGCGAGATGGATTCCATCTTGGCTAATGGAACATGGGAAATCATTGATCGTCCCTATGGTTGCAAACCTGTGGGATGTAAATGGGTGTTCAAAAAGAAGCTTAGGCCTGATGGCGGTATTGAAAAATACAAGGCTAGGCTCGTGGCTAAGGGCTATACCCAGAAGGAAGGAGAAGATTTCTTCGATACTTATGCACCGGTGGCCAGACTGACAACCATTCGAGTATTACTCTCGTTGGCTTCCTCGCATGGTCTTCTTGTCCATCAAATGGACGTTAAGACGGCTTTCCTAAATGGAGAGCTAGATGAGGAAATCTACATGCAACAACCAGATGGCTTTGTAGTAGATGGTCAGGAAGGAAAGGTGTGCAAGCTATTGAAATCTTTATATGGCCTGAAGCAAGCACCTAAGCAGTGGCATGAGAAGTTTGATAAAACTTTGACATCTGCTGGCTTCCTTGTAAGTGAAGCTGACAAATGTGTATACCATCGCCATGGTGGGGGCGAAGGAGTTATACTGTGCTTATATGTTGATGACATACTGATATTTGGAACCAACCTCAAAGTCATTGAGGAGGTTAAGACATTTCTATCTCAAAACTTTGAGATGAAAGATCTTGGTGTGGCTGATGTTATCTTGAACATCAAGCTATTGAGAGATAATGAGGGTGGAATTACGCTTTTGCAATCCCACTACGTTGAGAAGATTCTGAGTCGCTTTGGATATTCAGATTGCAAATCTTCTCCAACGCCATATGATCCTAGTGTGCGGATTCGAAAGTTCGAAGGCACAGCTGTAGATCAGTTGAGATATTCTCAAGTGATTGGATCACTCATGTACCTAGCTTGCGCTACGAGGCCTGACATCGCATTTGCTGTGAGCAAATTGAGCCGGTTTGTCTCAAATCCGGGAGATGTTCATTGGCATGCTATTGAAAGAGTTATGCGCTATCTAAAGGGTACAATGAGCCATGGACTTCACTATACCGGATACCCGTCGGTACTTGAAGGGTATAGTGATGCAAATTGGATTTCTGATGCTGATGAGATGAAGGCCACAAGTGGATATGTGTTCACACTTGGAGGTGGCGCTGTTTCATGGAAGTCTTGCAAGCAGACTATCTTACCGAAGTCGACAATGGAAGCAGAACTCACAGCACTTGATAAATCCTGCACTGAAGCAGAATGGCTTCGAGAGCTTTTGATGGACTTGCCAGTGGTTGAAAAGCCGATTCCGGCTATCCTTATGAACTGTGATAATCAAACGGTGATTGTTAAGGCAAAGAGTTCAAAGGACAACATGCAATCCACAAAGCATATAAGAAGGAGATTGAAGTCTGTCAGACATTTGAGAAACTCCGGAGTAATAGCATTGGATTACATCCAATCGGCTAAGAATCTGGCAGATCCCTTCACCAAAGGTCTATCACGTATTGTGATAGACAATGCATCGAGGGAGATGGGTATGAGACCCACATGAGTTGCCGTGGTGGTAACCCAACCTACATGATCGGAGATCCCGTGAAATAGGACCTGGGAAAACAAGCTAGTGGTTAACTGAGGAGAGTAATTTTATTACCCACTCCGTTGGAGATGCAATACTCTCGGTAACTGTATGGTAGGTTGACTTTTGTCTTAATGTGTTCTGAGGCTTTCATAAGCGAGATGCTATCCTACAGAGCGATCTCTGGAAGAACACACCTATATGAGCCCGACTGCTGGTCACAGTCTATGAGATAGGGTAATCTCTAGGAAGCTCATGAATAGGCAAGGAGTGTGACTAATATGCTCCACCCGCGGGGTCAGCCTTCGACAGCCTAGTATCGGTAAGACAAGGAGTGAAACTTCTTTACGCCAAACTGTTCAACCTTAACTGGTCTCCACTGAAAATACTGATATATCAAACAGTGTTTGGAACTGAGGACAACACCATGGGACCTTGAGATCTGGTGGGGGATTGTTGAAATAAGGCATGGGCTTTAGGCCCATCCAACAATTTCAGAAAATCTCTAAGGGCCCATGTGGGAAAAATGACATGGGTGTGGTGCTAAGTTTAGTCCCACCCCGGAAGTGGAAGGTGAGTTGGACCTCTTTATAAGGGGAGCTCTCCTACATGCTATTGAGCAAGTAGAAGAGTGAGAGCTCACGCGCGCTCCTCCTCCGCCGCCCGCCTCGCCTCGCCACGTCACGACGCGCGCGCGCGCCGCGGTTTGCGGAATTGAGCCGAGCCGAGCCGAGCTAAAACCTATGTCATGTGTGCGCTTAATTTTTGCCAGTCAGGAACGGCTAATTAATTGGCATTAATTTTAGTTAATGCAATTAATCACGAGTTAACCGCTGCACGATCTAAGACGTCAATCGTGGGCCGACTCGGTCGCGGGTATCTAGTCCCATGTCGCCTACCTCGGCTGTGTATAAAAGGAGCCGCGGCAACCCTAGCCGTCGCACAACAGAATAGATCACATCTGTTCTTCCTCGCGCACCGCCCACGTCGTTCCACGCACTGTTGCTGCCTCCGGCGATCCCATCCCGTCCGCCGCGTGCACGGCTGTGCGGGAGAGCAGGCCTCCGGAACCGTGCTCCTTGTGATCCTGCACCGGGAGAGGAGCAATAAGGTTTTTGGGGAGCGTCTACGACGCGACTGCTCGCTTCCGCTCCGGCTCGTCTACTTCGACTACTTCCTCTACGTCGCCATGTCTACCGAAGCTGAGAAGGTCGGCGCCGAGAAGCTCGCTCAGGAGGAAGCCGCCGCCGCCAAGAAGACCGCCGACGAACTTGCTGCTGCTAGCAGCGCATCCGCTGCTGCGATCTGGCCGAACAGAGGGTATGATCTACTCATCCCGTTCATCGTTGTTTTCATCTATGCCATGCTTATTGTCTGCGTACATATATGTGTTATCTGCGTAGATCTGAGTTGCATGGTTAAGTATCAGTATAAGATTAATCTTGCATGCGTCATGTTCATGATTTATCTAGGAATTAAATTGCTTGGAAAATTGCTAATATATCCAACAATAAGTGGGGTCTTCTTTGTGTTGTTTTGTTTTAATAACAAACAAAAATCAATGCCAAATGTTTTGTTTTGTTTTACCTTGCTAGCCATACCGGTTTTACTGTTCAATTTTTTTTTTATCTTACATTTGCTACCTGTACCAATTTGTCTTTCCATGATTGATTTTGTTGTTCAGGACGATGAGTATGAACCTGCTGCTGGTGCGGTGACTAGCACAAGCACATTTAACAAAGGCCATTGCTGGACTCATGGCAATTTTGTGGCTTGTCGAAAGCATTCTGGCTGCTTCTCTTTCCTGCCCGCTCCACGAACAATCTTCTTTTTTGAGCTTGTTTGCAAACAAGGTTTCAATGGCGTTGTCACATGCATCCCCTTATTAGGTATGTACGTATATGTTTGCTAGCTTCATGCGGCCCTTAACTCTCTGTTGGTACAACATCCATACCACATATTTCTGCTGGCTGATCTCATTCCCGTTTGTTCAGCGCCAAGCATATGTTCTTTTTTTTTTGCAGAGATAAGCAAACCTGATTAGGTTCTTTGCTTCTACACCATGCACATTTTCGGGCTGAATCCAATCCGGTTTGTTTATTTCTTGTGTTTTTCAGATGAACCGGTTACTGAAGCCTCCAGTTTGCTTGGTTTCCCTCTTGGGTGGGGTACTACTCGTCGTCTTGGTGGATGTATGTCTCTCTCGATCGCTTTCTCTCTATGCATGATATCACTCCCATGCTGACTCCGTTGCTGGTTTCATGTTTGACATTTTTCAGCGGATTGCATTTGCAAGTCATGCTACCGCCACTTCGATGTTCCACATTCTGGTCTGAGGAGGACATGTCCGTGTGGAAACAGCAAGGTGGAGAAAGTTTGTGAAATGTGTTATCTTCGCAGCGGCGTGCTGCATCCGTTTCGAGGAGGATTCCAGTTTGGCTGTCGCAAATAGAGTTGCTGCTGCAAGCCTTGAAGGGAAGTCATTCCATCTCGACTGTGCGGGCAAAAGCAGCCACAACGCAAATCGAATGGTGCATGATGCCAAATAATATTTTTTCGAAACCGTGGCAAAAGCTTTGCCACATCTATTAATTAAGAAGAAGAGAGTTGCCCAGTTAATTAACGGAAAACCAGGCGAAAACCGATACAAAGTAGCCACATGTGAACTACTCACAGAGCAAGCAACCCGATACGCACATAAACAACCCGACAAGCATACAGGCAACGACCCTCAACCCTTACACTGCTACAACACAAAGAAATCCACAACAAAAAGATCTCGGTCGAAAACCACGGGCATCCCCAAATCCCCGAGCACATGCCACGCCAAAAGGACACCCCAAGAGAACCCAAGCTAGGCCATAAGGACACCCCAAGAGACAAGTGACTTATCATCAAGCAGCTGCAGACGCCTTCATTGTGGCTTCACACTTCTTACTTTTGCCCTTGAGAGCCTCCTCCACAATCTTCTTGCCAGATCCAGGGCTAACCCTCTCCAAACGTTTGAGCAAGCAATGAATCTCTAACTCGAAGAGAATCTCATTAACCTTCTCACGCGCGGATAACTGTCGAACGGTCACGTGATTGGATCCTTCATGATCCACATGGGCGAGCGACTGACAGGATTCCAAAGGATCAGGCGTCAACACACCACCCTCCTTAATATCACCAACCACAGGTACCACCGACACGAAGGACTCATCCACCCCTAGTTGCTCACATGACTTCATCACCTCAATAGCCTGAACACCCACTGACGCCACCGGATCAACAGTCAGAGGCGTGGGAGAAGTAGCAGCATCCAAACCTCCACCGTCCACAAAGGCGAGCGGTTGACTGGGCACCAACAACGGCGGAGGGGAAGCAATCGACATCGCTAATGCCCCTCCGAGTGTCCCCAACTCCTTAGAAAGCACCATCGAAACAGGCGGAGTGGACTCCCCACAAAGCTTCTGCAGCTCAGGCATAATCTATAGCACCGAAGGAACATTTTCGATAACAACTTCACCCTCAGAAGCAATCGACACAACAGACAATGAAGAAAGACAAGGTGGAGCACGAGGGGAAAGATCTCCATACATGCTCTCTTTCCAATCGGTAGAACCAACCTGGATCTCGGACAACTGAGGCACAATGGGCGCAACCAGCAGTTTGGCGAGAGCGGCCTCCACACTTTTGACACGCGCAATGCAAACTTGAAGCTCAGCGCGGAGGAGCTCAGTCTGCTCCACGATGAGCTGCGTCGACACAATCGTCCAAGCCATGGCAGGAGCTGCAGGGGGAGCCTGAACGTGCACTGAAGCAATGGGTGGCAGCCGTCCACCAGCAGCACGGGCGGCCGGGGGCGACCGCACACCGGGATGGCGACGAGCTTGGAGAGGACGCGGACGCAGATGTGGCGTAGGGGGGTTGGAGCAGCCCTTCGCACGGTGGCCTGGCCGAAAGCACCTACGGCAGATGACAGGGTCGCGACAGGAGTTGGCACGACAGCCTGGTTGAAGGCAACGGAAGCAGCGCCCTTTTATCCACTCCGGAGGGAAGGAGCTCGCCTTGAAAGATGTTGATGGCAAAGCTGACCGGCGCGGTCGATTTGACCCGACGGTGACCCAGCCGCCCTCCTCCTTAGGCGCCTCGAGCACCCCGTCTGCGGCGGATGCCGACGACGTCTCAACACTAGCAGGCGGAGCAGGGATGGAGGGCGCCGTGCAGGTTGCGCCAGAGACGGACGCCGCTGAAGGGGACTGGAGCGCAGCGGCGCGCGGCGGAGCTCCGACGGCCGCCGTCGGCATGGGCTGGTCGTCAAGCCCCGGAGCCGAGGCAGCGGCAGGCGGCGCCCGGATGGCCGCCGTCGGAGGGGACGGGTCTTGAGGCTTCAGAGCCGAGGCAGCCGCAGGCGGCGGAGCTGGGCCAGTCGTCGTCTTCACCCGCCCGTAGACAACCGTTGCAGCCTCGCGGGAGGCAAGAGCAGCTTCAGCGAACGCGGCGGCGGCAGAATCCGAGCTGGACGATGGAGCTCGAGCTTGTGACATGGATGCATGAGCCATGGCGGCGGCTGCACAGCGAGAGCGGGAGACGTTGCGCAGCCGACAGAAGACGCTCAGAGCAGCCAGGATCTGACCTCAGCAGCTGAAACGGTGGCCGGACGGAGGAGATCAAGGCGCCGCCGCCGGCCGCGGGCGCTGGGTCGCGGAAGGCATTGGTTCCCGATGCCAAATAATATGGTCTCTACTTCTCTTGTTGAGAGGTCTACAGTGCACACCAAAATAGTGTTTGTATCAACTGATTTGATTAACGTTCATTCTGCACACAAGTAGCTCTACAGTGTACACACAAATCAATCCTAACGTTAGTTCCAGGTTGGCCTCTGCCACAGAATTTCAGAGAATGCTCACACACACTTTACCAAGAATCTGCAGGTTGATGAAGAGTAAAAAGTTTCCAGCACCATCCATATTTTATCAAGAGCATGTTTCCACAAACACGATTAAAAACACGCGCATTGCGGGTTAAACAATAGCACGAACAAATGCTCGATTACGAAACAAATGTTAAACAAGAGCATGAGCAATCTTTGCATTCCCATTAATGTTGTGAGAAAACAAAAGATCATCTCTACATGACAGCGACGCCCGGTATTGCTGCTGGCCATCGGAACTACACATAAACAGCCGCTGGTACCAAGTGATGTGATTTTCCCGAGTTATCTTTTCCTGGATCAAGCCAAAACATGCAAGTTCAGTCAAAATGATACGTAGAACCTAATTTCTCCGGGCAGGAGGACAACCCACCATGTGCCTTCAACCATGAGTCAGATCAAGCGTTACTCTTCTGGTCTTCGATTTTCTTCTGGAACGATGTGAACCATTGCTTCCAAGCCGCATCTCCTTGTTGCTCGATCCATGACAAGAAACAACTGTCTAACAGGCAGAACAGGTTCACGTACAGCAGTTGGTATCGCACAGGAATGAAGCGGAAGTTTGCGATTTGCACAGCCGGCCAGATGGCTCCCCCTAAAACTAGAGCAGGAATGATATCCCTTTTCACATCATCCTTCACCTGCTCTAGACTCCTTCCTGAAGCAAGACCCACATAAGAGAAGAACAGCCCCAGATCTAGCGGTCCAAAGAGGAGACCATCTGCTGCAACTTTCGAGGCAACAAATTTGAAAGAACCAGGCTGATATCTTCGTCGGACAAAACGATCCAAGTATTCATACCTAGGTGAAATAAAAACGAGTACAAGTCATATGACAGCTTGCTTCGCAAAATCTAAAGTTGTTACTCCTAAAATCAGTATACTTTTGCTTAGCCAATAGTAAGCCTACACGGTTTAATCCCACATCTTAACCACTGTTAGCACATCGATAGAGTGCAACAAATGAGAGGAAGTTGTGGCACACCAAAGAGGGAATGACAGTAGAGGTTTGTATAGGATGGTAAATAGACGTCAAACACCAATCTTGTTCCCAGTTCAAAACCTTGTCACCAAATAAGAACTTAGAACACCAACAACAGGTGCAATTCGGTCAACTACTAACTTGCTCTCCAGAAAGAGTGGCATTTTACTACATGTCTAAGGAGCAGTTAGCATTTACATGCAACATATTGTTGACATCATGGGGTCAATGTTGAGTGGGCTACTGAGCAGAAAAAATAAACATTAAAAGATGCACAGTTGCAAAGTGCGTCCCGAGCTACTTTGCCTCCAAAATTGACGCGCAAACCAATTCAATTCCTTGATCATAGCTTAACAATTGAGGTAATATTCAGTGCGAGAAGCCACCATTAACACACTCATGCATAGATGCCAGTAGGTGATGATGCTCTATTTATCTTTATTGTGCTGAAAAAACTACCGCATTGCCACAAATTTTAGCATTCATGGTCTCCAATTAAAGTATTACACCTGTGACTAACCATTAAGTAAATATCCAAACTTCCAATGCCTAAAAATCGATATGAGCAAAGTGTATGTAATGGTATATGCAATATTAGTGCTCTCAATCTTCACAGCTCATTACCCATTTATGCTACTCCCTCCGTTCACAAATATAAGATATTTTAGATATTCCAATATGGACTATATACGGACTAAAATGAGTGAACAAATATAATAAAACGTGTATATATACATCTGTTTCAGAAAAAAGTTAAAAACATCTTATAATTGTGAATGGAGGGAGTAATATACTGTCATTTGTGTCAATAAGTCATCACCTAGATCACCTAAAAGGATAACATAAGTGCATGATGAAAATTACTAAATATGCCTTCTGTTTTGCAAATAATCTTGATTCATCCTTTTCTTTTTTTTGCCATTTATATGGTTATGTGTTTGCAGCCCTCTTTTGGTCTTTTATCTGCAGTTCTATCAGATTTAGCGTTGTTAATGTTGTGAAAATTGAATTATTTCTAATCAGCCTATAATCCGAAAGAAATAAAACATAACAAAGTTAAGCCTAACACCATCTACTCATGCCTGATATGAAATTATGAGAAGACTAACCAGTAATGCCCCACAGGCCCAACAAAAGCAAATCCAAATGAACTTGTGATGCCGACCCTCTTCCAATCAATTTTGAACTCTTTTTCTTTATCCTGAAAAGGTAAACAGACCTTTGTTGAGTTAACTACATAACAATGGAAGTGCAGAATATTATTTTTTTGTCTGAATTTCTTATGATTTCAACTTTAAAGATTGGTTTACAGATTAAAAAATATTAAATTCAAAAACCATTTTCCTGATTATTACTAGAAACAAACTATACCAGCGCATAATTTACTGATTAAAAAAGAGCCTTCAAATCTTAGCAGAAACACAATAGTCAAATAGCTTTCCATGCTGTCTGGTCACAAATCTAAAATAACAAATACATCTAAAGCTAAAGATCGGACAGAAGGGATACCATTTGATATTTAAGGAAATGCTTAGACATGAAAACTTCAGAAAGTACATACATGAATGTGCCACCCATTTTCTCTTTATTAGATTCAACAAAGAACAAACAGCGGAGGAAACAGCCCATACCAAGGTCAAAAGCAAGCAAAAGGTCAACATGTCACTAATAAATGCTCAGTGAAATCCTTTTCCAGTGTCCAGAGAAAGCTAACTTTCAAAGTGTCATCATATCAAAGAAATAACATCGAATCAACCTCATTCATTTAAGCAATTAATCTGAGTATTATTTTTCCCCAGACGAATCCAGAAATGCTCTAAAATCACCAAACAATACATGAATACCCCAAATGGAGTGAAAGATCATAGGTAGTCTCCTGCCCCAGTTTTAGCAACAACCTTGCTCGAAAAGAAAAGTTTTAGCAACAACCCCTTTATGTATTACTGAAAAGAATTGTCAAATCTAAATGCACCATCAACTGTATATAGAGATAACCACAGGAATAGATTTGACAACTTAGGCTTTAGTCAACAAGAAAACATCAAACCAAACATACAATCTTACCTCAAACGTCAAATTGATATGTGATTAAACAACAACTGACTCACAGAAATTCTATATCAGACACTAACATACTATGCTTCACATGAAAACTCACCAGCACAAGCAAACGAACAATGAAAAAGGGTCATTAGTCAAAGTTATTACTATCTCCAATGACCAACAACATATCGACCATATTGAAACAGATTAAGCATCCCCTAGGCCTAAAAAACGTTCCCTTTGCTAGGTCCTAGGTTATATGTACCCCAGGCCAGGAAGTACCCACCCCCAAGCGGCCGGATTAGCTGATAAATCCTTGGGGCGATGGCATCCAAAGAGGACCATGGAATCCGGGAATCATTAGCTCGAGAAGGAAGAAGTGGAAGGGGCGGTTGACTGGCTACCTCGGGGTTCTTGGCGTGGTGGTGGGAGGTGGCGGATTTGTGGGTGACGGCCTGGGCGCCGATGTCGCCGAGGGCCCAGAGGATGCCGGAGCTGACGACCTGCGTCCGCACGGGGTAGGAAGACAGGGACTGCTGGTACCATCGCCATAGCCGCCGCATCCTTGCGAGCGAGCCCAAAAAATTGACGGGGGAGAAAGAGGAAAGGAAGGAAGGAAGTGGGAGTCGTCCCTCCCCTCTCCCCTCTATTTCCTTGGATTTGTTCTTTGGGATTTCGCTCTGTTTTTTGAGCTAGGGTTAGCGTTAGGTGGGCACAAAAAGAATGGTGGGTCGCCTCCAACCAATCAGCCTTTGACATTTTTCTTGATTATTCTTTTCTTACTTAGAAATATATGATTGGGCCAATATTTTGAACGGCTTAAAAAATAAGTTGTCCTTTCCTAGCTTATTAAGAAATAAACTGTTTTTAAAATTTGTTGATGCTTCTAAATTACTTATTTTATAACAACAGTAGTTTATTAGTCTTGATAAATAATAGAGAACGTTTTATGAAAAAAAAGATGAAATGGAGATGAATTATTTTTAAGTCCCTAACAGAACTGACCCGATCATCTCCCAGCAAAGTTACATTGACTTAATCAATGTAATAATCACTATTAAGACAAATATCGATAAAAAACACTTTAGTGAAATCATCCTATGTCATTTGATCATAGTTGATCTCCCATACTTCATATATGGTGATTTCGTTGTTTATTGAGTATGCTCCATGTAACACGTGTGTATGGTAAGAAGAAAACTTCATGTGATTTCCTACCCGTCTATATATGAATCTCATAAATTATGAAAATCGCATTATGATGATTATGTGCTTATGCATACTCTTTATAATCAGATAGTTCATACAAAGCATGCTTCATATAGATAGAATTGCCTTTAAATATTTACTAACATTATTGAATGTTAAGGGTGACACCTCAGAGGGTTTCATCGTTTCGATGAACTTCTAGTGCTCATCGTTATCATCACACAAACAAGTAGCATCTTCATCTGATAATGTTGACCACAAGAAAATAAATCCAAATTAAATCAAAATGTAAGGAGTTGCACTCTTGTGTGCATAACTAACCAACAAACTGGATTTTCTTTCATTTTGTGTGTCAAACTAAAATTTTGTGCGTTAAAAAATAGCTAAACTTTTTTTGAATCTAAACAGAAACATAGAAGAATTAAGAAAGAATATGTGGGATCTCAACATGATATATCTAGGTAAATGTACTCTAGGTCAAAGCCAACCACTTTGTTCCTCTTCTTGCTCAGAACCTCCTCGAAGAGGCTGAGTATTTGCTCTTCTTAGACATATATACCGTAAGATTTAATTTATTTTTCGTATGTGTACAAGAGGCAAGAATTCATTGATTTATTTAAGGTTTAGGTAAGATATGATTTTATTTGGATATGGATAAAGGAAAGCAAGAAATTTCGTGATTTAGATGAGATTTTGATAATATTTAATTTGATTTAAGCAGTAATGTAGAATATGAATTTTGCAAAAGTACCAATTTGATTTAGATTATTTTAGGTTACTTTAATTACATTGGTTTTTATTTTATGCGATATTTATTAACTTTATTAAAAATACAACAGAAACCAAAGAAGGAGAGGGAGACATGAAAAAAAAACAAAAGAAAAAGGTGAAGCGAACCTAGCAAAAAAATAATATGTGAATCAATTCGTGATTGAGTTGGTTAAGTGGATGGTTCTATCTCAGCTCATCAGAGTTTAAATCACATGTTTGACATTGGTGCTCGCATTCATGAATATATTTCAGACTTTTCGGTGATGTGCTTTCAGTGGAAGGAGACGTTCTCGTCGAAGACGAGGTGCTGACTTCGTTAATCTCAAGATGATGTGTCGGCTCAGTATTGCAAAGATACTTATAAGGATAAGATGTGTGTGCACGCGTTCATAAGGGTGAGTGTATACTCGTGTATATGAGCGTCTGCGTTGTACTGTGATCTCTAAAAACAACTTTTGTTTAATACAGTAGTACATAAATCCCAACTTTTATTTTTTGAATTTATAAGATCCATGCAAAAAAAAGAGATCCAAGCAAGATTTGTTTTTCTAGACTTTCAAAACAGACACCACATCATGTTTTTGCACTACAGATGAATAAAACTCGACGGATGCAACAAAGTTTATTCATGAAAACCACGGTGTAGCGACGAGTGGCAGGCCGGATTTGAGCCGCACAGAGAGCCCGCTCACCTCGCGCATGTCCAGCGGAGTCCCGCCGGCCGGCGCCCAGTCGAAATGGTACAGCAAGCTCGCGAGCCCCAACTCCATGGTGGGCGCGGCGAACCCAATCCCAGGGCACCCTCTCCGCCCGGCGCCGAATGGTACAGCCCGAAGTCCCGCCCCTTTGTAGTCCACGGCGCTGCCGATAAACCTCTCCGGCACGAACTCCTCCGCGCGCTCCCACGTCGCCGGATCCCGGCCGATAGCCCAGGCGTTGATCAACACTCGCGTGCGCGCCGGGACGTGGTGACCGAGTATCTCGGCGTCCTTTCGTGGCTCTCGGGGCACCAGGAGCGGCACCGGCGGGTGCAGGCGTAGCGTCTCCTTGACCACGGCCTTGAGGTAGTGCAGCTTGTCGAGGTAGTCCTCGGTGATGACGTTGCCGGAGCAACGGACGGCCGCCCTGATCTCGTCCTGGAGCTTACGCATGCTGTTCGGGTGCGTGATGAGCTCCGCCATGGCCCACTCCATTGCCGTGCTCGTGGTGTCCGTGCCCGCCGCAAATATGTCCTGCATGCGCGTCTAAGAGACATGTCAAAAATAGACAACTACAGCAGTGGCACGGTACCATGGCGGTTAGCTACATTCATCATGGGTTGTTACAGTTCAGAGTCTCACGTAGAATTAGAAATGGGAATTTTGCCATAGTAATCACGTACCAGGATGATGGCCTTGATTTCGGTCGTGTAGAGCCGAATGCCAGCATCTTTGTCGGTGTCGTTCACGTCCAACAACACGTCCACGAAATTCTTGTGATCGTTGACGTCAACTCCCGTCTGCCGGCTGGCTTCACGCCGCCGGCGGTGGTCGTCGATCACCTTCTGGAGCACGCCGTCGAGCGCCTCGAAGGTCCGTCTGATCTTGCCCTCCACCCCGCCCACAGCGTCCAACCACCCCAGGCACGGCACGAGCTCCCCTAGAGGCGTCGTGCCGAGCAGCTCCTGGAACTCGGTGAACACCTTCCTCAGCTCGCGTCCCTTGTTGCCTTCTCCGTACAAGCCGCGCGCGCTGTCGTCGCCGAACGCGGCGCGCGAGACCACCGTGTTGGCGTAGGCGACGAGGAGCTCACACAGGTCCACGATGGCGCCGCCCGCCGCCGCTCCGCGGACGCGCGCGACCAGAGACGCGGCCTCCTCTTCCCGGACGCGGCGGAAAGAGAGGATGCAGCGCGGGCTGAGGAGGTGGACCACGCACACCCGGCGCGCCTGGCGCCAGTACTCGCCGTAAGGCGCGAACGCTACGTCGCGCCCGTAGAGAAGCCGCTCGGCCATGGCGCTCCGGGGCCGGCTCGCGAAGGCCAGGTCGCGGGTCCTCATCACCTCCTCCGCGGCGGCTGGCGAGGACATGACCACGGCGGGGACGCGGCCGAGCCGGAGCAGCAGGACCGGGCCATGCGCGGCGGCCAGGGACTGCAGGGCCCGGTGCGGCAACGAGCCGAGGAGATGTAAGTGGCCGAGGAGCGGGAGGCCGCGCGGCGACGGCGGAAGCTGCCTTGGTCGTCCATCGGCGCTGCTGCGCTCAGGGGCGGGCTTACGAAAGATGTACCAGAGGGATACGGCGAAGGCGAGGAGCAGGAGTGCGAGAAGCGAGACGGCCATGTCGTCGGGACGAGCGCGCGTTATGGCCGCTACGTGTAGCATTTTTGTACTGTACGTGAATCGATCAGCGGAGTGCAGCCAATGCAAAAAAAGAAAACGAGGGTCGCGTTCCAGTTCCGTACTATAGTCCTGAACAGATTTGCTAATTCCGAACCGTCTGTCTCAGTCCATTCTACAACCATCGGATCTGACATTAAGATCCACACTATGATGTGTTCTAAAACATGAGTTGTGCGATCTTATTCATTGAATTACACAAGCTAATTGCACATGCGCTAAGGCTTCCTCCAATGCATTGGTGCTTAGATAAGGTGCTAAGGGTATTAAAAAGCTTAGCAACCAATATCTCCAATGCATAGGTGTTTAACTATTGTAGTTAATAGCTTGCTTTATTTAATTATTTAATCACTAAACTCCTTCATGCATTGGTTGGTACACACTTTGCATAGGTCCACGCACTTAGCACCGTTTGGGTGATATTGTTATACTTTTGATGCACTTTCATACACTTTTGATCATATTTGGACTAACCTATTAACTCAGTGCACCCCAGTGCGAGTTTCTGTTTTCTGCTGTCTTTTTTATTTCAGATTTTCCCATTACTTAAAGTGTCGGAAAAATTCAGGGAAAATATATAAAAAATCAGCGACCCGAAAGCTTCCAGACTCCCGAAGGGCCCCAGAGGGCCCTCACCAGGAGTCTAGGCGGCAAGGGGGCGCGGCCTAGGGTGGGGCCGCGCCAGGAGGCTGCCTGCACTTCCTGGTGGCCCCCTGGCTGCCCCCCTTCGCCTATATTTACCTCTCATCACGAAACCCCCGAAGACATAACCCTTTTTCGCGATCTCACCATTGTTCCGCCGCCGCCGCGTTTCCAAGATCGGGAGCACCAGAAGATCTCTTGCCAGCATCCTGCCGGAGGGAGGATTGACCTTCGGGAGCTTCTCCACCACCATGGACACTTCCCGGATGAGCCATGAGTAGTCCACCTTGGACCATGGGTCCATGATCAGTAGCTATGTGATGTCTTCTCTCACCTTTTCTCTTCATTGATTAAACCTTGTGAGCTGCCCTACATGATCAAGGCACATATATAATTCTTTCTGTTGTTGTTATGTTGAGTTTGCTGGGATGTGATGGATTATGAGATTATGTTCAAATTGTGATGAGTAATATATTTGGTTCTTCTTCTTTTATATTTTGGGGAGAGAGACATCACTAGTGAACTTCATGGGACCCCGGTCCATATTTCCATCACTGTTTACACCCTCAATTTACTTCCTGTTTTACTTTCTAGTTGCAGTTATCATTATCTTTATCATTGTCGTTTGACCCTTTGTAAATGACAAGGCCGGAGAGATTGACAACCTGTCTGTAGTTGTTTGGAGCAAATTTATTTGTTGTGTGTGCAGGTCCAGTCAAAGCAAGTGATTTTCATAAACGGCGCGTCACTTTCCGAACCACCTACTTGTCGTCGTTGGAGTCCTACGAGTTCGAACTAAACCTTCTTATCTTTGCCAAGGGAAATTACCACTTCGCTACATCTCAACCTTCCACTTGGGGTAGCCAACGAGTTAATTGACACCAATCAAGTAATTTCTGGCGCCGTTGCCGGGGACTCCACTCTACAAGATAGGGGAGTTTCACACTATCTTTTATCTTTGCTTTTTAGTCTTGTTAGTTTACCTTTTAGTTTTTGTCTTAGTGTCCTTTATGCAAAGTCGCAAAAAATTGCTTGTCCTGCTTGCTGCTACTATGGGTACCACTGAAAACACCAAGTTGTGTGACTTCACTAGTCACAACAACATTGACTTTATCAACACTTCTATTGCTACACCTGCCACTTCAGCATATTCATATGAAATTAAACCTGCTTTGCTTACTCTTGTTATGAAAGAAAAATTCTCTGGTGCTGGAGATGCTGCTGCTTTATGATACGTCTCAAACGTATCTAGTTTTCCAAAAACTTTTGCTATTGTTTTGCCCTCATTCTTGCATGATTTGAACGAAACTAACCCGGACTAACGTTGTTTTCAGCAGAGCTGCCTGTATGGTTTTATTGTGTGCAGGAAAATGGATTTTTAGGTACCTTAGAAAATTCCAGGAAAATTCACCAAAAACCCACGCACCCGAAGCTTCCACGAGCCAGAAGTGGGGCCAGAGGGGGGGGCCAGAGGGCCCCCAGTCGACCTAATGGCACGGCCCCACCCCTGGCCGCGCCGGGGGGCCGCCTGGGGGCTCCCACGTCCTCTCGTGCCCTACCGAGGCCCCTATTTATTTCCGTGACGCGAAAACCCCAGAACAGAAGTCGTTTTCCCAGTTTTCGTCGCGGAGCTGCCGCCCCCCTCTGTCTTCTCCCGGAGGGCTAATCTGGAGGTTGGTTTGGCCTCCGGTGAGGGGAGATCATCGCCATCGTCATCATCATCACCACTCCATCCTCCCTCCATGACTTCTCTCACATGTGTGAGTAATTCCCTGTTGTAGGCAAAGGGGATGGTAGGGATTGGATGAGTTAGATCATGTAATAGTTCGTCAGATTGTTGGGGGCATGTTGCCTATCATCTACTTTGGTGTTTATCATCTTTGCTACAACTTGTTGCTCTTAATGCTTATCACTTTGGGCCCGAGTGCCATGTTTTAAGATCTGAACCACTTGTGTTTTCATGAGTATATTTATGTTCTTGATCCTATCTATGAGTTGTATGCTCCTATTATGGTCCGGAACCGGCGATCCCAAAGGTGACAGCTTGGGACACCAAAGGGGATGGTCCATAATTTGAGGATTTCATGTATCCATTGAGTTTAATGCTTTGTTCCGGTGCTGTTTGACAGGAGCACCTTAATCTCCATAAGTCCCTGTTGTCCCCGTTCGTAGCGGGATGGTAGGACAAAAGATGTTATGCAAGTTCTTATTGCAAGCACGCACAACTACCTACGGGATACATGCCTAATGTTTGATATTTGCCTAGATGATCCTTGCTTTTCTGTGTGCCTTGCCCCGTGTTAAAATCTATTACATGTTCACTCTCATCCAAGAAGCTCCCAACCATCCATCTCCCTAGCCTACAGTGTTTTAATCCTGCTGGTTACTAGTAGTTTGCTTTTGTTTTTTTACTTTCTCTGTCGCCACTACCACTATCATATCACTGTTGCTATTAATATTTTGTTGCAAGCAAGTATATTTCAGGTGCGGTTGAATTGACAACTCAACTGCCAAAGCTTATAAATATTCTTTGGCTCCCCTTGTGTCGAATCAATAAATTGGGTTATCTTTCCCGCAAAGACTATCTCGATCCCCTACAGTTGAGGGTCATCAAGTACTGTTTTCTGGCGCCGTTGCCGGGGAGCATAGCTTTATTTATGAGTCTACTTGAAGTATTCTGCCTGCTGCACTTCATCCACCATGGGTAAGAAAGGAGACCCCAAGGTTCCGATCTTACCATCCACTAAAAGAAAAGGTACTGTTCTGAGCACTAGTGCTACACTTGATTCACCTTCCGTTATAAGTAAGTTTGCTTCACCACCACCACCACATGCTACTTCCACTGAGTCTGTTACTATGTCCGATACTTTTGATGATGCTTCCACTACTCTTGATGAAACTAGTTTTCTTGGTCACTATCTTGAAACTCAAATTGCTAAGGTTGCAGCACAGTCCGAGACTGAAACTCCTGCTACCTATTTTCCTGCTTGCAAAGCCTTTGGTTACCCAGACTTAGATAAACTCAAGGAGAGAATCCTTGAGGATGATTATATTATCCTTGATGATGGTTTCTTCAGGGAACTTACAGAGTGTGCCAACTCTGACCCTGGTGCTCTTAAGAAGTTGCTTGAAAAACACTCCATGAAGAACAAGATCGCTCCTGATCCTGAATTTGCTACAGCTCCTATATGCATCACTGATCCTGATTATGATTTCTTTGTTGATCTTTCACTTATATCTACAGCCGAAGTTGACCCCTTTTATGGCAGAGAAAATGATGATGCCATAGCACACCTGACCAAACTCACCGAGTTGGGTGGCTTATTTACTACCGATGAGAGGATACAAAACTTTTATGTGGCTAAGCTTTTTCCTTTTTCTTTGAAGGAAGACGCTAAAGCATGGTATGATGCAGTACCCTATGGTTCCATTAAGAGTCCTCAAGACTTAGCTCAATCTTTTGTTGATAAATATTTTCCCGCTCATATGCAACATGCTGCTTTACAAAGAATTTACAACTTTAAACAATTGCAGGATGAGCACCTCCCTAAATCTTGGGGGAGGTATTGCGGTTTAATTAAGGCTAGACTAGGACATGAAGTCCCAAAGAATGAATTACTTGATATATTATATGCTGGTCTAACCGATGAATCTAGATCCTATTTGGATAGTTGTGCTGGTTCTGTTTTCAGGGAAACAACGCCGGATCATGCTGAAGAATTAATGGGAAAGATTGCCAAGAACCATGAAGATTGGTCCGTCCCTGAAACACCTCCACCACCAAAGAAGAGGTGCATGCTTGTCTTAAGCCCCGAAGATATGCAAGAAGCAAAGAAGTCTATAAAGGATAAAGGCATTAAAGCCAAAGACGTGAAGAATCTGCCTCCTATTGAGAAGTTGTGTGAGCCCTCCCTTGGTAGAGGTACACTCTCTTTTAGATTTCAATGAAAGTGACATCCCTAAAGGTAAGCCTCCTGATCAATGTTTAGATGAGCTTGATAATTTTATTATGAAGCAAAATCATTTTAATGAGAGGATACAAAATCAGTTGCATGATAATTCCCTTGCTATCAAAAGATTACTTGATGTTCTAGGTAGAAGAGTTAATGATGTTAAATGTCTTGTTAAACATTTTCATATGGTTCAAACTCAGCTTGAACAAATTTCTAATGTGCAAAAATATTTGCTTGCTAATAATGCCAAACATGATATACAAGCTTATGGTATAAAGACCAGGGGTGGTACACACACCCAGGACCCTCTCTATCCGGAGGGGCATCCAAAGAGGATCGAGCAAGATTCTCAAGTGCAGGTAGAAGACGAGATTGTTAGCTCTCCAAAGAAAAAAAAGAAGAAGAATAAACACAAGGAAGATGACAACTCCAATGATCCTATTACAAGTGAAGAACCCGCTGTTTATCCTAACAGCATATCTACCTCCGATGCTGAAACTGAAGACGGTGACGAGCCCGAAAAGGATAAGGAGAAGAATGATCCTCCCGAGGTGCGAGAAGCAGAAGCACCCGACAAACGCAATAAAAATACTAGATAAGACTTCATTGCAAGAAGACATGGGAAGGAAAGAGAGCCATGGGTGCAGAAACCCATGCCCTTTCCAGGCAAGTCTCTCAAAACCAAAGAAGAAGAGCATTATAATAAATTTTGTGAATGGATGAAACCTCTTTTTCTTCAATTTCCTTTGACCGATGCTATTAAGTTACGTCCTTATTCAAAATATATGAAAGATATTGTTACTAATAAAAGAAAAAGTCCCTAATGAGGCAATATCTACTATGCTTGCTAACTACTCTTTCAGTGGCAAGATTCCTGAGAAGCTTGGTGATCCAGGGATACCCACCATTCCTTGCTCGATAAAGAATAATTATGTTAAAACCGCTTTATGTGATCTTGGAGCAGGAGTGAGTGTCATGCCTTTTTCTCTTTATAAGAGGCTATGTTTAGATAAGCTAATCCCTACAGATATCTCTCTTTAGATGGCTGACAAGTCAACAACCGTCCCGATAGGTATTTGTCAAAATATTCCTATTGAAGTTGCTAATTGCTTAATCCTTACTGATTTTGTTGTGCTTGACATGCCCAAGGATGGGAGCATGTCCATTATTCTAGGTAGACCTTTTCTTAACACCACATGTTCTTGGTGATATTCATATGAGCTTGCATGCATGTGTAGAAATTTATTTTCCAAGTTTTGATGCAAGTTTATGCCTTAGGTAAGTGAGTAGAGTAGGTTGCCTCAACTCACTTTGCTTAAATCTTTGTTTTTGTGAATTGTCAAAAAAAATCAGAAATGAGTTTGCTAGGAAAAGCAAAGGGGTGGCTTGGGAAGAAGAAGCCCGAGCGCTCCGATCGAGTTACTAGAGCTGTAGCTTCACCCTCGGCTGCTAGGGTGAGCTACAATGAAGATCGTGTGCCCTTAGAGTTGTTGGAGAACACGAGTTCAACACATGCAATGACGTACCAATGCGATGCTTTCCTCGAAGCTGCAGGAATCAAGGAGGGATTCTACGGCCTTTGCGCCAATGCAGGTTTGACACGGCTAGCAACATGCCGTGTTGCTCAGTATGAAAGACTCACCTCCTGTTTTATTAATAGTTTCAGATATAATCATGATGCTGGAATTATTGAGTTTAAAATTTACAATGATATTTTGACCATTTCTTTGGCAAGATTTTGTGATATAATAGGTGTGTCGAACGTTGGACAGACAACAAAGATGAACTCTCAGCCTTCCGAGCTGGAAACCGTCTTCAACTCCCTTTGCAGCCAGGAGACGAGGGATATTCATCGTTTGAAGATTTTCGGCATCTTATTCCCCCACCTCAGGTATTTTGCGTATTTTATTGCTAGAGGGGTGTTAGCTCGTGACAACACGAGCATCAGTTCTGCGCCGGATATTGCTATCCTGGCAAACGCCCTCTCAGGGAGGAATGAGTATAATGTGGGTGCCTTAATAGCTCGACGCCTTGCTATGAATGGTAACAAGGGAGATTTATTTGGTGGCGTTTACGCCACACTTATCCTTGAGTCTCTTAATGGCACCCCACACCCTGATGATAAGCCTTTTTCTTATTTAAGTTTTGATCTTGCTTCTATGAAGAGGCATAAGTTTGTTACCATGACTTACGAGTTTGGTAACCTCGTTTATATCTTGCATTTCGGATCTTCCGCGGAACGCAATATCTGTCTACCTGCACCTCTTTTGTTTGATTTTTCTTGCCGAAACGGATGGTCCTTTGATGTCATCCAGTTTGATGAGTTCGTGGTCCAGTATCAGTTTCATAACCCCATGGAGGGGGTTGTGCCCGACGAGGAGGAGCACGGTGACTTTCCACCTTTCCAGGGGGAGACCGTCACCCAGTTTGGCGAAGGGTCTTCCTCTGCTTGGAGCGCGGATCCTTCTTCATGGGAGGATCCGAGGACTTCGGTGTACACGCTGAAAGCCTCATACGACCCTTGGACTTACCTGCATCACCCCGGAGCAGGAGGCTCCTGGGGGCAGTAGCTGTTACCAACTTAGGCCAAAAGCCTAAGCTTGGGGGAGTACGTGTCCTTCTCTCTTTTCCATTGTATTATCCGTTTTTTTATTTTGTTCTCTTTGATCTTTTTGAAGTTTTTGCCCGTTCTTCTTTGTTCTTTTTAATTTGCAAAAGCAACAAAAAGATTTCTCTTTTCTTTTGTTTTTGTTAACCTTTTAAAAAACCCAAAAATATTTCCTTTCTCTCAATAGTTTTCTTTGTTTTCAGAGTTCAGCTCGAGTCCGTGATGGCATTTGATTATATTCCCCATGTTCGATCGTGCAAGTGACAAGGCAGTAATGACGAAGATCGACGGAAGGGAAGCAACAAGGAAAACCGGTATGAACTCTTCTTGTTTCTACTTTTGTACATATGCATGTACTTATGATCTAGAGACCATCTTGTAGCGACATAGTGCTATGTTTACAATGCTTTCCTAGTGGTTCATGCTTTCTTTGTGGCTGATCTCAAATAGCTAGAGTGCATAATGTGTTGTCGAAATGATTTACATGCATTGCATTGTTCATGGTTTGGCATATTGAAGTGGTATTTCCCTTCGGAGAATTCTTGGATTGACTTGGCACATGTTCACACATATTTATGACTAAAAATTCTATCGTGCCTTGATGATCTTTTTATTTCAGAATAGTTATATCACTTTCATGCCCGATTCAATGTTTCTTTGTCGCTCTGCATGATTATGAAAATTATTGCTCTCTAGTTGGTCGCTTCCCAGTCTTTTGCTAGCCTTCACTTGCACTAAGAGGAATTATGCTTGTGTATCCAAACTCCTTTTTAAACCAGTTATTCCACTTGAGTCCACCATACCTTCCTCTATATGGTATTTACCGGCCATCCCTAACTTAGACTTTCTTGTGCCATCTCGAAATTTGTTCAAACGCTTCCCTTTTGTAACCGTACAAGCTCATGGTGCGGTGAGGGAAAATCAGTATCTACCATACCAAAAATATTTTGACGGGAGTTTTAACTAGTCAATTTAAAAAGAAAGAGTTACACCTCCCCCATACTTGATGATGGAATGAAATGGACCAAATGCTGCTAATTATTTGTGGAACGCGAACTTCCTTCCATACTTGAGGCAAAATAAAAGGCACCATGGACCTTCAAATGATGTATGGAAAAGGGAACAAAAGTGTAAGCAAAAAGTATTAATATAGTTGGCATGGGAGATATTGAGATACCTTTACCGTTCACCGTTGACTGGAAAGTTGCACTTCTCAAAAGACTTTTATTTCTGTTTTCAAAACCAAGAGCTCTGATACATGTTTAGTCTTTGCTTCCAACCACAGGTTTTCAACCTTTCCATCAAAAAGCCACGGTTCGAGAGTCTTGCCTTGTTTCTTCAAAGCACCAACTATTGAGAGCATAATTGTCATTCTTAGTGTAACATGCATTGTCCCAAAGTACCACATTGTCTTCTGCATGATTGTGATATTGCTTGTTCTAAAATTCTTAGTTCTAGTCTCCTTTAGAACTCCGGAGGAGTTTCTGCATTTATGTTTTGTTTCACTCATGGAGGCTAGCGAGATACCACTCTAGTATGTTCAAGCTATGTGCATTGTGATCTTGTCTTGATTTTCGGTAGCATATTATTTACTTTTGGTTGTTTGTGATTGATCACTTGAAAGAAGGATTGCTTCATGCATTGTCCTCATAGAATTGTTTCAATACTTGCTAAACTCTTTTCGTAATACATGCTTATATACATGTAATGAAGCAAAAGAGTTTGTCAAAGTTTTCTTTGTCGCGTCCAGTTCGTTGAACTGAATTGCTTGAGGACAAGAAATATGCTAAGCTTGGGGGAGTTGATACGTCTCAAACGTATATACTTTTCCAAACACTTTTGCTATTGTTTTGCCCTCATTCTTGCATGATTTGAACGAAACTAACCCGGACTGACGCTGTTTTCAACAGAGCTACTTGTATGGTTTTGTTGTGTGCAGGAAAATGGATTTTTAGGTACCTCAAAAAATTCCAGGAAAATTCACGAAAAATCCACACACCCGAAGATTCCACGAGCCAGAAGTGGGGCCAGATGGGTCCCAGGCGCCTTGCTGGCGCGGCCCCACCCCTGGCCACGCCGGGGGGTTGTCTAGGGGCTCCCACCTCCTCTGGTGCCCTACCGAGGCCCCTATTAATTCCCGTGACGCGAAAACCCCCAGAACAGAAGTCGTTTTCCCAGTTTCCGTCACGGAGCCGCCGCCACCCTCTGTTCTTCTCTGAGAGGGCTAATCTGGAGGCTGTTTTGGCCTCCGGTGAGGGGAGATCATCGCCATCATCATCATCATCATCATCATCACCACTCCATCCTCCCTCCATGACTTCTCTTCACATGTGTGACTAATTCCCTGCTGTAGGCAAAGGGGATAGTAGGTATTGGATGAGTTAGATCATGTAATACTTCGTCATATTGTTGGGGGCATGTTGCCTATCATCTACTTTGGTGTTTATCATCTTTGCTACAACTTTTTTCTCTTAATGCTTATCACTTTGGGCCCGAGTGCCATGTTTTCATATCTGAACCACTTGTGTTTTCATGAGTATATTTATGTTCTTGATCCTATCTATGAGTTGTATGCACCTATTATGGTCTGGAACCGGCGATCCCAAAGGTGACAACTTGGGACACCAAAGGGGATGGTCCATAATTTGAGGATTCCATGTATCCATTGAGTTTAATGCTTTGTTCCGGTGCTCTTTGACAGGAGCACCTTAATCTCCATAAGTTCCTTTTGTCCCCGTTCATAGCGAGATGGTAGGACAAAAGATGTTGTGCAAGTTCTTATTGCAAGCACGCACAACTACCTACGGGATACATGCCTAATGTTAGATATTTGCCTAGATGATCCTTGATTTTCTGTGTGCCTTGCCCTGTGTTAAAATCTATTGCATGTTCACTCTCATCCAAGCAGTGCCCAACCATCCATCTCCCTAGCCTACAATGTTTTAATCTTTCTGGTTACTAATAGTTTGCTTTTGTTGTTTTACTTTCGCAGTCGCCACTACCACTATCCTATCACCGTTGCTATTAATATTTTGTTCAAGCAAGTATATTTCAGGTGCGGTTGAATTGACAACTCAACTGTCAAAGCTTATAAATATTCTTTGGCTCTCCTTGTGTCGAATCAATAAGTTGGGTTATCTTTCCCGCGAAGACTATCTCGATCCCCTACAGTTGAGGGTCATCACTTTACACTTGAATAATTTTGTTGAGCTTTGTGATATGCAAAAGTATAAAGAAGTAGAAGGTGATATTGTTAAGCTTAAGATTTTTCCTTTATCCTTGAGAGGAGGAGCTAAAATTTTGTTCCAATCCTTGCCTAGGATAGCATAGATTCTTGGGATAAGTGTAAAGATGCTTTTATTGGGAAGTACTACCCACCTGCTAAGTTATCCAATTGAGGAGTAATATTATGAATTTTAAGCAATTGGATAATGAACAAGTTGCCCAAGCTTGGGAACGTATGAAATATCTTGTTAAGAATTGCCCTACGCATGGTTTGGCTACTTGGATGGTTATCCAGACTTTTTATGCAGGCTTGAACTTTACCTCGCGGAACCTGTTAGATTCGTCCGCGGAAGGAACCTTTATTTCAACAACATTTGGTGCTGCCACAAAACTACTAGATGAGATGATTAACAACTATTCCCAATGGCACACCGAACGAGCTCCAACAAGTAGGAAGGTAAACTCTGCCGAGGAGATTTCCTTCCTAAATGAAAAAGTTGACTTGATCATGCCGTTACTTACCAAGCAAGCTACTATTGATCCTCATGATGTTCCTTTAAATTCCTTGGTTGCTCAAGAAAAAGTAGATGTGAAGTTTATCTCTAGAAACAACTTCAATAACAATGCCTATAGGAGTAACTTTGGTAGAAATCCTAGACCGTTCCCATCCAACAACTATGGGAACAACAACACTTATCCTAGCACTAAGAACTCCGCTTCTGAATTAGAGAGCATGCTTAAGGAATTTATCACTACCCAAAAAAGCCTTCAACAAGAGTGTAGAGGAAAAATTAGCCAATTTAGATAATCTCTCTTTGAAGGTAGACAATTTAGCCCTTGATGTTGAGATGCTTAAAATTAGAACTTCTCCCCTTGAGGAGAGGAAGACCACTCCTATGAATGCTATTCAAGTGCAAATTAACGAAAACATTAGGATGATGGCCAAACTTAAAGAGAGATGGGCTATAGAAAAGGAGGAAGAAGATAGAATTAAGAGCCTTCCTACACACCATACCATTGCTACTATCCAAGTTGCTGAGGATATCCAAACTCTTAGCACCCAACACACCCCTAGTCCCATTGGACCTATTAATGGTGATGCTATTACCTCAACCGTAGAAGAAGAAACTCATATGAACATAGAGGCTTTCAAAGAAGTAAGCCTAGATGCCACCACTACCACCTTACTTGATAGTGGTGACCTTGATTTTGATAGTTTTACCCTTTCTGAAGTTATTAGTTTACTACACAAAATGTCTAGAGACCACCACACTAGCACACTAAATCTTGCCTTCACGGAGCATATCACCAATATAAAATTCCAATTACCTCTCAAGAAGGGGATGGAAAACTTCCCTAGAAAGAAGATTAAGTTACCTTTTGAGTCTTTTACACGGGCTAGCTATTCTCTTTCACTTGATAAAACTTGATCTTTTTTGCTTTGTGCCTAGCTCAAAGGCCTAAAAGAAAGCGCTTGTTGGGAGGCAACCCAAGATTTTTTTCCTTCTGTTTTTAGTCTTGATGATTGTTACTATTGTAGCAACATCATTGTATCTTTATTTGCAAGCTTTGTGCCAAGTTTAGCCTCCGATTGCAAGAAAGTTCAAGAGTTGTGACATGCTGTCCAGAAAACAGTTTCTGTCCTTGGACGAAAAAATTCGGCTAAAATCACCAGATCATCTTTTTGATCTGAATTGTTTTGACAGCGTGCTCTATACAATTAGATTTCGAGCGTCTGTTCTGAGTGTTTTGATTTGAGTTGCATAAGTACCTCATTCAAATTATTTACTACCTGCTGGTCTGTTTTTCATGGATTCTGCCACGTTTTGTCTTTCCCAGTTTTGCAAGTCTTGCGCTAGATTTTTCTTTGCAAAAACTTTTTTTCGGTCTTGAGAAACAGTAGCCCTTCAAGAATATATTTATTTCCAGTAGAGGCAAATTGTTTTATTACGGGTACTAACCTCTCTAATCAGCTTATGATGAGTTATGTATGAAGGGAGTTTTCATGTGCGCGAAGGAAGATGATGAAAGAAGATCCGTGAGTGTCAAACACTCAAGCTTGGGGATGCCCCCATGCACCGCAAGAAATATCCAAGGAGACTCAAGCATCTAAGCCTGGGGATGCCCCCGTGCATCCCCTTCTCCATCAACAATTATCAGTTCGTCCTTCATTCCACTATATTTTTATCACTTCATGCGTTATGTGCTATGCTTGGAGCGTCTTGCTCTTTACCTTTTTAGTTGTCTTTAGCTTTGGTTGCTGTTCATAACAAGTTAGAACCCAACTTTCTTTGTGTGGGAGAGAAACACGCTCCACTTAAACTGGAACACATCATAAGATTTTCATGCTTATCTTTCTTTGCCGTGTGTGCTCTTTATCTTTTTGTAGCTGCTGTCATGCTTATCTTTTAGCTTTCATGCTTATTTTTTAAGAGCTTTTGTTTAGTTTGTTGCTAGAACTCTCTTGAGTTTTCATATTTATCTTGTTTAGAGAATTGGCCTATTGCACCGAGTTGTGTGTCTTGATTTGAACTAGGTAATTGAGGTTGCTATTCAATTGTAGTAGTAACTTGCAATAGTTTTGAGGTATTGTTTTGAGTAAAGTTTGAAATTTTGGTGTCAAGAGCTTTAGCCTATTAGTGATAGACGTTGTATTTTGGTCAATCCGGGTTTATTTTCGAAAACTACAAAAAACTAGTTGAGAACTCTAGCTACTAGATGGATCACTAATCTTTGGAGGGATCAAATATTAGTGAACACTCACGTACCATGAGTCGAGGATGCGCAAGGATAACCAAACCCCCATACACTCCTCCTCGGGGTACTTGTCTCTTTGTGACCTCCTGATTAGATTGAGAGTTACCGATAATAAGTGCATGAGTTCTTCGGACTAATGTAAGTATTCGAAAGTTGACACTTCCACCTTCCCATATTTTGCTAGCCTCTTCGGTACCGTGCATTGCCCTTTTCTCATCTCGAGAGTTGGCGCATACTTCTCCGGTGCATCCAAACCCTTGGCATGATACGATCTGTCATCATAAACCTCCTTATATCCTTCCTCAAAACAACTACCATACCTATCTATCCAGGCATTTCCATAGCCTTTCCGAGATATATTGCCATGCAACAACCATCTTCTCGTGACTTGATCTTCATGTCATACATGTTCCTGCTACACTGGCAGAGGCATACATTTGCATACATCATGATAGCTTCATGTTATTTATGCTGAGTACTTTTGTAAAGTGTGAAAGATATTCTATACTCCTTGTATAATAGAGTGTTGCCCCTAAAGTGAGGAAAAGATCCCAAAGAGGACAAATTAAAATATCCCAAAGAGGAAAAATGAGAGTTAAATAGAAAGAGCCATTGAGACAACAAAAAAATACAAAAAGAGAAAAAGAAAATAAAAAGAGAGAAGGGGGCACACTACTATTCCTTTTGAGAGATCCACACTCGTACTCCCTCTTGTATCTTGTACTCCATAGAGATGATCATATATGCATATAGCTATGTGGGGACCTCTACACTATAGAACCTCGCTTGTATATTCCAATGATGAGCCTCCTCAAATGAGCTCTAGGTCTTCTTGAGAAAGCAATTTGGATGCACCCCAGTAGTTCCATTGGAGAGCTTTCCCCGTTGCATGGCAATCCCTACTGCTCACATCATATCTATCATTTGGCTTTCTCTTGCCTATGATTGTCCTCATTGATGTAAGCCTTTCACACCGTTTTTGTCTTGCTCCTCCACCATCTCTCTCTTTGCCATCCTAAGTGTTAACTTTCTTGCTTACGCTTATCCATTGCATGAGTGCTCAAAATGTCAAAAGGGAGTGGATCAGTTTAACTTGTACCTGGCTATTGGTCTGGGGACGAGTCAAGATAAGATTCCAAAGGAGACCAAGTTTGAAACTTTAGTAGACTGAGTTCTCAACTAAATAAATATTATGTTTTTTCTCTCTCGTATTCCCATCTCCCACTTCTTGCACGCAAACACCATTTGGAGACATTTGAGTCACGGACAGCGAGAGCTCTTGCACCTTTATGTTCTTATGTTGCTTGTTTCAATGCTAATATAGACTCTTTCTTGTTATAACTTCAATTGAATTACATGCCTTACTTGCTTTACTTAAAAGTTCTTATATGGTTGGTAGCATGTCACCACAGAAATTATGCTTGTTATCATTTACCTACTCGATGACGAGAAGGAATTAAGCTTGGGGATGTTGATATGTCCCAAACGTATCTATAATTTTTTCTTGCTCCATGCATGTTTTTGGTGATATTGATATACTTTTGATGCACTTTCATACACTTTTGATCATATTTGGACTAACCTATTAACTCAGTGCACCCCAGTGCCAGTTTCTGTTTTCTGCTCTCTTTTTTATTTCAGGTTTTCCCATTACTTAAAGTGCCAGAAAAATTCTGGGAAAAATATATAAAAAATCAGCAATGCGGAAGCTTCCAGAAACCCGAAGGGGGCCAGAGGGGCCCCACCAGGAGTCTAGGCGGCCAGGGGGCGAGGCCTTTGGTGGATCCGCGCCGGGAGGCTGCCTTCACTCCCTGGTGGCCCCATGGCTGACCCATGTGCCTATATTTACTCCTCGTCACGAAACCTGTCGTGGGAAAGTCACGATAGATGTTCGAAGATTCAAACTTTACATGGGACCTCTGCTGCGATTAGGATACGAGGATAGAGTCGACATAGGCAAGAGACTCGGCGTTTTTCCCAGGTTTCGGCCCCTCTTTGTCTCGACGTAAAGACCTACTCCTGCTTCTTATTATTGCGGGTATCGACTCCTTGATTAGAAGAGTCGACGCATCGGTTACAATAGAGTCGAGTCACAACCTTGGCCTCGAAGAGATCTTGGTTGTGTCGCAAGTGTCTAGTACTGAATTGGATTGAGTTGAGTCTCCTATGGATCCCGTGGACCTCGACTTATAAAGGCGTCAGGTCCCGAGATTCCGCGAGTCCGACTCCTACACGAAGTGGAGTCCTATTCTACTTTACAAATATGCTACATGCTATACAAGGTAAGTTGAATTCCTTCTACGGCTTCAATCTTCGCGCTTTGCACGTTCGATCGCTACCGGTACTTCTTTTGTGGGATTTCCTTGTAATGATTCGGCATGTAAGCCAAAATGCCGGGTTATGGGCTTGGTCCATCCCTCCGACATTAGCCCCCAAGATTGCTGTGATGCTTTAGTCTTCAAAGTAATCTTCTTGAATCCTTTATCTTCATTGGCCAACTCCCTTGATTGAGCCGGCTTATTTTCTTAAGTATCGACTTCCTTCAGAGAGCCGGTACCAAAAATCTTTCCAATGGTAGCAGTAAATCTGGCTCCCCGCTAATTAATAGGGAAATTACAACGGTCTATCTCGATTCTGGCGACACAGTTAATGCCTCATCAGATTTTTGCGGAGACCCAGGGATTTTCTACCGTTTCCTGGTGATGAGTGACACCTCGGGTTCCGGCCAAAGCTCCTTATATATAGGCCCCCATCGCCCATCTATTCGTTTCACCCGTCCATACCACCCCCTGTCTTCTTCCTCGCGCGTTGAAGAACAAGAGCTTCGTCTCCATCGTCGTTCCGAAACACCTCCTCTTCAGCGTACGTGCAAGACGGCTTGGGGCCGTGTCATTCCCACACACCGTTCAGGTGAGTTCTCATTTCTACCTCATATCATGGTTCTTTGATCATCGCCATTGTCGTAGAGCTTCGAGCTTCACCATTTTAGTAGATTGAGATAGTTTCGTGGAAGATACGCCATGCATGTTGGTAGATAGGTTAGGATCTTCTAGAGATTGTTCTGTGTCAATTGTTTGCTTGAGAAATATTATAGATTCGTAGTTCCCAACCTCTTCGGGTTCTTGTAAGTTCTGGATCTGTTCATATTTTTTTGCCTATTTTCTTCGGCTCGGTAGATCCATCTGTTTCACCTTAATTTGTGAAATCTGTTAGTGTAGTTGATGTTAAGTCGGGTTCGGTCCGACTCCCCAAATTTTTAGCTAGAGCCATCCCTTTCTTGTCTTCAGTCAGTTTCTTAGTCGGCTCAACATATATATATATATATATATATATTTACTAGCTAGGTCCGACTCTTACGCCATGTGAAAAGGTACCCGCGCTGTCGAGTCCTCTAAGTTTAAGAAGGTGGCAGGCAAAGAAAAGCCACCAGCTAAAAAGTTGACTCTGGAAGCTAACTGGGCAAGAAGCCTAGTCACTCTGGAAAAGCTGAACGAGATGGTGGAGGAAGGGATCCTTCCTCCCCAGTCTGAAATCAAGTGGCGGGTTCCTGGAAGGGAGACACGGCTAAAGCCTGAAGAAGGTGAAGTCATTGTCTTTGCTGACCATGTGACCCGGGGGTTCCGTCCTCCTAGGTCCAAATTCTTCAAGAGTGTGTTACATTGCGATAAGCTGCATCCCTAGGACTTGAGTGCCAACTCGGTACTCAACATATGCCATTTCCAAGTGTTCTGCGAGGCTTACCTGCATATCAAGCTGACTCTAGGTCTGTTTGCTGAGTTCTATTACTGCAATAAGAAAACCGAGTATACTGGCGATCAAGCTTTGGAGTGCGGTGGAATTACTATCCAAAAATGGGCCAAGTCAAATTTTCCCGCACCCAAGCTGACCAGCAAGGTGAAGGATTGGCAAAGATCTTTCTTCTACTGTATTGTGGAGGCTATCAAAGGTGAGCACCCCCTGCCCGGCTTTCGTCAAAGCCGGCTTGAGTTTCATGATAGCTTGAACCTTTATCCCACGGAGGTTCATCAGAAGATGAATGAACCGATTCTTGCTCGGATGAAGGCCTTGCTAGCTCATGGGCTCACTGGCAGGGACCTAACCAAGTGCTGAGTGGGTTGGCAAATCCAACCCGTCAACATAAGGGATTGACTCATGTGTGAGTACATTGGAAGAGGTGACTCTATGTGCTTCATCCGGAATGAAATTACTTCGGGCGCTCTGGTGACGGCTTGCAAGAGATTTCTCGCCAAACGCATCGAGGATCTTAAGAAAGTTGGCCTCCTCCCGTCCCGTCAAGCTAATCCGGCTCCATCAGTATGTCTTTATCATGTATTTCCTTGATGTGATATTTGTTCAAGTGTTTGATCTTCCGACTTCTTGCTTCCAGGAGGATGACCCATGGTGGAATGCGGGTCAAGATCAACTTGCTGGAGGAGAAACCGATGCTAAAAGCCCGAGTCATATGGTAAGAGTCACTTGATCTTTTACTTTTTGTGGCATACTTTTCCTTCTTACCCCTTTTGTCTTTGTAGGATGACTCGGGTGAAAATGAAGATGAAGATGAAGAGAATAATCAGGATGAAGTTCCTCCTGTTGAGACCGGCTCTCAGAAAGAGAGTCAGGCCGTCAAACCACCGGTACATGTCTTGCCAGCTCTTCATAATATTCTTGGTAGAATTTGGGTCTGATGTACATTTTTTTATAGGTGCAAGACCACAAGAGGCATACCCGTAGTTCCGACTCGGTGGACCCTCTTGTGATCATGAAAGACCCGCCTCGTCGCGTCCGGAATAAGACTACCATTATCTCAACTCCTTCTCGTCAGTCGGAAGGTTTTGTTGAAGGACATCCTCAGGCTGACGGATCTGGATCTGGGACCCCTTCTTGTGAGGGGTCTTCTGTTCAAACATCTTTCGCCATCAATCGTGGGTAAGTGCTTTCAATAAAATGGTGTCTCGTCTTTATATGCATGTTTTTGACGATTTCTATTTTCCTTTGAGCAGTGCTCGAATTGATCCCAAGGATTTGGCCGACTCTGAGAAGGTGAAAGAGTCGACAGTTTTATCTGGGAATTTGCCAGAAACTCTGGCTTCTGAGAATCTGAAGAATGCTGGCTTGGATGAGTCGAGTCCTTCAGATCTTTAAAAGGATACTTCTCCTTTTGCTGGCTCTAAGAAGGTGGAGACTCAAACTGAGAAGATTGAAAGTTGCTCCGAGCTCTGTGCCAACTCCTTCTATGGAGAAGGTGATTGTTGATGAGGATGTTGTGATTACTGGGACTTATAAGGGTGACCCACCTGCTCGTACTAATTTGATGAAGGTTTTGGATGGTAAGAAGCAGGTGGTAAGTCGACCTTATGAGTCGATATCTGAGAAGACCTCCCTTGAAGATTTGTACAAACGGTCATTGGCTTGTTGATGGCGGAGAAGTTAATAGGTTTAGTGGGATTGCCTCGCCCGTTAACCGCGCCAATAAACGATTCTTGATAACCCACAAGTCTAGGGGATCAATTGTAGCTTTTCGATAAATAAGGATGTCGATCCCAACGAGGAGCAGAAGGTACTGATAAGTGACACTGGATAAGGAAAAGGCTGCACACACTGAAAGGTAAATATTTAGGGGTTTTTGGTTTAAGCAACAGAAAAGTAAAAGACAAGCAAAGTAAACAGGGTAACTGAGGAGTAGCAAGTGTCGCAATCCTTTCTCAAGGATAAGCCTAGGAACTGAACTTATAAAAGCTAAAGCATTCTCGAGAAAACACGGGAGAGATAGTCAATTCACTTTCACCATACTCCTCCAAGTAATATGTATCGTGTTGATAAGTGTCGGTGGGTGGATCAATGCTAGTACACCTTCTAGACTAAGATAAGTGTACTCTTATGATTACACACCTTGCAAGCATCCGCAAATACAAGGTAGTAATTAAGGCATAATAAGCCTAACCACAACATTACGATCAAGGATCCATAACTCCCTTGTGCGAAAGTCTGCGAACTGGGGTTCAGGTTTCTGTCACTCCGACAACCCACCATAAGCATCCTTTGTGCACAATGTATTCCTCTAGGCCCATGAAAGGTGAAGTGTTATGTGTTCGACTCACATAGCACCACTAGAGAAATAACAACACAACTTAAGTATCAAACAACACATAATACTTCAACATCATATGACTACTAACAACTAGACTTCTCCCATGTTCTCAAGAACTAAAGTAACTACTCACAAGACATAAATGAGATCATGATCAGAGGTGATGGATGGGTGGTAAACAATCTGGACACAATGATATTTCTCCAACAAAACTCAATAGCATTCACCACAAAATAGTAATCAACACCAACAGAGTAGAGAGGATAGATAGTACGGATTACAACACATGTTGCAATTGTGAGATGAGATGGGATGGAGATGGAGATGGTGCTGATGTTGGGGATGATGTTGATGATGATCTCGATGATGCCCGTGACGATGATGATGATGGCGACGATCTCCCCTTCCGGGAGGTGATCTCCCCGGCGGAATCTGCCCGCCGGAGATGGATTTTCTCCTCTGTAGGTTTCCGCCCCGTGGCGGCGGCGAAACACGGAAACGACTCTTCTTTTAGGGTTTCTACCCCAGGGGGGTCTTATAGGCGAGAGGGGGCACCGAGGGGGGGCCACCAGGCACCCAAAAGGGTGCTTGGCGCGGCCAGGAGGGGGGCCGCGCCAGGCACCCTTCTGGCTGCCTGGTGGGTCCCCTCACCTCCTCCTTCGGTGATCCCCATTCAATCTTCGTAAAAATGCTCCCCGTAAAATTTCATCGCATTTGGACTTGATCTGATTCAGCAACTTGGTATCCACTTTTTAGAACTGAATCCTGGTTCTGCTGCTTCGACACCGGAAAGTTGTAAACTGTGTAAAATAAGCCAAAAAAACATAAGAACAATACTTTAAAGTGGAATATATCAATGAATAGGGTGAAATCACAATATAAAATAGCGATGCTTTTTGGACGTATCAACTCCCCCCAAGCTTAGACCTCGCTTGTCCTCAAGCAATTGCTGAGCTCGGTAAACCTGTCCACAAGTTTTGGAGAGTGAAGTGTCGATAAAATAATACGAACAAGAAGCATCAAGATTCCTCACCAAACTTAAACATCCTCAACAGCAACCTCAACTCATAAGGTCCTTATGAGAAAGCAGTAACAATTATAACAAAGTAGGACCTGGAAAACTCATCAAATCATGACAAACATAGCCTTGGTCAAGGAACAACTAATAACTTTACTTTTGCTTTTTCACTTATAATGGAACAGTTGAAGCTTTTGAAAGAACATGCTATTAGTCAAGAAGTGCAGATATAACCACAAAGGAAGATGTTCACTAAGCATAAGCTTTTGTAAACAACTCACTTATCAAAAGATAATGTCAACAAAGATGTAACATGCTAGATTTCAATGCAACTTTACATGCAAGCATCTTTATCAACATCAAGTGTCTGTTCTCTCTCTAGAAAGGAAGGAAGTAGGAAGGACTGACTCAGCACAAAATAAAGATAAACCCCGTGCAAAAGGGTAAGCAGGGAAAACTTATGTGCCATCTCTAGATCAAACAGAATAAAAACAAACTTTTGGGAGGTGCATGATCCGTCAACGACTGCTAATAGATAACTCACTCACTTCATGATTTGGACAAGTTTCGAGGAACGGCTCCCATGTGGGGACGATCACATCCCCTTAGATTCCTTTGTTTATCACTCGTAAAAGGACGAAGGAACTTGTGTGTTAGTATTTATCTTTTACGAGCTGGGCACTCATGCCAGTCCCTTCTCGTATTAGGGGTTTGCAGATTAGACATGCAATCCCAAGATAAAACTTGTCCAAATTAAGAAGATCATGGGTCACCCATCACTTCCTCATGAGCTGAATCAGCGGCACAAAACAGAAGATTTTGAACATCTAAAGATAGCACATAAATTATATAATTTAGGAGTGGTAGTAGAATACCACAAATGGGAAGGTATGGTGGACTCAAGTGGAAGAAGTTGGTTTCAAGGTATGGAAGTACAAGCAGAATTCCGCTTAGTACAGAGTTTTGGCTAGCAAGGCTTTGAAAGAGCAGACAATTGATGACAACTTAGATGCAAGCAATACAAAGCATAAACATTAAAACTAGCATGAAACATCAAGTTGTCTTCCTTGTCAACATAACACTTCAAGCATAATAACACAAAGGTTTTGGCTATGTCGCTACTTTGAGAAAAACATGCTTGTTGCTATGACCAAAGCTATACTTGCCAAGATTAAATAAAGTTTTCGAAGCCATACCTGATATAAGGTCAATACCCCTCATAAGAATCAGCTCATAATGTCGATTGCGTGAAGAGAATAACAAGTGCAGTGAAGAAACCAATAGACTTCTCATTAATATTCCTTCATAGACGACTCCACACTCACGGGTACAAAGCTCTCCACAAAAAGGAGTGATAGACCTCAAAGCAACACCTATTTCATAAAGTAACCTCTCTAGACATGATATGACTCTACTTGACTCCTAAAGACAAAGATAAAGATAAAGATACCGGGCACTCCCCCAAGCTTGGAACAAGCTAAGGGGGTGCCATTACCCGAGGAGATTTACTCCTCATTCTTGTTCTTGTTGGTCACGTACTCCTTGGCGAAGAGCTTCCATGGCAGTTGCTCTCCGGTCTCAAAGGACATTCCCGTCTCCAAGATCCTGCACTCAGCACCCAAACCCATGCGCAGAAACTTTAGTTCATACTCACAGTTCTGGTTCTGCAGATCATAGATCTGTGCTTGGAGCCCACAAACTTTTTCTTCTAGTGCGGCCAAACTTGACCACATCTCCTTCATCTCCTTCTTGTGGGAAGCCTCGATCTCGTTCATGATGTCAAAGTTAGCTTCAACACCAAGCTCCACCATCTTCTTGAACTTGAAGACCTCATGTTCCATCTCCTTCAGCCGCTCCTTGGTGCTCCCTTCCTTGACTGGTCCCTTCAGATCTTCCTTGCGGAGAACACCGTCCTCCACACGAAGGACCTGAGGGTGCTTCCTCACCTCAGCGAGGTAAGGGTTGATGACGTTGACGACGAACTTGTCCTTGGGGGAACTTGGAGAAGCCATGGCACCTAGATCTACTGAAAGTTTTCCTGGCAGAAACAGACCGAGAAAGAAAACACGCAAAATCGAGAGATACGGTGCCGGGACTATCCGGGAAAATATATAGCAAAAATTTCCGCAACAGAAGGAAGGTTTCAAGCCTAGGTGAAGTCGGAGGCGCAGTCCAGGGCAGCCAGGAGGGTGCCCGGCGCGGCCAGGAGGGGGGCCGCGCCAGGGGTCCTCCTGGCCTCCCTGGAGCTCCTCTCCGGCTCCACTCGGGCTTGGAATTTTCCTAATTTTGCAAAAACTCTGACAAGTTAACTTTTATTGACGTTCGCGGTGTTTTCTTACCATAATTCATACCTTTTCTAATTCTGCTCCTGCCGGAGTCTGAAACTGGGCCGCAACATGTTCTTCATGAGTACTTGTATATATCATGTTTGCATCCACATTGATTGGATCACCTGCCATATAATGTTTGAGTCTTTGTCCATTCACAACTTGAGGTTTGGTGCCTTCAAAATTATTGATCTTGATTGCACCCGACCGATATACTTCCTCAATATGAAAAGGTCCTTCCCATCTGGAAAGTAGTTTACCTGGAGAAAACCTGAAACGAGATCTAAACAACAAAACTTTATCACCAACATTAAATTCACGTTTCAGAATTCTTTTATCGTGCCACTTCTTTACCTTTTCCTTAAACATTTTAGCGCTCTTGTAAGCTTCACTTCTCCACTCATCTAGAGAAGTCAAGTTCATGAGACGCTTTTCACCAGCTAACTTTGGGTCAGCATTCAGCTCTCTGACAGCCCAGAAAGCTTTATCCTCTAACTGTAATGGTAAATGGCAAGCCTTGCCATAGACCATCTTATACGGAGACATGCCCATGGGGTTTTTGTAAGCAGTTCTATACGCCCACAAAGCATCTCCTAACTTCTTTGACTCCTTTCTAGAACTGTTTACTGTTTTCTGCAAGATCAACTTGATCTCCCTATTGGTGAGCTCAACTTGCCCACTAGTTTGAGGGTGGTATGGTGATGCAATCCTATGATTGACATCGTACTTGGCTAGAGCTTTCCTAAAAGCTCCATCCGTGAAGTGTGACCCTCCATCTGTTATGAGGTACCTTGGTACTCCAAACCTAGGAAAAATTACATCTTTGAGCATTTTCAAAGATGTCTTGTGATCAGCACTCTCAGTGGGGATTGCTTCAACCCACTTGGTTACATAATCAACAGCAACTAAGATGTGTGTGTACTTGTGTGAAGGAGGAAAAGGACCCATAAAATCAAAACCCCAGCAATCGAAAGGTTCGATCACTAGTGAGTAATTCATAGGCATCTCATTTTTCCTGCTAATTTTAGCAACTCTCTGACTCTTATCACAAGATAGAACATACCTTCGGGCGTCCTTAAAGAGAGTAGGCCAATAAAAACCTAATTGTAAAACTTTATGTGCGGTCCTTTCGCCGGCATGATGTCCTCCATAGGGACTATCGTGACATTGTCGAAGAATGTCCTGCTGCTCTAGCTCCGGTATACACCTTCTTACGATCCCGTCCACACCTTCTTTATAAAGATGTGGATCATCCCAAAAGTAGTGCCTCAAATCCGTGAAGAATTTCTTCCTCTGCTGAAATGTGAAACCTGGAGGCAAAAACTTTGCAACGATAAAATTAGCATAATCTGCAAACCAAGGGTCGGAATGAGATTGTACTTTTACGACAGCAAGCTGTTCATCTGGGAAACTGTCGTTGACTGGAATAGGATCGTGCGGGATATCTTCCATCCTTGAAAGATTATGCGCCACCAGATTGTCTTCTCCTTTTCTATCGACAATCTGCAAATCAAATTCTTGAAGAAGGAGTACCCACCTAATGAGTCTTGGTTTGGCATCCTTTTTCTGCATAAGATACTTAATGGCAGCATGGTCAGTATGAATAATAACTTTAGAATCAACAATATACTGCCTAAACTTATCACAAGCAAACACAACTGCCAAGAATTCCTTCTTGGTAGTAGCATAATTCTTTTGAGAACTATCAAGTGTTTTGCTGGCATAGTGGATGACATTCAACTTCTTGTCAACTCTCTGTCCTAAAACAGCTCCAACAGCAAAATCACTAGCATCACACATAACTTCAAAGGGAAAATTCCAGCCAGGAGCGGTTATCAAGGCTTTCTTAAGAACTTCAAAAGCTTCCTTACAATCTTCATCAAATACAAAAGGAGCATCCTTCTGGAGAAGATTGGTAAGGGGTCTCGAGATCTTAGAAAAGTCCTTGATAAATCTTCTATAGAAACCAGCATGACCTAGAAAACTACGAATACCTTTGATGTCCCTTGGATAGGGCATCCTTTCAATAGCTTCAATTTTTGCCTTGTCCACTTCAATTCCCCTTTCGGAAATCTTGTGTCCAAGAACTATCCCTTCGTTAACCATGAAATGGCACTTCTCCCAATTGAGCACCAAATTTGTTTCTTCACATCTTTGCAAAACTTTATTAAGATTGTGGAGACAGTGGTCAAAGGAGTTTCCATAGACAGAAAAGTCTTCCATGAAAACTTCCACAATCTCCTCACAGAAACCATGAAATATTGCAGACATACACCTCTCAAAAGTAGCAGGTGCATTACACAAACCGAAAGGCATACGCCTATAAGCATAAGTACCGTAAGGACACGTGAAAGTGGTCTTCTCTTGATCCGCGGTGTTGACGTGAATCTGGGAGAAGCCAGAGTACCCATCAAGATAGCAAAAGTGGGTGTTTTTAGACAACCGCTCGAGCATCTGATCAATAAAGGGAAAAGGATAGTGGTCCTTCCGGGTGGCCTTGTTTAACTTCCTGAAATCAATACACATTCTATATCCAATAATAGTCCCCTGAGGTATTAGTTCATTTTTATCATTAGGAACAACAGTCATACCTCCCTTCTTAGGAACACAATGAACGGGACTTACCCACTTACGATCAGCTATAGGATAGATGATACATGCGGCTAGAAGTTTGAGAACCTCCGTCCTAACCACGTCCTTCATCTTTGGGTTCAACCGTCGTTGATGATCAACAACCGGTTTAGCATCGGGCTCGAGATTGATAGTTTGTTGGCAAATGGATGGACTAATACCCTTGAGATCATCAAGAGTATAGCCAATAGCACCTCGGTGTCTGCGGAGTGTCTCCAATAATCACTCTTCTTCATACCCTGAAAGGTTAGAATTGATAATAACATGATATACTTTATTTTTATCTAAATAAGCATACTTGAGCGTATCGGATAGTGGTTTTAGGTCGAACACCGGGTCTTCTTTCGGTTGCGAGAGGATTCCTAAAGGTTCAACCGGAAGGTTGTGCTTCAAGATGGGAGTTTGTCTTAAAAATATGTCTTCTAGTTCATCCCTCTCTTGCATATGTATATCATTCTCGTGGTCTTCCATAAATTGCTGCAAAGTGTCATTAGGAGGAATAGCAATGGAAGCAATTTCTTCAATAATTTTGTCATTACTTGACAGGTCAGGACCACGAGGCTGCTTAGAAAACTTAGAAAAATCAAATTCATACGGCTCACCGTTGAATTCAACATAAACTTTACCTTTCTTGCAATCTATTATAGCTCCGCAAGTGCTGAGGAAGGGCCTACCAAAGATAATAGGGCAAAAACTATCTTGCACTGAACCAAGTATAAGAAAGTCTGTAGGATATTTTACCTTCCCGCAGAGTACTTCAACATCTCTTACAATCCCAACTGGAGAGATTGTTTGTTTATTTTCAAGATGGATAGTGACATCTATGTCCTCGATCTCACACGGCTGAATCTCATGCTTGATTTCTTGATAAAGTGTGAAGGGAATGGCGCTGGCGCTAGATCCCAAATCACATATCCCATAGTAATTATGATCTCCTATTTTGACAGATACAACTGGTGTACCTGAAATTGGGCCTTTGTTCCTGGCTGTGACAATGTTAGTGGCAACAACACAAAAACTAATAGTGGATTCTTCGATATTACTGGTTACCAGATCCTTGACCATTGCAACTTGAGGCTGGACCTTGATCATGTCCTCAGGTTCGTCAGTGGTCCTTCTATTCTTGTTTAGAACACCTGTAACAAAAGAGTGCTCCTTTATCCTGGAGGGATAAGGAGGCTGTTCATACACAACTGTAGGTAAAACAGGATCAGTAACATTAATCTCAATTGGTGACTCCTTGAAAGGTTTATGATGTTGACTCTCCTTCTTCCTGGAAGAATCAATATAAGAAGCAAAGTCCTTGCAAAAGTCAACCATTAGCTGGGAATCAAGACCAATTTTAGAGCAAAAGGTATTAAAGTAATCAGTCTTCACATAACTCTCAATGTAGTCGTGATCATAGTTTATAGCGGGTTCAATAACTTTATCAATTTCCCAGTCTTCAATGTTCTTCTGGATCCTTTCTATAAGATCCCATTTCTCTTCCATACTTCTGGTCTGGAATACCCCACTAGAGGAGGCATCCAACATCTCCTTGTCCTGACGTGAAAGCATGGCATAAAAATTTGTAAGTATAATTTCCTTGGGGAGCTCATGGTTTGGGAATTTGAGCATCAGGGACTTCAGTCTCCCCCAAGCTTGAGCGATGCTCTCTCCGTCGCGAGACCAAAAGTTGTAGATGTAGTTCCTGTCTTGGTGAATTTCACGAAGAGGATAAAACTTAGCATAAAAGAGAGACATAAGCTCTGGCCATTCAAGCAGATCAGAGTTATCGAGTAGCTTATACCAATCTGAAGCTTTATCTTTGAGTGATATGGAGAATAGTTTCTTCATGACGAACTCCATCGTCACACCTGCAAGCTTAAATAAAGAACATAATTGTGATAAATATAGCTGGTGTTCTCCCGGATGTCCTTCTCCTGTATAACGATTAGCCAAGACATAATCAACAATACCAGATGGTATTTTATAGGGCACAATTTCAGTAGGGGTAGGAGTGACCACCACAGTCGTGGGGAGGCTCCTTACCAGCAATGAACCAACAGCAGAAGAGTCCATAAGGACTGAAAGTAACAACAGAAAATAAAAGTTCCCTTACCTGCTTCACATACCAATAACGCTACAATCCCCGGCAACGACGCAAGAAAATCTCGTTGATGGCGGAGAAGTTAATAGGTTTAGTGGGATTGCCTCGCCCGTTAACCGCGCCAATAAACGATTCTTGATAACCCACAAGTCTAGGGGATCAATTGTAGCTTTTCGATAAATAAGGATGCCGATCCCAACGAGGAGCAGAAGGTACTGATAAGTGACACTGGTGTCGGGGGATTGGTACCCGGGTAGGCTCACCCAAGCGAAAGCATTCTTTCAAGACAAGGATAGACCGATTGGGCTGCAGCTGGGCCGAGCTGGGCAGACGTATGGCCGATTGCTCCAAAGCAATCAGCCGTACCGAATGCCAGCAGTCGGCCCAGGCGCAACCGGTCTACCCTTTGCCCACTATGATGATCATCCGATTGGTCTGCAGCTGGGCCGAGATGGGCATTAGCACGGCCGATTGCCCAGAGCAATCGACCCTGCCGAGGGCCACCAGTCGGCCCAGGCGCAATCGGTACAACCTATCATCCCTGAAGAAGTTGACCCCGAGACCAGTCGGAGGTCCAAGTACGAGGTCATAAATGCGCAATCCCGAGAGATCGGGGTGGCAGAGAAGCCAAGTCACATCGAAGATCTGTCGGAGATGCGGTGTCGACCTCTCCGCCGATTCCGCGGACAGGGCAACAAGACCGCACCTCCTAGCTCCACTGTTCATCATCATGCCCTACAAGTATACAGCATGGGCCGCCGCTTGTCGGGTCCGGATCAGCCGGAGAGGAGCAGTCGGTGGGACCCAGCCGATTAGAGGATGACAGCTGGGCCCAATCGGCAGTGAAGTTACCGATTTACCCCGGGCTCACACTATAAGAGCCCGGGATACCCCTCCTGCGTGGGGACGATCCGCTCATTCGCACCATTACTCACATTCTCCTCAGTTCATTCACTGCTAGTAGTTACTCCTCAGGGAAGCAGGAGAGAGCCTTGCCCACGGCAGCGCTCACCTTCCCCTGAGAAGACAGAGAAGCAGTTATTGTAGTCCATTTCCACTGATATCTAAGAAACGAGCAGGAGTAGGGGTGTTATCTCTCCGGAGAGCCCCGAACCTGGGTACATCGTGGTGTCCTTCACCGTGTTTGTGCCCAACCCGATTCCGGCACCATCGACATCCTCTTCCTCGCGTCTTCCCCTCACTTTAGCCATCCCCAAGGCATCTGACGTCACTTATCGACGACAGTTGGCGCCCACCGTGGGGCAGACCGAGGCGTCGACTGGAGTAAAGATCCGGACGGGATTTTCCTCTGCATCAGGTGGTAGCCACGCCTCTGGCCTGATTCTTAGGCGTGGGGCAATTGATTATGTGGTGGATTACTCGGCGCGGTATGGGGCCGGCGCACCCCTGCCGCCCGGTGTATCGCTGCAGGTCGGCAGTCATCGCCTCTTCATTGGCAGCTTCCCCGAGGCATATCCCAGGGAGATTCGCGTCTTCTCGTGCGTCACGGATCCTCTCTCGACCAAGGGCTGCAGTGCAGCACCCGGCGGAGAGGATGGCCGAGTGCACGCAGCTGTCATGATGGCAAGGGCGTCTTCATCGAGCAATCGCGATGCAGCGAGTGCGGCTAGGAGATCCAAGGAGGCAGCGAAGGCTGCAGAGAGAGTCAACACCAGTGCGTTGCGGGATGTGTTGTACACACCCGTGAACAGGAATGGTGATCCCGATCAAGTGCACACCGAGCTGGAAACGGCAAGGCTTGCTCTGGCTCGCAGGGCCGAGCAGGTGCTGGCAGAAGAGTGCAGGCTGGGAGCCATCACCAGGGAGTACAACGCAGCGCACGCGGGACCGCGTCAGCCGATTGAGCCCGCGGTCCTGGAAGATTTGAGAAGCTAGGGTAGAGCAGTCAATCAGCAGTTGTCGGGAGCTGAGCAGCCGGAGCGGCCAAGGAGGCCGGTGCAACCGGAGCAACCGGCGCAATCGGCATTCATCCAGAGGACGACATACAACACGCTGGACAAAAACCTGAGATCAGCCGAGCAGATAGCAATCGAGCTAGAAGACCTGGAAGGAGATGAGCGGCGAGAGCAGTCGCACCGAATGCGTGAGCTGCTGGCAGCCGCAAAGGAGTAGAGGCTCGCAGCAATGGAGAATCAGAATGCAGGACCTGGGGCGTCAAGAGGAACTGTGAGGCCGAATCCGGAAGCTAGCCAGCGACCGAATGCATCACGCCAGAACAGACAGCAACCTGCCCCGTCTCAGCATGAGAGTAGGGTCAGGAGCAATCGTCCGCCTCCAGCGGCAAGCAGAAGAATTGAAGAGCCAGCTATTAACAGCAGGCGCAATGACATGCCACAGCAGTCGGCACCAAGACCAGCGATCAGCGCCCGACTTGGCCCTCGCCAAATCGGTCAAAATGATGCAAGGCATCTCATTGAGCTCCTGGAGAAGGAGGCTCAAGATGATGAAGAAGGAGAAGCTGGCCCATCGTGTTTTGGACATCGCATTCGGACCGAGAAGTTTCCCAAAGGCTTCACGCTTCCAAGAGATACCCTCAAGTACAATGGTTCGGTGAAACCAGAAGATTGGTTGTCCGACTACCTGACCGCGGTGCGCATTGCAGGAGGCAATCAGCGCGTAGTAGTCCGCTATGCACCTTTGATGCTGCAGGGATCAGCTCGGACGTGGTTAAACAGTTTGCCCAAGGACAGTGTAAATTGTTGGGAAGATTTCACAAGTGCATTCATTCACAACTTCACAAGCACATATGAGCGGCCCAACCTCCCGCGGCAGTTGGCTCTTTGTGTGCAAGGCACAGATGAACCCCTCCGAGACTATTTATCTCGGTGGATCAAGCTGAAGAACTCATGTGAAGGAGTCCATGAGATCCAGGCCATTCAGTACTTCACGGATGGATGCCTGGCCGATTCAATGCTGAAGCACAAGTTGCTCTGCAAGGATTTTAAATCGCTCGCCGAGCTCATGAAGGTGGCCAACGCGTTCGCTATGTTCGATTCTGCGATGCGCCCTATCCAGCTCGGAGTTGGAGGTGTAATCCAGTCACTAGGGGCTACGCAGTCGGACACAGGAAACCAAGGCCTTAGTCGGAAGGAAAGGAGAGAGAACAACCGCAACAACAACAACAACCAGCAGAACAATGGCAAGCGCAAAGATGAGCAGCCAGATACTCAGTACGGAAGTCGGCAGGTGGCCGCTGTCCAGAATGAAGAAGATCCAGGGGCTGCAGGAGGCAGTCGGAAGATGAGGCCCAATGTAAGGCCACAGGGGCAGATGAAGCCCAAGTACACGTTTGATGATATGCTGGATGCACCGTGCAAGTTGCTCAGCACTCCCGGCAGGCCGTCGGCGCATACCACTCGGCAGTGTGATTTTGTGAGAAGGATTGCAAAGGGAGAAGCTTTACCACCTCCAGCCCCACCACCACCCCAGAACAGAGGACCACCTCAGCAGCAGAACCAGTTCCCGCGGCAAGACACCGCTTACATGATTTTCACCAGTGAGTCCACTGACAAGGGCTGTCGGAGAGCCCGAGCTTAGGAGGTCAATGCCACCATGCCGCCGATTCCTCAGTTCATGCATTGGTCCGAGTGTCCTATATCCTAGGACAGAGCAGATCACCCCACCATCTTGCCGAATCCAGGCAATTATCCGCTTGTGGTTGACGCTCTGGTCGCAGGACCAAGGTTCTCATGCAAGTTCTCCCGAGTGCTCGTCGATGGAGGAAGCACAATCAACATTCTGTACAGAGACACCTTGATCAAGCTAGGGCTCACCAAGAAGGATCTGGAGCACAGTCGGACGACTTTCCATGGGATTGTCCCTGGGTTGTCTTGTACCCCCATGGGTCGCATTCGGCTGGACGTCATATTTGGCACAGAGGAGAACTTCAGGAGGGAGCCGATTTGGTTCGAGGTCGCCGACCTCAGCAGTCCCTATCATGCTCTGTTGGGATTGCCCGCATTTGCCAAGTTGATGTTCAACGCACAGCAGACTTACCTCAAGATGAAGATCCCAGGGCCAAACGGCGTCATCACCGTCACCGGGGACTTCAGGAAGTCCCTCGAGTGCACGTCGGCTGGCAGCAGTTTGGCTGATTCTCAGGTGGTTGAAACGGAGAAGCGTCAGCTCGGCAAGGTAATTGCGATGGCGCAAGCGCAGAACAAGAATCCACTCCCAGTCGGCCCAGCCAAGAGAGCAGATGAGGAATCGGCTTTTCAGTCGGCCAAGGACAACAAGAAAATCGCTTTAGATCCCTCCGACTCAACCAAGTTCGTTGTAGTCGGAGCTGGACTTAGCGACAAATAGGAAAGCGAGCTCGTCGAGTTTCTCCGTGAGAATCGGTAAATCTTCGCATGGTCTCCACAAGACATGCCTGGTGTACCGAGAGAACTCGCCGAGCACAAGCTGCACATTCGGCCAGGCTCGAAGCCGGTCAAGCAACCCCTGAGACGTTTTTCTGAAGATAAGAGAAGGGCAATCGGCGAAGAGATTGCGAAGCTTCAAGCTGCAGGTTTCATCATGGAAGTGTTTTACCCCGAGTGGCTGGCGAACCCAGTCCTCGTCATGAAGAAGAACAAGACCTGGCGCATGTGTATCGACTACACGTGCTTGAACAAGGCATGCCCGAAGGATCCGTTTGCTCTGCCCCGTATCGATCAAGTGATTGATTCTACGGCCGGCTGCGAGCTTTTGTCTTTTCTGGATGGCACAACTAGCTATCACCAGATTAAACTTGCTGTGGAAGATCAAATAAAAACTGCATTTATAACCCCTTTCGGGGCTTATTGTTACATCACCATGCCTTTTGGTTTGAAAAATGGTGGTGCCACTTATCAGCGCACAATTCAGAGGTGCACACATGCCCAACTCGGCAGAAACCTCCACGTCTACGTGGATGATTTGGTGGTGAAATCGGCAAAAGGCGTTACACTTCTAGACGACCTCCGAGAGACATTTGCAAATTTGAGAACTTATCAGATCAAGCTCAATCCGGAGAAATGTGTTTTTGGAGTCCAAGCCGGCAAGCTCTTGGGATTTCTCGTTTCTGAGAGAGGAATCGAATGCAATCCCGAGAAGATAGCCGCAATCGAGCGCATGGAGCAACCCAAGAACTTGAAGCAAGTATAGAAATTCACCGGTTGCCTCGCCTCACTCAGCCGATTTCTTAGTCGGCTGGGTGAAAAAGCAATCCCGTTGTATCAGCTGATGAAAAAACCGGAGAAGTTCACCTGGACCCCCCAAGCAAGCGAAGCATTCCGAGAGCTCAAGCGCATGCTTTCCACTGCGCCGATTCTGGCTGCCCCAATTGAGAAGGAGCCAATGATGCTGTACATTGCGGCAATCAATCGGGTGATCAGTGCAGTTATGGTGGTGGAGCGGCCCGAGAAGGAAAAGGCACAACAGATTCAGCGACCTGTGTATTACATCAGTGAAGTGCTCTCGGCGTCCAAGCAAAACTACCCTCACTACCAGAAGATGTGCTATGGAGTATACATGGCGGCCAAGAGATTGAAGCCATATTTTCAAGCCCACTTGGTCACCGTCGTCAGCTCGGCTCCATTGGCCGACATCATAGGAAGCAGAGATGCAACCGGAAGAGTGGCGAAGTGGGCAATCGAGATCGCCAACCATGGCATCCAGTATGAGCCGAGAACTGCAATCAAGTCGCAAGCATTGGCCGATTTCCTGGTGGACTGGGCTGAAACTCAATATATGCCGCAGCTCCCAGGATCGGATTTCTGGCGAATGCATTTTGACGGATCCAAGATGAAGAGCGGACTAGGGGCTGGCGTAGTGCTTACTTCACCAAGAGGAGATCAACTGCAATATGTGCTCCAGATTCACTTTGTAGCATCAAACAACGCCGCCGAGTACGAAGCCCTTGTGCATGGTATCAAGCTTGCCAAGGAAATCGGCATTCGTAATATTGAGTGCTTTGGTGATTCTGATTTGGTAGTACAGCAGTGCACAGACACTTGGGATGCAAATATGGCAAGCTATCGTTTTCTAGTACAGCAGATCAGTGGGTACTTTGAAGGATGTGAGTTCCACCATGTACTGAGAGCAAACAACGAAGCAGCAGATGCTTTGTCCAAGCTCGGCTCAACAAGGCAAGCTATCCCACCCGGCGTATCACTTGAGCACATCAGGAAGCCATCCATCATGCCATCCCAAGAGTCTGAGTCCATCTTCATCTCGGAGACCGACCTTGAAGCGTTGAAAAAGGCAGAAGAAGCTCCACCGGCGAAAATTTCAGCTCTGAAGAAGCAGTCAAGCACCCAAGGTGCAGCAGCAGCCCCAGGGGCTGATGAATGCAGCAATATGAGCAAAGCCAAAGGGAAGCAAGCAGCAGCAGCGCCAGATAGCACAGCTTCAGAAGAACCAATGATGTCCGGAGCTGCCGATTGCAGTGAAAAAGTTCAAGCTCCAGACGAGCAGTCGCCACCGGGGGTTGCCGAATGCGTGCCAGGCGCCGCAATCGGCAGTTCAGAGACCGGAGTCGAGATGACAGAAGTTCAAGAGGCAAAAATCCAAGAGGCCAATGGCCAAGAAACCGAGATCGAAGAAGAAGTTGCACCCCAGCATGCAGCAGTAATGGTGGTCGTCAGTGCGTCATCATGGGCACAGCCGATTAGAGATTTTCTAGCAGACGGAATCCTCCCAGAAGACGAAGCGGAGTCAAGACAAATCATCCGCCGGTCTTGGGCATACACGATAATCAACAACGAGCTAGTGCGCAAAAGTGCAACTGGTGTGTTTCAGAGATGTGTAGAAGAGGACAGAGGCTTGGAGCTACTCAGAAACATCCATCAGGGTGAATGCGGTCATCACGCATCCGGAAAAGCCATCGCCAGCAAAGCTTTCCGACATGGTTTCTATTGGCCGACTGTGCTTGCAGCGGCTGAGAATTTGGTGAAATATTGCAAGGGCTGCCAGCGGTTCAAAGCAAGAAGTCATCAGCCAGCATCATCATTGAAGACAATCCCAATAGCATGGCCGTTTGCAGTATGGGGTTTGGATATGGTTGGTCTGTTCAAGAGGGCCCTAAGTGGCATGACACATCTCCTGGTTGCAGTGGACAAGTTTACGAAGTGGATTGAAGCTCGCCCGATCAAGAAGCTTGATGGTCCGACTGCGGTCTGATTCGTGGCCGACATCGTGTGCAGATATGGTGTGCCCAACAGCATCATCACCGACAACGACACAAATTTTGCAAAAGGTGCACTGGCTCGATATGCATCTCAGCAGGGCATTCGGCTTGATCTTGCATCGGTGGCGCATCCCCAGTCGAATGGTCAAGTAGAAAGAGCAAATGGCCTCATCCTCTCGGGTATTAGACCCCGATTGGTGGAGCCACTTGAGAGGGCACCCGGAGAATGGATTGAAGAGCTCCCAGCAGTACTGTTCAGCTTGAGGACCACACCAAACAGGTCGACTGGATTCACTCCTTTCTTCCTGGTATATGGTTCAGAAGCAATCATCCCATCCGACATCGAATTTGATTCACCTCGACACACTTTGTACACCGAAGAAGAAGCCAGATTAGCACGAGAGGACGGCGTCGATCTCAAGGAAGAAGCCTGTTTGCTGGCCTTGTCCAGATCAGCAGTCTATCAGCATAAGTTGCGGCACTACCACAGCAAGAAGATTCGTCCTCTCGCATTCCGAGAGGGCGACATGGTGCTACGCCGAATTCAGAAGTCAGAAGGACAGCACAAGCTATCCTCACCCTGGGAAGGACCATTCGTCATCAGCCGCACACTCAAGAACAACTCCTATTATCTGATCGACTGCACTAAGGGCACTCGGCACAAGGACACGTCAGGAGTAGAAACGGAGCGGCCGTGGAACGCCGAGATCTTATGTCCGTTCTATAGTTGAGCGGCAGAAATTTCTGTATGCCATTCGGCAAACGATCAGTAAAGCTATCATGCCTCTGAAAAAGAGCATTCGATTATCTTTGCATAATTTCATTCGAAAAGCTAGCCCAAGTCGGCAATGCTTAGTCATATCCGAGATGTGCGTAATGCACTCGGGGACTGACCGACCACGAGGTCAGAAGAATAGGCCATCGAGGCACGGGGACTGCGGGCTGACACTCAACTTAGCACCTAACTCAAGCGCAAGTCACGAAAGTGTTTGTGGCATTGAAAAGGGTAGCGGTTGGGGTAGTCGACAGTACAAGTTCCCGAGAAACGAATCGAAACATTCTAGAAAGGGCATAGTCGATAAACTAAGTTACCGATTGCGCCGCGGACCGATGAATCAAGCTCGACAGCGGGCAATCGGCTCCTAACGTTGTAGAATCCTTTGCGTTAAACCTTGTCGTGTAAATTCGAAAAACTTATCGAACCTTGGCGGGAAATCAACCCTTGATCCGATTGCTGATCGCATGTCGGCAGCAACACGGACAAGGCATGCCACCCCAAAGTGCAGACCGATAAAAGGAACCGACAAAGATGCAAAGTTGATCGCACAAATGAAAACTCACAATGAGCAATCGGATTGCATAAAAGATAACAGGCCTAAGGCCGAATGAGTTCATTACATCGAAGCCTCACCCAGTGGGTGCCGATAAAGTTAAAACCGTGTATTACAAGCAACTAGTCGGAAAGTAAAAACAAGATAAGGCCGATCCGATGTCGGCAACCAGCAGCAGATGACGTCGTCAGCGACACGGCTCAAGAAGTCGGGGCAGTTGAGGGCGCAGAGCTGGCAGTCGGAGAAGTCGGATCGGCTCACGCGGCAGCGGCATCTGGTTCCGACTGCGCATCAGAAGATGTGGCCCCAGCGCGCTTGGACCTCGGAGAGGTATGGGACGAACCGCTGTCAGAAAGCTCTTCGGCTAAGCCAGAGATAGAAGTTGCAGCCAGCGGGTTCCCTCCCTCGTCAAGATATGGAGTGTATTCATAGGGAGAAAACCAGTTCACCATAGTGCTGGCGAGCCGATTCACCTCAGCGTAGGTCTTCTCAAGCACGTCGGTTGCGTTCTCTCTGAGGCTGTAGAGCTTGGGAAGTCTCACTTGTGGGTACCAGCTCAGCACAGCTTGGAGAGCAGTCTCCGCGCCAGTCCGACCAGCAGAGTTGAGCAGGACGTCGATCCGACGGGGAATTGCCTTCAGAAGAGTTCGAGTCTGCTCGGTGGTAGCATTCGGAGCATCTCCCTTGTCAGAGTCTTCTTCATCCAGAGTGTCCGATCTGTGGGGCTTAGTAGAGGAGCTGGCAGCACGCTTCATTCGCTGGAGTCCAACCTTGAGCTCAGTCGGAGACCACAGCAACTCAGCGATCTTCAGAATGCCAAGTTTGAAAGACAAGGCAATCCCCTTGATGACGGGAATGCGGGCTGCTGTGCCAATCAGGTACTCGTGCCGAGTCCAGACATCATCATCAAGCTGGCAGGACCCCCCGGCCGCGATGGTCTCCTCTCGGGATTTAGCCACGGCTGCATTAGCAGCTGCTTCAGATTCAGGCCAGGCCTCTTCATCACAAAGAAGATAATGAGTAATAGCACTAAAGAAGGAGGAAGTCGGAAATGCACTCAGAGGCAAGAAGCACTTACCACCAAGAAGAGCGTCCATCTGGCTCATCGTGTCGCAGAGGCCCTTGGCCCGGCGGCGCAGTTTGGTAGTGTCTTCATAGTTGCGGGTCTCCAACTCTTCATATTTGGCAATATGGTCATCATGATCCTTGCGGATAGAATCCCGCATAGCAACAGCTTCATCCCTCTCGTCTTGCAGCGTTTCTCGGGCGGCAACAGCTGCGTCTCGCTCGGCGCGGAGCTCATCACCGGCAGCAGTCACGGCAGCCAAATCGGCCAAATGTTTCTTGTCAAGAGCAGCTATCTCGGCGTGGAGGCTTTTGATGGTCTGAGTCAAGTCGGCCTCCACCCCCTGCAGTCGGATTGTCTCTTTCTTAGCCGTGTCGATTGCCGGGCCTTGCTGGCGGAGCTCTGTGGTCAATTCAGCGATTCGGCTCTGAAGGTCATCCACCATGGGAACAGAGACTAGAGGAAAAAATAGAGCTATTAGAACAAGAGAAATTATCAGTCGGAGGGAAGATAGAAAGGATGCAGAAGTTACCTCTCATCCTATTGATCTCGTCCGATTGATTGTTGACCTCGAGCTGGGCCTGGGCGAGAGTTCGGAGGCTGGCGGTATAAGTGTCGAGGAGCTTTTCAAAGATCTCGCGTTTCTCTTCCACAATAACCTGGGAAGAACAGCAAGATAAAAGTCAGAGATACATCAGCTAAAAGAAGATCCGATTCGATTGCAAGCCATCGACCCGAATCTCGGGGACTACACCCAGTGGGTGCGCTTGCGCGCACCCACCGGAAGAAAGTCTCCCGATTGGAGAAAGGCAGGAGAAAAAGCAGAAAGCATAAAAGATCCGAACCGATTGCTAAACAATCGGCCCGAATCTCGGGGACTACACCCAGTGGGTGCGCTTGCACGCACCCACCGGAAGAAAGTCTCCCGATTGGAGGAAGGCAGGGGAAAAAGCAGAAAGCATAAAATATCCGAACCGATTGCCAAACAATCGGCCCGATCTCGGGGACTACACCCAGCGGGTGCGCTTGCGCGCACCCACCGGAAGAAAAGTTTCCCGATTGAAGGAAAGTCATAAAGGAAAATTGAAGAGCTTACCGCGTGATTGCGGTCGAGCTGTTGGAGGTCCCGAGCAATGGCGGTGGCAAAGTCGTTCACTCGACTGTATGCCGTCGTCAAAGGATCTTGAGAGCGGTGCGGAGCGTCGGGCTCGGTGCCGACATGGCGGGTGCGAGAATACTCGGCCCGAAATTGCTCCACCGAGCGCATCGGAATTTCCGATGCAGAAGAGGTCGACTGTTGCGGCGAAGCGTGAATAACGGCAGCAGAGGTGATGATGGTAGAGAACGAAGGCGCCGACGTCGCCAAAGGGTCGGAGGCATTCGGTTGTGGCCGTGGCGCAATCGGGCGAGATGAGGTCGAGGTGGTTGCCACAATCGGCTGAGTAGTCGTCATGATAGGCGAGGTGGTCATCATGATCAAGGAGGTGGTTGCCGCAATCGGCGGATTTGTCATTATGATCGGCGAAGTGGTTGTCAGGACGGGCAAGGTGGTAGAGATGAAGGGAGCAGAAACTGGGTCTGAGCATCGTGGCGGAGATGGAGGAATCGGATTGGCCGATTGCGCTCCTTCGCCATCAGTAACTCCCCGGTCAGCTGTTCTCTTGGAGGTCTTGGAGGCAATGGTGGAAGCAATAGTGGTGTTGGCAGTAGCAAGGCGAGCCTTTTTGGCTGCGCGTTCAGCATCCTTGGAAGTTCGATGTGAAGCCGGTGGCCGTTTATGAGTTGTAGCAGCAGACGCAGCAGGGGAGATGACTGCGCCGACATGGGCAGGAATGTCGGCGTCGACATCGTCAAGGCTAATCGGATCCCTGAAGGAAGAAAAATAGGTAAATCAGTACAAGGGAAAACAATGAAGTTCAAGGCATGAAGACAAGGGCATACCCGATTGTTCTCGGCGCGCCCGTGGGCATCCGACATCTCAAAGGGGCGACGTTCAGAGGCGCCTGGACAATCCGCACTCGAGTGGCCGTCGCTTGGGGTTGTTTGCCCTTGGGGGCAGTCGGCATCGCCTTTGCGGCCTTGCTGGAGGCAGCACCAGAAGAAGAGCTAGTGGCCGAGGCGTGTTTAGTCGGCACTTTCGGTGGCTTGGCGCGAGGAGCTGCATCAGAATTACCAACCTTTGAGACACTATCATCATCGCTCCATTCAGCCAGAAATTGCTCAAGGGAAGGGTCAGGCGAACCCCCTTGTGCCGCAGTTCGGGTGTCGGCGTTCTTGGGGTCGGCGGCCTCGACGTCGGCATCGTCAGCGAGATCTTCGAAGTCGGAGGACTCCCCGGAGGATTCGCCGTAATCGGCGTCTTCATCATCAGATTCGGAAGGAGGAACTTCGCCATGGTACTCGAAATCCGCGGGGTCATCTTCCTCGCGGTCGGGGGCGTACGTGCCAGCCACTTGGCCATCTTCCATCACATTAGATTGAAGGAAGTGCTGAGCAAAAAGAAGAAAGTTGTCAGAGAAATTGGAGATGGGGAAAAAGCAATCGGAAAAAGGGACAAATCGGGACATACCACGAGCGGTTTCTGTCGGCGGTGTAGGTACTCGAGGCCGAAGCGGAAGGGATCGGGCAAGGCGCTGGATGTGATAGCCTTTACCCTGGAGAAAAGGTCTTCGAGCTTCACCCGCCACGTGCAGAGCCGAGTGGGATCTTGGGGCCCCGACAGGTCGCATATGCGGTGCACCCGGCGCTGCAGAGGGAGCAGTCGGGCTTGAAGCCAAGAAGCAACAAGATCAGTCGACAGGAGCCCTTCTTGCTCCAGCTGAGCAACCCGGGCGACTTGGGCATCCACGTCAAGGTCTCCGACACCATACTTCAGCGACCACTGATGTTTCTCAGTCGGCCGGGCGAGGGAGAACTCGGGCAGATTCAGGAGGTCGGGGCCTTGATCGGGTGACTTGACATAAAAGAAGGTGGTCTGCCAGTTCTTGCACGACTAGACAATCTCGGGACTCAAGTACCTCGGTTTGCCGGCTGCGACAAGGAAACTGCCGCAGTCGGTCATGTCAGTCGGATAGGTTGGCTCGCCACCTTCCGTGGCAGACGGCACCACTGCGCCTGTCCGAGCATTGTGAGCTCGGAGGTTGAAGAACCGCTTCCAAAGAGCAATGCTTGGGCGGCAGCCGAGATATCCCTCACACAGCGTGACGAAGCCGGAGAGGATCATGATGAAGTTCGCGGCGAGGTGATGGGGTTGCAGGCGGTGGAAGTCGAGGAAGTTTCGGAAGAAGATGCTGGCGGGGAGTCCGAATCCACGCTCAAAGTGAGCGAGGAAGACGACCTTCTCGCCAGCGCGCGCGGTGGGCACGATCTCGGCGCCGGGAATGCGCCACTGGACTTCAGCCGACATCTTGCGGGCGCGAACCAGAGCTTGGATCTCATCCGCGGTGACCTTGGCTCCTTTCCAGCACCCGCGGCTGGCCTGAGAGGTGTCTCGCCGGGGGGCCATGGAGCTCGCCGGCGGAGCGAGAAGAGGGACGAGGTGCTATCAGCGAGAGGATACTGCGGTGGCGGAGCAGCACGCGAGCGCACGGCCGGAGCGGGTCCCGTGCGCGGAGGCGGAGAAACGAGCGCGACGGAGAGCTTCAGGTGGAGCGGCAATGGCGCGCGAGAAGAACAAGAGATGGGGGAGGAAGAAGGCGTCTGGAAGAAGGAGAGTCCAAGCACCCCTTGTGGCTTATATGGGCAGCGCAGGTGGGGAGTGGGATCCGGTTGTGGCCGTGTGGCCTGATGTGGCCTAGCCCACAGGAAGACCAACCGGCAGACCGACGCAAGAGATCCCAGCGTGGGAGGCGAGACGTGCGACGTGGGGGTCGAGGCCTGCAGTTATGTCAACTCGCACGTGGGTCGTGGGCCCTAGTCCATTGATTCCACCCCGGAGAAATCGGAAGTAACCGTTGGAAGGTAACCGCCGAGGGATACTACTCTCAGAAAGTGAAGGCATAAATCAGAGATGATTCAAAGCAAATCGGACGAAATCTTGGCCAGCCGAGTGTGAGCTCCGAGTCGGTCGACGAACTCGGAATGATGCACTTGATGAGGCCATAGCATTCGGAGGATATTGGAGAAAGATTGAAAACTGCAAAGGTCCCGCAGTCAAATGACCGTGGGACCTTTACAGCTTTAGGGGCTATAGTCGGGGGATTGGTACCCGGGTAGGCTCACCCAAGCGAAAGCATTCTTTCAAGACAAGGATAGACCGATTGGGCTGCAGCTGGCCGAGCTGGGCAGGCGTATGACCGATTGGCCAGCAGTCAGCCCAGGCGCAACCGGTCTACCCTTTGCCCACTATGATGATCATCCGATTGGTCTGCATCTGGGCTGAGATGGGCATCAGCACGGCCGATTGCCTAGAGCAATCGACCCTGCCGAGGGCCACCAGTCGGCCTAGGCACAATCGGTACAACCTATCATCCCTGAAGAAGTTGACCCCGAGACCATTCGGAGGTCCAAGTACGAGGTCATAAATGTGCAATCCCGAGAGATCGGGGTGGCAGAGAAGCCAAGTCACATCGAAGATCTGTCGGAGATGCGGTGTCGACCTCTCCGCCGATTCCGCGGACAGGGCGACAAGACCGCACCTCCTAGCTCCACTGTTCATCATCATGCCCTACAAGTATACAGCATGGGCCGCTTCTTGTCGGGTCCGGATCATCCGGAGAGGAGCAGTCGGTGGGACCCAGCCGATTAGAGGATGACAGCTGGGCCCAATCGGCAGTGAAGTTACCGATTTACCCCGGGCTCACACTATAAGAGCCCGGGATACCCCTCCTGCGTGGGGACGATCCGCTCATTCGCACCATTACTCACATTCTCCTCAGTTCATTCACTGCTAGTAGTTGCTCCTCAGGGAAGCAGGAGAGAGCCTTGCCCACGGCAGTGCTCACCTTCCCCTGAGAAGACAGAGAAGCAGTTATTGTAGTCCATTTCCACTGATATCTAAGAAACGAGCAGGAGTAGGGGTGTTATCTCTCTGGAGAGCCCCGAACCTGGGTACATCGTGGTGTCCTTCACCGTGTTTGTGCCCAACCCGATTCCGACACCATCGACATCCTCTTCCTCGCGTCTTCCCCTCACTTTAGCCATCCCCATGGCATCTGACGTCACTTATCGATGACAACTGGATAAGGAAAAGGCTGCACACATTGAAAGGTAAATATTTAGGGGTTTTTGGTTTAAGCAACAGAAAAGTAAAAGACATGAAAAGTAAACAGGGTAACTGAGGAGTAGCAAGTGGCCCAATCCTTTCTCAAGGATAAGCCTAGGAACTGAACTTATAAAAGCTAAAGCGTCCTCGAGAAAACACGGGAGAGATAGTCAAGTCACTTTCACCATACTCCGCCAAGTAATATGTATCGTGTTGATAAGTGTCGGTGGGTGGATCAATGCTAGTACACCTTCTAGACTAAGATAAGTGTACTCTTATGATTACACACCTTGCAAGCATCCGCAAATACAAGGTAGTAATTAAGGCATAAGCCTAACCACAACATTACGATCAAGGATCCATAACTCCCTTGTGCGAAAGTCTGCGAACTGGGGTTCAGGTTTCTGTCACTCCAGCAACCCACCATAAGCATCCTTTGTGCACAATGTATTCCTCTAGGCCCATGAAAGGTGAAGTGTTATGTGTTCGACTCAGATAACACCACTAGAGAAATAACAACACAACTTAAGTATCAAACAACACATAATACTTCAACATCATATGACTACTAACAACTAGACTTCTCCCATGTTCTCAAGAACTAAAGTAACTACTCACAAGACATAAAAGAGATCATGATCAGAGGTGATGGATGGGTGGTAAACAATCTGGACACAATGATATTTCTCCAACAAAACTTAATAGCATTCACCACAAAATAGTAATCAACACCAACAGAGTAGAGAGGATAGATAGTACGGATTACAACACAAGTTGTAATTGTGAGATGAGATGGGATGGAGATGGAGATGGTGCTGATGTTGGGGATGATGTTGATGATGATCTCGATGATGCCCCTGACGATGATGATGATGATGATGGCGACGATCTCTCCTTCCGGGAGGTGATCTCCCCGGCGGAATCTGCCCGCCGGAGATGGCTTTTCTCCTCTGTAGGTTTCCGTCCCGTGGCGGCAGCGAAACACGGAAACGACTCTTCTTTTAGGGTTTCTACCCCAGGGGGGTCTTATAGGCGAGAGGGGGCACCGAGGGGGGCCACCAGGCACCCAGGAGGGTGCCTGGCGCGGCCAGGAGGGGGCCCGCGCCAGGCACCCTTCTGGCTGCCTGGTGGGTCCCCTCACCTCCTCCTTCGGTGATCCCCAGTCAATCTTCGTAAAAACGCTCCCCGTAAAATTTCATCGCATTTGGACTTGATCTGATTCAGCAACTTGGTATCCACTTTTTACCGCTGAATCCTGGTTCTGCTGCTTTGGCACCGAAAAGTTGTAAACTATGTAAAATAAGCCAAAACAACATAAGAACAATACTTTAAAGTGGAATATATCAATGAGTAGGGTGAAATTACAATATAAAATAGTGATGGTTTTTGGACGTATCACTTGTTCTTCTGAGCAGCATGACATAGTCCTCCAACTTCGGCAGCGTTATGAGGTATATTTTTTATTTCTCTACATACTGTCCTTTTTTTATATATCTGTAGCCCCCATAAGCCATCATGGTTACTTAATGCCATGTTGGGTTATGTAGAAAAAATGAGTTGTACCCACAATGAGTCGGTATATCAATCTTGTAGTATGTTGAGTCATAAAACTTTTTGAGCTATAGCCCCCGTGAGCCGGCGGGATGTGATTATATCTCGCCGGGTTATTGAATTTTTGAAGGTGTAGCCCCAAGTAGCTGGTAAGGCATTTTATCTAAGTAGATACTTAGTGATATCTTGCTTTTCAGGCTCTCTCTTTGGATGTCGGTCAAAGTGCTTGTCAGCTGGAAGAAAATTTTAGGGCTGAGTCGGCAAAGCGCGAACAAGCCGATGAGGAGGTCAGCCGACTCTTGGAGGAGCTGAAGAAAAAAGATGAGGAATTGGGTCAGATGAAGACCAACATGGCTGAAGTCCAAAGTGCCTTGACTAAGGCTGTTGATGATGTAACGGCTCAGCGTGATTCAGCTGAGAAAAAATCGGAGTCGGTTGAGAAGAAGATGGAGACAATGAAAGGCAGTATTCACCGACTCGTATCAGCTAACTTTGGTAAGTCGGATAAAACCTTTCATATTTTTTTGTTTCTCTGGTTTTCATTGTTCTTTGCCGACTTCGTGTATTTACTTGTCGTTTTAGGCAAAGAACGTGATGTTTTGAACGAGTCACCCACCATGAAGTTGACCTGCACATTTACCCTAGTCAAGCAATTGTTTGAGGGTGCCTGTAAGGCTATAGGTGCAACACATCCAAAGCCCCCAACTATAAAGAGGGTAACTGATGTGATTGGGCCATTCTCAGTTGTCTCTGAGTGGGTGAAACTCGGCAAGCGATCGACTTGATGCATGGGGGTGATGCGAGGCTTGGAACTTGCCAAGGCATATCATCCTGGTCTAAAGCCGGAACAATTTGCTGCCGGCTTCCCTAAGTTCAAAGCTGATGGGTCCTAATTTTCCAAAGATGATCATAACAAGATTCGCAAAGAGACGCGTTCTTCTGCCACCATGATAGCTGATGGAATGGACCTGTTGTATTTTGAAGCCGGATATGATGAAACCAACAAGAGGCGCTGGGTTGGATTACCCTCTCTAGTCGAGTTCTCTCTTCTTCCATCCCCGAAGAAAATCTCAGAGCCGGCAGGTTCTGTTGAACCTGAAGATGGATGATATATTCGATGTGGATTTAGCTGAAATTTGTAATTCACTTATATCGTCTGCAGGTGGTGCCGGGCCATCTTCCCAGAGCAAAGCCGGCGATCAAGCATAGGCTTATGCGACTGACCTTGAGCTTGAATTTTTTTGATTCATGTGATGCGACCGTAGCGCCGAGTTTGTAATATTGGGAGGCATGTCCCATGGTTTGTGACCAGCGTGTGGTCATATACTCTTATGACGTTTTGCCTTGAATTTGCCTTTTGGCCTATGAACGCTAATATTTTATGATGTAAGTCGGTTTTAATTTGGACTTTGGTCCTTTTTTGTTTGTCGACTTTTAGTAGTCATTTCTCGAAGGAGCTTTATTCTGCTGAATTACGCCGGTGTTTCCGTGTGAAAAGTCTAGTGTTTGAAATGCTTTGAAGAAAGCCGATATTTGTACTAGTTTGCCACGGTTACAGCCGAGTCATATGCTTTTATGTTGTAAGCAGAAGAGGGTATAATCCTCTTTCAAGTCGGCGTGCATGCCATAAGGTTTTGGCAGGAAAACCTCTGGAAATCGACAAATCATATCGAGTTACATAAAATTGTTGTATAATTTTATGTTATATAAAATGGTGCAAAAGGAAAAAATATTAAGATGCTGATGTATGCAAAGGAAAAATATAAAAGGCTCATATAGAAGTCGATTATGGATTGAACATGCCTCATCTTCTTGCATTGAGAGAGATTATTGGGTTATCTAGGAGTAGAAACCTCTCTGTAAGCCGGCAACATATGACTAGCATTCCCGGTACTTAGGACCAAACTCGATAGGCGTTTCTATAAGCCCCCAAGGATTAGACTAAGTGGGGTTCACGTTGGTCGTATGGGCTTGAGCTATACAGGCCAAGATTTAAGCCGTATTTGGCCGATTCATATATATGCCGAGTTCTCAGATAAGAGTCGACGGATGTCATCGAGCCCCCCGATTCCTCTGAATAAGAAATATATATGCGCAGTTTTACATGTATATGCTGAGTTCTCATATTAGAGTCGATAAATATCATCGAGCTCCCCGATTCCCCTGAATAAGTCATATACATGCTCAGTACCACTAGAGGGTTGATCAAGCCCCCAGGTCTCTGAGATATAAAAATGCAGAGAATCCAATGTATGATGCAAAACACATGAAAATAATAAAGTAAAGTAGAGTCAGTATGACAGCTAAATGTGGCGAGAGCCGGTGCAACGAAGGTCGACTTATATATTGGATATGGCAAAGGCCAGTGCGACAGAAGTCGACTTATATATATGTTGAGTGTGAAAAATGAAAGTCCTAGCCGACTCTAGATATACAGTATGAACAGAGCTGGTATGATATCCCATGATCAAAGCATGTGCTGTGATACGTCTAAAACATATCTACTTTTCCAAACACTTTTGCTATTGTTTTTTCCCTCATTCTTGCATGTTTTGAACGAAACTAACCCGGACTGACGCTGTTTTCAGCAGAGCTGCCTGTGTGGTTTTCTTATGTGCAGGAAAATGGATTTTTAGGTGTCTCAGAAAGTTCCAGGAAAATTCACAGAAAATCCACGCACCCGAAGGAGCCCGAAGGCAGAAGTGGGGCCAGAGGGCAGCCATGGGGGGCCCAAACGCCCTGCTGGCACGACCCCACTCCTGGCCACGCCGGGAGGCTGCCTGGGTGGGCCTCCCCCCTCTGGTGCCCTACCGAAGCTCCTATTTATTCGTGGCGAGGAAACCCTGATGGCTTCTCGCCCTTCGTTGGTTACCCCAAGTGGAAGGTTGAGATGTAGCGCAACAGCAAGTTTCCCTCGGTGAAGATACCAAGGTTTGTCTCCAGTAGGACTCCAGAGATGATAAGTAGGTGTCAGCGGCGCAACTGACGTGGACCTGCACACAGACACAGATAACTTTGTTCCCAACGAAGTTCAGAGAGGTTGTCAATCTCTCCGGTCTTGTTGTTCACAAAGGGTAAAACACAAAGGATAATGATAGCAACTGAAAGTAAAAAGCAGGAAAGTAAATATAGCGTGGAAACAATAATAAGGATATGGACCGGAATACGTGATGTTCACTAGTGATGTCTCTCTCCCAAAAGACGATAAAGCTGCTATGCGAGGTAAAAAAATTACAGAAGGGCAATTGACAGGATTATGAACGCACCGCAATGCTAACTATGCTACAAAAGAAAGGAAGAGGCTCAAAAGCACGGGCAGTACGCCAAAATAAGTAGATCGTAATCCAACTGCATCTACTACTAATCATCCACCTTGAGATATCTATCCAGAACATCTCGCTGGTATTAAGTTGCGAGCCCCACCCAAAGTGTAAACCCAAAGCAACAGACAACTGCATTAAAAAGAACTTTGCGTAAAGTAAACAATCCTTGCAACCGCGGTCACAAGCACCGTTGTTTTCCCCCTTGTGGCAACAGCACATCCCCTAGACTCATGTTTTTGTTACTCAAGCGTGTCATCGGGGGGCATGAACCCACAATCGAGCACTACGTTCCCTCTTGGAGTCACTACCTACTACTTGGCCAAAGCAATAAACAGCAACGGAGAACATGCAAGAATTACTTAGGAACAAAAATATAAGAGATAAAAACCAAATATATTACTCTATCACAATCTGAACATAATCTCATAATCCATTAGATCCCATCAAACTCAGCATAGCAATAGCAGAAATATTACAAAAGTGCCTCGATCATGTAGGGCAGCTCACGAGGCCTAAACCATGAAGAACAAAGAGGGGAGGAGAACATCACATAGCTACTGATCACGGACCCATGGTCCAAGGAAAACTACTCACGAGACATCCGGGGAGCATCCATGGTGGAGAGGAGACTCCCGGAGGTCGGCCCTCCCTCCGGCAGGGTGCCGGGAAGAGGTCTTCTGGTGCTCCCAATCTTGGAAGCGCGGCGGCGGAACAGAGGCGAGTTTTCGAAATAGGGTTTTGTCTTCGGAGTTTCCCTATGATGGAGAATAAATAGGCGAAGGGGGGCAGCCAGAGGTGGACCAGGGGCCCCAGTCGCCCCCCCTAGCGCGGCCAGGGGTGGGGCCGCGCCGGGTGGCCGCCTGGGCCCCCCCTTGCTCCCCTCTGGCCCCACTCGGGCTCTTCGCGAAGCTTCCTGTACGCTGATTTTTCCTGTATTTTTCCCGGAATTTTTCTGGCACTTTTTATATGGGAGAAAACTGAAATAGAAAAATAGCAGAAAATAGGAACTAGCACTGGGGTGCACTGAGTTAATAGGTTAGTCCAAATATGATCAAAAGTGTATGAAAGTGTATCTAGAACCTAGCAATATCACACAAAACATGCAAGGAGCAAGCAGAAATTATAGATACGTTTTGAACGTATCAACATCCCCAAGATTAATTCCTGCTCGTCCTCGAGTAGGTAAATTATAACAGCATAATTTCTGTGGTGACATGCTAGCAACCATATAAGAACTTTGAAAAGTAAAGCAATCAAGGTTAGAGATTCAATTCAAGTCATAACATGCAAGAGTCTATATTAGCATTGAAAAAAGTAACAAAAGAACATCAGGTGCAAGAGCTCTCGCTGTCCGTGAATCGAATGTCTCCAAATGGTGTTTGCGTGCAAGAAGGGGGATAGGGAATACGAGAAAAAAGTATTTTTGTGTTGAGAACTCAATTTACTAAAGTTTCACACTTGGTATCCTTTGGAATCTTATCTTGACTCGTCCCCAGACCACTGGCCAGGTACAAGTCAATTTGATCCACTCCTTTTCGATATTTCGAGCACTCATGCAATGGATGAGCGTAAGCACGAGAGTTGACACTTAGGATGGCAAAGAGAGAAGTACGGAGGAGGAAGACAAAAAGGATGAGAAAGGGATTGCCAAATGATAGATATGATGTGAGGAGTAGGGATTGCCATGCAACGGATGCACATACGAGCTAAGAAGCTCTCCAATGGAACTAGTGGGGGTGCATCTAACTTGCTCGCTCATGAAGACCTAGAGCTTGTTTGAGGAGGCTCATCCTTGGAATATGCAAGCCAAGTTCTATAGTGTGAAGGTCCCCACATAGCTATATGCATAATGATCATCTCTATGGAGTACAAGGATATAAAGGGAGTACTAGTGTGGATCTCTCAAAAGGATAGTAGTGTTGCCCCTTTCTCTCTTTTTATTTCTTTTTCTCTTTTTCTTTTTTTTTTGCATTTTTTTGGTGGCCTCAATTGCTCTTTCTATTTAACTCTCATTTGTCCTCTTTGGGATCTTTTATTGTGTCCACTTTGGGATCTTTTCCTCACTTAAGGGCAACACTCTATTTTACAAGAAGGTAAGGGAGATCTTTCACACTTACAAGGTACTCAAAATCATAAAGAAGATGTAACTATCATGATGTATGCAATGTATGTCGCTGCCAGTGTAGCAGGAACATGTATGACATGAAGATCAAGTCATGAAGAGGCGGATGTTGCATGGCAATATATCTCGGAAAGGCTATGGAGATGCCTTGATAGGTAGGTATGGTGGCTGTTTTGAGGAAAGATATAAGGAGGGTTATGATGACAGAGCGTATCATGCCAAGGGTTTGGATGTACCGGCGAAGGTGGACACCAACTCTCGGAGTGAGAAGAAGGCAATGCACGGCACGGGAGAGGCTAGCAAAATATGGGAAGGTGGAAGTGTCAACTTTCAATACTTACATTAGTCCGAAGAACTCATGCACTTATTATTGGTAACTTTCAATCTAATAAGGAGGTTCACAAAGAGACAAGTACCCCGAGGAGGAGTGTATGGGGGTTTGGTTATCCTTGCGCATCCTCGACTCATGGTACGTGAGTGTTCTCTAATATTCGATCCCTGCAAAGATTAGCGATCCATCTAGTAGCTAGAATTCTCAACTAGTTTTGTAGGTTTTGAAAATAAACACAGATTTCCCAAAATACGACACCGATCACTAATAGGCTAGAGCTCTTGACACCAAAATTTCAAACATTACTCATATCATTACCTCAAAACTATTGCAAGTTACTACTAAAATTAAATAACAACCTCAATTACCTACTTTCAATACAAGACACAATTCAGTGCAACAACCAACTCTCTTAACAAGATAAACATGAAAACTATAGAGAGTTCCAGCAACAAACTAAACAAAAGCCAAGGCTCTTTCTAAAGACAAACTAAAACTAAAACTAAACATGGTAGTAGCTACGAAAAGATAAAGAACACACAACAGCAAAAAGATAGGCATGAAGAATCCTATGATGTGTTCTAGATTTTGAAAGTGGAGCGTGTTTCTCTCCCACACAAAGTAAGGCGGGGGTCTAAATTGTTATGAACAACAAGCAAAGCTAAATAAAACTAAAAATAAAACCTAAGAGCGAGACGCTCCAAGCATAGCACATAACGCATGAATTGATAAAAAATATAGTGAGACGAAGGACGAACTGATGATTGTTGATGGAGAAGGGGATGCACGGGGGCATCCCCAAGCTTAGACGCTTGAGTCTCCTTGAATATTTGTTGGTGATGCATGGGGGCATCCCAAAGCTTGAGCGCTTTCCACTCTCGAATCTTCTTTCATCATCTTCCATCGCAGACTTGAAAACTCCCTTCATACATAACTCATCATAAGCTGATTAGAGAGGTTAGTACCCTTTATAAAATAATTTTTTCCCACTGGATATAAAGATATTCTTGAAGAGCTACTGAAAGCTCAAGAATGATCAGAGGGGGAGGGGGTGAATGATCACTTCTAAAAATTCTAAGGAACTTAGAAGGAAATCATGCAAACTACGAAGGACTAAAGGCATATCGAAGGAAATACAGTATCGAAGGTAATGCATAGCTCGAAAGGATTGAGAGCGAAGGAAAACATCGAAGGCAAACAGGCTACGAGTACATGCTTGAAGTAAATGCTAGAAGGAAAACGAGCCTGACACAGCGATGTTTGGTAAACCAGTTCACACTCTGCAAAGTGCTACGTCTGGTTGGAGGGACTGGTGATTGAACACCTGGAGCAAAACTCTCTCCATCCTATTCTCCACTGCAACAAACTCCTCGAGCTTGTCCAGTTTTCACTCGTGGTAGATGATTCAGGACATCTCCGAGACCTTTACAAACTTCCTTCAGCAGTGACAATTACTCTTCGACTGCTTGACAGGCGACGCCTAACCGTCTAGGAGACTTGCAGTTCTCCAAGATAAAAGGATCGGCTAATCTCAACCTAAGTCATAGTGAATTGCTCAACTCAGTTCAGACTTGGGTGTAGGTTTTCTCTCGATGGATCTCTTTGGGATGCTCTCAGACTTCTGTCTTAGAATCTTCAGTGGAGCAGCCCACCCGAAATGGCGGGTAGGTGCGGGGTATTTATAGTTGGCGATCCCGATGGGTAAAATGACTGAAGTGACCCAATGCAACCGCTTGACACGTGTCCACAACGGTCGGATTCCAATCACTGCGCAACTTTACTTGAGGAAAAAGTAAGCTGACTCACCGAACGAGTTCTCTCTCGAAGGCACGAAGTGCGATGACTTTGCCTTCGAGCTATTCGCTCGATTCGGTAAGATTTCTCTCGGTAGGCTTTTGTGGGTTTTGGTTGAACAGAGAAAATTCACTTCGACAAAGATCTCAACTAGCAAACCCCTCTTAATAGTACGGTTTTTCCTACGACTCAAGAAATAAAGAGAAACTAGCAAAAATACTAAGTCTTCGACCAGCTTCAGCTTTCTCGTCGTTGCGCTTTTACTCGAGAGAGACATCTTCTTCGACGACAATTTTAGGGGTCGTCTTCCTTCAAAGGTTTCGGTAGATAACTGCAGCTTCACTGCAGCGAGTTGTCCTTCGACCTTCTACTTGCAAACTCCATTCTTTCGGAACCTAAGTATCTGTTTATACTCGAAAAAAATATTAGTTCCACTTCTGCTTTGTCTAACAATGTCCAAAACCTTCGGGGGCAAAACTTGCTCTTACAATCTCCCCCTTTTTGGACGATTGTTGACAAAACAGGCATCGATAAATAATTTGAAAAAGTTTGAGTTTTCGATGATAAACCAGTGCTAAGATCGATGAAGTACTCCCCCTTGATGTATGCATGGAAGATAAAGATTTCCTGTGAAGTGCATATTTGACAAGAAGCGTCGAGGGAAAAACATCAAAAATCTTAGCGAGAGAAATTGCATTCCAGATAGTATCCAATGAGAAATATGCAATCTCCTCGAATGATTTGTGAACTTATATGAAAGATAACTTCCTGCAAAAAAGGTTAAGTAGCAAGCAACAGATAGATATCTTACGAAAAGAGTAACAGTTCACAGTCCTACTTAGAGTTAGTTACAACCAGATCGAATGTGAATCGAAAGTTTGTTGAAACTACTCAGAAACCTCAAAAGCAAGAGTTTATCGAATGAAAAGCAAATCCCTAAACCCCGTAGGCAAACTAATTTCTTCGATGCCACTACATCTCCCCCTTTTTGTCACAACGTACAAAAAGTCGAGAGAATAGGGTCGAAAGAAATCCCTACTCGCGAGGCTGGCTCCGGCGACGACGAGAAGATTCGGCGAGCGTTGGAGCACGACGAATTGGACGAGCGCCTGGAGGAGTGATCTTCGTGCGGAAGGAGTGTTGATCTCCAGAACATTCCAACTGCTATTCCGGCGGGGTCCTTGGGCTTCGAGGAAGTGGCGAGTGAACTCTGGGTTGACGGTGAGGGACTTCTTCTTGTTCGGAGTCGGAGGAGAAAGTGTCCAAAGTGATATGATAATAATCATCTACACTGAGAATATCTCTGTTTTTCGGCAGACGAGGGATATTGGGATCCGGTCGATCTACTCGATCATCATTGGTCCAATTTCTGTTCAGGTGAGGAGGATATTCTTCGAAACCACAACGTTGGAGTTGACCGAGGGAATTGAACTTCCGAAGACCTTTCCAATCACGGCGAAGACATTCACGCAGCATCTGATTGTTGTTCATGGCAATGTTTCGCAGGTGATTGATCTCATCCATCATAGCTTGCTTCTGAATAAAATCTTGATCAATGTGATGTTGAAGCATTTGCTGGGACCAAAGAGAAACTTCCATATGATGCACTGGCTTGATAAACTTCGAGCGAATATTGCGCTCAGTTAAGTGGGCGCGGATGCCAGTGTGCTTAGCAAAAGGATCGTTGGGTCGAGCAACAACCTGCAATACCTCACGAACAGGTGGAGTGAAAATCTTTGGGTAAATAGATACGGGGAATGGCACGTCCCGAGAGTAATTGCAGATTGCCATCAGCCATGGTGCATATGGCTTGTGGGAGTTGTGGTCATCAGCACAAGACACTAAAGTTCTGAGGAAGTAGTCTTCAAAATCGAAGGGATGACCGTGGACTAACTTCAATAGAGCAAGTTGCACATCATTTGGAATTGGAGCACATCAAGCATTGGCATCAAAGTCTTCGAGAGAATATAAAACCATGCCTTTGCTTCAAATACCAGGTGTCTTGGCTTCGGCTCAGAGGGGTAGTGATCTCCTACGACTTCTGGATCCATCAGCGTAGAGAATTCAGCAGGAGTTGCAGCAGGTAAGTCATGAAGTTTGTGAGGCAATCCTTCGAACCGAGGTAAATTGATGATAGCCAGAAATTGGTCGACAGTCATGTGAAAAACTTGGCCTTGAATCATATAGTCAAATTTCCATGTCTTCGAGTTCTCAGGATCTCCAGAGACATAAAGTGTTGCATAAAACTGCTTGATAAGCTCGGGATTGTAACCACAATCGAGAGCAAACATCTTGTGAGCATGCAGGCTATCAATTGTCTCGGCAATGTTCTCGAAACAAGTAGTGGAGTACGCCGAAGGCATATCAAGATATTGATGCTGGAAAACTCTTGCCTTGTTGTACAACACACGAGTATAATAGATAGCTTGCTCTTGGGTCCAAAACCGAAGAGAATAAGCACTTCTGGGCTTCTCGTAGGGATTGGTACCGAAGAAAAATGGCTTGTGTTCGCGCCTTTTGAAGATGGGACCTCCTCGAGGAACATCTGAGCGGAACAAAGGCATCATTTCTCTCGGATGAGCAGATTGAAGAAGCTCATCAATGGGAAAAACCTCAGCAGCATTATCTGGCATCTGGAACTCTGGTTCAGCAGGTCGAGAGATAGATGATGGGATGTTGACAATATCCTGAGCCGGAGTGACTACAGGAGCATTCTCCTCGGCCTGAGCTATGACGGCATCTCCTTCGTCGGTCTGAGCATTCTGCGCGGCCTCTTCATTTTCCATGGCCTCCAAATCTTCATCAAATCTAGCAAAGGCATCAACCATTTCTTCGTTCGAAGAACTTGATGAGGAGGATGAAGAATTATCACTGGAACTGGCATCTCCAGAACTATTGCTTTCGACTGGGTCTCGCCGAGAGGAAACTGTCGTGATATCAACATCATCATCTTCTCCTTCAGGCATAGTCCGGGCAGAAGAGAAATCTTTCTGGACTTGAGTTTCTTGCTCGACACGAGCAACTTGCTCGGTCTCTGCATGAACTTGGGTTTCAGTGGCGGGGGTGGTCGATGGAATGACATGAGGTGGAGATGGTGGGTTTGGAGGTGGTGGCGAGGCTTTTGGTGGTGAGGGTTGACGGGGTGGAGGTGGAGGTGGAGGTGTTTGTTGTCTAGGTGGAGGAGTGGCTTGACGAGGGGGTGGAGTTGTTTGTCGCGGCGGTGGGGTTGTTTGGCGAGGTGGTGGAGTTGTCTTGCGGGGAGGAGTGGGTTGCTTGGTGGGGATTGGTTCAGTTTCTTATCGTTCTGTGGTAGCAACGACCTCGGTGGACTTGGCCTTCTTGGCGTTCTTCTCGATCTCTGGCGTTCCACGCTCAGAGGTTGGGGCAGTAGACTTTCTCTTTCGAGATTGTCTATGGAACAGAGCATCATTATGCTCTTTGCAAACAGCAGACACAACTTGTTTTACCTTGTCAAACACAACAGTTAAATTTTCCTTCTGAGTCCTCCTGGAAGCTTCAGCAGATGCAATCTTGGACTTGAAAAAATTTCGGGACACAATGTCCTCGGTTTCCTCTTGGAGTTGCCCGGTGTAAAACCTGACTTGCTCCTTATCCTTTCGATCCTGGGTGATGTAGCCTTCCCAGCGTATCATGTATCGAGCAACATGCTCTTGAATTTCAGCAGGAACATCATCCTCGGAAGTGACTTTGCTCGGTGTAGTAGCCATCTTCCAGAGAATGTGAGATATATGTGCAGCATCCCAAGGAGCATTGGCATTTGATTCTCCTTCATTGGAACTCTCTTCATCGGCACGAGGACCGGAAACAGCTGGTGCAACAGGGGCAGGAGCTGGTGCAGCTCGAGGAACTGGAGCAGCTTGAGTCTTCTGTCTTGCCTCCTTGGCTTTCTTTTCGGCTTCCTTGGTGGCCTTGGCAGCAGCAATGGGTTTTGAGACCACTGCTTTATCCTTCGAGGCACTAGGGGCCTCAGCATTCTTCTTCGAAGCACTTGGGGCTATTACCTTTTCTTTCGTGACTGTGGGAGTCACAACTTTCTCGGTGACCTTTTCTTTCGGGTCACTAGGGATAGTGCCTGCAGAAATCTGTCGTCGATATTTTTCACTGACCAAGTGAAGAATGCCAAGTTGTTGAGCAACCAGAGCCTTTTTATGCTCGGGCTGACTGTGAAAGTTTAGGAGCTTAGAATTAATCAAGTCTTTTTCCTCTTGTTCCTTTTGCTTGGCCAGTCTTTCCTTTCGCTGAATAAGCGTTTCATCATCTTCACCAACTTGAGCTTGCTTTCCCTTTGATGGAGCCGAAGGTTTTGGTTGGCGAGCAGGAACAGGTGGAGCAGATGAAATAGGTGGATCTGTGACCAAGTTGGTCAAGTCAATATTTCCTCGAGGAGCCTGTGGTGCTGGCTCCTGGATCCTTATGCCTCTACTGCTCGGCTTTTTCTTCAGAGGTAAGTCCTCGACATCAGCCTCTGTACCAGGGTCTTGATCATCTGAATTAGCTTCTCCTTTGGAGCTTGCATCAGGAGGTGAAACTATTACAACCTTTTTCTGTCTCTTGGCAGACTTCTTTCCACTTTTCGATTTGGCGCTAGGGCCAACATCCTCAGCAGATTTAGCAGCCGCAGCTTCCTTTCGTGCTTTGGCTTCTTTCCTCTTTTGTGCTCGAGCTTCTCGAGCTTCAACAAGCTCTTTAAAACCATCAGGTGTTTTGAGAGCTGTAGGGTGAGCATCAGCAGTAGGAGGTGGTCGATTATCCTTCGTCCACTTTGGCCTTAACGATTTGACATCAGACCAAGGATTTTTCATGGCAAACAACCTCTCCCAGCGAGGCAAAAGGGACTTGTACTCATACCAACGAAGAGCTTGAAGCCTTCGTATCTCTTGCAGACGATTTTCTCTCGTACGTTCATCCTCAGAACCTGAAGGTGTCCTCAAGTTCTTTTCAATGATCAAATCCTCTGATAAACCTTCAGAGTTATTGGTGATTCTTGTTCTGCCATCCATACGCTTGGGTGCTCTAATAATTCCTTCGTTGCCAGACATTTTCCTGCGAAAAAGAGAGGTACGAGGGAATATAGGAAAGTTGTGAACAAGTACCAGCAATTTCGAGGAAAAACATTTTGAATGCAGCAAGCTTTTCGAGAGATTTGTCTTATCGCAAGTTTTCATGAAAGTGCTAGGCTAGATTTTCATCGGGTGGAAATCTAACGAAGAACTTGTATGAATAAATCGCACAAGATTAAATCTATCGAAACGATACTGTAGGATTTGCCTAAGTGAGAGAATCCGAGGGATTTCTTACCAAGGACAGATGGGGAATCGACAGAAAAGGCTAGAGACAGATTTCCCAAGTTTCAAAGATCCAAACGGATCAAACAGACCTAAAAGAAATCACAGAAAAATCAACACAGAGACTGGAAACGATGAACAGAACGAGATTGAATCGACTACGGCGACTACGGCGACTACGGCGACGCGGATGAAGATCTTAGTCGACGGGAACGTCTCCGGCGGCTTCCTTCCGGCAGCTAAGCGGCGAGGGAGTCGACAGCGACGAGACAGCACGGCGGCGCGCGCGAGAGAGAGAGAGCTTCTGGAGGCGAAGAGACGAAGTCGAAGGAATAGCGATGTCTAAGCCGGTGTTGTGGATCAGTATTTATAAGGGAGGGTCTGCCGAGCTGTCAGATCTGATCCAATGGCGCAGATTTCGCGTCTCTCCGCATTCAACGGACGGATTTTGTGGCGGTAATCGCGGGAAATCCCAACGAACCGAAAGAAAGTTGCTCCACGTCCGAGACCAAACTCATCGAACATCGAGTATAAAAGTAGATAAAACTTCGATAGATTTTCCTTCGGAATCAATGACATTCGAGGGGAATCTTGATCGAGTACAATATGTACATGTTCACGAGAGAAAAGCACAGATGGGGTAGGGATAGAATAGAGGGAAAACAGGGTCCGATACTTAGTCAATCCGAGATAAAACAGCGGTAAAACTCGGAGTGATAAGTGTATAGGACAACACCAAACGAACAAAATAAACGAAAAAGAAATACGACAGAAAAATAACGAAAGTAAACTACAATAATAAAGTATGATACATAGTACCGATGGTTATGATCTTACAGCACATTGCGTGAGTCCAAAATGTTCAACTCACACCTTAGTGTACAGAACCTCTTTTCATCCAAGGGCTTTGTGAATATATCAGCCAATTGATCTTCGGTGCGAACATGACTGATAACAATATCTTCTTGCTGAACATGATCTCGAAGAAAATGATGACGAATATCAATATGCTTCGTTCGAGAGTGTTGCACTGGATTATGAGCAATTTTGATTGCACTCTCGTTATCACAAAGCAATGGAATTTTCTTCACAAGAATACCATAATCTTTCAGCGTTTGTTTGAGCCACAGAATCTGAGTGCAGCATGAACCGGCAGCAATATACTCGGCTTCAGCCGTAGAAATAGATACACAATTCTGTTTCTTCGAGGCCCAACAGACAAGAGATCTACCGAGAAAATGACATGTGCCTGAGGTAGATTTCCTGTCGACTCGATCACCAGCCCAGTCGGAATCAGAATATCCAACGAGATCAAACTGGGCACCCTTGGGATACCAAAGACCCAAGGTTGGTGTGTGAGCCAGATATCGAAGGATTCGCTTGACAGCAATATGATGAGATTCCTTCGGATTTGCCTGAAAACGAGCACACATACAAACTGATAGCATAATGTCAGGTCTAGATGCACAAAGGTAAAGAAGCGAACCGATCATCGAGCGATATTTCTTCTGATCGAAAGGTTTGCCCTTCTCATCTGCATCTAGATGAACATTCGTAGGCATTGGAGTCTTGATAGTTTTGCAACTGACAAGATCAAACTTCTTCAGGCAATCTCTGAGATACTTCTCTTGTGAAATGAAAGTACCATTTTTCTGTTGACGGATTTGAAGCCCGAGAAAGAACTTCAATTCACCCATCATTGACATTTCATATTTCTTAGACATCATGCGAGCAAATTCTTTGCTAATATCAGGGTTAGTACAGCCAAAAATAATATCATCGACATAAATTTGACACACAAAAAGATCATTTTTGTATGCATGAGTAAAAAGAGTCGGATCAGTTGTTCCTGGTTTGAAGCCCTTCTTTAGAAGAAAATCCTTCAGAGTTTCATACCAAGCACGAGGTGCTTGCTTTAACCCATATAGGGCCTTGTGCAATCTGTACACCTTATCAGGATTCTTCGGGTCTTCAAAACCTGGTGGCTGCATAACATACACTTCTTCTTCGATCTCACCGTTAAGAAATGCACTTTTGACATCCATTTGATATAGCAATATACCATTGTAATTGGCAAAAGCAAGCATGACACGAATGGATTCAAGACGAGCAACTGGGGCATAAGTCTCACCAAAATCAATACCTTCGATTTGGGTATAGCCTTGTGCAACCAGTCGAGCTTTATTTCTTACCACTATGCCATCTTCGTCTTGCTTTTTGCGAAAAATCCACTTCGTACCAATGATATTATGCTTCGTGGAATCAGGTCTATCGACAAGGGACCAGACTTTATTTCTCTCGAACTGGTTAAGTTCTTCGAGCATGGCAGTCATCCAGTCTGAGTCTCTCATGGCTTCATCAAATTTTGAAGGTTCTAGCATGGATACAAACGAGAAATTTCCACAGAAGTTAGCTAATCGAGTACGAGAACGAGTGGTGGGACGACCTGGTAAACGAATCTCTTCGAGAATTGAGTCGACATCCACTCTTCTTTGAACACGAGGAAAAGTTTCTTCATCTTGTGGATCAGGTTGATCTTCGGGATCAGCTTGTCCTTCGGGATCATTTCCTTCGGGTTCAGCTTGTCCTTCAGGATCAACGAATTCTTCGTTTATGCGTTCTCCTTCGACTTGTGCATCAATTTCTTCAGGATGTTGATCTCCAGCGCCCCGGGCTATGTGTGGGAACATTGGACCATCATCATCCCTGTTTGCTTGTTGAGCATTTCCATCGACAGGTCGAATATCTCCAATAGCCATGTACCTGATAACTTCATCCAAAGGTGGTTCATCCAGGTTAAGAGGTAATTGCTCCTTTTGAGAGCCGTTAGTTTCATCAAATCGAACATTTACAGTTTCTACAACTTTGCCAAGATGTGAGTTGTAAACTCTGTAAGTGTGAGAATTTGAACCATAACCTAGAAGAAAACCTTCGTGTGCCTTTGGGGCGAACTTGGAGCTGTGATTCATGTCTCTGATATAACATGGAGCACCAAAAACCCTGAGATAAGACACATTTGGCTTTTTACCAGTGATGAGTTCATGTGAAGTTTTCTTCAGAAACTTATGCAGATAAACCTTGTTGATGATATGACATGCAGTGTTGATAGCTTCAGCCCAGAACCTGATAGGGGTCTTGTATTCAGCAAGCATTGTTCTGGCCATTTCAATAAGTGTTCGATTCTTTCTCTCGACCACACCATTTTGTTGCGGTGTATAAGCAGCCGATAATTCATGAGTAAAGCCATATTCATCAAGAAAATCTTCGATATGAGTATTTTTGAATTCTGTACCATTATCACTTCTGATATGCTTGAGAGATAATTCATATTCAGTTTGAGCTCTCTTTGCGAAAGTTTTGAAAATTTCAACAACCTTGCTCTTGTCATCTAGAAAGAAAACCCAAGTATATCGAGAGAAATCATCAACAATAACCAGAACATACTTGTTACCTCCAAGACTAGCATAATTTTGAGGACCGAATAAGTCCATATGAAGTAATTCAAGAGGATGAGTAGTAGTCATGACGGTTTTTGCTGAGTGATGTTTCTTGGCAATCTTTCCTGCTTCACAGGCACTGCATAGACGATCTTTATCGAATTTCACATTATCAATTCCAACGATGTTCTTCTTCGAGATAAGAGTTTGAAGATTTTTCATCCCTGCATGACCAAGTCTTCGGTGCCATAACCAACCAGAAGTGGCTTTGGCCATTAAACATGTGGACACTGCAGGTCCCGAAGAAAAATCAACGACGTAAAGATCACCCTTGCGATATCCTTCGAACACGAAGGAATAATCATCCTGTGAAAAGACAACACAGCGAGACGCAGAAAACAGTACAAGCATACCCATATCACAAAGTTTTGATATAGACATAAGATTATATCCTAGAGATTGTACAAGAAAAACCTTATCAATATGCTTGTCTCTCCATATGGAAACCTTACCCAAACCAAGAACTTTTCCTTTGTTGTTATCACCGAAGGTAATGTATTTCTGTGAAGATTCATACAGTTTTTCTTCGGTGAACAAATCTTTGTCTCCGGTCATATGATTTGTACATCCACTATCCATGACCCATTCGGATCCACCGGAGACATAGCCCTGCAGAAGAATTAGTTCTTCTTAACCACCCACAAACGAGCAGGTGACTTAGAAGGCATGGTAGAGCTAGATGGATCAGCAATATTATATCGAACAGGATTGCATTGTCGATCAGGACCATCAAGCACACCATAAATATACTTCCTCCATGAGGGGTTAGAGTAACGATGGGTAATTGAAATTTTGGTGCGATTGTCACGATGGCGATAAACATTTCGATCTATACGATAGTAATCCTTTTGGGGAACATTTGAAGCAGGCACCAAGGGTTCATTTCTATCCTCGAGAGAATAGTAGTGATTCGGTGGTACCGAGGATTTTCCCTGCAAAGAATGGTTAGGGGGCAGTTTTTCTATGAGAGATTTGCGAACCCAAATCTGTCGCTTATAAAAGCCATTCTTTGGAGGAGTACCAACAAACTCAGCCGACACCTTTCCTTCCTGATCTTTGACAAGCTTGTAGTCAGAATCAAGTGATTCATCAATAATAGCTTTGTCAATTTTGCAACTGAAACCTGAAAGGTTAGCAATATCAACGGGCTTTTCTTTCGCAAGAACCCAGACAGTTTTAGGATACTGCTCGGGTTCCTAGTAGGTTCCATCAGGATTGATTTTCCTTTCGAAGCCAACTCCTTCGTTACGAGGATTCCTGTGAAGAAGAGCCTTTCGAAGGATATCACATAAGTACTGGTGTCCCTGCACACTTTTGAACATGCCTGTTTCAAATAAATTCTTCAACCTGAGGAGTTCCTCGGTAATGGTTTCCTCGTTCGAGGGGTTAGTATCATCGATAACAATAGGTTGCTTTCCTTTCGATCTCTCAGAAATAGACTCAATTTTAATTCGTTCCAAACAGGTTAAGCAAGGTGAAGTAGATTCATTTTTAGTTTCTGAGCCTTGTTGAGCCATGAGCGTGAGATTGACACTTTCCAACTCTTCATTAGCCTCTCTCAGTTTCTTGAGAGCCATTTTCCCTTGAAGTAATTCATAGGTTAGCTTCTCGTAGTCCACCGAGAGAAGATCATGCCGAGAGGAAAGCTCATCATACTTTTCCTTCAGAGCAACATGCTCATTTTTCAAAGTTTGACCCTTCTCAATCTCATCGATCAACAAGGTCTCAGATTTTTGAATGGTTTCACTTAGAGAATCTAGCTCATCTTGTTGGATAGAAGCAATTTTAGCAAGTTTAGCATAGCTTATCCTAGAGTCACTTTCATAAGCAGATCCATCAGAAGTATCGTAGGATTTCTTAGATGAGGATACCTTAGCCTTGGCCATGAAGCAGTAAGCGGGCGATTCATCTTCACTGCTCTGGTTGGAGAAGAATGAACTTGAATTCTTGTTCAAGGCGAATGCTATCCCAGCAACACCATCAAATTCAGAACCAGAACCAGATCTTGACTTTGATCCTGCTTCAGAACCGGAAGCTTCATCTTCAGAGTTCATCTCTTTACCCAGATAGGCTTTGGCTCGGTGTGAATTCTGTCGATGAGAGGAATGTGATTTAGAGGAAGAACCCTCTCGATGCTTGTGATACTTCTTCTTCTTGTCATCATCAGAACCATCTTTCTTGTCTTTTCTGGACCTTGAACCATATTTCTTCGAATCATGGTTTTTGCTCGATCTGTAAGACTTGGTCGAAGAGCTGCTGTGAGAGTGCTTTGATTTATGTTCAATTTCCCAGAGAGGACAATCAGCAATGAAGTGACCTGGCTTCTTGCACTTATAGCAACAGTTATCTTTCGCTGAAGAGTTTCTGGATGATGATCGATGTTGAGATGAATTACTTGAATGTCTTGAAGAAAAGTTTTTCTTCGGTGAAGAGGAGTTCCTTCTCTGAAAGCGATTGAATCTTCTCATTATTAGTGCCAGATCTTTTCCAATGTTCTCGGGGTCATCTGAGGCACAACCTGATTCAGAACTAGCTTAAGGAGAGGAGTGATGTGAAGCTCTGGCCTTCAGTGCATGAGATTTTCTTCGACTCCCATTGACGTCACGTTTCTCATCTTCTTCCATCTCGAAAGTATTAAGCCTTTCAAGAATATCAGCGGCAACCATATCTTTGAAATCAGTTCTTTCCTTAATCATCAGCACAATGTGATCGAAGGAATCATCAAGAGAACGGAGCAAAGTTTTGACAATAATCCGATTGGTAATGTCATCTGCACCGAGGGAAATCAGTTCATTTGACAGCGCAGTGAGTCTGCTGTATATGGAACAAACTTTTTCTCCCTCGTGCCTCTTGAAGCGATAGAACTTGCTTCGAAGAGTGTCAATTCGAGCATCTTTCTGAGTAGAGACACCTTCACCAATCTTCTCGAGATAATCCCAAACACCTTTGGCCGAAGGAATATTCTTGACTTCATGATATTTTTCGGGAATCAGATGATTTGTGATGAAAACCCAGACTTCAGCATCAAGGGACATCTTCTTAGCCTCTTCAGGAGAGATGGCATCAGTGTCCTTGACAGTTACACCATTCTTGACAACTTCCCAAGCGGCAGAGTTGATAGCCATGATATTCCTCTTCATTTTGTCCTTCCAATAGGGATAGTCCTTCCCATTGAAAATAGGGATTGGTTCCCCCGAGCGAACAGCTGCAAACGACATTCTTGACAACACTCTAGGTTGTTAGACCAAAATACGCAGAGCGTAGGGAGTGCCTAGCTCTGATACCAATTGAAAGCTCAAGAATGATCAGAGGGGGAGGGGGTGAATGATCACTTCTAAAAATTCTAAGGAACTTAGAAGGAAATCATGCAAACTACGAAGGACTAAAGGCATATCGAAGGAAATACAGTATCGAAGGTAATGCATAGCTCGAAAGGATTGAGAGCGAAGGAAAACATCGAAGGCAAACATGCTACGAGTAAATGCTTGAAGTAAATGCTAGAAGGAAAACGAGCCTGACACAGCGATGTTTGGTAAACCAGTTCACACTCTGCAAAGTGCTACGTTTGGTTGGAGGGACTGGTGATTGAACACCTGGAGCAAAACTCTCTCCATCCTATTCTCCACTGCAACAAACTCCTCGAGCTTGTCCATTTTTCACTCGTGGTAGATGATTCAGGACATCTCCGAGACCTTTACAAACTTCCTTCAGCAGTGACAATTACTCTTCGACTGCTTGACAGGCGACGCCTAACCGTCTAGGAGACTTGTAGTTCTCCAAGATAAAAGGATCGGCTAATCTCAACCTAAGTCATAGTGAATTGCTCAACTCAGTTCAGACTTGGGTGTAGGTTTTCTCTCGATGGATCTCTTTGGGATGCTCTCAGACTTCTGTCTTAGAATCTTCAGTGGAGCAGCCCACCCGAAATGGCGGGTAGGTGCGGGGTATTTATAGTTGGCGATCCCGATGGGTAAAATGACTGAAGTGACCCGATGCAACCGCTTGACGCGTGTCCACAACGGTCGGATTCCAATCACTGCGCAACTTTACTTGAGGAACAAGTAAGCTGACTCACCGAACGAGTTCTCTCTCGAAGGCACGAAGTGCGATGACTTTGCCTTCGAGCTATTCGCTCGATTCGGTAAGATTTCTCTCGGTAGGCTTTTGTGGGTTTTGGTTGAACAGAGCAAATTCACTTCGACAAAGATCTCAACTAGAAAACCCCTCTTAATAGTACGGTTTTTCCTACGACTCAAGAAATAAAGAGAAACTAGCAAAAAGACTAAGTCTTCGACCAGCTTCAGCTTTCTCCTCGTTGCGCTTTTACTCGAGAGAGACATCTTCTTCGACGACAATTTTAGGGGTCGTCTTCCTTCAAAGGTTTCGGTAGATAACTGCAGCTTCACTGCAGTGAGTTGTCCTTCGACCTTCTACTTGCAAACTCCATTCTTTCGGAACCTAAGTATCTGTTTATACTTGAAAACAATATTAGTTCCACTTCTGCTTTGTCTAACAATGTCCAAAACCTTCGGGGGCAAAACTTGCTCTTACAGCTACTTTTTCTCAAGATTGCCAAAAGGTTTTTGCAAATAAAAAGAAAGCTTAAGGTTTGCAAAAGTAAGGAGAGACGTGGCAGAATCTGTGAAAAACAGAACAACAGGTAGTAGAGAATTTTTTTGGGGTACTTCCGCAAATTAAATAAAAAAACTTAGAACATACGAAAGTTCCGCGATTGTATAGAGCATGCTGTGTGAAAAATTCAGCTCAAAAAGATGAACTGGTGTTTTGATCCGATTTTCCCGTCACGAGGACAAAATCTGTTTTCTAGACAACATGTCACAACTTTCGCTTCCCTTGTCATATGAGGCTATTACTTGGCACAAAGCTTGAAAATAAAGATACAATGATGTTGCTACAGTAGTAACAATCATCAAGGCCACTAAAACAGAAGTAAAAACATCTTGGTTTGCCTCCCAACAAGCGCTTTCTTTTATGCCTTTAAGCTAGGCATAAGGCAAAAGAAGAATCAAGTTTTATCAAGAGAAAGAGAATAGCTAGCCCGTGTAACGGACTCAAAAGGTAACTTGATTTTCTTTCTAGGGAAGTGTTCCATCCCCTTTTTGAGAGGGAATTGAAATTTTATATTCCCCTCTTTTATGTCAATGATAGCACCAACGGTGCATAGAAAAGGATTTCCCAAAATAATTGGACATAAAGGTTCACACTCTATATCCATAATAATGAAATCAACGGGAACATATTTGTCATTGACAATGATAAGAACATCGTTTATCTTCCCCAAAGGTTTCTTTACGAAAGAATCGACAAGATGAACACCAAAATAACAAGAATCAAAAGGTTTCAATTCAAACATATCATACATTCTTTTGGGCATGACGGAGGTACTAGCTCCAATGTCACATAAAGCATAGCAAGATAAGTTATTTAATTTAATTTTGATCATAGGGTCCCAACCATCATCTAGCTTCCTAGGTATGGAGGCTTCTATCCTAAGCTTCTCCTCCCTAGCTTTGATGAGAGCATTTGTGATATGCTCCATGAAGGAAATATTAAGTGTGCTAGTGTGGGGGGTCTCTAGACATTTTGTGTAGCAACCTAATAACTTCTGAGAGGGTGCAACTATCAAAATCAATATCACTACTATCAAAGGTGGTAGTAGTATCATCTAGGCTCACTTGTTTGAAACCCTCTATGTTCATAGGAGTTTCTTCTTCTACGGTTGAGGTATTAGCATCACCATTAATAGGTCCAATGGGACCAAGAGTGCATTGGGTGCTAATAGTTTTGGTATCCTCAACAATTTGGATAGTGGCAGTTGTGTGGTGTGTAGGAAGGCTCTTAATTCTATCCTATTCCACTTTTTCTCTAGACCATCTTTCTTTAAGTTTAGCCATCATCCTAATATTTTCATTAATTTTAATTGGATAGCATTAATAGGAGTGGCCTTGCTCTCTTCAAGGGGAGAGGTTCTATTTTTTAACATCTCAACATCAAGGGCTAAGCTGTCTACCTTCAAACAAAGATTATCTAATTTAGCTAGCTTCTCTTCTACATTCTTGTTGAAGGCTTTTTGGGTAGTGATAAAGTCTCTAAGCATGCTTTCTAGTTCAGAAGTGGGGTTCTTGTTGCTAGGGTAAGTGTTGTTCTTCCCATAGTTGGATGGAAACGGTCTAGGATTACTAGCAAAGTTTCCCCTATATGCATTATTATTAAAGTTGTTTCTAGCAATGAAGTTCACATCTACTTGTTCCTGAGCAACCAAAGAATTTAAAAGAACATCATGAGGATCAATAGAGGGTTGCTTGGTAAGTAGAGACATAATCAAGTCAACTTTTTCATTGAGGGAGGTAATTTCCTCGACAAAATTTACCTTCCTACCTGTTGGAGCGCGTTCGGTGTGCCATTGGGAATAATTGGTCATCATCTCATCGAGAAGTTTTGTGGCAGCACCAAGTGTAGTTGACATAAAGGTTCCTCCCACGGCCGAATCTAACAGGTTCCACGAGGTAAAGTTCAAGCCTACATAAAAAGTCTGGATAACCATCCAGGTAGTCAAACCATGTGTAGGGCATTTCCTAACAAGAGATTTCATACGTTCCCAAGCTTGGGCAACGTGTTCATTATCCAATTGCCTAAAATTCATAATGTTACTCCTCAATTGGATAATTTTAGTAGGTGGGTAGTACTTCCCAGTAAAAGAATCTTTGCACTTATCTCAAGAATCTATGCTATTCCTAGGCAAAGATTGAAACCAGATTTTAGCTCCGTCCCTCAAAGAGAAAGGAAAAAGCTTGAGCTTAACAACATCACCTTCTACTTCTTTATACTTTTGCATATCACATAATTCAACAAAATTATTCAAGTGTAAAGCAACATCATCTCCAGCACCAGAGAATTGATCTCTCATAACAAGGTTTAGCAAAGCAGGTTTAATTTCATAAGAGGTAGCTGAAGTGGTAGGTGTGGCAATAGGAGTGCAGATAAAGTCTTTTTTGTTGTGACTGGTGAAGTCACACAACTTAATGTTTTCATAGGAACCCATAGCAGCAGCAAGTGTTGCAGATTTTTTTGTAATTTTTGATATAAGATACAAAGATAAAAACAGAAAGGTAAACTAACAAGACAAAAAAGTAAAGGTAAAAGGTAGTGGGCAACTCCCCTATATTATCACTCGTAGTCCCCGGCAACGGCGCCAGAAATTTTCTTGATGCCGTGGAAGTGATAATGGCTTCTCTCCCTTCATTGGTTACCCCAAGTGGAAGGTGAGATGTAGGATAGTAGCAAATTTCCCCTATCTAGAGGATAGGGTTTGTCTCCCGTAGGACTCCGGAATTGATAAGTAGGTGGTTCGGCAAGTGATGCCGTCTGAAAGGAACCACTTGCTTCTCCTGGACCTGCAAACGACAATATTAACTTTGCTCCCAAAGAAGTTCAGAGAGGTTGTCAATCTCTCCGGTCTTGTTGTTTACAAAGGATCAAACACAAGGGATAATGATAGTAGCAACTTAAAGTAAATAGTGAACAGGAAATAAGCTTGTAAAAAATGATGAGAATATGGACTGGGGTCCCATGATGTTCACTAGTGATGTCTCTCTCCCAAAAGAAGATAAAACTGCTATGCGAGGTAAACAAATTACAGATGGGCAATTGACAGGATTATAAACGCACCGCAATGCTAACTATGCTACAAAAGAAAGGAAGAAGCTCAAAAGCATGGGCAGTACGCCAAAATAAGTAGACTGAAATCCATCTGTATCTACTACTAATCATCCACCTTGAGATATCTATCCAGGACATCTCGCTGGTATTAAGTTGGGAGCCCCACCCAAAGTGTAAACCCAAAGCAACACACAACTGCTTGAAAAAGAACTTTGCGTAAAGTAAACAATCCTTGCAACCGCGGTTACAAGAATCGTTGTTTCCCCCCTTGTGGCCACATCACATCCCCTAGACTCATGTTTCTGTCACTCAAGCGTGTCATCAGGGGGCATGTACCCACAATCGAGCTTAACGTTCCCTCTTGGAGTTACTACATACCACTTGGCCAAAGAAATAAACAACAACGGAGAACATGCAAGAATTACTTCGGAACAAAAATACAAAAGATAAGAACCAATTATATTACTCTATCACAATCTGAACATAATCTCACAATCCATCAGATCCCATCTAACTCAGCATAGCAAAAGCAGAAAGATTACATATTTGCCTCGATCATGTAGGGCAGCTCACGAGGTCTAAACCATGAAGAACAAAGAGGGGAGGAGAACATCACATAGCTACTGATAACGGACCCATGGTCCAAAGGAAACTAGTCAAGGCACATCCGGGAAGCGTCCATGGTGGAGGAGAAGCTCCCGCAGGTCGATCCTCCCTCCGACAGGGTGCCCGGAAGGGTCCTGACGGTGCTCCTGATCTTGGAAGCGCGACGGCGGAACAGAGGCGAGATCGCGAAAAAGGGTTTTGTCCTAGGAGGTTTGCCGTGGCGGAGATTAAATAGGCGAAGGGGGACAGCCAAGGGGGCACGAGGAGTCCAAGCTCCCCCCCCCCTGGCGTGGGCAGGCCCCTGGCCACGCTAGGTGGCCGCTTGGGCACCCGGTGGTGGCCCCCTGGCCCTCCTTCGGGGTTCGGGAAGCTTCTGGTACGCTAATTTTTTATCTAATTTTCCCGGATTTTTGGAGCACTATTTATATGGGGGAAAACTGAAATAGAAAAACAGCAGAAAACAGAAACTGACACTAGGATGCACTGAGTTAATAGGTTAGTCCAAATATGATCAAAAGTGTATGAAAGTGTATCTAGATCATAGCAATATCACACAAAACATGCATGGAGCGAGCATAAATTATCGATACGTTTGGGACGTATCAGTTCACCCCTAGTTTAACATGCTGCCATGTCTTGTAATTGTATTTCTATTGTTACTATGTATTTATTGTTTCCCCCCCTCTTATTGTCCGGCAGACTCGACGACATCTGTCGGCCCCCCTATGACCGACTACTTCGTCGACGGCCATTCCCTTTCTATCGAGCTTCTAGGGAAGCAGTGCCCCTTCACCTCTCCCCCATATCGCCTATCTGTCTATATTTATCTATTGCTCTAGGCATTGCTGCTGCTACGTTGCTTACCTATTCAATAGCATAGCCTGTCATTGTCGCCCCTTGATGTACCTTCCTTTATCCTATGCTGCCTATTAATTATATATATTGTTGAGCAGTTAGCCCTACGCATTGTTAGTCAACTAGGATTAGATAGCGGGTCGTGATCACTCTGGAGAGTGAACGCGGATACAAAATATATATAACTTCCACAAGTACGGTACAGAGAACACGCCTAAGGGAGCCTACAACGGCGAGACTCTCCGAGTCGCTTCAAGTTTGACTTATGAGTGGATGGACTAGTATTTCACTCTCGTTGCCGGCTCGGTAGCGTAGCACCACCGGGATGATACGAGGATACTCCTCTCTAGTTCATTCCACCGATGTCTCTGTAGAACCACTAAAAGTGTACCATCGAGGGTGATTCCTCCTGGTTTTACTTGATGGTAGTCACCTGAATCAACTGGTGTCCTTAAAGGTAAGTAGTCGGGTTACCCAACGGTGCTCGCGAGAGGTATTGTATCGGGACGGCAGGACAGGCGGATACCATCGTGGGCCTGGTCCTTGCTTGTTGTCCGTGAGATACCAAACCACGAAAGTTGAGCTCCTCAGGAGCACACGCGAGACAAGGTAAGGAGACGGTTCACCTTGTCGGTGATACATCCCAAACGTATCTATAATTTCTTCTTGCTCCATGCATGTTTTGGGTGATATTGCTATGCTTTTGATACACTTTCATACACTTTTGATCATATTTGGAGTAACCTATTAACTCAGTGCACCCCAGTGCCAGTTTCTGTTTTCTGCTGTATTTTTATTCCAGGTTTTCCCATTACGTAAAATGCCAGAAATATTCCGGGAAAATTATATAAAAAATCAACGCAACGAAAGCTTCCAAAGTCCCGAAGGGGGGCCAGAGGGGACCCACCAGGGCTCCAAGCTCCCATAAGGCGCGGCCTAGGGTGGGGCCGTGCCAGGGGGCCGCCTGGACCCCTGGTGGCGCCCCTGGCTGCCCCACTTCGCCTATATATTTCCTTCGACCCAAAACCCCCGAGGACGGAACCCTTTTTCGCTATCTTGCCTCTGTTCCGCCACCGCCGTGCTTCCAAGATCGGGAGCACCAGAAGACCTCTTCCCGGCACCCCGCCGAAGGGAGGATTGACCTCCGGGAGCTTCTCTACCACCATGGACGCTTCCCGGATGATCCGTGAGTAGTCCACCTTGTACCATGGGTCCATGATCAGTAGCTATGTGCTGTTCTCTCCCCGTCTTTGTTCTTCATGGATTATACCTTGTGAGATGCCCTACATGATCAAGGCACATATGTAATTCTTTCTGCTGTTGCTATGTTGAGTTTGCTGGGATCTGATGGATTATGAGACTATGTTCATATTGTGATGAGTAATATATTTGCTTCTTCTCCTTTTATATTTCTGTTTTTGAGTAATTCTTGCATGTTCTCCGTTGCTGTTTATTGCTTTGGCCAAGTAGTAGGTAGTGACTCCAAGAGGGAGCGTTATGCTTGATTGTGGGTTCATGCCCCTGATGACTAGATTGAGTGACGGAAATATGAGTCTAAGGGATGTGTTGTTGCAAAAAGTGGGAAAACAACGGTGCTTGTAACCACGGTTGGAAGGATTATTTACTTTACGCATAGTTCTTTTAATGCAGTTGTCTGTTGCTTTGGGTTTACACTTTGGGTGGGGCTCGCAACTTAATACCAGCGAGATGTTCTAGATAGATATCTCAAGGTGGATGATTAGTAGTAGATGCAGATGGACTTCGGCCTACTTATCTTGGCGTACCGCCCATGCTTTTGAGCCTCTTCCTTTCTTTTGTAGCATAGTTAGGATTGGTTTGCGCCCGTAATCCTGTCAATTGCCCAACTGCAATTTGTTTACCTTGCATAGCTGTTTATCGTCTTTTGGGAGAGAGACATCACTAGTGAACATCATGGGACCCCGTTCCATATTTCCACCACTGTTTACACCCTCAATTTACTTCATGTTTTACTTTCTAGTTGCAATTATCACTATCTATTATCTGTTGCATTTGATCCTTTGTAAACGACAAGGCCGGAGAGATTGACAACCTCTCTGTACTCGTTGGGAGCAAAGTTATTTGTTGTGTGTGCAGGTCCAGGTAAAGTAAGGAACCATAGATTGTGAACGGCGACATTGTTCACTTTACCACCTACTTGTCGTTGTCGGATTCCTACTGGGCCGACTCTAAACCTTGGTATCTTTGCCAAGGGAAATTTGCCACTACACTACATCTCAACCTTCCAGTTGGGGTAACCAACAAGAGGTGAGAAGTATTTCCTCGCTAGCATCAAGCAAATTTCTAGCTCCGTTGCCGGGGACTCCACTCTACAAGATAGGGAAGTTGCACGCTATCTTTTATCTTTGCTTTTTAGTATTGTTAGTTTACCTTTAAATTTTTTTCTTTGTGTCCTTTATCAAAAATCACAAAAAATTGCTTGTCCTGCTTGCTGCTACTATGGGTACCACTGAAAACACTAAGTTGTGTGAATTCACTAGTCACAACAACAATATTTTTATCTGCACTCCTATTTCTACACCTGCTACTTGAGCAATCTCTTATGAAATTAAACCTCCTTTGTTGAACCTTGTTATGAGGGATCAATTCTCCGGTGTTGGAGATGATGCTACTTTACACTTAAATAATTTTGTTGAGATTTGTGATTTGCAAAAGTATAGAGAATTAGAAAGTGATATTGTTAAACTTAAGCTTTTTCCTTTCTCCTTGAGGGAAGGAGCTAAAATTTGGTCTCAATCCTTGCCTAGGAATAGCATAGATTCTTGGGATAAGTGCAAGGATGCTTTTATTGGGAAGTATTACCCACCTGCTAAAATTATCCAATTGAGCAGTAATATTATGAATTTTAAGCAATTGGATAATTAAAATGTTGACCAAGCTTGGGAACGTATGAAATCTGTTGTTAAGAAATGCCCTACACATGGTTTGACTACTTGGATGGTTATCCAGACTTATTATGCAGGCTTGAACTTTACCTTGCGGAACCTGTTAGATTCGGCCGCGGGAGGAACCTTTATGTCAACAACACTTGGTGCTGCCAGAAAACTACTAGATGAGATGATGACCAACTATTCCCAATGGCACACCGAACTAGCTCCAACAAGTAGGAAGGTAAACTCTGTCGAGGAGATCTCCTCCCTAAATGAAAAAGTTGACTTGATTATGTCTCTACTTACCAAGCAAGCTCCTATTGATACTCATGATGTTCCTTTAAATTCCTTGGTCTTAAGAACAAGTAGATGTGAACTTTATCTCTAGAAACAACTTCAACAACAATGCTTATAGGAGTAACTTTGCTAGAAATCCTAGACAGTTCCCATCCAACAACTATGGGAACAACAAGACTTATCCTAGCAATGAGAACTCCACTTCTGAATTAGAGAGCATGCTTAAGGAATTTATCACTACCCAAAAAGCCTTCAACAAGAGTGTAGATGAAAAATTAGATAAATTAGATAATCTCTCTTTGAAGGTAGACATCATAGCCCTTGATGTTGAGATGCTTAAAATTAGAACTTCTCCCCTCGAGGAAAGGAAGGCCACTCCTATTAATGCTATTCAAGTGCAAATTAATGAAAACATTAGGATGATGGCTAAACTTATAGAAAGTTGGGCTAGAGAAAAGGAGGAAGAATATAGAATTAAGAGCCTTCCTACACACCACACCATTGCTACTATCCAAGTTGTTGAGGATACCCAAACTTTTAGCACCCAACACACTCCTAGTCCCATTGGACCTATTAATGGTGATGCTATTACCTCAATCGTAGAAGAAGAAACTCCTATGAACATATAAGATTTCAAACAAGTGAGCCTAGATGACACCACTACCACCTTTGATAGTAGTGACATTGATTTTGATAGTTGCACCCTTTCTGAAGTTATTAGCTTACTACACAAAATGTCGAGAGACCCCTAGACTAGCACACTAAATCTTTCCTTCACTGAGCATATCACTAATGCTCTCATTAAAGCTAGGGAGGAGAAGCTTAGGGTAGAAGCCTCGATACCTAGGTAGCTAGAAGATGGTTGGGATCCTATGATAAAAATTAAATTGAATAAATTCTCTTGCTATGCTTTATGTGATGTTGGAGCTAGTACCCCCTTTATGCCCAAAAGAATGTATGATATGTTTGAATGGAAACCTTTTGATCCCTGTTCTTTTTGTGTTCGTCTCGTTGATTCTTTCGTAAAGAAACCCTTGGGGAAGATTGACGATGTTCTTATCATTGTCAATGACAACTATGTTCCCGTCGATTTTACTATTATGGACATTGAGTGTGAACCTTTATGTCCAATTATTTTGGGACGACCTTTTCTTTGCACCGTTGGTTCTGTCATTGATATGAAAGAGGGGAATACAAAATTTCAGTTCCTTCTCAAAAATGGGATGGAACACTTCCCTAGAAAGAAAATCAAGTTACCTTTTGAGTCCGTTACAAGGGGTATCTATTCTCTTTCTCTTGATAAAACTTGATTCTTCTTTTTGCTTCTTGCCTATTTTAAAGGCATAAACGAAAGCGCTTATTGGAAGGCAACCCAAGATGGTTTTACTTCTATTTTTAGTGGTATTGATGATTGTTACTACTTTAGCAACATCATTATATCTTTATTTTCAAGCTTTGTGCCAAGTTTAGCCTCCGATTGCAAGAAAGTTAAAAAGTTGTCACACGATGTCCAGAAAACAGATTATATCCTTGGACGGAAAAATTCACGATAAATCACCAGATCATCTTTTTGATCAGAATTTATTTTATAGAATGCTCTATACAATTAGCTTTTGAGAGTTTGTTCTGAGTTTTTTGATTTGAGTTGCAGAATTACCCAAAAAAAGTTATTAACTACCTGCTGGTCTGTTTTTCACAGATTCTTCCACGTTTTGCCTTTCCTCAGCTTTGATAGTCTTGCGCTAGCTTTTTCTTTGCGCCGGGGGGGGGGGGCGCCTGGACCCTAGTGCCCCCTGGATGCCCCCCTTCGCCTATATATTCTTCGTGACGCGAAACCTCCGAAGACAGAACCCCTTTTTGCGATCTTGCCTCTGTTCCGCCGCCGCCGCGCTTCCAAGATCGAGAGAACCAGCAGACCTCTTCCCGGCACCCTGCCGGAGGGACGATTGACCTCCAGGAGCTTTCCCTCCACCATGGATGCTTCCGGGATGATCCTTGAGTAGTCTACCTTGGACCATGGGTCCGTGATCAGTAGCTATGTGATATTCTCCTCCCCTCTTTTTTCTTCATGGATTAGACCTTGTGAGCTGCCCTACATGATCAAGGCACATATGTAATTCTTCCTGCTGTTGCTATGCTGAGTTTGCTGGGATCTGATGGATTATGAGACTATGTTCAGTTTGTGATTGAGTAATATATTTGGTTCTTATCTTTTATATTTTTGTTCCTAAGTAATTCTTGCATGTTCTTCGTTGCTGTTTATTGCTTTGGCCAAGTAGTAGGTAGTGACTCCAAGAGGGAATTTTACACTCGATTGTGGGTTCATGCACCCTGATGACACGCTTGAGTGAAAAAACCATGAGTCTAGGGGATGTGCTGTTGCTACAAGGGGGAAAACAACGGTGCTTGTAACCGCGGTTGCAAGAATTGTTTACTTTACGCAAAGTGATTTTTAATGCAGTTGTCTGTTGCTTTGGGTTTACACTTTGGGTGGGGCTCGCAACTTAATACTAGCGAGATGTTCTGGATATATATCTCAAGGTGGATGACTAGTAATAGATGCAGATGGATTTCGGTCTACTTATTTTGGTGTACCGCCCATGCTTTTGAGCCTCGTCCTTTCTTTGTAGCATAGTTAGCATTGCGATGCATTTTTAATCCTGTCAATTGCCCAGCTGTGATTTGTTTACCTCGCATAGCAGTTTTATCGACTTTTAGGAGAGAGACATCACTAGTGAACATCACGGGACCCCGGTCCATATTCTCATCACTTTTTACACGCTATTTTATTTTCCTGCTTTTGATTTCTAGCTGTTGTCATTATCCCTTCGTTTGATCCTTTGTAAAAAAAAGGCTGGAGAGATTGACAACCTCTTTGTACTCGTTGGGAAGCAAAGTTATTTGTGCCGTGTGCAGGTCCAAGTGAAGTAAGCAACCCAAGGTTGTGAACGGCGCCATTGTTCACTTCACCACCTACTTACCATTGTCGGAGTCCTACGGGAGACAAACCCTATCCTCTACATAGGGAAAAGTTTCCGCTACACTACATCTCAACCTTCCACTTGAGGTAACCAATGAGGATAGAGTATCAAGCAAATTTCTGGTGCAGTTGCCGGGGACTCTGAGTGCTAAGATAGGGGATTTGCACACTATCTTTTACCTTTGTTTTTTAGTCTTGTTAGTTTACCTTTCGGCGTTTATCTTTTTTTCCTATATCAAAAATCACAATTTTTTTTGCCACAGTTGCTACTACTATGGGTTCCACGGAAAACACCAAGTTGTGTGACTTCACTAGTCACAACAGTAAAGACTTTATCTTCACTCCTATTGCCACACCTGCCACTTCAGCTACCTCTTATGAAATTAAACCTGCTTTGCTAAACCTTGTTATGAGAGATCAATTCTCTGGTGCTGGAGATGCTGCTGCTTTACACTTCAATAATTTTGTTGAGCTATGTGATATGCAAAAGTATAAAGAAATTGAAGGTGATGTTGGTAAGCTCAAGCCTTTTCCTTTATCTTTGAGGGGAGAAGCTAAAATCTGGTTTCAATCTTTGCCTCGGAATAACATAGATTCTTGGGATAAGTGCAAAGATGCCTTTTATTGAGAAGTATTACCCACCTGCTAAAATTATCCAATTGAGGAGCAATATTATGAATTTTAAGCAATTGGATAATGAACACGTTGCCCAAGCTTGGGAACGAATGAAATCTCTTGTTAAGAAATGCCCTACACATGGTTTGACTACTTGGATGGTAATCCGGACTTTTTATGCAGGCTTGAACTTTACCTCGCGGAACCTGTTAGATTCGGCCGTGGGAGGAACCTTTATGTCAACTACACTTGGTGCTTCCACAAAACTTCTAGATGAGATGATGACCAACTATTTCCAATGGCACATCGAACGCGCTCCAACAGGTAGGAAGGTAAACTTTGTCAAGGAGATTACCTCCCTAAATGAAAACGTTGACTTGATTATGTCTCTACTTACCAAGCAACCCTCTATTGATCCTCATGATGTTCCTTCAAATTCTTTGGTTGCTCAGGAACAAGTAGATGTGAGCTTTATTGCTAGAAACTTCAACAACAATGCTTATAGGGGTAATTTTTCTAGCAATCCTAGACCGTTTCCATCCAATTATGGGAACAACAACACTTATCCTAGTAATAAGAACCCCACTTCTAAACTAGAAAGCATGCTTAGAGACTTTATCACTACCCAAAAAGCCTTCTACAAGAGTGTAGAAGATAAATTAGCCAAATTAGATAATCTCTCTTTGAAGGTAGATAGGTTAGCCCTTGATGTTGAGATGCTTAAAATTAGAACCTCTCCCCTCGAGGAGAGGAAGACCACTCCTATTAATGCTATACAATTGCAAATTAATGAAAATATTAGGATGATGGCTAAACTTAAGGAAAGATGGGCTAGAGAAAAAGAGGAAGAGGATAGAGTTAAGAGCCTTCCTACAGACCACACAATTGCTACTATCCAAATTGTTGAGGACACCCAAACTATTAGCACCCAACACACTCCTAGTCCCGTTGGACCTATTAAGGGTGATGCTAATACCTCAACCGTAGAAGAAGAAACTCCTATGAACATAGAGGATTTCAAACAAGTGATCCTAGATGACACTACTACCACCTTTGATAATAGTGATATTGATTTTGATAGTTGTACCTCTCAGAAGTTATTAACTTGCTACACAAAATGTATAGAGACCCCCCACACTAGCACACTAAATCTTGCCTTCATGGAGCATATCACTAATGCTCTTATCAAATCTAGGTAGGAGAAGCTTAGAATAGAAGACTCCATACCTAGGAAGCTAGATGATGGTTGGGATCCTATGATAAGAATTAATTTGAATAACTTCTCTTACTATGCTTTATGTGATGCTGGAGCTAGTACCTCCGTTATGCCCAAAAGAATGTATGGTATGTTTGAATTGAAGCCCTTTGAGCCTTGTTCTTTTGGTGTTCGTCTCGTTCATTCTTCCGTAAAGAAACCTTTGGGGAAGAAGTTATTATCATTGTCGATGACAATTAGGTTCCCGTTGATTTTACTATTATGGATATAGAGTGTGAACCTTTATGTCCAATTATTTTGGGACGTCCTTTTCTTTGCACGATTGTTGCTGTAATTGACATGAAAGAGGGCAATATAAAATTTAAATTCCCTATCAAAAAGGGGATGGAACAGTTTCCTAGAAAGAATATCAAGTAACCTTTTGAGTCCGTTACACGGGCACGCTATTCTCTTTCTATTGATAAAACTTGATTCTTTTGCTTTATGCCTAGCTTAAAGGCGTAAAAGAAAACGCTTGTTGGGAGGCAACCCAAGATGTTTTTACTTCTGTTTTTAGTGGTCTTGATGATTGTTACTACTGTAGCAACATCATTGTATCTTTATTTTCAAGCTTTGTGGCAAGTTATAGCCTCTTATGATAAGGGAGCAAAAGTTGTGACATGCTGTCCAGAAAACATATTCTGTCTGCTTGACGGAAAAAATCGAAAAAAATCACTAGTTCATCTTTTTGAGCTGAATTTCTTACACATAATGCTCTATACAATTTTGAAACTTTCGTATGTTCTGAGTTTTTTTTATTTGAGTTGCATAAGTATCGCGAAAAAATTCTTTACTACCTGCTGTTCTGTTTTTCACAAATTCTGCCACGTTTTTCCTCTCTTCACTTTTGCAAACCTTAAGCTTGCTTTTTATTTGCAATTTTTTTTTGGAAATATTGAGAAACAGTATATCTTCAAGAATATCTTTATATCCAGTGGAGAAAAATTATCTTATTAAGGGTACTAACCTCTCTAATCAGCTTATGATGAGTTATGTATGAAGGGAGTTTTCAAGTGTGCGAGGGAAGATGCTGAAAGAAGATCCGGGAGTGTCAAACATTCAAGCTTGGGGATGCCCCCATGCATCCCCAATAAATATTCAAGGAGACTCAAGCGTCTAAGCTTGGGGATGCCCCCGTGCATCCCCTTCTCCATCAACAATCATCAGTTTGTCCTTCGTCTCACTATATTTTTATCACTTCATGCGTTATGTGCTATGCTTGGAGCGTCTCGCTCTTAGGTTTCCTTTTTCTTTTTATTTAGCATTGCTTGCTGTTCATAACAAGTTAGAACCCAACTTACTTTGTGTGGGAGAGAAACACTCTCCACTCAAATCTAGAACACATTATAGGATTTTCATGCCTATCTTTCTATGTTGTGTGTTCTTTATCTTTTCGTAGCTGCTGCCATGTTTAGTTTTAGTTGTAGTGTTTGTATTTAGCAAGAGCTTTTGCTTTTCTTTAGTTTTTTGCCGGAACTCTCTTTAGTTTTCATGTTTATCTTGTTAAAAGAGTTGGTTGTTGCACTGAGTTCTGTCTTGTCTTGAAGTAGGTAATTGAGGTTGCTATTCAATTGTAGTAGTAACTTGCAATAGTTTTGAGGTATTGTTGTGAGTAATGTTTGAAATTTTGGAGTCAAGAGCTCTAGCCTATTAGTGATAGGTCTCATATTTTTGGAAATCCGTATTTATTTTCAAAAACCTACAAAAACTAGTTGAGAACCCCAGCTACTAGATGGATCACTAATCTTTGGAGGGGTCGGATATTAGAGTACACTCACATACCATGAGTCGAGGATGCGCAAGGATAACCAAACCCCCATACACTCCTCCTCGGGGTACTTGTCTCTTTGTGAACCTCCTTATTAGATTGAGAGTTACCGATAATAAGTGCATGAGTTCTTCGGACTAGTGTAAGTATTGAAAGTTGACACTTCCACCTCCTCATATTTGCTAGCCTCTTCACTACTGTGCATTTCCCTGTTCTCACTCCGAGAGTTGGCGTCCGCCTTCGCCGGTGCATCCAAACCCTTGGCATGATACGCTCTGTCATCATAAACCCCCCCTATATCTTTCTTCAAAACAGCCACCATACTGTCAGAACCCCAACTAGGGTAAGTGCTAGGGTTTGTTTGTGCCCTTTTCATCATGCAAAATTTCAAAAGAAATTCAAAAATGGGGAAAAGAAAAGCCCTGAGAAATTTAATTCAAATGGCCAGATAAAAATCTTTTTCCAAAAATCATTTGAACATTTGGAAAATTCCTATAAATGATGCTGATCATTTTAAAAGTGGTTTGGGTATTTTCCCATACTCATGGAATTTTCTAATTTTCAAATAGTGCCCTGGAAATTAAATTTGACCCTATTTGAATTTAAATTCAAAATATATTGAATTTCAAAAATGTCCAAATTCTATATGTGGCTAGCTACTGGTCACCTAGGATTTATAAAATTAATTGGACATTTATTAAAAATACCTAGCTAATTTAATTAGTGGGGCCAACCTATTTACAGAAAGATAAAAAGAAAAAGAAAGGAGAGGCTTACCTTGCGCCCACAGGCGAAGGCCCACCTCTCCACTGTCCTGGCCCAGCCCAGCCCGAGCTTCTGTCGTCTTCCTCCCCCTTCCCCCAAAGCAGCTCGCTGGAGGCCAGGGGCACGCCGACGCCACGTCGACAGCGTGAGAGCCGTCTAGGCCTCCCCTGCCTCCCTCCTCACGCCACGCGACGCCAGAGACCCCCCCCGAGCCTATCCCTCTCCTCTAGCTCACCCTACGCCCCTCCTCCGCTCGTATTCATCGACAACAGAGCGCTCGCCGGAGCACAGCCGCGTGCACCGCCGTGGCCAACGCCGACGAGGGAGCAAGCGAAGCTGTCTTCCGTGACCGCCGTGGACGTCTACTCCGTTCCCCCCACTCAATCGCGCCGGAGGAGCCCTGGAGTTATCGCCCCCTTCACCGGATCGCCGTCGGTCGCCGGGAGCTTCGAGCTCAAATCCCGCCGTCTCCGGCCAACCCCCGACCTCCCCGCCCTCTTCAACGTCGCCAGGGTGAGCTCCTCGTCGATCTGCGCCATCTCCAGCTTTTCCCCGTGCCCGGTTTCGCCATCTCGCCGTCAACCGTGGTTCCGGCCGCCGCACCTTTTGAAGTCGCCGTCACCCCCGTGCCCCTGGAGACCCCCTGGTGGCTTCAGCGTGTGCAGGAGCTTGCGGGCTTCAAGTGGGTGGTTCCCCCGTGCCCTCTCGTGGCCGGAATGGCCACTCCGGCAACCCTCCGCCGTGCCCTCTCGTGGCCGGAATGGCCACTCCGGCAACCCTCCGCCGTGCCCAGTGGCACCGGCGGCTAACCGCCGGCAGGCCGAGTTAGTTAGCACCTAAACCACACTTAACCCACCCCCCCCCCCCCCCCCCCGAGTCCATGACAGGTGGGCCCCCTGCCCCCCTAAGCCCCTCTGTTAATTAAACAGAGAGGGGTTAACCCCTAGTGACACTGACAGTGGTGGCCCAGTGGTCAGCCCCCCCTGTGACATCACCCCCACATCAGCATGACGCAATAAAAGATTTTCCAGAGATTTAAAATAATCCAGAAAATTCCAGAAAATCATTTAAACTTTGGAAATTCATAGAAAATTCATATTAACTCCAAATTAAACATATAATATATGAAAAATTATCAGAAAAATACAAGGATTAAGAATATGCAATTTGTTTTTATGTTTGACCATTTTAAAATGGGGAAACAGTAGAAAATGTGCATATGGCTTAATTTGAATTCAAATTTGAAGTTTGAATTTGCATTTCAAATGCAATATACTTCAATTAAATTGAATATGCTACAAACCAGTACCATTCACATCATGGACAACCTTATCATGTGTATGTGCATTTTTACTTTCGAAGTTGTCCCCCCCTTGTTGATGATTGCCTCCGATGACAGACGTTCCGAGACGGTGATCACCCCGAAGAAGAAGACCACCGATAAGAACCGTGTATCGTCAGCAAGGCAAGCAAACCCCATTGATCATGTCTATAAAATCCTACTTCCCTCTCAGTCTCGCTTATGCATGTTTAGGATATCACCGAGACACGTTCTTTCGCATAGTTGAACCCATTCCGATGCATGACCTATCATTTTGTCACCGTATTAAGCAAACCACAATCCTAGCAGATTTAGGAGTTGAATGATGAGCATGTGGCCCCTGCAACTGTTACTGCTTTTGCTGCTTAGTGATACAATGAGGATGTTATGTTTGTGAGTCGGGAGGGAATGAACACAGTGGTACCGATGATAAACGTGTTGGTGAATCCACTGTAAGCAAAGGTGAACGATGAGAGGCTGTGTAGGAGTACACAGTGGGTTGTCTCGTTGAAACCTGCCCTAGGCCCCGAGTTCCTGTTTTGTGATCCAAGACAAAGAGTTTGACCACATGTAGGGTTTTATGGGAGCCCCGTTTGGCCTCTTTACGTACCCGATCCGGTCCAGGAGTCACACTAGATTCGGGTTTTCCATTTGACCTGACTATAGATATGTGGGTGGACCTGTGAGGCAGTGAAACCATCTGTCAAAGGTGGAGTCTCTGTCCCTTGCATTATCTGAGTCCGTTTCGTGGAACCGGCCGGACTCTCGAGCGGTGACAAACTCAGGTAGTCGACTCCTGGATTAGAGAAGGTGATGTGAGGGTAGTGCCTTGGTTTCATCCACGTCCGACACCCGCTTGAAGGGTGACAAGAATGAGGCGATAAGTGATGACACGCGTGTGAAGACGTACACCCCTGCAGGGTTAATGAACTATTCGAATAGTCGTGTCCGCGGTTATGGACTACTTGGAAACCTCTACTTGATCATAGACAACTTGAATGGATACTTATAAAACTCGCAAGATAAGCGTGAGTGCTATGGCGTGCTTCCTCGTGGGGAAGTCGAGGAAGTATCCATAGTGGTGTATAGATTGGAGAAAGTAGTGGACTCGTGTACGCTTCTTACCTCAAGTCTGGTACTCGTAGTACAGGATTAGCCAAGTCAAAGCTGGCACTTCTGCATGTTGAACCCCACCTCCTTTACCTTGATACTTGAGCATGAGTAGTGTAGTTCTGATGTAAGTCTTGCTGAGTACGACTTTGTACTCACGTTTGCTTATTCTATGTTTTAGATGAGAACCCGGACCCCGATGGAGTCACCTTCGTGAAGCTCGACGTTGACTAAGTTAGCATAGTCCCAGACAGCAGTCTGGTCCCTCGTGGAAGGGCATGTTTGTTGTACAAGGCTTCTCTAAGCCATTTGTTAATCTTGTCTGTACTCAGACCTAATTTTCTTCTGTTGTATGATGTAATGTGATCACAGACATGTGATCTTTGTATGCTCTATGTGTATATCTATAAAGAGTACTTAGTAGAGTTATGTGATGATACCTGCTGTTCATACTAGGCATGTGTGCTGCGTGTATGTTTATAACATGCATGTCTTAGTATGGGTTTTCGAGACCTTAGTTGTGATCTGGCTGGCGGTCTTTTATACACCAAGTGGCCCTTAGATGTGCGCAGCTTGGGGCATCGCGATGCGATTGCTCGTGACTCTGTCACGTGCACACTTTGTTGTATGATCGATCCCGCCCTAGACCCTGACTAAGTGATCGGGCTGGTGTAAGTCTATGTAATAGTTAGGATCCAATCGACAACATGGTTGAGGCGACTTGTCTATGAATATGGGATTCACCACCCATAAGCATTTAGACTTGTGAGCGGACGTTGAGGACCCATCTCAGTTGATCATCCGGCCTGGATGGGATGCCCCTCACGTTTGAAGCTTTCCGAGAGCGTTCTGTGCTTGGCCTTGTCTGCTTAGACAAGTGGGTACGGCTCTCGGCTCTCCATGTGATTGTATCGTGACTGGAATTACATACGCTAACCCCGGGTCCCGACACATACCTACCTGTCAAGGCATTTCCATAGCCTTTCCGAGATATATTGTCATGCAACATCCACCTCTTCATGACTTGATCTTCACGTCATACATGTTCTTTCTACACTGGAAGAGGCATACATTTGCATACATCATGATAGCTACATCTTCTTTATGTTTGAGTACCTTGTAAAGTGTGAATATCTTCTATACCTTCTTGTAAAATAGAGTGTTGCCCTTAAGTGAGGAAAAGATCCCAAAGAGGACAAATTAAAAGATCCCAAAAAGGACAAATGAGAGTTAAATAGAAAGAGCCATTGAGAAAATAAAAAAAATAAAAAAAGAGAAAAATAAATAAAAAGAGAAAAGGGGCAACACTACTATTCCTTTTGAAAGATCCACACTCGTACTCCCTCTTATCCTTGTACTCCATAGGGATGATCATTTATGCATATAGCTATGTGGGGACCTTCACACTATAGAACTTGGCTTGCATATTCCAAGGATGAGCCTCCTCAAACGAGCTCTAGGTCTTCATGAGCGAGCAAGTTGGATGCACCCCCACTAGTTCCATTGGAGAGATTTTCTTAGCTCATATGTGCATCCGTTGCATGGCAGTCCCTACTCCTCGCATCATATCTATCATCTGGCCTTCTCTCGCCTATGATTGTCCTCATTGATGTGAGCCTTTCTCACCCTTTTTGTCTTCCTACTCCACCATACTTCTCTCTTTGCCATCCTAAGTGTAAATTTTCGTGCTTACGCTCATCCATTGCATGAGTGCTTGATGGCGTGGAAGTGGTAATGGCTTCTCGCCCTTTGTTGGTTACCCCAAGTGGAAGGTGAGATGTAGGATAGCAGCAAATTTCCCCTATTTAGAGGATAGGGTATGTCTCCGTAGGACTCCGGCAATGATAAGTAGGTGGCAAGAAAACAATGGCACCGTTTACGACAAACGTTGCTTCCTTGACCTGGACCTCCACACAATACAATTAAATTTGCTCCCAACGAAGTTCAGAGAGGTTGTCAATCTCTCTGGTCTTGTTGTTTACAAAGGATCAAACACACAAGGGATAATGATAATAATAGAAATTGAAAGTAAATACTGAAAAGGAAACAGGCTTGTAAACAATGATGAGAATAAGGACCGGGGTCCCGTGATGTTCACTAGTGATGTCTCTCTCCCAAAAGACGATAAAACTGCTATGCGAGGTAAACGAATTACAGATGGACAATTAACAGGATTATAAACGCACCGCAATGCTAACTATGTTACAAAAGAAAGAAAGAGGCTCATAAGCATGGGCAGTATGCAAAAATAAGTAGACCGAAATCCATCTACATCTACTACTAATCATCCACCTTGAGATATCTATCCAGAACATCTCGCTGGTATTAAGTTGCGAGTCCCACCCAAAGTGTAAAACCAAAGCAAGAGACAACTGCATTAAAAGAACTTTGCGTAAAGTAAATAATCTTTGCAACCGCGGTTACAAGCACCGTTGTTTTCCCCTTGTGGCCACAACACATCCCCTAGACTCATGTTTCTGTCACTTAGGCGTGTCATCAGGGGGCATGTACCCACAATCTAGCATAATGTTCCCTCTTCGAGTTACTATCCACCACTTGGCCAAAGCAATAAACAGCAACGGCGAACATGCTAGAATTACTTAGGAACAAAAATATAAGAGATAAAAACCAAATATATTACTCTATCACGATCTGAACATAATCTCATAATCCATCGGATCCCATCAAACTCGACATAGCAATAGCAGAGGAATTACATATGTGCCTCGATCATGTAGGGAAGCTCACGAGGTCTAAACCATGAAGAACAAAGAGGGGAGGAGAACATCACATAGCTACTGATCATGGACCCATGGTCCAAGGTAGACTACTCACGGCACATCCGGGAAGCGTCCATGGTGGAGGAGAAGCTCCCGGAGGTCGATCCTCCCTCCGGCAGGGTGCCGGGAGGGGTCCTGACGGTGCTCCCGATCTTGGAAGCGCGGCGGCGGCGGAACAGAGGCGAGATTGCGAAATAGGGTTCTCTCTTCGGAGTTTCCCCATCACGGAGAATAAATAGGCGAAGGGGGCAGCCAGGGGGGCCACCAGGGGTCTAGGCGCCCCCTGGCGCGGCCAGGCCCCTCGCCGCGCCAGGTGGCCGCCTGGGCCCCTGGTGGTGGCCCTCTGGCCCCACGTGGGTGCTTCTGGAAGACTCGGTTACGCTGATTTTTATCCGATTTTTCCGAATTTTTGGAGCACTTTTAATATGGGGGAAACCTGGAATAGAAAAACAGCAGAAAACAGGAACTGGGACTGGGGTGCACAGAGTTAGTAGGTTAGTCCAAATATGATCAAAACTGTATGAAAGTGTATCTAGATCATAGCAATATCACACAAAACATGCATGGGGCGAGAAGAAATTATCGATACGTTTGAGACGTATCAGTGCTCAAAATATCAAAAGGGAGTGGATCAAATTGACTTGTACCTGGCTAGTGGTCTGGGGACGAGTCAATATAAGATTCCAAAGAAGACCAAGTGTGAAACTTTAGAAGATTGAATTCTCAAGAAAAATATTTTTTCTCTCGTATTCCCATCTCCCCCTTCTTGCACGCAAACACCATCTGGAGACATTCGAGTCACGGACAAAAAGAGCTCTTGCACCTAATGTTCTTTTGTTGCTTGTTTCAATGTTAATATAGACTCTTGCATGTTATGACTTGAATTGAATTACATACCTTGATTGCTTTACTTTCAAAGTTCTTATATGGTTGCTAGTATCTCACCATAGAAATTATGCTTGTTATCATTTACCTACTCGAGGACGAGCATGAATTAAGCTTGGGGATGTTGATACGTCCCAAACGTATCTATAATTTTTGCTTGCACCATGGATGTTTTGTGTGATATTGCTATGATCTAGATTCACTTTCGTACACTTTTGATCATATTTGGACTAACTTATTAACTCAGTGCACCCAGCTGCCAGTTCCTGTTTTCTCCTATTTTTCAATTTCAGGTTTCCCCCATATTAAAAGTGCTCCAAAAATTCGGGAAAAATGCGATAAAAAATCAGCGTACTGTAAGCTTCCGGAATCACCAAAGTGGGGCCAGAGGGACACCACCAGGTGTCCAGGCGGCCACCTGGCGTGACCTAGGGCTTGGCCGTGCCGGGGGGCCCTGTACCCCTGGTGGCCCCCTGGCTGACCCCCTCGCCTATATATTCTCCGTGACGCGAAACCGCCGCACTTCCAAGATCGGGAGCGCTAGCAGACCTCTTCCCGGCACTCTGCCAGAGGGAGGATTGACATCTGGGAGCTTCCCCTCTGTCGGGACCCGGGGTTAGCGTATGCAAGTACAGTTAAGACATAGTCATATGGAGAGCCGAGAACCGCACCCACTTGTCTAAGCAGACAAGGCCAAGCACTGAACATTCTCGGAAAGCATCGTACGTGAGGGGCATCCCATCCAGGCCGGATGATCAACTGTGATGGGTTCTCATCGTCCGCACACAAGTCTAATGATATGGGTGGTGAACTCCCATATTCAAAGACAAGTCGCCTCAACCATACTATCGACTATCTCAAAACTCTTACATAGACTTACTCCAGCCCGATCACTTAGTCGGGGTCTAGGGCGGGCTCGATCATACCACAAAGTGTGCACGAGACGGAGTCTCGAGCAATCGCATCGCGATGCCCCAAGCTGCGCACATCTAAGGGCCACTTGGTATATGAAAGACCGCCAGCCAGAACACAACTAAGGTCTCGAAAACCCATACAAAGACATGCATGTTATAACCATACACGCAGCACACATGCCTTGTATGAACAGTAGGTACCATTGCAATTCTCTACAAAGTGTACATTTTATTTATAACTCTTATAGAGTACACACAGAGATCACATACATGTGATCCAACATTACAACACAGAACGGAAGCAAATTATGTCTGAGTACAAACAAGTTTAACAAATTGGCTTAAGAAGCCTTATTCAACATAAAGCCCTCCACGAGGGAACCAGTCTGCTGACTGGGACTAGACTAGCTTAACTTCAGTCATCCAGCTCGATGAAGAAGCCACCTTCGGGGTCAGTGGCGTCATCTAAAACATAGATTAAGCAAACGTGAGTACAAAGGCGTACTCAGCAAGACTTACATAGGAGCTATACTACTCATGCACATGTATCAAGGCAAAGGGAGGTGGGGTTCACTTGCAGAAATGCCAGCTTTGACTTGGCTAGTCCTGAACTACGAATACCAGACTTGAGGTAAGAAGCGTACACGAGTCCACTACTTTCACCAACCAATTACACCACTATGGTGCCTTCCTCGACTTCCCCACGAGAAAGCACGCCATAGCACTCACACTTATCTTGGTGTATTTTAGAAGTATCCGGTTCAAGTTATCTAATAATCAAGCTAAGCTTTCCAAGTAGTCCATAACCGCGGACGCGGCTATTCGAATAGTTTTGTTAACCTTGCAAGGGTGTACCGCTACACACACATAATCATCAGTTACCGCCTTTGATCTCGACACCATTCAAGGGCTGTCAGCGAGGATGCTCACCACAACTGTTACCTCATAGCCTATCTAGTCCAAGAAAGCCGCCTACTTGGGTTGGTTACCACATTCGTGAACCCGGCCGGTTTACCGAAGTGGACCCAAGCGATGTGTGCGTGGTGCATAAGCCGGTCTCGGATGAGCCGTTCTCTCACTTAGCATCCAGGCCACAAGCCTACCAGAACTCCGAACTACTGCGACATCTGGACATCGAAAGGGATGAGTTAATAAGTTGAGAGGGGTCAGTGAGCCCAATGTGTGGTTGTACTCTTCATCTTGGATCACCACACAAGAACTCGGACTTAGGCGGTGTTCAACGAGACAACCCACCGTGTACTCCTACACAGCCTCTCATCGTTCACCTTGTATTAGGGTCGATTCACCAACACTTTTCTACCATCATCAACATGATCATTCCCATCCCGACTCACATCACAGTAACAACATGGTATCATACTAAGCATGCAATAAGCAGTAACATTGCAGGGTCCACATGATATCATTCAACTCCTACATTTGCTAGGATTGTGGTTTGCTTACTACTGTGACAAAAGATAGGTCATGCAAAGGAATGGGTTCATCTATGCGGTAGAATCGTAACATGGTGATCATCCTATACAATGCATAAGCGAGACATGAGAGGGAAGTGGGATTTTATCGACATGATCAATGGGGTTTTGCTTGCCTTGCTGACGAGGTTCGGGTTCTGGATCTTCAGCGAAGGGGGTGACCTCTTGCTCCGGTTCCACCTCTACTCGACAAACAAAGCACGAAGTAGCAATCAATATGAATGCAATGCTCAAGCACATGATTGAATGTTAATGCTTGAAGTACAAGTTTTGATGTGTGAGGCAATTCCATTTAAGTGGAATATATTGCATTTAAAATGCAAATTCAAATTCCACATTTGAATTCAACATTAACCAAGTTATATGTGATATAGTTTGATCATTTTAAATTATCTTCAAATGTGTATGATATGTCTCTGATGTGTAAGTGAAATGTAGCATGTTGCCATGGTTCAAGTTGCCAAAATATTTGAATTGAATTTGATTTAATTTCATTTAAATCAAATAGCAAATGCTACTGATCACATTTTAAATTCAACTCAAACAGAGTTGGAAGTTGCATATTTGGAAAGATAATTTTCTCCTGATCATTTTTCATATATTATTTGTCCAATTTGGAGTTAATATGAATTAATTATGAATTTCCAAAGTTTGGGGTATTTTCTGGAATTTCTGTAATAATTTAAATCTCTGGAAAAACCTTTATTGCGTCAGCATGACGCAGTGCTGATGTCACCAGGGGGCCTGATCAGTGGGTCCGGGCTGTCAGCCTCAGGGGGGGTAATCCCCTGTTTAAATTTAACCCGAGGGGTTAATTAGGACAGGGCCCCACCTGTCAGTGAGTGCTTAGGGTTAGGATTAGGGTTGGGTTAGCTCTAATGGAGGAGCTCGCCGGAGGGGGCCGCCGGAGTTTCGCCGGAGTTGCAAAACGGGCTCGGTTTGGGGTTTGGCTGGCACGGTTGTGTAGCTGGGGCTCGTCCTCATCGGCTAGGGCTAGCTGGGGCTCGCCGGGAGGCCTCTGGCCACGACAACTTCAACAACGGCGGCGGCCGGAGCACGGTGCTCGCCGGGAAAGGGCTCCAGGGCACGGGAAGCCAGGGGAAGGTCGTCGTTGCGTAGCTTGTGCTCCCGCGCATCCAGTAGACCCATTGGGGGGTCACTGGCGTGCTCCAGAGCTCGGAGGCGACGACAATGGCGACGGCTGGGCTCGGCCAACGACGAAAATGCGAGGGAGAGCACGAGGGGAGCCATGAGAGGGGGCAATCGAGGAAGGAGGCTCACCCAAACGCGACGGTGAGCTCGACGGGGTTGGGGAAGAGCTGGAGGAGGCTGAATTTGCTGCCGACGTCGCGTCGGCCGGCGGTGAGAACGACGAAGGGGACGGCGTCTAGGGTGCGGCTGAGCTCGAATTGGCGCTGCAGGTCGAAGGAGTCGTCTCCGGGGAGTCTTCTGGACAGCACGGCGGCACGGGGGAGGCACGGTGGCCACGGTGACGCAGGACGGCGGCGAGTCGGGGGTCCTCGGCTGGTGCTGGAACTCGCGAGAGAGAGAGAGGGGAAGAACCAGGGAAGGGGAAGGAGTGCTGCGGGGCTCTGGCGTCTCCATGGCACGCGTAGGAGGAGGGGGAGGCCCTGGAAGCCGCGAGGCGTCGCGGTGGCGCCGCGGCCACGTCCTGCCTCCACCGAGCAGCTTGGCTCGGCGGGGAAGAAGACGACAACGGCTCGGGGGTGGGCTGGGCCGTCCAGGGGAGTTGGGCCTCGCCTAGTGCGAGAGGTAAGCTTTTTTGATTTCTGTTTAATCTTTCCTTTCTGTTTTTCTGTAATTTGTTCTGTTTAGCTAAAATAAATAGCTAAACATTTTATTAAATGCTGAAAACTTTTATGTGGCCTCATAAAAATATAAACTAGCCACTCATAAACTTTCAACATTTTTAAAATTCAAATGATTTGAATTTTAAATCAAAAAGGGGTATTTCTTTAATTCCAAGGTACTGTTTGAATATTTTAAAAATCTATGAGCATGGGGTGGTTCCCATATCACTTGATATGTGATCACACTCATTTATAAGACTTTTCAAAACTCTAACATGAATTTTTGGAAAATATTTTTATCTGGCCTTTTGAATTAATTCATCTGGGGGGTGTTCCTTCTCCCATTTGGATTTTGAATTTGATTTCCAAGATTTCTTTTTGAAATTTTGACATGATGCAAAGGTACTATCTAACCCTAGCACATACCTAACAGAGGGATCTGACACCCTCTATCATGGACGCTTCCCGGATGATCCTTAAGTAGTCTACCTTGGACCATGGGTCTGTGATCATTAGCTATGTGATGTTCTCCTCCCCTATTTGTTCTTCATGGATTAGACCTTGTGAGCTACCCTACATGATCAAGGCACATATGTAATTCTTTCTGCTGTTGCTATGCTGAGTTTGCGGGGATCTGATGGATTATGAGACTATGTTCAGTTTGTTGTTGAGTAATATATTTGGTTCTTATCTTTTATATTTTTGTTTCTAAGTAATTCTTGCATGTTCTCCATTGCTGTTTATTGCTTTGGCCAAGTAGTAGGTAGTGACTCCAAGAGGGAACGTTATGCTCGATTGTGGGTTCATGCCCCCTGATGACACGCTTGAGTGACAGAAACATGAGTCTAGGGGATGTGTTGTTGCCACAAGGGGGAAACAACGGTGCTTGTAACGGCAGTTGCAAGGATGTTTACTTTACGCAAAGTGCTTTTTAATGCAGTTGTCTGTTGCTTTGGGTTTATACTTTGGGTGGGGCTCACAACTTAATACTAGCGAGATGTTCTGGATAGATATCTCAAGGTGGATGATTAGTAGTAGATGCAGTTGGATTTCGGTATACTTATTTTGGCGTACCTCCCAGCTTTTGAGTCTCGTACTTTCTTTGTAGCATAGTTAGTATTGCGATGCGTTTTTAACCCTGTCAATTTCCCAGCTGTGATTTGTTTACCTCGCATAGCAGATTTATCGTCTTTTGGGAGAGATACATCACTAGTGAACATCACGGGACCCCGGTCCATATTCTCATCACTTTTTACACGCTATTTTATTTTCCTGCTTTTACTTTCTAGTTGTTATCATTATCCCTTGCATTTGATCCTTTGTAAACAACAAGGCCGGAGAGATTGACAACCTCTCTGTAATCGTTGGGAAGCAAAGTTATTTGTGTCGTGTGCAGGTTCAGGTGAAGTAAGCAACCCAAGGTTGTGAACGGCGCCATTGTTCACTTCACCACCTACTTATCATTTTCGGAGTCCTACGGGAGACAAACCCTACCCTCTACATAGGGGAAATTTTCCACTACACTACATATCAACCTTCCACTTGGGGTAACCAACGAGGATAGAGTATCAGGCACGCTACTGATAGCACGCTACAGCTAACTTGTAGCATCAGCGCGCACGTGCAACCGCTATTGCTACATAGGGTTAGCAGTAGCGCCTCCTGATGGTGCCGCTACTAATAGCTATAGCGGCAACGCCTGCCTCTGTCAGGCGCTACTAGTAATATTTTTCAATTTTCTTTCATTTCTGCCTATTTTCTCCTATTTTCTTGTACATGTTTTATAGTATAATGCACACAATAGTATCATCAATTTATATACATACACACCTCAATATCTCATACATAGATAATAGTCTAAATCGATCATCTCATGTATATTATCACATGATCATAATATCCAACACCGAGTGTTTTTCCTAGTTTAACTTCAATAACAACAAGTACGAAAGCCATAATATCCAACACAAAGATTTTTCCTAGTTTAACTTCGATAACCTAATTGTTCCAATTCACTACTACTAAATATATATAGGACCTCATCAACACGCGGAGGTGAAAGGAAATAAAACCAAAAATAACGTCCATATTCTCCAAGATAGAGAATAGAGAACAACTTGTCTCCAGGTTATGGTTTCTTCTGCACCCGTATCTTCAACTATGCTTTGATTTTTACACAACCATCTGATCCACTTTCAATGTAGTAATCATGTGTGAAAGGTTCTGTCCATGGCCGTGCACAAACAATTTGTACTTCGCCTTTCGATATCTAGATCCATCTAGGCGTACAAGCTTGCGATATCCTCTGTTGAAGAACATATATATTAGTAGCATAGTTTGCAATGGATTATACTTAATAAGAATACCTTTTTTGACAATATAGGCTACTGACAGAATGATAAAAATCTTACCAGGCTATTCCATTTAAGCATATTGTCCTACAACATAAGGACAAATGGAACGTATGGTGCAAAAGGACGGTCAACCTTAAAATAGATCGCATACGAAGGTAACAATTTGAGAACTTTGATAAATGCGTTTTGTTCATTCTTACTTAGGTCGAAGCCACCATTATAGAAGCTATCATAAAAAATATTCCGTACTTCTTCGGTGGCAAGAACTTAAGCTGGCAATTATAAATGAGTTGTCAACATTTGGAAGCAAAGAAAATAAGTTGTAGAATTAACAAAATTGTTGTTTAACAAACTCTCATGAACATCAAACTGAAATCATGTCGCCTAGTTCCATCAAAATTTCATCATCACGAAAAAAATTTGAGCCTTGACGGCGATGTCCAAGATCAAATGTTATTTTCATATTATCATAAAATGTATATGTCTTGCATAATGCATCCCATTTTGAACAGCCAAAGAATGTGGCATCTGGTTATTAAAGATGTTAACCTTAAGAACGTAATGTTTCGTCTTAATGTTAACTTCTTTTGTAGTAGTTTCATCGAAATCTTGAATATTGAATTAAGGGATGAACTAGTTGAATTAGAAAAAATGATACGTTAAAACATAAACTTAAGTTGTAACGCCCCGGCCACACACACCGGTTCCCGGCGTACGCCTGACGGGATCTAGACTGTCCCCACATACCAACACTAGTCTTTCTTGCGCACTTTGTCCTCACTTGTGCGCACCCGAGAAAAACTTCCCGGTCGGTCACCCATCCTCAAATTTCTCCAAGCCAAGCACGCTTAACTTTGGAGTTCTTTGGATCCGGGCTCCCGGAAAAGAAGGTGCACCTTGTTGATATGAGTAGTCTTTCATTCCTACTAAGCCAGGATGTCACACACACCCACTCAAAGGAACCGACGTCCTCGTCTGCCCACAGGAACGTTCCCTCTTGGCACACGTCTGTGCGTCCAGTGCCGACACATGGCTCACCCAGGTTCGCACACTGACCCGTACACGCCCGTGTAACCGCGAGGGTCGGCTCTGATACCATTTGTAACGCCCCGGCCACACACACCGGTTCCCGGCGTACGCCTGACGGGATCTAGACTGTCCGCACAGACCAACACTAGTCTTTCCTGCGCACTTTGTCCTCACTTGTGCGCACCCGAGAAAAACTTCCCGGTCGGTCACCCATCCTCAAATTGCTCCAAGCCAAGCACGCTTAACTTTGGAGTTCTTTGGATCCGGGCTCCCGGAAAAGAAGGTGCACCTTGTTGATATGAGTAGTCTTTCATTCCTACTAAGCCAGGATGTCACATAAGTCATGCATGCACCATAAGAAGAACATGTTGTTTAAGTTGCATACCGTACGATTTTGGAACCCAGAGCTAAGCGTGAGGAAGAAGTATGTGTCTGCTTCATCCAACACAACATCGTTGCATCGACACGACTCGTCATGACAATGCTCGAACTTGGGAGACATTATCTGTGTTCATAATGTATTTTAATCATCGACATTCTAAAAAGGAGGAAAATAATGATGAACTCGAATAAAATTGGAACAATAATAATTTATCAGCGAATGCAACAATAATGTAACAAATACATTAAAGAGAGTAATCCAGTTAATGCAACAACAATAATATATCACTAATACATTAAATGAGAACTTTAGCTACTAGATGGAGCACAACTCTTTGGAGGGATCGAATATTAGAGTACACTCACGTACCATGAGTCGAGGATGCGCAAGGATAACCAAACCCCCATACACTCCTCCTCGGGGTACTTGTCTCTTTGTGAACCTGCTTATTAGACTGAGAGTTGCCGATAATAAGTACATGAGTTCTTTGGACTAATGTGAGTATTCGAAAGTTGACACTTCCACCTACCCATATTTTTCTAGCCTCTCCTGTGCCGTGCATTGCTTTCTTCTCACTCCGAGAGTTGGCGTCCACCTTCGCCGGTACATCCAAATCCTTGGCACGATACGCTTTGTCATCATAAACCTCATTATATCCTTGCTCAAAACAGCCAACATACCTACCTATCAAGGCATTTTCATAGCCTTTCCGAGATACATTGCCATGCAACATCCACCTTCTCATGACTTGATCTTCATGTCATACTGTAACGACCCGATTCGCTAAGAATCCAAGTCTCTGTGCATTCTGTGCTAGTCCCTGGATCAATAGCTAGCACACACAGTACACGATGTAATATCAAGAATAAACCACATGTCATATATATTACATCGAAGATCCAGTATTACAATAAAGCATACCTGCATAGCTCAAGGCTAGCTTATAAATAAAATACAACGGAAAACTATAAAGAGCTTCGTGGCGTCCATCAACTCCACCGGCATAGGTTAGTATAGACATCGTAGCCCTACATCGCATCACTTACTCGTCGTATACAATCCTGCAACACCGAAGGTTACATCCTGACAACGGGCCAGTACATCTGATTTGTACGACAAGTCACACGAAAAAGGATATAACAGACCTATCGCTACATGCAAGGATAAGTCAAAGGAAGGCTTATGGTTTAGTTTTGCAGAAAGCCAGTTTTTCCCTCACATACTACAACTAATCAAATTTTAATTTATCTTACTAGTCCTAAGTATGGTTGAATCGGGCTACACCAATTCCAACCATCCCTTTATTAAAAGTTCCCACTAAAATTCTTATTAAGGTGAATTATCTGTCAAGACCATCCAACAACAATAATGCCCAGTTGCTCAAAGTTGTCCGTAACCGTGGACACGACTAATCATGATCAGTTTTTTACACTCTGCAGAGGTTTGTACACTTTCCCCAGTGGACTCAACCCGAAGATTGAGACATAGTCTTTCAGAAGAGGTTGCCTCCACCCTTTCGTAGCAGGTACACCTATCATATCTACATCAGCTAGCTACCAGGGCCAGGTTCCCCACAACTTACTCAGCTAAGCCAGAGCCTATATAGCCAGTGGTTGTACGTGGAAGCTACTAGTCACACTGTCTGTCTGATCTTTTTGAGCCTGGACGGCGCCCACTGCGTTAAGGGGGTAGACACCATGACGCACCCGGTTCACCACCAAAACAACCATTCGGGAAGCATTTAGCCCTGGTCCCTCCTTAGACAAGGCACGAGCCCCAGGATGCATTCCCTGCCCGCCCAGAGGTGATTTCTATTCAAGTTTGCTAGTCAAGTCATTAATACTCACATAGCTCAATGATAACTCAACCAATCCCCGTCTACAAAGCAATAGCAGTATATAACAACCACGATCCTAGGGCGACAATGAAATACAAGGTCAGAACATATGGCTATCCTACTAGGTTTAAATCATAACTAATATATAGTCCTACACATGCATAGAGTGATAATTTCTTAACATGCATAATACAAAATATAGGATGAGGTATGGTCAAAGTGTAACTTGCCTTTTTCCATTTGGTGGAGTTCTTCGCTTTCACGGTCCAGTCAACTCTACTCGTCACACTCCGAGAAATCTATCGCAACGGAAAGAACTCGAATAAGAAATCACATCACAAGGCAAACAAAAGATCAACAAACAAACACAAAGGTTTTAGCAACAAAACAAAAATGTTTTGAAGGGCAGAGGTGTAGATGTGCTCGACGGTGATAGGTGAATGTGAACTCGCGAGAGTCAACGGATAAAGAATTTTCACTACGAAAGGTTATGACTAAAGATACTAAGAACTAAAGATACATCTTATGTCAGTATTAAAAGGTGTGTGTGTATTGCCGATAGGATGTCTCATATGATCCAATATGCAGAAAGAATCACATGCGACAGAACACTACAACACGAGCTAAATCAGGTTGAAGTTTGAATTTAATTTAAATTCAAACAGATCAAAGTATTTGGATATGGTGGATAAATGATTTGAATATGGAATCAATCGAATTTGATCAATGGTATAAAATATACGACCTCCGGAATGTTTACTTCGAATATGAATAAATACAAAGTCAAAATGGTTTTAAAAGTTGAGTTGATAGGTTTACTGGATGGAGAAGCTCAAAATATAAACTTAGACTTTTGAATCACATACAACAGACTAAAGGTTAGAAGGTATGGCTAATATAAAATTGAAAACTAATCTGGGAGAAACATAACTGGTCTTCGAATAGTGGAATAATGACTGGATCCCTATCAAAACATGGTGAAGCTCACCGTATACATAGGAAGGTGCCAGTACAGAACTAGAACATGCTCAGCTTCGGACATCGATGGCGTCGGCTCCGGTGACTTTCCGTTGAACACCAGATGTCTAACGCGTGAGCCGCATGGAGGGCACCGCGTTAGTACTGTCGGAAGTGACTGCCGGGTTTTAGCTCGACCGCGGCAATGGCATGAGCCTGGTGCTCCCGGTGAACTCCGGGCGCTCTCCGATGGCGACGACTCCTTCCGTGGAGCGCACCAACTTGTGACCGCGATGAAACCTGCGAACAACGAGGCGGCCGGCGAAGCTCTTCTGCGAGCCCGTCGTGGAGGTGGGGTGGTCGGCGCCGACAGCTGGTGAGCGTGCTTCGGCGAGCTCCTGCACGACGGTGGTGGCGCGACTCCAGTTCCAGCGAGGCGCGGCAGCAGCAAGGCTTCGGTTCCAGTGAGGCGGCCGAGGCGTCGGCTTGGGAGGCGGCCGGCTCACGGCGCGGCTCGGGCGTGCGCTCCGTCGAGGTGGCTCGGCCGGCAGGGTGGCCGGCGGCCAGGGGTGATGGCGCGCGGCGGTGCGGTCGGTAAGGCGGCGCGGCCCGACAGCGCGGGGCGCGGCGGCTGCTCGGGCGACGCGGTGCGCGGCCGCGGTTGCATGGCGCAGGCGGCGGCGCGCGGGCGACGCGACCGGCGAGGCGCTCTCCCAACGAGAAGAATGGCGGCGGCCGGCGGGGTTCTTCTCCGGCGAAGGCCGTGGCGGCGTGGCGGGAGGCGTGGAGGCGGGGTCGGCGGCGGGCTAGGGTTAGGGAGGAGGAAATAATAAAAGAGAAAAAAATAAAAAGAAAGGAAACTCAGAAATTAAATAAATAGGCCCGACGGGAAAAAAGAAAAAAAAGGGATCGGGTCCGAGTTGGGCTCTACTGCGCCCACGGTGAGATACACACTACTGGGTCGAGTGGCTTCAATTTTTAATTTATTTAAATCCGAAATTCAAACAATTTTACAGAAATAAATAATCATCAGAACAATATGAAATAAATTTCTAAATTCTTCAAATAAGCCAAAGAAAATTATGCAATGAACATATTTTCCAAAAAAGTAAATAAAAATAAATACATTTTTCAATGAACTTATTTAATTATAAAATATTTTAGAAATTCACAAAAATCTCATATAATTATTTAAATAGTTTCCACTCAATTTTTCTGAAGAAGTCATTTTTATCTTATCTCATGTTATTATTATTTTGAATGGAAAATTATTTAAATAACTCCAATTAAATTAAAATAAAATTACATTAAACATTTCCAACTTTCTTTTATAATGAAGGAGTCATATTACCTTCTCTCCTTTTAATTTGTTGGATTTGTTTTAAATAATAAATTTCAAAACACCAACGGTGAATATTAGGGAAAGTCATTTTATTCCCTCTCATTTTAATATTCAATAAACTCCGAAAGTTTTAGATCCTAGTGAAAATCAAACGTATCAAGCAAACAATCATCATTATAATTAATTTATTAACATTCCAAAATTTAGAAAATTTTGGGATGTTACAGACTACCACCCTTAAGAAGAATCTCGTCCTCGAGATTCGAAAAGGCTAGAAAGGAAAAGTTTAGGGTTCGGGTCTTGACGACAATCTCTTTGATCCTCCGAAGGTCTAGGGTACTACCACCCTTAAAAGGAATGCGACGTGGTCTTCCAAATCTTACTCCATCGATGACCTCCTCCAAAGAGATTCACCTCCTCCTATCAGGTCTTGAATCCTTAGCAAAAGAGGAGTCTTCCAAATACATTGGTCTTCAAGAGTGTTGCACCTTCGATTGCATCCTTAGAATAGTTCATATACTCCGTCGTTGTCTTGAACACCGCATCCAAAAGACGGTTCCTCCAAGTACTGAGACTTCATAGCTGACGGTCAGGCGCCAATACTAAGAAACTATCGATACACTCTTGGTGGTCATCAAGAATACTTCTACGGGATACCTGCAGAAAACGGTGTTGGTCTATACTCACTGTGCAACACAAACGGTAATATCCTACAAGGGTCACACATCGTACCATTCTATGGCTCAGGTTTAACATTGTCGTCTCTCTGCTATAGGTAAGTCACTCTAGATTTACTAACCCGCGTAGCAAGAGCGAATAGTAAGAGTAGTCGTCATGGGGGCCAATCCATTCCGCACCCAAATCATTACCTTGTATATGGTTTAGAGAATCTCGTAATCTAACACTCGGTCATCCTCACAAGCATTGCAGAAATTCCTCTTGTTCATGAACTGGGTTCAGATAAATCCATGATTCTGCAAGCCAAACAAAACATCTATCGCTTCCTCACAACTCTTAGGTTTACGCAAACTGCTATATACGTGTACTAGTGAACTACAACTTCCTCCAGGGTTCTTGCTCCAGCAAGATTGGGCTTTCTTGTGGTAAGATCCTAGCACACGAGGTTAACTTGATCTTGGCATTAAGTTGCAGCCAAATTTATCCTTCGTCTTGACTTTAGCAGCCATTGTAGTAGCTTCTTCAGTTTAGGGATCGGGTTGAGGGGGAATAGAATGTAGATAGCGAGGTAGAGAGAGAGATAGATACCCATACAAACATCACACTAGTTTTGAAAAATAAATTTTGGTGTGTAGCTATCGGTAAAAGCCAGAAATGACAGCTCACAGAACGATCTAACGGTAGAAACTTGAATCTTCCTGGTCTTCAAGTCTTCAATGATGGCAGCTTCGGTTTTGCAATTTCGAAGCAATCTTCATATCGTTGAGTTACTTGACAACTTATTCTTCTTGTGGTTGTGTCTTCTTCAGTCTTGAAGCATACTAAATAGATGGGGATCTAATGAAACGTATACTTATTCTACTCACGTAGAAGAAACCCAAGGCACAACACACAACATCAATCAAAGACATATCAGGGCCACAGGGCACAAGACAAATCTTAACAAAACAATCATGACATAAAACATCTAGTCAATCCATAGCAAACATGCATCGATCCACATCTCCAGCTAACATTAAAAGGTAACATCGTACACTTAGTGCACACCACGAATATTCTATTATCCAATTGCAGAACATAAGCTTCAATATGTCGACGTCTTTGCTCCCATGTTCACATCTTCTTCTTTCTCTTCAACCATGGACACATGTTGGCGTAGTGTCCCTTGTTCCTGCACCGATAACACTGTAGTTCGCTAAAATCCTTCCTTTTCTTCTCACGGGTGCTTCCTTGAACTCCTGGATAACTTTCTTCATTCCTTCCTTTTGTTGTTGAATCACTTGTTGTGTCATAGTGTAAAGGTGACACTGAACGGGGTAATGATCAGTTCCTTCACACACAAGACATGTGACTTGAGAAGTGGGACATTCTTCACCCGAGTGGATTTCCTCACAAAAGGGACATACATCTTGGTGACCTTCATAGGAGTGTCCTTCTTCACTGCAAATTGTGCAGGCACGGATCCTCTTAAGGTTTATCGCCCTTTGCATCGGGGTGACGAGGCGGGATCCCAACAAAATCTTTGTAAACTCCTTCCAAGTAATCTTCCTTCTTGATTCGTTAATCTCTTGATGCATTCTCCACCAAGTAGCCGCCTCTTCTAACAAGTGCTTGACAACATAGTGGACCATGTACTCACTTCCAACCTTGTTAAGTTCCATGTGTTCCTCCATTTTATGAACCCATTGTTCCACCTTCAGTCTAGTCATCGCCCCAGAAAAGGCGAGTCCTACTACATACTCCCTCTATTGAGCCCAAAAGACAAGGGTTAGGGGCGACTAGGATACAGACACGAAAACAATCTAAAGATAGCACCAAGCAAATGCACACATACAAGAATAAGGCAAAACGCCTAGCTACATTCAAACAACATCACGTAACATCAATCAATGAAGTCACAAAGGTCAAACCACACAAGAAACACCTAGAGTAAGGTCATATGTGCAAGACATACGATCTCATCATACTACGCACAATTCGTTTAACTAACTTCACATAAAAGTGGTGGTCTGAATCTAAGCTTCATCCTTCTCAGCTAAGATGATCTTGAAAATCATCTCGTAGTGTCAACACTAATCCTTATTGAATCCATAGGATAATCCTTCTAATTCTGGTATTGGTAACTTCAATTGATCCACCAGGTTGATGATCTACTTCTCAAAAATCATATCTTCAGGGGCATAACCCACTCGGAGGGGTATTTACATTAAAACAAGATAAGAAGTTTAGAAGATGAATAATAGATGAGAGATACTAGTGGAGAGAGTAAGTAATCAAAGAGTGATAAAATATTTTTATTCCTATGGCTATTCCTATCCATTTTCTAGGGTCACGACCTACAGTCAACATGGGCTCTGATACCATCTGTAACGACCCGATTCGCTAAGAATCCAAGTCTCTATGCATTCTGTGCTACTCCCTAGATCAATAGCTAGCACACACAGTACACGATGTAATATCAAGAATAAACCACATGTCATATATATTACATCGAAGATCCAGTATTAAAATAAAGCATACCTGCATAGCTCAAGGCTAGCTTATAAATAAAATACAGCGGAAAACAATAAAGAGCTTCGTGGCGTCCATCAACTCCACCGGCATAGTTGAGTATAGACATCGTAACCCTACATCGCATCACTTACTCGTCGTATACAATCCTGCAACACCGAAGGTTACAGCCTAACAACGGGACAGTACATCTGATTTGTACGGCAAGTCACACGAAAAAGGATATAACAGACCTATCGCTACATGCAAGGATAAGTCAAAGGAAGGCTTATGGTTTAGTTTTGCAGAAAGCCAGTTTTCCCTCACATACTACAACTAATCAAATTTTAATTTATCTTACTAGTCCTAAGTATGGTTGAATCGGGCTACACCAATTCCAACCATCCCTTTATTAAAAGTTCCCACTCAAATTGTTATTAAGGTGAATTATCTGTCAAGACCAACCAACAACAATAATGCCCAGTTGCTCAAAGTTGTCTGTAACCATGGACACGGCTAATCATGATCAGTTTTTTACACTCTGCAGAGGTTTGTACACTTTCCCCACTGGACTCAAACCGAAGATTGAGACATAGTCTTTCAGAAGAGGTTGCCTCCACCCTTTGGTAGCCGGTACACCTATCATATCTACATCAGCTAGCTACCAGGGCCAGGTTTCCCACAACTTACTCAGCTAAGCCAGAGCCTATATAGCCAGTGGTTGTACATGGAAGCTACTAGTCACACTGTCTGTATGATCTTTTTGAGCCTGGACGGATCCCACTGCGTTCAGAGGGTAGACACCATGACGCACCCGGTTCACCACCAAAACAACCATTCGGGAAGCATTTAGCCCTGGTCCCTCCTTAGACAAGGCACAAGCCCCAGGATGCATTCCCTGCCCGCCCAGAGGTGATTTCTATTTAAGTTTGCTAGTGATACGTCCCAAATGTATCTATAATTTCTGCTTGCTCCATGCATGTTTTGTGTGACTTTGCCATGTTTTGCTTGAACTTTCATACACTTTTGAACCTATTTGGACTAACCTATTAACTCAGTGCACCCAGTTGCCAATTTCTGTTTTCTGCTGTTTTTGTATTTCAGGTTTTCCAGCCATTAAAAGTGCTCTAAAAATTGCGGGAAAAATAAAAAAAATCAGCGCAACAGAAGCTTCCGGAATCACCAAGAGAGGGAAGGGGGGCCACCACCAGGAAGCCAGGAGGGCAGGTGGCGCGGCCCCACCCTGGGCCGCGCCAGGGACCCTCCTGACTGCCTCGTGGGTCCCCTCGATGCCCCCCTTTGCCTATATTTACCCCTCCGGGTGGAAACCCACAATATCTATCTCTTTCTCGCGAACTCCCCTCTGTACCGCCGCCGCCACCGTTTCAAGATCGGGGCTGCCTGGAGAAGCTGCCCCGGCACCCTGCCGGAAGGAGGAACCCCCTCCGGGAGAGCATCCATAGCCATGGACGCCTCCCGGATGTGCCGTGAGTAGTCCCCCTTGGACCATGGGTCCGTGACCAGTAGCTATGCGATGAATCTCTCCCCTCTTTGTGCTTCAACTTTCGAGTCCTTGTGAGCTGCTTCACATGATCGAGGCATCTATGTAATTTCTGCTGTTGCTATGCTGAGTTTGTTGGGATCTGATGGATTATGAGACTATGTTCAGATTGTGATGAGTAATATATTTGGTTCTTCTCTTTTATATTTTGTTCTTGAGTAAATTCTTGCATGTTCTCCGTTGTAGTATTTGCTTTGGCCAAGTATTTTATTTGCAACTCCAAGAGAGAGCGTTATGCTCGATTGTCGGTTCAGCCCCTTGATGTCTAGCTTGAGTGACAGAAACATGAGACTAGGGGATGTGTTGTTGCCACCAGGGATAAAACAACGGTGCTTGTACCTGCGGGTACAAGGATTGATTACTTTAGACAAAGTTCTTTTAATGCAGTTGTCTGTTGCTTTGAGTTTACACTTTGGGTGGGATTCGCAACTTAATACCAGCGAGATGTTCTGGATATATATCTCAAGGTGGATGATTCGTAGTAGATGCAGATGGATTTTGGTCTACTTACCTTGGCGTACTGCCCATTGCTTTTGAGCCCTTCCTTTCTTTGCAGCATAGTTAGCATTGCGGTGCCTTCATAATCCTGTCAATTGCCCAACTGTGATTTGTTTACCTCACTAGCACTTTTATCGTCTTTTTGGAGAGAGACATCACTAGTGAAAATCACGGGAGCCCGGTCCATCTTCACATTATTGTTCACACCCTCAATTTACTTTCAGCTTTTACTTTCCTTTGCACCTTTTATCTCTTGCGTTGATCCTTTGTAAACGACAAGGCCGGAGCAATTGAAAACTCCTCTGTACTCGTTGGGAGAAAAGTTATTTGTTGTTGTGTGTAGGTCCACGACAACACCCTAGTCAGGAAGCAATTTCTGGCGACATTGCCACCTACTTGTATGTAACACCCTCACTGTCAGTGAACAGTAATCACTGTTACTGTTCATCTGTACTGTTCAAAACTTTTGTTGATCACCTTGGAACAGTGCAAAATTTCAAATTCCACTTTGATGTTCTTGAATGCCTGGTGATCATGGACCTTGATCATTTGGGATCAAAACAAGTACAAGCTATTTGAATTAAAATGCAAACAAACCCTAAAATCCCTTTGATGAATATTAAAAAAATAGGGTGAGAATAAATCTTTTCCAAAATCTTGGAACCACTTTTATAAAATCCCAAATAATCACTGGACCAAATCCATATGGGTTTGGTTATTTATTGAGTTATAGAAAATTCCAAACAAATCGAAACAGTAGCTAGAAACCCCAATTTAATCATTTAATATTTAAATCAAATATTAAATGATTTTCTTTTGACCCCAAATCTTTTGTGGCACTAGCCTAGGGTATAAAATAATTATGGGTCACATGCCACATTTTATAAAAATTGCCTAGGTATATATAAAAAAAACCAATACAAAAGAAGATTACAGAAAAGAAAAGGAAAATAAGATCAAACAGCAAACCTAAACTACCCCGGTGGGCAAAGCCCACCCCTCTCCCTTTTCCCCCAACCCACCCGCGCAGCCCAACTGGCCCAGCCCAACTAACCCACCCCCCATCCCCTACCTCCTGTTCACGGTGGAGACCGTGGCAGGCATCCACCGGCCGTGCCATGGCCATGGCGCCGTGGAGGCTATCCCGCGGCCCCCTGTGTGGATAAGTCCCACGCTCCCTGCTGCCCCTCCCCAGGAACCCTAACCCTAGTTCCGCCCCCTTTCTCCCCGCCTCACCTACATCGGGAAAGAAACCGGCCCGAGCCCGTCGTCACCGCCGCCGTGCTACGGCGCGGACAACGGCCACCAGATCCCCAGCCACCGTGTCCTATGCGTCTGCAGTGGTCGTCTTCGTCTCTGGACGGAAGGATTTGAGCCCGACGCCACCACAGCGAGCTCCTCGTCATCTTCTTCAAGCTCCAGCCGGCGATATCGCGCTGCAATTCATGCCGCCACAGCCCTCCAACGAGCAGTCTGCCATCGCCTACGTGATCGCGGTGAGCTGCTGAGTCGAACGCCCCTCTTCCCCCCTCGTTTAGCCGCCCGGGGCGCCGTGCCCGTGAGCCCCCTGCACCGGCCGCCGCGGACCGTGTCGCCGCCGTCGTGCCACGCCTCCTCCGCCCGCGCTAGCTACGTGAATGACTGCGGCTCGTTCGGCTCGTTCGAACGAGCCCTCCCACGCCTCTTTTGGTCGCCGGGCTCGGGCACTAGGACGTCGCCGGCGTGGTCGCGACGGGCTGGCCATGGCCTGGGTGCCACTGACCCGTGGGCCCCGCCTCGCTAATCCCCTGTTAGTGGCTAACCAGCCACTGACAGTGGGCCCACCCCCTTAATTAACTACTGGATTAATTAAAATGGTTTAATTACAACATTAGTTAAGCTAGAGCCTATGACAACTGGGTCCCACTTGTAAGTATTTCAATAAAATGAATATATAATAATAAAAGTGTATGACATGTGGGCCACCCTTCTGTTTTATTAAATAAAAATGATTTATCAGTATGTGAGATTGACCAGTGGGACCCACTGGTCAGTTTTGACCAGTCAACTCCGCTGTTGTGGATAATGTTTATTTATTAAATTAAATAAATCCTAAAAATCTTATAAAATGATTTAAATTTGGAAATTCAATATCTTTTAAACCGTAAGTCAGATTCAAAAACTTTATACATGAAAGTTGATCAGAAAAATATAACGAATAAGAATACGCTATTCGTATACCAACCCCACCCCCTAGCACACCGATCATCGACATTCCCCCCCCTTCGGGCTGTCTGCCGATAATTCCCGGTACCGATAAAAAGTACCCGGATGAATTTATTCCGAACACGAAAGTTGTTCGGAATAGATCAACTAGCACGGATACACCCCCCTTATGTTTTTCCGGTACCCACGACACCTCCGGCTTGATCCTTCCCCCTCCGGTCACCCTGTCCGGTAATCACCCGGAGCCGGTATTTCATCCCCGGATGAATTCCCGCTCTGAGCCTGATACATCGCACTGCGTTAGAACACCGTTAATATTTCATCTGTCATGTCATGCATATGTTTGTATATTATTGCTGTGTATTTACTGTTTCCTCCCCCCCCTTAATCTTCGGTAGCCCCGCTGCTACCGCCGACTACACCGCTGCCGGGTACGACTACTTCGTCGACGACCCGACCCCTACCGTCGAGCTTCCAGGCAAGCAGAGCCATTCTCTTCCCCAGATATCGCCTATCTTTTCGTACATTTCTTGCACTAGGCATTGTTACTGCTGCTGCTACGATTACAACCCTATTCAATTGCATAGCCTGATTTTGTCGCCCCTTGATGTACCTTTCCTTTATCCTATGCTGCCTATTATTACTTATGCATTATTTAGCAGTGAGCCCTGCGCATTGTTAGCTAGGATTAGATAGCGGGACGTGATCACTCAGGGGAGTGAACACGAATACAATATATACAACTGCACTGGTACGGTACCAAGCAGACACCGCCAAAGGCCCCTATCTGGGTTATGCCTAGTCACCTCAAGTGTGAGCTATCAAGGAGTAATCCTTGTACTCCACTCGAGGCTGACTTTGTCTTACCGCCTTAGGGTCCTGAACAGTGGTTGTCCTTAAGGTAAGAAGTCGGGCGACCCAACGGTGCCCGCGAGAGGTATATCGTCGGGAACGACAGGGAGGGTACGACCGACGTTACTGGCGTGCTTGGCCCCTGCTCGTAACTCGCGAGAGTTACCAAACCACGAAAGTCGAGCTCTACCAAGAGCACACGCGAGACAAGGTAAGGAGACGGTTCACCTTGTTGGTAACCGCAGTGACTTGGTGGGACGACAGGGCAGGCACCGATGTACTGGTGGTCCTGACCGCTGTCGTTGACCGCGGGTCGGTTAAGTCGAGGCAACGATAACGGTTGTCGCGCAGGTTAATTAAAATGCTAAATGGTTCGGCGGATGACTTGAGAGGCCCGTTGGTCTGTACGCACTACCTACACGTGGGATTACGGTGTGGGCCCTCCGCGTCGTAGTTTGTCCCAAAGCTCTTCAGACGTCAGCGGTACTGCGGCCTGATCGCCGGGAAGTGGTCTTGTCTTTTGCTGCAGCAGGTGTGTTTGGATTTGCTTTTGCTTCACCGGCCAGACTCGCACCGTGCAGGAGCGTGCAAGGGTGAGGGACCTAGACCCCTTGGCGCATAGGATATAGTCCGGCGGATGGCCTCTCTGTTGAGCCTAGGATGGGTTGCGTCGTGTCGGATAGCCTCGGTGGGGCGTTCCCTGACAAGGTTCACGCCACCCTGGAGATCCGAGCGTGCAGGCTGAACAGTAGTGCACCCCTGCAGGGAGTTTAATCTATTCGAATAGCCGTGTCCACGGTAACAGGACGCTTTATGCTGAAGCTGGATCTTACCACTAGAAACTATTATTATTAAACTGTATGGTTCCGGGTCCTCTTCCTCGCGGGGATGTCGAGGAGGTGAACTCGGAGGCATTATTATTATTGTTAATCATTACAACTTATATTATACAATGTTGCAGCAAATTCTGCTTCGTTGTTACTTTATGCTTTACCTGAACTGTTGGCTGATTCTTACCTCATGCTGCAAGGCATCGTCGGAAGATGCTAGTCTTCGATAGGCCTAGCTTCTTACCCTTATTCTGATTTCTATCTTGCAGTCCACTATATACAGCCTCTTCTTTCCGTTGATACAATGCATAATGCTTAGTAGCGGACGTAAGACTCGCGGGTATACTAGATACTCACCTTTGCTTTATTTCCCCTTTTTCGCTTTGCCTGATCGGCCGCTGCAGTCGACGTTGGAGCCCAGGAGCAGGAGTACCCCGGAGGCGGATACTACTACGTCGAGACCCCCCCTGACCAGGACCAGGAGTAGTTTCGGAGGCTCCCAGGCAGGAGGCCTTGCCTTTTCGATCTGTATCTCTGATGTTATTTGTGCTAGCCTTCTTAAGGCAAAACTTGACTAACTATGTCTGTACTCAGATATTATGGCTTGTATAACTTATGTATTCGGGTCCGCGTGACCCCCTTTATTGTAACATATTGGTTTATCCTTTTGTGTTTAGTGTTGTGCTGTGATATTCTCACCGTGGCACCCTAATCTCAGCCGTGTACCCTGCGTGTATGATTACTATACACGGATTGATTTTGGGGGCGTCACAAGTTGGTATCAGAGCCGACTGCCTGTAGGAAGCCACCCAACCACTACCTGGTCGAAGTTGAGTCTAGACGTTGAAAAACTATTTTTCTAACTTAATGTTTGGCTTACGGGCCCACATCGATGTCGCTACGTGTGATATCTATGGTATTAGGATCCTTTTCTCCTTACCTATGCTCTGGGAATCTGCTCTCTTATCCTTGCTGGTAAGTTTTACAAAAACTGATATTAGGATCACGCTCTCTTGATTCCACCCGGCGTTTTTGGTGATTTCCCCATTGATTGAGTCGTGTCGCAGGCGTCGTACGCCAGATCCCAGACCGCGGATCCCATTCTCATTCTGGGCAGGCCGCGCGTTCTCTGGCATCAACTCCTGTGGCCAACAGTTTTTCTTGCGGCGTGATTGACATAGTGGAATCTATGTCGCGTCGTGTAATCCTTACTGCGGTCTGCGCGCCGCCTAGTGTGTCCTTTTTCCTTAATTTCTACGACGTTACGCTGCCCGATTTTCGATTGATTCTATGTGTGGATGTGTATGTCTTATATGACTACTCCTATATATCCGCGCCTCCTCTTTGTTGTCGCTTTACCTATTACTCGTTTCCGGTATTTCGTTAAGATGTTCATCGCTGAAATACCCCTGTTAAATTCTAGCAGGATGGCTGGTCGTGGTGGTCGTGGTCGTGGTCGTGGTGCCAACGATCCACCCCCGCCGCCGGACTACATGGCCGCAATGATGCAGCAGTTTCAGATGAACCAAGTTTTTATGCAAGGAGTCATAGATCAGCTCCAGAACCAGAATCAGAACCAGAACCAGCACCAGAACCAACCGCCTGTGGTTACTCTGCGGGATTTCATGCGTCTCAATGCCCCTCTCTTCCACCAACCGGAACAACCACTGGATGCTGATGATTGGCTTCGTGACATCACTCGTCAGCTAGAGTTCGCTAATGTGAGCGCTGCTGATTATGTCACCTTCGCGTCCTATTTCCTGCATGGTCCCGCCGCTCAGTGGTGGGACACTTACAAGGGCTCGCTAGCTAAAGGGACTGTCGTCACCTGGAATGACTTCAAGACTGCCTTCCGTGCTCGTTATGTCCCCCAGGAGATTATGAACCGTATGAAGGCCGAGTTCCGCAACCTCGTTCAGGGCAACAAAACTGTCGAGGCATACCAGAGGGAATTCCTCCGCCTCTCCCGCTATGCTGCAAGTGACCTCCCCAATGATGCAAGTAGGCAAGAGAAGTTCCGTGATGGACTCAACCCAGATCTCCAGCTTGCACTTGCTTTGCACGTCTTCCCCGACTTCGCCACCATGGTGAACCAGACTATCACTCTTGAGACAGCTCAGCTTAAGTTCGGTGGTTCGCCGAAGCGCCCCCGTGATGCTGGCTCATCTTCGGGCACAGCACAGAAGCAACGCGTTTGGCTTCCACACAGTCTTATGCGTCCAACTGCCCCTGCACCAAGGCCGTCGTATGTTGCACCCCGTCTTCCTCCGCCCCCGCCGAGACAGCCGAAGACTGAGACTGCACCCCTCCGTCCTCAAGATGGCCTGTGTTTCAAGTGCCGTCAGCCAGGCCATATTTCCAAAGACTGCCCTCAGCGACAGAATCAACTGGTAGTTCACCCTGCTGGCCGCGGAAGTGGTCGTGGCAACAATGGGACCCTCAACTATAATACTGGGTCAAATCCTCATGCTCGTGGTCATGCTTACAACATTGATGTTGAAGCAGCTCAGGAACAGCCCGCTACTGTGATGGGTACACTCCTCGTTAACTCATTACCTGCTACTGTTTTATTTGATACAGGAGCATCGCATTCATTTATGTCTGGAGCATTTGCTTCTAAGCATGGCATTTACCACGAAAAGATGCATACCCCCTTAATAGTCCGGACTCCCGGTACGCAGTGTCGTGTCGACATGGTTGCACCTAACCTCACTGTCGAGATCGAGAGATTTGAGTTCATGGTTTCTCCACACATTCTGAAAACCTCCACCATCGACCTTATCCTTGGCATGGATTGGCTAAAAACCCACAATGCCGCACTTTATTGTGGCACCAAGGTCATCCAACTTTTTCATCCTTCTGGCGCGATTTTGAGTCACACTGCCATTGTGTCGATGAATGCCGAAGCTCGTATATATGCTCTGAATGCCTTGAATGTCGCACCTCTCGAAGGGATTGAGAAAGTCCCAATCGTTTGTGATTTTACCGACGTATTCCCAGAAGAATTGCCGGGGATACCCCCGATTAGAGAAGTTGAATTCGTCATCGACTTGAAGCCTGGCACCGTCCCTATTGCCAAGCGCCCATATAAGATGCCACCTCACCACCTCCTTGAATTGAAGAAGGAGATCGACACGGCCCTTGAGAAAGGTTTCATCCGTCCTAGTTCCTCTGCTTGGGGAGCACCTTCGCTCTTTGTCAAGAAGAGTGATGGCACGAACCGTTTGGTCCAAGATTACCGACCTATCAACCAAGCCACGATACAGAACAAGTACCCCCTCCCTCGGATCAATGGTCTTTATGATCAACTTGCTGGATCCACGGTGTTTTCAAACCTCGACTTAAGGTTGGGTTACCATCAGATCCGAGTCCGTGATGAGGACATCCCGAAGACTGCATTCATTACTCGCTATGGGTCATACGAGTACACTGTCATGTCCTTTGGCTTGACGAATGCACCAGCCACCTTCTCCAGATTGATGAACTTTATATTCTTGGAATATCTCGACAAGTTTGTCGTGGTTTATCTGGATGATATATTGATTTACTCCAAGACCGATGCAGAACATGCCGAACATCTTCGCCTTATACTTGAGAAGCTTCGAGAACACAAACTCTATGCTAAGTATTCTAAGTGTGAGTTCTGGCTTCCCGAAGTAACCTACCTTGGTCATGTGATTTCCAAGGATGGCGTTGCCGTCAACCCCGAACGTATTCAGGCTATTCTTGACTGGACTCCACCCAGGACGGTCAAGCAAGTCCGAAGTTTCCTCGGCCTTGCCAACTATTGCCGCCGTTTTGTTGAGAACTTCTCCAAGATTGCCAGGCCTCTGACTAACCTGCTTCACAAAGGCGTCAAGTTTGAGTGGACAGATAAATGTCAGGAAAGTTTTCAAGCTCTCAAGGACAAGCTCACTTCTCCCCCAGTGCTTGCTCCGCCTGATACTCAGAAGGACTTTGTGATATATTGCGACGCATCTCGTCAAGGATTAGGCTGTGTCCTAATGCAAGAGCGCAAAGTGATTGCTTATGGCTCTCGTCAGTTGCGTGCTCACGAAGAAAACTATCCAACTCATGATCTCGAATTGGCAGCAGTAATTTATGCATTGAAGCTGTGGCGGCATTACCTCGTCGGTAATCGTTGCGAGATCTTCACCGACCACCAAAGCCTGAAGTACCTGTTTACGCAACCCGACCTGAATCTCCGCCAACAGAGATGGCTCGAGACAATAGCCGACTACGACATGGGAATTTCTTACACCCCTGGCAAAGCTAATGTGGTGGCCGATGCCTTAAGCCGCAAAGCCTATTGTAGTGAACTTGAAGTTCAGGTGCAACAACCACGTCTGTATGCAGAACTCCGCAAGCTGAACATCGAAATTGTTCCACAGGGATATGTGAACTCCCTGGTGGTCCAACCAGACCTCGACACCCGCATCAAGACGGTACAACATTGTGACTCTGACATTTGGAAGATTAAGCGTCGTGTCGCGCGCGGAGAGCCCTCATTCTTCACTATTGATGCAAATGATGATAATGCGGTGTACTTCAAGGGTCGTTTAGTGGTTCCGGTAGACAAGGCCAACCTGAATTACGCCTCCGATGTCATGAAAGAAGCTCATGATACACCTTTGTCGATTCACCCTGGTAGTACCAAGATGTACCAAGACATTCGTCAGCGGTACTGGTGGTCCAACATGAAACAAGACATTGCTCGTTATGTTGATGAGTGTGACGTTTGTCGTTGCGTGAAAGCAGAACATCAAAGACCTGCTGGAACTCTGCAACCACTCTCTATTCCTGAATGGAAATGGGACAAGATTGAAATGGACTTCGTCACCGGATTTCCTCGATCACAGAAAGGTCATGATGCCATCTTTGTCGTCATCGACCGATTCTCCAAAGTTGCCCACTTTCTGCCAGTCAAGGAGACGATCTCTGCTAGTCAGTTGGAAGACTTGTATGTTTCCAGAATCGTGTCGCTCCACGGTATTCCGTTGGAGATCAGTTCCGACCGAGGCAGCATTTTCACCTCTAAGTTCTGGGATAGTTTCCAAGAAGCTATGGGCACTCACTTAAGCTTCAGTACTGCTTATCACCCCCAGTCGCAAGGCCAAGTCGAACGAGTTAACCAAGTTCTTGAATACATGCTTCGAGCTTGTGTCATTTCATTCGGTAAGAAATGGGAGGAATCTCTTCCATTTGCTGAATTCTCGTATAACAATAGCTATCAAGCTAGTCTGACGATGGCCCCCTTTGAAGTTCTCTATGGACGTAAGTGTCGAACCCCTCTGAATTGGTCAGAAACTGGGGAACGAACCCTCATTGGTCCGGACATTATTCAGCATGCCGAAGATCAGGTTCGCGTTATTCGTGAACACTTGAAAGCTGCTCAGTCCCGTCAGAAGAGCAACTATGACCGCAAACACAAAGAAATGGTCTATCAACCTGGTGAATACGCGTACCTTCGTGTCACTCCCATGAGGGGCACTCATCGTTTCGGAATCAAAGGCAAGTTAGCTCCTCGCTACATTGGCCCGTTCCGTATCCTTTCCAGGAGTGGACCAGTGGCATACCGTCTGGAATTGCCGCCGAACCTCTCTCAAGTCCACGATGTATTCCACGTGTCGCAACTCCGACGCTGCTTCAAAGACCCTATCCGTGAAGTGGAGCATGATATGATTGAGCTACAACAGGACTTGACTTATCAAGAACATCCGAGCCGCATTCTCGATCAGTCTGAACGCAAGACCCGCAACAAGACGACGAAGTTTCTCAAAGTTCAGTGGTCGAATCATTCTGAAGATGAAGCCACTTGGGAACGCGAAGATCGTCTTCGTGAAGAATACCCCGATCTTTTTCCCGCTACCACTTAAATTCTCGAGACGAGAATTCTTGTAGTGGGGGAGATTTGTAACACCCTCACTGTCAGTAAACAGTAATCACTGTTACTGTTCATCTGTACTGTTCAAAACTTTTGTTGATCACCTTGGAACAGTGCAAAATTTCAAATTCCACTTTGATGTTCTTGAATGCCTGGTGATCATGAACCTTGATCATTTGGGATCAAAACAAGTACAAGCTATTTGAATTAAAATGCAAACAAACCCTAAAATCCCTTTGATGAATATTAAAAAAATAGGGTGAGAATAAATCTTTTCCAAAATCTTGGAACCACTTTTATAAAATCCCAAATAATCACTAGACCAAATCCATATGGGTTTGGTTATTTATTGAGTTATAGAAAATTCCAAACAAATCGAAACAGTAGCTAAAAACCCCAATTTAATCATTTAATATTTAAATCAAATATTAAATGATTTTCTTTTGACCCCAAATCTTTTGTGGCACTAGCCGAGGGTATAAAATAATTATGGGTCACATGCCACATTTTATAAAAATTGCCTAGGTATATAAAAAAAACCAATACAAAAGAAGATTACAGAAAAGAAAAGGAAAATAAGATCAAACAGCAAACCTAAACTACCCCGGTGGGCAAAGCCCACCCCTCTCCCTTTTCCCCCAACCCACCCGCGCAGCCCAACTGGCCCAGCCCAACTAACCCACCCCCATCCCCTACCTCCTGTTCACGGTGGAGACCGTGGCAGGCATCCACCGACCGTGCCATGGCCATGGCGCCGTGGAGGCTATCCCGCGGCCCCCTGCGTGGATAAGTCCCCCGCTCCCTGCTGCCCCTCCCCAGGAACCCTAACCCTAGTTTCGCCCCCTTTCTCCCCGCCTCACCTACGTCGGGAAAGAAACCGGCCCGAGCCCGTCGTCACCGCCGCCGTGCTCCGGCGCGGACAACGGCCACCAGATCCCCAGCCACCGTGTCCTATGCGTCTGCAGTGGTCGTCTTCGTCTCTGGACGGAAGGATTTGAGCCCGACGCCACCACAGCGAGCTCCTCGTCATCTTCTTCAAGCTCCAGCCGGCGAGATCGCGCTGCAATTCACGCCGCCACAGCCCTCCAACGAGCAGTCTGCCATCGCCTACGTGATCGCGGTGAGCTGCTGAGTCGAACGCCCCTCTTCCCCCCTCGTTTAGCCGCCCGGGGCGCCGTGCCCGTGAGCCCCCTGCACCGGCCGCCGCGGACCGTGTCGCCGCCGTCGTGCCACGCCTCCTCCGCCCGCGCTAGCTACGTGAATGAGTGCGGCTCGTTCGGCTCGTTCGAACGAGCCCTCCCACGCCTCTTTTGGTCGCCGGGCTCGGGCGCTAGGTCGCCGCCGGTGAACCACCTCGTCGCCGGCGTGGTCGCGACGGGCTGGCCGTGGCCTGGGTGCCACTGACCCGTGGGCCCCGCCTCGCTAATCCCCTGTTAATGGCTAACCAGCCACTAACAGTGGGCCCACCCCCTTAATTAACTACTGGATTAATTAAAATGGTTTAATTACAACATTAGTTAAGCTAGAGCCTATGACAACTGGGTCCCACTTGTAAGTATTTCAATAAAATGAATATATAATAATAAAAGTGTATGACATGTGGGCCACCCTTCTGTTTTATTAAATAAAAATGATTTATCAGTATGTGAGACTGACCAGTGGGACCCACTGGTCAGTTTTGACCAGTCAACTCCACTGTTGTGGATAATGTTTATTTATTAAATTAAATAAATCCTAAAAATGTTATAAAATGATTTAAATTTGGAAATTCAATATCTTTTAAACCGTAAGTCAGATTCAAAAACTTTATACATGAAAGTTGATCAGAAAAATATAAAGAATAAGAATACGCTATCCGTATACCAACCCCACCCCCCTAGCACACCGATCATCGACATTCCCCCCCCCCTTCGGGCTGTCTGCCGATAATTCCCGGTACCGATAAAAAGTACCCGGATGAATTTATTCCGAACACGAAAGTTGTTCGGAATAGATCAACTAGCACGGATACACCCCCCTTATGTTTTTCCGGTACCCACGACACCTCCGGCTTGCTCCTTCCCCCTCCGGTCACCCTGTCCGGTAATCACCCGGAGCCGGTATTTCATCCCCGGATGAATTCCCGCTCTGAGCCTGATACATCGCACTGCGTTAGAACACCGTTAATATTTTATCTGTCATGTCATGCATATGTTTGTATATTATTGCTGTGTATTTACTGTTTCCTCTCCCCCCTTAATCTTCGGTAGACCCCGCTGCTACCGCCGACTACACCGCTGCCGGGTACGACTACTTCGTCGACGACCCGACCCCTACCGTCGAGCTTCCAGGCAAGCAGAGCCATTCTCTTCCCCACATATCGCCTATCTTTCCGTACATTTCTTGCACTAGGCATTGTTACTTCTGCTGCTACGATTACAACCCTATTCAATTGCATAGCCTGATTTTGTCGCCCCTTGATGTACCTTTCCTTTATCCTATGCTGCCTAGTATTACTTATGCATTATTTAGCAGTGAGCCCTGCGCATTGTTAGATAGGATTAGATAGCGGGACGTGATCACTCAGGGGAGTGAACACGAATACAATATATACAACTGCACAGGTACGGTACCAAGAAAACACCGCCAAAGGCCCCTATCTGGGTTATGCCTAGTCACCTCAAGTGTGAGCTATCAAGGAGTAATCCTTGCACTCCACTCGAGGCTGACTTTGTCTTACCGCCTTAGGGTCCTGAACAGTGGTTGTCCTTAAGGTAAGAAGTCGGGCGACCCAACGGTGCCCGCGAGAGGTATATCGTCGGGAACGACAGGGAGGGTACGACCGACGTTACTGGCGTGCTTGGCCCCTGCTCGTAACTCGCGAGAGTTACCAAACCACGAAAGTCGAGCTCTACCAAGAGCACACGCGAGACAAGGTAAGGAGACGGTTCACCTTGTTGGTAACCGCAGTGACTTGGTGGGACGACAGGGCAGGCACCGATGTACTGGTGGTCCTGACCGCTGTCGTTGACCGCGGGTCGGTTAAGTCGAGGCAACGATAACGGTTGTCGCGCAGGTTAATTAAAATGCTAAATGGTTCGGCGGATGACTTGAGAGGCCTGTTGGTCTGTACGCACTACCTACACGTGGGATTACGGTGTGGGCCCTCCGCGTCGTAGTTTGTCCCAAAGCTCTTCAGACGTCAGCAGTACTGCGGCCTGATCGCCGGGAAGTGGTCTTGTCTTTTGCTGCAGCAGGTGTGTTTGGATTTGCTTTTGCTTCACCGGCTAGACTCGCACCGTGCAGGAGCGTGCAAGGGTGAGGGACCTAGACCCCTTGGCGCATAGGATATAGTCCGGCGGATGGCCTCTCTGTTGAGCCTAGGATGGGCTGCGTCGGGTCGGATAGCCTCGGTGGGGCGTTCCCTGACAAGGTTCACGCCACCCTGGAGATCCGAGCGTGCAGGCTGAACAGTAGTGCACCCCTGCAGGGAGTTTAATCTATTCGAATAGCCGTGTCCACGGTAACAGGACGCTTTATGCTGAAGCTGGATCTTACCACTAGAAACTATTATTACTAAACTGTATGGTTCCGGGTCCTCTTCCTCGCGGGGATGTCGAGGAGGTGAACTCGGAGGCATTATTATTATTGTTAATCATTACAACTTATATTATACAATGTTGCAGCAACTTCTGCTTCGTTGGTACTTTATGCTTTACCTGAACTGTTGGCTGATTCTTACCTCATGCTGCAAGGCATCGTCGGAAGATGCTAGTCTTCGATAGGCCTAGCTTCTTACCCTTATTCTGATTTCTATCTTGCAGTCCCCTATATACAGCCTCTTCTTTCCGTTGATACAATGCATAATGCTTAGTAGCGGACGTAAGAATCGCGGGTATACTAGATACTCACCTTTGCTTTATTTCCCCTTTTTCGCTTTGCCTGATCGGCCGCTGCAGTCGACGTTGGAGCCCAGGAGCAGGAGTACCCCGGAGGCGGATACTACTACGTCGAGACCCCCGCTGACCAGGACTAGGAGTAGTTTCGGAGGCTCCCAGGCAGGAGGCCTTGCCTTTTCGATCTGTATCTCTGATGTTATTTGTGCTAGCCTTCTTAAGGCAAAACTTGACTAACTATGTCTGTACTCAGATATTATGGCTTGTATAACTTATGTATTCGGGTCCGCGTGACCCCCTTTATTGTAACATATTGGTTTATCCTTTTGTGTTTAGTGTTGTGCTGTGATATTCTCACCGTGGCACCCTAATCTCAGCCGTGTACCCTGCGTGTATGATTACTGTACACGGATTGATTTTGGGGGCGTGACATTGTATCTCCTGAGTCCTACTGGTTCGATAACCTTGGTATCTTCACCGAGGGAAACTTGTTGCTGCACTGCATCTCAAACCTTCCACTTGGGGTAACCAACGAGGGGCGATAAGCCATCAAGAAAATTTCTGGCGCCGTTGCCGGGGACTCAAGTCTACAAGATAGGGGAGTTGCACACTATCTTTTACCTTTGCTTTTTAGTCTTGTTAGTTTACCTTTCAGTTTTTACTTTTGTGTCCCTAATTAAAAATACCAAAAATACCTACTGCTACTATGGGTTCCAATGAAAACACTAAGTTGTGTGACTTCACTAGTCATAACAACAGTGACTTTATCTGCACTCCTATTGCTCCACCTGCCACTTCAGCACCTTCTTATGAGATTAAACCTTCTCTGCTTAACCTTGTCATGAAATATCAATTCTCAGGAGTAGGAGAAGATGCTGCCTTTCACCTAAACAACTTTATCGAGATCTGCGACATGCAGAAGTACAAGGAAGTGGATGGAGACATCGTCAAGCTGAAGATTTTTTCCTTTCTCTTTGAGAGGAAGAGCCAAGGAGTGGCTACAATCTTTGCCCAAGAACAGTATCGATTCTTGGAGTAAATGCAAAGATGCTTTTATAGGGAAGTACTATCCCCCTGCTAAAATTATTCAATTGCGGAGTAACATTATGAATTTTAGGCAATTGGATAATGAACACGGTTCCCAGGCTTGGGAACGTATGAAGACACTTGTCAAGAATTTCCCCACACATGGACTGACTACCTGGATGGTTATCCAGACTTTTTATGCAGGCCTTAACTTCACCTCGCGGAACATGTTAGATTCGGCCGCGGGAGGAAATTTTATGTCAACCACGCTTGGTGCTGCCACAAAGCTACTAGATGAGATGATGCTGAATTACTCGCAATGGCACACCAAGAGATCTCCAACTGGTAAGAAGGTAAACTCTGTCGAGGAGATCTCCTCTTTAAATGAAAAGGTTGACCTTATCATGTCTCTACTTACCAAGCAACCCTCTATCGATCCTCAAGATGTTCCTTTAAATTCTTTGGTTGCTCAGGAGCAAGTAGATGTTAATTTTGTCTCTAGAAACAACTTCAACAATAATGCTTATAGGAGTAACTTTTGTAGCAACAATCCTAGGCCTTTCCCATCCAACAACTATGGGAACAACACTTATCCTACCACCAGAAACTCCACTTCAGAACTAGAGACCTTGCTCAAATACTTTATCACTACCCAGAAAGACTTCAACAAGAGTGTGGAAGAGAAATTAGATAAATTAGATATCCTCTCTTCGAAGGTAGACAACATAGCCCATGATGTAGAAATGCTGAAGATTAGAACCTCTCCCCCCGAGGAGAGGAAGACCACTCCTATGAATGCTATCCAAGTCCAAATTAATGAAAACATTAGGATGCTAGGAAAACTAAAAGAGAGATGGGCTAGAGAAAAGGAGGAAGAAGAGAGAATTAAGAGCCTTCCTACCTACCACACAGTAGCCACTATCCAAGTAGTTGAGGATGTCCAAACTGTTAGCACCCATCACACCCCTAGTCCCACTGGACCTATCAATGGTGATGCTACCACCTCAACCTTAGAAGAGGAAACCTCTATGAACATAGAGGCTTTCAAACAAGTGAGGTTAAATGATATCACTACTTCCTTGGTAGATAGTAGTGACTTAGACTTTGACAACTGCACTTTACCAGAAGTTATTGGTTTCCTACACAAGATGTCTAGAGACCCCCACACTAGCACACTCAATCTTGCCTTCACAGAGCATATCACCAATGCTCTAATCAAAGTTAGGGAGGAGAAGCTTAGACTAGAAGACTCCATACCTAGGAAGCTAGAAGATGGTTGGGATCCTATGATAAAAATTAAATTGAATAACTTCTCTTGTTATGCTCTTTGTGATGTTGGAGCAAGTACCTCTGTTATGCCGAAAAGAATGCATGATATGCTTGAATTGAAACCTTTTGATCCTTGTTCTTTTGGTGTTCGTCTTGTTGATTCTTCCGTAAAGAAACCTTTTGGGAAGATAGACGATGTTCTTATCATTGTCAATGACAATTATGTTCCCGTTGATTTCACTATTATGGACATTGAGTGTGAGCCCTCTTGTCCAATTATTTTGGGACGCCCTTTTCTTCGCACAGTTGGTGCTATCATTGACATGAAAGAGGGAACTATCAAATTCCAATTCCCTCTCAAGAAAGGGATGGAACATTTCCCTAGGAAAAAGCTTATTTACCTTTTGGGTCCGTCACACGGGCTAGTTATTCTCTTGAAAAGACTTGATCTTCTGCTTTAAGCCTAGCTAATGGCTCTAAAGAAGAGCTTTCGGGAGGCAGCCCGCAACGAATATAGGTTTTTCTTTTTGCTTTTTTTCAGTTCTTAGTGGTCTTTATGATTGTTACTACTGTAGCAACATCATTGTATCTTTACTTTTCAAGCTTTGTGCCAAGTTTAGCCTCAGATTGCAAGAAAGGTCAAAAGTTGGTGCTTGCTGTTCAGAAACAGATTCTGTCTGCTTGACGGAAAAATTCTCAATAAATCACCAGATCATCTTTTTTATCTGAATTTGTTTGACAGCATGCTCCATACAATTACATTTTAGGCGTCTGTTCAAAGTTTTTTGATTTGAGTTGCAGAAGTACCTCGAAAAGATTCTCCTTTCTCTACTGTCCTATTTTTCTAAGCTTCTGCCCCGGTTTTTCTTTTCGCAGTTTTGCAATCCTTAAGCTTGCTTTTTCTTTGCAAACTTTTTTGGGCAGGCAAGAGAAACAGTAGCTCTTCCTGGAAATCTTTATTTGCAGTAGAGGAAAATTATTTTATTAGGGTACTAACCTCTCTAATCAGCCTACAATGAGTTATGTATGAAGGGAGTTTTTAAGTGCGCGATGGAGGATGATGAAAGAAGATTCAGGAGTGTCAAACGCTCAAGCTTGGGGATGCCCATGTGCACTCCAATAAATATTCAAGGAGACTCAAGCGTCTAAGCTTGGGGATGCCCCCGATGCATCCCCTTCTTCATCAACAATCATCAGTTTGTCCCTCGTTGCACTATATTTTTATCACTTCATGCGTTATGTGCTTTGCTTGGAGCGTCTCGCTCTTTACTTTTCTAGGTTTGTTTTGCTTTCTTTGCTGTAGTAACAAGTTAGACCCCAACTTACTCTTTTGTGTGGGAGAGATACACGCTCCGCTTGAACTAGAACTCCTCATAGGATTTGCATGCTTATTCTTTTAGCTGTGGGATGTTCTTTTTTCTTTTCTTAGCTGCTGTTCTGTTTAGTTGTAGTGCTTTAGTTTTTCTAGAGCTTTTCTTTTGTCTTAGGTTGAACTTTCTATAGGTTGCATGTTTTATCTTGTTAGAGAGTTTGCATGTTGCACTGAGTTCTGTGTCTTGATTGAAAGTAGGTAGTTAAAGTTGCTATTATCTTTGTAGTAGTAACTTGCAATAGTTTTGAGGTATTGACTAGAGTAATGTTTGAACTTATGGTGTCAAGAGATCTTGCCTATTAGTGATAGATGTTGTATTTTGGGCAATCCGTGTGTTTTTCGAAAACCAAAAAACCCCTGTTGAGAACTCTAGCTACTAGATGGATCACTAACCTTTGGAGGGTTCGAATATTAGAGTAGACTCACGTACCATGAGTCGAGGATGCGCAAGGATAACAAAACCCCCATACACTCCTCCTCGGGGTACCTGTCTCTTTGTGAACCTCCTGATTAGATTGAGAGTTACCGATAATAAGTGCATGAGTTCTTCGGACTAATGTGAGTATTCGAAAGTTGACACTTCCACCCACCTATACTTTTTCTAGCCTCTTCGGTACCGTGCATTGCCCTTTCTCACCTCGAGAGTTGGCGCATACTTCGCCGGTGCATCCAAACCCTTGGCATGATACGCTCTGTCATCATAAGCCTCCTTATATCTTTCCTCAAAACAGCCACCATACCTACCTACAAGGCATTTCCATAGCCTTTCCGAGATACATTGCCATGCAACATCCACCTTCTCATGACTTGATCTTCATGTCATACATGCTACTTGCTTGATCGATGAGCCGCATGCTAGTTGGGCCTTGCCCTAATCATTGCTACATGACGCGCTAGTATCATTGCATATCCTGCTACCCTGGCAGAGGCATACATTTGCATCATGATAGTTACATTTTCTTTATGTGAGTACCTTTGTAAAGTGTGAAAGATCTCCTATATTCTTGTAAAATATAGAGTATTGCCCCTAAAGTGAGGAAAAGATCCCAAAGAGGACAAAATCAAAAGATCCCAAAGAGGACAAATGAGAGTTAAATAGAAAGAGCCATTGAGGCCACCAAAAAAATAAAAAAAAGAGAAAAAAGAGAGAAGGGGGCATACTACTATTCCTTTTGAGAGATCCACACTAGTAATTCATCTTCTATCCCTTGTACTCCATAGAGATCATCATCATGCATATAGCTATGTGGGGACCCTTCACACTATAGAACTTGGCTTGTATATTCCAATGATGAGCATCCTCAAACGAGCTCTAGGTCTTCTTGAGAAGGCAAGTTAGATGCACCCCCACTAGTACCCTTGGAGAGATTTTAGCTCACATGTGCATCCGTTGTATGGAAATCCCTACTCCTCACATCATATCTATCATATGGCCTTCTCTCGCCTATGATTGTCCTCATTGATGTGAGCCTTTCACACCTTTTTGTCTTCCTCCTCCACCTTCTTTCTGTTTCGCCTTTTAGGGGTCAACTTTCTTGATCACGCTCATCCATTGCATGAGTGCTCAAAATATCAAAATGAGTGGATCAGTTTGACTTGTACCTGGCTAGTGGTTTGGGGACGAGTCCAGATAAGAATCCAAAGGAGACCAAGTGTGAAACTTTAGTAGATAGTTGTTCTCAACAACCTTTTTTCTCTTTCTTCCCAGTCCCTTGCTTGCACGCAAACACCATTTGGAGACATTCGAGTCACGGACAGCGAGAGCTCTTGCACCTTTGTTCTTTTGTTGCTTGTGTCAATGCTAATATAGACTCTTGCTTATTAAGACTTGAATTGAATTGCATGCTTTGATTGCTTTACTTAAAAGTCCTTATTTGGTTGTGTGGCATGTCACCACAGAAATTATGCTTGTTATCATTTGCCTACACGAGGAAGAGCAGGAATTAAGCCTTGGGGATGTTGATACGTCCCAAACGTATCTATAATTTCTTCTTGCTCCATGCATGTTTTGTGTGACTTTGCCATGTTTTGCTTGAACTTTCATACACTTTTGAACCTATTTGGACTAACCTATTAACTCAGTGCACCCAGTTGCCAGTTTATGTTTTCTGCTGTTTTTTTATTTCAGGTTTTCCGTCCATTAAAAGTGCTCCAAAAATTCCAGGAAAAATATAAAAAAAATCAGCGCAACAGAAGCTTCCGAAATCACCAAGAGAGGGAAGGGGGCCAGCACCAGGCAGCCAGGAGGGCAGGTGGCGCGGCCCCACCCTGGGCCGCGCCAGGGACCCTCCTGACTGCCTCGTGGGTCCCCTCGATGCCCCCCTTCGCCTATATTTACCCCTCCGGGTGGAAACCCCTAATATCGATCTATTTCTCGCGAACTCCCCTCTGTACCGTCGCCGCCGCCGTTTCAAGATCGGGGCTGCCTGGAGAAGCTGCCCCGGCACCCTGCCGGAAGGAGGAACCCCCTCAGGGAGACCATCCATAGCCATGGACTCCTTCCGGATGTGCCGTGAGTAGTCCCCCTTGGACCATGGGTCCGTGACCAGTAGCTATGTGATGAATCTCTCCCCTCTTTGTGCTTCCACTTTCGAGTCCTCGTGAGCTGCTTCACATGATCAAGGCATCTATGTAATTTCTGCTGTTGCTATGCTGAGTTTGTTGGGATCTGATGGATTATGAGACTATGTTCAGATTGTGATGAGTAATATATTTGGTTCTTTTATTTTATATTTTGTTATTGAGTAAATTCTTGCATGTTCTTCGTTGCAGTATTTGCTTTGGCCAAGTATTTTATTTGCAACTCCAAGAGAGAGCGTTATGCTCGATTGTGGGTTCAGCCCCTTGATGTCTAGCTTGAGTGACAGACACATGAGACTAGGGGATGTGTTGTTGCCACCAGGGATAAAACAACGGTGCTTGTACCTGCGGGTGCAAGGATTGTTTACTTTACGCAAAGTTCTTTTAATGCAGTTGTATGTTGCTTTGAGTTGACACTTTGGGTGGGATTCACAACTTAATACCAGAGAGATGTTCTGGATAGATATCTCAAGGTGGATGATTCATAGTAGATGCAGATGGATTTCGGTCTACTTACCTTGGCGTACTGCCCATTGCTTTTGAGCCCTTCCTTTCTTTGCAGCATAGTTAGCATTGCGGTGCCTTCATAATCCTGTCAATTTCCCAACTGTGATTTGTTTACCTCGCTAGCACTTTTATCGTCTTTTGGGAGAGACACATCACTAGTGAAAATCACGGGACCCCGGTCCATCTTCACATTATTGTTCACACCCTCAATTTACTTTCAACTTTTACTTTCCTTTGCACCTTTTATCTCTTGCGTTGATCCTTTGTAAACGACAAGGCCGGAGGAACTGACAACTCCTCTGTACTCGTTGGGAGCAGAGTTATTTGTTGCTGTATGCAGGTCCACGACAACACCCTAGTCAGGAAGAAATTTCTGGCGACGTTGCCACCTACTTGTATCTCCTGAGTCCTACTGGTTCGATAACCTTGGTATCTTCACTGAGGGAAACTTGCTGCTGCACTGCATTTCAAACCTTCCACTTGGGGTAACCAACGAGGGGCGAGAAGCCATCAGCTAGTCAAGTCATTAATCCTCACATAGCTCAATGATAACTCAACCAATCCCCGTCTACAAAGCAATAGCAGTATATAACAACCACGATCCTAGGGCGACAATGAAATACAAGGTCAGAACATATGGCTATCCTACTAGGTTTAAATCATAACTAATATATAGTCCTACACATGCATAGAGTGATAATTTGCTACATGCATAATACAAAATATAGGCTGAGGTATGGTGATGGCTTCTCGCCCCTTCGTTGGTTTCCCCAAGTGTAAGGTTGAGATGTAGTGCAGCAGTAGTTTTCCCTCGGTGAAGATACCAAGGTTTGTCTCCAGCAGGACTCCAGAGATGATAAGTAGGTGTCAGCGGCGCAACTGACGCAGACCTGCACACAAACACAGATAACTTTGTTCCCAACGAAGTTCAGAGAGGTTGTCAATCTCTCCGGTCTTGTTGTTTACAAAGGATAAAAAGCAAGGGATAAGGATAGAAAATAAAAGAGGTAAAGTAAATGTAGAGTGGAAACAGTGATAAGGATATGGACCGGGATACGTGATGTTCGCTAGTGATGTCTCTCTCCCAAAAGACGATAAAATTGCTATGCGAGGTAAACATATTACAGAAAGGCAATTGACAGGATTATGAACGCACCGCAATGCTAACTATGCTACAAAAGAAAGGAAGAGGTTCAAAAGCACGGGCAATACGCCAAAGTAAGTAGACCGAAATCCATCTGCATCTAATACTAATCATCCCCCTTGAGATATCTATCCAGAACATCTCGCTGGTATTAAGTTGCGAGCCCCACCCAAAGTGTAAACCCAAAGCAACAGACAACTACATTAAAAAGAACTTTGTGTAAAGTAAACAATCCTTGCAACCGCGGTTACAAGCACCGTTGTTTTCCCCCTTGTGGCAACAGCACATCCCCTAGACTCATGTTTCTGTCACTCAAGCGTGTCATCAGGGAGGCATGAACCCAAAATCTAGCACAACGCTCCCTCTTGGAGTCACTACCTACTACTTGGCCAAAGCAATAAACAGCACGGAGAACATGCAAGAATTACTTAGGAACAAAAATACAAGAGATAAAAACCAAATATATTACTCTATCACAATCTGAACATAATCTCATAATCCATCAGATCCGATCAAACTCAACATAGCAATAGCAGAAATATTACAAAGGTGCCTCGATCATGTAGGGCAGCTCACGAGGTCTAAAAAATGAAGATCAAAGAGGGGAGGAGAACATCACATAGCTACTGATCACGGACCCATGGTCCAAGGAAAACTACTCACGAGACAACCGGGAGCATCCATGGTGGAGAGGAGACTCCCGGAGGTCAATCCTCCCTCCGGCAGGGTGCCGGGAAGAGGTCTTCTGGTGCTCCCGATCTTGGAAGCGCGGCGGCGGCGGAACAGAGGCGAGTTCGCGGAATAGGGTTCTCGTTCTGGAGTTTTCCCGTGACGGGGGATAAATAGGCGAAAGGGGGAAGCCAGAGGTGGGCCAGGGGCCCCAGGCGCCCTCCTGGCGCGGCCAGGGGTGGGGCCGCGCCGGGTGGCCGCCTGGGCCCCCCTGGCTCCCATCTGGCTCCTCCCGGGCTCTTCTCGAAGCTTTCGTCACGCTGATTTTTTATCTGAATTTTCCTGAATTTTTCTGGCACTTTTTATATGGGGGAAAACTGAAATAGAAAAACAGCAGAAAACAGGAACTGGCACTGGGGTGCACTGAGTTAATAGGTTAGTCCAAATATGATCAAAATGTATAAAAGTGTATCTAGATCATAGCAATATCACACAAAACATGCATGGAGCAAGCAGAAATTATCGATACGTTTTGGACGTATCAACATCCCCAAGCTTAATTCCTGCTCGTCCTCGAGTAGGTAAATGATAACAACATAATTTCTGTGGTGACATGCTAGCAACCATAAAAGAACTTTGAAAAGTAAAGCAAGCAAGGTTAGAGATTCAAATCAAGTCATAACATGCAAGATTCTATATTAGCATTGAAACAAGTAACAAAAGAACAAAAGGTGCAAGAGCTCTCGCTGTCCGTGACTCGAATGTCTCCAAATGGTGTTTGCGTGCAAGAAAGGGGATAGGGAATACGAGAGAAAAAAGTATTTTTGTGTTGAGAACTCAATCTACTAAAGTTTCACACTTGGTCTTCTTTGGAATCTTATCTTGACTCGTCCCCAGACCACTAGCCAGGTACAAGACAATTTGATCCACTCCTTTTCGATATTTTGAGCACTCATGCAATGGATGAGCGTAAGCACGAAAGTTGACACTTAGGATGGCAAAGAGAAAATATGGTGGAGGAGGATGACAAAGAGGATGATAAAGGCTCACATCAATGAGGACAATCATAGGCAAGAGATGCAAAATGATAGATATGATGTGAGGAGTAGGGATTGCCATGCAACGGATGCACATACGAGCTAAGAAGCTCTCCAAACTATATGCAAAAAGATCATCTCTATGGAGTACAAGGATATAAAGGGAGTACTAGTGTGGATCTCTCAAAAGGATAGCAGTGTTGCCCCTTTCCCTCTTTTTATTTATTTTTTTCTCTTTTTTCTATTTTTTTTGTATTTTTTGTAGCCTCAATGGCTCTTTCTATTTAACTCTCATTTGTCCTCTTTGGGATCTTTTAATGTGTCCACTTTGGGATCTTTTCCTCACTTAAGGGCAACACTCTATTTTACAAGAAGGTAAAGGAGATCTTTCACACTTTACAAGGTACTCAAAATCATAAAGAAGATGTAACTATCATGATGTATGCAATGTATGTAGCTGCCAGTGTAGCAGGAACATGTGTGACATGAAGATCAAGTCATGAAGAGGTGGATGTTGCATGGCAATATATCTCGGAAAGGCTATGGAAATGCCTTGATAGGTAGGTATGGTGGCTGTTTTGAGGAAAGATATAAGGAGGCTTATGATGAAAGAGCGTATCATGCCAAGGGTTTGGATGTACGGGCGAAGGTGGACACCAACTCTCGGAGTGAGAAGAAGGCAATGCACGGCACGGGAGAGGCTAGCAAAATATGGGAAGGTGGAAGTGTCAACTCTCAATACTTACATTAGTCTGAAGAACTCATGCACTTATTATCGGTAACTCTCAATCTAATGAGGAGGTTCACAAAGAGACAAGTACCCCGAGGAGGAGTGTATGGGGGTTTGGTTATCCTTGCGCATCCTCGACTCATGGTACGTGAGTGTACTCTAATATTCGACCCCTCAGAAGAGTAGTGATCCATCTAGTAGCTAGAGTTCTCAACTAGTTTTGTAGGTTTTGAAAATAAACACGGATTGCCTAAAATACGACACCTATCACTAATAGGCAAGAGCTCTTGACACCAAAAGTCCAAACATTACTCACAACAATACCTCAAAACTATTCCAAGCTACTACTAGAATTAAATAGCAACCTCAATTACCTACTTTCAAGACAAGACACAACTCAGTGCAACAACCAACTCTCTTTAACAAGATAAAAATGAAAACTAAAAAGAGTTGCAGCAACAAACTAAACAAAAGCCAAAGCACTTGCTAAAGACAAACTAAGACTAAAACTAAACATAACAGTAGCTATGAAAAGATAAAGAACACACAACAGCAAAAAGATAAGCAGGAAAAATCCTATGATGTGTTCTAAATTTTGAAAGTGGAGCGTTTTTCTCTCCCACACAAAGTAAGAAAGGATCTAACTTGTTATGAACAGCAAGCAAAGCTAAATAAAACTAAAAACAAAACCTAAGAGCGAGACGCTCCAAGCATAGCACATAACACATGAAGCGATAAAAATATAGTGAGACAAAGGATGAACTGATGATTGTTGATGGAGAAGGGGATGCACGGGGGCATCCCCAAGCTTAGACGCTTGAGTCTCCTTGAATATTTATTGGGGATGCATGGGGGCATCCCCAAGCTTGAGCGCTTGACACTCCTGGATCTTTTTTCATCATCTTCCATCGCACACTTGAAAACTCCCTTCATACATAACTCATCATAAGCTGATTAGAGAGGTTAGTACCCTTAATAAATAATTTTTCTCCACTGGATATAAAGATATTCTTGAAAAGCTACTGTTTCTCAAGAGTGCCAAATAGTTTTTGCAAAGAAAAAGCAAGCTTAACGTTTGCAAAAGTAAGGAGAGACTAAACGTGGCAGAATCTGTGAAAAACAGAACAACGGATAGTAAAGAATTGTTTCGGGGCACTTCTGCAACTCAAATCAAAAAACTCAGAACATACGGAAATTTCTTAATTTTATAGAGCATACTGTGTAAAAATTTCAGCTCAAAAATATGAACTGGTATTTTTCTGGAATTTTTCTGGTCATGAGGACAGAATCTGTTTTCTGGACAGCATGTCACAACTTTTACTTCCCTTGCCGTAAGAGGCTATAACTTGGCACAAAGCTGAAAAAAAAGATACAATGATGTTGCTATCGAAGTAAAAATCATCAAGACACAACAAAAGAAAAAATAAAAACCTAAATTCGTTGTGGGCTGCCTCCCAAAAGCGCTTTCTTTTATGCCTTTAAGCTAGGCTTGAAGATTATAGAAGATGCTCTCACAAGAATAAGAATTGAAGCAAAAGAGAGCATCAAGAAGCAAATGTGAAACACATGTAAGCCTAACCAACTTCTATGCATAGGCATCTTGTAAGAAAATAAATCAAAGAAGCACAAAGTGACATGCATAGGAAGGTAGAAAAAGAACAACTTCAAAACTTTCAACATGAAGAGAGGTGTTTTAGTAATATGGAAGTTTCTAGAACCAAATTTTCCTCTCTCAAAGTAATTTTCAGTAGCATCATGAACAACATCAAGAATATAACTATCACATAAATCATGTTGTTCATGACCTACAAGCACACGTGTATAGTTTTCAACACGGTTTTTAGGATGATAAGATAGATGCAACCCATCACGTTGAGCCTTGATAAGAGCAAAATTCTCCGGAGTTGGAGATTTCAAAAGGATAATAGAGCAATCAAGTGTGGGTGCAACAACAATAATTTCATGCTTAACATAAGGAACTATAGCAAGTTCATCTCCGTAAGCATCATCCATAGTGGCATCACGGCCATAAGCATAGAAGGCATCAACTTCATCAAAAAGGGATATTTCAAAAGAATCCATAGGATCATAATACTCATATAAGGTAAGAGTCAAAGAGTTACTCTCATTAGAAGGTAGACATGGATGGCTCCATTCTTCCTCCTTTTGTTCGTCACTCTCCTCCTCTTCTTCATCCAAAGAGCTTTCAGGTTCAGTAATTTCTTCTTCTATAGAGTCCTGCAAAACATTAGTCTCTTCCTTTGGGGGAGAGATTCTCTCAAGATGATCAGTAATATAATAATTTGCATCATAATTTTTCAAACAATAGTTAAGTATAGCAAGACTCTCAGATTTGTAAGGGGCGTCATCAATATTTTCAAGAAAAGAAGTAATTTCATAGGCACCCTTAAAAGCAACAAATTCTTCTATTTGTTCTGCATCATAAAAATCATAATTTCCCTTAGCATAAGAAGCTAAGGTTTCATCCTCATTGTACTCACATTGGAAAGCAAGGTGTTTGTGCCTCATAAAGCAACAAGATTCATCCCTGCAGAAAGATATATTATATATTGAGCACAAGTTTTTAGCATACTCATACGATTGATGTATGAGTCTCCATAAGTGTATCCCTTTTTGAGACAAGCGGTATTCTTTGTAATATTCTTGTTGATCCTCGGTGAATCCTTCATGCCAATAAGATCTAGTTTCAAAGAAGTTAGACATTGATTGGCAAGTAAGGAACTAGACATACTATATTTTTTTTGATTTTTGATAAAGGACACAAAGATAAAAACTGATAGATAAACTAAAAAGACTAAAAAACAAAGGTAAAGGGTAGTGTGCAACTCCCCTATCTTAGCACTCGGAGTCCCCGGAAACGGCGCCAGAAAACTTGCTTGATGGCTTCTCGCCCCTTCGTTGGTTTCCCCAAGTGTAAGGTTGAGATGTAGTGCAGCAGCAGTTTTCCCTCGGTGAAGATACCAAGGTTTGTCTCCAGCAGGACTCCAGAGATGATAAGTAGGTGTCAGCGGTGCAAATGACGCAGACCTGCACACAGACACAGATAACTTTGTTCCCAACGAAGTTCAGAGAGGTTGTCAATCTCTCCGGTCTTGTTGTTTACAAAGGATAAAACGCAAGGGATAATGATAGCAAATAAAAGCGGTAAAGTAAATGTAGAGTGGAAACAGTGATAAGGATATGGACCGGGATACGTGATGTTCGCTAGTGATGTCTCTCTCCCAAAAGACGATAAAATTGCTATGCGAGGTAAACAAATTACAGAAAGGCAATTGACAGGATTATGAACGCACCGCAATGCTAACTATGCTACAAAAGAAAGGAAGAGGTTCAAAAGCACGGGCAGTACGCCAAAGTAAGTAGACAGAAATCCATCTGCATCTACTACTAATCATCCACCTTGAGATATCTATCCAGAACATCTCGTTGGTATTAAGTTGCGAGCCCCACCCAAAGTGTAAACCCAAAGCAACATACAACTTCATTAAAAAGAACTTTGCGTAAAGTAAACAATCCTTGCAACCGCGGTTACAAGCACCGTTGTTTTCCCCCTTGTGGCAACAACACATCCCTAGACTCATGTTTCTGTCCTCCTGGGCCCCCTGGATCCCCTCTGGCCCCTCCCGGGCTCTTCTCGAAGCTTCCGTCACGCTGATTTTTTATCTGAATTTTCCCGAATTTTTCTGGCACTTTTTATATGGGGGAAAACTGAAATAGAAAAACAGCAGAAAACAGAACCTGGCACTGGGGTGCACTGAGTTAATAGGTTAGTCCAAATATGATAAAAAATGTATAAAAGTGTATCTAGATCATAGCAATATCACACAAAACATGCATGGAGCAAGCAGAAATTATCGATACGTTTTGGACGTATCATATGGTCAAAGTGTAACTTGCCTTTTCCATTCGGTGAAGTTCTTCGCTTTCACGGTCCAGTCAACTCTACTCGTCACACTCCGAGAAATCTATCGCAACGGAAAGAACTCGAATAAGAAATCACATCACAAGTCAAACAAAAGATCAACAAACAAACACAAAGGTTTTAGCAACAAAACAAAAAGGTTTTGAAGGGAAGAGGTGTAGATGTGCTCGAAGGTGATAGGTGAATATGAACTCGCGAGAGTCAACGGATAAAGAATTTTCACTACGAAAGGTTATGACTAAAGATACTGAGAACTAAAGATACATCTCATGGCCCCCGGAAGGTTTACTTCGAATCTGAATAAATACAAAGTCAAAATGGTTTCAAAAGTTGAGTTGATAGGTTTACTGGATGGAGAAGCTCAAAATATAAACTTAGACTTTTGAATCACATACAACAGACTAAAGGTTAGAAGGTATGGCTAAAATAAATTTGAAAACTAATATGGGAGAAACATAACTGGTCTTCGAATAGTGGAATAATGACTGGATCCCTACCAAAACATGGTGAAGCTCACCGTATACACAGGAAGGTGCCAGTACAGAACTAGAACATGCTCAGCTTCGGACATCGATGGGGTCGGCTCCAGTGACTTTCCGTTGAACACCAGATGTCTAACGCGTGAGCCGCATGGAGGGCACTGCGTTGGTACTGTAGGAAGTGACGGCGGGTTTTAGCTCGACTGCGGCAATGGCGTGAGCTTGGTGCTCCCGGTGAACTCCGGGCGCTCTCCGATGGCGACGACTCCTTCCGCGGAGCGCACCAACTTGTGACCGCGATGAAATCTGCGAACAACGAGGCGGCCGGCGAAGCTCTTCTGCGAGCTCGTCGTGGAGGTGGGGTGGTCGGCGCCGGCGGCTTGTGAGTGTGCTCCGGCAAGCTCCTGCACGACGGTGGTGGCGCGACTCCGGTTCCAGCGAGGCGCGGCGGCAGCACGGATCTGGTTCCAGCGACGCGACCGAGGCATCGGCTTGGGAGGAGGCCGTCTCACGGCGCGGCTCGGGCGTGCGCTCCGGCGAGGTGGCTTGGCCGGCAGGGTGGTCGGCAGCCAGGGGTGATGGCGCACGGCGGTGCGGCAGGTAGGGCGGCGCGGCGGCTGCTCGGGCGACGCGGTGCGCGGCCGCGGTTGCATCGCGCAGGCGGCGACGCGCGGGCGACGCGGCCGGCGAGGCGTTCTCCCAACGAGAAGACCGGCGGCGGCCGGCGGGGTTCTTCTCCGACGAAGGCCGTGGCGGCACGGCGGGAGGCGTGAAGGCGGGGTCGGCGGCGAGCTAGGGTTAGGGTGGAGGAAATAATAAAAGAGAATAAAAAAGAAAAAGAAAGGAAACTCAGAAATTAAATAAATAGGCCCGGTGGGAAAAAAGAAAAAAAAATGGATCGGGTCCGAGTTGGGCTCTACTGCGTCCACGGCGAGAGACACGCTACTGGGCCGAGTGGCTTCAGTTTTTAATTTATTTAAATCTGAAATTCAAACAATTTTACATAAATAAATAATCATCACAAAAATATGAAATAAATTTCTAAATTCTTCAAATAAGCCAAAGAAAATTATGCAATGAACATATTTTCAAAAAAAGTAAATAAAAATAAATACATTTTTCAATGACCTTATTTAATTATAAAATATTTTAGAAATTCACAAAAATCTTAAATAATTATTTAAATAGTTTCCACTCAATTTTTCTGAAGAAGTCATTTTATCTTATCTCATGTTATTACTATTTTGAATGGAAAATTATTTAAATAACTCCAATTAAATTAAAATAAAATCACATTAAACATTTCCAACTTTCTTTTATAATGAAGGAGTCATATTACCGTGTCTCATTTTAATTTGTTGGATTTATTTTAAATAATAAATTTCAAAACACCAACGGTGATTATTAGGGAAAGTCATTTTATTCCCTCTCATTTTAATATTCAATAACCTCTGAAAGTTTTAGATCCTAGTGAAAATCAAACGTATCAAGCAAACAATCATCATTATAATTAATTTATTAACATTCCAAAATTTAGAAAATTTTGGGATGTTACACACACATGCTACTTGCTTGATCGATGAGCCGCATGCTAGTTGGGCCTTGCCCTAATCATTGCTACATGACGCGCTAGTATCATTGCATATCCTGCCACCCTGGCAGAGGCATACATTTGCATACTTCATGATAGTTTCATTTTCTTTATGATTTGAGTACCTTGTTAAGTGTGAAAGATCTTCTATACTTTTTTTAATATATAGAGTGTTGCCCCTAAAGTGAGGAAAAGATCCCAAAGAGGACAAAATCAAAAGATCCCAAAGAGGACAAAATCAAAAGATCCCAAAGAGGACAAATGAGAGATATAGAAAAAGCCATTGAGGCCACCAAAAATAAAAAAATAATAAAAAAAGAGAAAGAGAAATAAAAAGAGAGAAGCGGGAAGACTACTATTCCTTTTGAGAGATCCACACTCGTACTCCCTCTTATATCTTGTACTCCATAGAGATTATCATTCATGCATATAGCTATGTGGGGACCTTCACACTATAGAACTTGGCTTGTATATTCCAATGACGAGCCTCCTCAAATGAGCTCTAGGTCTTCTTGAGTGAGCAAGTTAGATGCACCCCCACTAGTTCCATTGGAGAGCTTACCTTAGCTCATATGTGCATCTGTTGCATGGAAATCCCTACTCCTCACATCATATCTATCATTTGGCTTCTCGCCTTTGATTGTCCCCATTGATGTGAGCCTTTCTCACATTTTTCTCTTCCTCCTCCACCATATTCTCTCTTTGCCATCCTAAGTGTTAACTTTCTTGCTTACGCTCATCCATTGCATGAGTGCTCAAAATGTCGAAAAGGAGTGGATCATTTTGACTTGTACCTGGCTAGTGGTTTGGGGATGAGTCAAGATAAGATTCCAAAGAAGACCATGTGTGAAACTTTAGTAGATTGAGTTCTCAACACAAAAAAATACATTTTTCTCGTATATCTCTATCCCCTTTCTTGCACGCAAACACCATTTGGAGAGATTCGAGTCACGGACAGCGAGAGCTATTGCACCTTTATGTTCTTATGTTGCTTGTTTCAATGCTAATATAGACTCGTGCCTGTTATGACTTGAATTGAATTACATTCCTTGATTGCTTTACTTAAAAGTTCTTATATGGTTGGTAGCATGTCACCACAGAAATTATGTTTGTTATCAGTTACCTACTCGAGGACGAGCAGGAATTAAGCTTGGGGATGTTGATACGTCCAAAACGTATCTATAATTTCTGCTTGCTCCATGCATCTTTTGTGTGATATTGCTATGATATTGATACACTTTCATACACTTTTTTGATCATATTTGGACTAACCTATTAACTCAGTGCACCCTAGTGCTAGTTCCTGTTTTCTGCTGTTTTCCTATTTCAGTTTTCCCCCATATTAAAAGTGCTCCAAAAATTCGGGAAAAATCCAATAAAAAATTAGCGCTTCGGAAGCTTCGGGAATCACCAAGGAGCGGCCAGAGGGGAGCCACCAGGGGCCCAGGCGCCCTCCCGGCGCGCGCTAGGGTGGGGCCGCGCCAGGGGCCCGCCTGGACCCCTGGCGCCCCCCCTGGCTACCCCCCTTTGCCCATATATTCTCTGTGACGCGAAACCCCCAAAGACAGAACCCTTTTTCGCGAGCTCTCCTCTGTTCTGCCGCCGCCGCGCTTCCAAGATCGGGAGCACCAGGAGACCTCTTCCCGGCACCCTGCCGGAGGGAGGAACCACCTCCGGGAGCTTCTCCACCACCATGGATGCTTCCCGGATGATCCGTGAGTAGTCCCCCTTGGATCATGGGTCCATGACCAGTAGCTATTTGATGTTCTCCTCCCCTCTTTATTCTTCATGGTTTAGACCTCGTGAGCTGCCGTACATGGTCGAGGCACATATGTAATCTTTCTGCTGTTACTATGCTGAGTTTGCTGGGATCTGATGGATTATGAGACTATGTTCAGATTGTGATTGAGTAATATATTTGGTTCTCCTCTTTTATGTTTATGTTCTTGAGTAATTCTTGCATGTTCTCCGTTGTTGTTTATTGCTTTGGCCAAGTAGTAGGTAGTGACTCCAAGAGGGAGCGTTATGCATGATTGTGGGTTCATGCCCCCTGATGACTAGCTTGAGTGACAGAAACATGAGTCTAGGGGATGTGTTGTTGCCACAAGGGAGAAAACAATGGTGCTTTGTCGGGACCCGGGGTTATCGTATGCAAGTCCCGTTACAACACTTTCATATGGAGAGACGAGAACCGTATCCACTTGTCTAAGCAGACAAGGCCAAGCACAGAACGTTCTCGGAAAGCATCGAACGTGAGGGGCATCCCATCCAGGCCAGATGATCAACTGAGATGGGTCCTCATCGTCTGCACTCAAGTATAAATGATATGGGTGGTGAACTCCCATACTCATAGACAAGTCGCCTCAACCATACTATCGATTGTATTATAACCCTTACATAGACTTACTCCAGCCCGATCACTTAGTCGGGGTCTAGGGCGGGCTCGATCATACAACAAAGTGTGCACGTGACAGAGTCACGAGCAAGCGCATCGCGATGCCCCAAGCTGCGCACATCTAAGGGCCACTTGGTGAATAAAGACCGCCAGCCAGATCACAACTAAGGTCTCGAAAACCCATACTAAGACATGCATGTTATAATCATACACGCAGCACACATGCGTAGTATGAACAGCAGGTATCATTGCAATTCTCTACAAAGTGTACAAATTTATTGATAACTCTTATAGAGTGCACACAGAGATCACAAGTCTGTGATCCAACATTACATCAAACATGCTAAAGAAAATTATGTCTTAGTAAAGACAAGTTTAACAAATGGCTTAAGAAGCCTGAAAGAAAATACAACGACCCTCCAGAGGGCACATGCTGCTGTCTGGAACTATACGACTTAGTCCACGTCGAGCTCGAGGTAGAGGCCACCTCAGGGTCAGTGGTCTCGTCTCTAAAACATAGAATAGGAAAACGTGAGTACAAAGACGTACTCAGCAAGACTTACATAGGAACTATACTACTCATGCACATGTATCAAGGCAAAGGGAGGTGGGGTTTCAATGCAGAAGTGTCAGCTTTGACTTGGCTAGTCCTGTACTATGAATACCAGAATGAGGTAAGGAGCGTGCACGAGTCCAAGTATCAAGTCTCCAACCAATACACCACTATGGTTACTTCCTAGACTTCCCACGAGAAAGCAGACCATAGCACTCACGCTTATCTTGGAAATTTTATAAGTAACCGTTCAAGTTTTCTATGATCAAGTGAAGGTCTCCAAGTAGTCCATAACCGCGGACACGGCTATTCGAATAGTTCATTAACCCTGTAGGGGTGTACTGCTACACACAAACACGCATCAGTTACCGCCTGGGAGTGGACCCTTCAAGCGAGTACCGGCGAGGATGTTGCCACGACACTTCACTCGCAGCTCCATATCTAGTCCTAGGGAGTCGCCTATTTGAGTTGGGACCACGATCGGAATCCGGCCGATTTTTCCGATGCGGACTCAAACGTTGTGTGACCGCCATCAAGCTCAACTCGATCATGATCACTTGATTCAACGTGCCCACAACCTACGTCCACCACTTACCTCGATGTACCTGCTTGAGATCGTTTAAAGTTCGAACTACTTGCGACTTCTGAACTTGGTCCGGGGTGAGGTACTAGGCCGAGAGGGGTCAGTGAGCCCAATGTGTGGTCGTACTCTTAGTCTTGGATAACAACACAAGAACTCGGGCTTAAGGCAGTGTTCAACGAGACAACCCACTGTGTACTCCTACACAGTTTAGGTCAAATTCACCAACACGTTACCACCATCATTCAGATGATCACTACCATCCCGACTCACAACAAAGTAGCCCCATTGTAAACTCTAAGCATGCAATAAGCTGTAACAGTTGCAGGGGCCACATGATATCAAACAACTCCTAGATCTGCTAGGATAGTGGTTTGCTTACTACTGTGACAAAATGATAGGTCATGCAAAGGAATAGGTTCAACTAGCGGTAGAACGTATCATCGTGACATCCTAAACATGCATAAGATAGAATGAGAGGGAACTGGGATTTTATCGACATGATCAAAGAGGGGGTGCTTGCCATGCTGACGATCACGAGTTACTGTACTTCTGATGTGAGGTTGAACTCGTCTCCGAGATCAACTCTACTGAGAAGAAGCAATCACTGAAGCACTGAAAATAAAGCACACATTCGATAAATTGGAATGCACAACCAAGATGGCATGATATTATGATGAACATGGGTTTGTTGTGCTTCTTATGTCCATGTGAAAATTATTGCATTGCAATGGTTGAAGTTGGAATGGCATTAGTGATTTATTTGAATTTAACCAAATTTACCAAATAGCAAAATGCTACTGATCCATCATGGTAAACATTTCAAACATGGATGAAAGTTGCATATTTGGATAGAGAATTTTATTATGATCAATTTTCATATAAAAACATTTCAATTGGAGTTACGGTTTAAAAGATATTCAAATTCAAAGTTTTGAATATTTTCTGTAATTTCTGGATTAAAATTAATTAAAAAGGGCTTACTGCGTCATGGTGACGTCAGCACGACGTGGAGAGCGAGCTGACAGGGGGGTCCCACTAGACAGTGAGAGGGGGTTAATTCCATGTTTAATTAACCCCTGGTTAATTAGAGGGGGCCCTGGGCCCACCTGTCAGTGGCTGTTATGGGTTAGTTAGTAGGGTCATTAGGCCCTAATAGCCGGGGCGTAGCCGCAGTGCACGGGGGCAGCGGTGGAGGGCACTAGGACGTGCCTCTCGCTCTCGCGCGTCCAGTAGAGCTAGAAGGGGGACTCGAGGAGGCTCTGGGCCATGGCTACGACGACGGACGCGGCGGCCGGCTTCTGTCCACGGCGGGATTGACGTCGAGACGTCGAGGAGGAGCACGGGGAGGTGGAGAGTGACTGGAAGATTCACCTAGACGCGATGGTGAGCGCGGCATCGATGGGGAGGAGCTGGAGGAGGCGCACTTTGTCGCCGGAGCTCTCGGTGGCCGCGGCGGATCCTTGAAGAGGACGTCGTCGCCGTAGGCTCCCGGCTCGAATTGAAGCTGCAGCTCGTCGCAGTCGACCTCGAGGAGCTCCCTGGACAGCTTGGCTCGCCGGAATGGGCACGGTGGACGCGTGGACCAGGACGGCGTGCTCCGGCTGGGGCTCGGGGTTGCGCGGGATTCGGCGAGGAGGAAGAAGGGGGCAACCAGAGATAGGGGGGAATGGAGAGGGCGTCCACGCGAGGCTTCGAGGCGTGCAGAAGACGCCGGGGAAGCAGGCTGCTCGCCACGGCGATGGCTGCATGCCGTGCACGCAGGTGTGCACCTGCCTGTCCAGGGTAGAAGACGACCCTTCCCCTTTGGGCTGGGTTGCTTCTGCTGGGCCAGGTGGGCCAGGTAAGTGGTAAGTCCCCTTCCTTCTGTTTTCTTTTTATTATTTTTCTGTTTAATTTGTTTTCCCTGAAAATAAATACTAGGGCATTTTATAAAAACTCCCAATTATTTTTATAAAACCTAGGTGGCTTATTATTAGTGAACCCCATGTTTTGGGAATTTTTGAAATTCAAATTATTTGAATTTCAATTCCAATAGGCAATTGATTTAATTTCCAAGCTACTGTTTGGATTTTTGAAAAATCAATGAGCATGGGATTAATCCCAAATCACTTTTAAAATGATCACACTCATTTTTAGGATTTTTCAACACATCCAAAAGAATTTTGGAAAAGGATTTATTTATGGCCTTTTATTTTAATTGCTTTGGGGCTTTTCTTTTCCCCATTTCCTTTTCTTTTTGCAAAAAAATTCATGATGCAAAAATTCTAGCTTAGAAAAGAACAATCCTAAATTAGGGTTCTGACAACTCGCCCCCACTCAAAAGAATCTCGTCCCGAGATTCAGAAGTTTTTGGGAAGAGTGTGGGGTACTCAACTCGTAGACGATCCTCTCGTTTCCAGGTGGCTTCTTTCTCTGAATGATGTGACCACTGCACTTTGAGGAATCTGATCTTCTGACGTCTAGTGCTACACTCGGCTTCATTAAGAATACGAACAGGGTACTCTCGATATGAAAGGTTATCTTGGAGATCAAGCGTTTCGTGGTCTACTTCGCGGATGGGGTCCTTGAAGAAACGCCTGAGTTGAGAGACGTGGAAGACATCATGAACCTGGGAGAGGTGAGGGGTTAGTTCCAATTGGTAGGCAACTTCTCCATGTTTGGCGAGAATGCGAAAGGGACCAATGTAACATGGGGCCAACTTGCCTTTGATACCGAAGCGATGGGTACCCTTCAGAGGAGTAACCCGAAGGTAAGCCTTCTCATCGAGATTGTAGCTTTCTTCCCTATGATGACGATAATAATAGCTTTTATGACGAGACTGGGCTGTCTTCAATTTCTCACGAACAATGCGAACCTGCTCTTCTGCATCCTGAATCATATCCGGTCCAAAGAATTGTCTTTCACCGGTTTCTTACCAGTTTAGGGGTGTTCGACATTTTCGTCCATAGAGAATTCAAAAGGAGCCATGCCACAACTAGAATGGAAGCTGTTGTTATACGCAAATTCGGCAAAAGGAAGAGAATTCTCCCATTTCTTTCCGAAAGAGATAAAACAAGCTCTGAGCATGTCTTCGAGAATTTGATTGACCCTTTCTACTTGACCACTTGACTGCGGGTGATAAGCGGTGCTAAAGGAGAGGTGGGTTCCCATAGCATTCTGAAAACTTTCCCAAAATCGAGAAGTGAAAAGACTACCATGGTATGAATTGATTTCCAAAGGAATACCATGAAGTGACACGATTCGGGAGACATACAAGTCCGCTAACTGGCTAGCAGTTATAGACTCGCGAAAAGGAAGGAAGTGAGCAACTTTGGAGAGTCGATCAATGACAACGAAGATGGCATCATTTCCTTTCTGTGTTTTTGGAAAGCCGGTGATGAAGTCCATACCGACTTTGTCCCATTCCACCTCGGGAATAGGCAAAGGTCTAAGAGTACCAGCAGGTCTTTGATGTTCTGCCTTAACGCAACGACAAACATCACATTCAGCAATGAACGGAGCAATTTCTCGCTTCATCCTAGTCCACCAAAATCTCTGTCGTAGGTCTTGGTACATCTTTGCGAGACCAGGATGAATCGAGAGGGGACATTCATGGGCTTCTTTAAGAATCAGCTGTCTAAGGTTCTTATTCTTCAGTACTACTATCCTATTCTCGAAGTATACAATACCTTCATTGTCTAGGGTAAAACATTTAGCCTTACCACTAGCAATGTTTTCTTTGATGTATCGGATACCTCGAGCACGTTTCTGTGCAGCTTTGATTTGATCCTCAAGAGTTGGTTTCACTACCAAGGCGGAAAGGAATCCATAAGGAAAAATCTCAAGATTAAGCTTTCGTAGTTCCTCATAGAGAAGTGGTTGATACTGTTGTAACATGAGGTTGTTACAATACGACTTACGACTTAGTGCATCAGCCATGACATTGGCTTTGCCTGGGGTGTAAGAAATTCCTAAGTCATAATCTTTTATCAACTCAATACAGCGTCTTTGCCTGAGATTAAGATCTGGCTGGGTGAATATGTATTTGAGTCTTTGGTGGTCGGAATATATCTGGTAGTGATTACCAAGGAGGTAATGTCGCCAAGTCTTCAGGGCATGAACTACGGCAGCGAGTTCAAGATCATGGGTAGGATAGTTCTCTTCATGTGGACGCAACTGGCGTGAAGCGTAAGCTACCGCATGTCTATCTTGCATAAGTATGCATCCTAACCCTTGCCGTGAAGCATCACAATAGATCTCGAAATTATTTTTGGTGTCTGGAGGCGCAAGTACGGGTACAGAAGTCAATCTTCTTTTTAGCTCTTGAAAGCTTTCCTCGCACATGGGGGTCCATTCAAATTTCTTATCTTTCTTGAGGAGTTCCGTTAGAGGCTTTGCAACTTTAGAAAAGTTCTCAACGAAGCGGCGACAATAGCTTGCTAAGCCAAGAAAACTCCTAACTTGCTTAACCGATTCAGGTGGAGTCCCCTCAAGGACGGCCTGAACTCTCTCGGGATTGACAGCAATGCCAATCGCAGAAATCACGTGGCCTAAGTAGGTCACTTCTAGTAGCCATAATTCACACTTTGAGAATTTGGCATATAGGCGATGCTCTCAAAGTTTCATCAATACCAGCCTAAGATGCTCAGCATGTTCTTCTTCGTTCTTCGAGTATATAAGGATGTCATCGAGGTAAACTACGACAAACTTGTCCAAATACTCCATGAAGATCGAATTCATCAAGCGCGAAAAGTGGCTGGGGCATTGGTTAAACCGAAGGACATAAAGGTGTACTTATAAAGACCATAACGAGTAGTGAAAGCCGTTTTGGGAATGTCCTCATTTTGGATCTTGATTTGATGATAGCCTAATCTCAAATCCATCTTGGAGAAGACAGAGGATCCAGCAAGTTGATCATAAAGATTATTGATCCTGGGCAGTGGGTACTTGTTCTTTATCGTTGCTAGATTTAGCGGGCGGTAGGCTACGCACATCCTATCTGTTCCATCTTTCTTCGTTACGAACAGAACGGGGCAACCCCATGGCGGTGAGCTAGGGCGGATAAAGCCTTTTGCCAACGAAGCTTCAAGTTGGATTTTGAGCTCAGCCAACTCACGTGGGGCCATTCTATATGGGCGTCTGGATATTGGGGGGGTTCCTGGAATAAGATCTACAACAAACTCTACAGATCTGTCAGATGGTATGCGTGGCAGCTCTTCTGGAAAGACATCCGGGAAGTCACGAACCACCGGAATATCTTCAATGTCAGGAAGAGGAAGCACATTCAAAGAATGCAACTAGGTTCTAGAGCTTGGTGAGGTGTAGCCAATTGTCTGGCCTGAAGGATGGGTGAGTTTAACTGACTTGGCTTTACAATCAAGGACAACATTCTCTCTTGATAACCAATCCATTCCTAGGATCACATCAATGTCTGAAGACTTGAGGGCTATAAGTGAAGCAAGGAATACTAAACCCTCAATTGCAATTTCATTCTCATGACTCACCATGGTGGTGCGCCATTCAGATCCTGGGGTGCGCACTACTAAAGGAGTACACAAGGATTCGAAAGGAATACCATGCTCGGTTGCGAAACTCTCAGACATAAAAGAATGAGATGCTCCTGGATAAAAAAGAACAGAAGCTGGAATGAAGTTGACAGGAAGGGTACCGAGCACAACGTCGGTTGCCTTATGGGATTCTAGAATGGATACATGATTCACATAACCATATTCATAGGCAGGAGGCTTGACATCGGAAGATTTGGGTAGTGGCTTACCACGACGAAAGGCCTGCTTTGGATTAGGTGTGGTGGCTACATGATTTTGGGGACACTCTCGAACATTGTGGCCTGATTGTCCACATTGGAAGCAAACACCACGTGGAATGAAAGGAACATGAGCACTTGATAGTCCAACAAAATTCCAAGGAGGGAAATTGGGTTGAGGTCGACGATATATGGTGGTTGGTGGTCTAGAAGCACTTACAGCATGACTGACGTCACTGAAGGGAATCCATACACAACGTTTCCGAGAACCTAAGCTAGAAGATGGTACGAACTCACAATCACGCTTACAAGACTCTTCGTACAACTCATTTCCATACTCGGCCTTGAAGGATTTGTAGACTAAATCCTGGAAGTTGACGAATGTAACATCCCAAAATTTTCAAAATTTTGGAATGTTAATAAATAATATAATATTGATTGAATTGTTTTGATTTTGGGATAAATGAAAACTTTTCCCTTGAGTTTTTGTTTAAACCTTTACAAACCATTTAATAAAATTGGATAATCATTTATCCAATAATGAAAATTTTGGTTGTGAACTTTATTCAAAATTTCAAAGAATGATTTTCTTTCTTTTGTCCTTTTGAAATTTGGTACGAACCACAATTAAATATTTCCGAGTGAGAATAAAATGACTTTCTTAAATTTATTGTGGTCCCATACTCATTCTCGAATTCTTATTTTGGAGTTTATTGGATATTGACGTTTAAGAGATATTTAAATATTTCCAATAATTTAATAAATAAAATGATAGGAGATAATATGACTTCTCCAAAAACAGTATTGGAAAATTTTAATAATGTCGTTAATGAGTTTTTTTTCATAAAAATATATTTCTAAAATTTATTCTGAGAGGGAAATATAGTTTTCCTAGGCTCTTTATGTTTTATTTGGCCTATACAATTTTATTTGAGAGTGTTTAACCCAAAATAGGATTCCTAAGTCAATTGGACTGAGGTCATCTATCTAATTTTTTCCCTCTATCTTTCTTTCCTTTTTCTTTATCTTGGGACAAATTTTGCACTAAGGCCCATAGCCCGAGCGAGCTGTCTTCTTCCTCTCGTTCGTTCATGTGTACGTGAACACAGAAGCAAATGGCCATGGCAACTGAAGCTCTTCCTCTTTTCCTCCCATCTACTCTTTTGACCGATTCACTTCAGAACCTACACAAAAATTGTGGACAAGTTCATGAGGAATCCATTCATGGAAACAAACACGCGTTTTAATGCTTTTAATTGTCCATAATTTTCTCCATGAATGCCATTAAATTCATTTCCAAAACCTCGCTTTTAATGCCCATTATTTCTCCATGAATGCCATTAAATCTATTTCCAAAACCTCGCTTTTAATGTTTATTATTTCTCCATGAATGCCATTAACTCCATTCCAAAACCTCACCCACTCTCCTTCTATGGACCTCCCATGACCCTATAAATACCGCCCCTAGGACCCCTTTGAACCACACATCCCCACGCATAAAGTCCCTCTTCAAAGCCCTATCCTTCGTGCGCAATTTCTCGTCGGAGTAAAGATGCATCCACACTTCCGGTGAAGATTTTTGTCGCCATGAAAGGTACCTAGTCCATATTTCTTCCTCTAGTTTCTTCCCCTTGCCGATGCGCACCGTTGTGACATATTTTTCCTCTCGATTACAAGGCCGGAGCACGCCGTCCGTGTCATTGTGCTCTTCATGCGTTCTTCTCTACTCCGGTGGAACTTCTCGGCTATCCGAAGGCGAACATGGAGCTATAATCTTGTCCATCGAGTAGCCCAAATCATCCTCTACCCCGTTCGGCTGTTCGTTGACGCCGGAGACCTTTTTCCAAAATTCCGGCGAGATCTCTGGTAAGATTTTCTCCCCTTTGTTCATCATTTTATTTGTACAAAATTGAAAAGGTGCAGACCTATCAGAACTCGCCACGTGGCATCCTTTTATTAAACCCGTAATTCATTTTAGCAAAAATATATAAACTTCAAAAATTCATATCTTCTAGCCCGTAAGTCGGATTTCGACAAATTTTATATCCCCAGATTCCTTGGAAAATGTAGTTTATTATTTTCCAGTAATATTCCACTTTTGATAATTTGAAATTTAACTCAAATTTATTTCTATAATTTGAGTATATTTGATATACATCTTATTCTATAATTTATTTGGAATATTTTCTTCATCAAATTTGATCCTTAAAATCAAATCTTTCTGTTTGGACAATTGTCACATTCTTTCCATCATATAAATACACTATTTTGAACTCAAACCTTCGTCTTAGCTTCCATTTAGTTATATCTCTTTTTTATATAAATTTGGCTACAAAAATTCAATCTTCTCAACAAGATCATCACGATTTCTATTGGATCTTTTTGAATCCAATCCAAGAATTGATTTCCTATTCAAATATTCATATGGACAAACCAACTGAGTTTGACATGCTCTCCATCCAATTGATTTTATAATCAACCTCCAACATATCCAATTGATTTTACAATCCTCGGATATATGATTTCCATCATATTTCCATCCAATCCAACTTGATCCTATCTCAACCTAACCATGCCATAGTAATTAGTTTATTAATAGTAATAACTAAATATTTATGTTGTAATTGTATCTTATTTGGATCTTCACTTTGGATTGAGTTGTGTGTTGAAGTGTTTCTCTTTTACCGTTAGATATATTGTAACGAGATGGAGAGATGACTACGAGTAGAATATTTCATCGTCAGGATCCAGGCAAGTTACTCTTTTGATCATGCTCCAGTATTACCTATATTTTTTATATGCATTGTAGTCCAACTTAAATATTATGCATTGATAGGATTATATATTATGCTATGCTATTACACCCAGTAGTTCATTGAGGTAGGTCTGAACCTTATATCATTGTCGCCACCGTGTAGAATTATACTGCTTTGCTAAGTAGACGTGGATTGGGAAGTAATCCATTATGAGGTATGAGTGACTAAGTAGTAAACAGGACCAAGATAATCTTAATGAACCACCTGGGTGGAATGGTTGGGGGCACCCTGGAGGAACCAGTGGATTTGCCTGAGTGACCTGGAGATGGCCAGTAATCACTGCGGAATGCCACCCAGTCTTAAAGGGATCAATCATATTTTTCATAACTAGAAGCTTACGTGTGCAGCCACAAGCTATTATGGGCTCTGGCTTGGTTGATTAGTTGTAGTGACTCTTACTAGGTGGTGCTACGAACGTACTTATGAGTAGGTGGGATGGGCACCGCCAGAGTGAGGGAAACTCTTCTAAAAGACCATGTCTCGACCTTCCGGTTCTCATAGAACATGTAGTGTGACGAACTAAAAAGGAGGTGGTCGAGTCTTGTGGGGAAAATTGCACAAACCTCTGCAGAGTGTACAAACTGATCATGATTAGCCGTGTCCCCGGTTACGGACAACTTTGAGCATCTAGAAGTGGGAATGTTGACGGATCTCATCATATTTAATTAATCAATCGGGTTTAATCAACTTTGGGAATAGATTGACTTGGAGAAACCAATTCAATCATATTATGAGCTTTGTAGTACTGTTATGATAATCTTTGAGTAGGACAAAATCAGCTTTATGCAAACTGAAACTCTTAGAGCTTTTCCACCAGCCAAAATTGCATGTAGAAGATATGTCTGTTATATATTTTTTTGGGAGTAACTTGCCGTACATTCAAAGTACTGACCCATTTTGGGCTGTAACCTTCGGTGTTGCAGGATTGTATATGACGAGTAAGTGATGCGATGTAGGGTTACGATGTCTACACTCAACTTTGCCGTTGGTGTTGATGGGACTCCACTTATGTATTGTTTGTTTCTGCGGTGTATTCTATCCCAAAGGCTATAAGGTAATAAATACCATGTATTTACGTTACTTTTTGACATGTGATTATGGTATTTCATCGAGTACTGTGTGTGCTAGCATACTGATCCAGGGATAGCGCAAAAGTACAATAGACTTGGTTCCCTTCGGGACCGGGTTGTTACAACGAACTCGTGAAGATTCAGATCATGACGAAGTACGGGGCTAAGTCCCTTGCGGAACCTTGCCTGTTTCTTGGCATCGGTGGATATCTCCTCTTGGCATAACATGCTAGACGAGTGAACTCACTCCGATACTCATGAACAGACATCTTTCCTTGGGTCAGATTGCAAAACTCTTCTTTCTTGCACTCCATCAGCTGATACGGAATATGATACCCTCGGAATTCATCACAGAAATCTTGCCAAGTCACCACGTGACCTATGGGCTGCATTGCTACAAAATTCTCCCACCACTGAAGAGCAGCACCCTCCAAAAAGTATGCCGCGAATAGCACACGATCACTTGGAGCAACATGGGCCGTCTCAAGCTTACGCTCGAGGGAACGAAGCCAATCATCGGCATCAAGGGGCTCAGAAGAACATCGAAATATTGGCGGGTTGAGGATAATGAAGTCCTGGATGGTAACAACACTATTACGCTGACGAGAAGTGTTCTGCTCAATACGCTCAAGAAGACGTGTCTGATCACGACGATTCTGCTCAGCCTCCATCATGATTTCCTCCGCAGAAGGCGGTGGTGGAGGATCTTCATCATCTCTATTACCAAGACTGAAATCAACACAACGATTTCCACCTGACATTCTGTGTGATAAGAATCATCAATCAGAATAGGATTTATAGTACACCTCTAAGCTAAGTCAACACGACTATAATGCAACGACATTGAAGTCACAGTCGGACAGCATAACGGCTGTGTCGGGATGAAAAATGAGACAACAAACAAGATGACAAACATCACTTCCAAAGAAGCACTATGGAATGATGAATCTGGAAGACCACAACACTCGTACAGCTACAAAGAAGCAGTCAACCAGATGTCCTAGTAAAAGACATAGATGAGCCTAGTCCTATCTTCCCGTAGAACAAGATGAGGGAGACTCAGAACTCAGATCGATGGGGGTAAGGAGAAAAAATAAGTCTTACATTGTTCCCTTATACCCAAAGTATCTATATAACTATAGAATGCTAGACTCGACATCAGCCAATGTTTGATAATCATAAAGACAGTCCTGCTCTGATACCAAGTCTGTCGGGAACCGGGGTTAGCGTATACAAGTACCGTTACAACACAATTATATGGAGAGCCGAGAACCGTACCCACTTGTCTAAGCAGACAAGGCCAAGCACAGAACGTTCTCAGAAAGCATCGAACGTGAGGAGCATCCCATCCAGGCCGGATGATCAACTGAGATGGGTCCTCATCGTCCGCACACAAGTCTAAATGATATGGGTGGTGAACTGTCATACTCTTAGACAAGTCGCCTCAACCATACTATCGATTGTATTATAACCCTTACATAGACTTAATCCAGCCCGATCACTTAGTCGGGGTCTAGGGAGGGCTCGATCATACAACAAAGTGTGCACGTGACAGAGTCACGAGAAATCGCATCGCGATGCCCCAAGCTGCGCACATCTAAGATCCACTTGGTGTATAAAATACCGCCAGCCAGATCACAACTAAGGTCTCGAAAACCCATATTAAGACATGCATGTTATAATCATACACGCAGCACACATGTCTAGTATGAACAGCAGGTATCATTGCAATTCTCTACAAAGTGTACAACTTTATTGATAACTCTTACAGAGTGCACACCGAGATCACAAGTCTGTGATCCAACATTACATCAAACATGCGGAAGCAAATTATGTCTTAGTAAAGACAAGTTTAACAAATGGCTTAAGAAGCGTGAAAGAAAATACAACGACCCTCTAGAGGGCACAGGCTGCTTTCTGGAACTATACGACTTATTCCACGTCGAGCTCGAGGTAGAGGCCACCATCAGGGTCAGTGGTCTCGTCTCTAAAACATAGAATAGGAAAACGTGAGTACAAAGACGTACTCAGCAAGACTTACATAGGAACTATACTACTCATGCACATGTATCAAGGCAAAGGGATGTGGGGTTTCAATGCAGAAGTGCCAGCTTTGACTTGGCTAGTCCTGTACTAAGAATACCAGAATGAGGTAAGGAGCATACACGAGTCCAAGTATCAAGTCTCCAACCAATACACCACTATGGTTACTTCCTAGACTTCCCACGAGAAAGCAGACCATAGCAATCACGCTTATCTTGGCAAATTTATAAGTAACCGTTCAAGTTGTCTATGATCAAGTGAAGGTCTCCAAGTAGTCCATAACCGCAGACACGGCTATTCGAATAGTTCATTAACCCTGCAGGGGTGTACTGCTACACACACGCACGCATCAGTTACCTCCTGGGAGTGGACCCTTCAAGCGAGTACCGGCGAGTATGTTGCCACGACACTTCACTCACAGCTCCATCTCTAGTCCTAAGGAGTCGCCTATTTGAATTGGGACCACGATTGGAATCCAGCCGATTTTTCTGATGCGGACTCAAACGTTGTGTGACCGCCATCAAGCTCAACTCGATCATGATCACTTGATTCAACGTGCCCACAACCTACGTCCACCACTTACCTTGATGTAACTGTTTGAGATCGTTTAAAGTTCGAACTACTTGCGACTCCTGAACTTGGTCCGGGGTGAGGTACTAGGCCGGGAGGGGTCAGTGAGCCCAATGTGTGGTCGTACTCTTAGTCTTGGATAACAACACAAGAACTCGGGCTTAAGGCAGTGTTCAACGAGACAACCCACTGTGTACTCCTACACAACCTCTCATCGTTCACCTTGTTTAGGTCAAATTCACCAACACGTTACCACCATCATTCACATGATCACTACCATCCCGACTCACAACAAAGTAGCCTCATTGTAAACTCTAAGAATGCAATAAGCTGTAAAAGTTGCAGGGGCCACATGATATAAAACAACTCCTAGATCTGCTAGGATTGTGGTTTGCTTACTACTGTGACAAAATGATAGGTCATGCAAAGGAATAGGTTCAACTAGCGGTAGAACGTATCATGGTGACATCCTAAACATGCATAAGCAATAATGAGAGGGAACTGGGATTTTATCGACATGATCAAAGAGGGGGTGCTTGCCTTGCTGACGATCACGAGTTACTGTACTTCTGACGTGAGGTTGAACTCGTCTCCGAGATCAACTCTACCGAGAAGAAGCAATCACTGAAGCACTGAAAGTAAAGCACACATTCGATAAATTGCAATGCACAACCAAGACGGCATGATATGATGATGAACATGGGTTTGTTGTGCTTCTTATGTCCATGTGAAAAGTATTGCATTGCAATAGTTGAAGTTGGAATGGCATTAGTGATTTATTTGAATTTAACCAAATGTACCAAATAGCAAAATGCTACTGATCGATCATGGTAAACATTTCAAACATGGATGAAAGTTTCATATTTTGATAGAGAATTTTATTCTGATCAATTTTCATATAAAAAACATTTCAATTGGAGTTACAGTTTAAAAGATATTCAAATTCAAAGTTTTGAATATTTTCTGTAATTTCTGGATTAAAATTAATTCAAAAGGGTTTACTGCGTCATGGTGATGTCAGCCTGACGTGGAGGGCGGCCTGACAGGGGGGTCCCACTGGACAGTGAGAGGGGGGGTTCATTCCATGTTTAATTAACCCCTGGTTAATTAGAGGGGGCCCTGGGCCCACCTGTCAGTGGCTGTTAGGGGTTAGTTAGCAGGGTCATTAGGCCCTAATGGCCGGGGCGTCGACGACTAGCCGCCGATGACCTGTCTACATGGCGGCGCCTTGCCGGAGTGCACGAGGGCGGCGGTGGAGGGCACCAGGATGTGCCTCTCGCTCTCGCGCGTCCAGTAGAGCTAGCAGAGGGACTCGAGGTGGCCCTGGGCCACAGCTACGACGACGGGCACGGCGGCCGGCTTATGTCCACGGCGGGATTGACGTCGAGACGTCGAGGAGGAGCACGGGGAGGTGGAGAGTGACCGGAAGATTCACCTGGACGCGATGGTGAGCGCAACATCGTCAGGGAGGAGCTGGAGGAGGCGCAATTTGTCGCCGGAGCTCTCGGTGGCCGCGGCAGATCCTTGAAGAGGACGTCGTCGCCGTTGGCTCCCGGCTCGAATTGAAGCTGCAGCTCGTCGCAGTCGACCTCGAGGAGCTCCCTGGACAGCTTGGCTCGCCGGAATGGGCACGGTGGCCGTGTGGACCAGGACGGCGTGCTCCGGCTGGGGCTCGGGGTTGCGCGGGATTCGGCGAGGTGGAAGATGGGGGCGACAAGAGAGAGGATGGGGGAATGGAGAGGGCATCCAGCCGAGGTTTCGAGGTGTGCAGAAGACGCCGGGGAAGCAGGCTGCTCGCCACGGTGACGGCTGCATGCCGTGCACGCAAGTGTGTGCCTGCCTGTCCAGGGTAGAAGAAGACCCTGCCCCTTTGGGCTGGGCTGCTTCTGCTAGGCCAGGTGGGCCAGGTAACTGGTTAGTCCCCTTTCTTCTGTTTTCTTTTTATTCTTTTTCTGTTTAATTTGTTTTCCCTAAAAATAAATACTAGGGCATTTGATAAAAACTCCCAATTATTTTTATAAAACCTAGGTGACTTATTATTAGTCAACCCCAAGTTTTGGGAATTTTTTAAATTCAAATTATTTGAATTTCAATTCAAATAGGAAATTGATTTAATTTCCAAGCTACTGTTTGGATTTTTGAAAAATCAATGAGCATGGGATTAATCTCAAATCACTTTGAAAATGATCACACTCATTTTTAGGATTTTTCAACACATCCAAAAGAATTTTGGAAAAGGATTTATTTATGGCCTTTTATTTAAATTGCTTTGGGGCTTTTCTTTTCCCCATTTCCTTTTATTTTTTGCAAAAAATTTCATGATGCAAAAATGCTAGCTTAGAAAAGCACAAACCTAAATTAGGGTTCTGACATGCTTGTACTTGCGGGTGCAAGGATTGTTTACTTTACACAAAGTTCTTTAATGCAGTTGTCTGTTGCTTTGAGTTTACACTTTGGTGGGATTCGCAACTTAATACGAGCGAGATGTTCTGGATAGATATCTTAAGGTGGATGATTAGTAGGTAGATGCAGATGGATTTCGGTCTACTTATCTTGGCGTACCACCCATGCTTTTGAGCCTCTTCCTTTCTTTATAGCATAGTTAGCATTGGTTTGCGCACATAATCCTGTCAATTGCCCAGCTGTAATTTGTTTACCTCGCATGGTTATTTTATCGTCTTTTGGGAGAGAGACATCACTAGTGAACATCATGGGACCCCGGTCCATATTTCCAATACATTACACCCACTATTTATTTTCTGCTTTATTTACTTTTCCGTTGCTATCATTATCATTATTGTCCCGTACGTTTGATCCTTTGTAAACAACAAGGCCGGAGGGATTGACAACCTCTCTAAACTCGTTGGGAGCAAAGCTATCTTTTGTGTGTGTGCAGGTGCACGTCAACCGCCTAATTGCTGGCGCCGTTGTCACCTTCTTGTCTTTGTTGGAGTCCTACTGGAGACAAACCTTGGTATCTCCACGGAGGAAAATTTGCTGCTGTCTACATCTCAACCTTCCAGTTTGGGTAACCAACGAGGGGCGACAAGCCATCACACGCGACATGTGGGGACGCTACTGCTATGGCAATAGTAGTAGCGGTCTTTACAGGGAGGCGCTACTGTTGCAACTTGTCAATGGGGTTAGGTGGGGACCACCTTTAGCAGTAGCGGGTCCCCGAAGGAGGTGCTACCGCTAAAGGCCTAGCAGTAGCGGGCCTCTAGAAAAGGCGCTACTGCTAATTAGTAGTAGCGCCCCTCTTCTGGGGGCCCTACTGTTAAGCCTCTACCGATAAGCTTTTTCCTAGTAGTGAAGGATGTGCAAGGATAACCAAACCCCCATACACTCCTCCTTGGGGTACTTGTCTCTTTGTGAACCTCCTGATTAGATTGAGAGTTACCGATAATAAGTGCATGAGTTCTTTGGACTAATGTAAGTATTCAAAAGTTGACACTTCCACCTTCCCATATTTGCTAGCCTCTTCAGTATCGTGCATTGCCCTCTTCTCACTCCGAGAGTTGGCGTCTACCTCGCCGGTGCATCCAAACCCTTGGCATGATACGCTCTATCATCATAAACCTCCTTATATCTTTCCTCAAAACAACCACCATACCTACCTATCAAGGCATTTACATAGCCTTTCGGAGATATATTGCCATGCAACATCCACCTTCTCATGACTTGATCTTCATGTCATACTTGTTCCTGCTACACTGGCAGAGGCATATATTTGCATACATCATGATAGCTTCTTCTTTATGATGAGTACTTTTGTAAAGTGTGAAAGATCTTCTATACTCCATGTAAAATAGAGTGTTGCCCCTAAGTGAGGAAAATATCCCAAAGAGGACAAATTAAAATATCCCAAAGAGGGCAAATGAGAGTTAAATAGAAAGAGCCGTTGAGGCCACCAAGAAAATAGAAAAAATAGAAAAATAAAATAAAAAGAGAGAAGGGGGCAACACTACTATTACATTTATGAGATCCACACTCGTACTCCCTCCTATATCTTGTGCTCCATAGGGATGATCATATATGCATATATCTATGTGGGGTCCTTCACACTATATAATTTGGCTTGTATATTCCAACGATGAGCCTCCTCAAATGAGCACTAGGTCTTCTTGAGCAAGCAAGTTGGAAGCACCGCCACTAGTTCCATTAGAGAGCTTTACATAGCTCATATGTGCATCCGTTGCATGGCAATCCCTACTCCTCACATCATATCTATCATTTGGCTTTCTCTCGCCTTTAATTTTCCTCATTGTTGTGAGCCTTTCACACCTTTTTGTCTTCCCCCTCCACCATCTCTCTCTCTTTGCCATCCTAAGTGTCAACTTTCTTCCTTACACTCATCCATTGCATGAGTGCTCAAAATATCGAAAGGGAGTGGATCGGTTTGACTTGTACCTGGCTAGTGGTCTAGGCACGAGTCAAGATAAGATTCCAATGAAGACTAAGTGTGCAACTTTAGTAGATTGAGTTCTCAATAAATAAATATTTCTCTCTCTCGTATTCCCATCCCACTCTTCTTGCACGCAAACACTATTTGGAGACATTCGAGTCACGGACAGCGAGATCTCTAGCACCTTTATGTTCTTATGTTGCTTGTTTCAATGCTAACATAGAATCTTGCCTGTTATGACTTGAATTGAATTACATCCTTGATTGGTTTACTTAAAGGTTCTTATATGGTTGGTAGCATGTCACCACAGAAATTATGCTTGTTATCATTTACCTACTCGAGGGCGAGCAGGAATTAAGCTTGGGGATGTTGATACGTCCCAAACGTATCTATAATTTCTGATTGCTCCATGCATGTTTTGGGTGATATTTATATACTTTTGATACATTTTCATACACTTTCGATCATATTTGGACTAACCTATTAACTCAGTGCACCCCAGTAAGAGTATCTGTGTTCTGCTGTCTTTTTATTTCAGGTTTTCCCATTGCGTAAAATACCACAAAAATCCCGGGAAAAATATGTAAAAAATCTGCGCAACTAAAGATTCCAGAGTCCCGAAGGGGGCCATAGGGGACCCACCAGTGCTCCAGGCGCCTTGCGGGTGCGGCCTAGGGTGGGGCCGCGCCAGGGGGCCGCCTGGACCCATGGTGGCCCCCTGGCTTCCCCCCTTCGCCTATATATTTCCTTCGTCCCGAAACCCCCGAGGACGGAACCCTTTTTCACGATCTCGCCTCTGTTCTGCCACCGCCGCGCTTCCAAGAACGGGAGCACCGGAAGACCTCTTCCCGACACCCTGCCGGAGGGATGATTGACCTCCGGGAGCTTCTCCACCTCCATGGATGCTTCCAAGATGATCCGTGAGTAGTCCACCTTGGACCATGGATCCATGACCAGTAGCTATGTGATGTTCTCTCCCCCTATTTGTTCTTCATGGATTAGACCTTGTGAGCTACCCTACATGATCAAGGCACATATGTAATTCTTTCGAATGTTGCTATGTTGAGTTTGTTGGGATCTGGTGGATTATGAGATTATGTTCAGATTGTGATGAGTAATATATTTGGTTCTTCTTGTAAGAGCAAAGTTATACCCTCATGAGTTTTGGATATTGTTGGTCAAAACAGTAGAGGAACTAACAAGTTTTCTAGTGTGAAACAGATGGTTAGGTTCCTGAAGTTATTGGTTGGTGATAAAGCTTCAACGAAGATTTACTCATTTATCGAAGCATATCCTCTGGAGCGAAGCTTATCACGGATGTCGACCCCTAAAAGGATAAGGAATCCTGAAGCACATCCTATCGAAGAAAGTGATCAAGATGGCGCAAGACTTAGTTGTTTTTGCGTAGTTTTTTTTACTTCTTTGAGTCATAGGAAAAACCGTACTATCAAGAGGGGTTTAGTAAATGTATTTCGAAGGGTTTGATGAAAAGACTCAGATCGAATCTAAACCAGTGAGAAGCCAGAGTCGAAGAAATCTCATGTGAGCTAGGTAATGCTTCACCAGCGAAGACTTTGTTCTTTCGGCTCCTGAAGCAGAACCAAGTCCGTGAGTCAGCTTTACTTGGACCGCAAGTAAAGTTGCGCATTGATTGGAAATATGACCGTTGGGGACAGGTGTCAAGCTGTCACATCGGGTTACTTCAGTCATTTTGCACCTTGGGATTGCTGCCTATAAATACGCCACCCCCACCCTCATTGGCGGGTGGGCTGCTCCAACATTGATTCCCTACAGAGGAGAGAGAGAGAGAGAGAGAGCAACCCCACCGAAGCATTTCAAATACCGATCCACCGAAGCATAAGTCCTATTGATCTGAGTTGATTCATTATGACTTAGGAAGAAGTTTGCTAGCCTTGTTATCTTGGAGAACTGCAATTCTCCTAGACGGTTAGAGAGTTGTTCTTCAGAGAGCGAAGAGTTATTGTCGCCTCGAAGTCCAGTTTGTCAAAGGTTTCGGTGATTTCCTCAATAATCAACCAAGAGTGAAGAACTGACCAAGCTCAAGGAGATTGGTGCAGTGGAGAAATGGACGGAGAGAGGTTAGCTCCTGTGTTCAATCACAAGTCCCTCCAACCAGACGTAGCACTTTGCAGAGTGTGAACTGGTCGAACAAACATCGCCGAGTCAAGAGTTCGTTTTACTTTCCGCACTTACATTCTGTTTGTCAATTGCTTCAGAGTTCTGCTTCGATGCAATTGATTCGATACTTCTGATTCACTATGTTCTGCTTCGATCACGTTCTGCTTCAATGTTTACCTTTCTGTTGAATAGTTTCGATTGCTGTGTTAGGCTTCACTTCAAAGTTTCATGCGAAATTTTGAAGTGATCATTCACCCCCTCCCCCTCTGATCACATACTTGGTCTAACAATTGGTATTAGAGCTGGTCACTCTTTTTGGATTAACCTCCTGGAGTGTTTTCAAGTATGTCTTCTAGTATGTCTTTCGCAGCTATTCGCTCTGGCGAACCTATTCCTATTTTCAATGGGAAGGACTACTCTTACTGGAAGGACAAGATGAAGAGGAATATTATGGCTATCAATTCCACTGCATGGCAAGTTGTCTTACATGGTGTTACAGTTACTGACAAGAATGCTATCACTCCTGAAGAAGCTCAACTGATGGATCTGGATTCGGTTGTCTGGGTGTTCATCACAAATCACTTGACTCCAGAAAAGTATCATGAAGTGAAGAATATTCCTTCGGCAAAAGGTGTCTGGGACTATCTTGAAAATATTGGTGAAGGTGTTTCTACTCAGAGAGATGCCAGAATTGACACACTCCGAAGCAAATTCTATCGCTTCAAAAGACTCGAGGGTGAAAAGGTTCACTCAATTTACAGCAGACTCACAGCTCTGGCAAATGAGTTGATTTCCCTCGGTGCTGATGATATAACTCCTCACTCAGTTGTCAGAACACTTCTTCGCTCGCTAGATGATTCGTTCGATCACATTGTTCTGATGATCAAGGAAAGGTCTGATTACAGACATCTTGTTGCTGCTGATGTTCTTGAGAGACTCACTACCTTTGAAATGGAAGAAGATGAGAAACGTGACATAAATGGTTCTCGAAGAAGATCTCATGCTCTGAAAGCAAAAGCTTCGCGTCATTCTTCGCCCGAAGTCAGTTCTGCTTCAGGTGTCGAATCAGATGATCCTGCAAGCATTGGAAAGGATTTGGCACTGATCATGAGACGCTTCAATCGCTTTCAGAAGAAAGGTTTTTCTTCACCCAAGAAGAGTTATTCTTCAAGAAGCTCGAGTCATTCTTCTCACCGTTCATCTTCAAGAAGCTCTCCATCGAAGGACAACTGCTGCTATAAGTGCAAGAAACCAGGACACTATATTGCTGATTGCCCTCTGTGGGAAGCTGAGAACAAATCGAAGCATTCTCTCAGAGACTCTTCATCGAAGCCTTACAGATCCTCCAGAAATCATGAGTCAAAGAAACATGATTCCAGTTCAAGAAGGGAAAAGAAGAAAGATTCTGATGATGATAAGAGAAAGAAGTATCATAAGAAGCGTGAGGGTTCTTCATCGAAGACTTACTCGTCTCGTCGAAGCAGCTCTCATCGTGCCAAGGCCTATCTGGGAAAGGAGATGAACTCAGAAGACGAAGCCTCTGGTTCCGAAGCTGAACAAGACTCAAGGTCTGCTTCAGGGTCCGAATCAGATGGTGTTGCTGGATTGGCATTTGCTTCGACAGATGCTTCAGTCAATGCTTCGAGCTCATTCTTCACCAACAACAGTAGTGAAGATGAAACTCCTGCATATTGCTTCATGGCCAAGGCAAAGGTATCTACATCCAAGTCAACCTATGATACCTCTGATTATTCCTCATGTGAAAGTGATACTAGGATAAGCTATGCTAAACTTGCTAAAATTGCTTCAATTCAACAAGATGAACTTGATTCACTAAGCAAAACCATTAAGAAGTCAGAAACGTTGTTGATCAATGAGATTGAGAAGAATCAAACTTTAACCAATGAGCATGCTGCTCTGAAGGAGAAGGTTGAAGAATTATCCTCTCGGCATGATCTTCTTTCAGTTGATTATGAGAAGCTTACCTATGAATTTCTTCAGAGGAAAGTGGCTCTCGAAAAACTGACAGAGGCTCATGAAGAATTGGAAAATGTCAATCTCTCTCTCATGGCTCAACAAGGTTCTGAAGCAATTGATAAATCTGAATCACCTTGTTTCGATTGTTTGGAACGAAGCAAAACTATTTCCAAAGGGAAAGCTCCTATTGTTATTGATGATACTAATGCCTCCGATGAGGAAAATTCTGCTGTTACCGAGGAACTCCTCAGGTTGAAAAACTTATTTGAAACAGGCATGTTCAAAAGTGTGCAAGGACAGCAATATCTCTGTGATATCCTGAGGAAGGCTCTCCTTCACAGGAATCCCAGGAATGAAGGTGTTGGCTTTGAAAGAAAGATAAATCCTGATGGCACATATTGGGAGCCTGAGCAGTATCCTAAGACTGTTTGGGTTCTAGCTAAGGAGAAACCCATTGATATTGCTAACCTTTCAGGTTTCGATTGCAAAATGAACAAAGTCATTGTGGATGAATCACTTGATTCAGACTACAAACTCATGAAAGATGAACAAGGAAAAGTTTCAGCTGAATATGTAGGTACTCCACCAAAGAATGGATTTTACAAGAGGCAGATATGGGTGCAAAAAGCACTTGTTGAAAAATTGCCTGCTAACCATTCTATGCAGGGAAAGCCTTCGGTACCACCGAATCATTTCTACTCTCTTGAGACAAGAAATGATCCTTTGGTGACCAAGTCAAATGTTCCGCAGAAGCAATACTATCGTACTGGTCGCCATACGTATCGTCCTCATAATAATCGTACTAAGATTGCATATGCTCATACTTATGCTAACCATTCGCAGAGGACTTACATTTATGGTGTGCTTGATGGTACACCGAAGCAATACACTCCTGTCCGATTTAATATTGCTTCGACCAGTGCTTCAACGTCTTCTCAGTCACCTGCTCGTTTGTGGGTGGTTAAGAAGAACTAATTCTTCTGCAGGGCTATGTCTCCGGTGGATCCGAATGGGTCATGGATAGTGGTTGTACAAATCATATGACCGGAGACAAGGAGTTGTTCACCGAAGAAAAACTATCTCAATCTTCTCTGAAGTACATTACCTTCGGTGACAACAACAAAGGTAAAGTGTTAGGTTTGGGTAAGATTGCCATATCGAAGGATAAGCACATTGACAAGGTTATGCTAGTTCAATCACTTGGATATAATCTTATGTCTATTTCAAAGTTATGCGATATGGGTATGCTTGTGTTGTTTTCTGCTTCGCGTTGTGTTGTCTTTTCACAGGATGACTATTCGTTTGTCTTCGAGGGTTACCGAAAGGGAGATCTATACATTGTTGACTTTTCTTCGGGCCCTGCTGTTTCCACTTGCTTAATGGCAAAAGCTTCATCGGGTTGGTTATGGCATCGAAGACTTGGTCATGCAGGGATGAGAAATCTTCATAACCTAGTGAAGAAGAATCATGTTATTGGTCTTACCGAAGTAAAATTCGATAAGGATCTTCTCTGCAGTGCTTGCGAAGCTGGTAAAATTACGAAGAAACATCATTCAGCGAAGACCATCATGTCTACCAATCGTCCTCTTGAATTGCTTCATATGGATCTTTTTGGTCCTCAAAATTATGCTAGCCTGGGAGGAAACAAATATGGTCTAGTTATTGTTGATGACTTCTCTCGATATTCTTGGGTTTTCTTTTTGGATGACAAGAGCAAAGTGGTTGAAATCTTCAAGTCATTCGCTAAGAGAGCTCAAACAGAATATGAATTATCTCTGAAGCATATTCGAAGTGATAATGGAACTGAATTCAAGAATACTCACATCGAAGATTTTCTTGATGATCATGGTTTTACTCATGAATTCTCTGCTGCTTATACACCTCAACAGAATGGTGTAGTTGAAAGGAAGAATAGAACTCTTATTGAGATGGCCAGAACTATGCTTGCTGAATACAAGAATCCTATTAGGTTCTGGGCCGAAGCAATCAATACTGCATGTCACATCATCAACAAGGTTTACCTTCACAAATTCTTGAAGAAAACTTCACATGAGCTTATCACTGGTAACAAACCAAATGTCTCATATCTTAGGGTATTTGGTGCTCCATGCTTTATTAGAGATATGAATCATAGCTCCAAATTTGCCCCTAAGGCACATGAAGGTTTTCTTTTAGGTTATGGCTCAAACTCTCACACTTACAGAGTCTATAACTCTCACTTTGGGAAAGTTATGGAAACTGTAAATGTAAGATTTGATGAAACTAATGGCTCTCAAAAGGAGCATTTGCCTCATGATCTAGATGAACCTCCACTTGATGAAGTGATTAGGTCCATGGCTATTGGTGAGATTCGCCCTGTCGAAGCTAATGAACGTCAAGCTGTAAGGGATGATGATGGTCCAATGTTCCCACACATAGCCCGGGGCGCTGGAAATCACCATCCTGAAGCTAATGATGAACAGGACGAAGAAGGTCAAGGGATCGAAGGAAATGCTGAAGCTGAACCCGAAGCTGATGCAGATTCTGAAGCATATGCTGAGCCTGAAGCAAATGATACTGCTTTATCACGAGTTCGAAGAAGAGTTGATGTGGATTCGATTCTCGAAGATATCAATCTACCAGGTCGTCCCACTACTCGATCTCGCACTCGCTTGGCTAACTTCTGTGGAAATTTTTCCTTTGTCTCTATGCTAGAGCCTTCAAAATATGATGAAGCCATAAAAGACCCTGATTGGTTATTGGCAATGATGGAAGAACTTCACCAGTTTGAAAGGAACAAAGTCTGGTCACTTGTTGAAAGACCAGATCCCTCGAAGCACAACGTTATTGGCACCAAGTGGATATTTCGCAACAAGCAAGATGAAGACGGTATTGTGGTAAGAAATAAGGCTAGATTGGTAGCACAAGGTTACACCCAAATCGAAGGCATTGACTTCGGTGAAACCTATGCTCCAGTAGCCCGTCTCGAATCCATTCGTGTCATGCTTGCTTTTGCTAACCACAAAAATATATTGCTATATCAAATGGATGTCAAGAGTGCTTTTCTTAATGGTGAAATCGAAGAAGAAGTGTATGTTATGCAGCCTCCAGGTTTTGAAGACTCGAAGAATCCTGATATGGTGTACAGGCTTCATAAAGCTTTGTATGGACTGAAGCAAGCACCTCGTGCTTGGTATGAAACATTGAAGGATTTCCTCCTGAAGAAAGGCTTCAAACCAGGAACAAATGACCCCACTCTTTTCACTCGATCATATAAAAATGATCTATTTGTGTGTCAGATATATGTAGATGATATCATTTTTGGCTGTACTAACTCTGAGATCAGCGAAGAATTTGCAAGGATGATGTCGAAGAAATATGAGATGTCAATGATGGGAGAATTGAAGTTTTTCCTTGGACTTCAGATTCGACAACAGAATTATGGCACCTTTATTTCACAAGAGAAATACTTGAAGGATTGCCTGAAGAAGTTTGATCTTGCTGAATGCAAGACCATTAGAACTCCCATGCCTACTAATGGTTTTCTTGATGCAGATGAGAAAGGGAAACCCTTCGATCAGAAAAAGTTTCGGTCTATGATAGGTTCACTCTTATACTTATGTGCATCTAGACCTGACATCATGCTATCAGTTTGTATTTGTGCTCGTTTTCAGGCAAATCCGAAGGAATCGCATCATACTGCTGTGAAGCGAATTCTTCGATATCTAGCACATACTCCTTCATTGGGACTTTGGTATCCCAAAGGCACTCAGTTTGATTTGATTGGATATTCTGATTCAGACTGGGCTGGTGATAGGGTTGACAGGAAATCTACCTCAGGCACTTGTCATTTTCTTGGTAGATCTCTTGTGTGTTGGGCTTCAAAGAAACAGAATTGTGTCTCAATATCTACTGCTGAAGCTGAATACATTGCTGCTGGCTCATGCTGCACTCAAATACTTTGGCTTAAGCAGACGCTGAAAGATTATGGTATTCATATGAAGAAAATCCCTCTGCTTTGTGACAATGAGAGTGCCATCAAGATTGCTCACAATCCTGTGCAACACTCTCGAACGAAGCATATCGATATTCGTCATCATTTTCTTCGAGATCATGTTCAGCGCGAAGACATTGAGATTAGCCATGTAAGAACTGAAGATCAATTGGCAGATATATTCACGAAGCCATTGGACGAGAAAAGGTTTTGTGCATTGAGATGTGAGCTGAACATCTTAGACTCACACAATGTTCAGTAAGATCGAAACTATTCACTGTATATATTCACCTTCGTTGTGTTATTTTAGTTTAGTTTCGCTTGAGTTTTTCTTCGCCCAAGTTTAGCTTCGTTTGCCATTTGCTGTTTGTTCTGTGTTTAGATTGCTTTATTTATTCGTTTCTTTTGTCCTATATGCTTATCACTTTTAGCTTCGTTGTTGTTCTTCGAAGTGATAAGTTTCGGACCCTACCTCTCCATTCTGCTTCGCTTCCAATCTTTTCGATCTTGAATGTTAAGCACAATTGAAACGGAAAGCATATTGCTTCGAACGTCATTGAGTTCCGAATCAATTGCTTCCAACTTTATCGAAGTTTTTGCTCTCGGTCAAGACTAATTCTTCGGCCGAAGAGTCTCCGTCTTCTCCGGGTCGTTGAGTTTCGCTCGCGATACGCCACCACATCTGAGCCATTGAATCGGAAGAGTCAGTTGCTGAGAACCGTACGATGTGATCTGATAACCGCTTCAGATTGTGCCTATTTAAGGCGATCCCCCCATCGAAACCGTTCCCACGCATTCATTCACCCCGACTCCTCCGTCTTCCTCCTCGAGCATCCGCAGAGCTACTCGTCCTCGTCGTCGCCGTCGCCGCTTCACTGCCGGAACGTCGCCGCCGTGGACCTTCCCCGTCGACGCAGAGCACTTCTCCGCCCTCCGTCGCCGTAGCCGCCGTGCGTCACCAAGTTAGGGTACGCATTGCCTCTCGGATCCAATCTTGCTCTCCGTGTTCTTCATCTAGGGTTTGGATCTGAGTTTGTTAGGGTTTTGATTTCTGTTTTAGGGCTGTTTGATCCGTGCTGATCTTTACAACTTGGGAAAGCTGTTCTTAGCATCGAAGCTATCCCATCTTCTCAGGTCAGTGGACAAGATTCGATTCATTCTCTGTTTTGGCTTAGGTTAGGTCTTGTTTTCGAACTAGTTCTAGCCAAAAATCATACAGAGACGTTGCATCCAATCTGAGATTGATCTGGGTTCCTATCAAAATTGATTTGTTTTGGTCGAAACTTTTGCCTGTGCTTATTCATTCCCTCTCCTTGGTTCCCTCTTGTCTACGACTCTATTCACAGGATGTCTGACGAAGAGGCTGCCATAGGGAATGAGTCTCCCATAGTTGATGGACTTGAGAATTTCCCTGAACCACCGAAGCCGAAGGGCAAAGGTGGCAAAACGAAGGAAGTGAATAATGCCAGAGGCATTCCCGAAGCTATTCGCATTAAGATGGGGTATAACACTCCTCCAGAAGAAACAGATCAGGATAGGAAGACGAGATTGCAAAGGATTCGCAGATATTGGGCTGTCAGGTGGTACAAGTTCAAGAGCATCCCAACTTGGAAGTGGGCAATGCAATTTTCTTTCAGTCCTCCTTACAGATACACCACAGTCATGTGTGCTCAGTACACCGAAGCCAACCGGATGAAGTACTATCCGAAGCCTCCGGCTGTTCCTCACCCAAATTCACTCAAGACTCCGGATGATTATCCAGATGAGAAAATCAGGCTTGCCATTTTGGCTGAAAAGAAGAGAATCCGCGAATAAAAGAAAGCTAAAGCTCTTGCAGCTGCTGGACTTGATGATGCTGAACCATCGAAGCCTAAGAAGAAGCGAAAGCTTCGGAAGCTTAGTAATTCGCCACCTCCTGCTTCAGATGAGGAGGCAGAACACGAAGCCGATGACGAAGCTGAAGCAGCTGCTCAGCTCGAAGATTCTATCGAAGAAGATCCAGCTGATGAAGCTGATGATGAGTCAGAACACTCACCCATTCCCCCCAGTCCCAAGAAGAAACTGATTCGAATGCCTCTGAAGAAGAAGGCTGGAGCGAAGCCGACTACTCCTAAGGGTGTTAAGTTCCAAGAACCTACAGAACCTCCTGCTCCAAAGAGGAACATTGACTTGACGAACCTGGTGGTCGAGGCACCCTTGTCGTCTAAGCCTCCCCGCCGTCCTGTTCCATCCGAGCAGAGGACCAAGGAACGGCATGACCCGAAGGCAAAGCCTGTGGCTAAGCCGGCTGCTGTGCCCGAAGCCAAAGCTCAAGAGCCTGTTAAAGCTTCGAAGCCAAAGACAACTGTGGCTAAGCCTGGTCAGACTTTTGCCCAGGTTGGCACAAAGAAGTTGACAGAAGTTGAGTTGAGGAAAAGAGACCTCATCGAAGCTGAACGCCTGCATGCCGAAGCTCAAGCCAAAGCTAAGGCTGAGAGAGAAGCAAAAGAGAAAGAGAAAGCTGATAGAGAAGCAGCTGATCTAGAGAAGCAAAGGAAGGAGCTGGCCGAGGCGAACCAGCAAGCTGAAGCGAAGCGCAAGCTTGCTGAAGCTAAATCTCAAGAGGCTAAGGCAGCCGCCGAAGCCAAACAACTTGCTGAAGCTGAAACCAAACGCCAAGCTCAGCTGGATATTCTTCGCACGAAGACGGCAGAGAAAGCTGCCAGGGCTGCTCAAAAGGAAGCCGCTGTGGACATGGCGCCGAAGGAAATTCCCCCGAAGCCAGTCGCAGCTCCTGTCCCCGAAGCCCAAGCTGAAGCTGAACACAGTGAGCACAACTTTCCAGATGCTAGGGAAGGTGAACTGTGGGACTGTCTGGGTCTGTGCCAGACATATTTCAAGCTTGCTGAAGCCATTCATCCTCACACTGTGGATATTGGAGATACATATATCTCACCTAATCTTTCAGCAATGGTCGAAACTTTGTACAATCAGCTGAGAGATCTGCATTCAAGGGATAGATCTGAAACTGCAAAGATCCTGAAATTTCAGAAGAAAGCAGATGAAGAATCTGATGAGGATTTCAAGAGTGAAGCGACTGCTGCTTCGAAGAAAATTGCTCCTGTAAATGAGCAAACCAAGCAGAATCTTCAAATTTTTCAAGGCAAGCTGAAATCTGCTATCGAAGAATGCTGCAAATCGCATAATGCTTCGGTCATGGCGCTTGACTCCAAGAAGCGCGAAGCCATGGTCCAGCAATTAGCTTCGCCTCTTCCAAAGCTGCAATCTAGGAAGAGACGACTGCTTGCTGACACTGAAGAAGTTGATGAAGTCAGCTCCCACCCAACCAAGAAAGCACCAAGAAAGGCATCGCCCCCACGATGCAAAATAATCAAACTTGGCAAACCATCATCGAAGCCATCCGCCCCCGAAGTTGCTCCACCTCCACCTCAACCCGAAGCCAATCCACCCCGTGTTCAAACTCCACCTCCACCTCAACCCGCTCCACAACCATCCACTCACGATAACTTTGCACCACAACCATCTCCACCCCGTCAAGCCGCTCCTGACAAAGATTACTCTTCAGCTCACTCTGCTGAGGAGTCAGAAGAAAAAGAAGAAGAAGCCCAAGTGCAAGCTGGACGTGCCGAAGCTGATGTCGCAGCAGAGGCCGAAGCCAATGAGTTGGCAATCGTCACTCAACCGCCGAGGCGAATCGCAGATGCCCGAAGGCATTGTATTCCTGCTCAAGACACCCAGCTGGACTCCCTCTACCCCAGAGAGACTTTTCCCATTTTCATGGGAGAAGGAACTTCTTCAAGGCACGGTCCTGAATTTGACATTGAAGTTCATCGCAAGAAGCTTAGATTCTTTGGCACTAGTCCATATGATTCACCAAGAACAGCTGATGACCTTCGTTTCTGGACAGCAGAACAACAAATCCTATACACGAAGCTTTACTGCCAGAAAGGTGTTCTGTTTAGACACAGATACTTGGATATGCACAGTTTATCTGCTGCCACCTGCTTCCAGAACATAGTTGAAACTATCGAAGCTCAGAATCTCACAGGATTATTTGCAATGGAAACACCATTCAACTCCGAGCTAGTGAAGCAATTCTATGCTACTCTGTATGTCTCTGGAACCCCAGAAGATACTAGCACTTGGACTCTTGAATGGATGATTCAAGGGAAAATCTTCAGGATGTACTCCGAAGAATTCATGGAAATTGTGAACATTCCAAGACACACTGGCAAACTTGCAAAGGTTCACATGTTACCGGATCCCACCGAAGCTGAATTCGCATCTTTACTGGATCCCGAAGTCACTGGAGATCTCATGCCAGAAAACATTCGCCCGAAGCATCTGGTGTTCAATTCCAAGACATGGTTCTATATCCTGTCAAACTCACTGATGCCTCTCAGTACAACGAATGAAGAATCAAATATCCATTATCCAACTCGTCATGCTCTTATGAAGCTCACCCATGGACATGTGTTTGACTTCGAGGATTGTTTTCTTCGAAACATGGTACAAGCCGCTGAATTGGTAAACCAACTGAAGCCATATGCTCCTTGGCTGCAAGCCATTTGCAACCATGGACGCAGCGAAGAATTCACAGCGAAGCATCACCCGAAGCTGTTCTGTCCTCCGGTCCGCGATACAATGAACATCTTCAGGTGGCCAAATGACCCCTTTGCAACTTATGTAGGAGTCAGACAGCACATAAATGAGCGCAATATGTCGAAGCGTTACCAGAAGGAAGTGTATCACTTCGAGGTTGCCATTCGGAATACTCAGTTGCTAGAAAATTTCATCGAAGGCAATCAGCGTCAGATGCAACATCTATCTGATGAGATCAATCGCGTTGGAAACATTGCAATGAACAACAACCAATACTTGAAGGTATTGAAGCGTCATTCATGGAAAGGACTCAAAAAGTTTAACTCTGTGAAGAAACTACAAGCTGACCGCATATTCAAAGAATATCCTCATCTGCAGCGAAACTTTTCCAGAAATGATTCGGTTGATCGCCCCAACCCCAAGATCCCACCGCTGGAGAAAATCGAAGAAGTACTATTTGTTAACTCCACCGAACAGATTCGCCCGGATACATTCTCTGATGAAGACTCCCACACGTCGAAGCACGAAGACGATCCCCTCGATGACAGCGACCTTGAATTGCTTCAACGCCGATGGACTTCGACGAGGAAGAGTCACCGGCTTCGACCGAAGGCGATACTTCAGGAGATGAATCTTCGTCAGGCGAAGACATTCCGCAGGGTCCCAGGGGTGCAGCTAACGCGTAAATGCTCTCGATCTGCCTCTCAACCTTTTGTCCTATTCTTGACAAAAAGGGGGAGAAAGTAGCATCGATTGAGTTTAGATTCGCTGCGGGGTTTAGGGTGTTGATTCGATTCGTTTTTGCGTGTGTTAAGATTCGACAAACTTTCCATTCACTTCGATTGGGTTGTATCTTAACGTTTTACTTCGGTTGTGAACTGTTTTATCCTTGTATATGTTAATAACCCCGTGCTTGCAAGCTGCTCTCCTATATTTATCTTGCAGGTGGTTATTTTCCTTAAGTTCACAGGTCATTGGATGATTGCATATTCTTCAAGAAAAATTATCTTTGTATGCAATTGATTCGCTAGGATATGTGTTAGGCTTCCCATTGATGATATTCTTCAACAAGCATTTACTTCGACTAAAAATCTTCGATGCTTGCATTCAGGGGGAGTCAAAAGCTTCATATCTTAGAGTTTGCTCTCATCTCAATTCAAAATTTCAAATCTATTATCAACGCCTGTTTTGTCAACAATAGTCCAAAAAGGGGGAGATTGTAAGAGCAAAGTTATACCCTCATGAGTTTTGGATATTGTTGGTCAAAACAGTAGAGGAACTAACAAGTTTTCTAGTGTGAAACAGATGGTTAGGTTCCTGAAGTTATTGGTTGGTGATAAAGCTTCAACGAAGATTTACTCATTTATCGAAGCATATCCTCTGGAGCGAAGCTTATCACGGATGTCGACCCCTAAAAGGATAAGGAATCCTGAAGCACATCCTATCGAAGAAAGTGATCAAGATGGCGCAAGACTTAGTTGTTTTTGCGTAGTTTTTTTTACTTCTTTGAGTCATAGGAAAAACCGTACTATCAAGAGGGGTTTAGTAAATGTATTTCGAAGGTTTTGATGAAAAGACTCAGATCGAATCTAAACCAGTGAGAAGCCAGAGTCGAAGAAATCTCATGTGAGCTAGGTAATGCTTCACCAGTGAAGACTTTGTTCTTTCGGCTCCTGAAGCAGAACCAAGTCCGTGAGTCAGCTTTACTTGGACCGCAAGTAAAGTTGCGCATTGATTGGAAATATGACCGTTGGGGACAGGTGTCAAGCTGTCACATCGGGTTACTTCAGTCATTTCGCACCTTGGGATTGCTGCCTATAAATACGCCACCCCCACCCTCATTGGCGGGTGGGCTGCTCCAACATTGATTCCCTACAGAGGAGAGAGAGAGAGAGAGAGAGAGCAACCCCACCGAAGCATTTCAAATACCGATCCACCGAAGCATAAGTCCTATTGATCTGAGTTGATTCATTATGACTTAGGAAGAAGTTTGCTAGCCTTGTTATCTTGGAGAACTGCAATTCTCCTAGACGGTTAGAGAGTTGTTCTTCAGAGAGCGAAGAGTTATTGTCGCCTCGAAGTCCAGTTTGTCAAAGGTTTCGGTGATTTCCTCAATAATCAACCAAGAGTGAAGAACTGACCAAGCTCAAGGAGATTGGTGCAGTGGAGAAATGGACGGAGAGAGGTTAGCTCCTGTGTTCAATCACAAGTCCCTCCAACCAGACGTAGCACTTTGCAGAGTGTGAACTGGTCGAACAAACATCGCCGAGTCAAGAGTTCGTTTTACTTTCCGCACTTACATTCTGTTTGTCAATTGCTTCAGAGTTCTGGTTCGATGCAATTGATTCGATACTTCCGATTCACTATGTTCTGCTTCGATCACGTTCTGCTTCAATGTTTACCTTTCTGTTGAATAGTTTCGATTGCTGTGTTAGGCTTCACTTCAAAGTTTCATGCGAAATTTTGAAGTGATCATTCACCCCCTCCCCCTCTGATCACATACTTGGTCTAACACTTCTCCTTTTATATTTGTGTTCTTGAGTAATTCTTGCATGTTCTCCGTTGTTGTTTATTGCTTTGGGCAAGTAGTAGGTAGTGAATCCAAGTGGGAGCTTTATGCTTGATTGTGGGTTCATGCCCCCTAATAACTAGCTTGAGTGATAGGAACATGAGTCTAGGGGATGTGTTGTTGTCACAAGGGGGAAAACAACGGTGCTTGTAACCACAGTTGCAAGGATTGTTTACTTTACGCAAAGTTCTTTTAATGCAGTTGTCTGTTGCTTTGGGTTTACACATTGGGTGGGGCTCACAACTTAATACCAGCGAGATGTTCTAGATAGATATCTCAAGGTGGATGATTAGTAGTAGATTCAGATGGTTTTCGGTCTACTTATCTTGGCGTACCGCCCATGCTTTTGAGCCTCTTCCTTTATTTTGTAGCATAGTCAACATTGGTTTGCGCCCGTAATCCTGTCAATTGCCCAGCTGTAATTTGTTTACCTTGTATAGTTGTTTATCGTCTTTTGGGTGAGATATATCAGTAGTGAACATCATGGGACCCTGGTCCATATTTCCACCACTTTTTACACCCTCAATTTACTTCATGTTTTACTTTCTAGTTGCAATTATCACTATCTATTATCTGTTGCGTTTGATCCTTTGTAAACGGCAAGGCCGGAGAGATGTACAACCTCTCTTTACTCGTTGGGAGTAAAGTTATTTTTTGTGTGTGCAGGTATAGGTAAAGTAAGCAATTAGAGGTTGTGAACGGCGACGTTGTTCACTTTACCACCTACTTGTCGTTGTCGGAGTCCTACCGGGCTGACTCTAAACCTTGGTATCTTTGCCAAGGGAAATTTTCCGCTACACTACATCTCAACCTTCCACTTGGGGTAACCTACGATGGGAGAGAAGTAGTTCCTCGCTAGCATCAGTTGGTAACCTCATGCTTTGACAGGACAACAGGGCAGACACCGATGTACTGGTGGTCCTGGCTGTTGTTGTTGTCCGTTGTGTTAACTAGTTGGGCAATGATAATGGTTGAAAGCGTGATAATAAAATGCTTAAATGGTTCGGTGGATGACTTGAGAGGCCGCAAAGGTCTGTACGCACTACCTTCACGTGGGATAAGGAGTTATGGGCTCCCTTGCATTGTAGTTTATTCGAAAGATCTTCAGACGTCAGCAGTACTGCGGCCTACGCCGGGAAGTGGTGTCTTCTTTGCTCAAGCGTGTGGTATTTTATTTTGCTTCACCGGCCAGCCATGCATCGTGCAGGAGCGTGAAGGGTGAGGGTCCTAGACCCCTGATCGCATAGGATTTAGTCCGGAAGATGGCCTCTCTGCTGAGCCTAGGATGGGTTGCGGTGTGTCGGATAGGCTCGGTGAGGCATTCCTTTTCAAGGTGTACATCACCCTGGAGATCTGAGCGTGCATGCTTAACTGTAGTGCACCCCTGCAGGGAGTTTAATCTATTCGAATAGCCATGTCCATGGTAACATGACGCTTTATGCTGAAACCAGATCGTACTACTACAAACTACTACTATTAAACTGTTGGTTCCGGGTTTTCTTCCTCGCAGGGAAGTCGAGGAATGGAACTCGGAGGCATTGATAATTGTTAACTAATACAACATACTATTATACAATGCTACATCAACTTATGATGCATTGTTAATACATTCGTGTTTTTATAACTGTTTAAACTGTTGGTTGTTCTCATCTTGTGCTTCAAGACTTGTGTGAAGATGCTAGTCTTCGATAGGCCTAGCATATTCCCTCTTACCCTCGTACTTCTATCATACAATCCAATATACAGCCTCTTCATCAATTTTGATACAAGTGCATAAATTCTTAGTAGCCTGGGTTTAAGTCTCGTTGAGTATGCTAGATACTCACCCTTGCTTTCCCCCTCCCCTTTTTGTTTTGTATACACGGTTGCTGCAATCAGACGTGAGGCGTCCAGGAGCAGGAGATCCCCGATGCCGACCACCGCAACATGAAGATCCCCGATGCCTTCTACGACATGGAGATCCCCGACGACTAGGTGTAGTTTGGAGGTTCCCAGGCAGGAGGCCTCGCCTTTTCGATCGTTGTTGTTTTTGTGCTGGCCTTCTTAAGGAAAATCATGTGTACCTTGTGTCCGTACTCAGATACTATTGCTTCCGCTAACTTTGTGCTCTCGATTTTTTGTATTCGATCCCTCGTGGCCCATGGCTTGTATTAAACAGCTTGTATTCTTTTTATTAGTAGAGTTGTGTTGTGATATCATGCCGTGGGTCCTTGATCTCGGTCGTGTACCTTGCATGTATGATTACTATACACGGTGTAAGGCCCAATATGCGGTATGATTCCAGATTAAATGTTTCCATCCAGATCCGAGGACGAAGCATATATCGGTCCCACCGTGACATATGACAATGCCATATGCCCCAGAGTTCCAACATGATATCACAACATTATAACTACAAGGATACAACATCTCATACAATCGTCATACAACAGCCTTAATACAATACATCAGCGTAAGATACAGGTCTAAGTACAGACTACAATCACATGCATAGTGGCAAAGGTAAAACACATCATTCCCATGTCCACACGGGTCCAGGCTCTCCGCCGGGATCCACCTAACTAGTCGTCGTTGAGTCTCTGCGAAGGCGTCTGGAAGAAGGTTCGTCGATCTCCTATGTAGTCCAAGATCGTTTGCAGAACGTGCGTAAAAGAGAGAAGAAAGGGGTGAGCTATATCAACAAGTCTTGTAACTAACTTCTCACGGTAAGAAGGGGGTAGTGGTTGAGGTTGCAGCCGCACTAGCAATATATGATGTGGCTTACGATCTATTTAGAGTAAGATGAGAACCAAGCATTCGTTGAGGAATCGCCTCCAACAAGTCTGCTATCAGCTACTTACGCAAACATAACACCTGTCATATCCTTGTCCTCCCCTTCACATCCCAACGAAGAAGAAGCAGCCAAGGCACACACATACATTGATCAAGTTATTAAGATTATCTTAGTTGTTGTTGTCTATGAACAAGGAGCAGGTCTCAAGTCGTCCATAACTGTGGACACGATTTCTCGAAAAGATTTAAATCTGTAGGGGTGTACCAACTGCCCATTACAAGGCTCCGCACGCACACCCATCTCTCTCAGTTGCTACCCATCACAGGAAACCATTTTATGATTTAGTTCCAAGAGATCCAAAACAACATGTCCCTCTAACTAACAACGCACAAATCCGGGTGGCCCCCTGGGAGTCGACACCCAATGCAAGAGCCGGTCACGCCCTCAGATCGGACTCTTCCGTATGGCTAAGGTCGGGGTTAGCCTCACCTGAACTCAGGGGCTTCCCTAGCTCACCAGTGTGGACCAACAGAGGAACTCTGTCTCCACTGGCCCGGGTTGTTTTACAACTGCTGGGGGCCCAACCAAGCACACACATGGTTTCAAATGGTAAATCAGCTTGGGCCACCTCTAGAAATGTTTGGAGCTAGGTAGGTAAGAAGAGGGGACCCCATAGCATCCCACACGCGGTTAGGCACGCTCTTCAAGAGACACAATACCCGGAACTCGGGTCCTAGGTGACTCGAATGGAACTAAGCATCGGGGCGGGATAGCCTAGACCTTCCATCTTTCGTCGAATATAGCCAACATTATAATAATCATATCATCCACAATAATAGAATAATGTGATAGCCCAATCCAAGGAGTAACAGTGGAACAGTTTTAGCATCCTAAGCATGCATACTAAGAAGTGGTTAAGCAAGCAAGGTACATGGCCAAACAAAGGTTTGCTGGGATGTGGAGGACATGGTTGTTTGGGATTATTTGAGAGGCATAAATATGAAGTGGTAGGATCAAGCAATCGTTCTATCCTATACCTAGGCACAAGTGTGCTGAAAGTTATAAGCATGATATATGCTCCCCCTTACCTAATGAGAAGACGAAACCGAAGGTGTAGTCGATTGGAAGCTCGCATCGTCTCTGAGAGTAACCGCGAGAGCACACAAGAAGGAAACACCGGAAAGACAATCGGCGATCAAGCATCTATTACTACGAAGCAATCACCAGCAAAACAAATAAAGAAGGCAACACGAGACAACGCACTACGGCATCGCGTCTATCGTCGAGAGTGGTTACTAACAGGTTAAGTGAAGTATTCGTCACACACGACGATACCACACATTTAGAATGGTTCAAGTTGTTTAGCTACACAACATGAGCAAAGGTTGTTAACATGGCATCTCACTCAAGCATGGCATATCACACAATCATGGAAAGAGGTGAAGCACAAAGTAAACTACCTATGCTAGTCAATTTAAGTGAGGTAAAATCCTAAACATGGCACATCACTAAGTACCCCACGACAATTAAAGCATTTGGTACTGTTCTTCCCTAAATCATATTTTAGGTTGGTTAACAACAGCATAAACACAAAGTACATGAAATTCTTGTCGAGTTACATGTAAAGAACACCCCAAACGAAGTTACGGTTAAAAAGATACAAGCAACACAAGTTATAAACAAAATCTTCCAACATCAGGTAGCACACTTGAGAGCAATGAACCAACATGCTAAAGGTTGAAAACATGCATCAAAATGATGTGGATCAAAATTAGACATGACAAGCATTAAATGGAAACAAGGTTTCATGTATATGAGCACCAGGAATAAGTAATTGTAACCCATGCAAAATGCTAAAATATACTACTGGTCTATAGGACTTAGTGAAATTTTAGGGTATGTGACAAAAAAATAGCAAGTATGCACTTTGGGAGCTCAATAACTATATGTACAGTAAATACATCATGGTAAATAAAAGCATGGGATCAAAGTACACATAACAAGGAGAAAATAATTACATTGGGGCTAAAGCATATGAGGCATGGATCACTAACTATAAGGCGTCAAAGTATCAACTTTATACAAACAACAACACATGTTAACAGTGTCACCAATTTGGAGCAAGAAATAAATTAGCTACAGCAGGCAAACATGATAAGGGAATGCATATAATTGGAGTTCACATGATGCTTAACACATACAAGAAAGGATCAATAGCATAGGCCTCATGGATGTGACACAATCCTCAATCAAACTTTGAATAAAATAACAACAACTGTAGTAAACAATTTGGTGCCCACTTCGACAGTGATTTACATCAACTAGATGGCCTCAAAACAATTAAGTCACTATCAAAAAACAGTAGAGCACACAAAACTGAGTACTTTTCCTTTTGGGCGCATCGCTATACTGGCTACAGATCTCTCGCTATTCTCACCGCAAAATAGTACAACAACAATAAAAACAGAAATGACTTGGCCAAAATTACAGAGAGCTAGGGAAAAAATAGGACCTTGTGGGCCGCGGCCCAATAGGCCAAGGTGGGTGAGGATTAGGACGGTGTCGCCCTAGGCCAGAGGGGAGGCGGCCAGGCCGTAGGAAGGTGGTGGGCCACGGTGCTCGGCTGCGGGGGCGTGGCGGCCCACCTGGCGACGAACCGCCCGATCCTGATCGGATCGGGGTGGCGGCGGACGGCGGCGCGGCTACTCCGGTGGCGGCCCGGTGAGGTCGAAGGAAGGGCATGGGGCGGCGAATCTGGACAAGGAGGTGGCGGGGGATCCGCCGGATCCATCCAGGGCGGCTGTGGTCGCCGGCGTGGCCGCGGCTGGATCGAGCGGCGCGGCGGTGAGCTCGGGCCGCTGCTCGGTTCGTCCAAGGCGGCGGCGCCACCTGCAAGGAAGGAGAGGCGGTGAGTTCAGGGGAGAGGGGGAGCCGCGGGATTGGAGGAGAGGCGACATGCACGGGCCGGCGTGGCGGCTGCTCGCCTGTGGGGAGAGCCGAGCGACGGCGACGCGGTGGTCGGGCGTGGAGGCGGCTCCACGTGAGGTGGAGGCGGTGGTGGCTCGGCGCGGCGGGGCCCGGATCTGGCTGTGGAGGCGGTTGCGGCTACATGGCGCCTCCCGGGTCGTCGGATCTGAGATCCGACGGTCCTGGATGGTTAGGGGCTAGGGTTCGAAAATGGGGGGTTTTGGTGGGCAAATCTGGCAATTTTGTGAGGGGGTGGCTGCAATTTGTGTTAGGGAAAACCCTAGAAGGGCTAGGAGAGAGTGGGGTCTATTTATAGGATGGCCTGGATGGCAGGTTTACGCAAACGCCCCCGGTCTCTCGTGCGCGTCCGGTGCTTCACCTTTCTGACCACCGGGAGTCCATACGACCTTCGATTTAGAAGAAATCTCGAACCACGCGCTCAGCGCGGCGAGCCCGTCAGTTCTACCTCACTTCGATACCATTCCGAGAACATTTTCCGGCACCCAATAAAATAATCCGTTTATTGAATAAGCGGGGTTTTCGTTCTGATGGAGATGGCTGGTCTTCTGTCGGAAGTTGCGACGATGCTCGGGTGAAACCCGATGTCGCAAGGTTATGTGCCATGGTGGAAAAGGGTTGGTAACGCATGCCGGTACGAGAAGAGGGAGAAATATAATCACCGATTAATAAATCGGCGAAGCAAGTACTAGAAACAATTATAGCAATCAGCAAAATAAAGCAACAAACAATTTTTTTAATTTGGGTGAAAATCCTGGGCTATTACACATGGTCCGGTTTTGGGGGCGTCACAAATTGGTATCCGAGCCGACTGCCTGTAGGATACCCCCTTTACACTCCTTGGTCGAAGTTGAGTCTAGTCTTTGCAAAACTACTTTAATAACAATGTCGTGTGGCTTATCGGCCCATGTCGCAAAACTGGGTGGTATTAGGATCTTTTTCTCCGCACGTTTACTTTGAGATTCTGCTCTCTCTTCCTTTCGGGTTAAAGATATTGCTAACTCTAACTCTAGGTTCTCGTGACTACTTCCTCCCGGAGAGCCCTTCATTCCAGATGATCGCCTGATTCACCAGAGGACCCCGACGATTACCCTCAGATGAATTCCCAAGACCCTATGTGTTCATCGCTTTTGCAATCCCCTGCCACCGATAAGTTCGTATAGATAATTGCATCCACCTTCCCGGTCTGGAAATCATAATTCCTTTGTACGTAAGAGTCGAATTATCCGCTGCTTCTATCATCCGATGCCTTGCATTATTTCTTCTCCTGGTTGAGTACGGTACTCATATCAAATTCCTTGCGGTCCATCGGATCCTTCGGTGGATTATTATTCGTTTGGTCTTGCATATTCTAAAACCCTTGAGTTCTTCCCTTGATACGAACTGACTTTGGTGAGTCATATCCCCTACTTTGACCTCGGTACTCTACTTTTGTAGTTGTATCCCTTACTTATGTTGTTTGTTGTATAGATTCGTAAAATGTCCCAATGGGTTACATCTATGCTTCAACCATCCATGTGAACCCGTAAACTCCTATGGGTCATACTCTACTGGTGCTACGCCAGATAATGATTCAACACAACCACTTCATCGAAAGCGAGAAGTAAATGGAAGGTTACACATTGAATAAGTGGGAGTCGACCCCGGACCATTGTCTTCATGCCATGGATACGATGTGGAACTTATCATGAAATCTCCTGGTAAAGATAATTACCCCCTTTGTATAAATTCTTCTGCACCTATGATCTTCCATTCTACATTCGAGTATTTGATGACAAGAGAGTTGACTAGTGCAACGCCTCTCCTCGTTGGCTACCCCAAGTGGAAGGTGAGATGTAGTATAACGGAAAATTCCCCTCGGTGAAGATACCAAGGTTTGTCTCCAATAGGACTCCAGAGATGATAAGTAGGTGTCAGCGGCGCAACTGACGCGGACGTGCACACAACACAAATACCTTTCCTTCCGAACGAGTACAGAGAGGTTTTCAATCTCTCCGGCCTTGCTGTTCACAAAGGATCAACACAACAGATAATAATGATAGCAACTGCAAAGTAAAAGCAGGAAAGTAAAGAGCGTGTATATAGTAATGAGAATATGGACCGGGGTCTCGTGATGTTCACTAGTGATGTCTTTGTCCCAAAAGACGATAAAACTGATATGTGAGGTAAACAAATTACAGCTGGGCAATTGACAGGATTATAAATGTACCGCAATGCTAATTATGCTTCAAGAAAAGGAAGAGGCTCAAAAGCATGGGAAGTACGCCAAAATAAGTAGACCAAAATCCAACTGCATTTACTACTAATCATCCACCTTGAGATATCTATCCAAAACATCTCGCTGGTATTAAGTTGCGAGACCCACCCAAAGTGTAAACCCAAAGCATCAGACAACTCCTTTAAAAAGCACTTTGCCTAAAGTAAACAATCCTTGCAACCGCGGTTACAAGCAATGTTGTTTTCCCCCTTGTGGCAACAACACATCCCCTAGACTCATGTTTCTATCACTCAAGCGTGTCATCAGGGGGTATGAACCCACAATCGAGGATAACGTTCCCTCTTGGAGTTACTACCTACTACTTGGCCAAAGCAATAAAAAACAACGGAGAACATGCTAGAATTACTTAGGAACAAAAATATAAAAGATAAGAACCAAATATATTACTCTCACAATCTGAACATAATCTCATAATCCATCAGATCCCATCAAACTCAGCATAGCAACAACAGAAAATTACATATGTGCCTCGATCATGTAGGGAAGCTCACGCGGACTAAACCATGAAGAACAAAGAGGGAGGAGAACATCACATAGCTAATGATCACGGACCCATGGTCCAAGGAAAACTACTCACGGCACATCCGGGAAGCGTCCATGGTGGAGGGGAAGCTCCTGGAGGTCAATCCTCACTCCGGCAGGGTGCCGGGAAGAAGTCTACTGGCGCTCCCGATCTTGGAAGCGTGGTGGCGGCGGAACAGAGGCGAGATCGGGAAAAAGGGTTCTCTCTTCGGAAGTTTAATGTCACGGGAAATAAATAGGCGAACGGGGCAGCCAGGGGGGCCACCAGGGGTCCAGGCCCCCCTGGCGCGGCCAAGCCCTAGGCCGCGCCAGGTGGCCGCCTGGGTCCCTGGTGGTGGCCCTCTGGCGCCACTTTGGTGATTCTGCAAGCTTCCGTTGCGCTGATTTTTTATCCAATCCTTCTCGACTTTTTGGAGCATTTTTAATATGAGGGAAACCTGGAATAGAAAAATAGCAGAAAACAGGAACTGGCACTGGGGTGCACTGAGTTAATAAGTTAGTCCAAATATGATTAAAAGTGTATGAAAGTGTATCTAGATCATAAGAATATCACACAAAACATGCACGGAGCAAGCAGAAATTATAGATACGTTTGGGACGTATCAACATCCCCAAGCTTAATTCCTGCTCGTCCTCGAGTAGGTAAATGATAACAAGCATCATTTCTGTGGTGACTTGCTAGCAAGCATGTAAGAACTCTGAAAAGTAAAGCAGTCAAGGTATGTGATTAAATTCAAGTCATAACATGCAAGAATCTATATTAGCATTGAAACAAGCAACGAAAGAACATTAGGTGCAATAGCTCTCGCTGTCCGTGACTTGAATATCTCCAAATGGTGTTTGCGTGCAAGAAGTGGGAGATGGGAATACGAGAAAAAGTATTTTTTGTTGAGAACTCAATCTACTAAAGTTTCACACTTCGTCTTTTTTGGAATCTTATCTTGACTCGTCCCCAGACCACTAGCCAGGTACAAGTCAATTTGATCCACTCCTTTTCGATATTTTGAGAACTCGTGCAATGGATGAGCGTAAGCACGAGAGTTGACACTTATGATGGCAAAGAGAGAAATATGGTGGAGGAGGAAGACAAAAAGGGGAATAAAGGCTCATATCAATGAGGACAATCATAGGCCAGAAGGCCAAATGATATATATGATGTGAGGAGTAGGGATTGCCATGCAACGGATGCACATATGAGCTAAGAAAAGCTCTCCAATAGAACTAGTGGGGGTGCATCTCACTTGATCGCTCATGAAGACCTAGAGCTCGTTTGAGGAGGCTCGTCCTTGGAATATGCAATCAGGGTTTTATAGTGTGAAGGTCCCCACATAGCTATATGCATAAATGGTCATCTCTATGGAGTACAAGGATATAGAGGGATTACTAGTGTGGATCTTTCAAAAGGACAATAGTGTTTCCCCTTTCTCTCTTTTTATTTCTTTTTGTCTTTTTTCTATTTTTTGTATTTTTTTGGTGGCCTCAACGGCTCTTTCTATTTAACTCTCATTTGTCCTCTTTGGGATCTTTTATTTTGTCCACTTTGGGATCTTTTCCTCACTTAAGGGCAACACCCTAATTTATAAGAAGGTATAGATGATCTTTCACATTTTACAAGGTACTCAAATCATAAAGAAGATGTAGCTATCATGATGTATGCAATGTATGCCTCTTCCAGTGTAGCAGGAACATGTATGACACGAAGATCAAGTCATGAAGAGGTGGATGTTGCATGGCAATATATCTCAGAAAGGCTACGGAAATGCCTTGATAGGTAGGTATGGTGGCTGTTTTGAGGAAATATATAAGCAGGTTTATGATGACAGAGCGTATCATGCCAAGGGTTTGGATGTACCGGTGAAGGTGGACGCCAACTCTCAGAATGAGAAGAGGGAAATGCATGGTACGGAAGAGGCTAGCAAATATGAGGAGGTGGAAGTGTCAACTTTCAATACTTACATTAGTGCGAAGAACTCATGCACTTATTATCGATTACTATCAATCTAATGAGGAGGTTCACAAAGATACAACTACCCCGAGGAGGAGTGTATGGGGGTTTGGTTATCCTTGCGCATCCTCGACTCATGGTACGTGAGTGACTGTAATATTCGATCCCTCAAAAGATTAGTGATCCATCTAGTAGCTAGAGTTATCAACTACTTTTGTAGGTTTTGAAAATACACATGGATTTCCCAAAATACGAAACCTATCACTAATAGGCTAGAGCTCTTGGCACCAAAATTTCAAACATTACTCACATCAATACCTCAAAACTATTGCAAGTTACTACTAAAATTAAATAGCAACCTCAATTACCTACTTTCAAGATAACACACAACTCAGTGCAACAACCAACTCTCTTAACAAAATAAACATGAAAACTAAAGAGAGTTCCAGCAAAAAACTAAACAAAATCCAATGCTCTTGCTAAAGACAAACTAAAACTAAAACTAAACATGGCAGTAGCTACGAAAAGATAAAGAACACACAACATTAAAAAGATAGGCATGAAAAATCCTATGATGTGTTCTAAAATAGAGTGGAGCGTGTTTCTCTCCCACACAAAGTAAGCTGGGGTCTAACTTGTTCTGAACAGCAAGCAAAGCTAAATAAAACTAAAAATTAAAGCTAAGAGCGAGACGCTCCAAGTATAGCACAGAACGCATGCAGTGATAAAAATATAGTGAGACGAAGGACGAACTGATGATTGGTGATGGAGAAGGGGATGCACGGGGGCATCCCCAATCTTAGACGCTTGAGTCTACTTGAATATTGCTTGGGGATGCAAGGAGGCAACCCCAAGCTTGACCGCTTGACACTCCCGGATCTTCTTTCATCATCTTCCCTCACACACTTGAAAACTCCCTTCATACATAACTCATCATAAGCTGATTAGAGAGGTTAGTACCCTTAATAAAATAATTTTTCCCCACTAGATATAAATATATTTTTGAAGAGCTACTGTTTCTCAAGATTTCCAAAAGGTTTTTGCAAAGAAAAATCAAGCTTAAGGTTTGCAAAAGTAAGGAAAGGCAAAACGTGGCAGAATCTGTGAAAAACGGAACAACAGGTAGTAGAGAATTTTTTTGGGGCACTTCTGCAGCTCAAATCAAAAACTCAGAACATACGAAAGTTTCACAATTATATAGAGCATGTTGTGTAAAAATTCAGCTCAAAAATATGAACTGGTGATTTGTTCCGATTTTTTCCGTCAAGAAGACAGAATATGTTTTCTGGACAGCATGTCACAACATTTGCTTCCCTTATCATAAGAGGCTATAACTTGGCACAAATCTTGAAAATAAAGATACAATGATATTGCTACAGTAGTAACAATCATCAAGACTACTAAAAGCAGAAGTAAAAACATCTTGGGTTGCCTCCCAACAAGCGCTGTCTTTTACGCCTTTAAGCTAGGCATGAAGATTATAGAAGATGCTCTCACAAGAATAAGAATTTTGAAGCAAAAGAGACCATCTAGAAGAAAATATGAAACATATTTAAGCCTAACCCATTTCCTATGCATAGGCATCTCATAAGAAAATAAATCAAAGAATCACAAAGTGACATGCATAGGAAGGTGGAACAAGAACAACTTCAAAACTTTCAACATAAAGAGAGGTGTTTTTGTAACATGAAAGTTTTTATAACCAAGCTTTCCTCTCTCAAAGTAATTTTCAGTAGTATCATGAACAACATCAAGAATATAACTATCACATAAATCATGTTGTTCATGACCTACAAGCACACGTGTATAGTTTTCAACACGGTTTTTAAGATCATAAGATAAATAAGGACAAAATTGGTCTGAAATATGATTTGGAGATTTCAAAAGGATAATAGAAAAATCAAAGGTAAACTAACAAGACTAAAAAACAAAGGTAAAGGGTAGTGTGCAACTCCCCTATCTTAGCACTCGGAGTCCCCGGCAACGACGCCAGAAATTACTCTTGATGAGGGCTTCTCGCCCTTCGTTGGTAGGCCCCAAGTGGAAGGCGTGATGCGGTACAGCAGCGAGTTTTCCCTCAGTAAAGATACCAAGGTTTGTCTCCAGTAGGACTCCAGAGATGATAAGTAGGTGTCAGCGGCGCAACTGACGCGGACCTGCACAAAGACACAGATAACTTTGCTCCCAACGAAGTTCAGAGAGGTTGTCAATCTCTCCGGTCTTGTTGTTCACAAATGATAAAACGCAAGGGGATAATGATAGCAACTTGAAAGTAAATGCAGAAAAGTAAATATAGCTTGGAAACAATAATGAGGATATGGACCGGGATACGTGATGTTCGCTAGTGATGTCTCTCTCCCAAACGACGATAAAAATGCTATGCGAGGTAAAAAAATTACAGAAAGGCAATTGGCAGGATTATGAACACACCGCAATGCTAACTATGCTACAAAAGAAAGGAAGAGGTTCAAAAGCACGGGCAGTACGCCAAAGTAAGTAGACCGAAATCCATCTGCATCTACTACTAATCATCCACCTTGAGATATCTATCCAGAACATCTCGCTGGTATTAAGTTGCGAGCCCCACCCAAAGTGTAAACCCAAAGCAAGAGACAACTGCATTAAAAAGAACTTTGCGTAAACTAAACAATGCTTGTAACCGCGGTTACAAGCACCGTTGTTTTCCCCCTTGTGGCAATAGCACATCCCCTAGACTCATGTTTCTTTCACTCAAGCATGTCATCGGGGAGGCATGAACCCACAATCTAGCACAACCCTCCCTCTTGGAGTCACTACCTACTACTTGGACAAAGCAATAAACAGCAACGGAGATCATGCAAGAATTACTTAGGAACAAAAATATAAGAGATAAAAACCAAATATATTACTCTATCACAATCTGAACATAATCTCATAATCCATCAGATCCGATCAAACTCAACATAGAAATAGCATAAATATTACAAAGGTGCCTCGATAATCATGTAGGGAAGCTCACGAGGTCTAAACAATGAAGATCAAAGAGGGGAGGAGAACATCACATAGCTACTGATCACGGACCCATGGTCCAAGCAAAACTACTCACGAGACATCCGGGGAGCATCCATGGTGGAGAGGAGACTCCCAGAGGTCAAACCTCCCTCCGGCAGGGTGCCGAGAAGAGGTCTTCTGGTGCTCTCGATCTTGGAAGCGCGGCGGCGGAACAAAGGCGAGTTTGCGGAATAGGGTTCCTCCTCTGGATTTTTCCCGTGACGGGGGATAAATATGCGAAGGGGGGCAGCCAGAGGTGGACCAGGGGCCCCAGGCGCCCCCTGGCGCTGCCAGGGGTGGGACCGCGCTGGGTGGCCGCCTGGCCCCCCCTTGGCCCCTCCCGGGCTTTTCTGGAAGCTTCCGTCACGCTGATTTTTTATCTGAATTTTCCCGAATTTTTCTGGTACTTTTTATATGGGGGAAAACTGAAATAGAAAAACAGCAGAAAACAGGAACTAGCACTGGGGTAAACTGAGTTAATAGGTTAGTCCCAATATGATCAAAAATGTATGAAAGTGTATCTAGATCATAGCAATATCACACAAAACATGCATGGAGCAAGCAGAAATTATCGATACGTTTTGGACGTATCAAGGATCAACGCAACAGATAATAATGATAGCAACTAGAAACTAAAAGCAGGAAAGTAAAGAGCGTGTAAACAGTAATCAGAACATTGACCGGGGTCCCGTCATGTTCACTAGTGATGTCTCTCTCCCAAAAGACGATAAAACTGCTATGCGAGGTAAACAAATTACAGATGGGCTATTGACAGGATTATAAACGCACCACAATGCTAACTATGCTACAATGAAAGGAAGAGGATCAAAAGCATGGGCAGTATGCCAAAATAAGTAGACCGAAATCCAACTGCATCTACTACTAATCATCCACCTTGAGATATCTATCCAGAACATCTCGCTAGTATTAAGTTGCGAGCCCCACCCAAAGTGTAAACCCAAAGCAACAGACAACTGCATTAAAAAGCACTTTGCGTAAAGTAAACAGTTGTCACAACCCCAAGTTAGGTATGTGCTAGGATTAGCAAGTGAATTTGCATCATGTTAAAAATTTCAAAAGAAATCAATTGAAATCAAATTCAAATGCAAAATGGGAGAAGGAACACCCCCCAGATGAATTAATTCAAAAGGCCAAAAATAAATCTTCTCCAAAAGTTCATGTTTGATTTTTAAAAAGTCTTATAAATGAGTGTGATCACATATCAAGTGATGTGGGACCCACCCCATGCTCATGGATTTTTCAAATATTGAAACAAGACCTTGGAATTAATCAAAAACCCCTATTTGATTTAAAATTCAAATGTTTTGAATTTTAAAAAGTGCCAAACTTTACAAGTGGCTAGCCTAATATATTATGAGGCCATGTAAAAAGTTTTAGCATTTAATAAAATGCTTAGCTATTTTTAATAGCATGGCAAAAGATATTAAAGAAAAGAAATTTGAAAAGAAAAATAGAAAAGGAGAGAGAAGCTTACCTGGCGCCCTAGGCGAGGCCCAGCCGGCCCAGCCGAACTCCCATGTTCTGTCATCTTCCTCCCCGCGCCCAGAAGCAGCTCGCTATCGAGCTGAGCGCCGGCTGGACGCCACCGCGACGCCCACGGCCTTCCAGGCCTCCCCATCTCACCAAACGGCGCCACGGAGACGCCCGTTTCGTCCTCTCTCACTTCCCCTCCTTTCCCCTCCCTCTCGAGCTCTCTGTGTCTCTTCCCCCACCGACACAGCGCGCCACCGCAGTTCGCCGACGCCGGCAAGCATAGCCACCGTGAGCTAGAGCTCCAGCCAGGATGTACATCATGTTCGCCGTCCTCGACTCCGTCGACTAGCAGAAGGGCGCGCCTCGATTTGGACCAGACGCGACGCCAGGCTCATCGGATCACCTCCGGACCCGCAAGCAATCTCCGTCGATTTCTCCGCCGCCATGACCTCCCCGCCTCCAACGACCACCTCGTCGTGTTCCCTCAGCTCTGGTGAGCGTTTTCCCCAAGCTCCCAGCACCCCGCAACCCCTCTAGCCGGTTTCACCATGGAAGCCGAGGAAGGTCGCTGCAATGGTCGACGTCACGTTCGCTCCCGTGCTCCAGCGCCTCCCCCTTCTAGCCTATGACGCTTCAGGTGCTCGCAGGAATCCATCTTGCCAAGCCCCGGTCAAAACGGCGCTCCAGAGCGCGATCCCGATGTCGCTGGACTTCTGTTTCCGCCAACGTCGTCGCCGTCGTCGCCCCAGCCACCCCATTGAACCCTAACCTGCACCGTTCGACGCGCGACAACTCCAGGAACCCGACGATGCTCTCCCCGTCACCTCCCGTGCACCAGAGCGCCAACCCGAGCAACTCCGGCGAACAGTGCCTCGCCGGAGACGCCATTAACCCCCTAACCCTTGAGCTTAACCCCATGGACCCACCCCCAGTCACACAGACATGTGGGCCCAACTTATGTTAACCCCACTTATTAAGTTTAATTGAAATTAAACAGAGTTAATTAACAGAACAGAGGCTGACTAGTGGGTCCCAGCAGTCAGTGGCTCCCTGACGTCAGCATTACATCACAGTGACGCAATAAGTCATTTTTCCAAATTAAAAGAATAATCCAAAAAATCCAGAAAATGAATCAAACTTTGGAAATTCATAATTAATTCATATTAACTCCAAATTGGACAAATAATATGTCTAAAATTATCAGAAAAATACAAGGATTATGAATATGCAACTTGTTTCTATGTTTGACCATTTTAAAATGCGTGAACAGTAGCAAACATGCATATGGCATTCTTTTGAATTCAAATTTGGAGTGAATTTGCAAATGACTTTGCAACACACTTCTTTTAAATGGTTTCATCCACATATCAGAGACTTTACCTCACCTTTACAACATCAATTCATGCTCAACCTTTTCAAATGAACATTCATGCATTCAAATGCATTTGAAATTCATCGATAAATCAAATGGAGTTTGAATTTGCATTTCAAATGCAATATACTCCTTTTAAATGGAATGCTCAACACATCAGTACCATGAACATCACCTTATACAATTGATCATGTGCTTGTGCATTATACATTATGTTGATCACTTTGTTTGTATTGTTTGATCGAATAGAGGTGGAGCCGGAACCTGAGATCACCCCCTTCGTTGAAGACCCCAATACTGAACCTTGTCAGCAAGGCAAGCGAACCCCCATTGATCATGTCGATAAAATCCCATTTCCCCCTCAGTCTCGCTTATGCATGAAATAGGATGATCACCATGATAGCGTTTCTACCGTTTGACATTGATCTTATCCTTCAGGATGTCTCAAGGAACCCGTGGCCACCTTGGTCGTGCCCAAGCTCGTGGGGATGATCCGGAGGAAGGAAATCTTCCACCCTCACCCACGATGGCTCAAGTTCTCATGGAGGTCGAAAGAAACCGAAGGGACTCTCATGAGTTGTTGGGGGTCATTGCTCGGAACACTGCCCAGCAGCGGAATGAGCTTGAGTCATTGAATGACTTCATCCAGCTTCAGCCCCCAGTTTTCAGCTATTCCACTAAGCCCCTTGTCGCCGATGACTAGCTTCGCAGCATCGAGAGAAAGCTTCATTCTGGACATGTTGCAGATGGTGATAGAGTCAACTATGCCACCTACCACCTCGAAGGTGCAGCTAGCTCTTGGTGGGAGAACTTTCTGAACATGCGTCCAACTGGACAGTTGACTTCGTGGAATGAGTTCTGTGACGCTTTTCGCGAGCATCACATTCCTAAGGGACTCATGGAACGCAAGAGAGAGGAGTTCTGCAATCTCACCCAAGGAAGAAGGTCCGTTGACGAGTTTAGTCGGGAGTTCAATCGTCTTGCCCGCTATGCTCCTAAGGAGGTCTCCACCGACTCCAAGAAGCAAGAGAGGTTCCGGAAGGGACTCAATTCTGGACTTCTTCTCGAGCTCAATCTTCATGACTTTGCCACATTCCAGATCCTTGTCAACAAGGCCATCAAGGCGGAGGATTTGATCACTCCCGAGGATTCCCGCAAGCACCCTAGAGACGATGGTTCATCCAGTTCAGGCACTCAAAAGCGCAAGATCTGGATCCCCAATAGCATGTTCCGCCAAAACAACCCACACCGAGGCCATCCTTTGTGGCGCCTCGTCCACCAGATCCATTTCCCACTGCTCCACCCAACAACCCAGCTCCCCGCACTGTCTTTGGAGCCTGCTTCAGATGTGGCCAGCCTGGTCACTATTCTCGTGAGTGCCCCATCAAACAGAATGCTCCACCTCATGCCAAAGGGAACCCCAATGTTCGTGCCAAGCCACCCCCGAAGGTCTCCACCGTCAAGCCATCTACTTCCGCAAATCTTGGACGTGTGAACCAAATCTCAGCTGAGGAGACGGATGGTACTTCTGACGTCATTCTTGGTACGGTCCCAGTCAATTTTGATCCCACTTCTGTCCTTTTCGATCCAGGAGCATCTCACTCATTCATGTCGGAGAGTTATGCACTTCGGCATGAGATATCCTTTGATGAAATTTTCACCCCAATGATTATTCAAACTCCTGGTTCCAAGTGGCAAACTAATAGAGTAAGCCATGGCAATCAAATTTCAATTGAGGGTTTAGTATTCCTTGCTTCAGTCATAGCCCTCAAGTCTTCAGACATTGACGTAATCCTTGGCATGGGTTGGCTATCAAGGCAGAATACCTACCTTGATTGCAAAGGAAAATCAGTGAAACTAACCCACCCTTCAGGCAAGACAGTCAACTACCCCTCACCCAGAACAAGAACCCAAGTGCATTCTTTGAATGTACTTCCCTTCCCGACCTTGAAGATATTCCGGTGGTTCGTGACTTCCCGGATGTCTTTCCTGAAGAGCTGCCGGGAATGCCACCCGACAAATGTGTAGAATTCATTGTAGATCTTATGCCAGGAACCGCACCAATTTCCAGACGCCCATACAAAATGGCCCCACGTGAGTTAGCTGAGGTTAAAATCCAACTTGAAGCTTTGTTGGAAAAAGGCTTCATCCGCCCTAGCTCATCCCCATGGGGTTGCCCCGTTCTGTTCGTAACGAAGAAAGATGGAACAGAAAGGATGTGCGTAGACTATCGCCCGCTAAATCTAGCGACGATAAAGAACAAGTACCCACTGCCCAGGATCAATGATCTTTATGATCAACTTGCTGGATCCTTTGTCTTCTCCAAGATGGATTTGAGACTAGGCTATCATCAAATCAAAATCAGAAACGAGGACATTCCAAAAACGGCTTTTACTACTCGTTATGGTCTTTACGAGTACACCTTCATGTCCTTTGGTTTAACCAATGCCCCCGCCACTTTCTCGCGCATGATGAATTCGATCTTCATGGAGTACCTAGATAAATTTGTTGTAGTTTATCTTGATGACACTCTCATCTACTCGAAGAACGAAGAAGAACATGCCGAACATCTAAGGCTGGTATTGATGAAACTTAGAGAGCATCGCCTGTATGCTAAATTCTCCAAGTGTGAATTTTGGCTACCAGAAGTGACCTACTTAGGCCACCTGATTTCAGCAAAAGGCATTGCTGTGAATCCTTGACTGGACTCCACCTGAATCAGTTAAGCAAGTTAGGAGTTTTCTTGGCCTAGCTAGCTATTGCTGCCGCTTCGTCGAGAACTTTTCTAAAGTTGCAAAGCCTCTAACTGAACTCCTCAAGAAAGATAAGAAATTCCTATGGACTCCCAAGTGCGAGGAAAGATTTCAAGAGCTAAAAAGAAGATTGACTTCTGCCCCCGTACATGCGCCTCCAGACACCAAAAAGTATTTTGAGATCTTTTGTGACGCATCACAACAACGGTTAGGATGCATACTTATGCAAGATAGACATGTGGTAGCTTATGCTTCACGCAAGTTGCGTCCACATGAAGAGAACTATCCTACCCATGATCTTGAACTCGCTGCCGTAGTTCATGCCCTGACAACTTGGCGACATTACCTCCTTGGTAATCGTTGTGAGATCTATTCCGACCACCAAAGCCTCAAATACATATTCACCCAGCCAGATCTTAATCTCAGGCAAAGACGCTGGATTGAGTTGATAAAATATTATGACGTAGGAATTTCTTACACCCCAGGCAAAGCCAATGTCATGGCTGATGCACTAAGTCGTAAGTCGTATTGTAACAACCTCATGTTACAACAGTGTCAACCACTTCTTCATGAGGAATTTCGAAAACTCAATCTAGAGATTGTTCCTCGTGGATCTCTTTTCAACTTGGTGGCGAAACCAACACTTGAGGATCAAATCATAGTTTCCCAAAGGCGTGCACGAGGTGTTCGCCGGATCAAGGAGAACATTGCTAGCAGAGTTGCTAAATGTTTCTCCACAGATAACAAAGGAATGGTATTCTTTGGAAATCGATTGGTAGTACCTAAGAATAGGGAACTAAGGCAACTCATCCTCAAAGAAGCCCATGATACACCCCTCTCGATTCATCCCGGTAGCACAAAAATGTACCGAGATCTACGCCAGAGATTTTGGTGGACTAGGATGAAGAGAGACATTGCTCGATTTGTTGCCGAATGTGATGTTTGTCGTCGCATTAAGGCAGAACACCAAAGACCTGCTGGTACACTTCAACCTTTGCCTATTCCAGAGTGGAAATGGGACAAAGTCGGTATGGACTTCATCACCGGCTTTCCAAAAACCCAGAAAGGAAATGATGCCATCTTCGTTGTGGTGGATAGACTTTCAAAAGTTGCTCACTTCCTTCCAGTTCGCGATTCTATAACTGCTAGCCAGTTAGCGGACTTGTATGTCTCTAGAATTGTGTCTCTTCATGGTGTTCCTTTGGAAATCAATTCTGATCGTGGTAGCCTTTTCACCTCTAGATTTTGGGGAAGCTTTCAAAATGCTATGGGAACTCATCTCTCCTTTAGTACAGCTTTCCATCCTCAGTCTAGTGGTCAATTCGAAAGGGTTAACCAAATTATCAAAGACATGCTCAGAGCTTGTGTTATCTCATTCGGAAAGAATTGGGATAAGTCTCTTCCATTCGCCGAATTTTCTTATAAAAATAGTTTCCAATCTAGTCTGAATATGGCTCCTTTTGAACTCCTCTATGGACGACGATGTCGAACACCCCTTAACTGGTAAGAAACCAGAGAAAGACAATTCTTTGGACCGGATATGATCAAGGAAGCAGAAGAGCAAGTTCGCATTGTTCGTGATCAATTGAAAGCAACCCAGTCTCGTCAGAAAAGCTACTATGATCGTCATCATAGGCAAGAGAGCTACAATATGGATGAGAAGGCTTACCTTCGGGTTACTCCTCTGAAGGGAACCCAACGATTCGGTATCAAAGGCAAGTTGGCCCCATGTTACATTGGACCTTTCCACATTCTTGCTTAAAGTGGAGAAGTTGCCTACCAACTTGAACTACCCCCGCACCTTCCCCAAGTACATGATGTATTACATGTGTAAAAACTCAGGCGTTGCTTCAAGGACCCCATCCGGGAAGTCGACCATGAAACGCTTCATCTCCAAGATGACCCTTCTTATCGAGAGTACCCCGTTCGTATTCTTCATTCCGCAGAGCGTGTCACTCGTCGTCAGAAGATTAAGTTTCTGAACGTGCAATGGTCACACCACTCTGAGAGAGAAGCCACGTGGGAAAGAGAAGACCGTCTCCGTGCCGAGTATCCCTCCTTCCTCCCGCAGAGTTCTAAATCTCGGGACGAGATTCTTTTGAGTGGGGGCGAGTTGTCACAACCCCAAGTTAGGTATGTGCTAGGATTAGCAAGTCACTTTGCATCATGTTAAAAATTTCAAAAGAAATCAAATTCAAATGAAAAATGGGAGAAGGAACACCCCCCCAGATAAATTAATTCAAAAGGCCAGAAATAAATCTTCTCCAAAAATTCATGTTTGATTTTTGAAAAGTCTTATAAATGAGTGTGATCACATATCAAATGATGTGGGACCCACCCCATGCTCATGGATTTTTCAAATATTCAAACAGGACCTTGGAATTAATCAAAAACCCCTATTTGATTTAAAATTCAAATTTTTTGAATTTTAAAAAGTGCCAAACTTTACAAGTGGCTATCCTAATATATTATGAGGCCATGTAAAATTTTTTAGCATTTAATAAAATGTTTAGCTATTTTTAATAGCATGGCAAAACATATTACAGAAAAGATATTAGAAAAGAAAAATAGAAAAGGAGAGAGAAGCTTACCTGGCGCCCTAGGCGAGGCCCAGCCCAACTCCCCTGTTCTGTCGTCTTCCTCCCCGCGCCCAGAAGCAGCTCGCTGTCGAGCAGAGCGCGGGCTGGACGCCACCGCGACGCCCACGGCCTTCCAGGCCTCCCCAGCTCACCAAAAGGCGCCACGGAGACGCTCGTTTCGTCCTCTCTCACTTCCCCTCCTTTCCCCTCCCTCTCGAGCTCTCTGTATCTCTTCCCCCACCGACACAGCGCGCCACCGCAGTTCGCCGACGCCGGAAAACATAGCCACCGTGAACTAGAGCTCCAGCCAGGATGTCTGTAAGGCCCGATATGCGGTACTGTTCCAGATCTGGATGTTTCCATCCAGATCCGGGGACGAAGCACATATCGGTCCCACCGCGACATATGACAAAGCCATATGCCCCGGATTTCCAACATGATATCACAACATTACAGATACAAGGATACAACATCTCATACAATCGGCATACAACTGCCTCAAATACAATACAACAGCGGAAGGTACATGTCTAAGTACAGACTACAATCAAATGCCTAGTGGCAAAGAGAAAAACATCGATCCCATAACCACACGGGTCCAGGCCCTCCGCCGGGATCCGCCTAACTAGTCGTCGTCGAGTCTCCACGTGAAACGTCGATCACCATACCTGTTGTCGATCAACACCCTCAAATGAGTTTGGGGTAGTATCATGAGTACAGAGGTACTCAGCATCCAACTGTAGTGGTCATCTGACCCAGCAAGGACTTCATCACTCGTCATTCTAGGACAACTAGTAGTTTACGGTAAGGAAGGGGTAAGTGGTGAGGTTGCTGCCGCACTAGCATTTATGAAGTGGCTAACGATCTAGAGAGTAAGATAAGGAGCCAAGCATTCGATGAGGAATCGCCTCCAACAAGTCTTGCTATCAACTACTTACGCAAACATAACACCTATCCTATCCTTGTCCTCCTCTTCGCATCTCGACGAAGAAGAAGCAGTCAAGGCACACACACACATTGACCAAATTATAGTAATATTATCTCAGTTGTTGTTGTCTATGAACAAGGAGTAGGTCTCAAGTCGTCCATAACTGTGGACACGGCTTCTCGAAAAGATTTAACCCTGCAGGGGTGTACCAACTGCCCATTACGAGGCTCCGCACGCATGTCCATCACTCTCAGTTGCTACCCATCACAGGCAACCATTTTATGATTTAGTTCCAAGAGATCCGAAACGACAGGTCCCTCTAACTAACAACGCACAAATCCGGGTGGCCCCCGGTGAGTCGACATCCAACTCAAAAGCCGGCCGCGCTCTCGAATCGGCCTCTACCGTCTGGACGAGGTCGGATAGGTTTCCCAAACAGATGTGGACAACCCCCTAGCTCCCTGGGGTGGACCAACAAGAGAAACCATGTCTCCGCTGGCCCGAGTTGTTTTAAATAATATCTGCCAGGAGCTACCCGACAGACACACACACGGTTTTCAAATGGTAAAATCAGCTTGGGCCACCACTAGAAATGTTTGAAGCTAGATAGGTAAGAAAAGGGGACCCCATAAAATCCCACACGCGGTTAGGCACGCTCAGTCTCAAAACCAATACCCGGAACTCGGATCCTAGGTGACTCGAATGGAAAAAAGCGTCGAGGCGGGATAGCCTAGACCTTCCATCCTTCGTCGAATATAGTCAACATTATAATAATCATATCATCAACAACAATATAATAAGGTGATATCCCAAACCCAGGGGTAACAGGTAACATCGTAGCATCCTAAGCATGCATACTAAGCAGGGGCTGAGCAACGAGCAAAAGTAACATAGCAGTACATGGTTTGCTGGGAGGGGACATGGTTGTATCGGTTTGAAAGAGGTTGTAAACATGTGGTAGGATCAAACATCGAGCCTATCCTAGACTAGCATGCAAACCGCTGGTTGAAATAGAATGGATCATAAGTAATGTATAGTCCTTGCCTGTTGATAAGTCGGGTTCAAAGGTGTAGTCGATCGCACGCTCGCATCGTCTCTGAGAGGTACCCGCGGAAGCACACAAGACGATAAACACTGGAAAACAATCAACGAGCAAGCACTTTATTACTACGGGGCTACAAAAGATCAAGAAGACATCACACGACACGGAAACGCGATACGGATCTATCGTCGAGAACGGTTACTAACAATTTAAGTAGGGTATCGGTCACACACGACGAATACCGCATGTTTACGGTGGTTCAAGTTGCTTAGCTACAGGTGACCAACCAATGGTTATTAAAATGGCAACTCAGGCAAGCATGGCATAGCACACAAACATGGAAAGAGGTTAAGCACAAAGTAAACTATCTATGCTAGTCAATTTAAGTGAGGCACAACCTAAACATGGCATAACACTAGGTGCCGCATGACAATTAAAATATTTGGTACTGTTCTGCCTAAACCATATTTTAGGTTGGTTAACAACAGCAAAAAATAACATAAACACAAAGTACACGAAAAACTAATCAAGTTACATATAAAGAACACTCCAAACGGAGTTACGGTTAAAAAGATATAAGCAAAACAAGTTACGGGCACAAACTGCCAACATCAGGAAGCACACTTTACAGCAATGCACAAACATGACAATGAATGCAAACATGCTCACAAATGACTTGCAATTAAAGTAGACATGGCAGAGAAGGCATGGCAAAAGGAATGATGCAATTAGGCATCATAGATCAAAAGATATTAAGCAAACAACATGGCATCGCAAAGTAACAGACTTAGAGAAAAACAGAGGTGCCTGTCAAAAATAGCAGCATAGAAACTTTGGAGCTAAATAACTATATGACCAGTAAACATAACATGAAGATTCAATACATGTGATGAAATTAGACATGATGCTTAACAATATGCAATTGGAATCACTCAATTCCGATAAACGGTCGCGACACACTCGTCGACCGAAGTTGCAACAAAATAACAGTTTCAGCAACAGCAACACAATAACATCAGGAACACCACTTTGGAGCAAGATTTAATACAGCGAAAGCACCCAAACATGGCAAGTTAAAGCATAGAATTGAAGTACACATGATGCTTAACACATAGGAGAAAGAATCAATGCAATAGGCCTCATGGATGAGTCACAATCATCATGCAAAGTTGCAACAAAATAATAACAGCAGCATCTAACAGGAAAAGTAGCAGTTTAACGGCCTGATGCCCTGTTTAGCACACAATTACACAATCAAGACAGCCTCAAATGCAAATGCTCACAAAAGATGAATTAAAGTACACGCAATTCTAAACAACTTTCGTTTTGGGGGCACTTTCATCGGAGCTACGGTTTGCTTGCTATCGTCAACGCGGAATCGAATCAGCAGCAGTTTTTCTGGGACTTAGCAAAAATCACAGGAGCTAGCCAGAAAAAAACAACAAAAAAAAAAGGAAAAAGCCTCACCCAGGGCCTTGGCCCATGAGGCGGCCTAGCTCGGGCCGAGGGGCGCACTGGAGGGATCTGGGCCGGCCCATGGTGGCAGTTCGGTTGGTGGCGGTTGGCAGGCCGGCTGCCCCGACCGGATCGGGCAGCGGCGGCGCCGGCCACCGGCGGCAGGCGACGGAGAGGAGGGCGGCCGCGGGGCTTGGCCGCGGAGACGAGCGGCGAGGCCTGACCTGCACGCCGGCGAGGTTCCTTGGCGCGAGGACGACGAACAGAGGGGCTCGGCGAGCTCGAGCTCCATGGCGCGCCGGCCATGGCGCAGCGCGGCGTCGGGCGGCGTCCTGGACAGAGAGGAGGAAGAGAAGAGGTGAGGGAGGGAGCAGGACAGGGAGGAGAGGGGCCGGAGCGACCTGGGCGCGGCGGCGGCGCTCGCCGTGGTCGCCGGAGTCGTGGCGGCCGCTGGCGTGGAGGCTACGGGCGGCGCGTCCAGATGGGCCTGGCAGACCCGGCGGCGGCCCTGCGGGGCCCGGGCGCCTGGGGCTGGAGGTTGGTGGGGCTGGGGGTGTGATCTGAGCCGTAGATTGCTGGATCTGACAGCCAGAAATGCCTGGGGGCTAGGGTTTCACAGATCTGGGGCTGTGGGGCAAATTTTGTGGCAAAACTGAGGGGGTGGCTGCAAATTTCAATTAGGGTAAACCCTAATTGGCTGGTTTGGGAGGTGGGGGTCATTATATAGGCAGGTTGGCTGGCCTGTTTACGCAAACGCCCTCGGTACCCCTCTCTCGCGTCCGGTGGCGATGCTGGACTTGTGTCCGGAGACGAAATCTCGAACCACGCGCTCAGCGCGTCGAGCCCGTTGATCGTACCTCACTGCGGTGACATTCCGACAACATTTTTTGGTGCCCCAATAAAATAATCCGTTTATTAGATAAATGGGTTTTTCGATCCGGTGGCGATGGCTGGACTTGTGTCGGTAGCGACGATGCTCGGGTGAAATCCGGTGTCGCAAAGGTCGTGTGCCATGGTGGAAAGGGGTCGGTCACGCATCCGATACGAGAATAGGGGGAGAAATATTCACCGATTATTATTTCGGCGAAGAAAACCACGTAAACAAAACAGACAATCAAACAATTCGCACCGAAAACAATTTTTTTAATTTTTGTGAAAACTGGGCTGTTACAATGTCCATCGTGTTCGCCGTCCTCGACTCCGTCAACTAGCAGAAGGGCGCGCCTCGATTTGGACCAGACGCGACGCCAGGCTCATCGGATCACCGCCGGACCCGCAAGCAATCTCCGTCGATTTCTCCGCCGCCATGACCTCCCCATCTCCAACGACCACCTCATCGTGTTCCCTGAGCTCTGGTGAGCGTTTCCCCCAAGCTCCCAGCACCCCGCAACCCCTCTAGCCGGTTTCACCATGGAAGCCGAGGAAGGTCGCCGCAATGGTCGACGTCACGTTCGCTCCCGTGCTCCAGCGGCTCCCCCTTCTAGCCTACGACGCTTCAGGTGCTCGCAGCAATCCAACGAGCCAAGCCCCGGTCAAAACGGCGCTCCAGAGTTCGATCCCGATGTCGCCGGACTTCTGTTTCCGCCAACGTCGTCGCAGTCGTCGCCCCAGCCACCCCATTGAACCCTAACCTGCACCGTTCGACGCGCGGCAACTCCAGGAACCCGACGATCCTCTCCCCGTCACCTCCCGTGCACCAGAGCGCCAACCCGAGCAACTCCGGCGAACAGTGCCTCGCCGGAGACGCCATTAACCCCCTAACCCTTGAGCTTAACCCCTTGGCCCACCCCCAGTCACACAGACATGTGGGCCCAACTTATGTTAACCCCACTGATTAAGTTTAATTCAAATTAAACAGAGTTAATTAATAGAAGAGACGCTGACCAGTGGGTCCCAGCAGTCAGTGGCCCCCTGACGTCAGCATTACATCACAGTGATGCAATAAGTCATTTTTCCGAATTAAAAGAATAATCCAGAAAATGAATCAAACTTTGGAAATTCATAATTAATTCATTTTAACACCAAATTGGACAAATAATATGTCTAAAATTATCAGAAAAATAAAAGGATTATGAATATGCAACTTGTTTCTATATTTGACCATTTTAAAATGGGTGAACAGTAGCAAACATGCATATGGCATTCTTTTGAATTCAAATTTGGAGTGAATTTGCATATGACTTTGCAACACACTTTATTTAAATGGTTTCATCCACACATCAGAGACTTTACCTCACCTTTACAACATCAATTCATGCTCAACCTTTTCAAATGAACATTCGTGCATTCAAATGCATTTGAAATTCATCGATAAATCAAATGGAGTTTGAATTTGCATTTCAAATGCAATATACTCCTTTTAAATGGAATGCTCAACACATGAGTACCATGAACATCACCTTATACAATTGATCATTTGCTTGTGCATTATACATTATGTTGATCACTTTGTTTGTATTGTTTGCTCGAATAGAGGTGGAGCCGGAACCCGAGATCACCCCCTTCGTTGAAGACCCCGATACTGAACATCGTCAGCAAGGCAAGAAAACCCGCATTGATCATGTCGATAAAATCTCATTTCCCTCTTAGTCTCGCTTATGCATGAAATAGGATGATCACCATGATAACGTTTCTGCCGCATAGTTGAACCCAATCCTTTGCATGACCTATCATTTTTTCACAGTAGTAAGCAAACCACAATCCTAGCAAATGTAGGAGTTGGTTGATATCATGTGGCCCCTGCAACTGTTACTTCTTATTGCATGCTTAGGGTATAATGAGGTTACTCTTTTGTGAGTCGGGATGGTAGTGATCATGTTGATGATGGTGGAAATGTGTTGGTGAATCTGCCCTAATACATGGTGAACGATGAGAGGTTGTGTAGGAGTACACAGTGGGTTGTCTCGTTGAACACCGCCTTAAGTCCGAGTTCTTGTGTGGTGATCCAAGAAGAAGAGTACAACCACACATTGGGCTCACTGACCCCTCTCGACCTAGTACCCACTAGTAGAAAAAGGCCCATTTGTCACGGTTCCAGAGGGCCTTCTGTTCCGGTTCTGGAACCGGGACTAAAGGGTCGTTACTAATGCCCAAAACCTTTAGCCCCGGTTCGCTTACGAACCGGTACAGATGGGCCTCCACGTAGCCTCTGCGGCTTGCCCGGGAAGGAGGGTCTTTTGTCCCGGTTGGTAGCACCAACCGGGACCAAAATGCCTCCACGCGTCAGCAGTTCCGTGTCTGGGGTTTTTTTTGAGAGGGGGGGATGGGGGTTTTATAGGGTTAATTTAGGGGTTTCATATATTGTAGCTAATAGAGAGAGGTTTCCTCTCTTATCTCCGTGCTTGGTCGACGCTACGTACTATACGTATAGAGAGGACTCAACATGCTAGCTAGTAAGCAAATGAAGGAATTAAACCATTAAGTACAGAAGTTCGTCATGAACATATACACAGAGAAGTGAGATTGTTCGAACAGCAAGTTTTCGTATATCTATCCGACGCTACTGGCTACATATATACAATATAAGATCTCTTACAATACCCTAACATCTGAAATCAAGTTCCATATGGTATTCTCCCTCTTTCCTGATGACGTGTTCAAGAAAGAATCCCGCCAATTCCTCTTGAATTGCTATTATGCGATCTTGTTGTAGGAGTTATTCCTGCAGCTCCCAAAGCTAATTCGAAGAAGGGGGTCAATACATATATATGAATGAAACTCAACACAAATGATGGTAATAAAATAAAATTGTGAATATTATTGCTTACGCACATCAAAATCTTTTTTAGAGTAGCCGCCCTCCTTAGAGATCGTAGCGTTGTAGATGTACTCGCATACGTAGTATCCACAAAGATTAGTCCCTTCTTGCTGCCACAACCACTTTACGAGAAATAGAGGTCAATCAAACTGATAATCAAGCATTATATAAATGGTATTGATGAAACTAGCTAGAATCAAAATAATGGGAGATGCGCGGAACTAGCTAGTAATACTTACTTTCGGGCGTGTAAATTCCAGCTTCTTCGGCAGTCCCGGAGATTTTGTGGTGAACGTTGTCCAAACCCTGCCAGACATAGAAAATAATTATTACCTAATATCAGGAAATGAACAAAGTTGCCGAAATGCTGCGATAATGATCGATTGCACTTACTTCTTAAGCATTTCAGTGATGATCGCATACGTCTTGGGATCTTTTCGTCTTGAGTCTAACACGGTTACTAGTCCCTCCTCAAGCTTAATCTCTAGGAGAATAAAGTGGAAGCTGCGCACGCATGCATAACTCATCAATTACATTACTATAACCTCGAGTAAATAAAGGAAAACCGAATATGCATAGTATAACACTCACTCGAAGTTGTAAGGAAAGATTATTTTTTGTTTGTTTTGATGTTGAAGCAACGATTGTAGCAAGTTGGCCTCGGCTTGTTTGGGATTATTTTCCATCGTCCATTCATCAAAGAGATTTAGGTTAATGAACCCAATATTATAGATTTCTCTTTGCTTGCATTCGACGATCTTCAATCTGCATGATATAGTGAATTATATGTACATGCAATGAAAGAACTGAGCTATATATAGAGAGTTAATTAAAGAAGTAGTACTTACAGACAGTAGCAAGTGACAATTACTTTATCGATGGCCATTGCATTGTAAAGCTGGAATAACTCCTCAAATGGAACACACAACATGTTCATTCCAAGGAGGTCGTGCTTGTCTTTAACCATAAGCAACACATTATCCAACCCAGAGTTCTTGCAGGTGTCCATGTACCACTCATGGAATCTTCGCATCATCGTTGGTAGCTGTTGATCAGGTCTAACGAGAGATTACCCGTGCCGGAATATGTGTTCGTCCACCTCGAGTCGATCAAATTGTATATCGTCTGGCAGGCCATCACCAGGATTGGTACCGGGCACCATCCCGGCCGGAAGATAATCACCAGGATTGGTAACGGGCACCATCCCGGACGGCAGATTTGCGACGACGATATCACTAGACACCTGCAACGGGGGGCACAATTGTTTCGCCTGTTCGCCGAGCTGGGGAATTTTTTTCCCTCTTGAAATTTGTTGTTCTCTCCTTTGGTCAGTTGCAGTGCTTCCGGACCGGCGCGTTTCTTGCACTTTCTTTTTAAGAGCGCGGACATGGTTGTCATCCAGCGGAGCCGGTGCTGGTCGCTTCAGGGCATCCAAAGTGCGCTTCAATTTCACCTCATCTATCTTCTCCTTCGGAGGTGGATTTTTCTTTTTAAAAAAGGCATCCACTTCGCCTTTAGAGATCTTCGCGCTTTCCTCATCGCTCCTCTCGTATGGTAACGGCTCAAGAGGCTTGAGAGATGATGGAACGTATTGGAATCGCCTCCCACCACTGGTTGTACTGCTAGACGCTAGAGCGACGGCTGCTATTTTCCTTTGTTGCTTAAGAGGCGCCGGAGAAGCCGGAGCGCCGGTGGCGGCTCTATTTTTCTTTTAATGACGAGGCGGAGGAGGAGACGGGCTGCTCGGACGCGCCGACGCAGGCGGAGAAGGAGGCGGAGGAGGAGGCGGAGGAGGAAACGGGCTGCTCGGACGCACCGACGCAGGCGGAGAAGGAGGCGGAGGAGGAGGCGTGCACTGATCAGTCGCCGGAGGAGGATGCGGAGAAGGAGGCGTGCCCTGATCTCTCGCCGGCGTAGGAGGAGGCGGGCCCTTACTCGTCGGAGGAGGAGGCGGGCCCTTACTCGCCGGAGGAGGAGGAGGAGGCGTAGGTGTCGTCCAGTTCGGAAGCTTGATGAATTCCTTCGGCCATAGACATGAAGTCCTCAGAGCATTCTGCAGGAGATTTTCCCCTTCGCCGGTAGGGTAGTCAAGCTTGATCTCCTCATATCCCTCCATTATTTCATCGACCATCACAACAGCATAGCCTTGTGGAATCGGAAGACAGTGAAAAGTTTCGTTGGGTCGAGGAGGTACAACATGGACGATAGCCACCGTGGGCTTGAATTGCATCAATTGCTTCTTAAGGTGGCATTCTTGAGACTCCGTGATTTCATCCACGGGGTACCTGGAAGCCGTCAAATCAGGTTGCGCAATGACCTCGGTGGAAGCCACTCTGCTTCTCCACTTAGATGGCGGGGTAGCTTCTAGGGTAGCTTCATCAGCTCGATGCCTCTCCTCTAGCGCTTGTACTCTTGCATGCAGGTTCTGTATTTCGCTTTCCTCCTGTTTCATCTTCCTCTCCCTGCTTTTGTAACCGCCTGCATCGGGAAACCCATGCTTCAATGGAAGGGAGCCTTCCGTGCCTCGTGTTCATCCTGGGTGCTCAGGATTCCCGAGGGCCATTGTGAGCTCGTCGTTCTCTCTGTCGGGAACGAACGTCCCTGCCTCCGTTTGGGCGATTAACTCCTCAAGCTTGGTGATCGGTACTCTCAGTTGTTCGTTCGTCCAAAAGCACTTCCCTGTTTCAGGGTGCAAGGTTCCCCCAATCCCGAAGAACCAATCCCTTGCACGCTCTGGCCAGTTCAATGTCCTTGGTACGATCCCTTTGTCAAGAAGGTCCTTTTCAGCCTTCTCCCACAACAGTCGGGCTTTGTGGTAGCCACCGGACCCCGTGCAATGGTGATGCTTCTTCTTTGCAGCATTTAGTTTGTTTATCGCTGACATCTTCTTACTCTTCTCCGATGTCTTGTGGGCCACAAATGCGGGCCACTGTTCTCTTATATTCTCAAATCGGCCGGTGAATGTTGGAGTCTTCTCTTTGTCGACAAACGTTGTTTTTAACTCATTCTTCCACCTCCTGAATAGGTTTGCCATCTTCTTAAGAGCATGAGTCTTGATCTTTTGCTCTGTAACTGGTTTTTCCGGATGCTCCTATTCCGGTAGGGTGAAATTTTCCTTCAGCGCGGTCCAAAGATCATCTTTCTGTCTATCGGTGACAAAAGACACTTCAGGGTCTCTGGCCTTCGGCTTATTCCATTGCTGGATGCTGATCGGGATCATGTCCCTAACAAGAACCCCGCACTGAGCAGAAAATGCATCTTTGGTCCGGCTGGGTTCAATCGGTTGGCCATCTCTATTGATGCCGGTGATCGTGAACCTTTCATCCGGGCGCAACTTTTTCTTTGGGCCTCGTCTTGTTACCGAAGTTTGGCTCGATCCGGATACGGAGGGCTAGAAAAGAAGAAAGAAGAGAGTTAATATGTGTACACAGTCCAAAACAATTAATGCATCAATTAGCTAGTTAGCACAGGCTTAATTATTATATATACCTCGCCGGACTTTCCAACAACTCCTTCCTCCGTTCGCTCACAGGAGCCATCATAAGAATGTCCTTCCACCTCCATTGTCCGATCATCGGAGCCTGCTTCACCCTCTTCTTCCAGACCATCAGTGTCGTTCAGAAATTGGAAGACATCACCTCCTACCCGGACGATGTCGCCCACCAACAACGGTCCTTCGCGTATGATTTCCCCCAACATCTCTTCTTGTTCTAAGTTTCTTTGACGACCGTCCATAGTTTCTACAAAATTTTAATTACAACATGACACTTAATATACAAACATGATATATATAGCATGGATATATTAGTGTGCCAAACATACAAGTTTTGCCGAAAAACATGGGGGCATGTGTTGACACCAATTTTTGGCACGACAATAAATCTATATAAGATGGCGCCCTGAGCCAAACATGGGGGCATGATGAAGCCATGGATTTCCCCTCGTTGACCCTCGACCCTCTACCCTAGTTCCCGACCATCGACCCCTCGGTGACCCTCGACCCTTTACCCCAGTTTCCGACCATCGACTTGGTAAATTTGGGTGGCCTCGGCGACGCTTAACAAATGGTGTTTTGGGTCTTTAGAGTCTGGTACTTCTAAAGTTATTCAAATTGCTCAAGTTTGTATACACCATTATTGCAACAATGAATACACAAATCATTTTTTTATTTTTTCAACATTTGTAAAGTACATAAGTATTTTGCAAAATTTAACATTGGCATCATCTAGCATCATCTAGCAACAAAATTTAACATTGGCATCATATATCAACGGTGTCCACGGCGTCGACGGGGAAGGGGGTAACAGCGGCGGAACAGCGAAGGGGAGAGGGGAAATCGGGTGAGGGCCTCACAGTGCTGCCCCCGAGGACGAGCTCGGGAGGTCAGGGAGGCGCCGGCGGTGAAGAACGACGCCAAGGCCGTGGCACGGGGCAAGGCAATGCGGACAGCGGCAGGACCAGGCGTGGTGCTTCCCCGCGGCGACGGCGACGACGGGCGCGGGCGATGGTGACGGCGACGGAGGGGGCGGCGGGCGGCGTCGGGGCAGCCTGACGGCGTCGGTGTCGTCTCCGGCGTCGTCGGGGGCGGCGGGTGGCGTCGGGGCGGAGGTTGGGCAGCCTGACGAGGTCGGTTTCGTGTCCGGCGTCGTCGGAGGAAATGGCGAGATTTAGAACTGAAAATTTACAAGTTCCATTTATATACCCAGAGTATTGGTACCGGTTCTTGCAAACAACCGGGACCAATGCCCCCCTTTATTACCGGTTTATGACACCAACCGGTACCAAAGGTTTTTTTCAGCAGCCGAAAAGGAGGCAAACAGAGACCTTTGGTTCCGGTTGGTGCCACCAACCGAGACTAAAGGGGGGCACTGGCCCCGGTTGGTGGCACGAACCGGTATCAATTCTACCCTTTAGTTCCGGTTTGTGCCACCAACCGGAACCAAACGCCTTGCGCCGCGGAGCGGTGGGATGTTTAGTCCCACCTTGCTAGTCGAGGGAGTGCCCGAGCTATAAAGCGCTGCTGCGCGTACCGTCTCGAGCTCCTCTCAACTGCAGGCTTCCGGGCCTAATCTGCTACTACTTGCTTGTGGGCCTATTGGGCCTATTGCGGGCCTGAATCATGGCCCATGGTTGGGTTTCTAGTCGTATTCAGGCCGGGGTGGCCCCATTGGTGGCATTTTTTTCTTTTTTCCAGTTTTTTTGTTTTCTTTTTTGCTTTATTTAATTTTCCAGTTTCTAGCATTACAAATGAACTCCGAAAATGTTGAAACTTGGCATGGTATCATCATTTGACCCACATAGCATGTGCTAAAAAGTTGAGAGGGTTACGGCAAAAACTGGATGGTGGCGGTGACGCAGAAGGGGAAGACTTCGCGAGAAGAGAAATAGTGGAGGTTGGCTTTGCGCGTGCTTTTAACCTCACCCGGGTCTGAATCCCGCCAATCAGGAAGAAGTACATGGATCGCGTGTTTCTTTTAAGCGCTTGTGAGTCGTTAGATCCGGCTTGTGAGTTGTTGGATCTGGGAACCGGGCTGTACATAGTTAAGGTCTCGCGCTAGTACCGGTTTGTGCTAGCAACCGGGGCTAAAGAGGCACACGACCCCTATATATATCCCACCTCTCGGACACTCGGTGTGTACGAATACAAATCATTCGGATTGGCCTGCATACGCCCAACGGTGCATTTGATGTGCGGGCACTCACGAGCCACAGTTGGGATGTATGCAGGCGAAACCGTGTGTTTTGTTGATATATCTAGAAATCCTTCAGTTCATCGACCAAATACAAATCATTCGGATTGGCCTGCATACGCCCAACGGTGCATTTGATGTGCGGGCACTCACGAGCCACAGTTGGGATGTATGCAGGCGAAACCGTGTGTTTTGTTTATATATCTAGAAATCCTTCAGTTCATCGACCAAATACAAATCATTCGGATTGGCCTGCATACGCCCAACGGTGCATTTGATGTGCGGGCACTCACGAGCCACAGTTGGGCTGTATGCAGGCGAAACCGTGTGTTTTGTTAATATATCTAGAAATCCTTCAGTTCATCGAGACTTTTTGTGTGTTCAAAATGAACCATTCAAAGCCACATCATCAATTTTCAACCCTTTCTGACTTCATCTGTCTTCACTTTTTCTGCGCTTGTGTCCTTTGCTTATTGCGCCGTAACCATGGATATTCTTCATCGCTTAACAGGGTGCTTGGATCAGCCTTGACTTTGAAGGGAGGAATTTCATGAAACTTTTCATAATCTTCAGACATGTCCGTCTTGCCCTCCAATCCCACGATGTCTCTTTTTCCTGAAAGAACTATGTGGCGCTTTGGCTCATCGTATGATGTATTCGCTTCCATATCTTTTCTTTTTCTCGGTTTGGTACACATGTCCTTCACATAGAAAACCTGCGCCACATCATTGGCTAGGACGAATGGTTCGTCTGTGTACCCAAGATTGTTCAGATCCACTGTTGTCATTCCGTACTGTGGGTCTACCTGTACCCCGCCTCCTGACAGATTGACCCATTTGCACTTAAACAAAGGGACCTTAAAATCATGTCCGTAGCCAAGTTCCCATATGTCCACTATGTAACCATAATATGTGTCCTTTCCACTCTCGGTTGCTGCATCAAAACGGACACCACTATTTTGGTTGGTGCTCTTTTGATCTTGGGCGATCGTGTAAAATGTATTCCCATTTATCTCGTATCCTTTGTAAGTCAATACAGTTGAAGATGGTCCCCTGGACAACGAGGACAACTCATCAGAAACAGTGTTGTCAGCTCTGACACGTGTTTCCAACCAATCGCCGAAAGTCCTGATGTGTTCATGTGTAATCCAGTCGTCACACTCCTCTGGGTGTTTGGAGCGCAGACTGTTCTTGTGTTCATCGACATACGGGGCCACCAAGATAGAGTTCTGTAGAACTGTGTAGTGTGCTTGAGACCAAGAATGTCCGTCCCTGCATATTATTGAGTCCCTTCCAATCGTGCCTTTTCCAGTCAGTCTCCCCTCATACCGAGATTCAGGTAGACCAATCTTCTTAAGCCCAGGAATGAAGTCGACACAAAACCCAATGACATCCTCTGTTTGATGGCCCATGGAGATGCTTCCTTCTGCCCTAGCGCGGTTACGGACATATTTCTTTAGAACTCCCATGAACCTCTCAAAGGGGAACATATTGTGTAGAAATACGGGGCCCAGAATGAAAATCTCGTCGACTAGATGAACTAGGACGTGCGTCATGATATTGAAGAAGGATGGTGGGAACATCAGCTCGAAACTGACAAGAAATTGCGCCACATCACTCCTTAGCCTTGGTAGGATTTCTGGATCGATCACCTTCTCAGAGATTGCATTGAGAAATGCACATAGCTTAATAATGGCTAATCGAACGTTTTCCGGTAGAAGCCCCTTCAATGCAACCGGAAGCAGTTGTTTCAAAATCACGTGGCAGTCATGAGACTTTAGGTTCTGAAAATTTTTCTCGGCCATATTTATTATTCCCTTTATATTCGACGAGAAGCCAGACGGGACCTTCATACTGAGCAGGCATTCAAAGAAGATTTCCTTCTCTTCTTTGGTAAGAGCGTAGCTGGCAGGACCTTCATACTGCTTTGGAGGCATGCCGTCTTTTTCGTGCAAACGTTGCAGGTCCTCCCGTGCCTCCGGTGTATCTTTTGTCTTCCCATAAACGCCCAAGAAGCCTAGCAAGTTCACGCAAAGGTTCTTCATCACGTGCATCACGTCGATTGAAGAGCGGACATCTAGGTGTTTCCAGTAGGGTAGGTCCCAAAATATAGATTTCTTCTTCCACATGGGTGCGTGTCCCTCGTTATCATTCGGAACAGATAGTCCACCGGTACCCTTTCCAAATATTACGTGTAAATCATTGACCATAGCAAGTACGTGATCACCGGTACGCATGACGGGATTCTTCCGGTGATCTGCCTCGCCTTTGAAATGCTTGCCTTTCTTACGACATTGATGGTTGGTCGGAAGAAATCGACGATGCCCCAGGTACACATTCTTCCTGCATTTGTCCAGGTATATACTTTCGGTGTCAGCTAAACAGTGCGTGCATGCGTGGTATCCCTTGTTTGTCTGTCCTAAAAGATTACTGAGAGCAGGCCAATCATTGATGGTTACAAACAGCAACGCATGCAGGTCAAATTACTCCTGTTTGTGCTCATCCCACTCACGTACACTGTTTCCATTCCACAGCTGTAAAAGTTCTTCCTAATGGCCTTAGGTACACATCAATGTCGTTGCCGGGTTGCTTAGGGCCTTGGATGAGAACTGGCATCATAATGAACTTCCGCTTCATGCACACCCAAGGAGGAAGGTTATACATACATAGAGTCACGGTCGAGGTGCTGTGATTGCTCCTCTGCTCCCCGAAAGGACTAATGCCATCCGCGCTTAAACCAAACCATACGTTCCTTGGGTCATCTCCAAACTCAGCCCGGTACTTTCTCTCGATTTTTCTCCACTGCGACCCATCAGCGGGGTGTCTCAAATTCCCGTCTTTCTTACGGTCTTCATTGTGCCATCGCATCAACTTGGCATGCTCTTTGTTCATGAACAGACGTTTCAACCTTGGTATTATAGGAGCATACCACATCACTTTGGCAGGAACCCTCTTCCTGGGGGCCTCGCCGTCAACATCACCAGGGTTATCTCGTCTGATCATATACTGTAATGCACCGCATACCGGGCATGCGTTCAAATCCTCGTACGCACCGCGGTAGAGGATGCAGTCATTAGGGCATGCATGTATCTTCTGCACCTCCAATCCTAGAGGGCATACGACCTTCCTTGCTGCGTACGTACTGTCGGGCAATTCGTTATCCTTTGGAAGCCTCTTCTTAAATATTTTCAGTACATCCCCAAATCCCTTGTCAGGTATACCATACTTTGCCTTCCACTGCAGCAATTCCAGTACGGTATCGAGCTTTGTGTTGCCATCTTCGCAATTGGGTTACAACCCTTTTTTGTGATCCTCTAACATCCGATCGAACTTCAGCTTCTCATTTTCACTTTCACATTGTCTCCTTGCATCAACAATGACCCGGCGGAGATCATCATCAGGCACATCGTCCGGTTCCTCTTGATCTTCAGCTTCCCCCGTTGCAGCATCACCGTATTCAGGGGGCACATAGTTTTCATCGCACTCTTCTTCTTCGCCGTCTTCCATCGTAACCCCTATTTCTTCGTGCTTGGTCCAAACATTATAGTGTGGCATGAATCCCTTATAAAGCAGGTGGGCGTGAATGGTTTTCCGGTCAGAGTAAGACTTCGTATTCCCACATATAGAGCATGGACAACACATAAAACCATTCTGCTTGTTTGCCTCAGCCACCTCGAGAAAATCATGCACGCCCTCAATGTACTCGGAGGTGTGTCTGTCACCATACATCCATTGCCGGTTCATCTGCGTGCATTAAGTGTGTCAAAAACCATTATTACAGAGCATCATGAATATATAAGTGACCAAATTAATAGAAGTTTATCATCACATTAAAACCAAAGTACATACATAGTTCTCATTGAACAACATATAGCTCTCCAGAGTATCTAATTCAAACCATACATTGAAACTATGTAAAACATTTCAATGAAACAACAAATGCGATCATAATCGCAACCAAGGTAACAATTGATCCAACGGCATAATGATACCAAGCCTCGCTATGAATGGCATATTTTCTAAACTTTCTAATCTTCAAGCGCATTGCATCCGTCTTGATCTTGTGACCTTCTACGACATCCGCAACATGCAACTCCAATATCATCTTCTCTTCTTCAACTCTTTTCTTCTCTTCTTCAACTCTTTTTAATTTTTATTTTAAATACTCGGTTTCTTCTTCAACTAAATTTAACCTCTCGACAAGAGGGTCGTATGTAATATCCGGTTCACATACCTCCTAGATAAATACATCTATGTCAAGTTGGTGTCGGCATAATTACCATAAACACTAAATGAAACAAATAGTTATAAAAGATAATATATACCACATCTGAATCATAGAGAGGACGAGGGACGATGGGGGCGGATACCAAAACCATCGCACTATATAATAACAAGCAATAATACAAGTAAGAAAATTAGACAATTATCTATCTAATCATACAAGTAAGAATTTTTTTTTATAAAGAAGATAAGAACAAGAGGCTCACCACGGTGGTGTCGGCCACGAGATCGGCGCAGGCGATCGACGGTGGTGAAGACGGGGATGGGACGTGACGGACCGCTAAATCTGGACAAATCTTAAGAAAAATGGAGCTTGGAAGTCGAGTTTGGAGAGGAGAGAGCTTAAGTAGTGTGGCTCGGGCATTTCATCGAACACCTCATGTGCATAAGAGGTGAGCTAGAGCACCACAACGCCCTCCCCTTGCCCTCCTCGAAAAAACAGAGCACCAGTGGAGTGCTCTGCTCGCCGGCGAGGGGTATATATAGCCAAATCATTAGTCCCGGTTTGTGGCTGGAACCAGTACTAATGGCCAGCCTTTCGTCCCGGGTTGAGCCAGAAACCGGGACTAGTGGTTGTGGGCCAGGAGCGAGGCCCATTGGTCCCGGTTCTTGTCTAGAACCGGGACATATGCCCCCAGACGAACTGGGACCAATGCTCCATGAGGCCCGGCCGGCCCCCGGGCGCACGAACCGGGACGTATGACCCCCATGGGTTCCGGCTCGTGGCACAACCGGGACAAATGGGCTGGAGAGGCCTGAACCAAAGCCATGTTTTCTACTAGTGTCCTCACCCCGCTCGAACCCTAGAAGTCGCAGTAGTTCGGAGTTCTGGTAGGGCTATGGCACGGTCTTACATCAAGTCTGGTACTCGTAGTTCAGGACTAGCCAAGTCAAAGCTGGCACTTCTGCAAGTGAAACCCCACCTCCATTTACCTCGATACATGTGCATGAGTAGTATAGTTCCTACGTAAGTCTTGCTGAGTACAACTTTGTACTCACGTTTTCTTATTCTATGTTTTTGATGAACCCACTGACCCCGAAGGTGGATTCTTCATCGAGCTCGACGACTGAAGACCAAGCTAGTGTAGTCCCAGTCAGACGACTGGTTCCCTCGGGGAGGGCTTGTGTTTAATTAAGGCTTCTTAAGCCATTTGTTAAACTTGTCTGTACTCAGACCTACTTTGCTTCCGCATGTTTGATGTAATGTTGGATCACAGTCTCGTGATCTCTGTGTGCACTCTGTAGGAGTTATCAATAAAATGTATACTTTGTAGAGAATTGCAATGATACCTACTGTTCATACAAGGCATGTGTGTTGCGTGTATGTTTATAACATGCATGTCTTTGTATGGGTTTTCGAGACCTTAGTTGTGATCTGGCTGGCGGTCTTTTATACACCAAGTGGCCCTTAGATGTGCGCAGCTTGGGGCATTGCGATGCGATTGTTCGTGACTCCATCACGTGCACACTTTGATGTATGATCGAGCCCGCCCTAGACCCCGACTAAGTGATCGGGCTGGAGTAAGTCTATGTAAGGGTTATAATACAATCGATAGTATGGTTGAGGCGACTTGTCTATGAGTATGGGAGTTCACCACCCATATCATTTAGACTTGTGTGCGGACGATGAGGACCCATTTCCGTTGATCATCCGGTCTGGATGGGATGCCCCTCACGTTCGATGCTTTCCAAGAACGTTCAGTGCTTGGCCTTGTCTACTTAGACAAGTGGGTACGGTTCTCGGCTCTCCATATGATTTTGTTGTAGCGATTCTTGCATACGCTAACCCCGGGTCCCGACAACAATCCTTGCAACCGCGATTACAAGCACTCTTTTTTTCCCATTGTGGCAAAAACACATCCCCTAGACTCATGTTTCTGTCACTCAAGCGTGTCATCAGGGGGCATGAACCCACAATCGAGCATAACGTTCCCTCTTGGAGTTACTACCTACTACTTGGCCAAAGCAATTAACATCAATGGAGAACGTGCAACAATTACTTAGGAACAAAAATATAAAAGATAAGAACCAAATATATTACTCTATCACAATCTGAACATAATCTCATAATCCATCAGATCCCATCAAACTCAGCATAGCAACAGCACAAAATTACATATGTGCCTCAATCATGTAGGGCAGCTAACGAGGACTAAACCATGAAGAACAAAGAGGGGAGGAGAACATCACATAGCTACTGATCACGGACCCATGGTCCAAGGAAAACTACTCACGACACATCCGGGAAGCATCCATGGTGGAGGGGAAGCTCCCGGAGGTCAATCCTCCCTCTGGCAGGGTGCCGGGAAGAAGTCTGCTGGCGCTCCCGATCTTGGAAGCACGACGGCGGCGGAACAGAGGAGAGATTTCGAAAAGGGTTCTCTCTTCGGAAGTTCCACGTCACAGGAAATAAATACGTGAAGGGGGGCAGCAAGGGGGCCCACCAGGGGTCCAGGTGGCCGCCTGGGTCCCTGGTGGTGGCCCTCTAGCCCCACTTTGGTGATTCCGGAAGCTTCCGTTGCGCTGATTTTTTATCCGATTTTGGCAGAATTTTTGGAGCATTTTTAATATGGGGGAAACCTGGAATAGAAAAACAGGAACTGGCACCGGGGTGCACTGAGTTAATAAGTTAGTCCAAATATGATCAAAAGTGTGTGAAAGTGTATCTAGATCATAGCAATATCACACAAAACATGCACGGAGCAAGCAGAAATTATAGGTACGTTTGGGACGTATCAGTATTACCTCCTGGTATCTCGAGGATATCATACCTTTGCACTACATCTAATGAATTTTGATGAAACAATACTTTTCCCTGTTGTAGCCACTCCATGGATTCTGGGTTGTCGTCAACCGAGAACACTGAATATTTTTTCTTCACCATTCCTTCGATTGATGTCGTCGCTATTCGATTGCACTCTCTTGAAATATCTTGACTTAAGTCTCGTGGTCATCATCAACATTTCGCCTTCTTCCAAGTGTTAATTGGATTCCTCGTGAGAATTACCATCCTTGCCCCTCGATGATTTGTGTTATCATCGACAACCTCCTTTGACTCACTGCCAATACAAATTTGGTAATGTATATCTTTCTTTGCTTTCCCTTAGGAAAGATATACCCCTGATACTTGTGCATCATCACATTTTCCTTTCCATTGGTCTGTTTAATCTTTCTTCTGATGAAACTCATCTGAGCAGTGATAGTTCCCTTCTTATGTAAACACTTCGGTGTACCACTTTTCCGTACAACCTATTACTATTGTTGATGACTTTTCGGTGACCACCGATGGACAAGAACTTTGCCAATTTGTCTTCCTCGTCTTGACGAGAAGGAAAATGGTTCTCTCCGTCCCTCGCCCTTGGCACTGATGTTGTTTCCGACATAGCTGAAAAGTTGTTCTCTGACAAACCTTGCATTGTGGTCGCTTACTATGTCACCACCCTCCTACTCATAATCCGCAATATGCCACATTTCCACAGGACCGAAACCTGACTCTCCTTTACCTTCCTGTTTCTGAGGTAATTCCCTGCACTTGACCTCGTATGCGATTCAAGAGTGTCTACCTTGTGATATAAAGCCTGATATCAGACGTCTTGCTTATGCCTGTAGCTCTGGACCCCTTTTCACCGTCCGTCATCAACATCGAATGATTGCCTAACCGTTTGAAACTTCTTTCAACTTGTTGTATTGCTCTCGAGGTATTTCTTAAGTCCAAACCTAGAGATATCATATACCTCATTCCCTCAGACGGCCTCGATTGATTAACCTTGAACCGGTCCGTCCCCCTTAAGTTTTATCTCCTAGCCTATTATTAAGTACGATGAATCCCTGAAAGAAGGATGACCACTCATCGAGATGCACTGATGCAGAGAAATGAAGAAAACAACATTAAGGATCAACTCCTTCGGTAAGGACAACAAGCACCAGAAGAATCGTTAGAATGCAAAGCTGAAACTTTACCCCTTACACTACCTTTAATTCTCGGGACGAGAATTCTTTATAGTGGTGGAGATTTGTAACACCCCGGGTGTCACGCTATACTGATCATCTTATTAAATTCCAAGTCATCATGATTATGCTAATAATGATCACCCTTGACCATGGCTTGTTCAAATTCAACCCAGATAAAAAAATTATAAAACAAAGTGGAAATAAAATCTTGCCCAAAAGTATTGCAATCAATTTTATTAAATTCATAATAATCAGCAGGTCATGTTTGCATAACAATGGTATTTCATTGCAAGGTTAGGTGATATGGGGTGGCCCGATCTTCTCAGTAAGCATAGGGTTAATATGAAGGCGATATGAGATAACTTGTATGTAGCCGATGAACTCTCCTCGCTAGATCCCTGTTGCCAATGCGACAGCTATCTACCCTTTGGATATTCGCAAGTTCACACACTTGCGCAACGTAGTTGTTGACCACGAGACAGTAATTTGCAATCTACTAATTCCCAGTGGAACAAAAGATCACACAGAACTGGCAGTAGCCAAACTTCAGATCGATACGAATTGAAGTTGATGATTCAAGATGAATTCTTAGAAGCAAATCTCTGAACTAGGGTTTATCTAAAACGTGGTCTAACCCTAAAACTCGTAGGGGGTTCTGTTTTTATAATCTAGGGGGTCTAAACAGGGGTACAAGGGCCGCAACCCTGTTTCTGCGCGCAGGCAGGACGGTAGTACCGTGATGAAAGCGGTAGTACCGCGGGTAAGGTAGTGTCGTACCTACTACCGTAAACCTCCTGGATAGAGCGGTAGTACGGGCGGTAGTACGGTGCTGACTACCGTAAACCTTCTGGATAGGAGCGGTAGTACGAGCGGCAGTACAGGCGGTAGTAACTCTCTGGAGGGCGGTAGTACCGCTGCCTATGTTGAAGCTTCTTTGCATCGTCTTCTCGCGGCTCCTCTTCCGGTGTGGCTTGCCCTTGTTCCATGGCTCCTTCTTCGTGAACCTCATCTTCTCCTTCCTGCTCGTCGTCTTGTCCATGGTATCTGATAATTCATACATACATAGAAAGACTTAGGCAGTATATAATTCTCATTAAGCACAACATCAGATTCTATTAAGAGCAAGTTCACCTGATTTCATTAACTTGTTCTTCATGAAGAGTTGGGGATGTCTTGTAAGTAGGGATGTCCTCGTCATCTCCCCCCCCCCCACCTTCAAAAGGCGTCGACCTTGACGCTCCAAGGTCATCTCCCATGTATGGTGATAAATCAACAACGTTGAAACTGTTGCTAGCGCCACCAAACTCAGCAATGGGAATATCAATCGAGTAGGCATTATCATTGATCTTGGCTAACACCTTGTATGGACCAGCACCACGCGGCTTCAATTTGGAATCCCGCAACCCTGGAAATCTATCCTTGCGCAAATGCACCCAAACCATATCTCCAGGCTGAAATAGAACTTGCTTCCGTGACTGGTTCCATGCAGCAGCAACATTCTTGCCTTGCTTCTCAATAGCCCCTCATGTCTTCTCATGAATCTTCTTCACATAATCTGCTCTTTGGGATGCCTCCATGTTACCTCATTCCTGCAATGGAAGAAGCAACAAATAAAGTGGTGTAATAGGCTTAAAACCACCTCAAAAGGACAAAGCTGGGTAGTAGTGTTTACTGCCCTGTTATAAACAAACTCCACATGTGGCGAACACTCCTCCCATTCATGCAGATTTTTCATGATCATAGCTCGCAGCAATTGTGACAATGTTCTTTTCACCACCTCCACATGACCATCGGTTTGGGGATGACATGTAGTGTTGAACATCAAATTTGTTCCCAACTTTCCCCAAAGTGTCTTCCAAAAGTAGCTCACAAACTTCACATCTCTGTCAGAAACAATTGTCTTTGGTACTCCATGCAAGCGTACAATCTCCTTGAAAAACAGGTTAGCAACAATTGATGCATCGTCGCTCTTATGGCATGCAATAAAATGTGCCATCTTGGAGAATCTATCCACTACCACAAATATACTATCATGACCATGTTTAGTGCGTGGCAATCCTAACACAAAATCAATACTAATGTATTCCCAAGGTGTGGTAGGAACCGATAGTGGAGTATACAAACCGTGAGGCTTCATCTTGGACTTGGATGTGTTGCATACAATCCAGCGCCGAACAAACCTATTCACATCGGCCTCATCCTGGGCCAATTATCAGAAAGCATGAGTAGGTCTTCTCATGGCCAAAGTGACCCATCAATCCTCCTGCATGTGATTCCTGCAACAATAGCAAAGGCATAGACGATTCTGGAACACAAAGTTTGTTAGCTCGAAAAAAAAATCTATCATGGATGTGGAACTTATCCCATGCGGTTCGAAGCAAACACAAACGATATGGTTCAGAAAAATCATGATTAGTTGCATATAGATCACACAAACTCTCTAATCTAGGAATTTTAACATCAAGATGTGTCAATAACATGTTCTTCCTAGATAGAGCATCAGCAACAACATTATCTTTCCCTTTCTTATATTTGATGATGTAGGGAAAAGACTCAATGAACTCAACCCACTTAGCTAGGCATCTATGCAAATTAGATTGATCTTTCAGATATTTCAAAGCTTCATGATCAGAATGTATGATAAATTCTTTTGGCCACAAATAATGTTGCCAAACCTCAAGAACTCTAACAAGCTCATACAATTCTTTATCATAAAAAGGATAATTCAATCTAGCACCAGAAATTTTCTCACTAAAATAAGCAATAGGTCTACCTTCCTGCATCAACACACCACCAATTCCTATGCCACTAGCATCACATTCAATCTCAAATTGTTTAGCAAAATTTGGTAGTTTAAGTAATGGTGTAGAAGTAAGCAAACGTTTTAACTCATCAAAAGCAAGATCTTGGGAAGCGCCCCAAACAAAAGGCACTCCTTTCTTAGTCAATTCATTCAAAGGTGCAGCAATAGTACTAAAGTCTTTCACAAAACGTCGTTAAAAACCAGCAAGACCGTGAAAACTTCGTACTTGAGTAACATTCATGGGAGTAGGCCAATCTTGAATGGCTGTAATTTTAGAAGAATCTACTTCTACCCCATGCTTAGATACAACGTAACCCAGAAATATGACCTTATCCTTTGCAAAAGTGCACTTCTCAAGATTAGCATACAATTTAGCATCACGTAACACTTGCAAAACTTGTCGAATATGGTCACAATGTTCAGTTTCATTCTGGCTGTAAATAAGTATATCGTCAAAATAGAAAACCACAAAACAACCAATAAACTCTCTCAAAATATGGTTCATTAAACGCATGAAAGTACTAGGGGCATTAGTAAGACTAAAAGGCATAACTAACCACTCATATAAACCAAATTTTGTTTTGAAAGAAGTTTTCCATTCCTCCCCTTCTTTCATCCTAATTTGATGGTATACACTACGCAAATCAATTTTAGAGAAAATAACAACACCAGATAAGGCATCAAGCATATCCTCTAAACGGAATAGGATGGCAATATCTAATAGTGATGTTATTAATAGCTCTACAATCTACGCACATACACCATGTACCATCTTTTTTAGGAACCAAAATAACAGGAACAGCACAAGGGCTAAGACTGACACGAATATACCCTTTGTCCAGAAGCTCTTGCACTTGTTGCTGAATTTCCTTCGTCTCCTGGGGATTGGTCCTGTATGGTGCCCGGTTGGGAAGAGTAGAACCCGGAATAAGATCAATTTGGTGTTCAATACCACGCAAGGGTGGTAATCCCATTGGGACCTCCGCCGAAAACACATCATCATAGTCTGGCAAAACATTAGACACACTAGGAGAAATAGGATGGTTATCATTAGAAACCAAAACCTCGCCTTTATACATGGGGACAAGAGGTATGGCTGTAGGATCCTCACTAAATTCTCTCATCTCTTCTTTGGTGGCTAATATCAGCAAACTATTCACTCGCTCACCTTTCGTTATATTATCACTCACAACTATTACATTGTTCTCGCGTGAAGGTGTGTGTCCTACATTCCCTTCTACTTTCTAACGAGACTCATTCACAATTTGCTGTGGTGACATAGGCTGAAGATTAATTTTCTTGCCCTTGAACTCCAAGTGATATGTATTGGCACGACCATTGTGTTGCAAATGGCGATCATATAGCCACGGCCGACCCAATAGAAGATGGCAAACTGTCATAGGCACCACATCAAACTCAACAGAATCCTGGTATGGGCCTATCTCAAAATTTACGTGCACCATATGATTCACCTTCATCTCACCACTGTCACTTAACCATTGCACATAATATGGATTCGGGTGAGGGGAATATTTCAGATTGAGCTTGGCACATAACTCCTTGCTTGCAAGATTGCGGCATCTACCTCCATCAATAATCAGTTTCGAAGCTTTGTTGGGGCCAACTAATGCTTTGGTTTGGAACAAATTGTAGCGCTGAGATTCAGATTTTGGCTGCACAAAGAGCACGCTGTGACACAACAATAGTAGGAGCGGGTGATTGAAAAGCATCCATGCCTTCTTCACTGTTGTATCCCTCGTCATCGAATGCGGATGGGTCTTCATCATCACCGGTTTCATACTCGCTGGTGTCTTCGTTAACAAACATGACCTTTCGATTGGGAGAAACTCTTTTGAAGTGACCTGGATTAACGCAAGCATGACAAGTTACCTCTCGATTGCGAGTTGTAGACATATTAGGGCCTACACTAGGGGCAGGTGCGGCTGGCTTCTTGGCCATAGAAACATTGGAGTCTGGTTTGGAATATGAAGAAGGACGGCTAGAAGCACTTGGGATCTCCATAGGCGCGGCAGATGGTGTCCTTGGAGAAAACCTGCTAGATGATGAATATCTTGACTTCAGTTGGGCATCTTCTGCAAGCTGAGATTTAGCCTCCCTTGCAAGATGCAATAGGTCATTCATATTATAGTATTGGTTATGGAGCACAATACTCTTGATGTTAAATTTCAGCCCATGGAGAAAACGTTGCATAGTCATCTCAACTTCTCCGCGAACTCGTGCACATTGCAGCAACATCTCCATCTCCATATAATATGCATCAACGGGCATAGTACCTTGCTTCAATTGTTGAAATTTATCAAAAAATGTCTGCAAGTAATTAGTGGGAAAAAACTGAGCTTTCATTGTTGCCTTCATATCGCGCCATGTACGGATAGGCTGTCCATTGGTTTCTTGTATCTCGGTCAAAACACTCTCCCACCAACGCAAGGCATAACCATCAAATTCTGAGGAATCAATCTTGATCTTCTTATCCCCAGAATAATCTTGCAAACGCCATAATTTCTCCATCTTAAGCTCTCAAGTGAGATACTCTTCCACATCCGTGGAGCCTTCAAATTTGGGAATAGAAAATTTGGTCTTGCTCAAGACATCTTCTTCCTGGATGGGTATACGCCGCACACCCAACCCAAGTTGAAGTTGGCAAAGCTGCCCTTGACCACCACGCCCACGGCCATGATTGGCCCTTAGGTTGTCATTGTCACCATGGACACTACCATCATCTTCATGGCTCTCCTGTTGACGTTGGTCAATGGTAGCTTGCATCCCATTAACTGACGTTGTCAACTACTGTATGCTTGCTTGGAGAGCAATGAGTTGTGTTTGCATAGTGGCGACGGTGGCCTCCGTGCCATCCACTTTCATTTGGACTGCTTGCATATTAGTATCAACATTGTCCGCAGATTTAGTGAGCATCTCCGTTAAGTGATGACGAAGACCTTCATAGGCCTCCCAAGTAACCGGAGCATCCTTAGCTTGTTTCTGCATCACATCAAAACCACTTTGAGACATGATTAGTAGGTTAGTGCACTAAATCAAAATATTTTTGTGGACACTCACAACTCACTCAAAATTGACAAGAAAAGGTGAATCTTACCGTTCCAAAGTGAATCGTAATGCGTACCCGTTCGGATGGAGGACTAGGGCACGGATGTGATGAATTGAATACCCGAGTAAAAGAGTGAACATACGACAAAGCAGGATATATGTGGTGGAGCTATAGCTATGGTACCCTAACTACACCGAATTCAAGTCCTAGTGTTGATCGTGTGATGCAAACCCAAGGAAAAACTCACACAGTGGAGACAAAAATAAGACAGGCCTCTCAAAAAGGTCACCACTTTGATATTTCCCTTCTAGCACTTTTGTATCTCCTTGCACTCTTTGATAACTGTTTTCGATCACTCTTCGTTCTCTTTTTCTGAATCTTTTCTCTTTTTCTCCTCTTTTTATTTTATTTTTCTGACTCTTTTCCACACTTGGCGAAATTGCTACTGTAACTTTTCTATTTAGGCCACAATATGTTGCACCATGGAGAATTTTCGGGGAAAGAACACAACGAAACAGCAAACTAAAACAATGACTTCGATGCAATCTAAGCTATGGAAAACTAGAAACCCTAAAAAAAATTGTATGGCTTTTTATGGATAGGACAAGAACAAAATCAAACTAAAGGATGGATTTGGTGGATGCTTACCGAGGTAACACTGGAAATCTGATACCAAGATGATATGGGGTGGACCGATCTTCTCAGTAAGCGTAGGGTGAATATGAGGTCGATATGAGATAACATGTATGTAGCCGATGAACTCTCCTCGCTAGATCCCTGTTGCCAATGCGACAGCTATCTACCCTTTGGATATTCACAACTTCACACACTTGTTCCACATAGCCGTCGACCACGACACAGTAATTTTCAATCTACTAATTCCCAGTGGAACAACAGATCACACAGAACTTGCAGTAGCCAAACTTCAGATCGATACGAATTGAAGTTGATGATTCAAGATGAATGCTTAGAAGAAAATCTCTGAACTAGGGTTTATCTAAAACGTGTTCTAACCCTAAAACACTAGGGGGTTCTGTTTTTATAATCTAGGGGGTCTAAACGGGGTTACAAGGGTTGCAGCCCTGTTTCTGCGCGCAGGCAGGACGGTAGTACCGTGATGAAAGCGGTAGTACCGCGGGTACAGTACTACCGTACCTACCACCGTAAACCTCCTGGATAGAGCGGTAGTACGGGCGTTAGTACGGTGCTTACTACCGTAAACCTCCTAGATAGGAGCGGTAGTACGGGCGGTAGTACCGCTCTGGAGGGGGGTAGTACCGCTGCCTGTATGTTGAAGCTTCTTTGCACCGTCTTCTCGCGGCTCCTATTTCGGTGTGGCTTTCCCTTGTTCCATGGCTCCTTCTTCGTGAACCTTGTCTTCTCCTTCCTGCTCCTCTTCTTGTCCATGGTATCTGATCATACATACATACATACATACATACATACATACATACATACATACATACATACATACATACATACATACATACATACATACATACATACATACATACATACATACAAAGACTTAGGCGGTATATAATTCTCATTAAGCACAACATCAGATTCTATTAAGAGCAAGTTCACCTATTGTTCTATTAGCTTTGCACGGGCTCTTGTAATAGGTCCAATTCTGATTTCACTAACTTGTTCTTCATGAAGAGTTGGGGATGTCTTGTCAGTAGGGATGTCCTCATCATTTGGTATTTTAAACAAATCAAATTAGTAGCAAAACCATAATATTTAATATATTTAAATATAACAAAAACTCAAATGAATTTACTTTGCCCCCAAACTTTTTGTGGCATACCTATAAAGTGTCATACCAATTATGGAAAAAGTTACACATTTTTATAAAATCAAACACTAGCCAAAAAAACCAAATAGAAAAGAAAAGAAAGAAAAGAAGTAAAAATTGTAAAACACTAAACCACTCCCTGGGCAACAGGCCCATCTCTCTCTCCCCCGCCCCCTCCTCCCTGTTCCTCTAGCACAGCCACGGCGCCAGTGTCGTCGTCGTCGGATCAAGTCGCTGTCCTGCGTCGCTAAAGTGGCCGGGTTTGGATAAGGAGGCCACCATGGCAACCCCCATAACCCTAGATCGAGTTCTCCTCCACCCAGCTTCGCTCCTGTCTTTCCCCCACATTGACGAAGCCGTCGTCGCCGCCGTGCGCCATTACCGCGACCACAGCCCCTCATCGTGTGAAGGAAGTTATCCGACCTCAAGCTACAGTTCGACTTCAACCTCGAGCTCGAGCCGGGACGCCCCGTACGTGTGCAATCGAGGTCATCTTCAACCTCCGACCAGCAGCTTGCCGTTGACGAATTCGTCGCAACCTTTGCCTCCCAGGCCTCCCCGAGCACATCCTCGAGCTCACTGTGAGCTCCTGCCCATCCCCCCCTTCCCCCTCCGATTTGTCCCCGTAGGTCCGTGCTCGCCAGCGGCTGCGGTGGATGGGAGCGCAGCTCCCGTGTGCTGCGCTGCCTTGCTGCTGCTGTTGTGATGCTACTGCGCCCGGGGTGTGCCCTACGCGTGTGTGCCGCACCTGCCGCCGTGGCCGTGCCCCCACGGCTCATCGCCTCCAACCCCCGCCGTACTCTGGCCGCCGCCGCCTGCTACCCGCCGCACGCCCCCGTGTGCCCCTCTGTGCTGCTACTGCTTGGCGTGTGCGACCGCATCCACGTTGTGCCTTAGCTGCTGCGCTCTGCCCCACGTAGTCGCGCCTGCACGCGCACCTCCGCCTCCGCCGTGCTCCCCGCTCTGGCTACCGCCGTGCACCTCTCCGCCGGTGTGCTCACGCAACCCCTCTGTGGGCTAATCCCCTTTTTTGTAACAAGCCTCCCCCCTAATCACACTATGACATGTGGGGCCATGGTTTAATTAAACTGTTAGATTAAATATTTCCCCCAAAGACTTACATGTGGGCCAGTGATCTGTCAATTAAGCAATGATTTAACACAAATAGAAATACCCCCTAGCCATATGACAGTGGGCCCTGCCCCTGATTAAATTTATTAGGTTGAGGCAATGACATGTAGGTCCCCTCACTATTTTATTTAGAAAATGATTTAATAAATCCGTGTCAATGAAAGTAGGGCCCCACCTGTAAGTGTGACCAGTCAAAACACTGTTTTGGATAATGTTGTTTTAATAATAAAATAAATCCAGAAAATGCTTTTAAATTGATTTAAACTATAGAAATTAATATCTTTTAATCCGTAGCTCAAATGGAAAAACATTATACATGAAAATCGATCAGAAAAATATATCGAATAAGAATACGCTATCCGCATACCCACACCATGTTGGGAATGTGCCCTAGAGGCAAATAAAATATGTTTTATCGAGCATATTCCATTAGTTCATAATACGTTTGATACTATGCTATAACTGTATTAAGTGAAAACATCAATACAGGTGAGGTATACAAACAACCAGGTCCCTAGTTAACCCTAGTATACTAGTCCATTGGGCGATTGATGATCAAGGTTTCCTGATCATGAGACAATGGCGTCTGTTGACAATGGAGTCGTATCATTGGATAATGATATGATGGACATACACCCACCAGAAGTTTTGCGATGTGATCAAGTCACATAGTTCGACATTGCGATAACTATAACGTAGTGACCAGATCCTTAGACCATAATGATCATACGTAATTACTGTCTATTAGGATGCCTTGATTTGCTACCCACCGCCTGACTGAAATATGCTGGCCATAAAGGAGTACTTCAGGTATTCCGAATAGATATGTTAATGAGTATGCAAATAGATCAAAGCGGGATTTGTCCATCCGTGTGACGGATAGGTACTCTGGGCCCACTCGGTGATGTTACATCATAAAGTTTGCAAACGTGTGACTAGGTCACGAAGTTTTAGTATCACAGGAACGAGTAAACTTGTTTGTTGAGAACGAGGACGAACTAGGTATAGTGGATACCGATGATCAAACCTTGGACAAGCAAAGTACCATAGGACAAAGGGAACAGGCACACGGTTAACGGATCCAACATCGATTGCATTTCATTCGATGGAAGCGCAGGGGCTATCAAGGATTGTAACCAGGTCCAATTGATTAGTCATTGATCAATGAGAATTGTCTCGATCATGTCTGTTGTTTACCGGACCGTAGGGTGTTACACTTAAGGGTACTCAACGCAGTAAGGATTGATTCGGGATCACCGGAGAAATTGGAGAGAACACCGGAATTTTTCCGATGAAGGCCGGATATTTAATAATGTTTGATATATGTTTTATTATTTAATTATCTGAATTAAATATTAAAATATATTTAAACATAATTAAAAATGGAAGAAAAGGCATATGGGCCTCATAGGGCCCATTAGGGGGAGAGGGAGTCCTCCCCCATGGGCCATGGCGCCATGAGGGGGCCCACCCCCTAGGGCTGCGCCAAAAACCCCCTCCCTTGGGATTAGTCCCACCCCGGAAGTGGAGGGGGGTGGCACCCCTCCTTGGCCTATATAAGGAGGGGTAGGGTGCCCTTTTTTTCTTCATAAAAATTGATTTGAGACAAGTTTCTCTCATCTCTCTCTCCCTCCTTTCTCCTTCCTCAAGTGGACTCCCCTTGTTTGGAGTCTACACTTGGTTGGGGATTTCTCCACTATACGCACGCTGTCGTGCTGCTGGAATCGGGATCCGAATCCATCTTCTTTCCGCTGCTCTACTGGTTCGGAGCCCGGAGGGACGTCGGGTATACTGTATGTGTATAATCCCGCGAGGCACTACACTTGTGGTGCTACTTCATCGTCGTGATCGTATCGCGAGGTCTTCATCAGCAACGTTCCGACGAGGACGTAATCCCGTCATCGGTCTACAAGGATCGGGTGGCTACAGGATTCATCGTGGATCTGCGCGGCATTGGGGATTGCCAGTACGACTACACCAACCACGTTCATGCGGGAATGTTTCCCGCTTAACGGACTACATATTGCTATGTGATCTATTTCTGTCCGTTACTTGCATCATCATAGCATAGGTCTTGGGTATGGGTCTGGTAGGTTATGAAAATTTTGTGTTTTCTGCCCCGAACCCCAACAGTGGTATCAGAGCAAGGCTATGCGTAGATGTATTGTACGGATAGAACACATCTAGTATGTGGGCATCAATTCTCCAATTGTTACCCTCTCATGTGTACTCATTTAGCATTGCGGCAATGTTTGATGAAGCGGCCCCCGACCGACCTTACGCGTTTACGCGAGACTGGTTCCACGCTTGACATATGTCTTGTACCATATAAAGTGGCTGGGGGTGTCTGTCTCTCTGCATTAGCGATGCGAAGATGTTTGCAACGGAGGGCCCCGACAGGGGTGTAATAGAGACAATTGCGGGACTGGTGTTGTGGCTTGTTTTCGCAGGATAGAAAGCAGTTCTTTTCTCGAAACCCCTAGCAGCCACGTAAAACTTGCAAAAGATAAAGTAGAAAGGCGTTTTTAACTTTAATTTGCATGTAAGGGGGAATCATAGGCTGTATGATTTACAGTTTTACTTCCTGTTTTATGCTAGTATGCTAGATATATCGTCGATAGCACGAAACAGGACCATCTCTCACAATACAAACATTGTGTTCTCCCTTGGTGGGCACCGCCTGGAAGGTTCTCCCATATGGCTTGATGCTCCGTACATACCGGAGTTGTCCTACATATTAAACGGAGTTCGCATGAGGTTGGGTTCGGCAAGCCTGGCATATGCAGATATGGCCTTGCTGAACAGCTAACATCAAGGTTCGATTGGCAGGCTTGACGTATGTAGATGCGGGCCTGGAACACAGGACACCGAAAGGTCGAGCACGAGTCACATGCCTGATGTGATTGGCTTAGAGGCCTACCTGGTTCGCATACTGATGGTCGTGACGATCGGGGAAGGTATGGGGGCTGGGATTGTGTAATCACTTAGTTAAATTGAGAGGTGTTTATCTAAGTGGGAGCTTTCTAGAATTTTGACATCAAATTGAAACTCCACATTATGAACTTAATCTTCATGTCTTAGCAAATATCATTGTAGACAACGTCATACCAATGTTTAGAACTATGGCTCTTTTAGTATGATAGAACTTAAGGTAAATGGGTCTTACTTCATTGATGTGTACCAACACCAATAGCGACATACTCATTAGTAATGACTTGCTAAACATAATACGAAGAACTGCTAGGAGATAAACCTGTTAACTCCGTATTCAAGGAAGATGATGATGAGTATCGTACTCACCGTCACTTATGAATGACTGTCCAATACACCATACTTCATTCTATGAGTCTGAATTGTGAATTCATGTTAACCAACACGTATGACGTGCTAGGTGAACTTGAAAGCACTTGGTCACAAATCAGAGTAATGGAACATGAGTATATGGACGGGGTTTCTTTCAATCATGGTGGAAGGAACAACCTGCTGAGAAAGTCACTTGGAAAATGTAGAAGATACATGGAACACCTTGTGTATAACTTGGACTACTGAATGACTGGTTACTTTGCGATAACTGGGGAGTTGCATCCGCTTCCTCCCAGTTACAAAGACCATGCCTGGACTATGTCATGAAGGAGAATCGTTCACCTGTCATGAGGTCATGGTTAAAGTTAAGAACTTTAAGAGTAGAACCAATGAAGGAATGGTCATTGACGGAGAAGGTATATTTGATATACGAGTTATAAATGTCTTTCCCACGAAACACTAATTGCGGTTGATTAAGTATTCGATGCTTGAACTTACTGCTTGAGAGTGACTTGGAAGGGATGAGGTGACAATGTGTGCTGACGGCAATCAAGATAGTTGATGGTCGACAACACTCTCCCTCTACATCTATCAATTGATTAATATAAGAATAAATTTTATGATCGTTTGAATGAGGACTTTATTAGTGTGTCTTGCATCTCGCGAAGACAATTATTCATATTAGTGAGAAACAAGTCAGTTGTTATCCTTTTATGAATGATATCTCTTATGGTCACATTACGATTATGAATTAGTTATTCTTATATTGATGATAGTTGTTTGATCATTTATAAGAAATATTGTAATGCCAAGAAATATCCAGGCTTAATAATGACACTACAGTTTAAGTCATGAATGGTATGATGATGTCTTAAGATACTTGATCTCTTGACACATACAAACCATGCCTTTTAGGTGAGATGACTAAAACCTTGCATTCTGCTAAACGGAATGTGTACTGATTGTTGAGTATCATACATTGTGATGTATCGTATGTCAGCATGTGGTGAATTTCATTATTTCGTGACCTTCGTATGTGGACTTAGATGAATATTTGTATTCACTAATAAAACATGAGTCTGAAATAATTTGATATGATCAAAAGGAATTTCAGAGTAAAGATGGATATTAAATTAACAAGAAAGACAAGTCTCTACGATTTGATCAAAGTGACAAATGTTTTGAGTTAGTCTTGGGCATAAAGATTTGTGTGAAAGGTGTTCCACAAATTGCAATGTCTTGAGACACTTCAATATGATTGACGTGCCTGAACATTGTGATCATATTCTATCGAAAAGTGTATGGTCTAAGTTATCTCTTACCAATTTACGTTATTATTGTTTAGCGTTATTAATTTAATATGCAAACACTTACTTCAGCATAGGGAACCATCTGAGTTCGTGGAAACCAACACTATATATGTCATGGTGTGTTGTGGTTTCTAGGAAGCTTAATTTATGTAAGATAAATTATCTTTGTAGTGTATCCTTAGACAACTATGGATGCATCTTCCACAACTAGAACCAAAAGGAGCAAAACTTGTATTGCTATGTTTGGTGTTTGTCAAGAATTGTTCTTGATAAATGTGGTGATGGAAGAAAAGTGAAAGTTCAACCAAGGTAATTGACCTTGCCTCCAAATGTCAGAGTAGTGCAACGGAATATGTTCTGGAAGCAAAGCTCTACAATAAGAGGAGAAACTAATGATAATGATCATGATCTTCTGATGGGAGCTTTTACTGAGAAAGGTAGGATTCAAGAATATATATTTGCCCCTGGTGCAAAATGATATTCATGATTCACTTGTCATGTTAATGGAACAAGACATTCCTACGAACTACAAAGAAGCGATGATGGACCTAAGTACGAGATATGACCATGAATCATGAAATCCTATGTTGAGTTACATTTAAGATTGCTTGAATCTTATCAAGTAAGGAGGTTACTTGACATTCACAATAACTTCAGAGTTATGAGGAATAAATGTGAACATCAAAGGGACGTCAAGATTGGTTTGTCACAAAGATTGATTCTGACAAATTCAATGGGTTGAGTACAATGTGTAGCAATGCTTGAGTCAGAGGTATATTCACTACGATTGATCCAGGATTGTTATCAATACCGTGACTTCCTCAAATCCTGTATTTGAAGAAGTGTTGTAATTGGTACAACAAGAAGGTTTTGGAAAAACATATGGATACTAGTGTCTCGTAAACTGAATTCTCATTTTGATGGATGATCAAAGGATTTTGGACTTAACCAAAATATCGAGGAAACATGCGTTTGCATGAAACTGAGTGGGAGCTGAATAGTTTCCTGAAACTTAATATGTAGACGACATATTTTGAGTGGGAGATATGGGAGTATTATCCTAGACTTATATGTAAATGACATATTTGAGTAGGAGCCATGTGGTTAGTATCCTGAACTTAATATGTGTCTGACATATCTAAGTGGGAGCCATGTGGATGTTATCCTTGTCTTATATGTGGCCGACATATTTGAGTGGGAGCAATATGAGTGTTATCCTATAACTTAATATGTGCATGACATATTTGAGTGGGAGCATGATAACATTATCATATAAGGATAACATATTATGAATGGTGCAGTTGGTGTTAATGATTATTTGAATCTTTCATAAATGTAGATGAATAAGTATTAAGCATTGAAGATCTATTAAGATAGATATGTGTTTAATAACATTGAGTCGTAATACTTTCCTGGATAAGATTCTGAAGGAGTTCAGAATGGGACAAGTCAAGAAGTGATCCTTACTTGTATATCCAAGAGAAGTGTTGAGTTAATCTCAGTACAAGAACAATGGTTAATGGTTAATGAAAGAAATGGATGTGTTGGATCCTCTATGCCTTTGTCATAGGTTCTTTCATATAAAACCAGAGTCATGTACTCGACGTAATGTGACCCAAGTTCTTAGTAGTAAGAACATGTTGTGATATGATTTATGAGTAAATCATTGAACAAAGAATTAAGTTTATCCTTCAGTGTCTGAAGAGAACTGAGGATACATCTCAAATTTGTAAAGGATAGTGGAATTGACCATAAATGTTATGCTGGTTCAAGTTTTGACACTAACCTATAAAATTGAGATATCATACTAATGAATGCCTAAGTTGAAAGAAACTTGGTTGACATCAAAGTTGCATGCAATGCACTAAGGATTGAATCTACATTGATGTGGCTGCTTTAGAAGTAGCAGGAGTTATATTATGGCTTAAGAAGTTCTACTTCTGATTGAGTGAGTTTCAAGTGTGCATGACTATGGGAAAGTCCGCATGACCCATCGATGTCATTGCTATGACACAGCAAACGAAGTCTCGCTTCACCGCCAAATATATATACCTCATCATTATAGTGGATAATGAAGGAATGTCAAATTAGGTGACATTATGATTTGCAAAAGGACATACGGTTCTGAATGGTACCCAGACCGTTGATACAACTTCTTCCACGGGCAAGCATGATCAATAAGGAGTTATGATCCAGAGAAAAATGCAACTAGATTATTTGTACTCTAGTGCAAGTGGGAGACTGTTGGGAATGTGCCCTAGAGGCAAATAAAATATGTTTTATCGAGCATATTCCATTAGTTCATAATACGTTTGATACTATGCTATAACTGTATTAAGCGGAAACATTAATACAGGTGTGGTATACAAACAACCAGGTCCCTAGTTAACCCTAGTATACTAGTCCATTGGGCGATTGATGATCAAGGTTTCCTGATCATGAGACAATGGCGTCTGTTGACAATGGAGTCGTATCATTGGATAATGATATGATGGACATACACCCACCAGAAGTGTTGCGATGTGATCAAGTCACATAGTTCGACATTGCGATAACTATAACGTAGTGACCAGATCCTTAGACCGTAATGATCATACGTAATTACTGTCTATTAGGATGCCTTGATTTGCTACCCACCGCCTGACTGAAATATGCTGGCCATAAAGGAGTACTTTAGGTATTCCGAATAGATATGTTAATGAGTATGCAAATAGATCAAAGCGGGATTTGTCCATCCGTGTGACGGATAGGTACTCTGGGCCCACTCAGTGATGTTACATCATAAAGTTTGCAAACGTGTGACTAGGTCACGAAGTTATAGTATCAAGGGAATGAGTAAACTTGTTTGTTTAGAACGAGGACGAACTAGGTATAGTGGATACCGATGATCAAACCTCGGACAAGCAAAGTACCATAGGACAAAGGGAACAGGCACACGGTTAACGGATCCAACAGCGATTAAAGTTCATTCGATGGAAGCGCAGGGGCTTTCAAGGATTGTAACCAGGTCCAATTGATTATTCATTGATCAATGAGAATTGTCTCGATCATGTCTGCTGTTTCCCGGACCGTAGGGTGTTACACTTAAGGTTACTCGACGTAGTTAGGATTGATTCGGGATCACCGGAGAAATTGGAGAGAACTCCGGAATTGTTCCGATGAAGGCCGGAAGTTGTTCCGGGTATTTTGAAAGGTTCAAAATATATTTAATAATGTTTGATATATGTTTTATTATTTAATTATCTGAATTAAATATTAAAATGTATTTAAATATAATTAAAAATGGATGAAAAGGCATATGGGCCTCATAGGGCCCATTAGGGGGAGAGGGAGTCCTCCCCCATGGGCCATGGCGCCATGAGGGGGGCCACCCCCCTAGGGCTGCTCCAAAACCCCCCCTCCCTTGGGATTAGTCCCACCCCGGAAGTGGAGGGGGTGGCACCCCTCCTTGGCCTATATAAGGAGGGGTAGGGTGCCCTTTTTTCTTCATACAAATTGATTTGAGACAAGTTTCTCTCATCTCTCTCTCCCTCCTTTCTCCTTCCTCGAGTGGACTCCCCTTGTTTGGAGTCTACACTTGGTTGGGGATTTCTCCGCTATACGCACGCCGTCGTTCTGCTGGAATCGTGTTCCGAATCCATCTTCTTTCCGCTACTCTACTGGTTCGGAGCCCGGAGGGACGTCGGGTATACTGTATGTGTATAATCCCGCGAGGCACTACACTTGTGGTGCTACTTCATCGTCGTGGTCGTATCGCGAGGTCTTCATCAGCAACGTTCCGACGGGAACGTAATCCCGTCATCGGTCTACAAGAATCGGGTGGCTACAGGAGTCATCGTGGATTTGCGCGGCATCGGGGATTGTCGGTACGACTACGCCAACCACGTTCATGTGGGAACGTTTCCCGCTTAATGGACGACATACTACTATGTGATCTATTTCTGTCTTGGGTATGGGTCTCGTAGGTTATGAAAAAAATTTGTTTTCTGCCCCGAACCCCAACACACCACCCATATAACATACCGCACATGGAACATTCCCCCTTCGGTTGCACTTTCCGGTAATCGCCCAGAGCCAGAAAAACCTACCGATTAAATTCCCGTTTCGTCTACAACGTGTACCACCATGTTAGTTCATCCCTAGCTTAACATGTTGCCATGTCTTGTAATTGTATTGCTATTATTACTGTGTATTTATTGTTCCCCCCCCCCCCCCTCTTATTGTCCGGTAGACCCGACGACCGCTGTCGACCCCCCTGTGATCGACTACTTCGTCGACGACCAGTCCCTTGCTACCGAGCTTCCAGGCAAGCAGTGCCCCTTCACCTCTCCCCCATATCGCCTATCTGCCTATATTTATCTATTGCACTAGACATTGTTGTTGTTATGTTTCTTACCTATTCAATTGCATAGCCTGTCATTGTCGCCTCTTGATGTACCTTACTTTATCCTATGATGCCTATTAATTATATATATTATTCAGCAGTTAGCCCTGCACATTGTTAGTCAACTAGGATTAGATAGCGGGTCGTGATCACTCTGGGGAGTGAATGTGGATACAAAATATATATAACTGCCACAGGTACGGTACAAAGCAGACGCCCAAGGGAACCTACAACGGATAGACTCTCCGAGTCGCTTCAAGTTTGACTTATGAGTGGATGGACTCGTATTTAACTCTTGTTGCCGGCTCGGTATCGTAGCACCACCGAGATGATACGAGGATACTTCTCTTTAGTTCATTCCGCTGATATCTCTGTCGAACCACTTCAAGTGTACCATCAAGGGTGATTCCTCATGGTTTCACTTGATGGTAGGCACCTGAATCAACTGGTGTCCTTAAAGGTAAGTAGTCGGGTGAGCCAACGGTGCCCGCGAGAGGTATTGTATCAGGACGGCATGACATGCGGATACCATCGTGGGGCTGGTCCTTGCTCGTTGGCCGTGAGATACCAAACCATGAAAGTCGAACTCCTTCAGGAGCACACACCAGACAAGGTAAGGAGACGGTTCACCTTGTTGGTAACCGCATGCTTTGCCGGGACGACCGGGCAGGCACCGATGTACTGGTGGTCCTGGCTGATGTTCGTTGTCTATTGTGTTAACTAGTCGGGCAACGATAATGGTTGATCTGCGAGACAATAAAATGCTTAAAGGGTTCAGGGGATGACTTGAGAGGCCGCAAAGGCCTATACGCACTACCTTCACGTGGGATAAGGAGTTATGGGCTCCCCTGCATCGTAGTTCATTCGAAATCTCTTCAGACGTCAGAAGTACTGCCGCCTGCACCGGGAAGTGGTGTCTTCTTCGCTCGAGCGTGTGGTATTTGCTTTTGCTTCACCGGCCAGCCATGCACGGTGCAGGAGCGTGAAGGGTGAGGTACCTAGACCCCTGATCGCATATGATTTAGTTTGGCGGATGGCCTCTCTGCTGAGCCTAGGATGGGCTGCAGCGTGTCGGATAGCCTTAGTGGGTGATACGTCCCAAACGTATCTATAATTTCTGCTTGTTCCATGCATGTTTTGGGTGATGTTGCTATTCTTTTGATGCAGTTTCATACACTTTTGATAATATTTGGACTAACCTACTAACTCAGTGTACCCCAGTGCCAGTTCCTATTTTCTGCAGTCTTTTTTTCAGGTTTTCCCATTACTTAAATGCCCAGAAAAAATACGGGAAAATTATATAAAAAATCAGCGACCCGGAAGCTTCCAGAGTCCCGAAGGGGGACCAGAGGGGACCCACCTAGAGTCCAGGCGGCCGGGGGGCGCGGCCAAAGGTGGGGTCGCGCCGTGAGGCCTCCTGCACTCCCTGGTGGCCCCCTGGCTGCCCCCTTTCGCATATATTTACCTCTCGTCAAGAAACCCCGGAAGACAGAAACATTTTTCGCGATCTCGCCTCTGTTCCGCCGCCGCCACGATTCCAAGATCGGAAGCACCAGAAGAACTCTTCCCATCACTCTGCCGGAGGGAGGATTGTCCTCCGGGAGCTTCTCCACCACCATGGACGCTTCCCGGATGATCCGTGAGTAGTCCACTTTGTACCATGGGTCCATGATCAGTATTTATGTGATGTCTTCTATCCACCTTTGGTCTTCATTGATTAGACCTTGTGAGCTGCCCTACATGATCAAGGAACATATGTAATTCTTTCTGCTGTTGCTATGTGTAGTTTGTTGGGATCTGATGGATTATGAGATTATGGTCAGATTGTAATGAGTAATATATTTGGTTCTTCTCCTTTTATATTTATGTTCTTGAGTAATTCTTGCATGTTCTCCGTTGTTGTTTATTTTCTTTGGACAAGTAGTAGGTAGCAACTCCAAGAGGGAGCGTTATGCATGATTGTGGGTTCATTCCCCCTGATGACTAGCTTGAGTGGCAGAAACATGAGTCTAGGGGATGTGATGTTTCCACAAGGGGGAAAACAACGGTGCTTGTAACCGTGGTTGCAAGGATTGTTTACTTTACGCAAAGTTCTTTTAATGCAGTTGTCTGTTGCTTTGGGTTTACACTTTGGGTGCGGCTCACAACTTAATACCAGTGGGATGTTTTGGATAGATATCTCAAAGTAGATGATTAGTGAGTAGATGCAGATGGATTTCGGTCTACTTTTCTTGGCGTACTTCCCATACCTTTGAGCATCTTCCTTTCTTTTGTAGCATAGTTAGCATTGCGGTGCGTTTTTAATCCTGTCAATTTCCCAGCTGTAATTTGTTCACCTCGCATAGCTGTTTATCGTCTTTTGGGAGAGATACATCACTAGTGAACTTCATGGGACCCCGGTCTATATTTCCACCACTGTTTACACCCTCAGTTTACTTTCTAGTTCCAGTTATCATTACCATTATATTTTGCCTTTGACCCTTTGTAAACGGCAAGGACGGAAGGATTGACAATCCCTCTGTACTCGTTGGGAGCAAAGTTATTTGTATCTGTGTGCAGGTCCAGGTAAAGTAAGCAACCTTGAGTTGTGAACGGAACCATTGTTCACTTTACCACCTACTTGTTGTCGTTGGAGTCCTACGGGTTCGATCTCAACCTTGGTATCTTTTCCAAGGGAAATTACCACTCCGCTACATCTCAACCTTCCACTTGGGGTAGCCAACGAGTTAATTGATACCAATCAAGTAATTTCTGGCACCGTTGCCTGGGACTCCACTCTACAAGATAGGGGAGTTGCACACTATCTTTTATCTTTGCTTTTTAGTCTTGTTAGTTTACCTTTCAGTTTTTGCTTTAGTGTCCTTTATCAAAAATCACAAAAAATACCATGCTTTTAGTAGTCCTTTCTGTTTAGTCAACTATGTTAGGACTTGGTTCTTTGAGGGAATCGGAAGTTCTAGATTTCCATCAAAGGGATGGAGAGAATATGAAGAAGGCATGGGACATAATTTCTGATGCACAAAGGAGAATTATGCCATGGATACCTACAAAAATTGTGCTTAAATATTTTTACCATGGTCTTTCTAAATTGTGTAAACACTCTCTTGATATTATAGCTGAAGGAGATTTCTTAGAGTGTGATGAAGCTAGAGCTCAAGATATTATAAATGGTCTATCTAGTTATTTTGTCTATGATCGTAGTTTTAATACTATTATAGATAGACTTGCTACTATTGAAAAGAGAATGGATGCTCTAGACTTGAGGAAGGTAGAGAAACTTAATCCCAACAAGAAAGATATGTTGGAGATAGATGATGATTTTGAGCCTTTTGTTAGAATTAGCATCTCTGACCAAGACTTCCTTTCTTTTTGTGATATTGGATCCATGGTTTCTACAATGCCAAAAGTAGTTTATGATTCTTTAAATTTAAACATGGACAATTTATCTTCTTATCATGAACATGCTAGTGGAGATATTTATGAGATCTAGGGAGAGGTAAAAGACGTTCAAGTTACATTCCTTAAAAGGATTGCAACGGTTGATTTCTTCATCATGGATGCAAACCAAGGTAACATAGTGCTTGGAAGGGACTTCCTCCGAGCCGTGAAGGGCTTCATTGATATAGGTAAGGGGCACATACACTTACGTGGGAAAGAGAAAGGTACGTACCTCTTTCCTAGGAAAAATAATAATGAACTTATTGAGGATCAATTTGAAGGTTTTTATGATTCCGATGACTTCGGTGACTTTTGATTCCTCTTTTTGCTTTGTGCCTAGCTCAAAGGCGTAAAAGAAAGCGCTTGTTGGGAGGCAAACCAAGATTTTTTCCTTCTGTTTTTAGTGGTCTTGATGATTGTAAATACTATAGCAACATAATTGTATCTTTATTTTCAAGCTTTGTGCCAAGTTTAGCCTCTGATTGCAAGAAAGTTGAAAAGTTGTGACGTGCTGTCCAGAAAACAGATTATGTCCTTGGACGAAAAATATCAGCTAAAATCACCAGAACATCTTTTTGATCTGAATTTTTTTGAAAGAGTGCTCTATACAATTATCTTTCGAGCGTCTGTTCTGAGTTTTTTATTTGAGTTTCGGAAGTACCGCAAAAAATTTATTTACTACCTGCTGGTCTATTTTTCACAGATTCTGCCACGTTTTGCCTTTTCCCAATTTTGCATGTCTTGCGCTAGCTTTTTCTTTGCAAAAACTTTTTGGCGGTCTTAAGAAACAGTAGACCTTCAAGTATATCTTTATTTACAGTGGAGGCAAATTGTTTTATTATGGGTACTAACCTCTCTAATTAGCTTATGATGACTTATGTATGAAGGGAGTTTTCAAGTGTGCGATGGAAGATGATGAAAGAAGATCCCGGAGTGTCAAACGCTCAAGCTTGGGGATGCCCCACGCACCCCCAAGAAATATCCAAGGAGACTTAGGCATCTAAACTTGGGGATGCCCCCGTGCATCCCTGATAACCCTCAACTGTAGGGGATTGAGATAGTCTTTGCGGGTAAGAATAACCCAATTTATAGATTCGACTCAAAGGGAGCCAAAGAATACTCACAAGCTTTAACAGTTGAGTTGTCAATTCAACCGCACCTGAAATACACTTCCTTGCAATGAAATATTAGTAGCAACAGTGATATGGAAGTGATGGTGGAACCAGAAATAGTGGTAGTGAAACGGCGAAAGTAAGACAACAAAAGTAAACAACTAGTAACTAGCAGGATTAAAACCCTGTAGGGTAGGGAGATGGATAATTGGGCGCTGCTTGGATGAGAGTGAACATGTAATAGATCCTAACACGGGGCAAGGCACACAGAAAAGCAAGGATCAAATAGGCAATATCAAACATTAGGCATGTATCCCGTAGGTAGTTGTACATGCTTGCAATAAGAACTTGCACAACATCTTTTATCCTACCATCCCGCTACAAATGGGTCCAAAAAGGAACTTATGGAGATTAAGTTGCTCCTGTCAAAGAGCACCGGAACAAAGCATTAACACTCAATGGATACATGAAATCCTTAAATTATAGTCCATCCCCTTTGGTGTCCCAAGCTGTCACCTTTGGGATCGCCAGTTCCGGATCATAATAGGTGCATACAACTCATAGATAGGATCAAGAACACAAATAAACTCATGAAAACACAAGTGGTTCAGATCCAAAAACATGGCACCTGGTCCCAAAGTGACAAGCATTAAGATAAATAAGTTGTAGCAAAGATGATAAATGCCATACTAGATGATAGGCAACATGCCCCCAACAATCTGACGAACTATTACATGATCTAACTCATCCAATCCCTACCATCCCCTTTTCCTATAGTAGGGAATTACTCACACATGAAAGGAGAATCCATGGAGGGATGATGGAGTAGCGATGGTGATGACAATGGCGATGATCTCCTCACCGGAGGCCAAAATAGCCTCCAGATTAGCCCTCCCGGGGAAGAACAGAGGGTGGCGGCGGCTCCGCGACGAGAATTGGGAAAACGACTTATGTTCTTGAGTTTCCTCGCGCCGAGTAAAAAATAGGGGTCCTGTTAGGGCACCAGAGTGGGGAGGACACACCCAGGCGGCCTCCCAGCGCGGCCAGGGGGGTGGCTGCCCCAGCAGGGCGCCTGGGCCCCCCTGGCTGCCCTCTGGCCCACCTTATTGTCCTGGGTCCCTCCGGGTGCGTGGATTTTTCGTGAATTTCCTAGGAATTTTCTGAGGTACCTAAAAATCCATATTCCTGCACATATGAAAACCATACAGGCAGCTCTGCTGAAAGCAGCGTCAGTCCGGGTTAGTTTCGTTCAAATCATGCAAGAATGACGCCAAAACAATAGCAAAAGTGTTTGGAAAAGTAGATACGTTTGAGACGTATCAATCCCCTTCTCCATCAACAATTATGAGTCTGTCCTTCGTTCCACTACATTTTTATCACTTCATGCGTTATGTGCTATGCTTGGAGTGTCTTTCTCTTTACTTTTTAGTTTTATTTAGCTTTGCTTGCTGTTCATAACAAGTTAGAACCCAGCTTTATTCGTGTGGGAGAGAAACACGTTCCACTTTAAACTAGAACACATCATAGTATTTTCATGCTTATCTTTATTTTTGTGTGTGTTCTTTATCTTTTCGTAGCTGCTATCATGTTTAGCTCTTAGTTTTCATGCTTATCTTTTTAAAAGCTTTTGTTTAGTTTATTGCTGGAACTCTCTTGAGTTTTCATGTTTATCTTGTTTAGAGAGTTGGCCTGTTGCACTGAGTTGTGTATCTTGACTTGAAGTAGGTAATTGAGGTTGATATTCAATTGTAGTGGTAACTTGCAATAGTTTTGAGGTATTGTTTTGAGTAATGTTTGAACTTTTGGTGTCAAGAGATTTATCCTATTAGTGATAGATGTCGTATTTTGGGCAATTGATGACCCTCAACAGTAGGGGATCTTGATAGTCTTCGTGGGCAAGATAACCCAATTTAATGATTCGACACAAGGGAAGCCAAAGAATATTTATAAGCTTTGACGGTTGAGTTGTCAATTCAACCGCACCTGAAATATACTTGCTTGCAACAAAATATTAATAGCAACTATGATATGATAGTGATAGCGGCGACAGCGAAAGAAAAACAGAAAAAGCAAACTACTAGTAACCAGCAGGATTAAAACATTGTAGTCTAGGGAGATGGATGGTTGGGCGCTACTTGGATAAGAGTGACCATATAATAGATTCTAACACGGGGCAAGGCACACCGAAAAGCAATAATCATCTAATCAAATATCAAACATTAGGCATGTATCCCGTAGGTAGTTGTGCGTTCTTGCAATAAGAACTTGCACAACCTCTTTTGTCCTACCATCCCGCTACGAACGGGGCCAAAAGGAACTTATGGAGATTAAGGTGCTCCTGCAAAAGAGCCCCGGAACAAAGCAATGAACTCAATGGATACATGAAATCCTCAAATTATAGTCCATCCCCTTTAGTGTCCCAAGCTGTCACCTTTGGGATAGCCGGTTCCGGACCATAATAGGTGCATACAACTCATAGATAGGATCAAGAACATAAATATATTCATGAAAACAGAAGTGGTTCAGATCTGAAAACATGGCACTCGGGCCCAGAGTGACAAGCATTAAGAGAAACAAGTTGTAGCAAAGATGATAAACACCAAAGTAGATGATATGCAACATGCCCCCAACAATCTGACGGCCTATTACATGATCAAACTCATCCAATCCCTACCATCCCATTTGCCTACAGCAGGGAATTACTCACACATGTGAAGAGAAGTCATGGACGGAGGATAGATTGGTGATGGTGATGACGATGGCGACAATCTCCCCTCTCCGGAGGCCAAATCAGCCTCCAGATTGGCCCTCCCGAGGAAGAACAGAGGATGGCGGCGGCTCCGTGGCGGAAACTGGAAAAGCGCCTTCTGTTCTGGGGTTTTCGCGTCACGGGAATAAATAGGAGTCGAGGTAGGGCACCAGAGGAGGGGGAGTCCCCCAGGCGGGGCCCCGCTGCGGCCAGGGGTGGGGCCGTGCCAGCAGGGCGCCTGGGGCCCCCTGGCTGCCCTCTGGCCCCACTTCTGGCTCCGGGCTTCTTCAGGTGCGTGGATTTTCTGTGATTTTTCCTGGAATTTTCTAAGACACCTAAAAATCCATTTTCCTGCACATTAGAAAACCATAGAGGCAGCTCTGCTGAAAACAGCGTCACCCGATGTTAGTTTAGTTCAAATCATGCAAGAATGAGGGCAAAACAATATCAAAAGTGTTTGGAAAAGTAGATACGTTTGAGACGTATCAACTCCCCCAAGCTTAGCATATTGCTTGTCCTCAAGCAATTCAGTTCAACGAACTGGACGTGACAAAGAAAATTTGACAAACTCTTTTGCTTCATTAGATGTATATATGCATGTACTACGAAAAGAGTTTAGAAAGTGTTGAAACAATGCTATGAGAACAATCCACGAAGCAATTCTTCTTTCAAGTGTCAATCACAAATAACCAAAAGTAAATAATATGCTGCCGAAAATCAAGACAAGATCACAATTTACATGGCTTGAACATATCAGAGTGGTATCTTGCTAGCCTCCATGAGTGAAGCAAAACATAAATGCAGAAACTCCTCCGGAGTTTTGAAGGAGACTAGAACTAAGAATTTCAGAACAAGCAATATCACAATCATGCAGAAGACAATGTGGTACTTTGGCACAATGCATGTTACACTAAGAATAACAATTATTCTCTCAATAGTTGGTGCTTTGAAGAAAGAAGTGGAGACTCTCGGACCGTGGCTTTTGATGGAAATGTTGAAAACCCGTGGTTGGAAGCAAAGACTAAACATGTGCCAGAGCTCTTGGTTTTTTAAAACAGAGACACAATTCTGTTGGGAAGTGCAACTTTCCAGTCAACGATGAACGGTAAAGGTCTCTAAATATCTCCCATGCCAACTATATTAATGCTTTTTGCTTACACTTTTGTTCCCTTTTCCATACATCATTTGACGGTCTATGGTGCCTTTTATTTTGCCTCAAGTATGGAAGGAAGTTTTCTCGTTCCATCTATCATTAGCTGCATTTGGTCCATTTCATTCCATCATCAAGTATGGGGGAGGTGTAACTCTCTCTTTTTTTATTGACTTCTTAAAACTTCCGTCAAAATATTTTTGGCATGGTAGATACTGATTTTCCCTCACCGCACCATGAGCTTGTACGGTTACAAAAGGGAAGCTTTTGAATAAATTTTGAGATGGCACAAGAAAGTCTAAGTTAGGGATGGCCGGAAAATACCATATATAGGGAGGTATGGTGAACTCAAGTGGAATAACTGGTTTGAAAAGGAGGTTTGGATACACAAGCAGAATTTCGCTCAGTGCGAGCGAAGGCTAGAAAAATACTGGGAAGCGGCCAACTAGAGAGCAATAATTGTCATAATCATGTAGAGATACAAAGCAACATTGAATCGGGCATGGAAGTGATATAACTATTCTTAAATAAAAAGATCATCAAGGTATGATAGAATTTTTAGTCATAAACATGTGTGAACATGTGCCAAGTCAATCCAAGAATTCTCCGAAGGGAAATACCACTTCAATATGCCAAACCATGAACAATGAAATGCATGTAAATCATTTCAATAACACATTATGCACTCTAGCTTTTTGAGATCAGCCACAAAGAAAGCATGAACCACTGGGAAAGCATTGTAAACATAGCACTATGTCACTACAAGCTGGTCTCTAGATCATAAGTACAAGCATATGTACAAAAGTAGAAACAAGAAGAGTTCATACCGGTTTTCCTAATTGCTTCCCTTTCTTCGATCTTCGTCATTATTGCCTTGTCACTTGCATGATCGAACGCGGGAAATATAATCAAATGCCATCACGGACTCGAGCTGAACTCTGAAAACAAAGGAAACTAAAGAGAGAAAGGAAATCTTTTTGGTGTTTTTCAAAGGCTAAAGAAAGCAAAAGAAAAGAGAAATCTTTTTGTTGTTTTTGAAAATTAAAAGAGCAAAGAAGAACAGGCAAAAACTTCGAAAAGATCAAAGCGAACAAAATAAAAACGGATAATACAATGGAAAAGGGAGAAGGGCACGTACTCCCCCAAGCTTAGGCTTTTGGCCTAAGTTGGTAGCGGCTACTGCCCCCAGGAGCTTCCTGCTCCGGGGTGGTACGGGTAAGTCCATGCGACGTACGAGCCCTCTGGTGCGTACACCGAAGTCCTCGGATCCTCCCATGAGGAAGGCCCTGCGCTCCAAGCAGGGGAAGAACCCTCACCAAACTGGGTGACGATCTCCCCCTGGAAAGGTGGGAACTCACCATGCTCATCCTCGTCGGGCACAACCCCCGTCGTGGGGTTATGCAACTGATACTGGGCCATGAACTCATCAAACTGGACATCATTGAAGGACCATCTGTTCCCTCAAGAATAATCAAACAAAAGTGGTGAAGGTAGACGAATCTCTCGAATAATAGTCTTTTCAAACCTCAAAATATAAACAAGGTTACCAAACTTCGAAGTCATGGTAACAAACTTATGCCTCTTCATAGCAACAAGATCAAGACTTGAGTAAGAAAAGGGAACATCATCAGGATGTGGGGTGCGCCCAAGAGACTCAATGATAAGTGTGGCGTAAACGCCACCAACTAAATCTCCCTTGTTACCATCCGTAGCAAGGCGACGAGCAATTAAGGCACCCACATTATAATCACTCCTACCAGAGAGGGCATTCGCATAGATAGCAAAATCAGGTGCAGAACCGTTGCTTGTGTTGTCACGAGCCAACACCCCTCTAGCAATAAAATACGCAAAATACCCGAGGTGGGGGAATAAGATGCTGGAAATATTTATACGCCGGATATCCCTCGTCTCTTGGCTACATAGAGAGTCGAAGAGAGTCCTCAACTCAGAGGGCTGAGTGTTCATCTTTGATGTCTGGACAATGTTCGGCACACCTATAATTTCACAAAATCTTGCCAAAGACATGGTCATAAGCTCATTGTAAATTTTAAACTCAGTAACCCCAGCATCATGATTATATCCGAAACTATTAATAAAACATGAGGTGAGACTTTTATGTTGTACCACACAGCATAGTGCTAACCGTGTCAAACCTGCATTGGCGCAAAGGCCATAAAATTCCTCCTTGATTCCTGCAGCTTCGTTAAAATCATCCAAAAACTCTAGGGGCACATGATCTTCATTGTAGCTCACCCTATCAGCCGAGGGTGAAGCTGCAGCTCTAGTAACTCGATCGGAATGCTCGGGCTTCTTCTTCCCAATCCACACCTTTGCTTTTCCTAGAAAACTCATTTCTGAAATTTTTGACAATTCACAAAAACAAGGATTTAAACAAAGTGAGTTGAGGCAAACTACTCTACTCACTTACCTAAGGCATAAACTTGCATCAAAACATGGAAAATAAATTTCTGCAGATGCATGAAAGCTCATATAAACAGCACCAAGAACTACTAAATACTCACAAATGGAGCCACCAATCAAAAATCTAATTGGAGGGGTGGAGGAGTTGCATACCAGGGAGTATTTTCTCAAAATCTCAGCTCAAACGATGGGTTGTAGAGAGAGATCAAAAAACCCCTCAAAGAACATCAAGAATGCGAACACAGGAGCAGAACTCGCATTTTTTTAGAGAAAGAGAGAGAGAGGAAGAAGAAGTACCTTGAGATGGGGCCTGTGGGCCCCAGGCGCCCTGTGGGCGCAGCCAGGGGGCTGGCCGCGCCAACTGGTCACCTGGGCCACTGGTGGCCCCTGGTTAGACCCAGGTGCCCCTAGGTCACTCTTGACATGGAATTTTTGATTTTTTTTTCTGGATTTTTTCTTAAAACTTCACTGTTCAAAATATTTCGGAGTTCAAAAAGATGCGAAACTTTCTGAAAACTTGAAGCATTGGTTAGAAATATGAAGCTTCAAAAACATAAAAACTTGGTACCGCAAGGAGAACAAAAGCTAAAGCAACTGAAAACATAACAAGCTCCACTTTTTACCTATATAAAACATGCTAGCTAGCAAGGTTGATCAAGTCTTACCAACGAACCGGCGATATATAGAGCAAAAAGTCTCACCTCTTATGAAGTGATCATTGCACCTTTACTTTTATGGACATTGTCCCCAGCATAATGGTCTTGTATTTTTGGTGCACATGTAGAGGACAATCCATTCTTCAATCTTCACGGTCACGATATTCTCTATAGAGTTAAAGCCATGCCTTTTGTCGATCTTCTTCGGAAAATACATCGTGTATTCTTTATCATCAACGTTGAAGGTAAACTTTCCTTTATTGCAATCAATAATGGCACCTGTAGTGTTAAGAAAAAGGTCTTCCTAGAATAATGGACATGCTCCCATCCTCGGGCATGTCAAGCACAACAAAATCTGTAAGAATTAAGCAATTAGCAACTTCAACAGGAAAATCCTAATACACGAGATAGCTTCTCGTCCCTCATTGGTTACACAAAGTGGAAGGTGAGATGTAGCGTAGTGGAAAATTTCCCTTAGCAAAGATGCTAAGGTTGAGTGTCGGACCAGTAGGACTCCAACAGATACAAGTAGGTGGTGAAGTGAACAATGGCGCCATTCACAACTAAAGGTTGCTTACTTCACCTGGACCTGCACACACAAAAAATAGCTTTGCTTCCCAACGAGTATAGAGGAGTTGTCAATTCCTCCGGCCTTGTTGTTTACAAAGGATAAAACACACGGGATAATAATGATAGTGATAGCTACGGAAAAGTAAATACTGAAAGGAAATTCAAGGTGTAAACAATGTTGTAAATATGGACCGGGGTCCTATGATGTTCACTAGTGATGTCTCTCTCCCAAAAGAGGATAAAATAGCCATGCGAGGTAAACAAATTACAGCTGGGCAATTGAACGGATTATGTGCGCAAACCAATGCTAATTATGCTATAAAGAAAGGAAGAGGCTCAAAACCATGGGCGGTACGCCAAGACAAGTAGACCGAAATGCATCTGCATCTACCTACTAATCATCCACCTTGAGATATCTATCCAGAACATCTCGCTGGTATTAAGTTACGAATCCCACCCAAAGTGTAAACTCAAAGCAACAGACAACTGCATTAAAGAACTTTGCGTAAAGTAAACAATCCTTAAACCCGCAAGTACAAGCACCTTTGTTTTCCCCCTTGTGGAAACAACACATCCCCTAGACTCATGTTTCTGTCACTCAAGCTAGTCATCGGGGGGCATGAACCCACAATCATGCATAACGCTCCCTCTTGGAGTCACTACCTACTACTTGGCCAAAGAAATAAACAGCAACAGAGAACATGCAAGAGTTACTCAAGAACATAAAAATAAAATAAGAGAATCAAATATATAACTCAATCACAATCTGAACATAATCTCACAATCCATCGGATGCCAACAAACTCAACATAGAAATAGCAGAAAGATTACATATGTGCCTCGATCATGTAGGGAAGCACACGAGGTCTAATCCATGAAGAACAAAGAGGGGAGGAGAACATCACATAGCTACTGATCATAGACACATGGTCCAAGGTGGACTACTCACGGTTCATCCGGGAAGCATCCATGGTGGCGGAGAATCTCCCGGAGGTGATTCCTCCCTCCGGCAGGGTGCCGGGAAGAGGTCTTCTGGTGCTCCCGATCTTGGAAGCGCGACGGCGGCGGAACAGAGGAGGGATCGCGAAAAAGGGTTTCGTCCCCGAGGGTTTCTCGTCACGGGGAATAAATAAGCAAAAGAGGGCAGCCAGAGGTGTGTCAGGGTCTCCAGGCGCCCCCTGGCGCGGCTAGGGGTGGGGCCGCGCCCTCTGGCCGCCTAGGCCCCCCCTGGCTCCCCTCTGGCCCCTCTCGAGCTCTTCGCGAAGCTTACGGTACGCTGATTTTTCGTATATTTTTTCCGGAATTTTTCTGGTACTTTTAATAAGGGGGAAACCTGAAATAGAAAAAGAGCAGAAAACAGGAACTGGCACTGGGGTGCACTAAGTTAATAGGTTAGTCCAAATATGAGCAAAAGTGTATGGAAGTTCATCAATATCATAGCAATATCACACAAAAGAGGCATGGATCAAGCGGAAATTATAGATACGTTTTGGACGTATCAACATCCCCAAGCTTAATTCATGCTCGTCCTCGAGTAGGTAAATGATAACAAGCATAATTTCTGTGGTGACATGCTAACAACCATATAAGAACTTTTAAGTAAAGCAGTCAAGTCATGAAATTCAATTCAAGTCATAACAGGCAAGAGTATATATTTAGCATTGAAACAAGCAACATAAGAACATAAAGGTGCAAGAGCTCTCGCTGTCCGTGACTCGAATGTCTCCAAATGGTGCTTGCGTGCAAGAAAGGGGATAGGGATATACGAGAAAAAAGTATTTTTATGTTGAGAACTCAATCTACTAAAGTTTCACACTTGGTCTTCTTTGGAATCTTATCTTGACTCATCCACAGACCACTAGCCAGGTACAAGCCAAAATGATCCACTCCTTTTCGACATTTTGAGCACTCATGCAATGGATGAGCGTAAGCAAGAAGTTTAACACTTAGGATGGAAAAGAGAGAATAAGGTGGAGGAGGAAGACAAAAAGGGTGTGAAATGCTCACATCAATGAGGACAATCATAGGAGAGAGAAATCCAAATGATAGATATGATGTGAGGAGTAGGGATTTCCATGCAACGGATGCACATTTGAGCTAAGGTAAGATCTCCAATGGAACTAGTGGGGGTGCATCCAACTTGCTCTCTCAAGAAGACCTAGAGCTCATTTGAGGAGGCTCATCATTGGAATATACAAGCCAAGTTCTATAGTGTGAAGGTACCCACATAGCTATATGCATGAATGATAATCTCTATGGAGTACAAGATATAAGAGGGAGTATGAGTGTGTATCTCTCAAAAGGAATAATAGTGTGCCCCCTTCGCTCTTTTTATTTCTTTTTTCTCTTTTTCTATTTTTTGTATTTTTTTTGGTGGCCTCAATGGCTCTTTCTATTTCTCTCTCATTTGTCCACTTTGGGATCTTTTAATTTGTCCACTTTGGGATATTTTCCTCACTCTAGGGGCAACACTCTATATTTTACAAAAAGTATGGAAGATCTTTCACACTTTACAAAGTACTCAAATCATAAAGAAGATGTAACTATCATGATGTATGCAAATGTGTGCCTCTGCCAGGGTAGCAGGATATGCATTGATACTAGCGTGTCATGTAGCAATGATTAGGGAAAGGACCAACTAGCATGCGGCTCATCGATCAAGCAAGTAGCATTTATGACATGAAGATCAAGTCATGAGAAGATGGATGTTGCATGGCAATATATCTCGGAAAGGCTATGGAAATGCCTTGATAGGTAGGTATGGTGGCTGTTTTGAGGAAGGATATAAGGAGGCTTATGATGACAGAGCGTATCGTGCCAAGGGTTTGGACGTACCGGAGAAGGTGGACGCCAACTCTCGGAGTGAGAAGAAAGCAATGCACGGCACATGAAAGGCTAGAAAAATATGGGAAGGTGGAAGTGTCAACTTTCGAATACTCACATTAGTCCGAAGAACTCATGCACTTGTTATCGGTAACTCTCAATCTAATAAGGAGGTTCACAAAGAGGCAAGTACCCCGAGGAGGAGTGTATGGGGTTTTGGTTATCCTTGCGCATCCTCGACTCATGGTACGTGAGTGTACTCTAATATTCGATCCCTCGAAAGAGTAGTGATCCATCTAGTAGCTAGAGTTCTCAAATAATTTTGTAGGTTTTGAAAATAAACACGGATTGCCCAAAATACGACATCTATCACTAATAGGCTAAAGCTCTTGACACCAAAAGTCCAAACATTACTCAAGACAACACCTCAAAACTATTGCAAGTTACAACTTCAAAAGAATAGCAACCTCAATTACCTACTTCAAGTCAAGACACAAAACTCAGTGCAACAGGCAAACTCTCTAAACAAGATAAACATGAAAACTCAAGAGAGTTCCTGCAACAAACTAAACAAAAGCTCTTTGAAAAGATAAGCATGAAAGCTAAGAGCAAAACATGACAGTAGCTATGAAAAAGATAAAGAACACACACAGCAAAGATAAGCATGAAAACTCCTTTGTTGTGTTCTAGATTTTGGAAGTGGAGCGTGTTTCTCTCCCACACAAAGAAAGTTGGGTTCTAACTTGTTATGAACAGCAAACAAAGCTAAATAAAACTAAAAATAAAACCTAAGAGCGAGACGCTCCAAGAATAGCACATAATGCATGAAGTGATAAAAATATAGTGAAACGAGAGATGAACTGATAATTGTCGATGGAGAAGGGGATGCACGAGGGCATCCCCAAGCTTAGATGCTTGAGTCTACTTGAATATTTCTTGGGTATGCATGGGGGCATCCCCAAGCTTGAACGCTTGACACTTTCTAATCTTCTTTCATCATCTTCCCTCGCACACTTGAAAACTCGCTTCATACATAAATCATCATAATCTGATTAGCGAGGTTAGTACCCATAATAAAATAATTTTTCTCTACTGGAAATAAAGATAAACTTGAAGAGCTACTGTTTCTCAAGTTTTCCAAAAAGTTTTTGCAAAGATAAAGCAAGCTTAAGGTTTGCAAAACGAAGAAAAGGCAAAATAGGACAGAATCTTTGAAAAACAGACCAACAGGTAGTAAAAATATTTTTAGGGATACTTCTGCAACTCAAATCAAAAAACTCAGAACATACGAAAGTTTCATAATTGCATAGAGCACGCTGTGTAAAATAATTCAGCTCAAAAAGATGAACTGGGATTTTTCTCTGATTTTTCTAGTCACGAGGACAGAATCTGTTTTCTGGACAGCATGTCACAACTTTCACTTCCCTTGTCGTATGAGGATATAGAAGGCACAAAGCTTGAAAAGTAAAGATACAATGATGTTGCTACAGTAGTAACAATCATCAAGACCACTAAAAACAGAAGAAAAACAAAAATTAAATCCTAAATTCGTTGCGGGCTGCCTCCCGAAAGTGCTTCTTTAAAACCATTAGCTAGGCTTAAAGATTTTAAAAAATGCTCTCATAAATATATGAATTTGAAGCAAAAGAGAGCATCAAAAAGAAAATATGAAACACATTTAAGCCTATCCAACTTCCTATGCATAGGCATCTTGTAATAAAATAAATCAAATAAGCAGAAAGAGACAAGCATAGGAAAGTGGAACAAGAACAACTTCAAAACTTTAAACATGAAGAGAGGTGTTTTTGTAACATGGAAGTTTCTACAACCAAACTTTCCTCTCTCAAGGTAATTTTCAGTAGTATCATGAACAACATAAAGAATATAACTATCACATAAATCATGTTGTTCATGACCTACGAGCACACGTGTATAGTTTTCAACACGGTCTTTAGGATCATAAGATAAATGCAACCCATCACATTGAGCATTGATAAGAGCAAAGTTCTCCGGGATATTTGGAGATCTAAAAAGGATAATAGGACAATCAAGTGTGGGTGCCATATCAATAATTTCATGCTTAACGTAAGGAACTATAGCAAGTTCATCTTCGTAAGCATCATCCATAGTGGCATCTTGGCCAAAAGTATAGAAGGCATCAATTTCATCAAAAAGGGATATTTCAAAAGAATCCATAGGATCATAACACTCATATAAGGTAAGAGTCAAAGAGTTACTCTCATTATAAGGTAGACATGGATGGCTCCATTCTTCCTCCTTTTGTTCGTCACTCTCCTCCTCTTTTTCATCCAAGGGGCTTTCAGGTTCAACAATTTCTTCTTCAATAGAGTCCTGTCAAACATTAGTCTCTTCCTTCGTGGGAGAGATTCTCTCAAGATGATCAGTAATATAATAATTTGCATCGTAATTTTCCAAAAAATAGTTAATTATAGCAAGACTCTCAGATTTGTAAGGGGCATCATCAATATTTTTAAGAACAGAAGTAATTTCATAGGCACCCTTATAAGCAACAGATTCTTCTATTTGCTCTGCAGCATCAAATTCATAATTTCTCTTAGCATAAGAAGCGAAGGTTTCATCATCATTGTACTCACATTGCAAAGAAAGGTGTTTGTGCCTCATAAAGCAACAAGATTCATCCCTGCAGAAAGATATATTATATAGTGAGCACAAGTTTCTAGCATACTCATACAACTGGTGTATTTGTTTCCATAAGTGTATCCCCTTTTGAGACAAGTGGTGTTCCTTGTACCACTTTTGTTGATCCTCGGTGAATCCTCCATGCCAATAAGATCTGGTTTCAAAGAAGTCAGACATTGTTTGGCAAGTAAGGAACTAGACATAATATATTTTTTGGATTTTTGATAAAGGACACTAAAGATAAAAACTGAAAGGTAAACTAACAAGACTAAAAAGCAAAGATAAAAGATAGTGTGCAACTCCCCTATCTTGAAGAGTGGAGTCCCCGGCAACGGCGCCAGAAATTTGCTTGATACACGAGATAGCTTCTCGTCCCTCGTTTGTTACCCCAAGTGGAAGGTGAGATGTAGCGTAGCGGAAAATTTCCCTTAGAAAAGATGCTAAGGTTGAGTGTCGGACCAGTCGGACTCCAACAGATACAAGTAGGTGGTGAAGTGAACAATGGCGCCATTCACAACTCAAGGTTGCTTACTTCACCTGGACCTGCACGCACAACAAATAGCTTTGCTTCCCAACGAGTACAGAGGAGTTGTCAATTCCTCCGGCCTTGTTGTTTACAAATGATAAAACGCACGGGATAATAATGATAGTGATAGCTACGGAAAAGTAAATACTGAAAGTAAATTGAAGGTGTAAACAGTGTTGTAAATATGGACCGGGGTCCTATGATGTTCACTAGTGATGTCTCTCTCCCAAAAGACGATAAAATAGCCATGCGAGGTAAACAAATTACAGTTGGGCAATTGAAAGGATTATGTGCGCAAACCAATACTAATTATGCTATAAAGAAAGGAAGAGGATCAAAAGCATGGGTGGTACGCCAAGACAAGTAAACCGAAATCCATCTGCATCTACCTGCTAATCATCCACCTTGAGATATCTATCCAGAACATCTCGCTGGTATTAAGTTGTGAATCTCACCCAAAGTGTAAACTCAAAGCAACAGACAACTGCATTAAAGAACTTTGCGTAATGTAAACAATCCTTGCACCCGCAAGTACAAGCACCGTTGTTTTCCCCCTTGTGGCAACAACACATCCCCTAGACTCATGTTTCTGTCACTCAAGCTAGTCATCGGGGGGCATGAATCCACAATCATGCATAACGCTCCCTCTTGGAGTCACTACCTACTACTTGGCCAAAGCAATAAACAGCAACAGAGAACATGCAAGAGTTACTCAAGAACATAAATATAAAAGAAGAGAATCAAATATATAACTCAATCACAATCTGAACATAATCTCATAATCCATCGGATCCCAACAAACTCAACATAGCAACAGCAGAAAGATTACATATGTGCCTTGATCATGTAGGGTAGCTCACGAGGTCTAATCCATGAAGAACAAAGAGGGGAGGAGAACATCACATAGCTACTGATCATAGACCCATGGTCCAAGGTGGACTACTCACGGTTCATCCGGGAAGCATCCATGGTGGTGGAGAAGCTCCCGGAGGTGATTACTCCCTCCGGCAGGGTGCCGGGAAGAGGTCTTTTGGTGCTCCCGATCTTGGAAGCGCGACGGCGGCGGAACAGAGGAGAGATCACGAAAAAGGGTTCCATCCCAGAGGGTTTCTCGTCAAGGGGAATAAATAGGCGAAAGAGGGCAGCCAGAGGTGGGCCAGGGTCTCCAGGCGCCTGGGACCCCCCTGGCTCCCCTCTGGCCCCTCTCGGGCTCTTTGCGAAGCTTCCGGTACGCTGATTTTTCCTATATTTTTCCGGGAATTTTTTTGGTACTTTTAATAAGGGGGAACCTGAAATAGAAAAACAACAGAAAACAGGAACTGGCACTGGGGTGCACTGAGTTAATAGGTTAGTCCAAATATGATCAAAAGTGTATGGAAGTTCATCAATATCATAGCAATATCACACAAAAGAGGCATGGAGCAAGCAGAAATTATAGATACGTTTTGGACGTATCACATCCTCACAAATACCAATCGGGGCGGCTGTTGACTTGACAGCCATCTGAAGAGAGATATCTGTAGGAATTAGCTTACCTAAACATAGCCTCTTATAAAGAGAAAAAGGCATAACACTCACACCTGCTCTGAGATCACATAAAGCAGTTTTGACATAATTATTCTTTATGGAGCAAGGAATGGTGGGTATACCTGGATCACCAAGCTTCTCAGGAATCTTGCCACTTAAAGAGTAGTTAGCAAGCATAGTAGATATTGCCTCTTTAAGAACTTTTCTTTTATTAGTAACAATAGCTTTCATATATTGGGAATAAGGAGGTAACTTAATAGCATCAGTCAAAGGAACCTGAAGAAAAAGAGGTTTCATCCATTCACAAAATTTATTATAATGCTCTTCTTCCTTGGATTTGAGAGACTTACCTGGAAAGCGCATGGGTTTCTGTACCCATGGTTCTCTTTACTTTCCATGCCTCCTTGCGATGAAGTCTTCTCTAGTATATTTCTTGCGTTTGTCGGGTGCTTCTTCTTCTCGCACCTCGGAAGGATCGTCCTTCTCCTTATCTTTTTCAGGCTCAGCACCGTCTTCAGTTTCAGCATCGGAGGTAGATATGATGTTAGGATCAACAGCAGGTTCTTCACTTGTAATAGGATCATTGGACTTGTTAGACTCCTTGTGTTTCTTCTTCTTCTTCTTCTTCTTCTTCTTTGGAGAGCTAACAATCTCGTCTTCTACCTGTACTTGAGAATCTTGCTCGATCCTCTTCGGATGCCCCTGGGGATAGAGAGGGTCCTGGGTGTGTGTACCACCTCTAGTCTTTATACCATAGGCATGTATATCCTGTTTGGCATTATTAGCAAGCAAATCTTTTTGCGCATTAGAAATCTGTTCAAGGTGAGTTTGAACCATATGAAAAAGCTTAATAATACATATAACATCATTAACTATTCTTTCAAGAACATCAAGTAAACTTTTGATATCAAGGGAATTACCATGCAACTATTTTGTATCCTCTCATTAAAATGGTCTTGCTTAATAATAAAATAATCAAGCTCATCGAAACATTGGTCAGGAGGTTTACCTTTAGGGATGTCACTTTCAGTGAAATCTAAAAGAGAGTGTACCTCTACCAAGGGAGGGTGAGTAGTAGGCTCACACAACTTCCCAATAGGAGGTAGATTCTTCACGTCTTCGGCTTTAATGCCTTTCTCCTTTATAGACTTCTTTGCTTCTTGCATATCTTCGGGGATGAGGACAAGCATGCCCCTCTTCTTTGGTGGTGGAGGTGGTTCAGGAACGGACCAATCTTCGTGGTTCCTGGCAATCTTGCCCATTAATTCTTCAGCATCGTCCGGTGTTCTTTCCCTGAAAACACAACCAGCACAACTATCCAGATAGGATCTAGATTCATCGGTTAGACCAGCATAAAATATATCAAGTAATTCATTCTTAGGGACATAATACCATGCTTTAGTGTCTTCCTTAAAAGAAAAAGGGGAAAATCTTAGCCACATAAAAGTTTCGGATCCTCTCATCAGTAGTAAATAATCCACCCAACTGGGTGAGTTTGGTCAGGTGTGCTATAGCATCATCGTTTCCTCTGCCATAAAATGGGTCAGCTTCAGCTGTGGATATAAGTGAAAGATCAACAGAGAAATCATAATCAGGATCAGTGATGCATATAGGAGATGTAGAAAATTCAGGATCAAGAGTAATCTTGTTCTTCATGGAGTGCTTTTCAAGAAGCTTCTTAACAGCACCAGGGTCAGAGTTAGCACACTCTGTAAGTTCCCTGCATAAATCATCATCGAGGATAATATAATCATCATCAAGGATTCTCTCCTTGAGTTTATCTAAGTCTGGGTAACCAAAGGTTTTGCACGTAGGAAAATAGGTAGCAGGAATCTCAGTCTCGGACTGTGTTACAACCTTAGCAATCTGAGCTTCAAGATAGTGACCAAGAAAACTAGTATCATCAAGAGTAGTGGAAGCATCAACAAAAGTATCAGACATAGTAACAGACTCAGTAGATGTAGCATGTGGTGGTGGTGGTGAAGTGAACTTACTTATAACGGAAGGTGAATCAAGCGTAGCACCAGTGCTCAGAACAGTACCTTTTCTCGTAGTGGATGGTAAGATCGGAACCAGGGGTCTCCTTTCTTACCCATAGAGGATAAAGTGCAGTAGGCAGAATACTTCAAGTAGACTTGTAAATATTGTTATGCTCCCCGGCAACAGCGCCAGAAAACAGTACTTGATGACCCTCAACTGTAGGGGATCGAGATAGTCTTCCCGGGCAAGATAACCCAATTTATTGATTCGACACAAGGGGAGCCAAAGAATACTTATAAGCTTTGACAGTTGAGTTGTCGATCCAACCACACCTGAAATATACTTGCTTGCAACAAAATACTAATAGAAACTGTGATATGATAGTGATAGCGGCGAGAGAAAAAGCAAACTACTAGTAACCAGCAGGATTCAAACACTGCAGGCTAGGGAGATGGATGGTTGGGCGCTGCTTGGATAAGAGTGAACATATAATAGATTCTAACACGGGGCAAGGCGCACAGAAAAGCAATGATCATCTAGGCAAATATCAAACATTAGGCATGTATCCCGTAGGTAGTTGTGCGTGCTTGCAATAAGAACTTGCACAACATCTTTTGTCCTACCATCCCGCTACGAACGGGGCCAAAAGGAACTTATGGAGATTAAGGTCCTCCTGTCAAAGAGCACTGGAACAAAGCAATAAACTCAATGGATACATGAAATCCTCAAATTATAGTCCATCCCCATTGGTGTCCCAAGCTGTCACCTTTGGGATTGCCGGTTCCAAACCATAATAGGTGCATACAACCTATAGATAGGATCAAGAACATAAATATAATCATGAAAACACAAGTGGTTCAGATCTGAAAACATGGCACTCGGGCCCAAAGTGACAAGCATTCAGAGCAACAAGTTGTAGCAAAGATGATAAACACCAAACTACATGATAGGCAACATGAACAATCTGACGAACTATTACATGATCAAACTCATCCAACCCCTACCATCCCCTTTTCCTACAGCAGGGAATTACTCACACATGTGAAGAGAAGTCATGGAGGGAGGATGGATTGGTGATGGTGATGACGGTGGCGACGATCTCCCCTCTTTGAAGGCCAAATCAGCCTCCAGAATAGCCCTCCAGAGGAAGAACAGAGGATGGCGGCGGCTCCGCGACGGAAACTGGAAAAGCGACTTCTGTTCTGGAGTTTTCGCGTCACGGGAATAAATAGGAGTCGAGTAGGGAACCAGAGGAGGGGGGAGTCCCCCAGGCAACCCCCCGGCGCGGCCAGGGGTGGGGCCGCGCCAGTAGGGTGCCTGATACGTCCAAAATGCATCACTATTTTATATAGTAATTCTTTCTTATTCATTGATATATTTCATTATATGATGCTATTCTTATGTTGTTTTGGCTTATTTTACACAGTTTTCAACTTTCCGACGCCGAAGCAACAGACACAGGATTCAGCGGTGAAAAGTGGATGCTGAGTTGCTGAAGAAGAACACCTCCAAATTACCTGAAAATCGACGGAGGCTGTTTTCCAGAAGGATAACGAAGGCACGCAAAAGAGCAGCCAGAGGGGGGCACAGGGTGTCCAGGCGGCCACCTGGCGCAGCCCCACCCCTGGCCGCGCCAGGGGGCGCCTGGGCCCCCTGGATCTCTCCCGGCTCCCCCCTCTGGCCTATATACCCCTCGTCGTCCAAAAACCCTAAAAAGAGGAGAGTTTCTGGAGTTCCGCCGCCGCTCCGTGGAGGAAACCTACAGAGAAGAAAAGCCATCTCTGGCGGGCAGATTCCGCCGGGGAGATCACCTCCCGGAAGGGGAGATCGTCTCCATCGTCATCATCATCGTCACGGGCATCATCGAGATCATCATCAACATCATCCCCAACATCAACACCATCTCCATCTCCATCCAATCTTGTCTCACAATTGCAACTCATGTTGTAATCCATACTATTTATCCCCTCTACTCTATCGGTGTTGATTACTACTTTGTGGTGAATGCTATTGAGTTTTGTTGGAGAAATATTATTGTGTTCAGATTGTTTATCATCTATTTATCCCCACTGATCATGATCTCTTTTATGTCTTGTGAGTAGTTACTTTAGTTCTTGAAGACATGGGAGAAGTCTTGTTGTTAGTAGTCATATGATGTTGAAGTAATATGTGTTGGTTGATATTTAAGTTGTGTTGTTATTCTCCTAGTGGTGTTGTGTGAGTCGAACACTCAACACTTCGCCTTATCAAGGACCTAGGGGAATGCATTGTGTATAAAGAATGCCTACGGTAGGTTGCCGGAGTGAAAGAAACCTAAACCCCAGTTTGCACGCTTTTGCACAAGGGAACAATGGATCACCGATCGTATTGCTATGGTTAGGCTTTTGCCTTAATTACTATCTTGTATTTGCGGATGCTTGCAAGATGTTTAATCATAAGAGTGCACTCATCTTAGTCTAGAGGGTGCACTAGCATAGATCCACCCACCAAACACTTATCAACACAGCATATAGTACCGATACGGAATATGGCGAAAGCACATGACTACCTCTCCCGTGTGTCCTCAAGAACACTTTAGCTTTTATAAGTTCAGTTGCTAGGCCTCTCCTTTGCCAAGAAAGGATTAGGCCACTTATTACTCTTCAGTATCTTTTACTTTGCTCGTTTTTACTTTCCTGTCGCTTATACCAAGAAAACCCCTAAATAGTTATCTTTCAGTGCTTGCAGTTATCTCCTTACCAAAGTCACTTGCTAATACCTTCTGCTCCTCGTTGGGTTCGACACTCTTACTTATCGAAAACACTGCAATAGATCCCTCTACGTTGAGGGTCATCAAGCTACGTTTTCTGGCACCGTTGCCGGGGAGTGTAGCGCTATTAGTAAGTGAAGCCGGTAAGGAAGTTTTTATATTTTTGTTTTAAGTTTTGTTGTTGTTGTTTTGTCCTTATGAACACCCCTACTATTGGATCGTTGTTCTCGGGGAACCGCCCCACTACTAAGGTAGTCACTCCTACCCCTACTGAAATTGTACCTTATAAGATACCTTCTGGTATTGTCGATTATGTCTTAACTAATCGCTATGCAGGAGAAAGACATCCAGGTGAACACTTTCTATATTTATCACAACTATGTTCATTGTTCAAGCTTGCAGGTGTGTCACTGGAGTTCTTTATGAAGAAATTATTCTCCGTATCACTCACAAACAAAGCTTCAGATTGGTATAAGCTCCTCGATAACCCACACTCTCTTAATTGGGAAGAGCTTAAGTCTCTCTTTTATACAAAGTTTTACCCTCTTCATGAAGTTTATCGAGACAGGAATTACATCTACAACTTTAGGTCTCGCGAAGGAGAGAGCATCGCTCAAGCTTGGGGGAGGCTTAAGTCCCTAATGTTCAAATGTCCTATCCATAAGCTCCCCAAAGATATTATACTTACAAATTTTTATGCCATGCTTTCTCGTCAGGACAAGGAAAGGCTGGATGCCTCCTCTAGCGGGGTATTTCAGACAAAGAGCGTTGAAGAAAGATGGGATCTCATCGAAAGGATCCGGAAGAATACTGAATATTGGGAAATCGATAAAGGTATTGAACCTGCTATAAATTATGAGCATGATTATATAGAGAGCTATGTGAAAACTGATTATTTCAATACCTTTTGCTCTAAGATTGGTCTGGATTCCCATCTAATGATTGATTTTTGTAAGAACTTTGCCTCTCATGTTGATTCTTCTAAGATGAAGAAGGATCAGTACCATAAGCCTTTCAAAGAAGTACCTATTGATATTCACGTTGCTGGTCCTATTTTGCCTGCAGTTATATATGAACAGCCCCCTTTCCCTTCAAGAATAAGGAAGCACTCTTTTGTGACAGGCATCATAAATAAAAGTGAGAGAAGAACAGGCGAACCTGAGGACCAGATCAGAGTCGATCCTCAAGTTGCTATGGTTAAAGATTTAGTTACTGATGATGTTTCAGATTCCATTATAAATTTTTGTGCTGTTTCAACTAACATTGTCACAGCCAAGAATAGAAGCCCAATTTCAGGTACACCAGTTGTATCTGTTAAAATAGGAGATCACAATTATTACGGGATATGCGATCTGGGATCGAGCGCTAGCGCGATTCCTTATTCGCTTTATCAAGAATTCATGACTGAGATTTCACCTTGTGAACTCGAAGAGATTGATGTTACTATTCATTTTGCAAACAAAGCTACTATCTCTCCTATTGGGATTGTGAGAGATGTTGAAGTCCTATGTGGAAAGGTAAAGTACCCTACCGACTTTCTCGTACTTGGTTCAGTGCAAGATAGTTTTTGTCCTATTATTTTTGGTAGAACTTTTCTCAGAACTTGTGGAGCTATTATAGATTGCAAGAAAGGTAAAGTTTCTGTTGAATTCAATGGTGAGCCATATGAATTTAACTTTTCTAAGATTTCCAAGCAACCTTGTGGTACTGAATTACCTAGTGATGATAAAATTATTGAAAGTATTGCTTCTATTTCTATTCCCCCTAATGATCCTTTGCAGCAATACATGGAGGACCACGAGAATGATACTCATATGCAGGAAAGAAATGAAATTGACGAAATCTTCTTGAGACAACCTTCTATCCTGAAGCACAACCTTCCGGTTGAACCTTTAGGAATTCTATCCAAACCAAAAGAAGACCCGGTGTTTGATCTCAAACCTCTTCCCGATACGCTCAAGTATTCTTATTTAGATGAAAAGAAAGTATATCCTGTTATTATCAACTCTCACCTTTCAGGATATGAAGAAGAGCGATTATTGGAAGTACTTCGTAAACAACGTGGCGCAATTGGCTATACCCTTGATGACCTTAAGGGAATTAGTCCATCTATCTGTCAACATACTATCAATCTCGAGCCCGATGCTAAACCCGTTGTTGACCATCAACGACGGTTAAACCCAAAGATGATGGATGTTGTGAGGACCGAAATCCTCAAGTTTCTAGCTGCAGGTATTATCTACCCTATAGCCGATAGTAAGTGGGTAAGTCCAGTTCATTGTGTTCCTAAGAAAGGAGGGACAACTGTAGTCCCTAATGATAAGAATGAACTAATACCTTAGAGAATTATTATTGGATATAGAATGTGTATTGATTACAGGAAGCTGAACAAGGAAACCAGGAAGGACCACTACCCGCTGCCCTTTATTGATTAAATGCTTGAGAGGCTGTCCACAAACACCCACTTCTTCTATCTTGACGGGTACTCTGGCTTCTCTCAAATTCATGTTAACACCGCCGATCAAGAGAAGGCAACTTTCACTTGTCCTTATGGTACTTATGCTAATAGGCGTATGCCTTTTGGTTTATGCGATGCCCCTGCTACTTTTCAGAGATGTATGTCTGCAATATTTCATGGTTTATGTGAGGAGATTGTGGAGGTCTTCATGGACGATTTCTCCGTATATGGAACTTCCTTTGACCACTGTCTCCACAATCTTAATAAAGTTTTGCAGAGATGCGAGGATACAAACTTAGTTCTAAACTGGGAAAAGTGCCACTTCATGGTTAACGAAGGGATCGTGCTTGGACACAAGATTTCCGAGAGGGGAATTGAAGTGGACAAGGAGAAAATTGAAGCTATCGGAAGGATGCCCTATCCAAGGGACATTAAAGGTATTCGTAGTTTTCTCGGTCATGCTGGTTTCTATAGTACATTTATTAAAGACTTTTCTAAGACCTCGAGACCCCTCACTAATCTTCTCCAGAAGGATGTTCCTTTTGTATTTGATGAAGATTGTAAGGAGGCTTTCGAAGTTCTTAAGAAAGCTTTAATAACCGCTCCTATAGTACAACCGCCTGACTGGAATTTGCACTTTGAAATTATGAGTGATGCTAGTGATTTTGTTGTTGGAGCTGTTTTAGGACAAAGGGTTGATAAGAAGTTGAATGTTATTTATTATGCTAGTAAGACCCTTGATAGTGCTCAAAAGAATTATGCTACTACTGAGAAGGAATTCTTAGCAGTAGTGTTTGCTTGTGATAAGTTTAGGCAGTATATTGTTGATTCTAAAGTTATTATTCATACTGACCATGCTTCCATTAAGTATCTTATGACGAAGAAGGATGCCAAACCAAGGCTCATCAGATGGGTACTCCTTCTTCAAGAATTTGATTTGCAGATTGTTGATAGAAAAGGAGCAGACAACCCTGTAGCGGACAATCTTTCAAGGATGGAAGATATACCGCATGATCCCATCCCAGTCAATGAAAGTTTTCCAGACGAACAACTTGCCGTTGTTAAAGTACAATCTCTTTCCGATCCTTGGTTTGCAGATTATGCTAATTTTATCGTTGCAAAGTATTTGCCTCCAGGTTTAACTTTTTAGCAAAGGAAGAAGTTCTTCCATGATTTGAGGCATTACTTTTGGGATGACCCACATCTTTTCAAAGAAGGTCCAGACGGGATCGTGAGAAGATGCGTACCGGAACATGAGCAGAAGGACATTCTCAAGGAATGTCACGATAGTCCCTACGGAGGACATCACGCCGGTGAGAGGACCGCACATAAGGTTCTCCAATCAGGTTTTTATTGGCCTACTCTCTTTAAAGATGCTAGAAATTATGTTTTAGCTTGTGATAAATGTCAGAGAGTTGGTAATATTAGTAGGAGGAATGATATTCCTATGAATTACTCACTAGTGATTGAGCCTTTTGATTGCTGGGGTTTTGATTTTATGGGTCCTTTTCCTTCTTCACACAAGTACACTCATATTTTAGTTGTTGTTGATTATGTGACCAAGTGGGTTGAAGCAATCCCCACTGAGAGTGCTGATCACAAAACATCTTTGAAAATTCTCAAAGATGTAATTTTCCCTAGGTGCATCCAAACCCTTGGCATGATACGCTATGTCATCATAAACCTTCTTATATCCTTCCTCAAAACAGCCACCATACCTACCTATCAAGGCATTTCCATAGCCTTTCCGAGATATATTGCCATGCAACATCCATCCTCTCATGACTTGATCTTCATGTCATACATGTTTCTGCTACACTGGAAGAGGCATACATTTGCATACATCATGATAGCTTCATCTTCTTTATGCTGAGTACTTTTGTAAAGTGTGAAAGATCTTCTATACTCCTTGTAAAATAGAGTGTTGCCCCTAAAGTGAGGAAAAGTTCCCAAAGAGGACAAATGAGAGTTAGATAGAAAGAGCCGTTGAGGCCAGAAAAATAATAAAAAAATAGAAAAAAGAGAAAAAGGAAATAAAAAGAGAGAATGGGGCACACTATTATTCCTTTTGAGAGATCCACACTTGTACTCCCACTTGTATCTTGTACTCCATAGAGATGATCATATATGCATATAGCTATGTGGGGAGCTCTACACTATAGAACTTGGCTTGTATATTCCAATGATGAGCCTCCTCAAATGAGCTCTAGGTCTTCTTGACCAAGCAAGTTGGATATACCCCCACTAGTTCTATTGGAGAGCTTTCCATAGCTCACATGTGCATCCGTTGCATGCCAATCCCTACTCCTCACATCATATCTATCATTTGGCTTTCTCTCGCCTATGATTGTCCTCATTGATGTGAGCCTTTCACACTTTTTTGTCTTCCTCCTCCATCATATTTCTCTCTTTGCCATCCTAAGTGTCAACTTTCTTGCTTACGCTCATCCATTGCATGAGTGCTGATGGCTTCTCGCCCCTCATTGGTTACCCAAAGTGGAAGGTTGAGATGTAGACAACAGCAAATTTCCCTCGGTGAAGATACCAAGGTTTGTCTCCAGTAGGATTCCGACAACGACAGGAAGGTGACAACGGCGCCAGCAATTAGGCGGTTGACGTGGACCTGCACACACACAAAAGATAACTTTTCTCCCAACGAGTTCAGAGAGCATGTCAATCCCTCCGGCCTTGTTGTTTACAAAGGATCAAACGTACGGGATAATAATGATAGTGATAGCAACGGCAAAGTAAATAAAGCAGAAAATAAATAGTGGGTGTAAACAGTATTGGAAATATGGACCGGGGTCCCATGATGTTCACTAGTGATTTCACTCTCCCAAAAGACGATAAAATAGCCATGCGAGGTAAACAAATTACAGCTGGGCAATTGACAGGATTATGTGCGCAAACCAATGCTAACTATGCTATAAAGAAAGGAAGAGGCTCAAAAGAATGGGCGGTACGCCAAGACAAGTAGACCGAAATCCATCTGCATCTACCTACTAACCATCCACCTTGAGATATCTATCCAGAACATCTCGCTGGTATTAAGTTGCGAATCCCACCCAAAGTGTAAACTCAAATCAACAGACAACTGCATTAAAGAACTTTGCGTAAAGTAAAGAATCCTTGCACCCGCAAGTACAAGCACCGTTGTTTTCTCCCTTGTGGAAACAACACATCCCCTAGACTCATGTTTCTTTCACTCAAGCTAGTCATTGGGGGGCATGAACCCACAATCATGCATAACGCTCCCTCTTGGATGCACTACCTACTACTTGGCCAAAGCAATAAACATCAACGGAGAACATGCAAGAATTACTCAAGAACATAAATATAAAAGAGGAGAATCAAATATTTTACTCAAACACAATCTGAACATAGTCTCATAATCCATCAGCTCCCAGCAAACTCAGCATAGAAACAATAGAAAGATTACATATGTGCCTCGATCATATAGGGCATCTCACGAGGTATAAACCATGAAGAACAAAGAGGGGAGGAGAACATCACATAGCTACTGATCATGGACCCATGGTCCAAGTGGGACTACTCACGGATCATCCGAGAAGCATCCATGGTGGTGGAGAAGCTCCAGGAGGTGGTTCCTCCCTCCGGTAGGGTGCCGGGAAGAGGTCTCCTGGTGCTCCCGATCTTGGAAGCGCGGCGGCGGCGGAACAGAGGAGAGATCGCGAAAAAGGGTTCTGTCTTCGGGGGTTTCGCGTCACCGGAGAATATGTGGGCGAAGGGGGGCAGCCAGGGGGGCCACCATGGGTCCAGGCGGCCCCCTGGCGCGGCCCCACCCTAGGGCGCGCCGGGAGGGCGCCTGGGGCCCTGGTGGGTCCCCTTTGGCCCCTCCTTGGTGATTCCCGAAGCTTCCGAAGCGCTGATTTTTTATTGGATTTTTCCCGAATTTTTGGATCACTTTTAATATGGGGGAAACCTGAAATAGAAAAACGGCAGAAAACAGGAACTAGCACTGGGGTGTACTGAGTTAATAGGTTAGTCCAAATATGATCAAAAGTGTATCAATATCATAGCAATATCACACAAAAGAAGCATGGAGCAAGCATAAATTATAGATACGTTTTGGACATATCAACATCCCCAAGCTTAATTCCTGCTCGTCCTCGAGTAGGTAAATGATAACAAACATAATTTCTGTGGTGACATGCTACCAACCAGATAAGAACTTTTAAGTAAAGCAATCAAGTCGTGTCATTCAATTCAAGTCAGAACAGGCAAGAGTCTATATTTAGCATTGAAACAAGCAACATAAGAACATAAAGGTGCAAGAGTTCTCGCTGTCCGTGACTCGAATGTCTCCAAATGGTGTTTGTGTGCAAGAAAGGGGATAGGGATATACGAAAAAAAAAGTATTTTTTTTGTGTTGAGAACTCAATCTACTAACGTTTCACACTTAAGTCTTCTTTGCAATCTTATCTTGACTCATTCCCAGACCACTAGCCAGGTACAAGTCAAAATGATCCACTCCTTTTCGACATTTTGAGCACCCATGCAATGGATGAGCGTAAGCAAGAAAGTTGACACTTAGGATGGCAAAGAGAGAATATTGTGGAGGAGGAAGACAAAAAGGTGAGAAAGGCTCACATCAATGAGGAAAATCATAGGCGAGAAGCCAAATGATAGATATGATGTGAGGAGTAGGGATTTCCATGCAACGGATGCACATATGAGCTAAGTTAAGCTCTCCAATGGAAATAGTGGGGGTGCATCTAACTTGATCGCTCAAGAAGACCTATAGCTCATTTGAGGAGGCTCATCATTGGAATATACAAGCCAAGTTCTATAGTGTGAAGGTCCCCACATAGCTATATGCATGAATGATAATCTCTATGGAGTACAAGATATAAGTGGGAGTATGAGTTTGGATCTCTCAAAAGGAATAGTAGTGTGCCCCCTTCTCTCTTTTTATTTAATTTACTCTTTTTTCTATTTTTTGTATTTTTGGTGGCCTCAATGGCTTTTCTATTTCTCTCATTTGTCCTCTTTGGGATATTTTGATTTTGTCCTCTTTGGGATCTTTTCCTCACTTTAGGGGCAACACTCTATATATTACAAAAAGTATAGAAGATCTTTCACACTTTACAAGGTACTCAAATCATAAAGAAAATGAAACTATCATGAAATATGCAAATGTATGCCTATGCCAGTGTAGCAGGATATGCAATGATACTAGCGCGTCATGTAGCAATTATTAGGGCAAGGTCCAACTAGCATGCGGCTCATCGATCAAGCAAGTATCATGTATGACATGAAGATCAAGTCATGAGAAGGTGGATGTTGCATGGCAATGTATCTCGGAAAGGCTATGGAAATGCCTTGATAGTTAGGTATGGTGGCTGTTTTGAGGAAGGATATAATGAGGTTTATGATGACAGAGTGTATCGTGCCAAGGATTTGGATGTACCGGCGAAGGTGGACGCCAACTCTCGGAGTGAGAAGAAAGCAATGCACGGCACAGGAAAGGCTAGAAAAATATGGGAAGGTGGAAGTGTCAACTTTCGAATACTCACATTAGTTCGAAGAACTCATGCACTTATTATCGGTAACTCTCAGTCTAATAAGGAGGTTCACAAAGAGACAAGTACCCCGAGGAGGAGTGTATGGGGGTTTGGTTATCCTTGCGAATCCTTGACTCATGGTACGTGAGTCTACTCTAATATTTGATCCCTCCAAAGAGTAGTGATCCATCTAGTAGCTAAAGTTCTCAACTAATTTTGTAGGTTTTTAAAATAACTAGTAGCTAAAGTTCTCAACTAATTTTGTAGGTTTTGAAAATAAACACGGATTGCGGAAAATACGACATCTATCACCAATAGGCTAAAGCTCTTGACACCAAAAGTCCAAATATTACTCAAAACAATACCTCAAAACTATTGCAAGTTACTACTACAATTGAATAGCAACCTCAATTACCTACTTCAAGTCAAGACACAAAACTCAGTGCAACAGGACTCTCTATACTAGATAAACATGAAAACTCAAGAGAGTTCCAGAAACAAACTAAAAAAAGCTCTTAAAAAGATAAGCATGAAAACTAAGAGCTAAACATGACAGCAGCTATGAAAAAAGATAAACAACACACACATCAAAGATAAGCATGAAAATCATATGTTGTGTTCTAAATTTTGAAAGTGGAGCGTGTTTCTCTCCCACACAAAGAAAGCTGGGTTCTAACTTGTTATGAACAGAAAACAAAGCTAAAGAAAACTAAAAAGGAAATAAAGAGCGAGGCGCTCCAAGAAAAGCACATAACGCATGAAGTGATAAAAATATAGTGAAACGAGAGACGAACTGATAATTGTTGATGGAGAAGGGGATGCACGGGGGCATCCCCAGGCTTAGACGCTTGAGTCTCCTTGAATATTTCTTGTGGATGCATGGGGGCATCCCCAAGCTTGAGCGCTTGACACTTCTTAATCTTCTTTCATCATCTTCCCTCGCACACTTGAAAACTCCCTTTATACATAACTCATCATAATCTGATTAGCGAGGTTAGTACCCATAATAAAATATTTTTTCCTCTACTGGAAATAAAGATATTCTTGAAGAGATACTGTTTCTCAAGATTTCCAAAAAGTTTTCGCAAAGAAAAAGCTAGCTTAAGGTTTGCAAAACGAGGAAAAAGCAAAATAGGACAGAATCTGTGAAAAATAGACCAACAGGTAGTAAAAATATTTTTAGGGATACTTCTGCAACTCAAATCCAAAAACTCTGAACATACGAAAGTTCCGTAATTGTATAGAGAATGCTGTGTAAAAAATAAAGCTCAACAAGATGAACTGGGATTTTTCTGTGATTTTTCTAGTCACGAGGACAGAATCTGTTTTCTGGACAGCATGTCACAACTTTCACTTCCCTTGTCATATGAGGCTATAAATGGCACAAAGCTTGAAAAGTAAAGATACAATGATGTTGATACAGTAGTAACAATCATAAAGACCACTAAAAACAGAAGAAAAACAAAAAGGAAAACCTAAATTCATTGCGGGATGCCTCCCAAAAGCGCTTATTTAAAGCCATTAGCTAGGCTTGATGCAAAAGATCAAGTCTTTTCAAGAAAATAACTAGCCCGTGTGACAGACTCAAAAGGCAACTTAATCTTTTTTCTAGGGAAGTGTTCCATCCATTTATTGAGAGGGAATTGGAATTTATTAATCCCTTCTTTCATATCAATGACAACACCAACGGTGCGAAGAAAAGGGCGTCCCAAAATAATTGGACAAGAAGGTTCACATTCAATGTCCATAATAGTAAAATAAACGGGAATGTAATTGTCATTGAGAATGATAAGAACATCATCGATCTTCCCCAAAGGTTTCTTTACGGAAGAGTCAACAAGACGAACACCAAAAGAACAAGGATCAAAAGGTTTCAATTCAAATATATCATACATTCTTTTGGGCATAACGGAGGTACTAGCTCCAACATCACATAAAGCATAGCAAGAGAAGTTATTCAACTTAATTTTAATCATAGGATCCCAACCATCTTCTAGCTTTCTAGGTATGGAGGCTTCTACCCTAAGCTTCTCCTACCTAGCTTTAATGAGAGAATTAGTGATATGCTCCGTGAAAGCAAGATTGAGTGTGCTAGTGTGGGGGTCTCTAGACATCTTGTGAAGGAAACGAATATCTTCAGAAAGGGTGCAATTATCAAAATCAAGGTCACTACTATCAAGTAAAGTGGTAGTGGTGTCCTTTAGTCTCACTTGTTTGGTAGCTTCTATAGTCATGGGAGTTTCTTCTTCTATGGTTGAGGTCATAGCACCACCATTAATAGGTCCTATGGGACTAGGGGTGCATTGGGTGCTTAGAGTTTGGATATCCTCAACAACTTGGATAGTAGAAATGGTATGGTGTGTAGGAAGGCTCTTAATTCTATCTTCTTCCTCCTTTATAGTCGAAACCACTTCAGGTTTAGCTGCCTTTTGGTTTATCAAAGTAGCATGTGTGTGAGACATATTGGAAACTTGGGTTTCCGTAGTGGTGAGCCTAGTCTGAAGGTTAGAAATATCAATGTTCAGACTCTCTAGTTGTCTACCAATGTCTTGCAAGATAGAAGTATGCTCATCTAATTGTCTAGAGAAGGTCCTATTTTGTTCATATTGGGTGTGCATGTAGTTCTTAGTGGCCTTCTCTATTTCCAAAAGTTTCTCATAACTAGGCATGTCTCTATCTCTTGGGGTAGAGTTTCTGGTGCTAGGATAAGTGTTGTGGTTCCCATAGTTGTTGGAGGGGAACGGTCTAGGATTGCTACCAAAATTACTCCTATAAGCATTGTTATTGAAGTTGTTTCTAGAGATAAAGTTCACATCTACTTGATCTTGAGCAATCAAAGAATTTAAAGGAACATCATGAGGATCAATAGGAGATTGCTTGGTAAGTAGAGACATAATCAAGTCAACTTTTTCATTTAGGGAGGAGATCTCCTCGACAGAGTTTACCTTCCTACCTATTGGATCTCTTTCGGTGTGCCATTGGGAATAGTTGGTCATCATCTCATCGAGCAGTTTTGTGGCAGCACCAAGTGTTGTTGACATAAAGGTTCCTCCCGTGGTCGAATCTAACAAGTTCTGCGAGGTAAAGTTCAAGCCTGCATAAAAAGTTTGGATAACCATCCAAGTAGTTGTAACACCCTCACTGTCAGTGAACAGTAATCACTGTTACTGTTCATCTGTAATGTTCAAAAACTTTTGTTGATCAACTGGTTCAGTTCAAATTCAAATTATCCTTTGATATTGTTGCAAGCAAAGTGAACCATGGGCCTTGATCATCATGGATGAAAACAAAGTCCAAGCCATTTGAAATAAAATTCAAACAAACCCTAAAATGCCTTTTGATGAATATTAAAAATATGGTGACAATAAATCTTTTCCAAAAATCTTGGAACCACTTTTATAAAATCCCAAATAATCACTGGACCAAATCCATATGGGTTTGTGTATTTATTGAGTTATAGAAAATTCCAAACAAATCGAAACAAGAGCTAAAAACCCCAATTTAATCATTTAATATTTAAATCAAATCTTAAATGATTTTCTTTTGACCCCAAATCTTTTGTGGCACTAGCCTAGGGTATAAAAACAATTATGGGTCACATGCCACATTTTATAAAAATGCCAAGGTATTTAAAATAATTACAAAAAGGAAATTACAGAAAAAAAATAAAAATAAAAAGAAAGCTAAACCTAGCTAAAACCCCCTCACCCCCCTGGGCCAGAACCCAGCCCACCTAGCAACTAGCTCACTACCCCAACCAGCCCATAGCCCACCCCGACCATCCCCTACCTCCCGCTACAGGAACCGGAGCCATGGCGTGGAGGCCATCCCGCGGCTCCACGCCCATCTCCAACGCCGTGGAGGCCATCCGGCGACCCCCTACCACCTACAAGAGGCCCCCTCCCCTGTGCCCTAAACCTAGACCACTGGACCGAATTCCCCCCCCCCATCGCCTCCCTCCCTCTCTGCCTTTCACTCCCGAGCCGCCATGGACGCCCGCCCGTGAGCTTGCGCGGCCACAACGCTCCACCAGCCTCGCCAAGCTGTCCGGGCTGCTCCTCGTCGTCGTCCTCATCTTCTCACCGGAGGAATTGCGCTGAATCGCCCCGTACACGCCGCCCCGTTCGACTTCCCCCACCACGACCGCCGGCTTCCGGCGACAAATTCGCCGTCGTCCTCACGCCCCGAGCCCGCTGCCGCCCCCTACAGCCACTGTGAGCTTTCCCCGCGCCTCCGTATGCCCGCTAGCCTTCCCCCGCCGCCCCGTTCTCCGTCTCCCCGCCGCTTGCTCCGGCCGTCGCCGCGGGCGACGTAGCCGTCGCCATGGGTCGTGCCAGCTCGCGCCAATAGCACCCACGGATGCGCCTCGCTCCCTAGCACGCTTGTGAGCCAGCCCGGTGCCCTCCCGTGGTCTGGGCGGACCGCCCCGACGTGCTCGCCGTGCAGCCGTCGTCGGCGAGCCCCCCCACGGGCCACTGACCGATGGGGTCCGGGCAACAGAGGGCTAACCCCCTTTGGCTCTATGACCAAGGGGCCCCACCCCCTAATCCCATGTTAACAATAATTAGCAGAAACCCCCCCCCCCTAAGTGGCTGACAGGTGGGGCCACTGCCTATTTAAAATAAAAGAAAAATTGTTGATTTTAATTAGGTCAATGACACCTGGACCCCACCCCCTTGTTAATTTAATTAAAACTGTTTAGTTAAGTTAATCAGTCAATGACATGTGGGTCCCCACTGTAATTAGATTTAATTAAAATGTTTTATTAGCATGTGAGGCTGACCAGTGGGACCCACTGGTCAGAGTTGACCAGTCAAACAGCACTGTTCTGGATAATGTTGATTTTAATAATAAAAGAAATTCCAAAAATTCCAAAAATCATTTAAATATTAGAAATTCAATATCTTTTAAACCGTAACTCGGATCGAAAAACTTTATACATGAAAGTTGATCAGAAAAATACAACGAATAATAATACGCTATGCATACCCTCACCACACCCCCCTAACACACCGATCATCGATATTCCCCCCCTTCGGGCTGTCTGTCGATAATTTCCGGTACCGATAAAAAGTACCCGGATGAATTTATTCCGAACACGAAAGTTGTTCGGAATAGTTCAACTAACCCGGATACACCCCCCTTATGTTTGTCCGGTACCCACGTCACCTCCGGCATGAACCCTTCCCCCTCCGGACACCCTGTCCGGTAATCACCCGGAGCCGGTAGTTCATCCCCGGATGAATTCCCGCTCCGAGCAACGTGCATTGCACTGCGTTAGAACACCGTTAACATTTCATCTATCATGTCATGCATATGTCTGTATATTATTGCTGTGTATTTACTGTTTCCTCCCCCCCCCCTTAATCTCCGGTAGACCCCGCTGCTACCGCCGACTACATCGCTGCCGGGTACGACTACTTCGTCGACGACCCTACCCCTACCGTCGAGCTTGCAGGCAAGCAGAGCCATTCTCTTCCCCAGATATCGCCTATCTTTCCGTACATTTATTGCACTAGGCATTGTTACTGCTGCTGCTACGATTACAATCCTATTCAATTGCATAGCCTGATTTTGTCGCCCCTTGATGTACCCCCTTTATCCTATGCTGCCTATTATATTTATGCATTATTCAGCAGTGAACCCTGCGCATTGTTAGTTAGGACTAGATAGCGGGCCGTGATCACTCAGGGGGTGAACACGGATACAATATATACAACTGCACAGGTACGGTACAAAGCAGACACCGCCAAAGGCCCCTATCTAGGTTATGCCTAGTCACCTCAAGTGTGAGCTATCCAGGAGTAATCCTTGTACTCCACCCGAGGCTGACTTTGTCTTGCCGCCAAAGGGTCCTGGACAGCGGTTGTCCTTAAAGGTAAGAAAGTCGGGTGACCCAACGGTGCCCGCGAGAGGTATATCGTCGGGAACGACAGGGAGGGTACGACTGACGTTACTGGCGTGCTTGGCCCCTGCTCGTATCTCGCGAGAGTTACCAAACCACGAAAGTCGAGCTCTACCAAGAGCACACGCGAGACAAGGAAGGAGACGGTTCACCTTGTTGGTAACCGCAGTGACTTGGTGGGACGACAGGGCAGGCACCGATGTACTGGTGGACCTGACTGCTGTCGTTGACCGCGGGTCGGTTAAGTCGAGGCAACGATAACGGTTGTCGCGCAGGTTAATTAAAATGCTAAATGGTTCGGCGGATGTCTTGAGTAGCCTTTTGGCTTGTACGCACTACCTACACGTGGGACGAGGAGTGTGGGCTCCCCTGCATCGTAGTCTCGTTCGAGGGTCTTCAGACGTCAGCAGTACCGCGGGCTGATTGCCGGGAAGTGGTGTTGTCTTCTCTTGCTCGAGCGGTGTATTTGTATTTGCTTTGATTTTGCTTCATCGGCCAGTCACGCACCGTGCAGGAGTACGTTCGGGTTAGGGTCCAAAGCCCGGCGTACATAGGATATAGTCCGGCGAATGACCTCTCTGTTGATTGCCGAAGGATGGGCTACTTTGTGTCGGATAGCTTTGGTGGAGCGTTCCCTAACAAGGTTCCCGCCACCCTGGAGATCCGAGCGTCGTAGAGTCATGCCAGTGCACCCCTGCAGGGAAGATTAATCTATCGATAGCCGTGTCCACGGTAACAGGACGCTTTATGCTGAAGCTGGATCTTACCACTAGAAACTATTACTATTAAACTGTATGGTTCCGGGTTTTCTTCCTCGCGGGGATGTCGAGGAGGTGAACTCGGAGGCATTATTATTATTGTTAATCATTAAAACTTATATTATACAATGTTGCAGCAACTTCTGCTTCGTTGTTACTTTACGCTTTATATGAACTGTTGGATGATTCTTACCTCATGCTGCAAGACATCGTCGGAAGATGCTAGTCTTCGATAGGCCTAGCTTCTTACCCTTGCTCTGGATTTCTGTCTTTCAGTCCACTATATACAGCCTCTTCTTTCCGTTGATACAATGCATAATGCTTAGTAGCGGACGTAAGACTCGCGGGTATACTAGATACTCACCTGCTTTGTTTCCTTTACTGTTTTGCCTGATCGGCCGCTGCAGTCGACGTTGGAGCCCAGGAGCAGGAGTACCCCGGAGGAGGATACTACTACGTCGAGACCCCCGCTGACCAGGACCAGGAGTAGTTTCGGAGGCTCCCAGGCAGGAGGCCTTGCCTTTTTGATCTGTATCTCTGATGTTATTGTGCTAGCCTTCTTAAGGCAAAACTTGACTAACTATGTCTGTACTCAGATATTATGGCTTGTATAACTTATGTATTCGGGTCCGCGTGACCCCCTTTATTGTAACATATTGGTTTATCCTTTTGTGTTTAGTGTTGTGCTGTGATATTCTCACCGTGGCACCCTAATCTCAGTCGTGTACCCTGCGTGTATGATTACTGTACACGGAATGATTTTGGGGGGCGTCACAAGTTGGTATCAGAGCCGACTGCCTGTAGGAAGCCCCTAACCACTCATCGGTCGAAGTCGAGTCTAGTATTTGCAAAACTACTTTACTAACAGTGTCGTGTGGCTCATCGGCCCACGTCGCAAATTGGGTGGTATTAGGATCCTTTTTCTCTGTACCTTTACTCTGGGACTCTGATCTCTCTTCTCTTTCGGGTTAAAGATTTTGCTAACTCTGACATTAGGTTCTCGTGACTACTTCCTCCCGGAGAGCCCCTCGTTACAGATGATCGCTTGCTTCACGAGAAGATTCTGAAGATTACTCTCCGCAAAAATTCCCGAGACCATATGTGCCGATCACCTTTACCCTTCCCTGCCACCGATAAGCCCGTATGTATAACCACATACACCTTGCGTTCTTCCATTCAACCCCAATTGCTCTTGTGTTCACAAGATGCAGCGGAATACTTTCCGTTGTTTCGGGAATCCTTTGACCCTACTGCTTTGTAGCTTCTTTTCACCCTGCGGATAACTCCTCACATTTATCGAGGATCCGTTCATCCTAAGTGGTTCATGTTCCCAAAATACTTTGAAATACTATTCGATCTTGCGACAATCCTCGGCAGCCTAGTGCTTTGGAGATTCTTCTTACCTACTTGCACTATGATTAATCCCGTTTGTCTTGTAGTCTTTGATGACCTCCCTTGGCATTGCCATTCTGATCTGTTGAATCATCGTGTGTGCTAGTGCACGAAATCATCAGTTGATCCCTATGAATCCATTCTTCTAGCTCAGACGTCATTCCGGACATGAGCTGGTTCTCGGTAAATCAAACATTAATTTATTAATCGTCAAGCTTCTATTCAACTTATTCATGTTTGATCGATGTATCTGAATCGTATACACCGATATGGAAGTCATAATTCCTTTGTACTTAAGCATCGAAATATTCAGATGCTTCTAGCATCCGATGCCTTTGTATTCTTTCTTCTTATGGGTGAGTACCGATACTTACGCCAGACTTTCTGTACACCACCTGACCTTTTGGGTGGATAACTACCTATCGTTCCCTGGTGTCCTAAGTCCATGAGGGATTTCCCCTGATACAAGATGCCTCCCGCTAATGGGATCATCTACTTCATGTCGTCAGCCTTCTGCTTTCGAACTTGTATCCCTTTCTTATGATATTTGTTGTATGGGTTTCAAAATGCCCCAATGGGTTAACCCTAAGCTTCCCCTAATCAGTATGAACCCAAATTTTATGCGGGTTATACTCTAATGGCCTCCCGGCAGATGAGCTTGCAATCATACCACTCCCTGAAAGAGAGAAGTGAATGAAAGGCTATGCATTAAAGAAGTGGGAGTCGACCCTGAACCTTTGTGTTCATGCCCATGGATACGATGTAGAACTGATCATGAAAGCTTCTCGTCAAGATAATTATCCCCTTGGTATAAATTCTGCTGCACCTATGATCCACCATTCTACCTTCGAGTGTTACCCCCTGGTATCTCGAGGATATCATGCCTTTGCACTACATCTTATAAATTGTGATGAAACAATGCCTGTCCCTGTCATAGCTATTTCATGGTTCTGGGTTGTCGCCAACCGGGAACACTGAATACTCTTGCTTCACCATTCCTTTTGCTTGATGTCGCCGTTGTTCGATTGTATTTCTTGAAATCTCTCGACATAAAGTGTCATGGTCATCATCATCATTTTTGCCTCTTCCAAGTGTTAATTGGACTCATCGTGTGAAATACCATCCTTGCCCTCGACGGTTTGTGTTGTCATCGACGACATCCTTTGACTCCCTGCCAATACAAACTTGATCATGTGTTACTTGTTCTATTTTCCCTTGGGAAAGATATACGCCTGATACCAGTGTATCATCACAATTTCATTTCCATTGGTCTGTTTGACCTTTCTTTTAATATCAATTATCTGAGCAGTGATAATTCCCTGCTTATGTAAACACTTCGGTGTACTACCTTGTCCGTACAACCTGTTACTATTGTTGATAACCTTTCGGCAACCCCCGATGGATGAGAACTTTGCCTACTGGTCTGCCTCGTCTTAACGAGCAGGAAAATGGTTCTCTTTGTCCCTCGCCCTTGGTACCGACGTTGTTGCCAACTCAGCTAACAAGCTGTTCTCTGACTTACCTTGCAACTTGATCGCATTGTTTGTCTCCACCCTTCTTATCCAATGTGGGCCCATAACCCACAGTTCCACAGAATCGAAACCTGACTCTTGTCATCTACCTTGCGATATTCGGCCCGATATCATGCTTATGCCTAATGCTCTGAACCCCTGTCCATCATCCGTCATCGGCATCGAATGCATGCCTATCCGCTTGAAAACGTCTCATGCCTTCTCTTGTTTATCTCGATGTATCTCCCTGAGTGTAACTCGTGAGATACTTTGTACCCCATTCACTTGGACCATCTCGGTTGATTAGCCTTGTACCGATCCGACCCCTTGAGTTTAACCCGAGCCTATTCGTAAGTACGATGAAGACCCTGAATGAAGGATGACAACCCATCAAGATGCACTGATACATGGGAGTGAAGACGTCAACGAGAAGGATAAGCTTCTTCGAGAAGGACAACAGGAATCAGAAGATTCGCTAGAATACGAAACCAAAACTCTACCCCTTACACTACCTTTTAATTCTCGGGACGAGAATTCTTTGTAGTGGGGGAGATTTGTAACACCCTCACTGTCAGTGAACAGTAATCACTGTTACTGTTCATCTGTAATGTTCAAAAACTTTTGTTGATCAACTGGTTCAGTTCAAATTCAAATTATCCTTTGATATTGTTGCAAGCAAAGTGAACCATGGGCCTTGATCATCATGGATGAAAACAAAGTCCAAGCCATTTGAAATAAAATTCAAACAAACCCTAAAATGCCTTTTGATGAATATTAAAAATATGGTGACAATAAATCTTTTCCAAAAATCTTGGAACCACTTTTATAAAATCCCAAATAATCATTGGACCAAATCCATATGGGTTTGTGTATTTATTGAGTTATAGAAAATTCCAAACAAATCGAAACAGTAGCTAAAAACCCCAATTTAATCATTTAATATTTAAATCAAATCTTAAATGATTTTCTTTTGACCCCAAATCTTTTGTGGCACTAGCCTAGGGTATAAAAACAATTATGGGTCACATGCCACATTTTATAAAAATGCCAAGGTATTTAAAATAATTACAAAAAGGAAATTACAGAAAAAAAAAAGCTAAACCTAGCTAAAACCCCCTCACCCCCCTGGGCCAGAACCCAGCCCACCTAGCAACTAGCCCACTACCCCAACCAGCCCACAGCCCACCCCGACCATCCCCTACCTCCCGCTATAGGAACCGGAGCCATGGCGTGGAGGCCATCCCGCGGCTCCACGCCCATCTCCAACGCCGTGGAGGCCATCCGGCGACCGCCGACCACCTACAAGAGGCCCCCTCCCCTGTGCCCTAACCCTAGACCACTGGACCGAATTCCCCCCCCCCCCCCCCATCGCCTCCCTCCCTCTCTGCCTTTCACTCCCGAGCCGCCATGGACGCCCGCCCGTGAGCTTGCGCGGCCACAACGCTCCACCAGCCTCGCCAAGCTGTCCGGGCTGCTCCTCGTCGTCGTCTTCTTGCACGCAAACACCATTTGGAGACATTCGAGTCACGGACAACGAGAGCTCTTGCACCTTTATGTTCTTATGTTGCTTGTTTCAATGCTAATATAGACTCTTGCTTGTTATGACTTTAATTGAATTAGATGCCTTACTTGCTTTACTTAAAAGTTCTTATATGGTTAGTAGCATTTCACCACAAAAATTATGCTTGTTATCATTTACCTACCCGAGGATGAGCAGGAATTAAGCTTGGGGATGTTGATACGTCTCGAACGTATCTATAATTTCTGCTTGCTCCATGCATATTTTGGGTGTTGCTATGCTTTTGATGCACTTTCATACATTTTTATCATATTTGGACTAACCTATTAACTCAGTGCACCCCAGTGCCAGTTCATGTTTTTTGCTGTCTTTTTATTTCAGGTTTTCCCATTACTTAAAGTGCCAGAAAAATTCTGGGAAAATTATATAAAAAATCAGCGACCCGGAAGCTTCCAGAGTCCCGAAGGGGGACCAGAGGGACCCACGTGGAGTCCAGATGGCCAGGGGGCACGGCCTAGGGAGGGCTCGCGCCGGGAGGCCGCCTGCACTCCCTGGTGGCCCCTGGCTACCCTCTTCTCCTATATTTAACCCTCTTCATGAAACCCCCAAAGACAGAACCCTTTTTCACGATCTCGCCTCTGTTCCGCCGCCTCCGTGCTTCCAAGATTGGGAGAACCATAAGACCTCTTCCCAGCACCCTATCGGAGGGAGGATTGACCTCTGGGAGCTTCTCCACCACCATGGACGCTTCCCGGATGAGCCGTGAGTAGTCCACCTTGGACCATGGGTTCATTATCAGTAGCTATGTGATGTCTTCTCTCCACCTTTGATCTTCATTGATTAGACCTTGTGAGCTTCCCTACATGATCAAGGAACATATGTAATTCTTTCTGCTGTTGCTATGTTGAGTTTGCTGGGATCTGATGGATTATAAGATAATGTTCAGATTGTGATGAGTAATGTATTTGGTTCTTCTCCTTTTATATTTATGTTCTTGAGTAATTCTTCCATGTTCTCCGTTGCTGCTTATTTGCTTTGGCCAAGTAGTAGGTAGCAACTCCAGGAGGGAGTGTTATGCATGATTGTGGATTCATGCCCCCTGATGACTAGCTTGAGTGACAGAAACATGAGTATAGGTGGTGTGTTGTTTCCACAAAGGGGAAAAAAGGTGCTTGTAGCCGCGGTTGCAAGGATTGTTTACTTTACGCAAAGTTCTTTTAATGCAATTGTCTGTTGCTTTGGGTTTACACTTTGGGTGGGGCTCGCAACTTAATACCAGCGAGATGTTCTGGATAGATATCTCAAGGTGGATGATTAGTGAGTAGATGCAGATGGATTTCGGTCTACTTGTCTTGGCGTACTGCCCATGCTTTTGAGCCTCTTCCTTTCTTTTGTACTCCCTCCGATCCATAATAAGTGTACTAGATGAGCGACACTTATTATGGATCGGAGGGAGTAGCATAGTTAGTATTGCGGTTTGTTTTTTATCCTGTCAATTGCCCAGCTGTAATTTGTTCACCTCACATAGTTGTTTATCCTCTTTTGGGAGAGAGACATCACTAGTGAACTTCATGGGACCCCGGTCCATATTTCCACCACTGTTTACACCCTCAATTTACTTTCTACTTGCAGTTATCATTACCATTATCTTTTGCATTTGACCCTTTGTAAACGGCACGGCCGGAGGGTTTGACAACCCCTTTGTACTCATTGGGAGAAAAGTTATTTCTATCTGTGTGCAGGTCCAGGTGATACACGAGAGATGATAATTGCTTCTCGCCCTTCGTTGGTTACCCCAAGTGGAAGGTGAGATTGTAACACCCTCAGAATCAGTAACAGTAATCACTACAGTGATTCCACTGTTAGTGATCATTACTGTGGATGATCAAGCCTTGATCACCTTTGATCATAGCTCTTTGAAATTCCAACCATGATAAAATTTTCAAATAAAAGTGGATGATAAAACTTTGCTCCAAGAGTTGTGGATGCATGTCAAACAACTTGACCATGGTTAAACCAAACCCAACTAGCCATGTGAATAATCACAAGTCAATGCTAATGATGGAACCAATGTTGTGGGGTTATCACAATTATTTTGAAAATTAATATATAAATGGAAATCATAGTTAAACCAAAGTTAATGAAACATATTAAATAAAATGCCTAGCAATCTTAGGCCATGATAATATAGCAATGGTTGTTTTATTAAAATGGTATAGTAATATAAAGGAATAATATTTAAAATAAAAACAATAGTTGGGAATTGTTAAATTGCCATGGAATAAAATAAACAAGTGGGAATTTTAAATGAATTAAAAATTATGGAAACAATTTTATAAAATGCCTAATAATCTGTAGGCCATAATAAAAGTGATTTGGGGTTTTATTAAAATGTTTTAATATTATAAATAATTAAAAACAGTAGCAAAACAGTGGCTTTTAATACCTTATAAAGAAAACAAGATATCAAATGATTTTTATAAATCACAAAAAGCTCTTAGTAATAATTCTATATTATATAACACTAATATTGGGGCCAGTCCCATGTTTTATAAATTTTATAAATGAGATAGAATAAATTAAAAAAGAAAAGAAAGAAAAAAAACAAAAAAGGAAAACCTAAAACCCGCCTATGGGCACGGCCCAGCCGGCCCGTCCCCCTCTCTCTCTCCTTCTTCCCATGTTCACCCCCCACCCCGCACAATGACAGGGCCATGGCCATGCCGTGGCCACGCCGCCCCCCTCACCTGCCCCCTCACCTGCTCCCTCGTGGAGATAGGGCCTCCCCCACCTGCCCCGTACCCCCCCCTCTGCTCACTCCATTCCTCCTTGCCCCTCTCACTCTCCCTGTGCTCGCTTGTCCTCAGCAATGGCGGAGCCATGGCTGCGCCCGAGAAGAACCGCGGCCAACGGCCCCGCCTCGCCGTCCCTTGGTGTCCGGACGATTCCCCGCGGTCGACTACCTCTCCCAAAGCCTTCAATCGTCGCTGAAGACCGCTGCCTCGCCGGAATTGGGCTCCTCCCCGCCGCGGACCACCACGGCTCGCCGGCGTCGATTGCCGCCCCTGCAAGCCTCCTCGCGCTTCCCTGAGCTTGGCTTCACCATCCAGGTGAGCTCCCGCATTATCCCCGCCATGGAACGCCCGATTTGGTCGCCTGTAGCGTTGTTCCCCCCTAGTTTTTCTTCGGCCGCCGTAGGCGCGCTCGCCGCCGTAAAACGTGGTCGTTTTGGCCCAAGTTGTTGGTCACCAGTGGGCGGGAGATTCCCGTCCCATTCTAATGCGACCCGTGACCATCCATTTGGTCGTCGGAGCCGACCGGAGTGGCCTCGCCATGCTCCCTGCTCCCATCGTTTGCCATGGCCGGGACGCACCGGCCGCCTTTCGTTGCCGTGCCCCGCGCCCTTGGCTGATCCGGCCATGCGTGCCTCGCCACGCTGCACTGGCCCACCTAGCCGCGCCCGACTCCGCCAGCTCCTCGCCGTCGCGGCTGCTAGCCGTGACCGTCGGCGGCCTGAGCCCATGCGTGGCCAGCCGTGGGCAAGGTTGTGCCACTGCTGGTGGGGCTAACCCCCCCCCCCCCCTAATTACCTATGTTAAGATTAAAAAAATGTTTTGGTTAACTAACTAGTCAATGACATGTGGGGTCCCCACCACTAATTAAGTTAGATTAATTAATCTGTTAGTTAATATTTCCTAACAGTCTATGACAGTGGGCCCCAGGCCATTTAACATTTTTCCTGGCATTTAAAAAAGGGTTTATTAGCATGTGTGTCAATGACATGTAGGTCCCACTGATTACTTGGATTTAATAAAAGGAATTATTAAAATGTGAGGCTGACATGTGGAGCCCACATGTCAGCACTGTTGTGGATAAGGTTTTGGATAAGGTTGGATTTATTAATAAAAGAAATTCCAGAAATTGTTTAAAAATGTTTAAAACTTTGAAATTCAATATCTTTTAAACCGTAACTCAGATCAAAAAACTTTATACATCAAAATTGATCAGAAAAATATAACGGATACGAATACGCTATCCATATACCAACCACACCCCTCTAACACAACGAACATCGAACCGTCCCCCTCCGGACCGTTTGTCCGGTGATTTGTCCGGTACTGTTAAAGTACCCGGATGAATTTATTTCGAACACGAAAGTTGTTCGGAATAGATCAACTAACCCGGTTACACCACCAAAACATGTGTCGGATGTCCACGACACCTCCGGCATGGTATCTCCCCCCTACGGACACCCTGTCCCGTAATCACCCGGAGCTAGCAGTTCATCCCCGGATGAATTCCCACTCCGAGCAACGTGCATTGCACTGCGTTAGAACACCGTTAACATTTCATCTGTCATGTCATGCAACTGTTTGTATATGCTTGCTTTGTATTTACTGTTTCTTCCCCCCCCCCCTTAATCTCTGGTAGACCCCGCTGTTGCCGTCGACTACACCGTTGCAGAGTACGACTACTTCGTCGACGACCCTACCCCTACCGTCGAGCTTCCAGGCAAGCAGAGCCATTCTCTTCCCCAGATATCGCCTATCTTTCCGTACATTTCTTGCACTAGGCATTACTACTGCTGCTACGTTACAATCCTATTCAATTGCATAGCATGTTTTTGTCGCCCCTTGATGTACCTTCCTTTATCCTATGCTGCCTATATAAACATATATTATATTCAGCAGTGAGCCCTGCGCATTGTTAGCTAGGATTAGATAGCGGGCCGTGATCACTCAGGGGAGTGAACGCGGATACAATTATTATAACTGCACAGGTACGGTACAATGCAGACACCGCCTCAGGCCCCCTATCTCGGCTCTGCCGAGCCACCATCAAGTGTGAGCTATCAAGGAGTAATCCTTGTACTCCACTCGTTGCTGACTCCGTATAGCTGCTCTAGGTACCTGAGCAACGGTTGTCCTTCAGGTAAGAAGTCGGGCGACCCAACGGTGCCCGCGAGAGGTATTGCGACGAGACGACAGGGAGGGTACGACCAGTGTACCGGTGTGCTTGGCCCCTGATCGTTGGCCGCGAGAGTTACCAAACCCCGAAAGTCGAGCTCCTCCAGGAGCACACGCGAGACAAGGTAAGGAGACGGTTCACCTTGTTGGTAACCGCAGTGGCTTGGTGGGACGACAGGGCAGGCACCGATGTCCTGGTGGTCCTGGCTGCTGTCGCTGTCCGCGGGTCAGTTAAGTCGAGGCAACGATAACGGTTGTCCCGCAAGTTAATAAAATGACTAATGGTTCAGTGGATGTCTTGAGTTGGCTATATGCCATGTACGCACTACCTACCCGTGGGAATTACGAGTTATGGGCTCCTATGCTTCGTAGTGTCGTCTGAGGACTCTTCAGACGTCAGCAGTACTGCGGGCTGATTGCCGGGAACTGATGTTGTCTTATTTGCTCGCGCGGTGGTGTGTTATTTGGATTTGCTTCAACTTCACCGGCCAGCCACGCACCGTGCAGGAGTACGTTCGGGTTGGGGTCCAAGGCCCGGCGTACTTAGGATTTAGACCGGCGGATGGCCTCTCTGTTGAGTTTGAAAGATGGGCTACGGAGTGTCGGATAGCCTCGGTGGAGCGTTCCCTAACAAGGTGCCCGCCACCCTGTAAATCCGTGCGTGTAGTGTAACACAAGTGCACCCCTGCAGGGAAGATTAATCTATTCGGATAGCCGTGTCCACGGTAACAGGACGCTTTATGCTGAAGCTGGATCTTACCACTACAAACTATTATTATTAAACTGTATGGTTCCGGGTTTTCTTCCTCGCGGGGAAGTCGAGGAGGGGAACTCGGAGGCATTGCTAATTATTACAACTTACTATTATACAATGCTGCAGCAACTTCTGCTGCATTGTTACTTTATGCTTTATATAAACTGTTGGCTGATTCTTACCTCATGCTGCAAGACATCGTCGGAAGATGCTAGTCTTCGATAGGCCTAGCTTCTTACCCTTATTCTGATTTATGTCTTTCAGTCCACTATATACAGCCTCTTCTTTCCGTTGATACAATGCATAGTGCTTAGTAGCGGACGTAAGACTCGCAGGTATGCTAGATACTCACCTTTGCTTTATTTCCCCTTTTTCGCTTTTCCTGATCGGCCGCTGCAGCCGACGTTGGAGTCCAGGAGCAGGAGATCCCCAATGCCGACCACCACAACATGAAGACCCCTGATGCCTACTACGACGTCGAGTTCCCCTTTGACCAGGAGTAGTTTGGAGGTTCCCAGGCAGGAGGCCTTGCCTTTTCGATCGAGTGTTGATTTTTGTGCTAGCCTTCTTAAGGAAACCTTGTATCCTTGTGTCTGTACTCAGATACTATTGCTTCCGCTGACTTTGTGCTCTCGAGCTGTTGTATTCGAGCCTTCGTGGCCCCTGGCTTGTATTATTTTATTTGTAGAGTTGTGTTGTGATATCTCACCGTGAGTCACTGATCTCGATCGTGTACCTTGCGTGTATGATTACTGTACACGGTCTGATTTTGGGGGCGTAACAGAGATGCAGCGTAGAGGCAAGTTTCTCTCGGTGAAGATACCGAGGTTTGTCTCCAGTAGGACTCCGGATATGATAAGTAAGTGTCAGCGGCGCAATTGACGTGGACCTGCACATAGACACAAGTAACTTTTCTCCCAACGAAGTTCAGATAGGTTGTCAATCTCTCTGATCTTGTTGTTTAAAAAGGTTCAAAACACAAGGGATAATGATATTGATAGCAACTGAAAGTAAAAGCAGAAAAGTAAATGAGCGTGGAAACAATGATGAGAATATGGACCGGGATCCCGTGATGTTCACTAGTGATGTCTCTCTCCCAAAAGATGATAAAACTGGTATGCGAAATAAACAAATTACAAATGGGAAATTGACAGGATTATAAACGCAACACAATGCTAACTATGCTACAAAAGAAAGGAAGAGGCTCAAAAGCATGGGCAGTACGCCAAAATAAGTAGACCGAAATCCAACTACATCTAGTACTAATCATCCACCTTGACATATCTATCCAGAACATCTCGCTAGTATTAAGTTGCGAGCCCCACCCAAAGTGTAAACCCGAAGCAACAGACAACTGCATTAAAAAGCATTTTGCGTAAAGTAAACAATCCTTGCAACCGCGGTTACAAGCATCGTTGTTTTCCCCCTTGTCGCAACAACACATCCCCTAGACTCATGTTTATGTCACTCAAGCGTGTCATCAGGGGCCATGAACCCACAATCGATCATGACGTTCCCTCTTGGAGTTACTACCTACTACTTGGCCAAAGCAATAAACAGCAACGGAGAACATGCAAGAATTACTTAGGAACAAAAATATAAAGATAAGAACCAAATATATTACTCTATCACAATCTGAACATAATCTCATAATCCATCAGATCCCATGAAACTCAGCATAGCAACAGCAAAAAAATTACATATGTGCCTCGATCATGTAGGGCATCTCACGAGGTCTAAACCATGAAGACAAAGAGGGGAGGAGAACATCACATAGCTACCGACCACGGACCCATGGTTCAAAGGAAACTACTCACGGCACATCCGAGAAGCGTCCATGGTGAAGGGGAAGCTCCCGGAGGTCGATCCTCCCTCCGGCAGGGTGCCGGGGAGAAGTCTGCTGGTGCTCCGGATCTTGGAAGCGCAGCGGCGGCGGAACAGAGGCGAGACCGCGAAAAGGGGTTCTCTCCTCGGAAGTTTCACGTCACGGGGAATATATAGGCGAAGGGGGACAGCCAGCGGGGCCACCAGGAGTCCTGGCGCGTGCCCCCTGGCGCGGCCAAGCCCTAGGCCGCGCCAGGTGGCCGCCTAGGCACCTGGTGGTGGCCCCCGGCCCTCCTTCGGGGTTCTGGAGCCTTCCGATTCTGATTTTTTATCCGATGTTTCCCAAATTTTTGGAGCACTTTTAATATGGGTGAAACCTGGAACAAAAAAATAGCAGAAAACAGAAACTGGCACTGGGGTGCACTGAGTTAATAGGTTAGTCCAAATATGATCAAAAGTGTATGAAAGTGTATCTAGATCATAACAATATCACACAAAACATGCATGAAACAAGCAGAAATTATCGATACGTTTGAGACGTATCAACATCCCCAAGCTTAATTCATGCTCGTCCTCGAGTAGGTAAATGATAACAAGCATAATTTATGTGGTGACATGCTAGCAACCATATAAGAACTTTCAAAAGTAAAGAAATCAAGGTATGTAATTCAATTCAAGTCATAAAATGCAAGAGTCTATATTAGCATTGAAACAAGTAACAAAAGAACATTAGGTGCAAGAGCTCTCGCTGTCCGTGACTCGAATGTCTCCAAATGGTGTTTGCGTGAAATAAGGGGGGATAGGGAATACGAAAAAAAAGTATTTTTGTTGAGAACTCAATCTACTAAAGTTTCACACTTGGTCTTCTTTGGAATCTTATCATGACTCGTCCCCAGACCACTAGCCAGGTACAAGTCAATTTGATCCATTCCCTTTCGATATTTTGAGCACTCATGCAATGGATGAGCGTAAGCATGAGATTTGACACTTAGGATGGCAAAGAGATAAATATGGTGGAGGAGGAAGACAAAAAGGGTGAGAAAGGCTCACATCAATGAGGAAAATCATAGGCAAGAAGGCCAAATGATAGATATGATGTGAGGAGTAGGGATTGCCACGCAACGGATGTGCATACGAGCTAAAAAGCTCTCCAATGGAACTAGTGGGGGTGCATGTAACTTGCTCTCTCATGAAGACCTAGAGCTCTTTTGAGGAGGATCATCCTTGGAATATGCAAGCCAAGTTCTATAAGGTGAAGGTCCCCACATAGCTATATGAATGAATGATCATCTCTATAGAGTACAAGGGTAAGAGGGAGTACTAGTGTGGATCTTTCAAAAGGATAGTACTGTTGCCCCTTTCTCTCTTTTTATTTCTTTTTCTCTTTTTTTGTATTTTTTTGGTGGCCTCAATGGCTCTTTCTATTTAACTCTCATTTGTCCTCTTTGGGATCTTTTATTTTGTCCACTTTGGGATCTTTTCCTCACTTAAGGGCAACACTATAATTTACAAGAGGGTATAAAAGATCTATCACACTTTACAAGGTACTCAAATCATAAAGAAGATACAGCTATCATGATGTATGCAATGTATGTCACTTCCAGTGTAGCATGAACATGTATGACATGAAGATCAAATCATGAAGAGGTGGATGTTGCATTGCAATATATCTCGGAAAGGCTATGGAAATGCCTGGATAGGTAGGTATGGTGGTTGTTTTGAGGAAAGATATAAGGAGGTTTATGATGATAGAGTGTATGATGCCGTACCGGCGAAGGTGGACGCCAAAAGCAATGCATGGCACGGGAAAGGCTAGCAAATATGAGGAGGTGGAAGCGTCAACTTCCAATACTTACATTAGTCCGAAGAACTCATGCACTAATTTTCGGTAACTCTCAATCTAATAAGGAGGTTCACAAAGAGACAAGTACCCCGAGGAGGAGTGTATGGGGGTTTGGTTATCCTTGCGCATCCTCGACTCATGGTACTTGAGTGTACTCTAATATCCGATCCCTCCAAAGATTAGCGATCCATCTAGTAGCTAGAATTCTCAACTAGTTTTTGTAGGTTTTGAAAATACACACGGATTGCCCAAAATATGACACCTATCACTAATAGGATAGAGCTCATGACACCAACAGTTCAAACATTAATCACATCAATGCCTCAAAACTATTGCAAGTTACTACTAAAATTCAATAGCAACCTCAATTACCTACTTTCAAGACAAGACACAACTCAGTGCAACAACCAACTCTCTTAACAAGATAAACATGAAAACTAAAGAGATTTCCAGCAACAAACTAAACAAAATCCAAGGCTCTTGCTAAAGAAAAACTAAAAGTAAAACTAAACATGGTTGTAGCTACCAAAAGATAAAGAACACGCAACAGCAAAAATATAAGCATGAAAAATCCTATGATGTGTTCTAGATTGGAGTGGAGCGTGTTTCTCTCCCACACAAAGTAAGATGGCTCTAACTTTTCATGAACAGAAAGCAAAGCTAAAGAAAACTAAAAATAAAACCTAAGAGCGAGACGCTCCAAGCATAGCACATAACGCATGAAGTGATAAAAATAGAGTGAGACGAAGGACGAACTGATGATTATTGATGGAGAAGGGGATGCACGGGGCCATCCCCAAGCTTAGACACTTGAGTCTCCTTGAATATTTATTGGGGATTCATGGGGGCATCCCCAAGATTGAGCGCTTGACACTCCCGAATATTCTTTCATCATCTTCCATCGCACACTTGAAAACTCCCTTCATACATAACTCATCATAAGATGATTAGAGAGGTTAGTACCCTTAATAAAATATTTTTTCCCACTAGATATAAAGATAATATTTAAGAGATACTGTTTCTAAAGATTTCCAAAAGGTTTTTGCAAAGAAAAAGCAAGCTTAAGGTTTGCAAAAGTAAGGAGAGACAAAACGTGGCAGAATCTGTGAAAAACAGAACAGCAGGTAGTAGAGAATTTTTTCGGGGAACTTCTGCAACTCAAATCAAAAAACTCAGAACATACAAAAGTTTAAAAATTGTATAGATCATGCTGTGTAAAAAATTCAGCTCAAAAAGATGAACTGGTGATTTGATCCAATTTTTTGCATCACGAAGACAGAATCTGTTTTCTGGACAGCATGTCACAACTTTTGCTTCCCTTATCATAAGAGGCTATAACTTGGCACAAAGCTTGAAAATAAAGATACAATGATGTTGCTACAGTAGTAAAAATCATCAAGACCACTAAAAACAGAAGTAAAAACATCTTGGGTTGCCTCCCAACAAGCGCTTTCTTTTACGCCTTTAAGCTAGGCATAAGGCAAAAGAAGAATCAAGTTTTATCAAGAGAAAGAGAATAGCTAGCCCGTGTAACGGACTCAAATGGTAACTTGAATTTATTTCTAGGGAAGTGTTCCATAACCTTTTTGAGAGGGAATTGAAATTTTATATTCCCCTCTTTCATGTCAATAACAGCAACAACGGTGCGGAGAAAAGGACGTCCAAAAATAATTGGACATAAAGGTTCACACTCTATATCCATAATAATAAAATCAACGGTAACATAGTTGTCATTGACAATGATAAGAACATCGTCGATCTTCCCCAAAGGTTTCTTTACGAAAGAGTCAACAAGACGAACACCAAAAGAACAAGAATCAAAAGGTTTCAATTCAAACATATCATACATTCTTTTGGGCATGACGGAGGTACTAGCTCCAACGTCACATAAAGCATAGCAAGAGAAGTTATTTAATTTAATTTTAATCATAGGGTCCCCACCATCATCTAGCTTCCTAGGTATGGAGGCTTCTATCCTAAGATTCTCCTCCCTAGATTTTATGAGAGCATTTGTGATATGCTCCTTGAAGGCAAGATTAAGTGTGGTAGTGTGGGGGTCTCTAGAAATTTTGTGTAGCAAGCTAATAACTTCTGAGAGAGTGCAACTGTCAAAATCAATATCACTACTATCAAAGGTAGTAGTAGTGTCATTTAGGCTCACTTGTTTGAAACCCTCTATGTTCATAGGAGTTTCTTGTTCTACGGTTGAGGTACTAGCATCACCATTAATAGGTCCAATGGGACCAGGAGTGCATTGGGTGCTAATAGTTTCGGTATCTCCAAGAATTTGGATAGTGGCAACTGTGTGGTGTGTAGGAAGGCTCTTAATTCTATCCTCTTCCTCTTTTTCTCTAGCCCATCTTTCTTTAAGTTTAGCCATCATCCTAATATTTTCATTAATTTGTAATTGGAAAGCATTAATAGGAGTGGCCTTCCTCTCCTCAAGGGGAGAGATTCTAGTTTTTAGAATCTCAACATCAAGGGCTAAGCTATCTACCTTGCAAGAGAGATTATCTAACTTAGATAATTTCTCTTCTACATTTTTGTTGAAGGCTTTTTGGGTAGTGATAAATTCTCTAAGCATACTTTCTAGTTCAGAAGTGGGGTTTTTGTTGCTAGGATAAGTGTTGTTGTTCTCATAGTTGGATGGAAACGGTCTAGGATTGCTAGCAAAATTTCCCCTATAAGCATTGTTGTTGAAGTTGTTTCTAGCAATAAAGTTCACATCTACTTGTAGCAACCAAAGAATTTAAAGGAACATCATGAGGATCAATGGAGGGTTGCTTGGTAAGTAGAGACATAATTAAGTCAACTTTTTCATTTAGGGAGGTAATCTCCTCGACAGAGTTTACCTTCCTACCTGGAGTGCGTTCGGTGTGCCATTGGGAATAGTTGGTCATCATCTCATCGAGAAGCTTTGTGGCAGCACCAAGTGTATTTTACATAAAGGTTCCTCCCGTGCCGGAATCTAACAGGTTCCACGAGGTAAAGTTCAAGCCTGCATAAAAAGTCTGGATAACCATCCAAGTAGTCAAACCATGTGTAGGGAATTTATTAACAAGAGATTTCATACGTTCCCAAGCTTGGGCAACGTGTTCATTATCCAATTGCTTAAAAGTCATAATGTTACTTCTCAATTGGATAATTTTAGCAGGTGGGTAATACTTCCCAATAAAAGCATATTTGCACTTATCCCAAGAATCTATGATATTCCTAGGCAAAGATTGAAACCAGATTTTAGCTCCTTCCCTCAAAGAGAAAGGAAAAAGCTTGAGCTTAACAACATCACCTTCTACTTCTTTATACTTTTGCATATCACATAATTCAACAAAATTATTCAACTGTAAAGCAGCAACATCTCCAGCACAAGAGAATTGATCTCTCATAACAAGTTTTAGAAAAGCAGGTTTAATTTCATAAGAGGTAGCTGAAGTGGCAGGTGTGGCAATAGGAGTGCAGATAAAGTCTTTGTTGTTGTGACTAGTGAAGTCACACAACTTGGTGTTTTCAGTGGAACCCATAGTAGCAGCAAGTGTGGCAGATTTTTTTGTAATTTTTGATATAAGGCACAAAAACTAAAAGGTAAACTAACAAGACTAGAAAGTAAAGGTAAAAGGTAGTGGGAAACTCCCCTATCTTATCACTCGGAGTCCCTGGCAACGGCGCCAGAAATTTGCTTGATACGTGAGAGATGATAATTGCTTCTCGCCCTTCGTTGGTTACCCCAAGTGGAAGGTGAGATGCAGCATAGCGGAAAGTTTACCTCGGTGAAGATACCGAGGTTTGTCTCCATTAGGACTCCGGAGATGATAAGTACGTGTCAGCGGCGCAACTAACGTGGACCTGCACACAGACAAAAAAAACTTTGCTCCCAACTAAGTTCAGAGAGGTTGTCAATCTCTCTGGTCTTGTTGTTTACAAAGGATCAAAACACAAGGGATAATGATAATGATAGCAACTTAAAGTAAAAGCATAAAAGTAAATGAGCGTGGAAACAATGATGAGAATATTGACCGGGGTCCCGTGATGTTCACTAGTGATGTCTCTCTCCCAGAAAACGATAAAACTGCTATGCGAGGTAAACAAATTACAGATGGGCAATTGACAGGATTATAAACGCACCGCAATGCTAACTATGCTACAAAAGAAAGGAAGAGGCTCAAAAGCATGGGAAGTATGCCAAAATAAGTAGACCGAAATCCAACTTCATCTACTACTAATCATCCACCTTGAGATATCTATCCAGAACATCTCGCTGGTATGAAGTTGCGAGCCCCACCCAAAGTGTAAACCCAAAGCAACAGACAACTGCATTAAAAAGAACTTTTCGTAAAGTAAACAATCCTTGCAACCGGCGGTTACAAGAACTGTTGTTTTCCCCCTTGTGGCAAAAGCACATCCCCTAGACTCATGTTTCTATCACTCAAGCGTGTCATCAGGGGGCATGAACCGACAATCGAGTATAACGTTCCCTTTTGGAGTTACTACCTACTACTTGGCCAAAGCAATAAACAACAACGGAGAACATGCAAGAATTACTTAGGAACAAAAAAATAAAGGTTAAGAACCAAATATATTACTATATCACAATCTGAACATAATCTCATAATCCATCAGATCCCATCAAACTCAGCATAGCAACAGGAGAAAGATTACATATGTGCCTCGATCATGTAGGGCAACTCACGAGATCTAAACCAGGAAGAACAAAGAGGGGGGGAGAACATCACATAGCTACTGATCACGGACCCATGGTCCAAAGGAAACTACTCACGGCACATCCGGGAAGCGTCCATGGTGAAGGGGAAGCTCACGGAGGTCGATCCTCACTTCGGCAGGGTGCCGGGGAGAAGTCTGCTGGCGCTCCCGATCTTGGAAGCGCGGAGGCGGCAGAACAGAGGAGAGATCGCGAAAAGGGGTTCTCTCCTCGGAAGTCTCACGTCACGGGGAATATATAGGCGAAGGGGGGCAGCCAGGGGGCACCAGGTGGCCGCCTGGGCACCTGGTGGTGGCCCCCGGCCCTCCTTCGGGGTTCTGTAGCCTTCCAATGCGCTGATTTTTTATCCGATTTTTCCCGAATTTTTTGGAGCACTTTCAATATGGGGAAAACCTGGAACAAAAAAATAGCAGAAAACAGAAACTGGCACTGAGGTGCACTGAGTTAATAGGTTAGTCCAAATATGATCAAAAGTGTATGAAAGTGTATCTAGATCATAGCAATATCACACAAAACATGCATGGAGCAAGCAGAAATTATCAATACGTTTGGGACGTATCACCAGGTAAAATACGCAACCTTGAGTTGTGAACGGCGCCATTATTCACTTTACCACCTACTTGCTGCCGTTGGAGTACTACGGGTTCGATCTCAACCTTGGTATCTTTGCCAAGGGAAATTACCACTCCGCTACATCTCAACCTTCCACTTGGGGTAGCCAACGAGTTAATTGATACCAATCAGTGGGGCATTCCTTAACAAGGTGTACGCCACCCTGGAGATCCAAGCATGCAGGCTTAACAGTAGGGCACCCCTGTAGGGAGTTTAATCTATTCGAATAGTCGTCTCCACGGTAACAGGACGCTTTATGCTGAAGCCAGATCCTACTACTACAAACTACTACTATTAAATTGTTGGTTCCGGGTTTTCTTCCTCGCAGGGAAGTCGAGGAAGGGAACTTGGAGGCATTGATAATTGTTAATTAATACAACTTACTATTATACAATGCCGCATCAACTTATGCGGCATTGTTATTACATTCATCTTTTTATAACTGATTAAACTTTTGGCTGTTCTCATCTTGTGCTTCAAGACTCGTGTGAAGATGCTAGTCTTCGATACGCCTAGCATATTCCCTCTTACCCTCGTACTTCTATCATACAGTCCACTATACAGCCTCTTCATCCATTTTGATACAAGTACATAAATGCTTAGTAGCCTGGGCTTAAGTCTCGCTGAGTATGCTAGATACTCACCCTTGCATTCCCCCTCCCCTTTTTGTTTTGTATACACGGTTGCTGCAATCAGACGTGAGGCGTCCAGGAGCAGGAGATCCCCGATGCCGACCACCGCAACATGAAGATCCCCGATGCCTTCTACAACATGGAGATCCCTGACGACCAGGAGTAGTTTGGGGGTTCCCAGGCAGGAGGCCTCGCATTTTCGATCGTTGTTGTTTTTGTGCTAGCCTTCTTAAGGAAAATCATGTGTAACTTGTGTTTGTACTCAGATACTATTGCTTCCTCTAACTTTGTGCTCTCGAGCTGTTGTATTCGAGCCCTCGTGGCCCCTGGCTTGTATTAAACAACTTGTATTATTTTTATTAGTAGAATTGTGTTGGTATATCATGGCGTGGCTCGGCCGTGTACCTTGCGTGTATGATTACTGTACACAGTCGATTTTGGGGGCATCACAGCGCACCTTAGGTGTGTGCCCTTAGCAACACCTTCCTTATCATCATCAACTTTTAGCACTTTGCCTTGCTAGTTATCGAGTGCATTACCGAAGGCTTCCATTCTCTTATCCAATGAAAAATCTGTCCCATGGATCCACATGTCAATTTTATCAAACACCATCCTGGAAGGCCTTGTTTTTCCCTCATATTCCTTCAAAATCATCGCATTGAAATAATACTAACATGGCCCATTATTAATCACATGTCTCCAATCACCCTCACTCCCAAAGTACAACACAAATATGTTAGGGAAAATCCAATGTGACGATCCTAAACGCGCACGATTCCTAATTTTATCTATTTGGGTGGCCAAACGAACAAGCACCCACCCATGTGCGCGTCCCAGGCCTTTGCACCAAACCGTCCGACCCCATTTGGTCTGCCTAGGCCACATTTTCTTGAATTTGACACAATTTTATCTCAAATTAAACATACAAATTGTCGGCATCTCAAACTAAACATAGGAAAATACGTAGAAAAATGCCTAGTGCAAGATCCTTGATCATCACTCATCATCACTACGCTCAATCATGAATTCTTGCATCTTCCCAAACCGTTTCCTTTGTGTGTGTGTGGCGGGGGGTCATCTTGCTTAAGTCGGCCCACGACCTGCACCTCCTTGGACATTAGCAAGAGCTTCACCTTCTTTTGCTTTAATGCCACCTCCTTGGCTCTTGATCAAGCATTTTCCTCATCCATATCGAGGTTCTTATTTTGCCAGTTCTTCATGGTCTTCTCTTTCTCTCGGAGCCTCTTTTCTTCCATCTCTTCCCTCTTCTCAATTGATGCCTCTTTTTTGGCTATGAAACCCTTCAATGTGTCATGCAAAGCATGTGTTGAAGAATCATGCTTTGTTCCTATCTTGGAGTTTCTCTTCCCCTTTAGCTTCTTGTCACTTGGGTCGATCACCTCGAAGGACATCTCCCCATTTTCTTAGGCCGCATATTGAGCGTTCCATTTTTTCACATTTTTTGATTTACATCCAACAATGAGTCATGGTAAATAGCTTGCACATGTATTGCTCCTTGAAGGTTTCCAAAGAAACCGATCTTGATTCAGGATTATATTTATTTCTCCATGAATTATTATGTATTAAATAAGTCCACCCACCTCATCTATATATAGGGGGAGGGGAGGGAGTCAACCCCTCTCCCTTAACAATGTGGGACTAATCCCTTTGCTAATGGGAGGTGGCCAACCAAAGTAGGGAGGGGGCGCACCCCTCATGGGCCCTAGGGCCCATGGCGCCACCCCCTCTCTCTTTTTTCTCTTTTTCTTTTTCCCTTTTATTTCCCCTGATGGGCTTCTTTCACAAAGTAGGCCCATTGCACTTTTTAATTATAAGTAAAATGTTATTAACTATTAATTCATTTAATTAATAAATAAAAATATTATTTCTTCTCCCGATGATCCAGAACACCTTCCGACTCACTCCGAACATCCTTCGGACCAACACAGAACTTTTCTGGTATGTCTTTGTCTATTCTACGGTAACTCCGATAGTTCCCAAACGGTGTTTGATATTCATCGTGCCCTTAAGTGTGTTACCCTATGGTCCGAGAACACTCTGGTCCTGACCAAGATGAGGTTACGGTCAATGATCATTAGCGGGACCTGGATGCCCATAATGACCCTTGTGCATTCCAAAGTTAAACAGATTGAACCGTACACGTCGTATACCATTCCCTTTGTCATGCGATACTAGATTAGTCCGAGATTCGATCAACAACATCCTATGCTTAGTTCAACCTCGTTACCGAAAAATCTTTATTCACTCGTTCTGTGATATTCATCCTCGTGACCTAGTCACATGCTGCGCAGCTTTATGGATGCAATCTCACCGAGTGGACCCTTTAGTATATTTCCATTATATGGATTGGCAAATCCTTCTCTTGAATCAACACTCCTCAACATATCCCATTGGATAGCCCAAGATACACCTTTATTCTCACCATATTTCAGTGTGACGGTTAATGTACTGAAAGCATCCTCCGGAGATAGCAGTTATGCGTGATCTCACGGTCTAAGGAACAGGCTACTACGTTCTTTAATTACAACACCGAACTTTTACGGATTGATCATGTTGCAATGCTTACGTTGGGTAATGTTCATCACGTCATTCATTTAATGAGGTGACCTCATAGTCAATTGACTTGATTGTCCATGATTGTGAAACCACAATCATCGGTTGACCATGAACTAGTTATCGTGAGAGGCTAACTATGAACTCTGGGTGTTTCTATACCACGCATGTATCATCGTTTCACTAATACAGTTCTAGCACAGTATGAAACTAGTTATGAACTTATTTAGATATACTGAAATAATCATATATTATTTTCCTCTTGAGAGTATATCCAACATGTACACCCTATAATCGAAAGTAGCAGGAGTAGGGTTTAGCCTCAATCATGAGGCCCCGAAGCTAGGTAAACTCCTTGCCTGTTCTCCTCTTTGGTACTTTCAGCAGCTCGCACGACTCTACCAGGATATCTTCCGGATTTATGCATTGTCATGGTCGACCACTGGCTAGACATTGAGATCAATGTCGGCCACCATGAGGACGATGGGCACCGAATCCCCCACTTCCAGCGAGGAAGCCCGAGGTGACGTAGAAAAGCAGGTGGTGGCAACTGAGTCATGTGAAGAAAAGACCCACACATCAGGGATAAAACGGTCATGAACGACTACCACGGTAGACGAGACAATCGTATAGCTGATGAGTCCTTGCTGGCCTCAGCAGTGGCAAGAACGAGCATGGACGTGTTGCCGCCGAACCCGATGAGTAGTAGAAAGTCCCTTTGCACGCCCTAGGAGGTGATGCCATCGATGTTCTCAACCGAAGTGCGTAGGGCAGTGGTGGCCTTGGCGACAACCTTCTCCTTTACCCTCTTCCCCCGGTCGTTCGCTTGATCAACTGGACCCCCTACTCCTCCGGGGTGTAGTCCTTCTTCAGCCACTTCGGGTCCACGACGAGGACGATGGCGGCAGTGGGGGTTGGCTCGTCGACCATGGATGTAGCCGGGAGAGGAGAGGGTGAGAGCGAAATTGTGTGCCACTACGTGGCGAGCCAGGGAAGGACAAGTAAAGGGCACCACATTCATCTGCATCGTGTCCGTGCGAACACAAACCTGGCACAAATTTAGGGCGAGAATGGGTCCAAACGTAAACAAAGAACAAACAATGGTTCTTCTTGGAAATGGGAAGATCTAGGCGACTAAGCTCCTGGAAAGAGCAATGTGCATAGTCCGGGTGTTTAAGAATACAACTCCACCTTCGGTGAAATATAGAACCAACTCTGCAAGGAAAGCAGAAGAAAACAATTATGATGTGGTTGATAGAGGCCTGGATAACCTAAGTCACGAGATTACCCGGCATAGTAAACGGGTTACCTCCATTCTTTAACAATTCCTCGGATAGCCGCTTGTTTGCGTTCCCTCGTTGCGCATTTTTTATTCTCGGTGATCCATATGGAGTCGGACAAACGAATTGGATGGCCGCATTAGAGTTGCCCCAAGCTCTTAGCATCGTAGTTCCAGAACACTAATATTTAAGGGTCAGGACAAACAAACTTTGCCCACCACTGACCACCTCAAGTTCTCCGAAAGAGCTAGTTCCGGTTCCTCAAAAATGAGCCCCTCCACTTCCTTGCTCGTCAGCACCATTCCTTCCAATCTCCCAGAAAGGCTAACACCCCCCGCCCCTCACACGATCCGTGCCAAGAGTTGCGTCGTCGCCGCCAGCCACTCCGTCAGCGAAACTCTAACCCTAGTGTAGGTTGACAATTCACCCTCCTATGGCTTTAGTGTTTCTTACATGGTGGACCCTCCTCTATCGCTCTAGATAATGCGCTTTCAGTGGGAGAAGACGTTCCCGTCGAAGACGAGGTGGAGGCTTCGTTAATTTCAAGATGATGTACCGGCTCAGTATTGCGAAGATGCTCATAGGGATATGTGCGTCATAGAGGTGATTGTATACTCGTGTATGTGAGCGTCAGAGTTGTACTGTGTTCAAAAAAAAACTCTGGTACGAACGGTTAAAGATGCAAAACAAACCGGCCCCCACATCGGCCGAGCTGTCACCGGACCCAGCGCGCGCGCGCCCGCCTATCGTTTCCTCCTACCCCCTGCCCCCTGCGGATAAAGAAAAACGAAGCGCAACCCAACCACGTCCACGCCTTCGTCTCTCCCCCCTCCGACGTCCCTGCTCCTCCTCCTCCTCCTCCTCCTCCGGCCATACTGGACGCGGCACATGCCTGGAAACTGCCGCCGTCTGCTGCAGTGAATCAGGTGACGTCCCTGGCCCTCTTTCGTTCCTTTGGTTTTCGCTGCCGTCGTCACTGTCAGAGGAAGATGCCAAATTACGCCGTGTGAAGTTTCTGCTCATCGTACTTTTGCTGAATTACGCCGTGGAGGTGGGCGGGCGGACGGACGACGAGAACGCGCCGCCGCGTGCTTCTCGCCCTCATTCTCCTGTTGTTTCCTTGACAAAGATTTATGCGTGTTTTCCGTTTGGGATGCGTGCTCTGCTCACTTGCCGACAGTGACAATCGTTCTGCTACGTGAGATTTATGTGTGTTTTCCTTTGGTTCGTCCATGGTCGTCAGTCATCCGCGTTACTTCAAGGCATATGTGTACGTAGCAACACTGAATCTGAATGTAGAGTAACTTATTAGGTGCTTTGTGTTGTGCATTTCGTGGGCGTGGGCTTCACTTAGTTGGAAAAGCATCATCAGAATTATGGCATCTGAATCTGAATCCTGACGCTATTGGCCAGGTTGAGGAGCTGGATTGTATGTGGAAGCATACAGTGGTAGTACCGCTACAACAATGGTAGACAACGGCATTCAGCCGACACCGACATCCACTTCGAGCAACACGGGCAAGACAAGAAACAATGGAGAAGAAGGGCTCAATGGATCTGCTTCCATGGTAAGCAAGCACCATTTTGCATCCTGTGATTTTTGCGGCCACATTGTGCCCAGTGATCTCAAACAAGTCTAAAGAGCTTCTTTGGGCGCATGCTCCAGGAGGAGGAGAAGCACCAGGACCAGGGCAATGGCGGCGGCGACGTGCAAGCCTGCACGACGTGCGCCAAGGGGCACACGTGCCAGGCCGTGGTCAGCCGGACGCGGGAGATGCGAGCCATGATCGACGCCAAGAAGCCCCACCAGGCGCAGGCCCTGTTCGGCCACCTCGCCGGCGAGGGCCACCGGCCGTCCCTGGTCACCTACACCACCCTGCTCACCGCGCTGACGAACCAGCGCGCCTTCGAGGCCATCCCTTCGCTGCTCGCCGACATGGACGCCGCCGGGCTGCGCCCGGACTCCATCTTCTTCAACGCCCTGATAAATTCTTTCGTGGAGGCAGGGCGGATGGGCGAGGCCACCAGCACCTTCTGGAAGATGAGCCGCCACCACCCGGGATGCCGCCCCACCATCAGCACCTTCAACACGCTCATCAAGGGCTTCGGCATCGCCGGCCGCCCCGAGGAGTCGCAGCGCATCTTCGACATGATGGCCGGCGGTTCCGGCGCCGGGGTCGCGTCGACGACCATCAGGCCGAACCTGACCACGTACAACATCCTGGTAAAGGCGTGGTGCGACCACCGGAGGCTGGAGGAGGCGTGGGGCGTGGTGGGCAGGATGCGGGCGCGCGGCGTGGAGCCCGACGTCGTCACCTACAACACCGTGGCCAGCGCCTACGCCAAGAACGACGAGACTTGGCGCGCGGAGGAGCTGGTGGTGGAGATGGTGCGCGCCAGGCTGCGCACCAGCGAGCGCACCTGGGGCATCATCGTCGGCGGCTACTGCAGGGAGGGCCGGCTGGAGGAGGCCCTCCGCTGCGTCCGCCAGATGAAGGACGCCGGCGTCCTCCCCAACGTCATCGTCTTCAACACCCTCCTCAAGGGCTTCCTCGACGCCAACGACACGGCCGCCGCCGACGACGTACGTTTACATGAGCTCAGAGCGAGCTCAGAACTCACATAACCCGATCAGTCCCACCACACATTCACACGTCCATTGATTCTTGAACTGATGAGGCGCAGGTGCTCGGGCTGATGGAGCAGTTCGGCATCAAGCCGGACATCGTGACCTACAGCCACCAGCTGAACGCCTTCAGCTCGCTGGGGCACATGGCGAAATGCAACAAGGTGTTCGACAGGATGGTGGAGGCCGGGATCGAGCCGGACCCGCAGGTGTACAGCATCCTCGCCAAGGGCTACGTCCGCGCGCAGCAGCCCGGCAAGGCGGAGGAGCTCCTGGAGCGGATGTGCCGCCTCGGCGTCCGCCCCAACGTCGTCACCTTCACCACCGTCATCAGCGGCTGGTGCAGCGTCGCCGACATGGACAGCGCCACCAAGGTGTACAGGAAGATGCGGGACGCCGGCGTGCGCCCCAACCTCAGGACCTTCGAGACGCTCATCTGGGGGTACAGCGAGCAGAAGCAGCCGTGGAAGGCCGAGGAGGTGCTCAAGATGATGCAGGAGGCGGGCGTCAGGCCCAAGCAGAGCACCTACAGCCTCGTCGCCGACGCGTGGAGGGCCGTCGGCCTGGTCAAGAACGCCAACCGCAACCTCGGTTCTACCGGCGATCGCCGTCGCCCCAACGCCGACGATCACCATCACGACGAGCCGGACCGCCGTCCCAAAGACGACGACGACGACGATGACAAGCTTCAAAGGTCTGGAAGAGCCAATGAGCAGGCAAGGACTGAAGAATCGCATGCCAGTTTCCTGCAGGTGACAAGCGCGCTAGGGACAGGCAAGGCTGGAGCGTTTCCACCATCGTCGTCGTCATCGTCGTCGATCTGGAGATCGTGTCATCTCCGGCTGCGATCCTCGGGGTTTTGCAGGAATCAAAGGCAGAAGCAGGGTGGGATGTACAGCCACAGCATCAGTTCAATCAAGATGGTCTTTTTCAGTTAAAACCCATTTTTTTCTCCCAGTCTCCTGACCGTAGATGCTGGTCATTTCTGTATGATTCGGCACACACATTGGTCCTCTGCTTCATCCAGGAGCTCGATTCAGACGTCTCACCATTCTCCTCAAATTGGCAAATATTGATGCTGAAGAATTATTAATCGGATGAGATGGTTCCTATGTCACGAACAACGGCCTCAGCAATATCTATCTACACGATCACAACGATATCTAGTGTCTTAGTATTAACTAACAACATCTCAAGCCACCAGATCAAGTGTAGCTGCAAGCAGTCTGGGCGACCATGATGGGGCCGTCGGGACGAGAGCTGACAACAACCGGGCACACCACACGCTTGGCGTGCGTCACCCTGACAAGCCTGCCGATGACATACCCTCTAGTCCTCACCGCCAAGTCCACGGTGAGCGGCACGCCGCCGGTGTCGGTCAGAGCGAACGTCGCTCCGGCGCCGTAGAGGGGCGTCTTGTCGCCGTGCAGGGTCACCATTGCGATGTGCCGGCTCTTCTTGGGCTGGTAGAACTTCTCCAGCTGCAGTGCAGAGTAGCAGTGGGAGGAGGCATTAGCTATTGGAAGTCTGAATCTGATGGAGGAACTTCAGAGAGGAGAGCATCTTCCAAACACTACCTGGCCGCTGGCGATGGGTATCTGCGAGTAGTTGAGCCGGATGGAGGTGGACGATACATGGATGCCGAACATGGTGGAGGGGTTGTCGACGTCGATCTTGAGCGAGCAGTTCATGGTCACCATCTTCGTCGGCACTCCGGTGCCGTCCGATCCTTCGCCGGCGTAGAAGTTCTCCACCGTCAGGCTCTGCACACAACAGTTCAGGCACATTCATCTAATCTAAGGTGTTACATACTGAATTGGTACCGGAGTCGCGACGGAGAAGTGAAGTGTACCTTGACGAGGACGCTGGGTTTGTCCCGCCGGGCGGCGCCCCACACGACGAGGCAGACGCCGGTGAAGGCCAGGACCAAGATCGAGAACCAGCAGGCGGCGATGCAGCTCCTGGAGAGCTCTCGCGGCGGGTCGGCCTCGACGTTATCGTCGACGTGCGGCTGGTGCGAGTCGTCCTCGTCGATGACGTCCACCTCGTGCCACCACTTGCCGTGGCCGTGGGGGCGCTTCCGGGTGGCGGAGGCGGACTTGCCGCCGGACGACACCGACCTGGTGAGGTTCCCGGAGAAACGGCTGGCGGAGGAGGCCCTGGAGTGCGGGCCGATGGAGGACTGGTGCGACGGGGACTGGAGCGGGCTGTTGTTGTAGACCGGCGTTGTCTGCGTCGACGGCGACTTGTCGCCGCCGCCGTCGTCCCGCGAGTCGCGCGACGGGCTGACGACGTAGTACGCCGGCGCCGCCATCTTGGGCGACCGCGACGGCGACGTGGTCGCCAGGCTCGTCACGTCCGAGTCCGACGTCGTGTGCTTCATCGCCGTTCGACCGAGGTGAGGATGATTCAGTTGTGGCGGACCTGGAATGCTGGCGGATCAATGAATGCATGAGGGCAATAATAATTAATTAATAGTTATCTAAAGATTGCAAACTTTTGAGGAGGAATGGAAAGGAAAGGGAAACGTACGTACGCGCTTATGGCAAGAATTGCAATAATTGATGGCAAATTAAGAGTTCATTCGCATTGATTGGCGAGTGGACCGGAATTGCTTTGGAATTAAGCAGCATGTCACCAAAGAACAAAGGGCAGAAGTGTTCAAGTAAGACCAAGATCTGCGAAGTACATTCAATTCAAAAAATTAAAATAGAAACATCTGCTAGTACATTTGCTGTTGAACAGACAAAAGATTAAGAAGAAGAAAAAAGGCATCCTGCTGAATGTCATCAGGAGAGTAATCGAGAAAGGCACGGGGTTTTCCAAGACAAAATCTCGCAGGAAGAATTGATCGATAATGGACCAACATCGCTGTTTTCATTCCGCACAACCGAATCACGGGAGAAATATTTTCCAGAAGATCTCATGCATGATCTGGCCAAAGAAGTAGAAGAAGAAAGAGCTGCTCGCTTGGATGAATGATGATTGGAAAGGAGATGGTGGCCAAATCATTCGAATCAAACGAAGAGGAAACAAGAGGAGAAAGAGAGAGAGAGTTATGTGGGATTTGTCGGAGAACTCGCCTGTTCTTCGCCGCGTAAACCCGCCCAGAAGAAAAGCCGAAGCAGGCGGCGCAACTGGGGTGGGGGTACGGGAGGAGGTCTCGGCAAGAACGGCTCGTCAAGTGGCGCCGCGTGCTCATTTGACGGCATGGAAGCGGCTCTCGCGGGGCCGCTTGACCAGGCCCTTACACCTGGCCCCCACTCTTTCTCGCTCTTCGCCCCTAGCATTTTTTTTTTCAGCCTTGCTAGATCTCAGTCGACTAAGACTTTGTTAGGTCTCAATCGATGTCATATCCATGAGATTTTACATTAAGATTAATGCAAACTTTCTTTTTAATTTTTTCTTTCTTTTGCGTGTTATGTAACATGACTGAGACATTGTTAAATCTCAGTCGACTGAGACCTAGCCACACCCTTTTTTTTTGAGGGGTTCTTCGCCCCTAGCTGCTAGTGCGTGCCCGCGTGCTATGCTGAACTTTTTTGACATAATTTCTTTTTTGGTTCATTTTAAAAATCCCTTTTTCTTTTTCTCAAAAAAGCTTTTTCTTTTTTCTAACATTTAAATTTCATTTTATTCCGTATGTGACATTTTTATCAGTAGTTGTGATCCGTAACGGTGATAATTTTAACATAAAATTATCGTTCTACCACTAGTGCAAGCAGGACATATTATACAACATTACCTATAGGTTTGCATGTAAATAATTTTGTCGCACTCTGTACTAAAGATAAAATGGTCTTTTATGACAGACTTAATATCGATCCTAGCCAAAACTGACAAAAGTGTCACATAGAAACAAAATGAAGTTTGATTGTAAAAAAAATTAGGTAAAAAAAGAAAGCAAATTTAAGAAAGGATTAAATAAGGAATTCTCTTAACTTTTTTCTACTACAATTCAAAGCCACTGTTCTTTCTTTCTTTTTTAGATAGATTCAAAGCCGCTGTTCGATTAGAGGAGATGACAAGCGCGGATCATTTTAATGCTAATTTGTGTTTGTTGTGAATGATAATTTTAATAGTAAACATGTTAAATCGTTGTAGTTTATTTTTTCAGTCTAGAAAATTATCGTGCGTGTGTCTGCATTTGATTTGTTTGTCCTTCATACGCCATTGAAACTATCACTCAACCAGTTTGTGCTTGCCAGCCTTTAAAACGACATGTCGCTCTCTATAATTACCTTTTTTAACATGTCAATAGGAAGAGAAATCCCCACCTAAATATTAATTTCTATGAAAAGAAAAAACAATTTATAAGAAAAAAAAGTTAAAAACCATGATTGGGTTTATGAGAAAAACTAAATTGAGAACCTTGATCCAGTTTATATGAAAAAAAACGAATAAAAAACTATACAAACCCGAGGACCAAACATAACATCGAAGCAAGAATACAAATCACAAATCACCTCATATAGCATAGTAAAACCGTATCAAATTGAGGCCTATTCTGTGGTCTACTTCTAGACTAATTGTCCTATGGGACAAGTAAAATTGAGGTCTTCTGTTTTCCTATGCCGTCTCATACGCTTTCTTTTTTACATGCTTCTTTTGGCCCTATTCAATGTGATGCTTAAACTCGGATGGACATGTTTCCTCCCGTTTCACCCTTACATACCTGAAATATTTTCATCACATATAATTAAGGTATTTATTTACATAATATCATAAATATGGACGGGTGCAACAACGCGCACCTTCGATGATCTAGTAAAGTATAGAAACGTGATTTGCAGAAAATAATGCAACCAAATGTGCGGGGCGGTTGCCCCCCCCCCCTCTCCCCTCGTCCGACATTGTATCATATTATAATGTATTTATTGAATTATTGAATAGTTATTTATGGTTGAGAAATTGTCATTTGTATTATATAATTACATATACATGGTGCATTAAGGTTTTATTCACTAATTACATTAAATCTTCAATGTTTATATCTTTATAAATATTTTCATGATCAATAAATATACATGGTCTATTAAGACTTTTTGCTAATTAAAAAGTGATAAATTATATTCATGGATTTTTTAATGATTTTCGTGATGTGATACATGCCGGTGAAAGTATTCATGTCACTGCCCGAGCTTGGGCTTGAGGTGCTCAACCTACTGGAGAGCATCATTGGAGCTATGCCTTGTAGACGTAGAGAGATTGCACACCCCAATAGGGTGGCCTGTCATGTATATATATAGGGGCAAACAGATTACAACCCTTGGTGTCAAGGAACCTACAAGTCTTGGTATACAAGAAACCTATATACGTACATATATCTCAACACCCCCCGCAGTCGAAGGGTCGGCAGTGACACATAGACTGGAGTGAAACTCAGAAAAAGCCGTAGTCGGTAAGCCCTTCGTCATGATGTCCGCAAATTGCTGAGAAGTCAGTACGTGAAGGACTCGAACGTGACCAAGGGCAACCTGCTCGCGAACGAAGTGGATGTCCAGCTCCACATGCTTGGTGCGCCGATGATGAACGGGGTTGGCGGAGAGATAGACAGCGGAGATGTTGTCACAAAAGACAACGGTTGCCTTGTCGACCGGACAGGCGAGCTCAGAGAGGAGTTGGCGTAGCCAGGTGCACTCAGCCACGGCATTTGCCACGGCACGATACTCGGCCTCAACACTGGACCGCGAGACAATCAGTTGTCGCTTGGACGACCAGGAGATGAGTGCCGAGCCGAGGTAGACGCAATAGCCCGAGGTAGAGCGTCGAGTGTCGGGACAGCCTGCCCAATCCGCGTCCGAGTAGGCGACAATATCCGTAGACGGCGAGGCGGTGATGATGAGTCCGAGATCCATCGTACCATGAATGTAGCGAATAATCCGCTTAACAGCAGACCAATGAGCATCACGTGGAGCATGCATGTGGAGGCACACCTGCTGGACGGCGTACTGGAGCTCCGGCCGAGTGAGCGTCAAGTATTGAAGTGCACCGACGATGGAGCGATAGAGAGACGCGCCCAGAGCCGGCGAGCCATCGGTGGCAGAGAGCTTGGCCTTCGTGTCGACAGGAGTGGGCGCGGGTTGGCAGTTAAGCATCCCCGCACGCTCGAGAACATCGTGAGAATACTTCCGCTGATGAAGAAAGAAACCGTCCGCTCGGCATACAATCTCGAGGCCGAGGAAGTAATGGAGCGGACCAAGGTCCTTGATGGCGAACTCAGCGCGAAGACGTTCGGTGATCTGTCGAAGAAGGTCCACAGTGCTGGCTGTCAAGATGATGTCATCGATGTAGAGAGGTAAGTATGCAGTGTGAGAGCCCTGGCGGAGGACAAACAGCGAGGCGTCGGAGCGTGTGGCGCAGGAGCCGAGCTGATGAAGAAACTCCACAATACGCTGGTACCAGACGCGTGGTTCTTGCTTCAACCCGTATAAGGAGCAGGAGAGCAGGCACACGTGGTCGGGGTGCTCGTCATCAACAAACCCGGTGGGCTGCTGGCAGTACACCTGCTCCACGAGATGGCCATGGAGGAAGGCGTTGGAGACATCCATCTGATGTACCGGCTAGGCGCGAAAGACTGCGAGGTGCATCCGAATCGTGCCCGGCTTGACAACCAGAGCAAACGTGTCGGTGAAGTCGACGCCAGCGCATTGACGAAAGCCGCGGACGACCCAACTTGCCTTGTACCGCTCGAGGGTACCGTCGGGGTGCAGCTTCTTCTTGAAGACCCATTTGCCGGTGATGATGTTGGCGCGAGGGGGACGCGGGACGAGCGTCCAAGTCCGGTTCTGCTGTAGAGCGTCAAACTCGTCCTTCATGGCCGCATTCCACTGCGAATCACGAAGAGCAGCCCGAACAGAAGAGGGTATCGACGAAGAAGCAAAAGACGCACAAACGTACTCGTCGGCGGGGTAGCGGGTAGATGGCCGATGCACGCTGGCACGGGCGCGGGTGATGACGGCGTCAGGTGGCGGCGCAAGAGGCGTCGTGGACGTGACCAAAGCTGCACTAGAGGCGCTGGAGGCCGGCGACGAATCCGGTGACGGGGACGCCGAGGTGGAGGCCGGCGCGACGGACTCGGGGGAGCTAGCCGGAGCGGGCGACGGGGCAGCCGCGGGTGACCGTGGGGCCACGCTGGAGGCAGGCGACAAAGCCAGTGACGGGGACGCCGAGGTGAAGGTCGGCGCGGCGGACTCAGGGAATCCGGCTGAAGAGGGCGACGAGGAAACCACGGGTGACCGCGGGGCCGCGTTAGAGGCCGGTGAAGAAGCGGGCACCGAGCTGGAGGCTGGTGAGCTCAAGAATCCCGGCGTCGGCGAGTGCGAGGAGCCCTGCGTCCGTGTCGAAGAAGCCGACGAGCTCGGGGAGCCCGGCATCAGCGTCGGTGCAGCAGGAGCCGGGGGTGCGCGCTGGACGCCGCTGTCAACGGCCAGAGGCGGCGGCCACGTCGTGCGAAGATGATGACGGCACATCGGCGGTCCTGTGAAGCTGCTGAAAAGGAAAGCTCATATCGTAAAAATAAACGTGTCGTGATGTGAAAACCCGGTGAGACCGGATCATAACAGCGATAACCCTTCGTGTTTGGTGGGTAACCAAGAAAGATACAGGGCAAGGACCGCGGGGCGATCTTATGAGGAGTAGTAGCAGCGATGCTAGGGTAACACAAACAGCCGAAGACCCGGAGATCCTCATAGGATGGTGGTGAGCCAAAAAGTAGCTGATGTGGTGGATAGTTCCATCGGACACGACAAGGACGAATGTTGATAAGAAGAGTGGTTGTGGCGAGGGCATCAGGCCAGAAGCGCGGTGGAACATGAGAGTGAAACATGAGAGTGCAAACACAATCATTAAGAGTGCGAAGCATACGTTTGGCGCGACCATTTTGCTGCGAGGTGTATGGACAGGTGAGCCGAAAGTTGGTGCCACGGATGCAAGGAGGGTACGGATGGCAAGATTGTCGAACTCCTTTCCGTTGTCTGTCTGCAAAGCAAGAATGGGCCGCCCAAACTGTGTAGACACATAGGAGAAAAATGTGATGAGTGTAGAGGAAGCATAAGATTTGTGACGAAGAGGAAAGGTCCAGACAAAATGGAAAAAATCATCCAAAATCATCCAAAATCATGAGATAGTAAAGAAAACCAGAATTATTCGGAACAGGTGAGGTCCATACGTCAGTGTGAAGTAACTGAAACGGAAAAGACGCAATGATGAAAGATGAACTAAATGGAAGACGAACGTGCTTGCCTAGGCGGCATGCATGATAGGTGTGATTCTCTGTTTTATCAAAGGAGAAGGAGAATCCCCGCATGATTTGACGAAGTGCGGCGGAGCTCGGATGGCCAAGACATGCGTGCCAAGTGTCCACACCAGCGGAGAGAGCGACCGGTCCAGTTGTGGAAGAGGATGATGGCTGGACGGGTTATAGACCGCCGGGGCTGTTACAATGATGCAAAATCATCCGAGTGCGAGCATCCTTCACAGAGAAACCAAATTTGTCAAATTCCACGGTTATAGAATTGTCACGGGTAAAGGAAAGGATAGAGACTAGATTTTTAATGAGTTGAGGGAAAACGATAACATTATTAAGAGACAAGGGTGTGGAGGAAGAAGAAAAAGGAGTGAAACCGACATGTGTAATGGGAAAAGAGGAACCATTACCGATGATGATGCAGAAAGTGGTAGCAGTGGGGTAGAAAGATGACAAGTTACCGGGATGGGACACCATGTGAGTGGTGGCACCGGTGTCCATGATCCAGCCACCTCCGGCACCGTACGGGCTGGAAGGTGGGAGAGTCTGGAGCGTTGTCGGCATGGCGAGCAGGCGGCGGCGACTGAGGGTGGCGCATCGCAGGGGAAAGTAGATCACGGCGTGGCTTGGAACGAGCCGCATCGATACGACGGGTTGGCGACGACTCGGGAAGAGCGGTGACGGCCGGGAGGAGCGGCGAACGGCGGCCCAGGAGGAGCGGCGGCCGTCTGGATGGCGGCGGAGGCTCGGGAGGAGCGGCGGCGGCTACGGATGACAGCGACGGCCAAGTTGGATGGATGGTTGATTTGGCTAGCTGCGGGGCTGCAGCGTAGCTGCGTGCACCGTCTGGATTGATGGATTGCCTAGCTGCTGAATGGATGCCTAGCTGCTAGATGGATGCGCCAGCGCAGCTACTGGGAGGTAAGCTGCGTGTACCGGCTGGATGGAGCGGCAGCGGCGGCCTGGATGGGAGGAGGCGGCGGCGGCATATATATCATGTAGAGAGATTGCACACGTCATGTGTATATATATAGTGACAAACAGATTATAAGCTTTGGTGTATAAAAAACCTACAAACCTTGGTATACAAAAAACCTATATACATGTACATATATCTGAACAGTAGATACCAGCAAGGCTTGGCCTCTCGCGCCCATTTTATTCCGTTCTTGAACGCCCCCAACCACATCTTCACCGGTGGTTGTTTGAACATGCATGCGGTGAAGCAACCTACAACATCTTCAGTACTGAACCATGCGTCTGCGTCAGTCATGGCTTTATACGTGTGATCTGTATGTGCCTTTATTTTTGTGTGATGTGTGCCTTTTGTGTTTGTTATAGTGTCTATATATATGAATATGATTGTATGCGCTTCATACGTTAAATAAGGGGGAGATATGTGTGCTTCTTAGTAGTGCAACATGCTGATGATACTTTGACTATAATGTCTGCTTGTGCCACCCAGCTTTCTCAAATTAAGTCTTTGATTGAGATCTTTTAAAGAATCTGGTGTAAACGTTAATTATGACAAGTCCAATATTATCCCAATCAATACTGATAAACTGAGACTCAAAGGCTATCTGCAATTCTGGGTTGTTTTGTTGGCTCTTTTCCCTTCACATATTTGGGGCCTCCTCTCAGTGTTACAAAGCCAAGCCGGAGCATTCCATGTACATCATAGAAAGAATTCAAAAAATATTAATTGTGTGCTCTCAATATCTTAGCTATGGTGGCAGACTTGTTATGGTTAATGCAGTGTTCTCCTCTCTTCCAACCTATCTCATGAGCTGCTTGTTCATGTATCATTATTCAGATTGATAAATACATGAGGCATTTGTTATGGAGAAGGAAAGATTTAGTGAAGAAAAATCCACCATTGGTTGCTTGGGAACTTATCTACATACCCAAAGATCAGGGTGGTCTTGGCATAATGGATCTGCATTTACAGAACAAAAGTTTTCTTTTAAACATGCTCCAAAAATTCTTCAAGAACCTTGACATTCATTTGGTAATTTGGTGTGGGAAGCTTATTACACTAAAGGTGTTCCTACTGATCAAATGTATGGTGCTTCCTTCTGGTGGAAGGATTGCTTGAAACCTTTGCCTCTCCACAAGAATCATGCTTCCTGCGAGCTTGTCAATGGATCCACTATTCATTTATGGAATGGTGCTTGGAGAGGTGTTCCCTTTTCACAGTAATGGACACATAGCACCACTAGAAGAATGACACCACAACTTAAATATCAAACCAACACATATTACTTCAACATCATATGACTACTAACAACAAGACTTATCCCATTTCCTCAAGAAGTAAAGTGACTACTCACAAGACATAAAAGAGATCTTGATCAGAGGTGATAAATATATGGCGAACAATCCGATCATAACAATAATTATCCAACGAAACTCAATAGCATCAACCACAAAGTAGTAATCAACACCGATAAAGTAGAGGGATGAATAGTGCAAGGTACAACACGGATTGTAATGGTAAAGTGAAATGGATGAGGATGGAGATGATGCTGGTGTTGGGGATGATGGTGATGATGATCTCGATGATGCTCGTGATGATGGTGATATCGATGATGACGATCTCCCCTCTAGGAGAAGTTCTCCCCGGCGGAATCTGCCCGCCGGAAAGATCTTTTCTTCTTTGATGGTTTCTGCCTCGCAGCGGCGGCGGCGGAACTTCTGATCTAAGCCCTCCCCTTGATTTTTAGGTTTCAGGGAATATCTACGCAGAAGGGGGAGCCGGGAGGTGGGACCCCCCCCCACACACACACCCAGGCGGCCAAGTGGCGCAAAACAGGGGGGAGGCCGCGCCACCAGGGTGCCTGGGTGCCTGGTGGCCCCCCTCCGAGGCCCCTTCTGCGTGTCTTCGTCTTTTCTTCTGAAAACCAATCCCTGGAAATTTCAGGTCATTTGGAGTTGTGCAAATATGTCCACCCTACGTGCACTTTTCCAGCTGATTCCTGGTTCTGCTGTTTCGGCACGGGAAAGTTGTAAACTGTACAAAACAAGCCAAAACACCATAAGAGAGTGATGACCCACAAGTGTAGGGGATCTATCGTAGCCTTTTCGATAAGTAAGAGTGTCAAAACCAACGAGGAGCAGAAGGTACTAACAAGTGATCTTGAGAAAGGAATAACTGCAAGCACTGAAGGGTAACCTTTTATGGGTTTCTGGTATAAGCAACAAGGAAATAAAAGCAAGGAAAGTAAATTGTGCTGAGGTGCAGCAAGTGGTCCAATCCCTTTGAAAAATGGATAAGACGAAGGATTAAACTTATAAAGACTAAAGCGTTCCTGAGGACACACGGGAGAGGTAGTCAAGGGCTTTCGCCATATTCCGTCTAGTACTATGTTTTGTGTTGATAAGTGTTGTGTGGGTGGACCTATGCTAGTGCACCGTCTAGGCTAAGACAAGTACACTCCTATGATTAAACCCCTTGCAAGCATCCGCAAACTCCTAGTCCCGGTGACGTCTTTTCGTTCACTCATACGCGCCAACTAATATGTCGGTTGCCGGGGGCAGTAATTCCGACATGCCCATGGCGACGTCGACGTCATACTGACGTTCGATCATCTACTCCGGCATATGCTTTGCATTGGCGGCAGCGACCCCATGCGTACATGTCTTCAACAGCGGCATCCTCGCGTCGAATCGTCTTCACCAACAAACTTCACCAACACCCGAGAAGTATCATTTGTCCGTCCATGGTGTCTCCAGGCGGCATCCCGACGTCGCCAATGACATTCTGGCTTCGATAGTCTACACCAACATGCTTCACCAACATTGGGTGCAGTAGCACACCGTTGCCGACGGCGTCCCGACATTGAACTTTCCGCACCGACAAATGTTATCGACCAGTGCATCCATGTTGTTGCTGACGTCATTCTAGCGCTCTATCGGCCTACACCAGCCCTTCAGACGATACATCGCCACATGCTATTTACACTGGGGGCAGCAATACCAATGCGCCCATGATGTCACTAATGATATCCCGACATCCTATTGGTCTACATCAAGACATGTTGTTAGCACTAGGGCAGCAACACCCATGCGCCTACAACATCGTTGGCCGCACTCCGGCACCTCAATCTCCAGCAATGATGATACAAGCCAACGTACATTCTGACACTCTCTTTTATGGCCTTATGGATGGCATCTCGGTGTAGATTTTTGTTCTGCGTCGACCATAAAATGTTGGCATTGCTTCCACGGTTGAAAGGCGAGCCACCAATGGCTTTCTGGTGTCTCCTCTACCGCGACATGTCGAATTTGTGGGAGCAGTGCGTCGCGCCAGTGCGGCCAACAAGAATCTGTGAAACCCTTCAATTTAGTCGGCTGGCACCACGGCAGTTGCGGTCGCGACTAGATTGATAAAATTTCTTCAAGGCACAGCATGATATTTCGCTTACAAATGAAGACAAATTGAGTTCTATTGTTGGCTGGCGCCATAGTTGTTACATGGTCGCAACAAGTTTCCTCATCAAATATATTTGCGGGTCATTTAACTCACACTATTTTTTACACACAACTCCAACATGGTCTCATCTTCGAGACATTCACTTCTTCAAATATATTTTGGCGTACCCCCTAAGCGTGCAAACGCGGGCACACAAATATTCAAGGCCGCGCTGGGAGGCCCATTGCAATGGCAGCCGCCAACATTGCGCCCTCGACACCGACGACTGCACATGTCGCAGGACTGTAAATTGAAGAACCTCAAATACCTGTGTGTATGAACTTACTGGATGTTCGAGACATAATTCTGGCCATGGCCGTCGGTGAACTGATGCAGTTTTCAATAATTGCTCAGTGCTTTATTCTTGCTGGAGCAATGTTGTGTGGCACTACATGCTCTCCCTTTGGCTTATGATGGAATACATGCACATGTGTCATCAGGAAGAGATGAAGTACGTTGTATGCCCCATAGCTGCTCATGTACGTATCACGTATCTATGGTTATGGCCTTATGGGAGTCAAAATATGTGTCTGCTATTTTTTCTCCTTCTTGGTTCTCTCGGTAAAGAGTAAGTAAGAGGAGAGGAAAAGGTGTACATGACCCCAAATCCATCTTACTGCATACTCTTGTGCCATTCCCAGCTGCAATGCTACGGGGCCAAATAAAAAGAAGAAATCTCAGAAGAGGCGTTGATTGGTTGGTTGAATTTTTGTTAAACTGATTGTCTGGTAAATATCAACTTCATTCCGTGAGAACTTTGAGTGATTCGATGTGAAGTTTTCGGCTTAATCTTTCAAACCGAGCATGCAAAGCACCACTTCTGTACTAGCTTCAGTAAGGCTGCAACGCGTTTAGCACAAGCGCGCGGATTGAAAGATGTATATTGCATGCACATATCAGAAGAATCTCAATCACAAATGTGAAATAAATACAGAATTGCTAATTTTCAACTGGATGAAAATAATTGGGCTTCATTCGTTTTCTTGTGCGTCCGATCTATGCTCCAAGATTTGTGCTCAAGTTTTTTTTTCTTTGTCCCGCTTCGGTGCTGTAGCGCTTTTGTAGTTTTGATTTTTACCCCGCGTTTCATTTCTCTCTCGTGTCTCTTGGTCAGCGCCGGAGTGGTGGCGAGGCGCTGGCCGGATTTGGGGATTCCGATGGCGTTGCGGAGCTGCGCCTCGCCGGTCGTTTGATATTTGAGCTGCAGTTCGCGCTCGTCATCAGCTGTCCAGTTCTTCTTCCCCGTCCTCTAGTCGCATGTGATCCAGATCCATTTCTCCCTTTCCCTCCTCCGCAAATCGTTCCCCTTATCGTCTTTGTTGTCGATTCTCACATCGTGTTGCTGCTCATCCCCGTTGGTTGTTAGTATAGTTATGGCCTGCCTTTGATAGCTGGTCCAGATCTATTTCTGCATTTCCCTCTTCCAGCTGTGTGTTCCCCTTGTTGATTTTGATTCTGGTGCTCACATTCTTCTGGCACACAGTGGTTGTGTGGGTAAATTCTGCTTGACCCCGGTAGGATTTGTGTTGTTTTTCCCTGGATTTGTGCAGGTATGAAGATGTAGTTGGTTAAATTTGGAGGTATAAATGTATAGTTCATCTTGTTCTATTTACCATTTGATTTGGATGGATTGGCGCCAGGTTTAGATGATTTGGATGGATTAGCTCCAGTGTAAGTTGATTTGTATGTGTTGGATTTGTACCCAAGGTTTGTGTCTAATTTTAGTTTGTATCGTAGAGAGCCCTAGTTCATTTATGTTTTATTGTTTGATTATTTTTCTCATGTAATTTTTATTTGTGGTGTATGTGTGTGTGCGTAGTTTCCTGTTGTTGTCCTTTATGTGGTCCAGAAAATTATTTGTCTGAAGCGCAAAAATTTGGTTGAAGGGCCCTGTAATGTGGTACTCCCTCCTTCCCAAAATATAAGGCATGGTTTGACTTTTCTTGTCTTCCTTGCATAACTTTGACTATGATTATCACTTATTATATGTCCACTAAATTAGTATAAATATACATGAAATAAAACTATTTTGCAAGACAAATATGATGTTATAATTTATACATAGTAAATCCATTCATTTTTATATGTATTGACGGTCAAAGATGTGCATCAAAGACCGTGAAAAGTCAAACGCGCCTTATATTTTGGGAAGGAAGGAGTATGTTTATTCGTAACTCTTTCGTATTTGAATAATTAGTGTCTTGAGATTCAGTGTGCATTTCAGAGTATAGGTAGAAATTCCGTAGTGACTCTAGTGCATTGTAATTTATTTTGTTTTCCACTAACCAGCTAGTAGTGACTCTGTAATTTCAGTAGTGTAGTAATTTTCACTGTAAGTTCATTGTCTCAGTAGTGTAATTTACAATGTAAGTACAACCAATTTCAATAGTGCAATTTACAGTGTGAGTGATGTGTCTTAATAGTGTAAGTACAGTGTATGATTTTGACTGTAATTTTAGTAGTTTCACTGTAATTGTTGTGTCACGTAGTTTCAGTGTACTTACATTGTAAGTTCAGTGTATTTTGATTTTGATTTGCTCGGAATTTACACTGTTATTTTAGTGTTGTATTTAGAAAGTTGCAGTATGTTAAGCAAGTTCTTTTGTCAAATTGAATGAAATCCTAATTTCTTCCCAACCGAGACACCAAAGGCGCACTTCAAAGGATCAATTTTAAATTACATTTACAATAGTGTAATTACAGTGTTATTTTCAGTGTACTTACAGTGTAATTTTCAGTGTAATTTCATTGTACTTACAGTTATCTATGTAATTTACAGTGTAAGTAATTTTGAATGTAAGTAGTAGTTACACTGTAATTGTTGTGACCCGTAGTTACAGTGTAAGCTCAATAGTGTAATTACAGTTACAGTAATGTAATTACAGTGTACTTACAGTGTAATTTTCAATGTTTTTATAGTGTAATTTCATTGTACATACAGTTAATTGTGTAATTTATAGAGTAAGTAGTTGACTGTAATTTTAGTAATAGTTACAGTGCAAGCTCAATACACATGTTGGACTGAGAAGAGAACGAAGGGTTGGAAAGGAAAAAGGGTATCAAAACGGGCAAAAAAAAGAAGGGACACTTGTAAATTTTGAATGGTTCAAAAAAATGACTGAAAGCTAGTAGGATTTCATTCGGATTTGGACGGAACAAAAAAGTGGGCAAAAAAGACAGAAAAAAGGAAGGACTGTTATCATGTTTTGATTGGTTCAAAAAATATGACTGAAAGCAAATAGAATTTCATCCGAATGTGAAGCAGACAGTCCCAATAAATATCATATTCTGAAGCCATCACTTTACTACAAGAATAATTGTTCAATGTTGTTTCTAATGAAGGAACTAAAATCGATTTATTGAGGCGCACACACGATAGATGCCCTCTAAAAGGACCTCGACCTGGACTCTAATGCTTCCCAAATAATGCTTGGTGATGGCTCATACTAATCTTTTGATGACATCTAGCTCAAAGGGTAGGCCAAGATCATGTCAGCCTCTGGTACGTCATTGAGGTCGACGGGCTTCGTCTGCCTGTCAAGGTGACGCAACAAAGCCTCCACCTCTTCCCGCCGTTGCGCCAGTGCATTGGCCCTTCCAGCCGAGCGAGGAACTGCAAAATCATCATGTTCAAGTGGCGTATGACACCTTCCAGGGTTCAAATTTTCTTTTTATGGCCGCATGGTTTCTATTCCTTTGTGCGACCCTTCGTCGAACTGGGAATTTTCACCAACCCGAGTCCGGTTCGCTTCACGTTCGAACTCGACTCGGTGAGGGGGCATTTGTTCGACGCGTTTTTGTCGTAATTTTGCATCTGTCAAGTAGGAAATGTGATATTAATATGCACATATATGACACGAATGAAGATGTTTTTTTAGGAACACAGTACAACTCAAATGCTCACATACACGAATATACAATCACTCATATGACGCACACACGTACACCATACACGTATAAGCATTTTTGCAATACTGAACCGACACATCATCTTAAAATTAACGAAATCATCACCTCATCTTGACAATATCGAGCGTGCAGCTGACCACGCCAGACCGTACGTGCCAGCCGTAACGGCGAGCAGGTCTAGCTGCTGCACCAAACTTGTCTAAAAAGATTGCATACTTAGAGGCTTGCTTCAGTGCTCCCCCCCCCCGGCGAAACTTTAAGACTCCGTTTTTCCCCCACGTCAGGCCCGCCTAGCCCATATCCAAGCCCCGTATTACCCAAGTATTCGTACCGTATAGACCCACATCTGGGAGGACACCGTGGCGCACTACCCAAGCCACCGTGGCGCACGGCCCCACCACGCGCGTGGTCGTCGTATCAGTTAGGTTAGTCGCACCGTGATCAACGCAGCTGCCCTAGATAGCTCCGTCCTTCGGGACTCGTCGTTGAGCGGCGTTGAGCGCCGTCGTTCTCGTCTTCGCTGATCTGATCTCTTCTGCACAGATTTCGTATGAGATCGTCTTCCCCGGCATCCTCCAGAGGACCAAGGTACGGCATACCGCGACATCATTCAACGTGAGGTTCAACCTTCATTTCCTCTCGCCTCCATCGAACCGCCCGCCCCGCGCGTATAACCGATAATCTTTGTCGCTAGGTTTCCGAGATCGTGGACGCCGCAGAACAGGGACGTTGAGATCCTAGATAGTCGGCTACCTAGCTCGTCCGCAAATCTTACCAGTCATTCTTTCACGGACAGTAGGATTCCCTGGTAAATCTTTCTCCTCTATTTCGCGGGTGATCTAGGGTTCTATGCTTCATCATCCTCCCGTATTACTCATTTTTTGGTTATTCTTGAGCAGTGGTTTACGAAATGGCCAACCCAGTGATCTATAACGATATCGAGGAAGATGACCGACGTTTGAATAGTTCGCCAGGCTATAGTTCAGATAGTGGATACTCGTCAGATGATTCTAGTTCAGAGTATGGAGATAATTCAGTGCGTGAGAACGACGTGGAAGGTGCTAATGTGAGTTTCATGTTTCGATGTCTTATTATGTTATACTGTTCTTTGAGTTAGTGATTTTGGATCATGCTTTGTATTGATTTTTGTAGATAAACATCGATGGTGACAGTGTGAACAACAACAATGAGGTTTCGGTTGAGGAATACATTAATGGGGTATGTTGACATCATTTTATGTGTGATAAACAACCAATCCTCATGATGAAATGATAATGAATTATTCAAACTTTCAGCTATTTCCGGAAGATAGTGATGCAAATGACTATTACGGTGATTCCGACATGGAGAGTGGTTACGAAGAAGATACACTAGACACACATGATTCAGGGGAGTCCTCGGTTAATATGAGTGAGGTATGCATCCTCACCAGTAGCTGAGAAAAAAATAAAATTATGCATATCAATGGATTGATTCATAATAACATCTTACAATTAATGCAACGGTTCTGAATGTGTAGGTGACAGAGGTTGGTAGTAATGAAAAAGTCATTATGAGAGGCCATGCAGAAGACAAGAGGGAAACAGTATGGAAGATAATGCAAATGACTTTTGTTGCTGAACCAGCTGCTTATGTGTTCTACAACAACTACGCAAGAGATAATGGATTTAGCATTAGGAGGGATAAGATTCGGAGGAGCAAAGGTGGTTCGAGAGAATGGAGGTTCAGGCGATATGTATGTTCAAAGGAAGGGAAACGTGACCCAAAGTTGTGTACCGGTGAGGGACGCTCCCGTAGGCTCAGAGGACTGTCTCGTTGCGGATGCAACGCGCATCTTACCATAAAATTTGATAAAGAGAAGATGGTTTGGTATGTTTCAAGTTTTGATGACAATCACAATCACACACTAGCAAGTCAGGACGAGGTACCATTTCTTTGGTCACATAGAAAAATCAATGAGTACCAGAAAGCTGAGATACAATCTTTGGTAGCTCAAGGGGTAAGAAAGAGTGCGATCATGGATTCATTTATTGGCAAAAGTGGATGGTACGGCGGTGTAGGGTTCGTCAGGCGGGATATGTACAACTCCTGTGCCAAGGAGAAGAGGAAGCTGCTTTCACAAGGTGATGGTTCCACTGTCATAGGTATTATGATGACCTGGAAGAAGAATGACCCCAGTTTTTTTTTGAGCACGAGTTAGATGCCGAAGGACGTCTGAACAGAATGTTCTGGTGTGATGCCCAATCCCGTCAAGATTATAATGATTTCGGTGATGTGATGGTTTTTGACAGCACGTATAAGATGAATAGGTACGGCATGCCTTTCATACCTTTTGTTGGTTTAAACCATCACCGGAAGACAACGGTTTTTGGACGTGGCATTGTTTCAGATGAGACCGAAGAGACATATGTGTGGCTGCTAAGAACATTCCTTAAAGCAATGTGTCAGCGGAAGCCAAAGAGTGTAATCACGGATGCCGACAATGCGATGATCAAATCTATTCTGAAAGTCCTACCTGATGGGTGGCACCGTATTTGCTCTTGGCATGTTGAAAAGAATATGAAGATACACCTTTGTCATAAGTCACTAAATGAGTTCAGAAGTCTGTTGTACTACACCACGTCGACTAACATGTGGGAGGAAAGATGGCACGCGTTTGTAAGGAAATGGCTGACGAAATCCACAAAAACTTGGTTAAGGCGTATGTACAGGAAGAGGAGGCTGTGGGCGGCCTCGTATCTGGCCGGAGGATATTGGTTAGGGATGAAAAGTAACCAAAGGAGTGAGAGTTTGAACTCATGTCTTCACCTACACCTTGACGGAGAAATGACCCTAGTGGATATGGCTGTGCACTTCGAGGTTGCCAATGTCCGTATCCGTGAGAACGAGGCACGTGATGATTGCACAGATTCACAGACTTTACCAGTGCCGGTTACTAGCTCCAAGGAACTTGAGATAGCTGCTGCCAAAGTATTCACTGCAGCAAACTTTTACATGTTGCAAGATGAGCTCAAGAAAATCAGCGGCATAGAAATTTTAGAACGAAACATTGGGGGAGAGTCGGTGACGTTCTTGGTGGCATGGAGAAATAACCACAAGAGTAAGTTTTACGTGCAATATAGACCTACAAATTTGGATGATGTGATTAGTTGCAGCTGCAAAAGGATGGTTCGAAAGGGTCTTCCTTGCAAGCATATTCTCCACGTACTGAAGGTCCTCAAATTTACTGAGATACCGAAATGTGTTGTTCTTCGTCGATTCTCAAAAGATGCCAGAGGCGGCATGCCTGCTAGGCGGCAGAGCGACCTGTTTGCATTTGGTTGGTTTGGGGCAGCTGAACGAATGAGATATAGCCAGGTAAGTGTTTTAGTGTCACAAGCTTTGCATGCTTCATGTAGACACCTGGCGTTGTTCCAACAGCTGCAAGACAGTTTATGGGACATAATTACTAAGAGCTATGAGTATGATGCAGCCTCAGCTGGGCAGAGTAGTTTTTCAAGGAAAACGACAGAAAATACTGAAAGCATCCTACCTGTAGTTGGGGATCCTATTAAAGTATCTTCAAAAGGTGCTCCAAAGAAAAGCAGTAAACAAGTGCATGACAACCTCGTTGTGACCAAAAATGGCCGACCACTATCATTCGACGAGATCAAAAACCGGTGCAGCGCTTGCAGAGAGCGAGGACACAACAGACGCAGCAAGAGATGCAAGTTAAACCAGAAGTAAGCAATATATGTTCTCTTTATTCAAAAAAATCAATATTTCAAATTTTACAATACTAATATATAAGTGCTTGACCTTTTTTCTTTACATGTCCAGGATTGTGGAAGAGCTACAACAATAGAAGAGCTACATTGCTGGTGGACATGCAATAGGATTTTACTAAGAGTACCTATGTTTTTTATAAGATGTATTTCATACAATATGGTATTGCGACAGACTGAATAAGTGTAATGCTTTCAGAATTATTACATAAAATGATGTGCATTGCTCATCACCAAATATAAGTGCTTTGAATATTTTCGAAATGACATGAAAAATCTTCCAGGACAAAATTTTGTTCCTGGCGGTAATCTCGTGTTTATTATGCGTCAGGATCCGCCTTGGATCAGACGCCAGGATCCTCCTTGGATAGGCCGTCTCGGCAGGAACGTGCACAGAACGGAAGCGGGACCCGTAGGCCCATGCACATGTGCAGCCGTCCCCGTCCCAGGCCTGGCCCGTGGGGCCATTCGAGCGGGGCGTGATCGCCTGTGGCGTGACGCGCGCGCGGTGAGTGCAAGCGACCAGGCGCGCGCGGTGAGTGGAGGCGACCAGGCGCGCGCGGTGGTTACCATATACATAAAATAACGGGCCGGAACCCTAAAGATCCAAAATTCCAAATCTACTACGCGGCGATGACTGGCGGCGAAAAAGGGAGACGCGGCGCCGTCCCTTCGCAAGGACCTGTCGCCGGTGACTGCGTGCCTGCGGATCCCTGGCCCCGCATCCCCGACTCGCGCGTGTTCCCGCAGGAAGTATGGCAGCGCGGCGAGCCAGAGATGCGCCCTGCCCGTGGGCGTGCCATCATTGCGCGCACGGTTGGCATGGCTGCTTTGGAGAAGGAGTTCCGCAACTGTGCATTGTATGCCACGCTGCTTGGAGATGCTCGTGTCCTAGCGACGCCGGCGGCACTGGCTGCGGCCATTGATGCTCACTGCGCCGTCCGTCGGGTGAAGGTACAGGTTGCTTGCCCATCATATAACTTTTTCCTGCAATTCGAGTCGGAGGCCGACTGCACTCGTGTGGTGCACGTGTCGGAGAAGTTCAAGTGCGCAGGAGCTTGGGTTAATTTCCAGCGGTGGCATCGATCATCTCGTGGTACAAAGGTGAATTTCAAGTACAAGGCGCTGCTCAGTTTGGAGGGGATCCCGAAAGAGTGCTGGGATCATGACACTGTCAACTTAGTCCTCTCTGGTGTGGACGGTGAGCTAATACAAATGCTCCCGGCTAGTGATAAGTGGGTGCTGCCCTTAACTGCGTGGCTACGCAATCCTAGTGATGTACTCAAGGTGTTGACTGTGTCTATTCCTGCACCACCTAATGAAGAATGGAAGCCAGACTCGGACGATGAGAATTTGCATTCGCCTCCTGTACCCAGCTCTCCAAGAGACCGTGCAACTTTTGAATTTTCAGTTATCATTCATGTGAAGGAGGTCGTTGATCATGGTCCTTTGCTAGTTGAAGATTTGCATGACGATTATCTTCCAGGAGAAGGTGAAGACCTGAGCCGCAAGCACAAATTCAAAACTTGGCGAGGCAAGATAGATGGCACTGGGCCAGGTCCATATGGCAGTGCATAAAGTTATTCCTTGTGTCATTTTTATTGTATTTTTTTAAACAAAAGAACGCTACCCTTCCGATTTAATAAAAAGAAATCATATGTCTTGATATTACAGGCAGCAGAAAATAAAAAGGAAACCAGACACCCCCATTTTTCGAGTATGAGGACATAGAGGATTGCACCTCCAGGAACCCATCCCCCATCTCCAAATCATGTGCTCACTACCCATGATGCAAGAGCTACCAACTAGAAAGCCTTCTAAGGCAGAAAAGTAAACTAGATAAGCGAAGTATAATGAGTGCATTACAGGGGGAAATTTTTGCCAACGAGAGCAAAATAAAGAACAGGCATCCCAAAAACAGGACCAACTGTTAGGGTTGTTTCAGCATCGACGGTTTAGTCGCCATCTTCACTGTCTTCTTCCTCCTCCAACTTTAGTCTTGTATCCCTCCTGAACCACCCTTTGGTCTTGTGGTTTTGTCTGTAAAATAGACCAATCAGAGATCAAATTAGCCAAGAAATGAACAGGCACACTAGGATCAGTGACTTTGTCATTTTCAAAAATAGCTTTATTTCTTAATTTCCAAATAGTCCAAAGAAGAGCTGATATTCCAACTAGCATATTCTTTTTCAAACTCCCCCTGAACCTATTGATCCAGGTTCCTAATAAATCCTCCACATTTTCAGGGTTTCTAGGAATGTTAAAAGCAAACCTCATGATGGTCCACATCATTTTTTCCAAGGAACACTCAAAAAACAAGTGATTAATATTTTCATCATTACCACAAAAAACACAACAAGCACTCCCCTGCCAATTCCTTTTGATCAGGTTATCTTTTGTTAGGATCGCATTTCTATTGACTAGCCATAGGAAAAAATTTATTCTGTATGGGATTTTTACTTTCCAAAAAAAAATTTGTGGATAGGTGACCCCATCTTCTACCAGATACCTGTACATAGACTTAACAGTATATCTCCTGTTTTTGTTAAGAGTCCAAATAATTCACTTGTTTTATCTATCTCATCTAGCTGAGTTAGAATTAGTTTTTTAAGATCTCTGTACCACGCAATGCCTTCATCAATGCCTTCTCTGATTAGCCAAGCATTTTCAAATTTAAAAATTGGGTCCAGTCTAGGTAAATCTCAAGACCAAACAAAAAGGGGAACATGGTCAGACAGCTCTGTCCCAACCCCACATACAATGGTTAAGGGGTAATTATGATCCCATTCTACATCACATAGAACTCTGTCCAATTTTTCAAAGGTAGGGATTTCCTAGTTATTTCTCCAAGTATATTGTCTCCCATTAAGTGGTATAATTAACTCCTAATAAAAGCCCTCCAGATTTCCCTCTGGAGGGAACATGGTGCCAATGGAAATCTCTACCAGCACACAACTTCTATCTATCATTTTCTGTTTTGCACATTTCAACATTTTCTTACTGTATTTGCCATTGCATTCACTAAGATCAACGCCATCTCTAGCACCACAAGAATGACTGAGATACTTATTAACAGTGATATGGAACTTACTCGCATTGCAGCTATGTATATCATCTCCAGAGCTCTCCCCTGCCAGCATTCAGAATCGGCTGCCGGCCGGGGAGCAACTCAAGAGCGAGGCGGCTGATCGGCCCCCTTTGCCAGCCGCGGAGAGCGACGCGGTCCCACCGCTGTCAGTCGTGGGGAACGGCGAGAAGAGCTTGTACTCCCCCCCAAATCCCGACGAACTGCACTTTGAATCTCTTCTTCTTTCCAGCACCAGAACTTTCCTGCACTGCATCCTCTCCTTCCATCTTCACATCCACGATCAACGGATTCATCCTCTCCCAGCTCTCCAGATCTATTGGCAGCTCCGCCTCTCCCCTCACCGGAACCTTCTGCAGATTTTCCCCTCAGCATCACCATGTCTTCTTCCAGATTCATCTCCTGATCTACCATAATCGGCTTGCGAGAGAACCCAGGCGCCTCCAAATCCTCTTGTGGTTCCACCACAATCGGTCTGTGGGAGCTGCCAGGCGCTGAGTTCCCCCATATGGTGCGCCTGGATTTGTACTCCTTCCATCTCTCTCTCTGTTCTGGATCCGTAGATGCGGCTTCCTCCATGGCCCAGACCAGAGCCTTCACCGCCTGCACTCTTCTTGTTGGAAACATGCAGGTCAACTCCGACGGATTCGCCCTGACCATGGCCACCACCGATTCCCGGTACAGGCCTTGCATGTTCGAGAACCAAGAGCACACCTCCAGCGCCTTCCGCAATCGAACTGGATCTCCCGCCGCAAACTTCTCGGCCAGCAGCACAGCTCTCGGATCTCGATCCATGGTGGTCTAGTGCGGCGGCACGAAGAGAAGAAGGAGGAAGGGGGGGGGGGAATTGGTTTGTGCAAGTCAGTTTCGCTTGGCCGCACGTTTTGTGTCCTTCCCACACGCCCCCTTGCCTCCCATACCCCACCTCTTAGTCGGACATGGCGGATTTCGATCCTTTTATTATAATGTTAGTTCTATGATCAGTTTGAATGTGAACAAATCGATCTGCTGCTCAAATCGATCTCAATTATTGTACTTATGAGAAATCAAATAAAAGACATTTTTTTCTTGAGTTTAACTGAGTGTGCTCTTAATTATTGTGCAATGCAATGTAATCCCTTCTCTAGTGAATGGAATGTATCCACTTCATTCCACGGGGATAAAAACCACGCCTGGTACTGGTGGAAAAATTCCACCAAAAAAAGTACTTATGGACAAATTCGAGCAAAGTATTTCAATCCAAACTCCGGTAGGAAAACCCGCTGTGTCTAGCTAGTACACCACGGGACAAAAAACCTACCACTACCTACCGCCTAAACTACATAAGGCTCCTCATTTGATCATTTTCTCTGAGAGGGTGACGACCGTCTTTTTAACTTCCTCGAGATTGTTTTTACTTGATAGAGGAATTTGGGCAGCTTTAAGACTCCTAGAGCCATTCACCTTTTCCTACAAAAAATATATTTATTTAAAACATGGACAGTTATATATGAAGGAACAAATTAAGTAGATGTTTACGAATCCATCAAAAATGAACCTGGTTTACTTCTGCAGTCCAACGATCCCCATCCCAGTGTTCCATGCACTCCGTCACGAAAAGTCCACACGAGTTACTGCAATAAAATTATTGGAAAAATAAGTTATGCTAATTCACTATCCTTGCTATAACGCAAATAATAACATGCACCAGAAACTCACTCATCTGTTTGCTTTGGCATATCATCAACTTGTACAATTGGCCATGTTAACACGTCAGGATAGTTGGTATTCAAAATGATGTTTGCATCCAGTATGTCATCTGCGATGGATGTTATCTGAAATATTTTGAACTTTAAGTCAAATGCATAAAATCGTATTTTCGGACTTGGAACTAAATATGATTTGACACGTCAGGATAGGTGGCATTTAAAAGGATGCATAAAATCATACAAGTTCATTGACTACGCTTTGTATCTGACTTAATTCATACCGAGAGTCCAGAACTTGGAACTGCTCCTTTGGTGTATGCATAACAACAGTCGCCCAGTGACTATTGGCTATATTTAGCGGGAAGTATGCCTACACATGGGGAGGGAAATCAATTTATTAGCATTCATTATTACCATGTACATGTTGTGCATTGTGCGTACATGCAATGTTTACCTTGTCACGGATGAAATATTCCTCTGTAACTCTTAGAACAAGTCCATTCTTCTCAGCAGGAATGGTCTGCTTTGACTTTCAAGGTTTATACCCATTTTTATGCTTCCTTAACAGGAATCTTGTCCTCCATGCCGTAGATAAGTGCCGGTCATCTCCAACACGTAGAGACAAATCCGCAATGTAAGCATCAAGAACCTGCAAGGAATAACGGTTTTTGTCAACGGAATCAATATTATGAAGAGACTAGTTTAGTAGTAGTTAACTGTATGACTTACATTTTCCGATAACCACTTATGGTGGAGGATAGCCTTAAGTATTCTACTGTCCACTGCATCATTATGGGCATTCACATAAACCTCTAGGTCCGCATGGTCCTTGTGATTTGCCACTGTTTCAACGTAGTGCACCGCCGCAGAAATAAGAACCGGTGATAACGCCGAGGAGCCTTCAGGCATATCATTTTCCGTGCCAAACAAACTTGCAAGACATGTGATATGTTGTTCGTTAGTAATCTCATAGATGCAACAAAGATAAATTAATAACACTCCTCAATTAATAATAATGTCATGTCCAGTACCTTTCTTGATACCACTAAGAGTCTGACGCTTTACAGGTTTTTGAATCACTTATGAATCATAGCGAACCGGTACCTTCGACTGCCGTTTTTCATGTTCTTTCTTACTCCCGCCTGATTTACCACCGCGACGAACCGTGCGTAGGGCGGCTTGCAATATCTCTTTCTGCACCTCCGGTGAAGAGATAGGCACGTCCGGTGCATAAGGCAATTCCTCATCATGCAAAGTCCATGGATCTTCGGGAGTGCCATTGCCTTCCCATCCTTTCTGCTTTATCTTATATTTCTCTTTGGCAGGTGTGAGAAAGTCTTTCATGACATTGGGTTCTAATTTGACAGGTGCAATATAACAAGCATTCTTCTCTTGCTCTTCAAGCGACTCACTTCCTGGCTTGTACATAAATTCTTTTTTTCTTGTTTGACTTGCCCATGTCCGGGGCCATTCTGGTAAGACTCTCCTACATCCTCGTCTTCAACATCCTGGGACGAACAATCTGCTAATGGTTTGTATGCGACGCCAGTCTTATTCATAATTGAAAGAACATTCTGCAATTGAAAATGAAAGTCATGTGTTGTTTCAATTGAAAAACTGCATCTACAATCTTTATAACATATCGTGTGCTTCACCTGAGGAATAAGTTGGATGTCTCCTCTAAAGTCCCTCATCTCCTGGATGAGCTGTTTGAGCAGAATATCAGTTTGTGAATCTTTTCTGACGACAGTCTTACGCGGCTGGACTTGTCTCTTCGAAGACTGTCCCTTGTGCCTAGAAAGATGAGGTGACTTTGTTGATGGCTCATTCCTATACTCCTCCGTTATATTATCTTCAATCTGCAGATTAATAACGTTAAGAAACTAGTAAGTAGGTATGAAATACTATATGCACAAAATAAGTATGGATTGCACAGAACGCATAACCTTCACACGGCCAAGACCGACACCACGCCCATTGTCGGCGTCATATGTATCTCGCTTATTTGCGGCCGCCTCGGTCCAGTTCCTCATAAGGGGACGAGAGGACACACCCATAGCTAATGAAGACTCGTCCTGTGGCTGCACCTTCTCCCAATAGAGATACTGGATACAAAAAAACAGTACAACTTAGATTCATAATTTTAATGCATTTGGGAATTTCATGTGATGGGAAACCATAGTGTACCTGTAGTAGTGGCAAGTTCCCTTTCGGCCACTGCCTAATCTTTCTACCTTTCTTGACAAACTTGATGTTAGCCATAAGATAACCTAGTGTGAACGCATTCCAATTAATTTTATTAATCCGCACAACATCCTCAACTAACGCGTACATCTGCTTCTGAACAATCTTAGTAGCTGATGGCGCCAACACTGTCCCCAGTAGCACGAGGACGGACATACGAACGAAATCATCATCTGCAGCTTCATTTGTCATAATATATTCGATCAAGTCGTCGATATTGATATTGCCAGTTGTTTGGCTCAGAAAGTGTGGTGGGATACGATCCTTTGCCACCTCTCCTTCCTCATCTAAGATAGATGAGGCGCTCAGTCCTGTATTGTTAAGCCCCGTGATGCACTCAACATCAACTGAAGTTAATGAAATTTCGCCAACACGTTCTTCAATGATGAATTTCCCAGAGGGTAATTCAGAGGCCTCCAACATATAGCTAAGCAAAGTAGTTCGCATCTTGATTGGGGGTATCTGCATCATACACCGCAGTGATGTGCTGCCAAGTTTTCCACGCTGGTCGACATTCATAGATGCAACTAGTTTACACCACTTCTCTACGTTGCAAGCAATTTCTCCGAGAGGGTCCTCCATTCTGCAAAACAAAAAAACATGATGCATGAACACATAAAATTATCCATGTTACATGTGCTAAAATAAAACATAGTACCTGCGTTCCGGTGTGAAGGGCTGTGACGCCCCCAAAATCAAGCCGTGTACAGTAATCATACACGCAAAGTACACGATCGAGATCAGGGACTCACGATGAGATATCACAACACAACTCTACAAATAAAATAATACAAGCTGTTTAATACAAGCCAGGGGCCACGAGGGCTCGAATACAACAGCTCGAGAGCGCAAAGTCAGCGGAAGCAAATAGTATCTGAGTACAGACACAAGAATACAAGGTTGCCTTAAGAAGGCTAGCACAAAATCAACACTCGATCGAAAAGGCGAGGCCTCCTGCCTGGGAACCTCCAAGCTACTCCTGGTCTTGGTCATCGGGGATCTTCACGTTGCGGTGGTCGACATCGGGAATCTCCTGCTCCTGGACTCCAACGTCGACTGCAGCGGCCGATCAGGAAAAACAGTAAAGGAAATAAAGCAGGTGAGTATCTAGTATACCCGCGAGTCTTACGTCCGCTACTAAGCATTATGCATTGTATCAACGGAAAGAAGAGGCTGTATATAGTGGACTGAAAGACAGAAATCCAGAGCAAGGGTAAGAAGCTAGGCCTAACAAAGACTAGCATCTTCCGACGATGTCTTGCAGCATGAGGTAAGAATCAGCCAACAGTTTATATAAAGCATAAAGTAACAATGCAGCAGAAGTTGCTACAACATTGTATAATAATAATTTATAACAATTAACAATGCCTCCGAGATCACCTCCTCGACATCCCCGCGAGGAAGAAAACCCGGAACCATACAGTTTAATAATAATAGTTTGTAGTGGTAAGATCCAGCTTCAGCATAAAGCGTCCTGTTACCGTGGACAAGGCTATTCGAGTAGATTAATCTTCCCTGCAGGGGTGCACTTGTGTTACGCTACACGCACGGATCTCCAGGGTGGCGGGAACCTTGTTAGGGAACGCTCCACCGAGGCTATCCGACACTTTCTAGCCCATCTTTCAAACTCAACAGAGAGGTCATCCGCCGGACTATATCCTATGTACGCGGGGCTTTGGACCCTAACCCCGACGTACTCCTGCACGGTGCGAGGCTGGCCGGTGAAGTTAAAGCAAATCCAAATACAAATCACACTGCCGCGGCAAATAAGACAACACCACTTCCCGGCGCAGGCCGCGGTACTGCTGACGTCTGAAGAGTCCTCGGACGACACTACGAAGCAGAGGAGCCCATAACTCGTAATTCCCACGGGTAGGTAGAGCGTACATGGCATATAGCCAACTCAAGACATTCACTGAACCATTTAGCATTTTAATTAACCTGCGTGACAACTGTTATCGTTGCCTCGACTTAACTGACCCGCGGACAACGACAGCAGCCAGGACCACCAGTACATCGGTGCCTGCCCCGTCGTCCCACCAAGTCACTGCGGTTACCAACAAGGTGAACCGTCTCCTTACCTTGTCTCGCGTGTGCTCCTAGAGGAGCTCGACTTTTGTGGTTTTGGTAACTATCGCGGCCAACGATCAGGGGCCAAGCACACCGGTACACTGGTCGTACCCTCCCTGTCGTCCCGTCGCAATACCTCTCGCGAGCACCGTTGGGTCGCCCGACTTCTTACCTTTAAGGACACCAGTTGGTTCGAGTCCCTACCGTTAAGTGAAACCAGGAGGAATCACCCTCGATGGTACACTTGAGCTGGCTCGACTGAGACATCAGCGGAATGAACTAAAGAGGTAAACCTCATATCATCCCGGTGATGCTACGCTACTGAGCCGACGAGAGTGAAATACGAGTCCATTCCACTCGTAAGCCAAACTCGAAGCGACTCAGCAGAGTCTCGCCTTTGTAGGTTCCCTAGGGCGTCTGCATTGAGTCGTACCTATTGCAGTTGTAATATATCATTCCCGCGATCACTCCCAGAGAGATCACGGCCCTCTATTTTAAACCTAGCTAACAATGCGCAGGGTTTACTGCTGAATAATGCATAAGTAATAAATTAGGTAGCATAGGATAAAGGAAGGCACATCAAGGGGCGACAAAACAGGCTATGCAATTGAATAGGATTGTAATCGTAGCAGCAGCAGTAACAATGCCTAGTGCAAGAAATGTACGGAAAGATAGACGATATCTGGGGAAGAGAATGGCTCTGCTTGCCTGCAAGCTCGTCAGTAGCGGTACGGTCGTCGACGAAGTAGTCGTACTCAGCATCGGTGTAGTCGACGGGAACATCGGGGTCTACCGGAGATTAAGGGGGGGAAGAAACAGTAAATACACAACAAGCATATACAAACAGATGCATGGCATGACAGATGAAATGTTAACGGTGTCCTAACGCAGTGCAATGCACGTTGTTCGAAGCGGGAATTCATCCGGGGATGAACGGCCAGCTCCGGGTGATTATCGGACAAGGTGTCCGGAGGGGGGATATATCATGCCGGAGGTGTCGTGGACATCCGACACATGTGTGGGTGGTGTATCCGGGTTAGTTGATCTATTCCGAACAACATTCGTGTTCGGAATAAATTCATCCGGGCACTCTAACAGTACCGGACAGTTTATCGGACAGACGGTCCGAAGGGGGCGGTTCGATGTTCGTTGTGTTAGAGGGGTGTGGTGGCAGTATGAGTAACGTATTCGTAATCGTGGATCCGTTCTGAGTAACTTTCGTATACACAGTATTTTGATCCGGGCAACGTATATCGGTACCGGGAATTATCGACAAACGGCCCGAAGGGGGGAATGTCGATGTTCGGTACGTTAGAGGGGGGTGGTAGACATACGGATAGCGTATCCGTATTCGTTATATTTTTTTGATCAATTTTCATGTATAAAGTTTTTGAATCCGACTTACGGTTTAAAAGATATTGAATTTTAAAGTTTTAAATCAATTTAAATGATTTTCTGAATTTATTTTAATATTAAATCCAACATTATCCACAGAAGGGGTTGACCAGGTCAAACTGACAGAGGGAGCCACTTGTCATAGGCTAGGTGACTTTGACTGGTCAACTGACCAGTGGGCCCCATGTGTCATAGACACATGCAACAAAATCATTTTATTTAATCTAAATAGTACAGGGGGACCCACATGTCATTCTCTAAGGTTTTAATATTTCATTTTTATTAATTAAAACAGTGGGGTGGCCCACATGTCAGTGATACAAGTTAATTAACAGGGGGTATTTAGCTTAACTAAATTGTGCTAAGTGGTTAATAGGGGGGGTCCACGGTTCAGAGGCACAAGCCTGCCTCTCGCTGGGCTCGCACGACAGGGGTCATCGGCGGCCATGGCAAGCGGCCGGCACGGCGAGGCCGTGGCCAAGAGCCGCCGCTCACGTGCAGGGGGGGTGCCCAGGGAGGGGCTTGGCGTCCAAAGGGTGTGGGGGGCGGGGCCATGGCACGTCGAACGCGCGCACGTGCTTGCCAGGGCGCGGTCAGGCGCAGGACGCGGCCATGGCGTCGGAGCATGGAGTCGGGGCTACGGAGACCAAATCGACGGGGGAGAAGGGGGATTCGAAGGTGGAGCTCACGACGGGGATGTAGGGGGTGGCAGCGGGCACGGGGAAGCTCCGGAGTCGGCGAATCGATGGCAATGGCGCGGCGGCCGTGGCGGGGTAACGGCGGCGATGGCGACTTCTACAGGGCATCCCGGCTCGATTCCATCCGCGAGGTGACGAAGACGACGACGAAGAATAGCCTGGACAAGGTGGCGAGGTGCGGGGAGGTCGCTGGCCGCGAGTCTCCACGAAGGCGGCGACGGCGGTCGTTGGGAGTACGGTTGGGTGCGCGCCATGGAGGGGGGGGGGGGGGAAGCGGCGCGAAGGGGGAATGGGGGAGGGCCTCGTCCAGGGGGCAGGCGACATCCTTATCCCCTCCATGAGGGAGTAGGTGGAGGAGGGGGGGGGGGGCGGCGCCCTAGCCATGGCCATGCTGCCACGGGAGGGGACCAGGTGAGGGGTGGTTGGGGGGTAGGGGAGAGAGAAGAGAGGAGGGGGGGCAGGGCCCGGGTGGGCCTCGCCCAAGCGAGGCTTAGGGTTTTTTGATTTTCTTTATTTATCTTTTATTTATTCTTTTATGTTTCTATTTTATTTGTTCAACAAATGGATTTTTGTTACATATGAGACTTGCTCCATAATTTCATTTGCAATTTAATATACTGCTATAAAAAGTTTGGGACTCATATAAAATCTTTTGGATTTTTGTTATATTTAAAATGTATTAAATGCCACTGATTTGACACTGTTTTTATTTGTTTAACATTTTTAAACATGGTAATAAAATCCCATTCCACTATTAATGTAGCCTATTGATATTTAGGCATTTTATAAAATTGGTCCACCAATTTTTAGTACATTTAAAATTCCCACATTTTATTAAAATCATCATGGCAACTTAATAGTTTTCAAGCCATTGTTTTTATTTCATATTACTTTCTAAAACACTTAAAAAAATATCCAGTGATATATTAATCATGGCCTAATAATTTTTAGGCATTTTATAAATAGGTTCCATCATTTTTGGTTGAACTATGATTTCCATTTATTTTATTTTATTTTAAAACAAGTGTGATAACCTCACAACATTGGTTCCATCATTAGCATTGACTTGTGATTATTCAAATGGCTAGGAGTTGACTTGGTTTAACCATGATCAAGTCGATTGACTTGCATCCACAATTTTTTTGAGCAGAGTTTTATCATTTACCCAATTTGAAAATTTTATCCGGGTTGGAAATTGATAGAGCTATGATCAAAGGTGATCATGGCTTGATCATCAACAGTAATGATCACTAACAGTGGAATCACTGTAGTGATTACTGTACTGGGTCTGAGGGTGTTACAAATCTCCACCACTACAAAGAATTCTCGTCCCGAGAATTAAAAGTAGTGCAAGGGGCAGAGTTTCGGTTTCGCCTTCTAACAAATCTCCTGGTTCCTGTTGTCCTACTCGAAGATATTAATCCTTCACGTTGAGGCCTTCACTGGACTGTGTCGGTGCTTCTCGATGGGGTTTCATCCTTTCGTCGGGGGCTTCATCGCACTCACGAACAGGTTAAGAGGTAAATCTTAAGGGGGTCGGATCGATACAAGATCCATCAAATGGGGTTGTTCAAGGGTAGGGGGTACAAAGTCCTTCCGAGTTTAAGCGCAGGGAAGTACGTCGAGAGAAGTTTTAAGCGGATAGGCACGTATTCGATGCCGATGACGGAAGATGGGAAAAGGGGCCCCGATCATCAGACACAAGCACTGAGTCTGATATCGGTCGGAATATCACAAGGTAGATAACAAGAGTCAGGTTTCGTTCCTATGGAACTGTGGGTTATGGGCCCACAGAAGGTAAGAAGGGTGGCGACATCCCATGCGAGCACGATGCAAGGTTTGTCAGAGAACAATTTGTCAACTATGTCGGCAACATCATCACTGCCAAGGGCGAGGGACGAAGAGAACCATTTTCCTGCTCGTTAAGACGAGGCGGACCAATTGGCAAAGTTCTCGTCCATCGGTGGTCACCGAAAAGTCATCAACAATCGTAACTAGTTGCACAGACAATGTAGCACACCAAAGTGTTTACATAAGCAGGGAATTATCACTGCCCAGATAATTTATATTAAAAGAAAGATTAAACAGACCAATGGAAAGGAAGAGGTGATGATACACAAGTATCAGGTGTATATCTTTCCCAAGGGAAAGCAGAGCACGGTGTACACGACCAAGTTGTATTGGCAGAGAGTCAAGAGGGTTGTCGATGCTAACACAAAGCATCGAGGGGCAAGGATGGTATTTCACACAACGAATTCAATCGACACATGGAAGAAACCATGTAAGCTTAGTCGGATAATAATCCACGAAAAGGTCGGATGGTTCGCAAAGGATCCGATGCGAGTATCGGCACTCAATCGGGAGGAGAAATAATGCAAAGGCAACGAGTGATAGAAGCATCGGAATAATGCGATGCTTGAGGACAAGGGAATCGTGTTTTCCAGGTCGGGAGGTGGATGCAATCGTCCATACGGACTTATCGGTGGCAGGGGATTGCAAAGGCGATGAACACGCAGGTTCTTGGGAATTCATCGGAGAGTAATCGTCGAAATCTTCAGGTGGATCAGGCGATCATCGAGAATGCAGAGCTCTCCGGGAGGAAGGAGGTACGTGAACCTAAGTCAGAGTTATTAAAACTTTACCAGCAAGGATAAGAGATCAGAGTCCCAGAGCATAGGTACGGAGAAAAAGATCCTAATACCATAGATATCACACGTAGTGACATCGATGTGGGCCCGTAAGCCAAACATTAAGTTAGCAAGTAGTTTTGCAAATACTAGACTCGACTTCGACCAAGGAGTGGTTAGGGGCTTCCTACAGGCAGTCGGCTCTGATACCAACTTGTGGCGCCCCCAAAATCAAGCCGTGTACGGTAATCATACACGCAAAGTACACGATCGAGATCAGGGACTCACGATGAGATATCACAACACAACTCTACAAATAAAATAATACAAGCTGTTTAATACAAGCCAGGGGCCACGAGGGCTCGAATACAACAGCTCGAGAGCACAAAGTCAGCGGAAGCAAATATTATCTGAGTACAGACACAAGAATACAAGGTTGCCTTAAGAAGGCTAGCACAAAATCAACACTCGATCGAAAAGGCGAGGCCACCTGCCTGGGAACCTCCAAGCTACTCCTGGTCTTGGTCATCGGGGATCTTCACGTTGTGGTGGTCGACATCGGTAATCTCCTGCTCCTGGACTCCAACGTCGACTGCAGCGGCCGATCAGGCAAAACAGTAAAGGAAATAAAGAAGGTGAGTATCTAGTATACCCGCGAGTCTTACGTCCGCTACTAAGCATTATGCATTGTATCAACGGAAAGAAGAGGCTGTATATAGTGGACTGAAAGACAGAAATCCAGAGCAAGGGTAAGAAGCTAGGCCTAACGAAGACTAGCATCTTCCGACGATGTCTTGCAGCATGAGGTAAGAATCAGCCAACAGTTTATATAAAGCATAAAGTAACAATGCAGCAGAAGTTGCTGCAACATTGTATAATAATAAGTTGTAATAATTAACAATGCCTCCGAGATCACCTCCTCGACATCCCCGCGAGGAAGAAAACCCGGAACCATACAGTTTAATAATAATAGTTTGTAGTGGTAAGATCCAGCTTCAGCATAAAGCGTCCTGTTACCGTGGACACGGCTATTCGAATAGATTAATCTTCCCTGCAGGGGTGCACTTGTGTTACGCTACACGCACGGATCTCCAGGGTGGCGGGAACCTTGTTAGGGAACGCTCCACCGAGGCTATCCGACACTTCATAGCCCATCTTTCAAACTCAACAGAGAGGTCATCCGCCGGACTATATCCTATGTACGCGGGGCTTTGGACCCTAACCCCGACGTACTCCTGCATGGTGCGAGGCTGGTCGGTGAAGTTAAAGCAAATCCAAATACAAATCACACTGCCGCGGCAAATAAGACAACACCACTTCCCGGCGCAGGCCGCGGTACTGCTGACGTCTGAAGAGTCCTCGGACGACACTACGAAGCAGAGGAGCCCATAACTCGTAATTCCCACGGGTAGGTAGAGCGTACATGGCATATAGCCAACTCAAGACATTCACTGAACCATTTAGAATTTTAATTAACCTGCGTGACAACCGTTATCGTTGACTCGACTTAACTGACCCGCGGACAACGACAGCAGCCAGGACCACCAGTACATCGGTGCCTGCCCCGTCGTCCACCAAGTCACTGCGGTTACCAACGAGGTGAACCGTCTCCTTACCTTGTCTCGCGTGTGCTCCTGGAGGACCTCAACTTTCGTGGTTTTGGTAACTCTCGCGGCCAACGATCAGGGGCCAAGCACACCGGTACACTGGTCGTACCCTCCCTGTCGTCCCGTCGCAATACCTCTCGCGGGCACCGTTGGGTCGCCCGACTTCTTACCTTTAAGGACACCAGTTGGTTCGAGTCCCTATCGTTAAGTGAAACCAGGAGGAATCACCCTCGATGGTACACTTGAGCTGGCTCGACTGAGACATCAGCGGAATGACCTAAAGAGGTAAACCTCATATCATCCCGGTGATGCTACGCTACTGAGCCGACGAGAGTGAAATACGAGTCCATTCAACTCGTAAGCCAAACTCGAAGCGACTCGGCAGAGTCTCGCCTTTGAGGTTCCCTAGGGCGTCTGCATTGAGTCGTACCTATTGCAGTTGTAATATATCGTTCCCGCGATCACTCCCAGAGAGATCACGACCCTCTATGTTAAACCTAGCTAACAATGCGCAGGGTTTACTGCTGAATAATGCATAAGTAATAAATTAGGCAGCATAGGATAAAGGAAGGCACATCAAGGGGCGACAAAAACAGGCTATGCAATTGAATAGGATTGTAATCGTAGCAGCAGCAGTAACAATGCCTAGTGCAAGAAATGTACGGAAAGATAGGCGATATCTGGGGAAGACAATGGCTCTGCTTGCCTGCAAGCTCGACTGTAGCGGTACGGTCGTCGACGAAGTAGTCGTACTCAGCATCGGTGTAGTCGACGGCAACATCGGGGTCTACCGGAGATTAAGGTGGGGAAGAAACAGTAAATACACAACAAGCATATACAAACAGATGCTTGGCATGACAGATGAAATGTTAACGGTGTCCTAACGCAGTGCAATGCACGTTGTTCGGAGCGGGAATTCATCCGGGGATGAACGGCCAGCTCTGGGTGATTATCGGACAAGGTGTCCGGAGGGGGGGATATATCATGCCGGAGGTGTCGTGGACATCCGACACATGTGTGGGTGGTGTATCCGGGTTAGTTGATCTATTCCGAACAACATTCGTGTTCGGAATAAATTCATTCGGGCACTCTAACAGTACCGGACAGTTTATCGGACAGACGGTCCGAAGGGGGGCGGTTCGATGTTCGTTGTGTTAGAGGGGTGTGGTGGGAGTATGAGTAACGTATTCGTAATCGTGGATCCGTTCTGAGTAACTTTCGTATACACAGTATTTTGATCCGGGCAACGTATATCGGTACCGGGAATTATCGACAAACGGCCCGAAGGGGGGAATGTCGATGTTCGGTACGTTAGAGGTGGTAGGTAGACATACGGATAGCGTATCCGTATTTGTTATATTTTTCTGATCAATTTTCATGTATAAAGTTTTTGAATCCGACTTACGGTTTAAAAGATATTGAATTTTAAAGTTTTAAATCAATTTAAATGATTTTCTGAATTTATTTTAATATTAAATCCAACATTATCCACAGAAGGGGTTGACCAGGTCAAACTGATAGAGGGGACCCACTTGTCATAGGCTAGGTGGCTTTGACTGGTCAACTGACCAGTGGGCCCCATGTGTCATAGACACATGCAACAAAATCATTTTATTTAATCTAAATAGTACAGGGGGACCCACATGTCATTCTCTAAGGTTTTAATATTTCATTTTTATTAATTAAAACAGTGGGGTGGCCCATATGTCAGTGATACAAGTTAATTAACAGGGGTATTTAGCTTAACTAAATTGTGCTAAGTGGTTAATAGGGGGGGGGGTCCACGGTTCAGAGGCACAAGCCTGCCTCTCGCTGGGCTCGCACGACAGGGGTCATCGGCGGCCATGGCAAGCGGCCGGCACGGCGAGGCCGTGGCCAAGAGCCGCCGCTCACGTGCAGGGGGGGGTGCCCAGGGAGGGGCTTGGCGTCCAAAGGGTGTGGGGGGGGGGGGCGGGGCCATGGCACGTCGAGCGCGCGCACGTGCTTGCCAGGGCGCGGTCAGGCGTAGGACGCGGCCATGGCGTCGGAGCATGGAGTCGGGGCTACGGAGACCAAATCGACGGGGGAGAAGGGGGATTCGAAGGTGGAGCTCACGACGGGGATGCAGGGGGTGGCAGCGGGCACGGGGAAGCTCCGGAGTCGGCGAATCGATGGCAATGGCGCGGCGGCCGTGGCGGGGAAACGACGGCGATGGCGACTTCTACAGGGCATCCCGGCTCGATTCCATCCGCGAGGTGACGAAGACGACGACGAAGAATAGCCTGGACAAGGTGGCGAGGTGCGGGGAGGTCGCTGGCTGCGAGTCTCCACGAAGGCGACGACGGCGGTCGTTGGGAGGACGGCTTGGCTGCGCGCCATGGAGGGGGGGGGAGCGGCGCGAGGGGGGAATGGGGGAGGGCCTCGTCCAGGGGGAAGGCGACATCCTTATCCCCTCCATGAGGGAGTAGGTGGAGGAGGGGGGGCCGGCGCCCTGGCCATGGCCATGCTGCCACGGGAGGGGAGCAGGTGAGGGGTGGTTGGGGGGTAGGGGAGAGAGAAGAGAGGAGGGGGGGCTGGGCCCGGGTGGGCCTCGCCCCAGGCGAGGCTTAGGGTTTTTTGATTTTCTTTGTTTATCTTTTATTTATTCTTTTATGTTTCTATTTTATTTGTTCAACAAATGGATTTTTGTTACATATGAGACTTGCTCCATAATTTCATTTGCAATTTAATATAATTCTATAAAAAGTTTGGGACTCATATAAAATCATTTGCATTTTTGTTATATTTAAAATGTATTAAATGCCACTGATTTGACACTGTTTTTATTTGTTTAACATTTTTAAACATGGTAATAAAATCCCATTCCACTATTAATGTAGCCTACTGATATTTAGGCATTTTATAAAATTGGTCCACCAATTTTTAGTACATTTAAAATTCCCACATTTTATTAAAATCATCATGGCAACTTAATAGTTTTCAAGCCATTGTTTTTATTTCATATTACTTTCTAAAACACTTAAAAAAATATCCAGTGATATATTAATCATGGCCTAATAATTTTTAGGCATTTTATAAATAGGTTCCATCATTTTTGGTTGAACTATGATTTCCATTTATTTTATTTTATTTTAAAACAAGTGTGATAACCTCACAACATTGGTTCCATCATTAGCATTAACTTGTGATTATTCAAATGGCTAGGAGTTGACTTGGTTTAACCATGATCAAGTCGATTGACTTGGATCCACATTTTTTTTGAGCAGAGTTTTATCATTTACCCAATTTGAAAATTTTATCCGGGTTGGAAATTGATAGAGCTATGATCAAAGGTGATCATGGCTTGATCATCAACAATAATGATCACTAACAGTGGAATCACTGTAGTGATTACTGTACTGGGTCTGAGGGTGTTACAAGGGCTTACTACACCTTACAGTGCGACCAAGGTGCAAAGCTAGAGGATGAGCTTCAAATTTCTTGTATTATCAGTGATCCTTTTTTTTAATGCAGGCAATTAAAAAGGCAATCAAAGCGACATAGAAGCCCACAGAATAGGATAGGAGGCTAGCACCGCATGCTACAGCTGCATGCATATCACATCTATTAAACTAATCTAACTAAATTAAAATAAATATGTCTTTCATGTCCAGATTGCACAGGTTCAAGGCTTATGAATTGGTTGCTATACAAACTAAACCAACACTGCTCCTAAACCAAACATATGTATGCGGCGAAACATGTGGATTAGGAGGAGGGAATAGGGCGGGTAACATATAGATCGCTCGATGGAGTTGACGCCGACGTGCGGAGTTGCTGTCTATGAGCACCGACAGAGGTCGCCGCCGACGTGCGGAGTTGCCGCCTATGACCACCGACGACGGATAATACTATTGTGGACTCAGGGTTTGGAGAGGTGGATCGGATCTACTAGGAGCGTGTTTAGGTTATCACGTCGCACGACCTCTGTGAAAGACGCAACCTACCGAATTTACCGTATATATCACGCATGCAGGATGGGCCCGGCTGCTTCCACCGTGGGCAGTGAGACCAGACGTCGACCGCGTGGGCAGCCCCTATTCGTAGCGGCCCAGTGAAAAAACACTTATTTTGTGTTAATCTCAAAAACAAATTGATTTTCAAATGATAATGTAGAAAATGCATAACCCATAGGAAATGTTTGGAATTTTGCATGTGTGGTTGGTATGGTGTAGTTAAGCCGTGCAAAAAAGTTGGGATCATTCTCAGTGTTTGAAGATGGACTTGCTTCACAAAATGGAAGCCGTAGGAGAAAGGTTCCGGTGTGGAGTGCGCGGTGATGCACACATTGGTCATCATGGGTGCATGATGGATTGGGGTGTTCATAAGTTGTTGCCTGTCATGTAGGAGCTTTAACCAACCAGCCTCTACCCCATTGAGTGAAAGTCTAGGGGGGGGGGTAGACCGTCGGGGGCCATTTTCCGGGATTTTTCGACCGGAAAAATGAATTATGTGTAAATAATGTAAAATTTGCATACAATTGTGCATTTCATGTTGTTTTGATCATGTGAGTCCATAAAAAATATGGGTTGATTTCATGAATGTGAAAAAATGGAGGTGCTCCGATACGGAGCCTTCCGGGCTAGTCTGGGACCCTCTTTTTAGACAAGTGGTTTTTTTGACCAACTCAGAATTATCCCAAATTTTGGTGGTCACTTTTTGATGCCATTTAAGGGATACATGCCAAGTTTCAACCATTTTGAACAAATGTGGCAAGATTTGTCGCTACTGGCCGTTTTACAGGCATTTCAGGAGGAAAAAAATCTAGAAAATGCATAACCCATAGGAAATGTTTGGAATTTTGCATGTGTGGTTGGTATGGTGTAGTTAAGCTGTGCAAAAAAGTTGGGATCATTCTGAGTGTTTGAAGATGGACTTTCTTCACATAGTGGAAGCCGTATGAGAAAGGTTCCAGTGTGGAGTGCGCGGTGATGCACACATTGGTCATCATGGGTGCATGATGGATTGGGGTGTTCATAAGTTGTTGCCTGTCATGTAGGAGCTTTAACCAACCAGCCTCTACCCCAGTGAGTGAAAGTCTAGGGGGGGTAGACCGTCGGGGGCCATTTTCCGGGATTTTTCGACCGGAAAAATGAATTATGTGTAAATAATGTAAAATTTGCATACAATTGTGCATTTCATGTTGTTTTGATCATGTGAGTCCATAAAAAAATTTTGGGTTGATTTCATGAATGTGAAAAAATGGAGGTGCTCCGATACGGAGCCTTCCGGGCTAGTCTGGGACCCTCTTTTTAGACAAGTGGTTTTTTTGACCAACTTAGAATTATCCCAAATTTCGGTGGTCACTTGTTGATGCCATTTAAGGGATACATGCCAAGTTTCAACCATTTTGAACAAATGTGGCAACATTTGTCGCTGCTGGCCGTTTTACAGGCATTTAAGGAGGAAAAAAAACTAGAAAATGCATAACCCATAGGAAGTGTTTCATATTTTCGCATTATTCTGAGTGTTTCAATATGCCAGAAAAACATATTCTGGTCCAGCACATAAGATGTAAATAAGTATTGTAAATGAAATTACACGACAACTTGGTTCAACTAAGTGACTGGAATAATGTAAGCTATCACTGTTGACTTCAGAGATGATAAACAAGAAGCTTAAGATCATCCCGGCTTCCTCGGAACCAAAACACATAGTTTTCACCAACTCTCATATCAATCTTCTTCACAAACTCCATCCAGTTTGTTGTTAACATGACACCACTTGTCAGTTTTCCTTTCACCTTTGACTTTCTCATTACAACCTTAACTTTCAGTAGTTCTGTATTATTGGAATAGACTTGAATGAATCCTGGTAGTTGAAGATGTGGTACAATGTGCTGCATGCTGAAGCTCCTCGAAAAGTATTGCATGCATCATGAATTTTTCTATGTCAATCCCTGAAGTAGTAATGTATATGTGACAAGTCATATATAGTGAAAATGAAATCTTTACCATTTTTCCTTTGCCTTTGACTATATTTGATTCATTAATTGTGCACACATAGAATGGTTTTCTTGGCAGGTGCTTATCAACCATCGCCTTGAGTGTAGCAAATTCTGCATCATCCATCGATACGCGGTTTCCTTACTGGCAGAAACATTCAAAGTCTTCTTCGTCATTAATTCCAGGACCTTCAGAAAACACAATCGAACGTAAGCAGGAGGAGTACAATTTACTGAATTTAATGCATACGTATTTTATGAATGATACGTACCTCTTATGTGCTGCTTTCCACCCGGCAAACAAGAAGCACTAAGACGATGAGCCCGAGCAGACATCACCACCTGTCTCAAGATCATTATGCAACACCAGGATAATTAGGTTAACCTACATCTTAATGATTGCAAAATAGGAGACAGCGGGAGGATCATCTAGTGTACGACAGCGGACTACTGGTGGACGTTGCTGTTTGATCGCCGTAAGTGGAAGGCAAGAACATACCTGATCCATGTGCGTATGCGGTTTCCGATGACGACTATAGGAGTAGATCGTGATGGTCGTCTGTCGGCGGAGGTGTTGAAGATGACCAAGATGTGCTCTAGGTCGTCGAGGGGTCGTGGATTACGTGGTTACGTGATTTGCGGGACGAAATCCTACCTTTATGACATATCGGCAACTAACCCTAGATTGTGGTGCGCGGTTGGGCTGACCCATGTACGTATTAAGGCACGATTAAAAAACAATTGCATATACCGCTCAAAAAAGTCTATTCCATATTTTTTTTGGGCAACTACCCCTATTTCAAATTTTAATTATTTTGATAAAATCATCTTAAACTCCATCAAAACTCATGTGTACTATTTTTCATTGCCACTAGTACATAAATGATGACTCCATGCAAGGGTATTCCTTTTTTTGACTTATTTTTCAATTTTTTTGTTTTTTTTTAAACTGGCCAAATTTGAGACCATACAAATTAGTTGAAAGGTTCGAAATTTTTTAAAGGTAAGAACATTTCTATGATATTACCACCACTTGCCTACCTAAATATGATTTTTTGGAAAAGATTTAAACACAAGATCAAGGACTTGTATTTCAAATTTGAATTACTGTGGGAAAATCATCGTAAACTCCATTGAATGTGGGAAATTAGCTACACATGGAGAAAATTCATAAAATTTGGGCAGCATCTCTCAAATATGATCTAGTTTGTGTGAAAATTGTCTGGTTGCACTTTTCGCAATTATTTCTTGCACCTCCTTCACAAAAAGATGCTTCTGTAGGGCAAAAAAAAGAAAATGAATTTTTTTTTTTTAAAATGAAACAAAAGTTGCATGACATTGTTTCCCATGCCAACATGCACCACTGCTCCAAGATTGGGGTCAATATCAGAAACCATGCCATGGCATTGCTCAAAAACTAGCACCTTTGGCTTGAAACCTATAAATGTTCATACCTCATACACCTCGTTGTGAAGGATCCTTTTCAAAAGTTTATGGAAACTCAAGTCTAATATTTTTCACGGCAACTAGTACATAAATGATGACTCCATGCAATGGGATTTGTTTTTCTGACTTTTTTAAATTTTTTTGAATTTTTTCAAAAACTGGCCAAATTTGATATCATGGCAATTACTTGAAAGGTTTGGAATTTTTGAAAAGTAACAACTTTTCTATGATATATGCACTACTTCTCTACCCCAACATGATTTTTTCGAAAACATTTAAACATAATATCAACCACTTGTAGTTCAAATTTGAACTACTGTGGGAAAATCATCGTAAACTCCATTAAATGTGGGAAATTAGCTACACATGGAGAAAATTTATAAATTTTGGGCACCATCCCTCAAATACGATCTAGTTTGTGTGAAAATTGTCTGGTTGCACTTTTGGCAATTATTTCTTGCACCTCCTTCACAAAAAGTTGCTTCTATAGGGCAAAAAAAAAGAAAAATGATTTTTTTTAAAACAAAATGAAACAAAAGTTGCATGACATTGTTTCCCATGCCAACATGCACCAATGCTCCAAGTTTGGGGTCAATATCAGAAACCATGCCATGGGATTGCTCAAAAACTAGCTCCTTTGGCTTGAAACATATAGATGTTCATTCCTGATACACCTCGTTGTGAAGGATCATTTTCAAAAGTTTATGAAAACTAAAGTATAATATTTTTCACGGCAACTAGAACATAAATGATGACTCCATGTAATGGGATTTGTTTTTCTGACTTTTTTTCAATTTTTTTGAATTTTTCCAAAAACTGGCCAAATTTGATAGCATGGCAATTACTTGAAAGGTTTGGAATTTTTGAAAAGTAACAACTTTTCTATGATATAAGCACTACTTCTCTACCCCAAAATGATTTTTTGGAAAACATTTAAACACAATATCAACCACTTGTAGTTCAAATTTGAATTACTGTGGGAAAATCATCGTAAACTCCATTAAATGTGGGAAATTAGCTACACATGGAGACAATTCATAAATTTTGGGCACCATCCCTCATATATGACCTAGTTTGTGTGAAAATTGTCTGGTTGCACTTTTGGCAATTATTTCTTGCACCTCCTTCACAAAAAGTTGCTTCTGTAGGGAAAAAAAAGAAAAATGATTTTTTTTAAAACAAAATGAAACAAAAGTTGCATGAAATTTTTTCCCATGCCATCATGCACCAATGCTCCAAGTTTGGGGTCAATATCAGAAACCATGCCATGGGATTGCTAAAAAACTAGCTCCTTTGGCTTCAAACCTATAGATGTTCATACCTGATACACCTCGTTGTGAAGGATCATTTTCAAAAGTTTATGATAACTCAAGTCTAATATTTTTCACGGTAACTAGTAAATAAATGATGACTCCATGCAATGGGATTTGTTTTTCTGAACTTTTTTCAATTTTTTTGAATTTTTCCAAAAACTGGCCAAATTTGATAGCATGGCAATTACTTGAAAGGTTTGGAATTTTTGAAAAGTAACAACTTTTCTATGATATAAGCACTACTTCTCTACCCCAAAATGATTTTTTGGAAAACATTTAAACACAATATCAACCACTTGTAGTTCAAATTTGAATTACTGTGGGAAAATCATCGTAAACTCCATTAAATGTGGGAAATTAGCTACACATGGAGACAATTCATAAATTTTGGGCACCATCCCTCATATATGACCTAGTTTGTGTGAAAATTGTCTGGTTGCACTTTTGGCAATTATTTCTTGCACCTCCTTCACAAAAAGTTGCTTCTGTAGGGAAAAAAAGAAAAATGATTTTTTTTAAAACAAAATGAAACAAAAGTTGCATGAAATTGTTTCCCATGCCATCATGCACCAATGCTCCAAGTTTGGGGTCAATATCAGAAACCATGCCATGGGATTGCTAAAAAACTAGCTCCTTTGGCTTGAAACCTATAGATGTTCATACCTGATACACCTCGTTGTGAAGGATCATTTTCAAAAGTTTATGAAAACTCAAGTCTAATATTTTTCACGGTAACTAGTAAATAAATGATGACTCCATGCAATGGGATTTGTTTTTCTGAACTTTTTTCAATTTTTTTGAATTTTTCCAAAAACTGGCCAAATTTGATAGCATGGCAATTACTTGAAAGGTTTGGATTTTTTGAAAAGTAACAACTTTTCTATGATATAAGCACTACTTCTCTACCCCAAAATGATTTTTTGGAAAACATTTAAACACAATATCAAGGACTTGTAGTTCAAATTTGAATTACTCTGGGAAAATCATCGTAAACTCCATTAAATAAGGGAAATTAGCTACACATGGAGAAAATTCATAAAATTTGGGCACCATCCCTCAAATACGATCTAGTTTGTGTGAAAATTGTCTGTTTGCACTTTTGGCAATTATTTCTTGCACCTCCTTCACAAAAAGTTGCTTCTATAGGTTAAAAAAGAAAAATGATTTTTTTTAAAACAAAATGAAAAAAAAGTTGCATGACATTGTTTCCCATGCCAACATGCACCAATGCTCCAAGTTTGGGGTCAATATCAGAAACCATGCCATGGGATTACTCAAAAACTAGCTCCTTTGGCTTGAAACCTATAGATGTTCATACCTGATACACCTCGTTGTGAAGGATCATTTCAAAAGTTTATGAAAACTCAAGTCTAATATTTTTCACGGCAACTAGTACATAAATGATGACTCCATGCCATGGGATTTGTTTTTCTGACTTTTTTTCGATTTTTTTGAATTTTTCCAAAAACTGGCCAAATTTGATAGCATGGCAATTACTTGAAAGGTTTGGAATTTTTGAAAAGTAACAACTTTTCTATGATATAAGCACTACTTCTCTACCCCAAAATGATTTTTTGGAAAACATTTAAATACAATATCAAGGACTTGTAGTTCAAATTTGAATTACTCTGGGAAAATCATCGTAAACTCAATTAAATAAGGGAAATTAGCTACACATGGAGAAAATTCATAAAATTTGGGCACCATCCTTCAAATACGATCTAGTTTGTGTGAAAATTGTCTGTTTGCACTTTTGGCAATTATTTCTTGCACCTCCTTCACAAAAAGTTGCTTCTATAGGGAAAAAAAAGAAATATGAATTTTTTAAAAACAAAATGAAACAAAAGTTGCATGACATTGTTTCCCATGCCAACATGCACCAATGCTGCAAGTTTGGGTCAATATCAGAAACCATGCCATGGGATTACTCAAAAACTAGCTCCTTTGGCTTGAAACCTATAGATGTTCATACCTCATACACCTCGTTGTGAAGGATCATTTTCAAAAGTTTATGAAAACTCAAGTCTAATATTTTTCACGGCAACTAGTACATAAATGATGACTCCATGCCATGGGATTTGTTTTTCTGACTTTTTTTCGATTTTTTTGAATTTTTTCCAAAAACTGGCCAAATTTGATAGCATGGCAATTACTTGAAAGGTTTGGAATTTTTGAAAAGTAACAACTTTTCTCTGATATAAGCACTACTTCTCTACCCCAAAATGATTTTTTGGAAAACATTTAAATACAATATCAAGGACTTGTAGTTCAAATTTGAATTACTCTGGGAAAATCATCATAAACTCCATTAAATAAGGGAAATTAGCTACACATGGAGAAAATTCATAAAATTTGGGCACCATCCCTCAAATATGATCTAGTTTGTGTGAAAATTGTCTGGTTGCACTTTTGGCAATTATTTCTTGCACCTCCTTCACAAGAAGTTGCTTCTGTAGGGCAAAAAAAAGAAAAATGAATTTTTTTAAAACAAAATGAAACAAAAGTTGCATGACATTGTTTCCCATGCCAACATGCACCAATGCTCCAAGTTTGGGGTCAATATCAGAAACCATGCCATGGGATTGCTCAAAAACTAGCTCCTTTGGCTTGAAACCTATAGATGTTCATACGTGATACACCTCGTTGTGAAGGATCATTTTCAAAAGTTTATGAAAACTCAAGTCTAATATTTGTCACGGCAACTAGTACATAAATGATGACTCCATGCAATGGGATTTGTTTTTCTGGATTTTTTTCAATTTGTTTGTTTTTTTTCAAAAACTGGCCAAATGATTCATTCCAATGTAGACATGCTCAAATTGAGGTCCCATGTCAACATACAAATATGTGCCAAATTTGGGCACAACATCACAAAACTCCACAGGCGTCTAAACTTAGATTCATTCAGAGCTCAGATTTGTCAACATCACAAAACATCACCATTGGTGACCCGACCAACCTGTACTGAACGTACACACTGCTCAGTGCACAGGCAGCCAACATGTGTATGCATGCTCCCTGAGCCAACATGCGGTCAGGCCATGAACATTAAAACATACTAGCATACATTCATTAAAAACTAACCAAGTTCAGCATTCTCCACACATAATTAACCCAACATAAAACATAGTACTTAAGTACGATCTACAAGTTCATCAATACGTTACTACACATTCATCACCAAAAGACAGAAGCATCTACATATAAACATGACGCCTTAACCACCGAACTCCTTCAGGACAGCGTAGAGAGCAGCTTGGTTGCCCTGATCACGGAGAGATCTAGCACCAAAGCCCTGAGAGACAGCTTTGGCATGCTCAACCAGTCCACACCTAAGGCCATCCTTAGGGATCTTCTTGCCTTCATGGAACTGGCAGAAGTACCTTCCATATCTGTTGATGTAGGCAGGAAGTCCCTGCTTCCAGAGCCGGTCCTCCGCCTGACTCTTGAATGATTTGTAGTTGTACTTCTCCACATCAGCTGGTTTGCCATCAGAATCACGATCAGAGTTGTACTACACAAACACAACATCAAACAAACATGAAAAAAGTTAGTATTCATCCATCCCATCACCTAAACAATAAGATCAGCCACATTTTTTAACAAACTCACCACATCATCATCCGAGCTGGTGTCTGAGTCATCAGAGGAACAAGGCTGCTTCCTCTTCTTGCCTCCTCGGCCAATCTGTTTCAGGAACAAAGGGAATCAAGTTATATTATATATACCACACAATTATCATAAAATTATTAAAGACCAAGCATGCATGATATGGAAAATGAGCAAGCAAGGATTATAGAACAACTACTTGTTGGAGTATTAATCATTCTAGTCCAAATGCATATTTTAATACATTTATAATCAGATTTTATACATGTTTGCTCAACAATTTACAAATAGCACATTTGATATGAATGAAACAAAAAATATAGAAGGTTTTATCTCCTCTATGCGTATAGGTGCATGTAAAATGCATATGTGCAACTATTTTAGTACCCTAGTCACCTATCAATGCATCTAGTAATAAAATCTATATGAAAGGATTTAGATGTACTACATATTATGAAACACTCCTAAAAAAGGATATACTTTAATGATTCCACTAATTAATAAAGTGGAATCAACAAATAGTTGTCAGAAATATATAACTATCCTAGTTAGTACTACCAAAATGTAAGACCAAACACATATTTTAATAACTGATGACAAAAATATATAATTGTCCTAGATCATTATTAAACACTTTTCAAAAAGGATGTAGACTGTCCTAGCTCATTACAAATGGAGTTAATTTCAAAGATCTAAATTTCAGAGATATAACTGAATGGATGTATCTGCAATTATAAATGAATGTTAATTTCAGAGATCTAAATGGATGTTATCTGCAACTATAAATGGATGTCAATTGCAAAGTTTTAATTACTGATGACAGAAATATATAACTTTCCTAGCTATTATGAAACACTTTTCAAAAAAGATGTACTCTCATGCACAGTTCATAAGAATGATTCAAGAAACTAATTGGTTATCTGCAATTATAAATGGATGTTGATTGCAAAGATCTAATTTATAAATGGATGTCAATTGCAAAGATCTAATTTATAAATGGATGTCAATTGCAAAGATCTAAATTATAAATAGCAAAGTTCTTATGAATGAAACACTAATTAAAACACAGATAATCATGGATGACATTTATGGTTCCATGCAAACAATTATATTGAACCAAATTATGAAACAATAATTAAAGCAGAGATAAATGATAAACACAGATAACATCAATACATAATCAAGGATTACATGTATGGTTCCATGGAATCAATTAAATTGAATCAAATTATAAAAAATAATTAAAACAGGGGTAAATGGTAAATGGTAAACACTAATGAAACACTTATCATAAAACCATATCATTTCATTCAAATGGAGTACTATCACAAGCATGGATTAACCAAAGTAGCACATAATCTTAAGGTTTAACTAGCACAAGTTCAGATTTAAACAAATGCATATCTATTTTCATACAAAATTTTAGTTCATTCTTATTCAGTTATCTTAGAAGCATGGATTAACCAAAAGTAGCACATAATCTTAAGGTTTAACTAGCACAAGTTCAGATTTAAACAAATGCATATCTATTTTCATACAACAATTTTAGTTCATTCTAATTCAGTTATCTTAGAAGCATGGATTAACCAAACTACCACATAATCTTTTCAGGTTTAACTTGCACAAGTTCAGTCAAAAAATGCATATATATGTTCATACAACAATTTCAGTTTATTCAAATCAAAGAACCAAAGTGAACTTACTACACTACTCCTACTCAAACCAGCAATCCAATCACGGATTAATAGTGAAGAAAAGTACAGTGAACTAATAATGAATAATCATTGAACAAATAGATGTATACGACCAACAAGCATTGAACAGAAATTAGGACATACAAAACATATAAAATAAGTTCAAATTTTGAAGTCAAAAAATACATGTTACTAATAATGAATATATATATATATACAGTGGTCATGCAAATGGTTCACTATCCAGTTTCATAGACCAAAATAATTACATGTTCATTATTAGATAGAGTGGACTAATAATGAATATATAGATACAGTGCAATTGATTAAACTGATCCTTGAGGTAATATGAACACAGCAAAGCAATCTTAAACAATTGTTGCCTCTTCTATTCTTCATATTAATAATATAGCGAGGAGTCTATAAACTACCTGTCCCGCCCGGGACGCTCACGCAAGCGAAGTTTGAAGTAAATCGAACTAAATCAGAGGAAACCCTAACAAAAAAAGAGGAAACCGCATCGATGTACACGCGGCGGATGAATCGATCTACGTCACCTCATGCAGGCGCTGCTCCGATGGGCCTGCGTCGTCACCGCCACCGGCGGCGGCAGTTCCCTTCTCCGCGACAGCGCCCGCGGCGGTGGAAATGTCCGCCGCCACGACCTCCGTCGATGCAGAGATCCCCACCGCCTTCACGCCTACATCACCGGCTTCGTCACAGCCGCCGGTGGCTGCTGCTACCTCTGCCACCACGGCGCCCGCGACCTGTGCTTCCTCCGCCGCCACGACGACGGTGGCCGCTGCAACCTCCGCCTCCGCAGCTGCAACCTCCGCCTCCGCCGCTTTTAGGGCGGTTGCTGCAGACATTGCACACTTCGATCTCGTCGGACTAGTGGGAGAGGAATGGGCGGTGGAGAGGAGGGTTTTTTGCCGAATTGGGGGAGATTGAGAGCGTGGGGGTGGAGGTTACGGCGAATACCTTTTATACCGACTGACGATTCGGTTCTAGTGTGAACGCACCGCTACGCTGACGCTTCGGTTTCTTTTTTTTTCTGAGATAATGCCACGTCTGTCGCTACGGTACGAGTCAGCAGCACACGTCGGCGCCGTATAAATACGCGATACGAACTAGCGCAGACCCGCGCGGCCCGTATGGGCTTTCTAAAACAGAAAAAAATAAAAAAAATATTAACTAGACCCATCGCGGCCCTAATTGCGAAGGGGTACGGGATGATCACAGCCGTCCCTAGCGTTTTAATCTTTGGTGATAGTTTTTAGTTTGACCAAGGGGGGAGCACCAGAGCAAAAGTGGCATACTTATCATCTCTCCACGAGATTAGCAACAGCCTAACAACCTTCGACGGCGCAACGCGTCGCTCTACACCCCATCCTCCTGCCGCCTATATATACTCACACATACGCAACTCACAAAGGCATGGAGGATCCATCCATCAAAACCTAGTACACAGCCGACCACGCAACACAACCCACGCATCATCCATCAAAGCCCCATACACAGGTGTAGAAGGATAGAGAAGTTTGATGAAATCGATGTTTATTTCTTAATCCTTGAAGGCATATCTATAAAAATACATGACCAACTTAAAGTACAAGACAAGGCAAGAATAAATCATAATCTATCTTTTGTTTTCTAATAATCAATATACTCAATAACAGGTAAAACACCCAACCAAAACCAATCTATCCTTCCGTCACCCGAGCGCCCCCCAAGCAGCGTTAAAATAACAGGCATATCTATTTTAGCGCCGCTGGGGGGCGCTCGGGCGGCGAAACCGGCTTGGGGTGGCCGCCCCCCCCAGCCGCGCCCACAAGGCGGCCCCATGTTCGGCCGAATTCAACAAAATTGCTCGGCCTCCGTCATGGAGGCGCGGATGGCCTGGACCCGCCGGTCGAAGGGGGGCCCATGAGGCACAGGCACTACCGGCACGCCGCCGGCATTGAGCACCTACGCGCGTGTCCGGCGGGCAGGGGTAGTCCGCCCTAGCGAGGAGGACCGCCTCATAGACGGCGAGGATGTGGCGGTTGGCCATGAGGAGAAGAACGCGGAGAGAGAAGGAGGAGAGTGCAGGGTACGACGTCTCTCGGCAAGCCCACTTTATATAGCGGGAGGAGGCCTCATCGGGGCGGAACAGGCGGCGGCGCTGTCGTCGGACTGTTGGGCTACTCAACGCGCCGCATTGATTCCCTGCGGCCGGCGATTGAACTTGTCATCGGCGCCACATTGAATCTTTGCGGTGGCGGCAGGCGCGGGAAAGCCGAGGCGGGAGGATGAGGACGATGCATGTCTACACGCTGACATGTAGGGCCGGCACGTGGCGCGCGTGAAACGACACACGCGTTTTTTTCTCTTTTGCGCCGTTTTGTTTCGTCCGGCGCCCCAAGTGACCCCACCGCGCCGGGTCGGCTTGGGATCGCCGGACTCAATTTTGGCCCAATCCGACGCTATTTGAACCCTTAGGGGCACGATTGGAGGGATTTCATCCGTCCGGCACAAATAGCGCCGGTTTGAGAGCCTCTTGGAGGCGCGTCTGGAGATGCTCTAACCTTCGTGCAGATGGATCATCCGATGGGCAGCTAACGAGGAGACGCGCCCATGGCGGTCACACCCAATGCGCCGAAGGAGGAAAGGCGCGGCCACACGGAGTGCGCCCACTAGTAGAAAATCGCTCATCAGTACCGGTTCGGGAGGGCCTTTTGTACCGGTTTCCTAACCGGTACTAAAGGCCCGGTACTAAAGCCCCCCCCCCTTTGGTACCGGTTCCTTGCGAACCGGTATTAAAGGGGCCTCCACGTGGGCCTCCGGGAGTGCGCAGGCCAAAGGAGCTTTGGTACCGGTTTGCAATACAAACCGGTACCAAAGGTTAATTCAGGGTTTAGGGTTTTTAGGGGTTTAGGGGTATCGGATATCGCGTCGATGCTTAGGGAGGGGTTTAGGGGTATCAGACCGTTTCATATCGCGTCGATGAGCCTGCTACGCGTTTGGGTTTAGGTAGTACATGAAGATAAAAGGTGATGCATAGCAACTTGGTGCATATAATATATAACACATGTAATTGCGATCGCAAATTAAGTAGTATACGTATGCATGAAGATCGATCTTCATGCATATATAGTAGTGGTACTCTCCGAGGCATACTATCTATTACATGTAGAATAGTGGTACTCGATCTCCGAGTCAAACTATATGTTACATGTACATCATTCATAGTGGAACTCTCCGAATGGCGGTATGACGTCACGAAGGAAAAATCCCGCCAATTCATCGCCAATTGCTTTGAACCGTTCCTCGATTGAGATCTTGTCCCGCTTTCTTGCCAACTGTAAAAGAATGAGATACAAATGAATACATGAGCTATGTGTGTGTATATATATATCAAATCACAATCAAACAATTATTACTGAAACTAAGCACAACTTATATATGATAACAAAATAAATTTGTGAATATTGTTTTCGTACCTCTTTATTCATTTCATTATTTGTTCTCTCGCTGACAATTTTATGGATGTTCTCGCAAACGTAGTATCCACATAGATCAGTCCCCTGTGGTTGTTGCGGGGATTTCTGTACAAGAATATAATTCAATTAAACAATAATCAAGTATGATAAAGGTGTGTGGACCTAGGTAGTACTACTTACTTTGTTCAAACGCCATGTCAGCTTCGGTTTCCATTCATGGGACTTATCTTCCTTGATGAACGTTTCCCATACGCTGCCCGACAAAAGAAAATGCATAAAAAAGTTATCAATTAGTTGATATTAGGAAATTAACGAAAAAAACCGATATGAATTAAAATTACTTTTTGAGCATAAAATAAGTCGTCTTGTATTGTATAGCCTCTTTGTTAAGTGAGTCAAAGACTTCAACTTTTCCTTCGTACATATCGATAACGATAAGAATAGAGTGGAACCTGCGCACGTTTAAATATGCAGTGCCATATATATAAGTCATCAGTTAAAATTTGAACATCTCGTGAGAAAAAGAGAAATGTCTTATAAGACAGTAACACTCACTTGAAGTTGTAAGGCCAAAGTATTATCTTTTTGTCACGTTGTCGCTTCAAAAACCTTAGCAAAGTCTCCGGTGTATCCCTGTTAAAGATGGGATCCTCTATGGTTACTTCATGCATTGTATTCGGGTCAATGAACCCAATGTGCTTGATTTCATCCCTTTTGCATTCGAGCATCTTCGATCTGCATAATATAGCGCACAAAAGATTATAATTTGCAGACAAAGAACGAGCTGAGCTAAAGACTTCTCAAATTACATAAATAAATCACTTACAGACAATAGCAACTGATGATAGATTTGTCGAGGGCTCGGAGATTGTATAACTGAAAAAGATCACTGAAGTCAACGCTCACAGTGTATTCTTGGAAGTAGTGCTCTTCCTTAACTCCAACCATGATACACTGGATCCCTTTCTTTATGGAATTACTGTACCACGTATGCAAATTACGCATACTTGTTGGTAGCTTCCTGAGATTCTCGACCAAATCTTTCCCTTCAACATATTGATATGCTCCTTCATGTAAGGGGTACTCGATGGATTGTCGAGAACTTTCAACGGCCTTCTCGTCAAACACCATGAGAGGGGGGACCGATTGGACGGGTTGTTGTCCGAGCTGGTGCACTTGTTGTTTCCCTTTTTTCGCTGTGACACCCGATTGAGTGGGTTTTTTAGCCCTCATCATCTCGTCATACGACTTTTGTATAGAACGCCTATAGTCAGATGGCGGCGATGGTACAGGGTCATATAGATTCTCAACGGTACGCACAACTTTCACCGGATCTAGAGTCTTCTTAAAAGGGATCTCTGGCACTTTCTTAGCAAAAAAGGCTTTCAGCTCGGACTTAGAGGTTTCCGTGTTTTCCTTGATAGTTTTTTCCCAAGGTAACTTCTCAATAGGAAGCAGTGGTTTCTCCTTTCTAGGTCTCTTCCTAGGCGGTGTACCGTTCCGCTTAAAGGACGTTGTCTTACGCGGAGGATCTCGAGATGGCGGACTCACGCTGGGGTCCCTCTCAGGTAGATGTGGACTTTGCTGCTCATGTGGACTGCTACCAGGAGGAGTCGATGGCCTTTGATGCTCATGTGGACCGCTACGAAGAGGAGTCGGTGGCCTTTCCTGCTCAGGTGGACTACGAGGAGTCTGTGGCCTTTGCAAAAGGACGATGTGTTTCTTGGGCCATAGGGTGAAACCATGCTTGACATCGGCCATTGTCTTCTCATCGTCACCTCTAGGAAAATCAAGCTCCAATGTTTCATAACCCGAAACAACTTCATCCACCCCGACACGAACACAGCCAGGTGGAATGGGCATATGATGGTGCGTTGCTCCATCTTCATTAGGGTAAACATAGCCGAACGCCACCTTAACGGACACGTTCCTGAATAACATATGTAGCTCGCAATCTGTCTTCTCCGTGACATAATCCACGGGGTAGCTTCCTCCACATCCATCAAGATGCGAGGAACCCACACTGCTTCTTCGCTGAGATGGGGCGGCATCGACATGAGGATCATCATGAGGCTCCCTCTGATTTTTCTCAAGTGCCTCCACCCTATTTATCAATTCCGTTAACCTGTCTGACTCCTTCTTCTTCTTTCGCGAATGGCTTCTATAAGTGTCAGCGCACTCCGGCCACACTTCCTTCTTGTTGAGACCTGGGCGAGCTCGAACCCGTCCAACGTGTTCAGGATTGCCCAAAGCGAGTGTCAGCTCGTCATTCTCTCTATCGGGAATGTACTCTCCCTTTCTGACCTTTTCAATTGCATCTATAAGCTTCTCCGTGACTGCTTCAATTTTGCTCTTCCATTTCCCCCGCGCAACGATCTTCCCTGTCATTGGGTCCAACCCTGCCCCATGCGCGAACAACCAGAGCCTGGACCGGTCGGGCCAGTCCCATGTCTGTGGAGTGATTCCTGCATCCACCAGTTTATCTTCAAATGCTCTCCACTTCGGAATGGCAGTCTTGTAGCCACCTGACCCCAAATGATGGAAAAATTCCTTCTTTGAAGCATTTTTCTTATTTGTGACCGATCGGGACACATGAGTAGACGATTGCTTATACCTCTTAAATGCGGGCCAGTGATCTTTTATCTTCACTAGATTATCATTGAATACTGGATCTTCATCCTTATATTTCTCCCATAATTTTTTCTTCCATGTCTGGAATAGCATGGCCATCTTCTTGAGAGTCCATTCCTTCAGTTTCTTCTTCTGGCCTTCCGTCATGTCTTCCGGTAGGCTGAAGCGTGTCAGTAGATTGTCGAAAAGAAAAATTTTCAACGCGTCGTTGACATAACTAGCTTCAGTCCCCGCGTTCTTCGGCTTATGCCACTCTTGAATGCTGATCGGTACATGGTCCCTAACAAGAACTCCAGCTTGATTTATAAATTTGCGGCAGTGCTCTGTCGGATGCACCGGTTCACCGTTATCATTAAATGCGATGAGGGCTAACCTACCCTCGCCCTTTAGCAATTGCGTCGGGCCTCGTTTTGTTTTAACAGACTTGCTCGATATTGATCCAGAAGGCTAAAAGAAAAATGATTCGTTAATAAGTGCAACACATATAAATGAATGCATCTACTGATGAACATAGACTTGATACATAAATATACACCTCGCCAGAGTTTGTTATGGACACTTCATTCTCTCTTCTAATCTCTTCAGACTCAAATCCCTCACCGACATCGTTCAGAAATTGTGTGAGCTCAAAGTCATCTCCAGCGGGTTCCGGCCCACGGGCACTCTCAAATATCATAATCTGCACGGCTTCTTCTTGATCCTCATTTCGGACGAAGGTGTTGTCCTCCATAGCTCAATGTCACTACAAAATTAAGAAAACAATTAATTCATTCATCATTTCATGATCATAACAGATTGCCAGATGGATAACAATTGAAATGAAGAAAGCAATAACCCTAACCCTAACAATCGGCGCTCCTCTCGCTCTTCTCTCTATGTCGCAAGAGATACATGCACCACTCGGCACTCCTCACGGACATGCCCTCGAGCCGCTGCTTGCCCTAGCCTCCCTCTTCCTATCACTTCCTGCCACTCGGCACTCCTCACGTCGGCGCCGCGCTAGCCGACGAACACCAACCGGTACCAAATTTAAAATAAGGGATTAAAATTATTTTCCCAAATCTAAAATCTTAAAATCTAAAAGGCTTTATGATTAAAAGGCTTCTCATACTTTTATTGATCTTATATTTAAAATAAGGGATTAAAATTATTTTCCCAAATCTGTTTAATCCTTGGAATAAATTCAGAGATGAATATTATTATTTTGACTTATGAAATGTAATACTTATTGATAAATAATAAATAAAGAATATATAATTTATGTAACAGTTGTTCCTTTTTTCCTATGAATTTTATTTTAACATTTTTAATTTTCATTTTTTTTACAAAACAAACATGCTCTAAATTATTCTTTATTTGCCAATTTCTAAGGGATTAAATTGATTTATACCATTTTTTTAATCTGTTTAATCCTTGGAATAAATTCAGAGATGAATATTATTATTTTGACTTATGAAATGTAATACTTATTGATAAATAATAAATAAAGAATATATAATTTATGTAACAGTTGTTCCTTTTTTCCTATGAATTTTATTTTAACATTTTTAATTTTCATTTTTTTTACAAAACAAACATGCTCTAAATTATTCTTTATTTGCCAATTTCTAAGGGATTAAATTGATTTATACCATTTTTTTAATCTGTTTAATCCTTGGAATAAATTCAGAGATGAATATTATTATTTTGACTTATGAAATGTAATACTTATTGATAAATAATAAATAAAGAATATATAATTTATGTAACACTTGTTCCTTTTTTCCTATGAATTTTATTTTAACATTTTTAATTTTCATTTTTTTTACAAAACAAACATGCTCTAAATTATTCTTTATTTGCCAATTTCTAAGGGATTAAATTGATTTATACCATTTTTTTAATCTGTTTAATCCTTGGAATAAATTCAGAGATGAATATTATTATTTTGACTTATGAAATGTAATACTTATTGATAAATAATAAATAAAGAATATATAATTTATGTAACACTTGTTCCTTTTTTCCTATGAATTTTATTTTAACATTTTTAATTTTCATGTTTTTTACAAAACAAACATGCTCTAAATTATTCTTTATTTGTCAATTTCTAAGGGATTAAATTGATTTATACCATTTTTTTATTCTGTTTAATCCTTGGAATAAATTCAGAGATGAATATTATTATTTTGACTTATGCAATGTAATACTTATTGAATTATGAATTTATAGCAGTAAAAGAACATATTTTCAGCAGCATACATCAGTAAATAAGACACATTGTTCAAAATCTGAAAACAGCAGCAGCATACAACATACATCAAGTGAATAAACATTGTTCAAAATCTGAAAACAGCAGCAGCTAGCAACATAAATCTGAAAACAGCAGCAACCAGCAGATATTCCAGCAGGAGCCCTAGCAGCAGCCCTAGCAGCAGCCGGAGCAGGAGCCCTAGCAGCAGCAGCCCCATGGCCGCAGCAGCAGCAGCAGCCGGAGCAGGAGCCGGAGGAGCCCACAGCAGCAGCAGCAGCAGCAGGAGCCGGAGGGAAGTACATGGGCGAGGGAGGCGGGCCGGGAAGCTCACCAGCACGGCGCGCGACGGGCGTCCACGGCAGGGAGGGCGGCGGCGGTGAGCTTGCACGGCGACGGGCGTCCACGGGAGGCGGCGGCGGCGAGCTTCTCCTCGGGGGTGGGGGGCAGCGCGCGCAGAATTGGGGAAGAATGTGAGAAGATAGTGCTCGCGCGGGGTTATTTGGGGAGGGAAAGGACATTTGGTACCGGTTCCAACGTAAAACCGGTACCAAAGGTCTTTGGTACCGGTTGTTGCGGCGAACCGGTACCAAAGGTCAGCCCTGGTGCCACCCCACCTGGCCGAAAACCTTTCGTACCGGTTCCTAACACGAACCGGTACCAAAGGTCCAGCCCCTGGCGCCACTCCACCTCCCGAAAACCTTTCGTACCGGTTCTTAATACGAACCGGTACGAAAGACCCTTTTCTTTTTCTTTTTCATTCCTTTTCTGTTTCTTTCTCTTTTTCTTTTCTGTTTCTTTTTCTATTTCTTTCTGTTTTCTATTTCTATTTCTTTTTGTTTTCTATTTCTTTATTTTTCTATTTCTATTTCTTTTTTTCTGTTTCTTTCTCTTTTTCTTTTTCTTTTCTTTTCTGTTTCTTTTTCTATTTATTTCTCTTTTCTATTTCTTTTTCTTTTCTTTTCTGTTTCTTTCTCTTTTTCTTTTATTTTCTTTTATGTTTCTTTTTCTATTTCTTTCTGTTTTCTATTTCTTTATTTTTCTATTTCTATTTATTTTTGTTTTCTATTTCTTTATTTTTCTATTTCTATTTCTTTTTTTCTGTTTCTTTCTCTTTTTCTTTTTCTTTTCTTTTCTGTTTCTTTTTCTATTTATTTCTCTTTTCTATTTCTTTTTCTTTTCTTTTCTGTTTCTTTCTCTTTTTCTTTTCTGTTTCTTTTACTATTTCCTTTTTGTTTTCTATTTCCTTTCTGTCGGAGCTGATGTCATCCTCCAGCGCTATCCAGCGCTATGGTGGCGGTGGCGCAGAAGGGGAAAGAACTAGTGCCGACCAATCAGGAAGAAGCACACGGAATAAAATTTTATTACGATTGAACTCGAATTAAAGTACATAGCTCAACTGAAAATTAAGATACACATGGCTAGATTCGAATGTTGGAGTCGCCGATGTCGCGGTGATTTCCATATCTTACATACAGTAGCATCATTACACAAAAGTGATTCCAAAGTTATGATCCCTATCTAGCTAGTTTTCTTCGTGTGTTTCCCTTTCTTCGGATTGCGACGCAACCATGGACAATCTTCATTATTTAAGATGATGCTTGGGTCAGTTTTTACCTTGAAGGGTGGAATATCATCAAACTTATTATAATCTTCTGACATGTCTGTCTTGTCCTCTACTCCCACGATGTTTCTTTTTCCTGAAAGAACTATGTGGCGCTTTGGCTCATCGTATAATGTGTACTCTTGCCTTTCTTTTCTTTTTTTCGGTTTGGTAGACATGTCCTTCACATAAAAAACCTGAGCCACTTCACTGGCTAGGACGAATGGTTCGGTGTCGTACCCTAGATTCTTGAGATCCATTGTAGTCATTCCGTACTGCGGGTCTACCTGTACCCCGTCTTTCAGGTTGAACCATTTGCACCGGAACAAAGGGACCTTGAAATTAGGTCCATAGTCAAGTTCCCATATCTCCTCTATGTACCCATAATATGTGACCTTCTTCCCGTTGCCCTCTGCTGCATCAAAGCGGACACCACTGTTTTGGTTGGTGCTCTTTTTATCTTGGGAGAACGTGTAAAATGTATTCCCATTAATCTCGTACCCTTGAAAAGTCGATATAGTCGAAGATGGTTGCTTGGCCAACAAGTATAATTGTTCTTCATCAGTGACATTCATTAGACGATTTTGCAACCAACCGCCGAAAGTCTTCATGTGTTCTCCATCAATCCAATCTTCACGTTGCTCCGGGTATTCGGAGCGTAAGATATCCTTGTGTTCCACTATGTACGGAGCCACCAAGATAGAATTATGTAGAACTGTGTAGTGTGCTTGAGTGAAAGAATGTCCGTCCATACACGTTGTTGCTTTCTTCCCTAGCGTGCCTTTTCCACCCAGTCTCCCCTCATAGCGCGATTCAGGAACACCGATCGGCTTAAGGTCAGGAATAAAGTCAACACAAAACTCAATGACCTCCTCTGTTCCATATCCCTTGGAGATGCTTCCTTCTGGCCTAGCACGGTTATGAACGTACTTCTTTAAGACTCCCATGAATCTCTCAAAGGGAAACATGTTGTGTAGAAATACAGGACCGAGAATGCTAATCTCTTCGACCAGGTGAACTAGGAGATGTGTCATAATATTGAAGAAGGATGGTGGGAACACCAGCTCGAAGCTGACTAGACATTGCACCACATCCTTCTGTAAATTTTGTAGAGTTAGTGGATTGATCACCTTCTGAGAAATTGCATTGAGGAACGCACATAGCTTGACAATGGGTACTCGAACATTTTCCGGCAGAAGCCCCCTCAATGCAACCGGAAGTAATTGTGTCATAATCACGTGGCAGTCATGAGACTTTAGGTTTTGAAACTTTTTCTCTGACATGTTTATTATCCCCTTTATATTCGACGAGAAGCCAGACGGGACCTTGATGCTACTCAATACTTCAAAAAAGATCTCCTTCTCTTCTTTGGTAAGAGCGTAGCTGGCAGGACCTTGATACTTCTCTGGATTCAGGTTGTTTCCTTGGTGGATACTTTGCTGGTCTTGCCGTGCATCCGGTGTATCTTTTGTCTTCCCATACACGCCCAAGAAGTTTAGCAGGTTCATGCAAAGATTTTTCGTCACGTGCATCACGTCGATTGCCGAGTGAACCTCTAGGAATTTCCAGTAGGGTAGCTCCCAGAATATAGACTTTTTCTTCCACATGGGTACGTGTCCGTCAACATCATGCGGAACAGATTGTCCGCCAGGACCCTTTCCAAAGATCACTTTTAAATCCTTGACCATATCATATATAACATCCCCAGTAGGGCGGGTAGGCTTCGTTCGGTTATCTGCCTCACCTCTGAAATGCTTTTCTCTCTTTCTTACGTGATGTTGTTTTGGAAGAAATCGACGATGCCCCAGGTACACATTCTTGTTTCCCAAATATATACTGTCAGTCTCACCTAAACAGTGTGTGCATGCATTGTATCCCTTGTTTGACTGCCCTGAAATGTTACTAAGAGCAGGCCAATCATTGATGGTTACAAAAAGCAAGGCATGCAGGTCAAATTCCTCCTTTTTGTGCTCATCCCACACACGTACACCTTCTTCACGCCACAACTGTAAAAGTTCTTCAACCAATGGCCTCAGGTACACATCAATGTCGTTGCCTGGTTGCCTCGGGCCTTGGATGAGCACTGGCATCATAATGAACTTCCGCTTCATGCACACCCAAGGAGGAAGGTTATAGATACATAGAGTCACTGGCCAGGTGCTATGACTGGAGCTCTGCTCCCCGAAAGGATTAAAGCCATCTGTACTTAGACCAAGTTTTAAGTTCCTTGCGTCATCTGAAAATGACTTGAACTTTCTGTCGATTTTTCTCCACTGCGACCCGTCAGCGGGGTGTCTTAGCATCACATCATTCTTACGGTCCTCTTTGTGCCATCGCAACAACTCGGCATGCTCTTTGTTTTGGAACAAACGTTTGAACCGTGGTATTATAGGAGCATACCACATCACCTTCGCAGGAACCCTCTTCCTGGGGGTGGACTCGCCCTCAACATCGCCAGGGTCATCTCGCCTGATCTTATACCTCAGTGCACCACATACCGGGCATGCATTCAAATTCTCATACTCCTTGCGGTAGAGGATGCAGTCATTGATGCATGCATGTATCTTCTGCACCTCTAATCCTAGAGGGCAGACAACCTTCTTTGCTTCGTACGTACTAGAGGGCAATACGTTCTCCCCTGGAAGCATCTTCTTTATTATTTTCAGCAACTTTTCAAATCCCTTGTCAGTAGTACCATTCTCTGCCTTCCATTGCAGCAATTCCAGCGTGGTACCCAGCTTTTTCTGGCCATCTTCGCAATTTGGGTACAACAGTTTGTTGTGATCCTCTAACATTTTCTCCAACTTCAACCTCTCCTTTTCACTTTCGCAGTTTATCTTCGCATCAAGAATGGCCCGACCCAAATCGTCATCGGGGTCATCAAAAATCGGGTCATCAAAAATTGGCTCTTCTTCAGCTTCGTCTTCCCCCATTCTACTATCACCGTCTTCAGTGAAAATAGGATAGTTGTCACTATCCTCTTCTTCTTCGTTGTCTTCCAATATAACCCCCCTTTCTCCGTGCTTGGTCCAACAATTATAGCTGGGCATGAAACCGTTCTCCAGCAGGTGGACGTGAATGGTCTTTGAGGTAGAGTAATCCTTCATATTCTTACAGGAACTACATGGACAATAGATGAAACCATTCGTCCGTTTGTTTGCCTCAGCCACGCTGAGAAAATAATGCATGCCTTTAATGAAGTCGGGATGGCACCGGTCACCGTACATCCATTGCTGACTCATCTGCATTATATATGTATATCAAAAATCATTAATTAGACAACATCATAGATATATCAAAATCATTATATATGTACATATGTATATCAAAAATCATCAATGAAGGATGAATCGGGTGGGCATGGGACAGGGATGAATCGGGTGGGCATGAGCTAAATTAGTACCGGTTCTCCACATGAACCGGTACCACAGCCCTGGCCCCACCCGGGTCTGAATCCCACCAATCAGGAAGAATCGGGTAGGCATGGGACAGGGATGAATCGGGTGGGCATGAGTTAAATTAGTACCGGTTCTCCACATGAACCGGTACCACAGCCCAACGGTGCATTTGATGTGCGGGCACTCACGAGCTACAGTTGGGCTGTATGCAGGCGAAACCGTGTGTTTTGTTGATATATCTAGAAATCCTTCAGTTCATCGAGACTTTTTGTGTCTTCAAAATGAACCATTCAAAGCCACATCATCAATTTTCACCCCTGTCTGACTTCATCTGTCTTCATTTTTTATTCGCTTGTGTCCTTTGCTTATTGCGCCGTAACCATCAATTTTCAACCCTTTCTGACTTCATATGTGCGGAAACTAAGTTTTTTTTATAAAAAAGAAGGGGCTCACCGAGGTGGTACGGTGTCGGCTAGGGGACGACGCTGGCGATCGACAACGGTGAGGACGGGGATGATACCAAAACCTACAAAACATAATATAGTTTCAGCTCAAATTTCATATAAATAAAATAAAATCCCAACCTTAGCTAGGCATTTCATCGAACACCTTGCTAGCACTAGAAAAATAATACGAGTTAACTAGCAAAGAGATGAGCTAAATTAGGAACGCCGGAAGAAAGGATGATATTGCTAACCTTGGATAGATAGATGTCGTTAATCTTGTTAAAATGGTGGACAAAAAATGAAGATTTGTTGAGTGTGAGAGGTGCAAAATGTTTACAAATGTGTGAGAGAGAGGTAGAAATGAAGGATGAATCGGGTGGGTGCATGGAACAGGGTATGAGTATGCTTAATTAGTACCGGTTCTACACTTGAACCGGTACCAAAGGACCAGCCCTGCCGTCTGGAAAACCTTTAGTACCGGTTCCTAACTAGAACCGGTACTAAAGCTCCGCACGAACCGGTACGACAGCTCCTCGTCCGCCTGGACGCCCAAACCGATACGAAAGCCCCCTTTAGTGCCGATTCGTAATGAAACCGGTACTAAAGGCTTAGACGGTTGCCCCATTTTCTACTAGTGGCCTTAGAAGAAGGCGGCGAGTACAACGCGTCGACGACGGGTCGCAGCGCTGCCGACGTCCCCGAACGACACCGGATGTACGTACAAGAAGACAGGCCAACGGTGCCATATTCCATGTGCCGCATCAATCTGCATCAACACAGCCATGAAGAGAAGCTGTCGTTCAAAGATTCATTAATCTCTCCTTCAACGTTTGCATCTTATTCAATGAACTGTCTTATATCTTTGTCCTTTTCGTCTCTTTTCATTTCAGTCATCCAGCAAGCAAGGAGAGGACACGGAGAAGGCATCCTACAATGTACACGCAACCAAGAGGCAGAGGCAGTACGCACCGACGGAGGCCACGAGCACCGCGCCACGAACGACGATCACGCTGGCAGTCGCGGCGCCACCGGGGACACGGAGCTTTCCGACGTCCTACCAGGCGCCGACTTTGCCACACCGACGCCATGAAGGTCGGCAACACCGAGCTCACCGACATGCCGCTCACCATCGACTTCGTCAGGTTTACGCCTTAAAGGTCGACGATACGGAGCTCGCTTATGTGTCACCCGTCCCGTCGCTTGCTTTGCCACGCCGACGCCATGAAGGTCAGCGACACGGAGCTCGCCGACTTCGTCATACACTGGTGCCATGGACGCTGACGACACGGAACTCATCGCCATGATGCCTCCCGAGTAGGACGTGGAGCTCGCGGAGGTGTTCCCCACCGTCTACTCCGACAACACGGCGGCCCGCAAGACGATGAAGCGGAGATCATCGCCGTGACGCCGCACGGCAAGTTCTTCATCAAGTCGGCGCCATGGAGGAGTAGGACGTGGAGCTTGCAGAGGTGTTGCCCATCGTCTACTCCGATAACCCAGCATCGCGGAAGACGATGAAGTGGAGCTCGCCGAGATGCAGAAGACGACGCACCGAGCACATGGACGAGTAATTGATCCTCGTCTACACTATGAAGGCCAACACACAACGAAGGGCGGCGACTCTAAGCGCCCACCAATGGAGGCCGCGACTATGCGCCAGTGAGAACTCTCGACGTACCACGACGATGCCAGACACCCGCCGAAGGACAGGCCGGCGGTGTCTTATTTCATGCACGGCCACAAACTGCATCAGCACACATCCAGGGAAGTCTGGTGTTCAGAACTTCACCACACGAACGACAACAAGGAGAAGATCGAGTCTATATTGTTTATCTTCTTCAATGATATGTCTAATTAATCCCTTTGCGATCTTACTTCCTCTCTTTTCCACCTCTCTCTTTTCAGTGCATCCAACAAGGAGGCGACGGGAATCACCATGGAGGTGGCGGCAAGATGATCGGAGTTGGCTCACATGTAATCGAAGAAGACGTCTTGTACAAATTGCCCAACATCATCTTCACCTCTTTATCAACTACACCCCTGCCATCGTCATCAACATCCAGCCCGGCGAAGAAGCCGACTGCATCAACATAGCATTGACATCTTCATCGACTTCGCACCCGAGGGCGAAGAGGACACCAACTACATCAACTCTTCATCCGGCGAGGACACCGTCTACAACATACCTACGCCCACTCTACATGTCGTTGCCATCTTCTTCAACTTATCGCCTCACAAGGACGTCGACTACACCGGCGCCCCGTGATTCTTCTACAGCAACCGTCTTCACCGAGCGGTGGTCGTCACCGTAACGACGACGCCCCGAGGTCTACATCCACAGTATCGTCGTCATCTTCAAACAACGTCACCACATGGCGACACTCGAGTCTACTCCAACTTCTACACCAACACTCTTCCCCGACATTGTTCGAGCTCCGACGAGGCGAAGCCACTCCACCGACATGTCTTTTTCCGATGAATCAACCCATATCTTGCCGGGCACCGATGAGGCGAAGGCAAGCCACCATGCCGACGAGGCGGACACCACCAGGCCGAGCACCGACGAGGTGAAGGCCGCCCATCTGTCTGAGCTGACGAGGCCAGACATCTTCATCATCGGACATCGACAAGCCGGAGGGATACGACAACGCATCGCCGGAGCGACGGATGTACCGCTCAACCCTCTATTTCACCACATCATCACCATCATCTACACCGAGATCTTGGAGAAGACGAGACTTGAAGACGACGACCATTGCAGCAGCTTAATCGGAGGTGGTCCGCGACTTCGACTCACGGACGTAATTAATCGGGAGCTTTTCGGGGCCCCGTGAACCAGAACTTCACAATCTCCCAAGTCATGATTGGCCGCGCTAGTAGGCCACGGAGCGCATATGTAAAGGGATCTTGTAATTTGTTTCTCGCAAGAGAGATTAATAAAGTGCATGTTTTCCTCTATTTTATTTGTGTACTTAGTACACTGGCACGCCCGCAATCTTTATTTCCCCTGGCGTGTAGAAAGATAATAACATAATAACGCATCGTTATTTTTATTATTTTTCGTGTTAAAAAAGACATAAAAGAGATCATGATCAGAGGTGATGAATATATGATGAACAATCTGATCATAACAATAATTCTCCAGCAAAACTAAATAGCATTCACCACAGCTTTCCGGGGCCCCATGAGCCAGAACTTCACAATCGCCCAAGTCATGATTGGCCGCGCTAGTAGGCCACGGAGCGCATATGTAAAGGGATCTTGTAATTTGTTTCTCGCAAGAGAGATTAATAAAGTGCATGTTTTGCTCTATTTTCTTTGTGTACTTACTACACTGGCACGCCCACAATCCTTATTTCCCTGGCGCATAGAAAGATAATAACATAATAACGCATCGTTATTTTTATTATTTTTTGTGTCAAAAAATGTTGGAAATATGCCCTAGAGGCAATAATAAAATGTTATTATATATATTTCCACGTTCGTAATTAATGTTTATATTTCTGTGCTATAATTGCAATAACCCTGACTATGAGATTCAGAAGAAAACTCACTTGCATGTGTGGAAATGTAAACACCAAGAGTTCCTGGTTTAGCCTCTAAGACCAGCTCATGTGCTAACTGATGATTACGTTTTCTTAATCATGGACATTGTTCTTGTAACAAGGATGTCAGTAGCAATGGGAACATATTGTTAGCAGAACAATGATGTTGAACCGACCCCAGTATTGAATGATATACTTAGAGATCACATCGTAACTACGTTATAAGTCATATCATGAAATGTTATCATATACGTAATTCCTTAGACCATGAGAGTATCGAGTTGCTTCACACAGGAAGACATGCTTTGGTTCTTAGATGAATCCTCCCGTAAATGGGAAGTAGCAAAATAAGTTCTGGGTATGTCAGATGGTGTGGCTAGTGATTGTGATAGTTCAAGAATGGGATTTGCTCCTTCACGATGAAGAGATATTGACTTTGGGCCCACTCGGTATGACGGTATCCATTCTAGTCTGGCCAGACGCATTGTGATTTAATCACGGGGATACCGGAATACAATAATGAGAAATAGAGACAAACGAGCAAAGAGGATAACGAGTGGCTTGTGTTCAAGAAGTTGTTACACATGGGTGCCAAACATCTCTCCTCTAACTTTGTCATATATCACGAAGCAAAGGGAATGGTACATGACTAAACATAAAGGTTCACTCGAAGTTTATTCGTGTATGTGCGGGAGTCAACATGGATGTCCATGGCTCCGCTGTTGATTATTGGCTATTGACAAAACCCTGTTGACCTATGTTCGGAAGATGTTCTGAGTCATGTCCGCATTATACCGAACCTATTGGGTCACACACTTAACGAGTAGTAATGTGTTAGAGAACTAGGAGATGAAAAGAGAAAGGGTACCGGAATTGTTTCCGGGTAGCACTAGAAGTGTTCTAGGTGGTGCCGAATGGTTTTAGAATATTTGAGAACGGTCTCGAATGATTCCGGAACATTCAAGAAGAGTCTTGAAGTGGTAACAAGACATCCGTGATAGTCTCGGAAGGTTTTGCAACATTCGGTAATAGTTGTGGAAAGGTTACGGAACATCGGGAAAATTGTTCCGGGACTTCCGGAAATGTTCCGGGAGGTTTCGGAAGGTTCCCAGGAGCTTATGGAAGTATCCGGAGGGTTAAGGAACTCTCCAAACCGCGGAAACCGACGTTAGACCAAGTAGGAAGGTCCACAAGGTCGTAACTTGGAAAGAAAAGGACTTTCCTTGAGTCCAAGGCCCAGACGCCAGGGTCCATGGCGTTTTGGACCAGGACGCCGGGGTCCGCGGCGTTTCGGCGGGGAATCCGTGTTGGACTCCTCCTGGTGGCCAAAACCGACTTTGGGGAGAACCCTCGCCCAAGTTGCGACCCCAGGCTTCCACCTATATATTCGGGGGCAGGGGTAGCCCCAAAGACACACCAGAAAAGCCCCAAGGCTGCCCCAGCTAAATCCCACGCGCCTCTAATTCTCTTCGGGCTAGATCGTTCTAGTCCGGACGCCGCTAGGCTCTTCTCCCTCTAGTTTCTCTCGGTGGCGTTCTTCTCTGGACGGCGGAGCGCTGTTGGATTACTACATCGGGATGTGTGGATACCGGTAGAGGGATCATACCTTTGATCCTTCTTCGAGGTCCTTCTTCTTCCTCGGAGATCATGTTCGTGGGACTTGATCGGGACGGATCGCGGGACAGATCGCGCAACGGATCGTGGAACGGTACGCGGGATCGATATCCTCTCGGTTGGGAGGTCATTGAAATTCCTAGCTGTGGGGATATGCACCAATGGTCTTCACCAACTCTACTTCTGCTACGTTGGTTGGTGAGCCATGACCTAAAACCTTGTATGCAATCTTCTTGGATGATCTTGGGTTCTTGCTTCGTAGGCCGAATTTTTTTGTTTTCTACTACGTTTCCCAACAGTGGTATCAGAGCGATCCTTGATTAGATGCATGTTTAAGTCTAGATCATATGTGTGATATGAGGCATTGATTTTCTTGTTGCTTCCCTGTCATGTGATTTTTTCTATGCTTGATGGCAAGTTGAGGTTTTGCTACAAGGATTGAGTTTTCCATCGATCCCTCTATGCTGCTTTCAGTATGCTGGTTGTTGGGAATGTGCCCTAGAGGCAAATAAAATATGTTTTATCGAGCATATTCCATTAGTTCATAATACGTTTGATACTATGCTAGAACTGTATTAAGCGGAAACATTAATACAGGTGTGGTATACAAACAACCAGGTCCCTAGTAAACCCTAGTATACTAGTCCATTGGGCGATTGATGATCAAGGTTTCCTGATCATGAGACAATGGCGTCTGTTGACAATGGAGTCGTATCATTGGATAATGATATGATGGACATACACCCACCAGAAGTGTTGCGATGTGATCAAGTCACATAGTTCGACATTGCGATAACTATAACGTAGTGACCAGATCCTTTGACCGTAATGATCATACGTAATTGTCATCTATGAGGAGACTTTGATTTGTATCCCACCGCCTGACTGAAATATGCTGGCCATAACGGTGCACTTTGGGTATTCCGAAATAGATGGTTGATGAGTATGCAAATAGATCAAAGCGGGATTTGTCCATCCGTGTGACGGATAGGTACTCTGGGCCCACTTGGTGATGTTACATCATAAAGTTTGCAAACGTGTGACTAGGTCACGGAGTTGTAATATCACGGGAACGAGTAAACTTGTTTGTTGAGAACGAGGACGGACTAGGTATATTGGATACCGATGATCAAACCTCGGACAAGCAAAGTACCATGGGACAAAGGGAACAGGCACACGGTTAACGGATCCAACAGCGATTGAAGTTCATTCGATGGAAGCGCAGGGGCTTTCAAGGATTGTAACCAGGTCCAATTGATTAGTCATTGATCAATGAGAATTGTCTCGATCATGTCTGCTGTTTACCGGACCGTAGGGTATTACACTTAAGGGTACTCGACGCAGTAAGGATTGATTCGGGATCACCGGAGAAATTGGAGAGAACACCGGAATTGTTCCGGTGATGGCCGGAATTGTTCCGATGAAGGCCGGAAGTTGTTCCGGGTATTTTGAAAGGTTCAAAATATATTTAATAATGTTTAATATATGTTTTATTATTTAATTATCTGAATTAAATATTAAAATGTATTTAAATATAATTAAAAATGAATTAAAAGGCATATGGGCCTCATAGGGCCCATTAGGGGGAGAGGGAGTCTTCCCCCATGGGCCATGGCGCCATGAGGGGGCCCACCCCCCTTATTGGTGCGCCATAACCCCCCCCCCCCTTGGGATTAGTCCCACCCCGGAAGGGGAAGGGGGGTGTCACCCCTCCTTGGCCTATATAAGGAGGGGTAGAGGTGCCCTTTTAATCATGAATTTTTGAGAAAAGTTTCTCATCTCTCTCCCTTCTTTCTCCTTCCTTTGAGCGGACTCCCCTTGTTTGGAGGCTGCTCTGGGTTGGGGATTTCTCCACTATACGCACGCCGTCGTGCTGCTGGAATCGGGATCCGAATCCATCTTCTTTCCGCTGCTCTACTGGTTCGGAGCCCGGAGGGACGTCGGGTATACTGTATGTGTATAATCCCGCGAGGCACTACACTTGTGGTGCTACTTCATCGTCGTGGCCGGATCGCGAGGTCTTCATCAGCAATGTTCCGACGGGGACGTAATCCCGTCATCGGTCTGCAAGGATCGGGTGGCTACAGGAGTCATCGTGGATCTGCGCGGCATCGGGGATTGCCGGTACGACTACACCAACCACGTTCATGCGGGAACGTTTCCCGCTTAACGGACTACATACTGGTATGTGATCTATTTCTGTCCGTTACTTGCATCAGCATAGCATAGGTCTTGGTATTGGGTATCGTAGGTCAAGGAAAAATTTGTGTTTTCTGCCCCGAACCCTAACAGTGGTATCATGAGCAAGGCTATGCGTAGATGTATTGTACGGATAGAACACATCTAGTATGTGGGCATAAATTCTCAATTGTTACCCTCTCACGTGTACTCATTTAGCGTTGCGGCAATGTTTGATGAAGCGGCCCCCGACCGACCTTACGCGTTTACGCGAGACTGGTTCCACGCTTGACATATGGCTTGTACCATATAAAGTGGCTGGGGGGTGTCTGTCTCTCTGCATTAGCGATGCGAAGATGTTTGCAACGGAGGGCCCCGACAGGGGTGTAATAGAGACAATTGCGGGATTGGTGTTGTGGCTTGTTTTCGCAGGATAGAAAGCGGTTCTTTTCTCGAAACCCCTAGCAGCCACGTAAAACTTGCAAAAGATAAAGTAGAAAGGCGTTTTCAACTTTAATTTGCATGTCGGGGGGAATCATAGCATGTATGATTTATGTTGCATCCTGTTTTTGCTAATATGTTAGATATACGACGGTAGCATAATAGGATGATCCCTCACTAATCCAACAAAGTGTCCTTCCTTAGTGAAGCACCATCTGGAAAGTTCTTCATTATGGAGGCATCACGTGTCACACGGGTGTCAAACATTTTTACGTTCACAAGAGATGGGTGGAGCAAGCCTAGCATGTACAGAAACATGGCCTTGCATACGCAGCATATACTCACTAAGGTTATTGTGGCGAGCCTGGCATGTGCAGACATGGCCTCGGGACACAAGAGACCGAAAGGTCGAGCATGAGTCACATAGATGATGTGATTGGCATGATGGCCTACCTTGAACAACATACTGATGGTCGTGTCACACGGGGGAGGTATGTTCTTCAAGGATCGTGTAATCACTTAGAACAAACTATGAGGGATGTTTGTCTGAGTGGGAGTTCCAGAATTGTTTTTGAAACATGAACTCCATATTATGAACTTAATCTTCATGTCTTTGCAAATATCATTGTAGATAACGTCATACCAATGTTTAGAACTATGGCTCTTTTAGTATGATAGAACTTAAGGTAAATGGGTCTTACTTCATTGATGTGTACCAACACCATTAGAGACATACTCGTTAGTAATGACTTGTTAAACATAATACGAAGAACTGCTAGGAGATACACCTGATAACTCCGTATTCAAGGAAGATGATGATGAGTATCGTACTCACCGTCACTTATGAATGACTGTCCAATACACCATACTTCATTCTATGAGTCTGAATTGTGAATGCATGTTAACCAACACGTATGACGTGCTAGGTGAACTTGAAAGCACTTGGTCACAAATCAGAGAAATGGAATATGAGTATATGGACGGGGTTTCTTTCAACTATGGTGGAAGGAACAACCTGCTGAGAAAGTCACTTGGAAAATGTATAAGATACATGGAACACCTTGTGTATAACTTGGACTACTGAATGACTGGTTACTTTGCGATAACTAGGGAGTTACATCCGCTTCCTCCTAGTTACAAAGACCATGTCTGGACTATGTCATGAAGGAGAATCGTTCACCTGTCATGAGGTCATGGTTAAAGTTAAGAACTTTAAGAGTAGAACCAATGCAGGAATGGTCATTGACGGAGAAGGTATATTTGATATACGAGTTATAAATGTCTTTCCCACGAAACACTAATTGCGGTTGATTAAGTATTCGATGCTTGAACTTACTGCTTGAGAGTGGCTTGGAAGGGATGAGGTGACAATGTGTGCTGACGGAAATCAAGATAGTTGATGGTCGACAACACTCTCCCTCTACATCTATCAATTGATTAATATATGAATAAATTTTATGATCGTTTGAATGAGGACTTTATTAGTGTGTCTTGCATCTCGCAAAGACAATTATTCATATTAGTGAGAATGAAGTCAGTTGTTCCCCTTTTATGAATGATATCTATTATGGTCACATTACGATTATGAATGAGTTATTCTTATATTGATGATAGTTGTTTGATCATTTATAAGAAATATTGTAATGCCAAGAAATATCCAGGCTTAATAATGACACTACAGTTTAAGTCATGAATGGTATGATGATGTCTTAAGATACTTGATCTCTTGACATATACAAACCATGCTTTTGAGGTGAGATGACTAAAACCTCGCATTCTGGTAAAACAGATTGTGTACTGATTGTTGAGTATCATACATTGTGATGTATCGTATGTCAGCATGTGGTGAATTTCATTATTTCGTGAACTTCGTATGTGGACTTAGATGAATATTTGTATTCACTAATGAAACATGAGTCTGAAATAGTTTGATATGATCAAAAGGGATTTCAGAGTAAAAATGGATATTAAATTAACAAGAAAGACAAGTCTCTACGATTTGATCAAAGTGACAAATGTTTTGAGTTAGTCTTGGGAATAAAGACTTGTGTGAAAGTTGTTCCACAAATTGCAATGTCTTGAGACACTTCAATATGATTGACGTGCATGAACATTGTGATCATATTCTATGAAAAAGTGTATGGTCTAAGTTATCTCTTACCAAGTTACGTTATTATTGTTTAGAGTTATTAATTTAATATGCAAACACTCACTTCAGCATAGGGAACCATCTGAGTTCGTGGAAACCAACACTATATATGTCATGGTGTATTGTGGTTTCTAGGAAGCTTGATTTATGTAAGATAAATTATCTTTGTAGTGTATCCTTAGACAACTATGGATGCATCTTCCACAACTAGAACCAAAAGGAGCAAAACTTGTATTGCTATGTTTGGTGTTTGTCAAGAATTGTTCTTGATAAATGTGGTAATGGAAGAAAAGTGAAAGTTCAACCAAGGTAATTGACCTTGCCTCCAAATGTCAGAGTAGTGCAACGGAATATGTTCCGGAAGCAAGGCTCTACAATAAGAGGAGAAACTAATGATAAAGATCATGATGTTTTGAAGGGAGCTTTTACTAAGAAAGGTAGGATTCAAGAATATATATATTTGCCCTTGGTGAAAAATGATATTCATGATTCACTTGTCATGTTAATGGAACAAGACATTCCTACGAACTACAAAGAAGCGATGGTGGACCTAAGTACGAGATATGACTATGAGTCATGAAATCTTATGTTGAGTTACATTTAAGATTGCTTGAATCTTATCAAGTAAGGAGGTTACTAGATATTCACAATAACTTCAGAGTTATGAGGAATAAATGTGAACATCAAAGGGACGTCAAGATTGGTTTGTCACAAAGATTGTTTCTGACAAATTCAATGGGTTGACTACAATGTGTAGCAATGCTTGAGTCAAAGGGATATTCACTACGATTGATCCAGGATTGTTATCAATACCGTGACTTCCTCAAATCCTGTATTTGAAGAAGTGTTGTAATTGGTACAACAACAAGGTTTTGGAAAAACATATGGATACTAGTGTCTCGTAAACTGAATTCTCGATTTGATGAATGATCAAAGGATTTTGGACTTAGCCAAAATATCGAGGAAACATGCATTTGCATGAAACTGAGTGGGAGCTGAATAGTTTCCTGAAACTTGATATATGTAGACGACATATTTTGAGTGGGAGCTATGGGAGTATTATCCTAGCCTTATATGTAAATGACATATTTGAGTAGGAGCCATGTGGTTAGTATCCTGAACTTAATATGTGTCTGACATATCTAAGTGGGAGCCATGTGGATGTTATCCTTGTCTTATATGTGGCTGACATATTTGAGTGGGAGCAATATGAGTGTTATCCTATAACTTAATATGTGCATGACATATTTGAGTGGGAGCATGATAACATTCTCATATATGGGTAACATATTATGAATGGTGCAGTTTGTGTTAATGATTATTTGAATCGTTCATAAATGAAGATGAATAAAGTATTAAGCATTAAAGATCTATTAAGATAGATATGTGTTTAATAACATTGAGTCGTAATACTTTCCTGGATAAGATTCTGAAGGAGTTCAGAATGGGACAAGTCAAGAAGTGGTCCTTACTTGTATATCCAAGAGAAGTATTGAGTTAATCTCAGTACAAGAACAATGGTTAATGGTTAATGAAAGAAATGGATGTGCTGGATCCTCTATGCCTTTGTCATAGGTTCTTTCATATAAAACCAGAGTTATGTACTCGACGTAATGTGACCCAAGTTCTTAGTAGTAAGAACATGTTGTGATATGATTTATGAGTAAATCATTGAACAAAGAGTTAAGTTTATCCTTCAGTGTCTGGAGAGAACTGAGGATACATCTCAAATTTGTAAAGGATAGTGGACTTGACCATAAATGTTATGCTGGTTCAAGTTTTGACACTAACCTAGAAAATTGAGATATCATACTAATGAATGCCTAAGTTGAAAGAAACATGGTTAGACATCAAAGTTGCATACAATGCACTAAGGATTGAATCTACATTGATGTGGCTGCTTTAGAAGTAGCAGGAGTTATATTATGGCTTAAGAAGTTCGACTTCTGATTGAGTGAGTTTCAAGTGTGCATGACTATGGGAAAGTCCGCGTGACCCACCGGATGTCATTGCTGTGACACAACAAACGAAGTCTCATTTCACCGCCAAATATATATACCTCATCATTATAGTGGATAATGGAGGAATGTCAAATTAGGTGACATTATGATTTGCAAAAGGACATACGGTTCTGAATGGTACCCAGACCGTTGATACAACCTCTTCCACGGGCAAGCATGATCAATAAGGAGTTATGATCCAGAGAAAATGCAACTAGATTATTTGTACTCTAGTGCAAGTGGGAGACTGTTGGGAATGTGCCCTAGAGGCAAATAAAATATGTTTTATCGAGCATATTCCATTAGTTCATAATACGTTTGATACTATGCTAGAACTGTATTAAGAGGAAACATTAATACAGGTGTGGTATACAAACAACCAGGTCCCTAGTAAACCCTAGTATACTAGTCCATTGGGCGATTGATGATCAAGGTTTCCTGATCATGAGACAATGGCGTCTGTTGACAATGGAGTCGTATCATTGGATAATGATATGATGGACATACACCCACCAGAAGTGTTGCGATGTGATCAAGTCACATAGTTCGACATTGCGATAACTATAACGTAGTGACCAGATCCTTTGACCGTAATGATCATACGTAATTGTCATCTATGAGGAGACTTTGATTTGTATCCCACCGCCTGACTGAAATATGCTGGCCATAACGGTGCACTTTGGGTATTCCGAAATAGATGGTTGATGAGTATGCAAATAGATCAAAGCGGGATTTGTCCATCCGTGTGACGGATAGGTACTCTGGGCCCACTCGGTGATGTTACATCATAAAGTTTGCAAACGTGTGACTAGGTCACGGAGTTGTAATATCACGGGAACGAGTAAACTTGTTTGTTGAGAACGAGGACGGACTAGGTATATTGGATACCAATGATCAAACCTCGGACAAGCAAAGTACCATGGGACAAAGGGAACAGGCACACGGTTAACGGATCCAACAGCGATTGAAGTTCATTCGATGGAAGCGCAGGGGCTATCAAGGATTGTAACCAGGTCCAATTGATTAGTCATTGATCAATGAGAATTGTCTCGATCATGTCTGCTGTTTCCCGGACCGTAGGGTGTTACACTTAAGGGTACTCGACGCAGTAAGGATTGATTCGGGATCACCGGAGAAATTGGAGAGAACACCGGAATTGTTCCGGTGATGGCCGGAATTGTTCCGATGAAGGCCGGAAGTTGTTCCGGGTATTTTGAAAGGTTCAAAATATATTTAATAATTTTTAATATATGTTTTATTATTTAATTATCTGAATTAAATATTAAAATGTATTTAAATATAATTAAAAATGAATTAAAAGGCATATGGGCCTCATAGGGCCCATTAGGGGGAGAGGGAGTCTTCCCCCATGGGCCATGGCGCCATGAGGGGGCCCACCCCCCTTATTGGTGCGCCATAACCCCCCCCCCCCCTTGGGATTAGTCCCACCCCGGAAGGGGAAGGGGGGGTGTCACCCCTCCTTGGCCTATATAAGGAGGGGTAGAGGTGCCCTTTTAATCATGAATTTTTGAGAAAAGTTTCTCATCTCTCTCCCTTCTTTCTCCTTCCTTTGAGCGGGCTCCCCTTGTTTGGAGGCTGCTCTGGGTTGGGGATTTCTCCACTATACGCACGCCGTCGTGCTGCTGGAATCGGGATCCGAATCCATCTTCTTTCCGCTGCTCTACTGGTTCGGAGCCCGGAGGGACGTCGGGTATACTGTATGTGTATAATCCCGCGAGGCACTACACTTGTGGTGCTACTTCATCGTCGTGGCCGGATCGCGAGGTCTTCATCAGCAACGTTCCGACGGGGACGTAATCCCGTCATCGGTCTGCAAGGATCGGGTGGCTACAGGAGTCATCGTGGATCTGCGCGGCATCGGGGATTGCCGGTACGACTACACCAACCACGTTCATGCGGGAACGTTTCCCGCTTAACTGACTACATACTGGTATGTGATCTATTTCTGTCTGTTACTTGCATCAGCATAGCATAGGTCTTGGGATTGGGTATCGTAGGTCAAGGAAAAATTTGTGTTTTCTGCCCCGAACCCTAACACTGGTTGCCTTGATCATGGCCTACATCAAACTCCTTGGATCTCATCTTAATCTCGCAATAGAAGATTTAACATGGAGGGGCTTGTGGATTTTATGAACTCAAATCCACACGGGGGTCACGCGTTGAACGAAGTTTGGCTTGTGGCATTAGTTGCTACACGCACCCCGAACGTTAAACTAGCAACATTGAAGTATCGTGTTTGGTTTGTTTAGGGAACAACGTTTGCATGTAACCTGCTAATCAACCACGATAAAATTTGCAAAAACCCGTGTAGATAGCGATCTAACTTGTTTTTGCAGAGTATGCATGTGATGTGGTATAGCCTTCAAGATTTGCAATGTGTTTGTATGAGATGCTATATGTTATGTAATATTTATTCGCGACCTGCGTGTCATGGTACGGCATGATGACTGGAGTCATATGATTGTCACTTAATTATGGCCTGCGTGCCAGAACTGTTTATTAGCTCGAGGCAAAGCAATAGATAGATGCAAGGTGATGATCTACGATGCGGAGGTGGACCCCGACGCACATGCCGGAAGCCGTGGAGTTGGTCCCGGCACCAAGGACAAAGTTGGTGGACACGGTGACTTCAACCACGACGACGTGAAGACAATGAAGACTTCACGAAGCAAAGGGCTATACTATATCACATAATTTTATGAACTGCCTGTGATGTTTATCCCTTTGATGCACCCTTGTTTGATGTGCGGTAGTCGTATTTTATTAGGGTGATCTCTCGCAAAACAATATCAAGTTGATAGTGTTCTTCCAACTGTAGCACCGTCTATACTATATTTCACATCGGAGCAGGTCATGTCACATGGGTGCACACGGTGTGACGCATAAAAGGCGGGTGTGTTAAAAGAACACACAGCACATTACACTTGGTTGTCTTGACGGTTTGGATAAAAGTTTGCTACCGGAACACGCCCATCGAAAGATGAACAAGAATCACATGTGTTGTGATTGGAAAGTTGGCCTACCGGTCCAGTCTAAGTCATCAGTGATGTCACATCAATGGCGGACGATTGGTTTGGATCTTGAATCGCTCTAGCATCAATTACGAGAGATATTGATCTGAGTGGGAGCGCACTTAGTAATTAAATTGATTAATCACAAGTGCAACTTAATTATGAACAAAGTCTTAGTATTTGCATTATCGTTGTAGAATAATGGCTCGCATTACCACCTTCCCAATTGTTTTTTGATTAACTGTATCATCTGGTAAAAACTTTACAATTGGTACCGTATTGTGAGGACTATCCTCAATAGTGCCGAGAAGGACCATGTCCTATCGCAAATTTTTGATGCTCTCCCGCTGATGCTATGGATGATGCGACACACGTCCATAATCCAAAATGCTAGAATTCCACCACAGCTAAGTGCATTGTCTTCACCACCATGAAACCCGAACTTCGAAAAGTTTGGGATAGTTATGTTATATTCATGGAACTGAAAAATTGTTTTCAGTGGTAAGGCAATTAATGTTGGATATAAGATATCTAGTACAATGTATGATTGTAAGCATTAGTGAAAATATTCACTGTGCTCTTAACAAAACTGATAAGTGTGGGATCCAGAAGAACACTGATCATATGATGATGAGGATTAAGGGAAAGGAAGTTCCATAGGGTGTTAGTAAGACTTACACGCCGGAAAGTCCATGGCATGCGCCACCCTTGATCATGTGTGATCTTCTGTGAGTAGGAGTGACATTGGAAATAGAACTATGATACGTATAAAGGCAAAACGAAAGAAGACTGGAATATCCAGCTCAGAAATGAAAGTCATACGGAGTTATAGATGAATTCATTGCTGGTCAAGAGATGTAATTCTTGGGAATCATGATTAAGCAGTTAATTGTGGATTCTGTATATTGTGATTAAACTGTTGATCACCGGAATATCACATCGATTGCATATTGTTGCAACTCGATGCAATAAATACTATGGCCTTTATGACTAGCTAATGATGAGTTTTTGACACGCTCGGGAACACGGTAAAAGGTTTACTATACCGTGTGTTGACTCTATGATTATCTTCATAATTCATTTTAGAGTTGAGTAAATTGTTACTACAGTTAGCCTTGTTGCAAAACCTCATTTTGAATAATGTTTGTTGCAAGAGAGTTGTTCAAAGCTATGAATAACGTAAAGGCCATACTTCCATTATGAATAGGTTGTATGTTATGAATCTTGATAATAATACTAAACATCCATAACACTGACGCTAAACGTCGCAAGACTGACAGAAATAGCACATAGATGTGGCACTGCCGTTTATCACAAGTGACATAACATGCATGAAGAATTTCCATAAGTGATGGACTTTCGAGTCATATGATTAGGAATCACTTGACGCTTGCGATCTTTGTCTCAAAGTAATGTGACTAAAACACCGTTGATAGGCCATACATGAACGGGCAACTAAACCATTGGTAATCATACATGATGATGTGTGTAGTCCAATAAGTGTAGTTGTGTGCAGTGGATTCCCTATCTTCACTCATGAGTTGAAGTAGATATGTGGATATCTGTTCAATAGAGACATACGTCTGAAATCTTTGAAATGTTCAAGGAATTTTAGAGTGAAGTAGAAATTCATTGTAATGAGAAAATAAAGCTTCTGCAAATTAGATTGTAGAAAGTAATATTTGAGTTACAAATTTAGCGAACGTCTGATGAGTTGTGAAGAAGTTTCATAACTTGCGTCTCCCGGAACACCACTATGAGTAAAGTGTTCGAGAGATGTAATCAAGCCATGTATGATACGGTAAGATCAAATATGACGTTTATCAATTTGCCATTATACTTATTAAAGTTATGCGTTAGAGACTACGACTTTTACACTGAAAAGAGCACCATCAAATCTGTTGAAATGACACCATATTAGATGTGGAATGGAAGTGTTAAAACCATATTGTCTTTTCTTAAAATTTGGGTATATGAGACATGTGTTTGACATGCTCAAAACACCAAATCAGATAAGTGCTACTTTGTTAAGGTTATTCCAAAAGGGTTTGGTATTCCTCTATCACTACACAAAAAGAAAAACTGTTTGCAGTTAAGAACAATGTGTTTGGAAGAAAATAGTTTCTTACAAAAGAGTGAGTGGGAGGACAGTGCAACTTGTTAAAGATTGTTGAATCTTCAAATAAGTGCGCAGCTGAACCACACAGGTTAGACAAAACTCGTACAAACATTCATGATATGTAAGACGAGATATTATTGTTCGACAATGATAAACCTGTGATATACAAAGAAGCGTTGATGGGCCCTGACTCCGGGATTTGGCTAAATGCCAAATAATCCGAGATAGTATCCATGGAAGTAAGTCAAGCTTTGAACTTGGTAGACCCTCTGAAAGACTAAAAGTCTGAAGAATATATATATGGATCTATAATTGATTCGGATGAATTTTTTTTATCCATAAAGCTCAACTCATTGGAAAATTGTTTTCTAGCAAGTTCAAACGTTGACTACGGCGAAATAGTGTCGACCGTAGAGATGCTTTAGTCAATTCGGGTTATATTAGCAATTACTACATATCTCATTTATAGGATATGGTAGAATGAACGTCAAAACAAAGTTCCTACCCGGAAATATAACAAAGGACGTATACGTGATACGACCGGAATGTTTTGTCGATTCAAAGGATGCTAAAATAGATGCAAGCCTTGGATGTCCAGTGATGGACTGAAGCTGGCATAATGGAGTTGGAATTTTCGTTTTGATGAAATTGCAAAAAGAGTTTGTTTTCATCAGGAATAACGAAGATGCTTGAATGTTCAAGAAAGTAAGTGGGAGCTGAATGATATTTCTAAAACCCTATGTAGATGACATATTGTTGATTGGAAATGATATAAATTTCTTGACACGAATAAGGACTTCATTGGAAATAGTTTTCAGTTGAAGAACTTGGGCTAATATAGCATTAGTATTGAGCACAGTGATCTATGTAGATAGTAAGTGCCTGATCATGCTAAAGCCAACATTACATGTTGACATGATACTAAAGTAGTTTAGTATGAATACGCCAAGAAGGATGTTCTTGCCGAGGTCACGGTGAAAAGTTGTTTGCGGAAATCGGTGTTCATGAACACAGATAAGCAAAAACGCGTGAATTGAATTCCACTCACCTGTGTGTTTGGATTAATCATGTACACCATAATATGTAAAACAACCAGATATGTCCAGTGCTCCAAAAGGTTGTGAGCAAGATACCAAAGTGATCAAAATGTTGATCATTGGACAAACACTGAAAAGTTAAACTTATGAAAGATAAGATATGTTTCTCGAAAAAATGGAGAGAATGAAGAGCTCGTTGTAATGAGTTACACCAGCTGAATTTTTGATGTAAACAGTTACACCAATTCAGTCTTCATACTTACTCCGACCGATTTTCGATTTTAATTGGGATTATGTGTTTCACACATAAGGGTGGCACAGTATGGAGGAACTATGTTAAGTTAGATACTATGGCGAATTCTATAACAGAGGCTAAGTATATTGTTGCTTAAAGAAGTAACAAGGGAGGGTATTTTGAATCATCAGTTCATGAACATGGTATGGTTTCCAAGATGCTTGAAGCTCATGGAACATTGATGAATGATTTCATGACTTATTCTAAAGGAACCAAGGTTCTGCCAAATGATTCAAACATATACAAAGCTAAACTGATAAAATTAGTGAATTTTATGATAGCGTGAAAACGCGAAGGTATGCAAGATACAAACGGGCCTGAAACGTCAGATCTGATGATGAAGTCTATACCACAAATGAAGCATGTATTACACCGGTATGCCATAGGTGTAAGGTGCTCAAGCACTGATAATATTATTGACTCTAGTGCAAGTGGGAGACTGTTGGAAATATGCCCTAGAGGCAATAATAAAATGTTATTATATATATTTCCACGTTCGTAATTAATGTTTATATTTCTGTGCTATAATTGCAATGACCCTGACTATGAGATTCAGAAGAAAACTCACTTGCATGTGTGGAAATGTAAACACCAAGAGTTCCTGGTTTAGCCTCTAAGACCAGCTCATGTGCTAACTGATGATTACGTTTTCTTAATCATGGACATTGTTCTTGTAACAAGGATGTTAGTAGCAATGGGAACATATTGTTAGCAGAACAATGATGTTGAACCGACCCCACTATTGAATGATATACTTAGAGATCACATCGTAACTACGTTATAAGTCATATCATGAAATGTTATCATATACGTAATTCCTTAGACCATGAGAGTATCGAGTTGCTTCACACAGGAAGACATGCTTTGGTTCTTAGATGAATCCTCCCGTAAATGGGAAGTAGTAAAATAAGTTCTGGGTATGTCAGATGGTGTGGCTAGTGACTGTGATAGTTCAAGAATGGGATTTGCTCCTTCACGATGAAGAGATATTGACTTTGGGCCCACTCGGTATGACGGTATCCATTCTAGTCTGGCCAGACGCATTGTGATTTAATCACGGGGATACCGGAATACAATAACGAGAAATAGAGACAAACGAGCAAAGAGGATAACGAGTGGCTTGTGTTCAAGAAGTTGTTACACATGGGTGCCAAACATCTCTCCTCTAACTTTGTCATATATCACGAAGCAAAGGGAATGGTACATGACTAAACATAAAGGTTCACTCGAAGTTTATTCGTGTATGTGCGGGAGTCAACATGGGTGTCCATGGCTCCGCTGTTGATTATTGGCTATTGACAAAAGGCTGTTGACCTATGTTCGGAAGATGTTCTGAGTCATGTCCGCATTATACCGAACCTATTGGGTCACACACTTAACGAGTAGTAATCTGTTAGAGAACTAGGAGATGAAAAGAGAAAGGGTACCGAAATTGTTTCGGGTGGAACCGGAAGTGTTTCCGGGTAGCACTAGAAGTGTTCTAGGTGGTGCCGAATGGTTTTAGAATATTTGAGAACGGTCTCGAATGATTCCGGAACATTCAAGAAGAGTCTTGAAGTGGTAACAAGACATCCGTGATACTCTCGGAAGGTTTTGCAACATTCGGTAATAGTTGTGGAAAGGTTACGGAACATCGGGAAAATTGTTCCGGGACTTCCGGAAATGTTCCGGGAGGTTTCGGAAGGTTCCCGGGAGCTTATGGAAGTATCCGGAGGGTTAAGGAACTCTCCAAACCGCGGAAACCGACGTTAGACCAAGTAGGAAGGTCCACAAGGTCGTAACTTGGAAGGAAAAGGACTTTCCTTGAGTCCAAGGCCCAGACGCCAGGGTCCCTGGCGTTTTGGACCAGGACGCCGGGGTCCGCGGCGTTTCGGCGGGGAATCCGTGTTGGACTCCTCCTGGTGGCAAAAACCGACTTTCGGGAGAACCCTCGCCCAAGTTGCGACCCCAGACTTCCACCTATATATTCGGGGGCAGGGGTAGCCCCAAAGACACACCAGAAAATCCCCAAGGCTGCCCCAGCTAAATCCCACGCGCCTCTAATTCTCTTCGGGCTAGATCGTTCTAGTCCGGACGCCGCTAGGCTCTTCTCCCTCTAGTTTCTCTCGGTGGCGTTCTTCTCTGGACGGCGGAGCGCTGCTGGATTACTACATCGGGATGTGTGGATACCGGTAGAGGGATCATACCTTTGATCCTTCTTCGAGGTCCTTCTTCTTCCTCGGAGATCATGTTCGTGGGACTTGATCGGGACGGATCGCGGGACGGCTCACGGGACAGATCGCGCAACGGATCGTGGAACGGTACGCGGGATCGATATCCTCGCGGTTGGGAGGTCATTGAAATTCCTAGCTGTGGGGATATGCACCAATGGTCTTCACCAACTCTACTTCCGCTACATTGGTTGGTGAGCCATGACCTAAAACCCTGTATGCAATCTTCTTGGATGATCTTGGGTTCTTGCTTCGTAGGCCGAATTTTTTTGTTTTCTACTACGTTTCCCAACAAAAAGGACATAAAAGAGATCATGGTCAGAGGTGATGAATATATGATGAACAATATGATCACAACAATAATTCTCCAAAAAAACTTAATAGCATTCACCACAAAGGAGTAATCAACACCGGTAAAGTAGAGGGGATAAATAGTGCAAGTTACAACTCGGATTGAAATGGTGAAGTGAGATGGGGTGGAGATGGTGCTGGTGATGAGGGTGATAGTGATGATGATCTCGATGATGCCCGTGACGATGGTGATGGCGATGAGGACAATCTCCCCCTTCGGGAGGAGTTCTCCCCGGCGAAAGCTGCCCGCCGGAAAGGTCTTTTCTTCTCTATAGGTTTTCCTCCACGGAGCGGCGGTGGAACTCCCAATCCAACTTCTGTTCTGGGGTTTTTAGGTCACGAGGGATATATGTGTTGAAGGACAGCCCTGGGTGTGGGACCCCCCTCCCAGGCGGCCACCTGCCGCGGCCTAGGGCGTGGCCGCACCATCAGACCGCCTGGGAGCCTGGTGGCCCCCCTCCGGCTCATCTTTTGTGTGCCTATGTTATTTCTTTAGAAAACTCTCCCCCATAAATTTTAGGTAATTTGGAGATGTGCTGATATGCCCACTCTATGTGCACTTTTCCCCGCTGATTCCTGCGTCTGCTATTTCGGCACCGGAAAGTTGTAAACTGTGTAAAACAAGTCAAAACACTATAAGAACATCATCACAATATGAAATATTTCAATGAATAGAGGTAAATTATGATACAGAATAGTGATGCATTTTGTACGTATCAGAGAGGCATCGCAATATGAAATATATCAATGAATAATGTTAAATTATGATACAAAATAGTGATGCATTTTGGACGTATCACCAACTATTCTTCAGAGGTGGAATCTCTTTACGATATATTATATCATTGCTAGTATAAAATCACCTATCTATGTAGTTGATAGATGTTGTGATCATATATCCAAGTGGCTCGCTAGATTAAGACATATATGATTGATTTCCAATGAAATTTCAATTCTGAATCGAAATAGCAAATGCAACATACATTGTGTAAAAATTAGTAAGTTACCGTACGAATTATTATTATCGATACATATGGTACAACCGATGTAGTGAGTTCCTTATACAAGGATTACTCCTACAATGATGATTATCCATGTGTGTGTGTGTGTCATACACAGTGATTACTACTCCAGCAATGACGATACATGTAATCATCTAAACGATGGAGTTTAAAATGAAGGATTTGGGTGAACCAAAATACTGCTCGTTATTACAACTTGAGCACCTTTATTCATTCATTATGGTATATTATGTTGTCTATATCCAAAATATATTGGAGAAATTCATTGTGGACAAACCCTATCCATCCATAACTCTCATGGTAGATTGTTCCCTAGAAATAGAGAAAGATCTATTTAGACCAAAAGATGATGGAAATGAGATATTGGGACTCAACGTTCCACAATGTCATTGGATCCACCAAACACAATTGGTTGGGACTCAAGAATATCTTTCGACATCTTCAAGGCATCAAACATCTTGTCCTGATTTTCTAGTTTCAAGGAAATATGAATACCAATATCATTGGATACATTGATCAGGTCCCTACTATGCAGATCATAGACAAGATTAGTATTCCTACTAGATGGGATAGTCATTCCATGAATGTCTTTGAAACAGACCGTAGTGGCCACATCCACCAACCATTACCTCAAAGATAAGTACTTGTGTTGCCCAGATGTAAAAAAGTTGTGTAACAAGAAATATCATTATATTGCTCATCTTCTAAGTCAAATCATACAACAAACTTATATGTTTGTTCACAAAGACTCTGCCAATTTAAATCTAGTAAATGTTCCTGGAATTTATATTCGATGGCTTTGAGATATGCAAGAATCAGCAGAAGTATCTACCTGAATTATTCATGATCAGTGCATCATATTATACTTGTAAGAGCAAAGTTTTGCCCCCGTGTGTTTTGGATATTGTTGAACAGGACAGTAGAGGAACGCATAATGGTCAATATCAAAGCTGCAGTGGATGAAATAGTCAAAACGCATAATGCTTCTATTATGGAAAGGGATTCCCGGAAGCGTAAGGCCCCGCTGGAAGCTGAACCAGCTACAGCAAAGCCTGCTGAAGCCAAGCCCTCTGACCCTTCTCCAAAGAAAAGGACCACCAAGAAACGGAAGGTCACATTGGCCTCGGCTGCTGATATGGATACGAGTGATGAGCCTACCAGCCAGCTGAAGGAAAACTCTGAAGCAGATCCCACTCCTGCTCCTCAACCAAAGCCTTCCAAGCCTATACCAAAACCTTCGGCTCCACTCACTAAAATTCCTACACCTCCTCCTACCAAATCCACTCCCAAGCAAACACACGCTCCACACACTCCTACCCCACCTCCAAAAGCTCCAACCCCAAAGCTAACCCCAACCCCAACTCCAACTCCTGCACCAACACCTACACCCGTTCCAACTCGCGCTCATTCACCACCACTTGTTCCATCCCCCGCACCACAAAGGACTCCAACTCCTCCTGCTGCTCCCGCACCACCCCCATCCACTCACCCGGAAGCCAATGAACCCTCACCCTCCAACTCCAGAACCCGCGGCTCCCGAGAATTTTCCCCTGCAAGGACTATTCAGGACTCAGAAGCAAATGTGCCTCGAACTGAAGCACATGAAGATGAAGATGAACAAGTGCAGATACTGAATCCCTCGCAAGAGCAAGCATTGATAGTTGCTCAAACTGCTGGCCCTTCAGGAGCTGCCCCAATCGCTCCTCTGCAAAGGATACGTGCACGTTCACAACCCTGCCAAGACACCCAGCTGGATTCAAATTACCCTCGCGAACCTTTTCCCATTTTTAAGGGCGCTGGATGTTCTTCTCGGCACAGACCAGAGTTCAGTTTGGAACAACAACAGAAGCGTCACAGATTCTTTGGCGTCAGCCCATATGCTTCAGACAGAACTGCTGATGATCTTCGCTTCTGGACTGCAGAACAACAAATCCTATACACCAAAGTTTTCTGCCAGCAAGGTGTTTTGTTTCGCCACAGGTATCTGGATATGCGAAGTCTTTCTACTTCCACTTGCTTTCAGAACATCGCCGAAACAATTGAGAATCATAATTTGACTCGGTTGTTTGCATTGAGCACTCCCTTCAATTCTGAACTCATTAAGCAATTCTATGCCACATTATATGTTTCGGGCGATGCAAATGAACCCCGCACTTGGATACTGGAATGGATGATCCAAGGTGAAATCTTCAGAATGTCTTCCACAGAGTTCATGAAAATAGTCAATATCCCAAGGCATACTGACAACCTTGACAAGATTCATATGGAGCCAGATCTTGCCGAAGAACAATTTGCCACTCTGTTGGACACTAAAGTAACTGCAAATTATATTCCAGAAAATATTTGCCCGAAGCACTTGAAATTCATCTCAAAGACATGGTTTTACATCCTGTCGAAATCTTTGCTTCCATTGAGTACGGCTTCAGAGGAATCCAATATATATCCTGAGACAAGGCATGCAATAATGAAGCTTACGCATGGACTCGTATTTGACTTCGAGGAATACTTCATTCGGAACTTGGTACATGCTGCAGAATTGCCCTATACACTAAAGCCATATGCTACTTGGTTGCAAGTTGTCTGCGACTATGGCTGCAATGAAGACTTTATGGCTCGCCATCAGCCGAAGCTTTTCATTCCTCCATTGCGTGACACTTTGGAATTGCTGAGGAAACCCAATGACATCTTTGCCACATATGTTGGGGTGCGCCATGAAGTCAATGAGCGCAACATCTCAAAGAAATTACAGAAGGACTGCCATCACTTTGAAGTAAATCTTCGGTCACAACAATTGCTAGAAAATTTCATTGAAGCCAATCAACGCCAGATGCAGTTCCTTGCTGATGAAATCAATCGCGTTGGAAAAATTGCTCTCAACAACAATCAGTATCTTCGCGTCCTCAAACGTCATTCCTGGAAGGTACTCCGCAAGTTCAACTCCGTTAAAGGCCTTCGTAAAGATCGCATCTACAAAGAGTCTGAGCACCTCCAGCGAAACTTTTCACGAGATGATACTGTTGATCGCCAGTATCAAAAGATCCCTCCGCTGCACAAGATTGATGAAGTGTTGTTCGTCAACGAGCCCGAACCCATCCGGTCGGCATCGTCTCCTAGAACGACTCCATTACTTCAAAGGACGACGACGGCCTCGACGACAGCGACCTCGGCCTCAACGTCATCACCCAGACGAACCTTGAAGCTCTTCCTTCTCCTGCGTCGGAAGAAGAATCTTCAGGAGATCAATCTTCTTTGGATGAGTCAATGTCAAGCTCTGCTTCGTCGGGCTCCAAGGGTTCAAATGCCACGAAGTAGATCTCTCGAGCCTCTTCCCAACCTTTTGTCCAATCATTGACAAAAAGGGGGAGACAGTTGGCATCGATGAGTTAGATTTGCATCGGGGAAAGGGTTTTTTCTATTCGTATTTAGCTTCACTTGGTTTAAGTTTACAACAAACATTCCATTCTCTTCGATTGGGTTGTAACTTAAGTTTACATTCGGTCACGCTACTCATGTGCTACACTTATGTTTTAATAACCCTTTGCTTGCAAGTATTGCTTCGTATCTTCTATCTTGCAGGTGGTTATTATTTTCTAAGTCACTGGTCAATGGAAGCAATTGCACATAAATCTGGCTATCTATCTTAAATGCAATTGTCTTCTCTAAGATATTTGTTTTTCTCTCCACCGTAGAAATATCTCTCAAGCATTACTTCGATTATATAAATCTTCGATGCTTGCATTCAGGTGGAGCCAAAAACTTCATATCTTAGAGTTTGTCCCATCACTTCACAAAAACTTCATTATCTTTTATCGATGCCTGTTTTGTCAACAATAATCCAAAAAGGGGGAGATTGTAAGAGCAAAGTTTTCCCCCGTGTGTTTTGGATATTGTTGGACAAGACAGTAGAGGAACTAACAATGTTTTCTAGTGTAAACAGTTGAATAGGTTCCTGACGGACAAGCTAGGTGATAAAGCTTCAAGGAAGGTTTTCAAGTTATCGAAGAATTACTCCTTGAGCGAAGCTTAATCACGGAGGATGACCCCCAAAAGTGAAGGTGTCCTGAAGCTCAACTCATTGAAGGAAATGAAGAAGACGGCACAAGACTTAGTAGTTTTTGTGTAGTTCTTTTTCTGTTCTTTGAGTCATAGGACAAACCGTACTATCAAGAGGGGTCTTTAGTTTGTGGACACCGAAGTTATTGAGAAAATGCTCAGATCAAATCCAATCCAAGTGAGAAGCCAGAGTGAAGAAATCTCATGTGCACTGAGTTAAGTTTCGGTAGCAAAGACTTTGTTTTTTGGCTTCGAAGCAGAACTAAGTCAGTGAGTCATCTTTACTTGTTCCACAAGTAAAGATGCGCAGTAATGACAAATCCGACCATTGCGGACACGTGTCACTTCGGGTCAAATCGGTCATTTCGCACCTCGGGATCGCCAACTATAAATACGCCGCCCCTCCTCCATTTGCGGGTGGCTTCTCTAAGAATATTCCTGAGAGAGGCTTAAGAGAGCACCCCAAGAACGCCACCGAAGCAAAACCCAAAACCCAGAACACTGAAGCCTAAGTCCCATTGATCTGAGTAGATTCGAGATGACTTAGGTGAAAGCTTACTAGCCTTTTTATCTTGGAGAACTGCAATTCTCCTAGACGGTTAGAGTGTCGACTTCAGAGAGCGAAGAGTAATTTTCTCCTCGAAGATCAAGTTTGTAAATGGTTTCGGAGATTTCCTTGATAATCTACCCCGAGTCAAAACTGACCAAGCTGAAGGAGATTGGTGCAGTGGAGCAACGGACGGAGAGAGTTTAGTTCTAGGTGTTCAATCACCATTCCCTCCAACCAGACGTAGCGCTTTACAGAGCTTGAACTAGTCGATTAAACATCACCGAGTCTCAGTTCGTTTTACTTCAAGCTTTTACATTATGTATTGCATTTGCTTCCCAGTTATGCTTCAATGCATTTTGATTCGCTGCATTTAGTTTCGCTTCCAGTTTTACTTCCCTATCACTTGTTTCTTCTACCCCTTTCCGCTTATCTTATGCTTCACTTCTAAGTTTCAGTCGAAAATTTGAAGTGATCATTCACCCCCTCCCTCTCTGATCACATACTTGCACTTTCAATTGGTATCAGAGCTAGTCACTCCCTACACTCTGTGTGTTTTGGATTAACCTCCTGGAGTGCTTTCAAGAATGTCTTTCGCAACTATTCGCTCTGGCGAACCTATTCCTGTTTTGAATGAAAAGGACTACCCTTACTGGAAGGACAAAATAAAGAGAAATGTCATGGCTATCAATTCAGCTGCCTGGCAAGTGATACGTCCAAAACGTATCTATAATTTCTGCTTGCTCCATGCTACTTTTGTGTGATATTGCTATGATATTGATGCACTTCCATACACTTTTGATCATATTTGGACTAACCTATTAACTCAGTGCACCCCAGTGCTAGTTCCTGTTTTCTTCTGTTTTTGTATTTCAGGTTTTCCCGTTACTTAAAGTGCCAGAAAAATTCCGGGAAAAATATAGGAAAAATCAGCATACATGAAGCTTCGCGAAGAGCCCGAGTGGGGCCAGAGGGGAGCCAGGGGTGGCCCAGGCGGCCACCTGGCGTGGCAACCCCCTAGGTCGCGCCAGGGGAGCGCCTGGGGCCCCTGGTCCACCTCTGGCGCCCCCCCCCCTTCGCCTATATATCCCTCTCGTCCCGAAACCCTCAAGGACAGAACCCTTTTTCGCGATCTCTCCTCAGTTCCGCCGCCGCCGCGCTTCCAAGATCGGGAGCACCAGGAGACCTCTTCATGGTTTAGACCTCGTGAGCTGCCCTACATGATCGAGGCACATATGTAATCTTTCTGCTGTTGCTATGCTGAGTTTGCTAGGATCTGATGGATTATGAGACTATGTTCAGATTGTGTTTGAGTAATATATTTGATTCTCCTCTTTTATATTTATGTTCTTGAGTAATTCTTGCATTTTCTCCGTTGCTGTTTATTGCTTTGGCCAAGTAGTAGGTAGTGACTCCAAGAGGGAGCGTTATGCATTATTGTGGGTTCATGCCCCCTAATGACTAGCTTGAGTGACAGAAACATGAGTCTAGGGGATGTGTTGTTGCCACAAGGGAGAAAACAATGGTGCTTGTACTTGCAGGTGCAAGGATTGTTTACTTTACGCAAAGTTCTTTAATGCAGTTTTCTGTTGCTTTGAGTTTACACTTTGGGTGGGATTCGCAACTTAATACCAGCGAGATGTTCTGGATAGATATCTCAAGGTGGATGATTAGTAGGTAGATGCAGATGGATTTTGGTCTACTTGTCTTGTGTACCGCCCATGCTTTTGTGCCTCTTCCTTTCTTTATAGCATAGTTAGCATTTGTTTGCGCACATAATCCTGTCAATTGCCCAGTTGTAATTTGTTTACCTCGCATGGCTATTTTATCGTCTTTTGGGAGAGAGACATCACTAGTGAACATCATGGGACCCCGGTCCATATTTCCACCACTGTTTACACCACTATTTATTTCCTGGTTTATTTCCTTTTCCGTTTCTATCACTATCATTATTATCCCGTGCGTTTGATCCTTTGTAAACAACAAGGCCGGAGGGATTGACAACCTCTCTGAACTCGTTGGGAGCAAAGTTATCTGTTGTGTGTGCAGGTCCACGTCAACCGCCTAATTATTGGAGACGTTGTCACCTTCCTGTCGTTGTCGGAGTCCTACTGGAGACAAACCTTGGTATCTTCACCGAGGGAAATTTGCTGTTGTCTACATCTCAACCTTCCACTTTGGGTAACCAACGAGGGGCGAGAAGCCATCAGCAATTTATCTTGAAAGGAGTCACAATCAAGGATGAGAAGGCCATCACTCTTGCTGAAGCAAAATTGATTGATCTTGATTCTGAACTCTGGGTATTCATCACCAACCATCTGACTCCAGAGAAGTATCATGAAGTGAAGAATATCCCATCTGCCAAAGGTGTCTGGGACTATCTGGAAAAGATTGGAGAAGGAGTATCCACTCAGAAAGATGCCAGAATTGACACTCTCCGAAGCAAATTCTATCGATTCAAGAGAAACGAGGGTGAGAAAGTCAACTCCATTTACAGCAGACTCACTGCTCTTGCAAATGAGCTAATTTCCCTCGGTGCCGATGACATCACTCCTCACTCGGTTGTAAGAACTTTGCTTCGCTCATTGGATGATTCTTTTGATCACATTGTGCTGATGATCAAGGAAAGAACTGATTTCAGAAATCTTATTGCCGCTGATATCCTTGAGAGACTCACTTTTGAAATGGAAGAAGATGAGAATTGTGACAAAAATGGCTCTCGAAGAAGATCTCATGCTCTAAAAGCAAAAGCTTCGCATCACTCCTCACCTGAAGTTAGTTCTGCTTCCGATGTTGAATCAGATGATCCTGCAAGTATTGGGAAGGATTTGTCTTTGATCATGAGAAGATTCAATCGCTTCCAGAGAAAAGGTTTTTCTTCACCAAAGAAGAACTACTCATCAAGGAACTCAAGTTACTCATCTCACTGTTCATCCTCAAGAAGCTCTCCATCGAAGGACAACTTCTTCTACAAGTGCAAGAAACCAGGCCACTACATTGTTGACTGTCCACTGTGGGAAATTGAAAATAAATCAAAGCATTCGCTAAGAGGACTCTTCAAGCCAATCCCACCGATCCTCTAGAAGCTATGAGTCAAAGAAACATGATTCCAGTTCAAGAAGAGAAAAGAAGAAAGATTCTGATGAGGACAAGAGAAATAAGTATCACAAGAAGCGTGAGAGTTATTCTTCGAAGACACACTCCTCTCGTCGAAGCCTCTACAGCAGTGAAGAGAAATAAGTATCACAAGAAGCGTGAGAGTTATTCTTCGAAGACACACTTCTCTATCTCCTTTCCAAGGCCTATCTGGGAAAGGAGATGAACTCTGAAGAAGAAGCCTCTGGATCCGAAGCTGAATCAGGAACTAGATCACCATCTGGATCCGAGTCTGATGGTGTTGCTGGATTGGCATTTTCTTCGGTCGGTGCTTCGAGCTCATTCTTCACAAACTACAGCAGTGAAGATGAAACTCCTGCATACTGCTTCATGGCCAAAGCAAAAGTATCTTCATCCAAAGTTACCTATGATACTTCAGATTGTTCTTCATATGACACTGATTCTAAGATAAGCTATGATAAAATTGCTTCAATCCAACAAGATGAACTTGATTTGCTAAGCAAAACCATTAAGAAATCAGAAACTCTGTTGATCGATGAGATAGAGAAAGGTCAAACTTTAACTAATGAGCATGCTGCTCTGAAGGAGAAGTTTGAAGAATTATCCTCTCGGCATGATCTTCTTTCAGTTGATTATGAGAAGCTTACCTATGAATTTCTTCAGAGGAAAATGGCTCTCGAAAAACTGAAAGAGGCTCGTGAAGAGTAGGAAAATGGCAATCTCTCTCTCATGGCTCAACAAGGTTCTGAAGCAAATCATAAAACTGATTCTCCTTGCTTAACTTGTTTGGAACGAAGGAAAACTGATTCCAAATGAAAAGCTCCTATTATTATTGATGATACTAATGACTCAGATGAGGAAAACTCTGCTGTTACCGAGTAACTCCTCAGGTTGAAAGATTTGTTTGAAACAGGTTTGTTCAAAAGTGTCGAGGGACACCAGCACCTTTGGGATATCCTTAAGAAGGCACTACTTCACAGGAATCCTAGGAATGAAGGTGTTGGCTTTGAAAGGAAGCTAAACCCTAATGGCACTTACTGGGAACCTTAGCAGTACCCTAAAACTGTATGGGTCCTAGCTAAGGATAAGCTTATAGATATTGCTAATCTTTTAGGTTATAACTACAAAATTGATAAGGATATTGTTGATGAATCACTTGATTCTGACTACAAGCTTATCAAGAACCAGGAAGGAAAGGTTTCGGCCGAATACATTGGTGCCCCTCCAAAGAATTGTTTCTATAAGAGACAAATCTGGGTGCGCAAGTCACTCGTTGAGAAATTGCCTGCTAACCATTCTATGCAGGGAAAGTCTTCGGTACCACCGAAACACTTCTATTCTCTTGATGAGAGAAATGATTCACTAGTGCCCGAATCAAATGTTCCGCAAAAGGAATACTATCGCACTGGTCGCTATACTTACCGTCACCGTGATAACAATGATAAGATTGCATATGCTCATTCATATCCTAACCCCTTGATATGTATCAAACGTATCTACTTTTCCAAACACTTTTGCTATTGTTTTTCCCTCATTCTTGCATGATTTGGATGAAACTAACCCGGACTAACGCTGTTTTCAGCAGAGCTGTCTGTATGGTTTTATTGTGCGCGGGAAAATGGATTTTTGGACGGCCCAGAAAATTTCCAGAAAAATACCAGAAAATCCACGCACCCAAAGGAGCCAGATGCCAGAAGTGGGACCAAAGGGGAGTCCAAGGGGCCCCAGGCGCCTCCCTGGCGCGGCCAGGGGTGGGCCGCGCCCTCTGACCGCCTGGGGGCCTCCTCCCTCCTCTGGTGCCCTACCGATGCTCCTATTTATCCCCGTGACGCGAAAACCCCAAAACAGAGGTCGTTTTCCCAGTTCTCGTCGCGGAGCCGCTGCCATCCTCTGTTCTTCTCCGGGAGGGATAATCTGGAGGTTGTTTTGGCCTCCGGAGAGGGGAGATCATCGCCATCGTCATCACCATCACCACTCCATCCTCCCTCCATGACTTCTCCATCCATGTGTGAGTAATTCCCTGCTGTAGGCAAAGGGGATGGTAGGGATTGAATGAGTTAGATCATGTAATATTTATCAGATTGTTGGGGGCATGTTGCCTATCATCTAGATTGGTTTATCATCTTTGCTTAAACTTGTTGCTCTTAATGCTTGTCACTTTGGGCCCGAGTGCCATGATTTCAGATCTGAACCATTTGTGTTTTCATGAATATATTTGTGTTCTTGATCTTATCTATGAGTTGTTTGCACCTGTTATAGTCCGGAACCGGCGATCCCAATGGTGACAGCTTGGGACACCAAAGGGGACGGACTATAATTTGAGGATTCCATGTATCCATTGATTGTTAATGCTTTGTTCCGGTGCTCTTTGACAGGAGTACCTTAATCTCCCTAAGTTCCTTGGCCCCATTTGTATGCCCCCCTGGACTCCCCTCCGGTCCCACTTCTGGAATCTGGCTCCTTCGGGTGCGTGGATTTTCTGGTATTTTTCTGGGACGTCCAAAAATCCATTTTCCTGCGCACAATAAAACCATACAGACAGCTCTGCTGAAAACAGCGTTAGTTCGGGTTAGTTTCGTCCAAATCATGCAAGAATGAGGGCAAAAAAAGAGCAAAAGTGTTTGGAAAAGTAGATACGTTTGAGACGTATCAACCCCCCCAAGCTTAGCATATTGCTTGTCCTCAAGCAATTCAGTACAACGAACTGAACGCGACAAACAAAACTTTGACAAACTCTTTTGCTTCAATAGATGTATATAAGCATGTACTACGAAAGAGTTTAGCAAGTTTTGACACCATGCTACAAGGACAATGCACAAAGCAATCCTTCCTTCATGTAATCAGTCACAAACAAACAAAAAGTAAACAATATGCTGCTGAAAATCAATCTAAGATCACAATGCACATAGCATGAACATATCAGAGTGGTATCTCGCTAGCCTCCATGAGTGAAGCAAAACATAAATGCAGAAACTCCTCCGGAGTTTTAAAGGAGACTAGAACTTAGAACTCAAAAGTAAGAAACATCACAAGCATGCAGAAGACAATGTGGTACTTTGGGACAATGCATGTTACACTAAGAATGAAAATTATGCTCTCATAGTTGGTGCTTTGGAGAAAGGAAGGTGGAGACTCTCGAACCGTGGCTTTTGATGGCAAGGATGAAAACCCGTGAAAGGAAGCAAAGACTAAACATGTGCCAGAGCTCTTGGTTTTGAAAACAAAGATAAAACTCTTTTGAGAGGTGCAACTTTCCAGTCAACGGTGAACGGTAAAGGTCTCTCAATATCTCCCATGCCAACCATATTAATGCCTTTTGCTTACACATGTTCCCTTATCCATAAATCCTTTGATGGTCTATGGAACCTTTTATTTTTCCTCAACGATGGAAGGAGGATATCGTTCCATCTATCATAAGCAGCATTTGGTCCATTTCACTCCATCATCAAGTATGGGGGAGGTGTAACTCTCATATATACATTTTTATTGACTAGTTAAAACTTCCGTCAAAATATTTTTGGCATGAAAGATACTGATTTTCCCTCACCGCACCATGAGCTTGTATGGTTACAAAGGGGAAGCTTTTGAATAAATTTCGAGATGGCACAAGAAAGTCTAAGTTAGGAGTGGCCGGTAAATACCACATATAGGTAGGTATGGTGGACTCAAATGGAACAACTGGGTTTAGAAAGGTGATTGTGGAAGCACAAGAAGAATTCCGCTTGGTGCTGGAGGAAGGCTAGCAAAAGACGGGGAAGCGACCAACTAGAGAGCATAACAGTCATAATCATGCAGAGTGACAAAGCAACATTGAATCGGGCATGAAAGTGATATAACTCACCCTGAAGTGAAAAGATCATCAAGGCAGAATAGACTTTTTAGTCTTAACATGCGTGAACATGTGCCAAGTCAATCCAAGAATCCCCCGGAGGGAAATACCACTTCAATATGCCACACCATGAACAATGCAATGCATGTCAATCATTTCAAGCAACACATTATAAACTCTAGCTATTTGAGACTAACCACAAAGAAAGCATGAACCACTGGGAAAGCATTGTAAACATAGCACTATGTCGCTACAAGCTGGTCTCTAACCATAAGTACAGGCATATGTACAAAAGTAGAAACAAAAAGATTGCATACCTGCTTTCCTTGTTGCATCCCTTCCGTCGATCTTCGTCATTACTGCCTTGTCACTTGCACGATCGAACGTAGGAAATTATAATCATCGCGGACTCGAGCCGAACTCTGAAAACAAAGCAAACTAAAGAGCAAAGGAAACATATTTTTGGGTTTTTTAAAGTTTAACGAAAGCAAAAGAAAGGAGAATTGCAAACTAGAAGAACAAAGAAGAACAGGCAAAAGCTTGCCAAAAGATAAAAGCGAACCAACGGTAGATACAAAGGAAAGGGGAGGAGAGCACGTACTCCCCCAAGCTTAGGATTTTGGCATAAGTTGGGCTCTTCTATTGCGGTCCCGCGGAGCTTCCTGCTCCGGGGTAATGGTAATCCCACGGGTTGTATGAGCCCTCTGGTGCGTACACTGAAGTCCTCGGATCCTCCCACGTGGAAGAGGAAAGTCCCTCCCCCCATCCAGAGGAAGACCCTTCACCCCAGGGGGTGACGGTCTCCTCCTGAACTGGTGGATATACCACGTGCTCCTCCTTGTCTGGCTCGACCCCCTCCGTGGGGTCGTGAAACTGGTATCTCCCCGTGATCTCATCAAACTCGGCCACTGAAAAACGAAATCCGTTCTTGCGAGAAAAATCAAACACAAGTGGTGCAGGTAGACGAACAGCGCGTTCCACACCGTCTTTAAACCGCAAAACATAATCAAGTGCATAGCGGTTAGACGCCTTAGTAACAAAGAAATGCCTCTTCATGGCAGCCAAGTCAAGGCTAACAAAAGGAAAGACCGTATCATCTGGGCGCGGTTCTCCTTGGAGAAACTGCAAAAGAAGTTTGGCATAGACGCCACCAAAGAGGTCCCCCTTGTTACTATTAGTAGCAAGGCGTTTCGCGATAAGAGAACCCACATGATACTCGTGCTTCCCTGAGAGGGCATTCACCATGATAGCAGTATCAGGCGTAGAAGTGTTGCTCGTGTTGTCTCGAGCAAACACTCCTCTAGCAATATAATAGGCGAAATACCTGAGGTGAGGGAACATAATGTTGGAAATCTTCTGACGGTTGGATGCCCTCACTTCAGTGTTACAGAACGAGTCGAGGAGGGTGTCGAGTGCAACAGTTTGGACATTTTTCCTCTTCTTCTTTTCGACCAAGCCTGGCAAACCTAAAGCTTCACAAAATGTACTCATAGGCATGGTCAGCAACCTTTCATAAAGTCTAAACACCACAGTGTCATTGTCAGGATAAAACCTGAAACTGTTAACAAAAATAGCGGTGAGTGTCTCGTACTGTGGTACACGGCTCGTAACGAGCCGTGTTAAACCTTCATGGGCACACAGAGCATAGAACTCTTCTCGTATGCCGGCATCCTCCATGAAGTCTTCGCATGGAAATGCCATAGCTCTTGCGGGTGACGCGTCCAACATCTCCATGGGTACGATATCTTCATTATAGCTCACCCTCGTGGCCGAAGGTGAAGCTGCGGAACGCGTAACACGGCTAGAGCGCTCGGGCTTCTTCTTCCCAAGCCACTTTCCTAGCCTTTCCATTTCTGAAATTTTTAACAATTCACAAAAACGAGGATTTAAGCAAAACTAGTTTGGGAAAAACATTCTACTTACTTTACCAAGGCTCAAACTAGCAACAAAACTTGAAAAATAAATTTCTACACAAACATTTAAGCTCAACTAGACAGCACCAAGAACCACTAAATACTCACTAATGAAGCCACCAAGTAGAAAACTAATTGGAGGAGTGAGGGAGTCACATACCAGAGAATATTTGTCCCAAATTTCAGCTCAAATGAGTGGTTGTAGAGGGAGATCGAAGTTCCGTGCTCAAGAACAGCAAGAACACGAAACCAGAGCAAGAACACGAGTTTTCGGGGTGAAAGAGAGAGAGTGGAAGAAGAGATGCCGGCAGGGGGTGCCTGTGGGCCGCGCCACCTGGCCTCCTGGGCCAGGGGTGGACCCCCCTGGTCAGCCACAGGTACTCCCCGATGGATTTTTACCTGGAAATTTTTATTTTGAATTTTCTGGAATTTTCTGGGCAACTTCACTGTAGAGAATTTTTCAAAGTTCAAAAAGCTGCAAAAAACTTTCGTGAACTTGAGACAAAAGTTAGAACAAGTGAAGTTTTAAACAAAACTTGGGTAGAGCAAGGAGAATAAAAGCTAAAGGAAATGAAAACATAACAAGCTCAACTTTTTACTTATATAAAACTTGCTAGTTAGCAAGGTTGATCAAGTCTTACCAACACACCGGTGATATATAGCGCAGAAAGTCTCACCTCTTATGAAGTGATCATTGCACTCTCACTTTAATGGACATGGTCCCCACCATAATTGTTTTGTATTTGTGGTATACATGTAGTGGACAATCCCATTCTCCAATCTTCACGGTCTCAATATTCTCAATGGAGTTAAGCCCATGCCTTTTGTCGATTTTCTTCGGAAAATACACCGTGTGTTCATTGTCATTTACGTTTAAGGTAACCTTCCCTTTATTGCAATCAATAACGGCACCTGCGGTGTTAAGAAAAGGTATACCAAGGATAATGGACATGCTCCCATCCTCGGGCATGTCAAGAACAACAAAATCAGTAAGTATTAAGAAAATGGCAACTTCAACAGGAACATCCTCACAAATACCAATCGGGACGGCCGTGCACTTGTCGGCCATCTGAATGGAGATATCTGTAGGAATTAGTTTCTCTAAACAAAGCCTTATGTAGAGAGAGAAGGGCATAACACTCACTCCTTCACCAAGATCACATAAGGCAGTTCTAACATAATTATTCTTTATGGAGCAAGGAATGGTGGGTATACCTGGATCACCGAGCTTCTCAGGAATCTTGCCACTGAAAGAGTAGTTAGAAAGCATAGTAGATATTGCCTCATTAGGGACTTTTCTTTTATTAGTAACAATATCTTTCATATATTTTGAGTAAGGAGGTAATTTAATAGCATCAGTCAAATGAATTTGAAGAAAAAGAGGTTTCATCCACTTACAAAACTTGTTATAGTGCTCTTCTTCTTTGGATTTGACGGACTTGCTTGGGAAAGGCATGGGTTTCTGTACCCATGGTTCTCGTTCCTTCCCGTGTCTCCTTGCAAGGAAGTCTTCTCTAGTATACTTCTTGCACTTATCGGGTGCTTCTTCTTCACGAACCTCGGGTGGATCATTCTTTTCAGTATCTTTTTCAGGTTCAGCACCGTCTTCAGTCTCAGCATCGGATGTAGATATGTTGTTTGGATCCACAGCTTGTTCTTCTTCTTCTATAGGATCATTGGAATTGTCAGCTTCCTTGTGTTTCTTTTTCTTCTTCTTCTTCTTTGGGGAGCTAACAATTTCTTCTTCCTGCACTTGAGAATCTTGCTCGATCCTCTTTGGATGCCCCTCTGGATAGAGAGGGTCCTGGGTGTGTGTGCCACCCCGGGTCTTTATACTGTAAGCTTGTAAATTGTCCTGTTTGGCATTATTAGCAAGCAAATATTTTTGTACATTAGAAATTTGTTCAAGCTGAGTTTGAACCATATGAAAATGCTTCACAAGACATTTAACATCATTAACTGTTCTACCTAGAACATCAAGCAAACTTTTGATAGCAAGAGTATTATCATGCAACTGACCTTGTATCTTCTTATTGAAGTGATTCTGCTTCATAATAAAATTATCAAGCTCATCTAAACATTGGTCAGGAGGTTTACCTTTAGGGATGTCACTTGCATTGAAATCTAAAAGAGAGTGTACTTCTACCATAGGTGGGTGAGTGGTAGGCTCACACAGCTTCTCAATTGGAGGTAGATTATTCACGTCGTCAGCTTTAATACCTTTCTCTCTTATGGACTTCTTTGCTTCTTGCATATCTTCCGGGCTTAGGACTAGCATGCCCTTCTTCTTTGGTGGTGGAGGTGGTTCAGGCACGGACCAATCTTCATGGTTTTTGGCAATTTTGCCCATCAATTTTTCCGCATCGTCCGGTGTTCTTTGCCTGAAAACACAACCAGCACAACTATCTAGGTAGGATTTACACCCATCGGTTAGACCAGCATAAAATATATCAAGTAATTCATTTTTAGGGATTTCATGTCCCGGTCTAGCTTTTAGCAAACTGCAAAATCTCCCCCAAGCTTTAGGGAGATGCTCATCCTGCAATTGTTTAAAGTTATAAATTCTTTGTAAAGCAGCATGTTGCATATGAGCAGGAAAATACTTATCAACGAAAGATATAGCCATATATTGAGGACTCTGAATGGAACCACATGGTAGTGCATCGTACCATGCTCTAGCATCTCCTTTCAAGGAAAAAGGAAGAAGTTTGGTCACATAAAAGTTCCGGATCCTTTCATCTGTGGTAAACAAGCCGCCTAACTCAGTGAGTTTGGTCAGGTGCCCGATAGCATCATCATTTTCTCTGCCATAAAAGGGATCAGCTTCAACTGTGGATATAAGTGAAAGGTCAACAGAGAAATCAAAATCAGGATCAGCGATGAGTATAGGAGACGTAGCAAAAGTAGGACCAGGAGTAAACTTGTTCTTCAGGGAGTGTTTTGCTAGCAACTTCTTTATAGTAGCAGGGTCGGAATCGGCACATTCATTAAGTTCCCTTTTTGTTTTCATGAATATATTTGTGTTCTTGATCTTATCTATGAGTTGTTTGGACCTGTTATAGTCCGGAACCGGCGATCCCAATGGTGACAGCTTGGGACACCAAAGGGGATGGACTATAATTTGAGGATTCCATGTATCCATTGATTGTTACTGCTTTGTTTCGGTGCTCTTTGACAGGTGCACCTTAATCTCCATAAGTTCCTTTTGGCCCCGTTCGTAGCGGGATGGTAGGACAAAAGATGTTGTGCAAGTTCGTATTGCAAGCACGTACAACTACCTGTGGGATACATGCCTGATGTTTGATTTATGCCTAGATGATCTTTGCTTTTCTGTGTGCCTTGCCCCAAGTTAAATACATGATGTGACTTATTCATGCAGCGCCCGACCATCCATCTCCCTATCCTACAGTGTTTTTAATTCTGCTGGTTACTGATAACCCTCAACTGTAGGGGATCGAGATAGTCTTCGCGGGCAAGATAACCCAATTTATTGATTCGACACTTGGGGACACAAAGAATACGTACAGGATTTGACAATTGAGTTGTCAATTCAACCGCACCTGAAATAAACACTTGCTTGCACAAAGGTATTAGTAGAAACTGTCAAATGGTAGTGGTGGTAATGATAATAGTGGTGATAGTGATAGTGGAACATCAAAGGTAAACAACTAGTAACCAGCAGAAGGAAAACACTGTAGGCTAGGGAGATGGATGGTTGGGCGCTGCTTGGATGAGAACGAACATGTAACAAATTCTAACTTGGGAAAGGCTCACAGAAAACAAAGGATCATCTAGGCAAATATCAAACATCAAGCATGTATCCCAAGGTAGTTGTACGTGCTTGCAATAAGAACTTTGCACAACATCTTTTGTCCTACCCTCCCGCTACAAACGGGGCCAAAAGGAACTTAGGGAGATTAAGGTACTCCTGTCAAAGAGCACCGGAACAAAGCATTAAAAATTCATGGATACACGAAATCCAAATTATAGTGCATCCCCTTTGGTGACCCAAGCTGTCACCATTGGGATCGCCGGTTCCGGACTATAATAAGTGCATACAACTCATAGATAGGATCAAGAACACCACAAACTCAAGAAACAAAAGGGTGATCAGATCTGAAATCATGGCACTCGGGCCCAAAGTGACAAGCATTAAGAGCAACAAGTTGTAACAGAGATGATAAACACCAAGTAGATGATAGGCGACATGCCCCCAACAATATGATTGAACTATTACATGATCTAACTCATCCAATCCCTACCATCCCCTTTGCCTACAGCAGAGAATTACTCACACATGAGAGGAGAAGTCATGGAGGGGTGATGGAGAGGCGATGATGATGACGATGGCGATGATTTCCCCCTCGCCGGAGGCCAATTCAGCCTCCAGATTAGCTCTCCGAGGAAGAACAGAGGGTTGCGGCGGCTCCGCGGCGTAGATTGGAAAAGCGACCTCTGTTTCGGGGTTTCTGCGTCGGGAGAATAAATAGGGGCCAAGGTAGGTCACCAGGGGGTGTGGGACCCAGCCAGGAGGGCAGGTGGCGCTGCCAGGGGATGGGCCGCGCCAGGCACCCACCTGGCTGCCCTGTGGCCCCCCTTTGGCCTGGTGGAAGCTTCCGGAACACTGATTTTTTATATATATTTTTGGAATTTTTCCAGTGTACCTAAATGTCCAGAAACCTGCACAAAATAAAATAGCACTGGTATCTCTGCTAAAAACAGCGTCAGTCCGGGTTAGTTTCGTTCAAATCATGCAAGAATGAAGGAAAAACAATAGCAAAAGTGTTTGGAAAAGTAGATACATTTAGGACGTATCAGTTACTAGTTGTTTACTTTCGCTGTTTACTATTACCGTTGCAATCACCACCACTATTATCACAGTTACTATTAATATCTTTTTGCAAGTAAGTGTATCTCAGGTGCGGTGGAACTGACAACTCCACTGTTAAAGCTTGTGGATATTCTTTGGCTCCCCTTGAGTCGAACCAATAAATTGGGTTATTCTTACCCGCGAAGACTATCTCGATCCCCTGCAGTTGTGGGTTATCAAGCCTGTTTTTTGGCGCCGTTGCCGGGGAGCATAGCTTTATACACAAGTATACTTGAAGTCTTTTACCTGCTGCAATTTATCCGCTATGGGTAAGAAATAAGACCCTAAGGTCCCGATCTTACCATCCCATACAAGAAAAGGTATTGTTCTGAACACTAGTGCTACACTTGATTCACCTTCATTTATGAGTAAGTTTGCTTCACCTCCACCACATGATGCCTCTACTGAATCTGTTACTATGTCCGATACTTTTGATGATGCTTCTACTACTCTTGATGATATTGGTTCACTTAGTCACACTCTTGAGAAACAGATTGCTGCTGCTGCCAAGAAATCTGGGATTGAAATTCCTGATACTTGCTATCCTTTTGATGGGACTTACACTTATCCCGATTTGAGTAAACTCGAGGAGAGACTCCTTGATGATGATTATATTATACTTGATGATGATTTATGCAGGTAGCTAACAGAGTTTGACGACTCTGACCCTGACTCTATTAAGAAGCTTCTCGAAAAACATTCTCTGAAGAACAAGACCGTACCTGATCCTACTTTTGCTACGTATCCTATATGCATCAATGATCCTGATTATAATTTCTCTGTTGATCTTTCACTTATATCTATGGTTGAAGCTGACCCCTTTTATGGCAGAGAAAATGATGATGCTATTGCACACCTGACCAAACTCACTGAGTTAGGTGGCTTGTTTACTACAGATGAGAAGATACGAAACTTCTATGTTACTAAGCTTTTTCCTTTCTCTTTAAAGGAAGGTGCTAAAGCATTGTACGATGCACTACCATGTGGTTTTATTAGGAGTCCTCAAGACTTAGCTTAATCTTTTGTTGATAACTACTTTCCTGCTCATATGCAACATGCTGCTTTATGAAGAATTTATAACTTTACACAGTTGCAGGATGAGAACCTCCCTAAATCTTGGGGGAGGTATTGCAATCTGATCCAGGATAGACCGGGACATAGATTCCCTAAGAATGAATTAATTGATATATTTTATGCTGGTCTAACTGATGAATCTAGATCCTATTTGGACAGTTGTGTTGGTTGTGTTTTCAGGAAAAGAACACCGGACGATGCAGAAGAATTAATGGGCAAGATTTCCAAGAACTACGAAGATTGGTTCGTCCCTGAACCACCTCCGCCACCAAAGAAGAGGGGCATGCTTGTCCTAAACCCAGAAGATATGCAGGAAGCTAAGAAGTCTATTAAAGAGAAGGGTATTAAATCTAAAGACGTGAAGAATCTACCCCCCCATCGAGAAGTTGTGTGAGCCTACCACTCACCCTCCTATGGTAGAGGTACACTCTCTTTTAGATTTCAATGCAAGTGACATTCCTCATGGTAAGCCTCCTGATCAATGTTTAGATGAGCTTGATAATTTCATTATGAAGCAAAATCATTTTAATGAGAGGATACAAAGTCAGTTGCATGATAATTCCCTTGCTATCAAAAGTTTGCTTCATGTTTTAGGTACAACAGTTAATGATGTTAAATGTCTTGTGAAGCATTTTCATATGGTTCAAACTCAGCTTGATCAAATTTCTAATGTGCAAAAAGATTTTCTTGCTAATAATGCCAAACAGGATATACAGGCCTTTGGGATTAAAACCCGAGGAGGAACTAGTACTCAAGATCCTCTCTATCCGGAGGGGCATCCTAAGAGGATCGAGCAAGATTCTCAAATACAGGAAGAAGAAATTGTTAGCTCTCTGAAGAAGAAGCACAAAGAAGCTGACAATTCCAATGATCCAAATAGTATATCTACCTCCGATGCTGAGACTGAAGACGGTGCTGAGCCTGAAAAGGATGGTGAGAAGAATGATCCACCCGAGGTTCAAGAAGAAGAAGCACCCGACAAACGCAAGAAATACACTAGAGAAGATTTTGTCGCAAGAATACATGGGAAGGGATGAGAACAATGGATGCAGAAACCCATGCCCTTTCCAGTTAAGTCTCTCAAAACTAAAGAAGAAGAGCATTACAATAAGTTTTGTGAATGGATGAAACTTCTTTTTCTTCAAATTCCTTTGATTGATGCTATTAAGTTACCTCCTTATTCGAGATATATGAAAGATATTGTTACTAATGAAAGAAAAGTTCCTAATGAAGCAATATCTACTATGCTTGCTAACTACTCTTTAAGTGGCAAGATTCCTGAGAAACTTGGTGATCCAGGTATACCCACCATTCCTTGTTCCATAAAGAATAATTATGTCAAGACTGCTTTATGTGACCTTGGAGCAGGAGTGAGTGTTATGCCTTTTTCTCTTTACAAGAGATTATGTTTAGAAAAACTAATCCCTACAGATATCTCTCTTCAGATGGCTGACAAGTCAACAGCCGTTCCCATAGGTATTTGTGAGGATGTTCCCGTTGAAGTTACTAATTGTTTAATCCTCACTGATTTTGTTGTGCTTGACATGCCCGAGGATGGGAGCATGTCTATTATTCTTAGTAGACCTTTTCTTAACACCGCAGGTGCTATTATTGATTGCAATAAAGGAAAGGTTACTTTCAATGTGAATGACAAAGAACACACGGTGTATTTTCCGAAGAAGATTGACAAGAGGCATGCCCTCAACTCTATAGACAATATCGAGACCGTGAAGATTGGAGAATGGGATTGTCCTCTACATGTGCACCACAAATACAAAACCATCATGGTGGGGACAATGTCCATTAAAGTAAAGGTGCAATGATCACTTCATAAGGGGTGAGACTTTTTGCTCTATATATCGCCAGTTTGTTGGTAAGACTTGATCAACCTTGCTAGTCAGCATGTTTTATATAGGTAAAAAGTGGAGCTTGTTATGTTTTCATTTGCCTTAGCTTTTATTCTCCTTGCTGTACCAAGTTTATAAGTTTTTGAAACTTCACAACTCTAATCACTGTTTCAAGTTTTCAGAAAGTTTCACAGCTTTTTGAACTTCGAAAAAATTTCAACAGTGAAGTTGTCAGAAAAATTCCAGAAAAATTATATTAAAAATTTCCATGCCGGGAGTGACCCAGGGGCACCTGGGGCTGACCAGGGGGGCCACCAGTGACCCAGGCGGCCAGCTGGCGGCCTGGCCCCTGGCCGCTCCCACAGGGCGCCTGGGGTCCACAGGGCATCCAGCCAGGTAAGTCTTCTTCCTCCTCCCTTCTCTCTCTCCAAAAACACGAGTTCTGCACTTTGTTCTTGCGTTCTTGCTGCTCTCCGTCTAGAATTTCGATCTCTCTCTACGACCCATCATTTGAGCTACCATTTTGGGCAAATACTCCCTGGTATGTAACTCCTTCACCCCTCCAATTAGATTTTTGATTGGTGGCTTCATTTGTGAGTATTTAGTAGCTCTTGGTGTTGTTCTTATGAGATTGCATGCATGTGTAGTAATTTATTTTCCAAGTTTTGATGCAAGTTTATGCCTTAGGTAAGTGAGTAAAGTAGTTTGCCTCAACTCACTTTGTTTAAATCCTTGTTTTTGTGAATTGTAAAAAAATTCAGAAATGAGTTTCTTCAGAAAAGCAAAGGGGTGGCTTGGGAAGAAGAAGCCCGAGCGCTCAGATTGAGTCACTAGAGTTGCAGCTTCACCCTCAGTAGTAAGGGTGAGCTACAATGAAGATCATGTGCCCCTGGAGCTGTTGGAAGAAACAAATCCAGCATGCACAATGATGTATCCGTGAGATGATTTTCTTACAGCTGCAGGAATTAAGGAGGAATTTATGGCCTTTGTGCCAACGCACGTTTGACACGGTTAGCTTTATGCCGTGTGATGCAGTACAAAAATCTTACCTCATGTTTTGTTCACAGTTTTTGTTATAACCATGATGCTGGAACCGTCGAGTTCAAGCTTTATAATGATCTCATAACCATGTCTTTGGCACAGTTTTGTGATATAATAGGTGTGCCGAACGTTGGTCAGACAGCTAAGATGACCATGCAGCCTTCCGGGTTGAGGACCCTCTTCAACTCCCTTTGCTGCCAGGAGGAGACCGACATTCGGCGCACGAAGATTTCCAGCATCTTGTTTCCACACCTCAGGTATTTTGCGTATTTTGTTGCTAGAGGGGTGTTGGCTCGTGACAACACGAGCAATGGTTCTGCACCAGATTTCGCTATTTATGCGAACGCCCTCTCTGGTAAGAATGAGTATAATGTGGGTGCCTTGATTGCTCGGCGTCTTGTTATGAACAGTAACAAGGGCGATTTATATGGTGGCATTTACGCCACACTTATCCTTGAGTCTCTTGAGCGCACCCCGCATCCTGATGATGTTCCCTTTTCATACGCGAGTCTTGATCTTGCGGCCATGAAGAGGCATAAGTTTGTTACCATGACTTCTCAGCTTGGTAACCTTGATTATATTTTGAGGTTTGAAAGGACTATTACTCGTGAGATCCGTCTACCTGCACCACTTTTGTTTGATAACACTCGCAGGAACGGATGGTCCTTCAACGAAATTCAGTTCGATGAGTTATTGGCTAATTACCAGCCGCATAACCCCATGGAGGGGGTTGTGCCCGATGAGGAGGAGCACGGTGAGTTCCCACCTTTCCAGGGAGAGACCTTCACCGAGCATGGCGAGGGATCTTCTTCCGCTTGGAGCGCCGGACCTTCCTCATGGGAGGATCCGAGGACTTCGGTGTACGCACCGGAGGGCTCATATGACCCCTGGACTTACCCTTACCCCGGAGCAGGAGGCTCCTGGGGGCAGTAGCTGCTACCAACTTAGGCCAAAAGCCTAAGCTTGGGGGAGTACGTGCCCTTCTCACCTTTCCATTGTATTATCCATTTTTATTTTGTTTTCTTTGATCTTTTCGAAGTTTTTGCCCGTTCTTCTTTGTTCTTTTATTTTGCAAAAACAACAAAAAGATTTCTCTTTTCTTTTTCTTTTGTTTAACCTTTGAAAAAATCCAAAAATATTTTCTTTTCTCTCTTTAGTTTGCTTTGTTACAGATTTTAGCTTGATTCCATGATGGCATTTGCACTTGATTATATATTTCCTACGTTCAAACCGTGCAAGTGACAAGGCAGTAATGACGAAGATCGACGAAAGGTATGCAACAAGGAAAACCGGTATGAACTCTTTTTGTTTCTACTTTTGTACATATGCTTGTACTTATGATTTAGAGACCAGCTTGTAGCGACATAGTGCTATGTTTACAATGATTTCCCAGTGTTCATGCTTTCCTCGTGGCTAATCCCAATTAGCTAGAGTGCATAATGTGTTGTTGAAATGATTTACATGCATTGCATTGTTCATAGTTTAGCATACTGAAGTGGTATTTCCCTTTGGAGAATTCTTGGATTGACTTGGCACATGCTTACACATGTTTATGACTGAAAAGTCTACTATGCCTTGATGATCTTTGAGTTTCAGAATAGTCATATCATTTTCATGCCCAATGCAATGTTACTTCGTCGCTCTTCATGATTATGACTGTTATTGCTCTCTAGTTGGTCGCTTCCCAGTCTTTTGCTAGCCTTCGCTTGCACTAAGCGGATTTCTGCTTGTGCATCCAAAATCCTTGAAACCAGTTCTTCCATATGAGTCCACCATACCTTCCTATGTGGTATTTACCGGCCATCCTAACAAAGACTTTCTTGTACCATCTCGAAATTATTCAAAAGCGCTCCTGTTTTGTGCCTCTGTTTTAGCTCATGAGGAAGTAGTAGGTAATTCATGACCGTCTTATGTTAGACATGTTTTATTCTGGGTTTACATGTCTAATCTGCAAACCCCAATACGAGGAGGTACTGGCATGAGTGCGCCCAGCTCACAAAAGATACACAACCAACAAACCCTCCTTCACGCTTTGTCTATGAGAAATTAGAAAACTTTGGCAGTGATAAACAAAGGAGATTAAGGGGATGTGATCGTCTCCATATTGGGAGTCGTTCCTCGAAACAAGTCTAGCGTAAGAGGCAATTGAGTTGTCTACTAGCATTCGTTGACGAAGCATGCACCTCCCAAAACACTTTTTATCTCTGTTTTCAAAACCAAGAGCTCTGGTACAAGTTTAGTCTTTGCTACCTTCCACGGGTTTTCAACCTTTCCATCAAACTCCACGGTTCGAGAGTCTCCACCTTCTTTCTTCAAAGCACCAACTAGGAGAGCATAATTGTCATTCTGAGTGTAATGTGCATTGTCCCAAAGTATTACATTGTCTTTTACATGATTGTGGTATTATTTATTCTGAAGTTCTTAGTTCTAGTCTCCTTTAAAACTCCGGAGGAGTTTCTACATTTATGTTTTGCTTCACTCATGGAGGCTAGCGAAATACCACTCTAGTATGATCGAACTTTGTGCATTGTAATCTTGTCTTAATTTTCAGTAGCGTATTATTTACTTCTAGTTGTTTGTGACTGATCACTTGAAAGAAGGATTGCTTCATGCATTGTCCTCATAGCATTGTTTTGATACTTGCTAAATTCTTTTCATAGTACATGCTTATATACATCTATTGAAGCAAAAGAATTTGTCAAAGTTTTGTTTGTCGCGTTCAGTTCGTTGTACTGAATTGCTTGAGGACAAGCAATATGCTAAGCTTGGGGGGGTTGATACGTCTCAAACGTATCTACTTTTCCTAACACTTTTGCTCTTTTTTTGCCCTCATTCTTGCATGATTTGGACGAAACTAACCCGAACTAACGCTGTTTTCAGCAGAGCTGTCTGTATGGTTTTATTGTGCGCAGGAAAATGGATTTTTGGACGTCCCAGAAAAATACCAGAAAATCCACGCACCCGAAGGAGCCAGATTCCAGAAGTGGGACCGGAGGGGAGTCCAGGGGGGCCCTGGCGCGGCCAGGGGTGCGGCCGCGCCCTCTGTCCGCCTTGGGGCCTCCCCCCCCCCTCCTCTGGTGCCCTACCGATGCTCCTATTTATTCCCGTGACGCGAAAACCCCAAAACAGAGGTTGTTTTCCCAGTTCTTGTCGCGGAGCCGCCGCCACCCTCTGTTCTTCTCCGGGAGGGCTAATCTGGAGGATGTTTTGGCCTCCGGAGAGGGGAGATCATCGCCATCGTCATCACCATCACCACTCCATCCTCCCTCCATGACTTCTCCATCCATTTGTGAGTACTTCCCTAATGTAGGCAAAGGGGATGGTAGGGATTGGATGAGTTAGATCATGTAATATTTATCAGATTGTTGGGGGCATGTTGCCTATCATCGAGATTGGTGTTTATCATCTTTGCTTCAACTTGTTGCTCTTAATGCTTGTCACTTTGGGCCCGAGTTCCATGATTTCAGATCTGAACCCTTTGTGTTTTCATGAATATATTTGTGTTCTTGATCTTATCTATGAGTTGTTTGCACCTGTTATAGTCCGGAACCGGCGATCCCAATGGTGACAGCTTGGGACACCAAAGGGGATGGACTATAATTTGAGGATTCCATGTATCCATTGATTTTTAATGCTTTGTTCCGGTGCTCTTTGACAGGAGCACCTTAATCTCCATAAGTTCCTTTTGGTCCCGTTCGTAGCGGGATGGTAGGACAAAAGATGGTGTGCAAGTTCTTATTGCAAGCACGTACAACTACCTGTGGGATACATGCCTGATGTTTGATTTATGCCTAGATGATCTTTGCTTTTCTTTGTGCCTTGCCCCAAGTTAAATACATGATGTGACTTATCCATGCAGTGCCCGACCATCCATCTCCCTAGCCTACAGTGTTTTTAATTATGCTGGTTACTAGTTGTTTACTTTCGCTGTTTACTATTACCGTTGCTATCACTACCACTATTATCACAGTTACTATTAATATCTTGTTGCAAGTAAGTGTATCTCAGGTGCGGTGGAATTGACAACTCCACTGTTAAAGCTTGTGGATATTCTTTGGCTCCCCTTGAGTCGAATCAATAAATTGGGTTATTCTTACCCGCGAAGACTATCTCGATCCTCTGCAGTTGTGGGTTATCACCCCTCGCAGAGGACTTACATTTATGGTTTACTTGATGGTCCCCCTAGGCAATATAACCCTGTTCGGTTTGATATTGCTTCAACAAGTGCTTCCACCTCTTCTCAGTCACCTGCTCATTTGTGGGTGGTTAAGAAGAACTAATTCTTCTGCAGGTCTATGTCTCCGGTGGATCCGAATGGGTCATGGGCAGTGGTTGTACAAATCATATGACCGGAGACAAGGAATTATTCACCGAAGAAAAACTATCTCAATCTTCTCAGAAGTACATTACCTTCGGTGATAACAACAAGGGTAAAGTTTTAGGCTTGGGTAAGGTTGCCATATCAAAAGATAAGCACATTGACAAGGTTATGCTAGTTCAATCTCTTGGTTATAATCTTATGTCTATTTCTAAGTTATGGGATATGCGTATGCTTGTTCTATTTTCTGCTTCGCGTTGTGTTGTCTTTTCACAGGATGACTATACGTTTGTCTTCGAGGGTTACCGAAAAGGAGATTTATATATTGTTGATTTTTCTTCGGGCCCTTCTGTATCCACATGCCTAATGGCAAAGGCTTCATCTGGTTGGTTATGGCATCGAAGACTTGGTCATGCAGGTATGAGAAATCTTCAAAATCTAGTGAAGAAGAAGCATGTTAATGGCCTTATCGAAGTAAAATTCGGTAAGGATCGTCTCTGCAGTGCTTGTGAAGCTGGAAAAATTACGAAGAAACATCATTCAGCGAAGACTATCATGACTACTACTCGTCCCCTTGAATTGCTTCACATGGATCTTTTCGGTCCTCAAAATTATGCAAGTCTGGGAGGAAACAAATATGGTCTCGTCATTGTTGATGATTTTTCTCGTTATACTTGGGTTTTCTTTCTGGATGACAAGAGCAAAGTTGTTGAAATTTTCAAAGCATTCGCTAAGAGAGCTCAAACTGAATATGAATTATCTCCGAAGCATATCCGAAGTGATAATGGAACTGAATTCAAAAATACTCATATTGAAGAATTTCTTGATGATCATGGATTTACTCATGAATTCTCTGTTGCTTATACACCTCAACAGAATTATGTAGTTGAAAGGAAGAATAGAACTCTTATTGAAATGGCCAGAACTATGCTTGCTGAATACAAGACTCCTATCAGGTTCTAGGCCGAAGCAATTAACATTGCATGTCATATAATCAACAAGGTTTACCTTCACAAATTTCTAAAGAAGACTTCACATGAGCTTATTACTGGTAACAAGCCAAATGTTTCGTATTTTAGGTTATTTGGTGCTCCTTGCTTTATTAGAGATATGAATCATAGCTCCAAATTTGCCCCTAAGGCACATGAAGGTTTTCTACTAGGTTATGGCTCAAATTCTCACACTTATAGAGTGTATAACTCCCACTTTGGGAAGGTTATGGAAACTGTAAATGTGAGATTTGATGAAAATAATGTCTCTCAAAAAGAGCATTTACCTCATGATCTAGATGAACCTCCTCTTGATGAAGTGGTCAGGTCAATGGCTATTGGAGAAATTCTCCCTGTTGAAGCAGTTGCTCGTCAAGCTAATCAAGATGATGATGATCCAATGTTCCCACACATAGCCCGGGGAGCTGGAGATCATCATCCTGAAGCAAATGATGACCAGGACGAAGAAGAACCTATGAATAAAGATAATGTAGATCCTGAAGGAAATGCAGATCAGGAAGGAGATGTTGGTCCTGAAGGAAATGATCCTGAAGAAGAACCAGAGCCACAAGTCATTGAAAATGCACTGACTCGAGTGCGAAGAAGAGTTGATGTTGATTCGATCCTCGAAGAAATTCAACAACCAGGTCATCCCACAACTCGTTCTTGTACTCGTTTGGATAAATTATGTGGAAACTTTTCATTTGTCTCCATGCTAGAACCTTCAAAGTTTGATGAAGCCATGAAGGATCTAGACTGCTTAACTGTTATGCTCGAAGAACTTAATCAATTCGAGCGAAACAAAGTCTTGTCCTTAGTCGAAAGGCCTGATCCCACGAAGCACAACATCATTGGTACAAAGTGGATTTTTCGCAACAAGCAAGATGAAGATGGTATTGTGGTAAGAAACAAAGCTCGACTGGTAGCACAAGGATACACCCAAATCAAAGGTATCGATTTCGACGAAACTTATGATCCAGTTACTCGTCTCGAATCCATTCGTGTTATGCTTGCTTTTGCAAATTTCAATGGTATCCTACTTTATCAAATGGATGTGAAGAGTGCTTTTCTTAACGGAGAAATCGAAGAAGAAGTGTATGTTATGCAGCCTCCAGGTTTTGAAGACTCGAAGAATCCTGACATGGTGTACAGGTTGCACAAAGCCCTTTATGGGTTGAAGCAAGCACCTCGTGCTTGGTACCACACCCTAAAGGACTTCCTCCTGAAGAAAGGCTTCAAACCAGGAACAACTGACTCAACTCTTTTCACTCGTTCTTATAATGGTGATTTGTTTGTGTGTCAAATTTATGTAGACGATATTATTTTTGGCTGCACTAACACTGAAATCAGCGAAGAATTTGCCAAAATGATGTCGAAGAAATATGAGATGTCTATGATGGGAGAATTGAAGTTTTTCCTTGGACTTCAAATCCATCAACAGAAGAATGGCACATTTATTTCTCAAGAAAAATATCTCAAGGATTGCCTGAAGAAGTTTGGACTCACTGATTGCAAAAAAATTAAGACTTCAATGCCTACCAATGGCTTCCTAGATGCAGATGAGAAGGGCAAAGCCTTCGATCAAAAGAAATATCGATCCATGATTGGCTCTCTCTTATATTTGTGTGCATCTAGACCTGACATTATGCTTTCAGTATGTATTTGTGCTTGTTTTCAGGCCAATCGAAAGGAATCACATCATACTACAGTAAAGTGAATTCTTCGGTATCTTGCTCACACACCAACCTTGGGCTTGTGGTATCCCAAGGGTCCTCAGTTTGATCTTATTGGCTATTTTGATTCAGATTGGGCTGGTAATCGTGTTGATAGGAAATCAACTTCAGGAACTTGTCATTTCCTCGGAAGATCACTTGTGTGTTGGGCTTCCAAGAAGCAAAACTGTGTATCAATATCTACTTCTGAAGCCGAATACATTGTTGTTGGGTCATGTTGTACTCATATTCTTTGGCTGAAGCAAACGCTGAAGGATTATGGTATTCATGTGAAGAAAATTCCTCTTCTATGTGATAATGAGAGTGCAATCAAATTGCTGACAATCCTGTGCGGCACTCTCGCACGAAGCATATTGACATTCGCCATCATTTTCTTCGTGACCATGTTCAGAGTGAAGATATTGTGATTAGTCATGTCAGAACTGTTGGGGTTCGGGGCAGAAAACACAAATTTTTCATAATCTACGAGACCCATACCCAAGACCTATGCTATGGCGATGCAAGTAACGGACAGAAATAGATCACATACCAGTATGTAGTCCGTTAAGCGGGAAACGTTCCCGCATGAAACGTGGTTGGTGTAGTCGTAACGGCAATCCCCGATGCCGCGCAGATCCACGATGACTCCTGTAGCCACCCGATCCTTGTAGACCGATGATGGGATTATGTCCCCGTCGGAACATTGCTGATGAAGACCTCGCGATACGACCACGACAATGAAGTATCACCACAACTGTAGTGCCTCGCAGGATTATACACATACAGTATACCCGACGTCCCTCCGGGATCCGAACCAGTAGAGCAGCGGAAAGAAGATGGATTCGGATCCCGATTCTAGCAGCACGACGGCGTGCGTATAGTTGATAAATCCCCAACCAAGTGTAGACTCCAAACAAGGGGAGTCCACTCGAGGAAGGAGAAAAGAGGGAGAGAGAGATGAGAGAAACTTGTCTCAAATCGATATTTGTATTGTGTATATTAAAAGGGCACCTCAACCCCACCTTATATAGGCCAAGGAGGGGTGCCACCCCCCCCCCTCCACTTCCGGGGTGGGACTAATCCCAAGGGAGGGGTTGGCGCACCTATTAAGGGGGGTGGGACCCCTCATGGCGCCATGGCCCATGGGGGAGGACTCCCTCTCCCCCTAATGGGCCCTATGAGGCCCATATGCCTTTTAATTACTTTTTAATTCCGATAATTAAATAATAAAACATTAATTAAATATTATTAAATATATTTTGAACCTTTCAAAATACCCGGAACAACTTCCGGCCTTCATCGGAACAATTATGGTCATCACCAGAACAATTCCGGTGTTCTCTCCAATTTCTCCGGTGATCCCGAATCAATCCTTACTGCGTCGAGTACCCTTAAGTGTAACACCCTACGGTCCGGGAAACAGCAGACATGATCGAGACAATTCTCATTGATCAATGACTAATCAATTGGACCTGGTTACAATCCTTGATAGCCCCTGCGCTTCCATCGAATGAACTTCAATCGTTGTTGGATCCGTTAACCGTGTGCCTGTTCCCTTTGTCCTGGGGTACTTTGCTTGTCCGAGGTTTGATCATTGGTATCCATTATACCTAGTTCGTCCTCAATCTCAACAAACAAGTTTACTCGTTCCCGTGATATTACAACTCCGTGACCTAGTCACACGTTTGCAAACTTTATGATGTAACATCACCGAGTGGGCCCAGAGTACCTATCTGTCACACGGATGGACAAATCCCGCTTTGATCTATTTGCATACTCATTAACATATCTATTCGGAATACCTGAAGTAATCCTTTATGGCCAGCATATTTCAGCCAGGCGGTGGGTAGCAAATCAAGGCATCCTAATAGACAGTAATTACGTATGATCATTACGGTCTAAGGATCTATTCACTACGTTATAGTTATCGCAATGTCGAACTATGTGACTTGATCACATCGCAACACTTCTGGTGGGTGTATGTCCATCATATCATTATCCAATGATACGACTCCATTGTCAACAGACGCCATTGTCTCATGATCAGGAAACCTTGATCATCAATCGCCCAATGGACTAGTATACTAGGGTTGACTAGGGACCTGGTTGTTTGTATACCACACCTGTATTAATGTTTCCGCTTAATACAGTTATAGCATAGTATCAAACGTATTATGAACTAATGGAATATGCTCGATAAAACATATTTTATTTGCCTCTAGGGCACATTCCCAACAATCTCCCACTTGCACTAGAGTACAAATAATCTAGTTGCATTTTCTCTGGATCATAACTCCTTATTGATCATGCTTGCCCGTGGAAGAGGTTGTATCAACGGTCTGGGTACCATTCAGAACCGTATGTCCTTTTGCAAATCATAATGTCACCTAATTTGACATTCCTTCATTATCCACTATAATGATGAGGTATATATATTTGGTGGTGAAGTGAGACTTCGTTTGCTGTGTCATAGCAATGGCATCCGGTGGGTCACGCGGACTTTCCCATGGTCATGCACATTTGAAACTCACTCAATCAGAAGTCGAACTTCTTAAGCCATAATATAACTCCTGCTACTTCTAAAGCAGCCACATCAATGTAGATTCAATCTTTAGTGCATTGTATGCAACTTTGATGTCTAACCATGTTTCTTTCAACTTAGGCATTCATTAGTATGATATCTCAAGTTTCTAGGTTAGTGTCAAAACTTGAACCAGCATAACATTTATGGTCAAGTCCACTATCCTTTACAAATTTGAGATGTATCCTCAGTTCTCTTCAGACACTGAAGGATAAACTTAACTCTTTGTTCAATGATTTACTCATAAATCATATCACAACATGTTCTTACTACTAAGAACTTGGGTCACATTACGTCGAGTACATAACTCTGGTTTTATATGAAAGAACCTATGACAAAGGCATAGAGGATCCAACACGTTCATTTCTTTCATTAACCATTAACCATTGTTCTTGTACTGAGATTAACTCAACACTTCTCTTGGATATACAAGTAAGGACCACTTCTTGACTTGTCCCATTCTGAACTCCTTCAGAATCTTATCCAGTAAAGTATTACGACTCAATGTTATTAAAGACATATCTATCTTAATAGATCTTTAATGCTTAATACTTATTCATCTTCATTTATGAAAGATTCAAATAATCATTAACACCAACTGCACCATTCATAATATGTTATCCATATATGAGAATGTTATCATGCTCCCACTCAGATATGTCATGCACATATTAAGTTATAGGATAACACTCATATTGCTCCCACTCAAATATGTCGGCCACATATAAGACAAGGATAACATCCACATGGCTCCCACTTAGATATGTCAGACAAATATTAAGTTCAGGATACTAACCACATGGCTCCTACTCAAATATGTCATTTACATATAAGTCTAGGATAATACTCCCATAGATCCCACTCAAAATATGTCGTCTACATATTAAGTTTCAGGAAACTATTCAGCTCCCACTCAGTTTCATGCAAATGCATGTTTCCTCGATATTTTGGTTAAGTCCAAAATCCTTTGATCATCCATCAAAATGAGAATTCAATTTACGAGACACTAGTATCCATATGTTTTTCCAAAACCTTCTTGTTGTACCAATTACAACACTTCTTCAAATACGGGATTTGAGGAAGTCACGGTATTGATAACAATCCTGGATCAATCGTAGTGAATATCCCTTTGACTCAAGCATTGCTACACATTGTAGTCAACCCATTGAATTTGTCAGAAACAATCTTTGTGACAAACCAATATTGACGTCCCTTTGATGTTCACATTTATTCCTCATAACTCTGAAGTTATTGTGAATATCAAGTAACCTCCTTACTTGATAAGATTCAAGCAATCTTAAATGTAACTCAACATAGGATTTCATGATTCATAGTCATATCTCGTACTTAGGTCCACCATCGCTTCTTTGTAGTTCGTAGGAATGTCTTGTTCCATTAACATGACAAGTGAATCATGAATATCATTTTGCACCAGGGGCAAATATATATTCTTGAATCCTACCTTTCTCAGTAAAAGCTCCCATCAAAAAATCATGATCATTATCATTAGTTTCTCCTCTTATTGTAGAGCTTTGCTTCCAGAACATATTCCGTTGCACTACTCTGACATTTGGAGGCAAGGTCAATTACCTTGGTTGAACTTTCACTTTTCTTCCATTACCACATTTATCAAGAACAATTCTTGACAAACACCAAACATAGCAATACAAGTTTTGCTCCTTTTGGTTCTAGTTGTGGAAGATGCATCCATAGTTGTCTAAGGATACACTACAAAGATAATTTATCTTACATAAATCAAGCTTCCTAGAAACCACAGCACACCATGAGATATATAGTGTTGGTTTCCACGAACTCAGATGGTTCCCTATGCTGAAGTGAGTGTTTGCATATTAAATTAATAACTCTAAACAATAATAACGTAACTTGGTAAGAGATAACTTACACCAAACACTTTTTGATAGAATATGATCACAGTGTTCAGGCACGTCAATCATATTGAAGTGTCTCAAGACATTGCAATTTGTGGAACAACTTCCACACAAGTCTTTATGCCCAAGACTAACTCAAAACATTTGTCACTTTGATCAAATCGTAGAGACTTGTCTTTCTTGTTAATTTAATATCCATCTTTACTCTGAAATCCCTTTTGATCATATCAAATTATCTCAGACTCGTGTTTCATTAGTGAATACAAATATTCATCTAAGTCCACATACGAAGTTCACGAAATAATGAAATTCACCACATGCTGACATACGGTACATCACAATGTATGATATTCAACAATCAGTACACATTCTGTTTACCAGAATGCGAGGTTTTAGTCATCTCACCTAAAAGGCATGGTTTGTATGTGTCAAGAGATCAAGTATCTTAAGACATCATCATACCATTCATGACTTAAACTGTAGTGTCATTATTAAGCCTGGATATTTCTTGGCATTACAATATTTCTTATAAATGATCAAACAACTTTCATCAATATAAGAATAACTCATTCATAATCGTAATGTGACCATAAGAGATATCATTCATAAAAGGAGAACAACTGACTTGTTTCTCACTAATATGAATAATTTTCTTCGCGAGATGCAAGACACACTAATAAAGTCCTCATTCAAACGATCATAAAATTTATTCATATATTAATCAATTGATAGATGTAGAGGGAGAGTGTTGTCGACCATCAACTATCTTGATTGCCGTCAGCACACATTGTCACCTCATCCCTTCCAAGCCACTCTCAAGCAGTAAGTTCAAGCATCGAATACTTAATCAACCGCAATTAGTGTTTCGTGGGAAAGACATTTATAACTCGTATATCAAATATACCTTCTCCGTCAATGACCATTCCTGCATTGGTTCTACTCTTAAAGTTCTTAACTTTAACCATGACCTCATGATAGGTGAATGATTCTCCTTCATAACATAGTCCAGATATGGTCTTTCTAACTGGGAGGAAGCGGATGCAAATCCCCAGTTATCGCAAAGTAACCAGTCATTCAGTAGTCCAAGTTATACACAAGGTGTTCCATGTATCTTATACATTTTCCAAGTGACTTTCTCAGCAGGCTGTTCCTTCCACCATAGTTGAAAGAAACCCCGTCCATATACTCATATTCCATTACTCTGATTTGTGACCAGGTGCTTTCAAGTTCACCTAGCACGTCATACGTGTTGGTTAACATGCATTCACAATTCAGATTCCATAGAATGAATTATGGTGTATTGGACAGTCATTCATAAGTGACGGTGAGTGCGATACTCATCATCATCTTCCTTGATTACGGAGTTGTCAGGTGTATCTCCTAGAAGTTCTTCGTATTATGTTTAGCAAGTCATTACTAATGAGTATGTCTCTAATGGTGTTGGTACACATCAATGAAGTAAGACCCATTTACCTTAAGTTCTATCATACTAAAAGAGCCATAGTTCTAAACATTGGTATGACGTTATCTACAATGATATTTGCTAAGACATGAAGATTAAGTTCATAATATGGAGTTCATGTTTCAAAAACAATTCTGGAACTCCCACTCAGACAAACATCCCTCATAGTTTATTCTAAGTGATTACACGATCCTTGAACACCATACCTCCCCCGATCGTCACGGCCATCAGTATGTTGTTCAAGGTAGGCCATCATGCCAATCACATCATCCATGTGACTCATGCTCGACCTTTCGGTCTCTTGTGTCCCGAGGCCATATCATATACATATGCCAGGCTCGCCATCACACCATATGCGATTTGTTGCTGTGTCATGCAAGGCCATATCATATACATATGCCAGGCTTGCTACACCCACCTCATGTGAACGAAAAAATGTTTGACACACGTGTGACACGTGGTGCCTCCATAATGTAGAACTTTCCAGGTGGTGCTCACTAGGGTAAGGACACTATGTTGGTTTTAGTGAGGGATCATCCTATTATGCTACCGTCGTATATCTAACATATTAGCAAAACAGGATGCAACATAAGTCATACATGCTATGAACCCCCCTTACATGCAAATTAAAGTTAAAACGCCTTTCTACTTTATCTTTTGCAAGTTTTACGTGGCTGCAAGGGGTTTCGAGAAAAGAACCGTTTCTATCCTACGAAAACAATCCACAACACCAATCCACAATTTTCTCTATTACACCCCTGTCGGGGCTCTCCGTTGCAAACATCTTCGCATCGCTAATGCAGAGAGACAGACACCCCCCCCAGCCACTTTATATGGTACAAGCCATATGTAAATCGTGGAACCAGTCTCGCGTAAACACGTAAGGTCGGTCGAGGGCCGCTTCATCAAACATTTCTGCAACGCTAAATGAGTACACGTGAGAGGGTAACAATTGGAGAATTGATGCCCACATACTATATGTGTTCTATCCGTACAATACATCTACGCATAGCTTTGCTCTGATGCCACTGTTGGGGTTCGGGGCAGAAAACACAAATTTTTCATAACCTACGACACCCATACCCAAGACCTATGCTATGGCGATGCAAGTAACGGACAGAAATAGATCACATACCAGTATGTAGTCCGTTAAGCGGGAAACGTTCCAGCATGAAACGTGGTTGGTGTAGTCGTACCGGCAATCCCCGATGTCGCGCAGATCCACGATGACTCCTGTAGGCACCCGATCCTTGTAGACCGATGACGGGATTATGTCCCCGTCGGAACGTTGCTGATGAAGACATCGCGATACGACCACGACGATGAAGTAGCACCACAAGTGTAGTGCCTCGCGGGATTATACACATACAGTATACCCGACGTCCCTCCGGGCTCCAAACCAGTAGAGCAGCGGAAAGAAGATGGATTCGGATCCCGATTCCAGCAGCACGACGGCGTGCGTATAGTGGAAAAATCCCCAACCAAGTGTAGACTCCAAACAAGGGGAGTCCACTCGAGGAAGGAGAAAAGAGGGAGAGAGAGATGAGAGAAACTTGTCTCAAATCGATTTTTGTATTATGTATATTAAAAGGGCACCTCTACCCCTCCTTATATAGGCCAAGGAGGGGTGCCACCACCCCCCCCCCCCTCCACTTCCGGGGTGGGACTAATCCAGAGGGAGGGGTTGGCGCACCTATTAAGGGGGGTGGGGCCCCTCATGGCGCCATGGCCCATGGGGGAGGACTCCCTCTCCCCCTAATGGGCCCTATGAGGCCCATATGCCTTTTAATTACTTTTTAATTATATTTAATTATATTTTAATATTTAATTCAGATAATTAAATAATAAAACATTAATTAAACATTATTAAATATATTTTAAACCTTTCAAAATACCCAGAACAACTTCCGGCCTTCATCGGAACAATTCTGGTCATCACTAGAACAATTCCGGTGTTCTCTCCAATTTCTCCGGTGATCCCGAATCAATCCTTACTGCGTCGAGTACCCTTAAGTGTAACACCCTACGGTTCGGGAAACAGCAGACATGATCGAGACAATTCTCATTGATCAATGACTAATCAATTGGACCTGGTTACAATCCTTGATAGCCCCTGCGCTTCCATCGAATGAACTTCAATCGCTGTTGGATCCGTTAACCGTGTGCCTGTTCCCTTTGTCCTGGGTACTTTTCTTGTCCGAGGTTTGATCATCGGTATCCATTATACCTAGTTCGTCCTCGTTCTCAACAAACAAGTTTACTCGTTCCCGTGATATTACAACTCCGTGACCTAGTCACACGTTTGCAAACTTTATGATGTAACATCACCGAGTGGGCCCAGAGTACCTATCTGTCACACGGATGGACAAATCCCGCTTTGATCTATTTGCATACTCATTAACATATCTATTCGTAATACCTGAAGTACTCCTTTATGGCCAGCATATTTCAGCCAGGCGGTGGGTAGCAAATCAAGGCATCCTAATAGACAGTAATTACGTATGATCATTACGGTCTAAGGATCTGGTCACTACGTTATAGTTATCGCAATGTCGAACTATGTGACTTGATCACATCGCAACACTTCTGGTGGGTGTATGTCCATCATATCATTATCCAATGGTACGACTCCATTGTCAACAGACGCCATTGTCTCATGATCAGGAAACCTTGATCATCAATCGCCCAATGGACTAGTTTACTAGGGTTGACTAGGGACCTGGTTGTTTGTATACCACACATGTATTAATGTTTCCGCTTAATACAGTTATAGCATACTATCAAACGTATTATGAACTAATGGAATATGTTCGATAAAACATATTTTATTTGCCTCTAGGGCACATTCCCAACAAGAACTGAAGATCAACTGGCTGATATATTCACGAAACCATTGGATGAGAAAAGGTTCTGTGTGTTAAGGTGTGAGCTCAATATTTTGGACTCACGAAATGTACTATAAGATCGAACCTTTACCTCCATGTATATATTCATTTACTTCGTTGTTTGCTTTTTAGTTTCAATATTTGTTTTTGCTTCAATTTCTAGTTTTTAATTTTGTTTGGATTTTTTCCTCAATGCTTATCACCTTTAGCTTCGCTATTGGTTTTTCTTCGAGGTGATAAGTTTCGGACCCTACCCCCTCTGTTCTTTTTCTCTCTTAGTCTATCTGTCTAAAATGGTTGAGCACATTTGAAACGGAAAGTATTTTGCTTCGAACGTCATTATGTTTCGAATCAAATGCTTCCAACTTTTATCGAAGTTTTACTCACAATCAAGACATATTCTTCGGTTGTTGAGATCCCGTCAAATCCGGGTCATTGAGATTTTCTCGCGATTCGCTACCATATCTGGGCCGTTGAATGCGGAGAGTCAGTTGCTGGGCACCGTCCGATCTGATCTGACAACTCCTGTCAGACCAGCCCTATTTATACCCCTCGCCCGGCGACAACATTATCTCACTTCGTCCCCAACCTCTCCAAAACCCTAAATCTCGCGCGTCATCGTGCTTCTCGTCCTCGCCGCTTAGCTACCAGAAGGACTCCGCCGTGGATTTCCCGCCGATGACGAGCATCTCCGCCGCTCCTCGCCGTCGTAGCTGCTTCAACATCGTCGAGTTAGGGTACGTCGAAGCCTCGGATCCAATCCTCCCCTCTGTTCGTTTCTCTCCAGATTGGATCCATGTTTCTTAGCTGTTTTTCGTTTGATTTTGCTAGGATTTCTTGATCCGTTGGATCGTTGACACTTTGGGAATCTTGTTTGAGCAAAAGCTTCCACATCCGATTCAGGTTAGCAATTAGGGATTCGATATCCTCTGTTCTGTGCTAGGGTTTTTTGTCTTCAACTATGTGCAAAATCTAGCTCAGAACAGGCCGGACTAATCGCCTATGCTCTACTAAATATCTTGTCAAAATCATTGTTTTGGTCGAAACTTTTGCTAGTGCTAAGTCCATACTTTTATTTTTCCCTCGTTCCCCTATTCTTCCTCACAGGATGTCTGAGGATTTGGGCTTCGGTGATGAGTCCTCAGTACTAGATCACCTCAACGAAGCAGAACAAGTTGCTCCCAAGAGAAAAGGAGGCAGAACGAAGGAAAGAAATATGCAAGAGGCATTCCCGAATCTATTTGGATAGAACTTGGTTATGATACACCTCCTGAGGAAATTAAGGATCAGAGAAAGATTCGTTTGCAAAACATTCGCCGCTACTGGGCCATCAGGTGGTACAAATACAAGAGTATCCCTGACTGGAAATGGGCAATGCAGTTTGCCTTCAGTCCACCCTTCCTATACACTTCACACATGTGTGCAAAATATACTGAAGAAAATCGCCATCTTTAATACCCAGTCCCACCTAAATATCCTCACCCCAACACCCTAAAGACTCCGGATGATTATCTTGAAGATCAAGAGCGGTTGAGAATCGCTGCAGAAAAGAAATGACTCAAGGAAGCAAAGAAGGCATCCAAGTTAGCTGTCGCTGAAGCTCATGGAGCTGGCCAGAGATCAAAGAAGAAAGGAAGCTCAAGAAGAAATATGCTTCACCCCCTCATGCATCCACGGATGACGAAGAGCAAGCCAGACTGGAACGAGCAGCTCTTGAAGACTCTGTTCTGGAGTCCAATGCTGAAGATGATGACGAATCAGAATCTGAAGCACATGATGAGTCAGAACCTGCTCCTCCCAAGAAGCAAAAGATTCAGATTCCCTTGAAGAAGAAGCCAGGAGAGAAACCGGCTGCAAAGGGGATAAAGATCCAAGACCCTACAGACAGGCCCGCATCTCGCCCCACCATTGACTTGGAAAATTTGGTGGTTGCGAAGCCCTTGTCCTCCAAGCCACCGGATGAAGCCCTCAACACTGAGTGGCAATCCAAGATGAGGCACAACCCAGCAAAGCATCAACAAACTGCAAAGGCCTCTGCACCAGCGAAGCCTAAGCAGTCTGCAGCACAAAACCCTTCAGTGAAGCGCAAGCCCACTGAAGCTGAACTGCAACAGAAAGACCTCCAGGAGGCACTGAATCGCAGCGTGCTTGCCAGAGAATCTGCGGAGAAGCATAAGGCAGAAGAAGCAGCTGCTAGAAAACAAAGGGAGCTAGACTCCGCAAAAATTGCTGCTGAGAAGGCTGAGACGAAGCGAAAGCTTGCCGAAACCGAAAAAATGAAGAGAAAGTTGCTGCTGAAGCTAAACAGTTAGCAGACAATGAAGCAAAACGCAAGGCCACACTAGATGGCCTCAGAACGAAGAAGGCTGAGAAAGCAGCCAGGGCTGCCCAGAAGAAGGCCGTGGTAGATATGACTCCATCTGCTGAAGCAATTCCACCGAAGCAGAAAGGTATCTACATGCCTGAAGCTCAAGCTGAAGCTGATCGCCATAGTGAACATCAATTCCCTTATCCACGTGAAGGCGAACTATGGGATCAATTGGGCGTAACTGAAGCCCTTTGGAACAAGTGTGCGGCAGAAGATCCTGAAGCTGTTGATCTCGGTGAAGTCTACATCTCAGGCTCCATCTAAGCAATGATCACTACTATGATCAGTCAGCTGAAGGACTTGCACTCAAGAGATAGAGCTGAAATTGAAAAGATTCACAACTATCAAAAGCGTGTTGAAGCTGAGTCAGATGAAGAATTCAAACAACACGCCTTGAAGTTGCTTCAGAAGGTGACATACGTCAACACCACCACCAAGGACAATATCAAGCTCTGCAAGGGAAAGATCAAAGCGGCAGTGGATGAAATGGTCAAAACGCATAATGCTTCTATTATGGAAAGGGATTCCCGGAAGCGTAAGGCCCCGCTGGAAGCTGAACCAGCTGCAGCAAAGCCTGCTGAAGCCAAGCCCTCTGACCCCTTTCCAAAGAAAAGGACCACCAACAAACGGAAGGTCACATTGGCCTCAGCTGCTGATACGGATACGAGTGATGAGCCTACCAGCCTGCTGAAGGAAAACTCTGAAGCAGATCCCACTCCTGCTCCTCAACCAAAGCCTTCCAAGCCTATACCAAAACCTTCAACTCCACCCACTAAAACTCCTACACATCCTCCTACCAAATCCACTCCCAAGCAAACACCCGCTCCACACACTCCTGCCCCACCTCCAAAATCTCCAACCCCAAAGCGAACCCCAACCCCAACTCCAACTCCTGCACCAACACCTACACCCATTCCAAATCGCGCTCCTTCACCACCACTTGTTCCATCCTCCGCACCACAAAGGACTCCAACTCCTCCTGATGCTCCCGCACCACCCACATCCACTCACCCGGAAGCCAATGAACCCTCACCCTCCAACTCCAGAACCCGCGGCTCTCGAGACTTTTCCCCTGCAAGGACTGTTCAGGACTCAGAAGCAAATGTGCCTCGAACTGGAGCACATGAAGATGAAAATGAACAAGTGCAGATACTGAATCCCTCGCAAGAGAAAGCATTGATAGTTGCTCAAACTGTTGGCCCTTCAAGAGCTGCCCCAATCGCTCCTCTGCAAAGGATTCGTGCACGTTCACAACCCTTCCAAGACACCCAGCTGGATTCAAATTACCCTCGCAAAACTTTTCCCATTTTCAAGGGAGCTGGATGTTCTTCTCGGCACGGACTAGAGTTCAGTTTGGAACAACACCAGAAGCGTCACAGATTCTTTGGCGTCAGCCCATATGCTTCAGATAGAACTGTTGATGATCTTCGCTTCTGGACTGCGGAACAACAAATCCTATACACCAAAGTTTTCTGCCAGCAAGGTGTTTTGTTTTGCCATAGGTATCTGGATATGCGAAGTCTTTCTAATGCCACTTGCCTTCAGAACATCGCCGAAACAATTGAGAATCAGAATTTGACTCGGTTGTTTGCATTGAGCACTCCCTTCAATTCTAAACTCATTAAGCAATTCTATGCCACATTATATGTTTCGGGCGATGCAAATGAACCCCGCACTTGGATACTGGAATGGATGATCCAAGGTGAAATCTTCAGAATGTCTTCCGTAGAGTTCATGAAAATAGTCAATATCCCAAGGCATACTGGCAACCTTGACAAGATTCATATGGAGCCAGATCTTGCTGAAGAACAATTTGCCACTCTGCTGGACACTAAAGTAACTGCAAATTATATTCCAGAAAATATTCGCCCGAAGCACTTGAACTTCATCTCAAAGACATGGTTTTACATCCTGTCGAAATCTTTGATTCCATTGAGTACGGCTTCGGAGGAATCCAATATATATCCTGAGACAAGGCATGAAATAATGAAGCTTATGCATGGACTCGTATTTGACTTCGAGGAATGCTTCATTCGGAACTTGGTACATGCTGTAGAATTGCCCTATACACTAAAGCCATATGCTCCTTGGTTGCAAGTTGTCTGCGACTATGGCTGCAATGAAGACTTTATGGCTCGTCATCATCCGAAGCTTTTCATTCCACCAGTGCGTGACACTTTGGAATTGCTGAGGAAACCCAATGACATCTTTGCCACATATGTTGGGGTGCGCCATGAAGTCAATGAGCGCAACATCTCGAAGAAATTCCAGAAGGACTTCCATCACTTTGAAGTAAATCTTCGGTCGTAGCAATTGCTAGAAAATTTCATTGAAGCCAATCAACGCCAGATGCAGTTCCTTGCAGATGAAATCAATCGCGTTGGAAAAATTGCTCTCAACAACAATCAGTATCTTCGCGTCCTCAAACGTCATTCCTGGAAGGGACTCCGCAAGTTCAACTTCGTTAAAGGCCTTCGTAAAGATCGCATCTACAAAGAGTATGAGCACCTCCAGTGAAAATTTTCACGAGATGATATTGTTGATCGCCAGTATCAGAAGATCCCTCCCCTGCACAAGATTGATGAAGTGTTCTTCATCAACGAGCCCAAACCCATCCGGCCGAACACCGTCTCCCAGAACGACTCCATTACTTCAAAGGACGACGACGGCCTCGACGACAGCGACCTCGACCTCAACCTCATCACCCAGACGAACCTTGAAGCTCTTCTTCGCCTGCGTCGGAAGAAGAATCTTCAGGAGATCAATCTTCTTCGGATGAGTCAACGTCAAGCTCTGCTTCGTCGGGCTCCAAGGGTGCATATGCCACGAAGTAGATCTCTCGAGCCTCATGCCAACCTTTTGTCCAATCATTGACAAAAAGGGGGAGACAGTTGGCATCGATGAGTTAGATTTGCATCGGGGAAAGGGTTTTTGCTATTCGTATTTTGCTTCACTTGGTTTAAGTTTACAACAAACATTCCATTCTCTTCGATTAGGTTGTAACTTAAGTTTACATTCGCTCACGCTACTCATGTGCTACACTTATGTTTAAATAACCCTTTGCTTGCAAGTATTGCTTCGTATCTTCTATCTTGCAGGTGGTTATTATTTTCTAAGTCATAGGTCATTGAAAGAAATTGCACGTAAATCTGGCTATCTATCTTAAATGCAATTGTCTTCGCTAAGATATTTGTTTTACTCTCCACCGAAGAAATACCTCTCAAGCATTAACTTCGATTATATAAATCTTCGATGCTTGCATTCAGGGGGAGCCAAAAACTTCATATCTTAGAGTTTGTCCCATCACTTCACAAAAACTTAATTATCTTTTATCGATGCCTGTTTTGTCAACAACAATCCAAAAAGGGGGAGATTGTAAGAGCAAAGTTTTGCCCCCGTGTGTTTTGGATATTGTTGGACAAGACAGTAGAGGAATTAACAATGTTTTCTAGTGTAAACAGTTGAATAGGTTCCTGAAGGACAAGCTAGGTGACAAAGCTTCAAGGAAGGTTTTCATGTTATCGAAGAATTACTCCTTGAGCGAAGCTTAATCACGGAGGATGACCCCCAAAAATGAAGGTGTCCTAAAGCTCAACGCATTGAAGGAAATGAAGAAGACCGCGCAAGACTTAGTAGTTTTTGTGTAGTTATTTTTCTGTTCTTTGAGTCATAGGACAAACTGTACTATCAAGAGGGGTCTTTAGTTTGTGGACACCGAAGTTATTGAGAAAATGCTCAGATCAAATCCAAACCAAGTGAGAAGCCAGAGTGAAGAAATCTCATGTGCACTGAGTTAAGTTTCGGTAGCAAAGACTTCGTTCTTTGGCTTCCGAAGCAGAACTAAGTCCGTGTCAGCTTTACTTGTTCCGCAAGTAAAGTTGCGCACTAATGACAAATTCGACCGTTGTGGACACGTGTCAAGTTGTCACTTCGGGTCAAATCGGTCATTTCGCACCTCGGGATCGCCAACTATAAATACGTCGCCCCTTCCTTCATTTGCGGGTGGATGCTCTAAGAATATTCCTGAGAGAGACTGAAAAGAGCACCCCAAGAACGCCACCGAAGCAAAACCCAAAACCCAGAACAGTAAAGCCTAAGTCCCATTGATCTGAGTAGATTCGAGATGACTTAGGTGAAAGCTTACTAGCTTTTTTATCTTGGAGAACTGCAATTCTCCTAGACGGTTAGTCGACTCCAGAGAGCGAAGAGTAATTGTCGCCTCGAAGATCAAGTTTTTAAAAGGTTTCGGAGATTTCCTTGATAATCTACCCCGAGTCAAAACTGACCAAGCTCAAGGAGATTGGTGCGGTGGAGCAACGGACGGAGAGAGTTTAGCTCTAGGTGTTCAATCACCAGTCCCTCCAACCAGACGTAGCGCTTTGCAGAGCGTGAACTGGTCGAACAAACATCACCGAGTCTCAGTTCGTTTTACTTCAAGCTTTTACATTTTGTATTGCATTTGCTTCCCAGTTATGCTTCAATGCATTTTGATTCGCTGCATTTAGTTTCGCTTCGAGTTTTATTTCCCTATCACTTGTTTCTGCTTCCCCTTTCCGCTTAGCTTATGCTTCGCTTCTAAGTTTTAGTCGAAAATTTGAAGTGATCATTTACCCCCTCCCTCTCTGATCACATACTTGGACTTTCAATACTCTTTTCTCCTTTATGAGTTTACTTCACAGGTTCTCATCAAGGTTTTTAGTGAGGTAATATCAATACAAGATCATATGTCATATTTTTTGTTTTCCCCATCGGGGTTTTTAAGAAAGTATATACGACATATTTATTGTTCTTTTAATTTTATGGTTTTCTTCGTATTGAGTTAAAAGAGACAATAACAATTATATGTTGCGGCATTTTTTCCTTATTTTTTTCACTGATTTTGAAGGAGTTTTGGCAACATATCAAACACTATACTCATATTTTTCCCACAAGGTTTTGGAGGAGTCTCTAATCAAGATGATGATTTTGAATGGACAAATGTGGAATAGGGGGGGTGTTAGAGTTAATTATCATGTGTTAATTGTGTGGTAACTCTCCCCTTGTAACTTCCACCTCTTTGTGAAGAGACACTTCTTCATAATGTCTTTTTCATCATCATCTAATAAAAAAGACACAGTTGATTCATTTTGTTGGCTCTCTCAATTTCGTCTCAACAATCAGCACGCAGGATCCGAAGCGGCTGCTGGAGCGGTCTGGTGCCCACTTCGGCGGCTCCATAAGGCGTGCATGTGCGGCAAACAATGGCTCACGTACGTAATGCGAAACCGACGAGCGACGAGGAGGTTGGAGCTCGGTGGAGCAAGCGAAGAAGCACACGAGCTTGCGAACTGCAAACGAACGGCCAAGCAAAAAAAGTGTGACTCAGCGTCCTCCTCGTCGGCAGCGTACGTACACGGTACACCTACACATACCCTAGAGAAGAGAAGAAAACCGGTAGCTCTCCAGGATCGTCATGACTTATTGGTAGCCACCTCCATCCGTCCCTCTCGCTCTATCCATACATACAATCTCAGCTCTCGCGACGTGCCCAACCGCTCAGTCGTCGATCCGTCTGCGCAGTGCACACTCACCTTGTATGCTCCTACTGTGCTAGGAGGGGGAGTACATGTTGATGGATCCATCATTCGTGCAGCGCATCACGCGTGTCGGCCGGTAGGGAGGGATCGCGACCTGTCAAGGACCAGACGGTGTAGATCGGGCAGCTCGGGGAGGATAGCACAGCGCTGCCGTATCCTAAAATGTGAAATGGGGCTGGCTGCCACGATGACACAGTATGCTGCACTCGTCGCCTTGCCATCTCAAGTATGATCTGGGCAAAGTGCCGGCCTAGGTCCAACGCTGAGCATCACTTCACCATGGCATTCGCATTTTACACAGCATGGCATTGGCATCGACGAAACATAACCACTGAACCCGAACACGAGACGATCCCACTGAAGAAATCAAACTTATTACCTTTCTCACAGACCGTTTACCGAGAACAACAGGTTTAAACTTGACACTGAAACAGAAAACATCTCCTCGTGCTCCTTCCTTCCTTCATATACAGGTACAACGCATGGCATGGTGCTCGCTCAGCCGCGCTTGCTTGCGATCACAGGTCATCAGACAACCGGAGTCAGTAGCGGCTTCTTCAAGACATGCGCCTCCAGGTTACTGACGACCAGGTCCGCCATCGCGTTGCGCGTCTCCACCGTCCCGCTACCCACGTGAGGCACCAGGACGACGTTGTCGAGCGCGAAGAGCGCCTCGGGCACGTTCGGCTCGTCCTCAAACACGTCGAGGCCTGCTCCGCCAAGGCGCCCCTCCACGAGCGCAGACACGAGCTCGGGCTCGTCGACGTGAGGGCCACGCCCGATGTTTATGAGCACGCCCTTGGGTCCCAGTTTCTCGATCACCTCACGGTTCACAATATGGCGAGTCTGCTCATTTAGTGGGCAAGCCACCACGAGGATGTCGCTGTTTGCTGCCAGTTCAAGCACACTAGGGTAGTAGGTGTAATTGGGGTAATCTTTCTTTGTTCTCTGGTAGTAGCTGACTGGGCAATCAAAGGCCTCCACTCGGGTGGCAATGGCAAGCCCTATCCTGCCCAGCCCAATGATGCCCACTCTTTTGCCACTGAACTGCAAGAGGATACAGAAGAACTATGAGAAAACTGAATCATAGATATTCTATTTGCATAAACAAGGACATCGCATTACACAATTTAGAAAAGGAAGGATCAAAAACAAAATGCCAAGATTGCATACACTGACCACACAGAAAGGTACCAGCAAGTGAAGAGAGACAGATGCAAATATCTCCGTAAATATGTAACTTATAACTTTTGGAAGTTATAGTCTTATTTATCATGGTTGATTGCATAACAGCCATCACATCATGTCTTACAAAAAAAAGTTGCCCAGATAATACTGAGTTGATAAACTAGACATAGAAAACTCAGATATTGGATTACAAAATTTTAACACTTAACAGTTAACACATCTGGAAACCCAGTAGCAGTCAGATGACTGGGGTGAGTAAGGGCTTATTAAGAGCATGTGCCTCTAAATTCTTTAGAACCAGATTAGCCATTGCCATGCATGTTTCTTCTGTATCACTTCCTACATGAGGGACCAAAACAACGTTATCTAAACTAAGAAGTTGCTCCGGAGCAGACGGCTCATGCTCAAACACATCAAGGCCTGCTGCTCCAAGGCGTTTCTCAAGAAGAGCAGACACAAGCTCGGGTTCATCCACATGTGCTCCACGGCCAATGTTTATGAGCACACCATCTGGTCCTAGTGCATCCATGACCTTACGACTGACAATGTGATGGGTATCGGCATTAAGCGAACATGCTACGATAAGCACGTCACAATTGGCTGCCAAGTCAACAACATTTGCAAAGAACTTGTAGTTTGGAAATGGCTTCTCTGATCTTGAATGGTAACTGATTGAGCAGCCAAATGCCTCAGCTCTTTTGGCTACGGCTAAGCCTATCCTGCCAAGCCCAAGAATAGCAACTCTTTTACCACTGAACTGCAGAAATATAACGAGAGTCGATTATTATTTTCCTTTGGGGAAACCAAATCTACTCGTAGGACCACATCACATGCACCTCGACCTTTATATCTACCACAGAATGATAAACCAGCATCATCAACTAGTTCATGCTTTTATAGGACAGTTATTAAGCTGATACACCATCATTATAATCAGTAGCAGATCAATCTTACAAAGCACATTTTCTCGAGATAGGTGCACCTGAACCATTTTTTCTCAACATGCAGGTGCTAACCCCAGTGTCTGCATCAATTGATGCACACAGCCAAAAGTGCACCTGAATGTGTTGTTTAAAGGGATTCCCACTCATGTGATCCATAAAAAAACTGGTGGGTAACCATGGAGCACTTGGTTGGCATAATGCACTAACGGTTCACTTAGCCCTAAAAAATGGGGAGAATGAAGAAACAAGTTGCTATCAGAATCCTACTTATGCTACTACAAAGCTATGGCACAATATGGAGATTATGCAACAACAAAAACCTCCAGAGCCCTGTGAATAAATCCAAACAAAAATCAACAAGTCCTAACCTAGTAAGAGGTTGATATTATGTGAAAGAAAATTGAACATCATCACCATATATGAGCCATCCTAAATCACAATGCTTGCTAGATCACTAGAAAAAATCCCTGCGTCTAGAACACTGTAACCATGTGATTCCTCCACATCTTACATTTCAGTTTTCGCACACAAGTGTACAGCATGAATCAGCAATGAACAAGGTCAACATTTTGCAGCCAGACAGTCTAAAGTTTGGTTAAATAGGATGCATTTCACTGCCGGTACAAATCCACCAGGGCTGAGTAGTTTCCTAAGAGACTGTCATAGATTGCAACCTAAGATACTGTAAATGCCTTTGAACGGCTGCTTCCTCAATGATATGGCTCGCATGGTATTAAGGAAAGATAGGTCAAAATCTAAGCTGCTGCAAATGCCTTCAAACGACTGCTTCCTCAATGATATGACTCACATGGTATATAAGAATCAAATTTACTACGTTACTAACTACCGACAAGAGGAAGATAACCAATGATGTACGGTATGTGCCAAAAAAAAGCTGACAAGGATCCAACAAAGTTCAACTGTTTCTCCTTTCTACCTCTCTAAATTATATTTCTCTCCAATTTAACCTCTGTATTGCTTCTTCTCCTTTAGTGGATTCATATTCCCTGAATGCCCACTGCTATTTTTCCAACCAAGTATTGCCATGTTCATTTCGTCTGAACCGAAGCAGGAGATTAGTAGATACCCAAGTTTACCCAGTTTGCGATTAAACCAAAGATACTATGTATAGTATCGTGAAACGAAGTTAGCGGTCAACAAATCAAGCATCACTAAGAACGCACTGAATTATGAATTGTATTAGACTGACAAAGATAAACTGAAGTCAACGGGCAAAGCATCGGAAACCAACCCGCGTGGTGAGCGTGTAGTCCCCCTTGGCCTTCCACAAGCCGTCGCGCACGTAGCGGTCGGCCTGCGGGATCTTCCTGAGCGTGGCGATGGCGAGGCCGACGGCGAGGTCGGCGACGTCGTCGGTGAGGACGTCGGGGGTGTTGGTGACGCGGATCCCGCGCTCCCGGCACTTGGGGAGGTCGACGCGGTCGATCCCGACGGAGAAGGACGCGACGATCTCGAGGGAGGGCAGCGCGTCGATGAGCGCGGAGTCGGCGTTGTAGCTGGCGTTGCCGACGACGGCGCGGATGGCGGAGGCGTTGGCGCGGAGGAAGTCGGCGCGGGCGTCGGGTGGGGACTCCCAGAGGCGGATGAGGCGGAAGCGCCGGTCCAGCTCCTGCTCCAGGTAGGCGTTAATGGGGTGCAGCAGCAGCACGCCGAGGGACTCCATCGCCATTGCCTCCGGGAGCACCGTGGGCGGCAGCGGGGCAGCGGCTGAGTGTTGTGTGGTGGTGGTGGGTGGGCTGCTCCACACGAGGAAGGAGGAATTGCTGACGCTCGACGCCGGCCTTGTTTGCTATCCCCTCTGTGGGCCTCAGGTTTGCAGTCGAGCCGGACAAGGACAGGCGGCCTACCGTGCATACAAAAAATACATGTCCTTAAAAAAATACATATCCTTAAAAAAATCAAATTGGAAACATCAAATGTTTGAGAACATGTTTGAGAACACTTGCTCATTAACAATTTATCATACATGATCGAAGATTCAATTTACCTTTTCTCTAAGGCCTTCGGATTGAAAGTGAATTATCACAAGTCAAACATGATTCCGGTCAATGTACCCAAGTCTGAAGTAGAAAGTTTTTTCTCAGATTTGAAATTGTCAAATTAGTTCTTTCCCCTTTACATATTTGGATACCCATGTCAGCTTTTCCAAATCAAAGATGAAGCATCTCATGTATATTGTCGAAAGAATTCAAAAAATATTAAATGTGTGTTCCCAATTTTATTATTGTGATGGTAGATTTTTAATGGTTAATGTTGTTATATCTTCATTACCCATTTTTACCATGAGTTGCTTACAGCTATAAAAAAATCACTGATCAACTAGATAAATATAGAAGACATTGAGGGATGGACCTGGAAATGAAAAGTCATCTCTTGTTGTTTGAGGTTTAATTTGCACACCCAAGAGCAAAGGAGGCTTAGGCATTTTAAATCTACACACTCAAAGCATTTATTTGCTTCTTAAGATGGTTCACAAATTTATCAACCATGAGGGTATTTCTTGGGTGAATCTTATTCGATAAGTGTACTATCAGACTAGAATTCAACATGATCAAAAGTCACGATGGTTGCTTTGTACAGAATGATGGAGAGATTGTTTTAAGTTGTTGCACATCTACAAAAGTCGCGATGGTTGCTTTGTACAGATTGCTCAAACTATGAACTTTTATCATGATAATTGGCAGGACTTGCCTCTCTGGCAACAATGTCCACATCTGAATTGCTTCTCACGCAATGAGCACACTTCACTATTATCCATTTGGAACATGCAAGAACCTTCTGATCATTTCCACATGCCTCTATTTGAAGAAGCCTATGTTGAATGCTAAGAACTTTTTTATTTTGAGCCAAGATATGGACCTTAACACTAAGGCATATTTGGACTCTTCCTGATGGCTGATGGTGCTTCCAAATTTAAAGTATCTCAAGCATATTAGTTGCTCTTAGTGGGTCAACTTATTTTGTCGGCTATCAAATAGCTTTGAAAGATTTATAGTTAATTAAAACATAAGATTATCTTTTGGCTCCTTCTTCAAAATAGGCTCAACACCAAACGGAAATGCCTTGTGTAGCCCGAGCTACAGTAGCTCGTTTTTTGAAAAAAAAATATTAAAACAGTTCAAAAAATATTTAAAAAATATGGATATAAATACACATGTATAGGACATTTGTGCAAAATTTCAGACCATTATACTCTAATGCGCCACGGGAAACAATTTGACAAAAAATGATTTTAACTGGGCCTTTTTTTTCTTGGATTTGGGCCGAAATTTTGTTATTTTTATACAGACTGCATATTACAATATTTTCAAACGAAATTTTACAGGTTCGTGCATAATTCATATAGGTTTCCATGGAAAAAATTTGAATTTTTTTGAAACTTTTAAGTATTCTTTTTTCGAATTTTTCAAATTATCATAACGCATGTAGCCCGAGCTACACTAGTTCGCGTCCCAACACCAAAGCACTACTTCAATAGTAATTTTTGTATACCTGACTATACTTGGACGAGCCATTTTGGGTTTTTTTTCATTTTAGTTTGATTTGGGTGTAGGTGAGTCCAGGCTCACAATTGAATATCCCACTATACTTGTGTTATGTGTGGTATGCAGGTTCTTAAACTATAGATCATTTTTTTTTCATTGCCCTTTTGCACGGTTATGTTGGACCTATATCTTTGTATTTTTGGGATCCTAACTATCAAGGAGTTCAGAAGTTGATCACCTCTATGTCCTTTTGGGATGGTGGTGGTTGATGTGATACTACTGAGAGGAGTTGATCGTTGTGGCGGGATTTTTTTTGGCTGTGTGCATCCTAGATGTCTTGCAATATTTTGATGGTGCAGAGGCTGGATGTAATTGATATCTTCGCGATGTTAATATATTCCCTTTTTTTCAAAAAAGATGCTTTTTGGAGTGCTCTTCTTACTGAGATTATCATTTTAGACTTATGGGCAATTTGTACAACAAAGAACGAATTCATAAAATAATTCCTTACTCCTAACATTTATACTTGCAGAGGAAAAATCAAGGAGATCAAGTCGATTACCCGTGGAGCCACACGAAAAAATTATCTTAACTTTGGCACCTAGGTTAACTCTTTTCGATAGTTTGACCTTCCAGGTCTTCCTGTTGTATTTCTCTTTTGTATAGCTCTATTTTGTTATTCATATTTTTGTTAGAATATTGGGCCCATTAGTGGGCAGCCCATATAAGCAAGCCTGAGAAATCTCAAATTGACCCATGTGCAATGGCAGAATTTTGGAGGTGCATGTGGTGCTAAAGTTTAGTACCACCCCGCTAGTTTCCGGAGAGAAACGCCTCTTTATAAGATGGAGTGCATACACACTTGGTGTGCAAGTAAAAAAAGAAGGCTCACTCTCGCGCACTCCTCCTCCTCCGCCGCCGTCGTCCATCTCGTCACGACGCACCGCGGGTTGCGGGAATGAACCGAGCCGATGGCGCCGGCGTGCACCGGCGTTTGGGAGAGCAGGTCTCCGGAACCAGTCGCCTTTGTGATCCTGTACGGGAGAGGGCGAATTAGGTTTTTGGGAAGCGCTCTGCGCGACTGCTCGCCGCTCTACCACGGGTCGTCTTCCAGCCGGAGCTGCGGATCGTCTCCGCAGACGTCGTCTTTTTCGACCTGTCATCAACAACGTCATCGTCAACAACCTCACCACCGATCTCGCCGTGGTGAACTTGTCTGCTTCCTATGCAAACGTTCGGTACGTGCGGCGTATTCCGAACTATATGTTTACTATGGATTTGTTGTCGTATGTGTTGATACTGTTCATGTTAATCAATACATCTAGTATGTTCGTGTTTCACATGTTAGTAGCTGTTGTAGTCATGTGTAATATTCTGGAATTAATCATGAAATTATTGCCTAATTATCCAACAATCCAAAACCTAATTATAGGCAATTTCGTGATTCAACTATGGCTGGTTATACCGATGCAATGAAACCTGATCGCTTCACCGGTGGTATGGGCTTTAAGAGATGGCAGATTAAGTGCCAACTCTGTCTCGAGGACATGGGTGTGTGGGAAGTAAGTAATGGTCCTTCTGGAGGAACTCCATCTGAGGAAGCTCAGAATAAGTTCAAGAAAGACACTACTATTTTCCGTGGCTGTGTTCTAAGTGTTCTTGATGCTCGTCTTTGTGATGTGTATATGCACATAGAAGACGGCAAAGAGATCTCAGATGCACTGAAAGAAAAATTCGGTGCAACCGATGCAGGCAGTGAGCTGCACATCATGGAGAGCTTTCACGACTACAAGACGGTGAATAACCGTGGAGTAGTCGAGCAGGCTCATGAGACACAGTGCATTGCGAGAGAGCTTGAGCTCCTCAAGTGTGCCTTACCTGACAATTTTATGGCTGGGTGCATTATTGCAAAGTTGCCTCCTTCATGGAGAAACTTCGCCACGGCCCTCAAACACAAGAGAACGGAGATATCGGTCGAAAGTCTGATAGTGTCTCTTGATGTTGAGGAGAAAGCTCGGGCTAAGGACACTGCTGAGAAATGTGGTGAAGGTCAGTCTATGGCCAATATGGTGCAAAGAAACCCTCACCACGGCAAGAGCAAGGCCAAGTGCAAACCTGCTTTCAACATGCCAAACAAGACTACTTCTTTCAAGAAGAAGAAGAAGAAGAAGATGTTGAACAAATCTGAGCTAGAGTGCTACACTTGTGGAGAGCTCGGCCACTTCTCTGTGGACTGCCCAAATCGAGCAGACAAGAAAGGGAAGAAGGCCAGAAACGTCAACGTCGTGACCGCTAGCAACACTGATGGGTATGGTAATTTATCGTATGTGCTTTCAGTATTTCAATCTCCATGTTGGTGGATTGATACATGTGCTAATGTTCACGTGTGTGTTGGCTTCTTGTGACGCCCCCAAAATCAAGCCGTGTACAGTAATCATACACGCAAGGTACACGATCGAGATCAAGGACTCACGGGGAGATATCACAACACAACTCTACAAATAAAATAATACAAGCTGTTTAATACAAGCCAGGGGCCACGAGGGCTCGAATATAACAGCTCGAAAGCACAAAGTTAGCGGAAGCAATAGTATCTGAGTACAGACACAAAATACAAGGTTGCCTTAAGAAGGTTAGCACAAATATCAACAACGATCGAAAAGGCGAGGCCTCCTGCCTGGGAACCTCCAAGCTACTCCTGGTCAACGGGGAACTCGACGTCGTAGAAGGCATCGAGGATCTTCACGTTGCGGTGGTCGACATCGGGGATCTCCTACTCCTGGACTCCAACGTCGACTGCAGCGGCCGATCAGGCAAAACAGTAAAGGAAATAAAGCAGGGTGAGTATCTAGTATACCCGCGAGTCTTACGTCCGCTACTAAGCATTATGCATTGTATCAACGGAAAGAAGAGGCTGTATATAGTGGACTGTAAGATAGAAATCCAGAGCAAGGGTAAGAAGCTAGGCCTATCGAAGACTAGCATCTTCCGACGATGTCTTGCAGCATGAGGTAAGAATCAGCCAACAGTTTATATAAAGCATAAAGTAACAATGCAGCAGAAGTTGCTGCAGCATTGTATAATAATAAGTTGTAATAATTAACAATGCCTCCGAGTTCACCTCCTCGACATCCCCGCGAGGAAGAAAACCCGGAACCATACAGTTTAATAATAATAGTTTGTAGTGGTAAGATCCAGCTTCAGCATAAAGCGTCCTGCTACCGTGGACACGGCTATCCGAATAGATTAATCTTCCCTGCAGGGGTGCACTTGTGTTACGCTACACGCACGGATCTCCAGGGTGGCGGGAACCTTGTTAGGGAACGCTCCACCGAGGCTATCCGACACTTCATAGCCCATCTTTCAAACTCAACAGAGAGGCCATCCGCCGGTCTAAATCCTAAGTACTCAGGGCCTTGGACCCCAACCCTGACGTACTCCTGCACGGTGCGTGGGTGGCCGGGAAGCCGTAACAAAAACAACACAGCTCGAGCAAAGAAGACAGCGCACTTCCCGGCAATCAGCCCGCGGTACTGCTGACGTCTGAAGAGTCCTCGGACGACACTACGAAGCAGAGGAGCCCATAACTCGTAATTCCCACGTGTAGGTAGTGCGTACATGGCATATAGCCAACTCAAGACATTCACTGAACCATTTATCATTTTAATTAACCTGCGTGACAACCGTTATCGTTGCCTCGACTTAACTGACCCGCGGACAACGACAGCAGCCAGGACCACCAGTACATCGGTGCCTGCCCTGTCGTCCCACCAAGTCACTGCGGTTACCAACAAGGTGAACCGTCTCCTTACCTTGTCTCGCATGTGCCCCTGGAGGAGCTCGACTTTCGTGGTTTGGTAACTCTCGCGGCCAACGATCAGGGGCCAAGCACACCGGTACACTGGTCGTACCCTCCCTGTCGTCCCGTCGCAATACCACTCGCGGGCACCGTTGGGTCGCCCGACTTCTTACCTTTAAGGACACCAGTTGGTTCGAGTTCCTACCATTAAGTGAAACCAGGAGATATCACCCTCGATGGCACACTTAAAGAGGTTTGACAGAGACATCAGCGGAATGAACTAAAGAGGTAAACCTCGTATCATCCCGGTGATGCTACGCTACTGAGCCGACGAGAGTGAAATACGAGTCCATTCCACTCGTAAGTCAAACTCGAAGCGACTCGGCAGAGTCTCGCCGTTGTAGGTTCCCTAGGGTGTCTGCATTGATCCGTACCTGTTTCAGTTGTAATAATCGTTCCCGCGATCACTCCCAGAGTGATCACGACCCTCTATTCTAAACCTAGCTAACAATGCGCAGGGTTTACTGCTGAATAATGCATAAGTAATAATATGCAGCATAGGATTAAAGGAAGGTACATCAAGGGGCGACAAAAACAAGCTATGCAATTGAATAGGATTGTAATCGTAGCAGCAGCAGTAACAATGCCTAGTGCAAGAAATGTACGGAAAGATAGGCGATATCTGTTGGGAAACGTAGTAGAAAACAAAAAAATTCGGCCTACGAATCAAGAACCCAAGATCATCCAAGAAGATTGCATACAAGGTTTTAGGTCATGGCTCACCAACCGATGTAGCGGAAGTAGAGTTGGTGAAGCTCGTGGACGTAGTGGAAGTAGATCTCGCAAGTTCTCCCAGGAACAGTCCCTCGATCAATCCCACGAACAAGTCCCGCGATCTAGTCCCACGGACAAGTCCCATGAACAAGCTCCTCGAAGAAGGGTCGAAGGTACGGCCCCTCCATTAGTATCCACACATCCCGTAGCAGCAATCCAGCAGCGCTCCGCCGTCCAGAGATGAACGCCACCGAGAAAACTAGAGGGAGAAAACCCTAACGGATTCCGATCTAGAACAGCGTCTAAATCGGGGTCTAAAAGTGGAGCAACGGGGTTTAGAGGAGGGAGGGTGGCGCATAGGCCTTGGGGACAAGTTGTGTTGCGCCCCCCACCCCTCCCCCACATTATATAGGTGGCCAAGAGGCCCTTGGGGCGCAATAAGGGGGGTGGGGAGTCCAACTTGGACTCCCAAACCTCCCAAATCTTCCCATACCTTCCCACCAGAAACCTGCCATATTTGGGTTTTGGTATTCCCACCTGGAGGGGGATTCCTTCCCCTTGGTGCGCCCCCACCCCCTTGGCCGGCCAGGGCAGCCTAGGTGGCTTTCCCCCCAAGGCCAGGGGCGCAGGGGAGTGGGTGGTACTGCAAGGAACCTTCCGGAACCTTCCATGACCTTCTAGAAGCTTCCAGGACCTTCCGGGACATACCGGGACCGTTTCGGGACATTCCGGACACTTCTAGAGCACTTCCAGGACCTTCCGAGACCGTTCTCGGACGTTCCGGAGCCATCCGGATAGTTTCCAAGACCATCCGAGTTACAGTTTAAGCCACCCGATGACCGCGAAGGTTGTCGGGACGCCCAGCGATTATCCGGAAACTATTCCGGTTGATCCAGGACTTCCCCAGTACCATTCTCATATGTTCCGGAACCACCTGGGACTACTCCAGAGTGATCCGGACATAACCTTAAATACCCAGAACTACTTCTGGTGCCCTTATGAACAATTCCATAAATCTCCGGAACTACTTCCGGTACCCGTATGAACTATTCTGCTTTGCTTCCACTAAACCTTCTACCATACTAGTATTCTAACAGACTACTGCTCGTTAAGTGTGTGACCCAATAGGTTCGGTATAATGCGGACATGACTCAGAACATTTTCCGGACATAGGTCAACAGCCTTTCGTCAATAGCCAATAATCAACAGCGGAGCCATGGACACCCATGTTGACTCCCGCACATACACGAAGAAACTTCGAGTGAACCATTATGTTTATTCATGTACCATTCCCTTTGCTTCGCGATATATGACAAAGTTAGAGGAGAGAAGTTTGGCACCCATGTGTAACAACTTTTGAACACAAGCCACTCGTTATCCTCTTTGCTCGTTTGTCCCTTTTCTCGTTATCGTATTCCGGTATCCCCGTGACTGAATCACAATGCGTCTGGCCAGACTATAATGGATACCGTCATATCGAGTGGGCCCGAAGTGAATATCTTCTTCATCGTGAAGGAGCAAATCCAATTCTTGAACTATCACAGTCACTAGCCACACCATCTGACATACCCAGAACTTATTTTACTACTTCCCATTTACGGGAGGATTCATCTAAGAACCAAAGCATGTCTTCCTGTGTGAAGTAACTCGATACTCTCATGGTCTAAGGAATTACGTATATGATAACATTTCATGATATGACTTATAACGTAGTTACGATGTGATCTCTAAGTATATCATTCAATACTGGGGTCGGTTCAACATCATTGTTCTGCTAACAATATGTTCTCATTGCTACTGACATCCTTGTTACAAGAACAATGTCCATGATTAAGAAAACGCAATCATCAGTTAGCACATGAGCTGGTCTTAGAGGCTAAACCAGGAACTCTTGGTGTTTACATTTCCACACATGCAAATGAGTTTTCTTCTGAATCTCATAGTCAGGGTCATTGCAATTATAGCACAGAAATATAAACATTAATTACGAACGTGGAAATATATATATAATAACATTTTATTATTGCCTCTAGGGCATATTTCCAACAGTCTCCCACTTGCACTAGAGTCAATAATATTGTCAGTGCTTGAGCACTTTACACCTATGGCATACCGGTGTAATAAATGCCTCATTTGTGGTATAGACCTCATCTTCGGATCTGACGTTTCAGGCCCGTTTGTATCTTGCATATCTTCGCGTTTTCACGCTATCATAAAATTCACTAATTTTATCAGTTTAGCTTTGTATATGTTTGAATCATTTGGTAGGACCTTGGTTCCTTAGAATAAGTCATGAAATCATTCATCAATGTTCCATGAGCTTCAAGCATCTAGGAAACCATACCATGTTCATAAATGAACTGATGATTCAAAATACCCTCCCTTGTTACTTCTTTAAGCAACAATATACTTAGCCTCTGTTATAGAATTCGCCACAGTATCTAATTTTAACACAGTTCCTTCATACTGTGCCACCCTTATGTGTGAAACACATAATCCCAATTAAAATCGAAAATCGATCGGAGTAAGTATGAAGACTGAATTGGTGTAACTGTTTACATCAAAATTCAGCTGGTGTAACTTGTTACAACGAGCTCTTCATTATCTCCATTTTCCGAGAAACATATCTTATCTATCATAAGTTTAACTTTTCACTGTTTGTCCAATGATCAACATATTGATCACTTTGGTATCTTGCTCATAACCTTTTGAAGCACTGGACATATCTGGTCGTTTTACATATTATGGTGTACATGATTAATCCAAACACACGGGTGAGTGGAATTCAATTCACGTGTTTTTGCTTATCTGTGTTCATCAACACCGATTTCTGCAAACAACTTTTCACCACGACTTCGGCAAGAACATGTTTCTTGGCATTTCATACTAAACTACTTTAGTATCATGTCAATATGTAGTGTTGGCTTTAGCATGATCAGGCACTTACTATCTTCATAGATCACTATGCTCAATACTAATGATATATCAGCCCAAGTTCTTCAACTGAAAACTATTTCCAATGAAGTCCTTATTCGTGTCAAGAAATTTATATCATTTCTAATCAATAATATGTCATCTACATAAGGTTTTAGAAATATTATTCAGCTCCCACTTACTTTCTTGAATATTCAAGCATCTTCGTTATTCCTGATGAAAACAAACTCTTTTGGCAATTTCATCACAACGAAAATTCCAACTCCATTATGCTAGCTCCAGTCCATCACTGGATATCCAAGGCTTGCATCTATTTTAGCATCCTTTGAATCGACAAAACATTCCGGTCGTATCACGTATACGTCCTTTGTTATATTTCCATGTAGGAACTTTGTTTTGACGTTCATTCTACCATATCCTATAAATGAGATATGTAGTAATTGCTCGTATAACCCGAACTGACTGAAGCATTTCTACTGTCGACACTATTTCGCCGTAGTCAACCTTTGAACTTGCTAGAAAACAATTTTCCAACGAGTTGAGCTTTATGGATAAAACAATTTCATCCGAATCAATTATAGATCCATATATATATTCTTCAGACTTTTAGTCTTTCCGAGGGTCTACCAAGTTCAAAACTTGACTTACTTCCATGGATACTATCTCGGATTATTTGGCATTTAGCCAAATCCCGGAGTCAGGGCCCATCAACGCTTCTTTGTATATCACAGGTTTATCATGATCGAACAACAATATCTCGTTTTACATATCATGAATGTTTGTACGAGTTTTGTCTAACCTGTGTGGTTCAGCTGCGCACTTCTCTGAAGATTCAACAATCTTTGACAAGTTGCACTGTCCTCCCACTCACTCTTTTGTAAGAAACTATTTTTCTTCAAAATACATTGTTCTTAACAGCAAACAATTTTGCTTTTGTGTAGTGATAGAGGAATACCAAAACTTTTGGCATAACCTTAACAAAGTAGCACTTATCTGATTTGGGGTTTTGAGTATGTCAAACATATGCCTCATATACCCAAATTTTAAGAAAAGACAACATGGTTTTAACAGTCCATACCACATCTAATATGGTGTCATTTCAACAGATTTGATGGTGCTCTTTTCAGTGTAAAAGCTGTAGTCACTAACGCATAACTTTAATAAGTATAATGGCAAATTGATAAACGTCATATTTGATCTTACCGTGTCATACATGGATTGATTACATCTCTCGAACACTTTACTCATAGTGGTGTTCCGGGAGACGCAAGTTATGACAGTTCTTCACAACTCATCAGAAGTTCGCTAAACTTGTAACTCAAATATTACTTTCTACAATCTAATTTGCAGAAGCTTTATTTTCTTGTTACAATGAATTTCTATTTCACTCTAAAATTCCTTGAACATTTCAAAGATTTCAGACGTATGTCTCTATTGAACAGATATCCACATATCTACTTCAACTCATGAGTGAAGATAGGGAATCCACTGCACACAACTACACTTATTGGACTACACACATCATCATGTATGATTACCAATGGTTTAGTTGCCCGTTCATGTATGGCCTATTAACGGTGTTTTAGTCACATTACTTCGAGACAAAGATCGCAAGCGTCAAGTGATTCATAATCATATGACTCGAAAGTCCATCACTTATGGAAATTCTTCATGCATGTTATGTCACTTGTGATAAAGGGCAGTGCCACATCTATGTGGTATTTCTGTCAGTCTTGCGACGTTTAGCGTCAGTGTTATGGATGTTTAGTATTATTATCAAGATTCATAACATACACCCTATTCATAATGGAAGTATGGCCTTTACGTTATTCATAGCTTTGAACAACTCTCTTGCAACAAACATGATTCAAAATGATGTTTTGCAACAAGGCTAAAGTGTAGTAACAATTTACTCAACTCCAAAATGAATTATGAAGATAATCATAGAGTCAACACACGGTATAGTAAACCTTTTACCGTGTTCCCGAGCGTGTCAAAACTCATCATTAGCTAGTCATAAAGGCCATAGTATTTCTTGCATCGAGTTGCAACAATATGCAATCGATGTGATATTCCGGTGATCAACAGTTTAATCACAATATACAGAACCCATAATTAACTGCTTAATCATAATTCCCAAGAATTACATCTCTTGACCAGCAATGAATTCATCTATAACTCCGTATGACTTTCATTTCTGAGCTGGTTATTCCAGTCTTCTTTCGTTTTGCCTTTATACGTATCATAGTTCTATTTCCAATGTCACTCCTACTCACAGAAGATCACACATGATCAAGGGTGGCGCAGGCCATGGACTTTCTGGCGTGTAAGTCTTACTAACACCCTATGGAACTTCCTTTCCTTTAATCCTCATCATCATATGATCATTTTTCTTCTGGATCCCACACTTATCAGTTTTGTTTAGAGCACAATGAACATTTTCACTAATGCTTACAATCATACATTGTACTAGATATCTTATATCCAACATTAATTGTCTTACTACTGAAAACTTATTTTTCAGTTCCATGAATATAACATAACTATCCCAAACTTTTCGAAGTTCGGGTTTCATGGTGGTGAAGACAATGCACTTAGCTGTCGTGGAATTCTAGCATTTTGGATTATGGACATAAGTCACATCATCCATAGCATCAGCGGGAGAGCATCAAAAATTTGCGATAGGACAAGCTCCTTCTCGACACTATTGAGGATAGTCCTCACAATACGGTACCAATCGTAAAGTTTTTACCAGATAAAATAGTTAATCAAAATCAATTGGGAAGGTGGTAACGCGAGCCATTATTCTACAACGATAATGCAAATACTAAGACTTTGTTCATAATTAAGTTGCACTTGTGATTAATCAATTTAATTACTTAGTGCGCTCCCACTCAGATCAATATCTCTCGTAATTGATGCTGGAGTGATTCAAGATCAAGCCCAATCGTCCGCCATTGATGTGACATCACTGATGACTTAGACTGGACCGGTAGGCCAACTTGCCAATCACGCCAAAGGTGATTCTTGTTCATCTTTCGATGGGCGTGTTCCGGTAGCAAACTTTTATCCAAACCGTCAAGATAACCAAGTGTAATGTGCTCTGTGTTCTTTTAACACACCCGTCTTTTATGCGTCACACCGTGTGCACCCATGTGACATGACCTGCTCCGATGTGAAACATAGTATAGACGGTGCTATAGTTGGAAGATCACTATCAACTTGATATTGTTTTGCGAGAGATCACCCTAATAAAATACGACTATCGCGCATCAAACAAGGGTGCATCAAAGGGATAAACATCATAGGCAGTTCATAAAATTTTGTGATATAGTATAGCCCTTTGCTTCGTGAAGTCTTCATTGTCTTCACGTCGTCGTGGTTGAAGTCACCGTGTCCAACAACTTTTTCCTTGGCGCCGGGAACATCACCACGGCTTCCGGCATGTGCGTCGGGGTCCACCTCCGCATCGTAGATCATCACCTTTGCATCTATCTATTGCTTTGCCTCGAGCTAATAAACAGTTCTGGCACGCAGGCCATAATTAAGTGACAATCATATGACTCCAGTCATCATGCCGTACCACGACACGCAGGTCGCGAATAAATATTACATAACATATAGCATCTCATACAAACACATTGCAAATCTTGAAGGCTATACCACATCACATGCATACTCTGCAAAAACAAGTTAGATCGCCATCTACACGGGTTGTTGCAACTTTTATCGTGGTTGTTAAGCAGGTTTACAAGGCAAACGAGAAACCCTAGATAAAACAAAACACGATACTTCTTTTGTTGCTAGTTTAACATACGGGGTGCGTGCAGCAACTAATGCCACAAGCCAAACTTCGTTAAACGCGTGACCCCCGTGTGGATTTGAGTTCATCAAATCCACAAGCCCCTCCATGTTAAATCTTCTATTGCGAGATTAAGATGAGATCCAAGGAGTTTGATGTAGACCATGATCAAGGCAACCAGCATACTGAAAGCAGCATAGAGGGATCGATGGAAAACTCAATCCTTGTAGCAAAACCTCAACTTGCCATCAAGCATAGAAAAAATCACATGACAGGGAAGCAACAAGAAAATCAATGCCTCATATCACACATATGATCTAGACCTAAACATGCATCTAATCAAGGATCGCTCTGATACCACTGTTGGGAAACGTAGTAGAAAACAAAAAATTTCGGCCTACGAAACAAGAACCCAAGATCATCCAAGAAGATTGCATACAAGGTTTTAGGTCATGGCTCACCAACCGATGTAGCGGAAGTAGAGTTGGTGAAGCTCGTGGACGTAGTGGAAGTAGATCTCGCAAGTTCTCCCAGGAACAGTCCCTCGATCAATCCCACGAACAAGTCCCGCGATCTAGTCCCACAGACAAGTCCCATGAACAAGCTCCTCGAAGAAGCGTCGAAGGTACGACCCCTCCATTAGTATCCACACATCCCGTAGCAGCAATCCAGCAGCGCTCCGCCGTCCAGAGATGAACGCCACCGAGAAAACTAGAGGGAGAAAACCCTAACGGATTCCGATCTAGAACAGCGTCTAAACCGGGGTCTAAAAGTGGAGCAACGGGGTTTAGAGGAGGGAGGGTGGCGCATAGGCCTTGGGGACAAGTTGTGTTGCGCCCCCCACCCCTTCCCCACATTATATAGGTGGACAAGAGGCCCTTGGGGCGCAATAAGGGGGGTGGGGAGTCCAACTTGGACTCCCAAACCTCCCAAATCTTCCCATACCTTCCCACCAGAAACCTGCCATATTTGGGTTTTGGTATTCCCACCTGGAGGGGGATTCCTTCCCCTTGGTGCGCCCCCACCCCCTTGGCCGGCCAGGGCAGCCTAGGTGGCTTTCCCCCCAAGGCCAGGGGCGCAGGGGAGTGGGTGGTACTGCAAGGAACCTTCCGGAACCTTCCATGACCTTCTAGAAGCTTCCAGGACCTTCCAGGACATACCGGGACCGTTTCGGGACATTCCGGACACTTCTGGAGCACTTCCAGGACCTTACGAGACCGTTCTCAGACGTTCCGGAGCCATCCGGATAGTTTCCAAGACCATCCGAGTTACAGTTTAAGCCACCCGATGACCGCGAAGGTTGTCGGGACGCCCAGCGATTATCCGGAAACTATTCCGGTTGATCCAGGACTTCCCCAGTACCATTCTCATATGTTCCGGAACCACCTGGGACTACTCCAGAGTGATCCGGACATAACCTTAAATACCCAGAACTACTTCTGGTGCCCTTATGAACAATTCCATAAATCTCCAGAACTACTTCCGGTACCCGTATGAACTATTCTGCTTTGCTTCCACTAAACCTTCTACCATACTAGTATTCTAACAGACTACTGCTCGTTAAGTGTGTGACCCAATAGGTTCGGTATAATGCGGACATGACTCAGAACATCTTCCGGACATAGGTCAACAGCCTTTCGTCAATAGCCAATAATCAACAGCGGAGCCATGGACACCCATGTTGACTCCCGCACATACACGAAGAAACTTCGAGTGAACCATTATGTTTATTCATGTACCATTCCCTTTGCTTCGCGATATATGACAAAGTTAGAGGAGAGAAGTTTGGCACCCATGTGTAACAACTTTTGAACACAAGCCACTCGTTATCCTCTTTGCTCGTTTGTCCCTTTTCTCGTTATCGTATTCCGGTATCCCCGTGACTGAATCACAATGCGTCTGGCCAGACTATAATGGATACCGTCATACCGAGTGGGCCCGAAGTGAATATCTTCTTCATTGTGAAGGAGCAAATCCCATTCTTGAACTATCACAGTCACTAGCCACACCATCTGACATACCCAGAACTTATTTTACTACTTCCCATTTACGGGAGGATTCATCTAAGAACCAAAGCATGTCTTCCTGTGTGAAGTAACTCGATACTCTCATGGTCTAAGGAATTACGTATATGATAACATTTCATGATATGACTTATAACGTAGTTACGATGTGATCTCTAAGTATATCATTCAATACTGGGGTCGGTTCAACATCATTGTTCTGCTAACAATATGTTCTCATTGCTACTGACATCCTTGTTACAAGAACAATGTCCATGATTAAGAAAACGTAATCATCAGTTAGCACATGAGCTGGTCTTAGAGGCTAAACCAGGAACTCTTGGTGTTTACATTTCCACACATGCAAATGAGTTTTCTTCTGAATCTCATAGTCAGGGTCATTGCAATTATAGCACAGAAATATAAACATTAATTACGAACGTGGAAATATATATATAATAACATTTTATTATTGCCTCTAGGGCATATTTCCAACAATATCTGGGGAAGAGAATGGCTCTGCTTGCCTGCAAGCTCGACGGTAGGGGTAGGGTCGTCGACGAAGTAGTCGTACTCAGCATCGGTGTAGTCGACGGCAGCAGCGGGGTCTACCGGAGATTAAGGGGGGAAGAAACAGTAAATACACAGCAAGCATATACAAACAGATGCATGTCATGACAAATGAAATGTTAACGGTGTTCTAACGCAGTGCAATGCAATATGCTCGGAGCGGGAATTCATCTGAGGATGAACTACCGGCTCCGGGTGATTACCGGACAGTGTGTCCGGAGGGGGAGATATCATGCCGGAGGTGTCGTGGACATCCGACACGTGTGTGGGTGGTGTATCTGGGTTAGTTGATCTATTCCGAACAACATTCGTGTTCGGAATAAATTCATCCGGAGGGTTTATCGGTGTCGGGCAATTATCGGACTAACGGTACCGGAGGGGGACGGTTCGATGTTCGGCATGTTAGAGGGGTGTGGTGGGGTTATGGGTATCATATCCGAACTCAGTGATCCGTTCTGAGCAACTTTCGTATACGAAAGTTTTACATCCGGGCAACGTATATCGGTACCGGGAATTATCGACAGACGGCCCGAAGGGGGGGAATGTCGATGTTCGGTACATTAGAGGGGGTGGTAGACATACGGATAGCGTATCCGTATTCGTTATATTTTTCTGATCAATTTTCATGTATAAAGTTTTTAAATCTGAGTTACGGTTTAAAAGTTATTGAATTTCAAAGTTTAAATCAATTTAAATAATTTTCTGAATTTCTTTTTATTCCTATTACAACATTATCCAAAACATTATCCACAACAGTGCCTGACATATGGGACCCACATGTCAGCCTCTGTTATAATAAAACAATTTTATTAAACCAAAATAGCCACTGGGCCCACATGTCATTGACAGTATATTTTTATAAGTCATTTTTTTTATCTCAAAAGCAGTGGGACCCAGTAGTCATACACACAGGATTAGATTAATTGTTTTAATTATCTAATAAGCATCTAGGCCCACATGTCATTGACTCGTATTATAAATTGCAACTTAATTAAACTAATAACTCAGTGGGGCCCATGTGTCATAGACAGAGACAATTTTAACAGTTTTGTATTTAATCTAAACACCTTGGGCCCACCTGTAAGGGGCAGGGGGTATATCTATTGATTTTAACCAGAGGCTATTAAGGGGGCGGGCCTAGGCGTCAGTGGAGGATTAGGGGGGTTAGCTTAACCCCTGGCTAAACTGGTCAGCGCACACGCACACACTCGCCGGTGGTGAGCTCAGGAGGGACGCCGGCGACCAAGTGCATGCCCCCGGTGGCCATTTCGAGCGGGGCTAGAACCTAGAGAACCAGCGCATCGAGGCGCATCCAACGGTACCAAATTCCTGGGCTGGCGCGGCCTACATCGCCGGCGGCGACGAATGCCCGTGGCGGCCAGAGCATGCCCACGGTGGAAACGGCTCAAGCGAGGGCCAAATCGACGGCCAAATGGGGCAAAATGCGTGGCGGCTCACCTGGATGCTCGGGGAGGGCTTGTGGGGTCAGGGGAGGCTTCGACGGCGGCGTATTGCCCGACGAGGCGCGGCGGCCGTGCGGCGGGGAAGGTCTCGATTCGCGGCCTCCGCTGCGTCCTGGACCGAGCTCGTGGACGGAGTCATACGGGAGGAGCCTTGGGGTGCTTCTGGACATGCCGGAGAAGCCTGCCGACGCCGTTGACCGCGACTGCGCACGGTGGCGCGGCGATGGCTGTGGTGGAGCTCGCGCGGGGAGGGGCCAGGGGGCGAGAGAGAGGAGGGGGAGGTGGGCAGGGGGGTCAGGGGGCAGGTGTGGGGGGCTTATCTCCACGAGGGAGCAGGTGAGGGAGGGGGGGCAGGTGAGGGGGGTCGGCGGGGCAGTGGCCGTGGCGCCACTGTCGCCGGGGTGGGGGAGGGAACAGGGGGAAGGGGAGAGAGAAGGGGGGATGGGCCTAGTGGGCCTCGCCCACAGGCGTAGTTTAGTTTTTTTTGTTTTTTTTTCTTTTCTTTTGTTTCTTTTCTGTTTTATTATTTCTGGGTATCAAATGTTTTTAGAAAAATGCGACAACAGTCCCAATAATTGTGTTAAACCGTAAAGTGATGCCACAATAAGTTTGGGCATTAATTAAATTCATTTGAATATTGTTATTTATTTTAAAAGGCTTTTTGGTATTGTTTTGCTACTGTTATCATTTAATTGCATTATTTAAATAACTTAATAAATTCACATTCCAATATTTATAAGACCTACTGGTTTTTAGGCATTTAATAAAATTGGTTTCACAATTTTTAGTGCATTTAAAATTTCTACTTGTTTATTAAATTTACCATGGCCATTTAATAATTCCCAAAGTTACTAATTTTATTTCATAATATTTACAAAACACTTTAAAGAATATCCATTGTTATTTTTTTGACATGGCCCAACATTGTTTGCTATTAAATAATGAAAGTGCTTGCAACACCTAGGGTTTACTTCAATCTTCCACATTGCTTTAATATTAATATTCAAGGGGCAATTTAGTAACTCAACACTCACTGTTTCATATCCATCATTGAATTTTGATTATTCAAATGACTAAGAATGGTTTGGCTTAGCCATGATCAAGTTGATTGACTGGCATCCACAATCCTTGGAGCAATTTTATAATTTGAAAATTTTATCAGGGTGAGAAACTGACAGAGCCATGATCAAGGTGATCATGGCTTGATCATCAACAGTAATGAGCCTTAAACAGTGGAATCACTGTAGTGATTACTGTACTGGATCTGAGGGCGTTACACTTCTCTATGTTCACTTCATATCAGGTCAAGAGGGATTCCACCGTCCTAATGGGGAATGGGTCGCGTGCTTCTGTTCGTGGTGTTGGCACGGTAGATCTAAAGTTTACTTCGGGGAAGACCGTTCAGCTGAGGAACGTGCAGCATGTGCCTACTATGAACAAGAATATCGTTAGTGGTTCTCTTCTTTGCAGAGATGGGTTTAAGTTAGTCTTCGAGTCCAATAAAGTTATAGTGTCAAAGTTTGGACAATTTATTGGTAAAGGTTATGAGTGCGGAGGTTTGTTCCGTTTTTCGTTATCGGATTTCTGTAATAAGTCAGTAAACCATATTTGTGGCAGTGTGGATTCAGATGCTAATGTTTGGCACTCTCGTTTATGTCATGTTAATTTTGGTTTAATGAGTAGAATTTCCAGCATGAGTCTAATTCCTACTTTCGCCATTGCCAAAGGTTCTAAGTGTCGTAGTTGTGTGCAATCTAAGCAACCTCGGAAGCCTCATACGGCCACCGAGGAGAGAAACCTGGCACCTCTAGAACTCGTACAGTCTGATCTGTGCAAGATGAATGGCGTGTTGACAAAAGGTGAAAAGAGATATTTTATGACTTTAATTGATGATGCTACTAGGTTCTGCTATGTTTATTTGTTGCAAACTAAAGATGAAGCTTTAGACTACTTTAAAATCTATAAAGCGGAAGTAGAAAATCAATTAGAGAGAAAGATCAAACGTCTTAGGTCGGATCGTGGTGGCGAGTATTTCTCCAATGTGTTTGATGAATTATGTAAGGAACACGGTATTATTCACGAGAGGACGCCTCCCTATTCGCCCCAATCAAACGGGGTTGCTGAGAGGAAAAACCGCACGCTGACCGACTTGGTGAACGCCATGTTGGACACTGCTGGTTTATCTAAGGCATGGTGGGGGGAGGCTTTATTGACTTCGTGTCATGTCCTAAATAGAGTTCCTAACAAGAATAAAGATAAGACACCTTACAAGGAGTGGTCTGGGAGAAAACCATCACTTTCTTATTTCCGCACTTGGGGGTGCTTAGCAAAAGTCAACGTTCCAATTCCTAAGAGACGTAAACTTGGACCAAAGACAATGGATTGTATCTTTCTAGGCTATGCACAGCGTAGCATCTTCTATAGATTTTTAGTGGTTAAATCTAAGGTTCCTGACATGCATGTTGATACTATTATAAAATCTCGTGATGCAACATTTTTTGAGAACATGTTTCCTATGAAGGAAATGCATAGCATTGCTAGAGTTTCTTCTGAAATTTTTGCTGAATCTAGTACACCTATTGATATTTCTGAACAACCACATGTTGAGGAAGTCTTTGAGAAGGATGACAATGAAGCTCCCAAGAGGAGCAAGAGACAGAGGGTTCAAAAATCCTTTGGTGATGATTTCATTGTGTACCTTGTGGACAATACTCCTACGACCATTGCAGAGGCATTTGCATCTCCTGATGCGGATGACTGGAAAGAAGCTGTCCATAATGAGACAGACTCGATTCTTTCTAATGGAACGTGGGAATTATCTGAACGACCCTATGGCTGTAAACTTGTGGGTTGTAAGTGGGTGTTCAAGAAGAAGCTAAAGCCTGATGGTACGATTGAAAAGTACAAGGCATGGCTTGTAGCCAAGGGCTACACCCAGCGTGAAGGCGAAGATTATTTTGACACCTATTCACCTGTTGCTAGACTTACCACCATTCGAGTACTACTATCCCCGGCTGCCTCCTATGGTCTGATCGTTCATCAAATGGACGTAAAGACAGCTTTCCTTAACGGAGAGTTGGAAGAGGAAATTTATATGGATCAGCCTGATGGGTTTGTGGTAAAAGGTGAAGAAAGAAAGGTGTGCAAATTGTTGAAATCTTTGTATGGGTTGAAGCAAGCACCTAAGCAATGGCATGAGAAGTTCGACAGAACTCTAACTTCTGCAGGCTTTGTCATTAATGAAGCTGATAGGTGTGTTTATTATCGCCATGGTGGGGGCGATAGTGTTATATTATGCTTGTATGTTGATGATATACTAATTTTCGGAACAAGCATGATAGTGATAAATGAGGTCAAGTCTTTTCTATCAAAGAGCTTTGATATGAAAGATCTGGGACAAGCTGATGTGATCCTGAACATTAAGCTGATTAGGGATGAGAGTGGAATTACATTGACGCTCACACTATGTTGATAAGGTCTTGAACCGCTTTGGTTTTATAGACAGCAAGCCTTCTCCAACACCCTATGACCCCAGTGTGACACTCAGAAAAAATACGAAAGAATCGAGAGATCAACTAAGATATTCTCAAGTGATCGGTTCACTCGTGTACCTTGCGAGCGCGACGAGACCTGACATCTCTTTTGCTGTGAGAAAATTGAGCAGGTTCATGTCTAACCCGGGTATTGATCATTGGCATGCACTTGAAAGGGTCATGCGCTATCTGAACGGTACAATGAGTTATGGGATTCACTATTCAGGGCACCCTGTTGTGCTTGAGGGATATTGTGATGCGAACTGGATCTCAGATGTTGATGAGCTCTATGCTACAAGTGGATATGCGTTTCTTCTTGGTGGTGGCGTAGTATCATGGAGGTCTTGCAAACAGACCATATTGATGAGGTCAACCATGGAAGCAGAACTTGCTGCTTTAGATACAGCTTCTGTTGAGGCAGATTGGCTGCGTGAGCTCTTGATGGACTTGCCGGTGGTTGAGAAACCATTACCGGCCATCCTTATGAACTGTGACAACCAAACGGTTATTACAAAAGTGAACAGTGCTAAGGATAATGCGGATTCATCAAGACACGTTAAAAGACGACTGAAGTCTGTCAGGAAAATGAGAAACTCCGGAGTAATAATTGTCTCGTATATACAAACAGACAAAAACCTAGCAGATCCCTTTACAAAGGGACTATCACGAAATGTGATAGATAGTGCATCGAAGGAGATGGGGTTGAGACCCATGAGCGTTACACCATAGTGGTAACCCAACCTATCTGATCGGAGATCCCATGAATTAGGACCTGGGAAAAACAAGCTAGTGGTGTAACTGAGGAGAGTTTTTATTTAACCCTCTCTATGTGAGATGCATAGCTCTCAAATTCTGTAAGGCAGGTTGGCAATATGCCTTAATGTGCTTCTGTTGGCTATTCGTAGCAAAGGTGCTGCCCTACAGAGCGACCTTGAAAGAACACACCTATATGAGTCTGACTGTTAAACGTCGCAGTCTATGAGATTTGGGTGATCTCTAGAAAACTCATGAAGAGACCAGGGAGTATGACGCATATGCTCCACCCGCGGGGTAGGCTACTGGCAGCGACGTACTGGTTAAGACTTTGAGTGAAGTCTATTGGCACCAAACTTGCAATTCAAGGTTCGTCCATTGTTCAAGTTGCTGATAGATGTAGCTTGAATTTCTAGGCGGAAGTTCAACTTAACAGTCTCTGCTGAAACACTGGTATATAAAACAAGAATCGAGGTTTGGCAAAATCTATAAATGGGAATTTGAGATCTGGTGGGGGGTTGTTAGAATATTGGGCCCATTAGTGGGCATCCCATATAAGCAAGCCTGAGAAATCTCAAATTGGCCCGTGTGCAATGGCAGAATTTTGGAGTTGCACGTGGTGCTAAAGTTTAGTACCACCCCACTGGTTTCCGGAGAGAAACACCTCTTTATAAGGTAGAGTGCATACACACTTGGTGTGCAAGTAAAAAGAGAAGGCTCTCTTTCGCGCACTCCTCCTCCTCCGCCGCCGTCCGTCCCGTCACGACGCGCCGCGGGTTGCGAGAATGAGCCGAGCCGATGGCTATATTTTTGCTGCTTGGGAAAAAATGAGTTTTCGCGTACGCGTACAGTTTTACCTATCCGGGTCGCTACCCGATTGTGGGCTACTGAACCGACTCAAGTGCGACGTGGATGGCCCACGTTCATACGCGTTAGGGTTTCCCGGGCTGCTTTATGTATTACTGTCCGCTGCGTTGCACCGGAACACCAAACCAATCTAGTTTGCCACACCTCGTGTCTTGCGCCGCCATCGTAGTCTACTTCATCCCGAGCGCCGGCGTGCACCGGCGTTTGGGAGAGCCGGTCTCCGGAACCAGTCGCCTTTGTGATCATGTACGGGAGAGGGCGAATTAGGTTTTTGGGAAGCGCTCTGCGCGACTGCTCGCCGCTTCCACCACGGGTCGTCTTCCAGCCGGAGCTGCGGATCGTCTCCGTAGGCGTCGTCTTCTTCGACGTGTCATCAACAACGTCATCGTCAACCTCACCGCCGATCTCGCCGCGGTGAACTTGTCTGATTCCTCTGCAAACGTTCGGTACGTGCGGCGTATTCCGAACTACATGTTTACTATGGATTTGTTGTCGTATGTGTTTCTACTGTTCATGTTAATCAATACATCTAATATGTTCGTGTTTCACATGTTAGTAGCTGTTGTGGTCATGTGTAATATTCTGAAATTAATCATGAAATTATTGTCTAATTATCCCACAATTTTTACCTCATGTATGTATTATTTAAAAAGATACACAGCAAAGTTCTGCTATTTTTCTTAATAGATGGAAAAAATACGCAGCAGAATCCTGCAGTTCCCCTTGAAAATAAAGTGAACATTTCCCATTTTCTCTCTCTTCCAAGACAGCAATTATCTTACGTGAAGAGAAGGGTGATGTCATCCCATTGCACATTCTTAATGATAGTGAGAGAAATAGTGTGTCACGAGTATTGCAAAATAAACTATGAGGAGAGCTTGCTATTTTAAATTATCATGCCCTATGAAATTATTCACAGATTACAATAGTTTCTTAACAAAGTCAGAAAAACACTTGTGAGCAACTCTTACAGAAAAAAAAAACTGAAAGCACGAGCTGTGCTAATGATGTACTACTACAGACTACAGCTAAATCTCCAGGATAGGGCAAGAACATCTTCCCGGCATTTTCATCTTTCTCTGGTCAGTTCACCAGCATGTCCAAAGCAAACTCCTCAATGAGCAAGGACAGAACGCTCTCCCCGGCGTCCCTCACCCAGCACTCCGTTTCCTCCATGCAGACCCAGTCCTGCCACCCCATGTCCCACACGCTGTTGATCGACGAGTCTGTGCATCCGAGATCCCTCTCCAGCTTCATGGACATGCTGTCTTTGGTGCCACTGTCGTGGTCATCTTTGTCGTCGGTGTAGCTCTTCAGCTTCTGAATCCCGTCGCCGATATCACCTAGCAATGCCTCCAGGGAAAAATATGGTGCTGCACTGCATTTCAGACTCCTGAATCCGGTGTGACACAGGCTATTCTGCCAATGATATTTTCGGTCCAGCTGCTCCGCTGCTATGTCCTTGTAGAGTTCACGGTCTCCCATTTCAGCCTTGCCGGTGTCTTTGTACAGCTCGATCAGATGATCGTAATCATATGTGTCAATGCCTATGAGTTGTGCTGCTTGGTTAACGAATGACTTGTCGCTCAGGAGAAGCAAACTCATCTCATCTTTTATTTCAATTTTCTTTATTGGCGTTCTGTTTATTGGTGGGCTGCTTTCGCTGGAAATGCGTGAAGCTTCACTGGACTCGCTAAAATCTTCCTTAGTGTCTGCCAAGAAAAGGAATTGTTAGTGTCTGAACTTTTTATTACAGGGAGAGCATCTATGATTTGCAAGTGATGAAATGCAATCAATTCTTCTCTTACCAATAAATTTTAAGGTTAATTATGTAACACATAAATAAAACCATGTTACTCCCTTTGTCGCTAAATATAAGCCATACTAAAAACCATGCAGTCAAATTAACTTAAAGTTGATCATATAATTGTATATAGATTGTCTCTACATGAATCTGGTATCACCACATTTGCCACTTGCTATATGAAACTTATTCTTGAAACCATATAATAAGAGAAATTAGCATTCAACGTAGTACTTAGTGAACCATTTCATTGTAAAACTGAACCAAGGCGTCTTGAAGTGAACTGTAGTTCCTTTCTGCCCAGTTCACTCACATACTAGCAGTAGGTTGGAGTTAGCCATTGGGTGTCATTCTTACTTTTTGGCCTTGTTATAGCAGTGATAAAAACAGAACCGATGAAAATGTTCTAAAGAACAAAAAGGTTGGGCTTGTTACCGTAGATGGAAGGTTCTGTGTCCCAATCAGCACTCTGGCAGCTTTCATCTCTAGGTGTCGCACTATGTTCTGTGGATGGACAATCAGTTTGGATGAATTCTCTGTGCACCTCATATGCCTGAATTGGGAGCAAAAAATGTCCGACATAAGTGTTTGAATCAACCTTTTCATTCAAGGTATCTTTGATTTAACTGAAACATGTGAAGTTAAAATTTTGCATAGTTTTCAAAGAATACTTATTTTATGAATCTTAGGATACAAGAAGTGGTTTCAATTTCCAAAGGTTCGCTTTGTGGCCATTCTTTTACCAGCTTCAAAGTAGTTTCATGTCTCAGATTGCATGAAAGATTTTCAGGCTATGTTATATAGTGAAGGATGCTTACCACAACGTCATCAATAGTTGACTTGTTGAGATTTCTACTTAAGACTATCTTCTCTCTGGAATTACCAGGTGTTCTTTGCAATATCGGCTTCATCGCACGGCATGTTGAAGGGTTGCCACTTGATGCAACCGACTTCTTATCAGTCTTGTTCACTAATTTAGCATTAGTGTGAGATGCTGATGCTGTCTTAGCCTTCACATGCTTCCTCCTTTCTCCCTGCCTATCAGCCAAATGATATTTCTGTTCATCGTTGGTTCTCCTATTGATCTCAGTTCTCTGTTTTATGCGTTGCTTTCGAGTTATATGAGATACAACCTTCACATCCCTGGGGACTTTGGTTTGAGCTTGGTCAATCCTTTGTTCTCTTTGGTTCGACTTCACTGAGCCAAGCTCAGTAGCCGCTGAGGTATCTTGCGAAGGAAGGGTGTCCTTATGAAAATAAGGAAAATTCATCTGAACATTGTGCTGCTGGACCATGTGTTCATCAGGATTCATGTTCTTTAAAAGCCTTTTGCCTGGAATTGTTTTCATGATCTCCTGCCCTGCCTTCTCCTTACGTTGAGAGTCATTTCCTAATAATTGTCTTGGTAGCTTTTCTGCTGGTGACGCTTTTGACTTTGGCATTTCAATATCAAAATGTGCCCTTGGTGAACTTACAGTCTTCAGTGTCTCGTCTTTCTTAGCTGTATTTCCCTTGTGTGGGGGCAAACCTTCAAGGCCCATGAGCCTCGCTACCAAGCTTGGGGATTTGGACTTGTCAGGTTGCACGGGTGAGCAGGATAATGATCTTGGCACCGCCTTCTTCTGCTTAGTGGACTTGGATATGGCAGAATTGTCCGGCGTGCTCCGTGATGACTGACTCAAAGAAGCCTGCTCGCCATTGGAGGACACTGACAAGAGGTTTGTCCTGTAAAGGCTGTCCTTGATCACTCTCTTCAGCTCGTCGGTAGAATTCCTTAGTTGGCCATCTAATCTACTGCTGATATTTCCAGGGACTAGCTTACTGGCGATTGATGCTCCGTAGAGTGCTTCACGGATTCCGGTTACGTCCAATGATTTCCCACCAGTCTCTGGCCTTCTCTTCTTAGTCGATTGCCGCATGCTCTGTGACACTGTTTGGAACTTCTCAAGCATGACAAGAGACTCCTGGAGGTCCATAGCGCCTCTTAGGAGGTCCTCGGCAAAATGCCTCGAGAGTGTGGAGCCCATCACATACTCTCTTTGCGATAAGATGGACCTCTCCTCCCAGCAACTTTGTGAGGGGCTCCAGTCCCGGCTTTGGCAGCTTCGGCAGACTGTAGGTTGCAGTGTGACAACATAATGGGCATCAGACTGCGTTCTTTCAGGATAGCTGCCATCTTTGCTCCTGGAGCTGGAGGAATGACTCTTTGAAAGAGACCTGCAAACCACTGATCTGAAACTGTCTTGATGCATTGTGTTTTTCTGAAGAAGAAAAAAACAGAGTGACGCATAAGCACACTGAAATGGTCAGACGATGTATATTAAACAAATTCAGGTGAGCAAACATAATTTTCTGGTCAAATCAAGAAAGAAGGCTACTTACATTATCTTGACTCTTTGTAATTTATGAAGCAGATATCAGTTTAAGAACTTATTTCCTTTAGGAGCCTATGTCTGTCTTGACTGTGGACTCGAGATCCTGGATGTGGACAAAGAGGAACCTATGAATCAGCACAACTTAGTAGAAGAAAGCTATTCGTGCTAGTCCACAGAAGGAAAGAAATATATACAAAAACAAACAAAAATATCTTGCCAGTTGCCGGCTTTTGCGAGAAATAGCGCGAGTGCTGACTAATTAAATAGGCAAGAGCAAGCAGTTGAAGAATTAGTTGCAGAAGAAAGCTATTCTGCACACGGAATATCTGCACCTTGACCAACCAACCACCTAGGCTTCATGGGTGTTCAAATTTCACAGGCATCATGCCACCAGAGAGACAAGTAATTCATCACAAGCAGTGCCCTGCTTTCCAGTTTCCACCCGCAGGAAAGTAAATAAAAAGGGGAAAAGGGAGGCTAAGGTGGCCAGTTGGAATAAAGAGGCCATTGATCTTTAACTCCTCCGAAGTCAAACTGAACAACAAATCGTGAACCCTAGTAAACAGTCAAAATAATCTCATAGCCCAAACGAACCGAATTTACCTATACATATACTCCGTATTTCTCAACGGCACAGAAATACCCTAACAAACCGCACGCGCAAAAAAATGGCCTAAGAAATCGCAACCAAGCAACGCATTTCTTCTACTCTCCCCAGACATTCTCCTTGGCCGTACCCCAACAACTGAACAAACAAACCCAGAGCCTAGAACGACCAGGCCAAAGGATTTACCAGAACGCTGCTTGCAAGGGGAGAAGAAGGCCCAGGAGCTCTAGAGTTCTTGGGGTGCCATCCTCGGCATTCCAGAACAGAACGAGAGGAGAGAGAGGGGGAGGGGGGGGGGGGGGGGGGGGACAAATGGCGCACCTCGAAGCCTCGAACTCCTTTGCAAGCCCGGGGCTCTCCCTCCCTCCGAGGTATGGCGCGAGTACGAGTGGTGCGTGGAGGATCTCCCGAGATCTGTACCTCTACTCGAAGCAATAAAAGTGGGGGACTACGACCACTGCGCCACCACTACTGCGGCAGCATGTGAGCCCCTGCAGCGACGCAGTTTACTAGTGGCTAGTGGCCACCATCCCATGAGAGAGAGCTCAGCCATTTGTCCTGTCTTTTGATGTGGGAACGGGGGAGGAGAGGGGGCAGGTGGCCGGAGGGTGGTGGGCTCATTTACTTTGACCGGGAAACCGCCGAGCCGACCATGACGCCATCGCTCGCCGCTTCGAGGTTTGCGGGACCGGCTTGTCAGGGCAGCTTCAAGGAACGCTATTGATTCTTTTTTCGTTAAAGAATGCTTTATTACGAAGTTTTAAGTATTAAACGGCATCTGTATAACTAGGATGCACACATCTATTGAAATGTTTGCAATTGGTTCGTCAGCCTTCATTTGAATTCTTACAAATAAAAATGACGTTTCAACGGAGCAATTCATATGGGGTCGGTGTTTTTTTGTCCACTGTGATTCGTTTCTAATTCAAATATGAGGCAGACCCGAAGCAGACGTCCTTCATGTTCTTTTTGTCTCGCATGTTTGCACCGCAAGCATACCCCGCAGCACAACGCATTCTTTTTCAGTTTCACCTTGTCGCTCGTGGGTTTCGTCGAGGTGTTTATAAACGGGTTGCCATAAACTCGACATCCACATTGACATTATAGCAAACCTAGCAATGTTCGTAGATGGAGGAATTCCCCTAGGGGATACTCTTTTCGTAGATGGAGGAATTTCCCTAGGGGATACTTTGTCTTTTCAAGAAGATGAATTCGTTCACCTGCTTGAAAAGACCCTAGGCCCCCCTCATGCATATTTCTCTGCCTCTTATCAATACTATCTTTACTACAATTTTTCAATGTTTTTGTCATAATATCGATGTGAATAAATACACATCACTCAAACACATGTCTTCAAAGGCTTTACTATAATACTAATGTGAACAACAATTCTATGTCAAAAATAAAAAATTTACAGTGAAAACCTTTACATGAACAGTTAAGCTATGGTGATATAGATGTCTTAGTTGAAGATGAACGAACCTAAACTTTAGATCGTTCACACCTAAAAAAGATACTATATAATACCATCAAAGTCTGACGGTTCACGGAAGAGTGTGTTTTTGACTGTACTATATCATCAATGTGGACAACAAGTCTATGCCCCTCACCCCCCCTCTCCCTACAAACACATCAGCGCACCCTCGGCCTGCGAGGTGGAACTAAAAATTGATCTCTTCCAAATGCATCACGTTCCACTATTGGGTGCAGCGAACTGATAAAACCGAGCATGAACCGGATATCGAGCCGTTTGGCGATCTAAACAAACAAAAGGTGAATCAAAGCTGAATCCTTTTAAATAGTGTCCTTGGAGTTGCTTTGAGACAACCACAAGATGAATCAAAACATCTAGTGCTACTTACATTTGGGGCTTGGTACCTCGCAAGAGGATTTGATAAATGACTTTGCAGTGGCCGCGCGGGCAGCTTGAAATGGTTTGGTACCGGCCTTGTGCCGTGAGCGAATAAATAATTGCGGCCATGCGTTGCATCGGCGAACTAAATGGAATGTCGCATCAAGTCGGATACTTGTCCACATTGCAGGACCATTTTTTTTGTCCTCGTATGGTAATGTGAGGGCAAGACGCTGAACCGTAGTACTTTAATAAACACCACGAGGAAGGACGCAACGCAACTGTGGTGGTGATCGCGTACGTACGTACAGTTGTAGTTACGCAGATCCAAGAGTTGCAGGACTATATTATGGGACGGAGGGAGTACCTAGCGTACCTTGGGTAGGACGGGACGGCCAGCGCATCGTGGTGGAGACGAGACCAGAGCTGAGAGCACAATCATGAGACGCGGACACACACATTCGTCGTGGTTTCCTCTTTGTGCTAGGTAGGGGGAGCGAGCGGGCAGAAGCACAGAGTCAGTGGCCGTGGATGGTCAAACGGGGAGGGACACGAGGGATGCATGACTACTGCATGCATGTGCGCTCTCCCAAGTGTACGTACATTCAGGAAAACGGAAAGAAAAACAGATGCATGCATGTGCGTCGTCTATGTGTTTCTTGACTTTGGATGAGCGCCGCGCCCGCGCGGGCCGGTGCGGTCCCTGCGAAAACGAAAAGAAAAGAAAACGCAGAGTGAGTAGCGGCGCACGTCTACACGTGTGTTTTGTTGCGTTGCGGACCCGATCGGTGCGTGCAACTCGCCACACTTGCCACGGCTCTACTGCTGTACCGCATGCTTTTTTTTAAGAGACACTACAGACGTAGACGCTCGTAACTACATACACATCTATACACGTAAACCCTATTACTATGAGCATCTACAAGAGATTGATCTTGAATCGACGAGTCTTAAGATTTAACAAAGCCTGCGTGTACGTCTGTACGCCCGGATGCTTGCTTGTCCACCTCGTGGATTTGGATTCAGCTTAATGCTATAATAAGCGCAACTTCTTCAACCCATCAATCCAAGCGTACGCGCGTTCTGTTTATATTTATCTGTTTAGATGGTCAAAATAGATAGCTTTCGCTGGAAAATTGATCCTATATTCTGGGACCGATGAAGTAAGTACGTACCACTTTCTGTTGTGTTAACCACGGTTGAAGTAAGTACTAGTAGTACTACTTTTTCTGTGGTGTTAACCACGGATATTAGATTAGATTGCTCTTGTTTAGCACTTTAATTATACCATACTGCGGTTACACTCAATACAACTTTAGGTGTTTTCGGGCATTCTACTATAACCATAAGTCCATCATGTGGGAACAGAGCAGCCTTGTCACACTAAGTACACTAAATCACCCGACGAGTTCAACAAACTATTGTTAATTTAATCGCTCTTTAATTTCTTCATGTTCTGAGGCACTGATGAGTAGAGGTTGTTGGATACTCAATCGACTACGTCATGGTAAACCCATCATGTGCGATGTTGAATTTGACGAGCTAAAGCTTAAACTAAACTCTGCCTTTCTTCCATGGCATTCAATCTGCTCTCTGAATAAGACAAGGATTGCATGCTAAAATGTAGTTAGATGTTAAAAGAGACACTCTACTGGTGAGGGTATTGTTGATATTGTTGCTTGGAAGAGTTGAGCTCCAAGATTGTGGTGGCATAGAGAGCTTATCACTAACATTACCTTAATGGAAGCTTGTTTTCCAATGGCATTCACATTCTTAGACTTTTCATAGACCTATAATCAACTGGAATTATTATGCTCACGGGTTGTCAAAAATCTTCTGTGAGAACCCTTCACTCTCTTTTAGCTAGATTTGGGCGCTCAAGGTGAGATAGATAGGCATGCTTTTCGTTTTCATGTACCTGAAAACATGGGGCTTTTGCATTCTGTGTGTTCTTGTTGTACAACAACAAAAGTAGCAGAGGAATCAGATGGCAACAAGGATCTCTATTCGTATTTCAAACAAACGCAGATTGATGCATCAGAAGTCTTGAACAATAGCATAAAAAAATGATAGGTAACAGAAGCATACTTGCCCCATGTGGAGTTGAAAGTGTTTTCTCATATTCTACGTTTATTGATCTAGTTTTATTCATATGTACTTTCTTTATGAGCAAGAAAACGTACTAGGTAAAGTTTGATTTTTAAGGTAGTATGGCAAGCTTATTCATGTCGAAACATATGTTGAGACCAAACTATCAAAGGAACTAGAAGTATACCTCGCGCGTTGCTGCGGAAATTGCTATGAAAACTATATGCATAAATAAAAAGTATAAAAGTATGATACATTAAGTTGTTTAAGTGAAGATGCAACAAAAACATGTGTGTATTCAAAATTATTAGGGTGGACAATAAAATAATTAAAATATGGTTGATATGGAGATTGCATATAGAGATTAATAAATATATTAGTTGAGATGAGATGGGCAATTGATTAGCTAAGAAATGGATGATGTGAATAGCTTGCATGTGAAGAGAGACAATTTAAATGACCTAAGTGAGTGATATGGATAATTGATTGGCTAAGAGAATAGATAATGTGGATAGCTTGCATGTTGAGATAGACAACTTAAATGATCTATAGTGGGGTTTTGTTTTATAAGAAGTATAGATATGAACTGGGAGTTATTTGAAGTGTGAGTGGGCCAGTGATGTGGTTCCTTTATTCAACATTTTCATATTTTATCCTTCTATAATGGATGGTCTTGTCCCTTTTGTGTTTACTAATACAGAATTTGGTGCACTAGGTTTTACCAGTGATGACCAGTCCATGAAATAAAGCAGACTTCAAGGCATCACATGAAGTATGATTTATCAATGTATGACCACTTAACCTCAAGAATAATTGCAATATGCAAATAAAAATTGTTTTCGTACTTAGAAATATGTCGTGATTGGTGTGGTTCGCTGTCGACTGAGTCACCTGCCTCTTCTTCCATGAAATTGTCAGTGGTGTCTTCAATAATATTTGTAAGGTCCTCGATGTTGGGGTTTTCCGATTTGAGTTAACACCGAGGTCGGGAAATCTGATGGCCAACAGTTGGGTTCAATCTAGCATTAGATCCATGAGACGTTTTTCGCTGCCCTTCCACTCCTGATCTAACATCAGGGCTAGGGGACGCAACCTTGAAGCGCGATTTGGTATCAACTTTGAGGTGGGCTCCTTACAAACTGTAGGGACTCGATTTGACATTGGATACGAAGAGATTGCTTCTAGGGTGTGACTCGAAGCCGGCCTCGAAGTGATTTCTTCATGTTTTATCTAAACCCGGTTTGACATCTAGCTCGAGGATGGTGACTGGAAGATATGATCTAGCATCGGTTTCCAAGTAGTATTCTCTCATCCAATCCGGGCCTAATTTCACATCTGGCCCGTGATGGGAGACTCGTGTTGCTTTTGGGGATGGCGTGAAGTCATACCTATAGGGATTAGCTTGCCGCGATGATCTGCGACGTACTCCTTGACATCGAATCTGATGACCTTTCCTGGGGCGAGGGGCTCGACTTGACCGAGGGTGCCAGCTGAGTCGGCGATGAAGGTGACACCACCGATCGATTGTCTCGATGGAAAGATGCGACAACTCAGACTATCAAGAATAATAGACCATTCATATCAACAAGGTGCATCTTTTTTTTCTGAGACCCTTCCACAAGGAACCTCAAAGTTAAGTGTGCTTGAGTTAAGCAATTTGGGATGGATGAACGCCTAACAAGTTATTCCTAGGTGCGCACGAGCGAGGATAAAATGCACATGGAAGACTAGTGTTGGATGTGGGATCAGTCTAAATACCAGAAACAACGGCTAGGAAATGATGGTTGAATCAATGGGTTTGATCGGGGCGCTATATTTGGTATCGGAGCCGAGCCTCGTGCTTACACGAGCATGTGCAAATTAGTGATGCATACATGGAATACATGTTGATGTTGGCACAAGTGCGTATAAACGTGTGCCAAAAGGGAACGTTCCTGCTGGATCGACGAGAATGTTGGTTCCTGTGATGAGGGTGTATGTGACATCCTCGTATAATAGGAACAATAGACTACTTATATCAATAAGGTGCACCTTGTTTTTTAAAGCATTTCTAAGTAATCTTAAAATTAAGCTTGCTTGACTTGAATCAATTTGAAAATGAGTGCCCAATTGGAAAGTTGTTTCCAGGTGTGCACAAACGAAGACAAAATACTCAGGAAAGACTAGTGTTGATATGTGGAACCGGTCTAGATCTTAGGCGCAATAGTCAGGAACCAGTGGGTTAGGTTAGGGCGCTACAAAAGAGCACACTGAAACCAATCTGATAACTGATCTTGATACCCATCAAGACGCGGCGATTACCTAACAGAATCAGCATGGTCCACCACAAGGTAATTCAGAGAAATCCCTCTGTAGGGTATCCCTAGCTAGGTGGCTTCGAATCTATGGCAACAAAGACATATAATTATCCATGTCCAAGCTCTTCGAGGAGATAAAACCCTACTTTCTACTTGTGTTTTATTACGTTAAAGTGTACACAAAGTACAAAGTATCGAGAGATTGATTTATGTGCTCTACGTGTTCGATTCTTCAACTTATATACTATAACCCCCCCGGGGGGAGGGGTGTCCTAGGATAATATGAAACATTGTCAACTGCGTATGAGTTCATAATATCCTCCACGATCTGATTGCATTGTCCTATACGACAAGTCTTTGAAAACCTTTCTTTTAGCCACTCTGGATTAGCAACACGATCCATGAAGCCAAAAATTATATGATGAGAGAGCCCTTATACGGGACATCGTCTAGCACGCAAGCGATTGAAACGAAAGGTGTGGCATGGTTGGAGAGAATCAACCCGTGGTTGGATGGTTAGGGCGACTGTGGTATCCCTAGTCCGCCAGGGATCAAACCACCAAGGTTCAAATCCTAATTTTAACGCTTTCGTGACTCATAAAAGACATTTTTTTCAATGGAAAAACGTTTTCATCGACAATGAGATTCGTGTAGTGACTTCGTTAAATCTCAGAACCCATCGAATCAGTCTTTGGGAGGTACTCATAATGATAGGGTGTGCGTGTGTGTTTCATAGAACGAGTGTATTTACGTACTTGTAAATGTTTAGGTTTGCAGTGTTTTTGTCAAAAAAAAGAAAAGAAAAGGGCATGGTTGAAAAGAACAGCGAAAATATGCCAATGGGCAAAGAAGTGTGGCAAAAATAGTTTTTTTAAGCATCTCCAACATGTCTCATATTTGTAAAAAAACATTATCATTTTAAAAATGTTAGATTTATAAAATATCTCTAGTTATTTCGATAATCTCGTCGTAAATTTTATAGGATCTTGTAAATTCAACTCAACATCCTACAAATTTACAAGATGATATCCATTTTATACATTTAAAAAAAAATCATCTAAAACTTTTTCAAGCTACCGTCGGAACTTCGTCGTTATTAAGAATTCACTATATCATCGTCATGCCACCGCGCCGCCTCGTCACGCCGCCACGCTTTAGCACCGCCGCGTTGCCACATCGTCATCATAACACACATCACCGTCTTGCGTGCCCTTTAGTTAGGATTTTTTAATACAAAATTAAAATATGATCTTTATGGGGTCTAATAACAATTACTTCCTCCCTTTTAAATTATTCATCATGAATTTATCTAGATAATGATGTTTATAAACTTAAAATAAATCTAGATAATTTGGAACTGATGAAGTGTTTTTAGCAAACTTTTTTTAAAAATTACATACGTTCCGTACATGACTTTTTTTACAGACCGGAGGAGGGAGTATATTGGATTTCAGGCCAGAGGCCGACGAACGATGGCGACGAGAAGATGGTTGAAGATGCGCGACGGTAACGACGACGGGGACGATCTCGTCCCCATGGACACCCAAGGCATGTTCCATCGTGTGCGCACCTCTTTTCCTCCCACCCTTGCGCTTGGTTTCCCCGCCGCCGATTCACTGAATCCCTTTTCGCATTTGTTTCCGTCCTTGTGATCTGCGCACAGAGCAGGAGGAGCTGGTCCGGTCCCTGGAGCAGAAGCAGGAGCATCAAAGCCGCCGTTGGAGGGTGCGTATCGCCGCCGGTTTCCGATCCATTCCACTTAGGGTTTGAATGGGGAATGTTTCTATTCAGTACTGTTTGGTTCTCACACAAGGCCATTGCTTCTTGATTGGGCAGCGCGTCTTTGCGGGATTCCTCCTGGGTTACGCGGCCTTCCTCGTCTACTCCAGCTTCCACCATGCTTGGTCTCCCTGGGAGCTGGTTAGTTGCTTGAGGCTATTATCTTAATTCTTTACATGGTGTTCAGTTCTTATCAATGATGATTGCATCCAATTTCCAGTGCCATTTTCAACTGGTGTAGAGCTTAGCATTGACATTTGGTAGTATACGCCGTAAGTCAGTTTTGCGTGGTTTGGTCGCAGCTAGTAGTTGGGATTTTCCCATTGAAACAGTGGAGTTTTCTTTATTAACAAATGTATTAGTGCTCTGTAATTTCATCTACATGCTGAAAACATTCACTCTAAAGTGCTTAACCATCATAATCCCCAAAATCATGGTGTATGTTACATGCATTGGTGAATTTATTTTGGAACGAGCATGTATGTATTAGTTGTCTTACTCATTCTTCACAAATGAACAGCGATACCATGCTTACTTTATGGAAGATTTGCCTTCGCCGATGGTCATATTTGCAGGTAACAGTTGTCACTGAATATTTACAGCCAATTACATAAACAAGTCATCGTTGCAAGGCATTGTTCTGCATATAACATTCACAACAGCTGATTGTTATGACACTAGTTGTATATATCACTCAAGACAAGTGCTAGCGAGCCATTGAAAGAAACTCACACTTGTATTTGCCCCTCATTAAAAAATATAGTCAATTGCAGTCCATGTGCACCGGGAGGCCAAGGTGATAGTAGCAGCACACCGTACAGATGCAGTAATCACTCACCGAATATAGACAAATATAGTGGAACGACACTCAATCTTAGTCCTAGAAAAATATAGGCGCAAACTAAAATCTAAACACTTATATCCATTTGCTAGCTTGACTTGCTGGAGATCAGAGGCAGTTATGCAGCCAGGATCAGCAAGCTGGTGAACAGGGTATGGCACAAACACCAGCAATCCAAATGACACACCTGTTGAACAAAAAATGGTACTATTAATGGCATCAGAAGAAAAAAAAAGAAAAGTAGCACCGTAGTATTTGCTGAAATTAATAATTGACATAATCATCTGATGCAAGTCCCAACTGATATCACCTGAGCCGAGTATGATAACGCAATAGAACATCCAGCCTGGGTCCCAAATCCGCCAATAAAGGCATATCTTATGGTACTCCGAAAACAGCGATCCCCTATGCCAAGATGGAGTGTTCGCAACGAGTGGTTTCCAGATTGATCCAAGTCTAGTATCGCATAATCCATGGTTGAAAGATTTGCATCTCGGAGATCATCAGACTTGGACTGTTTCATGGAGATGATTTTGCATGTTGAGCAAATAGCATTGCTAACCGGCTGGAATGACGACCATGACATATAGGTGTGTCTTTTCTTTCCATCGAACACATAACTCATATAATATATGCCCTGAAGTCCCAGATTCTGGTAGAAAACCATGGTCAAATTTCCCTGAAAGAAAACTGAAAATTGTTCATACAGCAGGGACTAAGTGGCCATGCAATTTCCATTTGGAATTGTTCAGAAGAGCTGAGAAAAGCAGACTGAGTGCTTAATTCCGTTCTTTCGCTCCAGCATGTGCACAAGGATGAATCGTCTCACTACAACAGTTGGTCAGCTCAGTGAAAACCAAGATAGAGGACTGCCCAGAAGGCCAGGTTTGTAACTCCACGAACGAGGCCAGAAAGACGTGCAACGGACCAGGATGTAGCCAATCTAGGATCTCACTCCTCCCCCTTGGCTGCTGATCAGGTGGCCACCACACATAGCAACCATTAGTCTTGCCCTGGAGCAGAACATCATAGTTTTCTGTGATCTTTACTTGAGTAGGGGGCGGCAACGTTTGCTGCTGGATCCCCTTCCATGATGGTGGCAACATTAGGTGTTTGCTCTTGACCACAGGGTGAATGACATTGTAGTGAAAAATTGCTCAGTGTGGGCGGCGTCACGTACCTCGTTGACGACGGCGGGTGGCCAGACAACGTGCGGTTGTTGACGAAGGGGTCCAAGCAGTGTTTTTTGCCAATGCGGTGGTATTACCCGCCATGAATGCAGTCGGTGTTGCCGTACACGTTGGAGGTGAGGGTGGCGCCGGCAACATGTCAGGAGCCGTGTTCCACATCTGCAGACAGGAACACGGGAAGTAGATGCAGCGACCGTCCCAGTATGCCGACGCATGCACCCCCGCGTGTGCTGAATGGAACCACACATCCACCGCCACACATGGCTCTTCATCATCCTATTTTGTTAGGGGATACACCACCAACTGCTCTACACCAAAAGGTCCGAAGAGGTAATACAGCACATCAACGGTGATTGGGTAAATGGTTTGCTGCACCACCATGCTGAGATTGAGAACCTGATCCAAGGACATTTGGGGGCTTGAGATTTAATCGAACAGGTTAAAGGTGGTGACTGCGTTTTTTTTTTGCAAAGAATTTTAGAAGGGTGGTGAAATGGCTCGGTTGCCAGATGTTAGGATGCTAATTGTAATTGTCTATATCATTCGATCACTGGAGATTACAAATGTGCAGTAGCTAATTGGATACAATCAATGAGCAACAAGAAGGAGATTGGGGAAGAAGCAGCCGCCGTGACATTTCGTCCTTATCCAACTGGATGCCCCTGCACGTTGCTTTTCCCTTGCGTATATGTAGTCGCCTTTGCTGGACTGCGGCTCCTGAGTGTCCAGCTGGCCCATACCCCTGACAGGATAGAGGGCTGTTGACACTTACACAGTACCTGCATGTTACATTATTCAGCCTCTAAACACTGACAAAGTGTCTAGTTCATACTCGCTCAAGGTACTAACAATGCATTTGCATCTTACTTTTGTGAAAGTGTCTGAATTATATATGTCCTATATGCCTTTCAAAAAATATATGTCCTATATCGGCTTCCCTTTTCATTGCCACCAATCTACGATTAACACCCGTCAGATGTTCTTATATTTCCATTGAGATTTTAACAACCTCATTTTGAGTAAGGAACTAAGGATGATATCAGGAAATATTGCATCTGGTGCACCTGGCTGTAGCGTCATTATTAAGTCATTCATGTAGGCTTATTTGCTTGTATTTTATTCCCAAACACCTGGAACAAAATATGCCACGAATGTAACAGTAATAACTATTGTAACCTCTCTTTGTTTCAATGATGTATGGTCATGACTAATGCAGATTGGATAGCAGCCCTTGCATGCGTACTCGCAGTTAAGGGGCTACTGCAAGCATCCAACTCCTCCAAGAAGTGGATGTGGTATTCATTCTATGTTGGCATGGCAGTTGCCGTCTTCTGGACATACTACCTCTTGAAGTATGTTATCCTACAAACAATTCTTATATCATTGTTATCAGAATGTAGCAGCATGCATATCAGTATCAGGCTAATTCTACTCCAGCCATGACAAATATTGACCAACAGCACACAGAGCTTATCATTCAGTTATATGGTTGCTTCTTCTCCCCTGCAGGTTGCCAAGGATCCGATGGGATGTAGCATGGCTCCCGCTTGGCCCTTTGATGTATGTTTACTTTCTTGTCCTTTGATATGCTTTTCCGTGGAGAATTAATGAGTAATAACATTATCGTCTTTTACTTGTCTTTGTTCGGAAGTGCTTCTGCATTGAGCCTCTATGTGGACCATACGCTTCTGAAGTCGATGCAAGAGATCAGCACATTGAGGGGCTACATGTACAACTTCAAGTCCATTTGATGCTGTCGTCTGGATCTTCTACTTAGCAGTACTGTGTACATTGGATACCCTTTTGCGATGAGTTTCGCTAGCTGCTCTAGCTAATTGCCCAATCATCCATTTTTGTCTACCACCTCTTATGTCGACCTCACGATGTAATTCAAAATTATAATGTATTACCTCGGTCTCATATTAACTGTGGTTGAAATGGATATATCTAGCATTTTTGTACACGGGTCTCCATTCTTTTTCGTCTACCACCTCTTGTTGCCAACCTCACAATGTAAGTCAAAATTGTATTATATTACCTTGGTTCCATATTAACTGTCACCGAAATAGATGTATCTAGGGAGTAGGGAGTACTAGTCTTACTCATCGAACTGCCCAACGAGGGTGTCATGGATGACCACACGAGGAAGCAGAATAAGATAGAGCTCGTCGCCGGCGGCCACTGGCTCAAAGAAGAAGATGAAGAAGAAGAATGTAGTCTCATGTAAGGATTCCAAGGATAAATGTTAAACACCCTTGATGTCGAATCATCATAATATATGTACTACGTAGTATATCTTTGGTGTGGGCAATTAGCAAGTTTGTGCTTTGTAGTGTGAGCAGAGTGGCGCTTCTCCACGGAGGATGCAGTGCATTTATCGCTGTGAATTTATAGCCGCATGTATAGTACTACGTCTAGGACACTCGGGAGTTCCGTAGCAGACAGCCACTTGCGTGGGATACCAGCCAGTACGGAGATTCCGTAATGCACGCCCACTCGCACGGGCCTGGTACGATCTGCTCATCTGAATGCATGCATAGGACATGAAACACGACAGCGTATATTCAGATCTGAACCAAAGCATAATAACAGCTGAAAAGTCATCAATCATGTCTAGTTCCTGAACGGGCCTTCCTTCACACATTTGTGGTTCCTTCAAACTTTCATCATGCTTTAGTTGCCGATTCTGTGAGTATCCCGGTCAGAATAGATCACAGGCAAAGCGTGCGTGCTGGATCGTGCCACTGCCTTCCCTCCCAGATATAAGTACAGTATTGACGACATGAGGTTTCTCCGGATCTGATGCTGCCGCAATCGAATCACCCTGCATTAAAGCTTCGGTTCAAAATTTCGAAATTAACTCATGGAGTAATAAGTAGCCCTATACTATATGTATGTGTCCCTACCGTCCACCATGACGCGCACCATCGACCAGAGCAACAGTGGAGGATATGACGCCCGTTCGTATTTACCATTTTGAATTCAGACAAGTCAACTCTCATCCCTGCCAATTTTAGATAGTATACTCATAGTACGTTTTGTCTCAAAACTCCAATCCTCCCTGCCCATCCTTTTATTTTGTGGCGAATGATAACCTTCGCCATATGAAACCGCAAGGGCTCTTCTGATGCAAGTGGTTCAGAAAAGGAGAGGACAATTTAAGGGCACTAATAAAATTAATTTATAACGGAATATAGTCCACATTGATCAACACTAAACCTGAAACTTTCTAAAACTACTCAAAGTGAACCCTAAACTCTATACAAATTTCTCCTATAAAGGATGTCAGAGTGTCCGCCTCCTATGGAAATCCACACCATCGAACGCCCACCGTACCGTTTGATCTATCGGGGTAGCTCGGGCGTGCGTAGTAGATGGGGGTAGAGGATCGATCATGAGTTGGGTGCTCGATCTATGTTTCTCGGGTACAGTGGGCAGAGTGTGGCCCATGCGTTTGTGGTGGGTGGGGACGAGATTGCTTGAAAGGATCCTGCTTGGCGTGTGTTGCGTTGACATTTCCTACTGTCTGATACTCTAGTGCATTATCGATGGGTTGTTAGGTGATACCCGGATTAGTGGGTGGTGTGGCATTTGTGATTAAAATCATTAAGAAAATATCGTATGGGTTTGGTATGTCAGGTGTGTTGCGTGCATTTTAGGTAGCAGATGAGTGGCCGTTGTGTCGGCTGGCGACATTTCATATTGTTGAAACCTTTTGTGGATACTACTTTCGAATATAAGTTCTCAAAGTCGTTCAAAAGGTTTCAAGGAAAGCTTACTGAAAGCATTGAAGGGTGTGGTGAAAGTGACATGCATGTTGGATTGGGTTGTTTGTTTAGTTGGGTCCAGGCATGCCATCACCGCGCTTGCAGTGCGGCGCAAAGTCCGAAAATCCACTACTATATGCGGGGATTGATTGTGTCGGGCGGGGGTGCAGTGGTACACCTATTCTCTCTTTGCGTGCGGATTGTGCTCTTTTGGTGCTAGCTTATTCATTTTGTGTCATGTTCATGGTGTGTGTTTCCTGCGCGGTTCCGCTCTTCGACCTTCTATCTATTTTTAGTCCCATATGTTTTCACTCCCGTGAGTCAGTGACTTGTTGGTACTGTTTGGGGGGTTTCCTGCCGTTCTTTCACAGCATCTCCCGTAATTGATTCACACTATGTGCGGAGTGGATGTCAGTGAGTTCCTATTGATGGTGCATACTACTAGGGATGGGACAAAATACTGTGAACTCGGTGCCGGTACGAGAGATGATAATGGCTTCTCACCCTTCGTTGGTTACCCCGAGTGGAAGGTGAGATGTAGATAGCAGCAAATTTCCCTTAGTAAAGATGCCAAGGTTGAGATCGAACCAGTAGGACTCCGACGACGACAAGTAGGTGGTTCGGCAAGTGAGGCGCCGTTTATGATAATCACTTGCTTTGCCTGGACCTACACACAAAAACAAATAACTTTGCTCCCAACGAGTACAGAGAGATTGTCAATCTCTTTGGCCTTGTCGTTTACAAAGGATCAAACACAACAGATAAAGGTAGTGGTAATTGTAACTACAACTAGAAAGTAAAAAGCAAGAAGTAAATTGAGGGTGTAAACAGTAATGGAAATATGGACCGGGGTCCCATGAAGTTCACTAGTGATGTCCTCTCCCAAAATACGATAAACAGCTATGCGAGGTGAACAAATTACAACTGGGCAATTGACAGGATTAAAAACGCACCGTAATGCTAACTATGCTACAAAAGAAAGGAAGAGGCTCAAAAGCATGGACAGTACGCCAAGACAAGTAGACGAAAATCCATCTGCATCTACTCACTAAACATCCACCTTGAGATATCTATCCAGAACATCTCGCTGGTATTAAGTTGCGAGCCCCACCCAAAGTGTAAACCCAAAGCAACAAACAACTGCATTAAAAGAACTTTGCGAAAAGTAAACAATCCTTGCAACCGCGGTTACAAGCACCGTTGTTTTCCCCTTGTGGCAACAACACATCCTCTAGACTCATGTTTCTGTCACTCAAGCTAGTCATCAGGGGGCATGAACCCACAATCATGCATAACGCTCCCTCTTGAAGTTGCTACCTACTACTTGGCCAAAGCAAATAAACATCAACGGAGAACATGCAAGAATTACTCAAGAAAAAAAATATAAAAGGAGAAGAACCAAATATATTACTCATCACAATCTGAACATAATCTCATAATCCATCAGATCCCAGCAAACTCAACATAGCAACAATAGAAAGAATTACATATGTACCTTGATCATGTAGGGAAACTCACAAGGTCTAATCAATGAAGAACAAAGAGGGGGAGAGGACATCACATAGCTACTGATCATGGACCCACCGTCCAAGGTGGACTACTCACGACTCATCCGGGAAGCGTCCATGGTGGTGGAGAAGCTCCCGGAGGTCAATCCTCCCTCTAGCAGGGTGCCGGGAAGAGGTCTTCTGGTGCTCCCGATCTTGGAAGCGCGGCGGCGACGGAACAGAGGCGAGATCGCGAAAAAGGGTTCTGTCTTTGGGGGTTTCGTGACGAGGGGTAAATATAGGTGAAGGGGGGCAGCCAAGGGGCCACCAGGGAGTTCCGGCGGCCTCCCGGCGCGGCCCCACCCTAGGCCGCGCTCCGTGGCTGCCTAGACTCCTGGTGGGGCTCCCCTGGCCCCCTTCAAGAGTCTGGAAGCTTCCGGGTCGATGTTATATAATTTTCCCGGAATTTTTCTGGCACTTTAAGCAATGGGAAAACCTGAACTGAAAAGACAGCAGAAAACAGGAACTGACACTGGGGTGCACCGAGTTAATAGGTTAGTCCAAATATGATCAAAAGTGTATGAAAGTGCATCAAAAGCATAGCAATATCACCCAAAACATGCATGGAGCAAGAAGAAATTATAGATACATTTGGGACGTATCACCCGGTCCTGTAGGCGGATCTACGCTCTTACCAGGTTGCAAGATGGTCCAAGCCCCTCGGCCCATGCATGGAAGAGACCTTCCAGAAGGATTGTTGCTTGGAGCGCAATATGAGCACTTCTAGTTTGATTCTAGGACAGTTAGGAAACAACGTAACCCTAAGTATCATCACCTTTACAAGGCAGGGCCATGGGGTGGCTCAAGGAAGCTTACAATCTCAACCTTAATCTTGATGCGAGGAGGCATGGACCCGCTATCGAGCACTACGATCCCTCTTGGAGTTATAAAATATTACTTGGCCAAAGTAATAAAATATAACGGAGATCATGCAAGAGCGCTCAAAGAACATATCAAATATATAGCATGAACAATCTGATTATAATCTCATAATCCTTCGGATCCCAGCAAACAAAACATAGCAACATACCATTTACATAAAAAATGCCTTGATCATGATAGGCAACTCACAAGGACTAATTAGTGAAGCACAAGATTGGAGAGACAACCATCTAGATACTTCCATGGACCCAAGGTCCAGGGGTAGACTACTCATACATCATCCGGGAGGCAAGCATGGCAAGGAAGAGGCCTCCGAGGATAATCTCCCCCTCCGGCGGGGTGCCAGGATAGGGCTCCAGCAGCTCTAGATCGTGGTTTCGTGGTGGTGGTCGAATGACGAGTCCTCTTCTGTTAATTCTCAGGATGGATATATAGGCGAAGGAGGGGCTCGGAGGTGGACCAGGGGTCCCAAGCGACTTGGGGCGCGACTAGGGGCCTGGACGCACCCTCTGGACACCCGGGACACTAGTGGCCTTCCTTTGAGAGTCTTTGGTACTACTGTCTTCATCTCGGGTAAAAACTAATCTCCGTGAATTTTCAGGTAATTTGGAGAATATTTTATGTATAGAATTTCTGAAACAAAAGAACGACAGAAAACATGAATTAGCACTAGGCACTGGGTCAATTGGTTAGTTCTAGAAAATGTTATAAAATGATGTGAAAGTGTAGCAAAATCATGTAGCAATGTCATGAAACTACCATGGAACAAGCAAAAATTTATAGATACGTTTGAGATGTATCAGCATCCCCAAGCTTAATTTCCACTCGCCTCAAGTAGGTAAATGATAAGAAAGACAATTTTTGAGGTGACATGCTACCCACATAATCATGAACAATCAAGCACGTAATAAATATTTATAAGTTGAGACAAAGTAATACGCCCTCCGTTCCTTGATTTAAGGTGCCTAAGGTTTTGAGAGAGAAAAAATCAAAATACAGGGCATATTGGTATTATACCACCCGTCTAGGCAAATATACCTACGGAAAGAGATAGAACGGAGGGTATTTCCTATTATTGGCTGATTCAAACTGTTTTCTCCCGATTTTTTCTAGGGGTAGATTAGTCCAATTATAGCATTATATCTACGTGTTAATATTCGTGCAAAAAGCTTAGGCACCTTATATCAAGGAACGAAGGGAGTATAAAGTAAGAGTCTATATCTAGTATTGAAATAGGCAATGAAAGAACATAGGCAATATGAGCTCTTGCTTTCCGTGAATTGAATGTCTCCAGTCGGAGTTCCCATGCCATGAGTAAGAAGGTATAGAAGAAAAATATATTATACTATTGACAACTCGTAGCCAACCTTCTCTTATCTCATAGCCTTTTGGAACCTTGTCATAAGTCTACCCCGAAGTGTCGATCAAATACACAGTATTTGATCATCTCCATTTTGACTTTCGAGCAACTCATGCAATGAATGAGTGCAAGCAAGATAAATGGTACTTAAATGACGAAGAGAATAATGATGGGGGTGGGAAGTCAAAAAGTGAGAAAGTCTCACACCAATGAGGACAATCATTAGGCGAGAGAAAGCCTTATGATAGATATGGTGTGAGGAGTAGGGATTACCATTCAAAGGATGCACTAGAGCTATAAGCGGATGAAAGCTCTCTAATGGAACTAGTGGGGTGCATCCAACTTGCTTGCTCATGAAGACCTAGAGCTCTTTTGAGGAGGCTCATCATCGAAATATACAAGCCAAGTTCTATAACGAAAAGTTCCCCACATAGTTTTTTGACTGATAGTTCCCCACATAGTTATGCAAGCATGATATGAAAACTCTCTACAAAATTGACGTATAGGTGCTACTTTGAAGCACAAGTGTGGATTAAAAGTTAGTAGTGTTGCTCCCTCTTTTTTCTATTTTTTGGTGGCCTCCATGGCTCTTATTTTTTTCTCTGTTTTTTTATTTGTCCTTTTTGGGATCTTTTCATTCCTCACTGGTAGGGGCAATACTCTACATAAACAACATCAACACACTTTTTGCCACTCATAACTCAAACTGAATAAAACATGATGTATGAACTGAAGGCCTCTGCTAGTGTAGCAAGATGCGCAATGATCTAGCGCAACATGTAGCAAAAATATGAAGAAGGGCAAAGCCCAACTATCATGCATGTTGCATGATCATGCAAAGCAACATGACGATGAAGTTAACATCAAGGGAAATGCCATAATAGGTAGGTATGATGGTTGTTTTTAGGAAGATATAATGAGGCTTTTGTGTGACAGAGCGTACCATCTCACGGGATTTCGATGCACCGACGAAGTATGCACCAACTCTCAGGTGAGAAAGGGCAATGCATGGTATCGAAGAGGCTAGCAAAATATGGATAGGTGTAAGTGTAAAAAATTGAATAGTCGTATTAGTTAAAAGAACTCCTAGATCTTCTTTCACCATCTTTTCTCATCAAACTTGAAAACTTCCTTCACACATAACTTCTCATAAACTTATTAGAGCGGTTAGTACACTTTTAAGCAATCTGTCAAAACGGAACAAATTGTAAAGGTTGAATTTTCAGGAGTACTACTGTAGTTCAAATCAGAAAACTCAAAAATAATGAAATATAGGAAAAAGTATAATGCTTTTTGTATAAAAATTTCAGATAAAAAATATGATCTGGTGATATTTAACAATTTCTGACTAGAGTGTACACAATCTGTTTTCTGGACAACAAGTCATAACTTTTACTTTCCCCAACATTAGAGGCTCGAACTTGGTGAAAAACTTGAAAACTAAATATACAATGGAGTTGCTACAATAGTAACACACTTCAAGACACAACTAGAACAAAAAGAAATAAATTACGTTTTGGGTAGCCTCCCAATAAGCGCTTCTTTTTTGCCATTAGCTAGCATAAGGGCAACGATGTCACAAAGAATAAGAGTTGAAGCATAAAAGAGAGCATCAAAGAAACAAATATAGAACACCTTTAAGCCTAACATACTTCCTATGAATATGCATCTTGTAAGCAAATAAATCAAAGAAGCACAAACTACCAAGCATAGGAAGGTAAAACAAGAGCACCTTCAAAACTTTCAACATAAAGAGAGGTTTTTTAGTAACATGGAAATTTCTACAACCATATTTTTCTCTCTCATAATAATTTTCAGAAGCATCATGAACAAACTCAACAATGTAACTATCACATAAAGCATGCTTTTCATGATATACAAGCATAATTTCATCCATAGGGGTATCATGTCCACAAGTGATGACCCTCAACTGTAGGGGATCGTTTGTAGTGTTCTCGCGGGGAAGTTAACCCAATTTATTGATTCGACACAAGGGGAGCCAAAGAGTATTTATAAGCTTTGTGAGTTGAGTTGTAAATTCAACCGCACCTGAAATATACTTGCTTGCAACAAAATATTAATAGCAACTGTGATATGATAGTGATAGTGATAACAAAAAAAGTAAAACAACGGAAAAAACTAGTAGTGACCAACAGGATTAAAATACTGTAGGATAGGGAGATGGTGTTGGATATATGCTCTAGAGGCAAATAATATATGATTATTCCAATATATCTAAATAAGTTCATGACCAGTTTCATACTGTGCTGGAACTGTATAAGTGAAACAATGATACAGGTGTGGTATAGAAACAATCAGAGTTCCTAGTCAGCCTCTCATGATGACTGGTTTATCGTCAACTGATGATTGTGGTTTCACGATCATGGAAAATCAAGTCAATTGACGGTAAGGTCACCTCATTGAATGAATGACGTGATGAACATTACCCAATGCAAGCATTGCAACATGATCAAATCGTAAAAGTTCAGTGTTGTAATTACAGAACGTAGTAGCCCGTTCCTTTGACCGTGAGATCACGCATAATTGCTATCTTCTGAGGATGCTTTGAGTGCATAACCGTCACACTGAAACATGGTGACCATAAAGGTGTATCTTGGGCTATCCGATGGGATATGTTGAGGAGTTTTGATTCAAGAGCGGGATTTGTCAATCCATACAATGGAAAGATACTTCATGGCCAACTCGGTGAGATTGCATCCATACAGCTGCGCAGCGTGTGACTAGGTCACAAGGATGAATATCACGGAACGAGTGAATAAGATTTGTCGGTAACAAGATAGAACTAATGCATTGGATGCAGTTGATCGAATCTTGGACTAATATAGTATCGCATGACAAAGGGAATGGTATACAACGTGTACGGTTCAATCGGTTACTTCCGGAATGCACAGGGGTCATTATGGGCATCCAGGTCCCGCTATTGATCATTGGTCGTAGCCTTTGTCTCGGTCATGACTGGAGTGTTCTCGGACCGTAGGGTAACACACCTAAGGGCTCGATGAATATCGGAGACCTTTTCGGAACTATCAGAGTTACCAGAGAAGAGAGAAAGACGTACCGGAAAAGTTCCGTGTTGGTCCGAAGGACGTTCGGAGTGAGCTGGAAGGAGTTCCGGATCATCGGGAGATGAAATAATATGTATTATTAATTAATTAAGTGAATTAATAATTAATAATAATTTATTTCAGATTAAAAAGTGCAATGGGCCTTATTTGTGAAAGATGCCCATTAGGGGAAGGAGGAACAAAAAAGGGAAAAGGAAAAGAAAAAAAAAGGGGGGGGGCGCCATGGGTCTTGGGGCCCATGTGGGTGGCGCCCCACTTCCCCCCTCCTCCTAGCCGCACCCTCCCCCCTTGGCAAGGGATTAGTCCCACATTGCCAAGGGAAGGGGAGTTGACTCCTTCCGTCTGCCTATATAAAGATGGGAAGGGGTGCACTTCTTTAATACAGAAAAATTCGCAGAGAATTCAATATTACTCTGAATTGAGATCGGTTTTCACCGGTCTTCTCCCCTCTCTCGTCTCTCTCAAGCCGGGGTCCCCTTGTCTGGAACCTGTGCTGGGATTGAGGCTTCTCTGCTACGCGGACGCCGTCTTGCTGCTGAAACTCCAGTTCTGGGAGGTCTACTTCTGCCACCTCCGCTGGATCGGAGAACGGAGGTCGTCATCGAGTCCATACGTGTGCGAGTACTACGAGGTGCTGCATGCGGCACTACCACCCAACAGGGTGCTAACACAACCAGGGGGCTGTGAAAGGTTTACGACTTCATCAACCACGTTTGCGGGAACGTTTCCCACGCAACGGACTTCACCCCGAGGTATGTTTCCGCAAGTCTTTCCGTTATGGCATTACAGCTAGATAGATCTTGGGTTAAGCGCGACGCTAGTTAGAAAAATTATTATTTTCTGCTGCGAGACCCAACAACGGTATCATGAGCTAGATCTATGCTTCGTATTGCTGTACGGTTAGAACACATCGGGGATGTGGGCGTTGATTCTACGATTGTTACCCTCTCATGTGTACTTGTTATATCTGTGGCATTGTTTGATGAAGCGGCCCCCGACCGACCTTACGCGTATGCTTACGCGAGACTGGTTCCACGCTTGACATACGGCTTGTACCGTATAAAGTGGCTCTGTGGGTGTTTGTCTCTCTTACTTTAGCGGATATGGCATTTGCAACGGAGGGCCCCGTACGGGGTGTAATAGAGACAATCTATAATCAGCGTTGTGGTTCAATGTTCGTAGAAACGGTTGATCTATGAAAAGCCCTAGCAGCCACGTAAAACATGCAATATAAAAATATAGAGGTGTCTAACTTTATATTGCAGAGGGGGCTATTGTTGTTTTCTTAATCTTGATGTAGTGATAGCTTTGCTATGTGTTACTAGAAAGTAGTAAACGTTCATCATGATGAAACAAACTTAAATAGAGACATTGTAGACTTAGTGCCACCATGATCATACATCTTAAAACTTGCTAGTATATGATACACGACGGTAGCATTAAATAAGATGATCCCTTATAAAATGCCAAACATAAGTATTCTACCGAAGTGTGCACCACCTGGAAGGTTCTCTTTATGATAGGAAGGTGGTGACGATCGGGTGTCATACATACATTAGAGTTCGCATGAGGTTGGGCCTGGCAAGACTAGCATATGTCGATATGGCCTTGCTAAGCAGCATATAACACTAAGGTCAATTTGGCGAGCCTAGCATATGTAGATATGGCCTCGGAATACTAGAGATCGAAAGATCGAGCATGAGTCACATATAGGATGTGATCGCACAAACTAGTTGTCTACCTTTGAAACTAATCCGTCGGACGTTGTGATATTCGAGGACGGATAGTGAATCTGGATCATGTAATCACTAAAACTTCTTAGGGATGATTGTTTTAGTGTGAGCTCATCTATAATATGATTATTATGAACTCATTGTTATGAACTAGTCTTAATTGTTTTCCTTGCAAGTATTTTGTAGAAAATTAAAATGGACATGAATCAGTATCATGGATTGGTTACTTTCTTACGTGGTGAAAGACTTAAAGATGATGGGTCAAATTTCATTGATTGGTACTTATACCTTAGGACTGTGCTCAAGAGAGCTAACCTCTTGTTCGTGATACAAGAGCGTATGTGAGACCCTCCAGTAGACAACATGGATGAAAAAGTAATGCTTGATTACCATAATCGTCGAAGGACTTACGCCATGGTTAAAAGTGTCATAGAAACTAGCTTTCCGCAAGATTTACGTGAACAATATGCGGATATGGACACGTTTGACACAATCGACATGATGAAGTCATTTTTTATACGTCAGTTCATAGTGGCCAGATTTGAGTTAGAAAATGAGTTTCTTACTACAAAGATGGAAGAGAACACTTGTCTGAAAACTCACGTAGGCAAGATGCATGGGATACATCTGAAACTTGTGGAGGACTTTGACTATTGGACCACAGAGGAGTCTGCTATAAACACGGTGCTACACTCGCTTCCACCGAGTTACACAGATTTTGTCCATGACTATGTTGGAAGAGGTGAAAGCCTTCAGTTCTTTGAGTTCATGGTCAACCTCCGAGATTTAGAGGTTGAACCCGTTGAAGGAGAAATTATTGATGGAGAAGGTATATATTTGATATACTCGTTATAAATGTTTGTTCCCTTACACAACATTTGCAGTTTAATAAGTATTTGATACTTGTTCTGTTTTATGAAAACAGGGCCTACCGTTGCATGGACGGGAAGAGGTGCGATCCAGGATTGATGGCAACCAAGACAGTTGATGGCCACCAAGATTTCACCAAGACATCTATCATAGGATTATACTTTGAGTATTAGATAATTCTTTTGTAATCAATCGAATATGAACACTTAGTGGTATGTCTTGCATCTCGCGAGACAAAGTTATTCATGTTTTGAGATAAGTCAGTTGTTCCAGTTTGATGAATAAAGTGTGCTTATACTATGATTGCAATTGAGTTTATAATATGATAGAAGCATTTATAAAACACCATATTTTTCAAGTGATATTCAATGTTTAATGATTAAGTTATTATGAATAACAATAAGGTCAAAAGTCATAACTATACTAAATGCATGAGATGAATTCATAAATGATGAAGTCATTAGATACTCGATCTATTAACTCATGAATTTATTATCAACCAAGATGACTAATGACAGAGTTCTAGCAAAGTAGAACTTGCGCCAAACATTGTACACAAATGATGTATTAACCAAGCGCATGAATAATCATTAAAGATGCTTCACATGATTAATTGAACAAGGCATTCAATTAAGATCATAAATCTGAGATTACGGTATCACAGTGAAGTTGGATATAAGAATACAAATCACCATGATGTGATCAAAGTGATGAGTATTATAGTTGACATAAATGGGAGACTTGTGGAAATAATGCCACAAATTACGATGGAAGTTTAAAGTGCTCAAGCACCTGAACCATTTGTAGTCATACTAAAATGTAGTATGGTCTAAATACATTCCCCTTACGCTAATGCTATTTTGAATAAACAAAGTTGTTATAATTTATTAAGTTAATAACACCCACTTCATGAAATAAGGAAACCATTCTGAATTTAATGAAGCTGATGACTCCATATGATGATGGTGTTAGAAAGTTTCTAGAAGTTTTATATGACATAACTTTCTTTGTATTAGAGTTGTGAGCAATTGTAAAACACACCTTCTCAAATAGAAAAACTTGTATTGCTTAATTGGTAAATGAGAAGATGGTTCTCAATGAATAAGCCAATGGGAGAAAAGTGAATTCTTTGACCAGGGTGATTGACCCTGCCTCCAGATAACAGAGTAACGCAACGGAAAACGTTCCGCTGAAATGACTCCATGAGAAGAGGAAATATGCTATTGATGATGATCATGGTATATTAGTTAAAGCCTTAGTTTAATAATAAGAAGATTGTAACATCCCAAATTTATTTTTGGATGAGTTACTAGAGAGCATATGCATATCATTTTTTTTTGTGCATTTTGGATCTTATTTGAGAGTTTTTTTGAATTTATTGAATAAAGTTTTTCTTTAGTATTTTATTTTGTATAAATAACTTATTGAAAATATTATTTATGTTTTTCTAAGATTTTAGAAATTTATTTCGTATTTTTCCGACTTATATTTTATTGTATAAAACTCTTTGAAGTTTCAAGAAAAGTACATATATATTTATATAACCGTATTTACGTTTTACATATTTTTTATTATTGTAAAAAAATAAAATGTTATTTTTTCGGGGCTATTTTTATTATATTAAAAATACCTCTATACTTTTTTTTTAACAAAAAAAAAATTCGCAAAAAAAAAAAAAAAAGAACTTAACGGGCCGGCCGGCCGGCCGAGCCAGCCAGCCAGCCAGGCCGCCAGCGAGCGGCCGAAGTGTCCAGGCGCGCGCTACGGACGCAGCAGCCCGCCAGGAGGCACCTGCGGCTCGTCTCTCTCCTTGTTCAACAGGAACACAAGGTTGAGTCCGCAACGGACTCAACAGCACGCACGGCGGCGTTCGTGCTACCTATGGACTCCGATTCGATTGCTCTTTGCCCACGAAATCTTGTCCCTTAAATACCCCATGACCCCCTCCACCGATTCCCCACAAAATTTCGCAGCAAACCGTTCCAAATCGAGCTAATTTCGGGGTAGATCTAGGTCCAACGGAGCTCTATTGTTGGACGAATTTCGTCACCGGTGAGCCTCCCCTTGACCCCAAATTCTGCAGACCGACTCTTCTCTTCGTTGTGCTTCTAGTTGACATCTTTTTCCCTCTTCTTTTCTTGCGCAAGATTGATCCCCAAATTGTACGCGTACCGCGGGAGTTCATCGGAGCGCGCTCGGTTCACCGCGTTGCCACGCCCGTACGGACGACGTTGGAGATCATCACCACCACCGTTGTGATCTTCTAATCAAGCCCTACACCCTAGACGTCCTCGTTGACGCCGAAGATCGCCGGAGTTGTCATCTTCGTCGCGTCTAATCTACACGTCGCGGTTAGTAAAAACGCCGTAACTTTTTATCCGTTACTCCGTTTTAGATGAAACAAGCGGCCAAATCGTTGTTTTGAAACCCTCTAAATATTGTGTACTGTAGATCCAAGTTTTGAGAAAATTATTTTTCCGTTCGATCAAAAAATTTCCTAGATCCTATGCAAAACTGTTTTTGTAATATCTTTTTACTCGTAGATCCGTTTTGCGTGATTCCAAAGCCCACGGTTTTCTTTCGAAGCCCTCTTTTCAGTTCAACCATAAAGTTTGTTTTGTTATTTTCGAAAATATTCAGATCTGATCAGATTTAATTTTCAACTTTAGTTGACCGTAACTTTTGTTTTACAACTCGGATTTGATTAATTCTTTTTGCAAACTAAAACCCTAGCTAAACCCTATATTCTAGACACTTTGCAACCCACTTTTAAAATCAATCTTGATCTGTTTTGCAAAATTTTTTATTCGGATTTTATTTTGGAGTTCTTGAACATTGTTTTGCTTTTGGTTGTGTATTGATTGTGTGTATCTTTGTTTGCTCACGATAGATTGTCCGGAGTGCGAAGCAGAGTACCACCAATCTTTAGAGTTCTGCAATCAACAGCAAGGCAAGTCATATCTTTGACCATACTCCCTATTACCTATGTTTTCAATGCATTAGTTCTTCTTCTTTAGATTGCATGATAGGTTATGCTATGCTATTACACCCAGTAGTTCATTGAGGTAGGTCTGATCCTTACATCATTTTCACCATCGTATGTTAGAATATTTCTATGCTAAGTAGACGTGGATTGGGAAGTGAATCATTATGAGGTATGAGTGATAATGTAGTAATTAGGACCAAGATAAAGTTAATGAACTACCTGGGTGGGATGGTTGTGAGCATCCTGGAGGTGACCAGTGATGACTGCGGAAAGCCACCCAGGCTCAAAGGGACTGATTGTATTGACATACCTAGAAGCTTACGTGTGCAGCCACAAGCTACTATGTGCTCTGGCTTGGTTGATCAGTTGTAGGGACTCTTACTAGGTAGCGCTACGAAAGTAGATGTGAATAGGTGGGATGGGTGCTACCGGAGTAAGGGAAACTCTTCTGAAAGACCATGTCTCGATCTTCCAGTTGTCATACATCGTGGAGTGTGACGAACTACAAAGGAGGCGATCGAGTCTTGTGGGGAAAAGTGCACAAACCTCTGCAGAGTGTAAAACTAATCGATTAGCCGTGTCCCCGGTTATGGACAATTTGAGCAACTAGTTGTGGAAATATTGATTTGTCTCATCATCTTTAATTAATTTATTGGGTTAATCACTTTGGGATAGATTGAGTGGGGTTTCCCATCTCAATCGTATGCTATTGTAGAACTTAGCTATTATTATTCTATAGGGAAAATTAGCTTTATGCAAAAATAAATGTAGAAGCTCCACCAGCCAAATTGCATGTATTACAGGGCTTTTACTTCTTTCTGTGTTATGGCTTGCCGTACGATCAAAGTACTGACCCCTTTTGGGGCTATAACTTATTCATGTTGCAGATTGTTCCGACGAGGAGTAAGGTGCGAATAGGTCGCTGTCTTATACTCAACTTTTGCCGTGGAGTCGGATGGACTCGCTACTACTACTATTATAGCTTCCGCAAGTATTTGATTAGATGGCCTTAAGCCATGTTATTATTGTAATATTTACTTCATTCAATGTAATAAAGACATGTTTTACTTCTGTTATTTCATCGAGTACTGTGTGTGCTAGCAAACTGATCCAGGGACTAGCACATTAAGCACAGAGACTTGGTCCCTTCGGATCTGGTCGTTACAAAGATTGTCATGAATACGTTCTGTACAGAACAATAATCATGAGTCTTCTTAAGTGAAACAAAAGGGACACTGCTCCTAAATTACGAAGGATTGATGGTTACCTAGGAAACGAGGAGAAATGAAATCATATTGAGTTGCATATGGGATGGCTCACATCCTATGAAATAAAGTAGTTATTTCACATTTCGAATAACCAGGAAGTTATTAAGAATGATGCAACACATAAAGGCATGATTTGGCACATAAAAGATGTTATGGATAAATTCAATAATGATTGACTACGGAAGCGTAGTAATGCTAAATCAATATGGGTATTTCATTCACGAACACTATGAAGGGACCATAGTCTGAATAAAATTGCATCACATTCAAATTTGGAATTTGAAGAGAAGTAGCAAATGGCATAACGAAAGAATGTTTCGATAAGATGGACCATAGTACCTGACGGGGATCAACCCCGACAAATCCCATGGTCAGGGACCCTGGGTTAGTCATGAGAGGCACAGGTTGGACGATAGCTCGTCGGCAAACAGGAAGGCACGCTCCTGCTCGATATTATTGATAGGGGAGATGCGATTACAGTGGATGCCAAGGCTGGAGCGCTCAAGGCTCGGGTTACAGGTGATATTGGTTGTCTTTGGTGTCGCCCCTCCTAGCCCTTATATACTGAGCTAGGTCTCGGGGAGTTCATCTATGTTTACAAGTAAGATTTCCTAACCCTAGCTTGCTCCGTACGGCAGGTCTTCACACCTTCCTTGTGAGTCGTAGACTCCTACGTCGGTGTCAATTAGCGGGCCGAGGCTGTATCTTCATGGGCCTTCTGTCTTCATGGACACCAGGTAGGCTTATCCGTAGGAGTCGTGGGGTCACCCCCTTGTCAGTAGCCCCCGAGTGCCTGGGGGACTCGAAGAGTCACGCAGGGACTCGAGTACATTCATTTGTCGGTTATTGGTATGCGCGGTTCATCCGCGGGTCGCTGGCAGTCTGGTGGCCATGACAAAACCTGTTTCGAGGGATGCTAAGCTGAAAGGGCCCAAGGAGTCGACTGGTCGAGCCTTGGTGAATTGCACTAGGGAAAATACCACAATAGCCCAATCAAACCCACGTCCCTCGACGTGAGCTTGGAACACTGGTGTCGAGCAAAAGTCCGGCCGCTTCAGGTCTTACGGTGTTCATTTGCCGCCAGTAATGTGCATAGCCTAAGGCGCGTCCGCCCGACTTTTTCTATCATGCACAGCGCATGGGAAAGGTTGGGAGTGAAATCGCTCTTCGGCAAGTCCCAGCCCGGCCGAACTTCGCAGCGGGGTCTTACTACACGCTAATCTTGTGTGGCATCTGGGCACAGTGTATCGTGTTCCAGGAATGTGTGTTTTTTGAGGCGCGGAGCCTTATAGCATTGCACCCGCTTGGAACAAAACATCAAGCGAGCTGTTCACTCATTCGCCCATGGAGCTTGTTTTCGAGTGCTCAGACGGGGTTTTTTTTGCGAGTAGTCACTCGAATGGCATTTCGGTTCTTGAGGCGAGGGAGCACCTGAGACTCTTAGCGCCGTATGATCTTGGCGAATGCATGTTTCTCTTGCGTCGGGTTGAGGGAGCACCCGAGACTCTCATGAGTGCGAGTGGTCACTCGAGCACATTGCTGACCTTTAGGTGAGGGAGCACCCGGGACTCTTATGATGTACTCTCCCGATGGGAGTAAGATGTTTTTCTTCATCGGGAAAAAGATCTGAAAGATGAAATCTCTGAGCCTTGATGTCCGTTGGTTTTCTTCGCCGCTTGTTAGGATAACGATGCCTCTGCGTGATGGCTTTCAGGGATGCCTCGCCAGTGGACCGTCACGTCTTCATGACCGGTCATAATGATGACCGCTGTGGCGTGCGGCCGGCGCTGGTTGGGTTTCCGAGACGCGCGTTGGAAACGCCCGTGAGTTGACGCGTCTCATGCACAGTGTGTCCCATGGGAAAGCATCTTGGTCTTGGAATCTGAGACGTCTGTGACGTTTTGGTCTTTGAATTAATTGCTGCTGTCGTCTCGGCTTCTCCGTGCTGGGAGATTTTGTTCTATAAATAAGCCTTTCTCTTCCACAACGTTTCACCTCCATCCGGCTTGCTGCTTTGCCTCTTCTTCTCTTGTTCCTCCCATGGCTCCCAAGCGGGGTGCTGGCCGTGGCCGCGTTCGTCGTGGACGTGGTGTCCGTACACCACGCTCATGTCGTGGTGGTCGCCATGGTGCGGCACCAGTGCCTTCCTCCTCTCCCTTGGAGGAGGGATTATGGCGCTATGACTTTCTTTTATGCGTTCATGGCCAGAGTGCCAATCGCGTCCTTTTTCCTTCTGTTTTTTCCACCATTGTTTCTGAACTTGGTTTGGATGGCTTGCTTCTGCATCTTCAAGGGAGTTGTCGATCTCCTTCTTATGTTGACTTGGAGGTTGATAGCTCCCGCTTGATTTTTCTTGGCTCTGGTTGGAGTTTATTTGCTCGACGGTTGAATCTGCGAGATGGCGATATGATCAACTGTCATTTTGATGGCGAAAGCACTGTCACTGTCCGCGCGTTCAATCCAAGCGGAAATAGCATGGATCCACACTGGCAGGAGTCGAGCAGCGACAGCTCCACAAGGTCGAGGAGTCCTACGCCTGCGTCTTCTACAGCTCCATCTTCTGGAGACTCCTCGGGTGGTGGTGGTGAGACGTCTTCAACTGCTTCCTCCTCTGGCTCTGAAGAGGACATCGACGTCAAGCCATCGATCAAGCGGGCGCGCCAAACGACCTTGTAGAACTGGAGGCGGCCTCATCTTCGCTGGCAACCCGGAGAAGAGGCTGCACGTCCGGAGAAGAAGGCGTGCAGCTGCAACTGGAGAAGAAGCTGGTGGAGCAGGAGAAGAAGCTGGTGGGGCGTCGACAAATAAGTCGAGCTTCACCCTTTTGTTATGTCATTGACATCCTCTGCTAGCTTCCTTTTTTCCTTTGTCTGTGGTGATGCCTTTGTACTGGAGTAGATTACCCCTCATGAGCACACATGTAGAAGTCTTAGTTCCTTGGGCGATTGATGCCTTCTATCCAAATGTAGTTGAGTCCTTTTTGTACTGAAAAATGATCCTTATGATGTAAACTGTGGCTGATCCTTTGCAATGGAATTTATACTTGGGCTTTATGCAACCGCAAACTGTGTTCAAGTCCTTGATGATCAGGAGCTGTCTTCAATTTCTTTGTACCTGAGAGCTGTGTTCGAGTCCTTTGCGATCGAGAGTTGTCTTCGAGTCCGTCCAAACTTTGCACTGTGGGATCTATCGGGTGCGCGACAGCGCTCCAGATGGGAGTAGCCCCCGAGGCTACGCTTGAGTCAAAGGGTCGAGCATAGGCTAAAATTTGTTTCCCTTGTCATTTTAGTTTCTGTCTTTTATCGGGTGCGCGGCAGCGCTCCCGATGGGAGTCCCCCGAGTCTTTAGGTCATCGTTTGGCGATCGGATGAAGACTAAAAGAGTCTGTGTCCTGTGCTTCCTCCAAAGTTTCTTCACAGTACTTGGTGCTCCATCTGATTGTGGTCATGTCTTTCTTGCTCTCGGCAGGTGGGGCTGGCCGGGTATTTTTGCTTGGGCTTTTAAAGCTTCAGGCTGCGCGAGTGGTCTTCGGGAGGAGATGACGCTCGAACCTCCGAGTGCTTGGGTGTGGAGGTCGCGTGAGAGATGATAGAGTATTTCGGGGGGAGTTTTTGTGCTCGGGCCCCCGAGTGGTTTTGGTTGAGATCGCTTGAGTGGCGATAGCGTCTCTCGGGGGGATTTTATTCTTAAGCCCCCGAGTGCTTTTTGGTTAAGATCGCGTAGGCGATAGCGTCTCTCGGAGGGATTTTATGCTTAGGCCCCCCGAGTGCTTTGGTTAAGATCGCGTAGGCGATAGCGTCTCTCGGGGGGATTTTATTCTTAAGCCCCCCCGAGTGCTTTTTGGTTAAGATCGCGTAGGCGATAGCGTCTCTCGGGGGGATTTTATGCTTAAGCCCCCGAGTGCTTTGGTTAAGATCGCGTAGGCGATAGCGTCTCTCGGGGGGATTTTATTCTTAAGCCCCCCGAGTGCTTTTTGGTTAAGATCGCGTAGGCGATAGCGTCTCTCGGGGGGATTTTATTCTTAAGCCCCCGAGTGCTTTGAGATGGCAGTATTTTGGCAATATTTTCTTTATTGCGGTCGAGCAGCTACATGAGTTTACAGTCATATCTTGACCGATGGGGACTATGGATAGAACAGTCGCAGGTTTGCTACGTTCCATGGGTTGCCCACGTCCTCGTCTGTCTTCGGTTTCTTCATCCTGTAGGCACCACCTCCGATGACTTCTGAGATTATGAATGGTCCTTCCCATTGGGGGGCGAGTTTATGGACCTTTTCTTGTATCAGCCGTTGGACTAGGTCACCTTTGTTGAAGGTTCTAGTGCGCAAGCGACTGCTTTGGTAGGTGCGTAGCTTGTCCTGGTACCCCTCTGATTTTTCCAGGGCTGTATCTCTTGCTTCGTCTGCTGTATCTTTGTCGTCTTGCAGTGCTTCTTCTTCTTCGTACCTGGTGACCCGATGTCGGGACCCGGGGTTAGCGTATGCAAGTCCCGCTACGACATAGTCATATGGAGAGCCGAGAACCGTACCCACTTGTCTAAGCAGACAAGGCCAAGCACAGAACGTTCTCGGAAAGCATCTTACGTGAGGGGCATCCCATCCAGGCCGGATGATCAACTGAGATGGGTCCTCATCATCCGCACACAAGTCTAAATGGTATGGGTGATGAACTCCCATATTCACAGACAAGTCGCCTCAACCATACTATCGACTATCTCATAACTCTTACATAGACTTACTCCAGCCCGATCGCTTAGTCGGGGTCTAGGGAGGGCTCGATCATACATCAAAGTGTGCACGAGACAGAGTCTCGAACAATCGCATCACGATGCCCCAAGCTGCGCACATCTAAGGGCCACTTGGTGTATAAAAGACCGCCAGCTAGATCACAACTAAGGTCTCGAAAACCCATACAAAGACATGCATGTTATAAACATACACGCAGCACACATGCCTTGTATGAATAGCAGGTATCATTGAAATTCTCTACAAAGTATACATCTTTATTGATAACTCTTACAGAGTGCACACAGAGATCACAAGCATGTGATCCAACATTACAACAGACAAGCGGAAGCAAAGTAGGTCTGAGTACATACAAGTTTAACAAATGGCTTAGAGAAGCCTTATCTAAAAACAAGGCCTCCACGAGGTTCATTGCAAGTCTCAAAAACTTCATTTCCATGCTCAGCTCTGAAGGATCTGTTGACTAAATCCTCAAAGGTGGCAAACTCAAGGAGGTTGAGATCATGACGAAGGATGGGGTTAAGTCCCTTGCGGAACCTTGCCTGCTTTCTGGCATCGTTGGTGATCTCATCTTGGGCATAACGAGCAAGACGGTTGAACTCCCTCACATACTCATGAATGGACATCTCTCCTTGATTCAGATAGCAGAACTCTTCCTTCTTGCGCTCCATCAACTCATCCAAAATGTGGTACCCTCGAAAGGCAACACAGAACTCCTGCCAAGTCACTACGTGATCATCTGGCTGCATTGCAACATAGTTCTTCCACCACTGAAGAGCAGCACCTTCCAAGAAGTATACCGCGAAAATAACTTGGTCATCGGGAGCAACATGTGCAGTATCAAGCTTACGCTCGATGGAACAGAGCCAATCATCAGCTTCAAGGGGCTCAGAAGAACATTGGAATACTGGTGGCTTGAGGAGGATGAAGTCCTGAATGCTCACAACCACATTGTGATGAAGTGAGGTATTCTGCTCGATGAGCTCCAGAAGGCGTGTTTGATCACGTCTATTCCTCTCAGTTTCCATCATGATTTCCGCCGCAGAAGGCGGGGGTGGAAGTTCATCATCATTTCGATTCTGAACACGGTCTCGATTCCGACGAACAACACTACGAGTTCCACCTGACATCCTGTGTGATAAAAATCAACAATCAGAACAGGCTGTACTATGGAGGCAAGGATAAAAAGATATGATTTAAGCGGAAAAGATAATAATGCGAAGGCGATGACTCAAAGAAACACGGAACAAATCCGGCAGCATAACGGCTGTAATTGCAAGAAACAATTTTCTTTCAATGTAGATACATCACTTACATAATACGATGTAAGAAATCAGCATTACAACAATGCTAGGAAACCGGACACAACTTTCCTACGGCTACAAGGAAGCAAACAACGAGATGTTCTAATCAGACAGAGGTGAGCCTAGTCCTATCTTCCCGTAGAATAAGATGAGGGTGACTCAGAACTCAGAACGATGAGGGTAAGGAGAAAAAAGAAGCCTTACGTTGTTCCCTTATATACCCAGAGTAACTATATAAATATATAAGGCTAGACTCGACTTCGGCCAAGGCTGATAACCCTACAGTCAGTCCTGCTCTGATACCAAGTCTGTCGGGACCCGGGGTTAGTGTATGCAAGTCCCGCTACGACATAGTCATATGGAGAGCCGAGAACCGTACCCACTTGTCTAAGAAGACAAGGCCAAGCACAGAACGTTCTCAGAAAGCATCGTACGTGAGGGGCATCCCATCCAGGCCGGATAAGCAACTGAGATGGGTCCTCATCGTCCGCACACAAGTCTAAATGGTATGGGTGATGAACTCCCATATTCACAGACAAGTCGCCTCAACCATACTATCGACTATCTCATAACTCTTACATAGACTTACTCCAGCCCGATCGCTTAGTCGGGGTCTAGGGCGGGCTCGATCATACATCAAAGTGTGCACGAGACAGAGTCTCGAACAATCGCATCGCGATGCCCCAAGCTGCGCACATCTAATGGCCACTTGGTGTATAAAAGACCGCCAGCTAGATCACAACTAAGGTCTCGAAAACCCATACAAAGACATGCATGTTATAAACATACACGCAACACACATGCGTTGTATGAACAGCAGGTATCATTGCAATTCTCTACAAATTATACATCTTTATTGATAACTCTTACAGAGTGCACACAGAGATCACAAGCATGTGATCCAACATTACAACAGACAAGCGGAAGCAAAGTAGGTCTGAGTACAGACAAGTTTAACAAATGGCTTAGAGAAGCCTTATCTGAAAACAAGCCCTCCACGAGGGAACCAGTCGTCTGACTGGGACTACACTAGCTTGGTCTTGGTCTGAGTCTTCATTCTTCGAGCTTCGGTTAGAAGCCACCATCGGGGGTCGGTGGGTTCATCTAAAACATAGAATAAGCAAACGTGAGTACAAAGTCGTACTCAGCAAGACTTACGTAGGAGCTATACTACTCATGCACATGTATCAAGGTAAAGGGAAGTGGGGTTTCACTTGCAGAAGTGCCAGCTTTGACTTGGCTAGTCCTGAACTACGAGTACCAGACTTGAGGTAAGAAGCGTACACGATTCCACTACTTTCTCCAACCAATTACACCACTATGGTGCCTTCCTCGACTTCCCCACGAGAAAGCACGCCATAGCACTCACACTTCTCTTGGTGTGTTTTAGAAGTATCCAGTTCAAGTTATTTAATAATCAAGCTAAGCTTTCCAAGCAGTCCTTAACCACGGACGCGGCTATTCGAATAGTTTTGTTAACCCTGCAGGGGTGTACCGCTACACACACGTGTCATCAGTTACTGCCTTTTGCATGTCACCGTTCAAGAGGTGACAGCGAGGATGCCACCACAACACTTCGCCCACAACTCCGTTCTAGTCCAGAGAGTCGCCTATCTGAGGGGGATCCGTATGGAAGTCCGGCCGAGGTTCCAGTACAACCTCAAACGATGTGTGCAGGGTCGCAAGCCGGTCTTGAAAAGCCGTTCATCCACTTCGCAGACCGTGCCACAGCCCTACTAGAACTCCGAACTAATGCGACTCCTGGGGTTCGAACGGGGTGAGGTACTAGGTCGAGAGGGGTCAGTGAGCCCAATGTGTGGTTGTACTCTTCTTCTTGGATCACCACACAAGAACTCGGACTTAAGGCGGTGTTCAACGATACAACCCACCGTGTACTCCTACACAGCCTCTCATCGTTCACCTTGTATTAGGGTGGATTCACCGACACAGTTTCACTTTCATCAACACCATGTTCACCATCATCCCGACTCACATCAAAAGCAACCTCGTTGTACCACTAAGCATGCAAAAAGCAGTAACAGTTGCAGGGGCCACATGATATCAATCAACTCCTATGTCAGCTAGGATTGTGGTTTGCTTACTACTGTGACAAGATGATAGGTCATGCATCGGATATGGTTTCAACTATGCGGTAGAATCGATACAAGATGATCTCCTAAACATGCATAAGAGAGACTGAGAGGGAATTGGGATTTTATAGACATGATCAATGGGGTTTGCTTGCCTTGCTGACGAGGTTCAGTCACGGGGTCTTCAACGAAGGGGGTGATCTCGAGTTTCGGCTCCACTTCTATCAGGAACATGACAATCATAGGATCAACATAATGTACAATGCACAATCACATGAATAAGATTGTAATGGTGATGTTCGTGGGACTGATGTGTTGAGCATTCCATTTAAAAGGAGTACATTGCATTTGAAATGCAAATTCAAACTCCATTTGATTTATCGAAGAAATTCAAATGCATTTGAATGCATGAAAGTTTATTTGAAAAGGTTGAGCATGAAGTGATGTGGTATAGTTGAGATAAAGCTTCTGATGTGTGGATGAATCCATCTAAAATAAATGTGTTGCAAAGTCATTTGCAAATTCACTCCAAATTTGAATTTGAAAAGGATCCATATGCATGTTTGCTACTGTTCCCCCATTTTAAAATGGTCAAACATAGAAACAAGTTGCATATTCATAATCCTTGTATTTTTCTGATAATTTTAGACATATTATTTGTCCAATTTGGAGTTAAAATGAATTTTCTATGAATTATTGAAGTTTAAGCTATTTTCTGGAATTTTCTCTGTTTTCTTTTATTTCTTTTAATCTCTGGAAATGATTTATTGCATCATGCTGACGCAGTGCTGATGTCACCAGGGGGCTGACATGTGGGCCATGTCTGTCAGTGACAGTGGGGTTAAACCCGTTTTAATTAGAGTTAACAGAGAGGGTTAAGGGTTGGGGGCCCCACCTGTCATAGGGGATTAGGGGGGTTTAGCTCGGGGGTTAGCTGCTAATGGCGGGGGTCACCGGAGTCTCGCCGGAGACTCGCCGGAGTTGGGATTTTTGGCACGAGAGGGGGTCTGGCTGGTACGGGCGCGTAGCTCGTGAGCTTCCGCATCCACTGGAGTTGTCGGGGGCCAAAGACATGGCCTCTGGCCACGGCTAGGCCAAAGCTGCGGCGGCCGGCGTACTGCTTCTGCGAGGAACGGTGAAACGGGCACGGGGTAGAGCGGGGGATAGGGCGGAATGGAGAGGAGCTCACCCCGAGTAGGTTGCGCAGCTCGTCGGGGCCGGGGTTGCTCGACGGCGACGAATTCCAGCAATGGCGCACGACGGCCGTGGTGGAGGAAGTTGATGCAAGCAACGTCTCCAAAGGGCTTCGGCTCGATTCGTTGCGCACGGTCAGGAAGTAGACGGTGGCGAGTCTGCTGGACACCTCGGCGAAGCTTAAGGAAGACGACGGCCACGTGGGTGCGGCGGCGCGCTCCGGCGCGAGCTTCGGGCGGCGAACAGAACGGTGAAGGGAGAGGGGGGAGATGACCCAGAGGAGGGGGAAATGAAAGGGGGCTTCGAGGAGGCCTCCCAGGCGAGGAGATGAGGTCCATGGGGGGCTGGAAGCCTCTCGGCGTCGAGGTGGCGCCGTGGCCACGCTCTGCCTCCACCGAGTAGCTTGCAGCTGCGGGGAGGTAGACGGCAAGGCGTCTGGGGTGGGCTGGGCCGGCTAGGGGAGTGGGCCTTCGCCCTCGGCGCAAGGTAAGTCTCTGCTTTCCTTTTCTTTTTATTTTTTTTCTGCAATATGCTTGACCTAGCTAATAAAATAGCTAGGCATTTTATTAAATGACAATATTTTTTATATGGCCTCATTAAATATAGAGCTAGCCACTTATAAAATTTGAGCATTTTTAAAATTCAAATAATTTGAACTTTAATTCAAATAGGGGTTTTTGAATTAATCCATGCTCCTGTTTGAATATTTGAAAAATCTATGAGCATGGGGTGGGTCCCACATCACTTGATATGTGATCACACTCATTTATAAGACTTTTCAAAAATGCAAAAGGAATTTTTGGAGAAACTTTTTATCTGGCCTTTTGAATTAATTCATCTGGGGGTGTTCTCTCTCGCATTTTGATTCCTTTTGAAATTTTTATCATGATGCAAAGGCCTAAGCTTACCCTAGCACATACCTAACTTGGGGCTGTGACACCCGAGGTGCTCCGAATTTGAGGTCGTGTGGTAGAACTGCCTCTGCCCCGTACACCATGAAGAAGGGTGTGTACTGGGTCGCGGTATTTGGTGTGGTTCGCTGGCTCCATAATACCGCGGGGAGTTCTTCTACCCATTTGCCGGCGGCTTATTCGAGTGGTGTAAGGAGTCGTTTCTTGATTCCCCCGCACACAAGGCCGTTTTCTTTTTCCACCTGGCCGTTGGACTGCGGGTGCGCGACTGATGCATAGTTAATTTTGATGCCCAGTTCTTCGCAGAAGTTCTAGAATTCTGCGGCTGTGAAGTTCGTGCCGTTGTCCGTGATGATGTTGTGTGGCACTCCGAACCTGAAGATGATCGATTTGATGAAGTTGACAGCTGTGAGGGCTGTGGAGCTGGTGATGGGCACTGCTTCGATCCATTTAGTGAAATTTTTCGACTGCGACGAGCAGGTGTGTCCTTCCGCCCTTTGATGATTTCTTGAGTGGTCCCACCATGTCGAGTCCCCAGGTGGCGAACAGCCAGGATAGCGGTATGGTCTTGAGATCTGAGGCGGGAGCGTGTGGCCTGTTGGCGAATTTCTGGCAGGCGACACAGCGTCGCACGATTTCCTCTGCGTTTTTCATGGCTGTGGGCCAAAAGAACCCGGCTCGGAATGCTTTGGACACGAGTACTCTGCTGCTCGCGTGGTGTTCGCAGGTGCCTTCGTGGATTTCGAGCTGTAAGGCTTTGCCGTCCTCTTCGTCGATGCACCTTTGGAGTATCTGCGTGATGCTGCGCTTGTATAGTTGTTTGTTGATCACCGTGAATGCCTTGGATCGTCGGCTGATGCGTCGTGCTTCGGCCACGTCTTGCGGTAGCGTACCTTCGATTAGAAATCGGAGGAACGGTTTTGCCCAGACAGGTCCTTCGAGCTCTGTCGTGGCTGTGCTGTCGGTTGTACTGGTGCTTGTGCCTTCTGATGGGGTTGCTGCTGCCACCTGCGCCAGGTCTGTTGCGTCCTCACCGTCCATGACTGCTTCCGGTGCTGCTGCCTGTACCTTGATGGATCTTCGGCTGATGCTTTCGATAAAAATGCCGGGAGGTATTGGTCCTCGGGTCGAACCGATGTTCGCGAGTTCGTCAGCTTCTGTGCTGTTGTCCCTGGTGATGTAGTGGAGCTCGCACCCGTCGAAATTTCCTTCGAGTGCGTTGTAGAGCTCCTGGTAGGCCGCCATGTTGTCGGCTATTGCGTTGCAGTTTCTTATCGTCTGCTGGACGACGAGATTGGAGTCCCCGTAAATTATGAGGCGAGTGGCTCCGCATGTTTTGGCCATGCGCATGCCATGGAGGAGTGCCTCGTATTCTGCTTCATTGTTGGAGGCGTGACTGAAGTTGATCTGGAGGACATATTTCAGCTTTGTTCCTTTAGGGGAGATGAGCACAACTCCTGCCCCAGGTCCTTGTTGTCTCTCGGACCCATCGAAGAACATTGACCATGAACTTGATAGGTCTGGGGGGCCTGGTGTCTGAACCTCCGTCTAGTCGACCAGGAAATCTGGGAGTACTTGGGCTTTGATGGCTGTTGGGTGCTTGAACTGCAGGTCCCGTGGGCTGAGCTCAATGTTCCACTCGGCGACTCGTCCAGTCGCTCCAGGGTTGTTGAGTATGTCAGCGAGTGGTGCGCTGCTCACGATTGTGATAGGGTGCTCGTCGAAGTAGTGGGACACCTTTCTCGAGGTCATGACGATGGCCATTAGTAGCTTCTGATAGTGTGGGTACCGCTGCTGGGATTTGGTAAGGAGCATGCTGAGGTAGTAGATTGGTCTCTGGATGCTCTGGACCTTGCCTTCTTCAGCGCGTTCGACAACGAGCGCTGTGCTTACTACACTGTTACGTGCTGCCACGTAGAGGTATAGCTTCTCTCGTTCCTTTGGTACCGCCAGGATTGGTGGGGTCGAAAGTGTCTTTTTCAGGTCCGCGAATGCTTGGCGGGCTTCCTCCGTCCACATCGAATTTCTCTCCTTTCCTGAGCAGCTGATAGAAAGGCAGCGTGCGTTGTCCCAGCCTGCTGATGAAGCGGCTTAGGGCTGCGAGTTTTCCAGTGAGCTGTTGTACTCCTTTGACGTCGGTTGGTTCTTGCATTCGGGTGATGGCTTGGACTTTCTCAGGGTTTGCCTCGATTCCTCGGGCAGAGACCATATAGCCAAGCAGCTTCCCCGCCGGTACGACGAATGCGCACTTCTTTGGGTTGAGTTTGATTTTGTACTTGTTGAGCGCCGCGAAGGTTTTGCGCAGGTCGTCGAGTAGTGTGGATGCTTCATAGGTCTTGATGACGATGTCGTCCACATGGACTTGCACGTTTCTTCCGATTTGCTCCTTCAGGCAGGCCTGCATCATTCGCTGGTAAGTGGCGCCTGCGTTTTTGAGTCCGAAGGGCATGGTCGTGTAGCAGAATACGCCATAGGGGGTGATGAACGATGTGTGCTCTTCGTCTTCTTCCTTCATCCTGATCTGGTTGTATCCTGAGTAAGCGTCAAGAAAGGAAAGTAGATCGCACCCTGCTGTCGAATCGATTATCTGATCGATTCTAGGCAGGGGGAAGTGATCCTTCGGGCAATGCTTGTTGACTGGTCCGTAGTCGACACACATGCGCAGCACGGTCGTGTCTTTCCTGGGCACCAGCACTAGGTTGGCTATCCAGGTGGCTTTCTTCGTTTCTCGGATGAACTGGGCGTCGAGTAACTGGTTTACTTCCTCTCCGATTGCTCTGCACTTGGGCTCCGAGAATCGTCTCAGCGCTTGCTTCATCGGCTTCGTGTTTTTCTTGATGCGTAGGGCGTGTTCCGCGAGTTCGCGTGGTATCCCAGGCATGTCGGCTGGGCACCAGGCGAATATTTCCCACTCGTCACGAAGGAAAGCGAGGAGAGCCGTCGCCTGCTCCTCTGGTAGGTGGGCGTACACTCGGACTTTTTTGTCCGGGTCCGTCGGGTGCACTTGGTGAGTGACTGTGTCGCTGTCGATGCTGAAGTCGCGTCCGTACTCCTTGGTTTCTCTTCGGTTTACCAATGGGAAGGTACTCTTGTTTGTCACCATGGCTATTTCTCTGAGTTCTTGTTCAGCTCCGAATGTGTCGGAGATTCTGTGGAAGTCACGATCGCATTGATCTGACTTGATGAAGCTTCCGTTGATCGTGAGGACTCCTGCTGATCCTGGCATCTTGATCTTGAGGTAGGCGTAGTGTGGGACCGCCATGAACTGCGCGAATGCTGGCCGTCCCAATATGGCGTGGTACTACGATTGCCAGTCGAGTACCTCGAACTCGAGGACGTGCTTTGCGAAGTTGTGTCGGTTGCCGAAGATGACTTCGAGTTCGATGACTCCGAGGGATGTGGCTGCTTCTCCTGGGACTACCCCGTGTAACTCGGTGCTCGATTTTATCCATACTGATCGTGGGATCAACATCTTTTGCAGGGTGCTGGCGAAGATGATGTTCATGCTGCTGCCTCCGTCCATGAAGATCCTATCCATGCTGTACCCTCCGATTTGTGCATCGAGCACCAGGGGCGCGTGCCCTGGTCTTGGGACTGCGAGTGGATGGTCGTCCTGTGAGAACGTAATGCTGGTCTCCGTATCATGTAGCTGGTAGACTTCGACTATGTTTATGCTCTCGGCTGCTCTAGCTTGCAGGGTGTAGGCATCGCTTCGTGTTTGCGGGACCCTTCCTTCTTGGATCATGAGCACTTGTTCTTGCAGCGGGCTGTGACGTCCTTCCGGGTTTGAGGGCGGCGGTTGCTCGGGTCGTCGGTTGCGCCTATCTTCTTTCTGCTTCTCCTTCTTGAGGTCGTCATCTAGCTCGTTGAACATGCGGCAGTCTCTCAAAGTGTGACCTGATCTGACGCGTCCCCAGTCGTCCTCGAAGCTGTGGATCATGCAGGATCCTGCCCGCTGCTCTCTAACCATGAGTTTTCTAGATCCGGCGTGCCTCTTCCGTCTTGAGATTCTGAAGATATTCTCGTGAACCTCCGGGTGTTCGTGGAAGCGGGGGTCGTTGTCGATTCCTCGACTCATGTCTTGGTTCTTGATGAGGTTGGCGAATTCATCTGGCCTTCGATCTGGGTCATAGTACTCGCCCACCGGTGTCTCCGAGTCGCTGTCCTGACTGGCGGCAGGTGCTCGTGTGACGGCGTGTCGTCGAGCGGTCGTCGGTTGCGCGGCTGCGTGTCGTGGCTCGTTCATTGGAGCCTCGCCGTAGATCTCCCATGCGCGTTTTTTGGGTCGTCGATTCCTTCTTCCTTGGCGATGGTTCTGCTGATCGCTGGTTTCGATCTCGTAGCCATCGTCTTGATGTGCGGCGGGTGCCCGGGCGGTGGTGGGTTGTCGAAAGATTTGCGAGTCCTCCGCTGCGCGTCGCGGTTCGTCGAGTGGAATTCCTTCGTAGGCCCCCCTCGCTGTTCTTCTGGGTCGTCGATTCCTTCGGCGCTGACGCTGCACTTGGTTGTTACCGTAGTATCGGTCCTAGCACAACTGTAGCTCGAGTGGTCTTGATGGGGTGGCAGAGATGTCTGCCGTGATCTTGAATCCTTCGAGTGGGCTAGATCTGGTTCTTTCCCTTGAGTTGTAGCTTGCTGAAGACGGGACCGCCGAGATCGTGATCCCAACCTGTGTAGTTCCCACAGACGGCGCCAATTGACGGGGATCAACCCCGGAAAATACCATGGTCACGGACCCTGGGTTAGTCATGAGAGGCACAGGTTGGACGATAGCTCGTCGGCAAACATGAAGGCACGCTCCTGCTCGATATTATTGATAGGGGAGATGCGATTACAGTGGATGCCAAGGCTGGAGCGCTCAAGGCTAGGGTTACAGGTGATATTGGTTGTCTTTGGTGTCGTCCCTCCTAGCCCTTATATATTGGGCCAGGTCTCGGGGAGTTCATCTACGTTTACAGGTAAGCTTTCCTAACCCTAGCTTGCTCCGTACGGCAGGTCTTCGCACCTTCCTTGTGAGTCGTAGACTCCTACGTCGGTGTCGGGACCCGGGGTTAGCGTATGCAAGTCCCGCTACGACATAGTCATATGGAGAGCCAAGAACCGTACCCACTTGTCTAAGCAGACAAGGCCAAGCACAGAACGTTCTCGGAAAGCATCGTACGTGAGGGGCATCCCATCCAGGCCGGATGATCAACTGAGATGGGTCCTCATCGTCCGCACACAAGTCTAATGATATGGGTGATGAACTCCCATATTCACAGACAAGTCGCCTCAACCATACCATCGACTATCTCATAACTCTTACATAGACTTACTCCAGCCCGATCACTTAGTCGGGGTCTAGGGCGGGCTCAATCATACCTCAAAGTGTGCACGAGACAGAGTCTCGAACAATCGCATCGTGATGCCCCAAGCTGCGCACATCTAAGGGCCACTTGGTGTATGAAAGACCGCCAGCCAGATCACAACTAAGGTCTCGAAAACCCATACAAAGACATGCATGTTATAATCATACACGCAGCACACATGCCTTGTATGAACAGCAGGTATCATTGCAATTCTCTACAAAGTATAGATTTTATTGATAACTCTCACAGAGTGCACACAGAGATCACAAGCATGTGATCCAACATTACAACAAACAAGCGGAAGCAAAGTAGGTCTGAGTACAAACAAGTTTAACAAATGGCTTAAGAAGCCTTATTTAAACACAAGCCCTCCACGAGGGAACCAGTCGTCTGACTGGGACTAGACTAGCTTGATCTTCAGTCGTCGAGCTCGATGAAGAAGCCACCTTCGGGGTCAGTGGGTTCATCTAAAACATAGAATAAGAAAACGTGAGTACAAAGTCGTACTCAGAAAGACTTACATAGGAGCTATACTACTCATGCACATGTATCAAGGTAAAGGGAGGTGGGGTTCAATTGCAGAAGTGCCAGCTTTGACTTGGCTAGTCCTGAACTACGGGTACCAGACTTGAGGTAAGAAGCGTACACGAGTCCACTACTTTCTCCAACCAATTACACCACCATGGTGCCTTCCTCGAATTCCCCACGAGAAAGCACACATAGCACTCACACTTATCTTGGTGTGTTTTAGAAGTATCCAGTTCAAGTTGTCTAATAATCAAGCTAAGCTTTCCAAGCAGTCCATAACCGCGGACGCGGCTATTCGAATAGTTTTGTTAACCCTGCAGCGGTGTACCGCTACACACACATGATCATCAGTTACCGCCTTTGTACTCGACACCATTCAAGGGATGTCAGCGAGGATGCTCACCACAACTGTTACCTCATAGACTATCTAGTCCAAGAAAGCCGCCTACCTGGGTTTGTTACCACTATCGTGAACCCGGCCGGTTTACCGAAGTGGACCCAGATGATGTGTGCGTGGTGCATAAGCCGGTCTCGGGTGAGCCGTTCTCTCACTTAGCAGCCAGGCCACAGACCTACCAGAACTCCAAACTATTGCGACATCTGGACATCGAAAGGGATGATTTAATAGGTTGAGAGGGGTCAGTGAGCCCAATGTGTGGTTGTACTCTTCTTCTTGGATCACCACACAAGAACTCGGACTTAGGGCGGTGTTCAACGAGACAACCCACCGTGTACTCCTACACAGCCTCTCATCGTTCACCTTGTATTAGGGTAGATTCACCAACACCTTTCCACCAACAACAACATGATCACTACCATCCCGACTCACATAACAGTAACATCATTGTATCAGTCTAAGCATGCAATAAGCAGTAACAATTGCAGGGGCCACATGATATCAATCAACTCCTACATTTGTTAGGATTGTGGTTTGCTTACTACTGTGACAAATGATAGGTCTTGCAAAGGAATGGGTTCATCTATGCGGTAGAAACGTAGCATGGTAATCATCCTATACAATGCATAAGCGAGACATGAGAGGGAAGTGGGATTTTATCGACATGATCAATGGGGGTTTGCTTGCCGTGCTGACGAGGTTCGGGTTCGGGGTCTTCAACGAAGGGGGCAGCCTCCTGTTCCGGTTCCACCTCTACTCGACAAACAACAAACAAGGAAGCAAATTAAATACAATGCACAATCACATGGTTGAAGGTTGAAACTTGATGTATATGTTTCTGATGTGTGAGGCAATTCCATTTAAATGGAGTATATTGCAAATGAGTTTGCAAATTCAAACTCCAATTTGAATTCAATTTAGCCAAGTTACAAATGCTATTGTGGGATCAATGTAAATAATTTTGAAATGTGTATGATATGCCTCTGAAGTTCAAGTATAATGTGGTATGTTGCTATGGTTCAAATTGCAAAAGCATTTGAATTTTTTTTGATTTAATTCCATTTAAACCAAATAGCAAATGCTACTGGTCCCAATTTAAATTCAACTCAAACATGGTTGAAAGTTGAATATTTGGATAGCTTATTTTCTTCTGATCATTTTTCATATATTATTTGTTAAATTTGGAGTTAATATGAATTTTCTATGAATTTCCAAAGTTTCAGCCCTTTTCTGGAATTTCTGGATTTATAAAATCAATTAATCGATTTACTGCGTCAGTCTTGCGTAAGGGTGACGTCAAGGGGGGGCTAACTGGTGGGCCAGGGTTGCCAGCCTCTCTGTTTTAAATCCCGGTTAGTTTCAACTAACCAGGGGGATTAGGGGGGGGGCAGGGCCCACTGTCAGTGACCCAGGGTCACTTAACCCAGGTGGGGTTAAGTCCCTAATCACGGCCACGTCGACGGGCTGCTGGCGGCTAAACGCCGGCGACCTTCCAGCACGGCGGCGTCCGCACGGGATGGCGTTCCCGTGGTTCAAATGCCGCGCTGCAACCACCAGACGACTCCCCTTGGTCGCGCACATCTCCTCGAGCACCTCAGCGTCATCGGGGGGCACCGGAGTGATGCCGACGTCAAGTTTTGCGGCAGTGGCGCCACTGGCTTGAGGTGAACCTCGCCACAGAGCACCATTTGGAGCGGGGATAGGTGCAAACGGAGCAGTGTCGCACGGGGAACGCGAAGGACACAGTGGCAGCGATGAAAGCTTAGCGGAGACTCGCCGTCGACGAGCACGGCGGCGCTGCACCTCGGCCCTCATGGCAGATCGTGACAGAGGCAGAAATAGGGGGCGTGAAGAGAGGGGTTTGAACCGCCTGCTCACCAGTAGTTCAACGGCGGTGACAGCTTGAGTTGGGAGGGCTTGACGGCGAGGCAATCGTCGTCGATCCCCTTCGGCTCCGGCGGCGGCTCGAGCTCGAATTCGTCGGCTATGGAGGCGCCTTGCTCCAGGTGGGCTGGGCCGGCTAAGGTCAGTGGGCCTCGCCCCTGGGCGAGAGGTAAGCTCCTCTGCTTCCTTTTCTTATTTTTCTTTTCTGACATTTGTTTTGGCTAGCTAAAAAAAATAGCAAACCATTTTATAAATTGCTGAAACTTTTTATGTGGCATCACAATATACTAGGCTAGCCACTTGTAAAGTTTGAACATTTTTAAAATTCAAATTATTTGAATCTTAACTCAAATAGGGGTTTTTGATTAATTCCAAGGCACTGTTTGAATATTTTGAAAAATCCATGAGCATGGGGTGGGTCCCACATCACTTGATATGTGATCACACTCATTTATAAGACTTTTCAAAAATCTAACATGAATTTTTGGAGAAGATTTTTATCTGGCCTTTTTAATTAATTCATCTCGGGGTGGTTACTTCTCCCATTTTGCTTTTGAATTTGATTTCAATGACTTCTTTTGAATTTTTTTAACATGATGCAAGATGACTTTGATCCTAGCACATTACCTAACAGAGGGTTCTGACAACTCGCCCCCACTCAACAGAATCTCGTCCCGAGATTCAGAAGTCTGCGGGAGGAAGGAGGGGTACTCGGCACTGAGACGGTCTTCTCTTTCCCACGTGGCTTCTCTCTCAGAGTGGTGTGACCATTGCAATTTCAGAAACTTAATCTTCTGACGACGAGTGACACGCTCTGTGGAATCAAGAATACGAACGGGGTATTCTCGATAAGAAAGGTCATCTTGGAGGTCAAGCGTTTCATGGTCGACTTCGCGGATGGGGTCCTTGAAGCAACACCTGAGTTGGGACACATGGAATACATCATGTACTTGGGAAAGGTGCGGGGGTAGTTCAAGTTGGTAGGCAACTTCTCCACGTTTAGCAAGAATGCGGAAAGGTCTGATGTAACGTGGGACCAACTTGCCTTTGATACCGAAACGTTGGGTTCCCTTCAGAGGAGTAACCCGAAGGTAAGCCTTCTCATCCAGATTGTAGCTCAATTGCCTATGATGACGATCATAGTAGCTTTTCTGACGAGACTGGGCTGCTTTCAATTGATCACGAACAATGCGAACTTGCTCTTCTGCTTCCTTGATCATATCCGGTCCAAAGAATTGTCTCTCACCGGTTTCTGACCAGTTTAGGGGTGTTCGACATCGTCGTCCATAAAGGAGTTCAAAAGGAGCCATGTTCAGACTAGATTGAAAACTATTGTTATAAGCAAATTCGACGAATGGCAGAGACTTCTCCCAATTCTTTCCGAATGAGATAACACAAGTTCTGAGCATGTCTTCAAGAATTTGGTTAACCCTTTCGACTTGACCGCTAGACTGAGGATGGAAAGCTGTACTAAAGGAGATATGAGTTCCCATAGCATTCTGAAAGCTTCCCCAAAATCTAGAGGTGAAAAGGCTACCACGATCAGAATTGATTTCCAAAGGAACACCGTGAAGGGATACAATCCTAGAGACGTACAAGTCCGCTAACTGGCTAGCAGTTATAAACTCGCGAACTGGAAGGAAGTGATCAACTTTGGAAAGCCTATCTATGACACCGAAGATGGCATCGTTTCCTTTCTGGGTTTTTGGAAAGCCGGTGATGAAGTCCATACCGACTTTGTCCCATTTCCACTCTGGAATAGGCAAAGGTTGAAGTGTACCAACAGGTCTTTGATGTTCTTCCTTAATGCGACGACAAACATCACATTCGGCAACAAATTGAGCAATGTCTCTCTTCATCCTAGTCCACCAAAATCTCTGGCGTAGATCTCGGTACATTTTTGTGCTACCGGGATGAATCGAGAGGGGTGTGTCATGGGCTTCTTTGAGGATGAGTTGCCTTAGTTCCCTATTCTTAGGTACTACCAAACGATTTCCAAAGAATACCGTTCCCTTGCTATCTGTGGAGAAACATTTAGCAACTCCGCTAACAATGTTCTCCTTGATTCGGCGAACACCTCGTGCACGCCTTTGGGCAACTATGATTTGATCCTCAAGAGTTGGTTTCGCCACCAAGGTAGAAAGATAGCCATGAGGAACAATCTCGAGATTGAGTTTGCAAAATTCCTCATGAAGAAGTGGTTGATACTGTTGTAACATGAGGTTGTTACAATACGACTTACGACTTAGTGTATCAGCCATGACATTGGCTTTGCCCTGGGTGTAAGAAATTCCTACGTCGTAATATTTTATCAACTCAATCCAGAGTCTTTGCCTGAGATTAAGATCTGGTTGGGTGAAAATGTATTTGAGGCTTTGGTGGTCGAAATAGATCTCACAACGATTACCAAGGAGGTAATGTCGCCAAGTTGTTAGGCATGAACTACGGCAGCGAGTTCAAGGTCATGGGTAGGATAGTTCTCTTCATGTGGCCGCAACTGGCGTGAAGCATAAGCTACCACATGTCTATCTTGCAGAAGTATGCATCCTAACCTTTGCCGCGATGCGTCACAATAGATCTCGAAATCCTTTTTGGAGTCTGGAGGTGCAAGTACGGGTGCAGAAGTCAATCTTCTCTTTAGCTCTTGAAAGCTTTCCTCGCACTTGGGAGTCCATTGGAATTTCTTATCTTTCTTGAGGAGTTCAGTTAGAGGCTTTGCAACTTTAGAAAAGTTCTCGACAAAGCGGTGGCATTAGCTGGCTAGGCCAAGAAAACTCCTAACTTGCTTAACTCATTCAGGTGGAGTCCAGTCAAGGACGACCTGAATTCACTCGGGATTCACAACAATGCCTTTTGCAGAAATCACGTGGCCTAAGTAGGTCACTTCTGGTAGCCAAAATTCACACTTGGAGAATTTCGCATACAGGCGATGCTCTCTAAGTTTCATCAATACCAGCCTTAGGTGTTCGACATGTTCTTCTTCGTTCTTCGAGTAGATGAGAATGTCATCGGGATAAACTACAACAAATTTATCTAGATACTCCATGAAGATCGAATTCATCATGCGTGAGAAAGTGGTGGGGGCATTGGTTAAGCCAAAGGACATGACGGTGTACTCGTAAAGACCATAACGAGTAGTAAAAGCCGTTTTGGGAATGTCCTCGTTTCGGATTTTGATTTGATGATAACCTAATCTCAAATCCATCTTGGAGAAGAGAGAGGATCCTGCAAGTTGATCATAAATATCATTGATCCTGGGCAGTGGGTACTTGTTCTTTATCGTCGCTAAATTTAGCGGGCAATAGTCTACGCACATCCTTTCCGTTCCATCTTTCTTCGTTACGAACAGAACGGGGCAACCCCATGGCGATGAGCTAGGGAGGATGAGGCCTTTTTCCAACAAAGCTTCCAGTTGGGTTTTAAGCTCAGCTAACTCACGTGGGGCCATTTTGTATGGGCGTCTAGAAATTGGTGCGGTTCCTGGCACAAGATCCACTATAAACTCTACACATCTGTCGGGTGGCATGCCCGACAGCTCTTCAGGAAAGACATCCGGGAAGTCACGAACCACCGGAATATCTTCAAGTTCGGGAAGGGGAAGTACATTCAAAGAATGCACTTGGGTTCTTGTTCTGGGTGAGGTATAGTTGACGGTCTTGCCTGAAGGGTGGGTGAGTTTCTTTGCAATCAAGGTAGGCATTCTGTCTTGATAGCCAATCCATGCCAAGGATGACATCAATGTCTGAAGACTTGAGGTCTATGAGTGAAGCAAGGAATACTAAACCCTCAAGTGCAATTTGATTACCATGGCTTACTCTATTAGTTTTCCATCTTGATCCTGGAGTTTGAATAATCATTGGGGTGGACAATTCAACAAAAGATAACTCATGAAGAAGTGCATAACTTTCTGACATGAATGAATGAGATGCTCCTGGGTCGAAAAGAACGGAAGTAGGAACATAATTGACTGGGAGCGTACCAAGAATGACGTCAGTGGTGTCGTCAGTCTCTTCGGCGGCAATCTGGTTCACACGTCCACGAGTGGCGGGAGGAGCTGATTTGGTGGTGTAGACCTTCTGGGGTGGCTTGCCACGACCATTGTTGTTGCCTCCGGCACGGGGTGGAGCATTCTGATTCTGAAGCTGGTTCTGGGGACACTCGCGGGAGTAGTGGCCTGCCTGACCACACTTGTAACAGGCTCCAAAGACAGTGCGTGGAGCTGAGTTGTTTGGTGGAGCTGGGTGGAACTGAGCTGGTGGATGAGGCGCCACATAGGATGGCCTCGGTGGGTTGTTCTGGCGAAACATACTGTTGGGGATCCAGATCTTGCGCTTCTGGGAGCCTGAGCTGGATGAACCATCATCCCTAGGGTGTTTGCGGAAGTCATTGGGGGTGTTAATGTCCTCTGCCTTGATGGCCTTGTTGACAAGGACCTGGAAGGTGGCAAAGTCATGTAGGTTGAGCTCACGACGGAGTCCGGAATTGAGTCCACGACGGAACCTCTCTTGCTTCTTAGCGTCGGTGGAGACTTCTTCAGTAGCATAACGAGCAAGTCGGTTGAACTCACGACTAAACTCGTCAACAGTCCTTCTGCCTTGGGTGAGGTTGCAGAACTCCTCACGCTTGCGGTCCATGAGACCCTTTGGAATGTGGTGCTCACGGAAGGAAGTGCAGAACTCATCCCAAGTTGCGGGCGGTCCAACGGGACGCATGTTCAGGAAGTTCTCCCACCAAGAGCTAGCTGCACCATCAAGGTGGTAAGTGGCATAGCTGACCTTGTCGCCATCTGCAACATGGCCTGCCTGGAGCTTCCTCTCGATGTTGCGAAGCCAGTCATCGGCGTCACGGGGCTCGGTGGAGTAACTGAAAACCGGGGGATGAAGCCGGATGAAGTCGTTCAAAGACACCAACTCGTTGCGCTGCTGAGTGGTGTTGCAGGCAATGACCTCCAGCAAATGGTGAGAGTCTTGGCGGTTCCTCTCAACCTCCATCAGAACCTGAGCCATCGTGGGTGGGGGTGGAAGGTTGCCTTCCTCCTGTTCATTCCCACGACCCTGGGCACGACCAAGCTGGCCACGGGTTCCGTGAGACATCCTGAAGGTGAAAACCAAAGTCAAACAGAGTTGATTGGAAGAGTCTAAACAAGGTACTGAAGTACTGGAAGGATTACAGAGCAAAGGAAGTAATCATCTTGACAACATGGTGATAAAAGCATACAAGCCATATATTCACAAGCTTTCATACAAACCATACATCGTTTTAGTACAAGCACCAAGCTAATACAAACGTGATGAAGATGATACATCCTTCAGAGGCACTCTGACTTCCTATACATTATTTATCTAAGCCTCTGGAACTTAGAACACCTTGCGTACAATATACTAAGATACTACTACATCCTTACTAAGTAAGACCACAGGCGGTCTCACTCATCTCCATCTCCATAGTAGTCCTCGTTAAAGTTACCCGCGTAACCCGGTAGCTGAAGGTGACCATCGGAAAACACGGAGGCCTGTGGACCCTGATATCCATTTGGGCAAGGATGGGGCCTAGGTCCAGCGTAGGGTGGAAGAAGAGGACCACGGGGTGGAAAAATGCCTCCAATCTCGGGCCAAGCAACTCGAGAAAGCATCTGCGTCCTGATTGGGTAGATATCATCGTACTCGACTGATCCAACACTCACGAAGGGTGCCAAGAGTGTCAGTGCTCGATACAGACAAACACGGGTGGCGTGAAGCTCAAAACGAAGAGCGCGTCCATCACGATCTCGATCACAAGCAAACCTAGCAGTCATCTGAAGTACTGGATCCTCTGCAGAGTGATCTGAGTAGAGTCCGGTGTAATACCCCTCTTCTCCTGGAAGTGCAGCAGGGATATAGTGGAACGAGGTCTCTCTCAGCATAGTGTGCTCCTCTCTCAGCAGAGTAATACATGAGTATGCAGCATCCTGCTCAGCCATGTTCTCAGTCATGCCAATGCCATGTCCAAAGTGGATAGGCTGAGTGACTCCATTGTGGTGCGGGTAGATCCTGACAATGCAGTGGAACTGGGTCTGGTTGAAGTCAAGTAACTGCTCCTCAACGGTGTACTCAGGATACCATCGATATCCCACATAGGACATCATCACGATCAACGTGGCGGGATGGCCACGCACACCGAGGCACCTGGTCAAATGAACAATCTGCCGAGGGGGAAGATCTGCCATCTGAAACAGAATGACTCGGGCAGCATAATGACTGTAATTACTAGAAAAAGACAATTTCTTACAACATGGAAACAACACTTACATACGATGTAAGAAATCAGGAAGCACAACCACTCTAACAAACCGATCACAACTTTCCTACGGCTACAAGGAAGCAAACAACGTGATGTTCTAATCAGACAGAGGAGAGCCTAGTCCTATATTCCCGTAGAACAAGATGAGGGTGACTCAGAACTCAGAACGATGAGGGTAAGGAGAAAAAATAAGCCTTACGTTGTTCCCTTATATACCCAGAGTAACTATATAACTATAGCTGAAAGCTCAAGAATGATCAGAGGGGGAGGGGGTGAATGATCACTTCTAAAAATTCTAAGGAACTTAGAAGGAATTCATGCAAACTGCGAAGGACTAAGAACATCTCGAAGGAAATACAGTATCGAAGGTAATGCATAGCTCGAAAGGATTAAGGGCGAAGGGAAACATCGAAGGCATACAGGCTACGAGAGAATACTTAATTTAAATATATGAAGGAAAACGAGCCTGACACGACGATGTTTGGTAAACCAGTTCACACTCTGCAAAGTGCTACGTCTGGTTGGAGGGACTGGTGATTGAACACCTGGAGCAAAACTCTCTCCGTCCTATTCTCCACTGCAACAAACTCCTCGAGCTTGTCCAGTTTTCACTCGTGGTAGATGATTAAGGACATCTCCGAGACCTTTACAAACTTCCTTCAGCAGTGACAATTACTCTTCGACTGCTTGACAGGCGACGCCTAACCGTCTAGGAGACTTGCAGTTCTCCAAGATAAAAAGATCGGCTAATCTCGACCTAAGTCATAGTGAATTGCTCAACTCAGCTTAGACTTGGGATTTTGGTTTTCTCTCGACGAATCTCTCTTGGGATGCTCACAGACTTCTGTCTTAGAATCTTCAGTGGAGCAGCCAGCCCGAAATGGCGGGTAGGTGCGGGGTATTTATAGATGGCGATCCCGATGGGTAAAATGACTGAAGTGACCCGATGCAACCGCTTGACGCGTGTCCACAACGGTCGGATTCCAATCAATGCGCAACTTTACTTGAGGAACAAGTAAGCTGACTTACCGAACGAGTTCTCTCTCGAAGGCACGAAGTGCGATGACTTTTCCTTCGAGCTATTTACTCGACTCAGCAAGATTTCTCTCGGTAGGCTTTTGTGGGTTTAGGTTGAGCAGAGCAAATTCACTTTGACTAAGATCTCAACTAGCAAACCCCTCTTGATAGTACGGTTTTTCCTACGACTCAAGAAAATAAAGAGAAACTAGTAAAAAGACTAAGTCTTCGACCAGCTTCAGCTTTCTCCTCGTTGCGCTTTCACTCGAGAGATACTTTTTCTTCGACTACATTTTTAGAGGCCGTCTTCCTTCAAAGGGTTCGGTAGACGACTACAGCTCTGCTGCAGTGAGTTGTCCTTCGACCTTCTACTTGCAATCTCCATTCTTTCGGAACCTAAGAATCTGTTTATACTCGAAAACAATATTAGTTCCACTTCTGCTTTGTCCAACAATGTCCAAAACCTTCGGGGGAAAAACTTGCTCTGACAATCTCCCCCTTTTTGGACGATTGTTGACAAAACAGGCATCGATAAATAATTGAAAAAGTTTGAGTTTTCGATGATAAACCAGTGCTAAGGTCGATGAAAATACTCCCCCTTGATGTATGCACGGAAGATAAGAGTTTCCTGTGAAGTGCATATTTTGACAAGTAGAGTCGAGGGAAAAACATCAATAATCTTAGCGAGTGAAATTGCATTCCAGATAATATCCAATCAGAAACATGCAATCTCCTCGAATGACCTGTGAACTTATGTGAAAGATAACTTCCTGCAAAAGGTTAAGTATGGCAAGCAGCAGATAGATATCTTACGAAAAAGAGTAGCAGTTCACAGTCCTACTTAGAGTTAGTTACAACCAGATCGAATATGAATCGAAAGTTTGTTGAAACTACTCAGAAAACCTCAAAGATCAAAAGTTTGTCGAATGAAAAGCAAAGCCCTTAACCCCGAAGGCAAACTAATTTCTTCGATGCCACTACATCTCCCCCTTTTTGTCACAACTTACAAAAAGTCGAGAGAATAGGGTCGAAAGAAATCCCTACTCGCTGTGGCGGCTCCGGCGACGTCGAGAGGATTCGGCGAGCGTTGGAGCACGACGAATTGGGCGAGCGCCTGGAGGAGTGATCTTCGTGCGGAAGGAGTGTTGATATCTAGAAGATTCCAGCTGCGATTCCGGCGGGGTCCTGGGGCTTCGAGGGTGTGGAGTATAAACTCTCTCTTGACGTCGAGGGGCTTCTTCTTGCTCGGACTCGGAGGATAAGGTGTCCAAAGTGATGTGGTAATAGTCATCAACACTTAGGACATCTCTGTTCTTCGGCAGCCGAGGGATATTGGGATCCGGGCGATCTACACGATCATCATTGGTCCAATTCCTGGTCAGATGGGGAGGATATTCTTCGAAGCCACATCATTGAAGTTGACCGAGGGAATTGAATTTTCGCAGTCCTTTCCAATCTCGGCGAAGAAATTCACGCAACATCTGATTGTTATTCATGGTAATATTGCGCAAATGATTAATCTCGTCCATCAAAGCTTGCTTCTGAATGGAATCTTGGTCGATGTGATGTTGAAGCATTTGCTGGGACCGAAGAGAAACTTCCATGTGATGCACTGGCTTGACAAACTTCGAGCGAACATTTCGCTCAGTCAAATGGGGGAGGATGCCAGTGTGCTCAGCATATGGATCGTTGGGTCGAGCAACAATCTGCAATACTTCCCTAACAGGTGGAGTGAAAATCTTCGGGAAAATTGACACGGGGAATGGCACGTCCCGAGAGTAATTGCAGATGGCCATCAGCCATGGTGCATACGGCTTGTGGGAATTGTGATCATCAGCACAAGACACCAAAGTTCTGAGGAAGTAGTCTTCAAAATCGAAAGGATGACCGTGGACTAACTTCAATAGAGCAAGTTTTACGTCATTGGGAATAGGAAAGTCATCGTGCACATCGAGCATTGGCATCAAAGTCTTCGAAAGAATATAAAACCATGCCTTTGCTTCAAAAACCAAGTGTCTTGGCTTGGGCTCAGCCGGGTAGGTATCTCCTACGACATCTGGATTCATGATCGTTGAAAATTCAGCAGGAGTTGGAGCAGGTAAGTCATGAAGCTTGTGTGGTAATCCTTCGAACCGAGGTAAATTGATGATGGCCAGAAATTGATCGACAGTCATATGGAATACTTGGCCTTGGATCATATAATCAAATTTCCACGTCTTCGAGTTCTCGGGATCACCAGTGACATAGAGCGTTGCATAAAATTGCTTGATAAGCTCGGGATTGTAGCCACAATCAAGAGCAAACATCTTGTGAGCATGAAGACCATCAATTGTCTCGGCAACATTCTCAAAACATGAAGTGGAGTACACCGAAGGCATATCGAGGTATTGATGTTGGAACACTCTAGCCTTATTGTACATCACACGAGTATAATAGATGGCTTGCTCTTGGGTCCAAAACCGAAGAGAATATGCACTTCTGGGCTTCTCGTAGGGATTGGTACCGAAGAAAAATGGCTTGTGTTCGCGCCTTTTGAAGATGGGGCCTCCTCGAGGAACATCTGAGCGAAACAGTGGCAGCATTTCTCTCGGATGAGGAGAATGGAGCAGCTCATCAACAGGAAAAACTTCGTCAGCATTGTCTGGCATCTGGAAAACTGGCTCAGCAGGGCGAGTGATGGAAGATGGAATGTTTACTATGTCCTGAGCTGGGATGGCTGCAGGTGCATTTTCCTCGGCCCGCGCTTCGACGGCAACTCCTTCGTCGGTGTTAGCATTTTGTGTAGCCTCTTCATTCTCCATGGCCTCCAAATCTTCATCTAGTTGTGCAAAAGCATCAACCATTTCTTCGTTCGAGGAACTTGATGAGGAGGAGGAAGAACTGGCACTCGAACGGTCATCTCCAGAACTATTTCCTTCGACAGGATCTTGACGAGAAGAAACTGTCGTGATATCAACATCAGCGTCTTCTCCTTCATGCAGAGTCTGGGCAGAGGAGTAATCTTTCTGAGCAGAGGAAATGGGGACTTGAGTTTCTTGCTTGACATGAGCAGCTTGCTCGGTCTCTGCATGATCTTGGGTCTCGATGGATGGGGTGGTTGATGGAATATTGTTCGGTGGTGATGATGGTTTTGGTGGTGGCGACGAGGCTTTTGGTGGTGATGGTTGACGAGGTGGAGGTGTTTGTTGTCGAGGTGGAGGAGTGGCTTGGCGAGGGGGTGGAGTTGTCTCACGAGGAGGAGTTGGTTCCTTGGTGGGGTTTGGTGCAGTATCTTGTCGTGCTGATGCAGCAACGACCTCGGTAGACTTGGCCTTCTTTGCATTCTTCTCGATCTCTGGCGTCCCACGCGCAGAGGTTGGAGCAGCAGACTTTCTCTTACGAGATTGTCTCTTGTACAGTGCATCATTGTGCTCTTTGCATACGGCCGACACAATTTGTCGAACCTTGTCATACACAGCGGTCAAATTTTCCTTCTGAGCCCTTCTGGAAGCTTCACCGGTGGAAATCTTGGATTTGAAAAACTTACGGGACTCAATGTCCTCGGTTTCTTCTTGAAGTTGACGGGAGTAAAAATTCACTTGCTCCTTGTCCTTGCGATCCTGGGTGATATACCCTTCCCAGCGAATCATGTATCGAGCAACATGCTCTTGGATTTCAGCAGGGACATCATCCTCGGCAGTGACTCTGCTCGGTGTGGTAGCCATCTTCCAGAGGATGTGAGAAATATTAGCAGCATCCCAAGGAGCATGGGCAGCAGATTCTCCTTTGTTGGAACTCTCTTCATCGGCACGAGGGCCGGAAACAACAGGTGCAGCAGGTGCAGGAGCTGGAGGAACTGGAGCATTCTGAGCCTTTTGCCTAGCCTCCTTGGCTTTCTTCTCGGCCTCCTTGGTGGCCTTGGAAGCAACAATGGGTTTGGTGATGGGACTAGGGGCCACAGCTTTATCCTTCGAGGCACTTGGGGCCTCAGCATTTTTCTTCGCAGCACTTGGGGCTGCAACCTTTTCCTTCGTGACTGTGGGAGTCACAATTTTCTCGGTGGCGCTGGGGGCCACGACCTTTTCTTTCGGTGCAACAGGAATGTTGCCTTCAGCAATTTGTCGTCGGTACTTTTCACTGACCAAATGAAGAATGCCTAGCTGTTGAGCAACCAGAGCCTTTTTATGCTCGGGCTGGCTGTGAAAGTTCAGGAGCTTGGAATTTGTCAAGTCCTTTGCTTCTTGTTCTTTTTGCTTTGCCAGCCTTTCTCTATGTTGAATAAGTGTTTCTTCATCCTCAGAAATTAGAGCTTGCTTTCCCTTCGATTTAGTCGAAGGTTTTGGTTGGCGAGCTTGAACTGGAGGAGCAGATGAAATGGGCGGATCAGTGACCAAGTTGGTCAAGTCAATATTTGCTCGAGGAGCGTGTGAAGCTGGCTGCTGGATCCTATTGCCCTTACTGCTCGGCTTCTTTTTCAGAGGAATGTCCTCGACATCAGCCTCTGTACCAGGGTCTTGATCATCTGAATTTACTTCTTCATCAGAGCTCGCATCAGGTGGCGAGACAATTAACACCTTTTTCTTTCGCTTGGCTGATTTCTTGCCAGCCTTCGATTTGGCACTAGGGCCAACATCTACGGTGCCCTCAGCAGCATCAGCCTCCTTTTTAGCTTTGGCTTCTTTTCGCTTCTGTGCTCGTGCTTCCCGAGCATCAACCAGCTCTTGAAAATCGGCAGGAGTTTTCAGAGAGGATGGATGAGCATCAGCTGGAGGAGGTGGTCGATTATCTTTCGTCCACTTTGGCCTTAACGATTTGACATCAGAACAAGGATTTTTCATAGCAAACAACCTCTCCCAGCGTGGCATAAGAGACTTGTACTCATACCAACGAAGCGCTTGAAGTCTTCGAATCTCTTGCAAACGGTTTTCTCTCGTACGTTCATCCTCAGAACCTTCAGGTGTTCTTAACTTCTTTTCGACGATCAACTCTTCTGATAAACCTTCAGAGTTGTTGGTGATTCTTGTTCGGCCTCCTACACGCTTGGGTGCTCTGACATTTCCTTCGATCCCAGACATTTTCCTGCGAAAAAGATAGGTACGAGGGAATATAGGAAAGTTGTGAACAAGTACCAGCGGTTTTCGAGGAAAATCATTTTGAGTGCAGTAAGCATATCGATAAGCATGTCTTGCAGCAAATTTTTCAAGCAAGTACTAGGCTAGATTTCCATCGGGTGCAAATCTAACTAAGAACCTGTATGAACGAATTGCACAACATAAGTTTATCGATACGTTTCTGAGGAAATTGCTAAAGTGAGAGAATCCGAGGGATTTCTTACCTAGCGCAGATGGGAATCGACAGAAAACGCTAGAAACTGATTTCCCAAGATTCAATGATCCAAACAGATCAAACGGACCTAAGAAAAAGAGAGAAAATCAAGAACAAATCTGGATACAATGAACAGGAAAGATTGGAATCGTATCCAGAGCCGTGCATACCCTAACTTGGTGATGTACGGCGACTACGGCGACGCGGAAGAAGTTCCTCGTCGACGGGGAGGTCTCCGGTGGCTTCCTTCCGGCAGCAAAGCGGCGAGGGAGTCGACGGTGACGAGCAGCACGGCGGCGCGCGAGAGAGAATTTCGGGAGCAGAGAGACGAAGTCGAGGAAATTGCGATGTCTGAGCCGGTGGCAGGGATCAGTATTTATAGGGAGGGGAGGTCTGACATAACTGTCAGATCTGATCCAACGGCGCAGATTTCGCGTCTCTCCGCATTCAACGGACGGATTTTTTTGCGGTAATTGCGGGAAAAACCCAATGAACCGAAAGAAAGTTGCTCCACGTCCGAGACCAAACTCATCGAACATCGAGTATAAAAGTAGATAAACGTTCGATAGATTTTCCTTCGGAATCAATGACATTCGAAGGGAATCTTGATCGAGTACATATATACATGTTCACGAGAGAAAAGCACAGATGGGGTAGGGATAGAATAGAGGGAAAACAGGGTCCGATGCTTACTCAATCCGAGAGGAAAACAGTGATAAAACTCGGAGTGGTAAGTGTATAGGACAACACCAAACGAACAGAAAAAAACGAAAAAGAAACACGATAGAAAAATAACGTAAGTAAACAACATAGAAAGAAAACATATAATTCATGGTACCGATAGTTATGATCTTACTGCACATTGCGTGAGTCCAATATGTTTAACTCACACCTTAGTGCACAGAACCTCTTTTCATCCAAGGGCTTCGTAAAGATATCAGCCAATTGATCTTCGGTGCGTACATGGCTGATAACAATATCTTCTCGCTGAACGTGATCTCGAAGAAAATGATGACGAATGTCAATATGCTTCGTTCGAGAGTGTTGCACAGGATTATGGGCAATCTTGATAGCACTCTCGTTATCACATAGCAATGGAATTTTCTTCACAAGAATACCATAATCTTTCAGCGTTTGCTTGAGCCACAGAATCTGAGTGCAACATGAACCGGCAGCAATATACTCGGCTTCAGCCGTAGAAATAGATACACAATTCTGTTTCTTCGAAGCCCAACAGACAAGGGATCTACCGAGAAAATGACATGTGCCTGAGGTAGATTTCCTGTCGACTCGATCACCAGCCCAGTCAGAATCAGAATATCCAACGAGATCAAACTGGGCACCCTTGGGATACCAAAGTCCCAAAGATGGTGTGTGAGCCAGATATCGAAGAATTCGCTTGACAGCAATATGATGTGATTCTTTCGGGTTTTCCTGAAAACGAGCACACATACAAACTGATAGCATTATGTCAGGTCTAGATGCACAAAGATAAAGAAGCGAACCGATCATCGAGCGATATTTCTTCTGATCGAAAGGTTTGCCCTTCTCATCTGCATCTAGATGAACATTCGTAGGCATAGGAGTCTATATAGTTTTGCAACTGACAAGATCGAACTTCTTCAGGCAATCTCTGAGATACTTCTCTTGAGAGATGAAAGTCCAATTCTTCTGTTGACGGATTTGAAGCCCGAGAAAGAACTTTAATTCACCCATCATAGACATTTCATATTTCTTCGACATCATACGAGCAAATTCTTCGCTAATATCAGGGTTAGTACAACCAAAAATAATATCATCGACATAAATTTGACACAAAAAAAGATCATTTTTGTATGCACGAGTAAAAAGAGTCGGATCTGTTGTTCCTGGTTTGAAGCCCTTCTTTAGAAGAAAATCCTTCAGTGTTTCATACCAAGCACGAGGAGCTTGCTTTAACCCATATAGGGCCTTGTGCAACCTGTACACCTTATCAGGATTCTTCGGGTCTTCAAAACCTGGTGGCTGCATAACATATACTTCTTCTTCTTCGATTTCACCGTTAAGAAATGCACTTTTGACATCCATTTGATATAACAAAATACCATTGTAATTGGCAAAAGCAAGCATGACACGAATGGATTCAAGTCGAGCAACTGGGGCATAAGTCTCACCGAAATCAATACCTTCAATTTGAGTGTAGCCTTGAGCAACCAGTCGAGCTTTATTCCTTACCACAATGCCATCTTCATCTTGCTTGTTGCGAAAAATCCATTTCGTACCAATGATATTATGTTTCTTGGAATCAGGTCTATCAACAAGGGACCAGACTTTATTTCTCTCGAACTGATTAAGTTCTTCGAGCATTGCAGCCATCCAGTCTGAGTCCTTCATGGCTTCATCAAATTTTGATGGTTCTAGCATGGATACAAACAAGAAATTTCCACAGAAGTTAGCTAATCGAGTACGAGAACGAGTGGTGGGACGACCTAGTAAATGAATCTCTTCGAGTATTGAGTCGACGTCCACTCTTCTTCGAACACGAGGTAAAACTCCTTCATCATCTTGTGGATCTGGTTGTCCTTCGGGATCAGCTTGACCTTCGGGATCAGCTTGTCCTTCGGGAACATTTTCTTCGTTTACGCGTTCTCCTTCGACCTGTACATCATTTGCTTCAGGATATTGATCACCAGCGCCCCGGGCTATGTGTGGGAACATTGGACCATCATCATCCTTGTTTGCTTGACGTGCATTTCCATCGACAAGTCGAATATCTCCAATAGCCATGTACCTGATAACTTCATCCAAAGGTGGTTCATCTAGGTTAAGAGGTAATTGCTCTTTTTGAGAGCCGTTATTTTTCATCAAATCGAACATTTACAGTTTCTACAAATTTGCCAAGATGAGAGTTGTAAACTCTGTAAGTGTGAGAATTCGAACCATAACCTAGGAGAAAACCTTCGTGAGCCTTTGGAGCAAACTTGGAGCTGTGATTCATATCTCTGATATAACATGGAGCACCAAAAACCCTGAGATATGAAACATTTGGCTTTTTACCAGTAATAAGTTCATGTGAAGTTTTCTTCAGAAACTTGTGCAGATAAACCTTGTTGATGATATGACATGCAGTATTGATTGCTTCAGCCCAGAACCTGATAGGAGTCTTGTATTCAGCAAGCATTGTTCTGTCCATTTCAATAAGTGTACGATTCTTTCTCTCGACCACACCATTTTGTTGCGGTGTATAAGCAGCCGAGAATTCATGAGTAAAGCCATATTCATCAAGAAAATCTTCGATATGAGTGTTTTTGAATTCTGTACCATTGTCACTTCTGATATGCTTGAGAGATAATTCATATTCAGTCTGAGCTCTCTTTGCGAAAGTTTTGAAGATTTCAACAACCTTGCTTTTGTCATCTAGAAAGAAAACCCAAGTATATCGAGAGAAATCATCAACAATAACCAGACCATACTTGTTACCTCCAAGACTAGCATAATTTTGAGGACCGAATAAATCCATATGAAGTAATTCAAGAGGACGAGTAGTAGTCATTATAGTTTTTTCTGAGTGATGTTTCTTGGCAATCTTTCCCGCTTCATAGGCACTGCATAGACGATCCTTATCGAATTTCACATTGTCAATTCCAACGATGTTCTTCTTCGAGATAAGAGTTTGAAGGTTTTTCATTCCTGCATGCCCAAGTCATCGGTGCCATAACCAACCAGAAGTGGCTTTGGCCATTAAACATGTGGACACAGCAGGTCCCGAAGAAAAATCGACGACATAAAGATCACCTTTGCGATATCCTTCGAACACGAAGGAATAATCATCCTGTGAAAAGACAATACAACGAGAAGAAGAAAACAGTACAAGCATACCCATATCACAAAGTTTTGAGATAGACATAAGATTATATCCTAGAGATTGAACAAGCATAACATTATCGATATGCTTATCCTTCGATATAGCAACCTTACCCAAACCAAGTACTTTTCCTTTGTTGTTGTCACCGAAGGTAATGTATCTCTGTGAAGATTCAGTGAGTTTGTCTTCGGTGAACAAATCTTTGTCTTCGGTCATATGATTTGTACATCCACTATCCATGACCCATTCGGATCCACCGGAGACATAGCCCTGTAGAAGAATTAGTTCTTCTTAACCACCCACAAACGAGCAGGTGACTTAGAAGGCATGGAAGAGCTAGATGGGGCAGCAATATTATAGCGAACAAGATTGAATTGTCTATCTGGACCATCAAGCACACCATAAATATAATTCCTCGATGAGGGGTTAGAGTACTGATGAGTAACAACAACTTTGGTGTTATCGTTACGATGACGATAAACATTTCTATCGACACGATAGTATTCCTTCTGGGGAACATTTGAAGCAGGCACCAAAGGTTCATTTCTATCCTCGAGAGAATAGTAGTGATTCGGTGGTACCGAGGATTTTCCCTGCATAGAATGGTTAGGGGGCAGTTTTTCTATGAGAGATTTGCGAACCCAAATCTGTCGCTTATAGAAACCATTCTTCGGAGGAGTACCAACGAATTCAGCCGACACCTTTCCTTCCTGATCTTTGACAAGCTTGTAGTCAGAATCAAGTGATTCATCAACAATAGCTTTGTCAATCTTGCAACTGAAACCTGAAAGGTTAGCAATATCAATGGGCTTTTCTTTCGCAAGAACCCAGACAGTTTTAGGATACTGCTCGGGTTCCCAGTAGGTTCCATTAGGATTGATTTTCCTTTCGAAGCCAACTCCTTCGTTTCGGGGATTCCTGTGAAGAAGAGCCTTTCGTAGGATATCACATAGGTACTGGTGTCCCTGCACACTTTTGAACATGCATGTTTCAAATAAATCTTTCAACCTGAGGAGTTCCTCGGTAATGGTTTCCTCGTTCGAGGGGTTAGTATCATCGATAACAATAGGTTGCTTTCCTTTCGATCTCTCTTAAATAGACTCAATTTTACTTCGTTCCAAACAGGTTAAGCAAGGTGAAGTAGATTCATTTTTAGCTTCTGAGCCTTGTTGAGCCATGAGCGTGAGGTTGACACTTTCCAACTCTTCATTAGCCTCTCTCAGTTTTTCGAGAGCCATTTTTCCTTGAAGGAATTCATAGGTTAGCTTCTCGTAGTCCACTGAGAGAAGATCATGACGAGAGGAAAGTTCATCATACTTTTCTTTCAGAGCAGTATGCTCATTCGTCAATGTTTGACCCTTCTCAATGTCATCGATCAAAAAAGTCTCAGATTTTTGAATAGTTTCACTTAAAGAGTCTAGCTCATCTTGTTGGATAGAAGCAATTTTGGCAAGTTTAGCATAACTTATCCTAGAGTTACTTTCATAAGCAGATCCATCAGAAGTATCGTAGGAATTCTTAGATGAGGATACCTTAGCCTTGGCCATGAAGCAGTAAGCTGGAGACAAATCTTCGCTGCTTTGGTTGGTGAAGAATGAACTTGAAGTCTTGCTCGAAGCAAATGCTAAACCAGCAACGCCATCAGATTCAGAACCAGAACCAGATCTTGGGTTTGATTCAGCTTCGGAACCGGATGCATCATCTTCAGAGTTCATCTCTTTACCCAGATAGGCTTTGGCACGATGGGAATTCTTTCGTCGAGAGGAATGTGATTTCGAGGAAGAACCCTCTCGATGCTTGTGATACTTCTTCTTCTTGTCATCATCAGAACCGTCTTTCTTGTCTTTTCTGGACTTCGAATCATATCTCTTCGACTCATAGTTTTTGCTCGATCTGTGAGACTTGCTCGAAGAATTGCTGTGAGAATGCTTTCATCTATGTTCAATTTCCCAGAGAGGACAATCCGCAATGAAATGACCTGGCTTCTTGCACTTATAGCAACAGTTATCTTTCACTGAAGAGTTTCTGGATGATGATCGATGCTGTGATGAATTGTTTGAATGTCTTGAAGAGTAGTTTTTTTTCGGTGAAGAGGAGTTCCTTCTCTGAAAGCGATTGAATCTTCTCATTATCAGTGCCAGATCTTTTCCAATGTTCTCGGGGTCATCTGAGGCACAACCCGATTCAGAACTAGCTTCAGGAGAGGAGTGATGTGAAGCTCTGGCCTTCAGTGCATGAGATTTTCTTCGTGTCCCATTTATATCTCGTTTTTCATCTTCTTCCATCTCGAAGGTATTAAGTCTCTCGAGAATATCAGCGGCAACAAGATCCTTGAAATCAATCCTTTCCTTGATCATCAGCACAATGTGATCGAAGGAATCATCAAGGGAACGGAGCAAAGTTCTGACAATAATCCGATTGGGAATGTCTTCGGCACCGAGAGATATCAGTTCATTTGACAGCGCAATGAGTCTGCTGTATATGGAGCTAACTTTTTCTCCCTCGTGCCTCTTGAAACGATAGAACTTGCTTCGAAGGGTGTCAATACGAGCATCTTTCTGAGTAGAGACACCTTCACCAATCTTCTCGAGATAATCCCAAACACCTTTGGCCGAAGGAATATTCTTGACTTCATGGTATTTCTCTGGAATCAGATGATTTGTTATGAAGACCCAGACTTCAGTATCTAGTTCTATCTTCTTTGCCTCTTCAGGAGTGATGGCATTTGTGTCTTTGACAGTTACACCATTTTTGACAACTTCCCAAGCGGCAGAGTTGATAGCCATGATATTCCTCTTCATTTTGTCCTTCCAATAGGGATAGTCCTTCCCATTGAAGATAGGGATTGGTTCCCCCGAGCGAACAGCTGCAAACGACATTCTTGACAACACTCCAGGTTGTTAGACCAAAATACGCAGAGCGTAGGGAGTGCCTAGCTCTGATACCAATTGAAAGCTCAAGAATGATCAGAGGGGGAGGGGGTGAATGATCACTTCTAAAAATTCTAAGGAACTTAGAAGGAATTCATGCAAACTGCGAAGGACTAAGAACATCTCGATGGAAATACAGTATCGAAGGTAATGCATAGCTCGAAAGGATTAAGGGCGAAGGGAAACATCGAAGGCATTCAGGCTACGAGAGAATACTTAATTTAAATATATGAAGGAAAACGAGCCTGACACGACGATGTTTGGTAAACCAGTTCACACTCTGCAAAGTGCTATGTCTGGTTGGAGGGACTGGTGATTGAACACCTGGAGAAAAACTCTCTCCGTCCTATTCTCCACTGCAACAAACTCCTCGATCTTGTACAGTTTTCACTCGTGGTAGATGATTAAGGACATCTCCGAGACCTTTACAAACTTCCTTCAGCAGTGACAATTACTCTTCGACTGCTTGACAGGCGACGCCTAACCGTCTAGGAGACTTGCAGTTCTCCAAGATAAAAAGATCGGCTAATCTCGACCTAAGTCATAGTGAATTGCTCAACTCAGCTCAGACTTGGGATTTTGGTTTTCTCTCGACGAATCTCTCTTGGGATGCTCACAGACTTCTGTCTTAGAATCTTCAGTGGAGCAGCCAGCCCGAAATGGCGGGTAGGTGCGGGGTATTTATAGATGGCGATCCCGATGGGTAAAATGACTGAAGTGACCCGATGCAACCGCTTGACGCGTGTCCACAACGGTCGGATTCCAATCAATGCGCAACTTTACTTGAGGAACAAGTAAGCTGACTTACCGAACGAGTTCTCTCTCGAAGGCACGAAGTGCGATGACTTTGCCTTCAAGCTATTTACTCGACTCAGCAAGATTTCTCTCGGTAGGCTTTTGTGGGTTTAGGTTGAGCAGAGCAAATTCACTTCGACTAAGATCTCAACTAGCAAACCCCTTCTTGATAGTACGGTTTTTCCTACGACTCAAGAAAATAAAGAGAAACTAGTAAAAAGACTAAGTCTTCGACCAGCTTCAGCTTTCTCCTCGTTGCGCTTTCACTCGAGAGATACTTTTTCTTCGACTACATTTTTAGAGGTCGTCTTCCTTCAAAGGGTTCGGTAGATGACTACAGCTCTGTTGCAGTGAGTTGTCCTTCGACCTTCTACTTGCAAACTCCATTCTTTCGGAACCTAAGAATCTGTTTATACTCGAAAACAATATTAGTTCCACTTCTGCTTTGTCCAACAATGTCCAAAACCTTCGGGGCAAAACTTGCTCTTACAATAGCAAGCTAGACTCGACTTCGGCCAAGGCTACTAGTCCTACAGTCAGTCCTGCTCTGATACCAAGTCTGTCGGGACCCGGGGTTAGCGAATGCAAGTCCCGCTACGACATAGTCATATGGAGAGTCGAGAACCGTACCCACTTGTCTAAGATGACAAGGCCAAGCACAGAACATTCTCGGAAAGCATCGTACGTGAGGGGCATCCCATCCAGGCCGGATGATCAACTGAGATGGGTCCTCATCGTCTGCACACAAGTCTAATGATATGGGTGATGAACTCCCATATTCACAGACAAGTCGCCTCAACCATACCATCGACTATCTCATAACTCTTACATAGACTTACTCCAGCCCGATCACTTAGTCGGGGTCTAGGGCGGGCTCAATCATACCACAAAGTGTGCACGACAAAGAGTCTCGAAAAATCGCATCGCGATGCCCCAAGCTGCGCACATCTAAGGGCCACTTGGTGTATGATAGACCGCCAACCAGATCACAACTAAGGTCTCGAAAACCCATACAAATACATGCATGTTATAATCATACACGCAGCACACATGCCTTGTATGAACAGCAGGTATCATTGCAATTCTCTACAAAGTATACATTTATTGATAACTCTCACAGAGTGCACACAGAGATCACAAGCATGTGATCCAACATTACAACAAACAAGCGGAAGCAAAGTAGGTCTGAGTACAGACAAGTTTAACAAATGGCTTAAGAAGCCTTATTTAAACACAAGCCCTCCACGAGGGAACCAGTCATCTGACTGGGACTAGACTAGCTTGATATTCAATCGTCGAGCTCGATGAAGAAGCCACCTTCGGGGTCAGTGGGTTCATCTAAAACATAGAATAAGCAAACGTGAGTACAAAGTCGTACTCAGCAAGACTTACATAGGAGCTATACTACTCATGCACATGTATCAAGGTAAAGGGAGGTGGGGTTCAATTGCAGAAGTGCCAGCTTTGACTTGGCTAGTCCTGAACTACGAGTACCAGACTTGAGGTAAGAAGCATACACGAGTCCACTAATTTCTCCAACCAATTACACCACCATGGTGCCTTCCTCGACTTCCCCACGAGAAAGCACGCCATAGCACTCACACTTATCTTGGTGTGTTTTAGAAGTATCCAGTTCAAGTTGTCCAATAATCAAGCTAAGCTTTCCAAGCAGTCCATAACCGCGGACGCGGATATTCAAATAGTTTTGTTAACCCTGCAGGGGTGTACCGCTACACACACATGATCATCAATTACCGCCTTTGTACTCGACACCGTTCAAGGGATGTCAGCGAGGATGCTCACCACAACTGTTACCCCATAGCCTATCTAGTCCAAGAAAGCCGCCTACCTGGGTTGGCTACCACTATCGTGAACCCGGCCGGTTTATCGAAGTGGACCCAGATGATGTGTGCGTGGTGCATAAGCCGGTCTCGGGTGAGCCATTCTCTCACTTAGCAGCCAGGCCACAGACCTACCAGAACTCCGAACTATTGCGACATCTGGACATCGAAAGGGATGAGTTAATAGGTTGAGAGGGGTCAGTGAGCCCAATGTGTGGTTGTACTCTTCATCTTGGATCACCACACAAGAACTCGGACTTAGGGCGGTGTTCAACGAGACAACCCACCGTGTACTCCTACACAGCCTCTCATCGTTCACCTTGTATTAGGGTAGATTCAGCAACACCTTTCCACCAACAACAACATGATCACTACCATCCCGACTCACATAACAGTAACATTATTGTATCAGTATAAGCATGCAATAAGCAGTAACAATTGCAGGGGCCACATGATATCAATCAACTCCTACATTTGCTAGGATTGTGGTTTGCTTACTACTATGACAAATGATAGGTCTTGCAAAGGAATGGGTTCATCTATGCGGTAGAAACGTAGCATGGTAATCATCCTATACAATGCATAAGCGAGACATGAGACGGAAGTGGGATTTTATCGACATGATCAATGGGGGTTTGCTTGCCTTGCTGACGAGGTTCGGGTTCAGGGTCTTCAACGAAGGGGGCAGCCTCCTGTTCCGGTTCCACCTCTACTCGACAAACAACAAACAAGGAAGCAAAGTAAATACAATGCACAATCACATGGTTGAAGGTTGAAACTTGATGTATATGTTTCTGATGTGTGAGGCAATTCCATTTAAATGGAGTATATTGCAAATGAGTTGGAAAATTCAAACTCCAATTTGAATTCAATTTAGCCAAGTTACAAATTCTATTGTGGGATCAATGTAAATCATTTTGAAATGTGTATGATATGCCTCTGAAGTTCAAGTATAATGTGGTATGTTGCTATGGTTCAAATTGCAAAAGCATTTGAAATAAATTTGATTTAATTCCATTTAAATCAAATAGCAAATGCTACTGGTCCCAATTTAAATTCAACTCAAACATGGTTGAAAGTTGGATATTTAGATAGCTTATTTTCTTTTGATCATTTTTCATTTATTATTTGTTAAATTTGGAGTTAATATGAATTTTCTATGAATTTCCAAAGTTTCAGCCCTTTTCTGGAGTTTCTGGATTTATAAAATCAATTAATCGATTTTTTGCGTCAGGCTTGCGTAAGGGTGACGTCAAGGGGGGGCTGACTGGTGGGCCAGGGTTGTCAGCCTCTCTGTTTTAAATCCCGGTTAGTTTCAACTAACCAGGGGGATTAGGGGGGGGGCAGGGCTGACTTTCAGTGACCCAGGGTCACTTAACCCAGGTGGGGTTAAGTCCCTAGTCACGGCCAAGTCGACAGGATGCCGGCGGCTAAACGCCGGAGACCTTCCAGCACGGCGGCATCCGCACGGGATGGCGTTCCCGTGGTTCAAATGACGCGTTGCAACCACCAGACGACTCCCCTTGGTCGCGCGCATCTTCTCGAGCACCTCAGCGTCATCGGGGGGCACCGGAGTGATGTCGACGTCAAGTTTTGCGGCGGCGGCGCCACTGGCTTGAGGTGAACCTCGCCACAGAGCACCTTTTGGAGCGGGGACAGGTGCAAACGGATCAGTGTCGCACGGGGAACGCGAAGGACACGGTGGCAGCGATGAAAGCTTAGCGGAGACTCGCCATCGACGAGCACGGCGGCGCTGCACCTCGACCCTCATGGCAGATCGTGACAGAGGCAGAAATAGGGGGCAGGAAGAGAGGGGTTTGAACCGCCTGCTCACCAGGAGTTCAATGGCGGTGACAGCTTGAGCTGGGAGGGCTTGACGGCGAGGCAATCGTCGTCGATCCCCTTCGGCTCCGGCGGAAAAAAGGCGGCTCGAGCTCGAATTCGTCGGCTACGGAGGCGCCTTGCTCGCCATCTTCTGCAGCTCGACGATGCACTCGAAGGGGAACACGGGGGACAGCTTCAAGACGCTCCGGGACGTCGATGGCCACGCGGGGGCTCAACGGCGCTCCGGCGATCCTCTCGGTCTTCTTCAAATCCGGCAAAAACGGAGGGGGCAAGTGCACTGGAGGGAGGGGAATGGAGCTGGGCGTCTCCCAGACGTGCGAGGCGAAGGGATAAGGCTCGGGGCAGGCAGGCAGCTGCCTGTCGTGCCCACGGCGCTCGCCGGCGAGGTGCTTGCCTGCCTGGAGGGGAAGAAGACGCATGTACCCCCTCCAGGTGGGCTGGGCCGGCTGAGGTGAGTGGGCCTCGCCCCTGGGCGAGAGGTAAGCTCCTCTGCTTCCTTTTCTTATTTTTCTTTTCTGACATTTGTTTTGGCTAGCTAAAAAAAATAGCAAACCATTTTATAAAATGCTGAAACTTTTTATGTGGCATCACAATATACTTGGCTAGCCACTTGTAAAGTTTGAACATTTTTAAAATTCAAATTATTTGAATCTTAACTCAAATAGGGGTTTTTGATTAATTCCAAGGCACTGTTTGAATATTTTGAAAAATCCATGATCATGGGGTGGGTCCCACATCACTTGATATGTGATCACACTCATTTATAAGACTTTTCAAAAATCTAACATGAATTTTTGGAGAAGATTGTTATCTAGCCTTTTGAATTAATTCATCTGGGGGTGGCTCCTTCTCCCATTTTTCTTTTGAATTTGATTTCAATGACTTCTTTTGAAATTTTTTAACATGATGCAAGATGACTTTGATCCTAGCACATTACCTAACAGAGGGTTCTGACAGTCGGTGTCAATTAGCGGGCCGAGGCTGTATCTTCATGGGCCTTCTGTCTTCATGGACACCAGGTAGGCTTATCCGTAGGAGTCGTGGGGTCACCCCCTCGTCAGTACCTCAAGGCAGAAACTCTCAACCTTGATTTGATCAAGTGATTTTGAAGTAATCAAAATATTGAGATGGACTGCAATTTCATGAAACTGAGTGGGAGCTTTGGAGACTTCCTGAAAACTTGGAATGCAGAGAGCATTTTCTGAGTAGGAGCTTTGGGAGCAATATTATTATGTCTGACATAATTAGAATAGAAACTTAATAAAAGCTTACTTATAGATATATGTCGGATATATTTGAGTGGGAGCATAATGTCAATTTCATATATATACGATGATATATGTGAAAACAATCTCATATATATACGTTGATATACATGGAGATTAAGGCTAATAAGATGAAAGGATTACGAGAATCTTATATGAACGAAATACAGATCTGTCACACACTAAAATCTATAAGGATAGATTAGGACACGTGTAATGAACATCAAAAGGATTGGAATGATATCCTAAACAACAAAAGGTTCTTGTGGATAGGAATTATATAAAGGATGTAAAACCTTAATATCACAAAATAATGTTTTAATGGAAGAATAGGGATGCACTTTGTCTCAAGACATGTGATCCTATATGACCTTTGACATATGATTCTACCATAAAACGGAAGTTGTGAATCCAATAAAAGAATGACTCAAAGGTTCTTAGAAGAAGAACAGGTTCCGATGTGCTTGGTTGGCAAAACACAGAACCTGAGGAAAGTCCAAGCATTCAGTATCTGAAGAGAAACTGAGGACAATACTCTGAAAGATAGAAAAGATAATATACTTGAATCTAATATTGGATTACGATTGCAAGCCTTATTATGGGTCTATATGAATTAGAGATATCACCAAAAGGAATAGAAAGGAAATGTGAGCTATAATTTCACGAACCAAAACTCTACAAAATATAAATATCTACTTAAGGAAGTAGAAGGTTGAATAAAGTTTAGCGTAAGAAGTTTAGACTTCTGGCTGAGTGTATTTTTCAGCATACATGACTATGGGAGTCCTAGGGACTAAAACCATTTTTCATTAGAGAATACTGTAAAATAAGAAGTCTCACTCTCCCGCCAAACTTATAATTCAAGCATTATTAGATAATGAAGGGTATATCAAGCAAATTGACCAATACCTGTTCCAAAGGAACATACGAATCTGAAAGGGTACAGATCATTGACGAAACCTCTTCCATGAGCAAGCATGATCAATAAACACTTATATGATAAGATGATTATGATCAAGAAAATATGCAGCTAGATTATTTGCTATCCAGTGCAAGTGGGAGACTGTTGGATATATGCTCTAGAGGCAAATAATATATGATTATTCCAATATATCTAAATAAGTTCATGACCAGTTTCATACTGTGCTGGAAGTGTATCAGTGAAACAATGATACAGATGTGGTATAGAAACAACTAGAGTTCCTAGTCAGCCTCTCATGATGACTGGTTTATCGTCAACTGATGATTGTGGTTTCACGATCATGGACAATCAAGTCAATTGACGGTAAGGTCACCTCATTGAATGAATTACGTGATGAACATTACCCAATGGAAGCATTGCAACATGATCAAATCGTAAAAGTTCAATGTTGTAATTACACAACGTAGTAGCCTATTCCTTTGACCGTGAGATCACGCATAATTGCCTTCTGAGGATGCTTTGAGTGCATTAACCGTCACACTGAAACATGGTGACCATAAAGGTGTATCTTGGGCTATCCGATGGGATATGTTGAGGAGTGTTGATTCAAGAGCGGAATTTGTCAATCCATATAATGGAAAGATACTTCATGGCCAACTCGGTGAGATTGCATCCATAAAGCTGCGCAGCGTGTGACTAGGTCACAAGGATGAATATCACGGAACGAGTGAATAAGATTTGTCGGTAACAAGATACAACTAATGCATTGGATTCAATTGATCGAATCTTGGACTAATCTAGTATCGCATGACAAAGGGAATGGTATACAACGTGTACGGTTCAATCGGTTACTTCCGGAATGCACAGGGGTCATTATGGGCATCCAGGTCCCGCTATTGATCATTGGCCGTAGCCTTTGTCTCGGTCATGACTGGAGTGTTCTCGGACCGTAGGGTAACACACTTAAGGGCTCGATGAATATCAGAGACCTTTTCGGAACTATCGGAGTTACCGGAGAAGAGAGAAAGACGTATCGGAAAAGTTCCGTGTTGGTCCGAAGGACGTTCGGAGTGAGCTGGAAGGAGTTCCGGATCATCGGAATATGAAATAACATGTATTATTTATTAATTAAGTGAATTAATAATTAATAATAATTTATTTCAGATTAAAAAGTGCAATGGGCCTTATTTGTGAAAGAAGCCCATTAGGGGAAGGAGGAAAAAAAGGGAAAAGGAAAAGAAAAAAAGGGGGGGCGCCATGGGCCTTGGGGCCCATGTGGGTAACGCCCCACTTCCCCCCTCCACCTAGCCGCACCCTCCCCCCTTGGCAAGGGATTAGTCCCACATTGCCAAGGGAAGGGGAGTTGACTCCTTCCGTCTGCCTATATAAAGATAGGCAGGGGTGCACTTCTTTAATACATAAAAATTCACAGAGAATTCAATATTACTCCGAATTGAGATCAGTTTTCACCGGTCTTCTCCCCTCTCTCGTCTCTCTCAAGCCGGGGTCCCCTTGTCTGGAACCTGTGCTGGGATTGAGGCTTCTCTGCTACGCGGACGCCGTCGTGCTGCCGAAACTCCGGCTCCGGGAGGTCTACTTCCGCCACCTCCGCTGGATCGGAGAACGGAGGTCTTCATCGAGTCATTACGTGTGCGAATACTACGAGGTGCTGCACGTGCGACACTACCACCCAACAGGGTGCTAACACAGCCAGGGGGCTGTGAAAGGTTTACAGCTTCATCAACCATGTTTGCGGGAACGTTTCCCGCGCAACAGACTACACCCCGAGGTATGTTTCCGCAAGTCTTTCCGTTACGGCATTACATCTATATAGATCTTGGGTTAAGGGCGACGCTAGTTAGAAAAATTTGTTTTCTGCTGCGAGACCCAATAGATGGATGGTTGGGCGCTGCATGAATGAGAGTGGACATGTAATAAATTCTAACACGGGGCAAGGAACACAGAAAAGCAATGATCATCTAGGCAAATATCAAACATTAGGCATGTATCCCATAGGTAGTTGTGCGTACTTGCAATAAGAACTTGCACAACATCTTTTGTCCTACCATCCCGCTACGAACGGGGCCAAAGGGAACTTATGGAGATTAAGGTGCTCCTATCAAAGAGCACCAGAAGAAAGCAAGAAACTGAATGGATACATGAAATCCTGAAATTATGGACCATCCCCTTTGGTGTCCCAAGCTGTCACCTTTGGGATCGCCGGTTCCAGACCATAATAGGTGCATACAACTCGTAGATAGGATCTCAAACATAAATATACTCATGAAAACATAAGTGGTTCAGATCTGAAAACATGGCACTCGGGACCAAAGTGACAAGCATTAAGACCAACAAGTTGTAGCAAACATGATAAACACCAAAGTAGATGATAGTCAACATGCCCCCAACAATCTGAAGAACTATTACATGATCAAACTCATCCAATCCCTACCATCCCCTTTGCCTACTACAAGGAATTACTCACACATGTGAAGAGAAGTCATGGAGGGATGATGGATTGGTGATGGTGATGACGATGGCGATGATCTCCCCTCTCCGGAGGCCAAATCAGCCTCCAGATTAGCCCTCCCGAGGAAGAACAGAGGGTGCCGGCGGCTCCGCGACGGGTTCTGGAAAAGCGACTTCTGTTTCGGGGTTTTCCCGTCACGGGAATAAATAGGAGCGTCGATAGGACACCATAGGAGGGGGGAGGCCCCCATGAGGCCAGGTGGTGCGGCCAGGGGTGGGGCCGCGCCAGCAGGGCACCTGGAGCCCCTGTGCCCCCCTGTGCCCCCTCTGGTTCGTGGAAGCTTCGGGTGCGTGGATTTTTTTATGAATTTCCTGGGAATTTTTTGAGATGTCCAAAAATCCATTTTCCTGCACACAATAAAACCATACAGGCAGCTCTGCTGAAAATAGCGTCAGTCCGGGTTAGTTTAGTTCAAATCATGCAAGAATGAGGGCAGAACAATGGCAAAAGTGTTTGGAAAAGTAGATAAGTTTGGGACGTATCAACAAGCATATCAAGCATCAATTTCATCACAAAGGATATTTCAAAAGAATCCATGGGATCATAGCAATCAATTTAGCATTCATCCTCCGTTAGAAAGCATGGAGGGCAATGAAATAATGTAAGAGTTAAAGAGTTACTCTCATTAGAAGTTAGACATGGGTAGCTACTCCATTCTTCCTCATTTTATTCGTCACTCTCCTCCTCTTTTTCATCCAAGGAGCTTTCAGTTTCAGCAATTTCTTCTTTCATAGAATCCTGCAAAGCATTAGTCTCTTCCTTTGGAGGAGAGATTCTCTTAAGATAGTCAGTAATATAAGGATTATCATTTTAATTCTCAAAGCAATATTTAAGTATAGCAAGACTCTCAGATTTGTAAGGCGCATCATCAATATTCTCAAGCAAGGAAGTAATTTCATAGGCACCCTTAAAAGCAACAATTTCTCCAGTATGTTCTACATCAAAGAAATCATAATGTCCCTTAGCATAAGAAGGCAAGGTTTCATTATCATTACACCACATTGGAAAGGTAGCTGTTTAAATTCCATGTAGCAACAAGATTTATCATAACAAAAAGATTTATCATATAAATAGCACAAATATTTAGCATATCGATCAAGTTTATTTACTAGCTTCCATAAATCTATCCCTTTTTGAGATAAAAGATGTTCCTTGTAATGTTTTTTTGATCCTCTGTGAACCCACCTTGCCAATACGATGTGGTTTCAAAGAAACTAACCATCGTTAGCAAACATAGGTATAAAGTAAAAGCATACTTCTTGAGTGAACTTATAAGTAAAGCCCTGCGCCCTCTCAACGACGCCAGATGATAGTCTTGATAATCCATAAGTGTAGGGTTCACAACAGTCTTCGAGGGAAGTGTAACCCAATTTATTGATTCTACACAAGGGGAGCCAAAGAATACTTATAAGCCTTAGTAGTTGAGTTGTCAATTCAACCCCACCTGAAAAGGTACTAGACAAAGTGCATTAGTAGCAACGGTGCCAGAAAATAGTGGTGCGTTGACGGGTGTAACCTTTTCAGACTTCCTCGGTCACCAACACTACAAAGTAGTAATAGTGAAGCAACAACAACAATAGTAAGAATGGAAGAAATGAAGATGAAAGATGGACTGGAGTTCAAGGTTTCAACAGTGGTAACTCTCCAAGAAAAATAACAAGTGTAGGGTGAACAAATTATAGTTGGTCAATTAACAAAATTGCACTAACTCTAGAAAGAACATACTAGATCTTCCTAGTCTATGAACCATATATACGTAGGCATGTATTCCGTATATAGTTGTACGTGTTTGCCATAAGAACTTGCACAACATCTCTTGTCCTACCGTCCCGTTGCCGCGGGGCCAATAATGGTGTTGGGGTTCGTAGCAGAAAACAAAAAAAAACATTCTAACTAGCGTTGCCCATAACAAAGATTTATCTAGTTGTATTACTGTAACAGAGAAGGTTTCGGTGACATACCATTGATGTAGTACATTACGGGGGAAACATTCCCACAAACGTGGTTGATGTAGTCGTACAATCCTCACGGCCTCGAAGCCATGTAGACGCCCTCATGAAGAGTGCCACACGTGAAGCACCTCGTAGTACTCACACACGTACGATGCTCGATGATGACCTCCGATCTCCGATCCAACAAATATTGCGGAAGAAGACCCTTCGGACCGGAAGTTCCGCAGCATGACGGCGTAGTGCGATGTAGTTGTCTCTCACTAAGGTGTAGGAGAAAACGGGAGAGAAAACAACCTCTTGGAGGATAAGGGGAGGTTTCCCTTAGAAAGAATAATCGATATATTATGTATTTTATAAGTGCACCCGTCGGCATCTATATATGGGACAAGGATAAGAGATCAAAGCCTCCTACCTTAGCAATATGGGACTAAACCCATGTGCTAGGGAATGGTGGCCGGCCAAGGGGGTAGGGGTGCGTCACCCACATGGGCCCCAAGGCCAATGGCGCCTGCCCCCTTGTGGGAGAGAGCCTCCCTCTCATTTTCCCCTATAAGGACTTTTTCTAAAAGAAGGCCCATTGCACTTTTTAAATTAAAATAAAATGTTATTAATTATTAAATCACTTAATTAATAATAAAAACATATTATTTAACTCCTCTTGCTCCAGAACACCTTCCAGATCACTCCGAAACTCTTTCGGATCAACACAAAACTTTTCCGATTCCTTCTTCTCTTTTCTCTAGTAATTCCGATAGTCCTGAAACCGTCTTCGATATATCACTGAGCCCTTAAGTGTGTTACCTACGGTTCATAAACACTCCAGACATGACCGAGACCATTCTCCGATCAATGATCATCCGCGGGACCTGGATGCCCATAATGACCCCTGTGCGTTGATACGTCCAAAACGTATCTATAATTTATGCATGCTCCATGCTTATTTTGTGTGTTATTGCTATGATATTGATGAACTTACATACACTTTTGATCATATTTGGACTAACTTATTAACTCAGTGCACCCCAGTGTCAGTTCCTGTTTTCTACTGTTTTTCTATTTCAAGTTTCCCCCATATTAAAAGTGCTCCAAAAATTTGGGAAAAATCCAATAAAAAATCAGCGCTTCAGAAGCTTCGGGAATCACCGAGGGGGGCTAGAGGGGACCCACCAGGGCCCCAGGCGCCCTCCCGGCGCGCCCTAGGGTGGGGCAGTGCCAGGGGGCCGCCTGGACCCCTGGTGCCCCCCCTGGCTGCCCCCCTTCGCCCATATATTCTCTGTGACGCAAAAACCCCGAGTTGGGAACCCTTTTTCACGATCTCTCCTCTGTTCCGCCGCCGCCGCGTTTCCAAGATCGGGAGCACTAGGAGACCTCTTCCAGGAACCCTGCCAGAGGGAGGAACCACCTCCGGGAGCTTCTCCACCACCATGGATGCTTCCCGGATGAACCGTGAGTAGTCTACCTTGGACCATGGGTCTATGATCAGTAGCTATGTGATGTTCTCCTCCCCTCTTTGTTCTTCATGGATTATACCTCGTGAGCTGTCCTACATGATCGAGGCACATACGTAATCTTTCTGCTGTTGCTATGCTGAGTTTGCTGGGATCCGATGGATTATGAGACCATGTTCAGATTGTGTTTGAGTAATATATTTGATTCTCCTATTTTAAATTTATGTTCTAGAGTAATTCTTGCATGTTCTCCGTTGCTGTTTATTGCTTTGGCCAAGTAGTAGTTAGTGAATCCAAGAGGGAGCTTTATGCATGATTGTGGGTTCATGCCCCCTGATGACTAGCTTGAGTGACAGAAACATGAGTCTAGGGGATGTGTTGTTGCCACAAGGGGGAAAACAACGGTGCTTGTATTTGCGGGTGCAAGGATTGCTTACTTTACGCAAAGTTCTTTAATGCAGTTGTCTGTTGCTTTGAGTTTGCACTTTGGGTGGGATTCGCAACTTAATATCAGCGAGATGTTCTGGATAGATATCTCAAGGTGGATGATTAGTAGGTAGATGCAGATGGATTTCGGTCTACTTGTCTTGGCATACCGCCCATGCTTTTGAGCCTCTTCCTTTCTTTATAGTATAGTTAGCATTGGTTTGCGCACATAATCCTGTCAATTGCCCAGCTGTAATTTGTTTACCTCGCATGACTATTTTATCGTCTTTTGGGAGAGAGACATCACTAGTGAACATCATGGGACCCCGGTCCATATTTCCAATACTGTTACACCCACTATCAATTTACTGCTTTATTTACTTTTCCGTTACTATCACTATCATTATTATCCCGTGCGTTTTTTATCCTTTGTAAACAACAAGGCCAAAGGAATTGACAACTCCTTTGTACTCGTTGGGAAGCAAAGTTATTTGCTGTGTGTGCAGGTCCAGGTGAAGTAAGCAACCCTGAGTTGTGAACGACGTCATTGTTCACTTCACCACCTTCTTGTATTTGTTGGAGTCCTATTGGTTCGACACTCAACCTTAGCATCTTCCCTAAGGGAAATTGCCGCTATGCTACAGCTCACCTTCCACTTTGGGTAACCAACGAGGGGAGATAAGTAAACTCTCGTGACATCATGCGTCCCGAAATAAATCGACTGAACCATCCACTTTGTATTCAATTCCCTTTGTCTCTCCGATACTGGATTTTTTCGAGATCCGATCATTGGCATCATCATACCTAGTTCAATCTCTTTACGACAAATACTACTTTACTCGTTCCGTTATATTTCATCCTCGTGACCTAGTCACACGCTGCGCAACCTTATGGATGCAATCTCACTGAGTGGGCCCAGAGTACCTATCCGTCAAGTGGATGGACAAATCCCGCTCTTGATCCACACTCCTCAACATATTCCTTCAAAATACCCGAGAGACATCTTTATGATCACCATGTTACGGTGTGATGTTGGATGCAATTAGAGTAGTCTCCGGTAATAGTGATTATATGTGATCTCACGGTCTAAGAAATAGATTACTACGTTCCTTAATTACAACACTAAACTTGTATGACTTGATCATGTTGTAATACTTAAGTTGGGTACGTTCATCATATCATTCACCCAATGATGTGACCCCATTTTCAATTGACATAAATGTCCATGATCGTGAAACCCCGATCACCTGTTGACACATGAGCTAGTTTTTATTAGAGGCCTACTACGAACCCTGGTTTGATTTTATACCACACATGTATCATTGTTTCATTGATACAGTTATAGCACAGTATAAAAATTATTATGAAATTATTTAGATATAATGTAATAATCAAGTATTCTTATTTGCCTCTAGAGCATATCTCCAATAAATGGAACTTATGAAGATTTAGGTGCTTCTGTCAAAGAGTACCGGAACAAAGCAATAACACTCTATGAACATATGTAATCCTCAAATCATAGCCCATCCCTTTGGTGTCCCAAGCTGTCATCATTGAGATCGCCGATTCCGGACTATAATAGGTGCACACAACCGTAGATAAGATCTAGAACAAAAAATATAATCATGCAACCATAAAGAGTTCGGATCTGAGATCACGCTACTCGTTGATACGTCTCAAACGTATCGACTTTTCCAAGCACTTTTGCTATTGTTTTGGCCTCATTTTTGCACGATTTGAATGAAACTAACCCGGACTGAAGCTGTCTTCAGCAGAGCTGCCTGTATGGTTTTCTTGTGTGCAGGAAAAAGGATTTTTAGGTGTCCCGGAAAATTTCAATAAAAATAGAGAAAATCCACGCACCAGGAAGGACCAGTGCCAGGAGATGGGCCAGAGGAGGTCCACCCTTGACCCAGGTGGCCAGGTGGCGCGGCCAAGCCCCTGGCAGCGCCAGAAGGGCGCCTGGGTGGGGCCCACCTCCCCTGGTGCCCTACATTGGCCCCTATTTTTACCCGAGATGGAGAAACCCCAAAACAGAAGTCATTTTTGCCAATTCTCGTCACGGAGCCGCCGCCACCCTCTATTCTTCTCCGGGAGAGCTAATCTGGAGGCTGCTTTGGCCTCCAGTGAGGGGAAATCGTCGCCATCGTCATCATCATCGCCACTCCATCACCCATCCATGACTTCCCCTTTCACGTGTGAGTAATTCCCTGTTGTAGGCGAATGGGATGGTAGAGATTGGATGAGTTAGATCATGTAATAGTTCATCAGATTGTTGGGGGCATGTTGCCTATCATCTACTATGGTGTTTATCATCTTTGCTACTACTTGTCGCTCTTCATGCTTGTGACTTTGGTCCCGAGTGCCATGATTTCAGATCTGAACCCTATGTGTTTTCATGAATATATTTGTGTTCTTGATCCTATCTATGAGTTGTATGCACCTATTATAGTCCGGAACCGGCGATCCCAATGGTGACAACTTGGGACACCAAAGGGGATGGACTATAATTTGAGGATTCCATGTATCCATTGATTGTTAATGCTTTGTTCCGGTGCTCTTTGACAGGAGCACCTTAATATCCATAAGTTCCTTTTGTCCTTGTTTGTAGCGGGATGGTAGGACAAAAGATGTTGTGCAAAGTTCTTATTGCAAGCACACACAACTACCTTGGGATACATGCCTAATATTTGATATTTGCCTAGATGATCATTGCTTTTCTGTGTGCCTTACCCCAAGTTAATTACATGTTATCTCTCATCCATGCAGCACCCAACCATCCTTTCCCCTAGCGTACAGTGTTTTAATACTGTTGGTTGCAAGTTGCTTTATTTTTGTCGTTTTACTTTCGTGCTTTGCCACCACTATTTCTGTTGCCACCATCACTTCCATATCACCGTTACTACTAATATCTCATTGCCAATCAAGTATCTTTCAGGTGGGGTTGAATTGACAACTCAACTGTAAAAGCTTATAAATATGCTTTGCTCTGATACGGTGAGGATAGTTCTCACTCCTCGTTGGTTACCCCAAGTGGAAGGTGAGATGTAGCGTAGCAGCAAATTTCCCTCGGTGAAGATACCAAGGTTATCGAACCAGTAGGAATCCAAGAGATACAAGAAGGTGACAACGGTGCCAGAAATTAGGCGGTTGACATGGACCTGCACACAGCAACAAATAACTTTGCTCCCAACGAGTATAGAGGAGTTGTCAATTCCTCCGGCCTTGCTGTTTACAAAGGATCAACGCAAGAGATAATGATAGTGGCAACTGAAAGTAAAGACTAAAAGTAAATTGAGGGTGTAAACAATAATGTGAAGATGGACCTGGGTCCCATGATTTTCACTAGTGATGTCTCTCTCCCAAAATACGATAAAAGTGATAGCGAGGTAAACAAATCACAGCTGGGCAATTGACATGATTATGAAGGCACCGCAATGCTAACTATGCTGCAAAGAAAGGAAGGGATCAAAAGCAATGGCAGTACGCCAAGGTAAGTAGACTGAAATCCAACTGCATCTACTACGAATCATCCACCTTGAGATATCTATCCAGAACATCTCGCTGGTATTAAGTTGCGAATCCCACCCAAAGTGTAAACTCAAAGCAACAGACAACTGCATTAAAAGAACTTTGCGTAAAGTAAACAATCCTTGCATCCGCGGATACAAGCACCGTTGTTTTATCCCTGGTGGCAACAACACATCCCCTAGTCTCATGTTTCTGTCACTCAAGCTAGACATCAAGGGGCTGAACCCACAATCAAGCATAACGCTCCCTCTTGGAGTTGCAACAACTCAGTTAGCCAAAGTAAAATACGGCAACGGAGAACATGCAAGAATTTACTCAAGAACAAAATATAAAAGAGAAGAACCAAATATATTACTCATCACAATCTGAACATAGTCCCATAATCCATCAGATCCCAACAAACTCAGCATAGCAACAACAGAAAATTACAAAGGTGCCTCGATCATGTGAGGCAGCTCACGAGGTCTCGAAAGTGGAAGCACAAAGAGGGGAGAGATAGATCACATAGCTACTGGTCATGGACCCATGGTCCAAGGGGGACTACTCACGGTACATACGGGAGGCGTCCATGGCTATGGATGGTCTCCCGGAGGGGGTTCCTCTTCCCGGCAGGGTGCCGGGGCAGCTTCTCCAGGCAGCCCCGATCTTGAAACGGCGGCGGCGGCGGTACAGAGGCGAGATCGCAAAAAAGAGATCGATATTAGGGGTTTCCACCCTGAGGGCTAAATATAGGCGGACGGGGTGTCGAGGGGACCCAAAGGGCAACCAGGAGGTCCCCTGGCGCGGCCTAGGGTGGGGCAGCGCCAAGGACCCTTCTAGAGTTCCTGTGGTGTCCCCCCTCCGCTGCCTTGGTGATTCCGGAAGCTTCCGGTTCGCTGATTTTTTATCTGATTTTTCTGGATTTTTTGGAGCACTTTTAAGGGCCGGAAAACCTGAAATACAAAAATAGCAGGAAACAACAACTGGCAGCTGGGTGCACAGGGTTAATAGATTAGTACAAATATGCTCAAAATTGTATGAAAGTTCAAGCAAAACATGGAAAGTCACACAAAACATGCATGGAGCAAGCAGAAATTATAGATACGTTTGGGACGTATCAACATCCCCAAGCTTAATTCCTGCTCGTCCTCGAGTAGGTAAATGATAACAAGCATAATTTCTGTGGTGACATGCCACACAACCATATAAGGACTTTTAAGTAAAGCAATCAAAGCATGCAATTCAATTCAAGTCTTAACAAGCAAGAGTCTATATTAGTATTGAAACAAGCAACTAAAGAACAAAAGGTGCAAGAGCTCTCGTTGTCCGTGACTCGAATGTCTCCAGATGGTGTTTGCGTGCAAGCAGGGGACTGGGAAAAAGAGAGAAAAAAGGTTGTTGAGAACAACTCTCTACTAAAGTTTCACACTTGGTCTCCTTTGGATTCTTATCTTGACTCGTCCCCAGACCACTAGCCAGGTACAAGTCAAACTGATCCACTCCCTTTCGATATTTTGAACACTCATGCAATGGATGAGCATGAGCAAGAAAGTTGACACCTAAAAGGCGAAACAGAAAGAATGTGGAGGAGGAAGACAAAAAGGTGTGAAAGGCTCACATCAATGAGGACAATCATAGGCGAGAGAAGGCCATATGATAGATATGATGTGAAGAGTAGGGATTGCCATGCAACAGATGCACATGTGAGCTAAAAGCTCTCCAAGGGAACTAGTGGGGGTGCATATAACTTGCTTGCCCAAGAAGACCTAGAGCTCGTTTGAGGAGGCTCATCATTGGAATATACAAGCCAAGTTCTATAGTGTGAAGGTCCCCACATAGCTATTTGCATGATGATGATCTCTATGGCATACAAGGGATAGAGGATGAAGTACTAGTGTGGATCTCTCAAAAGGAATAGTAGTGTGCCCCCTTCTCTCTTTTTATTTTTCTTTTTCTCTTTTTTCTATTTTTCTGTATTTTTGGTGGCCTCAATGGCTCTTTCTATTTAACTCTCATTTGTCCTCTTTGGGATCTTTTGATTTTGTCCTCTTTGGGATATTTTCCTCACTTTAGGGGCAACACTCTATATTTTACAAGAATATAGGAGATCTTTCACACTTTACAAAGGTACTCACATAAAGAAGATATAACTATCATGATGCAAATGTATGCTTCTGCCAGGATAGCAGGATGTAGCATGTATGACATGAGGATCAATTCATGAGAAGGTGGATGTTGCATGGCAATGTATCTCAGAAAGGCTATGGAAATGCCTTGTAGGTAGGTATGGTGGATGTTTTGAGGAAAGATATAAGGAGGCTTATGATGATAGAGCGTATCGTGCCAAGGGTTTAGATGCACCGGAGAAGTATGCGCCAACTCTCAAGGTGAGAAAGGGTAATGCACGGTACCGAAGAGGCTAGAAAAAGTATAGGTGGGTGGAAGTGTCAACTTTCGAATACTCACATTAGTCCGAAGAACTCATGCACTTATTATCGGTAACTCTCAATCTAATCAGGAGGTTCACAAAGAGACAAGTACCCCGAGGAGGACTGTATGGGGGTTTGGTTATCCTTGCGCATCCTCGACTCATGATACGTGAGTGTTCTCTAATACTCGAACCCTCCAGAGGTTAGTGATCAGTCTAGCAGCTAGAGTTCTCAACAAGGGTTTTTGGTTTTCGAAAATCACACGGATTGCCCAAAATACGACATCTATCACTAATAGGATCGAGCTCTTGACACCAAAAGTTCAAACATTACTCTAGTCAATACCTCAAAACTATTGCAAGTTACTACTACAAAGAGAACAACAACTTCAACTACCTACTTCTAGTCAAGACACAAAACTCAGTGCAATAGGCAAACTCTCTAACAAGATAAAACATGCAACCTATAGAAAGTTCAACCTAAAACAAAAGGAAAGCTCTAGAAAAACTAAAGCACTACAACTAAACAGAGCAGCAGCTAAGAAAAGAAAAAGAACAACTCACAGCTAAAAGAATAAGCATGCAAATCCTATGAGGAGTTCTAGTTCAAGCGGAGCGTGTATCTCTCCCACACAAAAGAGTAATCTGGGGTCTAACTTGTTACTACAGCAAACAAAGCAAAAGAAAACTAAAAATAAAACCTAAGAGCGAGACGCTCCAAGCATAGCACATAACACATGAAGTGATAAAAATATAGTGCAACGAGGGACGAACTGATAATTGTTGATGAATAAGGGGATGCACGGGGGCATCCCCAAGCTTAGACGCTTGAGTCTCCTTGAATATTTATTGGGGGTGCACATGTGCATCCCCAAGCTTGAGCGTTTGACACTCCAGGATCTTCTTTCATCGTCTTCCATCGCACACTTGAAAACTCCCTTCATACATAACTCATTGAAGACTGATTAGAGAGGTTAGTATCGTATTAAAATAATTTTTCCCTTACTGGAAATAAAGATTATCTTGAAGATCTACTGTTTCTAAAGATTTCCAAAAAGTTTTTGCAAAGAAAAAGCAAGCTTAACGTTTGCAAAAGTCAAGAGAGACAAAATGTGGCAGAATCTGTGAAAAACAGAACAGCAGGTAGAAACGAATTTTTTAGGGATACTTCTACAACTGAAATAAAAAAACTCAGAACATACGCAAGTTTTGTAATTGTATAGAGCACGCTGTGTAAAAATTTCAGCTCAAAAAGATGAACTGGGATTTTTCTCTGATTTTTCTAGTCACGAGGACAGAATCTGTTTTCTGGACAGCATGTCACAACTTTCACTTCCCTTGTCGTATGAGGCTATAAAAGGCACAAATCTTGAAAAGTAAAGATACAATGATGTTGCTACAGTACTAACAATCATCAAGACCACTAAGAACAGAATAAAAGCAAAAATAAAACCTAAATTCGTTGCGGGTTGTCTCCCGAAAGCGCCTCTTTATAGACATTAGCTAGGCTTAAAGCAGAAGATCAAAGTTCTCCAAAATCATCGGAAGGTTCACCAACGATATCAAAAGGGTTTTCAATAATCTCATCCTTGTCCTTCCGAGGTAAAAGGTACGTACCTTTTTCTTTACCACGCAAACGTATTTGTCCTTTACCTATATCAATGAAGCCTTTCATGGCTCGGAGGAAGTCCCTTCCAAGCACTATATTTCCTCGATTGGCCTTCATGATGAAGAAGTCAATATCCACACTTCTTTTAAGAAACATGACCTGGACATCTTTCAATCTTCCCTGGATCTCATAAATATCACCATTAGAGTGTTCATGGAAAGATGGAAATTTGTCCATGCTTGCAAGGTACAAAGAATCATAAATAAAGCTTTGCATTATAGAGACTGTAGATCCAATGTCACAAAAAGCAAGGAAGTTTTGATTAGAGATAAAAATCCTAACAAAAGGCTCCCAGTCATTTTCTATTTCCAAAATCTCCTCTCTAGGAGGATTTGGTTTTTCTACTACTTTTAAGTCTAGAGCATCAAGTTTCTTCTCAATAGTAGCAATTCTATCTATAACAGTATCAAGACCATCATAAACAAAATAACTAGATAAACCATGTATAATTTCAAGAGCTCTAGCTTCATCACACTCTAAAAAGTCTCCTTCAGCTATAAGATCAAGAGAGTGCTTACACCACTTAAAAAGGCCAAAGTAAAAATTTCTAAGCACAATTCTTATAGGTAACCAAGGCATATTTGCCTTATGTGCTTCAGAAATTCTGTCCCATGCCTTCTTCATATTCTCCCCGTTCCTTTGGTGGAAATCCAAGACCTCGGATTCCCTCATAGTACCAACTCCTAACATACTTGACCACACAAGAAAGGTAACAGGTATTTTTGGTATTTTTTATAAGGGACACAAAAGTAAAAACTGAAAGGTAAACTAACAAGACTAAAAAGCAAAGGTAAAAGATAGTGTGCAACTCCCCTATCTTGTAGACTGGAGTCCCCGGCAACGGCGCCAGAAATTAGCTTGATACGGTGAGGATAGTTCTCACTCCTCGTTGGTTACCCCAAGTGGAAGGTGAGATGTAGCGTAGCAGAAAATTTCCCTCGGTGAAGATACCAAGGTTATCGAACCAGTAGGACTCCAAGAGATACAAGAAGGTGACAACGATGCCAGAAATTAGGCGGTTGACGTGGACCTGCACACAGCAACAAATAACTTTGCTCCCAACGAGTACAGAGGAGTTGTCAATTCCTCCGGCCTTGCTGTTTACAAAGGATCAACGCAAGAGATAATGATAGTGGCAACTGAAAGTAAAGACTGAAAGTAAATTGAGGGTGTAAACAATAATGTGAAGATGGACATGGGTCCCATGATTTTCACTAGTGATGTCTCTCTCCCAAAAGACGATAAAAGTGCTAGCGAGGTAAACAAATCACAGTTGGGCAATTGACAGGATTATGAAGGCACCGCAATGCTAACTATGCTGCAAAGAAAGGAAGGGCTCAAAAGCAATGGGCAGTACGCCAAGGTAAGTAGACTGAAATCCAACTGCATCTACTACGAATCATCCACCTTGAGACATCTATCCAGAACATCTCTCTAGTATTAAGTTGCGAATCCCACCCAAAGTGTAAACTCAAAGCAACAGACAACTGCATTAAAAGAACTTTGCGTAAAGTAAACAATCCTTGCATCTGCGGATACAAGCACCGTTGTTTTATCCCTGGTGGCAACAGCACATCCCCTAGTCTCATGTTTTTGTCACTCAAGCTAGACATCAAGGGGCTGAACCCACAATAAAGCATAACGCCCCCTCTTGGAGTTGCAACAAATCACTTGGCCAAAGTAAAATACGGCAACGGAGAACATGCAAGAATTTACTCAAGAAAAAAATATAAAAGAGAATAACCAAATATATTACTCATCACAATCTGAACATAGTCTCATAATCCATCATAATCCAAATATATAAACTCAGCATAGCAACAACAGAAAATTACAAAGGTGCCTCGATCATGTGAGGCAGCTCACGAGGTCTCGAAAGTGGAAGCACAAAGAGGGGAGAGATATATCACATAGCTACTGGTCACGGACCCATGGTCCAAGGGGGACTACTCATGGTACATACGGGAGGCGTCCATGGCTATGGATGGTCTCCCGGAGGGGGTTCCTCCTCCCGGCAGGGTGCCGGGGCAGCTTCTCCACGCAGTCCCGATCTTGAAACGGCGGCGGCGGCAGTACAGAGGAGAGATCGCGGAAAAGAGATCGATATTAGGGGTTTCCACCCTGAGGGCTAAATATAGGCGGAGGGGGGGTGTCGAGGGGACCCACAGGGAAGCCAGGAGGCCCCCCTGGCGCGGCCTAGGGTGGGGCCGCGCCAGGGACCCTTCTGGAGTCCATGTGGTGGCCCCCCTCCGCTGCCTTGGTGATTTCGGAAGCTTCCGGGTCGCTAATTTTTTATTTTATTTTTCCGGATTTTTTGGAGCACTTTTAATGGTCGGAAAACCTGAAATACAAAAACAGCAGAAAATAACAACTGGCAGCTGGGTGCACTGGGTTAATAGATTAGTCCAAATATGCTCAAAAGTGTATGAAAGTTCAAGAAAAACATGGCAAAGTCACACAAAACATGCATGGAGCAAGCATAAATTATAGATACGTTTGGGACGTATCAGGCTCCCCTTGTGTCGAATCAATAAATTGGGTTAACTTACCCACGAAGACTGTTGTGATCCCCTACACTTGTGGGTCATCACTCATGCACTAGTAACAAGCAGTAAGATTGTTTTTGCAGCAACAATAATTCATAAACCTCTTAGGACTGATCATAATGTGACAGTTCATCGGTTCCCAACAAACACAACACCAATTACATCAAGTAGATCTCAGTCATGTAAGCAGCTCATGAGACCATTGTACTGAAGATCAAGGGGGAGAGAATACCAATAAGATACTGCCATGAACCCATAGTCCAAGGAGGAACTACTCAAGAAGCACCGTATGGATGAAGGAGGGTTGATGAAGATTGCCCCGGGGGCCAAGGACATCTCTGGCAGGGTGCTGAATAGGATCCTGGTGACCCCCAAAGCTGCCATGAAGCCGTAGTCCAAGGAGGAACTACTCAAGAAGCATCATATGGATGAAGGAGGGTTGATGAAGATTGCCCCGGGGGCCAAGGACATCTCTGGTAGAGTGCCGAACAGGATCCTGGTGACCCCCCAAATCTAGGTTTCGGCGGCGATAGAGATCGGAATCGCTTCTGGAAAAATTCTCTGTATATCTCGGGTTTTTATGTCCGAACTATAAATATAGACCAAAGCAAGGCCCGAGGGGGGTGTCCAGGTCACCCAGGAGGCCAGGTGGTGCGAGTACCTGATAGTCTCTCCTCGTTGGTTACCCCAAGTGGAAGGTGAGATGTAGTGTAGCGGAAAATTTCCCTCGGTGAAGATACCAAGGTATGTCTCCAGTAGGACTCCGGAGATGATAAGAAGGTGATAACTGCGCGAGAAGTTTGACGGTTGACGTGGACCTGCACACAGACACAAATAACTTTGCTCCCAACGAGTACAGAGAGTTTGTCAATCTCTCCGGCCTTGCTGTTTACAAAGGGTCAAACGCAAGAGATAAAAAGATAATAATGATTGGAGCTGAAAAGTAAATACAGGAAAATAAAATATCGTGTAAACAGTGATGAGAATATGGAACGGGGTCCTGTGATGTTCACTAGTGATGTCTCTCTCTGAAAAGACGATAAAACATCTATGTGAGGTAAAAAAATTACAGCTGGGCCATTGACAGGATTAAAAACGCACCGCAATGCTAACTATGCTACAAAGAAAGGACGAGGCTCAAAAGCATGGGAAGTACTCCAAAATAAGTAGACCGAAATCTAACTGCATCTACTACGAATCATCCACCTTGAGATATCTATCCAGAACATCTGGCTGGTATTAAGTTGCGAGCCCCACCCAAAGTGTAAACCCAAAGCAATAGACAACTGCATTAAAAAGCACTCTGTGTAAATTAAACAATCCTTGGAACCGGGGTGACAAGCACCGTTGTTTTCCCCCTTGTGGTAACAACACATCCCCTAGACTCATGTTTCTGTCATTCAAGCGTGTCATCGGGGGGCATGAACCTACAATCGAGCATAACGTTCCCTATTGGAGTCACTACCTACTACTTGGCCAAAGCAATAAACAACAACAGAGAACATGCAAGAATTACTTAGGAACAAAAATATAAAAGATAAGAACCAAATATATTACTAAATCACAATCTGAATCTTATCTCATAATCCATCAAATCCCAGCAAACTCAGCATAGTAACAGCAGAAAATTACATATGTACCTCGATCATGTAGGGCAGCTCACGAGGTCTAAACCATGAAGAACAAAGAGGGGAGAAGAACATCACATAGCTACTGATCACGGACCCATGGTCCCAAGGAAACTACTCACGGAACATCCGGGAAGCGTCCATGGTGGAGGGAAGCTCCCGGAGGTCAATCCTCCCTCCGGCAGGGTGCCGAGAAGGGTTATGCTGGCGCTCCCGATCTTGGAAGTGCGGCAGCGACGGAACAGAGGCGAGATCGCGAAAAAGGGTTATGTCCTTGGAGGTTTCGCGTCACGGGGATTAAATAGGCAAAGGGGCAGCCAGGGGGGCCACCAGGGGCCCAGGCCCCCCCCGGCGCGGCCAAGCCCCTAGCCGCGCCAGGTGGCCGCCTAGGGCCCAGGTGGGTCCCACCTAGTCCTCCTTCGGGACTCCGGAAGGTTCCATCACGCTTATTTTTTATCTGATTTTCCTGAATTTTTGGAGCACTTTTAATATGGGGGAAAACTGAAATAGAAAAACAGCAGAAAACAGGAACCGACACTGTGGTGCACTGAGTTAATAGGTTAGTCCAAATATGATAAAAAAGTCTATGAAAGTGTATCTAGATCATAGCAATATCACACAAAACATGCATGGAGCAAGCAGAAATTATAGATACGTTTCGGACGTATCAACATCCCCAAGCTTAATTCCTGCTCGTCCTCGAGTAGGTAAATGATAACAAGCATAATTTCTATGGTGACATGCTAGCAACCATATAAGAACTTTTGAAAGTAAAGCAATCAAGATATGTAATTCAATTCAAGTCATAACATGCAAGAGTCTATATTGGCATTGAAACAAGCAACGAAAGAACATTAGGTGCAAGAGCTCTTAGCTATCCGTGACTTGAATGTCTCCAAATGGTGTTTGCGTGCAAGAAGGGGGATATGGGAATATGAGAGAAAAATTATTTTTGTTGATAACTCAATATACTAAAGTTTCACACTTGGTATTCTTTGGAATCTTATCTTGACTCGTTCCCAGACCACTAGCCAGGTACAAGTCAATTTGATCCACTCTCTTTTGATATTTTGAGCACTCATGCAATGGATGAGCATAAGCACGAAAGTTTACACTTAGCATGGAAAATTTGATCCTCATCCTTGGAATATGTAAGCCAAGTTCTATAGTGTGAAGGGTCCCCATATAGCTATATGCATGTATGATCATCTCTATTGAGCACAAGATAAGAGGGAGTATGAGTGTGGATCTTTCAAAAGTAATAGTAGTGTTGCACCTTTCTCTCTTTTTACTTCTTTTTTCTCTTTTTTGTATTTTTTGGCGGCCTCAATGTCTCTTTCTATTTAACTCTCATTTTTCCTCTTAGGGATCTTTTATTTTGTCCACTTTGGGATCTTTTCCTCACTTAAGGGAAAACTCTATTTTACAAGAAGGTATAGAAGATCTTTCACACTTTACAAGGTACTGAAACATAAATAAGATGTAGCTATCATGATGTATGCAAAGGTATGCCTCTGCCAGTGTAGCAGGAACATATATGACATGAAGATCAAGTCATGAAGAGGTGGATGTTGCATGGCAATATATCTCGGAAAGGCTATGGAAATGCCTAGGTAGGTAGGTATGGTGTCTGTTTTGAGGAAAGATATAGGGAGGTTTATGATGACAGAGCGTAACATGCCAAGGGTTTGGATGCACCGGCGAAGGTGGAAGCCAACTCCCGGAGGGAGAAGAAGGCAATGCACGGTACGGAAGAGGCTAGCAAATATGAGGAGGTGGAAGTGTCAACTTTCGATACTTACATTAGTCCGAAGAACTCATGCACTTATTATCGGTAACTCCCAATCTAATAAGGAGGTTCACAAAGAGACAAGTACCCCGAGGAGGAGTGTATGGGGGTTTGGTTATCCTTGCGCATCCTCGACTCATGGTACGTGAGTGTACTCTAATATCCGATCCCTCCAAAGATTAGTGATCCATCTAGTAGCTAGAGTTCTCAACTAGTTTTTGTAGGTTTTGAAAATAACACGGATTGCCCAAAATATGACACCTATCACTAATAGGCTAGAGATCTTGACACCAAAAGTTCAAACATTACTCACAACAATTCCTCAAAACTACTGCCAGTTACTACTATCAATGAATAACAACCTCAATTACCTACTTCAATACAAGACACAACTCAGTGCAACAACCAACTCTCTCAACAAGATAAACATGAAAACTAAAGAGAATTCCAGCAACAAACTAAAAAAATACAAGGCTCTTGCTAAAGACAAAATAAAACTAAAACTAAACATGACAGCAGCTACGAAAAGTTAAAGAACACACAATAGAGAAAAGATAAGCATGAAAAGTCCTATGATGTGTTCTAGATTGGAGTGGAGCGTGTTTCTCTCCCACACAAATTAAGTTGGGGTCTAACTTGTTATGAACAGCAAGCAAAGCTAAAGAAAACTAAAAAGGAAACCTAAGAGCGAGACGCTCCAAGCATAGCACATAACGCATGAAGTGATAAAAATATAGTGAGACGAAGGATGAACTGATGATTGTTGATGGAGAAGGGGATGCACGGGGGCATCCCCAAGCTTAGACGCTTGAGTGTCCTTGAATATTTATTGGGGATGCATGGGGGCATCCGCAAGCTTGAGCATTTGACACTCCTGGATCTTCTTTCATCATCTTCCCTCGCACACTTGAAAACTCCCTTCATACATAACTCATCATAAGATGATTAGAGAGGTTATTACCCTTAAAATATATTTTCCCCACTGGATATAAACATATTCTTGAAGAGCTACTGTTTCTCAAGATTAACAAAAGGTTTTGCACAGAAAATTAAGCTTAAGGTTTGCAAAAGTAAGGAAAGGCAAAACGTGGCAGAATCTGTGAAAAACAGAACAACAGGTAGTAAAGATTTTTTTCCGGGCACTTCTGCAACTCAAATCAAAAAACTCAGAACATACGAAAGTTTCAAAATTGTATAGAGCATGCTCTATAAAAAATTCAGCTCAAAAAGACGAACTGGTCATTTGTTCCGATTGTTTCTGTCAAGGAGACATAATCTGTTTTCTGGACATCATGTCACAACTTTTGCTTCCCTTATCATAAGAGGCTATAACTTGGCACAAAGCTTGAAAATAAAGATACAATGATGTTGCTAAAGTAGTAACAATCATCAAAACCACTAAAACAGAAGTAAAAAACATCTTGGGTTGCCTCCCAACAAGCGCTTTCTTTTACGCCTTTAAGCTAGGCATAAAGCAAAAGAAGAATCAAGTTTTATCAAGAGCGAGAGAATAGTTAGCCCGTGTAACGGACTCGAAAGGTAACTTGACTTTCTTTCTAGGGAATTGTTCCATCCCCTTTTTGAGAGGGAATTGGAATTTTATATTCCCCTCTTTCATGTCAATAACAGCACCAACGGTGCGAAGAAAAGGACGTCCTAAAATAATTGGACATAAAGGTTCACACTCTATATCCATAATAGTAAAATCAACGGAAACATAGTTGTCATTGACAATGATAAGAACATCGTCGATCTTCCCCAAAGGTTTCTTTACGGAAGAATCGACAAGACGAACACCAAAAGAACAAGGCTCAAAGGGCTTCAATTCAAACATATCATACATTTTTTTGGGCATGACGGAGGTACTATCTCCAACGTCACGTAAAGCATAGCAAGAGAAGTTATTCAATTTAATTTTAATCATAGGGACCCAACCATTCACCCTGTGCAAAACCGAAACGAAACCGAAAACTGAATCGGAAAAAACCGAATTGAAACCGAAATTTCAGTTCTTCAGTTTTAGGTTTCAATTTCAGTTTTCAGAATAGCAAAACGTATTGATTTCGGTTTTTTCGGTTTAAAACCGAAATAAAACGGTTTAACCGAACAAAACCAAAAAGCCCAATCCAGCGTTCACCTCCTTGGCCCAGCGCCCCAGACGGCCAGCCCAACTCCTCCCTCCAACTCCAAGTCTCCAGTCCAACCCTACCTAGTCGCGCAGAGACTCGTACTCCGCAGTCCCGCAGACATCACACGAAGAAACGATGCGGAGCCGGCGGCGGCGCCCTAGCTAGCCTTCGTTCCTCTTCGCCATCCTCCCGTGATCCCGCCGCCGCGTCGCCGCGCCTGAGCTCGCGCCTGGGTGGATTCCCCGTGGTAGCCTTCGTTCCCTCCCCGTGGTGCGCGCTCTCGCCGACGTAGGGGGCTTCGCTGGGAACGCCCTCCCCGTGGTGCGCGCTCTCACCGCCGTCGCCGGCTGCGTCATCTCCCACCCAGATCTCGCGTGGAGCCGGAGCCGGAGAAGCCTGTACACATCGCTCTTCATTAGTCTTCCGTTGCTCTGTAGTTCGAGTGGAGCTGGAGCAGCACAGCAGTGAAGCCGGAGAAGCATGTACACGTCTGCAGACTGCAAGATGGTATTGTGTTGGTAAGACCTTGCCAATTTGCCATGCATCCAGATGGAGAAGCCTATACACGTCAGCAGACTGCAATATTTCATTGAACAAAACTTATGTGTGAAGGTTGATATGTCATGTGACTCATGTCTCCTACTCTTCTGTGTGCTAGTGTGGGGCTATTTCAAAACATCATCTGTGTCAAGAAAATTCCATATGATGTGTCATGTTTGCTTGTGTATGTCATACTATCTATCATGTATCATGTAATAAATTTTATTTGTGTCAAATAAATTTGCGTCAACTTTGGTTTTTTCGGTTATTACCGAACCGAACCGATAATAAATGGTTATTACCGAAGCCGAACCGTATCTATGTATAAAACCATATAAACCGAAGTATAAAAACCGTATAAACTGAAAACCGTATAAACCGAACCAAATGAAACTGAAAAAATCGAACGCACAGGCTGACCAACCATCATCTAGCTTCCTAGGTATGGAGGCTTCTATTCTAAGCTTCTCCTCCCTAGCTTTGATGAGAGAATTAGTGATATGCTCCGTGAAGGCAAGATTTAGTGTGCTAGTGTGGGGGTCTCTAGAAATTTTGTATAACAAGCTAATAACTTCTGAGAGGGTACAACTATCAAAATAAATATCACTACTATCAAAGGTGGTAGTAGTGTCTTCTAGGCTCACTTGTTTGAAACCCTCTATGTTCATAGGAGTTTCTTCTTCTACGGTTGAGGTATTAGCATCACCATTAACAGGTCCAATGGGACTAGGAGTGTGTTGGGTGCTAATAGTTTGGGTGTCCTCAAAAATTTGGATAGTGGCAACTGTGTGGTGTGTAGGAAGGCTCTTAATTCTATCCTCTTCATCTTTTTCTCTAGCCCATCTTTCTTTAATTTTAGCCATCATCCTAATATTTTCATTGATTTGAAATTGGATAGCATTAATAGGAGTGGCCTTATTTTCCTCAAGGGGAGAGGTTCTAATTTTAAGCATCTCAACATCAAGGGCTAAGCTGTCTACCTTCAAAGAGAGATTCTCTAAAAAAAATAGTTTCTCTTCTACACTCTTGTTGAAGGCTTTTTGGGTAGTGATAAAGTCTCTAAGCATGCTTTCTAATTCAGAAGTGGGGCTCTTGTTGCTAGGATAAGTGTTGTTGTTCCCATATTTGGATGGAAACGGTCTAGGATTGCTAGCACAATTACCCCTATAAGCATTGTTGTTGATGTTGTTTCTAGCAATAAAATTCACATCTACTTGTTCCTGAGCAACCAAAGAATTTAAAGGAACATCATGAGGATCAATAAAGGGTTGCTTGGTAAGTAGATACATAACCAAGTCAACCTTTTCATTTAGAGAGGTAATCTCCTCGATAGAGTTTACCTTCCTACCTGTTGGAGCGCGTTCGGTGTGCCATTGGGAATAGTTGGTCATCATCTCATCGAGAAGTTTTGTGGCAGCACCAATTGTAGTTGACATAAAGGTTCCTCCCGCGGCCGAATCTAACAGGTTACGCGAGGTAAAGTTCAAGCCAACATAAAAAGTCTGGATAACCATCCAAGTAGTCAAACCATGTGTAGGAAATTTCTTAACAAGAGATTTCATTCGTTCCCAAGCTTGGGCAATGTGTTCATTATCCAATTGCCTAAACTTCATAATGTTACTTCTCAATTGGATAATTTTAGCAGGTGGGTAGTATTTCCCAATAAAAGCATCTTTGCACTTATCCCAAGAATCTATGCTATTCCTAGGCAAAGATTGAAACCAGATTTTAGCTCCGTCCCTCAAAGAGAAAGGAAAAAGCTTGAGCTTAACAACATCACCTTCTACTTCTTTATACTTTTGCATATCACATAACTCAACAAAATTGTTTTAAGTGTAAAGCAGCATCATCTCCAGCACTAGAGAATTGATCTCTCATAACAAGGTTTAGCAAAGCAGGTTTAATTTCATAAGAGGTAGCTGAAGTGGCAGGTGTGGTAATAGGAGTGCAGATAAAGTCTTTGTTGTTGTTGATACGTCCCAAACATATCTATAATTTATGCTTGCTCCATGCATGTTTAGTGTGATATTGCTATGATCTAGATACACTTTCATACAATTTTGATCATATTTGTACTAACCTATTAACTCAGTGCACCCTAGTGCCAGTTTCTGTTTTCTGTTGTTTTTCTATTTCAGTTTTTCCAAATATAAAAAGTGCTCCAAAAATCAGGAAAAATCAGATAAAAAATCAGCGTACCGGAAGCTTCCAGAGTCTCGAAGGAGGGCTAGGGGCACCACCAGGGACCCAGGTGGAAACCTGGCGTGGCCTAGGGTCTGGCCGCGCCAGGGGGGGCGCCTGGACCCCTGGTGGCCCCCCTGGCTGCCCCCTTCGCCTATTTATTCGCCGCCACGGGAAACCTCCAAAGACATGACCCTTTTTAGCGATCTCGCCTCTGTTCCGCCGCCGCCGCGCTTCCAAGATCGGGAGCGTCAACAGGACCCTTCCCGGCACCCTGCCGGAGGGAGGATCGACCTCCGGGAGCTTCCCCTCCACCATGGACGCTTCCCGGATGTGCTATGAGTAGTTTCCTTTGGACCATGGGTCCGTGATCAGTAGCTATGTGATGTTCTCCTCCCCTTGTGACGCCCCCAAAATCAATCCGTGTACAGTAATCATACACGCAGGGTACACGGCTGAGATTAGGGTGCCACGGTGAGAATATCACAGCACAACACTAAAAACAAAAGGATAAACAAATATATTACAATAGAGGGGGGTCACGCGGACCCGAATACATAAGTCATACAAGCCATAATATCTGAGTACAGACATAGTTAGTCAAGTTTTGCCTTAAGAAGGCTAGCACAAATCACATCAGAGATACAGATCGAAAAGGCGAGGCCTCCTGCCTGGGATCCACCGAACTACTCCTGGTCAACGGGGAACTCGACGTCGTAGTAGTCTCCTCCGGGGTACTCCTGCTCCGGGGATCCAACGTCGACTGCAGCGGCCGATCAGGAAAAGCGAAAAGGGGGAAATAAAGCAAAGGTGAGTATCTAGCATACCCTCGAGTCTTACGTCCGCTACTAAGCATTATGCATTATATCAATGGAAAGAATAGGCTGTATATAGTGGACTGAAAGACAGAAATACAGAGCAAGGGTAAGAAGCTAGGCCTAACGAAGACTAGCATCTTCCGACGATGTCTTGCAGCATGAGGTAAGAATCAGCCAACAGTTTATATAAAGCATAAGGTAACAATGCAGAAGAAGTGGCTGCAGCATTGTATAATAATAAGTTGTAACAATTAACAATGCCTCCGAGTTCACCTCCACGACATCCCCGCGAGGAAGAAAACCCGGAACCATACAGTTTAATAATAATAGTTTCTAGTGGTAAGATCCAGCTTCAGCATAAAGCGTCCTTTTACCGTGGACACGGCTACTCGAATAGATTAATCTTCCCTGCAGGGGTGCACTTGTGTTATGCTACACGCACGGATCTCCAGGGTGGCGGGAACCTTGTCAGGGAACGCTCCACCGAGGCTATCCGACACTTCATAGCCCATCTTTCAAACTCAACAGAGAGGCCATCCGCCGGTCTAAATCCTAAGTACGCCGGGCCTTGGACCCCAACCCGAACGTACTCCTGCACGGTGCGTGGTTGGCCGGTGAAGTTGAAGCAAATCCAAATAAGACATCACCGCGCGAGCAAATAAGACAACACCACTTCCCGGCGCAGGTCGCGGTACTGCTGACGTCTGAAGAGTCCTCGGACGACACTACGAAGCAGAGGAGCCCATAACTCGTAGTTCCCACGGGTAGGTAGTGCGTACATGGCATATAGCCAACTCAAGACATTCACTGAACCATTTAGCCTTTTAATTAACCTGCGCGACAACCGTTATCGTTGCCTCGACTTAACTGACCCGCGGACAACGACAGCAGCCAGGACCACCAGTACATCGGTGCCTGCCCCGTCGTCCCACCAAGTCACTACGGTTACCAACAAGGTGAACCGTCTCCTTACCTTGTCTCGCGTGTGCTCCTGGAGGAGCTCAACTTTCGTAGTTTGGTAACTCTTGCGGCCAACGATCAGGGGCCAAGCACACCGGTACACTGGTCGTACCCTCCCTGTCGTCCCGTCGCAATACCTCTCGCGGGCACCGTTGGGTCGCCCGACTTCTCACCTGAAGGAAAATCACCGTTCAGGACCCTATGGAGGCAAGACAAAGTCATCCTCGAGTGGAGTACAAGGATTACTCCTTGATAGCTCACACTTGAGGTGACTAGGCATAACCCAGATAGGGGCCTTAGACGGTGTTTGCATTGTACCGTACCTGTGCAGTTATAATATTTGTATCCGCGTTCACTCCCCTGAGTGATCACGGCCCTCTATCTAATCCTAGCTAACAATGCGCAGGGCTCACTGCTGAATAATGCATAATAATAATAATAGGCAGCATAGGATAAAGGAGGTACATCAAGGGGCGACAAAAAACAGGCTATGCAATTGAATAGGATTGTAACGTAGCAGCAGCAGTAACAATGCCTAGTGCAAGAAAGTACGGAAAGATAGGCGATATCTGGGGAAGAGAATGGCTCTGCTTGCCTGGAAGCTCGACGGTAGTAGTAGGGTCGTCGACGAAGTAGTCGTACTCAGCAGCGGTGTAGTCGACGGCAGCAGCGGGGCCTACCGGAGATTAAGGGGGGGAAAGAAACAGTAAATACACAGCAAGCATATACAAACAGATGCATGACATGACAGATGAAATGTTAACGGTATTCTAACGCAGTGCAATGCACATTGCTCGGAACGGAAATTCATCTGAGGATGAACTACCGGCTCCGGATGATTACCGGACAGGGTGACCGGAGTGGGAAGGATCAAGCCGGAGGTGTCGTGGGTACCGGACAAACATAAGGGAGGTGTATCCGTGCTAGTTGATCTATTCCGAGAAACATTCGTGTTCGGAATAAATTCATCCGGGCACTCTAACAGTAACGGACAATTTATCGGACTGCCGGTCCGGAGGAGGGGACGGTTCGATGTTCGTTGTGTTAGAGGGGTGTGATAGGCATACGGATAGCGTATTCGTATTCTTTATATTTTTCTGATTAATTTTCATGTATAAAGTTTTTGAATCTGAGTTACGGTTTAAAAGTTATTGAATTTCAAAGTTTTAAATCATTTAAATGATTTTCTGAATTTCTTTTATTATTTATTCAACATTATCCAGAACATTATCCAAAACAATATCCAAAACAGTGCCTGACATGTGGGACCCACATGTCAGCCTCTATTTATTTATAAAACATTTTAATAAATCAGAAATGCCTCTGGGCCCACATGTCAGTGACTAGTTTTTATAATTTTATTTATTTCTAAATGACTTACAGCTGGGGCCCAGTTGTCAGTGTCACAGAGGTAATTATCAAGTTTAATTTAATTAAACAGCCCAGGGGGGCCCACTGTCAGTGACTTATCCGAGGGGGATTAGTGTTAAGCACGTATCTGACCAGGGGGTCCCGCATGGCAGCGACTGGGAGGTCCGCCGGAGTCGTGCCGGCGACTGGACTCCGGCGAACTTGAGCTAGCGCTCGATTCCGACGGCCAAACTCGACGCCGTTTGTTGCTATGGGTTCGGGGAGACGCGTCGCTTTGAGCCACGGTGGGGGAGGAGGTCAAGGTGGACACAGTCGAGCACGTGGTCAGCAAAGGCGGGAGGCCGAGCTCGGGCGTCCATGGCGTCTTGCGTTCCGAGACGAAATCGAGCGCGCCACGGGGTGGAATTGAACCTACGGAACACTACGAACGCGTGAGTGCCAAAATCGTGCGCTGGAACGGCTTGGAAGCACGGCTACGACGACGAACCACGGCGGCCGGAGCAAGAGAATTGGGGGAAAAGGCAACGGGCTTATCGAGCACCTACGGATAGTTGGCGATGACAGAGGTGCTCACCACGAACGCATCGGGGTTAGCAGCGGGCTCGGGGAGGGGCTGAGGCGGCCGGAATCGGTCGCCGATCTCGGCGGCTGGAGCTTGAAGACGACGAAGATTCCGAATGTTGTGGTGGCTCCCGGCAGCAACGGGCTGCACTGGAAGACGGGGTCGACGGCGGCGAGTGTGATGGACACGATGGCTTGGGCTAGTTCATCGAGTGGCCGCGGGTGGCCACGACAGTGAACGGCGGCGGCTCGGGAGGATTTTCCCCGAGGCGTGCGAGGCGAGGAGGAGGGGAATGGGGATGCGGGGTTGTCCAGGGGGTCGACCGGGTGGCCTTATCCCGTCGGCGTCGGGAGGGAGCAGGTGGAGGCGGGGCCAGCTCGCCAGCGTCGTCGGTGAGCTCGGCCGTACGGGAGCAGGTGGGGGGTGCTTGGGGAAGAAGACAAGGGATGGGGGTGGGCTGGGCTGAGGTGGGCCTCGCCCCAGGCGAGCTTTAATCATTTTCCTTTTTCTTCTTATTTTCCATTTTGTTCTTTCCTTTTGCATTGGTTTTAATTGCTTTAACATTTTTTTAAAATGTGTGACCTGGCCCATAATTAGGAGTGTATATTTCCAGAGTGCCACAAAAAGTTTAGGCTTAAAATAAAACCATTTACTATTCCTTTATAATATTCAATTGTCAAATGGGGCTGTTTTGCTTGGTGTTTGGATTGTTTGAATTTTCCGGTGGCAAAATAAAATACCATAACCACATGGGCATGACCCAATGATTATTAGTGATTTTATAAAAGTGGTCCCATGATTTTTGGGCAAAGTTTAATTGCAACATATTTTTCAAAGCAACCAAAAGGCATTTCTGAATATGATCAAAAGCAAAGTGGGTCATGGCAAGGTTTGCATAGTGATTAGCAACAGTGATTAGTCCACAGTAAAAGTGATTACTGTTACAGGCAACTGAGGGTGTTACAATTCTCCCCCACTACAAGAATTCTCGTCCCGAGAATTTAAGTGGTAGCGAGGAAAAGATCGGGGTATTCATCGCGAAGGCGATCTTCGCGTTCCCAAGTGGCTTCATCTTCAGAATGATTCGACCACTGAACCTTGAGGAACTTGACGGTCTTGTTGCGGGTTCGACGTTCAGACTGATCAAGAATGCGGCTCGGATGTTCTCGATAAGTCAAGTCTTGTTGCAGCTCGATCATATCATGCTCCACTTCGCGGATAGGATCCTTGAAGCAGCGACGGAGTTGCGACACGTGGAAGACATCGTGGACTTGGGAGAGGTTCGGCGGCAATTCCAACCGGTATGCCACGGGTCCACTCCTGGAAAGGATACGGAACAGGCCAATGTAGCGAGGAGCCAACTTGCCCTTGATACCGAAGCGATGAGTGCCCCTCATGGGAGTGACACGGAGGTAAGCGTATTCACCAGGTTGATACTCCATTTCACGGTGTTTGCGGTCATAATTGCTCTTCTGACGAGACTGTGCGGCCTTGAGATTTTCTTGCACAATGCGAACCTGATCTTCCGCTTCTTGGACAAGATCCGGTCCGAAGTAGGGTCGTTCCCCAGTTCCTGACCAATTCAGGGGGGTTCGACATTTACGTCCGTATAGAACTTCGAAGGGGGCCATCTTCAAGCTAGCCTGATAGCTATTGTTGTACGAGAATTCCGCGTATGGGAGGGCATCCTCCCATTTCATGCCGAAAGAAAGGACACAAGCGCGAAGCATGTCTTCCAGCACTTGATTGACTCGTTCAACTTGGCCTTGCGACTGGGGGTGATAAGCGGTGTTGAGAGACAGACGAGTCCCGAAAGCTTCCATGAAACTATTCCAGTATCGCGAGGTGAAAATGCTGCCACGGTCTGAACTGATCTCCATCGGAATACCGTGGAGTGACACAATTCGGGAGATATACAAGTGTGCTAACTGACTAGCAGTGATCGTCTCCTTGACCGGCAGGAAGTGTGCAATCTTGGAGAATCGGTCGATGACGACAAAGATGGCATCGTTACGTTTCTGTGACTTAGGAAAACCGGTGACGAAGTCCATTTCGACTGTGTCCCACTTCCAATCAGGAGGAGGGAGTGGTCGCAACCAACCAGCAGGTTTTTGATGTCCGGCTTTGACGCGACTGCAAACGTCACATTGAGAAACATAGCGGGCGATGTCTTGCTTCATGTAAGGCCACCAGTACCGCTGACGAAGGTCTTTATACATCTTGGTACTGCCAGGGTGGATTGACAAGGGAGAATTATGGGATTCTTCCATGATATCCGGACCACAGTTAATGATGGCCGGGCTCACAGGAACTACTAAGCGGCCCTTGAAGTACACAGTATCACCATCATTAGCATCAATGGTAAAAGAGGAGGGCTTTCCTTCTGCGATGTCCTGCTTGATCTTCACAATGTCCATTGCCAGAGATTGTCTACTCTTGATGAGGGCGTCGAGCTTTGACTCGAGAACCAGGTTATTGACGTAACCTTGAGGAACAATCTCGAGGTTCAACTTGCGAAACTCTTCATATAGAAGTGGTTGTTGCACCTGAACCTCAAGTTCAGAACAGTAAGCTTTGCGGCTCAAGGCATCGGCCATCACATTAGCCTTGCCAGGGGTATACGAAATATCCATGTTGAAGTCGTCTATTGTCTCGAGCCATCGTTGTTGACGAAGATTCAGGTCTGGCTGAGTAAACAGGTACTTCAGACTTTGGTGATCGGTGTAGACCTCGCAACGATTACCGACGAGGTAATGTCGCCACAGCTTCAATGCATAGATTACTGCTGCCAATTCGAGATCATGTGTTGGATATTTGTCTTCGTGAGCACGCAATTGACGAGAGCCATAAGCAATCACTTTGCGCTCTTGCAATAGGACACAGCCTAATCCTTGTCGAGACGCGTCGCAATATATCACAAAGTCCTTCTGAGTATCAGGGGGAGCGAGCACCGGGGGAGAAGTTAGCTTGTCCTTGAGTGCTTGGAAACTTTCTTGACATTTATGTGTCCACTCAAACTTGACGCCTTTGTGAAGCAGATTAGTCAGAGGCCTGGCAATCTTGGAGAAATTCTCGACGAAACGGCGGCAATAGCTAGCGAGCCCGAGAAAACTGCGGACTTGCTTGACGGTCTTCGGAGGAGTCCAGTCAAGAATAGCCTGTGTACGTTCTGGGGTGACGGCAATGCCATCCTTGGAAATCACATGTCCAAGGTAGGTTACTTCGGGAAGCCAGAACTCACACTTAGAATACTTAGCGTAGAGTTTGTGTTCTCGCAGCTTCTCCAGTATAAGACGAAGATGTTCAGCATGTTCTTCTTCATTCTTGGAATATATCAATATATCATCCAGATAAACCACGACGAACTGGTCGAGGTACTCCATGAAAATATAGTTCATCAATCTGGAGAAGGTGGCTGGAGCATTGGTTAAGCCAAAGGACATGACGGTGTACTCGTATGAACCATAGCGAGTAATGAAGGCAGTCTTCGGAATGTCCTCATCACGGACTCGGATTTGGTGATAACCCAACCTCAAGTCGAGTTTAGAAAACACCTTGGATCCGGCAAGTTGATCATACAGATCATTGATCCGAGGAAGTGGGTATTTGTTCTGGATGGTGGCTTGGTTAATGGGTCGATAATCTTGGACCAATCGGTTTGTCCCATCGCTCTTCTTGAAAAAAAGCGAAGGTGCTCCCCAAGCTGAGGAACTGGGGCGAATGAATCCTTTCTGAAGTGCTTTGTCGATTTCCTCCTTAAGTTCAAGGAGTTCATGTGGCGGCATCTTGTAAGGACGCTTGGCAATAGGGGTGGTGCCGGGCTTCAAGTCGATGACAAATTCGACTTCTCGGACCGGGGGTATTCCCGGTAGTTCTTCTGGGAAGACGTCGGGAAAATCGCGAACGACCGGAACGTTCTCGATGCCTTCGAGGGGGGCGGCATTCAAAGCATTCATCATAAATATATGTGTTTCAGCATTACGGATCACTCGGGTGGTGTGGTTAACAATCTCGCCGGAGGGGTGAAAAAGTTGGACAGACTTGGTGCCACAATAGAGTGCGGCATCGTGAAACTTCAACCAATCCATTCCCAGAATGAGGTCTATGGTGGAAGACGTCAGGATGATGGGGGAAGCAAGGAATTCAATTCCTTCAATTTCAACGATGGTTCCGGGCACTATCTTGGTGGTTCGGCATTGGCCTATCGGGGTGCGAACAACCATCAGTGGGTTCATCTTTTCCAATGCGAAGTTATGCGACAATGTAAATGCTTCCGACATGAATGAATGCGATGCTCCCGTATCAAATAAAACAGTAGCAGGTACGGAATTAACGAGAAGGGTACCCATCACGGTAGCGGGTTGTTGCTGAGCTTCTTCAACATTGACGTTGTTAGCATGTCCACGAGCATAAGCAGCAGACCCAGTATTATAGTTGGGGGTCCTGTTGTTGCCACGACCATTTCCACGGCCAGCGGGGTGAACTACCAGTTGCTTCTGTTTCTGGGGGCACTCCCTGGAAAAATTCCCAGGTTGGCGGCACGTGAAGCATAGTCCATCCTGAGGACGAAGGGGGGTAGCATTGGGTGGTGCAGACAGAGCTCTTGGCAACTGCGGTGGCGGAGGCAGACAGGGTGCAGCATAAGATGGCCTTGGAGCAGGGACAGCTGAATGGGTCACATTGGTAGGGAGCCAGATACGACGCTTCTGCGTTGCGCCCGAAGATGAGCCAACGTCACGATAACGCTTCAGAGAGTTCTTGTGCTCCACCTGTGCAGTCTCGACGGTGATAGCCTTGTTCACCATGGTGGAGAAGTTGGCGAAATCATGAACGGCAAGAGCGAGCCTGAGGTCTGGGTTGAGGCCACGACGGAACTTCTGCTGCCTGCGAGCATCAGTGGTGATCTCTCCTTCCGCATAGCGAGAGAGGTTGAGGAACTCGCGCTGATAGGCTTCAACAGTCATGTCTCCCTGAGTGAGGTTACGGAATTCTTCCGCCTTACGATCCATGATCCCCTGAGGAATGTAGCGGGCGCGCAAGGCAGACTGAAATTCATCCCAAGTGATGACTTCTTCAACTGGCAGGGAACGCTTGTGGGTGCTCCACCACTGAGCAGCGGCGCCTTTCAGATGATAAGACGCAAAGTTCACATAGTCGGATGGATCGACATTAGCGGACTCCAGCTCGTGAGTGATGTAGCGAAGCCAGTCATCAGCATCCAACGGCTGAACAGTGTTGCGGAACATAGTGGGGTTGAGGCGGGTGAAGTCGTGCAGAGTCACGGTGGCATGCTGATGGTGGTGCCCATTCTGATTCGGCTGGGGGAACTGAGCCATGATATTCTGCATGAACTGACGGTTCATCTCGAACTGCTGCATCATCGCGGCCATGTAATCCGGCGGCGGAGGTGGGTCGTTGGCAGCACGACCACGACCACGACCACCACGACCAGCCATCCTGCCTGAATTTAACAGGGGCATATCAGCGATGAAAATTTAACGAGATACCGGAATCAAGCCTGAAGTAAAAACGACAACGAAAAGGGAGGCGCAAATATGTATAGGAGTAGTCATATAAGACATACACATTCACACACAGAGTCAATCAAAAATCGGGCAGCGTAACGTCGTAGAAATTAAGGAAAAAGGACTCACTAGGCGGCGCGCAGACCGCGGTAAGGATTACACGACGCGACATAGATTCCACTATGTCAATCACACCGCAAGAAAACTGTTGGCCACAGGAGTTAATGCCAGAGGACGCGCGGCCTGCCCAGAATGAGAATGGGATCCGCGGTCCGGGACCTGGGGTATGACTCCTGCGACACGACTCAATCAATGGGGGGAAGCACCAAAAACGCCGGGTGGAATCAAGAGAACGTGATCCTAATGTCAGATTTTGTAAAACTTACCAGCAAGGATAAGAGAGCAGATTCCCAGAGCATAGGTAAGGAGAAAAGTATCCTAATACCATAGATATCACACGTAGTGACATCGATGTGGGCCCGTAAGCCAAATGTTAAGTTAGCAAAATAGTTTTTCAAAGTCTAGACTCAACTTCGACCAAGTAGTGGTGGGGTGGCTTCCTACAGGCAGTCGGCTCTGATACCAACTTGTGACGCCCCCAAAATCAATACGTGTACAGTAATCATACACGCAGGGTACACGGCTGAGATTAGGGTGCCACGGTGAGAATATCACAGCACAACACTAAACATAAAAGGATAAACAAATATATTACAATAGAGGGGGGTCACGCGGACCCGAATACATAAGTCATACAAGCCATAATATCTGAGTACAGACATAGTTAGTCAAGTTTTGCCTTCAGAAGGCTAGCACAAATCACATCAGAGATACAGATCGAAAAGGCGAGGCCTCCTGCCTGGGATCCACCGAACTACTCCTGGTCAACGGGGAACTCGACATCGTAGTAGTCTCCTCCGGGGTACTCCTTCTCCGGGGCTCCAACGTCGACTGCAGCGGCCGATCAGGCAAAGCGAAAAGGGGGAAATAAAGCAAAGTTGAGTATCAAGCATACCCGCGAGTCTTACGTCCGCTACTAAGCATTATGCATTGTATCAACGGAAAGAAGAGGCTGTATATAGTGGACTGAAAGACAGAAATACAGAGCAAGGGTAAGAAGCTAGGCCTAACAAAGACTAGCATCTTCCGACGATGTCTTGCAGCATGAGGTAAGAATCAGCCAACAGTTTATATAAAGCATAAGGTAACAATGCAGCAGAAGTGGCTGCAGCATTGTATAATAATAAGTTGTAACAATTAACAATGCCTCCGAGTTCACCTCCTCGACATCCCCGCGAGGAAGAAAACCCGGAACCATACAGTTTAATAATAATAGTTTCTAGTGGTAAGATCCAGCTTCAGCATAAAGCGTCCTGTTACCGTGGACACGGCTATTCGAATAGATTAATCTTCCCTGCAGGGGTGCACTTGTGTTACGCTACACGCACGGATCTCCAGGGTGGCGGGAACCTTGTCAGGGAACGCTCCACCGAGGCTATCCGACACTTCATAGCCCATCTTTCAAACTCAACAGAGAGGCCATCCGCCGGTCTAAATCCTAAGTACGCCGGGCCTTGGACCCCAACCCGAACGTACTCCTGCACGGTGCGTGGCTGGCCGGTGAAGTTGAAGCAAATCCAAATAAGACATCACCGCGCGAGCAAATAAGACAACACCACTTCCCGGCGCAGGTCGCGGTACTGCTGACGTCTGAAGAGTCCTCGGACGACACTACGAAGCAGAGGAGCCCATAACTTGTAGTTCCCACGGGTAGGTAGTGCGTACATGGCATATAGCCAACTCAAGACATTCACTAAACCATTTAGCCTTTTAATTAACCTGCGCGACAACCGTTATCGTTGCCTCGACTTAACTGACCCGCAGACAACGACAGCAGCCAGGACCACCAGTACATCGGTGCCTGCCCCGTCGTCCCACCAAGTCACTGCGGTTACCAACAAGGTGAACCGTCTCCTTACCTTGTCTCGCGTGTGCTCCTGGAGGAGCTCGACTTTCGTAGTTTGGTAACTCTCGCGGCCAACGATCAGGGGCCAAGCACACCGGTACACTGGTCGTACCCTCCCTGTCGTCCCATCGCAATACCTCTCGCGGGCACCGTTGGGTCGCCCGACTTCTCACCTGAAGGACAATCGCCGTTCAGGACCCTATGGAGGCAGACAAAGTCAGCCTCGAGTGGAGTACAAGGATTACTCCTTGATAGCTCACACTTGAGGTGACTAGGCATAACCCAGATAGGGGCCTTAGACGGTGTCTGCATTGTACCGTACCTGTGCAGTTATAATATTTGTATCCGCGTTCACTCCCCTGAGTGATCACGGCCCTCTATCTAATCCTAGCTAACAATGTGCAGGGCTCACTGCTGAATAATGCATAATAATAATAATAGGCAGCATAGGATAAAGGAGGTACATCAAGGGGCGACAAAAAACAGGCTATGCAATTGAATAGGATTGTAACGTAGCAGCAGCAGTAACAATGCCTAGTGCAAGAAAGTACGGAAAGATAGGCGATATCTGGGGAAGAGAATGGCTCTGCTTGCCTGGAAGCTCGACGGTAGTAGTAGGGTCGTCGACGAAGTAGTCGTACTCAGCAGCGGTGTAGTCGACGGCAACAGCGGGGCCTACCGGAGATTAAGGGGGGGAAGAAACAGTAAATACACAGCAAGCATATACAAACAGATGCATGACATGACAGATGAAATGTTAACGGTATTCTAACGCAGTGCAATGCACATTGCTCGGAACGGAAATTCATCTGAGGATGAACTACCGGCTCCGGATGATTACCGGACAGGTTGACCGGAGGGGGAAGGATCAAGCCGGAGGTGTCGTGGGTACCGGACAAACATAAGGGAGGTGTATCCGTGCTAGTTGATCTATTCCGAGAAACATTCGTGTTCGGAATAAATTCATCCGGGCACTCTAACAGTAACGGACAATTTATCGGACTGCCGGTCCGGAGGGAGGGACGGTTCGATGTTCGTTGTGTTAGAGGGGTGTGATAGGCATACGGATAGCGTATTCGTATTCGTTATATTTTTCTGATCAATTTTCATGTATAAAGATTTTGAATCTGAGTTACGGTTTAAAAGTTATTGAATTTCAAAGTTTTAAATCATTTAAATGATTTTCTGAATTTCTTTTATTATTTATTCAACATTATCCAGAACATTATCCAAAACAATATCCAAAACAGTGCCTGACATGTGGGACCCACATGTCAGCCTCTATTTATTTATAAAACATTTTAATAAATCAGAAATGCCTCTGGGCCCACATGTCAGTGACTAGTTTTTATAATTTTATTTATTTCTAAATGACTTACAGCTGGGGCCCAGTTGTCAGTGTCACAGAGGTAATTATCAAGTTTAATTTAATTAAACAGCCCAGGGGGGCCCACTGTCAGTGACTTATCCGAGGGGGATTAGTGCTAAGCACGTATCTGACGAGGGGGTCCCGCATGGCAGCGACTGGGAGGTCCGCCGGAGTCGTGCCGGCGACTGGACTCCGGCGAACTTGAGCTAGCGCTCGATTCCGACGGCCAAACTCGACGCCGTTTGTTGCTATGGGTTCGGGGAGACGCGTCGCTTTGAGCCACGGTGGGGGAGGAGGTCAAGGTGGACACAGTCGAGCACGTGGTCAGCAAAGGCGGGAGGCCGAGCTCGGGCGTCCATGGCGTCTTGCGTTCCGAGACGAAATCGAGCGCGCCACGGGGTGGAATTGAACCTACGGAACACTACGAACGCGTGAGTTCCAAAATCGTGCGCTGGAACGGCTTGGAAGCACGGCTACGACGACGAACCACGACGGCCGGAGCAAGAGAATTGGGGGAAAAGGCAACGGGCTTATCGAGCACCTACGGATAGTTGGCGATGACAGAGGTGCTCACCACGAACGCATCGGGGTTAGCAGCGGGCTCGGGGAGGGGCTGAGGCGGCCGGAATCGGTCGCCGATCTCGGCGGCTGGAGCTTGAAGACGACGAAGATTCCGAATGTTGTGGTGGCTCCCGGCAGCAACGGGCTGCACTGGAAGACGGGGTCGACGGCGGCGAGTGTGATGGACACGATGGCTTGGGCTAGTTCGTCGAGTGGCCGCGGGTGGCCACGACAGTGAACGGCGGCGGCTCGGGAGGATTTTCCCCGAGGCGTGCGAGGCGAGGAGGAGGGGAATGGGGATGCGGGGTTGTCCAGGGGGTCGACCGGGTGGCCTTATCCCGTCGGCGTCGGGAGGGAGCAGGTGGAGGCGGGGCCAGCTCGCCAGCGTCGTCGGTGAGCTCGGCCGTACGGGAGAAGGTGGGGGGTGCTTGGGGAAGAAGACAAGGGATGAGGGTGGGCTGGGCTGAGGTGGGCCTCGCCCCAGGCGAGCTTTAATCATTTTCCTTTTTCTTCTTATTTTCCATTTTGTTCTTTCCTTTTGCATTGGTTTTAATTGCTTTAACATTTTTTTAAAATGTGTGACCTGGCCCATAATTAGGAGTGTATATTTCCAGAGTGCCACAAAAAGTTTAGGCTTAAAATAAAACCATTTACTATTCCTTTATAATATTCAATTGTCAAATGGGGCTGTTTTGCTTGGTGTTTGGATTGTTTGAATTTTCCAGTGGCAAAATAAAATACCATAACCACATGGGCATGACCCAATGATTATTAGTGATTTTATAAAAGTGGTCCCATGATTTTTGGGCAAAGTTTAATTGCAACATATTTTTCATAGCAACCAAAAGGCATTTCTGAATATGATCAAAAGCAAAGTGGGTCATGGCAAGGTTTGCATAGTGATTAGCAACAGTGATTAGTCCACAGTAAAAGTGATTACTGTTACAGGCAACTGAGGGTGTTACACCCCTCTTTGTTCTTCATGGTTTAGACCTCGTGAGCTTCCCTACATGATCGAGGCACGTATGTAATCTTTCTGCTGTTGCTATGCTGAGTATGATGAGATCTGATGGATTATGAGATTATGTTCAGATTGCTATAGAGTAATATAATTGGTTCTTATCTTTTATATTTTTGTTCCGAAGTAATTCTTGCATGTTCTCCGTTGCTGTTTATTGCTTTGGCCAAGTAGTAGGTAGTAACTCCAAGAGGGAACATTATGCTCGATTGTGGGTTCATGCCCCCTGATGACACGCTTGAGTGACAGAAACATGAGTCTAGGGGATGTGCTGTGGCCACAAGGGGAAAACAACGGTGCTTGCAACCGCGGTTGCAAGGATTGTTTACTTTACGCTAAGTGCTTTTTAATGCACTTGTCTGTTGATTTGGGTTTACACTTTGGGTGGGACTCGCAACTTAATACCAGCAAGATGTTCTGGATAGATATCTCAAGGTGGATGATTAGTAGTATATAAAGTTGGATTTAGGTCTACTTATTTTGGCGTACTGCCCATGCTTTTGAGCCTCTTCCTTTCTTTGTAGCATAGTTAGCATTGCGGTGCGTTTATAATCCTATCAATTGCCCATCTTTAATTCTCGCATAGTAGTTTTATCGTCTTTTGGGAGAGAGACATCACTAGTGAACATCACGGGACCCCGGTCCATATTCTCATCGTTGTTTACAAGCATATTTACTTTTCTGCTTTTACTTTCAGTTGCTACCATTATCATTATCCCTTGTGTTTTGATCCTTTGTAAACAACAAGACCGGAGAGATTGACAACCTCTCTGAACTTCGATGGGAGTAAAGTTACTTGTGTCGTGTGCAGGTCCAGGAGAAGCAAGTGATTCTTTTCAGACGGCGCATCAATTGCCGAACCACCTACTTATCATTGCCGGAGTCCTACGGAAGACAAACCCTATACTCTAGATAGGGGAAATTTGCTGCTGTCCTACATCTCACCTTCCACTTGGGGTAACCAACGAAGGGCGAGAAACCATTATCATCATCTCGCACATCAGTTGTGACTAGTGAAGTCACACAACTTGATGTTCTCATTTTAACCCATAGCACTGGCAAGTGAGGCAGATTTTTTTGTGATTTTCGATATAGGACACAAAGATAAAAACTGAAAGGTAAACTAACAAGACTAAAAATCAAAGGTAAAGGATAATGTGCAACTCCCCTATCTTAGCACTCGGATTCACATAGCAACTGATCACGGAGCCATGGCGCAAAGGAAACTACTCACGGCACATCCGGGAAGCGTCCATGGTGGAGGGTGATAGCGTAGAACTGATAACGGCTTCTCGCCCTTCGTTGGTTACCCCAAGTGGAAGGTGAGATGCAGCGTAGCGGCAAATTTCCCCTATGTAGAGGATAGGGTTTGTCTCCCGTAGGACTCCGTCAATTATAAGTAGGTGACAGCGGCGCACCTGACGCGGACCTGCACACAATACAATTAACTTTGCTCCCAACGAAGTTCAGAGAGTTGGATCGAGGGAACCAGATTTGAAGCCCTTGCTGATGAGGAAGTCCCTTAGTGTGTCATACCAAGCCCGAGGGGCTTGCTTCAGTCCATAGAGAGCTTTCTTCAATCTGTACACCATATCAGGCTTCTTGGCGTCTTCGAAACCTGGAGGTTGAGCAACATATACTTCTTCCTCGATATTACCATTGAGGAAGGCACTTTTCACATCCATTTGATATAACTTGATATTATGATGATTAGCGAATGCAAGCATAATACGAATAGACTCAAGTCTAGCTACAGGAGCGAAGGTTTCACCGAAGTCGATCCCCTCAACTTGAGTATATCCTTGAGCTACGAGACGAGCTTTGTTCCTGATGACTTGTCCATCTTCATCAAGTTTGTTGCGGTAGATCCACTTCGTGCCGATGACGTTGTGAACTCTAGGATCAGGACGTTTGACTAGTTCCCAAACATCATTCAGTTTGAACTGAAGAAGTTCGTCTTGCATTGCCTGAATCCATTCCGCTTCACGGAATGCCTCGGAGACTTTGGTGGGCTCTGAAATTGATACAAACGAGAAATGCCCACAAAAGTTAGCTATACGATTAGCTCTTGCACGAGTAAGAGGACCTGGTAGGTTGATGTCAGCGAGGATTTTGTCCACTTGAACTTCATTTGCCACACGAGGAAGTCGAGGGGGATGATCTTGAGGTGCATCTTCGTCACTGCAATCAGATTCGTTTGCATCAGCTTCAGGTGCTTCAGGAACTTCAGGCGTGTCAGGTGCCTCAGGATCTGGATCATCATCAGAATTATTCGCTTCAGGATTTGGGTGTTCTTCAGGAGCAGGAGGTACGTGGATTTCTTCAGGATGATCCACAGGAATGATGTCACCAGCACCCATCTTCTTGATCTGTTCTTCAGGTGGTGCTTCACCTAAATCATGTGGCAGGTGCTCTCTTTGGGAGCCATCAGACTCATCAAAACGCACGTCTACAGTTTCAACAATTTTATAATGACTAATGTTGAAGACTCTGTAGGTGTGCGAATTGATACCATAACCAAGCATGAAACCCTCACATGCTTTGGGTGCAAATTTAGACTCGTGATGAGGATCACGTATCCAGCAAGGTGCACCGAATACTTTGAAGTAACTTACATTGGGTTTCTTACCGATCATTAACTCGTATGAAGTTTTATTGAAGAACTTATGAAGATACACTCGATTGACGATGTGGCCTGCGGTGTTGATTGCTTCAGCCCACCACTTGAGTGGAGTATTGTACTCAGCCAACATCGTGCGAGCCATCTCAATGAGGGTTCGATTCTTTCTCTCAACAACACCATTTTGCTGAGGAGTGTATGGCGCTGAGAATTCATGAGTAATTCCCAAGTCATCGAGGAATTCTTCCACACCGAAGTTCTTGAACTCAGTGCCGTTGTCGCTTCGAATGTGCTTGATCTTCAGGTTGTAGTTGTTCATGACTCGCTGAGCGAAGCACTTAAGAATTGCTGGAGCTCCTGACTTATAGAGAAGAAAATGCACCCAAGTGTATCGTGAGAAGTCATCAACAATAACAAGACCATACATATTACCTCCAAAGCTCGAATACTTTGGAGGACCAAATAGATCCATGTGAAGTAATTCCAGTGGTCTCGTAGTGGTCATGATGGTCTTCGCTGGGTGGTTGGCCTTGGTCATCTTTCCAGCTTCGCAGGCTCCACAGAGCCGGTCCTTTGTGAATCTGATTTCCTCAATCCCGAGGACATGTTTCTTCAGTACCAGCTTCTGAAGATTTCTCATTCCAGCGTGGCCGAGTCTTCGATGCCATAGCCAGCACTCTGAGGCTCGTGCCATGAGACATGTAGCAACCTGAGGACCTTCAGAGAAATCTATAATATACAGGTCACCTTTCCTAATCCCACTGAAGACAGTGGATTTATCGCTAACCATGAAGACAATACAACCATGTTTTCCGAAGAGAACAGCGAGATCAAGATCACACAGCATAGATACAGACATCAAGTTGTACCCAAGAGATTCAACAAGCATGACTTTATCAATGTGTTGGTCTCGAGAGATAGCCACTCTGTCGAGACCCAATACCTTACTTTTACCTTTATCAGCGAAGGTGATGGTTTTCTTTGAAGAAGGACTTAGTGATGATTCCATAAGAAGACTTCTGTCACCAGTCATGTGATTTTTGCATCCACTATCCATCACCCATTCAGTCTTTTCCTGCAAATGAATTAGTATCTCATACAGCAAGTTATGAGCCAGTTTCAGTTTGAGGAGTTTAAGATTCATCAGAATTAATTCCTCAGGATGTTCCTCGGGATTGATTCTATGAAATCAAACAATATAATTATCCTTCAACTGACTCATTTGTTATTGTCCTGGGCATATGATCTGCATAAATTGTAATTGCCTCAGGACATGTCCCTGCACGGATGATTAGTTCTTAACCACCCACATCTTTATGGGTGGTCTTGAGGCACATGAGGATTGATGAGGATAATGAGACTTAATGGGGTGTGTGATGACAGTATCAGGATAAACAAATGAATAAGCATTCTTATGAGGAGCTTCCCTGTGAACAAAATGGTTAGCAGATACATGATTATAATCATTTCCTTTTGAGGTATCGTCCTCAGATGATATCCTCAGCTCATTTGCATCTGCATTCACAGGAAGGTTAGTGATGAGGTCCTTTGGCACCCAGATCTGCTTGACTGGAGGACCGTTCCTGCAGTTAGTTCCAATGTATCTAGCAAATACCTCACCATTACAATTTTTAAACAGTTTATAGTTTGAGTCAAATGACTCAATCATCATATCTGAAGAAGCAGCATCATAACCAGATAAGGTATAGGGGTCAGGAGGAGGCATCATTGCCCGAACCCAGATGGTCTCAGGATATTGTTCAGGTTTCCAGTAAGACCCATCAGGGTTGAGTCTCCGAGTGAATGCAATGCCTTCTTTCCTCGGGTTTCTGTTGAGGATCTGTTTCTTGAGAATGTCACAGAGAGTCTGATGTCCTTTCAGACTCTTGAACATGCTTGTTTCCAGTAGATTCTTCAACCTAGCATTTTCTTCAGCAATGTCTATGGTATCCTCAGATGAGGGGTTAGGTACCACATAAGTAATAGAGATAACAGAGTCTGAAGACATTGAAGAACTAGACACAGAAATGATTTGATCACGTTCAATGCATTTTAAACAGGGAGGATTGAATCCTTCTTGTGGCATGATGATCTGTTGCGAGAGGAGTGACTCATTTTCTTTCCTCAGATCGTCATGAGACATCCTTACACGTTCAATTTCTTGTTTCCTCATGAGGAACTCATGAGATAGTTTTTCATGATCGGTAAGGAGTGTCTCATGGCGATTGAACAAGTCATCAAACTTTGACTGAAGAATTTTTGATTCATCAGTCAACTTTTGAGTCTTCGTCATTTCCTCAACCAACATATCATCACTTTTGTTTAATGAGATCTGAGTCTTTTCAAGTGCACGTTGTTGCTTAGACGCAAGTTTAGCAAGTTTAGCATAGTTTTCATCAGGTTCTTCATCAGAGGGTTCATCTGATGATGAGTAAGAAGATACCTTAGAGGACTTGGCCATGAAGCAGAAGGAAGGAGTTGTGTCTTCAGCTTCATTAACAGCATGTGATGGGCCAGAGTCCTCAGTGCTGAAGATTGACTTTGAGACAAGTGTCGTGGCAAGAGCCAAACCAGCCACACCCTCAGATTCTTCAGATTCTTCTTCCTCAGCATCAGGGTTGGAACCAGATTCTTCCGAGTCCAATTCTTTCCCGAGATAAGCGCGAGCCTTACGGGAGCTACTGTTCCGGTATCCAGTAGACTTTGAAGATCTTGAGGATTTCTTCTTTGTCTTTTCGTCAGAACTTTCATCTTTCCCTTTCTTCTTCTTCTTCAGTTTAGCTTCTTTTTCCCATTGAGGACAATCAGCGATGTAATGCCCAGGTTTCTTGCACTTGTGACAAGCTCTCTTTCTAGCTTCGGCAGAGTCATCATCTTTGCTTTTTCTTGATAACGACCTTGAGGAGTTTCCGAAGCGATTCTTCTTCGTGAACCTTTGAAACTTCCTGGTAAGGAGAGCAAGTTCACGGCTGAGAGTCTCAGGATTATCAGTATCAGCCTCAGACTCTTCATCAGAGGACACTCTTCGTGCTCTAGCTTTTAGCGCGCGGACCTTAGGCGTGGAGCTATATAAGTCTCGTTTTTCAGAGAGCTTCAGTTCATGAGCATTGAGGCGCTCGAGAATATCCGCAGGGTCCAGAGTCTTGTAGTCTGTCCTTTCTTGAATCATCAGTGATAGGAACTCAAATGAGTCATCCAGTGACCTCAGCAGTTTCTTCACAACTTCATGATCTGTGATATCAACAGCACCAAGAGCCTGAAGTTCATTGGATATGTCAGTGAGTCTGTCAAAGGTTTGTTGTACGTGCTCATTATCTAGCCTCTTGAACCGATTGAAGAGACTGCGGAGTGTATCAATTCGTGAGTCTCGCTGAGCTGAGACTCCTTCATTAACTTTAGAAAGTCTCGTCCATATTTTCTTTGCAGTATCCAGACCACTGATACGGTTGAACTGAGCCTTATTGAGATGACCACCAATGATGCTTCGAGCTTTTGCATCAAGCTGCCAGTTTTTCTTGACTACATCAGGAGCAGTCATCAGATTTGCTTCAGGGATGCCTTGATCAACAATGTCCCACAGATCCTTGTCAATGGCTTCAAGATGCATCCTCATCTTGTTCTTCCAGTATGGGTAGTCTGTTCCATCGAAGATGGGGCAGTTTGAGGCAACGCTCATTGTACCTGAGGTCGACATAACTAAAACTCCAGGTGGTTAAACCGAATCACACAGAACAAGGAAGTACCTTGCTCTGATACCAATTGAAAGTGCAATATATCGACCAGAGGGGGGGTGAATGGGAGATTTTCAAATTTACTACAGGATTTTGTTTTTCTTCAGGACTGAAGCAATCATGAAGCTGAAGAAGTAACCAAAATCATGAAGAAATAAAACTTTGCAGAATGTAATCATTAGGGCAGCACATCATAATGCAACAGAAATAAATCAATTCAGATAAGCAGAAGTGCTTCAGATCCATAGTATGAAGACAAATAGCAGAGGGAGAGCTGAAGCACAGGAAGTCACCATAGATACTGAAGACATAATACTGAAGCTTAAGAGATTGAAGAGATGTCACCAGTAATTGAAGACATTGGTTTGGTAGACCAGTTCAAGTTGCTGTGACAACTCTACGTCTGGTTGGAGAGGCTGAGATTCAACTCAGAAGACATAGTCTTCACCTTGTTCTCCTTGAACTAAAGTCCTCAGACTCCGTCCAATAACTCAGGTGAGTCTTCAAGGTAGACTCCCGAAACCTTCACAGACTCAGTCACTCCGGGAAGTCACAATTGCATCTTGACTTCCTCAGACTGAAGACTACTACACCGGCTGGAAGATCACAGTCTTCAAGAGTAAAAAGCTTCGGATCACTCGAACCGACTTCCTCAGAAATGCTCAACTACTCAGGCTGGTGGTTTTCCTCACAAAGGTTCTTCAGTTTCCTCAGAGGTGGGTTGCTCTCAAATGACAAGTGTCAGTTTTCCTCTTGGATCAGCCAACCCACAAATGGGGCTGGGGGTGGCTATTTATAGCCGCGGAGCAACCCGAGGTGAATGGACATAAATGCCCATGCATGCAATTACTCTCATGCCCTCGGAACAGACCGTTGCTAGACAGGTTCTAGCCTCTCACCACGCAACACGTGGCACGGTCAAAGTATTCTCTCTCTAGACTCCTCAACCGAAGTTAGTTACCTCAGTGTCCTGAAGAACAAAGTCTCAGACACATGAGGACCGAACTTCTACTGCAGGAGAAAACTCTTCAGGAGAACTGCACTCGCAGTTTCCAGACTCCTCAACCGAAGACAGATTCCTCAGTGTCCTGAAGAACAACGTCTCAGACACCCGAGGACTGAACTTCTACTGCAGGAGATTTCCTCATGGTTTTTCTTCAGGATTCCTAACTGAGCACTTCCTCGGACCTTCGGAACTCGTTTTCTTCAACCCCTCCAACAGTGCGGTGTTTCCTATGACTCAAGAAATATAAAAGGTCTTAATCGAAGAATACGCTTCAACTTCGTCTTCAGCGCGAACGTCCTCAGGATCGTCTTTAGCTTTAGCTTCAAACGAGCGCTTCAACCGAACGTTTCAGGATCCTGTTTCCTCAGGATTTTGCGCGACTTCATTCTTCAGGAAACGCACCATTTTCTTCAATGTTCCTCAACATTTTGGAGGGTCAAGATTGGTGGTTAAACACCTCATCAGGGACTGTTCTCCTGTGTATACTCACAAACACATCAGTCCCTTAACCGTTTTGACATCAAACTCCAACACCTCAAGGGGAAGGCACTTGATGCACTTACAATCTCCCCCTTTTTGGTGATTTGATGACAATCAGGTTAAGCTTCAACGGGGGTAAGATTATGAGTTTGAAGAAAAGAAACTTTGAAGAACATTTTTTAACTTTAAACTGAATATAGTGAAGCTCCCCCTGAGGATATACATATAAGTTGAAGAATGTTTAATATCAAAAGCATTTTGAGGTATATGAGGAGCTCCCCCTATATCCAGGTATTTTTGTATCAGTGCATGTTCTGAAATGTTTGAGGATTTAACCACCGCACTGATATAGATGTTTGCAGAGATAATCACATGCATATATGATAAATGTGAGAAAATAGCATGAGATAACTAAGAAAAAGTATCAGGCAAACACCAAAATAACAGTTTACAACTCATTACAAAAATGTCTGAAGAACGAGAGTTGTAACTGAAGAACCCCATAACAAAGACCTGCTTGAAGACTAACAGACTTCTCCCCCTTTGTCATATAATGAACAAAAAGGGAAAAACTGAAGCTAACGCCCGTTGGTAGTTGCTTCAAGGCTGAGGTGAGTCACGCCTGAGGCAGTCCGTTGCGGTATGAGGGCAGGCAGCTGTGTCTTCAGCTTCTTCAGCAGTCATCTCCTGGTTTGAGGAATAGGAATCCATGGCCGGAGGAGGAGTCGTGCAGCGTCTGAATTGCCTCGGTGGTTTGATTGCTGGAATCGGAGGCTTTTGAAGATCCAACTGTGCAATGTTTTCAGGAGTGAGTACTTCTTTCATCAAGGCATCAAGATGTTGATATGTATGATGAGTATACTGATGTACTTTCTTCACTGAAGAATGTGTCTGAGCCATATAGCTGAGGATCTCAGAAAACTGACGCTTTACCCAGTCATGATTTCTGTCAACTTTCTGATGAAGGCTAATCAGAAGCTCTCGATCAGTCATCACTCGAGCCTGAGTTGTATCCTCAGTTGAAGCATGAGTGCGGGTTTCATCAGTTGTGCGAGACTGAGGATGACGAATATTTCCAGCGAGGGAATTGGTCGGGAGAACTTCTTCATAAAAGAGGCCTTTGCCTTTGTCATTTGTGGCAATTGTATGCTGAAGCACTTCGACAGGTGGCAGATAGGTCCTGTGATTCGGGTGATCAGGTTGATACTCAATTCTTGTGACTGCGCGGATGAGCTTCATGATCCATGGCGCGTATGGCTTCAGGATGTGTGGATTCTGTGCAGCATCAGCAAGAGTTCTGAAGAAGAAGTCAGGGACGTTAATTGGCCCAGACATGCAGAGGTTGTGAAGGATGTTCTTCATGACGCCAACAACTTCTTCAGCTGAGGATTCATAGCCTTTGATGGGGCAGAAGGTTTTCGCCAGAATCCGATACAATGTACTCGGCAGATACTGAAGCTCAGAGACTGGAAACGTTGTGCGAGCTGGGGCTTCAGGGGCCTGAGGCTTCATGAGCATGTTCATCAGGTCATCGCGAAGAATCTGAGACCCATAGGAGCAGGCCGCAGGGGAAGTGCACTGAGGCAACTCAAGTATCTCAATTGCGTCAGGAAAGTGATGGTGTAGTGATGATGCTCAGTCATCCACTCGAGGGTCCAGGTGTTGATATCTAGAGGATTTCCTGAAACATACAAAGTGGCATAAAACTGAAGCACAAGCTCTTCATTCCAGTGTATGCATTCAGAGCAGAATTGAAGCAGCTTGGCATGATGCAGATCCTGAAGCACATTGTTGAAGCAGGGAAGAGCTTCCATATCCATCAGAGGAATGTGCTTGTGAGGAAACAGTTTGTTTTTCTTGTAGAGCACTGAAGCATAGTAGTTCTTCTGAGTGGCAGTCCAGAACCTCAGCAGCTTTCGAGGTGGAGCAGAGTGATACGGATTTTGAATCCCCTCTTGAAAGAAACTCATGGCGTTGAAGAAATCAGTAGCATCAAAGCTTGGAGTATCATCAGCTTCAAGGTCACGGAAGAATGGTCGCTTCTTCTTTGGACACAAGGACCGAGCTTGAACTGGGCCTTGAGGTGGGGAAGGCACTTGAGGCACTTCAATCTGAATAGTAGCTTGAGGATGAGGCGGAGTCGCTGCAGATGCACCAGGCACAGATGTGTTAATGTCCTTGGGGAGACGAGGTGATGTGGCCTGTTTGTCTTCAGAGCCATCCTTCGAGGCTTCAGCATTTGTACTGGTTTCTGCTTCAGGAGGGGCAGTTGTGCTTTGGTCGGCTTCAGCTTCAGTTTTAGCAGCAGGTGGGTCTGGCTGAGGATCAGCAGTTGTAGTGTCAGCTGCATCAGTATTAGCAGCAGAGTTTGTTGGAGCACAAGAGGCTTCGGGGTCATCAGCATCAGACGCTGAGGACGATGCACCAACAGAGGCTTCAGACTGCAGAGAAGTGTCAGGAAGCACCTCGGTCACTGTGTTAGAGTGAGGTTCAGGTGAGAAGACAGTATGAGTGGGTGAGTTTGTCAGCCCATAGTCCTCATCATAAATGCGAGGAGTTCCATCATCCATAATATCAACATCCATGTCTTCAACCTCAGTGATAACTGGTGGCGGTGGGGACGGTGGAGTTGGAACAAAGGGTGTTGCAGCAGGGGGTGGAGTGAAGACTATTAAGCTGCGCTGAGGATTTTGAGGTGGAGTTGAGGCAGCAGTGATATGAGTGGTGGTATCAGCGGGCTGTGTTGTAGGAGGAGCTGAGGAAAGGGGTGTAGCATCAATGGGATCCTCAACAGCAGGCTTCTTTGCAGCAGGTGGGGTTGAGGGTTGTGCTTCAGTCGTGCGCTTGAGGCTTTTGGCAGAGGCATCAGCAGGCTGTCGAAGCTTCATCAACTTGGTCATCTGTTGTGAGATCCGTTCCTTGGATTGACCAATATAAGCACGATTGGCAGCGAACTCAATGTTGAGACGTTGAACTTCGCATTGATGCTCAGTAAACTCCTGAGGAGTAACTTCAGTGATAGGTTTCTTCTTGAAGTCACTGTGGACTTTCTTCAGTTTGGCCTTCAACTGTTTCTGAAGATCACGTTGATGAATCTCATTTATGAGGAACTGTTGAACATAGAACTTGATGTCTTTCGGAATGTCCAAATCATCAAGCGGAGTGTCAGGCTTAACAGGCCAAATTTCAATGTACTCCAAGATCTTCTTGGGATCAAGGAGAAGCGGGATTTCTGAACCCGTTGCTTCAGCTTTGCGTCTGGCCGCAGCACGCACGTATTCAATCTTATCAGCTTCAGTGGCGACGAAGCCGGCCAGATCCTCAAATTCATCTTCATCATCAGAAGATTGAGGAGTATGATGGATGGCGCCACGCATAGCAGTTTTCTTTGGTGAAGGACGAGGGCCCCGTTGAAGAACAGTTTTGGTCTTCAGGTGATGCTGAGGCATTGTGGTTGAGGCCTCAGGAGCACCAGATTCATCAGTGCGTATTCTTGAAGAGGGGGCAGCACCATCTGTTCGTTGACATGAGGAGCCAACAACTTGAGGCTTAGTTGAGGTCTTAGAGAAAGGTTTCATGCCCGGAGCCTTTTTGCGGTGCTGAGGCGGAGGTTGTTGTCTAGGTTGAGACTGATCTTGAGGCGGAATTTGTTTTGAAGCAGTCATGTCACGGACCAGATTTTTGACACGGCTGCGAGAGCGTTTGAGGTAAAGCTCATATGCCGCAGGAAAGTCTTCAGGTCTGCGCAGTGTGGTTGGATCAGGAACAACACCAGGAGCTGGTGGAGGTCGAGCCTTGATACCCAAGGTCTTCAGGGGCGGATTGACTGCGAACATTTCCTCATGTTGAGGATTCAGCCATTGGTAGGCCACCCAACGCTTGGCCCATTCTCTTGTGATTTTCTGAACCCGTTTCTTACGTTGTTCACCGGTTTCTCTTTCGGGAGTCTTCAGCTTTTCATATAGCTTTAGGGGCAGGTCTTTTGCGGTATCAGTGATTTTACGTCGAGGAGCCATTTTCTTCAGCTGAGGAGACTGAGGAATTGTATGTTCGAGCTGAGCTGCAAATGAAGTGAGACTATGAGAACCATGCGATTCCTCAGCAGACATGTACCTGTGACAGAATTAAGTTGCGAGGGAAGTGGGGTACGGTTATATGCGTTCATGAGGAATAGGTTGAGTAAAACAAAGGATTGAGGCATAGGTACAGGTTTCAGTGAGCTAGCAGCACAGTGGAGGATGAACAGTACTGAGGAATGTTGTGCTGAGGAATAAACCACTGAGGAATAAGCATACCAGACTTGAGGCGAATGCTGAGGAACAATGTGTCTTCGTCCCCGGCAACGGCGAACGCCGGCGATGTTAGCGCTCGAGCGTGAGGAGCTCAAGGGCGGCAATGCGAGAGTGAGGGAGGCGTTGGGGGGTAAATGACCGAGGGGGAGGGAAGAGAGCTATTTATAGAGGGGTGGGAGCTGAAGAGGTTGCGAAATTTGTGGACGAGAGAGCCCCTGATTGTTGGGATCCTTAGTGAATATCGTGATAGTGGATAATTACGACGTGCGGTAAAATCGCAACAAATTGAAGACAGTTGTAACAGAAAATCCGTGATTTGAGAACATTGAGGATAATGGCTGAAGACAAAGATAAATGGTCTCAGGCAAATGATGATGACAGGTCTCATGCCAGAGGAATATAATTTCCTGATGAACGCATATGAGATAGACAGATTAGATAAGTGAGCACAGAGAGATGGGTCCAATCACGTTCACCGAGTTGAAGAAGCAAAAACTGAAGATCAGTAACTATAGGTGAACGCTGTTGAGGACAAACACGATAATCATCAGAAATGAAGACTTCGAATCTTGAGGAAGATCAATAACATCAAATCCTGAGGTAGTTGAGGATCACCCAATCCTGAGGTGTTTGGGCGGTGGCGCTACCCACCTTATAGGGAATGAGACACTTGATACCATACAATTGTCGTATGGATCTTGAGTCAATTCCACGTTAATTTCTTCACACATAGCAAGGTAGTTCCTCATGAGTTGAGGAGTACGACGCATCGTGTGTTGTGCATCAGGATTCTTCAATATTGTTTAAGCGTTAGGATGTGTGTCCATTCACTGGACGTTTGAGGAATCTAAGATATTTAGCTCACACCTCAGAGTGCTAAATCGCTTCTCATCCGAAGGCTTAGTGAATATATCAGCAAGTTGATCTTCAGTCTTCACGTGGCTGATGACGATATCTTCCTTCAAGACATGATCCCGAAGAAAGTGATACCGTATCTCAATATGCTTCGTCCTCGAGTGTTGTACTGGGTTCTGAGAGATCTTGATGGCGCTCTCATTGTCACATAGTAGTGGTACTTTCTTCAGGTTGATGTCGTAGTCCTTCAGGGTTTGCTTCATCCAAAGAAGCTGTGAGCAGCTTGCACCAGCAGCAATGTATTCAGCTTCAGCGGTGGAGAGGGAGACGTAGTTCTGCTTCTTCGATGACCAGCATACAAGAGAACCTCCGAGGAAGTGACATGTTCCTGAGGTAGACTTCCGATCCACTCGATCTCCAGCATAATCTGAGTCTGAGTACCCGACGAGATCCAGCTGTGTGCCTTTTGGATACCATAAGCCAAGCGACGGGGTGTGAGCCAAATATCGAAGAATTCGTTTCACCGCTTGGTGATGCGATTCCTTTGGTGCCGCTTGGAATCGGGCACACATGCAAACGCTCAACATTATATCAGGCCTGGATGCACATAGATATAGCAGTGAACCTATCATGGAGCGGTATACCTTTTGATCGTACTCCTTGCCATTTTCATCTGGGCCAAGTTGTCCGTTTGTAGGCATCGGTGTCTTGATGCCCTTGCAGTCTTGCATCCCGAATTTCCTCAGGCACTCCTTGAGGTACTTCTCCTGAGAGATGAAGATGCCGTTGCGTTGTTGACGAATTTGGAGTCCTAAGAAGAACTTCAGTTCGCCCATCATCGACATCTGATACTGTTCACTCATCAAGAATGCAAACTCTTCACTGTATTTCTTGTTAGTGCATCCAAATATTATGTCATCAACATAAATTTGACATATGAATAATGCATCATCATATCGTTTTGTGAAGAGAGTTGGATCGAGGGAACCAGATTTGAAGCCCTTGCTGATGAGGAAGTCCCTTAGTGTGTCATACCAAGCCCGAGGGGCTTGCTTCAGTCCATAGAGAGCTTTCTTCAATCTGTACACCATATCAGGCTTCTTGGCGTCTTCGAAACCTGGAGGTTGAGCAACATATACTTCTTCCTCGATATTACCATTGAGGAAGGCACTTTTCACATCCATTTGATATAACTTGATATTATGATGATTAGCGAATGCAAGCATAATACGAATAGACTCAAGTCTAGCTACAGGAGCGAAGGTTTCACCGAAGTCGATCCCCTCAACTTGAGTATATCCTTGAGCTACGAGACGAGCTTTGTTCCTGATGACTTGTCCATCTTCATCAAGTTTGTTGCGGTAGATCCACTTCGTGCCGATGACGTTGTGAACTCTAGGATCAGGACGTTTGACTAGTTCCCAAACATCATTCAGTTTGAACTGAAGAAGTTCGTCTTGCATTGCCTGAATCCATTCCGCTTCACGGAATGCCTCGGAGACTTTGGTGGGCTCTGAAATTGATACAAACGAGAAATGCCCACAAAAGTTAGCTATACGATTAGCTCTTGCACGAGTAAGAGGACCTGGTAGGTTGATGTCAGCGAGGATTTTGTCCACTTGAACTTCATTTGCCACACGAGGAAGTCGAGGGGGATGATCTTGAGGTGCATCTTCGTCACTGCAATCAGATTCGTTTGCATCAGCTTCAGGTGCTTCAGGAACTTCAGGCGTGTCAGGTGCCTCAGGATCTGGATCATCATCAGAATTATTCGCTTCAGGATTTGGGTGTTCTTCAGGAGCAGGAGGTACGTGGATTTCTTCAGGATGATCCACAGGAATGATGTCACCAGCACCCATCTTCTTGATCTGTTCTTCAGGTGGTGCTTCACCTAAATCATGTGGCAGGTGCTCTCTTTGGGAGCCATCAGACTCATCAAAACGCACGTCTACAGTTTCAACAATTTTATAATGACTAATGTTGAAGACTCTGTAGGTGTGCGAATTGATACCATAACCAAGCATGAAACCCTCACATGCTTTGGGTGCAAATTTAGACTCGTGATGAGGATCACGTATCCAGCAAGGTGCACCGAATACTTTGAAGTAACTTACATTGGGTTTCTTACCGATCATTAACTCGTATGAAGTTTTATTGAAGAACTTATGAAGATACACTCGATTGACGATGTGGCCTGCGGTGTTGATTGCTTCAGCCCACCACTTGAGTGGAGTATTGTACTCAGCCAGCATCGTGCGAGCCATCTCAATGAGGGTTCGATTCTTTCTCTCAACAACACCATTTTGCTGAGGAGTGTATGGCGCTGAGAATTCATGAGTAATTCCCAAGTCATCGAGGAATTCTTCCACACCGAAGTTCTTGAACTCAGTGCCGTTGTCGCTTCGAATGTGCTTGATCTTCAGGTTGTAGTTGTTCATGACTCGCTGAGCGAAACACTTAAGAATTGCTGGAGTTCCTGACTTATAGAGAAGAAAATGCACCCAAGTGTATCGTGAGAAGTCATCAACAATAACAAGACCATACATATTACCTCCAAAGCTCGAATACTTTGGAGGACCAAATAGATCCATGTGAAGTAATTCCAGTGGTCTCGTAGTGGTCATGATGGTCTTCGCTGGGTGGTTGGCCTTGGTCATCTTTCCAGCTTCGCAGGCTCCACAGAGCCGGTCCTTTGTGAATCTGATTTCCTCAATCCCGAGGACATGTTTCTTCAGTACCAGCTTCTGAAGATTTCTCATTCCAGCGTGGCCGAGTCTTCGATGCCATAGCCAGCACTCTGAGGCTCGTGCCATGAGACATGTAGCAACCTGAGGACCTTCAGAGAAATCTACAATATACAGGTCACCTTTCCTAATCCCACTGAAGACAGTGGATTTATCGCTAACCATGAAGACAATACAACCATGTTTTCCGAAGAGAACAGCGAGATCAAGATCACACAGCATAGATACAGACATCAAGTTGTACCCAAGAGATTCAACAAGCATGACTTTATCAATGTGTTGGTCTCGAGAGATAGCCACTCTGTCGAGACCCAATACCTTACTTTTACCTTTATCAGCGAAGGTGATGGTTTTCTTTGAAGAAGGACTTAGTGATGATTCCATAAGAAGACTTCTGTCACCAGTCATGTGATTTTTGCATCCACTATCCATCACCCATTCAGTCTTTTCCTGCAAATGAATTAGTATCTCATACAGCAAGTTATGAGCCAGTTTCAGTTTGAGGAGTTTAAGATTCATCAGAATTAATTCCTCAGGATGTTCCTCGGGATTGATTCTATGAAATCAAACAATATAATTATCCTTCAACTGACTCATTTGTTATTGTCCTGGGCATATGATCTGCATAAATTGTAATTGCCTCAGGACATGTCCCTGCACGGATGATTAGTTCTTAACCACCCACATCTTTATGGGTGGTCTTGAGGCACATGAGGATTGATGAGGATAATGAGACTTAATGGGGTGTGTGATGACAGTATCAGGATAAACAAATGAATAAGCATTCTTATGAGGAGCTTCCCTGTGAACAAAATGGTTAGCAGATACATGATTATAATCATTTCCTTTTGAGGTATCGTCCTCAGATGATATCCTCAGCTCATTTGCATCTGCATTCACAGGAAGGTTAGTGATGAGGTCCTTTGGCACCCAGATCTGCTTGACTGGAGGACCGTTCCTGCAGTTAGTTCCAATGTATCTGGCAAATACCTCACCATTACAATTTTTAAACAGTTTATAGTTTGAGTCAAATGACTCAATCATCATATCTGAAGAAGCAGCATCATAACCAGATAAGGTATAGGGGTCAGGAGGAGGCATCATTGCCCGAACCCAGATGGTCTCAGGATATTGTTCAGGTTTCCAGTAAGACCCATCAGGGTTGAGTCTCCGAGTGAATGCAATGCCTTCTTTCCTCGGGTTTCTGTTGAGGATCTGTTTCTTGAGAATGTCACAGAGAGTCTGATGTCCTTTCAGACTCTTGAACATGCTTGTTTCCAGTAGATTCTTCAACCTAGCATTTTCTTCAGCAATGTCTATGGTATCCTCAGATGAGGGGTTAGGTACCACATAAGTAATAGAGATAACAGAGTCTGAAGACATTGAAGAACTAGACACAGAAATGATTTGATCACGTTCAATGCATTTTAAACAGGGAGGATTGAATCCTTCTTGTGGCATGATGATCTGTTGCGAGAGGAGTGACTCATTTTCTTTCCTCAGATCGTCATGAGACATCCTTACACGTTCAATTTCTTGTTTCCTCATGAGGAACTCATGAGATAGTTTTTCATGATCGGTAAGGAGTGTCTCATGGCGATTGAACAAGTCATCAAACTTTGACTGAAGAATTTTTGATTCATCAGTCAACTTTTGAGTCTTCGTCATTTCCTCAACCAACATATCATCACTTTTGTTTAATGAGATCTGAGTCTTTTCAAGTGCACGTTGTTGCTTAGACGCAAGTTTAGCAAGTTTAGCATAGTTTTCATCAGGTTCTTCATCAGAGGGTTCATCTGATGATGAGTAAGAAGATACCTTAGAGGACTTGGCCATGAAGCAGAAGGAAGGAGTTGTGTCTTCAGCTTCATTAACAGCATGTGATGGGCCAGAGTCCTCAGTGCTGAAGATTGACTTTGAGACAAGTGTCGTGGCAAGAGCCAAACCAGCCACACCCTCAGATTCTTCAGATTCTTCTTCCTCAGCATCAGGGTTGGAACCAGATTCTTCCGAGTCCAATTCTTTCCCGAGATAAGCGCGAGCCTTACGGGAGCTACTGTTCCGGTATCCAGTAGACTTTGAAGATCTTGAGGATTTCTTCTTTGTCTTTTCGTCAGAACTTTCATCTTTCCCTTTCTTCTTCTTCTTCAGTTTAGCTTCTTTTTCCCATTGAGGACAATCAGCGATGTAATGCCCAGGTTTCTTGCACTTGTGACAAGCTCTCTTTCTAGCTTCGGCAGAGTCATCATCTTTGCTTTTTCTTGATAACGACCTTGAGGAGTTTCCGAAGCGATTCTTCTTCGTGAACCTTTGAAACTTCCTGGTAAGGAGAGCAAGTTCACGGCTGAGAGTCTCAGGATTATCAGTATCAGCCTCAGACTCTTCATCAGAGGACACTCTTCGTGCTCTAGCTTTTAGCGCGCGGACCTTAGGCGTGGAGCTGTATAAGTCTCGTTTTTCAGAGAGCTTCAGTTCATGAGCATTGAGGCGCTCGAGAATATCCGCAGGGTCCAGAGTCTTGAAGTCTGTCCTTTCTTGAATCATCAGTGATAGGAACTCAAATGAGTCATCCAGTGACCTCAGCAGTTTCTTCACAACTTCATGATCTGTGATATCAACAGCACCAAGAGCCTGAAGTTCATTGGATATGTCAGTGAGTCTGTCAAAGGTTTGTTGTACGTGCTCATTATCTAGCCTCTTGAACCGATTGAAGAGACTGCGGAGTGTATCAATTCGTGAGTCTCGCTGAGCTGAGACTCCTTCATTAACTTTAGAAAGTCTCGTCCATATTTTCTTTGCAGTATCCAGACCACTGATACGGTTGAACTGAGCCTTATTGAGATGACCACCAATGATGCTTCGAGCTTTTGCATCAAGCTGCCAGTTTTTCTTGACTACATCAGGAGCAGTCATCAGATTTGCTTCAGGGATGCCTTGATCAACAATGTCCCACAGATCCTTGTCAATGGCTTCAAGATGCATCCTCATCTTGTTCTTCCAGTATGGGTAGTCTGTTCCATCGAAGATGGGGCAGTTTGAGGCAACGCTCATTGTACCTGAGGTCGACATAACTAAAACTCCAGGTGGTTAAACCGAATCACACAGAACAAGGAAGTACCTTGCTCTGATACCAATTGAAAGTGCAATATATCGACCAGAGGGGGGGTGAATGGGAGATTTTCAAATTTACTACAGGATTTTGTTTTTCTTCAGGACTGAAGCAATCATGAAGCTGAAGAAGTAACCAAAATCATGAAGAAATAAAACTTTGCAGAATGTAATCATTAGGGCAGCACATCATAATGCAACAGAAATAAATCAATTCAGATAAGCAGAAGTGCTTCAGATCCATAGTATGAAGACAAATAGCAGAGGGAGAGCTGAAGCACAGGAAGTCACCATAGATACTGAAGACATAATACTGAAGCTTAAGAGATTGAAGAGATGTCACCAGTAATTGAAGACATTGGTTTGGTAGACCAGTTCAAGTTGCTGTGACAACTCTACGTCTGGTTGGAGAGGCTGAGATTCAACTCAGAAGACATAGTCTTCACCTTGTTCTCCTTGAACTAAAGTCCTCAGACTCCGTCCAATAACTCAGGTGAGTCTTCAAGGTAGACTCCCGAAACCTTCACAGACTCAGTCACTCCGGGAAGTCACAATTGCATCTTGACTTCCTCAGACTGAAGACTACTACACCGGCTGGAAGATCACAGTCTTCAAGAGTAAAAAGCTTCGGATCACTCGAACCGACTTCCTCAGAAATGCTCAACTACTCAGGCTGGTGGTTTTCCTCACAAAGGTTCTTCAGTTTCCTCAGAGGTGGGTTGCTCTCAAATGACAAGTGTCAGTTTTCCTCTTGGATCAGCCAACCCACAAATGGGGCTGGGGGTGGCTATTTATAGCCGCGGAGCAACCCGAGGTGAATGGACATAAATGCCCATGCATGCAATTACTCTCATGCCCTCGGAACAGACCGTTGCTAGACAGGTTCTAGCCTCTCACCACGCAACACGTGGCACGGTCAAAGTATTCTCTCTCTAGACTCCTCAACCGAAGTTAGTTACCTCAGTGTCCTGAAGAACAAAGTCTCAGACACATGAGGACCGAACTTCTACTGCAGGAGAAAACTCTTCAGGAGAACTGCACTCGCAGTTTCCAGACTCCTCAACCGAAGACAGATTCCTCAGTGTCCTGAAGAACAACGTCTCAGACACCCGAGGACTGAACTTCTACTGCAGGAGATTTCCTCATGGTTTTTCTTCAGGATTCCTAACTGAGCACTTCCTCGGACCTTCGGAACTCGTTTTCTTCAACCCCTCCAACAGTGCGGTGTTTCCTATGACTCAAGAAATATAAAAGGTCTTAATCGAAGAATACGCTTCAACTTCGTCTTCAGCGCGAACGTCCTCAGGATCGTCTTTAGCTTCAGCTTCAAACGAGCGCTTCAACCGAACGTTTCAGGATCCTGTTTCCTCAGGATTTTGCGCGACTTCATTCTTCAGGAAACGCACCATTTTCTTCAATGTTCCTCAACATTTTGGAGGGTCAAGATTGGTGGTTAAACACCTCATCAGGGACTGTTCTCCTGTGTATACTCACAAACACATCAGTCCCTTAACCGTTTTGACATCAAACTCCAACACCTCAAGGGGAAGGCACTTGATGCACTTACACAAGCGCCGTTGTTTTCCCCCTTGTGGCAACAACACATCCCCTAGACTCATGTTTCTGTCACTCAAGCGTGTCATCAGGGGGCATGTACCCACAATCGAGCATAACGTTCCCTCTTGGAGTTACTATCCACCACTTGGACAAAGCAATAAACAACAACGGAGAACATGCAAGAATTACTTAGGAACAAAAATATAAGAGATAAAAAAAATATTACTCTATCACGATCTGAACATAATCTCATAATCCATCGGATCCCATCAAACTCAACATAGCAACAGCAGAAGAATTACATATGTGCCTCGATCATGTAGGGCAGCTCACGAGGTCTAAAACATGAAGAACAAAGAGGGAAGGAGAACATCACATATCTACTGATCACGGACCCATGGTCCAAGGTAGACTACTCACGGCACATCCGGGAAGCGTCCATGGTGGAGGAGAAGCTCCCGGAGGTCGATCCTCCCTCCGGCAGGGTGTCGGGAAGGGTCCTGACAGTGCTCCCGATTTTGGAAGCGCGGCGGCGGCGGAACAGAGGCGAGATTGGAAAATAGGGTTTTGTCTTCAATGTTTCCCCGTCATGAGAAATAAATAGGCGAAGGGGGGGAAGCCAGGGGGGCCACCAGGGGTCCAGGCGCCCCCCTGGTGCGGCCAGGCCCCTGGCCGCGCCAGGTGGCCGCCTGGGCCCCTGGTGGTGGCCCTTTGGCCCCACTTGGGTGCTTCTGGAAGACTCCATTACGCTGATTTTTTTATCCGATTTTCCCGAATTTTTGGAGCACTTTTAATATGGGGGAAACCTGGAATAGAAAAACAGCAAAAAACATGAACTGACACTGGGGTGCACTGATTTAGTAGGTTAGTCCAAATATGATCAAAAGTATATAAAAGTGTATCTAGATCATAGCAATATCACACAAAATATGCATGGAGCGAGCAGAAATTATCGATACGTTTGAGACGTATCAGAGGGGAAGCTCCCAGAGGTCAATCCTCCCTCCGGTAGGGTGCCGGGAAGGGTTCTGCTGGCGCTCCCGATCTTTGAAGCGCGGCGGCGGCGGAATAGAGGCGAGATCGCGAAAAAGGGTTCTGTCCTCGGAGGATTCCGAAAAAGGCGATTTCTGTTAGCATCCCGGTGCATTTATAATCCTGTCAATTGCTTAGCTGTAATTTGTTCACCCAACATGTTTATCGTCTTTTGGAGAAACACCTCTAGTGAAACGTGGTCCCTGGTCTATCTTCCACCATTGATTACAACCGTTTGCATTAATGTTTTCCTTTCTTTTTCTTGCTGCAATTTTTACTCTTTGTTGCTCCGACCACACCATACATTTAACCTTTTCGTAAACAGCAAGACGGGAAGCTTGAAAACCTTCCTGGCTCGTTGGGGCCGAAAGTTCTTGTGTTCCTTTATTCAGGTCCACGTTTGCCCGCAATCAATTTCTGGAGCCTTTGCTGTTGAACACCTCCTCGAAGAAGTTGAAGTCCTACTAGGTTGATAACCTTGGTATCTTCATCGAGGGAAATTTACTACTTGCTACATCACACCTTCCACTTGGGGTTCCTCAACGGTTGTGTGATAATCACCACTAGCATCAATATGCTAGTTAGGTCAACATGTGTAGAAAGCACTATCACACAATTGAAAAACCCTTACAATGGTCTAAAGGGTAAATCAAAACGGTTTGAAGGACATATAGTAAGATCGTCCTTAAAATAGACTGGTAATTTATGGTTTAAAATAAATAGTTTTGTGATCTTAAAAAATCACTCTATATATTTAATGGTTGTCTTTTATTTCATAAATGCGTACTTGAAACGCACTCCATCAATTTTGGCGTGTGGCGGAAAGCACACTCACGTGGGATGCCTTGCGCGTTTTTACATATGGGGAATTTCTACTAGAAAAAAGAGAACTTTAATCTGTCCATTGACAGGTAATCCAAGGGTTAGGAATGAAGTCTTTAGATTATTGACACACTTCCACATCTAGCCATTTAAAAATCGAACCACACTCTCTAATAGCTGGCATGTTCCTTTTAGTCCCCATCCCTCACTCTTGAGATCTGTATTCTTCGGCGACCTCCTTTCTTGGTAAACCCATGGTTAGCCCATCGTAGATCGGCATCTCCTCGCTCCTCCCGCCGGGCATCGACAGATCTGTGTGGTAGCGGCCGTGTTCGTTGTCGAAGTGCTCTCCCAACAACGTCCCTAGACTGGTGAATCCCTTGTACTCTATTTCTCATAGATCTTCTGCTTTATATCAGATAGTCGCGAATTTGAGTAGTCACATACTTTACCAAATTGATCTTAAAAAAACACCATATATATTATCTTTTATTAGATGTATATGCATTCAAATCGACATCTCGTCAATTTTGGTATGTGGTTAGATGGTACGCTTAAGTGGGCATGCCCTGTGTGTTTTCACATATAGTACATTTTTGTTATAAAAAAAGAGCATCGATCTATCCCTTTGAAGGTGACCCAAAGGCCAGGAAAGAAACCTTCAGATTCCCTCACCATTTTTCTTACTCTTTCTAAGAGATGGCATGTTCCTTTCGCCCCTCACCCTTGCTTCTTAAGACCTATGTTCTTCGACGACCTCCTTCCTATAACCCCCACGACAGCACAACATAGATCGATGTTTTGCAACGTCCCGAGCCTGATGAATCCCTTGTACTTTATTTCTTATAGATATTATGCTTTACGGCACACCTCCGTGAAATTGAATAGCCACTCATTTTGCTAAAATTGATTTTAAGCATACTCGTTGACTAACCGCTTTTATTTTGCGGGACCACCTTGAATAGCCACTCATTATGCCAAACTGATTTTAGGCAAATATCCTTATAACTGTTTTTTATTCGATTTGATATGTCTGTTAATTTTGGTATGTGGTTAGAAAGCGCGCTCAAGTGAACGCGCATTGCGTATCTTTACATACGAGTCATTTTTGTAATGTGAGTGTGCCTTGCATATCTTTACATATGAGTCATTTTTGTAGTGTGAGTGTGCCTTGCGTTTTTACATATGGGTCATTTCTGTTGTAATTGGAGGAAAGAGAGCCTCGATCTGCCCGTTGAGATAGGGGGGCGATCCAAGGAAAGAATTTTCGGATTCTCGAAACACCTGTATGCTCCCCCTCTCGCCATTTCAAAAAACGAACTGCTCCTCTCCGAGTTCCTCTCCGTCCTCTCACCCCCATCCCTCCCCAAGCCACTCTTCTGCGGCGGCCTCTTTCCTCGGTAGCCCCGCGGGCGGCGCAGCGCCCCTTGCTACCGATCGGGGTCTCCTCGATCCTCCCGTCGGGCTACGGCAGATCTGCGCGGCGGCGGCCGTCTTCGCCGGCGGCGCGCCTGGCTCCGTGAAGCGCGGGCTAGCCTCGTCGTGCTCGGGCACGGTGTGGAGGCCATCCTGTCGGTGGCAGAGGAGGATTGCTGGGAGTGCGATGATGGTCATGGCAAGAAGGAGGATTGCATTGAGGAGGAGGTAGACGGAGGGGGAGAAAGGGTCGAGGGCAGGCAGCGCTGAGGCAGTTGAATCTTGTGGAGAGTGAGAGGGCCAGAGGGCGGCTGCTGGGAGAGAAGCTGCGCGTGCAGACGACGAAGCACACCGTGTTGAACCAGCAGATGCTGCATCCTGCTACCAGGCAGAGCAAGAACGCCTGCCACGGATGCAGCGCGTCAATCAGAAGCACTCAATCAACCGATCAAATTTAGTTGGGTAATCGAATATCCTTTTCTTTAGATCTTATCCTTTATGGAACACCATCGCCGCAAATTTGGGTAGCCACTGATTCTGTCAAACTGAAAGTGAAGCTCCCTTCTGAAATTTGAACGCTAGGCTGTTCTGTTGCAACCCATAGATTGGAAAGTTGGCACCTTTTAGACTTCCATTATCACTGTTGTTGTTGTATCACACTGCTTCTGCCCGGCGATCATTTGACAAGCACCATCTGGTGTTTCACTTTCAGTTTCAGTTTTATGCAAGGAAACCTGTGGTTCTGTTATATTCTTAGACATTTATGGCACACTGAGGGTGGGTAGGGGCAAATTTGTTGTGCACATTTTGGTGGGGCTGAAACCTGAACATGAAACTCTTTGGACTGTTTCTGTAATGCTGTTCAATTCCGTTAATGCAGTTTTAGGCATCTTCCTGATTTGGTTTTTGTTTGGCTGCTATCACATCGTATAGTGTAAGGTATTACAATTTTCATGTTTCCAGTTACATTTTTCAGTTTAGCATAAAAAGTCCGACTGTCCTTGCAACATACTCCTCAAATGCCTCAATTGGGCTTTGCAGAATAATGATTCTGATTCCTAGACATAGTAAACTGATTTTTATACATCTTCAAGGCTTAGCTATAAAGGGGATTGAGCATTCAGTCTTCACCCGTGATGACAAGCGCTAAAGGAAAGGCTTCAAAGAAGGCTGTAGAGGCTTCTGGACAGCCATCTACTTCAAAGAAGGCTGTAGAAGGGAAAGTCAGCAATGAGCCACAGAGGCAACGGTCGCTCAATGGGTAGATACTAATAGATCTGTGCATAAACATGTTAATTCTTAATGGCATACTTTTTTTCTTATAGTTATGTGCTCCTTTATCTTAGGAGGACCACCGGCCCGACACGACGCTCAACGAAAGGAAATTGGACTCCCGAAGAGGTATGCCATACGAGTTGAATCTTGTGTATCATTGGCAAATGGCTATTTACTGTTCAAATGTCTGGATGGTGACTGAATATCCGAGAGTAGTTTAGGACTGATCAACTGTAAGATGTGCATTATATTTATTATCATATTTTTCTTATATAGACACAATAAAGGAAAACACTTATAAGTTTTATATAAATAAAGAAGCAATCCGACGCTCTGGCCCTTTTGTTGAGGCTTGAGTTGTCTCATTGGTGGTTAGTCCCACAGTTGTAGTTTGTTGTGAGAATTTCTTGCATATAAATCCATGGGAGCATAGCATAACTGCGCAACCTGGATTAACCCATATAGAAGACAAATGGTACACGGCAAAGTCTTATACATGGACTATGCAGAAAAATTCTTGTAACATGGAGTTTCCTGCTTTATCCTGTCATGTACAGATGTACTCAATTGCAGTTCTGCTTCATGCTATGCTTGTAGGTTGCTATGTTATCACAGTGTTCCAGTCACGTTAATGTGGGGATAAACTGTATATGTCTCCGTGCCTCACCGACGTGTGGACGTCATTTAATCAGCACCACAATGCAAAACTCAAAATATAAATGAGTGGCTTATACAAAAAACATTTTTTCTGACACTGTTTAATTTTTCACATGCGTGCTATTCAAATGTAGGATGACATATTGTCAAGAGCAGTTCAGGCTCACAATGGGAAAAACTGGAAGAAGATAGGTATACTCTATGGATCGATTCATATGTGTGTAACTATTAGCTTACTCTTCATGATTGTATTTTTGTAGCATGTATAACTGTTTTACCTTTCTTGGACATCTCTATCACTATTTCTATTTATTGAAGTACATTAATGCAAGACGACACTTATTTGGTGTGCGTTTAAGGCCAAAATTATTTTGAATTACATAGTCATCTAAAATCCATGTCCTATATCTTCTTAAGTGTCCTCTTGAGGGAGAAATAGTCGTTAAGGGAGCTACAGCATACAAAAGAGTAAGGAAAAAGGGTGGATCTCAGGGTACGAACCCGAAATTGCTAAATGGACCCCCCCCCCCCTACCTCAGATAGTCAGTTCAGGGAGCCAGAAGGGTTGAATGTTGGTGCTGTTCCTATTTTTTCCGAGGGATTCAGATTAGCGCCGCCTGGTCGTACGTTGATAGAAAAGAGGTCTTTCTTATCAGAGCTATTGTCCTGATAAAAATATATCCTTGTGATAGGCCCTGTTCCTGGTAAGAAATGTGATGAAATCTTCTTTCCCATTATTTCCCCTGATCCTGCTACAAAAAATGATTTTTCGCCGTTCATGTTCCAAAGGTGTTCTATGTGTTTTTCTTTAACATATTTAATCTGTGCAACACTGCATTATGTACCCTGATGTTAGTTTCTTTTGTCTTTTTAATTCTTCCATAATCACAGACATCAATTTGATAGAGGCCAAGAGTACGATCCTTAAATTATGTGAAATAAGACATTGATTTGTTTAATTTGTTTATGCTTTCTCTCATGCTTCTTTAGCCAGTTTTTTCCCTGTCTGCTCATGGGAACACCTCCCTGTGTCTTGTCACAAATCCAAGCGTTGACATAATACCTTCTTTTCTAGCGGAGTGTTTTCCTGATAGAACCGATGTACAATGCCTACACAGATGGCAAAAGGTTCTAAATCCTGAGTTGATCAAAGGGCCATGGTCCAAAGAAGTAAGCCCCCTATTCGATTTGTTTCCCTTTTCAGGCTTATTTTGTAAATATTGGTTGGGCATATTGTATGCTCATGTAGTCATGTGAGTCTCATCAATCGGTTGTTTCATATTTTTAGGAAGATGATATCATCGTTGAGATGGTAAGCAAATTTGGTCCAAAGAAATGGTCAACTATTGCCCAAGCTTTGCCTGGACGCATAGGAAAGCAATGCAGGGAACGGTATGGATAGAAAAGTGTCCTTTCATCAATCTTCTACCTAATTTTTTCTTTGAAAATAATATATATTACTTAATGTCGAACAACTGAATGCGGAAGTAAGCTCATGGAGTGTTTGTGTTCCTGTTGCTTTTGCACATCCGTACTGTCGTTTTATAAGGCACATGAATAATGTAATTCTCGATGCAAGTGATAAACAGTTCTCCTATGTATTCCGTTAAAGAACACAGTAATCTCAACAATCACTAATGCAAGGTTGATTTTTGCAGAGTCACTTTCCATTATCCCTGTGATTCTACTGTTAAGCCATAGGCCTAAGTCTGGATAAAAATGATTATTAAATTGTTCTAAAAATATAGAGGATCAAGTGAATAAAATGTCAATATGTCCTAGCCTTGTAATGCTAGCATCTCTTTGTGCTGCTAGCTGGCAATACCAGAATTCAGGAGAGCTGATGTTGTAATTTCTGATTCATTAGCCTTTTGGTAAAGTGAGTAAAAGCAAAAAGTTATTGTAATTGAGTATTAATTTATTTTAATCACATATTAACATACAACGGCTATTGCTCTTACAATCATCTTTTAAGTGATAGTTTTTATTGTGGGGCCTGAGTAGCAACTGACCTGTGGATCCTTTAACAATGGACTATCTTATCTGTGATTAGGTGGCACAACCATCTTAACCCTGGCATAAACAAGGACGCATGGACACAGGAAGAGGAAATTACCCTTATACATGCTCATCGAACGTATGGAAATAAATGGGCTGAATTGACAAAGTTTTTACCAGGAAGGTAACTAAAAACTGGTTTCTTTTTGTATGAGCTGCTGCGAAATATTTATGTATGATATCATGATGAATCCTATCCTGTGAAAAGAAGTTTTTCTTTTCATCTCCTATTCACAAACTTTCGGGTTTAGCATCCATTCCCCTTTTTTTTATTAGGCATCATTTGGAAGTCATGGTGTTATACTTGGGGAAAGATGGTAATTTCGAAAGGGAACTAAATTGTTTCTCTTTAAAATGTGAAACCACTATCACTGTAATAGCTCTCTTTTATTTTCTTTGAACAAAATTTGAAATAACACATATTCTTTTTAATCAAATATGGTGACGACTGATGAATACTACACCAAGTAGAGAGAATGTGAACATGTTAGGAGTATTCGCTTTATGTGCTTATATGATTTGCGTATCATTAGGCCCGTATAGTCTAGGCAGGCCCAAGGCCCATGTGAGTATGTAAATTTCGTAAATTCCTATATATTGTTCTGTCCACTCAATAGAGAAAAATGGTTTGGCCATTTCCAAAATATTGAGGCACAATATGCTGGGTAGCTCTACTTCAATTTTGACGCATCGCGTAACTAACGTTTATATTGTTCAACAAATGATGGCCTCTTTTAGACTACTGAAACGACTGAACTTCTAAATTTATGTTTCCCCTGCCAGGTCGGACAATTCAATTAAAAACCACTGGAACAGTTCTGTAAAGAAGAAAATTGATTCATATATGTCATCAGGTTTACTTGCTCAAGTTTCGCGTCTCCCACTTATTGAACATCATGCACAGTTTAATTCCTCACTGGCGATAACCCAACAAAACAGTGAAGACAGTGACAGCAATGCTGTCCGGGAGGTTGAAGATTTATCAGGGTGTGGTCAACCCTCATTGACCGTGGCTTCTTGCTCGCAAGTGCAGAACGCCAATCTGGCCTTGAGCTGTGATTTACAAGTGAATGCAGGTCCCAGCAAGATAGAAGCACATGATTCTCAGTCTTCTATGTGTCAGGAAGGCTATACTTCCACCGACGGTGTTGCAACTGTTTTGTCTGAGGTTCATTGCCATGTTTCTTCCTCCAGATTCGATCCAGATAAACTCCTCCAGAAGGAGTTTCCTCAGAGAATGAATATGCAGATGGATATTGATGAAACACCAGGCAACTCTATGTTTGCAAACAATCAGACAATTTGTAGTACATCGAGTAATGAAAGGCCGATGTTACAGTATGAGATAGCACCAGATATGCCTATCTCTGTGGTAACAAGCGTTTCTGGAGCTGAGCAAAAACTACATTTCATGTCTGAGGCTGACTTCAGCAGTCCTAATTGTTTGAAATCAGAACTTTGGCAAGATATTTTGTACCAGAGTCTTCTTTCCGGACCCGATGTAGTTGATGCTGATTCTCTTTCAAGACCAAACCACCAGTCAGATACACATTCCTCTGAAGCAGAAACCAATTTTCTGGCAGCACCCAACCCATCACATACATCAAATCCATGCAGCATGATGTTGGCTGCATATGGTCAGGATCCATCGATGTCAGCACCACAATCTCTTATGTCAAATGGTTTGCCGGATGCTGCTGATGAAGAGTCAAAAGAAATGCAAGTTTCTGGGCCAGAGATGATTACATGCACACATGATTCTCTCGGTGATTCTGAGCAGTTTGCTGCCCCTGGCAGTACTGATGGTAGACATGCTGCGTCAGCAATTATAGAAAGAATGCCGGAATATGGGGACAAACAGTTAACTGATGCTGAAGAACCTTCTGCCAGCATAGCCAAAGAAACATCATTGGCACTGGGTGAGTCTCCATCAGATGAAAAGCAAGATAAGGGAGCGCTATTCTATGAACCTCCTCGCTTCCCATGCACGGACATTCCATTTGTCAGCTGCGATCTTGTGACTTCTGGTGATCTCCAAGAATATAGTCCCCTTGGCATTCGGCAGTTGATGCGCTCAACCATGAGCGTAACCACTCCATTGAGATTGTGGGACTCCCCTACACATGATGAAAGCCCTGATCTTGTGCTGAAGAGTGCCGCCAAAAGCTTCATAAGCACACCATCAATATTGAAGAAACGACCGAGAGATCTGTTATCTCCTTCTCCGGAAAAAAGACCAGAGAAGAAGGCTGGGACTGGAAAGGACTGTAGCGTTTTGGGCACTTCCTCCGCCAGTGCTCAAACAAGTTGCATGCATGCCATTAAAGACAAAGCAATTGTTACCGAATCAGTTTTCTGCACTGCCCGGTCTTCATCTTTTAAACCTCTGGAGAAGAAACTTGAGTTCTCTGATGAAAACAAGGAAACTTTGGCTGAAAGCGAGCAAACAAAAGATGGAGGAAATGCATGGAACAACCACCCTGTGGAAGAGCATGCAAGAGGGGAGCAATCTTCCACTGCAAATATGGTCAATACTAATGATGATGTAAGTACTTGTAAATCAGTTCAGTTTCACTTACCCAGTTGATGGCACCATATCTTATAGTAGAACAGAAGGTAGCGCTTATATAGTTATTGTGACGTGGCATAGCAGTTGCTACAGTTACTCCAGTAAATTTAGCTTGACGTGTCCTCAAGAAATGTGATTCAGAAGAGCAAGCACTCTAATGATGTCATCATGTATGGGGTATATGGGGTTGAACTGAAAGGCGGGGGAAAAATGGCATATAAATTTTCCCTTTGACCTGCTGACCTTGTTCTTACTTTTTTTTTCCATGCAGCCACCTGCAGCTGTTCTTGTTGAGCAGAAGGAGGTCAATACCATTGCTGATCATGGTGCAAATGCCATGTGTCATAAAATGGACACAAATCTTGAAGCCCTGTCGGCCTGTAAGGAAAGGATGTTTGTGAAATCGAAGCCTGGAGAGCTCATAGTCGAGAAATCTTCACCATGCATTAATATGGATTATGAATACGTGAACATGTAAGATTCCATGCCAGTCTGTCTCCGGGATGATTTTCGTGGTTCTCAAATCAGTTTCTTTACTTCGATCAATACATAAGATGTGGCAGATCTTATGGCAACTTTTGGTTGGTGGAATGGTTATTTCATCCTCAGCTAGTTACTAGCAAGCATTAATGTGATGCAATCCTGCATAATTCTGCATATTTGTGAAATGCACTAAATATAAACTTGAAATTAGAAAACTAAATTTGCCATCATTTGATGTTAAGATTTGTTCGTTGCTAGAAAACTAAATGTGCCCGAAGATTTAGATTTACCTTGATACATATTCTACTATTGGATTTACGAATTTAATGATTAATACTTATCTGTGAAAGTAGAAGATTCCTTCAAGTGCTCCCATTTTTACTCTGAAGCGGAATGCCATTTGCTGAGATTTTGATTTATCTAGACTAAGACTAAAATGGTAATAAGTCATTTATCTACTGACTCCCCTATTAGTATTAGTATCTGCAATTTGATTTCAACTGTCAAAGAATACATGGATCTTTCTAACAAAGAACTCAATTACTATTGCAAATTCCCAGTTGGTTTGTTCCTTTTTGCTATTCTGAATTGCTGCTCTTTTCAGATTGGCTGATACGCCTGGTGTCAAAAGAGGACTGGAATCTCCTTCGGCTTGGAAGTCTCCTTGGTTCATGAATATGCAATATAAGGTACACTTAGCATTGAAATATTTATTGTCTTACAGCTATCCTGCGTCATAACCGCAACAAGCTTTTCTTTATGGGCCATATTTGTAGTTTTGCACGAGTTGGTGCATGACAAGTACTTTTGTCCATCTATTACTCATTCTGTTTCTTTCTTTTGGTTGCTATCTTCACTTGTGCCTGTATGTTTGTCACAGGGGTCATACTTCTTAAGCCCAGCGGATACAGCTTATGATGCATTAGGATTGGTGAAGCAGATAAATGTGCAGAGTGCTGCTTCTTTGGCGGATGCCCGTGAGGTCCTGGCAAATGGCAGCCAATGTGGCAATAGAAATTCTGATGGGGAAAACAAGGAAAACATAGATGCCGAGAATGAAATAGGAACTGGCAAGCCACAAACTAAAATCATGGTGCGTAGTTCTCAACTGCTTCATTAAGCTTTCGTGATAGTAGAGTTGAAGTTCTTAGGTGACCATAGTTTAATTGTTTTTTCGAGGACATAGCATAGTTTAACTGTTTTTCAGTTCTTTTTACGGTTTTGCTTCTACTAAGTTTCCTAGGTATATAGCAATTACAAATCTTATGTGGAAAAATGATAGTAATTTGATTCCTGTAGTTGGTTAAATGTGATGGTTTTGATCAATTTTGAATGAACTTGATGGAGTACAAATGCTACTCTATATATGATACTTGAGACTGCAATATCATATGTAGTTCTAATTCCATTTAACACTGCAGGCTGAGGCAAGAGTCCTTGACTTCAACGAGTGCGCCACACCAGTAAGAACAGCAGGCAGCAGTGTCAGCAGCAGCCTGGCAGGATCGCTCAGCTCACCCATTCCTTCCTCCCACCACCTCAAAAATTTCCGATAGCTAGACTTCCGAGAAATACACCAGAAATATTCTTTGATAGCGTGTTACCAGCATTGTACATGCCTTGTCGTAAATCCCAACTCCCAGTTGCTCTCCTATTCGTTGCTCCCGTTTACCTTGCAATTTGTGTCCGGGCCGCTGTTCGGCATATATTCCAGCAGGAAAGGATCCTTGGACTGTTGAAAGTCGTATCAGTTAATTTATGTTGTTAATATTTCATATCCCAGACCCAGGCTTTCACTATCTTGGTGAGTCTGACAAAATTGGACGGTTTTGCCGCTGTTTGGCACATATTCCAGCAGGAAAGGATCCTTGGACTGTTGAAACTCGTATCAGTTAATTTATGTTGTTAATATTTCATATCCCAGACCCAGGCTTTCACCGTCTTGGTGAGTCTGACAAAATGGGACAGTTTAGAGAGCTCATCTAGTTGTACTATATTAGCAACTTATTTATGTTTCAGGAGATTGAATTCATTTTGGCATCAAGTTTGGATTCAATTCTTGTAGTCATGTCTATTAGTATCAAAATTCATTGTTCATGTCAGTTTAGACATGAAGTTGACAAGATTGTGCATTGCTTATATGGGTTAGTGCTTCTCTTGGGTCCTACCCCAAAATCTACAGAATATACACACCACACTTGCACGATTTGACTAGAAAAAGATGTGTAGAATAACAATCTATGTCTTGCTAGCAGCCACTTTCTAAGTTTGGATTTCAATACCAGCACGCCATAATCGTTTGAAATTCATGTACAGTCTTCTCTTGTTTCCTTGGGAGAACAGCGTCAGTAGTCTAGGGGTGTGCTCCTTGTCTCTTAGGAGGATTTTTATGCAGTGCCTGAAGATGTTTTGGCTGCACTGTCCGTTAGAGGTAATCTTAGTTTGGGTTGGGTCTGTGTACCTGAAGAAGATGCTGCTGCTTTGATGATTGTTCTGTTGGCTTTTACAAATCGCCATGTATCAGGGGCATGAGAGGTTCAAAATATGTTGAACTGGAATATTAGGGGTTTAAACACCGACACCACCGTCGAGACGATCACAGCTTCATCATGTCATATTGTATGCCTACAGGGAACAAATCTTGATGACGTCTATCAATTTACTCCGACCTACCTGGGAGGAAATAAGCTGCGAAGCTTTGTTAGGTGATTGGGACTAGAGGGGGGATTCCTTTGCTTTGGGACGATCTGTTGGTGGACATCTCTTGTGTCACCACTACCACTTACTGCCTCTCGGCTATGATTCACATCAAGAACTTCGATATGCATTGCACGATTACTTTGATTTATGGGCCAACTTCATCCTCTTGCAAAGATGCCTTCTTTGCTGAGCTGATTGACCAAAAAACCACCAAGCGGAATGATGTGGCTAGCATCGGGTGATTTCAACCAAATTTTCCTTTTGAATTTTTTTCAACCAAATTCCCCGTGCCCGAGAAAAGAACAAATACAACGTCAATACAAGACGCATTAATCGCCTTCGAGTGGCATTTCAAAGTTGTGAGCTCAAAGGAATACACATACGGAACAGACAATTCACTTGGAGCAATGAGCAGGAAAACCCACCAATGAGCAAGCTTAACACCTTCTTTTACAATGCCGAATGGGATGGCCATTTCAAGTCTCATGTTCTCCACACTATCAACTTCACACGGATGACCAACTGGATGGGGGAGGAGGAAAGGCTTTCAGGTTTGAGGCAAGGTGGCTGGAGGAGGAGCAGTGTGCACATCTTGTTCATGAGGCATGGAATAAGGCGTTTGAGAATGGAGGGGGTTCTGTTATGGAGGGTGTGAGAAGTGTGGGAGCGCGTTTGTCAAAGTGGGATAGGGAAGTATTAGGAGAGCTGAAGGGGAGAATTCGTAGAGCTAAGAGGGACCTTGAGGTTTGTAGGAGGGAGCAGATTAGCCAGCATCAGATAAATAAGGAGCACATGTTGAGATACAAGCTGAGTAGGCTGAAGGACCAACATAATATGTACTGGAGACAACGAGCCCATCCTCATTGGCTACAAAAGGGAGATCGGAATACAAATTTTCTCCATGCACATGCTTCGGAGAGGAGGCGGAGGAACTTTATCAAGAAGTTAAAAAAGGAGGATGGAGGAGTAGTGGAGGGAGAGGAGGAGTTAGGGCGTTTTATTACTAATCATTACAAAAGTTTGTTCGTTTCTTCTTCAGGTGTCCCAACTGAGGAGCTTTTGTCCCATGTGCCGGTGTCGGTTACCTCTGCTATGAACACTAGACTGATGTGCACATTCACGGGAGAAGAGGTGAAACAGGCCCTGGACTCGATCGGGGACCTTAAGGCTCCTGGCCCGGATGGTATGCCAGCCATCTTCTATAAACGCTTTTGGGAGCTGGTGGGTGGCAAGGTCCGTAAGGAAGTCCTTGCTGTTCTTAATGGGGCACCTATGCCGGATGCATGGAATGAGACCACTATTGTGTTGATCCCAAAGAAAAAGAACCCGGAATGGGTGACGGAGTTCCAGCCTATTAGCCTTTGCAATGTTTTGTACAAATTGATCTCCAAGGTTTTGGCAAATAGACTGAAGGAATTTCTCCCGGAGATCATTTCCCCAACCCAATCAGCTTTCGTTCCGGGAAGACTCATCACGGATAATGTGTTGCTTGCGTATGAGATTAATCACATGATGCATAAAAAGAAGGGAGGACGGGGTGGTATGGTGGCGGTCAAGCTGGACATGAGCAAGGCATATGATAGAGTGGAGTGGAAATTTCTAGAGGGGATGATGAGGAGGATGGGGTTTGCCGAGCAGTGGGTGACCTTGATCATGAAGTGTGTAACTACAGTGAGGTACCGGGTCAAAATCAACCGTAATCTGTCGGAGGTGTTTACCCCGGAGAGAGGGCTGCGCCAAGGTGATCCGTTGTCGCCGTATTTGTTTATCATTTGCGCAGAGGGATTCTCGGATCTTATGCAGCAGGCTGAGAGAGATGGTTCAATTCAGGGCATCCAGTTGTGCCGTGAGGCCCCCAAGATAAACCATCTGTTCTTCGCGGATGACTCTCTTATTGTTATGAGGGCAAATGCGGCGGGGGTTGTGCGCTTACAGGAGATCTTGGCGATGTACGAGAATAAATCGGGGCAAATGATAAATAAAGCTAAATCCTCTGCAAAATTCAGCAAGGGTACATCAGAAGCTACAAAGGGTGAAGTACTTCATCTACTGGGTATCCCCCACGAAACTCAATGCACCCGGTACCTGGGATTGCCGGTCTTTGTGGGCTCTGCAAGGAGTAAATCTTTCGAGTACATCAAACAAAACGTCTGGGTTCGGATGCAAGGTTGGGTTTAAAAGTTGTTATCCATGCTGGGTAAGGAGGTGTTGGTAAAAAGTGTGGCCCAGGCCATTCCGACTTTTGCGATGTCTTGTTTTGACATTACGAAGAAGCTTTGTGAGGAGATTGGCACATTGATAAATAGATACTGGTGGAGTCAACAAGATAAATGGGACCGTTGCCATTGGATAGGCTGGGACAAGCTAACAAAATCAAAGAGAGAAGGAGGGCTTGGTTTTCGAGACCTACATACCTTCAATATGGCGATGCTTGCGCGGCAGGGCTGGCGCCTCCTTCAACAACCGGATACTCTTTGTGGTCGTGTTCTGAAAGCTTTGTATTTCCCTAATTCTTCAATGTTAGAGGCCAAGGTAAAACATGACATCTCATACACATGGCGGAGCATCCTGAAGGGTGTACAACTGCTTAAGCAAGGCGTCATATGGAGAGTGGGCACGGGCGAAGGGATTCGGATATGGGACGACCCATGGATCCCCCGTGGTATAACCAGGAGGCCACGGACTGGTAGAAGCGGCGTCGTTCTTGACAAGGTGAGCGACTTGATAAACCCAGCAACTGAAACATGGGATAGTGAGCTCGTTGTGGACATATTCTGTGAAGAAGATGCAAAGGACATCCTAGCAATCCCTGTTTACCAGGGGATGGAGGATCAAGTGGCATGGCACTATGACGCTAAGGGAAGGTTCTCGGTGAAGTCCGCGTACCATTTGGGTATACAGATTCGGGATGGTAAGGTCGGGCGCGATGCCGGAAGTTCATCTCCTGTAAACCTGAATGATAAGAAGTGGAGCCGTTTCTGGAGCCTTGATCTGTCGCCGAAAATCCGTATGTTTCTCTGGAGGCTCGCTCACAACTCTCTGCCCTTGAGAATGAACGTAAAGAGGAAGCATGTCGAGCTGGATACTAGGTGTCCTATTTGTCTAAGACTGGATGAGGACGGTGGGCATTTATTTCTAAAATGCAAATTTGTGAAGCAGGTTTGGAGAGCTCTTGAAGTGGAAGAAGTAAGGCTCTCTCTTCTGGAGTGTGCGACACCAATGGAGGTTTTTGATCGAGTGTGGTCTCTGACAAGTGAACAAAGGGACCTGGTGATGATACTTCTGTGGGAATGGTGGAATAGGCGCAACAAAGTGAACCAAGGAGGGAAGAAGCAGGCGGGTGACAGTATTGCTTTTACTGTCCGAAAATTGCTCTTGGAAGTGAAGGAGGCGGATGTGAATAAGGTCCAGCATGTGACCACAGGACAATACCAACGATGGAGGTGCCCAAAGGAAAATTTTGTGAAGATAAATTTTGATGCTGCTTTTTTCATGGACAGAGAAAATGGAGCTTGGGGCTGTGTGGCTAGATCACCTGAGGGGGAGTTCATCGCTGCATGTGCGGGCATAGAAAATCACATGAAATCACCACTGCATGCAGAAGAGCTTGCATGCATTCAAGCGATTGAAGTTCCAAATGAAATTGGAGTGCATCAGGCCATCCTAGAATCCGACAGTCTAGAGCTTGTCAATGCCCTCAACTCTGCTGATTATGATCTGTCGCCGATTGGTGTTCTAGTGAAAGAAGCCCGGAGCCGCTGCTTGTCATCCTTTGAAGCTTTTGAATTTGTTTACTGCCCACGCTCATGTAATAAAGTAGCTCATAGCATCGCTGCATTAGGCTATGAGGCAAATGTGCCCTGTGTCTGGTGGAAGGAGTTAGCTCCTCCTGATGTACGTGGTTTGATTGTCAGCGAATCTGCTGTGCACGCTTAAGTAATGGTATGGTTTAAATTTCAAAAAAAAAACTTCACTCTCCAATCATTGCCCCCTTTTGCTCGCCGATGATAAGGGTCCTAGAAAGCCGAGGGTCTTTAGATTTAAAATTTTCTGGACTTATATTTCGGGCTTCGGTGAGGTGGTGCACAAGGCTTGGCATGAGTGCACCACTAGAAAAATAGTTTTTGAGACAACTTGAAAAATAAATGAACGAAACAAAGAAAGCGGTCCTAATGGCCCGGCCCATTACTAGTTTAGTCAAAGCGAGCTGAGGTCCTGTCTCAGGTGGGGGTTTCTCTCGCTCGTAGCCAGACCTACCGGAGACTCTAAAAAAACTACCGGACTAGCAATGCGAGTTCGACTCCTAGTCGAACCAGTGAGGGAAAACCACGCTGTTTTTTGCTGGATGAGGCTAACAGGTGGATACCGCTTGTCAACGACTCACCAAGCTGAGTTTGGCTGTCTTGCGGGGTCCAGCGTCTTCGTGTCCTTTTCGTCATGCTCTGTTTCTTTAGTTCAGCTTTGTTCTCTCTCTCTCTGCTTCGCTCGCTTGGCCACTGCCCACCCAAATCTTGGATGTAACACCTCCTTGTATCAATATGAACATAGATTGCATCACAGCTCTCTGCGTGGTCGCTCAAATCAGTGTTGTGGTCCAGGCAGATTTTGCCAATTGGAGACTGATTCAAACTTATTAAAAAGGCACAAACACTAAAAACATTGTCTGAATTAATAAATAAAATCTTAATACATCATATATATGTGATTATATGACATAAATAATAATTATAAGATACATATATTCAATCATAAGCAACTATATAGAAAATATAACATAATGAAATTCAGGGGAGGGGGACCAATGCCCCCTACATATTATATTTTGCAAATTATATTTTATAATGTATTTAGATATGAAAATATATTGGACCATTATTTAAGATAGATCCTGGCTACCACACCTGTTGCCATGGCCTAGGGTCGGGTTTTTGCGTTGTCCATCAACCAGGGAAGAGAGACATGATGAAGCAAAAAGCCTGTTTTGAGCAAATCACAACATACAAGCTCGGCGTTGATGGAGTGCGGTGATGTGTGTCGTTCGATTGGCGGAGGCTCAAGGGCTATTTAAGCGTGGCAACGGGCTCAATCAAAATCCATCGAAATCTTTCCATCTCCTTCCATCCACACTCCATAGTTATGGTTCTCTTTCGCTTTTGCTTTGCTCCATCATGTTTCTTGCATTCGTCGTCGGTCCTGTGAGCTGCGTGACTTTCACCATTACTAACTGGTGCACCTTCACGGGCGAATCATGCGAGGCACCAGGAGAGCCGGTCCTATCATTATGAAGACCCTAGTGCGAACCGGGTACATTCGCCTTATCAACTATGACGCAGTAATATTTAGTGATATATATATCACATCATGGAAAATATTTAAAAATCACAAACACCAAAAATATAATCTAAATTAACAAATAAAATCTTAATGCATCATGTATATGTGATTATATGGTATAAATAATAATATAAGATACATATATTCAATCATAAGCAATTATTTAATGAATATAACATGATGGAATTCATGGGAGGGGACCAATGCCCCCGTACACATTGTATTTTATAATGTATTTAGATATAAAAATATATTGAATTCTTATTTAAGATGGACCCTAAACCACCACACCTTTTGCTATGGTCTAAGGTAGGACGGGGTCTCATAGGTCACAAAATGAGACTAACCCCAATAACTGCCATCTGGCATTGATAATCTTAAAGCACATAATTCTATTTTCATTAGTCTTTAATCTCGGTCACAATTCTAGACTACCCTCGTCTGCGTGAATAGGTGTATGTAACTCCAATGACTTGCTGTACGTCCATCGTAACCACGCTCTGTGATGTTGCACTCGCTCACCCCACGCCGGCGAACTTCGTCGTTCATATCCGTTCCATCGTACGGTCGGAAGGCGGTTGGTCCGCACATCGTAGGGGGCGGTCGAACCAACTCCTTGCCGCCATCGAACTAACTCCGTGATGTTGCACTCGCTCACGCTGGTGCCGAAGAACTCCACCATTGATGTACGTTGCGTCGTACACTTGGACAGTGGCCTGTCGAACTGCTCATCGATGGTGGCGCCCGCTATGGCTGGACGGACTGCATGTTCGTGGTGATCGGGCAGCAAGACGTTGTCTCGGGCAAAATTCATCATCAGTACAACACACTAGCTGACTAGCATGCAATATGAAGCGAGTTTGATACACAAGATAATATGGCGCACCATGGACAAAGAGTGTTTTTTTTCGAGAACGCGCGGGTGATCTGTGTGTCTATATATTAAGAGAGAAAGAGAATACAATATGGCCTAGTACAAGCAGGAGAACGGACATGGCGCCACAAGCCGGCAGCCTGGTCCAAGGGGAGAGAGGAGAATTCATGTGTAATCTACCTATATATGGAGCTATGGGACTACTCGCTTTAGGCTACCGTTTCCCACCGCTTTTCACTCCCACTAGTAGAAAATGGGGCAACCGTCTAAGCTTTTAGTACCGGTTCCCTTACGAAACGGTACTAAAGGGGTCTTTCGTACCGGTTTGGGCGTCCAGGCGGGCGAGGAGCTTTCATACCGGTTCGTGAGGAGCTTTCGTACCGGTTCGTGTTACGAATCGGTACTAAAGGGTTGGCGTCAGCCAGAAAACCTTATATATTTAGGAAATTTAGAATTTTATATATTTTTATTTTTTTTCAAAATTAAAATTAATAATTGCATATGCATTAAGATTACTATTACTTTTAGCAAATTATAAGATTTTCAAATTTTCACGTTTTAGGTTTGGCAAAAAAATATTAAAATTTTTAAAAAATAATTAAAAATAATAAAAATTTAAAAAGTTAATTTTATTTATTTATTCAACATTATTATTACATCATTAATTTTTTCATTAAAAGAATTATCTGGAATTTAAACAATAAAGAAATGTGACATCGACCAACATGTTAATAGGATTGACTAGTTGATACCCCGCGCGTTGCTGCGGGCATTATAGATGGTTTTCTTGTGATTTGTACAGAAAGCACGCAAAGTTTAAAATTAATTTAAACTTGGATATAAATTTATAAAGTGCAAGCCCTTTTAAATTTATCATTTCTTTGGCCAAGTAGGTTTCGAGTCAGAGAAGAAAAGCAGCAGGTAAGACAAAAACCAAAATAATAGAGTGAATAATATGGTCTGATATTATTAAGTATACTTTAAATAAGGAACAAAAATACATATGTGGAGAAATCATAGCATTCTTCGTATGGTAGAAGGAGAACAAAAAACTTTGACAAAAGAAGACAATAAGTTTGATATGTCCATCGTTGCCGGGCTTTTATTCATCAGGAGATGTCTGTGAGAACAACTACTCCTTCGCTTGTCATCATAATGAACTTTATTCATCTGAACGTGCCCAAGTATCTGCATTTTGAACGAACACGTTATATTTCAAAATTAAAAGGCATTGATACTTTGAATTATTAGAGTGTTTGTAATTTGTGCCATTTAGGTTTTGAGGTGGAGATTTACCTTTAATTATTTGGAGGTTGGTGGGAAGATCGTTGAAGAGGTTGAATCTTCAAGACTGTATGGGGTGAGCAAGTCAGCATTTTTTGCCACAATGAAAGATAGGATAGCTCTCGAAGCACCACGTACCTTGTTTTTGGACGTTTCTTCTCATTGTCGTCAGCACTATGCAAAATGTTGTTGCTGCAGGTAATGATGATGTCACAATAAATTATACTTTTGAAGAAGGTGAACTGTGGTGCAGTAATAAATAGAGAGAAGATGATATACCTTTCATTATTGACATCAACATCTTTATCAAAATGTAGCTGCCTCTTTGGATTTGATCTGCTGACATAAGGTAAAATACTATAAGTTTTTATATGTAATATTAATTTAGATGTGTAAATTTTGTACCTAAATGGGTCATCAACGTCTTGTTTATCTGAAACTTTATCTATAGAAATACTTGAAGACTGTGCGCATGGTGTAGTGATCCCTGAGCTGGAATTGCATGCAAAACTTTCAACGGGCAAAGAAAAAAAAAGCTGAGAACCAAAGACATAACAAATCATAGATGTCAAACCTCTGAGATGTATTTGTGTTTGTGGGTGATGGGAGGGCTAATACATTTTTGTTTGTGGAGTCCTGAAAATGTGAGTCTGTTAGTACAAATGGAAACATGATTTGTAAGTATAAAATAGGTACATTGGCCTAACCCGTGGGGCTGATAATGTTGTATTTAGGTTTTGATCGTCAACTGGGTAACTCCTTTTGAGCACATAGTTTATAGAGAATTTAGAAAAATACTCAGGATTCATTCCTATGGTGAAGAGTCTTGTCTTTCCAATAGCTTGGTCAAGAGCAATTGCATGGTCTGATGAATCTATATTCATATTTTGAGAGGCTTCTGTAGCTGTTTTCTCAACCAAATCTTCAGCTACAAAAGTAAAGGCAATTGTGTCCAAGCTTGTTATGCCATCAGTGATTTTGAGGGGAAGCTTGTACCTAAAGGATGAAATACAATAGTTGTTAGGTGAGCAGATAGTACACAAATAAAGTTGTGTTGCGATAAATTGTGGAAGTGCGATGTTACATGGGTTTGGGCGCTGAAAGAGGGCATGTGCATCTTGGCTTGTCCAGATTGTTGTTGTACCCTTGACCACATGTTTTGCAAGCTTTGTAATACCATCCAGATGATTGTATGACTGCTTCTATTCTTGCAATGCAACTGTAGGTAGTTCCTCCCTTTTGTTACGAAGGTGCAGAATGTTAAGTAAGAAAATATTTTATTTTGCAGGTAAAGTAAGAAAATATTTATGAAGTCATATATAGAGTTGTGCAAATGAGTAGGTACCTCGAAAGATGAAATTGGCAGTGCGGATATTTCCTCGAGTTTGTGTAGTTTGCCAGCTGCTTGAATGGGAGATAGACGGACAACCTGAGGTATTTGTTGTTGTAGTGTCGGAATTTCCCATGGATAGCTTGAAAGAAGATATATGCATGTTTAGTAGGCAATATGTGTTTATAAATGAAAGCCTTGATGAAAGAATATAAAACTGTTGTAAATGGAAGCCTTGGTGAACCTGCTTTTATATTGGGCAACCTCTGGTATATCCAAGTCAATGTATATTTGGGTTGCTGAACCTGAAGCAGCCTCTGTTTTTTGTACATATATCATTATTTGAGTTATTGTACATTTTAATACTTCTAATAGTGGTAAAGTAAATAATAAACCCTATGAACTTACCTAAATACTTTCCTATAGTGAGGCCCGCAAAAACACATACAACAATTTTCTCTTTCGATTTTGTAAGCACAGTGTTCTCATCAAATTCTTCACCGTGTTGACCCCAAAGATTTATTTGCTGGGTCTGTTCGCTGTAAACATGAGAAAAGAGTAGTGAAAAGTCATTAACAGAACTTGGAAAAAAAGAATCATGAAAAAGATTTTGTACTCTTGGTTACGGATGTGGATTTTCCGGAGTTTATGCTGAGACGTTGGGCTGGCATAGTCATATGGACCAACATAGCTGATAACTCCTATTAAATCTATTGGAAAAAAATATGTAAGAATGAATGATTTTAGGAAATAAAATTGTAACAACAAAGACTTGTAGTAATACCTAGAAGAGGCTTGGACTGAATGTCCTTGGTGGACAGTTGATCAAATTGGCAGAAATCGAAGCCATAATGGGGAATGCTTGCTCCTCGTGACTGCATCAAATGAACCTTCAAGCTTGATTTGAACTGAAGCATGTACTTTTGGTGGTGGTAAATATACTTTTTGTGTGTAGCATCAACAGCGTTAACATCTGTAAATATGTAAACAGATCCCACTTGTAGCAATGGTCGAAACTGTTTTTCAACCTTTTTTGGAACCGTTATTTGTGCCATCGTACCCTGCAATAATATGAAAACTTCATATGGCAAGATATTTTATTTAAAGGTGATAATGAATTTGACGAATAATCTTCATATAGTTCTTACGTCTTCAGAGAGAAATATTCCATCAATGCTAATCAAAGGGTCCACAGCTTTGGAGCTCATATTTTTTGCATCCCATAGTCGTATGAGTCGTCCAAACACTTTGCAGTTTTGTTGACCTGGAGTGATGTTTGAAAATTTGGTAGTCGAGTTCATGGCTGACCTCTGTCTGAAAGAAAGAAAGAAAGAAAAGAATCTGAGCGTAAAAAATGCTAAAATGGTAAGAATATGCAATTAGTATATTGTCAAGGGAAAACCCAATCAAACGTGAATAACCTGCAAGGTTGTGTGTGTGTGTGTGTGTGTGTGTGTGTGTGTGTGTAGCATACCTTTCTGATGTAATGGTGTCTTGATATGAGGGAAAACTTCACGGTAGACTACATTGTGTGTGCAACTGTCATGTGATGCTGGACTGTTCTCAATAAGAACCCGTAAGCCTTTTGGAGATGTTACTCGTGAGAAAGCAACATATAATTGGCCGTGAGAGAAAACTGGAGTTGGCAAATAGACCCCAATTCTGTGTAGAGTCTGTCCTTGGCTTTTGTTAATTGTCATAGCATATGAAAGCCGTACTGGGAATTGTCGACGCTTCAATTTGAATGGCCACCTAGACTGGCCTGAAGTGGTAACAATGCGTGGGATATAAACTTTTGAACCTTTGGCTTTCCCGGTAATGATTTGTCCTTCAATTACTCTATTTGTAAGTTGTGTAACAATGAGCCTAGTTCCATTACAAAGACCACGAGAGGGATCAAGATTACGCAATAACATTATGGGTACTCCTATTTTGAGATGTAACACATGGTCTGGAAGTCTATTCATGGGGATGGCAAAACTCAGTGGGATATAATGCCTCAAGAGTGGAATGGTTTGAGGAACTGTCATCAATGGAATCTGCACTGTAATATAACATCTCATTTGTTGGTAACGCATCAATCAATTTTCTATTTATTTCAGTAACAACTTCATTGGTAGGAGCTAAGATAGCACGGTCACAGAAGTATGACGCAATATCTGTTTGTTGGCTGTCAGAATTGTACACAAATGAAATCAAACCTTGAAGATTTCTACAATCTGGTTCGAGTAGGAGAGTTGGAGGAATCTTTATGAAAATATTTTCAGGCTCATTTTCAATTGGAACGAAAGGTTCAGCACCTTCTCCTACCCTCAAAAGCCATTCAGCAAATATATGTAGGTCTTCTCTGTCAGAGGGTGAAAGATATTTTGAGCTTAGCCTCATGTTCTCAGTCAAGTTTAGAACCTCACAGTTACGCCATAAATAAGAATTTACAATGCACGCTTTCAAGATTTGTTGTTTTCTTGCATTTGGTATAACTGGAAGAGTTTGCCGAAAGTCTCCACTAAGAACAACTGGTATACCACCAAACTGTTTTTCATGTGAACTGGGTCTAATTTCTGACAGCATATCTCTAAGAGTACGATCAAGTGCTTCAAAACAATACCTATGATTAACTGGTGCTTCATCCCAAATAATTAGTGATGTCTTCTGAATAAGCTCAGCCAAGTTTGTATTTTTTTTAACACTGCACATGGAATTCTCACGTATATCCAATGGGATCTTAAAACGGGAGTGTGGGGTTCTACCACCAGGAAGCAACAACGATGCAATTCCAGATGATGCAACTGCCAGAGCTACCTTTCCTTTGCTTCTTACAAAGTTAAGTATAGTTGTCCATAAGAAAGTCTTTCCAGTTCCTCCATATCCGTATACAAAAAATGTTCGACCTCCCGTATTTAGGACAGAATCAGAAATAGCATCAAAAACTTTTTTCTGACTTTCATTAAGTCTTGGAATATCTTCAGATAAACTTATGGTCATTTGAGGAATATCATAGCTTAGCTCATCTAATAATAGCCTATTTTCGAGGGAAGCACTTGATATATCATCTGGCAGTGGTAAACTAAAATGTGATAAAGAATATCCAGCATCTCTCAACAATTTATCAACCTCAAACAGGACAAATGGCACAACAATATTTGCAGATGAGTTGCTTCTTTGTAAAGTATTGTGATTTAATTTGTGTGTGATATCCTGACTCATTGAAGAAACATGTTCATCGAAAAGTTTCTTTGGATTTGTGACCTCGCAGAATAACAACAATGTGACAAAAAGATGACGTAATTGGGAAGGTGTGGCCCATTGAGTTGCATCTGTCAGAGCATGGGACCATTCTTGGTCATCACCAAGAAGTCCTAAAGCTTCACAGGCTGCACGAAATGTTGGATATTCCTGATTTCCTATAGTGCGGATATCTGTGAAGGATTTTGCACCTTTGACAATGTGGAGCAACATTCGGAGGTAATAAAGGTCTCCTTGTGTAGGACTAACATTAGCAACACGACCAATTTTCTTTTGAGAACCTTTACGCCTATCCCAGTACTTCCCATTTTTGTCTGAATGCCATGTCCATTGCTCGGGGAACTCTATATAAGTATGTTCTTGAGCAGCGGGCGAACGACTATTGGCTTCGAACCATGCAGTTAGCTTAGTCTTCAAATTATTTGGGTTTGAAATTACTTCTTCAAGGTTATCATCTTTTGCATACACTACATTATTCTCCAATGGTAGATGCACAGGAAGGCGTTCAACTGATGGAACAGTATGGTGAATATCGAACTGAAGCACGCGCCAAGATGCATCGTGTGGGGTGACACAACGACTTTCAAGATAATTATTTATTTCATTGACAGTTTCAGTGGATGGTCTTGAGGATGCGGAAGTTTTATAAAAGCCAACTCTTGCACAATCAAAACCTTTTGTGACATATTTGAAAAGATACTTATGCATACCATCATGATTGACCCTTTCTACATTTATGTGAGCCTGATATTTAACCACCAAGTCAACATTGTGAGGAACGACAAACCCATTATCAACGTTAATTCCATTCTTGTTAGCGACTATTCCATTATTTGGTCGAGCATACTGAGCAAATCCATTTTCTTTCACAATGGTTTTTTCACAGAATTCCTTGGGGTAGAACTTAGAGCACTTTCCTTCAGACATACAGGGTGATTTGGGCCTTTGAGGTCCACAAGGTCCATGAATCATAAAAGAAGAAACGGCTTCATATCCCACTGGATCAGTTCTTGGATCTGGCAATTGAGCAGAGATATAAAAATCTATCTTTTCTGCATCTAGGGGTTCTTCTTTGGCCAACCATAGAATAATATGAACATGTGGGAGGCCACGCTTTTGAAATTCGATTGTGTACACAACTACAAAAAGAAGTTAACACTTTTATTTGATGTAAGAAAGTTTGAGGGAAATTAAATAATTTTTAAAGAGATGTGTTGAAATAATACCTGCATTTATGGGGCCAAAAACTCTCTTTTCTTAATGTCATCCATTAAATGATTCAATTTCATTTTGAAGACTCTATCTACAATATCGGGTCTGTCTGAAGGATGTTGTCCAGGAAAGGATGCTAAAGCCTCCGTAATTTCAGGCCAAGCTGGATTTGATGTAAAGGTAATGAACAAATCTGGGCATCCATATTTTCTACAAATAGCAATGCAATCATGATAGTTCTGATATAGATAGAGAGGGACTCCAGTAAATGATGATGGTAAGATAATTCTTTGCCCAGCTGAAGATCCAGAAGTGATGCCTCTTGAAACAGAATTAGTCAAGGAGTTGTAGGGTGCTGATCTATATTTCCGCTGGAAGCTTTTCTTTCTATAGTGTCCTAACCTTTCTCCCTCAATACAACAATAGCCATCAACCTCATAAGCTTGGGTCAATCTTTTACCTTTCATAGGAGTGTTGAAGTCCCCAGGCCTATCATGCAACCTATACGCATAGTACTCAAGCATTGTAGCTTTCTTACGTTGCAGGCCTTGAGACCGATGTGTTTGAAGATAAAAAATTGAATCATGGTAGCCATCCTCTCCATATGGGAATAATATAGGATATTGCATTGCCATGAACTTGCGATGCTTTTCATTTATTTGTTGAAGCACCGCATCACGATCATCTATTATAAGGTCTCTGCCAATATTTGTTGCGCCAAGATCACCAATTACTAATCCCACAACCTCAGATGCAACTGGAGCACTAAAGATATCGCCATGAGCATCAACTTTACCAAATAGTCTAATACGATAGTGGTCAGATGTATCTCCATTTAATCTTTCACGTGCAGTTCTAAAGAGCTTTACGATGGGGTTATGAGTGTTAAGCATTTGTATGAGATAATTAACAATGTCTTCATTAGCATGAAAAGAGCCCTCGGGAGAAGATACGGTCTTGATCCTGTGTGACAGTTCATTGGTTGTATCATATATGTATAGCTGACAATATTCTGGTCGTTGGCCCTGAGATGGCAGCATAGAACCAATACGGTGGCAGTTCTGACCACTAACCTTAAAAACATATGGACCATGACCATCATTCACAGATTCAATAACTTTAGCTCCCATAGAAGTCATAGAAAACATGGCATTGTACTGTCGTATATGATGGAAGAAGTGATCTGAAGCAGCTTTATCTTGTGAAGTTAACAGATCCAAGAGTGGTTGAGGTGGCGGGTCATAATGTGGAAGTATGACGCTGCCTCCTTTACAGCACAAATTGTATGCCGGGTTTGATGTATGCCTTTCTCTACGAACACGCTCGTCGTACCAAAAGAAAGCACCACAATGTGCACAATTATGTTATGGGCCACCAAGATGCAAGGGTGTAAAAATTGTTCCTGGAAGGAGTATAATATTTTTTTTGAGGTTATGTGGAGATGTCTTCCCTGATTATATATAATACATAAGGAGGAAGAAACTAAATCTTACGCTGATGGTGTTGGGTTCTATTTGGTGCGTATATATGAGATCCGGAGAGTTGTCCAACTATATTTTGTTCGATAGATGGATCTGATGTAATATTTTGTGAAGTAGATGAAGAAGTTGTGCATGACTGGCCTACTGGGGCATGTTCTGAATGTTGTCCTGTGGAAGATGGCGGCACTTGATCATTAATAAAAATAGGGGAATGGGTTGGGATACAGTATATGGATTATCTGTTTTTTATGTATCAAATATATAAAGTTCAATTTATGAACTAACCTCCACGAGTATTTGCTAGCCTACGTCTACGGAGAGATTCAGCTGTAATAGATGGGTCTCTTTGAGGCAGTGTCACAGGTGACGATTGGCGCCGTCGACGACCACTTTGCCCCCGTGGGACTCCACGTTGGGGTGTAATACGTGAAGAACTTTCCCCCACATCCATGCTGATATAATTTGCAATATTAAAAAACTGAACTATTTGGAAAAAGGCTTAGAGGGAACCACAATCGTAGATGAGCATGGTGAGTATTTAATCATGGGAGACAACAAATAAACAGCAGCACATAAAGTACATCAATGGGGACTAAAAGAAAATTCGTGTTAGAGAGACGTACCGTTTGAAATAGGCTTGCTGGAACAAAAAAAATGAGGTCAACAGAAATTATTTCTTCTCTTTGCTAGAACAAACAAAAATAAACTGAAGCAGAAAATCTTCTTTGCTGACAGAATGGCTGCTGGAAAAGGCACTTGAAATACTGCACAAACAGAGAGCTGGTATTACAAATAGAGTATAAGCTCATAGAATCTGCCACCTCATGTTTCAGATCATCAAAAAGTATGAAGCCATTTTAGTATTATTTTGTACGGGTACATAGTAAATAGCAATTTGGTACATACATGAATATTACAGTAGCACAAGGAAAGACACGCACCTTGAATAGGATGCAATACTGTATTTGGACCAATGGATTATCCCGCGGGATTCAATACACGTAGACTGCAGCAACCCCAGTAGCCGATGAGCGTCGGCCCCAACTTACTGCTCCTGCGGAGAAGATTGAGCCCCGCGTCTTCTGGCCTGGTAATCCGGCGACGGATTAGATGTGAAATTGGACTGCCCCCAAAAACAGGTGTGAAATACCTTGCGGGGCAGAGAGGCTACTGCTAGGTTTGAGAAAAGCGGCGGCCGAATCTTAGGTGAAGACACAGGCGGAGGGGTTGGGGTTGGCCATCACGTTGTTGGATAAGGAACAGAGGGGTGGACTGGCGGATTGACAGGCGAGGCAACGAACACGGCGAGCAGGTTATTGGAGAAGGGGAAATCAGGGATTGAAATACTGGATGCGCTGATGGAACCGGCGGAAGCCATTAAAATCGAGCAAGAGGAAGATGTGAGGCCAGCAGACGTTACTGATCCCACTTAGGGAGGAGTAAAATCGGCGGTAATAGGGGAGATCATGGTGGTGGAAGAGGGAACGCCGAGGACGAACGGAACGGTAGCCGATTCATGCGTCGGCATTGTGTCGCCGCGATCCATTCTTTTTTCTCCCGGCGGACTTGAGATGAAGAAGGCAAGGTGGACTGCACGACCCGGGGGATGGGACACGTGCGATATGGACTCGGTCGCTAGATGGATTTGAGAGGAAGAAGGCGAGCTGGGGGTGGGCCACGTGCGACACGGCTTCGGGCCAGTAAACTGCTTTGGGCTGGTAACTGTGATGCTAATAAATAAAAGGAAGAAACAGAGGTTAAAATGACGTGGACACCCTGCATGTTTAGCTTGCAAACATTAAATGAATGTAATGGGGATGAACTTTATAGATATTATAGATTATAGATATGATACTAGTATCAACAACATGCGCGCGAAGCACTTGGAAGTGGGAGGGAAAGGAACTCGGAAGTTAAGCGTGCTAGTGTTGGAGTAGTGTAAGGATGGGTGACCGACCTGGAAGTTTGACCACAGGTAAGTAATTTGACTAGAGATTAAGTGTAGTTAGACACTAATGGAAATACTAGATATTCTAAAAAAAGAGGGAGTGAAAAATAATTAGAAAAAAATGAATAATTTTTTTTAACGAAATAGCCTTTAGTACCGGTTCGTAAGGAACCGGTACGAAAGAGGGGGAGGGTTTAGTACCGGATCTTTAGTACCGGTTCCAAAATCGGTACTAAAGGCCCTCTGGAACCGGTACTAAAGGGGGGTTTCTCTACTAGTGTCCGAGCAGAGGTCTTTGATCTTCATCACAAGCTCCGACGGTCTAAGGGATTTGTTTCTAAAAACGTGTCGGTTGCGCTCGAGCCAAATGTTGCGCAACATGCAGAGGATGACGGAAGAGATGCCCAGACGCCATTTTTCGGCACCGCATTGTGCATGGTTGACCACCACCACGGAAGGATAGCGCTGGCCGTCGTCGGCGAGTTGGCCAGGCCGATCCAGGAGAGCATGGCGTGCCACACCTCGCGCGCATATACACACTGGAGGAGGAGGTGCTCGATGGTCTCGACGTGTTGGCAGCAGAGAGGGCACGATTGTTGGTGCGGTAAGCTCTGCTTGGCCAGACGGTCCGAGGTCCACACGCGGTTCCGCATGACAAGCCACGCGAAGAATTTGTACTTCATTAAGAAGGCTTCATAGGCAGACTTGGCAGTGTGGCCTCCCATCGGCGTTCACTTCCAACTTCATTCATCCTGGCCATGGGTCGTACGGAGAGCCGAGATGCGCCTCCAGAGGTCGAGAAACTGGATTATGGCCGACACCGAGGGCCTACCACGCAGGCCAGAGACCCATGCCACGCCCACTAGGCCATCTCCAACCGTGCGGTGCGCCATGACACTCGGCTTGACCAACTCTCTAAGACTAGTCATAGCGGGGAATAACTTCAACTAGTAACATCACATTGTTACTAGTCTATGTTACTACCTCTATAGTGGAGAGTAACATAGATGTGGTGTCATGCAATATTTCATTTATTATGTTGTAAACTCATATTGTATTGGTATGTGTGATATTATTCAAAGAGCAAGTAACTACCTAAGTTATCACATCCCTCTCTTTCTTCATTAACTACTTGCCACATCACTTATTTTACATAGATAAGTGTGATGTTACTACTGATGTTACTTTCACTATGGCTAGTCTAAGCTCCGAGGCAAGAGAACGCCTGATCCCTCGATCCACCAGTCTTGCCAGAATAGGGTCGATGCCCCGTTGCGGATAGTCACTCTCGAGGATGCTCTGAAGATTGCTAGTGCATTAGCCGAGGCGATGAGCTCCATGGCGGCCCACGGGAGGGACTGGTCGGCAAAGAGCACCAAGGTCATCCGCGGCCAGCAGGCGGCAGTGAGGTCATCCGGTGCTACAAAACCCTAGCTCTGGGGCTCACGTACATATCTCGTACAATAAAAATTGAAATCGGGAATACACAATCGTGGCTGAAATTGATCGCACGTGAAATCATAATGATTTAAGATAAATCTATATGCCACATGGTAGTTATTGGAGTGGGTCTCATAGGATTTTTTTTCCCTAGGCACCAGGTAATTATCACATTGCTTTCTGTCCGTTCGTGGCATAGTTGATGGATAAGGCGAAGAAGCCGATGGCGGACATGGTAGTGCAGCACGTCAGCCGCGACCTCTAGTCGTCGACCTCCCCATCGTCGGCAACCTCAAGCTCCCCATGCTCTCCTAATTAGCACCGCACCGTGTGTGCTTCATCGCGCAGACGGGTCAGAATAAGGAATGCTTGAATTTATGTTTATCCACTGGTCTAAAGTACAAAGAGATTGAGTCTTGTCCAATTTCCATGGGACATTCGTCCGATTTTGCTTGCTTGCGTGCGTGCGTGCAGATGATGCTATTCAAGTGATTTTCTTAGCTGTGTGCTCTTTACATTTCATGTCAAGTTGTCGTCTGATGAAGTGTTGTGAGTCATGAGCAGGATTTTTTATCAGGATTCTTGGACTGCTGTTGTCACCATCTTTTGTAACATTTCAGGGGAGCTGGATCATATACCCATGCACTGATGCGTGATACTTGATGTAACATGTGGGCTTAACTAAACTAGGTTTTCAATACGTTTTTGCTTATTGTATAGTAGAGGTGAACAAGCAGCAGTACTTTCTAGGTTGGGATTAGTACTGATTAAACATGTGTTTAGTAGAGTAGATTGAGCTGGATGCAGCTGGGTAGTAGCATCTCAAGGGAAATTTCAGGAGATTTAGTAATCAATATAGTTCATTGCTTCTCCCAAATTGATTGTTTGTTCTTAATCCTTTATCTGGCTGTTCCACGGAAGAACCCAAAATATATGCTTATGGGTGTAAGGGTATGATCTGCTTCCCAAGATCAAACAAAATCAACATCAATGCAAGTGCAATTCTTCTGTTTAGGCCCTTTTCCAACTGTGATGTTGTTTTTCTTCGGCTGCAAGAATTAGTTTACCATATGTAATGTACCTCCTTTTTATTTTGTTTTGTGTTTGCTGGATTTTTTTGGTTTTCCTTTTATTTTTTACTTTTGTTGGGTATCTTATTTTATTTTTTCAGAACCACTACTGAGTAGTTGCACGTGATGTTTCCGCAAGGCTTGCTGCGGTGGCAGATAGCCGCACATCATTTTTCATTTTCTTGTCTTTCTATGGGTGTAAACTCACTTTTATGTAGGTATGTAGTTTGCTCTACCCTAATCCATTCACATGTACATCCATGACGCCTCTTGCATGTTCATGCTCTACACATAACTTGCTCGATCTAGTTGCTTATCCATTATTGACATATAATTTGACCCGACCTTATCTATTCATATGTTCATTCTCTACACACAACTCGCTTGACATAGTTGTATGTCTATCATCGACAACAACTCGCCCCGACTTGATCCTATCGCGCGCATGTCCATCCTCGACGCCCAGCTCGCCTCAACTCAGTTACATGTTCACCCTTGACTTAAAACTCAACCGACCTAGTTGCATATCCACCTTTGACACACAACCCCTGTCCCAGTTGCATGTACAACCTTCATATAAAAATTAACCGACTTAGTTGCATGCCCACCCTTGACACGCCACTCATGTATGACCCAATTACATGTCCACCATGAACCAAAATCAACCGACTCCATTGCATGTCCATCCTCTATACGTACGCCAGAACTCAATTGCATGCCCACCTTTAACACACAACTCACTCGACCCATTTGCATGACTATCCTTGAACTAAAAATCAACATATCCAATTTCATGTCCACCCTCGACACTCAAGTCATGTCCGATCTAATTGCATGCCTACCCTTGACCCAAAACTCTACCGACCTAGTTGCATGTTCACCCCAACAAACAACTCATCCCGACCTAGTTGTATGTCCACCCTTGACTCGAAACTAAATCAACCCAGTTGCATGTACATCCTTGACACCAACTCACCCTAAACTTGTTGGATATCTCGCCTGGAACTGGATCTTAACCTACCCAGTTGCATGTGCATAATCGACACGCAACTCGTGCTCAACCCATTTGCATGTTAATCCTTAACTCGAAGCTAAACCTGTCTAGTTGCATGTCCATCCTTGACACACAACCCGCCCTAAATTTGTTGCATATCTTGCCTTGATCTGAATCTCAACCTACCAAGTTACTTGTCCACCCTCAACATGCAACTAGTGCCCGACCCATTTGCATGTCTATCCTTGACTCGAAATTTAACCTAGCAAACTACATATCCACCCTTGATATGCAACTTACCCGACCCAATTTCAAGCCCATTCATGACCTGAAACTCAACCGGCCTAGTTGCATGTCTACCCTTGACAGGAAACTCACCCTGACCCAGTTGCATATCTATCCTTGACCCGAAACTCAACTAACATAGTTGCATGTCTATCCTTGACTTGAAACTCAATCGAACTACTTGCATATCCACCCTCGTCATGCAACTCGGCCTGAACCGGTTGCATGTTCACCCTTGACCTGAAACTGAACCAACCTAGTTACATGCCCACCTTGTACGCACAACTCCCTCACCTCGGTTGCATGTCTACCCTTGATCTGAAACTCAACCGACCTAGTTGCATGTTCACCCTTGACAACAACTTACTTTGACCTAGTGGCATGTCCACCCTCGTCATGCAACTTGGCTCGACCCAGTTGCATGTCCACCCTTGACCCAAAACTCAACCGACCTAGTTCCATGTCCACCCTTAACATGCAACACACCTGCCCCAGTTGCATGTCCACCCTCGTAAGGCAACTCGTCCCAACCCAGTTGCATGCCCACCCTTGACCCGAAACTCAACCGACCTAGTTCCATATCCGCCCTTGACACACAACTCACCTTGACTTAGTTGCATGTCTGCCCTTGATCCGAAACTAAACCGACCTAGTTGTTTGTCCACCCTTGGCATGCAAGATGCAACTTACCTCGACCCAATTGTAGGTCCATCCTCGACATGCAAATTTGATAATTTTATTTCCCCTTTTTGAGTTTTTTCTTCACGCCACTTTTTGTATTTTTCAAAAAAAAGAATGTGTTTAAAAAACGCTATTCACTTATTCACAAAATGTTCATCATGTATTTTCAAAAAACTATTCACCTCAGCCTAAAAAATGTTCACCGTGTATTTTTGAAAGTTTATCATGAGTTTTATAAAATATTTTCCGTGTATCTTGAAAATTGTATTTTGAAAACATTCATCATGCATTTTTCAACAAAGTTCATTGTGTATTGTAAAAAGATGTCAACTCTTTACAAAATGTGCATATTTCAAAAATTGCATGAACATTTATATAGATATGTCAACAGTTTTTTCATGCAATACATGACAATATTTTATATTTTCATTTTTCTTAATGAACACAAAACTAGTAAAATAATTGTTCATGTATACATTTTTTGGCTCATGCGTGCACACACATGTGTGCTTTTTATAGAATAACATATGTCGTGATGTCGTGATGTGTTATCAGGAAAGCAGAAGAGAGAAAAGTTATGCCTTTGAGAAACAAGAAAACAAATCTCAGGCTCTAACAAAAACGAGAGAACAAACTTTATTTATGTTCTTTGTCCAGCCCAGCTAAAAATTGTGGGTGTGTGTGACATTTTTTGTTGGTTGTGTATAAAAAACATACGCACAATTATAGGCCCAACCCAAAGATCGAAATCTCAAAACAAATTAGCAGACCAACCAACCCAGTAAATCCCAATAATCAATCGTGTAGACAATCACAATGGACAAGACAAAAGGAAGAAAACGCTAAGAGGAACGAAGCACATCTGGATGTGTCCAATTAACATAGCAAAACTAGCATCAAATTTATGTTACACACCACACTACAGATTATGTGATTATGTCTCAATAGCTACTGTATACATCACTACAAAGCAAGGTAGTATAGCCATTGGGTTGAAGAAAGAGAGATAGTTCATCCAAAGTTGAGCAGGAGTTGATGATGGCACAACCACACTCCTCTGAAGAATCTTGTTGTCGTCGGTTGTGCACCTTGGGAAGCTCTTCCAAACCAACTCATCGATGTTGCTCGCTGCAATCGCCTTGACACACTCCCTATACTACTCGAACCTCCCCACAAACTTTCCTAAGGTCTGCACGAGAATCATGTGGATCCTGCAAACCGGCACCGCGGTGTTATGATCACAATGGGTATGTATTGTGTGCAGTGGAGTGACCCAATATGGACATGGCCCAATCCGGTGGGCAGGGATGGGGGAGGTGTGCGACATTGTGGATGAAAATTCGGCCCATCTTCGGTAGGTGTTGGCCACCATTTCGCTTGTGGGTGTCATTCCCCTCCTTGGAGGTGTTATGGAGGTGTGTCGACATCTCCCGTCCTCTCTCTTAGGTTGTTATCTCCGGGCGAAAGCCTATGTTTGTTTTCAGATCGGTGATGGTTGCATCTTAGAGTCGTTACTTTGTTGGGAGCATCACATTGGGGATACACAACTTGGAGGTTCTCCGTTGCTATTCTTTGGTGCTTGTCGTTGTTCCAGCTCGTAGACGATGGCCTTCTTGGGACTGATCGAGTCCTAGCACTCAGATAGTCATAGACAATGGCTTTCTCAGGACCGACCGAGTCGCGCCACTCATTCACCATCTCCTTTTAGGAATTCAAGGGTGGTTGGTGCATCGGCAAGAGAGGTCTAGTTCCAGTTGTTGATCTTCAAGGTGATTGGTATTGGTCAAGACACAACTTTGATGTTTTTCTTAGGGCAGGCTCCTTGCTTTCTATCGTTATGTGCGCAGTGGTTAATCTTTGGATTAGCTCGGGTGTGCTCTACAATTGTTGTTCGGAGTGAGAGGTAGTCTCTTGTAATTACCTTCTGCCTTCTAGAAAGATATGTTATGCCATGTCACAATCTCAAAAGAAAAAAGGTCGGCACAGATCGGAAATTGGTTTCTGATCTCGAGCTGAGATGGACTCATTATCATGCCCATCCATACTTCTCGTGATCTGTGACTCCAGCTGTATTCTTTGACGTATATCATTGTATATGGAGAAAAGCTGCAAGGAGACCGCCGTCCCGGTCCATGCTGGTGAGCAATGGAACAGACACTTTCCTGGGCCTGCCTGGTCCTATCTGTTGACACCAGATTTTTTGGTTCATATGCGAACTCTTTTTACATACGGAACTAAGAAACGGCTGACGTGAGGTTCTAAGGGTGTGTTTGGTTGATGGTGTTAGCCCGTGTGGATCCGAGCGAGCAAGCGTAGCAGGCTGTTTGGATTGGCGCTGGAGCGAGCGAGCGGGACGAGGCTGAGCAAATTTGCGTGGGTTGGGTGGGCGGAGCGACACGGCAGATTGAGGCGAGCCGCGCGGCCGCGATTCGAGAAGGCAGTCGGTGGCGTGCTTTCGAATCTGAGCACGCTCCGCAGAGGCTGGCGCGTACGATCTCGCGCTTCCGATGCCGCGGAGAGATTCTTGAGCGCGCCGGCGATCGCAGACTGGGAAATGGAGTTCCTCGTCAGGCAGATCTCGATGAGTAGGCGGACGTCCCTGTGACCAGCGATGGCGCGTGCGACGACGTCCTTCCCGCGGCTGCTTCCGGACTTGGGCGGCCGGATGAGCGGCGGTAGCGTGCCTTCTGACACCAGCAGCAGCCCATCGCATGAGCTACCTCCCGATTCCGCGAACCAGCAGCATATCTGCATATAACAATGGCGGCCTTCTCCCGCGTCTTGGGCCCCGACGCCATGAGCAGTTGCACTAGCGCGGACATGTTGGCGTGGCCGAGCAACGCCACGACGCTTTTCTCGTTCCTTTTGAGCGCGTCGAGGAGAGCGTCCACCGCATGGCTCTTGGCCTCGGCATGGCCGATCTGTAGGCGCGCAAAATAGCTCCCGCACGCCCGCTTGCGCCGATGCCAGAGTCGTAATGGTCGTCGGGATGGCCGAGCCGTCGTAGTTGGACATGAGGTTGACGTCCAAGCTGGCGCTGAGGTCTGCGCCTGCAGCTTCCCGTCCCTCGACGGGTGCCGACACCTTTGCTGCGAGCTCGAGCCGCGTCGGTGAGCGTGGTGGCCATAGACTGCTGCAGGTCGCGGCAGAGCACGTTCATGGCGAAGCAGGAGTCGCTGGGCAGGTTGGACAGGCACACCGGGAGCGCGCCCAGCTTGGCCGCGATCGCCTTCCACCAACTGGGGAACCCGCCGCGGTTGTCTCTACACTTAGCAGCTCGCCCATCGTTTCCTCCGCTTGCTCATCACCGGCGGCCACTATTTCTTTAAGCGAAAACAAACTACCAGGCCCGTGTTGCAGACGCAAACAAAATTGTGAGCCACGGTGCACCTTTTCTTCAGTGACGGAGACGGTCGTACACCACTGTTCACTGAGTATTCTGCACATGTATAACCTTTTTTAATCGGCCTTGTTAGGTCCCAGTCGACTGAGACTTCGTTAAGTCTCAGTCGATGCTATATCCGTCAGATTTTACGTTGAAATCGGTGCAAAATTTTATTTTCGTTTTTTCTTTTTTTTTTCTTGCATATTATATGACTTGATTGAGACTTAGTTACCTAGCCACACCCTTTTTTAATACCTTGCACTGTGCTGAGACCTTCCTTCTCTCTTATCCCGGCGCAACATTCAACGTGGAAGATAACAGGTTCAGCTATACCCCTGATCAGAATAGCCATGTCCCGGCACAGATCAAATTTGATGACTGTAAAGAATATTTGGCACCCATGCAGCCAAATAAGTTTTGATGCAAAACTGTAGTCGAAAGAACACATCTGCAGAACAACCCCGCAGTTGAGTACATATTTGCAGTCAATGGTACCTAGGAAATGAATTGTGCTCTGTTTCTGTACAGGACCATCTCAAGTACAATTGGATTCCAAGAACCATGTTTGCGGTAAGAAATTATCATGGGAAATGGCAAATAAGTTAACAGTACAACACAATGCTTCTCCACACTTTTTCTCCTTGACTCCACGCCAGTTTCTTCGTAGTGAGCATTTGAGACTCCACACAAGATAGGGCTTGACCATCATACATTATACAACACGATACTATAGGAAACATATGTAGAAATCAGTAGTGCCCATCTTCTTCTAACACATAAAAACACACAGGATATAGTCGCAATTCAGAACAATACAACATCTGTTGGTTATAAGAGTCCATAATCATCTTAGGATAAATCTAGAGATTTTACAAATCCAAGCATAATGTTGCACGGGCTTATAGCTCCTGTGCGACGTTTTTCATGGGAATTGGCTGCAAAGCGACAGACTTCGCTAGAATGGATGTGGTGCGACATCTAGGTGCGCAAAAATAACTCAGGCACGACAAGGGCCTTAAGCACAATCATTGTCAGGATTAAGTGGAGCCGGGCGGGACCCACAGCTTATCCACGTCAACGTGGGACCCAGATGGCAGGGAGTACGGTTAACTGATTAGGTGGAGCCGGGCGGGACCCACAGATTATCCACGTCGGCGTGGGACCCAGATGGCAGGGAGTACGGTTAACTCGTCCCAATCGTTTTCCCCTGCGCGCGCATCCTCCCCCTTCTTCTTCTCCGACGACCAAGAACGACAACGCCGGCGAGCTCCGATTCAGACAAGCAATTTTAAAAGATAGATCTATTACTTCGATTACTGCGATTACATAGATATATTACATAAAAGATAGATCCCGCACCTACTACCCCTAGATTACATCGATCTACAAAATGGGCGGCTCCCCGAGCCCCAGGGGTGCGGTGGCGGTGAGGCGGCGGCGCCGCTCAGTCGGAGTCAGAGTCCGAGGCGCCCCACGGCCTGTCGGCGCGGGATATGGCGATGGCTTCGCGGAGGCGGAACGCGTCGAGCTCCTCTTCCATCTCCCGCCGCGCTTTGAGCTTCTGCTCGTCGTCCTTCGTGCGCTCCATTATCTCGGCGAGAACGTCGAGGTCGCAGTCATCGACGTAGTCCCCCGGCAGAAAGCCGGGGTGCACGGGGGGCGGTGCCAAGCCCTGCTCCTCCTCCTCCCTTTTCGGAGGCGGCAGAGGAGCTCGTGCCATGGCGGAGCTCCCCGCGCCACCCGCGCCAGAGGAGCTACCACCGGCGTCGCTTCCTGGCGCCGCCGCCATGTTGCAGTCGTACTCCTCCACCTCGCGGCGAGCGTACGCACTCGGCGGCGCGATCCCCCAGTTGGTGTACCGGCGCGCGCCACGCTTCCGGGCAGCGTCGGAAGCAACCCGCGCCGCCCGTTGGGGGTCGTTGTCCGGTGCGGGCCGTTTTGCCCCTCTATCGCTGCGGTTTCCGCCGCCGGAATGCCCACCGCGCGAGCTGGAAGATCCGGGCCTCATGATTTGCGGCTGGAAAGTGGACGCCGGCGGCTGGAATGTGGTCGCCGGCGGCGAGAGTGGTAGATCTGGATGCGGAATAGCTAGGGTACGACACATTTCGCCGTATAAATAAAGGAGGGGAACGGGAGGCTGGGCCGCGGCCTGCGAAAGACACTGGGCTACTAGGTGGGCTGTGGCCCAACACATGAAAGGCGCACCGTGAGATTTAAATCTTGTTGTTGTGCCTACAAACATGTTTAAAAATGTTTGAAACTTGTCTGCAAAATTTTAAAAATTGTTTTAAAAATGTTTAAAAAGATAGTAACTTGTTTGAAAAATGGTAGAAACAGTGGTAGATGTAAGTTTGAAAAATGTTTCAAAAAATCTTGGTCAAACTTTGGTTTGACCAAATTTGAATTGAGCATCAAAAATTCAAAATGAATCAAAAAATGTACAACCAGTGCACATGTTCTTATTTTGTCATATACTAGCACCTCCAATATATTTTGATGTTTTAGAGATGGTGGAAAAAAACTTGTTTATAAATGGGTGTGTTTACCCAGGGTTTGACCAAATTTGAATTGAGCACGGAAAATTCAAAAGAAATGGAAAACCAGTGCACATGTTCTTACTTTGTCATATACTATCAACTCTAATTTATTTGGCTGTTTTAGAGATGGTGGAAAAAAACTTGCTTACAAATGGGGGTATTTATCCTACCTTTGGAGCTCATGGGGGAACACAAAGTGGTTTTCAAACTTTCAAGCTCAACCATTCAAAAACATCACAAAAGCTTCATTTTATGGTGACTAAGAAGGAACCATGCTTGGTTTTCCATTCTCAAGTTTAAAACTTGACAAAATCTTGGTCAAACTTGGGTTTGACCAAATTTGAATTGAGCATGGAAAATTCAAAAAAATGGAAAATCAGTGTGCATGTTCTTAATTTGTCATATAGTAGCACCTCCAATTGATAAACAAGGTGTACATGCATTGAAACAGCATATGCTAGTGTAATCTCTAACCTCCCACATGAACTCTCATGGGTGAACACAAAGTGGTTTTCAAACTTTCAAGCTCAACCATTCAAAAACATCACAAAAGCTTCATTTTATGGTGACTAAGAAGGAACCATGCTTGGTTTTCCATTCTCAAGTTTAAAACTTGACAAAATCTTGGTCAAACTTGGGTTTGACCAAATTTGAATTGAGCATGGAAAATTCAAAAAAATGGAAAATCAGTGTGCATGTTCTTAATTTGTCATATAGTAGCACCTCCAATTGATAAACAAGGTGTACATGCATTGAAACAGCATATGCTAGTGTAATCTCTAACCTCCCACATGAACTCTCATGGGTGAACACAAAGTGGTTTTCAAACTTTCAAGCTCAACCATTCAAAAACATCACAAAAGCTTCATTTTATGGTGACTAAGAAGGAACCATGCTTGGTTTTCCATTCTCAAGTTTAAAACTTGTCAAAATCTTGATCAAACTTGGGTTTGACCAAATTTGAATTGAGCATGGAAAATTCAAAAAAAATCAAAAAATGGAAAATCAGTGCACATGTTCTTAATTTGTCATATAGTAGCACCTCCAATTGATAAACAAGGTGTATATGCATTGAAACAGCATATGCTAGTGTAATCTCTAACCTCCCACATGAACTCTCATGGGTGAACACAAAGTGGTTTTCAAACTTTCAAGCTCAACCATTCAAAAACATCACAAAAGCTTCATTTTATGGTGACTAAGAAGGAACCATGCTTGGTTTTCCATTCTCAAGTTTAAAACTTGTCAAAATCTTGGTCAAACTTGGGTTTGACCAAATTTGAATTGAGCATGGAAAATTCAAAAAAACTCAAAAAACTGGAAAATCAGTGCACATGTTCTTAATTTGTCATATAATAGCACCTCTAATTTATTTGAATGTTTTAGAGATGGTGGAAAAAAAACTTGCTTACAAATGGGGGTGTTTACCCTACCTTTGGAGCTCATGTGTGATCACGATTTGCTTACACATGATGGTGCCATTTGGTGAGAAATGTGGTGTTAAATCTATATTTTTGATACATTTGGTTTTTCCAATCTTGATTTGTATAAAAACTAATGTGGCAGCTCAATTTGTAACCGAGCAGAGCCAAAATCGGCATGTAACCGAGCATGCACGCAAGGTGTTCGACAGAGTGATTACATGATCAGTTCACCCCAAAAGTAATCCCCAAGCGCTGGATAAACTAAACTACAGTTTGAAGCTAACAATATTCACAAACTAAACTGGACTCCAAAAAGTAATCCCCAAGCGCTGGACAAACTAAACTACAATTTGCAGCAAACTATATTCAGAAACTAATCCTCACCAAGCGCTCAATCTGAATTTGTGATGTCTCTGTTGTTGCAGCTGGCTCTGAAGCTTGTCTGAATTTCAGCAATTTAAGCTCGCAGAGAATTTCAGAGCACAGCAATGTGTCCTCCGCCAGCCCGGCAACCATACTGAAATCCTCCAGGGCCACTGCTACTTCCAAGTCCACGCTCAACTCGCGTTGAATCCTGCTCGACGAGCTCTGGCCCGAGGAAAACTCTGCTTCGCGTTGAACCCATGCGGCGGCATCAATGCTGCGCAACGAGGCAAACCTCTATCTCGGCCTCCGCGGGGAATGACGGCAACCAGGAAAAGCCTTGCCGCCGTAGCCGTGACGAACCCACGCCTGCTTCAAGACCTGCTTCACCGAAATCCGATGACGCCGCCACTCTTTTGCGCGAGTCACAAATCGGGCCGCCGGTCTCCTCTTCGACCGTCGACCCGCACCACCCCATCCTCCACCCTCACACGTCGGGGTCGCCGTTACCTGTGATTGCGACCGCTGCGTCGCGACCGGGCTGGACGAAGATTGTCGCTTCTCCCCTTCTCGCGCCGCCGCTCGCCTCGCTCCCTCCATCTATCACCGACGACAGGAGAAGCCGAGACGACAGAACAACCCGCACTAATGGACGGCGGCGCCTGGCAGTGAAAAACCAGCACTGATGGACGGCGGCGCGTGGCAGTGAAAAACCCGCAGGGGAAATGGGGGAAAAATCGGCGCCTCGAGACGGTTCCGCCATGAACAGAGGCCCTGGGCTGACTAGACGTGTGAGGCCCCACTGGTAATAAACAAATCCATCTCGCCGCCGTCTGGGACCCACGCCCACGTGGATGAGTGTTGGGTCCAACCCCTAACCGCTAACGAGAGAACTTAAGGGCCATGTGGTGTCTGGGCTATTTACAGTGACAAAACTATCGCACCACAGCCATTCCAGCGAACAACGTCGCATTCTTTCCAATTCCCATGAAGAACGTCGCACAGGAGCTATTGGCCCAATGTTGCACAAATCCATGGTAGACTAGATGTGTTTACGTCCCAAACTCATAAACACATGATTTAGTAAATTGCACGACTCAATGATACTTAGATTAGGTCGAGTAAAACCTCATGTAAGTCATCTTGCACCAAAGTAATTTCAATAGAGACGCCCACAAGAATAGATGAAATCCACTGCAAAATAACATTAATATCAACGGTCTTGGAATTATCTCGTCATGTGCGAAAGATTATATTACACAAAAACGATATTTGGAGCAAGCATAACATGAAACCACACTTTTTTTAAGAAAAAAGGATAAGATACTATTGGACCAATCTATCAAACTTAAAAGTCTAGCCTTAACAACGCATCACACAGGTACGGTATAGTGCTGCCGATAAAATACAATTAAGATGTTAAATTTGCACATTGCCTTTGAAACACTTTCCTATCTTATCTGCCATATATAAGCAATTCTATATTGGTTTCCAAAGTGTAACATATTATCCCTGAAAAGCTTCAACGAGGAACAAACCGGAACAAACATAAATCAAGCCACTAAAGTACTAAGAAGAAAAAACAATCAGTAAAAGCAACATACAACTCGGATGCGAATTGGTGTAGCTCGAGCTACTTGTAGCTCTTTATTTTGAAAAAATCGAAAACAATATTTAAAAGTTTCAAAAAAAATCAATTTTTTCTGTGGAAACTTATGTGTATTCTGCTCAAACGTGTAAAATTTCGTTTCAAAAAATTATAATATGCAGTCTGCCTAAAAATAACAAAATTTCGGCCCAAGAACAAGAAAAAAAAGCCCATTTAAAATCAGGTATTTGTCTTTTTTATTCCCGTGGCGCATTAAGGCATAATGGTATGAAAATTGGTACAAATCTCCTATACATGTGTATGTATATTCATAAAAAAATTAAATTTATTTTAAACTATTTTACTATTTTTTATGATTTTTCTAAAAAAACGAGCTACAAGTAGCTCGAGCTACATTGACATTTTTCGCATACAACTCCCTCTATTTCTCTTAAGAAAACTCTATTTTTCCCTACCGATGTGTGAATTAAAATTTTGTAACTAAACCACTCATGCAAACATATCATTTTGATTTGTCAACAAAGGTTCCATGCAATTACATTTTGGATTTTTTTTATAAGAAGTAGAAAAGCTAATGATCAAACCCGCATATTATAAACCACACCGACGAACAAGGGTAGCACAACAATACATACCTAGTAGTCAGTCAGCTCTCACTATCAGTATCAAATGGAAATCCAGAGGCTGAATTACCCTTCTCATAGCCGCCACTCTCAGGATGTCTAAGAGAAACGCCAGCCTTACGGCATCCAAAGCAATGACCTTTAAGAAGATTCAACAGTTTTTAATGACGTATAAATTTCATAAAAGACCTTAAGAAATGAAAGAGGGTGATAGTCGAAAGAGATAAGTACCCTGCTCACTAGGCTGCAGTGGGCAACAAAAGTACTGTGTTTTATCCTTCATGGTTTTGGCTTCAGCGAAGAATTGCTGGTAGTTCCAATGCTTTGACCGAGACTGTCTTGTCCTCATTGTAAAAAAGTAGTGATGGTATGATTTTGAGAAGGTGTCATATATGAGACACTGGGAGTGGATCATCACAAGCTCGTACTCAAGATTCTGAAACGTCAAACATCATTTATTTTCTTAGAAGCATTCTCAGATTCATAAATAGGGTTACAAAAAGTTGATGATTTATAAGAGGTAAAAGCCATATGACAATAGATGTTCATTAGAATTTTAGAGGGAACATTGGACATACTTTATCATAACCAGTTTCCGATCTATAGATTTCATACGCTCGAAGAGCCTCCTTTTGCATCCATTTCATTCCCTTCTTGATTGTTTCTTTCTCCTCCACAAGTCTTTCATAGCGATAGCGTGCTTCCAGGATAATCGGGTCTGTAGTTGTTGGTTTTAAACTTTTCTCTACAGCTTGTTTAGCAAGATTGTTTTCTCTGCATCACAACATGGTATAATTAGTATAAAACATTTGCACTATTCAAATAAATGGCCGGTAACAAGTATACATAGCCAAAGATTGAAGTGGTGTAAGACACCAATAACTGGCAAAAGATAATTTTCATATAATTATATACACAGTGAGAAGTTCATCTATTTGTATAGACATACTTGTCTATATGTACAGACTATAACATAGTTTAAGCATCGACTCTGTTTTAGCTTTTACATGTAGTTTTCGGGGCATGCGTCTCATTTAATAAATGTAATTAATAGGGAAAAATATGTACCAACATATAGCTAATGTGGTTTATGTAGTTACCAATGATTATGAGTCGTGAGAGTAGTCACAACTAGTCGAGAGAATAGCCTAGCATTAGGCATGTCCCTCACTGGCCTAAGCAAAGCGTTAGTGTAGCTGGGTTTCACACACTTGAGACACCCGCATTAGGCAATAACGGACACTAGTGGTGAAACAAAAATGGTTTCATTTGCATACGCAGGTCAAAATTTGAGTGTATATGGTCCTAACAGTCATGGGTTATAGTAGATACATGTGGGATATTCTACGTTCAAGAAACAGGGTAGAATATTAGACATTTAACTGTGATCTGAAATCAAGAAGAAATTTCTTACATATCTTGATTCTTCTTTATCTTCTCTAATGTTGACTTGACGAATTCTGAGCATTTAGCAGGAGTAAGCTGAGACCTGCAATGGTCCTTCAAAAAATTAGTGTCATCTCTTACTCTTACAATATGTTTTAGAGTGAAAAACAAATATTGCCAGAACTTCTACTTACTAAAGTAATAGATATATATCACAATGATGCCAAACTTAGATGCATCATATATGTTTGCAAAAGATATATGCCAAACATACATGTATCACAATGAATAACACAGAACCCATGCAAGAGCCAATGTAGTTGCAGGCAGTTAGCATGGTGCAGGGGCCATGAACATGGGGTATGATACACCACGATCACCAGCAGTCCTCCAAATCACTAGAGGTGCTATATTTCCATAGTCTTGCAAATATATGTGTACTTAGGCACATGAGAATAAATGTACAGATGTGGTACAATTATACTACAAACGAGCGTTAAGGCTTCAACTTTAGAAACAACTTGTACCACATGACCCGAAAAAAAAACATGAAAATGAAAATAAATATAATTTGCAGGAAAAGTGAAACCAATGTCAAAGGCAAGTTTTCTTACAGGTATAGCTTGACTTGGAGCCCTTTCTCTCGTTCCTCTTTTCTCCAGTCATAAATTGGTGGATTAGAAGAAGCCTCAGCAACAGGTGGTGTAGCAAGGGAAGCCTCAGTAACAGGTAGTGTAGCAAGGGAAGCCTCGGCAGCAGGTGGTGTAGCAAGAGAAGCCCGATGGAGCTCAATCGCGGCGACAGCTTCACCTAGGCCTCGAAAAGGCCCGCCAATGTCACGAGGATAGACATGAAAGAGGCCACCATTCAAGGTCAAATGATATTTCCAACGGGACCTGCATCAATCGATCCGAAGAGAGCGTGGAATTAAACCAAGACGTAGAAGTAGCCTTTCCTAAAATTATATGGCGCCCATCAAAATTATATTCAGAGCAAGTCATGAAGATTGATAGACCAAATTCCTAAAATTATTGTTATCATGGATTCATAGCGAACAAGACAAAGTGCCCCATCGAGGCTCCGACGAAGTGTGCCCCATCCTCGTGCCTTGGTGAACGCTTTCCTCACGGCGGTGCTCTCCTCCCTCGGTGACTCTGTCGAGCTCACCTGCACGCTCTCCTCCCCCGCTTGGAGGCTTGTTCAACGCGACGATGGAGGGTGGCGGTGCTAGATCGACCGAGAGGGCTTCAGCGGCGTGCCCTTGGAGGCGTACGTAACCATCCACGATACGTTTTCCTCTCGCGTCGCGGGCGGCTCAACCCTAGCAATGCCTACTACCTACAACATCAGATTCTCCTTGCGATCATGATGTCTACTTTCCTTGCTCATCAATACTGTATAAAACATTTTGGTAGTTCAATCTAAACTACCAAAACATCTTACCTTAGTGAACAGAGGTAGTTCTTGAGAATTGAGATTGAAGCAAAAAAAACACGACGAGATCGATGGATGCAAGACAAAAACCTTAAGGCAAATGCGGAGCCAGGCGGCAAGCCAGCTGGTAAACAGTAAACTATCAATCAAGAATAAAAAAAAGGGGGCAAGTGAGGGAACAAGAAAAAGCTTACGGGATCGGGATTGGGATGTCCATCATGCTTTGCCGAGGCCGATGGACAATCAGATCACGCTGAGGCTGAGAGCTAATTAAGTCGATCCAGATGAAAGATATATCAACTAGACGAGCGCTGGCCGGACGAAAGATGAAAACATGTACTCCTACTAATAGTGTATTCTGGTAGTACGGGTATAGATATCTCGTGTATTTATATAGCCCGTTCGATCCAGGGTTACAACGAACAAAAGGCCCCAGCCGTATCGGAATCAACACCGGCCGTATTCGATCTCATTGCGTACTAACCGAGCGACGCCTCAAACAAAAGGTCTACGAAGTACTACGAACGAACGGCCGTCCAGCCAATCAGCGCTCGTCTAGTTGAGACCATCAAACGCCTTTTAATTTCTCACGGCGTAATTTTCGTCGATCTCATCCGCTAAACGTACTAACTACTGTACCATGGAGACTCCCATCCCGTAAGTTCTTTCTTGTTCCCTCAGTTGCATCTTTTGTTTGTTTGTATGATAGCTTGCCGCCTCATCCCTCAGTTGCAACTAATTTTCGTTTCCTTCCTGCTCTCCATCTTAGTTATAAACTGTGCAACCACTCCTGCGTTACCTAGGGTTTCTTATTCTTTCCCGAATACAGAGGTGCTCGCACCTAGGGTTAAACACACTATATCCGCTGCGCAAAGATGGAATCTCCCTGACTAACATGCCATTAGCTCCGATAGAAAAACAGAATTTTGCAATATGATCATCAATTTAATTGGCATCTCTTCTAATCTTCATCAATTGCAAACCCAAACAACTAGGTGATCGTCTTCGCATCATTCTTAAGATAAAGGAGAGATGATTTATCCATCACATCCATAGACATATATCTTATGATCATATGCACAATCACTTTGAAGGATAATTGGCTCATGCATACAAATATTGACGTAAAGACCAACGATGCAAGTTCGTAATTTCACCTCCTCCGCACTCGAGCAAGCCGGAATAAAATTCCACGCCGAGAAAATAATCTTACATGCACCCCCACCACCAATTTCCACACTAGCCATACCATTTGAAGCACAAAAAACTAGAATCCATGTTGCACAGGCCGGTCTGTCACAATGCGTGACCCTTCTTTGCACTTCCGCTCAAGCGGTGGCGGTGTGACCCCTCTCTCTTCTCTTCCCCTCTCTCAAAATAAATCCACTACCCAGGAACCCTCCTGTGCCGGTGACCGAACGTCACCAGCTCTGTCCTTCTTCAACATAGGTGGTTTATCATTTAAGAGGGTGTGAGCAAGTTTGTTGGTTACTTCACACAAGTGGTTGGGCGAAACCAAAGTGGCATCGGTGTCCAAAGCCATGCCACTATAACGGTGGATTTGTACCACCAAAGCGAGAAAAGTGCATTCACTTTGTCTCGTTGTTGGATGCTAGTGAATGGGAAACCAAAGTACAAACCCTTCTCGATGACAACCAAAATGGCACAAAGAAGATAAAGATGATGGGTCAAGCTCCACTCGGTCAATTGTATTCATTGATGAAGAAAAGGAAGATGGAGGGTCAGACATATAATCCACCATGCTAAAGAGGAAGTATCAAGTGATGGGAGACAAATGGAAGAAGGAATGTATCGCTCGTGAAGGTGCGGCAAGAAAAATTTCCGCCACATGAACGGGCATTTTTTCCATCAAGGAAGCAAAAAAAGAGGATAGGTACAGGTTGTTTTTACTAAAAATAGAGAAAGAGAGACTAGAAAATGATAAGCAGAAGGATTATATGAAATGAGATATTGCAAAAGAAACCGAAATGTAAAAATTACATCTTGAAAGAGAGAAAGGTTAATGATAACTAGAGTGATGGAGAAGTCGAGGATTGTGTTCCAAGACACTAGATTTTTGGATGATTAACGCAAGAAATGGATGATGGGAAAAGAAGGAAGATCAACGAGCACAATGAAGATGTTTGATTCATTCATATATCAGTTTATCATTGTATGCATTGTTAATTTTATTTTGGCATGTCATGAATTGTTAAATTGTGATTTATTTTGTTTCATCAAACGTGAAATCGATAAAGTTTTACGCTATATGACGATGTCCATGAATTTGAATGGGTTTGAGAATTTGAATAAGAGAGTGTGATTGTCGAGAAGGCAAATGAGGAGTCAACCTGCATTGCCCATGGATGCGGACGCGGGCTATCGCGTCCATGGATGTTTAAGGATTCAAATTAGGTACATGTAGTTGTAGATGCTCTTACGTGAGATGTTTGTTTGCCACTGGTTTTACTCAACTTTTTGTAATAAAAGTCATCTTAGATTTGATTAAATCTACTTTTTATCTCTTTATTTTAGAACACGAAAAATGCCCGGGTACCAAGGGTAAACCTTATAATGAATGAATAATCCTTTACTTCCCTAACTACACCATCAAATTATTTAATCAAAACCCCAAAAACAAAGTCATCTTGTACATGCATGTCCGCCTGCAGCATAGGCTTTAGGGCATATGTTCTTTTGGCCAATTTTGGGAGAATCGGCCTCCTCCCCAACTTCTCCTAGAATCTAGAATTCTAATTTATTTTACAATCCTAGCTAATTACATCCTAACTAGGTCGGATTGTCAAAAAAACGTGAGCTAGAGATTCTGGGGGAAGCTAAGAAGAAGGGTGATTCTTCCAGAATCACCCAAAAAATTAGCCCTTAACCTAGTAGCTTGCAGTGTAGCACAATCTACCTGCAGCTTCCTTGTGGCGAGATCCGGAGAGAACAGATTCCCAGGGTTAGAGCATATTCACCGTCGATCATTAAATTAAACATTGTATTCATTTATGGATTAGTACGAATTCGTTCGTGGTCATTGATATGGAGGCGACCATTCAATCTTTGTAGTAATCGTCTGCCCACAGTTTCATAAAACATGATGAAAGTCAAGAAAATTTGAACAAAATTCAAATAAATTTGATATAATTTACATAAACAGAAGATACTTCATCTGTTGAACTAATGAAAAGAAAACTTAAAACTAATCTAGTCCTACTTCACGTCTATCTTCACATCATCGCGCTCCATCTCCATCTCCTCGATTGGGCCATCGTCACACTCTGAGTTGACAAAGAATTCATTCATCTCTACGGCCCTCTCGAGGAAGTAATTCCACCTCACGCTTCGATTGGATGGAGTCAAGAATCATCGTCTGCTCCACCGTAACTTGATTCGCCGAAATTGTGCGCTTGTCCTGGAGCTCCACCACGAGCTCGTGATGGCGTGCCGGAGTCAGCTCCTCCTTCTGCGTCGGTGCGTCCGCCTCCTGTTGCGTCGACACATCTTGCTCGGTCATGTGTCAAGCCTCCTCTTCTGCTAGGAGATCCGCACGGCGTGCCAGTGTAAGCATCTTGTAGGTGGTGACAAAGTTGTGGACCATTGTTGCGGAAGGCGAGATCAGAGTTGGGGCGATAGTGTGAATGAGTTAGAGCAAATGGAAATGGCTACGCTCACTTAGATAGTCGCACACAAGTGGACGGGCGGGCAACCGCTTCAGTGCGACCTGAGTAGGCTTCTCAGTCGCCGGGTTCACATTGAAGCGACGTCGTCCCATCGCATTTCGGTGGAGAGGGAGGAGCCGACTTTGGTGCGAGCTCGTGGTGGAGCTTTAGGGCAGCCGCACATGCCTGACGAATCTGATCACGCCGGAGCAAAAGGTAGTCTTCGACTCCATCCAATCGGAGCACGAGGTGGAAGCAAATCGTCGCTACATCCATGAGGGCGATGAAGATGGACGAACTATTCACCTCAGGCGTTTGAACCACCACCACATATGTGCTTGACACCCACACCGACATTCATCCACACACACGTTGTTTGAGAGACGTGAATTGACGGCGTCAGTCAGAGCTTCGTTCTCCACATGTGCATTCAATTTTGGAGAGACGAGATGTGAGAATGATGAAGCAATGTCGATGGTTCAATGTCTCGGTGCTTCGTTTTCCATGTGATATCAAAGCTGCCATGAGCTAGTGCGCCTCCTCCCTCTCCACCGCTGCCATGAGCTAGTGTGCCGGCATGAGCATCTTGTAGGGGTGACAAAGTCGCGAACCATATCTACCAGCGGCTTTGTTGCGAAAGGCAAGATCAAAGTTGAAGTTGTGACACAGATAAGTAGGGGCGGATTGAAATGGCTATGAAGGTTCATCGCTCCACTTTGATAGCAGCGGACAGGCGAGCAAATAGACGGCGAACAAATAGAGGTCAGGTTTGAAGGTACACCATCCACATTAGAGATGCCATTATTAAGCAGATATACGTCACGTCTGTCGACAGAGGCGTGGTGCATCCACAGAATAGATTTTCACAACACAGGAGTTTATCGATAATAAATCAGACATCCAAGTAACAAGGTGTCCCACTCGAAAAGGTGAGATGCTCCCAAGACATTAGGATGATGATAAAATATGGTAACGTGTCACGATAGTAAAATTCAGCAACCCGAAATCTCAAGAAACTGGGGAAAATAGATCTTGTAGAGTGTTACCGTACTTGGTACTTAAATATTATAACTACCTGTGTGGCAAAAGTACGTGCTGATCCAGGATTATGGGATCAACACCGAAAGTATATCTCAGCTAGTAACTGACAGAATAAGCAAAAGGGCGAACGGGGATCACAGAAAACGAATAGTACTGCAAATTGCCAGTTCTGCACTGAGTCAAAAAGTGTACTACAAGGCACAAATGAAGCTCTGCTAACATTAGTCATCACGAGTGCCTCTCATAATACGAAAAAGCAAAGGAAAGGAAAATGAGATCCTGGGATGTTTCTCTCCTCCATGATCTCTACCATGCTCAGTCAAGCTGTACCTTTTCCAATTCAGCCATCGTTTCTTCAAACTGTAGTATATCGTCAGAGTTACAACATGGTCTTAGCAGCAAATGTGTAATTTATAAAAAGAAAGGGCACAAGCTATCAGCAAAGGGTGAAACATCAAGTGGAGTGTCATGTACCTTTAAAATCTGTCTCAAAAAGTAATCACCATGGCGCTTGGTGGATTTGGACTCCACAACATGAATGACGTCCTGAAGGATTGCAAATAGTTCATACATAATTAGTCATACTAGCTAGCTGTATCATTGTTCAAGTCATTCTGATTACAGATGCCTTCATCGCATGCCACATAGCCTAAGTAGGCAACAGAAGGGTAGGGAGGTCATAATACTGAGACAGCACATGTTATGACAATCAATAATGGGAATCATGGTTGAAGGGTAGCCCAAGGAAGGGAGGTCAAAATACTGAGACAGCACATGTTATGACAATCATGGTTGAACTTGAAGAATCTTTGTTCTTTACACAAAGTTCAGTTTAGGAAAAAGCTTGAACTACAGACTACAGAAGCTTCAACCTCAGCTAACAATTCATATAGTGAAGATATTAACTTCTGAGAACAGAATTCAGCAGAACATACTCGCTCAAAATAAAGAAAATGCATCTATATGAAGAAATCAACTCAAAACATAAGTGGATACAGAAAAGTACTTGGCCTCAAAAAGGAGGATCATTCTGGCACATTATAACATTACCTCATTAATGTAGAAATCAAAGTCAGCACTGGATACAATTTTCCCATTACTGTCAACTGCATGCATTTTATGCTTGTACGTCATAAGGATAGACCTGTAAAAAAATGTGTAAATTTCTTATGCACACAGACCAATAAAATAACTAACACAAGTTAATGCTCATACAGACCTAAGTGTTGCCTCATCCATTTCCATATATTGGGCAAGTTTGGCAATGGTTATTGCTGAGTATAATTTGAGATAGCTCCGGATTCCAGAAAGCAACTGTTGCTGCTTCACTTCGTACAGGAACAGCTTCAACTGAAGCCGATAGGCATCCTGTTACATAACAGTTTTAATAATCAACATTTCATTATGAATGTCTCCTCTTTGATTTTTTGGGGAAACAAATCTGCAGGTCTAACTGTGCAAGGGAACTTGTGTGTGTGTTTTGAGATTCTTATTCCTTGAGAATTATTGCAAGAAACCGGAACTTGTGTGTGTGTTTTGAGATTCTTATTCCTTGAGAATTATTGCAAGAACAATAATTCTCAAGGAATAAGAATCTCAAAACATATGGAGTGCAGCAATCAAAATATTCAAAAAGTACATCATTTCACAAATTGACAAGAACTGTACTAGCTTACATCCAATTATTTTTAACCGGCATGCTAGCAGCTTAAGTTAATAAGAACACTAGCCTATTGATGTGCCACCTTTGCTGCATGGGCAGGTTTTAACAACTGTCCTGTTCATAGGCTCCCTTCCTTGCATGTATGGTTGCTACCCTTAATGAAAAGATGTGCAAATGATGCGAAATGCAAATTAAATCACTGGATCCTTTGAGAAAATACAACGGAGAGGTCTGACTACGTGAGAATTATTATTGAATGGGACAAGAACATTACCCTAGAATAGCACGACCCTGATATATGGATTTCCAACTATTAATGGGTTGTATCTGTTTTCACTATTATTTTGTGATGACTAAATAAAGTAGGTTACATGGTATACTTCACATATAGAAACTGAACAGAAATAGATAATCGTTATGATTCTCCACAAGAAGCATTACCTGGTTATAATTTGTAAGTGGCTGGTCCAGAACTGGAGGTGATGGAGTGATAAACTTGGGGCAGGCATACGAAAATAGCTCATCATAGGCAGCATATGCTTCATCATCAAACCTCTGCATCTTTGTCATTTTGTCATTGTACTTTTCTTTCAGCTGGGTGCTAACATTTTCATCTATGAGTTTGTTCTGCGGGCACAGAGATAGGCAGATTGCCAGCAGTGCATACATCTGCTCGTTTTTCTTCAGAATCTGGTCATACTGAGGAGACTTCTGATGGTACTGCTTATACTTTAGAATATAGAGCAGAATTTTGTTGAATTCCTTGGTTGCATCAACATACCTAGGTTTACAAACGACGGTAGTGTATTAGCTAAAAGAACTGAATCCTAACTTTGGAAAGTTCAAAATGACTGAATCAAATTAAAAAAAATCACACATTTGGCTTCACAGAGAAGATTCATGAGATCTTTGTTGAAGTTATATGACATGATATGATTCAATCTACTTGGACAAAAGCATCTTATGTTGGCTTATGTATGTATGGAGCAGCAGATAGTAAAGCTACAAATCCATAAGTCAAGTATGGCAAAGTACCTGCGCAGCATAAGGTTTGCAAACCCGTAATGGTAGATGGTCGAGATGTGACTCCCAATCACAATGGTGTAGACACCCTGCTGGTTAAGGTTGATGGGTGCCAAGCACTTGAGGCCAGTGTGGTAATCTCCAAGAAGGCAGTGTATCCTGAGAAGCCCAATCATGCTGTAGTAACCCAGGACCTTGAGCACATTGCTCCCACCCTGGTAGTCGTATCCGTCGGTGGCAGTGAACTGCTCCAACCCCTCTTTCTCCCTCTCCAGAATCTGCGCAATCATGGACTTCTCGACGAGTGCTTGCAGGTAGTTGAGAACCCCATAGACATTCCATGCCTGTAAAAAAACAGAAAGAGCGATTAGGTTGCCGGGATCAGAATCGAGGGAAAAGATGAATCTAGCAAAACAAAAAAAGGTTGAAGATTTTTAGTTATTAGTACCTTGTCAAACTGCTTGAGCTGCTGGAGCTCGTCTTCCGTCTTGTTCTTGAGCTTGGCGCGGTACTGGCAGAAGCTCTGGAACTGGTAAACGAACTCGTCGACCATGTCCCAGAGCCACTGGTTGGGAAGCTGCATGTTGACGACGCCGTGGAGGACGACGCTGAAGAGGTCGCAGTAGTTGGTCCAGGACTCGGAGCGGTGGCTTGCGGTGAGAGGGGAGAGGCGGGCGTAGGCGTGGCGGTACCAGAGCTCGCGGTAGAGGAGGAGGAAGACGTGGTCGCCGTCGCAGTAGGGCGATACGGCCTCGGCCGAGGGCCAGGGCGTGTCGCGGAAGAGGCGGTCGGAGAGGCGCTGGAAGCCGCCCTCGTACATCTGGTGGATCTCGTAGACGTTCTTGTCGCGGATGTGGCGGTACAGGTGCACCACGAAGGTCTTGACCGAGTCCGGGACGTAGTTGGGGTCGTAGGCGTCGGCGGGGCCGCCGCCGTGCGGCTGCGGCGGCGCGAGGCCGTCCTCCCGGTCGTAGGCGGACGCCATGGTGTGGCGTCGGGGGCTTTGGTTAGGGTTTCGGGGCTGCGGCGGCGGCGTGAGGGGTGGGAGCTGGGAGGAGGGTTTCGAGGGGAGGGATTTGTTGGTGCTGTTTTGTCCTTGTTTTGTTTGTGATGGGTTCTTATCGGTTGCGTGGGCTTCGTGGATTCTGGGAGCTGGGCTGGGCTGGCACGTTAAAGGCCTGCTGTGCACTACGTTTTTTCTCTTTTTTTCTCGGTTTTTATCACAAGAGCAAGTTCTTTTCGTACGCTTTTTTTCCCTCTCGTTAGGGTTTGGGTGTCTCGCCGACTCCTGCGGCGATCTCTACCTGTTCCGGTCGACTTCGACGATCTCTGCCCTCTAGCCCCTCTCATCGGCTCTCGGGATAAGGGTGGACGTGTTCGAAAAGTTTTACCCAGCCGGTAAGAGATAAGAGTGGCCTGGCCCAATGGCGGCGGCGAAGGCATCGTCGTCCAATGAAGATGCATCGAGAACTGTGATCAATTCGCTGATGAACCAACTGGGGTTACAAGAAGAAGATCTCGATGATGTAGTTTTTGAAGAAGAGGTGCAGAGCGAGAAGGAGCTGGTACGATGGATGGTTGTGGTTAGGGTTTAAACGGAGAAGAACTATAGCCAGGCATCGTTCTTTAGGAGCATGCATGCTGCTTGGGACCTGGCGAAAGAAACTAGGTTCCGTCCGATTGAGCCGAACCTCTACCCGATCAAATTTAATTGTCTGGCTGAGTGGGAAAAGGCAATGGAAGGAGGTCCTTGGAACTTTAGAGGCAACCCGGTTCTTCTCGCTGAGTATGATGGATTCACAAAGCCTTCCACGATTGACCTAAACATGTTTGATATATGGATGCAAATCCATGACCTCCCAGATGGGTAGGCAATTTTGTTAGAGTCAAGATCAAGCTGGATGTGCGCAAGCCCCTCAAGAACCATGTTTCAATTATCCGTGGAGGGAAGAGAGATATTTTCTTGGTCCAGTATGAACGGCTTCCTGACTGGTGTGCAGTGTGTGGATGCTTTGGGCATGTTTTCAAGGAACACGGGAGTGTAGTGCATCCTCCTGAGGCTCTCATCTTTAAGAATCTACGCGCTTCTTGGTTCTTCAGGGCCAGACAACCACCCCTTGGAGAAGGGGGAAGTCAGCAGTGGCAGGGAATCGCTCCAATGCAGATAAACTCCTCGGGTCTGACTGAACAATTGGGAAACGAGTTGGGACAGGAGCTTTTTGATGCCGTGATGACTGAAGCTGAAAGGGCGAAGAGAAGAGGAAGTTTTTCTAGGGACGATCTAGGTGATTCTAGCGATAGAATCCCTAAACCTATCCTTGCTGCTGATCAGAGGTCTCCTTCTGTACCTCCTAGTCCACCTCCAAAGCCAGGCGATCCGAAGCGTACAAGAACTGAGTTGTCGGGCAAGAAATCTTCTAGTGATGCAAAAAAACCAAATGCAAAATCGGCGGGCCTCCCGGAGGGGCACCGCCGGGCGCAATGAGTCTGTTATGTTGGAACTGTCGCGGTTTGGGTAATCCCGCGACAGTTCGAGAAGCGCGTGAATTCACGGCAAAATTTACCCCGGCTCTCTTTGGGATGAGTGAAACTCAGATTTCAAAAGAGAGAGTTGAATCTGTTGCTGGTTCTTTGGGTTTTAGTAATTCTTTTGTTGTTGGCAGTTCTGGAAGGAGTGGGGGTTTGGTGGTCTACTGGAATGATGATGTGGAAGTAGAGGTTCTGAACTCTACGAAATACCACATTGACACAAAGGTTAAAGGACTGGGTGAGGGGTTGATGAGAATAACTTGGATATATGGTGAAGCTCAAGTGTTTGAGAGGTTTAAAACCTGGGATGACATAAAAGCAATTGCTGGAGTTTCGGGATTGCCGTGGTGTGCAATTGGGGATTTTAATGAGGTGCTTCATCAACATGAATTTGAAGGCGTTGGATCCAGATCGCAAACTCAGATGGACGGATTCCGCGATGCTCTAGATGTTTGTGGTCTAACTGATCTAGGCTTCAAAGGATGCAAGTGGACCTATGAGAAGAAGGTGGCTGGTGGCTTGTACACCAGGGTGAGACTCGACAGGGCGGTCGCGGACGCCGAATGGACAGTTCTGCATCCCTCGGCCGAAGTTGTTACAGAGGTTGCTGCATGTTCGGACCACCGGCTGGTTCGGCTAAGCCTTGACACATCTACAAATAATTCAAAGTGTAAACCATGGCGCTACGAATGTATGTGGGAAAGGCATGAGGATTTTGAGAAGTTTCTGGTAGATAGATGGGCAGAACCGGGAGGGACAATCTCGGTGGACCAGCTTGGCGATAAGCTGGGGGGACTGGCTGATCACCTACAGTCTTGGGATAGACTAACTTTCGGCAATGTGAGAGCTCAAATCAAAAAGCTGAAATTGAAAGATGCGGTCCTGCTGAATCTTCCAGGAAGAGTAGGTCCTTCCCATCGTGAGCTCAAAATCAAAGAGCTGCTAGTAGAGCTCTATCATATAGAGGAGATTCTCTTTAGGCAGCAGTCTAGGGTCGAGTGGCTGTCGGCGGGGGACCGGAACACGAAGTTTTTTCAGCTCCGAGCATCTATGCGGAGGAGGAAGAACAAAGTAAAAGCGCTGCAAAACGAGTTGGGGCAGATGGTAGTTGAAGAGAACCAGCTCCAGCAGATGGCAACAAGTTTTTACAGGAACCTGTATGCTGCGGAGGGCACCTCTAATATGCACGAGGTTATCAATACAGTCCCCACAAAAATTACTCCTGACATGCAGGCCCTTTTGGATGCCCCATATTCCCGTGATGAGGTCCGGAGGGCGCTGTTCCAAATGGCGGCGACCAAAGCTCCGGGTCCCGACGGATTTCCGGCTCATTTTTTCCAGCGCCATTGGAGTATTTGTTCGGAGGAGGTAACAAGTGCAATTCTCAAGATTGTGGAAGGTGTGGAGAGTGCCGAGAGCATCAATAAGACCTTTTTAGTCTTGATCACTAAAGTAAAAGACCCCACTTTGCTCTCTCAATTTCGCCCTATTAGCCTCTGCAATGTTTTGTATAAAATTGCCTCGAAGGTTATTGATAATAGGCTTAAGATGGTCCTCCCCGAGATCATCTCCCATGAGCAATCTGCTTTTGTCCTAGGCAGGCTAATCACTGATAATATCATAACAGCTTACGAGTGCTTACATTTTGTGAAAAGGAATCGAGCCGTTATTCATAGGCATGGTGCTTTAAAGCTGGATATGATGAAGGCGTATGACCGGGTGGAATGGTCCTATCTTCAAGCAATTTTGGTGAAGCTGGGTTTCTCGCAAAAGTGGGTGTCTACCATTATGAGTATGGTGAGCTCGGTATCTTATTATGTTCTTTTTAATGGTAAGAGTTTGGAGGAATTTCAACCGTCACGTGGACTTAGGCAGGGAGACCCAATATCTCCTTACTTGTTTCTTATAGCAGCAGAGGGCCTTTCGTGCCTCTTAAAATCTCGAATTGAGTCTCCTCAATTAGGTGGTCTAAAAGTGGCTCCTTCAGCGGCACCGATCAATTACCTTTTATTTGCGGATGACAGCCTGCTATTTTTCAAAGCTACAAGTGAAGGGGCTCATGAAGTGTCAAACCTGCTTGAGGTATATTGTAATGCATCTGGGAAGAAAATAAATCCGGCGAAATCTTCTATATATTTTAGCAAAGGGTGTCCGGAGTCTGAAAGAGAATTGATCAAGAATGTTTTGAATGTGCCAAATGAATCTCTGAATGAGAAGTACCTCGGGATGCCATCTGATGTGGGTACTTCTAAGAACGGAGCTTTTAAATATTTGAAGGAGAGGTTGTGGAACAAAGTCAAGGGATGGCTTGAAAAGCTATTTTCTTCGGCTGGAAAGGAGGTTCTTGTGAAGTCTATAGCACAAGCAGTTCCCGTTTACTCGATGTCGTGTTTCAAACTTCCTAGGGGGCTTCTTAAGCAACTCAATAAAACTATCAGGCAATTTTGGTGGGGAGCAAAAGAGGGGAAAAGGAAACCAGCATGGGTGTCTTGGTAGGACATGATCAAGCTGAAAGCCATGGGAGGGTTGGGATTTAGAGATTTCGAACTCTTCAATCTAGCTCTCTTGGCACGTCAAGCTTGGAGAATTTTGGAAAATCCGGAAACACTTTCTTCCCGCATGTTGAAAGCCATTTACTTCCCTAACACAGATATTTTGTCAGCAGAACTTGGGAGCCACCCCTCTCAGATTTGGCGTTCTATTGTTGAGGGAAGGGACGTGATGAAGGTTGGCCTGATCAAGCGTATTGGGAACGGGAGAGACATGTAACACCCCAAAAATCGGGTTATCGATTTTTGTGTTGTTATTCCTTCCGACCTTTCCTTCCCGGAAATTTTCCCCTGGGTACTGGTCGACGACCAGATAAATCCAGACAATCCGTGACCTTGCAACATTTCCCCTGCCCTTGTTGCAAGTCAGGATCCTTTTCTCGTGCCATTTTCCCTGGGATATGCGAGAATGTTGCCACGTTCGGTGCGATGTTTTGCATATCAGCTTAATTCCATCGGCCGCCGGTTAATGGAATTAAATCCCGGAAAATACCTAGACCCATCCAAAGGTTGTGTAAACTTGTGGAGATGATCTTGGTAATCCCTTGACCTCTCCCGGAGATATTGGCTATGTTTGAATAAAGGAAATTGTGGTTTCTTTTATAAAGCCAATAATTCCCTTTGATCCCATTTGCAAAGGAGCTACCCTTTTGGTTGTCCAATTGGTGCTCAAATTGATTTGTGGAGCTTCTAGTATCCTACCCATGCCCAGTGGTGTAAAAACATGGGGTTCCATAGTTCAAAAATGGGGCATAGCTTCAAGTTGCAAATTTCGGGCATAATAGCACTTTACAAAGGAAGTGTTATTTTTGGTTGCCCATTGCCTCCCAAACTTTTTGTACCTTTTCCCTTGCCTATGTCATGGTGCTGTACCAAATTTGAGCCACAATGACCAAGCCAGCAGAGCACAATAAATTCCCAAAGTTTCTGTCCAGCAGATGACTTTGTGAAGGAAGTGCAAGCTAGCCTTGTCCAAATGAGCTGCAAATTTGTGTACAGACTAACACTAGTGTAAGATTAAGCTGTGCCAAGTTTCATACCAAGGGGACCAGTGTGCTGGCCACACCAAAACATAAACACCTTCTCTCCAGTGGGTGCATTTGTAAAGGAGGTGCTATGTACAGTGGCCCATTTGTGCCCAAACTTGGTGGAGATGATCATCATAGTGTTAGATAACTGTGACACAAGTTTGGAGTCATTTCCCCAGGTGTGCTTCCCCCAGACCAGTACAAACACCTTGCTGTGGAAAGCTAGGTCATGTCTTTTTCAACTGCTGTGTGCCACCCAGGTCAGACAATGGAGGTCCTGTGGCATCCTGATTAGTCACCTCACACAGTGGACATGGCCACTGGTCATTTGCATGCCCTGGACACGCGGGTGCCTGGGTGACCAAGTCGTGGCCGTGATCTGGAAGGTGCTTGTACTGTGTTCTGCTCGCCCTCGTCCTCTTCCTCGCGTTTGGTCATGTCCAGCATGCTCCCCACGTTGGCTCTGTTCACCCCGTGCACTCCCGCCTTGTTTGGTTGCCCGTGGACGCCGGTGCCGACACCGTGCCCTCCCTGGCATGGCCACCGCGTGTCCACGCTCTGGACACGTCGAGAGCTTCGAGCTCCCCCTCCCCTGGCTTCATATGGAGAGCACCCGAGCCCCCTGGACAGCAGCCAGCAGCGTAGCCCCCTCCCCCCCCCCCCCGCGAGCTTTTCCTCACCCAGACCCAGCCATGGCCACGGTCGCCGCCGGCCGCACCCCGGCCTGGCCTCGGCCACCACCATAGCCCCGAGCTCGCAGCCCTGGCGCCTCCCCTCCAGCTCCCCCGTACGATGCCTCGAGGCCTCCCCGCCGCGCGCGCCGCGGACATCCGCCGCTGCCGTCCCGGCCGGCCGGAGCGGCCACAGCTGCCCTGCCACGGGAGGCAGAGCCGCACGCAGCCCGCTCAGCCCCATGCCTCCCTGGTGGATCCGCCCTTCGGTGCTCCGGCGGAAGAGCCCGGCGAGGCGGGCCGACAAGCCCCGGCGTGCTCTGCCCGCGCCGACCGAGCCGTCCCCTGACCTGCGCGCAAGCAAACAGAGGAGGAGAGTTGAGGCAGAGGTGGGCTGACGCGCGGGACCCACCCGTCAGCAGCCAGCCCCGGGCCCCGCTAGTCAGCCAGTGGCCTCGGGCCCGCGCATGCCAGATGATGCGCTTTCCGCTGAACGAAAGAGTATTTTGTCTTTCTTCGGGCCGAAAGGCGTTTTCATTTAATCAAAGCGTATTTTCCTAAAACGCGCTTTCTCTCTCCAGATCTGAAACTTCTAAGCGGTGGACGTTCACCCGATAAGCCCGTTTTTCCGGCGATCGAACGAACGGCCGTATCTCCGCGACCGTAAGCCCGATTGCGGTGATTCAAGCGCCCAGGTTCACCGTTTTCCGAGCCCGTCGCGTTGGTGCAACTTTCATGATGTTGTAACATTGTGAAATTGACCGTTTTGCCCTCGGTTGTCGTTAGGCTTCGCCGGAGTACCGTCGGTCCCGTCGGATCTTTTCGGAAGGCGATCGTACGTCCGTCCGGTGGATTCTTCGACCACCCCCCAGGCAAGCAAGCCATCTAATATATGCTTCAAGCATTGTGCCGTGTTGTTCTTGTGTGCTTAACTAACGCATATGATTGTGATGCATCTGTTTGCTTTCGTTGTGCGGTGAGTGACCGTGACGAACCTTTGCTTGCCTTGTCTTTGATGATGGCACCACGCCCGGTTCTGAGCTGATTCTTGTGTCGGCCGTCTGGGGGGGCATGCCTGCTTTATATTTCTCTGTTCAACAACCGCCGAGTTCTGAGCTGACTTCTCGGCCGTCTCGGGCAGGTGTTGAGTTCTTTTCGCAGTGGTGACCCCATGCCCTGAGCTGAGCTAATATTCAGCCGTCTTGGGGGACCACCGCATTCTTTTTATCGACCCTGCCTCATGCTCCGAGCTGCTTTTCGGCCGTCTTGAGCAGCGGTTGAGTTACTCCGGCAACGTCCCAGAGCTGAGTTGTAAAGACCGTTCTGGTGGCCGCTGGTTTATTTGTTGGTTTCGTGCAAGGGTTCAGATGGTCACCAATCGTTGTTAATACTTGTGAAGATATGAACTTGCCATTTAAATATTGCTTCACTAATGACTTGCATATGCTATGATATGAAGATATGTTGTTACCGTTATGCTTTACAGTTGCTTTCATCGTAGCTGATCATTATTGTTGCTCGTGTTATTGATATCATGTTCATACCAGTACCTCGTTCGTGTTGACCATATTCATGCTAAAGTGTTGTACCTATGCCTTGCCATGTTCGTATCATATCTTGTTATGTGCTGCACTTACTTGGTAGCGGTATTTCATGTTCATATTATTGTTGCTATGACGTGGATCATATGTTATAAGAAAAAAATGTTGATATGCTCATGAACCTAATCTGAACGTTGAACAAGTGCCACCGAACCGAGCTTCACTAGTGCAGCCACATTTGCCTGTGCGGGCAGGCCTTGATGCGGTATGTCGGTGGGCGTCTCTTATGCGTATTCACCAAAGTGGGAAGGCTACGCGCGGCAGTTACCCTGATCAGGTAACGGCGGTAGTCTTGATAGCTAGTATGTTTTGGGATCCCGTCCCCGTTTGGGACAAGTTTTGGGTCACACGATGGTTGCATCCATGCGATGGTCAGTGTCGGGATGACACCGGGCTACCCAGGACATGACTTGTGTAAGTATGTCGGTGATGCGGTAAGGGGGACACGCGGTATATCGGTCTCGTTGGGGATGTCTAGCTCACTACTCACGGGGCTGGTTCCAAGGATCCTGTGGGACAGGTTCCGGGGGTTTTGAGCGGAGGAGGAACTCCATATGTGGTGAAAGTGCACAAACTCTGCAGAGTCAAAATCTATTCGAATAGCCGAGTCCTCGGTCATGGGACACAGTTCGTACTAGGTCACACGAGGTCAACAAGAAATTGCTAATAATAAACTTGATAATGAAAGATTGGACCATTTGGGTAGTCATGCGATGACTCCAAAGCGGTGAGTGGTCATGAGGTGACCCGAATATCGAGTCAGGAGGACTCGGAGGTAAGCTGCATGGTCATGCGATGACCATGAGTGTTTCATGTGTTGTTTGTTCCTGCATCAGTCTTAATCATGGTAGAAATGTTCATGCTCATTTTGTTGATATTGTTCATTCCATGTGTTGATTGTTATTTCTCTAGCTTTGCTCATGATAACATGCTAGATTCATCATGTTAATATTGCTTATGCCATGATTATGAACGTTGTTTAAGTTGCATTGCCATGATATTAATCTTGCTCTAATAACTTAGTGCATGCTTGAATGCCATGGATTGCTTTGCTTGTTATATATGTTACTTGGTTTGCTTGTTTGCGAGTACATTCAAACGTACTCACATGGCTTGTCCCTGGCTATTCGCGTAGCCAGATTTTCAGGTTGCCTAAGGATTTGCTTTCCCTAGGAGGAGTCGAGCGTGTGCGGGCTAGGAAGAGTAACCCAGTCAGATCCCTGTGGATTGGAGCCGCTCCAAGTCTGTGCTGTCGTAGAGAGTTGTTATTCCGCTGCCCCTATCTCTGTAAAGAACCATCTATGGTGGTAATGTATTGATTCAAGCCACCTTGGCTTATGAATCCTTTTACAGTTGTGCCTATGTTCTTGGTACGTGTTGAAGCGCGCACACCAGAGTGATTCCTGGGCTGGTGTGTGGGCGACACTCGTCTGTGTACAGTGGTATTCAGGCGGGGTGTCACAAGACATAAAAATCTGGGAGGATAATTGGTTGTCGAGAGAGGCTAATATGCGCCCTATAGTCTATCTGGCTGCCAACCCGCCGGTGAAGGTACATGAAATAATGGATGTGCCTAATGCTGGCTGGAATCCTGAGCTCCTACAACAACTTTTCTTGCCAGTGGACCGGAAGATCATTATGGGGATTCCTTTAAGTACGAGGAATGTACAAGACAAGTGGGAATGGAGTCATCACAAGAGGGGGAATTTTTCTGTGAAATCGGCATATAAAATGCTGGTCCGAACCAAGTTGAGGCGTGAGGATTGGCTAGAAGGCCGTGCGGCTCAGTCTGATTCAGTTGCAGCTGAACAATCATGGAAGAGACTATGGAACTGCAAGGTTCCTGGGAAAGTGCATCATTTACTATGGCGCCTGGCCAAACAGTCTATCCCTACCGAAGATGTACGGAAGAAGTGGAAAATGGCAGCTACGGATAATTGTCATGTGTGCGGGCGTACAGATTCGTGGAGACATAGTCTTCTAGAGTGCAATTTAGCCAGGGCAGTTTGGGCACTGGTGGACGGAGAGATTGTGGATCATATCATGCAGATTAGAGAACCAAGTGCAAAATTGTGGCTTGGGGAAATTATTGAAGCGATGAGCCAAAGGGAAGCTACTGAGGTCTTTGTGACCTTGTGGGCAATTTGGCATGTGAAGAGGAAACTCATCCACGAAGACATACACCAAAGTCCTTTATCAACCCACACGTTTGTCCAGAATTTCCTGAAGGAGCTGGAATATATGCCTATACAGGGTGCACGAGGAGGCACTCGAGCTGGTAGTGCGTCGGGAAGATCCGGGAGGATGGCAAGGAGGAGATGGTGCCCGCCCATACAGGGTGTGATGCACATTAGGGTGGACGGTGGTATTTCTTGCGATGGTGAAGTTGGAGTGGTGGCTGCGGTCTGTCGTGACCACGAGGGTAATTTCAGGGGATCCTCGGCGGTGGTGTACCCGGGGATTACTGACCAGAGCTGCCTGTACATGTTAGCATGTCGTGAAGCCCAAGTTTTGGCTCAGGATTTGGGGTATCCCAAGATCCTAGTCTCTGGAGATGCCAAGAGTGTGATGTGTGAAATCCGAGATGCAGCGGGTGGAAGACATGGGATGATCACCGCGGATATATTGGCAAATAAGAGTTTATTTTCCAAATGTAATTTTGTTTTTGAAGGGAGAAGATATAATCCCGATGCTCATTATCTAGTTAAATTTGCTTCTAGTTTAGGGCAGGGTAGGCACTTATGGATCTTGAATCCTCACGATCCAGTCTGTATTCCGATGACTTTGAGTTTGAATGAATAAAGGAGTGTTTTACCCCTAAAAAAATGAGAGCAAGTTCTAGAGTACTCTTTCGAAGCTCCCGCAACCAGCATTCTTTGTGCGTTGACAGCACGTCACGTGTCGCGCGCTGAATGCTTTCTTCAAAATTTTTTTTTTTGTGTGCGCATTTTAGGTGCTTAAAAATGGTTTTTTGGTTTTCTGGTATTCGCACGGGTATTTTTACATTTTGGTGATTTTTTTTTGAAGAGGCACGAGTTTACTATCGCGAGAGGCATGAGTTTACTCAGCGAGATGTATTATAGTGCCTCAGTGAAAGTCATTGTCGTACCTTCGCGAGAGACACTATCGTGCCTTCATGAAAGGCACTATCGTGCCTCCGCGGGAGGCACTCGCGACTCCGTGAAACGTCACTGTCATGACTTCGCGAGAAGCACTATCGTGCCTCCAGGAAAGGCACTCGTGTCTCTAAAAATAGGAAAAACGGAAAAAAGCTCCAGAGCGCGACAAGTGGTGCGCATACGATGTGCCACGTGTTGCGTGCGGAAGGCCTCGCGGTGTTCATTACTACGAGTACTCTTAAATTAGTGATTTCGTTTTATCAGTTACTAGTAGAATGCTCGCGCGTTGCTACATGCTTTTTAATTTTATTATTGCATATATAGACATAAAGCGTGTCAAATTTCGCATGTATATATAAAGATAGTTCGCAATCGTTGGAAAAAATTGAAACACGCTTCACTTGCAATGGATTTTGCTTTAATAATGAAATTATACGATGTATGCACCTCTTCTGGCTGCCTAAAACTTGAAGATTTTTTGGCCCGATCCATATAGTTACATGAAGGACTTTATCAATTCACATTTTCAACGCATCATTCAATGCACATTTTTATCTTTGATCTACAAAAATGAACTTATAAACACATTAAGATAAGATCATATTGAATATATATTAATTGGTCAACTGTTAAATGTGAGTACATGGTCGTTTTTAGTCGAGTGAGTGGTATTCCAATTTTAATAAACTATAGGCTCGCCTATAAATCACTTATTGATAACTATTTTTAAGAAATGAATTGATAGGCATGTAAAATATTTTTCACTATCATTATATAAAAATATATGGCATTTCACTCATAGCAACACATGCTTTTCCTTTTTCATTAAAAGAGGAAACCAACCTCTCACTCTCCATAGCACATCGCTCATAGTCAGGTTGTAATCCCCCGATATTCACTCTCTCATGGCACAATACAATGCTTACACTCATATCTGATTTTTGCAGTCATCTCTTCCCGCCACACCTTCTAACTACCACCTCCAATTGACGCCACGACATTCAATCCGCACATTCTTATCGCCGCCCTCCCATCTCCCCTCCATGGCACATCTAGCATGAAGGTCATTTGGATCCAGCCAAAGGTGCAGAAGGACTCATGTTATCCCTTAGCACCGGCCACATAGCTGGCTAGTCCGGGTGTGGTTGATTGACCTCGAGCAGAGCAGTGTGGCACTATGAGTATAGCAGCCACAACCAGACATCAAATGCATCAGCATATACTGGAATTGCCATATGTTTTAAATACAATAAACAAAATACACAACAAAAATACCAAAAGTAAAGAGGATTTCCACAACAACAACATGCGGGTTCAGTTCTAGCTTCCTACAAAACAAGTGATATGGACCTTTGATTTGTAGCCAGGTAAATCTGATATGCCTTCTCAAATATAAGGTTGAACTTCTGAAAAGAATCCAGCACACCAAAATTCTAACAACGGATAGATAAATCACATTACTTTCTCCTCTAGCCGTGTTATCCTTACAATTTATATACCTTTGGAGACAAAGTGAAAACATGAATTATCAGGCATTTTGTCTACAATTTATACAGTACTCTAGGCGGTCATATGAAAAATGAAAAAAATTCATATGCAGGTGTTTCCATGCTTGCCCAAAGCACAAACCACGCTTTGATAACCATGACTCATCCTATATGGAATACACTTGGTTTATCTTTTAACTCAAAAGGATCTAGGCTTTAATGCTACCAAAATGTACGCCATGATGATTTGTATTACCCTCACAATAGATACATGAATACATAGAGATTCTGCAAGCATAAGATTATTTCAACACCATATATCTTAATACTGGCTCTAAAAATCAAAATGAAAGATGTAAATAATGGAGTACACCAAAGCATATTGACAACATTGGATGGGAGGAGATCCAGTACATGTGCTAATCCAATCGTTCCAATATGATTTTAAGCACACAAGACAAGTACCTGCAAATTAATAGCTTTCTTTCTCAGATCTCAGGATCAAAGAGGATACTAAGGATGCTTGTCTTCTCTATACAGTTCAATACAAAACAAACATGTTCATTGCTAATATATAACTGCACAACCATTGTTAATTTTGCAAAGCTCGGAAATGCAGCGAAGAGTTGTACATCAGTACCTCACCAAAATCATCAGCAACATCCACAACTATCACAATTATTACAAAAAACACCTCTAGGTCAGATACATCATATACACAAAACCCAAATCCAAAGAGACATGTGATCTGAACATACATCACATAAATAGCAACAAAGCTCACAAGCTCACATGATGATCTAAGCGAGTGAATTGCATAAAACCACAACTTTGTGGGATAGGATTGCAGAACTTGTGAACTAAATTTGTTTGGCAACAGGATTTTTAATTTGTTTCTGATTGCACATATAAATATAATGAATATAAAATTTCACATACATAGAAATTATAACCTGCAACAATCAAAAAATAATGGAAATCCACTTCACTTGCAATGTAATTCAATGATGCATAGAAGGTAAAAGGAACCTTGTATAAGGTTTCTCTTGTTAAGTAAGAAGTGTATCTTTACATATAAAGTGTCCAGATTTTCATGAATACTTTGCTAATTTCTACTATAAACCTCGCTAGGATACCCGCATAACAAGCGCCCCTGCGAGCTGCGTTCGATCCGGGACGCTCGTCGAGGCTTGCTTCGAGAAGCAAGAAAGGGCAGCCGTCAAGCAGAAAAGCAATCGCAAGCCACCTCCAAGAGACGACTCCCCGGACCACGGCTCCCCTCTCCGCAATAAATCAAAATTCAGCAACCTGCGACGAACAGACAAGAAGAGAGTGGTCCGGAAGCTCGACTACGACTTCAAGCTAGAAGAGGAGGACGACGAAGAGGAACCCCTCACACCAGCAGAAGCCCTTATAAGCTCCCAAGACTACCTATCCCGCGCCCAGAGGAACAATCAGAATAGACCGGACCGCAACACTTCAATAGCCTTACAAATAATGAAGGACGCCATGGCCGCCTCATCACCCAAAAAATCAAGTGCAAGGCGACCGACCCGTGCAAGGACGCCAGATAGGGACCCCAGCTCACCCGATGACAACGACAGCAGCGACGACTGGCGCAAACGCTCCGGCAAAAACAGGAAACACGACAGCGACGACAATGACAACAGTCGCCGCAGCAGTCGACGAGACGCGCGCGACGACATCACACAGAACAAAGTCAACCACAGCAGACGAAGACGCGCATCACGCGAAGAGTACTCGGACGAAGAAGCCTTCGACGAAGAAATCGAGCCATGCGGCGCACTATGCTTCACGCGCTCCATACGCGAGACACGAATGCCGAGCGGGTTCAAATTGAACTCCACAACACTCAAATACAATGGACTCGAAGAGCCAGAGGCGTGGCTCGACGACTACTTAACAGCAGTCAAGTTCCAGCGAGGGACCAACGTCACGGCAATGCAGTATGTGCAGCTCATGCTTGAGAGCTCGACACGACACTGGTTGAAGAACCTCCCGCGAGGATCCATCAACTCATGGAGGCAGTTCCGTGAAGCCTTCATAGAAAACTTCAAATCTACATACAAGATACCAGCATCACTCGAGGAACTGCGGGCATGCAAGCAAGGAACCAGGGAAACCCTACGAGCCTACATCCAGCGGTGGAGCATACTCAAGAATTCAGCAGAAGACATATCAGACGAAAGCGCAATCGACACGTTCAGGCGAGCCTGCAGCGCATCGAATTCAAGGAACAACTCGGGCAGATGAAAGTCCGAACACTCGCACGGCTGCTGGAGCAAGCCAACAACTGGGAGGACGGCGAGGATTCTGTTCGCAACGAAACAGAAATCCACATCACACGCTCAGAACACGACTACGACTACCACAACGGAGAAAGAGGACTCAACCGTCGAAGGAAGCGACCCAGGCGCAGCTTCTACGATGACAGAGGACCCGACATGATCGCCGCAGGCTTCCCAGACGACAGGGACGGCAGGCATCGTGACGACGGCAGGATACAACGCAGAGACAACCTCGAAGATGCGCCCCAAGCTCAGAAACGAGACTGGAGGACGAGGCAGCCGCGCGACAGCACCAGAACATACCGCTTGGCCAAAGAACAACTCGACGGACCGTGCTCCATACACGGATTCAGAAACAAACGAGGGGAGCTCAGATCAGGACACACCCCCAGGAATTGCAGAAGCTTCAACGAGTTGGCGGAGGAAAAAAGCCGATCCGCGACAACAGCGACCCAGCCACTCGCGAGTATAGCAGTCGGACCCATCGCCCACGACGCACCACCAACCCCTCCCCTACCAGCAAGGAAAGTGGCCGCAATCCAGCAACGGCGCAGGACGTCGGACGCATAGGAGCAGTACCCAGAAGCCCACGGCAGGATTTACATGATTCAAGAAGGCAGGCCTTCAAATAGGCAGCAGAAGCAGGTCACAAGACAAGTCTTCCTCGCAGCCTCCTCACACCCCGATATCCTAGAGTACTTGCGCGGGTCTGAAACGAACATTACCTTCTCTCGGGAGGACCACCCGCCTGCCATCCCTCGACCAGGACATGCCGCACTAGTGCTCGAGTCCAGAATAGGGAGCTACGACATGTCGCGAGTATTCATGGACGGCGGCAGCGGAATCAACATCATCTTTACAAGGACACTCGAAGAAATGCTAATCCAAAGCTCCGCGCTGAAAGCCTCAAGCACAACCTTCCACAGGATTGTGTCAGGAAAAGCAGTCTACCCTCTGGGAAAGATAAGCCTGGAAGTGGTCTTTGGTGAAGCAACCAACTTCCGCAAGGAGATCCTAGACTTCGAAGTGGTCGACTGGAAATCGCAGTACCACACAATCCTCGGACGACCAGCCTTCGCTCGCTTCATGGCAGTGCCTCACTATGCCTACCTTAAGCTAAAGATGCCAGGGCCTCACGGTGTCATCACAATCAGTGGCAGTTTCGTCCGGTCCGACCGCTGCGACAAGGAATTCCACAAGATATCAGAGGCCTTTGGAGCCCACCAAACCAGCGAGACCACGGGACCCGCAGAAGAAGCACTCCCGTAGAAGAAGCCGCCACCCGAAGGACCCGAGCACTCGAAGAAGAAGCCATCCAGCACTTAAGGCCACCACGCCGTCGTTTTTCATAAAAGGGGACTGTCCTCATCAGACCGCCCCCCTTTTCTTACTAAATGTAAGAGACACCAGGAAGAATATTGAAAAATGTTTTTCCAAAAATTGATCCATTGGCACTCGGGGGCTCGCCGCAGCAGCCACCCCCGAGGCGTTCTTCGCAATCGCGACATAAATAAAATTGGCACTCGGGGGCTCGCCGCAGCAGCCACCCCCCGAGGGTTTCTTCGCCATCGCGACATAAATAAAATTGGCACTCGGGGGCTCGCCGCAGCAGCCACCCCCCGAGGCGTTCTTCGCAATCGCGACATAAATAAAATTGGCACTCGGGGGCTCGCCGTAGCAGCCACCCCCCGAGGCGCTCTTCGCAATCGCGACATAAATAAAATTGGCACTCGGGGGCTCACCGCAGCAGCCACCCACCGAGGCGTTCTTCGCAATCGCGACATAAATATAATTGGCACTCGGGGGCTCGCCGCAGCAGCCACCCCCCGAGGCGTTCTTCGCAATCGCGACATAAATAAAATTGGCACTCGGGGGCTCGCCGCATCAGCCACCCCCCGAGGCATTCTTCGCAATCGCGACATTAAATAAAATTGGCACTCGGGGGCTCGCCGCAGCAGCCACCCCCGAGGCGTTCTTCGCAAACACGACATAAATAAAATTGGCACTCGGGGGCTCGCCGCAGCAGCCACCCCCCGAGGCGTTCCTCGCAATCGCGACATAAATAAAATTGGCACTCGGGGGCTCGCCGCAGCAGCCACCTCCCGAGGAGTTCTTCGCAAATCACAACACACAAGGGCTCGCCACAGCAGCAAAACCATTTACTATCAAAAGAAGCGTACACAAAGGAAGGAAACATCTAACCCCCAGGCTCCATCTTCACCTTAATCAGGGCACCCAGATAACGATCGTTCTCTTCACAAACTCGCTCCACAACCCGACGCGCAGGCTCATTGACCGCCGAGTAATGCTCATTCATCGGGTAATCCCTGCCACCAGGAGGACCCCCCCACCACTTGAGCAATATCAGCTCACGGCCAGTGACTATGGACCAAACCCAAAGCAGCACGGGCTCTAGCATGAATCTGGTGATTCATCACGCGACGCAGCTCTGCAGGCTGAGAAAATACGCGGCAAAGTGTCTCAAAGGACGACGGCACCACCTGCAGCGGATAAAACTCAGCATGGATCCTACCCAGCACCCGCTGGCAGTATCGTAGAGAAGCCGACACCCACTCAACCCGAAGACGAAGCACAACAAATGACCGAGCACGAGCCCCATCTGCCCAGAAAGGATTGCTCGCCTGCACTTCAGGATCGTCCAACCGAGACAGCTCCGACTGGACGGCCTTATCTTCATCCCAGGACCGACCCGACAGCACTTCGAAAAACAGAATCAAAATCAAGACGACAACAGGAAAACTACTAAAGGCAATCGAGCAATCGAGCGGCAGCAAGACTCACCTCGCAGGAGGTCAGACAACTTCACCACCCACGAAGCAAGACTATCCAACACGGCCCCAACATGCTCGCGCTTGGAACGATGATCTGCTACAACCCCATTCAAGCGAACAACCTCTCGCTCAGCGTCCCTCAGCCTCAAGCACACGGACTCATACGCGCCCTCGCGAGCGTCGTCCTTCAAAGAACTCCAAGACCGAAGCACGCCCGGGGCGGCCTACCGCAAAATGAACAAAAAGAAAAAGACAATCAAACACAACAGTAGGGCGGCCAAACAGTTACTTCAATCCAGGTAGCACAGATCCATCTCAACAAAGGAGGCATATTACAACAAGAAAGTTCCAAACGGCATGACATGGCTACGACCCCCTTGCCTACAGAGGAGGGATACTGACCATCCACAACCTCCTGCAGGCGACGAGCCAGAACAGTGGCTCGCGCACTGTGCTCGTCAGTATAAGCAGGGACAGTCTCAACCAACGAATCGTCAATGGAAACTCCGTGCCCCAGAAGAACAACAAAGGACGTGGAAAGACCACTCACCACGGTCTCCCCAACTAGCTCTTCCAAGAGATCACCGCCATTACAAAATTCTGCAACACGGGCGTCCAGACCAGCAGGCACCTTCACGCCCTCCGGCATGAGATGCTGATGAACAAGGCGCACAAGAGTAGAAGCCCGGGCGCAGACACCCTTGGCAACTGTAACAGCCCATGTGCAATAAATAAGAATCAACATGAGATCGTACCTTGTCTGTTGACTTTGTAACTTGGCAGGATGCTAAACATTATAATTTCATGTGGTGATTTAAATTTGCATTGGGATTGGAGCCCATTTGGTTTGTTTGAGTTTGCATCCAAAATGTTTCAAGAAGGGGGTGTGGAGATTTTACATTGATGCATGCATGCTCTCCTTGACCCCAAACTTGGCATAGCCATTTCATTTGCAATGGCAAGGGTTTTAAAAACCTCAATGCATTTTTTCCATAATCAAAAATGGAGAATGCAGTTCAAAGTGATTTTGAATTCCCAAAAGTGGCCCACATTTTTGTTGTTGCAAAAATGCTCAAACCATTTTTGGAAATTGAGGAATAATGCAAGGATCATTTTACATATTTTTGTGCATTTTTGTCCTTTGTATTCTTTCCCAGAATACTCCCCAAGCCTTTTGCTTTAATTTTATTGGAAAAGGGCACGCAAGGTTTTTTTTTTCTGTCTCTGTTGCAAGCCTAGCCCACCTGGGCCCGTTTCCCCTCGGCCTGGCCCGTGGCGAAGGGGTACGCCCCTTCTTCCCCACCTTTCCAGCGTGGAGCCTCAGCTTTTCCCCCTTTCCCTCTCACAGCTGGCGCCATGGCGGCCGGTGGAGCCCCGAAGCCAGCGGGAGGCGCCCCCCTCCTTTATAAGCACGCCTAGGGCTCCCTCCAGGAACCCTAGTTCCATTCCCCCCTTCCCTTCCGCTCGCCGCCGCCTCCAGGACCGCCGCCCCTTTCCCCTGTTCCGTGATGACTCCGGTGAGAAGCTTTGATTCGCCACCGTCCTCGCCCCGTTTCCGAAACCCGCGACTGCGCGCTGCGAACCGTGCTAACCTGGCCGTTATCCTCCTCCCAGGTTTGATCTAGGCGAAGCAGACGCCTCCTCGATGTCGACACCCGCCTCGGCAGTCTTCGTCTCAGGAGACGACCTCGCCTTCTTCCTCCCCTTCGGCACGTTTTTCCTCGTCGTCGAGAACCCCTAGGTGAGCCGCGCCTTGCCCATCTCCGTGTACACGTGTGCCCACGCTCGTTCCCGTGTCGCCCCTGTTTCCGACCATGGCGGTAGTCACGACCGTGCATCCATGGCCGTAGCTTGCGTTCGAGGACGTGCCCGCGCTCCGTGAACGCCCCGGGCATGTTTTTGGCCGTGAAGGAGCCGTCTTTTGCCCGCACGATGTTCGCCTTAGTTTCCGCCGCCGTCTGTATGTTAGCGGGCTGTGCTTCCCCGCCGTGGTCTTCCCGACGAGTGGGAGGCTGCCCCTTTAGGTCTCCGGCGAGGGTCGCTAGCAAAATGGATCCGTGGGAGCTCCAGCTTCACGGGGAGGCCCTCTGTTGTGTCGCCGGTGACGTGCTCGCGAGGCCACGGTCGCCACAAGCTGCCGCGTTGCTGTCTGTCGAGGTGCGCCTGTCTTCAGTTTCGTCGGGTGCGCCTGTCTTCAGGTTCAGTAGCCACGTAGTGGCTTCATCTTCCTTCAGTGTTGCTGTCTGTCGAGAATGCTTCAGTGGCGCAGTGGTAGCGAGCAGTTGAGGCAAGCTGTGGACGTGGGTTCGAATCCCACGCGAGGCGTTTGTCTCCCCCCTTTTTTTGATTTGTATGCGGAGGCTGACGGGTGGGCTCCTCATGTCAGTGAGGTTGCCCGAGTGGAGGTGGGCTGAGCCCACTGGTTGGTTCGGAGCTGGCCCAGTGCGCCCGAGGCCAGCCCAAGTGGCTGCGCCCTCATGTTTTTTCCTTTTAGCTTCTTTTCCTTTTTCTGTTTTAGTTCAAATTGAGTTTGAATTCAAATTCAAACTGAATTTGAACCTTGGAGATCTTTTACCTCAAATGTGGCATCCCATATATGGTTTTGGGGTAGTTTTTACCACTAATCACAATAGTGATGTTTATTTTGTGGTTTGCCCCCTCTAAATTTTTGGAGTGTGGTAATTTTGTAAATAGCCCCCTCAAATCTTTGTTTTTGTCAAGTGCTGCCCAAATCTAAATATGGCCATGCCATATATGTTTTTGGGGTAGTTTATCCCAAGGATTTGCATGGTGATAGTGGTTTATCCATTTGAGCCTCTTTCAAATGCATCTGGTGCAACTTTGCACTCAGGTCCCAGGTTCATGTCCATGTCTTCTTCAATCTTTGCATCTTTGAAAACCAGTCCCTGTACATATTGTCATATGCAATGTGGCTGGGTTCCTTTCTTTTGTTGCACCTTTCCGATGTCCAGTTCATCGACATCCCTCCGTCTCCGGAATCGATGTTTTATTTTCACGTTGTAATTATTTTTCTGTTAATTGCATTGTTGATCGTGTCATGTTGCCATGTGACTTACACCAAAAATAAGGCTAAGACCAAAGCCATTTTACATAAATAAATTGCATATGAAGCTGTTGACGTGTTGTCACCACCTTCATTTAAATTGACTAGATAGGGTCACATCATGTCTATTAAACTTGATCATACCATCTTGGCCTGTGCATTGTACCCATTTCTTACTTGTGTGCCTTTTCCTTCCCGGTACTTTACGTTAGCACCTGAGACCGCCGAGGAGACTTACGTGGAGATTTCCGACACCGAGCCCGAGGACCCTGCTGCGTCTGCTTCGACGACCGATTACCCAGGCAAGGGGAAGATTTATACCATTACTCGATACCTTTCTGCCTACCTGCCTAGCTGTAGTCTAGAACATTTGTTTGATCCTATCCACCTCGCTTATGCCACGTTCAAAACCAAACAACCATGGTCCCCACATCCCAGCAAAACATTGTATTGCTAAGTTACCGCTGCTCAACCATTGCTTAGTATGAGTAGGAAAACTTGCTGCTTAACCTATGCTATGGTTGGGATATCATGTTATTTAAAGAAGTTGGTTGATATTTATTATTATCATGATGTTAACTTATACTTGATGAAAGATGGGAGACCAGGCTGTTCCCGCCAGGTGTTTTGTTCCATTTGAGTCACCTAGGTCCCGAGTTCTGGGTATTGTGTTCCTTGACGAGCGTGCCTAATCGTGTGTGGGATTCTATGGGGTCCCCTTGTCTTACCTACCTAGCTTCATACAATTCTAGTGGTGGCCCGAGCTGATTTACTATTTGTAATGTGTGTGTGCTCGTGGTACCCCAGTTGTTTACAATCCACCTTGGGCCAGGAGGACTTGTGCCTTGGCTGGCCCACCTTGTCCGGCGAGGACCCGGTGTCCCATGTGTGATCAACCGGGTATCCAAACCTGCGACAGACGGTAGAGGCCGATTCGAGAGCGCGGACGACTTTTGAGTTGGGTGTCGACTCACCGGGGTCCACCCGGAATTGTGTGTTGTTAGTTAGAGGGACTCTGACGTACCGGAGTTTCAGGCGTTTACCTAGCCAAGTGGAAACCGGGCGTACATGCGAAGCCTATGATGGGAAGTTGGTACACCCCTGCAGGGTTAAATCTTTTCGAAAAGCCGTGTCCGCGGTTATGGACGACTTGAGACCTACTCCTTGTTCATAGAATAACATCAATTTGAATCATAATTAAAACTTGCCTACCGTGTGAGTGCCTCGGTTGCTTTTCTTCGCCCAGGGGGACTGAGAGAAGATCCAGGTTGTGTTATGTTTGACGTAAGTAGGAGGTTAGCAGACTTATGACGCGATGTCACGTGTATTCTTGGATCTTACCTCTACTCTAATAGTACGATAGCCACCATATATGCTAGTGCGGCTGCAACCTTTACCTTTACCTTATCTTACCGTAGGAAGTTGGTTATCCTGTAATGATATAATATCACCCCTGTTTTCCTTTTGTGCTTTTACTGTTTTGCCTGATCGGCCGCTGCAGTGGATTACTACCTTGACCCGAGCACTGGACGATACTTCGTGGAGGTGCCCCCGGAGGATGACGATGAGGTCGACCTCGTTCAGTAGATCCTACAGTTGGGCTTCGACGATCCGTGGGTGGACTCTTTATGTGCAGCCCTCTCTAGGGCAATTTGGATTTTGACCGTACTCGATCGTGTTTGTCTTTCGCTTGTTGCATGATATTATGTTGGGTCAATGGACCTCTGAGATGATGTAATAAATACCAGTGGCGATGTATGCCCTGGACTCTATATATTTATGTCTTAGTCTAAGTTCTTTGTTCATATACCTTTTGTCGAGAATCCGGCAGCGACACGAGTGCGAGTGTCGTGAGTCGGTGGCTCTTTATGCGCTACTAACTTGAGCGGGACGCGAAAGCGACTAACTCGAGTTAGCACCGCATCGGGGGCCATAGAAACGTCGACAGCGGCTGACACGGCATCCACGGCCCCCCCGGGAAACTCCAGATCCCGATGCAGCCACTTCCGTCACACTCGCACTCGTGGAGGCTGCACCAGGCGACAGAAATCACTACCAAAGGAGAAAGGAGGCAAAGCACCCAGCAACGAAACAACGACTTACACACAAGCGAGTCCGCCAAGACCCGAAGACGCTCGCACTCGACCGCCTCCGCCTGCACGAGCGCATCCTCAGCCCGACCAGGCACCAGTTCCTCGTGCTGATCGTGTAGCTCTTTCTCCTTGGAAGCCAAAGCAGCCTTAAGGGTGGAAACCGTTCTTTCCGCCTTCTCGACCTGCTTCTCGGCAGTCTGACGACGGCTTGAAAACACAAGACAACACTCAGAATCAAAGACCCAACAGTTCAAACACGGCAGCACAGGAAGAAGTACTCACTACTCATGGCCGACAAAGCATCCTGGGCAGAAGCATGGGCCTGCCGCCAACGCTCAGCATCGACCACCAGACGCTCACAATGCTGAAACACAGGCTACTCAAAGAAATCGGATATTAAAAGTCAGAACCAAAGCACGACTACAACCAATCGCAAGCGCTTGCTTGCAGCCTCGGGGGCTACTCCCATCGGGAGCACTAGCTGTGCTCCCAATGACGACACGAAGGAAAAACAGAGCCAGGGCAAGACTGCAAGCAACCGCAAGCGCTTGCTTGCAGTCTCGGGGGCTACTCCCATCGGGAGCACTGGCCGTGCTCCCAATGACGACACAAAGGAAAAACAGAGCCAGGGCAAGACTGCAAGAAACCGCAAGCGCTTGCTTGCAGTCTCAGGGGCTACTCCCATCGGGAGCACTGGCCGTGCTCCCAATGACGACACAAAGGAAAAACAGAGCCAGGGCAAGACTGCAAGCAACCACAAGAACTTGCTTGCAGCCTCGGGGGCTACTCCCATCGGGAGCACTGCCATGCCCCCGATAACAAAAACTACACAAGCAAACATGGAACAAACTTACCAGCCCAGCTATGCGGTCGAAGAAGCGGATTTTATCTTCGACACCAAGATCACGACGGCCCAAGTAAGGTCGATCTGGAGCAGTAGGCTTGGCATCAGGAACAACAATACTAGACGCCACTGGAGGAGCAACAGCAGGAATCACACTCGCAGCTAGGACAGCAGGGGTCACCGACGATACGGGCCGACAAACAACATCCGACGAATCCCCAGTATGCTTGGCGGCCGCTCCGGAGTCAGTCGACTGCAGGTCGACAGCAGCCGCACTGGAGGAGGAAGCAGCTGGAGCAGTCGCAGCGCTACAAGATAAAACCCATCAGACAAAAGAACAAAGGAAAAACAGCCTCAACAAAGACAAGCATATGCTTACCCGCCGCGCATAGAGCCAACACGCAACAACCTCCCAAACTTGGGCCTTTTGAATTCAACACCAGAAGGAGACGGCTCGGCAGGCGGTACAGACATCGGAACAGCACCACTGGTCGCGTCAAGACCCTCGGCTCCCGAAGGCCGCGACCGCTTGACGCGAAAAGGTGCCGACTCCTCACTATCTCCGGTCCCCGGCAGCTCGATTCCCATGGACTCGTCCGCCCCCGCAAGCACGCCGACACCAGCACTTGGCGCAACATCGTCAGCAACGGACGCATCCGGCTCCTCGCAAATATCAGCATCCTCCGGCTGCGGAGGGTTGCATAACACGGGAACATGATCCTACAAAATCAAGAAACATCGTCAGCAAGCAGTCAAACAAGCATCTCCAGTCACATGGGAAATTCAAAAACGCGAACCTGCGGCAACACGTGATCAGAAGAATACGGAGTGACAAAACCCATCTCGGAAACGTTCGAGCATTTGGTCACGTACTGGATCCAGGCCAAAAGGCCATCGGCGTCAAGCTCTTGGCCGGAGCATCTCGTCGAGTCCCCGAGTCCCTCATATTGCCACATGGGACGGGCTCATGACTGCAAGGGCTGCACGCGCCTCCCAATGAACACAGAGATGAGATGCCCACCGATCAAGTTGTCCTTCACCAGGGCAATCCGCTCCAAGAATGGAGCCACTTCAGATGACTCTTTCGCAGACAAAGAATGGGACCATGAGGCCTGTTTGACTACCCGCGCTTCAGGATTAAAGGGAGCAAGACCAAACCGCTGCCCATCAATGTGCTGGTCCTTCAGATAGAACCAACTTTTTCGCCAAGCACTGACGGAATCAAGCATCTCCAAATCAAAGTACGATTTGGAGTCCTTAATGGATATACCCACCTGCCCTACAACGTACTCAAAGTTCGTCCTCTTTATACAAAAGAGGTGCTTCCAGAGCCCCCAATGGGGATAGATCCCCAAGAAAGCCTCACAAAGGGTAATAAAACAAGCAATGTGCAAAATCCCATTGGGAGTCAAATTGTGCAGCTGAAGCCGATAAGTGTATAGCAAACCACGAACAAAAGGGTGAATTGGAAGAGCAAACCCGTGAGGAAAGAACGCCTAAAAGCACACCCGCTCATCGGCCAGGGGAGCAGGAACAGTTTCCTCCCCCGGAATTCGCACGGCATCTCCAGCCACCAAGCCATCGGCAATGAGCGGGCCAAGATCTGCGACCCCAAAAGTCGAGCGCTCCCACTTGCCAGACATCTTGGCCGATTTCGGAGCAACACGGGAGCGCGTTGTCATCAATCCCGCGGCAAGCAGCAACAGGAGGAAAGAGAAGGCTCAAGAATAGGGGAATATAGCAGCGAGGGGAGAAGGCAATGGCTGGGTAAAACCTAAAATTTACCCAGCCGCTCGGTATTTAACCACCAGATAAGGCGAGCAGGGGCACCGTTCGATCCCAGCGGCCACTAAACGTGGCACGATCCCACGACAGACGAAAAATATGGAAAACCCAAACGGCGCAGCAACATCACCGCCCACTACGCGCGCAATAGAGGACCATAATCACATGAAGCAAAAATCCCGGCGGGACAACGCCAAGTCATTTCCTTCGGCAGGTTTCAATGGTGAAAGACACCAGAAAAATCAAGCCATCATCGCAAGGCGTATCGAGTACGTTTTCCAGCTTCGGAATTTCAACTTTTAAATCTTTTTCCGATGAGCAAAAACTTTTACTCCCATCGGGAGCATCCCCATGAGAGTTTCGGGTGCTCCCTCACCCAGAAGTAAAAACGTGCTCGAGTGATTACTCGCACCCATGAGAGTTTCGGGTGCTCCCTCACCTAGAAGTACAAACGTGCTCGAGTGATTACTCGCACCCATGAGAGTTTCGGGTGCTCCCTCACCATGACGCAAGATGAGCAGACCTGCACTCGCCAGCTCGAGCGGTCCTGGAGTATCGGGTGCTCCCTCACCCCGAGAGAAAAAGCGGTATTCGAGTGATTACTCGCAAAACTCTATATAGTCCAACACTCGACGACCTCCCGAGCAAATATCCCTCTACACCCGAGCACTCGGAAAAGCTCCACGAGTGACCGCTAAAAACCGCCCACTTGATTGTTTATTCCAAGTAGGTGCATTATCTACTAGGCTCCTGATGGCTTCTCGCCCCTCGTTGGTTATCCCAAGTGGAAGGTTTGATGTAGCACAACGACAAGTTTCCCTTAGCGAAGATGCTACGGTTTAGATTGTCTCCAGTAGGACTCAAGAGATACAAGTAGGTGGTAAAGTGAACAATGGCGCCGTTCACAACCTAGGTTGCTAACTTCACCTGGACCTGCACACAGATACAAATAACTTTGCTCCCAACGAGTTCAGAGGAGTTGTCAATTCCCCTGGCCTTGCTGTTTACAAAGGATTAACGCAAGAGATAATAATGATAGTGATAGCAATGGAAAAGTAAATACTGAAAGTAAATTGGTAGTGTGAACAATAATGTGAAGATGGACCAGGGTCCCGTGATTTTCACTAGTGATGTCTCTCTCCCAAAAGACGATAAAAGTGCTAGCGAGGTAAACAAATCACAGTTGGGCAATTGACAGGATTATGAAGGCACCACAATGCTAACTATGCTGCAAAGAAAGGAAGGGCTCAAAAGCAATGGGCAGTACGCCAAGGTAAGTAGACCGAAATCCATCAGCATCTACTACGAATCATCCACCTTGAGATATCTATCTAGAACATCTCGCTGGTATTAAGTTGCGAATCCCACCCAAAGTGTAAACTCAAAGCAACAGACAACTGCATTAAAAGAACTTTGCGTAAAGTAAACAATCCTTGCACCCGCAAGTACAAGCACCATTGTTTTATCCCTGGTGGCAACAACACATCCCCTAGTCTCATGTTTCTGTCACTCAAGCTAGACATCAAGGGGCTGAACCCACAATCGAGCATAACGCTCTCTCTTGGAGTTGCAAATAAAATACTTGGCCAAAGCAAATACCGCAACGGAGAACATGCAAGAATTTACTCAAGAACAAAATATAAAAGAGAAGAACCAAATATATTACTCATCACAATCTGAACATAGTCTCATAATCCATCAGATCCCAACAAACTCAGCATAGCAATAGCAGAAATTACATAGATGCCTCAATCATGTGAGGCAGCTCACGAGGACTCGAAAGTGGAGGCACAAAAGAGGGAGAGATAGATCACATAGCTACTGGTCATGGACCCATGGTCCAAGGGGAACTACTCACGGTACATACGGAGGCGTCCATGGCTATGGATGGTCTCCCGGAGGGGGTAGCTTCTCCCGGCAGGGTGCCGGAGCAGCTTCTCCAGGCAGCCCCGATCTTGAAATGGCAGCGACGGCGGAACAGAGGCGAGATCGCGAAAAAGGAGTTTGTCTTAGGGTTTTCGTCACGGGGGGTAAATATAGGCGAAGGGGGGCGTCGAGTGGACCCACCAGGAAGCCAGGAGGCCTCCTGGCGCGGCCTAGGGTGGGGCCGTGCCAGGGACCCTCCTGGCTCCCTGGTGGTGGCCCCCCTTCGCTACTTTGGTGTTTCCGGAAGCTTCCGCGACGCTGATTTTTTATCTGATTTTCCTGGATTTTTTGGAGCACTTTTAATGGCCGGAAAACCTGAAATACAAAAACAGTAGAAAACAACAACTGGCAGCTGGGTGCACTGGGTTAATAGATTAGTCCAAATATGTTCAAAAGTGTATGAAAGTTCAAGCAAAACATGGAAAAGTCACACAAAACATGCATGGAGCAAGCAGAAACTATAGATACGTTTGGGACGTATCAACATCCCCAAGCTTAATTCATGCTCGTCCTCGAGTAGGTAAATGATAACAAGCATAATTTCTGTGGTGACATGCCACACAACCAAATAAGGACTTTTGAGTAAATCAATCAAAGCATGCAATTAAATTCAAGTCTTAACAAGCAAGAGTCTATATTAGCATTGATACAAGCAACAAAAGAACAAAAGGTGCAAGAGCTCTTGCTGTCCGTGACTCGAATGTCTCCAAATGGTGTTTGCGTGCAAGCAAGGGACTGGGAAGAAAGAGAAAAAAGGTTGTTGAGAACAACTATCTACTAAAAGTTTCACACTTGGTCTCCTTTGGATTCTTATCTGGACTCGTCCCCAGACCACTAGTCAGGTACAAGTCAAGCTGATCCACTCCCTTTCGATATTTTGAGCACTCATGCAATGGATGAGCGTGAGCAAGAAAGTTGACACCTAAAAGGCGAAACAGAAAGAAGGTGGAGGAGGAAGACAAAAAGGTGTGAAAGGCTCACATCAATGAGGACAACCATAGGCGAAAGAAGCCATATGATAGATATGATGGGAGGAGTAGGGATTGCCATACAATGGATGCACATGTGAGCTAAGGTAAGCTCTCCAAATGAACTAGTGGGGGTGCATCCAACTTGCTTGCTCAAGAAGACCTAGAGCTCATTTGAGGAGGCTCATCATTGGAATATACAAGCCAAGTTCTATAGTGTGAAGGTCCCCACATAGCTATATGCATGATGATGATCTCTATAGAGTACAAGGGATAGAAGATGAAGTACTAGTGTGGATCTCTCAAAAGAAATAGTAGTATGCCCCCTTCTCTCTTTTTATTTTTATTTTCTCTTTTTTTATTTTTATTTTTATTTTTTGGTGGCCTCAATGGCTCTTTCTATTTAACTCTCATTTGTCCTCTTTGGGATCTTTTGATTTTGTCCTCTTTGGGATCTTTTGATTTTGTCCTCTTTGGGATCTTTTGATTTTGTCCTATTTGGGATCTTTTCCTCACTTTAGGGGCAATACTCTATATTTTACAAGAATACAGGAGATCTTTCACACTTTACAAAGGTACTCACATAAAGAAAATGTAACTATCATGAAGTATGCAAATGTATGCCTCTTCCAGTGTAGCAGGATATGCAATGATACTAGCGCGTCATGTAGCAATGTTTAGGGCCAGGCCCAACTAGCATGCGGCTCATCGATCAAGAAAGTATCATGTATGACATGAAGATCAAGTCATGAGAAGGTGGATGTTGCATGGCAATGTATCTCGGAAAGGCTATGGAAGTGCCTTGTAGGTAGGTATGGTGGCTGTTTTGAGGAAAGATATAAGGAGGCTTATGATGACAGAGCGTATCGTGCCAAGGGTTTGGATGCACCGGCGAAGTATGCGCCAACTCTCGAGGTGAGAAAGGGCAATGCACGGTACCGAAGAGGCTAGAAAAAGTATAGGTGGGTGGAAGTGTCAACTTTTGAATACTCACATTAGTCCGAAGAACTGATGCACTTATTATTGGTAACTCTCAATCTAATCAGGAGGTTCACAAAGAGACAAGTACCCCGAGGAGGAGTGTATGGGGGTTTGGTTATCCTTGCGCATCCTCAACTCATGGTACGTGAGTGTACTCTAATATTCGAACCCTCCAGAGGTTAGTGATCCATCTAGTAGCTAGAGTTCTCAACAGGGGTTTTTTGGTTTTCGAAAAACACACGGATTGCCCAAAATACGACATCTATCACTAATAGACAAGAGCTCTTGACACCATAAGTTCAACCATTACTCTAGTCAATACCTCAAAACTATTGCAAGTTACTACTACAAAGAGAACAACAACTTTAACTACCTACTTTCAGTCAAGACACAGAACTCAGTGCAACAGGCAAACTCTCTAACAAGATAAAACATGCAACCTATAGAAAGTTCAACCTAAGGCAAAAAAGAGCTCTAGAAAAAAAAACTAAAGCACTACAACTAAACAAAACATCAGCTAAGAAAAGAAAAAGAATGGCTCACAGATAAAAGAATAAGCATGCAAATCCTATGAGGAGTTCTAGTTCAAGTGGAGCGTGAATCTCTCCCTCACAAAAGAGTAAGTAAGCTGGGATCTAACTTGTTACTACAGCAAACAAAGCTAAAGAAAACTAAAAACGAAACAAAACCTAAGAGCGAGACGCTCCAAGAAAAGCATATAACGCATGAAGTGATAAAAATATAGTGTAACGAGGGACAAACTGATGATTGTTGATGGAGAAGGGGATGCACGGGGGCATCCCCAAGCTTAGACGCTTGCGTCTCCTTGAATATTTGTTGGGGATTCATGGGGGCATCCCCAAGCTTGAATGCTTGACACTCCCGAATCTTCTTTCATCATCTTCCATCGCGCACTTGAAAACTCCCTTCATACATAACTCATTGTAGTCTGATTAGAGAGGTTAGTACCCTAATAAAATAATTTTTCCTCTACTGAAAATAAGGATTTCCAGGAAGAGCTACTGTTTCTCAAGATTTCTTAAAAGTTTTTGCAAAGTAAAAGCAAGCTTAAGGTTTGCAAAAGTATGGAGAGACAAAACGTGGCAGAATCTGTGAAAAACAGAACAGAAGATAGAAACGAATTTTTTAGGGGTACTTCTGCAACTCAAATCAAAAAACTCAGAACATACGGAAGTTTCGTAATTGTATAGATCACGCTGTGTAAAAATTTCAGCTCAAAAAGATGAACTGGGATTTTTCTGTAATTTTTCTAGTCACGAGGACAGAATCTGTTTTCTGGACAACATGTCACAGCTTTTACTTCCCTTGCCGTATGAGGCTAAACTTGGCACAAAGCTTGAAATATAAAGATACAATGATGTTTCTACAGTAGTAACAATCATCAAGACCAATAAAAACAGAACAAAAGCAAAAAGAAAAATCTAAATTCGTTGCGGGCTTCCGAAAGCGCTTCTTTAGAGCCATTAGCTAGGCTTAAAGCAGAAGATCAAGTTGCATCTATTGAACCATTATCATGCTCATCAAAAAACTCTTCAATAGTACAACTAGTCTAAATGGGTTTCTCAAATAAAGGAAGAATGAAAATGCTTCTTGGAATAAAATCAAAAGGAGGGAAATCAATTGGAGTTTCATTAAAGTTAAAGATAAGTGTCTCCTCCAAAGTTTTCACCGTTTCAACTCTCTTGGCACCGGGTGTGCTAGCTTTAGCTCGGGGAACCTTGGGTACGTAAACGGACTTAGGTTCCTTCTTTGCTGGAGTTTCATCATTTTTGGTTTTGAGTGAGGAAAAGGTAGTTCCTAAAGTTTCAATAACTTCCTCAATCTTTTCTATCCTAGAAGACTTTTCATCAAGGGATTTGATAGTCTCCAAAGTTTTGACAATTTTATGCATGGAATTATCTAGCCTATTCAAATTCCCTTGAATCTTACGATCCAACTCATTCACCCTATCGATACTTGGCATCTCTAGCTCTATTTTTTCAAGTTTTCTCATAATGTGAGCTAAAGTAATGTTCTCCTTAATACTAACAATGGGGAGACTTCCAACAAGATTTTCAATAACATTAAGGGCTTCCCAAACTGGGGCCTCTATGAAGTTCCCATTGATAGCAGTGTCTAAAAGAAACCTATTCCAAGAAGTAATCCCAACATAAAAATTTCTAAGCAAGATAGTAGTGGATTGCTTCTTGGTGGCTCTTTTTTGAGAATCATTAATTCTAAACCAAGCATCTTTCAAACTTTCACCACCTCTTTGTTTAAAGGTGAGTACTTCTGACTCACCAAAGGCAAAAGGGCCAAACATACTGATAACTATTAGCAGGGTAACTATTTTTTTGATTTTTGATAAAAGACACTAAAGCAAAAACTGAAAGGTAAACTAACAAGACTAAAAAGCAAAGGTAAAAGATAGTGTGCAACTCCCCTATCTTGTAGACTTGAGTCCCCGGCAACGGCGCCAGAAATTTGCTTGATGGCTTCTCGCCCCTCGTTGGTTACCCCAAGTGGAAGGTTTGATGTAGCACAACGACAAGTTTCCCTTAGCGAAGATGCTAAGGTTTAGATTGTCTCCAGTAGGACTCAAGAGATATAAGTAGGTGGTAAAGTGAACAATGGCGTCGTTCACAACCTAGGTTGCTAACTTCACCTGGACCTGCACACATATACAAATAACTTTGCTCCCAACGAGTTCAGAGGAGTTGTCAATTCCTCCGGCCTTGCTGTTTACAAAGGATTAACGCAAGAGATAATAATGATAGTGATAGCAATGGAAAAGTAAATACCGAAAGTAAATTGGTAGTGTGAACAATAATGTGAAGATGGACCAGGGTCCCGTGATTTTCACTAGTGATGTCTCTCTCCCAAAAGACGATAAAAGTGCTAGCGAGGTAAACAAATCACAGTTGGGCAATTGACAGGATTATGAAGGCACCGCAATGCTAACTATGCTGCAAAGAAAGGAAGGGCTCAAAAGCAATGGGCAGTACGCCAAGGTAAGTAGACCGAAATCCATCTGCATCTACTACGAATCATCCACCTTGAGATATCTATCCAGAACATCTCGCTGGTATTAAGTTGTGAATCCCACCCAAAGTGTAAACTCAAAGCAACAGACAACTGCATTAAAAGAACTTTGCGTAAAGTAAACAATCCTTGCACCCGCAAGTACAAGCACCGTGTTTTATCCCTGGTGGCAACAGCACATCCCCTAGTCTCATGTTTCTGTCACTCAAGCTAGACATCAAGGGGATGAACCCACAATCGAGCATAACGCTCTCTCTTGGAGTTGCAAATAAAATACTTGGCCAAAGCAAATACCGTAACAGAGAACATGCAAGAATTTACTCAAGAACAAAATATAAAAGAGAAGAACCAAATATATTACTCATCACAATCTGAACATAGTCTCATAATCCATCAGATCCCAACAAACTCAACATAGCAATAGCAGAAATTACATAGATGCCTCGATCATGTGAGGTAGCTCACGAGGACTCGAAAGTGGAGGCACAAAAGAGGGAGAGATAGATCACATAGCTACTGGTCATGGACCCATGATCCAAGGGGAACTACTCACGATACATACGGGAGGCGTCCATGGCTATGGATGGTCTCCCGGAGGGGGTAGCTTCTCCCGGCAGGGTGCCGGAGCAGCTTCTCCAGGCAGCCCCGATCTTGAAACGGCGGCGGCGGTGGAACAGAGGAGAGATCGCGAAAAAGGAGTTCGTCCTAGGGGTTTCCGTCACGGGGGGTAAATATAGGCGAAGGGGGGCGTCGAGGGGACCCACCTGGCAGGCAGGAGGCCTCCTGGAGCGGCCTAGGGTGGGGCCGCGCCAGGGACCCTCTTGGCTCCCTGGTGGTGGCCCCTCTTCACTGCTTTGGTGTTTCCGGAAGATTCCACGACGCTGATTTTTTATCTGATTTTCCTGGATTTTTTGGAGCACTTTTAATGGCCGGAAAACCTGAAATACAAAAACAACAGAAAACAGCAACTGGCATCTGGGTGCACTGGGTTAATAGATTAGTCCAAATATGTTCAAAAGTGTATGGAAGTTCAAGCAAAACATGGCAAAGTCACACAAAACACGCATGGAGCAATCAGAAATTATAGATACGTTTGGGACGTATCAGCTCCGCGCCTCAATAAAAATACATATTCCTGGAACACGATACATTGTGCCCAGATGCCACGCAAGCTTAGCGTGTAGGTAAGACCCTGCTTCGAAGATCGGCCGGGCTGGGACTTGCCGAAGAGCGATTTCACTCCCAACCTTTTCCATGCGCATGCATGATAGAAAAAGCCGGGCGGACGCGCCTAGGCTACGAACTTGTAACACCCTCGGAATCAGTAACGGTAACCACTACAGTGATTCCACTGTTAGTGATCATTACTGTTGATGATCAAGCCATGATCACCTTTGATCAAAGCTCTGTCAATTTACAACCCTGATAAAATTTTCAAATACTTGTGGGTTATGATATTGCTCCAAGAAATGGTGGGTGATTATTAATCAACTTGCAATACCTAAACCAATTTAACCTTAGCCATTTGAATAATTACAAGTCAGTAATGATTAGGAAACCAATGATGTTGGGTTATCAAAATTTTCATGGAAATTACAATAGTAATGAAAGTCTTTGTTAAACCAAAATTGTGGGATCTATTTATAAAATGTCTGGCAATCATTAGGCCATGTTTATATAGCAATGGTTATTTTATTAAAATGGTATAGTAATATTAAGGAATAATAAATGAAATAAAAAACAATAGTTGAGAATTATTAAATTGCTTTGGATTTTATTAAACAAGTGGGAATTTTAAATGAACAAAAAAATTATGGAAACAATTTTATAAAATGCCTAATAATCATTAGGCCATAATAAAGTGATTTAGGGTTTTATTATAATGTTTTAATATTATAGATAAATAAAAACAGTAGTAAAATAGTGGCTTTTAATACCTTTTAAATAAAACAAGATATCAAATGATTTTTTATAAATCACAAAAACTCTTATTAATATTCTATAATATATAACACTAATATTGGGGCCAGTGCCATGTTTTTATAATTTGATAAAGTAACTAAAATTATTACAAACAGAAAAGAAACAAAAGACTAAACAAAAAAATGAAAAATCCCTTAAAACCGCCTGTGGGCACACCCCCCCGGGCCCAGCCCCCTCTCTCTCTTCCCCCTCCCCTGTTTTCCCCACCTGCCCCCCACCCCGCCGTGCGCCATGCCCAGGCCACTGTTGGCCATGCCCCACCTCACCTACCCCCTCTACCTGCCCCCCTCTCTCCTCGCGTGGATAAGACTGAAGCCCCCGCACCCCCTGGTCAACCCCCCTTTGCCCCCTCTCACTCTCCCTGTGCTCGCCGTGTTCGGCCATGGTGGAGCCGGGGCTGCGCCGGCGAGCCCCCGTGGCCAACGGCCACCCAAGGTCCGGCTAGCGTGTCCACGAGCTGCCCCGAGGCCGTCCACGTCTCCCCGTGCGGTTCAGCGTCGCCGGGACGCACTGCATCGCCGAATCACGCTAACCCCTCCCGCCGGCAGCCGTGGGCGCCATCGACGAATTCTTCACCTCCACTGCGTGCTCCACCTCCCTGGGAAGCGCATCGTCATCGCAGTGAGCCTGCGCGCCTCCACCACCTTTTCCCTCCTCCCCGTGCGCCGTAGCATCGCCGCCGCGAGCACAGGCTCCGCCGTCCGCCATGGGTGTCGGGCACGCGCGCCCGGTGCTCCTCTGCTCGCCCCTGATGCCCAGATCGACGCCGGGCTAAGCGGCAGTTCGAGCGGGCCCCGACACACTGGCTCCCGTGGCCTCTGTGCGGGCGCCGCCGCGTCCTGTTGCCGGCGTCGAGCCGCCGGCCAGGCCGGTATGGCCAGGGCCATTAGATGGCTAAACCCCCCTCTCTGTGTCCCACTGCCAAGTGGGACCGGTTAAATTGAGTTAATGGCTAACCCCCCCTTAATCAAATTAACCCCTGTTAGTAAATAGAGGCACTTACATGTGGGGTCACCCCCTGATTAAATAGTTAAAATGGTTTTATTAGTTTAGTAGTCATTGACATGTGGGCCCAGTGGCTATTTTGTTTTTATTAAAATGTTTTATAAATAAACAGAGGCTGACATGTGGGTCCCACATGTCAGGCACTGTTTTGGATAATGTTGATATAATAATAACAAAATTTTTAGAAAATCATTTAAATTGATTTAAACTTTGAAATTCAATATCTTTTAAACCGTAAGTCAGATTCAAAAACTTTATACATCAAAATTTATCAGAAAAATATAACGAATACGAATACGCTATCCGTATGTCTACCACACCCCTCTAACACAACGAACATCGAACCGCCCCCCTCCGGGCCGTTTGTCCGATAATTGCCCGATACCGTAAAACTCTCCGGATGAATTTATTCCGAACACGAAAGTTGTTCAGAATAGTTCAACTAACTCGGATACCCCACCCATACGTTTGTCGGATGTCCACAACACCTCCGGCATGATCCCTTCCCCCTTCGGACACCCTGTTCGGTAATCACCCGGTACTGACGAATCATCACCGGATAAATTCCCGCTCCGAGCAAATCACCTAACACCGCGTTAGAGCCCCGTTGCTTTGTATCTGCTATGTCATACATTTGTATTGCTATTATTGTTGTGTATTTACTGTTTCTTTCCCCCTTATTCTCCGGTAGACCCCGTTGCTGCCGCTGATGACACCATCGAGTACGACTACTTCGTCGACGATCGTACCGCTACTACCGAGCTTCCAGGCAAGGAGAGCCATTCTCTTCCCCAGATATCGCCTATCTTTCCGTACTTTTCTTGCACTAGGCATTGTTACTGCTGCTGCTACGTTACAATCCTATTCAATTGCATAGCCTGTTTTTGTCGCCCCTTGATGTACCCCCTTTATCCTATGCTGCCTATTATTATTATGCAATATTCAGCAGTGAGCCCTGCGCATTGTTAGCTAGGATTAGATAGCGGGCTGTGATCACTCAGGGGAGTGAACGCGGGTACAAATATTATAACTGCACAGGTATGGTACAATGCAGACACCGCCTCAGCTCCCCAAGCTCGACTCTGCCGGGCCACCATCAAGTGTGAGCTATCAAGGATAAATCCTTGTACTCCACTCGTTGCTGACTCTGTATAGCCGCTCTAGGTACCTGGGAAACGGTTGTCCTTCAGGTAAGAAGTCGGGCGACCCAACGGTGCCCGCGAGAGGTATTGCGACGGGATGACAGGGAGGGTACGACCAGTGTACCGGTGTGCTTGGCCCCTGATCGTTGGCCGCGAGAGTTACCAAACCACGAAAGTCAAGCTCCTCCAGGAGCACACGCGAGACAAGGTAAGGAGACGGTTCACCTTGTTGGTAACCGCAGTGACTTGGTGGGACGACAGGGCAGGCACCGATGTACTGGTGGTCCTGGATGCTGTCGTTGTCCGCGGGTCAGTTAAGTCGAGGCAACGATAACGGTTGTCCCACAAGTTAATAAAATGACTAATGGTTCAGTGGATGTCTTGAGTTGGCTATATGCTATGTACGCACTACCTACCCATGGGAATTACGAGTTATGGGCTCCTCTGCTTCGTAGTGTCGTTCGAGGACTCTTCAGACGTCGGCAGTACCGCGGCTGGCGCCGGGAAGTGGTGTTGTCTTATTTGCTCGCGCGGTGGTGTCTTATTTGGATTTGCTTTAACTTCACCGGCCAGCCACGCACCGTGCATGAGTACGTTCGGGTTGGGGTCCAAGGCCCGGCGTACTTAGGATTTAGACCGGCGGATGGCCTCTCTGTTGAGTTTGAAAGATGGGCTACGGAGTGTCGGATAGCCTCGGTGGAGCGTTCCCTAACAAGGTTCCCGCCACCCTGGAGATCCGTGCGTGTAGTGTAACACAAGTGCACCCCTGCAGGGAAGATTAATCTATTCGAATAGCCGTGTCCACGGTAACATGACGCTTTATGCTGAAGCTGGATCTTACCACTACAAACTATTATTATTAAACTGTATGGTTCCGGGTTTTCGTCGTCGCGGGGATGTCGAGGAGGTGAACTCAGAGGAGTTGCTAACTATTACAACTTACTATTATACAATGCTGCAACAACTTCTGCTGCATTGTTACTTTATGCTTTATATATAAACTGTTGGCTGATTCTTACCTCATGCTGCAAGACATCGTCGGAAGATGCTAGTCTTCGATAGGCCTAGCTTCTTACCCTTATTCTGATTTCTATCTTGCAGTCCACCATATATAGCCTCCCCTTTCCATTTGATACAGTGCATAAATGCTTAGTAGCAGACGTAAGACTCGCGGGTATGCTAGATACTCACCTGCTTTATTTTTTCCCTTTTTATTGTTTTGCCTGATCGGCCGCTGTAGTCGGCGTTGGAGCCCAGGAGGAGAAGATCCCCGATGCCGACCACCGCAACATGAAGATCCCCGATGCCTTCTACGACGTCGAGTTCCCCTTTGACCAGGAGTAGTTTGGAGGTTCCTAGGCAGGAGGCCTTGCCTTGTCGATCGAGATTTGATGTTGTGCTAGCCTTCTTAAGGCAACCTTGTACCCTTGTGTCTGTACTCAGATACTATTGCTTCCGCTAATTTTGTGCTTTCGAGCTGTTGTATTCGAGCCCTTGTGGCCCATGGCTTGTATTAAACAGCTTGTATTATTTTATTTGTAGGGTTGTGTTGTGATATCTCACCGTGAGTCCCTGATCTCGATCGTGTACCTTGCGTGTATGATTACTGCACACGGGTTGATTTTGGGGGCGTCACAAGTTGGTATCAGAGCTGACTGCCTGTAGGAAGCCCCTAACCATTCCTCGGTCGAAGTCGAGTCTAGTATTTGAAAAATTACTTGCTAACTTAATGTTTGGCTTACGGGCCCACATCGATGTCACTACGTGTGATATCTATGGTATTAGGATCTTTTTCTCCGTACCTATGCTCTGGGACTCTAATCTCTTATCCTTGCTGGTAAGTTTTATTAATGCTGACTTTAGGTTCTCGTACCTCCTTCCTTCCGGAGAGCACTGCCTTCCCGATGATCGCCTGATTCACCTGAAGATCCCGATGATTACTCTCTGATAAATTCCCGAGAACCTGCGTGTTCATCGCCTTTGCAATCCCCTGCCACCGATAAGTCCGTATGGATAATTACATCCATCTCCCGATATGGAAATCATAATTCCCTTGTACTTAAGCGTCGAATTATTCAGATGCTTCTATCATCCGATGCCTTTGCATTCTTTCTCCTTCTTGTTGAATGTCGATACTCACATCAGATTCTTTGCGAACCACCCGACCTTTGGTGGATTATTATCCGACTAATCTTTCATGGCTTCTTCCATGTGTCAATTGGGTTCATCGTGTGCAATACCATCCTTGCCCTCGATGATTTGTGTTATCATCGAAAACCTCCCTTGACTCCCTGCCAATACAACTTGGTCGTGTATATTGTGCTCTGCTTTCCTTGGGAAAGATATACACCTGACACTTGTGTATCATCACATTTTCCCTTCTATTGGTTTGTTTGATCAGATGGTCACTTTTTGCTTTCCATTGGTCTGTTTAATCTTTCTAACTCATCTGAGCAGTGATAATTCCCTGCTTTTGTAAACACCTCGGTGTACGACCTTGTCAGGAAAACCTTGTTACCGAAATGTCATCAACAATGGTGGTAACCACCGAGATGAGAACTTTGCCAATTGGTCCGCCTCGTATTAATGATCAGGAAATGGTTCTCAATGTCCACTGCCCTTGGTACCGACGTTGTTGCCGATATAGCTGACAAGCTGTTCTCTGACTTACCTTGCAACTTGATCGCATTGATTGTGGCCATCCTTCTGATTCTCTGTGGGCTCATACCCCACAGTTCCATAGAACCGAAACCTGACTCTTGTCATCGACCTTATGATATTCCGTCTGAGATCAGACTCGGTGCTTACGCCTGATGATCGGGGCCCCCTTTCCCATCATCCGTCATCGGCATCGAATGCGTGCCGATCCGCTTAAAACTTCTCTCGATGTACTTCCCTGAGCTTAAACTCGGAAGGACTTTGTACCCTATAAACTTGATCAACCCTATTCGATTGACCTTGTGTTTATTCGACCCCCCTTAAGCTTTATCTCTTAACCGGTTCGTAAGTACGATGAAGCCCTCGAAGAAAGGATAAAAACTCATCGAGATGCCCCGACGCAGTGCAATGAAGACATCAACGTGAATGATTAATTTCTTCGGGTAGGACAACAAGAACCAGAAGATTTGTTAAAAGGCGAAACCGAAACTCTACCCCTTACACTACTTTTAATTCTCGGGACGAGAATTCTTTCTAGTGGTGGAGATTTGTAACACCCTCGGAATCAGTAACAGTAATCACTACAGTGATTCAACTGTTAGTGATCATTACTGTTGATGATCAAGCCATGATCACCTTTGATCAAAGCTCTGTCAATTTCCAACCCTGATAAAATTTTCAAATACTTGTGGGTTATGATATTGCTCCAAGAAATGGTGGGTGATTATTAATCAACTTGCAATACCTAAACCAATTTAACCTTAGCCACTTGAATAATTACAAGTCAGTAATGATTAGGAAACCAATGATGTTGAGTTATCAAAATTTTCATGGAAATTACAATAGTAATGAAAGTCTTTGTTAAACCAAAATTGTGGGATCTATTTATAAAATGCCTGGCAATCATTAGGCCATGATTATATAGCAATGGTTATTTTATTAAAATGGTATAGTAATATTAAGGAATAATAAATGAAATAAAAACAATAGTTGAGAATTATTAAATTGCTTTGGATTTTAATAAACAAGTGGGAATTTTAAATGAACAAAAAAATTATGGAAACAATTTTATAAAATGCCTAATAATCAGTAGGCCATAATAAAAGTGAATTAGGGTTTTATTATAATGTTTTAATATTATAGATAAATAAAACAGTGTCAGAACCCTCTGTTGGGTAATGTGCTAGGGTTATTAAGTCACTTGCATCATGTTAAAATTTCAAAAGAAATCTTTGAAATCAAAATCAAAAGCAAAATGGGAGAAGGAAACCCCCCAGATGAATTAATTCAAAAGGCCAGATAAAAATCTTCTCCAAAAATTCATGTTAGATTTTTGAAAAGTCTTATAAATGAGTGTGATCACATATCAAGTGATGTGGGACCCACCCCATGCTCATGGATTTTTCAAATAATCAAACAGTGCTTTGGATTTAATCAAAACCCCCTTTTTGATTTAAAGTTCAAATTATTTGAATTTTAAAAATGTTCAAACTTTACAAGTGGCTAGCCTAGTATTTTGTGATGCCACATAAAAAGTTTCAGCATTTTATAAAATGGTTTGATATTTTTATCAGAGCCAAAACAAAACTACAAAAAAAGAAAGGAAAGATTAAACAGAGAGAAAAAGAAAGAAGGGCTTACCTTCAAAGAAGCCCAACTCATCCCCCAGCCGGCCCAGCCCACTCCCGCGCCTGTCGTCTTCCTCAAGCAGGGAGCTGCGTGGCGACCATGCCGTGGCCGCCGACGAGCCCCTGGCCACCTCCTGCTTCCCCCTCGCCACCTCTTCACGCCTGGAGACGCCCAGAAGCTCCCTCGATCCATTCCCCCTCTCCACGAGCTCTCTCCCCGTCTCCCTCGCCCGATTCGTCGACACCCGTGAAGAACGCCGGAGCGCGCCGCCGCACCTGCGTGGCCAGCGAGCCTGTCGAGCGCCACCGCCGTGTCCATCCTCCTCCTCGTCGTCGACTACGTCTCCCAGTGCAGCGAATCGAACACGGAGCCCTCCTAGCCGCCGGAATCGAGCTCGAGCCGTCGCTGGACCCGAAGGACGCCTTTGTCGATTTCGTCGCCGTCGAGCCACCCCAGCCTTCGCCGCCACCTCCATCGAGTTCCTGGTGAGCAGGCGGTTCAAACCCCTCTCTCCCAAACCCTTATCGTTGTCTCCTTGTTGATCCGCCATGGGAGCAGAAGTGCCTCGCCGCCGCGGTCGTCCCCGGCGAGCAACCGTTACGCAATCGAAGCCGAGACCGTGTCGGTTGCACTCGTGGTGTTCCACTGCGTCGAACCATCCCAGCCTCGCTCCCAGACGCTCCTCCTAGCAAGTTCCCGCTCGCGGCCGTGCTTCGGACCGCCGCAGTTCATGTCGCCGTCGTCACGTTAGGCCCCCCCGTGGTCGCCCGGCTCGCCTAGGTGAAGCGCGAGTTCGAGGGCTACCCTCTGGTGGTCTCGGCGAGCGATTTGGTGGCCGGGAGCACCGTTTCCTTGGACGCCGCCGCGTCTGCGAGTCGCCGCCGACTCGTCGCCGGTGAGATGACGTGGCCGGCGTCATTAGCACTAACCCCACCCCTCTAATGACCCCCCACAGCCGATGACAGGTGGGGCCCTGGACCCCTTAACCCCCTGTTAGTTTAAATCAAACGGGGATTAACCCAGCCCCACTGACAGCCTTGGCCCACTCGTCAGCCCCCCCCCTGACGCCAGCATGAAGTCATGCTGACGCCATAATTGAATTTCCAGAAATTGAAATGTTTTAAAGAATTCCAGAAAATCCAGAAAATAGCCCAAACTTTGGAAATTCATAGAAAATTCATATTAACTCCAAATTGGACAAATAATATATGAAAAATGATCAGGAGAAAATAAGCTATCCAAAAATCCAACTTTCAACTATGTTTGAGTTCATTTTAAAATGGGACCAGTAGCATATGTCATTTGATTTATTTGGAATTTATTCAAATTCAATTCAAATGATTTTGCAACTTGGACCATGGAATTATGCTACTTTTCAACCACATTTCAGAGGCATATCATACACATTTCAAAATGATTCAAATTGATCAATCAATGTCACATGTAACTTGACTAAGTTTGAATTCAAATTGGAGTTTGAATTTGCAATTCAATTTGCAATATACTCCATTTAAATGGAATTGCCTCACACATCAAAGCATATACATCAAGTTTCAACCTTCCATCATGTGATTGTGCATTGTATTTACTTTGCTACCTTGTTTGTTGTTTGTCGAGTAGAGGTGGAACCGGAATAGGAGGCTGCCCCCTTCGTTGAAGACCCCGAACCCGAACCTCGTCAGCAAGGCAAGCAAACCCCCAGTGATCATGTCGATAAAATCCCAATTCCCTCTCATGTCTCGCTTATGCATTGTATAGGATGATTACCATGCTACGTTTCTACCGCATAGATGAACCCATTCCTTTGCATGACCTATCATTTGTCACAGTAGTAGGCAAAACCACAATCCTAGCAAATGTAGGAGTTGATTGATATCATGTGGCCCCTGCAATTGTTACTGCTTATTGCATGCTTAGAGTGATACCATGTTGATACTGTTATGTGAGTCGGGATGGTAGTGATCATGATGATGATGGTAGAAAAGTGTTGGTGAATCGACCCTAATACAAGGTGAACGATGAGAGGCTGTGTAGGAGTACACGGTGGGTTGTCTCGTTGAACACCGCCCTAAGTCCGAGTTCTTGTGTGGTGATCCAAGATGAAGAGTACAACCACACATTGGGCTCACTGACCCCTCTCAACTTACTAACTCATCCCTTTCGATGTCCAGATGTCGCAATAGTTCGGAAATCTGGTAGGTCTGTGGCCTGGATGCTAAGTGAGAGAACGGCTCACCCGAGACCGGCTTATGCACCACGCACACATCACTTGGGTCCACTTCGGTAAGCCGGCCGGGTTCACGATAGTGGTAGCCAACCCAAGTAGGCGGCTTTCTCGGACTAGATCGGCTATGAGGTAACAGTTGTGGTGAGCATCCTCGCTGGCACCCCTTGAATGGTGTCGAGATCAAAGGCGGTAAATGATGATCATGTGTGTGTAGCGGTACACCCCTGCAGGGTTAACAAAACTATTCGAATAGCCGCGTCCGCGGTTATGGACTGCTTGGAAAGCTTAGCTTGATTATTAGACAATTTGAACTGGATACTTCTAAAATACACTAAGATAAGTGTGAGTGCTATGGCGTGCTTTCTCGTGGGGAAGTCGAGGAAGGTACCATAGTGGTGTAATTGGTTGGAGAAAGTAGTGGACTCGTGTACGCCTCTTACCTCAAGTCTGGTACTCGTAGTTCAGGACTAGCCAAGTCAAAGCTGGCACTTCTGCAAGTGAAACCCCACCTCCCTTTACCTTGATTCATATGCATGAGTAGTATAGCTCCTATGTAAGTCTTGCTGAGTACGACTTTGTACTCACGTTTGCTTAATCTATGTTTTAGATGAAACCACTGACCCCGAAGGTGGCTTCTTCATCGAGCTGGACGACTGAAGATCAAGCTAGTCTAGTCCCAGTCAGACGACTGGTTCCCTCGTGGAGGGCATGTGTTTAAATAAGGCTTCTTAAGCCATTTGTTAAACTTGTCTGTACTCAGACATAATTTGCTTCCACTTGTTGTTGTAATGTTGGATCACATGTTTGTGATCTGTGTGTGCACTCTATAAGAGTTATCAATAAAAATGTATACTTTGTAGAGAATTGCAATGATACCTACTGTTCATACAAGGCATGTGTGCTGCGTGTATGTTTATAACATGCATGTCTTTGTATGGGTTTTCGAGACCTTAGTTGTGATCTGGCTGGCGGTCTTTCATACACCAAGTGGCCCTTAGATGTGCGCAGCTTGGGGCATCGCGATGCGATTGCTCGAGACTCCGTCTCGTGCACACTTTGTGGTATGATCGAGCCCGCCCTAGACCCCGACTAAGTGATCGGGCTGGAGTAAGTCTATGTAAGAGTTATGAGATAGTCGATAGTATGGTTGAGGCGACTTGTCTTTGAATATGGGAGTTCATCACCCATATCATTAGACTTGTGTGCGGACGATGAGGACCCATCTCAGTTGATCATCCGGCCTGGATGGGATGCCCCTCACGTACGATGCTCTCCGAGAACGTTCTGTGCTTGGCCTTGTCTGCTTAGACAAGTGGGTACGGTTCTCGGCTCTCCATATGACTATGTCTTAACTGGACTTGCATACGCTAACCCCGGGTCCCGACAAACAGTAGTAAAACAGTGGCTTTTAATACCTTTTAAATAAAACAAGATATCAAATGATTTTTTATAAATCACAAAAACTCTTATTAATATTCTATAATATATAACACTAATATTGGGGCCAGTCCCATGTTTTTACAATTTGATAAAGTAACTAAAATAATTACAAAGAGAAAAAAAACAAAAGAATAAACAAAAAAAATGAAAAATCCCTAAAAACCGCCTGTGGGCACAGCCCCCCGGGCCCAGCCCCCCCTCTCTCTTCCCCCTCCCCTGTTTTCCCCACCTGCCCCCCACCCCGCCGTGTGCCATGGCCAGGCCACTGTTGGCCATGCCCCACCTCACCTACCCCCTCTACCTGCTCCCCCTCTCTCCTCGCGTGGATAAGACTGAAGCCCCCGCACCCCCCTGGTCAACCCCCCTTTGCCCCCTCTCACTCTCCCTGTGCTCGCCGTGTTCGGCCATGGTGGAGCCGGGGCTGCGCCGACGAGCCCCCGTGGCCAACGGCCACCCAAGGTCTGGCTAGCGTGTCCACGAGCTGCCCCGAGGCCGTCCACGTCTCCCCGTGCGGTTCAGCATTGCCGGGACACACTGCATCGCCAAATCGCGCCAACCCCTCCCGCCGGCAGCCGTGGGCGCCATCGACGGATTCGTCGCCTCCACTGCGTGCTCCACCTCCCCGGGAAGCGCATCGCCATCGCGGTGAGCCTGTGCGCCTCCCCTCACCTTTTCCCTCCTCCCCGCGCGCCGTAGCATCGCCGCCGCGAGCACGGGCTCCGCCGTCCGCCATGGGTGTCGAGCACGCGCGCCCGGTGCTCCTCTGCTCGCCCCTGATGCCCAAATCGACGCCGGGCTAAGCGGCCGTTCGAGCGGGCCCCGACACGCTGGCTCCCGTGGCCTCTGTGCGGGCGCCGCCGCGTCCTGTTGCCGGCGTCGAGCCGCCGGGCCAGGGCCATTAGATGACTAACCCCCCCCTCTCTATGTCCCACTGCCATGTGGGACCGGTTAAATTGAGTTAATGGCTAACCCCCCCTTAATCAAATTAACCCCTGTTAGTAAATAGAGGCACTTACATGTGGGGTCACCCCCTAATTAAATAGTTAAAATGGTTTTATTAGTTTAGTAGTCATTGACATGTGGGCCTAGTGGCTATTTTGTTTTTATTAAAATGTTTTATAAATAAATAGAGGCTGACATGTGGGTCCCACATGTCAGGCACTGTTTTGGATAATGTTGATATAATAATAAAAATAAATTCAGAAAATCATTTAAATTGATTTAAACTTTGAAATTCAATATCTTTTAAACCGTAAGTCAGATTCAAAAACTTTATACATCAAAATTTATCAGAAAAATATAGCGAATACAAATACGCTATCTGTATGTCTACCACACCCCTCTAACACAACGAACATCGAACCGTCCCCCTCCGGGCTATCTGTCCGATAATTGCCCGATACCGTAAAACTCTCCGGATGAATTTATTCCAAACACGAAAGTTGTTCAGAATAGTTCAACTAACTCGGATACCCCACCCATACGTTTGTCGGATGTCCACGACACCTCCGGCATGATCCCTTCCCCCTTCGGACACCCTGTTCGGTAATCACCCGGTACTGACGAATCATCACCGGGTAAATTCCCGCTCCGAGCAAATCACCTAACACCGCGTTAGAGCCCCGTTGCTTTGTATCTGCTATGTCATACATTTGTATTGCTATGTCATACATTTGGAGGTTCCCAGACAGGAGGCCTTGCCTTTTCGATCGAGAGTTGATGTTGTGCTAGCCTTCTTAAGGCAACCTTGTACCCTTGTGTCTGTACTCAGATACTATTGCTTCCGCTAACTTTGTGCTTTCGAGCTGTTGTATTCGAGCCCTTGTGGCCCATGGCTTGTATTAAACAGCTTGTATTATTTTATTCGTAGGGTTGTGTTGTGATATCTCACCGTGAGTCCCTGATCTCGATCGTGTACCTTGCGTGTATGATTACTGCACACGGGTTGATTTTGGGGGCGTCACAGAACTTTACTGGCGGCAATTGATCACTGTAAGACCTGCAGCGACATGACTTTTTCTAGACACCAGTGTTCCAAGCTCATGTCGAGGGACATGGGTTTGATTGGGCGAATGCGGGTTTTTCCACTAGTGCAATTCACCAAGGCTCGATCAGTCGACACCTTGGGCCCTTTCAGCTTAGAATCCCTCGAGACAGGTTTTTTCATGGCCCCAGACTGCCAGCGACCCGCGGTTAAACCGTGCATACATCAAAACGACGCTAGAGTGGACTCGAGTCCCTGCGCGCCTGTTCGAGTCCCCCAGGCACTCGGGGGCTACTGACGAGGGGGTGACCCCATGACTCCTATAGATGAGCCTACCCGGTGTACCAGAAGACAGAAGGCCCACAAAGATGCCGCCTGGGCTCAGCCTTGGCCCACTAGTGGCATCGACGTAGGAGTCCGCGAGTCATAAGGAAGGTGCAAAATTGCCGTACGGAACAAGATCATGGTTAGGAAACCTCATCTGTAATCAAGACGGACTCCCCGAGACCTAGCCTAGTATATAAGGGCTAGGAGGGGAGACGTCGAGATCAAGCAATACACAATCTGTAACCTAGCCTTGTGCACACTAGCCTCGGCTTCCCTGTAATCGCCATCTCCAATCAATAATATCGAGCAGAACGTATCCTCCTGTTAGCCGACGAGCTTATCGTCCAACCTGTGCCTCTCATGACTAACCCAGGGTCCCTGACCATGGGATTTGCCGGGGTACATCCTCGTCAATAGGGTTTATCTCCCGTAGGACTCTGGCAATGATAAGTAGGTGGTTCATCAAGTGATGCGTCGTCTGAAAGAAATCACTTGCTTCTCCTGGACCTGCACATAACACAAATAACTTTGCTCCCAACGAGTACAGAGAGGTTGTCAATCTCTCCGTACTTGTTGTTTACAAAGGATCAACGCACCAGATAATGATAATGATAGCAAGTGAAAGGTAAAAACAGGAAAGTAAATGAGCATGTAAACAGTGATGAGAATATGGACTGGGGTCCCGTGATGTTCACTAGTGATGTCTCTCTCCCAAAAGAAGATAAAACTGCTATGCGAGGTAAACAAATTAGAGCTGGGCAATTGACAGGATTACAAATGCGCCGCAATGCTAACTATGCTACAAAGAAAGGAAGAGGCTCAAAAGCATGGGCACTACGCCAAAATAAGTAGACCGAAATCCAACTGCATCTACTACTAATCATCCACCTTGAGATATCTATCAAGAACATATCGCTGGTATTAAGTAGCGAGCCCCACCCAAAGTGTAAATCCAAAGCAACAGACAACTGCATTAAAAAGCACTTTGCGTAAAGTAAACAATCCTTGCAACCGCAGTTATAAGCACCGTTGTTTTCCCCCTTGTGGCAACAACACATCCCCTAGACTCATGTTTCTGTCACTCAAGCGTGTCATCGAGGGGCATAAACCCACAATTGAGCATAACGTTCCCTCTTGAAGTTACTACCTACTACTTGGCCAAAGCAATAAACAACAACGGAGAACATGCAAGAATTGCTTAGGAACAAAAATATAAAAGATAAGAACCAAATATATTACTCTATCACAATCTGAACATAATATCATAATCCATCAGATCCCATCAAACTCACCATAACAACAACAAAAAGATTACATATGTGCCTCGATCATGTAGGGCAGCTCACGAGGACTAAACCATGAAGAACAAAGAGGGGAGGAGAACATCACATAGCTACTAATCACGGACCCATGGTCCAAAGGAAACTACTCACGTGTCGGGACCCGAGGTTAGCGTATGTAATTCCGGTCACAATACAATCACATGGAGAGCCGAGAACAGTACCCACTTGTCTAAGCAGACAAGGCCAAGCACAGAACGTTCTCGGTAAGCATCGAACGTGAGGGGCATCCCATTCAGGTCGGATGATCAACTGAGATGGGTCCTCATCGTCCGCACACAAGTCTAATGATATGGGTGGTGAATCCCATATTCACAGACAAGTCGCCTCAACCATGTTATCGATTGAATCATAACCCTTACATAGACTTACTCCAGCCCGATCACTTAGTCGGGATCTCGGGCGGGCTCGATCATACAACAAAGTGTGCCACGTGACAGAGTCACGAGCAATCGCATCGCGATGCCCCAAGCTGCGCACATCTAAGGGCCACTTGGTGTATAAAAGACCGCCGGCAAGAACACAACTAAGCTATCGAACCCCACACTAAGACATGCACGTTATAAACATACACGCAGCATACATGTCCAGTGTAAACAGCAGGTAATCACAACATGAACTCTACAAACTCATAGTCTTTATAACTTCTGCTGAACAGAGCAGACATAGTAGTTGTATTACAAGCAAAGATCACATGGATGTGATCCAACATTTCATCAAACATCAACGGAAGCAAATTATGTCTTAGTAAAGACAAGTTTAACAAATGGCTTAAGAAGCCTGAAAGAAAAGTACAACGACCCTCCAGAGGGCACAGGCTGCTGCCTGGAACTATACGACATTGGTCCACGTCGAGCTCGAAGTAGAGGCCACCATCAGGGTCAGTGGTCTCGTCTCTAAAACATAGGATAAGAAAACGTGAGTACAAAGTCGTACTCAGCAAGACTTACATAGGAACTATACTACTCATGCACATGTATCAAGCTAAAGGGAGGTGGGGTTTCACTTGCAGAAGTGCCAGCTTTGACTTGGCTATTCCTGAACTACGAGTACCAGAGAGAGGTAAGAACGTACACGAGTCCAAGTAACAATCTCCAAGCAATACTCCACTATGGTGCCTTCCTCGACTTCCCCACGAGGAAGCACGCCATAGCACTCACACTTATCTTGGTGTGTTTTAGAAGTATCCGGTTCAAGTTATCTATGATCAAGTAAAGGTCTCCAAGTAGTCCATAATCGCGGACACGGCTATTCGAATAGTTCATTAACCCTGCAGGGGTGTACTGCTACACACACGCCTCATTAGTTACCGCCTGGGGATGGACCCTTCAAGTGAGTACCGGCGAGGATGCTGCCACGACACTTCACTCACGGCACCATCTCTAGTCCTAGGGAGTCGCCTATTTGAGTTGGGACCACAGTCGAAATCCGGCCAATTGTTCCGATGCGGACTCAAACGTTGTGTGACCGCCATCAAGCTCAACTCGATCATGATCACTTGATTCAACGTGCCCACAACCTACGCCAACCACTTACCTTGGTTCCACCTGCTTGAGATCGTTAAAGGGCGAACTACTTGCGACTCCTGGACTGGTCCGGGGTGAGGTACTAGGCCGAGAGGGGTTAGTGAGCCCAATGTGTGGTCGTACTCTTGGTCTTGGATAACAACACAAGAACTCGGGCCTAAGGCAGTGTTCAACGAGACAACCCACTGTGTACTCCTACACAGCCTCTCATCGTTCACCTTTGTTTAGGGTAGATTCACCAACACGTTACCACCATCATTCACATGATCACTACCCTCCCGACTCACATCAAAGTAGCCTCATGTAACAACTCTAAGCATGCGATAAGCTATAACAGTTGCAGGGGCCACATGATATCAAACAACTCCTACATCTGCTAGGATTGTGGTTTGCTTACTACTGTGACAAAATGATAGGTCATGCAAAGGAATGGGTTCAACTAGCGGTAGAACGTATCATGGTGACATCCTAAACATGCATTTGCGAGAATGAGAGGGAACTGGGATTTTATAGACATGATCAAAGAGGGGGTTGCTTGCCTTGCTGACGATCACGAGGTATCACTCTTCTGACGTGAGGTTGAACTCGTCTCCGAGATCAACTCTACCGAGAAGATGCAATCACCGAAGCACTGGAAGTAAAGCACAATCAAAATAATACAATGCACATTCAATATGCAAAACATAGCATGGAAGTGTGCTGATGTGACCTAAGTTCGAATTGCCATATTTTAATTGAAGTTGATTTGAAAAGTAAACTCAAATTTAAACTTCAAATGTTATTCAAATTTGGTCAACTTGCATTTGCTAAAATTTGTTCATTGTAAACCAAGGTATCAATATGTGTGAAATGCTTCTGAAGTACAAGTGATGTGTGATGCATTTCAAAGTTTGAAGTTGGAATAACAATTGAATTGAATTTGAAATAATTCCAATTAAATCAAATAGCAAAAGCTACTGATCCCTTTTTAAGATCAACTCCAACATAGCTAAAAGTTGGATATTTGGATAGAGGATTTTCTCCTGATAATTTTTCATATATTATATGTTGAATTTGGAGTTAAAATGAATTTATTATGATTTTTCAAAGTTTCAGCCATTTTCTGGAATTACTGAATTAAATAAATTGATTAAATCTTTATTGCGTCGGCCCTGCATCATGCTGGCGCCAGGGTTGACTGGTCAACTGACAGAGCGACCCCACCTGTCAGCCTCAGTGGTTTAAATGTTTCTGTTTAATTTAAAATGTGGATTAGCTTAAGGCCTAGGGCCCACTGTCAGCGAGAGAGAGAGGGGTGGTTAGTGGTCGGTTTAGCTTAATCCACCGGCGGTTAAACGCCGGTGGCTCTCCGGCACGGCGGCGCTCCACGGAAGGGGGTTTTCGGGCACGGGGGAGGGGGCTGGGGGCACGGGAAGGGCGCTCGCGACGTCGCGCATCCACTGGAGCAAGCGGGGGACTTCGAGGAGGCCTGGAGCCATGGCTACGTCGTCGGAAGGCGGCGGCTGGCCACTGGCTCCGGCGAACTTGCGCTGCAGAGCACGGGGGAGGGAGCTAGGAAGGGGGAAACGAGCGGGAGCTCACGAGGAGGGTGAAGTCGTGCTCGGGGAAGCCGGAGATGAGCTGAGGAAGCGGGATTTCTCGCCGGGGTTCGTCACGGCCGGCGGCGTCACGTTGAAGATGTCGTCGGCTCCGCTGCTCCTAGCTCCAAATTGATGGCGCCACTCGAAGGAGTCGTCGCCGGGGCATCTTTTGGACAAGCTCTTGGCGTCTGTGGGGCTCGGTGGCCGCGCTGCTGCGACGCGTGCTCTGGCTGCGGCTTCGGGAAACAGCGGCAGAGGAGAGGAGGAAGGTTGCGAGGAGAGGGAGAGTGGCCTGGGTCTTCTGGGCGTCTCCAGGGCGATAAGGAAGAGGAGGGGGAAGCAGGAGGTGGCGAGGAGGGGAGGCATGCACGCCACGCAGGCGCACGGCGCGGGCTGCGCTCCTTCTGTCCAAAGGAGGAAGACGACAGGGGGGGTGACTGGGCTGGGCCAGGTGGGCCTTCGCCCGGGGGCGCCAGGTAAGTCTCCTTTCTTCTTTTCTTATTTTTCTTTTCTGTTCTTTGTTTTGCCCATTAAATAATTAGTTAGGGCATTTTTTAAAAATCCCCAAATATTTTTATAAACTCTAGGTGACTATATAGAAGTCAACCCCAAGTTTTGGGAATTCTTGAAATTCAAATTATTTGAATTTCAATTCAAATAGGCAAAAGATTTAATTTCCAAGCCACCTTTTGAATTATTGAAAAATCTATGAGCATGGGATTAATCCCAAATCACTCTTAAAATGATCAGACTCATTTTTAGGATTTTTCAATACATCCAAAAGAATTTTGGAAAAGATTTATTTCTGGCCTTTTTATTTAATTCAATTAGGGCTTTTCTTTTCCCCAATTCCTTTTCTTTTGTATTTTTTTTTTCAAGATGCAAAAATGCAAGCTTGGAAAAGCACAAACCTACTTTGGGGTTCTGACATCACGACACATCCGGGAAGCGTCCATGGTGGAGGGGAAGCTCCCGGAGGTCGATCCTCCCTCCGGCAGGGTGCCGGGAAGAAGTCTGCTAGCACTCCCGATCTTGGAAGCGCGGCGGCGGAACAGAGGCAAGATCGCGAAAAATGGTTTTGTCTTTGGGGGTTTCGCGTCACGAGGAATAAATAGGCGAAGGGGGGCAGCCAGGGGGGCCACCAGGTGTCCAAGCGGCCACACGACGCGACCCCACCCTAGGCCGCACCATCTGGCCGACTGGGCACCAGGTGGGGCCCCTCTGGCCCTCCTTCGGGGCTCTGGAAGGTTCCGTTGCGCTGAATTTTTTATCCGATTTTTCCCGCATATTTGGAGCACTTTTAATATGGGGGAAACCTCGAATAGGAAAACAAGAAAAATCAGGAACTGGCACTATGGTGCACCGAGTTAATAAGTTAGTCCAAATATGTTCAAAATTGTATGAAAGTGTATCTAGATGATAGCAATATCACACAAAACATGCATGGAGCAAGCAGAAATTATAGATAAGTTTGGAATGTATCAACATCCCCAAGCTTAATTCCTGCTCGTCCTCGAGTAGGTAAATGATAACAAGCATAATTTCTGTGGTGACATTCTAGCAACCATATAAGAACTTTGAAAAGTAAAGCAATCAAGGTATGCGATTCAATTCAAGTCATAACATGCAAGAGTCTATATTAGTATTGAAACAAGCAACAGAAGAACATTAGGTGCAAGATCTCTCGTTGTCTGTGACTCGAATGTCTCCAAATGGTGTTTGCGTGCAAGAAGGGGGATAGGGAATACGAGAAAAAAGTATTTTTGTTGAGAACTCAATCTACTAAAGTTTCACACTTGGTCTTCATTGGAATCTTATCTTGAATCGTCCCCAAACCACTAGCCAGGTACAAGTCAATTTGATCCACTCCCTTTCGATATTTTGAGCACTCATGCAATGGATGAGCATAAGTACGAAAGTTGACACTTAGGATGGCAAAGAGAGAAATATGGTGGAGGAGGAAGACAAAAAGGTGATAAAGGCTCACATCAATGAGGACAATCATAGGTGAGAAGGCCAAATGATAGATATGATGTAAGGAGTAGGGATTGCCATGCAACGGATGCACATATGAGCTAAAAGCTCTCCAATGGAACTAGTGGGGGTGCATCTAACTTGCTCGCTCATGAAGACCTAGAGCTCTTTTGAGGAGGCTCATCCTTGGAATATGCAAGCCAAGTTCTATACTGTGAAGGTTCCCACATAGCTATATGCATGTATGATCATCTCTATGGAGTACAAGGATAAAAGGGAGTACTAGTGTGGATCTTTCAAAAGGATAGTAGTGTTGCCCCTTTCTCTCTTTTTTCTATTTTTTTGTATTTTTTTGGTGGCCTCAATGGCTCTTTCTATTTAACTCTCATTTTTCCTCTTTGGGATCTTTTATTTTGTCGACTTTGGGATCTTTTCCTCACTTAAGGGCAACACTCTAATTTACAAGAGGGTATAGAAGATCTTTCACACTTTACAAGGTACTCAAATCATAAAGAAGATGTAGCTATCATGACGTATGCAATGTATGCCTCTGCCAGTGTAGCAGGAACATGTATGAGATGAAGATCAAGTCATGACGAGGTGGATGTTGCATGGCAATATATCTCGGAAAGGCTATGGAAATGCCTTGATAGGTAGGTATGGTGGCTGTTTTGACGAAGGATATAAGGGGGTTTATGATGACAGAGTGTATCATGCCAAGGGTTTGGATGTACCGACGAAGGTGGACGCCAACTCTCGGAGTGAGAAGAAGGCAATGCACGGCACGGGAGAGGCTAGCAAATATGAGGAGATGGAAGTGTCAACTTTAAATACTTACATTAGTCCGAAGAACTCATGCACTTATTATCGGTAACTCTCAATCTAATGAGGAGGTTCACAAAGAGACAAGTATCCCGAGGAGGAGTGTACGGGGGTTTGTATAACACCCTCAATGTCAAGCTACCGTGATCACTCTGTTAATGACTAATCAGAGTGGTTAATCTTGTATTGATCATCATTGATTCTAATCATGTTTAAAATCCCCCTTGTGATGGAATTAAAAACAAATTGAAAATAAAGTTGTGCCAAAATGTTGGAAAATATTCTAAATAAGGCAAATAATCTATAGGTGATGGAAAAATAGAAATAAGCATTTAATAAAATATTTGCATAACCTAGCCTAATTAAAATCGTGCTAAAACAATAACTTTGTCCCATTTAATATGAAAGCAATACTCAATTGAATTTATTTGGAGCCGTAAATTTTGGTAGCAATGTAGAATAATGTTACCTGAATATTAAGGCCAATTTCACATTTTACAAAATTGTGTTACTAGCCAAAACTAAGCTGAACAGAAAACAAAAGGGTAAAAAAATGAAAAAGGCTTTGTAGTGCCAGGGAAACCCCCACTAGGCCCATCTCTCTCACCCCCGGCCAAGCCCAGCCCACCCGGGGTTCCCCGTTCCCCTCCCCTGTTCAACCGCGCCGTGACACGCATCCATGGCGCCACGGCCGCAGCCGTCGCCGTGGCGGCCATCGTGCGGCTCGCCGGCGAGATTAATTCGCTTCCCGTGCCCACGACCGAAACCCTAACCCTAGATCAACATGTCCCCCCACCCCTTTCCCTCGTTGTCTTCCCGCTCGCCCGAAAGCTGTCGTCGACGCCGTCGTGAACGCACGCGGCCACCGTGCTCCCCGGAGCACGCCACCGTGTCTGCGGGCGCCGCCGTCGTCGCCTACGCCACCGCGCCACAGGAATTGAGCCGGGAGCCCCTCCACACTGCGCCACGTCGCCGTTCCCCTCCGCAGCCCCGTCGCTCGCCGTCGTCAATTCCAGCCGCCTCGAGCCCTCATCGAGCTTACTGCCACCACTACTGCTCTCCCGGTGAGCTTGGCCACCTTCCCCTTACGCTCCCGCTCCTTCCCTCTCCCGGTAACCGCCGTCGCCATGGGAGCAGTGCTCCGGCCGCTGCCGCCGCACTGAACGTCGCCGCCGCCCTAGTCCCTCCCAGCATGCGCCAGTGACACTGGCATGCTCCTGGTGAGCTGTAGGTCACGCCCCACTAGTGCACACTTGAGGATCTCCACCGCATACGCCTTCCCGTCGAAGTCCGAGGACCACTGTCGCTACGGCTCGACGCCGGCGACCATTTCGACCACCCCAGCGCCCACAACCACCACCCATCGACGCGGCGTGCTCCAAGCCGTCGAACACGCCCTCTCTCGTGCCCTGTAATGTGCACAGTCACAAGCTCGCCGCCGGCCATCACCGCTGGTGATGTCCCCGTGACACTGACGTGTGGGACCCGTGCATCAGTTGCTTAATTAGCAACTAAACAATCACTTACATGTGGGCCATCCCCGGGATAATTATCTCTGTTAGTTAAAATGGAAAATAACCTTTCACCGTATGACATGTGGGCCCAGCTCACTTAACCCCCTGTTAGATTAAATAAATTGGTTAATTAATCCCGGAGACACTTACACCTCGGTCCCACCTGTCAGTTATTAAATAAAATGTAATAGAAATTGCTAATAGTGTATGACATGTGGGTCCACTGGATTAATTAGATTTAGTTAAAACATATTTATTAAGCAGAGGCTGACTCCCACTGGTCAGGTTTGACCAGTCAAAATAACTGTTATGGATAAGGTTGATTTTTATAATAAAATAAATTCTAGAAATGATTAAAAATAATTTAAACTCTAGAAAATCATATCTTTTAAACCGTAGCTCCGATGAAAATAATTTATATATCAAAATTGATCAGCAAAATACAACGTTTAAAATACACTATCCGTATGTCTACCACACCCCTCTAACACAACGAACATCGAACCATCCCCCTTCGGTAGCGCTGACCGATAATTGCCCGGTACCGTATAACTTTCCGGATGAAAATATTCTGAACATGAAAGTTGTTCAGAATGCATCAGCGATCACGGATACGCTATCCACATGTCTGTCAAATGTATCTAACACTGCAGACATGGAACCTTCCCCCTCCGGATCATCTGTCTGGTAATCAACCGGTATCGATGAGTCATCCCCGGATAAATACCCGCTCTGCCTAAAAATACCTAACACTGCGTTAGAACACCGTTAGCTTTGTATCTGCTATTTCATACATTTGTATTGATATTATTGTTGTGTATTTACTGTTTCTCCCCCCTTATTCTCCGGTAGACCCCGTTGTTGCCGCCGCTAACACCACCGAGTACGATTACTTCGTCGACGACCGTACCTCTACCGTCGAGCTACAGGCAAGCAGAGCCATTCTCTTCCCCAGATATCGCCTATCTTTCCATACATTTCTTGCACTAGGCATTGTTACTGCTGCTGCTATGTTACAATCCTATTCAATTGCATAGCCTGTTTTTGTCGCCCCTTGATGTACCTCCTTTGTCCTATGATGCCTTTAAATATATATAATATTCAACAGTAAACCCTGCGCATTGTTAGCTAGGTTTAGAATAGCGGGTCGTGATCACTCTGGTGAGTGAACGCGGATTACCAAAATATTATAACTGCAACAGGTACGGATCAATGCAGACGCCCTAGGGAACCTACAACGGCGAGACTCTGCCGAGTCGCTTCGAGTTTGACTTATGAGTGGAATGGACCCGTATTTCACTCTCGTCGGCTCAGTAGCGTAGCATCACCGGGATGATACGAGGTTTACCTCTTTAGTTCATTCCACTGATGTCTCTGTCGAACCTCTTCAAGTGTACCATCGTGGGTGATTCCTCCTGGTTTCACTTGATGGTAGGCACTCGAATCAACTGGTGTCCTTACAGGTAAGGAGTCGGGTGACCCAACGGTGCTCGCGCAGGGTATCTTAGCGAAACGACAGGTCAGGTGTATTCCACCGGTGTGCGGCGGGCCTGGTACTGTTCGTGGCCGAGAGGTATCCTGTTGTACGAAAGTCGAGCTCTTCAAAGAGCAAACGCGAGACAAGGTAAGGAGACGGTTCACCTTGTTTGTAACCGCACGAGTTGGTGGGACGTCAGGGCAGGCACCGATGTTACTGGTGGACCTGGTTGCTGTCGTTGTCCGCGACTCACCCGGATAGGGGCAACGATAACGGTTGTCCCGACAGATAATAATAAAATGCTAAAGGGTTCGATGTATGACTTGAGAGGCCCGTTGGTCTATACGCACTACCTTCACGGGGGATAAGGAGTTATGGGCTCCCCTGCGTCGTAGTTTGTCCGAAAGCTCTTCAGACGTCAGCAGTATCGCAGTCTGATTGCCAGGAAGCGGTGTGTCTTCTTCGCTCGAGCGGTGTATTTGGATTTGCTTTTGCTTCACCGTCCAGCCTCGCACCGTGCAGGAGCGTGCAAGGGTGAGGGACCTAGACCCCTTGGAGCCCAGGATTTAGTCCGACGGATGGCCTCTCTGTTGAGCCTAGGATGGGTTGCGGCGTGTCGGATAGCTTTGGTGGAGCGTTCCCTAACAAGGTGCCCGCCACCCTGGAGATCCGAGCGTGCAGGCTGAACAGTAGTGCACCCCTGCAGGGAGTTTAATCTATTCGAATAGCCGTGTCCATGGTAACATGACGCTTTATGCTGAAGCTGGATCGTACCACTACAAACTACTACTATTAAACTGTATGGTTTCGGGTCTTCTTCCTCGCAGGGAGTTGAGGGAGGGAACTCGGAGGCATTATTATTATTATTAATTATTACAACTTATTATTATACAATGCTGCAGCAACTTCTGCTGCATTGTTACTTTATGCTTTATATAAACTGTTGGCTGTTGCTCTTCTCATGCTGCAAGACACGTCAGAATATGCTAGTCTTCGATAGGCCTAGCTTCTTATCCTTGTTCTGATTTCTACCTTGCAGTCTACTATATACAGCCTCCCCTTTCCATTTGATACAAATGCATAAATGCTTAGTAGCGGACGTAAGACTCGCGGGTATGCTAGATACTCACCCTTACTTTTATTTCCCCCTTTTTGTTTTGCCTGATCGGCCACTGCAGTCGACGTTGGAGCCTTGGAGTCTAGGATCTGGAGATCCCCGATGCCGACCGCCGCAACGTGAAGATCCCCGACGACCAGGAGTAGATTGGAGGTTCCCAGGCAGGAGGCCTCACCTTTTCGATCGTTGTGTTTTTGTGCTGGCCTTGTTAAGGCAGATCATGTGTACCTTGTGTCTGTACTCAGATACTTTTGCTTCCGCTGACTTGGTGCTTTCGAGCTGTTGTATTCGAGCCCTCGTGGCCCCTGGCTTGTATTAAATAGCTTGTACTATTTTATTTGTAGAGTTGTGTTGTGATATCTCATCATGAGTCCCTGATCTCGATCGTGTACCTTGCGTGTATGATTACTGTACACGGCTTGATTTTGGGGGCGTCACAAGTTGGTATCAGAGCATACTACCTGTAGGACACCCCATCCAACTCCTCGGTCGAAGTCGAGTCTGGTCTTTGCAAAACTACTTTACTAACAGTGTCGTGTGGCTTATCAGCCCACGTCGCAAACTGGGTTGTATTAGGATCGTTTTCTCCGTACCTTTACTCTGGGATTCTACTCTCTTATCCTTTCGGGTAATTTTGCTAACTCTGAAATTAGGATCTCGTGGTCGCATCTACCCGGAGAGCCCTTCACCCAAGATGATCGCTTGCTTCACCTGAAGATTTCGAAGATACTCTCAGATAAATTCTCGAGACCCTACGTGTTCATCGCCTTGCAATCCCCTTCCACCAATAAGTCCGTATGGATAATTACATCCACCTCCCGATCTGAAAATCATAATTCCCTTGTACTCCAGCATCGAATTATTCCGATGCTTCTATCACCCGATGCCTGTGCATTCTTTCTCCTTCTGGTTGAGTGCCGATACTCACATCAGATTCTTTGCGAACCAACCCGACCTTTGGTGGATTATTATTCGACTAATCTTTCATGGCTTCTTCCATTTGTCAATCGGATTCATCGTGTGAAATACCATCTTTGCCCCTTGACGATTGGTTTTATCATCGACAACTTCCCTTGACTCTCTGCCAATACAACTTCGTCGTGTATGTCGTGCTCTGCTTTCCCTTGGGAAAGATATACACCTGTTACTTGTGAATCATCACATTTTTCTTTCCATTGGTTTGTTTAACGTTTCTTGGAATGTAACTTAACTGAGCAGTGATAATTCCTCTGCTTATGTAAACACCTCGGTGTACAACCTCGTCAGCAACACCTTGTTGCCATTGTTGATGACATTTCGGTAACCACCGGGACGAGAACTTTGCCAATTGGTCTGCCTCGTATTAACGAGTAGGAGATGGTTCTCAATGTCCACTGCCCCTGGTACCGATGTTGTTGCCGACATAGCTCATGAGTTGTTATCTAAACATCCTTGCATCGTGATCGCGTAATATGCCACCACTCTAAGTCACCGTTCCACAAGATCGAAACCTGACTCTTTTGTACATCCCCGTTCTCGAGGACTATTCCTCGTGCTTGACCTCGTATGCCATTCACGAGTCACCTACCTTGTGATATTCAGTCCAGTATCAGACGCAGTGCTTATGCTTGATGCTCTGGACCCCCTTTTTCATCGTGCGTCACTGACATCGAATGCATGTCTGTCAGCTTGAAACTTCCCATACCTTCTTTTGTTTTTCTCGATGTATTGCCCTGAGTTTAAACTCGGAAGATACTTTGTACCCCATTCCCTCGGACAACCTTGGTTGATTAACCTTGTACCGATCCGACCCCCCCCCCCCCTCAAGTTTTCCTCCGACCCTATTCGTAAGTACGATGAAGATCCTGTATGAAGAATGACAACTCGTAGAGATGCACTGATGCAGACAAAAGGAATACATCAACGAGAAGGACTGACTTCTTCGAGAAGGACAACAAGCATCAGAAGAATCATTTGAATGCGAAAACGAAACTTTAGTCCTTGCACTAACTTTAATTCTCGGGGCGAGAATTCTTTGTAGTGGGGGACATTTGTAACACCCTCAATGTCAAGCTACCGTGATCACTCTGTTAATGACTAATCACAGTGGTTAATCTTGTATTGATCATCATTAATTCTAATCATGTTTAAAATCCCCCTTGTGATGGAATTAAAAACAAATTGGAAAATAAAGTTGTGCCAAAATGTTGGAAAATATTCTAAATAAGGCAAATAATCTGTAGGTGATGGAAAAATAGAAATAACCATTTAATAAAATATTTGCATAACCTAGCCTAATTAAAATCGTGCTAAAACAATAACTTTGTCCCATTTAATATGAAAGCAATACTCAATTGAATTTATTTGGAGCCGTAAATTTTGGTAGCAATGTAGAATAATGTTACATGAATATTAAGGCCAATTTCACAATTTACAAAATTGTGTTACTAGCCAAAACTAAGTTGAACAGAAAACAAAAGGGTAAAACAAAAAAGACCAGAAATGAAAAAGGCTTTGTTGTGCCAGGGAAACGCCCCACTGGGCCCATCTCTCTCACCCCCGTCCAAGCCCAGCCCACCCGGGGCTCCCCCTTCACCTCCCCTATTCAACCGCGTCGTGGCACGCATCCATGGCGCCACGACCGTAGCCGTCGCCGTGGCGGCCATCGTGCGGCTCGCCGGCGAGATTAAGTCGCTGCCCGCGCCCTCGACCGAAACCCTAACCCTAGATCAACACGGCGCCCCCACCCCTTTCCCTCGTTGTCGTCCCGCTCGCCCGAAAGCCGTCGTCAACGCCGTCGTGAACGCACACGGCCACCGTGCTCCCCGGAGCGTGCCACCGTGTCTGAGGGCATGATGGCTTCTCGCCCCTTCGTTGGTTTCCCCAAATGTAAGGTTGAGATGTAGTGCAGCAACAGTTTTCCCTCGGTGAAGATACCAAGGTTTGTCTCCAGCAGGACTCCAGAGATGATAAGTAGGTGTCAGCGGCGCAACTGACGCGGACCTGCACACAGACACAGATAACTTTGTTCCCAACAAAGTTCATAGAGGTTGTCAATCTCTCCTGTCTTGTTGTTTACAAAGGATAAAATGCAATGGATAATGATAGAAAATAAAAGTGGTAAAGTAAATGTAGAGTGGAAACAGTGATAAGGATATGGACCGGGATACGTGATGTTCGCTAGTGATGTCTCTCTCCCAAAAGACGATAAAATTGCTATGCGAGGTAAACAAATTACAGAAAGGTAATTGACAGGATTATGAATGCACCGATATGCTAGCTATGCTACAAAAGAAAGGAAGAGGTTCAAAAGCACGGGCAGTACGCCAAAGTAAGTAGACCGAAATCCATCTGCATCTACTACTAATCATCCACCTTGAGATATCTATCCAGAACATCTCGCTGGTATTAAGTTGCGAGCCCCACCCACAGTGTAAACCCAAAGCAACAGACAACTGCATTAAAAAGAACTTTGCGTAAAGTAAACAATCCTTGCAACCCCGGTTACAAGCACCGTTTTTCCCCCTTGTGGCAACAACACATCCCCTAGACTCATGTTTCTGTCACTCAAGCGTGTCATCAGGGAGGCATGAACCCACAATCTAGCACAACGCTCCCTCTTGGAGTCAGTACCTACTACTTGGCCAAAGCAATAAACAGCAACGGAGAACATGCAAGAATTACTTAGGAACAAAAATATAAGAGATAAAAACCAAATATATTACTCTATCACAATCTGAACATAATCTCATAATCCATCAGATCCGATAAAACTCAACATAGCAATAGCAGAAATATTACAAAGGTGCCTCGATCATGTAGGGTAGCTCACGAGGTCTAAACAATGAAGATCAAAGAGGGGAGGATAACATCACATAACTACTGATCACGGACCCATGGTCCAAGGAAAAATACTCACGAGACATCCGGGGAGCATCCATGGTGGAGAGGAGACTCACGGAGGTCAATCCTCCCTCTGGCAGGGTGCCGGGAAGAGGTCTTCTGGTGCTCCCGATCTTGGAAGCGCGGCGGCGGCGGAACAGAGGCGAGTTCCCGGAATAGGGTTCTCATTCTGGAGTTTTCCCGTGAAGGGGGATAAATAGGCGAAAGGGGGCAGCCAGAGGTGGGCCAGGGGCCCCAGGCGCCCCCCTGGCGCGGCCAGGGGTGGGGCCGCGCCGGGTGGCCGCCTGGCCCCCCTGGCTCCCCTCTGGCCCCTCCCGGGCTCTTCTGTAAGCTTCCTGTACGCTGATTTTTTCTGTATTTTTCCCGGAATTTTTCTGGCACTTTTTATATGGGGGAAAACTGAAATAGAAAAACAGCAGAAAACAGGAACTGGCACTGGGGTGCACTGAGTTAATAGGTTAGTCCAAATATGATGAAAAGTGTATGAAAGTGTATCTAGATCATAGCAATATCATACAAAACATGCATGGGGCAAGCAGAAATTATAGATACGTTTTTGACGTATCAGCGCTCCAACAGGTAGGAAGGTAAACTCTGTCGAGGAAATTACCTCAATGAAAAAGTTGACTTAATTATGTCTCTACTTACCAAGCAACCCTCTATTGATCCTCATGATGTTGCTTTAAATTCTTTGGTTGCTCAAGAACAAGTAGATGTGAACTTTATTGCTAGAAACAACTTCAACAACAATGCTTATAGGGGAAATTTTGCTAGCAATTCTAAGTAATTCTTGCATGCTCTCCGTTGTTGTTTATTGCTTTGGCCAAGTAGTAGGTAGTGACTCCAAGAGGGAGCGTTGTGCTAGATTGTGGGTTCATGCCTCCCCGATGACATGCTTAAGTGACAAAAACATGAGTCTAGGGGATGTGCTGTTGCCACAAGGGGGAAAACAACGGTGCTTGTAACCGCGGTTACAAGGATTGTTTACTTTACGCAAAGTTCTTTTTAATGCAGTTGTCTATTGCTTTGGGTTAAACTTTGGGTGGGGCTCGCAACTTAATACCAGCGAGATGTTCTGGATAGATATCTCAAGGTGGATGATTAGTAGTAGATGTAGATGGATTTTGGTCTACTTACTTTGGCGTACTGCCCGTGCTTTTGAACCTCTTACTTTCTTTTGTAGCATAGTTAGCATTGCAGTGCGTTCATAATCCTGTCAATTGCCTTTCTGTAATTTGTTTACCTCGCATAGCAATTTTATCGTCTTTTGGGAGAGAGACATCACTAGCGAACATCACGTATCCCGGTCCATATGCTCATTATTGTTTCCAAGCTATATTTAGTTTTCTGCATTTACCTTCAAGTTGCTATCATTATCCCTTGCGTTTTATCATTTGTGAACAACAAGACCGGAGAGATTGACAACCTCTCTGAACTTCGTTGGGAACAAAGTTATCTGTGTCCGTGTGCATGTCCGCGTCAGTTGCGCCGCTGACACCTACTTATCATCTCTGGAGTCCTACTGGAGACAAACCTTGGTATCTTTACTGAGGGAAACTCGCTGCTGTAATGCATCACGCCTTCCACTTGGGGCCTACCAACGAAGGGCGAGAAGCCAATAAGCAAGAGAATTTCTGGCGCCGTTGCCGGGGACTCCAAGTGCTAAGATAGGGGAGTTGCACACTACCCTTTACCTTTGTTTTTTAGTCTTGTTGTTTTATCTTTCAGTTTTTATCTTTGTGTCTTTTATCAAAAACTACAAAAAAATCTGCCACACTTGATGCTACTATGGGTTCCACTGAAAACACCAAGTTGTGTGACTTCACTAGTCACAACAACCAGGACTTTATCTGCACTCCCATTGCCACACCTGCCACTTCAGCTACCTCTTATGAAATTAATCCTGCTTTGCTAAACCTTGTTATGAGAGATCAGTTCTCTGGTGCTGGAGATGATGCTGCTTTACACTTGAATAATTTTGTTGAATTATGTGATATGCAAAAGTATAAAGAAGTAGAAGGTGATGTTGTTAAGCTTAAGCTCTTTTCTTTCTCTTTAAGGGGAGACGCTAAAATCTGGTTTCAATCTTTGCCTAGAAATAGCATAGATTCTTGGGATAAGTGCAAAGATGCTTTTATAGGGAAGTACTACCCTCCTGCTAAGATTATCCAATTGAGGAGTAATATTATGAATTTTAAGCAATTGGATAATGAACACGTTGCCCAAGCTTGGGAACGAATGAAATCTCTTGTTAAGAAATGCCCTACACATGGTTTGACTACTTGGATGGTTATCCAGACTTTTTATGCAGGCTTGAACTTTACCTCGCGGAACCTGTTAGATTCGGCCGCGGGAGGAACCTTTATGTCAACTACACTTGGTGCTGCCACGAAGCTTCTCGATGAAATGATGACCAATTATTCCCAATGGCACATCGAACGCGCTCCAACAGGTAGGAAGGTAAATTATGTCGAGGAAATTACCTCCCTCAATGAAAAAGTTGATTTAATTATGTCTCTACTTACCAAGCAACCTTCTATTGATCCTCATGATGTTCCTTTAAATTCTTTGGTTGCTCAAGAACAAGTAGATGTGAACTTTATTGCTAGAAACAACTTCAACAACAATGCTTATAGGGGAAATTTTTGCTAGTAATCCTTGACCGTTTCCATCTAACTATGGGAACAACAACACTTACCCTAGCAACAAGAACCCCTCTTCTGAATTAGAAAGCATCCTTAGAGACTTTATCACTACCCAAAAAGCCTTCAACAAAAATGTAGAAGAGAAATTATCTAAAATAGATAATCTCTCTTTGAAGGTAGAAAGCTTAGCCCTTGATATTGAGATGCTTAAAATTAGGACCTCCCCCCTTGAGGAGAATAAAGCCACTCCTATTAATGCTATCCAGTTACAAATCAATGAAAAATTAGGATGATGGCTAAACTTAAAGAAAGATGGGCTAGCGAAAAAGAGGAAGATGATAGAATTAAGAGCCTTCCTACACACCACACAGTTGCCACTATCCAAATTGTTGAGGACACTCAAACTATTAGCACCCAATGCACTCCTAGTCCCGTTGGACCTATTAATGGTGATGCTAATACCTCAACCATAGAAAAAGAAACTCCTATGAACATAGAGGGTTTCAAACAAGTGAGCCTAGATGACACTACTACCACCTTTGATAGTAGTGATATTGATTTTGATAGTTGCACCCTCTCAGAAGCTATTAGCTTGTTACACAAAATGTCTAGAGACCCCCACACTAGCACACTTAATCTTGCCTTCACGGAGCATATCACAAATGCTCTTATCAAAGCTAGGGAGGAGAAGCTTAGAGTAGAAGCCTCCATACCTAGGAAGCTAGATGATGGTTGGGACCCTATGATCAAAATTAAATTGAATAACGTCTCTTGCTATGCTTTATGTGATGTTGGAGCTAGTACCTCCTTTATGCCCAAAAGAATATTTGATATGTTTGAATTGAAGTCTTTTGAGCCTTGTTCTTTTGGTGTTCGTCTTGTTGATTCTTCCATAAAGAAACTTTGGGGAATATCGACGATGTTATTATCATTGTCAATGACAACTATGTTCCCGTTGATTTTATTATTATGGATATAGAGTGTGAACCTTTGTGTCCAATTATTTTGGGACGTCCTTTTCTTCGCACCGTTGGTGCGGTTATTGACATGAAAGAGGGGAATATAAAATTCCAATTCCCATTCAAAAAGGGGATGGAAAACTTCCCTAGAAAGAAAATTAAGTTACCTTTTGAGTCCGTTACTCGGGCTAGTTATTCTCTTTCTCTTGATAAAACTTGATTCTTCTTTTTGCATCATGCCTAGCTAATGGCTTTAAAGAAGCGCTTTCGGGAGGCAGCCCGCAACGAATTTAGGTTTTTATTTTTTGCTTTTGTTGTGTCTTGATGTTTGGTACTTCAGTAGAAACATCATTGTATCTTTATTTTTCAGCTTTGTGCCAAGTTATAGCCTCTTACGGCAAGGGAAGTAAAAGTTGTGACATGCTGTCCAGAAAACAGATTCTGTCCTCGTGACCAGAAAAATTCCAGAAAAATCCCAGTTCATCTTTTTGAGCTGAAGTTTTTACACAGTATGCTCTATACAATTAAGAAACTTCCGTATGTTCTGGGTTTTTTTGATTTGAGTTGCAGAAGTATCCCTAAAAAATTCTTTACTATCTGCTGTTCTGTTTTTCACAGATTCTGACACGATTTGTCTCTCCTTACTTTTGCAAACCTTAAGCTTGCTTTTTCTTTGCAAAAACTTTTTGGCACTGTTGAGAAACAGTAGCTCTTAAAGATTATCTTTATATCTAGTGGAGAAAAATTATTTATTAAGGGTACTAACCTCTCTAATCAGCTTATGATGAGTTATGTATGAAGGGAATTTTCAAGTGTGCGATAGAAGATGATGAAAGAAGATCCAGGAGTGTCAAGCGCTCAAGCTTGGGGATGCCCCCATGCATCCCCAATAAATATTCAAGGAGACTCAAGCATCTAAGCTTGGGGATGCCCCCGTGCATCCCCTTCTCCATCAACAATCATCAGTTCGTCCTTTGTCTCACTATATTTTTATCACTTCATGCGTTATGTGCTATGCTTGGAGCGTCTCGCTCTTAGGTTTTGTTTTTAGTTTTCTTTAGCTTTTATTGCTGTTCATAACAAGTTAGATCCTTTCTTAATTTGTGTGGGAGAGAGACACGCTCCACTTTCAAAATCTAGAACACATCATAGGAGTTTTCCTGCCTATCTTTTTGCTGTTGTGTGTTCTTTATCTTTCCATAGCTACTTCCATGTTTAGTTTTAGTCTTAGTTTGTCTTTAGCAAGAGGTTTGGCTTTTGTTTAGTTTGTTGCTGCAACTCTTTTTAGTTTTCATGTTTATCTTGTTAAGAGATTTGGTTGTTGCACTGAGTTGTGTCTTGTCTTGAAAGTAGGTAATTGAGGTTGCTATTTAATTTTAGTAGTAGCTTGCAATAGTTTTGAGGTATTGTTGTGAGTAATGTTTGGACTTCTGGTGTCAAGAGCTCTTGCCTATTAGTGATAGGTGTTGTATTTTGGGCAATCCGTGTTTATTTTCAAAACCTACCAAACTAGTTGAGAACTCTAGCTACTAGATGGATCACTACTCTTCTGAGGAGTCGAATATTAGAGTACACTCACGTACCATGAGTCGAGGATGCGCAAGGATAACCAAGCCCCCATACACTCCTCCTCGGGGTACTTGTCTCTTTGTGAACCTCCTCATTAGATTGAGAGTTACCGATAATAAGTGCATGAGTTCTTCGGACTAATGTAAGTATTGAGAGTTGACACTTCCACCTTCCCATATTTTGCTAGCCTTTCCCGTGCCGTGCATTGCCTTCTTCTCACTCTGAGAGTTGGTGTCCACCTTCGCCGGTACATCCAAACCCTTGGCATGATACGCTCTATCATCATAAGCCTCCCTTTATCCTTCCTCAAAACAGCCACCATACCTACCTATCAAGGCATTTCCATAGCCTTTCCGAGTTACATTGCCATGCAACATCCACCTCTTCATGACTTGATCTTCATGTCATACATGTTCCTGCTACACTGGCAGCGACATACATTGCATACTTCGTGATAGTTACATCTTCTTTATTATTTTGAGTACCTTGTAAAGTGTGAAAGATCTCCTTTACCTTCTTGTAAAATAGAGTGTTGCCCTTAAGTGAGGAAAAGATCCCAAAGTGGACACATTAAAAGATCCCAAAGAGGACAAATGAGAGTTAAATAGAAAAGAGCCATTGAGGCCACCAAAAAATACAAAAAAATAGAAAAAAGAGAAAAAAGAAATAAAAAGAGACAAGGGGGCAACACTACTATCCTTTTGAGAGATCCACACTAGTACTCCCTTTATATCCTTGTACTCCATAGAGATGATCTTTTTGCATATAGTTTGGAGAGCTTCCTAGCTCGTATGCGCATCTGTTGCATGGCAATCCCTACTCCTCACATCATACCTATCATTTGGCATCTCTTGCCTATGATTGTCCTCATTGATGTGAGCCTTTCTCATCCTTTTTGTCTTCCTCCTACACCATATTTCTCTCTTTGCCATCCTAAGTGTCAACTCTCGTGCTTACGCTCATCCATTGCATGAGTGCTTAAAATATCGAAAAGGAGTGGATCAAATTGACTTGTACCTGGCTAGTGGTCTGGGGACGAGTCAAGATAAGATTCCAAAGAGGACCAAGTGTGAAACTTTAGTAGATTGAGTTCTCAACAAAAATACTTTTTCTCTCGTATTCCCTATCCTCCTTTCCTGCACGCAAACACCATTTGGAGACATTCGAGTCACGGACAGCAAGAGCTCTTGCACCTTTTGTTCTTTTGTTACTTGTTTCAATGCTAATATAGACTCTTGCCTGTTATGACTTGAATTGAATCTCTAACCTTGATTGCTTTACTTTTCAAAGTTCTTTTATTGTTGCTAGCATGTCACCACAGAAATTATGCTTGTTATCATTTACCTACTCGAGGACGAGCAGGAATTAATCTTGGGGATGTTGATACGTCCAAAACGTATCGATAATTTCTGCTTGCTCCATGCATGTTTTGTGTGATATTGCTATGATCTATATACACTTTCATACATTTGTGATCATATTTGGACTAACCTATTAACTCAGTGCACCCCAGTGCCAGTTCCTGTTTTCTGCTGTTTTTCTATGTCAGTTTTCCCCCATATAAAAAGTGCCAGAAAAATTCGGGAAAATTCAGATAAAAAATCAGCGTGACGGAAGCTTCGAGAAGAGCCCGGGAGGGGCCAGAGGGGAGCCAGGGGGGGGCCAGGCGGCCACCCGGCGCGGCCCCACCCCTGGCCGCGCCAGGGGGGCGCCTGGGGCCCCTGGTCCACCTCTGGCTGCCCCCCTTCGCCTATTTATCCCCCGTCACGGGAAAACTCCAGAACGAGAACCCTATTCCGCGAACTCGCCTCTGTTCCGCCGCCGCCGCGCTTCCAAGATCGGGAGCACCAGAAGACCTCTTCCCGGCACCCTGCCGGAGGGAGGATTGACCTCCGGGAGTCTCCTCTCCACCATGGATGCTCCCGGGATGTCTCGTGAGTAGTTTTACTTGGACCATGGGTCCGTGATCAGTAGCTATGTGATGTTCTCCTCCCCTCTTTGATCTTCATTGTTTAGACCTCGTGAGCCGCCCTACATGATCGAGGCACCTTTGTAATATTTCTGCTATTGCTATGTTGAGTTTGATCGGATCTGATGGATTATGAGATTATGTTCAGATTGTGATAGAGTAATATATTTGGTTCTTATCTCTTGTATTTTTGTTCCTAAGTAATTCTTGCATGCTCTCCGTTGCTGTTTATTGCTTTGGCCAAGTAGTAGGTAGTGACTCCAAGAGGGAGCGTTGTGCTAGATTGTGGGTTCATGCCTCCCCGATGACATGCTTGAGTGACAGAAACATGAGTCTAGGGGATGTGTTGTTGCCACAAGGGGGAAAACAACGGTGCTTGTAACCGCGGTTACAAGGATTGTTTACTTTACGCAAAGTTCTTTTTAATGCAGTTGTCTGTTGCTTTGGGTTTACACTTTGGGTGGGCTCGCAACTTAATACCAGCGAGATGTTCTGGATAGATATATCAAGGTGCATGATTAGTAGTAGATGCAGATGGATTTCGGTCTACTTACTTTGGCGTACTGCCCGTGCTTTTGAACCTCTTCCTCTCTTTTGTAGCATAGTTAGCATTGCGGTGCGTTCATAATCCTGTCAATTGCCTTTCTGTAATTTGTTTACCTCACATAGCAATTTTTATCGTCTTTTGGGAGAGAGACATCACTAGCGAACACCACGTATCCCGGTCCATATTCTCATTATTGTTTCCAAGCTATATTTACTTTTCTGCATTTACCTTCAAGTTGCTATCATTATCCCTTGCGTTTTATCATTTGTGAACAACAAGACTAGAGAGATTGACAACCTCTCTGAACTTTGTTGGGAACAAAGTTATCTGTGTCTGTGTGCAGGTCCGCGTCAGTTGCGTCGCTGACACCTACTTATCATCTCTGGAGTCCTACTGGAGACAAACCTTGGTATCTTTACTGAGGGAAAACTCGCTGTTGTACTGCATCACGCCTTCCACTTGGGGCCTACCAACGAAGGGCGAGAAGCCAATAAGCAAGCGCGCTCGATGTGCCATTGGGAATAATTGGTCATCATTTCATCGAGAAGCTTCGTGGCAGCACCAAGTGTAGCTGACATAAAGGTTCCTCCCGCGACCGAATCTAACAGGTTCCGCGAGGTAAAGTTCAAGCCTGCATAAAAATTCTGGATAACCATCCAAGTAGTCAAACCATGTGTAGGGCATTTCTTAACAAGAGATTTCATTCGTTCCCAAGCTTGGGCAACGTGTTCATTATCCAATTGCTTAAAATTCATAATATTACTCCTCAATTGGATAATCTTAGCAGGAGGGTAGTACTTCCCTATGAAAGCATCTTTGCACTTGTCCCAAGAATCTATGCTATTTCTAGGCAAAGATTGAAACCAGATTTTAGCATCTCCCCTTAAAGAGAAAGGAAAGAGCTTGAGCTTAACAACATCACCTTCTACTTCTTTATACTTTTGCATATCACATAATTCAACAAAATTATTCAAGTGTAAAGCAGCATCATCTCCAGCACCAGACTATTGATCTCTCATAACAAGGTTTAGCAAAGCAGGTTAAATTTCATAAGAGGTAGCTAAAGTGGCAGGTGTGGCAATGGGAGTGCAGATAAAGTCTTGGTTGTTGTGACTAGTGAAGTCACACAACTTGGTGTTTTCAGTGGAACCCATAGTAGCAGCAAGTGTGGCAGGTATTTTTGGTATTTTTGATAAAAGACACAAAGATAAAAACTGAAAGATAAACTAAGAAGACTAAAAAACAAAGGTAAAGGGTAGTGTGCAACTCCCCTATCTTAACACTTGGAGTCCCCGGAAACGGCGCCAGAAAACTTGCTTGATGGCTTCTCGCCCCTTCGTTGGTTTCCCCAAGTGTAAGGTTGAGATGTAGTGCCGCAGCAGTTTTCCCTCGGTGAAGATACCAAGGTTTTTCTCCAGCAGGACTCCAGAGATGATAAGTAGGTGTCAGCGGCGCAACTGACGCGGACCTGCACATAGACACAGATAACTTTGTTCCCAATGAAGTTCAGAGAGGTTGTCAATCTCTCCGGTCTTGTTGTTTACAAAGGATAAAATGCAAGGGATAATGATAGCAAATAAAAGAGGTAAAGTAAATGTAGAGTGGAAACAGTGATAAGGATATGGACCGGGATACGTGATGTTCGCTAGTGATGTCTCTCTCCCAAAAGAAGATAAAATTGCTATGCGAGGTAAACAAATTACAGAAAGGCAATTGACAGGATTATGAACGCACCGCAATGCTAACTATGCTACAAAAGAAAGGAAGAGGTTCAAAAGCACGGGCAGTACGCCAAAGTAAATAGACCTAAATCCATCTGCATCTACTATTAATCATCCACCTTGAGATATCTATCCAGAACATCTCGCTGGTATTAAATTGCGAGCCCCACCCAAAGTGTAAACCCAAAGCAACAGACAACTGCATTAAAAAGAACTTTGCGTAAAGTAAACAATCCTTGCAACCGCGGTTACAAGCACCGTTGTTTTCCCCCTTGTGGCAACAACACATCCCCTAGACTCATGTTTCTGTCACTCAAGCGTGTCATCAGGGAGGCATGAACCCACAATCTAGCACAACGCTCCCTCTTGGAGTCACTACCTACTACTTGGCCAAAGCAATAAACAGCAACGGAGAACATGCAAGAATTACTTAGGAACAAAAATATAAGAGATAAAAACCAAATATATTGCTCTATCGCAATCTGAACATAATCTCATAATCCATCAGATCCTATCAAACTCAACATAGCAATAGCATAAATATTACAAAGGTGCCTCGATCATGTACGGCAACTCACGAGGTCTAAACAATGAAGATCAAAGAGGGGAGGAGAACATCACATAGCTACTGATCACGGACCCATGGTCCAAGGAAAACTACTCACGAGACATCCGGGGAGCATCCATGGTGGAGAGGAGACTCCCGGAGGTCAATCCTCCCTCCGGACGGGTGCCGGGAAGAGGTCTTCTGGTGCTCCCGATCTTGGAAGCGCGGCGGCGGCGGAACAGAGGCGAGTTCGCGGAATAGGGTTCTCCTTCTGAAGTTTTCTCGTGACGGGGGATAAATAGGCGAAAGGGGGAAGCCAGAGGTGTGCTAGGGGCCCCAGGCGCCCCCCTGGCGCGGCCAGGGGTGGGGCCGCGCCGGGTGGCCGCCTGGCTCCCCCTGGCTCCCCTCTGGCCCCTCCCGGATCTTCTGGAAGCTTCCTGTACGCTGATTTTTTCTGTATTTTTCCCGGATTTTTTCTGGCACTTTTTATATGGGGGAAAATGAAATATAAAAACAGCAGAAAATAGGAACTGGCACTGGGGTGCACTGAGTTAATAGGTTAGTCCAAATATGATCAAAAGTGTATGAAAGTGTATCTAGATAATAGCAATATCACACAAAACATGCATGGAGCAAGCACAAATTATGGATACGTTTTGGACGTATCAGGGCACCGCCGTCGTCGCCTACGCCACCGCGCCGCAGGAATTGAGCCGGGAGCCCCTCCACACTGTGCCACGTCGTCGTTCCCCTCTGCAGCCCCGTCGCTCGCCGTCGTCAATTCCGACTGCCTCGAGCCCTCATCGAGCTTACTGCCACCACCGCTGCTCTCACGGTGAGCTTGCCCAGCTTCCCCTTGCGCTCGCTCTCCCTCCCTCTCCTGGTAACCGCCGTCGCCATGGGAGCAGTGCTCCGGCCGCCGCCGCACTGAACGTCGCCGCCGCCCTAGTCCCTCCCAGCGCGCGCCAGTGACACTGGCGTGCTCCTGGTGAGCTGTAGGTCACACCCCACTAGTGCACACTTGAGGATCTCCACCGCATCCGCCTTCCCGTCGAAGTCCGAGGACCATCGTCGCTACGGCTCGACGCCGGCGACCATTCCGACCACCCCAGCGCCCACAACCACCACCCATCGACGCGACATGCTCCAAGCCGTCGAACGCGCCCTCCCACGCCCTCTCTCATACCCTTTAACATGCACGGGCACAAGCTCGCCGCCGGCCATCACCGCCGGTGACGTCCCCGTGACACTTGAAAACTCCCTTCATACATAACTCATCATAAGCTGATTAGAGAGGTTAGTACCCTTAAAAAATAATTTTTACCCACTGGATATTCTTTGTTTCTCAAGATTTCCAAAAGGTTTTTCAAAGAAAAAACAAGCTTAAGGTTTGCAAAAGTAAGGAAAGTTAAAACGTGGTAGAATATGTGAAAAACAGAACAACAGGTAGTAGAGAATTTTTTCGAGGCACTTCTGCAACTCAAATAAAAAAACTCAAAACATACGAAAGTTTCACAATTGTCTATAGCATGTTGTGTAAAAGATTCAGCTCAAAAAGATGAACCGGTGATTTGTTTTGATTTTTTCCGACAAGAAGACAAAATATGTTTTCGGGACAACGTGTCACAACTTTTGCTTCCCTTGTCATAAGAGGATATAACTTGGCACAAAGCTTGAAAATAAAGATACAATGATGTTGCTACAGTAGTAACAATAATCAAGACCACTAAGAACATAAGTAAAAATATCTTGGGTTGCCTCCCAACAAGGGCTTTCTTTTACGCCTTTAAGCTAGGCATAAGACAAAAGAAGAATCAAAGGTCTCCAAGATCATCGGAGTCATAAAAACCTTCAAATTGATTTTCAACAAGATCATTCTTCTTCTTCCTAGGAAAGAGGTACTTACCTTTCGCCTTACCACGTAAGCGTATGTGCCCGTTACCAATATCAATGAAGCCTTTCATAGCTCAGAGGAAGTCCCTCCCAAGTACGATGTTCTTTGGTTTGGCTCCATGATGAAGAAATCCATCGGTGCAACCCTATGGAGGAACGCAACTTGGACTTCTTTTACCTTTCCTTTAACCTCTGAAATATCTCCATTAGCATGTTCATGATAAGATGACAATTTATCCATATCTAGTTTCAAAGATCATAAACTATTTTTGCCATGGTAGAAACTATGGATCCAAGATCACAAAAAGCAAGGAAGTCTTGGTTAGAGATGCTAATCCTAACAAAGGGCTTCCAATCATCATCTATTTACAACATTTCTTTCTTATTGGTCTTAAATTACTCTACTTTTCCCAAGTCTAGAGCATCCATCCTTTTTCAATAGTGGCAAGCCTATCTATAACAGTATCAATACTACGATCATAAACAAAATAACTAGATAGACCATGCAAAATATCAAGAGCTCTGGCTTCATCACACTCTAAAAAGTCTCCTTCAGCTATAATATAAAGAGAGTGTTTACACCACTTTAAAAGACCATGGTAAAAAAATTAAGCACAATTTTTATAGGTATCCAAGGCATAATTCTTTTATGTGCTTCAGAAATTCTGTCCCATGCCTTCTTCATATTTTCTCCATCCCTTTGACGGAAATCGAGAACTTCCGATTCCCGCAAAGCACCAAGTCCTAACATGTTCATCTAAACAAGGAGGACTACTAACAGCAAGATAAATAATTTTTTGTGATTTTTGATATAAGACACAAAGATAAAAACTGGAAGGTAAACTAACAAGACTAAAAAGAAAAGGTAAAAGGTAGTGTCTAGTGCAACGCCTCCCCGGCAACGGCGCCAGAAATTCGCTTGATGACAAGAGAGTTGTCTAGTGCAACGCCTCTCCTCGTTGGATGTAGGATAACGACAAATTTCCCCTATGTAGAGGATAGGGTTTATCTCCCGTAGGACTCCGGCAATGATAAGTAGGTGGTTCAGCAAGTGATGCACCGTCTGAAATAAATCACTTGCTTCTCCTGGACCTTCCCACAACACAAATAACTTTGCTCCCACCAAGTACAGAGAAATTATCAATCTCTCCGGCCTTGTTGTTTACAATGGATCAACACAACAGATAATGATAATGATAGCAACTGAAAGGTAAAAACAGAAAAGTAAATCAGCGTGTAAACAGTGATGAGAATATGGACCAAGGTCCCGTGATGTTCACTAATGGTGTCTCTCTCCCAAAAGACGATAAAACAACTATGCGAGGTAAACAAATTACAGTTGGGCAATTGACAGGATTATAAATGCACCGCAATGCTAACTATGCTACAAAGAAAGGAAGAGGCTCAAAAGCATGGGCAGTACGCCAAAATAAGTAGACCGAAATCCAACTGCATCTACTACTAATCATTCACCTTGAGATATCTATCCAGAACATCTTGCTGGTATTAAGTTGCGAGCCCCACCTAAAGTGTAAACCCAAAGAAACAGACAACTTCATTAAAAGCACTTTGCGTAAAGTACACAATCCTTGCAACCACGGTTACAAGCGTCGTTCTTTTCCCCCTTGTGGCAACATCACATCCCCTAGAATCATGTTTCTGTCACTCAAGCGTGTCATCGAGGGGCATGAACCCACAATCGAGCATAACGTTTCCTCTTGAAGTTACTACCTACTACTTGGCCAAAGCAATAAACAACAACGGAGAACATGCAAGAATTACGTAGGAACAAAAATATAAAAGATAAGAACCAAATATATTACTCTATCACAATCTGAACATAATCTCATAATCCATCAGATCCCATCAAACTCACCATAGCAACAGCAGAAAGATTACATATGTGCCTCGATCATGTAGGGCAGCTCACGAGGACTAAACCATGAAGAACAAAGAGGGGAGGAGAACATCACATAGCTACTGATCACATACCCATGGTCCAAAGGAAACTACTCAAGGCACATCCGGGAAGCGTCCATGGTGGAGGGGAAGCTCCCGGAGGTCGATCCTCACTCCGGCACGGTGCTGGGAAGAAGTCTGTTGGCGCTCCCAATCTTGGAAGCGCGGCGGCGGCGGAACAGAGGCTAGATCGTGAAAAAAGGGTTCTGTCTTCGGGGGTTTCGCATCACGGGGAATAAATAGGCGAAGGGGGCAGCCAGGGGGCCCACCAGGTGTGCAGGCGGCCACTCGGCGCGGCCCCACCCTAGGCCGCGCCACCTGGCCGCCTGGGCACCAGGTGGGGCCCCTCTGGCCCTCCTCCGGGTCTTTGGAAGGTTCCGTTGCCCTGATTTTTTATCCGATTTTTCCCGAATTTTTGGAGCACTTTTAATATGGGGGAAACCTGGAATAGAAAAACAACAAAAAACAGGAAGTTGCACTATGGTGCATTGAGTTAACAAGTGAGTCCAAATATGATCAAAAGTGTATCTCGATCATAGAAATATCACACAAAACATGCATGAAGCAAGCAGAAATTATAGATACGTTTGGGACGTATCAGAGCTCGCAATTTAATACCAACGAGATGTTCTGGATAGACATCTCAAGATGGATGATTCGTAGTAGATTCAGTTGGATTTCGCTCTACTTATTTTGGCGTACCGCCCATGCTTTTGAGCCTCTTCTTTTCTTTGTAGCATAGTTAGCATTGCGGTGCATTTTTAATCCTGTCAATTCTCCAATTGATATTTGTTTACCTCGCATAGCAGTTTTATCGTATTTTGGGAGAGAGACGTCACTAGTGAACATCATTGGACCTCGGTCCATATTCTCATCACTGTTACACACTCAATTTATTTTCTGCTTATACTTTCCATTCGCAATTATCATTATCATTATCCCTTGCGTTTGATCCTTTGTAAACAACAAGACCGGAGAGATTGACAACCTCTCTGAACTTCGTTGGGAGCAAAGTAACTTATTGTGTGTGCAGGTCCAGGTTAAGGGAGAAAAATCTCAAATGGCGTGTTGCTCGCTTCACCACCTACTTGTCGACCATGGAGTCCTACTGGTCGATACTCAACCTTGGTATCTTCACCAAGGGAAACTGCCGCTACGCTGCATCTCACCTTCCACTTGGGGTAACCAACGAAGGGCGAGAAGCCATTATCATCTCTCGCGTATCAATGCATTCCTAGCTCCTTCGGTCCTCTAGAATTTTCCTCCTTTTCGGAGCAGTTGGTAGAATGGCAGGGTTCTTTCTCCCAATCTGCTGATGAAGCGGCTCAAGGCTACCGGTCGCCCGGTGAGTTGCTGGACGCCATTGACGTCGATCGGTTCTTGCATCCTTGCGAGTGCTTGGACTTTTTCTGGGTTCGCTTCGACTCCACGGGCGGAGAGCATCTACCCGAGCAGTTTTCCAGTCGGGACGCCGAACACACATTTCTTTGGGTTGAGTTTGATCCTTTACTTTTTGAGCGCTGCAAAGGTCTATCGGAGGTCGTCGAGTAGCGTGTCTGCTGATACGTCTCAAACGTATCGATAATTTCTGCTCGTTCCATGCATGTTTTGTGTGATATTGCTATGATCTAGATACACTTTCATACACTTTTGATCATATTTGTACTAACCTACTAACTCAATGCACCCCATTGTCAGTTCCTGTTTTCTGCTGTTTTCCTATTCCAGGTTTCCCCCATATTAAAAATGCTCCAAAAATTCGGGAAAAAATGGATAAAAAATCAGCGCAATGGAGCCTTCCAGAATCACCAAAGTGGGGCCAGAGGGCCACCACCAGGTGTCCAGGAGACCACCTGGCGCGGCCAGGGGCCTAGCTGCGCCAGGGGGGCGCCTGGCCCCCTGGTGGCCCCCTGGCTGCCCCCCTTCGCCTATATATTCTCCGTCACGGGGAAACTCCAAAAAAAGAACCCTATTTCTCAAACTCGCCTATGTTCCGCCGCCGCGGCGCTTCCAAGATCAGGAGCACCGTCAGGACCCTTCCCGGCACCTTGCTGGAGGGAGGATCGACCTCCGGGAGCTTCTCCTCCACTATGGACGCTTCCCGGATGTGTCGTGAGTAGTTTCCTTTGTACCATGGGTCCGTGATCAGTAGCTATGTGATGTTCTCCTCCCCTCTTTGTTCTTCATAGTTTAGACCTCGTGAGCTGCCCTACATGATCGAGGCACATATGTAATTCTTCTGTTGTTGCTATGCTGAGTTTGATAGGATCTGATGGATTATGAGAATATGTTCAGGAGACAGTAATATATCTGGTTTTTATCTCTTATATTTTCGTTCCTAAGTAATTCTTGCATGTTCTCCGTTGTTGTTTATTGATTTGGCCAAGTAGTAGCTAGTGACTCCAAGAGGGAACGTTATGCTCGATTGTGGGTACATGCCCCCTGATGACACGCTTGAGTGACAGAAACATGAGTTTAGGGGATGTGCTGTGGCCATGAGGGGGAAAACAACGGTGCTTGTAACCGCGGTTGCAAGGATTGTTTACTTTACGCAAAGTTCTTTTTAATGCAGTTGTCTCTTGCTTTGGGTTTACACTTTGGGTATGGCTTATGTTCTGGATAAATATCTCAAGGTGGATGATTAGTAGTAGATGCATATAGATTTCGGTCTACTTATTTTGGCGTACTGCCCATGCTTATGAGCCTCTTCCTTTCTTTTGTAGCATAGTTAGCGTTGCGGTGCATTTATAATCCTGTCAATTGCCCATCTGTAATTTGTTTACCTCGCATAGCAGTTTTATCGTCTTTTGGGGGAGAGACATCACTAGTGAACATCACGGGACCCCGGTCCATATTCTCATCACTGTTGACAAGCTCATTTATTTTCTCGCATTTACTTTCAGTTGCTATCATTATCATTATCTCTTGTGTTTGATCCTTTGTAAACAACAAGACCGGAGAGATTGACAACCTATCTAAACTTCGTTGGGAACAAAGTTAATTGTGTTGTGTGCAGGTCCGCGTCAGGTGCACCGCTGACACCTACTTATCATCGTCGGAGTCCTACGGGAGACAAACCCTATCCTCTACATAGGGGAAATTTGATGCTATCCTGCATCTCACCTTCCACTTGGGGTAACCAACGAAGGGAGAGAAGCCATTACCACTTCCACGCCATCATCTGCGTTGTATGTTTTGATGACGATGTCATCGATGTAGACTTGGATGTTCCTGTTGATTTGGTCTCTTAGGCATGATTGCATCATCCGCTGGTACGTGGCTCCGACGTTCTTCAGTCTGAATGGCATCGTCCTCTAGAAGAATATGTCGTAGGCTGTGATGAATGATGTGTGCTCTTCGTCTTCTTCCTTCATCCTGATTTGGTTGTATCCTGAGCAGGCGTCGAGAAAGGACAGCAGGTCGCATCCTGCAGTTGAGTCGATGATCTGGTCGATCCTTGGGAGAGGGAAGTGGTCCTTTGGGAAGTGCTTGTTGACGGACACGTAGTCGACGCACATGCGTATTACGTCGGTGTCCTTTTTGGGCACGAGAACTGGGTTTGAGATCCAGGTGGCTTTCTTCGTCTCCCGGATGAATTGTGTGTCGAGTAGTCGGTTGACTTCTTCTCCAATTGCTCTGCGCTTTGGTTCGGAGAATCTGCGCAGTGCCTGCTTTACTGGCATGGTGTTCGGGTAGATTTGCACTGCGTGCTCTGCATACTCCCATGGTATTCCGGGCATGTCAGCCGGACACCGGGTGAAATTTTTCCACTCCTCGCGAAGAAAAGCCATGAGGGTTGTTGCTTGATTTTCTGGTAGATGGTGATAGCGCAAGAGTTGACGGGTATAGTTTGCTTGCTTCCCCGGCAACAGCACCAGAAGTTGCTTCGATGGCTTCTCGCCCCTCGTTGGTTACCCAAAGTGGAAGGTTGAGATGTAGATAGCAGCAAATCCCTCGGTGAAGATACCAAGGTTTGTCTCCAGTAGGACTCCAACAACGACAGGAAGGTGACAACGGCGCCAGCAGTTAGGCGGTTGACGTGGACCTGCACACACAACAGATAACTTTGCTCCCAACGAGTTCAGAGAGGTTGTCAATCCCTCCGGCCTTGTTGTTCACAAAGGATCAAAAGCAAGGGATAATAATGATAGTGATAGCAACGGAAAGGTAAATAAAGCAGGAAATAAATAGCGTGTGTAAACAGTATTGGAAATATGGACCGGAATCCCATGATGTTCACTAGTGATGTCTCTCTCCCAAAAGACGATAAAATAGCCATGCGAGGTAAACAAATTACAGCTGGGCAATTGGCAGGATTATGTGCGCAAACCTATGCTAACTATGCTATAAAGAAAGGCAGAGGCTCAAAAGCTTGGGAGGTACGCCAAGAAAAGTAGACCGAAATCCATCTGCATCTACCTACTAATCATCCACCTTGAGATATCTATCCAGAACATCTCGCTGGTATTAAGTTGCGAATCCCACCCAAAGTGTAAACTCAAAGCAACAGACAACTACATTAAAGAACTTTGCGTAAAGTAAATAATCCTTGCACCAGCAAGTACAAGCACCATTGTTTTCTCCCTTGTGGCAAACGCACATCCCCTAGACTCATGTTTCTGTCACTCAAGCTAGTCATCGGGGGGCGTGAACCCACAATCATGCATAACGCTCCCTCTTGGAGTCACTACCTACTACTTGGCCAAAGCAATAAACAACAACAGAGAACATGCAAGAATTACTCAAGAATATAAATATAAAAGAGGAGAATCAAATATATTACTCAAACACAATCTGAACATAGTCTCATAATCCATCAAATCCCAACAAACTTAGCATAGCAATAGCAGAAAGATGAAATATGTGCCTTGATCATGTAGGGCAGCTCACGAGGTCTAATCCATGAAGAACAAAGAGGGGAGGAGAACATCACATAGCTACTGATCATAGACCCATGGTCCAAGGTGGACTACTCACGGTTCATCCGGGAAGCATCCATGGTGGTGGAGAAGCTCCCAGAGGTGGTTCCTCCCTCCGGCAGGGTGCCGGGAAGAGGTCTCCTGGTGCTCCCGATCTTGGAAGCGCGGCGGCGGCGGAACAGAGGAGAGATCGCGAAAAAGGGTTCTGTCCCCGAGGGTTTCTCGTCACGGGGAATAAATAGGCGAAGGGGGCAGCCAGAGGTGGACTAGGGGCCCCAGGAGCCCCCTGTCACGGCCTAGGGGGTGGCCGTGCCAGGTGGCCGCCTGGGCCACCCTTGGCCCCCTCTGGCCCCACTATGGCTCTTCTGGAAGGTTCCCGTACGCTGATTTTCCTATATTTTTCCCAGAATTTTTCTGGCACTTTAAATAATGGGAAAACCTGAAATACAAAAACAGCAGAAAACAGGAACTGGCACTGGGGTGCACTGAGTTAATAGGTTAGTCCAAATATGATCAAAAGTGTATGGAAGTTCATCAATATCATAGCAATATCACACAAAAGAAGCATGGAGCAAGCAGAAATTATAGAAACGTTTTGGACGTATCAACATCCCCAAGCTTAATTCCTGCTCGTCCTCGAGTAGGTAAATGATAACAAACATAATTTCTGTGGTGACATGCTACCAACCATATAAGAACTTTTAAGTAAAGCAATCAAGGCATGCAATTCAATTCAAGTCATAACAGGCAAGAGTCTATATTAGCATTGAAACAAGCATCATAAGAACATAAAGGTGCAAGAGCTCTCGCTGTCCATGACTCGAATGTCTCCAAATGGTGTTTGCGTGCAAGAAAGGGTATAGGGATATACGAGAGAAAAGTATTTTTGTGTTGAGAACTCAATCTACTAAAGTTTCACACTTGGACTTCTTTGGAATCTTATCTTGACTCATCCCCAGACCACTAGCCAGGTACAAGTCAAAATGATCCACTCCTTTTCGATATTTTGAGCACTCATGCAATGGATGGGCGTAAGCAAGAACGTTGACACTTAGGATGGAAAAGAGAGAATATGGTGGAGGAGGAAGACAAAAAGGTGAGAAAGGCTCACATCAATGAGGACAATCATAGGCGAGAGAAAGCCAAATGATAGATATGATGTGAGGAGTAGGGATTGCCATGCAACGGATGCACATATGAGCTAAGGTAAGCTCTCCAATGGAACTAGTGGGAGTGCATCCAACTTGCTTGCTCAAGAAGACCTAGAGCTCATTTGAGGAGGCTCATAATTGGAATATACAAGCCAAGTTCTATAGTGTGAAGGTCCCCACAAAGCTATATGCATAAATGATAATCTCTATGGAGTACAAGATATAAGAGGGAGTACGAGTGTGGATCTCTTAAAAGGAATAGTAGTGTGCCCCCTTCTCTCTTTTTATTTCTTTTTCTCTTTTTCTATTTTTTGTATTTTTTTGGTGGCCTCAATGGCTCTTTCTATTTCTCTCAATTGTCCTCTTTGGGATCTTTTGATTTTTTCCTCTTTGGGATCTTTTCCTAACTTTAGGGGCAACACTCTATATATTACAAGAAGTATAGAAGATCTTTCACACTTTACAAAAGTACTCATCATAAAGAAAATGAAACTATCATGAAGTATGCAAATGTATGCCTCTGCCAGTGTAGCAGGATATGCAATGATACTAGCGTGTCATGTAGCAATGATTAGGGCAAGGCCCAACTAGCATGCGGCTCATCGATCAAGCAAGTAGAATGTATGACATGAAGATCAAGTCATGAGAAGGTGGATGTTGCATGGCAATATATCTCAGAAAGGCTATGGAAATGACTTGATAGGTAGGTATGGTGGCTGTTTTGAGGAAGGATATATGGAGGTTTATGATGACAGAGCGTATCGTGCCAAGGGTTTGGATGTACCGGCGAAGGTGGACGCCAACTCTCGGAGTGAGGAGAAAGCAATGCACGACACAGGAAAGGCTAGCAAAAGATGCAATGTATGCCTCTGCCAATGTAGCAGGAACATGTATGACATGAAGATCAAGTCATGAAGAGGTGGATGTTGCATGGCAATATATCTCGGAAAGGCTATTGAAATGCCTTGATAGGTAGGTATGGTGGCTGTTTTGAGGAAGGATATAAGGAGGTTTATGATGACAGAGTGTATCGTGCCAAGGGTTTGGATGTACCGGCGAAGGCGGACGCTAACTCTCGGAGTGAGAAGAAAGCAATGCACGGCATAGGAAAGGCTAGAAAAATATGGGTAGGTGAAAGTGTCAACTTTTGAATACTCACATTAGTCCGAAGAACTCATGCAATTATTATCGGTAACTCTCAATCAAATAAGGAGGTTCACAAAGAGGCAAGTACCCCGAGGAGGAGTGTATGGGGGTTTGGTTATCCTTGCGCATCCTCGACTCATGGTACGTGAGTGTACTCTAATATTCGACCCCTCCAAAGAGTAGTGATCCATCTAGTAGCTAAAGTTCTCAACTAATTTTGTAAGTTTTGAAAATAAACACGGATTGCCAAAAATACGACATCTATCACTAATAGGCTAAAGCTCTTGACACCAAAAGTCCAAACATTACTCGTAGCAATACCTCAAAACTATTGCAAATTACTACTGCAATTGAATAGCAACCTCAACTACCTACTTCAAGTCAAGACACAAAACTCAGTGCAACAGGCAAACTCTCTAAACAAGATAAACATGAAAACTCAAGAGAGTTCCAGCAACAAACTAAACAAAAGCTCTTAAAAAGATAAGCATGAAAACTAAGAGCTAAACATGACATCATCTATGAAAAAGATAAAGAACACACACATCAAAGATAAGCATGAAGAATCCTATGATGTGTTCTAGATTTTGAAAGTGGAGCGTGTTTCTCTCCCACACAAAGAAAGCTGGGTTCTAACTTGTTATGAACAGCAAGCAAAGCTAAAGAAAACTAAAAAGGAAATAAAGAGCATGACGCTCCAAGCATAGCACATAACGCATGAAGTGATAAAAATATAGTGGAACGAAAGACGAACTGATAATTGTTGATGGAGAAGGGGATGCACGGGGGCATCCCCAAGCTTAGACGCTTGAGTCTTCTTGAATATTTCTTGGGGATGCATGGGGGCATCCCCAAGCTTGAGCGTTTGACCCTCCTGAATCTTCTTTCATCATCTTCCCTCGCACACTTGAAAACTCCCTTCATACATAACTCATCATAATCTGATTAGCGAGGTTAGTACCCACAATAAAATAATTTTTCTCTACTGGAAATAAGGATAATATTAAAGAGCTACTATTTCTCAAGATTTCAAAAAAGTTTTTGCAAAGAAAAAGCAAGCTTAAGGTTTGCAAAATGAAGAAAAGGCAAAACAACACAGAATCCGTGAAAAACAGACCAACAGGTAGTAAAGAATTGTTTAGGGGCACTTATGCAACTCAAATCAAAAACCTCAGAACATACGAAAGTTCCGTAATTGTATATAGCACGCTTTGTTAAAAATTCAGCTCAAAAAGATGAAATGGGATTTTTCTGTGATTTTTCGCATCACGAGGACATTATCTGTTTTCTGGACAGCATGTCACAACTTTCACTTCCCTTGTCATATGAGGCTATAATTGGCACAAATCTTGAAAATTAAAGATACAATGATGTTGCTACAATAGTAACAATCATCAAGACCACTAAAAACAGAAGAAAAACAAAAAGGAAAACCTAAATTCGTTGCGGGCTGCCTCCCGAAAGCGCTTCTTTAAAGCCATTAGCTAGGCTTGATGCAAAAAGATCAAGTCTTATCAAGAAAATAACCAGCCCGTGTGACGGACTCAAAAGGTAACTTAATCTTCTTTCTAGGGAAGTGTTCCATACCTTTCTTGAGAGGGAATTGGAATTTTATAATCCCTTCTTTCGTATCAATAACAGCACCCACGGTGCGAAGAAAAGGACGTCCCAAAATAATTGGACAAGAAGGTTCACATTCAATGTCCATAATAGTAAAATCAACAGGAACATAATTGTCATTGACAATGATAAGAACATCATCAATCTTCCCCAAAGGTTTCTCTACGGAAGAGTCGACAAGACGAACACCAAAATAACAAGGATCAAAAGGTTTCAATTCAAATATATCATACATTCTTTTGGGCATAACGGAGGTACTAGCTCCAACATCACATAAAGCATAGCAAGAGAAGTTATTCAACTTAATTTTAATCATAGGATCCCAACCATCTTCTAGCTTTCTAGGTATGGAGGCTTCTACCCTAAGCATATCCTCCCTAGCTTTAATGAGAGCATTAGTGATATGCTCCGCGAAGGCAAGATTAAGTGTGCTAGTGTGGGTATCTCTAGACGTCTTGTGAAGGAAACAAATAACTTCAGAAAGTATGCAATTATCAAAATCAAGGTCACTACTATCAAGTAAAGTGGTAGTGGTGTCCTTTAGGCTCACTTGTTTGGTAGCTTCTATAGTCATAGGAGTTTCTTCTTCTACGGTTGAGGTCATAGCATCACCATTAATAGGTCCTATGGGACTAGGGGTGCATTGGGTGCTAAGAGTTTGGATATCCTCAACAACTTGGATAGTAGCAATGGTATGGTGTGTAGGAAGGCTCTTAATTCTATCTTCTTCCTCCTTTATAGTCGAAACCACTTCAGGTTTAGCTCCCATTTGGTTTATCAAAGTAGCCTGTGTGTGAGACATATTGGAAACTTGGGTTTCCGTGGTGGTGAGCCTAGTCTGAAGGTTAGAAATCTCAATGTTCAGACTCTCTAGTTGTATACCAATGTCTTGTAAGATAGAAGTATACTCATCTAATTGTCTAGAGAAGGTCCTATTTTGTTAATATTGGGTGTGCATGTAGTTCTTAGTGGCCTTCTCTATTTCCAAGAGTTTCTCATAACACGGCATGTCTCTATCTCTAGAGTTTCTGGTGCTAGGATAAGTGTTGTTGTTCCCATAGTTGTTGGAGGGGAACGGTCTAGGATTGCTACCAAAATTACTCCTATAAGCATTGTTATTGAAGTTGTTTCTAGAGATAAAGTTCACATCTACTTGATCTTGAGCAATCAAAGAATTTAAAGGAACATCATGAGGATCAATAGGAGATTGCTTGGTAAGTAGAGACATAATCAAGTCAACTTTTTCATTTAGGGAGGAAATCTCCTCGACAGAGTTTACCTTCCTACCTGTTGGAGATCTTTCGGTGTGCCATTGGGAATAGTTGGTCATCATCTCATCGAGTAGTTTTGTGGTAGCACCAAGCGTTGTTGACATAAATGTTCCTCCCGCGGCCGAATCTAACAAGTTCCGCGAGGTAAAGTTCAAGCCTGCATAAAAAGTTTGGATAACCATCCAAGTAGTCAAACCATGCGTAGGACAATTCTTAACAAGATATTTCATGCGTTCCCAAGATTGGGCAACGTGTTCATTATCCAATTGCTTAAAATTCATAATATTACTCCTCAATTGGATAATCTTAGCTGGGGGGTAGTACTTCCCAATAAAAGCATCCTTGCACTTATCCCAAGAATCTATGCTATTCATAGGCAAGGATTGAAACCAGATTTTAGCTCCTCCTCTCAAAGAGAAAGGAAAAAGCTTAAGCTTAAAAATATCACCATCTACTTCTTTGTACTTCTGCATATCACAAAGCTCAACAAAATTATTTAAGTGCAAAGAAGCAGCATCTCCAGCACCGGAGAATTGATCTTTCATAACAAGGTTCAACAAAGCAGGTTTAATCTCATAAGAAGGTGCTGAAGTGGCAGGTGGAGCAATAGGAGTGCAGATAAAGTCATTGTTGTTATGACTAGTGAAGTCACATAACTTGGTTTCTCGGAGGAACCCATAGTAGCAGCAAGCAAGATAACTATTTTTTTGATTTTTGATAAAAGACACTAAAGCAAAAACGGAAAGGTAAACTAACAAGACTAAAAAGCAAAGATAAAAGATAGTGTGCAACTCCCCTATCTTGAAGAGTGGAGTCCCCGGCAACGGCGCCAAAAATTGCTTTTGATAGCGCGAGAGTTGACAGGTATAGTTTGCTTGCTTCCCTGGCAACAGCGCCAGAAGTTTCTTCAATGGCTTCTCGCCCCTCGTTGGTTACCCAAAGTGGAAGGTTGAGATGTAGATAGCAGCAATTTCCCTCGGTGAAGATACCAAGGTTTGTCTCTAGTAGGACTCCAACAACGACAGGAAGGTGACAACGGCGCCAGCAGTTAGGCGGTTGACGTGGACCTGCACACACAACAGATAACTTTGCTCCCAACGAGTTTAGAGAGGTTGTCAATCCCTCCGGCCTTGTTGTTCACAAAGGATCAAACGCACGGGATAATAATGATAGTGATAGCAACGGAAATGTAAATAAAGCAAGAAATAAATAGCGGGTGTAAACAGTATTGGAAATATGGACCGGGATCCCATGATGTTCACTAGTGATGTCTCTCTCCCAAAAGACGATAAAATAGCCATGCGAGGTAAACAAATTACAGCTGGGCAATTGACAGGATTATGTGCGCAAACCAATGCTAACTATGCGATAAAGAAAGGCAGAGGCTCAAAAGCTTGGGCGGTACGCCAAGACAAGTAGACCGAAATCCATCTGCATCTACCTACTAATCATCCACCTTGAGATATCTATCCAGAACATCTCGCTGGTATTAAGTTGTGAATTCCACCCAAAGTGTAAACTCAAAGCAACAGACAACTACATTAAATAACTTTGCGTAAAGTAAACAATCCTTGCACCCGCAAGTACAAGCACCATTGTTTTCTCCCTTGTGGCAACATCACATCCCCTAGACTCATGTTTCTGTCACTCAAGCTAGTCATCGGGGGGCGTGAACCCACAATCATGCATAACGCTCCCTCTTGGAGTCACTACCTACTACTTGGCCAAAGCAATAAACAACAACAGAGAACATGCAAGAATTACTCAAGAATATAAATATAAAAGAGGAGAATCAAATATATTACTCAAACACAATCTGAACATAGTCTCATAATCCATCAAATCCCAACAAACTTAGCATAGCAATAGCAGAAAGATGAAATATGTGCCTTGATCATGTAGGGCAGCTCACGAGGTCTAATCCATGAAGAACAAAGAGGGGAGGAGAACATCACATAGCTACTGATCATAGACCCATGGTCCAAGGTGGACTACTCACGGTTCATCCGGGAAGCATCCATGGTGGTGGAGAAGCTCCCAGAGGTGGTTCCTCCCTCCGGCAGGGTGCCGGGAAGAGGTCTCCTGGTGCTCCCGATCTTGGAAGCGCGGCGGCGGCGGAACAGAGGAGAGATCGCGAAAAAGGGTTCTGTCCCCGAGGGTTTCTCGTCACGGGGAATAAATAGGCGAAGGGGGCAGCCAGAGGTGGACTAGGGGCCCCAGGAGCCCCCTGTCACGGCCTAGGGGGTGGCCGTGCCAGGTGGCCGCCTGGGCCACCCTTGGCCCCCTCTGGCCCCACTATGGCTCTTCTGGAAGGTTCCCGTACGCTGATTTTCCTATATTTTTCCCAGAATTTTTCTGGCACTTTAAATAATGGGAAAACCTGAAATACAAAAACAGCAGAAAACAGGAACTGGCACTGGGGTGCACTGAGTTAATAGGTTAGTCCAAATATGATCAAAAGTGTATGGAAGTTCATCAATATCATAGCAATATCACACAAAAGAAGCATGGAGCAAGAAGAAATTATAGATACGTTTTGGACGTATCCGATGGTCGTAGATTTGAACCGTCTTGGCCGGGTCGGTCAGGTGCACCTGATGAGTTGTTGTGTTGCTGTCGACGCTAAAATCGCGAGTGAATTCTTTTTTTCTCGCTTCTGCTTGCTAACGGAAAGACGTTCTTGTGTACCACCATGGCTATCTCTTCGAGTTGTTGATGTGCTCCAAATGTGTCAGAGACTCGATGGAAGTCTCGGTCACATTGATCTGATTTGATAAAGTTTCCATAAAACGTGATGACTCCTGAGGGCCCGGGCATCTTGAGTTTGGGATATGCGTAGTGCGGGACTGCCATGAATTGTGCGAACGCGGGTTGTCCAAGTATGGCATGGTATTGGGACTCCCAATCGAGTACTTCGAACTTGAGTATTTTTCTTGCGAAGTTGCCCTTGCTTCCAAAAATGATGTCAAGTTCGATTGATCCCATGGAGGAGGCTGCTTCCCCTGGTACCACGCCGTAGATTGTGACGCTTGAGTTTTTCCAAACTAATCGTGGGATTGACATCTTGCGCAATGTTCTAGTGAAGATGATGTTTAGGCTGCTGCCCCCGTCCATGAATACACTTTCCATGTCATAACCACCAATCTGAGCTTCGAGAACCAGTGGTGCGTGCCCTGGTCTCGGAATTGCAGGCGGATGGTCGTCTTGTGAGAAGGTAACGTTTATTTCAGAACAGTATAGGTGGTAGGTTTCTTCTGTCAACAGGTCTTCGGCTGCTCGAGCTTGCTGAGTGCGTGCTTCTTGTTTTTCCTTTGATGGTCGTCTTTCTTGAATCATGCAGACTCGTCCATCGGACGGTGGGTACTGCTCTTTTGAGTTGTCCGCTGGCGGCTGCTCTGTCTCTCGAGTCCGTTTGGCTTTGCGTTGTTTTTCTTCCTTGAGCCTGTCGGAGAGTTCGGTGAACAAGTGACAGCTCCTCAAGGTGTGACTTGATCTGATGCGTCCCCAATCATCCTCGAAACAATGGATTGTGCACGGCCCATCCAGCTGCTCTTGGGCTGTGAGTTTGCTGGAGCCGACGTGCCTTCTTCTTCTTGTGATGCGAAACGACTGCGAGTGGTCTTCTGAACGGGAGTGGAATCTTGGGTCAAGCTCGATTCCATCAATGATCGAGTAGTTGTGGATCATCTTGGTGAATTCGTCTGGCCTTCGGTCGGGGTCGTAGTACTCGCCGGACTGAGTTTCAGAACCTTCGTCGGCTGATCGGATGGCGGCGGGCGCTCGGGTGGATGTCAACATTGCTGCACCGGGCGGCGTTTCCTCGAGTGAAACTTCAGTCTGCACTTCTTGCTCGGGCTCCGTGATTGGCCCGGCGGTTGCGGTCTGTGTTTGTCTTCCGCGTCGTCGAGTTTTTCTCTGCTGGACGCGACTTTGATAGTCGTCGAAAGATTGATTTTGGCGCAGTCGTCGACCGAGTGATCTTGGAGGCGCGATGGAGAGGCTTGCGATGAACCTGAGTTCTTCGGGTGGATTGGATCTTACTCGAGTCCTCGAGTTGTGATTTGCTGATGACGGGACCGCCGAGATCGTGATTCCAACATGTGTCTTCCCCACGGACGGCGCCAATTGACGAGGATTGACCTCGGTAAATCCCATGGTTAGGAACCCAGGATTAGATCGTAGAGGAGACGTGCGGGTTGGCGATACTCGTCGGCTAACAGGAGAAAGCTCTTCCTGCTCGATTGTATTATAATGGTGGTGATTACAATGGAGGTCCAGGCGAGATCGCTCGGGATTGGAGGTGTTTGCTATGAGATTCTATGCCCTAGATGTCCCCTCTCCCAGCCTTTATATACTAGACTGGGTCGCAAGGAGTCCGCCTAGGTTTATGGAGAGGGTTTCCTAATCTATCTTCAGTCTTGGACGGCAAGTTGCGGTTTCCATGGTCGCCAAGGACTTCTTATGGCGGTTGCCTCGAGTGGGCCTGGTGTGGGCCGGTCGAGGCTTAAAACGGCCTTCTAGCTTGATACGCACCAGGTACCCTCATCCGTAAGAGTCATGGGGTCACCCCCTCGTCACCTGCTGGCTCACCCTCCTCGACTGCGTTGTTGGCTTCTTCGTTGGCAACTCGATCTGTTGCTGCTACCTGCGCGGGCTCTATTGTGTTTCCACCTTCTGTGGCTGCCCCTAGTACAGGTGCCTTGGTTTTGATTGATCTTTGGGCGATGATTTCAAGGAAAACTCCTGGAGGGACTGGTCCTCGGGTGGATCCGATGTTGGTGAGCTCGTCTGCCTCCGTGTTGTTTGCTCTGGAGATGTAGTTGAGCTCGCATCCATCGAATTCTCCTTCTAAGAAGTTGTAGAGCTTCTAGTAGGCTGACATGTTGTTGAAGACTGCTTCACAGTCCTTCATTGTTTGTTGGACGACGAGGTTGGAGTCGCTGTATATTACGAGGCGAGTGGCACCGCAGGCTTTTACCATGCGCATGTCATGCAGTAGTGCCTCGTACTCTACTTCGTTGTTTGACGCCTTACTGAAGTTGATCTCGAGTACGTATTTGAGCTTATCTCCTTTGGGTGAGATTAACGCAACGCCTGCTCCGGCCCCTTGGTGCCTTTTAGACCCGTCGACGAACATCTTCCATGAGTTGGAGAGATATGGGGACCGGGTGTTTGTACTTCCATCCACTCGACCAGGAAGTCTGGGAGTACTTGATCTTTGATCGCCATTGAGTGCTTGAATTGTAGGTCGCGAGCTCTGAGCTTGACGTTCCACTCGGCGAATCGACCCATTGCTCCTGGGTTGTTTAGAATGTCGGCGAGTGGTGCACTGCTGACGATCGTGATGAGGTTCTCGTCGAAGTAGTGGGTTACCTTCTGATGGTGGATATATCTCCCCTCGTTGGTTACCCCAAGTGGAAGGTGAGATGTAGGATAGCGGAAATTTTCCATCGGTGAAGATACCAAGGTTTGTCTCCAGTAGGACTCCGGAGGTTATAAGTAGGTGGCAAGAAAGCAATGGCACCGTTTGAGACAAAAGTTGCTTCCTTGACCTAGACCTGCACACAACACAAATAATTTTTCTTCCCAACGAGTACAAAGAGGTTATCAATCACTCCGGCCTTGTTGTTCACAAAGGATCAACACAACAGATAATAGTGATAATGATAACAGCTACAAAGTAAAACCAGGAAAGTAAATAAGCGTGTAAACAGTATTGAGAATATGGACCGGGGTCCCGTGATGTTCACTAGTGATGTCTCTCTCCCAAAAGACGATAAAACTGCTATGCGAGGTAAACAAATTACAGCTGGGCAATTGACAGAATTAAAAACGCACTGCAATGCTAACTATGCTACAAAGAAAGGACGAGGCTCAAAAGCATGGGCGGTACGCCAAAATAAGTAGACCAAAATCCAACTGCATCTACTACTAATCATCCACCTTGAGATATCTATTCAGAACATCTCACTGGTATTAAGTTGCGAGCCCCACCCAAAGTGTAAACCCAAAGCAACATACAACTGCATTAAAAAGCACTTTGCGTAAAGTAAACAATTCGTGCAACCGCGGTTACAAGCACTGTTTTTTCCCCCTTGTGGCAACAACATATACCCTAGACTCATGTTTCTGTCACTCAAGCATGTCATCGGGGGGCATGAACCCACAATCGAGCATAACGTTCCCTCTTGGAGTCACTACCTACTACTTGGCCAAAGCAATAAACAGCAACGGAGAACATGCAAGAATTACTTAAGAACAACAATATAAAAGATAAGAACCAAATATATTACGGAATCAAAATATGAACATAATCTCATAATCCCCTATGTAGAGGATAGGGTTTATCTCCCGTAGGACTCCGGCAATGAGAAGTAGGTGGTTTAGCAAGTGATGCGTCGTCTGAAATAAATAACTTGCTTCTCATGGACCTTCCCACAACACAAATAACTTTGCTCCCAACGAGTACAGAGAGGTTGTCAATCTCTCCGGCCTTGTTGTTTACAAAGGATCAACACAACAGATAATGATAATGATAGCAACTGAAAGGTAAAAACAAGAAAGTAAATCAGCGTGTAAACAGTGATGAGAATATGGACCAGGGTCCCGTGATGTTCACTAGTGATGTCTCTCTCCCAAAAGACGATAAAATTGCTATGCGAGGTAAACAAATTACAGTTGGGCAATTGACAGGATTATAAATGCACCGCAATGCTAACTATGCTACAAAGAAAGGAAGAGACTCAAAAGCATGGGCAGTACGCCAAAATAAGTAGACTGAAATCCATCTGCATCTACTACTAATCATCCACCTTGAGTTATCTATCCAGAACATCTCGCTGGTATTAAGTTGCGAGCCCAACCCAAAGTGTAAATCCAAAGCAACAGACAACTGCATTAAAAAGAACTTTGCGTAAAGTAAACAATCCTTGCAACCGCGATTACAAGCACCGTTGTTTTCCCCCTTGTGGCCATAGCACATCCCCTAGACTCATGTTTCTGTCACATAAGCGTGTCATCAGGGGGCATGTACCCACAATCGAGCATAACGTTCCCTCCTGGAGTTACTACCTACCACTTGGCCAAAGCAATAAATAGCAACGGAGAACATGAAAGAATTACTTCGGAACAAAAATACAAAATATAAGAACCAATTATATTACTCTATCACAATTTTAACATAATCTCATAATCCATCAAATCCCATCAAACTCAGCATAGCAAAAGTAGAAAGATTACATATGTACCTCGATCATGTAGGGCAGCTCACGAGGTCTAAACCATGAAGAACAAAGAGGGGAGGAGAACATCACATAGCTACTGATCACGGACCCATGCTCCAAAGGAAACTACTCACGGCACATCCGGGAAGCGTCCATGGTGGAGGAGAAGCTCCCGGAGGTCGATCCTCCCTCCGGTAGGGTGCCGGGAAGGGTCCTGACGGTGCTCCCGATATTGGAAGCGTGGAGGCGACGGAACAGAGGTGAGATCGCAAAAAAGGGTTCCGTCTTCAGAGGTTTCCCGTGACGAAGATTAAATAGGCGAAGGGGGCAGCCAGGGGGCCCACTAGGAGTCCAGGCGCCCCCCTGGCGCGGCCAGGCCCCTGGCCGCGCCAGGTGGCCGCCTGGGTATCTGGTCCTGGCCCCTTGGCCCTCCTTAGGGGCTCTGGAAGCTTCTGGTACACTGCTTTTTTATCTGATTTTTCCCCGATTTTTGGAGCACTTTTTATATAGGGGGAAACTAAAATAGAAAAACAGAAGAAAACATAAACTGGCACTGGGGTTCACTGAGTGAATAGGTTAGTACAAATATTATCAAAAGTGTATGAAAGTGTATCAAGATCATAGCAATATCACAAAAAACATGCATGGAGCGAGCAGAAATTATCGATACGTTTAGGACGTATCAACATCCCCAAGCTTAATTCCTGCTCGTCCTCGAGTAGGTAATGATACCAAGCATAATTGTTGTGGTGACATGCTAGCAACCATATAAGAACTTTGAAAAGTAAAGCAATCAAGGTATGTGATTCAATTCAAGACAACATGCAAGAGTCTATATTAGCAATGAAACAAGCAACGAAAGAACATTAGGTGCAAGATCTCTCGTTGTCCGTGACTCGAATGTCTCCAAATGGTGTTTGCATGCAAGAAGAGGGATAGGGAATATGAGAAAAATATTATTTTTGTGTTGAGAACTCGATCTACTAAAGTTTCACACTTGGTCTTCTTTGTAATCTTATGTTGACTCGTCCCCAGACCACTAGCCAGGTACAAGTCATTTTGATCCATTCCTTTTCGATATGTTGAGCACTCATGCAATGGATGAGCGTAAGCACGAGAGTTGACACTTAGGATGGCAAAGAGAGAAATATGGTGTAGGAGGAAGACAAAAAGGTGAGAAAGGCTCACATCAATGAGGACAATCATAGGCGAGAAGGCCAAATGATAGATATGATGTGAGGAGTAGGGATTGCCATGCAACGGATGCACATATGAGCTGAAAAGTTCTCCAATGGAACTAGTGGGGGTGCATCTAACTTTCTCGCTCATGAAGACCTCGAGCTCGTTTGAGGAGCCTCATCCTTGGAATATGCAAGCCAAGTTCTATAGTGTGAAGGTCCCCACATAGATATATGCATGAATGATCATCTCTATGGATAGTAGTGTTGCCCCTTTCTCTTTTTTATTTTTATTTTTCTCTTTTTTCTCTTTTTTTGTATTTTTTGTGTGGCCCCAATGGCTCTTTCTAATTAACTCTCATTTGTCCTCTTTGGGATCTTTTACTTTGTCCACTTTGGGATATTTTCCTCACTTAAGGGCGACACTCTAATTTACAAGAGGGTATAGAAGATCTTTCACACTTTACAAGGTACTCAAATCATAAAGAAGATGTAGCTATCGTGATGTATGCAATGTATGCCGCTGCCAGTGTAGCAGGAACATGTATGACATGAAGATCAAGTCATGAAGAGGTGGATGTTGCATGGCAATATATCTCGGAAGGGCTATGGAAATGCCTTGATAGGTAGGTATGGTGGATGTTTTGAGGAAAGATATAAGGAGGTTTATGATGACAGAGCGTATCATGCCAAGGGTTTGGATGTACCGGAGAAGGTGGACGCCAACTCTCAGAGTGAGAAGGAGGCAATGCACGGCACAGGAAAGGCTAGCAAATATGAGTAGGTGGAATTGTCAACTTTCAATACTTACATTAGTCCGAAGAACTCATGCACTTATTATCGGTAACTCTCAATCTAATAAGGAGGTTCACAAAGTGACAAGTACCCCGAGGAGGAGTGTATGGAGGTTTGATTATCCTTGCGCATCCTCGACTCATGGTACGTGAGTGTACTCTAATATTCGATCCCTCCAAAGATTAGCGATCCATCTAGTAGCTAGAGTTCTCAACTAGTTTTGTAGGTTTTTGAAAATAAACACGGATTGCCCAAAATACGACACCTATCACTAATAGGCTAGAGATCTTGACACCAAAAGTTCAAACATTACTCACATCAATACCTCTAAACTATTGCAAGTTACTACTAAAATTAAATAGCAACCTCAATTACCTACTCTCAAGACAAGACACAACTCAGTGCAACAACCAACTCTCTTAACAAGATAAACATGAAAACTAAAGAGAGTTCCAGCAACAAACTAAACAAAAGTCAAGGCTCTTGCTAAAGACAAACTAAGACTAAAACTAAACATGGCAGTAGCTACGAAAAGATAAAGAAGACACAACAGCAAAAAGATAGGCATGAAGAATCCTATGATGTGTTCTAGATTTTGAAAGTGGAGCGTGTTTCTCTCCCACACAAAGTAAGACGGGGTCTAACTTTTTATGAACATCAAACAAAGCTAAAGAAAACTAAAAAGTAAACTTAAGAGCGAGACGCTCCAAGTATAGCACATAACGCATGAAGTGATAAAAATATAGTGAGACGAAGAACAAACTGATGATTGTGGATGGAGAAGGGGATGCACGGGGGCATCCACAAGCTTAGATGCTTGAGTCTCCTTGAATATTTGTTGGGGATGCATGGGGGCATCCCCAAGCTTGAGCGCTTGACACTCCCGAATCTTCTTTCATCATCTTCCACCGCACACTTGAAAACTCCCTTCATACATAACTCATCATAAGCTGATTAGAGAGGTTAGTACCCTTAATAAAATAATTTCTCCCCACTGGATATAAAGATATTCTTGAGGTGCTACTATTTATCAAGATTTCCAAAAGGGTTTTGCAAAGAAAAAGCAAGCTTAAGGTTTACAAAATTAAGGAGAGACAAAACATGGCAGAATCTGTGAAAAACAGAACAACAGGTAGTAAAGAATTTTTTAGGGGTACTTCTACAACTCAAATAAAAAAACTTAGAACATACGAAAGTTCCGCGATTTTATAGAGCACGCTTTGTGAAAAAATCAGCTCAAAAAGATGAACTGGTGATTTGATCCGATTTTTCCCGTCACGAGGACAGAATCTGTTTTCTGGACAGCATGTCACATCTTTCGCTTCCCTTGTCATATGAGGCTATAACTTGGCACAAAGCTTGAAAGTAAAGATACAATGATGTTTCTACAGTAGTAACAATCATCAAGACCAATAAAAACAGAATTAAAAAACATCTTGGGTTGCCTCCCAACAAGCGCTTTCTTTTACGCCTTTAAGCTAGGCATGAAGATTATAGAAGGTGCTCTCATAAGAATACGGAATTGAAGCAAAAGAGAGCATCAAGAAGCAAATATGAAACACATTTAAGCCTAACCCACTTCCTATGCATAGGCATATCGTAAAAAAATAAATCAAAGAAGCACAAAGAGACAAGCATAGGAAGGTGGAAAACGAACATCTTCAAAACTTTCAACATAAAGAGAGGAGTTTTAGTAATATGGAAGTTTCTACAACCAAACTTCCCTCTCTCAAAATAATTTTCAGTAGTAGCATGAACAACATCAAGAATATAACTATCACATAAATCATGTTGTTCATGACCTACAAGCACAAGTGTATAGTTTTCAACGCGGTCTTTAGGATTATAAGATAAGTGCAACCCATCACATTGAGCCTTGATAAGAGCACAATTCTCCGGAATATGAGTTGGAGATTTCAAAAGGATAATAGGACAATCAAGTGTGGGTGCAATAGCAATAATTTCATTCTTAACATGAGGATTTATAGCAAGTTAACCTCCGTAAGCATCGTCCATAGTGTCATCACGACCATAAGAACAGAAGGCATCAACTTCATCAAAAAGGGACATTCCAAAAGAATCCATGGGATCATAACACTTATATAAGGTAAGAGTCAAAGAGTTACTCTCATTAGAAGGTAGGCGTGGATGTCTCCATTCTTCCTCCTTTTTTTTGTCACTCTCCTCCTCTTTTTCATCCAAGGAGCTTTCAGGTTCAGCAATTTCTTCTTCCATAGAGTCCTGCAAATCATTATTCTCTTCCTTTGGGGGAGACATCTCAAGATGATCAGTAATATAATAATTTGCATAGTAATTTTCCAAACAATAGTTAAGTATAGTAAGACTCTCAGATTTGTAAGGGGCATCATCAATATTTTTAAGAAGAGAAGTAATTTCATAGGCACCCTTATAAGCAACAAATTCTCCTATTTCCTCTGCATCATAAAAATCATAGTTTCTCTTAGCATAAGAAGCTAAGGTTTCATCATCATTGTACTCACATTGGAAAGCAAGGTGTTTGTGCCTCATAAAGCAACAAGATTCATCCCTACAGAAAGATATATTATATATTGAGCACAAGTTTCTAGCATACTCATACAAGTGATGTATTTGTTTCCATAAGTGTATCCCCTTTTGAGACAAGCGGTGTTCCTTGTACCACTTTTGTTGATCCTCGGCGAATCCTCCATGCCAATAGGATCTGGTTTCAAAGAAGTCTGACTTTGATTGGCAAGTAAGGAACTAGACATACTATTTTTTTGGATTTTTGATAAAGGACACGAAGATAAAAACTGAACGGTAAACTAACAAGACTGAAAAGTAAAGGTAAAAGGTAGTGGGAAACTCCCATATCTTATCACTCGGAGTCCTTGGCAACGGCGCCAGAAATTCGCTTGATGGCATGGAAGTGGTAATGGCTTCTCGCCCTTCGTTGGTTACCCCAAGTGGAAGGTGAGATGTAGGATAGCAGCAAATTTCCCTCAGTGAAGATACCGAGGTTATCAATCCATTAGGACTCCGATAATGATAAGTAGGTGTTGAAGCGAGCAACGCGCCGTTTGAGATATTGCTCTCTTAACCTGGACCTGCACACAGGCACTAATACCTTTGCTCCCAACGAAGTTCAGAGAGGTCGTAAATCTCTCCGGTCTTGTTGTTTACAAAGGATCAAAACGCAAGGGATAATGATAATGATGATAGCAACTGAAAGTAAATACGAAAAATGAAATAAGCTTGTAAACAATGAAGACAATATGGATCGGAATCCCGTGATGTTCACTAGTGTTGTCTCTCTCACAAAAGACGATAAAATTTCTATGCGAGGTAAAAAATTTACAGACGGGCAATTGACAGGATTATAAACGCACCGCAATGCTAACTATGCTACAAAACAAAAGAAGAGGCTCAAAAGCATGGGCAGTACGCCAAAATAAGTAGACCGAAATCCATCTGCATCTACTACTAATCATCCACCTTGAGATATCTATCCAGAACATCTCGCTGGTATTAAGTTGCGAGCCCCACCCAAAGTGTAAACCCAAAGCAACAGACAACTCCATTAAAAAGAACTTTGCGTAAAGTAAACAATCCTTGCAACCGCGGTTACAAGCACCGTTGTTTCCCCCCTTGTGGCCCCAGCACACCCCCTACACTCATGTTTCTGTCACTCAAGCGTGTCATCAGGGGGCATGTACCCACAATCGAGCATAACATTCCCTCTTGGAGTTACTACGTACCACTTGGCCAAAGCAATAAATAGCAACGGAGAACATGCAAGAATTACTTCGGAACAAAAATACAAAAGATAAGAACCAATTATATTACTCTATGACAATCTGAACATAATCTCATAATCCATCAGATCCCATCAAACTTGTCATAGAAAAAGCAGAAAGATTACATACGTGCCTCGATCATGTAGGGCAGCTCACGAGGTCTAAGCCATGAAGAACAAAGAGGGGAGGAGAACATCACATAGCTACTGATCACGGACCGATGGTCCAAAGGAAACTACGCACGGAACATCCGGGGAGCGTCCATGATGGAGGAGAAGCTCCCGGAGTTCGATCCTCCCTCCGGCAGGGTGCCGGGAAGGGTCCTGGCGGTGCTCCCGATCTTGGAAGCGGGGTGGCGGCGGAACAAAGGCGAGATCGCGAAAAAGGGTTCTGTCTTCAGAGGTTTCCCGTGACGAAGAGTAAATAGGCGAAGGGGGGCAGCCAGGCGGCCCACCAAGAGTGCAGGCGGGCCTGGCCGCGCCAGGTGGCCGCCTGGGCACCTGGTGGTGGCCCCCTGGCTCTCCTTCGGGGCTCTGGAAGCTTCCGGTACGCTGATTTTTTTTCTTATTTTTCCCGGCTTTTCAGAGCACTTTTTATATAGGGGAAAACTGAAATAGAAAAACGGCAGAAAACAAAAACTGGCACTGGCGTGCACTGAGTTAATAGGTTAGTCCAAATATGATCAAAAGTGTCTGAAAGTGTATCTAGATCATAGCAATATCACACAAACACATGCATGGAGCGAGGAGAAATTATCGATACGTTTGGGTCGTATCACCGCGCCACCTGGCCGCCTGGGCACCATGTGGGGGCCCTGATGACCCTCAACTGTAGGGGATCGTTTGTAGCGTTTTCGATAAATAAGAGTGTCGAACCCAACGAGGAGCAGAAGGTATTGGTAAGAGACTTTGGTAAAGAAATAGCTGCAGGAACTGAAAGGTAACTTCTTAGGGGTTTTTGATATAAGCAACAGAAAAAGGTAAAAGCGAGCAAAGTAAAAGGCAATGAGGAGTAAAAAGTGTCCCTATCCTTTTGAGAAAAGGAGAGGCTTAGCAACTGAACTTATAAAGGCTAAGGCGTTATTGAGGACACACGGCAGAAATAGTCATGTGCTTTCGCCATATTCTGTATCGGTACTATGTGCTGTGGTGATAAGTGTTGAGTGGGTGGATCTATGCTAGTGCACCCTCTAGACTAAGATAACTGCACTCTTATAATTAAACACCTTGCAAGCATCCGCAAATACAAGATAGTAATTAAGGCAAAAGCCTAACCATAGCAATACGATCGTTGATCCATTGTTCCCTTGTGCAAAAGCGTGCGAACTGGGGTTCAGGTTTCTGTCACTCCGGCAACCCACCGTAAGCATTCTTTATACACAATGCATTCCCCTAGGTCCTTAATAAGGAGAAGTGTTGAGTGTTCGACTCACACAACACCACTAGGGAAATAATAATACAACTTAAATATCAAACAACACATATTACATCAACATCATATGACTACTAACAACTAGACTTCTCCCATGTCCTCAAGAACTAAAGTAACTACTCACAAGACATAAAAGAGATCATGATCAGAGGGGATAATTAGATGGTAAAAAATATGGACACAATGATATTTCTCCAACAAAACTCAATAGCATTCATCACACGGTAGTAATCAACACCGGTAGAGTAGAGAGGATAGATAGTACGGATTACAACACAAGTTGAACTAGTGAGATGAGATTGGATGAAGATGAAGATGGTTCTGATGTTGGGGATGATGTTGATGATGCTCTCGATGATGCTCGTGACGATGGTGATGACGATGGCGATGATCTCCCCTTCCGGGAGGTGTTCTCCCCGGCAGAATCTGCCCGCCAGAGATGTATTTTCTCCTCTGTAGGTTTCCGACACGGAGCGGCGGCAGAACTCGCGAAACTCTCTCTCTTTTAGGGTTTTTGGACGATGTGTGATATATAGGCCAGAGGGGGATCCGGGAGTGGCCCCAGGGGTCCAGGCGCCCTCCCGACGCGGCCAGGGTGGGGGCCGCGCCAGGTGGCCGCCTGGGCACCCTATGGCCCCCCTCTGGCCCCTCTTCGGCGTGTCTTCGTCATTCTTCTGAAAAACACCCTCCGTCGATTTTCAGGTAATTTGGAGGTGTTCTTCTTCAGCAACTCAACATCCACTTTTTATAGCTGAATCCTACTTATGCTGCTTCGGCATCGGAAAGTTGCAAACTGTGTGAATTAAGCCAAAACAACATAAGAATAGCATCACATCATGAAATATATCAATGAATAAGAAATAATTACTATATAAAATAGTGATGCATTTTGGACGTATCAACTCCCCCAAGCTTAGACCTCGCTTGTCCCCAAGCGAATACTGAGCTCGGTAAACCTGTCCACAAGTTTAGAGAGTGAAGTGTCGATAAATAGAATATGGACAAGAAGCATCAAGGTTTCTTCATCAAACTCAAGCATCCTCAACAACAACCTCAACTCATAAGGTCCTTATGAGAAAGTAATAACAATTATAATCAAAAGTAGGGCTGAGAGAACTCATCAAATTATGGCAAACATATCCTTGGTCAAAGGACAACTAACAACTTTTACTCTTGCTCTTTCTAATTATAATGAAACAATTTAAAGATTTGAAAGAACATGTTATTAGTCATAAAGTGCAAATGCTAACACAAAGGAAGATGCTTGCTTGGCATAAGCTTTTGAAAACAACTTACTTATCAAAAGATAATGTTAACAATGATATGGCATGGCAAAACTTAATGCAGCATTATATGGATGAATCCTCGTCAACATCAAGTGTCTGTTCTCTTTGGAAAAGAAAGAAGTAGGAAAACTGACTCAACATAAAAGTAAAGGAAAGGCCTTGTTAAAGGAAAGCAGGGAAAACTCATGTGCTATCCTTAAATCAAACAGAATGAAAATAAATTTTGGGGGGTGCATAGTTTGTCAACGAATGCTAATAGATAGCTCAATTACTTCTCAAGATGGACAAGTTTTGAGGAACGGCTCCCAAGTGGGGACGATCACATCCCCTTAATCTCCTTTGTTTATCACTGCCAACGTTTCTGATTTCTCAGAGACCAAGCGTGAAGGAGGGTTTGTTTGTTATATTATCTTTTGAGCTGGGCGCACTCATGCCAGTTCCTCCTCGTATTATGGGTTTGCAGATTAGACATGCAATCCCGGGGTAAAACTTGTCCAACTTAAGAAGATCATGAATTACTTACTACTTCCTCATGAGCTAAACAAGAGGCACAAAACAGAAGATTTTGAACATTTAAGGATAACACATATATTCTATACTTCTAGGAGTGGTAGGGAAATACCACGAATAGGAAGGTATGGTGAAATCAAATGGAAGATATTGGTTTCAGGGGGTATGGATGCACAAGCAGAAATCTGCTAGGCAAAGCGTTTGGCTAGCAAAGGCTTTGAGAGAACAGACAATTGATGCTAATTTAGATGCAAAACATATAAAGCATAAACATGAAGGTAAGCATATAACATCAAGTTGTCTTGCTTGTCAACATAACACTTCAAGCATAATAACATAAAGGTTTTGGATATGTCGCTACTTGGAAAACATGCATGTTGTCAAGACCAAAGCTATGTTTGCCAAAATTTAAATAAAGTTTTCAAAGCCATACCTGATATAAGTTCAACACTCCCCATAAGAATCATCATAAAAGGTCGATTGCATGAAGAGAATACCGAGTGCAACGAAGAAACCAATAGACTTCTCATTAATATTCCATCATAGATGACTCCACACTCACGGATACAAACTCTCCAAAGAAGGAGTGATAGACCTCAATGCAAACACCTATTTCATATAATAACTTCCCTAGACATGATACGACTCTACTTGACTCTAAAAGACTAAGATAAAGATAAAGATACCGGGCACTCCCCCAAGCTTGGAACAAGCTGAGGGGGTGCCATTACCCGAGGAGATTTACTCCTCATTCTTGTTGTTGTTGTTGTTGATGATGTAGTCTCCCCGGTCCCATGAGAGGCTTCAGTCTCCAAGATCCTGCTTCCAGCACCTAAACCCATGCGCATAAACTTTAGTTCATACTCATGATACATCCAAAACGTATCTATAACTTCTGCTTGCTCCATGCATCTTTTGTGTGATATTGCTATGATATTGATGCACTTCCATACACTTTTGATCATATTTGGACTAACCTATTAACTCAGTGCACCCCAGTGCCAGTTCATGTTTTCTGTTGTTTTTGTATTTTAGGTTTTCCCATTACTTAAAGTGCTAGAAAAATTCTGGGAAAAATATAGGAAAAATCAGCGTACAGCAAGCTTCGGGAAGAGACAAAGTGGGGCCAGAGGGGAGCCAGGGGTGGCCCAGGCGGCCACCTAGCGCGGCCACCCCCTGGCTGCGCCAGGGGGGCGCCTAGGGCCCCTGGTCCACCTCTGGCTGCCCCCTTCGCCTATATATCTCTCTCGTCCCGAAACCCTCGAGGACAGAACCCTTTTTCTCGATCTCTCCTCTGCTCCGCCGCCGCAGCTCTTCCAAGATCGGGAGCACCAGGAGCCCTCTTCCCGGCACCCTACCGGAGGGAGAAACCACCTCCGGGAGCTTCTCCACCACCATGGATGCTTCCCGGATGAACCGTGAGTAGTCCACCTTGGACCATGGGTCCATGATCAGTAGCTATGTGATGTTCTCCTCCCCTCTTTGTTCTTCATGGTTTAGACCTCGTGAGCTGCCCTACATGATCGAGGCACATATGTAATCTTTCTGTTGTTGCTATGCTGAGTTTGCTGGGATCTGATGGATTATGAGACTATATTCATATTGTGTTTGAGTAATATATTTGATTCTCCTCTTTTATATTTATGTTCTTGAGTAATTCTTGCATGTTCTCCGTTGATGTTTATTGCTTTGGCCAAGTAGTAGGTAGTAACTCCAAGAGGGAGCGTTATGCATGATTGTGGGTTCATGCCCCCTGATGACTAGCTTGAGTGACAGAAACATGAGTCTAGGGGATGTGTTGTTGCCACAAGGGAGAAAACAACGGTGCTTGTACTTGCGGGTGCAAGGATTGTTTACTTTACGCAAAGTTCTTTAATGCAGTTGTATGTTGCTTTCATTTTACACTTTGGGTGGGATTCGCAACTTAATACCAGCGAGATGTTCTGGATAGATATCTCAAGGTGGATGATTAGTAGGTAGATGCAGATGGATTTCGGTCTACTTGTCTTGGCGTACCGCCCAAGCTTTTGAGCCTCTTCCTTTCTTTCTAGCATATTTAGCATTGGTTTGCGTACATAATCCTGTCAATTGCCCAGCTGTAATTTGTTTACCTTGCATGGCTATTTTATCGTCTTTTGGGAGAGAGACATCACTAGTGAACATCATGGGACCCCGGTCCATATTTCCACCACTGTTTACACCCGCTATTTATTTTCTGCTTTGTTTCCTTTTCTGTTGCTATCGCTATCATTATTATCCCGTGTGTTTGATCCTTTGTAAACAACAAGGCAGGAGGGATTGACAACCTATCCGTACTCGGTGGGAGCAAAGTTATCTGTTGTGTGTGCAGGTCCACGTCAACCGCCTAATTGCTGGTGTCGTTGTCACCTTCTTGTCGTTGTCGGAGTCCTACTGGAGACAAACCTTGGTATCTTCACCGAGGGAAATTTGTTGTTGTCTACATCTCAACCTTCCACTTTGGGTAACCAACGAGGGGCGAGAAGCCATCAACTCACAGTTCTGGTTGCGCAGATCATAGATCTGCCCTTGGAGATCATCAATTCTTTCTTCCGCTGTCGTGATTCTTGACCATATCCCCCTCATCTCCTTCTTGTAGAACGTCTTTAGCTCGTTGATGAGGTCCAAGTTGGCTTCAACACCCCTCTCAACCATCTTATTGTACTTGAAGACTTCTTGCTCCATGTCTTCTAGCCTGGCCTCGACGCTCCCCTCCTTGGCAGGTTCCTTCAGATCTTCTTGGTGGAGGACACCATCCTCTAACTGGACGGTTCGAGGATGGTTCTTCACCTGAGCGAGGTAAGGGTTGATGACGTTGACGACGAACTTGTCCTTGGGGGATCTTGGGGAAGCCATGGCACCTTGGTCTAGCTAAAAGATCTCCTGGCAGAAACATCTCGAAAAGAAAACACACGAAATCGCGAGATACGGTGCTGGGACTATCCGGGCAAATATATAGCAAAAATTTCTGCAAGAATAGGAAGGTAATGAGCCAAAGTGGAGTCGGAGACGGGCTCCGGGGTGCCCAGGCGGCCAACCGGCGCAGCCAGGGGGTAGGCCGCGCCAGGGGGGCGCCTGGGCCCCCAGGAGCTCCTCTCTGGCTCCAATTAGGCTCTGAATTTTCTATATTTTGAAAAAACTCGTAATCTGGAACTTTTATGGCGGTTCGCGATGTTTCCTTACCGTAATACATACCTTTTCTTATTCTGCTTCTGCTGGTGTCTAAAACGGGGCTACAACATATTATTCATGAGTTGTTGTATGTATTATATTTACATCAACGTTGACGGGGTCTCCCGCCATGTAATGCTTGAGTCTTTTCCCATTCACAACTTGAGGTTTGGTGCCATCAAAATTATTAATCTTGATTGCACCTGACCGGTAAACTTCTTCGATATGAAATGGCCCTTCTCATCTGGAAAGTAATTTACCTGGAGAAAACCTGAAACGAGATCTAAACAACAAAACTTTATCACCAACATTAAATTCACATTTCAGAATCCTTCTATCATGCCACTTCTTTACCTTTTCTTTGAACATTTTAGCACTCTCCTAGGATTCACTTCTCCACTCATCTAGAGAAGTCAAGTTCATGAGACGCTTTTCCCCAGCCAACTTTGGGTCAGAGTTAAGCTCTCTAATAGCCCAAAAAGCTTTGTGTTCTAATTCTAACGGCAAATGGCAAGCCTTTCCATAGACCATCTTATACGGAGACATGCCCATGGGGTTTTTGTAAGCAGTTCTATATGCCCACAAAGCATCTCCTAACTTCTTTGACCAGTCCTTCCTAGAACTGTTAACTGTCTTTTGCAAGATAAACTTGATCTCTATTGGTGAGCTCAACTTGCCCACTAGTTTGAGGATGGTACGGTGAAGTAATTCTATGATTGATATCGTACTAGGCTAAAGCTTTTCTAAAAGCTCCATGCGTGAAGTGTGATCCTCCATCAGTCATAAGATACTTAGGTACACCAAACCTAAGGAAAATTACATCTTTGATCATTTTCAAAGATGTCTTCTGATCAGAACTCTCAGTGGGGATTGCTTCGACCCACTTGGTCACATAATCAACAGGTACTAAAATGTGAGTGTACTTGTTTGAAGGAGGAAAAGGACCCATAAAATCAAAACCCCAGCAATCAAAAGGCTCAATCACTAGTGAGTAATTCATAGTAATCTCATTCCTCCTACTAATATTACCAACTCTCTGACACTTGTCACAAGATAAAACATAATTTCTAGCATCTTTAAAGAGAGTAGGCCAATAAAAACCTGATTGGAGAACCTTATGTGCGGTCCTCTCACCGGTGTGATGTCCTCCATAGGGACTATCGTGACATTGCTTGAGAATCTCCTTTTGCTCATGTTCCAGTATGCATCTTCTCACGATCCCGTCCGGACCTTCTTTGAAAAGATGAGGGTCATCCCAAAAGTAGTGCCTCAAATCATGGAAGAACTTCTTCCTCTGCTGAAATGTTAAACCTGGAGGCAAATACTTTGCAACGATAAAATTAGTATAATCTGCAAACCAAGGATCGAAAAGAGATTGTACTTTTACAACAGCAAGTTGTTCTTCTGGAAAAATGTCGTTGACTGGAATGGGATCATGCGGTATATCTTCCATCCTTGAAAAGTTGTCCGCCACCGGATTGTCTTCTCCTTTTATATCAACAATCTGTAAATCAAATTCTTGAAGAAGGTGTACCCACCTGACGAGTCTTGGTTTGGCATCCTTCTTTGCCATAACGTACTTAAGAGCAGCATGGTCAGTATGAATAATAACTTTTGAATCAACAATATAAGGCCTAAATTTATCACAAGTAAACACTACTGCTAAGAATTCCTTCTCAGTAGTAGCATAATTCTTTTGAGCACCATCAAGTGTTTTTCTAGCATAATGTATAACATTCAATTTCTTATCAACCCTTTGTCCTAAAACAGCTCCAACAGCAAAATCACTAGCATCACACATAATTTCAAAGGGCAAATTCCAGTCAGTTGGTTGTACTATTGGAGCGGTTATCAAAACTTCGAAAGCCTCCTTACAATCTTCATAAAATACAAAAGGAACATCCTTCTGGAGAAGATTAGTGAGGGGTCTCGAGGTCTTAGAAAAGTCTTTAATAAATCTTATATAGAAACCAACATGAGCAAGAAAACTACGAATACCTTTGATGTCCCTTGGATGGGGCATCCTTTAAATAGCTTCAATCTTTGCCTTGTCCACTTCAATTCCCCTCTCGGAAATCTTGTGACCAAGCACGATCCCTTCGTTAATCATGAAGTGGAATTTTTCCCAGTTTAGAACTAAGTTTGTATCCTCGCATCTCTGCAAAACTTTATTAAGATTGTGGAGACAGTGGTCAAAGGAAGTTCCATAGACGGAGAAATCGTCCATGAAGACTTCCACAATCTCCTCACATAAACCATGAAAAATAGCAGACATACATCTCTGAAAAGTAGCAGGTGCATTACATAAACCAAAAGGCATACGCCTGTAAGCATAAGTACCGTAAGGACACGTGAAGGTGGTCTTCTCTTGATCGGCAGTTTTGACATGAATTTGAGAGAAGCCAGAGTACCCATCAAGATAGAAAAAGTGGGTGTTTTTAGACAACCACTCTAGCATCTGATCAATAAAGGGCAGCGGGTAGTGATCCTTCCTAGTTGCCTTATTCAACTTCCTGTAATCAATACACATTCTATATCCAACAACAACTCTTTGAGGTATTAGTTCATTTTTATCATTAGGAACAATAGTTATACCTCCTTTCTTAGGAACACAATGAACTGGACTTACCCACCTACTATCAGCTATAGGATAGATGATACCTGCGGCTAGAAGCTTGAGAATTTCCGTCCTAACCACGTCCTTCATCCTTGGTTTCAGCCGTCGTTGATGATCAACAACTGGCTTAGCATCGGGCTCGAGATTGATAGTGCGTTGGCAAATCGATGGACTAATCCCCTTAAGGTCATCAAGGGTATAGCCCAAGGCACCACGGTGTCTGCGAAGTGTCTCCAATAATCGCTCTTCTTCAAATCCTGAAAGCTTAGCATTGATAATAACAGGATATTTTTTTCCATCTAAATAGGCATACTTGAGCGTATCGGGCAGTGGTTTGAGGTCAAACACCGGGTCTTCTTTTGGTTGTGCTAGGATTCCTGAAGGCTCAACTGGAAGTTTGTGCTTCAGGATAGCAGCTTGTCTGACAAATACTTCGTCTAACTCATTTCTTTCCTGCATATACATGTCATTCTCGTGGTCTTCCATATATTACTGCAAAGGATCATTAAGAGGAATAGCAATAGAAGCAATATTTTCAATAATTTTATCATCACTAAGTAAATCAGTACCACGAGGTTTCTTGGAAAATTTAGAAAAGTTAAATTCATATGGCTCACCATTGAATTCAACAGAAACTTTACCTTTTTTACAATCTATAATAGGACCAAAAGTGATGAGGGAAGGTCTACCAAAGATAATAGGGCAAAAACTATCTTTCACTGAACCACGTACGAGAAAATCGGTAGGATACTTTACCTTTACACATAGGACTTCAACATCTCTCACAATTCCAATGGGAGAGATAGTTTCTTTGTTTGCTAGATAAATGGTAACATCAACTTCTTCAAGTTCATAGGGTGAAATCTCACCCATGATCTCCTGATAGAGTGAATAAGGAATAGCGCTAGCACTGGACCCCAAATCGCAAAGCCCGTAATAGTTGTGATCTCCTATTTTGACAGATACAACTGGTGTACCTGAAATTGGGCTCTTATTCTTGGTTGTGCCAATGTTAGTTGAAACAACACAAAATTTTATCTTGGAATCTGAAACATCATTAGTAACTAAATCTTTAACCATCGCAACTTGAGGATCGAACTTGATTAGGTCCTCAGGTTCGTAAGTTCTCCTCTCACTTTTATTCATTATGCCTGTCACAAAAGAGTGCTCCCTCATCCTTGTAGGAAAAGGGGGATTTTCATAAAAAAACTGGAGGCAGAATACATGAATATCAACAGGTAACTCTTTAAAGGGTTTATGATACTGATCCTTCTCCTCCTTAGAAGAGTCAATGTGAGAGGCAAAGTTCTTACAAAAATCAATCATAAGTTGGGAATCAAGACCAATCTTAGAACAAAATGTATTAAAATAATCAGTTTTCACATAGCTCTCAATGTAATCATGCTCATAATTTATAGCAGGTTCAATACCTTTATCGATTTCCCAGTCTTCAGTATTCTTCTGGATCCTCTCAATGAGATCCCACTTTTCTTCGATGCTTCTTGTTTGGAATACCCCGCTAGAGGAGGCATCCAACATCTCCTTATCCTGACGAGAAAGCCTGGCATAAAAATTTGTAATTATAATATCTTTGGGGAGTCCGTGGATAGGACATTTGAAAATTAGGGATTTAAGTCTCGCCCAAAATTGAGCGATGCTCTCTTCGTCGTGAGACCAAAAGTTATAGATGTAATTCCTGTCTCGATGAATTTCATGCAGAGGGTAAAACTTTGTATAAAAGAGAGACATAAGCTCTTCCCAATTAAGTAGATGTAAGTTATCAAGGAGCTTATACCAATCTCAAGCTTTACCTATAAGTGATATGGAGAATAATTTCTTCATGATGAATTCCAGCGAAACACCTTCAAGCTTAAATAATGAACATAGTTGTGTGAAATATAGCAAGTGTTCACCTGGATGTCTATCTCCTGTATAACGATTAGATAAGACATAATTGATAATACCAGACGATATCTTGTAAGGCACAATTTTATCAGGGGTGGGAGTGATCACCACAGTTGTGGGGAGTTTCCCCATAAACAACGATCCAAGAGTACAGGTGTCCATAAGGACAAAAGCAACAACGGAAAAATAAAAAACAGAAATATAAAAACTTCCTTACCAGCTTCACTTACTAATAGCGCTACGCTCCTCGGCAACGGCGCCAGAAAACAGTACTTGATGACCCTCAACAGTACGGGATCGTTTGTAGCGTTTTTGATAAATAAGAGTGTCGAACCCAACGAGGAGCAGAAGGTATTGGTAAGTGACTTTGGTAAAGAAATAACTGCAGGAACTGAAAGATAACTTTTTAGGGTTTTTTGATATAAGCAACAGAAAAAAGGTAAAAGAGAGCGAAGTAAAAGGCACTGAGGAGTAACAAGTGGCCCAATCCTTTTGATCAAAGGAGAGACTTAGCAACTGAACTTATAAAGTCTAAGGCGTTCTTGAGGACACACGGGAGAAATAGTCATGTGCTTTCTCCATATTCCGTATCGGTACTATGTGTTGTGTTGATAAGTGTTGAGTGGGTGGATCTATGCTAGTGCACCCTCTAGACTAAGATAACTGCACTCTTATGATTAAACACCTTGCAAGCATCTGCAAATACAAGATAGTAATTAAGGCAAAAGCCTAACCATAGCAATACGATCGTTGATCCATTGTTCCCTTGTGCAAAAGCGTGCGAACTGGGGTTCAGATTTCTGTCACTCCGGCAACCCACCGTAAGCATTCTTTATACACAATGCATTCCCCTTGGTCCTTAATAAGGCGAAGTGTTGAGTGTTCGACTCACACAACACCACTAGGAAAATAACAACACAACTTAAATATCAAACAACACATATTATTTCAACATCATATGACTACTAACAACTAGACTTCTCCCATGTCCTCAAGAACTAAAGTAACTACTCACAAGACATAAAAGAGATCATGATCATAGGGGATAAATAGATGGTAAACAATCTGGACACAATAATATTTCTCCAACAAAACTCAATAGCATTCAGCACACGGTAGTAATCAACACCGGTAGAGTAGAAAGGATAGATAGTACGGATTACAACACAAGTTGAACTTGTGTAACACCCCGGGTGACACGCTACAGTGATAACCTTGTTAATTGCCTAGTAATCATGATTATTCTAGTAATAATCACCCTTGCTCAAGTCGAGTTCAAATTCCAACTCGTTTGGAAATTCAAAGCAATGTGGGAAAATAAAGTTGTTCCAAAAATTGTGCTAACAATTTTGTAAAATGCACAAAAATCGGTAGACCAAGATTCCATAGTGATAGAAATTTATTATGGCATTTAAATATTTAAAACAATTCAAAACAGTAGCAAAACAGTCCCCTTTAATCATTTCTGAATTAGATAAAAATCCAAAAGATTTCTATTAATGCTCAAAAAATTTGTAGCACTGTCATAACTTGTAACAATAATATTGTAGTTTGTTTCATATTTTACAAAATTCAAATGATAGCCAATTAAAATAGAAACAAAAAAAAGAGAAAAGAAAACCAGTAATAGAAGTGAGCTATCCCTCACCTAGGGCAAACCCACCCACTGGGCCGGCCCAGCCCACTCCCCCTCTTTTCCCCTACCTCTGTACAGTGGGGAGGCATGGCATCGTGGCGGCCATCCCGCGGCCGAACCACGCCGTGGCCGCCATGTCGGCCATCGACGCCGTCCCTGGTGAGGATAAGAAGGCCCCCCTGAGCCCCGTACCCCTGTGGAACCCTAGCTCGCCCACTCGTTCCATTTTCGCGCCGCCCCTCTCACCGTGCTTGCCGTGCGGAACCGCGGCCGCGCCGCCGTGCCCACCGTGGCCAACGTCCACCGTTGGCCGCTCCGCCGTGTCCATGCACTTCGTCTTCGACTGCATCGTCTGCCCGCGCGTGGAATCCAGCCGAGACGGACCACATCGACTTGCTGCGGTTCTGGCCGCATCAAGTACGACCCCTGTCGTACTCGCGCGCGCCCTTGCCCGCCCCCAGCCTACGAGCCAGACCACGCGCGTGCCTAGCCCCCTTCCTCACCCGTTGTGCCTCCCCCACCCACCTCGCCGGAGTTGGCCGTGACACCAGCGCCACCGTGCCCGTGGTCGCCGGCGAGCGCCCGCTGGACTAACCCCCCCCCCCTTCTAAATAACCTCCTTTTAAATAGTATGACATGTAGGGCCACTAGTTAATTAAACTGCTAACTTAAACTGTTTAAAAGTTGTTAGTTAGCATCTCCCTTACAGGTGGGCCCTCTGGTCATTTAGTTAAATCAAATGGGTTAATTAGCATAGCGTGGATGACAAGTGGGCCCCACGTTCTGTTAATTAAATAAAATGTATTTAAATGCCCCTTCCTATGACATGTGGGTCCCATATGTCAGGTTTGACCAGTCAAACTACTATTCTGGATAATGTTATATTAAATGATTAAAGAAATTCAGAAAATGTTATAAAATCATTTAAATATTAGAAATTCAATATCTTTTAAACCGTAACTCCGATGAAAAAACTTTATACATGAAAATTGATCAGAAAAATATAATGAATATGGTTATGCTACCCATACCCCCACCGGACCCCTCTAACATACTGAACCCGATGCTTTCCCCTCTGGATCGTCTGTCCGGTAATTACCCGGTACCGATAAAACTTTCCGAATGAAAATGTTCTGAACATAAAAGTTGTTCAGAATGGATCAACTAACATGGATACATCTTTCACATGTTTGTCGGGTGTCCACGACACCTCCGGCATGGTACCTTCCCCCTCCGGACACCTTGTCCGATAATCACCCGGAGCTGGCAGTTCATCCCCGGATGAATTCCCGCGCCAAGCATAATACATTGTACCGCGTTAGAACACCGTTAAAATTGTGTTTGCCATGTCTAGTATTTGTTTTGCTATTATTGTTTTGTATTTACAATTTCTTCGCCCCCTCCTTAATCTCCGATAGACCCCGCTGCTACCGCCGACTACACCGCTGCCGGGTACGACTACTTCATCGACGACCGTACCCCTACCGTCGAGCTACCACGCAAGCAGAGCCATTCTCTTCCCTAGATATCACCTATCTTTCCGTACATTTCTTGCACTAGGCATTGTTACTGCTGCTGCTACGATTACAATCCTAATCAATTGCATAGCTTGTTTTTTTCGCCCCTTGATGTACCTTCCTTTATCCTATGCTGCCTATTATAATTATGCATTATTCAGCAGTGAGCCCTGTGCATTGTTAGCTAGGATTAGATAGCGGGTCGTGACCACTCAGGGGAGTGAACACGGATACGGTATATTAACTGTTACAGGTACGGTACAATGCATACACCGCCCGAGGACCCCTAGCTCGGCTCTGCCGAGCCACCATCAAGTGTGAGCTATCGAGGAGTAATCCTCGTACTTCCACTCGTTGCTGACTCTGTATAGCCGCTCTAGGTACCTGGCAACGGTTGTCCTTAAGGTAAGGAGTCGGGCGACCCAATGGTGCCCGCGAGCGGTATTGCGCCGGGAACGACAGGGAGGGTACGACCGACGTTACTGGCGTGCTTGGCCCCTGCTCGTATCTCGCGAGAGTTACCAAACCACGAAAGTCGAGCTCTACCAAGAGCACACGCGAGACAAGGTAAGGAGTCGGTTCACCTTGTTGGTAACCGCAAAGACTTGGTGGGACGACAGGGCAGGCACCAATGTACTGGTGGTCCTAACTGCTGTCGTTGTCCGCGGGTCAGTTAATTCGAGGCAACGATAACGGTTGTCACGCAGGTTAATTAAAATGCTAAATGGTTCGGCGGATGACTTGAGAGACCCGTTGGTTTGTAAGCACTACCTGCATGTGGGATTACGATGTGGGCCCTCCGCGTCGTAGTTTGTCCGAAAGCTCTTCAGACGTCAGCAGTACCACAGGCTGATTGCCGGGAAGTTTTCTTGTCTTCTTTGCTGCAGCAGGTGTGTTTGGATTTTCTTTTGCTTCACCGGCCAATCTCGTACCGTGCAGAAGCGTGCAAGGGTGAGGGACCTAGACCCTTTGGCGCATAGGATATAGTCCGGCGGATGGCCTCTCTGCTGAGCCAAGGATGAACTGCGATGTGTCGGATAGCCTCGGTGGGGCGTTCCCTAACAAGGTTCACGCCACCGTGGAGATCCGAGCGTGCAGGCTGAACAGTAGTGCACCCCTGCAGAGAGTTTAATCTATTCAAATAGCCATGTCCACGGTAACAGGACGCTTTATGCTGAAGCTGGACCTTACCACTACGAACTGCTACTATTAAACTGTATGGTTCCGGGTTTTCTTCCTCGCAGGGAAGTCGAGGAGGGGAACTCGGAGGCATTATTATTATTAATCATTACAACTTATATTATACAATGCTGCAGCAACTTTTGCTTCATTGTTACTTTATGCTATATATAAACTGTTGGTTGTTCTCATCTTGTGCTGCAAGACTCGTCGGAAGATGCTAGTCTTCGATAGGCCTAGCTCTTACCCTTATTCTGATTTCTATCTTGCAATCCACTATATATACATCCTCCCCTTTCCATTGATACAAATGCATAAATGCTTAGTAGCGGACGTAAGACTCATGGGTATGCTAGATACACACATTTGCTTTATTTCCCCTTTTTGTTTTGCCTGATCGGCCGCTGCAGTCGACGTTGGAGCTTTGGAGTCCAGGAGCAGGAGATCTCCAATGCCGACTACCGCAACATGAAGATCCCCGATGCCTTCTACAACGTCGAGTTTTCCTCGTTGACCAGGAGTAGTTTAGAGGTTCCCAGGCAGGAGGCCTCGCCTTTTCGATCTGTTGTTATTTGTGCTAGCCTTCTTAAGGCAACCTTGTATTCTTGTGTCTGTACTCAGATACTATTGCTTCCGCTAACTTTGTGCTCTCGAGCTATTGTATTCGAGCCCTCGTGGCCCCTGGCTTGTATTAAACAGCTTGTATTATTTTATTTGTAGAGTTGTGTTGTGATATCTCACCGTGAGTCCCTGATCTCGATCGTGTACCTTGCGTGTATGATTACTGTACACAGTCTGATTTTGGGGGTGTCACAAGTTGGTATCAGAGCCGACTGCATGTAGGATACACCCTTCCAACTCCTTGGTCGAAGTCGAGTCTAGTATTTGCAAAACTACTTTACTAATAGTGTCGTGTGGCTTATCGGCCCACGTCGCAAACTGGGTGGTATTAGGATCTTTTTGTCCGTACCTTTACTCTGGGACTCTGATCTCTCTTCTCTTTCGGGTTAAAGATTTTGCTAACTCTGACGTTAGGATCTCGTGACTACTTCCTCCCGGAGAGCCCTGCATTTCATATGATCGCTTGCTTCACGAGAAGATCCCGAAGATACTTGCCGATAAATTCTTGAGACCATATGTGTCGATCACCTTTACAATTCACTGCCACCGTTAAGTCCGTATGTATAACAACATACACGTTTCGTTCATCCATTCAATCCCAGTTGTCCTTTTGTTCACAAGATGCATCGAAATACTTTCCGTTGTTTCGGAAATCCTTTGAGCCTACTGCCTTGCAGCTTCTTTTCACCCTGCGGATAACTCCTCACATTTATCGAGGATCCGTTCATCCTAAGTGGTTCCTATGATTCCCAAAATTCTTTTAAATACTATTCAATCTCGCGACAATCCTCGCCAGCCTATTGCTTTGGAGATTCTTCTTACCTGCTTCCACTATGATTAATCCCATTTGTCTTGTAGTCTCTGATGACCTCCCTTGGCATTGCCATTCTGATATTGTTGAATCATCAGGTGTTCGAATGCATGCAATCATCCGTTGATCCCTATGAATTCATTCTTCCATCCCAGACGTCATTCCGGACATGAGCTGGATCTCGGTGAGTCAAGCCTTCCTTGATTGTCCGTCTTTTGGACATCGTAATCCCTTGTACTCCAGCGTCGAACTATTCAGATGCTTCTGTCTCCGATGTCTTTGCATTATTTCTTCTCATGGTTGAGTACCGAAACTCACACCAGACTCTCTGTGCCCCCCACCTGGCCTTTTGGTTGATTACTACCTACCGCCCCCCTTGTGCCCTAAGTCATTCATGAATTTTCCCTGATATCAGATGCCTCTGGCGAATGTTATCATCTACTCGGTGTCGTTAGCCTTCTGCTTTCGAACTTGTATCCCTCGCTTATGATGTTTGTTGTATGGTTTTCAAAATGCCCCGATGGGTTAACCCTATGCTTCCCCTAATCTGTATGAACCCAAACTTTATGCGGGTCATACTCTACTGGTGTGATGCCAGATAAATTCTTGAACGCTACAAATTCATCGACAACGAGAAGTGAATGAGAGGCTATGCATTGAAGAAGTGGGAGTCGACCCTGAACCTTTGTGCTCATGCCCATGGAACGATGTAGAACTTATCATGAAAGCTTGTCGTAAATATAATTAACCCTCTTGGTATAAATTCTTCTACACCAATGATCCACCATTCTACCTTCGAGTATTACCCATGGTATCTCGAGGATATCATACCTTTGCACTACATCTTATGATTTTTGATGGAACAATACTTATCCCTGTCCTAACCACTCTATGGGTTCTGGGTTGTTGTCAACCGAGAACACCGAATACTTTTTCTTCACCATTCCGTTTGCTTGATGTGTCCGTTGTTCGATTGTATTTTCTTGAAACCTTTTGACATGATGTGTCGTGGCCATCATCAACATTTTTCCTTCTTCCAGGTGTCAATTTAATTCATTGTGGGAAATAATATTCTTGCCCCTCGATGATTTGTGTCATCATTGACAACCCCCTTTGACTCCCTGCCAATACAAACTTGGTCATGTATATCTTGCTCTGCTTTCTCTTTGAAAAGATATACACTTGATACTTGTGTATCATCACATTTCCTTTCCTCTGATCTATTTAACCTTTCTTTGAATATAACTTATCCAAGCAGTGATAATTCCCTGCTGATGTAAACACTTCAGTGTACTACCTTGTCCATACAACCTGTTACTACTATTGATAACATTTCGGTAACCACCTATTGGGGTTCGCAGCAGAAAACACAAATTTTTCTAACTAGCGTTCCCATAACCCAAGATCTAGCTAGCCGTATTACCGTAACGGAAAGGAGTGCGGAAATAACATACCTCGGGGTGTAGTCCATTGCGCGGGAAACGTCCCCGCAAACGTGGTTGATGTAGCCGATCAAGTTTCACAGCCCCCTGGTTGCGTTGAGCACCCGGATGGGTGTAGTGCCACACGTGTAGCACCTCGTAGTACTCACACACATACGAGACTCGATGATGACCTCCGTTCTCCGATCCAGCGAAGGTGGCGAAAGCAGACCTCCGGACGGAGCTTCGGCAACACGACGGCCTCCGATTCTAGCAGAGAAGCCTCAATTCCACTATAGGCTCACACTAGGGAGCCCATCGTGAAAGAGACAAGGGAAGGGAGAAGACCGGAGAAAACCGATCTCAATTCGGAGTAAATACTAATTTAATCCGATTTATTGTGTATTTGGCTTAATTAAATATGCGCACCATGGCCCTCTTTATATAGTGGTAGGGGAGGGACTCAACCCCCCTCCCTTAGCAATGTGGGACTATCCCACGTGCTAGGGGGGTGCCGGCCAAGGGGGGAGAGGGGCGCCACCCTCATGGGCCCTAGGGCCCATGGCGCCTCCCCCCCCACCCTTTTTTTATTTTTCTTTTTCCCTTTTATTTCTTCCCCTAATGGGCCTTTTTCTCCACTAAGGTCCATTGCACATATTAATTAGAAATAAAATGATTTTAATTATTAATTCAATTAATTAATAACTAAAACATAATATTCCATATCCCGGTGCTCCGGAACACCTTCCGGTTCACTCCGAACTTGTTCGGTTCAACACGGTACTTCTCCGATGTTGTTTCCTTTATTCTCTGGTTACTCCGATGGTTCCGAAAAGGTCCCCGATTTCATCGAGCCCTTAAGTGTGTTACCTACGGTCCGAGAACACTCCAGTCATGACCGAGATGAGGCTACGGTCAATGATCATCAGCGGGACCTGGATGCCCATAATGACCCCTGTGCATTCCGGATATCAAACACCGATTGGACCTTACGCCGTATAGCATTCCCTTTGTCAGCGATACTGGATTGTTCCGAGATTCGATCAATGACATCCTATGTCTGGTTCAACCTCGTTCTGAACTAATCCTCATTCACTCGTTCCCGTGATATTCATCCCCGTGACCTAGTCACACGCTGCAGCTTTATGGATGGAATCTCACCGAGTGGGCTCCGAGTATCTATCCATTATATGGATTGACAAATCCCGCTCTTGTAACAATACTCCTCAACATATCTCCACGGAATACCCAAGATACAACCGTTATGACCCGCATATTTCAGTCAGGTGGTGGGATGTAGGTCAAAGCATCCGGGAAGATAGCAATTATGCACGTACTCACGGTCAAAGGAACGGTCTACCCCGTTCTGTATATACATATGAGATCATTCTTCACACATATCAATGCATATATGTTTGAGACAATGATCATGCTCCCACTCAAATATATCCATCATATACTCATATATTTGTGGTTCAGCTTTCGTCAAGTCATTTTATTGTTCACTATGTCTCACATAATGACAAAGCTTCCAAAGCTCCCACTCAGAAAATGCCCTCTGCATTCCAAGTTTCCGGGAAGTCTTCAAAGCTCCCACTCAGTTTTATGAAACTGCAGGCCCACTCAATATTTTGGTCATCACAAAATCACTTGATCAAATCAAGGTTGAGGGTTCCTGTCTTGAGGTACTATAGTCCATACTTTTAACGAAATAACCTTCGTTATGCCCATTGCAATTCTCTTTCAAATCCCAAATTTGACTGAGATGCAATTTCAGGCTATGGTCCATCGTACTGTAAATGAAATATTTTATTGATTAAAGCGTTCCTACGTTTCCGTAGTCAATCACCATTGAACTTTGGTCATAACCAAATAATGCCTTATGCCCATTACATTATTCTCAATAACTGTCCAGTTTGTCGAGAATATGAAATAACCGATTCATTTCACGGGACGTGAGCCATCCTATATGTAGCTCAATATTATTTCATTTCTCCTCGTGTTCTAGGCTACCATCATTCCTTTGTGTCTCAAGAAATGTTATTATTTATTGTTTTATTAAGAAGACTCATGATTATTGTTCTATACAGAACGTATTCATGACAACCTTCTAAATTCAACAATGGCTTCAATTCATATACCAAGATCAATCATCTATGGCATATCCTTCCTTATACAGTGTCATTACAGCGGAACATGCTTCCGTTGCAATACTCTGATATTCTGAAGGCAAGGTCCAATACCCCGGTCAAAGTTTCCATTATCTCCCATTGGATCCGTGTCGAGAGACTTCTTCTCGCATTACCAATCAAGCAACACACATTTTGCTATTCGGGGAGAATATGTAATTTCAATTGCTTGTAGTTTTATTACAAAGAAATTCTTTCTTTTAAGAAACCTTATAACACCATCAGTTATGGAGCTATCATGTCTCGTTAGATTCAGGATGGTTTCCTATTCATGAAGTGGGTGTTTTAACTTAATGAATTAAACAATCTTATTCGACAATAACTATAGTGCTAGGGGAAAGAATGTTTAGACCATACTACGGTTTAGTATGACTACGAATGGTTTAAGTAGTCTAGTACTTTCAACTTCCATCGTAGTTTGTGGTACAACTTCCACAAGTCTCCCATTATGTAAATATCAATACTTATCACTTCGGACCGTAGCGTAGTGATATGTATCCTTGTATTCTCACTTCTCATTGTGATTCCTGAATCTCAGTTTTATGATCTCAATTGAATACAACTTTCAATTAATCATATGAAGTCTTTAATGATAACTCACGTGCCCATTTAATACATCATTTATGTATAATGATTGGCACAAGTTCTACTTGCTAGAACCTTGTCATGGTTATATTTATTGCAGAGGTTCATAGATCGTGTATCTAATCCATCTCATGCAATCAAGTTATGACTTTCATTCGATAATGAACTCACAAGTTAATAGATCATACATTTAAGGAATTCATCAGTTATGAAGTCACCTCATGCAATCAAATCTTTGACTTGTTATAATCAAGACAACTTTATCATTAAACATTGAATATTTCTTGAAAATAATAGCAGTATTATAAATGCTTTCTATCATATCATAAATCAAGACATAATCAAAGTATAAGCACACTTTTATTCATAAAGATGGAACAACTGACTTGTCTCATTACATGAATAACTTTGTCTCGCGAGATGCAAGACACACAACTAAGTTTTCATACTATAATGATTACATAAGATTTATCTAATACTCTAAGTATCTCCTATGATAGATGTCTCGGCGGAATCCATGTTGGCCATCAACTGACTTGATATCCATCAATCCTCGATTTCACCTCTTCCCGTCCATGCAACGGCATGTCCTGTTTTCATAAAACAGGATAAGTATCAGATACTCATTTACTGCAAATGTTGTATAAGGGAATAAACATTTATAAAGTATATCAAGTATATACCTTCTCCATCCACAACTTCTCCTTCAATGGGTTCAACCTCCAGGTACTGAAGTCTATCCATGAAGTCAGAGAACTCGAGGCTTTCACCTCTGCCGACATAGCCATGGACATGGTCTGTATAGCTCGGTGGAAGCGAGTGTAACACCGTGTATATCGCAGACTCATCTGTGGTCCCATAGTCAAAGTCATCTACGAGGCTCAGATGTATCTCATGCATCTTGGCCAAGTGTGCCTTCAGGAAAGAGCCTTCTTCCATATATGTAGAGAGAAACTCACTTTCTAACTCAAATCTGGCAACTCTAAACCGATGCAAGTTTGATGACTTCAGCTCATCGATCATATCATATGTATCCAAATCAGCATACTCCTCATGCAAAGGTTGCGGAATGCTGGTTTCTATGATACCCTTAGCTATGGCATATGTCCTTCGACGATACTGATAATCAATCGCCGCTTGTGCATCCATGTCGTTTGCAGGAGGGTTTCCCACATGCTCTTTAGTTAATAATGAAAGGTTGATTCTCTTGAGCACGGCTCTAAGGCGTAAGTACCAACTAATGAAGTTTGACCCATTTTCTTTAAGTCTTTCACCATGTAAGAAGGAAACCATTTCAAGGTAATGGGTACTATCCATTTTCTACAAACATAATTGCAAGGAACACAATTAAGACTAGTTCACAACAATGAGTTCATATAATCATATTATAAATGAGCTCGCACTAAAACAATTCATCCCTAGGAAGTTTTAGTGATTACATGATCCAGATTCACTGCCCGACCTCGAATATCACACGGCCGACGGGTCAGTTTCAAAGGTAGACAACAACTTGTGCGATCACATTATCTTATATGTACTGTGACTCATGCTCGATCTTTCGATCTCTAGTATTTCGAGGCCATATCTGCATATGCTAGGCTCGCCAAATTAACCTCCATGTTATATGCTGCTCAGCAAGGCCATATCTGCATATGCCAGGCTTGCCGAACCCAACCTCATGCGAACTCCATTGAATATGTAGGACAACTCCGGTATGTACGGAGCATCAAGCCATATGGGAGAACCTTCCAGGCGGTGCACACTTCGGTAGAATACTTGTGTTTGGCTTTGTTAAGGGATCATCTTATCACATGCTACCGTCGTGTATCCTATACTAGCAAGTTTTAAGATGTCTGAGCTATGGCAACACTAAGTCTACAGTGTCTCCATTTTAGTTTATTTTATGATGACGATTACTACTTACTAGTAACACATAGCAAATCTATCGCTACATCACAAACAAACGAATGATAGCCCCCACTTAGCAATACAAGGTTTAGACGGTCTAGTTGTATATTGCAAGTTTTACGTGGCTGCTAGGGCTTTCATAGTTAAACAGGTTTTAACCTATGAGTCAACCACAACGTCAACCATACGATTGTCTCTATTACACCCCGCACGGGGCCCTCCGTTGCAAATGCCACATCCGCTAAAGTAGAGAGACAGACACCCCCCAGCCACTTTATATGGTACAAGCCGTATGTCAAGCGTGGAACCAGTCTCGCGTAAGCGTACGCGTAAGGTCGGTCCGCTTCATCAAACAATGCCGCAGATGTGAACAAGTACACGTGGGAGGGTAACAATCATACAATCAACGCCCACATCCCCGATGTGTTCTATCCGTACAGTAATACTAAGCATAGACCTAGCTCATGATACCACTGTTGGGGTTCGCAGCAGAAAACACAAATTTTTTAACTAGCGTTCCCATAACCCAAGATCTAGCTAGTCGTATTACCGTAACGGAAAGGAGTGCGGAAATAACAAACCTCGGGGTGTAGTCCGTTGCGCGGGAAACGTTCCTGCAAACGTGGTTGATGTAGCCGATCAAGTTTCACAGCCCCCTGGCTGTGTTGAGCACCCGGATGGGTGTAGTGCCACATGTGTAGCACCTCGTAGTACTCGCACACGTACGAGACTCGATGACGACCTCCGTTCTCTGATCCAGCGAAGGTGGCGGAAGCAGACCTCCGGACGGAGCTTCGGCAGCACGACGGCCTCCGATTCTAGCAGAGAAGCCTCAATTCCACTATAGGCTCACACTAGGGAGCCCACCGTGAAAGAGACAAGGGAAGGGAGAAGACCGGAGAAAACCGATCTCAATTCGGAGTAAATACTAATTTAATCTGATTTATTATGTATTTGGCTTAATTAAATATGTGCACCATGGCCCTCTTTATATAGGGGTAGGGGAGGGAGTCAACCCCCCTCCCTTAGCAATGTGGGACTGTCCCACATGCTAGGGGGGCGCCGGCCAAGGGGGGAGAGGGGGCGCCACCCTCATGGGCCCTAGGGCCCATGGCGCCTCCCCCCCCCCCTCACTCCCTTTTTTTTCTTTTTCTTTTTCCCTTTTTTTCTTCCCCTAATGGGCCTTTTTCTCCACTGAGGCCCATTGCACATATTAATTAGAAATAAAATGATTTTAATTATTAATTCAATTAATTAATAACTAAAACATAATATTCCATCTCCCGGTCCTCCGGAACACCTTCCGGTTCACTCCGAACTTGTTCGGTTCAACACGGTACTTCTCCGATGTTGTTTCCTTTATTCTCTGGTTACTCCGATGGTTCCGAAAAGGTCTCCGATTTCATCGAGCCCTTAAGTGTGTTACCCTACGGTCCGAGAACACTCCAGTCATGACCGAGATGAGGCTACGGTCAATGATCATCAGCGGGACCTGGATGCCCATAATGACCCCTGTGCATTCCGGATATCAAACACCGATTGGACCTTACGCCGTATAGCATTCCATTTGTCAGCAATACTGGATTGTTCCGAGATTCGATCAATGAAATCCTATGTCTGGTTCAACCTCGTTCTGAACTAATCCTCATTCACTCGTTCCGGTGATATTCATCCCCGTGACCTAGTCACACGCTGCAGCTTTATGGATGGAATCTCACCGAGTGGGCCCCGAGTATCTATCCATTATATGGATTGACAAATCCCGCTCTTGTAACAATACTCCTCAACATATCTCCACGGAATACCCAAGATACAACCGTTATGACCCGCATATTTCAGTCAGGTGGTGGGATGTAGGTAAAAGCATCCGGGAAGATAGCAATTATGCACGTACTCACGGTCAAAGGAACGGTCTACCACGTTCTGTAATTACAACACTGAACCTTCACAAGATTTGATCATGATGTAATGCTTACTTTCGGTAATGTTCATCACGTCACTTAACCAATGAGGTGACCTCATAGTCAAGAGACTTAATTGTCCATGATCGCGAAACCACGACCATCATGTTGACCATGAACTAGTTATCGATGTAGAGGCTAACTAGGAACTCTGGGGGTTTCTATACCACACCTGTATCATTGTTTCACTGACACAGTTGTAGCACGGTATGAAACTGGTTATGAACTTGCTTAGATATATTGGAATAATCATATATTATTTGCCTCTAGAGCATATATCCAACACCACCGATGGACGAGAACTTTGCCTATTGGTCCGCCTCGTCTTAACGAGCAGGAAAATGGTTCTCTTTGTCCCTCGCCCTTGGCACCGACGTTGTTGCCGACATAGCTAACAAGTTGTTCTCTGACTTACCTTGCCACTTGATCGCATTGTTTGTCACCACCATCCTTATTCAATGTGGGCCCATAACCCACAGTTCCACAGGATCGAAACTTGACTCTTTTGTACCCTTCTTTTCTCGAGGTTACTCCTCTTGCTTGACCTCGTATGCAATTCACGAGTCCTCTACCTTGTGATATTCAGTCCGATAACAGACTCAGTGTTTATGCCTGATGCTCTGGACCCCTATTATCCTCCGTTATCGCCGTCAAATGCTTGCATATCCGCTTGAAAACTTCTCATGCCTTCTTTTGTTTCTCTCGATGTATCTCCCCGAATTTAAACTCGAGAGATACTTTGTACCCCAAATCCCTCGGACAATCTCGATTTATTAACTTGGTACCAATCCACCCCTTAAGTTTACCCTCCTAACCTATCCGTAAGTACGTTGAAGACCCCGATGGAAGGATGGAAACTCGTCGAGATGCACTGATGCAGAGAAATGAAGACGTCAACGTGAAGGATTAACTTCTTTGAGAAGGACAACAAGCACCAGAAGAATCGTTAGAATACGAAACCAAAGCTTTACCCCTTTCACTACCTTTAATTCTCGGGACGAGAATTCTTTGTAGTGGGGGAGATTAGTAACACCCCGGGTGACACGCTATAGTGATCACCTTGTTAATTGCCTAGTAATCATGATTATTCTAGTAATAATTACCCTTGCTCAAGTCGAGTTCAAATTCCAACTCGTTTGGAAACTCAAAGCAATGTGGGAAAATAAAGTTGTTCCAAAAATTGTGCTAACAATTTTGTAAAATGCACAAAAATCAGTAGACCAAGATTCCATGGTGATAGAAATTTATTATGGCATTTAAATATTTAAAACAATTCAAAACAGTAGCAAAACAACCCCCTTTAATCATTTCTTAATTAGATAAAAATCCAAAGGATTTATATTAATGCTCAAAAATTTTGTAGCATTGTCATAACTTGTAACAATAATATTGGAGTTTGTTTCATATTTTACAAAATTCAAATGATAGCCAATTAAAATAGAAACAAAAAAGGAGAAAAGAAAACCAGTAATAGAAGTGAGCTATCCCTCACCTAGGGCAAACCCACCCACTGGGTCGGCCCAGCCCACTCCCCCTCTTTTCCCCTACCTCTATACAGTGGGGAGGCATGGCATCGTGGCGGCCATCCCGCGGCCTAGCCACGCCGTGGCCGCCGTGTCGGCCATCGACGCCGTCCCTTGTGAGGATAAGAAGTCCCCCCTGCGCCCCGTACCCCTGTGGAGCCCTAGCTCTCCCACTCGTTCCATTCTCGCACCGCCCCTCTCACCGTGCTCGCCGTGCGGAACCGCGGCCGCGCCGCCGTGTCCACCGTGGCCAATGGCCATCGTTGGCCGCTCCGCCGTGTCCAGGCACTCCGTCGTCGACTGCATCGTCTGCCCGCGCGTGGAATCAAGCCGGGACGGACCACAGACGTCGTCCCCTTTTCCTCCCCGCCGCGTACCACCACTGCTCACCGACGTCGATTCGCGTCTCCCCTGCCCTCCCGTTAACCCAGGAGGCCTCCGTGAGCCTGCCCGGTGAGCTCCACCCCTTCCCCCGTTGAATTGACCCCCCCCCCCCCCCCCCGTCGTGGCCGGGCGCGTGTAGGTCGTGCTCACCGCCCCGCGGCCGCGCCCTGGACGTGCGCGGGCCGCGCCCTGGCCGTGCCAAGCCACTCTGCCCGAGCCCCGCAGCTACACTACTGCTTGCCGAAGTAGTCGCGACGACTTGCTGTGGTTCTGGCCGCATCAAGGACGACCCCTGTCGTGCTCGCACGCGCCCTTGCCCGCCCCCAGCCTGCGAGCCAGCCCACGCGCGTGCCTAGCCCCCTTCCTCACCCGCTGCGCCTCCCCCACCCACCTCGCCGGAGTTGGCCGTGACGCCAGCGCCGCCGTGCCCGTGGTCGCCGGCGAGCGCCCGCTGGACTAACCCCCCCCTTTCTAAATAACCTCCTGTTAAATAGTATGACATGTAGGGCCACTAGTTAATTAAACTGCTAACTTAAACTGTTTAAAAGTTGTTAGTTAGCATCTCCCTTACAGGTGGGCCCTCTGGTCATTTAGTTAAATCAAATGGGTTAATTAGCATAGCGTTGATGACAAGTGGGCCCCACTTTCTGTTAATTAAATAAAATGTATTTAAATGCCCCTTCCTATGACATTGGGGTCCCAGATGTTAGGTTTGACCAATCAAACTACTATTTTGGATAATTTTATATTAAATATAAAAGAAATTCAGAAAATGTTATAAAATCATTTAAATATTAGAAATTCAATATATTTTAAACCGTAACTCCGATGAAAAATCTTTATACATGAAAATTGATCAGAAAATATAAAAAATACGGTTATGCTACCCATACCCCCACCGGACCCCTCAAACATACTGAACCCGATGCTTTCCCCCTCTGGATCGTTTGTCCGGTAATTACCCGGTACTGATAAAACTTTCCGGATGAAAATGTTCTGAACATAAAAGTTGTTCAGAATGGATCAACTAACACGGATACATCTTTCACATGTTCGTCGGGTGTCCACGACACCTCCGGCATGGTACCTTCCCCCTCCGTACACCTTGTCCGATAATCACCCGGAGCTGGCAGTTCATCCCAGATGAATTCCCGCACCAAGCATAATACATTGTACCGCGTTAGAACACCGTTAACATTGTGTTAGCCATGTCTAGTATTTGTTTTGCTATTATTGTTTTGTATTTACTATTTCTTCCCCCCTTAATCTCCGGTAGACCCCGCTGCTACCGCCGACTACACCGCTGCCGGGTACGACTACTTCGTCGACGACCGTACCCCTACTGTCGAGCTACCAGGCAAGCAGAGCCATTCTCTTCCCCAGATATCGCCTATCTTTCCGTACATTTTTTGCACTAGGCATTGTTACTGCTGCTGCTACGGTTACAATAATATTCAATTGCATAGCATGTTTTTGTCGCCCCTTGATGTACCTTCCTTTATCCTACGCTGCCTATTATAATTATGCATTATTCAGTAGTGAGCTCTGCGCATTGTTAGCTAGGATTAGATAGCGGGTCGTGACCACTCAGGGGAGTGAACACGAATACGATATATTAACTTTTACATGTACGGTACAACGCAGACACCGCCTGAGGCCCCCTAGCTCGGCTCTGCCGAGCCACCATCAAGTGTGAGCTATCGAGGAGTAATCCTCGTACCTCCACTCGTTGCTGACTCTGTATAGCCGCTCTAGGTACCTGAGAAACGGTTGTCCTTAAGGTAAGGAGTTGGGAGACCCAACGGTGCCTGCGAGCGGTATTGCACCGGGAACGACAAGGAGGGTACGACCAACGTTACTGGCGTGCTTGGCCCCTGCTCGTATCTCGCGAGAGTTACCAAACCACAAAAGTCGAGCTCTACCAAGAGCACACGCGAGACAAGGTAAGGAGTCGGTTCACGTTGTTGGTAACCGCAAAGACTTGGTGGGACGACAGGGTAGGCACCGATGTACTGGTGGTCCTGACTGTTGTCGTTGTCCGCGGGTCAGTTAAGTCGAGGCAACGATAACGGTTGTCACGCAGGTTAATTAAAATGCTAAATGGTTCGGTGGATGACTTGAGAGACCCGTTGGTCTGTATGCACTACCTACACGTGGGATTACGGTGTGGGCCCTCCGCGTCGTAGTTTGTCTGAAAGCTCTTCAGACGTCAGCAGTACCACGAGCTGATTACCGGGAGGTTGTCTTGTCTTCTTTGCTGCAGCAGGTGTGTTTGGATTTGCTTTTGCTTCACCGGCTAGTCTCGTCCGTGTAGGAGCGTGCAAGGGTGAGGGACCTAGACCCCTTGGCGCATAGGATATAGTCCGACGGATGGACTCTCTGCTGAGCCTAGGATGAACTGGGATGTGTCGAATAGCCTCGGTGGGGCGTTCCCTAACAAGGTTCACGCCACCCTGGAGATCCGAGCGTGCAGGCTGAACAGTAGTGCACCCCTGCAAGGAGTTTAATCTATTCGAATAGCCGTGTCCACGGTAACAGGACGCTTTATGTTGAAGATGGATCTTACCACTACGAACTACTACTATTAAATTGTATGGTTCCGGGTTTTCTTCCTCGCAGGTAAGTCGAGGAGGGGAACTGATGGCTTCTCGCCCCTTCGTTGGTTACCCCAAGTGGAAGGTTTAAGATGTAGTGCAGCAGCAGTTTTCCCTCGGTGAAGATACCAAGGTTTGTCTCCAGTAGGACTCCAGAGATGATAAGTAGGTGTCAGCGGCGCAACTGACGCGGACCTGCACACAGACACAGATAACTTTGTTCCCAACGAAGTTCAGAGAGGTTGTCAATCTCTCTGGTCTTGTTTTTCACAAAGGATAATACGCAAGGGATAATGATAGCAAGTAAAAGCAGTAAAGTAAAGATAGCATGGAAACAGTAATAAGGATATGGACCGGGATACGTGATGTTCACTAGTGATGTCTCTCTCCCAAAAGGCGATAAAACTGCTATGCGAGGTAAACAAATTATAGAAGGGCAATTGACAGGATTATGAACGCACCGCAATGCTAACTATGCTACAAAAGAAAGGAAGAGGTTCAAAAGAACGGGCAGTACACCAAAATAAGTAGACCGAAATCCATCTGCATCTACTACTAATCATCCACCTTGAGATATCTATCCAGAACATCTCGCTGGTATTAAGTTGCGAGCCCCAGCCAAAGTGTAAACCCAAAGCAACAGACAACTGCATTAAAAAGAACTTTGCGTAAAGTAAACAATCCTCGTAACCGCGGTTACAAGCACCGTTGTTTTCCCCCTTGTGGCAACAGCACATCCCCTAGACTCATGTTTCTGTCACTCAAGCATGTCATCGGGGGGCATGAACCAACAATCTAGCACAACGTTCCCTACTGTCAAAAAAAATCTAGCACAACGTTCCCTCTTGGAGTCACTACCTACTACTTGGCCAAAGCAATAAACAGCAACGGAGAACATGCAAGAATTACTTAGGAACAAAAATATAAGAGATAAAAACCAAATATATTACTCTATCACAATCTGAACATAATCTCATAATCCATCAGATCCCATCAAACTCAGCATAGCAATAGCAGAAATATTACAAAGGTGCCTCGATCATGTAGGACAGCTCACGAGGTCTAAACAATGAAGATCAAAGAGGGGAGGAGAACATCACATAGCTACTAATCACGGACCCATGGTCCAAGGAAAACTACTCACGAGACATCCGGGGAGCATCCATGGTGGAGAGGAGACTCCCGGAGGTCAATCCTCCCTCCGGCAGGGTGCCGGGAAGAGGTCTTCTGGTGCTCCCGATCTCGGAAGCGCGGCGGCGGCGGAACAGAGTTCCTCCTTTGGAGTTTTCCCGTGACGGAGAATAAATAGGCGAAGGGGGGCAGCCAGAGGTGGACCAGGGGCCCCAGGCGCCCCCCTGGCGCGGCCAGGGGTGGGGCCGCGCCTGGTGGCTGCCTGGGCCCCCTGGCTCCCTTCTGGCCCCTCCCGGGCTCTTCTCGAAGCTTCCGTCACGCTGATTTTTTATCTGAATTTTCCCGAATTTTTTTGGCACTTTTTATATGGGGGGAAACTGAAATAGAAAAACAGCAGAAAACAGGAACTGGCACTAGAGTGCGCTGAGTTAATAGGTTAGTCCAAATATGATCAAAAGTGTATGAAAGTGTATCTAGATCATAGCAATATCACACAAAACATGCATGGAGCAAGCAGAAATTATAGATATGTTTTGGACGTATCAGGAACTCAGAGGCATTATTAATATTAATCATTACAACTTATATTATACAACGTGGCAACAACTTCTGCTTCATTTTTACTTTATGCTATATATAAACTGTTGGCTGTTCTCATCTTGTCCTGCAAGACTCGTTGGAAGATGCTAGTCTTTGATTGGCCTAGCTTCTTACCCTTATTCTGATTTCTATCTTGCAGTCCACTATATATACAGCCTCCCATTTCCATTGATACAAATGCATAAATGCTTAGTAGCGGACATAAGACTCGCGGGTATGCTAGATACTCACCTTTGCTTTATTTCCCCTTTTTGTTTTACCTGATCAGCCGCTGCAGTCGATGTTGGAGCTTTGGAGTCCAGGAGCAGGAGATCCTCGATGCCGACCACCGCAACATGATGATCCCCGATGCCTTCTATGACGTCGAGTTTTCCTCGTTGACCAGGAGTAGTTTGGAGGTTCCCAGGCAGGAGGCCTCGCCTTTTCGATCTGTTGTTATTTGTGCTAGCCTTCTTAAGGCAACCTTGTATTCTTGTGTCTGTACTCAGATACTATTGCTTCCTCTAACTTTGTGCTATCGAGCTGTTGTATTCGAGCCCTCGTGGCCCCTGGCTTGTATTAAACAGCTTGTATTATTTTATTTGTAGAGTTGTGTTGTGATATCTAACCGTGAGTCCCTGATCTCAATTGTGTACCTTGCGTGTATGATTACTGTGCACGGTCTGATTTTGGGGGCGTCACAACTCAGCGTAATTTGCGTGTATGATTGTGTACCTTGCGTGTATGATTACTGTACACGGTATGATTTTCAGGTAATTTGGAGGTGTTCTTCTTCATCAACTCAGCGTCCTCTTTTTACCGCTAAATCCTGCGTATGCTGCTTCGGCATCGGAAAGTTGCAAACTGTGTAAATTAAGCCAAAACAACATTAGAATAGCATCATATCATGAAATATATCAATGAATAAGAAAGAATTACTATATAAAATAGTGATGCATTTTGGACATATCAGATCCCTCTAGCACTCCTTCGGGATTCCGGAAGCTTCCGTTGCGCTGATTTTTTTTATCTCATTTTTCCCGAATTTTTGGAGCACTTTTAATATGTGGGGAAACTGAAATAGAAAAACAACAGAAAACATGAACTAGCACTGTGTTGCGTTGAGTTAATAAGTTAGTCCAAATATGATCAAAAGTGTATGAAATTGTATCTAGATCATAGCAATATCACACAAAATATGTGTGGAGCAAGCAGAAATTATAGATACGTTTGAGACGTATCAACATCCCCTAGTTTAATTTCTGCTCGTCCTCGAGTAGGTAAATGATAACAAGCATAATTTTTGTGGTGACATGCTAGCAACCATATAAGAACTTTGAAAAGTAAATCAATCAAGGTATGTGATTCAATTCAAGTCATAACATGCAAGAGTCTATATTAGCATTGAAACAAGCAATGAAAGAACATTAGGTGCAAGAGCTCTCGCTGTCCGTGACTCGAATGTCTCCAAATGGTGTTTGCGTGCAAGAAGGGGGATAGGGAATACGAGAATTTTTTTATTTTTGTTGAGAACTCAATCTACTAAAGTTTCACACTTGGTCTTCTTTGGAATCTTATCTTGACTCGTCCCAAGACCACTAGCCAGGTACAAGTCAATTTGATCCACTCCTTTCCGATATTTTGAGCACTCACGCAATGGATGAGCGTAAGCACGAAAGTTGACACTTAGGATGGCAAAGAGAGAAGTATGGTGCAGGAGGAAGAAAAAAAGGTGAGAAAGGCTCACATCAATGAGGACAATCATATGAGAAAGCCAAATGATAGATATGATGTGAGGAGTAGGGATTGCCATGCAACGGATGCACATATGAGATAAGAAAGCTCTCCAATGGAACTAGTGGGGGTGCATGCAACTTGCTCGCTCATCAAGACCTAGAGCTCATTTGAGGAGGCTCATCCTTGGAATATGCAAGCCAAGTTCTATAGTGTGAAGGTCCCCACATAGCTATATGCATAAATGATCATCTCTATGGAGTACAAGGATGAGAGGGAGTACTAGTGTGGATCTTTCAAAAGGATAGTAGTGTTGCCCCTTTCTCTCTTTTTATTTTATTGTTCTATTTTTTGTATTTTTTTGGTGGCCTCAATAGCTCTTTCTATTTAAATCTCATTTGTCCTCTTTGGGATCTTTTATTTTGTCCACTTTGGGATCTTTTCTTCACTTAAGGGCAACACTCTATTTTACAAGAAGGTATAGAAGATCTTCACACTTTACAAGGTACTCAAACATAAAGAAGATGTAGCTATCATGATGTATGCAAGGTATGCCTCTGCTAGTGTAGCAAGAACATGTATGACATGAAGATCAAGTCATGAAGAGGTGGATGTTGCATGGCAATATATCTCGGAAAGGCTACGGAAATGCCTTGATAGGTAGGTATGGTGGCTGTTTTGAGGAAAGATATAGGGAGGTTTATGATGACAGAGCGTATCATGCCAAGGGTTTGGATGCACCGGCGAAGGTGGACGCCAACTCTCGGGGTGAGAAGAAGGCAATGCACGGTACGGAAGAGGCTAGCAAATATGAGGAGGTCGAAATGTCAACTTTCAATACTTACATTAATCCGAAGAACTCATGCACTTATTATCGGTAACTCTCAATCTAATGAGGAGGTTCACAAAGAGACAAGTACCCCGAGGAGGAGTGTATGGGGGTTTGGTTATCCTTGCGCATCCTCGACTCATGGTACGTGATTGTACTCTAATATTCGATCCCTCAAAAGATTAGCGATCCATCTAGTAGCTAGAGTTCTCAACTATTTGTAGGTTTTTGAAAATAAACACGGATTGCCCAAAATACGACACCTATCACTAATAGGCTAGCGCTCTTGACACAAATAGTTCAGCCATTACTCACAACAATACCTCAAAACTATTGCAAGTTACTACTAAAATTAAATAGCAACCTCAATTACCTACTTTCAAGACAAGACACAACTCAGTGCAACAACCAACTCTCTTAACAAGAGAAACATGAAAACTAAAGAGAGTTCCAACCACAAACTAAACAAAAGCCAAGGCTATTTTTAAGTGCATCAAGTGCCCTCCCCTTGAGGTTTTGGAGTTTGATGACAAAACGGTTAAGGGACTGATGTGTTTGTGAGTATTCACAGGAGAACAGTCCCTGATGAGGTGTTTAACCACCAATGTCGACCCCTCGAAATGTTGAGGAACATTGGAGAAATCGGTGCGCTTCCTGAAGAATGAAGATTCCTGAAGAATGAAGTTGCGCGAAATCCTGAGGAAGTAGAATCCTGAAGCATTCGGTTGAAGCTGAAGCTGAAGACGATCCTGAGGACGTTCGCGCTGAAGACGAAGTTGAAGCGTAGTCTTCGCTAAGACTTTTTATACTTCTTGAGTCGTAGGAAATCACCGCACTGTTGGAGGGGTTGAAGAAAATGAGTTCCGAAGGTCTGAGGAAGTGCTCAGTTAGGAATCCTAAAGAAAAACCCCGAGGAAATCTCCTGCAGTAGAAGTTCAGTCCTCATGTGTCTGAGACGTTGTTCTTCAGGACACTGAGGTAACTAACTTCGGTTGAGGAGTCTGGAGAGAGAATACTTTGACCGTGCCACGTGTTACGTGGTGAGAGGCTAGAACTGGTCTAGCAACGGTCATTTCCGAGGGCATGAGAGTAATTGCATGCATGGGCATTTATGTCCTTTCACCTCGGGTTGCTCCACGGCTATAAATAGCCACCCCTAGCCCCATTTGTGGGTTGGCTGCTCCGAGAGAAAAACTGACACTTGTCATTTGAGAGCAACCCACCTCTGAGGAAACTGAAGAACCTATGTGAGGAAAACCACCAGCCTGAGTAGTTGAGCATTTCTGAGGAAGTCGGTTCGAGTAATCCGAAGCTTTTTACTCTTGAAGACTGTGATCTTCCAGCCGGTGTAGAAGTCTTCAGTCTGAGGAAGTCAAGATGCAATTGTGACTTCCCGGAGTGACTGAGTCTGTGAAGGTTTCGTAAGTCTACCTTGAAGACTCACCTGAGTTATTGGACGGAGTCTGAGGACTTTAGTTCAAGGAGAACAAGGTGAAGGCTATGTCTTCTGAGTTGAATCTCAGCCTCTCCAACCAGACGTAGAGTTGTCACAGCAACTTGAACTGGTCTACCAAATCAATGTCTTCAATCTCTGGTGCTATCTCTTCAACCTCTTAAGCTTCAGTATTTGCTATGTTGACTTCTTATGCTTCAGCTCTCCCTCCGCTCTTTGTCTTCATACTATGCATCTGAAGCACTTCTGCTTATCTGAATTGATTTATTTCTCTTGCATTATGATGTGCTGCCCTAATGATTACATTCTGTGAAGTTTTATTTCTTCATCATTTTGGTTACTTCTTCAGCTTCATGATTGCCTCTGTCCTGAAGAAAACTAAAATCTGGTAGTAAAATTGAAAATCTCCCATTCACCCCCCCCCCCTCTGGTCGATATATTGCACTTTCAATTGGTATCAGAGCAAGGTACTCCCTTGTTCTGTGTGATTCGGTTTAACCACCTGGAGTTTTAGTTATGTCGACCTCAGGTACAATGAGTGTTGCCTCAAACTTCCCTATGTTCGACGGGACAGACTATCCATACTGGAAGAACAAGATGAGGATGCATCTTGAAGCCATTGACAAGGATCTGTGGGATATTGTTGATCAAGGCAATCCTGAAGCAAATTTGATGACTGCTCCTGAAGTTGTCAAGAAGAACTGGCAGCTTGATGCAAAAGCTCGAAGCATCATTGGTGGTCACCTCAACAAGGCCCAGTTCAACCGTATCAGTGGTCTGGATACTGCAAAGAAGATATGGACAAGACTGTCTAAAGTCAATGAAGGAGTCTCTGCTCAACGAGACTCACGGGTTGATACACTCCGCAGTCTCTTCAACAGGTTCAAGAGGCTGGACAATGAGCACGTGCAACAAACCTTTGACAGACTCACTGACATATCCAATGAACTTCAAGCATTAGGTGCCGCTGATATCACAGACCATGAAGTTGTGAAGAAACTACTGAGGTCACTGGATGACTCATTTGAGTTCCTATCGTTGATGATTCAAGAAAGGCCTGACTTCAAGACTCTGGATCCAGCGGACATTCTCGAGCGCCTCAATGCTCATGAACTAAAGCTCTCTGAAAAACGAGATTTATACAGCACCACGCCTAAAGTCCGCGCGCTAAAAGCTAGAGCACGAAGAGTGTCCTCTGATGAAGAGTCTGAGGTTGATACTGATAATCCTGAAACTCTCAGCCGTGAACTTGCTCTCCTCACCAAAAAGTTCCAGAGATTCACGAAGAAGAATCGCTTCGGAAATTCCTCAAGAAAAAGCAAAGATGATGACTCTGTCGAAGCAAGAAAGAGAGTCTGCCACAAGTGCAAGAAACCTGGGCATTACATCGCTGAGTGTCCTTTATGGGAAAAGGAAGATAGACTGAAGAAGAAGAAGAAAGGGAAAGATGACAGTTCTGATGAAAAGACAAAGAAGAAATCCTCAAGATCCTCAAAGTCTGCTGGATACAGGAACAGAAGTTCCCGTAAGGCTCGCGCATATCTCGGCAAAGAATTGGACTCGGAAGAATCTGGTTCCAACCCTGATGCTGAGGAAGAAGAATCTGAAGAATCTGAGGGTGTGGCCGGTCTAGCTCTTGCCACGACGCTTGTCTCAAAGTCAATCTTCAGCACTGAGGAATCTGGTCTATCATATGTTGATGATAAAGCTGAAGACACAACTCCTGCCTTTTGCTTCATGGCCAAGTCCTCCAAGGTATCTTCTTACTCATCATCAGATGAACCCTCTGATGAAGAACCTGGTGAAAACTATGCTAAACTTGCTAAACTTGCATCTAAGCAACAACGTGCACTTGAAAAGACTCAGATCTCACTAAACAAAAGTGATGATATGTTGGTTGAGGAAATGACGAAGACTCAAAAGTTGACTGAAGAATCAAACACTCTTCAGTCAAAGTTTGATGACTTGTTCAATCGTCATGAGGCACTCCTTACCGATCATGAAAAGCTGTCTCATGAGTTCCTCATGAGGAAACAAGAACTTGAACGTGTAAGGATGACTCATGACGATCTGAGGAAAGAAAATGATTCACTCCTCTCCCAACAGATCATCATGCCACAAGAAGGATTTAATCCTCCCTGTTTAAAATGCATTGAACATGATCGTATCATCTCTGTGTCTAGTTCCTCAATGTCTTCAGACTCTGTTATTTCTATTGCCTCTGTGGTATCTAACCCCTCATCTGAGGATACCATAGACATTGCTGAAGAAAATGCTAGGTTGCAGAGTCTACTGGAAACAAGCATGTTCAAGTGTCTGAAAGGACATCAAACCCTTTGTGACATCCTCAAGAAACAGACCCTCAACAGAAACCCGAGGAAAGAAGGTGTCGCATTCACTCGGAAACTCAACCCCGATGGGTCTTACTGGAAACCTGAACAATATCCAGAAATCACTTGGGTTCGGGCAAAGATGCCCTCTCCTGATCCCTATACCTTATCTGGTTATGATGTTGTTTCTTCAGATGTGATGATTGAGTCATTTGACTCAAACTATAAACTGTTTAAGAATGGTAATGGTGAAGTATTTGCCAGATACATCAGAACTAACTGCAGGAACGGTCCTCCAGTCAAGCAGATCTGGGTTCCGAAGGACCTCATCACTAACCTTCCTGTGAATGCAGATGCAAATGAGCTGAGGAGATCATCTGAGGACGATACCTCAAAAGGAAATGATTATAATCATGTATCTGCTAACCATTTTGTTCATAGGGAAGCTCCACATAAGAATGCTTATTCATTGTTTATCCTGATGCTACCATCTCACACCCCATTAGGTCTCATCACCCTCATCAATCCTCATGTGCCTCAAGACCACCCATAAAGATGTGGGTGGTTAAGAACTAATCATCCTTGCAGGGACATGTCCTGAGGCAATTACAATTTCTGCAGATCATATGCCCAGGACAACAACATTTGAGTCAGTTGAAGGATAATTATATTGTTTGGTTTCATAGAATCAATCCTGAGTAACATCCTGAGGAATTAATTCTGAGGAACCTTAAATTCCTCAAACTGAGACTGGCTCATAACTTGCTGTATGAGATACTAATTCATTTGCAGGGAAAGACTGAATGGGTGATGGACAGTGGATGCACAAATCACATGACTGGTGACAGAAATCTTCTTATGGAATCATCACTGAGTCCTTCTTCAAAGAAAACCATCACCTTCGCTGATAAAGGTAAAAGTAAGGTATTGGGTCTCGGCAGAGTGGCTATCTCTCGAGACCAACACATTGATAAAGTCATGCTTGTTGAATCCCTTGGATACAACTTGATGTATGTTTCTATGTTGTGTGATCTTGATCTCGCAATTCTCTTCGGAAAACATGGTTGTATTGTCTTCATGGTTTGCGATAACTCCGTTGTCTTCAGTGGGGTTAGGAAAGGTGACCTGTATATTGCAGATTTCTCTGAAGGTCCTCAGGTCGCTACATGCCTCATGGCAAGAGCCTCAGAGTGCTGGCTATGGCATCGAAGACTCGGCCACGCTGGAATGAGAAATCTTCAAAAGCTGGTACTGAAGAAACATGTCCTCGGGATTGAGGAAATCAGATTCTCAAAGGATCGGCTCTGTGGTGCTTGCGAAGCTGGAAAGATGACCAAGGCCAAGCACCCGGCGAAGACCATCATGACTACTACGAGACCACTGGAATTGCTTCACATGGATCTATTCGGTCCTCCAAAGTACTCAAGCTTTGGAGGTAATATGTATGGTCTAGTTATTGTTGATGACTTCTCACGATACACTTGGGTGCATTTTCTTCTCTATAAGTCAGAAACCCCAGCACTCCTCAAGCGCTTCACCCTGCGAGTCATGAACAACTACAACCTGAAGATCAAGCACATTCGAAGCGACAACGGCACTGAGTTCAAGAACTTCGGTGTGGAAGAATTCCTCGATGACTTGGGAATCACTCATGAATTCTCTACTCCCTACACTCCTCAGCAAAATGGAGTTGTTGAGAGGAAGAATCGAACCCTCATCGAGATGGCTCGCACGATGCTGGCTGAGTACAATACTCCACTCAAGTGGTGGGCTGAAGCAATCAACACTGCATGCCACATCGTCAATCGAGTGTATCTTCATAAGTTCTTCAATAAAACATTATACGAGTTAATGGTCGGTAAGAAACCCAATGTAAGTTACTTCAAAGTATTCGGTGCACCCTGCTGGATTCGTGATCCTCATCATGAGTCCAAATTTGCACCCAAAGCATGTGAGGGCTTCATGCTTGGTTATGGTATCAACTCGCACACCTACAGAGTCTTCAATATTAGTCATTATAAAATTGTCGAAACTGTAGACGTGCGATTTGATGAATCTGATGGCTCCCAAAGAGAGCACCTGTCACATGATTTAGGTGAAGCACCACCTGAAGAACAGATCAAGAAGATGGGTGCTGGTGACATCATTCATGTGGATCATCCTGAAGAAATCCACATACCTCCTGCTCCTGAAGAACACCCAAATCCTGATAACAATCCTGATCCTGAGGCTCCTGATACCCTTGAAGCTCCCGAAGCACCTGAACCTGATGCAAATTAATCTGACACCAGTGACGGAGATGCGCCTCAAGATCATCCTCCTCGACTTCCTCGTGTGGCAAATGAAGTTCAAGTGGACAAAATCCTCGCTGATGTCAACCTACCAGGTCCTCTTACTCGTGCAAGAGCTAATCGTATAGCTAACTTTTGTGGGCATTTCTCGTTTGTATCAATTTCAGAGCCCACCAAAGTCACTGAGGCATTCCAAGAAGCGGAATGGATTCAGGCAATGCAAGACGAACTTCTTCAGTTTAAACTGAATGATGTTTGGGAACTTGTCAAACGTCCTAATCCTCGAGTTCACAATGTCATCGGCACGAAGTGGATCTACCGCAACAAACTCGATGAAGATGGACAAGTCATTAGAAACAAAGCTCGTCTCGTAGCTCAAGGATATACTCAAGTCGAGGGGATCGACTTCGGTGATACCTTCGCTCCTGTTGCTAGACTTGAGTCCATTCGTATTATGCTTGCATTCGCTAACCATCATAATATCAAGTTATATCAAATGGATGTGAAAAGTGCTTTCCTCAATGGTAATATCGGGGAAGAAGTATATGTTTCTCAACCTCCAGGTTTTGAAGACGCAAAGAAACCTGATATGGTGTACAGATTGAAGAAAGCCCTCTATGGACTGAAGCAAGCCCCTCGGGCTTGGTATGACACACTAAGGGACTTCCTCATCAGCAAGGGCTTCAAATCTGGTTCCCTCGATCCAACTCTTTTCACAAAGCGATATGATGATGCATTATTCATATGTCAAATTTATGTTGATGACATAATATTTGGATGCACTAACAAGAAATACAGTGAAGAATTTGCATTCTTGATGAGTGAACAGTATCAGATGTCCATGATTGGCGAACTGAAGTTCTTCTTAGGGCTCCAAATTCGTCAACAACGCAAAGACATCTTCATCTCTCAGGAGAAGCACCTCAAGGAGTGCCTGATGAAATTTGGGATGCAAGACTGCAAGGGCATCAAGACACCGATGCCCACAAATGGACAACTTGGCCCTGATGAAAATGGCAAGGACTACGATCAAAAGGTATACCGCTCCATGATAGGTTCTCTGCTATATCTATGTGCATCCAGGCCGGATATAATGTTGAGCGTTTGCATGTGTGCCCGATTCCAAGCGGCACCAAAGGAATCGCATCACCAAGCGGTGAAACGAATTCTTCGATATTTGGCTCACACCCCGTCGCTAGGCTTATGGTATCCAAAAGGCACACAGCTGGATCTCGTCGGGTACTCAGACTCTGATTATGCTGGAGATCGAGTGGATCGGAATTCTACCTCAGGAACATGTCATTTCCTCGGACGCTCTCTTGTGTGCTGGTCATCGAAGAAGCAGAACTGCGTCTCTCTCTCCACCGCTGAAGCTGAATACATTGCTGCTGGCGCTAGCTGCTCACAGCTTCTTTGGATGAAGCAAACTCTGAAGGACTACGGCATCAACTTGAAGAAAGTACCACTGCTATGTGACAATGAGAGAGCCATCAAGATCTCTCAGAATCCAGTTCAGCACTCGAGGACGAAGCATATTGAGATTCGGTATCACTTTCTTCGGGATCATGTATTGAAGGAAGATATCGTCATCAGCCACGTGAAGACTGAAGACCAACTTGCTGATATATTCACTAAGCCTTTGGGTGAGAAGCGATTTAGCACTCTGAGGTGTGAGCTAAATATCTTAGATTCCTCAAACCTCCAGTGAATGGACACACATCCTAACGCTTAAACAATATTGAAGAATCCTGATGCACAACACACGATGCGTCGTACTCCTCAAATCATGAGGAACTACCTTGCTAAGTGTGAAGAAATTAACATGGAATTGACTCAAGATCCATACGACAATTGTATGGTATCAAGTGTCTCATTCCCTATAAGGTGGGTAGCGCCACCACCCAAACACCTCAGGATTGGTTGTTTCTCAACTTCCTCAGGATTTGAAGTCTTAATTACTGATGATTATCGTGTTTGTCCTCAACAGCGTTCACCTATAGTTATTATTCTTCAACTTTTGCTTCTTCATCTAGGTGAACGTGATCGGACCCGTCCCTCTGTGCTCACTTATCTAATCTGTCTATCTTATATGCGATCATCCGGAAATCATGTATTTCTCAGACTGAGACCATTTGTCTTCATCCTCAGCCCATGTCCTCAAGTTCCTCAAATCACGGATTTTCTGTTACAACTGTATTCAATTTGTTGCGATTTTACCGCACGTCGTGATTATCCACCATTAAGATAGCCACTGAGGATCCCAACAATCCGGGGCAATCTCGTCCACAATTTTCGCAACCCCCTCAGCCTTTCACCCCTCTATAAATAGCCATCTACCCCCCCCCCCCGGTCATTTCCCCCACCGCTTCTCTCACTCTCGCGCCGCCGCCCTTGAGCTCCTCAAGCTCGTGCACTCACGTCGCCTGAGTTCGCCGTGGCCGGAGACGAAGACTTGTTGTTCCTCAGCATTCGCCTCAAGTCTGGTATGCTTATTCCTCAGTGGATTATTCCTCAGCGTATTATTCCTCAGTACTGTTGTGTCCTCAAGCCAGTTAAATCCTCAACTGTACTGCTAGCTTTCTGAAACCTATACCTATGCCTCATTCCTTTGTTTTCCTCAGCCTATTCCTCATGAACGCATATAACCGTACCCCACTTCCCTCGCAACTTAATTCTGTCACAGGTACATGTCTGCTGAGGAATCGTATGGTTCTCATAGTCTCACTTCATTTGCAGCTCAGCTCGAACGCGCAATTCCTCGGTCTCCTCAGCTGAAGAAAATGGCTCCTCGGCGCAAGCACACTGATACTGCTAGAGACCTACCTCCTGAGCTCTATGAGAAATTGAAGACTCCAGAACGTGAAACTGCTAATGATCGTAAGAAAAGGGTACTGAAGATCACAAGAGAATGGGCCAAGCGTTGGGTGGCCTATCAATGGCTTAATCCTCAACATGAGGAAATGTTTGCCGTTAATCCGCCACTGAAGACCTTGGGTATCAAGGCTCGACCTCCACCTGCACCAGGCGTCATTCCTGATCCCACAACAATGCACACTCCTGAAGACTTTCCTGATGCATATGCTCAATATCTCAAGCGCAGTCGGAGCCGTGTCAGGGATCTGGTTCGTGACATGACTGCATCAATACAGATTCCGCCTCAGGATCAGTCTCAACCCGGACAACAACCTCCGCCTCAGCAACGCAAAAAGGCTCCCGGCATGAAACCCTCCCAGAAGACCTCAGCTAAGCCTCAAGTTGTTGGCTCCTCATGTCAACGCACGTATGGGGCTGCCCCCTCCTCAAGGATACGCACTGATGAATCTGGTGCTCCTGAGGCCTCAACCACAATGCCTCAGTCTCAGCTGAAGACCAAAACTGTTCTTCAACGCGGCCCTCGCCCCTCACCGAAGAAAACTGCTATGCGGGGCGCCATTCATCATACTCCTCCATCCTCTGATGATGAAGATGAATTTGAGGATTTGGCCAGCTTCGTCGCCACTGAAGCTGATAAGATTGAATATGTGCGTGCTGCGGCCAGACGCAAAGCTGAAGCAACGGGTTCAGAAATCCCGCTTCTCCTTGATCCCAAGAAGATCTTGGAGTATATTGAAATTTGGTCTGTCAAGCCTGACACTCCGCTTGATGATTTGGACATCCCTAAAGACATCAAGTTCTATGTTCAACAGTTCCTCATAAATGAGATTCATCAACGTGATCTTCAGAAACAGTTGAAGGCCAAACTGAAGAAAGTCCACAGTGACTTCAAGAAGAAATCTATCACTGACGTTACTCCTCAGGAGTTTACAGAGCATCAATGCGAAGTTCAACGTCTCAACATTGAGTTCGCTGCCAACCGTGCTTATATTGGTAAATCCAAGGAACGGATCTCACAATAGATGGCAAAGTTGATGAAGCTTCGACAGCCTGCTTCCTCAGTACCCACTGATACCTCTGCCAAAAGCCTCAAGCGCATGCCTGCAGCCCAACCCTCAACTCCACCTGCTGCAAAGAAGCCTACTGTTGAGGACCCCATTGATGCTACGCCACTTTCCTCAGCTCCTCCGACAAAACAGGCCGCTGATACCACCGCTCTTATTACTGTTGCCTCAACTCCACCTCAAAATCCTTTGCGCAGTTTAATCGTCTTCACTCCACCCCCTGCTGCAACACCAATTGTTCCAACTCCACCGTCCCCACCGCCACCAGTTATCACTGAGATTGAAGACATGGACGTCGACATTATGGATGATGGAACTCCTCGTGTCCATGATGAGGATTACGGGCTGACCAACTCGCCCACTCATACGATCTTCTCACCTGAGCCTCACTCCAACACTGTGACTGAGGTGCTTCCTGATACTTCTCTATAGTCTGAAGAATCAGTTGGTGCATCATCCTCAGCGTCTGATACTGATGACCCAGAAGCCACAAGTGCTCCCACAAACTCTGTTGCTGATACTGATGCTGCAGCAACCACAACTACTGATACTGATGCTGCTGAACCTACCACTGCTGATCCTCAGCCAGACCCACCAGCCGTTGAAACTGAAGCTGAAGCCGAGCAAAGCACAAATGCCCCTTCTGAAGCAGAAAACAGTACAAATGCTGATGCTGAAGCCTCAAAGGATGGCTCTAACGACAAACAGGCTACATCACCTCGTCTTCCCAAGGACCTCACCACATCTGTGCCTGAAGCATCTGCAGCAGCTCCGCCTCAACCTCAAGCCTCTCTTCAGATTGAAGTGCCTCAATCGCCTTCACCACCTCAAGGCCCAGTTCAAGCTCGGTCCTTGTGTCCGAAGCAGAAGCAACCGTTCTTCCGTGACCTTGAAGCCGATGATACGCCAAGCTTTGATGCTACTGATTTCTTCAATGCCATGAGTTTCTTCCAAGAGGGGATTCAAAATCCATATCATTCTGCTCCACCTCGAAAGCTGCTGAGGTTCTGGACTGCCACTCAGAAGAACTATTATGCTTCAGTGCTCTACAAGCAAAACAAACTGTTTCCTCACAAGCATATTCCTTTGCTGGATATGGAAGCTCTTCCCTGCTTCAACAATGTGCTTCAGGATCTGCATCATGCCAAGCTGCTTCAGTTCTGCTCTGACTGCATCCACTGGAATGAAGAGCTTGTGCTTCAGTTTTATGCAACTTTGTATGTTTCAGGAGATCCTCTGGACATCAACACTTGGGTCCTCGAGTGGATGACTGAGCATCATCACTACACCATCACTGTTCTTGAAGCAATTGACATTCTTGAGTTGCCCAAGTGCACTTCCTCAACTGCTTGCTCCTATGGGTCTCAAATTCTTCGAGATGACCTGATGAACATGCTCATGAAGCCTCAGGCCCCTGAAGCCCCTGCTCGCACAAAGTTTCCAGTCTCTGAGCTTCTGTATCTGCCAAGTACATTGTATCGGATTCTGGCGAAGACCTTCTGCCCCATTAAAGGCTATGAATCCACTGCTGAAGAGGTCATTGGCATCATGAAGAACATACTCCACAACCTCTGCATGTCTGGACCAATCAACGTTCCTGACTTCTTCTTCAGAACTCTGGTTGATGCAGCACAGAATCCTCATATCCCGAAGCCATACGCGCCATGGATCATGAAGCTCATCCGAGCCACGACTGGTATTGATTTCCAACCTGATCACCCGAATCATCGGACATATCTGCCGCCAGTCGAAGTGCTTCAGCATACGATTGCTTCAAATGACAAGGGCAAAGGCATATTCTATGAAGAAGTTCTCCCGACCAATTCCCTTGGTGGAAACATTCGTCATCCTCAGTCTCGCACTACTGATGAAACCAGAACTCATGCCTCAACTGAGGATACAACTCAGGCTCGAGTGATGACTGATCGAGAGCTTCTGATTAGTCTTCATCAGAAAGTTGACCGAAATCATGATTGGTTGAAGCGTCAGTTTTCTGAAATCCTCAGCTATATGGCTCAGACGCATTCTTCGGTGAAGAAAGTGCATCAGTATACTCATCATACATATCAACATCTTGATGCCTTGATGAAAGAAGTACTCACCCCAGAAGACCTTGCAAATTTGAATCTTCAAAAGCCTCCAATTCCTGCAATCCGACCCCCGAGGCAATTCAGACGCTGCACAACTCCTCCTCCGGCCATGGATTCCTATTCTTCAAACCAGGAGATGACTGCTGAAGAAGCTGAAGACACTGCTGCCTGCCCGCACACTGCAACAGACTGCCTCAGGAGTGACTCACCTCAGCCTTGAAGCATATTCAACAGGGCGTTAGCTTCAGTTTTTCCCTTTTTTGTTCATTTTATGACAAAGGGGGAGAATCTGTTAGTCTTCAAGCGGGTTTTAGTTATGGGGTTCTTCAGTTACAACTCTCGTTCTTCAGATTTTTTTGTAACGAGTTGTAAACTGTTATTTTGTTGTTTGTCTGATACTATTCCTCAGTTGCCTCATGCTATTTCCTCACGTTTATCATACATGCATGTGATTATCTCTGCAAACATCTCTCTCAGTGCGTTGTTTAAATTCCTCAAACACTTCATAACATGCACTGCTTCAAAAATGCCTGGATATAGGGGGAGCTCCTCATATACCTCAAAATGCGTTAGATATTAAACATTCTTCAACTTATATGCATATCCTCAGGGGGAGCTTCATTATATCCAGCTTAATAACAGAAATGTTCTTCAAAGTTTTTATTCTTCAAACTCATAATTTATCCCCGTTGAAGCTTAACCTGATTGTCATCAAATCACCAAAAAGGGGGAGATTGTAAGTGCATCAAGTGCCCTCCCCTTGAGGTTTTGGAGTTTGATGACAAAACGGTTAAGGGACTGATGTGTTTGTGAGTATTCACAGGAGAACAGTCCCTGATGAGGTGTTTAACCACCAATGTCGAACCCTCAAAATGTTGAGGAACATTGGAGAAATGGGTGCGCTTCCTGAAGAATGAAGTTGCGCGAAATCCTGAGGAAGTAGAATCCTGAAGCATTCGGTTGAAGCTGAAGCTGAAGACGATCCTGAGGACGTTCGCGCTGAAGACGAAGTTGAAGCGTAGTCTTCGCTAAGACTTTTTATAGTTCTTGAGTCGTAGAAAATCACCGCACTGTTGGAGGGGTTGAAGAAAACGAGTTCCGAAGGTTTGAGGAAGTGCTCAGTTAGGAATCCTAAAGAAAAACCCTGAGAAAATCTCCTGCAGTAGAAGTTCAGTCCTCATGTGTCTGAGACGTTGTTCTTCAGGACACTGAGGTAACTAACTTCGGTTGAGGAGTCTGGAGAGAGAATACTTTGACCGTGCCACGTGTTACGTGGTGAGAGGCTAGAACTGGTCTAGCAACGGTCATTTCCGAGGGCATGAGAGTAATTGCATGCATGAGCATTTATGTCCTTTCACCTCAGGTTGCTCCGCGGCTATAAATAGCCACCCCCAGCCCCATTTGTGGGCTGGCTGCTCCGAGAGAAAAACTGACACTTGTCATTTGAGAGCAACCCACCTCTGAGGAAACTGAAGAACCTATGTGAGGAAAACCACCAGCCTGAGTAGTTGAGCATTTCTGAGGAAGTCGGTTCGAGTGATCCGAAGCTTTTTACTCTTGAAGACTGTGATCTTCCAGCCGGTGTAGAAGTCTTCAGTCTGAGGAAGTCAAGATGCAATTGTGACTTCCCGGAGTGACTAAGTCTGTGAAGGTTTCGGGAGTCTACCTTGAAGACTCACCTGAGTTATTGGACGGAGTCTGAGGACTTTAGTTCAAGGAGAACAAGGTGAAGGCTATGTCTTCTGAGTTGAATCTCAGCCTCTCCATCCAGACGTAGAGTTGTCACAGCAACTTGAACTGGCCTACCAAATCAATGTCTTCAATCTCTGGTGCTATCTCTTCAACCTCTTAAGCTTCAGTATTTGCTATGTTGACTTCTTATGCTTTAGCTCTCCCTCCGCTCTTTGTCTTCATACTATGCATCTAAAGCACTTCTGCTTATCTGAATTGATTTATTTCTGTTGCATTATGATGTGCTGCCCTAATGATTAAATTCTGTGAAGTTTTATTTCTTCATCATTTTGGTTACTTCTTCAGCTTCATGATTGCCTCAGTCCTGAAGAAAACTAAAATCTGGTAGTAAAATTGAAAATCTCCCATTCACCCCCCCCTCTGGTCGATATATTGCACTTTCACTATTGCTAAAGACAAACTAAGACAAAAACTAAACATGTAAGTAGCTACGAAAAGATAAAGAACACACAACAGTAAAAAGATAGGCATGAAAAATCCTATGATGTGTTCTAGATTGGAGTGGAGCGTGTTTCTCTCCCACACAAAGTAAGTTGGGGTCTAACTTGTTATGAACAGCAAGCAAAGCTAAAAAAATTAAAAAAAGTAAACCTAAGAGCGAGACGCTCCAAGCATAGCACATAACGCATGAAGTGATAAAAATATAGTGAGACGAAGGACGAACTGATGATTGTTGATGGAGAAGGGGATGCACGGGGGCATCCCCAAGTTTAGACGCTTCAGTCTCCTTGAATATTTATTGGGGATGCATGGGGGCATCCCCAAGCTTGAGCGCTTGACACTCCCGGATCTTCTTTCATCATCTTCCATCGCACGCTTGAAAACTCCCTTCATACATAACTCATCATAAGCTGATTAGAGAGGTTAGTACCCTTAATAAAATATTTTTTATCTACTAGATATAAAGATATTATCGCAGAGCTACTGTTTCTCAAGATCTCCAAAAAGTTTTTTCAAAGAAAAAGCAAGCTTAAGGTTTGCAAAAGTAAGGAAAGGCAAAACATGGCAGAATCTGTGAAAAATAGAACATCAGGTAGTAAATAATTTTTTGGGGTACTTCTGCAACTCAATAAAAAAACTCAGAACATACGAAAGTTTCACAATTGTATAGAGCATGATGTGTAAACAATTCAGCTCAAAAAGATGAACTGGTGATTTGTTCCATTTTTTCCGTCAACCAGACAAAATCTGTTTTCTGGACAGCATGTCAGAACTTTTGCTTCCCTTATCATAAGAGGCTATAACTTGGCACAAAGCTTGAAAATAAAGATACAATGATGTTGCTACAGTAGTAAAAATAATCAAGACCACTAAAAACAGAAGTAAAAACATCTTGGGTTGCCTCCCAACAAGCGCTTTCTTTTACGCCTTTAAGCTAGGCATAAAGCAAAAGATCAAGTTGTATCAAACGAATCATCATCAAGATCATCAAAAAGCTCTTCAATTGTACAACTAGTCTTAAGAGGTCTTTCAAACAAAGGCCTAATGAAGATACTTCTAGGAAGAAACCAAAAGGCGGAAAATCATTGGGAGTTTCATTTATAAATTTATCAAAAAGAGGTATTTCTTCCAAAGTTTTCACGGTTTCAACTTCCTTGGCAATGGGTGGATTATTTTTAGGTCGGGGAACCTTAGGGACATAATTGAACTTAGGTTCCTTTCTTGCCGGAGTTTCTACCTTTTTTGGCTTGATTGAGGAGAAAGTAGTTCCTAGAGTATTAATGATTTCCTTAATCTTATCAATCCTAGAAGGATCCATGTCATGGGATTTGATGGTCTCCAAAGTTTTAATAATTTTAAGCATGGAGCTATCAAGTCTATTCAAATTCCCTTGAATCTTGCGATCCAACTCATTTATCCTAGTTATACTTGGTATTTCTAACTCTATCTTTTCAAGTTTCTTCATAATGTGAGCTAGAGTTATATTTTCTTGTATGCTAGCAACAAGGAGATTTCCAACAAGATTTTCAATAACATTAAGAGACTCCCAAATTGGGGCTTCTAGGAAATTCCCATTGATATAAGTATCTAGAATGAACCTATTCCAAGGAGTAATCCCAACATAAAAAATTCTAAGCAGGATAGTAGTGGATTGCTTCTTGGTGGCTCTTTTTTGAGAATCATTCATTCTATACCAAGCATCTTTTAAACTTTCACCACCTTTTTGTTTAAAGGTGAGAACTTATGTCTCAACAAAGGAAAAAGGAACAGACATAATGACAACTACTAGCAAGATAAGTAATTTTTTTGTGATTTTTGATATAAGACACAAAGATAAAAACTGAAAGGTAAACTAACAAGACTAAAAAGAAAAGGTAAAAGGTAGTGGGCAACTCCCCTATCTTAGCACTCGGAGTCCCCGGCAACGGCACCAGAAATTTGCTTGATGGTGGATATATCTCCCCTCGTTGGTTACCCCAAGTGGAAGGTGAGATGTAGGATAGCGGTAAATTTCCCTCAGCGAAGATACCAAGGTTTGTCTCCAGTAGGAATCTGGAGATGATAAGTATGTGGCAAGAAAGCAATGGCACCGTTTGAGACAAAAGTTGCTTCCTTGACCTGGACCTGCACACAACACAAATAAATTTGCTTCCCAACGAGAATAGAGAAGTTGTTAATCTCTCCGGCCTTGTTGTTCACAAAGGATCAACGCAACAGATAATAGTGATAATGATAGCAGCTAGAAAGTAAAAGCAGGAAAGTAAATAAGCGTGTAAACAGTATTGAGAATATGGACCGGGGTCCCGTGATGTTCACTAGTGATGTCTCTCTCCCAAAAGACGATAAAACTGCTATGCGAGGTAAAAAAATACAGCTGGGCAATTGACAGGATTAAAAATGCACCGCAATGCTAACTATGCTACAAAGAAATGACGAGGCTCAAAAGCATGGGCGGTACGCCAAAATAAGTAGACCGAAATCCAACTGCATCTACTACTAATCATCCACCTTGAGATATCTATCCAGAACATCTCGCTGGTATTTAGTTGCGAGCCCCACCCAAAGTGTAAACCCAAAGCAACAGACAATTGCATTAAAAATCACTTTGCGTAAAGTAAACAATCCTTGCAAACGCGGTTACAAGCATCGTTGTTTTCCCCCTTGTGGCAACAACATATCCCCTAGACTCATGTTTCTGTCACTCAAGCATGTCATCGGGGGGCATGAACCCACAATCGAGCATAATGTTCCCTCTTGGAGTCACTACCTACTACTTGGCCAAAGCAATAAACAGTCACGGAGAACATGCAAGAATTACTTAAGAACAACAATATAAAAGATAAGAACCAAATATATTACTCAATCACAATCTGAACATAATCTCATAATCCATCAGATCCCAGCAAACTCAACATAGCAACAGCAGAAAGATTACATATGTGCCTCGATCATGTAGGGCATCTCACGAGAGCTAAACCATGAAGAACAAATAGGGGAGGAGAACATCACATAGCTACCGATCACGAACCCATGGTCCAAAGAAAACTACTCACGGCACATCCGGGAAGCGTCCATGGTGGAGGGGACACTCCCGAAGGTCAATCCTCCCTCCGGCAGGGTGCCGGGAAGAAGTCTGTTGGCGCTCCCGATCTTGGAAGCGCGGCGGCGGCGGAACAGAGGCGAGATCGCGAAAAAGGGTTATGTCTTCGAGGGTTTCGCGTCATGGAGATTAAATAGGCGAAGGAGGGCAGCCAGGGGGGCACCAGGGGTCCAGGCGCCCTGGTGGCGCAGTCAAGCCCTAGGTCGCGCCACCTGGCCGCCTGGGAACCAGGTGGGTGTTGGATACATGCTCTAGAGGAAAATAATATATGATTATTCCAATATATCTAAGCAAGTTCATAACCAGTTTCATACCGTGCTAGAACTGTATCGGTGAAACAATGATACAGGTGTGGTATAGAAACCCCCAGTGTTCCTAGTTAGCCTCTATTTCAATAACTAGTTCATGGTCAACATGATGGTCGTGGTTTCGCGATCATGGACAATTAAGTCTCTTGACTATGAGGTCACCTCACTGGATGAGTGACGTGATGAACATTACCCAAAGTAAGCAGTACAGCATGATCAAACTTATGAAGGTTCAGTGTTGTAATTACAGAACGTAGTAGACCGTTCCTTTGACCGTGAGTACGTGCATAATTGCTATCTGCTTGGATGCTTTGACTTACATCCCACCACCTGACTGAAATATGCGGGTCATAACGGTTGTATCTTGGGTATTCCGTGGAGATATGTTGAGGAGTATTGTTACAAGAGCGGGATTTGTCAATCCATGTGATGGATAGATACTCAGCGCCCACTCGGTGAGATTCCATCCATAAAGCTGCGCAGCGTGTGACTAGGTCACGGGGATGAATATCACGGGACGAGTGAATATTGATTTGTCATAACAAGGTTGAACCAGACATAGGATGTCATTGCTCTCAACAATTAAGAGGTCCATTCGAAGAACACGGAGACTAATTTAATCGAATCTCGAAAACAATCCAGTATCGCTGACAAAAGGAATGCTATACGACTTAAGGTCCAATCGGTATTGATATCCGGAATGCACATGGGTCATTATGGGCATCCAGGTCCCGTTGATGATCATTGCCCGTAGCCTCATCTCGGTCATGACTGGAGTGTTCTCGAACCATAGGGTAACACACTTAAGGGCTCGATGAAATCGGAGACCTTTTCGGAACTATTGGAGTTACCAGAGAATAAAGGAAGCAGCATCGGAAAAGTTCTGTGTTGACCCGAAGGAGTTTTGGAGTGAGCCGGAAGGTGTTCCAGAGCACCGGGAGAAGGAATAATATGTTTTAGTTATTAATTAATTGAATTAATAATTAAAAACATTGTATTTATAATTAAAAAGTGCTATGGGCCTTATTTATGAAAGAGGCCCATTAGGGAAAATAAAGGGAAAAAGAAAAAGAGAGAGAGAGGGAGGCGCAATGGGCCCTAGGGCCCATGAGGGGTGCGCCCCCTCCTCCCTTGGCCGGCCACCTCCCCCTAGCAAGGGACTTTAGTCCCACTTTGCTAGGGGAGAAGGGTTGACTCCCTCCCCTCTGCCTATATATAGATGGGCAGGGTGCACATATTTAATACACAGAAATTCGTGAGAAAATAAATATTACTCCGAATTGAGATCGGTTCTCTCCGGTCTTCTCCCTACCTCGTATATTCCACGGTGGCCCCCCTTGTTTGGGGCCTATAGTGGGATTGAGGCATCTCTGCTACACGGAGGCCGTCGTGCTGCCGAAACTCTGGTTCCGGAGGTCTACTTCTGTCACCTTCGCTGGATCGGAGATCGGAGGTCGTCATCGAGTCTCGTACGTGTGCGAGTACTACCAGGTGCTACACGTGTGGCACTACACCCATCCAGGTGCTAACACAGCCAGGGGGCTGTGAAACTTGTTCGACTACACCAACCACGTTTGCGGGAACGTTTCCCGCGCAACGGACTACACCCTGAGGTATGTTATTCCGCACTCCTTTCCGTTACGGTAATACGGCTAGCTAGACCTTGGGTTATGGGAAATGCTAGTTAGGAAAAATTTGTGTTTTCCGCTGCGCACCCCAACAGTGGGGCCCTCTGGCCCTCCTTCGGGGTTCCAGAAGCTTCCGTTGCGCAGATTTTTTTATATGATTTTTTCCGAATTTTTGGAGCACTTTTAATATGGGGAAAACTGAAATAGAAAAACAGCAGAAAACATGAGCTGGCACTGTGGTGCACTAAGTTAATAAGTTAGTCCAAATATGATCAAAAGTGTATGAAAGTGTATCTAGATCATAGCAATATCACACAAAACATGCATGGATCAAGCATAAATTATAGATACGTTTGGGACGTATCACCTTCCGTGATGTCATGACGATGGCGTACACGAGCTTTTGGTAGTGCGGGTACCGCCGTTGGGATTTTGTGAGGACCTCGCTGAGGTAATAGATTGGCCTCTGTATGCTTTATACTTTGCCTTCTTCTGAGCGCTCGACGACGAGCGCGGTGCTAACCACGCTGCTGCGTGCTGCTATATCGAGGTACAGAGGTTCCCGCTCCTTTGGTACTGCCAAGATTGGTGGGGTTGAGAGGGTATTCTTGAGGTCCGTGAATGAGTTTCGGGCTTCTTCGTTCCACTCAAATTTTCTTCCTTTTCTGAGCAATTGGTAAAATGGCAAGGTTCTTTCCCCCAATCTGCTGATGAAGCGGCTCTGGGCTACGAGTCGTCCGGTGAGTTGCTGGACACCCTTGACGTCAACCGGTTCTTGCATCCTTGCGAGTGCTTGGACTTTTTCTGGGTTGGCTTCGACTCCTCGAGCAGAGACCATGTACCCGAGCAGTCTTCCAGTCGGGACGTTGAACACACATTTCTTTGGGTTGAGTTTGATCCTGTATTTGTTGAGTGCTGCGAATGTTTCTCGAAGGTCGTCAAGTAGTGTGTCTGCGTTGTATGTTTTGACGATGATGTCGTCGACGTAGACTTGGACATTCCTGCCAATTTGGTCTCTTAGGGATGACTGCTTCATCCGCTGGTACGTGGATCCGGCGTTCTTCAGCCCGAATGGCAGCGTCCTGTAGCAGAATACACCATAGGGCGTGATGAATGAGGTGTGCTCTTCATCTTCTTCCTTCATCCCGATTTGATTGTATCCTGAGTAGGCGTCGAGAAAGGTCAGCATGTCGCATCCTGCAGTTGAGTCGATGATTTGGTCGATCCTTGGGAGAGGGAAGTAGTCCTTTGGGCAATGCTTGTTGACGGGCCCGTAGTCGACGCACATGCGTAGCACGTCGGTGTCCTTTTTGGGCACGATGGCCTGCACATGCGTAGCACGTCGGTTTGCGACCCAGATGGCCTTCTTTGTCTCCCAGATGAATTGTGCGTCGAGTAGTCGGTTGACTTCTTCTCCAATGGCTCTGCGTTTTGGCTCGGAGAATCTGCGTAGTGTCTGCTTTACTGGCTTGGTGTTCGGGTAGATTTGTAGCGCGTGCTCTGCGTACTCTCAGGGTATTCCGGGCATGTCGGCCGGACACCAGGCGAAAAAATTTCACTCCTCGCGGAGGAAAACCACGAGGGTTGTTGATTGGTCTTCTGACAGGTGGGCGTAAATTTGGACTGTCTTAGCTGGGTCCGTCGGGTGCACCTGATGAATGGTTATGTCGTTGTCGATGCTAAAATCACGAGTAAATTCTTTTTTCCCGCTTCTGTTTGCTAGCGGAAAGATGCTCTTGTCTAACACCATGGCTATCTCTTCGAGCTGCTGATGTGCTCCAAATGTGTTGGAGACCTGATGGAAGTCTCGGTCACATTGATCTGATTTAACGAAGTTTCCATTAACCGTGATGACTCTTGAGGTCCCGGGCATCTTGAGTTTGAGGTATGCGTAGTGCGGGACTGCCATGAATTGTGCGAGCGCAGGTCGTCCGAGTATGGCGTGGTATTGGGACTCCCAGTCAAGTACTTCAAACTCGAGGATTTTCCTTGTGAAGTTGCCCTTGTTGCCAAAAAAATGACGTCAAGCTCGATTGATCCTAGGGAGGAGGCTGCTTCCCCTCGTACTACGCCGTAGATTGTGACGCCTGAGTTTTTCCAGACCGATCGAAGAATTAACATCTTTCGCAAGGTGCTGGTGAAGATGATATTTAGGCTGCTGCCCCCGTCCATAAATACTCTGTCCATGTCGTAGCCACCAATCCGGGCTTCGAGAACAAGTGGTGCGTGCCCTGGTCTCGGGATTGCAGGAGGGTGGTCGTCTTGCGAGAATGTGATGTTGGTTTCTGAACCGTATAGGTGGTAGGTTTCTTCTGTCAGCAGGTCCTCGGCTGCTCGAGCCTGCTGGGTGTGTGCTTCTTCTTTTGCCTTTGATGGTCGTCCTTCTTGGATCATGCAGACCCGTTCGTGGGACGGTGGGTACTACTCTTCTGAGTTGTGCGGTGGCGACCGCGCTATCTCTCGAGCCCGTTTGGCTTTGCGTTGTTTCTCTTTCTTGAGTCTGTCGGAGAGTTCCGCGAACAAGCGACAACTCCTCAAGGTGTGGCTTGATCTAATGCGTCCCCAATCGTCTTCGAAATAATGAATCATGCAAGGTCCATCCAGCTGCTCCTAGGCTGTGAGTTTGCTGGAGCCATCGTGCCTTCTTCTTCTTTCGATGCGGAACGACTGGAGTGATCTTCTGACCGGGAGTGGAATCTTGGATCAAGCTCGATTTCGTCATTGATCGAGTAGTTGCGGATCATCTTGGCGAATTCGTCCGGTCTTTGGTCGGAGTCGTAGTACTCGCCGGATTGAGTTTCAGAGCCTTCGTCGGCTGCTCGGGTGGTGGCGAGTGCTCGGGTGGATGTCGACGCTGCTGCGTCGGGCGGTGATTCCTCGAGTGAGACTTCGATTTGGACTTCTTGCTCTGGCTGCGCGATTGGCCTGGCTGTCGTGACCTGTGTTTGCCTTCTGTGTCGTCGAGTTTTTCTTCGCTGGGCGCAACTTTGATAGTCGCCAAAGGATTGATTTTGGCGCAATCGTTGGCCGAGTGATCTTGGAGGCGCGACGGAGAGGCTTGCGATGAACCTGAGTTCTTCAAGTGGATTGGATCTTGCTCGAGTCCTCGAGTTGTGATTTGCTGATGACGGGACCGCCTAGATCGTGATTCCAATCTGCGTCGTCCCAACGGCCGACGCCAATTGACGAGTATTGACCTCGGCAAATCCCATGGTTAGGAACCCTGGGTTGGATCATAGAGGAGATGTGCAGGTTGACGATACTCGTCGGCTAACAGGAGAAAGCACTTCCTGCTCGATTGTATTATAATGGAGGCGAATACAGTGGAGGTCAAGGCGAGATCGCTCAGCACCGATGGTGTTGCTAGAATATTCGATGCCCTAGACGTTCCCTCTCTCAGCCTTTATATACTAGGTTGGGTCGCAAGGAGTCCGTCTAGGTTTACAGAGAGGGTTTTCCTAATCTATCTTCAATCTTGGACGCCAAGTCGTGGTTCCCATGATCGTCGATGACTCCTTATGGCGGTTGCCTCGAGTGGGCCAGGCGTGGGTCGGTCGAGGCTTCCAGCGGGCCCTATAGCTTGATACGCACCAAGTACCCTCATCTGTAAGAGTCGTGGGATCACCCCCTCGTCACCATCACAACCTTCTATTTTATTATTTATCAGTTTCTTTCTCCTATAATGTTTTATTTGGTTGATTTCTTCACTAAAGGATTTGAGGCCATGAATAATTAGTTAGAAATATAATTTGTCTTGTATTCTAAGTTTGAAATTATAGTTCTGATCAATATTCTGTAGCTAGTCAATTGCTACCTCTGCGCATATACATGTTAAATTTGGATCCAAGACTTTTGATTTTCAGAAAATAAGCTCAATTATACCATCTCAAGACAGAAACAAAATGATATCCTTTCTAGATTATTTTGGGTTGGCAAGACTGTTAATTTTTAGTAAATACATTGAACTTGGATCCATCCTACAAATGCAACATAAATCTAATCAGGAGTACTTCTAGTCTTCTACCCCCCACATAATAACATTCTACTCTGCTTCCTTCTAAATAACCCAAACAAAACTATGAAAAAAGAAAATGATATAGTGTGAAGAATGAGCGGAAATCATGGAGCGCCTGTCGAGGCGACGGAGAGGCGATCCCGGAGCGCATCTGCGATGGGGCTGCCGGAGGAGAATGCCGAAGTGAGAGAGGATCACCTATACAAGGAAGATGATCAAGGGATTATGCTCGCAGCGGATCCCCTAGGGATCCGGAGCGCTTGGCTGCAGAAAAGGAAAGCCATCGCCAGGATCATCACTGGGAGGCAGAAAATCACTAATAATCGTGGAGGCTCGAAGGAAGGCGATCAGGTAGGTGTTGGGGTAAGGGGAGACAAGATCAGAGCAAGACTGAAAGAGATACATGGGGAATTAAGGAGTGGATTCGGTAGCGTTCGTGGGGATTGGGCTACAAAGAATTCTGTGGGCACATATGGTATGGATCCACCAGATAAGGGAGGAGGAACCCGTCTGCTCTTACGGGAGGAGATTGCTGGGGAGGCAATTGATCGGATTGTGTCCTTGCGTATCCCGAGATCGAAGGGATCGGATCCCGTAGAGACACATATAAGGAGAAAGGATGAAGCCGGGGAAATCAGTATCTCTCTAGTGCGAAACATTGAGTTCATTCCAGTGAGGCAAATGGCGAACCATGGAAACTCCAAGGGCAAGATGACCATGGCGGATGAGGGGATGGCGCACTCGCAAGGAAGCGGGGCAAGCCTCTCAAGGGTGCTGCTCAGGGGTGAATCATCCCGCGGCCAGGAGTCCAAGAATCATCTGGGGAGGCTGGGGACTGGGCGTGACATAGTTGTGCCTAGGTTCCCGGTTGATCTGAATCTGCGTGAAGGCCAAGCGGTCAAACTCGACCTGTCCAAGGAAAGAGAGGCTATGAAGTATAGGTTCATCGCGGTGGGCCTGTTCTTCTCTCCGCTGCCGTTCAGCAATGGGGATCTCTTCGGCGACCTGAAGAGCAAATGGGGCCTCAGGGGACGGCTGAGCTACAAGCCTCTGAAGAATAACAGATTCCTTCTGGAATTTGAAAGAGAAGGTGATCGTCGCTTCATCCTGGAAAATGGCCCATTAACTCATAAGGGTGACGCCTTCCTGATGGTTGCCAATGATGGCAATGCAAGACCGGTTGATGTGGTGGTGGCGCATATGCCAATCTGGGTCCGTATCCATGATGTTCCCCCGATCATGCTGAATGAGGGAGTGGCATGGAAGCTGGGGTCGCGACTCGGAGAAGTGCTGGAAGTGGATACCAACAACAATGGCAAGGTATGGGGTGACTTTATCAGGATTCGGATTAACCATGATGTTGATGAGCCACTTCAAAACAAGATAACCTCCCATGATAAAGCTAGTAATAAGATCTATTTTCTATAAGTTAAGTATGAGAGAGTGCCTAGGTTTTGTGGTTATTGTGGCTTTCTGGGACATGGACAACGCGATTGTAAGTTTCCAGTGGATCTCCATGAGATGAGATACACGGCAACAATGCGTTCCTTATAAAAAGAGTAACAGTAGGGGTGGCTATGTAGCACCTGTAGCTGATAGTGCTAGAAGGTACCTTAGTTTTGATAGGGAGGTAGCCATAGATAGGGTGGCCTTCAAGAGCAACAAGGAACCGGACTCCATCCCGGAGGAGATCCTGGCGAACCCAATGGTTCAAGCAGCCATTGCAGCCGTCAGCGCCCTGAAGGTCTCGGTTGGAGGTCAAGTAACTGTAATCAAAGGGGCTTTCGACGCCCTGAGTGGAACTGGAGAGAGTGCTGCCGATCCAAAGTATCCACCTGGCTTTGAGCCGGGGGACATGGCCGGTGACGCTGCCCCTCCCCCTCTCACTGATGCTAAGGTAATGGGGGGGAGGAAGGACCAGGAACAACGCAAGGAGGCAAAGAAGGATAACACTGAAGAGAAAGAGACCAAGGATGGTGATCATGAAAGTGATGGTAAGGCAAAAATCAACACAAACACAATTCTGGGAAAGAGAGTGGCCAGAGGCGCCGCTGACGATGGTGCAGAGCAGGACAAGACTGAGGAAGGGCTGGAGCAGAACAAGAAATCACGTAATTCTGATGAAGAGGACAACATGGGCGGCAAGGCTGAACTGGAAGCGACCGGGCAGGGGGCTCCCGGCATACTGATGGATGCCAATGGCGGCGTCCGTCAGGAGCCATGAAACTCCTAAGTTGGAACTGTCGAGGAATTGGGCATCCCCGGACAGTTCAAGAGTTGGTGCACTTGGTTAACGTGCACCACCCAGCTATCGTTTTTATCTCGGAGACTAGGCAAAATAAAATTAGGGTGAGGAATGTGAGGAAGAGAATTTGCTTCAAGCACTACCTGCTACATGATGGGGTGGGAAAAGGAGCCGGGATTGCTTTGTACTGGGATGATTCTGTCGAAATAAAGAAGTTATCGATTGGCCCGAGGTATATTGATGTGATGATACGTAACAACCCGAAAGAACAATGGTGGAGAGGTACCGTTGTGTATGGAGAACCTAAAGCGCAAGATAGAGTTCATATGTGGAATCTGCTTCGTACGATTAAACCTAATGCAAATCTTCCGTGGCTAGTCATGGGTGATTTCAATGAGACCCTTTGGCAAAGTGAGCACTTCTCTACAACGAAGCGCTCAGAGAGGCAGATGGCAGATTTTCGTGAGGTGATGTCAGGGTGTGACTTGCATGATCTTGGCTATAAAGGACCAGGTTGGACATACGATAATAAACAGGCTGGGAGGAAAAGAGTGAGAGCAAGACTAGATCGCGTGGTTGCATCTACCTGCTGGAGTAAACGGTTTGGAAATGCTAACGTCCAACACATCTGCTCCACTCGCTCGGACCATTTCCCCATCCTTCTTCACCTTGGAGGTCGGATGGAATATAGAGTTAAAAAAACCTTCAGATATGAGGCCATGTGGGAGAGAGATGATTCCTTACAGAAACTGATTGAGGATATGTGACGCCCCCAAAATCAATCCGTGTACAGTAATCATACACGCAGGGTACACGGCTGAGATTAGGGTGCCTAAGTGAGAATATCACAGCACAACACTAAACACAAAAGGATAAGCAAATATATTACAATACCAGGGATCACGAGGATCCGAATACATAAGTCATACAAGCCATAATATCTGAGTACAGACATAGTTAGTCAAGTTTTGCCTTAAGAAGGCTAGCACAAATCACATCAAAGATACAGATCGAAAAGGCGAGGCCTCCTGCCTGGGATCCACCGAACTACTCCTGGTCAACGGGGAACTCGACGTCGTAGTAGTCGCCTCCGGGGTACTCCTGCTCCTGGGCTCCAACGTCGGCTGCAGCGGCCGATCAGGCAAAGCGAAAAAGGGGAAATAAAGCAAAGGTGAGTAACTAGCATACCCGCGAGTCTTACGTCCGCTACTAAGCATTATGCATTGTATCAACAGAAAATAAGAGGCTGTATATAGTGGACTGAAAGACGGAAATCCAGAGCAAGGGTAAGAAGCTAGGCCTAACGAAGACTAGCATCTTCCGACGATGTCTTGCAGCATGAGGTAAGAATCAGCCAAAAGTTTATATAAAGCATAAAATAACAATGCAACAGAAGTTGATGCAGCATTGTATAATAGTAAGTTGTAATAATTAGCAATGCCTCCGAGTTCACCTCCTCGAAATCCCCGCGAGGAAGAAAACCCGGAACCATACAATTTAATAATAATAGTTTGTAGTGGTAAGATCCATCTTCAGCATAAAGCGTCCTGTTACCGTGGACATGGCTATTCGAATAGATTAATCTTTCCTGCAGGGGTGCACTTGTGTTACACTACACGTACGGATCTCCAGGGTGGCGGGAACCTTGTTAGGGAATGCTCCACCGAGGCTATCCGACACTTCGTAGCCCATCTTTCAAACTCAACAGAGAGCTCATCCGCCGGACTATATCCTATGTACGCGGGGCTTTGGACCCTAACCCCGACGTACTCCTGCACGGTGCGAGGCTGGCCGGTGAAGTTAAAGCAAATCCAAATAATACACCACCGCGCCAGCAAATAAGACAACACCACTTCCCGGTGCAGGCCGCGGTACTGCTGACGTCTGAAGAGTCCTCGGACGACACTACGAAGCAAAGGAGCCCATAACTCGTAATTCCCATGGGTAGGTAGTGCGTACATGGCATATAGCCAACTCAAGAAATACACTGAACCATTAGTCATTTTATTAACTTGCGTGACAACCGTTATCGTTGCCTCGACTTAACTGACCCGCGGACAACGACAGCAACCAGGACCACCAGTACATCAGTGCCTGCCCCGTCGTCCCACCAAGTCACTGCGGTTACCAACAAGGTGAACCGTCTCCTTACCTTGTCTCGCGTGTGCTCCTGGAGGAGCTCGACTTTCGTGGTTTGGTAACTCTCGCGGCCAACGATCAGGGGCCAAGCACACCGGTACACTGGTCGTACCCTCCCTGTCGTCCCGTCGCAATACCTCTCGCGGGCACCGTTGGGTCGCCCGACTTCTTACCTTTAAGGACACCAGTTGGTTCGAGTCCCTACCATTAAGTGAAACCAGGAGGAATCACTCTCGATGGTACACTTGAGCTGGCTCGACTAAGACATCAGCGGGATGAACTAAAGAGGAATATTCTCGTATCACCACGGTGGTACCGAGACACCAGCGGAATGAACTAAAGATGAATACCCTCTTATCATCCCAGTGATGCTACGCTACTGAGCCGACGAGAGTGAAATACGAGTCCATTCCACTCGTAAGCCAAACTCGAAGCGACTCGGCAGAGTCTCGCCGTTGTAGGTTCCCTAGGGCGTCTGCATTGATCCGTACCTGTTGCAGTTGTAATATATCGTTCCCGCGATCACTCCCAAAGTGATCACGACCCTCTATTCTAAACCTAGCTAACAATGCGCAGGGTTTACTGCTGATTAAAGCATAAGTAATAATAGGCAGCATAGGATTAAAGGAAGGTACATCAAGGGGCGACAAAAACAGGCTATGCAATTGAATAGGATTGTAATCGTAGCAGCAGCAGTAACAATGCCTAGTGCAAGAAATGTACGGAAAGATAGGCGATATCTGCGGAAGAGAATGGCTCTGCTTGCCTGGAAGCTCGACGGTAGGGGTACGGTCGTCGACGAAGTAGTCGTACTCGGCAACGGTGTAGTCGGCGATAGCATCGGGGTCTACCGGAGAATAAGGGGGGAGAAACAGTAAATACACAACAATAATAGCAATACAAATGTAAGAAATAGTAGATACAAAGCAACGGGGCTCTAACGTAGTACGATGCACTTTGCTCGGAGCGGGAATTCATCCGGGGATGAACAACCAGCTCTGGGCGATTATCGGACAAGGTGTCCGGAGGGGGGAGATATCATGCTGGAGGTGTCGTGGACATCCGACACATGTGTGGGTGGTGTATCCGGGTTAGTTGATCTATTCCGAACAACTTTCGTGTTCGAAATAAATTCATCCGGGTACTAGCAGTACCGAACAATTTATCGGACAGTCGGTCCGGAGGGGGACGGTTCGATGTTCGTTGTGTTAGAGGGGGGTGATAGACATACGGATATTGTATTCGTATTCGTTATATTTTTCTGATCAATTTTCATGTATAAAGTTTTTGAATTTGAGTTACGGTTTAAAAGTTATTCAAATTCAAAGTTTAAATCATTTTAAAAGCATTTTCTGGATTTTCTTTTAATATTTAAATACAACATTATCCATAAGGGGGTTGACTGGTCAAACAAACCAGTGGGTCCTATCTGTCACAGACACAGCACTAATAAATTTATTTTATTTATTCAGATAATAAAGGGGGACCCACATGTCATTGTAACATGTTATAATTAACCGTTTAAAATAATACCAGGGGTATTTTAAAGTGGCTGGCCCACATGTCATAGAGACAAAGATATAATTGATTAGTTTAATTAATCCCATGGTTATTTAAAGTGCTGGCCCCACTTGTCATTCAAACAAGTGACTAACAGAACCATTTAACTTGTTTAACAGTACAATGGGGCCCATGTGTCATACTAATATTTTAACTAACTAATTAAGCAACTAGGGGGCCCACAGGGCAGTGTCTTACAGGGGGTGGGGGGTTGGATTAGCCCATGGCTTAATCAGCCATGCCCGCCGGCAAGGCAGAACACGGCGAGGTCGGGACGGCGTGTCCGGGGCTTGGCGTTCCGGCGAGCGGAGCCGTGGCAGGGTGGGGAGGGTTGCGGCCTCGTGTGGCGAGTGGCGAGGGAAACGCGGCCGCAGCGCGCAGCGGCAAACCAGCGCGCAACGAGCAGGGGAGCTCGAGCTCGTGTCCCCGCCAATGGCGGCCCGGGCGGGACACGGCCCGTCGGCGACGAAAACGTAAGGGGGAGGGGGGTTCGAGGGGGGGGACTCACAATGAAGGTCGAGCAACGCTCGGGGAGGCCGGAGAGGACACGGGGCGAGCAGATCGAGCGCTGGACCATGGTGACCTCGTCGGCGAAGAAGAACGTCTGCGGCCTTGAGGGGGCGTCCCAGCCCGATTCCAAATGCAACATGACCAAGACGCCATCCCTGGAGCTACTGGACAGGGTAGCACGGTCCGGCATGGCCGTTGGCCACGTGAGCTCGCGAGCCGTGGCCATGGCGGCTCGGACGAGGACGAGCGGAGGGGACAGGAGGGGAAAACTGGCGCGGGGGGGGGAGGGGGTTATGGCGAGGGCGAGCACAGGAGGGAGGCTCGGTCTTATCTCCATGGGGAGCAGGTGGAGGAGGGGAGGGAGCAGGTGAGGGGGGGCATGGCCACAGTGGCCATGGTCATGGCGCACGGCGGGGTGGGGGGGGGGGGCAGGTGGGGAAAACATGGGAGGGGGAAGAGAGAGAGGGGGCTGGGCCCGGGGGGGCTGAGCCCACAGGCGGTTTTTAGGGATTTGTCATTTTTTTGTTTATTCTTTTGTTTCTTTTCGGTTTGTAATTATTTTAGTTACTTTATCAAATTGCAAAAAACATGGGACTGGCCCCAATATTAGTGTTATATATTATAGAATATTAATAAGAGTTTTTGTGATTTATAAAAATCATTTGATATCTCGTTTTATTTAAAAGGTATTAAAAGTCACTGTTTTTCTACTGTTTTTAATTATTTATAATATTAAAACATTTTAATAAAACCCCAAATCACTTTTATTATGGCCTACAGATTATTAGGCATTTTATAAAATTGTTTCCATAATTTTTAGTTCATTTAAAATTCCCACTTGCTTATTTTATTCCATGGCAATTTAACAATTTCCAACTATTGTTTTTATTTTAAATATTATTCCTTTATATTACTATACCATTTTTAATAAAACAACCATTGCTATATTATCATGGCCTAAGATTGCTAGGCATTTTATTTAATATGTTTCATTAACTTTGGTTTAACTATGATTTCCATTTATATATTAATTTTTAAAACAATTGTGATAACCCCACAACATTGGTTCCATCATTAGCATTGACTTGTGATTATTCAAATGGCTAGTTGGATTTGGTTTAACCATGGTCAAGTTGATTGACATGCATCCACAATCCTTGGAGCAAGATTTACAATCCACATTTATTTGAAAAATTTATCAGGGTTGGAATTTCAATGAGCTGTGATCAAGGTGTTCAAGGCTTGATCATCAACAGTAATGATCACTAATAGTAGAATCAATGTAGTGATTACTGTTACTGATTCTGAGGGTGTTACAATTCTCCACCACTACAAAGAATTCTCGTCCCGAGAATTAAAAGTAGTGTAAGGGGTAGAGTTTCGGTTTCGCCTTCTAACAAATCTTCTAGTTCTTGTTGTCCTACCCGAAGAAATTAATCCTTCACGTTGATGTCTTCATTGCACTGTGTCGGGGCATCTCGATGAGTTTTTATCCTTTCTTCGAGGCTTCATCGCACTTACGAACAGGTTAAGAGGTAAAGCTGAAGGGGGTCGGATTGATACAAGATCAATCGAGTGGGGTTGCTCAAGCGTATGGGGTACAAAGTATCTTCTGAGTTTAAACTCAGGGAAATACATCGAGAGAACAACAGAACGCATGAGAAGTTTTAAGCGGTTAGGCACGCATTCGACATCGATAATGGATGACGAACATGGGTCCAGAGCATCAGACATAAACATTGAGACTGATATTGGACTGAATATCACAAGGTCGATGACAAGAGTCGGGTTTCGGTCCTGTGGAACTGTGGCTTAGAGTGGTGGCATATTACGCGATCACAATACAAGGATTGTCATAGAACAACTTGTCAGGTATGTCGGCGACAACATCGGTACCAGGAGCAGTGGACATTGAGAGCCATTTTCCTGCTTGTTAATACGAGGCGGACCAATTGGCAAAGTTCTCGTCCCGGTGGTTACCATGATGTCATCAACAATGGCAACAAGGGTTACTGACGAGGTTGTACACCGAGGTGTTTACATAAGCAGGGGAATTATCACTGCTCAGATAAGCTACATTACAAGAAAGATTAAACAGACCAATGGAAGGTAAAACATGGTTGTCTGATCAAACAGACCAACGGAAAGGTAAATGTCATTGTCTGACCAACAGACCAATGGACGGGAAAAGTGATGATACACAAGTATCACGTGTATAACCTTCCCAAGGGAAAGCAGAGCACGATATATATGATCCAGTTGTATTGGCACGGAGACAAGGGAGGTTGTCGACGATAACGCAAATCATCGAGGGGTATGGAGGGTATTTCACACGATGAATCCAATTGACACATGGAATAAGCCATGTAGGATCAGTCAGATAATGATCCACCAAAGGTCGGGTGGTTCGCAAAGAATCTGATGTGAGTATCGGCACTCAACCAGAAGGAGAAAGAATGCAAGGACATCGGGTGATAGAAGCATCGGAATAATTTGATGCTTAAGTACAAGGGAATCGTGTCTTCCAGATCGGAAGGTGGATGCAATCATCCATACAGACTTGTCGGTGGCAGGGGATTGCAAAGGCGATGAACACGTAGGTTCTCGGGAATTTATCAGAGAATAATCGTCGGGATCTTCAGGTGAATCAGGCGATCATCGGGAAGGCAGTGCTCTCCGGAAGGAAGGAGGTACGAGAACCTAAAGTCAGCGTTAATAAAACTTACCAGAAAGGATAAGAGATAAAAGTCCCAGAGCATAGGTACGGAGAAAAACATCCTAATACCATAGATATCACACGTAGTGACATCGATGTGGGCCCGTAAGCCAAACATTAAGTTAGCAAGTAGTTTTGCAAATACTAGACTCGACTTCGACCGAGGAGTGGTTAGGGGCTTCCTACAGACAGTCGGCTCTGATACCAACTTGTGACGCCCCCAAAATCAATCCGTGTACAGTAATCATACACGCAGGGTACACGGCTGAGATTAGGGTGCCACGGTGAGAATATCACAGCACAACACTAAACACAAAAGGATAAGCAAATATATTACAATACCAAGGATCACGAGGATCCGAATACATAAGTCATACAAGCCATAATATCTGAGTACAGACATAGTTAGTCAAGTTTTGTCTTAAGAAGGCTAGCACAAATCACATCAGAGATACAGATCGAAAAGGCGAGGACTCCTGCCTGGGATCCACCAAACTACTCCTGGTCAACGGGGAACTCGACGTCGTAGTAGTCGCCTCCGGGGTACTCCTGCTCCTGGGCTCCAACGTCGGCTGCAGCGGCCGATCAGGCAAAGCGAAAAGGGGGAAATAAAGCAAAGATGAGTATCTAGCATACCCGCGAGTCTTACGTCCGCTACTAAGCATTATGCATTGTATCAACGGAAAATAAGAGGCTGTATATAGTGGACTGAAAGACATAAATCCAGAGCAAGGGTAAGAAGCTAGGCCTAACGAAGACTAGCATCTTCCGACGATGTCTTGCAGCATGAGGTAAGAATCAGCCAAAAGTTTATATAAAGCATAAAATAACAATGACTATTGTATAATAGTAAGTTGTAATAATTAGCAATGCCTCCGAGTTTACCTCCTCGACATCCCCGCGAGGAAGAAAACCCGGAACCATACAGTTTAATAATAATAGTTTGTAGTGGTAAGATCCAGCTTCAGCATAAAGCGTCCTGTTACCGTGGACACGGCTATTTGAATAGATTAATCTTCCCTGCAGGGGTGCACTTGTGTTACACTACACGCACGGATCTCCAGGATGGCGGGAACCTTGTTAGGGAACGCTCCACCGAGGCTATCCGACACTCCGTAGCCCATCTTTCAAACTCAACAGAGAGGTCATCCGCTGGACTATATCCTATGTACGCGGGGCTTTGGACCCTAACCCCGACGTACTCCTGCACGGTGCGAGGCTGGCCGGTGAAGTTAAAGCATATCCAAATAAGACACCACCGCGCGAGCAAATAAGACAACACCACTTCCCGGCGCAGGCCGTGGTACTGCTGACGTCTGAAGAGTCCTCGGACGACACTACGAAGCAGAGGAGCCCATAACTCGTAATTCCCACGGGTAGGTAGTGCGTACATGGCATATAGCCAACTCAAGACATTCACTGAACCATTAGTCATTTTATTAACTTGCGTGACAACCGTTATCGTTGCCTCGACTTAACTGACCCGCGGACAACGACGGCAGCCAGGACCACCAGTACATCGGTGCCTGCCCCGTCGTCCCACCAAGTCACTGCGGTTACCAACAAGGTGAACTGTCTCCTTACCTTGTCTCGCGTGTGCTCCTGGAGGAGCTCGACTTTCGTGGTTTGGTAACTCTCGCGGCCAACGATCAGGGGCCAAGCACACCGGTACACTGGTCGTACCCTCCCTGTCGTCCCGTCGCAATACCTCTCGCGGGCACCGTTGGGTCGCCCGACTTCTTACCTTTAAGGACACCAGTTGGTTCGAGTCCCTACCATTAAGTGAAACCAGGAGGAATCACCCTCGATGGTACACTTGAGCTGGCTCGACTGAGACATCAGCGGGATGAACTAAAGAGGAATATTCTCGTATCACCACGGTGGTGCCGAGACACCAGCGGAATGAACTAAAGAGGAATACCCTCTTATCATCCCAGTGATGCTACGCTACTGAGCTGACGAGAGTGAAATACGAGTCCATTCCACTCGTAAGCCAAACTCGAAGTGACGCGGCAGAGTCTCGCCGTTGTAGGTTCCCTAGGGCGTCTGCATTGATCCGTACCTGTTGCAGTTGTAATATATCGTTCCCGCGATCACTCCCAAAGTGATCACGACCCTCTATTCTAAACCTAGCTAACAAGGCGCAGGGTTTACTGCTGATTAAAGCATAAGTAATAATAGGCAGCATAGGATTAAAGGAAGGTACATCAAGGGGCGACAAAAACAGGCTATGCACTTGAATAGGATTGTAATCGTAGCAGCAGTAACAATGCCTAGTGCAAGAAATGTACGGAAAGATAGGCGATATCTGCGGAAGAGAATGGCTCTGCTTGCCTGGAAGCTCGACGGTAGGGGTACGGTCGTCGACGAAGTAGTCGTACTCGGCAACGGTGTAGTCGGCGACAGCACCGGGGTCTACCGGAGAATAAGGGGGGAGAAACAGTAAATACACAACAATAATAGCAATACAAATGTAAGACATAGTAGATACAAAGCAACAGGGCTCTAACGTAGTACGATGCACTTTTCTCGGAGCGGGAATTCATCCGGGGATGAACAGCCAGCTCTGGGTGATTATCGGACAAGGTGTCCGGAGGGGGGAGATATCATGCCGGAGGTATCGTGGACATCCGACACATGTATGGATGGTGTATCCGGGTTAGTTGATCTATTCCGAACAACTTTCGTGTTCGAAATAAATTCATCCGGGTACTTTAGCAGTACCGGACAATTTATCGGACAATCGGTCCGGAGGGGGACGGTTCGATGTTCGTTGTGTTAGAGGGGGGTGATAGACATACGGATATCGTATTCGTATTCATTATTTTTTTTGATCAATTTTCATGTATAAAGTTTTTGAATCTGAGTTACGGTTTAAAAGTTATTCAAATTCAAAGTTTAAATCATTTTAAAAGCATTTTCTGGATTTTCTTTTAATATTTAAATACAACATTATCCATAAGGGGGTTGACTGGTCAAACAAACCAGTGTGTCCTATCTGTCACAGACACAGCACTAATAAATTTATTTTATTTATTCAGATAATAAAGGGGAACCCACATGTCATTGTAACATGTTATAATTAACCGTTTAAAATAATACCAGGGGTATTTTAAAGGGGCTGGCCCACATGTCATAGAGACAAAGATATAATTGATTAGTTTAATTAATCCCATGGTTATTTAAAGTGCTGGCCCCACTTGTCATTCAAACAAGTGACTAACAGAACCATTTAACTTGTTTAACAGTACAATGGGGCCCATGTGTCATACTAATATTTTAACTAACTAATTAAGCAACTAGGGGGCCCACAGGGCAGTGTCTTACACGGGGTGGGGGGTTGGATTAGCCCATGGCTTAATCAGCCATGCCCGCCGGCAAGGCAGAACACGGCGAGGTCGGGACGGCGTGGTCGGGGCTTGGCGTTCCGGCAAGCGGAGCCGTGGCAGGGTGGGGAGGGCTGCGGCCTCGTGTGGCGAGTGGCGAGGGAAACGCGGCCGCAGCGCGCAGCGGCAGACCAGCGCGCAACGAGCAGGGGAGCTCGAGCTCGTGTCCCCGCCAATGGCGGCCCGGGCGGGACACGGCCCGTCGGCGACGAAAACGTAAGGGGGAGGGGGGTTCGAGGGGGGGGACTCACAATGAAGGTCGAGCAACGCTCGGGGAGGCCGGAGAGGACACGGGGCGAGCAGATCGAGCGCTGGACCATGGTGACCTCGTCGGCGAAGAAGAACGTCTGCGGCGTTGAGGGGGCGTCCCAGCCCGATTCCAAATGCAACATGACCAAGACGCCATCCCTGGAGCTACTGGACAGGGTAGCACGGTCCGGCATGGCCGTTGGCCACGTGAGCTCGCGAGCCGTGGCCATGGCGGCTCGGACGAGGACGAGCGGAGGGGACAGGAGGGGAAAACTGGCGCGGGGGGGGGGGGGAGGGGGTTATGGCGAGGGCGAGCACAGGAGGGAGGCTCGGTCTTATCTCCATGGGGAGCAGGTGGAGGAGGGGAGGGAGCAGGTGAGGGGGGGCATGGCCACAGTGGCCATGGTCATGGCGCACGGCGGGGTGGGGGGGCAGGTGGGGAAAACATGGGAGGGGGAAGAGAGAGAGGGGGCTGGGCCCGGGGGGGCTGGGCCCACAGGCGGTTTTTAGGGATTTGTCATTTTTTTATTCTTTTGTTTCTTTTCGGTTTGTAATTATTTTAGTTACTTTATCAAATTGTAAAAAACACGGGACTGGCCCCAATATTAGTGTTATATATTATAGAATATTAATAAGAGTTTTTGTGATTTATAAAAATCATTTGATATCTCGTTTTATTTAAAAGGTATTAAAAGCCATTGTTTTGCTACTGTTTTTAATTATTTATAATATTAAAACATTTTAATAAAACCCCAAATCACTTTTTTATGGCCTACAGATTATTAGGCATTTTATAAAATTGTTTCCATAATTTTTAGTTCATTTAAAATTCCCACTTGCTTATTTTATTCCATGGCAATTTAACAATTCCCAACAATTGTTTTTATTTTAAATATTATTCCTTTATATTACTATACCATTTTTAATAAAAAAACCATTGCTATATTATCATGGCCTAAGATTGCTAGGCATTTTATTTAATATGTTTCATTAACTTTGATTTAACTATGATTTCCATTTATATATGAATTTTTAAAACAATTGTGATAACCCCACAACATTGGTTCCATCATTAGCATTGACTTGTGATTATTCAAATGGCTAGTTGGATTTGGTTTAACCATGGTCAAGTTGATTGACATGCAGCCACAATCCTTGGAGCAAGATTTACAATCCACATTTATTTGAAAATTTTATCAGGGTTGGAATTTCAATGAGCTGTGATCAAGGTGTTCAAGGCTTGATCATCAACAGTAATGATCACTAATAGTGGAATCACTGTAGTGATTACTGTTACTGATTCTGAGGGTGTTACAGGATACATGGAATAAAGGAGGCAAAGCTGCCACACTCAAAGATATTCAGCATAAAATCATGACCATCCAGAAGGAAGTTGGTAGTTGGAGTGTGACTAAGTTTGGGGCGATCACTAGACAAATAAGACAAGTGCGTAAGGATATCACTGTGTTTCTGAACAGTAGCCAGACGGAAGCCATTGAAGAAGAGCTCAAGAGGAAGTCACAGGACCTTGACGAGCTGCTCCTAGGCGAGGAAATTATGTGGAGACAACGATCAAGAGCCACGTATCTCAGGGAGGGGGATAGGAACACGAAATGGTTCCACGGGCAAGCTTCTTGGAGAAGGAAGCGCAATACCATCACAAAATTGGTGAAGGCTAACGGAGAGTGGACAGAAAACAAGAAGGAGCTTCAAGACATGACGACAGACTACTTCAAGAATCTTTTTATGCGTGACGAGGGGACCAATCCGGACGAACTCCTCGACCTCTTTGAGCTGCTAGTGACTCCGGAAATGAACCAGGAACTGGAAAAGGATTTTACTGACAAGGAGATAGGCGATGCGCTGTTCCAAATGGTCCCGCTGAAGGCCCCGGGACCGGATGGCCTCCCAGCTCGCTTCTACCAAAGAAACTGGGGGACACTTAAGGAGGACGTAGCAGAGGCGGTCAAGGAATTCTTCAAATCGGGAGAGATGCCGGAAGGGGTAAATGACACCTGCATTGTGCTTATCCCGAAAAATAATGACCCCAAATCTTTGAAGGACTTTAGACCGATCAGTTTATGCAATGTGATCTACAAAGTGATCTCAAAGTGCCTGGTCAATCGGCTGAGACCTCTGTTGGACCAGTTGATCATGGAGACCCAAAGTGCGTTTATCCCAGGGCGAATGATCACTGACAATGCGCTGACCGCCTTTGAGTGCTTCCATAAGATTCAACACAGCAAGCACCCTCATAACACACACTGTGCGTATAAACTGGACCTTGCAAAGGCGTATGATAGAGTTAACTGGTGCTTCCTGGAAGGGGTACTAAGGAAATATGGGTTTAGTAATAAATGGGTTTCTTGGATCTTGTGCTGTGTTCGATCGGTGAGGTACTCGGTTAAGCTTAATGGGGAGATGCTTGAAAGTTTCAAACCTTCACGTGGGCTGAGACAAGGAGATCCTTTGAGCCCTTATCTCTTCCTATTTGTGGCGGAGGGACTGGCCAAAGTGCTTCAGAAGGAGGTCAGCAGGAGCAATATTGAGCCCATCAAGATTGCAAGAGGAGCCCCTGGGATCTCTAACCTACTGTTTGCCGATGACAGCCTTTTATTCTTTAAGGCTGTGGAAGATCAAGCTCTGTAAATCAAGCAAGCCCTCACCACGTTTCAGAAGGGCACGTGACAACTTCTAAGCCCAAACAAGTGCTCCATCCTGTTTAGCTCATCTTGTCCTATTCAGATTCAGGAAGCTATCAGGGAGACTTTGCAGGTTGAGTCCTCTACTTTTGAGAGTAAGTATCTGGGCCTCCCCACCCCGGAGGGGAGGATGAAAGAGGAGAACTTTCAACCCATCATGGAGAGATTTTAAAAAAGATGTGACAACTGGGCAGGGAAGCACATGTCCTATGCAGCTAAAGAGGTACATGTCAAATCCGTTATCCAAGCCCTTCCAACGTTCACGATGAGTGTCTTCAAGTTACCGGTGGGCTTTTGTGAGCAATACGAAAAGGTTATCAGGGATTTCTTCTGGGGGGATGAGATTGGACATAGGAAAGTCCATTGGATGGCTTGGGATAGAATGATCAAGCCAAAACGGGAAGGTGGGATCGGATTCCGGGATACGCAATCCTTCAATCAAGCCCTCCTCGCCAGACAAGCTTGGAGGCTGATCAAATATCCTAATGGTCTATGTGCTAGGGTTCTGAAATCTAAGTACTACCCTAAAGGAGAATTGGTGGACACGGTGTTCTCTGCGGATGCATCTCAGTCCTGGAAAGGAATAGAGTTTGGTTTAGAACTGCTGAAAAAAGGTCTTATCTGGAGAGTGGGAAATGGCAAAAGCATACAAATCCAGAGAGACCACTGGATTCCGAGGGAATATGGGCTCACTGCCGCTGCCTTCGTCAGGAGGTCCCGGATCCGTTGGGTGAACCAAATCATTGATCCCAACACGAATAAGTGGAATGAAGGCCCGATTAAACAGATCTTCACTACTTTTGATGCGGAGGAAGTGCTCAAAATCCGTATCCCTTCGAGGCCGGTGGATGATTGCATTGCGTGGCATTATGAAAAATATGGACAGTTTTCTGTTAGAAGTGCCTACAAACTCTCAAGGGCTAGCCAAGGCCGTGATTCCCAAGGTTCAACGTCCACTACAGGAGGGGACGATAGGAGTTGCTGGGACCTCATCTGGAAAGGCAAGACTCCAACAAAGATTAAAGTGTTCTGCTGGAGGGTGGCCATCAACACACTTGCTACTAAAGTGAACAAATGTAGAAGAACACTAGATCTAGACAAGATCTGCACAATCTGCGGTAATGCGGAGGAAGATGAATATCATGCAGTGATCGCATGCTCTAAAAGTAGAGGACTCCGAGAGGCTATGAGGAAACACTGGAACATCCCGAATGAGAAAATGTTTAGACACACTGGGAAGGACTGGCTGCAAAACCTCTTACAAGCATGCGATATCGACCTGCGTAGGAAGGTGATGTTGTTGCTATGGCGTGCTTGGTTCCTCCGTGATAATGTTATACATGGTGACGGAAAAGAATCCATTGGTGAGTCGATGGCATTCCTTTTGAGGTATGAAACTGAGCTCAGCACAGTCGTTGACATCTCGCTTTTCGAGGAGAAGCCTGAGGGGAGAGGACGGATATGCCAGCGCTCATCATCGGATCCCTCTCTGTCCCTAAAATGGACCCGACCCCGTCAAGGAGTGGTGAAGCTCAATACCGATGCTGGGTTTGGGAGAGGAGGCGAAAGCACCCGTGGAGCGGTTGCGAGAAATGACCATGGTACCATAATCTTCTCATTGGGAGCCCGCTCGAGCATCTGCCACTCAGTAGAAGAGGCTGAGGGTTTGGCTGTTCTTAGAGGTTTGCAAGTGCTAGCTGAGGTGTTCGATGGCCCGATCACTGTGGAAACTGATTGCAAGTGGCTAGCTGCTAACCTTTCCTCCACCGAGGGGGGATTGTCCAGGCTCTTCCCTCTCATGATGGACATTAAAGATGTTTGCAACATGTTTGATGGTTGCCGCTTTGAGTGGGTGAAGAGAGAGCAGAACATTTTGGCGCATAATTTGGCGGCGTATGCAAGGAGCAAAGGCGATTTCCATCTCATTGGAAGCGTTCCAGCTGAGATCTCTGATGTGTTAGCCAGTGACTGTAATCAGTGTTAGTCATGTCGTTTAATCTAAAAAAAAACTGTGAAAAAAGGCTTACTCCTACTAATTAATAAGCCAAACAAAACTACTCCCTCCGTTTTAAAATAACTGTCTCAATTTTATACTAGCTCTAGTACTGAGTTGTACTAAGACTAAGACAGTTATTTTGAAACGGAGGGAGTACTTCCTTCTTCATAGATTACAGAGTGCGTGCATACTCCTAAATCGTTAATTTTATCAAATATTATATTTTTAAATAATATATTTTTTATAATATATATTTGCATTATATTGATTAAATTAACGATCTAAGATAGGTATACATTCTGTAAATTATAAACGGAGGTAGTAGCGATCACGCCCTCCAAAGTGAGAGTGTCGGACAGCTCAGATCGATCACACGCACACGCTGCCACCGCCAGATCCCAACCCACCAAACTGCCCTCACCCCATGTAATCCCCCATTATCATCGCATCATCATCGTCGTCGAAGCATCCACCCACACAGTGTGCAGACGCCGCTGTACTGCACAGCTAATTTCGCACGACCTATAAACAACCGGAACAAAAAAGAACCGAGGGAAAAAAACGAGGCCAGGCCGCCCACCACCGAGAGAAAGGAACGCGGCCAATCTGGTCAGGTGGTGGTGGCCTCGACCTCGCCGCCTCCGATCCGAATCTAGCCAAGCAGGGTTCGGTCGGTCCGGCGTCACCGCCGGCGACGCCCATGGCCGGCTCCATGGTGGACCGGGCCACCAGCGACATGCTCATCGGCCCCGACTGGGCCAAGAACATGGAGATCTGCGACATCTGCAACCGCGACCCCGGGTACGGTTCCTCCCCTGTCCCCTCTCTCGCCCTGCCGATCCATGCCATATCGTCGCTCGAGCTGCTGCTTCGCGCCGTTGTTCCGGTGCCCCCTTGCGGGATAGTGGTAGTACTACCATGCGTGGTTCCTACGTCGGGCGGTTGGCCGTGGCATGATCTGGGTACGATGGAGCGTCTCTTTATGTCGTGGGACAGCGCGATTGCTTGAAATGCTTCCAATCCCGACAAATTCTGGGAACGGTGGACTTGTACGAGCCGGTTCGTTTGACCGGAACGAGACAAACGGCTCGAATTTGGATCTTCCTGGAGTGCCGAAGTCAAATACGGAGACACAATCTGGTGGGCGGCTCTGGGAATTGTGATTTTGCGAGCGATGGATCTGGTTCCATTCGTTTGGGTTCTGGTTTCTCGAAATATGGTGTTCGATTGTATACTTTTTTTTTAATCCTCCTTCATTGTCGAATGGGAGATAATTTCTGTTTGTTCATTGATGCTTCATACTTGACATTCTGTTTGTTTGTTTGTTATGCTAAGCGCCAAAGGACATTCTGTATATAGACACATTTTAGTGTGTTTGTTCACTCATTTCAATCTGTATGTAATCCACATTGAAATATCCAAAACATCTTATAATTTGGGAGTTGGGACAGAGGGAGTAGAATTTAAAGAAATGGAAACAAAAATGGCTGCTCCTGGGGCACTTGCTTAGAGCTGCATGAAGAATGCAGGTTACTTAGTCTTTCACAAATCACATGAAAGATGGGAAAGACTATGTAGTGAAGTTCCTCACAATCCTGAAGACAACTTAAAATTTTGAATCTCTGGGTTGCAGTTTCTATGATTCATTTAGAAGTCAGATTTTATTGCTTATGGTCTCTGCATCCACGAGTAGTTCATCATTACAAAGTTCAGCTAAAAAGAGCATAACAGCTCGCAAAGATCCAGCATATAAGAAAGCAACTAAGTAATGCCAACATCGCTTAGTTGCCAACAGTTTCTATGCTATATGGTATGGTGACAACTGACAAGCTTGAACCAATCATAATGGGATTTGATCATAGAGAAGAGAATTTATATGACTTAAACCAGTTCTGTAAGATTTATTTGTTAGAATTCCACTTCAATGCTGAATTGCTTTTTCACCAAAGCGCTTACTGAAACCAGTGGAGCTGCCCAACAATCCTTCGAATTTACCTAGCCTAGTTATTCATGGTAAACTCTGACATCTGAAGGAATTGGAAAATGAACAAGTTTTGGGCATAGCTGTTGATTTCATAGTTTTTATTAAACGTGAATGGCCAGGGTGCTCTTACAATGTGTTGGGATAGGTCAACTCTGCATCGTTATCCAGTAGTTACTGCTTACTGTTAATCCTGTTTTATTGTATGTTCTGCCAAAGTAGAGTCCATTAAGGTGAGCACTTATATTGGCTTTTACTTGAGTTAATTCCATATGTAATTAACTATATCTTCTAAAGGTACTCAATGAGAAGTTGTTGTTTCTGTTGCCTCGTAATTATCTATCCTTACCTTTAATTATTAGCTGTACTTGTACTTTCCCCTGAACTTCCCAAGGTTATTTCTTAGTGGAATACTTTGATGCAATGTTTTATCTGCATAGGTGGTGAATGCTTACTTAGCTTAGCACAATTCTGTTGACCACTTATTGTTTATTAGCACATTTGACTACTTGTTACAACTGGATTAGCAGCGGACCTCACAAAAAGTTGTTTATTAGTACATTTGACTAATCGTTATTACTGGATTAGCAGTGGAGGTCACAAAAAGTTGATGCTGTTTATTATCTCTTTATTATACCTGCTGGTTTTGAGTAACAATCAGGTTCAATTTTTAGACATATCAATACACTTTGCTTTCCTTGATTCTTAACTATTGCAATTTGAGATTAAATAGTTGGGCTAACACAGAAGACGCACCTTGACATATAGCTGCTGTTTATTTCCTGCGCTACATGGTTTACTTATTACTAAATGCTGATAGTCATTAGTCAACTGTTTGCCGCGGTAACAGGCAATCCAAAGATGTCGTGAAGGCTCTCAGAAAAAGGATTATACACAAAAATCCAAAAGTTCAGCTTCTTGCACTAACTGTAAGTTTATTTGTACTTTGGCCTCTGCACTTAAATGTGGTGCCATTGATAGTTTAATTCAGTCATTAAGAATAAATCATGCTGGTGTGCCGTTTTCTATAGATTTAAATATAACTGGTTGGTGCTTAGCTGTATGCCTGTATTTGCATCCTTTGTCCGCATTTCTGAAGTTCGTGTTTGTGTGTGCATCTTTCTTCTACGCTTCATGCGTAGATGTTCATTTCATCATACCCATGCTGCTCGTAACACCAGTAAACATCATGGTGTTATTGAGAATGGCTGCAACGGTTCTCCGGTTCTCCCGGCCTTTAAAATCTGATGATCGTATGTAATTAACTTATATACTATTTGTTCCTTATCTGACTCAGCAAAAATAATATTATAATGGATGTGGACATAGCTGGTTTTCAAATAATTTATTTGTTACAGTTTCATGTTTCACTGTTTCATGATTCGTTATGGTTTGGGGTGTAAGCAGGATTCAGTTACTGTCTTGATGATGAACTGATGATATTCTTCTACTCCAGCTGTTGGAAACTGCAATCAAGAACTGTGGGGATATATTCCACATGCATGTTGCAGAGAGGGATCTGTTGCATGAGATGGTCAAGCTAGTGAAGAAAAAGGTTTATCATTCTTCATAATTCTGAAAGCTGCAATGACCTTCTTTTAATCTTCTAACGTATGATGGTCTATGCTTTTTATCTTGCAGTCTGATCCACGTGTGAAAGAGAAGATTCTGGTTCTAGTAGATACATGGCAAGAAGCTTTGGGGGGGCCACGTTCAAGATATCCGCAGTTCTATGCAGCATACCATGAGTTAGTGGTATACTTTCAAGCCCAATCTGATTTATTAGGCTCTAACGTATCACTTATCCAGTTGCTCTGTTTTAAAATGTTAGTGCTAATATTATTCTCTCTCAAGCTTAATGGCTTTCAGGATAAACACATGAAAGCAATGATTCTATTTAATTCTAAAAAGTTTACCTTGCTGTTTAAAATAATTATGCTATTATTCCCACTTACAGCGTGCTGGAGCTCAATTTCCCAAGAGGTCTGAGAAACCTGCACCGCTGTTTGATGGGCAGTCTCAAGCAGCGAAAAGTATGCGTAGTCCTGATCAACGGGACGAGGCTGAATCTTCTGCTGGAAATGACTTCCCTGCTCTGAGGTGTGCTTTCTTTCTTTTTGTTTTATTTTCTGCTGTGAGATGGCACTGTTCTATTGGCAGAATTTGCTTCTGGACTTACTGGTTGGCAGTTACTGGAACAGACCGCAAAATCGTTAATTTACCTATGGGACTGGAAATGATGGTTATTTGCCAGAACGCATTAAACTTATAGATATATCACTTAGAATTCAGAAAAGAGAAGGGTTATGACTATGAGAAGTCCTGTTTGCCCTTTGGACAGAAAGAAAAGATATAAGTTTGAGCAATGAGTCAATGTCAGGTTGACTTCCAAGGGCTATCAGGGATCTTCTTCCCGTTTATCTATTCATTATAAATTTCAGAATAGTATAATATATTAACCGATTCAATGTGCTCCAGCGAATGACCAAAATTGTGCGGTATCCTTACGCTGTGCTCTGTAAATGCCGTGTAGAACTCTGTATATTTTTTATTGCGTCTCACCATTGTAATGTGGTTCCCACTGTAATGCACTGTGGCTTGTGATTTCAAATGTAAATTTGAGCATGGAATCTTGTATAAAGTTAGTTTATGTTTCTCCCTTTGCAACAGCCTAGAGATTCTTTGTTACGAAATATGAGGTAAAATAATGTGAAACAATAGAATCACACTGCAATGATTTTCAAATCTTCTTTGTGCAGCAGCCTAATTTCTTTCATGATTTTTTATCAACTTGTTTCATGCACTGGACGTGACATGAATGTTCATGTAGTCCTCTAAGAAATGGTAAATTCAAGAATGAAAAGTGCTATTTTGTTCTATGTCCAGATAGTCTGTTTAGCCTCTTTACTATATTTAGACAGCGGGTCTTTTCTGTTGTTGCGTCACCAGTGGCCATCTTTGAACAAGACATATTTTAGCTTATGTCAGTCGTACTCCATTTTGTATTGCAACCGAATGTTATTGGATTAAACTGGATATTGTTATATTTTCAGCATGTCAGAGATTCAAAATGCTCGTGGTATCATGGATGTGCTAGCAGAGATGCTGAATGCTTTAGACCCTGGAAACAGAGAGGTACCAAAATTTCCTCCGCATTTTTTCAACCTGCACAAAAACATGGACCTCTTATTTTTATAAAGTTGCAATCAACAGTTGAACTTGGTATCCTGATTTGTTATTTTATGATTTGTAAAGGATCTTTCATGTTTTCTTTGTGAAATATCTACTGAGCGGTTTTAATTTCAGATCTAACCTTGTTGTAATCATGTGAAATTGATTGTACTTATAAAAAAAATGCTTTTGTACAACTTGCTTACCTCCTGTTAACATTTTTCAGTATTTATGATGTCCAATCTGAGGTGTTCAAGATGCCAAGGCTTTCAAGGCCTACTGTCTTATACATGACCTATACATACATCATTTAAGATACCATATACTCCCTCCGCCTCTGTCTTGGGCATGCCCGTGTTTTCCAAATCTCAGCATAAACATGTACACAATATAAATACAAAATAAATCTATATAGATTGGTATTCCCTCCGTTCCAAAATAACTGTCGTAGCCTTAGTACAAATTTGTACTAGAGCTAGTATAAAGTTGAGTCAGTTATTTTGGAACGGAGGGAGTATAAGATAGATAAATGTAAAATGCATTTTAATTAGAAATTCAAATCCATGGTGTTCTTGCTGTATTCATGTCATACATAATGTTTCCTGATTATATTTTTAAAATGCTGTGCACACAGGGACTAAGACAGGAGGTAATTGTGGAACTTGTTGATCAGTGCCGCACTTACAAGCAGAGAGTGGTCCAGCTAGTTAATACTGCTTCGTGAGTGCACTTAATTTTGAGTCATCTGTATTTTGCATTGGCAGTCGACTAGTGTGGTATATCCATTGTCTGGTAAGATAAGAGGACGACGGAAGTTCTGCTTTGTAACTCGTTTTCTATTATCACTCAATAGCCCATGAGATTACTGTTAGGCGAGGTTTGGCAATAAAGTTTTTATGAAGTATTTACAGAATACTATTGTTTTTACAGAAACCATAGTTTTTGAAACTTTAAGGTGTTTGGCATCAATAAGAGCATCTTCAATAGTTTGTATGCAAGTGTTGTTGGTAAATTGTCCATGTCATCAACCAACAAGTTATCATACAAGTACTCCAATGGGTTGTATGTAAGTCATTCAATAAAAGATGAGAAACTAAATGTGTTTGCTCTCTATTCTACCTTGGAGCTTGTGCAAGAGGTGTTGGTTAATCTACATACAACTTTGCCCTCTCACCTCATTTATTGCATGACACATCATCATTCTATCCTAGGTGGCAAACTTACCAACAGCTATCTTACAACCATTGGAGATGGCCTAAATACTACATACAGTTTTATAAACTATAATATTCTCAATACCATGTTTTTTTTGAAATATTTAAGAAAGAGGTCTTGACCGCTTTTTTCGAAACTGAAGAAGAAAAACTATGGTTTTTAGAAACTGAAATATTCATTGCCTAGGGAATTGAATACTAAGGTTTTCGATTACTATGGTTTTAAGAATACTACGTTGCCAAACTAGGCCAATGTATCTGGATACTTCAAAAACATGTTTGTCAGCTTGTACTTGTTTTGTTTATCTTACCCATAGTGAGGCAATGTTACTTAGCTGCCTAATTTTTTGCGTTGAATCTACTTATCATGTGACTACTTTTTTAAACCTTCTACAGGGATGAGGAACTTCTATCGCAAGGGCTTGCACTAAATGATGATTTGCAGCGTGTTCTTGCAAAACATGACGCAATTGCTGCAGGCATTGCTGTTCGAGTGGAGAAAAGACCAAAGTCTCTTCAGGCACTTGTAGACACTGAGGACTCTGCGAACCAAGATTCTAAGAAAGAGCAAGCACTAGTAGATATCGATGACCCTACAAGCCAAGATTCTAAAACAGAGCCAAATCAAAGGTTTTAGGCCTCTCCTCTCACATTTGTTTATGCTTAGTTCTACATAATGTTAGGAATGATTTCGATACATTAAAGAGTCTTGGTTGACATTCATAGGTAGGAGTTGTACTTTTTTAGATGACTGCTCTGATTAACCTCTTCTTCCGTGTGACCTGCCTTTGCAACAGCACCAGTACCAGTGAGCAGTCTCCTTTTGAGCAACTAGCTCTTCCAGCACCTCCGTTGTCGAATGGCTCAGCAACCGCTGCACCAAAACCTGATTCTGGCATTGATCTTCTTAGCTGGGATGATACCCCATCCACGGCAGAGAATTCGCTGGCTCTTGTCCCGGTCACTGATCCACTGGCTGACTCTACTTCAAATCAAAATGCACTGGCTATCGTCGACATATATTCTCAAAACAATACTGCTAATAGCAATGCCCAACCACTTGACCCCTTTGGTTTCGATTCAAGTCACGCTCCTGGATCACAGCCATACAACAGTGCAACCCAGCATCCTGTACAATCACAACAGCCTCCTCAGCAGGCAGGGCTCTATTCTAATGGAAGCGCTGTAAACCCCGGATCGTCCTACAACCAGGCATCACAGTATAATCACACGAATTCTGGGTGGAATGGTCAAGCTGCCAACCATGCAGCACCCCCGCCGCAGCAAATAAATTATGGTATGCAATGCAAATAGATCATTACCTTTCTGCACATCTCTTTTATATCTGTAGAAAGTACTTCATTATCAGTTAAATTGCTTTCGCTTGCATGATTTTTGTGCATCTGAACACACTACATTTCTGCAGATCCGTTTGAAGAATATGTGATAGTCTTGTCTGAATTTTGTAGATGATCAAAATGGAGCCCTTCCGCCTCCGCCTTGGGAAGCTCCGGCAGCACCAAGCAATGAAATGTCAAATGGTCAATTGGGTGGTATGCAGTCTCTCCCAACTCCAACAAGCCAGTTCGGTGGTGTGCAGCCACTACAACCGCAGAACAACCACATGGCAGGTCTACAACCGCAGCCAATGTATAACAACCAACCAGGAGTTATGCATCCTCAAGCAATGCAACCCAACCAAACCGTTGGAGCCCAGATGCAGCCAGGTTATGGGAACCAGTTTGGACATTTGCCACAACAATCCATGCCAATGCCAGGCATGCAATTTGCCGGTATGCAACCTTCGCCGATGCCCGGAGCGCATCCAGGCATGATGTACGCGCAACAAATGGCGGGTGCACAGTTTGGAGGAATGCCGCAACAGCAGATGTACGGTGGTGGTCGGATGGCGACGCAGTACGGTTATGTGCAGCAGCAAGCAGCACAGTACTACAACCAGGGAAGGCCAACGTATGGGGGCTACCCTGGTACCAACGACCTCTCTCAGAACATGTATGGTCTCTCCATGCAAGACAACTCCTATATGGGCATGAACTCAGCCTATCAGCCGACACCCTCTGCATCCTCCATGGCGCAGCCCATGAGGCCATCGAAACCCGAGGACAAGCTCTTCGGCGATCTTCTCAGCATCGCCAAGACGAAGCAGAACAGAGCTTCTTGATACGACCGAGTAATAGTGTACACGGCTAAATATATATATATATTTTGCCTATTTTCTCTTACAAATTTTCAACGTGGCTTGATCATATACACTTGTGTAGCTCTCTTTGGATGTGTGTAAGCTTCAGTTTTTGTGCTACGCTGCTTCTCCCGCATTGATTCAATTATTAAATTCGTTACGAGTACTGGTTACGCCAGAGAGGAAAACGTTGGTATATCATGATTTAATAAAGATTAAATTGCTGTGAGGCATATTTTTTTCCTGATAAATTATCAGTGATAATTGATATGACATCATTAACGGCAGAAGCATTTACGTCTTGCCAGTCTCCCGTGCAAAATACAGCATGGAGGGAGGAGATAGCTCTCCTCCCAAACTCTGCATGATTCGCCTTTTCAGCATCATGTCGCCATTGGAGTAGCGGCGTCATTGCTTATTCTTTAGTTACACGCTTCTTTTTCATTGGGACATGTGTTGTGATTTTTTTAGGAAATATGGGCTTTTTATAAGGAAATATGGTCTTCCTCTTTTCTAATTATCATCATTAGGGAGTAAGAACATTCACAGCCTGAATGACAAGTATGCAGTTCTTACTGAAAAAAAAAAAAGAAAGACAAGGGAGCATTCTTTAGCAGTTCCGGTTCCATGAACGCATGTGAGCAGTGCTTTTTTTATCTGGGATGTGATTGAGAAGGAGTTCGATCTTACATGGAGGTCACTCGAATTCAGGGACCCGGGGAGAAACTAGAATCCAAAGGCCCACCCTTAACATAGACCATAAAATGTACTATACAAAAAACCATCTTAAATTAATTGTAGTTCCTTGCTGCATCTCATGTGCGTGCGTGCGTGCATGGCGACGCCTCGAGTCAGAGAAGCCGGACGGCCGGAAGATAGATAGTCATGTGGCAGCCTCCCACCGCTAGTGGACAGACCCCCATATTATCCCGGTTCATATGGGCCTTCGGTCCCGGTTCCACACCCGGGACCAATAACTCGGGACCAATGATGATCCCGGTTGGCCCATGAACCGGGACCGAAGAGGCTCCACGTGGCCAGGCGCGCAGCGAGGGGGGGAGGGGTCATCGGTCCCGGTTGATAGGAAGAACCGGGACCGAATAGGCTCCACTGCCCCCCTTTTTAGCCCTATTTTCAGATTTTTTTCATTTATTTATTTTGTGTTTTGTATTCAATTAAATGGTACCATATATATATAAATTAAAGCAACAATGAAGGAACCACAATATATATTACACATTATCGTCACGAATATATCATATACACCATCTCATTCCTCGTGCTTGGTCGAACATGTATTACACAAACGGTACTCACACGAGTTCGATCTAATTTACATCGGTCCTTGGCCGCTTGTCTTTCAAAAAATGAGGGTGAAAGAACTCTCCGGTCGGAGCTATGACATGGTCTAATAAGAATCCGGCGATTTCCTCTTGAATTGCTCGCACGCGTTCTCGTGGTAGAAGACCGTCCCGCATTCGTTCGATCTAATTAAAAGAAAGGGATCAATATATATGAATGAAACTAAACACAATTTAACGCAATAAATTAAAGTATTGAATGTTGTTTATCGTACTTCAATTTTCCTTATGTTTCGGGTTGCGGCCGTCTCTTTGGTCGTCTGGCGAATGAACTCGCAGACATAATATCCACATAAGTTATTCCCGGGTCCCTATCTCAAACACTTTACGAGAACGGAGATCAATGAATATTATAATCAGTATGATAATTATACTGAAACTAGAATCAAAAAGATGCACGGATCTAGCAAGTAGTACTTACATTCAGTGATTCAAATGTAAGCTTTGCCGGAAGACCCGGTGTTTTGGCGGTGAACCGTTTCCAAACCCTCTGGAGGCATGCTTGCATGTCCTCCCATGATTTCATAGATCTGCGTCCCGGGTCCTTGACTTTTACTACTCCTTCGTCTGGAACAATGATCAACAGAATAAAGTGGAAGCTGCACATGCATAAAGAGTCAATTATACGCTTAACACCGAGCAAGAAAAATAGAATGTGTGCGAGACAGTAACACTCACTCGAAGTTGTAAGGAAATAGTATTTCCCTTCTTGTGCCGAAATACGTCAACGATTGCAACAAGTTGTTCTCTGTCTGGTTGGGCTTCTCTTTGAGAGTTCTTTCATGAACGAACTGACAGTCAACGAACCCAATGTCATAGATTTGTCCTTTCTTGCATTCGAGAATCTTCATTCTGCATATATAATTAGTTTAGTGATGAGTGTAAGATTGTACATGAAACGAATGAACTGAGCTAGAAAGGCTTGATCACTGAAATTAATGGTACTTACAGACAATATGCACTGACGATAGATTTGTCGATGGCGTCTCCATTGTAAAACTGAAATAATTCTGAGAATTCAATCAGATCGAAGCCTTGTCCATGCCCGTAATGCTCGTTCTGAAATTTAGCGTAGATCCAGTTTTCGGATTTAGCAGATTTTTCTATGTACCAGTCATGCAATTTTCGCATCTTTGTTGGTAGATCCTTGACTAACTCGGGTTTGACGAGAGGATACCCGTGTTGGTATTGGTATGCCGGTACGAATTCCTCGTCGTTCCCGAACTCATCCAGACGGCTCAGGTAATCAGTAATAGACAATCCTACTGCCTGGGCTTTTGCTCCGTACTGTCTTATAAACTCCGGATCTTTGTTCGGATCATACGCATCGACCTGATGCTGCTGGGGGCGCGGCCAAGTGTGCACTTTGAGTGGTTCGATCGATTGTTCTTTCTGTAGTCCGAGCTGGGCAATCTCTTTTCCGACTCTCCGCTCTTTTGCCTCAGCCGACTTTGTAATAGAGCGTTCATAGTCTGATGTGAGCGGTATGGGGTTGTGAAGCTTCTTCTTCAGTTTCGCGCACGCGGCGTGATCTTCTGGGGTGCGCGGGAACAATGGCTCTATCGGCTTCTTCTTGTTGGCCACATCAATCTTCCACTTTTCATAAGACATTTTTACGGACACTTCCAGTTCCTCAGGTGTCATCTCTCCGGGTAGCTTCTTCATATTCTGATGAAGAACTTTTGGGAGGGGTGATCGCTTACGTTTCGGTGATTTCTTGCTGCCCCTCCTAGTATAGGTACGCTTCCGCTTCTGGCTCTGAGGCTCAGGAGATGGAGACGGCTGAGGCGACGGTGGAGATGCCTGAGGCGACGGTGGAGACGGCTGAGCCGGAGAGTGGTGAGGCGGTGAAGGCGATGGTTGCGGTGAAGAATGGTCACGTGGCGGCGAAGGTGGATTGCTCTTCTGAAGAGTGGGTGACCTTGGCGGCACATAATTTGGAAGCACGATGTGCTCCTTTCGCCATAGAACACTCCCCTTTTTTGCTTCTCCTAGTTCTTTCAGCTCCCCATCTTCACCTGCAGGGTGGTCCAGCTTCAGCTCCTCATAATCATCCATCACATCATCCACCATGACGACAGCGTACCCTTCTGGAGTCGGGTTGCAATGATAAGTTGGTTTCTCCGGGATTGATAGGGCCATGCCGACCGCCACCGTCACCTTTAAGTTCATCACTTGCACCTTAAGCTCACAACGTGTGCTCTCCGTGATATAATCCACTGGATAGCGTTTAGGAGCAGCCGTTGTCAGTGCATCATCATCATCCTGCTGGAGCTGCGTGGAAGCTTGGGAGCTTTTCCGATTCGATGGGGCGCCGGTAGCATCGAATCCAGTTTCTAACAAGAGCTGTTGAGGTTGGCCGCCACTTTGCTGGCTAAGTCTGCCGATCAGCTCCTCCGCCCGCTTTAAGCCTTCTTCTACATTACGCAGCCGCTCTTTGGTAGCCGTTTTCTCAGCCTCATTCACCACTTTCTCTCTCTCAGCCGCCGCTTTCTCAGCTGCCTCCCTTTCCTTCCTCCTTCGATGGATTTTATCTGGATATTTCTTGCTTTCCGAAGGGAAGGCAAGTTTCCAACACTTGGAGCCTGGCGTGCCTCGTGCTCGTCCTGGGTGTTCTCTATTTTTTAGGGCACGTGTGAGCTCGTCGTCCTCTCTATCGGGAATGAACCGTCCCTCTTCAATATCACGTACTGCATCTCTAATATCATCGATGGGCAGCAGGGGATCATCTATGTGTGACTGGTTATATATTGCCATCCCATCTTTGTCCAACGTGCCCCCATGGCCGTAAAACCAGTTTCTTGTCCGTTCGTTCAATGTTGTAGGCTCTGGAGTGATCCCGGCATCAAAATACTTGGCCTCAATTGCCTCCCACCTAGGCATGCAACCGGCGTAGCCAGCAGGCCCCATTTTATGGTGGTAAATCTTCTTAGCGGCATTCGTCTGATTTATTTCAGTCCTTTGCTGCGCGTGCTCCGATTTCTTGTACGCCACAAAATCATCCCACTGCTCTCTTATCTTACCATAGCCGTGTTCGAAATCCGGAGTCTTGTCTAACTTGACATATTTTAGGTACAAGTTTTTCTTCCAATTCTTGAATTGCTCGGCCATCTTGTTGAGAGCAAACTTCTTGACTCTAGCCTCTAGCTCCATTCTAGCTGCCGCCTCCTGAGCTGGATTATCCACCTCTGGCATCCGCAGGAGGAAATTATGCATGAGCATGTTCCAAAGCCTGTCTTTCATGGTGTCGCACACAAACGAGATTGTAGGGTCCTTTAGCTGCATCCATTCTCGAATGGTGATCGGGATGTTGTCCCTCACAAGAGTTCCGCATGCCTTCACAAATTTTTTCTTGACATCGTCCGGAGCTAACGGTTCGCCGTCTGGACCGACCTCTTCGATCCTATACCTCACATTGTCAGCCAACTTTTTGGTTGGGCCTCGTTTCGGTCTTGCGGAGGAATGGCCGGATCCGGATCCGGAGGGCTAAAAGAAGAAAGAGTGTTAATATATGCATGTACATATAGAGCTGCATTATAATTAACAGTAATTTACATATATATCAACCTCGCCGGTGTTTTCGAGATTAAAGGTTCCGCCGGAGGCGGAGCCGGCTTGTCTTCCGTCCGATGCTTCTTCTCAGTGGAGAGACTCGTCTCCCTCACCGGAATCGTTCAGAAACCGGCGGGTGACATCTTGACCTTCATTGTCGTTGATCATATCGTGAAGAAGGTTTTCCTCATTTTCATCTCTATGAAATATTGATTCCATAGTATCTGCAAATTAAGAATTGCAAGCTATTATATTGCAAATCGTAGGCGGCAGCGGTGTAGTCAACGGTAGAAGCAGAGTCTACCGGAGATTAAAGGGGGGGGGGAGAAACAGTAAATACACAGCAATCATAGCAAATTCACCAGATAATGTGGGCATAGTATGATGGACTCGTAAACCTTAAGGTGTCAGCGACAAAGGATTTTATGAAGGCTTTCACTATCATGACACACTCAACAACCCAACCACACTACTCGTCCGGACAAGGTGATTACCGCACAAGGTGTCCGGAGGGGGAAAAGATCAAGCCGGGGGTGTCGTGGACATCCGACACGCGTGTGGGTTGTATATCCGGGTTAGTTGACCTATTCCGAACAACTTTCGTGTTCGAAAAAATTGATCTGGGTACTGTAGCAGTACCGGACAATTCATCGGACTAGCAGTCCGGAGGGGGGCGGTTCGATGTTCGGTATGTTAGGGGGGTGTGGTAGAGCAACGGATACCGTATTTGGATTCGTTGAATTTTTTTGAGCAACTTTCATATATAAATTATTTTAATCTGGGTTACGGATTAAAATATATTAATTTATTAAGTTTTATCCAATATTTAAATCAATTAAATCAAATTTCCTATTTAATAATTATTTTATTAATTATTAAATGAATTAATAATCATTTTTAATTAACTGACCAGTGGGTCCCACTGGTCAGTGACTGTTTAATTAAATTAAATTAATTTAACTAATAACCAGGGGTTGTTACCACATGTCATACTAACACATGTGCTAATTAATCATTTTAATTAAATTAAATTAGGCAGGGCCCACATGTCATTCACAACAGTTAACTAATTAACTATTAATTTCTTTTTAACAGGCCAATTAGGAGGGGGTGGCCTACCAGTCAGTGGCTAATTAGCCACTAACAGTGGACCTGACTGGGCGGGCCCACCGGTCAGCCTCACCGGAGAGGCCACCGGAGACGGCCGCCGACGAGGTCGAGCCCGAGCTCGCTACAGGCCACGGGAGGGAGCGGGGCGTGTCGCGTTCGAACCAGGGGTGGGCCGCGCGTCGATCTGGGGTGGTGGCGTCGCCGGAGACCTGCCGAAGTGACGACGGCGACGAGTACAACGGCGGTGCAGGGGACAGCTCCGACGGCGTCGACGATTCAGCGCATATAGAGGGGCTTAGGTGGGTGCGTTCGACAGCTGGGGACACGGGGAGCAAGATGGCGCGGGTGAGAAGCTCGACGGCGGCGGGGAGCGGTTCCAAGCTCGACGGCCGCGCACGGGAAGCTAACAAGGGGAGGTTGTGTGATGCCCCCAAAATCAATCCGTGTACAGTAATCATACACACAGGGTACACGGCTGAGATTAGGGTGCCACAGTGATAATATCACAGCACAACACTAAGCACAAAAGGATAAACAAATATGTTACAATAGAGGGGGTCACGCGGACCCGAATACATAAGTCATACAAGCCATAATATCTGAGTACAGACATAGTTAGTCAAGTTTTGCCTTAAGAAGGCTAGCACAAATCACATCAGAGATACAGATCGAAAAGGCGAGGCCTCCTGCCTGGGATCCACCGAACTACTCCTGGTCAACGGGGAACTCGACGTCGTAGTAGGCGCCTCCGGGGTACTCCTGCTCCTGGGCTCCAACGTCGGCTGCAGCGGCCGATCAGGCAAAACAGTAAAGGAAATAAAGCAGGTGAGTATCTAGTATACCCGCGAGTCTTACGTCCGCTACTAAGCATTATGCATTGTATCAACGGAATGAAGAGGCTATATATAGTGGACTTAAAGACAGAAATCCAGAGCAAGGGTAAGAAGCTAGGCCTAACGAAGACTAGCATCTTCCGACGATGTCTTGCAGCATGAGGTAAGAATCAGCCAACAGTTATATAAAGCATAAAGTAACAATGCAGCAGAAGTTGCTGCAACATTGTATAATAATAAGTTGTAATGATTAACAATGCCTCCGAGTTCACCTCCTCGACATCCCCGCGAGGAAGAGAACCCGGAACCATACAGTTTAATAATAATAGTTTCTAGTGGTAAGATCCAGCTTCAGCATAAAGCGTCCTGTTACCGTGGACACGGCTATCCGAATAGATTAATCTTCCCTACAGGGGTGCACTTGTGTTACGCTACACGCACGGATCTCCAGGGTGGCGGGAACCTTGTTAGGGAACGCTCCACCGAGGCTATCCGACACTTCATAGCCCATCTTTCAAACTCAACAGAGAGGCCATCCGCCGGTCTAAATCCTAAGTACGCCGGGCCTTGGACCCCAACCCGAACGTACTCCTGCACGGTGCGTGGCTGGCCGATGAAGTTGAAGCAAATCCAAACAAGACATCACCGCGCGAGCAAATAAGACAACACCACTTCCCGGCAATCAGCCCGCAGTACTGCTGACGTCTGAAGAGTCCTCGGACGACACTACGATGCAGAGGAGCCCATAACTCGTAATTCCCACGGGTAGGTAGTGCGTACATGGCATATAGCCAACTCAAGACATTCACTGAACCATTTAGCATTTTAATTAACCTGTGTGACAACCGTTATCGTTGCCTCGACTTAACTGACCCGCGGACAACGACAGCAGCCAGGACCACCAGTACATCGGTGCCTGCCCCGTCGTCCCACCAAGTCACTGCGGTTACCAACAAGGTGAACCATCTCCTTACCTTGTCTCACGTGTGCTCCTGGAGGAGCTCGACTTTCGTGGTTTGGTAACTCTCGCGGCCAACGATCAGGGGCCAAGCACACCGGTACACTGGTCGTACCCTCCCTGTCGTTCCGTCGCAATACCTCTCGCGGGCACCGTTGGGTCGCCCGACTTCTTACCTGAAGGACAATCGCCGTTCAGGACCCTATGGCGGCAAGACAAAGTCAGCCTCGAGTGGAGTACAAGGATTACTCCTTGATAGTTCACACTTGAGGTGACTAGGCATAACCCAGATAGGGGCCTTAGACGGTGTCTGCATGTACCGTACCTGTGCAGTTTATAATTATCGTATCCGCGTTCACTCCCCTGAGTGACCACGACCCGCTATCTAATCCTAGCTAACAATGCGCAGGGCTCACTGCTAAATAATGCATAATAATAATAGGCAGCATAGGATAAAGGAGGTACATCAAGGGGCGACAAAAACAGGCTATGCAATTGGAGAGGATTGTAACGTAGCAGCAGCAGTAACAATGCCTAGTGCAAGAAAAGTACGGAAAGATATGCGATATCTGGGGAAGAGAATGGCTCTGCTTGCCTGCAAGCTCGACGGTAGTAGTAGGGTTGTCGACGAAGTAGTCGTACTCAGCAGCGGTGTAGTCGACGGCAGCAGCGGGGCCTACCGGAGATTAAGGGGGGCAAGAAAACAGTAAACACACAGCAAGCATATACAAACAGATGCATGACATGACAGATGAAATGTTAACGGTATTCTAACGCAGTGCAATGTACATTGCTCGGAACGGAAATTCATCTGAGGATGAACTACCGGCTCCGGATGATTACCGGACAGGGTGACCGGAGGGGGAAGGATCAAGCCGGAGGTGTCGTGGGTACCGGACAAACATAAGGGAGGTGTATCCGTGCTAGTTGTTCTATTCCGAGAAACATTCGTGTTCGAAATAAATTCATCCGGGCACTAACAGTACCGGACAATTTATCGGACTGCCGGTCCGGAGGGGGGGACGGTTCGATGTTCGTTGTGTTAGAGGGGTGTGATAGGCATACTGATAGCGTATTCGTATTCGTTATATTTTTCTGATCAATTTACATGTATAAAGTTTTTGAATCCGAGTTTCGGTTTAAAAGTTATTGAATTTCAAAGTTTTAAATCATTTAAATGATTTTCTGAATTTCTTTTATTATTTATTCAATATTATCCAGAACATTATCCAAAACAGTTCCTGACATGTGGGACCCACATGTCAGCCTCTGTTTATTTATAAAACATTTTAATAAATCAAAATAGCCTCTGGGCCCACATGTCAGCCACTGGAATTTAATCTAAATTCTTATCAAATAATAATCTGACAGTGGGGGCCCAGGTGTCATTGACTCCAGTGCTAACTAAACATGTTTAATTAATTTAATGACCAGGGGACCCACATGTCAGTGTCTGTGGGGGTTTATTATTCTGTTAATATTTCCTGTTAAGCTAACTAAGTAATTAACCGGGGGGGGGGGGGTCCACTGTCAGTGGCTCACGGGGGGATTAGCTTAACGCTAATCACACCTCTGACGAGGGGGCCCCGCATGGCAGCCACCCAGGGGGCTCACCGGCGACTGGCCGGCGGCGAGGTTGACCGCGCCGTCAACACAGGCCACGGGAGGGGGCGTGGCTTGCTCCATTCGACGCACCAGACTACGGGGAGGACTTCGGTGGCGGTGCGGTGGCTTGGGGTCGCCGGAATCGTCGACGGTGACGTGCGAGGCGGAGGTGCAGTACGGGAGCTCGACGGCGACGACGCCACAGCCGGAAACCTTGACCATGTACTACGCGAAACGGTTCCTGGAAGCATCGCGCGCGAAGTGACGCGAGTGGCACGCCAAAAGCGTGAGCTAGGGCGCGGGGAGGAGCTCGCCGGCGGCAGCAAGCTTTCTGCCCTAATGGCGGGGTGGGCTACAGGGCACTATCTGCTCGTCGGGGAGTTGGGGGAGGCGTAGAAGCTCACCAGGAGTGCAGTGCAGGTGACGGCGTGCTCGATGGAGGCTCGACGGCGGCGAATCGCGACTGCGACTCAACGGCGGCGAGGAAAAGGGAACGTGGGCTTGCGCTTGCTGTGGACGGCGTCGGCTCGATTCCCTGCGGTGGACGACGAAGACGACGTCGGCGAACGGCTTGGACAAGGCGGCGTGGCGACGCGAGCTCACTGGCCGCGTGAGCTCACGGCCATGGCGACGGCGGCTCGGGTGGGATCTCTCCCCGATGACTGCGAGAAGAGGGGGAGGGGAAATGGAGGAGGGGCGTGTCCAGGAGGTGGCTGGGGGCTGCCTTATCCCTTCCCCGGCCACAGTGAGGGTGGGGGAGCCCTGCAGGAGCGCCGGCCACGGCGGTGCCGCCACGGCACCGGAGCAGGTGACGGAGGGGACGGGAGCAGGTGGGGAAGGGGGAGTGGGCCGGGTGGGCCTTCGCCCATGGCGAGACTAGAGCGTTTTCCTGGTTCTTTTTATTTTCCATTCTGTTCTTTTCTGTTAGTAATTAATTTAGTGCCTTTTGCATTTTTTTAAAATGTGTGACCTGGCCCATAATTAGGAGTGTATATTTCCAGAGTGCCACAAAAAGTTTAGGCTTAAAATAAAACCATTTACTATTTCTTTATAATATTCAGTTGTCAAATGGTGTTGTTTTGCTTGGGGTTTGAATTGTTTGAATTTTCCAGTGGCAAAATAAAACACCATAACCACATGGGCATGACCCAATGATTATTAGTGATTTTATAAAAGTGGTCCCATGATTTTTGGGCAAAGTTTAATTGCGACATATTTCTCATAGCAACCAAAAGGCATTTTTTGAATATGCTCAAAAGCAAAGTGGGTCATGGCATGGTTTGCATAGTGATTAGCAACAGTGATTAGTCCACAGTAAAAGTGATTACTGTTACAGGCAATTGAGGGTGTTACAAATCTCCCCCACTACAAGAATTCTCGTCCCGAGAATTTAAGTGGTAGCGAGGAAAAGATCGGGGTATTCATCGCGAAGGCGATCTTCGCGTTCCCAAGTGGCTTCATCTTCAGAATGATTCGACCACTGAACCTTGAGGAACTTGACGGTCTTGTTGCGGGTTCGGCGTTCAGACTGATCGAAAATGCGGCTCGGATGTTCTCGATAAGTCAAGTCTTGTTGCAGCTCGAACATATCATGCTCCACTTCGCGGATAGGATCCTTGAAGCAGCGACGGAGTTGCGACACGTGGAAGACATCGTGTACTTGGGAGAGGTTCGGCGGCAATTCCAACCGGTATGCCACGGGTCCACTCCTGGAAAGGATACGGAACGGGCCAATGTAGCGAGGAGCCAACTTGCCCTTGATACCGAAGCGATGAGTGCCCCTCATGGGAGTGACACGGAGGTAAGCGTATTCGCCAGGTTGATAGACCATTTCCTTGTGCTTGCGATCATAGTTGCTCTTCTGACGGGACTGAGCAGCTTTCAGGTGTTCACGGATAACGCGAACCTGATCTTCGGCATGCTGAATAACGTCCGGACCAATGAGAGTTCGTTCTCCAGTTTCTGACCAATTCAGAGGGGTTCGACACTTACGTCCATAGAGGACTTCAAAGGGTGCCATCTTCAGACTAGCTTGATAGCTATTGTTGTATGAGAATTCAGCAAATGGAAGAGATTCCTCCCATTTCTTACCAAATGAGATGACACAAGCTCGGAGCATATCTTCAAGCACTTGGTTGACTCGTTCGACCTGTCCTTGCGACTGGGGGTGATAAGCGGTGCTGAAATTTAGATGAGTTCCCATAGTTTCTTGGAAACTATCCCAGAATCTTGAGGTGAAAATGCTGCCACGGTCTGAACTGATCTCCAGCGGAATACCATGGAGGGACACAATCCTGGAAACATACAAGTCTGCTAACTGACTAGCAGAGATCGTCTCCTTGACTGGCAGAAAGTGGGCAACCTTGGAGAATCGGTCGATGACGACAAAGATGGCATCATGACCCTTCTGTGATCGGGGAAAACCGGTCACGAAGTCCATCTCGATTTTGTCCCACTTCCATTCAGGAATAGAGAGTGGTTGTAGAGTTCCCGCAGGTCTTTGATGTTCTGCCTTGACGCGACGGCAAACGTCACATTCAGAAACATATCGGGCAATGTCTTGCTTCATGTTAGGCCACCAGAATTGCTGACGAATGTCTTGGTACATCTTGGTGCTTCCAGGATGAATGGACAACGGGGTATCGTGAGCCGCTCTCATGACCTTCGGGGTCATATCTAGGTTCTCATGCCTGCCCTTGCTGTGAGTAACCACTAAACGGTTTTGGTAAAACACCGCACCTTTGCCATCAATGGTGAAGGGTGAGGGTCTCCCATTGGCGATATCGCGCTTAATGTTGTGTACGAAATCATCATAAAATTGTATACCCTTGACGGATTTGACGAGATCCGGTTTGATAACCAGGTTATTTGCATAACCTTGAGGAACAATCTCGAGGTTTAACTTTTGAAAATCTTCATACAGAGGTGTTTGGTCTAGTTGCAACTCAAGTTCACTACAGTAAGCTTTACGGCTCAAAGCATCGGCCATCACATTAGCCTTGCCAGGGGTGTAATGAATATCCATGTTGAAATCGGCTATTGTCTCGAGCCATCTTTGTTGGCGAAGATTCAGGTCGGGCTGAGTAAACAAGTACTTCAGGCTTTGGTGGTCGGTGTAGATCTCGCAACGATTACCGACGAGGTAATGTCGCCATAGCTTCAATGCATAAATTACTGCTGCCAATTCGAGAACATGTGTTGGATATTTGTCTTCGTGAGCACGCAACTGATGAGAGCCATAAGCAATCACTTTGCGCTCTTGCATTAGGACACAACCTAATCCTTGACGAGACGCATCGCAATATATCACGAAGTCCTTCTGAGTATCAGGGGGAGCGAGCACCGGGGGAGAAGTTAGCTTGTCCTTGAGTGCTTGAAAACTTTCTTGACATTTATCTGTCCACTCAAACTTGACGCCTTTGTGAAGCAGATTAGTTAGAGGCCTGGCAATCTTGGAAAAATTCTCGACGAAACGGCGGCAATAGCTAGCGAGCCCGAGGAAACTGCGGACTTGCTTGACGGTCTTGGGAGGAGTCCAGTCAAGAATAGCCTGGATACGTTCTGGGGTGACGGAAATGCCATCCTTGGATATCACATGTCCAAGGTAGGTCACTTCGGGAAGCCAGAACTCACACTTAGAATACTTAGCGTAGAGTTTGTGTTCTCGAAGCTTCTCCAGTATAAGACGAAGGTGTTCAGCATGTTCTTCTTCATTCTTGGAATATATCAATATATCATCCAGATAAACCACGACGAACTGGTCGAGGTACTCCATGAAAATATAATTCATCAATCTGGAGAAGGTGGCTGGAGCATTGGTTAAGCCAAAGGACATGACAGTGTACTCGTATGAACCATAGCGAGTAATGAAGGCAGTCTTCGGAATGTCCTCATCACGGACTCAGATTTGGTGATAACCCAACCTCAAGTCGAGTTTAGAAAACACCTTGGATCCGGCAAGTTGATCATACAGATCGTTGATCCGGGGAAGTGGGTATTTGTTCTGGATGGTGGCTTGGTTAATGGGCCGATAATCTTGGACCAATCGGTTTGTCCCATCGCTCTTCTTGACAAAGAGCGAAGGTGCTCCCCAAGCTGAGGAACTGGGCGAATGAATCCTTTCTGAAGTGCCTTGTCGATTTCCTCCTTAAGTTCAAGGAGTTCATGTGGCAGCATCTTGTAAGGACGCTTGGCAATAGGGGTGGTGCCGGGCTTCAAGTCGATGACAAATTCGACTTCTCTGATCGGGGGTATTCCCGGCAGTTCTTCTGGGAAGACGTCGGGAAAATCGCGAACGACCGGAACGTGCTCGATGCCTTCAAGGGGGGCGGCATTCAAAGCATTCATCATAAATATCTGTGTTTCAGCATTACGGATAACTCGGGTGGTGTGGTTAACAATCTCGCCAGAGGGGTGAAAAAGTTGGACAGACTTGGTGCCACAATAGAGTGCGGCATCGTGAAATTTCAACCAGTCCATTCCCAGAATGAGGTCTATGGTGGAAGACATCAGGATTATGGGGGAAGCATGGAATTCAACTCCTTCAATTTCAACGATGGTTTCGGGCACTATCTTGGTGGTTCGGCATTGGCCTATCGGGGTGCGAACAACCATCGGTGGGTTCATCTTTTCCAATGCGAAGTTATGCGACAATGCAAATGCTTCCGACATGAATGAATGCGAGGCTCCTGTATCAAATAAAACAGTAGCAGGTACGGAATTAACGAGAAGGGTACCCATCACGGTAGCGGGTTGTTGCTGAGCTTCTTCAACATTGACGTTGTTAGCATGTCCACGAGCATAAGCAGCAGACCCAGTATTATAGTTGGGGGTCCTGTTGTTGCCACGACCATTTCCACGGCCAACGGGGTGAACTACCAGTTGCTTCTGTTTCTGGGGGCACTCCCTGGAAAAATGCCCAGGTTGGCGGCACGTGAAGCATAATCCATCCTGAGGACGAAGGGGTGTAGCATTGGGTGGTGCAGGCAGAGCTCTTGGCATCTGCGGTGGCGGAGGCAGACGGGGTGCAGCATAAGACGTCCTTGGAGCAGGGACAGCTGAATGGGTCACACTGGTAGGGAGCCAGATACGACGCTTCTGCGTTGCGCCCGAAGACGAGCCAACGTCACGATAACGCTTCAGAGAGTTCTTGTGCTCCATCTGGGCAGTCTCGACGGTGATAGCCTTGTTCACCATGATGGCGAAGTTGGCGAACTCATGCACGGCAAGAGCGAGCCTGAGGTCTGGGTTGAGGCCACGACGGAACTTCTGCTGCCTGCGAGCATCAGTGGTGATCTCTCCTTCCGCATAACGAGAGAGGTTGAGGAACTCGCGCTGATAGGCTTCAACAGTCATGTCGCCCTGAGTGAGGTTGCGGAATTCTTCCGCCTTACGATCCATGATCCCCTGAGGAATGTAGCGGGCGCGGAAGGCAGACTGAAATTCATCCCAGGTGATGACTTCTCCAACTGGCAGTGAACGCTTGTGGGTATTCCACCACTGAGCAGCGGCGCCTTTCAGATGATAAGACGCAAAGTTCACATAGTCGGCTGGATCGACATTAGCAGACTCCAGCTCGTGCGTGATGTCGCGAAGCCAGTCATCAGCATCCAACGGCTGAACAGTGTTGCAGAACATAGTGGGGTTGAGGCGGGTGAAGTCGTGCAGAGTCACGGTGGCATGCTGATGCTGGTGCCCATTCTGATTCGGCTGGGGGAACTGAGCCATGATATTCTGCATGAACTGACGGTTCATCTCGAACTGCTGCATCATCGCGGCCATGTAATCCGGCGGCGGAGGTGGGTCGTTGGCAACACGACCACGACCACGACCACTACGACCAGCCATCCTGCTAGAATTTAACAGGGGTATTTCAGCGATGAAAATTTAACGAGATACCGGAATCAAGCCTGAAGTAAAACGACAACGAAAAGGGAGACGCAGATATGTATAGGAGTAGTCATGTAAGACATACACATTCACACACAGAGTCAATAAAAAATCGGGCGGCGTAACGTCGTAGAAATTAAGGAAAAAGGACTCACTAGGCGGCGCGCAGACCGCGCTTAGGATTACACGACGCGACATAGATTCCACTATGTCAATCACGCCGCAAGAAAACTGTTGGCCACAGGAGTTAATGCCAGAGAACGCGCGGCCTGCCCAGAATGAGAATGGGATCCGCGGTCCGGGACCTGGGGTATGACTCCTGCGACACGACTCAATCAATGGGGGGGGGGAAGCACCAAAAACGCCGGGTGGAATCAAGAGAACGTGATCCTAATGTCAGCTTTTGTAAAACTTACCAGCAAGGATAAGAGAGCAGATTCCCAGAGCATAGGTAAGGAGAAAAGGATCCTAATACCATAGATATCACACGTAGTGACATCGATGTGCGCCCGTAGGCCAAATGTTAAGTTAGCAAAATAGTTTTTCAAAGTCTAGACTCAACTTCGACCAAGTAGTGGTGGGGTGGCTTCCTACAGGCAGTCGGCTCTGATACCAACTTGTGACGCCCCCAAAATCAATCCGTGTACAGTAATCATACACGCAGGGTACACGGCTAAGATTAGGGTGCCACGGTGATAATATCACAGCTCAACACTAAACATAAAGGGATAAACAAATATGTTACAATAGAGGGGGTCACGCGGACCCGAATACATAAGTCATACAAGCCATAATATCTGAGTACAGACATAGTTAGTCAAGTTTTGCCTTAAGAAGGCTAGCACAAATCACATCAGAGATACAGATCGAAAAGGCGAGGCCTCCTGCCTGGGATCCACCGAACTACTCCTGGTCAACGGGGAACTCGACGTCGTAGTAGGCGCCTCCGGGGTACTCATGCTCCTGGGCTCCAACGCCGGCTGCAGCGGCCGATCAGGCAAAACAGTAAGGGAAATAAAGCAGGTGAGTATCTAGTATACCCGCGAGTCTTACGTCCGCTACTAAGCATTATGCATTTTTCAACGGAAAGAAGAGGCTGTATATAGTGGACTGAAAGACAGAAATCCAGAGCAAGGGTAAGAAGCTAGGCCTATCGAAGACTAGCATCTTCCGACGATGTCTTGCAGCATGAGGTAAGAATCAGCCAACAGTTTATATAAAGCATAAAGTAACAATGCAGCAGAAGTTGCTGCAGCATTGTATAATAATAAGTTGTAATAATTAACAATGCCTCCGAGTTCACCTCCTCGACATCCCCGCGAGGAATAAAACCCGGAACCATACAGTTTAATAATAATAGTTTCTAGCGGTAAGATCCAGCTTCAGCATAAAGCGCCCTGTTACGGCTATTCGAATAGATTAATCTTCCCTGCAGGGGTGCACTTGTGTTACGCTACACGCACGGACCTCCAGGGTGGAGGGAACCTGGTTAGGGAACGCTCCACCGAGGCTATCCGACACTTCATAGCCCATCTTTCAAACTCAACAGAGAGGCCATCCGCCGGTCTAAATCCTAAGTACGCCGGGCCTTGGACCCCAACCCGAACGTACTCCTGCACGGTGCGTGGCTGGCCGGTGAAGTTAAAGCAAATCCAAATAAGACACCACCGCGCGAGCAAATAAGACAACACCACTTCCCGGCGCAGGCCGCGGTACTGCTGACGTTTGAAGAGTCCTCGGACGACACTACGAAGCAGAGGAGCCCATAAACTCGTAATTCCCACGGGTAGGTAGTGCGTACATGGCATATAGCCAACTCAAGACATTCACTGAACCATTTAGCATTTTAATTAACCTGCGTGACAACCGTTATCGTTGCCTCGACTTAACTGACCCGCGGACAACGACAGCAGCCAGGACCACCAGTACATCGGTGCCTGCCCTGTCGTCCCACCAAGTCACTGCGGGTACCAACAAGGTGAACCGTCTCCTTACCTTGTCTCGCGTGTGCTCCTGGAGGACCTCGACTTTTCGTGGTTTGGTAACTATCGCGGCCAACGATCAGAGGCCAAGCACACCGGTACACTTGTCGTACCCTCCCTGTCGTCCCGTCGCAATACCACTCGCGGGCACCGTTGGGTCGCCCGACTTCTTACCTGAAGGACAACCGTTTACAGGACCCTATGGTGGCAAGACAAAGGTCAGTCTCGAGTGGAGTACCAGGATTACTCCTTGATAGCTCACACTTGAGGTGACTAGGCATAACCCAGATAGGGGCCTTTGGCGGTGTCTGCTTTGTACCGTACCTGTACAATTATAATATTTGTATCCGCGTTAACTCCCCTGAGTGATCACGGCCCTCTATCTAATCCTAGCTAACAATGCGCAGGGCTCACTGCTGAATAATGCATAATAATAATAATAGGCAGCATAGGATAAAGGAGGCACATCAAGGGGCGACAAAAACAGGCTATGCAATTGAATAGGACTGTAACGTAGCAGCAGCAGTAACAATGCCTAGTGAAAGAAAAGTACGGAAAGATAGGCGATATCTGGGAAGAGAATGGCTCTGCTTGCCTGCAAGCTCGACGGTAGTAGTAGGGTCGTCGACGAAGTAGTCGTACTCAACAGCTGTGTAGTCGACGGCAGCAGCGGGGTCTACCGGAGATTAAGGGGAGGAAGAAACAGTAAATACACAACAATAATATACAAACAATAGCATGACATGACAGATGAAATGTTAACGGTGTTCTAACGCAGTGCAATGCACATTGCTCGGAACGGAAATTCATCTGAGGATGAACTACCGGCTCCGGATGATTACCGGACAGGGGTGTCCGGAGGGGGAAGGATCAAGCCAGAGGTGTCGTGGGTACCGGAAAAACATAAGGGGGGGTGTATCCGTGCTAGTTGATCTATTCCGAGAAACATTCGTGTTCGGAATAAATTCATCCGGGCACTCTAACAGTACCGGACAATTTATCGGACAGTCGGTCCGGAGGGGGATGGTTCGATGTTCGTTGTGTTAGAGGGGTGTGATAGACATACGGATAGCGTATTCGTATTCGTTATATCTTTCTGATCAATTTTCATGTATAAAGTTTTTGAATCCGAGTTACGGTTTAAAAGTTATTGAATTTCAAAGTTTTAAATCATTTAAATGATTTTCTAAATTTCTTTTATTATTTATTCAACATTATCCAGAAAATTATCCAAAAATTATCCAAAATAGTGCCTGACAGGTGGGACCCACATGTCAGCCTCTGTTAATATATAAAACATTTTAATAAATCAAAATAGCCTTTGGGCCCACATGTCAGCCACTGGAATTTTCTTTTAAATTCTTAAAAATTCAAACTGACAAAGGGGGCCCAGGTGTCATTGACTCCAGTGCTAACTAATCATGTTTAATTAATTTAATGACTAGGGGACCCACATGTCAGTGTCTGTGGGGGTTTATTATTCTGTTAATCTTTCCTGTTAAGCTAACTAAGTAATTAACCGGGGGGGGTCCACTGTCAGTGGCTCACGGGGGGATTAGCTTAACGCTAATCACACCTCTGACGAGGGGGCCCCGCATGGCAGCCACCCAGGGGGCTCACCGGCGACTAGCCGGCGGCGAGGTTGACCGCGCGGTCAACACAGGCCACGGGAGGGGGCGTGGCTTGCTCCATTCGACGCACCAGACTACGGGGAGGACTTCGGTGGTGGTGCGGTGGCTTGGGGTCGCCGGAATCGTCGACGACGACGTGCGAGGCGGAGGTGCAGTACGGGAGCTCGACGGCGACGACGCCACAGCCGGAAACCTTGACCATGTACTACGCGAAACGGTTCCTGGAAGCATCGCGCGCGAAGTGACGCGAGTGGCACACCAAAAGCGTGAGCTAGGTCGCGGGGAGGAGCTCGCCGGCGGCAGAGAGCTTGCTGCCCTAATGGCTGGGTGGGCTACAGGGCACTATCTGCTCGTAGGGGAGTTGGGGGAGGCGTAGAAGCTCACCAGGAGTGCAATGCAGGTGACGGCGTGCTCGATGGAGGATCGACGGCGGCGAATCGCGACTGCGACTCAACGGCGGCGAGGAAAAGGGAACGTGGGCTTGCGCTTGCTGTGGACGGCGTCGGCTCGATTCCCTGCGGTGGACGACGAAGACAACGTCGGCGAACGGCTTGGACAAGGCGGCGTGGCGACGCGAGCTCACTGGCCGCGTGAGCTCACGGCCATGGCGACGGCGGCTCGGGTGGGATCACTCCCCGACGACTGCGAGAAGAGGGGTGAGGGGAAATGGAGGAGGGGCGTGTCCAGGAGGTGGCTGGGGGCTGCCTTATCCCTTCCCCGGCCACAGTGAGGGTGGGGGAGGCCTGCAGGCGCGCCGGCCACGGCGGTGCCGCCACGGCACTGGAGCAGGTGACGGAGGGGACGGGGGCAGGTGGGGAAGGGGGAGTGGGCCGGGTGGGCCTTCGCCCATGGCGAGACTAGAGCGTTTTCCAGTTTCTTTTTATTTTCCATTCTGTTCTTTTCTGTTGGTAATTAATTTAGTGCCTTTTGCATTTTTTTAAAATGTGTAACCTGGTCCATAATTAGTAATATATATTCCTAGGGTGCCACAAAAAGTTTAGGCTTAAAATAAAACCATTTACTATTTCTTTATAATATTCAATTGTCAAATGGTGTTGTTTTGCTTGGGGTTTGAATTGTTTGAATTTTCCAGTGGCAAAATAAAATACCATAACCACATGGGCATGACCCAATGATTATTAGTGATTTTATAAAAGTGGTCCCATGATTTTTGGGCAAAGTTTAATTGCAACATATTTCTCATAGCAACCAAATGGCATTTTTTGAATATGCTCAAAAGCAAAGTGGGTCATGGCATGGTTTGCATAGTGATTAGCAACAGTGATTAGTCCACAGTAAAAGTGATTACTGTTACAGGCAACTGAGGGTGTTACACTAACTGACTAGCAGTGATCGTCTCCTTGACCGGCAGGAAGTGTGCAATCTTGGAGAATCGGTCGATGACGACAAAGATGGCATCGTTACCTTTCTGTGACTTAGGAAAACCGGTGACGAAGTCCATCTCGACTTTGTCCCACTTCCAATCAGGAGGAGGGAGTGGTCGCAGCCAACCAGCAGGTTTCTGATGTCCGGCTTTGACGCGACTGCAAACGTCACATTGAGAAACATAGCGGGCGATGTCTTGCTTGATGTAAGGCCACCAGTACCGTTGACGAAGGTCTTTATACATCTTAGTACTGCCAGGGTGGATTGACAAGGGAGAATTATGGGCTTCTTCCATGATATCCGGACCACAGTTAATGAGGGCCGGGCTCATAGGAACTACTAAGCGGCCCTTGAAGTACACAGTATCACCATCATTGGCATCAATGGTAAAAGAGGAGGGCTTTCCTTCTGCGATGTCCTGCTTGATCTTCACAATGTCAGGGGCCAGATATTGTCTACTCTTGATGAGGGTGTCGAGTTTTGACTCGAGAACCAGGTTATTGACGTAACCTTGAGGAACAATCTCGAGGTTCAACTTGCGAAACTCTTCATACAGAAGTGGTTGTTGCACCTGAACCTCAAGTTCAGAACAGTAAGCTTTGCGGCTCAAGGCATCGGCCATCACGTTAGCCTTGCCCGGGGTATACGAAATATCCATGTTGAAGTCGGCAATTGTCTCGAGCCATCGTTGTTGACGAAGATTCAGATCTGGCTGAGTAAACAGGTACTTCAGACTTTGGTGATCGGTGTAGACCTCGCAACGATTATCGATGAGGTAATGTCGCCACAGCTTCAATGCATAAATTACTGCTGCCAATTCGAGGTCATGTGTTGGATATTTGTCTTCGTGAGCACGCAACTGACGAGAGCCATAAGCAACCACTTTGCGCTCTTGCATTAGGACACAGCCTAATCCTTGACGAGACGCGTCGCAATATATCACGAAGTCCTTCTGAGTATCCGGGGGAGCGAGCACCGGGGGAGAAGTTAGCTTGTCCTTGAGCACTTGGAAACTTTCTTGACATTTATCTGTCCACTCAAACTTGACACCTTTGTGAAGCAGATTAATCAGAGGCCTGGCAATCTTGGAGAAATTCTCGACGAAACGGTGGCAATAGCTAGCGAGCCCGAGGAAACTGCAGACTTGCTTGACGGTCTTGGGAGGAGTCCAATCAAGAATAGCCTGGATACGTTCTGGGGTGACGGCAATGCCATCCTTGGAAATCACATGCCCAAGGTAGGTTACTTCGGGAAGCCAGAACTCACACTTAGAATACTTAGCGTAGAGTTTGTGTTCTCGAAGCTTCTCCAGTATAAGACGAAGATGTTCAGCATGTTCTTCTTCATTCTTGGAATATATCAATATATCATCCAGATAAACCACGACGAACTGGTCGAGGTACTCCATGAAAATATAGTTCATCAATCTGGAGAAGGTGGCTGGAGCATTGGTTAAGCCAAAGGACATGACGGTGTACTCGTATGAACCATAGCGAGTAATGAAGGCAGTCTTCGGAATGTCCTCATCACGGACTCGGATTTGGTGATAAACCAACCTCAAGTCGAGTTTACAAAACACCTTGGATCCGGCAAGTTGATCATACAGATCGTTGATCCGGGGAAGTGGGTATTTGTTCTGGATGGTGGCTTGGTTAATGGGCCGATAATCTTTGACCAATCGGTTTGTCCCATCGCTCTTCTTGACAAAGAGCGAAGGTGCTCCCCAAGCTGAGGAACTGGGGCGAATGAATCCTTTCTGAAGTGCCTTGTCGATTTCCTCCTTAAGTTCAAGGAGTTCATGTGGCGGCATCTTGTAAGGACGCTTGGCAATAGGGGTGGTGCCGGGCTTCAAGTCGATGACAAATTCGACTTCTCGGACCGGGGGTATTCCCGGCAGTTCTTCGGGGAAGACGTCGGGAAAATCGCGACCGACCGGAACGTTCTCGATGCCTTCGAGGGGGGCGGCATTCAAAGCATTCATTATAAATATCTGTGTTTCAGCATTACGGATCACTCGGGTGGTGTGGTTAACAATCTCGCCGGAGGGGTGAAAAAGTTGGACAAACTTGGTGCCACAATAGAGTGCGGCATCGTGAAACTTCAACCAATCCATTCCCAGAATGAGGTCTATGGTGGAAGACTTCAGAACGATGGGGGAAGCAAGGAATTCAATCCCTTCAATTTCAACAATGGTTCCGGGCACTATCTTGGTGGTTTGACATTGGCCTATCGGGGTGCGGAAACCATTGGTGGGTTCATCTCTTCTAGCGTGAAGTTATGCGACCATGCAAATGCTTCCGACATGAATGAATGCGATGCTCCTGTATCAAATAAAATAGTAGCAGGTACGGAATTAACGAGAACGGTACCCATCACGGTAGCGGGTTGTTGCTGAGCTTCTTCAACATTGACGTTGTTAGCATGTCCACGAGCATAAGCGGCAGACCCAATATTATAGTTGGGGCTCCTGTTGTTTCCACGACCATTTCCACGGCCAGCGGGGTGAATTACCAGTTGCTTCTGTTTCTGGGGGCACTCCCTGGAAAAATGCCCAGGTTGGCGACACGTGAAGCATAGTCCATCCTGAGGGCGAAGGGGGGTAGCATTGGCTGGTGCAGGCAGAGCTCTTGGCATCTGCGGTGGAGGAGGCAGACGGGGTGCAGCATAAGATGGCCTTGGAGCGGGGACAGGTGAATGTGTCACACTGGTAGGCAGCCAAATACGACGCTTCTGCGTTGCGCCCGAAGATGAGCCAACGTCACGATAACGCTTCAGAGAGTTCTTGTGCTCCATCTGGGCAGTCTCGACGGTGATAGCCTTTTTCATCATGGTGGCGAAGTTGGCGAAATCATGAACGGCAAGAGCGAGCCTGAGGTCTGGGTTGAGGCCACGACGGAACTTCTGCTATCTGCGAGCATCAGTGGTGATCTCTCCTTCCGCATAGTGAGAGAGGTTGAGGAACTCGCGCTGATATGCTTCAACAGTCAGGTCGCCCTGAGTGAGGTTGCGGAATTCTTCCGCCTTACGATCCATGATCCCCTGTGGAATGTAGCGGGCGCGGAAGGCAGACTGAAATTCATCCCAAGTGATGACTTCTTCAACTGGCAGGGAACGCTTGTGGGTGCTCCACCACTGAGCAGCGGCGCCTTTCAGATGGTAAGACGCAAAGTTCACATAGTCGGCTGGATCGACATTAGCAGACTCCAGCTCGTGAGTGATGTCGCGAAGCCAGTCATCAGCATCCAACGGCTAAACAGTGTTGCGGAACATAGTGGGGTTGAGGCGGGTGAAGTCGTGCAAAGTCACGGTGGCATGCTGATGGTGGTGCCCATTCTGATTCGGCTGGGGGAACTGAGCCATGATATTCTGCATGAACTGACGGTTCATCTCGAACTGTTGCATCATCGCGGCCATGTAATCCGGCGACGGAGGTGGGTCGTTGGTACCACGACCACGACCACGACCACCACGACCAGCCATCCTGCTAGAATTTAACAGGGGTATTTCAGCGACGAAAATTTAACGAGATACCGGAATCAAGCCTGAAGTAAAAACGACAACGAAAAGGGAGACGCAGATATGTATAGGAGTAGTCATATAAGACATACACATTCACACACAGAGTCAATCGAAAATCGGGCAGCGTAACGTCGTAGAAATTAAGGAAAACGGACTCACTAGGCGGCGCGCAGACCGCGGTAAGGATTACACGACGCGACATAGATTCCACTATGTCAATCACGCCGCAAGAAAACTGTTGGCCACAGGAGTTAATGCCAAAGAACACGCGGCCTGCCCAGAATGAGAATGGGATCCGCGGTCCGGGACCTGGGGTATGACTCCTGCGACACGACTCAATCAATGGGGGAAGCACCAAAAACGCTGGGTGGAATCAAGAGAACGTGATCCTAATGTTAGCTTTTGTAAAACTTACCAGCAAGGATAAGAGAGCAGATTCCCAGAGCATAGGTAAGGAGAAAAGGATCCTAATACCATAGATACCACACGTAGTGACATCAATGTGGGCCCGTAAGCCAAATGTTAAGTTAGCAAAATAGTTTTTCAAAGTCTAGACTCAACTTCAACCAAGTAGTGGTGGGGTGGCTTCCTACAGGCAGTCGGCTCTGATACCAACTTGTGACGCCCCCAAAATCAATCCGTGTACAGTAATCATACACACAGGGTACACGGCTGAGATTAGGGTGCCACGATGATAATATCACAGCACAACACTAAAAACAAAAGGATAAACAAATATGTTACAATAGAGGGGGTCACGCGGACCCGAATACATAAGTCATACAAGCCATAATATCTGAGTACAGACATAGTTAGTCAAGTTTTGCCTTAAGAAGGCTAGCACAAATCACATCAGAGATACAGATCGAAAAGGCGAGGCCTCCTGCCTGGGATCCACCGAACTACTCCTGGTCAACGGGGAACTCGACGTCGTAGTAGGCGCCTCCGGGGTACTCCTGCTCCTGGGCTCCAACGTCGGCTGCAGCGGCCGATCAGGCAAAACAGTAAAGGAAATAAAGCAGGTGAGTATCTAGTATACCCGCGAGTCTTACGTCCGCTACTAAGCATTATGCATTGTATCAACGGAATGAAGAGGCTATATATAGTGGACTGAAAGACAGAAATCCAGAGCAAGGGTAAGAAGCTAGGCCTAACGAAGACTAGCATCTTCCGACGATGTCTTGCAGCATGAGGTAAGAATCAGCCAACAGTTATATAAAGCATAAAGTAACAATGCAGCAGAATTTGCTGCATCATTGTATAATAATAAGTTGTAATGATTAACAATGCCTCCGAGTTCACCTCCTCGATATCCCCGCGAGGAAGAGAACCCGGAACCATACAGTTTAATAATAATAGTTTCTAGTGGTAAGATCCAGCTTCAGCATAAAGCATCATGTTACCGTGGACACGGCTATCCGAATAGATTAATCTTCCCTACAGGGGTGCACTTGTGTTACGCTACACGCACGGATCTCCAGGGTGGCGGGAACCTTTTTAGGGAACGCTCCACCGAGGCTATCCGACACTTCATAGCCCATCTTTCAAACTCAACAGAGAGGCCATCCGCCGGTCTAAATCCTAAGTACGCCGGGCCTTGGACCCCAACCCGAACGTACTCCTGCACGGTGCGTGGCTGGCCGATGAAGTTGAAGCAAATCCAAACAAGACATCACCGCCCGAGCAAAGAAGACAACACCACTTCCCGACAATCAGCCCGCAGTACTGCTGACGTCTGAAGAGTCCTCGGACGACACTACGAAGCAGAGGAGCCCATAACTCGTAATTCCCACGGGTAGGTAGTGCGTACATGGCATATAGCCAACTCAAGACATTCACTGAACCATTTAGCATTTTGATTAACCTGCGTGACAACCGTTATCGTTGCCTCGACTTTACTGACCCGCGGACAACGACAGCAGCCAGGACCACCAGTACATCGGTGCCTGCCCCGTCGTCCCACCAAGTCACTGCGGTTACCAACAAGGTGAACCGTCTCCTTACCTTGTCTCGCGTGTGCTCCTGGAGGAGCTCGACTTTCGTGGTTTGGTAACTCTCGCAGCCAACGATCAGGGGCCAAGCACACCGGTACACTGGTCGTACCCTCCCTGTCGTTCCGTCGCAATACCTCTCGCGGGCACCGTTGGGTCGCCCGACTTCTTACCTGAAGGACAATCGCCATTCAGGACCCTATGGCGGCAAGACAAAGTCAGCCTCGAGTGGAGTACAAGGATTACTCCTTGATAGCTCACACTTGAGGTGACTAGGCATAACCCAGATAGGGGCCTTAGACGGTGTCTGCATGTACCGTACCTGTGCAGTTTATAATTATCGTATTCGCGTTCACTCCCCTGAGTGACCACGGCCCGCTATCTAATCCTAGCTAACAATGCGCAGAGCTCACTGCTAAATAATGCATAATAATAATAGGCAGCATAGGATAAAGGAGGTACATCAAGGGGCGACAAAAACAGGCTATGCAATTGAATAGGATTGTAACGTAGCAACAACAGTAACAATGCCTAGTGCAAGAAAAGTACGGAAAGATAGGCGATATATGGGGAAGAGAATGGCTCTGCTTTCCTGCAAGCTCGACGGTACTAGTAGGGTCGTCGACGAAGTAGTCGTACTCAGCAGCGGTGTAGTCGACGGCAGCAGCGGGGTCTACCGGAGATTAAGGGGGGGAAGAAAACAGTAAACACACAGCAAGAATATACAAACAGATGCATGACATGACAAATGAAATGTTAACGGTATTCTAACGCAGTGCAATGCACATTGCTCGGAACGGAAATTCATCTGAGGATGAACTACCGGCTCCGGATGATTACCGGACAGGGTGACCGGAGGGGGAAGGATCAAGCCGGAGGTGTCGTGGGTACCGGACAAATATAAGGGAGGTGTATCCGTGCTAGTTGATCTATTCCGAGAAACATTCGTGTTCGGAATAAATTCATCCGGGCACTCTAACAGTACCGGACAATTTATCGGACTGCCGGTCCGAAGGGGGGACGGTTCGATGTTCGTTGTGTTAGAGGGGTGTGATAGGCATACTGATAGCGTATTCGTATTCGTTATATTTTTCTGATCAATTTTCATGTATAAAGTTTTTGAATCCGAGTTTCGGTTTAAAAGTTGTTGAATTTCAAAGTTTTAAATCATTTAAATGATTTTCCGAATTTCTTTTATTATTTATTCAACATTATCCAGAACATTATCCAAAACAGTGCCTGACATGTGGGACCCACATGTCAGCCTCTGTTTATTTAAAACATTTTAATAAATCAAAATAGCCTCTGGGCCCACATGTCAGCCACTGGAATTTAATCTAAATTCTTATCAAATAATAATCTGACAGTGGGGGCCCAGGTGTCATTGACTCCAGTGATAACTAAACATGTTTAATTAATATAATGACCAGGGGACCCACGTGTCAGTGTCTGGGGGGGTTTATTATTCTGTTAATCTTTCCTGTTAAGTTACCTAAGTAATTAACCGGGGGGCCCACTGTCAGTGGCTCACGGGGGGATTAGCTTAACGCTAATCACACCTCTGACGAGGGGGCCCCGCATGGCAGCCACCCAGGGGGCTCACCGGCGACTGGCCGGCGGCGAGGTTGACCGCGCCGTCAACACAGGCCACGGGAGGGGGCGTGGCTTGCTCCATTCGACGCACCAGACTACGGGGAGGACTTCGGTGGCGGTGCGGTGGCTTGGGGTCGCGAGAATCGTCGACGGCGACGTGCGAGGCGGAGGTGCAGTACGGGAGCTCGACGGCGACGACGCCACAGCCGGAAACCTTGACCATGTACTACGCGAAACGGTTCCTGGAAGCATCGCGCGCGAAGTGACGCGAGTGGCACGCCAAAAGCGTGAGCTAGGGCGCGGGGAGGAGCTCGCCGGCGGCAGCAAGCTTGCTGCCCTAATGGCGGGGTGGGCTACAGGGCACTATCTGCTCGTCGGGGAGTTGGGGGAGGCGTAGAAGCTCACCAGGAGTGCAGTGCAGGTGACGGCGTGCTCGATGGAGGCTCGATGGCGGCGAATCGCGACTGCGACTCAACGGCGGTGAGGAAAAGGGAACGTGGGCTTGCGCTTGCTGTGGACGGCGTCGGCTCGATTCCCTGCGGTGGACGACGAAGACGACGTCGGCGAACAGCTTGGACAAGGCGGCGTGGTGACGCGAGCTCACTGGCCGCGTGAGCTCACGGCCATGGCGACGGCGGCTCGGGTGGGATCTCTCCCCGACGACTGCGAGAAGAGGGGCAGGGGAAATGGAGGAGGGGCGTGTCCAGGAGGTGGCTGGGGGCTGCCTTATCCCTCCGCGAAGGGAGGGGGCAGGTGGGTGCGGGGCCAGCTCGCCAGCGTCGGCGGCGAGCCCGGCGCCGTACGGGAGCAGGTGGGGGGGTGGTTGGGGAAGAAGACAAGGGGTGGGGTGGGCTGGGCTGCGGTGGGCCTCGCCCAGGCGAGTTTTAATCATTTTTCTTTTTCTTCTTATTTTCCATTCTGTTCTTTTCCTTTTGTATTGGTTTTAATTGCTTTAACATTTTTTTAAAATGTGTGACCTGCCCATAATTAGGAGTTTATATTTCCAAAGTGCCACAAAAAGTTTAGGATTAAAATAAAACCATTTACTATTTCTTTATAATATTCAATTGTCAAATGGGGTTGTTTTTCTTGGTGTTTGAATTTTCCAGTGGCAAAATAAAATACTATAACCATATGGGCATGACCCAATGATTATTTGTGATTTTATAAAAGTGGTCCCATGATTTTTGGGCAAGGTTTAATTGCAACATATTTTTCATAGCAACCAAAAGGCATTTTTGAATATGATCAAAAACAAAGTGGGTCATGGCATGGTTCGCATAGTGATTAGCAACAGTGATTAGTCCACAGTAAAAGTGATTACTGTTACAGGCAACTGAGGGTGTTACAGGTTGGGAGGGGGAAGAGGAGCTCACAGCGATTGTGTAGCCGTTAAGCTGGCTCGGGGACGGGGCTCGGTGCTGCGTGTCAACGGCGTCGAATCGGCGGGCAGCCTGCCGGCGTCGACGGCGAATTCCACGCGGAAGAAGAAGAGGTTGGGGGATTTGGTGGAGTTGGGGGAGGAAGAAGAGGTTGCGCGTATTATAGTAAGGGCCATCGATCCCGGTTGGTCGCACCAACCGGGATCGTTGGCCTGGGCGGGGAGGGGCGTGGTGCTGCCACGTCGCACCAGGGTCATCGATCCCGGTTGGTAGCACCAACCGGGACCATTGAGTCTTTGGTCCCGGTTGGTGCTACCAACCGGGATAGATGGCCCTTTTATGCAATGTTTCGGCTTCCCGCCATTTTCAAATTTATTTTCTTTTTTAATTAGTTAGGTGTTTCAATTTAAAATGATTTTTTGTTTGGAATTTGAAAAAACTTTTAACAGCAAAAGTGATTCAATTTAATTAACTAATCCAAAACCATTTTTTGTTTTGAAAAATATTTTTTTAACTATAGAATTTTACTATTTTCAATTAAAAATGCATTTTCAAATATTTGCTCTTTATTTTTGTGAAGGATCTACCAAATATTTGATGTCAAATTGAACCAACCCATTTTTGTATTATACTAGACCATATTTTATTAACAATTTACAAAAGTTTCCATGTAAAATGTTTCTTATGCACCTCTGCTGAAAAAGACAAATTGCCGCCAATTCAGTTGGAACGGGGTAAAATTTGAACTACAAGGGCTTGATAGATTGCTCTTTATTTTTTCAAAAAAACTTGTCCAAGTGCACAAGTACTCATTTCATCAGAGATCTACAAAGAGTTTTGCAAGATTCCACACCTAGCTACCACCGGCCATGCCCCCCCTCCCCCGTTTTGACCGCATTTTGAAATCGGTGCTTAAAAAATTCAAAAAAAATCAAAAAAAATATAAAACCTTCGCGTTGCATCCTAATTTATGTCCTAGTAACCATACAAACCAACAAACTTGGAAAAATGCAAATCTATTAAAAAAAGTCTTCTCAAAATGGGCTATCCAGTATGAAGGTTCATGACTTTCAAGCCAAATGGCCGAAGTTATAGCTAATTTCAAATGATAGTTTCCCCAAATGATCTCATATTTTGCATATGTGTGTATATTTGAATGGCCAAAAAGTTTGCCAAAGGAAGTTTTCATTTCCGTTGCACGAAAAATCCATTTTTCATTTTCCGAGTGCCGAAAGTAGGGTCTTTTTGTGAAGGATCTACCAAATATTTGATGTCAATTTGAACCAACCTATTTTTTTGTTATACTAGACCATATTTTATTAACAATTTACAAAAGTTTCTATGTAAAATGTTTCTTATGCACCTCTGCTGAAAAAGACAAATTGCCGCCAATTCAGCTGGAACGGAGTGAAATTTGAACTACAAGGGCTTGATAGATTGCTCTTTATTTTTTCAAAAAAACATTTCCAATTGCACAAGTACTCATTTCATCAGAGATCTACAAAGAGTTTTGTAAGATTCCACACCTAGCTATCACCGTCCATGCCCCCCTCCCCCGTTTTCACCGCTTTTTGAAATCGGTGCTTAAACAATTCAAAAAAAAACAAAAAAATATAAAACCTTCGCGTTGCATCCTAATTTATGTCCTAGTAACCATACAAACCAACAAACTTGGAATAATGCAAATCTATTAAAAAAGTCTTCTCAAAATGGGTTATCGAGTATGAAGGTTCATGGCTTTCAAGCCAAATGGCCGAAGTTATAGCTAATTTCAAATGATATTTTCCCCAAATGATCTCATATTTTGCATATGTGTGTATATTTGAATGGCCAACAAGTTTGCCAAAGGAAGTTTTCATTTCCGTTGCACGAAAAATCCATTTTTCATTTTCCGAGTGCCGAAAGTAGGGTCTTTTTGTGAAGGATCTACCAAATATTTGATGTCAATTTGAACCAACCTATTTTTGTATTATACTAGACCATATTTTATTAACAATTTACAAAAGTTTCTATGTAAAATGTTTCTTATGCACCTCTGCTGAAAAAGACAAATTGCTGCCAATTCAGTTGGAACGGGGTGAAATTTGAACTACAAGGGCTTGATAGATTGCTCTTTATTTAAAAAAAAAGTTTCCAAGTGCACAAGTACTCATTTCATCAGAGATCTACAAAGAGTTTTGCAAGATTCCACACCTAGCTATCACCGGCCATGCCCCCCTCCCCCGTTTTGACCGCATTTTGAAATCGGTGGTTAAACAATTCAAAAAAATCAAAAAAATATAAAACCTTCGCGTTGCATCCTAATTTATGTCCTAGTAACCATACAAACCAACAAACTTGGAATAATGCAAATCTATTAAAAAAGTCTTCTCAAAATGGGCTATCGAGTATGAAGGTTCATGGCTTTCAAGCCAAATGGCCGAAGTTATAGCTAATTTCAAATGATAGTTTCCCCAAATGATCTCATATTTTTCATATGTGTGTATATTTGAATGGCCAACAAGTTTGCCAAAGGAAGTTTTCATTTCCGTTGCACGAAAAATCCATTTTTCATTTTCCGAGTGCCGAAAGTAGGGTCTTTTTGTGAAGGATCTACCAAATATTTGATGTCAATTTGAACCAACCCATTTTTGAATTATACTAGACCATATTTTATTAACAATCTACAAAAGTTTCTATGTAAAATGTTTCTTATGCACCTCTGCTGAAAAAGACAAATTGCCGTCAATTCAGCTGGAAGGGGTGAAATTTGAACTACAAGTGCTTGATAGTTTGCTCTTTATTTTTTCAAAAAAACATTTCCAAGTGCACAAGTACTCATTTCATCAGAGATCTACAAAGAGTTTTGCAAGATTCCACACCTAGCTATCACCGGCCATGCCCCCCCTCCCCCATTTTGACCGCATTTTGAAATTGGAAAGCACTACAATTGGCAAGCATCGTGTTCAAACTTGGCTAATTGCAAACATCACAAAAAAATCACCAATGGTTCAATACATTATTAGACATCACTTGTTTCCTACATTTCTTATGATCGCTTCTTGGGCCGTAACCACGGAGCATCTTCATTGCTTAATGGGATAGTTGGGTCAGTTTTCACTGTGAATGGAGGAATTTCATGAAACTTATCGTAATCTTCGGACATGTCTGTCTTGTCCTCGAATCCCACGATGTTTCTTTTTCCTGAAAGAACTATGTGACGCCTGGGCTCATTGTCTGATGTATTCGTATCCTTGTTTTTCCTTTTTTCGGTCTAGAAGACATGTCCTTCACATAGAAAACCTGAGCCACATCTTTGGCTAGGACGAATGGGTCGTCTGTGTGACCAAGATTCTTGAGATCCACTGTTGTCATTCCGTACAGCTGGTTGACCTTTACCCCATCTACATTCATGTTGACCCAACTGCACCGAAACAAAGGGACCTTAAAAGTAGGTCCATAGTCAAGTTCCCATATCTCATCTATGTAACCATAGTATGTGTCCTTTGTACCATCCTCGTTTGTTGCATCAAAGCGGACACCACTGTTTTGGTTGGTGCTCTTCTTATCTTGGGCGACCGTGTAAAATGTATTCCCATTTATCTCGTACCCTTGGAAAGTCAATACAGTCTCAGATGGTGTCGCGGCCAGCAAGTAGAGTTGATTTCCAATAGTGGTGTCATGCATGAGACGTAATTGCAACCAAGTGCCGAAAGTCTCCATGTGTTTGACTTGAATCCATTGGTCATCCTCCCCCGGGAACTTGGTGCGTAGAACATTCTTGTGTTCCTCGATATACGGTTGGACGAAGATAGAACTTTGTAGAACTGTGTAGTGTGCTTGAGTCAAAGAATGCCCGTCCTGAAATATCTTTGCTTTCTTTCCTAGCGTTCCTTTTCCACTCAGTCTCCCCTCATACCGCGATTCAGGAACACCAATCGGCTTAAGGTCAGGAATAAAGTCAACACAGAACTCAATGACCTCCTCTGTTCCATAGCCCTTGGAGATGCTTCCTTCTGGCCTTGCACGGTTACGAACATATTTCTTTAAAACTCCCATGAAGCTCTCGAAGGGAAACATATTGTGTAGAAATACAGGACCTAGAATGGCAATCTCGTCGACCAGGTGAACCAGCAGATGCATCATAATATTGAAGAAGGACGGGGGGAACACCAACTCAAAACTGACGAGACATTGGACCACATCCTTCTGTAGCCTTTCCAGACTTGCATGATCGATTACCTTCTGAGATATTGCATTGATAAATGCACATAGCTTCACAATGGGTACTCGAAAATTTTCTGGTAGAAGCCCCCGCAATGCAACCGGAAGCAAGTGCGTCATAATCACGTGGCAATCATGAGACTTGAGGTTCTGGAATTTTTTCTCTGCCATATTTATTATTCCCTTTATATTTGACGAGAAGCCTGCCGGGACCTTGATACTTCTAAGGCATTCAAAAAAGATTTCCTTCTCTGCTTTGGTAAGAGCGTAGCTGCTTAGACGCCCTTTATCAGTATGCCTGTGGTATGGGTCTTTCATACGTTGCTGGTCCTCCCGTGCTTCTGGTGTATCTTTTGACTTCCCATACACGCCCAGGAACCCTAGCAGATTCACGCAAAGATTCTTCGTCACGTGCATCACGTCGATTGAAGAACGGACCTCTAGGTCTACCCAATAGGGTAGCTTCCAAAATATAGATTTCTTCTTCCACATGGCCGCGTGTCCGGTAACGACGTCTTTCGGAACAGATTGACTGCCAGGACCCTTTCCAAAGATTACTTCTAGGTCATTCACCATACCAAATACATCAGCACCTTTAGGGAGCTTAGGCTTTTTCCGGTGATCTGCCTCATCGTTGAAATGCTTGCCTTTCTTTCTCACGATATGATTGGGCGGCAGAAATCGACGACACCCGAGGTACACAACCTTCTTACATTTATCCAAATATATACCTTTAGTCTTATCTAAACAGTGTGTGCATGCATTGTATCCCTTGTTTGACTGTCCTGAAATGTTACTGAGAGCGGGCCAATCATTGATGGTTACGAAAAGCAACGCTCGCAGGTCAAATTCCTCCTGTTTGTCCTCATCCCACACGCGTACACCTGGTTTGGCCCACAGCTCCAAAAGTTCATCGACTAATGGCCTTAGGTACACATCAATGTCGTTGCCGGGTTGCCTCGGTCCTTGGATGAGCACTGGCATCATGATGAACTTCCGCTTCATGCACACCCAAGGAGGAAGGTTGTAGATACATAGAGTCACAGGCCAGGTGCTGTGACTGCAGCTCTGCTCTCCAAAAGGGTTCATGCCATCTGTACTTAGACCAAACCATAAGTTTCTTGCTTCATCTGTAAAGTCTGAGTGGCCTCTCTCGATTTTTCTCCACTGCGACCCATCAGCGGGGTGTCTCAACTTCCCGTCTTTCTTACGGTCTTCTTTGTGTCATCGCAGCAACCTGGCATGCTCCTTGTTTCTGAACAGATGTTTCAACCGTGGTATTATAGGAGCATACCACATAACCTTAGCAGGAACCCTCTTCCTCGGGGGCTCGTCATCTCCCTCAGCATCACCAGGGTCATCTTGTCTGATCTTGTACCGACTCGCAGTGCATACCGGGCATTTATCCATACTCTCGTACTTTTCACCGCGGTACAGGATGCAGTCATTAATGCATGCATGTATCTTCTGCACATCTAATCCTAGAGGGCAGATAACCTTCTTTGCTTCGTGTGTTGTCGCGGGCAATTCGTTATCCGGTGGAAGCTTCGACTTCATTATTTGCAGTAACTTCTCAAATCCGGTGTCAGAACAACCAAAATCTGCCTTTCATTTCAACAGTTTCAGTGTGGTACCGAGCTTTGTGCTGCCATCTTCGCAATTTGGGTACAAGGGCTTTTTGTGATCCTCTAGCATGGTCTCCAACTTCTCCTTCTCTTTTCCTGTTTCATAGTCTCGCTTTGCATCAGAGATGACCCGACCAAGACCATCAGCGGTCTCATCCGATTCCCGTTGTTCTTCTTCATTGTCACCTCGAGGAGCTCCATCTTCTTCATTGTCTTCCATTGCAGTGTCACCGAATTCTTCAGGGGACATAGGATAGCTATCATCATCCTCCTCTTCTTCATTGTCTTCCTGCCTAACCCCTCTTTCTCCGTGCTTGGACCAACAATAATATCCGGGAATGAAACCTCTCCGAAGCAGGTGGCCTTGAAGTGTTCTCGAGGAAGAGTACTCCGCCACGTTCCGACAGTCAATACAGGGACAAGGCATAAAATTATCCACTTTGTTTGCATTAGCCACATTGAGAAATGTATGCAGGTTTGTAATAAACTCGGACCCGCGTCGATCGCTGTACATCCATCGCATCCGTGCTTCGATCTGCGTCATATAATTAACCATTACAATAACTTCGTGAATAGTGAAAAGACCACTATATATGCACACGTGCAGTATTTTTGTATCAGTTACAGATGGAGAAGATAAGGTTGCTAACCTCGGCCGAGGATACGGTGTTCTAAGGACCTAAGTGTGGCTCGGACATTTCGTCAAACACCTGGTGTGCAATCAAAGAAAAAAAATTCTAGCACCCACCCCACCCCAACACAATCCTGAAATTTTTTGAGGCAAAATGGTCAAGTGCTGGTTGGGGGCTTATATAGCCAGGGCAACAATCCCGGTTTTTGCCAACAACCGGGACCAATGCCTCGCAGTGCGCCACGTGTTGGTCGCCAGAGCATTGGTCCCGGTTTGTGGCACCAACCGGGACCGTTGCCTCACATGAACCGGAACCGTTGCCCATTCCAGACGAACCGGGACCGTTGTCCGGCATCGGTCCCGGTTCTGAAATGAATCGGGAGCGATGCCTTTTTTGAGCTGGACGAAAGGAGGGTCTGTCCACTAGTGCACGCAACGACGGCTGACTAGAGCCGAGAGGCGTCGCACCCTCACGGTACGATTAAGATGATTTTTTGTGTACATTTTATGGTCGGTCTACGGTGAACTGTTGCATAGATGCTGGTCCGACGGCATGCAACCGCTGCGCGCTACGGTATGCGCGTGGGCATGCACGAGGACGAGCTAGAGCGCACACACACATGCATGCCAATGCCATGGCATGGCATGGCAACAATGAACAGCAAGAGACGTGTGCGTGTGCATGCACGGAGACGGAGAAGAAGCTAGCCGATCGATCGAGGTGGTATGGTATGGGGGAGCGGTTCGGGGTGGGGATGGGCGTGCGTGGCCACGCAACTTGCCCGCCGTACCTTAAGCCGGCGTGGGCCGGTGGGGGTCCGCGGCTTCGCACGGTCAATCGCGCCACCCACTGACCTACCTACCTATACCTACGTACTACGTACACTTGTTCAACTAGCTGAATGTCCATCATACATATCCAAGGGTATCTCCAATGGTAACTTGTAACATAGATATCACATCCGTTCACGGATCTGGAAGAACTAACCCGTAAACACTGATGCGAGAACCGATCATTCAAACCTAGACAAAACTACTAGTTCAATAAAAATATGGTAAATTCACATAAAATCGCACAAAATTGTTTAAATTTGGATATAATTTATATAAATCCGACTTATTTCATGTAAACCGTATGATTTTCATAAAAAAGATTTTAACGTGGTCTAAAACTATGTCGGCGTCCGTCCATAATGGTAGTGAGCTCCATGATTTGCAACCGCTTCTGACCGTTCCAGGTCATCGGTATAGAAGCTCCCGAAACACGCGAGCAGACGACAAAGAAGCTCCGTGCAACTCTGGGGTAGCCGACACAAAAGGTGCGGCAATTCGGTCTACTTTACCAATATGCCTCATCTCCAGGGTTGCCGACGGTGATAATGCAGGATGCCAACCCAAGGATAAGGGCATCCGGTAGGCAAGCAACCGTCCATGGCCACCGAGTTGTGGGCAGGCCGCTATCGGCGCGAGGCAAAAACATGAAGGGACTGCTCCATGTAGGTTCTCTACGTGAACCTTCCATTGGAGCACATCGATTGCACATCGTAATCAGCAGGTGCGGAGCCCTCTGTTGAGAAGAGTTGTTGTTCATAAATCACCGTATGTGTGCCGCTGTGCTAAGCTTGTCGAGGAGAGCCGTTGTCCACAATCGTTGTTGCCAGGCCAGCGAGCCGGACTCTATCCCACAAGAGCCTAGAGCTCGCCGTTATGGCGGAGGTGGAGGAAGAAGAAAGAGGAGCGGACACTGTATGTTATGTTCCATGGTGTTGTGAGGATTCGTATAAATAGCGGGTGTCGACTAGGGGAGCGAAGCAGCCAGTTTGAATGCAGAGCTCCGGGTTGGGTTTCTTGATCGTCACACGTCTTTAATGCGCGTCTCTTCGACACTAAACATGTGCACTCTAGCCTGGCGCGCCGTTCGTCCCTCTAGTGATCGGTCGCGTTGACTTTTGCTGGGCATCAATGTCGACCGCAATGGCCGATCATGCATGCGCTCCACCGGCATTCAATGCCAGCATCCTTCATAAATTTGTGGTGACCGCTTCGCGCGAGGAGAGATTTTTTGCGCTGAGAGATTTCAGGTGGGACCTGGGTGTTTGGTGAGGACGTTTCAACGATCAATAGTCACGCAAAGCCCCACCCAATTTGCGGAAAAACGGACATTCGAATCAGTGTTCGGGGATGGATACATGCCCGTGTTGGATAACACAAGTGGTTCGAACAACTCAATCTGGACGGATGCAGGAGATTTGAGGATCCGCTTTAGAAATGCCCTTCAATTATATTTTTAACAGAGTAAAGCTACATAATTTTGTACAGCTTACCATTCGAGCTACAAAATTGTTTGTACATGTTCCTTACTACATCATGCAACAGTGTGAAAGCTTATGGACTATGATATACGATCGATTTGAATGGTTGTTCAATAGCTATATGTGTAGTCATATAGTACTTATATTTACATTTTTATACTTTGATACTTAACTTTGTACTTAGAATTAATAAATTTATTATTATATGCATCACAATGATGCATATACCATAATTAAACTCCTTTTTAAAAAAAGATAGCTGAGTTTTTTCCGTTAATATGCAAGTTTCATGTACAGTAGGATTTAGTAACCATTGCTCCAAAAGGAAGTTCTTGTAGCGAGTCACATGACACGTAACCATACCGATCGGTTCATTACAATTGCCATGCATGCATATCGACGCCAGCTTAAGCCTTAAATTAGGGTTGGGTCAGCGATCTGCTGGATGCTGATCGAGTGTAATCATTAACTTTTTCATTTCTTTGGCAGGGAGTAATCATTAACTTATGGGTGAAGAGAATAAATAGCAAAAACTATCATAATTGGTGCTAGGGTTTCGAAAAACTACCACGTTTCAAATTTTTTCTAAAACCTACGAAATCTTTGTAATGAGTTTGCAAAAAACCCAAATGACTTACTGATTGATTTTTAAACCGGTTTATGACAACTAAGACCCACTAGTCAGTTCTAATATTTTCAAATAAGTCCCTGCAGTGAAAACAGAAACACAATCACATCCCTTCCTCCTAAAGAAAAACTCACAAGTGCTCGGCGCCGGCGAGGCGGAAGCCATGGCCACTGGGCCGGCCGGCGGCAGCCCTCTTCCTCCCCTCTCCATCCCACGCCACGAGGAGCTCTGGACGCGGGCGCGCTCTCCATCGCCCGCGCCGCCGCGCCCTCGCCTCGCCCTACCGCGCCCTCGCCTTGCCCTGTCGCGCGCTCGCCGCGCCCGGAGCTAGCCGTCCGCAGCGTGCACGGGAACCTGCAGGGCTCCGGCAATGCCCCCAAGTACTCGGCGCCGGAGGTGCCATCCCACCCCCACTCCGCCCCGCCCCGCCGCGCTCCAACTTGTGCCGCCAAGCGCCTACCCTGAGCTCCTCTGTCCCAATGGGTAGCCAATAAAAACCGAGTAAGTTACCACTCGATTACTCAACAAAACCGAGTAAGGCGTCAATCGAACACACCCACTGGGTGGTCAATAAAAACCGAGTAAGTTACCACTTTGATACTCAACAAAACCGAGTAAGTCGTCACTCGGAGTATTTTTGAGAGAAGCTATTCCTCAAGCATGAAACAGTTTCGAACCCGATAATATTCGGGACTAAGTGACATGCATGAATGCATCCATATTTCAAAATACGCAGCAAACGGAAAATCTTGTATTCATTAGTTATTCGAGAAAAGTTCCGAGTAGCTAATTCACTAATAGTCCGTCTCTGACGAAGATTGCCAGATTATTAGTAAGATAAGGCGCAAGGGGTAAAGAACCGATATCCTATGTGGTATTGATCTAAGGACCATAATATGGCCTTAGAATATCGACTTTACAAATTTGGATAAATGAAATCCATAAGGCCTTAGATTTTCATGACACGCCTCCTGTGGGCCTCGGTCTACCTCTTCCGAGAGCAGCTTGAGTGTCGCCAAATTTTTCCTTTCACTTGCCCGACCCATATACAAGGGAAAAGTATACAACTTTAATAAAGTCCTTCCGGGCCTCTTATTGAGTTAAAACTTCATGAACCTTATGAAAACATCATCAGAAGAAAGAATGCTCTTCTGATAATTTGATAGCTTCAGTTAAAGACTCCAACTAACTACAAGTAGTTAGTCGGAGCCTTGGGAGCTACACCCAATGGGTGCACTGATCGTGCCCCCACTGGAAGAAAAATTACGAGTAGATCTTCACTCGGAAGAACAACATGCCGAGTAACTCATGACTCGGAATAGCCCATCCCGAGTAGATCTTCACTCGGAAGAACAACATACCGGGTAAGTTGTCATTCGGAAACCTTAAACGAAGCCGAATAAGTCATCACTCGGAAATCTAGAGGAAACCATGTAAGTCATCACTTGGAGTATTTTTGGAGAAACTACTTCTCAAGCATGGAGCAGTCTCGAATGTTACGATACTTGGGGTTAAGTGACATGCATGAATACAGCTGCATTCATGATACACAGTGAATGGAAATATATACTTGCCCGACCCGTGTACAAGGGAAAAGTATAAAACTTTAATAAAGTCCTTCTGGGCCTCTTATTGAGTTAAAACTTTGAAACCTTACGAAAATATAAACACCAACAAAAGAAAGGATGTTCTTCTGAAAATCTGGTTACTCAATCTCGAGAACCCAAAAGCACTTGGGGGATACTGTCGTGGTCATGCCAAGGGGATACCCTTAAGGGACATAAACCATGGGGTACCCTTGATACACGGGGTTATGTAATGAAATAACTTAACATGATCCTGAGCAAAGAGTTAACCCAGAATGATAAAGCAGAACCATACTTCCGAGTAGCACCTAGCTCGGGAGTACGCGTTACTCGGAAAGGAAGCTACCAAGTCAACTGTTACTCGGAAGGAAGGAAATCAACCGCCAGGACGAGCAATGAAGCCCAAGGCGTTACCTCTCATTTAAAGAGCAGTAATAGGTAGATTATGTTGGGAATGTGCCCTAGAGGCAAATAAAATATGTTTTATCGAGCATATTCCATTAGTTCATAATACGTTTGATACTATGTTATAACTGTATTAAGCGGAAACATTAATACAGGTGTGGTATACAAACAACCAGGTCCCTAGTCAACCCTAGTATACTAGTCCATTGGGCGATTGATGATCAAGGTTTCCTGATCATGAGACAATGGCGTCTGTTGACAATGGAGTCGTATCATTGGATAATGATATGATGGACATACACCCACCAGAAGTGTTGCGATGTGATTGTGACGCCCCCAAAATCAGACCGTGTACAGTAATCATACACACAGGGTACACGACTGAGATTAGGGTGCCACGGTGATAATATCACAGCACAACACTAAACACAAAAGGATAAACAAATATGTTACAATAGAGGGGGTCACGCGGACCCGAATACATAAGTCATACAAGCCATAATATCTCAGTACAGACATAGTTAGTCAAGTTTTGCCTTAAGAAGGCTAGCACAAATCACATCAGAGATACAGATCGAAAAGGCGAGGCCTCCTGCCTGGGATCCACCAAACTACTCCTGGTAGAGGGGGAACTCGACGTCGTAGTAGGCGCCTCCGGGGTATTCCTGCTCCTGGGCTCCAACGTCGGCTGCAGCGGCCGATCAGGCAAAACAGTAAAGGAAATAAAGCAGGTGAGTATCTAGTATACCCGCGAGTCTTACGTCCGCTACTAAGCATTATGCATTGTATCAATGGAAAGAAGAGGCTGTATATAGTGGGCTGAAAGACAGAAATCCAGAGCAAGGGTAAGAAGCTAGGCCTAACGAAGACTAGCATCTTCCGACGATGTCTTGCAGCATGAGGTAAGAATCAGCCAACAGTTATATAAAACATAAAGTAACAATGCAGCAGAAGTTGCTGCAGCATTGTATAATAATAAGTTGTAATAATTAACAATGCCTCCGAGTTCACCCCCTCGACATCCCCGCGAGGAAGAGAACCCGGAACCATACAGTTTAATAATAGTTTCTAGTGGTAAGATCCAGCTTCAGCATAAAGCGTCCTGTTACCGTGGACACGACTATTCGAATAGATTAATCTTCCCTGCAGGGGTGCACTTGTGTTACGCTACACGCACGGATCTCCAGGGTGGCGGGAACCTTGTTAGGGAACGCTCCACCGAGGCTATCCGACACTTCATAGCCCATCTTTCAAACTCAACAGAGAGGCCATCCGCCGGTCTAAATCCTAATTACGCCGGGCCTTGGACCCCAACCCGAACGTACTCCTGCACGGTGCGTGGCTGGCCGGTGAAGTTAAAGCAAATCCAAAAAAGACACCACCGCGCGAGCAAATAAGACAACACCACTTCCCGGCGCAAGCCGCGGTACTGCTGACGTCTGAAGAGTCCTCGGACGACACTACGAAGCGGAGGAGCCCATAACTCGTAGTTCCCACGGGTAGGTAGTGCGTACATGGCATATAGCCAACTCAAGACATTCACTGAACCATTTAGAATTTTAATTAACCTGCGTGACAACCGTTATCGTTGCCTCAACTTAACCGACCCGCGGACAACGACAGCAGCCAGGACCACCAGTACATCGGTGCCTGCCCTGTCGTCCCACCAAGTCACCGCGGTTACCAACAAGGTGAACCGTCTCCTTACCTTGTCTCGCGTGTGCTCCTGGAGGAGCTCGACTTTCGTGGGTTGGTAACTCTCGCGGACAACGACCAGGGGCCAAGCACACCGGTACACTGGTCGTACCCTCCCTGTCGTCCCGTCGCAATACCTCTCGCGGACACCGTTGGGTCGCCCGACTTCTTACCTGAAGGACAACCGTTTACAAGACCCTATGGCGGCAAGACAAAGTCAGCCTCGAGTGGAGTACCAGGATTACTCCTGGATAGCTCACACTTGAGGTGACTAGGCATAACCCAGATAGGGGCCTTTGTCGGTGTCTGCTTTGTACCGTACCTGTGCAGTTATAATATTTGTATCCGCGTTCACCCCCCTGAGTGATCACGGCCCTCTATCTAAACCTAGCTAACAATGCGCAGGGCTCACTGCTGAATAATGCATAGTAATAATAATAGGCAGCATAGGATAAAGGAAGGCACATCAAGGGGCGACAAAAATCAGGCTATGCAGATGAATAGGATTGTAATCGTAGCAGCAGCAGTAACAATGCCTAGTGCAAGAAAAGTACGGAAAGATAGGCGATATTTGGGGAAGAGAATGGCTCTGCTTGCCTGCAAGCTCGACGGTAGTAGTAGGGTCGTCGACGAGGTAGTCGTACTCAGCAGCGGTGTAGTCGACGGCAGCAGTGGGGTCTACCGGAGATTAAGGGGGGGAAGAAACAGTAAATACACAGCAAGCATATACAAACAGATGCATGACATGACAGATGAAATGTTAACGGTATTCTAACGCAGTGCAACGCACATTGCTCGGAACGGAAATTCATCTGAGGATGAACTACCGGCTCCGGATGATTACCGGACAGGGTGTCCGGAAGGGGAAGGATCAAGCCGGAGGTGTCGTGGGTACCGGACAAACATAAGGGGGTTGTATCCGTGCTAGTTGATCTATTCCGAGAAACATTCGTGTTCGGAATAAATTCATCCGGGCACTCTAACAGTACCGGACCATTTATCGGACTGCCGGTCCGGAGGGGGAACGGTTCGATGTTCGCTGTGTTAGAGGGGTGTGATAGGCATACGGATAGCGTATTCGTATTCGTTATATTTTTCTGATCAATTTTCATGTATAAAGTTTTTGCATCCGAGTTACGGTTTAAAAGTTATTGAATTTCAAAGTTTTAAATCATTAAAATGATTTTCTGAATTTCTTTTACTATTTATTTAACATTATCCACAACATTATCCAAAATAGTGCCTGACATGTGGGACCCACATGTCAGCCTCTATTTATTTATAAAACATTTTATTAAATCAGAAAAGCCTCTGGACCCACATGTCAGCCACTGGAATTTCTTTTAAAATCTTTAAAAATCAAACTGACAAAGGGGGCCCTGGTGTCATTGACTCCAGTGCTAATTAAACTTGTTTTAATTAAGTGAAACGGCCAGGGGACCCACAAGTCAGTGACTGGGGCCAAAATCATTAGGGCTAATTACCTAGCTGACGACGGGGGCCCACCGGTCAGTCTCACCGGAGTGCTCACCGGAGCCCGTCGCTGGCGAGGTTGATGCTGCCCTCGCTGTGGTGCACGGGAGGAGGCGCGGCTGGTACCAATCGACGCGGACGACCACGGGGAGGAGTTTGGTGGCGGTGCGGTGGCTTGGGGTGGACGGGCACGAGCTCGAGCTCAACAATGGCGGAGGGGGTTCTCGGGCTGATGGCGATGACGTCGCATACGCGCACGGGCCGGGGAGTTCTAGGGTGCGCTCGGTATCTGGAAGCGCACGGAGCAAAGTGACGCTCGGGGGGTGCCATTTGCACGAGCCAGGACGCCATTGTGAGCTCGCCGGCGGCAGCGAGTCCTCGGCTTCAATGGAGGCGGGTGCTACGGCGAGAGGGGGGCAAGGGGAAGGGTTGGCGACGAACGGGGAGCTCACCAGGAGCACGACGAAGGTGGCAGCAGGCTCGGTGCGGGCTTGTTGTGGCCGGAATTCGTCGCGGATCCCGCCGGAGCCGAAGACGAAGGCGGTGAAGTAGCGCTCGATGTGGTGGACTCGGGATCGATTCCTCGCGGTGGGTGAGGTAGTCGACGGCGAGGCGGCTTCTGGACAACACGGCGAGGCGGCATGAGCACGTTGGCCGCGCTTGGCCACGGCAATGGTGACGACGGCCCTCGGCTGATTTTCCCCGAGGCGTGAGAGAAGAGGAGGAGGGTAAGGAGAGGGAGAGGGTGTCCAGGGGGTCGGGGGTGTCGCCCTTATCGCGTCGACGCCGGGAGGGAGCAGGTGGAGGCGGGGTCGGCCTGACAGCGGCGTGCCCACGACGGCCGCCGTACGGGAGCAGGTGGGAGCAGGTGGGGGAGGAAGAAGACAAGGGTGGGGTGGGCTGGGCTGAGGTGGGCCTCGCCCCAGACGAGCTTTAATGATTTTCCAATTTTCTGTGCCTTTTCTTTTCTGTATTTCTCTTTTAGTAATTGTTTTCCTAGCTTAGGCATTTTTGTAAAATGTGTTAGGTGTCTCAATATTAGTATAACATTATATAGCAGTGCCACAAATTTTTTTGCAACAAAAGAAAATCATTAGATATTTCTTTTAAATATTAAATGCCCAAAGTAAGGGTTTTAACCTACTGTTTGAATTGTTTGGAATTTTTTATAACTTAATAAATACCCAAGGTTGGTCCAACATAATTATAATGATTTTAGGCAATTTACAAAAATAGTTTCAAGAATTTTGGAACAACTTTATTTGAGCACTTTTGTTTTATTTTTCATTTAAAGAAGTTTCAACTAGGGTTTTGGTTTGTTAGATGAGCAAGGGGCATTTGGCTTTGGGTTTTGATCCCAAGGGCTCAAGTACATGGTGCATGGTGTGTTGATCAACCACAGCAAGGTTTGATCATTAGCATCACAAAGTTTTATCAAGGACAAGGGAGATCAATCAGTGATAATCCAACAGTGATGATCAACAGTGATGATGATTACTGTTACAGAAACTGAGGGTGTTACAGTGATCAAGTCACATAGTTCGACATTGCGATAACTATAACGTAGTGACCAGATCCTTAGACCGTAATGATCATACGTAATTACTGTCTATTAGGATGCCTTGATTTGCTACCCACCGCCTGACTGAAATATGCTGGCCATAAAGGTGTACTTCAGGTATTCCGAATAGATATGTTAATGAGTATGCAAATAGATCAAAGCGGGATTTGTCCATCCGTGTGACGGATAGGTACTCTGGGCCCACTCGGTGATGTTACATCATAAAGTTTGCAAACGTGTGACTAGGTCACGGAGTTGTAATATCACGGGAACGAGTAAACTTGTTTGTTGAGAACGAGGACGAACTAGGTATAGTGGATACCGATGATCAAACCTCGGACAAGATAAGTACCCCAGGACAAAGGGAACAGGCACACGGTTAACGGATCCAACAGCGATTGAAGTTCATTCGATGGAAGCGCAAGGGCTATCAAGGATTGTAACCAGGTCCAATTGATTAGTCATTGATCAATGAGAATTGTCTCGATCATGTCTGCTGTTTCCCGGACCGTAGGGTGTTACACTTAAGGGTACTCGACGCAGTAAGGATTGATTCGGGATCACCGGAGAAATTGGAGAGAACACCGGAATTGTTCCGGTGATGACCGGAATTGTTCCGATGAAGGCCGGAAGTTGTTCCGGGTATTTGGAAAGGTTCAAAATATATTTAATATATGTTTTATTATTTAATTATCTGAATTAAATATTAAAATGTATTTAAATATAATTAAAAATGGAAGAAAAGGCATATGGGCCTCCTAGGGCCCATTAGGGGGAGAGGGAGTCCTCCCCCATGGGCCATGGCGCCATGAAGGGGCCCATGCCCCCTAGGGGCGCATTTGCCCCCCCCCCTCCCCTTGGGATTAGTCCCACATGGGAAGTTGAGGGAAGGTTGCCCCCCTCCTTGGCCTATATAAGGAGGGGTAGGGTGCCCTTTTCTTCACATCCAAATTTGAGACAAGTTTCTCATTTCTCTTCCTCCTTTCTCCTTCCTCGAGTGGACTCCCCTTGTTTGGAGTCTACACTTGGTTGGGGATTTCTCCACTATACGCACGCCGTCGTGCTGCTGGAATCGGGATCCGAATCCATCTTCTTTCCGCTGCTCTACTGGTTCGGAGCCCGGAGGGACGTCGGGTATACTGTATGTGTATAATCCCGCGAGGCACTACACTTGTGGTGCTACTTCATTGTCGTGGCCGTATCGCGAGGTCTTCATCGACAACGTTCCGACGGGGACGTAATCCCGTCATCGGTCTACAAGGATCGGGTGGCTACATGAGTCATCATGGATCTGCGTGGCATCGGGGATTGCCGGTACGACTACACCAACCACGTTCATGCGGGAACGTTTCCCGCTTAACGGACTACATACTGGTATGTGATCTATTTCTGTCCGTTACTTGCATCAGCATAGCATAGGTCTTGGGTATGGGTCTCGTAGGTTATGAAAAATTTATGTTTTCTGCCCCGAACCCCAACAGATTAATGAGTAGCTACTTCCTTTATTTATGATAGGGCATTACTTGTAACATTAAACATCATCAATGTGCCATGACCAGCCTTTACAACTCCCATGCGGCACTCTATATAAGCCATGGGAGGACATTGGGTGGGGGGCACGCACACACTTCTTCTTCCTCCTCTCTCACGGGATCTTATCCCATGTAATGCCATTTTCTTCGTGTTCTTACACAGATAAAGAAAAAGCTCCTCCGGGAGCACGAGACGTAGGGATTTTATCTCCTCCGCGAGAGTCCCGAACTCGATAAAATCACCTGCGTCCACCCTTTTGCATCTCGATAGAACATGCTCCGTTCATACCCCTCTCTCTATTGTCAGGATTATATCCACGACAGCGCCGGCGAGGCGGAATCCATGGCCACTGGGCCGGCCGGCGGCAGCCCTCTTCCTCCCCTCTCCATCCCACGCCACGAGGAGCTCTGGACGCGGGCGCGCTCTCCATCGCCCGCGTCGCCGCGCCCTCGCCTCGCCCTACCGCGCCCTCGCCTTGCCCTGTCGCGCGCTCGCCGCGCCCGGAGCTAGCCGTCCGCAGCGTGCACGGGAACCTGCACGGCTCCGGCGATGCCCCCAAGTACTCGGCGCCGAAAGTGCCACCCCACCCCCACTCCGCCCCGCCCCGCCACACTCCAACTCGTGCCGCCAAGCGCCTGCCCCGAGCTCCTTTGTCCCGACCGCGCCGCCCCGATTTGCTCTGCCCCGCGCCGTCCATGTACTCCGGCTCCTCCAGTGTGCCGTAACGCACGTGCTGCCTGCCAGGTCCGGCTCGCCGGCGGTGGTCGCCGGCCGGAGCCCTCGCTGGCCACGGTGGTGGAAGAACAGGGACTGGATTGCATTTTTTTATCAGGGACCTAATTGCTTTTTCTTTTTTTGGAGCATCTAACGAGTGGGTCCACATTGTCATAAACATCATTATGTGTTAATAATTGAATGATTTGGGTTTTTTGCAAACTCATTACAAAGCTTTCGTAGGTTTTAGAAAAAGTTTGAAATGTGGTAGTTTTTCGAAACCCTAACCCCAATTGTGGTAATTTTTTTCTATTTACTCTGGGTGAAGACGAATCAATATTGATTGTTTTTTAGAAAACGTATGGGGATCATTATGCGCATTGTAGAAACAAAAAGAAAAGAAACATATGTACAAGGAAAAAAATGCACAAATTGAAGAATACATATGTACAAGAAGAACGAAATACCCAAACTTTATATCCACACTAGTCATGCATGCATGCAAACATACATATACGCTCGCTCAGTGCAACCTGTAGATCGATTTATTCCCATAGAAATAAAATGTGCAGGCAAACTGAAAGGCGGGGTCACGTATCGCATGAATGCTCAAAAGAGTTTTTGGCCTAAAAGACGGAAGCGACAAAGTTTTTGGAGGGGCCCGAGACATGTCTGGATGGTGTGGTTCCCTCACTTCCCTTCGCCACCGACTATATTCCTGTCAAACTTGCATTACTTTCCACCAAACATTTTGTTCATAAACTACACCTATATATATGTGCTACCCTCTAATATAATCCCCTGACCATTCCTACAAATATGCCCTATACACCCTACAAAAATATTAAGCTAGTGCATTTTTCTATAGTAACCTTGTCAAGGGGGATGAGTTTCTATAATTCATTACATAAAAAAGATTATTCCTGTTTATAGAATACAGCTAAGACAAAACCCGGATAAGTTAAGTTAGTAGTCCTCAGCCCATACCAATCTGTATATTAAACCTTTTTGCTTGCGGGGAAATTTGTATGTAAAAGTTAGGTGTAGTCTGAACGCCCTAACGGAAAAGGCAAAATGGATCATGGCCCCAATATGTCATGCATTTCAAAATACAAACAATTAGTGTTTGTTTGAAAAAAAATGTATACTTATAGTCGTGCACAGTGTATCTATAGAATTTATAATGGAGAAATCTATCTATTAATGGTAAAGGCTATACAAGACCGACTAATATAGTACTACGTACTCCCTCCGATTCATATTAATTGATGCACACTTAATAAACTTTGTGCAAAAATTAAATTATTCGTTGACAAGATTTAAATATAAGTAGGCATTTTATACATACCATTGGTGGATCTTGAAGCCCATTGCTGAGCGGGCTGAGCAAACTTTTTAGAAAAAAATAACCTTTGTGTCGATGTCTCGAGGCTCAGGAGTGAGAAAAAACATAGAATACACAGTGTAAAATGCTGGGCGGGCCACAGATAATTCGGCTTTGTCATAGCTTCAGCAGTGCATACATAAGTAACTATAATTTATTTTTGTTATTTAAATTAATTATGAATGTTTTAAATGTCGGGTACTGGAGCCTAACATCGACTGTTGCGCGCACAATACTCTCATTCTAAGTCATTGAAACACAGTTTCTCTCCATTTTAAATTATCTATTTCCTCCTATCTATATTTGTAATCGTTGAAACGGATGTATCTAAAGAGTAGATAATTAGGTTTTGCTAAGGACGGTTAGTACATACTTTATGTGACATACAGTTGATGCCATTAGATTAGTATTGTATTCCCTTCGTTCGATCTAGATGTATTTTAATGTTAGATATATTTGTTTTAACGATAATTAATTTGGAACGGGGAAATTTCTTAGTTGTGGTGATGATTTTGTAGGGCAGGAGTCATACATTAATGATTTAATAATTGATGAGATGCTTGCTCTTACAGGAGGATCTAATGCGCATGTTGAAGCTTGTTTTTACTGCCAGTCTGCCACTTACTGCATAATAAGCAGAATCTATCCATCGACCTGCTAGGAAGGGTGGATCGGCCTCCGCCGAAGACGCTCTCTCTCTCTCTGGTCATGCAGCAAAGCATGCACCTAATCATGGACCGACCGAGCACCACGGGTCGCCCATGCACCGTCCATGTGATCCGGCGCAGGGAGCTGTCTGTCACCTATAATTAAGCTCCTTGGATTTGCCAATGGTTGGTTTAAACCACCTTCCCACTACAGCGCTAGCTCTCTGGTTAAACCACCCGTGTACGTGATGCATGCATGATATGATGCCGTCCTTGACCAGTAAGTACTCCTACTAGCTAGCTCACATCACTCCATCAAATCTGCCGGTGCGTGGTACGTACCCTTCTTACTACGAGACCCTATGCGAGCTATCCGGGCCCATCAGTACGTCGGATCGAGATCCGACGGCTGATATACGCCAGAAAAGTAGGTATACGAATGGAATACTGACGTGTATTTCTAGGTCTACCAGATCGATCTCTCTCGTCGTCGTGGGCGATCTTTCTTTAGGTCCACAGAAACCCTATGCGTGGCTATGATGTGAGAGCCATTGGACAGACAGAGGTGCCTATTTTCTGACTCCATGGATGTGACGTAGTACTAGTAGTAGGAGTACCACTAAATTATTTGAGCCCTAGGGTTTTCCACTGTGCCGGCCGGGCACAACGCTTTAGGCAGCAGCAGGCATCATTAGAGTATTTTTTCCAGGGTGGTGGTGGAGCAACAACGTCAAGAAAACCAAAACAAAAAAAGAGAGAGATGGTGGAGCAACATATTCAATTATTAACTCTCGCTCTCGCTTTCCAGACCATGTTAGACCTAGTTTATCTCAGCAACCGTTTGTATTACCCTCTATGATGATGAAGGATTGGACTATAATACTCGACTGTAGGGAGTAAAATACGCCGTACTCGAGCAAGCAGTTGTTTTGAGATAGGTACTCAAGCAAACTGTACATGTAGTAATGACTTATAATATTGAGTACAGTACTATAGATATGTGATCAACACTTGATGCAAATTGTATGTGTACACGCACAATAACGTGCCGGTAGACGTAAATGCAGCGGCGCCCGGACGTATCTGAATGATAAGTACAGGGTCAAGAAATATTTTCTGGTTTCACATAAACTCAAGATGAGAATTACATGAAATCAAATCCATAAAAAGGTGTGGAGAACATGGTTTGTAAAATTGGCGTGTTATTCTAAAATCCACTACTCAAGTCCTTTTACGGGAGAAATCCATTATTACTCCTGTTGCCGAGTTTTTTTGTCTAGAGTTAGATTCTAACTCTAGACTAACCCTAAACTAACTCTAACCAAAGAGGTGTTTGGATGGTGGGATTAGATTGGCAATAAATGTACCTTTTCCAATCATTTGACTACTTTATTCAGAATTTGATTGGTGGAAGTAAAGGGAAACTTCACTTTTTTTGAGGCCCACCTAACTCTAACCCAAATAAGCACCTCTTGGGTGGGTTAGATTTTTTGGATGGGTTAGATGCATCTAACCAACTCTAACCCTCCTGTTTGAATGTTTTAGGGTTACTTTGCTACAATCTAACCAACTCTAACTCTAACCCATGGAACCAAATAGGCCATGGGCGATCTAGGTCGAGCAAGCTATGTGATACTAAGCCAGCTGGTCTACTTCCTTTTCTTTCTCACCTTATGTACTGGCCTAACCTATACAGACGTAGGTGTCAGTGTGACTGTTACTCTGTGGCATGAAAGGAAAGCCAAATCTTCTTTAGGTGAAGCCTTCACCCAAACGGCGCTCGCACATTTTATCTTATTAGTTTTATTTAACTTGATAGTTTACTTTACGAAATTATTTAACTGTTAAACCCTAAGTGGGCTTAAGCAGGTTTTATACCAAACCCGGTTTACACTAATACATTATCCCTAGGTGAAGGGGGGAGGGGGGTGTCAAACAGTAGTGGACGACGCTACGTGTCCGCCGGTTGGCGTTTATGAATTTTTCGCCGCCTCCTCAACCGTTCGATGGACGTTATTAGATCCCTTCGATTACTCATCATGAATGCGCTGGCTTTACAACAGAGCCTTTGTTGTGCTTACGCCATTGTAACAAAGTCTGTTGCAAAGCATGATACATTTTTTTACACTATGCAACCATCGCTTTGCAACAAGGGTTCTGTTACGTTCGGGTCGTCGCAACAGTACCTCTATTGCAAAGCCTATAAAGCATTATTTTACATAAAAATCAACGTCTTTTTTTCCGAACCACTCGTAAAACAAACCTGCGACGCTTCACAACAAGACGCCTATTACAAAGCTTCCTTTGCAACAGGAGGTCAATTGCAAAGACAATTAATTAAATTGGTTCCGGTTTTAACGTGGAAGTGCATTGTCAGATCAGAAGGTCCATCCAACGATCAGGAAGGTGGCAGATGCTTGCGTTAAAATCAACCAACAGAGGAAGATCTTTTCCTAATAGTAGTATATGAGCTTTTATTTTTTAGGAAAAACCCTAGGTTGGATAAACGTCCCATCCATGGTTGGGAGGCCCAAGCCCAAACATGATAATGGGTACCCGGTCCGTGGTCATTGATGGATAATTACCCTATTCAAGAATGGATTTGAGTCAAATTAGCCCCTCCGGTATTGGTGATAGATAGGGTCAACCACTTCCCATATCTGATATTGATTGGTCGACGCTTGAAGGGCCTGATGTGGGGCTGCGCTGCCTTTGAAGAACATGGTAACATGTACATCGTACACGATCACCGATGGATCTTTACCCTACTAAAGGATCGGTTTGGGCCATATTTACCGCATTGGTATCACAAAAAACGGTAGGGTAAATCACTCCCCGTGCTTGATACCCGCGGATACTTGCTTGATGGGCCTAATGTGGGCCACTCTGAAACCATAATCCCCTAAACTTAAATCCCATGATTCCTTCTTGAGTCTTAGCCTCCCTTCGGCCGCCAACTGTCCATCCCCTTCCTCTCTTGCCCTATTCTCGATGGTACCACGACTCTAGAACTCCTCCAAATAGAGCTGCCACCACCCCTCATCACCCTGATACTCATTGCTCGCGCCTCCCAAAGGTCTGTCCCTTCATCCTTGTGCCGCCCCACCCTCTGAGATCCTCGTAGTAATTGCGCAAATCATGCCTTGCTCGACCTACACGCCACCAAGCTAGCGAGTAACTTTATGTCTTGTTGCGTCTTGCAGGGACGAGGCGAGGATCCGCCTGGGGACCTGGTGGAGACAGGGATAGGGATGGGGACGGGGTAGCGCACATGGCTAGGTGTCATAAGGACGGAGAAGACAAGGCAATACCTCGATGGGTTTCTTTCCATTTCCATCTTGACAAACCCAAGTATGGAGTTTTTGTGTGCTAATCCATTTAATAAAGGAATTCAATTATTAGCAAAATTAGATATATATATATATACTAGAAGATAATCCCAGATAATATAAGAAATTAGCTAAGTAATCTACAAGATTTGGAATTTGGTAGATGTTGGTCGAGTTATCTAAGTTTGACTAGTATCTGCTACACGATCATTGACAGTGACGCACATGGTGACATGTACTCACTACGTGATCATCGATAGATATTTACCCTACTAGAAGACGGATTTGGTTCAGATTTGCCGCATCGTTATCACGAAGACATGTAGGGTCAACCACTCCCCATGTTTGGTACCCGTGGGTACTCGCTTGATGGGCGTGATGTGGGCCGCTCCAAAACCCTAATTCCCTACACTTAAATCACATGATTCCCTTTTGAGTCCTAGCCTCCCCTCAGCCGCCAACCATCCACCCCTTCCACTCTTACCCTATTCTCGATGGTACGACGACTCCATGTCTCCGCCAAATAGATCCGCCGCCACCACTCTCCACCCTCATACTCGTCGCTAGCCCCCCGCACGCTACCCCTTGTTCCTCATCATCGCTTGCGCCTCCCAAAGTTGTGGCCCTCCATCCCTGTGTCGCCACGACCTCCGAGCTCCTCATCGTCATTGCGCAAATCACGCCTCGACCAATCTACACGCTGCCAAGCTAGCGAGTAAATTTTTGTGTTGTTGCGACTTGCAGGAGTGAGGCAAGGATCCACCGAGAGAAAATTACCTGGTGGAGAACAGGGATGGGGATGGGTGGCGCGCATGGCTAGGTGTCACAAGGACGAAGAAGACAAGGAAATAGCTTGATGTGTTTCTCCCCATTGCCATCTTGATCAAATCCCAAGTACGGATTTTTTGTGCTAATTTTTTTAATAAATGAATTCAATTATTAGCAAACTAGAGATACACTAGAAGATAATCTAAGATTTCGTAGACGTCAGTGAAATTATCTAAGTTTGACTAGTAAGGAATCTATGTAATTGCAACCTAATTTAGCTTCCATGGACAAGAACAGACAACCATTTCCTAGTTAACCTTGCATCCATGGCATGTCCTATTCAAAGAGGAATCATTTGGATCGGGAGGGGGGGGGGTGTCTTGAATCTGCTTAGCATGTAGATTAGTTATTTCTATGTTACTTATGTCTGCGTGTTTCATTGGCAAAGACGTCTTAACGATACAAAATTGTACTATGAGTATGGAACTAAATTCATTAGGATATGTCACTCACTCCGCATGATATTCTCGGCTAATGGCAGGGGGAGTGGTGGTTAGGGTCCTGCCTACTGACTTCCGGTCTACTGGATTGTCATATGTCTCTTTGTTAACTTTGATGGTGTTTGTGATCATGGTGACACAAGTTTTATCTTGATCATCAACATGGTTATCTTATTTTTGTTCTTGGTGTTCTTCTCTAGTAATCTGCTCATCATGAAACAACGATTGTGCATTTTGGGTGGTATGCATGGTGAGGATCTTTAGTCATGTTGTGTTTAGAAGTCTCACATTCACACCAGTGGGTTAGGTGGCTCGTGTGCCTCATCTAAGCTTTCAAGGTTAGTCTGTATTTAGCCTAATGTTGGAGGAACAGCGAGATGAGAATGAAGGGCGAAGTTGTGGACAATGACTTCAAATGTTGTTGATATAACTTCTAATTTTATCAAAGTGTTTTGGTGCTTGGGTCAATTTTAGTTTCCTCAATTTGTCATATTGTCTTTGTTGGATATATTGACTAACTCGAAACCAATAGGTTGCTTGAGATTGTTGAGTGCACTCGTATTGGCAGGGCGTGGATATGTTGTATACATACGTGTGAAATTGGCCTTCGGAGATCCCAAAGCCCACCCCTAATACGGGCTAGGTATTGTCAAAATGAAGCTAGTAGCCTAGGTAGACTTTAAGAGCACCATTGACCCCATAAGTAAGCACCCTTCTTATGTCACCCTCTAGTGGCTAATGAGTAAATAACATGGTTAATTCCCTTTTATTCAGTAGTTAAACAGGGGTGTGAATGATATGATGAACGTCGAGAACCATGTGCTTGAGGGAGCAAGAAATGACATATCCCTGTGGCAGCACAATCCTCCTCCTTCAAGTGCTGGTGTGGTGATACGAAGGGGGGAGCATAGCTTTGTTAATGGATGGAGCACACCATATTAGAAGAAACAGGTGGCAAGGTGTGGTAGGTGAGGGCAAAGTGTGGCAAGCATCAAGCTGAAAAGAGATGATAACGTGGGACAGGGGCTAGATATGTATGCATGCATTGATTCTTTTCAGAAGTTATTAAGATGAGAAAAAGGATGCGAGTTTTGGATGGGAACCACGCCCTTGAATGTGTGGATTATAAAATGCAATATTGACATTTGCAGCAATTTAGCGATTTAGAGGATTCTGCTAATAACGGTGTATACATGCATGCAGTTTAATGAGCTTTCGCCGATTTTTTGAGATAAATATCCTGTATATTTTTACCATTGATGTTTAACTGTTTTTATTTGTGTGGCAGGAGCTGAATGTGCACATTCTATTGGAAGGAGAAGAGAAACAGAGAACGCTACACACTTCTGTTTACTGAGGTAAGTTTTTTTTATCTCAAAACCCTAACAGTTTATCTTCATAACTAGCTAGATAAAATCAAATTTGGACGAAAATGATCATTCTTTATGTACTGATTCAGCACATATATTGCATTCTTATTTATATACTACTCCTACATGCAATAGGATTGCTCCCTCAACTCAACAATAAACACTGCGACGAGCAAAACCGCTCACCAGATTAAAAAAAAAATCAGTAAAACACCTGCTGTTAACCCCATGGCAGTACCAGTACATCAAGGCCTAATTTATTTTCTGAAGTACAACGTTGGCGTACACCTTGCAGCCCCAGGATCATGCGTAGGTAAGCAAGCACAGCAGCAAACCACCACCATTATTTTGTACTTTTGCTTGACACAGTCCGTCCCATCCTCCTCCTCCCTTGAATGCACCCCCACCCCCACGAAGATAGGCGGGCCCACACAGGCCACGGAGCTTTCAATATCTCTGTGGGCCCCCCTCTGGTTAGGTTAAGGTTAAGCCACCCCTGGTTGGGTTAGGGTTAGGGTTAGGGCCTCCCTCCACTTTTGCTGGCCTGCGTTGGGTGGAGTTAAAGAGATAGTGGGATGTAGTATGTGTGTGTCGTGTAGATGTGTTTGTGTGGATTGGGTGGTGTGGTGTGGTGTGGCATCCGATTCTCCTCCTCTCCCCACCCATTTCTCGATGGAGATCCTCTGCGCCCTTCTCTTTGTGCCCCTTGCTGTGGTTGCTTGTCTTCTTGTTGCTTTTTTTAGGGTCAGTGTTGTTGCTTGGTGCTAGTACTGCTCGATATGAGATGAGTGAGTTAGGTTGGTTGCTTGTGCGTGTACTGTTTGCTTGCTTTGTTGCTGCAATCTCTTTCTTCCATAGGAAGCAATTTGATTAGCCCAGAGATTTTGCATTTAGCTACTTCTGATATATATAGTGCCAAATTAAATCACGACGAGCCGATTCATTTTTACAGTGTATATCTTTCAGGTGTCTCCTATCATTGTTCTTCACGAGTTGTATCCCAATATACCGAGCACATGATCTTCTATAATCAGTTTTAGTTATGAATATAAAAAAATAATGCTATAAAGGTAGTTTTATTTTTTTTACCACACATCTAACTTCCTATTGGAAAATTGTTCGTGACATATCATTGTAGAGACCTCCTGCGATGTGGTAGACGCACAATTTATTATGTTAAATAACTTTGACACGGGATGAACTGTTTCTAAAACAAATACAAATTCTTGTATTCTAACACAAGCACTTTAAATTTAAATCTAGATAGTATATTTGAAAAATTAATAAAAGGTGTGAATTTACAAACCTAGAAACACTACATGGTGGCCTAGCAACAACACTGCATATGTCCTTTGCACATGTAGCCCATCGGTGAAACACCAGTCTATATTAGTATTTCCAACACCAGTGCTTCCATCCTAAATAGACCGTAAATGGATACCACTCATGCTAGATAATAGTTTGTGCGTAACAAACCCGAGTATAGCGTAAATCTCTCAAAAAACATCAGTGTTAGGTTTTGAACCTTCGTTCATGCCTGGACGTATGTCTTGAAACCATTGAGGAAATCGTTTGCTAAGGGCTCTTGTCCTACTACCCCCACCTTCCTTTCTTCATCCTTTCTCCTTTTCTTATTTGCATAATCACATCTTCTACTCCTTAGAAAAGTGCATAAACCCTCGGTATATTTAGACCATTGGTCAAAGTTGCATCCGCCACTGCCTCTACCAACATCCCCTTGATTTTTTGAAATATCGTTGCAGGCACATGATCCACGAATCAGATATTGAAATGTGGATTAAAGAGTATTTTGGATACATAGGGTACGCGTTGTTGAGGGATTTTGATCAATGGTACTAGGGAGAGTACGCGGAAGTTTTACTTGAGGGAACACCAAGTACAAGCTAGAAGGTCTTGGACACATAACACGACCACATGATGCATAGACCCACATTATTTTTAGGCCATTTGCAAATTTCACTCTGCACTACTAGTACCGGTGTCATTGCTTGCATGTGAAGCAAATTGAGAAGTGTAAAACACGCATAACCCCTCCAAGTATCATGAACAAATTACAAAAATGTACATTTATTGTGGTTTGAAATTCATCAATGCACTAGTTTCTATCTTTTTGTTTTGGTCATGTTGAGGTTGGTTAGACCATTACTAGACAAAATTACCTTGTATGGATGCACCGCAACATAGCATGTACACACTTTCTGTCCCAACAATTAAACTAAAAAAATGCATACCTTTGATTCATGTAGATTGTTCCCTTGTCCATAGAACGTGCTTGCCTCTATCTTTTCTTGAGATTTCAGAACCCTATTTGAACTTTCACCATCGCCCTGCTCACTATTGCGACATGCCTTGATGTCTCCATGTGAAATATCATGTGACAAGTAAAGATGGGAGGATAACGGGGCGGAGAAAATATAGAGGGAAGGGAGGGATGCCGTATAGAACGGGAGGAGTTACAAGTGAGAAAATAAAAGGGGAAAGGGGGAGACCTAAAACTTCCCTCATTCGAAGTAGGTTGGTAAGGTCTCTTGTCCTGATAATCCCCTTCCTATTTTTTCATCCTTTCGCTTTTTCTTATTTGAAGAATCACATCTTCTACTCTTGAATGAAAATAATGCACAAATCCTCAGTATATTTAGGCCATTGGTCAAAGTTGCATCCGCCACTGCCTCTACCAACATCATTGCTTTCTTACATTTAAAACAAGCTGATAGTTCATACAACTCAATCTAGGAAAGTGGCTATGTATAAAACACACATAGAATCTCCAAGTCTAGTGCAAAACTCCACTAAACGATGATTGGGTTTTCAACTTCATCAATGCAATGTTTTTATATTGATTTTAATCTTTTAAGGCTGATTGGGCAATTACTATACACAACATCTTATAAGGAAACACCATAATAGGGCATGTACACCTTATTTGGAATAAATTAAACTGAAATATATACCTTTAGTTATGGTAAGTTGTTCCCTTAGCTAAAATTGTGGCCGCTCCGTATCTTTTCTTATGGTTTTCGGTCCCTTTTTGAACCTATTATGTCTTCCCAAAATCACTGTTGCCATATTTATTCATTGCCCCATGGGAGATATTGTGCGACAATGTCATGTGGGAAGGGGAAGAGAGGATAATGAGAGAAAGAGATGCATGGATCTTGGCCCGTCAACCTCCTTCATCTTTTCAACATTACCCTTTTTCTTATTTGAATAATCATGTCTTCTACATTAGTTCATCTTCAAGAACAATCAGGGTGATTGTTGTAAGTGAGTAGTTAGCTATCTTTTAAAAAACAAGTAAATTGTAAATAATTACCCGAAAACACATCATATTATGTTTTTCACAAAGCGAAAGAAACACATGTCCTTAAGATCCCATGTAACCAATCTTTAATTGTATGGATCATCACTATCGTAGCATTCCACTTAGATGGGTCTGCCTTCAAGTTTGTGGCCTCTTGTATGTATGCTGGCAACAATAACTACGTGTGTGATCATTGAGCATCTATCGATAACTACAAATTGAAATTAGATGAGGAAAACTGAGCTGGTACCAATATCATTGCCTGCATATGAAAATAGCCCGAAAGTGTAAAACACACATAGCCTCTCCAAGTATCATGCAAAAATCCCACAAATTTACATTGATTGCGGTATGAGATTCATCAATGCAATGTTTTCTATCTTTTGGTTTTGGTTATGTTGAGGTTGGTTAGACAACTAGTAGACAAAATTACTGTGTATGGATGCACCGCTACATAGTGTATATACTCTTTATGTGCGAGCAATTAAAGTGAAAATACATACCTTCGTTTCATGATAGATTGTTCCCTTGTCCACAGAATGTGATTGCCCTTTCTTTTCTTGAGTTTTCAGAACCCTATTTTAACTTCCAACCCTCCCATGCTCACTATTGTGACATTCCTTGATGTCCCATATGAGATATCATATGACAGATAAAGATGGGAGGAAAGGGGGCGGAGAAGATAGAGAGGGAGGGGAGGGAGGAGAGGGAGGTCGTATAGAAGGGGAGGAGTTAGAAGCGAGGAGAGGAAAAGGGGAAATGGGTGGAGCTATAATCCCCTCATGCCAAGTAGTTTGGTGAGGGCTCCTGTCGTGCTAATCACCCTTCCTATTTAATCCTTTCTCTTCTTCTTGTTTGCATAATCACATCTTCTACTGTTGAAAATAGTCCATAAACCCGTTATATTTAAGCCAATGGTAAAAGTTACATACACCACTGCCTCTACCAACATCATCACTTGCTTACATTTAGAACAAGATGATAGTAGATACAACTCATACCAGACAAGTCGTTATGTGTAAAACACACATAGAATCTCCAAGTCTTGTGTAAAACTTATACAAATTACAACGATTGGATTTTCAACTTTGTCAATGGAATCTTTTTTCTTTTTATTTTAATCTTTTTGTGGTAGATTAGATAATTACAATACATATTGTGTTATAAGGTAACACCGTAAGAGAGCATGTACACACCTTATTTGGAAGAAATTAGACTACAAATTTATACCTTTAGTCATGGTATGTTGTTCCCTTGTCTAAATTGTGGCCCCTCCCTGTCTTTTCTTATGGTTTTGGGTCCCTCTTTGAACCTGTCACCTCTTCCCTAACTCACTACTGCCACATTTCCTTGTTGCCCCATGGGAGATATTTTGTGACAAAGTCAGGTGGGAGGGCAGAGAGGACAATGAGAGAAAGAGATGTATGGATCTTGGACCTTCATCTACTTCATCTTTCATCATTTCCATTTTTCTTATTTGAATAATCATGTCTTCTACTTTAGTTGATTTTCAAGAACAAGTAGGGTTAATGCTAGAAGTGAGTGGTTAGCTAACTTAAAATAAAAATTAAAGTGTAAATATTTTTATTGCAAAGTGAAAGAAACATATGTGCTTAAAATCCCATGGTATTATTCATTAATCTTATAAGTCATCTATCATAGCATTCCACTTAGATGGGTTCGCCTTCAAGTCTATTGCCTCTTGTATGTCTCCTGACAAGAATAACTATGTGCATGATCATCAAGCATCTAACGATAACTTCAACATGATATTAGATTCGAACAACCGGGCTAAGGGGTATTATGTTTGAATTGGTTGGGGTGCCAGGTACGGACAATAATGCAATACCTAGGCGGCACACGAGGGCCTCAACGGCAAGCCACTATGGTGCCCCATCGCTGCTCCCCCTCGATTTTTTGAAATATCATTGTGGGCACATGACCCATGAATCAGATATTAAAATGTGGATTAAAGGGTATTTTGGATACACAGAGTACACGTTGTTGAGGTATTTTGATCAACGGTACTAGGGAGAGCATGCGCAAGTTTTACTTGAGGGAACGCCAAGTCAATAGGCTAGGAGGACTTGGACACATAACACGACCACATAGTGCATAGACCCACATTATCTTTAATTATGCCATCGGTAAATTTCACTCCGCACTAGTGGTACCGATATCATTGCTTGCATCTGAAACAAGTTGAGAAGTGTACAACACACATAACCCCTCCAAGTATATCATGAAAAAGTCCCACAAATGTACATTGTTTGGGTTTGAAATTCATCAATGCACTGGTTTCTATCTTTTCGATTTGGTCATGTTGAGTTCATATACTCGTTGGTTAGGCCATTGCTATACAAAATTACTTTGTATGGATGTAGTGCAACATAGCACGTACACACTTTATGCACGAGCAATTAAACCGAAAAAATACATACCTTCGATTCATGTAGATTGTTCCCTTGTCCATAGAACGTGCTTGCCTCTGGCTTTTCTCAAGATTTCAGAATCCTATTTGAATTTTCACCTCTCCGCTGCTCATTATTGTGACATGCCTTGATGTCACCATGTGAGATATCATTTGGCAAACAAAGATGGGAGTATAACGGGGAGGAGAAGATAGAGAGAGAAGGGAGGGATGTTGTATAGAAGGGGAGGAGTTACAAGAGAGGAAAGGAAATTGGGAAAGGGGGAGACCTATAACTCCACTCATTCCAAGTAGTTTCGTAAGGGCACTTGTCCTGCTAATCCCCTTCCTATTTTTTCATCCTTTCTCTTTTTCTTATTTTTAGAATCACATCTTCTACTCTTGAAAATAGTGCATAAATCCTCAGTATATTTAGGCCATTGGTCAAAGTTGCAACCACCACTAGTTCATTTTCTCTTTTTCAACAAAGCGCTTACTGAAACCAGTGGAGCTGCCCAACAATCCTTCGAATTTACCTAGCCTAGTTATTCATGTTAAACTCTGACATCAGAAGGAATTGGAAAATGAACAAGTTTTGGGCATAGCTGTTGATTTCATAGTTTTTATTAAACGTGAATGGCCAGGGTGCTCTTACAATGTGTTGGGATAGGTCAAGTCTGCATCGTTATCCAGTAGTTACTGCTTACTGTTAATCCTGTTTTATTGTATGTTATGCCAAAGTAGAGTCCATTAAGGTGAGCACTTATATTGGCTTTTACTTGAGTTAATTCCATATGTAATTAACTATATCTTCTAAAGGTACTCAATGAGAAGTTGTTGTTGTTGTTGCCTCGTAATTATCTAACCTTACCTTTAATTATTAGTTGTACTTGTACTTTTCCCCCGAACTTCCCAAGGTTATTTCTTAGTGGAATACTTTGATGCAATGTTTTATCTACCAACATCATTGCTTTCTTACATTTAAAACAAGCTGATAGTTCATACAACTCAATCTAGGAAAGTGGCTATGTATAAAACACACATAGAATCTCCAAGTCTAGTGCAAAACTCCACTAAACGATGATTGGGTTTTCAACTTCATCAATGCAATGTTTTTATATTGATTTTAATCTTTTAAGGTTGATTGGGAAATTACTATACACAACATCTTATATGGAAACACCATAATAGGGCATGTACACCTTATTTGGAATAAATTAAACTGAAATATATACCTTTAGTTATGGTAAGTTGTTCCCTTAGCTAAAATTGTGGCCGCTTCGTATCCTTTCTTATGGTTTTCGGTCCCTTTTTGAACCTATTATGTCTTCCCAAAATCACTGTTTCCATATTTATTCATTGCCCCATGGGAGATATTGTGCGACAATGTCATGTGGGAAGGGGAAGAGAGGATAATGAGAGAAAGAGATGCATGGATCTTGGCCCGTCAACCTCCTTCATCTTTTCAACATTACCCTTTTTCTTATTTGAATAATCATGTCTTCTACATTAGTTCATCTTCAAGAACAATTAGGGTGATTGTTGTAAGTGAGTAGTTAGCTATCTTTTAAAAAACAAGTAAATTGTAAATAATTACCCGAAAACACATCATATTTTGTTTTTCGCAAAGCGAAAGAAACACATGTCCTTAAGATCCCATGTAACCAATCTTTAATTGTATGGATCATCACTATCGTATCATTCCACTTAGATGGGTCTGCCTTCAAGTTTGTGGCCTCTTGTATGTATGCTGGCAACAATAACTACGTGTGTGATCATCGAGCATCTATCGATAACTACAAATTGAAATTAGATGAGGAAAACTGAGCTAAGGTATTTTGTTTTGACTTGCATTGGTTGCGGTTCTAGGTGCGAACAATAATGCAATGCCTAGGTGGCACACGAGGGCCTCCACGGCAATTCACTGTGTTTCCCCACACCCCAACCCCCTCAATTTTTGTAAATATCGTTGTGGTCACATGGCCAACATATCAGATATTAAAATGTGGACTGAAGGGATACACATATTTTTTCATCGAGGAAATGCCATGTCAAGAGTGTAGAAGGTCTTGGACACACAACACGGTCCTACAATGCATATACTGACATTATCACCTAGCCATTGGCAAAATTTCCTCCACCACTGCTGGTACCAATATCATTGGCTGCATATGAAAATAGCCCGAAAGTGTACAACACACATAGCCTCTCCAAGTATCATGAAAAAATCCCACAAATTTACATTGATTGCGGTATGAGATTCATCAGTGCAATGTTTTCTATCTTTTGGTTTTGGTTATGTTGAGGTTGGTTAGACAACTAGTAGACAAAATTACTGTGTATGGATGCACCGCTACGTAGTGTATATACTCTTTATGTGCGAGCAATTAAAGTGAAAATACATACCTTCGGTTCATGGTAGATTGTTCCCTTGTCCATAGAATGTGATTGCCCTGTCTTTTCTTGAGTTTTCAGAACCCTATTTTAACTTCCAACCCTCCCATGCTCACTATTGTGACATTCCTTGATGTCCCATATGAGATATCATATGACAGATAAAGATGGGAGGAAAGGGGGCGGAGAAGATAGAGAGGGAGGGGAGGGAGGAGAGGGAGGTCGTATAGAAGGGGAGGATTTAGAAGCGAGGAGAGGAAAAGGGGAAATGGGTGGAGCTATAACTCCCCTCATGCCAAGTAGTTTGGTGAGGGCTCCTGTCGTGCTAATCACCCTTCCTATTTAATCCTTTCTCTTCTTCTTGTTTGCATAATCACATCTTCTACTGTTGAAAATAGTCCATAAACCCGTTATATTTAAGCCAATGGTAAAAGTTACATACACCACTGCCTCTACCAACATCATCACTTGATTACATTTAGAACAAGATGATAGTATATACAACTCATACCAGACAAGTCGTTATGTGTAAAACACACATAGAATCTCCAAGTCTTGTGTAAAACTTATACAAATTACAACGATTGGATTTTCAACTTTGTCAATGGAATCTTTTTTATTTTTTATTTTAATATTTTTGTGGTAGATTAGATAATTACTATACATATTGTGTTACAAGGTAACACCGTAAGAGAGCATGTACACACCTTATTTGGAAGAAATTAAACTACAAATTTATACCTTTAGTCATGGTATGTTGTTCCCTTGTCTAAATTGTGGCCCCTCCCTGTCTTTTCTTATGGTTTTGGGTCCCTCTTTGAACCTGTCACCTCTTCCCTAACTCAATACTGCCACATTTCCTTGTTGCCCCATGGGAGATATTTTGTGACAAAGTCAGGTGGGAGGGCAGAGAGGACAATGAGAGAAAGAGATGTATGGATCTTGGACCTTCATCTACTTCATCTTTCATCATTTCCCTTTTTCTTATTTGAATAATCATGTCTTCTACTTTAGTTGATTTTCAAGAACAAGTAGGGTTAATGCTAGAAGTGAGTGGTTAGCTAACTTAAAATAAAAATTAAAGTGTAAATATTTTTATTGCAAAGTGAAAGAAACATATGTGCTTAAAATCCCATGGTATTATTCATTAATCTTATAAGTCATCTATCATAGCATTCCACTTAGATGGGTTCGCCTTCAAGTCTATTGCCTCTTGTATGTGTCCTGACAAGAATAACTATGTGCATGATCATCAAGCATCTAACGATAACTTCAACATGATATTAGATTCGAACAACCGGGCTAAGGGGTATTATGTTCGAATTGGTTGGGGTGCCAGGTATGGACAATAATGCAATACCTAGGCGGCACACGAGGGCCTCAACGGAAAGCCACTATGGTGCCCCATCGCTGCTCCCCCTCGATTTTTTGAAATATCGTTGTGGGCACATGACCCATGAATCAGATATTAAAATGTGGATTAAAGGGTATTTTGGATACACAGAGTACACGTTGTTGAGGTATTTTGATCAACGGTACTAGGGAGAGCATGCGCAAGTTTTACTTGAGGGAACGCCAAGTCAATAGGCTAGGAGGACTTGGACACATAACACGACCACATAGTGCATAGACCCACATTATCTTTAATTATGCCATCGGTAAATTTCACTCCGCACTAGTGGTACCGATATCATTGCTTGCATCTGAAACAAGTTGAGAAGTGTACAACACACATAGCCCCTCCAAGTATATCATGAAAAAGTCCCACAAATGTACATTATTTGGGTTTGAAATTCATCAATGCACTGGTTTCTATCTTTTCGATTTGGTCATGTTGAGTTCATGCACTCGTTGGTTAGGCCATTACTAGACAAAATTACTTTGTATGGATGTAATGCAACATAGCACGTACACACTTTATGCACGAGCAATTAAACCGAAAAAATACATACCTTCGATTCATGTAGATTGTTCCCTTGTCCATAGAACGTGCTTGCCTCTGGCTTTTCTCAAGATTTCAGAACCCTATTTGAATTTTCACCTCTCCGCTGCTCATTATTGTGACATGCCTTGATGTCACCATGTGAGATATCATTTGACAAACAAAGATGGGAGTATAACGGGGAGGAGAAGATAGAGAGAGAAGGGAGGGATGTTGTATAGAAGGGGAGGAGTTACAAGATAGGAAAGGAAATTGGGAAAGGGGGAGACCTATAACTCCACTCATTCCAAGTAGTTTCGTAAGGGCACTTGTCCTGCTAATCCCCTTCCTTATTTTTCATCCTTTCTCTTTTTCTTATTTTCAGAATCACATCTTCTACTCTTGAAAATAGTGCATAAATCCTTAGTATATTTAGGCCATTGGTCAAAGTTGCAACCACCACTACCTCTACCAACATCATTGCTTGCTTACATTTAAAACAAGCTGATAGTTGATACAACTCACTCCAAGCAAGTGGATATGTATAAAACACACATAGAATCTCCAAGTCTACTACAAAACTTCCACAAATTATGGATAATGGGTTTTCATCTTCCTCCAATGCAATGTTTTTATGTTGATTTTAATCTTTTGAGGTTAAATGGACAATTACTATACAAAATATCTTATAAGGCAACACCATAATAGGGCATGTACACACCTTATTTGGAAGAAATTAATCTAATATATATAATTTTGTCATGTTATGTTGCTCCCTTGTCTAAAAATGTGGTTGCTTCCTATCTTTTCTTATGGTTTGGCTCCTCTATGAACCTGTCACCTCTTCTCTAAATCATGGTTGCCACATTTTCTCGTTGCCCCATGGGAGATATTGTGGGACAAAGTCAGGATGGAAGGGGAAGAGAGGACAATGAGAGAAAGAGATGCATGGATCCTGGACCATCAATCTCCTTCATCTTTTCATCGTTTCCTTTTTTCTTATTTGAATAATCATGCCTTCTACTTTAGTTGGGCTTCAAGAAAAAGTAGGGTGAATGATGTAAGTGAGTGGTTAGCTATCTTTTATTAGAAGAAGTGTAAATATCTACCCGAAAGTGTGTCATACATTTTTTATCGCAAAGCGAAAGAAATGTATGTCCTTAAGATCCCATGGTACCATTCATTAATCGTATGGGTCGTCGCTATCGTAGCATTGCACTTAGATGGGTCCGCCTTCAAGTTTGTGGGTGTCTAACATCTACCGATAACAATTAGCTAAGGACAATTGGCATGTACCCACATTATCTTTAGACCATTGGCAAATTTCACTCTACACTTCCGCTACCAATATCATTGTGCTTGCATTCGAAACAACTTGAGAAGTGTAAAACACACATAGTACCTCCAAGTATCATGCAAAATCCCGCTCAAATGTACATTGATTGGGGTTCAAAATTCATCAATGCAATGTTTTCTATCTTTTGGTTTTGATCATGTTGAGGCCGGTTAGACAATTACTAGACATAGTTACCTAAGATGGGTTTGCCCTCAAGTCTGTGGCCTCTTGTATGTGTGCTCACACCAATAGCTACATACGTGATTGTCGAACATCTATCGGTAACGACAATATAAAATTAGACGAGGACAACTAGGCTAAGGGGTATTTTGTTTTGACAATCATATTTCGATAACTATAAATCCAAGTCAGTCAACGGATAATTAAACATGGTTTCCATCATAGCCGGGGAACAATTAGTGCGTCAATATTTCTGATGGTAAGAAGTGTTGTGTATCTTTATAGTGGTGTGTGTCACAAGGCCTTTGAGAGGCATTGTGGGCCCTCATCACATATGTAATAGTGGTTACAGAAACAAAATAACTTATGATATAATCACTACCTTACTACCTGTAAACAAAACATAATTGAGAATTCTTACTTATTACCTACTGATTTTGACAGTCCTGCCCATGATATTTCTTAATTGTACCTAATATCAAGACCATTGTACCAAAGTTTTGGTGGTAGTTCATACTCCATCCTAAACTTCACGAGTGAAGAATTTATACATACATCACATAATTTTTCATAACAAAATCAACATGAAAATAACAACATATATCATATCCAACAATGCCTCAAGCCATATATAAAAAAAATCGCATACATTATCTATCATCTCTCTCAACAAATAAATACAATAATATCACATCCATCATCTATTCTCTTCTGAACCTAAGATATACATCATCTCTTATCTTCTTAAATATCCAATAAAATAAATAACTTCTCATCTCAAGCCTACCACATAGACACATGCACAAGCAATCATCTGTTCTTTGTCAATCTAACATAGCCACAAGAAATAAAACCATAATGTTTCATCGGTTACTGAATAAGGAACACAAATCCAAGTTTTGAGCCCAAAAAAGAATTGAGGGATCAGTGGATAATACCTCAAGGGACTTAGGGAAGCTCAAATCCAAGATTTATTGGGGGAATAAAGAGGAGATCTGGAGGGGATTTAGAGGTGGTTGAGAGAGGTTTTCTCCTCTATTCATCGACCTTCAAATAAAGAAGAATCACATGGGGTTCACGAGAGTGGGTTGGGCCCCACACACGACCCTATGTATGCGGCCACTTTTATCTTCACGGGGAAACACCAAGGGCCTTGGCGTCTGGGCTGATGATGGAAACACCGTGGGCCACTACATTTGGTCTTTTCCACCTCCCACTATTAGTGGGGAGGACCAACGCATGGGCCTCGAGCGCAAACACCTCTGGCCGTGCCATTTCTCGTATAACACATATACCGTGGGGGTAGGGTTATAGAAAATAATTAGACCATAAAAACTCCTAAAACAAGGTTAGCGTGTGCTATTCATTAATACCCTGAAAATAATAATTAGATGTCTAAGACTGGTGAATGGATAACCTATGCTACACATATTTCTACACATACTAACGTGGAACTCACAAAAAGATAGAACAATACACACATGGTAGAGCAATGTGTTTGTACCGTAGTAAGGTTATGACAACAATTGATGTGGTGGCAAGGGCTCATGGTGCACACATCATATACCTAAAGGGATTTAGCGAACCTCGAATCCAAAAAATTGGGAGATATAAAGAGGATTAAGAGGAGGCTCCACCCTCGTCCCTCCGTGACCACTTACCTCTTCGCAGAGAAACATCGAGCGGGCCTTGGCGTTTGGGTCGAGGGTGGAAACACCATGGGATACTATATTCGGTTTGTGCCGCCTCTGCTGTCAGCGAAAAGGACTAATGTGTGGGCCATAGGGAAAATGACTTTGACCCTACCGTTTCTTGTGTAACACATATGTCATGGTGGGTGGTGTTTTAGAAAATAACTAGGTCATGTTAGTTTGTGCTAATCTTCACCAATAGGATCAAAACAAATAGTTTATGCTACACAAAATTTTGCACATATGAAATATGGAACTCACACATACTAACAATAGAACAATACACACATGACCGACTAGTGTGTTTTGTACCATAGCAAGGGTATGTCATCGATTGATGTGGTGGCAAGGGCTCATGGGGCATGTAGACAATAGTGGAGTGATAGTTAGGATCATCTCCATTAAACCCTTCAAAAGGAAGGTTGAATTTCATTTTCTTGGGACGATCACCGACATATATTTCCACATTCACACTAATAGGTCCCAAACAAAGTCGCCCATTGAGGAGTTTTTTTCTTCACACGACATGATTCATCCAACTGAACATTTCGAAACATGTCAAATATTGAGGGAGGCATCATGAAGCGAATACACGTAGGACGATTACAATTAGGTATTACTCGATGACATAAATATGTAGACCTGTTGACCCGATTTGTATTGGACATCCTAGTCACATAGTAGACCCAAATATATCCAAAGGGTATAATTCTCGGTTGAATATGGAAACACCACTTTGGTTAATAGGTACCACAAGTAAGCCAGGCATGCTGATGCACAATGCCATCATTGGCATCCGTATGATGGCCTCCTGCTCAGGCCTATCTTAGCCTCTTATGTGTCACCTTCCTGATATTTTTCTCGCCTTTTACAACTGGCACATGGGTAACACAAATATACTCACCAACCTATTGGCGCCAATTAGCAGTGTCCACATTCCTGGTCTTCCCTCGATCGGATGCCCCAAGATCATCGCAAAGTCCTATAGGGTCACAGTAATTTCCTCACAATACATGTCAAAATGGAACGAGTGTGTCTTGGTCCTCCAACGATCCAATTGAACGGTGATGGGATAGTGGTTTACCGTAGGAGGGAGGGGGAGGGCTTGAACCGCACTACAAATGAGACAAGACCGGATCTCTGGAAGTACAACACTTGATGCTTGTCGCAAGGCCAGTTGAAGGCATTCTGCCCCCTTATACACATATGTAATAGTGGTTGAAGAAAGAAAACAATTTGTGTTACGATCGCTAACTTACTACTGTGATGAAAACAATAATTCACAAATCTTACTTATTTCATGTTGATTTTGAAGGCCCCGCACATGATGTTACCTATTGTACTGATTATCAAGACAATCGTACCAAAGTTTTGGTGGCAGTTCATACTCCATCCTAAAACTCACGAGTGAAGAATTTATGCATACATCACATACTTTGGCATACCCAAATCAACATATAGATGACAACATATATAATATCCAACAATGCCATCTTTACAACCGTAATATGCTACCATATACATAGTACCAACATGCAAACAAAGTGGGAGACAAATAACTCTAGGGAAAACATCTCTATCAATCCATATACACACAAAAATTCACATGCAACATCTATCATATCTTCTGTACTCTTCCATGCACACAAAAAAATCACATACATCGTCTATCATCTCTCTCAATCCAATTTTTTTAAAAGTATGACATACATAGTCCATCATCTCTTCTCTTCTCAAACTAACATATGCATCATCTCTTCTCTTCTTAAATACCTAGCAAAACGAAATATCTTCTCCTCCCAAGCCCATCATGCACATACACACATGCACAAGTCATCATCTATTGTCTATCAACCTAACATAGCCAAAATCCATAAAAAAATCTCGGTGTTTCACCAATTATCGAATAACGCCACACAAATTCAAGTTTTGAAATAGAAAAATAATAAAGGAATCGGTGGAGAATACCTAAATGGACTTAGCGGACCTCAGATCCAACAATTTTCGAAGGAATAAAGAGAAGATCTAGAGAGGGGGGGGGGGGGTCTTCAGCCACCAAAAAGGAAGAAGAACCATGTGGAGGCGCGCGAGTGGGACGGACCCCACCCGCGGCCCTTCACAGGGAAACACCGAGGGGCCTTGGCGTCCGGGCCGGGTACAGAAACATCCGTGGGCCACTATATTTGGTCTGTGCCACCTCAGGTGATCAGCGGGAAGCACTAACGCGTGGGCCCCTGAGGCAAATGCCTTTCACCTCGTCGTTTATCGTGTAACACATATACCGGGGTAGGTGGTGTTTAGAAAACAATCAGTGCGTGAAATGCTCCTAAAATAGGATACATTTGTGGCAATCTTCATTAATAAGGTCACAATGATTTTAACCAATGTTTAAGATTACAGTTAATGGATACAATCTTTCTTTTTGGGAAAACTGATACAATCTATATTACACAAACCTTGCACATACAAAAAAATGGATCTCACACAAAATAGTGGAGTACTACTAGAACAAGATACACATGGGAAATGGCCAAGAAGTGTGTGTTTTGTACCATAGCGAAGTGACGTGGTGGCAAGGGCTGATGGGGGCACGCCCCTCCAAGGAAGGAAACATTGGTGTCCACACACACGCCGGCCGCAGCTGATTGCCGTCTCTCCCTCCCAGCTGCCTTTTTCTCTCCTCCATCACCACCACCTCCCATCCATCCTCTTTCTCTCCCTCCCCACCCCCTCTCTCTCTCTCCGCCCCGGCACCCATCTCCACAAAACCCTAAAGCACGCGCCTTTCCCCACCCACACTCCCCCCAAATTCCCGCAGGAGCCGCCGCCGCGGAGACCCAGCCCCCGCCCGGCCCTCGCTGCGATCTGTCCGCCGGCGGTCGCGACGCCCATCCCCGTGGATCGCGCGGGCCGAGGCACGGGCGGCGAGTCTCGTCCTCCTCCTCCAACTCACAGGTTTGGTTTGATCCACCCGATCCCGTCTCTGTGTACTCCTCCTGCTTTTTCTTGGTGGATCTGGCGAGCTGGGGCAGGAGCTCCGTCGTTTTCACCCCAATCTCCCGGCATCCTTTTCTTTCCCCGCGCCAAATCTTTCCGTTTCTTGCCTTCTCTCCAACGCCCCGCGGTAGATTCACGACCGGCGGGTGAAAAAAAAAACCGTGGATTTAATATCCGTCTCGTCTAATCGGCTGCGATATGTCCGCCCCATTTTGGTTTAGTGATTTCATGGAGGAGGATTTGATGCTCGTTCCTTTGCGTGGTTTGCGTGGTCCAGCAAGTTTTCGTAAGGGGATCTGCTGGCTCGTCCGGGGATGGGACACTTTTTTTGCCTAGGTTTCGCGGCTATCATTTCATGGATCTCGCGAGGAGGACTCTCCGCCAGGCCAAGAGCGGTGGGGAGAGGGGCTCATGGGGGGTGGGCTGCACTGTTTGCCTTGCTTGCTTTTTTCTCTGTGTGGGGTCTCGGCAGTGTTTCCAGCTGTGCATGGCCCTCTCGGGACTCGAGCTCCACCTCCAACTCTGTGGCTCTCGGAAGCTGTCTATATTTCATGTCGCCAAAAAAAATGTTGAAGCTTGGACTGCAGTCAGTAGCAAGGTCGACCTGGAATGCACAGCTTTGCTTAATTCCTTAGCCGAGTATAAAGTATAATTAGCTAGCTGTGCGTGCGTATTCGGCTCCGCATGCGTACGCGTTTCGTTTCGGTATCGTCTGCTCAGGATTACTAGTTTGGGAATGTAGTAGCTGGGAAGTACTAGCTTAGCTTCCATGAGCAGTGTGATGTTTACTTTGTGTCGTGTTCTCTATATTCCATGAGCTGATTGTGCTTGCTTGCATGCATGCATACATGCATGTATATGACTTTGCGTTTTACTCCTCGTCTAATGCTTGCTTCTTTGCTTGTTTCAGGCTTTCTACCTAGCTGGCCATTCATCTTTCGCGGGATGTTTATTCGGGATTCTGTATGATGATCCAATATGTGTTTTGCTCCTCTTGCATTTGCATGTGCTTCGGTGTTTGAGCTGTTCGGTTCCGTTGCCAGATCATCATCACAGGATTGACCTGCACGACAAGGTGTTGTGTGTCGTGTGCAAGTACCAATGGAAGTGGCTGTAGTAGAGGAGAACGATGGAGGTGGCGGCACCGGTGATCCTCTTGGAGGAACTTGTGCTGCACCAGCAGAACTACCGAAGAGTCAGGGTGCAGTAGTCGCTGAAACTGATGACACATCAGCAGAGCAGCCATGCAAGCATTTCTCCATGAGGTAATCATCTCTGTTACCTCGTTAACCGTCCTATCATGCTATATGGCACTGTTTGACAGGCCAGCTTACACTTCTGCTCAATTCTTTTAAGAGCTTACATTTGCATATTCGTCTGTGTTTCACCATTATAAGCATGCATTGTAAGTTTGTAACATGCATATGTATGACTATGTGCATTTATTAGTCTTGGTTAGCAGTGATTTCTGCAAGCTACTTGTTACATTTGGTGTTTCGTTGTCTCTCACTCTTTTGTACTCCCTCCATTCCATAATGTAGTGCATCTTTTGATTTTAAAAAGTCAAACATGTCTATATTTGACCAAGATTATAGAAAAAAGTATCAATATATAAATTCCAAAATTACTATCATTAGAGTCACCATGAAGTGTACTTTCATATTATATGCATTTTATATTTTAGTTGTTAATAGTTTATTCTATAAACTTGGTCAAATGTAGAGATGCTTGACTTTTCTAAAACAAAATACGCACTACATTTTGGAACGGAGGGAGTACTACTTTATATCCACGAAAGCCTTCAGTATGCTACCCGCAAAAAAAAAGCCTTCAGTATCCATGCATCTGAGCACATGATCATCACTGCTACACAAATGCGAGTGTGTCTTTATTGACTAATTATTGTGTGTTTTTCACATTTTTCTTGTTTATGTGGATGCATGCATTTATTTTAGCCATGCTGTATTTTTTTTTGAAATATATTTTAGCCATGCTGTAGATTTGTTTGTATCTGTGTACCTGACATTTTTTTTACGTGTTATAACTTATGCATCAACAAGCTGCTCTGAATACAACAGGCTTCTTAATATGTTCTACATACAACATTTGCATAATCTACTTCTCACTTTCATCAGTCTGCACATCCCCTCCTCTTCCATGGCTGGTACCAAACCTCTGTCTGGGCAGTTGTTAACACCGTCACATTTCCATCCGGCTCACATGCACCTGCAGTGGTTCCTGAACAAGTGAACAGCAACATCCGCTTCGATTTTTTGCACACTGCTTCTTTCCATCATTAGGCAGCAAGTCAGTGCTAGGAGCACTGACAGGCTCGCTAGATGCGATGCGACACACACATCGGGTGAAGGATGCAACCACACTTTATCTACCTCTCTCAGCCTTATATTTTTACCATCAGGACCAGTTTCAGTGTTGAGAACCTCCTCTCCCAGACAGCGGGAGATTCATCGGCTGCCACATCAGCTTCCGGGTCTCAAGTTCCATCAGTTTTCACTCCCATTGTGCTAGGAAGCTCTCCTGTGTATCTGACATTTTCATAGAACCAGCTGATCAATATAACAAAATGAACCTATATAATTTGGATTCTCATTATAGTGTGTCCTAACTTTGTTCCCATTTTTCTAATGCCTAGATTTGCATGTAAAGGATGGTTCGAAGTTAGAACATATTCCTCTCCAAAATTTACAGTATCTTCGAAGGTTTCCATGTTTAATCATTTGCAGTGTTAATCATTTTTCCATTGCAAGTGGACCAAATTGCCCTTGAATTCTCTGCCACGTTCATAGCGTTCTCCCTCAATCCAGGATTGTCAGGTGTTAGGGCCAAGGCTGCGATGCCAAGGAGTACCGGCAAAATCTGAATTTACATTATGGTCGAAGGAAAACGTTTCCATGTTTAATCATTTGCAGTGTCAAGAGATTTTAGAGTTTATATTGATCAACCGTGCACCCCTTTCAGATGGCTAGAACTGTTTAATATGCACTTCATTAGTTAAGTCTTTTATTGCTGATATAACAGTTTTTGCGTCATCAGTATATCTGTCCCACTGTGCTGGCATGGATGTGTGTTTTATGAAAATGCAACCATTTTCATTTCTTCCTTATCGTTTGTTGAGAAAACCAACTGTTTTCTAGTTGGCTTCACAATCTCTCTGTCTCTCTCTGTCTCTCTCTCTCTCTCTGGAATATATCAGACGTGCAACCTCTTTTCTTTCCCTTTGTAACCTAACAAGTCCTATTTCTGTCTGACATGATTCCCGTTGGTTATTTTCTATGAAATTGCTATTAATATACTCAATTATTTTAGTCATATATCATATATGCATTAGTGTGTTTTAGCCATAGTTCATTTAAACCAATTACAATTTGTCATGTCTATTTGCACTTAACCCAATATGAAAGAGTACAATGTATCAAGTCTGTTTTATATATTTGAACAAAAAATCTGTTATATATATTCTCACATCAGAAGAGGTTACTATTTGCATTGTGTTAGTTCTCCCGCATGTCTATAACGGCCCTCTGTCTGAACAGCAAGGTTTATGGTACAACCTATATCTGAATGAATCTGGCTCACTTTTTTTGGAGAGAGAATCTATTTACACTTTTGTGTGAGAGAGAATCTGTCTACACTTTGTGTTGAAGTGGTTTTGAATATTGTAGGCCCTATATGAGTTTACACTTTATTCACTGAAGCAAACAATGTGCTTTTCCGTACGATATGTATCTTACAATGATCTATTTTTATGCCAGCGGGTATGTTTCTCAGAAGATGGATGCAAAATTTTGCTCTCTATCTCAGATTTTTCATGGTCAGCAACAATTGGATGAAAACCATAACAGTTTGTACCCATTTTCGGTAGCAAAGTTTCGACGATGGGATTGCTCCGTGTGTTTGGATGAGGCAAAAATCTTAGATGACAGAACAACATCACGAGCTGTTTTTACGGCGAAGAATGTCTCAAGGGATGGTTGCTCTATTAGATTTGTTCGGAGTACTTTAGTGCCTACTAGCCTTGATTTCAGAAGCTTATTTCCTTGCACACAACAGTTAGCTCAAGCGAAGAATCCTGATAGATCAGCACTTTTGAAGAGTAACCTAGAAAACAATTGCAAATGCAACTCACCCTATGAGGCGAATACTGATCCACCCATGAAAGGTATGGCAAGGCTTGCTAAATTCCTAATTGGAGTAGCATTTTCTGACATAAATGTAGCTAACATAACTGTTATATCCTCAGATTTACAGGGGCCGTCAACTAATCAAGTTATAATTGCAAATATCTTAGATAATGCTTCTGTGGATATCATGGCTTTACCCGAAGATTCCAAGATTAGAGCAAACAGAGAAGGAAATGCCATTGCAATCCCATCCAGTTCAAAACTTCATGAAGCAACTGTGATGCTAAATGCAGCAGAAAATGGAAAAAACAAAGAGGTACTGAGTGTTGACCACACTATTCCCAATTTTGCCAAACCAATATCTGGGCAGAAAGGTGATCAGGTCTGTAACAGTGGTCCATGTGAAGAAGTAGCTCCAAAAAGAAGTATTGGATCTACATGTAAGAAGAAGAAAGGCAAGCCTAATGTGCAGGTTGGCAGTTCAGATGTAAAAATCGTCCGGAGAAAGCAAATAAAGCTTCGGCTGCTATCAGAAATCATCAATACTGACCCGGCTGGGGGTTCAAGAAGTGATATTGAAGTTAATGGTGAAAAGGTTGCTGATATCTGCGACGATGATAGAAGTACGGATAATGTTCTTTCTGTTGACCACCAGGCAGTGGGAGAAATCTTGTCAAAAACTATGAAGAACAAGGCAAACGACAAAGGAGTTGATGTTGTAGATGATGAATCTTCACTTATGAACTGGATGAAGAAAATTCCGAAGAGATTAAGAACTGAGAAGAAAGATTCAGAACACAAGGATTGTGATTCTTCTGCTTCAAAACCTACTGCAGATGTATTTGCCTCTAAGGATACGCATCAAGATTTTCTATCCTCAGGTTGGAAATTGAGCAAGAAAAACACCCTACCTACTACCAGTATGCAGCAAGGTGATGAAAATATTCCGAATGATAATCTGGAGAGAAATAAGCAGACCACAGATGACATGAGGCAAATGGAAGCTGAGAACTCTACAGAGAGGTCCTTATCAAACATAAAAAACATTAGTTTGAGTAAGAGGAAAATGCCTCCAACCGCCAGTGTCCAGCATGATGGTGGTGTTCCTGTTAGCCGACAGATGGTGGGAGAAATATCGTCAAAAACTGGTATGAAGAAGACAAAATACAAAGGAGGTGATGCTGTTGATGATGAGGGATCTTTACTTATGGAGTGGATGAAAAGAATTCCTAAGAAATTAAGAACCGAGAAAAAAGACACAGAATACAAGGATAATGATTCTTCTGCTGCTAATTCAAAATATACCACTGTTGATAAAGTTGCTTTGAAAGATGTTCAAGACGATTTTATATCCTCAGCTCAGGAATTGAGCAAGAGAAAAATACTACCTACCAGCACTAGGGAAGGTGCTGAAAATATTCAGAACAATAATCTGGCGAGAGAAGTGCAGAACACAAATGACATCTGCGAAACTGAATCCGAGAACTGTAGGCAGAGGTCCTTGTCAAAGGTAAAAAAGACGAGTTTGCGTAAGAGGAAAATTCCTTCAACTGCCAACGCACAACATAATGATGTCAACACTGAAGAGACGGCTGTACTCAGGACAGATGATCAATGCCAAATGGTACCCAGAAGCTCTGTGCAGCGGCGCCTGGCAAAGGTAAGAGTAAAGAACCATGTTGCTTATAGGTTGCCGGCTTCGCTGGTTTAAATTAGTATGACAAACTATATGCATACTACCCCCCTCCCTCCTTCATTGAGCTTGATGATCTTATGGTTAATATGAAAATTTCTCACCTTCAATTTACATCCTGTATTAATTATTTTACTGTATTTAATGTGGTGGAATATTAGTGTTAACACAATGAAAAATTATAGTGCTTCTCTGCGAAATATTGTAAGAGAGTAACTATGTTGCCTCATTTATTTCCTCAGGTTTCTCCAGGTAAGCGTGTTATCCGGAATGTGACTGCTGTTGGGAAGAAACTACCTAAGAAGAGAAATAAACAAACGCAAGAAGTGATGCACGAAAAACATGCCATGATAGATGACATCCCAATGGACATTGTTGAACTGCTTGTGAGAACTAAGGATATGAGACCTCTGATAACTGAGACCGATTCTGCTGATATTAGTCATACTCAATCCAAGATAATGGAAGATGAAGATTGTACTGTAATAGCTGCCGAGGATGGTCCAAATTATGCGTCAAGTGTGATTGACACTTCTCAGCAGAAGGGTCTTTTGGAACCAGATAGTTACCAGAATGCATTACAGAATCGTGTAGCGGCCACCACACAGGCTACCCATACACATGCTCTCAAATTACAGAATCCTGGGCATGTAAATTCTATCCAGGAACCACAGACGCATTTGGGCATGAGAGCATTAGTCACTATTGCTGCAACCTCGCCATTATTATCACAAGACGAGGATCAGACTCTTACTGAAGCAACACCTGAATGCTGGAGCCATAAAGGAGCAAAGAAATCGATGTGGGAATCTTTCAAGGCAGTTCCAAGGGATTTATCAACCTCAAAAGGTTGTGCTCAGTTCAGATCTGTCATTGACACAGTTGATTTAACTTACACTCATGTGGCTGGAGCTTCTAACGATTATTATCCCACTCGCCAGCCATTAATTCCGGCACTTGACCACTATACAAATAGAGCAGTTAACCCAGTCCAGGCAAGAAGTTTTCCAAGTTCAATGTCAACCATGGAAGCTGGTAACCTGTGTGATCGAAGAAATGTTGGACATTCAGGTTTTTATCCAAGAGAAACCATGCCTGCTACTCATCCCCTGAGATTGACCGAGTCACCAATGTTAGCCAGTTTCAACTATGAAGGGTCTAGCAGGAACCAGATGGAGTTTCAACTTCGGAATTCACACTATGCACAGGATCAGTGCATCGGATCAGCTAGCACTCCGTATGGAGCACACAATCAGTACAAAGGATCAGCTAGCACATTGTGTGGTTCACATAATCAGTACATAGGATCAGCTAGCTCACTGGGTGGAGCACACAATCAGTACATAGGATCAGCTAGCACACCGTATGGAAGTAACCTAAATGCCATGGGATCAGCTAGCATGCCGTATGGAAGTAACCTAAATGCCATGGGATCAGCTAGCACACCATATGGAAGTAACCTAAATGGCATGGGATCAGCTAGCACATCCTACGGAAGTAACCTAAATGGGAAGATTCCATTGACTCTGGACGATTTATCACGTCATCCTCTCCAGCCGAATTTGCACAAACCGTTACGCCCAAATCCTAGAGTTGGTGTGCTCAGTTCCTTGCTGCAGAAGGAAATTGCAGACTGGTCGGAGAGCTGTGGGACACAGTCAGGTTACAAAATTGGTTTGTCCAAGGGGATAACATCGTTTGATATGAACAGAAGGGGAAATGTTGAGGCCTTGAACTCAGGAATGTATTCAGCAGCATGGAATGCTCGGCAGTTGAGTTCTGTTAGTTACAGTCCAGGATTTTCTTCAGTGAGGAGCGGTGCAGCTCAGTCTTGGACCAGAGATCAAGGGAGGATGACCAATCCCTTGGATAAGCTTGTAAGACAGGATATCTGTGTGACCAACAGAAATCCATGTGATTTTACTATAATTAGTGATGACAATGAGTATATGAGGGAGGACATTTGAAGCAGACGGCGATGTGCATACATTCCAAAAAGATTTAGCATAATACATTTCATCTTTGTGAGTCAAACACTGAATGCTGCATCATGAAGGCTTTGCTTGATTGTTTGTAAGGTAAACTCATTATTTCCTCGTAAAAAGATCACTGTGGTGGAAGTGAACAGTTACTTACTTTAGTAATTGATGTTGCATGCAGGCTCCTTATATGTATGCTCCCTTTTCTGGATGGAAAGATTACAGTTACAATGGGCTCTCAAATTGCAGCCTTCAGCTTATGTATGTAATGTAATATGCCAAGAAGAAATTACCCTCCCGAGGTCGCGAGAAAGCGGATGAACTATCCTCGTTTAGTTTAGAGAAAATGTGTAAGCTTTGGATTTATGGCTTGCCTGTTGTGTTATTAGCATATTTTCCTTTTACAAATGTTTGCTACTGGTGCAAGAGTTGGTTAATAGATCAGCAGATTACATCTATCTGCCAATGTTGTAAAGTATCAAATTGCAGTCCTCTTTGCTCCGAAAGGATGGTTTGTCAATGTTGGCTGATAGTTATAGATGCAAGATGTTGTAAACTACTGCTGCTGTCGTTTTACTCTTTAAGTCGTGAATGATGGTCCAGTCTAATACCCAAGAAGATTATACTTTAAATGCAAGTCGTTTATCATACAATGTTCTTGTTGCTTGTCTTGTTTGAAGCGTGTTATACTGATGATTCAGCAGAATATAATCTCATTAGATTTTATTGAATGGAATTGTACACTGTTCAAGCATGTGTATCACTGTTATAGATATCACATTGAGAAGGATGATGATTCACAGGATTTCCATTGTTTTCTTGAATGGCATCAGCAGTTTGTTTCCTGTATTGTTTTTTCTTTTATTAGGGTTTAGTTTGCAGTCACTAAACTGAGTTGCGCTGAACTTGTTTTATACTTGTTTGTGTTGTTCAAGTATCATTTCAAGTATTGAACTTGTTTTATTAGTAGTATGTTGTCCAAAAGTAGCCATGGAAGTAGTTAAAAAACACAAATGGTAAATTAGGCAAAAGAAAAATCCTGCTTGTGCATGTTGCCTTGGGAACACACGCAAGCCTTTGCCCAAGGAGTGGGAGATTTCAAATTTGATCATCCACAAGAGCATGTCTTATTACAGAGGCAAAACTTGATACCTAGGAGTATTTTACATCATGAAGGTGGCAAGACGGCTCCGCCACAGTGCGCAAGAGAACTAGGAGTTCCCTCTAGCAATGAGATGCTTCTGCCATCACCTTCTATCCCATTTCGAGAATAGCCACACGCTATCTGAGCATCATGTCGTGGAAAGACTCCCACAATGTTCCTCTCGACTAAGCGAAACAAGCACTCCCACAGAAGTAGTGCCTACAAAATGAAGCGGAAAGAGTCGGATGGGAATCAAGATGTACAAGGGGTTGAGAAATTTGTTTCAAACGATCGGTGATTGGTTTGAGAAAATAGCATCAACTTGAACCTACCTTACTGACCGATTGGAGCGTTTCCGAATCTCTTTTCTAGCTACCTCCTTGTGCCTTTGAGGTTGAAGAACCGCCTTGATGGCGGTGTCGAAAACAGCCTTAATGTTCTGTCAACAATCATCAATGCATATGTGGTAGAACCATTTGAAATCTCAAGGCTTTTATTGACTGGATGTAGCAGAAGCCATACCCTTTGTGTCTTGGAGCTGCATTCTATGTAGGCCACAGCACCTATTTGTTTCCGAAGCTCCTCGCCCTAACACGTGGAAAGTTAATTTGGTACTCCCTCCGATTCATAATAAGTGTCGCTCATTTTGTACTAAGCTAGTACAAAGTTTGTACTAGATGAGCGACACTTATTATGGATCGGAGGGAGTACTATAGTATCATTTCAAAATGTCAAGGTGGTTGCTGTCATCTTCTGAGTGTAAAAGACACAAACCTGCTCAGTTGTTATGATGGAATCAGCTGCATGATCCGCAAGATAAGCTCTGTCTTCTCGGAGATCTGCGCATTTACACAGGAAATTGATGGCTCAAGAGCAGCCAAAAGATATACGTACATGAATTACTGGATAGTACACCAGAATTTGTGGATTTGAATACATCCAGCTAATAAATTGGAGAATAATGTGAGGAACATACCCAACTTTGTTCCAACAAGAAGTACAGGAAGGCCGGGCGCGTACCGGCGAAGCTCCGGCATCCACTGCTCAAAAGAAATCGAATGCAGTGAGTAATTACTTTACAATGCGCCTGCTCAGTAGAAGAGGAAGAGGGCAATGTGAGTGTACCTTCTTGTGGACATTCTCATAGCTTGCTCTGCTGGTGAGGGAGAAGGAGAGGATGAAGACGTCGGCTCCCCTGTAGCTCAGAGGCCTCAGCCTGCTGTAATCCTCTTGGCCTGCAACCCAAGACCACACCATTACATATTCCACATCGAAGTGGAGGAAGGAAGAAGAGAGGGAGGGCCTTGATTCAATTCACCTGCGGTGTCCCAGAGGCCGAGGTTGACGATGCTCCCGTCCACGGAAACGTTGGCGCTGAAGTTGTCGAACACGGTGGGGATGTAGTCCTGCATCCAGATTCCAGAATCGGTAAACAGGAGCAGCCATTTCCATTCCGTCAACAATGAAACCAGATCAAGAAGAGAGGGAGGGAGGGAGGGAGAGGGGTGGTAGAGGCTCAACGGTGGGGAACTTGTTGCAGGTGTAGCAGATGAGCATGCAGGTCTTGCCCACGGCGCCGTCGCCGACGGCCACGCACTTGATGAACCTGCTCACCGCCGCCGCTCCGCCGCTCATGTCTCCCCGCTCCTCTTCTCTCCAGCCACACCCACAGCCTGTCTGCTATCTCTCTCTCTCTCTCTCTCTCTCTCTCTACACGCACATACACTTGGTGGTGGATGGTTGCTCCAGTGAAAGCACTGCTACATAGCATCAGTGAGTGGGTCTCAGGGACCTTTTTACTGCTGCATTTGAACCCGGGCTGCCGTGCCAAGATTCTGCTTTTAATGGTAAACGAACTGCGTTGCACGTGGCCCCCTCTCTCTGACCAAAATCTGATTTGTTTTCAGGTTTTTGGATCTCCTATTCTCCATTACAATCTGTGATGATACACTCACGGGCGGCAGCAGCGAACAAGGGAGTGCTCACTCCGTGCTTGAAAGTATATACATTTTTTTTAACTGAAGTCAAACTATGCAATGTTTGATTAAATTTATGAAATATCATTAAAAGCTACAATATCAAATTAGTATCATTGAAATTTATTTTTGTATTATGCCAGTTGAATATTATAGTTGTTCATAATTTTTCCTACATTTTACTTGAGTTGTTTCTTCTACATAATTAGTTAAACTTTAACGTTAAACTTTTGGTGGAAAATAATATGGTGGAAAACTTTTAACTTTTGGTGGAAAATAATATGGTGGAAAACTCCTACATCGATGATTTCCCACCTCATCCCCGACGGTATCTCCCACTTGCAATATGCGAACAACACCATTATTATGGTGGAAAATAATATGAACTACATCACTAATTTCAAGTTCCTTCTCCTCTGTTTCAAACTCTCTCGGGCCTTAAGATTAACTTTCCAAGAGCGAGGTGCTCACTTTTAATTGCTCTCCGGCTGAATCATCTGGGATGACCGTCCTTCTCAACTGTTCTCTTGGCACCTTTCCCTTCAAAAACCCGTGGATTCCGGTATCTCCTTCTCACCTCCCTTCGAGTGTGTTCGTCCCTTATGTTCAGAAGGTAGGGAATCAGGTTATGCCTTGGCGCGGTCATTATCAATCTTTTGTCGGGACGATTTTCCTCATTAATGCTTGCTTATCTTCCCTGCATATGTTTGTGATGGGCTTTTACGCTCTCTCGAAGATTACTCATGAGGGGTTTTGTCGTGGGAATGACCCCCGGGTAGGGTCACCCAGGCGAAATAATCTTTCAAGACGAAGATCGCCAATCTAGTGACCGCCGATCTAAGTGAGGCCGACCTGAAGACCGCCATTCGGAAGAAGGCCGATCTGATCAAGGCCGACCTGAAAATCGTCGATCTAGAAAGAAGACCAAGCAAGCACAAGATCGATCCCCAGAAGGCCAAGTTGATTAGGTCGGAGGCCGATTGCCCCGGGAGAGAGAAATCAGCCTCACCTAAGTTCATTCGGCCCATAAAGACACAAAGCCATTTGAGCTAACCACGAGAGTTGACCTTGGGCCGAATGGGTGCACCCGACCCGAGGTCATCAATAGGTGATCCCGAGAGATCCACGTGGCAGACAGAACAGTACCATGCCGACCTGTCAGACGCATGATGTTCCCTCGACACATCAGCTGACAGGGCGGCGGAGGCGACAAGGCGTTGAGGTAGCCGCAAGGCTAGGCGTAGAGCACTCCAGATCTACATAGAGAGATTCCATGACAAAGTAGGGCTACATGTAACAGACCGGGATTTTCACCCAAATTAAAAAAATTGTTTGTTGCTTTATTTTGTTGCTCGTTGCCATGTTTGAACTTGTCTACATGCTTTTTATCTGCTAATTACGTCGCATGCCATCGTAAATGAAATAGGCTGTATCTTTTCACCCGTAACTCCGTTTGGGGTGTTCTTTATATGTAACTTGATTAGAATTTCATGTATTTTGTGTTTATGCCATTGTTTACTGTTGTTAAGCAACCTAAAATATGGTTTAGGGCAGAACAATACCAAATGCTTTAATCATCATGGGGCCCTTAGTGGAATGGCATGTTTAGGTTGTGCCTCACTTAAATTGACTAGCATAGATAGTTTATCTTTTGCTTCACCTCTTGTCATGTTTGTGTGCTATGCCATGCTTGAGTGAGATGCCATGTTAACAACCTTTTCTCATGTTGTGTAGCTAAACAACTTGAATCATTCTAAGTGTGCGGTAGCATCGTGTGTGACGAGTACCTCACTTAACCTGTTAGTAACCGCTCTCGACGATAGATGCGATGCCGTAGTGCGTTTTCTCATGTTGCCTTCTTGATGTTGCCTGTTGGTGATTGCTTCGTAGTAATAGATGCTTGCTCGTCGATTGCCTTTCCAGTGTTTCCTTCTTGTGTGCTTCCGCGGGTACCTCTCGGAGACGATGCGAGCTTGCGATCGACTACACCTTCGGTTTCGTCTTCTCATCAGGTAAGGGGGAGCATATATCATGCTTATAACTTTCAGCTCACTCGCGCCTAGGTGTAGGATAGAACGATTGCTTGATCCTACCACTTCATATTCATGCCTCTCAAATAAACCCAAACAGCCATTTCCTCCACATCCCAGCAAACCTTGTTCGGTTATGTTACTATTGCTCACTGCTCAGCCACTGCTTAGTATGCATGCTTAGGATGCTATCAACTGTTATCCTGTTACTCCTTGGATTGGGATATTACCATATTATATTATTATGGATGATATGATTATTATAATGTTGACTATATTTGACGATTGATGGAAGGTCTAGGCTATCCCGCCCCGACGCTTTGTTCCATTCGAGTCGCCTAGGATCCGAGTTTCGGGTATTGATTCTAAGACTGAGTGTGCCTAACCGCGTGTGGGATTTTATGGGGTCCCCTTTTCTTACCTACCTAGCTCCAAACATTTCTAGAGGTGGTCCAAGCTGATTTACCATTTGAAACTGTGTATGTGCTTGGTTGGCCCCCCAGCTGTTTTGAAACAACTCGGGCCAGTGGAGACAGAGTTCCTTTGTTGGTCCACACTGGTGAGCTAGGGAAGCCCCTGAGTTCAGGTGAGGCTAACCCCGACCTTAGCCATACGGAAGAGTCCGATCCGAGGGTGCGGCCGCTCTTGGATTGGGTGTCGACTCCCCGAGGGCCACCCGAATTTGTGCGTTGTTAGTTAGAGGGACCTGTCGTTTAGGATCTCTCGGGACTAAATCATAAAATGGTTGCCTGTGATGGGTAGAAACTGAGAGAGATGTGCATGCATGCGGAGCCTTGTAATGGGCAGTTGGTACACCCCTGCAGGGTTAAATCTTTTTGAGAAGTCGTGTCCACGGTTATGGACGACTTGAGACCTACTCCTTGTTCATAGACAACAACAACTGAGATAATCTTAATAACTTGATCAACGTGTGTGTGCCTTGACTGCTTCTTCTTCGTTGGGATGCGAAGGGGAGGACAAGGATATGATATGTGTTATGTTTGCGTAAGTAGATGATAGAAAGACTTGTTGGAGGCGATTCCTCATCGAATGCTTGGTTCTCATCTTACTCTAAAATAGATCGTTAGCCACTCATATATTGCTAGTGCGACTGCAACCTCACCACTATCCCATCTTACCATGAGAAGTTAGTTACAAGACTTGTTGATATAGCTCACCCCTTCTTTTCTCTTTTACGCACGTTATGCAAACGATCTTGGACTACAGAGGAGCTCGACGACCCCTCTTCTGGACGCCTTCGCGAAGAATCGACGACGACTAGTTAGGAGGATCTCGGAGGAGAGCCTGGACCCGTGTGGTTACGGGAATGGTGTGTTTTACCTTTGCCAATAGGCATTTGATTGTAGTCTGTACTCAGACATGTATCTTTCACTGATGTAATGTATTTAAGGCAGTTGTATGCCGATTGTATGAGATGTTGTATCCTTGTAGCTGTAATGTTGTGATATCATGTTGGAAATCCGGGGCATATGGCATTGTCATATGTCGCGCTGGGACCGATATGTGCTTCGTCCCCGGATCTGAATGGAAACATCTAGATCTAGAACAGTACCACATATCGGGCCTAACACTACAACTTTCCGCCGCTTGGCACCCGTAAAGGGCGCAGTCGGCAGGACCCAGCAGATCTCTAGAGGCCTACAGCTGGGCCCTGGACCAACCGGAGATTAATGTACTACCCTGGGCTCGGCCTGTAAGAGCCCCAGGGATCCCTCCTGCGTGAGGGGACGACCGCATTTACTTCACTTCACCCACCAGGGAGAGAGCAAGGAGAGAGCTGTGCTTAGAGCCCTCTTCTCCTTCCTCTCAAACATCTCACAGAGCATTCATTGTAGCTCGAGTTATTGCTTATAGCTAGCTCGACAGGACTAGGGGTGTTATCTCTACGGAGAGCCCCGAACCTGGGTACATCACGGTGTCTCACTATGTTTGTGCCCACTCTCGATTCCGGCACCATCGACACTCACCTTGGTTTGTCCCCCTCATTAGCCATCCCCATGGCACCTGCCGTCACATATCGACGACAGTTGTCTCCCACCGTGGGGCAGGCCGAGGCGTCGACTAGAGTTATGATCCGGACGGGATCATCCTCTTCATCGAGTGCGTGCTTTGCTTCCGGCCTGGTTCTTAGGTACGGGGCATGGGATTACGTCATCGACAATGCCTCGCGGTTCGGGACAGAAATGCCCCTGCCGCGTTGCGTCATTGTGCCTTTCGGCAGCCACCGTGTTTTTGTCGCGACCCTTCCAGAGGTTTATCCCAGGGAGGTACGTGTGTTCTCCGGTCTCATAGACCCACTGCCTCGCAGTGAGGGCTCTGTGGAATCGGAGGGCACGACTCCGCGCATCCGTGCGGAGGTTACAATGGCAAGAGCGTCAAGTCGCCACAGCTCCACCAGCACCGCAACCCGAGCTGTGAAGGAGGCATCAACTACAGCAACAGGCCCGAGCAATCTGCAGGCCGTGCTCCACACCACTGTGGGTCTCAGGGCAGATCCAGCAGCGGCTCACGCCGAGCTGGAAAGAGCTCGCCAAGCTTTGGTTGAGTAGTCAGATCGGATGGACGTTAAAAACACCGTCTGGAAGCCACAGTCCGGGAGTAAAATGCCACGCATGGCATTATGCCACGCGTAATGCCACCACTCGTGCTAGAGGATCTTTGTGCCACCGGCCAAGAGGTCGACAGAGAGCTAGCAAGGGCCCAGCAACCAGCAACGTCCACCATTGCTCCGCAGCTCGCATATAATTCTCTGGTGAAGAACATGAGAGCTGCCAAGCAGATTGCCCAAGAGCTAGAGCACTTGGAGGAAGAGGAGCTGCGAGAGAGGACGCGCTGAATGCGCGATCTTCTAGCAGCAGCAAGCCAGCATCAGAAGGCATCCACCGAGAAACCCCAAAGGCCCGCGACATCAAAGTTAGTTCGACCGACTGCAGGTGCAATACAGCAGCCGAATGCTCCACCTCGGCAGCAGCGACAGGCGTCCTCACCGCACGAGAGTCAACTTTGCATTCGGAGAAATCAAGGGGCTGGGCACAGTCGGATGGACGAGACAGAAGTGAATAGCCGGCGTCAAGAGCAACCAGCGGCATCAGCTCGGCCTGCTATGAGCAAGCGTTTGGGTCCTCGTGCGATCGCGGACAATGATGTAAGGCATCGCATTGAGCGGCTGCAGCAAGATCAGCAGCAGGAAGAGGAAGAACCAGCTGACCCGTCCTGTTTTGGGCCGCGTATTCAACAAGAGCAGTTCCCCAAAGGATTCACATTGCCTAGGTACACCCCCAAGTACAATGGATCAGCCAAGCCGCATGATTGGCTGGTCGATTATATGACCGCAGTCGGCATCGCTGGAGGCAATCGGCGTGTGGCAGTTCGCTATGCACCTCTCATGCTCCAAGGTGCAGCTCAGTCCTGGTTGAACATCTTGCCCAGGAATAACATCAATTGTTGGGTGGATTTTGATGACTCATTCGTGCGCAATTTCACTGGCACATATGAGCAGCTAGGTCTACCCCGACACTTGGCCTTGTACGTACAAGGAAAGAACGAGCTCCTTCGCGATTACCTTCAGCGGTGGATCAAGCTAAGAAACACTTGCGAGGGAGCTCATGAAATCCAAGCCATCCAGTACTTTACTGACGGTTGCTTGGATGGGTCAATGCTGAAGCACAAGCTCCTGCGCAAGGAGATCACATCTTTGGCCGATCTGATGAAGATAGCCAATTCATTCGCCGCTTCTGGTTCTGCAATGCGCCCGATCCAATTGAGTGCCAATGGCCTCCTTCAGGGGCAATCTTCTGGGCAACAACAACATTCAGCAGAGGTAGGAGGCCCCGGTCCCAATCGACGCGAGAGGCGCGAGATGCAGCGCAACAACAACAACTTCAACACCAACTTCAACAACAACAACAACAACAACAACGACTTCAACAAGAGGAAGGATGAGCATATGACAATCGGCAGGTAGCTGCAGTTCAGCAGCAGAATGCACCAGGGGCTGCAGGAGGCAGTCGTAGGCAGAAGCCTGCAGAGAGGCCGCAAGGGCCAATTCGCCCCCCATACACATTCGAGGACATGATGAACCAGCCATGCAAGATGCACAGTGGAGTAGGCAAGCCCGCATCACATATGTAACACCCTCAGATCCAGTACAGTAATCACTACAGTGATTCCACGGTTAGTGATCATTACTGTTGCTGATCAAGCCATGATCACCTTTGATCATAGCTCTGCCAATTTCCAACCCAGATAAAATTTTCAAATTGGGTAAATTATAAAACTTTGCTCCAAGAATTGTGGATGCCAGTCAATCAACATGATCATGGTTAAACCAAGTCACCCTTAGTCATTAGAACAATCACAAGTCTATGTTGATTGTGAAACCAATCTTGTGGTGTCATCAAAAATTATTTTGAAAGTTAATATAAAAATGGAAATCTTAGTTGAACCAAAATAATGGAATCTATTTATAAAATGCCTAGCAATCTTAAGCCATGATAATATAGCAATGGTTGTTTTATTAAAAATGGTATAGTAATATAAAGGAATAATATTTAAAATAAAAACAATAGTTGGGAATTGTTAAATTGCCATGGAATAAAATAAACAAGTGGGAATTTTAAATGAACTAAAAATTATGGAAACAATTTTATAAAATGCCTAATAATCTGTAGGCCATAATAAAAGTGATATGGGATTTTATTACCATGTTTAAAAATGTTAAACAAATAAAATAGTAGCAAAACAATACCATTTAATATCTTTTTAAATAAAACAAATTGCAACTGGATTTAATTAATCCGCAAACTTTTGTAGCACTGCTATACTATGTAGCACTAATATAGGAGCTAGTTACAACTTTGTATAAAATCAAATGTTGGCTAATTAAAAAATAGATAGAAAAGCAAAACAGAAAAGAAAAACAAATAAAAAAGAAACCTATTCTACGCCACGGGCACAACCCACCCGCTGGGCCAAGCCCACCACCAACCCCCAGCCCACCCCACCTCCCTCCTCCTCTTCCCCACCAACTCCCCACCTGCCCTCCGCTGTAGCCGCACCGTGGCCATGCCGAGGCCACGCCATGGCCGCCCCCACCCTCACCTGCTCCCTCCCCTCCTCCACCTGCCCCCCATGGATATTAGACCCCCCTTGCCCCCCTGGAACCCTAGATCGGGCCTAGTCGTTCCCCCCACTCCTCTGCCCCTTTTCCTCGCCATGCCCGAGCCGCCATGGCCACGAGCTCGCGAGCTCGCGCGACCACCGTGGTTCTCAGGCCTGGTCGACATGTCCAGTGAGCTCGTCGAGGTCGTCTTCATCTTCGTACGCACGGAATCAAGCCGGGACGCCTCGCACACGCCGAATCGCCGCCGTCTTCTACCTCGGGTCGCCGGAGTGTCAGTCAAATTCCGGCCGCACTAGAGCTCCCCCGAGCCCACTGCCGTTCCCTACGCGTTTCATGTGAGTTCCTTCCCGATTCCCCCTGGTTTTCCTCGTCGCCCTGTGCCCCTAGTGCCGTTCCCGTCGCTGCACGCTCCGGCCGCCGCCCGTACCTCGTCGTAGCCGCCGCTTCGGTCCGCCTCGTTGACGATGGAGTGCACCGTTGGACTCGCAGAACCGCCGACGTTCGATCCCCGCCCTCCATGCCCCTTGTGGCTCGCCGGTTTGACCTCTCCCGCGCCGCCCTCGTCGACGCAGTGGCTCCAGTCGCCGCCGTGAGCTCGATTCCGGCGAGCACTGTCCACCCCTGCCCCTGTTTCCGCCACCTACTGATGCGTAGTGCTGCGGGATCTCGGAAGAGACGGCCCGCGCGTGCTCTCGTCGCCGGAGATGGCTGCGAGGACCTCGCCGCCGGCGCCTGTGCGTGCGTGCATACCTGTTAATTGGGGTTAATCCCATGTTAGCTAACCCCCCACCCTCACTGACCGTTGGGCCCCACACACCAATTAGCCAGCTAACAAAAATCAAATGGAAAATAAAACCCCCGAACCCACTGACCTTTGGGCCCCACCCCTTTTAACTGATAAAAATGCTTAAGTTTAAAATTAGAATAACTCTGAGGGGCTGACATGTGGGCCCTCTGATATTTTAGATTAAATAAAAGGAATTACTAAAATGTGAGGCTGACATGTGGAGCCCACCTGTCAGTACTGTTGTGGATAAGGTTCTGGATAAGGTTGGATTTTAATAATAAAAGAAATTCAGAAAATTGATTCAAATGATTTAAATATTAGAAATTCAATATCTTTTAAACCGTAACTCCGATGAAAATAATTTGTATATCAAAATTGATCAAAAAAATATAACGAATACGAATACGCTATCCGTATGTCTGCCACACCCCCCTAATGCATCGAACATCGACACCCCCTCCCGGGCTGTCTGTCGGTAAATTTCCGGTACCGATAAAATTTGCCCGGATCAGAATACTTTGTATACGAGAGTTTCTTAGAACGGATCACCGAATGAAAATACGATAACCATACCTTCACCACATCCCTCTAACATAACGAACATCGAACCATCCCCCTTCGGACCGTCTGTCCGATAAACTGTCTGGTACTGTTAGAGTACCCGGATGAATTTATTTCGAACACGAAAGTTGTTCGGAATAGATCAACTAACCTGGATACACCACCCACACATGTGTCGGATATCCACGACACCTCCGGCATGATATCTCCCCCCCTCCGGACACCTTGTCCGATAATCACCTGGAGCCGGTATTTCATCCCCGGATGAATTCCCGCTCCGAGTATCGTGCATTGCACTGCGTTAGAACACCGTTAACATTTCATCTGTCATGACATGCATCTGTTTTTATATGTTTGCTGTGTATTTACTGTTTCTTCTCCCCCTTATTCTCTGGTAGACCCCGACGCTGCCGCCTACTACACCGCTGCTGAATACGACTACTTCGTCGACGATCCTGCCTCTACTGCCGAGCTTCCAGGCAAGCAAAGCCATTCTCTTCCCCAGATATCGCCTATCTTTCCGTACATTTCTCGCACTAGGCATTGTTACTACTGCTGCTACGATTACAATCCTATTCAATTGCATAGCCTGTCATTGTAGCCCCTTGATGTACCTTCCTTTAATCCTATGCTGCCTATTATTACTTATGCATTATTCAGCAGTGAGCCCTGCGCATTGTTATCTAGGATTAGATAGAGGGTCGTGATCACTCTGGGAGTGATCGCGGGAACGATTTACTACAACTGAAACATGTACGGATCAATGCAGACACCCTAGGGAACCTACAACGGCGAGACTCTGCCGAGTCGCTTCGAGTTTGGCTTACGAGTGGAATGGACTCGTATTTCACTCTCGTCGGCTCAGTAGCGTAGCATCACCGGGATGATACGAGGTTTACCTCTTTAGTTCATTCCGCTGATGTCTCTGTCAAACCTTTTTAAGTGTGCCATCGAGGGTGATACCTCCTGGTTTCACTTAATGGTAGGAACTCAAACCAACTGGTGTCCTTAAAGGTAAGAAGTCGGGCGACCCAACGGTGACCGCGAGTGGTATTGCGACGGGACGACAGGGAGGGTACGACCAGTGTACCGGTGTGCTTGGCCCCTGATCATCGGCCGCGAGAGTTACCAAACCACGAAAGTCGAGCTCCTCCAGGAGCACACGCGAGACAAGGTAAGGAGATGGTTCACCTTGTTGGTAACCGCAGTGACTTGGTGGGACGACAGGGCAGGCATCGATGTACGCTGTCGTTGTCCGCGGGTCGGTTAAGTCGAGGCAACGATAACGGTTGTCACGCAGGTTAATTAAAATGCTAAATGGTTTGGCGGATGTCTTGAGTTGGCTATATGCCATGTACGCACTACCTACCCGTGGGAATTACGAGTTATGGGCTCCTCTGCTTCGTAGTGTCGTCCGAGGACTCTTCAGACGTCAGCAGTACCGCGGCCTGCGCCGGGAAGTGGTGTTGTCTTATTTTCTCGCGCGGTGGTGTCTTATTTGGATTTGCTTTAACTTCACCGGCCAGCCACGCACCGTGCAGGAGTACGTTCGGGTTGGGGTCCAAGGCCCGGCGTACTTAGGATTTAGACCGGCGGATGGCCTCTCTGTTGAGTTTGAAAGATGGGCTATGAAGTGTCGGATAGCCTCGGTGGAGCGTTCCCTAACAAGGTTCCCGCCACCCTGGAGATCCGTGCGTGTAGCGTAACACAAGTGCACCCCTGCAGGGAAGATTATTCTATTCGAATAGCCGTGTCCACGGTAACAGGACGCTTTATGCTGAAGCTGGATCTTACAACTACAAACTATTATTATTAAACTGTATGGTTCCGGGTTTTCTTCCTCGCGGGGATGTCGAGGAGGTGAACTCGGAGGCATTGTTAATTATTACAACTTATTATTATACAGTGCTGCAGCAACTTCTGCTGCATTGTTACTTTATGCTTTATATAAACTGTTGGCTGATTCTTACCTCATGCTGCAAGACTCGTTGGAAGTTGCTAGTCTTCAATAGGCCTAGCTTCTTACCCTTATTCTGATTTCTATCTTGCAGTCCACTATATATAGCCTCTTCTTTCCGTTGATACAATGCATAATGCTTAGTAGCGGACGTAAGACTCGCGGGTATACTAGATACTCACCTGCTTTATTTCCTTTACTGTTTTGCCTGATCAGCCGCTGCAGCCGATGTTGGAGCCCAGGAGCAGGAGTTTTCGATGTCGACCACCGGAACGTGAAGATCCCCGATGACCAAGACCAGGAGTAGCTTGGAGGTTCCCAGGCAGGAGGCCTCGCCTTTTCGATCTGTTGTTATTTGTGCTAGCCTTCTTAAGGCAACCTTGTATCCTTGTGTCTGTACTCAGATACTATTGCTTCCGCTGACTTTGTGCTCTCGAGTTGTTGTATTCGAGCCCTCGTGGCCCCTGGCTTGTATTAAACAGCTTGTATTATTTTATTTGTAGAGTTGTGTTGTGATATCTCACCGTGAGTCCCTGATCTCGATCGTGTACCTTGCGTGTATGATTACTGTACACGGTCTGATTTTGGGGGCGTCACAAGTTGGTATCAGAGCCGACTGCCTGTAGGAATCCCCTAACCACTCCTTGGTCGAAGTCGAGTCTAGTATTTGCAAAACTATTTTGCTAACTTAATGTTTGGCTTACGGTCCCACATTGTTATCACCCCATGTGATATCTATGGTATTAGGATCTTTTCTCCGTACCTATGCTCTGGGACTCTGATCTCTTATCCTTGCTGGTAAGTTTTATTAACGCTGACTTTAGGTTCTCGTACCTCCTTCCTTCCGGAGAGCACTGCCTTCCCGATAATCGCTGGATTCACCTGAAGATTTCGAAGATTACTCTTTGATAAATTCCCGAAAACCTACGTGTTCGTCGCCTTTGAAATTCCATGCCACCGATAAGTCCGTGAGGATAATTACATCCACCTCCCGATCTGGAAATCACAATTTCCTTGTACTTAAGCATCAAGTTATTCCGGTGCTTCTGTCACCCGATGCCTTGGCATTCTTTCCCCTTCCGGTTGAGTGCCCATACTCACATCGGATCCTTTGCGAACCATCCGACCTTTTTGTGGATTAGTATCCGACTATTCTTACATGGCTTATTCCATGTGTCAATTGGATTCATCGTGTGAAATACCCTCCATGCCCCTCGATGATTTGTGTTATCGTCGACAACCTCCCTTGCCTCCATGCCAATACAACTTGATCATATATATCGTTCTTTGCTTTCCCTTGGGAAGGTTATACACGTGATACTTGTGTATCATCATTTTTTTCCGTCCATTGGTCTGTTGATCAGACAATGACATTTACCTTTCCGTTGGTCTGTTTGATCAGACAACCATGTTTTACCTTCCATTGGTCTGTTTAATCTTTCTTGTGATATAAATTATCTGAGCAGCGATGATTCCCTGCTTATGTAAACACCTCGGTGTACTACCTCGTCAGTAACCCTTGTTGCCATTGTTGATAACATCTCGGTAACCACCGGGACGAGAACTTTTCCAATTGGTCCGCCTCGTATTAACGAGAAGGAAAATGGTTCTCAATGTCCACTGCTCCTGGTACCGATGTTGTTGCTGACATAGCTAACAAACTATTTTCTCACAACCTTGTGTCGTGATCGCATAACATGTTGCCACCCTCCTTATTCTTGGTGGACCCATAACCCACAGTTCCACAGGACCGAAACCTGACTCTTGTCCTTTACCTTGTGATATTCCGTCCGATATCAGACTCACTGCTTGTGTTTGATGATCGGGGCCCTTTTCCCATCTTCTGTCATCGGCATGGAATACGTGCCTATCCGCTTAAAACTTTTCTCGATGTACTTCCCTGAGCTTAAACTCGGAAGGACTTTGTACCCCATACCCTTGAGCAACCCCATTTGATTGATCTTGTATCGGTCCGACCCCTTAAGCTTTACCTCTTAACCTGTTCGTGAGTGCGATGAAGCCCCGAGGAAAGGATGAAAACCCATCGAGATGCACCAATGCAAAGATATGGAGGCCTCAATGTGAAGGATGAATTTCTTCGAGTAGGACAACAGGAACCAGAAGATTTGTTAGAAGGCGAAACCGAAACTCTACCCCTTACACTACTTTTAATTCTCGGGACGAGAATTCTTTGTAGTGGTGGAGATTTGTAACACCCTCAGATCCAGTACAGTAATCACTACAGTGATTCCACTGTTAGTGATCATTACTGTTGCTGATCAAGCCATGATCACCTTTGATCATAGCTCTGCCAATTTCCAACCCAGATAGATTTTTCAAATTGGGTAAATTATAAAACTTTGCTCCAAGAATTGTGGATGCCAGTCAATCAACATGATCATGGTTAAACCAAGTCACCCTTAGTCATTAGAACAATCACAAGTCTATGTTGATTGTGAAACCAATCTTGTGGTGTCATCAAAAATTATTTTGAAAGTTAATATAAAAATGGAAATCTTAGTTGAACCAAAATAATGGAATCTATTTATAAAATGCCTAGCAATCTTAAGCCATGATAATATAGCAATGGTTGTTTTATTAAAAATGGTATAGTAATATAAAGGAATAATATTTAAAATAAAAACAATAGTTGGGAATTGTTAAATTGCCATGGAATAAAATAAACAAGTGGGAATTTTGAATGAACTAAAAATTATGGAAACAATTTTATAAAATGCCTAATAATCTGTAGGCCATAATAAAAGTGATATGGGATTTTATTACCATGTTTAAAAATGTTAAACAAATAAAACAGTAGCAAAAAAATACCATTTAATATCTTTTTAAATAAAACAAATTGCAACTGGATTTAATTAATCCCCAAACTTTTGTAGCACTGCTATACTATGTAGCACTAATATAGGAGCTAGTTACAACTTTGTATAAAATCAAATGTTGGCTAATTAAAAAATAGACAGAAAAGCAAAACAGAAAAGAAAAACAAATAAAAAAGAAACCTATTCTACGCCACGGGCACAACCCACCCGCTGGGCCAAGCCCACCACCAACCCCCAGCCCACCCCACCTCCCTCCTCCTCTTCCCCACCAACTCCCCACCTGCCCTCCGCTGTAGCCGCACCGTGGCCATGCCGAGGCCACGCCATGGCCGCCCCCACCCTCACCTGCTCCCTCCCCTCCTCCACCTGCCCCCCATGGATATTAGACCCCCCTTGCCCCCCTGGAACCCTAGATCGGGCCTAGTCGTTCCCCCCACTCCTCTGCCCCTTTTCCTCGCCATGCCCGAGCCGCCATGGCCGCGAGCTCGCGAGCTCGCGCGACCACCGTGGTTCTCAGGCCTGGTCGACATGTCCAGTGAGCTCGTCGAGGTCGTCTTCATCTTCGTACGCACGGAATCAAGCCGGGACGCCTCGCACACGCCGAATCGCCGCCGTCTTCTACCTCGGGTCGCCGGAGTGTCAGTCAAATTCCGGCCGCGCTAGAGCTCCCCCGAGCCCACTGCCGTTCCCTACGCGTTTCCTGTGAGTTCCTTCCCGATTCCCCCTGGTTTTCCTCGTCGCCCTGTGCCCCTAGCGCCGTTCCTGTCGCTGCACGCTCCGGCCGCCGCCCGTACCTCATCGTAGCCGCCGCTTCGGTCCGCCTCGTTGACGATGGAGTGCACTGTTGGACTCGCAGAACCGCCGACGTTCGATCCCCGCCCTCCATGCCCCTTGTGGCTCGCCGGTTTGACCTCTCCCGCGCCGCCCTCGTCGACGCAGTGGCTCCAGTCGCCGCCGTGAGCTCGATTCCGGCGAGCACTGTCCACCCCTGCCCCTGTTTCCGCCACCTACTGATGCGCAGTGCTGCGGGCTCTCGGAAGAGACGGCCCGCGCGTGCTCTCGTCGCCGGAGATGGCTGCGAGGACCTCGCCGCCCGGCGCCTGTGCGTGCGTGCGTGCATACCTGTTAATTGGGGTTAATCCCATGTTAGCTAACCCCCCACCCTCACTGACCGTTGGGCCCCACACACCTAATTAGCCAGCTAACAAAAATCAAATGGAAAATAAAACCCCCTAACCCACTAACCTTTGGGCCCCACCCCTTTTAACTGATAAAAATGCTTAAGTTTAAAATTAGAATAACTCTGAGGGGCTGACATGTGGGCCCTCTGATATTTTAGATTAAATAAAAGGAATTACTAAAATGTGAGGCTGACATGTGGAGCCCACCTGTCAGTACTGTTGTGGATAAGGTTCTGGATAAGGTTGGATTTTAATAATAAAAGAAATTCAGAAAATTGATTCAAATGATTTAAATATTAGAAATTCAATATCTTTTAAACCGTAACTCCGATGAAAATAATTTGTATATCAAAATTGATCAAAAAAATATAACGAATATGAATACGCTATCCGTATGTCTGCCACACCCCCTAACGCATCGAACATCGACACCCCCCTCCCGGGCTGTCTGTCGGTAAATTTCCGGTACCGATAAAATTTGCCCGGATCAGAATACTTTGTATACGAGAGTTTCTTAGAACGGATCACCGAATGCAAATACGATAACCATACCTTCACCACATCTCTCTAACATGACGAGCATCGAACCATCCCCCTTCGGACCGTCTGTCCGATAAACTGTCCGGTACTGTTAGAGTACCCGGATGAATTTATTTCGAACACGAAAGTTGTTCGGAATAGATCAACTAACCTGGATACACCACCCACACATGTGTCGGATATCCACGACACCTCTGGCATGATATCTCCCCCCCTCCGGACACCTTGTCCGATAATCACCCGGAGCCGGTATTTCATCCCCGGATGAATTCCCGCTCCGAGTATCGTGCATTGCACGACGTTAGAACACCGTTAACATTTCATCTGTCATGACATGCATCTGTTTGTATATGTTTGCTGTGTATTTACTGTTTCTTCCCCCCTTATTCTCCGGTAGACCCCGACGCTGCCGCCTACTACACCGCTGCTGAATACGACTACTTCGTCGACGATCCTGCCTCTACTGCCGAGCTTCCAGGCAAGCAGAGCCATTCTCTTCCCCAGATATCGCCTATCTTTCCGTACATTTCTCGCACTAGGCATTGTTACTACTGCTGCTACGATTACAATCCTATTCAATTGCATAGCCTGTCATTGTAGCCCCTTGATGTACCTTCCTTTAATCCTATGCTGCCTATTATTACTTATGCATTATTCAGCAGTGAGCCCTGCGCATTGTTAGCTAGGATTAGATAAAGGGTCGTGATCACTCTGGGAGTGATCGCGGGAACAATATACTACAACTGAAACATGTACGGATCAATGCAGACACCCTAGGGAACCTACAACGGCGAGACTCTGCCGAGTCGCTTCGAGTTTGGCTTACGAGTGGAATGGACTCGTATTTCACTCTCGTCGGCTCAGTAGCGTAGCATCACCGGGATGATACGAGGTTTACCTCTTTAGTTCATTCCGCTGATGTCTCTGTCAAACCTTTTTAAGTGTGCCATCGAGGGTGATACCTTCTGGTTTCACTTAATGGTAGGAACTCGAACCAACTGGTGTCCTTAAAGGTAAGAAGTCGGGCGACCCAACGGTGCCCGCGAGTGGTATTGCGACGGGACGACAGGGAGGGTACGACCAGTGTACCGGTGTGCTTGGCCCCTGATTGTTGGCCACGAGAGTTACCAAACCACGAAAGTCGAGCTCCTCCAGGAGCACACGCGAGACAAGGTAAGGAGACGGTTCACCTTGTTGGTAACCGCAGTGACTTGGTGGGACGACAGGGCAGGCACCGATGTACTGGTGGTCTTGGATGCTGTCGTTGTCCGCGGGTCGGTTAAGTCGAGGCAACGATAACGGTTGTCACGCAGGTTAATTAAAATGCTAAATGGTTCGGCGGATGTCTTGAGTTGGCTATATGCCATGTACGCACTACCTACCCGTGGGAATTACGAGTTATGGGCTCCTCTGCTTCGTAGTGTCGTCCGAGGACTCTTCAGACGTCAGCATTACCGCGGCCTGCACCGGGAAGTGGTGTTGTCTTATTTGCTCGCGCGGTGGTGTCTTATTTGGATTTTCTTTAACTTCACCGGCCAGCCACGCACCGTGCAGGAGTACGTTCGGGTTGGGGTCCAAGGCCCGGCGTACTTAGGATTTAGACCGGCGGATGGCCTCTCTGTTGAGTTTGAAAGATGGGCTATGAAGTGTCGGATAGCCTCGGTGGAGCGTTCCCTAACAAGATTCCCGCCACCCTGGAGATCCGTGCGTGTAGCGTAACACAAGTGCACCCCTGCAGGGAAGATTATTCTATTCGAATAGCCGTGTCCACGGTAACAGGACGCTTTATGCTAAAGCTGGATCTTACAACTACAAACTATTATTATTAAACTGTTTGGTTCCGGGTTTTCTTCCTCGCGGAGATGTCGAGGAGGTGAACTCGGAGGCATTGTTAATTATTACAACTTATTATTATACAGTGCTGCAGCAACTTCTGCTGCATTGTTACTTTATGCTTTATATAAACTGTTGGCTGATTCTTACCTCATGCTGCAAGACTCGTTGGAAGTTGCTAGTCTTCGATAGGCCTAGCTTCTTACCCTTATTCTGATTTCTATCTTGCAGTCCACTATATATAGCCTCTTCTTTCCGTTGATACAATGCATAATGCTTAGTAGCGGACGTAAGACTCGCGGGTATACTAGATACTCACCTGCTTTATTTCCTTTACTGTTTTGCCTGATCGGCCGCTGCAGTCGATGTTGGAGCCCAGGAGCAGGAGTTTCCGATGTCGACCACCGCAACGTGAAGATCCCCGATGACCAAGACCAGGAGTAGCTTGGAGGTTCCCAGGCAGGAGGCCTCGCCTTTTTGATCTGTTGTTATTTGTGCTAGCCTTCTTAAGGCAACCTTGTATCCTTGTGTCTGTACTCAGATACTATTGCTTCCGCTGACTTTGTGCTCTCGAGTTGTTGTATTCGAGCCCTCGTGGCCCCTGGCTTGTATTAAACAGCTTGTATTATTTTATTTGTAGAGTTGTGTTGTGATATCTCACCGTGAGTCCCTGATCTCGATCGTGTACCTTGCGTGTATGATTACTGTACACGGTCTGATTTTGGGGTGTCTGAAGGAGGAGCAGGAAACCTCCCACCACCCCCACCACCCTTAGGTCCACCACCACCGAATGCGCGCAACCAGTTCCCGCGCCAAGATGCAACATACCTGATATTCACCAGCGAGTCAGATGACAAGGGCAGTCGAAGGGCCCGTGACCAGGCAGTCAATGCCACCATGCCAGCAATCCCCTAGTACATGGACTGGTTGAACAGTGTTATCACATGGGGTAGGGAGGACCACCCAGGCTTGATGCCGAATCCTGGCAGTTATGCACTAGTGGTGGATGTCGTTCTGGCAGCACCACAATATTCATGCCGATTCACCAGAACTCTCATTGATGGGGGCAGTTCCATCAACATTCTCTACCGCGACACCATGATCGAGCTCGGCATCACCGAGAGTGAGTTGCAGCCCAGTCGGACCACGTTCCATGGCATTATGCCCGACCTTTCATGCACTCTGCTGGGCCGCATTCGGCTGGATGTTGTGTTCGACACGGAGGAAAATTTTCGTCGTGAGCCGATCTGGTTCGAGGTGGCCGATCTGAGCAGTCCGTATCATCTTCTGACCGGAGTGCCCGCAATCAACAAGTTCATGTTGAATGTCTTCCATCCATACCTGAAGATGAAACTCCCAGGGCCGATTGGCATCATCACTGTGTGCGACGACTACAGGAATTCCCTTGAGTGCTCGTCTGCCGGCTCGAAGATGGCCGTTTACTTAATCATCGATGCAGAGCGACGCTAGCTCGACAAGGTCGTAGAAATGGCTCAAGCTCAAATGAAAGCACCACTGCCAAGCGCGAAGAACAAGAGGTCAGACGATGAAACCACTTTTGAAGTGGGCAAGGACAACAAGAGGATTGCTCTGGAACCCTCTGACCCAGCCAAGTGCGTGGCCATCGGAGATGGCTGAGAAGCAAATAGGAAGGCGAGCTCGTCGATTTCCTCCATGAGAACCGAGATGCGACGCCCCTAAAATCAAGCCGTGTACAGTAATCATACACGCAGGGTACACGACCGAAATCAGGGTGCCACGGTGAGAATATCACAACACAACACTAGACACAAATAAAATAAAACTGATATTACAAACCAGGGATCACGAGGATCCGAATACATAAGTTATACAAACCATAATATCTGAGTACAGACATAGTTAGTCAAGTTTTGCCTTAAGAAGGCTAGCAGCAATAACATCAGAGATACAGATCGAAACGGCAAGGCCTACTGCCTGGGAACCTCCGAAGTACTCCTGGTCAACGGGGAACTCGACGTTGTAGTAGGAGCCTCCGGGGTATTCCTGCTCCTGGGCGCCAGCGTCTGATCGCAACAATCTGGCTATATAAAACAAAGGGGGGGGGGGAAATAAATCAAAGGTGAGTATCTAGCATACCCGCGAGTCTTACGTCCGGCTACTAAGCATTTATGCATTTGTATCAATGGAAAGGGGAGGGATGTGTAGTGGAATGAATTGCAGAGCCAGAATAAGGATGAGAAGCTAGACCCATCAAAGACTAGCATCTTCCGACGATTCTTGAAGCACAAGAAGAGAATAGCCAACAGTTATATATAAAGCATAAAGTAACAATGCAACAGAAGTTTCTGCACCATTGTATAATAGTAAGTTGTATTAGTTAACAATTATCAATGCCTCCGAGAATCCTTCCTCAACTTCCCTGCGAGGAAGAAAACTCGAAACCAATAAGTTTAGTAGTGGTAGTTTGTAGTAGTAGAGTCTGGCTTCAGCATAAAGCGTCCTGTTATCGTGGACACGACTATTCGAATAGATTATCTTCCCTGCAGGGGCTTGATACGGTGAGGATAGTTCTCTCAATCCTCGTTGGTTATCCCAAGTGGAAGGTGAGATGTAGCGTAGCAGCAAATTTCCCTCGGTGAAGATACCAAGGTTTGTCTCCAGTAGGACTCACAGAAATACAAGAAGGTGACAACGGCGCCAGAAATTGGGCGGTTGTCATGACCTGCACATAGAAACAAATAACTTTGGTCTCAACGAGTACCGAGGAGTTGTCAATTCCTCCGGCCTTGCTGTTTACAAAGGATCAACGCAAGAGATAATAGTGCAAATTAAAGTAAGAACTGAAAGTAAATTGAAGGTGTAAACAATGGTGTGAATATGGACCGGGGTCCCGTGATGTTCACTAGTGATGTCTCTCTCCCAAAAGACGATAAAAGTGCTAGCGAGGTAAAAAAAATCACAGCTGGGCAATTGACAGGATTATAAACGCACCACAATTCTAACTATGCTACAAAAGAAAGGAAGAGGCTCAAAAGCAATGGGCAGTACGCCAAGGTAAGTAGACCGAAATCCATCTGCATCTACTACGAATCATCCACCTTGAGATATCTATCCAGAACATCTCGCTGGTATTAAGTTGCGAATCCCACCCAAAGTGTAAACTCAAAGCAACCGACAACTGCATTAGAAGAACTATGCGTAAAGTAAACAATCCTTGCACCCGTAAGTACAAGCACCGTTGTTTTATCCTTGGTGGCAACAATACATCCCCTATTCTCATGTTTCTGTCACTCAAGCTAGACATCAAGGGGTTGAACCCACAATCAAGCATAATGCTCCCTCTTGGAGTTGCAACAAATCACTTGGACAAATTAAAATACGGTAACGGAGAACATGCAAGAATTTACTAAAGAACACAAATATAAGAGAGAACCAAATATACTACTCATCACAATCTGAACATAATCTCATAATCCATCAGATCCCAGCAAACTCAACATAGAAACACAGAAAATTACAAAAATTCCTCGATCATGTGAGGCAGCTCACGAGGTCTCGAAAGTGGAAGCATAAAGAGGGGAGGAGAACATCACATATCTACTGGTCACGGACCCATGGTCCAAGGGGGACTACTCACGGCACATCTAGGAGGCGTCCATGGCGATGGATGGTCTCCCGGAGGGGATTCCTCCTTCCTACAGGGTGCCGGGGCAGCTTCTCCTGGCAGCCCCGATATTGAAACGGCGGCGCCGGCGGAACAGAGAGGAGAACGGGAATAGCAGATCGATCTTAGGGGTTTCCGTCACGGGGGGTAAATATAGGCCAAAGGGGGCACCGAGAGGGGCCACAGGGCAGCTAGGAGGCCTCCTGGCGCGACCTAGGGTGGGTTCGCTCCAGGGATCCTCCTGGGGCCCTGGTGGGTCCACCCCCTTCCTTCCTTGGTGATTCGGGAAGCTTCTGGGTCGCTGATTTTTTATATAAATTTTCCGGGATTTATTTGGCACTTTTATTGGCCGGAAAACCTGAAATACAAAAACAGCAGAAAACAGAAACTGACAACTGGGTGCACTGAGTTAATAGGTTAGTCCAAATATGATAAAAAGTGTATGAAAGTTCAAGCAAAACATGGCAAAGTCACACAAATCATGCATGGAGCAAGCAGAAATTATAGATACGCTTGGGACATATTAGGGTTGCACTACTTTTACCCTACACGCTCGGATCTCCAGGGTGGCGTACACCTTTTCAGGGAACATCCCATCGAGGCTATCCGACACGACGTAGTCCTACCTAGGCTCATCAGAGAGGTCCCTGCCGGTCTACATCCTAAGAGCAAGGAGGTCTTGGACCGTCGCCCCTCGCCCTCCGGGTCGTTGTGCGCCAGGCGATTCCACGCAAATCTTCCAGGATGCGGATCGACCCAACCACAATGCTGAATTGGACGTCTTTCAGAGCTTTCAATAGAATGAACGCCGCCGAGGGGCCCACACCCATTATCCCGCGTGGAGGTAGCGCGTATAGGGAACGTCAACCCACTCAAGTCATCCACCTGACCCATTTAAACATTTTATTATTATCTCACAGACAACCATTATCGTTGCCCGACTAGTAACACAACGGACAACGAACAGCAGCCAGGACCACCAGTACATTGATGCCTGCCCCGTCGTCCCGTCAAAGCCCGCGGTTACCAACAAGGTGAAACGGCTCCTTACCTTATCTCGTGTGTGCTCTTGGAAGAGCTCGACTTTCGTGGTTTGGTAACTCTCGCGGGCAACGACCAGGGTCAAAAGCCCACCAGTACATCAGTATTCCCTCCCTGTCGTCCCATCGCAATACCATTCGCGGGCACCGTTAGGTCACCTGACTTCTTACCTTTAAGGACCACCGTGGTTCAGAACCCTAAGGCGGCACTAGAGGGTCGACAACGAGTGGAGTACGAGGATTACTCCTCGATGGCTCACACTTGAGGTGGCTCGATAGAGCTGTGATAGGGGCCTTTGGCGAGGTCTGCTCTGTACCGTACCTATGGCAGTTATATATATTTTGTATCCGCGACTCTAAAAATGGCACTCGGGGGCTCGCCGCAGCAGCCACCCCCCGAGGCGTTCTTCGCTTACGCGACTCTAAAATTGGCACTCGGGGGCTCGCCGCAGCAGCCACCCCCCGAGGCGTTCTTCGCCTACGCGACTTAATAATTGGCACTCGGGGGCTCGCCGCCGCAGCCACCCCCCGAGGCGTTCTTCGCTTACGCGACTCTAAAATTGGCACTCGGGGGCTCGCCGCAGCAGCCACCCCCCGAGGCGTTCTTCGCCTATGCAACTCTAAAAACCAGCACTCGGGGGCCCCTCGCCCAAAAACTTAGCAGCCAACAAGACTAACCTGTACCACACAGGATCCATTTACAACAGACGAACAAAGTAAAGCAAAAAGGTAACAACAACGCACGTTGACTAGCAAAGGAACCAGCACCAAGCAGGGACTAATCTCCAGGCTCTGATTTTACTTTGCACAAAGCACCCAACCGACGGTCGTTATCCTCGACCACCCACTTCACAACTTGACTTGCAGGCTTGTCCGCCACGGCGTAATGGTCGTCCATCGGTTGAGCTCGACCACCAGGAGGACCTTGAGCTGCCAGAATAATTTCCACCCCGGCCAATGACTATGGACAAAGGCAAAAGCACAGCGAGCCCCTGCATATATCTGGTGATTAACTACACGCCGAAGATCCGCAGGCTGAGAGAACACCCGACAAAGCTTTTCAAGAGAAGACGAGACATGATCCAAAGGATAAAACTCAGCAAAGATCCTGCCAAACACTCCGCAACAGTACTCAAGAGCCCGCAGTACCCTCTCAACCCGCATCCGCAGAATGGCGAACACCCGAGCACGCGCCCTATCCATCCAGAAAGGATTGTTCGCCTGCACAACCGGGTCCTCCAGCCGCAACAACTCATATTGTACTGCCTCCTCTTCCTCGCGAGAACGCCCAGCAAGCACTTCGCAACGAAGAACAAAAGATCAAACGCAAAGCATAAGGAAAAGAACTCGCGCAGTCGAGCGGTCGAAGAGAGACAAACTCACCTTTCAGAAGGTCAGAAAACTTCATCATGCAAGCCGCCAAGCCATCCAAGACGGCTTCAGCACGTTCACGTTTCGAGGGATGGACCGCAACAGCACCTTTCAGGCGAACGATCTCACGCTCGGCCTCTTTCATCCTCAAGCAAACAGACTCGTAGGCACCCTCGCGAGCATCCTCCTTCAGCAAATTCCATGCCCGAGAAACACCCGGGATGGCCTACCGCAAAGAGAAACAAGTCAAAGGAAACGAGACAACAAGCAACACAAAAGCAAAGCAGGTCCATGAATTAAAAAAGATCCACTGTCCCGCAGGAGGCACATTACAGCTGAAGTTTTCAAAACAAAAACAAGTTCACCCTACTCCTCGCTGAAGAATTGTTTGCAGCCTCTACGACCAGCTGCAGCTGGCGGGCCAGCCGAGTGGCTCGAGCACTCTGCTCGTCCGTATAATTAGGCAAACTATCCACCATGGAATCCCCAATGGGAACACCATGCCCCAGAAGAACAACAATAGACGTGGCAAACCCACTCACCACATTCTCGCGAACCAAGCCCTCCAGCTGATTACCATCCGGACCGAAGGTAGAAACCAGAGAATCAAGACCCTCATGACGTTTCTCCTCATCTGGAACATATGCTCATGAAGAAGCTTCAGGAGAGTTGAAGCCCGTGCACAGACATCCCCAAAATCTACAACAGCGCCCGAAACAGCATCTACAGAGCCACGGAGAGCGCCTGACCCTGCAACAACTACCTCCACCGCCCCAATACCCGCAAAACCTAGAAGAAGGAAAAAGATTAAATATCCAGCAATTTCAAAGACAAACAAAACCCGGTAAACGGTAGGTAGAAAGAGTCCACAAACCAGTTAAAGAGCCCGCTAAGTCCTGCAGGCGCTCGCACTCAGCCTTCTCGACCTGGAGAAACTGCTCCTCCATCCGCCGCGACCGCTCGAGCTCGCCATGTGGCGCCTGCAGATCATTTTCTTTGGACTCCAGAGCGGCCCAAAGCTCAGCAAGCTCCTTCTTTGCAGCCTCTGCCCGCTTGTCAGCACCTTTCTTACGGCCTGTGGAACGGACACCAATCAGACAAAACCAACTAGCAAAAGGAACAAAGGCCAAGAATCAAGATCTCATGTCTCATAGCAGTCAAGCTCCCCTGGACCGAGTCATGAGCACGTCGCCATCGATCAGTCTCAGTCAGCACACGTTCGCACATCCGGAACAAAGGCTGAATTCAAGTAAATGCACCAGTCAAAGCCTAGGAAAGAAGAAAATCAAGCTAAAGACTACAACCAATCACAAATGATTGCTTGCAGCCTCGGGGGCTACTCCCATCGGGAGCACTGCCGTGCTCCCAATATTCATAAGATCAACAAAAGAAAATCAAGCTAAAGACTAAAACCAATCACAAGTGATTGCTTGCAGCCTCGGGGGCTACTCCCATTGGGAGCATTGCCGTGCTCCCAATACTCGTAAGATCGACAAAAGGAAACCCAAGCTAAAGACTACAACCAATCACAAGTGATTGCTTGTAGCCTCGAGGGCTACTACAACAAAGCTCAGAAATCACATACCTGCTCCGCCATGCGATCAAAGAACTTCGCCTTATCTTCAGCAGAAAGATCCCGCCTCTCCAAGAAGTGCACCTCAGGGATCACTGGTTTAACATCTGGTGGTAAGTCCCCTCCAGGAGCCGTAGCAGCCGCAGCAGATCCCCCAGACGGAGCAGTCGCGGAAGTTCCCTCCGCGCCTACAGTCACATGGGTCATCCCCGCACCTGAAGACATAGGAGTAGCAGAACCAGCCAGCCGACCAGGCACCGCACCAGAATCAGTCGAAGGAGCACCAACATCAGCGGCAATCATAGAAGAAACAACATATCTTCAGAACACAAGTCAAGGAAATGAATACCAGAACGACAAAGTGGAAAGTTTTACTAACCCAGAAGGCGCAGCGCCTGGACGAAGCAATATCCCGAACTTGCGTTTTTTCGGGGCAGCCGAAGGAGGACACGACACAACAGGCTTGACGACCGCTGGTAAGTCGTCACCGTCATCGACTGCATCACGACCACTCGCGCTCAAAGGGCGAGTGTGTTTGACACGCAGAGGACTCGATTCCTCAAAGTCCTCCGCAACCGACGGCCGACCACCCGCCGACTCGACAACATCAGCACCCGAAGTACCCCCGTCACTCGTAGACACAGGATCAGCTCCATCCTCACCAGGTTGATCAAGTATATCCGCATCTTCAGGCTGCGGCAGATTGTTCAACAAGGGAATGTGATCCTAACGATCAAAACAACATCAGCAATCAACAAAAATAAGTCAAAATTACAAATAAAAATTCAAGACAAGTACCTGAGGAAGGGGCAAATCAGCAGAGTAAGGACGGACGAGGCTCTCTTCCCCAATACTCGTACACATTGTGACTTGCTGAACCCGGGTCAAAAGGTCACCATCAGAGAAATCCTCGGGCGAACACCTGGTCGAGTCATCAGACCCCGTGTATTGCCACATGGGATGCACCCGATGCTGAAGCGGATGCACGCGTCTCCTGACAAACACGGAGATAAGCTGGACGCCAGTCAACTCATCCTTCAAAGCAGTAATATTTTGCACCAATGGGTCCACAAGAGACACCTCGCGAGAAAACAAAGGATGTGCCCATGAAGACCGCTTAACCACCCGCGCAGCAGGATCGAAAGGGGCAAGACCAAACCGCTGACCTTCAACGCATTGATCCTTCAGATAAAACCAACTCCTCCGCCGTGAAAAAACGGATTCCAGCTTCTCCAGATCAAAATAGGCAACTTTCTCCTTAATGGAAATACCCACGCCCCCAATGGAATATTCAGAGTTCGTCCTCTTCACATTGAAAAGACGTTTCCAGAGACCCTAATGGGGATAGATCCCCAAAAAACCCTCGCAGAGCATGATGAAACAGGCAATATGCAGAATCCCATTGGGAGTCAAGTCATGCAGTTGCAATTGGTAGGCACAAAGCAACCCCTGGAGAAAAGGATGAATGGGAAGCACAAAACCACGAGGGAAGAAGCTCTGAAAGCATACCCGTTCATCTGGACGGGGCGCAGGAACCTCCTCATCCCCAGGAATCTGGGCGGCACCATGCGCCACCATGCTGTCCGCCACCAACTCATCGAGATCTGCAGTTCCAAAAGCATACCGCTCCCATCAGCCAGTCATCCTCGCCGACTCCTATGCTGCACTGCGAGGACGCTTGGCCATGGATCTTAACAAGCAAACTTCACAAAGAGACAGGCAGGAGACAAAGAACGAAGAAGGAAGAACAAGGAGAGGCAGGAGAAGGCAATGGCTGGGTGAAAACCTAAACAAACCAGACCCCCGATATTTAACCAACAGTCGGAGAAAACAAATCATCACCGCCCGTCTTGGAATCCAGCAGACGTGGTGCGATCCCACGATAGCCGAGAAACATGGAAAACTCAACCGGCGCACTAACCATACCACCCACTGCGCGCGAAAAACGAGGGCCATTGTCGCGCAACGCGAAATTTTCGGGCATAAGGCGTCAAGTCACTTCACTTTCACATGACACGGCGACCCAACTTGTCAGGCGGGCCGACAACGTCACATCTCAGCAAATGCGTCTTCAACACGCACCTTCGGTCAACATCCTTCTCCTCACAAGCTTTTGTCATATTATTCCAAAAATCTTTTACTCCCATTGGGAATACCTTTATTCGAGTTCGGGTGCTCCCTCATCCAGAAAAGCAAAGACGTGCTCGAGTGATCACTCGCACTAGCAGAAACAACGTACTTTCGGAGTTCGGGTGCTCCCTCACCCTGAAGATAGTAAAGCATTCAAGTGACCACTCGCAAAGGACTCAACAAGTATTCGACAACATGATCTACTCGCGCACTCGACGACTTTCCGAGTGAGAGCTTTCTTATTTCCCTCGCCCGAGTTCACTACAAGCTCCGTGAGTGACTGCTAAATAGCTCACTTGATTGTTTATTCCAAGTGGTTGCATCGCTAACCAGGCTCCGTGCCTCTATAAAAAACAAATTATGCCTGGGCTACGACACACTGTATGTCGGGACCCGGGGTTAGCGTATGCAAGTACAGCTAAGACATAGTCATATGGAGAGCCGAGAACCGTACCCACTTGTCTAAGCAGACAAGGCCAAGCACAGAACGTTCTCGGAAAGCATCGTACGTGAGGGGCATCCCATCCAGGCCGGAGGATCAACTGAGATGGGTCCTCATCGTCCGCACACAAGTCTAATAATATGGGTGGTGAACTCCCATATTCAAAGAAAAGTCGCCTCAACCATACTATCGACTATCTCATAACTCTTACATAGACTTACTCCAGCCCGATCACTTAGTCGGGGTCTAGGGCGGGCTCGATCATACCACAAAGTGTGCACGAGACGGAGTCTCGAACAATCGCATCGCGATGCCCCAAGCTGCGCACATCTAAGGGCCACTTGGTGTATGAAAGACCGCCAGCCAGAACACAACTAAGGTCTCGAAAACCCATACAAAGACATGCATGTTATAAACACACACGCAGCACACATGCCTTGTATGAACAGCAGGTACCATTACAATTCTCTACAAAGTGTACAATTTTATTGATAACTCTTATAGAGTGCAAACAGAGATCACAAACATGTGATCCAACATTACAACACAAACGGAAGCAAATTATGTCTGAGTACAGACAAGTTTAACAAATGGCTTAAGAAGCCTTATTTAAATACATGCCCTCCACGAGGGAACCAGTCGTCTGACTGGGACTAGACTAGTTGGTCTTCAGTCGTCCATCTCGATGAAGAAGCCACCTTCGGGGTCAGTGGCATCATCTAAAACATAGATTAAGCAAACGTGAGTACAAAGTCGTACTCAGCAAGACTTACATAGGAGCTATACTACTCATGCACATGTATCAAGGTAAAGGGGGTGGGGTTCACTTGAAGAAGTGCCAGCTTTGACTTGGCTAATCCTAAACTACGAGTGCCAGACTTTGAGGAAAGAAGCGTACACGACTCCACTACTTTCTCCAACCAATACACCACTATGGTGCCTTCCTCGACTTCCCCACGAGGAAGCACGCCATAGCACTCACACTTATCTTGGTGTGTTTTAGAAGTATCCGGTTCAAGTTATCTAATAATCAAGCTAAGCTTTCCAAGTAGTCCATAACCGCGGACGCGGCTATTCGAATAGTTTTGTTAACCCTGCAGGGGTGTACCGCTACACACACATGATCATCATTTACCGCCTTTGATCTCGACACCATTCAAGGGGTGCCAGCGAGGATGCTCACCACAACTGTTACCTCATAGCCGATCTAGTCCGAGAAAGCCGCCTACTTGGGTTGGTTACCACTATCGTGAACCCGGCCGGTTTACCGAAGTGGACCCAAGTGATGTGTGCGTGGTGCATAAGCCGGTCTCGGATGAGCCGTTCTCTCACTTAGCAACCAGGCCACAGACCTACCAGAACTCCGAACTATTGCGACATCTGGACATCGAAAGGGATGAGTTAGTAAGTTGAGAGGGGTCAGTGAGCCCAATGTGTGGTTGTACTCTTCATCTTGGATCACCACACAAGAACTCGTACTAGGGCGGTGTTCAACGAGACAACCCACCGTGTACTCCTACACAGCCTCTCATCGTTCACCTTGTATTAGGGTCGATTCACCAACACTTTTCTACCAACATCAACATGATCACTACCATCCCGACTCACATCACAGTAACAACATGGTATCATAATAAGCATGCAATAAGCAGTAACATTGTAGGGGCCACATGATATCAAACAACTCCTACATTTGCTAGGATTGTGGTTTGCTTACTACTGTGACAAAATGATAGGTCATGCAAAGGAATGGGTTCATCTATGCGGTAGAAACGAATCATGGTGATCATCCTAAACCATTCATAAGCGAGACATGAGAGGGAAGTGGGATTTTATCGACATGATCAATGGGGGTTTGCTTGCCTTGCTGACGAGGTTCGGGTTCTGGGTCTTCAATGAAGGGGGCAGCCTCCTGCTCCGGTTCCACCTCTACTCGACAAACAACAAGAAAAGTAGCAAAGTAAATACAATGCACAAACACATGATGGAAGTTTGAATCTTGATGTACATGCTTTGATGTGTGAAGCAATTCCATTTAAATGGAGTATATTGCAAATTGAATTGCAAATTCAAACTCCACATTTGAATTCAAAATAACCAAGTTGCATGTGACATTGTTTGATCATTTTGAATCATCTTCAAATGTGTATGACATGCCTCTGATGTGTGGTTGAATTGTAGCATAATTCCAAGGTCCAAGTTGCAATAGCATTTGATTTGAATTTGAAATAATTCCAAATAATTCAAATGACATATGCTACTGGTCCCATTTTAAACTCAACTCCAACATAGTTGAAAGTTGCATATTTGGAAAGATAATTTTCTCCTGATCATTTTTCATATATTATTTGTCCAATTTGGAGTTAATATGAATTTTCTATGAATTTCCAAAGTTTGGGGTATTTTCTGGAATTTCTGGAATTTCTTTAATTCAAATAATCTCTGGAAATTCATTAAAATGATTTATTTCTTCAGTGCTGGCGTCAGGGGGGGCTGACAAGGGGGTCCCACCTGTCAGTGGCTGGGTTTAATTAAACCGTGGGGTTAATTAATCCAGTGGCTTAATGAAGCCACTAGGCCCACTGGTCAGTGACCTAGGGGGTCATTAGGCGGGTGATTAGTGGCTAACCCACCGACGGCTAAACGCCGGCGGCCTTGGCATGGCGGCGACTCGCCGGAATCTGCTAGAGGCCACGGGAGAGGGAGAGGAGACCACCAATGGGTGCATCGTCGTCGTCCGCGTCGTCTGGAAGCAACAGGGGGTCACGGGGAGCTCGGAGTCGACGGCGGCGACGTCTCCGGCGGCAACAGAACGGCGGCGAGGTCGCAGATGTTGCTGTCGTGCACGGTTTGAGTCGATTCGGGGCGCGTTCGAATGCTAGCACACGCAGGAGTCAAATGCGTGCACTGGAGCTTCATGACGGGCACTGGAGCGAGGAGTTCGACGACCATGGCGGCGAGGTGCTCGGGTTGCCATGGCGGATCCGGCTAGATGAAGCAATCGAGAGGGGAGAAAGAGGGGTTTTGACCGTGAGCTCACCCTGAGTCTAACTGAAGCGGTGGCTTGCTCCGGGAGGCTCTGGTGCGGCCAGAATTCGAGGTCGATCCACGGCGGCCGGCGACGAAGACGACGAAGCTAGCGAGCTCGTGGAAGCGTCTGGCTCCGATTCCTTCTGCAGGCTGATGAAGACGACATCTGTGGTTCCTCTGGACAGCTCGAGGCGTCGCGGGGAGCACGGTGGCCACGCGGGGGCTCGACGGCGCTCCGGCGTTCTTCTCGGGCGACGACGAATCGGGCGAGAGAGGAGGGGAGGGAGCTCGTGGAGGGGGAGAATGGAGGGGAAAAGCTTCAGGGCGTCTCCAGGCGCGAGAAGAGGGCACGGGGCGGCCTGGAAGGTCTTCGACGACGACGTGTCGTCCCCGGCTGACTCGGTGGCATTCCACCGATCAGCTTGGAGGCGCGGGACGGGGAAGAAGACCCCGCTGCCCCTAGGGGCCGGCTGGGCTGGGTGGGCCGGCTTCGCCTGGGCGTCTGGTAAGGTTTTTCTGCTTTCTTTTTCCTTTTTTGTTTTTCTTTTCTGTCAATTGTTTTGCTGAGCTAAAATAAATAGCTAGGCATTTTATTAAATGCTGAAATTTTTTATGTGGCTTCATAATAATATAGACTAGCCACTTATAAAGTTTCAACAGTTTTAAAATTCAAAAGATTTGAATTTTAAATCAAATAGGGGTATTTCTTTAAATCCAAGGCACTGTTTGAATATTTGAAAAATCTATGAGCATGGGATGGGTCCCACATCACTTGATATGTGATCACACTCATTTATAAGACTTTTCAAAAATCTAACATGAATTTTTGGAGAAGATTTTTATCTGGCCTTTTGAATTAATTCATCTGGGGGGTGTTCCTTCTCCCATTTTGCTTTTGATTTTGATTTCAAAGATTTCTTTTGAAAATTTGACATGATGCAAGGTTACTTTGATCCTAGCACATTACCTAACAGAGGGTTCTGACAACTCGCCCCCACTCAACAGAATCTCGTCCCGAGATTCAGAAGTCTGCGGGAGGAAGGTGGGGTACTCGGCACTGAGACGGTCTTCTCTTCCCACGTAGCTTCTCTTTCAGAGTGGTGTGACCATTGCACTTTCAGAAACCTAATCTTCTGACGACGAGTGACACGCTCTGCGGAATCAAGAATACGAACGGGGTATTCTCGATAAGAAAGGTCATCTTGGAGATCAAGCGTTTCATGGTCGACTTCGCGGATGGGGTCCTTGAAGCAACGCCTGAGTTGGGACACATGGAATACATCATGTACTCGGGAGAGGTGCGGAGGTAGTTCAAGTTGGTAGGCAACTTCTCCACGTTTAGCAATAATGCGTAAAGGTCTGATGTAACGTGGGGCCAACTTGCCTTTGATACCGAAACGTTGGGTTCCCTTCAGAGGAGTAACCCGAAGGTAAGCCTTCTCATCCAGATTGTAGCTCTCTTGCCTATGATGGCGATCATAGTAGCTTTTCTGACGAGACTGGGCTGCTTTCAATTGATCACGAACAATGCGAACTTGCTCTTCTGCTTCCTTGATCATATCCGGTCCAAAGAATTGTCTTTCACCGGTTTCTGACCAGTTTAAAGGTGTTCGACATCGTCGTCCATAAAGGAGTTCAAAAGGAGCCATGTTCAGACTAGATTGAAAACTATTGTTATAAGCAAATTCGGCAAATGGAAGAGACTTCTCCCAATTCTTTCTGAATGAGATAACACAAGCTCTGAGCATGTCTTCAAGAATTTGGTTAACCCTTTCGACTTGACCGCTAGACTGAGGATGGAAAGCTGTACTAAAGGAGAGATGAGTTCCCATAGCATTCTGAAAGCTTCCCCAAAATCTAGAGGTAAAAAGGCTACCGTGATCAGAATTGATTTACAAAGGAACACCATGAAGTGATACAATTCTAGAGATGTACAAGTCCGCTAACTGGCTAGCAGTTATAGACTCGCGAACCGGAAGGAAGTGTGCAACTTTGGAAAGCCTATCTATGACAACGAAGATGGAATTGTTTCCTTTCTGGGTTCTTGGAAAGCCGGTGATGAAGTCCATACCGACTTTGTCCCATTTCCACTCGGGAATAGACAAAGGTTGAAGTGTACCAGCAGGTCTTTGATGTTCTGCCTTAATGCGACGACAAACATCACATTCGGCAACAAATTGAGAAATGTCTCTCTTCATCCTAGTCCACCAAAATCTCTGGCGTAGATCTCGGTACATTTTTGTGCTACCGGGATGAACCGAGAGGGGTGTGTCATGGGCTTCCTTGAGGATGAGTTGCCTTAGTTCCCTATTCTTAGGTACTACCAAACGATTTTCAAAGAATACCATTCCTTTGCTATCTGTGGAGAAACATTTAGCAACTCCGCTAGCAATGTTCTCCTTGATCCGGCGAACACCTCGTGCACGCCTTTGGGCAACTATGATTTGATCCTCAAGAGTTGGTTTCACCACCAAGGTAGAAAGATAGCCATGAGGAACAATTTCAAGGTTGAGCTTGCGAAAGTCCTCATGAAGAAGTGGTTGATACTGTTGTAACATGAGGTTGTTACAATACGACTTACGACTTAGTGCATCAGCCATGACATTGGCTTTGCCTGGGGTGTAAGAAATTACTACGTCGTAATCTTTTATCAACTCAATCCAGCGTCTTTGCCTTAGATTAAGATCTGGCTGGGTGAAAAATATATTTGAGGTTTTGGTGGTCGGAATAAATATCGCAACGGTTACCAAGGAGGTAATGTCGCCAAGTTGTTAGGGCATGAACTACGGCAGCGAGTTCAAGGTCATGGGTAGGATAGTTCTCTTCATGTGGCCGCAACTGGCGTGAAGCATAAGCTACCACATGTCGATCTTGCAGAAGTATGCATCCTAACCCTTGCCGTGATGCGTCACAATAGATCTCGAAATCCTTTTTGGTGTCTGGAGGTGCAAGTACAGGTGCAGAAGTCAATCTTCTTTTTAGCTCTTGAAAGCTTTCCTCGCACTTGGGAGTCCATAGGAATTTCTTATCTTTCTTGAGGAGTTCAGTTAGAGGCTTTGCAACTTTAGAAAAGTTCTCGACGAAGCGACGACAATAGCTGGCTAGGCCAAGAAAACTCCTAACTTGCTTAACCGATTCAGGTGGAGTCCAGTCAAGGACGGCCTGAACTCTCTCGGGATTCACAGCAATTCCTTTTGCAGAAATCACGTGGCTTAAGTAGGTCACTTCTGGTAGCCATAATTCACACTTGGAGAATTTAGCATACAGGCGATGCTCTCCGAGTTTCATCAATACCAGCCTTAGGTGTTCGGCATGTTCTTCTTCGTTCTTCGAGTATATAAGGATGTCATCGAGGTAAACCACGACGAACTGGTCCAAATACTCCATGAAGATCGAATTCATCATGCGTGAGAAAGTGGCGGGGGCATTGGTTAAACCAAAGGACATGACAGTGTACTCGTAAAGACCATAGCGAGTAGTAAAAGCCGTTTTGGGAATGTCCTCGTTTCGGATTTTGATTTGATGATAACCTAATCTCAAATCCATCTTGGAGAAGACAGAGGATTCTGCAAGTTGATCATAAAGATCATTGATCCTGGGCAATGGGTACTTGTTCTTTATCGTCGCTAAATTTAGCGGGCGATAGTCTACGCACATCCTTTCTGTTCCATCTTTCTTCGTTACGAACAGAACGGGGCAACCCCATGGCGATGAGCTAGGGCGGATGAAGCCTTTCTCCAACAAAGCTTCCAGTTGGGTTTTAAGCTCAGCTAACTCACGTGGGGCCATTTTGTATGGGCGTCTAGAAATTGGTGCGGTTCCTGGGGCAAGATCCACTATAAGCTCTACACATCTGTCGGGTGGCATTCCCAGCAGCTCTTCAGGAAAGACATCCGGGAAGTCACGAACCACCGGAATATCTTCAAGTTCGGGAAGGGGAAGTACATTCAAGGAATGCACTTGGGTTCTTGTTCTGGGTGAGGTATAGTTGACTGTTTTGCCTGAAGGGTGGGTGAGTTTAACGGATTTTCCTTTGCAATCCAGGTAGGCATTCTGTCTTGATAGCCAATCCATGCCAAGGATGACATCAATGTCTGAAGACTTGAGGGCTATGAGTGAAGCAAGGAATACTAAACCCTCAATTGCAATTTGATTACCATGGCTTACTCTATTAGTTTGCCATCTTGACCCTGGAGTTTGAATAATCATTGGGGTGGACAATTCCACAAAGGGTAACTCATGACGAAGTGCATAACTTTCCGACATGAATGAATGAGATGCTCCTGGGTCGAAAAGAACGGAAGTAGGAACATAATTGACTGGGAGCGTACCAAGAATGACGTCAGTGGTGTCGTCAGTCTCTTCGGCGGCGATCTGGTTCACACGTCCACGAGTGGCGGGAGGAGCGGGTTTGGCGGTGTAGACCTTCTGGGGTGGCTTGCCACAACCATTGTTGTTGTTGTTGCCTCCGGCACGGGGTGGAGCATTCTGGTGCTGGATCTGGTTCTGGGGACACTCGCGAGAGTAGTGGCCTGCCTGACCACACTTGTAACAGGCTCTGAAAACAGTTCGTGGAGCTGGGCTGTTTGGTGGAGCTGGGTGGAACTGGGTTGGTGGACGAGGCGCCACATAGGATGGCCTCGTTGGGTTGTTCTGGCGGAACATGCTGTTTGGGATCCAGATCTTGCGCTTCTGGGAGCCAGAACTGGATGAACTGTCATCTCTAGGGTGTTTTCGAAAGTCGTTGGGGGTGTTCATGTCCTCGGCCTTGATGGCCTTGTTGACAAGGACCTGGAAGGTGGAAAAGTCATGAAGATTGAGCTCACGACGGAGTCCAGTGTTGAGGCCACGACGGAACCTCTCTTGCTTCTTGGAGTCGGTGGAGACTTCTTCAGTTGCATAACGAGCAAGTCGGTTGAACTCACGACTAAACTCATCAACGGTTCTTCTGCCTTGGGTGAGGTTGCAGAACTCCTCACGCTTGCGGTCCATAAGACCCTTGGGAATGTGGTGCTCGCGGAAAGAAGTGCAGAATTCCTCCCAAGATGCAGGTGGGCCAACGGGACGCATATTCAGAAAGTTCTCCCACCAAGAGCTAGCTGCACCTTCAAGGTGATAGGTGGCATAGCTGACCTTGTCACCAGTTGCAACACGGCCTGCTTGGAGCTTCCTCTCGATGCTGCGAAGCCAGTCATCGGCGTCAAGGGGCTCGGTGGAGTAACTGAAAACCGGGGGATGAAGTCGGATGAAGTCGTTAAGGGACACCAACTCATTGCGCTGCTGAGTGGTGTTGCGAGCAATGACTTCCAACAGATGGTGAGAGTCTCGGCGGTTCCTCTCGACCTCCATCAGAACCTGAGCCATCGTGGGTGGGGGTGGAAGGTTGCCTTCCTCCTGGTCATTCCCACGACCTTGGTTACGACCAACCTGGCCACGGGTTCCTTGAGACATCCTGAAGGTGAAAACCAAAGTCAAACAGAGTTGATTGGGAGAGTCTAAACAAGGTATTGAAGTACTGGAAGGATTACAGAGCAAAGGAAGTAATCATCTTGACAACATGGTGATAAAGCATACAAGCCATATATTCACAAGCTGTCATACAAACCATACATCGTTTTAGTACAAGCACTAAGCTAATACAAACATGATGAAGATGATACATCCTTCAGAGGCACTCTGACTTCCTATACATTATTTATCTAAGCCTCTGGAATCTTAGACACCTTGCTTACAATATAGTAAGATACTACTACATCATCACTAAGTAAGACCACAGGCGGTCTCACTCATCTCCATCTCCATAGTAGTCCTCATAAAAGTTACCCGCGTATCCCGGTAGCTGGAGGTGACCATCGGAAAACACGGAGGCTTGTGGACCCTGATATCCATTTGGGCAAGGATGGGGCCTAGGTCCAGCGTAGGGTGGAAGCAAAGGACCACGGGGTGGAAAAATGCCTCCAACCTCGGGCCAAGCAACTCGAGAAGGCATCTGAGTCCTCACTGGGTAGATAGCATCATGCTCAACTGATCCCACACTCACAAAGGGGGCCAAAAGTGTCAGTGCTCGATACAGACGAACACGGGTGGCGTGGAGCTCGAAACGGAGAGCGCGTGCATCACGATCTCTGTCACTAGCAAACCTAGCAGTCATCTGAAGTGCGGGATCCTCTGCAGAGTGATCTGAGTAGAGTCCGGTGTAATATCCCTCTTCTCCTGGAAGTGTAGCAGGGATATAGCGGAAAGAGGTCTCTCTCAGCAAAGTGTGCTCCTCTCTAAGCAGTGTCATACATGAGTATGCAGCATCCTGCACAGCCATGTTCTCGGTAATGCCAATGCCATGTCCAAAGTGAATAGGCTGAGTGACTCCAACGTGGTGCGGATAGATCCGAACAATGCAGTGGAACTGCGTCTGGTTGAAGTCGTGGAACTGCTCCTCGACGGTGTACTCAGGGTACCATCGATATCCCACATAGGACATCATATCGATCAACGTGGCGGGATGGCCACACACACCGAGGCACATGGTCAAACGAACAATCTGCCGAGGGGGAAGATCTGCCATCTGAAACAGAAAGAAGGAGTTTGCAAATGCATCAGATTATGAGATAAACCTGGAATGACTCGGACAGCATAACGGCTGTAATTGTAAGAAATGACAATTTCTTCCAACATGGAAACATCACTTACATACGATGTAATAAAACAGGGAGCATAACCACTCTAACAAACCGATCACAACTTTCTTACGGCTACAAGGAAGCAAACAACGAGATGTTCTAATCAGACAGAGGAGAGTCTAGTCCTATCTTCCCGTAGAATAAGATGAGGGTGACTCAGAACTCAGTACGAAGGGGGTAAGGAGAAAAAAGAAGCCTTACGTTATTCCCTTATATACCCAGAGTAACTATATAACTATAGCAAGCTAGACTCGACTTCGGCCAAGGCTACTAGTCCTACAGTCAGTCCTGCTCTGATACCAAGTCTGTCGGGACCCGGGGTTAGCGTATGCAAGTACAACTAAGACATAGTCATATGGAGAGCCGAGAACCGTACCCACTTGTCTAAGCAGACAAGGCCAAGCACAGAACGTTCTCGGAAAGCATCGTATGTGAGGGGCATCCCATCCAGGCCGGATGATCAACTGAGATGGGTCCTCATCGTCCACACACAAGTCTAATAATATGGGTGGTGAACTCCCATATTCAAAGACAAGTCGCCTCAACCATACTATCGACTATGTCATAACTCTTACATAGACTTACTCCAACCCGATCACTTAGTCGGGGTCTAGGGCGGGCTCGATCATACCACAAAGTGTGCACGAGACGGAGTCTCGAACAATCGCATCGCGATGCCCCAAGCTGCGCACATCTAAGGGCCACTTGGTGTATGAAAGACCGCCAGCCAGAACACAACTAAGGTCTCGAAAACCCATACAAAGACATGCATGTTATAAACATACACGCAGCACACATGCCTTGTATGAATAGCAGGTACCATTGCAATTCTCTACAAAGTGTACAATTTTATTGATAACTCTTATAGAGTGCAAACAGAGATCACAAACATGTGATCCAACATTACAACACAAACGGAAGCAAATTATGTCTGAGTACAGACAAGTTTAACAAATGGCTTAAGAAGCCTTATTTAAATACATGCCCTCCACGAGGGAACCAGTCGTCTGACTGGGACTAGACTAGTTGGTCTTCAGTCGTCCATCTCGATGAAGAAGCCACCTTCGGGGTCAGTGGCATCATCTAAAACATAGATTAAGCAAACGTGAGTACAAAGTCGTACTCAGCAAGACTTACATAGGAGCTATACTACTCATGCACATGTATCAAGGTAAAGGGGGTGGGGTTCACTTGAAGAAGTGCCAGCTTTGACTTGGCTAATCCTAAACTACGAGTGCCAGACTTTGAGGAAAGAAGCGTACACGACTCCACTACTTTCTCCAACCAATACACCACTATGGTGCCTTCCTCGACTTCCCCACGAGGAAGCACGCCATAGCACTCACACTTATCTTGGTGTGTTTTAGAAGTATCCGGTTCAAGTTATCTAATAATCAAGCTAAGCTTTCCAAGTAGTCCATAACCGCGGACGCGGCTATTCGAATAGTTTTGTTAACCCTGCAGGGGTGTACCGCTACACACACATGATCATCATTTACCGCCTTTGATCTCGACACCATTCAAGGGGTGCCAGCGAGGATGCTCACCACAACTGTTACCTCATAGCCGATCTAGTCCGAGAAAGCCGCCTACTTGGGTTGGTTACCACTATCGTGAACCCGGCCGGTTTACCGAAGTGGACCCAAGTGATGTGTGCGTGGTGCATAAGCCGGTCTCGGATGAGCCGTTCTCTCACTTAGCAACCAGGCCACAGACCTACCAGAACTCCGAACTATTGCGACATCTGGACATCGAAAGGGATGAGTTAGTAAGTTGAGAGGGGTCAGTGAGCCCAATGTGTGGTTGTACTCTTCATCTTGGATCACCACACAAGAACTCGTACTAGGGCGGTGTTCAACGAGACAACCCACCGTGTACTCCTACACAGCCTCTCATCGTTCACCTTGTATTAGGGTCGATTCACCAACACTTTTCTACCAACATCAACATGATCACTACCATCCCGACTCACATCACAGTAACAACATGGTATCATAATAAGCATGCAATAAGCAGTAACATTGTAGGGGCCACATGATATCAAACAACTCCTACATTTGCTAGGATTGTGGTTTGCTTACTACTGTGACAAAATGATAGGTCATGCAAAGGAATGGGTTCATCTATGCGGTAGAAACGAATCATGGTGATCATCCTAAACCATTCATAAGCGAGACATGAGAGGGAAGTGGGATTTTATCGACATGATCAATGGGGGTTTGCTTGCCTTGCTGACGAGGTTCGGGTTCTGGGTCTTCAATGAAGGGGGCAGCCTCCTGCTCCGGTTCCACCTCTACTCGACAAACAACAAGAAAAGTAGCAAAGTAAATACAATGCACAAACACATGATGGAAGTTTGAATCTTGATGTACATGCTTTGATGTGTGAAGCAATTCCATTTAAATGGAGTATATTGCAAATTGAATTGCAAATTCAAACTCCACATTTGAATTCAAAATAACCAAGTTGCATGTGACATTGTTTGATCATTTTGAATCATCTTCAAATGTGTATGACATGCCTCTGATGTGTGGTTGAATTGTAGCATAATTCCAAGGTCCAAGTTGCAATAGCATTTGATTTGAATTTGAAATAATTCCAAATAATTCAAATGACATATGCTACTGGTCCCATTTTAAACTCAACTCCAACATAGTTGAAAGTTGCATATTTGGAAAGATAATTTTCTCCTGATCATTTTTCATATATTATTTGTCCAATTTGGAGTTAATATGAATTTTCTATGAATTTCCAAAGTTTGGGGTATTTTCTGGAATTTCTGGAATTTCTTTAATTCAAATAATCTCTGGAAATTCATTAAAATGATTTATTTCTTCAGTGCTGGCGTCAGGGGGGGCTGACAAGGGGGTCCCACCTGTCAGTGGCTGGGTTTAATTAAACCGTGGGGTTAATTAATCCAGTGGCTTAATGAAGCCACTAGGCCCACTGGTCAGTGACCTAGGGGGTCATTAGGCGGGTGATTAGTGGCTAACCCACCGACGGCTAAACGCCGGCGGCCTTGGCATGGCGGCGACTCGCCGGAATCTGCTAGAGGCCACGGGAGAGGGAGAGGAGACCACCAATGGGTGCATCGTCGTCGTCCGCGTCGTCTGGAAGCAACAGGGGGTCACGGGGAGCTCGGAGTCGACGGCGGCGACGTCTCCGGCGGCAACAGAACGGCGGCGAGGTCGCAGATGTTGCTGTCGTGCACGGTTTGAGTCGATTCGGGGCGCGTTCGAATGCTAGCACACGCAGGAGTCAAATGCGTGCACTGGAGCTTCATGACGGGCACTGGAGCGAGGAGTTCGACGACCATGGCGGCGAGGTGCTCGGGTTGCCATGGCGGATCCGGCTAGATGAAGCAATCGAGAGGGGAGAAAGAGGGGTTTTGACCGTGAGCTCACCCTGAGTCTAACTGAAGCGGTGGCTTGCTCCGGGAGGCTCTGGTGCGGCCAGAATTCGAGGTCGATCCACGGCGGCCGGCGACGAAGACGACGAAGCTAGCGAGCTCGTGGAAGCGTCTGGCTCCGATTCCTTCTGCAGGCTGATGAAGATGACGTCTGCGGTTCCTCTGGACAGCTCGAGGCGTCGCGGGGAGCACGGTGGCCACGCGGGGGCTCGACGGCGCTCCGGCGTTCTTCTCGGGCGACGACGAATCGGGCAAGAGAGGAGGGGAGGGAGCTCGTGGAGGGGGAGAATGGAGGGGAAAAGCTTCAGGGCGTCTCCAGGCACGAGAAGAGGGCACGGGGCGGCCTGGAAGGTCTTCGACGATGACATGTCTTCCCCGGCTGACTCGGTGGCATTCCACCAAGCAGCTTGGAGGCGCGGGACGGGGAAGAAGACCCCGCTGCCCCTGTGGGCCGGCTGGGCTGGGTGGGCCGGCTTCGCCTGGGCGTCTGGTAAGGTTTTTCTGCTTTATTTTTCCTTTTTTGTTTTTCTTTTCTGTCAATTGTTTTGCCGAGCTACAATAAATAGCTAGGCATTTTATTAAATGCTGAAATTTTTTATGTGGCTTCATAATAATATAGACGAGCCACTTATAAAGTTTCAACATTTTTAAAATTCAAAAGATTTGAATTTTAAATCAAATAGGGGTATTTCTTTAAATCCAAGGCACTGTTTGAATATTTGAAAAATCTATGAGCATGGGATGGGTCCCACATCACTTGATATGTGATCACACTCATTTATAAGACTTTTCAAAAATCTAACATGAATTTTTGGAGAAGATTTTTATCTGGCCTTTTGAATTAATTCATCTGGGGGGTGTTCCTTCTCCCATTTTGCTTTTGATTTTGATTTCAAAGATTTCTTTTGAAAATTTGACATGATGCAAGGTTACTTTGATCCTAGCACATTACCTAACAGAGGGTTCTGACACTGTACCCAGATGCCACGCAAGCTTAGCATGTAGGTAAGACCCCGCTGCGCAGAACGGCCGGGCCGGGACTTGCCGCAGAGCGATTTCACTCCCGACCTTTTACATGCGCTCGCATGATAGAAAGAGCCGAGCGGACGCGCTCAGGCTATTTGCTTATACCGGCAGCAATTAATCCTATAAGACCTGCATCGGGATGACTTTGCTAGACACCGGTCATTCCAAGTTCATGTCGAGGGACGTGAGCTTGATTGGGCTACTGCGGTATTTGCCACTAGCGCAATTCACCAAGGCTCGACCAGTCGACTCCTTGGGTCCTTTCAGCTTAGCAATCCCTCGAAACAGGTATTGTCAAGGCTCAAAACTGCCAACGACCCGCGGCGGTGCCGCGCCTACAAACAATAAAGCGCTGACGAATGCGAGTCCCAGCGTGACTCTTCGAGTCCCCCAGGCAATCGGGGGCTACTGACGAGGGGGTGACCCCACGACTCCCGCGTATGAGGATACCTGGTGCATATGAAGACAGAGGGCCCGCTGGGAAGCCACGTGTGACGCCCCCAAAATCAGACCGTGTACAGTAATCATACACGCAAGGTACACGATCGAGATTAGGGACTCACGGTGAGATATCACAACACAACTCTACAAATAAAATTATACAAGCTGTTTAATACAAGCCAAGGGCCATGAGGGCTCGAATACAACAGCCCGAGAGCACAAAGTCAAGGGAACCAATAGTATCTGAGTACAGACACAAGGATACAAGGTTGCCTTAAGAAGGCTAGCACAAATCACATCAGAGATACAGATCGAAAAGGCGAGGCCTCCTGCCTGGGATCCACCGAACTACTCCTGGTCAATGGGGAACTCGACGTCGTAGTAGGCGCCTCCGGGGTACTCCTGCTCCTGGGCTTCAACGTCGGCTGCAGCGGCCGATCAGGCAAAACAGTAAAGGAAATAAAGCAGGTGAGTATCTAGTATACCCGCGAGTCTTACGTCCGCTACTAAGCATTATGCATTGTTTCAACGGAAAGAAGAGGCTGTATATAGTGGACTGAAAGACAGAAATCCAGAGCAAGGGTAAGAAGCTAGTCCTAACGAAGACTAGCATCTTCCGACGATGTCTTGCAGCACGAGGTAAGAAACAGCCAACAGTTTATATAAAGCATAAAGTAACAATGCAGCAGAAGTTGCTGCAACATTGTATAATAATAAGTTGTAATAATTAACAATGCCTCCGAGTTCACCTCCTCGACATCCCCGCGAGGAAGAAAACCCGGAACCATACAATTTAATAATAATAGTTGTAGTGGTAAGATCCAGCTTCAGCATAAAGCGTCCTGTTACCGTGGACACGACTATTCGAATAGATTAATCTTCCCTGCAGGGGTGCACTTGTGTTACGCTACACGCACGGATCTCCAGGGTGGCGGGAACCTTGTTAGGGAACGCTCCACCGAGGCTATCCGACACTTCATAGCCCATCTTTCAAACTCAACAGAGAGGCCATCCGCCGGTCTAAATCCTAAGTACGCCGAGCCTTGGACCCCAACCCGAACGTACTCCTGCATGGTGCGTGGCTGGCCGGTGAAGTTAAAGAAAATCCAAATAAGACACCACCGCGCGAGCAAATAAGACAACACCACTTCCCGGCGCAGGCCGCTGTACTGCTGATGTCTGAAGAGTCCTCGGACGACACTACGAAGCAGAGGAGCCCATAACTCGTAATTCCCACGGGTAGGTAGTGCGTACATGGCATATAGCCAACTCAAGACATTCACTGAACCATTTAGCATTTTAATTAACCTGCGTGACAACCGTTATCGTTGCCTCGACTTAACTGACCCGCGGACAACGACAGCAGTCAGGACCACCAGTACATCGGTGCCTTCCCTGTTGTCCCACCAAGTCACTGCGGTTACCAACAAGGTGAACCGTCTCCTTACCTTGTCTCGCGTGTGCTCCTGGAGGAGCTCGACTTTCGTGGTTTTGATAACTCTCGCGGCCAACGACCAAGGGCCAAGAACACCGGTACACTGGTCGTACCCTCCCTGTCGTCCCGTCGCAATACCTCTCGCGGGCACCGTTGGGTCGCCCGACTTCTTACCTTTAAGGACACCAGTTGGTTCGAGTCCCTACCATTAAGTGAAACCAGGAGGAATCACCCTCGATGGTACACTTGAGCTGGCTCGACTGAGACATCAGCGGAATGAACTAAAGAGGTAAACCTCGTATCATCCCAGTGATGCTACGCTACTTAGCCGATGAGAGTGAAATACGAGTCCATTCCACTCGTAAGTCAAATTCGAAGCGACTCGGCAGAGTCTCGCCGTTGTAGGTTCCCTAGGGTGTCTGCATTGATCCGTACCTGTTGCATTTGTAATATATCGTTCCCGCGATCACTCCTAGAGTGATCACGGCCCGCTATCTAATCCTAGCTAACAATGCGCAGGGCTCACTGCGGAATAATGCATAAGTAATAATAGGCAGCATAGGATTAAAGGAAGGTACATCAAGGGGCTACAATGACAGGCTATGCAATTGAATAGGATTGTAATCGTAGCAGCAGCAGTAACAATGCCTAGTGCAAGAAATGTACGGAAAGATAGGCGATATCTGGGGAAGAGAATGGCTCTGCTTGCCTGGTAGCTCGACAGTAGCGGTACGGTCGTCGACGAAGTAGTCGTACAAAAGGGGGAAGCATCGGCAGCGGTCGCAACGTCTATCGGCAGAAAGAGGGGGGAAAACAATAAATACACAATAATAATAGCAATACAAATATATGACATAGCAGATACAAAGCTAACGGTGATCTAACGCAGTACGAGGTGTATTGCTCGGAGCGGGAATTCATCCGGGGACGAATGGCCAGCTCCGGGTGATTATCGGAAAAGGTGTCCGGAGGGGGAAGATATCATGCCGGAGGTGTCGTGGACATCCGACACATGTGTGGGTGGTGTATCCGGGTTAGTTGAACTATTCCGAACAACATTCGTGTTCGGAATAAATTCATCCGGGCACTCTAACAGTACCGGAAAATTTATCGGACAGTCGGTCCGGAGGGGGATGGTTCGATGTTCGTTGTGTTAGAGGGGTGTGATAGACATACGAATAGCGTATTCGTATCCGTTATATTTTTCTGATCAATTTTCATGTATAAAGTTTTTGAATCGGACTTACGGTTTAAAAGATATTGAATTTCTAATATTTAAATCATTTGAATCAATTTTTTGAATTTCTTTTATTATTAAAATCCAACCTTATCCACAGCAGGAACTTTGACTAGTCAACCCTGACATGGGGGTCCCACATGTCAGCCTCACATTGTTAATAGCCAATTATATTTAATAAACCAGTAGTGTGGCCCACATGTCATAGTCACATTTCTATAATTGTAATTTAACTATATATTTAATCCAGTGGACCCCAACAGTCATGCACTCACTCTAATTAAGCATTTGATTTAATCAAAAATATCCAGGGGGCCCATGTGTAAGTGACTCCAGTGCAAATATCTCAGTTGAATTATTATTTTAAGGCCCAGGGCCCACTAGTCATAGAGACATTTTATCTAACAATTTTATTTGTTTTATAAGCAGATGCTTAAGGGGATGGGGCCACATGTAATAGGCTAGGGGGTTATTTAACTTAGCAATTTATCTAACAGTGGGGCTTAGGCTAACAGGGGGTTAATCCAAGATTAGCAGGGCCTGGCCCCACATGCCAGTGCACAGCCACTGGTTAACCACGGAGCGCACGCCGGCGGCTAGGAGCACGGAGGCCAGGCCGTAGCGGCCAGCCCCGGCGACCATTTGAAAGGCGGACGGGGGGGGGGGGGGAGGGTGACCGGATGCGGGCGGAGGCGCACGTCGGCCGGTGGGGGTGTAAGCTGCCGGGGAGGCCGAGCTCGACGACAACAGTAAGCTGGGCGGCGGCCAGAGCGAGGCTAGGTGGCTGCGGCGCGCAAGTGCACGGGATCGAGCGCGTAAAGGGGGAAGAATGCAGTTGCGCTCACCGGGAACGCAGTGGAGTGCTCAGTAGGGGCTGGGGGAGACGACTGGCGACGTGATCGTCATCAGGGAGGCGGCGGCCGTGGTTGAGGAGCGGGCCGATTCGCTCGGCGTGGTGGCGCAGAGCTCGAATCCGCGCCGTGGGAGGATGAAGACGTCCACTGCGAGGGCCTAGGACACGCCGGGTCGGCCTGCCAACGTCGTTGGTCGCGCGAGCGCGGCGGCGTGGCCACGGCTGCGCTCGAGCCGTGAGCTCGATGTACACAGGGAAGGGAACGAGGGGGGAAACGGGAAGGGCCTCGTCAAGGGGAGCAGGCGGCGTCCTTATCCATGGGGGGGGGCAGGTGAGAGGGGAAGGGAGCATGTGAGGTCGGCCATGGCCACTGTGGCCGCGGCCATGCCGCCGACGGGGTGGGGTGGTTGGGGGGAACAGGAAGGAGAGAGAGGGGCGGATGGGCCGGGGTGGGCCTCGCCTGGGGCGAGGCTTAGGGGTTTTTTCATTTTTTTTGTTTTCGTTTTTCTTTTCTTTGGTTTAAATGTATTTGGCTATTGTTTCATTTTTTTGTAAAATGTCAAACATGCACCAAAATTAGGGATGCACTTTATAACAATGCCACAAAAAGTTTTGTGCCCAAATAAAATCAATTGCATTTTTGTTTTATTTAAAAGGTATTAAATGCTACTGTTTTACCACTGTTATTATTTGTTTAACATTTTTAAGCATGGTAATAAAATACCATTTCACTTTTAATATAGCTTACTGTTATTTAGGCATTTTATAAAATTGGTTTGACAACTTTTAGTTCATTTAAAATTTGCACTTGTTTATTTTATTCCATGGCAATTTAATAATTCCCGAAGCTATTGTTTTTATTTCATAATACTTTCTAAACACTTTAATAGAATACCCATTGCTATTTAACATGGCCCAATGATTGCTAGGCATTTACTTAATAGGTTCCACAAATTTTGGTTTAACCATGATCAAATGATGGATAGGAATCCACAAGTCTTGGAGAGAATTTATAATTTAACCAATTTGAAAAATTTATCTGGGTTGGAAATTACAGAGCTATGATCAAAGGTGATCATGGCTTGATCATCAATAGTAATGAGCCTTAAACAGTGGAATCACTGTAGTGATTACTGTTACTGATCTGAGGGTGTTACAATTCTCCACCACTACAAAGAATTCTCGTCCCGAGAATTAAAAGTAGTGTAAGGGGTAGAGTTTCGGTTTCGCCTCCTAACAAATCTTCTGGTTCTGGTTGTCGTACTCGAAGAGATTAATCCTTCACGTTGGGGCCTTCACTGCACTGCATCGGTGCACCTCGATGAGTTTTCATCCTTTCCTCGGGGGCTTCATCGCACTTACGACTAGGTTAAGAGGTAAAGCTTAAGGGGGTCGGATAGATACAGGATCCATCAAATGGGGTTGTTCAAGGGTATGGGGTACAAAGTCCTTCCGAGTTTAAGCTCAGGGAAGTACATCGAGAGAAGTTTTAAGTGGATAGGCACGCATTCGATGCCGATGACGGAAGATGGGAAAGGGGCCCCGATCATCAGACACAATCACGGAGCCTGATATCGGACGGAATATCACAAGGTCGGTGACAAGAGTCAGGTCTCGGTCCTGTGGATCGGTGGCTTAGAGTGGTGGCATATTACGCGATCACGATACAAGGATTGTCATAGAACAACTCATCAGGTATGTCGGCGACAATATCGGTACCAGGAGCAGTGGACATTGAGAACCATTTCCTGCTCGGTAATACGAGGCAGACCAATTGGCAAAGTTCTCGTCCCGGTGGTTACCGAAATGTCATCGACAATGTCAACAAGGGGTTACTGACGAGGTAGTACATCGAGGTGTTTACATAAGCAGGGGAATTATCACTGCTTAGGTTATAATGATCGCAAGAAAGTTTAAATAGACCAATGGAAAGGAAAATGTGATGATACACAAGTATCAGGTGTATGGCTTTCCCAAGTAAAGCAGAACACAATATACACGACCAAGTTGTATTGGAAGGGAGTCAAGGGAGGTTGTCGATGATAACGCAAATCATCGAGGGGCATGGAGGGTATTTCACACGATGAATCCAATTGACACATGGAAGAAACCATGTAAGATTATTCGGATAATAATCCACCAAAGGTCGGGTGGTTCGCAAAGAATCTGGTGTGAGTATCGACTCTCAACCAGAAGGAGAAAGAATGCAAAGGCATCAGGTGATGGAAGCGTCGGAATAATTCGATGCTTAAGTACAAGGAAGTTGTGATTTCCAGATCGGGAGGTGGATGCAATTATCCACACGGACTTATCGGTGGCAGCGGATTGCAAAGTCGATGAACACGCAGGTTCTCGGGAATTTATCAGAGAATAATCGTCGGGATCTTCAGGTGAATCAGGCGATCATCGGGAAGGCAGTGCTCTCCGGAAGAAAGGAGGTACGAGAACCTAAAGTCAGCGTTAATAAAACTTACCAGCAAGGATAAGAGATCAGAGTCCCAGAGCATAGGTACGGAGAAAAAGATCCTAATACCAAAGATATCACACGTGGTGATAACAATGTGGGCCCGTAAGCCAAACATTAAGTTAGCAAATTAGTTTTGCAAATACTAGACTCGACTTCGACCAAGGAGTGGTTAGGGGCTTCCTACAGGCAGTCGGCTCTGATACCAACTTGTGACGCCCCCAAAATCAGACCGTGTACAGTAATCATACACGCAAGGTACACGATCGAGATTAGGGACTCACGGTGAGATATCACAACACAACTCTACAAATAAAATAATACAAGCTGTTTAATACAAGCCAGGGGCCACGAGGGCTCGAATACAACAACTCGAGAGCACAAAGTCAGCGGAAGCAATAGTATCTGAGTACAGACACAAGGATACAAGGTTGCCTTAAGAAGGCTAGCACAAATCACATCAGAGATACAGATCGAAAAGGCGAGGCCTCCTGCCTGGGATCCACCGAACTACTCCTGGTCAATGGGGAACTCGACGTCGTAGTAGGCGCCTCCGGGGTACTCCTGCTCCTGGGCTTCAACGTCGGCTGCAGCGGCCGATCAGGCAAAGCAGTAAAGGAAATAAAGCAGGTGAGTATCTAGTATACCCGCGAGTCTTACGTCCGCTACTAAACATTATGCATTGTTTCAACGGAAAGAAGAGGCTGTATATAGTGGACTGAAAGACAGATATCCAGAGCAAGGGTAAGAAGCTAGGCCTAACAAAGACTAGCATCTTCCGACGATGTCTTGCAGCACGAGGTAAGAAACAGCCAACAGTTTATATAAAGCATAAAGTAACAATGCAGCAGAAGTTGCTGCAGCATTGTATAATAATAATTTGTAATAATTAACAATGCCTCCGAGTTCACCTCCTCGACATCCCCGCGAGGAAGAAAACCCGGAACCATACAATTTAATAATAATAGTTGTAGTGGTAAGATCCAGCTTCAGCATAAAGCGTCCTGTTACCGTGGACACGGCTATTCGAATAGATTAATCTTCCCTGTACACACACGGATCTCCAGGGTGGCGGGAACCTTGTTAGGGAACGCTCCACCGAGGCTATCCGACACTTCATAGCCCATCTTTCAAACTCAACAGAGAGGCCATCCGCCGGTCTAAATCCTAAGTACGCCGAGCCTTGGACCCCAACCCGAACGTACTCCTGCACGGTGCGTGGCTGCCGGTGAAGTTAAAGCAAATCCAAATAAGATGTCGGGACCCGGAATTAGCGTATATAAGCCTCGCTACAACACAATCATATGGAGAGCCGAGAACCGTACCCACTTGTCTAAGCAGACAAGGCCAAGCACAGAACGTTCTCGGAAAGCATCGAACATGAGGGGCATCCCATTCAGGCCGGATGATCCACTGAGATGGGTCCTCATCGTCCGCACACAAGTCTAACTGATATGGGTGGTGAATTCCCATACTCATAGACAAGTCGCCTCAACCATACTATCGATTGTATTATAACCCTTACATAGACTTACTCCAGCCCGATCACTTAGTCGGGGTCTAGGGCGGGCTCGATCATACATCAAAGTGTGCACGAGACAGAGTCTCGAACAATCGCATCGCGATGCCCCAAGCTGCGCACATCTAAGGGCCACTTGGTGTATAAAAGACCGCCAGCCAGATCACAACTAAGGTCTCGAAAACCCATACAAAGACATGCATGTTATAAACATACACACAGCACACATGCCTTGTATGAACAGCAGGTATCATTGCAATTCTCTACAAAGTAAATACTTTATTGATTAACTCTTACAGAGTGCACACAGAGATCACAAGCATGTGATCCAACATTACAACAAGCATACGGAAGCAAAGTAGGTCTGAGTACAGACAAGTTTAACAAATGGCTTAGAGAAGCCTTATCTAAAAACAAGCCCTCCACGAGGGAACCAGTCGTCTGACTGGGACTACACTAGCTTGGTCTTGGTCTGAGTCTTCAATCTTCGAGCTTCAGGTAGAATCCACCATCGGGTTCGGTGGGTTCATCTAAAACATAGATTAAGCAAACGTGAGTACAAAATCGTACTCAGCAAGACTTACATAGGAACTATACTACTCATGCATATGTATCAAGGTAAAGGGGGGTGGGGTTCACTTGCAGAAGTGCCAGCTTTGACTTGGCTAATCCTGAACTATGAGTACCAGACTTTGAGGTAAGAAGCGTACACGAGTCCACTACATCTCTTCAACCAATTACACCACTATGGTTACTTCCTCGACTTCCCCACGAGAAGCACACCATAGCACTCACACTTATCTTTGTGTATTTTAGAAGTATCCAGTTCAAGTTATCTAATAATCAAGCTAAGCTTTCCAAGTAGTCCATAACCGCGGACGCGGCTATTCGAATAGTTTTGTTAACCCTGCAGGGGTGTACCGCTACACACACGTGCCATCAGTTACCGCCTTTTGCGTGTCACCGTTCAAGAGATGACAGCGAGGATGCCACCACAACCGTTACCTCATAGCCGATCTAGTCCATGAAAGCCGCCTATCTGGGTTGTCTGCCACTATCGTGAACCCGGCCGGTTTACCGAAGTGGACCCAGACGATGTGTGCGTGGTGCGAAAGCCGGTCTCGGATGAGTCGTTCTCTCACTTGGCTACCAGGCCACAATACCTACAGAAATCCGAACTACTGCGACATCTGGACATCGAAGGGGATGAGTTAGTAAGTTGAGAGGGGTCAGTGAGCCCAATGTGTGGTTGTACTCTTCATCTTGGATCACCACACAAGAACTCGTACTAGGGCGGTGTTCAACGAGACAACCCACCGTGTACTCCTACACAGCCTCTCATCGTTCACCTTGTATTAGGGTCGATTCACCAACACTTTTCTACCATCATCAACATGATCATTCCCATCCCGACTCACATCACAGTAACAACATGGTATCATACTAAGCATGCAATAAGCGATAACATTGCAGGGGCCACATGATATCAAACAACTCCTACAGTTGCTAGGATTGTGGTTTGCTTACTACTGTGACAAAATGATAGGTCATGCAAAGGAATGGGTTCATCTATGCGGTAGAATCGTAACATGGTGATCATCCTATACAATGCATAAGCGAGACATGAGAGGGAAGTGGGATTTTATCGACATGATCAATGGGGGTTTGCTTGCCTTGCTGACGAGGTTCGGGTTCGGGGTCTTCAACGAAGGGGGTGACCTCGGGCTCCGGCTCCACGTCTAACAGCAACATGACAATCATAGGATCAACAGAATGTACAATGCACAATCACATGAATAATATTGAAAGGGTGATGTTCATGGTACTGATGTGTTGAGCATTCCATTTAAATGGAGTATATTGCAATTTGAATTGCAAATTCAAACTCCACATTTGAATTCAACATTAACCAAGTTATATGTGATATAGTTTGATCATTTTGAATTATCTTCAAATGTGTATGATATGCCTCTGATGTGTGATTGAAATGTAGCATGTTGCCATGGTTCAAGTTGCAAAAGCTTTTGAATTGAATTTGATTTAATTCCATTTAAATCAAATAGCAAATGCTACTGATCACATTTTAAATTCAACTCAAACAGTGTTGAAAGTTGCATATTTGGAAAGATAATTTTCTCCTGATCATTTTTATATATTATTTGTCCAATTTGGAGTTAATATGATTTTCTATGAATTTCCAAAGTTTGGGGTATTTTCTGGAATTTCTGGAATTATTTAAAACATTTTGCTTTTCTGGAAATTCATTTAAATCCTTTTATTGCATCAGCATGTGGTCATGCTGACGTGGGGGGGGGTCTGACTGGTGGGCCAGGGGTGTCAGTGTCACAGGGGGTTAACCCCTGTTAGATTAAACTAACAGAGGGGTTTAGGGGGCTGGGGCCCCACCTGTCATCGTCACTGGGGGGGATTAGCGCGTGATTAAGGCCCTAATGGCCTGGGCTGCCGGCGGCTTGACGCCGGCGTCACTGGACGCGGCGGCGCCTCGCCGGAGTGGCAATTTCGGCCGCTGTTGGGCACGCGGAAGGCACCGGGGTGCTCCCCGTGCTCGCCTGCTTCACCCAGAACCCACGGGGGGGGGGGCTCGGGGGTGACCGGAGCCTCGCCGGAGTCGAGGAAGGCGGAGGCCGCGGCTCTGGAGATGCCGGGAGGATGCTCTGGAGCGTGCTTTTGACCGGGGAGCGAGGCGTTGCGAAGCTGTGATGCTGGGGATCACGGTGCGCGTCACGGGCGAAGCGGAAGGGAAGGGGAGCAGCGTCGCCGTCGTTCATGGCGGCGGTGCCTCTCGGCGTTCATGGTAAACCGGGCTAGGAGAAGGGAGGGGTGCCAAAACCTGAGGGGAAAACGGCGCGAGCTCACCGTGATGCGAACGGAGTAGGCGGGGAGGTTGGGGAAGGGTTGGAGACGACGAATTCGTCGACGAGCTCCACGGCGGCCGGCGGCGTCTCCTTGAAGATGGCGACGACCTCGGGTCTTCTGGCTCGATTACGCGCTCGGGGAGACGAAGACGAGTACGACGAGTCTCCTGGACACCTCGGGGCAGCTCGAGGAAGACGGTGGCCGCGTGGTTGCGTCGGCGTGCTCCGGCGGGTTCTCGGGTCACACGGGAATGGCGAGGAGGAGAGGGGGAAGACGACCAAAGAGCGAGAGGAGGAGCACGGGGGGGGGGGGGGGGGGGGTTCTGGCGCTAACATGGCGAGGAGGCAGGCCCTAGGGAGGCCTAGAACGTCGCCGGCGTCGCGCTGGCGTCGGCTGCGTGCTCCCTGCTCGACAGCGAGCAGCTTGAGGAAGAGGACAAGAGAGGAGGAGGTGGGCCTGGGCCGTGGTGCGGTTAGTTGGGCCAAAAGCCAGGTAAGCCCTCTTTTCTATTTCTTCTCTTTTTAACTTTCTGTCTTTTGTTTGCTCCAATAAATAAAAATACCAGAGCATTTTATAAAATACCCAAAACTTTTATGTGGGCTCAGAATATAAGTAGCTAGACCCTTATAAATTTTGGGCATTTTTGAAATTCAAATAATTTGAATTTCAGATCAAATAGGGGTTTATTTAATTTCCAAAGCCACTGTTTGAATATTAGAAAATTCCATGGGCATGGGATTGCTCCCAAATCATTTTTAAAATGATCAGGACCATTTATAAGAATTTTCCAAATGTTCAAATGATTTTTGGAAAAAGATTTTTATCTGGCCTTTTGAATTAATTCATCTGGGGGGTGTTCCTTCTCCCATTTGGATTTTGAATTTGATTTCCTTTGAATTTTTGACATGATGCAAAGGCACTAGCTAATCCTAGCACACACCTAACTTGGGGTTGTGACAACTCGCCCCCACTCAAAAGAATCTCGTCCCGAGATTCAGAAGTCTGCGGGAGGAAGGTGGGGTACTCGGTAAGGAGACGGTCTTCTCTTTCCCACGTGGCTTCTCTTTCAGAGTGGTGTGACCATTGCACTTTCAGAAACCTAATCTTCCGACGACGAGTGACACGCTCTGCGGAATGAAGAATACGAACGGGGTATTCTCGATAAGAAAGGTCATCTTGGAGATCAAGCGTTTCATGGTCGACTTCGCGGATGGGGTCCTTGAAGCAACGCCTGAGTTGGGACACATGGAATACATCATGTACTCGGGAGAGGTGCGGAGGTAGTTCAAGTTGGTAGGCAACTTCTCCACGTTTAGCAATAATGCGGAAAGGTCCGATGTAACGTGGGGCCAACTTTCTTTTGATACCGAAACGTTGGGTTCCCTTCAGAGGAGTAACCCGAAGGTAAGCCTTCTCATCCAGATTGTAGCTCTCTTGCCTATGATGACGATCATAGTAGCTGCTTTCAATTGTTCACGAACGATACGAACTTGCTCTTCTGCTTCCTTGATCATATCCGGTCCAAAGAATTGTCTTTCACCGGTTTCAGACCAGTTTAGTGGTGTTCGACATCATCGTCCGTATAGGAGTTCAAAAGGAGCCATGTTCAGACTAGATTGAAAACTATTGTTATAAGAAAATTCGGCAAATGGAAGAGAATTCTCCCAATTCTTTCCGAATGAGATAACACAAGCTCTGAGCATGTCTTCAAGAATTTGGTTAACCCTTTCGACTTGACCGCTAGACTGAGGATGAAAAGCTGTACTAAAGGAGAGATGAGTTCCCATAGCATTCTGAAAGCTTCCCCAAAATCTAGAGGTAAAAAGGCTACCGCGATCAGAATTGATTTCCAAAGGAACCCCGTGAAGGGATACAATTCTGGATATGTACAAGTCCGCTAACTAGCTAGCAGTTATAGACTCGCGAACCGGAAGGAAGTGAGAAACTTTGGAAAGCCTATCTATGACAACGAAGATGGCATTGTTTCCTTTCTGGGTTTTTGGAAAGCCGGTGATGAAATCCATACCGACTTTGTCCCATTTCCACTCGGGAATAGACAAAGGTTGAAGTGTACCAGCAGGTCTTTGATGTCCTGCCTTAATGCGACGACAAACATCACATTCGGCAACAAATTGAGCAATGTCTCTCTTCATCCTAGTCCACCAAAATCTCTGGCGTAGATCTCGGTACATTTTTGTGCTACCGGGATGAATCGAGAGGGGTGTGTCATGGGCTTCTTTGAGGATGAGTTGCCTTAGTTCCTTATTCTTAGGTACTACCAAACGATTTTCAAAGAATACCGTTCCTTTGCTATCTGTGGAGAAACATTTAGCAACTCCGCTAGCAATGTTCTCCTTGATCCGGCGAACACCTCGTGCACGCCTTTGGGCAACTATGATTTGATCCTCAAGAGTTGGTTTCGCCACCAAGGTAGAAAGATAGCCATGAGGAACAATTTCAAGGTTGAGCTTGCGAAAGTCCTCATGAAGAAGTGGTTGATACTGCTGTAACATGAGGTTGTTACAGTACGACTTACGACTTAGTGCATCAGCCATGACATTGGCCTTGCCTGGGGTGTAAGAAATTACTACGTCGTAATCTTTTATCAACTCAATCCAACGTCTTTGCCTGAGATTAAGATCTGGCTGGGTGAAAATATATTTGAGGCTTTGGTGGTCGGAATAAATCTCACAACGATTACCAAGGAGGTAATGTCGCCAAGTTGTTAGAGCATGAACTACGGCAGCGAGTTCAAGGTCATGGGTAGGATAGTTCTCTTCATGTGGCCGCAATTGGCGTGAAGCATAAGCTACGACATGTCGATCTTGCAGAAGTATGCATCCTAACCCTTGCCGTGAGGCATCACAATAGATTTCGAAATCTCTTTTGGTGTCTGGAGGTGCAAGCACGGGTGCAGAAGTTAATCTTCTTTTTAGCTCTTGAAAGCTTTCCTCGCACTTGGGAGTCCATAAGAATTTCTTATCTTTCTTGAGGAGTTCAGTTAGAGGCTTTGCAAATTTAGAAAAGTTCTCGACGAAGCGACGACAATAGCTGGCTAGGCCAAGAAAACTCCTAACTTGTTTAACCGATTCAGGTGGAGTCCAGTCAAGGACAGCCTGAACTCTCTCGGGATTCACAGCAATGCCTTTTGCAGAAATCACGTGCCCTAAGTAGGTCACTTCTGGTAGCTAGAATTCACACTTGGAGAATTTAGCATACAGGCGATGCTCTCTAAGTTTCATCAATACCAGCCTTAAGTGTTCGGCATGATCTCCTTCGTTCTTCGAGTAGATGAGAATATCATCAAGATAAACCACAACAAATTTATCTAGGTACTCCATGAAGATCGAATTCATCAAGCGTGAGAATGTGGCGGGGGCATTGGTTAAACCAAAGGACATGACGGTGTACTCGTAAAGACCATAACGAGTAGTAAAAGCCGTTTTGGGAATGTCCTCGTTTCGGATTCTGATCTGATGATAACCTAGTCTCAAATCCATCTTGGAGAAGACGGAGGATCCTGCAAGTTGATCATAAAGATCATTGATCCTGGGCAGTGGGTATTTGTTCTTTATCGTCGCTAAATTTAGCGGGCGATAGTCTACGCACATCCTTTCTGTTCCATCTTTCTTCTTTACGAACAGAATGGGGCAACCCCATGGCGATGAGCTAGGGCGGATGAAGCCTTTTGCCAACGAAGCATCAAGTTGGGTTTTTAGCTCAGCTAACTCATGTGGGGCCATTTTGTATGGGCGTTTGGAAATTGGTGCGGTTCCTTGAACAGATCCACTGTAAACTCTACACACCTGTCGGGTGGCTAGGTTTAAGGGGTTGGATTACTAGATAGTTTTCCTGAGGATGACCATGGCTTACTAGGGCTACAACAGATATGTCAGAGTAGAAAAGTACCCCAACACGATAGTTAGTGTGGTTTTTCTGGCTAGAAGACATCTAAAGTGGGAGGAAGGGCTGCAATTGAATCACTATAGGTTTCTAGAAGAAAACCTACATCAAACACTAAAGAACTGTCGGGAATGCCACCTAGAAATCTTCTAAAGGACAACCGAAAGGGGGAGAAGGATTCTTTGCAATTGCATCAGATTATGAAGAAACCTGGAATGACTCGGACAGCATAACGGCTGTAATTGCAAGAAAACAATTTTCTTCCAATGTAGATACAACACTTACATAATACGATGTAAGAAATCAGCATTACAACAATGCTAGGAAACCGGACACAACTTTCCTACGGCTATAAGGAGGCAATCAACGAGATGTTCTAGTAAGACAGAGGAGAGCCTAGTCCTATCTTCCTGTAGAATAAGATGAGGGTGACTCAGAACTCAGATCGATGAGGGTAAGGAGAAAAAAGAAGCCTTACGTTGTTCCCTTATATACCCAGAGTAACTATATAACTATAGAGGGCTAGACTCGACTTCGGCCAAGGCTGATAATCCTACAGTCAGTCCTGCTCTGATACCAAGTCTGCCGGGACCCGGAATTAGCGTATATAAGCCTCGCTACAACACAATCATATGGAGAGCCGAGAACCGTACCCACTTGTCTAAGCAGACAAGGCCAAGCACAGAACGTTCTCGGAAAGCATCGAACATGAGGGGCATCCCATTCAGGCCGGATGATCCACTGAGATGGGTCCTCATCGTCCGCACACAAGTCTAACTGATATGGGTGGTGAATTCCCATACTCATAGACAAGTCGCCTCAACCATACTATCGATTGTATTATAACCCTTACATAGACTTACTCCAGCCCGATCACTTAGTCGGGGTCTAGGGCGGGCTCGATCATACATCAAAGTGTGCACGAGACAGAGTCTCGAACAATCGCATCGCGATGCCCCAAGCTGCGCACATCTAAGGTCCACTTGGTGTATAAAAGACCGCCAGCCAGATCACAACTAAGGTCTCGAAAACCCATACAAAGACATGCATGTTATAAACATACACACAACACACATGCCTTGTATGAACAGCAGGTATCATTGCAATTCTCTACAAAGTAAATACTTTATTGATTAACTCTTACAGAGTGGACACAGAGATCACAAGCATGTGATCCAACATTACAACAAGCATACGGAAGCAAAGTAGCTTTGAGTACAGACAAGTTTAACAAATGGCTTAGAGAAGCCTTATCTAAAAACAAGCCCTCCACGAGGGAACCAGTCGTCTGACTGGGACTACACTAGCTTGGTCTTGGTCTGAGTCTTCAATCTTCGAGCTTCAGGTAGAATCCACCATCGGGTTCGGTGGGTTCATCTAAAACATAGATTAAGCAAACGTGAGTACAAAATCGTACTCAGCAAGACTTACATACGAACTATACTACTCATGCATATGTATCAAGGTAAAGGGGGGTGGGGTTCACTTGCAGAAGTGCCAGCTTTGAGTTGGCTAATCCTGAACTACGAGTACCAGACTTTGAGGTAAGAAGCGTACACGAGTCCACTACATCTCTTCAACCAATTACACCACTATGGTTACTTCCTCGACTTCCCCACGAGAAGCACACCATAGCACTCACACTTATCTTGGTGTATTTTAGAAGTATCCAGTTCAAGTTATCTAATAATCAAGCTAAGCTTTCCAAGTAGTCCATAACCGCGGACGTGGCTATTCGAATAGTTTTGTTAACCCTGCAGGGGTGTACCGCTACACACACGTGCCATCAGTTACCGCCTTTTGCGTGTCACCGTTCAAGAGATGACAGCGAGGATGCCACCACAACCGTTACCTCATAGCCGATCTAGTCCATGAAAGCCGCCTATCTGGGTTGTCTGCCACTATCGTGAACCCGGCCGGTTTACCGAAGTGGACCCAGACGATGTGTGCGTGGTGCGAAAGCCGGTCTCGGATGAGCCGTTCTCTCACTTGGCTACCAGGCCACAATACCTACAGAAATCCGAACTACTGCGACATCTGGACATCGAAGGGGATGAGTTAGTAAGTTGAGAGGGGTCAGTGAGCCCAATGTGTGGTTGTACTTTTCATCTTGGATCACCACACAAGAACTCGTACTAGGGCGGTGTTCAACGAGACAACCCACCGTGTACTCCTACACAGCCTCTCATCGTTCACCTTGTATTAGGGTCGATTCACCAACACTTTTCTACCATCATCAACATGATCATTCCCATCCCGACTCACATCACAGTAACAACATGGTATCATACTAAGCATGCAATAAGCGATAACATTGCAGGGGCCACATGATATCAAACAACTCCTACAGTTGCTAGGATTGTGGTTTGCTTACTATTGTGACAAAATGATAGGTCATGCAAAGGAATGGGTTCATCTATGCGGTAGAATCGTAACATGGTGATCATCCTATACAATGCATAAGCGAGACATGAGAGGGAAGTGGGATTTTATCGACATGATCAATGGGGGTTTGCTTCCCTTGCTGACGAGGTTCGGGTTCGGGGTCTTCAACGAAGGGGGTGACCTCGGGCTCCGGCTCCACGTCTAACAGCAACATGACAATCATAGGATCAACATAATGTACAATGCACAATCACATGAATAATATTGAAAGGGTGATGTTCATGGTACTGATGTGTTGAGCATTCCATTTAAATGGAGTATATTGCAATTTGAATTGCAAATTCAAACTCCACATTTGAATTCAACATTAACCAAGTTATATGTGATATAGTTTGATCATTTTGAATTATCTTCAAATGTGTATGATATGCCTCTGATGTGTGATTGAAATGTAGCATGTTGCCATGGTTCAAGTTGCAAAAACTTTTGAATTGAATTTGATTTAATTCCATTTAAATCAAATAGAAAATGCTACTGATCACATTTTAAATTCAACTCAAACAGTGTTGAAAGTTGCATATTTGGAAAGATAATTTTCTCCTGATCATTTTTCATATATTATTTGTCCAATTTGGAGTTAATATGATTTTTCTATGAATTTCCAAAGTTTGGGGTATTTTCTAGAATTTCTGGAATTATTTAAAACATTTTGCTTTTCTGGAAATTCATTTAAATCCTTTTATTGCATCAGCATGTGGTCATGCTGACGTGGGGGGGGTCTGACTGGTGGGCCAGGGGTGTTAGTGTCACAGGGGGTTAACCCCTGTTAGATTAAACTAACAGAGGGGTTTAGGGGGCTGGGGCCCCACCTGTCATCGTCACTGGGGGGGGATTAGCGCGTGATTAAGGCCCTAATGGCCTGGGCTGCCGGCGGCTTGACGCCGGCGTCACTGGACGCGGCGGCGCCTCGCCGGAGTGGCAATTTCGGCCGCTGTTTGGCATGCGGAAGGCACCGGGGTGCTCCCCGTGCTCGCCTGCTTCACCCAGAACCCACGGGGGGGCTCGGGGGTGACCGGAGCCTCGCCGGAGTCGAGGAAGGCGGAGGCCGCGGCTCTGGAGATGCCGGGAGGATGCTCTGGAGCGTGCTTTTGACCGGGGAGCGGGGCGATGCGAAGCTGTGATGCTGGGGATCACGGTGCGCGTCACGGGCGAAGCGGAAGGGAAGGGGAGCAGCGTCACCGTCGTTCATGGCGGCGGTGCCTCTCGGCGTTCATGGTAAACCGGGCTAGGAGAAGGAAGGGGTGCAAAAACCTGAGGGGAAAACGGCGCGAGCTCACCGTGATGCGAACGGAGTAGGCGGGGAGGTTGGGGAAGGGCTGGAGACGACGAATTCGTCGACGAGCTCCACGGCGGCCGGCGGCGTCTCCTTGAAGATGGCGACGACCTCGGGTCTTCTGGCTCGATTACGCGCTCGGGGAGACGAAGACGAGTACGGCGAGTCTCCTGGACACCTCGGGGCAGCTCGAGGAAGACGGTGGCCGCGTGGTTGCGTCGGCGTGCTCTGGCGGGTTCTCGGGTCACACGGGAATGGCGAGGAGGAGAGGGGGAAGACGACCAGAGAGCGAGAGGAGGAGCACGGGGGGGTTCTGGCGCTAACATGGCGAGGAGGCAGGCCCTAGGGGGGCCTAGAACGTCGCCGGCGTCGCGCTGGCGTCGGCTGCGTGCTCCCTGCTCGACAGCGAGCAGCTTTAGGAAGAGGACAAGAGAGGAGGAGGTGGGCCTGGGCCGTGGTGCGGTTAGTTGGGCCAAAAGCCAGGTAAGCCCTCTTTTCTATTTCTTCTCTTTTTAACTTTCTGTCTTTTGTTTGCTCCAATAAATAAAAATACCAGAGCATTTTATAAAATACCCAAAACTTTTATGTGGGCTCAGAATATAAGTAGCTAGACCCTTATAAATTTTGGGCATTTTTGAAATTCAAATAATTTGAATTTCAAATCAAATAGGGGTTTATTTAATTTCCAAAGCCATTGTTTGAATATTAGAAAATTCCATGGGCATGGGATTGCTCCCAAATCATTTTTAAAATGATCAGCACCATTTATAAGAATTTTCCAAATGTTCAAATGATTTTTGGAAAAAGATTTTTATCTGGCCTTTTGAATTAATTCATCTGGGGGGTGTTCCTTCTCCCATTTGGATTTTGAATTTGATTTCCTTTGAATTTTTGACATGATGCAAAGGCACTAGCTAATCCTAGCACACACCTAACTTGGGGTTGTGACATAAGACACCACCGCGCGAGCAAATAAGACAACACCACTTCCCGGCGCAGGCCGCGGCCATGCCGCCGACGGGGTGGGGTGGTTGGGGGGAACAGGAAGGAGAGAGAGGGGCGGATGGGCCGGGGTGGGCCTCGCCTGGGGCGAGGCTTAGGGGTTTTTTCATTTTTTTTGTTTTCGTTTTTCTTTTCTTTGGTTTAAATGTATTTGGCTATTGTTTCATTTTTTGTAAAATGTCAAACATGCACCAAAATTAGGGATGCACTTTATAAGAATGCCACAAAAAGTTTTGTGCCCAAATAAAATCAATTGCATTTTTGTTTTATTTAAAAGGTATTAAATGCTACTGTTTTACCACTGTTATTATTTGTTTAACATTTTTAAACATGGTAATAAAATCCCATTTCACTTTTAATATAGCTTACTGTTATTTAGGCATTTTATAAAATTGGTTTGACAATTTTTAGTTCATTTAAAATTTGCACTTGTTTATTTTATTCCATGGCAATTTAATAATTCCCGAAGCTATTGTTTTTATTTCATAATACTTTCTAAACACTTTAATAGAATACCCATTGCTATTTAACATGGCCCAATGATTGCTAGGCATTTACTTAATAGGTTCCACAAATTTTGGTTTAACCATGATCAAATGATGAACAGGAATCCACAAGTCTTGGAGAGAATTTATAATTTAACCAATTTGAAAAATTTATCTGGGTTGGAAATTACAGAGCTATGATCAAAGGTGATCATGGCTTGATCATCAACAGTAATGAGCCTTAAACAGTGGAATCACTGTAGTGATTACTGTTACTGATCTGAGGGTGTTACACCACGACAGGCCCACGACTGGCCCAACCAAGCACCAACGTAGGAGTCCGCGACTAGCATGGAGGGCACGACTTGGCGTACAAGGCAAGACTAGAGCTAGGAAAACTATCTCTTTAACCTAGGACAGACTACCCGAGACCTAGCCTAGTATATAAAGGCTGGGAGGGGAGACGCCTAGATTAATCCAATACAAATCTACTCCTGGTCTTGCAAGAACTCGCCTTGGCCTCTCCTGTAATCGCCCCCTCACGCAATAATATCGAGCAGGAAGTGCTTCTCCTGTTAGCCGACGAGTATCGTCCAACCTGTTCCTTCTCTATGACTAACCCAAGGTCCCTGACCATGGGATTTGCCGGGGCTGATCCCCGTCGGTGATCATGGACCGCTATCTAATCGTAGTTGACTAACAAAGCGCAGGGCTAACTGCTGAATATTGCATAAGTAATAATAGGCAGCATAGGATAAGGAAAGGTACATCAAGGGGCGACAATGACATGCTATGTGATGAATAGGGATTAACGTAATAGCAGCAACAACAATGCCTAGTGCAAGAAATGTATAGAAAAGATATGTGATATCCGGGGAAGGAAACTGGCTCTTCTTTCCTGGAAGCTCGATGGTAGGGGTACGGTCGTCGACGACATAGTCGTACTAAGCAGCAGTGTAGTGGACAACAGTCTCGGGGTCTACCAGAGAATAAGGGGGGGGGAGAAATAGTAAATACAAGCAATCATATGCAAACTGATGCAAGGCATGCCAGATGCAATGTTATCGGTGTTCTAACGCAGTACCACGTGCTTTGTTCAGAGTGGAAAATCATCCGTGGATGATTTATTGGCTCCGGATGATTACTGGACAGGCATTCCAGAGGGGGAATGTCTCTTGTTCGTTGTGTTAGGGGGTGATGGTGGATAAACGGGTAGGTATTCTTATTCGTAGTATTTTTCTGATCAACTTTCATGTATAAATTATTTTAATCTGACATACGGTTTAAAAGATATTAAATTTCAAAGTTTTAAATCATTTTAATTCTTTTTTGAATTTCTTTTATTATATATTTAAACCTTATCCAGAATAGTGTCTATGACTGGTGGGACCTACATGTCATAGAGAGTGGCTAATCAAACCTATTTTATTTAACTAAACATTAAGGATGGCACACATGTCATCCTCTGTATTTTAATAAATCATCAAATTAATTAATCCCGCCAGTGGGGCCTACCTGTCATACTAATCAGTGATTTAATTAATTTATTTAAAATACTGTTAAGTGTGGGGCCACATGTCATATTAACAGTTTTTTTTTATTTTCTCTTAACATTTATTTAGAAGACAATTAGGGGGGAATGGCCCCACTAGTCATAGACCCAGAGGGGTGGGGTGGCTTAGGCTAACAGGGGATTAACCCCACTGGTTAATCCAGCGTGCACATGCCGGCGGCCAGAGGGCAGTGACAGCGCCGCCGTTCCGGCGAGGGACCACGACGGCGGCGTGGCCAACGCCGGCGAGCGCGTGCGGGAGGGCGCGACCAGGGGTGCCAGGGCGCGGCCGAGCGCGAGGCTGTGGCGCGGCGAGCAGCGCACCGGCCATGGCGGACGGCGGCCACGGCGTTTAACGGGGAGGGTCTACGGCGACTAGTGCACGGGATTGGCACGGGGAAATGCGGCGTAGCTCATCGGGGAGCTCGATGCAGCGGTCAGCGAGGGACGACGAGGTCGGAGGGCGGCATATTTAGGTGAGAACGACGGTGGCCGTGGTGAGGGGCGCGGCCCGATTCGCCGCACACACGACATCTCTGCCCGAACCGAAGGGCGAAGCTGAACGGGAGGATGACGGCGGAGCTCCCGGACGTGGTGGCTCGACCCGGGGAGGTGGTTGGCCGCAACGAGCTGTGGCGGCGCGCCCACGACGGCGCAGGCGAGCTAAGGGAGAGGGAGAGGGCAGCGCGATGGGAGAAAGGGGAGGGTGCTAGGGTTTCCAGGGCGAGAGGGGGGCGCGAGGGACTTATCCCGCCGGTGAGCCGCGGGATGGCCGCCACGGCGGCAAGGCGTGGTGTGGCTGGCGTGGATGGCATCCACGGTGGTCGTGTGAACAGGGGAAGAAGATGGGGAGGTGGGAGTGGGTTGGGCCGGGGTAGGGTTGCCCTAGGCGTTAGATAGGTTTTTCCCATTCTGCTTTTCTTTTCTGTTTTTCTTTTCTGTTTGTATTTGTTTTATTAGCTTTTACATTTTTGTAAAATGTGTAACCTATTGCCACATTAGTGTTACACCTTAAAGTGCTTCCACAAAATGTTTGGGCCATAACAAAAACTATTTAGTATTTCTTTTGAATATGCAACTAGTAATTGGTGTTGTTTTGCTACTGGTTTGAATTGTTTGTAATATTTATTTATTGCAATAAATACCAAAGGTTGGTTTAACATAACCCACTGATTTTTAGGCATTTAACAAAACTGGTTGCACAATTTTTGGAAAAAGTTTTATTCATCACTTTGTTTTTAATATCAAGCAAAAGGTTTTTTTGGGATATGATCAAATGCAAAGATGATCAAGGAATGATTAGCAACAATAATTTTCCTCAACAAAAGTGATTACTGTTACATGACACTGAGGTTGTTACACGGGGCATATTTTCTTGGTCTCCACAAGACATACCTGGGGTGCCGAGAGAACTCGCCGAGCACAAGCTTCACATCCGACCTGGAACCAAGCCGATCAAGCAGCCTCTTCGACATTTTTCCGAAGACAAAAGAAGACCAATTGGCGAGGAGATCGCTAAATTTCTTGCAGCTGGTTTTATCATTGAAGTGTTCTATCCGGAGTGGTTAGCTAACCCAGTTCTGGTTATGAAGAGAATGAAACTTGGTGCATGTGTATCGGTTACACTTGCCTGAACAAGGTCTGCCCCAAGGATCCTTTTTCTTTGCCCCGTATCGATCAAGTAATTGACTCTACGGCTGGCTGGCAGCTTTTATCTTTTATGGATGCCATAGCTGGCTATCACCAAATCAAACTTGCTGTAGAAGATCAAATAAAGACTGCATTCATCACCCCTTTTGGGGCGTACTGCTACATCACCATGACCTTTGGCCTAAAAAATGGAGGTGCAACTTATCAGCGTACTATGCAGCGAAGTGTCCGACCTCATCTCAGACGAAATATTCATGTATATGTAGATGACCTTGTGGTCAAGTCAGTCCAAGGGATGACATTTCTGGAAGATCTCTGAGAGACATTCACAAACTTGCACACTTACAAGATCAAGCTCAACCTAGAGAAGTGCGTATTCGGCATTCCAGCCGGCAAGCTGCTCGGATTCCTTGTGTCTGAGAGAGGAATCGAGTGCAACCCCGAGAAGATTGCAGCAATCGAGCAGATGAACAAGCCCAGAAACCTCAAAGACGTCCAGAAGTTCACCGGATGCTTGGCCTCGCTCAGCGGATTCCTCAGTCGGCTGGGAGAGAAATAAATCCCTTTGTACCAGCTGATGAAGAAGACAGATAAGTTCACTTGGACTCCGCAAGCGGATGAGGCATTCAAATAACTCAAGCGTATGCTATCCACTGCTCCAGTGTTAGAAGCGACGATTGAGAAAGATCCAATGATGTTATACATCACAGCTACCACTCGGGTGATCAGTATTGTGATGGTGGTTGAGCGTCCTGAAAAGGACAGAGCACAGTCGGTCCAGAGACCAGTATACTATGTCAGTGAAGTTCTCTCAATCTCCAAGAAAAACTACCCCCACTACCAGAAGATGTGCTACGGTGTATACATGGTGGCAAAGAGGCCGAAACATTATTTCCAGGCGCATCCGATTACAGTCGTCAGCTCGGCACCACTGGCAGAGATCATAGGAAATCGGTATGCATCTGGCCGAGTGGAAAAATGGGCCATTGAGATTGAAAATCATGGCATGAAATATGAGCCGCGTACTCCAATCAAGTCCCAGGCCCTGGCAGATTTCCTCGTCGATTGGGATGAAACTCAGTATGAGCCTACCTGTCCGGATTCAAACTTCTGGTAAATGCACTTTGATGGCTCCAAGATGAAGTCCAAACTAGGGGCTGGCATTGTTTTCACTTCTCCAAAGGGTGACTAGCTCAGATATGTGCCGCAGATCCATTTCGCAACATCAAACAATGTGTCCGAATACAAAGCGCTGGTGCATGGTGTCCGATTAGAAAAAGAGATCGACATTCAACGGATTTTATGTTATGGTGATTCCGATCTGATGGTGCAGCAATGTACTGGAAGCTGGGATGCAAAGGATGCAAATATGGCAAGCTACAGATTCCTAGTGCAATAGCTTTGCGGTTTCTTTGAGGGATGCAAATTCCATCATGTTCCCTGAGCTGAGAATGAAGCAACAGATACACTGTCCAAGTTGGGATCCACCAGAAAAGCCATATCAACGGGCATCTCCTTGGAGCATATCCAGAAGCCATCTATCAAGCCTTCCCTAGAATTAGAGTCCATCTTTATTCCGGCCGACCTGAAGATGGCAGAGATTGAAGCAGCAAAGTCAGCCAAGAAGCCAAGTTCGATGGAGCATTCGGCCACACCAGGGGCTGTTGTCGTCAGCTCGGGGACTGATGTGGTTATGCCAGATGCAGTCAGCGCCACTTCCTTCGACCTGCCAGCAGTCGAAGACGAAGCACCTGTACCATTAGCAGCATCTGTAATGGTTGTTGTCGTCGCACCTTCATGGACAGAGCCTTTTCACGATTTCTTGGTCGATGGCATTCTCCCCCAAGATGAAGTGGAAGCTCCGCAAATCCAACGCCAATCTGGAGCATACACAATCATCAACAACGAGCTAGTGCATCACAGTGTGACTAGAGTACTCCAGCGCTGCATTGAAGAGGACAAGGGGATGGAACTGCTGCGGGATATCCCTCGAGGTGAATGTGGTTATCACGCATCAGCCACAACAATAGTTGCCAAGGCTTTCCACCATGGTTTCTACTGGCCGACTACGCGAGCACCAGCAGAAAACTTAGTAAAGCATTGCAATGGTTGCCAGTGTTTCAAAGCCAAAAGCCACCAACCAGCGTCAGCACTCAAAACCATTCCAATCACATGGCCCTTCGCAGTTTGTGGGGTGGATATGGTCCGACCATTCAAGACAGCCAGAGGTGGCATGCCAAATTTGCTGGTAGCAGTGAACAAGTTCACCAAGTGGATCGAGGCAAGGCCGATAAGGAAACTAGACGGGACGATGATGACCCTCAACGTAAAGGGATCTATTGTAGTGTTTTCGATAAATAAGAGTGCCGAACCCAACGAGGAGCGAAAGGTATTGACAGGTGATTTTGGACAAGGAATAACTGCAAGCACTGAAAGATAACTTTTTAGGTTTTTTCGATATAAGCAACAATAAGATAAAAGCAAGCAAAGTAAATAGCACCGAGGAGTAGCAAGTGGCCCAATCCTTTCGAGCAAAGGATAAGCCTGGAAAGTGAACTTATAAAGACTAAAGCGTTCTTGAGGACACATCGAGAGGTAGTCACGTGCTTTCTCCATACTCCGTATCGATAACAAGTGTTGTGCTGATAAGTGTTGAGTGGGTGGATCTATGCTAGCACACCTTCTAGACTAAGATAAATGCACTCTTATGATTAAACATCTTGCAAGCATCCGCAAATACAAGATGGAAATTAAGGCAAAGCCTAACCACAACAATAAGATCAAGGATCCAGTACTCCCTTGTGCAAAAGTGTGCAAACTGGGTTTCAGGTTTCTGTCACTCCGGCAACCCACCGTAAGCATTCTTAATACACAATGTATTCCCCTAGGTCCTTAAGAAGGCGAAGTGTTGAGTGTTCGACTCACACAACACCACTAGGAAAATAACAACACAACTTAAATATCAAACAACACAAATCACTTCAACATCATATGACTACTAACAACTAGACTTCTCCCATGTCCTCAAGAACTAAAGTAACTACTCACAAGAAATAAAAGAGATCATGATCAGAGGTGATAAATATATGATAAACAATCTGGACATAATTATATTTCTCCAACAAAACTCAATAGCATCCACCACAAAGTAGTAATTAACACCGGTAGAGTAGAGAGGATAGATAGTACGGATTACAACACAAGATAAACTTGTGAGGTGAGATTGAATGGTGGTGGAGATGGTGCTGATGTTGGGGATGATGTTGATGATGATCTCGATGATGCCCGTGACGATGGTGATGACGATGGCGATGATCTCCCCTTCCGGGAGGTGATCTCCTCGGCGGAATCTGCTCGCCGGAGAGCCCTTTTCTTCTCTGTAGGTTTCCGCCACGGAGCGGCGGCGGAATTCCGTGAAAGCTTCTCCTTTTAGGGTTTTCGCGTAACGAGGAGTATGTAGGCTAGAGGGGGGAGCCGGGAGTGGCCCCAGGGCTCCAGGCGCCCTCCCGGCACGGCTAGGGGTGGGGCCGCGCCAGGTGGCTGCCTGGGGCACCTGTGGCCCCCCTCTGGCCCCTCTTCGGCGAGTCTTCGTTAATCTTCTCGAAAATACCCCCCGTCAATTTTCAGGTAATTTGGAGGTATTCTTCTTCAGCAACTCATCGTCCACTTTTTACCGCTGAATTCTGCGTCTGCTGCCCCGGCACCGGAAAGTTGCAAACTGTGTAAAATAAGCCAAAACAACATAAGAGCATCATCATAATGTGAAATATATCAATGAATAAGGATGAATTACGATATAAAATAGTGATGCAATTTGGACGTATCAACTCCCCCAAGCTTAGACCTCGCTTGTCCCCAAGCGAAAACTGAGCTCGGTAAACCTGTCCACACGTTTAGAGAGTGAAGTGTCGATAAATAAAATACGGACAAGAAGCATCATGATCTTTTCACCAAACTCAAACATCCTAAACAACAATCTCCAACTCATATGGCCCTTATGAAAGAGTAATAACAATTATAAACAGAAGTTGGGCTAAGGAAACTCATCAAATCATGACAAACAAGTCCTTTGGTCAAGGGACAACTAATAGCTTTTACCTTTGCTCTTTCTCTTTATATTTTGAAGAGACAACTTGAAACTTTTTGAAAGAACAAGCTATTAGTCATGAAGTGCAAATGCTAACACAAAGGAAGATGTTTGCTTGGCAAATGCTTTTGCAAACAACGTACTTATCAAAATATAATGTCAACAATGATATGGCAAGGCAAAACTTTAATGCAGCATTATATGGATGAATCCTCATCAGCATCAAGTGTCTGTTCTCTTTCGGAAAGGAGGAAGTAGGGACAACTGACTCAACATAAAAGTAGAGGAAAAAGCCTTGATAAAGGCAAGCAAGGAAAACTCAAGTGCTATCCTTAAATCAAACAGAATGAAAACAAGTTTTGAGAGGTGCATGATTTGTCAACGAATGCTAATAGATAACTCAATTGCTTCTCAGATTGGACAAGTTTCGAGGAACGACTCCCAAACGGGGACGATCACATCCCCACAATCTCCTTTGTTTATCACTGCCAAAGTTTTCTGATTTCTCATGAACAAAGCGTCAGGAAGGTTTGTTTGTTGTATTATCTTTTGTGAGCTGGGTGCACTCATGCCAGTTCCTCCTCGTATTAGGGGTTTGCAGATTAGACATTTAATCCCGGGGTAAAACTTGTCCAACTTAAGAAGGTCATGAGTTAACTACTACTTCCTCATGAGCTAAAAGAGGGGCACAAAATAGAAGATTTTGAATATCTAAGGATAACACAAAAATTCTATGCTTTAGGAGTGGTAGTGGAATACCACGAATAGGAAGGTATGGTGGACTCATATGGAAGATACTTGTTTCAGGGTATGGATGCACAAGCAGAATTCCGCTTAGTACAGAGGTTTGGCTAGCAAAGGCTTTGAGAGAACAGACAATTGATGAAGACTTAGAGGCAAAGAAATATAAAGCATAAACATTAAAATAAGCATAGCACATCAAGTTGTCTTCCTTGTCAACATAACACTACAAGCATAATAACAAAGAGGGTTTTGCTATGTCGCTACTTTGAGAAAAACATGCTTCTTGTTATGACCAAAGCTATGTTTGCCAAGATTAAATAAATTTTTCAAAGACATACCTGATATAAGGTCAATACTCCCCAAAAGAATCATCATGAGGTCGATTGCGTGAAGAGAATACCGAGTGCAGCGAAGGGATCAATAGACTTCTCATTAATATTCCATCATAGACGACTCCACACTCACGGATACATAACTCTCCAAAAAGGAGTGATAGACCTCAAAGAAAACACCTATTTCATAAGATAACTTCCCTAGACATGATACGACTCTACTTGACTCTAAAAGACAAAGATAAAGATAAAAATACCGGGCACTCCCCCAAGCTTGGAACAATCTAAGGGGATGCCATTACCCAAGGAGATTTACTCCTCATTCTTGTGGTTCTTCAACTCCCTGATTATACGTCGAAGGGTTTGGTTTTCAGCTTCCAGGATTTCCACTTGCACTTTTAGTACACGGAAATCTTCACAAAGTTGGTTGGTGATGCATCTTCTCAACTTTTAGTCTTGGCAGAAACAGCTCGAAAAGAAAACACACGAAATCGCGAGATACGTTGCCGGAACGATCCGGGCAAATATATAGCAAAAATTTCTGCACAGAAAGGAAGGCCACGAGCCAAAGCGGGGTCGGAGACGGACTCTGGGGTGCCCAGGCGGCCTCCCGGCGCGGCCAGGGGTGGGGCCGCGCCAGGGGGGGCGCCTGGCCCCCCTGGAGCTGGTCTTCGGCTCCACTTCGGCCTCAAATTTTCTATATTTTTTCAAAAACTCGGAAACTAGAACTTTTATGGCGGTTTCGCGATGTTTCCTTACCGTAATACATACCTTTACTTATTCTGCTTTTGCTGGTGTCTGAAACAGGGCTGCAACATGTTCTTCATGAGTTTTTGTGTATACTAAATCCACATCAACATTGACAGGATCTCCTGCTATGTAATGCTTAAGTCTTTGCCCATTCACCACTTGAGCTTTGGTGCCTTCGAAATTGTTAATCTTGATCGCACCCGAGCGGTAGACTTCCTCAATATGAAATGACCCTTCCCACCTGGAAAGTAGTTTACCTGGAGAAAACCTGAAACGTGATCTAAACAACAAAACTTTATCACCAACATTAAATTCACGTTTCAGAATCCTCCTGTCGTGCCAGTTCTTTACCTTTTCCTTGAACATTTTAGCGGTCTCGTAAGCTTCACTTCTCCACTCATCTAGAGAAGTCAAGTTCATGAGACGTTTTTCACCAGCCAACTTCGGGTCAGCATTAAGCTCTCTAATAGCCCAGAAAGCTTTGTGTTCTAATTGTAATGGCAGATGGCAAGCCTTGCCATAGACCATCTTATAGGGAGACATGCCCATGGGGTTTTTGTAAGCAGTTCTATACGCCCACAAAGCATCTCCTAACTTATTTGACCAATCTTTTCTATTTCTATTGACTGTCTTCTGTAAGATCAACTTGATCTCTCTATTGGTGAGCTCAACTTGCCCACTAGTTTGAGGGTGGTACGGTGAAGCAATTCTATGATTGACATCGTACTTGGCTAAAGCTTTTCTAAAAGCTCCATGTGTAAAGTGCGAACCCCCATCGGTCATGAGATACCTAGGTACACCAAACCTAGGAAAAATTACATCTTTGAGCATTTTCAAAGACGTCTTGTGATCAACACTCTCAGTGGGGATTGCTTCTACCCACTTGGTTACATAACCAACAGAAACTAAAATGTGAGTGTACTTGTGTGAGGAAGGAAAATGACCCATAAAATCAAAACCCCAGCAATCAAAAGGCTCAATCACTAGAGAGTAATTCATAGGCATCTTTAAAGAGAGTAGGCCAATAAAAACCTGATTGAAGAACCTTATGTGCGGTCCTCTCACCAGCATGATGTCCTCCATATGGACTGTCGTGACATTGTTTAAGAATGTCCTTCTGCTCGTGTTCCGGTATGCATCTTCTCACGATCCCATCTGGACCTTCTTTGAAAAGATGTGGGTCATCCCAAAAGTAATGCCTCAAATCATGAAAGAACTTCTTCCTTTGCTGAAATGTTAAACCTGGAGTCAAAAACTTTGCAACGATAAAGTTAGCATAATCTGCAAACCTAGGATCGGAGAGAGATTGTACTTTTACAACAACTAGCTGTTCGTCTGGAAAACTGTCGTTGACTGGAATGGGATCATGCGGTATATCTTCCATCCTTGAAAGATTATCTGCCACCGGATTGTCTGCTCCTTTCCTATCGACAATCTGCAAATCAGAAGGAGTACCCATCGGATGAGCCTTGGTTTGGCATCCTTCTTCTCCATAAGATACTTAATGGCAGCATGGTCGATATGAACAATAATCTTAGAATCAACAATATACTGCCTAAACTTATCATAAGCAAATACTACTGCTAAGAATTCCTTCTCAGTAGTAGCATAATTCTTTTGAGCACTATCAAGGGTTTTTCTAGCATAAGATATAACATTCAACTTCTTATCAACCCTTTGCCCTAAAACAGCTCCAACAGCAAAATCACTAGCATCACACATAATTTCAAAAGGTAAATTCCAATCAGGTGGTTGTACTATTGGAGCGGTTATTAAAGCTTTCTTAAGGATTTCGAAGGATTCCTTACAATCTTCATCAAAAACAAAAGGAACTTCCTTCTGGAGAAGATTAGTAAGGGGTCTCGAAGTCTTAGAAAAGTCTTTAATAATTCTTCTATACAAACCAGCATGACCGAGAAAACTACGAATACCTTTGATGTCCCTTGGATAGGGCAGCCTTTCAATTGCTTTCTTCTTGGCCCAGTCCACCTCAATTCCCCTCTCGGAAATCTTGTGGCCAAGAACAATTCCCTCGTTGACCATAAAGTGGCACTTCTCCCAGTTAAGCACCAAATTTTTCTCCTCACATCTCTGCCAAACATTATTAAGGTTGTGGAGACAATGGTCAAAAGAGGTTCCATAGACGGAGAAATCTTCCATGAATACCTCCACAATTTCTTCACAAAAACCATGAAAGATAGCGGACATACACCTTTGAAAAGTAGCAGGGGCATTACATAAACCAAAAGGCATACGTCTGTAAGCATAAGTACCATTGGGACAAGTAAAAGTGGTTGACGAGGGGGTGACCCCACGACTCCTATGGATGGGCCTACCCGGTGTACCCGAAGACAGAAGGCCCACAAAGAAGCAGCCTGGGCCCAGCCTTGGCCCACTAGTGGAACCGACGTAGGAGTCCGCGACTCATAGGGAAGGTGCAAACCTGCCGTACGGTACAAGATTAAGGGTTAGGAAACCTCATCTGTAATCCAGGACGGACTCCCCGAGACGTAGCCTAGTATATAAGGGCTAGGAGGGGAGACGTCAAGATCAACGAGTACACAATCTGTAACCCTAGCCTTGTGCGCACTAGCCTTGGATTCCCTGTAATCGCCATCTCCACTCAATAATATCGAGCAGGAACGTATCCTCCTGTTAGCCGATGAACTATCGTCCAACCTGTGCCTCTCATGACTAACCCTGGGTCCCTGACCATGGGATTTGCCGGGGTACATCCTCATCAATTGGCGCCGTCTGTGGGAACTACACAGGTTGGAATTATGATCTCGGCGGTTCCGTCTTCAGCAAGCCACAACCCAAGAGCAAGAACCAGATGCAATCCACCCGAAGAATTCAAGATCACGACAAACATCTCTGCCGCCCCAGTGAGATCGCTCAGCCTGCAGCCGTGCCAAGACCAATACTATGGCGGCAATCGAGGCCACCGCCAGCGAAGGAGAACTCGACGACCCAAAAGAAAGGCGCAAGGGTTCCACATGGAGATCCGATCGACGAGCTACAGCACGAAGCAGGGGACCTGACGAACACTCGACGACCCACCGCCACCCAGGCACCCGCCGCACAACAAGACACCGACTCCGAGCTCGAGATCAGCGATCGCCAAGATCATCGTCGACGAGGAAGAAATCAACGACCCAGAAGACAGGCGCGAGGATTCTACGAAGAGACCCCACCCGACAAGTCGAACTATACAGCCACGCGCTCGCCGACCACTCGACGACCCGCCGCCGTGCAGACAGCTGTCGCCCGCCAGGACAGCGACTCTGAGACTCAGACCGGCGAATACTATGACCCAGATCGAAGACCAGACGAATTCTCAAATCTTATAAGGAATCAGAATCTAAGCGAGGGGATCGAAATTGACCCGCGAGATCACGAGCACCCAGCGGATCACGCGCTGTTCTTCCGCATCTCATGGAGAAAACGACACGCCGGATCCGGCAAACTCACGGTCAGGGAACAACTAGAAGGACCCTGCACGATCCACTTCTTCGAAGACAACTGGGGATTCACCAGATCGAGTGACACTCCGGGAGCCTGCCGCCTATTCATTGAACTCGCCGACAGCCTCAAGGAAGAAAAACAGCGAGAAGCCAAGCGCACCCGACGAACCGAGCAGTCGTCGACTTAAGGACAAGTGTACACGATCCAAGAAGGCAGGGTATCGCAAGCCCAACAGGACGCCTACACCCTTCAAGACAGAGCAACTGAGAACCTAAGCACAGTCAAAGTGTACCAGCTACACAACGCAGAAACCAACATCACTTTCTCCCAGAGAGATCACCCGCCTGCAGTCCCAAGGCCGGGGCACGCGCCCCTGGTACTCGACGCTCAAATTGGAGGGTACGACATGGACATAATCTTCATTGATGGAGGCAGTAGCATGAACATAATCTTCGTCAGCACCCTACACTAGATGCTGATCCCACGATCAGTATGGAAAAAATCAAGCACCGTGTTATATGGAGTAGTCCCAGGAGAAGCGGCCACTTCCCTTGGATTAATCGAGCTCGAAGTCGCCTTTGGCAGCAGACGCAATTTCGCAAGACACACCCTCGAGTTTGAAGTACTTGATTGGCAGTCGCAGTATCACGCCATATTGGGACGTCCAGCATTCGCACAATTCATGTCAATTACGCACTACGCCTACCTCAAACTCAAGATTCCAGGATCCGAGGGCGTCATTACAGTCAACGGGAGCTTCACCAAATCAGACAAACGTGATCGCGATTTCCACAAAGTCTCCGACACCTTCGAAGCCGAGCAAGAACTCACAGAAATAGCCATGGCGGAAGACAAAAGTATCTTTCCGCTAGCAAGTCGAAGCAAGTCAAAAGAGTATGGGCAGGACTTCAGGATCGACGGAGACACGGTCACCCACCAGGTGCACCCGACGGACCCAGAAAAAACAATCCTCATGTATGCCCACCTCCCGGGAGAGCAAGCGGCTTCCCTCATCGCTTTCCTCCGTGAAGAATGGGAAATCTTTGACTGGTGCCCAGCCAACATGCCAGGAGTACCGTGCGAGTTCGCGGAACACGCGCCGCGCATCAAGCCAAACACCAAGCCAGTGAAGCAGACGCTACGAAGATTCTACCCAAGCGCAGAGCAATCGGAGAGGAGGTCAACCGATTACTTGGATCGCCAACCCTGTGCTGGTCCCCAACAAAGACACAGACGTGCTGCGGATGTGCGACGACTACGGGCCAGTCAATAAACACTGCCCAAAGGATCATTTTCCCTTGCCAAGAATCGATCAGATAATCGACTCGACAGCAGGATGCGATCTACTATCGTTCCTCGACGCCTAATCAGGACACAATCAGACCAGGATAGTGGAAAAAGATGAAAATCACGCCTTGGCCGTCACCCCTTGCGGCACATCCTGCTGCCCCGAAATTCCTTTCGGCCTAAACAACGCAGGAACAATATACCAGCGAATGACGCAAGCAGACATGAGAAACCAGATTGGTGGAAACATCCAGGTCTACATAGATGAGATCATCATCACAATCAAAGAAGTCGGACCAGAAGCAGAAACAGAGGATGACAACACAGGTGAACCATCACACGTGGCAACCGCAAACCCAATCGTCAATGAAGAAGCCAACAACACAGTCGTGGAGCCAGAGCCAGCCGCACCGGAAGACCCACCTTGGAGAGAGCCACTCCTCAGATTCGTAATCGACGGCACCCTACCGCAGGATGTTGCAGAAGCCAGACGCATCAATCTGCGATCCAAAACATTCACAGTAATCAACGGACAACTCTACAAGCGCAGCATTTCCCAGGTCCTACAAAAATGCATAGACGAGGAAGACGACAAAACCCTACTACTGGAGATCCACGAAGGCACCTGCGGGCACCATGCCAGCAGTCGAGCACTCGTGGCAAAAGCCTTTCGAGCAGGACTCTATTGGCCAACAGCCATGAGAAACGCAAAGGATATCATGCGGCGTTGCATCGCCTGTCAAAAATTCGCCAGCAGACCGCACGCTCCAGCCTCAGAACTCAAGACCATACTATTATCATGGTCGTTCGCCACCTGGGGACTCGACATGGTGGGCCCGCTCAAGAAATCAGAAAAAGGAGGAAGAACACGCCTGCTGGTAGCAGTCGACAAGTTCACCAAGTGGATCGAAGAAGTGCCCATCACCAGCTCCACAGCCCTCACGGCAGTGAATTTTATCAAATCAATCATCTTCAGGTTCGGGGTGCCACACAACATCATCACGGACAACGGTACGAACTTCACAGCAGCAGAATTCCAGAACTTCTGCGAAGAACTGGGCATCAAAACCAACTATGCATCAGTCGCGCACCCGCAATCCAACGGCCAGGTGGAAAAAGCAAACGGCCTAGTATGCGGAGGAATCAAAAAATGGCTCCTTGCACCACTCGAGCAGGCCGCGGGCAACTGGGTAGAAAAACTCCCTGCAGTACTATGGAGCCTGCTCACCACCCCAAATACCGCAACCCAGTACACGCCTTTCTTCATGGTGTACGGGTCGGAGGCAGTGCTTCCACATGACCCCAAATTCGGGGCACCCCGGATCTCGGGGTACGAAGAAGAGGAAGCAGAAGAAGCACTGCAAGATGACAAGGACACAGCAGACGAAGCAAGGGACACAGCCCTAGCAAGGTCAGAGGGGTACCAAGACAAGCTGCGCACTTACCAAAGAAGCCGCCTGCGCACCAGAACCTTCAAGAAAGGCGACCTTGTCCTACGGCTCATACAAGAGAAAGTCCATAAGCTTGCCCCCCAATGGAAAGGACCGTTCATAATCTTAGAAGTCATAGGAGGAGGCACCTATAAACTGAAGAACCCGAAGACCGACGAGGACGTGGGAAATCCATGGAACGTAGCGAATCTACGCCTGTTCTACCCATAGTCTCCACCAGACATGCTCATCTGGCAGCTCATGTAACCCTTCGACGCAATAAAATGATGTTGCCCAAGTACTACCACCTCAAAGCACTCGAGGGATCGAGTACAAAACTCCCCCCGAGAGACGATATTGTCTCCCACGCGATCTCTACTTAAAGCACTCAGGGGCTCGAGTACAAAACTCCCCCCGAGAGACGCTATTGTCGCCCACGCGATCTCTACTAAAAGCACTCGAGGGCTCGAGTATAAAACTCCCCCCGAGAGACGCTATCGTCGCCCACGCGATCTCCAGTTAAAGCACTTGGGGGCTCGAGTACAAAACTCCCCCCAAGAGACGCTATCGTCTCCCACGCGATCTCTACTTAAATCACTCGGGGGCTCGAGTCCAAAACTCCCCCCGAGAGACGCTATTGTCGCCCATGCGATCTCTACTTAAAGCACTCGGGGGCTCGAGTACAAAACTCCCCCCGAGAAACGCTATCGTCGCTCACGCGATCTTTACTTAAAACCACTCGGGGGCTCGAGCACCATCTCCCCCCGAGAGACGCTATCATCGCTCACGCAGCCCGCAACCTAAAGGGTCCAAGCAAAAACCCCTGAAAGGCGTCACCCGCTGAAAACCTGTCCGGAATCAAAGGGAAGACACGGCTACATGGAACACCAAGTACTCTGGAGAAATATGGATGGAGCGCAGGACACAGACAATCCTTTAGTCTTCACCTGATCGCCAATGATCACCTAAAGACTCGGGGTCTACTCCCATCGGGAGCGCTGCCGCGCACCCGGTAAAAGACATAAATTAATGGAAGAACGACAAAGGAAACAAATCTCAGCCTACGTTCGACTCTCCGACTCGAACGTAGCCTCGGGGGATAGTCCCATCGGGAGCGCTGTCGCGCACCTGATAGAACCCACAGTGCAAAGATTTAATGGACCCGAAGACAGCTCTCGTTTGCAAAGGACTCGAAGACAGATTCCATTACAAAGACTCAAGCACAGTTCGCATTACAAGGACTCGAATATCATTCTCAGTACAAAAATGACTCGAAGTACATTGGATAGAAGGCAGCTCTGATTACTCGAAGGCAATCCTCATTACATGGAGAACTAACCTAGTTACAAATAGACAAGCAGTTGACAAAACTACACCACCTATCACCCAAGAAATTATGACTTCTACATGAGTGCCCATGCCAGGGAGATTGGAGCCAATACGACGGGCATCATCACAGACAAAGGAGGAGTCAAAGCAGCCATCTCATGATGTCAATGACATAACAAAAGGTGAAGCTCGACTTATTTGCAGAAGCACCGAAGCCGATGCTCCACCAGCTTCTTCTCCTACTCCACCAGCTTCTTCTCCAGCTCCACCCGAGCTGCCGACGAAGATGACGCCGCTGCCTCCAGTTCTACAAGGTCGCCTGGCGTGCCCGCTTGATTGATGGCATGACATCGAGGTCCTCTCCAGAGCTGGAAGACACAACATCACCACCCGAAGAGTCGCTGGAGGAGGAAGCAGTTGAAGATGCAGGCGCAGGACTCCTCGACCTGCCGGAGCCATCGCTGCTTGTCTCCTGCCAGTACAGATCCATGCGATTGCCGCTCGGGCCAAAAGCGCGGATGATAAGAGTGTCTTAGCCATCGAAACGGCAACAAAGAGTGTCACCATCACGCAAGTTCAAACGCTGAGAAAACAACTTCCAGCCAAATCCAAGGAAAATCAAGCCGGAACTGTTGGTCTCCAACTCAACATAAGACGGAGGCCAAGAACACCCCTGAAGACGAAGAAGCAGGCCATTCAGACTACACTCAGAAACAATGGCAGCAAATGCAGAAGGAAGAAGAATGCGAGCAGCGTTCCGGCCACGGACGCGTAGGAGAAAGTCATAGCGCCAAAAACCCTCCTTTGAAGACGAGGAGGAAGGCATTGACGGGGCACCACGACGGCCGCCACGCGAGGAGCGCGGAGTACGACCACCGCGGCCACGGCGAACACGGCCGCGGCCAGTCATACCGGCACCTCGCTTGGGTCCCATGAGAGGAGGAAGAGAAAGAGGAGCAAGATGAGCATAGGTCGAACACTGCTGCTAGATAAAGAAGAAGGGTCTTTTTATAACACAAACCCAAGGGCACGCAGAAGCCCAGGCGAGGGCAGCAATTAATTCAAAGACCAAGCATGCCGGGAGATTCGACTTTCGAGACAAAGATGCCTTCACACGGGCGGCACTGTGCGCTGGACGCGTCAAATCTCGCGCGTTTTCAATGCGCACATCGATAACTCAATAGGCGGCTGCAGCACGCCACAAAGGCCATCATTATGACCGGGCATGAAGGCTTGGCGGTTCACAGACAGAGCATCTTTGACGATCCTCCAGCAAGGAGATCGTTATCCTTACCAAAAAGAGGTAAATTCAAATGGCAGCGCAAAAAAGGAAAATGCAGTCTGCAAGCACCGATTTTACTGACTCAAATACATTTTTCAAATATATTTAACTCCCATCGGGAGCGTATCCGCCCATGAGAGTTTCAGGTGCCCCCTCACCTAAAAGAATAAATATGTGCTCGAGTGGTTACTCGCACTCACAGAGTCCCGAGTGCTCCCTCACTCGAAAGAAAAAACTTGCTCGGGTACTCTACCACCCGAAAGAAGAAAAAGACGTGCTCGAGTGATTACTTGCACCCACGAAGAGTTTCAGGTGCTCCCTCACCATGACACAAGATAAGCAGACTTGCACTCGCCATATCGTATAGTCCTAGAGTATCGGGTGCTCCCTCACCCCGAGAGCAAAGGAGATACTCAAGTGATTACTTGCAGAATCTAAGTACCCGAACACTCGAAGACCTCCCGAGCAAGTACTCCTCTACATTACTCCTCGCCCAAGCGCTCGGCAAAAGCTCTGCGAGTGACCGCTAAAACAGCTCACTTGATTGTTTATTCCAAGTGGGTGCATCACTAACTAGGCTCCGCGCCTCATAAAAATACATATTCCTGGAACACGATACACTGTGCCCAGATGCCACGCAAGATTAGCGTGTAGGTAATACCCCGCTGCGCAGATCGGCCGGGCTGGGACTTGCCGCAGAGCGATTTCACTCCCAACCTTTTCCATGCGCTTGCATGATAGAAAAAGCCGGGCGGACGCGCCTAGGCTACGAACTTTACTGGCGGCAATTGATCACTGTAAGACCTGTAGCGGCAATTGATTACTATGTCACCTTACTAATGGCGCACCTATAAAAAGTGCGTCATTAGTATGTCCAGGAATGGGTCAAACCTTGGTCAAACATAGTAATGTCGCACTTTTCCCCATGTGCGCCATTACTGTTTAGGTTCCTCATGGCGCCCCTGCACATGGTGCGCCATTACTAAATAGTAATGGCGCACCACATGTATAGTGCGCCATTAGTGTCAATATTATCTATTGCTGTTTTTCCAGTAGTGAGTGTTCCAAGCTCATGTCAAGAGACGTGAGTTTGATTGGGCTACTGCGGTATTTTCCACCAGTGCAATTCACCAAGGCTCGACCAGTCGACTCCTTGGGCCCTTTCATCTTAGCAATCCCTCGAAACAGGTTTTGTCATGGCCTTAGACTGCCAGCGACCCGCGGTTGAACCGTGCAAACATCAAAACGACGCAAAAATGGACTCGAGTCCCTGCGCGACTCTTTGAGTGCCCTAGGCACTCGGGGGCTACTGACGAGGGGGTGACCCCACGACTCCTACGGATGGGCCTACCCGGTGTACCCGAAGACAGAAGGCCCACAAAGAAGCAGCCTAGGCCCAGCCTTGGCCCACTAGTGGAACCGATGTAGGAGTCCGCGACTCATAGGGAAGGTGCAAACCTACCGTACGGTACAAGATTAAGGGTTAGGAAACCTCATCTGTAATCCAGGACGGACTCCCCAAGACCTAGCCTAGTATATAAGGGCTAGAAGGGGAGACGTCAAGATCAACGAGTACACAATCTGTAACCCTAGCCTTGTGCGCACTAGCCTTGGCTTCCCTGTAATCACCATCTCCAATCAATAATATCGAGCAGGAACGTATCCTCCTGTTAGTCGACGAGCTATCGTCCAACCTGTGCCTCTCATGACTAACCCAGGGTCCCTGACCATGGGATTTTCCGGGGTACATCCTTGTCAGTGGTCTTCTCTTGATCAGTAGTGTTAACATGAATTTGAGAGAAGCCACAATAACCATCTAAATAACAAAAGTGAGTATTTTTGGATAACCTTTCAAGCATTTTGTCGATGAACGGCAATGGGTAGTGGTCCTTCCTGTTTGCCTTGTTCAGCTTTCTGTAATCAATACACATTCTATATGCAATAGTAATTGTCTGAGGTATTAGTTCATTCTTATCATTAGGAACCATAGTTGTTCCTCCTTTCTTTGGAACACAATGAACCAGGCTTACCCACTTACTATCAGCTATAGGATAGATAATACCTGCGGCTAGAAGCTTGAGAATCTCAGTCCTTACAACATCCATCATTTTCGGATTCAACCGTCGTTGATGATCAACAACTGGTTTAGCATCAGGCTCAAGGTTGATGGTATGTTGACAAATAGACGGACTAATCCCCTTAAGGTCATCAAGGGTATAGCCAATTGCACCTCGATGTTTGCGAAGTACTTCCAATAGTCGTTGTTCTTCATATCCTGAAAGGTTAGAATTGATAATAACAGGATATACTTTCTTTTCATCTAAATAAGCATATTTGAGTGAATCTGGAAGAGGTTTAAGATCAAACATTGGATCTTCTTTTGGTTGCGATAAAATTCCCAAAGGCTCAACTAAAAGGTTGTGCTTTAGGATAGCAGGTTGTCTTAAGAATAGAAATGGAAGCAATATCTTCAATAATCTTATCACTACTAGGCAAATCAGTACCACGAGGCTGCTTAGAGAACTTAGAAAAATTAAATTCATAGGGCTCACCATTGAATTCAACAGAAACTTTACCTTTCTTGCAATCTATTATAGCTCCAATGGTTCTGTGAAAAGGTCTATCGAAAATAATGGGACAAAAATTATCCCTTACTGAACCAAGTACTAGAAAGTCGGTAGGATATTTTACCTTTCCGCATAAAACTTCAACGTTTCTCACAATTCCGATAGGAGAGATGGTTGCTCTGTTTGCAAGATGAATAGTAACATCAACTTCTTCAAGTTCACAAGGTAAAATTTCACCCATGATCTCTTGATAGAGTGAGTACGGGATAGCACTAGCACTCGATCCCAAATCACATAGCCCATAATAATTGTGATCTCCTATTTTAACAGATACTACTGGAGTACCTGAAATCGGGCCTTTATTCTTGGCTGTGACAAGGTTAGTGGAAACATCACAAAAATTTATATTGGAATCTAAAGCATCATTAGTGATAAGATCCTTAACCAATGAAACTCGAGGATCGACCTTGATATGGTCCTCAGCCTCATCGATTCTTCTCTCACTCTTATTTATTATTCCTGTCATGAAAGAGTGCCCCCTTATTCTTACGGGAAAAGGGGGCTTTTCATATATAACTGCAGGCACAATAGGGTCAGCAACATGAATATCAATAGGTAATTCTTTGAAGGGTTTATGATGTTGATTCTCCTTCTTCTTGGAAGAGTCAATATGAGAGGCAAAGTCCTTACAAAAATCAATCATTAAATGGGAATCAAGACCAATCTTACAGCAAAACGCATTAAAGGAATCATTTTTCACATAGCTCTCTATATAATCATGCTCATAATTTATAGCGGGTTCAGTACCTTTATCTATTTCCCAATCTTCGGTACTCTTCTGGATCCTTTCAAGGAGATCCCATCTTTCTTCAACGCTTTTTGTCTGAAATACCCCACTAGAGGAGGTATCCAACATCTCTCTATCCTGAGGAGAAAGTCTAGCATGAAAATTTGTAAGTATAGTTTTCTTGGGGAGCTCATGAATAGGACATTTGAGCATTAGAGATTTCAATCTCCCCCAAGCTTGAGCGATGCTTTCTCCATCACGATACCTAAAGTTATAGATATAATTCCTGTCTCGATGAATTTCATGAAGAGGATAAAACTTGGTATAAAAGAGAGACATAAGATCTTGGCATTCAAGCAAATGAGAGTTATCAAGAAGCTTATACCAATCTGAAGCTTTATCTATAAGCGATACGGAGAACAATTTCTTCATGACTAACTCCATTGATACACCTGCAAGCTTAAATAGTGAACATAGTTGTGATAAATATAGCAAGTGTTCACTAGGATGTCTGTCTCCTGCATAACGATTAGCCAAAACACAATCGATAATACAAGCTGGTATTTTATAAGGCACAATTTCAGTAGGTGGAGGAACAACCACCACAGATGTGGGGTGTTTCCCCATAAGCAACGGTCCAATAGCTAGGTTCTCCATACGGACAAAGAACAACAACAGCAAAATAAAAACAACAATATAAAAAATCCCTTACCAGCTTCACTTACCAATAGCGCTATGCTCCCCGGCAACGGCGCCAAAAAACGTTACTTGATGACCCTCAACGTAAAGGGACCTATTGTAGTGTTTTCGATAAATAAGAGCGTCGAACCCAACGAGGAGCGAAAGGTATTGATAGGTGATTTTGAACAAGGAATAACTGCAAGCACTGAAAGATAACTTTTTAGGGGTTTTCGATATAAGCAACCATAAGATAAAAGCAAGCAAAGTAAATAGCACTGAGGAGTAGCAAGTGTCCCAATCCTTTTGAGAAAAGGATAAGCCTGGCAACTGAACTTATAAAGACTAAAGCGTTCTTGAGGACACATGGAGAGGTAGTCACGTGCTTTCGCCATACTCCGTATCGATAACAAGTGTTGTGCTGATAAGTGTTGAGTGGGTGGATCTATGTTAGCACACCTTCTAGACTAAAATAAGTGCACTCTTATGATTAAACATCTTGCAAGCATCCACAAATACAAGATGGAAATTAAGGCAAAACCTAACCACAACAATAAGATCAAGGATCCAGTACTCCCTTGTGCAAAAGTGTGCAAAACAGGGTTCAGGTTTCTGTCACTCCGGCAACCCACCGTAAGCATTCTTAATACACAATGTATTCCCTTAGGTCCTTAAGAAGGCGAAGTGTTGAGTGTTCGACTCACACAACACCACTAGGAAAATAACAACACAACTTAAATATCAAACAACACAAATCACTTCAACATCATATGACTACTAACAACTAGACTTCTCCCATGTCCTCAAGAAATAAAGTAACTACTCACAAGACATAAAAGAGATCATGATCAGAGGTGATAAATATATGATAAACAATCTAGACATAATGATATTTCTCCAACAAAACTCAATAGCATTCACCACAAAGTAGTAATCAACACCTGTAGAGTAGAGAGGATATATAGTACGGATTACAACACAAGATAAACTTGTGAGGTGAGACTGGATGGTGGTGGAGATGGTGCTGATGTTGGGGATGATGTTGATGATGATCTCGATGATGCCCGTGACGATGGTGATGACGATGGCGATGATCTCCCCTTCCGGGAGGTGATCTCCTCGGCGGAATCTGCCCGCCGGAGAGCCCTATTCTTCTCTGTAGGTTTCCGCCAGGAAGCGGCGGCGGAACTCCGTGAAAGATTCTCCTTTTAGGGTTTTCGCGTAACGAGGAGTATATAGGCCAGAGGGGGGATCCGGGAGTGGCCCCAGGGCTCAAGTCGCCCTCCCGACGCGGCCAGGGGTGGGGACGCACCAGGTGGCCGCCTGGGGCTCCTGTGGCCCCCCTCTGGCCCCTCTTCGGCGAGTCATTGTTAATCTTCTGGAAAATACCCCCCGTCGATTTTCAGGTAATTTGGAGGTATTCTTCTTCAGCAACTCAGCGTCCACTTTTTACCGCTGAATCCTGCGTCTGCTGCTTCGGCACCGGAAAGTTGCAAACTGTGTAAAATAAAACAAAACAACATAAGAGAATCATCATAATGTAAAATATATCAATGAATAAGGATGAATTACGATATAAAATAGGGATGCAATTTGGACGTATCAGCCGACTGCGGTCAATTTTGTAGCAGACATTGCAAGGAGATATGGGCTGCCACATAACATCATCACTGACGACGACACAAACTTCGCCAAAGGGGCATTAACTCGATATGCATCCCAACAGGGCATTCGGCTGGACGTGGCATCTGTAGCTCACCCGCAGTCAAATGGTCAAGCAGAGCGAGCAAATGGCCTCATTTTATTCGGGATCAAGCCAAGATTGGTCGAGCCACTTCAGAGAGCACCCGGGGCATGGATTGACGAGCTACCAGTTGTTCTTTGGAGTTTGCGCACCACACCAAACTGATCAACTAGATTTACTCCCTTTTTCCTCGTACAAGGTGCGGAGGCAATCATTCCCTCTGATATTGAGTTCCATTGACCTCGTCACGCCATGTACACGGAGGCAGAAGCCAAGGAAGCTCGAGAGGACGGCGTCAATCTGAAAGAAGAAGCATGCCTCATGGCTTTGTCCAGGTCGGAAATATACCAGCAGAAGTTGGGCCACTACCATAACAAGAAGATCCTTCCCCTAGCTTTTCGTGAGGGTGACTTGGTGCTCCGCTGAATCCAGAAGTCGGCGGGCCAACACAAGTTATCCTCCCCTTGGGAAGGTCCATTCATCGTGAGTCGAGCACTCAAGAATAATGCATACTACCTAATCTACTGTAGAAATGGAGCATCCCTAGAACGCCGAGCTCTTATGCCCGTTTTATAGTTGAACGGTACAATTGTATCTTTACCTTTGCAGTAATATGAATGAAATCATCGTGCGTCCATGAGACTGCATTCGGTTGGTACCAAATACAAGAGTTTTGTGCTACTTCGACATTCATTCATCAGTCCCGAGGTCGGCAACAACAGACCTGGGGACTGCTCGGTTAAGCCAGGCGGGTTTACCTTAGAAAATTCGAGAACCGGTGGTTTTGGTCCTATAACATCTCGAAGCGAATGCAGACCACAGGTCGGCTGTAATGTCGGGGGAGTGTGGCCGATCAGAACCATCAGTCCGACAATTCTATTTTGAGGTATACCTAAGTGGGTTCGGCCGACAGCAGACGCAACCGACTGCGACCAAACCGGTTGGCCAACAGTCGGCAGGTAGCAATCGACCCGTTCACAAATCCTTACCTTTACGCCAAGAGCTAAAAGTCTAGAAGTACTTCTCCAATTCCTTCGAGGTCTATTCTCTGATCCAACTGTAGACCGTAGGTCGGCTGTGTGGTTGGCAGGAATATTTAACTAAGGACGAAAAAAGACAAAGAAAAAGGCAATCGGCTTGAAAACACAAAGGCAAGAGAGCATTCATAGGAGCAAATACCATGTTCACAAGCAAACCTGGCCGATTGGCCGTATGTTAATTATTACATGAAAGTGACCCTCAACGGGTGCACTTAGAGTTTGACCAAAGTGTTCAAAGATAAACAGGAAATGATATAGGTGCGATTCAAGCAGCTGGAGCATCTAAAGCATTCGGAGCACCGAAAGGTGGCAGAGTCGCCTCTAGGGCAGGAGCAGTCGAAGAACCGGAGGGTGGCATAGTCATTTCTGGTGCAGAGGCAGTTGAAGCAGAGGTAGCAGTGGCTTCAGGCTGAGGAGCAATCGGAGGGTCCTGTGCGTCACTCTCCGACTGCTCACTGGATGAACCCTCACTCTCGGAAGTGCGGGCATATTGCTCAGAAGTGGATGTAGAAGACCGCCGGCGAGCATGAGGAGCTTGAGTCCCGTCATCACTGGTACTATAGAGAAGTTCACTCAGCAAAGGCGCGGGAATCGGTGTGCCATCATCCTCAAGATAAGGAGTGTACTCCAGTGGATCGATGGCGTTCCCGAGATCTTCGGCTTGGCGACAGATTTGCGGCCAGACCACACCAACACTTTCTTCCGATCCAGCGCGCAGGGCACCTAGAAAGATCAGATCCAAGTTAGTATACCAACTTACCACAATGGAAAGAGCAGCATGTATTCCAGATTGGACATCAGAATCAAGAAGAACGCCAATTTTCCGGGGCGCGGCCTTCAGGTTCCGAGCTACTTCTTCAGTGGTCTCCCCGGCAGTCGGCGACACTCGTTTCGGCCAGAGAAGCTCATTGAGTTTCTGGACGCCAGTCTTGAAAGCGCAGAGAGCACCTTTCACCAGAGGCAATCGGGCATCCAGAGCGGCAACTAGATCCTTTGGGCCCCAAGATGCAGTAGCATCAGCAACCTCAACACCTCGAGCTTGCCGGTTCTCAGCTACGGCTTGAGCAGCAGAAGTCTGAGGGTTGAGCCACACACCTGGCACAAACAGTCGGAAAGGGTCATATCGGAAAACAACGAAATATGATCGGAGGCCAAGAGATCGTAAAAGGGGAAAAAACTTACCAGCAAGAGCAGCGTCAACTTTCTGCAGACTGGCAAGTGCCAGCTCGGCTCTTCCTTGGGCAGCTCGGAGTTCCCCCTGGTGCCAAGTCACCTCCTCAGCGCTTTTCACCGCAGAGTCCCTCTCTTTTTGCAAGTTCTCCTCCGTTTCAGTTCGGGCATCCAACAGCCTTTTCATATCGCTGGCGTGGGCAGCAACCAGATTGGCAAGATCGCTCGTCAAATTTTGAGCCTTCGCTTGAAGCTCGATTTCAACGGCAAGCAGTCATTCATGTTCTTTTTCAGTATTGCCGAGTTGGACATTCTTTTCACCGAGCTGACTCTCCAGCTCGGCCACCTTTTTCTTGGCTGCCTCTAGCTCAGGCAGATGGCCAGTAGCAGCTATGGGCAAGACACAGTTGTATCAGAGACAAAATAATGGCAGCAATCGGAAACAAGCAAGTAGAGCAATTGGATTAAAGGAAGTCAACAGGTTTTTTACCTGTCAATTCCTTGATCTGAGCAGTCTGAGCAGCAGATTTCTTCTTCAGGGCAGCGAGATTTTTCTGGTCCACTGAATAAGCGGGCAACAACTCATCAAAGACACGTTGTCGCCTCTGGCTGACGGCCTAAAAAATGGCGCAGTTAGTACCAGCGGGCAACAGTTTAAAGCAAGAGAAGATCCGAGCTTATTGCATGCAATCATCCCCAATCTCGGGGACTACACCCAGTGGGAACGTTAGCGCGCCCCCACAAGATAAAAACGTACCACGGTGGAATGCTCGAAGGCAAGGACCTCGGAAAGATCCCCCTTGGCAAAATCTTTGATGCGGGTGGCAAGGCCACTCAATCAGCGTTGAGTGTGGGCAGGAACCTGATCTAGGGATCCAGTGGGCGGAGCAATCTCGGAGTCGGAGACCGGCGTGGCCGGCACGGCGTTAGGACTTCCAATGTATGATAAGCGAAACAGATCATCCCGCGAGATCTTCCGGACAGGAGCAGGCGAATTGAGCACTATGGCACTTGATGAGTGAGGAACATCGGTACTAACCTGAGTGGTGGTAGGAGGAGCAGTCAGAGGGACGACATTTGGGCTCATAGGAGGAGCGGCAGTCAGATCGGCGGTGGCAGCAGCAGCTTCCTCCGATCTGGCTGGAGGAGGCATGTCCTGATCAATAGTGGCCCGGGATGGAGAATCTTTAGGCGAATTAGCACCTGGATCAATCAAGTCCACAACCGGTGCATCAGAATGCATGAACCTAGAAAGATCGATCAAGATTGGATCAGCAGTAGTGGTAGTCACAGCTGGAGTGGCCGACTGCAAGTCAGCAGTCAGACCAGTGGTGGTCGTGGAGCTTGAGGGGGGAGCACTATTCTAGGTTTGCCTCGCGGCAATCGCCTTCTATTTTTGGCGCGCTCGGCCTTGTTGGTATTGGCAATGGCGGATCTTTTCCGTGAAGTATTGGGCTTGGAGGATGTACGTGATGCAACTGGACTGGAAGTCGGAGGAGCACAAGCCACCGCAGTGCTGACATCACGAGCAGCCATGTAATCCAAAGAGACATCGGTTAATATCGCAATCGGACAACATAGTTAAAACAAGAACAAGCGAAGATAAATTACCCAGCAGCTCGGGGCAAGTTGGCAGCAAAGTTGGCCATGGTATAGCGCAGGGGAATGATATCCAGAGGCGCCTCATTCAGTACAGGGTCAGTCGACACCGGAGCAGTCGGTGGCGGAGCCTGGCCCCTCGGCCCCTTGGAGCCTTTCATGATGACCTTGGTCGACAGGCCAGGAGCATGGTCCACTTAGGGACGCTTCCCCTCTGCTACCGTTTGCGCAGTCGCGTGGGACTCTGCGCCATAGTCGCCAGGGGCATCGTCAACATCACTATTACTCCACTCTTCCATGAAGCGTTTGATGGAGGAATCGGACATACCCGACTGGTTGTGGCTGAGTCCAAGGGTGGCGGTGCGCGCCTCAGTCTCGGGATCACACTCCACCACAAGCTCGACGTCCTCGGCGTCCTCTGTGGCACGGTCTGGATGGTAAACGGAGAGAGCCTGCCCATCTTGCATCACGTTGGAGCCAAGAAAATGTTGCGAAAGCAGCCGATCCGAATTAACAGAGAAAGCAAAGTCAACAGAAGATAAGAGAAGAGATCAAGTCATACTGTGGGAGGGGGATGTGATTGGTCGTAAGTTCTCAAACCAAACTTCCCTGGATTGGTGATAGGGGCGTCAGTCTGCAGGCGCACCCGCCGGACTAGTTCTTCCTCCGACAAGCTATGGGTGGTGATTCGAGTCAGGTCCCGCCGAGTGCTCATGTCGCAGATCCTGTGGCACCGGCGCTGCAGTGGAAGCACTCGGCAGCACACCCATGCTCCGACCAGATCGGCGGGGCGCAATCCTTTTTTAACCAGCTCTGCGAACCGAGCGGCCTGGGCATCCAGATCGGTGTCGCTGTTCCCGGTCTTCTCACCCCAATGATGTTTCGCAGTCGGCGGCGGCAGGGAGAACACATGCAGATTCATGCAGTCATCTTGGCCATCCGACGTCCAAACATAAAAGAAGCTAGTTTGCCACTCTTTGATTGATTGTGGTGGCTGAGCATTCAGATAGGGAGTTCGGTTGGAATAGATGATGGCGGCGCCGCATTCGGTCAACACCTTTTCTACTATGGTGGCACCTGGTTCACCCTTTGGGTCTGGGACGAAGACTCCGTTGCCAACCCAGAAAGATCGCAGATGGAAGAATCTTATCCACAGTCCAATGCTCGGTCGCACGCCGAGGTAGCCCTCACACAGTGTAACAAATGTAGAAAGCAGCATCACGACATTGGCGCCTGATACGTCCCAAACGTATCTATAATTTCTGCTTGTTCCATCCACTTTTCTGTGACATTGCTACATGTTTTGCTAACTTTTATATCATTTTAGACATATTTGTACTAACCTACTAACTCAGTGCACCCAGTGGGAGTTCCTGTCTGCTGATGTCTTTAGTTGAGTGATTTTTCGCCAATTTAAAATGCTAGAAAAATTCCAGAAAAATCAGAATAAAAATCAGCGTTTAGGAAGCTTCCGGAAGCACCGAAGGAGAGCCGGAGGGGGGGCCACCCCCTCCCACTTGGCCAGGTGGCGCGGTCCCACCCCTGGCCGCGCCACCAGGGCGCTTGGGAGGTGGGCCCCACCTTTGGTGCCCCCTAGGCCTATTTTTAGCCCTCGTCGAGGAAACCCTCGAGGAAAATCCCGCATCGCGAATTACCTCTCTGTTCTGCTGCCGCCTCGCCCCGAAGATCGAGAGCACCAGAAGACCCCTTCTCGGCACCCTGCCGGAGGAAGGATTGACCTCCGGGAGCCTCTCCACCACCATGGACGCCTCCCGGATGTGTCGTGAGTAGTCTCCCTTGGACCATGGGTCCGTGGTCAGTAGCAATGTGATGTCTTCTCTCCACCCTCGTTCTTCAATGTTTAGACCTTGTGAGCTGCCCTACATGATCAAGGCACCTATGTAATTTTCCTGTTGTTTCTATGTTGTGTTTGCTGGGATGTGAGGGATTATGAGATTATGTTCAGATCGTGACGAGTTATATATTTGGTTTACATTTTATATTTTGTTCTTAGTTATTCTTGCATGTTCTCCATTGATGTTTGTGGCTTTGGCCAAGTAGTAGATAGTAACTCCAAGAGGGAGCGTTATGCATGATTGTTGGTTCATGCCCCCCGATGACTAGCTTGAGTGACAGAAACATGAGTCTAGGGGATGTGCTTTTGCCACCAGGGAGAAAACAACGGTGCTTGTAACCGCGGTTGCAAGGATTGTTTACCTTACGCATAGATTGTTAATGCAATTGTCTGTTGCTTTGATTTTACACTTTGGGTGGGGCTCGCAACTTAATACCAGCGAGATGTTCTTGATAGATATCTCAAGGTGGATGATTAGTGAGTAGATGCAGATGGATTTCGGTCTACTTGTCTTGGCGTACTGCACATACTTTTGAGCACTCTTACTTTCAAGTAGCATAATTAGCATTGCGGTGCGTTTATAATTCTTTCAATTGCCCAGCTATAATTTTTTCACCCAGCTTATGTTTTCTATCGTCTTTTGCGAGAGAGACATCACTAGTGAACATCACGGGACCCCGATCCATATTTCCACCAATGTTACACCTCCACTTTATTTTACTGCCTTTACTTTCGTTGCAATTATCACCACTACCATTATCTCTTGTGTTTGATCCTTTGTAAACGGCAAGGCCGGAGGGATTGACAACTCCTCTGTACTCGTTGGGAGCAAAGTTACTTGTTGTGTGTGTAGGTCCAGGTAAAGTAAGCAACCCTCGGTTGTGAACGACGCCATTGTTCACTTTACCACCTAATTGTCGTCACTGGAGTCCTACTGGACTGACTCTCAACCTTGGTATCTTTGCCAAGGGAAATTACCGCTACGCTACATCTCAACCTTACACTTGGGGTAGCCAACGAGGAGCAGTACTTTAGTGCCATCAAGGGTAATTTCTGGCGCCGTTGCCGGGGAATCCACTCTTCAAGATAGGGGAGTTGCACACTATCTTTTACCTTTGCTTTTTAGTCTTGTTAGTTTACCTTATCATTTTTTTATCTTAGTGTCCTTTATAAAAAATCACAAAAAATTACTTGTCTTGTTCCTTCTTGTTGCTATTATTATGGGTTCCACTAGTATTCAATTTTGTCCCAGGCATGGGACCCCTAGTGGGGATTACTTTGATCCTTTCAAATTGTGAAATTATGTTTGTTATGATAGTTACTATGTTTGCAGACCCATTAGTAGGACTTTCCTCAATTATGATTTGAAAAACCAATTTTCTGAGAAGGTAGAGGATGTTATCCATCACTTAGAAAATTATGAAAGGGTGATTGATGAACAAAAACCTCCTGGGATGGATGGTGATCAATTTAAATTGGAATTCTTTGATTTTTCTCTCCGCGGAAAACCAAAGAAGTGGTTCCATTCCTTACCTTCTTGTAAGAAGACACTTTTAACAATTGCAAAAATTCCTTTTTGGTCGAGTTTTTCTTTAGTAATTAGGATTTTGATAATAGTAGTCTCTCAGAAGTTATCACCTTTTTTACAAAGAATGGCTAAAGACCCCCTCACTAGCACACTTAACATTGCCTTTATCGAGCATATTAATAATGCTCTTATCAAAGCTAGGGAGGAGAATCTCAAACTTGAGACTTCCATCCCTAGGAAACTAGAAGATGCTTAGGATCCTATAGTCAAAATCAAATTGAATAACTTCTCTTGCTATGCTTTATGTGATGTTGGAGCTAGTGCCTCCGTTATGCCCAAAAGAATGTATGATATGCTTAATTTGAAACCTTTTGATACTTGTTGTTTTGGAGTTCACCTTGTTGATTCTTACGCGAAGAAACCTTTAGGAATGTTTGATGATGTGCTTATTATTGTCAATGATATATATATTCCCGTTGATTTTCTTGTCTTGGACATTGAGTGTGATCCCTCATGTCCAATTATTTTGGGATGTCCTTTTCTTCGCACCGTTGGTGCTATCATTGACATAAAAGAGGGTACAATTAGATTTCAGTTCCCCCTCAAAAATGGAATGGAACACTTCCCTCGAAAGAAAATCAAGTTACCTTATGAGTCCGTTACACGGGCTAGCTACTCTTTTGATATTGAAAAAACTTAATTTTCTTGTATCATGCCTAGCTAAAAGGCATAAAAGAAAGCGCTTGTTGGGAGGCAACCCAAGATGTTTTTATTTTCAGTTTTAGTGGTCTTGGTGTTTTTTACTACTGTAGCAACATCATTGTATCTTTATTTTCAAGCTTTGTGCCAAGTTTTAGCCTCCGATTGCAAGAAAGTTCAAAAGTTGTGACATGCTGTGCGGAAACAGATTATGTCCCGTTGACGGAAAAATTTGGCTAAAATCACCAGATCAGTTTTTTGATCTGATTTTTTTGACAGTGTGCTCTATACAACTAGATTTCGTGCGTCTGTTTTGAGTTTTTTGATTTGAGTTGTAGAAGTACCCAGAATTTTTTTTATCTACTACCTGCTGGTCTATTTTTCAAAGATTCTGCCACGTTTTGCCTTTTATTCATTTTGCAAACCTTAAGCTTGCTTTTTCTTTGCAATAACTTTTTGGAAATCTTGAGAAATAGTAGTTGTTCAAGAATATATTTATTTCCAGTAGAGAAAAAATATTTTATCATGGGTACTAACCACTCTAATCAGCTTATGATGAGTTTCGTATGAAGGAAGTTTTCAAGTATGCGAAGGGAGATGATAGAAAATTCGGGAGTGTCAAGCGCTAAATCTTTGGGATGCCCCCATGCACCCCAAGAAATACCCAAGGATAGTCAAGCGTCTAAGCTTGGGATGCCCCCGTGCATCCCCTTCTCCAACAATCATCAGTTCGTCCTTCTCCATGCTATATTTTTATTGCTTCATATGTTATATGCTAGACTTGGAGCATCTCGCTCTTTACTTTTTAGTTTGTTTTAGTTTTTCTTGCTATTCATAACAATTTCGATCTTAGCCTTCATTGTTTGGGAGAGAAACACGCTCCACTCCACCGTAGAACACAATATAGGCTTGCATGCTTATCTTATCTTTTGTGTGTTCTATATCTTTTCATAGCTACTGTCATGCTTAGCTCTTAGTTTTCATGCTTATCTTATTAAGAGATTTTGTTTAGGTTGTTCTAGGAACTCTCTTAGCCTTCATGTTTATCTTGTTTCGAGAGTTGGCTTGTTGCACTAAGTTGTGTGTCTTGCATGAGTAGGTAATTAAGGTTGCTATTACAAGTATAGTAGTAACATGCAATAGTTTGGAGGTATTGATTAAAGTAATGTTTGGACATCAAGGTGCCAAGATCTTGAGCCTATTAGTGATAGGTGTCGTATTTTGGGTAATCCGTGTTTATTTTCAATACTACAAAAAATAGTTGAGAACTCTAGCTACTAGATGGACCGCTAACCTCTAGAAGGGTTGGAATATATAAAGTACCCTCACGTACCACGGGTCGAGGATGCGCAATGATAACCAAACCCCCATACACTCCTCCTCGGGGTACTCGTTTCTTTGTGAACCTCCCGATTATATAGAGAGTTACCGATAATAAGTGCATGAGTTCTTCGGACTAATTCGAGTATTCGATTGTTGGCACTTCCACCTCCCCATATTTTGCTAGCCTCTTCGGTACCGTGCATTGCCCTTTCTCACCTTGAGAATTTGTGCATACTTCGCCGGTGCATCCTAACCCTTGGCACGATATGCTCTGTCATCATAAACCTCCCTATATCTTCCTCAAAACCGCCACCATACCTACCTATCAATGCATTTCCATAGCCTTTCCGAGATACATTGCCATGCAACATCCACCATCTCATGACTTGATCTTCATGTCATACATAATTTTGCTTGATAGAGGAGCCGCATGATAGTTGGGCATTGCCCTTATTATAGCTACATGACGCTCTAGTATCATTGCATATCCTGCTACACTGGCAGAGGCATACATTTGCATACATCATGATAGTTTTCATTATTCTTTATGTTTGAGTACTTCTTGTAAAGTGTGAAGATCTTCTATATTCTTGTAAAATGTAGAGTGTTGCCCTTAAGTGAGGAAAAGATCCCAAAGAGGACAAATTAAAAGATCCGAAAGAGGACAAATGAGAGATAAATAGAAAGAGTCAAAGAGGCCACAAAAATACAAAAAAGAGAAAAAAGAGAAAACAAAATAAAAAGAGAGAAGGGGGCAACACAACTATTCCTTTTGAAAGATCCACACTCGTACTCCATTGCTATGCTTGTACTCCATAGAGATTATCATTCATGCAAAACTATGTGGGGACCCTTACACTATAGAACTTGGCTTGGATATTCCAAGGATGAGCCTCCTCAAATGAGCTCTAGGTCTTCATGAGCAAGGAAGTTGGATGCACCCCACTAGTTCCATTAGAGAGCTTACCTTAGCTCATATGTGCATTTGTTGCATGGAAATCCCTACTCCTCACGTCATACCTATCATTTGACTTTCTCTCGCCTATGATTGTCCTCATTGATGTGAGCCTTCCACACCTTTTTTTTGTCTTCCTTCCCCATCATTTCTCTCTTTGCCATCCTAAGTGTCAACGTATCTTGCTCGCGCTCATCCATTGCATGAGTGCTCAAAGTTGAAAGGGAGAGGATCAGTTTGACTTGTACCTGACTAGTGGTTTGGGGATGAGTCAAAAATAAGATTCCGAAGGAGACCAAGTGTGAAACTTTAGTAGATTGAGTTCTCAATTAAACTATATATATATATACTCTCTTAATACCATCTCTCATTGCTTGCACGCAAACACCATTTGGAGACATTCGAGTCACGGATAGCGAGAGCTCTTGCACCTTTATGTTTATGCTTTGCTAGAATTAATTCTAAGACTCTTGCTTGTTATTGTCTTGACTTGAATTGCATATCTTACTTGCTTTACTTTAAATTTCTTATATGTGTGTGTTAGCATGTCTCCACAGAAATTAGCTGTGTTATCATTTACCTACTCGAGGACGAGCAGGAATTAAGCTTGGGGATGTTGATACGTCCCAAACGTACCTATAATTTCTGCTTGTTCCATGCACTTTTATGTGACATTGCTACATGTTTTGCTAGACTTTTATATCATTTTACACATATTTGGACTAACCTACTAAGTCAGTGCACCCACTGCCAGTTCCTGTCTGCTTATGGCTTTATTTGCAGTGATTTTTCGCCAATTGAAAATGTCAGAAAAATTTCCAGAAAAATCAGAATAAAAATCAACGTCCAGAAAGCTTCCATAAGCACCAAAGGAGATCCGGAGGGGGACCACCCCCCTCCCAGGCGGCCAGATGGCGCGGCCACACCCCTGGCCGTGCCACCAGGGCACCTGGGAGGTGGGCCCCACCTCTGGTGCCCCTTCGGCCTATTTTTACCCACATCGAGGAAACCCTCGAGGAGAATCCCGCATCGCGAATTACCTCTCCGTTCCACTGCCGCCACGCTCCAAAGATCGGGAGCACCAAAAGACCCCTTCCCGGCACCCTGCCGGAGGGAGGATTGACCTCCGGGAGCTTCTCCACCACCATGAACGCCTCCCGGATGTGCCATGAGTAGTCTCCCTTGGACCATTGGTCCATGATCAGTAGTTATGTGATGTCTTCTCTCCACCCTTTTTCTTCAATGTTTAGACCTTGTGAGCTGCCCTACATGATCAAGGCACCTATGTAATTTCCTGCTGTTGATATGCTGTGTTTGCTGGGATCCGATGGATTATGAGATTATGTTCAGATCGTGATGAGTTATATATTTGGTTTACCTTTTATATTTTGTTCTTAGTTATTCTTGCATGTTCTCCGTTGCTGTTTGTTACTTTGGCCAAGTAGTAGAGAGTAACTCCTAGAGGGAGCGTTATGCATGTTGTGGGTTCATGCCCCCGATGACTAGCTTGAGTGATAGAAACATGAGTCTAGGGGATGTGTTGTTGCCACCAGGGAGAAAACAACGATGCTTGTAACCGCAGTTGCAAGGATTGTTTACCTTACGCATACATTGTTAATGCAATTGTCTGTTGCTTTGAGTTTACACTTTGGGTGGGGCTCGAATCTTAATACCAGCGAGATGTTCTGGATAGATATCTCAAGGTGGATGATTAGTGAGTAGATGCAGATGGATTTCGGTGTACTTTTCTTGGCGTACTGCCCATACTTTTGAGCACTCTTACTTTCAGGTAGCATAATTAGCATTGTGGTGCGTTTATAATTCTGTCAATTGACCAGCTGTAATTTTTTCACCCATCTTAGCTTTTATATCGCCTTTTGGGAGAGAGACATCACTAGTTAACATCACGGGATCTCGGTCCATATTTCCACCACTATTACACCTCCACTTTATTTTACTACCTTTAATTTCGTTGCAATTATCAATTCTAACATTATCTCTTGCGTTTGATCCTTTATAAACGGCAAGGCCGGAGGGATTGACAACACCTCTGTACTCGTTGGGACCAAATTTACTTGTGTGTGCAGGTCCAGGTAAAGTAAGCAATCCTTGGTTGTGAACGACGCCATTGTTCACTTTACCACCTATGTGTCGTCGTTGGAGTCCTACTGGACTAACTCTCAACCTTGGTATCTTTGCCAAGGGGAATTACCACTATGCTACATCTCAACCCTCCACTTGGGGTCGCCATCGAGGAGCACTACATTAGTGCCATCAGCGCCGTGGTGGTGCGGCTGTAGTCGGAAGAAGTCCAAAAATCATGGAAAAATTGACTCACTGGGAGTCCGAATCCGCGCTCGAAGTGCGCGGTGAGGACGAGACGCTGGACAGCGAGTGGCTCCGGCACCACCTCCGGTCCGGGGACGCGGTACTCGATGTTCTACGGAATCTTGCGGGCACGATGGAGTTGAAGAATCTCCATCTCTTTGACGACGAAGCCCTTCCAAGCGCCACGCGTGGCGCAGGCGTGGAAATCTTGATCCCCCATTGAGGCGGTGGAGGAAGTAGAGGACGTTGACGACGGCGGCAGCGGTGGCGCTCCAGAGCCGCGTGCACCAATGGCGGCGGCGACGCAGACGGCGAGAAGTGGTGGCGACGATGGCAGTGAGAAGCAAAGAGCGGAAGTGGGCGTGGAGGATCCAAGGCTGCGGTGGCGGAAGCAACGACGATGAGTTTCCGTGGCTGTGCCCGCTAGAGCAGAGGAAGCGCGAGCGCAAGAAGGAAGAAGAGGCAATGCGGACGGGCGCGTGCCCAATCCCCAACCCCTCGGCTATTTATTAGGCCAGAGAGGAGTGGTTGGATCAGTTTCTGCATCCGTGTGGCCGGTGTGGCCGTGTGTATTTCCGAAGCAACACAAAATCGCGAAAAAGAAGATCCAGCGGAGGGGAAGGGACATGCCCGCGTGGCCCGAGGCCGCCATTACGTCTAATGAATCATGGCCCGTTGTTCCGTACTCTGCGGCGAATTCGAAGCGACGTGGGTCGGTCAACATTCTAGTCAAATCAACCGTTGGGCAGATCGGACGAGCTGAAGAGGAAATCGGCAAAACTGACAAGAGTAATCGGCCGATTGAGGTGCAACCGGTCGGTTGAGAAGCATCCAAACTGAACTAGGGCAATCGGCAGATTGGAGAGCAATCGACCAATTGAGAGCAATCGGTCAGGAAAGAAAAGCAAATTTAACAAGACTCAAGGCAAGTATGGGAGGAACCTATGCAGGCCCCGCTATAATTTCTCTATGTGGGACCTCCGCAGCTTCAGGGGCTACTGTCGTGGGAATGACCCCCGGGTAGGGTCACCCAGGTGAAATAATCTTTCAAGACGAAGATCGCCGATCTAGTGACCGCCGATCTAAGTGAGGCCGAGCTGATACGGGCCGACCTGAAGACCGCCATTCGGAAGAAGTCCGATCTGATCAAGGACGACCTGAAGAACGCTGATATAAGGATCGCCAATCTAGAAAGAAGACCAATCAAGCACAAGATCGATCCCCAGAAGGCCGAGCTGATTAGGTCGGAGGCCGATTACCCCGGGAGAGAGCAATCGGCCTCACCGAAGTTCATTCGGCCCATAAAGACACAAAGCCATCCGAGCTAACCACGAGAGTTGACCTTGGGTCGGATGGGGCAACCGGCCCGAGGTCATCAATAGGTGATCTCGAGAGATCCGCGTGGCAGATAGAATAGTACCATGCCGACATGTTAGTCGCATGATGTTCCCTCGACACATCAGCTCACAGGGCGTCGGAGGCGACAATGCATTGAGGTAGCCGCAAGGCTAGGCGTAGAGCACTCCAGACCTACATAGCGAGATTCCACGACAAAGTAGGGCTACAAATTTCCGCCGCCTGACACCCATAAAGGGCGCAGTCAGCGGGACCCAGCAGCTCTCCAGAGGCTTACAGTTGGGCCCTAGACCAACAGGAGATTACTGTACTACCCTGGGCTCGACCTATAAGATCCCTAGGGATCCTTCCCGCATGAGGGGACGACCGCGTTTAATTCACTTCACCCACCAGAGAGATAACAAGGAGAGAGTTGTGCTTAGACCCCTCTTTTCCTTCCTCTCAAACAGCTCACGGGGCACTCATTGTAGCTCGAGTTATTACTTATAGCTAGCTCCGCAGGACTAGGGGTGTTATCTCTACGGAGATCCCCGAACCTGGGTACATCGCGGTGTCTCACTGTGTTTGTCCCCACTCTCGATTCCGGCACCATTGATACTCACCTCGGTTTGTCCCCCTAATTAGCAATCCCCATGGCATCTTCCATCACATATCGACGACAACTTTGATAAGCACCGCAATAAATTTTCTTAGAACTCGATGGGCAACAAAAATAAATTATCGGATCGTCAAATGGTACCATGTGCAAAACAAACGCCTTGGGAGCTGGCCATTCTCAAGACCAATATTATGAAACTTGCTTGATGGTTATATGGTGGTGGAAGATTCTTAAGGCGACCCCTGGGTCCCTCTATCTTAACATCATCAAGGATAAATACTTCCCGAACTCCTCTCCCTTATTTTCTCGGTCCTTAGGAGGTTCACAGTTTTGGCGCTCCATTTTTAAGGTCCGTGATATTTTCGTGACAACATCAAATTTTTGGTTCATAGCAGCCGCTCCGTGAGCTTCCGGCTTGATCATTGGGTGATTAATTACCCCCTCGCTGCTTCTTTTCCCACTCTTTTCTCTTTTCGTGTTGACCCGAATATTTCCATCACCGATCCAGGCCTTCGTCGGGTGCTCTCTCCTATAGAGTTGGAAGATTGCCAACGCCTTGCTGCTCTCTTCCCTCAACTATAGTAGGAACCAGACGAGATGGTGATGTATACACTCACTTCTATTCTTGTAGACTATGTTGGCCCTACAAGCGCAGAGGTTTGTAGGATAACAGCAATTTCCCTCAAGTGGATGACATAAGGTTTATCGAACTAAGGGAAGTAGAGGTTGAAGATAGTCGCAGTCAAGCAACCCTGCAATTAAGATACAATAAGTCTCTTCTGTCCCCGACACACCTAATACAATGGTAAATTGTATAGGTGCTCTAGTTCGGCGAAGAGATGGTAAAATATGGGTTATAGGTGTGGCAAAGCAAGTTAATATAAATCTGTAATACAACAAGAAAACAAGTAGTAAACGTGAGAACAAACAGTATTAGAAAGGTGGAAACAAGGCATAGGCTTCATACTTTCACTAGTGGCAACTCCCAACAACATTAACATAATTGAAACATGTGATATTTCCACCAAAAACATGCAAGGAAGATGTAACTCGAAGATCATTCTTTCCGTGGATCAAAAGAGGATGAGAATTGTGTAGGGATACAAAAGCACACCTTAGAGTTTTTATTCCACATCTATGGATACCCCACGCTGTCACTGAGAGCATCCAAAGCTAGTACTAACTAACACCACAACATATCTCAAAAGTAGTCTCTTTCTAAATTAACAAATCACCCATCATGCCACCGAAGCACTATGAAAACTATAATCAAGACAAGAATCAAGAGACTCTCAAAGCCATGATCCAATCCAACAAGAAGAACAAATCCCACGATCAATATCACCATAACAATGGATTCCTACGCGTCATCGTGGACTCCAGAAATATCACAAAAGGATTACATCAATCCAATACATAGAAGAAGGGGAAACATCAAGGGAGATAAGTAGATTAACATAGCCAATGATCACAATCAAGATCACATAATGGGAGAGAAAATTAACCACATAGCTACTATAGAAACCTCAGCCCCGAGGAGAAACTACTCCCGCATCATCATGGGGAGGAAGCAACGTCGATGGAGATGAATTCGAGGGAACTTACTGTAACACCCTCGGTGTCATGTAACAGTGATTACTTTTGTTTAAGACCAATTACTGTTGTTAATCCTTCTTCGATCCTCCTTGCATCTGATCATGTCAAAAACCCCTTTGAATTGATAATGAAAAAAAAGTGGAAAATAAAACTTTGTCCAACAATTGTGAAACCAATTTTATTAAATGCACAAAAATCAGTATACCATGTTGCAACGGTCATGCATATTTATTGTAGCATATAAAAAATTCAAACAACTCAAACAGTAGAAAAATAGTGACATTTAATAACTTTTAAATAAAAAAAATATTAAGTGAGTTTATATATGCCCCAAACATTTTGTATCACTATTGTGGGGTATAACTTTAATTTAGAAACACCTAACACATTTTATAAAAATGGAAATGTAAAGAAAACAAATGCAAGAAGAAAATACAGAAAAAGAATAAATAGAAAAATGAAAAACTACCTAACCCTCGCGTAGGGCGAGGCCCACCCCGGCCAGCCCACCCTCTCTCTCTTCCCCTTCTTCCCCTGTCCCCTGTTCCCCTGTTCCTCTGTGATACGTCCAAAACGTATCTATAATTTCTGCTTGCTCCTTGCATGTTTTGTGTGATATTGCTATGATCTAGATACACTTTCATACACTTTTGATCATATTTGGACTAACCTATTAACTCAGTGCACCACAGTGCCAGTTCCTGTTTTCTGCTGTTTTTCTATTTCAGTTTTCCCCATACAAAAAGTGCCAGAAAAATTCCGGGAAAATATAGGAAAAATCAGCGTACAGGAAGCTTCGCGAAGAGCCTGAGTGGGGCCAGAAGGGAGCCAGGGGTGGCCCAGGCGGCCACCCGGCGCGACCACCCCCTGGGCCGCGCCAGGGGGGGCGCCTGGGGCCCCTGGTCCACCTCTGGCTGCCCCCTTCTCCTATATATTCTCCGTCACGGGGAAACTCCGAAAGGAGAACCCTTTTTCGCCATCTCTCCTCTGTTCTGCCGCCGCCACGCTTCCGAGATCGGGAGCACCAGAAGACCTCTTCCCGGCACCCTGCCGGAGGGAGGGCCGACCTCCGGGAGTCTCCTCTCAACCATGGATGCTTTCTGGATGTCTCGTGAGTAGTTTTCCTTGGACCATGGGTCCGTGATCAGTAGTTATGTGATGTTCTCCTCCCCTCTTTGTTCTTCATGGTTTAGACCTCGTGAGCTGCCCTACATGATCGATGAACTTTTTTAATCTTTCTGCTATTGCTATGCTGAGTTTGATGGGATCTGATGGATTATGAGATTATGTTCAGATTGTGATTGAGTAATATATTTGGTTCTTATCTCTTATATTTTTGTTCCTAAGTAACCCTTGCATGTTCTCCGTTGCTGTTTATTGCTTTGGCAAGTAGTAGGTAGTGACTCCAAGAGGGAACGTTTTGCTCGATTGTGGGTTCATGCCCCCCGATGACTAGCTTGAGTGACAGAAACATGAGTCTAGGGGATGTGTTGTTGCCACAAGGGGGAAAACAATGGTGCTTGTAACCGCGGTTGCAAGGATTGTTTACTTTATGCAAAGTGCTTTTTAATGCAGTTGTCTGTTGCTTTGGGTTTACACTTTGGGTGGGGCTCGCAACTTAATACCAGCGAGATGTTCTGGATAGATATCTCAAGGTGGATGATTAGTAGTAGATGCAGTTGGATTTCGTTCTACTTATTTTGGCGTTCTGCCCATGCTTTTGAGCCTCTTCCTTTCTTTTGTAGCATAGTTAGCATTGCGGTGCGTTCATAATCCTGTCAATTGCCCTTCTGTAATTTGTTCACCTCGCATAGCAGTTTTATCGTCTTTTGAGAGAGAGACATCACTAGTGAACATCACGTATCCCGGTCCATATCCTCATTACTGTTTCCACGCTCATTTATTTTCTGCTTTTACATTCAGTTGCTATCATTATCCCTTGTGTTTGATCCTTTGTGAACAACAAGACCGGAGAGATTGACAACCTCTCTGAACTTCGTTGGGAACAAAGTTATTTGTGTCTATGTGCAGGTCCGCGTCAGTTGCGCCGCTGACACCTACTTATCATTTCCGGAGTCCTACTGGAGACAAACCTTGGTATCTTTAGTGAGGGAAATTTGCTGCTGTGCTACATCACGCCTTCCACTTGGGGTTACCAACGAAGGGCGAGAAATCACAATCATCACCTCGCACATCAAGCCAAATTTCTGGCGCCGTTGTCGGGGACTCCGAGTGCTAAGATAGGGGAGTTGCACACTACCCTTTACCTTTGTTTTTTAGTCTTGTTAGTTTACCTTTCAGTTTTTACTTTTGTGTCCCTTATCAAAAATACTAAAAATACCTGTTACCTTGCTTGCTGATGCTATCTTTACCATGGGTGTTGAACCACCCAAATATGGAAGGATGGACATGTTTCACTTGGATCGTTTTCGATCAATTTGTGCTCACGCTAAAAACCCAACCGACTTGGTTGAGGGAAAATCATTGGATGAGCATGCTCATTACACGCGGCATCGCCTATCTCAGAAAGGGAAACACTTATGGGACCAAATACAAACTTCTTATTGCTATGTTGAGTGTTTATGCCACATTTATGATTTTACTTGCTGCTCTAATATAGAGCGTAAACACCTTCCTTTCCAGTGTGAGTTTAATGAAAATGAGATCCTATCTTCTTATGCAAAAGGTGTTTATGATTACTTTGATGTTGAAAATATTGAAGAGTTTGTTGCTTTTAAAGGTGCTTATGAGATTGCTTCTTTGATTGAAAAGTATTACGATACTATTCACAAGTCCGAAAACTTTTCTGTTCTTGCTTATTGCTTTGGGAATTATACTTCCAATGCTTATATTGAGGATTTTAAAAATAAAATGCTTGCTGCCCAAGAAGAGGCTAATGATTGCTATGAAGAGGAATCTTATGATTCCGAGGACTCACTTGATACTTCCCTTTATGATGATTTTGATACTTGCTTTGTTGATGGCCATGATGCCACTATAGATGATGCTAACAAAAATGAACTCTCTATAGTTCCTTATGTTAAGCATGAAATTGTTGCTATTGCACCCACACTTGATTGTCCTATTATCCTTTTGAAATCTCCAACTCCAGAGAATTTTCCTCTTATCAAAGCTCAATGTGATGGGTTATATTTATCTTATGATCCTAAAAACCGTGTTGAAAACAATACACGTGTGCTTGTAGGTCATGAACAATATGATTTATGTGATAGTTACACTCTTGATGTTGTTCATAATACTACTGAAAATTACTTTGAGAGAGGAAAGTATGATTGTAGAAACCTCCATGTTACAAAAACACCTCTCTTTTTGTTGAAAGTTTTTAAGTTGTTCTTGTTCCACCTTCCTATGCATGTCACTTTGTGCTTCTTCGATTTATTTTCTTATGAGATGCCTATGCATAGGAAGTGGGTTAGGCTTAAATGTGTTTCATATTTTCTCCTTGATGCTCTCTTTTGCTTCAAAATTCTTATTCTTGTGAGAGCATCTTCTATAATCTTTCAGCCTAGCTAATGGCTCTAAAGAAGCGCTTTCGGGAGGCAGCCCGCAACGAATTTAGGTTTTTATTTTTGCTTTTGTTGTGTCTTGATGTTTGTTACTACTGTAGCAACATCATTGTATCTTTATTTTTCAGCTTTGTGCCAAGTTATAGCCTCTTATGATAAGGGAAGCAAAAGTTGTGACATGCTTTCCAGAAAACAGATTATGTCCCTTGACAGAAAAATTCGAATCAAATCACCAGTTCATCTTTTTGCTCTTAATAGTTTTGAAAGCGTGCTCTATTAAATTGTGAAACTTTCATATGTTCTGAGTTTTTTGATTTGAGTTGCAGAAGTGCCCCTAAAAAATTCATTACTACCTGTTGTTATGTTTTTCACAGATTCTGCCATGTTTTGTCTCTCCTAACTTTTGCAAACCTTAAGCTTGCTTTTTCTTTGCAAAAACTTTTTGGCACTCTTGAGAAAAAATTTCTCTTCAAGAATATCTTTATATCCAGTGGGGAAAATTATTTTATTAAGGGTACTAACCTCTCTAATCAGCCTATGATGAGTTATGTATGAAGGGAGTTTTCAAGTGTGCGATGGAAGATGATGAAAGAAGATCCAGGAGTGTCAAGCGCTCAAGCTTGGGGATGCCCCCATGCATCCCCAATAAATATTCAAGGAGACTCAAGCGTCTAAGCTTGGGGATGCCCCCGTGCATCCCCTTCTCCATCAACAATCATCAGTTCGTCCTTCGTCTCACTATATTTTTATCACTTCATGCGTTATGTGCTATGCTTGGAGCGTCTCGCTCTTAGATTTTATTTTTAGTTTTCTTTAGTTTTGCTTATTGTTCATAACAAGTTAGATCCCGTCTTACTTTGTGTGGGAGAGAAACACGCTCCACTTTCAAAATCTAGACCACATCATAGGATTTTTCCTGCTTATCTTTATGCTGTTGTGTGTTCTTTATCTTTTCATAACTGCTGCCATGTTTAGTTTAAGTCTTAGTTTGTCTTTAGCAAGAGCCTTGGCTTTTGTTTAGTTTGTTGCTGGAACTCTTTTTAGTTTTCATGTTTATCTTGTTAAAGAGAGTTGGTTGTTGCACTGAGTTGTGTCTTGTCTTGAAAGTAGGTAATTGAGGTTGCTATTTAATTCTAGTAGTAACTTGCAATAGTTTTGAAGTATTGATGTGAGTAATGTTTGAACTTTTGGTGTCAAGAGCTCTAGCCTATTAGTGATAGGTGTCGTATTTTGGGCAATCCGTGTGTATTTTCAAAACCTACAAAACTAGTTGAGAACTGTAGCTACTAGATGGATCACTAATCTTTGGAGGGATCGAATATTAGAGTACACTCACGTACCATGAGTCGAGGATGCGCAAGGATAACCAAACCCCCATACACTCCTCCTCGGGGTACTTGTCTCTTTGTGAACCTCCTTATTAGATTGAGAGTTACCGATAATAAGTGCATGAGTTCTTCGGACTAATGTAAGTATTGAAAGTTGACACTTCCATCTTCCCATATTTTTCTAGTCTCTCCCGTGCCGTGCATTGCCTTCTTCTCACTCCGAGAGTTGGTGTCCACATTCGCCGGTACATTAAAACCCTTGGCATGATACGCTCTGTCATCATAAACCTCCTTATATCTTTCCTCAAAACAGCCACCATACCTACCTATCAAGGCACTTCCATAGCCTTTCCGAGATATATTGCCATGCAACATCAACCTCTTCATGACTTGATCTTCATGTCATACATGTTCCTGCTACACTGGCAGCAACATACATTGCATACATCATGATAGTTACATCTTCTGTATGATTTTGAGTACCTTGTAAAGTGTGAAAGATCTCCTCTACCTTCTTGTAAAATAGAGTGTTCCCTTAAGTGAGGAAAAGATCCCAAAGTGGACACAATAAAAGATCCCAAAGAGGACAAATGGGAGTTAAATAGAAAGAGCCATTGAGGCCACAAAAAAATACAAAAAAATAGAAAAAAAGAGAAAAAGAAATAAAAAGAGAGAAAGGTGCAACACTACTATCCTTTTGAGAGATCCACACTAGTACTCCCTTTATATCCTTGTACTCCATAGAGATGATCTTTATGCATATAGCTATGTGGGGACCTTCACACTATAGAACTTGGCTTGCATATTCCAAGGATGAGCCTCCTCAAACGAGCTCTAGGTCTTCATGAGCGAGCAAGTTAGATGCACCCCCACTAGTTCCATTGGAGAGCTTCTTAGCTCGTATGTGCATCCGTTGCATGGCAATCCCTACTCCTCACATCATATCTATCATTTGGCATCTCTTGCCTATGATTGTCCTCATTGATGTGAGCCTTTCTCCTCCTTTTTGTCTTCCTCCTCCATATTCCTCTCTTTGCCATCCTAAGTGTCAACTCTCGTGCTTACGCTCATCTATTGCATGAGTGATCAAAATATTGAAAAAGGAGTGGATCAAATTGACTTGTACCTGGCTAGTGGTCTGGGGACGAGTCAAGATAAGATTCCAAAGAGGACCAAGTGTGAAACTTTAGTAGATTGAGTTCTCAACAAATAAATTATTTTTCTCGTATTCCCTATCCCCCTTCTTGCACGCAAACACCATTTGGAGACATTCGAGTCACAGACAGCGAGAGCTCTTGCACCTAATGTTCTTTTTTTACTTGTTTCAATGCTAATATAGACTCTTGCATGTTATAACTTGAATTGAATCTCTAACCTTGATTGCTTTAATTTTCAAAGTTCTTATATGGTTGCTAGCATGTCACCACCGAAATTATGCCGTTATCATTTACCTACCCGAGGACGAGAAGGAATTAAGCTTGGGGATGTTGATACGTCCAAAACGTATCTATAATTTATTCTTGCTCCTTGCATGTTTTGTGTGATATTGCTATGATCTAGATACACTTTCATACACTTTTGATCATATTTGGAATAACCTATTAACTCAGTGCACCACAGTGCCAGTTCCTGTTTTCTGCTGTTTTTCTATTTCATTTTTCCCCCATACAAAAACTGCCAGAAAAATTCCTGGAAAAATATAGGAAAAATCAGCGTACAGGAAGCTTCGCGAAGAACCCGAGTGGGGCCAGAGGGGAGCCAGGGGTGGCCCAGGCGGCCACCCGGCGCGGCCACCCCCTGGGCCGCGCCAGGGGGGCGCCTGGGGCCCCTGGTCCACCTCTGGCTTCCCCCCTTCGCCTATATATTCTCCGTCACGGGGAAACTCCAAAAGGAGAACCCTTTTTCGCGATCTCTCCTCTGTTCCGCCGCCGCCGCGCTTCCGAGATCGGGAGCACCAGAAGATCTCTTCCCGGTACCCTGCCGGAGAGAGGGTGATGACAGCTTCTCGCCCTTCGTTGGTAGGCCCCAAGTGGAAGGCGTGATGCGGTACAACAGCGAGTTTTCCCTCAGTAAAGATACCAAGGTTTGTCTCCAGTAGGACTCCAGAGATGATAAGTAGGTGTCAGCGGCCCACCTGACGCGGACCTGCACACAGACACAGATAACTTTGCTCCCAACGAAGTTCAGAGAGGTTGTCAATCTCTCTGGTCTTGTTGTTCACAAATGATAAAATGCAAGGGGATAATGATAGCAACTTGAAAGTAAATGCAGAAAAGTAAATAAAGCTTGGAAACAATAATGAGGATATGGACCGGGATACGTGATGTTCTCTAGTGATGTCTCTCTCCAAAAAGACGATAAAATGCTATGCGAGGTAAACCAATTACAGAAAGGCAATTGACAGGATTATGAACGCACCGCAATGCTAACTTTGCTACAAAAGAAAGGAAGAGGTTCAAAAGCATGGGCAGTACGCCAAAGTAAGTAGACCGAAATCCATCTGCATCTACTACTAATCATCCACCTTGAGATATCTACCCAGAACATCTCGCTGGTATTAAGTTGCGAGCCCCACCCAAAGTGTAAACCCAAAGCAACAGACAACTGCATTAAAAAGAACTTTGCGTAAAGTAAACAATCCTTGTAACCGCGGTTACAAGCACCGTTGTTTTCCCCCTTGTGGAAACAACACATCCCCTAGACTCATGTTTCTGTCACTCAAACATGTCATCGGGGAGGCATGAACCCACAATCTAGCACAACGCTCCCTCTTGGAGTCACTACCTACTACTTGGCCAAAGCAATAAACAGTAACGGAGAGCATGCAAGAATTACTTAGGAACAAAAATACAAGAGATAAAAACCAAATATATTACTCTATCACAATCTAAACATAATCTCATAATCCATCAGATCCGGTCAAACTCAACATAGCAATAGCAGAAATATTACAAAGGTGCCTCGATCATGTAGGGCAGCTCACGAGGTCTAAACAATGAAGATCAAAGAGGGGAGGAGAAAATCACATAGCTACTGATCACGGACCCATGGTCCAAGGAAAACTACTCACGAGACATCCGGGGAGCATCCATGGTGGAGAGGAGACTCCCGGAGGTCAATCCTCCCTCCGAAAGGGTGCCGGGAAGAGGTCTTCTGGTGCTCCCGATCTTTGAAGCGCGGCGGCAGCGGAACAAAGGCGAGTTCGCGGAATAGAGTTCTGCTTCTGGATTTTTCCCGTGACGGGGGATAAATAGGCGAAGGGGGGCAGCCAGAGGTGGACCAGGGGCCCCAGGCGCCCCCCTGGCGCGGCCAGGGGTGGGGCCGCGTCGGGTGGTCGCCTGGGCCCCCCCTGGCCCCCCTCTGGCCCCTCCCGGGCTTTTCTCGAAGCTTCCGTCACGCTGATTTTTTATCTGAATTTTCCCGAATTTTTCTGGCACTTTTTATATAGGGGAAAGCTAAAATAGAAAAACAGCAGAAAACAGGAACTGGCACTGGGGTGCACTGAGTTAATAGGTTAGTCCAAATATGATTAAAAATGTATGAAAGTGTATCTAGATCATAGCAATATCACACAAAACATGCATGGAGCAAGCAGAAATTATCGATACGTTTTGGACGTATCAACATCCCCAAGCTTAATTCCTGCTCGTCCTCGAGTAGCTAAATGATAACAAGCATAATTTCTGTGGTGACATGCTAGCAACCATAAAAGAATTTTGAAAAGTAAAGCAATCAAGGTCGGAGATTCAATTCAAGTCATAACAGGAAAGAGTCTATATTACCATCGAAACAAGTAACAAAAGAACAGAAGGTGCAAGAGCTCTTGCCGTCCGTGACTCGAATGTCTCCAAATGGTGTTTGCGTGCAAGAAAAGGGGATAGGGAATACGAGAGAAAAAAGTGTTTTTGTTGAGAACTCAATCTACTAAAGTTTCTCACTTGGTCCTCTTCGGAATCTTATCTTGACTCGTCCCCAGACCACTAGCCAGGTACAAGTCAATTTGATCCACTCCTTTTCGATATTTTGAGCACTCATGCAATGGATGAGCGTAAGCACGAAAGTTGACACTTAGGATGGCAAAGAGAGAAATATGGTGGAGGAGGAAGACAAAAAGGATGAGAAAGGCTCACATCAATGAGGACAATCATAGGCAAGAGATGCCAAATGATAGATATGATGTGAGGAGTAGGGATTGCCATGCAACGGGTGCACATACGAGCTAGGAAGCTCTCCAAACTATATGCATAAAGATCATCTCTATGGAGTACAAGGATATAAAGGGGAGTACTAGTGTGGATCTATCAAAAGGATAGTAGTGTTGCCCCTTTCTCTCTTTTTATTTCTTTTTCTCTTTTTTCTATTTTTTGTATTTTTTTGTGGCCTCAATGGCTCTTTCTATTTTACTCTCATTTGTCCTCTTTGGGATCTTTTAATGTGTCCACTTTGGGATCTTTTCCTCACTTAAGGGCAACACTCTATTTTACAAGAAGGTAAAGGAGATCTTTCACACTTTACAAGGTACTCAAAATCATAAAGAAGATGTAACTATCATGATGTATGCAATGTATGTCGCTGCTAGTGTAGCAGGAACATGTATGACATGAAAATCAAGTCATGAAGAGGTGGAAGTAGCATGGAAATGTAACTCGGAAAGGCTATGGAAATGCCTTAATAGGTAGGTATGGTGGCTGTTTTGAGGAAGGACAAAGGGAGGCTTATGATGACAGAGCATATCATGCCAAGGGTTTGGATGTACCGGCGAAGGTGGACACCAACTCTCGGAGTGAGAAGAAGGCAATGCACGGCACGGGAAAGGCTAGCAAAATATGGGAAGGTGGAAGTGTCAAATCTCAATACTTCCATTAGTCCGAAGAACTCATGCACTTATTCTCGGTAACTCTCAATCTAATGAGGAGGTTCACAGAGAGACAAGTACCCCGAGGAGGAGTGTATGGGGGTTTGGTTATCCTTGCGCATCCTCGACTCATGGTACGTGAGTGTACTCTAATATTCGACCCCTCAGAAGAGTAGTGATCCATCTAGTAGCTAGAGTTCTCAACTAGTTTTGTAGGTTTTGAAAATAAACACGGATTGCCCAAAATACGACACCTATCACTAATAGGCAAGAGCTCTTGACACCAAAAGTCCAAACATTACTCACAACTATGCCTCAAAACTATTGCAAGCTACTACTAAAATTAAATAGCAACCTCAATTACCTACTTTCAAGACAAGACACAACTCAGTGCAACAACCAACTCTCTTTAACAAGATAAACATCAAAACTAAAAAGAGTTGCAGCAACAAACTAAAGAAAATCCAAGGCTCTTGTTAAGGACAAACTAAGACTAAAACTAAACATGGCAGTAGCTATGAAAAGATAAAGAACACACAACAGCAAAAAGATAGGCAGGAAAAATCCTATGATGTGTTCTAGATTTTGAAAGTGGAGCGTGTTTCTCTCCCACACAAAGTAAGAAAGGATCTAACTTGTTATGAACAGCAAGAAAATCTAAATAAAACTTAAAACAAAACCTAAGAGCGAGACGCTCCAAGCATAGCACATAACACATGAAGTGATAAAAATATAGTGAGACGAAGGACGAACTGATGATTGTTGATGGAGAAGGGGATGCACGGGGGCATCCCCAAGTTTAGACGCTTGAGTCTCCTTTAATATTTATTGGGGATGCATGGGGGCATCCCCAAGCTTGAGCACTTGACACTCCTGGATCTTCTTTCATCATCTTCCAACGCACACTTGAAAACTCCCTTCATACATAACTCATCATAAGCTGATTAGAGAGGTTAGTACCCTTAATAAATAATTTTTCTCCACTGGATATAAAGATAATCTTGAAGAGCTACTGTTTCGCAAGAGTGCCAAAAAAAATTTGCAAAGAAAAAGCAAGCTTAAGGTTTGCAAAAGTAAGGAGAGACAAAACGTGGAAGAATCTGTGAAAAACAGAACAGCAGATAATAAAGATTTTTTTAGGGGAACTTATCCAACTCAAATCAAAAAACTCAGAACATACGGAAGTTTCGTAATTGTATAGATCATACTGTGTAAAACATTCAGCTCAAAAATATGATATGGGATTTTTCTGGAATTTTTCTTGTCACGAGGACAGAATCTGTTTTCTGGACAGCATGTCACAACTTTTACTTCACTTGCCGTAAGAAGCTATAACTTGCCACAAAGCTGAAAAATAAAGATACAATGATGTTGCTACAGTAGTAACAATCATCAAGACACAACAAAAGCAAAAAGAAAACACCTAAATTCGTTGCGGACTGCCTCCCGAAAGCGCTTCTTTAAAGCCATTAGCTAGGCATGATGCAGAAAGAAGAATCAAGTTTTATCAAGAGAAAGAGAATAACTAGCCCGTGTAACGGACTCAAAAGGTAACTTGATTTTCTTTCTAGGGAAGTGTTCCATCCCCTTTTTGAATGGGAATTGGAATTTTATATTCCCCTCTTTCATGTCAATAACCGCACCAACGGTGCGTAGAAAAGGACGTCCCAAAATAATTGGACATAAAGGTTCACACTCTATATCCATAACAATAAAATCAACGGGAACATAGTTGTCATTGAAAATGATAAGAACATCGTTGATCTTACCCAAAGGTTTCTTTATGGAAGAATCAACAAGACGAACACCAAAAGAACAAGGCTCAAGAGGCTTCAATTCAAACATATCAATTATTCCATTGGGCATAACAGAGGTACTAGCTCCAACATCACATAAAGCATATCAAGAGAAGTTATTCAATTTAATTTTGATCATAGGATCCCAACCATCCTCTGCTTCCTAGGTATGGAGGCTTCTAATCTAAGCTTCTCCTCCCTAGCTTTGATAAGAGCATTTGTGATATGCTCCGTGAAGGCAAGCTTAAGTGTGCTAGTGTGCGGGTCTCTAGACATTTTGTGTAACAAGCTAATAACTTCTGAGAGGGTACAACTATAAAAATCAATATCACTACTATCAAATGTGGTAGTAGTGTCATCTAGGCTCACTTGTTTGAAACCCTTTATGTTCATAGGAGTTTCTTTTTCTACGGTTGAGGTATTAGCATCACCATTAATAGGTCCAACGGGACTAGGAGTGCATTGGGTGCTAATAGTTTGAGTGTCCTCAACAATTCTCACTTGTTTTTCTTATTTTACTTTCAGTTGCTATCATTATCCCTTGTGTTTGATCCTTTGTGAACAACAAGACCGGAGAGATTGACAAACTCTCTGAACTTCGTTGGGAACAAAGTTATTTGTGTCTGTGTGCAGGTCAGCGTCAGTTGCGCCGCTGACACCTACTTATCATCTCCGGAGTCCTACTGGAGACAAACCTTGGTATCTTTACTGAGGGAAATTTGTTGTTGTGCTACATCACGCCTTCCACTTGGGGTTACCAACAAAGGGCGAGAAATCACTATCATCACCTCGCACATCACTCTGCACTGTGCCGACCGTGCCGGCCATGGCGCGGCCTATCCAGCTCCTGTGAGCGCACCAGTCGAACGCCCCATCTTCCCCTTTGTTTCGCGCGCCAGTTCACCACCCCCACGAACACAGTGCTCCGGCGGCCGCCATGTTCGTCGTGGTCATCGCCGCAGACCAGCTCGACTGGTACAACTGACTTTGACAGATGCGCGGGGCTCGTCCGGTTCGTTTCCAACCGGCCACGCCCATTTTGGTCGCCGGTGTGCGCCGCTAGGGCCTCGCCGTGCTCCTCTGTGCACGCCGCCGGCGGGCTTGAGCTCCAGCCGTGGGCTGGCTCTCTGGCCAGTGGGCCACACCCCCCAGATTATATTAGTGGGGAACTAATCCCCTGGTTAACTGCTAATAAAAAATGTTAGGGATAGACTGACTAGTGGGGCCCTCTGTCCTATTAGTTAAATTAAACTGTTAAATAGACTACTAGTCAATGACATATGGGCCCCACCTGTAAGACATTTTTAAATAAATAGAAATATAAAAATTAGTCACGGACATGTGGGCCACCCAACTGTTTTAATTAAATAAAATGATTTATTTAAAATGTGAGGCTGACATGTGGGACCCCCATGTCAGGTTTGACCAGTCAACTCTCTGTGGATAATGTTGCATTTTAATAATAAAGAAAATTCCAGAAATTGATTTAAAAATGATTTGAATTTAGAAAATCAATATCTTTTAAACCGTAAGTCGGATTAAAAAAAACTTTATACATGAAAGTAGATCAGAAAAATATAACGAATACGGATACGCTACCCATACCCCTACCACACCCCTCTACAACACCGAACACGAGACATTCCCCCCTCCGGTTGCACTGTCCGGTAATTACCCGAAGCCGGTAAAAATTGCCGGTTAAAATTCCCGTTTCATCTGCAACGTGTAGCACCGCGTTAGTTCACCTATAGCTTAACGTTGCCATGTCTTGTATTTGTATTGCTATTATTTCCGTGTATTTATTGTTTCTTCCCCCTCTCTTATTGTCCGGTAGCTTCGACGTCCGCTGCTGATGTCCCTGTGATCGACTACTTCATCGACGATCGTACCTCTACCGTCAAGCTTCCAGGCAAGAAGAACCATTCTCTTCCCCAGATATCGCCTATCTTTCCGTACTTTTCTTGCACTAGGCATTGTTACAGTTGCTGCTACGTTACAATCCTATTCAATTGAATAGCCTGTTTTTGTCGCCCCTTGATGTACCTTCCTTGATCCTATGCTGCCTTTTATATACATTATATTCAGAAGTTAGCCTTGTGCCTTGTTAGTCAATAGGACTAGATAGCGGGCCGTGTTCACTCTGGGAGTGAATGCGGATACGATACTTTACAACTGCTATAGGTACGGTTCAGAGCAGACACCGCTTCAGGCCCCTACCCCGGCTCTGCCGAGCCACATCAAGTGTGAGCTATCGAGGAGTAATCCTTGTACTCCACTCGTTGCTAACTCTGTATAGCCGTCCTAGGGTACTGAACCACGGTTGTCCTTACAGGTAAGGAGTCGGGTGACCCCACGGTGCCCGCGTAGGGTATCTTAGAGGAACGACAGGTCATGTGTATTGCACAGGTGTGGGGAAGGCCTGGTACTGTTCGTGGCCGACAGTTATCCTGTTGTATGAAAGTCGAGCTCTTCGGAGCAAACGCGAGACAAGGTAAGGAGACGGTTCACCTTGTTGGTAACCGCACGAGTTTGTGGGACGTCAGGGCAGGCACCGATGTTACTGGTGGTCCTGACTGCTGTCGTTGTCCGCGACTCATTCAATAAGGGGCAACGATAACAGTTGTCTCGACAGAAAATTAATAAAATGCTTAATGGGTTCGGCGGATGACCTGAGTAGCCTTTTGGCTTGTACGCACTACCTATACGTGGGATTACGTTGTGGGCCCTCCGCGTTGTGGTCTCGTTTGAAAGTTCTGAAAGACGTCCAGTTCAGCATTGTGGCGCGGTCGGATCCACATCCATGATAGAGTTGCGTGGTATCCACCGTCCTCACAACGACCCGGAGAGCGAGGGGTGATAGGCCCATGACCCCCTTGCACTTAGGGCTGTAGACCGGCGGGGACCTCTCTGATGAGCCGTCGGATGGGCCTCGGCGTGTCGGATAGCCTCGCTGGGGTGTTCCCTAACAAGGTCTACGCCACCCTGGAGATCCGAGCGTGTAGTATGACACCAGTGCACCCCTGCAGGGAGTTTAATCTATTCGAATAGCCGTGTCCACGGTAACAGGACGCTTTATGATGAAGCCAGATCCTATCACTACAAACTACTACTATTAAACTGTTGGTTCCGGGTTTTCTTCCTCGCGGGGATGTCGAGGAGGGGAACTCGGAGGCATTGCTAATTATTACAAGTTATTATTATACAATGCTGCAGCAACTTCTGCTGCATTGTTACTTTATGCTTTATATAAACTGTTGGATGATTCTTACCTCATGCTGCAAGAGTCGTCGGAAGGTGCTAGTCTTCGTTAGGCCTAGCTTCTTACCCTTACTCTGATTTCTATCTTGCATTCCACTATATATAGCCTCCCCTTTCCATTTGATACATGCATAAATGCTTAGTAGCGGACGTAAGACTCGCGGGTATGCTAGATACTCACCTTTTCTTTATTTCCCCCTTTTTGCTTTGCCTGATCGGCCGATGTAGACGATGTTGGAGCCCAGGAGAAGGAGTACCCCGGAGGCGACTACTATGACGTCGAGTTCCCCTTTGACCAGGAGTAGTTCGGTGGATCCCAGGCAGGAGGCCTCGCCTTTTCGATCTGTACCTCTGATGTTATTTGTGCTAGCCTTCTTAAGGAAAAACTTGACTAACTATGTATGTACTCAGATATTATGATTGTTTAACTTATGTTTTCGAATCCTCGTGATCCTTGGTTGTAATATCAGTTTTATTTTATTTGAGTGTAGGGTTGTGTTGTGATATTACCATCGTGGCACCCTGATTTCGGTTGTGTACCCTGCGTGTATGATTACTGTACACGACTTGATTTTGGGGCGTCACAAGTTGGTATCAGAGTCGACTACCTATAGGAAGCCACCCCACCACTACTTGGTCGAAGTTGAGTCTAGACTATGAAAAACTATTTTTGCTAACTTAATGTTTGGCTTACGGGCCCACATCAATGTCACTACGTGTGATATCTATGGTATTAGGATCCTTTTCTCCTTACCTATGCTCTGGGAGTCTGCTCTCTTATCCTTGCTGGTAAGTTTTACTAACTCTGACATTAGGATCACGTTCTCTTGATTCCACCCGGCGTTCTGGTGCTACCCCATTGATTGAGTCGTGTCGCAGGATTTCTACCCCAGGTCCCGGACCATGGATCCCATTCTCATTCTGGGCAGGCCGCGCGTCCTCTGGCATTAACTCCTGTGGCCAACAGTTTTCTTGCGGCGTGATTGACATAGTGGAATCTATGTCGCGTCGTGTTATCCTTACCGCGGTCTGCGTGCCGCCTACTGAGTCCTTTTTCCTTAATTTCTACGACGTTATGCTGTCCGATTTTGACCGACTGTGTGCAATGATCTGTATGTCTTTATGACTACTATTGTGTATCTACCGCACTTCTCGTTCATTGCTCGTACTGCATCGAGTATGACTCCTTATCCTTGAATATGCTTTGTCTGAACTAACCCTTGCTGTTCAGGCAGGATGGCAGAGAATCCCCCACCTCCGCCTTATTTGGCCTCAATGATGCAACAGTTTGAACTGAACCGTGAGCAGTTTGATCTGAACCGTTAGTTCATGGCCGGGGTAATGGCCCGGCTTCCAAACTAGAATGCCCCAATCACACTGCAAGAGTTCGTGCGCCTCAACCCGTCTGTTTTCCGCAACTCCACCAATCCGATGGATGTTGATGATTGGATCCGTGACATCTTGTTCGAGATGGAGTCAGCTAATGTTGCCCCGACCAGTTATGTTACGTTCGCGGCATTTCATCTGAAGGGTTCAGCCGCTCAGTGGTGGGAAAGCCATAGGCGTGTGCTGCGTGCTGGGACTGTGACCACTTGGCAAGAATTCCAATTAGCCTTCCGTGCATGGCACATTCCTCGAGGCCTAATGGACCAGAAGAAGGAGGATTTTGTCAAACTTAGACAAGGCACGACAACTGTTGTTGAATATCATAGGATATTCCTTGAACTGTCTCGTTATGCTGAGGATGACGTCGACACTGACGCACGCAAGCAGCAGAAATTCTGTGAAGGATTGCATCCCAATTTGAAGCTCACACTAGCTGTCAATGATTTCGCAGACTTTGCGACACTCGTCGGCAAGGCATTCCAAGTTGAAACTGCTCTGGCTGATCACCAGGAATCCCTCAAGCGTACTCGAGATGTTGGCCCATCCTCGGGAAGACCCACTCATAAACTTCGAGTCTACATCCCACACAATGTCCACCACCGACCTGCCCCAACGCCAAGTCCGTCTTATATTGCACCTCGTCTGCCTCCGCCTCCAAGCCAGCTAATGTTTCCAACGGAACAACCCAATATTATGGCTCCTCCCCGGAATGATGGCTTATGCCACAAGTGTGGACAACCAGGTCATCGTGATGTCAACTGTCGTCCGGTTCAGCCTCAGAATGCACCATGTCCTCCTGGTAGTCGTAAGAAGAGCGGTCGAAATCGTCGTTTCAGTGACTGTAAGGACAAGACGTCTGCTGTTAGTTGTGCTCACGTCACCCATGTCAAGATGGAAGAAGCTCGTGAGTCCCCAAGAATGGTAGTGGGTACCCTTCTCGTCAATTTAGTGACAGCTTCTGTTCTCTTTGATTCCGGAGCGTCGCATTCATTTATGTCCCAGCCGTTTGCTCAACTGCATGGGTTAGCTATGGAACCCTTGGCCACTCCTTTAGTGGTAAATGCCGTTGGATCTCAGAGTCGTGCCACCATGATGAGCCCCGATACCACCATTGCAATTGTGGGTCTATTGTTCCCGGCTCCTCTTATTATCCTCAAGTCGTCCAACATTAATGTCATCCTCGGTATGGATTGGTTGGGGGCACATGATGCCCATATCCACTGTGCCACTAAGACAGTTCAGCTCACGCACCCTTCTGGCAAGAAGATTCTGTACTCGGCCCGAACAGCTCAACATGCCGAAGGCCAGTTATATGCTCTGAATTCTTTGAATACCTCACCTCTTGAAGGGATCGAGAACGTTCCAGTTGTTCGCGATTTTCTCGACGTCTTCCCAGAAGAACTGCCGGGAATACCCCCGATCAGAGATGTCGAATTCGTCATCGACTTGAAGCCTGGCACCGTCCCTATTGCTAAGCGCCCTTATAAGATGCCGCCTCACCACCTCCTTGAACTAAAGAAGGAGATCGACATGGCACTCCACAAAGGTTTCATTCTTCCTAGTTCCTCTGCTTGGGGAGCACCTTCGCTCTTTGTCAAGAAGAGCGATGGAACGAACCGTTTGGTCCAAGATTACCGACCTATCAACCAGGCCACAATACAGAACAAGTATCCACTTCCTCGGATCAACGATCTGTATGATCAACTTGCCGGATCTACGGTGTTTTCGAAACTCGACTTGAGATTGGGTTACCATCAGATCCGGGTCCGCGAGGAAGACATCCCGAAGACCGCTTTCATTACTCGATATGGTTCATACGAGTACACCGTCATGTCCTTTGGCCTGACCAACGCTCCAGCCACCTTCTCACGATTGATGAACTATATATTCATGGAATACCTCGACAAGTTCGTCGTGGTTTATCTGGATGATATCTTAATATACTCCAAGAATGAAGAAGAACATGCTGAACATCTTCGTCTTATACTGGAAAAGCTTCGAGAACACAAACTCTATGCTAAGTATTCCAAGTGTGAGTTCTGGCTTCCCGAAGTAACCTACCTTGGTCATGTGATTTCCAAGGATGGCGTTTCCGTCACCCCCGAACGTATCCAGGCTATTCTTGACTGGACTCCTCCCAAGACCGTCAAGCAAGTCAGAAGTTTCCTCGACCTCGCTAGTTATTGCCGCCGTTTCGTCGAGAACTTCTCCAAGATTGCCAAGCCTCTGACTAATCTGCTTCACAAAGGCGTCAAGTTTGAATGGACAGATAAATGTCATGAAAGTTTTCAAGCTCTCAAGGACAAGCTCACTTCTCCACCAGTGCTTGCTCCGCCTGATACTCAGAAGGACTTCGTGATATATTGTGGCGCGTCTCGTCAAGGATTAGGATGTGTCCTAATGCAAGAGCGCCGCTTGATTGCTTATGGCTCTCGTCAGTTGCGATCTCACGAAGATAATTATCCAACGCATGATCTCGAATTGGCAGCAGTAATTTATGCACTGAAGCTGTGGCGACATTACCTCGTTGGTAATCGTTGCGAGATCTACACCGATCACCAAAGCTTGAAGTACTTGTTTACTCAGCCAGACCTGAATCTCCGCCAACAAAGATGGCTCGAGACAATAGCCGATTTCAATATGGATATTCATTACAGCCCTGGCAAAGCTAATGTGATGGTCGATGCCTTGAGCCGTAAAGCTTATTGTAGTGAACTTGAGGTTCAACTAGAACAACCACCTCTGTATGAAGAGTTTCAAAAGCTGAACCTCGAGATTGTTCCTCAAGGTTATGTAAATAACCTGGTTATCGAACCGGATCTCGTCAAATCAGTCAAGGGTATACAGTTTTATGATGATTTCGTACACAAGATTAAGAGCGATATCGCCAATGGGAGACCCTCACCCTTCACCATTGATAGCAAAGGTCCGGTGTTCTACGAGAACCGTTTAGTGGTCACTCACAGCAAGGGTAGGCATGAGAACCTGGATATGACCCCGAAGGTCATGAAAGCGGCTCACGATACCCCGTTGTCCATTCATCCTGGAAGCACCAAGATGTACCAAGACATTCGTCAGCAATTCTGGTGGCCTAACATGAAGCAAGACATTGCCCGATATGTTTCTGAATGTGACGTTTGCCGTCGCGTCAAGGGTGAACATCAAAAACCCGCTGGAACTCTACAACCACCTGAAATACCTGTATGGAAGTGGGACAAAGTTCGGATGGAATTCGTCACCGGTTTTCCCCGATCACAGAAAGGTAACGATGCTATCTTTGTTGTCATCGACCGGTTCTCCAAGGTTGCTCACTTTATACCAGTCAAGGAGAAGATCACGGCGGCTCAGTTAGCAGAATTTTATATCGCCCAAATCGTGTCGCTCCATGGTATTCCGTTGGAGATCAGTTCAGATCGTGGAAGCCTTTTCACCTCAAGATATTGGCGGAGTTTCCAAGAAGCTTTGGGGACTATTCTTCATCTCAGCACCGCTTATCACCCCCAGTCACAAGGCCAAGTTGAACGAGTCAATCAAGTGCTGGAAGACATGCTTCGAGCTTGCGTTATTCCCTTCGGTAAGAAATGGGAGGAATCTCTTCCGTTGGTCGAGTTCTCGTATAACAATAGCTACCACGCTAGTCTGAAGATGGCACCCTATGAAGTTCTCTATGGGCGTAAGTGTCGGACCCCTCTGAGTTGGTCAGAAACTGGGGAACGTGCACTCATTGGCCCGGATATTATTCAGCAAGCTGAAGATCAAGTTCACGTCAGTCGTGAACATTTGAAGGCCGCTCAGTCCCGCCAGAAGAGCAACTATGACCGCAAACACCGAGAAATGGAGTATCAACCTGGTGAATACGCCTACCTCCGTGTCACTCCCATGAGGGGAACTCATCGCTTTGGTATCAAGGGCAAGTTGGATCCTCGCTACATTGGCCCGTTCCGTATCCTTTCCAGGAGTGGACCCGTGGCATACCGATTGGAATTGCCGCTAAACCTCTCCCAAGTCCACGATGTCTTCCACGTGTCGCAACTCCTTCGCTGCTTCAAGGACCCTATTCGTGAAGTGGAACATGATATGATTGAGCTGCAACAGGACTTGAGTTATCAAGAACATCCGAGCCGCATTCTTGATCATTCTGAACGTCGGACCCGCAACAAGACGGTCAAGTTCCTCAAGGTTCAGTGGTCGAATCATTCTGAAGATGAAGCCACCTGGGAACGCGAAGATCGTCTTCGCGATGAATACCCCGATCTTTTCCTCGCTACCACTTAAATTCTCGGGACGAGAATTCTTGTAGTGGGGGAGATTTGTAACAATCTCGGTGTCATGTAACAGTGATTACTTTAGTTTAAGACAAATTACTGTTGTTAATCCTTCTTTGATCCTCCTTGCATCTGATCATGACAAAAAACCCTTTGAATTGATAATGAAAACAAAGTGCAAAATAAAACTTTGTCCAAAAATTGTGAAACCAATTTTATTAAATGCACAAAAATCAGTATACCATGTTGCAATGGTCACGCATATTTATTGTGGCATATAAAAAATTCAAACAACTCAAACAGTAGCAAAACAGCGACATTTAATAACTTTTAAATAAAACAAAATATTAAGTGAGTTTATATATGCCCCAAACATTTTGTATCACTATTGTGGGGTATAACTTTAATTTAGAAACACCTAACACATTTTATAAAAATGTAAATGTAAACAAAACAAATGCAAGAAGAAAATACAGAAAAAGAATAAATAGAAAAATGAAAAACTACCTAACCCTCGCTTAGGGCGAGGCCCACCCCGGCCAGCCCACCCTCACTCTCTTCCCCTTCTCCCCCTGCCCCCTGTTCCCATGTTCCACTGCACTGTGCCGACCGTGCCGGCCATGGCGCGGCCTAGCCAGCTCGCTGCGGTCGCGACAGTAGCCGTGGCTGAAACAAAAATCTCGCCCCGCCCGGAATTTGTGGATCGAACCGAGCGACGCATCTCCATTCTTCCCCCTCGTTCGTCTGCCTCCTCTCCCGTGAGCCCCGTGCTCCGGCTGTGGCCGCGCCGCCGGCGTACACATGGCCAACGACGGCCCCGGATCGCTCCTGGTTGTCCGGAGGCTTCCCCTCCGTCGACCTCTTCACCCCGAGCCAACAATCGCCACCGGGACGCTCTGCACACGATGAATCGGGCTCATCTTCAAGCTCGGTCGCCGCCGCGATTTCTTGGAGTCCGTCGCCGCCGCCGCGCCAACGGCCCCCTCGAGCTCCTCTTCCGGACCCCTGTGAGCGCACCAGTCGAACGCCCCATCTTCCCCTTCGTTTCGCGCGCCAGTTCGCCACCCCCACGAACACAGTGCTCCGGCGGCCGCCATGTTCGTCGTAGTCGTCGCCGCAGACCAGCTTGGCTGGTACAACTGACTTGGACAGATGCGCGGGGCTCGTCCCGTCCGTTTCCAACCGGCCACGCCCATTTTGGTCGTCGGTGTGCGCCGCTAGGGCCTCGCCGTGCTCCCATGTGCACGCCGCCGGCGGGCTTGAGCTCCAGCCGTGGGCTGGCTCTCTGGCCAGTGGGCCACACCCCCAGATTAGATTAGTGGGGAACTAATCCCCTGGTTAACTACTAATAAAAAATGTTAGGGATATACTGACTAGTGGGCCCCTCTGGCCTATTAGTTAAATTAAACTGTTAAATAGACTACTATTCAATGACATATGGGCCCCACCTGTAAGACATTTTTAAATAAATAGAAATATAAAAATTAGTCACGGACATGTGGGCCACCCAACTGTTTTAATTAAATAAAATGATTTATTTAAAATGTGAGGCTGACATGTGGGACCCCCATGTCAGGTTTGACCAGTCAACTCTCTCTGGATAATGTTGCATTTTAATAATAAAGAAAATTTCAGAAATTGATTTAAAAATGATTTGAATTTAGAAAATCAATATCTTTTAAACCGTAAGTCGGATTAAAAAAAACTTTATACATGAAAGTAGATCAGAAAAATATAACGAATACGGATACGCTACCCATACCCCTACCACACCCCTCTACAACACCGAACACGAGACATTCCCCCCTCCGGTTGCACTGTCCGGTAATTACCCGAAGCCGGTAAAAATTGCCGGTTAAAATTCCCGTTTCATCTGCAACGTGTAGCACCGCGTTAGTTCACCTATAGCTTAACGTTGCCATGTCTTGTATTTGTATTGCTATTATTTCCGTGTATTTATTGTTTCTTCCCCCTCTCTTATTGTCCGGTAGCTTCGACGTCCGCTGCTGATGTCCCTGTGATCGACTACTTCATCGACGATCGTACCTCTACCGTCAAGCTTCCAGGCAAGCAGAACCATTCTCTTCCCCAGATATCGCCTATCTTTCCGTACTTTTCTTGCACTAGGCATTGTTACTGCTGCTGCTATGTTACAATCCTATTAAATTGCATAGCCTGTTTTTGTCGCCCCTTGATGTACCTTCCTTGATCCTATGCTGCCTTTTATATACATTATATTCAGCAGTTAGCCATGCGCCTTGTCAGTCAATAGGACTAGATAGCGGGCCGTGTTCACTCTGGGAGTGAATGCGGATACGATACTTTAGAACTGCTACAGGTACGGTTCAGAGCAGACACCGCTTCAGGCCCCTACCCCGGCTCTGCCGAGCCACATCAAGTGTGAGCTATCGAGGAGTAATCCTTGTACTCCACTCGTTGCTAACTCTGTATAGCCGTCCTAGGGTACTGAACCACGGTTATCCTTACAGGTAAGGAGTCGGGTGACCCCACGGTGCCCGCTCAGGGTATCTTAGCGGAACGACAGGTCAGGTGTATTCCACCGGTGTGCGGCGGGCCTGGTACTGTTCGTGGCCGACAGTTATCCTGTTGTACGAAAGTCGAGCTCTTCGGAGCAAACGCGAGACAAGGTAAGGAGACGGTTCACCTTGTTGGTAACCGCACGAGTTGGTGGTACGTCAGGGCAGGCACCGATGTTACTGGTGGTCCTGACTGCTGTCGTTGTCCGCGACTCATTCAATAAGGGACAACGATAACAGTTGTCTCGACAGAAAATTAATAAAATCCTTAATGGGTTCGGCGGATGACCTGAGTAGCCTTTTGGCTTGTACGCACTACCTATACGTGGGATTACGTTGTGGGCCCTCCGCGTTGTGGTCTCGTTCGAAAGTTCTGAAAGACGTCCAGTTCAGCATTGTGGCGCGGTCGGATCCACATCCATGATAGAGTTGCGTGGTATCCACCGTCCTCACAACGACCCGGAGAGCGAGGGGTGATAGGCCCATGACCCCCTTGCACTTAGGGATGTAGACCGGCGGGGACCTCTCTGATGAGCCGTAGGATGGCCTCGGCGTGTCGGATAGCCTCGGTGGGGTGTTCCCTAACAAGGTGTACGCCACCCTGGAGATCCGAGCATGTAGTATGACACCAGCACACCCCTGCAGAGAGTTTAATCTATTCGAATAGCCGTGTCCACGGTAACAGGACGCTTTATGTTGAAGCTAGATCCTATCACTACAAACTACTACTATTAAATTGTTGGTTCCGAATTTTCTTCCTCGCGGGGATGTCGAGGAGGGGAACTCGGAGGCATTGCTAATTATTACAACTTATTATTATACAATGCTTCAGCAACTTCTGCTGCATTGTTACTTTATGCTTTATATAAACTGTTGGCTGATTCTTACCTCATGCTGCAAGACTCGTCGGAAGGTGCTAGTCTTCGTTAGGCCTAGCTTCTTACCCTTACTCTGATTTCTATCTTGCAGTCCACTATATATAGCCTCGCCTTTCCATTTGATACATGCATAAATGCTTACTAGCGGACGTATGACTCGCTGGTATGCTAGATACTCACCTTTGCTTTATTTCCCACTTTTTGCTTTGCCTGATCGGCCGCTGCAGCCGACGTTGGAGCCCAGGAGCAGGAGTACCCCGGAGGCGACTACTACGACGTCGATTTCCCCGTTGACCAAGAGTAGTTCGGTGGATCCCAGGCAGGAAGCCTCGCCTTTTCGATCTGTACCTCTGATGTTATTTGTGCTAGCCTTCTTAAGGCAAAATTTGACTCACTATGTCTGTACTCATATATTATGATTGTTTAACTTATGTTTTCGGATCCTCGTGATCCCTGGTTGTAATATCAGTTTTATTTTATTTTAGTGTAGTGTTGTGTTGTGATATTACCATCGTGGCACCCTGATTTCGGTCGTGTACCCTGCGTGTATGATTACTGTACACGACTTGATTTTGGGGGCGTCACAGTTACCCGTGCCGGCAGGGTGCCGGAGTAGGAATTCTGTTCCCCCGAAGCTTGTTGGCGCTGGTGGTAGAGATCGGAATTGCTTCTGGAGAAAAGGGTTCTTGATTCAGGTTTTCCTCGACAGGAGAATAAATAAGATCCGAAGGGGGTCCTAGGGGTGCCCCCCTGGCCCAGGAGGCCAGGTGGCGCGGCCACCCCCATGGTCGCGCCCTAGAGGCGCCTGGGGGCTATGGGCCTGATACGTCCCAAACATATCTATAATTTCTGCTTGCTCCATGTATGTTTTGTGTGATATCTCTATGATCTAGATACACTTTCACACACTTTTGATCATATCTGGACTAACTTATTAACTCAGTGCACCACAGTGCCAGTTCCTGTTTTCTGCTATTTTTCTATTCCAGGTTTCCCCCATAGTAAAAGTGCTCCAAAAATTCGGGAAAAATCAGATTAAAAAATCAGCGCAACGGAAGCTTCCGGAACACCGAAGGAGAGCCGGGGGGGCACCACCAGGGACCCAGGCGGCCACCTGGAGCGGCCTAGGGTCTGGCCGCGCCAGGGGGGCGCCTGGACTCCTGGTGGCCCCCTGGCTGCCCCCTTCGCCTATTTATCTCCCGTGACGCGAAACCCTCGAAGACATAACCCTTTTTCACGATCTCGCCTCTGTTCCGCCGCCGCCGCGAATCCAAGATCGGGAGCGCCAGCAGACTTCTTCCTAGCACCCTGCCGGAGGGAGGATCGACCTCCGGGAGCTTCCCCTCCATCATGGACGCTTCCCAGATGTGTCGTGAGTAGTTTCCTTTGGACCATGGGTCCGTGATCAGTAGCTATGTGATGTTCTCCTCCCCTCTTTGTTCTTCATGGTTTATACCTCGTGATCTGCCCTACATGATCGAGGAACATATGTAATCTTTTTGCTGTTGCTATGCTGAGTTTGATGGGATCTAATGGATTATGAAATTATGTTCAGATTTTGATAGAGTAATGTATTTGGTTCTTATCTTTTATATTTTTGTTCCTAAGTAATTCTTGCATGTTCTCCGTTGCTGTTTATTGGTTTTTCCAAGTAGTAGGTACTAACTTCAAGAGGGAACGTTATGCTCGATTGTGGGTTCATGCCCCCCGATGACACGCTTGAGTGACTGAAACATGAGTCTAGGTGATGTGTTGTTGCCAGAAGGGGGAAAACAACGGTTCTTGTAACCGCGGTTGCAAGGATTGTTTACTTTACACAAAGTGATTTTTAATGCACTTGTCTATTTCTTTGGGTTTACACTTTGGGTGGGGCTCGCAACTTAATACCAGCGAGATGTTCTGGATAGATATCTCAAGGTCGATGATTAGTAGTAGATGCAGTTGGATTTTGGTCTACTTATTTTGGCGTATTGCCCATGCTTTTGAGCCTCTTCCTTTCTTTGTAGCATAGTTAGCATTGCGGTGCGTTTATAATCCTGTCAATTGCCCATGTGTAATTTTTTTACCTCGCATAACAGTTTATCGTCTTTTGGGATAGAGACATAACTAGTGAACATCACGGGACCCAGTCCATATTGTCATCACTGTTTACATGCTCATTTACTTTCTTGCTTTTACTTTCAGTTTCTATCATTATCATTATCTGTTGCGTTGATCCTTTGTAAACAACAAGGACCGAGAGATTGACAACCTCTCTGTACTCGTTGGAAGCAAATTTATTTGTGTTGTGTGCAGGTCCAGGTTAAGAGAGAAATATCTCGAACGGCGCATTGCTTGCTTCACCACCTACTTATCATTATCGGAGTCCTACTGGATTGATAACCTTGGTATCTTCACTAAGGGAAATTTGCCGTTATCCTACATCACACCTTCCACTTGGGGTAACCAACGAGGAGAGGCGTTGCACTAGTCAACTCTCTCGTTATCAAGCGAATTTCTGGCGCCGTTTCCGGGGACTCCGCGTGTTAAGATAGTGGAGTTTCCTACTACATTTTACCTTTGCTTTTTAGTCTTGTTAGTTTACCTTTCAATTTGTATCTTTGTGTCTTATATCAAAAACCACAAAAAAATTATTTATCTTGCTAGTAGCTGTCATTATGTCTAGTCCTTTTGCCTTTGTTGAGACATGGGTTCTCACATTTAAACAAAAATGTGGTGAAAGTTTAAAAGATGCTTGGTATAGAATTAATGATTCTCAGAAAAGAGCCACCAAGAAGCAATCCACTACTATCCTACTTAGAAATTTTTATGTTGGGATTACTCTTTGGAATAGGTTCTTATTTGATACTGCTATCAATGGGAATTTCCTAGAATCCCCAATTTGGGAGTCTCTTAATGTTATTGAAAATCTTATTGGAAATCTCCCTGTTGCTAGCATACAAGAAGATATAACTCTAACTCACTTTATGAAAAAACTTGAAAAGATAGAGTTAGAAATACCAAGTATAACTAGGATAAATGAGTTGGATCACAAGATTCAAGGGAATTTGAATAGGCTTGATAGCTCCATGCTTAAAATTATTAAAACTTTGGAGACCATCAAATCCCATGATACGGATCCTTCTAGGATTGATAAGATTGAGGAAATCATTAATACTTTAGGAACCACTTTCTCCTCAATCAAACCAAAAAAGGTAGAGACTCCGGAAAGCAAGGAACCTAAGTTCAATTATGTCCCTAAGGTTCCCCGACCTAAAAATAATCCACCCATTGCCAAGGAAGTTGAAACCGTGAAAACTTTGGAAGAAATCCCCCTTTTTGATAAATTTATAAATGAAACTCCCATTGATTTTCTGCCTTTTGGTTTTCTTCCTAGGAGCATATTCATTAGGCCTTTATTTGAAAGACCTCTTAAGACTAGTTTTACAATTGAAGATCTTTTTGATGATCTTGATGATGGTTCGATTGATACAACTTGATTCTTCTTTCGCTTTATGCCTAGCTTAAAGGCGTAAAAGAAAGCGCTTGTTGGGAGGCAACCCAAGATGTTTTTACTTCTTTTTAGTGGTATTTATGATTGTTACTACTATAGCAACATCATTGTATCTTTATTTTCAAGCTTTGTGCCAAGTTATAGCCTCTTATGATAAGGGAAGCAAAAGTTGTGACATGCTGTCCAGAAAACAGATTCTGTCTTCTTGACAGAAAAAATCGAAACAAATTACCAGTTCATATTTTTAAGCTGAATTTTTTACACAGCATGCTCTATACAATTGTGAAACTTTTGTATGTTCTGAGTTTTTTTATTTGAGTTGCATAAGTACCCCGAAAAAATTCTCTACTACCTGTTGTTCTGTTTTTCACAGATTCTGCCACGTTTTGCCTCTCCTTAATTTTGCAAATTTTAATCTTGCTTTTTCTTTGCAAAAACCTTTTGGAAATCTTGAGAAACAGTAGCTCTTCAAGAATATCTTTATATACAGTGGGGGAAAATATATTTTATTAAGGGTACTAACCTCTCTAATCAGCTTATGATAAGTTATGTATGAAGGGAATTTTCAAGTGTGCGATGGAAGATGATGAAAGAAGATCCAGGAGTGTCAAGAGCTCAAGCTTGGGGATTCCCCCATGCATACCCAATAAATATTCAAGGAGACTCAAGCTTCTAAGCTTGGGGATGCCCCCGTGCATCCCCTTCTCCATCAACAATCATCAGTTCGTCCTTTGTCTCACTATATTTTTATCACTTCATGCGTTATGTTCTATGATTGGAGAGTCTCGCTCTTAGGTTTTATTTTTAGTTTCCTTTAGCTTTTCTTGCTCTTCATAACAAACTAGACCCCAGCTTACTTTGTGTGGGAGAGAAACACGCTCCACTTCAATCTAGAACACATCATAGGATTTTTCATGCCTATCTTTTTATTGTTGTGTGTTCTTTATCTTTTCATAGCTATTGCCATTCTTAGTTTTAGTCTTAGTTTGTATTTAACAAGAGCCTTGGCTTTTGTTTAGTTTGTTGCTGGAAATCTCTTTAGTTTTCATGTTTATCTTGTTAAGAGAGTTGGTTGTTGCACTGAGTTGTGTCTTGTCTTGAAAGTCGGTAATTGAGGTTGCTATTTAATTTTAGTAGTAACTTGCAATAGTTTTGAGGCATTGATGTGAGTAATGTTTGAACTTCTGGTGTCAAGAGCTCTAGCCTATTAGTGATAGGTGTCTTATTTTTGGCAATCCGTGTTTATTTTAAAAACCTACAAAAACTAGTTGAGAACTCTAGCTACTAGATGGATCGCTAATCTTTGGATGGATCGAATATTAGAGTACACTCACGTACCATGAGTCGAGGATGTGCAAGGATAACCAGACCCCCATACACTCCTCCTCAGGGTACTTGTATCTTTGTGAACCTCCTTATTAGATTTGGAGTTACCGATAATAAGTGCATGAGTTCTTCGGACTAATGTAAGTATTGAAACTTGACACTTCCACCTCCTCATATTTGCTAGCCTCTTCCGTACCGTGCATTGCCCTCTTCTCACTCCGAGAGTTGGCGTCCACCTTCGCCGGTACATCCAAACCCTTGGCATGATACGCTCTGTCACCATAAACCTCCCTATATATTTCCTCAAAACAGCCACCATACCTACCTATCAAGCCATTTCTATAGCTTTTCCGAGATATATTGCCATGCAACATCCACCTCTTCATGACTTGATCTTCATGTCATACATGTTCCTGCTACACTGGCAGAGGCATACATTGCATACATCATGATAGCTACATCTTCTTTATGTTTGAGTACTTTGTAAAGTGTGAAAAATATTCTATACCCTATTGTAAATTAGAGTGTTACCCTTAAGTGAGGAAAAGATCCCAAAGTGGACAAAATAAAAGATCCCAAAGAGGACAAATGAGAGCTAAATAGAAAGAGCCATTGAGGCCACCAAAAAATACAAAAAATAGACAAAAAGAGAAAAATAAATAAAAAGAGAGAAAGGGGCAACACTACTATCCTTTTGAAAGATCCACACTAGTACTCCCTCTTATCCTTGTACTCCATTTTCTAGTGTGGATCTTTCAAAAGGATAGTAGTGTTGCCCCTTTCTCTCTTTTTATTTCCTTTTTCTATTTTCTCTATTTTTTTATTTTTTTGGTGGCCTCAATGAATCTTTCTATTTAACTCTCATTTGTCCTCTTTGGGATCTTTTATTTTTTCCACTTTGGGATCTTTTTCCAACTTAAGGGCAACACTCTAATTTACAAGAGGGTATAGAAGATCTTACACACTTTACAAGGTACTCAAATCATAAAGAAGATGTATCTATCATGATGTATGCAATGTATGCCTCTGCCAGTGTAGCAGGAACATGTATGACATGAAGATCAAGTCATGAAGAGGTGGAAGTTGCATGGCAATATATCTCGGAAAGGCTATGGATATGCCTTGATAGGTAGGTATGGTGGATGTTTTGAGGAAATATATAAGGAGGTTTATGATGACAGAGCGTATCATGCCAAGGGTTTGGATGCACCGGCAAAGATGGACGCCAACTCTCGGAGTGAGAAGAAGGCAATGCACGGTACGGAAGAGGCCAGCAAATATGGGAAGGTGGAAGTGTCAACTTTCAATACTTACATTAGTCCGAAGAACTCATGCACTTATTATTGGTAACTCTCAATCTAATGAGGAGGTTCACAAAGAGACAAGTACCCCGAGGAGGAGTGTATGGGGGTTTGGTTATCCTTGCGCATCCTCGACTCATGGTACGTGAGTGCACTCTAATATCCGATCCCTCAAAAGATTAGTGATCCTTCTAGTAGCTAGAGTTCTCAACTAGTTTTCGTAGGTTTTGAAAATAAACATGGATTGCCAAAAATATGACACCTATCACTAATAGGCTAGAGGTCTTGACACCAAAAGTTCAAACATTACACACAATAATACCTCAAAACTATTGCAAGTTACTACTAAAATTAAATAGCAACCTCAATTACCTACTTTCAAGACAAAACACAACCCAGTGCAACAACCAACTCTCTTAACAAGATAAAAATGAAAACTAAAGAGAGTTCCAGCAACAAACTAAAAAAAATCCAAGGCTCTTGCTAAAGACAACTAAAACTAAACCTAAACAAGGCAGTAGATATGAAAAGATAAAGAACACACAACAGTAAAAAGATAGGCATGAAAAATCCTATGATGTGTTCTAGATTGGAGTGGAGCATGTTTCTCTCCCACACAAAGTAATCTGAGCTCTAACTTGTTATGAACAGCAAGCAAAGATAAAGAAAACTAAAAATAAAACCTAAGAGCGAGACGCTCCAAGCATAGCACATAACGCATGAAGTGATAAAAATATAGTGAGACGAAGGACGAACTGATGATTGTTGACGGATAAGGGGATGCACGGGGGCATCCCCAAGCTTAGACGCTTGAGTCTCCTTGAATATTTATTGGGGATGCATGGGGGCATCCCCAAGCTTGAGCGTTTGACACTCCCGGATCTTCTTTCATCATCTTCCCTCGCACACTTGAAAACTCCCTTCATACATAACTCATCATAAGCTCATTAGAGAGGTTAGTAACCTTAATAAAATATTTTTTCCCCACTAGATATAAAGATATTCTTGAAGAGATACTGTTTCTCACGATTGCCAAAAGGTTTTTGCAAAGAAAAAGCAAGATTAAGGTTTGCAAAAGTAAGGAAAGGCAAAACGTGGCAGAATCTGTGAAAAACAGAACAGCAGGTTGTAGAGAATTTTTTCGGGGAACTTCTGCAACTTAAATAAATAAAAACTCAGAACATACAAAAGTTTCACAATTGTATAGAGCATGTTGTGTAAAAAAATCAGCTCAAAAAGATGAACTGGTGTTTTTTTTTATTCTTTCCGTCAAGCAGACAAAATCTGTTTTCTGGACAGCATGTCACAACTTTTTCTTCCCTTATCATAAGAGGCTAGAACTTGGCACAAATCTTGAAAATAAACATACAATGATGTTGCTATAGTAGTAACAATAATCAAGACCACTAAGAACAGAAATAAAAACATCTTGGGTTGCCTCCCAACAAGCACTTTCTTTTACGCCTTTAAGCTAGGCATAAGGCAAAATAAAAAAATCAAAGGTCTCCAAGATCATCGGAGTCATAAAAACCTTCAAATTGATTTTCAACAAGCTCATTCTTCTTCTTCCTAGGAAAGAGGTACTTACCTTTCACCTTACCGCGTAAGCGTATGTTCCCGTTACCAATATCTATGAAGCCTTTCATAGCTCAGAGGAAGTCCCTCCCAAGTACGATGTTGCTTTGGTTTGGCTCCATGATGAAGAAATCCATCGGTGCAACCCTATGGAGGAATGCAACTTGGACTTCTTTTACCTTTCCTGATAAGATGACAATTTATCCATATCTAGTTTCAAAGAATCATAAACTATTTTTGGCATAGTAGAAACCATGGATCCAATATCACAAAAAGCTAGGAAGTCTTGGTTAGAGATGCTAATCCTAAAAAAGGGCTCCCAATAATCATCTATCTCAAACATTTCTTTCTTGTTGGACTTAAGTTCCTCTAACTTCCTCAAGTCTAGAGCATCCATCCTCTTTTTAATAGTGGCAAGTCTATCTACAACAGTATCAATACTACGATCATAAACAAAATAACTAGATAGACCATGCAAAATATCAAGAGCTCTAGCTTCATCACAGTCTAAAAATTCTCCTTCATCTATAATATCAAGAGAGTGTTTACACCACTTAAAAACATGATGGTAAAAATTTGTAAGCACAATTTTTCTAGGTATCCAAGGCATAATTCTTTTATGTGCTTCAGAAATTCTGTCACATGGCTTCTTCATATTTTATCCATCCCTTTGACGGAAACCGAGAACTTTTGATTCCCGCAAAGCACCAAATCCTGACATGTTCATCTAAACATGGAGGACTACTAACAGCAAGATAAATTTTTTTGTGATTTTTGATATAAGACACAAAGATAAAAACTGAAAGGTAAACTAACAAGACAAAAAAGAAAAGGTAAAAGGTAGTGGGCAACTCCCCTATATTAGCACTCAGAGTCCCCGACAACGGCACCAGAAATTTGCTTGATGACAAGAGAGTTGACTAGTGCAACGCCTCTCCTCGTTGGTTACCCCAAGTGGAAGGTGTGATGTAGGTTAATGACAAATTTCCCCTATGTAGAGGATAGGGTTTATCTCCCGTAGGACTCCGACAACGATAAGTAGGTGGTTCAGCAAGTGATGCGCCGTCTCAAAGAAATCACTTACTTCTCCACAACACAAATAACTTTGCTCCCAACGAGTGCAGAGAGGTGGTCAATCTCTCCGGCCTTGTTGTTTACAAAGGATCAACGCAACAGATAATGATAATGATAGCAACTGAAAGGTAAAAACAGGAAAGTAAATGTGCGTGTAAACAGTGATGAGAATATGGACCGGGGTCCGGTGATGTTCACTAGTGATGTCTCTCTCCCAAAAGACTATAAAACTGCTATGCGAGGTAAACAAATTACAAATGGGCAATTAAAAGGATTATAAATGAACCGCAATGCTAACTATGCTACAAAGAAAGGAAGAGGCTCAAAATCATGGGCAGTACGCCAAAATAAGTAGGCCGAAATCCAACTGCATATACTACTAATCATCCACCTTGAGATATCCATCCAGAACATCTCGTTGGTATTAAGTTGCGAGCCCCACCCAAAGTGTAAACCCAAAGCAACAGACAAGTGCATTAAAAAGCACTTTGCGTAAAGTAAACAATCCTTGCAAACGCGGTTACAAGAACCATTGTTTTCCCCCTTCTGGCAACAACACATCGCCTAGACTCATGTTTCTGTCACTCAAGCGTGTCATCGGGGGGCATGAACCCACAATCGAGCATAACGTTCCCTCTTGAAGTTAGTACCTAATACTTGGCCAAAGCAATAAATAACAACGGATAACATGCAAGAATTGCTTAGGAAAAAAAATATAAAAGATAAGAACCAAATATATTACTCTATCACAATCTGAACATAATCTCATAATCCATCAGATCCCATCAAACTCAGCATAGCAACAACAGAAAGATTACATATGTGCCTCGATCATGTAGGGCAGCTCACGAGGTCTAAACCATGAAGAACAAAGAGGGGAGGAGAACATCACATAGCTACTGATCACGGACCCTTGGTCCAAAGGAAACTACTCACGGCACATCCGAGAAGCGGCCATGGTGGAGGCGAAGCTCCCGGAGGTCGATCCTCCCTCCGGCAAGGTGCCAGGAAGAAGTCTGCTGGCGCTCCCGATCTTGGAAGCGCGGCGGCGGCGGAATAGAGGAGACATCGCGAAAAATGGGTTCTGTCTTCGGGGGTTTCGCGTAATGGGGAATAAATAGGCGAATGGGGGCATCCAGGGGGCCACTAGGTGTCCAGGCGGCCACCTAGCGCGGCCCCATCCTAGGCCGCGCCACTTGGCCGCCTAGGCACCAGGTGGGGCCCTCTGGCCCTCCTTCGGGGCTCTGGAAGGTTTCGTTGCGCTTATTTTTTATCCGATTTTTCCTGAATTTTTGGAGCACTTTTAATATGGGGGAAACCTGGAATAGAAAACAACAAAAAACAGGAACTAGCACTGTGGTGCACTAAGTTAATAAGTTAGTCCAAATATGATCAAAAGTGTATGAAAGTGTATCTAGATCATAGCAATATCAGACAAAACATGCATGGAGCAAGCAGAAATTATAGATACGTTTGGGACTTATCAGCAGCTCACGAGGTCTAATCCATGAAGAACAATGAGGGGAGGAGAACATCACATAGATACTGATCACGAACCCATGGTCCAAGATAGACTACTCACGGATCATTCGGGGGGCGTCCATGGTGGAGGAGAGGCTCCCGGAGGTCAATCCTCCCTCCGGAAGAGTGCCGGGAAGACGTCTGCTGGCGCTCCCGATCTCGAAAGTGCGGTGGCGGCGGAACATAGGCGAGATCGCGAAAAAGGGTTCTGTCTTCGGAGGTTCCGCGTCACGGAGAATATATTGGCGAAGGGGGCAGCCAGGGGCCCCACCAGGGGTCCAGGCGGCCCCCTGGCGCCGCCCCACCATAGGGCGCACCGGGAGGGCGCCTGGGGCCCTAGTGGGTCCCCTCTGGCCTCTCCTAGGTGTTTCCGGAAGCTTCCGGTACACTGATTTTTATCTGATTTTTCCCGAATTTTTGGAGCACTTTTAATATGGGGGAAACCTGAAGTAGAAAAACAACAGAAAACAGGAACTGGCACTGTGGTGCACTGAGTTAATAAGTTAGTCCAAATGTGATCAAAAGTGTATGAAAGTGTATCTAGATCATAGCAATATCACACAAAACATGCATGGAGCAAGCAGAAATTATAGATATGTTTGGGACGTATCAACATCACCAAGCTTAATTCCTGCTCGTCCTCGAGTAGGTAAATTATAACAAGCATAATTTCTGTGGTGACATGCTAACAACCATATAAGAACTTTGAAAGTAAAGCAATCAAGGTATGTAATTCAATTCAATTCATAACAGGCAAGAGTCTATATTGGCATTGAAACAAGCAACATAAGAACATTAGGTGCAAGAGCTCTCGCTATTCTTGACTCGAATGTCTCCAAATGGTGTTTGTGTGGAAGAAGTGGGAGATGCAAATACGAGAACACATATTTTTGTTGAGAACTCAATCTACTAAAGTTTCACACTTGGTCTTCTTTGGAATCTTATCTTGACTCGTCCCCAGACCACTACCCAGGTACAAGTCAATTTGATCCACTCGCTTTCGATATTTTCAGCACTCATACAATGGATGAGCATAAGCACGAGAGTTGACACTTAGGATGGTAAAGAGAGAAATATGGTGGAGGAGGAATAAAAAAGGGTGAGAATGGCTCACATCAATGAGGACAATCATGGGCGAGAACGCCAAATGATATATTGATGTGATGAGTAGGGATTGCCATGCAACAGATGCACATATGAGCTAAGAAAAGCTCTCCAATGGAACTATTGCGGGTGCATCCAACTTGCTCGCTCATGAAGACCTAGAGCTCGTTTGAGGAGGCTCATCCTTGGTATATGCAAGCCAAGTTTTATAGTGTGAAGGTCCCCACATAGCTATATGCATAAATGATCATCTCTATGGAGTACAAAGATAAGAGGGAGTACGAGTGTGGATCTTTCAAGAGGAATAGTGGTGTTGCCCCTTTCTCTCTTTTTATTTCTTTTTCTCTTTTTTTCTATTTTTTGTATTTTTTTTGGTGGTCTCAATGGATCTTTCTATTTAACTCTCATTTATCCTCTTTGGGATCTTTTAATTTTGTCCACTTTGGGATCTTTTCCTCACTTAAGGGCAACACTCTATTTTACAAGAAGGAATAGAATATCTTCACACTTTACAAAGTACTCAACATGAAAAAGATGTAGCTATCATGATGTATGAAAATGTATACCTCTGACAGTGTAGAAGGAACATGTATGACTTGAAGATCAAGTCATGAGAAGGTGGATGTTGCATGACAATATATCTCGGAAAGGCTATGTAAATGCCTTTATAGGTAGGTATGGTGGCTATTTTGAGGAAAGATATAGGGAAGCTTATGATGACAGAGCGTATCATGCCAAGGGTTTGGATGCACCGGCGAGGTAGACGCCAACTCTCGGAGTGAGAAGAGGGCAATGCGCGGTACCGAATAGGCTAGCAAATATGAGGAGGTGGAAGTGTCAACTTTCAATACTTACATTAGTCCGAAGAACTCATGCACTTATTATCGGTAACTCTCAATCTAATGAGGAGGTTCACAAAGAGACAAGTACCCCGAGGAGGAGTGTATGGGGGTTTGGTTATCCTTGCACATCCTCGACTCATGGTACGTCAGTGTACTCTAATATCTGATCCCTCAAAAGATTAGTGATCCATCTAGTAGCTAGAGTTCTCAACTAGTTTTTTGTAGGTTTTGAAAATAAACATGGATTGCCCAAAATATGACACCTATCACTAATAGGCTAGAGGTCTTGACACCAAAAGTTCAAACATTACACACAATAATACCTCAAAACTATTGCAAGTTACTACTACAATTGAATAGCAATTTCAATTACCTACTTTCAAGACAAGACACAACTCAGTGCAACAACCAACTCTCTTAAAAAGATAAACATGAAAAATAAAGATAGTTCCAGCAACAAACTAAACAAAAGCTAAAGCTCTTGCAATAGACAAACTAAAACTAAACATGGCAGTAGCTACAAAAAGATAAAGAACACACAACAAAGAAAGATAAGCATGAAAAATCCTATGATGTGTTCTAGTTTGAAGTGGAACGTGTTTCACTCTCACACAAAGTAATCTGGGGTCTAACTTGTTATGAACATCAAGCATAGCTAAAGAAAACTAAAAATTAAACCTAAGAGCGAGACGCTCCAAGCATAGCACATAACGCATGAAGTGATAAAAATAGTGTGAGACGGAGGACGAACTGATGATTGTTGATGGAGAAGGGGATGCACGGGGGCATCCCCAAGCTTAGACGCTTGAGTCTCCTTGAATATTTATTGGGGATGCATGGGGGCATCCCCAAGCTTGAGCGTTTGACACTCCCGGATCTTCTTTCATCATCTTCCCTCGCACACTTGAAAACTCCCTTCATACGTAACTCATCATAAGCTGATTAGAGAGGTTAGTACCCTTAATAAAATAATTTCCCCCCACTGGAAATAAAGATATTCTTGAAGAGATAATGTATCTCAAGATTTCCAAAAAGTTTTGCAAAGAAAAAGCAATCTTAAGGTTTGCAAAAGTAAGGAAAGGCAAAACGTGGCAGAATCTGTGAAAAATAGAACAGCAGGTAGTAAATAATTTTTTCGGGGTACTTCTGCAACTCAAATAAAAAAAATCAAAACATATGAAAGTTTAGCAATTGTATAGAGCATGATGTGTAAAAAATTCAGCTCAGAAAGATGAACTGGTGATTTTTTTTAATTTTTCCGTCAAGCAGACAAAATCTGTTTTCTGGACATCATGTCACAACTTTTGCTTCCCTTGTCATAAGAGGCTAGAACTTCGCACAAACTTGAAAATGAAGATACAATGATGTTTCTACAGTAGTAACAATCATCAAGACCACTAAAAAACAGAAGTAAAAACATCTTGGGTTGCCTCCCACCAAGCGCTTTCTTTTCCGACTTTAAGCTAGGAAAGAAGATTCTAAAAGATGCTTTCATAAAAATAAGGATTTGAATCAAAAGAGAGCATCAAGAAGAAAATATGAAACACGTTTAAGACTAACCCACTTCCTATGCATAGGCATTTCGTAAGAAAATAAATCAAAGAATCGCAATGTGACATGCATAGGAGGGTGGAACTTCAAAACTTTCATCATGAAGAAAGGTGTTTTTGTAATATGAAAGTTTCTACAACCAAATTTTCCTCTCTCAAAGTAATTTTCAGTAGCATCATGAACAAACTCAACAACATATCTATCAAAAAGCATGTTGTTCATGACCTACAAGCACTCGTGTATAGTTTTCAACACGGTTTTTAGGAACACAAGATAAATGCAACTCATCACTTTGAGCCTCAATAAGAGCACATTTATCCGAAATATGAGTTGGAGATTTCAAAAGGATAATAGGACAATCAAGCGTGGGTGCAATAGCAACTATTTAATGATTAACATAGGGAACTATAGCAAGTTCATCTTCGCAAGCATAATCCATATTGGCATCATGGCCATCAAGAAAGCAAGTATCAAGATCTTCAGAAAGGGATGTATCAAATGAGTCCTCGGAATCAAGGGATTCCTCGTCAAAGCAATCATTAGCCTCTTCTTGGGCATCAAACATTTTATTTTTTAAATCCTCAATATAAGCATTGGAAGTATAATTCTCGAAGCAATAAGAAAGCACTGCAAAGTTTTCGGACTTGTGAATAGTATCGTAATACTTTTCAATCAAAGAAGCAATCTCATAAGCACCCTTAAAAGCAACAAACTCTTCAATCTTTTCAACATCAAAGTAATCATAAACACCTTTAGCATAAGAAGATAGAATCTCATTTTCATTAAACTCACATTGGAAAGGAAGGTGTTTACGATCTATATTAGAACAACAAGTAAAATCATAAATGTGGCATAAACACTCAGCATAGCAATAAGAAACTTGTATTCGACCCCATAAGTGTTTCCCTTTCTGAGATAACCGGTGTCGCGTATAATGAGGGTGCTCATCCAATGATTTTCCCTCAACCAAGTCGGTTGGGTTTTTAGCGCGAGCACAAATTGGTTGAAATCGATCCAGGTGAAACATATCCATCCTACCATATTTGGGTGTCTCCACGCCCATGGTAAAGATAGCATCAGTACGCAGAAAAAAGCAAAGACAAAAGGTAGCAACTATTTTCTTGTTTTTTACTATATGACACACAAGCAAAAGCAATAACTGGAAGGTAAACTGACGAGACTAAAAAGCAAAGGTAAAAGATAGTGTGCAACTCCCCTATCTTGGCACTCGGAGTCCCCAGCAACGGCGCCACATATTTGCTTGATGTGCGAGAGATGATAATGGCTTCTCGCCCTTCGTTGGTTACCCCAAGTGGAAGGTGAGATGTAGGATAGCAGCAAATTTCCCCTATGTAGAGGATAGGGTTTGTCTCTCGTAGGACTCAAAAGCGGCAAAGTAGGTGCCAATGGCGCAATTGATGTGGACCTGCACACAACACAAATAATTTTGCTCCCAACGAAGTTCAGGGAGGTTGTCAATATCTCCGGTCTTGTTGTTTACAAAGGATCAAACACAAGGGATAATGATAATGGTGATAGCAACTAGAAAGTAAAAGCAGAAAATAAATGACCATGTAAACGGTGATGATAATATGGACCGGGGTCCCGTGATGTTCACTAGTGATGTCTCTCTCCCAAAAGACGATAAAACTACTATGTGAGGTAAACAAATCACATCTGGGCAATTGACAGGATTAAAAACGCACCGCAATGCTAACTCTGCTACAAACAAAGGACGAGGCTCAAAAGCATGGGCGGTACGCCAAAATAAGTAGACTGAAATCTAACTGCATCTACTACTAATCATCCAACTTGAGATATCTATCCAGAACATCTCGCTGGTATTAAGTTGCGAGCCCCACCCAAAGTGTAAACCCAAAGCAACAGACAACTGCATTAAAAGAACTTTGCGTAAAGTAAACAATCCTTGCAACCGCGGTTACAAGCACCGTTGTTTTCCCCCTTGGGGCAACAACACATCCCCTAGAATCATGTTTCTGTCACTCAACCTAGTCATCAGGGGGCATGAACCCACAATCGAGCATAACGTTCCCTCTTGGAGTCACTACCTACTACTTGGCCAAAGCAATCAACAGCAACGGAGAACATGCAAGAATTACTCAAGAACATAAATATAAAAGATAAGAACAAAATATATTACTCAATCATAAACTCAACATAGTCTCATAATCCATCAGATCCCAACAAACTCAGCATAGCAACAAAAGAAAATTACATATGTGCCTCGATCATGTAGGGAAGCTCACGAGGTCTAATCCATGAAGAACAAAGAGGGGAGAAGAACATCAGATAGCTACTGATCACGGACCCATGTTCCAAGGTAGACTACTCACGGAACATCCGGGAGGCGTCCATGCTGGAGGAGAGGCTCCTGGAGGTCAATCCTCCCTTCAGCAGAATGTCGGGAAGAGGTCTGCTGGCGCTCCCGGTCTCGGAAGCGCGGCGGCGGCGGCGGAATAGAGGCGAGATCACGAAAAAGGGTTCTGTCTTTGGAGGTTTCGCGTCACGAAGAATATATAGGCGAAGGGGGGAAGCCAGGGGGCCACCAGGGGTCCAGGCGGCCCCTCTGGCGCGGTCCCACCCTAGGGCGCGCCGAGAGGGAGCCTGGGGTCCTGGTGGGCCCCCTCTGGCCCCTCCTAGGTGTTTTCGGAAGCTTCTGGTACGCTGACTTTTCCCGAATATTTGGAGCACTTTTAATATGGGGGAATCCTGGAATAGAAAAATAGCAAAAAAAGGAACTGGCACTGTGGTGCACTGAGTTACTAAGTTAGTCCAAATATGATCAAAAGTGTATGAAAGTGTATCTAGATCATAGCAATATCACACAAAACATGCATGGAGCTAGCAGAAATTATCGATACGTTTGGGACGTATCACTCAGTCTTCAAGCTTCTTTGTCCAGCAGAGTTTGAAGCTCAATTATTCTCCTTTTTTGTTTGAGAGGGGAAGGCCTAGATATTTACAGGAGAGAGCACCAATAGAACCTCCAACCCCTTCCATTAGTTGGCTCGCAATATCGGGTTGGCAGCGAATGGGGTAAACAACACATTTCTGGTTGATCATGAGCCCAGAGATGGATCCGAACACATCCTGAATTCTAATAATGGCATCCATTTGATGGCATTTCGGGGGAAAATATTGTCGCATCATCAGCGTATGGACTGATCCTCATTCGAGCAACGTTGCCCAATGTTGGATCCAAAATGCCGCTTCTCGTAGCACATTCAAAAATCATCATCAAGGGATCCATGGCCAAAATGAAAAGCATCGGAGATAGGGGGTCACCCTGTCTCAGCCCTCGTTTGTGAACGAAATGAGGTAAAGGGCGACCATTGAGGAGCACCCTAGATGAAGAAGTGTCAAGCATTAGACTAACAATGTCCTCCATCTCTGACCGAAACCATACACCTTCGTCACATCAAGCAGATGCGGCCATCCCATAGAATCAAAAGCCTTTGGAAATCAAGCTTCAGGAAGACCAAAGGGAGCCTTTTCTTGTGCGCCTCTCTGATTGTGTTCTGGACGTAAAGAAAATTGTCCTGGATAGCTCTTCCACGAACGAAATCACTCTGCATGCAGGCAATGAGGCATTGTAACTCAGGTCCAAGCCTGTTGGCCAATAGTTTGCACATGATCTTTGCAAAGCTATGCAGCAAGCAAATCATTCTGAAATCCGAGGCCGTAGAAGCAGCATCACACTTTGGTAGCAAGACAATGTGAGCAGAATTAAGGAGGTTCCAGTTCTTTCCCCAGAGGCAAAAAATCTGATGCACTGCAACAATGATATCGTCCTTGATGATATTCCACAAACGCCTGAAAAACCTTCCAATAAAGCACGCTGGCCCCGACGCCTTTTCATCATGCAGATCAAAGACAACAATCTTGATCTCATCAACAGATAAGGGGGCCTCCACTTGATTCAGATTAGCCATGGGGTGCTGCAGCATATGACAATCGATCACCTTCGTTTCAGTAGCAGGCGTCCCCAGCAAGGATCTAAAGTGCGACAGTAGAATTTCCTCTTTGAGCTTGTTGTCCGAGATCTCACCATTCTGGCCTTTAATCGCCTTGATATGATTTTTCTTTCACCTCCCATTAACCCTAAGGTGGAAGAGCTTGGAATTAGCATCACTGGCACGTATCCCTAAGATTTTGGAACGTTGTCGCCAATGGATCTTTTCAACAGACGCAATACCCAAGATTCTGGCTTTAAGATTTCCGTGGAGGTCCCATTCAGCCTCAGACAATTCACAGTCCTCCATGGCCAGGTCTAGATTGAAGATAACCTCGTCAACAATGGCTTTGATTTTCCTCTCCCAGGATTTCAAAGCAAGCGCCGTCCGCGAGAGCTTGGTATGGAGTCATCTCAAAGGATCAACATATTTAATCGGATTATTCTGGGACAGCGCCACCACCTCATCAATTCCATCCAGTTTGAGCCAATAGGGCGAAAAGCGGAAACCTTTAAAGATCTTGGTGTCCATTTTCTTGATGAGCGGCGAGGAATGATTAGAGATTGCGGTGGAAGCCAGGGTGAGATGGTACTAGGGGTACTTGAGCTCCCACTCATTGGACATCAGCACTCTGTCAATCTTTGTGAGGGTGGTGTCCGTTCTCTCATTGGACCAGGTGAACTTCTTCCCATATAACGACAGATCTCTTAGTTCTAAAGCATCAATGGTGTGCCTAAACTGCCCCATGAGCCTGAGATTAATATTTGAGATACTCTTTTCCCCCACTTTGCAGATCATGTTCAAGTCCCCCAATATGAGCCATTCCTTCCTTGGGTGAGGTCTCAAGGCAAATAATTCGGCCAAGAATCTGCTCTTGTCATCTGCAAGTTGTGGGTTGTACACGCCCGTGATGGTCCAGGAGAAGTTGTTGTTCTTGTCCCAGATGTTAGCAGATAGGGAAAACTCGTCAGGAACCGCCGCCTGCGGTGATATTACAAAATCAGCTGAGCAAGCAATAAGGATGGCACCTCTTGATCCCACAACATGTGTGAACACGAAATTATCAGCAAATTTGGCTCCAATAGTTTCAGCAACGAAGGCCCCGTTGATTATCTCCATCTTCGTCTCTTCCAAACATATAATGTTACAATGGAGTTCTGCAATCAATTTAGCAACCACACAACTCTTAGCAGGGTTATGAACTCCCCTGACATTCCAGTTGAACAGGTTTAGATCCATAAGCACCAAGGGGCACTCATACTGGAGGTGGCAGCGGCCTAGGCCTCAAGCCAGGGGTTCCACAACCACCAACACCAAGCAAACCAACAAACCTCAAAGGTATTGTCCTCTCTAGGCTACTGGTAGAGAGGAGCAAACTCATACTGAAAACATCTAGCACAGTCGAGACTGACAAACAACACCGAACACAACAATGAAGGGGGGCTAATCATGAGGAAACCAGATATCACGGTGGAGGAACAGGGTAGTAGTGGCACGATCATTAAGTCGTCCCCACCACTCCCGCGAATACCATCATGGGTGTCTTCTTCTTTCCAGGATTCGTAGCTTCCACCAGAGTCGTAATATCATCGATGAAGTGCGGCATAATCTCTTCTTTGTAGAGCTCCTTGTATTTCCTGAGCACGTTGGGGGAGGGGTAGCTTGGTCGTCTCCCGAAATCAGCCCCTCCTTCTTCATCAGGACGAGATGGGCCTTATCCATGGATTTGGGTTACTGGGAAGGTTTGGCCGCCAGACGCCCACTGCTCCTTGGATGCTCGGGGTCCGGAAGCCAGGGGGAGGCCGCCCGTACCGGCGGTGGTGGAGCTGGGAGGTCTAGCAGGTGGTGGCTGGTGGGGGAGGCAGCTATTGCCGTCAGTGGTGGGACGGAAGCCGACAGAGAGGGGAGGATGGCCCCAGAGGGAGCAGGGGCAGAGATGGAGTCAAGGAAGGAGGAGACCCGCACCAAATCAGATAAGGTCTCCTCCTCAATGTCCGCGGTCTTCTCAGGCCCAACAACATGAAGGCCCCTATTCGCTCCGTCGCACGGAGCAACAACTGGCTCAGGAACCATGTTGGGCTCAGGCCCAACTTCAGCCGCATCTTGGGCCACCACCATCCATGCAGCCTCTCCCATGCTTTCATGCACCTCCTCTCCCATGCCCGCGTGCGTGAGCACCTCCTCCGCACAGTCAGCACAGTCAGCATGCAGAGGGGACATCTGCCTTCCTGGCCTCTCCATTCACCTCCTAGAGCATCCATGATTCGGTAACTCCTCGACGCTCGACCAGGTTGTTTCGTCTCCACATGCACCCTACTGTGGGATGCACCTGTAGTGTCTAACGCCACAATGAGTTTTTTTTGTTTTTTTGGTGTGAAAAAACCTTGTTTTTTACCAGAGGCATTGAATCGCTTTTTCTGGAGGCGCGGACTTGCTTCCGCAAGCGTCATAATATAACTCTCAGAAAAAGGAAAAGAAAACATGTTTTATTATTTTTACGAGAGGCAGACAGTTATGCCTCGTGAAGGCATATATTTTCTTCCACCAGAGGCACACTCGTAAAAAAAGACACATGTTTTCTTTCGTGAGATGAACAACTATGCCTCTTGAAAAGAAAAGAAAATGTTTTTGCTTTCGTGAAAAGCACATATTTACTTCTTCTAGAGGTATACGTTTTTTCTTTCATGTGCCTCTCGATAAAACATCTACCAAATATTTTTACCCTATTTTTACGAAAAAAAATCATCAAAAATATTAACATCTAATCTAGTTTTGAAGATCTGGATGCGAGAAATTCAATCCTGAAAATAGTTTGAGATTTGGATACACGATTCTAAAGATAAAAACGTTTAAAAACCGAATCTAACAAAACTTAAAGCTTATGACAAGTCTGACCCATGCAATGCTTCATTTATCAACCATTCAAAAGATAGAAATAATCTTTGCAAGGAATATTCCGTTACTAGTGATTTCGCTTTGACGTTGGATATTGAAAATCAAGCCAAACCAAGGGTTTCGCCTACTCTGGCAGGGGAGTGGCGGCGACGAGGGCACGTTGTCATCCCGCATTGGTGATGTGGCTAGATTAGTTTCGTAGGGTGCTTTTTTGTAATTTTTATTTTTTTAGGGTTGTGTTTTACCACTGTTTATATTCAATGTAATCTAGGGTCTTTCTCCCAAAAGAAACAGAACAAAAAGAAAACCAAGCCGAATATCAATCCGTCCGTAGAAAAGAACATGTCAGGCCTTTTCCAATTCAGAGACTCGGTGTTTGAATTTTCAATTCCAATTCAAAGACTTTTTAGAGAATGTGGTTTTATTATATGAAATCGAAGTGGGAAAACCCCTCTTTTGCTCACAAGAAAACGATAAATCCCCCTCGGTTTTGCAGGAAACAATGTCCATTGCCATCTGCTCATGTCCATGTAGAATGGTTCGTTTTATATTTGTACTACTAGTTATTTTGAAGGGTTGAGGTGATGCCGAGTAGGGATGAAAATGAATACTGGTATTGAAAAAAAAATGAAATGAATACAGAGCGAACACGCAATCAAAAGTGCATGATACGAAACTTAAAAACCCTTGAACCATGATGAAATTATTAACTTAAACACTCATCGACATGGCTAGAAGATAATATAAATATGTTAGTGACTTTACGCAACAATATAGTAGTACTAAACAATTACATATGGGTCTAGTTAAATACATGTGTGATTGTATAGGTTATGTCTCACATCGGATATTCTGCCTATTATGTTATTTTCTATTGTTTGGTCCTTGCGTCCCATAATAAAACTGCAAGTTCCATGTTCATGAAAACAGAAAGTTCTATTTTCATGCCTGTTCCACCGAAAAATACCGTTTCACTTTTATTTTCGCCTCCACATGAAAAATTTCACTTTCATTTCCATTTTGTAAACTATTAACTTAAACACTTCATGACATGGCTACAAGATAATATAAACATGTTAGTAACTTTTTGCAATATTGTAGTACTATTGAATAATTACGTATGAATCTATGCGAGTATGTGTGTGGTCGTATAAGTTATATTCTGCACATTCTATTATTTTCTGTTGTTTGATGCTTGCGAAGCAAAGTAGACATGGTTTCATAGTAAAACTGAATGTCCCATATTCATAAAAACGGAAAGTTTTATGTTCATGTTTGTTCCACGGGAAAACATGGTTCCATTTTGTTTTCGTTTTCACATAAAAAATCCACTTTTATTTTCGTTTCATATTACGTCTCCATTCCCATTTATCCTTCGGAAAAGCGAATTTTTTTTGCTCCATTTTCATCCCTAATAACGAGCATGCCCTTCTTCTCCCCTTGGTTTCTCACTTTAAACAAGCCAATGAGGAGACGAAACACCCAAGGAAGCAGACAAGTAGGAGTGGTAGCCATCCTACAAAAAAAAAAAGTAGGACTGGTAGTGATAGCCTTGGGTCTGCCCGGTCACCGCGTCAAACTCGATCCCAGTCCACCACGCACGGCGCGAGCATGGACGCCCCGGTTCCGCCCGCGTGGATGGCGGACGCGGCCCGCAAATGGCTCGAGGACGCCGGAGCCATCGGGGGGGACGTCGACGGCCGCAGGGCGTTCAACGCGCTGCCGCTCTCCGGCGTGCGCGTGTCCCTCGCCGAGCGCGGCCGCGCCGTCTGCTCGCTCCGCGTGCCCGCCCACCTCACGGTACGTGTGCGCCCCCATGCCTCCTATCTCGACCCCGCCAGCGCCGTGTTCGTGTAAGTAACTGGTTCCCAATTTCCAATTGGTGTTTGAGTTGGGCGTGTGCGCTTGCAGGACGCGGAGGGGAACTGGCACGCGGGGGCCATCGCGGCGGCGATGGACGACGTCTGCGCGGCGGCTATCATGTCGGTGGAGGGCATCATCAAGGTCTCCGTCCACTACGACATCTCCTACTTCGCGTCGGCCAAGCACCATGTGCGTTCTCTACCTACTGGGGTCTTCTTGCTCTGTTCCTCCTCCAAATGCCAGAATAAAATCGTTTATTGGGTGAAATGGGAATTGATTTCAGTGTTTGATTCTTGCGCAATCGATGTGTTTTTTTTTTGAGGGTACGCAATCGATGTGTTAGTTGATCAGTTGCTGAGCAGCCACTCTCGCGGGGAAAAAGAATGCTCTCTTCTGTAGCCGCGTGTACTGAATTTCGCGGTGTATTTTCTTACATGTGTATACCGTAAATAAATACAGTAGGACAATCTAGGTTGGTAAAAACCACAACGTACGGTTAGATTATGAGTAATAGTCATTTCGTTCTAATATAAGTATCGCAAAATTATCTGAATATTAATGTATCTAGATGTACAATAAATCTAGATATATTCATTTTAAACAAATCCGCGATAGTTATTTTAAAATGAAATAAGTACTGTATGATATTATTATGGACTTACAAGACAAAAACTGTACTGATTTCGTAAAAAAAACACAAATGGCTTGGTTTATACAAGGGAGAAAACCACGCGAAACCAGAAAAAGAGAAAAGAAAAGAAAATGACTTGTTTCTTTCCCGACAATCTTGAGTAAAATATATCTGAAAGATAAATTAATGGCTTGTCACTATTGAGGCGGCGACTAGGCACGGTTTCGTCTGCACATAGATTAAAGGATTGTCCAGTTGGGTGAGCTTGATCTTTCCAGGAAAGCTGCTTTCAGAGCTCAAAGAATTTGGTTGATTATTCCTACGCTACGCATGCCTTTCATGTGACTCTTCAACCATTTCTTCTTGGACTAGTTATTAGGCAAGACTGCGAGAGACGCCAAAGCTGCACACTCAAGGGCAGCGGTTATGGATTTGCCATTTTTGGCCGCAGCACACTGAGCTTTAAGAGCACATTCTGACCATGGCCCAGACAAAGCACTAATTTCCAGTACAGCATATGCCATTCCAGACGCTTCCCATTTATTTCACAGTTTGAAGTCGTCAAGTCACATTGTCTGAAGCTAGCTGTGCGATTTCAGGTGCATTTTGCATCCTCGAGCATGAGTATTTCTGGTAACAATGCTGAAGTGAAATAAAACCTGGTGAAATGTTTTCAGGACGAAGTGGAGATGGACGGGAGGGTGGTGGACCGGAAAGGGAGGATGACGGCGGTGACGACGGAGGTCCGGAAGAAGGAGTCCGGCGAGCTGGTGGCCATCGGCCGGCAGTGGATGACCACCTCCAGACCGAAGGGATATCAAGGAAGCAAGCTATGATATTACAACGATGAGAACACTACTGTATCTATCTCCACCAAGTTCAATGATTAATTAACAATGTTAAGTGGTTGATTAATTAATTCGAGATCATCTCCAGTCCAAAGGGATTAATTTCAAGGAAGCTGCGCGGGCCGCGGGGCATTTCGTCGGTTGACTGACTTGAGTTTCAGAACATGTCTGTATCGTGCATTATTGCCAATCACTGTCATATGATTAATTAAGTCGAGGGGATCACTCACCAGCGTTGTTAACAATCTTGTTAAGCACTCTTGTCATAGATTAAGAACGTATCTGTCGCATCTACTAGTGCTCCTACGGGTCCAACAAGGCATGAAGGCAGGTACCTAATGAAGTTAGGAAGCGTCAAAACTCAGAACCAAACCAAGCACACGCAACGCAACGCACACATGGACGACGGGGCGGCGGAGGCGCTGCAGCTCCGGTTGAACGCCGGCGCGAGGAAGTGGCTGGAGGACCCCCGCGCGGACTACGCCGGCAACGCCACCGGCGCGGCGGGCGAGAAGGGCCAGGAGTTCAACTCGCTGGTGCTGGCCGGCGCACGCGTCTCCCTCGCCGAGCACGGCCGCGTCGTGTGCTCGTTCCGCGTGCCGCCGCCGCTCACCGTACGTGCGCCCAGCTTCCTAGCCTAATTTCTCGCGCGTCAAGCACCTGTCTTGGCGGCTCTGTCCTGATTTGGAGATCTCACGGTCACCGTGGCGTGTCTTTGTCTGTTCCTGCGCGGCTCTGTCCTGATTTGGAGATCTCACGGTCACCGTGGCGTGGCGTTGCAGGACTCTGACGGGACGTGGCATGCCGGGGCGCTGGCGGCGGCGGTGGACAACATGTTCTCGGCGGTGGTCTTCACGGTGGTGGCCGCGCCCACGGCCACCGTCCATTACGGCTTGTCCTACTTCTCGGCCGCCGCTTGCAACGTATGTACTCCATTTCCTACTGTAATACGTGATGATGATTGGCAAGCAGCTGTGACACCCGTGGAAGCAAATTGAAACGATGGCAAATCGTGCGTGTGCAGGAGGAGGTTGAGTTGGATGGGCGGGTGGTGGGCCGGAAGGGGAAGCTGACGGCCGCCGTGGTGCAGGTGCGGAAGGCGGGATCCGGCGAGCTGGTGGCCATTGGGAGGCAGTGGACGACCGTTGCTTGGCCAACAAAGAGCAACAAAAGTAGGAGCAACCTTTGACCCAAATTAAGGGCCTCTTCAGGGATTTCTCATAAGAATTTCTCAAGGATTCCAATTCGTGGGAATTTTTTCTACCTTGGTCGCTTGATTCGATCAATTGAATCCGATGGGAATTTTTTCAATATATTTCTTTGTACTATACATTTCAAGAGAATTTTAGCATCTTTGTTTGATTGCAGGAATTTTGAAACATAGGAATGAAAAAAAACTAGGTTTAGAATGATGTGCCCTTTTTTTTATAAAGGGCTTTATTACTCAAAAGGTTTAAGCAAAATACACCCGGCCTCTGCATAACTAAGATGCACACAGCCGCAAGTCACGAAAAGGTAAAAAACTCAAAAGAGCGTACGACAGATTACAACTGTAGAAACTATCGCCACTCAAGGCAGCTGTATGCGTAGATCACGCGGCCACCCATGTTGGATAAAAATATCCCTCGCCACCGCTTCCAGTCGTGCACACGCCTCCATAAAAAGGTCTTGATATTCCACCCGTTGTAAGATGGACCACGAACGGAGAATACCCGCGCATCGATACAGAACCTGCAAACAAGTGAAATTTTTATCAGCAAAGATCTTGTCATTTCTACATAGCCAGAGCGACCATATTACGGCAAGCGCTCCTACCCTAACTATGGTTCTAAGCTTATTATCTATCCCATTAAGCCAATTGCCAAAGATATTAGCAACGGATGAGGGTGGATATAAGTTTGAAGCCATTTGGATAGCTGACCAAATAGAACGTGCAACCTTGCAAGAGAAGAATAGATGTGATATTGTCTCATCATGATCACATGAAACACATCTCTTACTCCCTTGCCAGTTGCGTTTGACAAGATTATCTTTCGTTAGAATGACACCTTTTCGAAGATACCACGCAAAGACTTTAATCTTTAGAGGTATCTTCATGCGCCATATTTTACGGTTATTTTCGACTGGCATTTCAGGTTGGACAAGCGCCCTATACATGGAATCTACAGAGAATTTTCTATTCCTATTAAGATTCCATCGAAACTCATCTTGGCCTTGAGACAGGTGCACTAGCGCTAACCGTTCTAACAAGGCATTCCAAGACGCAAGTCTAGGACCGTTTAAGTCTCTCCTGAAAGCAACATTAGTGGGTAACTCTTGCATGACCGTCGCCAGCGTACCTCCCTTATGTCGCACAATGTTATATAGGGCCGGATATCGATCTCGTAGAGTGGCATTTCCAAGCCATACATCCTCCCAAAATCTTATCTCGGACCCGTCCTTAATCCTGAAAATCCCAAAGCGATAGAAGTCTTTCTTTGTCGCCATGAGACCAGCCCAAAAATGTGAATCCCCAAGTTTCCATACAACCTGAGATAACGCTTTTGTGCCGATGTATTTTCGCTTAAGGAGCATTTGCCAAACCCCATCCGAAGATAGTAGCTTATAAATCCACTTGCCGAGGAGAGCCGAGTTCTTGACCTGAAGGTCATGAATACCCAGCCCCCCTTGGTCCTTCGGTCGGCAAACGACATTCCACCTTGCCAGTCGATACTTTTTCTTCTCGTTGTCCCCTTGCCAAAAGAATCTTGATCGGAAATAATCCAATCTATGTAAGACTCCTTTAGGTAGCTGAAAGAATGATATCATATACAGTACCATGTTGGTTAAAACTGAATTTATGAGTACCAATCTTCCACCTAGGGACAACAACTTCCCTTTCCAGCTAGCTAGCCTTTTTTGCAAACGTTCTTCGACGTACTTCCATTCCGCATTAGTCAGTCGCCTATAATGTATATGTATCCCCAAATACTTAATAGGGAATTGACCTTGCTCACATCCGAATATCTCGGCATATTGAGCTGCTGCATCCTGGGCCTCGCCGAAACAAAACAATTCACTTTTATGGAAGTTAATTTTCAATCCGGATAACTGCTCGAATGTTGATAATATTAATTTCAGATTCACAACTTTATCTAGATCATGTTCCATGAAAAGAATTGTGTCGTCCGCATATTGAAGAATAGATAATCCCCCATCCACTAGGTATGGGACTACTCCCTCAATCTGACCGTCTAGCTTAGCGCGTTCAATCCTGATCGCTAACATATCAGCCACAATATTAAGCAATATGGGCGATAAAGGATCACCTTGCCTCAATCCCTTTTGGTTTGGAAGAAGTGTCCGATTTCGTCATTGACGTTAACGGCAACACTTCCTCCAGAAACACAACTATGGATCAGAGCACGCTATTCCTCTGAAAAACCTTTCATTCTTAGAGTTCACTTTATCATAAGCCTTTTCAAAGTCAATTTTGAAAATGACCCCGTTAAGCTTTTTAGTGTGCATCTCATGAACGGTTTCGTGTAAAACCACGAATCCTTCTAGGATATTCCTACCTTGCATAAAAGCCGTTTGTGTAGGTTTAACCACATGATCAGCCACCGAATTTAATCTAATGGTTGCGACCTTTGTGAAAATTTTGAAAATAACGTTAAGAAGGCATATTGGTCTAAACTGTTGTATCCTTTCTGCCTCCATAACCTTAGGTAGAAAAACAATTTCCCCACAGTTAAGACGGAACAAATCAAGTTGTCCAACATGCCAACATTGGAACAACTCAATAAGGTCCGCCTTAATGACATCCCAAAAGTGTTGATAAAACTCAGCAGGAAAGCCATCTGGCCCAGGAGCCTTATTGTGCTCCATTTGGAGAACCGCCTTTTTAATCTCCTCCTCATTGAAAGGGGAATTTAAATAGGGATTCTTCTCGATAGAGACCTGGGGTATGTCTTCCCTTAGAGTCTCGTCCATGGACAAGATATCTTCAGTTGGAGCGCCGAACAACCCTTTATAGTAGCTTGTAATATAAGCCTTAAGTTGTTCTTGACCTTCAATCACACCTTCGTCCTGGTTTAGGGCGTGAATACTTTTTTTCCTATGTCTGCCATTGGCCACATTGTGGAAATATTTCGTATTCGCATCTCCTTTCAGAATGAAGTTAGATTTTGATCTTTGGTACCATCTGAGCTCTTCCTCTCGCAACATTCGTGCCACCTCAGCATTGGATTGGCTTTTAAGCTCAATCTCCTGTTGAGTTAGCACTCTTGTTTCTGCCGCGCGATCAAGCTCGTCAATGATGGTACACAGACGCTTCTTTTCTTTTTTTTAAATCCCGGTTGTGTGCTTAGCCCATCCACGAAGATGTTTACGCAGGTTACGTATTTTTGCGTTCCATCTTCTCACCGGGCTATTACCCGGGACCGGACGCTCCTCCTGAGCAGCTCCATACACGGCGACCAGACTCCATATGAAGCCATCAACTTTGTTACGAATGTGGAATTTTATATGGAATTCCCCACTCGTATATGCTAAAACTTCCATGGAATCCGAAAGTACACCAAGTAGGATGCCGCCCGACCTACCACGAGGAGGGATGGAGTACCAAGTAAAATCCATGCCGCCAGACAGGCGATCTAGAACACTTACTGGGAAATCCCTCCTCCCGGTTTCCGAAATAGCCAAAAAATTCAATTTATGATCCCGAACATTTTGAGCAATATTCAAGTGCTTAGCCAAGTCATCAAGACCTCTGCTATTCATGAAGATGTCGTTCATGGGGAAACAATTGAATTTTTTGGATGTTTCGAGGATCTTTTAATTTTTTGATTCTTTTTGTCTTTAGCGGATCCAGTGACCAGAGGTGAAGGTGTTTCAATGGCCGGCCGAGGATGAAGCTCCCATGACCTTGATTCCTTCGTCGGATATCCAGCAAAAACCCAGAACTCGCATTCCACTTGATCCAGTGGTTTAGGGTCCCGGCAGAAATCACGAGAAACGACTCTGTCCTCCGCAAGCACCTCCGCGGCCATCCTGGTAGCCAATTCTTCGGACGCATCGCTGCCTTCGCTGTCGATACGTAGCACCGAGAACCGGGACCCAGAGCAAGCCGATCCCGACCCTCAGTATCGTCCTGATCATCAAGATCGTGACGAGTGGTCACCGGCGAGGTGCAGGTGCCACACCACGGCCTGGACGACCTCCGCGCTGCTATCCTCTGAACCAGATCGGCCGCCATGGCCGATGGGGATCCAGCAACACCGGCCAGCCTCTGCTCTTCCCATCATGATGTGCCCCTATATGATTCTAATACTACGAATCAAACATTCAAGACATAGGTAAATTTGGAAGGATTGTAATCCTTCAAAAATTCTATGAAATTCCTTTGAATCAAAGGATCCCTTAAAAATCTTCAATACAATCATTTTTTTTCTATGGTACAGTCAAAGAAACCAAAATCCAGTAAGATTCAAATGGAGATGTGACTGTAATTTCTCTAGCCTCAATGTTAGTAACTTCTATAGTCTCTTTTGATCTTCAGTATTGAAAAAACCTTACCTCTCAAGCCAAGATGTTTCAAAGGAAAAAAGTGGTCTTGTTTGTCGGATGAGCTACCTCCCGGAATCCAAAATAAGATGAGTGTGGACCGAAATACATCTCTAGAGAACATGAACATTTTCCATAGGAAATTTATGCTCCCATGGAACACTTATCAACACGATCCAACAATTCATAAGTCAACGTGGGTAAATTGTTAGCTCAAGTGAACTGGCAACCCGATAAAGCTATCTTTCCTGGGTCAAATCTCTCAATAATGTCATCCAATATAAAAGGTCATCTCGCATCAACATTACTACTGTTATTCTCTTCCTGCCTTCGGATAGTATTAAAATCATCACCCACCAATATGGAAAGAGATTTTGATCCACAAATTCAAAGAGGCTTCACAAAAAAGTTTGGTTTAAGATCACGCTTTGGAGCCCCATAAAAAACCACAAGATCCCATGAGAAGCCATCACTTCTCAAGCGGATATGAAACTCGACCGCAAAGTCACCAACCTTTATATTCATAACCTCAAGTTTAAAATTATCCACACCTAGCAAAATGTCATTGGATCTTTCCTCGTGGGTGGACCAAACTATGAATAAAACGAAGAAATTTAGAAAAGGCATGAAAGAATTGGAACACTCGTCTCCTTAGAGCTATCAAGTCCAAATTCTACTCTTGAGAAGTATCCAAAAGAAACTGCCTTTTAGGCAAGCCCTAAAGATCTTGGATTCTTGGGCTTAGACTGCTCCTGGGCAGAACTACCTCCTTGAGGTCCCGCAATACCATTCATGTATGGAAAACCCCATCATATCTCCTTTGTAGAATTGCTCACATACCCGCCATATGTGAAGTTTGATCATGTCCCAACAAGCTCTAAAGAAGCGACCTGTAAATCCATCCAGTCCAGGTCCTTGTTTAATAGCATTGATTTGACAGCGGCTTCATTTTTCCTCGACCGACAACATCCTATCAAAGTGAGACCGTTGAGCCATATGTATCTAGATGATTTTAACGCCCCGACCAAACCCACCGATTTCATGGCTGGTGCACCTAGGATCCAGACTGTCCTCACATATCAACACTAGTCTTTTCTGCACACTTTATCTTCACTCGTGCGTGTTAGGGGAACGTAGTATAAAAAATCGGCCTGTGTAACAAGAACCCAAGATCATCCATGAAGATTTCATACAAGGTTTAGGCCATGGCTCACCAACCGACGTAGTAGAAGTAGATTTTGGTGAAGACCGTCGATGCAGATCCCCGCAGCTAGGAATTTCAATGACCTCCCAACTGCGAGGATATCGATTCCGCGAACCGTCCCACGACCAAGTCCCACGAACAAGTCCCTCAAAGAAATTCCAAAGGTACAACCCCTCTATCAGGATCCACACGTCCCGATGCAGCAATACAATAGCGCTCCACCGTCTAGAGAGGAACGCCACCGAGAGAAACTAGAGGGAGAAGAGCCTAGTGACGTCCGGACTAGAACGATCTAGCCCAAAGAGAATTAGAGGCGCGCAGGATGTAGCTGGGGAAGCCTTGGGGCTTTTCTGGTGTGTTTTTTGGGCTACCCCTGCCCCTGTATATATATGTGGAAGCTTGGGGTCACAAGGGCGAGGGGCCTCTCCAAAGTCGGTTTAGACCACCAAGAGGAGTCCGACATGAGTTCCAATACGAAACACCACGGACTACGACATCCAGAAGGGAAACGCAAGGGGCCTTGGCGTTTTTCCTTGCCCCCAAGGAAAGCCCCTTTTCCATCAACCTACGACCTTATGGACCTTCCTACTTGGCCAAACTTTGGTTTCCGTGCATCGGAAAGTTCTATAACCCTCTAGATACTTCCATATGTTTCGAGGAACCTCCCGACCCTCCCAGAGCATTTTTGGAGGTCCTGGAACAATTTCCTGATGTTTCCTAACCTTTCCAACAACTATTGCCAAATGTCTTATGACCACTCAAGACCCTTATTGAATATTCTAGAATAATCCAAGAACTTTCCGAATATTCTGAGACCATCCGGTACCACCTAGAACACTTCTAGTGCTACCCAGAACACTTCCGGTTCCACCCGAAAGAATTCCGATACCCTTTCTCTTTTCTTATCTTAGTTCTCTAATAGACTACTACCCGTTAAGTGTGTGACCCAATAGTTTTAATATTATGCGGACATGACTTGGAGCATTTTCCGAACGTAGGACAACAACCTTTTGTCAATAACCAATAATCAGGAGCGGAGCCATGGACACCCATGTTGACTCCCGCACATACACGAAGAAGCTTCGAGTGAACCTTTATGTTTATTAATGTACCATTCCCTTTGTTTCACGATATATGACAAAATTAGTGGAAAGAAGTTTGGAACCTATGTATAAAAACTTCTTGAACACAAGCCACTTGTTATCCTCTTTGCTAGTTTATCCTTTTTTCTCGTTATCGTATTCCGGTATCCCTGTGATTAGGTCACACTGCATCTGGCCAGACTATAATGGATACCGTCATACCACGTGGGCCTGAAGTAAATATCTCTTCATCATGAAGGAGAAAATCTCAATCTTGAACTATCACAATTGTTATACATACTATCAGATGCACCTTAGTGCTTATTTTACTAATGTCTAGTTAAAGATAGATTCGTCTAAGAACAAAGTATATCTCCCTGCATGAAGCAATTTGATACTCTCATGGTCTAAAGAATTACGTATATAATAACACTTAATGATATGACTTATAATGTAGTTACGATGTGATCTTTAAGTATATCATTCATTACTGGGGTCGATTCAACATCATTGTTTTGCTAACAATATATTCTCATTACTACCGACATCCTTGTTACAATAACGATGTTCATGATTAAGAAAACATAATCATCAGTTAGCACATGAGCTGCTCTTAGAGTCTAAACCAGGAACTTTTGGTGTTTACATTTCCACATATGCAAATGAGTTTTCTTTTGAATCTCATAGTGAGGACCATTGCAATTATAGCACATAAATATAAATATTATTATGAACTTGAATATAGATAATTACATACTTTATTATTGCCTCTAGGGCATATATCCAACAATGCGCTCCTCGGATCAACTTCCCAATCGGTACCCATCCCAAGACTACTCCAAGTCTAGCACTCTTAACCTGGTAGTCTTTCCTAATGGGGTCCCCGAAAAGAAGGTGCATATTATTGATATGAGTACTCCATCATTCTTATTGAGATCCTGGGTTGTTACATACATCACCCCTTAAAGGAACTGACATTTCCATGGGCCTAGCAGGAGCATTCGCCTTTTTCACATGTCTGTGTGCGCCAATGCTGGCATCGACATGTACCCCATGTAACCCTCACTGACCCGCACACGCATCGTGTAAACGCCTGGATCGGCTGCGATACCAACTATAATGCCCGGACCAAATCCATGGGTTAACCACCAATTCCATGGTTGATGTTCCTGGGATCCAGACTGTCCTCACATACCAACACTCAGTAGTGGAGCCAGGAATAAGACACGCCCTGGGCGGCCTTCAGAACTACAGTAGCTACAGTGAATAAATGTAGCAATTATGTGAACAGTACACAAAGGAAATTGCATGCACTCCCCAGGCCAAGGCTCCCCTTGCCTGGGGTCTGTCTACGCCACTGCCGACACTATTCTTTTCTGCACACTTTGTTCTCACTCGTGTGCACCTGAGATCAACTTCCCAGTCAGTCACTTATCTCAAGACTACCCAAGCCTAACTCGCTTAACCTGGTAGTTCTTTCTTGATAAGCTGGCGGAAAAAAGTTACACCTTATTGATATGAGTAATCTATCATTTCTATTGAGATCTTGAACTGTTACAATGTCGTCCATGTCGATCTAATGGCCCCTCTCCGCCACTGTGCCTAAAATTCCATCAAAGTACTCATCCACAACAACCGCAATCTCTTCATGCCCGGCAATGGTTGTATCGTTGGACTGCAACGATGTAATCACATTTTTCCTCACTCATTGGTTCGCATGCTGCTGGAAGCACCAAGTGTTAGCATCCCTTTCGTGCAGGTGAAGTATACGGGAACACTGCCTTCTATCGTTCGCTCTAGGGATGAGAGACCCAACAACTTGCGCTTGAAGAGCCGCCTAAGATCAATTTCCTCCGAGGATAACTGCCTAGAGTCAACAACAACATCCGACTGTAGGATAAACTCCATCGTCACCGTAATTTGCATCTTAATATTTCTCACACGACTAGCGCTCCACTTGCTTGGCACTTTGGCCATCGCCCGTAGCTTACCATCAAGTACTTTGAAAGGGTTTCCTTGACTTGGTATCGAGTTCCAGGCTTGGGACACAATCTCATGGAATCATAATAGAAGCGCTTGTCCAAGCGATAATCTACATTAAGATCTAATAACAGAGGTGTATGGTCGAAGACTGCCATAGTCATGGCCGTAGCCGCACGAGGAAGCATGTAGGGTGGTCCTCGTGCGGATGCTTGACTGGTTTCAATTGGAATGGGTTGTGATGGACTGAAAAATAAATTGGGCTGGAGCGGTGCGGGTTGAGCAAAATTGTGGGGTGGAAAGGATTGGTGTGGACTGAAACCACACATACCAAAATGGTTTCGTTGGCGGGTTCAACCCACGGTTTCAATCCATTGAACTCTGCAGTCAACGGAGGAAGGAGAAGACTCTGCTCCCGCCGGCCGCCAAGGCACAGAGGGCCTCTGCGTCGTTGCTGGCTTCCGTGCATAAGTGGCTGCAGCAATCGTTGGTGGGAATGGTGAGGAGGAGAAAGCAGTAGGCGGACATAGAACGGCCAATATACAAGCTTCCGTGGTTGAAGATTGAGATTAAGAGCAACTTTAACGGGAAATCCAAATGTTCGTTTTTGGTCCGTTTGGATCGGACGGCCTACAAATGCGGCCCAACGGAGTAACGAAAAAAATGAAAAGGTCCACATTTGTCCGCAATTTAGTCCGTTTCGACCCAAATCGAATCCGAAATTGAGGCCAATTTGAATTTTCGCGGACAGAAGGCGGACTGTCCGCGCGGGAAGCTTTGGTCGTCGTGGCATGGTGATAGTAAATTTGGTCGCCGGCGATAGCTTTCTCGTGGTATACTGTAGAAAATTCTAAAAAATACTATGGATACATCGTTTTGTATATATACATCTAGATACATTCGTTTGAGTGACAAGTAGTATGGATCAGACATCGTAGCATTTTTGTGCCGCACTCTTAAATGGATATATTTAGCACTAAAACAGATCTAGATAGATGGTTTGAGCGACAAGTAGTATGGATCAGACATTGTAGTATTTTTATGCCGCTTTCTTAAATGGATATATTTAGCACTAAAATATATCTAGATATATCTGTTTGAGCAACAAGAGACATAGAACAGCGTAATGGCATTTTAAATATCACATTTGAAAAAATATAGCATTTAATATTTTAGTTGCAGCTTCCATCCCCAATTTATTTCAGCAAACATAGATCACCAGCACGGGCAAGAGACGACGGTCGATAAACAGGAACGCTCATACTCTTTGTTTCAAAGAATGAAAAAAACGATTGCACCTACGCAGCCATTACGTAAAGCAGCTAGCTATGGGTTCTCGAGTGGGTTAAAAATGGATTGCCTTGCGGGTTGAACCCGTATGGTTTGGTGGGATTCGGCAAATGTGTTCATACATACGTGGTTTGGAGTGGATTCGGGGTGGGTTTTCGCCCATTCCCAGGCTGAGGTGGAGCTCCTCCAACCGAGAGTTGCATTGAGCGTGTTTTTTGTGTGCTGGACTTCTAACTTCATATTCAAATTCTTGACGTTTTTACAACTCTAGCACCCTCTTCTAGGTGGCTCGATAGCACGAGGCTAGGCGAGACCAAGCATATTTCAAGAATATCTAAATCATCGAGTGCCATGGAGACTATTCTGCAAAAATGTAACCCAACGTATGCGTGTCAATGCTGATCATGGTAAATCATGTGGGCGGTGACGAATGAACCCATCAGCACTGACTCAAACTACATGTGGTTATGTACACTTTGCAGTCCTCGCAAAAAGCATGCCAAAAAATTACATTACATTCAAATTAGGGAGTGTCTACGTCTCGATCGACTAAGACCTAGTTAGGTCTCAATCGAGTGACGTCACTGTAGGTGGGTTGGACTTGTTAAGTGTCTTTGCTTTTCTAGGCTGTTTTCATGTCTGTTATGGGGATTTTTTTGTTTATTTTTTGGCCTGACACAAATATTGCCAGTCCAACACTTGCATCGGTGATCTGTTCGCTTGTTCTAGCTCTTGCATCCTTTACTCTTTTTTTATCCGCGCATGCAAAAAATAAATTGGATAATTAGAAGAAAAAAATGTTGTACATGTAAGGCATTTTATTATTTGTTCACAAGTAGAGAAAAATACAACTACAATCATGTAGAACGTGTGTGTCAGGATGTTAAAACAAACATAAATATAGAGTAGAATTTGAGTGGATTGCACACACACAAAATGAACACGGCACCATAGTACAGACATGTAATTGCGGTCGGGTGTGCGGACATGCAGTTGCGGTCGAGTGTATAGACATGCAGTTGCGGTCGGGTGTGCGGACATGCAGTTGCGGTCGGGGTGTGCAGACATGCAGTTACGGTCGGGTGTGCGGACATGCAGTTGCGGTCGGGTGTGCGGACATGCAGTTGCGGTCGGGGTGTGCAGACATGCAGTTACGGTCGGGTGTGCGGACATGCAGTTGCGGTCGGTTCTATGGATATGCAGTTGCGCACGGGTCTATGGACATGCAGTTGCGGTGGGTTCTATGGACATGCAGTTGCACCCGGGTTTATAGACATGCAGTTGCGGTGTGTTCTATGTACATGCAGTTGCACCCGGTTCTATGGACATGCAGTTGCACCCGGGTCTATAGACATGCAGTTTCGGTCGAGTCTATGGACATGCAGTTGCACCCGGGTTTATAGACATACAGTTGCGGTCGAGTCTATGGACATGCAGTTGCACCCGGGTCTATGAACATGCAGTTGCACCCGGGTCTATTGACATGCAATTGCGGTCGAGTATATGGACATGTAATTGCATCCGGTTTATGGACATGCAGTTGCGGTCGGTTCTACGAACATACAATTGCATCCGGTTCTGTTAAAATACAGACATGCAGTTGCGTCCGGATCTATGTACATGCAATTGCACTCAAATCAAACTAAGTCCATCAAAAGCGGCTGTTGTAGTTATATACCTAACAATAGATATAGGGGTAATGATGGAGCTATGAAGATCTGTACGTAAAGATGGTGACACAAAGAGGAGTTATACATGTTATGCCTCTCCTTGGAGATAACAACCTTAATCCTGTCCCAGATGAACCGGGGTGTTCTTGCTCAAAGTGTCGATGGGTGTCCTTCTATGGTGGAAAGGATGGGCTTATATAGAGTGCGCCCTGTCCCTTCGCTGCCCAATAATGGGTTTTAATTACAGATTTAATGATGGATGTTATTACAATGAGAAACGTCCCCCTTTACAGTCATTTAAGTAGGGGTAACGCATATGGATTTAATGTCTTGGCGGCTCTTCCTCTTCTTGTCCAAGCGTCGTGCAGCTCGGCTTTTCTTGCTTCCGAGTAACCAGCTGGCTCGGTCGGCGGTGCTTTGCTCCGAGTAACGCCTTACTCGGCAAGGCCTTGTCCGAGTAGGGCTACCTTTGTAGTAGTGTCATCCGAATAAACTAACTACTCGGAAGACTCTGGCCTTATCCGAGTAGCTTCTTACTCGGATAAAAAGAGAGAGGAAGAGGTTTTTTGTTTACGTTTTATTTTATAGATGTTTTCAAAGAGGTGGTTATGTTAGGGATACCCTCTGATATAAGGTACATGAGGGTATACCCTAGGTATTACCACGACAGTAGCCCCCAAGTGCTTCTGGGTGCTCGTGAATTCATGAGGTGTGTGGAGATTAAATTCGATAAGAGGCCCAGAAGGACTTTATCAATGTTTACACTGTCCCCTCGGTTATGAGTAGGGTGAGTCGTTTTTGGAGAGATTTGGCGACACTCAAGCGTCTCTCGGAAGAGGTAGACTGAGGCCTCGGAAGGTGTGTCTTGGGGTAAAAAAGGCCTTAAACCCCATATGTAACCAAATCTGTAAAGTTTGATATTTAAAGCATCAGCTGACGAGCTTTAAACCATATCCCATGGGATATCAATTCTTTACCCCTCACACCAGATCATGCTAGTAATCTGGCAATCTACGTCAGAGACGGATTATCAGCGAATCAGTTATTCGGAAGTTCCTCTGTAATGCTTGCCGAAGCTAGTTCGGGATTTTTCCGAAAGTAATTGCTCGTCTTAGCTGCTTCGAATGATGACTTACTCGGATTGTTTTTAATGATCTTTTCCGAGTGATGACTTATTCGGAATGAATCAGAAAAATGACACCCTTGTCCGAGTCATGGTTTGTTCGGAAAAAGTTATTTGTTTAACTTTCTTCCGAGTTAGGGTTTTTACTCGGAGAAATCGTTTGAGGGTTTTTTACTTCCGAGTTGTGCGGACTTGGAGAAATCTCCTGTATGTCTTGCTCCCGGGCTGCTTTTCCATGGGAGCGAATCTTTTTTCTGTCAGGGGATCTTTTCTGTCAGAGCGGTTCCTCGATTTCCGCGACAGTCAGTTATTTTATCATTAACTGCACGCCTTTTAAGGAGGCTGGATTTGGGGGACCGTAACGGGCGCCCTCATTAAGTGCCTTGATAACTGTGTGAGCTTCCCCCTTGCATCTATAAATACAACTTCCTCTTTCTCTCCTTCTTCTTAGAACAACGCTTGCTCCTTCCTCTTTTCCACCGGTGACCTTCTAGATCGAGGGTTTCTTCTCTCGTCGGTGATCTTCCAGGCGCTCTTCATACCGGCGGGGCTCCCTGCTGCGCGTCCCCTGGCATCATGTCTGCGCGGGAATGACTACCTTCCGTTGTCACGACGGAGCTCATCCGGCGCTATCAAGCCGAGGGGCTAATCCCTCGCCATGGCTGTCGCCTTCCTGGCCCAGGTGAGGTTGAACCTCACCCTAGAGAGGATGAGCGAGTTCTTCTTCTTTCTCATGTGGATAGGGGATTCTCTCTTCCGCCTCACCCTTTCCTTCTTGATTTCCTTGCTTTCATCGGATCTCAGCTGCATCATGTCGTTCCCAATTCCATCACTCTTTTGTCTAGCTTCTTCTCTCTTTGTGAGGGCTTTCTTGGGATAGATCCCCATTGGAACCTTTTCCGCACCATCTACACCATAAAGCCCCAAAAGATAAAGAACTCTGGGGAAGAAGAGATAAATCATCTTTGTGGGGGGCTGTTTTTGGCGAAAAGGCAGGGTATCCAGTATTTTCCCTCCAGTTTGCCCGACTCTGTGAAGAACTGGCAAAATAGCTGGTTCTACTGTAAGGTAGATATCACCTCTGGTACTCGGACGCTGCCTCCTTATTCGGATGTCAGGCTGTCCGACTCTCGAGGCTGGAATCCTCGGTTGGTTGCTTCCGAGAAACAACGTGTTTTACCCTTAATGAGGGAAGTGGTGAGGATGAAGAAAACAGGGCTAGACGCCATGGATCTGATTGCTCTTTTCGTTAGTCGGAGAATTCAGCCCTTGAAATCCCGAGCTAGGAGGATGTGGGAGTACACGGGGATCGAGGATAACACCCGTTATAACAACTCGGCCATGTCTCAGAAGGAGTTTGAACAACTCATGAAGATCATCACCAGCGTGACTCATGGTGCGCAGATGTCTGGCCGAGTTAGGCCTCTTGATATTAGTCATCCTCCCGCTCTGGTGATTTTCTTTGAACCGACTAGTCTTTTGAGTGTTGTGATAAATCTTGAGTTTTAATCTGGTTATTTTGTCTATTTTTCAGATGAACATCGCTCCATCTCCAATTCCTCTAGCGCCACAGCACCCTGTCGAAGAAGACGAGGATAGCAACAACGACGCGGGACTCGGGGTTGAGGAGGGCGAGGAGACGGAGTCCGATGTGGTACCTCCTCGCCCAACTTCTGAGCAGCGCTCCAAGGGTAATCACGACCGTGAGGCAGCTCGGGAAGGATCTGCTCGGGGGACGGAACGTCCCATATCTCCGAGTAAGGGGGAAGGTAGTGGCAAGGCCACCGCTCTAAGCCCGAGTCATGGGAGAGTGGCTCCCATGAAACAGCGGAAAACGCTTTCCACCCTTGGCGGGAGAAAGGCTAATGCTTCGACGGATGCCGCCGAGATTCCCAGGAAGTCTTCCGGGTCAGGATCTGGTCAAGCTGCTCCCGCCGTTGTTGCTCCCCCGCGACGAGCTCTTAAAACAGCTCGGAAGTAATATCCGACAACTTTTATTTTTCCTTCTTTGGTGTTTGTTGCAGATCTAAACTTTTCTCATATGCAGTGTTCGTCTGAGTGGATCCGAGTCGCTCCCTGGTGTTGAGACTCCTGATGCTACAGCTTATGAAGACGTCAGTAACTGTGTTGTGACTGATTTCCAGGTGCTGGATTCTATTCCGGAGCAAATTCCAGTTGATGGTGAGTATTCGTTCTTAGGCTCTAGATTTTATCCTTGCTCCGGGATCTTGCTTACAAGTTTTGTTTTTGTTAGATATGGATGTTGGCCCTGATGTAGAACCGATCCTTACTGCGAATGTGGCAACCTTCCCTGCTTCCAGTGCCCCGACTGCTCCGGAAGCTTCTGCTGATCAGGAGGTTATTGCTCCTACGCCAGTTCAACCTGTCACCTCAGGGGTGAATGCCGAAGACACGCCTGTTCCTCCTGCTACCTCGGAGGTGACGAACGCTGGAAAGAATCCTACTGTTTCTGTTGCGACCTCAGGCGAAATTCGGCCTCCTCCTACTTCTGTCTCGGTTGATACCTCGATTGAGGGTACCGTAGTAGATGAATTGAAGGAGTCTCTGACGAAGGCCTCGGAAATTGAGCTGCGGTTACATGAGTTAGCTTCCGACGCTGGGATGATGAAGACCAAGTTGCATGTAAGTGCTTATGCAAGCCTTGTATCCACTGGGTGTGTGGATTCGATTTCCGAGTTGCTTTTTGATAGACTTCCCGTGGGGGCATTACTTAAAGCACCCAGTGGGTGTAGCCCCCAAGGCTCCGAGTAACTTCTTGACGTTGCTCGGAGTCTTGTGTTGTAGATGTTGTCGGCTTGATAATCGTCCAGTGGGGGAACTTCTTAGTGCACCCACTGGGTGTAGCCCCCAAGGCTCCGAGTAACTTCTTGAAGTTTCTCGGAGTCTTATGTTGTAGAGAATGTTGGCTGATAATCGTCCAGTGGGGGCACTTCTTAGTGCACCCACTGGGTGTAGCCCCCAAGGCTCCGAGTAACTTCTTGAAGTTGCTCGGAGTCTTATGTTGTAGAGAATGTTGGCTGATTTTTCCTGTGCCAGGAGGCTTGCAAACTTGGAACTGATTTTGTGAAACTGCAAGGAGAACATGAAATTTTGAAGAAAAAGCACGCTGAGGATAATGGTAAGGCTATACTTTTGAGAGCTCGGGAATCTCCAAATTGTTCGCCTTGTGATGTTTCTAACAGCTCAATCTGCAGAGGCTGCGAAGAAAGCATTTGATGCGAAGGTGAAAGAAAATGATGAATTTGTCAGTAAGATGAAAAAGGAGATTGAGCAAACTGAGAAACGTGCGAAGGAGAAGAAAGCTTTGGAGAACCAAGTGGCCAGCCAGAAGAAAACTCTTGAAGAGAAAGAGGCCATTATCTCCCAGCGTCAATCCGACCTGCAGAAACTGTCCGAGCTGCGCTCTAAAGACAAAGAGAACCATGAAGCTGAGCTGGCAGCAACTCGGGAATCTGTCAAAAAAGCTGAAGAATACTGTGCTGGGAGATTTGCTTCATTTAGCGAGATGCTATCCAGTAAGTTATTTTCCTTGCATCGTGCGTTCGATATGTTGTTGCTAAATCATCTAGTTTGATTTTATAGTCATTGTGTCTTTGCAGTTTATTCCACCAATCCTGAGGCAGAACATGCGCGTATGGCCGAGTTTGCCGAAATCATGAAGAAGGACAATTACACTCCCAAGACGACGGAATTTTCCTTGTCCAAGGGCCTTCTGACCATGAGGTGTGCGAGTGCAAAGAAGTATGCCGAAGAAACCATGGGTGCCACCTTGGGTTTGAAGAATTACATTTCGCCTACTGAGGAGAATCGTGTTCATTTGGATACAGTTGTTCCTCTACTTCAAGCGGCTCCACAACAAATTGCTCGTTGGAAAAGGTCTTCAGCTCGGAGTGGCGCGAATTATGCTCTGGCTCTGACTAAAGCTCATTTTTCAGAAAAAAAAATCCATAATTTGGAACGAGTAGGAGATGGTGACCCCGAGCATGGTCCGAGCTGCCCGACCTTCTTGTCCCGTTATGCTGAGACTGCAAGTCGTATTGCGAAGATGCCAGATCTTGATTTCTTCGTGGAGTCTACTGGGGTTACCAGTGAATCTGATGAGGCTAGTGATGCCTGATCAGTTTAAGGGAAAAACAGTTGAATTTGCCTCGGAATGCCGAGTGGTTTTGTAATAAATAGTTTATGTCTTATTGTTGTGCCCTTGGTGCACAATTTTCCTCTAAAACTACCTCCCTTTATTAAGAAGGCCTGACTCTGAGGTGTTGATTTGTTTTGCTATAACCAGTTGTCTGCAAGGTTATAGAACTATGTTTCTGAAATCATTGTTCTTCCTTTCTTTCTGGTTTTTGAAATACTTGTTGAGCAACTTAGAAAAATGCGGCTTAAGCTTCCATCCGAGCTGTGTACAGTTCGGATAAGGAACTTGAGTTTTGTCATAACGTTAAGTAGCCCCCAAGTTTCGGAAGAACTTGTTGGGCAACTTAGTTAAGTTTTTGCTTAGGCTCTCGTCCGAGCTGCGTATAGCTCGGACGAAAAACTTAGATTTTTCGTAACGTTAAGTAGCCCCCAAATTTCGGAAGAACTTGTTGGGCAACTTAGTTAAGTTTTTTTCTTAAGCTTTCGTCCGGGCTGCGTACAGTTCGAACGAAAAACTTGAATTTTTGTAACATTAAGTAGCCCCCAAGTTTCGGAAGAACTCGTTGGGCAACTTAGTTAAAATTTGCTTAGCTTTCGTCCGAGCTGCGTACAGCTCGGACGAAAAACTTAGATTTTTCGTAACGTTAAGTAGCCCCCAAGTTCCGGAAGAACTTGTTGGGCAACTTAGTTAAGTTTTTGCTTAAGCTTTCGTCCGAGCTGCGTACAGCTCGGACGAAAACCTTAGATTTTTCGTAACGTTAAGTAGCCCCCAAGTTTCGGAAGAACTTGTTGGGCAACTTAGTTAAGTTTTTGCTTAAGCTTTCGTCCGAGCTGCGTACAGCTCGGACGAAAAACTTAGATTTTTCGTAACGTTAAGTAGCCCCCAAGTTTCGGAAGAACTTGTTGGGCAACTTAGTTAAGTTTTTGCTTAAGCTTTCGTCCGAGCTGCGTACAGCTCGGACGAAAAACTTAGATTTTTCGTAACGTTAAGCAGCCCCTAAGTTTCGGAAGAACTTGTTGGGCAACTTAGTTAAGTTTTTGCTTAAGCTTTCGTCCGAGCTTAGATTTTTCGTAACGTTAAGTAGCCCCCAAGTTTCGGAAGAACTTGTTGGGCAACTTAGTTAAGTTTTTTCTTAAGCTTTCGTCCGGGCTGCGTACAGTTCGAACGAAAAACTTGAATTTTCGTAACATTAAGTAGCCCCCAAGTTTCGGAAGAACTTGTTGGGCAACTTAGTTAAGTTTTTTCTTAAGCTTTCGTCCGGGCTGCGTACAGTTCGAACGAAAAACTTGAATTTTCGTAACATTAAGTAGCCCCCAAGTTTCGGAAGAACTTGTTGGGCAACTTAGTTAAGTTTTGCTTAAGCTTTCGTCCGAGCTGCGTACAGCTCAGAAGAAAAACTTAGATTTTCGTAACATTAAGTAGCCCTCAAGTTTCGGAAGAACTTGTTGGGCAACTTAGTTAAGTTTTTGCTTAAGCTTTCGTCCGAGCTGCGTACAGCTCGGACAAATAACTTAGATTTTTCGTATCGTTAAGTAGCCCCCAAGTTTCGGAAGAACTTGTTGGGCAACTTAGTTAAGTTTTTGCTTAAGCTTTCGTCCGAGCTGCGTACAGCTCGGACGAAAAACTTAGATTTTTCGTAACGTTAAGTAGCCCCCAAGTTTCGGAAGAACTTATTGGGCAACTTAGTTAAGTTTTTGCTTAAGCTTTCGTCCTAGCTGCGTACAGCTCAGACGAAAAACTTAGATTTTTCGTAACGTTAAGTAGCCCCCAAGTTTCGGAAGAACTTGTTGGGCAACTTAGTTAAGTTTTTGCTTAAGCTTTCGTCCGAGCTGCGTACAGCTCGGACGAAAAACTTAGATTTTTCGTAACGTTAAGTAGCCCCCAAGTTTCGGAAGAACTTGTTGGGCAACTTAGTTAAGTTTTTGCTTAAGCTTTCGTCCGAGCTGCGTACAGCTCGGACGAAAAACTTAGATTTTTCGTAACGTTAAGTAGCCCCCAAGTTTCGGAAGAACTTGTCGGGTGGCTTGCTATAGCCAGTTATCTGCAAGGATATAGAACTATGTTTCTGAAATCATCGTTTTTCTTCTTCGTCTCGGGTTTTCAAGATTTTAAGCGAAAAGTCAGCGTAAGCTTTTGGTCCGAGCTGCGTACAATTCAGAAGAAAGCTTGAAAATAAGAATGCAATTGATGAAGGCAGAATCTCTTTATTGAATTGATTGATAAGGATCTCATGCATAGAAGCGCCGTAACAATTGGGCATTCCATGCATGTGGTTCTTCTCTATTATTCGATACATCATATAGCCGATAGGCTCCATTACCTAAGACTCGGGTTACAATGTAAGGGCCTTCCCAGGGAGGGGCTAGCTTGTGATCAGAGGTTTGCTTGATACGCAAAACCATGTCACCTTCCTGAAAGGAGCGAGCTCGAATATGACGCTCGTGATACCGTCGAAGGTCTTGTTGGTAAAATGCCGAGCGTGTTAAGGCTAAGTTCCTCTCTTCTTCTAAAAGGTCAATGCCATCTTGCCGAGCTATCTCGGCTTCTTCTTTAGTATACTGAGTTATTCGAGGAGCATTGTGCTTCAGGTCACTCGGCAGGACAGCTTCTGCACCATACACCAGAAAAAAGGGGGTCGCCCGAGTGGATCGGTTTGGAGTTGTTCTTAATCCCCATAAAACTGAGGGTAGTTCTTCAACCCAGGCTCCAGCTGCTTCCTTTAGTTCCCACATAAGACGTCGTTTGATTCCTTTCAGGATCAACCCATTTGCTCGCTCTACCTGGCCATTGGATTGAGGGTGTGCCACTGAGGCGAAGTTTACTCTGGTACCCATGTTCCAACAAAACTTCTTGAACTCGGCTGACTTGAAATTCGACCCGTTGTCAGTGATGATATCGTGGGGAACGCCGAAACGGTGTACAATGCCCTGGATGAAGTTAACTGCAGCAGCTGAGTCTAGACTTTTTATTGGTTTTGCCTCTATCCATTTTGTGAATTTATCTACAGCTACTAGGATATGTGTGAATCCTGAGGTGCCTGTCCTGAGTGGCCCTATCATGTCCAACCCCCATGTAGCAAAAGGCCATGCTAGAGGTATTGTCTTTAACTCGGATGCTGGCTTGTGCGGCTGATTTGCGTAAAACTGACATCCTCTGCAGTGATCAACAATGTTCTTAGCGTCCTTTAGAGCATTGGGCCAGAAGAATCCTGCTCGGAAAACCTTGGCCACTAGTGTCCGACTTGACGCATGGTGACCGCATTCGCCGGAATGTATGTCTTGTAAGATGAGTCGACCTTCTTCTTCCGATATGCACCGCTGGGGAAGTTTTGTAACACTGTTTCTGTACAACTCGTTGTTGATCACGGAGTACGATTTTGCTTTCCGCACAACTTGCTTCGCTTATACTTCATCATTTGGCATCTCTTGCTTTTGTAAGTATCTCAGAATGGGCAAGGACCACTCGGGAGGGATTACTTCTATGTCAAAAACAAGGTCCACAACTGCGGGAATATCTTCTTTGTCCGGGATGTTCTCATCTGGCAACATGCTTGGATCTGCATCCGAGTAGGGATCTTCCTTCAAAGTTGGGGCGTGTATGTGCTCCAGATAAACTCCTGGGGGAATTTGCCCCCGAGTTGATCCTAGCTTGGCTAGGTCATCTGCTGCCTGGTTTTTTGCCCTTGGGATATGATGGAGCTCCAGCCCATCAAATTTTTTCTCCAGTTTTCTGACTGCTACGCAGTAGGTTGTCATTGCTGGGCTCCTTATATCCCATTCCTTCATGACCTGATTGATCACCAGGTCGGAGTCTCCAAAAATCATCAGCCTTCTGATTCCGAGTGAAATGGCCATTCGTAATCCGTACAAAAGGGCCTCATACTCGGCCTCGCTGTTTGATGCTGGGAAATGGATTTGAAGGACATATCTCATTTCGTCCTTTCTTGGGGAGACCAGCACTACTCCTGCTCCTGCCCCATTTAACATTTTCGACACGTCAAAAAACATAGTCCAGTGCTCAGGAATTGGTTGCGGGATGCTTTGTGCTTCTGTCCATTCGGCCAAAAAATCTACCAAAGCCTGTGACTTGATTTCTTTCTTGGGTTGATAGTGAATATCGTATGGTAAGAGATCTAGTCCCCATTTTGCAATTCTGCCTGTAGCGTATTTGTTATTCATTATTTCGGCCAAAGGAGCTTCTGATACTACAGTGACCGAGTGGTCTTGGAAGTAGTGAGCCAACTTTTGTGATGCCAGGTGAATTCCCATTGCCAGCTTCTGGTAATGAGGATATCGTTGTTTGGATGGTGTGAGGACCTCGGAGATGAAATACACAGGCCTTTGAATCTTCTGTGTTTTTCCTTCCTCTTCTCTTTCCACCATTATGGCTATGCTGACAACTTGGCTTGTGGCTGCAATATACAATAAGAGTGGCTCCTTTTCTTTCGGGGCTGCGAGAACTGGCCGAGTTGATAACTGCCTTTTCAATTCTTCAAAGGCCTCCTGGGCTTCTTCGGTCCACTTGAAGTTGACGACTTTTTCATTAGCTGATAGAGGGGGAGTGCCTTTTCCCCGAGTCGGGAAATGAATCGACTGAGTGCTGCAAGACACCCTGTTAGTTTTTGGACATCTCGGAGCTTTTGCGGTGACTTCATGTTCTGAATTGTTGCTATCTTCTCTGGGTTGGCTTCAATTCCTCTTTCAGAAACCATGAATCCGAGTAACTTTCCCGCTGGAACACCAAATACACATTTTGCTGGATTTAATTTGATGTTGTAAGACCGAAGGCTCTGAAAGGTTTCGGCCGGGTCGGCTAGTAAATTACTTCCCTCAGCTGTCTTAACTACAATGTCATCGACATACACTTCAACATTTCTCCCGATCTGCCAGATCAAGCAATTCTGCATCATGCGCTGATATGTCGCCCCCGCATTTTTAAGTCCGAATGGCATAGTGACGTAGCAGAAACAACCAAAAGGAGTTATAAACGCGGTTAATATTTCGTCTCGTTCATATAATCGGATTTGATGATAACCCGAGTATGCATCGAGGAAACATAGTCTTTCACACCCAGATGTGGAATCCACAATCTGATCGATGCGAGGAAGGGGGAAGTGGTCTTTTGGACAAACTTTGTTGAGATGACGGAAATCAACGCAAGTTCTCCAAGGTTTATCTTTCTTTGGAACCATCACAGGATTTGCTAACCACTCTGAGTGGAAGATTTCCTTGATGAATCCAGCTGCTAGTAACCTTGCTATTTCTTGTCCGATGGCTTTTCTCTTTTCTGAAGAAAATCGTCTAAGGGACTCTTTCACTGGTCTTGCTTTCGGGTCAACCCGCAATTTGTGCTCAGCCAACTCCCTTGGGACTCCGGGCATGTCAGATGGCTTCCACGCAAAGATGTCCCAATTCTCACGGAGGAAGTTGATGAGCTCAAATTCCTATTTAGGATTCAGGTCAGTGGTGATGTTGGTAAACTTGTCCTCATCGTTAGGATGGATCTGCACTTTTTTGGTTTCTCCTGCTGACTCGAACAAAGATGATTTCTTGGGCTGCAACAGCTCGGATGCGTCGACGGCTTTCTTCAACTCGGCCAACTCTACTTCCGCCATTTGCTGGTCGGCTATCAATGATCCTTTTTGTAGAAACTCTTCAGCTTGTTTATAATCTCCAGATATGGTAATTACACCGCTAGGTCCTGGCATCTTTAACTTCAAATAAACATAGCACGGAATCGCCATAAATTTTGCATAAGCGGGCCGTCCGAGTAACGCGTGATAAGCGCTCGGAAAGTCGACTACCTCGAAGGTAATCTTTTCCTTCCGAAAATTATCAGGTGTACCGAAGACTACATTCAGAGTAATCATTCCTAGCGAGAGTGCTTTCTTTCCTGGAATGATTCCGTGAAATTCCAAGTAACTATTACTGAGTTTAGACATCGGGATGTTCATACCTTTTAAGTTACTAGCATATAAAATATTTATGCCACTGCCTCCATCCATCAAGACATTCCTCAGCCTGAAATTGCCGTTCCCTGTTTCCACTAATGGGTCAACTATCAGAGCGTGTCTTCCAGGGTGAGGGATATGAGGGGGATGGTCCGATTGATCAAACGTAATCGGGACATTTGTCCACTTCATATAACTCGGAACGACTGGAGCCGCAGTGTTAACTTCTCTGATCCTCAACTTTTCAATTCTCTTCGATTCTCGGCCTGCGAAAATGACCAGAACTCCGTCTTCCCGAGGAAAACCTTCACTGTCCAGATCTGGGCTTCCTTCCTTTTTTCTTTCCCTTGTCCTGCTGTGGCCTGGTCTTTGCATTTTGTGCCGCTCTCTTGATCAATCGGCACTGCCTGGCGGTATGCTTCGGGAAAACTGTCTTTCCCTCAGCATCTTGGGTGGTATGAAGAGGACAAGGCTGGTTTAGGATATCATCATCATTTGAAGGCCTTTTCTGACGAGGCTGCCACTCCTTCCTTGGCTGATTTTTGCTATGGATTCCTGCCGCGCTTGCGGCCGCTACTAATTCGGCATCTGTTGGTGCTCCTTCTGCTTTTCTCCTACCGCCCCGCCTCCATTCTTTTACTTGGGGTTGGAGGCCGAGTTGTTACCACTTCGATACTGCTGAGTCTTCTGCCGAATTTCCTCTTCCCCATTGGCATATTTGTTTGCGATTTCCATCAATCTGCCAAGTGAAGTGACGTCAGGGGATCTTGCGAGCTTCAGGCTTAACTCCTTATACCTGACACCTTGCTTAAAGGCATGAATTGCTTGGAACTCGGAGACTCCTTCTACCGAGTTGTGTAATGTGATCCATCTCTGAATATATTCTCGAGTGAGCTCATTGTGACCTTGAGTGCATAACTGCAATTCAGTCATCCCTCCAGGTCTCTTGTAGGTTCCTTCGAAATTCTTGACGAAAACTCTGACTAGATCTTCCCATATCCAGATGCTGTTTGGTGGAAGCTGGTTTAGCCACGTCCGAGCTGAACCTTCCAGCATCAGGGGAAGGTGCATCATGGCTATCTCATCTCCACCTCCTCCTATCTGGACTGCTATTCTGTAGTCATCTAACCATGTCTGCGGCTTAGCATCACCTCGGTACTTGTCTACTCCTTGCGCTATCCTGAAGCGAGGGGGAATCGGGGTTGACCGGATTCTCTCACTAAAACAGATGGGGCCTGTGGCCATCGGATAACTAACTTGGTCTTGTCGGTACATCCTGGCACGATCTACTCGATTTTGCACCAAATGGCTTCGAGCATCATCTTTAATATCTCGGTATCTTTCCTCTTGATGATCCACTCGGCGCCTCTCTTGGTCCCTCCTCCGAGCTGCGTAGTCTTCATCTCTCCTCCGAGCTGCATGCTCATCATCTCTTCGAAACTCTGGGTTTCGGAACTGTTCATGACGATATTCATCATGAGGATTCCCCTTGTTCCGAGGTGAATGATTTATGTTTCTTCGGGGAGTATAAACAGACTGAGAGGTGCCTGTGAGGGGAGGCTGAGAGTGAACTCGCTGTAGTGATTGACTGACTTCAGCGTTCTGCTCCACTGCTTTTTGTAACAGGAATGCTAAGTGCTCTATTCCTTCGGCTGCTGAACCACTCGGCTGCAAGGAATTTGCAATCCGAGTAGCTGCTATTAGATTTTCCATTGGGGTATCCAGAGCTCGGAAAGATCGGTTTTCGCCATTCCCCCTTAGTTGCCGACTGGTTCTACTCTGCTTGAGGCGGGCCACCTCCCGAGCCTGATGCTTCAATGTATTCTGCAATTCGGTTAGACGTTGCCGTTCAGCTAGATTGGTTAGCCTGGCTGCCTCTAGGTGTTGCCCTTCTGGAGTCGAGGTGTCTATGGGGGTTTGCAACATCTGCTCTGCTGTTTCTGCCGCCGCTTGTTCTTCCCGAGTAAGGGGCCGTCGACTGGAACCTCCAAGCTCTAGACGCCTGAAAGCGGATGTCCGTCGACGTCCTCCTCCGAGTGGTATCTCTTCGTTGCCCCGAGCTACTTCGTTAGTCCGATCTCCGCCTTCTCTGGTTGGTGACCCTTGAGGTGGTGGAGTTCCATCCATACAAACTTCGGCCATGGTGACAGGAGAACCGTTGCTCCCCTCTTGCTCGGCCTCTGGCTCTGGGTCAGACATCAGAAGGTCATCATCTTCACCAGAGTTGAAGATGTGCAGAAGTGATGCAGTCGGACCTTCCTTTGCGATCAGCTCGCTAATGGCCTGCTGAGCTGACTCCACAGAATCGATGACCGCTACCTGCTGGATCGGGCGAGGCTTGTTCCGATAGGGAACGCGTGGGAGGCCTGACCTCTTCTTCTTGTGGGGGATAGGCCACAGAACCTGGGTCTGAGGACGCGCTGATAACTGGAGGCGAAGAGCCCCCGATGCATCGGCTCGAAAGTGTACGCTGCCCCTTGAGGGCAGCAGCTGCACCTGGAGTGGCGCATCCGCCAGCCATGCGGACTCGTCGGCCACAAAGGCTAACGATCCGAAGAGAAAACTCTTGCCGTGGACGAGTTCAGGACCGCGGGTCGACGACGAAGACGAAAGGAATCCCATCTCTACGGTTGCTGATCAGCTCAGCCCCAAGGTGGGCGCCAATTGTTGTAGTTATATACCTAACAATAGATATAGGGGTAATGATGGAGCTATGAAGATCTGTACGTAAAGATGGTAACACAAAGAGGAGTTATACAGGTTAGGCCTCTCCTTGGAGATAACAACCTTAATCCTGTCCCAGATGAACCGGGGTGTTCTTGCTCAAAGTGTCGATGGGTGTCCTTCTATGGTGGAAAGGATGGGCTTATATAGAGTGCGCCCTGTCCCTTCGCTGCCCAATAATGAGTTTTAATTACAGAGTTAATGATGGCTGTTATTACAATGAGAAACGTCTCCCTTTACAGTCATTTAAGTAGGGGTAACGCATATGGATTTAATGTCTTGGCGGCTCTTCCTCTTCTTGTCCAAGCGTCGTGCAGCTCGGCTTTTCTTGCTTCCGAGTAACCAGCTGGCTCGGTCGGCGGTGCTTTGCTCCGAGTAACGCCTTACTCGGCAAGGCCTTGTCCGAGTAGGGCTACCTTTGTAGTAGTGTCATCCGAATAAACTAACTACTCGGAAGACTCTGGCCTTATCCGAGTAGCTTCTTACTCGGATAAAAAGAGAGAGGAAGAGGTTTTTTGTTTACGTTTTATTTTATAGATGTTTTCAAAGAGATGGTTATGTTAGGGATACCCTCTGATATAAGGTACATGAGGGTATACCCTAGGTATTACCACGACAGCGGCCGAACCGGTACAGGCCCAGTCAAACAAAAAAACAAACAAAAAAATGTGAGGCAAAAAAAACCTTCCTGTGAATCTGAGATAAAATCAGTGGTGGATCGGTCGACTAAGTCGACTGAGAATTAGCCGGACCGTTCAAATTACAAGTATATGCCATTTTTATCTGCATTATATCCCCATTTCAGTCACCATTCTGCACAAAGACAGGTCACTTATTCCGTCATCTCCACTATGCACCCGACAATCTGCAATTATTCAAGTCAAACCCCAAGCCTGCATAGACAAAACAAGAACGGTAAGTACAAGAAGAAATCAAGTCTTTCTACCATCATTTGTCAGAGATAGAACGGCCACCTGAATTCTGCCGTCAGACGTGCCAACGACGAGGACGTCCCCGTCGGCGTCCACGGCCATGCACTGGACCCGGCAGCCGGCGCCGCCGGCCTGAAGGGCGCCGATCTTGACGAACTTCTCCCTGGACCAGATCTCCACGGCGCCGTTCCTGGAGCCGAGGTACACCAGGTCGGCGCTCACCACCAGTGACCGCACCTCCGCCGGCGACGGTATCGACCCAACCAGGTTGTAGTTGGAGCTGTTCCATATCTTGACGGAGGCGCCGTCGAGGGGGGTGCTGCCGGTGTAGAGCAGGCCGTCGTGGACCTGCAGGGAGTAGACGGGGTTGGACTTGCCGAGGATCCTCTTGTTGCCGTGCTGGATGACGCCGAGCGTGCCGCTGGCCAGGTCGATCTCCTGGATGCTGCCGTCGTTGCAGCCGCAGAAGAGCTTGCCGTGCACCAGCGCCATGGACCGCACCGACTTGCTCGGGTTCAGCACCTTGGGGCTGCCGCCGTTCCAGCTCAGCGTCTTCACGCCGGCGCCCTGCGGCACAAAGCACGCCATGGCGCTCGCCACCGCCAGGTTCTGCACCGGGTCCCTCGTCTCGTACACCTCCGCGCACCGCAGGCCCTCCCTGAACTGCCACACCCTTATGGTTCTGTCCATGGATCCGCTGTAGAGCTTCTCCTCCGAGGGTAGGATCGACAAGCTGGTGATGGCTTTCGTGTGCTCCTGGGATTCCTGGACGAGGCGAAGGATGTTCTCGCTTCCCTCCCACACCTGAACGTTAAACATTTTTCAGACCTGAACTTAATTGTCAGTGGTACTGAAATTCTGAAAGAGCGACCTTCAGTGTCCCATCAGAGTGGCCGGAGAAGATGTAGCTCTTGAAGTAAACGAGGGACGTGACCTCCCCGTTGGAGCTGCAGTCCGCGCTGTTGAGCTCCTTGTGGTTCCACATGTCCTGCCACAAGAACAAGAAAGTTTCTTCAGCAAAGATTTTTAATCTTCTATAAGTACTGCAACCTTTGTGAATTCGGATTTGATGGTCTTACGATGCTAGACTCCTGTCCATCTGACAGCAGCTTGAGCATCTCGAACGCGAGGCCGGACGATTTCTTCAGCTCCCTCAGCGTCCTCAGCACGTCCTTGATGTACGTCGTGATGTCTTGCATTCCCTCTGAATAAACGTCAAGAGTTTTTGAGAATAAATCAGAGTGGGAACATTTGAGTTTACAGCTTCTCGGCGGAATGATCGTTGAGCAGCGAGTAACCAACCGCGGTCGTTCATGAAGCTCCTCAGCGCCACCATGGCGAGGGCCCTGTCGCTGCCGTGCTTGGCGGACCTGAGCACGAGCACGAGCTGCCGGAGCAGGCACACCCGCGCGGCGCCCAGCACGCCGGTGTCCGGGAGGGTGGAGAGCATGTGGACGAGCCATGCCGCGCACACCAGGCTCGCCGCGAACAGCTCCGCGTTCTTGCTCTCCAGGCACTCGGACAGGGCCTCCAGCACCAGCCCGAACTCGTGGCTCACCAGCGCGTACGCCGTCTTCCTCTCCCACTCCGACGCCGCCTTCTCCTCCCCGGCCGTGTTGTCCTCGCCGCCGTCGGCCCCGCGAACGACGCTCAGCTCCTGCGACTGCCTGTACCTCTCCTTCACCCTGGCGAGCTTCAGCATGGCTGACCGCGCGAGCGGCCGCCCCGACGACGAGAATTTCCCGGGGAGGTTCATGATGGTCTCGGCGGCCAGCAGCTGGCTCCTCGGGAAATCCGAGTTCTTGAGGCACTGCACGAGGCTGTCCATCGCCTCCTCGCGGTACATGCTTATCTTCCTCGGCTCCACCTGACAATAAAATCAAATCATCAGAATTGTCCACAAGAGCCAATCCATATATGAATCATTCTGCAAGCTGATCTGAATACCAAGAGATCGAGCTGAAGAAGAAGCCCTGCGACGACGGGGCTCTGCTCCGGCGTGGTGGACTGGAGATACACGAGGAGAGTGTGCATCATGCTGAAGGAGCCCCCCTCTTTGATCGCCCGGAGCACACGTTCCGCCGCCGATCGCCTGAAGAATGCAGGGTCGGCAAGTCAGCACTTGCAGAGCTTGGAGGAATGTGGAATTAACCTGTTGATCTCGTTGAGATGATGCCCTACTTTTTCAGCTTCAGGAGCTCGGAGAGGAAGCGCACGATTTCGAACTTGTCGGCGTCGCTGACGACGTGGAAGGCGTCCAGGACGGCGCCCACCGCAAGCTTCTCCACGATGCTGCTCCGGCAGTGGCCGTCTTCGGCGATGCATCGCAGCAGGACCCTCATGGCGGCCACCCTTACCTCCACCTGCTCGGCCTCCAGGATCAGCGCCGTGCTCCTCACGAACCTCTCGGACACCAGAGCGGACCTCGGCACCGGCGGCGTGCTCTCACGGCCGACGGCTGAGTCGGAGAGGATCTGGCTGAGGAGGATCACCGACGCGGACTTGGGCTTGACGCACATGTTCAGCACGTCCGTCTCGTCGGCTCGCCGGATGGTGGCCACCAGCGCTTCGCCCATGTCCATCTCCACGAGCTGCTCCACGGACGGAGACAGGAGGAAGATGAGCACGACGGCCTCGACGAGCCCTTTCTTGAAGAGCGCGACCAGGCAGTCGACGTCGGTGTCCACCCGCGTCAGCGTCTGCACGACGCCGTCGTCGCGGGAGGCGAGCTCGGCGAGGAGGAACACGGCCAGCTGCAGCACCTGCGCGCTGACGGAGTTGAAGAGGATCTCCACGAAGCCGTTGATGACGGCGGGCTTTGCCAGCGCGGAGAAGAAGGCCTGCTCGGCGGCGCCGGCCTCGCGCCACAGCCGCTCGATCCGGACCACGGACTTCTCCGACTCGGCCAGCTCCTCGGACGTGCAGAGGCAGGACACCGCGGCGCGGAGCTCGCCCACGGCGCTCTCCACCGTGGCCTGCACGATGACGCTGGTCGGCGACGGCGCGCTCGCCTGGCTGCCGGTGGCGTCTGGGGACGGCGAGTTGATCTTGAACGCGGGGGCTGGGCTCTCCATCCTCGCGGACGGCGTTCTGGGCAGCAGTACCGCGGGCGTGGCGGGCGTGGGCGGCGTGATGGGCGTTGCCGGAGGGCTCTGCTCGCGCCAGCCGGCGATGAGGCGCTTGAGGACGTAGTTGGTCTTGGGGAGGGCGCCGCCGTGGAGGTGCTGGCGGGTGATGGGGCAGGTGGCGTTGCCGCGGTCGAGCCACTCTTGGATGGCGCGGCGCTCGTACGTCTGGCCGGTCTCGAGGGTGACGGGGTCGTCGAACACCTGGCTGGTGATCGGGCACACGAAGTCCTTGGGCGTCGTCGCCGCCGAATGCTGGTGCTGCCGCGCCTGCAGCTCGGCGTCGCCGCCCATCGGGGACCTGTATGTATTCAGATTCAGACCGGCAACGTCGGTGCAACCTAGGCTGGAGAATGGTGTTTTGGAAGCGAGCGGAATGGTTTACCTTGAGGGCTCCGGAGGAGAGAGGCGGATGCGGCCGGCGCCGTCGTCGCCGCTTGGAGGAACCCTGCGTGGCTTGGACAGTGGCGACGCCGCTTGCTTTTCCTAAGAGACAAGGCAGCAGCATTGGGAACTCAGCTTCGGAGGGAGAAGCAAACGAGGGTTTTGTTCTACCATGCGGAGTTTGGTTTTTCTACAGATATTTTTTTCAGTTTTGAGATCTTCTGTTTTGAAGTTTTAAATTCAGATTTTCTAAGACATATCTAGATGAGCTCTAAGATAAAGCACATCTAAATTCAATCAAACTTGAACGAAAAAGATAAAACATTAAAAAAATAATTTAAACAAATCTTCATGTAAAATCAATAGCATAAAACTTAGATGTGCTTTAAATTTGTGTAAGTTTTGAAACAATATGGACCGAATCCTTGCAAAGACATTTATGTTTAATACCAATAAAATGTTGCCACATGTAAAAGAGATAGCTCCACATGCATGTGTATTTGAGTAGGTTATTTTTATATCTCTTATTTTCTTGTCAAATTAAGAGACCCATAGTACTACTCGAGACCCCCCCTCTCTCTCTCTCTCCTAAACAAATCCAAAGACTTTATTCCATCTTAGCAAATATGAATCATTTTTATATTTTAAATTATAATACTTCCTCCGATCCAAATTAATTGACACATACTTAGTACAACTTTGTACTAGAGTTGTACTAAGTGTGTGTCAATTAATATGGATCGGAGGGAGTATCATTTTTGAAACTTTTTAAATATTTATACTCCTGCCGTTCAAGATATTTCAAACAAGAGTAATCTTGGATACATTTTAAACATGTTTAAATTTTAACATCTCAATCCATTTATTTCATTTTTGAATATGTTTATTTTCAACCGCTTTCTTGAAACAATGAACTCAATTAATTTTAATGAGTGAAATCTATCTATTGAAAGAGTAAAATAATGTATTTAAAAAAATTAAAGTTATTTTTAAATGAGTGAAATAAATGAAAATGAGAATAAGGAAACCATATGAAATGAGATGACATGCATCTCATTTTTTACAGGAGAAGAGATGTCATTTGACTTATACTCACTTCGTTGGACTATTTAGTTTAGCTTGCAAAACAGTTTTACATTATGGAACTGAGTGAGTAGTATATAATATTTTTTCAATTTCATATAGGTTAATTTTTTTCTTTGAAGTTTGAAGGATTGGCTCCTATTCTTCATAGGAATAAGAGCCCATTCCTACAAATCTAAGGGCTTTAAATAAAAGATAATGGTTTTGTATACGCTTGCTACATCCATGCTACACCCACGCTGGAAAACACAACAAGTTAAATAAAAAAAATCTGGAATTTTATAGGATTTATCATACACAAATGTTTTAGGTGCTTGCAAAATTTAGTGGTCAAATGACATCTGAAGAGCCCTCTACAGAAAAAAAATCTACAATCTATGCTCAAAGTATGTACACTGTTTATGTAGATTTTTTTACAGAGCTCGTCGTGGGTGTAGCAAGGGTGGGTGTAACCACAACTTTCTCTAGAGAAAAATTTCCTACAAAAAGTAATATCTTAAACACATCATTTATTTATCAACTATGGCCTATGGGAGTAAGTTTAATTCATTTCGGCATACTGATAGGTCTGCCTATGTGTAAACGATTTTGCTTCACGTACGACCTTTCTGGTACGATAATCGTACGACACTTCTATCCCATAGCAGGTTCATTCCTAATCCTTGAGGCTGTGACCCAAGGTCCAGCCCATACCCAAATCCATAATAGAGTACAGTTCCCTAATCCAGGAGATAACGAAATCACTAGTTTTAAAAGTACTCGTAATAACGAACGGCGAGCTTCCTCCGCGCCGGTCAAATGATGCGTTCTTGAGCTTTTTCTGGTTTTCCTGTTTTTAGAGGCACGACTGCCTCTCGCGGAGGCACGATAGTGCCTTTTCATGGAGGCACGAGTGCCTTTCGCGGAGGCACGAGTGCCTTTCGCGGAGGCACGATAATGTCTTTCGCGGAGGCACGACTCGTGCCTCCTTTTTTGAGGCACTACTCGTGTTGCCTTCGCGGGAAAACCGTACGAAAACTGGGAAAATTGAAAAAATTACCGAAAAAACCAATTTTAAACACCAAAAATACGTACAAAAAATTTAAGAAAACAAAATCATGAGGGGACACTGTAAACGCGACACGTGGCGTTGTTCTTTGGACTGGACCGCGAACGAGTACAGTAGAATTAGTTGCTCTTAGGAGATAGTCAATCGCTAATTAGCGGGTACCCTCTCGCGCGCCTCCGCAGAGGTCACTTTTGACGCTTTGTGAATCCGACACGTGTCACGTTTTTATTGTGCCCCGCGCGAACAACAATTGTGGCTGCGCGCGGACTCTTCTCTGGCTGCGCGCGGATCTGTGGCTGGAAAAAACTGCGGCTGTGGCTCAAAATACTGTGGCTTTGGCTGAAAACTGGGCCGTGGCAGAGAGTTGTGGCTGAAAATACTGTGCTTATGGCTGAAAAAACTGTGGCTGTGGGGCTGTGGCTGAAAAACTGAGTTGTGGCAGGACTGTGGCTGTGGGGCTGTGTCTGAAAAACTGAGCTGTGGCAGGACTGTGACTACGCGGAAAACTGTGGCTGGATCTGACCTCAAGGTGGCTGCGCGTTGTGCGTCCAAAACATGCCACATGGCGATACCGTAGTGCGTAAAAAATGACCTCTGCGGGGGCGTGCGAAAGGGTACCCGCTAATTAGTTGCTCCCCATGAGATAAGACCTCCCGCAATGGTAGTATCATAAGGTTAGTATCATGCACATGATACTAGTGTATGATACTACCTCCATAATGCATAGTATCATAACTTAGTATCATAAGTAGTATTATTTATTGACATGCAAGACACATACTAGCCTAGCATTTATTATGATACGGTATCATAATATGATACTCAACCCTCTCTTTCTTCATTTAATTCTATGCCACATCATCAAAATTTTTTAGTTGGCATGCATGATACTCGCTATGATACTCCCATTGCGGGAGGTCTAAGGCAGCATGCTAGTTGAAAAAGAAAAAGAAATTACATTACTTTTAAGAGGTGGGGCCTACCAAAACAGAAGATGCCGCTGATCCAGCCTCGGCCCAAACCCAATCCCAGCCTGTGCACAATGCAGTTTCACGTCTGTTGCCCCGCGTCGTCGTAACTAACTGCTACGCAGCGTCGTACGTTTGTCGTACAGGAAACGTCGTACGTATAGCAGCACTCATGTGTAAATTAGAGAAAAAGGTATTTTTTTGTAAGTCTGTAGAATCCCGACCATCCATCAAATTTTCTTTATGGCGTAGTTTCAGGTTGTTGAATTGTGATGAATTTGGTTTTTAACATGTTGTGGGAAGGTAAGTACTCCCTTCGGTCCTTTTTGTTCCGCATATGAAATTTGTCTAATGCCAATTTTTGTAAAATTTGGTCAACTTTATATGAAAATATACCAGCAAAAAAACTTTATATGAAAATTATCAACATTCACAATACGAAATCAAATCATTAGATACATGATGGATTTAATTTTTATATTCTATCTTTTAGTATTGTAGATGTTGATTTTTTTTAATATAAAATAAGATCAAAGTTTATATAACTTAACTTTTACATGCGAAATAAAAAGATCAAATAGAGTAATAAGAAGGTAAGTAAGATGTAGACAAGAAAACTGTCAGCTTGTTAGACAGTAAATAAGACCAAATATCTAGTCATTCAAATGGGACTATCATAATCTGACAAGTGTGAGCGCAGCCTATTCAAACTTGATACTCCCTCCGATAATGAGCGACACTTATGGATCGGAGGGAGTATTTTTTACTTGTAGGCCGGCATCCATGTTTAATCATTGAACCACTGCATCCTAACGCTAATCATTCACAGCGATGTGTACCTCCGATTCATAAGAAATGACTTGAGCACCAATGAACTTTGTGTAGTTTCGGTTTTAAAAAACTTATTTAGTTTCAGTCTGCGTCATGGTTCAGACAAGCAGCTAAGCGCGCGCACACACCTGTTTTCCGGCGTAGAGCTCGGATGAAGAATCCTCCGTGCTGTCGTCGGAAGGCGTCGCCGGCGAGTACTCTGCCCGGAGTCTGGACGCCGGGCTCCCTCTGCCGACCTGCGGCGGCTTCTTCTTCTGCTGCTGCACTATGAGGTGCGGAGCCACACGCTGCGGGTAGAGGCTCGGCGGCCTCATCATTTCCCTCCGGCCCTTGACGCTGCCCTGCCGCGGGTACAGGTCGCCCTCCGCCTCCGCCCACATCGGCTACAAAAACCACCGGAACCTACCGTGAGCCCGTGACTACGTTGAGCACGCTGAAAAGGATGCAAAGGACGCAGTGTGTGTGCGTGTGTAGATTTTTACGTTGTTCCGTACGCCGTTCTGCGAGCTGACGGCCCCATCGTCGGCGTCCGTCGAGGCCTCCTCGTCGCCGGTGTGGTCGTACTCGTCGGCCTGCTGGCCTACGGTGAACACGAGCTCTGGAGGAGGAGGCTGCGGCGACATCCTCGGCGCCTCGCCGGCTTCGAGGATCTTCTTTAGGTGGAGCGCGTAGGCCTTGCAGTTCACGTCCAGCACCATCTCGTATTCGCGCTCCAGGCCCCTCATCTCGTGCGCCTGCGCGCCGCTCATCAGCGACAGCACCCTCATCGCCGACAGCGCCACCGTCTCATCGGACCTGTCCTCGTCGCCCTGCGTCGCGGAGGCCACGGCCGCGGCGGCCGACGCGCGGCGCGTGGCGAAGTGCCGCATGACCGGGAGCAGGCGCGGCGCGAAGAGCGCCTCGAATGCGGCCGGCGCGAGCTCGTGGCGCGCCAGGGCCGGGTCGAGGACGAAGAGGTCGAGCACGGCCGACGCGGCGGAGGGCGCCCCGCCGCGTCGTCGCGCGGCAGACGCGAGCGCCGAGAGGAGGCAGGACAGCGGGGTGGCCGCGGGGAGGGACAGCAGCAGCCGCTCGGCGGCGCGGAGCGACGAGGGAGACGGCGAGGCGGACGGGACCGTGTCCAGCGCGTCCGATATGAGGGACAGCGCCTGGAGCGTCGCCGCCGTGTGCTGCCCCCCGCCGCCGTCCGCGGCGGCTGCGGCGGAGAGGAGGTGGCGCCGGAGGAGCGGGTCGGCGATGAGCTCCGCGAGGAACGCCGAGGCGTGCGCCACCACGGCGGAGTACGTCGGCGTTGGCACTGCCATGCTGCTTGCCTTCGCTCAGCCTCGGGTGCCGTGCCGTGCCGCCCCGCTAGCCAGCAGTGAGCAGGACACCTCGGCGATGGGGATGGTTTTGTTTCGATAAGCTTGGACTAACAAGCTCTCCCTTTCGCCGGAAGAACGGCCGTCTCCCTCGACGCGTCGCGATGCGCTAGCTGCCGACCGCTGCCGGCCGGGGAACCGTGTCCGACCTAGTCCTCCTCCCGCCATACATAATTTAAACCACGCAGACAACAAATCCCCATCCTACCCCTGCCCCTCTCTCCCATCAACCCCAAGGGCTCGTGCCCTTTTCGGCCATTTCGGCCTCTCCGTTGGGTGTTTTGGAGTGCCTAACTTTGGCAGCGGCGGGAAAGTCAAATGATATTAACGGGTTTTGTTTGAATCGCTATGACAAATCTTCGATGAGATTGGGGGTGGCTTTCGGTCACTGTCATCAAAACCTTGGCAGAGAAGGACTTGTTGCCAATTGGAAGTAATGGAGAAGAGGATGAAACAACGAAATCTCACCAACCATGGGATACGCTCGGATGCAAACATTTATCTTGCCCTAGGTTAGGATGTTATGTTTGAGCGTATAAACTGTTCATTTTACCCACGTGCTCTCCAATACATTTTGGACCGGGATAACTAGCGGACGTCAGGAGCCAGCTCTCCTTGACCGGACGAATCATTCGGTGGGAGTGATCGATCTCGAACGAAATCGTTCGGTAGAGGAGAACCCATCGCCTGAATGTTTTCCGTGGCTTTATAAAAAGCCCATTAATAACAATTAACTGAAAAAAATACTAGATTTTAGTTTTTTCTGTGACAAAATTAATGCCCAGTTTTTGCACAACAAAACCAAATGCCATCAGGTTTAATGGCAGAAAAAAGTAAAAAAAAAAGTAAAAATAATGTCGTAAACATTTGAAAACTATTTATAATTTGGCAACATATTTTGTTTACAATAGTAAGGTTTACAGAAAACAATTTATGGCATGATAAAAAAATGCATGTGTGGTCATCATAAAAAAGGTTGCCCGTGGCGAACTACAAAAACACCATGCATGTGTGTCCATGAAAGTTGCACAATCAAAAAGGCTGATCAGCAGAAAACCTATCCAAAATCATCTAAAAAAAATGCCTTGAAGAAAACACTAAAGTGGATCACAAAATGCATGGTGAAAAGCTGAATTTGCCAAAATTAATAAAACTGAATTTCCCATGGCCGTAAAAATAAAATTGCATAAAAGAATTACCATGACACACGTGTAAGAATTGACATATCGTATAAATAAAGAGTTTTCATGTTCTACAAATAAGAAATGCCATGTCACACAATTAAGAAATGCAAGTCACACACATAAGAATTGACATGTCCTACAAATAAAAATTGTCATATCACACGCATAAGAATTTCCATGTCACATAAATAAGAATTATCATGTCATACAAATGAGAATTACCATGTTCTATAAGCTATGTACAAAATAAGAATTTTCATGTCCTACCAATAGAAATTCGCCATGGATGATTTAAAAAAACAAGTGCTATGAGTTTGCCGTCTGCAACATAAGAATTTGTCATGTACAAAAAAATCCATCGCGACCTATATAAAACAATCTACAAATAAAAATATGGCAAAGTTTTCATGGGCTGAAAGCCTATTGCACCATTGTACACATGGCAATTTGCCACGTTCTACTCAAAATATCCATGTTCAACATTTCCAAACAGAAAATTACAATGTTCCACACAGTATCATGTTTTTGGTAAAAAAAACATGCCCATCATTTAAACAAAATTGACACATTCTACTAAATCTGTACGCATGAAAACATATATAAGAATTGCCATGTCCCACATATAAGAAATGCCATGTTTTAATAAATGTGTACCCCATGATAAATATGTAAGAATTGTTATGTCCCTCATATAAGAAATACCATGGAACGCAAATAATTATTTGCCATGTACAACAAATATAAAAATTGGTATATCACAAAAATAAGAATTTCCATGTTTTATTGAATGTATACCTCATGACAACATATAATAATTGCCATGTCAAATAAATAAGATGTCCATGTCTCACAAAATAAGAATTTTCATATCCTAAAAATAATAATTACCATGTCCCATAAGCTATATGAAAAAAAACAATGTCCCATGAATAATAAATTGCCATGAGTTACGATTAATTAGTAATCATACAATTCATTTACATTGGTATGATTTGTAATTAACAGGAAACAACATGTTGGCAATTGTAAAATTGCAGAAGGAGCACATTGAATCGAGAAAGAATTCTAAGCAAGTTACATGTAGAAGACGTTGCAATTCGAGATGATATTTACAAATTATAAGCATCGTCAAGATCATATATAATACTGTAATTACTTATTATTTATTTCTATTTTTTCTTAAAGGGAAATACCAGTGCCACTAATTCATTCTTCCTTAGAAAACTTCCTTATTTTGTTTTTGTTTTATTTTTGCATCATTTTTCTTTTAGAATTATTCGAATGCCAACAAGTTAGTATTTATTTTTAAAACTTATTTTTAAGTTTTATTTATTTTCTTTCTTCTTGAAGGGTAATACTAATGCCAGTAATTCATTATTACTTAGAAAACTTGATTATTTTGTTTTTGTTTTTGTTTCATTTTTTATTTAAGGATAATATAAATGCGACTATTTCATTATTTATTTAGAAGAATTTATTTATTTATTTTATTTTTATATTTTTATTTGTTCTCTAATGGTAATTCCGATGTCCCAAATTAATTCCTTCTTAGGGAATTTACATTTTGTGCTTCTATATCATGTATGTTTAGGTATGTTAAGCCCAAGTATCTAATGAGCTTGTATTGATTGGTTGCATAGGGCCGATTGCTCCTTTACACAAGGTGTTCCATGTATCTTATACATTTTTCCAAGTGACTTTCTCAGCAGGTTGTTCCTTCCACCATAGTTGAAAGTACCCTCGTCCATATACTCATATTCCATTACTCTGATTTGTGACCAAGTGCTTTCAAGTTCACCTAGCACGTCATACGTGTTGGTTAACATGCATTCACAATTCAGATTCCATAGAATGAATTATGGTGTATTGGACAATCATTCATAAGTGACGGTGAGTGCGATACTCATCATCATCTTCCTTGATTACGGAGTTGTCCGGTGTATCTCCTAGCAGTTCTTCGTATTATGTTTAGCAAGTCATTACTAATGAGTATGTCTCTAATGGTGTTGGTACACATCAATGAAGTAAGACCCATTTACCTTAAGTTCTATCATACTAAAAGAGCCATAGTTATAAACATTGGTATGACGCTATCTACAATGATATTTGCTAAGACATGAAGATTAAGTTCATAATATGGAGTTCATGTTTCAAAAAAAAAAACAATTCTGGAACTCCCACTCAGACAAACATCCCTCATAGTTTGTTCTAAGTGATTACACGATCCTTGAAGAACATACCTCCCCCGTGTGACACGACCATCAGTATGTTGTTCAAGGTAGGCCATCATGCCAATCACATCATCCATATGACTCATGCTCGACCTTTCGGTCTCTTGTGTTCCGAGGCCATGTCTGCAGATGCCAGGCTCGCCACAATAACCTTAGTGAGTATATGCCGCGTATGCAAGGCCATGTTTCTGGACATGCTAGGCTTGCTCCACCCATCTTTTGTGAACGTAAAAATGTTTGACACCCGTGTGACACGTGATGCCTCCATAATGAAGAACTTTCCATATGGTGCTTCACTAAGGAAGGACACTTTGTTGGATTAGTGAGGGATCATCCTATTATGCTACCGTCGTATATCTAACATATTAGCAAAACAGGATGCAACAGTATAAATCATACATGCTATGATTCCCCCCGACATGCAAATTAAAGTTGAAAACGCCTTTCTACTTTATCTTTTGCAAGTTTTACGTGGCTGCTAGGGGTTTCGAGAAAAGAACCGCTTTCTATCCTGCGAAAACAAGCCACAACACCAATCCCGCAATTGTCTCTATTACACCCCTGTCGGGGCCCTCCGTTGCAAACATCTTCGCATCGCTAATGCAGAGAGACAGACACCCCCATCCACTTTATATGGTAGAAGCCATATGTCAAGCGTGGAACCAGTCTCGCGTAAACGCGTAAGGTCGGTCGGGGGACGCTTCATCAAACATTGCCGCAACGCTAAATGAGTACACGTGAGAGGGTAACAATTGGAGAATTGATGCCCACATACTAGATGTGTTCTATCCGTACAATACATCTACACATAGCCTTGCTCTGATACCACTGTTGGGGTTCGGGGCAGAAAACACAATTTTTTCATAACCTACGAGACCCATACCCAAGACCTATGCTATGGCGATGCAAGTAACGGACAGAAATAGATCACATACCAGTATGTAGTCCGTTAAGCGGGAAACGTTCCCGCATGAACGTGGTTGGTGTAGTCGTACCGGCAATCCCCGATGCCGCGCAGATCCACGATGACTCCTGTAGCCACCCGATCCTTGTAGACCGATGACGGGATTACGTCCCCGTCGAAACGTTGTCGATGAAGACCTCGCGATACGACCACGACGATGAAGTAGCACCACAAGTGTAGTGCCTCGCGGGATTATACACATACAGTATACCCGACGTCCCTCCGGGCTCCGAACCAGTAGAGCAGCGGAAAGAAGATGGATTCGGATCCCGATTCCAACAGCACGACGGCGTGCGTATAGTGGAGAAATCCCCAACCAAGTGTAGACTCCAAACAAGGGGAGTCCACTCGAGGAAGGAGAAAGGAGGGAGAGAGATGAGAAACTTGTCTCAAATTTGGATGTGTAGAAAAGGGCACCCTACCCCTCCTTATATAGGCCAAGGAGGGGGGCAACCTCCCCTCAACTTCCCATGTGGGACTAATCCCAAGGCGAGGGGGGGGCAAATGCGCCCCTAGGGGGGGGCATGGGCCCCTTCATGGTGCCATGGCCCATGGGGGAGGACTCCCTCTCCCCCTAATGGGCCCTATGAGGCCCATATGCCTTTTAATTCATTTTTAATTATATTTAAATACATTTTAATATTTAATCCAGATAATTAAATAATAAAATATATATTAAACATTATTAAATATATTTTGAACCTTTCAAAATACCCGGAACAACTTCCGGCCTTCATCGGAACAATTCCGGTGTTCTCTCCAATTTCTCCGGTGATCCCGAATCAATCCTTACTGCGTCGAGTACCCTTAAGTGTAACACCCTACGGTCCGGGAAAACAGCAGATATGATCGAGACAATTCTCATTGATCAATGACTAATCAATTGGACCTGGTTACAATCCTTGATAGCCCCTGCGCTTCCATCGAATGAACTTCAATCGCTGTTGGATCCGTTAACCGTGTGCCTGTTCCCTTTGTCCTGGGGTACTTTGCTTGTCCGAGGTTTGATCATCGGTATCCACTATACCTAGTTCGTCCTCGTTCTCAGCAAACAAGTTTACTCGTTCCCGTGATATTACAATTCCGTGACCTAGTCACACGTTTGCAAACTTATGATGTAACATCACCGAGTGGGCCCAGAGTACCTATCCGTCACACGGATGGACAAATCCCGCTTTGATCTATTTGCATACTCATTAACATATCTATTTTGAATACCTGAAGTACTCCTTTATGTCCAGCATATTTCAGTCAGGCGGTGGGTAGCAAATCAAGGCATCCTAATAGACAGTAATTACGTATGATCATTACGGTCTAAGGATCTGGTCACTACGTTATAGTTATCGCAATGTCGAACTATGTGACTTGATCACATCGCAACACTTCTGGTGGGTGTATGTCCATCATATCATTATCCAATGATACGACTCCATTGTCAACAGACGCCATTGTCTCATGATCAGGAAACCTTGATCATCAATCGCCCAATGGACTAGTATACTAGGGTTTACTACGGACCTGGTTGTTTGTATACCACACATGTATTAATGTTTCCGCTTAATACAGTTATAGCATAGTATCAAACGTATTATGAACTAATGGAATATGCTCGATAAAACATATTTTATTTGCCTCTAAGGCACATTCCCAACATATGTCTCTATTTACTCATAAGAAAAGTAACTGATACGAATAAAATCATTATTTAAGAAAAGTGACAGTTACATACATGGAAAATCCAAATACCACTAATTTATTCTTTTTTGGCAAGACGTTTTTGTTTTATCTTTGTGTTCATTTAATTCTTATGGTGATATCACCATAAGTATTAGAATTTTATACGTTTGTTGAAGCCGCTAAGAGTGATCACAACTTTGATGCCCATAAACCATATTATCTAGGATTTCTAGAAGAACCAAAAAAATTGGTATTGTTAATACAATAATAACATAAGGCTAACCAGTGTCATCGTTCGTGCATCTCTGATTGCCTACATTCATAAGGCCTTCACCTCACATGAACATGATGCCCCTCCCGCGCATTTACGTGCCCATTAACTTTAGTTCTGATACTGTGACTGCATAATGCTTATAAATCCAGACTTTCATGCCCGTTCTGATATTTTTATGTAATGCAGCTGATATGCAAAAGTTCCTTACAAGTTCTAGATCATCCCTTTAGTTGTTTATAAAGTAATAATGCTCTCTAATAAGATATCCATATATGTAAGCTTCCTTTTGTCATTGCCGTAATACATATTTATTTATTAGAACAAGTCTTCTTGAGCTAACTCAAAACATAACATTTTACCAGATCTCTTATTTTGAATTGTCTCGATATTTCGTGTCTGCACTGCCACTCCTTATAAGGCACTATGCACGAACATTGATATGAACGCCTCATATGATATCCTAATTTTGTTTGAATTCCACTCTTTGAAGTTATAGAAATATAGTTATACAATTTTCTCCCATTGTACTGAACAAATGGAAGGGCACAATAATCAAGATCTTTCTTGTGGGTCTTGCATAAAAGTAGACAAAGCCAATGAATTATGTGATTCCATTCTTATGCAAAACTTATTACTCCTTAGTTATCTAGTCTTTGCAGTATTGTATGATAGAGTTGATGCATGGTCTGTGAACTAGAATGGACTCTCAACCAAGTCGTATGACTCGTTTTCAACAGGTGCACATAAGGTTACTCTCTTATATATATATGGTATGTCATAGTATGGTATTACTACTTAGTGTTTCTATGTGAGATATTGCTTCATTGATGACTAATGTTGTTTGTCCGATTTTGTAACTTGGTACGATTGAGTAGTGCAATACTTTTCAACTATTTGCACCTTTTAAATTTGAATAAAAACATTATATATCTCTTCGGCACTTCATATATGCATACAAATTATGAAAAATCTTATTATGCTATCACAAAATAGACGGACGAAGCAACGCACGCCATCAATGGTCTAGATATAGACTCTCGCTTTATATTACTTTGTCTCCGTTTTTACATCTTGATTTCTTTACTTGATGTTCTTACTTATATTTGTAGCATGTCACCACAAAAATTATTTTTGTTATCATTTAACTACTCGAGGACGAGCAGGATTTAAGCTTGGGGATGTTGATACATCCCAAACATATGTATATTTTTTGCTTGTTCCATACTTATTTATGTGACTTTGCTATATGCTTTGATGCATTTTCATATCATTGTACAACATATTTGGGACTAACCTATTAAGCCCCTGCCCAGTGCCAGTTCCTGTCTGTTATTGTCTGTGCATCGCAGAAAAAGATGAAAAATCAATATTGCGAGAAAATTCCAGAAATTCTTATTTGTCGGAAGACTCCAGAAGCCCGAAATGCACGCGGAGTGGGCCACCCTTGGCCATGACGTGTTATAGTTACCATGCTTTTATGATGTTTTTACTAGGATACGATGGATTATGAGATTATGTCCAGATTATGTAAATTATATATTTGATCCTCTTTTATATTTTGTTCTTAATTTTTCTTGCATGTTCTCCGTTGTAATTTATTGCTTTGGTCAAGTAGTAGATTGCGACTCCACGAGGGAGCGTTATGCTAGATTGTAGGTTCATGCCTCCCGATGTCCATCTTAAGTGACAGAAACATGGGACTAGGGAATGTGTTGTTTCCACTAAGGGTAAACAGTGGTGCTTGTGACTGCGTATTACAAGTGTTGCTTACATTACGCATTGAGTGTTAATGCAGTTGTCCATTGCTTATGGTTTACAACATATAGTTGTGGCTCGCAGCTTAATACCAGGGAGATGTTCTGGATTAGATATCTCAAGGTGGATGATTAGGAAGTAGATGCGTATGCATTATCTGATAGCATAATTAGCATTGTGGTGCGTTTATAATTCTGTCAATTTCCCAATTATAATTTTTTTCACCCAGCATAAGTTTTATTGTCTTTTGGGAGAGAGGTGTCACTAGTGAATGCCATGATACCTCGGTCCATATTCCGACCATATATTTACACCCGCATCAATTTAGTCATTTATATTTCCTTTTGTTGTTTTACTTCCCAGTTCCTCTATCCTATACATGTAAGCTTTCGTAAATGGCAAGAGAGGGGATTGACAACCCCCCTGACTCGTTGGGTGCGAGAGTATTTTTTGTCTTGTGTGCAGGTCCAGGTCAACTTGCCGGTCATCCAATTTCTTGCGCCATTTGAGGGGACCACCAAATTGTAGCATTCGGAGTCCTACACTGGATTCGATAAACCTTGGTATCTTTCCTGAGGTAAATTTGCTACTATCTGCATCACCACTTTACACTTGGGGTAACCAATGAGAGTGTATGATCCACTCCATCACAGCCCTAGGGATGGCTCCTCCTCAAGAAGGCAGCCCCCTTCCCCCTTCATGTAGATGAGGAGGGGCAACCCCTTGAGACACGACTTGATCGTGTCATTGGGATACCCCTCTCTCCCCTCTGTAGATCTAATCTCTCTCTCCCTCTCTCTCCCGAAGGGCTGATCCCCCCTCCTCAAAATTCCCGTGCCATCGAGCTCTGGATGGTTGAGCTCTGGAAGATCAGCTGCACCGTATGTGTGGACTTGTCGTGGAGAGATCGTACCTTTGATCTTCATTCGAGGTACTCCAAATTGGATTTTGTTTGAGGGACTGCACTTCATCACGCTTCCTCGACTCTCCTTCTTCTTCCGATGCGAGAGAACTTCAATTAAACAGTTGTAACGGTAATAGATCGCTAACCTTGTATGCATCTACCTAGATATCTTGGGACTTGGGTTTTGTAGTATCGGATTTTGTTTTATTTTCTACTCTGAATCCCAATACTATGTTTACATGAAACCTATCCGGCCACGTATTATATATTCTTGTCTTCTATGGCAAGCTTTTGGGAAACCTTTCTTTTTATCCGTACTAGGCCCCTGTAGGCGTCCCATGACAAATCCCTCCAAGAGGTCTATGATCTGGCCCATGAGGCGAAAGCCAAAATGGTGAGAGACCCCTAATACGGGGCCCTGTGATATATATATATAGATGCGTATAGTGATGCGAACTATAGGTGGTCCAAACTTTCATTCTTCATTGTTTCCTCATTTTCCAATGATTTTATTTATTTCCTATTTGAGAGCAATAGGGTCCAAGATTACCTGCAGCCTACTCGCTAGAGCAACCCACCCACGCCCAACACCGCTTTCATTCTCTCTCCTCGCCTCCACCAGTGCCTTATCCCCTACCCTCCCCTCTCTCTCTCTCTCTCTCTCTTCCTCGCTCTCACCTCTTTCTTTATCCATCGACCTCACACATCGCCCTCTCCCCTTTATCTTCTATCCCAGATCCAGGAATATAGCCATGCTCCACCTCCCCGTCGACCTCACCCAGATCCAGTCGTGATCCACCTCCTTCCACTATCCGCCGGTCATCATAGATTAACCTCCACCACCACAGACCTTCTTGATCACGCACTCCTCATGCTTTCTGACCAGTCGCAACGATAAAACTGCACGGTCCGGCCTCCCCTCCTTCCTTGTCCACCGGTGAGTTCTTCTATGATCACTAGCGGACCACCAACTGGTAGCCTCCTCCTACTGACTGTCGTAGATAGTGGACGACGACAATCATCCTATCATGGAGGTAAATTACCTATCACATCAGTCACCACCACCTGGGCTTCTCCCCGGCCTTGGGCGGATCACGTCCATGGTGTCTCTCAAGCAACTAGAATCACATGGTCGGCCACAACCGGGATTTTTGAAGTACTATTCGTTTACGCATATGTACAAATATTTGGTTGCACCCTATGTTTGATCCATTCACACTCTCGGGAAGTAAGGATCACTTTATATTTTTCTATTGCATACAAATAACTTTATTGGCACCAAATGATTGTACTTGTGGCACATTATTCTTTTACCAGCACTGTCTGAATCCCGATGTGGTTCTTCATTATTCTAGTTTGCAACTTTTGGATTATCTTTGAAAGACTCATCTATGTAGATGTATACAAAAAAACTCTCCAAACTTGTCCAAAATTCACAGATTTGGTGTATTGTCAACTTTGACCAATATACATATATGGTTGTGAACATATTCAAAGGGAGGGCTGCACTTTACGATGTATAATTTTGTCCTATTGTTATATTAATCCATGTCTTGATGGAAAGTGAGGGTTGCACCTTCCACTTTTGAATAAGGAATTTTCGTAAAGCAGGAAATGGGAACCTTTTCTAAAGAGTGGTGCAGATCTGAAATCATACATACAATCCAGATTTAGAGGACCCTATGTACAACATACCAAAACCACTAACCACATGATTATACAATTCTACATAATGAAAAGAGATGTTCTCACTAGTAATGTTTTGATGTGTTTGTGAGACAAAATCCATTCTTCCTATTAAGACATGGTTTTTGGATATTGACTAAATTATCAAATCGCCATTTTAAAATGGATGGTTGAGATTGCATGCACTAAATCTTAACTCGTACTACTAATGTGGTTGGATTTGATATCCAAAATAATAAGATAACCATTATGGCATGCATTTATAAAAAGTGTGTTGGATATGGATGAACTAACATAGCAATGCAGTAATGACTCTATATAAGGATGTGAATCAATGAAAAAAATAGCGTGCTATGACAAAATAGCGTGGCCCTAAAAATATGCTATTAGCGTGCTATTTCGCGCTATAGCGTGCTATTATCGAGGCATTGTACATAGATCCATTTAGCGAGGCATTGCCCAAAACGCTATAGCGCGCTATTTTTTTCATTGATGTGAGTTAATGTACTCACATTTGATATATTTGACCAACAATTAATGGTGGCCATAAGTTAGAAGTTTGTTAATTTCATAATTTAATGCTCACTAAAGAGTTGTCGTTTTTAGTATAGTCCAATAGAAAAGGACATAACTTTGGATCCTATTAAATTTGAACGTCTGGATAAGGATGTAGTAAAAAATTGTATGTAAACAGTGAATTGCATAGAACATAGACAACATATCTCCTTGAGATGAGTTGTTTATTTTGACAACCCTTTTCCTTCTATATAAGGGGCGTTCATCTCCTCGGATCTCCTAGTAACCCATTGTTAGCCAACGACAACAGTAAATATCCTCCAGTATATCCTTGTAGCTTTACATTTGTAATAATAAGCCACTCGATTGTCCATTTGAGTATGCCAAGGAGGGAGGTTCGTTTGGGTGTCTGTTACATCGAGGAAGACAAAGAGCGCAACGTCACGTTCTCAAAGAGGCGTGACGGTTTGTTCAGAGGAGCAAGTAATCTCTCAGCCCTCACCGACGTGAGGGTTGCTGGCGTCCTTGAGCAAGAATCAGGAAAGATGCACGCCTTCGAGATGCCATCAGTAAAATCTATTACTGATGCTTTCCTATCAAGAGCTCTACTTATTAGGCCACTCGCTGACATGGCGACGGAATCTAGGATTGCATCGCTACAAAGCGAAGTAGCTAGGTTAGACTTGGAGAATAAAAAGCTAGAGGAGAGAGCAAAACTCTCCCTCGATCATATAAAGAATATCAAAGTTGAAAACCCAGGGATGGTAATAAATAATATATTCTTCGAGGAAGAAGACCTCTCTATTGAAGATCTCAACAAGATCTTCAATGACCTCTTACGAGTCAAGGAGGATATTAGACGACGTCTACCTCCACTTCAAAGAGGTTCATTAGAAAACCACTTAAAGACTCATGGGACGTCAACACAACCATCATCATCTCAACTTCTTCCATCTCAAGTGATGAATGGAGTTCCACTCCCGCCAACACCACACCACACTATCGAAACAAAATTTCCTATGCAGGTTCCACAGATGATCCAGTCCCCATCATCACCTTTGGCGCCCCAGTTTATGTCCATCCTACAACCAGTTCCACACAAGGTATATGGTTTTACTCCACCACTTTAGCCACACGTTTAGAACTATACAATTCCTTATCACTGAATGGAACCACCTTATTCCTATGCAGGCACCAAAAATTTCCCTCTCTGCACCACCACCTTTGGATCCCCAGTTGACATCTGAGCTCCTACAACCGGTTCTTGACCAGGGACATGATTTATCTCTACCACTTCATCTACGACTTCAAGACTATGCAATCATTCCCGAAGCACTTGGCTATCATAACTCAACTTATGCTCCTTTCGTCCAGGCGCAATACGATGAGATCCTAGGGATGTATTCTTCCTTGGGTTACAATGGTAATAATGTAGGCCAATATAACCTGCAGTGTGATGAGTGGGTCAATGCATCACTAGAGTCTTCTGATGGAAGTGATGAAGATACTAATGCAGGATTTGAAGGAATTATTTAGATTCTATTTGGTGCTCCTTTTTGTAAGCTACAATAAAATATTATATTTTGTTGGTTGTAACATTTTGTAAGCCTCTTTGAGGCAACAATAAGTATTTCATGCTTAGGGCATTTCTTTATAAAGTTTGTTTTTGTATGACAAAAAATCTTTGTAATGCTTGCCTTTCTATTCTGATCGGGTATTATATTTTTTCTTGAAAACCAAACATGTAATTTTATCTCTCTTGATGGGAGAGAGGAATATTAATTTATTTATGTTACACTTAAGTAACACAATCCAAACATTGGTAACATGACTAATGACATGAGGTATGCTTGTTAAACAATTGAAACATAGAATAATACCAGACTTATTTACAAGAGATAACCTTGAATCACGAAAACTTAGACATGACTACCAAGAAATTATAACAATAAAATATGAGATTCCTTGTGAGATGAGGTAAGACTAAAAGTAAATTTACATTTATGCTCTGAACTGAAACCCACTACCCAGATATCTATCTTTTCATCTATATATCTATACATTATAGACTCTCTAGAAATTTCCACATTAATCAAATAAAACAAATAAATAGAAATCATTAATTTTTGTTGACCAGAATTATGTTTGTTCAGATTTATTTTAGAATCCCTTGGCTGATTCAACTAAAAAAGAACTGAGATTCTGACACGGACTTAGTAGTAGCTCACTCGAGCCGCTTAATATAACACTGACCCAGGATACAATTTGGTGGAGTAGGAAGAACAGAAGGGGATCGGGGAGGAGATCTGAGAAGGGGATCGGGGAGGAGAGCCGAGAAGGGGAGGAGGAGATACACGCCACAGGGGGCCGGTCAGTCTTTAGTTCTTTGATATCCTCCAATCACTCATACCTCGTCTCTTATAAGGTGCTTCTCTCCTCCTCAATGGTCCGAGCGCTGCGTCGACGCAGGTGGGCTTCTCCTGGACCATGGTAGAGGTGCTGCTAGAAGCTGTTATGACATTCCTCCCTCCTTGAAATTTGGCTTGACCCCAAGCCGTTGCCAAAGAATTTCCTCCCGAGTCCCATGGTGCTGCTAGAGAGGTGGTGGTGGTGTCTTTACGGTAGTATCCACAGTCGACATAGGCTTGATCATGTTTGAAGACTCTAGTGTCGATGAGGTCATAGTCGTTGTCGGCACAGACTTTGTCGAAGTTGAAGTAGTACTTGGGTTCAATGCAAACCTGGTCGAGGAAGACGTCCATAAGCATGGCACTCCTCCATTCCTTAAAATTTTCTTGCTGAACAGGGAGGTATGCCCAAGAGTTTTTTATTGACCCAGCACATGCCAAGAATGCACATTGGGATTTGTGTGCACCCACAGTATGCACATAACAAGGCACCCAAGCAATCTTCCAAACCATCAAGGGAGTGAATTCGAATCCCATCCATACCGAGCAGTCAATATAAAAGTTAGCAGCACCAGGATGTGAGAATTTGCAGCTCACTAGCTCAATAGCAGAGCACTCAATAGACGTGTTTGCAAGAAAATGGCATCTAAATGAGCGTTGAGCTTGGCCACTGATAATCCTCTGCCTATGAATTCTATCGGGCCCTCGAGTGAATCGCACACCAAAACCAAATGTGTTCACCGGCAATGAAATTTGACAGAGAATTATGTGCGTAGACGATGTTACCTCAGCAATGAACATGCCACTGGGGGGATCCACTAAAGAACTGCAATGAAAATCCTTCACCCATGCATGCATTGCTTGAACATGTATTGTTCTGATCAAGTGAAATACTGTCAAATGCTCCATTGTTCACTATAGAGGACTCCCAGATGGGAGTCCATGCATTTTTCCATTGCATCTGCTCAAAACCACATGGACTAGAATATCCTTTGAAGCAAGAGCTAATATTGGATTGCCAGAAACGAACCTTCAGCACAACGTGGACTGACAGTGGCAAAATATCTTGATTTGATAACTTATTATAACGGCCGAAATGCTCCATGTACTTTAATTGCTTTAGATAAAATACCAGGATGTTTGGCCGTTCCTTTATCTTCATTCTTCTTCGGGCTGCTTGTAAATTGCAGTAATTGTCACAGAAGAACCTCAAGGATGCAATGGTGCCATCATTTGCTGTGGATACAGTCTGCTGAACAGCGAGATGCACCCAAAGGCATTTGCCAATCTTAGAAGGAAGACCCTCCAGTATCCATACACCATTGGTGACAATTGCAAAGTCACCCGGATCCCAAGGGAGCAACAATGATAAGAAAAACCAGTTTGCAAGTGCACTCGTGATCGTTGAGAGCAAACCACCGCTGCACTGGTTACCAATGTAACCACAATATGCAGAAACAAAGCTCTGTGTGCTGAGGACAGCCGATGCCAAACCACCATTCCATGTCATATGTGCACCACTATGCCCACCATTTTCCTGCCCAAGAATACACAACAAGAGTTCAGGCTGCAAGGTGCCCATCCTAAAAAACCAAGCGATATCCCACTGGTACAACGCACTGTATTATTGTATCATAATGTTATTCCCATGGCTTGAATAGGCATAACTGAGACAAATCGCACTACAGGATATAGTGTTGTTGTCAATTAGTATGGTTGTCCAATAGAACCTGAAATCCACATAGAAATTGAGGCACACTGAAGCCTGAAAACCATAGCCCTCGCGGGACAAATATTCCAAGAAAACCTCCATGTTTCTTATGGCACCACTACCCAAATGCCTCCACAAGTCTAAGATAGGAACCAAATAAGATGCCTCCCAACAAGGCCACGGTTGCAGCTCTATTAAGGACAACATCCAGTCAGTCTGAAAGTTGGTACACATGTCATACCAAGAAGCCCCTGGATTCCAAGGCAGTAACAAAATCGTGTTACTTGGAGAACACTGAGAAACTGACCAGAGCATCGCTTCATTATGCAGAGCCTCCAGAACAAACAAGTGCCACACCAAGGACAAACCATGCAAAAATTTTTACCAGCACCACCAAGTACTCCCTCTTCTCCCAAGGTTGTGAAATGAATAATTCCGTGACAATAAATATTTGCACATTCAACCAACATTTTCTAGGAATGCCAACTTGGATTGGTGACCATAGCTCCACTGAATGTTCTATTCTGAGTCTGCCCTTACTGTTAACACATACACTCCACCAGTAGCAATGCCAAGCACATGAACATAAAGCTCCAGGATCCCATGACTTCTCATGATGAAAACCATTAATCAGGTCAGAACCATGCACTAGAACAACACACAAAAATTCTACCTTGTGCGCACCATAACCTTGAGCATAGATTAATGCAGTTAAATCAATTTCTCGTTGTCCTAGATCCCATGGAAATGTCAAGAACTCATAACCTGTAACACATGGAGATAGGATCCTGACTTCCACTACTGACAACGGGCTTGTGTCTCTAGGATACTCCAAAGTTGTCCACATCTTGATCAAGGCTTCTGAGTCCATATCCTTCATGGCCACTGGAAGGTTGTACATCATAGGAGGCGAGGATTTCGCACACGCCGGATTGAGAGGAAGCATGGCCGCCACAGAAAGGGTTGCCTCGGCAGCCTGGATGGTGCCAGCGGCAGGGCCGAGACCCGACATCAAGTAGGTGGTGTACGCCATGGTGGAGCAGACGCTTGTTGCAAGGAGGGCGTCTTCACGCACATCCTCGACATCACTCGCCAGGGATCTGCTCATTGAACCTCCGGTGGGAACATGAGCCACGGAGTCAACGCCGTTGATGTCGACTGCTGCAGCAGAGGTGATGTATGATTTGTTGCTGGTGGCGGACATAGGCTGCACCAAGTCATCATCATGGACAAGGCATTCTGTCGAACACCTTGAGGGCGCCATGGTGGAGGAGTTGCTGGTAAGAGGCGATTTGGTGGCGATCTCAGCGAGGTGCACTCGAATATCACCGATGCCCATCTGCATCTTGTCCACCATCGTGTCCACCCTGGGATGCCAGATAGGGAGCTCGTTTACAGCCGGCTCGGGCAAGGCCTGCACCGGTTCCCTCTTAGTTACCATACGCTGCATCTTGTCGAGCGACTTCTGTATCGCAAGGAGCGCGATGGTGATGCTACTCCGCTGCCGCGCAGCCTCCGCAATCAGCTTCTGCAGGGCGAGCTCCGCCATGATCTCTTGCTGCTGCGTCTAGGTGCTCTCTCTAGGATCTCACGAGTGGGCAAAATTTTGGGGAAAATTAGGAGGTGGAAGTGTGGTGGATTGGCTCTGAATACCAAATGATATAGACTTAGTAGTAGCTCACTCGATCCGCTTAATATAACACTGATCCAGGATACAATTTGGTGGAGTAGCAAGAACAGAAGGGGGCCGGGGAGGAGAGCCGAGAAGGGGAGGATGATATATACGCCACAAGTGGCCGGGTAGTCTTCTGTTCTTCGATATCCTCCAATCACTCATACCTCGTCTCTTATAAGGTGTTGCTCTCCTCCTCAATGAGCCGGGCACTGCGTCGAGGCAGGTGGGCTTCTCCTAGGCCATGGTAGAGGTGCTGCTAGAAGCTGTTCCCATGACACATTCCATTCTGACAAACAAAAGAGCACGCAACTACAAAGCGGAGCCACACCTATGCCTTATGTTGCGGCGGCTCCCCCTCTGCGTGGCACTCAATGCACAAAAGAAAAAGGAAAGTTGGCAAGTTGGCACTCAATTCGCAAAAGAAAAAGGAAAGTTGGCACTCAACAACCCTGCACAAGATCTGCATGGTAAATGATGCCCCATCGATCTGAATATCCCTGCTCGTACGGCGTACGGGCCGTTCCTGCATGAAGGCATGATGATAGATTGCACATTTGGTGCCCAACAGGGTGTATAAACGAGACCCTCACATCGCTCTTAGAACTCACCTCACACCCATCACCAAAATCAAGCAGTGCAGCAACTTGCTTGTGATTCAGATTCCAGAGAGGGAAGTGTACAGTGCACTTGTACTCTATTCAGTTCAGCTAGCTCAACCTCCACCGTCATGGCCAACTTCGCCGCCCAGCTCAAGGATAGTTTTTTCGGCTTCGTCGACCGTGTGGCTGGCCCCAGCGCCAGTCGTGCAGGATGTACGTTCACATTTTACTCGGACAAGAAACAAAAGGGTACCTTTTTTTAATAGTAAAAACACTTTATTAAAATATAGCAGTACAACACAACTTACAAAAGATCTGAAACAAAACAAAGAGATACAACGAAGTCCCTAGACTTATGCAAGAACGACCCTGGATAGAAAATAAGAACGCAATCGGGTCCATCTTCTTCTCTCTAGATACTCCTCGCCGGCGCCAGGGAACAAGCCACTTGTTCCGGCGAAAGCGCCACCACCCGTGACTACCAGAAGGAAGAAGCACTGCCTCACTCGGAGGAATACAAATCGGCTGTATTTAAGCCAGAAAATGCAGCAGCTCGGCATCGTCTTCATGGACGCCATGAGATTACTTCTATAAACTCCAAATCCAACTGCACCAATAATATCTGTAGATTCCCAGAGGGGAAGAAGGACCACCAGAGTAGCTCTTTTCTTCATGGAAGCCAAAATTGCAAAAGAGCAGTGACAAGTTCGAATCACCACCCAAAGCATAACAAATCGAGCAAATCTTGCTCCACCCCTGCAAACCGCCGCCATGACGGCCACAAGAGGAGGAGAAGGTCACTAGATCTGCCCCACCAGGAGCAACAAAGCGCATATAAGCGCAGGAATCACCAGATCCATCAACTTCTCTTATTTTCCACCACGAAGACGAAGACGAGAACAAACCTAGAGAACACAGAGCTCAACCTCTCCTAGCAGCAACTCCAGCGCTCCTCTCCCACTCCACGCTACCACAGCTAGACAAAGAGAGGAACCAAAGGAGTACCAACAAGAGAGGAGCAACTCACGCCCTTATTTAAAGTGCCAATTGAATCTATGGTAGTCACTGCCTCCGTCCATTGGAGTGAAGCAAGCAGCCATGGCAGCAAGGAAAGCCAGATCTGGCCATAGAAACCTGGCAGGGAACTTCGATCTACCGACAAAACGCCAGAAACATAATAATTATCTACTCCAGCACCTCCCCTCTGCGATCTTCGGCCCGACCACTCACCAGAGATGAGCAGTAGTAGACGGGGAGGGGAAAGGATAAAGGGCGAGGAGAGGGTAGGTGGGACCGAAGCGCGTCTCCAGGAAAATGCCGGGTACTTCAATGCTTATAGTGTTGTAACTAGAGAACTCACCGGGCTGCTCATTGTTCTTGTAGTACGCCGAGATTCGATGCAGAGGCCCCAATGTGTCAGGAGGATCGGAGGCGGGAGTCAATTAAGGAAACTCCAACGTTGTCAGAACCCTAATTTAGGTTTGTGCTTTTCTAAGCTTGCATTTTTGCATCATGAATTTTTTTGCAAAAGAAAAAGAATTGGGGAAAAGAAAAGCCCCAAAGCTTTTTTAATAAAAAGGTCAGACAAAAATCTTTTTCCAAAAATGCTTTGAACATTTTGAAAAGTCTTATAAATGGGCATGATCACTTTTCATGTGAAGTGGGTCCCACTCCATGCTCATGGATTTTTCAAAAAGTCCAAAAGGGTCTTGGAAATTAAATCAAATGCCTATTTGAATTGAAATTCAAATAATTTTAATTTCAAAAATTCCCAAAACTTGGGATTGACTATTACTAAGTCACCTAGGTTTTATAAAAATAATTGGGGAATTTTATAAAATTCCCTAGTATTTATTTTTAGGGCAAAACAAAAAGAACACAAAGAATAAAAAGGAAACAGAAAAGGGCAGAGCCCACTTTACCTGGCCCAGCCTGGCTAGAAGCCGACCCAGCCCACCAAGGGCAGGGTCATCTTCTACCCGTGGCCAGGCAGGCAGCTCGCCGCCGTGGCGAGCATGCCGTCGCCCAGGCCACGTCCTGCTTCCCCTGGCTCCACCTCCCCGCCACCGCACGCCTGGAAGCGCCCCGCTCCTTCTTTCACCTCTCTGTTTGTCTTCCTACTCTCCTCCTCTCCGTTCTCGCGCAACCCCGAGACCCCGCCGGAGCAAGCCGCCGCGCCTGCGTGGCCAACGTCATCGAGGAGCTCTGCCGCCGTGTCCAGCATCTTCCCCGGCGTCTTCTTCATCAATCTATGCCTGGAATCGAACCGAGACGGCCCCTAGGTGACGACATCCTCGCCGGCGTCCTCTGCTGCCCGCCGGGCGCCATGGACAAATTCTCCGCCGCCAGTGCCTCCCCGACCTCGCCGTGCTCCCCTTCGCGCTCCGGTGAGCCTCACGGTTCTATTCCCCCTCCCAGCGCTCCTCCCTGCGCTCTCCTTCGCCTTCCCGCCGTGGACAGAGCTCCGGCCGCCGCCGGGCTCGTCGTAGCCATGGCCAGGGGCCTCCTCGAGGTCCCCCTCGTGCTCCACCAGACGCGGCAGAGCACGAGGTACCCCCTGGTGGCCTCCTCTGCCCCTCCCGTGGTCGGGAGCTCTACTCCGGCGAGGCGCCGCCGTGCGCTGTGGCACCGGCGTCATGCCGCCGCCCGCTCGAGCCATTAGCCCTCTAATCCCCTGCCTAATCAACCCCCCCCAGTCTATGACAGTGGGCCCCCTAGCGGCTAATTAAACCAGCGGGTTTAATTTAAACCGGGATTTAACCGCCCAGCCACTGACAACCGGGCCCCACTGGTCAGCAGGACCAGTCAATGCCACTGACGTCAGCATGATGCAGTGCTGACGTAGTAAATCCTAAATAATTTATTTAATCAGTAATTCCAGAAAATAAGCAAATCTTTGAATTTGAATATCTTTTAAACCATAACTCCAAATGAAAAGATTTATATATGAAAAATTATCAGAATAAAATTCTCTATCCAAATATCAAACTTTCATCCATGTTTGAATTAGTTATAACCAGTAGCATTTTGCTATATGGATTCTTTGATATAATTCAATTCAAATGCCAACACCATTTCAACTTGATTCATTGCTATGCAAAGATGATCACTTACACTTCAGAAGATTTTTACACACATGACCAATTGGTTTCCAAATAACAAACTTTAGCAAATGCAACTTGGACCAATTTGAATACATTTGGAGTTTGAATTGAATTTACTTTTCAAATCAACTTCGATTAACATGTTGCAAATTAAACATAGGTCACATCAGTACCTTGCCATGCTATGTTTTGAATATTGCTTGTGCTTTGTATTATTTTGATTGTGCTTTGTATTATTTTGATTGTGCTTTACTACCAGTGCTTCGGTGATTGCTTCTTCTCGGTAAAGTTGATCTCGGAGACGATTTTAACCTCACGTCAGAAGACTAGTACCTCGTGATCGTCAGCAAGGCAAGCACCCCCTTTTTGATCATGTCGATAAAATCCCAGTTCCCTCTCATTCTCGCAAATGCATGTTTAGGATGTCACCATGATACGTTCTACCGCTAGTTCAACCTATTCCTTTGCATGACCTATCATTTTGTCACAGTAGTAAGAAAACCACCATCCTAGCAGATGTAGGAGTTGTTTGATATCTTGTGGCCCCTGCAACTGTTACAGCTTATTGCATGCTTAGAATTTTTATCTGAGGCTACTTGTTGTGAGTTGGGATGGTAGTGATCATGTAAATGATGGTGGTAACGTGTTGGTGAATTGACCTAAACAAGGTGAATGATGAGAGGCTGTGTAGGAGTACACAGTGGGTTGTCTCATTGAACTCTGCCTTAAGCTCGAGTTCTTGTGTTGTTATCCAAGACGAACAGTACGACCACACATTGGGCTCACTGACCCCTCTCGGCCTAGTACCTCACCCCGGACCTCTCCAGGAGTCGCAATTAGTTCGCCCTTTAACGATCTCAAGCAGGTGGGACCATGGTAAGTGGTTGGCGTAGGTTGTGGGCACGTTGAATCAAGTGATCATGATCGAGTTGTGCTTGATGGCGGTCAGACAACGTTTGAGTCCGCATCGGAAAAATCGGCCGGATTCCGATCGTGGTCCCAACTCAAATGGGCGACTCCCTAGGACTAGAGATGGTGCCGTGAGTGAAGTGTCGTGGCAGCATCCTCGCCGGTACTCACTTGAAGGGTCCATCCCCATGCGGTAATTGATGAGGCGTGTGTGTAGCAGTACACCCCTGCAGGGTTAATGAACTATTCGAATAGCCGTGTCCGCGGTTGTGGACTACTTGGAGACCTTTACTTGATCATAGAAAACTTGAACGGTTACTCTTAAAACTTACCAAGATAAGTGTGAGTGCTATGGTGTGCTTCCTCGTGGGGAAGCCGAGGAAGTATCCATAGTGGTGTATTGGTTGGAGACTTGTTACTTGGACTCGTGTACGCTCCTTACCTCTTTCTGGTATTCGTAGTACAGGACTAGCCAAGTCAAAGCTGGCACTTCTGCAAATGAAATCCCACCTCCCTTTGCCTTGATACATGTGCATGAGTAGTTTAGTTCCTATATAAGTCTTGGTGAGTACGTCTTTGTACTCACGTTTGCTTATTCTATGTTTTAGAGAAGAGACCACTGACCCTGATGGTGGCCTCTACCTCGAGCTCGACGTGGACCATGTCGTATAGTTCCAGACAGCAACCTGATCACTTTGGAGGGTCGTTGTATTTTCTTTCAGGCTTCTTAAGCCATTTGTTAAACTTGTCTTTACTAAGACATAATTTGCTTCCGTTGATGTTTGATGTAATGTTGGATCACAGACATGTGATCTCTGCTTGTAATACAACTACTATGTCTGCTCTGTTTAGCAGAAGTTATAAAGACTATGAGTTTGTAGAGTTCATGTTGTGATTACCATCTGTTTATACTAGACAAGTGTGTTGCGTGTATGATTATAACATGCATGTCTTAGTATGGGTTTTCGTGACCTTAGTTGTGATCTGGCTGGCGGTCTTTTATACACCAAACGTATCTATAATTTTTTCTTGTTCCATGCTTATATTGGTGATATTGCTATGTGTTTTACTACACTTTCATACCTTTTTCAACATATTTGGACTAAACTACTAACTCAATGCACCCAGTGCCTGTTTCTGTCTGCTAATGTCTGTGAATTGAAGGTTTATACCCATATTTATAGTGCTCGGAAAATTCCATAAAAATATAAAAAAATAAACATTCTAGAAGACTCCAGACGCCCGAAGGGGCACTAGAGGGGGGGCACCCCCCTCCTGGCGGCTAGGTGGCGCGTCCCCACCCTAGGCCACTCCAGGAGTCTGCCCCGAGGGGTGGGGCCTCCCCTCGAGCCCTCCTTTGGCCTATATTTAGCCCCCGTTCCGTAAACCATCGGGAGGCGCTCTGTATCACGAAATTCACCACTGTCCTGCCGTCGCCGCGATCCAGAGATCGGGATCGCCAGAAGACCTCATCCTGGCACCCTGCCGGAGGGAGGATCGATCTTCAGGAGCTTTTCCACCACCATGAGCGCTTCTTGGATGTGGCGTGAGTAGTCCCCCTTGGACCATGGGTTCATGACCAGTAGCTATGTGATGTCTTCTCTCCAATCTTGTGCTCCAATTCTTAGCGCTTGTGAGCTGCCCTACATGATCAAGGCATCAATGTAATAGTTTCTGTGTTGCTATGCTGTGTTTGCTGGAATTCGATGGTTTATGAGATTATGTTTAGATTGTGATGAGTTATATATTTGGTTCTCCTTTTATATATTTGTCCTTTAGTAGTCTTGCATGTTCTCCATTGTTTTTTATTTCTTTGGACAAGTAGTAGATTGAAACTCCAAGAGGGAGCGTTATGCATGATTGTGGGTTCATGCCCCTTGATGACTAGCTTGAGTGACAGAAACATGAGTCTAAGGGATGTGCTGTTGCCAAAAGGGGGAAAACAACGGTGCTTGTAAGCACGGTTGCAAGGATTGTTTACATTATACAAAGTTCTTTTAATGCAGTTGTCTGTTGCATTGGGTTTACACTTTGGGTGGGGCTCACAACTTAATACCAGCGAGATGTTCTGGATACATATCTCAAGATGGATGATTAGTGAGTAGATGCTGATGAATAAACGGTCTACTTGTCTTGGCGTACTGCCCATACAATTGAGCCTCTAATTTTCTTGTAGCATAATTAGCATTGCGGTGCGTTTATAATTTTGTCAATTGCCTAGCTATAATTTGTTCACCCATCATAGTTGTTTTATCGTTTTTTGGGAGAGAGACTGTAAGGCCCCCGATGCAGTACTAACTCAAGTTAGCCGCTTTCGCGTCCTGCTCGAGTTAGAAGCGCATAAAAGGCCACCGACGCACGACACTCGCACTCGTGTCGCTGTCGGGTTCTCGACAACAAATATAAGAGAAATGAACTTAATACTAAGACATAAATATAGAGTCCAGGGCATACATCACCGCTGGTGTTTATTACATCATCTCAGAGGTCCATAGACCCAAAAGTACATCATGAAACAAGCGGAAGACAAACACGACCGAGTACGGTCAAAATCCAAATGTCCCTAGAGAGGGCTACACATAAACAAGTCCACTCACGGAACATCAGAACCCAACTATAGGATCTACTGGGCGAAGTCCTCCTCGTCATCCTCCTCCGGTGGTACCTCCACGAAGTAGCGTCCAGTGCTCGGGTCGAGGTAGTAATCAACTGCAGCGGCCGATCAGGAAAAATAGTAAAAGCAGAAAGGAAACAAGGGGTGAGATTATATCATTATAGTTATAACTAACTTCCTACGGTAAGACAAGTATAGTGGAAAAGGTTGCAGCCGCACTAGCATATATGGTGGCTATCGTTCTATTAGAGTAGAGGTAAGGTCCAAGAATGTACGTGACATCGTGTCATATGTCTGCTATCCACCTACTTAAGACAAACATAACACAACCTTGTTCCTCTATCGGTCCCCCTAGACGAAGAAAGGCAGCCAAGGCACACACACGGTAGGCAAGTTTTAATTATGATCCAATTTGATGTTATTCTATGAGTCGTCCATAACCGTGGACACGGCTTCTCGAAAAGATTTAACCCTGCAGGGGTCTACCAACTGCCCATCCTAGACTTCGCATGTATGCCCGCTTTCCAATTGGCTGGGTAAACGCCTGAAACTCCGGAACGTCGGAGTTCCTCTAACTAACAACACACAACTCCGGGTGGCCCCCGGTGAGTCGACAGCCAACTCAAAAGCCGACCGCGCTCTCGAATCGTTCTCTACCGTCTGTCGCAGGTTTGGATAGCCGGTTAATCTCACGTGAGACCGGGTCCTCAGCCTGACAAGGTGGGCCAGCCAAGGAACATGTCCTCCTAGCCCAGGGTGGTTTGTAAACAACCGGGGTACCACCAGCACACACACGTTGCAAATGTAAATCAGCTCGGGCCACCACTAGAATTGTATGAAGCTAGGTAGGTAAGACAAGGGGGCGCCATTGAACCCCACACACGATTAGGCATGCTCAAACAAAGAACCAATACCCGAAACTCGGATCCTAGGTGACTCAAATGGAACAAAGCACCAGGCGGGAATGGCCCAGCCTTCCAACTTTCGTCGAACATAATTAACATCAACGTAATAATAAATATCAACCAACTTGTTTATTAACATGATATCCCAACCATAGTATAGGGTAAAGCTGTGAGAACCCTAACTTAGGTTTGTGCTTAACCTAGCTTCCATTTTTGCATCATGAAAAAAATTGCAAAAGAAAAAGAGTTGGGGAAGCTAAAAGCCTCAAAATAATTTTAATAAAAGGCCAGACAAAAATCTTTTTCCAAAAATTCTTTGAACTTTTTGAAAAGTATCATAAATGGGCATGATCAAATTTCGAGTGAAGTGGATCCCACTCCATGCTCAAGGAATTTTCAAAAAGTCCAAAAGCCCTTTGAAAATTAAATATTTAATGTATTTGCAATTGAAATTATTTTAATATAATTTCAATAATTCTGAAACCTTGTGAGTGGACTTATATATGTCCCACTAGCTCACAATAAAGTTTTTAGAATTTTATAAAATGTTTTGGTTGAAAAATAAAAATGAAACAAACAGTACATAAAAGAAAATAAAAAGAAGAAAACAGAAAAGCTTACCTGGGGCAAGGCCCACATGGCCCAGCCAGCCAGCCTAGCCCACCAGGGGCAGGGTGATCATCTACCCCACGCCAGGCAGGCTGGGAGCTGCGTGGCCTGCATTCCATGGCCGGCGCCACCTCCTGCTTCGCCGTGGCAGGGCCTCCCCCCGTCCATATCCCCTTGACACCGCACTCCCTGGTCGCCCTCTCCATTCCCCCCTCTCCTGGCCCTTTCTTCTTCCTCCCCGGCGAATCTCACGCGGTCCCGTAGCCGTAGCCAGAGCACGGCGGTGCTCCGACGCGGCCACCGGCCACGCTAGCGCACGCCTCCATGTCCATCTTCCTCGCCAACGAAGACCTCGTCGATTCCCCCTGTCAATTCGAGCAAAGGAGCAATCCCGGCCTCGCGAGCCTCGAGTTCTTCAGCGCCAGCCGCCACGACTCCGGCAACGAATCGACCCCTCTCCAGCTCCACCCCGACGTCGCCGGGCTCACCGTCGTCACCGGGGTGAGCCTCTGCTTCGACCCCCCTCCCCGTTCGTCCTCCCGTGGCCGTTTTCGCCGTGCTCGTCAAGGTCAGAGACCCCGACCGCCGCGTCGTCAACGTAGCCATGGCCCAAGGACACGCCTTTGACCCCCGCCTGCTCCCTTCGCTGCGCAATGCCGCGGGCTACACGCCCGTGCCCTCCAATCCCCTCTCCGTGGTCTGTAGCGGCATTCCGGTGAGGTGCCGCCGTGGCCGAGCCATCGGCGTCAAGCCGTCGCCATTAGGGCCTAATGACCCTGCTAACTAACCCCTAACAACCACTAACAGGTGGGCCCATGGCCCCCTCTAATTAACCAGAGGTTAATTAAACATGGAATTAACCCCCCTCTCACTGTCCAGTGGGACCCCATGTCAGGCCGCCCTCTACGTCATCATGACTTCACCCTGACGCAGAAATCCATAAATGATTTAATTTAATCAGAAAATCCAGAAAATACTCAAAACTTTGAAATTGAATATCTTTTAAACCGTAACTCCAATTGAAATGTTTTATATGAGAAATGATCAGAAGAAAATTCTATATCCAAATAACAAACTTTCAACCATGTTTGAAATGTTTACAATATGGAACCAATAGCTTTTGCTTTTTGGTTTAAAGGGAAATAATTCAAATCAAATGCTATGATCATTCTAACTTGAACCAATGCAATTCAATACACTTCACATGGACTTAAGAAGCACAACACACCCATGTTCATCATCATATCATGCCATACTGAATGTGCATTGCAATATTTTGAATGTGTGCTTTACTTCCAGTGCTTCGGTGATTGCATCTTCTCGTTAGGAGTTGATCTCGGAGACGAGTTCAACCTCACGTCATAAGAGTGTTACGTCGTGATCGTCAGCAAGGCAACACCCGCTCTTTGATCATGTCGATAAAATCCCAGTTCCCTCTCATTCTCACTTAAGCATGATTAGGATGTCACCATGATACGTTCTACCGCTAGTTGAACCTATACCTTTGCATGACCTATCATTTTGTCACAGTAGTAAGCAAACCACAATCCTAGTAGATCTAGGAGTTGTTTGATATCATATGGCCCCTGCAACTGTTACAGCTTATTGCATGCTTAGAGTTTACAATGGGCTACTTTGATGTGAGTCGGGATGGTAGTGATCATGTGAATGATGGTGGTAACGCGTTGGTGAATTTGACCTAAACAAGGTGAACGATGAGAGGCTGTGTAGGAGTACACATTGGGTTGTCTCATTGAACACTGCCTTAAGCCCGAGTTCTTGTGTTGTTATCCAAGACTAAGAGTACGACAACACATTGGGCTCACTGACCCCTCTCGGCCTAGTACCTCACCCCGGACCAAGTCCAGGAGTCGCAAGTAGTTCGAACTTTAAACGATCTCAAGCAGGTATATCAAGGTAAGTGGTGGACGTAGGTTGTGGGCACATTGAATCAAGTGATCATGATCGAGTTGATCTTGATGGCGGTCACACTACGTTTGAGTCCGCATCGGAAAAATCGGCCGGATTCCGATCGTGGTCCCAACTCAAATAGGAGACTCCCTAGGACTAGAGATGGTGCTATGAGTGAAGTGTCGTGGAAACATCCTCGCCGGTACTCGCTTGAAGGGTCCACTCCCAGGCGGTAACTGATGCGTGCGTGTATGTAGCAGTACACCCCTGCAGGGTTAATGAACTATTCGAATAGCCGTGTCCGCGGTTCTGGACTACTTGGAGACGTTTACTTGATCATAGAAAAATTCAATGGTTACTCAAAAATTGCCAAGATAAGCATGAGTGCTATGGCGTGCTTCCTCGTGGGGAAGTCGAGGAAGTATCCATATTGGTGTATTGGTTGGAGACTTGTTACTTGGACTCGTGTACGCTCCTTACCTCACTCTGGAATTCATAGTACAGGACTAGCCAAGTCAAAGCTGGCACTTCTGCATTGAAACCCCACCTCCCTTTGCTTTGATACTTGAGCATGAGTAGTATAGTACCTATGTAAGTCTTGCTGAGTACGTCTTTGTACTCACGTTTTCTTATTCTATGTTTTAGAGACGAGACCACTGACCCTGATGGTGGCCTCTACCTCGAGCTGGACGTGGACCAAGGCGCATAGTGCCAGACAGCGGCCTGTGCCCTTTGGAGGGTCGTTGTATTTTCTTTCAGGCTTCTTAAGCCATTTGTTAACCTTGTCTTTACTAAGAAATAATTTGCTTCCGTTGATGTCTGATGTAATGTTGGATCACAGACATGTGATCTCTGCTTGTAATACAACTACTATGTCTTCTCTGTTTAGCAGAAGTTATAAAGACTATGAGTTTATAGAGTTCATGTTGTGATTACCTGCTGTTTACACTAGACATGTATGTTGCGTGTATGATTATAACGTGCATGTCTTAGTGTGGGGTTCGATAGCTTAGTTGAATTCTTGCCGGCGGTCTTTTATACACCAAGTGGCCCTTAGATGTGCGCAGCTTGGGGCATCGCGATGCGATTGCTTGGGACTCTGTCACGTGGCACACTTCGTTGCATAGAAAACAAAAATTTTCCTACGGTTGTAACAGCCAAGATCACATCTAGAAGATCACTTGTAACGGTTTGAGAAGGACTCACCCTCGAAGACCAAAAGCTTTAACGAGAACTATTCTCGTGGGTGATGTAGTCGAACACTCGCCGACCTCAAGGTCGTGATGAAGACTTGACGCCACGAACGGGCAGCGTCTCCGTAGTCGGTCACACGTACAGATCAGTGACGACCTCCGCCCCTTGCTCCAGTTGGGCAGCGGAAGTAGTGGATCCTCGGGAACTCCAGCAGCACTACAACATAGTGGTGGTGGTGGTAGAGAAGATCTTGAGCAGGGCTTCGCCTAAGCACCGTACTCGTGAAACTGGATCAGCTAGCAAGGGGAGGAAGATGCCAACCAAAGGGCATATGAGAGATGGAGGAATTCATGTGTAGAGGGGTCTCCACCCATCTATATATAGGAGGGGGAGGCAGCCCCCAAGGGGTAGCACGCCCCAAGAGGTGCCCCCACCTCTCCCCTCATCATGTGGGTGGACTCCCCACTCACAAAAACAAAGGGTCACACATTATTCCCATAACTTCCATAATTCTCCACTCAAAATTCCAAGAGTTTATCACATTAAAACACTTTTAATTATCTTGTTTAATGTCACTCAAATTAATGAACACTTCATTCAATGAGTACTTCATTGATGAACACTTCATTCAATGAACACATTAACAATTATCCCCTTGCACTATTTTGATATACCGAAACTATTCCAGCAGTTTTATCAAAACAGTCCATGTGCTGTCCAGTATATTCTCCGGCGTTCCGTATCCACTCAAACGCGTCAACGAATCCTTAAGTGTGTCACCCTACGGTTCGTGAATAAAATGGACATGAAAGAGACTCTTCTCCGATCAATAATCATCAGAGGGATCTGGAGATCCATGATGACTCCCACTTACTCAACGATGAACTAGTGATCGTGTGAACCATTACTCCATAACCAATTCCTTTTGTCTCGCGATATTTTACTTGTCCGAGATCCGATCATTTGGTATCTTCCATACCTAGTTCGATCTCGTTACCGACAAGTACTCTTTACTCGTTCCGTGATATAACATCCTCGTGAGCCAGTCACGTGCTTGCAAGCGATGTCAATGTGATATCACCGAGAGGGCCCAGAGTATATCTCTCCGTCATCTGGATGGACAAATCCCACTCTTGATCCACGAGCCTCAACTAACACTTTCCAAGTACCCAACGACACCTTTATAATCACCCTGTTACGGTGTGACGTTTGATGGAATCAAAGTACTCTTCCGGTGTCAGTGATTGACGTGATCTCATGGTCTAAGGATTAGGGTTACTTCGTGAAAGTTTGATACAGCAATAGAAACTTTGATGACATGATCGTATTGCTATAACTACTGTGGGTGTATGTTCATCACATCATTCTCCAATGATATGACCTTGTTATTAACGACATCCAATGTCAATGATCAGGAAACCTTGATCATCCGTTAGTCAACAAGCTAGTATAAAGAGAGACATTACTAGGAACCTTTTCTTTGTTTATTAAACACACATGTATTAACGTTTCCGGTTAACACAATTATAGCATGAAAATAAACATTTATCATAAACATGGAATAAGATAATAACCACTTTATTATTGCCTCTCGGGCATATTCCCTTCAGTCTCCCACTTGCACTAGAGTCAATAATCTAGTTTGGTACTTGCGCATCCAACACCTATGGCATTCAGGTGTTATCCATACGCATTGCTAGTGGTAAACCTAATATCCAGATCTGACACTTCAGGTCCGTGTGTATTTGCATTTCTTTGCGTCTCTACGCATCACTCATTCACCAATGAGATGGCATTGCATAAATTTGGTCCTCCGGTGAGACCTTAGTCCCTTGAGCTCAAAAGATGTTGAATCTATTGTCGTACAATAGATCTTCATAGTATTAGCTCGCTTGGAACTACACCTAGTTTGTCAAACAAACTTCTTGACACAAATGCCCTCCTTTGCTGCTGCTAGAGCAGTCATATACTTAGCCTTTCGTTGTAGTATTCGTTATAATGCCTTAACTTTGGAACTCATCCAAATCCATTTGAAACTATTCCAAATCTATCATGGAACTTTCTTCCATTACATTTTGCCACCTTAACATACCGCCAAAATTGAGATAAATTTAGATTGTATCTTGCGACAAAACTAGTATCAATGTAACACTATACAATGAACTATTGTCCAACATACATAATATATATTCTTAGTCCTTCCAAAGCACGTAAGGATATCTTTACTATTGTCCAATGATCATCTTATGAATCATTCTGGTATATGCTCATAACATTTAGAGCATAGGACATTCTTGGAATTGTACATATCATGGTGTACATGATTGATCAAATCATTCATGTGATTTTACTCACCAAGTGTCAAAACACTTGAATCTCGCTTCAACCTTTTCCATGCGGCAAGAACTTTTTCGTCGTTTCCATATTGAACTTCATTCAATATTTCATATATGTACTTCGGCCCAACCATATTAGCACCTCAATCTATCTATATAGACCATATTAGCCCAATATACTGGTTTTGCCCAAATCTTCCATTAAAATCAAATTTTCAATGAAACTTCACCCGTGTCAATAAAATATACATCATTTCCAATCAACAATATGTCTTCTACATAATGTATTAGAAATATGTCTCAGCGCTCCCACTTAATTTCTTGCAAAAGCAAGCATCTTCACCGTCTTTGATGAAACTAAACGTTTTAACAATTTCATCATGATGAAGATTCCAACTCCGTGAATTCTTATTTCAACCATTGAAATTTGCATGCTATTTTAGCATCCTTTGAATTAACAGAACCCTTTGGACCGTGTCCTGTACACGTCTTAGGTAACCATTCTATTAGAAGAACGTTGTTCTGTTTGTTCAACTACCATATACCAAAACTAGCATATGTAGTGGTTGCTACAATAATCCGTCCAGACTAAATATCGTTATGAAAGATCAAATCTTGTCATAGCCAACTCTTTGAACATAATCGTAAACCATTTTAACGATATGTCGAATATTTCATAGATGTGAGAACATCCACGTCTGTTTCTTTATAGATCCAAACACGGTATCTAGAGGGTCTTCCAAGTTCAGAAACTTGGTTTCTCGTGTATGGAACTATCACAGATTTTATAGCTTCTAGCCATTTTGACGGAGTCAGGGCCCATCATCGCTTCTTTGCATGTAGTCGGTCCATTATTATCAAATAACAATGATTCAATCTCAAATCTTACTATTTGATCGATTATCCGAACTACGCAGTTCAATAGGAACTTAGATCGCCGTGACCACAACCTTTGGGACACGGGAGCCAAGAGCATTGCGGCCGCTTCCGGGACACTTTCCGGCGCTGCGCCACTTAGCACATAAAGCTTAGGTTCAACAACCTAATCGAAGTTCTACTGTCCTCCCACTTAACTTTTCGCAAAAAATTCCTTCTCAAGAAACTTGATGCACTTAGCCACAAAACACTTTTGTTTTTATGGAGGAATAACCAACGGTTACATTGGGATAACCTACAAAGACGTACTTTATCCGACTTTGGTTGTAAACATTTTACATATGCCTTGCATACCAAAATTTAAGAAAAGACAAATTGGGTTTTATCCCATTCCACAACTCATATGGTGTCATTTCAACGGATCTCGATGGCGCTCTTTTCAGTGAAAAGCGGTAGTCTCTAAAGCTTAATCCTTAAAATATAATGGCAATTTTATAAATAACACCTTTGATCCTTACCATGTCAAACAAGGTTTGATTACATCTCTCGAACACTCCATACTCCTATGGTGTTTCGGGAAATGCAAGTTTTGGAACGATTCCTAAACTCTCAGGCATTTGCTAAACTTTTAACTCAAAAATCTTCTTTTATAATCCAATCATAAACTCTTATTTTCTCGTTACAATGATTTTCACTTCATCTTGAAATTTATTTGAACATTTTCAAACATTTCATACTTCTTCCTTATCAAGTAAATATACACATATATTCACTCAAATCCTCGGTTAAAGTATATGAAGTTATAAGACCCACCACACACGGCTACACATAATGAACTATACACATCAACATGTATAATGTCCAATAAGTTAGTCGTCCGTCCTTCTTTGGCCTATGAACGGAGTTTCAATCATTTCTAGGAAATTCTTACAAGCGTCAGTTGATTCAAAATCAAAAGACTCCAAAATTCCACCAACATGGAGTTTCTTCATGTTATCTTTCCAATGATTTAAACGGTGTTTCAATCATCTCTAGAAATTTCTCACAACCGTCAATTGATTCAAAATCAAAAGACTCCAAAATTCCATCACCATGGAGTTTCTTCATGTGTTTCTTTCCAATATGATTCAAACGGTGGTGTCACTCATAAGTGATCTTATAATCATTTGTCTTGCGACATGTTTAGCATCAGTTATTATGGATGTGATTTCTCCAAAAAGATTTATAGAGTTCATCCATCTTCTATGAATATGGTGATAATTTGAACAACTATTGTTCGTATAACACCAGAACAGAATAACAATTATTCACATAAATCTTGAAGGCTAGGTTTAATTCCAACGATAAACACAATAACACTTTATTTTGTTCTTGATGAGAATCATCCCATATTCATTTGCTAGTTACTCAGGCCATTGCAACTCTTGTATTGCGTTGTTCCGTATGACACTTCATACCAACCAATCAGTATCCAATACTCAAGAATCACGCTGTTTAACAAGCAATGAATATACCCATAACATGTATATCATCTATATACCCGAGCTGGACATTTCCAGTCTTTTCCTTTTTCTTTTTCGCCAAAATATTTTTTAGATCCTCTTTCAGCAATTCCTTTCCTTTTTAGAAGAATTTATCAACATCACTTGTGGCACCATTCATATGACACATAATCCAAAGTGTGTTAGTCAAATACTAACACCCTTTGATTCTCACTTTGATGTAGATCACCGTCATCAAATGTTTGGTGTTCTTCCAAATTCCATTCTTTAGTAATCTTATAGTGTAGTAAACATTTTACCTACATCTTCCATTCATCCTATCATGACAACTTTCATGACAAAACTACCATAGCTCATAGGGACAAACTGTGAGTACAATATTAGTTCCCAAAACCTTTTTGAGAGATTAGGACACATAGTGTCTCCAACCTTCACAAATTCTCATACAATATGAGAACATGTTTCTCACTAAATTTTACTCTATCACATTGCAACTAAACATTGTTTCAGATATCGCTATATCTTCCACACATGATAGTTTCTGAAACAATCCTTTCAGCTCCTAGATAACCTTGATAATAACAAACAACATTTGAATATCAAGGATCATGGAGGCAAGTGTGATACTTAGACACTAACACTGGAATTGTTACTCTCGATTTAATACACATTATTAAACTTCATGGAGTAAGCAAGGTTTGCTAAAGTTTGCAATAAGACTTTAAACTTTAGATTGACACTCAAACAATACGGTACCAGTCCATAAAGTTAAATATCCAGAATTCTATAGTTCTATTATCTTAATTATAGCTAAGCGCAAAGGTAGTAAACAAATGCCAATGACTACAACGAACTATGCAAATTCACTTTGATTTAGTTCATGATAAAATGAGTTCATATAACTCCCACTCAAAAACAACATCCCTCGAGTCGTCTTTGGTGATTACACGAACCAAATTCACTACACCACGACCAATCATCACGTGAGGCGGTGTAGCTGCAATGGCGAGCATCTCAATATGGTTCATCATATCATCCATATGACTCGTGCTTAACCTTTCGGTCCATGTTCCGAGGCCATGTCTGTACATGCTAGGCTCGCCAAGTAGAACCTTAGTATTTGCATGTGTTTCAAGGCCATGTCTGTACATGCTAGGCTTGAAAACACCCGTTGTATGCGAACGTAGAGTCTATCACACCCGATCATCACGTGGTGTCTCGAAACGACGAACTTTCTTAACGGTGCATACTAAGGAAGAACATATAATTATCTTGATATTAAGTGAGAGGGATCATCTTATAATGCTACCGAAGCGATCATGATCGTAACTAAGCAAAATAAGATGCATAAAAGGATAAACATCACATGCATGGATAATGTGATATGATATGGTCCTTCTCGCATTAGATCTCCATCTTGTGCGTCTTGGTATGATCTCCATCATGCCACCGGCGCGGCACCAAGGTCCATGGCGCCACCACCATGGTCGTCCTTCTCCATTACAATATATCTCATGGATATATCTACAGCACGCAGGCCTTAAAAAGGAAAAACACAACCATATGGCTCCTGCCGGTTGTTTACAATAAATCTCATTTCATACAACAATTTTGTAACAATGACCATATCACATCACATGCCCTGCAAAAACAAGTTAGACGCTTCTAAATTATCTTTGCAAATTTTACGTGGTTTTGGGCTTCCTAGGAAAGAACCGATCTTACCTACGGACAAGAACCACAACGTTGATTCGCTAGTTGTTTCTTTTCGTCCCTTTCCAGGGCCCTCCGTTGCAAATGCCATATCACTAATGTTAGAGAAACAGACACCCCCAAAGCCACTTTATACGGTACAAGCCGTATGTCAAGCGTGACACGCAATCTGCGCTTAGGGCCGCTTCAATCCAACATTGCCGCAATATGAACAAGTGCACAAAAAAGGGTAACAACTAGAGGATCAACGCCCACATCTCTATGTGTTTTAACCGTACAAAGCATCTACGCATAGACGAGGCTCTGATACCACTGAAGGGTTCGTTGCATAGAAAACAAAATTTTTCCTACGGTTGTAACAGCCAAGATCACATCTAGAAGATCACTTGTAACGGTTTGAGAAGGACTCACCCTCGAAGACCAAAAGCTTTAACGAGAACTATTCTCGTGGGTGATGTAGTCGAACACTCGCCGACCTCAAGGTCGTGATGAAGACTTGACGCCACGAACGGGCAGCGTCTCCGTAGTCGGTCACACGTACAGATCAGTGACGACCTCCGCCCCTTGCTCCAGTTGGGCAGCGGAAGTAGTGGATCCTCGGGAACTCCAGCAGCACTACAACATAGTGGTGGTGGTGGTAGAGAAGATCTTGAGCAGGGCTTCGCCTAAGCACCGTACTCGTGAAACTGGATCAGCTAGCAAGGGGAGGAAGATGCCAACCAAAGGGCATATGAGAGATGGAGGAATTCATGTGTAGAGGGGTCTCCACCCATCTATATATAGGAGGGGGAGGCAGCCCCCAAGGGGTAGCACGCCCCAAGAGGTGCCCCCACCTCTCCCCTCATCATGTGGGTGGACTCCCCACTCACAAAAACAAAGGGTCACACATTATTCCCATAACTTCCATAATTCTCCACTCAAAATTCCAAGAGTTTATCACATTAAAACACTTTTAATTATCTTTTTTAATGTCACTCAAATTAATGAACACTTCATTCAATGAGTACTTCATTGATGAAAACTTCATTCAATGAACACATTAACAATTATCCCCTTGCACTATTTTGATATACCGAAACTATTCCAACAGTTTTATCAAAACAGTCCATGTGCTGTCCAGTATATTCTCCGGCGTTCCGTATCCACTCAAACGCGTCAACGAATCCTTAAGTGTGTCACCCTACGGTTCGTGAATAAAATGGACATGAAAGAGACTCTTCTCCGATCAATAATCATCAGAGGGATCTGGAGATCCATGATGACTCCCACTTACTCAACGATGAACTAGTGATCGTGTGAACCATTACTCCGTAACCAATTCCTTTTGTCTCGCGATATTTTACTTGTCCGAGATCCGATCATTTGGTATCTTCCATACCTAGTTCGATCTCGTTACCGACAAGTACTCTTTACTCGTTCCGTGATATAACATCCTCGTGAGCCAGTCACGTGCTTGCAAGCGATGTCAATGTGATATCACCGAGAGGGCCCAGAGTATATCTCTCCGTCATCTGGATGGACAAATCCCACTCTTGATCCACGAGCCTCAACTAACACTTTCCAAGTACCCAACGACACCTTTATAATCACCCTGTTACGGTGTGACGTTTGATGGAATCAAAGTACTCTTCCGGTGTCAGTGATTGACGTGATCTCATGGTCTAAGGATTAGGGTTACTTCGTGAAAGTTTGATACAGCAATAGAAACTTTGATGACATGATCGTATTGCTATAACTACTGTGGGTGTATGTTCATCACATCATTCTCCAATGATATGACCTTGTTATTAACGACATCCAATGTCAATGATCAGGAAACCTTGATCATCCGTTAATCAACAAGCTAGTATAAAGAGAGACATTACTAGGAACCTTTTCTTTGTTTATTAAACACACATGTATTAACGTTTCCGGTTAACACAATTATAGCATGAAAATAAACATTTATCATAAACATGGAATAAGATAATAACCACTTTATTATTGCCTCTCGGGCATATTCCCTTCAATAGGAGCATGTATTTATCACAACGCGAAAGTCTCGGAGTGATCGGGTTATGATCGATGAGAAAACCGGAACCGTTTTGGGGACCCGGTAAGGTACTGGGAAGAGTTTTAAGAAAACCGGAGGGCCGAAAAAGTTCCGAGTTGGTCTAGATATATTTAATATTCATTTATTATGTATTTCGAAAAGGTTTCGGAATTAAATCAATGAATTTTATATAAATGGGCTCCCTCTCACTTGGAAGGCCCAAGTGGGGAGGGAGCACTTGGGCCAAGGGAGCCCAAGAGGGGAGGGCGCCTTGGGGGAGCTTCCAGGAAGCTTCCCCCCTCCCCTTGGCGCAACCCTAAGGGAGGGGAAACCCTAGGGCGCCACCCCTAGGGCTGCCCCCTCCTCCAAGATGGCTCCCCTCCCCCTCCGCCTATAAATAGAGGAGGTGGGGGCACCCCTTCAACACACGATTGAAGTTGTTCTCTCCCAAAGGGCTGCCCCCTCTCTCTCCCTCTCATAGATCCAATCTCATCCACCCCGAAGGGCTGTTACTCCCTCCTCTCTACTCCGGAGGTGCCGAGCTCTGGACGGCGGAGCCCTGCCAGATCATCTACACTGTACGTGTGGATCAACCGTAGAGAGATCGTACGTTCGATCTTCGTTCGAGGGACTCGACGGTGATTAGATCTGTTCGTGGTAGTGTTCATCTTCACGCTTCTCCGACTCTCCATCAACATCTTCCGCTGCGAGAGAAGTGCATCCGTTGAACGGTTGCAAGAAGGTAACAAGATCGATAACCTTGTCTGCATCTTCCTAGATCCGTTCTTGGGTTTGGTTTCGTAGTGCCGATTTTTTTTGTTTTCTACTCCGATTCCTCATACGTCCCAAACGTATCTATAATTTTTGTTTGCTCCATGAATGATTTGTGTGACTTTGCCATGTTTTTCTTGAAATTTCATACACTTTTGATCATATTTGGACTAACCTATTAACTCAGTGCACCCATTTGCCAGTTCCTGTTTTCTGCTGTATTTGTATTTCAGGTTTTACCAATAATTAAAGTGCCCAATAAATCCCGTAAAAATTATATAAAAAATCAGCGTTCCGGAAGCTTCCACCAGGCCAAAGGGGGGCCACAGGGCAGCCAGGGGGCAGACAGGAGGGTGCCTGGCACGACCCAGCTCCTGGCCGCGCCACCTGCCCTCCTGGGTGGGTCCCACACCCCCTGGTGCCCTACTTTGGCCCCTATTTATTCTCCCGTCGCGGAAACCCTGATTCCAGACCCCTTTTCTCCAGAAGCAATTCCGATCTCCGCCGCCATCGCCGACAAGCTTCGGGGGACCAGAATTCCTGTGCCAGCACCCTGCCGGGACGGGGAAGTGCCCCCGGATTCGTCTCCATCGACGTTCCTTCCTCCCTCCATGAAGCAGGAGTAGTTCTCCCTCGGGGCTAAGGTTTCTACCAGTAGCTATGTGTTCTTATCTCTCTCCCATGATGTGATCTTTGTTGTGGTCATAGGCTATGTTAATCTAGGGTGATCCCATGATATTTCCCCTTCCTCTATGTATTGGATTGATGTACTCAATTGATCTTATCTAGTATAATCCCCGAGACCAAGGTGACAGCGGTCTATTGGACATGGGTTAGAAGAATATTATCATGAGTGATTTCCTCTTTTGTGTGTTGATTGAAGATTGAGAGTCTCTTGGTGCTTGTCTTTGACTATCCTTGAGATATGTTGTGGTGATTGTGGTACTCTCTTTGGATGGCCGCAGTGACATTGGGAAATCCATAGATTTGAGCACTACGAACTTTGAGGTGTGCTTTTGTAGCCCTACATAATTCTCGTACTCTCTTGACCACAAAGGAATGACCTCCGAGTGCGTCTCCATTGCATGTTTTATGGGAAATATCATGTGATTAGACTATGTTAATTTTGTTGGGAGTTGCCACTAGTGAAAGTATGAAGCCTAGGCCTTGTTTTCACCATTGTTACACCGTTTGTGCTCACTTTTGTCACATGTTTGCTTGCTGCACTTTTTATTACATATTTATATTACTTTGTTTTGCCACACCTATCACCCATATTTTACCATCTCTTCGCCGAACTAGTGCACCTATACAACTCCCAGTTGTACTAGGTGTGTTGGGGACACAAGATACTTCTTGTATCTTAATTGCAGGGTTGCTTGAGAGAAACCATCTTCAACCTCTACTTCCCTGAGTTCGATAAACCTTAGGTCATCCACTTGAGGGAAATTGCTGCTGTCCTACAAACCTCTGCGCTTGGAGGCCCAACATAGTCTACAAGAATAGAAGCGTGCGTAGACATCAAGCTATTTATGGCGCCGTTGCCGGGGAGGTGAGTGCTTGAAGGTATATCTTTAGATCTTGCAATTAAATCTTTTCGTTTCTTGTTTTTACTTTTCACTAGTTAGGCTTTATGGAAAACAACAATAAAATTGTGAGAGAGCTTTAAGCTCTATCTTGAGTTAGGACATGAAGTGTTTGAGGAGGAGATCAAAAAGCCTATGGAGCTTTATTATTTGCACAACACTCATGATAGTAGTAATGTTATTTTCATGTCTTCTTTGAATACTTTTGATACTAATGATATGCAAAACCATAAGCTTGGGGATGCTACGTTTTATGAAGATGATATTTTTAGCCCCCCAAGTTTTGATGAGGAAATTTATTTTGATGATACTTGGCCTCCTATCTATGATGATTATTGTGATGACACTTACGCTATAAAGAATAAATGTTTTCAAGTGCATCATGATAAGAAGGATTCATGTGATAGCTATTTTGTTGAGTTTGCTCCCACTACTATTGATGATTTTTCTTATGTGGGGAGTAATAAATTTTCTATGCTTGTGGATCATGATAAGAAAGTTTTATGTGATACTTATATTGTTGAGTTTATTCATGATCCCACTGGAAATTATTATGAGAGGGGAACATATGCTTATAGATATTTCAATAATATCAAGTTCCCTCTCTTTATGTTGAAGGTTTTGAAGTTGCACTTATTTTGGCTTCCTATGCTAATATCTTTATGCTTCCATGAGTTATTTCTCTACAAGATCCCTTTGCATAGGAAGCATGTTAGACTTAAATGTGTTTTTTATTTGCTTCTTGATGCTCTCTTTTGTTCTTCAACTCTTATTCCTTATTCCTATGAGAGCATCATTAAAATCTTAAGCCTATCTTTATGGCTATAAAGAAAGAGCTCTAGGGAGACAACCCTTGTTACCTTTAGTTTGAGTTTTTTTACTTTCAGTTTTTAGTGGTCTTGATGATTATTACTACTGTAGCAACATCATTGTATCTTTATTTTCAATCTTTGTGCCAAGTCTAGCCTCCGATTGCAAGAAAGTTCAAAAGTTGTGACATGCTGTCCAGAAAACAGATTCTGTCCTTGGACGGAAAAATTAGCCTAAAATCACCAGATCATCTTTTTGATCTGAATTTTTTTGACAGCGTGCTCCATAAAATTGAATTTCGAGCGTCTGTGCTGAGTTTTTTGATTCGAGTTGCATAAGCACCCCTAAACAATTCTTTACTACCTGCTGTTCTGTTTTTCACAGATTCTGCCACGTTTTGTCTCTCCTAACTTTTGCAAACCTTAAGCTTGTTTTTTCTTTGCAAAAACTTTTTGGAAATCTTGAGAAACAGTAGATCTTCAAGAATATCTTTATATCCAGTGGAATTTTATTTATTTATTAAGGGTACTAACATCTCTAATCTGCTTATGATGAGTTATGTATGAAGGGAATTTTCAAGTGTGCGAGGGAAGATGATGAAAGAAGATTCGGGAGTGTCAAGCGCTCAAGCTTGGGGATGCCCCCATGCATCCCCAACAAATATTCAAGGAGACTCAAGTGTCTAAGCTTGGGGATGCCCCCGTGCATCCCCTTCTCCATCAACAATCATCAGTTCGTCCTTCGTCTCACTATATTTTTATCACTTCATGCGTTATGTGCTATGCTTGGAGCGCCTCGCTCTTAGGTTTTATTTTTAGTTTCTTTAGCTTTGCTTTCTGTTCATAACAAGTTAGATCCCGTCTAACTTTGTGTGGGAGAGAAACACGCTTCACTTTCAAAATCTAGAACACATCATAGGATTTTTCATGCCTATCTTTTTGCTGTTGTGTGTTCTTTATCTTTTCATAGCTACTGCCATGTTTAGTTTAAATTTTAGTTTGTCTTTAGCAAGAGCCTTGGATTTTGTTTAGTTTATTTCTGAAACTCTCTTTAGTTTTCATGTTTATCTTGTTAAGAGAGATGGTTGTTGCACTGAGTTGTGTCTTGTCTTGAAAGTAGGTAATTGAGGTTGCTATTTAATTTCAGTAGTAACTTGCAATAGTTTTGAGGCATTAATGTGAGTAATGTTTGAACTTTTGGTATCAAGAGCTCGAGCCTATTAGTGATAGATGTCGTATTTTGGGCAATCCGTGTTTATTTTCCAAAACCTACAAATTAGTTGAGAACTCTTAACTACTAGATGGATCACTACTCTTCTGAGGGGTCGAATATTAGAGTACACTCACGTACCATGAGTCGAGGATGCGCAAGGATAACCAAACCCCCATACACTCCTCCTCGGGGTACTTGTCTCTTTGTGAACCTCCTTATTAGATTGAGAGTTACCGATAATAAGTGCATGAGTTCTTCGGACAAATGTGAGTATTCGAAAGTTGACACTTCCACCTTCCCAAATTTTGCTAGCCTTTCCTGTGCCGTGCACTGCTTTCTTCTCACTCCGAGAGTTAGCGTCCACCTTCGCCGGTACATCCAAACCCTTGGCACGATACGCTCTGTCATCATAAACCTCCTTATATCCTTCCTCAAAACAGCCACCATACCTACCTATCAAGGCATTTCCATAGCCTTTCCGAGATACATTGCCATGCAACATCCATCTTCTCATGACTTGATCTTCATGTCATACATGCTACTTGCTTGATCGATGAGCCGCGTGCTAGTTGGGCCTTTCCCTAATAATTTCTACATGACGCGCTAGTATCATTGCATATCCTGCTACACTGGCAGAGGCATACATTTGCATACATCATGATAGTTACATCTTCTTTATAATTTGAGTACTTTGTAAAGTGTGAAAGATCTTCTATACTTTTTGTAATATATATAGTGTTGCCCCTAAAGTGAGGAAAAGATCCCAAAGTGGACAAATTATAAGATCCCAAAGAGGACAAATGAGAGAAATATAAAGAGCCATTGAGGCCACCAAAAAATTACTAAAAAATAGAAAAAAGAGAAAAAGAAATAAAAAGAGAGAAGGGGGCACACTACTATTCCTTTTGAGAGATCCACACTCGTACTCCATCTTATATCTTGTACTCCATAGAGATTATCATTCATGCATATAGCTATGTGGGGACCTTTACACTATAGAACTTGGCTTGTATATTCCAATGATGAGCCTCCTCAAATGAGCTCTAGGTCTTCTTGAGCAAGCAAGTTGGATGCACCCCCACTAGTTCCATTGGAGAGCTTACCTTAGCTCATATGTGCATCCGTTGCATGGCAATCCCTACTCCTCACATCATATCTATAATTTGGCTTCTCTCGCCTATTATTGTCCTCATTGATGTGAGCCTTTCACACTTTTTTGTCTTCCTCCCCCATAATTATTCTCTCTTTTCCATCCTAAGTGTCAACTTTCTTGCTTACGCTCATCCATTGCATGAGTGCTCAAAATATCGAAAGGGAGTGGATCATTTTGACTTGTACCTGGCTAGTGGTCTGGGGATGAGTCAAGATAAGATTCCAAAGGAGACCAAGTGTGAAATTTTAGTAGATTGAGTTCTCAACAAAAATATACTTTTTTCTCGTATTCCCATATCCTCCTTCTTGCACGCAAACACCATTTGGAGACATTCGAGTCACGGACAGCAAGAGCTCTTGCACCTTTTGTTCTTTTGTTTCTTGTGTCAATGCTAATATAGAATCTTGCTTGTTAAGACTTGAATTGAATTGCATGCTTTGATTGCGTTACTTAAAAGTCCTCATATGGTTGTGTGGCATGTCGCCACAGAAATTATGCTTGTTATCATTTCCCTACTCGAGGACGAGCAGGAATTAAGCTTGGGGATGTTGATACGTCCCAAATGTATCTATAATTTCTGCTTTGTCCATGCATGATTTGTGTGACTTTTCCATGTTTTGCTGGAACTTTCATACACTTTTGATCATATTTGGACTAACCTATTAACTCAGTGCACCCAGTTGCCAGTTCCTGTTTTCTGCTGTTTTTGTATTTCAGGTTTTACCAATAATTAAAGTGCCCAATATATACCGGAAAAATTATATAAAAAATCAGCGTTCCGGAAGCTTCCACCAGGCCAAAGGGGGGCCACAGGGCAGCCAGGGGGCAGCCAGGAGGGTGCCTGGCGCGGCCCAGCTCCTGGCCGCGCCACCTGCCCTCCTGGGTGGGTCCCACACCCCCTGGTGCCCTACTTTGGACCCTATTTATTCTCCCATCGCGGAAACCCTGATTCCAGACCCCTTTTCTCCAGAAGCAATTCCGATCTCCGCCGCCATCGCCGACAAGCTTCGGGGAACCAGAATTCCTGTGCTGGCACCCTGCCGGGACGGGGAAGTGCCCCCGGATTCATCTCCATCGACGTTGCTTCCTCCCTCCATGAAGCAGTAGTAGTTCTCCTCGGGGCTAAGGTTTCTACCAGTAGCTATGTGTTCTTCTCTCTCTTCCATGATGTGATCTTTGTTGTGATCATAGGCTATGTTAATCAAGGGTGATCCCATGATATTTCCCCTTCCTTTGTGTATTGGATTGATGTACTCAATTGATCTTATCTAGTATAATCCCCGAGACCAAGGTGACAGCGGTCTATTGGACATGGGTTAGAAGAATATTATCATGAGTGATTTCCTATTTTGTGTGTTGATTGAATATTGAGAGTCTCTTGGTGCTTGTCTTTGACTATCCTTGAGATATGTTGTGGTGATTGTGGTACTCTCTTTGGATGGCCGCGATGACATTGGGAAATCAATAGATTTGAGCACTACGAACTTTGAGGTGTGCTTTTGTAGCCCTACATAATTCTCGTCCTCTCTTGACCACAAAGGAATGACCTCCGAGTGCGTATCCATTGCATGTTTTATGGGAAATATCATGTGATTAGACTATGTTAATGTTGTTGGGAGTTGCCACTAGTGAAAGTATGAAGCCTAGGCCTTGTTTGCACCATTGTTACACCGTTTGTGCTCACTTTTGTCACATGTTTGCTTGCTGCACTTTTTATTACATATTTATATTACTTTTTTTTGCCACACCTATCACCCATATTTTACCATCTCTTCGCCGAACTAGTGCACCTATACAACTCCCAGTTGTACTAGCTGTGTTGGGGACACAAGATACTTCTTGTATCTTAATTGCAGGGTTGCTTGAGAGAAACCATCTTCAACCTCTACTTCCCTGAGTTCGATAAACCTTAGGTCATCCACTTGAGGGAAATTGCTGCTGTCCTACAAACCTCTGTGCTTGGAGGCCCAACATAGTCTACAAGAATAGAAGCGTGCGTAGACATCAATTCCCAACAGCGGTATCATGAGCTAGTCTAGTGCTAGATGCATGTTCGATCTAGAGTTCATAAGTGATGAACGGGCATTGCACAAAATTTTCATTGTGCGCGGTTTTTGATAATAGATCTAAACTGAATCTTCTAGTTGCTTCCCCTCTTATTGCACAAGTGGATCCCTCCTGCATTGCTTGATTTTGTTACAAACATCTTGCCCCTCGGGGTCCTTCTATGCTGCTCCTGAGTATGCTGGTCGCGCGAAGATGATTTGGGTCTTGCTTTTGGTGTGGAGAAATTGTGTAACAAAAGGGGCGTGTTAGATTGTTGATCTAGCACGGGGATCACGCGTATTGACGATTGTTCAGTATGGGTCATGAGACTAAATTGTAGTCTCATGGTTCATACGCCCCGAGTGTTAATCTAGCAACTTGAAGATTGTGCTTTACATGGTTACGTAGCTAGCAAAACGTTTTGCCTTGCAAACCCTAGCAGCCATGTAAAAGTTGCAAAGAACGAGTAGAAGAACGTCTAACTTGTTTTTGCAGGAACATGTGATGTGGTATAGTCTTCGTCATGATAAAAGTTGTATGAGATGATTATACTTTGTACATGTTAAATATGCATGACTTGCATGTCATGGTACGGCATGATGGCTGGAGCCATATGATTGTCATTTATTCGGCCTGCGTGCCAAACTTCATGTAATTTTCTTTTAGTAGAATAGATGCTAGCAATAGTTGTAGTATCTACATGAAGATGATGATCATACGTCATGGTGCTTGACGACGTGTCGTGCGTCGAGGTGATGCTCTCCGCCAAAAGAAGATGAAGAAAGAAAAGCATGGTGCTTGGAGCTTCTTGAAGAAAAGGGCTATACCATATCACACACATTAAATTTCCTGTGATGTTAATTATTTTGATTGCGCACTAGTCGTAATTTTAATAGGATGGTCTCTCTTAAAATATCAAGAAGTTCGTGCTCTCCCAAACGTGCAACCGTTTGTAATAAACGCCACCCGAGGTGCGTCGTGTAGCACGAGTAAAAACGGAAAGGTAACAAAGAGGCGGGTGGATTGAGTTGTCTCCACAACAATAGCGCTTCGTTGTCTTGACGTTCTAGCTTATCCGATCTGAGCTCGGAGCACAAGTGTTGAAAGACTAATACAAGAGTCATAAGTCGGTTATGATTGGTTTAGTTAGACCTACCGGGTTGATCTCCTCCATGGCAGAGTGTTACACCGGTGGCAGGTGTATTGATGCGGATCTTGATTACCCTAAGATCAATTTTGAGAGATATTGGTTTTAGTGGGAGCATTAGATTAAACTTGTTAAATTAATGCAATTAATTTTGAACAATGTCTAAATCAATCTGTTTATATCGTTGTAGAGAGATGGCCCGCAAAAACAATTCTTTTAGCTTAGGACCGATGCTTGAAAAAGAGAAGCTTGCTGCAAATGGGGGCAACTATGCGGACTGGTTCCGTAATCTTGGGTTTTTCCTCAAAGTTGATAAGAAGGACTATGTTCTCAAAGAAGCTCTCCCAGCCGCTCCCGCTGAGGATGCATCACAGGACGATAAGAACGTCTATGCGACTAAAGTGGACAACCACACCGCAGTACAATGCTTGATGCTTACGTGCATGGATATAGAGCTCCAGAAACGTTTTGAGAACTTCTTCGTTGTGGACATGGTGACACAACTGAATGCTCTGTATCGGAAGAAGGCTAGAACTGAACGTTACGAGATAACAAAGCAGCTGTGGGAATGCAAGATGGCAGAAGGTAGCTCCCTAAGCGAGCACGTGATCAAACTTGTTGGTTACGCACAAAGGCTGAATGCTCTGGGATTTGCGATCCCTACGACACTCGACACTGACATTATCCTTGCGTCACTCCCTCCGTCTTACAACGGATTTATCATGAATTACAACATGAATGGGCTTGACAAGACCACAGACGAATTGTTCGCTATGCTTAAGACTGCGGAAGTATCTATGCAGAAGGATCCAAGCCACGTGTTGGCTGTGATGAACACTACCAGTTTCAAGAAGGGCAAAGGCAAAAATGCCAAGAGCGGTGGTAAGACCAATGCTCAGGTAAAGACCAAGACTGGCCCAACTAAAGATTCTGAGTGTTTGTCAGAACCCCAACTAGGGTAAGTGCTAGGGTTTTATTGTGCCTTTGCATCATGCAAAAATTCAAAAGAAAATTCAAAAATGGAGGAAAGAAAAGCCCTAGAGAATTTAATTCAAAAGGCCAGATAAAAAGTTTCTCCAAAAATTCTTTTTGCATTTTTGAAAAGTCTTATAAATGAGTGTGATCACATATCAAGTGATGTGGGACCCACCCCATGCTCATAGATTTTTCAAATATTCAAACAGGAGCATGGAATTAAATTTAAACCCCCATTTCAATTAAAGTTCAATTGATTTGATTTTTAAAAAGTGCCAAACTTTATAAGTGGCTACTCTATTATAATATGAGGCCATATAAAAAGTTTCAGCATTTTTAAAAATTCCTAGCTATTTATTTTAGCATGGCCAACATATTACAGAAAAGAAAAACAGAAGAGAAAATAAAGAAAAAAGAAAGCTAGCCCACCCGGCCAGGCCGCAGGCCCAACTCGCCGCCCCCTGGCCCAGCCCGCACCCTTCTGTCGTCTTCCACGGCAGGCACGCACACAGGTGCGTGGCGACCATGCCGGGGTCGCCGACGACGCCGTGGCGACCTGCCTGCTTCCCCGACGACAAGAACGTGTCTAGGAGCTTCCCCTGGACACCCCTATCCCTTTCCCCCTCCTCTGGTTCACCTCCTCGCCCTCTTCCCCTCGTTCTCGCCACCGTCCGAGCGCCGCCGCAGAGCGCGCTGCCGTGCCGGCGTAGCCATCATCGCCGGAGAGCCAAGAAACCTTGTCCAGAGTTTTCGCAGCAGACCTCTTCGCCAAGGTGGAGAACATCAAGAGCTCGGGTGCCCAGCAAGCAACTCCATCGCCACCGTTTTGCTCCGGCCACCGTGGATCCTCTTCGTCAAATTCGCCACCCCCGCGGCTCCTTTCACTCCGGCGACTGCACCATCCTGATCAGGGTGAGCTCCTCTTCGAAATCCCCCATTCCGCGCTCTATTTTTGTGCCTCGTCGCCGGATCCCCATCGAGCTCCTCTCCGGCCGCCGCCCGAGTCACAGTCGGCGAGGTTCTAGCCACTCCCGAGTCCCCCTGGTTTCTCCATGCGATGCGGGTGAGCGCGGGCTGCATCCCCGTGGTCTTCCCGTTGAGAATGGAGGCCGGAAACCCCCTGTACGTGCATGCCGCCGCGTCTGCGAGTCACCGGCGACTCAACGCCGGCGGGATGACGTGGCCCCGGGCTATTTAACCTAACCTAACCACTAAACTCCCTAATCCCCTATGACAGGTGGGGCCCCCAACACTTAACCCTCTCTGTTAACTCTAATTAAAACGGGTTTAACCCCACTGTCACTGACAGACATGGCCCACATGTCAGCCCCCTGGTGACATCAGCACTGCGTCAGCTTGATGCAATAAATCATTTCCAGAGATTAAAAGAATTAAAGAAAAGAGAGAAAATTCCAGAAAATGCTTTAAACTTTGAAATTCAATAACTAATTCATATTAACTCCAAATTGGACAAATAATATGTCTAAAATTATCAGAAAAATACAAGGATTATGAATATGCAATTTGTTTTCATGTTTGACCATTTTAAAATGGGTGAACAGTAGCAAACATGCATATGGATCCTTTTCAAATTCAAATTTGGAGTGATTTTGCAAATGACTTTGCAACACCCTTAATTCAAATAGATTCATCCACACATCAGAGGCATTACTTCAACTATACCACATCACTTCATGATCAACATTTTCAAATGAACTTTCATGCATTCAAATGCATTTGAAATTCATCGATAAATCAAATGGAGTTTGAATTTGCATTTCAAATGCAATATACTCCTTTTAAATGGAATGCTCAACACATCAGTACCATGAACATCACCATTACAATCTTATTCATGTGATTGTGCATTGTACATTATGTTGATCCTATGATTGTCATGTTGCTGATAGAAGTGGAGCCGGAACCGGTGGCCACCCCCTTCGTTGAAGACACCGTTATCGAAACCTCGTCAGCAAGGCAAGCAAACCCCCATTGATCATGTCTATAAAATCCCAATTCCCTCTCAGTCTCGCTTATGCATGTTTAGGAGATCACCTTGTATCGATGCTACCGCATAGTTGAACCCATGTCCTTTGCATGAACTATCATCTTGTCACAGTAGTAAGCAAACCACAATCCTAGCAGATGTAGGAGTTGGTTGATATCATGTGGCCCCTGCAACTGTTACTGCTTATTGCATGCTTAGCGGTACAATGAGGTTGCTTTTGATGTGAGTCGGGATGATGGTAAACATGGTGTTGATGAAAGTGAAATGTGTTGGCGAACCTACCCTAATACAAGGTGAACGATGAGAGGCTGTGTAGGAGTACACAGTGGGTTGTCTCGTTGAACACCGCCTTAAGTCCGAGTTCTTGTGTGGTGATCCAAGAAGAAGAGTACAACCACACATTGGGCTCACTAACCCCTCTCATCCTAGTACCTCACCCCGTTCGAACCCCAAGAGTCGCAGTAGTTCGGAGTTCTGGTAGGGCTATGGCACGGTCTGCGAAGTGGATGAACGGCTTTTCAAGACCGGCTTGGGACCCTGCACACATCGTTTGAGGTTGTACTGGAACCTCGGCCGGACTTCCATACGGATCCCCCTCAGATAGGCGACTCTCTGGACTAGAACGGAGCTGTGGGCGAAGTGTTGTGGTGGCATCCTCGCTGTCACCTCTTGAACGGTGACATGCAAAAGGCGGTAACTGATGACACGTGTGTGTAGCGGTACACCCCTGCAGGGTTAACAAAACTATTCGAATAGCCGCGTCCGCGGTTAAGGACTTCTTGGAAAGCTTAGCTTGATTATTAGACAACTTGAACTGGATACTTCTAAAACTCGCAAGATAAGCGTGAGTGCTATGGTGTGCTCCTCGTGGGGAAGTCGAGGAAGTAACCATAGTGGTGTATTGGTTGAAGAGATGTAGTGGACTTGTGTACGCTCTTACCTCAAGTATGGTACTCGTAGTTCAGGACTAGCCAAGTCAAAGCTGGCACTTATGCAAGTGAAACCCCACCTCCCTTTACCTTGATACATGTGCATGAGTAGTATAGCTCCTATGTAAGTCTTGCTGAGTACGACTTTGTACTCACGTTTGCTTAATCTATGTTTTAGATGAACCCACTGACCCCGAAGGTGGCTTCTTCATCGAGCTCGACGACTGAAGATCAAGCTAGTCTAGTCCCAGTCAGACGACTGGTTCCCTCGTGGAGGGCTTGTGTTTAAATAAGGCTTCCTAAGCCATTTGTTAAACTTGTCTGTACTCAGACCTACTTTGCTTCCGCTTGTCTGTTGTAATGTTGGATCACATGCTTGTGATCTCTGTGTGCACTCTGTAAGAGTTATCAATAAAGTTGTATACTTTGTAGAGAATTGCAATGATACCTGTTGTTCATACAAGGCATGTGTGCTGCGTGTATGTTTATAACATGCATGTCTCTGTATGGGTTTTCGAGACCTTAGTTGTGATCTGGCTGGCGGTCTTTCATACACCAAGTGGCCCTTAGATGTGCGCAGCTTGGGGCATCGCGATGCGATTGTTCGAGACTCTGTCTCGTGCACACTTTGTGGTATGATCGAGCCCGCCCTAGACCCCGACTAAGTGATCGGGCTGGAGTAAGTCTATGTAAGAGTTATGAGATAGTCGATAGTATGGTTGAGGCGACTTGTCTTTGAATATGGAAGTTCATCACCCATATCATTAGACTTGGGTGCGGACGATGAGGACCCATCTCAGTTGATCATCCGACCTGGATGGGATGCCCCTCACGTACGATGCTTTCCAGGAACGTTCTGTGCTTGGCCTTGTCTTCTTAGACAAGTGGGTACGGTTCTCGGCTCTCCATATGACTATGTCGTAGCGGGACTTGCATACGCTAACCCCGGGTCCCACCAGACTTGGTATCAGAGCAGGACTGACTGTAGGATTATCAGCCTTGGCCGAAGTCGAGTCTAGCCTTCTATAGTTATATAGTTACTCTGGGTATATAAGGGAACAACGTAAGGCTTCTTTTTCTCCTTACCCTCATCGATCTGAGTTCTGAGTCACCCTCATCTTATTCTACGGGAAGATAGGACTAGGCTCTCCTCTGTCTGATTAGAACATCTCGTTGTTTGCTTCCTTATAGCCGTAGGATTGTTGTGGTTGTCCAGAGTCTCCGTGTTTTGAGTTCCTTGAAGAAGTTCTGTCCAATTTCTTCGAGGTTGTTTCAATTTCCATCCCAGTGTAGCCGTTATGCTGCCGGATTTGTTCCGTGTTTCTTTGGGTCATTGCCTTCGCATTATTATCCTTTCCGCCTAAATCATATCCTTTTATCCTTGCCTCCATCGTACAACCTGTTCTGATTGTTGATTTTTATCACACAGGATGTCAGGTGGAACTCGTAGTGCTGTTCTTCGGAATTTAGACCGTGATCGGAATCGAAATGATGATGAACTTCCACCCCCGCCTTCTACGGCGGAAATCATGATGGAAGCTGAGCGGAATAGACGTGATCAAACACGCCTTCTGGAGCTCATCGAGCAGAATACCGCACACCATCGTAATGTGGTGGTCAGCATTCAGGACTTCATCTTCCTCAAGCCACCGGTATTCCGATGTTCCTCTGAGCCCCTTGAAGCTGATGATTGGCTCCGTTCCATCGAGCGTAAGCTTGATATAGCACATGTTGCTCCCGATGACCGAGTTATTTTCGCGGTATACTTCTTGGAAGGTGCTGCTCTTCAGTGGTGGGAGAACTATGTTGCAATGCAGCCAGATGGTCACATAGTGACTTGGCAGGAGTTCTGTGTTGCCTTTCGAGGGTACCACATTCTGGATGAGTTGATGGAGCGCAAGAAGGAAGAGTTTTGCAATCTGAATCAAGGAGAGATGTCCATTCATGAGTATGTGAGGGAATTCAACCGTCTTGCTCGTTATGCCCAAGATGAGATCACCACCGATGCCAGAAAGCAGGCAAGGTTCCGCAAGGGACTTAGCCCCATCCTTCTTCATGATCTCAACCTCCTTGAGTTTGCCACCTTTGAGGATTTAGTCAACAGATCCTTCAGAGCTGAGCATGGCAATTAAGTTTTTGAGAAGTCTCGCAAGCATGCTCTTAAAATTGCCCCTTCTTCCAGTTCACGCCCTCAGAAGCGCATGATCTGGATTCGTAACAGTTTGATCCACCAAAACAACCCACCAAGGCCATCCCTTGTGTCGCCTCGTCCACCAGCTCCTCCAAACAACCCAGCTCCCCGCACTATCTTTGGAGCCTGCTTTAGATGTGGCCAGCCTGGTCACTATTCTCGTGATTGCCCCGTAAGTCAGAATGCTCCACCCCATGCCAAAGGGAACCCCACTGTTCATGCCAAACCACCCCCGAAGGTTCCCACCACCAAGCCTTTCACTTCCGCAAATCTTGGACGTGTGAACCAAATCTCAGCTGAGGAAACTGATAGTACTTCTGATGTCATTCTTAGTACGCTCCCAGTCAATTTTGTTCCCACTTCTGTTCTTTTCGACCCAGGAGCATCTCACTCATTCATGTCGGAGAGTTATGCACTTCGGCATGATGTATCCTTTGAAGAAATGTTCACCCCTATGATCATTCAAACTCCTGGTTCAAAATGGCAAACTAATAGAGTAAGCCATGGCAATCAAATTGCAATTGAGGGTTTAGTATTCCTTGCTTCACTCATAGACCTCAAGTCTTCAGACATTGATGTCATCCTAGGCATGGATTGGTTATCAAGGCAGAATGCTTTTCTTGATTGTAAATCCAGGTCAATTAGACTTACACATCCTTCAGGCCAGACAATAGCTTACTCCTCACCAAGAACAAGAACCCAGGTGCATTATTTGAATGTGATTCCCCTTCCCGACCTTGAAGATGTTCCGGTGGTTCGTGACTTCCCGGATGTCTTTCCTGAAGAGCTGCCGGGCATGCTACCCGACAGATGTGTAGAATTCATAGTAGATCTTATGACAGGAACCACACCAATTTCCAGACGCCTATACAAAATGGCCCCACGTGAGTTAGCTGAGCTTAAAACCCAACTGGAAGCTTTGTTGGAAAAAGGCTTCATCCGCCCTAGCTCATCGCCATGGGGTTTCCCCGTTCTGTTCGTAACGAAGAAAGATGGAACAGAAAGGATGTGCGTAGACTATCGCCCGCTAAATTTAGCGACGATAAAGAACAAGTACCCACTGCCCAGGATCAATGATCTTTATGATCAACTTGATGGATCCTCTGTCTTCTCCAAGATGGATTTGAGATTAGGTTATCATCAAATCAAAATCCGAAACGAGGACATTCCAAAAACGGCTTTTACTACTCGTTATGGTCTTTACGAGTACACCGTCATGTCCTTTGGTTTAACCAATGCCCCCGCCACTTTCTCACGCATGATGAATTCGATCTTCATGGAGTACTTAGATAAATTTGTTGTGGTTTATCTCGATGACATTCTCATCTACTCGAAGAACGAAGAAGAACATGCCGAACACCTAAGGCTGGTATTGATGAAACGTAGAGAGCATCTCCTGTATGCTAAATTCTCCAAGTGTGAATTTTGGCTACCAGAAGTGACCTACTTAGGCCACATGATTTCTGCAAAAGGCATTGTTGTGAACCCCAAGAGAGTTCAGGTCGTCCTTGACTGGACTCCACCTGAATCGGTTAAGCAAGTTAGGAGTTTTCTTGGCCTAGCCAGCTATTGCCGCCGCTTCGTCGAGAAATTTTCTAAAGTTGCAAAGCCTCTGACTGAATTCCTCAAGAAAGATAAGAAATTCCTATGGACTTCCAAGTCCGAGGAAAGCTTTCAAGAGGTAAAAAGAGGATAGACTTCTGCACCCGTACTTGCACCTCCAGATACCAAAAAATATTTCGAGATTTATTGTGACGCATCACGGCAAGGGTTAGGATGCATACTTCTGCAAAATCGACATGTGGTAGCTTATGCTTCACGCCAGTTGCGGCCACATGAAGAGAACTATCCTACCCATGACCTTGAACTCGCTGCCGTAGTTCATACCCTAACAACTTGGCGACATTACCTCCTTGGTAATCGTTGTGAGATCTATTCCGACCACCAAAGCCTCAAATACATTTTCACCCAGCCAGATCTTAATCTCAGGCAAAGACGCTGGATTGAGTTGATAAAAGATTACGACGTAGGAATTTCTTACACCCCAGGCAAAGCCAATGTCATGGCTGATGCACTAAGTCGTAAGTCGTATTGTAACAACCTCATGTTACAACAGTATCAACCACTTCTTCATGAGGAATTTCGAAAGCTTAATCTCGAGATTGTTCCTCGTGGATCTCTTTTCAACTTGGTGGAGAAACCAACCCTTGAGGATCAAATCGTAGTTGCCCAAAGGCGTGCACGAGGTGTTCGCCGGATCAAGGAGAACATTGCTAGCGGAGTTGCTAAATGTTTCTCCACAGATAGTAAAGGAACGGTATTCTTTGAAAATCGATTGGTAGTACCTAAGAATAGGGAACTAAGGCAACTCATCCTCAATGAAGCCCATGACACACCCCTCTCGATTCATCCCGGTAGCACAAAAATGTACCGAGATCTACGCCAAAGATTTTGGTGGACTAGGATGAAGAGAGACATTGGTCAATTTGTTGCCGAATGTGATGTTTGTCGTCGCATTAAGGCAGAACACCAAAGACCTGTTGGTACACTTCAACCTTTGCCTATTCCCGAAAGGAAATGGGACAAAGTCGGTATGGACTTCATCACCGGCTTTCCAAAAACCCAGAGAGGAAACGATGCCATCTTCGTTGTCATAGATAGGCTTTCCAAAGTTGCTCACTTCCTTCCCGTTCGCGAGTCGATAACTGCTAGCCAGTTAGCGGAATTGTATGTCTCTAGAATTGTGTCTCTTCACGGTGTTCCTTTGGAAATCAATTCTGATCGTGGTAGCCTTTTCACCTCTAGATTTTGGGGAAGCTTTCAAAATGCTATGGGAACTCATCTCTCCTTTAGTACAGCTTTCCATCCTCAGTCTAGCGGTCAAGTCGAAAGGGTTAACCAAATTCTTAAAGACATGCTCAGAGCTTGTGTTATCTCATTCAGAAAGAATTGGGAGAAGTCTCTTCCTTTCGCCGAATTTGCTTATAACAATAGTTTTCAATCTAGTCTGAACATGGCTCCTTTTGAACTCCTTTATGGACGGCGATGTCGAACACCCCTTAACTGGTCAGAAACCGGTGAAAGACAATTCTTTGGACCGGATATGATCATGGAAGCAGAAGAGCAAGTTCGCATTGTTCGTGATCAATTGAAAGCCGCACAGTCTCGTCAGAAAAGCTACTATGATCGTCATCATAGGCAAGAGAGCTACAATCTGGATGAGAAGGCTTACCTTCGGGTTACTCCTCTGAAGGTAACCCAACGATTCGGTATCAAAGGCAAGTTGGCCCCACGTTACATCGGACCTTTCCGCATTCTTGCTAGACGTGGAGAAGTTGCCTACCAACTTGAACTACCCCGCACCTTTTCAGAGTACATGATGTATTCCATGTGTCACAACTCAGGCGTTGCTTCAAGGACCCCATCCGCGAAGTCGACCATGAAACGCTTGATCTACAAGATGACCTTTCTTATCGAGAATACCCTGTTCGTGTTCTTGATTCAGCAGAGCGTGTCACTCGCCGAAAGAAGATCAAGTTTCTGAAAGTTCAGTGGTCACACCACTCTGAGAGAGAAGCCACGTGGGAAAGAGAAGACCGTCTCAGTGCCGAGTACCCCTCCTTCCTCCCGCAGACTTCTGAATCTCGGGACGAGATTCTTTTGAGTGGGGGCGAGTTGTCAGAACCCCAACTAGGGTAAGTGCTAGGGTTTTATTGTGTCTTTGCATCATGCAAAAATTCAAAAGAAAATTCAAAAATGGGGGAAAGAAAAGCCCTAGAGAATTTAATTCAAAAGGCCAGATAAAAAGTTTCTCCAAAAATTCCTTTTGCATTTTTGAAAAGTATTATAAATGAGTGTGGTCACATATCAAGTGATGTGGGACCCACCCCATGCTCATAGATTTTTCAAATATTCAAACAGGAGCATGGAATTAAATTTAAACCCCCATTTGAATTAAAGTTCAAATGATTTGATTTTTAAAAAGTGCCAAACTTTATAAGTGGCTACTCTATTATAATATGAGGCCATATAAAAAGTTTCAGCATTTTTAAAAATGCCTAGCTATTTATTTTAGCATGGCCAACATATTACAGAAAAGAAAAATAGAAGAGAAAATAAAGAAAAAAGAAAGATAGCCCACCCGGCCAGGCCGCAGGCCCAACTCGCCGCCCCCTGGCCCAGCCCGCACCCTTCTGTCGTCTTCCACGGCAGGCACGCACACAGGTGCGTGGCGACCATGCCGGGGTCGCCGACGACGCCGTGGCGACCTGCCTGCTTCCCCGACGACAAGAACGTGTCCAGGAGCCTCCCCTGGACACCCCTATCCCTTTCCCCCTCCTCTGGTTCACCTCCTCGCCCTCTTTCCCTTGTTCTCGCCACCGTCCGAGTGCCGCCGCAGAGCGCGCTGCCGTGCCGGCGTAGCCATCATCGTCGGAGAGCCAAGCAACCTTGTCCAGAGTGTTCGCAGCAGACCTCTTCGCCAAGGTGGAGAACATCAAGAGCTCGGGTGCCCAGCAAACAACGCCATCGCCACCGTTTTGCTCCGGCCATCGTGGATCCTCTCCGTCGAATTCGCCACCCCCGCGGCTCCTTTCACTCCGGCGACTGTACCATCCTGATCGGGGTGAGCTCCTCTTCGAAATCCCCCATTCCACGCTCTATTTTTGTGCCTCGTCGCCGGATCCCCATCGAGCTCCTCTCCGGCCGCCGCCCGAGTCGCCGTCGGCGAGGTTCTAGCCACTCCCGAGTCCCCCTGGTTGCTCCACGCGATGCGGGTGAGCGCGGGCTGCATCCCCGTGGTCTTTCCGTTGAGAATGGAGGCCGGAAACCCCCTGTCCGTGCACGCCGCCAGGTCTGCGAGTCACCGGCGACTCAACGCCGGCGGGATGACGTGGCCCCGGGCTATTTAACCTAACCTAACCACTAAACTCCCTAAGCCCCTATGACAGGTGGGGCCCCCAACCCTTAACCCTCTCTGTTAACTCTAATTAAAATGGGTTTAACCCCACTGTCACTGACAGACATGGCCCACATGTCAGCCCCCTAGTGACATCAGCACTGCGTCAGCTTGATGCAATAAATCATTTCCAGAGATTAAAAGAATTAAAGAAAAGAGAGAAAATTCCAGAAAATGCTTTAAACTTTGAAATTCAAGAAATAATTCATATTAACTCCAAATTGGACAAATAATATGTCTAAAATTATCAGAAAAATACAAGGATTATGAATATTCAATTTGTTTTCATGTTTGACCATTTTAAAATGGGTGAACAGTAGCAAACATGCATATGGATCCTTTTCAAATTCAAATTTGGAGTGATTTTGCAAATGACTTTGCAACACCCTTAATTCAAATAGATTCATCCACACATCAGAGGCATTACTTCAACTATACCACATCACTTCATGATCAACATTTTCAAATGAACTTTCATGCATTCAAATGCATTTGAAATTCATCGATAAATCAAATGCAGTTTGAATTTGCATTTCAAATGCAATATACTCCTTTTAAATGGAATGCTCAACACATCAGTACCATGAACATCACCATTAAAATCTTATTCATGTGATTGTGCATTGTACATTATGTTGATCTTATGATTGTCATGTTGCTGATAGAAGTGGAGCCGGAACCGGAGGCCACCCCCTTCGTTGAAGACACCGTTATCGAAACCTCGTCAGCAAGGCAAGCAAACCCTCATTGATCATATCTATAAAATCCCAATTCCCTCTCAGTATCGCTTATGCATGTTTAGGAGATCACCTTGTATCGATGCTACCGCATAGTTGAAACCCATGTCCTTTGCATGACCTATCATCTTGTCATAGTAGTAAGCAAACCACAATCCTAGCAGATGTAGGAGTTGGTTGATATCATGTGGCCCCTGCAACTGTTACTGCTTATTGCATGCTTAGTGGTACAATGAGGTTGCTTTTGATGTGAGTCGGGATGATGGTAAACATGGTGTTGATGAAAGTGAAATGTGTTGGTGAACCTACCCTAATACAAGGTGAACGATGAGAGGCTGTGTAGGAGTACACAGTGGGTTGTCTCGTTGAACACCGCCTTAAGTCCGAGTTCTTGTGTGGTGATCCAAGAAGAAGAGCACAACCACACATTGGGCTCACTGACCCCTCTCATCCTAGTACCTCACCCCGTTCGAACCCCAAGAGTCGCAGTAGTTCGGAGTTCTGGTAGGGCTGTGGCACGGTCTGCGAAGTGGATGAACGGCTTTTCAAGACCGGCTTGGGACCGTGCACACATCGTTTGAGGCTGTACTGGAACCTCGGCCGGACTTCCATACGGATCCCCCTCAGATAGGCGACTCTCTGGACTAGAAAGGAGCTGTGGGCGAAGTGTTGTGGTGGCATCCTCGCTGTTACCTCTTGAACGGTGACATGCAAAAGGCGGTAACTGATGACACGTGTGTGTAGCGGTACACCCCTGCAGGGTTAACAAAACTATTCGAATAGCCGCGTCCGCGGTTAAGAACTGCTTGGAAAGCTTAGCTTGATTATTAGACAACTTGAACTGGATACTTCTAAAACTCGCAAGATAAGCGTGAGTGCTATGGTGTGCTCCTCGTGGGGAAGTCGAGGAAGTAACCATAGTGGTGTATTGGTTGAAGAGCTGTAGTGGACTCGTGTACGCTTCTTACCTCAAGTCTGGTACTCGTAGTTCAGGACTAGCCAAGTCAAAGCTGGCACTTCTGCAAGTGAAACCCCACCTCCTTTTACCTTGATACATGTGCATGAGTAGTATAGTTCCTATGTAAGTCTTGCTGAGTACGACTTTGTACTCACGTTTGCTTATTCTATGTTTTAGATGAACCCACCGACCCCGATGGTGATTTCTAACCGAAGCTCGAAGAATGAAGACTCAGACCAAGACCAAGCTAGTGTAGTCCCAGTCAGACGACTGGTTCCCTCGTGGAGGGCTTGTTTTTAGATAAGGCTTCTCTAAGACATTTGTTAAACTTGTCTGTACTCAGACCTACTTTTCTTCCGCTTGTCTGTTGTAATGTTGGATCACATGCTTGTGATCTCTGTGTGCACTCTGTATGAGTTATCAATAAAGTTGTATACTTTGTAGAGAATTGCAATGATACCTGCTGTTCATACAAGGCATGTGTGCTGCGTGTATGTTTATAACATGCATGTCTCTGTATGGGTTTTCGAGACCTTAGTTGTGATTTGGCTGGCGGTCTTTCATACACCAAGTGGCCCTTAGATGTGCGCAGCTTGGGGCATCGCGATGCGATTGTTCGAGACTCTGTCTCGTGCACACTTTGTGGTATGATCGAGCCCGCCCTAGACCCCGACTAAGTGATCGGGCTGGAGTAAGTCTATGTAAGAGTTATGAGATAGTCGATAGTATGGTTGAGGCGACTTGTCTTTGAATATGGAAGTTCATCACCCATATCATTAGACTTGTGTGCGTACGATGAGGACCCATCTCAGTTGATCATCCGGCCTGGATGGGATGCCCCTCACGTACGATGCTTTCCGGGAACGTTCTGTGCTTGGCCTTGTCTGCTTAGACAAGTGGGTACGGTTCTCGGCTCTCCATATGACTATGTCGTAGCGGGACTTGCATACGCTAACCCCGGGTCCTGACAGTGTCACTACTGCAAGAACAAGGGGCACTGGAAGAGGAATTGCAAGAAGTATCTGGGAGATCTGAAAAGTGGTCTGATCACCAAAGGTATAAATAAGTTATACTAAGTTAATAGACATCTTCATTATTTCATCTTCATAGGTATAATTGATACCATATCGATTGCTAATGGTTCGCAAATCGGTACAGGGAATTCTCATAATCCAAAGGAGAAGAAGGAATGAAGTGCAAGTCCGCGTCGGATGTGGTGCCCAAGTCACCCAAGGCCGTCGGCGTTCGTCTATCAAGATTTATCTTAGAGTTTGAATAAAAGTTATTTAATTCAGAGGTCGTGTAAAACATTAATATCATATTATGTCGTCTGCACGGTGGATGTGTTATCCACGTTTTGAATAATGGTTGTTCGAAAATTATTACTCTCTGAATGTCACCCTTCGTGGTGAATTATTTAAGTTGAAATCTTGATGGTATGTCTATTTTCTTGATTGCTAAATGAATTAAGTTATGTGATGATAATGCCATTATTGTAATAGCATAAATGACTTAGCCGCATTAGAATAAAGCGCATGCGGAAGCTTCATATCGATGAAGTCATTCAATCTCTTGACTTTGAGTCATTTGACATATGCAATGTTTTTCTAATAGACAAAATCATTGATTAAATGAATTGTTCAAGTGTTTAGTAAACTATTGGTAATAACACATATCGATGTGTGAAGAACCAATAAAAAGTAATTTACATAAAACTTTGTGATAATGACTTGTATAGATATACCGATATTTAGACAAGACATAATACCTGAAACTTTGAATAAGTTCAAAACTGTTTCAACACAAAGAGAATCATCATCACACATAGATCAAATATTTGACGATCTGATCGTAAAATAAATGAGTTAAAGAATTTAGCAAACATCATCGAGTGTATGAAGTCAGTTCATAAACTAGCGTCACCTGAAACTCCGTATAGCTACGGAGTATCTTGACGCATAACCAAGCCCTATATGGCATATTGGAATTAAAATTGTTTTCTACCTTGAATTCCAGCATGACATGGTAAGGTCGGTGATGTACTTAAACCACACTCCCATTCAATATACTACTTAACGCTTTTGAATAACCACTTACGAACTAAATAGAGCGTCCTCATATGTTTGTTGAAACAATGCCCTATAAGAATACGTCATGGATAAGAACTCCAATTGTTGTTTCATGATTTCGGAGATGTATTTAGAATATACTCGATCCCGAATATAAGTATTGTAGAAACATCATGTTACGAACAACACTTCCACTACTATACCCGGGAAAAATGTTTATCACGGGACATGAGATTTTTCCTGAGAAAATTGCTCTCTTGAAACAATTAAGTGGGAGTACTAATAGCTTGATAATGATTACATTGAATCATTTGGTTCTACGTAATGAAACTCAGAAACTCGTTCTAGAGATAAACTCTGTGACCAAACCAGAAATTCCTACATTTGATGAAAAGGAAGGATATTATTTGAAATGTGTTCAAGAGATGAAATGATCAAGTCCTATGATGTATCACACAGCTTTGTAAATTCACGTTGGACCAAGGTGGTTCTATAGTGTGATAAACCTGTGAACTACAAGAAACCATGACGAGCACTAACTCCACTGTATGGCTTAAAAACCATAAAAACTATATGAAAGCCATCCAAATCAAGTTGAGAACTTGGTAAAACCCTCCTAAGGATACCTGATCATTAGAGTGGATTTGACTTTCATAGATATGAACATAGACGATAAGCTTGATCGATGATATTTCTCAACTTATCCTAAAATAAATTTTTCCGATAGAGTTCAAAAGGTTAACTACAATATGTGTAGTGATGCAAATGTTCATATGGAAAATTACTGATAATCGCGACATACTTCCGAAGTATGCTATATGGATTTTTCTTCTGAGAAAATTAAAAAAAGGGTGTATGCTTGATACAACCTGAAATGATTTAATGATCTATATGATATTAGAAAAAGTGAGAATGCTTCAAAGATCAGTCCATGGTTGAAGCAAATATCACAGAGCTGGAGTAATAGTTTTTGATGAAGTTATAAAAGTTATTTCATCAATAGTCATATAAGATAGTGAATTAAGTGGGAGCACGATTCTAATCATATATGTGAATAACATATGAGTGATTGAGAATAAATATTTTAGCAAAATAAAGCACTAAGGTATTGGATGTCCTGAAAGTGCAACGAGCACCAAAGTAATCTAATTAGTAGATTAATTCTCTTGAAGTACCTCAGATGAAGAAAGGTTCTACGAGGAAAACTGAAGAGTTCATTACAAATAGGTGAAAGAAAGTTTCATAATGATTTGTAATATTTTTAATCGATCTATAGCTAAGTAGCAAAATTGGATGTTGAAAAATTGTTTTTCAATCTAAGGCACATAGCGGGATTTCTACAACGTAGACGTGAAACTAGGCAATTCTGGTAGTTGCATAGGAGGGTATTTGGATCAGGAACACCATCATAGTGATTGGCATAGTTCCGAACGCTTGATCTACATAAACCATATTTTGATATGAGCATCATGATCAAAGCAAAGTAAGCTAAGAGCTCACTGTAGTCCAAACATATTGAACGATAGTGCCCTATCTTTAAATACTTCATAAAGTATGAAGGGGTACATTAAGATAAGCAGGATTGAGATGAGCCTAAAAGCGTTAAGCTCCGTGACGAAGTCTATACCACGAGCAAGCATGAAGACCAAAGTGCCATTGGTCTGAGTAAACCATGCAACTAGATTATTGTCTCTAGTGCAAGTGGGAGACTGTTGGAATTATGCCCTAGAGGCAATAATAAATTGTATTATTATAATTCCAGGTTCATTATTAATGTTTATATGTCTGTGCTATAACTGCGATGGCTTATGCGGAGGTTTGCCAAGTAGCATGTTAACTGCCTCCGGAGGAAAACCCATATGCAGGTGTGGAGTATAAACACCAAGTGTTCTTAGTCTGCCTCTAGGACTAACCCGTGTGTTATGGATGACATTTTTTCCTGTTCATAGGGCATTGGAAATGCCGGTAACACATGGGAGCACATTGTTGCCAGAACAAGGGTGCTGAACCGACCCAATTGTATGATTTACTTTGAGATCACATCGTTTTCATGTTATAAGTAAAATCATCTAAAGTTAATATGCATGTGTCCTTCATGACCATAAGAATGTTTCGTAACTTCATACCAGAGGGTGGGTTTTGACACAGTCCCAACACCACCCGTAACAGGCGTGGCAATAACGACTTTGATCACTCACACCCGAAAGTGTGTCAAGGGACTTAACGATTCAAGTTGGGAATTTGCTCCTCTAATGATGGAGAGATACTTCTGTGGGCCCTCTCGGTATTACGGCATCCAACATCGTCTGACCAGACACTGTGAATTGATCACAAGGGATACCGGAATACTAAATGAGAAAATGGAACAAAACGAGAAGGAGGATGACTTGGTATAATGGTTAATGGTTAATCATGCGGATAGCTAATAGATCTCACCTCAGGTTTTGTATAGTATCGTGAAGCAAATAGGACTGACATGTTAAGCTTGTGGTTCACTCGAATTTATATTCATGTAGGTACGGGAAACGTTATGGGTGTCCATGGCTCCGCTATCGGTTATTGTTCCACGAGTGATAGGAGCTTGTATTTATCACACCGCAAAAGTCTCGGAGTGATCGGGTTATGATCGATGAGAAAACCGGAACCGTTTCGGGGACCCGATAAGGTACCGGGAAGAGTTTTAAGAAAACGAGGTAAAACCGGAGGGCCGGAAAAGTTCCGAGTTGGTCTAGATATATTTAATATTCATTTATTATGTATTTCGAAAAGGTTTCGGAATTAAATCAATGAATTTAATATAAATGGGCTCCCTCTCACTTGGAAGGCCCAAGTGGGAAGGGAGCACTTGGGCCAAGGGAGCCCAAGAGGGGAGGGCGCCTTGGGGGAGCTTCCAGGAAGCTTCCCCCCCCTCCCCTTGGCGCAACCCTAAGGGAGGGGAAACCCTAGGTCGCCACCCCTAGGGCTGCCCCCTCCTCCTCCCCCTATAAATAGAGGAGGTGGGGGCACCCCTTCAACACACGATTGAAGTTGTTCTCTCCCGAAGGGCTGCCCCCTCTCTCCCTCTCATTAGATCCAACCTCATCCACCCCGAAGGGCTGCTCCTCCCTCCTCTCTACTCCGGAGGCGCCGGGCTCTGGACGGCGGATCCCTGCCAGATCATCTACACTGTACGTGTGGATCAACCGTAGAGAGATCGTACGTTCGATCTTCGTTCGAAGGACTCCACGGTGATTAGATCTGTTCGTGGGAGTGTTCATCTTCACGCTTCTCCGACTCTCCATCAACATCTTCCGCTGCGAGAGAAGTGCATCCGTTGAACGGTTGCAAGAAGGTAACAAGATCGATAACCTTGTCTGCATCTTCCTAGATCCGTTCTTGGGTTTGGTTTCGTAGTGCCGATTTTTTTGTTTTCTACTCCGATTCCCAACAGGCTCTCCATATGATTGATTTGTGACTGGAATTACATACGCAAACCCCGGGTCCCGACAGACTTGGTATCAGAGCAGGACTGTCTGTAGGATTATCAAACCCTTGGGCGATGTCGAGTCTAGCATTCTATAGTTATATAGTTACATTGGGTATAAGGGAACAACGTAAGACTTCTTTTTTCTCCTTACCTTCATCGATCTGAGTTCTGAGTCACCCTCATCTTGTTCTACGGGAAGATAGGACTAGGCTCATCTATGTCTTACTAGGACATCTCGTTGTTTGCTTCCTTGTAGCCGTAGGAAAGTTGTGTTCAGTTGTCTAGAGTTCTTGTTCTTCCTATTTTGAGACTTCCTATGTAAGTGCTGTTGTTATGTTGTAAGAATTTTCGATTCTCTTGAAATTATAGCCGTTATGCTGTCCGAGTCATTCCAGGTTTCTTCATATAATCTGATGCATTTGCAAATCCTTCTCTCCATTCCGGATGTCTTTCCAGAAGAATTCCTAGGTGGCATACCCGACAATTCCATAGAGTTTGTTGTAGGTTTTGTTCTAGAAACCTATACTGATTCATTTGAAGCTCTTCCTCCCACTTTAGATGTCTTCTAGCCAGAAGAACCACACTAACCATAGTGTTTGGGTACTTTGCTACTCTGACATATCTGTTGTAGCCCCTAGAAAGTCGTGGCCATCCTCTAGAAAACTATCCAGTAACCCAAACCCTTAAATCTTGCCACCTGACAGATCTGTAGAGTTTGTTGTAGATCTTATCCCAGGAACCGCCCCTATATCCAGGCACCCATATAGAATGGCCCCACGTGAGTTAGCTGAGCTCAAAATCCAACTTGAAGCTTCATTGGCAAAAGTCTTTATCCGCCCTAGCTCATTGCCATGGGGTTGCCCCGTTCTGTTCGTAACGAATAAAGATGGAACAGAAAGGATACGCGTAGATTATCGCCCGCTTAATCTAGCGAAGATGAAGAACAAGTACCCACTTCCCAGGATCAATGATCTTTATGATCAACTTGCTGGATCCTCTGTCTTCTCCAAAATGGATTTGAGATTAGGTTATCATCAAATCAAAATTAGAAACTAGGACATTTCCAAAACGGCTTTTACTACTCGTTATGGTCTTTATGAGTATACCGTCATGTCCTTCGGTTTAACCAATGCCCTAGCCACTTTTTCGCGCTTGATGAATTTGATCTTCATGGAGTATTTGGACAAGTTTCTCATAGTTTACCTCGATGACATCCTTATATACTCGAAGAACAAAGAAGAAGATGCTAAGAATCTTAGGCTGGTATTGAAGAAACTTCGACAGCATCGCCTATATGCCAAATTCTCAAAGTGTGAATTTTGGCTACCAGAAGTGGCCTACTTGGGCCACGTGATTTCTGCCAAAGGCATTGCTGTCAATACCGAGAGAGTTCAGGCCGTCCTTGAGTGGACTCCACCTGGATCGGTTAAGAAAGTTAGGAGTTTTCTTGGCTTAGCAAGCTTTTGCCGCCGCTTCGTTGAGAACTTCTCCAAAGTTGAAAAGCCTCTAACTGAACTCCTCAAGAAAGATAAGATATTCGAATGGACCCCCAAGTGCGAGGAAATCTTTCAAGAGCTGAAAAGAAGATTGACTTCTGCACCCGTACTTGCACCTCCAGACATCAAAAAGAATTTCGAGATCTATTGTGATGCTTCACAACAAGGGTTAGGATGCATACTTATGCAAGATCGACATGTGGTAGCATACGCTTCACGCCAGTTGCATCCACATGAAGAGAACTACCCTACCCATAATGACTTAGGAATTTCTTATACCCCAGGCAAAGCCAATGTCATGGCTGATGCACTAAGTCGTAAGTCGTATTGTAACAACCTCATGTTACAACAGTATCAACCACTTCTTCATGAGGAATTTCGAAAGCTCAATCTCGAGATTGTTCCTTATGGATTCCTTTCCACCTTGGTAGTGAAACCAACTCTTGAGGATCAAATCAAAGCTGCACAGAAACGTGCTCGAGATATCCGATACATCAAAGAAAACATTGCTAGTGGTAAGGCTAAATGTTTTACCCTAGACAATGAAGGTAATGTATACTTAGAGAACAAGATAGTAGTACCGAAGAATAAGAACCTTAGACAGCTGATCCTTAAATAAGCCCATGAATCCCCCCTCTCGATTCATCCTGGTAGCACAAAGATGTACCAAGACCTACGCCAGAGATTTTGGTGGACTAGGATGAAGAGAGAAATTGCTCAGTTCATTGCTGAATGTGATGTTTGCCGCCACGTTAAGGAAGAACATCAAAGACCTGCTGGTACTCTTAGACCTTTGCCTATCCCCGAGTGGAAATGGGATAAAGTCAGTATGGACTTCATCACTGGCTTTCCAAAAACCCAGAAAGGAAATGATGCCCTCTTCGTTGTCATTGACAGACTTTCCAAAGTTGCTCACTTCCTTCCTATTCGCGAGTCTATAACTGCTAGTCAGTTAGCGGACTTGTATGTCTCCCGAATCGTGTCACTTCAAGGTGTTCCTTTGGAAATCAACTCAGACCATGGTAGTCTTTTCACTTCTCGATTTTGGGAAAGTTTTCATAATTCTATGGGAACCCACCTCTCCTTTAGCACCGCTTATCACCCGCAGTCCAGTGGTCAAGTAGAAAGGGTCAATCAAATTCTCGAAGACAAGCTCAGAGCTTGTGTTATGTCTTTCGGAAAGAAATGGGAGAATTCTCTTCCTTTTGCCGAATTTGCGTATAACAATAGCTTCCAATCTAGTTTGGGCATGGATCCTTTTATATTTCTCAATGGACGGAAATGTCGAACACCCCTAAACTGGTCAGAAACCGGTGAAAGAAAATTCTTTGGATCGAATATGATTCAGGATGCAGAAGAGCAGGTTCGCATTGTTCGTGAGAAATTGAAAACAACCCAGTCTCGTCAGAAAAGCTATTATGATCATCATCATAGGGAAGAAAGCTAAAATCTGGATGAGAAGGCTTACCTTCGGGTTACTCCTCTGAAGGGTACCCATCGCTTCGGTATCAAAGGCAAGTTGGCTCCACGTTACATTGGTCCCTTTCGCATTCTCGCTAAACGTGGAGAAGTTGCCTACCAATTGGAACTACCCCTCACCTCTCCCAGGTTCATGACGTCTTCCATGTTTCTCAACTCAGGCGTTGCTTCAAGGACCCCATCCGCGAAGTAGAACACGAAACGCTTGATCTCCAAGATAATCTTTCATATCGAGAGTACCCTATTCGTATTCTTGATGAAGCCGAGCATAGCACCAGACGTCAGAAGATCAGATTCCTCATAGTGCAGTGGTCACATCATTCAGAGAAAGAAGCCACCTGGCAACAAGAGGATCGTCTATGAGCTGAGTACCCCACCCTCTTCCCGACGACTTCTGAATCTCGGGACGAGATTCTTTTGAGTGGGGGCGAGTTTTCAGAACCCTAACTTAGGTTTGTGCTTAACCTAGATTCCATTTTTTCATCATGAAAAAAATTGTAAAAGAAAAAGAATTGGGGAAGCTAAAAGCCTCAAAATAATTTTAATAAAAGGCCAGACAAAAATCTTTTTCCAAAAAAGCTTTGACCTTTTTGAAAAGTCTCATAAATGGGCATGATCACATTTCAAGTGAAGTGGGTCCCACTCCATGCTCAAGGAATTTTCAAAAAGTCCAAAAGCCCTTTGAAAATTAAATATTTAATGTATTTGCAATTGAAATTATTTAAATATAATTTCAATAATTCTGAAACCTTGTGAGTGGCTTATATATGTCCCACTAGCTCACAATAAAGTTTTAAGAATTTTATAAAATGTTTTGGTTGAAAAATCAAAATGAAACAAACAGTACAGAAAAGAAAATAAAAAGAAGAAAACAGAAAAGCTTACCTGGGGCAAGGCCCACTTGGCCCAGCCGGCCAGCCCAGCCCACCAGGGGCAGGGTCGTCATCTACCCCACGCCAGGCAGGCTGGGAGCTGCGTGGCCTGCATGCCATGGCCGGCGCGACCTCCTTCTTCACCGTGGGAAGGCCTCCCCCCGTCCCTACGCCCTCGACACCGCACTCCCTGGTCGCCCTCTCCTGGCCCTTTCTTCTTCCTCCCCGGCGAATCTCGCGCGGCCCCGTAGCCGTAGCCAGAGCACGGCGGTGCTCCGACGCGGCCACCGGCCCTGCTAGCGCACGCCTCCATGTCCATCTTCCTCGCCAGTGAAGACCTCGTCGATTCCCCCTGTCAATTCGAGAAAAGGAGCAATCCCGGCGACGGGAGCCTCGAGTTCTTCACCGCTGGCCTCCATGACTCCGGTGACGAATCGAGCCCTCTCCATCTCCTCCCCGACGTCGCCGAGCTCACCATCGTCACCGGGGTGAGCCTCTGCTTCGACCCCCTCCCCGTTCATCCTTCCGTGGTCATTTTCGCCATGCTCGTCAGGTCAGACACCCCAGCCGCCACATCGTCGACGTAGCCATGGCCCCAGGCCACGCCTTTGACCCCCGTCTGCTCCCTTTGCTGCGCAACGCCGCAGGCTACACGCCCGTGCCCTCCAATCCCATCTCTGTGGCCTGTAGCGGCATTCCGGCGAGGCGCCGCCGTGGCCGAGCCACCGACGTCAAGTCGTCGCCATTAGGGCCTAATGACCATGCTAACTAACCCCTAACAGCCATTGACAGGTGGGCCCAGGGCCCCCTCTAATTAACCAGTGGTTAATTAAACATGGAATTAACCCCCCTCTCACTGTCCAGTGGGACCCCCCTGTCAGGACGCCCTCAACGTTATCATGACTTCACCCTGACGCAGAAATCCGTAAATGATTTAATTTAATCAGAAAATCCAGAAAATATTCAAAACTTTGAAATTGAATATCTTTTAAACTGTAACTCCAATTGAAATGTTTTTATATGAAAAATGATCAGAAGAAAATTCTCTATCCAAATAACAAACTTTCAACCATGTTTGAAATGTTTACAATATGGAACCAGTAGCATTTGCTTTTTGGCTTAAATGGAATAATTCAAATCAAATGCTATGATCATTCTAACTTGAACCAATGCAATGCAATACACTTAACATGGACTTAAGAAGCACAACACACCCATGTTCATCATCATATCATGCCATATTGAATGTGCATTGCAATATTTTGAATGTGTGCTTTACTTCCAGTGCTTCGGTGATTGCATCTTCTTGGTAGGAGTTGATCTCGGAGACGAGTTTGACCTCACGTCATAAGAGTGTTACCTCGTGATCGTCAGCAAGGCAAGCACCCCCTCTTTGATCATGTCGATAAAATCCCAGTTCCCTCTCATTCTCACTTATGCATGATTAGGATGTCACCATGATACGTTCTACCGCTAGTTGAACCTATTCCTTTGCATGACCTATCATTTTGTCACAGTAGTAAGCAAACCACAATCCTAGCAGATCTAGGAGTTGTTTGATATCATATGGCCCCTGCAGCTGTTACAGCTTATTGCATGCTTAGAGTTTACAATGATGCTACTTTGATGTGAGTCGGGATGGTAGTGATCATATGAATGATGTTGGTAACGTGTTGGTGAATTTGACCTAAACAAGGTGAATGATGAGAGGTTGGGTAGGAGTACACAGTGGTTTGTCTCGTTGAACACTGCCTTAAGCCCGAGTTCTTGTGTTGTTATCCAAGACTAAGAGTACGACCACACATTGGGCTCACTGACCCCTCTCGGCCTAGTACCTCACCCCGGACCAAGTCCAGGAGTCGCAAGTAGTTCGAACTTTAAACGATCTCAAGCAGGTACATAAAGGTAAGTGGTGGACGTAGGTTGTGGGCACGTTGAATCAAGTGATCATGATCGAGTTGAGCTTGATGGCGGTCACACAACGTTTGAGTCCGCATCGGAAAAATCGGCCGGATTCCGATCGTGGTCCCAACTCAAATAGGCGACTCCCTAGGACTAGAGATGGTGCTGTGAGTGAAGTGTCGTGGAAACATCCTCGCCGGTACTCTCTTGAGGGGTCCACTCCCAGGCGGTAACTGATGCATGCGTGTGTGTAGCAGTACACCCCTGCAGGTTTAATGAACTATTCGAATAGCCGTGTCCGCGGTTATGGACTACTTGGAGACCTTTACTTGATCATAGACAAATTCAATGGTTACTCTAAAATTTCCAAGATAAGCGTGAGTGCTATGGCGTGCTTCCTCGTGGGGAAGTCAAGGAAGTATCCATAGTGGTGTATTGGTTGGAGACTTGTTACTTGGACTCGTGTACGCTCCTTACCTCATTCTGGAATTCGTAGTACAGGACTAGCCAAGTCAAAGCTGGCACTTCTGCATTGAAACCCCACCTCCCTTTTCCTTGATACTTGAGCATGAGTAGTATAGTACCTATGTAAGTCTTGCTGAGTACGTCTTTGTACTCACGTTTGCTTATTCTATGTTTTAGAGACGAGACCACTGACCCTGATGGTGGCCTCTACCTCGATCTCGACGTGGACCAAGGCGCATAGTGCCAGACAGCGGCCTGTGCCCTTTGGAGGGTCGTTGTATTTTCTTTCAGGCTTCTTAAGCCATTTGTTAATCTTGTCTTTACTAAGACATAATTTGCTTCCGTTGATGTTTGATGTAATGTTGGATCACAGACATGTGATCTCTGCTTGTAATACAACTACTATGTCTGCTCTGTTTAGCAGAAGTTATAAAGACTATGAGTTTATAGAGTTCATGTTGTGATTACCTGTTGTTTACACTGGACATGTATGCTGCGTGTATGATTCTAACGTGCATGTCTTAGTGTGGGGTTCGATAGCTTAGTTGAGTTCTTGCCGGCGGTCTTTTATACACCAAGTGGCCCTTAGATGTGCGCAGCTTGGGGCATCATGATGCGATTGCTCGTGACTCTGTCACGTGGCACACTTTGTTGTATGATTGAGCCCGCCCGAGATCCCGACTAGGTGATCGGGCTGGAGTCTGTTTATGTAAGTGTTATAATTCAATCGATAATATGGTTGAGGCGACTTGTCTATGAGTATGGGATTTCACCACCTATAATCATTTATACTTGTGAGCGGACGATGAGGACCCATCTTAGTTGATCATCCGGCCTGGATGGGATGCCCCTCACGTACGATGCTTTCCGAGAGTGTTCTGTGCTTAGCTTTGTCTGCTTAGACAAGTGGGTACGACTCTCGGCTCTCGATATGATTGAGTTGTGACTGGAATTACATACGCAAACCCCGGGTCCCGACAAAAGCAGCAAGTTTTCCTACTCATGCTAACAATGGCTGAGTAGCAGTAACTTAGCAATACAATGTTTTGCTGGGATGTGGGGATCATGGCTGTTTGGGTTTGAGTGTGGCATAAGCAAAGTGGATAGGATCAAAACAACGTTCTAGAATACATTTAGGCAAGTAGGCAGAAAGTTATAAGGTAATTGTATAGATCTTCCCCTTGCCTTGGTAATCAGTCGACGGAGCAGACGTAGCAGGATCCTCGGGCTCGGTGTCGGAAATCTCCACGGAAGTCTCCTCGGCAGTCTCAGGTGCTAACGTAAGGTACCGGCAAGGAAGCACACAAGTAAACATCGAGACCAAATATGCTCAAGCATGGATGAGATGATTAAGTTTTAATAGACATGGTGTGAACCTATCTAGTCAAATTAAAATGGAGGTGTTGACGACACGTCAACAACTCCATATGCAATTATTAATATTATATGGCTTTGGTCCTAGCCTTGACTTTGGTGTAAATAATCATGGCAACATGGCATGGCATGAAACAATAACAACAATTTAAAAATATTAAGCATCGTGAAATAAATCTATCAATTCCGGAGACGGAGAAGTGTCGGTGAAATTGACACCGGGAAGGTACAACAGAAGAAAAAGATTTCAACCACTTGCATATGAAAATATGCTAGGGTTGGTACATGGAAGAAAAATATTCAAGATGGCAAGACCCAAGTTGAAATTGCAAAACACAGTTTGCAAATTCAAAAGAGCTAGAGGGCCTTATTGCAAATTGCCAACACCTCAAAGTTTTCACGCTCCAATTGCAAAATGGACCTCACCATGAGCTCCAGTGGGAGAAACTACCCCCAATTCATATAGGGGATGCTATGTTTTGGGTAAAATGCTCAAAAGCCCAAATTCAGATTTGAATTTGAATTCAAATCAAATTTGGAATTTAAACAAAAAAGGAAAACGGAAAAAGAAATAGAAAGAGGGCTCAACCACTTTGGGATGGTCTCGGGCAAATCCGACCCACTCCAAAATAAACAGTGGGCTCATCCCACTGTCCACGCGGGCAACGCCTCACGGATGCGAGGGTCCCACTCGTCAGCCTCTTGGAAAAAAGAAAAAGGGGGCACTACGCTTGCTGGGTCTCGAACCCGAGTCGCGCTATCAACTCCAATGTCCCCTTGCCACTGCGCTGCGATCCTTTTTTGAACATATACGTGATGAAGTAAAGTTAAAACTACCTCTCGCAGTTAACTGAAACTGAACGCACTTGACAGACGACGGAGCCTGGGATTCCGGCGAACCTCACGTCGGCGGTGGAGATCCCCAGGGCCAATGGAGCAGTCAAGTGCATAGAGGGATCAACCACGACTCCAGTCCCGCTCACTGCCTCGCCTAGGTCGCGCCGATGGCGTCATGCTGCTCACTGGAACCCCACGGCGGCGCCGCGCTGACAAAAGCAGAGGTGACGGGCACCACCTGTCCCGGCGAAGAGGGCGTCGTGCACGGGGCTCTCCCGGTGTCACCGCGAGTTGCTACACCCTCATGGGACCTCCTGCTATGCCCGCACACCTCGAGCCCTCAACGGAGCGCACGGGAACGGACCCCAGCCTCACCGAAAGCACCCCACGGCTGCGGATCTGAACCCGATACAGAGACACTACACGGGAGGCACCCAAAGGCTAGTGCTTTGAGGCCATACGCGCGACCTGGACGTGCCTAGAGCACGTCCGCATACTCCTCGACGACGCCCTGGTCACGATGATCACCGGCTTGGCGGGGACCCGTGAACACAACGGCCAGAAACGGAACCACGGCGACAAACCAACGCACGCCTACGAGGGAACAGGGGAGCACCATGTGCTCACCTAGGGGAGCTTCGGGACGATATCAACGCCTTGGAGAAGACGACGGAGAAATGGGTCAACGACGAGGTAGAAAGACGGCACTGCGGTTGCTCTTATCGTGGGCTCACAACACTGCTTCTACCTGCGATCCGACGACAGGAACGGGTCAGGAACACACGCAGGAAGGTGACCACGAAAACACGGCCGGCGGGGAGGCTCGACGGCGGGGAATTACTCCCGGTCACCTGAGGGTCACGGCAGGGCAGAACTCCGAATTCCGTGCGCGGCGGCGTGAACCGAGGGGGGAACTGGAGAGGCGGCACCATAGGTTCCTAGGAGCGTCTCCGGCTGCCTCTTATAGGGGGCCTAGCTCTCCCTGGCCGGAGGGCTCCACCGGCTCTAGCCGGACTTGCGCGTGAGAGAGGAGAGGGAGGGGACCTCTGTCCACGATGGAGAGTAGAAGAAGGAGAGCCCTTGGATGAAGATCGAATGCTGGCGTTGGCTCCCACGTATCCCTTCGGAGCTCGGCTCTAGCCCGAGAGGAAGAGAAAGGCCCAGGTGGGCTGGGCCTGCAACAGGGAGAGGGAAGAAAAGGAGAAAAAGAAAACCCCCTGCTTGCCCTTTTCTATTTAAAATAAAACAGAAAAGGTGTGGGAGTTTTGCAGAAAAAGAATACAAGGAATTTGATTGCACAAAAATATGCAAAATACTCCCTGCAATATTCCTCAATTTCCAAAAATGGTTTGGGCATTTTTGCAACAACTAAAATGTGGGCCACTTTTGGGAATTCAAAATCACTTTGAACTGCATTCCACATTTTGGTGATGGAAAAAATGAATTGAGGTTTTTAAAACCCTTGGCATTGCAAAGGAAAAGGCTATGCCAAGGTTGAGGTTTAGGGGAGCTCAAATCCAAATGGAACAATTCACCCAACATTCCTCTTGAACCAACTTGGATGCATTTGAAAGCAATTCGAATGGGCTCCAATCCCAATGAAAATTTAAATCACCACATGAAATGATAAACTCTAGCATCATGCCAAGTTACAAGGTCATCAGACAAAGTACAATTTCATGTTGATTTATATTTATTGCTCATGGGATGTTACAACACTCCCCCACCAACACAGGATCTCGTCCCGAGATCTAAGCCTGAAACAACTCTGGATACTCGGAACGGATATGATCTTCACGCTCTCATGTTGCTTCCTTCTCTGAATGATGTGCCCACTGGACCTTAATGAACTTGACGGTCTTGTTGCGAGTCTTGCGCTCGGACGTCTCAAGAACACGGACTGGACGCTCTGAGTAGGAAAGGTCCGCACTCAGCTAGATCTCGCCCAAGTCAACGGCCTGCTCTGGCTGTTTGAAGCACTGCTTTAGCTGGAACACATGGAACACGTCATGCACCATGGACAGACTCTCTGGAAGCTCGAGCCGAAAGGCAAGAGGTCCTCTAGTCTCAAGGATGCGGAAAGGTCCGCCAAATCTTGGAGTGAGCTTTCCTTTGATGCCAAAGCGGTGAGTTCCCCTCAATGGAGACACTTTCAGGTACGCTTAATCACCAACCTGAAACGCTACACCACGATGCCTTTTGTCATAATAGGCCTTCTGCCTAGACAGTGCTGCCTTTAGGTGCTCTCGGACAATATTCACTTTGTCCTCTGCCTCCTGGATCACATCTGGGCCGAACAACTGCCTTTCACCTGTCTCGGACCAGTTCAAAGGTGTCCTGCACTTCCGGCCATAGAAGACTTCAAACGGTGCTGCCTGCAGACTTTCCTGATAGCTGTTGTTGTAAGAGAACTCAGCATACGGCAAGCATTCCTCCCACTTCATGCCAAAGGTGATGACACATGCTCGAAGCATGTCCTCGAGGATTTTGTTCACACGCTCGACCTGGCCACTGGTCTGAGGGTGATATGTGGTACTGAAGACAATCTTTGTACCCAATGCCTCTTGAAAGGCCTTCCAGAAGTTTGATGTGAAGATGCTTCCACGATCAGAACTTATCTTCTTGAGAATGCCGTGCAGTGAAAATTCTCACGGTGTACAACTCCGCCAACTGTCCAGCCGAGATAGCTTCTTTGACAGGCAGAAAATGGGAAACTTTGGACAAGTTATCAATGACAACGAAGAATGCATTATTGCTCTTCAGCGACCTCGGAAACCCGGTGACAAAGTCCATTTCGATGTGATCCCACTTCCACTCCGGAATTTCAAGTGGCTGAAGTAGCCCTGCAGGCTTCTGGTGCTGTGCCTTCACTCTTCTGCACACATCACACTAAGACACATAACGGGCAACATCCCACTTCAGACGAGTCCACCAAAAGCTTTGCTTGAGATCTTGATACACCTTTGTACTTCCAAGGTGAATAGACAACTTGGAATCATGGGCTTTCTTCACGATGACCTCTCTGAGATCTCCCTCCTTGGGAACAACAACTCTCTCCTCGAAGAACACGGTGCCGTCATTATGCACTGAAAAACAACCGTACTTTGGAACTAAGGCGGCAATACCCTGTTTGATCTTTTGTATCATTGAGCTGCCAGACCGAGCTTCACGGATCTTCTCATGGATAGTGGGCTCTACCACAAGGTTGGCAAGGTAGCCTACTGGAACTAGATCGAGATTGAGCCTACGAAAGGACTCACACAAATCAGGGTGGATCTTCTGCACCTGGATATTATTGCAATCGCCCTTGCGTCTCAATGCATCGGCTATGACATTCGCCTTCCCAGGCGTGTACTGAATATAACCTATGTACTCAGTAATAGTTTCAAGCCATCTTCTTTACCTCAAGTTAAGATTTGGCTGAGTGAACAAGTACTTCAGACTCTTGTGGTCGGTAAACACATCCACCTTCCTCCCTAAGAGGAGGTGTCGCCAAGTGATCAAGGCGTGCACAACTGCTGCAAGCTCCAAGTCGCGTGTGGGATAATTTCTCTCACTCGTCTTCAACTGGCGTGAGGTGTAAGCCACAATGTTTTTGCTTTGCATCAAAACTCCGCCTAGACCTTGCAAAGAGGCATCACAAAACACCCGAAAAGGCTGTGATTCATCTGGCGATGTGAGAATTAGAGCTGTGGTCAACTTCTTCTTCAACTCCTCGAAGGCTGACTGGCAAGATGGTGACCAAGTGTATCGCTTACCCTTGCACAACAATTCAGTCATTGGCTTTGCTATTTTGGAGAAATTCTGCATAAAACCTCCTGGAATAGCTGGCGAGGCCGAGAAAACTCCTTAACTGCTTCACATTCTTCGACGGAGCCCACTCTTGAATAGTGCGGAATCGCTCTGGATCAACCGCAATTCCCTCAGCGGAATAACATGGCCAAGAAAATTGACCTTGTCGAGCCAAAACTCACACTTGGAGAACTTGGCATAGTACCGGTGCTCTCTCAGCTTCTGCAGCACCAGGCGAAGATGTTCCTCATGCTCAGCCTCTGACTTGGAATAGACAAGAATGTCGTCGAGGTAGAGGATTACAAACACATCAAGCCATTCTTGGAACAAATAGTTCATAGCTCTCATGAATGTTGGAGGGGCGTTTGAGAAGCCGAAAGTCATGACTGTGAACTCATACAACCCATAACGTGTGCTGAACGCGTTCCTGGGAATGCCCTCTTCACGAACACGGATTTGATGATACCCCATCCTCAAGTCAAGCTTGGAAAACACCTTTGCCCCATTCAACTGTTCGAACAAATCATTGATGCGGGGTAAAGGGTATTTGTTCTTGATGGTCTTCTTGTTAATACCGCGATAGTCCTGGACCAAGCGGCTAGTCCCATCTTTCTTCTTGACAAACAAAGCTAGTGTGCCCCAAGGGGAAGTGCTGGCGCGGATAAAACCGCCTGCCTCTAACTCTGTCAACTGCTTCTTTAGCTCAAGAAACTCCTCCGAACACATCTTGTACGGATGCCGAGAAATCGGCTGAGTACCAGGCTCTAGCTCAATAACGAACTCAATAGCTCGAACTGGGGGAATTCTTGGCAACTCCTCTAGAAAGACGTTTGGGAACTCACAGACAACTTTGACTTCTTCGAGCAAAGGTTCCACTCCTGCGTTCAAGGCGTACAACTGTGCAGCTCCTGCCATTGAGCCACAAGTGTACAAGACTTCTGCGCCTGAATCATGCGTTAACCTCACGGTTCTGGTCGGACAATCAATATTGGCCTTGTGCTGCACAAGACAATCCATGCCCAAGATAACATCAATGTCAGAACGAGGCAAGACAATCAGGGATGCTGCGAAAAGAACACCCTGAATACGGATCTCCACATTTGGAACAAGTCTGGAAGACTCCACTCTAGAGCCCGGAGAACAAACTGAGAGTGGCCTAGGAAACTGCTCTCTTGGAAGGTCAAGGGACATTGCAAAGGCATTGGATATGAACGAATGGGAAGCTCTGGAATCGAACAGAACTGTCGCTGGAACTGAACACACAAGTAACCTACCAATCACGATCTCTAAAGACTGCTGAGCATCTGTCAACATCACGTTGTTGACCCGAACTGCACGTGGTTGTGCCTTCACCATCGCAGTGATCGGAGAAGAGCGAGGTGGAGGCGGTGGGAGCCGAGCAAAGCGCGGATCGGTGCACTTGGGAGAAGTGTGCCCCGGCTCGCCGCACTTGTAGCAGATCACGCCTGACCTGGGCTGGGGCTGCGGCCTAGGTGGCCTCGCGTGTGGTGGTGTAGAGCGAGGCCCCTGCTGGACTGGGACGGGAGGGCGGGAAAAAGTGCGGACAACTGCACCCCCCTGCTGGAACTGCTTCCTCTGCGGTGGCGCCTCTGAGACCAAAGTCTTTGCCTTCTTGTGGACCATCACTGTGGAGCTGTGCTCTCTCTGGCGCTTTCTGTCTGCATCCCACTCTGCTCTAGCTGACTCCTGGTGGATCGCCTGATCCACGAACTGTGAGAACAACGTAGGGTTGCACTGGGTGAGCGCATACTTGATCTCTGTGCTGAGACCCCCACGGAATCTGGCAATCCGCTTGGCCTCTGTGGAGACCTCCTCCGGAGCGTACCTGGCGAGCCTAACGAAGGCCAGGTTGTACTCCTGAACTGACCTGTCACCCTGTCTCAGAGCCAAGAACTCCTCTCGCTTCCTGTCCATCAAGCTACTCGGAATATGCGCTGCTCTGAAGTCTGTGACGAAGTCCCCCCACGTGATCACCGCATCTCCCTTGTTGGCCTTGTAGGTATCATACCAGCTGGCTGCTGCACCCTGAAGCTGGAAGGAGGCAAAGGTGACGTAGTCGACTGGTCTGACGGTGTTTTCATTGAAGTGATTCTTGATCTCTGCGATCCAATCATCCGCTTCCAGTTGGTCTCGAGCCTCTGAGAACCTGGGGGGGTTTGATAGCAAGGAACTGCTGCAAAGTCGTGTGCTGTGGCCGATCACTCCTCTGGGCGGTCTGGTTCTGGGGCATCGGTAAGATCGCAACTGTGCCCTGAGCCACTGCGTTCACAACCTCCCCAAGGAGAGGGTTCTCCGACGGCGGCATGTTCCCTCTTGGCATCCTGTAAACAGGAACACTTATGAGAACATGGTAGAATTATTGATGAAACCAGAAGATAAAGCAATATTGACAACAAAACTTCCTCATGAGGTATGAGGAAGCCGAAGGCTGAATATCTGATACGTCCAAAACGTATCTATAATTTCTTCTTGCTCCATGCCTCTTTTGTGTGATATTGCTATGATATAGATGAACTTCCATACACTTTTGATCATATATTGACTAACCTATTAACTCAGTGCACCCCAGTGCCAGTTCCTGTTTTCTGCTGTTTTTCTATTTCAGGTTTCCCCCATATAAAAAGTGCTCCAAAAATTCGGGAAACATCCAATAAAAAATCAGCGTAGAAGAAGCTTAGGGAATCACCGATGGGGGGGGGGGGGCAGAGGGGACCCACCAGGGCCCCAGGCGCCCTCCCGGCGCGCCCTAGGGTGGGGCCGCGCCAGGGGTCCGCCTGGACCCCCGGTGGCCCCCCTGGCTGCCCCCCTTCGCCTATTTATTCCTCGTGACGAGAAACCCCCGTGACGGGAACCCTTTTTCGGGATCTCTCCTTTGTTCTGCCGCCGCTGCGCTTCCAAGATCGGGAGCACCAGGAGACCTCTTCCCGGCACCCTGCCGGAGGGAGGAACCACCTCCGGGAGCTTCTCCACCACCATGGATGCTTCCCGGATGAACCGTGCGTAGTCTACCTTGGACCATGGGTCTATGATCAGTAGCTATGTGATGTTCTCCTCCCCTCTTTGTTCTTCATGTATTAGACCCCGTGAGCTGCCCTACATGATCGAGGCACATATGTAATATTTCTGTTGTTGCGATGCTGAGTTTGCTGGGATCCGATGGATTATGAGATTATGTTCAGATTGTGTTTGAGTAATATATTTGATTCTCCTTTTTTATATTTATGTTCTTGTCTAATTCTTGCATGTTCTCCGTTGCTGTTTATTGCTTTAGCCAAGTAGTAGGTAGTGACTCCAAGAGGGAGCATTATGCATGATTGTGGGTTCATGCCCCCCGATAACTAGCTTGAGTGACAGAAACATGAGTCTAGGGGATGTGCTGTTGCCACAAGCGGGAAAACAACGGTGCTTGTACTTGCGGGTGCAAGGATTTTTTACCTTACACAAAGTTCTTTAATGCAGTTGTCCCTTGCTTTGAGTTTACACTTTGGGTGGGATTCGCTACTTAATACCAGCGAGATGTTCTAGATAGATATCTCAAGGTGGATGATTAGTAGGTAGATGCAGATGGATTTCGGTCTACTTGTCTTGTCGTACCTCCCATGCTTTTGAGCCTCTTCCTTTTTTATAGCATAATTAGCATTGGTTTGCACACATAATCCTGTCAATTGCCCAGCTGTAATTTGTTTACCTCGCATGGCTGTTTGTAACATCCCAAAATTCTCCGAATTTTGGAATGTTAATAAAATTAAATAGAAAATGATTGTTTGCTTGATGTGTTTGATTTTCTCTGGGATTTAAAACTTTTTGGAGTTTATTGAATATTAAAAGGAGAGGGAAGAAAAGGACTTTCCCTAATATTCATAATTGGTGTTTTTGGAATTTATTATTTAAAACAAAACCAACAAAACAAAATGAGAGAAGGTAATATGACTCCTTCAACTTATTAAAAGGTTGGAAAATGTTTTAAATCATTATTGGAATTCTTATGAATATTCAAAACATTTTTCAACTCAAGGAAATTCATTTGAGAGGATATAAAATGACTTATCCCCTTTTAAATAAAGTTGGAAAATATTTAGAATATTACTTTAAAGTTTTTTGCCTCTTTCTTGTTTGAGTGCATATGTTTGGTGTATTCTTTAGTTGTTGTCCTGTCGGTGTTATAGTTTTGCCCTAACCCTTTTCGTATGGGTTTAATAGATGGAGTATGGAGTAGGACTCGCCTTTTCTGGGGCGATGTCGAGACTGAAGTTGGAGCAGTGGATTTATAATATGGAGGAGCACATGGAGAATAACAAGGTTGGAAGTGAGGACATGGTCCCCTATGCAGTTAAGTACTTGGTAGAAGAGGCTGCTACTTGGTGGAGAATGCATCAGGTGATTAACAAATCAAAGAAGAAGATTACTTGGAAGGAGTTTACAAAGATTTTGTTGGGATCTCGCCTCGTCACCCCGATGCAAAGGACGGTAACCCGTAAGAGGCCTCGTGCCTGCAAAATTTGCGGGGAAATAGGACACTCCTACGAAGAACACCAGGATGGATGTCCGCATTGTGAGGAAATGCACATGGGTGAAGAATGCCCCACTGCACAAGTCACATGTTTCGTGTGTGAAGGAAATAATACTTACCCGGCTCAGTATCAATTTTTCATCATGACACAACAAGTGTCTCAGCATCAAAAGGAAGGAATGGAGAAAATTATCCAAAAATTCAGGGAAGCACCCGTGAAGAAGAAAAACAAGGACCTTAGCCAAGTTGAGTGTTACCGGTGCAGGAATATGGGACATTACGCCAACATGTGTCCATAATTGAAGGGAGAGAAGAGGTTGTGAACGCGGAAGCAAGGATGCTGACTTGAAGAAGCTTATGTTTGGCTTTTGTAGGAAAGACGTTTGTAGGAGTGCACTAAGTGTATGTTGTTACCTTTTATTGTTAGCTGGAGTTGTGGTTCACAGCAGGTTTTGCTGGTTGAACTAGGTGTGTTATGTCTGATTGTTTTGTTTGGTTTTGCTTGTGGCCTTGACCCTGATATGTCTTTGATTGATGTTGTGTGTTTTACCTGGCGTTTCTTCTATGCGAGTAGAATAAGTTACATTACCTTAGACCCTCATCTATTTAGTATGCTTCAAGACTGAGGAAGACACAACCACAAGAGGAATAAGTTGACAAGTGACTCGACGATACGAAGATTTCTTCAACAATGCGAAACTGAAGCTACCGTCATTGAAAACCCGAAGACCTGGAAGATTCAAGATTCCTACCGTTAGGTCGTTTTTGTGAGCTGTCATTTCTTGGTTTTACCGACAGCTACACATCAAAACTTATATAGAAAACTAGTGTGATGTTTGTATGGGTATCTCTAGCTATCTCTCTCTACCTCTCTATCTACATTCTATTCCCTCTCATCCTGAAGGAGTTACTACAATGGATGCTAATGTCAAGATTGGAATAAAGATGATGCATTCTTGATCTGTTTAAATCCAAATTCAGTTCAAATTTGAACTTGCTATGACCTGCGTTGTAGTATTCCGTTTCACGTGATTCTTGTTGCATATTGGATCATATGAGACATCCTATTGGCAATATCCACACACACCATTCATATTGCTATGATATTTACCTTGATTTCATAATGCCTTGATCATAATCTTGTATCGACAATTCTTTATCCGTTGACTCTCTCGAGTTCAGGTTCCACCGATCACCTTCGAGCACATCGACACCTTTGCACTTCAAAACCTTTTGTTTTATTTCTAGAAACCTTTGTGTTTGTTTGTTGATCTTTTGTTTGCCTTGTGATGTGATTGTTTATTCGAGTTCCTTCGTTGCGATTGATTTGCTCGGAGTGTGACAAGTAGAGTTGACTGGACCGCGAGAGCGAAGAACTTCATCGCATGTATAAGGCAAGTTACACTTTGACCATACCTCAACCTATATTTTCTATTATGCATGTAGAAAATTATCACTCTATGCATGTGTAGGATTATATATTAGTTATGATTTAAACCTAGTAGGATAGCCATATGCTCTGACCTTGTATTTCATTGTCGCCCTAGTTTCGTGGTTGTTATATACTGCAACTGCTTTGTAGACGGGGATTGGTTGAGTTATCATTGAGATATGTGAGGGTTAATGACTTGACTAGCAAACTTAAATAGAAATCACCTCTGGGCGGGCAGGGAATGCATCTTGGGGCTCGTGCCTTGGATAAGGAGGGACCAGGGCTAAATGCTTCCCGAATGGTTGTTTTGGTGGTGAACCGGGTGCGTCATGGCGAGTACCCTCTGACGTAGTGGGCGCCGTCCACGCTCAAAAAGATCAGACAGACAGTGTGACTAGTATCTTCCATGTACAACCACTGGCTATATGGGCTCTGGCTTAGATGAGTAAGTTGTGGGGCACCTGGCCCTGGTAGGTAGCTGATGTAGATATGATAGGTGTACCGGCTACCAAAGCGTGGAGGCAACCTCTTCTGAAATACTATGTCTCAATCTTCGGGTTGAGTCTAGTGGGGAAAGTGTACAAACCTCTGCAGAGTGTAAAAACTGATCATGATTAGCCGTGTCCACGGTTACGGACAACTTTGAGAAACTGGGCATTATTGTTGTTGGATGGTCTTGACAGATATTTCACCTTAATAAGAATTTGAGTGGGAACTTTTAATAAAGGGATGGTTGGAATTGGTGTAGCCCGATTCAACCATACTTAGGACTAGCAATATAAATTAAAATTTGATTAGTTGTAGTATGTGAGGGAAAAATCAGCTTTCTGCAAAATAAAACCATAAGCCTTTCCTTTGACTTACCTTGCATGTAGATGTAGGTCTGTTATATCCTTTTTCGTGTGACTTGCCGTACAAATCAGATGTACTGACCCGTTGTCGAGCTGTAACCTTCGGTGTTGCAGGATTGTATACGATGAGTAAGTGATGCGATGTAGGGTTACGATGTCTATACTCAACTATGCCGGTGGAGTTGATGGAAGCCATGGAGCTCTTTATTTTTTTCCGCTGTATTCTATTTGTAAGCTAGCTTTGAGCTATGCAGGTATGCTTTATTGTAATACTGGATCTTCGATGTAATATATATGACATGTGGTTTATTCTTGATATTACATCATGTACTGTGTGTGCTAGTTATTGATCCAGGGACTAGCACATAATGCACAGAGACTTGGATTCTTTAGTGAATCGGGTCGTTACAGATGGTATCAGAGTCCATGTTGACTGTAGGTCGTGACCCTAGAAAATGGATAGAAAAAGCCATAGGAACAAAATTATTTTATCACTCCTTGATCACTTACTCTCTCCACTAGTATCTCTCATCTATTATTCATCTTCTAAAACTCCTCATCTTGTTTTACTATGAATACCCCTTGAGTTGTTTATACCTCGGAAGACAAGACATTCGAGAAGAACATCATCAACCTCGTGGATCAATTGAAGTTACGACAACCAAAAATTTGGAGGAGTATCCTATGGATTTAATAAGGATTAGTGTTTACACTACGAGAGGATCTTTAAGATCAGCTTAGCTGAGAAGGATGAAGTTTAGATTCAGACCACCACCTTTTAGGTGAAGTTAGATGAACGAATTTCGCGTAGTATGATGAGATCGTATGTCTTGCACATATGACCTTACTCTAGGAATTGTTTGTGTGGTGTGACTTTTGTGTTTCATTGATTGTTGTTTTGTGGTACGGTTGAACGTAGGTGTTTTTGCCTCTTTCTTGTTTGAGTGCATATGTTTGGTGTATTCTTTAGTTGTTGTCCTGTCGGTGTTATAGTTTTGCCCTAACCCTTGTCGTATGGGTTTAATAGATGGAGTATGGAGTAGGACTCGCCTTTTCTGGGGCGATGTCGAGACTGAAGTTGGAGCAGTGGATTTATAATATGGAGGAGCACATGGAGAATAACAAGGTTGGAAGTGAGGACATGGTCCCCTATGCAGTTAAGTACTTGGTAGAAGAGGCTGCTACTTGGTGGAGAATGCATCAGGTGATTAACAAATCAAAGAAGAAAATTACTTGGAAGGAGTTTACAAAGATTTTGTTGGGATCTCGCCTCGTCACCCCGATGCAAAGGACGGTAACCCGTAAGAGGCCTCGTGCCTGCAAAATTTGCGGGGAAATAGGACACTCCTACGAAGGACACCAGGATGGATGTCCCCATTGTGAGGAAATGCACATGGGTGAAGAATGCCCCACTGCACAAGTCACATGTTTCGTGTGCGAAGGAAATAATCATTACCCGGCTCAGTGTCAATTTTTCATCGTGACACAACAAGTGTCTCAGCATCAAAAGGAAGGAATGGAGAAAATTATCCAAAAATTCAGGGAAGCACCCGTGAAGAAGAAAAACAAGGACCTTAGCCAAGTTGAGTGTTACCGGTGTAGGAATATGGGACATTACGCCAACATGTGTCCAGAATTGAAGGGAAAGAAGAGGTTGTGAACGCGGAAGCAAGAATGCTGACTTGAAGAAGCTTATGTTTGGCTTTTGGAGGATAGACGTTTGTAGGAGTGCACTAAGTGTAAGTTGTTACCTTTTATTGTTAGCTGGAGTTGTGGTTCACAGCAGGTTTTGCTGGTTGAACTAGGTGTGTTATGTCTGATTGTTTTTTTTTGTTTTGCTTGTGGCCTTGACCCTGATATGTCTTTGATTGATGTTGTGTGTTTTGCCTGGCGTTTCTTCTATGCGAGTAGAATAAGTTACGTTACCTTAGACCCTCATCTATTTAGTATGCTTCAAGACTGAGGAAGACACAACCACAAGAGGAATAAGTTGACAAGTGACTCGACGATACGAAGATTTCTTCAACAACGTGAAACTGAAGCTACCGTCATCGAAGACCCGAAGACCTGGAAGATTCAAGATTCCTATCATTAGGTCGTTTTTGTGAGCTGTCATTTCTTGGTTTTACCGACAGCTACACATCAAAACTTATTTACAAAACTAGTGTGATGTTTGTATGGGTATCTCTAGCTATCTCTCTCTACCTCTCTATCTACATTCTATTCCCTCTCATCCTGAAGGAGTTACTACAATGGATGCTAATGTCAAGATTGGAATAAAGATGATGCATTCTTGATCTGTTTAAATCCAAATTCAGGTCAAATTGGAACTTGCTATGACCTGCGTTGTAGTATTCCATTTCACGTGATTTTTGTTGCATATTAGATCATATGAGACATCCTATCGGCAATATCCACACACACCATTCATATTGCTATGATATTTACCTTGATTTCATAATGCCTTGATCATAATCTTGTATCGACAATTCTTTATCCGTTGACTCTCTCGAGTTCACGTTCCACCGATCACCTTCGAGCACATCGACACCTTTGCACTTCAAAACCTTTTGTTTTATTGCTAGAAACCTTTGTGTTTGTTTGTTGATCTTTTGTTTGCCTTGTGATGTGATTGTTTATTCGAGTTCCTTCGTTGCGATAGGTTTGCTCGGAGTGTGACGAGTAGAGTTGACTGGACCGCGAGAGCGAAGAACTTCATCGCATGTATAAGGAAAGTTACACTTTGACCATACCTCAACCTATATTTTCTATTATGCATGTAGAAAATTATCACTCTATGCATGTGTATTATTATATATTAGTTATGATTTTAACCTAGTAGGATAGCCATATGCTCTGACCTTGTATTTCATTGTCGCCCTAGGTTCGTGGTTGTTATATACTTCTACTGATTTGTAGACGGGGATTGGTTGAGTTATCATTGAGATATGTGAGGGTTAATGACTTGACTAGCAAACTTAAATAGAAATCACCTCTGGGCGGGCAGGGAATGCATCCTGGGGCTCGTGCCTTGGATAAGGAGGGACCAGGGCTAAATGCTTCCCGAATGGTTGTTTTGGTGGTGAACCGGGTGCGTCATGGCGAGTACCCTCTGACGCAGTGGGCGCCGTCCAGGCTCAAAAAGATCGGACAGACAGTGTGACTAGTAGCTTCCATGTACAACCACTGGCTATATGGGCTCTGGCTTAGATGAGTAAGTTGTGGGGAACCTGGCCCTGGTAGCTAGCTGATGTAGATATGATAGGTGTACTGGCTACCAAAGGGTGGAGGCAACCTCTTCTGAAAGACTATGTCTCAATCTTCGGGTTGAGTCCAGTGGGGAAAGTGTACAAACCTCTGCAGAGTGTAAAAACTGATCATGATTAGCCGTGTCCACGGTTACGGACAACTTTGAGCAACTGGGCATTATTGTATTTGGATGGTCTTGACAGATATTTCACCTTAATAAGAATTTGAGTGGGAACTTTTAATAAAGGGATGGTTGGAATTGGTGTAGCCCGATTCAAACATACTTAGGACTAGCAATATAAATTAAAATTTTATTAGCTGTAGTATGTGAGGGAAAAATCAGCTTTCTGCAAAATAAAACCATAAGCCTTTCCTTTGACTTACCTCAATGTAGATGTAGGTCTGTTATATCCTTTTTCGTGTGACTTGCCGTACAAATCAGATGTACTGACCCATTGTCAGGCTGTAACCTTCGGTGTTGCAGGATTGTATACGATGAGTAAGTGATGCGATGTAGGGTTACGATGTCTATACTCAACTATGCCGGTGGAGTTGATGAACGCCACGAAGCTCTTTATTGTTTTTCCGCTGTATTCTATTTGTAAGCTAGCTTTGAGCTATGCAGGTATGCTTTATTGTAATACTGGATGTTTGATGTAATATATATGACATGTGGTTTATTCTTGATATTACATCATGTACTGTGTGTGCTAGCTATTGATCCAGGGACTAGCACATAATGCACAAAGACTTGGATTCTTTAGTGAATCGGGTCGTTACACTGTTTTATCGTCTTTTGGGAGAGAGACATCACTAGTGAACATCATAGGACCCCGGTCCATATTTCCAAAATTGTTTACACTATCAATTTACTTTCAGTATTTACTTTCCGTTGCTATCACTATCATTATTATCCAGTGCGTTTTATCCTTTGTAAACAACAAGGCCGGAGGAATTGACAACTCCTTTGTACTCGTTGGGAAGCAAAGTTATTTGCTGTGTGTGCTGGTCCAGGTGAAGTAAGCAACCTTAGGTTGTGAACGGAACCATTGTTCACTTCACCACCTTCTTGTATCTGTTGGAGTCCTACTGGTTCGATACTAAACCTTAGCATCTTCGCTAAGGGAAACTTGCTGCTGTCTACATCTCAACCTTCCACTTTTGGTAACCAATGAGGGGGCGTTAATTCGTACCATCAATATCCACCAAGGTTAACCCGGAAATTCGAAGGCTAGGTGCTACTTGAATCCCCAAACCGAGATCATCCGAATCCAAGATAATAATCTGCTAGCTAGCACACAACAATATATACGAGTGGTTGAAGACCTGAACGTTGAGACATCTTCCCTGAGCGGCCCGCCGAAGCGGTCTCCTATAGGGGGAGGAACCACATCCGGAGGATGCCAACCATCCCTGTATAGGAGTTTCACCTGAGGTACGCCATAAGCGAGGTGGAGCTGTCAACCCCAAGTGGCGGCTCAGTGTTCTCAACGTACGCCAACCCTTCTCGTCGCTAGCAAAAAATTATAGAGGAATCGGAGCCTCATGTAAACGAGAACCTAGATTTGTTTTGAAAGGGGATAAGTTGCAGAGAGAAAACAACGTTTCACTTCCTCATGGAAAAAGGGGTGGGAGGGTGGGGTAAGAAGAGAAAGAAAGAGCTCCTACTCTCCGATTTTTCCTTAGTAACTACAAAATAGTTTCTAGACTCAACTTCGGACAGTAAGGGGTCCTACAGTCAGTCCTGCTCTGATACCAAGTTGTAAGGCCCCCGATGCGGTACTAACTCAAGTTAGCCGCTTTCGCGTCGTGCTCGAGTTAGAAGCGCATAAAAGGCCACCGGCGCACGACACTCGCACTCGTGTCGCTGTCTGGTTCTCGACAACAAATATAAGAGCAATGGACTTAATACTAAGACATAAATATAGAGTCCAGAGCATACATCGCCGCTGGTGTTTATTACATCATCTCAGAGGTCCATAGACCCAACAGTACATCATGCAACAAGCGGAAGACAAACACGACCGAGTATGGTCAAAATCCAAATGGCCCTAGATAGGGCTACACATAAACAAGTCCACCCTTGGAAAGTCGGAACCCAACTAAAGGATCTACTGGGCGAAGTCCTCCTCGTCATCCTCCTCCGGTGGTACTTCCACGAAGTAACGTCCAGTGCTCTGGTCAATGTAGTAATCAACTGCAGTGGCTGATCAGGCAAAACATTAAAAGCAGAAAGGAAACAAGGGGTGAGATTATATCATTACAGTTATAACTAACTTCCTAAGGTAAGACAAGTATAGTGGAAAAGGTTGCATCCGCACTAGCATATATGGTGGCTATCGTTCTATTAGAGTAGAGGTAAGGTCCAAGAATGTACGTGACATCGTGTCATAGGTCTGCTATCCACCTACTTACGACAAACATAACACAACCTTGTTCCTCTCTCGGCCCCCCTAGACGAAGAAAGGCAGCCAAGGCACACACACGGTAGGCAAGTTTTAATTATGATCCAATTTGATGTTATTCTATGAACAAGACGTAGGCTTTGAGTCGTCCATAACCGTGGACACGGCTTATCCAAAAGATTTAACCCTGCAGGGGTGTACCAACTACCCATCATAGGCTTCACATGTACGCCTGGTTTCCACTTGGCTCGGTAAACTCCTGAAACTCCGGAACGTCAGAGTCCCTCTAACTAACAACAAACAAATCCGGGTGGCCTCCGGTGAGTCGACACCAATCTCAAAAGCCGGCCGCGCTCTCGAATCGGTCTCTACCGTCTGTCGCAGGTTTGGATAGCCGGGTAATATCTCGTGAGACTGGGTCCTCAGCCGGACAAGGTGGGCCAGCCAAGGAACATGTCCTCCTGGCCCAGGGTGGTTTGTAAACAACTGGGGTACCACCAGCACACACACGTTGCAAATGTAAATCAGCTCGGGCCACCACTAGAATTGTATGAAGCTAGGTAGGTAAGACAAGGGGCCCCATAGAACCCCACACACGATTAGGCATGCTCAAACAAAGAACCAATACCCGGAACTCGGATCCTAGGTGACTCAAATGGAACAAAGCACCAGGCGGGAATAGCCCAGCATTCCATCTTTCGTCGAATATAATTAACATCAACATAATAATAAATATCAACCAACTTCTTTATTAACATGATATCCCAACCATAGTATAGGGTAAAGAAGAAAGTTTTCCTACTCATGCTAAGCAATGGCTGAGCAACGGTAACTTAGCAATACAATCTTTTGCTGGGATGTGGGGATCATGGCTGTTTGGGTTTGAGTGTGGCATAAGGAAAGTGGATAGGATCAAAAAAACGTTCTAGAATACAGCTAGGCAAGTAGGCAGAAAGTTATAAGGTAATGGTATAGATCTTCCCCTTGCCCGGGTAATCAGTCGACGGAGCAGACGTAGCAGGATCCTCGGGCTCGGTGTCGGAAATCTCCACGAAAGTATCCTCGGCAGTCTCAGGTGCTAATGTAAGGTACCGGCAAGGAAGCACACAAGTAAAAATCGAGACCAACAATGCTCAAGCATGGATGAGATGATCAAGTTTTAATAGACATGGTGTGACCCTATCTAGTCAAATTTAAATGGAGGTGTTGACGACACGTCAACAACTCCATATGAAATTATTAATATTATATGGATTTGGTCCTAGCCTTGACTTTGGTGTAAATAATCATGGAAAGATGGCATGACATGAAAAAATAACAACAATTTAACAATATTAAGCATCATGAAATAAATCTATCGATTCCGGAGACGGAGAAGTGTCGGTGAAATTGACACCGGGAAGGTACAACAGAAGAAAAATATTTCAACCACTTGCATATGACAATATGCTAGGGTTGGTACATGGAGGCAAAAGATTCAAGATTGCAAGACCCAAGTTGAAATTGCAAAACACAGTTTGCAAATTCAAAAGAGTTGGAGGGCCTTATTGCAAATTGCCAACACCTCAAGGTTTTCAGGCTCCAATTGCAAAATGGACCTCACCATGAGCTTTAGTGGGAGAAACTACCCCAAATTCATATATGGGATGCTATGTTTGGGGTAAAATGCTCAAAAGCCCAAATTCAGATTTGAATTTGAATTCAAATCATATTTGGAATTTAAACAGAAAAGGAAAACGGAAAAAAGAAAGAAAGAGGGCTCAGCCACTTTGGGATGGTGTCGGGCAAATCCGGCCCACTCCAACATAAACAGTGGGCACAACCCACTGTCCACTTGGGCAACGCCTCACTGACGCGAGGGGCCCACTCGTCAGCCTCCTGGAAAAAAGAAAAAGGGTGCACTGCGCTTGCTGGGTCTCGAACCCGAGCCGCGCTATCAACTCTAACGTCCCCTTTCCACTTTGATGTGATCCGTTTTTTGAACATATACGCGATGCAGTAAAGTTAAAACTACCTCTTGCAGTTAACTGAAACTGAACACACTTGACAGACGACGGAGCCCGGGATTCCGGCGACCCTCACGTCGGAGGTGGAGCACCCCAGGGCCAGTGGAGCTGTCAAGCGCATAGAGGGATCAAGCACGACTCCATTCCCGCTCACTGCCTCGCCTAGGTCTCGCCGGCGGCGTCGTGGTGCTCACTGGAACCCCACGGCGGCGCTGCGCTGAGAGAAGCAGAGGTGACGGGCACCACCTGTTCCGGCGAAGGGAGCGTCACGCACGGGGCTCTCCCGGAGACACCGCGAGTTGCTACGCCCTCGTGGGACCTCTTTCTACCCCCGCACGCCTTGTGCCCTCACCGGAGCGCACAGGAACGGACCCCAGCCTCGCCGGAAGCACCCCACGGCTGCAGATCTGAACCCGATACAGAGCCACTACACGGGAGGCACCCAAAGGCTAGTCCTTCGTGGACATACGCGCGACCTGGACGTGACTAGAGCACGTACGCATACTCCTTGACGATGCCCTGGTCACGGTGATCACCGGCTTGGCGAGGACCCGTGAACACGGCGACCAGAAACGGAACCACGGCGACAAACTAACGCACGCCTACGAGGGAACAGGGGAGCACCATGTGCTCACCTAGGGGAGCTTGGGGACGATCTCGACGCCTTGGAGAAAACGACGGAGCAACGGGTCGACGGCAAGGCATAAAGACGGCACTGCGGGTGCTCTAGTCGCGGGCTCGCAACACTGCTTCTACCTGCGATCCGACGACGGGAACGGGTCAGGAACACACGCAGGAAGGTGACCACGAAAAAACGGACGGCGGGGAGGCTCGACGGCGGAGAATTACTCCCGGTCACCTGAGAGTCACGGTGGGGCAGAACCCCGAATTCTGAGCGCGGCGGCGCGAACCGAGGGTGGAACTGGAGAGGAGGAACCCTAGGTTCCCCGGAGCGTCTCCGGCTGCCTCTTATAGGGGGCCTAGCTCTCCCTGGCCGGAGGGCTCCACCGGCTCTGGCCGGACTCGCGCGTGAGAGGAGAGGGAGGGGACCTCTGTCCACGTTGGAAAGAAGAAGAAGGAGAGCCCTTGTATGAAGATCGAACGCTGGCGCTCGCTCCCGCGTACCCCTTCGGAGCTGGGCTCTAGCCCGAGAGGAAGAGAAAGGCCCAGGTGGGCTGGTCCTGCAACAGGGAGAGGGAAGAAAAGGAGAAAAAGAAAACCCCCTGCTTGCCCTCTTCTATTTAAAATGAAACAGAAAAGGTGTGGGAGTTTTGCAGAAAAGAGTATAAGGAATTTGATGGCACAAAAATATGCAAAATATTCCCTACAATATTCCTTAATTTCCAAAAATGGTTTGGGAATTTTTGCAACAACTAAAATGTGGGCCACTTTTGGGAATTCAAAATCACTATGAACTGCATTCCACATTTTGCTGATGGAAAAAATGAATTGAGGTTTTTAAAACCCTTGGCATTTCAAAGGAAGGAAATGGCTATGCCAAGTTTGAGGTTTAGGGGAGCTCAAATGCAAATGGAACAATTCACCCAACATTCCTCTGGAACCAACTTGGATGCATTTGAAAGTAATTCGAATGGGCTCCAATCTCAATGAAAACTTAAATCACCACATGAAATGATAAACTCTAGCATCATTCCAAGTTACAAGGTCATCAGACAAAGTACAATTTCATGTTGATTTCTATTTATTGCTCATGGGCTGTTACAGAGACTTCACTAGTGAACATCATGGGACCCCGGTCCATATTTCCACCACTATTTACACCTCAACCATTTACTGCTTTTATTTTATTTTTGTTGCAATCACCACTACTATATCATCGTGTGTTTGATTCTTTTTAAACAACAAGACCAGAGAGATTGACAACCTCTCTGAACTCGTTGGGAGAAAAGTAATTTGCTTTTGTTTGCAGGTCCAGGTCAAGTAAGCAACCTTGGTTGTAAACAACGCCATTGTTTCCTTGCCACCTACTTGTTGATCCTTGTAGTCCTCCTGGATCCGGCAACCTTACAGTCCTCGTGTCAGGGAAATTAGCCGCTACTACTTCTATACCTTCCACTTGGTGTATCAGACGAGGAGTACTACTTCAGTGCCATCAACGTGTAGTTGCTATATTTGCACAGTTCACTCAGTTTCATGCCGAGATGCAAGATTATCAGACTCATATTTAGCTTCAGGATGATTTGGTGGAGTACATGTGGGCACACGTTCGCAACCAATAGATGTATGAACTCCTTTAATTTCAATTTTTTTGTAATAATAAAAGTATGAGACTATATTTGGTATTGTAAAACTATTTTTTGTGTGATGAAACTTGTTATTTGAGACTATATTTGATGAATTGTGTGCTGAATTTAGGCGTCACGCGCGGACAACGCCCAAATGCGTTGGACTGTTGCTCAGAGCAACCACAGAAGCGCTGACTCGCGCGGACAATGACGTTGTAGCCGACGCAAACGGGCAGAAGGACACTTGCGTCGGTGCGTTGGGGTTTCCCTTAGACACTATGTGTCCGGAAAGTTATTTCTTCCCTCAAGATTCATGTGTCTTCCCTAGTTTTGAAAGTTGAATCAAATGCTTTGCTTGCTCGTCTTCTGAATGTGTGAAGTGTGCTTGCTGGTGTTTACAATATTAAAAAAGTTTTTCTTTCATGCCTTGTAACAGAATTATTATGCTCAACGATTTCATTGTACCATGTATATTTGATGAAACAACAATTTATTTGATAAAAAGTTCACATATTGTTCGAAAGTTATGCCTGCATCATGTTATGTCCTGGTGAACGGCTAGCTTCTTTTCGGGAAAGATCAACCAAATTCAGCCAAATGATGCAAAGAATGTATTACCGAAGGACAGGAATGGCTGGAACACAACCACTAAGATTTTTCTTTTGGGCCGTTGGTGCCGACTCAAGTATCAGCATATACTAACTAATGGCATCTTCAACGTTGACCCCTAAAATAGATACTGCATCCTTGTGTGGATCGATTCTAACTAATGCGCGAGCACTGATGCGGGAGCCAACCATCCAACCATAGCGGCATCTATCCATAAAAAATTAACTAAAAACACCAAAGTCGCACAAATTTCATTCAAATTCAGATATAATTTACGTAAACCAAACATATTTCATGTAAATCGAATGTTTTTCATAAATACAACAAGAAATACATGAGATTAACTTAGTATAAAACTTCTTCGATCGACCAAGTGGGCCTTCCTTGCTTTTCACTGGATCTAGTATTCCCGGCGTCGAAGAATCTTAAGTGTAGTCACGAATTGTCTGCACCAATATCTCTCACCCTCCTGATCGGCATGCCACTCTATCCTCCTACTTATATTTTGAAGGAGCTAGGTTGACCGTTCTGTCGGTCAGTGATGCTTCACCGGATGGGGCAGACTATCGTCCACCTCCCTGGCCAAGCGGCTAATCGGCTGACGATCAGTCCACCAAGCTTGGCATCCACGGGAGGGGAAAAGTGGTGGCCTTCTTAGAACCCGCACCGGCGCGTAGACCTTTGGTGAGGAGAGCTACTTCCCGTAATCATCCCTTGCGCAACCACTACAGTGGGATTCTTAAGGAGAGCCGCTGTCCACAATCAATGTTGCTCGACCGAAAAACCGTCCGCTATCTCACAAGAGCCTAAAGCTCAAAGTCATGGTGAGGGGAGCAGAGGAGCAATGGAGGTGGAGGAAGAAGAAAGGGGAACGTGTTTGTCTGGTGTGCTCGACAGTCCTACGAGGGTTCGTTTAAATAACTGATCCCGGCTAGGGAAGCAGAGTAGCCAGTTTGAATGGTGCGCACTGATGGGTGTAGATAACACCTCCTCGTTGGTTACCCCAAGTGGAAGGTTATGATGTAGATAGCAACAAATTTCCCTCGGTGAAGATACAAGGTTATCAATCCAGTAGGATTTCAAGAGCAAGAAGTAGGTGACAACGGCGCCAGAAGTTTGCTTGATGGCTATGTTGACGTGGACCTGAACACAAGAAAACAAATAACTTTGCTCCCAACGAGTTCAGAGAGGTTGTCAATCTCTCCGGCCTTGTTGATTACAAAGTATCAGAACATAAGGGCGAATAATAATAGTACAACAGAAAAGGAAAGAAAGGCAGTAAATGAGAGCGGTGTAAACTAAGGTGGAATATGGACCGGGGTGTCATGACTTTCACTAGTGATGTCTCTCTCCCAAAAGACAATAAACAACTATGTTGTGTGAACAAACTACAACATGGAAATTAACAAAATTCTAAACGCACCGCAATGCTAATTATGCTGCTATAAAGTAAAGAGGCTCAATCGTATGGGATTACACCAAAACTAGTAGACCGGTTATTCATCAACATCTACTCACTAATCATCCACCTTGAGGTATCTATCCAGAATATCTTGGTGGTATTAAGTTGCAAACCCCAATCAAATAATAGGAACAGAGCAACGGACACCTGCCTTTAATTGTATGTGTAATCTAAGAAATCCTTGCAACACACTGATACGTCCCAAACATATCTATAATTTCTGCTTACTCCATGCATGTTTTGTGTGATATTGCTGTGATCTAGATACACTTTCATACACTTTTGATTATAATTGGACTAACTTATTAACGTAGTGCACCATAGTGCCAGTTCCTGTTTTCTGCTGTTTATCTATTTCAGGTTTCCCCCATATTAAAAATGCTCCAAAAATTCGGGAAAATCGGATAAAAAATCAGCGGAAAGGAACCTTCCGGAATCACCAAAGTGGGGCCAGAGGGCCACCACCAGGGACCCAAGCGGCCACCTGGAGCGACCTAGGGTTTGGCCGCGCCAGGGGGGGTGCCTGGACCCCTGGCGGCCCCCCTAGATGCCCCCTTCTCCTATTTATTCTCCGTGTCGCGTAACCCCCGAGGACAGAACCCATTTTCTCGATCTCGCCTCTGTTTTGCCGCTGTCGCGCTTCCAAGATCGGGAGCGCCAGCAGCCCTCTTCCCGACACCCTGCCGGAGGGAGGATTGACCTCCGGGAGCTTCCCCTCCACCATGGACGCTTCACAGATGTGCCGTGAGTAGTCTCCCTTGGACCGTGGGGCCGTGATTAGTTAGCTATGTGATGTTCTCCTCCCCTCTTTGTTCTTCATGGTTTAGACCTCGCGAGCTTCCCTACATGATCGAGGCACATATGTAATTTTCTGTTGTTGCTATGCTGAGTTTGCTGGGATCTAATGGATTATGAGACTATGTTCAGCTTGTGATTGAGTAATATATTTGGTTCTTATCTTTTATATTTTTGTTACTAAGTAATTCTTGCATGTTCTCCGTTGATGTTTATTGCTTTGGCCAAGTAGTAGGTAGTGACTCCAAGAGGGAACGTTATGCTCGATTGTGGGTTCATGCCCCCCGATGACACGCTTGAGTGACAGAAACATGAGTCTAGGGGATGTGATGTTGCCACAAGGGGGAAAAACGGTGCTTGTAACAGCGGTTGCAAGGATTGTTTACTTTACGCAAGGTGCTTTTTAATGCAGTTGTCTATTGCTTTGGGTTTGCACTTTGGGTGGGGCTCGCAACTTAATACCAGCGAGATGTTCTGGATAGATATCTCAAGGTGGATGGTTAGTAGAAGATGAAGTTAGATTTCAGTCTACTTGTTTTCGTGTACCGCCCATGCTTTTGAGCCTCGTCCTTTCTTTGTAGCATATTTAGCATTGCGGTGCGTTTTTAATCCTGTCAATTGCCCAGCTGTGATTCGTTTACCTCGCATAGAAGTTTTATCATCTTTTGGGAGAGAGACATCACTAGTGAACATCGCGGGACCCCGGTCCATATTCTTATCACTGTTTACACGCTCTTTTAATTTCCTGCTTTTACTTTCTAGCTACCATCACCATTATCATTATCCCTTGCGTTTGATCCTTTGTAAACAACTAGACCGGAGAGATTTACAACCTCTCTGAACTTCGTTGGGAGCAAAGTTATTTGTTTCTGTGTGCAGGTCCAGGAGAAGCAAGTGATTTTCAACGGCGCATCACTTGCCGAACCACCTACTTATCATTATCGGAGTCCTACTGGATTGAACACAACCTCGGTATCTTCACTGAGGGAAATTTGCTGCTATCCTACATCTCACCTTCCACTTGGGGTAACCAACCAAGGGCGAGAAACCATTATCATCATCTCGACCATCAAGAAAATTTCTGGCGCCGTTGCCGGGGACTCCGAGTGCTAAGATAGGGAAGTTGCACACTATCTTTTACCTTTGCTTTTTAGTCTTGTTAGTTTACCTTTCAGTTTTTATCTTTGTGTCCTATATCAAAAAATTCAAAAACAATCTGCCACACTTGCTGCTACTATGGGTTCCGCTGAAAACACCAAGTTGTGTGACTTCACTAGTCACAACAACAAAGACTTTATCTGCACTCCTATTGCCACACCTGCCACTTCAACTACCTCTTATGAAATTAAACCTACTTTGCTAAACCTTGTTATGAGAGATCAATTATCTGTTGCTGGAGATGATGCTGCTTTACACTTGAACAATTTTGTTGAGTTATGTGATATGCAAAAGTATAAAGAAGTAGAAAGTGATGTTGTTAATCTTAAGCTTTTTCCTTTCTCCTTGAGGGAAGTAGTTAAAATCTGGTTTCAATCTTTGCCTAGGAACAAAATAGATTCTTGGGACAAGTGCAAAGATGCTCTTATTGGGAAGTACTACTCACCTACTAAAATTATCCAATTGAGAAGTAACATTATGAATTTTAAGCAATTAGATAATGAAAACGTTGCCCAAGCTTGGGAACATATGAAATCTCTTGTTAAGAAATGCCCTACACATTGTTTGATTACTTGGATGGTTATCCAGACTTTTTATGCAAGCTTGAACTTTACCTCGCGGAACCTGTTAGATTCGGCCGCAGGAGGAACCTTTATGTCAACTACACTTGGTGTTGCCACAAACTCCTAGATGAGATGATGACCAACTATTCCCAATGCAACACCGAACGCGCTGCAACATGTCGAAGGTAAACTCTGTCAAGGAGATTACCTCCCTAAATGAAAAAGTTGACTTGATTATGTCTGTACTTACCAAGCAACCCTCTGTTGATCGTCATGATGTTCCCATAAATTCTTTGGTTGCTCAGGAACAAGTAAATGTGAACTTTATTGCTAGAAACAACTACAACAACAATGCTTATAGGGGAAATTTTGCTAGCAATCCTAGACCGTTTCCATCTAACTATGGAAACAACAACACTTATCCTAGCAACAACTCCTATAACCCAACTTACAAGGAAAGAGACCTACCTAGCTATGATAAATTGGTAGAAATAGAGAAAGCTACTAAGAATTATATGCACATCCAGTTTGAACAAAACAAAGCCTTGTATATGCAATTAGGTGAGCACACTACCATTCTGCAAAACATTAGTAAACAACTTGACGGCCTGAACAGTGAGATTTCTAATCTCCAAACTAGACTTACAACCACGGAAACCTATGATTCAAATATGTCCCACACCCAATCCACTTTGATAAATCAAATGGCAGCCAAACCAGAACTTATCCCTATGGAAGAGGACAGAATCAAGAGCCTTCCTACACACCACATAGTTGCTACTATCCAAATTGTTGAGGACACCGAAACTATTAGCACCCAACACACTCCTTGTCCAATTGGACCTATTAATGGTGATGCTAATACCTCAACCGTAGAAGAAGAAACTACTATGAACATAGAGGGTTTCAAACAAGTGAGCCTAGATGACACTACTACCACCTTTGATAGTAGTGATATTGATTTTGATAGTTGTACCCTCTCTGAAGTTATTATCTTGTTACATAAAATGTCTAGAGACCCCCACACTAGCACACTAAATCTTGCCTTCACGGAGCATATCACTAATGCTCTCATCAAAGCTAGGAAGGAGAAGCTTAGAATATAAGCCTCCATACCTAGGAAGCTCGATGATGGTTGGGACCCTAGGATTAAAACTAAATAACTTCTCTTGCTATGATTTATGTGACGTTGGAGCTAGTACCTCCGTCATGCCCAAAAGAATGTATGACATGTTTGAATTGAAGCCCTTTGAGAATTGTTCTTTTGGTGTTCGTACCGTTAATTCTTCCGTAAAGAAACCTTTTGTCGGGACCCGGGGTTTGCGTATGTAATTCCAGTCACAACTCAACCATATGGAGAGCCGAGAGTTGTACCCACTTGTCTAAGCAGACAAGGCCAAGCACAGAACACTCTCGGAAAGCATCGTACATGAGGGGCATCCCATCCAGGCCGGATGATCAACTGAGATGGGTCCTCATCGTCCGCTCACAAGTCTAAATGATTATAGGTGGTGAAATCCCATACTCATAGACAAGTCGCCTCAACCATATTCTCGATTGAATTATAACACTTACATAAACAGAATCCAGCCCGATCACCTAGTCGGGATCTCGGGCGGGCTCAATCATACAACAAAGTGTGCCACGTGACAGAGTCACGAGGAATCGCATCGCGATGCCCCAAGATGCGCACATCTAAGGGACACTTGGTGTATAAAAGACCGCCGGCGAGAACACAACTAAGCTATCGAACCCCACACTAAGACATTGTAACACCCTCACTGTCAGTGAACAGTAATCACTGTTACTGTTCATCTGTACTGTTCAAAACCTTTGTTGATCAACTAGTTCAGTTCAAATTCAATTTTCCTTTGATATTGTTGCAAGCAAAGTGAACCATGGGCATTGATCATCATGGATGAAAACAAAGTCCAATCCATAAACCTTTGAAATCAAATCAAATGCTCAAAATGCTTTTGATGAAATATTAAAAACAAAGTGGAATATAAACTTTCTCCAAAAATTGTGAAACTACTTTTATAAATTCACCGATATTGAGTGGACCAAATACATATGGGTTTGGGTATTTATTGTGCTATGGGAAAATTATAAACAAATCAAAACAGTGGCCAAAAACCCAATTTAAATCATTTAATATTTAAATCAAATATTAAAGGACTTTTATTATTGCCCAATCTTTTTGTGGCAGTAATATATGGTGTAACAATAAATATGGGACACATCCCATATTTTACAAAATTGCCTAGGTATATAAAATAATTACTAAAAGGTAATAATAGAAAGCAGAAAATAATTAGTTGAATAAAAGGCTCCAGCCCAGTACAGCAAGTGCACAGTGCGGCCCAGCCACCCAAACCGGCCCACTTGGCCCACCCGGGGTCATCCCCTTCCTACTGCTCACCCGGCGCCCTCGTGTCGCCATGGCAGGGGTGTTCGACGGCGATTGCCGCCGTGTCGCGCATCCGCAGCAATTAGGGTTTGTGGGCAGGGTTAAGTGCTCGTCCCCGAGCCGCCAGGACAAACCCTAGCTCCATCTCGCTCCCTCCTCGCCTCGCCATCGTCGCCGCTTTTTCTCCCGAGCACCACCGTCGCCATGGCCATGAACCCGCGCGGCCACTGACCACCCCGAGCGAGCCCGGCGTGTCCGTTGCAGCCGCCATCGACGACCTCGTCTCCCCCAGGAAGGAATCGGCCCGAGGAGCTTCACAGCGTGCGCATCGCCACCGCCCCCCTTTCTGCATCGCGCCGCCGTCGTTGTCGATTCCGGCCCCCACAACTCGCCATCACGCACGCTAAGCTCACCTACAGGATCACAGTGAGCGCGCTCGTCGTCCCCATCCTCTCTCACCCCCTCCCTTGCACCGTAGGCCACCCCGCCATGGATGCCGAGCTCAGTCTCCGCCGTGGATGACCGCGGGCTCGACCCAGTGCTCCCCAGCTCACGCAAATGGCACCAACGTGCTCCACCTCGAACGTTAGGTCGATTCCACCCCGTAGGTTGCCCGCTCGCGTCCCGTTTCGCCGCTTGCCATCTGACCGGAACGACAGCCGCCGCCGACGTCGTCCTGGAGCCCGTCTTCGGCCACCTCCGACCATCCCCACGTGTGCAGATTGATGCGGCTCGGTCTCCTCTATCGATTGGAACCCACAGCGCCCCCTCCCCTGGCCCGTGGCGAGCGCACGGTCGCCGCCGGCGTGCCCCCGTGTGGCTGTCGGGTGGGGCCCGTCCGTCAGGGGGTTAGTTAGAGACTAATCCCCCTCTCGTTCACTTACATGTGGGCCCTGCCCGTTAATTAATCCCAATGGTTTTGTTAAATTGAAAATACCCCCCTGTGTCAATGACAGGTGGGCCCAACTGTTAAGTTAATTCACGGATTAATAAAAATGCTAATTAAGCATATGAGTCTATGACAGGTAGACCCCACTGCCTTTTATTAATAAAAACAATTTCAGATTTATTCTAGTGTAAGACATATGGGCCCTGGCTCTATTTTAATTAATAAAATAAATAAATAAAACATGTGAGGCTGACCAGTGGGTCCCACTGGTCAGGTTTGACCAGTCAAACTGTTGTGGATAATGTTACTGTTTTATTAATAAAAATAATTCCAGAAAATCTTTTAAATTATTTAAAACTTTGAATTTGAATATCTTTTAAACCGTAAGTCAGATTCAAAAACTTTATACATCAAAATTGATCAGAAAAATATAACGAATACGGATACGCTATCCGTATACCAACCACACCCCCCTAACACACCGATAATCGACATTCCCCCCTCCGGGTTGTCTGTCGATAATTTCCGGTACCGATAAAAATTGCCCGGATCAAAATACTTTGTACACGAAAGTTGTCCGGAATGGTTCAACTAACACGGATACACCCCCGTTATCTTTGTCGGATGTCCACGACACCTCCGGCATGAACCCTTCCCCTTCCGGACACCCTGTCCGGTAATCAGCCGGAGCTGGCAGTTCATCCCCGGATGAATTCCCGCTCCGAGCAGCGTGCATTGCACTGCGTTAGAACACCGTTAACATTTCATCTGTCATGTCATGCATATGTTTGTATATTATTGCTGTGTATTTACTGTTTCCTCCCCCCCTTAATCTTCGGTAGGCCCCGCTGCTACCGCCGACTACACCGCTGCCGGGTACGACTACTTCGTCGACGACCCTGCCCCTACCGTCGAGCTTCCAGGCAAGCAGAGCCATTCTCTTCCCCAGATATCGCCTATCTTTCCGTACATTTCTTGCACTAGGCATTGTTACTGCTGCTGCTACGATTACAATCCTATTCAATTGCATAGCCTGATTTTGTCGCCCCTTGATGTACCTTTCTTATCCTATGCTGCCTATTATATTTATGCATATTATTCATCAGTGAACCCTGCACATTGTTAGCTAGGACTAGATAGCGGGCCATGATCACTCAGGGGGGGTGAACACGGATACAATATATACAACTGCACAGGTACGGCACAAAGCAGACACCGCCAAAGGCCCCTATCTGAGTTATGCCTAGTCACCTCAAGTGTGAGCTATCAAGGAGTAATCCTTGTACTCCACTCGAGGCTGACTTTGTCTTGCCGCCATAGGGTCCTGGACAGCGGTTGTCCTTAAAGGTAAGAAAGTCGGGTGACCCAACGGTGCCCGCGAGCGGTATATCGTCGGGAACGACAGGGAGGGTACGACCGACGCTACTGGCGTGCTTGGCCCCTGCTCGTATCTCGCGAGAGTTACCAAACCACGAAAGTCGAGCTCTACCAAGAGCAAACGCGAGACAAGGTAAGGAGACGGTTCACCTTGTTGGTAACCGCAGTGACTTGGTGGGACGACAGGGCAGGCACCGATGTACTGTTGGTCCTGACTGCTGTCGTTGACCGCGGGTCGGTTAAGTCGAGGCAACGATAACGGTTGTCACGCAGGTTAATTAAAATGCTAAATGGTTCGGCGGATGTCTTGAGTAGCCTTTTGTCTTGTACGCACTACCTACACGTGGGATAAGGAGTGTGGGCTCCCCTGCATCGTAGTCTCGTTCGAGGGTCTTCAGACGTCAGCAGTACCGCGGGATGATTGCCGGGAAGTGGTGTTGTCTTCTCTTGCTCGAGCGGTGTATTTGTATTTTCTTTGATTTTGCTTCACCGGCCAGTCACGCACCGTGCAGGAGTACGTTCGGGTTAGGGTCCAAAGCTCGGTGTACATAGGATATAGTCCGGCGAATGACCTCTCTGTTGATTGCCGAAGGATGGGCTACTTTGTGTCGGATAGCTTTGGTGGAGCGTTCCCTAACAAGGTTCCCGCCACCCTGGAGATCCGAGCGTCGTAGAGTCACGCCAGTGCACCCCTGCAGGGAAGATTAATCTATTCGAATAGCCGTGTCCACGGTAACAGGACGCTTTATGCTGAAGCTGGATCTTACCACTAGAAACTATTACTATTAAACTGTATGGTTTCGGGTCTTCTTCCTCGCAGGGAGTCGAGGAAGGGTACTCGGAGGCATTATTATTATTGTTGATCATTACAACTTATATTATACAATGTTGCAGCCACTTCTGCTTCGTTGGTACTTTATGCTTTATATGAACTGTTGGCTGATTCTTACCTCATGCTGCAAGACATCGTCGGAAGATGCTAGTCTTCGATAGGCCTAGCTTCTTACCCTTGCTCTAGATTTCTGTATTTCAGTCCACTATATACAACCTCTTCTTTCCGTTGATACAATGCATAATGCTTAGTAGCGGACGTAAGACTCGCGGGTATACTAGATACTCACCTGCTTTATTTCCTTTACTGTTTTTCCTGATCGGCCGCTGCAGTCGACGTTGGAGCCCAGGAGCAAGAGTACCCCGGAGGCGGATACTACTACGTCGAGACCCCCGCTGACCAGGACCAGGAGTAGTTTCGGAGGCTCCCAGGCAGGTGGCCTTGCCTTTTCGATCTGTATCTCTGATGTTATTTGTGCTAGCCTTCTTAAGGCAAAACTTGACTAACTATGTCTGTACTCAGATATTATGGCTTGTATGACTTATGTATTCGGGTCCGCGTGACCCCCCATTATTGTAACATATTGGTTTATCCTTTTGAGTTTAGTGTTGTGCTGTGATATTCTCACCGTGGCACCTTAATCTCAGTCGTGTACCCTGCGTGTATGATTACTGTACACGGATTGATTTTAGGGGCATCACAAGTTGGTATCAGAGCCGACTGCCTGTAGGAAGCCACCCCACCACTACCTGGTCGAAGTTGAGTCTAGACATTGAAAAACTATTTTGCTAACTTAATATTTGGCTTACGGGCCCACATCGATGTCACTACGTGTGATATCTATGGTATTAGGATCCTTTTCTCCTTACCTATGCTCTGGGAATCTGCTCTCTTATCCTTGCTGGTAAGTTTTACAAAATCGGACATTAGGATCACGTTCTCTTGATTCCACCCGAAGTTTTTGGTGCTTCCACCATTGATTGAGTCGTGTCGCAGGAGTCGTACCCCAGATCCCGGACCGCGGATCCCATTCTCATTCTAGGCAGGCCGCGCGTTCTCTGGCATCAACTCCTGTGGCCAACAGTTTTCTTGCGGCGTGATTGACATAGTGGAATCTATGTCGCGTCGTGTAATCCTTACCGCGGTCTGCGCGCCGCCTAGTGTGTCCTTTTTCCTTAATTTCTACGACGTTACGCTGCCCGATTTTCGATTGATTCTATGTGTGGATGTGTATGTCTTATATGACTACTCCTATATATCCGCGCCTCCTCTTTGTTGTCGCTTTACCTATTACTCGTTTCTGGCATCTCGTTAAAAATGTTCATCGCTGAAATACCCCTGTTAAATTCTAGCAGGATGGCTGGTCGTGGTGGTCGTGGTCGTGGTCGTGGTGCCAACGATCCACCTCCGCCGCCGGACTACATGGCCGCGATGATGCAGCAGTTTCAGATGAACCAGGTGTTTATGCAAGGAGTCATAGATCAGCTCTAGAATCAGAACCAGAACCAGAACCAGCACCAGCATCAGCCGCCTGTGGTTACTCTGCGGGATTTCATGCGTCTCAATCCCCCTCTCTTCCACCAGCCTGAACAGCCGCTGGATGCTGATGATTGGCTTCGTGACATCACTCGACAGCTGGAGTTCGCTAATGTGAGCGCTGCTGATTACGTCAACTTTCCGTCCTATTTCTTGCGTGGCCCCGCTGCTCAGTGGTGGGACACTTACAAGGGCTCGCTAGTTGAAGGGACTGTCGTCACCTGGAATGACTTCAAGGCTACCTTCCGTGCTCGTTATGTCCCCCAGGCGATTATGAACCGTATGAAGGTCGAGTTCCGCAACCTCGTTCAGGGAAACAAAACTGTCGAGGCATATCAGAGGGAATTCCTCCGCCTCTCCAGCTATGCTACAAGTGACCTCCCCAATGATGCAAGTAGGCAAGAGAAGTTCTGTGATGGACTCAACGCAGATCTCCAGCTTGCACTGGCTTTGCACGTCTTCCCCGACTTCGCCACCATGGTGAATCAGACTATCACCCTTGAGACCGCTCTGCTTAAGTTCGGTGGTTCGGCGAAGCGCCCCCGTGATGCTGGCTCATCTTCGGGCACAGCACAGAAGCAACGCGTTTGGCTTCCACACAGTGTGTATCGTCCAAATGCCCCTGTACCAAGGCCGTCGTATGTTGCACCTTGTCTGCCTCCGCCCCCGCCGAGACAGCCGAAGACTGAGACTGCACCCCTCCGTCCTCAGGATGGCCTGTGCTTCAAGTGCCATCAGCCAGGTCACTTTTCCAGAGACTGCCCCCAGCGACAGATTCAACTGGTAGTTCACCCTGCTGGACGTGGAAATGGTCGTGGCAACAACAGGACCCCCTACTATAACACTGGGTCTTCTTCTCACACTCGCGGACATGCTTAGAACATTAACGTCGAAGAAGCTCAGGAGCAACCTGCTACCGTGATGGGTACCCTTCTTGTTAATTCAGTACCTGCTACTGTTTTATTTGATACAGGAGCATCGCATTCATTCATGTCGGAAGCATTTGCATTGTCGCATAACTTCATGGTAGAAAAGATGGATCCACCGATGGTTGTCCGCACTCCGATAGGTCATTGCCACACCTCCAAGATAGTGCCCAAAACCATCGTCGAAATTGAAGGAATTGAGTTCCTTGCTTCCCACATCCTCCTGAAGTCTTCCACTATAGACCTCATTCTGGGCATGGATTGGTTGAAAGTCCACGATGCCGCACTTTATTGTGGCACCAGTTCTGTCCAACTTTTTCACCCCTCTGGCGAGATTGTTAACCACACCACCCGGATTACCCGTGATGCTGAAACGCATATCTATATGATGAATGCTCTGAATGTCTCACCTCTCGACGGGATTGAGAACGTTCCAGTCGTTCGTGATTTTCCCCACGTCTTCCCAGAAGAACTCCTGGGAATACCCCCGATCCGTGAGGTTGAATTCGTCATCGACTTGAAGCCTGGTACCGTCCCTATTTCCAAGCGCCCGTATAAGATGCCACCTCACCACCTCCTTGAATTGAAGAAGGAGATCGACACGGCCCTCCAGAAAGGCTTCATCCGTCCAAGTTCCTCTGCTTGGGGAGCACCTTCGCTCTTTGTCAAGAAGAGTGATGGCACGGACCGTTTGGTCCAAGATTACCGACCCATCAACCAAGCCACCATCCAGAACAAATATCCGCTTCCCCGGATCAACGATCTTTATGATCAACTTGCGGGATCCACGGTGTTTTCGAAACTCGACTTAAGGCTGGGTTACCATCAGATCCGGGTCCGTGATGAGGACATCCCGAAGACTGCATTCATTACTCGCTATGGTTCATACGAGTACACCGTCATGTCCTTTGGCTTGACGAATGCACCAGGCACCTTCTCCAGATTGATGAACTATATATTCATGGAATACCTCGACAAGTTCGTCGTGGTTTATCTGGATGATATATTGATTTACTCCAAGACCGATGCAGAACATGCTGAACATCTTCGCCTTATACTGGAAAAGCTTCGAGAACACAAACTGTACGCCAAGTATTCTAAGTATAAATTCTGGCTTCCCGAAGTAACCTACCTTGGTCATGTGATTTCGAAGGATGGCGTTGCCGTCAACCCCGAACGTATCCAGGCTATTCTTGACTGGACTCCGCCCAGGACTGTCAAGCAAGTCAGAAGTTTCCTCGGCCTTGCCAGCTATTGCCGCCGTTTTGTTGAGAATTTCTCCAAGATTGCCAGGCCTCTGACTAACCTGCTGCACAAAGGCGTCAAGTTTGAGTGGACTGGTAAATGTCAAGATAGTTTTCAAGCTCTCAAGGACAAGCTCACTTCACCCCCAGTGCTTGCTCCCCCTGATACCCAGAAGGACTTCGTGATTTATTGCGACGCGTCTCGTCAAGGATTAGGCTGTGTTCTAATGCAAGAGCGCAAGGTGATTGCTTATGGCTCTCGTCAATTGCGTGCTCACGAAGATAAGTATCCAACACATGATCTTGAATTGGCAGCGGTCATTTATGCATTGAAGCTGTGGCGACATTATCTCGTCGGTAATCGTTGCAAGATCTACACCGACCACCAAAGCCTGAAGTACCTGTTTACTCAACCAGACCTGAATCTCCGCCAGCAGAGATGGCTCGAGACAATAGCCGACTACAACATGGGAATTTCTTACACCCCTGGCAAAGCTAATGTGGTGGCCGATGCTTTAAGCCGTAAAGCTTACTGTAGTGAACTTGAAGTTCAAGTACAACAACCACTTATGTATGAAGATTTTCAAAAGTTAAACCTCGAGATTGTTCCTCAAGGTTATGCAAATAACCTGGTTATCGAACCGGATCTCGTCAAATCCGTCAAGGGTATACAATTTTATGATGATTTCGTACACAAGATTAAGCGCGATATCGCCAATGGGAGACCCTCACCCTTCACCGTTGATAGCAAAGGTGCGGCGTTCTACCAGAACCGTTTAGTGGTTACTCACAGCAAGGGCAGGCATGAGAACCTGGATATGACCCCGAAGGTCATGAGAGCGGCTCACGATACCCCGTTGTCCATTCATCCTGGAAGCACCAAGATGTACCAAGACATTCGTCAGCAATTCTGGTGGCCTAACATGAAGCAAGACATTGCCCGATATGTTTCTGAATGTGACGTTTGCCGTCGCGTCAAGGCAGAACATCAAAGACCTGCTGGAACTCTACAACCACTCTCTATTCCTGAATGGAAGTGGGACAAGATCGAGATGGACTTCGTCACTGGTTTTCCCAGATCGCAGAAAGGCCACGATGCTATCTTTCTCGTCATCGACCGCTTCTCCAAGGTTGCCCACTTTCTGCCAGTCAAGGAGACGATCTCTGCTAGTCAGTTAGCAGACATGTATGTTTCCAGAATCGTGTCGCTCCATGGTATTCCGTTGGAGATTAGTTCCGACCGAGGCAGTATTTTCACCTCAAGATTTTGGGATAGTTTCCAAGAAGCTATGGGCACTCAACTGAATTTTAGCACCGCTTATCACCCCCAGTCGCAAGGACAAGTCGAACGAGTTAATCAAGTGCTTGAAGACATGCTTCGAGTTTGTGTCATTTCATTCGGTAAGAAATGGCAGGAATCTCTTCCATTTGCTGAATTCTCGTACAACAATAGCTATCAGGCTAGTTTGCAGATGGCTCCCTTCGAAGTTCTCTATGGACGTAAGTGTCGAACCCCTCTGAATTGGTCAGAAACTGGGGAACGAACCCTCCTTGGTCCGGACATTATTCAGCACGCTGAAGATCAGGTTCGTGTTATTCGTGAACACTTGAAAGCTGCTCAGTCTCGTCAGAAGAGCAACCATGATCGGAAGCACAAAGAAATGGTCTATCAACCTGGTGAATACGCGTACCTCCGTGTCACCCCGATGCGAGGCACTCACCGCTTCAGAATCAAAGGCAAATTAGCTCCTCGCTACATTGGCCCATTCCGTATTCTTTCCAGAAGTGGACCAGTGACATACCGTTTGGAATTGCCTCCGAACCTCTCTCAAGTCCACGACGTATTCCTCGTGTCGCAACTCCGACGCTGCTTTAAGGACCCTATTCGCGAAGTGGAACATGATATGATTGAACTGCGACAGGACTTGACTTATCAAGAGCATCCGAGCCGCATTCTCGATCAGTCTGAACGTTAAACCCGCAACAAGACAACCAAGTTCCTCAAAGTTCACTGGTCGAATCATTCTGAAGATGAAGCCACTTGGGAACGCGAAGATCGTCTTCGTGAGGAATACCCCGATCTTTTCCCCTCTACCGCTTAGATTCTCGGGACGAGAATTCTTGTAGTGGGGGAGATTTGTAACACCCTCACTGTCAGTGAACAGTAATCACTGTTACTGTTCATCTGTACTGTTCAAAACCTCTGTTGATCAACTAGTTCAGTTCAAATTCAATTTTCCTTTGATATTGTTGCAAGCAAAGTGAACCATGGGCATTGATCATCATGGATGAAAACAAAGTCCAATCCATAAACCTTTGAAATCAAATCAAATGCTCAAAATGCTTTTGATGAAATATTAAAAACAAAGTGGAATATAAACTTTCTCCAAAAATTGTGAAACTACTTTTATAAATTCATCGATATTCAGTGGACCAAATCCATATGGGTTTGGGTATTTATTGTGCTATGGGAAAATTATAAACAAATCAAAACAGTGGCCAAAAACCCAATTTAAATCATTTAATATTTAAATCAAATATTAAAGGACTTTTATTATTGCCCAATCTTTTTGTGGCAGTAATATATGGTGTAACAATAAATATGGGACACATCCCATATTTTAAAAAATTGCCTAGGTATATAAAATAATTACTAAAAGGTAATAACAGAAAGCAGAAAATAATTAATTGAATAAAAGGCTCCAACCGAGTACAGCAAGTGCACAGTGCGGCCCAGCCACCCAAACCGGCCCACTTGGCCCACCCGGGGTCATCCCCTTCCTACTGCTCACCCGGCGCCCTCGTGTCGCCATGGCAGGGGTGTTCGACGGCGATTGCCGCTGTGTCGCGCATCCGCAGCCCCTAGGGTTTGTGGGCAGGGTTAAGTGCTCGCCCCCGAGCCGCCAGGACAAACCCTAGCTCCATCTCGCTCCCACCTCGCCTCGCCATCGTCGCCGCTTTTTCTCCCGAGCACCACCGTCGCCATGGCCATGAACCCGCGCGGCCACTGACCACCCCGAGCGAGCCCGGCGTGTCCGTTGCAGCCGCCATCGACGACCTCGTCTCCCCCAGGAAGGAATCGGCCCGGGGAGCTTCACAGCGTGCGCATCGCCACCGCCCCCCTTTCTGCATCGCGCCGCCGTCGTCGTCGATTCCGGCCGCCACAACTCGCCATCACGCACGCTAAGCTCACCTACAGGATCACAGTGAGCGCGCCCGTCGTCCCCATCCTCTCTCACCCCCTACCTTGCACCGTGCAGCGTGCATTGCACTGCGTTAGAACACCGTTAACATTTCATCTGTCATGTCATGCATATGTTTGTATATTATTGCTGTGTATTTACTGTTTCCTCCCCCCCTTAATCTTCGGTAGACCCCGCTGCTACCGCCGACTACACCGCTGCCGGGTACGACTACTTCGTCGACGACCCTGCCCCTACCGTCGAGCTTCCAGGCAAGCAGAGCCATTCTCTTCCCCAGATATCGCCTATCTTTCCGTACATTTCTTGCACTAGGCATTGTTACTGCTGCTGCTACGATTACAATCCTATTCAATTGCATAGCCTGATTTTGTCGCCCCTTGATGTACCTTTCTTATCCTATGCTGCCTATTATAATTATGCATATTATTCAGCAGTGAACCCTGCGCATTGTTAGCTAGGACTAGATAGCGGGCCGTGACCACTCAGGGGGGGTGAACACGGATACAATATATACAACTGCACAGGTACGACACAAAGTAGACACCGCCAAAGGCCCCTATCTGGGTTATGCCTAGTCACCTCAAGTGTGAGCTATCAAGGAGTAATCCTTGTACTCCACTCGAGGCTGACTTTGTATTGCCGCCATAGGGTCCTGGACAGCGGTTGTCCTTAAAGGTAAGAAAGTCGGGCGACCCAACGGTGCCCGCGAGCGGTATATCGTAGAGAACGACAAGGAGGGTACGACCGACGCTACTGGCGTGCTTGGCCCTTGCTCGTATCTCGCGAGAGTTACCAAACCACGAAATTCGAGCTCTACCAAGAGAAAACGCGAGACAAGGTAAGGAGACGGTTCACCTTCTTGGTAACCGCAGTGACTTGGTGGGACGACAGGGCAGGCACCGATGTACTGGTGGTCCTGACTGCTGTCGTTGACCGCAAGTCGGTTAAGTCGAGGCAACGATAACGGTTGTCACGAAGGTTAATTAAAATGCTAAATGGTTCGGCGGATGTCTTGTACGCACTACCTACACATGGGATAAGGAGTGTGGGCTCCCCTGCATCATAGTCTCGTTCGAGGGTCTTCAGACGTCAGCAGTACCGCGGGCTGATTGCCGGGAAGTGGTGTTGTCTTCTCTTGCTCGAGCGGTGTATTTGTATTTGCTTTGATTTTGCTTCACCGGCCTGTCACGCACCATGCAGGAGTACGTTCGGGTTAGGGTCCAAAGCCCTGCGTACATAGGATATAGTCCGGCGGATGACCTCTCTGTTGATTGCCGAAGGATGGGCTACTTTGTGTCAGATAGCTTTGGTGGAGCATTCCCTAACAAGGTTCCCGCCACCCTGGAGATCCGAGCGTCGTAGAGTCACGCCAGTGCACCCCTGCAGGGAAGATTAATCTATTCGAATAGCCGTGTCCACGGTAACAGGACGCTTTATGCTGAAGCTGGATTTTACCACTAGAAACTATTACTATTAAACTATATGGTTTCGGGTCTTCTTCCTCGCAGGGAGTCGAGGAAGGGAACTCGGAGGCATTATTATTATTGTTAATCATTACAACTTATATTATACAATGTTGCAGCAACTTCTGCTTCGTTGTTACTTTATGCTTTATATGAACTGTTGGCTGATTCTTACCTCATGCTGCAAGACATCGTCGGAAGATGCTAGTCTTCGATAGGCCTAGCTTCTTACCCTTGCTCTGGATTTCTGTATTTCAGTCCACTATATACAGCCTCTTCTTTCCGTTGATACAATGCATAATGCTTAGTAGCGGACGTAAGACTCGCGGGTATACTAGATACTCACCTGCTTTATTTCCTTTACTGTTTTTCCTGATCGGCCGCTGCAGTCGACGTTGGAGCCCAGGAGCAGGAGTACCCCGGAGGCGGATACTACTACGTCGAGACCCCCGCTGACCAGGACCAAGAGTAGTTTCGGAGGCTCCTAGGCAAGAGGCCTTGCCTTTTCGATCTGTATCTCTGATGTTATTTGTGCTAGCCTTCTTAAGGCAAAACTTGACTAACTATGTCTGTACTCAGATATTATGGCTTGTATGACTTATGTATTCGGGTCCGCGTGACCCCCCTTTATTGTAACATATTGGTTTATCCTTTTGAGTTTAGTGTTGTGCTGTGATATTCTCACCGTGGCACCCTAATCTCAGTCGTGTACCCTGCGTGTATGATTACTGTACACGGATTGATTTTTGGGGCGTCACAGACATGCACGTTATAATCATACACACAGCATACATGTCCAGTGTAAACAGCAGGTAATCACAACATGAACACTACAAATTCATAGTCTTTATACTTTCTGCTAAACAGAGCAGACATAGTAGTTGTATTACAAGCAGAGATCACATGGTTGTGATCCAACAATACATCAAACATCAACGGAAGAAAATTATGTCTTAGTAAAGACAAGGTTAAGAAATGGCTTAAGAAGCCTGAAAGAAAAATACAACGACCCTCCAAAGGGCACAGGCTGCTGTCTGGAACTATATGACTTGGTCCACATCGAGCTCGAGGTAGAGGCCACCATCAGGGTCAGTGGTCTCGTCTCTAAAACATAGAATAAGCAAACTTGAGTACAAAGTCGTACTCAGCAAGACTTACATAGGAACTAAACTACTCATGCACATGTATCAAGGCAAAGGGAGGTGGGGTTTCATTGCAGAAGTGCCAGCTTTGACTTTGCTAGTCCTGTACTACGAGTTCGAGAAAGAGGTAAGGAGCGTACATGAGTCCAAGTATCAAGTCTCCAACAAATACACCACTATGGTTACTTCCTCGACTTCCCCACGAGGAAGCACGCCATAGCACTCACACTTATCTTGGCAAGTTTTAAAAGTAACCGTTCAAGTTGTCTATGATCAAGTAAAGGTCTCCAAGTAGTCCATAACCGCGGACATGGCTATTCGAATAGTTCATTAACCCTGCAGGGGTGTACTGCTACACACACGCCTCATCAGTTACCGCCTGGGGATGGACCCTTCAAGTGAGTACCGGCGAGGATGTTGCCACGACACTTCACTCACAACACCATCTCTAGTCCTAGGGAGTCGCCTATTTGAGTTGGGAACACAATCGGAATCCGGCCGATTTTTCCGATGCGGACTCAAACGTTGTGTGACCGCAATCAAGATCAACTCAATCATGATCACTTGATTCAACGTTCCCACAACCTACGTCCACCACTTACCTTGATGTACCTGCTTGAGATCGTTTAAAGTTCAAACTACTTGCGACTCCTGGACCTGGTCTGGGGTGAGGTACTAGGCCTAGAGGGGTCAGTGATCCCAATGTGTGGTCGTACTCTTAGTCTTGGATAACAACACAAGAACTCAGGCTTAAGGCAGTGTTCAACGAGACAACCCACTGTGTACTCCTACACAGCCTCTCATCGTTCACCTTGTTTAGGTCAATTCACCAACACGTTACCACCATCATTCACATGATCACTACCATACCGACTCACATCAAAGTAGCCTCATTGTAAACTCTAAGAATGCAATAAGCTATACAGTTGCAGGGGCCACATGATATCAACCAACTCCTACATCTGCTAGGATTGTGCTTTGCTTACTACTGTGACAAAATGATAGGTCATGCAAAGGAATAGGTTCAACTAGCGGTAGAACGTATCATGGTGACATCCTAAACATGCATAAGCGAGAAAGAGAGGGAACTGGGATTTTAACGACATGATCAAAGAGGGGGTGCTTGCCTTGCTGACGATCACGAGGTACTGTACTTCTGACGTGAGGTTGAACTCGTCTCTGAGATCAACTCTACCGAGAAGAAGCAATCACCGAAGCACTGAAAGTAATGCACATTCAACATAGTACAATGCACAATCAATATGCAAAACATAGCATGGCAAGGTGCTGAGGTGACCTATGTTTAAATTGCAACATGTTAATTGAAGTTGATTTGAAAAGTAAATTCAAACTCAAACTCCAAATGTATTCAAATTGGTCCAAGTTGCATTTTCTAAAGTTTGGTCATGGTAAACCATGTTATCATGTATGTGAAATGCTTATGAAGTGTAGGTGATCAGTATTGCATAGCAGTGAATCAAGTTGAATTGGTGTTGGCATTTGAATTGAATTATATCAAATAATCCATATAGAAAAATGCTACTGGTTCCTCAATATAACTAATTCAAACATGGTTAGAAGTTGCATATTTGGATAGAGAATTTTATTCTGATCAATTTTCATATAAAAAACATTTAAATCTGAGTTACGGTTTAAAAGTTATTCAAATTCAAATTTTGCTAATTTTCTGGAATTTCTGGATTTAGATTAATCAATTTAATTGATTTACTGCATCATCGTGACGTCAGTGTGACGTGGGAGGGGGGATGACGTGTGGGTCCGGGCTGTCAGTGGGAGGGGTCAATTTAATCTGTTGTTTATATTAACCCGTGCTTAATTAGGAACCTGGGCCCCACTAGTCAGTTGCTTAGGGGGGTTGTTAGTGAGGGGATTAGGGGGCTAATGGCCGGCTTGACGCCGGTGACCTCTGCGCACGGCGGCGACTCACCGGAATAGGGTTCCCGGCCACGGGAAGGGCAGAGGAGGGAACCAGGGGGTGCCTCTCACTCGTGCGCGTCATGTGGAGCACGCCGGGGACCTCGGGGAGGCCTCGGGCCACGGCGGCGACGAAGCTCGCGGCGGCTGGGTGCTGTCCACGGCGGGGAACGGTGACGAGGGGTCGGGGAGGAGCGCGGGAAGAGGGAAACTGACGAGGGGCTCACCCTGAGTGCGTTGAGAAGAACAGCGGGGCTGGGGATGGCCTGGTGGCGGAGAATTTGACGATGGCGTCCTCGGTGGCCGGCGGCAAATCGGAGAAGAGGGCGTCGTCTCTGGGGCCTCCGGGATCGATTGGTTGCGCTTGAAGACGAAGTCGACGGCGACGAGTCCTCTGGACATCACCGCGCGGCGAGCAGGCGACGATGGCCGCGACAGCGCACGAGAAAGCTCTCCGGCCAGCTCGGGTAGCGCGGGACTTTGGCGAGGGAGAGAGAGCGGGTGACCAGAGAGAGAGGGGAGAAGGCACAAGGGGCTCGGGGGTGTCTTCCTACGCAGGATAAGGACGAGGGGGAAGCAGGACGTGGCCTGGGCGACGACATGCTCACCACGGCGGCGAGTTGCCTGCCTGGCAACGGGTAGAAGACGACCCTGCCCCTGGTGGGCTGGGCCGGCTTCTAGCCAGGCTGGGCCAGGTCAGGTGGGCTGGGGGGACTTCTCTCTCTTTCTTTTACTATTTTCTGTTCTGTTAATTTGTTTCGCCCTTTAAAAGTAATACTAGGGCATTTTATAAAAACTCCCAATTATTTTTATAAAACCTAGATGACTCTATAGAAGTCAACCCCAAGTTTTGGGAATTTTTGAAATTCAAATTATTTGAATTCCAGTTCAAATAGGCAATTGATTTAATTTCCAAGCCACTGTTTGGATTTTTGAAAAATCTATGAGCACGGGATTAATCCCAAATCAATTTTAAAATGATCACACTCACTTTTAGGACTTTTCAACATATCCAAAAGAATTTTGGAAAAAGATTTATTTCTGGCCTTTTTATTTAATTCATTTAGGGCTTTTGTTTTCCCCATTTCTTTTTCTTTTGAAATTTTATTCAAGATGCAAAAATGCAAGCTAGATTAAACACAAACCTAAATTAGGGTTCTGACACCTTTGGGGAAAATCGACGATGTTCTTATCATTGTCAATGTCAATTGTGTTCCCGTTGATTTTATTATTATGGACATAGAGTGTGAACCTTTATGTCCAATTATTTTGGGGCGTCCTTTTCTTCGCACCGTTGGTGATATTATTGACATGAAAGAGGGGAATATAAAATTTCAATTCCCTCTCAAAAAGGGGATGGAACACTTCCCTAGAAAGAAAATACAGTTACCTTTTGAGTCCATTACGCGGGATAGCTATTCTCTCTCTCTCTCTCTCTTGATAAAACTTGATTCTTCTTTTGCTTTATGCATACCTTAAAGGCGTAACAGATAGCACTTGTTGGGAGGCAACCCAAGATGTTTTTATTTCTGTTTTTAGTGGTCTTGATGATTTTTACTACTGTAGCAACATCATTGTATATTTATTTTCAAGCTTTGTGCCAAGTTATAGCCTCTTATGATAAGGGAAGCAAAAGTTGTGACATGCTGTCCAGAAAACAGATTCTGTCTTCTTGACGGAAAAAATCGGATTTAATCACCAGTTTATCTTTTTGAGCAGAATTTTTAACACATCATGCTCTATACAATTTTTAAACTTTCGTATGTTCTGAGTTTTTTTATTTGAGTTGCATAAGTATCCTAAAAAAATTCTCTACTACCTGCTGTTTTGTTATTCATAGATTCTGCCACGTTTTATCTCTCCTTACTTTTGCAAACCTTAAGCTTTCTTTTTCTTTGCAAAAAACTTTTGGCAATCTTGAGAAACAATAGCTCTTAAAGAATATCTTTATTTCCAGTGGGGAAAAATTAATTTATTAAGGGAACTAACCTCTCTAATCAGCTTATGATGAGTTATGTATGAAGGGAGTTTTCAAGTGTGCGGGGGAAGACGATGAAAGAAGATCTGGGAGTGTCAAGCGCTCAAGCTTGGGGATGCCCCCATGCATCCCCAATAAATATTCAAGGTGACTCAAGCTTCTAAGCTTGGGGATGCCCCCGTGCATCCCCTTCTTCATCAATAATCATCAGTTCGTCCTTCGTCTCACTATATTTTTATCACTTCATGTGTTATGTGCTATGCTTGGAGTGTCTCGCTCTTAGGTTGTTTTTTTGTTTTCTTTAGCTTTGCTTCCTGCTCATAACAAGTTACACCCCAGTTTACTTTGTGTGGGAGATAAACACGCTCCACTCCAATCTAGAACACATCATAGGATTTTTCATGCTTATCTTTCTGTTGTTGTGTGTTCTTTATCTTCTCGTAGCTACTGCCATGTTTAGTTTTAGTTTTAGTTTTTGTCTTTAGCAAGAGCGTTGGCTTTCGTTTAGTTTGTTGCTGGAACTCTCTTTAGTTTTCATGTTTATCTTGTTAAGAGAGTTGGTTGTTGCACTGAGTTGTGTCTTCTCTTGAAGTAGGTAATTGAGGTTGCTATTCAATTGTAGTAGTAACTTGCAATTGTTTTGAGGTATTGTTGTGAGTAATATTTGAAATTTTGGTGTCAAGAGCTATAGCCTATGATAGGTGTGGTATTTTTGGCAATCCTTGTTTATTTTAAAAACCTACAAAACTAGTTGAGAACTCTAGCTACTAGATGGATCACTAATCGTTGGAGGGATCGGATATTAGAGTACACTCACGTACCATGAGTCGAGGATGCGCAAGCATAACCAAACCCCCATACACTCCTCCTCGGGGTTCTTGTCTCTTTGTGAACCTCCTCATTAGATTGAGATTTACCGATAATAAGTGCATGAGTTCTTCGGACTAATGTAAGTATTGAAAGTTGACACTTCCACCTCCTCATATTTGCTAGCCTCTTTCGTACCGTGCATTGCCCTCTTCTCACTCCGAGAGTTGGCGTCCACCTTCGCTGGTGCATCCAAACCCTTAGCATGATACGCTCTGTCATCATAAACTTCCTTATATCTTTCCTCAAAACATCCACCATACCTACCTATCAAGGCATTTCCATAGTGTAACAGACCGTAAATTCCACCCCAATAAAAAATGTTGTTTGTTGCGTTGCTGTGATGGTTGTCTGAGTTGTTTAAAGTGTTTGCTTTGCTGAAATAATAATCGGTGAATATTTCTCCCCTCTATTCTCGTATCGGATGTGTGACCGACCCCTTTTCCCCAACGCCACACGACTTTGCGACACCGGGTATTCACCCGATCACCGTCGCAAATACTGGCACAAGACCAGCCATCACCATCGGTTCGGAAAACCCCCATTTATATTTAAGTGGGTTGTTTTAACGGGAGTGTTCGACGTTCTCGGTTCGGTGTGAAACGTTCTAGACGATGTTAGTTCGATGCTATTAGGTGGTCGTTCGAATTTCATGCGGTTCCGACTTTGTTTGATAGGTGAACGATCGGACGCGCCAGGCATAGTAGCCGGTGTAAGTCCAGTGACGTATTTATAAAATGGCGCGTGCCCTGAAAGTTGGACCCCCGGATTCCCCTCTTATCTTTGGATTCTAGCCCACCCAAAAAAACCGGACCCTGAACTGGCCATTTTATGGCCCGAAACACTCCTAAACAACCACTTGCTACTTATAGCGGTGCTACCCTACCTAAACTAGACAAACCCTAGCCACCTCACTCAGATTCCAATCCTCCCCTCTCCCTCGCTGCCACCTGGTGCAGCCCACCCCCACCAACCTCGTCCTCCACGTCCAGATCTGGCAGACTAATCCGGACCTTCCGATCCGAATTGAACGTACCGGAGGCCACGACGTCACCTGTTGGAACCCCCAGCCAGCCGTGGAGCTCGTCTTCCCGAGATCTCATGCGCCTTCCACGCCTCCAGCAAGTCGCCACCCGGCCGGCGAGCCGAGGCGCCGTCATCGCCCCTGCAGGCCAGCCCATGCCTCCCTCTCCTCACTCCTCTCCTCCTCTCCTTCTTCTTCCTCTCTTCTTCTCTCCTATCTATCCCTAATCCCTTCTCTTCTTCTCCCCGAAGCTGCAGCCGCCATGAAGAGGAAGAAGGCGCCGCCACCATGGACCTTGCCTCGCCACCCTTGAACTCGCCGACGACCAGACCCAAACGCCGAACGCGCCGCCCTCCTCGGCCTGCCTCGCGCCGCCTCCCTGCCGGCTGACGAGCTCCACCACCGTCGCATGGTTCTCATCCAGGAGGAGCACGGTGTGGACGCTAGCGCCTCCAGCGCACGTACGTGGCCCGCAGCGCCCCACGGCTCAGCTTCTCGCCCCGTGCGCCTCCTGCAGATGTGTCTCCGTCCGATGCAAGGCAGGTCCTTTTTCTTCAGACTCGTCAGATCTTCAGTTAGCACCATGCCCAACTTTTGATTAGTTAGTGTGATACTTTAACATCAATGCATTCATTGGTGTAGTGGCTTGAGCGCTTTGTTGGCAACCAAGAGGTCGTCGGATCAAACCCCCTCCAGCGCAAGGCGCCCTCTTTTTTCTGTATTTTTCATCACGCGCATGTTCCAGTTCGTTAGTGTTCCATGTTGTTTTAGATTCAGTTACCCCATACGGCTGCTCTATATTCAATTAAGTTCCCCTTCAATCATCAGCATAAGCATAGCCCAGTGGTGTGGGCTCCTCGTTTGCATCTGAGAGGTCTGGGGTTCAAGTCCCCCTTGGGGGTATTTAAGCCCCCTTTTTTTTCTTTTCTTCGTGAAGCGCTAGCTTGGGCTCGGCCCAGCTGAAACAATTGCCATGGGCGCCAGTTAGGCAGGCCCGCGAGGGACTTTGGCCAATTCGCCCGAAGGCATCCCATAGGAGGTTCCCCCTTCTTTTCTTTTTTGGATTAAATTCAAATATGTTTTGAATTGAACCAAATGAGCCCAATTTTTGCCTTGCTAGTGTCATGTGCAATTCTTGCCCCAAATATATCATGTTATATATGTTTTTGGGGAAAAAATGTGAGGAAGGTGATGGTGATGTTCATTTTGTTAATGGGCAGGCATTTATTTGGTGATGGTGTATTTTTGCATATAACCCCTCACGATGATGCACATGGTGCACTCCTCCATTTCTTTTCCTTGTTGTCGTGCTCGGGCACCGTAGTTTTGCGATGAACGTAGTTGTCGATAGCGTTGTCTCGCTCTTTATTTCATTGCTTGCAATAGATTGCATTAGTTGCATCATACCCTGCCATGACATCTGCATCTATTTAAGTCAGTGAATCCCAACGTGAGGTATATCTTCACGAGTGGGCAATTCTGGTTCATGTCTTGTTCAATCTTTGCATATGCCATGATCATGCATCATAATAACTATAACGTAAGAATCCTTCGGATTCATTAAGCACCCAACTAATGCATATGAAGGTTGTCGGTGGCATTGCACTCTTGCTTCCCGCTGCTTCATTTAAACTTGCCTACATTTATGTTCATGCCATGCTATTAAAATGACATGCATCATACTTGCCCATGCTTGATTGTTCAGTGCTTGCTCGTGATTGCTCCATAGTGATAGTGGTATTCCGCTGATTGGCTTCTAGTGTGTATCGTCTTGTGTGCTCTCGGGGTTACCTTCGGAGACGATGCGAGCGTGCGATCGATTACACCTTCGGCACCGAACTTCTCAACAGGTAAGGGGGAGCATATATCATGCTTATAACTTTCAGCTCACCTGCCAGGTTCTAGGATAGAACGTTTGCTTGATCCTACCACCTTACATTTGTGCCCCCATATTTAAACCCAAACAACCATGTTCCTCCACATCCCAGCAAACCTTGTTCGGCTATGTTACTTTGCTCGCTGCTCAGCCACTGCTTAGTATGCATGCTAGGATGCTATCAACTGTTATCCCATTACTCCTTGGTTTGGGCTATCACATTAATTATATCTGTTGTGGATTATATGATTATTATAATGTTGACTATATTCGACGAAGGATGGAAGGTCTAGGCTATCCCGCCCCGACGCTTTGTTCCATTCGAGTCACCTAGGACCCGAGTTCCGGGTATTGTGTCTCTTGATGAGCGTGCCTAATCGTGCGTGGGATTCTATGGGGTCCCCTTGTCTTAGCTACCTAGCTTCAAATGATTCTTGTGGTGGCCCAAGCTGCTTTTACCATTCGCCAACCATGCATATACGTCTGTCGGGTCGCTCCTAGAAGATGTCCTTTAAATCATAATTCGGGCCAGTGGGACAGTGTTCCTGTTGGTCCAAAGCTTTGCGGAGCGTGGGATGCCTAACTGCTTTGCAGATGTCATTCCAACCTGACGCGAGACGGAAGAGGCCAATTCGAGAGACGACCGACTCTTGAGCTGGGTGTCGACTCTACCGGGGGCCACCCAGAATTGTTTGTTGTTAGTTAGAGGGACTATGTCGTACCGGATCTCTCGGAACTAAATCATCAAATGGTTGCCTCTAAGGGGTAGCAACTGAGAGAGATGGGCGTGCGTGCGGAGCCTATAATGGGCGGTTGGTACACCCCTGCAGGGTTAAATCTTTTCGAAAAGCCATGTCCGCGATTATGGACGACTTGAGACCTACTCCTTGTTCATAGATAACTACAACTGAGATAATCATAATTAAAACTGGATCACTGTGTGCGTGCCTTGACTGCTTCTTCATCATCAGGTGATGATGGGGAGGACAAGGATAGGATAGGTGTTATGCTTGCGTAAGTAGGTGGTTATCAAGACTTGTTGGAGGCGCTTCCTCACCGACTGCTTGGCTCTCATCTTATTCTGAATAGAACGTTAGCCACTCATATATTGCTAGTGCGGATGCAACCTCAACCACTTCCCCCTCCTCACCTTACAGTGAGAAGTTAGTTATCTGATTGTTGATATAGCTCACCCCTTTCTTCTCTCTTCTCGGTGAGAAGTTAGTTATCTGATTGTTGATATAGCTCACCCCTTTCTTCTCTCTTCTCGCACGTTATGTGACGACCTTGGACTTCAGTGGAGCTCGACGATCCTTCTTCTGGATGCCTTCACGAAGACTCGACGACGACTAGCTAGGGACCCCGGCGGAGAGCCTGGACCCGTGTGGATGTGGGCTTGGTGTGTTTTACTTTTGCCATTAGGCACTTGATTGTAGTCTGTACTCAGACATGTACCTTCCGCTGTTGTAATGTAATCAAGCAGTTGTATTCCGATTTTATGAGATGTTGTATCCTTGTATCTGTAATGTTGTGATATCATGTTGAAATCCGGGATATATGACTTTGTCATATGTCGCGGTGGGACCGATATGTGCTTCGTCCTCGGGTTTGGACGGAAACGTCCAGATCTGAAACAGTACCGCATATCGGGCCTTAAAACTTGGTATCAGAGCCTTACCGACCGTAGGGGCCCTTCTTTGGTCGAAGTCGAGTCTAGACAAAAACTATTTCGTAGTTAATAAGTTTGTTATCGGAGAGTAGGAATATTTTTACTCCTTACCCTTGCTCTGGTCAGGACAAGTGTTGTAACTGTTTTACTCTCGCCTTATCCCCTTCAAAACTCTAGGATCTCGAGTGTGTGGAGTATCGGAACCGTTACAATGCCTTGCTTGCAGCGTATTGTCTCGATTCCGATCTCAGGTTGGGAATTTAAGTAGTACCTTTAGATTCTCCGACTCGGGTTGTCATCATGGTCGTCCGTTGACTTCAGTCCTTTGCCTAGCTTCCTCACGATTTGAGCGAGAGTCCTTCCCTTGATCGTTGCTTCGAATTGCCGTTCCTCCTCTTGGCACCTGATGGTATCGTTCTTCCGACGTTGCCACCTCTCTGCGGAAATTTATCTCGACCGAAGTTCGTCGTGAGCATGGAGCAGATTCCCTTTTTGGTGGTGTTGAGATCGTCGTCTCCCGCTTCTCTCCCCCTCCCCTCCCCCCCGGATCGTCCGGGATCTCGGGACGAGATCCTCTGTTGGTGGTGGCGAGTTGTAACAGCCCGTAAATTCCACCCGAATTAAAAAATTTGTTTGTTGCGTTGCTGTGATGGTTGTCTGAGTTGTTTGCAGTGTTTGCTTCGCCGAAATAATAATCGGTGAATATTTCTCCCCCTATTCTCGTATCGTATCTGTGACTGACCCATTTTCCCCAACGGCACACGACTTTGCGAAACCGGGTATTCACGCGATCACCGTCGCGAATACCGGAACAAGACCAGCCATCACCATCGGTTCGGAAAACCCCCATTTATATTTAAGTGGGTTATTTTAACGGGAATGTTCAACGTTCTCGGTTCGGTGTGAAACATTCTAGACGACGTTAGTTTGATGCTATGAGGCAGTCGTTCGAATTTCATGCGGTTCCGACTTCGTTTGATAGGTGAACGATCGGGCGCGCCAGGCATAGTAGCCGGTTTAAGTCCAGTGACGTATTTATAAAATGGCGCGTGCCCTGATAGTTGGACCCCCGGATTCCCCTCTTATCTTCGGATTCTAGCCCACCCAAAATACCCGGACCCTGAACGGGCCATTTTGTGGCCTGAAAAACTCCTAAACAACCACTTGCTACTTATAGCGGTGCTACCCTACCTAAACTAGACAAACCCTAGCCACCTCCCTCAGATTCCGTTCCTCCCCTCTCCCTCGCCGCCACCTGGCGCAGCCCACCCCCACCAACCTCGTCCCCCACGTCCAGATCTGGCAGACTAATCCGGACCTTGCTATCCGAATTGAACGTACCGGAGGCCACGACGTCACCTGTTGGAACCCCCAGCCAGCCGTGGAGCTCCTCTTCCCGAGATCTCCTGCGCCTTCCACGCCGCCAGAAAGTCGCCACCCGGCCGGCGAGCCGAGGCGCCGTCATCGCCCCTGCAGGCCAGCCCATGCCTCCCTCTCCTCGCTCCTCTCCTCCTCCCCTTCTTCTTCCTCTCTTCTTCTCTCCTCTCTATCCCTAATCCCTTCTCTCCTTCTCCCTGAAGCTGCAGCCGCCATGGAGAGGAAGAATGCGCCGCCGCCATTGACCTCGCCTCGCCACCCTTGGACTCGCCGACGACCAGACCCAGACGCCGACCGCGCCGCCCTCCTCAGCCTGGTTCGCGCCGCCTCCCTGCCGGCTGACGAGCTCCACCACCGTCGTCTGGTTCTCATCCAGGAGGAGCACAGCGTGGACGCTCGCACCTCCAGCGCACGTATGTGGCCCGCAGCGCCCCACGGCTCAGCTTCTTGCCCCGAGAGCCTCCTGCAGATGTGTCTCCGTCCGGTGCAAGGCAGGTCCTTTTTCTTCAGACTCGTCAGATCTTCAGTTAGCACCACGCCCAGCTTTTGATTAGTTAGTGTGATACTTTGACATCAATGCATTCATTGGTCTAGTGGCTTGAGCGCTTTGTTGGCAACCAAGAGGTCGTGGGATCAAACCCCCTCCAGCGCAAGGCGCCCTCTTTTTTCTGTATTTTGCATCACGCGCATGTTCCAGTTCGTTAGTTTTCCATGTTGTTTTAGATTCAGTTACCCCGTACGGCTGCTCTATATTCAATTAAGTTCCCCTTCAATCATCAGCATAAGCGTAGCCCAGTGGTGTGGGCTCCTCGGTTGCATCCGAGTGGTCTGGGGTTCAAGTCCCCCTTGGGGTATTTAAGCCCCCTTTTTTTCTTTTCTTCGTGAAGCGCTAGCTTGGGCTCGTCCCAGCTGCAACAATTGCCATGGGCGCCAGTTAGGCAGGCCCGCGAGGGACTTTGGCCAATTCACCCGAAGGCAGCCCATAGGAGGTTCCCCCTTCTTTTCTTTTTTGGATTAAATTCAAATATGTTTTGAATTGAACCAAATGAGCCCAATTTTTGCCTTGCTAGTGTCATGTGCAATTCTTGCCCCAAATATATCATGTTATATATGTTTTTGGGTATGAAAAATGTGAGGAAGGTGATGGTGTTGTTCATTTTGTTAATGGGCAGGCATTTATTTGGTGACGGTGTATTTTTGCACGTAACCCCTCATGATGATGCACATGGTGCACTCCTCCATTTCTTTTCCTTGTTGTCGTGCTCGGGCACCGTAGTTTTGCGATGACCGTAGTTGTCGATAGCGTTGTCTCGCTCTTTATTTCATTGCTTGCAATATATTGCATTAGTAGCATCATACCCTGCCATTACATCTACATCTATTTAAGTCAGTGAATCCCAACGTGAGGTATATCTTCACGAGTGGGCAATTCTGGTTCATGTCTTGTTCAATCTTTGCATATGCCATGATCATGCATCATAATAACTATAACGTAAGAATCCTTCGGATTCATTAAGCACCCAACTAATGCATATGAAGGTTGTCGGTGGCATTGCACTCTTGCTTCCCGCTGCTTCATTTAAACTTGCCTACATTTATGTTCATGCCATGCTATTAAAATGACATGCATCATACTTGCCCATGCTTGATTGTTCAGTGCTTGCTCGTGATTGCTCCATAGTGATAGTGGTATTCCGTTGATTGCTTTCCAGTGTATCGTCTTGTGTGCTCTCGTGGTTACCTTCGGAGACGATGCGAGCGTGCGATCGACTACACCTTCGGCGCCGAACTTCTCAACAGGTAAGGGGGAGCATATATCATGCTTATAACTTTCAGCTCACCTGCCAGGTTCTAGGATAGAACGTTTGCTTGATCCTACCACCTTACATTTGTGCCTCCATATTTAAACCCAAACAACCATGTTCCTCCACATCCCAGCAAACCTTGTTCGGCTATGTTACTTTGCTCGCTGCTCAGCCACTGCTTAGTATGCATGCTAGGATGCTATCAACTGTTATCCCATTACTCCTTGGTTTGGGCTATCACATTAATTATATCTGTTGTGGATTATATGATTATTATAATGTTGACTATATTCGACGAAGGATGGAAGGTCTAGGCTATCCCGCCCCGACGCTTTGTTCCATTCGAGTCACCTAGGACCCGAGTTCCGGGTATTGTGTCTCTTGATGAGCTTTCCTAATCGTGCGTGGGATTCTATGGGGTCCCCTTCTCTTAGCTACCTAGCTTCAAATGATTCTTGTGGTGGCCCAAGCTGCTTTTACCATTCGCCAACCATGCATATACGTCTGTCGGGTCGCTCCTAGAAAATGTCCTTTAAATCATAATTCGGGCCAGTGGGACAGTGTTCCTGTTGGTCCAAAGCTTTGCGGAGCGCGGGATGCCTACCTGCTTTGCAGATGTCATTCCAACCTGACGCGAGACGGAAGAGGCCAATTCGAGAGACGGCCGACTCTTGAGTTGGGTGTCGACTCTACCGGGGGCCACCCAGAATTGTTCGTTGTTAGTTAGAGGGACTATGTCGTACCGGATCTCTCGGAACTAATTCATCAAATGGTTGCCTCTAAGGGGTAGCAACTGAGAGAGATGGGCGTGCGTGCGGAGCCTATAATGGGTGGTTGGTACAACCCTGCAGGGTTAAATCTTTTAGAAAAGCCGTGTTCGCGGTTATGGACGACTTGAGACCTACTCCTTGTTCCTAGATAACTACAACTGAGATAATCATAATTAAAACTTGATCACCGTGTGCGTGCCTTGACTGCTTCTTCATCATCGGGTGATGATGGGGAGGACAAGGATAGGATAGGTGTTATGCTTGCGTAAGTAGGTGGTTAGCAAGACTTGTTGGAGGCGCTTCCTCACCGACTGCTTGGCTCTCATCTTATTCTGAATAGAACGTTAGCCTCTCATATATTACTAGTGCGGCTGCAACCTCAACCATTTCCCCCTCCTCACCTTACGGTGAGAAGTTAGTTATCTGATTGTTGATATAGCTCACCCCTTTCTTCTCTCTTCTCGCACGTTAAGCGACGACCTTGGACTTCAGTGGAGCTCGACGATCCTTCTTCTGGATGCCTTCACGAAGACTCGACGACGACTAGCTAGGGGTCCCCGGCGGAGAGCCTGGACCCGTGTGGACGTGGGCTTGGTGTGTTTTACTTTTTCCATTAGGCACTTGATTGTAGTCTGTACTCAGACATGTACCTTCCGTTGTTGTAATGTATTCAAGCAGTTGTATGCCGATTTTATGAGATGTTGTATCCTTGTATCTGTAATGTTGTGATATCATGTTGAAATCCGAGATGTATGACTTCGTCATATGTCGCGGTGGGACCGATATGTGCTTCTTCCTCGGTTTTGGACGGAAACGTCCAGATCTGAAACAGGACCGCATATCGGGCCTTACACATAGCCTTTCCGAGATATATTGCCATGCAACATCCACCTCTTCATGACTTGATCTTCATGTCGTACATGTTCCTGCTACACTGGCAGAGGCATACATTTGCATACATCATGATAGCTACATCTTATTTATGTTGAGTACCTTGTAAAGTGTGAAATATATTCTATACCTTCTTGTAAAATAGATTGTTGCCCTTAAGTGAGGAAAATATCCCAAAGTGGACAAATTTAAAAGATCCCAAAGAGGACAAATGAGAGTTAAATATAAAGATCCATTGAAGCCACCAAAATTACAAAAAATAGAAAAAAAGAGAAAAAGGAAAAAAAAAGAGAAAACACTACTATCCTTTTGAAAGATCCACACTCGTACTCCCTCTTATCCTTGTAATCCATAGGGATGATCATATATTCATATAGCTATGTGGGGACCTTCACACTATAGAATTTGGATCGCATATTCCAAGGATGAGACTCCTCAAACGAGCTCTAGGTCTTCATGAGCGAGCAAGTTGGATGCACCCCCATTAGTTCCATTGGAGAGTTTTCTTAGCTCATATGTGCATTTGTTGCATGACAATCCCTACTCCTCACATCATATCTATCATTTGGCCTTCTCCCCTATGATTGTCCTCATTGATGTGAGTCTTTCTCACCTTTTTTTGTCTTCCTCCTCCACCATATTTCTCTCTTTGCCATCCTAATTGTTAAGTTTTGTTCTTACGCTCATCCATTGCATGAGTGCTCAAAATATCGAAAAGGAGTGGATCAAATTGACATGTACCTGACTAGTGGTCTGGGGACGAGTCAAGATAAGATTACAAAAAAGACCAAGTGTGAAACTTTAGTAGATTGAGTTCTCAACGAATATACTTTTTTCTCGTATTCCCATATCCCCTTTCTTGCAAGAAAACACCATTTGGAGACATTCGAGTCACCGACAGCGAGAGCTCTTGCACCTAATGTTTTTTCGTTGCTTGTTTCAATGCTAATATAGAGTCTTGAATGTTATGACTTGAATTGAATCACATACCTTGATTGCTTTACTTTCAAAGTCCTTATATGGTTGCTAGCATGTCACCACAGAAATTATGCTTGTTATCATTTACCTACTCGAGGACGAGTAGGAATTAAGCTTGAGGATGTTGACACGTCCCAAACGTATCTATAATTTCTGCTTGCTCCATGCATGTTTTGTGTGATATTTCTATGATCTAGATACACTTTCATACACTTTTGATCATATTTGGACTAACTTATTAACGCAGTGCACCACAGTGCCAGTTCCTATTTTCTGCTGTTTTTCTATTTCAGGTTTCCCCCATATTAAAAATGCTCAGAAAATTCGGGAAAAATCGGATTAAAAATCAAAGCAACGGAAACTTCCAGAATCACCAAAGTGGGGCCAGAGGGCCACCACCAGGGACGCAAGCGGCCACCTGGCGCGGCCTAGGGCTTGGCCGCGCCAGGGGGGCGCCTGGACCCCTGGTGGCCCCCTGGCTGCCCCCTTCGCCTATTTATTATCCGTGTCGCGAAACCCCCGAGGACAGAACCCCTTTTAATGATCTCGCCTCTGTTCCGCCGCCGCCGCGCTTCCAAGATCGGGAGCCCCAGCAGCCCTCTTCCCAGCACCCTGCCGGCGGGAGGATTGACCTTCGGGAGCTTCCCCTCCACCATGGACGCGTCCCAGATGTGCCGTGAGTAGTCTCCCTTGGACCATAGGTCCGTGATCAGTAGCTATGTGATGTTCTCCTCCACTCTTTGTTCTTCATGGTTTAGCTCTCGTGAGCTTCCCTACATGATCGAGGCACATATGTAATTTTCTGCTGTTGCTATGCTGAGTTTGCTGGGATCTGATGGATTATGAGACTATGTTCAGATTGTGATTGAGTAATATATTTGGTCCTTATCTTTTATATTTTTGTTCCTAAGTAATTCTTGCATGTTCTCCGTTGCTGTTTATTGCTTTGGCCAAGTCGTAGGTAGTGACTCCAAGAGGGAACGTTATGCTCGGTTGTGGGTTCATGCCCCCCGATGACACGCTTCAGTGATAGAAACATGAGTCTAGGGGATGTGTTGTTGCCACAAGGGGAAAAACAACGGTGCTTGTAACGGCGGTTGTGTAAAAGCAAAGTTTTGCTCCCATGTGTTTTGGATATTGTTGGACAAGACAGTAGAGGAACTAACAATGTTTTCTAGTGTAAACAGTTGAATAGGGTCCTGAAGGACAAGCTAGGTGATAAAGCTTCAAGGAAGGTTCTCAAGTTATCGAAGCATTACCCCTTGAGCGAAGCTTAATCACGGAGGATGACCCCCAAAAATTAAAGTGTCCTGAAGCCCAACTCACTTAAGGAAATGAAGAAGACGGCGCAAGACTCAAATGTTTTTGTGTAGTTCTTTTTCTGTTCTTTGAGTCATAGGACAAGCCGTACTATCAAGAGGGGTCTTTAGTTTGTGGACGCCGAAGTTATTGTGAAAATGATCAGATCAAATCGAAACCAAGTGAGAAGCCAGAGTGAAGAAAACTCATGTGCACTAAGTTAAATTCCTGAAGCATAACTAAGTCCGTGAGTCATCTTTACTTGTTTTGCAAGTAAAGTTGCGCATTAATGACAAATCCGACCGTTGTGGACACGCGTCAAGCTATCGCTTCGGGGTCAAATCTGTCATTTCTCACCTCGGGATCGCCAACTATAAATACGCTGCCCCCGCCTTCATTTGCGGTTGGCTGCTCTGAGAATATTCCTGAGAGCGACTGAAGAGAGCATCCCAAGAACGCCACCAAAGCAAAACCCAAAAGCCAGACCACTGAATCCTAAGTCCCATTGATCTGAGTAGATTCACTATGACTTAGGTGAAAACTTGCTAGCTTTTTTATCTTGGATAACTGCAATTCTCCTAGACGGTTAGAGTGTCGTCTTCAGAGAGCGAAGAGTAATTGTCGCCTCGAAGTTCAAGTTTGTCAAAGGTTTCGGAGATTTCCTTGATAATCTACCCCGAGTCGAAACTGGCCAAGCTCAAGGAGATTGGTGCAGTGGAGCAACGGACGGAGAGAGTTTTGCTCCAGGTGTTCAATCACCAGTCCCTCCAGCCAGACGTAGCGCTTTGTAGAGCCCGAACTGGTCGAACAAACATGGCCGAGTCAAGAGTTTGTTTTACTTCAAGCATTTACTTTCCGCATTGCATTTTCTTCCTGTTAAAGATTCAATTTGTTTTGATTCGCTGAGTTTAGCTTTGATACTAGTTTTGCTTCCTAGTTACCTATTTATGTTATCCTTTTCTGCTGAGTTTATGCTTCACTTCAAAGCTTCACTCGAAAATTTGAAGTGATCATTCACCCCTCCCCCTCTGATCACATACTTGGACTTTCAATTGGTATCAGAGCTAGTCACTCCCTACACACTGTGTGTTTTGGATTAACCTCCTGGAGTGCTTTTGAGTATGTCTTTCGCAGCTATTCGCTCCGGCGAACCTATTCCTATTTTCAATGGGAAGGACTACCCGTACTGGAAGGACAAGATGATGAGGAATATCATTGCCATCAATTCTGCTTCCCAGGGAGTTGTCAAGAATGGATTTCAGCTCAAGGACGAAGATAATCCCACAACTGATGAAATCAAAGCTCTAGCTCTTGATTTTGAAGTCTGGGTATTCATCACCAATCATGTGACTCCAGAGAAATATCATGAAGTGAAGAATATCCCTTCTGCCAAAGGTGTCTGGGACTATCTTCAAAAGATTAGAGAAGGAGTTTCCACTCAGAAAGATGCCAGAGTTGATACTCTTCGAAGCAAATTCTATCGATTCAAGAGAAATGAGGAAGAGAAATTCAACTCTATATACAGCAGACTCACTACTCTTGCAAATGAGTTGATTTCTCTCGGTGCTGAAGACATTACTGCTCACATGGTGGTGAGAACTTTGCTTCGCTCGTTGGATGACTCTTTTGACCACATTGTGCTGATGATCAAGGAAAGGACTGATTTCAGAAATCTCGTTGCCGCTGATATTCTTGAGAGACTCAACACTTTCGAGATGGAAGAGGATGAGAAACATGATATAAATGGCTCTCGAAGAAGATATCATGCACTCAAAACAAAAGCTTCGCATCACTCTTCACCTGAAGTTAGTTCTGCTTCCGGTGTTGAATCTGATGATCCTGCAAGCATTAGGAAGGGTTTTTATTTGATCATGAGACACTTCAACCGCTTCCAGAGAAAATGTTTTTCTTCACCGAAGAAGAATTACTCGTCAAGGAACTCAAGTAACTCATCTCACCGTTCATCCTCAAGAAGCTCTCCATCGAAGGAAAACTACTTCTACAAGTGCAACAAACCAGGCCCATTACATTGCTGACTGCCCATTGTGGGAAGCTGAAAACAAATCAAAGCATTCACTCAGAGATTCCTCAAGCAAGACTCACAAATCATCTAGAAGCTATGAGTCAAAGAGACATGATTCCAGTTCAAAAAGAGACAAGAAGAAAGACTCTGATGATGACAAGAAAAAGAAGTATCACAAGAAGCGTGAGATTTATTCTTCGAAGACACACTCGTCTCGTCGAAGCAATTCTCATCGTGCCAAGGCCTATCTGGGAAAGGATGTGAACTCTGAAGAAGAAGCTTCTGGGTCCAAAGCAGAATCAGGTTCAAGATCAGCGTCTGGATCCGAGTCTGATGGTGTTGCTGGTTTGGCATTTGCTTCGGCCGGTGCTTCGAGCTCATTCTTCACCAACCACAACAGTGAAGATGAAACTCCTGCGTACTGCTTCATGGCCAAAGCAAAGGTATCCTCATCCAAAGTTACCTTTGATACTTCTGATTGTTCTTCACATGACAGTGAATCAAAGATAAGCCATGCTAAACTGGCTAAAATTGCCTCAAGCCAACAAGATGAACTTGATTCGCTAAGCAAAATCATTAAGAAATCAGAGACCCTATTGATCGATGAGATAGATAAATGTCAAACTTTAACCAATGAGCATGCTTCTCTGAAGGAGAAGTTTGAAGAAGTATCCTCTCGGCATGATCTTCTTTCAGTTGATTATGATAAGCTTACCTATAAATTTCTTCAGAGAAAATGGCTCTCGAAAAACTGAAAGAGGCTCATGAAGAGTTGGAAAATTTCAATCTCTCTCTCATGGCTCAACAAGGTTCTGAAGCAAATCATAAATCTGATTCACCTTTCTTAACTTGTTTGGAACGAAGAAAAACTGATTCTAAAGGCAAAGCAGCTATTGTTATTGATGATACTAATGCCTCAGATGAGGAAAATTCTGCTGTTACCGAGGAACTCCTCAGGTTGAAAGATTTGTTTGAAACAGGACTATTCAAAAGTGTTCAGGGACACCAGCACCTTTGTGATATCCTGAAGAAGGCACTCCTTCACAGGTAACGAAGGTGTTGGCTTTGAAAGGAAGATAAACCCTGATGGCGCTTACTGGGAACCTTAGAAGTACCCAAAAACTGTATGGGTTCTAGCGAAGGATAAGCCTATAGATATTTCTAATCTTTCAGGTTACAACTGTAAAATTGACAAGGCAATTGTTGATGAATCACTTGATTCTGACTACAAGCTTGTCAAGGACTAGGAAGGAAAGGTTTCGACCGAATACATTGGTGCCCCTCCAAAGAATGGTTTCTATAAGTGAAAAATCTGGGTGCGCAAGTCACTTGTTGAGAAATTGCCTGCTAACCATTCTATGCAGGGAAAGTCTTCGGTACCACCGAAACACTTCTATTCTCTCGAGGAGAGAAATGATTCACTGGTGCCCAAATCAAATGTTCCTCAAAAGGAATACTATTGCAATGGTCGTTACGCTTATAGACACGGTGATAATAATGATAAGATTGCATATGCTCATTCATATCCTAACCCTTCGAAGAGGAATTACATTTATGGTGTACTTGATGGTCCCCCTAGGCAATATAAACCTGTTCGATTTGATATTGCTTCAACAAGTGCTTCCACCTCTTCTCAGTCACCTGCTCATTTGTGGGTGGTTAAGAAGAACTAATTCTTCTGCAGGGCTATGTCTCCTGTGGATCCGAATGGGTCATAGAAAGTGGTTGTACTAATCATATGACCGGAGACAAGGAGTTATTCACCGAAGAAAAACTATCTCAATCTTCTCAGAAGTACATTACCTTCGGTGATAACAACAAGGGTAAAGTTTTAGGTTTGGGCAAGGTTGCCATATCGAAAGATAAGCATATTGACAAGGTTATGCTAGTTCAATCTCTTGGTTATAATCTCATGTCTATTTCAAAGTTATGTGATATGGGTATGCTTGTTCTGTTTTCTGCTTCGCGTTGTGTTGTCTTTTCACAGGATGACTATACTTTTGTCTTCGAGGGTTACCGAAAAGGAGATTTATATATTGTTGATTTTTCTTCGGGCCCTGTTGTATCCACATGCTTAATGGCAAAAGCTTCTTCTGGTTGGTTATGGCATTGAAGACTTGGTCATGCAGGGATGAGAAATCTTCAAACTCTAGTGAATAAGAAGCATGTCATTGGCCTTAGCGAAGTAAAATTCGATAAGGATCGTCTCTGCGGTGCTTGTGAAGCTGGAAAAATTACGAAGAAACATCATTCCGCGAAGACTATCATGACTACTACTCGACCTCTTGAATTGCTTCATATGGATCTTTTCGGTCCTCAAAATTATGCAAGTCTGGGAGGAAACAAATATGGTCTCGTCATTCTTGATGATTTTTCCCACTATACTTGGTTTTCTTTCTGGATGACAAGAGCAAAGTTGTTGAAATCTTCAAGTCATTCGCTAAGAGATCTCAAACTGAATATGAATTATCTCTGAAGCATATCCGAAGTGATAATGGAACTGAATTCAAAAAATACTCATATTGAAGATTTTCTTGATGATCATGGCTTTACTCATGAATTCTCTGCTGCTTATACACCTCAAAAAAATGTTGTAGTTGAAAGAAAGAATAAAACTCTTATTGAAATGGCTAGAACCATGCTAGCCGAATACAAAAGTCCTATCAGGTTGTGGGAGGAAGCAATTAACACTGCATGTCATATCATCAACAAGGTTTACCATCACAAATTTCTGAAGAAGACTTCACATGATCCTGTCACCGGTACCAAGCCCAATGTATCATATCTCAGGGTATTTAGTGCTCCTTGCTTTATTAGAGATATGAATCATAGCTCCAAATCTGCCCCTAAGGCACATGAAGGTTTTCGTCTAGGTTATGGCTCAAACTCTCACACTTACAGGGTGCATAACTCCCACTTTGGGAAAGTTATGAAAACTGTGAATGTGAGGTTTGATGAAACTAATGGCTCTCAAAAGAGCATTTGCCTCATGATCTAGATGAACCTCCTCTTGATGAAGTGATCAGGTCCATGGAAATTTGAGAGATTCGTCCTGTCGAAGCTAATTCACGTCAAGAAAATCAAGATGATGATGATCCAATGTTCCCACACCTAGCCCGGGGCGCTGGAGATCAACATGCTGAAGCTAATGATGGACTTTATGAAGAAGAACCCGTGAACAAAGAAAATGCACATCCCAAAGGAAATGCCGATCCTGAAGGAAATGATCCTGAAGGAAATTCCAATCCCGAAGGAAATGCTGATCCGGAAGAAGAACTAGAGCCACAAGCAAATGATAATACACTGACTCAAGTGCGGAGAAGAGTTGATGTTGGTTCGATCCTTGAAGAAATTCAACAACCAGGTCGTCCCACTACTCGCTCTCGTACTCGGTTGGCTAACTTATGTGGAAACTTTTTGTTTTTCTCCATGATAGATCCTTCAAAGTTTGATGAATCCATGAAGGAACCGGATTAGTTAACTGCTATGCTCGAAGAACTTAACCAGTTCGAGCGAAACAAAGTCTGGTCCTTAGTTGAAAGAAGTGATCCCACAAAGAAAAACATCATTGGTACTGAATGGATTTTTCGCAACAAGCAAGATGAAGATGGTATTGTGGTAAGAAACAAAGCACGAATGGTAGCACAAGGGTACACCCAAATTGAAGGTAACGATTTTGGCGAAACTTATGCTCCAAATGCTCGTCTCGAATGCATTCGTGTTATGCTTGCTTTTGCAAATTTCAATAATATCCTGCTTTATCAAATGGATGTGAAAAGTGATTTTATTAACGGAGAAATCGAAGAAGAAGTGTATGTTATGCAGCCTCCAAGTTTTGAAGACTCGAAAATCCTGACATGGTGTAAAGGTTGCACAAAGCTATTTATGGGTGAAAGCAAGCACCTCATGCTTGGTATGACACCCTGAAGGACTTTCTTTTGAAGAAAGGCTTCAAACCAGGAACAACTGACCCAATTCTTTTCACTCGTTCTTATAATGGTGATTTATTTGTGTGTCGAATATATGTAGATGATATTATTTTTGGTTGCACTAACACTGAAATCAGCGAAAATTTTGCCAAAATGATGTCGAAGAAATATGAGATGTCTATGATGGGTGAATTGAAGTTCTTCATTGGACTTCAAATCCGTCAACAGAAGAATGTCACCTTTATTTCTCAAGAAAAATATCTCAAGGATTTCCTGAAGAAGTTTGGATTCAATGACTGCAAAACGATTAAGACTCCAATGCCTACCAATGGCTTCCTAGATGCTGATGAGAAGGGAAAAGCCTTCGATCAAAAGAAATATATGTCGATGATTGGTTCTCTCTTATACTTATGTGCATCTAGACCTGACATTATTCTTTCAGTATGTATTTGTGCTCGCTTTCAGGCCAATCCAAAGGAATCACATCATACTGCAGTAAAGCGAATTCTTCAATATCTTGCTCACACACCAACCTTGGGTTTGTGGTATCCCAAGGGTGCTCAGTTTGATCTTATTGGATATTTTGATTCAGACTGGGCTGGTGATCGTGTTGATAGGAAATCTACTTCAGGCACTTGCCATTTCCTCGGAAGATCACTTGTGTGTTGGGCTTCCAAGAAGAAAAATTATGTATCAATATCTACTGCAGAAGCTGAATACATTGCTGCTGGCTCATGCTGCACTCAGATTATATGGCTTAAGCAAACGCTGAAAGATTATGGTATTCATGTGAAGAATATTCCCCTCCTATGTGATAGTGAGAGTGCAATCAAAATTTATCACAACCCTGTGCAGCACTCTCGCATGAAGTATATTGACATTCGCCATCGTTTTCTTCATGACCATGTTCAGCGTGAAGATATTGTGATTAGTCATGTCGGAACTGAAGATCAACTGGCTGATATTTTCACGAAACCATTGGATGAGAAAAAGTTCTGTGCGCTAAGGTGTGAGCTCAATATTTTGGACTCACGAAATGTATTATAAGACCGAACCTTGTCTCCCTGAAAATATTTCTTTACTTCATTTTTGAATTTGTTTTTGATGTTTTGCTTTTGCTTCAATTTCTAGTTTTTATCATTGATTGGATTTAGTCCTCCATGCTTATCACCTTTAGCTTCGTTGTTGATTTTTCTTCGAGGTGATCAGTTTCGGACCCTACCCCCTCTGTTCTTTTTCTCTCTTATTCTATCCGTCTAAAATGGTTGAGCACATTTGAACAGGAAAATATTATGCTTCGAACGTCATTGAGTTCTGAATCATTTGCTTCCAACTTTATCGAAGTTTTCACTCAAGACCAAGACTTATTCTTCGGTCGTTGAGATCCCGTCAAATCCGGGTCGTTGAGATATTCTCGCGATTCGCTACCATATCTAGACCGTAGAATCCGGAGAGTCATTTGCTGGGCACCGTCCGATCTAATCTGACAACCCCTGTCAGGCCAGCCCTATATATAGCCTCCACCCAGCGACACCAAACACCTGATCCTTCCAAAATCTCCCGGAACCCTAACCTCTCCCGAGTGCGCCGCTGAGCTCCTTCTCCCCGTCGTCGTCTGTGCCGCTTCACTGCCGGACGGACGCCGACGTGGACTTCACGCCAACGACGAGCACTTCCTCCGCTCTTCGCCGTTGTAGCCGCTCGACGCCACCAAGTTAGGGTACGTCGAAGCCGCCGATCCAATCTTCTTCTCTGTTCGTCTTCCTCCAGATTGGATCCGTGTTCTTATCATGTTTTTCGATTGCTTTTGCTAGTTTTTCTCGATCCATCGGATCCTTGACCCTTTGGGAAACATGTTCTAGAATTCAAAGGCTTCCCATCTCGAATTCAGGTTAGAATCTAGGGTTTTGGTTTGCTTTATTCTGTGATAGGGTTTGACGTCCATAGATGATAATTGATGTATGCAAAATCTAGCTCAGAACAGGCCGGAATCACCTCCCATATTCATCTGAATCTCTTGTCAAAAATCTTTTGTTTGGTCGAAACTTTTGCTGGTGCTCAATCCATATAGTTGTTCTTTTTCCCACGTTCCCCTTTTATTTTTCACAGGATGTCTGAGGACTTGGGTTTCGGAGATGAGTGCCCAGTACTTGATCACATCAACGAAGCTGAACAAAGTGCTCCTAGGAAAAGAGGAGACAAAACAAAGGAGAAAACTAATGCTCGCGGTATTCCTGAATCCATTCACAAGAAGCTTGGATATGACACCCCTGTTGAAGAAACCAAGGACCAGCGAAAGATTCGCTTACAAGGTATTCGGCGCTACTGGGCCATCAGGTGGTACAAGTACAAAAGTATCCCTGACTAGAAATGTGCAATGCAGTTTGCCTTCAGCCCACCCTTCCTGTATACTTCACACATGTGCGACAAGTATACCGAAGAAAATTGGCATCTCACTACTAGGGAAATAGCTATACATGGAAAGCTTATTAGTGGCGCATATAGAAGGCCATGCGCCACCATCTGTTAGGGGTGGCGCACTGGAAAATAATGCGCCACCCATAAGGTCTTATGGGTGGCGCATTATTTTCCAGTGCGCCACCCCTAAGAGTGGGCCAGCCTGGATGATCTTATACGTGGCGCATTTAGTAATATGCGCCACCCCTAAGAACCTTATAGGTGGCACATTCCCAATATGCGCCACCCCTAAGAGCTTAGGGGTGGCACATTCTGTGAATGCGCCACCCATAAGGTCCTTAGGGGTGGCGCATTGTGGTAATGTGCCACCCATAAGAGCTTAGGGGTGGCGCATTTCGCCAATGCACCACCACTGACTTGCTATATGCGCCACTAAATGCCTAGAGCTGCCCTTATCTACTCCACCCCACCTACCACCTCTCATTCACTCCACACAATTCTCAAACCAGATCCACTCTTCTCACCCTAGATCTATTCGGTTTTCTCCTCCTCCCCACCTCATTTCTTCCATTTATCCATCGATACTTGGCATTACATCTATTTTGTTTCATATTGAAGTAAGTGGATCTCCTCCCAAACACTTTTGTTCCATTTATGACCCATATACTTGCCTTTATTAGCTTGGGGTTTGTTGTATATGTGAAGCTTGGGTTTGATGTATATGTGAAGCTTGTGGTGGTTTGATGTATATGTGAAGCTTATGGTGGTTTGATGTATATGTGAATCTTGAGTGGCCAATGTTTTGCCGAAATGTCGATTCATTTCCGTTTCGGCAAATTTCTGGTGCACTCTCCGCATGCTCCCATGCATTATTAGGGAAGGTCATGCCGAATTTTTCCGGCGACGACTGTGATATATATTTGTGTTGCTCTCTCCGTGCACGCAGGTGATCGACCATGGTCCGCGAGATGCTGAGTGATATCACCGTGGCTAGGTGGATGCAATGTGCGAAACGACATGCTAAGGAATAATAGGTCGGATATAAGATGTCCATGTCGGAGATGCAAACTACAGTGCGTGACCGAGCCTGATTCTGGAATATTTCAAAGACACCTGAAGCGTAATGGTTTGATGGATGGCTACACACGGTGGATAAGTGATGAAGCTGGTGAGGAGGAGGACGTCAATGGTGGGTGCCAGTAAATGAGGAAGGGCAACCAGACAACAGCGGCGGGCAAGAAGACGAAGAGCATCCCGTACATGATCAGAATATTATGATGCTTTAGAAACTACATTCTTGCATTCTCTTTTAGAGGAAAGTGAAGAATATTTCATGGACATATTTTGGGAAGGTTTAAACCGTGACATTCAGGATATCCTAATTCATGAAAAGTGTTATCCTATGGATCGTTTGTTTCGTCTTGCTTGTAAAGCTGAACAGGAAATCGACAGACGTGTTGCCCAGAAGACGAACAAGCGGAATGTGCAAATACCACAAGTTGAGAAGGTTTTTCCTTCAACCACTATGAGCACTACCATAACCACATCAATTGTCGTAAGCACTCCTCCAATATCTGATCTATCATCACAAAAAGGTAATGACAAAGGTATGGATCTTTCCCCTCCACATGAGAACCTTACTGATTTAAAAGCAACATCTCTTGAGCTATCCAGTAGTTTCATCACACAACCAATTTTCGAGAATGTCATAACTTCACATGAAGATGTTCCTTGCCTAATAGACGAATACATCATGTCTTGAGTTACCTGTTGATTTGAGCACACCATCTATTTTGGATAATCGTGTTACTATTATGAAACTGCCAGTGCTTAATCATTTTGATATGACCTCTAATCTTGGTGATGATTCTGCGTCGAATGACTTGTTGCATGACTACTTAGTTAAGCCTGTTGTAGCATGTCCTTCGAAAAACATTAACGTTTCTTCACCGGTATTGGGATGGTTTAATGATGAGCATTGTACATCTTTAGATATGAATAAGAGCTTCACTTATATATGCAAACTGAGTTGCAATACTTTCATGTCGTTTATGTATTGTGATGATCATATATGTTTATATTTCACGACATACGAAAGTTACTCATATATACATGTGTTACATGTCCAAAAACTAAGGGAAGTAAGAATGGATGACATATATATATACAACATGTACACCTTGTCTCTTTTGTTAGCCACATTTCAGATTAAGAAACGCCGGAGACGGCTTTATTTTCAAGAAGGGGAGAATGATGAGGACATGACTACCATAGTTACAGCCACAACCCCTGCTAATATACCTACTGGACCAATTACTAGAGATCGTGCACACCAATTAAATTATCATGTACTTTCGCTTCTTGGTAATGTTTCTAATGTTCATGTGAATATGATGCTACCTAACGTCGATATATTTCTGTTGCTGACAAATGAAGGACCTAGCATGGACAAGAAGGATGGGCATTGGAACATGTTCAAGCATGAAGATGATGAGGACATAATTATCATGGATATGACCATTAATTCCTCTACATTTGATCAAGAAATGACGTCAATACAAAGGGTCATGATTGTGTGTTGTACAAAAAGTTATTTCACGTCACTTTTGGCCCAAGAGAAGATAGAGACCAAGTCTTTCACGTCATGGACTCAGATTCGGACTGCAGAGATATGCCCAAATTCAAACAGCCTCCGTTTCTACATACGAATTTCAAATTGGGTGATTCTTTTTTCTGGTGATAGCTTATCTTGTCTAGTTTCCAACGCAATTGGTTTCACCTTAAAATTCTTTCTGAGCATGGAGATATTGCGAAAACGGTGCGACCCAGCAGCAGAATCCGAATCAAAGTCCAACTCAATAGGTGTTGCATCAACTTCACATGGGCTCAAGTGCGTTGTACGACCTAGGTTTAGTTTTAGGACTCTTGGTACGTACTTCCACCCCCTTGGCCTCCACCCTTTAGTCCTATATAAGTAGATCGACCCCTAGGGTTTTCTTTGGATTTCTTTTAGTTAAAAAGACTGCTTAGCTAATTGCTGCATCTTTGTGTACTCGGTTTGTGTCCAACGACCAGATCAAGACCGCTTTCGGAATCCCAACTTTATTCATACTTCATCTACATATTCGCAATATTCAGATTGCTTTATCATAGTTCTTGCTTGTTCTTCGATTGCTTGCAGGCACTAGATCTTCGTGGTCAGGTTGATCTTGCTCCGGCGTGGTCAATAACCTTCAGAAGATTGGTTTAGCGATTGCTAAGGCGCAACGTCGTTGCACGTTTGTAGTCGGATCATCAAAGTCGACTCCATCAAATCGTAGTTATCATCTCATCGAAAGATCGGGACACCCCGCCTCTATCAAGTGGTATCAGAGCTACTTCATATCATTCATTGCTGCTAGTTATGCTACGCCGTGACCACATTAGTGTTTTAGGCTCGCGTCTCTAGTTCGGTCTAGACTAGGGCCAGCACAGTATCGTCGTTGAGCGTTAATTCAATTTTGCATCTTTGAATTGATTATTGCTGATATTTTTGCCACCATATTATAGCCTTCCAAGCTCCACATATTTCTACATCGTGTATACGTGCGTTCACCTGGCAATCGCTCTACTTAATCTTTGGAGTTGTTTGACACCGTTGGTTGCCGATCACCACCTGCTGCATGGTAAGAACTAGTAAGACATTGATATTTGCTATCCTGTGAGCGTTTTACCACCACATCCTAGTAGTTCATAGGGACATATACTTGTGATTTGTTTCTTGTTTTCTACTAATCATGGCAGGTTCTGGAGTTAGATCTTCTTGGGCGGCAACTATAGTTGGAGATTTGCCACCACCTACAACTACACAACAGTCACTGCAAAAGGTAAACACACATAAGCATGCACATGATCAGGTTATTGTTTCTATACCACACTTTCATGGACGTCTAAGACCTGATTTATACATTGAGTGGGAGTTTGAAATAAATGATATATTTGTTTCCCATAATTTTCTTGAGCATAAGAAAGTAAAAACTGCAATTAGTGCTTTCAAAGATTTTGCTTCTATTTGGTGGAATGCATATTGTAGTTTATATCCTGATTATATACCTAATATTTGGAATGATCTCAAACTTGCTATGCGATATAGATTCGTTCCCTCTTATTATAATCGTGACAAGGTTAGGAAATTAAAAAAATTAAAACAATGTACTAAAACTGTTTCAGAATATTATGATGCTTTATAAACTACATTCTTGCATTCTCTTTTAGAGGAAAGTGAAGAATATTTCATGGACATATTTTGGGAAGGTTTAAACCGTGACATTCAGGATATCCTAATTCATGAAAAGTGTTATCCTATGGATCGTTTGTTTCGTCTTGCTTGTAAAGCTGAACAGGAAATCGACAGACGTGTTGCCCAGAAGACGAACAAGCGGAATGTGCAAATACCACAAGTTGAGAAGGTTTTTCCTTCAACCACTATGAGCACTACCATAACCACATCAATTGTCGTAAGCACTCCTCCAATATCTGATCTATCATCACAAAAAGGTAATGACAAAGGTATGGATCTTTCCCCTCCACATGAGAACCTTACTGATTTAAAAGCAACATGTGTTGAGCTATCCAGTAGTTTCATCACACAACCAATTTTCGAGAATGTCATAACTTCACATGAAGATGTTGCTTGCCTAATAGACTTGAATACATCATGTCTTGAGTTACCTGTTGATTTGAGCACACCATCTATTTTGGATAATCATGTTACTATTATGACACTGCCAATGCTTAATCATTTTGATATGACCTCTAATCTTGGTGATGATTCTGCGTCGAATGACTTGTTGCATGACTACTTAGTTAAGCCTGTTGTAGCATGTCCTTCGAAAAACATTAACGTTTCTTCACCGGTATTGGGATGGTTTAATGATGAGCATTGTACATCTTTAGATATGAATAAGAGCTTCACTTATATATGCAAACTGGGTTGCAATACTTTCATGTCGTTTATGTATTGTGATGATCATATATGTTTATATTTCACGACATACGAAAGTTACTCATATATACATGTGTTACATGTCCAAAAACTAAGGGAAGTAAGAATGGATGACATATATATATACAACATGTACACCTTGTCTCTTTTGTTAGCCACATTTCAGATTAAGAAACGCCGGAGACGGCTTTATTTTCAAGAAGGGGAGGATGATGAGGACATGACTACCATAGTTACAGCCACAACCCCTGTTAATATACCTACTGGACCAATTACTAGAGATCGTGCACACCAATTAAATTATCAGTTACTTTCGCTTCTTGGTAATGTTTCTAATGTTCATGTGAATATGATGCTGCCTAACGTCGATATATTTCTGTTGCTGACAAATGAAGGACCTAGCATGGACAAGAAGAATGGGCATTGGAGCATGTTCAAGAATGAAGATGATGAGGACATAATTATCATGGATATGACCATTAATTTCCTCTATATTTGATCAAGAAATGAAGTCAATACAAAGGGGAATGATTGTGTGCTGTACAAGAAGTTATTTCACGTCACTTTTGGCCCAAGAGAAGATAGAGACCAAGTCTTTCACGTCATGGACTCAGATTCGGACTGCAGAGATATGCCCAACTTCAAACAGCCGCCGTTTCTACATACGTACTCCAAATTGGGTGATTCTTTTTTTTGGTGATAGCTTATCTCGTCTAGTTTCCAATGCAATTGGTTTCATCTTCAAATTCTTTCTGAGCGTGGAGATATTGCGAAAACGGTGCGACCCAGCAGCAGAATCCGAGTCAAAGTCCAACTCAATAGGTGTTGCATCACCTCCACATGGGCTCAAGTGCCTTGTACGACGTTGGTTTAGTTTTAGGACTCCTTGGTACGTACTTCCACCCCCTTGGCCTCCACCCTTTAGTCCTATATAAGTAGATCGAACCCTAGGGTTTTCTTTGGATTTCTTTTAGTTAAAAAGACTGCTTAGCTAATTGCTGCATCTTCGTGTACTCGGTTTGTGTCCAACGACCAGATAAAATCGCTTTCGGAATCCCAACTTTATTCATACTTAATCTACATATTCGCAATATTCAGATTGCTTTATCATAGTTCTTGCTTGTTCTTCGATTGCTTGCAGACACTAGACCTTCGTGGTCAGGTTGATCGTGCTCCGACGTGGTCAATAACCTCCAGAGATTGGTTTAGCGATTGCTAAGGCGCGACGCTGTTGCACGTTCGTAGTCGGATCGTCAAAGTCGTCTCCACCAAATCGAAAGTTATCTCTCATCGAAAGATCGGGACACCCTGCCTCTATCAAAAAGTAGTATGTTACTTTCCAATCACTCCTCGTCTGTAGAGGTATTTTGTAGATGCCGAGGAAGCAAAGATCATGACCTGGCACGCGGATAGAAAGAAGCTAAAAGAGGATGACCCGAACCCAGATCCGAAAAAGGAGGACATGCTGAGGCACCCTTCAGATGGTAGCCAATGGACTGCGTTGGACCTCGAATACCCAGATTTTGGGAAAGAACCAAGGAACCTCAGGATTGGTGTGATCGCCGATGGAGTCAATCCGTTTGGCGGCCAGAGTAGCACACACAGTACCTAGCCCGTGTTTCTATGCATATACAACCTTCCCCCCTGGAAGTGCATGAAGAAAAAGTACATAACAATGTGTATGCTATTTCAAGGGCCGAAACAACCAGGTACGGACCTCAATCTATATCTGCAGCTATTGAAAGAGGAGCTAGAAACGTTATGGAAAGAGGGAGTCAATACGTGGGACGCCGCGGCAAAAGAATATTTCCCAATGAAAGCCGCGGTGATCACGACGGTGCACGACTATCTCGGATACAGATATTTCTCAGGGCAGTTGGTCCAAGGATTCTGTGCATGCGTTAGGTGCATGGATAATACAACGTACCGCCAGCTACCAAAAGATCCCGGATCTTCAAAAACCGTGTTCCAGGGGTCTCGGAGGTGGCTAACCAAGAAACACGCGTGGAGAAAACAGGGGCATCTGTTCGATGGAAGCGAGGAGCTCCGAGCACCCCCAGCTCGAAGGAGCGGCAAAGAAATCGACAACTTGCTGAAAACTTGGAAAGAGTGCCCCGCCCCGGGAAAGAAAAAAAAGAAGACTCAGCCGTTGATGAGGGTATGGAAAGAGAGGTCAGTTTTCTGGGATTTGGAATACTGGAGTCTCCTCCGCAGTCCTCATAGCCTTGATCTCATGCATGTCACAAAGAACGTGTGCGAGAGCTTGTTTGGCACGCTGCTCAACATATCGGAGAAGACCAAGGACGAAAAGCAAGGAATGACTTGAAATTTATGGGCACCAGGAGGGAACTTCACCCCCCTAGTAACGACGATGATGAGCCGGAGGAGGAAGAGAAATTTATGGAAAGACGGAGTCAATACGTGGGACGCCGCGGCAAAAGAATATTTCCCAATGAAAGCCGCGGTGATCACGACGGTGCACGACTATCTCGGATACAGATATTTCTCAGGGCAGTTGGTCCAAGGATTCTGTGCATGCGTTAGGTGCATGGATAATACAACGTACCGCCAGCTACCAAAAGATCCCGGATCTTCAAAAACCGTGTTCCAGGGGTCTCGGAGGTGGCTAACCAAGAAACATGCGTGGAGAAAACAGGGGCATCTGTTCGATGGAAGCGAGGAGCTCCGAGCACCCCCAGCTCGAAGGAGCGGCAAAGAAATCGACAACTTGCTGAAAACTTGGAAAGAGTGCCCCGCCCCGGGAAAGAAAAAAAAGAAGACTCAGCCGTTGATGAGGGTATGGAAAGAGAGGTCTGTTTTCTGGGATTTGGAATACTGGAGTCTCCTCCGCAGTCCTCATAGCCTTGATCTCATGCATGTCACAAAGAACGTGTGCGAGAGCTTGTTTGGCACGCTGCTCAACATATCGGAGAAGACCAAGGACGAAAAGCAAGGAATGACTTGAAATTTATGGGCACCAGGAGGGAACTTCACCACCCTAGTGACGACGATGATGAGCCGGAGGAGGAAGAGGATACGGAAACGCAAAACTCTCGCAAACAAAAAAGGACAACCAAGAAGAAGACCGGTATTGATCACTGCCCCCCAGCATGCTTCACTTTGTGCGAGGAGGAGATCAAGCGGTTTATCCACTGCCTCATAGGAGTAAAATTTCCGAACGGCTACGCGGGGAAGATAAGAATATACCTAGACGATGCGAAGCAGAGTTTCAGCGGGATGAAATCTCACGACTGTGCCGTGCTGATGACGCAGATTCTCCCGGTTGTGATGCGAGGGATAATGGACGATCACGTCCGTAAAACGTTGTTTGGCCTTTGCAACTTTTTTGACGTCATCTCCCGGAAGTCGATTTGCGCTACGCAACTCAAAAGGCTATAGGAGGAGATCGTGCTCATACTATGCGAGCTTGAGATCTATTTCCCGCCCGCGTTCTTCGACATTATGGTGCATCTGCTGATCCACATCATGGAGGATATCGTCCAACTCGGGCCTGCGTTTCTGCGCAGCATGATGCCGTTCGAAAGGATGAATGGACACATCAAAAAATACGTTCGTAACAGGTCCCGTCCAGATGCAAGCATAGCGAAGGGCTTTCTAACCGAAGAGTGCATCTCTTTTTGCACGTATTATCTCAACATCGAGAACCCCGTTGGTCTAGCCGTCAACAAGCTCTTTTGGCAGGACCGATGGGTGTGGTCACCACGAGGGAAGCTGCGCAATGCATGTCAACTTTGACGGTCAAGACATCGACTTTGAAAGAGCAAGCCTAGTCGTGCTACAACACATCCAGCTGGTCGATCCTTGGATAGTAAAGCACAAGGATTTAATCAGGAAGAAGTACAGTGACCAGGGCCTGCAGATAACGGACCGAGATCCACGACTAATCAAAGAGCACAACGCCGGTTTCATGACTTGGTTCAGGGACGAGCTTCGTGCTAATCCCCCGCGAAGGAACGGTTCCGAGGACGGAAAGATGATATTCACCTTGTCACAGGGTGCCACACGCAACCTGATGACCTATCAAGCGTATGATATCAACGGCTACACATTCTACATGGAGGAAAGGGACAATAACTGCGATTACCAGAACTCAGGGGTAACGGGGATATTCTACACCGATGACGTCAAGGAAAGATTATATGGAAGGATCGAGGACATATGGGAGCTCGACTACTGTGGAGAGAAGGTGCCGATGTTCCGTGTGAGATGGTCCAAGAGCGTTGTAAAAGAAGACCGGTACTTCACCACCATGGTTATACCCGAAGCCAAATCCAAGTCTGCGGGCGCAAACGTCACAACGAAAAATGAGCCATGGGTACTGGCTAGCCAATTGGACCAATGCTTCTTCATTATCGACCCATCAAAGCCGATCCGCGTTGTAGTGAGGAGAGGCAAAAGAAACATCATCGGAATGGATTGAGTGGCCAACGAGCAAGACTTTGACAATTACGGCGACCCGAAGATGGAGGATGACTATGCCTCTCAGGATACATACACCACAACCCTACCGAAGAAAGGTCTCCTCCTGTTCAAGGGGAAAAGTGAAGGTGTCCCGGGACTAAATTATTCAACCACGACAAAGAAGGGAAAGAAGAAGATCGTGAGGAAACGATAGCTAGATAGCTAGCTCCAAATTTAAGAAAAATATTTTGTAATTCATGATCACTTTGTGTATGCATGGATTTAATATGCACTTTGCTGTTGTTTGTTGGTGTTGCTGCTTGTGCTTGCTCCCCTCTCACATTACACCTAGTATTTTGTTAAATATTTTCCTTGTTTGCATCCACTTCAGGACTCCACCTACATATTATAACCATCAGGGGTCTGTGTTTTCATCATAATTGTTACGGCACTAAGTTCATTCATAATGTGACAAGGCATGTGACAAGACATGTTTAATTAAAAAATAAACATGTCATAATGTGACAAGGCATGTGACAAGGCATGTGACAAGGCATATTATAACCACCCACATATACTCCAAATAGAAGAAATGGAAATATTCATTCATAATGTGACAAGGAAAGTTTAATTAAAAAATAATTGAACAAAAAATAAAAAATGCTTAGGGGTGGCGCATATTGCCCAAATGCGCCACTAAGTTCTCTTATGCGCGGCGCATCTAGCTGATATGCGCCACCAAAAGGTTTCTTATGCGTGGCGCATTTCGCCAAAATGAGCCACGCATAAGAAACCTTACGCTTGGCGCATTTCAGCAAAATGCGCCACCCCTAAGCCTTAACCTTCATCACCCCCTCCCCTTGCCCGTGCCCACACCCATTCGATCCCCACCGCTCTCGACGCCCGTGCCCGTCGCCGCCGGAGCCCCTCGCCGCCGGAGCCACCCCTGCCATTTGAGCCCCCCTTTCCGACCACCGCCCTCGCCACCACCGGAGCAGCCACCCCGGAGCCCCCGCGATGCCACCGGAGCCGCCACCCCGGAGCCCCCGCGACGCCACCGCCCTCGCCACCACCGGAGCCGCCACCCCGGAGCCCCGCGACGCAACCGGAGCCGCCACCCCAACGCCCCCGAGGTGAGCACGGCGCCGACCCCCTTCACCTCCATCCACCCCGGCGCCGACCCCCTGCTCCCCTGTCCCCATGGCTAGGGTTCACTACTAGAAAAAAACTTATTAATGGCGCAACTATTTTGGCTATTAATGGCGCACATATAGTGCGCCATTACTATCACGCCACTACTAACAAATATTAATGGCGCACATTTAATGCGCCATTAGTATCTCAGGAGCAATGGCGCACCATATAGTGCGCCACTAGTAACCCTTAGGTGCTCCATTAGTATTCCCTTAGGTGCACCATTAGTATTCCCTCTACATGCGCCATTGGTAGCCTTATCTGTGCACTACTAGTCTACTACTACTAAAATGAGATGCGTCATTAATAAGGGCAGAAATGCGCCACTAGTAATGTATTTAGAAAACAAAAAAAAATCCAAACTTACATAAAACAACCTATAAAGACAAATAATTTAAAAACAAAAAATGTAATAGAATCATAATTTTTGTTATAGTAAGAATATTACAATGTCATTACAATTATCCAATAAAAGGAAAATTACAAAGAAATAAAAAAAATCCTAAAACTAATCTTGTAGTAATCTTTTCTTCTTTTTCTCCACTTTATCCCTGCAAAATGTAACAAAATAAATAGACTTGACATTCTGATAGAGCATTTATGCTAGCAATTAGTATAAATTGTATGCCAAGACAACTATGACATTGCTGCATAAAAAGGTTCAAAATGAAGGAATGTTCTTTCTCTACTAAATTCTGTATGAAATGGTACTAGCGTTGTCACGGCCATGGCATGAAATACAAACTAAACTGGAAATTACATAGATTATCCCTCAAAATATCGTAGTAAAAAGGTTTTATTTACAATCAAATCGAACTCTACTAGAGAGTGCATGTATAGATATGTAAAAACTTGTGCGTGCATGCTGAATTGGTACATCACTACTTCAAACATAAGTTCACAAAATGAATACTCCTATCAAGGTTTAGCCTAGCTCCAAATTAACTGAAAATGAATTCTAGCGGTTTTGCTGCACAAACTGAAAATACTTTCTCTAGTTTCTTCAAATATACGTACAATTTGATACTTCTCTTGTATACATTAATTTGACAATGCTTCATGTGAATTTATATAAAGCAAAACTATAGTACCATATAAACAATCATTATAAAGGTTCAACATCTGTTGAAGAAATTGCAAGCCAGATTTTAGCAGGAAAGGAAATGCACATGACAGTGACATGATTCTCATCTCCTTACATGTATCAAAAAGCAAATACAGGCAGTGTTTCATGTAATGAAACACTTGACTACGGCGAAATCAAAAGAAAACAGATGATAGTCGTCACCTTGTCAAGATGTTGTAACTTGATGGTGGTGAACTTGAACCCGCAGCAGCTTCTCCTTGGCACCCTTCACACAACCAGATCCAAGCAAACTGCAAAAAGGGTTTGTCAATTATTCAATACTTCTCTGCTGTACATCTAGTATTCATTATTAATTTGACAATGATTCGTAGGTCATGTGATTTAATAAAAAGAAAAACTATAATAGTATAATACAACAGTTTGCTAAAAGGTTCAAGATTTGCAAGTTCAGGTTTTAGCAGGAAAGCGAATACACATGAAAATGATTCTTGTCTCATTACATGTATCAAAAAGGCAGGTGGTTTGATACGCATGTATGTAAACATGTATCCAGCATAGAACACAATGAATTGCCTCCTCTGAACTCCAAGTATGGGCCAAGAAAGGACTGGCGCTATTACTCTTATACTAGTTACTAATGGGAAAACTACCATTGAGATTACCATACTGTGGAAGTACATCTCGAGCTAAAGCACACAATGTCCCATATGCAATTGATTAAAAAAGTCTAAGTTGGACAGCCCGTAAAGAGGTTCCACAGATGTCAGTATTATGCAACTTGTGTATGTCTGATCCTCTCCTCATTGATAAAAAACAATGGTTACAACATGGCAGATGAGCATGAGCAGCATTAACACATCGTACTTGTACAAAAAAGAATACATTAGTGCAAGGGTTCTCAAGCAAGAAGAGAACATACTGTCACACTGTGGCCCTGGTTAGCCCGAATGAGCAGCTCACCATCCTCCTCAACCAGAATAAACCTCTTCTTGGTATCTCGCCTGATAGCCTACATGTGAAAGGCAAAAAAAAACAACTCAAATCGGCTTACAATTCATAACGAAATCCACTAGCCCAGAGTAACCCAATCAATCAATCAATCAATCAATCCATCAATCAATTTTATAAGCATAGATTGAATTCCAGATTTAAGTTGATGGTGCTAGTTAACAAGATGAAAACAGCATGTAGCAGACACAAGTATAAAAGCCAAGTTGGGGGCTAGGTGCTTAGAAAGTTCATCTTCTACTACTTACTGTTGAGCAAGAAGGTGTTGGGGATAATATTACCTAGCCCACCGTGTGGGACTTGAGGGGAACCCTGGCGAAGGACTCCAGGTCAGGCGGAGCAGGTCGCAGACCCGCACGTAGCCGTCGCTCCTCATGTCCAGTCCCAGCTCCGCCTCCATGTGCCGCAAGACCCTCGACCTGAGATGAGAAGCGCCCGGAGGCAGCAAGACCAGTCAGTCAGTCAGCAAGCCGGGTGGATCGAGATTTGAGAAGAGGGGGAGGAGGGTTTGGGGTGTTACAGGAGGCGGTTGAGGGCGTTGACGCGGTCGCTCCCACCGCCTCGGTCACCTCCACCGCCACGGCCACGACCACCTCCACATCCGCCGGGTGGCCTGGCGGCGCCGCGCGGCTGGCGTGGGGAGGCGCTGGATCGGTAGCCGGAGCTGGAGGATGGATTGTTCATGGTGAGAGGGAAGCGGGGGGACAGGGAGGCGGCGAGTTGGACGAGGAGGAGGGCGCCGAGTGGACCATTGTGTTCGACAAGGGCGTGGATCTGGAATCCCCGCTGCAGCCCGACGACCTTGTTGGCTCAATCTGGATGGGGCCTTGGTAGAGAAGGAAGGTGAGGGCGGCAACGGCGGCGGCGGTGGCGGGGTTGGGGGAGGCGGCGGCGCGGCGGTGGGTTTGGGGGAGAGGAGGCGGCGCGGCGGCTGGGTTGGGACTTGGGAATGGGCTTAGGTTTGTTTTGTGGGGTGGAGAAGAAGATAGGGTTCGGTGGGAGATAAGGAGAGAGATGGTGGGCCGGTGGGTAATAGCGCATTGGACTAAAGTGCGCCATTGCTACAAAATATGGTAATGGCGCATCTGGCCTCTGGTGCGCTATAAGTAAATCTGGGGAGTGGGGTGGATCTAGGAAAAAAATAGCAATGTTGCATTTTACTTCAAGTGCGCTATTAGCAACTTTTTTATTAGTGGAGCACCTATAGGTGGTGCGCCATTGCTATATAGCACTGGCGCACCACATCTATAGTGCTCCATTAGTGTCCATATTAGCTATAGCTGTTTTTCTAGTAGTGGTTGCTGATGCTGCTGCTCAATTTGGTTTGGTGCTGCTGCTGAATTAGTTCAATTTGGTGGTTTTGCTGCTGAATTTGATGGTTCTGCTGCTGCTCAATTTGGTCAATTTGGTGGTTCGGGGGTACTGAAATTTTATGGCCTCATTTTGTGAGTGAGCTATGTTGTGAGACATTTTTTTCTGCTGGTTATGATCATGATGCAGTAGAAATGGGGAGAGCCTGAGAGAATACAAGTTGTGTGCATAGATAGATATTTTAGTTCAATTTGAATTGAGAAACGTTTTGCATTATGGGATAGAGGTAGTAGTTTGCCCAGCTAAACCTAACTGAAGTAGTCGAATCGAAGCAAATATGTGTGGATTTCCTATTCCTATGATGCTAATTTCTCCTGGCTCTTCATGGACAGAGAACCTCTTAATGTTTTTATCACAAAAGTTTCCTTAGATACATGAAGAACTTAACGTATAGTCTTGGTTTAGTTGTACTAGTGTAGGCTGTGATGAGTATATGCATCAAAGCTTGAAAGTCCTGTTATATGCCAGATATGCATCAAAGCTTGAAAGTTGGAATATGCTTTAGTAAAAATTAAAAAAGAGAGAGGAGAAAAACCAGTAAGTAAGCATTTGTTCTTATGAACATAATGATGAAACTAGCAAGTGTAGAATCTGTTCTTCGATAGTTTTATATTTTGATCTGCCATTGTTACATGATCTCATCATGTTTATCTCATCGTGTTTGTCCACTGTTTTAGTCAAGCTCATTTTTTATCTATTTGCAAGTATACAGAATTTGCAATGCATTGTTTACCATATGAAATTTACCTCTATATATGTTAATTGAATATCTACTGTTTGAATATCTATTTTTGTGCATTGTTGTACCTACATGTAGGCATTTGTTTTGTGCAGGTACAAATCATTATCCCCTTTCTCCCGAAATGTTGATTAACTTCCGTTTCGGTTGAGAATGGGGCACTCTCATGTTAAGAAAAAGAGCAAAGGTCATGCCGAATTTTTCCGTGAATTTGTGCATGACCTTTGCTATTTTTCTTAAGATGAGAGTAGTTGCATTTATTTATTGTGCTAATTAGTTAAGTAGTTGCATTTCTTAATATTGTACTAGTGCAAACATGTCGACCGGAGCCGACGCCGGTCCTTCTTTTCAGCCGGGAAAAAAAAGGAAGCAATTTTGGGAATACTCCCAGGAGGAGGTCGAGGAGCAGAGAGAAGAGGAAGTACCTCCGGCCGAGGAGGAGTATGAGGAGGAGACAGAGTCGAAGTCCGACTCATCGGATGATGACTTGGAGGAGGAGGCTGGTACGACAGACGGCGAGAGGAACATCGGCGAGGATGATGGGACTGGTGGCTCCAACACAGATGGTACCCAGTCGAAGAAGAGGAATCGGAAACCGACCAAGGTCGGCGCCATCAGGCAAGAGTTTACTGTTATGACCGCCGTCGGGATTCCTAAACAGCCTGAACGTTTTTCGGAAGGGTAAGACCGTCAAGTCGCGGCGATCCTCTGCAACACCGTGCCGATCACCACGATTAACCTCAGGAGTCGTGAGAATATTCATTATTGTCAGCTTCTTATCAACAAGCTGCACGGACGATACAAGTTTCCGGAGCCGTACATTAACACCAAACTCAAAGGGAACAAAGTAAACACATGGGCCCTCAGGAAGATGAGCAAGGCCTTGTACAGTTGGAAAACCCGGGTGAAGAGGGAAATTTTTGAAAAGAACAAAACCTGGGAGGAGCTCAAGGAGAAAGAGCTGTTGATCGACGAAGCTACCTAAAACCTTTTCAAGGCTAGGTGTGAGTCCGAGCAAGCCAAGGACGCGAGTGCAAAGGGCAAGGCCATGCGGTTGCAGGTCATAGGTAACCACCGTCTCGGAGCCGGTGGTTACAAAAGTTCCAAGCCTAAATGGGATGACGGGGATGTACCCCGGCAAATCCCATGGACAGGGATCCTGGGTTAGTCATGAGAGGCACAGGTTGGACGATAAGCTCGTCGGCTAACAGGAGGATACGTTCCTGCTCGATATTATTGATTGGAGATGGCGATTACAGGGAAGCCGAGGCTAGTGCGCACAAGGCTAGGGTTACAGATTGTGTATTGCTTGATCTCGACGTCTCCCCTCCTAGCCCTTATATACTAGGCTAGGTCTCGGGGAGTCCGTCCTCGATTAAAGATGAGGTTTCCTAACCATAATCTTGTTCCGTACGGCAAGTTTGCACCTTCCTTATGACTCGCGGACTCCTACGTCGGTGCCACTAGTGGGCCAAGGCTGGGCCCAGGCGGCATTTTTGTGGGCCTTCTGTCTTTGGGTACACCGGGTAGGCTCATCCATAGGAGTCGTGGGGTCACCCCCTCGTCAGTAGCCCCGAGTGCCTGGGGGACTCGAAGAGGCGCGCAGGGACTCGAGTCCATTCTTGCGTCGTTTTCATGTATGCACGGTTCAACCGCGGGTCGCTGGCGATCTGAGGCCATGACAAAACCTGTTTCGAGGGATGCTAAGCTGAAAGGGCCCAAGGAGTCGATGGGTCGAGCCTTGGTGAATTGCACTAGTGGCAAAAACCGCAGTAGCCCAATCAAACCCATGTCCCTCGACATGAGCTTGGAACACTGGTGTCTAGCAAAAGTCATGCGGCTGCAGGTCTTACAGTGATCAATTGCCGCCAGTAAAGTTCATATCCTAGGCGCGTCCGCCCGGCTTTTTCTATCATGCATGCGCATGGAAAAGGTTGGGAGTGAAATCTCTCTTCGGCAAGTCCCAGCCCGGCCGATCTGCGCAGCGGTGTCTTACCTACACGCTAAGCTTGAGTGGCATCTGGGCACAGTGTATCCTGTTCCAGGAATATGTATTTTTTATTGAGGCGCGGAGCCTAGTAGATAATGCACCCACTTGGAATAAACAATCAAGTGAGCTGTTTTAGCGGTCACTCGCGGAGCTTCACCGAGTGCTCGGGCGAGGAGTAACGTAGAAGGATATTTTCTCGGGAGGTCGTCGAGTGCTTGAGTATATAGAGTTTTGCGAGTAATCACTCGAATATCGCTTTTGTTCTCGTGGTGAGGGAGCACCGGATACTCCGGGACCACGCGATCTGGCGAGTGCAGGTCTGCTCGTCTTGTGTCGTGGTGAGGGAGCACCCGAAACTCTCATGGGTGCGAGTAATCACTCGAGCACGTTTTTACTTCTGGGTGAGGGAGCACCCGAAAACTCTCATGGGTGCGAGTAATCACTCGAGCATGTTTTTACTTATGGGTGAGAGAGCACCCGAAAGCTCTCATGGGTGGATACGCTCCCGATGGGAGTTAGATATATTTGAAAAAATGTATTTAAACTATGTAAAAAACGGTGCTTGCAAGCTGCCTCTTCTGCTCACTGCCCCTTTGATTTACCTTTTGTTTGGTGAAGATAACTATCTCCTTGCTGGAGGACCGTCAAAGATGCTCTGGCTGCTAACCGTCATCTCTTCATGACCGGTCATAATTATGGCTTTTGGTGGCGTGCTGCAGCCGCCTATTGAGTTATCGATGCACGCATTGAAGATGCGCGATATTTGATGCGTCCAGCGCACAGTGCCGCCCGTTTGAAGGCATCTTTGTCTCGGAATTCGAGTCGCCCAGCATGCTTTGGTCTTTGAATTAATTGCTTCCGTCGTCTGTGCTTCTGCGCGCTCTTTGGGTTTGTGCTATAAATAGCCCCCTTTTGTTCATCTCGCGGTAGTGTTCATCCTCTGCTTATCTTGCTCCTCTTTCTCTTCCTCTTCTCATGGCGCCCAAACGCGGAGCTGGTATCACTGGCCGCTGTTGTGCTCGCCGTGGTCGTGGTGGTCATAATCCGCGCTCTTCTCGCGGTGGTCGTCATGGTGCAGCGTTGGTGCCTTCCTCCTCTTCCTCGGAGGAGGGTATTTGGTGTTATGACTTTCTCCTGCACGTTCGTGGCCGGGGCGCTGCTCGCATTCTTCTTCCTTCTGCATTTGCTTCCATTGCTTCTGAGCGTAGTCTAGATGGCCTGCTCCTTCGTCTCCAGGGTTGCTCTCGGCCTCCTTCTTATGTTGAGTTGGAAACCGACAGTTCCCGCTTGATTTTTCTTGGTTTGGCTGGAGATCGTTTTCCCGGCATTTGAACTTGCGTGATGGTGATACTCTTTGCTGCCATTTCAATGGCGAAAATACTCTCATCATTGCCTGAACGCGCTTTTGACCCGAGCGGTAACCGCATGGATCCGCACTGGCCAGAGACAAGCAGCGATGGTTTTGACAGGTTGAGGAGTCCTTCGCCTGCATCTTCAACTGCTTCCTCCTACGGTTATTCTTTGGGTGCTGATGTTGAGCCGTCTTCAACTGCTTCCCCCTTTGGTTCTGAAGAGGATCTCGACGTCAAGCCACCGGTCAAACGAGCGCGCCAGGCGACCTTGTAGAACTAGAGGCAACGGCGTCATCTTCGCCGGCAGCTCGGGTGGAGCTGGAGAAAAAGCTGGTGGAGCAGGAGAAGAAGCTGGTGGAGCAGGAGAAGAAGCTGGTGGGGCATCCTCTTCGACTGCTCCGCAAATAAGTCGAGCTTCACTTTTTGTTATGTCATTGACATCATTAGCCTGCTGCTTCGACTCCTCCTTTGTCTGTGATGATGCCTACTGTCTTAGTTCCAGTCATCCCAGCATGGGCACTCATGTAGAAGTCATAATTCCTTGAGGGATTGATGCGGTAGGCTTTATTGGCTGCTTGCGTCTTTTGTAACTAGATTAGTTCTCCATGTAATAAGGATTGCCTTCGAGTAATCAGAGCTTCCTTCTATCCAATGTACTTTGAATCTTTTTTGTACTGAAAATGATCCTTGTGATGTGAACTGTGCTTGAGCCTTTGCAATGGAATTTGTCTTTGATCCCTTTGCGACCGATAGCTGTGTTCGGGTCCATGGCGATCGACGGCTGTCTTCGAGTCCTTTGCAACTGAGGGTTGTCTTCGAGTCCATTAAAACTTCGCATTGTGGGTTCTATCGGGTGCGCGACAGCGCTCCCGATGGGAGTATCCCCCGAGGCTACGTTTGAGACGAAGAGCCGAACATAGGTTGAGATCTTTTTTCCTTTGTCATTCTTCCATTATTTTATGTCTTTTATCGGGTGCGTGGCAGCGCTCCCGATGGGAGTAGCCCCTGAGTCTTTAGGTGATCGCTGGCGATCGGGTGAAGACTAAAGGATTCTGTGTCCTGTGGTCCCTCCAAAATTTCTCCCGAGTACTTGGTGTTCAATATGATTGTAGCCGTGTCTTTCCTTTTGATTCCAAACAGAATTCAACGGATGGTGCTTGTCGATGGGTTTTTTCTTGGACCCTTTTAGGTTTCGGGCTGCGTGAGCGATGATGACGTCTTTTGGAGGGAGATTTCATATTCGAGCCCCCGATTGCTTTTCTGAAAGATCGCGATTGCGACGATAGTGTCTCTTGGGGGGGGGGGTTTACTCGAGCCCCCGAGTGCTTTGGTAAGATATCACGATTGCGACGATAGCGTCTCTCGGGGGGAGTTTTGTGCTTGAGCCCCCGAGTGCTTTGGTAGGAGATCGCGATTGCCACGATAGTGTCTCTCGGGGGGAGTTTTGTGCTCGAGCCCCCGAGTTCTTTGGTAAGAGATCGCGATTGCGACGATAGCGTCTCTCGGGGGGTGTTTTGTGCTCGAGCCCCCGAGTTCTTTGGTAAGAGATCGCGATTGCGACGATAGCGTCTCTCGGGGGGAGTTTTGTGCTCGAGCCCCCGAGTGCTTTGGTAAAAGATTGCGATTGCGATGATAGCGTCTCTCAGGGGGATTTTTTGTGCTCAAGCCCCCGAGTGCTTTGTTGTGGTAGAATTTGGGCAACATCGTTTTATTGCGTCGAAGGTTTACATGAGCTGCCAGATGAGCATGACTGGTGGAGACTATGGGTAGAATAGGCGTAGGTTCGCTACGTTCCATGGATTTCCCATGTCCTCGTCAGTCTTCGGGTTCTTCAATCGATAGGCGCCTCCTCCTATGACTTCTGTGATTATGAACGGTCCTTCCCATTGGGGGGAAAGCTTGTGAACTTTCTCTTGTATGAGCCGTAGGACAAGGTCGCCCTTATTGAAGGTTCTGGTGCGCAGGCGACTGCTTTGGTAAGTGCGCAGTTTGTCCTGGTACCCCTCTGACTTTGCTAGGGCTGTGTCCCTTGCTTCGCCTGCTGTGTCCTTGTCATCTTGTAGCACTTCTTCTGCTTCCTCTTCTTCGTACCCTGAGATCCGGGGTGCCCCAAATTTGAGGTCATGTGGTAGCACTGCCTCCGATACGTACACCATAAAGAAAGGTGTGTACTGGGTTGCAGTATTCGGGGTGGTGCGTAGGCTCCATAGTACGGCAGGGAGTTCTTCTACCCAGTTGCCTGCAGCCTGCTCGAGTGGTGCGAGGAGGCGCTTTTAGAGTCCTCCACATACTAGGCCGTTTGCTTTTTCCACCTGGCCGTTGGATTGCGGGAGTGCCCAGTTCTTCGCAGAAGTTCTGGAATTCTGCCGCTGTGAAGTTTGTGCCGTTGTCCGTGATGATGTTGTGTGGCAACCCAAACCTGAAGATGATTGATTTGATGAAGTTCCCCGCCGTGAGGGATGTGGAGCTGGTGATGGGCACTGCTTCGATCCATTTGGTGAACTTGTCGACTGCTACTAGCAGGTGAGTTCTTCCTCCCTTTGATGATTTCTTGAGTGGGCCCAGCATGTCGAGTCCCCAAGTGGCGAAGGGCCATGATAGTGGTATGGTCTTGAGTTCTGAGGCTGGGGCGTGCGGTCTGCTGGCGAATTTTTGACAGGCGATGCAACGTGGTACGATGTATTCTGCGTTTTTCATCGCAGTGGGCCAGTAAAACCCTGCTCGGAACGCTTTGTATACGAGCGCTCGACTGCTCGCGTGGTGCCCGCAGGTGCCCTCGTATATTTCGAGTAGTAGGGCTTTGCCGTCTTCTTCATCGACGCACTTCTGGAGTATCTAGGTGATGCTTCGCTTGTATAACGGCCTGTTGATGACTGTGAATGCCTTGGATCGGCGGCTGATGCGTCGAGCTTCTGAGACGTCTTGCGGTAGTGTGCCTTCGATTAGGAATCGGAGGAACGGTCTTGTCCATGCTGGTCCTACGAGTGCTGTTGAATCCGTAGGTTCGACCTCTTGGATGTTGTTGCCTTCAGATGGACTTGCTGATGCCACTTGTGCTGGCTCTGTGGTGTCGTCATCTACAGCTGCCTCTGGTGCTGCTGGTTTCTCCTTGATGGATCGTTGGCTGATTCTTTCAAGGAAGACGCCGGGTGGTACTGGTCCTCGAGTCGAGCTGATGTTTGCGAGTTCGTCAGCTTCTGTGTTGTTTGCTCTGGGATATAATTGAGCTCGCAGCCGTCAAAACTTCCTTCGAGTGCGTTGTAGAGCTTCTGATAGGACGCCATGTTGTCGGCTACTGCATTGCAATCTTTCATCGCCTGCTGGACGACGAGGTTGGAGTCTCCGTAGATTACGAGGCGAGTGGCACCACATGTTTTGGCCACACGCATGCCATAGAGCAGTGCCTCGTATTCGGCTTCGTTGTTGGAGGTGTGGCTGAAGTTGATCTGGAGGACGTATTTGAGCTTGGTTCCTTTGGGGGAGACCAGAACAACTCCTGCTCCGGCTCATTGCTGTCTTTTGGACCCATCGAAGAACATTGTCCATGAGTTCGACAGGTCCAGGGGGCCTGGTGTCTGGACCTCTGTCCACTTGACCAGAAAATCTGGGAGTACTTGGGCCTTGATTGCTGTCGGGTGCTTGAATTGTAGGTCCCGCAGACTGAGCTCAATGTTCCACTCGGCGACTCGCCTAGTCGCTCCGGGGTTGTTGAGAATGTCTGCGAGTGGTGCGCTACTCACGATTGTGATGGGGTGCTCGTCGAAGTAGTGCGACACCTTTCTTGAGGTCATGATGATGGCCAGTAGTAGCTTCTGGTAGTGCGAGTACCGCTGCTGGGATTTTTTCAAGATCATGCTGAGGTAGTAGATCAGCCTCTGTATGCTCTGGATCTTTCCTTCTTCTGTGCGCTCGACGACGAGTACTGTGCTTACCACGCTATTGCGTGCTGCCACGTAGAGGTATAGTTTTTCTTTTTCTTTGGGTACTGCTAGGGTCGGTGGGGTCGACAGTGTCTTCTTTAGGTCCGCGAATGCTTTGCGGGCTTCTTCGGTCCACTCGAATTTCTCTCCTTTTATCATCAACTGGTAGAATGGCAACGTGTGCTCTCCCAATTTGCTGATAAAAAGACTCAGGGGTGCGAGGCTTTCGGTGAGCTGCTGCATGCCTGTGATGTTGGTTGGTTCCTGCATCCTGGCGATTGCTTGAACTTTCTCGGGGTTCGCTTCGATTCCTCGAGCCACTACAAGAAATATGCTAACTTGTGACCTTTTCTTAATGACCTTGGAAAAACTAGTCATAAATCTATGACCATTCTGAACTAAATGGTCGCAAGGTGATTTGAAGGGTCTAAACCCTATACAATAACAACCAATTTAGCCAAAAAGGTCATAATTTCCTTATTAGAAATGGTCATAATGCATACAACAATGATCGATGGACTTGTTTTTAGTTGATTACGAGTAATTTAAATAGGTCATAACTTTATAATGGTGATGCATTGCTATGATTAGATGCCACATCATCAATTTTGTTTATGCATCTAGCTTAATTATTAGTCTCATTTATCAATTTTGCGTACGTGTATCAATGGGACCTGATATATGAGACCCACCCAATTGGCCAGTGGGACCCATCGCATGACACCCAACCAGTAGGACCTACTATATGAGGCCTATCCTGACTAATGGGACCGGCCATATAAGACACACACAACTGACCAGTGGAACCCACCTTTTTAACCACTGCTCAGCAGTATATAAAATGAACTAAATAATGGAGAAAAATGGGCAACCGAACACTCGAACTCGCGTTGCACACAAAAATGCCCAACCACCACACTAGCCAGCGTGTTGTGCTATTTGCCTTTCTTAAAGAACTATCCAACTCTTGGGCCTAGACCTTAAAAACAAGGCGGTGTTTTTTCTGCTCGCCACCATGGGCCAGCCCAAAACACAACCATGAACCTGGGTGCTTCTTTTTGTTTTTCCTTGCGTTTTTTCACATTTGTTTTCTTGTGTTTTTTTGTTTCCTGATTATATTTCAAAATATTCTAACATATATATTATAAAAATTGGTTCACATAAATTTTGAATAAATGTCGATCATGTATTTTCAAAAATTAAGCAAGCATTTGAAAATAATGTTAAAAAAATATTTGAAAAAGTTAATTGTGTATAAAAAAATGTTGACCATGTATTCAAAACATGTTAATCTTGCATTTAATTTTATTAATACGTATAGAAAAATGTTAACCATTTATTTAATATTTTTAACTTGTATTCGAAAAAGTTAAATGTGTATAGAATAAATGTACAATGTATACAAAAAACGTTAAACTTGTATTTGAGAAATGTTAAATTTTTGGTGTTTCTATGATAAAATAGACAGTAGTGTACCTATAAATGATTTTAGGAAAAAACAAAGAGCAAACTATGATTTTGGTGTTTCTATGATAAAATAGACACTAGTGTACCTATAAATTTATCTTTTTCCCAAGAGGTGTATCAAAGCTTTTGACACCCAATCATTTGGTCAATTGTACATTATATATGGTCTAATATTATTTAAAAATAGAGTGGTCCAATTTTTCACGAAATATTTGGTTTGTTCTTCACAAAATAACCCTACTTTCGGCATTCAAAAAATGGAAAATGAATTTTTCGTGCAAAGAAAATGAAAACTTCCTTTGGAAACATTTTTTGCCATTCTAACATGCACCCTTGTGCACAATATGAGATCAGTTAAACAAACTATGCCATGAATGTGGCCATAAGATTGATCATTTGGTTTGAAAGCCATGAATCTTCACACATGATAGCTCATTTCTGAGAAGACATTTTAAAAATATTTGCCGTATTTCAAGTTTATTACTTGTGCTGGTAACTTGGTCACATATAATGACACAATGCAAAGGTTTTCCATTTTTTTTTGAATTTTTCACGTCCATTTTAAAATGTGGTCAAAACGGCGGCATGACCGTTCCTAGCTAGGAGTTGAATCTTGGAAAACTTCTGATGTTTCTATGATTAAATAGATACTTTTATACGTAAAAATGTTTTTTGGAAAAAATCATGACCAAACTATGAGGCAACTGTAGTTCAAACTTGACCCACTTTCAACTGAATCGGTAGAAATTTATCTTTTTCCGAAGAGGTGTATCAAAGCTTTTGACACCCAACCATTTGGTCAATTGTACATTATATATGGTCTAATATTATTTAAAAATAGAGTGGTCCAATTTTGCACCAAATATTTGGTATGTTCTTCACAAAATAACCCTACTTTCGGCATTCAAAAAATGGAAATTGAATTTTTCGTGCAAAGAAAATGAAAACTTCCTTAGGCAACATTGTTTACCATTCTAACATGCACCCTTGTGCACAATATGAGATCAGTTAAACAAACTATTCCATGAATGTGGCCATAAGATTGATCATTTGGTTTGAAAGCCATGAATCTTCACATATGATAGCTCATTTCTAAGAAGACTTTTTAAAAATATTTGCCGTACTACAAGTTTATTACTTGTGCTGGTAACCTGGTCAGATATAATGACACAATGCGAAGTTTTTCCAGTTTTTTGTTTTTTTTGAATTTTTCATGCCCATTTCAAAATGCGGTCAAAAGGGCTCGCATGGCCATTCCTAGCTAGTGGTTGAATCTTGGAATTTTTTTTGGTGTTTCTATGATTAAATAGATACTTTTGTACCTAAAAATGTTTTTTGGAAAAAATCATGAGCGAACTATGAGGCAGCTGTAGTTCAAAATTGACCCACTTCTAACTAAATCGGTGGAAATTTGTCTTTTTAACGAGAGGTGGATAAAAGCTTTTGACACACAACCATTTGATCAATTGTACATTAAATATGTCCTAATATTTTATAAAAATAAGTTGGTCCAATTTTGCAACAAATATATGGTAGGTCCTTCACAAAAAACTCAATTTGGGCACTCCGAAAATGGAAAATGAAATTTTCGTGAAAAGAAAATGAAAACTCCCTTTAGCAAGATTGTTTGACATTCCAAGATTCTCAATTGTGCATAATATGAAATCATTTGAATAAACAATGACATAAATGTGGCCATAAAATTGATCATTTGGCTTCAAAGACATGAATCTTCACACATGATAACTCATCTCTAAGAAGACTTTTTTTAAAATATTTGTCGTATTACAAGTTTATTACTGTTTCTGGTAACTTGGTCACATATAATGACACAATGCGAAGGTTTTCCATTTTGTTGTTTTTTTTGAATTTTTCACGCCCATTTCAAAATGTGGTCAAAACGACGGGCATGACCGTTCCTATCTTGGAAAATTTTTGGTGTTTCTATTATTAAATAGATAATTTCGTACCTAAAAATGTTTTTTGGAGAAAATCGTGAGCAAACTATGTCGCAGCTGTAGTTCGAACTTGACCCACTTCCAACTAAATCGAGGGAAATTTGTCTTTTTGACGAGAGGTGGATCAAAGCTTTTGACACCCAACCATTTGATCAATTGTACATCAAATATGACCTAATATTTTAGAAAATTGATTTTGTACAATTTTGCAACAAATATATGGTAGGTCCTTCACAATTTTTGTCATTTTAGGCACTCGAAAAATGGAAAATTATTTTTTATGCCTAGAAAATGAAAAATTCCGTCAACAACATTATCCACCATCCCAGGATGCACACTTGTGAACAATATGGGCACATTTAAATATATTTTTTATAATTTCTTCAAAAAATCCACCTATTTTTAGCATTTAGAAGTATTATAAATCAAAGATGTTCCCAACCAATCAGAAAGCAGAATTACCCTTCCCACGGATCACCCCACTGTAGCTAATCTGAGCCGCCCACGCCCTACCGATCCAACGCCTCTAAACGCATGCCCCCAACCCAAACCCTAGTAATCGCACGCCTCTCACTCACCTCGTCGCTCGATCCCCTTCTTCTCTTGAGAACACACGCGCCGCCGCCTCTCTCTCTATCCCTCTCCCCGATCCAGATCGACGACGCCGGCAGATCCCTTCGTCCCCCCTCCACACCCAGCACGACCGCCACCAGCCCGCGGAGGAGCTACTTCGTCGCCTTCCCTCACGCAGCCCCGCATCCACAGCCGCACCAGCGAGCTCCGACCGCTTCTCCTTGCCCCGCAGGTCACCGCTCTTCTCCCTCTCCTGCTTCTGCTCTCTACCTCACACCCTCTCTCTCTCTCTCTCGCAGACCAGGAAGGACGCAGCCGCCATGAGCCCGTGAATCAGCGAAAAGGGGTGAGCACAGGGAAACCAAATCGAGCCAGGCTAGGGTTACGTTCTCCCCACCTATCCATTCCTCACCTTGGAACGATGATGGATCTCGCGCCGCCGGCAGCCGCACGTTCGCTGCAGTGGATCTGAAGCTCCTCCGCCCGCTTCTCCTCACCTCGGCTCGGTTCTTCTCCCTCTCGAGCTCGTTCCCACGCCGCCGACCGCTGCTCTCCCACCTCATCCCGCTGCGGATCTCAAGCCCCTGACACCCCGTGCTCTTCTTCTCTTCAGGCATGTGAGCCCCCTTCTCCTCTGTTCATGTTCTGTATTGCTCTGTAGTAGTGTAGTCTGTACTCTGTATCATTGATTCGTTGTTTGAAGTTTGCTTGGCTCCTCTTTACTATGTACTCTGTGGTGTAGACTTCATAGTTCAGACTTGTACGTGCTGGTGATGCTTGCTTTGTTTGCTGCTTGGTGCTGTTGGTGGTCTCGTGCTAGTAGTTGCTGGCGTGGAGCTCAAAGTGCCATGTCTGTATACACATTGTACAGCAGAGTGTAAATTTGAAATTAGACAGATGACTTATGAAATGCATATTTTAGTTAAATGGACAGAGCTATGTGGCAAATATTTGAAAATGATTACTAATTAAATCGGTGCAATTACTCCCTACCATTCAAGTTAGGCATAGCAACTAATAAAATTCAGTTACATGGGTACCTTATTTAGATATTGTGGTGTTAGTATTCATTTCTGTTGCTATCATCAGGCAATCATGAATAATCTGTAACATTTTCTAATAATTATAAAAAAAACAAAGAACGTTATTCACACATTTGCTTATAGTTAAACTGGTTGCATACCTTGCTGATGCTTACTTCTACAGCTACGTGCTGGTGGCTTGTGATGCTGGCTGCTGCTACTAGCTGCAGGCTGCAGCTTCTTGCTGCTGGTGCTACTAGCTACTGTTGCTACTGCTTTGTTGCTTTTTTGAACTTTGGTTATGAGAATGTTCTAAGCACATATTTACTTGATTTGTTCTAAACTTTTCTACTTTATTATTTGCAGATGTGGATGTTGGGCTTCATTCTCTAAAATTTGGGTGTAAAAGAGCTTCAGGAGGAAGATTCCCGGAGAAAACCCGCACCGGGACATGTGTTCTAGCTCACTGGAGATAGTTATGTGTATATTTAGTTGTATTTATATAGCTGAATACCAGATTTGTACTGTGCGTAATTGTAATGTACTTTTTTGGTTGTTCTAAGAAACATGTGTGTTGTTGGCTCTGTTTGAATCAAATTATTGGTAATTGCACAAATAAAGAACTGACGTGTGGGACCTAAACAACAAATACTGACTATTGAGGTCTTCTTTAAAATTGAAAAAATAAAAGAAAACTGACTAGTGGGGCCATCGCGTAAAAAAAGCTAAAATGAAAATGACATAATTGTTGGGCTTGGCCCTTTGGCTAACCAAAATTGGCTGAATAAATGGGTTGAATTGTTTTGCTCGGCCCATATGGATGAATGAATTGGACCGGCCTGATTTTGATCTACGACTATTTCATTTGGTCAGAAAATTTGCCACGTGAGCTTGCCACGTTGGATCTGACGTGGACTGGGCAAAAACCTAACGACCAAACTAGTTGGTCATAAAGTCTCTGACCTTTTGTTTTGGTTGTAATCCTCTACGACCATTTGACAAAAAAGGTCACAGTGTCCGCTTTGCGACCCTCAGCTTTTGACCAATTGATTTTGGTGACAAAAAGGTCACAAATGAAATATAGTGACCTTTCAGTGACCAATATGAAGGGTCGCAAGTTAGCATATTTCTTGTAGTGAGCAGAGACCATGTACCCAAGCAGCTTCCCGGCTGGGACGCCGAACGCGCACTTCTTCGGGTTGAGCTTGATTCTGTATTTGTTGAGTGCTGCGAAGGTCTCACGCAGGTCGTCGAGTAGCGTGTTTGCGCTGTAGGTTTTGATGACGATGTCATCCACCTAGACCTGTACATTTATTCCGATTTTCTCTTTTAAGCATGCTTGCATCATCCGCTGGTATGTAGCACCTGCGTTCTTGAGTCCGAAAGCCATTGTTCTGTAGGAAAATACGCCGTAAGGGGTGATGAATGATGTATGCTCTTCGTCTTGATCTGATTATATCCTGAGTAGGCGTCGAGGAACGATAGTAGACCGCATCCTGCTGTCGAGTCAATTATCTGATCGATCCTTGGCAGGGGAAAGCGATCCTTTGGGCAGTGTTTGTTGATTGGCCCGTAGTTGACGCACATTCGCAGTACGTCCGTGTCTTTCTTGGGGACCAGCACAGGGTTGGCGACCCAAGTGGCTTTCTTCGTCTCTCGAATAAATTGGGCGTCGAGTAGTCGGTTGACTTCCTCCCCGATTGCTCTGCGTTTGGGTTCTGAGAATCTTCGTAGCGCCTGCTTCACTGACTTGGTGTTTGGCTTGATGCGCAGCGCGTGCTCCGTGAACTCGGGCGGTACTCCTGGCATGTCGGCTGGGCACCAGGCAAAGATTTCCCATTCTTCGCGGAGGAAAGTGATGAGGGCAGTCGCTTGCTCTTCCGGGAGGTGGGCGCACACGCGGACTGTTTTTTCTGGGTCTGTCGGGTGTACCTGGTGGGTGCCCGTGTCGCTGTCGATCTTGAAGTCCTGTCCATACTCTTTTGACTCGCTTCGGCTTGCTAGCGGAAAGATACTTTTGTCTGTCGCCATGGCTATTTCTATGAGTTCTTGCTCGGCTCCGAAGGTGTCAGAGACTTTGTGGAAATCGCGGTCACATTTGTCTGACTTGATGAAGCTCCCGTTGACTGTAATGACGCCCACGGATCCTAGCATCTTGAGTTTGAGCTAGGCGTAGTGTGGAATCGCCATGAATTGTGCGAACGCTGGACGTCCCAATATGGCGTGATACTGTGATTGCCAATCGAGTACTTCGAACTCGAGGGTGTGTCTTGCGAAATTGCGTCTGTTTCCGAAGACGACTTCGAGCTCGATTAGTCCAAGGGAAGTAGTTGCTTCTCCTGGGACTACCCTGTATAACACGGTGCTTGGTTTCTTCCATACTGATCGAGGGATCAACATCTTGCGCAGGGTGCTGACGAAGATTATGTTCATGCTGCTGCCTCCGTCCATGAAGATTCTGTCCATGTCATACCTTCCGATTTGGGTGTCGAGTACCAAGGGCGCGTGCCCCGGCCTCGGGACCGCAAGCGGGTGATCGCTCTGGGAGAACGTGATGCTGGTTTCTGCGTCGTGTAGCTGGTAGACTTCGACTATGTTTAGGTTCTTGGCTGCTCTGGCCTGCAGGGTGTAGGCGTCCTATTGGGCTTGCGATACCTTGCCTTCTTGGATCGTGTACACCTGTCCTTGAGTGGGCGACTGCTCGGTTCGTCGGGCGCGCTTGGTTTCTTGCTGTTTTTCCTCCTTGAGGCTGTCGGCGTGTCACAACCCCGAGTTAGGTATGTGCTAGGATTAGCAAGTCACTTTGCTTAATGATAATTTTTTTCAAAAGAAATTGAAATGGGAGAGAAAAACCCTTTTAAAAATGCCTAGCTATTTATTTGCTAAGCTAAACAAAATTGCAGAAAAGAAAAGTAGAGAAGAAAAGGAATAAAAAAAGCAACGCAAACTTCACCGGCCTCGGGCCCAACTAGACGCACCCGGCCCAAGCCCACTACCCCCGTGTCGTCTTCCTCCCCGCAGGCCAAAGCAGCTCGCTGTCGAGCATGCCCTGGCCGGCGACGTGCCTCCCCGAGCCTCCTAGACGTGCCACGACGACGCTGGAGACGTCGTCCGCCTTCCCCCCCCCTCCTCCAGAGCTTCTCCCCTTCTCTCCCTCGCCATTATCGTCGCCACCCGAGCGCACCGGAGCGCGCCACCGTGAGCATGCGCGGCCAGAGAGCTCCTTGAACCCAGCCGACGTGTCCAACGCACTCCTCGACGTCGTCTTCTTCTCCGTGCCAGAGGAACCGGCCCCGGGAGCCCGGAGCACGCCATCCCCTTCGTCTTCGTCTCGCCGGACCCGCAAGTCGCCGTCATCGAATACTCCGGCCACAGACCCTCTCCGACCTTGCCACCGCCTCCACTACATCCGCGGTGAGCTCCTGCTTCGTCCCACCTAGCTTGCGGTCGCCCCCTTCGCCTGTACCGTATTCCGCCATGGGAGCCGAGGCATGCCGCCGCCATAGATGAAGCTTCGCTCGCTCCCGTGCACCTAAGCCCCTGCGTTGTTGTCCGTTGTGTTGCTGCACGCTCCAGGAACCCAACGCCTCTCGCCGTTCTCTTTTTTGCGCACGCTAGCGACCTCCTCGTCAAAACAGCACAACGGCCTCCGCCGTCTTCAACGCCGGCGACGACTCCGGCCACCCCCAAGACGCTGGCCTACCTCCCTCGACGCGCGGGAGGACGGGGGTCCCAACGGTGCAATCAGCGCACGAGATAACCCCCTGGAACGCCTTTCCCGTGCAGCGCCTCCGTGCCCGTGGCCATCGGCGGCTAGCCGCCGGCGAGGCCACTTAATTAGGGGCTAACCCCCCTATTAGTTGACCCCAAGTCAATGACAGGTGGGGCCCCCAGGCCTTAACCCCCCTCTGTTTAATTTAAACAGAGGGATTAAGCCCTGTGACACTGACCACTGGACCCCACGTGTCAGCCCCCCCTTGACGTTATGATGACGTCAGGCCTACGCAGTAAATAGAAATGAATTAAAGGATTACAGAGAAATTCCAGAAAATTCCGGAAAATGCAATAAACTTTGGAAATTCATAATAAATTCATTTTAACTCCAAATTGGACAAATAATATGTCTAAAATTATCATAAAAATCCAAAGAATATGAATATGTACTTTGTTTGTATGTTTGAACAATTTAAATTGGGTAAACAGGGGCAAACATCCATATGGCTTTAATTTGAATTCAATTTTGGAGTGAATTTGCAAATTATTTTGCAACACACTTCTATTAGATGGATTCATCCACACATCAGAGGCTTTACCTCACCTTTACAACATCACTTCATGATCAACCATTTCAAATGAACATTCATGGTTTCAAATGCATTTGAAATTCATCGATAAATCAAATGGAGTTTGAATTTGCAATTCAATTGCAATATACTCCTTTTAAATAGAATTGTCCACACAATGCAACCATGAACATCACCATTACAATCTTATTCATGTGATTGTGCATTGTACATTATGTTGATCCTATGATTGTCATGTTGCTGATAGAAGTGGAGCCGGAACCCGACATCACCCCTTCGTTGAAGACACGGTCACCGTAACTGAACCTCGTCAGCAAGGCAAGCAAACCCCCATTGATCATGTCGATAAAAACCCATTTTTCCCTCTCAGTCTCGCTTATGCATGAAATAGGATGATCACCATGATAACGTTTCTACCGCATAGTTGAACCCAATCCTTTGCATGACCTATCATTTTGTCACAGTAGTAAGCAAACCACAATCCTAGCAAATGTAGGAGTTGGTTGATATCATGTGACCCCTGCATTTGTTACTGATTATTGCATGCTTAGAGTTACAATGAGGTTACTCTTTTGTGAGTCGGGATGGTAGTGATCATGTTGATGATGGTGGAAATGTGTTGGTGAATCTACCCTAATACAAGGTGAACGATGAGAGGCTGTGTAGGAGTACACAGTGGGTTGTCTCGTTGAACACCGCCTTAAGTCCGAGTTCTTGTGTGGTGATCCAAGAAGAAGAGTACAACCACACATTGGGCTCACTGACCCCTCTCATCCTAGTACCTCACCCCGTTCGAACCCCAGAAGTCGCAGTAGTTCGGAGTTCTGGTAGGGCTGTGGCACGGTCTGCGAACTGGATGAACGGCTTTTCAAGACCGGCTTGGGACCCTGCACACATCGTTTGAGGCTGTACTGGAACCTCGGCCGGACTTCCATACGGATCCCCCTCCGATAGGCGACTCTCTGGACTAGAACGGAGCTGTGGGCGAAGTGTTGTGGTGGCATCCTCGCTGTCACCTCTTAAACGGTGACACGCAAAAGGCGGTAACTGATGACACGTGTGTGTAGCGGTACACCCCTGCAGGGTTAACAAAATGTCAGAACCTTAATTTAGGTTTGTGTTTAACCTAGCTTGCATTTTTGTATCTTGAAAAAAATTGCAAAAGAAAAGGAATTGGGGAAAAGAAAAGCCCCAAAGCATTTTAAATAAAAAGGCCAGAAATAAATCTTTTTCCAAAATTCTTTTGGATGTGTTGAAAAATCCTAAAAATGAGAGTGATCATTTTAAAAGTGATTTGGGATTTATCCCATGCTCATGGATTTTTCAAAAAGTCCAAAAGGGTCTTGGAAATTAAATCAAATGCCCATTTGAATTGGAATTCAAATAATTTGAATTTCAAAAATTCCCAAAACTTGAGGTTGACTAATACTAAGTCACCTAGGTTTTATAAAAATAATTGGGGATTTTATAAAATGCCCTGGCTATTTTATTTAGAGGGTAAAACAAATAACAGAAACAATAAAAATAAAACAAAAGGCAGAGCCTTACCTTGCACCCAGGTCGAGGCCCACTTACCTGGCCTCGGCCCAGCCCAGCCACACCTCCCTGTCGTCTTCCTCCTTGCCAGAAGGAGAGACGGAGGCGCCGTGCACTGCGCATGGCCGCCACCTCCACCTCCTCGCCACCTCCTGCTCTCCCCTCCTCTATCTTCTCGCGTTGGACACGCCTGGAAGGCTCCAGGCCATTTCCCCCCCTCTCCCTGGTCCTTCCCCTTCCTCCTCGTCGCCATTTTCGCGGGATCCCGAGCCCCAGCCGGAGCGCCGACGACGAACAGCGCGGCCACCGAGCCCCCCAGATGCTGAGACCTTGTCTACGAGGTGCCCCGGCGACGACCACTTCGAGCGGAGCCTTCAATTTGGAGCAAGAGCCCACGGAGGAGACGACATCTTCGACGAGCCGCGGCGGCCACCGAAGACTCCGGCGACGAATTGTGCTCCAACTGCTCCTCCTTCGACCTCGCCGCACCCACGGTTGGGTTCTGGTGAGCTTTGCTCATGTTTTTCCCCCTCCCCATTCGGTCTCCCGTGCAGCGCAACCCCGTCTTCGTCTAGGTCAGTCCACGGCCGCCGCCGGGCTCGTCGTAGCCATGGCCAGGGGCCTCCTCGAGGTCCCCGGCGTGCTCCAGGAAATGCGCACGGTCGAGAGCTACGCGCTCGTGCCTCCGTTTCCCTTCCCCGTGGCCGGAATCCCATTTCCGTGCAGCTCCGGCGAGCCTCCGGCCACCGGCGGCGACCCAGGCCATTAAGGCATTAATTAGCTTAAGCTAATTACCCCCAGGGCCACTGACAGTGGGCCCCTGGCCACCCTAACCCCTCTGTTTATTTAATAGAGAGGGGATTAAACCCGCTGAGGCTGACATAGGTGGCCCACCAGTCAGCCCCCCCCACGTCATGATGACGTCTTAATGACGCAATAAACAGAAAAATGTTTTAAAAGAATTAAAGAAATCCAGAAATTCCAGAAAATGGCCTAAACTTTGAAATTGAATATCTTTTAAACCGTAACTCCAAATTCAAAGTGTAATATATGAAAAATTATCAGAATAAAATTCTCTATCCAAATACCCAACTTTCAACCATGTTTGAAATGTTTACAATAAGGGATCAGTAGCATTTTGCTATTTGGCTCTTTTGTATTAAATCAAATAAATTACAATGCTCTTTTGAAATTCAACCAATGCAATGCAAAGGTGATCACTTACACTTCAGAAGCTTTTCACACACTTGATCACATGGTTTACAATGAAAAAACTTTAGCAAATGCAAGTTAACCAAATTGGAATACATTTGGAGTTTGAATTTGAATTTCCTTTTCAAATCAACTTCAATTAACATGTTATAAATTAAACCTAGGTCACATCAGCACCTTGCCATGCTATGTTTTGCATATTGAATGTGCATTGTATTATCTTGATTGTGCTTTACTTCCAGTGCTTCGGTGATTGCATCTTCTCGGTAGAGTTGATCTCGGAGACGAGTTCAACCTCACGTCAGAAGACTAGTACCTCGTGATCGTCAGCAAGGCAAGCACCCCCTCTTTGATCATGTCGATAAAATCCCAGTTCCCTCTCATTCTCACAAATGCATGTTTAGGATGTCACCATGATATGTTCTATCGTTAGTTGAACCCATTCCTTTGCATGACCTATCATTTTGTCACAGTAGTAAGAAAACCACAATCATAGCAGATGTAGGAGTTGGTTGTTATCTTGTGGCCCCTGCAACTGTTACTTCTTTTTGCATGCTTAGAGTTGTTACCTGAGGCTACTTTGTTGTGAGTCGGGATGGTAGTGATCATGTGAATGATGGTGGTAACGTGTTGGTGAATCTACCCTAAACAAAGGTGAACGATGAGAGGCTGTGTAGGAGTACACAGTGGGTTGTCTCGTTGAACACTGCCTTAAGCCCGAGTTCTTGTGTTGTTATCCAAGACTAAGAGTACGACCACACATTGGGCTCACTGACCCCTCTCGGCCTAGTACCTCACCCCGGACCAGTCCAGGAGTCGCAAGTAGTTCGCCCTTTAACGATCTCAAGCAGGTACACCAAGGTAAGTGGTGGACGTAGGTTGTGGGCACATTGAATCAAGTGATCATGATCGAGTTGAGCTTGATGGCGGTCACACAACGTTTGAGTCCGCATCGGAAAAATCGGCCGGATTCCGATCGTGGTCCCAACTCAAATAGGCGACTCCCTAGGACTAGAGATGGTGCCGTGAGTGAAGTGTCGTGGCAGCATCCTCGCCGGTACTCACTTGAAGGGTCCATTCCCAGGCGGTAACTGATGAGGCGTGTGTGTAGCAGTACACCCCTGCAGGGTTAATGAACTATTCGAATAGCCGTGTCCGCGGTTATGGACTACTTGGAGACCTTTACTTGATCATAGATAACTTGAACCGGATACTTATAAAACTTGCCAAGATAAGTGTGAGTGCTATGGCGTGCTTCCTCGTGGGGAGGTCGAGGAAGTATCCATAGTGGTGTTTTGGTTGGAGACTGTTACTTGGACTCGTGTACGTTCTTACCTCATTCTGGTATTCGTAGATCAGGACTAGCCAAGTCAAAGCTGGCACTTCTGCAAGTGAAACCCCACCTCTCTTTGCCTTGATACATGTGCATGAGTAGTTTAGTTCCTATGTAAGTCTTGCTGAGTACGACTTTGTACTCACGTTTGCTTATTCTATATTTTAGAGACGAGACCACTGACCCTGATGGTGGCCTCTACCTCGAGCTCGACGTGGACCAAGTCGTATAGTTCCAGGCAGCAGCCTGTGCCCTCTGGAGGGTCGTTGTATTTTTCTTTCAGGCTGTTGGGAAACGTAGTAGAATTCAAAAAATTTCGTGCCTACGTAACAAGCACCCAAGATCATCCAAGATAGATTGCATACAAGGTTTAGGTCTTTTCTCTCCAACGGTTGCAGCGGAAGTAGATTTGGTGAAGCTCGTGGACGTAGTGGAAGTAGATCTCGCAAGTTCTCCCACGAACAGTCCCTCGATCAATCCCACGAACAAGTCCCGCGATCTAGTCCCACGGACAAGTCCCATGAACGAGCTCCTCGAAGAAGGGTCGAAGGTACGACCCCTCCATTAGTATCCACACATCCCGTAGCAGCAATCCAGCAGCGCTCCGCAGTCCAGAGATGAACGCCACCGAGAAAACTAGAGGGAGAAAACCCTAACGGATTCCGATCTAGAACAGCGTCTAAACCGGGGTCTAATTGTGGAGCAACGGGGTTTAGAGGAGGGAGGGTGGCGCATAGGCCTTGGGGACAAGTTGTGCTGCGCCCCCACCCCTCCCCCACATTATATAGGTGGCCAAGAGGCCCTTGGGGCGCAATAAGGGGGGTGGGGAGTCCAACTTGGACTCCCAAACCTCCCAAACCTTCCCACCGAAAACCTGCCATATTGGAGAGTTGGACTTTCCACCTGGAGGGGGATTCCTTCCCCTTGGTGTGCCCCCACCCCTTGGCCGGCCAGGGCAGCCTAGGTGGCTTGCCCCCAAGGCTAGGGGCGCAGGGGAGTGGGTGGTGCTGTCCGGAACCTTCTGGAACCTTCCATGACCTTCTAGAAGCTTCCAGGACCTTCCGGGACATACCGGGACCGTTTCGGGACATTCCGGACACTTCTGGAGCACTTCCAGGACCTTTCGAGACCGTTCTCGGAAGTTCCGGAGCCATCCGGATAGTTTCCAAGACCATCCGAGTTACAGTTTAAGCCACCGGATGACCGCGAAGGTTGTCGGGACGCCCAGCGATTATCCGGAAACTATTCCGGTTGATCCAGGACTTCCCCAGTACCATTCTCATATGTTCCGGAACCACCTGGGACTACTCCAGAGTGATCCAGACATAACCTTAAATACCCAGAACTACTTCTGGTGCCCTTATGAACAATTCCATAAATCTCCGGAACTACTTCCGGTACCCGTATGAACTATTCTGCTTTGCTTCCACTAAACCTTCTACCATACTAGTATTCTAACAGACTACTGCTCGTTAAGTGTGTGACCCAATAGGTTCGGTATAATGCGGACATGACTCAGAACATCTTCCGTACATAGGTCAACAGCCTTTTGTCAATAGCCAATAATCAACAGCGGAGCCATGGACACCCATGTTGACTCCCGCACATACACGAAGAAACTTCGAGTGAACCATTATGTTTAGTCATGTACCATTCCCTTTGCTTCGCGATATATGACAAAGTTAGAGGAGAGAAGTTTGGCACCCATGTGTAACAACTTTTGAACACAAGCCACTCGTTATCCTCTTTGCTCGTTTGTCCCTTTTCTCGTTATTGTATTCCGGTATCCCCGTGACTGAATGACAATGCGTCTGGCCAGACTATAATGGATACCGTCATACCGAGTGGGCCCGAAGTGAATATCTTCTTCATCGTGAAGGAGCAAATCCCATTCTTGAACTATCACAGTCACTAGCCACACCATCTGACATACCCAGAACTTATTTTACTACTTCCCATTTACGGGAGGATTCATCTAAGAACTAAAGCATGTCTTCCTGTGTGAAGCAACTCGATTCTCTCATGGTCTAAGGAATTACGTATATGATAACATTTCATGATATGACTTATAACGTTGTTACGATGTGATCTCTAAGTATATCATTCAATACTGGGGTCGGTTCAACATCATTGTTGTGCTAACAATATGTTCCCATTGCTACTGACATCCTTGTTACAAGAACAATGTCCATGATTAAGAAAACGTAATCATCAGTTAGCACATGAGCTGGTCTTAGAGGCTAAACCAGGAACTCTTGGTGTTTACATTTCCACACATGCAAATGAGTTTTCTTCTGAATCTCACAGTCAGGGTCATTGCAATTATAGCACAGAAATATAAACATTAATTACGAACGTGGAAATATATATAATAACATTTTATTATTGCCTCTAAGGCATATTTCCAACAGTCTCCCACTTGCACTAGAGTCAATAATATTGTCAGTGCTTGAGAACTTTACACCTATGGCATACCGGTGTAATAAATGCCTCATTTGTGGTATAGACCTCATCTTCGGATCTGACGTTTCAGGCCCGTTTGTATCTTGCATATCTTCGCGTTTTCACGCTATCATAAAATTCACTAATTTTATCAGTTTAGCTTTGTATATGTTTGAATCATTTGGTAGGACCTTGGTTCCTTAGAATAAGTCATGAAATCATTCATCAATGTTCCATGAGCTTCAAGCATCTAGGAAACCATACCATGTTCATAAATGAACTGATGATTCAAAATACCCTCCCTTGTTACTTCTTTAAGCAACAATATACTTAGCCTCTGTTATAGAATTCGCCACAGTATCTAACTTTAACACAGTTCCTTCATACTGTGCCACCCTTATGTGTGAAACACATAATCCCAATTAAAATCGAAAATCGATCGGAGTAAGTATGAAGACTGAATTGGTGTAACTGTTTACATCAAAATTCAGCTGGTGTAACTTGTTACAACGAGCTCTTCATTATCTCCATTTTCCGAGAAACATATCTTATCTATCATAAGTTTAACTTTTCACTGTTTGTCCAATGATCAACATATTGATCACTTTGGTATCTTGCTCATAACCTTTTGAAGCACTGGACATATCTGGTCGTTTTACATATTATGGTGTACATGATTAATCCAAACACACATGTGAGTGGAATTCAATTCATGTGTTTTGCTTATTTGTGTTCATGAACACTGATTTCCGCAAACAACTTTTCACCGTGACCTCGGCAAGAACATCCTTCTTGGCGTTTTCATACTAAACTACTTTAGTATCATGTCAACATGTAACGTTGGATTTAGCATGATCAAGCACTTACTATCTGCATAGATCAATGTGCTCAATACAAATGCTATATTAGCCCAAGTTCTTCAACTGAAAACTATTTCCAATGAAGTCCTTATTCGTGTCAAGAAATTTATATAATTTCCAATCAACAATATGTCATCTACATAAGATTTTAGAAATATCATTCAGCTCCCACTTACTTTCTTGAACATTCAAGCATCTTCGTTATTCCTGATGAAAACAAACTCTTTTGGCAATTTCATCATAACGAAAATTCCAACTCCATTATGCTAGCTCCAGTCCATCACTGGATATCCAAGGCTTGCATCTATTTTAGCATCCTTTGAATCGACAAAACATTCCGGTCGTATCACGTATACGTCCTTTGTTATATTTCCATGTAGGAACTTTGTTTTGACGTTCATTCTACCATATCCTATAAATGAGATATGTAGTAATTGCTAGTATAACCCGAACTGACTAAAGCATTTCTACGGTCGACACTATTTTGCCGTAGTCAACCTTTGAACTTGCTAGAAAACAATTTTCCAACGAGTTGAGCTTTATGGATAAAACAATTTCATCCGAATCAATTATAGATCCATATATATATTCTTCAGACTTTTAGTCTTTCCGAGGGTCTACCAAGTTCAAAACTTGACTTACTTCCATGGATACTATCTCAGATTATTTGGCATTTAGCCAAATCCCGGAGTCAGGGCCCATCAACGCTTCTTTGTATATCACAGGTTTATCATTGTTGAACAACAATATCTCGTTTTACATATCATGAATGTTTGTACGATTTTTGTCTAACCTGTGTGGTTCAGCTGCGTACTTCTCTGAAGATTCAACAATCTTTGACAAGTTGCACTGTCCTCCCACTCACTCTTTTGTAAGAAACTATTTTTCTTCAAAATACATTGTTCTTAACAGCAAACAGTTTTGCTTTTGTGTAGTGATAGAGGAATACCAAAACTTTTGGCATAACCTTAACAAAGTAGCACTTATCTGATTTGGGGTTTTGAGTATGTCAAACATATGCCTCATATACCCAAATTTTAAGAAAATACAACATGGTTTTAACAGTCCATACCACATCTAATATGGTGTCATTTCAACAGATTTGATGGTGCTCTTTTCAGTGTAAAAGCTGTAGTCACTAACGCATAACTTTAATAAGTATAATGGCAAATTGATAACCGTCATATTTGATCTTACCGTGTCATACATGGCTTGATTACATCTCTCGAACACTTTACTCATAGTGGTGTTCCGGGAGACGCAAGTTATGATACTTCTTCACAACTCATCAGACGTTCGCCAAACTTGTAACTCAAATATTACTTTCTACAATCTAATTTGCAGAAGCTTCATTTTCTCGTTACAATGAGTTTCTATTTCACTCTAAAATTCCTTGAACATTTCAAAGATTTCAGACGTATGTCTCTATTGAACAGATATCCACATATCTACTTCAACTCATGAGTGAAGATAGGGAATCCACTGCACACAACTACACTTATTGGACTACACACATCATCATGTATGATTACCAATGGTTTAGTTGCCCGTTCATGTATGGCCTATTAACGGTGTTTTAGTCACATTACTTCGAGACAAAGATCGCAAGCGTCAAGTGATTCATAATCATATGACTCGAAAGTCCATCACTTATGAAATTCTTCATGCATGTTATGTCACTTGTGATAAACGGCAGTGCCACATCTATGTGGTATTTCTGTCAGTCTTGCGACGTTTAGCGTCAGTGTTATGGATGTTTAGTATTATTATCAAGATTCATAACATACACCCTATTCATAATGGAAGTATGGCCTTTACGTTATTCATCGCTTTGAACAACTCTCTTGCAACAAACATGATTCAAAATGATGTTTTGCAACAAGGCTAAAGTGTAGTAACAATTTACTCAACTCTAAAATGAATTATGAAGATAATCATAGAGTCAACACACGGTATAGTAAACCTTTTACCGTGTTCCCGAGCGTGTCAAAACTCATCATTAGCTAGTCATAAAGGCCATAGTATTTCTTGCATCGAGTTGCAACAATATGCAATCGATGTGATATTCCGGTGATCAACAGTTTAATCACAATATACAAAATCCACAATTAACTGCTTAATCATGATTCCCAAGAATTACACCTCTTGACCAGCAATGAATTCATCTATAACTCCGTATGACTTTCATTTCTGAGCTGGTTATTCCAGTCTTCTTTCGTTTTTCCTTTATACGTATCATAGTTCTATTTCCAATGTCACTCCTACTCACAGAAGATCACACATGATCAAGGGTGGCGCAGGCCATGGACTTTCCGGCGTGTAAGTCTTACTAACACCCTATGGAACTTCCTTTCCCTTAATCCTCATCATCATATGATCATTGTTCTTCTGGATCCCACACTTATCAGTTTTGTTTAGAGCACAATGAACATTTTCACTAATGCTTACAATCATACATTGTACTAGATATGTTATATCCAACATTAATTGTCTTACTACTGAAAACTTATTTTTCAGTTCCATGAATATAACATAACTATCCCAAACTTTTCGAAGTTCGGGTTTCATGGTGGTGAAGACAATGCACTTAGCTGTCGTGGAATTCTAGCATTTTGGATTATGGACATAAGTCACATCATCCATAGCATCAGTGGGAGAGCATCAAAAATTTGCGATAGGACAAGCTCCTTCTCGACACTATTGAGGATAGTCCTCACAATACGGTACCAATTGTAAAGTTTTTACCAGATAAAACAGTTTATCAAAATCAATTGGGAAGGTGGTAACGCGAGCCATTATTCTACAACGATAATGCAAATACTAAGACTTTGTTCATAATTAAGTTGCACTTGTGATTAATCAATTTAATTACTTAGTGCGCTCCCACTCAGATCAATATCTCTCGTAATTGATGCTGGAGTGATTCAAGATCCAACCCAATCGTCCGCCATTGATGTGACATCACTGATGACTTGGACTGGACCGGTAAGCCAACTTGCCAATCACACCAAAGGTGATTCTTGTTCATCTTTCGATGGGCGTGTTCCGGTAGCAAACTTTTATCCAAACCGTCAAGACAACCAAGTGTAATTCGCTGTGTGTTCTTTTAACACACCCGCCTTTTATGCGTCACACACGTGTGCACCCATGTGACATGACCTGCTCCGGTGTGAAACATAGTATAGACGGTGCTACAGTTGGGAGAACACTATCAACTTGATATTGTTTTGCGAGAGATCACCCTAATAAAATACGACTACCGCGCATCAAACAAGGGTGCATCAAAGGGATAAACATCACAGGAAGTTCATAAAATTATGTGATATGATATAGCCCTTTGCTTCGTGAAGTCTTCATTATCTTCACGTCGTCGTGGTTGAAGTCACCGTGTCCACCAACTTTGTCCTTGGTGCCGGGACCAACACCACGGCTTTCGGCATGTGCGTCGGGGTCCACCTCCGCATCGTAGATCATCACCTTGCATCTATCTATTGCTTTGCCTCGAGCTAATAAACAGTTCTGGCATGCAGGCCATAATTAAGTGACAATCATAGGACTCCAGTCATCATGCCGTACCACGACACGCAGGTTGCGAATAAATATTACATAACATATAGCATCTCATACAAACACATTGCAAATCTTGAAAGCTATACCACATCACATGCATACTCTGCAAAAACGAGTTAGATCGCCATCTACACGGGTTGTTGCAACTTTTATCGTGGTTGTTAAGCAGGTTTACAAGGCAAACGAGAAACCCTAGACAAAACAAAAACACGATAGTTCTTTTGTTGCTAGTTTAACATACGGGGTGCGTGTAGCAACTAATGCCACAAGGCAAACTTCGTTAAACGCGTGACCCCCGTGTGGATTTGAGTTCATAAAATCCACAAGCCCGTTCATGTAAAATTTTCTATAGCAAGACTAGGATGAGATCCAAGGAATTTGATGTAGTCCATGATCAAGGCAACCAGCATACTAAGAGCAGCATAGAGGGATCATGGCAAAACTCAAACCTTGTAGCAAAATCACATCATGCCGTCGAGCAAAGAAAAGATCACATGATAGGGAAGCAAACAAGAAAATCAATGCCTCATATCAACATATGATCTACCTAAACATGCATCTAATCAAGGATCGCTCATGATACCACTGTTGGGAAACGTAGTAGAATTAAAAAAAATTTCGTGCCTACGTAACAAGAACCCAAGATCATCCAAGATAGATTGCATACAAGGTTTAGGTCTTTTCTCACCAACGGTTGCAGCGGAAGTAGAGTTGGTGAAGCTCGTGGACGTAGTGGAAGTAGATCTCGCAAGTTCTCCCACGAACAGTCCCTCGATCAATCCCACGAACAAGTCCCGCGATCTAGTCCCACGGACAAGTCCCATGAACGAGCTCCTCGAAGAAGGGTCGAAGGTACGACCCCTCCATTAGTATCCACACATCCCGTAGCAGCAATCCAGCAGCGCTCCGCCGTCCAGAGATGAACGCCACCGAGAAAACTAGAGGGAGAAAACCCTAACGGATTCCGATCTAGAACAGCGTCTAAACCGGGGTCTAATTGTGGAGCAACGGGTTTTAGAGGAGGGAGGGTGGCGCATAGGCCTTGGGGACAAGTTGTGCTGCGCCCCCCACCCCTCCCCCACATTATATAGGTGGCCAAGAGGCCCTTGGGGCGCAATAAGGGGGGTGGGGAGTCCAACTTGGACTCCCAAACCTCCCAAACCTTCCCACCGGAAACCTGCCATATTGGAGAGTTGGACTTTCCACCTGGAGGGGGATTCCTTCCCCTTGGTGTGCCCCCACCCCTTGGCCGGCCAGGGCAGCCTAGGTGGCTTGCCCCCCTAGGCTAGGGGCGCAGGGGAGTGGGTGGTACTGTCCGGAACCTTCTGGAACCTTCCATGACCTTCTAGAAGCTTCCAGGACCTTCCGGGACATACCGGGACCGTTTCGGGACATTCCGGACACTTCTGGAGCACTTCCAGGACCTTCCGAGACCGTTCTCAGACGTTCCGGAGCCATTTGGATAGTTTCCAAGACCATCCGAGTTACAATTTAAGCCACCAGATGACCGCGAAGGTTGTCGGGACGCCCAGCGATTATCCGGAAACTATTCCGGTTGATCCAGGACTTCCCCAGTACCATTCTCATATGTTCCGGAACCACCTGGGACTACTCCAGAGTGATCCGTACATAACCTTAAATACCCAGAACTACTTCTGGTGCCCTTATGAATAATTCCATAAATCTCCGGAACTACTTCCAGTACCCGTATGAACTATTCTGCTTTGCTTCCACTAAACCTTCTACCATACTAGTATTCTAACAGACTACTGCTCGTTAAGTGTGTGACCCAATAGGTTCGGTATAATGCGGACATGACTCAGAACATCTTCCGTACATAGGTCAACAGCCTTTTGTCAATAGCCAATAATCAACAGCGGAGCCATGGACACCCATGTTGACTCCCGCACATACCCGAAGAAACTTCGAGTGAACCATTATGTTTAGTCATGTACCATTCCCTTTGCTTCGCGATATATGACAAAGTTAGAGGAGAGAAGTTTGGCACCCATGTGTAACAACTTTTGAACACAAGCCACTCGTTATCCTCTTTGCTCGTTTGTCCCTTTTCTCGTTATCGTATTCCGGTATCCCCGTGACTGAATGACAATGCGTCTGGCCAGACTATAATGGATACCGTCATACCGAGTGGGCCCGAAGTGAATATCTTCTTCATCGTGAAGGAGAAAATCCCATTCTTGAACTATCACAGTCACTAGCCACACCATCTGACATACCCAGAACTTATTTTACTACTTCCCATTTACGGGAGGATTCATCTAAGAACTAAAGCATGTCTTCCTGTGTGAAGCAACTCGATACTCTCATGGTCTAAGGAATTACGTATATGATAACATTTCATGATATGACTTATAACGTTGTTACGATGTGATCTCTAAGTATATCATTCAATACTGGGGTCGGTTCAACATCATTGTTGTGCTAACAATATGTTCCCATTGCTACTGACATCCTTGTTACAAGAACAATGTCCATGATTAAGAAAACGTAATCATCAGCTAGCACATGAGCTGGTCTTAGAGGCTAAACCAGGAACTCTTGGTGTTTACATTTCCACACATGCAAATGAGTTTTCTTCTGAATCTCACAGTCAGGGTCATTGCAATTATAGCACAGAAATATAAACATTAATTACGAACGTGGAAATATATATAATAACATTTTATTATTGCCTCTAAGGCATATTTCCAACAGTCTCCCACTTGCACTAGAGTCAATAATATTGTCAGTGCTTGAGAACTTTACACCTATGGCATACCGGTGTAATAAATGCCTCATTTGTGGTATAGACCTCATCTTCGGATCTGACGTTTCAGGCCCGTTTGTATCTTGCATATCTTCGCGTTTTCACGCTATCATAAAATTCACTAATTTTATCAGTTTAGCTTTGTATATGTTTGAATCATTTGGTAGGACCTTGGTTCCTTAGAATAAGTCATGAAATCATTCATCAATGTTCCATGAGCTTCAAGCATCTAGGAAACCATACCATGTTCATAAATGAACTGATGATTCAAAATACCCTCCCTTGTTACTTCTTTAAGCAACAATATACTTAGCCTCTGTTATAGAATTCGCCACAGTATCTAACTTTAACACAGTTCCTTCATACTGTGCCACCCTTATGTGTGAAACACATAATCCCAATTAAAATCGAAAATCGATCGGAGTAAGTATGAAGACTGAATTGGTGTAACTGTTTACATCAAAATTCAGCTGGTGTAACTTGTTACAACGAGCTCTTCATTATCTCCATTTTCCGAGAAACATATCTTATCTATCATAAGTTTAACTTTTCACTGTTTGTCCAATGATCAACATATTGATCACTTTGGTATCTTGCTCATAACCTTTTGAAGCACTGGACATATCTGGTCGTTTTACATATTATGGTGTACATGATTAATCCAAACACACATGTGAGTGGAATTCAATTCATGTGTTTTGCTTATTTTTGTTCATGAACACTGATTTCCGCAAACAACTTTTCACCGTGACCTCGGCAAGAACATCCTTCTTGGCGTTTTCATACTAAACTACTTTAGTATCATGTCAACATGTAACGTTGGATTTAGCATGATCAAGCACTTACTATCTGCATAGATCAATGTGCTCAATACAAATGCTATATTAGCCCAAGTTCTTCAACTGAAAACTATTTCCAATGAAGTCCTTATTCGTGTCAAGAAATTTATATAATTTCCAATCAACAATATGTCATCTACATAAGATTTTAGAAATATCATTCAGCTCCCACTTACTTTCTTGAACATTCAAGCATCTTCGTTATTCCTGATGAAAACAAACTCTTTTGGCAATTTCATCATAACGAAAATTCCAACTCCATTATGCTAGCTCCAGTCCATCACTGGATATCCAAGGCTTGCATCTATTTTAGCATCCTTTGAATCGACAAAACATTCCGGTCGTATCACGTATACGTCCTTTGTTATATTTCCATGTAGGAACTTTGTTTTGACGTTCATTCTACCATATCCTATAAATGAGATATGTAGTAATTGCTAGTATAACCCGAACTGACTAAAGCATTTCTACGGTCGACACTATTTTGCCGTAGTCAACCTTTGAACTTGCTAGAAATCAATTTTCCAACGAGTTGAGCTTTATGGATAAAACAATTTCATCCGAATCAATTATAGATCCATATATATATTCTTCAGACTTTTAGTCTTTCCGAGGGTCTACCAAGTTCAAAACTTGACTTACTTCCATGGATACTATCTCAGATTATTTGGCATTTAGCCAAATCCCGGAGTCAGGGCCCATCAACGCTTCTTTGTATATCACAGGTTTATCATTGTTGAACAACAATATCTCGTTTTACATATCATGAATGTTTGTACGATTTTTGTCTAACCTGTGTGGTTCAGCTGCGTACTTCTCTGAAGATTCAACAATCTTTGACAAGTTGCACTGTCCTCCCACTCACTCTTTTGTAAGAAACTATTTTTCTTCAAAATACATTGTTCTTAACAGCAAACAGTTTTGCTTTTGTGTAGTGATAGAGGAATACCAAAACTTTTGGCATAACCTTAACAAAGTAGCACTTATCTGATTTGGGGTTTTGAGTATGTCAAACATATGCCTCATATACCCAAATTTTAAGAAAATACAACATGGTTTTAACAGTCCATACCACATCTAATATGGTGTCATTTCAACAGATTTGATGGTGCTCTTTTCAGTGTAAAAGCTGTAGTCACTAACGCATAACTTTAATAAGTATAATGGCAAATTGATAACCGTCATATTTGATCTTACCGTGTCATACATGGCTTGATTACATCTCTCGAACACTTTACTCATAGTGGTGTTCCGGGAGACGCAAGTTATGATACTTCTTCACAACTCATCAGACGTTCGCCAAACTTGTAACTCAAATATTACTTTCTACAATCTAATTTGCAGAAGCTTCATTTTCTCGTTACAATGAGTTTCTATTTCACTCTAAAATTCCTTGAACATTTCAAAGATTTCAGACGTATGTCTCTATTGAACAGATATCCACATATCTACTTCAACTCATGAGTGAAGATAGGGAATCCACTGCACACAACTACACTTATTGGACTACACACATCATCATGTATGATTACCAATGGTTTAGTTGCCCGTTCATGTATGGCCTATTAACGGTGTTTTAGTCACATTACTTCGAGACAAAGATCGCAAGCGTCAAGTGATTCATAATCATATGACTCGAAAGTCCATCACTTATGAAATTCTTCATGCATGTTATGTCACTTGTGATAAACGGCAGTGCCACATCTATGTGGTATTTCTGTCAGTCTTGCGACGTTTAGCGTCAGTGTTATGGATGTTTAGTATTATTATCAAGATTCATAACATACACCCTATTCATAATGGAAGTATGGCCTTTACGTTATTCATCGCTTTGAACAACTCTCTTGCAACAAACATGATTCAAAATGATGTTTTGCAACAAGGCTAAAGTGTAGTAACAATTTACTCAACTCTAAAATGAATTATGAAGATAATCATAGAGTCAACACACGGTATAGTAAACCTTTTACCGTGTTCCCGAGCGTGTCAAAACTCATCATTAGCTAGTCATAAAGGCCATAGTATTTCTTGCATCGAGTTGCAACAATATGCAATCGATGTGATATTCCGGTGATCAACAGTTTAATCACAATATACAAAATCCACAATTAACTGCTTAATCATGATTCCCAAGAATTACACCTCTTGACCAGCAATGAATTCATCTATAACTCCGTATGACTTTCATTTCTGAGCTGGTTATTCCAGTCTTCTTTCGTTTTTCCTTTATACGTATCATAGTTCTATTTCCAATGTCACTCCTACTCACAGAAGATCACACATGATCAAGGGTGGCGCAGGCCATGGACTTTCCGGCGTGTAAGTCTTACTAACACCCTATGGAACTTCCTTTCCCTTAATCCTCATCATCATATGATCATTGTTCTTCTGGATCCCACACTTATCAGTTTTGTTTAGAGCACAATGAACATTTTCACTAATGCTTACAATCATACATTGTACTAGATATGTTATATCCAACATTAATTGTCTTACTACTGAAAACTTATTTTTCAGTTCCATGAATATAACATAACTATCCCAAACTTTTCGAAGTTCGGGTTTCATGGTGGTGAAGACAATGCACTTAGCTGTCGTGGAATTCTAGCATTTTGGATTATGGACATAAGTCACATCATCCATAGCATCAGTGGGAGAGCATCAAAAATTTGCGATAGGACAAGCTCCTTCTCGACACTATTGAGGATAGTCCTCACAATACGGTACCAATTGTAAAGTTTTTACCAGATAAAACAGTTTATCAAAATCAATTGGGAAGGTGGTAACGCGAGCCATTATTCTACAACGATAATGCAAATACTAAGACTTTGTTCATAATTAAGTTGCACTTGTGATTAATCAATTTAATTACTTAGTGCGCTCCCACTTAGATCAATATCTCTCGTAATTGATGCTGGAGTGATTCAAGATCCAACCCAATCGTCCGCCATTGATGTGACATCACTGATGACTTGGACTGGACCGGTAAGCCAACTTGCCAATCACACCAAAGGTGATTCTTGTTCATCTTTCGATGGGCGTGTTCCGGTAGCAAACTTTTATCCAAACCGTCAAGACAACCAAGTGTAATTCGCTGTGTGTTCTTTTAACACACCCGCCTTTTATGCGTCACACACGTGTGCACCCATGTGACATGACCTGCTCCGGTGTGAAACATAGTATAGACGGTGCTACAGTTGGGAGAACACTATCAACTTGATATTGTTTTGCGAGAGATCACCCTAATAAAATACGACTACCGCGCATCAAACAAGGGTGCATCAAAGGGATAAACATCACAGGAAGTTCATAAAATTATGTGATATGATATAGCCCTTTGCTTCGTGAAGTCTTCATTATCTTCACGTCGTCGTGGTTGAAGTCACCGTGTCCACCAACTTTGTCCTTGGTGCCGGGACCAACACCACGGCTTTCGGCATGTGCGTCGGGGTCCACCTCCGCATCGTAGATCATCACCTTGCATCTATCTATTGCTTTGCCTCGAGCTAATAAACAGTTCTGGCATGCAGGCCATAATTAAGTGACAATCATAGGACTCCAGTCATCATGCCGTACCACGACACGCAGGTTGCGAATAAATATTACATAACATATAGCATCTCATACAAACACATTGCAAATCTTGAAAGCTATACCACATCACATGCATACTCTGCAAAAACGAGTTAGATCGCCATCTACACGGGTTGTTGCAACTTTTATCGTGGTTGTTAAGCAGGTTTACAAGGCAAACGAGAAACCCTAGACAAAACAAAAACACGATAGTTCTTTTGTTGCTAGTTTAACATACGGGGTGCGTGTAGCAACTAATGCCACAAGGCAAACTTCGTTAAATGCGTGACCCCCGTGTGGATTTGAGTTCATAAAATCCACAAGCCCGTTCATGTAAAATTTTCTATAGCAAGACTAGGATGAGATCCAAGGAATTTGATGTAGTCCATGATCAAGGCAACCAGCATACTAAGAGCAGCATAGAGGGATCATGGAAAAACTCAAACCTTGTAGCAAAATCACATCATGCCGTCGAGCAAAGAAAAGATCACATGATAGGGAAGCAAACAAGAAAATCAATGCCTCATATCAACATATGATCTACCTAAACATGCATCTAATCAAGGATCGCTCATGATACCACTGTTGGGAAACGTAGTAGAATTAAAAAAAATTTCGTGCCTACGTAACAAGCACCCAAGATCATCCAAGATAGATTGCATACAAGGTTTAGGTCTTTTCTCACCAACGGTTGCAGCGGAAGTAGAGTTGGTGAAGCTCGTGGACGTAGTGGAAGTAGATCTCGCAAGTTCTCCCACGAACAGTCCCTCGATCAATCCCACGAACAAGTCCCGCGATCTAGTCCCACGGACAAGTCCCATGAACGAGCTCCTCGAAGAAGGGTCGAAGGTACGACCCCTCCATTAGTATCCACACATCCCGTAGCAGCAATCCAGCAGCGCTCCGCCGTCCAGAGATGAACGCCACCGAGAAAACTAGAGGGAGAAAACCCTAACGGATTCCGATCTAGAACAGCGTCTAAACCGGGGTCTAATTGTGGAGCAACGGGTTTTAGAGGAGGGAGGGTGGCGCATAGGCCTTGGGGACAAGTTGTGCTGCGCCCCCCACCCCTCCCCCACATTATATAGGTGGCCAAGAGGCCCTTGGGGCGCAATAAGGGGGGTGGGGAGTCCAACTTGGACTCCCAAACCTCCCAAACCTTCCCACCGGAAACCTGCCATATTGGAGAGTTGGACTTTCCACCTGGAGGGGGATTCCTTCCCCTTGGTGTGCCCCCACCCCTTGGCCGGCCAGGGCAGCCTAGGTGGCTTGCCCCCCTAGTCTAGGGGCGCAGGGGAGTGGGTGGTACTGTCCGGAACCTTCTGGAACCTTCCATGACCTTCTAGAAGCTTCCAGGACCTTCCGGGACATACCGGGACCGTTTCGGGACATTCCGGACACTTCTGGAGCACTTCCAGGACCTTCCGAGACCGTTCTCAGACGTTCCGGAGCCATTTGGATAGTTTCCAAGACCATCCGAGTTACAATTTAAGCCACCGGATGACCGCGAAGGTTGTCGGGACGCCCAGCGATTATCCGGAAACTATTCCGGTTGATCCAGGACTTCCCCAGTACCATTCTCATATGTTCCGGAACCACCTGGGACTACTCCAGAGTGATCCGTACATAACCTTAAATACCCAGAACTACTTCTGGTGCCCTTATGAACAATTCCATAAATCTCCGGAACTACTTCCAGTACCCGTATGAACTATTCTGCTTTGCTTCCACTAAACCTTCTACCATACTAGTATTCTAACAGACTACTGCTCGTTAAGTGTGTGACCCAATAGGTTCGGTATAATGCGGACATGACTCAGAACATCTTCCGTACATAGGTCAACAGCCTTTTGTCAATAGCCAATAATCAACAGCGGAGCCATGGACACCCATGTTGACTCCCGCACATACCCGAAGAAACTTCGAGTGAACCATTATGTTTAGTCATGTACCATTCCCTTTGCTTCGCGATATATGACAAAGTTAGAGGAGAGAAGTTTGGCACCCATGTGTAACAACTTTTGAACACAAGCCACTCGTTATCCTCTTTGCTCGTTTGTCCCTTTTCTCGTTATCGTATTCCGGTATCCCCGTGACTGAATGACAATGCGTCTGGCCAGACTATAATGGATACCGTCATACCGAGTGGGCCCGAAGTGAATATCTTCTTCATCGTGAAGGAGAAAATCCCATTCTTGAACTATCACAGTCACTAGCCACACCATCTGACATACCCAGAACTTATTTTACTACTTCCCATTTACGGGAGGATTCATCTAAGAACTAAAGCATGTCTTCCTGTGTGAAGCAACTCGATACTCTCATGGTCTAAGGAATTACGTATATGATAACATTTCATGATATGACTTATAACGTTGTTACGATGTGATCTCTAAGTATATCATTCAATACTGGGGTCGGTTCAACATCATTGTTGTGCTAACAATATGTTCCCATTGCTACTGACATCCTTGTTACAAGAACAATGTCCATGATTAAGAAAACGTAATCATCAGTTAGCACATGAGCTGGTCTTAGAGGCTAAACCAGGAACTCTTGGTGTTTACATTTCCACACATGCAAATGAGTTTTCTTCTGAATCTCACAGTCAGGGTCATTGCAATTATAGCACAGAAATATAAACATTAATTACGAACGTGGAAATATATATAATAACATTTTATTATTGCCTCTAAGGCATATTTCCAACAAGCCATTTGTTAAACTTGTCTTTACTAAGACATAATTTGCTTTCGTTGATGTTTGATGTAATGTTGGATCACATCCATGTGATCTCCGCTTGTAATACAACTACTATGTCTGCTCTGTTTAGCAGAAGTTATAAAGACTGAGTTTGTAGAGTTCATGTTGTGATTACCATCTGTTTATACTAGACATGTGTGCTGCGTGTATGATTATAACATGCATGTCTTAGTATGGGTTTTTGTGACCTTAGTTGTGATTTGGCTGGCGGTCTTTTATACACCAAGTGGCCCTTAGATGTGCACAGCTTGGGGCATCGCGATGCGATTGCTCGTGACTCTGTCACGTGCACACTTTGTTGTATGATCGAGCCCTCCCTAGACCCCGACTAAGTGATCGGGCTGGTGTAAGTCTATGTAAGGGTTATGATTCAATCGATAACATGGTTGAGGCGACTTGTCTATGAGTATGGTATTCACCACCCATAAGCATTTAGACTTGTGAGAGGACGATGAGGACCCATCTCAGTTGATCATCCGGCCTGGATGGGATGCCCCTTACGTTCGATGCTTACCGAGAGTGATCTGTGCTTGGCCTTGTCTGCTTAGACAAGTGGGTACGGCTCTCGGCTCTCCATGTGATTGCATTGTGACCGGAATTACATACGCTAACCCCGGGTCCCGACAGACTTGGTATCAGAGCAGGACTGCCTGTAGGATTATCAAACCATTGGCCGATGTCGAGTCTAGCATTCTATACTTATATAGTTACTTTGGGTATAAGGGAACAACGTAAGGCTTCTTTTTTCTCCTTACCCTCATCGATCTGAGTTCTGAGTCATCCTCATCTTATTCTACGGGAAGATAGGACTAGGCTCATCTATGTCTTTACTAGGACATCTCGTTGACTGCTTCTTTGTAGCTGTAGGAGTGTTGTGGTCTTTCTGAGCCATCATTCCATAGTGTTTCTGTGGAAGTGATGTCCGTTATCCTGTAGGTTGTCTCAATTTCCATCCCGGTGCAGCCGTTATGCTGTCCGTTTGTGGCTTTGATGCTATTGCATTATAGTCTTCTATCTTAGCATAGATTTGTGTCCTAAATCCTATTCTGATTGTTGATTCTTATCACACAGAATGTTAGGTGCAAATCAAGGTGTTGATCCCAGTTCCGGTAACATAGACGGTGAAGAACCTCCACCACCAACCTCAACGGCAGAAATCATGTTGGAGGCTGAAAGAAATCGTCTTGATCAGACACATCTTCTCGAGCGCATTGAGGAGAACACTTTTCGTCAGCATCATAGTGTTGTCACCATCCAGGACTTCATTCTCCTCAACCCGCCAGTATTCTGATGTTCTTCCAAGCCCCTTGATGCCGATGATTGGCTTCGTTCCCTCGAGCGTAAGCTTGAGACAGCCCATGTTGCTCTCGGTGATCGTGTGCTATTCGCGGCATACTTTCTGGAAGGTGCTGCTCTTCAGTGGTGGGAGAATTTTGTAGCAATGCAACCCATAGGTCACGTGGTGACTTGGCAAGAGTTTTGTGATGACTTCCGAGGTTACCATATTCCGGATCAGCTGATGGAGCGCAAGAGAGAAGAATTTTGCAATCTGAACCAAGGAAAGATGACTGTTCATGAGTATCGGACTGAGTTCACTCGTCTAGCACGTTATGCCCAAGAAGAAGTATCCACCGACGCCAAGAAACAAGCAAGGTTCCGCAAGGGACTTAGCCCTGTTCTTCGTCATGACCTGAATCTTCACGAGTTCGTCAATTTCAAGGACTTGGTCGACAAATCCTTCAAGGCCGAGTATGGAAATGAGTTGTATGAAGAGTCTCGCAAGCGTGATCGTGAGTTTTCCCAATCTTCTGGCCCAGTTTCTCGAAAACGATGTGTATGGATTCCCTTCAGTGACGCCAGTCATGCTGTAAGTGCTTCTAGACCACCAACCACCATATATCGTCCACCTCAACCCAATCTTCCTCCTTGGAATTTTGTTGGACAATCAAGTGCTCAAGTTCCTTTCATTCCACGTGGTGTTTGTTTCCAATGTGGAAAATCATGTCACAATGTTCGAGAGTGTCCCAAAAATCATGTAGCCACCACACCTAATACAAAGCAAGCCTTTCGTCGTGGTAAGCCACCACCCAAAACTTCCAATGTCAAGCCTCCTGCCTATGAATATGGTTATGTGAATCACGTATCCATTCTAGATTCCCACAAATCAACCGATGTTGTACTCGGGACCCTTCCTGTGAATTCCACCCCAGCTTCGGTTCTTTTTGACCCAGGAGCATCTCACTCATTCATATCCCAGGATTTTGCACTGTCACATGACATCTCCTTTTCGATGTTATCCACCCCCTTAGTTGTACAAGCCCCTGGATCTAGATGGCACACCACCATGGTGAGTCATGAAAATGAAGTTGCAATTGAGGGTTTAGTATTCCTTGCCTCACTTATAGCCCTCAAGTCTTCAGACATTGATGTAATCCTAGGAATGGATTGGTTATCAAGACAGAATGCTGTCCTTGATTGTAAAGCCAAGTCAGTGAAACTAACTCATCCATCAGGCCAGACAATCAAGTACACCTCACCAAGCTCTAAATCCTAGGTGCATTCTTTGAATGTGCTTCCTCTTCCAGACCTTGAAGATATTTCGGTGGTTCGTGACTTCCCGGATGTCTTTCCAAAAGAGTTGCCAGGAATACCACTTGACAGATCTGTAGAGTTTGTTGTAGATCTTATCCCAGGAACCGACCCAATATCCAGACGCCCATATAGAATGGCCCCACGTGAGTTAGCTGAGCTCAAAATCCAACTTGAAGCTTCGTTGGCAAAAGGCTTCATCCGCCCTAGCTCATCGCCATGGGGTTGCCCCGTTCTGTTCGTAACGAAGAAAGATGGAACAGAAAGGATGTGCGTAGACTATCGCCCGCTAAATCTAGCGACGATAAAGAACAAGTACCCACTGCCCAGGATCAATGATCTTTATGATAAACTTGCTGGATCCTCTGTCTTCTCCAAGATGGATTTGAGATTAGGATATCATCAAATCAAAATCAGAAATGAGGACATTCCCAAAACGGCTTTTACTACTCGATATGGTCTTTACGAGTACACCGTCATGTCCTTCGGTTTAACCAATGCCCCAGCCACTTTTTCGCTCTTGATGAATTCGATCTTCATGGAGTATTTGGACAAGTTTGTCGTAGTTTACCTCGATGACATCCTTATATACTCGAAGAACGAAGAAGAACATGCTGAGCATCTTAGGCTGGTATTGATGAAACTTAGAGAGCATGCCTTTATGCTAAATTCTCCGAGTGTGAATTTTGGCTACCAGAAGTGACCTACTTAGGCCACGTGATTTCTGCAAAAGGAATTGCTGTCAATCCCGAGAGAGTTCAAGCCGTACTTGACTGGACTCCACCTGAATCGGTTAAGCAAGTTAGGAGTTTTCTTGGCTTAGCAAGCTATTGTCGCCCCTTCGTCGAGAACTTTTCTAAAGTTGCAAGGCCTCTAACTGAACTCCTCAAGAAAGAGAAGAAATTCGAATGGACCCCCAAGTGCGAGGAAAGCTTCCAAGAGCTAAAAACAAGATTGACTTCTGCACCCGTACTTGCGCCTCCAGACACCAAAAAGGATTTCGAGATCTTTTGTGATGCTTCACGGCAAGGGTTAGGATGCATACTTATGCAAGATAGACATGTGGTAGCTTATGCTTCACGTCAGTTGCGTCCACATGAAGAGAACTATCCTACCCATGATCTTGAACTCTCTGTCGTAGTTCATGCCCTGACAACTTGGCGACATTACCTCCTTGGTAATCGTTGTGAGATCTATTCCAACCACCAAAGCCTCAAATACATATTCACCCAGCCAGATCTTAATCTCAGGAAAAGACGCTGGATTGAGTTGATAAAAGATTATGACTTAGGAATTTATTACACCCCAAGCAAAGCCAATGTCATGGCTGATGCACTAAGTCGCAAGTCGTATTGTAACAACCTCATGTTACAACAGTATCAACCACTTCTTCATGAGGAATTTCGAAAGCTCAACCTCGAGATTGTTCCTTGTGGATCTCTTTTCAACTTGGTGGAGAAACCAACCCTTGAGGATCAAATCATAGTTGCCCAAAGGCGTGCACGAGGTGTTCGCCGGATCAAGGAGAACATTGCTAGCGGAGTTGCTAAATGTTTCTCCACAGGTAGTAAAGGAATGGTATTCTTTGAAAATCGTTTGGTAGTACCTAAGAATAGGGACATAAGGCAACTCATCCTTAAAGAAGCCCATGACACACCCCTCTCGATTCATCCCGGTAGCACAAAAATGTACCGAGATCTACGCCAGAGATTTTGGTGGACTAGGATGAAGAGAGACATTGCTCGATATGTTGCCGAATGTGATGTTTGTCGTCGCATTAAGGACGAACACCAAAGACCTGCTGGTACTCTTCAACCTTCGCCTATTCTCGAGTGGAAATGGGACAAAGTCGGTATGGACTTCATCACCGGCTTTCCAAAAACCCAGAAAGGAAATGATGCCATCTTCGTTGTCATTGACAGACTTTCCAAAGTTGCTCACTTTCTTCCCGTTCGCGATTCTATAACTGCTAGCCAGTCAGCGGACTTGTACGTCTCTAGAATTGTGTCTCTTCACGGTGTTCCTTTGGAAATCAATTCTGATCATGGTAGCCTTTTCACCTCTAGATTTTGGGGAAGCTTCCAACATGCTATGGGAACTCATCTCTCCTTTAGTACAGCTTTCCATCCTCAGTCTAGCGGTCAAGTCGAAAGGGTTAACCAAATTCTCGAGGACATGCTCAGAGCTTGTGTTATCTCATTCGGAAAGAATTGGGAGAAATCTCTTCCATTTGCCGAATTTGCTTATAACAATAGTTTTCAATCTAGTCTGAACATGGCTCCTTTTGAACTCCTATATGGACAACGATGTCGAACACCCCTAAACTGGTCAGAAACCGGTGAAAGACAATTCTTTGGACCGGATATGATCATGGAAGAAGAACAACAAGTTTGCATTGTTCGTGATCAATTGAAAGCAGCCCAGTCTCATCAGAAAAGCTACTATGATCGTCATCATAGGCAAGAGAGCTACAATCTGGATGAGAAGGCTTACCTTCGGGTTACTCCTCTGAAGGGAACCCAAAGATTCGGTATCAAAGGCAAGTTGGCCCCACGTTACATCGGACCTTTCCGCATTCTTGCTAAACGTGGAGGAGTTGCCTACCAACTTGAACTACCCCCGCACCTTTCCCGAGTACATGATGTATTCCATGTGTCACAACTCAGGCGTTGCTTCAAGGACCCCATCCGCGAAGTAGACCATGAAACGCTTGATCTCCAAGATGACCTTTCTTATCGAGAGTACCCCGTTCGTATTCTTGATTCGGCAGAGCGTGTCACTCGTCGTCAGAAGATTAAGTTTCTGAAAGTGCAATGGTCACACCACTCTGAGAGAGAAGCCACGTGGGAAAGAGAAGACCGTCTCCATGCCGAGTACCCCTCCTTCCTCCCGCAGACTTCTGAATCTTGGGACGAGATTCTTTTGAGTGGGGGCGAGTTGTCACAACCCCAAGTTAGGTATGTGCTAGGATTAGCAAGTCACTTTGCTTCATGATAAAAAATTTCAAAAGAAATTGAAATGTGAGAGAAAAACCCCCCAGATGAATTTAATTCAAATGGCCAGATAAAAATTTGCTCCAAAAATTCCTTTTGCATTTTTGAAAAGTCTTATAAATGAGTGTGATCACATATAAAGTGATTTGGATTCAAACCCATGCTCATAGATTTTTCAAATATTCAAACAGGAGCATGGATTTAAATTTAAACCCCAATTTGAATTAAAGTTCAAATGATTTGATTTTTTAAAAAGTGCCAAACTTTATAAGTGGCTAGTATAATATAATATGAGGCCATATAAAAAGTTGCAACACTTTTAAAAATGCCTAGCTATTTATTTGCTAAGCTAAACAAAATTGCAAAAAAGAAAAGCAGAGAAGAAAAGGAATAAAAGAAAGCAACGCAAACCTCACTGGCCTCGGGCCCAACTAGACGCACCCGGCCCAAGCTCACTACCCCCGTGTCGTCTTCCTCCCCGCAGGCCGAAGCAGCTCGCTATCGAGCATGCCCCGGCCGGCGACCGCCACCGCGATGCCCTGGCCTCCAGGTGCCCCCCCGAGCCTCCTAGACGTGCCACGACGACGCTGGAGACGTCGTCCGCCTTTTCCCCCCTCCTCCAGAGCTTCTCCCCTTCTCTCCCTCGCCATTATCGTCGCCACCCGAGCGCACCGGAGCGCGCCACCGTGAGCATGCGTGGCCAGAGAGCTCCTTGAACCCAGCCGACGTGTCCAACGCACTCCTCGATGTCGTCTTCTTCTCCGTGCCAGAGGAATCGGCCCCGGGAGCCCGTAGCACGCCATCCCCTTCGTCTTCGTCTCGCCGGACCCGCAGTCGCCGTCATCGAATACTCCGGCCGCAGACCCTCTCCGACCTCGCCACTGCCTCCACTTCATCCGCGGTGAGCTCCTGCTTTGTCCCACCTAGCTTGCGGTCGCCCCCTTCGCCTGTACCATATTCCGCCATGGGAGTCGAGGCATGCCGCCGCCATGGATGAAGCTGCGCTCGGTCCCGTGCACCTAAGCCCCTACCTTGTTGTCCGTTGTGTTGTTGCACGCTCCAGGAACCCAACGCCTCTCGCCGTTCTCTTTTTTGCGCACGCTAGCAACCTCCTCGTGGAAACAGCACCACGGCCTCCGCCGTCTTCAACGCCGGCGACGACTCCTGCCACCCCCAAGATGCTGGCCTACCTCCCTCGACGCGCGGGAGCACGAGGGTCCCAACGGTGCAATCGGCGCACCAGATAACCCCCTGGAACGCCTTCCCCGTGCAGCGCCACCGTGCCCGTGGCCACCGGCGGCTAGCCGCCGGCGAGGCCACTTAATTAGGGTCTAACCCCCCTGTTAGTTGACCCCAGGTCAATGACAGGTGGGGCCCCCAGGCCTTAACCCCCCTTTGTTTAATTTAAACAGAGGGATTAAGCCCTGTGACACTGACCACTGGACCCCATGTGTCAGCCCCCCCTTGACGTCATGATGACGTCAGGCCTACGCAGTAAATAGAAATGAATTAAAGGATTACAGAGAAATTCCAGAAAATTCCAGAAAATGCAATAAACTTTGGAAATTCATAATAAATTCATTTTAACTCCAAATTGGACAAATAATATGTCTAAAATTATCATAAAAATCCAAAGAATATGAATATTGATTTTTTTGTATGTTTGACCAATTTAAATTGGGTGAACAGTGGCAAACATCCATATGGCTTTAATTTGAATTCAATTTTGGAGTGAATTTGCAAATTATTTTGCAACACACTTCTATTAGATGGATTCATCCACACATCAGAGGCTTTACCTCACCTTTACAACATCACTTCATGATCAACCATTTCAAATGAACATTCATGGTTTCAAATGCATTTGAAATTCATCGATAAATCAAATGGAGTTTGAATTTGCAATTCAATTGAAATATACTCCTTTTAAATAGAATTGTCCACACAATGCAACCATGAACATCACCATTACAATCTTATTCATGTGATTGTGCATTGTACATTATGTTGATCCTATGATTGTCATGTTGCTGATAGAAGTGGAGCCGGAACCCAAGATCACCCCCTTCGTTGAAGACACGGTCACCGTAACTGAACCTCGTCAGCAAGGCAAGCAAACCCCCATTGATCATGTCGATAAAAACCCATTTTTCCCTCTCAGTCTCGCTTATGCATGAAATAGGATGATCACCATGATAACGTTTCTACCGCATAGTTGAACCCAATCCTTTGCATGACCTATCATTTTGTCACAGTAGTAAGCAAACCACAATCCTAGAAAATGTAGGAGTTGGTTGATATCATGTGACCCCTGCATTTGTTACTGCTTATTGCATGCTTAGAGTTACAATGAGGTTACTCTTTTGTGAGTCGGGATGGTAGTGATCATGTTGATGATGGTGGAAATGTGTTGGTGAATCTACCCTAATACAAGGTGAACGATGAGAGGCTGTGTAGGAGTACACAGTGGGTTGTCTCGTTGAACACCGCCTTAAGTCCGAGTTCTTGTGTGGTGATCCAAGAAGAAGAGTACAACCACACATTGGGCTCACTGACCCCTCTCATCCTAGTACCTCACCCCGTTCGAACCCCAGAAGTCGCAGTAGTTCGGAGTTCTGGTAGGGCTGTGGCACGGTCTACGAAGTGGATGAACGGCTTTTCAAGACCGGCTTGGGACCCTGCACACATCGTTTGAGGCTGTACTGGAACCTCGGCCGGACTTCCATACGGATCCCCCTCAGATAGGCGACTCTCTTGACTAGAACAGAGCTGTGGGCGAAGTGCTGTGGTGGCATCCTCGCTGTCACCTCTTGAACGGTGACACGCAAAAGGCGGTAACTGATGACACGTGTGTGTAGCGATACACCCCTGCAGGGTTAACAAAACTATTCGAATAGCCGCGTCCGCGGTTAAGGACTGCTTGGAAAGCATAGCTTGATTATTAGACAACTTGAACTGGATACTTATAAAACTTATCAAGATAAGTGTGAGTGCTATGGCATGCTTTCTCGTGGGGAAGTCGAGGAAGGCACCATAGTGGTGTAATTGGTTGGAGAATGTAGTGGACTCGTGTATGCTTATTACCTCAAGTCTGGTACTCGTAGTTCAGGACTAGCCAAGTCAAAGCTGGCACTTCTGCTTTTGAACCCCACCTCCCTTTACCTTGATACATGTGCATGAGTAGTATAGTTCCTATGTAAGTCTTGCTGAGTACGACTTTGTACTCACGTTTTCTTATTCTATGTATTAGATGAACCCATCGACCCCGAAGGTGGATTCTCCCTGGAAATCGACGTCCGATCAAGCTAGTGTAGTCCCAGTCAGACGACTGTTCCCTCGTGGAAGGGCTTGTTTATAGATAAGGCTTCTCTAAGACATTTGTTAAACTTGTCTGTACTCAGACATACTTTGCTTCCGCATGTTTGATGTAATGTTGGATCACTTACTTGTGATCTCTGTGTGCACTCTGTAAGAGTTATCAATAAAGTTGTATACTTTGTAGATAATTGCAATGATACCTGCTGTTCATACTGGACATGTGTGCTGCGTGTATGATTATAACATGCATATCTTAGTATGGGTTTTCGAGACCTTAGTTATGATCTGGCTGGCGGTCTTTTATACACCAAGTGGCCCTTAGATGTGCGCAGCTTGGGGCATCGCGATGCGATTGTTCGAGACTCTGTCTCGTGCTAACTTAGATGTATGATCGAGCCCGCCCTAGACCCCGACTAAGTGATTGGGCTGGAGTAAGTCTATGTAAGAGTTATGATATAGTCGATAGTATGGTTGAGGCGACTTGTCTGCGAATATGGGAGTTCATCACCCATATCATTAGACTTGTGTGCGGACGATGAGGACCCATCTCAGATGATCATCCGGCCTGGATGGGATGCCCCTCACGTACGATGCTTTCCGAGAACGTTCTGTGCTTGGCCTTGTCTGCTTAGAAAAGTGGGTACGGTTCTCGGCTCTCCATATGACTATGTCGTAGCGGAACTTGCTTACGCTAACCCCGGGTCCCGACACGGCGAGTTCGTTGAACAGGCGACAGTTTCCCAGAGTGAGGCTCGATCTGATGTTTCCCCAGTTGTCTTCGAAGCAGTGGATCGTGCAGGGTCCTTATAGCTGTTCCCTGACCATGATCTTGCTGGATCCGGCGTGCCGTTTCCTCCTTGAGATTCAGAAGAACATTGCGTGGTCCGCTGGGTGCTCGTGGGCTCGCGGGTCGACTTCGATCCCTTCACTTATATTCTGGTTCCTTATGAGATTGGAGAATTTGTTTGGCCTTCGATCTGGGTCGTAGTATTCGCCGGTCCGAGTCTCAGAGTCGCTGTCCTGGTGGGCGGCGGCTGTCCGCTCAGCGGTGGGGCATCGAGTGGTCGGCGATCGTGTGGCTGTATAATTCGACTCGTCGGGTGGAGTCGCTTCGTAGAATCCTCGCGCCTGTCTTCTGGGTCGTCGTTTTCTTCCTTGTTGGCGATGATCTTGGCGGTCGCTTGTCTCGAACTCGGAGTCAGTGTCTTGTTGTGCGGCGGGTGCCTGGGTGGCGGTGGGTCGTTGAGTGGCCGGCAGGTCTTCTTCTTCATGTTGTGGTTCGTCGATCGGGATCTCCGTGTAGAACACTCGCGCCTTTCTTTTGGGTCGTCGAGTTCTTCTTCGCTGGCGGTGGGCTCGGTTGCCTCCGTAGTATTGGTCTTGGCACGGCTGCAGGCCGAGTGATCTTGCTGGGGCGGCGGAGATATTCATCGTGATCTTGAATTCCTCGGGTGGATTGCATCTGGTTCTTGCTCTTGAGTTGCGGCTTGCTGAAGACGGAACCGCCGAGATCGTAATTCCAACCTGCGTAGTTCCCACCGACGGCGCCAATTGACGGGGATGCACCCCGGAAAATCCCATGGTCATGGACCCTGGGTTAGTCATGAGAGGCACAGGTTGGACGATAAGCTCGTCGGCTAACAGGAGGATACGTTCCTACTCGATATTATTGATTGGACATGGAGATTACAGGGAAGCCGAGGCTAGTGCGCACAAGGCTAGGGTTACATATTGTGTATTGCTTGATCTCGACGTCTCCCCTCCTAGCCCTTATATACTAGGCTAGGTCTCGGGGAGTCCGTCCTGGATTACAGATGAGGTTTCCTAACCATAATCTTGTTCCGTACGGCAAGTTTGCACCTTCCTGATGACTCGCGGACTCCTACGTCGGTGCCACTAGTGGGCCAAGGCTGGGCCCAGGCGGCATCTTTGTGGGCCTTCTGTCTTCGGGTACACCGGGTAGGCTCATCCATAGGAGTCGTGGGGTCACCCCCTCGTCATGGGACAAGGAGGATGCCGAGTACGCCGCTGCGGGCATACCTAACCCCTTCCAGCAATACAAAGATGATCCGCAGACCGAATTCTTTGTGCGGGACCGGAGCTATAAGGACAAAGCAACCTCAAAAATAATTATCGATCCTAAGATTCAGGAGTTTACGACTGCCGTGGTAAGTAGTTTACCACACGACATTGTCGATTGAATTCTCGAGTGAAGTTCAAAATTTCTTAACGTTTCACATTCTTTTTTGCAGCAAGCGGAAATAAAAATCGCCTCATCGCAGGAGTCGTCGGTTAAGCCGGCCGGCTCGTGGGACAACGCCTTTAACAGGGCGTTGAACAAGGTCAAGAAGGTTGACGACGTGACGGCGAAGCCATCGTCAGCCGGCCGTGTGGTCGGCTTTGGTGCAGACCTAAATTTGTCCGAATATTATGGAAAACCGGCGGAGCAGTCCGGTTTGAGGGGGCGCAAGGCGAGAAGGACCAAAGAAGACGCCGCTTATGTTCGTGGACTGGAGGAGAAGGTGAACATGCTTCCGCAGCTTGTACAGGATGAAGTGGCGAAGACGATGAACGCTCTCCTTCCAGATATGATGCAGTCACTAGCGAATTGGCAAGCGCGTGGTGGACAAGGGCCCATACCAGTCCCCACCATGGTCGGCAGCAACTCGGGCACCGCGGCGCCTGCAGTCCCAACTTCCACCGTAGTTGTGGCTCCCGCACCGACTCCCGGCGTATTGGTGACTCCGGCCGCCAACACCGCGGCGGCGGTGCCGGACGTGATGGTAACTCCTCCAGCCACGATCGAGCAACCGGGGCATAACAATAATGCACCCGGCGGCAGTGCAAATAGGGCGACCGACACCACGGGAGGCAGCGCGCCCTCCGTCTCTTGCATGCCCGCCGTCATCGGTGGGGTCTCTTCACTAGACGACCTCGGCGCCCTCAAGGTAACTATAAGCGTCTGCAACTCAAACGAGGACTTCATCTCCTTGCCTTTTTAGTGGAATCTCTCTGATGCCCTACATGCATATATCTCTTTCGCAGTAGGACACTCCATGCATTCTATTACAAGTCGTGGACGGCGAGTGGAAGGATGTTGCCAAAGGTAAAATCATTCAACCACAAAATCGAATCATGCACAATATGCCGATGGCACCGGAGATGCATAGGGTTCAAATCTCTCTCGCGATTTCGGGCTACGAGAGAGTTGAACCTCCCATTCAACCCCTCGGATACGATGAGGACGAGCCGGCAGTCCTCAGTGACTGTTTCAGCCAAATATGCCTATGGCCGAAGAGCCAAATGCGTTTAATGACGGGGGAAAGCGGCACCACACCTAGGACAACACCGCTAGTCATCGTGTCGGCGCCACATGATCCCATCGGCGCACAACAAGAAGACTATGATCTTGATGATGATATCAACGCCGACCAGTTCATCAATACTTTGTATGATGCTGATGACTTATTCATTCCTCCTGCTGAAGGAGCCTATCAGCATGACGACGAAGCTCGCGGTCCAGCTGATCCTGCGGCGAAGCCTGCTTGCTCCACACGTCTCTTCGCGGCTTCTCAGGAGATGTCTCCAGCAGCTTGTGCCTTCACCGAGTCTCAAGCAGATGCCACAAGGAGATCTATTCTCAGCCCGTCCACACTCCATAAGGCGGCCACTGAGCAGATAAAGGCCGGTGACTGCTCAAAATCAGAAAATAAGAAGGGACGGAAAAGAAAGAAGAGCATCACTTCGAGTAGCCAACCTTCAATGCCGATCCGGGCTCAGGACGGGCCACCAAGACCCTAGGATATCTCGTTTGAAATCAATGTGGCTGGGAGGGCGATGCTACCTAAGTACATGCTTGACCTTGCAACTTCTGATATGCAGAGTGTGCATCATAGTATTATGGCATTAGAGAAGATTCTTCTTCGAGAAGAGAATCCCTCGTACCCGGTTTTCATGGCCAAAGTGCCACTCAACATGGGCTTCATCAACACTATCCCCGCGGATATGATAATCCTGCAGTTTTCGGAGATCTTCAATTTGTACCATCTCAAGCGGCTGGACCATAGTCTTATCCGTCTGTTCTCGCTCAGCCTTTCCATGAGTATCAGGAGAGATAAGACCCCGAGCGTCGCGATATTGTACCCTTCTACATGCGTGAAAGCATCTTGATGGATGACGCGGAAGCGGCTCTCGCGGCGGGGTACATCACAGACTTCATGCTACAGAACGTCGACAATGATTCATTTCTTATGACCTACTCTCCCAAGTAAGTCATTCGCTCGCCGCCGTAGCATATATGCTTTCTTAGCTTTCCATTGTCCTCTTCCAACATTCCTTTTGGATTGTTTTAATTATGCAGTGAGGATCAAGACTGCGTGCGCATCTGCTTTTCACCGCAACACTCGCATGCCGTGTATTTAGACTCGGGGAGTGTGAACAAGAAAGATTACAAGTATATCATGAGAGTTTTGGATGATGCTCTCGCCGGCTACATAAAAGCCGGAGGCAAGATGGTGAAGCACAAGTTCGGGAAGAATCAGCCTGACGTGAACGTGTTCAGCCACGTAACGCAGTTCCCGTGCGTCAAGCAGCCGGCTGGCAGTGTAAGGGATGCGTACTACGCCCTTCATCACATGAGGGCGATTGTACAGGAACAACGCAACCTTACATTGCCAAGTCATCTCAGAACATGGGCCGAAAGGAAGGCGGAAATCGCCGATGCAAATCTTAAGGAGGAGTTCTTTCACATCCAAGCGCAGATGGCCACTATCATCCGTCATGAAGTACAAATGAGGGGGTCGATCTTCCACTCGAACATTGCACCATCCAATGGGGAGATAGAAGTCCGCCTAAAGGCCTTGCGTGACACAAGGCCTTTCATGACGAAAGAAGGATGCCGCCCATTCCCTGAGCCGAGTCAGAACAATTGAACAATTTATGTTATATATGGAAGTCATTTGATGAATGTGTGCCCTACATGTAATTTGGATGTACTATTTGTGTAGTAGATGGTAGTGGCAAATACTCTTGGTGCTCTTTGTGTATAAAGGTCACTGCATATGCATTTTTATGCATATGTGCATGCTCCTCGCCATTGATCGACTTGCTTTAAGTTGTTGATAAGAATAGATGCTACATTGCTTTGTTCTCCTTTGGTATGAATTCATATGGATGTGACCTCTAAAGCTTTGTTTTGTGCAGGTTGAAGAGCAAACAAGAGATGATGACGAAAGTAGCTTTCGGTTTTCAATAATTGTTGGACTCATTGTAATATTGTGATGGATGTAATCTTGTGAATCTTGTTGGCCTCTAAACCTTTGTAAATCTTTGTAATAAGAATTATAATGCAATTCTTTTGTATCAATAATTGTTGGGCTCATTGTAATATTGTATTTTGCATTTCTGGAATATAATAAAAATATCTGTAATGTTTTTATTCTTTTCTGTAATTCTTTTTTTGTTTTCTGTAACCCATTTAGTGGCGCATTTTGTTTGGCTTTAGTGGTGCACTGTGAATGCGCCACCCCTAAGGAACCTTAGGCGTGGAGCATATCAGAATGCGCCACCCCTAAGAGCTTATAGGTGGCGCATTCTGAGATGCGCCACGCCTAAGGGACTTAGGGGTGGTGCATCCAGAATGCGCCACCTCTAAGCCCTTATTAGTGGCTTGTAGTTAGTGGCGCATGTGACACCCTGGTTTTTGGCTTTTTATTTTTCATTGGGTTTCTTCTGATTTTCTGGATTCTGATTTCTGATTTTCTTTTGGCCTTGCTCACTAGGGTCCAAATTCTATTTTTGGACCAAGTGACCCCTAGACCCTCCTTCCCCATAGCCATGATCAAGTCATGATCATTCATGACCTTGCCCAAATTTTATTAAGCCAAAAATACCTTTTCTCTAAAGGAAATTGCCCTGTTTCCCCCTCCTGGATGAAGCTAACCTAACTTCTGCCTATCCATCTGCCTAGAAACTTTTTGTGCTAAACAAGGGAGTCATGGCACATGATCCCATGCAATGAGATGAGCAAGTTCAGTACAAAAGTTCTCCTATAGAAATTATTTTGCAATTCTGGTCAGTATAGCACTTTGTATAGCAAGTACCCTGTAGACTTGTCTGTTGGTCCTGAAATTTTGAACACTGCTAGTCCTTCCTAAGTGTAGCCTGCACACAAAAATTTAGCACCAGACTCCCAGCCAATTGCTCTACAGAACATGCCAAAGTTTGATGCAGAAACATCAAATTGAACCTCACATCCACATCTGACCAAACCAACTGCACCCAGGCGCCCAGACCAACTCCTGGACGTTCACCGCACCTACCAGACACGTTTGCACAGCAGTGGCAACCCCCAGTGCACGACTGCACGGGGTGAGCATGCTCACTGTCGGCCAAACTCGCGCTCTGGCCATGCCAGTGGCAGCGCCCGTGGCCTGGCCGCCAGGGGCACCTCGCACACCGAGCGCCCTGAGCCGCGCCTCCTTGTCCACGAGCTCTGCAGAGCCTCCGCATGACACCTCACCCAGCCCAGCGCCATGCAGCCCGCCGAAAGCTCGCCGTCGCCGCACTATTCGTCCGCCGCAGACCCACGGGCCGCCACTGTACCAGCACGCTTGCCGCCCTAGCCGTGGCTGCTTCCGCGTATCGTGCTCCACCCCTGCAAGCCTGCACAACACCTCTTTGCCCCTCGCGCCGCTGCTAGCCATCTGTCCCGGCAATCCAGAGCCGCAGAGCTGCCACCGACGACCAGTCCCGTCGCCCCAGCAACGCAGAGCTTCAGGATAAGCCTTCCCTCGCTGCAGCGACGCCACCGCCTCCGCAAACCTCGCCGAAGCCCCCTTATCCCCTCGACAGTTCGCCTGGCGCCATTGCTGCTCGGTCCGACGACGCCCGCACGTGAACCCCGGTGAGCTCTAGAAATTGGAGCCCCCGGCTCGTCTCAGACCACACCTACCACCCCCACCTCACTCGAATTGCGAGCAAGCAAGGAAGAAGCCCTCCGGGGAGGCCCTGGCACGAGATCCTCGCCGGAGCTTGCCGGAAGGAGCTCCACCGTCGCCCCCCTTCCTCTGGTGCTCCCAGGGCACAACCCCCTCCTTCCTTAGCCTTCTTTCTCTCTATCGTAGCTAACCCGCCGCTCGCCGTGGTCCATCTTGCAGTGCAGCCTGACCCCGACGACCTCCCTCCGCCGCCGTCCACTGGAGAAGAAGACTCCCTCGCCGTCCGACCACCATTCGCCAAGCTACGGGTACGGGAAGAGCCTCCTCACCCAGCCCCTTCCAGCCGTGCACTCCTCCGTCGCCGGGGAGGCCTCGCCGCCGGTGAACGCCGTCACCGGAGCCCGCCCTGCTCTGTTCTGCCCCTCCCCTTCTAAACCTGCCAGGGCTGGCCCACTGGCAGCCTCACAGGCCAGCCCGAAGCGGTACGAGTGGAGGCGTATTCTTCTCCAGAATACGCCTTCGACGTGGCCACCCCCTGGAAAATCAATTAAATTCATTTTTAATTATTTAAAAATGGATTTTGACCAAACTTTGACCATGAATAACTCCTAAACCACAAGGCCAAATGAGTTGATTCTTTTTGCTAAATTTTTGTCTTGATCTCCTCTTTAAGTTGGCAAAGTTTGGGGGCTTGACTCCCCGTGTAGGTCCACTGGACAGAGAAATTATGCATTGGACCTAAATTGCTTTGCCACTTTTATTTTGTTGCAGAAGTTGACCAGGAGCTTGCAAGAGACCAGGAGTTCCAAGACACTCCACTTGACCAAGGCAAGCCACAATATTCTGGTCATGAGGAGCTTGAGTTGGATTTTGTTCATTTGAAGCCTTAACTTGGTTTTTATGCTTAATTTAATTTGGTAATTAAATTGTTCATGCCATGCTAAATGAAATATTGATTCATGCCATGTTCTCTGATCATTTCCATGTCACTAGAAGATTCACATCATGGTCATGGTAGATAAGTTATGAAGAAGGTGTGCATATTATGTTCATACAGATCATGTCATGCCATGTTAGTTATTTTACCTTTGATTCATGCCATGTTACCGTATTGCATGCTCATGATAAGATAAAAATGTTGTTATGCTCATAGACCTAATCTGAACGTTGACCAAGTGCCACCGAACCGAGCCCTTTTTTTCGTGCAGCCACATTTTCCTGTGCGGGCAGGCCTTGATGCGGTCTACCGGTGGGCATTCCTTACGCGTATTCACCAAAGTGGGAGGGCCACGCGCGGCAGTTGCCTTGGCCGGGTAAACGGTGGTAGCCTTGACAGCTAGTATTGTTATGGGTACCCGTCCCCGTTTGGGCCATGTTTGGGCCACGCGATGGTTGGAGCCATGCGATGGTCAGTGTCGGGATGACACCGGGCTACCCAGGACATGACTTGTGTAAGTATGTGGGTGATGCGGTAAGGGGGACACGCGGTATACCGGTCTCGTTGGGGATGTCTAGCTCACTACTCACGGGGCTGGTTCCAAGGATCCTGTGGGACAGGTTCCGGGGGTTTTGAGCGGAGGAGGAACTCCATGTGTGGTGAAAGTGCACAAACTCTGCAGAGTCAAAAATATATTCGAATAGCCGCGTCCTCGGTCATGGGACACAGTTCTTACTAGGTCACACGAGGTCAACAAGAATTTGGCAATAGTAATCTTAAAATGTTGAAAGGTTGAACCGTTTGGTAAGTGGTCATGAGGTGACCCGGTATCGAGTCGGGAGGACTCGAAGGTAAGACTCACGGTCACGTGGTGATCGTAAGTTGTGGACTACGCACTAAAGTTTAACTTGCCATACATTCATATTTACCATGTTTATATTCATGCCTTGTTCATATGCGCTCTTTATGTCTTGATTATTGTGTGCTTGCAAGTACATTCAATGTACTGACCTGGCGTGTCATGCCAGATGCAGGAGAAGCTGCACCTGAAGAGTTGATTGTGCCGTACTTCGCGAACTAGGCCGTGTCCCAGCAGTGTCCCGGTGGACTGGAGCTCCATCACCCCGTCGTTCCGCTGCCGTAGTGTTCTTCGTCGAAGCGAGGCCCGAGATGTGACATAAATAATATACATAGAGTTGCCGCACACCCTGTGCCGCCATGCCTCGAAGCAGTTTGTATCCTCGAACTGTTGTATCCGTATGTATCATAAATGAAGCGGTCGTTTCTATACCAATATGTCGAACATTGCTAGAAGACTTGATCTCTGGGCTGGCAATGTAAGGTAAACCGGTCGCTCTGAGCCGGGTGCCACAACGATTGGTATCAGAGCCGCGCTGACTGTAGGACACACTGGTTAGGCCGTGCGCTAGAAAACGGTAGCTTAGAAGCTTGCTTGATCCTTGCAACTTGATTGCTGCATACATGACATATAGATGCATTGATTTTATTACTAAGAGCTAACCTTGTGGGTGTAGATGGCACCTGTTCCTTTTCCCTTTGAGTACGACCCGTCACCGTCAAGCTTTCCGGCGCTGCTCCGTCGGGTTTGGCTTCGGCTGTACCATCAGGGAGAAGACCCGGTGTTCCAGGTGTATCGTGAGAAGCTGGCTGACTTCGTGCACGAGTATCGAGCTAAAGTGTTCCTGTTCACGAGCTCCATGGTTGGCAGACTTTCTCGTTCCGCGAAGGGAGGGCCCGCTTCCACACCTGAGCAGGCTGTCTTCTATGCTTCCATGGCTGCTCTCGTCGACTTGCGTCAGCAGGAAGTCGGGATGCAGACTCACCCAGGTCTTTCTCACTACCCCACCATGACCCCCACGGGCCATGTTCTGTTTCCACCAGACTCAGCGTGCGACCGTCCGGACGTCCATCTCTCTCGCTACGTGGTCGCTCAGTATGAGTTGATCGTCAGCCTTGAGGAGGAATTGGCTCGTTCCCGGGAGGCGCTCGCATCCCTTAGTAATGTCCAGTCACCACCTCCCCCACCTTCTCCACCTGTCCCGGCGCCAGCTCCACCCACTACTCTCACCCTGCAGACTCTTTCAGTGCCTCCTGATGTTCCGGTTGTCACTCGACGCGAGACCACAGAGGAGTGGTCCACGTTGGTTTCCACCCCAGCTGCTCCGATGCTTAGTCCGCGCCCTTCTCCTTCTTCTGAGGAGAAGCCTCCTCGTAAGCGTCGTTTCATTGGTTCTTCCTCTCGCAGCATGATTCACGTGATTAGCTCCGGCTCCGAGGACAACTCCGGTGACTCTGACGACCGCCGCGACTTGAGTAAAGTCGAGCAGCAGAATGTTATGTGTACTGTTATGTAATGCATGTTGTCAACTGCCGTGTGAGCAGTTCTAGTTATGCTACCTATGTTAGTCGCCATGTATGCAGTCGTGATGTGATGTATGAGTGTGAGGTTGCTTCGCTTCTTATTTAGAGTTCTGTTGTTAATGTTTTCCGTCCCTTTTTCTTTGATGTAGGTGACTCGGACGAACCCTTGCTCGCTTTTCCAGCTGACGGCACCACGCCTGGTTTTGAGCTGATACTTGGTCGGCCGTCCGGGGTGGATGCCTCCTTTAATTTTTTTTCTCACACCGCCCCCGAGTTCTGAGATGTTTTGCGGCCGTCTCGGGCAGCTGTTGAGTTTCTTTCTCTTACAGTGGAGACCCTATGCTCTGAGCTGATTTTCGGCCGACTTAGAGGACCTCTGCTTTCTTTTTCTCACACTGCCCCCGAGTTCTGAGCTGTTTTACGGCCGTCTCGGGCAGCTGTCGAGTTTCTTTTCGCAGTAGAGACCCTATGCTCTGAGCTGATTTTCGGCCGACTTAGGAGGATCGCTGCTCTCTTCTTATCACTCTTGTTCCAAGTTCTGAGCTGTTTTGCAGCCGTCTTGAGCAAGGGGTGAGCTACCCCAGTAAATGCCCTAGATCCGAGTTGTCAAGACCGTTATGGTGGCCGCTGGATTCTTTTGCCTTTTTGCAAGGGATTCGAATAGTCACTTCCCACCGCCTCTCGAAGTTTTTGAGTTCCTTCTTGTGTTGCCGTCACTTCGCCTATTTTCCCCCCTTGCGGTTCCTCATGATTGTGGTGCTCTATGTTGGGAACATTTATAGGATGCGGCGTGGTGAAGGCAGCCAATCTGGTGATGACGACACCCCTCGTCGTCGATCCGCCAGGCAAGCTGGATTGTCACCCGAGCATCTACCACCTCATCCGCCACAAGCACCAACCCCAGACCAGATCATGAGAATGTTTGAAGAAAGAAGGAATCAGGATCTCATGGTACTGCTGAGAGGAATGCAGAATATTGTGGGACAGAATCAGAATCAAGGGTCACGCTCCAAGCTGTCAGATTTTCAGCGCGCCCGCCCGCCAGACTTTAACGAAGCCACAGACCCCCTTGAGGCAGATGATTGGTTGAGGACTATGGAAAAGAAACTAGAGATAGCACGCTGTGATGAGGAAGACAAGGTCCCTTTTGCTACCCACTACCTTGAGGGTTCCGCCGCCATCTGGTGGGACAACACCAAGGCTGTGTGGCCCGCAGGAGAAGACATCACATGGGAAAGGTTCAAGGAGAAGTTCCGCACCTATCACATTCCTTCCGGAGTATTGAAGACCAAGCAGAAGGAATTCCTTGCTCGCACCCAAGGCAGCATGACAGTGAGCGAGTACCTGAACAAGTTCAACCATCTGGCAAGGTACTCCATCCATGACGTGAGCACTGAAGAAAGGAAGGTGGACCGCTTTCTTGGAGGACTTAGTCCCACTCTTCGCTGTCAGCTCAGCATGCTAGACTTTCCAGACTTCCAGACAACAAGGCACTCATTGCAGAACGTGAGTACAAGTCTGTCATCGAGCTCAAGGCGGCATATGATGACCGCAAGAGGAAGTATGAAGCAAAGAAGACCCCATATGAACCCTCCGCTCAGAAGCCACGTGTGGTACATGCCTCTTCGCAACCCGCCCCAACAAACTTCAAGCCCTCTTGGAACAATGGCAATGCCGCAACTAACAAGCCAGCAGTCCAAGGGAAGCCCTTTGTCAGCAACCAAGTGAGGGAAGATTGTATGCGGAACGGTACCTGTTTCAACTGCGGGAAGCCAGGACACTACGCCAAGCAGTGCACCAACAAGACGGGGAAACCGGCACCACAAGTCAACAACATGAGAGGCCAGAACAACTACCGCCAGGCCCGAGTCAACCACATCTCGGCCGAAGAAGCCCGCAAGTCCCCCGACGTATTCGTTGGTATGTTTCCTATAAATAACATACCCGCGGCTATTCTATTTGATTCTGGGCCAACCGATTCGTTTCTTTCATGGGGCTTTGCCACCCAAAACAATTTTTTCATTTGTTTTCTGGATGAACCGGTGGTGGTCAAAACCCCTGGAGGAATGCTCAGGGCAAGCACAGTATGCAAGGATCTGGAAATAGAGATATATGGGGTCAAGTTCCCGGCCTCTCTGATGCTGCTGGAATTAAAAGGGATTGATGCAATAATCGGCGTTGATTGGCTCACCCAAAATGACGTTCATCTCGCCTTCAAGACCAGAATAGTGAGTTTGGTAAACCCAGAAGGGAAAGCAACCCGATTCACTGCCGTGGGAATGCCACGCAAGAAGGAGGTAACCGTGTGTCAGGTCACCACAACAGAGATGAGCAAGATACCAGTGGTCGGGGAATTTCCAGATGTATTTCCAGAAGAGTTGCCAGGAATGCCACCAGACAGAGAACTGGAGTTTGCTATTGAGATTGTCCCCAGTACAGCCCCAATATACAAGAAGTACTACCGAATTCCATCCACCGAACTGGTCGAGTTGAAGAAGCAGCTGGATGAACTATTACAAAAGGGGTATATCCGCCCCAGCACCTCACCATGGGGATCGCCCGTATTGTTCGTCAAGAAGAAGGATGGTACTCTGCGGATGTGTGTTGACTACCGCCCGCTAAATGAAGTCACCATCAAGAACAAGTACCCGCTGCCCCGCATTGATGATTTGTTTGATCAACTGAAGGGAGCCCAAGTGTTCTCTAAGATAGATCTTCGCACCGGCTATTATCAGTTGAAGATCCGGAAGGAAGATATTCCCAAGACGGCATTCACCACCCGATATGGCCTATATGAATTCACGGTCATGTCGTTTGGGTTGACGAATGCCCCAGCTTACTTCATGGGGTTGATGAACAAAGTCTTCATGGATTTCTTGGACAAATTTGTGGTGGTGTTCATTGATGACATACTCATATACTCCAAAAATGAAGAAGAGCATGAGCAACATCTCCGTGTGTCAGAACCCTCTGTTAGGTAATGTGCTAGGATCAAGTAACCTTGCATCATTTCAAATTTTCAAAGGAAATCAACTTCAAAATCCAAATGGGAGAAGGAAACCCCCCAGATGAATTAATTCAAAAGGCCAGATAAAAATATTCTCCAAAAATTCATGTTAGAATTTTGAAAAGTCTTATAAATGAGTGTGATCACATATCAAGTGATGTGGGAACCATCCCATGCTCATAGATTTTTCAAATAATCAAACAGTGCCTTGGAATTAAAGAAATACCCCTATTTGATTTAAGAATCAAATTAATTGAATTTTAAAAATGTTGAAAATTTATGAGTGGCTAGTCTATATTGTTATGAGGCCACATAAAAATTTTCAGCATTTAATAAAATGTTTAGCTATTTTATTTGGCTCAACAGAACAAATGTCAGAAAAGAGAAATAGAAAAGAAATCAGAAATCCTTACCTGGCGCCCAGGCGAAGCCGGCCCACCCCAGCCCAGCCGGCCCACAGGGGCAGCGGGGTCTTCTTCCCCCTCCCGCGCCTCCAAGCTGCTCGGTGGAATGCCACCGAGCTATCCGGGGACGACACGTCGTCGTCGAGGAGCTTCCAGGCCCCCCCGTGGCCTCTTCTCGCACCTGGACGCGCCCTGGAGACGCCGTGACCTCATTCCCCCCTCCCCAGCGCCTATCCTCCTCTCTCTCGCTGAGCCCCGAGAAGAACAGGATGCCGCCGTCTCCATAGCTTGAAGCCCGCGTGGCCAACGACGTCCCCGAGCTGCGCCGTGCTGTCCATCCTCCTCGCCATCCTTGACTTCGACTCCGTGCAGAAGGAATCGAGCTCGGACGCTCTGTAGCCGCCGGAATCTTCTCCACGTTGCCGCCGGACCCGCAAGCCAACTCCGGCGAATTCGTCGTCGTTGAAGCCTCTCCGTCTCCACCGCCTGCGCCGTTGCGTTCACCACCTCCTGGTGAGCAGAACCCCTAATCTTGCGGCCCCTCAATCCCCCCCTAGACGATTCCGCCATGGACGCAGGAGCTCATCGCCGCCATGGTCCTCGTCCTCCTCGCTCCAGTGCTCATCGTGAACCCCCAGTGCGTGCGTTTGGCTCCTGAACATTCCAGCGTTCGAACACGCCCCGAATCGCCTCAAGTCTTGCACTACAACGTCGACTACGACCTCGCCGTGGTTCTGTCGCCGCCAAGCACGTCGCCGTCGTCGCTCCCGACCACCCCGCGACCCCCTGTTGCCTCCAGAAGACGCGGACGACCTCCAGGAGCAAGCCGGCGCCCTCCGTTTCCCCTCCCGTGGCCGGATTCGTCCTCCCCGTGCAGCGCCGCCGCGGTCCAGTCGCCGGCGTTTAGCCGCCGGCGTGTCAGCTCTAACCCCCCCTGTTAAGCACCCAGTTAGTGACCCCTGGGTCACTGACCAGTGGGCCCAGTGGCTTAATTAAGCCACTGGATTAACTTAACCCACGGGTTAATTAACCCAGTCACTGACAAGGTGACCCCACATGTCAGCCCCCCCCCTGACGTCAGCACTTGCGCAATAAATGAATTTAAATGATTTTCCAGAGATTATTTGAATTCCAGAAATTCCAGAAAATACCCCAAACTTTGGAAATTCATAGAAAATTCATATTAACTCCAAATTGGACAAATAATATATGAAAAATGATCAGGAGAAAATTATCTTTCCAAATATGCAACTTTCAACTCTGTTTGAGTTGAATTTAAAATGTGATCAGTAGCATTTGCTATTTGATTTAAATGGAATTAAATCAAATTCATTTCAAATATTTTTGCAACTTGAACCATGGCAACATGCTACATTTCAATCACACATCAGAGGCATATCATACACATTTGAAGATGATTCAAAATGATCAAACCATATCACATACAACTTGGTTAATGTTGAATTCAAATGTGGAGTTTGAATTTGCATTTCAAATGCAATATACTCCACTTAAATGGAATTGCCTCACACATCAAAACTTATACTTCAAGTTTCAACATTCATTCATGTGCTTGAGCATTGCATTCATATTGATTGCTACTTCGTGCTTTGTTTGTCGAATAGAGGTGGAACCGGAGCAAGAGGTTGCAACCTTGGTTGAAGACCCCGAACCCGAACCTCGTCAGCAAGGCAAGCAAACCCCCATTGATCATGTCGATAAAATCCCACTTCCCTCTCATGTCTCGCTTATGCATTGTTTAGGATGATTACCATGCTTCGTTTCTACCGCATAGATGAACCCATTCCTTTGGATGACCTATCATTTTGTCACAGTAGTAAGCAAACCACAATCCTAGCAAATGTAGGAGTTGTTTGATATCATGTGGCCCCTGCAATGTTACTGCTTATTGCATGCTTAGTATGATACCATGTTGTTACTGTGATGTGAGTCGGGATGGGAATGATCATGTTGATGATGGTAGAAAAGTGTTGGTGAATCGACCCTAATACAAGGTGAACGATGAGAGGCTGTGTAGGAGTACACGGTGGGTTGTCTCGTTGAACACCGACCTATTACGAGTTCTTGTGTGGTGATCCAAGATGAAGAGTACAACCACACATTGGGCTCACTGACCCCTCTCAACTTACTAACTCATCCCTTTCGATGTCCAGATGTCGCAATAGTTCGGAGTTCTGGTAGGTCTGTGGCCTGGATGCTAAGTGAGAGAACGGCTCATCCGAGACCGGCTTATGCACCACGCACACATCACTTGGGTCCACTTCGGTAAACCGGCCGGGTTCACGATAGTGGTAACCAACCCAAGTAGGCGGCTTTCTCGGACTAGATCGGCTATGAGGTAACAGTTGTGGTGAGCATCCTCGCTGGCACCCCTTGAATGGTGTCGAGATCAAAGGCGGTAAATGATGGTCATGTGTGTGTAGCGGTACACCCTTGCAAGGTTAACAAAACTATTCGAATAGCCGCGTCCGCGGTTATGGACTGCTTGGAAAGCTTAGCTTGATTATTAGATAACTTGAACCGGATACTTCTAAAACACACCAAGATAAGTGTGAGTGCTATGGCGTGCTTCCTCGTGGGGAAGTCGAGGAAGGCACCATAGTGGTGTATTGGTTGGAGAAAGTAGTGGACTCGTGTATGCTTCTTACCTAAAAGTCTGGTATTCGTAGTTCAGGATTAGCCAAGTCAAAGCTGGCACTTCTGCAAATGAACCCCACCTCCCTTTACCTTGATACATATGCATGAGTAGTATAGCTCCTATGTAAGTCTTGCTGAGTACGACTTTGTACTCACGTTTGCTTAATCTATGTTTTAGATGATGCCACTGACCCCGAAGGTGGCTTCTTCATCGAGCTGGACGACTGAAGACCAACTAGTCTAGTCCCAGTCAGATGACTGGTTCCCTCGTGGAGAGCTTTGTGTTTAAATAAGGCTTCTTAAGCCATTTGTTAAACTTGTCTGTACTCAGACATAATTTGCTTCCGTTTGTAATGTAATGTTGGATCACATGTATGTGATCTCTGTGTGCACTCTATAAGAGTTATCAATAAATATGTACACTTTGTAGAGAATTGCAATGGTACCTACTGTTCATACAAGGCATGTATGCTGCGTGTATGTTTATAACATGCATGTCTTTGTATGGGTTTTCGAGACCTTAGTTGTGTTCTGGCTGGCGGTCTTTCATACACCAAGTGGCCCTTAGATGTGCGCAGCTTGGGGCATCGCGATGCGATTGTTCGAGACTCCGTCTCGTGCACACTTTGTGGTATGATCGAGCCCGCCCTAGACCCCGACTAAGTGATCGGGCTGGAGTAAGTCTATGTAAGAGTTTTGAGATAGTCGATAGTATGGTTGAGGCGACTTGTCTTTGAATATGGGAGTTCACCACCCATATCATTAGACTTGTGTGCGGATGATGAGGACCCATCTCAGTTGATCATCCGGCCTGGATGGGATGCCCCTCACGTACGATGCTTTCCGAGAATGTTAAGTGCTTGGCCTTGTCTGCTTAGACAAGTGGGTGCGTTTCTCGGCTCTCCATATGACTATGTCTTAACTGGACTTGCATACGCTAACCCTGGGTCCCGACACTGTGTTATACTGGGACGACTGCGAGCTCACCGCCTTTACGCCAAGTTCAGCAAATGCGAGTTTTGGCTAAAGGGGGTAGGATTTTTGGGGCACATACTGACAGCACAAGGTGTAGCTGTGGATCCCAGCAAGGTAACCGATGTATTGAACTGGAAGCCGCCAACCACCGTGACTGAAGTCCGAAGCTTCCTGGGATTGGCGGGCTACTATTGCCGATTCATTGGAGGCTTCTCCAAGATAGCCAAGCCGTTGACTGAGCTGTTGAAGAAGAATCAGAAATTGGTCTGGACCAAGGCATGTGATGACAGTTTTGAACAACTGAAGGCAAGATTAACCTCCGCCCCCGTCTTGACTCTGCCAGATATCCACAAAGGGTTTGATGTGTACTGCGATGCCTCCAGGCTCGGTCTTGGGTGCATACTGATGCAAGAAGGAAAGGTGGTAGCATATGCCTCCCGGCAGCTACGCCCACATGAGGTCAACTACCCCACTCATGACCTGGAGCTAGCCGCTGTGGTGCATGCCTTGAAGATATGGAGGCATTATCTCATCGGCCAGCGTTGCAAAGTCTATACCGACCACAAGAGCCTCAAATATATCTTCACCCAACCCGACCTCAACCTTTGGCAAAGAAGGTGGCTCGAGTTGGTCAAGGAATATGACCTCGGGATAAACTATCACCCAGGGAAGGCCAACGTGGTGGAAGATGCTCTCAGCCGGAAGCCGAGTTCAGTGAACGCACTCTGGGGAAGGCTGCACCCAGAGCTGCGCAAGGAAGTCATTCAACTCAACCTAGTGTTGTGTGACTCAATGACCACCAAAACTCTGGAGGTCACACCAACCCTTGTCCCAGAAGTCAAGGAAGCTCAAACCCAAGATGCGGAAGTTCGCATCATCAAGGAGAAGATCCGTCAAGGAAGAGCTGAACACTTTCACACGGATGGACAAGAAGTGATGTGGTTCAAAGGCCGAATCTGTGTACCCGACCAGAACAACCTGAGGCAGCAAATATTGTGAGCGGCACACGAGTCAGCATACTCCATCCACCCGAGAGGTACCAAGATGTACAAAGACGTGAAGGCCATATTCTGGTGGCCTGGGCTGCGAAAGGATATCGCCTACTACGTTGCCTGCTGCGACATCTGCAACAGAGTTAAAGCGGAACATCAGAAGCCCGCGGGACTGTTGCAACCCCTGCAAGTTCCGCAATGGAAGTGGGATGACATCTGCATGGCCTTTGTCGTGGGACTTCCAAGGTCCGCCAGGGGCCACGACTCCATCTGGGTGATCGTGGACATGCTCACCAAAGTGGCCCACTTCACCCCAGTGAAAACCACCTACCGAGCCAACCAATTGGCAGAGCTGTACATGTCCCGAATCGTCAGCCTGCACGGCATACCAAAGACAATCACCTCAGATAGAGGGTCCACATTCACATCTGCATTCTGGCAACGTCTTCACCAAGCCTTGGGGACCGCATTGAAGCATAGTACCGCTTATCACCCACAGACGGACGGTCAGACGGAGCGGGTAAACCAAATACTGGAAGACATGCTCAGGGCATGCGTATTGGCCCATGGCTCTAAGTGGGAGGACTGCCTACCATATGCGGAATTCTCGTACAATAACAGCTATCAGGCCAGCCTCAAGATGTCACCCTTTGAAGCATTGTATGGACGGAAGTGCCGTACCCCCTTAAACTGGTCCCAGACAGGGGACAGTCGTATATTCGGCACCGACCTAATGCTTGAGGCAGAAAAACAAGTCAAGGAAATTCAGGACCGCCTGAAAGCCGCCAAGTCCCGACAAAAGAGATACTATGACAACAAGCATCGCGAAGTGAACTTTGAACCCGGTGATTTCGTGTACCTCCGAGTAACCCCAATGAAAGGAGTGAGAAGATTCAATACCCGAGGAAAACTTGCTCCAAGATACATCGGGCCATTCTCAATAGTGGCTAAAAAGGGAAAGGTGGCATACCAGCTGGAACTACCACCTGAGATGTCCGACGTCGATGACGTGTTCCACATATCTCAGTTACGCAAATGCATCGCACCACCAGTAAAGAAAGTGGATGTGCAGGAGTTAGAACTGACACAAGATCTGACCTATGAAGAGAAACCTGTCAAAATTTTGGATGAGATGGAAAGAACCACCCGCAGTAAAGTGATACGGTTCTATAAGGTATTATGGGATCACCACACTGAGGCAGAAGCTACCTGGGAAAGAGAAGAATTTCTGAGATCCGCATATCCTTATCTGTTCCCTGAGCAACCAAATCTCGAGGACGAGATTTACCCTAAGGGGGGTAGGTTTGTGACACCCTGGTTTTTGGATTTTTATTTTGCATTGGGTTTCTTCTGATTTTCTGGATTTGGATTTTATTTGCCTGAGTTGCAAACTCTTTTGGCCTTGATCCCCATAGCCATGATCAAGTCATGATCATTCATGACCTTGCCCAAATTTTATTAAGCCAAAAATTCCTTTTCTCTAAAGGAAATTGCCCTGTTTCCCCCTCCTAGATGAAGCTAACCTCACTTCTGCCTATCCATCTGCCTTGAAACTTTTTGTGCTAAACAAGGGAGTCATGGCACATGATCCCATGCAATGAGATGAGCAAGTTCAGTACAAAAGTTCTCCCATAGAAATTATTTTGCAATTCTGGTAAGTATAGCACTTTGTATAGCAAGTACCCTGTAGACTTATCTGTTGGTCCTGAAACTTTGAACACTGCTAGTCCTTCCTAAGTGTAGCCTGCACACGAAAATTCAGCACCAGACTCCCAGTCAATTTCTCTACAGAACCTGCCAAAGTTTAATGCAGAAACATCAAATTGAACCTCACATCCACATCTGACCAAACCAACTGCACCCAGGCGCCCAGGCCAACTCCTGGACGTTCACTGCACCTACCAGACACGTTTGCACAGCAGTGGCAGCCCCCAGTGCACGAGTGCACGGGGTGAGCATGCTCACTGTCGGCCAAACTCGCGCTCTGGCCATGCCAGTGGCAGCGCCCGTGGCCTGGCCGCCAGGGGCACCTCGCACACCGAGCGCCCTGAGCCGCGCCTCCTTGTCCACGAGCTCTGCAGAGCCTCCGCACGACACCTCACCCAGCCCAGCGCTACGCAGCCCGCCGGAAGCTCGCCGTCGCCGCACTGTTCGTCCGCCGTAGACCCACGGGTCGCCACTGTACCAGCACGCTTGCCGCCCTAGCCGTGGCTGCTTCCGCGTATCGTGCTCCACCCCTGCAAGCCTGCACAACACCTCTTTACCCCTCGCCCCGCTGCTAGCCATCTGTCCCGGCAATCCAGAGCCGCAGAGCTACCGCCGACGACCAGTCCCGTCGCCCCAGCAACGCAGAGCTTCAGGATAAGCCTGCCCCCACTGCAGCGACGCCACCGCCTCCGCAAACCTCGCCGAAGCCCCCTTATCCTCTCGGCAGTTCGCCTGGCGCCATTTCTGCTCGGTCCGACGACGCCCGCACGTGAACCCCGGTGAGCTCTAGAAATTGGAGCCCCCGACTCGTCTCAGACCACACCTACCACCCCCACCTCACTCGAATTGCGCGCAAGCAAGGAAGAAGCCCGCCGGGGAGGCCCTGGCACGAGATCCTCGCCGGAGCTCGCCGGAAGGAGCTCCACCATCGCCCCCTTCCTCTGGTGCTCCCAGGGCACAACCCCCTCCTTCCTTAGCCTTCTTTCTCTCTAGCGTAGCTAACCCGCCGCTCACCGTGGTCCATCTTGCAGTGCAGCCTGACCCCGACGACCTCCCTCCGCCGCCGTCCACTGGAGAAGAAGACTCCCTCGCCGTCCGACCACCATTCTCCAAGCTACAGGTACGGGCAGAGCCTCCTCACCCAGCCCCTTCCAGCCGTGCACTCCTCCGTCGCCGGGGAGGCCTCGCCGCCGGTGAACGCCGTCACAGGAGCCCGTCCTGCTCTGTTCTGCCCCTCCCCTTCTAAACCTGCCAGGGCTGGCCCACTGGCAGCCTCACAGGCCAGCCCTAAGCGGTACGAGTGGAGGTGTATTCTCCAGAATACGCCTTCGACGTGGCCACCCCCTGGAAAATCAATTAAATTCATTTTTAATTATTTAAAAATGGATTTTGACCAAACTTTGACCATGAATAACTCCTAAACCACAAGGCCAAATGAGTTGATTCTTTTTGCTAAATTTTTGTCTTGATCTCCTCTTTAAGTTGGCAAAGTTTGGGGGCTTGACTCCCCGTGTAGGTCCACTGGACGCATTGGACCTAAATTGCTTTGCCACTTTTATTTTGTTGCAGAAGTTGACCAGGAGCTTGCAAGAGACCAGGAGTTACAGGACACTCCACTTGACCAAGGCAAGCCACAATATTCTGGTCATGAGGAGCTTGAGTTGGATTTTGTTCATTTGAAGCCTTAACTTGGTTTTTATGCTTGATTTAATTTGCTAATTAAATTGTTCATGCCATGCTAAATGAAATATTGATTCATGCCATGTTCTCTGATTATTTCCATGTCACTAGAAGATTCACATCGTGGTCATGGTAGATAAGTTATGAAGAAGGTGTGCATATTATGTTCATACAGATCATGTCATGCCATGTTAGTTATTTTACCTTTGATTCATGCCATGTTACCGTATTGCATGCTCATGATAAGATAAAAATGTTGTTATGCTCATACACCTAATCTGAACGTTGACCAAGTGCCACCGAACCGAGCTCTTTTTTTCGTGCAGCCACATTTTCCTGTGCGGGCAGGCCTTGATGCGGTCTACCGGTGGGCATTCCTTACGCGTATTCACCAAAGTGGGAGGGCTACGCGCGGCAGTTGCCTTGGCCGGGTAAACGGCGGTAGCCTTGACAGCTAGTATTGTTATGGGTACCCGTCCCCGTTTGGGACAAGTTTGGCCCACGCGATGGTTGGAGCCATGCGATGGTCAGTGTCGGGATGACACCGGGCTACCCAGGACATGACTTGTGTAAGTATGTCGGTGATGCGGTAAGGGGGACACGCGGTATCCCGGTCTCGTTGGGGATGTCTAGCTCACTACTCACGGGGATGGTTCCAAGGATCCTATGGGACAGGTTCCGGGGGTTTTGAGCGGAGGAGGAACTCCATGTGTGGTGAAAGTGCACAAACTCTGCAGAGTCAAAAATCTATTCGAATAGCCGCGTCCTCGGTCATGGGACACAGTTCGTACTAGGTCACACGAGGTCAACAAGAATTTGGCAATAGTAATCTTAAAATGTTGAAAGGTTGAACCGTTTGGTAAGTGGTCATGAGGTGACCCGGTATCGAGTCGGGAGGACTCGAAGGTAAGACTCACGGTCACGTGGTGATCGTAAGTTGTGGACTATGCACTAAAGTTTAACTTGCCATACACTCATATTTACCATGTTTATATTCATGCCTTGTTCATATGCGCTCTTTATGTCTTGATTATTGTGTGCTTGCAAGTACATTCAATGTACTGACCTGGCGGGTCATGCCAGATGCAGGAGAAGCTGCACCTGAAGAGTTGATTGTGCCGTACTTCGCGAACTAGGCCGTGTCCCAGCAGTGTCCCGGTGGAGTGGAGCTCCATCACCCCGTCGTTCCGCTGCCGTAGTGTTCTTCGTCGAAGCGAGGCCCGAGATGTGACATAAATATTGTACATAGAGGTACCGCACACCCTGTGCCGCCATGCCTCGAAGCAGTTTGTATCCTCGAACTATTGTATCTGTATGTATCATAAATGAAGCTGTCGTTTCTATACCAATATGTCGAACATTGCCAGAAGACTTGATCTCTGGGCTGGCAATGTAAGGTAAACCGGTCGCTCTGAGCCGGGTGCCACAGCGCATCCGTAATGCGCCACTAAACTCAAAAAAAGGGCGCCACCATAAGGGTATTCCCTAGTAGTGTCTATACTACCCACTCCCACCGAAGCTCCCTCACCCAAATACACTCAAGACTCCCGAGGATTATCCAGAAGAGCAAAAGCGCCTGAGAATCGCTGCTGAGAAGAAGCGAATAAAAGATGAGAAGAAGGCAGCCAAGCTTGTTGCTGGAGAAGGCCAGAGCTCAAAGAAGAAACAGAAGATGAAGAAGAAAACTGCCTCACCCCCTCACGCCTTCACTTATGAGGCAGAGCATGCCAAACAGGACCAGGCCGCTCCTGAAGACTCAATCCATGATGAGTCCAATGCTGAAGCAGATGAAGAATCAGACGCTGAAGCAGATGATGAGTCTGAGCCGGATCCTCCCAAGAAACAAAAGCTATGAGTTACATTGAAGAAGAAGCGTGGAGAGAAACCTGCTGCCAAAGGGCTAAAGATTCAGGATCCAACTGATAAGCCAGCAGCTCGCCCCACATTGACATGACAAACTTGGTGGTTGCAAAGCCCTTGGCCTCCAAGACACCGGCAGAGAACCTCCACACTGAGAGGCGCTCAAAGCTAAGTCACGACCCAGCGAAGCAACATCAAACTGGGAAGGCAGCTGCATCAACAAAGACTAAGTCGACTACCTCTCCAAACCCTTCAGCGAAGCAAAATCTCACTGAAGCAGAACTGCAACAGAAAGACCTCGAGGAGGCACTTGAACGAAGCGTTCTTGCCCGAGATTCTTCCATCAAGCAGAAGGAAGCAGAAGAAGCTGCAAGAAAACAAAGGGAACTTGACACAACCAATATTTCTGCTGAGAAGGCTGAAACGAAGCGCAATCTCGAAGAAGCCAAGAAAAATGAAGAGAAAGCTACTGCTGAATCAAAACAGCTAGCAGAAACCGAAGCCAAGCGCAAGGCTGCACTTGCTGGTCTTGCAACCAAGAAGGCTGAGAAAGCAGTCAGGGCTGCCCAGAAGAAGGCAGTTGTGGATATGATTCCTCCTGCTGAAGCAAATCCACCGAAGCAGAAAGGCATTTCGATGACTGAAGCTCATCAAGAGCAAGATCGCCATAGTGGACATCAATTTCCTGATCCCCGGGAAGGAGAACTATGGGATCACTTAGGTGTGACTGAAGCCCTCTGGAAGAAATGTGTAGCTGAATATCCTGAAGAAATTGATCTTGGTGAAGTCTATATTTCAGGCCCCATTGAAGCTATGATCACTACCATGATCAACCAGCTGAAGGATTTGCATTCAAGGGACAGGGCTGAAACTGCAAAGATTCACAACTATCAACAGCGTGCTGAAGTCGAAACCGATGAAGACTTCAAGGTGCACGCCTTGAAAATGCTTCATAAGGTGACTGATGTGAACACCACCACCAAGGACAACATCAGCTGTATAAAGGCAAGATCAAGGCTGCTGTCGGTGAAATGGTTAAAACCCACAATGCTTCGATCAGGGAAAGGGATTCCAAAAAGCGCAAGGCCACGCTGGAAGCTGAACCAGATGCAGCAAAGCCCTCTGAAGCAAAACCTTCCGACCCTTAACCCAAGAAGAAAACCACCAAGACGCGGAAGATTACGCTGGCTTTGGCTGCTGAGATGATACAAGTGATGAGCCCATCAGCCAACCGAAGGAAAATACCGAAGCATTTACCACTCCACCTGCTCCAAAACCAATGCCCTCCAAACCCAAGGCTAAGCTTTCAGCTCCACCCTCCAAAACTCCCACACCGCCTCCAAAAGCTCCAACTCCCAAACGAACCCCAACTCCACCGCCTGCACCAGTTCCACCTCGTGCTCCAACACCACCTCCTGTTCCATCCCCGCACCACAAAGAGATCCTACCCCACCTGCTGCTCATGCTCCACCGCAATCACATCCTCCAGAAGCACATGACCCCGCTCCCTCAAATTCCAGAACTCGAGACTTTTCTCCTTCAAAAACAACTCAAGAATCTGAAGCAAATATGCCCCAGCCTGAAGCACATGACGAAGAAGAAAAAGTTAAGTTTCTGAATTCTTTGCAAGATCAAGCATTGATTGTTGCTCAGACTGCTGTCCCTTCACATGTTGCCCCAGCTGATCCTCTGCAAAGGTCTTGTCCTCCCTGTCGTCCAAGCCAAGACACTCAGCTAGACTTCATTTACCCTCGTGAAACTTTTCCCATTTTCAAGGCTGATGGTTGTTCTTCGCGCCATGGTCCAGAGTTCAATCTTGAACAGCATCAGAAGCACGACCGATTCTTTGGCGTCAGTCCATATGCTTCAGACAGGACTGCAGATGATCTTCGCTTCTGGACATCAGAACAAAAAATTCTATACACCAAATTCTACTGCCAGAAAGGTGTGCTCTTTAGCCACATATATCTCAATATGCGAAGTCTTTCAATTGCAACATGCTTCCAGAACATCACCGAAACTATTGAAAATCAGAATTTCACTCGGTTGTTTGCTTTGAGCACTCCCTTCAATTCTGAGCTCATTAAACAGTTTCATGCCACGTTATATGTTTCGGGTGATGCAAGTGTGCCCAACACTTGGATTCTTGAATGGGTGATTTAAGGAGAAGTCTTCAGAATGGCCTCAACATAATTCATGGAAATTGTGAATATTCCAAGGCATACTGGAGAACTAGAAAAGATTCACTTGGAGCCAGATCTGACTGATGAACAATTTGCAACTTTGCTAGATACTGAAGTCACGGCTGATTATATGCCTGAAAATATTCGCCCGAAACACTTAATATTCTTTTCCAAGACTTTGTTTTATATCCTGTGGAAATCTTTGATCCCACTGAGTACTGTTTTGGAGGAATGAAATATCTATCCCGAAGTCAGGCATGCAATAATGAAGCTTACTCATGGTCTGGTTTTTGACTTCGAGGACTGCTTTCTTCGCAACATGGTACATGCCGCAGAGCTGCCCTTCACTCTGAAGCCATATACTCCCTAGCTACAGCCTGTTTGCAACTATGGCAGAAATGACGACTTTGTGGCAAGACATCATCCGAAGCTTTTCACTCCTCCAATGCATGACACTTTGGAATTGCTAAGGAAACCCAACGACATCTTTTCCACATATGTTGGGGTCCGCCATGAAGTAAATGAGAGAAATATCTCGAAGAAATTCCAGAAGGACTGCCATCACTTTGAAGTAAATCTTCGGTCGCAGCAACTGCTCGAAAACTTCATTGAAGCTAATCAACGTCAGATGCAGTTCTTGGCAGATGAAGTCAACCGTGTCGGAAACATAGCACTCAATAATTTTCAATATCTTCGTGTGCTGAAGTGTCATTCCTGGAAAGGACTCAAAAAATTCAACTCAGTAAAAGGCCTTCTCAAAGATCGCATTTACAAAGAATATGAGCCAGTGAAACTTTTCAAGAGATAACACAGTTGACAGACCGAATCAGAAGCTCCCACCCCTGCACAAAATTGATGAAGTGTTCTTCGTCAATGAACCAGAACCTATCTGGCCCAACACCGTCTTCGACAACGATTACGTAACTTCTAAGGACGATGCCGGCCTCGACGACAGCGACCTCGACATCAACCTCATCACCCAGAAGAACCTCGAAGTTCTTCCTTTGCCCGAGTTGGAAGAAGAATCTTTAGGAGATCAATCTTCTTCAGACGAGTCTACGTCAAGCTCTGCTTCGTCGGGTTTTGAGGGTGATGATGCCACAAAATAGTTCTCTCGATCCACTTCCCAAACTTTCGTCCAATCATTGACAAAAAGGGGGAGAATGTTGGCATCGATGAGTTAGATTTGCATCGGGGATAGGGCTTTCGCTTTCGTTTTTGGTTAAGTTAGGACAAACATTCCATTATCTTCGATTGGGTTGTAACTTAAGTCTACATTAGGTTGTGCTACTCCTGTGAAACACTTATGTTTTAATAACCCCTTTCTTGCAAAATATTGCTTCATATAATCTATCTTGCAGGTGGTTATTACCTTAAGTCACAGGTCATTGGAAGGAATTGCTCATACTTATGGATCTCTATTCTCACTTACAATTACCTTCGCTAAGATATTTGTTTTGCTCTCCAACGAAGAAATATTCCTCAAGCATTCACTTCGATCATATAAATCTTTGATGCTTGCATTCAGGGGGAGCCAAAAACTTCATATCTTAGAGTTTTCCCAATCACTTCACAAAAACTTCAATATATCTTATCGATGCCTGTTTTGTCAACAATAGTCCAAAAAGGGGGAAATTGTAAGCTCAAAGTTTTGCTCCCATGTGTTTTGGATATTGTTGGACAAGACAGTAGAGGAGCTAACAATATTTTCTAGTGTAAACAGTTGAATAGGTTCCTAAAGGACAAGCTAGGTGATAAAGCTTCAAGGAAGGTTCTCAAGTTATCGAAGCATTACCCCTTGAGCGAAACTTAATCACGGAGGATGACCCCCAAAAATGAAAGTTTCCTGAAGCCTAACTCACTGAAGGAAATGAAGAAGACGGTGCAAGACTTAGATGATTTTTGTGTAGTTATTTTTCTGTTCTTTGAGTCATAGGAAAAACCATACTATCAAGAGGGGTCTTTAGTTTGTGGAAGCCGAAGTTATTGTGAAAATGCTCAGATCAAATCTAAACCAAGTTAGAAGCCAGAGTGAAGAAAACTCATGTGAACTAAGTTAAGTTTCGGTAGCAAAGACTTCGTTCTTTGTCTTTCGAAGCAGAACTAAGTCCGTGAGTCAGCTTTACTTGTTCCGCAAGTAAAGTTGCACATTAATGACAAATCCGACCGTTGTGGCCATGCGTCAAGCTGTCGTTTTGGGTAAAATCAGTCATTTCACACCTCAGGATCACCAACTAAAAATACGCCGACCCCGCCTTCATTTGCGGTTGGCTGCTCTAAGAATATTCCTGAGAGAGACTGAATAGAGCATTGCAAGAAAGCCACTGAACCAAAACCCAAAAGCCAGACCACCGAATCCTAAGTCCCATTGATATGAGTAGATTCGCTATGACTTAGGTGAAAACTTGCTAGCCTTTTTATCTTGGAGAAATGCAATTCTCATAGACGGTTAGAGTGTCGTCTTCAGAGAGCGAAGAGTAATTGTCGTCTCGAAGTTCAAGTATGTCAAAGGTTTCGGAGATTTCCTTGATAATCTACCCCGAGTCAAAACTGGCCAATCTCAAGGAGATTGGTGAAGTGGAGCAATGGACGGAGAGATTTTTTCTCCAGGTGTTAATTCACCAGTCCCTCCAACCAGACGTAGCGCTTTGCAGAGCATGAACTGGTCGAACAAACATCGCCAAGTCAAGAGTTTGTTTTACTTCAAGCATTTAATTTCCGCATTGCATTTGCTTCCTGTTAAAGATTCAACTTGTTTTGATTCGCTGAGTTTAGCTTAGATACTAGTTTTTCTTCCCAGTTACCTATTTCTGTTATCTTTTTCTGTTGAGTTTATGCTTCACTTCAAATCTTCGCTCGAAAATTTGAAGTGATCATTCACCCCCTCCCCCTCTGATCACATACTTGGACTTTCAGGTTGCAAGGATTGTTTACTTTACGCAAGGTGCTTTTTAATGCAGTTGTCTGTGCTTTGGGTTTACACTTTGGGCGGGGATCGCAACTTAATACCAGCGAGATGTTCTGGATAGATATCTCAAGGTGGATGGTTAGTAGTAGATGCAGTTGGATTTTGGTCTACTTGTTTCGGCGTACCGCGCATGCTTTTGAGACTCGTCCTTTCTTTGTAGCATAGTTAGCATTGCAGTGCATTTTTAATCCTGTCAATTGCCCTGCTGTGATTTGTTTACCTCGCATAGAAGTTTTATCGTCTTTTGGGAGAGAGACATCACTAGTGAACATCGCGGGACCCCGGTCCATATTCCTATCACTGTTTACACGCTCTTTTAATTTCCTACTTTTACTTTCTAGCTGCCATCACCATTATCATTATCCCTTGCATTTGATCCTTTGTAAACAACAAGACTGGAGAGATTGACAACCTCTCTGAACATCATTGGGAGAAAAGTTATTTGTTTCTGTGTGCAGGTCTAGGAGAAGCAAGTGATTTTCAATGGCGCATCACTTGCTGAATTACCTACTTATCATTATCGGAGTCCTATTGGATTGAACTCAACCTCGGTATCTTGACTGAGGGAAATTTGCTGCTATCCTACATCTCACCTTCCACCTGGGGTAACCAACGAAGGGCGAGAAACCATTATCATCATCTCGACCATCACACACGCAGTCAAAAGCACCACTGTTTTCTCCTGGTGGCAACAACACTACCCCTAGTCTCATGTTTCTGTCACTTAAGCTAGACATCGGGGGCATGAACCCACAATCAAGCATAACACTCCCTCTTGGAGTTCCAATCTACTACTTGGACAAAGCAACAAACGCAACGGGGAACATGCAAGAATACCCAGGAACAAAAATATAAAGGTAAACCAAATATATTACTCATCAAAAACTGAACATAATCTTATAATCCATCGGATCCCAGCAAACACAGCATAGCAAAGCAGGAATTAATACATAGGTGCCTGATCATGATAGACAACTCACAAGGGCTAAACATTGAAGCACAAGATTGGAGAGAAGACATCATCTATCTACTGATCATGGACCCATGGTCCAAGGGGGACTACTCACAATGCATCCCAGAGGCAATCACGGTGATGGAGAAGCCTCCGGAGGTCAATCCTCCCTCCGGCAGTGTGCCGGGACAGGTTCTTCTCGTGATCCTGAGAACGGAATCACCTCGGTGGTGGAACAGTAGATGGAATCGCGTGACGGTGTTCCTCTCGACGGTTTTCAGAGCGAGAGGTAAATATAGGCCAAAGGGCCACCTGAGGGGTGGCCCCCTAGCCCAGGCGGCCAGGTGGCGCGGCCACCCCCTAGCCGCGGCAGGGAGGCGCCTGGCTCGAGAGTGCCCCCCCTAGGGGACTCCTTCGGGCTTCTAGAGTCTTCTGACTTGAATATTTTTTGGTATTTTTCTAGAATTTTCTGAGCACTTTTATATTTGTCCTTTTTCTACTATGCACGGACAATAACAGACATAAACTAGCACTGGGAACTGAATTAGTAGGTTAGTCCAAAATATATTGTAAATGATATGACCAAAACATATAACAATATCACCAAAAGAAGCATGGAGCATGGAGCAAGCAAAAAATTATGGATACATTTGGGATGTATCAGGCACCGAAGTGGGTATCTCGGTCGACACAGTGGTTTAATGCTGGCAGACCGATGGGCGGGTAGCGAGCCCGTCGCGTCTCTCCATTATTGAACATTCATGGATACCGAACCTCTCGGTCGGTGAGCCATAAATCTCTCCAGTGAGCAGTTGCGTTGGTACTGGCTTTGCGTCAATGCCGACCACAGTGGGTGGTCGCGCATTTGCTCGGATGACATCCAATGCCATGGACCTCCACGAATGCCATGGACGTGCTTGCCGTCCGGATTCCAGCAAATCCTCCTTTGGTTTAGGTCAGATTTGCATGAACACAGATAGGCGGACTAGACGGCGGATGGATATAGAACCATGTTGTACCACAAAATTGATCCAACAACGCATACCATAAATGTTTTTTAAATTCTAGTCGCTTGGTTTTCTGTATGCACCACATGGAAGAAACATGAGAAAACAAAAATTCAGTGACAAAAAAATCATTAACACATTAAAAAACACAAAGTTGTAGTAGAGAAGCAATTAGAAAATTGAAAAAAACAATATATTTATTTACAAAAAAGTAAATAAAAATAATTCCCACATCAGAAAAACATATATGCATTTCAGAAACAAGTAGCACCAAATAAAAATTTTAAGTCCAAAATAAATGATCAAAACATATTTAGTAGTACTAGCAGAAAAAGTGCACATTCAAATACACACATCACACATTTTAAATTATGTAACAAACCAGGTTTTTCAATTGGAAACACTATAAGTACAAGTAAAAATAGTGAATATTAAGAATACAAGGATTTCCTGTTGTCAGAACTCATGTAGATTAAAAGTGCAACTGCAAGGGAAAAATATTGATTTCTAGAACAAAAATATAGGGGAAAACACTCATCTAAAGGAAATCCAAATAATTAAATATGAATGACCAGGAAGAAATCTGGAAATACTTCTTTGGTGTGCAATTTTATGCTTAACTGTTAATTTATAAACAAAAGTCGCAACACAATGTTTACATTTTGGCTTCATCTACAAGACCTTTATAATATGTATAGTTTCATGCTCTAAATGCGCAAATTATCAGATTGCTCATATCCTAGTAAACTATTGAATACTCAATCAATTATTGAAAGTTTCCAAACCATGCGCGGAGACCAAATGGGAATTCAACTCTCCACAATGGACAGATAGAATTTTTTTTTAGTGTAGACAGAAATGTTTTATGCCGCTCGTATTGAGCAATAAGTATTACTCGCCCAAGAGCGCCACTAAGGCCTCATTTGGATGCATGAAACCCGGGGGGATCTCGGCCTTTTCCCAGGGAGAAGTAACTGCGGGCCAAATTGCTTCTAGGTGAGATCGATGGGGGAGTGGACCCGAGCCTTTCCACGGACTTTCCGCGACAGAACCTTCCTCTAGTCGAGACGTCGAGGAAGAAATCCTTGAATTGCTCGCTCTCGCGACAGGAAGACAACGGTGCTGGGTGCGACTCCTTGGCATACTGGTCTTCGCTGATCTACTCCTCTACGCTGGTCTTCCTTCTCTCTATTTTCCCTCTTTGGCCTCTTCCTTGGGCGCTGGTCTTTCTTCTGCTTTCCCAAGATCTGTTCCGCTCAATCTGCTGTCCCGTCTGGGGACGATGACAGCTCGGCGTTGGCGCCTGGTGGTGCTCCAAGAGTTTCTTTTTTCCGGCCATAGCAATCCATCAATTGCATTTTCCCTTCCATTCTGTTCCCTTCCTTTATTTTTGTTTTCCAAATGGCAACAATTACTTTTCCATGGTGGGAGAGGATGCCTTGCGCACATGGGAAATTCCCTATGGGGGTTTACTCCCCATGGTTGTCCCTCCCCAACAAATAAACGAGGCCTAACTGGTCCAGGCGTTCCCTCGGAAAACAAAAACTGGTTCAAGTCAGGAGGGCGCGGGGGCGTCAGAGGTGTTTCCTCTGCGATTCTCTTGGTGGTTTTTTGTGGATTTAGGTTGCGATTTTCCCATCCATTGTTTTTCTAGTGACTTTTCCAGATTTTATGCAAGTTTACTTTTCTCTAGTTGAAATATAGGGTTATTTTTATTACTTTCTTTTTTTGCAAAAAACGAAATCAATTAATCAAACCTCTCCACCTTACATAAGTTCATGACCGAGTTGAGTCCATCCTGGAACCAAACTGCAGTACAGGGGCAACTCCCGCCATAGGCAGCTAATTCATGGCTCACTTTGTTCTGTGATCTATTACAAGAATGAACTCTAATCTCCCTCTGGGTTCTAGCTATGATATGACCGATTTACACAACAAGGGCATGGAGGCAAGATAGGTCCATGTATGTTGCGTTTATTAGCTTGACGGCTTCAGTACTATCCAGCTCAACCTCAACTGGCATATCTGAACGATTAAGGGCCAACTCTAGGCCTTCCCTGCATGCGGCCAGCTCCGCTTCGAGCCTGGTATTGCATGCCCGCAACTCTCTGCATGCGGTGAACAACGTCTGACCCATGTTGTCTCGGAGCACCATACCTCCCCCTGCTTGAGCCGTGTCATACACAAAGCTCCCACCAGTGTTCAACTACACCCAGCTTGGTTTTGCGGATGCCAGCGGAGCTCAGGTTTTGGCTTGGCCTTGTCCCACAACGAGGTCGAGGTGCAGGTGATGGCACCCTTTCCTTTGACCCCATCATCCAGCAGAAATTGCTTCAGGTAGAGAAGCGAGTCAATATAGCAGTCAGGGAAGCGACATGATGCTTCCGTCGGAGGTGGATTCTTCCCGTGCGTGATTTCATTCCTCACATGCCAAGCTCTCCACAGGACCATGAGCACCAACATCTAGGTGTTGGAATCCAGGGGGTCCACGAGGGTAAGGAGCCACTCCTCCTGCCCATTATTACAAATCTTGTTGAGACTTGGCATCTTCCACTTGTCCTCCATTGCGCGCCAGAGGTGGGTGGTAAGAGGGCACCTATAGAACGCGTGGAACTCATCCTCACATTCAAGGCCACATAGGGGGAACATGTCAGGAGTTTTGAGATGACGGCCAAATTTATTAGCCCAAGTCGCCAGCGATCTCGTGACCAATCTCCAAGCAAAGATGTGTATCTTAGGAGGAGCAGGGCAACTCCATATGGTCTTCTAGATGGCGTGATGACCATCCGGTGCCCTACTCAAAGCTGTAGCCCAAGGACGCTCGCGCTCGTCCATGGCCAAGCTTTAAGACGACCGAACAATGAAGATACCACCCTTCTCCAGTGCCCAAGCGATGAAGTCCTCCGGAACGTGGGGGGATGTCCGAATGGTGGTAATCATAGCAACATCCGACGGGAGAAAAGTAAGATGCAGTAGGTCCTCCCTCCAAGTGCCATCCTCATTCAAGAGCTCGGCAACTCTCCTCAGCATACAGTTGTTCCTTTGAGTGATAGGTTGCCCGTATGGCTCCCTCGGCAACCATCTGATACGGCCCAAATGTATCTATAATTTCTGCTTGTTGCATGCTCTTTTAGGTGACATTGCTATTTGCTACACTTTATATCTTTTTACACATATTTGCACTAACCTACTAACTCAGTGCACCTAGTGTCAGTTTCTGTCTGCTGATGTATGTAAGTTGTAGGTTGTAACCCATATTTACAGAGTTCCAAAAATTCCAAACAAATCAGATAAAAAATCAGTGTACAGGAAGCTTCCGGAATCAATGAAGTAGAGCCAGAGGGGGGCCACCCCCCTCCAAGGCGTCCAGGTGGCACGACCCCCATCCTGGTCGTGCCACCAGGGAGCTTGGGAGGTGGGGCCACCCCCTGGTGCCCCCTTCGGCCTATTTTTACCCCTCGTTCCAAAAACCCTCAGGGAGACCCCCGCATCGCGAAACTCCTCTTTGTTCCGCCGCCGCCGCGCTTCCAAGATCGGGAGCACCAGAAGACCTCTTCCCAGCACCCTGCCGGAGGGAGGATTGACCTCCGGGAGCTTCTCCACCACCATGGACGCTTATCGGATGCTTCATGAGTAGTCCCACGTGGACCATGGGTCGATGACCAGTATCTCTGTGATGTATTCTCTCCAATCTTGTGCTTCAATTCTTAGCCCTTGTGAGCTGCCCTACATGATCAAGTCATCTATGTAATTTTACTGCTGTTGCTATGCTGTGTTTGCTGGGATCCGATGGATTATGAGATTATGTTCAGATTGTGATGAGTTATATATTTGGTTCACCTTTTATATTTTGTTCTTAAGTAATTCTTGCATGTTCTCCGTTACTTTTTATTGCTTTGGCCAAGTAGTAGATAGTAACTCAAAGAGGGACCGTTTATGCAGGTTCATGCCCCCCGATGTCTAGGTTGAGTGACAGAAACATGAGACTAGGGGATGTGATGTTGCCACCAGGGAGAAAACAACGGTGCTTGTAACCACAGTTGCAAGGATTGTTTACCTTACACAAAGTTTGTTAATGGAGTTGTCTGTTGCTTTGAGTTTACACATTGGGTGGGGCTCGCGACTAAATACCAGCGAGATGTTCTTGATAGATATGTCAAGGTGGATGATTAGTGAATGAATGCAGATGGATTTCGGTCCACTTGTCTTGGCGTACTACCCATACTTTTGAGCCTCTAGCTTTCCAGTAGCATAATTAGCATTGCAGTGCGTTTATAATTCTGTCAATTGCCCAGCTTTAATTTGTTTACCTAGTTGTAACACCCCAAAGATTGGGTTATCGATTTTTGTGCTGTTATTCCTTCCTAGTTTTACTTCCCGGATTTTTCCTCTAGAGTCTGGATGATAACCAGAAGAATCCAGGCAATCCTTGACCTAGCAACTTGTTTCATTTTCTTCCAGTTAATGGAATTAAATCCAGGAAAACACTTAGACATCTCTAAAGGTTGTGACAACTTGTGGAGATGATCTTTGTAATCCCATTGACCTCTCTCAAAGATATTGTCTATAGATAAATAAAGGAAATTGTAGTTTCCTTTATAAAGCCAATAATCCCATTTTAGCCCATTCCTAAAGGAGCTACTATTATGGTTGCTCCATTAGTTTTCAAATGAATTGTGGAGCTCCACCTATCCAATCCATGGCCATTTCCATCAAAACATGGGGTTCCATAGTTCAAAGTTTGAGCATAGCTTCCCTTTGAAAATTTAGGGCAGAATAACACTTTGTGAAGGAAGTGTTATTTCTATCTGCCCATTCTTCCCTAACTTTTTGTGCCATCTCCCCTAGCTAGATCATGGTGTTGTGCCAAGTTTCAGCCACAATGGCCAAGCCAATGGCTCACACAAAATTCCCAAAGTTTCTGTCGAGCAGACAACTTTGTGAAGGAAGTGCAAGCTATCCTTGCCCATTTGAGCTGAAATTTGGTGCACTTGCTAACCATAGTGGATGATTAGCCTCAGTTAAAAATCAAGCTTAGGGGATTAGTGCGCTGGCCACACCACAATACAAACACCTTCTTCTTACATGGTGCATTTGCAAAGAAGTGTCTTGTGCCTTGGTCCAATTGAGCTCAAATTTTGCAGAGGTAATCACATTCCTGTAAGATTTCTTTGACCCAAGTTTCAGCCCCTTGAACCAAGTGCACCTACCCCAGGTCAGTACAAACACCTTGCTGTAGCTACCTAGGTTAGGTCACTTTCAGCCACTCCAGGCCAAGCATGTCAGCCCACATTGGTTCAAGCACCCTCTGATAGGTCACCTCACACAGTGGACATGGTCCCTGGTCAAACGTACACTTTGGACACGAGGTGGCCTTGGTGACCACGCAAAGGGTGTGGCTTGACAACTGTTTGTGCTGCTGACTCCCCTCCCATGTCGTCTTCCGCTCGGCCGCGCATGTCTTTCGTGATCCCCACTCCAAGCCTGCTCGTCTAGAATCCTCCACGCTCGTCAGGTCGCGCTCGAGCTCCAGTGCGTCGATAAGGATTCCACGGCGGCCATCCTTATCTTCTCGCCGCTGCACGACTATAAGTTGGACGCCCCTAGCCCCCCCCCCGCTGCACCCCAGCCTCCTCCCCCTCGACCCCTAGTCTCCCCTTGCCTTGCCTTTGCCCCCATGGCAAGAGCACACGACCACGACCTCGCCTTGCCCCATGGCCGAAGTCGTGCCTCGGCCGCGGCCCGGCTGCCCAGCTCCTTCGTGCCACCCAAGCCCCACCTCGATGTCACATTCAGTAAAATCAAATCGAGAGTGTACCTCTACCAAGGGAGGATGAGTGGTAGGCTCATACAACTTCTCAATAGGAGGTAGATTCTTCACGTCTTCAGCTTTAATGCCTTTATCCTTTACGGACTTCTTTGCTTCTTGCATATCTTCGGGGCTTAGGACAAGCATGCCCCTCTTCTTTGGTGGTGGAGGTGGTTCAGGGACGGACCAATCTTCGTGGTTCTTGGCAATCTTGCCCATTAATTCTTCAGCATCGTCCGGTGTTCTTTCCATGAAAACACAACCAGTACAACTATCAGATAGGATCTAGATTCATCGGTTAGACCAACATAAAATATATCAAGTAATTCATTCTTGGGGACGTCATGTCCCGATCTAGCCTTAATTAAACTGCAATACCTCCCCCAAGCTTTCGGGAGGTGCTCATCCTGCAACTGTTTAAAGTTGTAAATTCTTTATAAAGCAGCATGTTGCATATGAGTAGGAAAATATTTATCGACAACAGATTGAGCTAAGTCCTGAGGACACTTAATGGAACCATAAGGTAGTGCATCATACCATGCTTTAGCATCTTCCTTCAAAGAGAAAGGAGATGTAGCAAATTCAGGATCAGTGATGCATATAGGAGATGTAGCAAATTCAGGATCAGGAGTAATCTTGTTCTTCATGGAGTTCTTTTTGAGCAGCTTTTTAACAACACCTCGGTCAGTGTCGACACACTCTTTGAGTTCCTTGCAAAAAATCATCATCAAGAGTAATGTAATCATCATCAAGGATTCTCTCCTTGAGTTCATCTAAGTCTGGGTAACCAAAGGTTTTGCACGTAGGAATATAGGTAGGAGGAGTCTCAGTCTCGGACTGTGCTGCAACCTTAGCAATCTGAGATTCAAGATAGTGACCAAGAATACTAGTATCATCAAGAGTAGTGGAAGCATCATCAAAAGTATTGGACATAGTAACAGACTCAGTAGAATTAGCATGTGGTGGTGGTGAAGCGAACTTACTTATAATGGAAGGTGAATCAAGCATAGCACTGGTATAGAACAGTACCTTTTCTTGTAGTAGATGGTAAGATAGGGACCTTGGGGTCTCCTTTCTTACCCATAGCGGATGAAGTGCAGCAGGCAGAATGCTTCAAGTAGACTTGCAAATATTGCTATGCTCCCCGGCAACGGCGCCAGAAAATAGTACTTGATGACCCTCAACTGGAGGGGATCGTTTGTAGCGTTTTCGCGGGTAAGATAACCCAATCATTGATTATACACAAGGGGAGCCAAAGAATATTTATAACCTTTGACAGTTGAGTTGTTAATTCAACCGCACCTGAAATATACTTGCTTGCAACAAAATTTTAATATAAACTATGGTATGATAGTGGTAATGATGACAACAAAAGTAAAACAACAAAAGTAAACTAGTAGTAACCAGCAGGATTAAAACACTGTAGGCTAGGGCGATGGATGGTTGGGCGCTACATGGATAAGAGTGAACATGTAATAGATTCTAACATGGGGCAAGGCACACAGAAAATCAATGATCATCTAGGAAAATATCAAACATTAGGCATGTATCCCGTAGGTACTTGTGCGTGCTTGCAATAAGAACTTGCACAACATATTTTGTCCTACCATCCCGCTATGAACGAGGCCAAAGGGAACTTATGGAGATTAAGGTGCTCCTGTCAAAGAGCATCGGGACAAAGCAATAAACTCAATGGATACATGAAATCCTAAAATTATGGACCATCCCCTTTGGTGTCCCAAGCTGTCACCTTTGGGATCGTCGGTTCCGGACCATAATAGGTGCATACAACTGTCAGATCCCTCTGTTAGGTATGTGCTAGGGTTAGCTAGTACCTTTGCATCATGCAAAAATTTCAAAAAGAAACCTCAAAAATCAATTCAAAATCCAAATGGGAGAAGGAACACCCCCCAGATGAATTAATTCAAAAGGCCAGATAAAAATATTTTCCAAAAATTCATGTTAGAGTTTTGAAAAGTCTTATAAATGAGTGTGATCACATATGAAGTGATGTGGGACCCATCCCATGCTCATAGATTTTTCAAATATTCAAACAGTACCTTGGAAATAAAGAAATCCCCCTATTTGATTTAAAATTCAAATCATTTGAATTTTAAAAATGTTGAAAGTTTATGAGTGGCTAGTCTATATTATTATGAGGCCACATAAAAAGTTTCAGCATTTAATAAAATGGTTTGGTATTTTATCAGAGCCAAAACAAATAACAGAAAACAGAAAGGAAAGATTAAACAGAATAAAAGGAAAAGACTTACCTGTTGCCCAGGGCGAAGCCCACCTCTCCAGCCGGCCCAGCCCACCTGGACCCTCCCCTGTCGTCTTCCTCCCCACGCCCCGAAGCTGCTCGGTGGAATGCATGCAGCACTCCACCGACGCCGCCGACGAGCCCTGGCCACCTCCTGCTTCCCCCTCGCCACCTCTTCACACCTGGAGACGCCCTGGAGTCGTCCACGTCCATTTCCCCCCTCCTCATCGTCTTCCTCCTCCTCCTGCGCCGATTTCTTCAACGTCCGAGGACCCGCCGGAGCGCGCCACCGTGGAAGACATGGCCATCATGGCCTAGAGCTCAGGCCAACTTGTCCCGTGCGTGCATCGTCGTCGACTTCATCGCCTCGCAGAAGACGGCGCCTTGATTTGATCCAGAGGAGACGCGAGCCTCACCGAATCGCCGCCGGTCGCCGGAGAGCTACCTCGTCGATTCGCCACCACCAGACCCTCCCCGAGCCCGCTGACCACGCCATCGAATTCGTGGTGAGCTCCTGCCCGTTTCCCCCAACCTGGCGCCCTCTCTCTTGGTCTCTAGCCGCCTTCACCATGGACGCCGTAGCTCGTCGCCGCCATGGATGAGCTCGAGGTCACCCCTGTGCCCCTTTGACTCGTCCAGCGCACGCGTTTGGCTCCTGAGCCCGATAGCTTTCGAACGCAAGTGAAATCAACCCGATCCGTGCACGGTAGCGCCGACCACGACCTCGTCGCCGTACTGTTTCCGCCGGAGTCGTCGCCGTCGTCGACTGCGGGCACCCAGTGAACCCCCGATGCCACCAAACGACGCGGAAGACCTCCAGGAGCAAGATGGTGCCCTCCCCGTGCTCTCCCGTGGCCTGTAGCGGATTCCGGCGAGTCGCCGCCGTGGTTCTCGTCGCCGGCGTCAAGCCGCCGGTGGCTTAGCCACTAATCACGAGTTAAGTGACCCCTGTGTCACTGACCAGTGGGCCCAATGGCTTAATTAAGCCACTGGTTTAATTTTAACCACGGGTTTAAACACTAAGTCACAGACAGGTGGGACCCCCTCGTCAGTTTGACTGGTCAAACCCCCCTGCTGACGCAATAAACCAAAAATGATTAAAAAGAAATCCAGAAAATCCAGAAAACACCCAAACTTTGGAAATTCATAATTAATTCATATTAACTCCAAATTGGACAAATAATATATGAAAAATGATCAGGAGAAAATTATCTTTCCAATTATGCAACTTTCAACTCTGTTTGAGTTGATTTTAAAATGGGATCAGTAGCATATATCATTTGCTTTATTTGAATTTATTTCAAATTCAAACCAAATGATTTTGCCACTTGGACCATGAATTTATGTTGCAAATCAACCACACTTCAGAGGCATATCGTACACATTGAAGTTAATTCAAATTGATCAAACTATATCATGTATAACTTGGTTAAGGTTGAATTCAAATGTGGAATTTGAATTTGCATTTTAAAAATGCAATATATTCCACTTAAATGGAATTGCCTCACACATCAAACTTGTACTTCAAGCTTAAACATTCTATCATGTGCTTGAGCATTGCATTCATATTGATTGCTAATTGTACTTGCTTGTCGAGTAGAGGTTGAACCGGAGCAAGAGGTCACCCCCTTCGCTGAAGATCCAGAGCCCGACTCTCGTCAGCAAGGCAAGCAAAACCCCATTGATCATGTCGATAAAATCCCACTTCCCTCTCATGTCTCGCTTATGCATTGTATAGGATGATCACCATGCTTCGTTTCTACCGCATAGATGAACCCATTCCTTTGCATGACCTATCTTTTGTCACAGTAGTAAGCAAACCACAATCCTAGCAACTGTAGGAGTTGTTTGATATCATGTGGCCCCTGCAAATGTTACTGCTTATTGCATGCTTAGTATGTTTCCATGTTGTTACTGTGATGTGAGTCGGGATGGGAATAATCATGTTGTTGATGGTAGAAAAGTGTTGGTGAATCGACCCTAATACTAGGTGAACGATGAGAGGCTGTGTAGGAGTACACGGTGGGTTGTCTCGTTGAACACCGCCCTAAGTCCGAGTTCTTGTGTGGTGATCCAAGTTGAAGAGTACAACCACACATTGGGCTCACTGACCCCTCTCGACTTATTAACTCATCCCTTTCGATGTCCAGATGTCGCAGTAGTTCGGAGTTCTGGTAGGCTTGTGGCCTGGATGCTAAGTGAGAGAACGGCTCATCCGAGACCGGCTTATGCACCACGCACACATCGCTTGGGTCCACTTCGGTAAACCGGCCGGGTTCACGATTGTGGTAGCCAACCCAAGTAGGCGGCTTTCTTGGACTAGATAGGCTATGAGGTAACAGTTGTGGTGAGCATCCTCGCTGGCACCCCTTGAATGGTGTCGAGATCAAAGGCGGTAAATGATGGTCATGTGTGTGTAGCGGTACACCCTTGCAAGGTTAACAAAACTATTCGAATAGCCGCGTCCGCGGTTATGGACTACTTGGAAAGCTTAGCTTGATTATTAGATAACTTGAACCGGATACTTCTAAAACACACCAAGATAAGTGTGAGTGCTATGGCGTGCTTTCTCGTGGGGAAGTCGAGGAAGGCATCATAGTGGTGTAATTGGTTGGTGGAAGTAGTGGACTCGTGTATGCTTCTTACCTCAAGTCTGGTACTCGTAGTTCAGGACTAGCCAAGTCAAAGCTGGCATTTCTGCAAGTGAACCCCACCTCCCTTTACCTTCATACATGTGCATGAGTAGCATAGCTCCTACGTAAGTCTTGCTGAGTACGATTTTGTACTCACGTTTGCTTAATCTATGTTTTAGATGACGCCACTGACCCCGAAGGTGGCTTCTTCATCGAGTTGGACGACTGAAGTTAAGCTAGTCTAGTCCCAGTCAGCAGACTGGTTCCCTCGTGGAGGGCTTTGTGTTTGAATAAGGCTTCTTAAGCCATTTGTTAAACTTGTCTGTACTCAGACATAATTTGCTTCCGTTCGGTGTTGTAATGTTGGATCACATGTATGTGATCTCTGTTTGTACTCTATAAGAGTTATAAATAAAATGTACACTTTGTAGAGAATTGCAATGGTACCTACTGTTCATACAAGGCGTGTGTGCTGCGTGTATGTTTATAACATGCATGTCTTTGTATGGGTTTTCGAGACCTTAGTTGTGTTCTGGCTGGCGGTCTTTCATACACCAAGTGGCCCTTAGATGTGCGCAGCTTGGGGCATCGCGATGCGATTGTTCGAGACTCGGTCTCGGGCACACTTTGTGGTATGATCGAGCCCGCCCTAGACCCCGACTAAGTGATCGGGCTGGAGTAAGTCTATGTAAGAGTCTAGAGATAGTCGATAGTATGGTTGAGGCGACTTGTCTTTGAATATGGGAGTTCACCACCCATATCAGTAGACTTGTGTGTGTACGATGAGGACCCATTACAGTTGATCATCCGGCCTGGATGGGATGCCCCTCACGTACGATGCTCTCCGAGAATGTTCAGTGCTTGGCCTTGTCTGCTTAGACAAGTGGGTGCGGTTCTCGGCTCTCCATATGACTATGTCTTAACTGTACTTGCATACGCTAACCCCGGGTCCCGACAGACTTGGTATCAGAGCAGGACTGACTTTAGGACTAGTAGCCTTGGCCGAAGTTGAGTCTAGCTTGCTATAGTTATATAGTTACTCTGGGTATATAAGGGAACAACGTAAGGCTTCATTTTTTCTCCTTACCCCCTTCGTTCTGAGTTCTGAGTCACCCTCATCTTACTCTACGGGAAGATAGGACTAGGCTCTCCTCTGTCTGATTAGCATATCTCGTTGATTGCTTCCTTATAGCCGTAGGAAAGTTGTGTCCAGGTTTTCCTAGCATTTTGATAATGCTGAATTCTTACATCGTATTATGTAAGTGCTGTTTTGCATGATTGAAAGAAATTGTCATTTCTTACAATTACAGCCGTTATGCTGTCCGAGTCATTCCAGGTTCATCATATAATCTGATGCATTTGCAAACTCTTGCTTTCTGTTTCAGATGGCAAATCTTCCCCCTCGGCAGATTGTTCGTTTGACCAGGTGCCTCGGTGTGCGTGGCCACCCCGCCACGTTGATCGAGATGATGTCCTACGTGGGATATCGATGGTACCCTGAGTACACCATCGAGGAGCAGTTCCACGACTTCAACCAGACACAGTTCCACTGCATTGTGCGGATTTACCCACACCACGTTGGAGTCACCCAGCCTATCCACTTTGGACATGGCATCGGCGTTACCGAGAACATGGCTGTGCAGGATGCTGCATACTCATGTATCACACTGCTGAGAGAGGAGCACACTTTGCTGAGAGAGACCTCATTCCGCTATATCCCAGCTGCACTTCCAGGAGAAGAGGGATATTACACCGGACTCTACTCAGATCACTCCGCAGAGGATCCAGCACTTCAGATGACTGCTAGGTTTGCTAGTGACAGAGACCGTGATGCACGTGCTCTCCGTTTTGAGCTCCACGCTACTCGTGTTCGTCTGTACCGAGCACTGACGCTCTTGGCACCCTTTGTGAGCGTGGGATCAGTGGAGTACGATGCGATCTATCCAGTGAGGACCCAGATGCCTTCTCGAGTTGCTTGGCTCGAGATTGGAGGAGTTTTTCCACCCCGTGGTCCTTTGCTTCCACCCTACACTGGACCTAGGCCCCATCCTTGCCCAAATGGATATCAGGGTCCACAAGCCTCCGTGTTTTCCGATGGTCACCTCCAGCTACCGGGATACGCGGGTAATTTTTATGAAGATTACTATGGAGATGGAGATGAGTGAGACCTCCTGTGGTCTTACTTAGTGAGGAGTTCTGTAACCTCACTCAAGGCAGAAGGACCGTTGACGAGTTCAGTCGTGAGTTCAACCGACTTGCTCGTTATGCAATTGAAGAAGTCTCCACCGACTCCAAGAAACAAGAGAGGTTCCGTCGTGGCCTCAACAGTGGACTCCGTCGCGAGCTCAACCTTCATGACTTTGCCACATTTCAGGTCCTTGTCAACAAGGCCATCAAGGCAGAGGACATGAACACCCCCAATGACTTTCGCAAACACCCTAGAGAGGAAGGTTCATCCAGCTCTGGTTCCCAGAAACGCAAGTTCTGGATTCCAAATAGCATGTTCCGCCAGAATAACCCACCGAGGCCATCCTATTCGGCGCCTCGTCCACCCACCCAGTTCCACCCAGCTCCACCAAACCACCCAGCTCCACGCACCGTTTTTGGAGCTTGCTACAAGTGTGGTCAGGCAGGCCACTACTCTCGCGAGTGTCCCCAGAACCAGCCCCAACACCAGAGTGTTCCACCACGTGCCGGAGGCAACAACAACAACAATGGTCGTGGCAAGCCACCCCAGAAGGTCTTCACCGCCAAACCCGCTCCTCCCGCCAATCGTGGACGTCTGAACCAGATTGCCGCCGAAGAGACTGACGACACCACTGACGTCATTCTTGGTACGCTCCCAGTCAATTTTGTTCCTACTTCCGTTCTTTTCGACCCAGGAGCATCTCATTCATTCATGTCGGAAAGTTATGCACTTCGTCATGAGTTACCTTTTGTTGAATTGTCCAACCCAATGATTATTCAAACTCCAGGGTCAAGATGGCAAACTAATAGAGTGAGCCATGGTAATCAAATAGCAATTGAGGGTTTAGTATTTCTTGCTTCACTCATAGCCCTCAAGTCTTCAGACATTGATGTCATCCTTGGCATGGATTGGCTATCAAGACAGAATGCCTATCTGGATTGCAAAGGCAAATCCGTGAAACTCACCCACCCTTCAGGCAAAACCATTAGCTATACCTCACCCAGAACAAGAACCCAAGTGCATTCCTTGAATGTACTTCCCCTTCCCGAACTTGAAGATATTCCGGTGGTTCGTGACTTCCCGGATGTCTTTCCTGAAGAGCTGCCGGGTATGCCACCCGACAGATGTGTAGAGTTTATAGTGGATCTTGTTCCAGGAACCGCACCAATTTCCAAACGCCCATACAAAATGGCCCCACATGAGTTAGCAGAGCTAAAAACCCAACTGGATGCTTCGTTGGCAAAAGGCTTCATCCGCCCTAGCTCATCGCCATGGGGTTGCCCCGTTCTGTTCGTGAAGAAGAAAGATGGAACAGAAAGGATGTGCGTAGACTATCGCCCGCTAAATTTAGCGACGATAAAGAACAAATACCCACTGCCCAGGATCAATGATCTTTATGATCAGCTTGCAGGATCCGCCGTCTTCTCAAAGATGGATTTAAGACTAGGTTATCATCAGATCCGAATCCGAAACGAGGACATTCCCAAAACGGCTTTCACTACTCGTTATGGTCTTTACGAGTACACCGTCATGTCCTTTGGTTTAACCAATGCCACCGCCACATTCTCACGCTTGATGAATTCGATCTTCATGGAGTACCTAGATAAATTTGTTGTGGTTTATCTTGATGATATTCTCATCTACTCGGAGAACGAAGAAAATCATGCCAAACACTTAAGGCTGGTATTGATGAAACTTAGAGAGCATCGCCTGTACGCTAAATTCTCCAAGTGTGAATTCTGGCTACCAGAAGTGACCTACTTAGGCCACGTAATTTCTGCAAAAGGCATTGCTGTGAATCCCGAGAGAGTTCAGGCCGTCCTTGACTGGACTCCACCTGAATCGGTTAAGCAAGTTAGGAGTTTTCTTGGCCTAGCCAGCTATTGCCGTCGCTTCGTCGAGAACTTTTCTAAAGTTGCAAAGCCTCTAACTGAACTCCTCAAGAAAGATAAGAAGTTCCTATGGACTCCCAAGTGCGAGGAAAGCTTTCAGGAGCTAAAAAGAAGATTAACTTCCGCACCCGTGCTTGCACCTCCAGACACAAAAAGGGATTTCGAGATCTATTGTGATGCATCACGGCAAGGGTTAGGATGCATACTTCTGCAAGATCGACATGTGGTAGCTTATGCTTCACGCCAGTTGCGGCCACATGAAGAGAACTATCCTACCCATGACCTTGAACTCGCTGCCGTAGTTCATGCTCTAACAACTTGGCGACATTACCTCCTTGGTAATCGTTGTGAGATTTATTCCGACCACCAAAGCCTCAAATATATTTTCACCCAGCCAGATCTTAATCTCAGGCAAAGACGCTGGATTGAGTTGATAAAAGATTACGACGTAGCAATTTCTTACACCCCAGGCAAAGCCAATGTCATGGCTGATGCCCTAAGTCGTAAGTCGTACTGTAACAACCTCATGTTACAGCAGTATCAACCACTTCTTCATGAGGACTTTCGCAAACTCAATCTTGAGATTGTCCCTCATGGCTATCTTTCAACCTTGGTGGCGAAACCAACTCTTGAGGATCAAATTGTAGTTGCCCAAAGGCGTGCACGACGTGTTCGCCGGATCAAGGAGAACATTGCTAGCGGAGTTGCTAAATGTTTCTCCACAGATAGCAAGGGAACGGTTTTCTTTGGGAATCGTTTAGTAGTACCTAAGAATAGGGAACTAAGGCAACTCATCCTCAAAGAAGCCCATGACACACCCCTCTCAATTCATCCCGGTAGCACGAAAATGTACCGAGATCTACGCCAGAGATTTTGGTGGACTAGGATGAAGAGAGACATTGCTCAATTTGTTGCCGAATGTGATACTTGTCGTCGCATTAAGGCAGAACATCAAAGACCTGCTGGTACACTTCAACCTTTGTCTATTCCCGAGTGGAAATGGGACAAAGTCGGTATGGACTTCATCACCGGCTTTCCAAAAACCCAGAAAGGAAACAATGCCATCTTCGTTGTCATAGATAGGCTTTCCAAAGTCGCTCACTTCCTTCCGGTTCGCGAGTCTATAACTGCTAGTCAGTTAGCGGACTTGTACATCTCCAGAATTGTATCACTTCACGGTGTTCCGTTGGAAATCAATTCTGATCGCGGTAGCCTTTTCACCTCTAGATTTTGGGGAAGCTTCCAACGTGCTCTGGGAACTCATCTCTCCTTTAGTACAGCTTTCCATCCTCAGTCTAGCGGTCAAGTCGAAAGGGTTAACCAGATTCTTGAAGACATGCTCAGAGCTTGTGTTATCTCATTCGGAAAGAATTGGGAGAATTCTCTTCCATATGCCGAATTTGCTTATAACAATAGTTTTCAATCTAGTCTGAACATGGCTCCATTTGAACTCCTTTATGGACGACGATGTCGAACACCTTTAAACTGGTCTGAAACCGGTGAAAGACAATTCTTTGGACCGGATATGATCAAGGAAGCAGAAGAGCAAGTTCGTATTATTCGTGATCAATTGAAAGCAGCCCAGTCTCGTCAGAAAAGCTACTATGATCGTCATCATAGGCAAGAGAGCTACAATCTGGATGAGAAGGCTTACCTTCGGGTTACTCCTCTGAAGGGAACCCAACGTTTCGGTATCAAAGGCAAATTGGCCCCACGTTACATCGGTCCTTTCCGCATTATTGCTAAACGTGGAGAAGTTGCCTACCAACTTGAACTACCTCCGCACCTTTCCCGAGTACACGATGTATTCCATGTGTCCCAACTCAGGCGTTGCTTCAAGGACCCCATCCGCGAAGTCGACCATGAAACGCTTGATCTCCAAGATGACCTTTCTTATCGAGAATACCCCATTCATATTCTTGATTCAGCAGAGCGTGTCACTCGTCGTCAGAAGATTAGGTTTCTGAAAGTGCAATGGTCACACCACTCCGAAAGAGAAGCTACGTGGGAGAGAGAAGACCGTCTTAGTGCCGAGTACCCCACCTTCCTCCCGCAGACTTCTGAATCTCGGGACGAGATTCTTTTGAGTGGGGGCGAGTTGTCAGATCCCTCTGTTAGGTATGTGCTAGGGTTAGCTAGTACCTTTGCATCATGCAAAAATTTCAAAAAGAAACCTCAAAAATCAATTCAAAATCCAAATGGGAGAAGGAACACCCCCCAGATGAATTAATTCAAAAGGCCAGATAAAAATATTTTCCAAAAATTCATGTTAGAGTTTTGAAAAGTCTTATAAATGAGTGTGATCACATATGAAGTGATGTGGGACCCATCCCATGCTCATAGATTTTTCAAATATTCAAACAGTACCTTGGAAATAAAGAAATCCCCCTATTTGATTTAAAATTCAAATCATTTGAATTTTAAAAATGTTGAAAGTTTATGAGTGGCTAGTCTATATTATTATGAGGCCACATAAAAAGTTTCAGCATTTAATAAAATGGTTTGGTATTTTATCAGAGCCAAAACAAATAACAGAAAACAGAAAGGAAAGATTAAACAGAATAAAAGGAAAAGACTTACCTGTTGCCCAGGGCGAAGCCCACCTCTCCAGCCGGCCCAGCCCACCTGGACCCTCCCCTGTCGTCTTCCTCCCCACGCCCCGAAGCTGCTCGGTGGAATGCATGCAGCACTCCACCGACGCCGCCGACGAGCCCTGGCCACCTCCTGCTTCCCCCTCGCCACCTCTTCACACCTGGAGACGCCCTGGAGTCGTCCACGTCCATTTCCCCCCTCCTCATCGTCTTCCTCCTCCTCCTGCGCCGATTTCTTCAACGTCCGAGGACCCGCCGGAGCGCGCCACCGTGGAAGACATGGCCATCATGGCCTAGAGCTCAGGCCAACTTGTCCCGTGCGTGCATCGTCGTCGACTTCATCGCCTCGCAGAAGACGGCGCCTTGATTTGATCCAGAGGAGACGCGAGCCTCACCGAATCGCCGCCGGTCGCCGGAGAGCTACCTCGTCGATTCGCCACCACCAGACCCTCCCCGAGCCCGCTGACCACGCCATCGAATTCGTGGTGAGCTCCTGCCCGTTTCCCCCAACCTGGCGCCCTCTCTCTTGGTCTCTAGCCGCCTTCACCATGGACGCCGTAGCTCGTCGCCGCCATGGATGAGCTCGAGGTCACCCCTGTGCCCCTTTGACTCGTCCAGCGCACGCGTTTGGCTCCTGAGCCCGATAGCTTTCGAACGCAAGTGAAATCAACCCGATCCGTGCACGGTAGCGCCGACCACGACCTCGTCGCCGTACTGTTTCCGCCGGAGTCGTCGCCGTCGTCGACTGCGGGCACCCAGTGAACCCCCGATGCCACCAAACGACGCGGAAGACCTCCAGGAGCAAGATGGTGCCCTCCCCGTGCTCTCCCGTGGCCTGTAGCGGATTCCGGCGAGTCGCCGCCGTGGTTCTCGTCGCCGGCGTCAAGCCGCCGGTGGCTTAGCCACTAATCACGAGTTAAGTGACCCCTGTGTCACTGACCAGTGGGCCCAATGGCTTAATTAAGCCACTGGTTTAATTTTAACCACGGGTTTAAACACTAAGTCACAGACAGGTGGGACCCCCTCGTCAGTTTGACTGGTCAAACCCCCCTGCTGACGCAATAAACCAAAAATGATTAAAAAGAAATCCAGAAAATCCAGAAAACACCCAAACTTTGGAAATTCATAATTAATCCATATTAACTCCAAATTGGACAAATAATATATGAAAAATGATCAGGAGAAAATTATCTTTCCAATTATGCAACTTTCAACTCTGTTTGAGTTGATTTTAAAATGGGATCAGTAGCATATATCATTTTCTTTATTTGAATTTATTTCAAATTCAAACCAAATGATTTTGCCACTTGGACCATGAATTTATGTTGCAAATCAACCACACTTCAGAGGCATATCGTACACATTGAAGTTAATTCAAATTGATCAAACTATATCATGTATAACTTGGTTAAGGTTGAATTCAAATGTGGAATTTGAATTTGCATTTTAAAAATGCAATATATTCCACTTAAATGGAATTGCCTCACACATCAAACTTGTACTTCAAGCTTAAACATTCTATCATGTGCTTGAGCATTGCATTCATATTGATTGCTAATTGTACTTGCTTGTCGAGTAGAGGTTGAACCGGAGCAAGAGGTCACCCCCTTCGCTGAAGATCCAGAGCCCGACTCTCGTCAGCAAGGCAAGCAAAACCCCATTGATCATGTCGATAAAATCCCACTTCCCTCTCATGTCTCGCTTATGCATTGTATAGGATGATCACCATGCTTCGTTTCTACCGCATAGATGAACCCATTCCTTTGCATGACCTATCTTTTGTCACAGTAGTAAGCAAACCACAATCCTAGCAACTGTAGGAGTTGTTTGATATCATGTGGCCCCTGCAAATGTTACTGCTTATTGCATGCTTAGTATGTTTCCATGTTGTTACTGTGATGTGAGTCGGGATGGGAATAATCATGTTGTTGATGGTAGAAAAGTGTTGGTGAATCGACCCTAATACTAGGTGAACGATGAGAGGCTGTGTAGGAGTACACGGTGGGTTGTCTCGTTGAACACCGCCCTAAGTCCGAGTTCTTGTGTGGTGATCCAAGTTGAAGAGTACAACCACACATTGGGCTCACTGACCCCTCTCGACTTATTAACTCATCCCTTTCGATGTCCAGATGTCGCAGTAGTTCGGAGTTCTGGTAGGCTTGTGGCCTGGATGCTAAGTGAGAGAACGGCTCATCCGAGACCGGCTTATGCACCACGCACACATCGCTTGGGTCCACTTCGGTAAACCGGCCGGGTTCACGATTGTGGTAGCCAACCCAAGTAGGCGGCTTTCTTGGACTAGATAGGCTATGAGGTAACAGTTGTGGTGAGCATCCTCGCTGGCACCCCTTGAATGGTGTCGAGATCAAAGGCGGTAAATGATGGTCATGTGTGTGTAGCGGTACACCCTTGCAAGGTTAACAAAACTATTCGAATAGCCGCGTCCGCGGTTATGGACTACTTGGAAAGCTTAGCTTGATTATTAGATAACTTGAACCGGATACTTCTAAAACACACCAAGATAAGTGTGAGTGCTATGGCGTGCTTTCTCGTGGGGAAGTCGAGGAAGGCATCATAGTGGTGTAATTGGTTGGTGGAAGTAGTGGACTCGTGTACGCTTCTTACCTCAAGTCTGGTACTCGTAGTTCAGGACTAGCCAAGTCAAAGCTGGCATTTCTGCAAGTGAACCCCACCTCCCTTTACCTTCATACATGTGCATGAGTAGCATAGCTCCTACGTAAGTCTTGCTGAGTACGATTTTGTACTCACGTTTGCTTAATCTATGTTTTAGATGACGCCACTGACCCCGAAGGTGGCTTCTTCATCGAGTTGGACGACTGAAGTTAAGCTAGTCTAGTCCCAGTCAGCAGACTGGTTCCCTCGTGGAGGGCTTTGTGTTTGAATAAGGCTTCTTAAGCCATTTGTTAAACTTGTCTGTACTCAGACATAATTTGCTTCCGTTCGGTGTTGTAATGTTGGATCACATGTATGTGATCTCTGTTTGTACTCTATAAGAGTTATAAATAAAATGTACACTTTGTAGAGAATTGCAATGGTACCTACTGTTCATACAAGGCGTGTGTGCTGCGTGTATGTTTATAACATGCATGTCTTTGTATGGGTTTTCGAGACCTTAGTTGTGTTCTGGCTGGCGGTCTTTCATACACCAAGTGGCCCTTAGATGTGCGCAGCTTGGGGCATCGCGATGCGATTGTTCGAGACTCGGTCTCGGGCACACTTTGTGGTATGATCGAGCCCGCCCTAGACCCCGACTAAGTGATCGGGCTGGAGTAAGTCTATGTAAGAGTCTAGAGATAGTCGATAGTATGGTTGAGGCGACTTGTCTTTGAATATGGGAGTTCACCACCCATATCAGTAGACTTGTGTGTGTACGATGAGGACCCATTACAGTTGATCATCCGGCCTGGATGGGATGCCCCTCACGTACGATGCTCTCCGAGAATGTTCAGTGCTTGGCCTTGTCTGCTTAGACAAGTGGGTGCGGTTCTCGGCTCTCCATATGACTATGTCTTAACTGTACTTGCATACGCTAACTCCGGGTCCCGACAACAACTCATAGATAGGATCAAGAACATAAATATACTCATGAAGACACAAGTGGTTAAGATCTGAAAATATGGCACTCGGGCCCAAATTGACAAGCATTAAGAGAAACAAGTTGTAGCAAAGATGATAAACACCATAGTAGATGATAGGCAACATGCCCCCAACAATTTGACGAACTATTACATGATCAAACTCATGCAATCCCTACAATCCCCTTTGCCTACAGAAGGGAATTAATCACACATGTGAAGAGAAGTCATGGAGGGAGGATGGGTTGGTGATGGTGATGGTGATGGAGACGATCTCCCCTCTCCGGAGGCCAAATCAGCCTCCAGATTAGCCCTCCCGAGGAAGAACAGAGGGTGGCGGCGGCTCCGCGACGGAAACTGGAAGCGCGACTTCTGTTTCGAGGTTTTCCCGTCATGGGAATAAATAGGGGCAACGGTAGGGCACCAGAGGAGGGAGGAGGCCCCCAGGCGGCCAGCAAGTGCGGCCAGGGGTGGGGCCGCGCCAGCAGGGCGCCTGGAGCCCCTGAGGCCCCCTATGTCCCCACTTCTGGTCCGTGGAAGATTTTGGTGCGTGGATTTTTCCTGAATTTTCTGGGAATTTTCCGAGATACCTAAAAAATCCATTTTCCTGCACACAAAAAAACCATACAGGCAGCTCTGCTGAAAACATCGTCAGTTTGGGTTAGTTTAGTTCAAATCATGCAAGAATGAGGGAAAAATAGCAAAAGTGTTTGGAAAAGTAGATACGTTTGAGACGTATCAACTCCCCCAAGCTTAGCTTATTGCTTGTCCTCAAGCAATTCAATTCAACGAATGGGACGCGACAAAGAAAACTTTGACAAACTCTTTTGCTTCATAAGATGTATATAAACCTGTACTACGAAAAGAGTTTAGCAAGTATCAAAACAATGCTATGAGGATAATGCACGAAGAAATCCTTCTTTCAAGTGATCAATCACAAACAACTAAAAGTAAATAATATGCTGCCGGAAATCAAGACAAGATCACAATGCACATAGGTTGAACATACTAGAGTGGTATCTCGCTAGCCTCCATGAGTGAAGCAAAACATAAATGCATAAAATCCTCCGGAGTTTTAAAGGAGACTAGAACTAAGAATTTCAGAACAAGCAATATCACAATCATGCAGAAGACAATGTGGTACTTTGGGACAATGCATGTTACACTAGGAATGACAATTATGCTCTCAAGTTGGTGCTTTGAAGAAAGAAGGGGAGACTCTCGAACCGTGGCTTTTTGGTAGCAAGGTTGAAAACCCGTGGTTGGAAGAAAAGACTAAACATGTGCCATAACTCTTGGTTTTGAAAACAGAGATAAAATTCTTTTGAGAAGTCCTACTTTCAAGTCAAAGGTGAACGGTAAAGGTCTCTCAATATCTCCCATACCAACTATATTAATGCTTTTTGCTTACAATTATGTTCCATTTTCCATACATCATTTGACGGTTTATGGTGCCTTTTATTTTACCTCAAGTATGGAAGGAAGTTTCTCGTTTGATCTATCATTGGCATCATTTGGTCCATTTCATTCCATCATCAAGTATGGGGGAGGTGTAACTCTCTCTTTTTAAATTGACTAGTTAAAACTTCCGTCTAGATATTTTTGGCATGGTAGATATTGATTTTCCGTCACCTCACCATGAGCTTGTACGGTTACAAAAGGGAAGCTTTTCAATGAATTTCGAGATGGCACAAGAAAGTCTAAGTTAGGGGTGGTCGGTAATTACCACATATAGGAAGGTATGGTGGAATCAAGTGGAATAACTGGTTTGGAAAGGAGTTTGGATACACAAGCAGAATTCCACTTAGTGCAAATGAAGGTTAGCAAAAGACGGGGAAGCGACCAACTAGAGAGCAATAATTGTCATAATCATGCAGAGCGACAAAGCAACATTGAATCGGGCATGAAAGTGATATAACTATTCTGAAATAAAAAGATCATCAAGGCATGATAGACTTTTTAGTCATAAGCATGCGTGAACATGTGCCAAGTCAATCCAAGAATTCCCCGAAGGGAAATACCACTTCAATATGCCAAACCATGAACAATGCAATGCATGTAAATCATTTCAACAACATATTATGCACTCTAGCTATTTGAGATCAGCCACAAAGAAAACATGAACACTGGGAAAGCATTGTAAACATAGCACTATATCGCTACAAGCTGGTCTCTAGATCGTAAGTACATGCATATGTACAAAAGTAGAAACAAAGAGAGTTCATACCGGTTTTCCTTGTTGCTTCCCTTTCGTCGATCTTCGTCATTACTTCCTTGTCACTTGCACGATCGAACGTGGGAAATATAATCAAAGTCTTTCACGGACTTGAGCTGAACTCTGAAAACAAAGCAAACTAAAGAGAGAAAGGAAATATTTTTGGGTTTTTCAAAGGTTAACCGAAAGAAAAAGAAAAGAGAAATATTTTTGTTGTTTTTGCAATTTAAAAGAACAAAGAAGAACGAGAAAAAACTTCGAAAGGATCAAAGCAATCAAAATAAAAACGGATAATTCAATGGAAAAGGGAGAAGGGCACGTACTCCCCCAAGCTTAGGCTTTTGGCCTAAGTTGGTAGCAGCTACTGCCTCCAGGAGCCTCCTGCTCCGGTGTGGTACGGATAAGTCCAAGAGTCGTACGAGCCCTCCGGTGCGTACACCGAAGTCCTCGGGTCCTCCCATGAGGAAGGCCCTGCGCTCCAAGCAGAAGAAGACCCCTCACCCCACTTGGTGACGGTCTCCCACTGGAAAGGTGGGAACTCACCATGCTCCTCCTCGTCGGGTACAACCCCCTCCATGGGGTTAGGCAACTGATACTGAGCCATGAACTCATCAAACTAGACATCATTGAAGGACCATCCGTTCCTGCGGGTATGATTAAACAAAAGTGGTGCAGGTAGACGGATCTCTCGAATAATAGTCTTTTCAAAACTCAAAATTTAAACAAGGTTACAATACTCGGAAGTCTTGGTAACAAACTTATGCCTCTTCATAGAAGCAAGATCAAGACTTGAGTAAGAAAAGGGAACATCATCAGGATGCGGGGTGCCATTAAAATGCTCAAGGATAAGTGTGGCGTAAACGCCACCAAATAAATCACCCTTGTTACCATTCGTAGCAAGGAGATGAGAAATTAAGGCACCCACATTATAATCACTCCAACCAGAGAGGGCGTTCGCATAGATAGAGAAATCTGGTGCAAAACCGTTGCTCGTGTTTTCACGAGCCAACACCCCTCTGTCAATAAAATACGCAAATTACCTGAGATGGGGGAATAGGATGCTGGAAATCTTTGTATGCCGGATATCCCTCGTCTCCTGGCTACAAAGGGAGTCGAAGAGAGTCCTCAACTCAGAGGGCTGAGAGTTCATCCTTGCCGTCTGACCAACGTTCAGCACACCTATTATATCACAAAATCTTGCCAAAGACATGGTCATAAGATTATTGTAAATTTTAAACTCAATAGTTCCAACATCATGATCATAACCAAAACTATTAATGAATGAAGAGGTGAGTTTCTTATATTGTCCCACACGGGATAGTGCTAGCCGTGTCAAACCTATGTTCGCGCAAAGGCCATAAAATCCTCCTTGATTCCTGCATCTTCAAGAAAATCATCGCGCATGAGGGACTCGTGTTTTCCAACAACTCTAAGGGCACATGATCTCCGTTGTAGCTCACCCTAGCAGCTGAGGGTGAAGCTGCAGCTCTAGTAACTCGATCGGAGCGCTCGGCCTTCTTCTTCCCAAGCCACCCCTTTGCTTTTCCTAGCAAACTCATTTCTGAAAATTTTGACAATTCACAAAAACAAGGATTTAAACAAAGTGAGTCGAGGCAAACACTCTACTCACTTACCTAAGGAATAAACTTGCATCAAAACTTGTAAAATAAATTTCTACACATGCATGCAAGCTCATATAAACAACACCAAGAACTACTAAATACTCACAAATGAAGCCACCAATCCAAATTCTAATTGGAGGTGTGAAGGACTTGCATACCAGGGAGTATTTGCTCAAAATCTCAGCTCAAACGATGGGCTGTAAAGGGAGATCGAAAATCGCCTCCAAGAACAGCAAGAACGCAAAAAAGAAGTGCATAACTCGTGTTTTGGGAGAGAGAGGAGGAAGGAGGAAGACCTGGTCCACTGGTGGCCCCCCTGGTCAACCTCAGGTGCCTCTGGGTCACTCCCGACATGGAAATTTTTATTTTTATTTTTTTGGAATTTTGCTGAAAACTTCACTATTGAAATTTTTTCGGAGCTCAAAAAGCTTCGAAACTCTCTGAAAACTTGAAGCAGTGATTAGAATTGTGAATCTTCAAAAAAATAAAAACTTGGTACAACAAGGAGAATAAAAGCTAAGGCAAATGAAAACATAACAAGCTCCACTTTTTACCTATATAAAACATGCTAGCTAGCAAGGTTGATCTAGTCTTACCAACGAACCGACGATATATAGAGAAAAAAGCTTCACCTCTCATGAAGTGATCATTGCACCTTCACTTTAATGGACATTTTCCCCACCATAATGGTTTTTTATTTGTGGTGCACAGGTAAAGGACAATCCCATTCTCCAATCTTCACAGTCTTGATATTCTCAATAGAGTTAAGGCCATGGATTTTGTTGATCTTCTTCGGAAAATACACCGTGTGTTCCTTATCATCAACGTTGAAGGTAACCTTTCCTTTATTGCAATCAATAATAGCACCTGCGGTGTTCGAAAAAGGTATACCAAGAATAATGGACATGCTCCCATCCTCGGGCATATCAAGCACAACAAAATCTGTAAGGATTAAGCAATTAACAACTTCAATAGGAACATCCTCCAAAATACCTATCGGGACGGCTGTTGACTTGTCAGCCATCTGAAGAAAGATATCTGTAGGGATTAGCTTATATAAATATAGCCTCTTGTAAAGAGAAAAAGGAATAACACTCACTCCATCTCCAAGATCACATAAGGAATTTTTGACATAATTATTATCTTATGGAGCAAGGAATGGTGGGTATACCTGGATCAACAAACTTCTCAGGAATCTTGCCACTGAAAAAAGTAGTTAGAAAGCATAGAAGATATTGCGTCATTAGGAACTTTTATTTTGTTAGTAAAAATATCTTTCATATATTTGGAATAAGGAGGTAACTTAATAGCATGAGTCAAGGGAATTTGAAGAAAAAGAGACTTCATCCATTCACAAAATTTATTATAGTGCTCTTCTTCTTTAGATTTGAGAGACTTACCTGGAAAGGGCATGGGTTTCTGTACCCATGGTTCTCTTTCCTTCCCGTTTCTTCTTGCGATGAAGCCTTCTATAGTATACTTCTTGCCTTTATCGGGTGCTTCTTCTTCTCGCACCTCGGGAGGATCACTCTTATCCTTATCTTCTTCGGGCTCGGCACCGTCTTTAGTTTCAACATCGGAGGTGGATATGCTGTTAGGATCATCACGAGTTCTTCACTTGTAATCGGATCATTGGAGTTGTTAGATTCCTTGTGTTTCTTCTTCTTTTTTCTTCTTCTTTGGAGAGCTAACAATCTCGTCTTTTTCCTACACTTGAGAATCTTGCTCGATCCTCTTCGGATGCCCCTCAGGATAGAGTGGGTCATGGGTGTGAGTTCCACCCCGAGTTTTTATACCATAAGCTGTATATCTTGTTTAGCATTATTAGCAAGCAAATATTTTTGCACATTAGAAATTTGTTCAAGCTGAGTTTGAACAATATGAAAATGCTTAACAAGACATTTAACATCATTAACTGTTATATCTAGAACATCCAGTAAACTTTTGATTGCAAGGGAATTATCATGCAAATGACTTTGTATCCTCCTATTAAAATAAGCTTGCTTAATAATAAAATTATGAAGCTCATCTAAGCATTGGTCGGGAGGCTTACCTTTAGGGATGTCACTTTCAGTAAAATCAAATAGAGAGTGTACCTCTACCAAGGGAGGATGAGTGGTAGGCTCACACAACTTCTCAATAGGAGGTAGATTCTTCACATCTTCGGCTTTAATGCCTTTCTCCTTTACGGACTTCTTTGCTTCTTGCATATCTTTGGGGCTTAGGACAAGCATGCCCCTCTTCTTTGGGGGTGGAGGTGGTTCAGGGACGGACCAATCTTCGTGGTTCTTGGCAATCTTTCCCATTAATTCTTCAACATCGTCCTGTGTTCTTTCCATGAAAACACAACAAGTACAACTATCCAGATAGGATCTAGATTCATCGGTTAGACCAACATAAAATATATCAAGTAATTCATTCTTGGGGATGTCATGTCCCGGTCTAGCCTTAATTAAACTGCAATACCTCCCCCAAGCTTTAGGGAGGTGCTCAACCTGCAACTGTTTAAAGTTGTAAATTCTTTATAAAGCAGCATGTTGCATATGAGCAGGAAAATATTTATAGGCAACCGATTGAGCTAAGTCCTGAGGACTCTTAATGGAACCATAAGGTAGTTCATCATACCATGCTTTAGTATCTTACTTCGAAGAGAAAGGAAAAAAGCTTAGCCACTGACGAGGGGGTGACCCCACGACTCCTACGGATAAGCCTACCTGGTGTCCATGAAGACAGAAGGCCCATGAAGATACAGCCTCGGCCCGCTAATTGACACCGACGTAAGAGTCTATGACCCGCAAGGAAGGTGCGAAGACCTGCCGTACGGAGCAAGCTAGGGTTAGGAAAGCTTACCTGTAAACATAGATGAACTCCCCGAGACCTAGCCTAGTATATAAGGGCTAGGAGGGGCGACACCAAAGACAACCAATATCATCTGTAACCCTAGCCTTGAGTGCTCCAGCCTTGGCATCCCCTGTAATTGCATCTCCCCCATCAATAATATCGAGTAGGAGCGTGCCTCCCTGTTTGCCGACAAGATATCGTCCAACCTGTGCCTCTCATGACTAACCCAGGGTCCCTGACCATGGGATTTTCCGGGGTTGATCCCCGTCAATTGGCGCCATCTGTGGGAACTACACAGGTTGGGATCATGATCTCGGCGGTCCCGTCTTCAGAAAACTACAACTCAAGGGCAAGAACCAGATCTAGCCCACTCGAAGGATTCAAGATCACGGCGGACATCTCTGTCACCCCATCAAGACCGCTCGAGCTACAGTTGTGCCAGGACCGATACTACGGTAACGGCCAATTGCAGCGTCAGCGCCGAAGGAATCGACGACTCAGAAGAAAGCGAGGGGCCTACACGAGGGAATTCCACTCGACGAGCCGCGACAAGCAGCGAAGGACTCGCAAATCTTTTGACAACCCACCACCGCCCGGGCACCCGCCGCGCATCAAGACGATGACTACGAGATCGAAACCAGCGATCAACAGAACCATCGCCAAGGAAGAAGGAATCGATGACCCAAAAGGCGCGCACGGGAGAACTACGGCGAGGCTCCAATAAACGAGCCACGACACGCAGCCGTGCAACCGACGGCCGCCCGACGACACGCTGTCACACGAGCACCTGCCGTCAGTCAGGACAGCGACTCGGAGACACCGGTGGGAGAGTACTATGACCCAGATCAAAGGCCGGATGAATTCTCCAACCTCATCAAGAACCAAGACATGAGTCGAGGAATCGACAACGACCCTCGCTTCCACGAACACCCGGATGATCACGAGCAAATCTTCAGAATCTCAAGAAGAAAGAGGCACGCCGGATCTAGCAAGCTCACGGCTAGAGAACAGCTGGCAGGACCCTGTACGATCCACAGCATCGAGGACGACTGGGGACGCGTCAGGTCAGGTCACACTTTGAGATACTATCGCCTGTTCAACGAACTAGCCGACGACCTCAAGAAGGAGAAGCAGAAAGAAGACGGGCGCAACCGACGACCTGAACAAACGCCGACCTCAAGCCCGGAAGGACGTCACAGCCCGCTGCAAGAACAGGTGCTCATTATCCAAGAAGGAAGGGTACCGCAAGCACGAAGCGACGCCTACACTCTGCAAGCCAGAGCAGCCGAGAGCATAAACATATTCGAAGCCTACCAGCTAGATGATACGGAGACCAGCATCACGTTCTCACAGGACGACCATCCACTCGCAGTCCCAAGACCGAGGCACGCGCCCTTGGTGCTCAACGCACAAATCGGAGGGTACGATATGGATAGGATCTTCATGGACGGAGGTAGCAGCATGAACATCATCTTTGCCAGCACCCTGCAAAAGATGCTGATCCCACGATTAGTATGGAGAAAATCGAGCACCGAGTCACACGGGGTAGTACCAGGAGAAGCAGCCACATCCCTCGGAGTCATCAAGCTCAAAGTTGTCTTCGACAACCGACGCAACTTCGCAAAGCACGTCGTCAAGTTCGAGGTACTTGACTGGAAATCGCAGTACCACGCCATATTGGGACGGCCAGCATTCACGCAGTTCATGGCGGTCCCACACTACGCCTACCGCAAGCTCAAGATGCCAGGATCAGCAAGAGTCCTCACGATCAACGGAAGCTTCATCAAGTCAGATCAATGCGATCGTGACTTCCACCGAATCTCCGACACATTCGGAGCCGAGCAAGAACTCAGAGAAATAGCCATGGTGACGGACAGGAGTACCCTCCCATTGGTGAACCGAAGCGAATCCAAGGAGTACGGACGCGACTTCAGCATCGACAACGACAGAGTCACTCACCAAGTGCACCCGACGGACCCGGAAAAAACAGTCCGCGTGTACGCCCACCTACCCGAGGAGCAGGCGACGACTCTCGTCGCTTTCCTTCGAGACGAGTGGGAAATATTCGCCTGGTTCCCAGCCGACATGCCTGGGATACCACGCGAATTCGCGGAACATGCCCTACGCATCAAGAAAAACACGAAGCCGGTGAAGCAAGTGCTGAGACGATTCTCGGAGCCCAAGCGTAGAGCAATCGGGGAGGAAGTCAACCGGTTACTCGACGCCCAGTTCATCCGAGAAACGAAGAAAGCCACCTGGATAGCCAACCCAGTGCTGGTGCCCAAGAAAGACACGACCGTGCTGCGCATGTGTGTCGACTACGGACCAGTCAACAAGCATTGCCCGAAGGACCACTTCCCCCTGCCTAGAATCGATCAGATAATCGACTCGACAGCAGGGTGCGATCTACTTTTCTTTCTTGACGCTTACTCAGGATACAACCAGATCAAGATGAAGGAAGAAGACGAAGAGCACACATCGTTCATCACCCCCTATGGCGTATTCTGCTACAGGACCATGCCCTTCGGGCTAAAAAATGCAGGCGCCACTTACCAGCGAATGATGCAGGCCTTCCTGAAGGAGAAAATCAGAAGAAACGTGCAAGTCTATGTCGACGACATCGTCATCAAGACCTACAAATCAGCCACACTACTCGACGACCTGCGCGAAATCTTCGCGGCGCTCAACAAGTACAGAATCAAACTCAACCCAAAGAAGTGCGCATTCGGCGTACCGGCGGGGAAGCTGCTTGGCTATATGGTCTCTGCCCGAGGAATTGAGGCAAACCCTGAGAAAGTCCAAGCCATCACCCGAATGCAAGAATGAACCGACGTCAAAGGAGTACAACAGCTCACTGGAAAGCTCGCAGCCCTAAGCCGCTTCATCAGCAGGCTGGGAGAACGCACGCTGCCTTTCTATCAGCTGCTCAGGAAAGGAGAGAAATTCGAGTGGACGGAGGAAGCCCGACAAGCATTCGCGGACCTGAAGAAAACACTTTTGACCCCACCAATCCTGGCGGCACCCAAGGAACGAGAGAAGCTATACCTCTACGTGGCAGCACGTAACAGTGTAGTAAGCACATCGCTCGTTGTCGAACGCGCAGAAGAAGGTAAGGTCCAGAGCATCCAGAGACCAATCTACTACCTCAGCATGCTCCTAACCAAATCCCAGCAGCGGTACCCACACTATCAGAAGCTACTACTGGCCATCGTCATGACCTCGAGAAAGGTGTCCCACTACTTCGACGAGCACCCTATCACAATCGTGAGCAGCGCACCACTCGCTGATATACTCAACAACCCTGGAGCGACTAGACGAGTAGCCGAGTTGAACATTGAGCTCAGCCCACGGGACCTGCAGTTCAAGCACCCAACAGCCATCAAAGCCCAAGTGCTCCCAGATTTCCTGGTCGAGTGGACGGAGGTTCAGACACCAGGCCCCCCAGACCTATCAAGTTCATGGTCAATGTTCTTCGATGGGTCCAAGAGACAACAAGGAGCTGGGGCAGGAGTTGTGCTCATCTCCCCAAAACGAACAAAGCTGAAATATGTCCTCCAGATCAACTGCAGTCACGCCTCCAACAACGAAGCAGAATACGAGGCACTCCTCCATGGCATGCGCATGGCCAAAACATGCGGAGCCACTCGCCTCATAATTTACGGGGACTCCAATCTCGTCCTCCAGAAGACGATGAGAAACTGCAACGCAATAGCCGACAACATGGCGGCCTACCAGGAGCTCTACAACACACTCAAACGAAATTTCGACGGATGCGAGCTCCACTACATCACCAGGGACAACAACATAGAAGCTGACGAACTCGCGAACATCGGTTCGACCCGAGGACCAATACCACCCGGCGTTTTTCTCGAAAGCATCAGCCGAAGATCCATCAAGGTAAAGGAAGCAGCACCTGAAGCAGTCGTGGACGGCGAGGACACAACAGACCTGGCGCAGGTGGCAGTCGCAACCCCATCAGAAGGCACAAGCACCAGCACACCCGACAGCACAGCCCCGACAGAGCTCGAAGGACCTGTCTGGGCAAAACCGTTCCTCCGATTTCTAATCGAAGGTACGCTACCGCAAGACGTGGCCGAAGCACGACGCATCAACCGACGATCCAAGGCATTCACGGTGATCAACAAAGAACTATACAAGCGCAGCATCACCCAGATACTCCAAAGGTGCATCGACGAAGAGGACGGCAAAGCCTTACTGCTCGGAATCCACGAAGGCACCTGCGGACATCATGCGAGCAGCAGAGTACTCGTGTCCAAAGCATTCCGAGCTGGGTTCTATTGGCCCACAGCCATGAAAAACGCAGAGGAAATCGTGAGACGTTGTGTCGCCTGCCAGAAATTCGCCAACAGGTCACACGCTCCCGCCTCAGAACTCAAGACCATACCACTATCCTGGACGTTCGCCACCTGGGGACTCGACATGGTGGGACCACTCAAGAAATCATCAAAGGGAGGAAGGACACACCTGCTCGTCGCAGTCGACAACTTCACTAAATGGATCGAAGCAGTGCCCATCACCAGCTCCACAGCCCTCACGGTTGTCAACTTCATCAAATCGATCATCTTCAGGTTCGGAGTGGCACACAACATCATGACGGCCAATGGCACGAACTTCGCAGCCGCAGAATTCCAGAACTTCTGCGAAGAACTGGGCATCAAAATCAATTATGCATCAGTCGCGCACCCGCAGACCAACGGCCAGGTAGAAAAAGAAAACGGCCTTGTTTGCGGGGGAATCAAGAAACGGCTCCTCGCACCACTCGAGCAAGCCGCCGGCAACTGGGTAGAAGAACTCCCCGCGGTCCTATGGAGCCTACGAACCACACCAAACACCGCGACCCAGTACACACCCTTCTTCATGGTGTACGGGGCAGAGGCAGTCCTACCACACGACCTCAAGTTCGGAGCACCTCGGGTCACCGGGTACGAAGAATAAGAAGCAGAAGAAGCACTGCAAGACGACAAAGATACGGCGGACGAAGCAAGAGATACAGCCCTGGCAAAATCAGAGGGGTACCAGGACAAGCTACGCACCTTCCAAAGCATCGCTTACGCACTAGAACCTTCAACAAAGGTGACCTAGTCCTACGGCTGATACAAGAGAAGGTCCATAAACTTGCCCCCAATGGGAAGGACCATTCATAGTTTCAGAAGTCATCGGAGGTGGCGCTTACAGGCTGAAGAACCTGAAGACAGAAGAGGACGTGGGCAACCCATGGAACGTAGCAAACTTGCGGCTGTTCTATCCATAGTCCCCATCGGTCGGACATGACTGGCAACTCATGTAGCTGCTCGACCGCAATATAGAAAATGTTGCCCAAATACTGCCATCTCAAAGCACTCGGGGACTTAAGAATAAAATCCCCTCGAGAGATGCTATCGCCTACGCGATCTTAAACAAAAAGCACTCGGGGGCTTAAGAATAAAATCCCCCCGAGAGACGCTATGGCCTACGCGATTTTAACCAAAAAAGCACTCGGGGGCTTAAGAATAAAATCCCCTCGAGAGACGCTATTACTACTCAAGCGATCTTAAACACAAACACTCAGGGGGCTCGAGCACAAAAACTCCCCCTGAAAGACGCTATCGCCGCTCACACGACCTCTACGTCCAAGCATTCAGGGACTCGAGCACCACCTCCTCCCGAAGATCGCTCGCGGAGTTTGAAGCTTAAAAAGGCCAAGCAAAATGACCGGCTAGCCCTACCTGCTGAGAGTAGGGCTCGAAAGACATGGCCACAATCAAATGGAGCACCAAGTACTCTGAAGAAACTTTGGAGGAAGCATAGGACACAGACTCATTCAGTCTTCACCCGATCGCCAACGATCACCTAAAGAATCGGGGGCTACTCCCATCGGGAGCGCTGCCGCGCACCCGATAAAAGACAGAAACCAAACGACATGGGAAACAAATTTTAGCCTACGCTCGACCCTTCGAATCAAGCGTAGGCTCAGGGGCTACTCCCATCGGGAGCACTATCGCGTATCCGATAGAACCCACAGTTCAAAGCTTGGACGGACTCGAAGACAGCTCTCGATCGCAAAGGACTCAAACACAGCTCTCGGTTACAAAGAAATCGAGGAAAGCTCCTGATCTCCAAGGACTTGAAAATAGTTTTCGGTCGCATAAGGCCCAAATATAAATACCATTGCAAAGGATCAAGCACAGTTTACATCATAAAGGATCATTTTCAGCACAAAAAAGGACTCAACTACATTTGGATAGAAGGAAGCTCCTGTTACAAGACGGAATCACCCAAGGAATTATGACTTCTACATATGTGCCCATGAGGGATAATCGACCCTAGTAAAAGAGCATCACCACAGACAAAGGAAAAAGAAGCTAGATGAGGATATCAATGACATAACAAAAGAGTGAAGCTCGACTTATTTGTCGATGCTCTACTAGCTTCTTCTCCTGCTCCACCAGCTTCTTCTCCAGCTGCAGCTGCACGCCTTCTTCTCCGGACGTGCAGCCTCTCCCCCGGGTTGCCAGCGAAGATGAGGCCGCCTCCAGTTCTACAAGGTCGCTTGGCGCGCTCGTTTAACCGATGGCTTGACATCGAGGTCCTCTTCAGAGCCAGAGGAGGAAGCAGTTGAAGACGGCTCACCACCACCACCCGAGGAGTCGCCAGAAGATGGAGTTGTAGAAGATGTAGGCGTAGGACTCCTCAACCTTGTGGAGCTGTCGCTGCTCGACTCCTGCCAGTGTGGATCCATGCTATTTCCGCTCGGATCAAACGCGCGGACAGTGACAGTGCTTTCGCCGTCAAAACGACAGCTGAGCATATCGCTATCTCGCAGATTCAACCGCCGAGCAAATAAACTCCAACCAGAGCCAAGAAAAATCAAGCGGGAGCTATCACCCTCCAAGTCAACATAACAAGGAGATCGACAGCTCCCTTGAAGATGCAGAAGCAAGACATCCAAGCCAAGTTCAGAAACAATGGTGGAAAAAGCAGAGGGAAGAAGGACGCGATTGGAACTCTGGCCACGAACACGTACAAGAAAGTCATAGCGCCAGAATCCCTCCTCCAAGAGAGATGAGGAAGGCACTGGCGCCGCACCATGGCGACCACCACGGCATGAGCGTGGTGTACGGCCACCACCGGCCACGACAAACGCGGCCACGACCAACACCCCGCTTCGGGGTCATGAGAGGAACAAGAGAAGAAGGAAGAGGCAAAGGAGCAAGTTGGATGGAGGTGAAACGCAGTGGAAGAGAACGCCTTATTTATACAACAGAAAACCTCCCAGCACGGAGAAGCCGAGACGACATCAGCAATTAATTCAAAAACCAAACGCCGCAGACGTCTCAATTTCCAAGACCAAGATGCTTTCCCACGGGACGCATTGTGCATGAGACGCGCCAATTCACGCGCGTTCCCAACGCGCGTATCGGAAACCCAGCCAGCGCCTGCCGCACGCCACAGCGGTCATCATTATGACCGGTCACAAAGACGTGACGGGTCACTGGCGAGGCATCCCTGACAACCATCAAGCAGAGGCATCGTCATCCTGACGAGCGACGAAGAAAACCAACGGACATCAAGGCTCAAAGATTCTATCTTTCAGATCTTTTTCCCGATGAAGAAAAAACATCTTACTCCCATCGGGAGAATACATCATAAGAGTCCCAGGTGCTCCCTCACCTAAAGGTCAGCAATGTGCTCGAGTGATCACTCGCACTCATGAGAGTCTCGGGTGCTCCCTCAACCCGACGCAAGACAAACATGCATTTGCCAAGATCATACGGCGCTAAGAGTTTTAGGTGCTCCCTCACCTCAAGAGCCGAAATGGCATTCGAGTGACTACTCGCGAAAAAACCCCCCGTCTGAGCACTCGAAACAAGCTCCACGGGTGAATGAGTGAACAACTCGCTTGATGTTTTGTTCCAAGCGGGTGCAATGCTATAAGGCTCCGCGCCTCAAAAACACACATTCCTGGAACACGATACACTGTGCCCAGATGCCACGCAAGATTTCCGTGTAGGTAAGACCCCGCTGCGAAGTTTGGCCGGGCTGGGACTTGCCGAAGAGCAATTTCACTCCCAACCTTATCCATGCGCTGCGCATGATAGAAAAAGCCGGGCGGACGCGCCTTAGGCTATGCACATTATTGGCGGCAAATGAACACCGTAAGACCTGAAGCGGCCGGACTTTTGCTCGACACCAGTGTTCCAAAATCACGTCGAGGGACGTGGGTTTGATTGGGCTATTGTGGTATTTTCCCTAGTGCAATTCACCAAGGCTCGACGAGTCGACTCCTTGGGCCCTTTCAGCTTAGCATCCCTCGAAACAGGTTTGTAATGGCCACCAGACTGCCAGCGACCCGCGGATGCAGCACGCATACCAATAACCGGCAAAGGAATGTACTCGAGTCCCTACGCGACTCTTCGAGTCCCCCAGGCACTCGGGGGCTACTGACGAGGGGGTGACCCCACGACTACTACGGATAAGCCTACCTCGGTCCGCTAATTGACACCGACGTAGGAGTCTACGACTCGCAAGGAAGGTGCGAAGACCTGCCGTACGGACCAAGCTAGGGTTAGGAAAGCTTACCTGTAAACGTAGATGAACTCCCCGAGACCTAGCCTAGTATATAAGGGCTAGGAGGGGCGACACCAAAGACAACCAATATCATCTGTAACCCTAGCCTTGAGCGCTCCATCCTTGGCATCCCCTGTAATCGCATCTCCCCCATCAATAATATCGAGCAGGAGCATGCCTCCCTGTTTGCCGACGAGCTTTTTTCCAACCTGTGCCTCTCATGACTAACCCAGGGTCCCTGACCATGGGATTTGCCGGGGTTGATCCCCGTCAGCCACATAAAAGTTTCGTTCATCGGTAGTAAATAAGCCACCCAACTCGGTGAGTTTGGTAAGGTGTGCTATAGCATCATCATTTTCTCTTCCATAAAAGGGGTCAGCTTCGGCTGTAGATATAAGTGAAGGATCAACAGATAAATCATAATCAGGATCAGTGATGCATATAGGAGATGTAGAAAATTCAGGATCAGGAGTAATCTTGTTCTTCATAGAGTGCTTTTCCAGCAGCTTTTTAACAGCAAAGGGTCAGATTCGACACACTCTTTGAGTTCCCTGCAAAAATCATCATCAAGAGTAATATAATCATCATCAAGGATTCTCTCCTTGAGTTCATCTAAGTCTGGGTAACCAAAGGTTTTGCACGTAGGAATATAGGTAGCAGGAGTCTCAGTCTCGGACTGTGCTGCAACATTGGCAATCTGAGCTTCAAGATAGTGACCAAGAAAACTAGTATCATCAAGAGTAGTGGAAGCATCATCAAAAGTATCTGACATAGTAACAGACTCAGTAGAAGTAGCGGTACATTTTATTGAGTGAAGCGAACTTAATTATAACGGAAGGTGAATCAAGCGTAGCACTGGTACTCAGAATGGTACATTTAATTGTAGTAGATGGTAAGATAGGGACCTTGGGGTCTCCTTTCTTACCCATAGAGGATGAAGTGCAGCAGGCAGAATGCTTCAAGTAGACTTGTAAATATTGCTATGCTCCCCGGCAACGGCGCCAGAAAACAGTACTTGATGACCCTCAATTGTAGGGGATCGTTTGTAGCGTTTTCGCGGGTAAGATGACCCTCAACTGGAGTGAGCATTGTGTGATTTTGCTTCTAAATACTTAGAGAGGCATCGAGTGCGCTAAGTTTGTGTTATTAGTGGATCTGCATCCACGTGTGGATATCCCGTAGATGTCGAAAAAAAATTCTTGGTGCCTTTTGTTTGTTGTTTGCTCCATCTCTATCGGTTTCATTGTTTGGCTCCGACCCGATTTATCTATAGGAAGACCAATAGTCAGCCCAATAGTGTTGCCACATCCCGTGGAATCCGGCATGGCCACTGTATATTAATAGTTGACATAGTCGGATTTGACGCTTGCCTAACCAGTGGACCGGCCACCTAGCTATCCTTGGATGGGACCCCAACCAAACCTAGTTGCCTGCCGTACCAGGTGTATCTTTCTCTGTAGGAGAAAGATCTCCGCCATGCCTGTGTGCGCCAGCCTTGTTGCCTATTAAACCCCATCCTCCTTGCTGCAGCATTCCCCGCTCAATAAGCCAGGCCACCATAGTACCCAAGCTAGTTTTTCCTGGGATCCATGTCCGGCTTTTTCAACACCCCACCTTTCATAGCAAGACCTCGATTGTTAATCATGCTGGTTTTCCCCGCCTCCTTTAAGAAATGTTTTCCCAATCCCTTGGTTGTGTTGTTAACCCCGATTATCGGGTGTTCCAATCTGAGCATGTCCCTCACCTTTGTTGATATTGTGCAAAGGTGCTCATCCACCTTGGAACCGATAAGATTGGAGAGCCCGTGGTCATTGAGGGCAAGCCCATGCCCACTCCAACGTTGGCTATTCAAACGGTTGTCGCATAAGTTGTCAGTCGCCTCCGATGCAAGTTCCCACGGATCGGGGAGATGCGGGAGTTCCGCTACTTCCCGAATGTGTGAAGCTTTGGCTACGAGCTCGCCGACATCACCAAGGAAGCCAACCCGAAAATAGCTTGCCTGGTTCAGTTCAGCACCACCCAGGGACTACTGATCGGCAACATTCTTGGGGAGTTCAAAGTCATGGATAATGACACAAAGCGTCCCCTTGCGGCCGCGTACCATGCCGGTCACCAAGAAACCTCTCAAGCTATTGATCCTCCGCTGCCAAACCCAGTGCTATCCTCTCAGGTCGTGACACCCTCTCAAGTGGTTCTACCCTCCCAACCTGTATACCAGTGCAACCAAGACACCATCAATGCCAACTCCACCAATAGAACCATTCTTCATCTATATCGGCAAGGCCTGCTCCAGCAAGCTCCAGCCGATACCCAAGGAGTTGAGTTCCGACTAGTTGAGTTACTCGACTTCGGGAAGCATCTCAGCCTGCGTCCAGCAGAAGAGCCTCAGCGAGACTAGTTCTTTAGGTGTTGTCTAGTTTGTTTCCCGTACTCTTCATAGGATAGAGACCGTAGTACCGAATGAGTGGTTATCGTGAGGTGTGTAGTCATGTTGTGCTTGTTTCTGTTGCTTGTGTTTCTTGTGTTGCTTGCATTGCTTGTGTGTGTTGCCATGCTATATGTATGGCATGTTTGATTGTGGATTTGCTTCCTCTGTCCCCTGTTAAGAAGAAATGTTTAACAGAGCTGACAATTGTTTTGTAGGATGTTTGTAATTAGTAGAGCACTTACACCCTTAATATTGGACTCGATCTGAGTCTTTAATAAATGCGGGCTGGTGATAGGCGAGAGATGATAATTGCTTCTCGCCCTTCGTTGGTTACCCCAAGTGGAAGGTCAGATGCAGCGTAGCAGCAAGTTTCCCTTGGTGAATAGACCACGGTTGAGAGTGTCGACCAGTAGGACTCCGATAATGATAAGTAGGTGGTGAAGTGAACAATGGCGCCGTTCACAACTCAGGGTTGCTTACTTGACCTGGACCTGCACACAGACACAAATAACTTTGCTCCCAACGAAGTTCAGAGAGGTTGTTAATCTATCCGGTCTTGTTGATTACAAAGGATCAAACACAAGGGATAATGATAATGATTGCAACTCAAAGTAAAAGCAGAAAAATAAATAAGCGTGTAAACAGTGATGAGAATATGGACCGGGGTCCCGTGATGTTCAATAGTGATGTCTCTCTCCCAAAAGACGATAAAACAGCTATGCGAGGTAAACAAATTACAGATAGGCAATTGACATGATTATAAACGCACCGCAATGCTAACTATGCTACAAAGAAAGGAAGAGGCTCAAAAGCATGGGTAGTACGCCAAAATAAGTAGACCGAAATCCAACTGCATCTACTACTAATCATCCACCTTGAGATATCTATCTAGAACATCTCGCTGCTATTAAGTTGAGAGCCCCACCCAAAGTGCAAACCCAAAGCAACAGACAACTGCATTAAAAAGAACTTTGCGTAAAGTAAACAATCCTTGCAACCGCGGTTACAAGCACCTTTGTTTTCCCCCTTGTTGCAACAGCACATCCCCTAGGCTCATGTTTTTGTCACTCAAGCGTGTTATCAGGGGGCATGAACCCACAATCGAGCATAACGTTCCCTCTTGGAGTTACTACCTACTACTTGGCCAAAGCAATAAACATCAACGGAGAACATGAAAGAATTACTTAGGAAGAAAAATATAAAAGATAAGAACCAAATATATTACTCTATCACAATCCTAACATAATCTCATAATACATCAGATCCCATCAAACTCAGCATAGCAACAGTAGAAAGATTATGTAGGGCAGCTCACGAGGTCTAAAACCATGAAAAACAAAGAGGGGATGAGAACATCACATAGCTATTGATCAAGCACCAATGGTCCAAAGGAAACTACTCACGGCACATCCGCGAAGCGTCCATGGTGAAGGGGAACCTCCCTCCGGCAGGGTGCCGGGAAGAAATCTGCTGGTGCTCCCGATCTTGGAAGCGCGGCGGTGGCAGAACAGAGGTGAGATTGCGAAAAGGGGTTCTCTTCTTGGAAGTTTCGCGTCACAGGGAATATATAGGCGAAGGGGGGAAGCCAGGGGGTCCACCAGAAGTCCAGGCGCCCACTGGCGCGGCCAAGCCCTAGGCCGCGCCAGGTGGCCGCCTGGGCACTGGTGGTGGCTCCCCGGCCTCCTTCGGGGTTCTGGAGGCTTCCGATGCGCTGATTTTTTTATCCGATTTTCACGAATTTTTGGAGCACTTTTAGTATGGGGGAAACCTGGAACAAAAAAATAGCGGAAAACATAAACTGGCACTCGGGTGCACTGAGTTAATAGGTTAGTCCAAATATGATCAAAAGTGTATGAAAGTGTATCTAGATCATAGCAATATCACACAAAACATGCATGGAGCAAGAAGCAATTATAGATACATTTGGGACGTATCAGCTGGTCTAGGTATATGTAAGTCGGGAGTACATATACCCACTAGCATTGAAACATCTTAGTGTGATTTTATCTGGTGTGCTTTTCTTGCATGTCTGCTGGATTGAGTATGCTGCTAGCACGTTGCACGCACACGCACGCACGAGATTTTCCTCACGGGTACGATCACCACAGTACCCGGGTGGAATGCAAGGACACATCTCACGCCCATCTGCGCATGCCCTCTTTTGCCAGACCCTTGAACCAAATGAAATAAAATTTAGAGGCGATTTTTCCAGCCCCTGAACCCAGTCCCAACGCCGATAACAATCTCGGATAAACTCTGAGAATTTTATTGTGACAAGACCTTGCAACCCCCCAGCACAATTTCAGACACAAATCCTACCCCGATGCCCGCTCAATATTGTTTTCACTCTATGAGGAACAACCAGTGGCGAGAATCTCGCGTTGGCAGAGTCCCAATGCCCACACCGCACAAGCCTCCGAGACAGTGGAGCCGCCGTCACCGCCTTGCGTGACACCAGGCATGCCAATGCCTCGCCTTGCCGCAGCCCCGCTTACTCCGCCGGCCCTAAGCGACGGTGTAACAAGAGTGGAGGACCCCCAGCCACCGCACCATCGTTGTCCCTCCCCCGAGCCGCTGCATCCTTGCTCCCCTTCTCGCGAGCTCGCTCCTGCTGGATGATCACCCACAACAAGAGCGACAAGCCGACGAACGTAGCTAGCAGCCCAACGAGCAGCCACCGTAGCAGCACTAGGAACACGACATCGCTAGGAGAGCGTGGCTCCTTCTCCTCCAGTACCAAGAGGTAGTAGAGCGTCATGGCGTGAGCTAGGAGGAGCCACGTTGCTGTCTTTTATAGCCCGAGCCCGGTGTACGGTGAGTGAGGTCCAGGAGCCACCCGCCGCTCGATCACCGGTGTCCCCACGGCAAATCTGTGAGCAATGCCGACATCGGTGTTGATACGTCCAAATTGCATCACTATTTTATATTGTAATTTAACCCTATTCATCGATAGATTCCACTTTAAAGTATTATCCTTAAGTTTTTTTGGCTTGTTTGCACAGTTTGCAACTTTCCTGTGCCGAAGCAGAATTCAACGGTGAAAAGTGGACATCAAGTTGCTGAATCAGATCAACTCCAAATTCGATGAAATTTGACGTAGATCATTATTTTGAAGATTCACTGGAGGAGACCGAAGATCAAATAGATGGGACCCACCAGGGCTCCAGAAGGGTCCCTGGCGCGGCCCACCCTAGGGCACGCCAGGCACCCTCCTGGATGTCTGGTGGCCCACCTCGGTGCCCCCTCTGGCATATATTACACCCCTCGGGTAAAAACCCTAAAAGAAGAGGAGTTTCGTAGTTTCTCCGCCGCCTCGTGGCGGAAACCTACAGAGAAGAAAAAGCCATCTCCGGCGGGCAATTCCGCAGGGGAGATCACCTCCCGGAAGGGGAGATCATCGCCATCGTCATCATCATCGTGATGAGCATCATCGAGATCATCATCAACATCATCCTGAACATCAGCACCATCTCCATCTCCATCCCATCTCATCTCACAATTTAAACTTGTGTTGTAATCCGTACTATCTATCCTCTCTACTCTATTGGTGGTGATTACTACTTTGTGGTGAATGCTATTGAGTTTTGTTGGAAAAATATCATTGTGTCCAGACTGTTTTCCACCCATCTATCACCTCTGATCATGATCTCTTTTATGTCTTGTGAGTAGTTACTTTAGTTCTTGAGGACATGCATGGGAGAAGTCTAGTTGTTAGTAGTCATATGATGTTGAAGTAATATGTATTGTTTGCATAAGGGAGTTACGGATCCTCGATCGTAATGCTGTGGTTAGGCTTATGCCTTAATTACTAACTTGTATTTGCGAATGCTTGCAAGGTGTGTAATCATAAGAGTGCACTTATCTTAGTCTAGAAGGTATACTAGCATTGATCCACCCACTCGACACTTATCGACACAATACATACTACTTGGTGGAATATGGTGAAAGTAACTGTGCTACCTCTCCCGTGTGTCCTCAAGAACGCCTTAGCCTTTATAAGTTCAGTTGCCAGGCCTATCCTTTGTTCAAAAGGATCAGGCCATTTGTTACTCCTCAGTTAACCTGTTTACTTTGCTTGTCTTTTATCTTTCTGTTGCTTAAAGAAAATATCCCTAAATATTTATCTTTTAGTGTTTGCAAACCTTTCTTTATCCAGGGTCACTTGTCAATACCTTCTGCTCCTCGTGGGATCGACATCCTTATTTATCGGAAAGCTACACTTGATCCCCTAGACTTGTGGGTTATCAAGAATCGTTTATTGGCACGGTTGACAGGGGAGGCATCCCACTAAACCTATTAACTTCACTGCCATCAACGAGCTTTTCTGGCCCCGTTGCCAGGGAGTGTAGCGCTATTGGTAAGTGAAGCCGGTAAGGAAACCTTTAATTTGTGTTGCTATTTTATTTTTGATGTTGCTACCCTCATTCCTTATGGACCCCTCTACTGTTGGTTCGTTGCTGATGAGGAGCCGCCCCACGACAATGGTGGTCACTCCTACCCCTACTGAAATTGTGCCCTATAAAATACCAACTGGTATTATTGATTATGTCTTGGCTAATCGTTATACAGGAGAAGAACATCCGGGAGAACACCTGCTATATTTGTCACAATTATGTTCCTTATTTAAGCTTGCAGGTGTAACGATGGAGTTCGTCATGAAGAAACTATTCTCCGTATCACTTAAAGATAAAGCTTTAGATTGGTATAAGCTACTCGATAACTCTTATTTACTTGAATGGCATGAGCTTATATCTCTCTTTTATGCAAAGTTGTATCCTCTTCGTGTAATTCAGCAAGACAGGAATTACATCTACAACTTTTGGTCTCGCGACGGAGAGAGCATCGCTCAATCTTGGGGGAGACTAAAGTCCCTGATGCTCAAATGCCCCAACCATGAGCTCCCCAAGGAAATTATAATTACAAATTTTTATGCCAGGCTTTCTCGGCAGGACAAGGAAATGTTGGATGCCTCCTCTAGCGGGGTATTCCAAACTAGAAGTGTAGAAGAAAAATGGGATCTTATTGAAAGGATCCAGAAGAACACTGAAGACTGGGAAATTGATAAAGGTATTGAACCCGCTATAAACTATGAGCATGACTACATTGAGAGTTATGTGAAAAATGATTACTTTAATACCTTTTGCTCTAAAATTGGTCTCGATTCCCAGCTAATGATTGACTTTTCAAGGACTTTGCTTCTCATGTTGATTCTTCTAAGAAGAAGGAGAGTCAATATCATAAACCTTTCAAGGAGTCATCAATTGAGATTAATGTTACTGATCCTATTTTACCTGCAGTTGTGTATGAACAGCCTCCTTATCCCACAAGGATAAAGGAGCACTCTTTTGTTACAGGTATTATAAACAAGAATGGAAGGACTACTGATGAACCTGAGGACCTTATCAACGTCAAGCCTCAAGTTGCAATGGTTAAGGATCTGGTAACCAGTAATATTGAAGAATCTATTATTAGTTTTTGTGCTGTTTCCACTAACATTGTCACAGCCAAGAACAAAGGCCCAATTTCAGGTACAACAGTTGTATCTGTAAAAATAGGAGATCATAACTACTATGGGCTATGTGATTTTGGATCCAGTACCAGCGTTATTCCTTTCACACTTTATCAAGAGATCATGCACGAGATTCAGCCGTGTGAGATGGAAGATATAGATGTCACGATTCATCTTGCAAATAAACAAACAATCTATCCAATTGGGATTGTGAGAGATGTTGAAGTTCTCTGCAGGAAGGTAAAATATCCTACTGACTTTCTTGTACTTGGTTCAGTGCAAGATAGTTTTTTCCCTATTATCTTTCGTAGGCCCTTCCTTAGCACTTGTGGAGCTATAATAGATTGCAAGAAAGGTAAAGTTTCAATTTAATTTGACGGTGATCCGTATGAATTTAATTTCTCTAAGTTTTCTAAGCAGCCTCGTGGTACTGATTTGTCTAGTAATGACAAAATTATTGAAGAAATTGCTTCTATTGCTATCCCTCCTAACGACACCTTGCAGCAATTTATGGAAGACCACGAGAATGACATGCGTATGCAGGAGAGGAACGAGCTAGAAGACACTTTTTAAGACAAAATCCTATCATGAAGCACAACCTCCCGGTTGAAACTTTAGGAATCCTCTCTCAACCAAAAGAAGACCCGGTGTTCGATCTTAAACCACTTCCCGATACGCTCAAGTATGCTTATTTAGATGAAAAGAAAATATATCTTGTTATTCTCAATTCTAACCTTTCAGGATTTGAAGAAGAGAGATTATTGGAGACACTCCACAGACACCGAGGTGCTATTGGCTATACTCTTGACGATCTCAAGGGTACCAGTCCATCGATTTGCCAACATACTATCAATCTCGAGCCCGATGCTAAACCAGTTGTTGATGATCAACGACGATTAAACCCAAAGATGAAGGACATGGTTAGGACGGATGTTCTCAAACTTCTAGCCGTAGGTATAATCTATCCTATAGCTGATAGTAAGTGGGTAAGTCCAGTTCATTGTGTTCCTAACTAAGGAGGTATGACTGTTGTTCCTAATGATAAAAATGAACTAATACCTCAGCGGACTATTATTGGATATAGAATGTGTATTGATTTCAGGAAGTTGAAGAAATCCACCAGGAAGGACCATTATCCTCTGCCCTTTATTGCTCAGATGCTTGAGCGGTTGTCTAAAAACACCCACTTTTTCTATCTTGATGGGTATTCTGGCTTCTCCCAGATTCGTTTCAATACTACGGATCAGGAGAAGACCACTTTCACGTGTCCTTATGGTACTTATGCTTACAGGCGTATGCCTTTTGGTTTGTGTAATGCACCTGCTACTTTTCAGAGGTGTATGTCTGCTATATTTCATGGTTTCTATGAGGAGATCGTGGAGGTCTTTATGGACGACTTTTCCGTCTATGGAACCTCCTTTCACCACTGTCTCCACAATCTTAATAAAGTTTTGCAGAGATGTGAAGAAACAAATTTGGTGCTCAATTGGGAGAAGTGCCATTTCATGGTTAATGAAGGGATAGTTCTTGGTCACAAGATTTCCGAAAGGGGAATTGAAGTGGACAAGACAAAGATTGAAGCTATTGAAAGGATGCCCTATCCAAAGGACATCAAAGGTATTCGTAGTTTTCTCGGTCTACTGGTTTCTATAGAAGATTTATCAAGGACTTTTCTAAGACCTCGAGACCCCTCACCAGTCTTCTCCAGAAGGATGTTCTTTTTGTATTTGATGAAGATTGTAAGGAAGCCTTCGAAGTTCTTAAGAAAGCCTTGATAACCACTCCTGACTGGAATTTTCCCTTTGAAATTATGTGTGATGCTAGTGATTTTGTTGTTGGAGCAGTTTTAGGACAAATAATTGATAATAAATTGAATGTTATACATTATGCTAGAAAAACCTTGACAGTTCTCAAAAGAATTATGCTACTACTGAGAAGGAATTCTTAGCAGTAGTATTTGCTTGTGATAAGTTTAGGCAGTATATTGTTGATTCTAAGGTTATTATTCATACTGACCATTCTGCCATTAAGTATCTTATGCAGAAGAAGGATGCCAAACCAAGGCTCATAAGATGGGTACTCCTTCTTCAAGAATTTGATTTACAGATTGTCGATAGAAAACGAGAAGACAATCCGGTAGCGGACAACCTTTCAAGGATGGAAGATATTCCGCACGATCCTATTCCAGTCAACGACAGTTTTCCAGATGAACAGCTTGCTGTTGTAAAAATACAATCTCATTCCGACCCTTGGTTTGCAGATTATGATAATTTTATCGTTCCAAAGTTTTTGCCTCCAGGTCTTACATTTCAGCAGAGGAAGAAATTCTTCACGGATTTGAGGCATTACTTTTGGGATGACCCACATCTTAATAAAGAAGGTGCGGATGGGATCGTAAGAAGGTGTATACCGGAGCACGAGAAGAAGGACATTCTTCGACAATGTCATGATAGTCCCTATGGAGGACATCATGCCGGTGAGAGAACCACACATAAGGTTCTCCAATCAGGTTTTTATTGGCCTACTCTCTTTAAAGATTCTAGAAATTATGTTCTATCTTGTGATAAGTGTCAGAGAGTTGGTAATATTAGTAGGAGAAATGAGATGCCTATGAATTACTCACTAGTAATCGAACCTTTCGATTGTTGGGGTTTTGATTTTATGGTCCTTTTCCTCCTTCACACAAGTACACACAAATCTTAGTTGTAGTTGATTATGTAACCAAGTGGGTTGAAGCAATCCCCACTGAGAATATTGATCACAAGACATCTTTGAAAATGCTCAAGGATGTAACTTTTCCCAGGTTTGGTGTACCTAGGTATCTCATGACAGATGGAGGGTCACACTTCACGCATGGAGCTTTTAGGAAAGCTCTAGGCAAGTACGATGTCAATCATAGAATTGCATCACTGTACCACCCTCAAACTAGTGGGCAAGTCAAGCTCACCAATAGAGCGATCAAGTTGATCTTACAGAAAACAGTGAACTGTTCTAGAAAGGACTGGTCAAAGAAGTTAGGAGATGATTTGTGGGCGTATAGAACTGCTTACAAGAACCCCATGGGCATGTCCCCGTATAAGATGGTCTATGGCAAAGCTTGCCATCTGCCATTAGAGGTAGAACACAAATCTTTCTGGGTTGTCAGAGAGCTGAATGCTGACCCAAAGTTAGCTGGTGAAAAACGTCTCATGAACTTGACTTCTGTAGATGAGTGGAGAAGTGAAGCTTACGAGAGCGCTAAAATGTTCAAGGAAAAGGTAAAAAAAGTGGCACGATAAAAGGATTCTCAAACGTGAATTTAATGTTGGTGATAAAGTTTTGTTGTTTAGATCTCGTTTCAGGTTTTCTCCAGGCAAACTACTTTCCAGATGGGAAGGACTTTTTCATATCGAAGAAGTATATCGGTCCGGTGCAATAAAGATTAATAATTTTGAAGGCACCAAACCTCAAGTTGTGAATGGACAAAGACTCAAACATTACATGGCAGGTGATCCTATCAATGTGGATGTGAATATGATATACACAAAAACTCATGAAGAACATGTTGCAGCTGAAGAACATGTTGCAGCTCAGTTCCAGACACCGGCAGGAGAAGAATAAGAAAAGGTATGTATTACAGTAAGGAAACATCGCGAATCTCAATAAAAGTTTAATTTTCTAAGTTTTGAAAAATTAGGACAATTCCAATCCCAAGTGGAGCCGGAGAGGACCTCCAGGGGGCCCAGGAGGGCTCCCGGCGCCCCCCTCCTCCTGGCTGCTCCAAGCACCCTCCTGGGAGCCCCGGACTCCGACTCGGACTGCACCTTGGCTTGAAACCTTCCTTATTTTGCGGAAATTTTGCTATATATTTTCCCGGATAGTCCCGGCACCGTATCTCTCGATTTCGCGTGTTTTCTTTCTCAGTCTATTTCTGCCAGAAAACTTTCAGCAGACCTAGGTGCTATGGCTTCCCCAAGTTCCCCCAAGGACAAGTTCTTCGTCAACGTCATCAACCCTTACCCCGCAGAGGTGAGGAAGAACCCCCAGATCCTTCGTGTGGAGGATGGTGTCCTCCACAAGGAAGATCTGAAGGGAACAGTCAAGGAAGGGAGCACCGAGGAGCAGCTGAAGGAGATGGAACATGAGGTCTTCAAGTTCGAGAATATGGTGGAGCGTGGTGTTGAAGCTAACTTCGACATCATGAACGAGATAGATGCTTCCCACAAGAAGGAGATAAAGGAGATGTGGTCAAGTGTCGGGACCCGGAATTTTCATATGTAATTCCAGTCACAACTCAATCATATGGAGAGTCGAGAGCCATACCCACTTGTCTAAGCAGACAAGTCCAAGTATAAGACACTCTCGGAAAGCTCGAACGTGAGGGGCATCCCATCCAGGCCGTATGATCAACTGAGATGGGTCCTCATCGTCCGCTCACAAGTCTAAATGATTATGGGTGGTGAAATCCCATACTCATAGACAAGTCACCTCGACCATATTCTCGATTGAATTATAACACTTACATAAACAAACTCTAGCCCGATCACTTAGTCGGGGTCTCGGGCGGGCTCAATCATACAAAAAAGTGTGACACGTGACAGAGTCACGAGCAATCGCATCGCGATGCCCCAAGCTGTGCACATCTAAGGGCCACCTAGTGTATAAAAGACCACCGGCAAGAACTCAACTAAGCTATCGAACCCCACACTAAGACATGCACGTTATAATCATACACGCAACATACATGTCTAGTATAAACATCAGCTAACACAACATGAACTCTACAAACTCATAGTTTTATTGCATCTTCTAAACTGAGCAGACATAGTAGTTGTATTACAAGAAGAGATCACATGATTGTGATCCAACATTACATCAAGCAACAACGGATGAAAATTATGTCTTAGTAAAGACAAGGTTAACAAATGGCTTAAGAAGCCTGAAATAAAATACAACAACCCTCCAAAGGAACCAGGCTGCTGTCTGGACTATACGACTTAGTCGGTGTCGAGCTCGAGGTAGAGGCCACCATCAGGGTCAGTGGTCTCCTCTCTAAAACATAAAATAAGCAAACGTGAGTACAAAACCGTACTCAGCAAGACTTACGTCAGAACTATACTACTCATGCTCAGGTATCAAGGTAAAGGCAAGTGGGGTTGTAATGTAGAAAGCTTTGACTTGGCTATCTTGTACTACGACTACATAGAATTGAGATGAGAAGCGCACTCGAGTCCATCTAATCTTGATCACCACATCAATACACCACCATGGATCCTTCCTCGACTTCCCCATGAGGAAGCAACCCAAAGCACTCACACTTATCTTGACGATTTTTAGAGTATCCATTTGAGTTGTCTAATAATCAAGTAAAGGTCTCCAAGTAGTCCATAACCGCGGACACAGCTATTCGAATAGATCATTACCCTGCAGGGCTGTACGCTTCACACACGTGTCAACACTTACCGCCCGTGACTCGTCATCCTTCAAGAGGATGTCGGACGAGGATAAACACCAAGGCACTTACCTAAAGGCTCCAACTCTAGTCCAGGGGATCGCCTATCTGAGTATGTACCCTAATAAGAAATCCGGCCGGAGTTTCCATTCAGGACCTAGACGATGTATGGACGGTCCGACAAGCCCACCTCGACGGATGGAACTGCGCTTACCTAAAACCATGCATCACCTCCCACTCCGGCACAAAATCAAATCGAAGAAGCAATAACCCATGAGAATCCTGGACCATAGTCGGGGTGAGTTAGTAGGCCAAACGGGGTCTCATAGCCCTGCATGTGGAAGTACTCTTGTCTTGGATCACAACACGAGAACTCGGGGCCTAGGGCAGTGTAAATGAGACAATCCACTGTGTACTCCTACACGGCCTCTAATTGTTCACCTTTGTTAGGGTGATTTCACCAACACATTACCATTACATTGCATTGTTCACTACCATCCCGATACATCACCCAGATGGATCATCTTCATTGCAAACAACTCTAGCATGGCATAGCATAACATGGATGAAGGGCCACATGATGAACACAAAAAATCTTGTATCTGCTAGGTTGAGGTTTGATTAATACTGAGGCAGCAATGATAGGTCATGCGAAGGATGGGTTCAACTAGCGGTAGAACGGTAACATGTGAATCACCTAATCATGCATAAGAGAACAAGAGGGAAATGGGTTTATATAGACATGATCAATGGGGTTTGCTTTCCTTGTTGACGATCACGAGGTGCCACTCTTCATAGTAGTCGGAAACTACGTCCGGCGATGAATCTATCGAGAAGAGGCAAACACCGAGACAATAACTAAGTAAACATCACATTGCAATGCACAATCAAGATGCATAACATATCATGGCATGGTACTGATGTTCTCTATGTTCAAGTTGCAACATGTTAATTGAAGTTGATTTGAAGAAGAAATTCAAATTCAAACGCCAAATGAAAATTCAAATTTGTCCAAATTGCATTTGCTACTGTTTGAACTTTCTAAACTATTTTTTCATGCTAGAAAGTTGCATATTTGGATTCCTTGCATTTTTCTGATAATTTTCATATATTATTTGTTTGATTTGGATTTATGGTTTAAAAGTTATTCAATTTCAAAGATTTAACTATTTTCTGGAATTTATGTTAATTAGATAAAAGAATTACTGCGTCAGCATGACATCAAGATGACGTGATGAGGCGCTGACCAGTCAACTGACGCCTGGGACCCACCTGTCATTGACACAGGGGGTTAATCCCTTTTTAATTAAAATGACAGGGGGTTAGGGGTGACAGGGCCCCACCTGTCATTGGGTGATTAGGGGGGATTAGGCCCTAATCACATGGCCACGTTGGCGCGCTGTCGGCGTTGAGCCACCGGTGGCACTGGCCGCGGTGGCCCTCCACTGGGCTGGCGATTCCGGCCACGGGAGGCCACGCCAAGGGCACCAGAACGTGCCCCTTGCACGTGCGCATCCAGGGGAGCACACACGCTCACCGGAGGATTCCGGAGGCCACGACGGGGAGGAGCTCCGCGGCGGCGCCGCTCGACCGGTGAGGGAAGGAGGGCACAGGGGCGTGTGGAGGGGCTCGGGACGGGGAAATCAAGCCGCGGGCTCACCCTGGGGGTGTTGGAGAAGCCGGAAGCGACGGAGGATCACCGGAGGGGGGGACTATTTCTCGCCGGAGCTCGAAGACCGTGGCGGAAGAAGTCGACACGGGCGTCATCCACGGAGCTTCTCCGCTCGAATTGAGTGTGCTCGGCGACGTAGACGAGTGCGGCGAACGTCCTGGACAGCTTGGCGCGGCGAGGGGTGGCCTGTAGCCACGGTGGCGCTCGTCGGTGAACTACGGGGCGCTCGGTTCCTTGCTGGATCTCGCCAGGGAGAGGGGAAGAGGTCCAGGGGAGGGGGAAAGAATAGGGGAGGTGCACGGGGCCTCCACGGTGCTGGATAGGTACGGGGGAGAGAGGCAGCTGTGTGGCAAGCAGGAGGTGGTTCCCGGCCATGGCATGGCCTGCACGACGACGTCCTCCTGGTGCCAGGAAGAAGACGGCCATGCCCCTGGTGGGCTAGGCCTGCCATCTGCTGCCAGTTGGGCCAGGTGGGATAGAAGGTGAGTTACGTGAGTTGCTTTCCCTTTTTCTCTTATTTGTTTTCTGTTTCTTTTGTTTTGCCTTGGAAAAATATCTAGGCATTTTATAAAATTCCCAAAACTTTTATGTAGTCTTACATGGCATATAGCTAACCACTCAAAAGTTTTGGAGATTTTTGAAATTCACATAATTTGAATTTCAAATCAAATAGGGTTATTATTAAATTTCCAAGCCCTTCTCTGAATTTTTGAAAAATCTTGGAGCATGCAGTGGGACCCACAACACATGAGATGTGATCCTGCCCATTTATAGGACTTTTCAAAAACTTCAGAAGATTTTTGGAAAAAGATTTTTGTCTGGCCATTTATTTAAATTCTTTTTGAGGCTTTTCAGAATCCCCAATTATAAAATAAAGAAATTTAAACATGATGTCTTATTTCTAGAAATAAAAAGCACATACCAAAATTAGGGTTGTGACATCAAGTTTGGCCGCACTAGAATAAAAAATTTATGAGCTTCAAGCACAGATCTATGATCTGCAGAGCCAGAACTGTCAGTATGAACTTAAGTTCTTACGCATAGGTTTGGGTGTTGAGTGCAGGATCCTGGAGACGGGAATGTCCTTCGAGACTGGAGAACCTTTTCCTTGGAAGCGCTTCGCCAAGGAGTACGTGATCAACAATAACAAGGATGAGGAGTAAATCTCCTCGGGTAATGGCACCACTCAGCTTGTTCCAAGCTTGGGGGAGTGACCGGTATCTTTATCTTTATCTTTGTCTATAGGAGTCAAGTATAGTTGTATCAACATCTAGGGAACTTACTTTATGAAATAGGTGTTGCATTGAGGTCTATCACTCTTTTTGTGGAGAGTTCTGTATCTGTGAGTGTGGAGTCGTCTATGAAGTAATATTAATGAGAAGTCTATTGGTTTCTTTGCTGCCCTCGGTATTCTCTTCACGCAATCGACATTATGAGCTGATTCTTATGGGGATTATTGACCTTATATCAGGTATGGCTTTGAAAACTTTACTTAATCTTGGGGAGTATAGCTTTGGTCATAACAACAAGCATGTTTTTGTCAAAGTAGCGACATATCCAAAACCTTTGTGTTATTATGCTTGAATTGTTATGTTGACAAGGAAGACAACTTGATGTGCCATGCTAGTTTTAATGTTTATGCTTTGTATTGCTTGCATCTAAGTCATCATCAATTGTTTTGTCTCTCAAAGCATTGCTAGCCAAAACTCTGTACCAAGAAGAATTTTTCTTGTACTTCCATACCCTGAAACCAACATCTTCTACTTGAGTCCACCATACCTTCCTATTAGTGGTATGCCACTACTACTCCTAAAGTATATAATTTATGTGCTATCTTTAGATGTTCAAAATCTTCTATTTTTTGCCTCTGATTCAGTTCATGAGGAAGTGATGGGTAACCCATGATCTTCTTAATTTGGACAAGTTTTATCCTGGGATTGCATGTCTAATCTGCAAACCCCTAATACGAGAAGGGGATGGCATGAGTGCCCAGCTCGTAAAAGATAAATGCTAACACACAAGTTCCTTCACCCATTTATGAGTGATAAACAAAGGAATTTAAGGGGATGTGATCGTCCCCACATGGGAGCCGTTCCTCAAAACTTGTCTAAATCATGAAGTGAGTGAGTTATCTATCAGCAGTCGTTGATGGATCATGCACCTCCCAAAATCTGTTTTTTTCTGTTTGATCTAGAGATGGCACATGAGTTTTCCCTACTTACCCTTTTGCACGGGGTTTATCCTTTATTTTGTTCTGAGTCAGTCCTTCCAACTTCCTTCCTTTCTGAGAGAGATCAGATATTTGATGTTGATAAAGATTCTTGCATATAAATTTGCATTAAGAGTTAGAATGTTACATCTTTGTTGACATTATCTTTTGATAAGTAAGTTGTTTGCAAAATCTTATGCCTAGTAAACATCTTCCTTTGTGTTAACATGTGCACTTCTTGACTAATAACATGTTCTTTCAAAAGCATCAACTTGTTTCATTATAAGTGAAAGAGCAAAAGTAAAGTTATTAGTTGTTCCTTGACCAAGGTTATGTTTGCCATGATTTGATGAGTTTTCTTGGCCTTACTTTGTTATAATTGTTATTACTTTCTCATAAGGGCCTTATGAGTTGAGGTTGCTGTTGAGGATGCTTCAGTTTGGTGAGAAATATTGATGCTTCTTTTCCGTATTCTTTTATCGACACTTCACTCTCCAAACTTATGGACAGGTTTGCCGAGCTCAGTAATCGCTTGGGCACAAGCGAGGTCTAAGCTTGGGGGAGTTGATACGTCCAAATTGCATCACTATTTTATATTGTAACTTAACCCTATTCATCGATATATTCCACTTTAAAGTATTATTCTTCTGTTGTTTTGGCTTGTTTTACACAGTTTGAAACTATCCGGTGCCGAAGCAGCAAAAATAGAATTCAACGGTGAAAAGTGGAAATCAAGTTTCTTAATCAGATCAACTCCAAATTCGACGAAATTTGACATGGATCATTATTTTGAAGATTCACCAGAGGAGACCGAAGATCGACCAGAGGGGACCCACAAGGGCTCCAGAAGGGTCCCTGGCGCGCCCACCCCTAGGGCGCGCCATGCACCCTCCTGGATGCCTGGTGGCCCACCTCGGTGCCCCCTCTGGCCTATATTACCCCCTGGGATAAAAACCCTAAAACCAGAGGAGTTTCGGAGTTTCGTCGCCACGTCGTGGAGGAAACCTACAGAGAAGAAAAATCCATCTACGGCGGGCAATTCCGCCGGGAGATCACCTCCTGGAAGAGGAGATCATCGCCATCGTCATCATCATCTTCACGAGCAGCATCGAGATCATCATCAACATCATCCCCAACATCAGCACCATCTCCCTCTCCACCCCATCTCATCTCACAATTGTAACTTGTGTTGTAATCCGTACTATCTATCCTCTCTACTCTGTTGGTGTTGATTACTACTTTGTGGTGAATGCTATTGAGTTTTGTTGGAGAAATATCATTGTGTCCAGATTGTATGCCACCCATCTATCACCTCTGATCATGATCTCTTTTATGTCTTGTGAGTAGTTACTTTAGTTCTTGAGGACATGGCAGAAGTCTAGTTGTTAGAAGTCATTATGATGTTGAAGTAATGTGTATTGTTTGATATCTATTTTCCTAGTGGTGTTGTGTGAGTCGAACACCCAACACTTCGCCTTATTAAGGACCTAGGGGAATACATTGTGTACAAAGGATGCTTATGGTGGGTTGCCGGAGTGACAGAAACCTGAACCCCAGTTCGCACACTTTTGCATAAGGGAGTTACTGATCCTCGATCGTAATGCTATGGTTAGGCTTATGCCTTAATTACTACCTTGTATTTACGGATGCTTGCAAGGGTGTAATCATAAGAGTGCACTTATCTTAGTCTAGAAGGTGTACTAGCATTGATCCACCCACTCGACACTTATCGACACAATACATACTACTTGGAGGAATATGGTGAAAGTAACTTGGCTACCTCTCCCGTGTGTCCTCAAGAATGCCTTAGCCTTTATAAGTTCAGTTGCCAGGCCTATCCTTTGTTCAAAAGGATCGTGCCACTTGTTACTCCTCAGTTACCCTGTTTACTTTGCTTGTCTTTTATCTTTCTATTTCTTAAACCAAAATCCCTAAATATTTATCTTTTAGTTTTTGTAGACCTTTCCTTATCTAGGGTCACTTGTCAATACCTTCTGCTCCTCGTGGGATCGACATCCTTATTTATCGAAAAGCTACAGTTGATCCCCTAGACTTGTGGGTTATCAAGAATCGTTTACTGGCGCGGTTGACAGGGGAGGCATCCCACTCAACCTATTAACTTCACCGCCATCAGGTGCTGGCCCTCCATGCAAACGTCCTCTCCGCATCGCACATGCCGCGCATTATCTCCATAGAATCCTGAGTGCCCTAGGAGCTAGACGTGTATAGCCCCAGCTGCACTCGGAGCAGCACCGGCGCTAGATCAGAGGAGTAGAAGGCGGAAGAAGAAGAAGAAGAAGAGGCTGCCAGCGGGCCCTAGGTCCACCTGTCAGCAGGAGATATCACTGTTCATTAGGGTGACTTTAGCATTTTTGGAAAAGTGAATTTTTGGCTTTTCTAAGAATGGTGACCCCTAACAGTGGAGGTGATCCCGCGATATTCGTATCTCGATCATAGTGCACCCGTTCATCGGTTTTCCTCAACCCGGAAGTTTTTCGACGAGGAGTAGATGTAATTTTGAGCTAACCCTAGGAATCTCGAGGACGAGATTCTTTTAAGGGGGGGAAGGTTTGTAACACCCCAAAAATCGGGTTATCGATTTTTGTGCTGTTATTCCTTCCTAGCTTTCCTTCCCGCATTTTTCCTCTAGAGTCTAGATGACAACCAGAAGAATCCAGGCAATCCTTGACCTTGAAACTCATTTCTTTGTCCCTTTGCAAGGCAAGATCCCTCTCCTAGACCATTTTGCCCTGGATATGCATGAATATTGCCAGGCCATGTGTAATGTTCTTCATTTAGGCTTAATTCCATTTTCTGCCAGTTAATGGAATTAAATCCGGGAAAACACTTGGACATCTCTAAAGATTGGGATAACTTTTGGAGATTATCTTTGTGATCCCATTGACCTCTCCCAAAGATATTGGCTATACATAAATAAAGGAAATTTTAGTTTCCTTTATAAAGCCAATAATCCCATTTTAGTCCATTCCTAAAGGAGCTACTATTATGGTTGCTCCATTAGTGCTCAAATGAATTTTGGAGCTCCTCCTATCCAACCCACGGCCATTTCCATCAAAACATGGGGTTCCATAGTTCAAAGTTCGAGCATAGCTTCCCTTTGCAAATTTAGGGCAGAATAGCACTTTGTGAAGGAAATGATATTTTTATCTGCCCATTGCTTCCCTAACTTTTTGTGACATCTCCCCTATCCAGATCATGGTGTTGTACCAAGTTTCAGCCACAATGGCCAAGCCAATAGCTCACACAAAATTCCCAAAGTTCATGTCCAGCAGACAACTTTGTGAAGGAAGTGCAAGCTATCCTTGCCCATTTAAGCTGAAATTTGGTACACTTGCTAACCATAGTGTATTTTTAGCCTCATCCAAAAATCAAGCTTAGGGGATCAGTGTGCTAGCCAGACCACAGCACAAACACCTTCTGCTTACATGGTGCATTTGCAAAGGAAGTGTCTTGTGCTTTGGTCCAATTGAGCTCAACTTTGTTAGAGGTAATCACACTAGTGTAAGATTTCTTTGACCCAAGTTTCAGCCCCTTGCACCAAGTGCACCTCCCCCAGGTCAGTACAAACACCTTGCTGTAGCTACCTAGGTCAGGTCACTTTCAGCCACTCCAAGCCAAGGAAGTTAGCCCACATTGGTTCTAGCACCCCCTGATAGGTCACCTCACATAGTGGACATGGTCCCTCGTCAAACACACGCTCTGGAGACGAGGTGGATTTGGTGACCATGCAAAGGGCGTGCCCTTAAAACTGTTTGTCCTGCTGCCTCCCTTCCCATGTCGTCTTCCGCTCGACCGCGCATGTCTTTCGTGATCCCCACTCCAAGCCTGCTCGTCTAGAATTCTCCATGCTCGTCAGGTCGCGCTCGAGCTCCAGTTCGTCGATAAGGATGCCACGGCGGACATCCTTATCTTCTTGCCGCTGCCCGGCTATAAGTAGGACGCCCCTAGGCCCCCCGCATCACCCCAGCCACCTCCCCCTCGAGCCGTGGTCGCCCCCTGCCTTGCCTTTGCCCCCATGGCCAGAGCACACAGCCACGGCCCCGCCTTGACCCATGGACGAAGCCATGCCTCGGCCGCGAGCTGCCCAGCTCCTTCGTTCCACCCAAGCCCCTCCTCGATCCCAGCCCACAGCCCCGGCTCCCTCGACGCAGATCCCGCCGTCGTCCCGGCTCGGCCAACGTGCCCACGGCTTCCACGCCCTGCCCACTGGAGCCGACGCCACCGGCCACCCTACGTGGCCCCGCGGCCACCGACGGTTGAAGCTCGGCGCGCCGCACCAAGCAATCACCCCTAGCGAGTGTGCCTCCTTTCAGTGGCTCTGCACCGGACATGCGCCCTATAAGTGGAGACGTACTTGCTCAAGTACGCCTTCTGCTTAAGAAAGCGCTTTTGGAGCAGCCTCGGGCGGGAAATACGCTTTCCTCTGAATAAAGCGTAAAAGCATACATACGCTTTAAGAACCAGCCCGGCGCCGAAAACCTTATTTTGTGGATGTTCCTACGTTAAGGGCAGAAATGGATGAATCTATTTGTTTTTCTTCTTATCGAACGAACACCCGTAACTTTGCGACCGTAACTCCGATCGAGGTGATTCAAAATCCCACGTTCTTATTTTTCCGAGCCTGTTCCGTTGGCATCACTTTCATGATGTTTTAACATTGTAAAAATGACCCTTTCGCCCTTTCGCTATTCTAGCCCGTATGGGAGAAGCGCTATTCCGGCGGATTTTTCCTCGAGACCATCGCACGTTTGACCGACGCATTCACCGACCCCCCCTAGGCAAGCAAGCCATATGATATATGCTCTAAAGCATTGATCCGTGTGTTCTTGTTTGTTTTTAATTATGATCATGTCATGCTGCATTAGCGGTTGATTGAACCCTGGTATGTTGATTTGATTTGACATGTTTATACCCTGCTTGCTTCATGTGATATGCTTATAGTGATCATGCAATGCTCACTGGTTATGATCATGCCCTTGATGTTCATGTCAAGGTCATGCCAGTATTTCGTTCATGTTGATCTGTCCATGCTTATGTGTTGCGCCTATGCATAGTTTATGTCGTTATCATGTTTAGGTGATATCATGCTAGTTGCTGCACATGCTTGGTAATAGTGGTAGTATCATGTTCATATCGCTATGATAGAGTCATGCTGCTATGACTTACATCATGTGTGCTAAGTTAATAATGAACATGAGTTAACCATTGATCAAGTGCCACCGAACCGAGCTTTACTAGTGCAGCCACACTCGCCTATATGGGAAGGCCTTGGCTCGGTCTATCAGTGCGCTCTCTTATGCGTATAACCGAGGTGGGAAGGTTATGCGCGCGCTACCCTGATAAGGTAGGCGACGATAATCTTGAAAGAAGGTTTGGTTATATTGAGCTCAGTCCCCGTTTGGGACAGTTGTACCCTGTTTGGGACAACATTGTTTGCCATGCGATGGCGGGTGTCTGGAGGACACATGGCTACCCAAGGCATGGCTTGCGAAGCATGTCGGGTGATATAGTTAGGGAGGCATGCGGTAGAACGGTCTCATTGGAGAAGTCCTAGTCCACTCCTATGGTACGAGTTCCGAGGTTCCTGTGGGACAAGTTCCAAGGTACTGGATGGAGGAAGAGCTCCATAGCGTGGGTAAAGTGCACGGTATTGGACACAATTCGTACTAGGTCACACTTGGGATCAACATGAACTTGGTTTGTTGATCGTGTCGATTTTGTGGTCATGTGATGACCCGTATAAGTTGGGTAGTCATGCGATAGCTGTCCCCATTGAGTGGTCGTGCGACGACCCGTATGAGCTGTTGGTCATGCGATGACCTGAGAAGTTGGGTGGTCATGCGATGACCCCTAACCCGTTGAGTGGTCATGCGACGACCCGTATAAGTTGTTGGTCATGCGATGACCCTCAACCCGATTGTTGAGTCTGTACAGACTCCGAGGTAAGCTGCATGATCATGCGATGATCATGATTGGCCCATGTGTTGATTGATATAGCATTAGTCTTACGCATGGTAGTATGCTCATTTCATCATGTTAGGATCGCTTAAAATGTTATGCCATAATAACTAAAATTTCTCTAATAACTAATGCATGCTTGAATGCCATGGATTGCTTTGTTTGGTGTATATGTTACTTGGTTTTCTTGTTTTCGAGTACATTCAAACGTACTCACCTGGCTTTCTCCCTGGATATTCACGTAGCTAGATCTATAGTTTGACCTAAGGATCCTTCTTCCCCTAGAATAAGTCGAAGCGTTCGCGAGCTAGGAGAGTAACCCAGTCAGATCCCTATGGATTGGAGCTGCTCCAAGTCCTTGCTTCCATATATAGTGTATATTCCGCTGCCCCCACCTCTGTAAGCAACCATTTATGTTTATGTATATTGATTCAAGCCTCTTTGGCTAATGAATCTTTTTCTAGTTGTGCCTATGTTCTTGATACATGTTGTAAGCGCGCACACCAGAGTGATTCCTAGGCTAGTGTGTGGGCGACGTTCGTATGTTTACAATGGTATTCAGGAGGAGCGTCACATCAGCTTAGCTATTTTATCGTCTTTTGGGAGAGAGACATCAGTAGTCAACATCATGGGACCCCGGTCCATATTTCCACCATTTTTTACACCTCCACTTTATTTTCTTCTTTTATTTTTTGTTGCAATTATCACTACTATCTACTCTTGCGTTTAATCCTTTGTAAACAACAAGGACGGAGAGATTGACAACCTCTTTGTACTCGTTGGGAGAAAAGCTATTTGTTGTGTGTCCAGGTCCAGGTAAAGTGAGCAACCTTTGGTTGTGAACGGCGCCATTGTTCACTTTACCACCTACTTGTCGTCCTTGGAGTCCTACGAGAGACATAAACCCTATCCTCTAAGTTAGGGGAAATTTTCTTCTAGGCTACATCCAACCTTCCACTTGGGGTAACCAAGGAGGAGCGCTAAACCGCGCCAGCAAGTAAATTTCTGGCGCCGTTGCCGGGGACTCCAATCTTCAAGATATAGGATTTGCACACTATCTTTTATCTTTGCTTTTTTGTCTTGTTAGTTTACTTTTTAGTTTTTATCTTAGTGTCTTTTATAAAAAACCAAAAAAAAATAGTTACCTTGCTTTTAGTTGTCCTTTCTGTTTAGTCAAGCATGGGACTTGGTGCTTTGAGGGAATCGGAGGTTCTAGATTTCCATGAAAAGAATGGAGAAAATATGAAGAAGGCTTGGGACAGAATTTCTGATGCACATAGAAGGATTATGCCTTGGATACCTATAAAAATTGTGCTTAGAATTTTTGACCATGGTCTTTTTAGATGGTGCAAACACTCTCTTCATATTACAGCTGAAGGAGATTTCTTAGAGTGTGATGAAGCTAGAGCTCTTGATATTATACATGGTCTATCTAGTTACTTTCTTTATGATCATAGTTTTGATATTGTTATAGATAGACTTGCTACTACTAAAACAATGGATGCTCTAGACTTGAGGAAAGAAGAGAAACCCAAGCCCAATAAGAAACATATTTTGGAGATAGATAATGATTGGGAGACTTTTGTTAAGATTAGCATCTCTAACCAAGACTTCCTTTCTTATTGTGATCTTGAGTTCATGGTTTCTACAATACCAAAAGTTGTTTATGATTCTTTAAAACTTTTATACATGGACAAGTTTTCATCTTATCATGAACATGCTAATGGAGATGTTTCTGAGACCCAGGGAAAGGTAAGAGATGTCCAACTTACATTCTTTAAAAGGAGTGCAACGGTTGACTTCTTCATCATGGAGCCAAAGCAAGGAAACATAGTGTTTGGAAGGGACTTCCTCCGAGCCGTAAAAGGCTTCATTGATATAGGTAAAGGACACATACACTTACGTGGCAAGGAGAAAGGTACGTAACCTTTTCCTAAAAGAAAATAAGGATGAACTTCTTGAGGAACCATTTGAAGGTTTTTATAATTCCAATATCTATGATGACTTTTGATTCCTCTTTTTGCATCATGCCTAGCTAAAAGGCATAAAAGAAAGTGCTTTTTGGGAGGCAAACCAAGATGTTTTTACTTTCAATTTTAGTGGTCTTGATGCTATTACTAGTGTAGAAACATCATTGTATCTTTATTTTCAAGCTTTGTGCAAAGGTTTAGCCTCCGATTGCAAGAAAGTTCAAAAGATGTGACATGCTGTCCAGAAACAGATTATGTCCCCTTGACGGAAAAATTAGCCAAAAATCACCATATCATATTTTTGATCTGAATTGTTGTGAAAGTATGCTCTATATAATTAGCTTTCATGCGCCTATTCTGAGTTTTTTCTTTGAGTTGCAGAAGTACCCAGAAAAAATTATTTACTACCTACTGGTCTGTTTTTCACAGATTCTGCCATGTTTTGCGTTTTATCGTTTTGCAAATCTTAAGCTTGCTTTTTCTTTGAAAAAACTCTTTAGCAGTCATTAGAAACAGTAGATCTTCATGAAAATCTTTATTTCTAGTGGAGAAAATTTATTTCATCATGGTTACTAACCACTCTAATCAGCTTATGATGAGTTTCGTATGAAGGGAGTTTTCAATTATGCGAAAGAAGATGATGAAAGAAGATTCGAGAGTGTCAAGCTCTCAAGATTGGGGATGCCCCCATGCAACCCCAAGAAATATCCAAGGAGACTCAACCGTCTAAGCTTGGGGATGATGTCGTGCTAAAATCACGCCGGATGTCCTCATAGAGAACTTGATTGTGGAACTTAACTACGAGTGTGTCATGGAGGGAGAGTCGATCGGTGGAGAGTCGATCCGTAGGTCGGGACAAGGGAGACATAGGAATTTACCCAGGTTCAGCCCCTCGATGAGGTAAAGACCTAATCTTGATTTTCTTGTATTATATGTTGGAGATATCGATTACAAGGGCGCTAGGGTTCGCTTCTGTCTCAAGAACTATGCTAGATTGATTCGCCCTTAGGACGTCCCAAGGCCTCGACTTATATACATGCCGAGTCTTAGGGATTTACAAGGAAACCGACTATCAATAAGGTAGAGTCCTATTTTATCTCTTTGCTGACTTGTCTTGTTCTTCAAGGTAGCTTGGACTCCTTCCTTCTTGGCGTCGATCTTCACCTTGTAGGTCAGTTCGGCTCGCAGGCCGAACCATTCTTCTGGGCCTTCCTATTGATGAGCCGGGCCGTGGGCCGAATCCCTCTACATCTTGGTCGTGAGGCCTTCTCTGCTAGTTCTTCCGAGTCTGTAAGTCATCCCCTCGGCAGTAGCCCCCCAATATTGGCGTAAAGCCGGCTTTAGGGAAATCTTCTTCGAGTGACTTTGTTATCCAGACTCGGCAAGTTTTAGAGTCGGAGTTCTTAGCATTATTGGATCCAGTCAGCGTAGAATACGTATCGGTTTTTGAACAAATCATATCAAAGTGTGATTGCGATCTAAGCCTTGCGCATATCGAGGCATCACCATTAAGTCCCATCGTCTAGGGAATCGACAAGTCTCGTGCATCTAAGAATGACGTGGGAATCTTTACCGACGCCCCAGATGAATTTACTTCTTTGCCCTTAGAACAAGCTATTTAAACCAGGGCATTTTTTCAATTCGTATACATGCCTTTGCTGCTCTCGCATCTTTTCCTCTCCTTCCTTATTCTTCCCCCATACCTCCCAAGCTTCTCTTTCGTGAGCCTGAAGAGACAGGCCCTAGTGGCAGCCAGAGGTCTCAGGGCCGAGACCGCCGAAGTCGAGGATGAGGAGGCCACTCTGGGCGTGGTCGCGGCGGCCGTGGAGGTGCTGTGGCCATCATACGCAACCCAGCTATTCATGAGGGAATCCTTCTCATGACTTCGTGGTAAAGATCCGCTCTTTCATCCGCAATCATCTCGAGCTTCACCTTTCCTTTGTTATTGCCATGGAGGATCTTGAGCCCCCTGGCTTATTTCTCCGCGTTGATGGGTGCCCATATGGCCCCATTTGGGTGGAGGTAAGTTTTCAGGAAGAAGGCTCAATGTTCTTGAGGAAAGGGTAGAAAACCTTTGCCCGATGGTACAATCTTCAGATAGGGGACTGCCTCTGCTGTAGATTTGACGGGAAAGACTCCCTATTGGTGAGGGATTTTTACATCCATGGTGATCGCCTGGAGTGTTGTGCAGAGAGCGCCAGCGAAGCCGACTCAAGGGGAGGAGACGACTCTCCTCGTTCTCCTGCTACAAGCTCTAGGAGTGAGAAACTCACCGCCAGCTCCGACTCCTCTGACTCGTCTTCAGATGAAGGAGTTTGATGGAATTTAAGTACTACTCCTCGTTGGCTACCCCAAGTGGAAGGTTGAGATGTAGCATAGTAGCAAATTTCCCTCGGTAAAGATACGAAGGTGTGACACCCCCAAAATCAGACCGTGTACAGTAATCATACACACATTGTACACGATCGAGATCAGGGACTCATGGTGAGATATCACAACACAACTCTACAAATAAAATAATACAAGTTGTTTAATACAAGCCAGAGGCCACAAGGGCTCGAATAGAACAGCTCGAGAGCACCAAGTTAGCGGAAGCAAAAGTATCCGAGTACAGATACAAGGTACACATGATCTGCCTTAAGAAGGCTAGCACAAAAACAACAACGATAGAAAAGGCGAGGCCTCCTGCCTGGGAACTTCCAAACTACTCCTGGTCAGCGGGGAACTCAACGTCGTAGTAGGCGCCACCGGGGGACTCCTGCTCCTGGGCTCCAACATCGACTGCAGCGGCCGATCAGGAAAAACAAAAAAAGGGAAATAAAGCAAGGGTGAGTATCTAGCATACCCGCGAGTCTTACGTCTGCTACTAAGCATGTATGCATTTGTATCAAATGGAAAGGGGAGGCTGTATATAGTGGACTGAATGGTAGAAATTCAGAATAAGGATGAGAAGCTAGGCCTATCGAAGACTAGCATCTTCCGATGAGTCTTGCAGCATGAGGAGAGAATAGCCAACAGTTCAATAGCATGAAAGTAGTAACATTGCAGCAGAAGTTGCTGCAACATTGTATAATAGTAAGTTGTAATAATTAACAATTATATATGCCTTCGAGTTCCCTTCCTCGGCTCCCTGCAAGGAAGAGAAACCAGAACCAACAGTTTAATAGTAATAGTTTGTAGTAGTAGGCTTTGGCTTCAGCTTAAAGCGTCCTGTTACCCTGCACGCTCGGATCTCCAGGGTGGCGTACAACTTGTTAGGGAATGCCCCACCGAGGCTATGCGACACGCCGAGGCCCATCCTACGGCTCATCAGAGAGGTCCCCGCCGGTCTACAGTCCTAAGCGCAAGAGCTTCATGGGCCATCACCTCTCGCACTCTGGGTCGTTGTGCGCCAAGTGGATCCAGTGCCGCAGGACGATCCGACCCAACCACAATGATGAAATTGGACGTCTTTCAGAGCTTTTGAATGAGACCACAACGCGGAGGGCCCACACCGTAATCCCACGTGGAGGTAGTGCGTATAGGGCACGTCGACCCACTCAAGTCATCCACCTGAACCGTTAGTCATTTTATTATTTTCTGTCGGGACAACCGTTATCGTTGCCCCTTTCTGGGTGAGTCGCGGACAACGACAGCAGTCAGGTCCACCTATAACATCGGTGCCTGTCCTGATGTTCCATCAGCATAGGACAAAGGAGGGTACATCAAGGGGCGACAAAAATAGGCTATGCAATTGAATAGGATTGTAACATAGAAGCAGCAGCAATGCCTAGTGCAAGAAATGTACGGAAAAGATAGGCGATATCTGGGGAAGGAAAATGGCTCTGCTTGCCTGAAAGCTCGACGGTAGAGGTACGGTCGTCGACGAAGTAGTCGATCAAAGAGGCATCGGTAGCGGATGCCGAGACTACCGGACAATAAGAGAGGGGGAAGAAACAATAAATACACAACAAAAATAGAAATACAAATGTATGACATAGAAGATACAAAGCAACGGGGCTCTAAAGTAGTACGATGCACTCTGCTCGGAGCGGAAATTCATCCAGGGATGAACTGCCAGCTCCGGGTAATTACCGTACAGGGTGTCCGGAGGGGGAAGGTTCCATGTCTGCAGTGTTAGAGACATCTGACTGGCAAGTGGATAGTGTATCCGTGATCGTTGATCCATTCTAAATAGTTTTCATTCACAAATCATTTTCATCCGGGAAGTTTCACCGGCTCCGGTCGTCTGACAGACAAATGAACCGGAGGAGAGATGTTCCATGTTCGGTATGTTAGAGGGGTGCGGTGGGTATGCGGGTAAAGTATTCGTATTTGTGATATTTTTCTAAGCAACTTTCATGTATAAAGTTTTTCCATCAGATTTACGGTTTAAAATATATTGATTTTCAAGTTTTATTCAATTTATAATCATTTTTAGAATGTCTTTTATTATTTAAATAAAATTACCCACAATAGTAATGTTGAACAAGTCATAGGCTGGAGCCTTTGACCTGGTCAACTGACCAGTGGGCCCCATGTCTCATAGACTCTCAGTGGATTTCTCTAAAATTACTAAGTATGAGAATTTGTTATTGTTTAGCCCTCTTGTGAATTTAATAACTAATTAATTAAGCCACAAACAAATATATGGAAATTATATTATTTGATCTAGGATATGTGTACAACATGCCCATGCCATTTGTATTATTTATAAGAATCAATTACACAAAGTTTTGGGCCTAGAAAGTGGTTAAGATAATAATTATGACTTAGCAGAAATTTGCTAAGTCTGAGAATCTGTTTTAAACATCAACTAGCATATTTCGATAGGCTATGGTTTCGATCCTTTTCATCCAATGAGTTAGTTTCTTATACCAATTCTTCTCAGTTTTCTGTTCTATATAATCTGGTAAATAAATCATCCATATTAGAGTTCATTTACTCGACCAAAACCTCGCGGGAAAAAGGGAACTTAATGCAATTTCAGAAACTTGTTAAATTTTCCTAACTTTGCCTGATGATTGCTATTTATTCATAGCTCTAATGGAGATGAATCATACATGTGTTTTGCACCATATCAATGGTACTCACATGCCATGCCCTCTTTGATGCACGACAAGATCAGTAGCATGTCCATTTCTTTCTCTAACTTAGCAATGGGGACACAAATATTTTTCTGTTAAAAGAAATCGACATTTAGTGCTTTTCATAGAATTTAATCTATGCATCAAATGAATTTGGTCCAGTGAGGAAAACGGGAGTTTGTCCAGTGTACTATCAGTCCATATCAATTTTATCGATGTTAAATTTCGTTTACACTTGTTTTGCTGCTGGTTTTCTTGCTGTGGAACGGGGCAGTACAACAGCATTTTGCAGCGGTAGCAACAGCTCCACACAAGCTGCACACCTAGCACACACACGCCCACCTAGCACACGGCCATGGCCGGAGGCAATAACAACAAGCAGCGGGGTGGTGCACAGAGCTCCCAGGAGCACCTGCGGGCGCGGCCAGAACGCGACCGGGGTGTGGCGAGGCGTGTCAGGGCACGGGCTCAGGGCGTGGTGAGCAAGGCGACCCCGGGGATGGCGGCCCATGGCTACGGGGCGAGGGGAGACGGAGGGAGGGGGGCTCACGATGGGGAGGGGGCGTGGCGGCGCGAGGAGGTGGCGTGGCCACCAGGGGGCGAGAACGCGGAGGCGCCGGAGACAGCCGTGGCCATGGCGGCGCCGAGGAGCCGTGAGCCATGGCGGCTAGGGTTGGCCAGGGAGGGCGCCAGGAGGAGGCGGACGGCGGATCTCCATGGCTGAGGGGGGCCAGCGGCTCTAGGGGGCTTAACAGTGGTGCAACGCAGTGGTGGGAGGGCCGACGGCTGCCGGAATCGGCCGGGGCAGCCGCCGCCGCGGGTCCAGGGGATCAGGGTGGGTGAGGAAGGAGGTGGCGACGTGCAAGAGAGAGAGAAAGGGATGGGGGGCTCGGCCTGGCTCTCTCTATGGCGCCAGGGTGGCCCGAGGTGGGCTCGGCCTGGATAGGTCGGCCTTGGCTGGCTCAGTGGGGGGGGGGGCTTTGCCCTTAGGCGTAGGATAGGCTTTCTCTTTTTTATTGCTAGGTATGAAACTTGTTCCTATAGTACTGTTGCACTTTATAACAGTTCCACAAAAAGTTTGGGAATTCAATAAATTTATTTAGTATTTCTTTTGAACATGCAACGATTAATAGGGACGGTTTTGGTTACTGTTTGAATTGTTTAAATATTTATATGCCACTATAAATATCTATCACCATGGTATCTTGGTCTACTGATATTTGTGCATTTAACAAAATTGTGTGCACAATTTTTGGGCAATGTATTATTTCCACTTAGATTTGGAAATTCTATTTGGGCTGAATCTGGATCACTATGATCAAGGGTGGTCATCCATGCTTAACCATGGTGACTTGGCAACTGTAAAAGTGATTACTGTAGGTGATTACTGTAGTGTGACATCCGGGGTGTTACAATTCTCCCCCACTACAAAGAATTATCGTCCGGAGAATTAAAAGGTAGTGCAAGGGGTAGAGTTTTGGTTTCGTAATCTAACGAGTCTTCTGGTTCATTTTTCCCTTCTTGAAGAAGTTGGTCCTTCATGACGTTGTCTTCATTCCTCTGTATCGGTGCATCTTGACGAGTTGTCATCCTTCCTGTGGGGGCTTCATCGTACCTACGTGGCTTTACTTTAGTGGTGAGAATTCCACGTTGTGGCCGTGGAGACTTGGGCTTGAATCCCGGCAGCCACAACATTTTTATTCCGGTTAATCAACCGGTGTTGCCTGAGGGAATTGGGGTGCAAAGTATCTCTCGAGTTTAAATCCAAAGGAATACATCAAGAGAACCCCCAAAAGAAGGTATGAGAATTTTCAAACGGATAGGCACACATTCGATGCCCATGACGGATAATGAGAAGGGGGACCAGAGCATCAGACATAAGCACTGTGTCTGATATAGGACTGAATATCGCAAGGTAGATGACAAGAGTCAGGTTTCGATCATGTGGAACTGTGGGTTATGGGCCCACATTGTATAAGAAGGGTGGTGACATTCCATGCGATCATGATGCACGGTTTGTCAGCTTTGTCGGTAAGAAGGTCGGTACCAAGGGTGAGGGAAGAACAGAACCACTTGGAAAAGTTCTCGCATATCGACGGTAGCCAAAAGGTTATCCATGATAGTAACAGGTTGTACCGACAAAGTAGTACATCGAAGTGTTTACATAAGCAGGGGATTATCACCGCTCAGATAAGACACATTACAAGAAAGGTTAAACAGACCAATGGAAGGGAAAATGTGATGATACACAAGTATCAGGTATATATCTTTCCCAAGGGAAAGCAGAGCACGATATACACGACCAAGTTGTATTGGCAGGGAGCCAAAGGAGGTTGTCGATGATAACACAAATCATCGAGCGGCAGGGATGACATTTCACAAGATGAATCCAATTGACACATGGAAGAAGCCATGTAAGATTAGTCGGATAATAATCCACCAAAGGTCGGGTGGTTCGCAAAAAACCTGATGTGAGTATCGACACTCAACCAGCAGGAGAAATAATGCAAAGGCATCAGGTGATAAAAGCATCGGAATAATTCGATGCTTAAATACAAGGGAATTATGATTTCCAGATCGGGAGGTGGATGTAAGTATCCATACGGACTTATTGATGGCAGGGGATTGCAGAGGTGATGAACACGTAGGTTCTTAGGAGTTTATTGGACAGTAATCGTCAGAATCTTCTTGTGAATCAGGTCATCATCTTGGGTGAAGGGCTCTCCGGAAGGATAGAGGTGCGAGATGCTAAAGTCGGAGTTAGTAAATTTTCCCAAAAGGATAAGAGAGTAGAATCCCAGAGTAAAGGTACGGAGAAAAGGATCCTAATACCACCCATTTTGCGACGTGGGCCGATAAGCCACACGACACTGTTAGTAAAATAGTTTTGCAAAGACTAGACTCAACTTCGACCAAGGAGTTGGAAGGGGTTGTCCTACAGGCAGTCGGCTCTGATACCAACTGATATGTCCCAAACGTATCTATAATTTCTGCTTGCTCCATGCATGTTTTGTGTGACCTTGCCATGTTTTTCTCGAACTTTCATACACTTTTTATCATATTTGGACTAACCTATTAACTCAGTGCACCCAATTGCCAGTTCCTGTTTTTCTGCTGTTTTTGTATTTCAGGTTTTCCGGCCATTAAAAGTGCCCAATAAATCCCGGAAAATTTATATAAAAAATCAGCGTCACGGAAGCTTCCGAAATAACCAAGTTATGGAAGGAGGGCCACCACCAGGGGGCCATGAGGGTCCCTGGCGCGGCCCCACCCTAGGCCGCGCCAGGAGGCCTCCTGTCTTCCTGGTGGCCCCCCTCGGTGCCCCCCTTCGCTTATATTTACTCCCCATGACGGAAACCCCTAATATCGATCTGCTATTCCCGTTATCCTCTCTGTTCCGCCGCTACCGCCTTTTCAAGATCGGGGCTGCCAGGAGAAGCTGCCCCGGCACCCTGTCGGAAGGAGGAATCCCCTCAAGAAGAACATCCATCACCATGGACGCCTCCCGGATGTACCGTGAGTACTCCCCCTTGGACCATGGGTCCGTGACCAGTAGCTATGTGATGTACTCCTCCCCTCTTTATGCTTCCACTTTCGAGACCTCGTGAGATGCCTCACATGATCGAGACACTTTTGTAGTTTTCTATGTTGCTATGCTGAGTTTGCTAGGATCTGATGGATTATGAGATTATGTTCAGATTGTGATGAGTAATATATTTGGTTCTGTTTTATATTTGTGTTCAGGTTTGAGGAAGAAATTCTTCACAGATTTGAGGCACTCCTTTTGGGATGATCCACATATTTTCAAAGAGGGACCCGATGGGATCATGAGAAGATGCCTACCGGAACACGAGCAGCAGGACATTCTTCGACAATGTCACGATAGCCCCTATGGAGGACATCATGCCGGTGAAAGGACCGCACATAAAGTATTACAATCAGGTTTTTATTGTCCTACTCCTTTTAAGGATGCCCGAAGGTACGTTGTATCTAGTGATAAGTGTCAGAGAGTTGGTAACATTAGCAAGAGAAATGAGATGCCTATGAATTACTCACTAGTGATCGAACCTTTCGATTGCTGGGGTTTTGATTTTATGGGTCCTTTTCCCTCCTCACACAAGTACACACTCATCTTAGTTGTTGTTGATTATGTAACCAAGTGGGTAGAAGCAATCTCCACTGAGAGTGCTGATCACAAGACATCTTTGAAAATGGTTAAGGATGTAATTTTTCCTAGGTTTGGAGTACCAAGGTACCTCATGACAGATGGGGGTCACAATTCACGCATGGAGCTTTTAGGAAAGCTCTAGCCAAGTACGATGTCAATCACATGATTGCATCACCGTACCACCCTCAAACTAGTGGGCAAGTTGAGCTCACCAATAGGGAGATCAAGTTGATCTTACAGAAGACAGTCAATAGAAATAGAAAGGATTGGTCAAATAAGTTAGCAAATGCTTTGTGGGCGTATAGAATTGCTTACAAAAACCCCATGGGCATGTCTCCGTATAAAATGGTCTATGGCAAGGCTTGCCATTTACCACTAGAGTTAGAGCACAAGGCTTTCTGGGCTGTCAGAGAGATAAATGCTGACCCAAAGTTAGCCGGCGAAAAGCGTCTCACGAACTTGACTTCTCTAGATGAGTGGAGGAGTGAATCTTACGAGAGCACTAAAATGTTCAAGGAAAAGGTAAAGAAGTGGCACGATAAAAGAATTCTGAAACATGAATTTAATATTGGTGATAAAGTTTTGTTGTTTAGATCTCATTTCAGGTTTTCTCCAGGTAAACTACTTTCCAGATGGGAAGGACCTTTTCATATCGAAGAAGTATATCGGTCTGGTCCAATCAAGATCAATAACTTCGAAGGCACCAAACCTCAAGTTGTGAATGGACAAAGACTCAAACATTACATAGAAGGTGATCCTATCAATGTGGATGCAAACATGATATATACAAAGACTCATGAAGAACATGTTGCAACCTAGTTTTAGACTCCGGCAGAAGCAGAATAAGAAAAGGTATGTATTACGGTAAGGAAACATCGCGAACATCAATAAAAGTCTACTTTTAAAAGTTTTTGAAAAATTAGGAAAATTCCAAGCCCGAGGGGAGCCGGTGAGGAACTCCAGGGGGTCCAGGAGGCCTCCTGGCGCGGCCCCACTCCTGGTCGCGCCAGGCACCCTCCTGGGTGCCCTGGACTCCGACTCCACCTAGGCTTGAAACCTTCCTTATGTTGCGGAAATTTTTGCTATATATTTGCCCGGATCGTCCCGGCACCGTATCTCTCGATTTCGCGTGTTTTCTTTCTCGCTCTGTATCTTCCAGGAAAACTATCAGCAGATCTAGGTGCCATGGCTTCCCCAAGTTCCCCCAAGGACAAGTTCGTCGTCAATGTCATCAACCCTTACCTCGCTGAGGTGAGGAATCACCCCCAGGTCCTTCGTGTGGAGGACTGTGTTCTCCACAAGGAAGATCTAAAGGGACCAGTCAAGGAGGGGAGCACCGAGGACCGGCTGAAGGAGATGGAACATGAGGTCTTCAAGTTCAAGAAGATGATGGAGCGTGGTGTTGAAGCCAACTTCGACATCAGGAACGAGATCGAGGCTTCGCACAAGAAAGAGATGAAGGAGATGTGGTCAAGTTTGTCCGCACTAGAAGAAAAAGTTTATGGGCTCCAAGCACAAATCTATGATCTGCACAACAAGAACTGTGAGTATGAACTAAAGTTTCTGCGCATGGGTTTAGGTGGTGAGTGCAGGATCCTGGAGACTGGAATGTCCTTCGAGACCGGAGAGGAGCTACCACGGAAGCGCTTCGCCAAGGAGTACCTGACTGAGAATAATAAGAATGAGGAGTGAAACTCCTCGAGTAATGGCATCCCCTCAGCTTGTTCCAAGCTTGGGGGATTGTCGGGTATCTTTATCTTTATCTTTATCTTTGTCTTTAGGAGTCAAGTAGAGTCGTATCATGTCTAGGGAAGTTACTTTATGAAATAGGTGTTGCTTTGAGGTCTATCACTCCTTTTTTGGAGAGCTTTGTATCTGTGAGTGTGAAGTCGTCTATGAAGGAATATTAATGAGAAGTCTATTGGTTCCTTCGCTGCACTCGGTATTCTCTTCACGCAATCGACATTATGAGCTGATTCTTATGGGGAGTATTGACCTTATATCAGGTACGAAAACTTTATTTTAATCTTGTCATAACAACAAGCATGTTTTTCTCAAAGTAGCATCATAGCCAAAACCTTTGTGTTATTATGCTTGAAGTGTTATGTTGACAAGGAAGACAACTTGATGTTTCATGCTAGTTTTAATGTTTATGCTTTGTATTGCGTGCATCTAAGTTGTCATCATTTGTCTAGTCTCTCAAAACCTTGCTAGCCAAAACTCTGTACTAAGCGGAATTCTGCTTGTACTTCCATACCCTGAAACCAACATCTTCCACTTGAGTCCACCATACCTTCCTATTTGTGGTATTCCACTACCACTCCTAAAGTATATAATTTGTGTGCTATCTTCTGTTTTGTGCCGCTGATTCAGCTCATGAGGAAGTGGTGGGTAACCCATGATCTTCGTAATTTGGACAAGTTTTATCTTGGCATTGCATGCCTAATCTGCAAACCCCTAATACGAGAAGGGACTGGCATGAGTGCCCAGCTCGTAAAAGATAAATACTAACACACAAGTTCCTTCGCCCATTCATGAGTGATAAACAAAGTAATTTAAGGGGATGTGATCGTCCCCGCATGGGAGCCGTTCCTCGAACCTTGTCCAAATCATGAAGTGATTGAGTTATCTATCAGCAGTCGTTGACGGATCATGCACCTCCCAAAAGCCTGTTTTTATTCTGTTTGATCTAGAGATGGTACATGAGTTTTCCCCGCTTACCCTTTTGAACGGGGTTTATCCTTTATTTTGTGCTGAGTCAGTCCTTCCTACTTCCTTCCTTCTTGAGAGAGAACAGACACTTGATGTTAATAAAGATTCTTGCATACAAAGCTTCATTGAAAGTTAGCATGTTACATCTTTGTTGACATTATCTTTTGATAAGTGAGTGGTTTACAAAAGCTTATGCTGGGTGAACATCTTCCTTTGTGTTAACATGTGCACTTCTTGACTAATAACATGTTCTTTCGAACCTTCAACTCGTTTCATTATAAGTGAAAGAGCAAAAGTAAAAGTTATTAGTTGTTCCTTGACCAAGGCTATTGTAACGACCCGATTCACTTAGAATCAGAGTCTCTGTGATCAAGTGCAAGTCCCTGGATCGAACTCGCTAGCACACACAGTATAATAGATGAATATCAAAGTACAAGTGCATCATTATTACATCGTATGATCCAGAATTCAAAACAATAATAACTTGCATAGCTCAAGGCTAGCTTATTCAATATCACTATAGCGGAAGAAATCCTAGTATCGAGGAGTCCCATCAACATCCACAAAAGACATGCTGAGTGTAGACTCGCGAACCTATCATACCACACTAATCTTCTGAGAAACCTGCAACACGAAGGTTACAGCCCAAACACGGGTCAGTACATCTGATTTGTACGGCAAGTAACACAAGTGATAAAGCAATCCTACAACAAATTTCAAATCAATAACACGAATCAAGCTTGGTTTGTTGTACATAAAGTTGGTATTCTTCTACTTCTACTTACTACTCAACATTTTTCTCATCTCAAGTTAATATCAACCCACAAAGGAAAACCTCTAACTAAACCGCCTATGAGAGCCCTCAGGATCATAGGATTTCTAATGGCAGCCATGAGAGCCCTCGGGGTCATGGTTTCGTGAGTATTGTAGAGCGCTCAGGATACAATTGCACACGTACCTCCTATTCGTGGACATCATAGAGCCCTCAGGATACGATGCCACTACAAACATATTCGTGTCTGTTACATAGCCCTCAGGATGCAACATCACCCTATCAGCCATGAGAGCACTTGGGATCATGGTTTCGTGAGTATTGTAGAGCCCTCAGGATACAATAGCACACGTACCTCCTATTCGTGAACATCATAGAGCCCTCAGGATAGGATGCCACTACAAACACATTCGTGACTGTTACAGAGCTCTCAGGATGCAACATCACCCTCTCGTGAACGCTGTAGAGCCCTCAGGATACAGTGCCACTACCTAGACACCAAGTGAACATTGCAGAGCCCTCAGGGTGCAATGTGATGGCTTCTCGCCCTTCGTTGGTTACCCCAACTGGAAGGTTAAGATGTAGCGCAGCAGCAAGTTTCCTTCGGTGAAGATACCAAGGTTTGTCTCCAGTAGGACTCCAGAGATGATAAGTAGGTGTCAGCGGCGCAAATGACGTGGACCTGCACACAAACACAAATAACTTTGTTCCCAACGAAGTTCAGAGATGTTGTCAATCTCTCTGGTCTGGTTGTTCACAAAGGGTAAAACACAAAGGATAATGATAGCAATTGAAAGTAAAAACAGAAAATTAAAGATAGCGTGGAAACAGTAATAAGGATATTGACCGGGATACGTGATGTTCACTAGTGATGTCTCTCTCCCAAAAGACGATAAAACTGCAATGCGAGGTAAACAAATTACAGAAGGGCAATTGACAGGATTATGAACGCACCGCAATGCTAACTATGGTACAAAAGAAATGAAGAGGCTCAAAAGCATGGGTAGTACGCCAAAATAAGTAGACCATAATCCAACTACATCTACTACTAATCATCCACCTTGAGATATCTATCCAGAACATCTCGCTGGTATTAAGTTGAGAGCCCCACCCAAAGTGTAAACCCAAAGGAAGAGAAAACTTCATTAAAAAGAACTTTGCGTAAATTAAACAATCCTTGCAACCGCGGTTACAAGCACGGTTGTTTTCCCCCTTGTGGCAACAACACATCCCCATAGACTCATGTTTCTGTCACTCAAGCATGTTATCGGGGGGCATGAACCCACAATCAAGCACTATGTTCCCTCTTGGAGTCACTACCTACTACTTGGCCAAAGCAATAAACAGCAACGGAGAACATGCAAGAATTACTTAGGAAAAAAAATATAAGAGATAAAAACCAAATATATTACTCTATCACAATCTGAACATAATCTCATAATCCATCAGATCCCTTCAAACTCAGCATAGCAATAGCAGAAATATTACAAAAGTGCCTTGATCATGTAGGGCAGCTCACGAGGTCTAAACCATGAAGAACAAAGAGGGGAGGAGAACATCACATAGCTACTGATCACGGACCCATGGTCCAAGGAAAACTACTCAAGAGACATCCGGGGAGCATCCATGGTGGAGAGGAGACTCCCGGAGGTCAACCCTCCCTCCGGTAGGGTGCCGGGAAGAGGTCTTCTGGTGCTCCCGATCTCGAAAGCGCGGCGGCGGCGGAACAGAGGCGACTTTGCAAAATAGGGTTCTGTCTTCAGAGTTTCCCCGTGACGGAGAATAAATAGGCGAAGGGGGGCAGCCAGAGGTGGACCAGGGGCCCTAGGCACCCCCCTGGCGCGGCCAGGGGTGGGGCCGCGCCGGGTGGCCGCCTGGGCCCCCACTGGCTCCACTTTGGCCCCACTCGGGCTCTTCGCGAAGCTTCCTGTACGCTGATTTTTCCTATATTTTTCTCGGAATTTTTTTGGCACTTTTTATATGGGGGAAAACTGAAATCGAAAAACAGCAGAAAACAGGAACTGGCACTGGGGTGCAGTGAGTTAATAGGTTAGTCCAAATATGATCAAAAGTGTATGAAAGTGTATCTAGATCATAGCAATATCACACAAAACATGCATGGAACAAGCATAAATTATAGATACGTTTTGGACGTATCAACATCCCCAAGCTGAATTCCTGCTCGTCCTCGAGTAGGTAGAAGATAACAGCATAATTTCTGTGGTGACATGCTAGCAACCATAAAAGAACTTTGAAAAGTAAAGCAATCAAGGTTAGAGATTCAATTCAAGTCATAACATGCAAGAGTCTATATTAGCATTGAAACAAGTAACAAAAGAACATTAGGTGCAAGAGCTCTCGCTGTCCGTGACTCAAATGTCTCCAAATGGTGTTTGCGTGCAAGAAGGGGGATAGGGAATACGAGAAAAAAAGTATTTTTGTGTTGAGAACTCAATCTTATCTTGACTCGTCCCCAGACCACTAGCCAGGTACAAGTCAATTTGATCCACTCCTTTTCGATATTTTGAGAAGTCATGCAATGGATGAGCGTAAGAACGAGAGTTGACACTTAGGATGGCAAAGAGAGGAATACGGAGGAGGAAGACAAAAAGGATGAGAAAGGCTCACATCAATGAGGACAATCATAGGGAAGAGATGCCAAATGATAGATATGATGTGAGGAGTAGGGATTGCCATGCAACGGATGCACATACGAGCTAAGAAGCTCTCCAATGGAACTAGTGGGGGTGCATCTAACTTGCTCGCTCATGAAGACCTAGAGCTCGTTTGAGGAGGCTCATCCTTGGAATATGCAAGCCAAGTTCTATAGTGTGAAGGTCCCCACATAGCTATATGCATGATGATCATCTCTATGGAGTACAAGGATATAAAGGGAGTACTAGTGTGGATCTCTCAAAAGGATAGTAGTGTTGCCCCTTTCTCTCTTTTTATTTCTTTGTCTCTTTTTTCTATTTTTTCTATTTTTTTGTGGCCTCAATGGCTCTTTCTATTTAACTCTCATTTCTCCTCTTTGGGATCTTTTATTGTGTCCACTTTGGGATCTTTTCCTCACTTAAGGGCAACACACTATTTTACAAGAAGGTAAAGGAGATCTTTCACACTTTACAAGGTACTCAAAATCATAAAGAAGATGTAACTATCATGAAGTATGCAATGTATGTCGCTTCCAGTGTAGCAGGAACATGTATGACATGAAGATCAAGTCATGAAGAGGTGGATGTTGCATGGCAATATATCTCGGAAAGGCTATGGAAATACCTTGATAGGTAGTTATGGTGGCTGTTTTCAGGAAAGATATAAGGAGGCTTATGATGAAAGAGCGTATCATGCCAAGGGTTTGGATGTACCGGCGAAGGTGGACACCAACTCTCGGAGTGAGAAGAAGGCAATGCACGGCACGGGAGAGGCTAGAAAAATATGGGAAGGTGGAAGTGTCAACTTTCAATACTTACATTAGTCCGAAGAACTCATGCACTTATTATCGGTAACTCTCAATCTAATTAGGATGTTCACAAAGAGACAAGTACCCCGAGGAGGAGTGTATGGGGGTTTTGTTATCCTTGCGCATCCTCGACTCATGGTACGTGAGTGTTCTCTAATATTCGACCCCTCAGAAGAGTAGTGATCCATCTAGTAGCTAGAGTTCTCAACTAGTTTTGTAGGTTTTGAAAATACACACGGATTGCACAAAATACGACACTATCACTAATAGGCTAGAGCTCTTGATACCAAAAGTTCAAACATTACTCACAACAATACCTCAAAACTATTGCAAGTTACTACTAAAATTAATTAGCAACCTCAATTACCTACTTTCAAGACAAGACACAACTCAGTGCAACAACCAACTCTCTTTAACAAGATAAACATGAAAACTAAAAAGAGTTCCAGCAACAAACTAAACAAAAGCCAAGGCTCTTGCTAAAGACAAACTAAGAATAAGGCTAAACATGGCAGTAGCTATGAGAAGATAAAGAACACACAACAGCAAAAGATAAGCAGGAAAAATCCTATGATGTGTTCTAAATTTTGAAAGTGGAGCGTGTTTTTCTCCCACACAAAGTAAGACGGGATCTAACTTGTTATGAACAGCAAGCAAAGCTAAAGAAAACTAAAAACAAAACCTAAGAGCGAGACGCTCCAAGCATAGCACATAACGCATGAAGTGATAAAAATATAGTGAGACGAAGGACGAACTGATGTTTGTTGATGGAGAAGGGGATGCACGGGGTCATCCCCAAGCTTAGACGCTTGAGTCTCCTTGAATATTTATTGGGGATGCATGGGGGCATCCCCAAGCTTGAGCGCTTGACACTCCTGGATCTTCTTTCATCATCTTCCATCGAACGCTTGAAAACTCCCTTCATACATAACTCATCATAAGCTGATTAGAGAGGTTAGTACCCTTAATAAATAAAAACTTTCCCACTGGATATAAAGATATTCTTGAATATACACTGTTTCTCAAGAGTGCCAAAAAGGTTTTGCAAAGAAAAAGCAAGCTTAAGGTTTGCAAAAGTTAGGAGAGACAAAATGTGGCAGAATCTGTGAAAAACAGAACAGCAGATAGTAAAGAATTTTTTAGGGGCACTTCTGCAACTCAAATAAAAAAACTCAGAACATACGGAAGTTTTGTAATTGTATAGATCACACTGTTTAAAAATTTCAGCTCAAAAAGAAAAACTGGGATTTTTCTGGAATTTTTATGGTCACGAGGACAGAATCTGTTTTCTGGCCAGCATGTCACAACTTTTACTTCCCTTGCCGTAAGAGGCTATAACTTGGCACAAAGCTGAAAAATAAAGATACAATGATGTTGCTACAGTAGTAACAATCATAAAGACACAACAAAAGAAAAAATAAACACCTAAATTCGTTGCGGGCTGCCTCACGAAAGCGCTTTCTTTTATGCCTTTTAGCTATGCATGATGCAAAAAGAAGAATCAAGTTTTATCAAGAGAAAGAGAATAACTAGCCCGAGTAACGGACTCAAAAGGTAACTTGATTTTGTTTCTAGGGAAGTGTTCCATCCCCTTTTTGAATGGGAATTGGAATTTTATATTCCCCTCTTTCATGTCAATAACTGCACCAACGGTGCGAAGAAAAGGATGTCCCAAAATAATTGGACACAAAGGTTCACACTCTATATCCATAACAATAAAATCAACGAGAACATAGTTTTCATTGACAATGATAAGAACATCGTCGATCTTCCCCAAAGGTTTCTTTACGGAAGAATCAACAAGACGAACACCAAAAGAACAAGGCTCAAAGGGCTTCAATTCAAACATATCAAATATTCTTTTGGGAAAAACAGAGGTACTAGCTCCAACATCACATAAAGCATAGCAAGAGAAGTTATTTAATTTGATTTTGATCATAGGATCCCAACCATCATCTAGCTTCCTAGGTATGTAGGCTTCTACTCTAAGCTTCTCCTCCCTAGCTTTGATGAGAGCATTTGTGATATGCTCCGTGAAGGCAAGATTAAGTGTGCTAGTGTGGGGGTCTCTAAACATTTTGTGTAACAAGCTAATAACTTCTGAGAGGGTACAACTATCAAAATCAATATCACTACTATCAAAGGTGGTAGTAGTGTCATCTAGCTCACTTGTTTGAAACCCTCTATGTTCATAGGAGTTTCTTTATCTTCGGTTGAGGTATTAGCATCACCATTAATAGGTCCAACAGGACTAGGAGTGCATTGGGTGCTAATATTTTGGGTGTCCTCAACAATTTGGATAGTGGAAACTGTGTGGTGTGTAGGAAGGCTCTTATTTCTATCCTCATCCATAGGGATAACTTCCGGTTTGGCTTCCATTTGAATTATCAAAGTAGATTGAGTGTGGGACATATTCGAAACATGGGTTTCTGTGGCGGTAAGTCTAGCCTGGAGATTAGAAATCTCACTGTTCAGGCTATCAAGTTGTTCACTAATGTTTTGCAGAATGGCAGTATGCTCAGCTATTTGCTTAGAGAAGGATTTGTTTTGTTCAAACTTGGTGTGCATATATTTCTTAGTAGCTTTCTCTATTTCCACCAATTTCTCATAACTAGGTAGGTCTCTTTTCGTATAAGCTGGATTATAGGAGTTGTTGCTAGGGTAAGTGTTGTTGTTCCATAGTTGGAAGGAAATGGTCTAGGATTGCTAGCAAAATTTCCCCTATAAGCATGGTTGCTGAAATTGTTTCTAGCAATAAAGTTCACATCTATTTGTTCTTGAGCAACCAAAGAATTTAAAGGGACATCATGAGGATCAATAGAGGGTTGCTTGGTAAGTAAAGACATAATTAAGTCAACTTTTTCATTGAGGGAGGTAATTTTCTCGACAGAATTTAACTTCCTACCTGTTGGAGCGCGTTCGGTGTGCCATTGGGAATAATTGGTCATCATCTCATCGAGAAGCTTTGTGGCAGCACCAAGTGTAGTTGACATAAAGGTTCCTCCCGCGGCCGAATCTAACAGGTTCCGCGAGGTAAATTTCAAGCCTGCATAAAAAGTCTGGATAACCATCCAGGTAGTCAAACCATGTGTAGGGCATTTCTTAACAAGAGATTTCATTCGTTCCCAAGCTTGGGCAACGTGTTCATTATCCAATTGCTTAAAATTCATAATGTTACTCCTCAATTGGATAATTTTAGCAGGTGGGTAATACTTCCCTATAAAATCATCTTTGCACTTATCCCAAGAATATATGCTATTCCTAGGCAAAGATTGAAACCAGATTTTAGCGTCTCCCCTTAAAGAGAAAGGAAAGAGCTTGAGCTTAACAACATCACCTTCTACTTCTTTATACTATTGCATATCACATAATTCAAAAAAATTATTCAAGTGTAAAGCAGCATCATCTCCACCACCAGAGAGTTGATCTCTCATAACAAGGTTTAGCAAAGCAGGTTTAATTTCATAAGAGGTAGCTGAAGTGGCAGGTGTGGCAATGGGAGTGCAGATAAAGTCTTGGTTGTTGTGACTAGTGAAGTCACACAACTTGGTGTTTTCAGTGGAACCCATAGTAGCAGCAAGTGTGGCAGATTTTTTTTGTAGTTTTTGATAAAAGACACAAAGATACAAACTGAAAAGTAAACTAACAAGACTAAAAAAAAGGTAAAGGGTAGTGTGCAACTCCCCTATCTTAGCACTCGGAGTCCCCGGCAACGGCGCCAGAAATTCGCTTGATGGCTTCTCGCCCTTCGTTGGTTACCCCAAGTGGAAGGTTAAGATGTAGCTGAGCAGCAAGTTTCCCTCGGTGAAGATACCAAGGTTTGTCTCCAGTAGGACTCCAGAGATGATAAGTAGGTGTCAGCGGCGCAACTGACGTGGACCTGCACACAGACACAGATAACCTTGTTCCCAACGAAGTTCAGAGAGGTTGTCAATCTCTCCGGTATTGTTGTTCACAAAGGGTAAAACACAAAGGATAATGATATCAATTGAAAGTAAAAACAGAAAAGTAAAGATAGCGTGGAAACAGTAATAAGGATATGGACCGGGATACGTGATGTTCACTAGTGATGTCTCTCTCCCAAAAGACGATAAAACTGCTATGCGAGGTAAACAAATTACAGAAGGGCAATTGACAGGATTATGAATGCATCGCAATGCTAACTATGCTACAAAAGAAAGGAAGAGGCTCAAAAGCACGGGCAGTACGCCAAAATAAGTAGACCGTAATCCAACTGCATCTACTACTAATCATCCACGTTGAGATATCTATCCAGAACATCTCGCTGGTATTAAGTTGCGAGCCCCACCCAAAGTGTAAACCCAATGCAACAGACAACTGCATTAAAAAGTACTTTGCGTAAAGTAAACAATCCTTGCAACCGCGGTTACAAGCACCGTTGTTTTCCCCCTTGTGGCAACAACACATCCCCTAGACTCACTTTTCTGTCACTCAAGCGTGTCATCGGGGGGCATGAACCCACAATCAAGCACTACGTTCCCTCTTGGAGTCACTACCTTCTACTTGGCCAAAGCAATAAACAGCAACGGAGAACATGCAAGAATTACTTAGGAACAAAAATATAAGAGATAAAAACAAAATATATTACTCTATCACAATCTGAACATAATATCATAATCCATCAGATCCCTTCAAACTCAGCATAGCAATAGAAGAAATATTAAAAAAGTTCCTCGATCATGTAGGGCAGCGAACGAGGTCTAAACCATGAAGAACAAAGAGGGGAGGAGAACATCACATAGCTACTGATCACGGACCCATGTTCCAAGGAAAACTACTCATGAGACATCCGGGGAGCATCCATGGTGGAGAGGAGACTCCCGGAGGTCAACCCTCCCTCCGGCAGGGTGCCGGGAAGAGGTCTTCTGGTGCTCCCGATCTCGGAAGCGCGGCGGTGGTGGAAGAGAGGCGAGTTTGTGAAATAGGGTTCTGTCTTCGGAGTTTCCCCGTGAGGGAGAATATATAGGCGAAGGGGGGCAGCAAAAGGTGGACCAGGGGCCCCAGGCGCCCCCCTGGCGCGGCCAGGGGTGGGTCCGCTCCAGGTGGCCGCCTGGGCCCCCCTGGCTGCCCTCTGGCCCCACTCGGGCTCTTCGCGAAGCTTCCTGTACGCTGATTTTTCCTGTATTTTTCTCGGAATTTTTCTGGCACTTTTTATATGGGGGGAAACTGAAATAGAAAAACAGCAGAAAACAGGAACTGGCACTAGGGTGCACTGAGTTAATAGGTTAGTCCAAATATGATCAAAAGTGTATGAAAGTGTATCTAGATCATAGAAATATCACACAAAACATGCATGGAACAATCAGAACTTATAGATACGTTTTGGACGTATCACAATTGTGACGCCCCCAAAATCAGACCGTGTACAGTAATCATACACGCAAGGTACACGATCGAAATCAGGGACTCACGGTGAGATATCACAACACAACTCTACAAATAAAATAATACAAGCTGTTTAATACAAGCCAGGGGCCAAGGGCTCGAATACAACAGCTCGAGAGCACAAAGTCAGCGGAAGCAATAGTATCTGAGTACAGAAACAAGGATACAAGGTTGCCATAAGAAGGCTAGCACAAATAACAACAGATCGAAAAGGGGAGGCCTCCTGCCTGGGAACCTCCAAGCTACTCCTGGTCTTGGTCATTAGGGATCTTCACGTTGCGGTGGTCGACATCGGGAACTCCTACTCCTGGACTCCAACGTCGACTGCAGCGGCCGATCAGGCAAAACAGTAAAGGAAATAAAGCAGGGTGAGTATCTAGTATACCCGCGAGACTTACGTCCGTTACTAAGCATTATGCATTGTATCAACAGAAAGAAGAGGCTGTATATAGTGGACTGCAAGATAGAATTCAGAATAAGGGTAAGAAGCTAGGCCTATCGAAGACTAGCATCTTCCGACGATGTCTTGCAGCATGAGGTAAGAATCAGCCAACAGTTATATAAAGCATAAAGTAACAATGCAGCAGAAGTTGCTGCAGCATTGTATAATAATAGGTTGTAATGATTAACAATGCCTCCGAGTTCACCTCCTCGACATCCCCGCGAGGAAGAGAACCCGGAACCATACAGTTTAATAATAATAGTTTCTAGTGGTAAGATCCAGCTTCAGCATAAAGCATCCTGTTACCGTGGACACGGCTATTCGAATAGGGGTGCACTTGTGTTACGCTACACGCACGGATCTCCAGGGTGGTGGGAACCTTGTTAGGGAATGCTCCACCGAGGCTATCCGACACTTCATAGCCCATCTTTCAAACTCAACAGAGAGGCCATCCGCCGGTCTAAATCCTAAGTACGCCGGGCCTTGGACCCCAACCCGAACATACTCCTGCACGGTGCGTGGCTGGCCGGTGAAGTTGAAGAAAATCCAAACAAGACACCACCGCGCGAGCAAATAAGACAACACCACTTCCCGGCAATCATCCCGCAGTACTGCTGACGTCTGAAGAGTCCTCGGACGACACTATGAAGCAGAGGAGCCCATAACTCGTAATTCCCACGGGTAGGTAGTGCGTACATGGCATAAAGCCAACTCAAGACATTCACTGAACCATTTAGCATTTTAATTAACCTGCGTGACAACCGTTATCGTTGCCTCGACTTAACTGACCCGCGGACAACGACAGCAGCCAGAATCACCAGTTCATCGGTGCCTACCCCGTCGTCCCACCAAGTCACTGCGGTTACCAACAAGGTGAACCGTCTCCTTACCTTGTCTCGCGTGTGCTCCTGGAGGAGCTCGACTTTCGTGGTTTGGTAACTCTCGCGGCCAATGATCAGGGGCCAAGCACACCGGTACACTGGTCGTGCCCTCCCTGTCGTCCCGTCGCAATACCACTCGCGGGCACCGTTGGGTCGCCCGACTTCTCACCTGAAGGACAACCGTTGCTTAGGTACCTAGAGCGGCTATACAGAGTTAGCAACGAGTGGAGTACAAGGATTACTCCTTGATAGCTCACACTTGATGGTGGCTCGGCAGAGCCGAGCTAGGGGGCCTGAGGCGGTGTCTGCATTGTACCGTACCTGTGCAGTTATAATATTTGTATCCGCGTTCACTCCCCTGAGTGATCACGGTCCTCTATCTAATCCTAGCTAACAATGCGCAGGGCTCACTGCTGAATAATGAATAATAATAATAACATGCAGCATAGGATAAAGGAAGGCACATCAAGGGGCGACAATGACAGGTTATGCAATTGAATAGGTAAGAAACGTAGCAGCAGCAGTAACAATGCCTAGTGCAAGAAATGTATGGAAAGATAGGCGATATCTGGGGAAGAGAATGGCTCTGCTTGCCTGGAAGCTCGACGGTAGTAGTAGGGTCGTCGACGAAGTAGTCGTACTCAGCAGCGTTGTAGTAAACGGCAGCAGCGGGGTCTACCGGAGATTATGGGGGGAAGAAACAGTAAATACACAACAAGCATATACAAACAAATGCATGACAAGACGGATGAAATATTAACGGTGTTCTAACGCAGTGCAATGCACGTTTCTCGAAGCGGAAATTCATCTGAGGATGAACTAGCGGCTCCGGATGATTACCGGACAGGGTGTACGGAGGGGGAAGGATCAAGCCGGAGGTGTCGTGGGTACCAGACAAACATAAGGGGGGTGTATCCGTGCTAGTTGATCTATTCCGAGAAACATTCGTGTTCGGAATAAATTCATCCGGGTACTTTAGCAGTACCGGACAATTTATCGGACAGCCGGTCCGGAGGGGGACGGTTCGATGTTCGTTGTGTTAGAGGGGAGTGATAGACCTACAGATAGCGTATTCGTATTCGTTATATTTTTCTGACCAAATGGTTATTTTTCTGTTTGTCCTAACAGAGATAATTAGCAGGAGGTGGGGCCCGGTTGTCATTGGCTCATTAGCTACTAACAGAGAACCCGACAGGGAGGACCCACCGGTCAGCGACTCCGGTGAGCTCGCCGGAGGCTCGCCGGCGGCGAGGTCGAGCTAACTCGCGATTCCGAGCGCCATTTGAGACGCCGCTTGCGGCATTCGACGAAGAACTCGAAGCCGCGTCGATCTGGAGTGTTCCCGTGGGCTGGGACGCATGGAGGTGAGTGCAGCTTCAACAATGGCGGCGAAGGGCGTCAGGCTCCAATGGCGAATGTACATGCGAGACGAAATCGAGCTAACTACCGGTCCAAAATGAACACACGCACCACGGGGATCCTACTGGTGCACTTGGCGCGGGCTGTGGTGGCCAGGGGACACGGCTACGACGACGAACCACGGCGGCCGGAGCAAGCAAAAGGGGGCTTTCGCGTTGGGACCCTACGGGCTTCAAAGGGCGGTTGGCGACGGGTGAGAAGCTCACCGGGGACGTGTTGAGGGAGGCAGCGGGCTCGGGGACGGCTCGGTGCGGGAGGAACTCGGCGGCGATCCGGCGGCTGGAGGTAGACGAAGACGGCGAATTCACGAGCTGCGGTGCCTCCGGGTTCGATTCCTCGCACGGGGTGGAGTAGTCGACGTCGGCGAATACGTAGGACACGTTGGCGTGGTGACGCGAGCTCACTGGCCGCGTGAGCTCACGACCATGGCGACGGCGGCTCGGGTTGGATCTTTCCCCGACGACTGCGAGAAGAGGAGGAGGGGAGAAGGAGGAGGAGGATGTCCAGGGGGTCGGGGGCGTCGCCCTTATCGCCTCCGCGAAGGGAGGGGGCAGGTGGGTGCGGGGCCAGCTCGCCAGCGTCGACGGCGAGTCCGGCGCCGTACGGGAGCAGGTGGGGGTGGTTGGGGAAGAAGACAAGGGGTGGGGTGGGCTGGGCTGCGGTGGGCCTCGCCCCAGGCGAGTTTTAATCATTTTTCTTTTTCTTCTTATTTTCCATTCTGTTCTTTTCTGTTAGTAATTAATTTAGTGCCTCTTGCATTTTTGTAAAATGTGTAACCTGGTCCATAATTAGTAATATATATTCCTAGGGTGCCACAAAAAGTTTAGGCTTAAAATAAAACCATTTACTATTTCTTTATAAAATGTGTAACCTGGGGTTTGAATTGTTTGAATTTTCCAGTGGCAAAATAATATACCATAACCACATGGGCATGACCCAATGATTATTAGTGATTTTATAAAAGTGGTCCCATGATTTTTGGGCAAAGTGTAATTGCAACATATTTCTCATAGCAACCAAAAGGCATTTTTGAATATGATCAAAAGCAAAGTGTGTCATGGCATGGTTTGCATAGTGATTAGCAACAGTGATTAGTCCACAGTAAAAGTGATTACTGTTACAGGCAACTGAGGGTGTTACAAATATCCCCCACTACAAGAATTCTCGTCCCGAGAATGGAAGTGGTAGCGAGGAAAAGATCGGGGTATTCATCGCGAAGGCGATCTTCGCGTTCCCAAGTGGCTTCATCTTCAGAATGATTCGACCACTGAACCTTGAGGAACTTGACGGTCTTGTTGCGGGTTCGGCGTTCAGACTGATCGAGAATGCGGCTCGGATGTTCTCGATAAGTCAAGTCTTGTTGCAGCTCGATCATATCATGCTCCACTTCGCGGATAGGATCCTTGAAGCAGCGACGGAGTTGCGACACGTGGAAGACATCGTGGACTTGGGAGAGGTTCAGCGGCAATTCCAACCGGTATGCCACGGGTCCACTCCTGGAAAGGATACGGAACGGGCCAATGTAGCGAGGAGCCAACTTGCCCTTGATACCGAAGCGATGAGTGCCCCTCATGGGAGTGACACAGAGGTAAGCGTATTCACCAGGTTGATACTCCATTTCCCGGTGTTTGCGGTCATAGTTGCTCTTCTGACGAGACTGTGCGGCCTTGAGATTTTCTTGCACAATGCGAACCTGATCTTCAGCTTGTTGGACAAGATCCGGTCCGAAGTAGGGTCCTTCCCCAGTTCCTGACCAATTCAGGGGGGTTCGACATTTACGTCCATATAGAACTTCGAAGGGGGCCATCTTCAAGCTAGCTTGATAGCTATTGTTGTACGAGAATTCCTCGTACGGGAGGGCATCCTCCCATTTCATGCCGAAAGAAAGGACACAAGCGCGAAGCATGTCTTCCAGCACTTGATTAACTCGTTCAACTTGGCCTTGAGACTGGGGGTGATAAGCGGTGCTGAGAGACAGACGAGTCCCGAAGGCTTCCATGAAATATTCCAGTATCGTGAGGTGAAAAGGCTGCCACGGTCTGAACTGATCTACATCGAAATACCGTGGAGTGACACAATCCGGGAGATATACAAGTGTGCCAACTGACTAGCAGTGATCGTCTCCTTGACCGGCAGGAAGTGTGCAATCTTGGAGAATCGGTCGATGACGATCAAGATGGCATCGTTACCTTTCTGTGACTTAGGAAAACTGGTGACGAAGTCCATCTCGACTTTGTCCCACTTCCAATCAGGAGGAGGGAGTGGTCGCAACCAACCAGCAGGTTTCTGATGTCCGGCCTTGACGCGGCTGCAAACGTCACATTGAGAAACATAGCGGGCGATGTCTTGCTTCATGTAAGGACACCAGTACCGTTGACGAAGGTCTTTATACATCTTGGTACTGCCAGGGTGGATTGACAAGGGAGAATTATGGGCTTATTCCATGATATCCGGACCACAGTTAATGATGGCCGGGCTCACAGGAACTACTACGCGGCCCTTGAAGTACAAAGTATCACCATCATTAGCATCAATGGTAAAAGAGGAGGGCTTTCCTTCTGCGATGTCCTGCTTGATCTTCACAATGTCAGGGGCCAGAGATTGTGTACTCTTGATGAGGGCGTCGAGTTTTGACTCGAGAACCAGGTTATTGACGTAACCTTGAGGAGTAATCTCGAGGTTCAACTTGCGAAACTCTTCATACAGAAGTGGTTGCTGCACCTGAACCTCAAGTTCAGAACAGTAAGCTTTGCGGCTCAAGGCATCGGCCATCAAATTAGCCTTGCCAGGGGTATACGAAATATCCATGTTGAAGTCGGCTATTGTTTCGAGCCATCGTTGTTGACGAAGATTCAGGTCTGGCTGAGTAAACAGGTACTTCAGACTTTGGTGATCGGTGTAGACTTCGCAATGATTACCGACGAGGTAATGTCGGCACAGCTTCAATGCATAAATTACTGCTGCCAATTCGAGATCATGTGTTGGATATTTGTCTTTGTGAGCGCGCAATTGACGAGAGCCATAAGCAATCACTTTGCGCTCTTGCATTAGGACACAGCCTAATCCTTGACGAGACGCGTCGCAATGTATCACGAAGTCCTTCTGAGTATCAGGGGGAGCGAGCACCGGGGGAGAAGTTAGCTTGTCCTTGAGCGCTTGGAAACTTACTTGACATTTATCTGTCCACTCAAACTTGACGCCTTTGTGAAGCAGATTAGTCAGAGGCCTGGCAATCTTGGAGAAATTCTCGACGAAACGGCGGCAATAGCTAGCGAGCCCGAGGAAACTGCGGACTTGCTTGACGGTCTTGGGAGGAGTCCAGTCAAGAATAGCCTGGATACGTTCTGGGGTGACGGCAATGCCATCCTTGGAAATCACATGTCCAAGGTAGGTTACTTCGGGAAGCTAGAACTCACACTTAGAATACTTAGCGGAGAGTTTGTGTTCTCGAAGCTTCTCCAGTATAAGATGAAGATGTTCAGCATGTTCTTCTTCATTCTTGGAATATATCAATATATCATCCAGATAAACCACGACGAACTGGTCGAGGTACTCCATGAAAATATAGTTCATCAATCTGGAGAAAGTGGCTGGAGCATTGGTTAAGCCAAAGGACATGACGGTGTACTCGTATGAACCATAGCGAGTAATGAAGGCAGTCTTCGGAATGTCCTCATCACGGACTCGGATTTGGTGATAGCCCAACCTCAAGTCGAGTTTAGAAAACACCTTGGATCCGGCAAGTTGATCATACAGATCGTTGATCGGGGGAAGTGGGTATTTGTTCTGGATGGTGGCTTGGTTAATGGGCCGATAATCTTGGACCAATCGGTTTGTCCCATCGCTCTTCTTGACAAAGAGAGAAGGTGCTCCCCAAGCTGAGGAACTGGGGCGAATGAATCCTTTCTGAAGTGCCTTGTCGATTTCCTCCTTAAGTTCAAGGAGTTCATGTGGCGGCATCTTGTAAGGGCTCTTGGCAATAGGGGTGGTGCCGGGCTTCAAGTCGATGACAAATTCGACTTCTCGGACCGGGGGTATTCCCGGAAGTTCTTCTGGGAAGACGTCGGGAAAATCGCGAACGACCGGAACGTTCTTGATGCCTTCGAGGGGGGCGGCATTCAAAGCATTCATTATAAATATCTGTGTTTCAGCATTACGGATCACTCGGGTGGTGTGGTTAACAATCTCGCCGGAGGGGTGAAAAAGTTGGACAGACTTGGTGCCACAATAGAGTGCGGCATCGTGAAACTTCAACCAATCCATTCCCAGAATGAGGTCTATGGTGGAAGACTTCAGAACGATGGGGGAAGCAAGGAATTCAATCCCTTCAACTTCAACAATGGTTCCGGGCACTTTCTTGGTGGTTTGACATTGGCCTATCGGGGTGCGGACAACCATCGGTGGGTTCATCTCTTCTAGCGTGAAGTTATGCGACCATGCAAATGCTTCCGACATGAATGAATGCGATGCTCCTGTATCAAATAAAACAGTAGAAGGTACGGAATTAACGAGAAGGGTATCCATCACGGTAGCGGGTTGTTGCTGAGCTTCTTCAACATTGACGTTGTTAGCATGTCCACTAGCATAAGCAGCAGACCCAGTATTATAGTTGGGGGTCCTGTTGTTGCCACGACCATTTCCACGGCCAGCGGGGTGAACTACCAGTTGCTTCTGTTTTTGGGGGCACTCCCTGGAAAAATGCCCAGGTTGGCGGCACGTGAAGCATAATCCATCCTGAGGACGAAGGGGTGTAGCATTGGGTGGTGCAGGCAGAGCTCTTGGCATCTGCGGTGGCGGAGGCAGATGGGGTGCAGCATAAGACGGCCTTGGAGCAGGGACAGCTGAATGGGTCACACTGGTAGGGAGCCAGATACGACGCTTCTGCGTTGCGCCCGAAGACGAGCCAACGTCACGATAACGCTTCAGAGAGTTCTTGTGCTCCATCTGGGCAGTCTTGACGGTGATAGCCTTGTTCACCATGGTGGCGAAGTTGGTGAAATTATGAACGGCAAGAGCGAGCCGGAGGTCTAGGTTGAGGCCACGATGGAACTTCTGCTGCCTGCGAGCATCAGTGGTGATCTCTCCTTCCGCATAGCGAGAGAGGTTGAGGAACTCGCGCTGGTAGGCTTCTACAGTCATGTCGCCCTGAGTGAGGTTACGTAATTCTTCCGCCTTACGATCCATGATCCCCTGAGGAATGTAGCGGGCGCGAAAGGCAGACTGAAATTCATCCCAGGTGATGACTTCTCCAACTGGCAGTGAACGCTTGTGGGTATTCCACCACTGAGCAGCGGCGCCTTTCAGATGATAAGACGCAAAGTTCGCATAGTCGGCTGGATCGACATTAGCGGACTCCAGCTCGTGAGTGATGTCGCGAAGCCAGTCATCAGCATCCAACAGCTGAACAGTGTTGCGGAACATAGTGGGGTTGAGGCGGGTGAAGTCGTGCAGAGTCACGGTGACATGCTGATGGTGGTGCCCATTCTGATTCGGCTGGGGGAACTGATCCATGATATTCTGCATGAACTGACGGTTCATCTCGAACTGCTGCATCATCGCGGCCATGTAATCCGGCGGCGGAGGTGGGTCGTTGGCAGCACGACAACGACCACGACCAGCCATCCTGCTAGAATTTAACAGGGGTATTTCAGCGATGAAAATTTAACGAGATACCGGAATCAAGCCTGAAGTAAAAACGACAACGAAAAAGGAGACGCAGATATGTATAGGAGTAGTCATATAAGACATACACATTCACATTCACACACAGAGTCAATCGAAAATCGGGCAGCGTAACGTCGTAGAAATTAAGGAAAAAGGACCCACTAGGCGGCGCGCAGACCGCGGTAAGGATTACACGACGCGACATAGATTCCACTATGTCAATCACGCCGCAAGAAAACTGTTGGCCACAGGAGTTATGCCAGAGAACGCGCGGCCTGCCCAGAATGAGAATGGGATCCGCAGTCCGGGACCTGGGGTATGACTCCTGCGACACGACTCAATCAATGGGGGAAGCACCAAAAACGCCGGGTGGAATCAAGAGAACATGATCCTAATGTCAGATTTTGTAAAACTTACCAGCAAGGATAAGAGAGAAGATTCCCAGAGCATAGGTAAGGAGAAAAGGATCCTAATACCATAGATATCACACGTAGTGACATCGATGTGGGCCCGTAAGCCAAATATTAAGTTAGCAAAAATAGTTTTTCAAAGTCTAGACTCAACTTCGACCAATGGGAGCAAATTTATTTGTTGTGTGTGCAGGTCCAGGCGAATTTATTTGTGGTGTGTGCAGGTCCAGGCGAATTTATTTGTTGTGCGCGCAGGCCGGAGGAATTGACAACTCCTCTGTACTCGTTGGGAGAAAATTTATTTGTTGTGTGTGTAGGTCCAGGCGAAGTTAGAAATCTCGGCGCCATTGCTCACTTTACCACCTACTTGTATCTCTGCGAGTCCTACGGGAGACAAACCCTATCCTCTACATAGGGGAAATTCTGCTACTATGCTACATCTCACCTTCTAATTGGGGTAACCAACAAGGAGCGAGAGAAGTATCTTCCTTTCTAGCATCACCAACTTGTAACGCCCCCAAAATCAGACCGTGTACAGTAATCATACACGCAAGGTACTCGATGCGAGATCTGGGACTCACGGTGAGATATCACAACACAACTGTACAAATAAAATAATAAAATATTTTTAATACAAGCCAGAGGCCACGTTTGCTCAAATACAATAGCTCGAGAGCACAAAGTTAGAGAAAGAAAAATTATCTGAGTACAAACACAAGGTACACATGATCTGCCTTAATAAGGCTAGCACAAAAACAACAAATGGAAAAGGCGAGGCCTCCTGCCTGGGAACCTCCAAACTACTCCTGGTCAACGGGGAACTCGACGTCGTAGTAGGCGCCACCGGGGGACTCCTGCTCCTGGGCTCCAACGTCGACTGCAGCGGCCGATCAGGCAAAACAAAAAGGGGGAAATAAAGCAAGGGTGAGTATCTAGCATACCCGCGAGTGTTACGTCCGCTACTAAGCATTTATGCATTTGTATAAAATGGAAAGGGGAGGCTGTATATAGTGGACTAAATGGTAGAAATTCAGAATAAGGATGAGAAGCTAGGCCTATCGAAGACTACCATCTTCCGACGAGTCTTGCAGCATGAGGAGAGAATAGCCAACAGTTCAATAGCATGAAAGTAGTAACAATGCAGCAGAAGTTGCTGCAGCATTGTATAACAGTAAGTTATAATAATTAACAATTATATATGCCTTCAAATTCCCTTCCTCAACTCCTGCGAGGAAGAGAAACCAGAACCAACAGTTTAATAGTAAAAGTTTGCAGTAGTAGGCTCTGGCTTCAGCATAAAGCGTCCTGTTACCGTGGACACGACTATCCGAATAGATTATCATCCCTGCAGGGGCTGCACTACTGTTACCTTGCATGCTCGGATCTCTAGGGTGGCGTACATCTTGTTAGGGAATGCCCCACCGAGGATATCCGACATGCCGAGGGACATCCTACGGCTCATCAGAGAGGTCCCCGCCAGTCTACAGTCCTAAGCGCAAGAGCTTCATGGGACATCACCTCTCGCACTCCGGGTCGTTGTGCGCCAAGTGGATCCAGTGTTGCAGCACGATCTGACCCAACCACAATACTGAAACTGGACGTATTTCAGAGATTTCGAACGATACTACAACGCAGAGGGCCCACACTGTAATCCCACGTGGAGGTAGTGCGTATAGGGCACGTCGACCCACTCAAGTCATCCACCTGAATCGTTAGTCATTTTATTATTTTCTGTTGGGACAACCGTTATCGTTGCCCCTTTCTGGGTGAGTCACGGACAACGACAGCAGTCAGGTACACCAGTAACATCGGTGCCTGCCTGACGTCCCACCAACTCGTGCGGTTACCAACAAGGTGAACCGTCTCCTTACCTTGTCTCGCCTTTGCTCTTTGAAGAGCTCGACTTTCGTACAGCAGGATACCTCTCGGCCACGAACAGTACCAGGCCCGCCGCACACCGGTGGATTACACCTGACCTGTCGTTCCTCTAAGATACCCTGCGCGGGCACCGTTGGGTCACCCGACTCCTTACCTGTAAGGACACTAGTTGATTCGAGTGCTTACCATCAAGTGAAACCAGGAGGAATCACCCTCGATAGTACACTTGAAGAGATTCGATAGAGACACCAGCAGAATGAACTAAAGAGTTAAACCTCGTATCATCCCGGTGATGCTACGCTACTGAGCCGACGAGAGTGAAATACGAGCCCATTCCACTCGTAAGTCAAACTCGAAGCGACTCGGCATTGGTCCGTACCTGTTGCTGTTATAATATTTTGTAATTCGCGTTCACTCACGAGAGTTATCACGACCCGCTATTCTAAACCTATCTAACAATGCGCAGGGTTTACTGCTGAATATTATGTATATTTAAAAGGCAGCATAGGACAAAGGAGGGTACATCAAGGGGCGACAAAAACACGCTATACAATTGAATAGGATTGTAACATAGCATCAGCAACAATGCCTAGTGCAAGAAATGTACAGAAAAGATATGCGATATCTAGGGAAGGAAAATGGCTCTGCTTGCCTGAAAGCTCGACGGTAGAGGTACGGTCGTCGACGAAGTAGTCGATCACAGGGGTATTGGCAGCGGACGTCGAGACTACCGGAAAATAAGAGAGGGGGAAGAAACAATAAATACACAACAAAAATATAAATAAAAATGTATGACATAGAAGATACAAAGAAACGGGTCTCTAACGTAGTACGATGCACTCTGCTCGTAGCGGAAATTCATCCGGGGATGAACTGCCAGCTCCGGGTAATTACCGGACAGGGTGTCCGGAGGGGGAAGGTTCCATGTCTGCAGTGTTAGAAACATCTGACTGACAAGTGGATAGTGTATCCGTGATCGTTGATCCATTCTAAACAGTTTTCATTCACCAATCATTTTCATCCGGGAAGTTTCACCGGCTCCGGTCGTCTGACAGACAAATGAACCGGCGGAGAGATGTTCCAGGTTCGGTATGTTAGAGAGGTGTGGTGGGTATGCGGGCAGCGTATTCGTATTTGTGATATTTTTCTGAGCAATTTTCATGTATAAAGTTTTTCCATCAGATTTACGGTTTAAAAGATATTGATTTTCAAAGTTTTATTCAATTTATAATCATTTTTAGAATGTATTTTATTATTTAAATAACATTATCCACAACAGTAATGTTGACCAAGTCAACCCGACAGAGGGGACCCACATGTCATAGGCTGGAGCCTTTGACCTGGTCAACTAACCAGTGGGCCCCATGTGTCATAGACTCTCAGTGGATTTCTCTAAAATTACTAAGTCTGAGAATTTGTTATTGTTTAGCCCTCTTGTGAATTTAATAACTAATTAATTAAGCCACAAACAAATATATGGCAATTATATTATTTGATCTAGGATATGTGTACAACATGCCCATGCCGTTTGTATTATTTATAAGAATCAAGAACACAAAGTTTTGGGCCTAGGAAGTGGTTAAGATAATAATTATGACTTAGCAGAAATTTGCTAAGTCTGGGAATCTGTTTTGAACATCAACTAGCATATATCGATAGGCTACGGTTTCGATCCTTTTCATCCAATGAGTTAGTTTCTTATACCAATTCTTCTCAGTTTTCTGTGCTCTATAATCTGGTATAGAATTTAATCTATGAATCAAATGAATTTGGTCCAGTGAGGAAAAAGGGAGTTTGTCCAGTGTACTATCAGTCCATATCAATTTTGTCCATGTTAATTTTCGTTTACACTTGTTTTGTTGATGGTTTTCTTGCTGTGAAACGGGGCAGTACAACAGCATTTTGCAGCGGCAGCAGCAGCTCCACACAAGCTGCACACCTAGCACACACACGCCCACCTAGCACACGGCCATGGCCGGAGGAAGCAACAACAAGCAGCGGGTGGTGCATAGGGCAGCCAGGAGCGCCTGCGGGCGCGGCCATAACGCAGCCGGGGTGTGGAGAGGCGTGTCAGGGCGCGGGCTCAGGGCGTGGTGACCACGACGACCCCGGGGATGGCGGCCCACGGCTACAGGGCGAGGGGAGACGAAGGGAGGGGGCTCACGATGGGGGGGGGGCTTCACGACGGCGCGATGAGGTGGCGTGGCCACGAGGGGGCGAGCGCGCGGAGGCGCCGGAGCTGGCCGTGGCCACGGCGGCGCCGAGGACCCGTGAGCCATGGCGGGTAGGGTTGGCCAGGGCGGGCGCCAGGAAGAGGCGTACGGAGGATCTCCATGGCTGAGGGGGGCAGCGGCTCGAGGGGGCTTCATAGCGGTGTAGCGCAGCGGTGGGAGGTCCGACGGCGGCCGAAATCGGCCGGCGCAGCCTCCGCCGCAGGTCCAGGGGAGGGAGGGGATCAGGGTGGGTGAGGGAGGAGATGGCGACGTGCGAGAGAGAGAGAGGGATGGGGGGCTCGACCTGGCTCTCTCTACGGCGCGAGGGTGGCCCGAGGTGGGCTTGGCCTGGCTAGGTCAGCCTGTGCTGGCTCAGGGGGGGGGGGCTTTGCCCTTAGTCATAGGACAGGCCTTTTCTTTTTTATTGCTTTTCTTTTCCCTTTTTTGTTTTAGTTTTCTGTTTAGATCTTAATGCTCTACAATTTCATTTTATAAAAATGTGGATCTTGCACCATAATTAATGTTGCACCTCAATAGGAAACTATAGAAAGTTTGTCCCTTTTATAAAATAATTTATATTTTATATAATTATTTAATAATTAAATGGGGATACTGTTTTATTTATTTAGTTATCAAATTATTTTTGCTAGGTATGAAACTTGTTCCTATATTAGTGTTGCACTTTATAAAAGTGCCACAAAAAGTTTGGGAATTAAATAAATTTATTTAGTATTTCTTTTGAACATGCAATGATTAAAAGGGATGGTGTTGGTTACTATTTGAATTGTTTAAATATTTATATGCCACTATAAATATCTATCACCATGGTTACTTGGTCTACTGATTTTTGTGCATTTAACAAAATTGTGTGCTCAATTTCTGGGCAATGTTTTATTTCCACTTATATTTGGAAATTTTATTTGGGCTGAATCTGGATCACTATGATCAAGGGTGGTCATCCATGCTTAAGCACGGTGACTTGGCAACAGTAAAAGTGATTACTGTAAGTGATTACTGTAGTGTGACATCCGGGGTGTTACATAAGGTTATCAAACCATTAGGACTCCGATTGCTGCAAGTAGGTGTCAACGACGCTAGATATTAAGTTGCCTAAAGGAGATAAGTTGACGTGGACCTGCACACAGATATAAATAACTTTGCTCCTAAAGAGTACAGAGGGGTTCTCAATCCCTCCGGCCTTGTTGTTTACAAAGGATCAAACGCAAGAGATAATGATAGTGGTAGTGATAATTGCAACTAAAGGAAATAAAGCGGTAAATAGTAGAGGTGTAAACAATGGTGGAAATTTGGACCGGGATCCCGTGATGTTCACTAGTGATGTCTATCTCCCAAAAGACGATAAAATAACTAAGCTGAGTGAACAAATTACAGCTGGGCAATTGATAGAATTATAAACGCACCGCAATGCTAATTATGCTACTTGAAAGTAAGAGTGCTCAAATGTATGGGCAGTACGCCAAGACAAGTAGACCGAAATCCATCTGCATCTACTCACTAATCATCCACCTTGAGATATCTATCCAGAACATCTCACTGGTATTAATTTGCAAGCCCCACCCAAACTGTAAACTCAAAACAATAGACAATTGCATTAATAATCTATGCATAAGGTAAACAATCCTTGCAACCGTGGTTACAAGCACCGTTGTTTTCTCCCTGTGGGCAACAACAAATCCCCTAGTCTCATGTTTCTGTCACTCAAGCTAGACATCGGGGGGCATGAACCCACAATCATGCATAACGCTCCATCTTGGAGTTGCTATCTACTACTTGGCCAAAGCAATAAAAAGCAACGGAGAACATGCAAGAATTACTAAGAACAAAATATAAAAGGTAAACCAAATATATAACTCGTCACTATCTGAACATAATCTCATAATCCATCGGATCCCAGCAAACACAGCATAGCAACAGCAGGAGAATTACATAGGTGCCTTGATCATGTAGGGAAGCTCACAAGGTCTAAACATTGAAGAATAAAGGTGGAGACTAGACATCACATAGCTACTGATCATGGACCCATGGTCCAAGGGGGACTACTCACGGCACATACGGGAGGCGTCCATGGTGGTGGATAGGCTCCCGGAGGTCAATCCTCCCTTCGGCAGGGTGCCGGGAAGAGTTCTTCTAGGTCTCTTGATCTTCGGAGCGCGGCGACGACAAAACGGAGAGGTAATTTGCGATGCGGGATTCTCCTCGAGGGTTTCCTGGACGAGGGGTAAAAATAGGCCGAAGGGGGGCACCAAAGGTGGGGTCCACCTCCCAGGCGCCCATGTGGCGCGGCCAGGGGTGGGGCCTCGCCACCTGGCCGCCTGGGAGGGGGTGGCGCCCCTCCGGCTCTCCTTCGGTTTTCCAAGCTTCCTCCATGCTGATTTTTCTAGAATTTTTCGCCAATTTAAAATGCCAGAATTACCTCTTTGTTTCCGAAAGTTTTCTTGCATTTTTCCGGAATTTTTCTGGCATTTTTCGGAATAAAAATCAGCATGGAGGAAGCTTCCGGAATTACCTCTCTGTTTCTGGAATTTTTTTGGCATTTTAAATTGGCGGGTGGCCCCCCTCCGGCTCACCTTTGGTTTTCCAAGCTTCCTCCATTCTAATTTTTCCGGAATTTTCTGGCATTTTAAATTGCAAAAAATCACTACAACTAAAGACATCAGCAGATAGGAACTGTCATTGGGTTAACTGAATTAGTAGGTTTGTCCAAAAATGTGTAAAATGATATAAAAGTGTAGCAAAACATGTAGCAATGTCACATAAAAGTGCATGGATGAAGCAGAAATTATAGATACGTTTGGGACGTATCAGAGTTCAAGTCCTAGGAGGCGGTGATAGCTACTCCGGCTATGAGAAGGAGATCAAGGACGTTAAGCCGATCCCAAGGCGTGCTCGCAAGCAGACTTAGTTGGTTCCTTTGTCTGTGATGATGCCTGACGCTGGATGGAGTAGTCCCAATCATCCCTGCATGAGCACACATGTAGAAGTCATAGTTCCTTGGGATGTTGGTCTCTCAATTCCTTTGTTGTAAAAATTTCCCTTTTGTACTCCTTTATGAAATCAATACATTGGGAATCCTTTTGGCTTAAGTCGTGTTTTTTTCCTTTGCCTTGTACGATGAAGTCGACTGACTGAACCCATATTTCGTATAGGAGCCGGATCCATGGACTTTAGTGGACGCTCCTTTATCAGAGTAGGTTATGACGACAATTTTGAATTCGACCAAGCCTTTAGTCATGCCGAAGAACAGGACGACTCCTTCGAGGAGGGGGTATTATTCGCTCATCTTTGTTTGCTCTATCCTATGTCTTTCCAAATCGGCTCGAATTACACTTTCTATTCTTTCACCGAGAAGAGCCGGTAAAAAGATAAAGGATTGAGTCTTCCGACTCTGAGGACTTAAATCATCAAGACGAGATGTCTTTATCGGGTCAATTGTCTTCCTCGACTGGCGTGAATCTACCTGAGTTGATCCTAGTCATTGATTTATCTGACGACGACTCCTCGGATTATCAAGAAGTCAAAGGGTAAATATACCTTATTATTCTTTTTGCCTTTTTAAGGAAATAGTACTTTTCTATTTGTTTTTGGGGTGCCAGATAAAGACCAAGTTTTTTCGGGTCCATCAGCACCCGTGACTCATTATGTCGAAGAGGAAAGACCAGTGTAGCCAAAGATCAACTTCCTTAGAAGAGGAGTCGGCCCTCTCTAAGATGTATGATAGTCTGGTGGGCTACATGGATCTCCAACGGGACGTCCTTGGGCTAATTAAGAGGAAATACGAGGTAGATTTTTGTACCATTTTGTGAGTACTGTATCCCCCATGAGTCGGGACAACGATTTAGATCATTAAGCCGAGTCATAAGAGTGTAACCCGGAACGTCTTTGTATGGAGAGTATAGCCAGTAATTCTGGAGGTGTTGTTGCAACTTTGAAGTAGCGAGTCATCCATCAAGCCAGTTAGCTAAAAGAGGTTGAAAGGAAAATATCCTTGTTGATGGATCGACATAAGAAGATGGTGATTCAGCTAAAGGCTGTTCAAGGCGGCTCTTCCATGAAAGATGAGCGTATTAGGCAGTTGAAATCCATGTTAAAACATAGGGATGATAAAGAAGTCACCCTAAGTCAGAGTATTACAAGGCTGGTCAAGGCCATATTTGGTAAGCGTCTGCTCATAATTTCGAATTCGTTTGACAAGAGAGTCTTCCTTAGTGTGTTCCACTGATGAGCTTGTATGCCCCCTTTTTAGGTCCAGAAGACTCGATAATGACTGAGTCACCAGCAAACAAGTTATAGGCTATTATGAATGTTGTCCGAGACCTCCATACCGGAGGATGTTGGGCAATTATATTTTCTTCAGGCTTGCTTGAAATTCCTCGGGCTATATCGAAGATGTTAGAAGAACTTTCGAAGATGCCGGCTTGGATTCAGGCGTCTAAAAGATCTGCTTGCCATCAAGGGGCCATGAGTGTTCTTGCGTCATGCAAGATATATGACCCGACCTTTCAGCCGGCTCGGCTGGTGGAGGGTGTGCCGGCGAGAAGAGTCGATGGTCGATTGTTTTAAAGAGAAGATTATCATCAAGTCATGCAGGCGACCCATGTAGAGGCTTATATAATTGCGGATGATATTAACGTGGAGAGGTTTTATCCTAGTTATGATGAACAGGGCCAGAAGCGTTCTATGTCGGCTTCAAGTCCCGTGAATTTTAAACCAGGTGGTTTCCGGATGCCCTGGTGGACCTAACGGCTCCTTCTGTGGGTGTAGCCCCCAAGCCTGGATGAAATCACGGAGTCTCAAGAATGCCACCTTAAGAAGCAAATGAAGGAATTAAACCATTAAGTACAGAAGATCGTCATGAACATATACAGAGAGAAGTGAGATTGTTCGAACAACAAGTTTTCGTATATCTATCCGACGCTACTGGCTACATATATACAATATAAGATCTCTTACAATACCCTAACATCTGAAATCAAGATCCATATGGTATTCTCCCTCTTTCCTGATGACGTGTTCAAGAAAGAATCCCCCCAATTCCTCTTGAATTGCTATTATGCGATCTTGTGGTAGGAGTTCTTTTTGCAGCTCCCAAAGCTAATTCGAAGGAGGGGGTCAATACATATATATGAATGAAACTCAACACAAATGATGGTAATAAAATAAAATTGTGAATATTATTTCTTATGCACATCAAAATCTTTTTTAGAGTAGCCGCCCTACTTAGAGATCGTAGTGTTGTAGATGTACTCGCATACGTAGTATCCACAAAGATTAGTCCCTTCTAGCTGCCACAACCACTTTACGAGAAATAGAGGTCAATCAATCTGATAATTAAGCATTATATAAATGGCATTGATGAAACTAGTTAGAATCGAATTAATGGGAGATGCGCGGAACTAGCTAGTAGTACTTACTTTCGGACGTGTAAATTTTAGCTCCTTCGGTAGTCCCGGAGATTTTGGGGTGAACGTTATCCAAACCCTGCCAGACATACAAAATAATTATTACCTAGTATCAAGAAATGAACAAAGTTGCCGAAATGCTGCGATAATGATCGATTGCACTTACTTCTTAAGCATTTCAGTGATGATCGCATACGTCTTGGGTTCTTTTCGTCTTGAGTCAAACACGGTTACTAGTCCCTCCTCAAGCCTAATCTCTAGGAGAATAAAGTGGAAGCTGCGCACGCATGCATAACTCATCAATTACATTACTATAACCTCGAGTAAATAAAGGAAAACCGAATATGCATAGTATAACACTCACTCGAAGTTGTAAGGAAAGATTATTTTTTGTTTGTTTTGATGTTGAAGCAACGATTGTAGCAAGTTGGCCTCGGCTTGTTTGGGATTCTTTTCCATCGCCCATTCATCAAAGAGATTTAGGTTAATGAACCCAATATTATAAATTTCTCTTTTCTTGCATTCGACGATCTTCAATCTGCATGATATAGTGAATTATATGTACATGCAATGAAAGAGCTGAGCTATATATAGAGACTTAATTAAAGAAGTAGTACTTACAGACAGTAGCAAGTGACGATTACTTTATTGATGGCCATTGCATTGTAAAGCTGGAATAACTCCTCAAATGGAACACACAACATGTCAATTCCAACGAGGTCGTGCTTGTATTTAACCATAAGCAACACATTATCCAACCTAGAGTTCTTGCAGGTGTCCATGTACCACTCATGGAATCTTCGCATCATCGTTGGTAGCTGTTGATCAGATCTAACGAGAGGATACACGTGCCGGAATTTGAGTTCGTCCACCTGGAGTGGATCAAAATGTATATCGTCTGGCAGGTAATCACCAGGATTGGTACAGGGCACCATCCCGGCCGGCAGATTTGCGATGACAATATCACTAGACACCTGCAGCGGGGGGCACGATTGTTTCGCCTGTTCGCCGAGCTGGGGAATTTTTTCCCTCTTGCATTTTATTGTTCTCTCCTTTGGTCAGTTGCAGTGCTTCCGGACCGGCGCGTTTCTTGCACTTTCTTTTTAAGAGCGCGGACATGGTTGTCATCCAGCGGAGCCGGTGCTGGTCGCTTCAGGGCATCCAAAGTGCGCTTCAATTTCACCTCATCTATCTTCTCCTTCGGAGGTGGATTTTTCTTTTTTAAAAAGGCATCCACTTCGCCTTTAGAGATCTTCGCGCTTTCCTCATCGATCCTCTCGTATGGTAACGGCTCAAGAGGCTTGAGAGATGATGGACCGTATTGGTATCGCCTCCCACCACTGGTTGTACTGCTAGACGCCGGAGCAACGACTGCTATTTTCCTTTGTTGCTTAAGAGGCGTTGGAGCAGCCGGAGCGGCGGTGGCGGCTCTCTTCTGCTCTTGCTGACGAGGCGGAGTAGGAGACGGGCTGCTCGGATGCGCCAACGTAGGCGGAGAAGGAGGTGGAGAAGGAGGCAGAGGAGGAGGCGGAGGAGGAGGCGGAGAAGGAGGCGTGCCCTGATCTCTCACCGGCGGAGGAGGAGGCGGACCCTTACTCGCCGGAGGAGGAGGAGGAGGAGGAGGCGTAGGTGCCGTCCAGTTCGGAAGCTTGATGAATTCCTTCGTCCATAGACATGAAGTCCTCAGAGCATTCTGCAGGGGATTTTCCCCTTCGCCGGTAGGGTAGTCAAGCTCGATCTCCTCATATCCCTCCATTATTTCATCGACCATCACAACAGCATAGCCTTGTGGAATCGGATGACAATGAAAAGTTCCGTTGGGTCGAGGAGGTGCAACATGGCCGATAGCCACCGTGGGTTAGAATTGCATCAATTGCTTCTTAAGGTGGCATTCTTGAGACTCCGTGATTTCATCCACAGGGTACTTGGAAGCCGTCAAATCAGGTTGCGCAATGACCTCGGTGGCAGCCACACTGCTTCTCCGATGAGATGGCGGGGTAGCTTCTAGGGTAGCTTCGTCAGCTCGATGCCTCTCCTCTAGCGCTTGTACTCTTGCATGCAGGTTCTGTATTTCGCTTTGCTCCTGTTTCCTCTTCCTCTCCCTGCTTTTGTAACCACCTGCGTCGGGAAACCCATGCTTCCACGGAAGGGAGCCTGCCGTGCCTCGTGTTCGTCCTGGGTGCTCAGGATTCCCGAGGGCCATTGTGAGCTCGTCGTTCTCTTTGTCGGGAACGAACGTCCCTGCCTCCGTTTCGGTGATTAACTCCTCAAGCTTGGTGATCGGTACTCTCAATTGGTCGTACGTCCAAAAGCACTTCCCTGTTTCAGGGTCCAAGGTTCCCCCAACCCCGAAGAACCAATTCCTTGCACGCTCTGGCCAGTTCAATGTCGCTGGTACGATCCCTTTGTCAAGAAGGTCTTTTTCAGCCTTGTCCCACAACAGTCGGGCTTTGTGGTAGCCACCTGACCCCGTGGGATGCTGATGCTTCTTATTTGCAGCATTTAGTTTGTTTATCGCTGACATTTTCTTACTCTTCTCCGAGGTCTTGTGGGCCACAAATGCGGGCCACTGTTCTCTTATCTTCTCAAATCGGCCGATGAATGCTGGAGTCTTCTCTTTGTCGACAAACGTTGTTTTTAACTCATTCTTCCACTTCCTGAATAGCTCTGCCATCTTCTTAAGAGGATGAGTCTTGACCTTTTGCTCTATAACTAGCTTTTCCGGACGCTCCTCTTCCGGTAGGGTGAAATTTTCCTTCAGCGCGGTCCAAAGATTATCTTTCTGTCTATCGGTGACAAAAGACACTTCAGGGTCCCCGGCCTTCGGCTTATTCAATTGCTGGATGGTGATCGGGATCATGTCCCTAACAAGAACCCTGCACTGAGCAGAAAATGCATCTTTGGTCCGGCTGTGTTCAATCGGTTGGCCATCTCTATTGATGCTGGTGATCGTGAACCTTTCATCCGGGTGCAACTTTTTCTTTGGGCTTCGTCTCGCTACCGAAGTTTGGCTCGATCCGGGTACAGAGGGCTAGAAAAGAAGAAAGAGGAGAGTTAATATGTGTACACAGTCCAAAACAACTAATGCATCAATTAGCTAGTCAGCACAGGCTTAATTATTATATATACCTCGCCGGACTTTCCAACAACTCCTTCCTCTGTTCGCTCACAGGAGCCATCATAAGCATGTCCTTCCACCTCCATTGTCCGATCACCGGAGCCTGCTTCACCCTCTTCTTCCAGACCATCGGTGTCCTTCAGAAATTGGAAGACATCACCTCCTTCCCGGACGATGTCGCCCACCAACAACGGTACTTTGCGGATGATTTCCCCCAACATCTCTTCTTGTTCTAAGTTTCTTTGACGATCGTCCATAGTTTCTGCAAAATATTAATTACAACATGACACTTAATATACAAACATGATATAGCCTCGACAATAAACCTATATAAGATGACCCTCGACCCCTCGACCCCCTCACGTCACGTTTGTCTAGTGTCAAAGGATTCAAACAAATAAAACCATGTCTTCATCATTAGGCGAAAATAACAGGCGCATGATGGTTAAGCTCTCCAAAGTTATTTTGGAACGGAGTCCCAGATAGGATAATTTGCTTTTTGATACAAAGTTCAGCAAGAGCCTTCCCAATATCGCTATTTGGAAGGCCTTTTCTGAAATTCGTACCAAAAAGCGAATTATCATATCCGGGACTCCGTTCCAAAACAACTTTGGAGAGAACTTCCTACCATCATCCAGGACACATCGGCGATCCACCCCTCGACGACCCTCGACCCCTCGACGACCATCGACCCTCGATGACCCTCGACCATCGACGACTCATGCAACCAATGTCTGATGGAAAGTGTGACGAATTCGGCTTTTAAAAAGACACCGAATCAAAAAAAGTTCAACATGAAAGTTCTTTATCTCCCCAAGGACTACAACTTTGATGTTTTGTGTTTTTCCATCCTAGGAACATATGTGTCCTCTCAAAACTAAAACGCGATGCCATTATCATGCACATGTCAAACCGCTCATATTTTTGTACTATTCAATTGCAAATTTGCATACACCATTATTGCAACAATGAATACATAAATCTTTTTTTTAATTTTTCGACATGTGTAAAATACATAAGTATTTTCCAAATTTGCATTTAACAGTGGCATCATCTAGAGCAACAAAATTTAACTTTGGCATCATCGATTCTATCATCATCTAACAACAAAATTGCATTTAACAGTACATAGAGCAAAATTTTCTTTTCTCTGTTTTTTTTTCTTCTTATTTTCCTTTTCCCCTCTCCTATTTTTTCTTCTTCCTCCTTCCTTCTTCCTCTTTTCTTCTCCCCGCAGGCCACACAGCAAGGCACGGCCGTGGCCATGGCCGGCGGCGACCAGCGGCAAGAAGCATGGGGGCGGGGGCGGGCGCGGGCGCGGTGGGCAGGCGGCGACCAGCGGAGGCACGCACAGGCCGGCGAGCACGACTAGCTCCCGTCCATGGCTGTGGCCGTGGAGAGCACGGCTAGCTCTACGTACAAAACGGAGAGGGAAAAGGGGGGAGGGGCTCACAGCGACGGCGGGTGCGACGGGGGCGGCGGGCGGGAACGACGTGGGGGAGCACGACACGCGACGACGGGGGCGGCGGGCGGAGGTTGGGTAGCCTGACGGCGTCGGTTTCGTCTCCGGCGTCGTCGGGGGAAATGGCGAGATTAGAACTGAAAATTTATAAGTGCCATTTATATACTCAGAGTATTGGTACCGGTTCGTGCCAACAACCGGGACCAATGCCCCCCTTTAGTACCGGTTGATGACACCAACCGGGACCAAAGGTTTTTTTCAGCACGCGAAAAGGCGGCAAACAGAGACCTTTGGTTCCGGTTGGTGCCACCAACCGGGACTAAAGGGGGGCATTGGTCACGGTTGGTGGCACGAACCGGTACCAATGCTCCCCTTTAGTTCCGGTTGGTGCCACCAACCGGAACCAAACGCCTTGCGCCGCGGAGCGGTGGGATGTTTAGTCCCACCTCGCTAGTCGAGGGAGCGCTCGAGCGGTTTATAAGCGCTGTTGCGCGTACCGTCTCGAGCTCCTCTCAACTGCAGGATTCCGGGCCTAATCTGGTACTACTTGCCTGTGGGCCTATTGGGCCTATTGCGGGCCTGAATCCTGGCGCATGGTTGGGCTTCTAGTCGTATTCAGGCCGTGGTGGCCCAATAGGTGGCATTTTTTTCTTCTTTTTTCCAATTTTTTGTTTTCTTTTTTTGCTTTATTTAATTTTCCAGTTTCTAGCACTACAAATGAACTCCGAAAATGTTGAAACTTGGCATGGTATCATCATTTGACCCACATAGCATGTGCTAAAAAGTTGAGAGGGTTACGGCAAAAACTGGATGGTGGCGGTGCCGCGGAAGGGGAAGCCTTCGCGAGAAGAGAAATAGTGGAGGTTGGCTTTGCGCGTGCTTTTAACCTCACCAGGTTCTGAATCCCACCAATCAGGAAGAAGTACACGGATCGCGTGTGTTTCTTTTAAGCGCTTGTGAGTCGTTGGATCCGGCTTGTGAGTCGTTGGATCTGGGAACCGGCCTGTACATAGTTAAGGTCTCGCGCTAGTACCGGTTTGTGCTAGCAACCGGGGCTAAAGAGGCACACGACCCCTATATATATCCCACCTCTCGGACACTCGGTGTGTACGAATTCAAATCATTCGTATTGGCCTGCATACGCCCAACGGTGCATTTGATGTGCGGGCACTCAGGAGCAACAGTTGGGCTGTATGTAGGCAAAACCGTGTTTTTTTTTGATATATCTAGAAATCCTTCAGTTCATCGACCAAATACAAATCATTCGGATTCCCTACATACAACCCGACGGTGCATTTGATATGCGGGCACTCACGAGCCAAAGTCGGGCTGTATGCAGGAGAACCGTGTGTTTTGTTGATCTATCTACAAAGGGATTTCATTTTTTTGAACTTATTTGAAATCCAGACTTGTTGTGTGTTCAAAATGAACCATTCAAAGCCACATCATCAATTTTCAACCCTTTTCTGACTTCATCTGTCTTCACTTTTTCTTCGCTTGTGCCCTTTTCTTATTGCGCCGTAACCATGGATATTCTTCATCGCTTAACAGGGTGCTTGGATCAGCCTTGACTTTGAAGGGAGGAATTTCATGAAACTTTTCATAATCTTCAGACATGTCCGTCTTGCCCTCCAATCCCACGATGTCTCTTTTTCCTGAAAGAACTATGTGGCGCTTTGGCTCATCGTATGATGTATTCGCTTCCATATCTTTTCTTTTTCTCGGTTTGGTACACATGTCCTTCACATAGAAAACCTGTGCCACATCATTGGCTAGGACGAATGGTTCGTCTGTGTACCCAAGATTGTTCAGATCCACTGTTGTCATTCCGTACTGTGGGTCTACCTGTACCCCGCCTCCTGACAGATTGACCCATCTGCACTTAAACAAAGGGACCTTAAAATCATGTCCGTAGTCAAGTTCCCATATGTCCACTATGTAACCATAATATGTGTCCTTTCCCCTCTTGGTTGCTGCATCAAAGCGGACACCGCTGTTTTGGTTGGTGCTCTTTTGATCTTGGGCGATCGTGTAAAATGTATTCCCATTTATCTCGTATCCTTTGTAAGTCAATACAGTTGAAGATGGTCCCCTGGACAACGAGAAAAGCTCATCAGAAACAGTGTTGTCACCTCTGACACGTGTTTCCAACCAATCGCCGAAAGTCCTGATGTGTTCATGTGTAATCCAGTCGTCACACTCCTCCGGGTGTTTGGAGCGCAGAATGTACTTGTGTTCATCGTCATACGGGGCCACCAAGATAGAGTTCTGTAGAATTGGGTAGTGTGCTTGAGACCAAGAATGTCCGTCCCTGCATATTATTGAGTCCCTTCCAATCGTGCCTTTTCCAGTCAGTCTCCCCTCATACCGCGATTCAGGTAGACCAATCTTCTTAAGGCCATGAATGAAGTCGACACAAAACCCAATGACATCCTCTATTTGATGGCCCATGGAGATGCTTCCTTCTGGGCTAGCGCGGTTACGGACATATTTCTTTAGAACTCCCATGAACCTCTCAAAGGGGAACATATTGTGTAGAAATACGGGGCCCAGAATGAAAATCTCGTCGACTAGATGAACTAGGACGTGCGTCATGATATTGAAGAAGGATGGTGGGAACACCAGCTCGAAACTGAAAAGAAATTGCGCCACATCACTCCTTAGCCTTGGTAGGATTTCTGGATTGATCACCTTCTGAGAGATTGCATTGAGGAATGCACATAGCTTAACAATGGCTAATCGAACGTTTTCCGGTAGAAGCCCCCTCAATGCAACCGGAAGCAGTTGTGTCATAATCACGTGGCAGTCATGAGACTTTAGGTTCTGAAACTTTTTCTCGGCCATATTTATTATTCCCTTTATATTCGACGAGAAGCCAGACGGGACCTTCATACTAAGCAGGCATTCAAAGAAGATTTCCTTCTCTTCTTTGGTAAGAGCGTATCTGGAAGGACCTTCATACTGCTTTGGAGGCATGCCGTCTTTTTCGTGCAAACGTTGCAGGTCCTACCGTGCCTCCGGTGTATCTTTTGTCTTCCCATACACGCCCAAGAAGCCTAGCAGGTTCACGCAAAGATTCTTCGTCACGTGCATCACGTCGATTGAAGAGCGGAAATCTAGGTGTTTCCAGTAGGGTAGGTCCCAAAATATAGATTTCTTCTTCTACATGGGTGCGCGTCCGTCGTCATCATTCGGAACAGATAGTCCGCCGGGACCCTTTCCAAATATTACGTGTAAATCATTGACCATAGCAAGTACGTGATCACCGGTACGCATGGCGGGCTTCTTCCGGTGATCTTCCTCGCCTTTGAAATGCTTGCCTTTCTTACGACATTGATGGTTGGTCGGAAGAAATCGACGATGCCCCAGGTACAAATTCTTCCTGCATTTGTCCAGGTATATACTTTCGGTGTCAGCTAAATAGTGCATGCATGCGTGGTATCCCTTGTTTGTCTGTCCTGAAAGGTTACTGAGAGTAGGCCAATCATTGATGGTTACAAACAGCAACGCATGCAGGTCAAATTCCTCCTGTTTGTGCTCATCCCACACACGTGCACTTTTTCCATTCCACAGCTGTAAAAGTTCTTCAACTAATGGCCTTAGGTACATCAATGTCGTTGCCGGGTTGCTTAGGGCCTTGGATGAGAACTGGCATCATAATGAACTTCCGCTTCATGCACACCCAAGGAGGAAGGTTATACATACATAGAGTCACGGGACAGACGCTATGATTGCTCCTCTGATCCCCGAAAGGATTAATGCCATCCGCGCTTAAACCAAACCATACGTTCCTTGGGTCATCTCCAAACTCAGCTCGGTACTTTCTCTCGATTTTTCTCCACTGTGACCCATCAGCGGGGTGTCTCAAATTCCCGTCTTTCTTATGGTCTTCATTGTGCCATCGCATAAACTTGGCACGCTCTTTGTTCATGAATAGACGTTTCAACCGTGGTATTATAGGATCATACCACATCACTTTGGCAGGAACCCTCTTCCTGGGGGGCTCGCCGTCAACATCACCAGTGTCATCTCGTCTGATCTTATACCGCAATGCACCGCATACCGGGCATGCGTTCAAATCCTCGTACGCACCGCGTTAGAGGATGCAGTCATTAGGGCATGCATGTATCTTCAGCACCTCCAATCCTAGAGGGCATACGCCCTTCTTTTCTGCGTACGTACTGTCGGGCAATTCGTTATCCTTTGGAAGCCTCTTCTTAAATATTTTCAGTACATCCTCAAATCCCTTGTCAGGTATACCATACTTTGCCTTCCACTGCCGCAAATCCAGTACGGTATCGAGCTTTGTGTTTCCATCTTCGCAATTGGGGTACAACCCTTTTTTGTGATCCTCTAACATCCGATCAAACTTCAGCTTCTCCTTTTCACTTTCACACTGTCTCCTTGCATCAACAATGACCCGGCGGAGATCATCATCAGGCACATCGTCTGGTTCCTCTTGATCTTCAGCTTCCCCCGTTGCAGCATCAGCGTATTCAGGGGGCACACAGTTGTCATCGTACTCTTCTTCTTCGCCGTCTTCCATCGTAACCCCTATTTCTCCGTGCTTGGTCCAAAAATTATAGTGTGGCATGAATCCCTTATAAAGAAGGTGGGCGTGAATGGTTTTCCGGTCAGAGTAAGACTTCGTATTCCCACATAAAGAGCATGGACAACACATAAAACCATTCTGCTTGTTTGCCTCAGCCACTTGGAGAAAATCATGCACGCCCTCAATGTACTCGGAGGTGTGTCTGTCACCATACATCCATTGCCGATTCATCTGCGTGCATTAAGTGTGTCAAAAACCATTACAGAACATCAGGAATATATAAGTGACCAAATTAATAGAAGTTTATCATCACATTAAAACCAAAGTACATACATAGTTCTCATTGAACAACATATAGCTCTCCAGAGCATCTAATTAAACCATACATTGAAACTATGTAAAACATTTCAATGCAACAACAAATGCGATCATAATCGCAACCAAGGTAACAATTGATCCAACGGCATAATGATACCAAGCCTCGCTATGAATGGCATATTTTCTAAACTTTCTAATCTTCAAGCGCATTGCATCCATCTTGATCTTGTGACCTTCTACGACATCCGCAACATGCAACTCCAATATCATCTTCTCTTCTTCAACTCTTTTCTTCTCTTCTTCAACTCTTTTTATTTTTTCGTTTAAATACTCGTTTTCTTCTTCAACTAAATTTAACCTCTCGACAAGAGGGTCGTATGTAGTATCCGGTTCACATACCTCCTAGACAAATACATTTATGTCAAGTTGGTGTCGGCATAATTACCATAAACACTAAATAAAACAAATAGTTATAAAAGATAATATATAGCACATCTGAATCATAGAGAGGACGAGGGCCGACGGGGGCGGATACCAAAACCATCGCACTATATAATAACAAGCAATAATACAAGTAAGAAAATTAGACAATTATCTATCTAATCATACAAGTAAGAATTTTTTTTTCTTTTATAAAGAAGATAAGAACAAGAGGCTCACCACGGTGGTGCCGGCGACGAGATCGGCGCGGGCGATCGACGGTGGTGAAGACGGGGATGGGACGTGACGGACCGCTAAATCTGGACAAATCTGAAGAAAAATGCAGCTTGGAAGTCGAGTTTGGAGAGGAGAAAGCTTAAGTAGTGTGGCTCGGGCATTTCATCGAACACCTCATGTGCATAAGAGGTGAGCTAGAGAACCACAAAGCCCTCTCCTCGCCGGGCAGGAAAAAATAGAGCAGTAGAGTGCTCTGTTCGCGGGCGAGGGGTATATATAGCGAAATCATTGGTCCCGGTTCGTTTCCGGAACCGGGACTAAAGACCACCCTTTAGTCCCGGTTCGTGTCTGGAACCGGGACCAATGGATGTGGGCCAGGAGCGAGGCCCATTCGTCCCGGTTCGTGTTTGGAACCGGGACTAATGGGTCTGGGCGCAGGAACCGGGACGTATGCCCTCATGAGTCCTGGTTCGTGACTGAACCGGGACTAATGGGTTGGCCAGGCCTGAACCAAAGCCCTGTATTCTACTTGTGCATGTTCATCATAACCAGGCTCACACCTCTCCACGTTAATATCATCCTCAATTACAGACGCCTCTACACGGGTCGCCTGCATGACTTGCTGATATTCTTCTCTTTCAAACAATCGACCATCGGCTCTTCTCGCTGACATGCCCTCCACCAGCCGATTCGGCTTAAAGGCAGGGTCATATATCTTATATAACGCAAGAGCTCTCATGACCCCTTGACGAAAAGCAGATATTTTAGACGCCTGAATCCAAGCTGGCACCTTCGAAAGTTCTTCTAACATCTTCGATATAGCCCGAGGAACTTCAGGCAAGCCTGAAGCAAATATAATTTCCCAACATCCTTCGATATGGAAGTCTCGGACGACATTCATAACAGCCTATAACTTGTTTGTTGGTGACTGATACGTCCAAAATGCATCACTATTTTATATCGTAATTCACCCCTATTCATTGATATATTTCATGTTATGATGCTATACTTATGTTTTTTTGGCTTGTTTTACACAGTTTGCAACTTTTCGTTGCCGAAACAGCAGACGCAAGATTCAGCGGAAAAAAGTTGACATTGAGTTGCTGAAATAGAACATCTCCAAATGCTCTGAAAATCGAGAGGGGATGTTTTCAAGAAGATTAACGAAGCTTCGTCAAAAAGGGGCCAGAGGGGGGCTACCAGGTGCCCAGGCGCCCCCCTGGCGTGGCCCCCACCAGGGGTGCGCTGGTAGGCCACCTGGACACCAAGGGACACTCCCGGCTCCCCCCTTTGGCATATATATTCACAGTCACCTAAAAAACACTAAAAAGAGAAGAGTTTCGCGAGTTCTGCCGCCGCTCCGTGGCGGAAACCTACAGATAAGAAAATACATCTCCGGCGGGCAGATTCCGCCGGGGATAACACCTCCCAGAAGGGGAGATCATCGCCATCGTCATCAACTTCGTCACGGGCATCATCGATATCATCATCAACATCATCCCCAACATCAGCACCATATCGATCTTCATCCTATCTCATCTCACAATTGCAACTTGTGTTATAATTCGTACCATCTATCCTCTACTCTAACTGTGTTGATTACTCTTTTGTGGTGAATGCTATTGAGTTTTGTTCGAGAAATATTGTTACCAGATTGTTTACCATCTATTTATCACCACTGATCATGATATCTTTTATTTCTTGTGAGTAGTTACTTTAGTTCTTGAGGACATGGGAGAAGTCTAGTTGTTAGTAGTCATATGATGTTGAAGTAATATGTGTTGTTTGATATTTAAGTTGTGTTGTTATTTTCCTAGTGGTGCTGTGTGAGTCAAACACACAACACTTCGCCTTTCTAAGGTCCTAGGGGAATACATTGTGTACAAATAATGCTTACGGTGTGTTGCCGGAGTGAAAGAAACCTGAACCCCTGTTTGCACGCTTTTTCACAAGGGAATAATGGATCCTTGATTGTATTGCTATGGTTAGGATTTTGCCATAATTTCTACCTTGTATTTGCGGATGCTTGTTGATGACCCTGAACTGTAGGGGGTCGTTTGTAGCGTTTTCGATAAATAAGAGTGTTAAACCCAACGAGGAGCAGAAGGTTTTGGTAAGTGACTTTGGTAAAGAAATAGCTGCAGGAACTGAAAGATAGCTTTTTTAGGGGTTTTCGGTATAAGCAACAAAAAGATAAAATCGAGGAAAGTGAAAGGCACTGAGGAGTAACAAGTGGCACAATACTTTTGAGCAAATGATAGGCCTAGCAACTGAGCTTATAAAGGCTATAGCGTTCTTGAGGGCACACGGGAGAAACAGTCTCATGCTTTCGCCATATTCCGCACCGGTACTATGTGCTGTGTTGATAAGTGCTGAGTGGGTGGATCTTTGCTAGTACACCCTCTAGACTAAGATAAGTGCATTCTTATGATTAAACATCTTTCAAGCATCCGCAAATACAAGATAGTAATTAAGGAAAAAGCCTAACCATAGCAATACGATCGATGATCCATTGTTCCCTTGTGCAAAAGTGTGCGAACTAGGGTTCAGGTTTCCGTCACTCCGGCAACCCACCGTAAGCATTCTTTATACACAATCTATTCCCCTAGGTCCTTAATAAGGCGAAGTGTTGAGTGTTCGACTCACACAACACCACTAGGAAAATAACTAGACTTCTCCCATGTCCTCAAGAACTAAAGTAACTACTCACAAGACATAAAAGAGATCATGATCAGTGGGGATAAATAGATGATAAACAATCTGGAAACAATGATATTTCTCCAACAAAACTCAATAGCATTCATCACACGGTAGAAATCAACACTTGTAGAGTAGAGAGCATAGATAGTACGGATTACAACACAAGTTGGACCTGTGAGGTGAGATTGGATGAAGATGGAGATGGTGCTGATGTTGGGGTTGATGTTGATGATGATCTCGATGATGCCCGTGAAGATGGAGATGACGATGGCGATGATCTCCCCTTTCGGGAGATGTTCTCCCCGGCTGAATCTTCCCTCCGGAGATGTCTTTTCTCCTCTATAGGTTTCCGCCACGGAGCGGCAACGGAACTCGCGAAACTCCTCTCCTTTAGGGTTTTCGGACGACGAGTGACATATATGCCAAAGGGGGAGCCGGGAGTGACCTCAAGGCACTACTAGGAAAAGGCCTTATAGTGGTGTCCTTCTTTGGCCTTTAGTGGAGCATTTCAAATGCGCCACTAAGGACAAGCCACTAATAAGGCCTTAATAGTGGCGCATTTCAAATGCGCCACCCCTAAAACTCTTATGTGTGGCGCATTTCGAAATGCGCCACCTATAAGCCCAAATGCGCCACCCATAAGAGTCTTAGGGGTGGCGCATTCTAAAAATGCGCCATTATTAAATTTTTTAAAATTTTGAATGTGGATCTGGAAAACAATTTTTATTTTTTTATTTTTTTCTTAATCTCAATTTAGTATGCGTAATGCTCGGTTACTATGCTTAATCTTAGGTCAAACTAACCTCCATGGTCAAACTTCCCCGAGGGTCACCCATCCTAGCACTACTCGGTTGATATTCAACTCCCACTCCAGCTCACCTAGCAGGCACTTGTTGATATATCTATCATATAGATCCTATTGAACCATGTTGATGTTCATGGGTGTGCTACAATTTTCAATATTTTATTGGAACTTTCTCGATGGGACCATTAGCATACTTTGAAAAAAACTAAAAAAATTTAAAAATAAAAAATTTTAATTTTTAATTTTTTTAATTTTTTTAATGTTACTAGCTAAACTTTTTAAACCTTTTTTGAAACTTTCCGATCGGTCCTCTAGACTATTTTGAATTTTTCAAAAAACTACAAAATATATTTTTATTTTTCTTAAAAAAAAATTCTGTTACTAGTGGCGCATTTCATACAAAATGCGCCACTACTAAGTTAAAAAAATTCAATTTTATTTCATTTTCTTTGTCTCCAAATTCTTCAAATGCCCGTAACTTTTTTCTGTTAGGTTTTTGAGGATTCTAAAAATGTTCAACGGTTTACACCTTGTTGAATTTGGATATAACTATTCGAGTAGATGATTTTTCATATAAAAACTTTTTCATCGGAGGTCGTATGCAAAAGTTAAGCCCATTTTACAAAATTCTCGAGGGATTTTGCAAAAAAAGTCGAAATTCATATTTGTAAATTTTCCTAACAACTAGACCACATATCATTTGGGAAACTTATTTTCTTTTATTTTTTTGACATTTCTATCATTTTCTTTTATGTTTTTCCAAATTGAAAAGGCGGTCCAAGGGTGGGGGGGGGGTGTATTTGGGAATTTTCCCGCACAATTTTTTCTTAGTAGTGGCGCATATGGGAAATGCGCCACCCCTAAGAGCTTATGGGTGGCACATTCTGGATGCGCCACTAATAATTCCTTAGGGGTGGCGCATTTCCAGAATGCGCCACCCATAAGCTCTTAGGGGTGGCGCATTTCTAAAATGGGCCACCTATAAGGTTCTTAGGGGTGGCGCATTTCTCCAAATGCACTACCGTATAAGGGGATCCAGGGCTGGCCCACTCTTAGAGGTGGCGCATTTTGGAAAATGCGCCACCTATAAGAGCTTATGGGTGGCACATTTTTTACCAGTGCGCCACCCTTTACAACATAGTGGCGCATTACATATAAAATGCGCCACTAATAAGGTTTCCATGTATAGCTATTTCTCAAGATGGACAAATTTCAAGGAACGGCTCCCAAGTGGGACGATCACATCCCCTTAATCTCCTTTGTTTATCGCTGCCAAAGTTTCTGATTTCTCATAGACCAAGCGTGAAGGAGGGTTTGTTTGTTGTATTATCTTTCGAGCTAGGCGCACTCATGCCAGTTCCTCCTCGTATTATGTGTTTGCAGATTAGACATGCAATCCCGAGGTAAAACTTGTCCAACTGAAGAAGATCATGAATTACCTACTACTTCCTCATGAGCTACACAAGAGGCACAAAACAGAAGATTTTGAACATTTAAGGATAACACATAAATTCTATACTTTTAGGAGTGGTAGGGAAATGCCACGAATAGGAAGGTATGGTGGACTCATATGGAAGATATTGTTTTCAGGATATGGATGCACAAGAAAAAATCTGCTAGGCAAGAGTTTGACGAGCAAAGGCTTTGCGAGAATAGACAATTGATGTTAACTTAGATGCAAAACATATAAAGCATGAACATTAAGATAAGCATGGCACATCAAGTTGTCTTCCTTGTCAACATAACACTTCAAGCATAATAACATAAAGGTTTTGGCTATGTTGCTACTTGAGAAAACATGCATGTTGTCATGACCAAAGCTATGCTTGCCAAAATTAAATAAAGTTTTCAAAGCCATAACTGATATAAGGTCAATACTCCCCATAAGAATCATCACATAAGGTCGATTGCGTGAAGAGAATACCGAGTGCACCGAAGGAACCAATAGATTTCTTATTAATATTCCATCATAGACGAATCCACACTCACGAATACAAACTCTCCACAGAAGGAGTGATAGACCTCAACGCAAACACCTATTTCATATAATAACTTCCCTAGACATGATATAACTCTACTTGACCCTAAAAGACTAAGATAAAGATAAAGATACCGGGCACTCCCCCAAGCGTGGAACAAGATAAGGGGATCCCATTACCCGAGAAGATTTAATCCGCAATCTTGTTGTTGTTCATTCCTCAAATCCTTGATGACACGGCGAAGGGTTCGATTTTATAATTCCAAGAGTTCCACTTGTACTTTCATTACACGGAAATCTTCACAGAGTTGATTGGTTGAGATCTTACGTTGATCTTCAAGTGAAGTGGGAGGCACTGAAAGGTTAAGAGAAAGATCATATTGAGGTTGTACAGATCCCACCATGATGGGATTGCTTGGACCTCCTTGTTGCTCGGAAGTAATAATCTTGACTTCCTCTCTCACAGAGCGCTCCATCTCTGCTTGCTTTGCAGCGATTTCTTCTTCCGTAGTCTAAACAATGTACTTCCCTTGGTTGAGATCCTACTAGATTTGATGGAGACGTCTCCCCAAAAATTCTTCTCTGCTCGAGCCACAAGAAGAAATCTCCAGCAATATCCCTTTTTATCCTGGCAGAAACGGATTGAGAAGAAAACACACGAAATCGCGAGATACAGTGTCGGGGCTATCCAGGCAAATATATAGTAAAAATTTCTGCAACAATAGGAAGGTAACGAGCAAAAGTGGAGTCGGAGACGGGCACCGGGGTGCCCACGCGGCCAACCAGTGCCGCCAGGAGGTAGGCCGCGCCAGGGGGGCGCCTGGGCCCCCTGGAGATCCTCTCCAGTTCCAATTAGGCTCTGAATTTACTATATTTTGCAAAAACTCGTAATATGGAATTTATATGGCGGTTCACGATGTTTCCTTACCGTAATACATACCTTTTCTTATTCTTCTTCTGCTGGTGTCTGAAATCAGGCTTCAACATATCCTTCATGACTTGTTGTGTGTATTAAATTTACATCAACATTGATGGGGTCTCAAGCCATGTAATGCTTGAGTCTTTGCCCATTCACAACTTGAGATTTGGTGCCATCAAAATTGTTAATCTTGATTGCACCAGAGCGGTATAGTTCTTCGATATGAAATGGCCCTTCCCATCTGGAAAGTAGTTTACCTAGAGAAAACCTGAAACGAGATCTAAACAACAAAACTTTATCACCAACATTAAATTCACGTTTCAGAATCCTTCTATCGTGCCACTTCTTTACCTTTTCCTTAAACATTTTAGCACTCTCGTAAGCTTCACTTCTCCACTCATCTAGAGAAGTCAAGTTCATGAGACGCTTTTCACCAGCTAACTTTGGGTCAGCATTAAGCTCTCTAACAGCCCAGAAAGCTTTCTGTTCTAACTCTAATGGCAAATGGAAAGCCTTGCCATATACCATCTTATAGGGAGACATGCCCATGGGGTTTTTGTAAGAAGTTCAATACGCCCACAAAGCATCTCCTAACTTCTTTGACCAATCCTTTCTAGAACTGTTAACTTTCTTTTGTAAGATCAACTTGATCTCTCTATTGGTAAGCTCAACTTGCCCACTAGTTTGAGGATGGTACAGTGAAGCAATTCTATGATTGACACCGTACTTGGCTAAAGCTTTTCTAAAAGCTCCATGCATGAAGTGTGATCCTCCATCAGTCATGGGGTACCTAGGTACACCAAACCTAGGGAAAATTTCATCCTTGAGCATTTTCAAAGATGTCTTGTGATCAGCACTCTCAGTGGGGATTGCTTCTACCGACTTGGTTACATAATCAACAGCCACTAAGATGTGAGTGTACTTGTGTGAAGGAGGAAAAGGACCCATAAAATCAAAACCCCAGCAATAAAAAGGCTCAATCACTAGAGAGTAATTCATAGGCATCTTGTTCCTCCTACTAATATTACCAACTCTCTGACACTTATGACAAGATAAAACATAATTTCTAGCATCTTTAAAGAGATTAGGCCAATAAAAACCTGATTGGAGAACCTTATGTGCGGTCCTCTCACCGACATGATGTCCTCCATAGGGACTATCATGACATTGCTTGAGAATGTCCTTCTGCTCGTGTTCTGGTATGAATCTTCTCACGATCCCGTCTGGACCTTCTTTGAAAAGATGAGGATCATCCCAAAAGTAGTGCCTCAAATCATGAAAGAACTTCTTCCTTTGCTGAAATGTTAAACCTGGAGGCAAATACTTTGCAATGATAAAATTAACATAATATTCAAACCAAGGATCGGAAAGAGATTGTACTTTTACAATGGCAAGTTCTTCGTCTGGAAAATTGTCGTTGACTTGGATGGGTTCGTGCGGTATATCTTCCATTCTTGAAAGATAGTCCACCACTGGATTGTCTCCTCCTTTTCTATCAACAATCTGCAAATCAAATTCTTGAAGAAGGAGTACCCACCTGATGAGTCTTGGTTTGGCATCCTTCTTACCCATAAGGTACGTAAGAGCAGAATGGTCAGTATGAATAATAACTTTAGAATCTACAATATAAGGTCTAAACTTATCACAAGAAAACACTACTTCTAAGAATTCCTTCTCAGTAGTAGCATAATTCTTTTGAGAACTATCAAGGGTTTTGCTAGCATAATGTATAACATTCTATTTCTTATCAACCCTTTGTCCTAAAACAGCTCCAACAGCAAAATCACTAGCATCACACGTAATTTCTGTAAGAGCAAAGTTTTTCCCCCATGTGTTTTCGATATTGTTGGACAAGAAAGTAGAGGAACTAAAAATGTTTTCTAGTGTAAACAGTTGAATAGGTTCCTGAAGGAAAAGCTAGGTGATAAAGCTTCAAGGAAGATTTTCAAGTTATCGAAGAATTACCCCTTGAACGAAGCTTAATCACGGAGGATGACCCCCTAGAAATGAAGGTGTCCTCAAGCTCAACTCATCGAAGGAAATGAAGAAGACGGCGCAAGAGTTAGATGTTTTCGTGTAGTTCTTTCTTTATTCCTTAAGTCATAGGACAAACCGTACTATCAAGAGGGTTCTTTAGTTTGTGGACACCGAAGTTATTGAGAAAATGCTCAGATCAAATCTAAACCTAGTGAGAAGCCAGAGTGAAGAAATCTCATGTGCACTGAGTTAAGTTTCGATAGCAAAGACTTTGTTCTTTGGCTTCCGAAGCAGAAATAAGTCCATGAGTTAGCTTTACTTGTTCCGCAAGTAAAGTTGTGCAGTAATGATAAATCCGACCGTTGTGGACACGTGCCAAGCTGTCACTTCGGGTCAAATTGGTCATTTTTCACCTCGGGATCGCCAACTATAAATACGCCGCCCCCTCCTCCATTTGCGGGTGGCTGCTATGAGAATATTCCTGAGAGAGACTGAAGAGAGCACCCCAAGAACGCCACCGAAGAAGAATACAAAACCTAGAACACTGAAGCCTAAGTCCCATTGATCTGAGTAGATTCCAGATGACTTAGGTGAAAGCTTACTAGCCTTTTTATCTTGGATAACTGCAATTTTCCTAGACGGTTGGAGTGTCGACTTTAGAGAGCGAAGAGTAATTGTCGCCACGAAGATCAAGTTTGTCAAAGGTCGCGGAGATTTCCTTGATAATCTACCCTGAGTAAAAACTGGCCAAGCTCAAGGAGATTGGTGCGGTGGAGCAAGGACGGAGAGAGTTTTGCTCCAGGTGTTCAATCACCAGTCCCTCCAACCAGACGTAGCGCTTTGCAGAGCGTGAACTGGTCGAACAAACATCGTCGAGTCACAGCTCGTTTTACTTCAAGCACTTACATTTCGTATTGCATTTACTTCCCAGATATGCTTCAATGTATTTTGATTCGCTGCTTTTAGTTTCGCTTCCAGTTTTACCTCCCTGTCACATGTTTCTGCAACCATTTTCTGCTTAGCTTATGCTTCACTTCAAAGCTCCAGGCGAAAATTTGAAGTGATCATTCACCCCTCCCCCTCTGATCACATACTTGGACATTCAATTTCAAGGGGCAACTTCCAATCAGGTGGTTGTACTATAGGAGCGGTTATTAAAGCTTTCTTAAGAACTTTGAAAGCCTCCTTACAATCTTCATCAAATACAAAAGGAACATCCTTCTGGAGATGATTAGTGAGGGGTCTCGGGGTCTTAGAAAAGTCTTTAATAAATATTCTATAGAAACCAGCATGACCGAGAAAACTACGAATACCTTTAATGTCCCTTGGATAAGGCATCCTTTCGATAGCTTCAATCTTCGCCTGGTCCACTTCAATTCCCCTCTCGGAAATCTTGTGACCAAGAATGATCCCTTCGTTAACCATGAAATGGCACTTCTCGCAGTTTAAAACTAAGTTTGTATCTTCGAATCTCTGCAAAACTTTATTAAGATTGTGGAGATAGTGGTCATAGGAAGTTCCATAGACGGAGAAATCGTCCATGAAGACTTCCACAATCTCCTCACAGAAACCATGAAAAATAGAAGACATGCATCTCCGAAAGGTAGCGGGTGCATTTCATAAACCAAAAGGCATACACCTGTAAGCATAAGTACTGTAAGGACATGTGAAAGTGGTCTTCTCTTGATCGGCAGTGTTAACATGAATTTGAGAGAAGCCAGAGTACCCGTCAAGATAGCAAAAGTGGGTGTTTTTAGACAACCTCTCAAGCATCTGATCGATAAAGGGCAGCGGGTAATGGTCCTTCCTGGTCGCCTTGTTCAACTTCCTGTAATCAATACACATTCTATATCCAATAACAACTCTTTGAGTTATTAGTTCATTTTTATCATTAGGAACACAATGAACTGGACTTACCCACCTACTATTGATACGTCCAAAACGTATCTATAATTTCTGCTTGCTCCATGCCTCTTTTGTGTGATATTGCTATGATATTGATGAAGTTCCATACACTTTTGATCATATTTGGACTAACCTATAAACTCAGTGCACCCTAGTGCCAGTTCCTATTTTCTGCTGTTTTTCTATTTCAGGTTTCCCCCATATAAAAAGTGCTCCAAAATTCGGGAAAAATCCAATAAAAAATCAGAGATCAAGAAGCTTCCGGAATCACCGAGGGGGGCCCAAAGGGGACCCACCAGGGCCCCAGGCGCCCTCCCGGCGTGCCCCAGGGTGGGGCCGCGCCAGGGGGCCGCCTGGACACCTGGTCGCCCCCCTGGCTGCCCCCCTTCGCCTATTTATTCCCCGTGACGCAAAAACCCTGAGACAGGAACCCTTTTTCGTGATCTCTCCTCTGTTCCGCCGCCACCGGGCTTCCAAGATCGGGAGCACCAGAAGACCTCTTCCCGGCACCCTGCCGGAGGGAGGAACCACCTCCGGGAGCTTCTCCACCACCATGGATGCTTCCCGGATGAACCGTGAGTAGTCCACCTTGGACCATGGGTCTATTGTCGGGACCCGGGGTTTGCATATGTAATTCCAGTCACAATTCAATCATATGGAGAGCCGAGAGCCATACCCACTTGTCTAAGTAGACAAGGCCAAGTACAAGACACTCTCGGAAAGCTCGAACGTGAGGGGCATCCCATCCAGGCCGGATGATCAACTGAGATGGGTCCTCATCGCCCGCTCACAAGTCTAAATGATTATGGGTGGTGAAATCCCATACTCATAGACAAGTCGCCTCAACCATATTATCGATTGAATCCTAACACTTACATAAACATACTCTAGCCCGATCTCTTAGTTAGGGTCTCGAGCGGGCTCAATCATACAACAAAGTGTGCCACGTGACAGAGTCACGCGCAATCGCATCGCAATGCCCTAAGCTGCACATATCTAAGGGCCACTTGGTGTATAAAAGACCGCCGGCGAGAGCACAACTAATGTATCGAACCCCACACATGACATGCACGATATAAACATACACGCAACAGGCATGCCAAGTGTATAACAGCAGGTAACACAACATGAACTCTACAAACTCATAGTTTTATTGCATCTGCTATACAGAGCAGATATAGTAGTGTTAGAAACAGATATCACATAACTGTGACCCAACATTACATCATACAACAACGGAAGCAAATTATGTCTTAGTAAAGACAAGGTTAACAAATGGCTTAAGAAGCCTTTAAGAAAACACAACGACCCTCCAGAGGGACTAGGCTGCTGTCTGGGACTACATTACTTCGTCGACGTCGAGCTTGAGGGGAGGCCACCATCAGGGTCAGTGGTCTCGTCTCTAAAACATAGAATAAGCAAACGTGAGTACAAAGTCGTACTCAGCAAGACGTACGTCAGCACTATACTACTCATGCTCAAGTATCAAGGTAAAGGCAAGTGGGGTTGTAATGCAGAAAGCTTTGACTTGGCTATCCTGTACTACGACTACATAGAGTTGAGATGAGAGGCGCACACGAGTCCATCTAATCTTGATCACCACATCAATACACCACCATGGATCCTTCCTCGACTTCCCCACGAGGAAGCAACCAAAGCACTCACGCTTATCTTGTGATTTTTAGAGTATCCATTTGAGTTGTCTAATAATCAAGTAAAGATCTCCAAGTACTCCATAATCGCGAACACGGCTATTCGAATAGTTCATTAACCCTGCAGGGGTGTACTTCTTCACATACGTAGCTACCACTTACCGCCTAGAACTCGTCACCTTCAAGCGGTGTCGGCGGGGATAGTACCACGACACTTACCTCACGGCTCCAACTCTAGTCCAGGGGATCGCCTATCTGAGTTGTACCCCAATCGGGAATCCGGCCGGGGTTTCCGTTCAGGACCCAGACGATGTAAGGACGGTCCGACAAGCCCACCTCGACGGATGGTGCTGCGCTTGCCTAAAACCGTGCTATGTTATGAAAGCAAATAGAATAACAACTAACCCATGCGAATCCTGGACCCTAGTCGGAGTGAGTTAATAGGTCGAGATGGGTCAATGAGCCCAACATGTGGTAGTAATCTGTGTCTTGGATCACAACACAACAACTCGGGGCCTAGGGCAGTGTAAATGAGACAACCCACTGTGTACTCCTACACAGCCTCTCATTGTTCACTTATATTAGGGTGACTTCATCAACACGTTACCACCTTGTTGCATGTGTTCTGTCGGGACCCGGGGTTGGCGTATGCAAGTCCCGCTACGACATAGTCATATGGAGAGCCGAGAACCGTACCCACTTGTCTAAGCAGACAAGGCCAAGCACAGAACATTCTCGGAAAGCATCGTACGTGAGGGGCATCCCATCCAGGCCGGATGATCAACTGAGATGGGTCCTCATCGTCCGCACACAAGTCTAATGATATGGGTGATGAACTCCCATATTCACAGACAAGTCGCCTCAACCATACTATCGACTATCTCATAACTCTTACATAGACTTACTCCAGCCCGATCACTTAGTCAGGGTCTAGGGCGGGCTCAATCATACCACAAAGTATGCACGAGACAGAGTCTCGAGCAATCGCATCGCGATGCCCCAAGCTGCGCACATCTAAGGGCCACTTGGTGTATGAAAGACCGCCAGCCAGATCACAACTAAGGTCTCGAAAACCCATACAAAGACATGCATGTTATAAACATACACGCAGCACACATGCCTTGTATGTACAGCAGGTATCATTGCAATTCTCTAAAAAGTATACATTTTATTGATAACTCCCACAGAGTGCACACAGAGATCACAAGCATGTGATCCAACATTACAACAACAAGGGGAAGAAAAGTATGTCTGAGTACAGACAAGTTTAACAAATGGCTTAGGAAGCCTTATTTAAACACAAGCCCTCCACGAGGGAACCAGTCGTCTGACTGGGACTAGACTAGCTTGATCTTCAGTCGTCGAGCTCGATGAAGAAGCCACCTTCGGGGTCAGTGGGTTCATCTAAAACATAGATTAAGCAAACGTGAGTACAAAGTCGTACTCAGCAAGACTTACATAGGAGCTATACTACTCATGCACATGTATCAAGGTAAAGGGAGGTGGGGTTTCACTTGCATAAGTGCCAGCTTTGACTTGGCTAGTCCTGAACTAGGAGTACCAGACTTGAGGTAAGAAGCGTACACGAGTCCACTACTTTCTCCAACCAATTACACCACTATGGTGTCTTCCTCGACTTCCCCACGAGAAATCACGCCATAGAACTCACACTTATCTTGGTGTGTTTTAGAAGTATCCAGTTCAAGTTGTCTAATAATCAAGCTAAGCTTTCCAAGCAGTCCATAACCGCAGACGCGGCTATTCGAATAGTTTTGTTAACCCTGCAGGGGTGTACCGCTACACACGCATGATCATCTGTTACCGCCTTTGATCTCGACACCATTCAAGGGGTGCCAGCGAGGATGCTCACCACAACTGTTACCTCATAGCCTATCTAGTCCAAGAAAGCCGCCTACCTGGGTTGGCTACCACTATCGTGAACCCGGCCGGTTTACCGAAGTGGACCCAGGTGATGTGTGCGTGGTGCATAAGCCGGTCTCGGGTGAGCCGTTCTCTCACTTAGCAGCCAGGCCACAGACCTACCAGAACTCCAAACTATTGCGACATCTGGACATCGAAAGGGATGGGTTAAGAAGTTGAGAGGGGTTAGTGAGCCCAATGTGTGGTTGTACTCTTCATCTTGGATCACCACACCAGAACTCGGACTTAGGGCAGTGTTCAACGAGACAACCCATCGTGTACTCCTACACAGCCTCTCATCGTTCACCTTGTATTAGGGTAGATTCACCAACACCTTTCCACCAACATCATTATGATCACTACCATCCCAACTCACATAACAGTAACATCATTGTATCACTCTAAGCATGCAATAAGCAGTAACAATTGCAGGGGATGGGTTCATCTATGCCGTAGAAACGTAGCATGGTAATCATCCTATACAATGCACAAGAGAGACATGAGAGGGAAGTGGGATTTTATCTACATGATCAATGGGGGTTTGCTTGCCTTGCTGACGAGGTTCGGGTTCGGGGTCTTCAACGAAGGGGGCAGCCTCCTGTTCCGGTTCCACCTCTACTCGACAAACAATAAACAAGGTAGCAAAGTAAATACAATGCACAATCACATGATTGAAGGTTGAAACTTGATGTATACGTTTCTGATGTGTTAGGCAATTTCATTTAAATGGAGTATATTGCAAATTGAATTGCAAATTCAAACTCCAATTTGAATTCATTTTAGCCAAGTTATAATTGATATTGTTTGATCAAGTTGAACCATTTTGAAATGTGTATGATATGCCTCTGAAGTTCAAGTATAAGGTGATATGTTGATATGGTTCAAAATGCAAAAGCATTTGAAAAGAATTTGAATTAATTCCATTTAAATCAAATAGCAAATGCTACTGATCACATTTTAAATTCAACTCAAACATGGTTGAAAGCTGGATATTTGGATAGCTTATTTTCTCCTGATCATTTTTCATACATTATTTGTTAAATTTGGAGTTAATATGAATTTTCTATGAATTTTCAAAGTTTCACCCTTTTTCTAGAATTTCTGGATTTATATAAATCATTTATTCGAATTACTGCGTCAGGCTTGCGCAAGGGTGACGTCAGTCACTGGGTTAATTAACCCGGTTAGTTTAAACTAACCGGGGGGGATTAAGGGCCCTGGGCCCACTTGTCGTCAGCTCTGGGGGGGTTAAGCACGGGGTTAGGGGTTAACCCACCGGCGGCTTGACGCCGGTGGCCTAGCCACGGCGGCGCCCTTGCCGGAATTGGCTAGGGGCCATGGGAGAGGAAGAGGAGGCCACCAACGTGTGCATCGTCGTCGTCCGCGTCGATTGGACCTGCCCAGAGCTTCAGGGGGTCACCGGAGCAACGTCGACGTCGAGGTTGGCGGCGACCGTGGCTAGGCTGCGTCGGGTTCGCGCTCCAGAGCGTCATTTTGAACGGTCGTGGTGCAAACGAGAGATGAGAACAAGGGGATGCTACTGCGCGTGCTAGTTGAGCCAAAAGGGCACGACATCGACCTCGACTTCAACTGTGGCGGCGGCAAGCTTCGGCGTTCATGGCGGCCGTGGATAGAGAACGAGAGGGAGGGCGCTAGGTTAGGGGAAACGGTGAGAAGCTCACCACAAATGCGACGCGATGGCTAGCGGGCTCGGGGAAGCTCGGAGTTGGCCGGAATTCGAGTACGACTCGCGGCGGCCGGAGACGAAGGCGATGAAGTTAGCGAGCTCGTGGGGGCGCCTTGCTTCGATTCCTTCTGCACGGTGAGGTTGTAGACGACGGCGGAGCGGATGGAGTTGACGGTGCGTCCTCTCGTCGACGGTGGCCGCATGAAGACGGCGGCGTGCTCCACGGTTGCTCACGGGCGGCGATGGAATCGAGTGGGAGAGGAAGGGGAGAAGCTTTGGAGGGGGAGAATGGAACGGGACGACCGAGAGACGTCTCCAGGCGTGGCTAGAAGGCGCGGGAGGGGAAGGTGGCGTCTGGAGAGGCGGCGACGTGCATGGCTAGCTCGGTGGCATTCCACCGAGCAGCTTGGAGGCGCGGGACGGGGAAGAAGACCCTGCTGCCCCTGGTGGGCCGGCTGGGCTGGCTGGGCCGCCCTCGCCTGGGCGATAGGTAAGGTTTTCCTTTTCCTTTTCTGTTTTCTTTTCTGACATTTGTTTTTGCTAGCAAAAAATAATACCTAGCCATTTTCTAAAATTCTAGAACTTTTTATATGGCCTCATAATAATGTAGACTAGCCACTTGTAAAGTTTGGCACTTTTTAAAATTCAAATAATTTGGATCTTTACTCAAATAGGGGTTTTTGATTAATTCCAAGGCACTGTTTGAATATTTGAAAAATCCATGAGCATGGGGTGGGTCCCACATCACTTGATATGTGATCACACTCATTTATAAGACTTTTCAAAATTCTAACATGAATTTTTGGAGAAGATTTTTATCTGGCCTTTTGAAATAATTCATCTGGGGGGTTTCCTTCTCCCATTTTGCTTTTGAATTTGATTTCAATGATTTTTTTTGAAATTTTTAACATGATGCAAGAGGACTTTGATCCTAGCACACATTACCTAACAGAGGGTTCTGACATGTTCACTACCATCCCGATACATCACCCAGATGGATCAACTTCATTGCAAACAACTCTAGCATGGCATAGCATAACATGGATGAAGGTCCACATGATGAACACAAACAAACTTCTATCTGCTAGGTTGAGGTTTGCTTAATTCTGTGGCAGCAATGATAGGTCATGCAAAGGATGGGTTCAACTAGCGACAGCATGGTAACATGTGAATCACCTAAACATGCATAAGAGAACAAGAGGGAAATGGGGTTTTATAGATATGATCAAAGGGGGTTTGCTTGCCTTATTGTCGAGACTCGGGGTGCCACTCCTCGAAGAAATAGGAACTATGTCCGGCGATGGATCTATCGAGAAGAAGCAAACACCGAGACAACAACGTATAAACATCACATTGCAATGCACATTCAAGAAATGAATCATGGAATGGTACTGATGTGATCTAGTTTAAATTGTCACTTGTTAATTGAAGTTGATTTGAATAAGAAATTCAAATTCAAACTCCAAATGTTGTTCAAATTATCCCAAGTTGCATTTGCTAATGTTTGGATATGGTAAACCATGTTGTCATGTGTATGATATGCCTTTGATGTTCATGTGATAAGGTTGGCATTGCAAAGATTTAATTTGAAATGATTTAAACATTTATTTTGACTTATTCCAAATAATCCATATAGCATCATAGATGTTTTTTTCATTTATGAAAGTATGATATTTGGAATCCTTGCATTTTTCTGATGATTTTTCATATATTACACTTTTGATTTGGAGTTATGCTTTAAAAGTTATTGAATTTCAAATATTTAATAGTTTTCTGGATTTTTTGGAATTTTTCATAAACAGATAAATCCACTTATTGCATCAGCATGACATCATGCTGACGTCAGGGGTGCTGACTGGTCAAACTGACGCCTGGGACCCACCTGTCATTGTCTCTGGGGTTAAACTCTGTTTTAATTAAAATGACAGGGGATTAGAGGGGCCTAGGGCCCACTTGTCTGTGACCCATGGGGTTAACTAACTAGTTGGATTAGCCCCGTAATTAACCCAGCCGGCAGCACTGGACGCGGCGGCTCCCACTGGAGAGAGTGGCTCCGGCCACGGGAGGCCACAGCAAGGGCACCAGAGCGTGCCCCTTGCACGTGCGCACCCAGGGGAGGCGTCGCGCGCACCGGAGGGGCCGGAGGCCACGGCGGGGTCGAGCTCCCGCGGCGGCCGACCTCTGGCTCCGATGAGCTCGTCGACAGGGGCACCCCGGAGAGAAAATGAGGGGCGGGGAGGAAGCAGAAGCTCACCCTGAGCTTGAAGGAGGCGCCGGCGAGGTCGGGGAGGTCCGGTAGGCGGCGAATTCGGAGGAAGTAGCCACGGCAGCCGGAGCTCCTCGGGGAGGCTGGATTCGTCTTCACTTCCCTCCTGGCTCGATTGAGGGTGTGGCTAGACGAAGTCGAGGCTGGGCTTCATCCTGGACATCATGGCGAGGGCAGAGGAGCTCGGTGGCGGCGTCTTCTCGCGGGGGATGGCCGGCGGTGAGCTTCGGTTCGCCGGGGAACGGCGAGAGAGAGAACAGCGGGTGGGGGGGAAAGGATGGGGATGAACACGGCGCTGGATAGGGGCAGGGGCAAGCAGCTCCGTGGCCAGGGGAGGTGGCGGCCATGCGAGGTGCACGGTTCGGCCGTCCCTCCTCCTGGCAGAGGAGGAAGACGGTCCTGCCCCCCCTGGGCTGGGCCTCTTTCTGCCAGTTTGGCCAGATAGAAGGGCTTGCCCTTTTCTCTTTTATTTTTATTTTCTTGCTTCTGTTTATTTGTTTTGCCTTGGAAAAAATATGTAGGCATTTTATAAAATCCTCAAATATTTATCTTGGACATAGGTGACATAGTACTAGTCACTCCCAAGTTTTGAAGATTTTTGAAATTTAAAACATTTGAATTTCAATTCAAATAGCATTTAAATTTAATTTCCAAGCCTCTGTTTGAATATTTGAAAAATCCATGAGCATGGGTTTGACTCCAAATCATTTTTAAAATGATCACACTCATTTATAGGACTTTTCAAAATTGTTTGGAGGAATATTGGAATTTTATTTTATTTCGCCTTTTATTTAAAATCTTTTTGAGGCTTTTCCAAATCCCCAATTACTAAACCAAGGAATTTAAACATGATGCAATTATTTCTAGTAATAAAAGCACATACCAAAACTAGGGTTGTGACAACTCGCCCCCACTCAAAAGAATCTCGTCTCGAGATTCAGAAGTAGTCGGGAAGAGGGTGGGGTATTCAACTCGAAGATGAACTTCTCGTTCCCAGGTGGCTTCCTTCTCAGAATGGTTGGACCACTGCACTTTAAGGAACTTGATCTTCTGACGTCGGGTGGTACGCTCAGCTTCATCGAGGATACAGACGGGATACTCTCGATACGACAGGTTTTCTTGGAGATCAAGAGTTTCGTGGTCTACTTCGCGGATGGGGTCCTTGAAGCAACGCCTGAGGTGAGATACGTGGAAGACATCGTGAACCTGAGAAAGATGCGGCGGTAGTTCAAATTGGTAGGCAACTTCTCCACGTTTAGCTAGAATGCGAAAGGGGCCTATGTAGCGTGGGGCCAATTTGCCTTTGATACCGAAGCGATGGGTTCCCTTCAGAGGAGTAACCCGGAGGTAAGCCTTTTCGTCCATCTCGTAGCTCTCTAGCCTATGATGACGATCATAATAGCTTTTCTGACGAGACTGGGCTGTTTTCAATTGCTCACGAACAATGCGATCCTTCTCTTCTGCTTCCTAGATCATATCCGGTCCAAAGAATTGTCTTTCACCGGTTTCTGACCAGTTCAATGGTGTTCGACATTTTCGTCCATAGAGAAACTCAAAGGGTGCCATGCCCAAGCTAGATTGGAAGCTGTTCTTATAAGCAAACTCGGCAAATGGAAGAGATTTCTCCCAACTCTTTCCGAATGAGATAACACAGGCTCTGAGCATGTCTTCGAGAATTTGATTGACTTTTTCTACTTGACCACTTGAGTGGGGATGAAAGGCGGTGCTAAAGGAGAGATGGGTTCCCATAGCATTTTGAAAACTTTCCGAAAATCGAGAGGTGAAAAGACTTCCACGGTCTAAATTGATTTCCAAAGGAACACCATGGAGAGAAACGATCCGGGAGACATATAAATCCGCTAACTGGCTAGCAATTATACTCTCGCGAACAGGAAGGAAATGAGCAACTTTGGAAAGACGGTCAATGACCACGAAGATGGCATGGTTTCCTTTCTGAGACTTTGGAAAGCCAGTGATGAAATCCATATTGACTTTATCCCATTTCCACTCAGGAATGGCTAAAGGTTGAAGAGTACCAGTAGGTATTTGATGTTCTTCTTTCACACGACGACAAACATCGCACTCAGCAACAAATTGAGCGATTTCTCGCTTCATCCTAGTCCACCAAAATCTCTGGCGTAGATCTTGATACATCTTAGTACTACCAGGATGAATCGAGAGAGGGGTGTCATGGGCTTCCTTAAGGATCTGCTGCCTTAGATTCCTATTCTTCTACCATCCTATTCTCGAAGTACACAGTACCTTCATTGTCTATGGTAAAACATCTTTCCTTACCGCTAGAAATGTTCTGTTTGATATATCGGATACATCGAGAACATTGTTGAACAGCTTTGATTTGATCCTCAAGGTTTGGTTTCACTACCAAGGTGGAAAGGAATCCATGAGGAACAATCTCGAGATTCATCTTTCGAAATTCCTCATAGAGAAATGGTTGATACTGTTGTAACATGAGGTTGTTACAATACGACTTACGACTTAGTGCATCAGCCATGACATTGGCTTTGCCTGGGGTGTAAGAGATACTTAAGTCATTATCTTTTGTCAACTCTATCCAGCGTCTTTGCCTGAGATTAAGATCTGGCTGGGTGAATATGTATTTGAGGCTTTGGTGATCGGTATAGATTTCACAACGATTACCAAGGAGGTAATGTCGCCAAGTCTTCAGGGCATGAACTACGGCAGCGAGTTCAAGATCATGGGTAGGATATTTCTCTTCATGTGGACGCAACTGGCGTGAAGCATAAGCTACCACATGTCTATCTTGCATAAGTATGCATCCTAATCCTTGCCGTGAAGCATCACAATAGATTTCGAAATCCTTTTTGGTGTCTGGAGGCGCAAGTACGGGTGCAGAAGTCAATCTTCTTTTTAGCTCTTGAAAGCTTTCCTCGCACTTGGGGGTCCATTGGAATTTCTTATCTTTCTTGAGGAGTTCAGTCAGAGGTTTTGCAACTTTGGAGAAGTTCTCGACGAAGCGGCGACAATAGCTTGCTAGGCCAAGAAAACTCCTAACTTGCTTAACCGATTCAGGTGGAGTCCAGTCAAGGACGGCCTGAACTCTCTCGGGATTGACTGCAACACCTTTCACAGAAATCACGTGGCCTAAGTAGGTCACTTCTGATAGCCAAAATTCACACCTGTAAAACTTGGCATAAAGGCGATGCTCTCTAAGCTTCATCAATACCAGCCTAAGATGTTCTGCGTGCTCTTCTTCGTTCTTCGAGTAGATGAGAATGTCATCAAGATAAACCACAACAAATTTATCTAAGTACTCCATGAAGATCGAATTCATCAAGCGCGAAAAAGTGGCTGGGGCATTGGTTAAACCGAAGGACATGACGGTGTACTCATAAAGACCATAACGAGTAGTGAAAACCGTCTTGGGAATTTCCTCGTTTCTGATTTTGATTTGATGATAACCTAATCTCAAATCCATCTTGGAGAAGACAGAGGATCCAACAAGTTGATCATAAAGATCATTGATCCTGGGAAGTGGGTACTTGTTCTTTATCGTCGCTAGATTTAGCGGGCGATAGTCTACGCACATCCTTTCTGTTCCATCTTTCTTCGTTACGAACAGAACGGGGCAACCCCATGGCGATGAGCTAGGGCAGATGAAGCCTTTTGCCAACGAAGCTTCAAGTTGGATTTTAAGCTCAGCTAACTCATGTGGGGCCATTCTATATGGACGTCTCGAAATTGGGGCTGTGCCTGGTATAAGATCCACTATGAATTCTACACACCTGTCGGGTGGCATTCCCGGCAGCTCTTCTGGAAAGACATCCGAAAAATCACAGACTATCGGAATATCTTCAAGGTTAGGAAGGGGATGTTCATTCAACGAATACAGCTGGGTTTCTGAACCTTGAGATGTGAAATGGACTATCTTGCCGAAAGGATGAGTGAGTTGGACTGATTTTGTGGCACAATCAATCTTGGCACGATGTTTGGACAACCAATCCATACCTAAGATGATATCGATATCTGAAGATTTGAGGGCTATGAGAGAAGCAAGGAATACAACATCCTCAACAGCAATCTTATTGTCATGACTTACCCTACTGGTACGCCATGTGGATCCTGGAGTTTTAATCATGAAAGGGGTAGGCAACTCCTCAAATGAAATGTCATGCAGAAGTGCGAACTTTTCAGACAAAAAGGAATGAGAAGCTCCAGAATCAAATAGAACAGAAGCAGGTTTGGAGTTAACCGGAAGTGTACCGAGTACAACCTTCGTATCCTCTTGGGCTTATTTGATGGTGGCATGGTTCACACGTCCGTATTCAACAATAGCGGACTTGGCTTTGGAAGGCTTCGGTGGCTTAGCTTTGGCTTTATGTTTTGGACGAGGAGGAACATTCTCATGCAATGAACACTGTCGTGCAATGTGGCCAGGATTACCACACTTGTAGCACAAACGTTTGTTAGGTTGTGGAGTTTGTATGGCAAGCTCTCTACTACCTTTCTGGGTTTTCTTGCTTTGTGGAGATGGTCTTGGAATCAAGTGCGAAGGAAGGGCACTAGTTGGGATCCAAACTCGACGTTTCTGAGAACCCGAACTAGAGGAGGAACCAAGATCACGATCACGCTTGCGAGACTCTTCAAAGACCTCATTTCCATGCTCAGCTCTGAATGATCTATTGACAAATCCTCGAAGTTGACAAATTCAAGGAGATTGAGATCATGACGAAGGACAGGGCTAAGTCCCTTGCGGAACCTTTCCTGCTTCTTGGCATCGGTTGATATCTTCTCAGGGGCATAACGAGAAAGTCGGTTGAACTCAGTCCTGTACTGATGAGCAGTCATATTTTCCTGAGATAGGGTGCAGAACTCTTCCCTCTTTCTTTCCATCAGCTCATCCAGAATGTGGTACCCTTGGAAGGCATCACAGAACTCTTGCCAAGTCACTACGTGACCATCAGGCTGCATTGCAACAAAACTTTCCTACCATTCACCAGCAGCACCTTCCATAAAGTAGGCCGCGAACATCACACGATCATCTGGAGAAACATGCGCCGTCTCAAGCTTACGCTCGATGGAATGGAGCCAATCATCGGCATCAAGGGGCTCAGATGAACATCGGAAAACTGGCGGGTTCAAAAGGATAAAATCCTGGATGGATATTACCGCATCTCGCTGGAGAGAAGTATTTTTCTCAATGAGCTCCAACAGGCTTTTTTGATCACGTCGATTTCGCTCAGCCTCCATCATGATTTCCGCTGCAGAAGGCGGTGAAGGAGGATCATCATCACCACTTTGATTACTGTGACCAGATTTAACACATCTAGTTCCACCTGACATTCTGTGTGATAAAAATCAACAATCAGAGTAGGATTTATGATGGAATCAAAGCAAGGATGACATAATTTAAGAGCGGACAAGATTGTAATGCAAAAGCATTGGAATCACTGGAAACACGGGACAAATCGGATAGCATAACGGCTGTACCGGGGTGGAAAAATGAATCAATCTGCAAGAATGATTAGAACCTTCTCAAAAGGCTTGATGGAAAGGTGACTCTAGACAACCAAAACATTCCTACAACTAATGAGAAGCAAACAACGAGATGTTCTAGTATAGACATAGAAGAGCCTAGTCCTATCTTCCCGTAGAAAAGATGAGGGTAACTCAGAACTCAGATCGATGAGGGTAAGGAGAAAAACGAAGCCTTACGTTGTTCCCTTATACCCAAAGTAACTATATAACTATAGAATGCTAGACTCGACTTCGGCCAAGGTTTACTAATCCTACAGGCATTCCTGCTCTGATACCAAGTCTGTCGGGACCAGGGGTTTGCATATGTAATTCCAGTCACAATTCAATCATATGGAGAGCCGAGTGCCATACCCACTTGCCTAAGCAGACAAGGCCAAGTACAATACACTCTCGGAAAGCTCGAACGTGAGGGGCATCCCATCCAGGCCGGATGATCAACTGAGATGGGTCCTCATCGCCCGCTCACAAGTCTAAATGATTATGGGTGGTGAAATCCCGTACTCATAGACATGTCGCCTCAACCATATTATCGATTGAATCCTAACACTTACATAAACAGACTCCAGCCCGATCTCTTAGTCGGGGTCTCGGGCGGGCTCAATCATACAACAAAGTGTGGCACGTGACAGAGTCACGCGCAATCGCATCGCGATGCGCCAAGCTGCGCACATCTAAGGGCCACTTGGTGTATAAAAGACCGCCGGCGAGAGCACAACTAAGGTATCGAACCCCACACATGACATGCACGATATAAACATACACGCAGCATGCATGCCAAGTGTATAACAGCAGGTAACACAACATGAACTCTACAAACTCATAGTTTTATTGCATCTGCTATACACAGCAGATATAGTAGTGTCACAAACAGAGATCACATAACTATGAACCAACATTACATCATACAACAACGGAAGCAAATTATGTCTTAGTAAAGACAAGGTTAACAAATGGCTTAAGAAGCCTTTAAGAAAACAAAACGACCCTCCAGAGGGACCAGGCTGCTGTCTGGGACTACATTACTTCGTCGACGTCGAGCTTGAGGGGAGGCCACCATCAGGGTCAGTGGTCTCGTCTCTAAAACATAGAATAAGCAAACGTGAGTACAAAGTCGTACTCAGCAAGACTTACGTCAGAACTATACTACTCATGCTCAAGTATCAAGGTAAAGGCAAGTGGGGTTGTAATGCAGAAAGCTTTGACTTGGCTATCCTGTACTACGACTACATAGAGTTGAGATGAGAGGCGCACATGATTCCATCTAATCTTGATCACTACATCAATACACCACCATGGATCCTTCCTCGACTTCCCCACGAGGAAGCAACCAAAGCACTCACACTTATCTTGTGATTTTTAGAGTATCCATTTGAGTTGTCTAATAATCAAGTAAAGATCTCCAAGTAGTCCATAACCGCGGACACGGCTATTCGAATAGTTCATTAACCCTGCAGGGGTGTACTTCTACATACGTAGCTACCACTTACCACCTAGAACTCGTCACCTTCAAGCGGTGTCGGCGGGGATAGTACCACGACACTTACCTCACGGCTCCAACTCTAGTCCAGGGGATCGCCTATCTGAGTTGTACCCCAATCGAGAATCCGGCCAGGGTTTCCGTTCAGGACCCAGACGATGTATGGACGGTCCGACAAGCCCACCTCGACGGATGGTGCTGCGATTGCCTAAAGCCGTGCTACGTTATGAAAGCAAATAGAATAACAATTAACCCATGCGAATCCTGGACTCTAGTCAGGGTGAGTTAATAGGTCGAGAGGGGTCAATGAGCCCAACATGTGGTAGTAATTTGTGTCTTGGATCACAACACAACAACTCGGGGCCTAGGTTAGTGTAAATGAGACAACCCACTGTGTACTCCTACACAGCCTCTCATTGTTTACTTATATTAGGGTGACTTCATCAACACGTTACCACCTTGTTGCATGTGTTCACTACCATCCCGATACATCACCCAGATGGATCAACTTCATTGCAAACAACTCTAGCATGGCATAGCATAACATGGATGAAGGGCCACATGATGAACACAAACAAACTTCTATCTGCTAGGTTGAGGTTTGCTTAATACTGTGGCAGCAATGATAGGTCATGCAAAGGATGGGTTCAACTAGCGACAGAACGGTAACATGTGAATCACCTAAACATGCATAAGAGAACAAGAGGGAAATTGGGTTTTTATAGATATGATCAAAGGGGGTTTGCTTGCCTTATTTTCGAGACTCGGGGTGCCACTCTTCGAAGAAACAGGAACTACGTCCGGCGATGGATCTATCGAGAAGAAGCAAACACCAAGACAACAAAGTATAAACATCATATTGCAATGCACATTCAAGAAATGAATCATGGCATGGTACTGATGTGATCTAGTTTCAATTGTCACATGTTAATTGAAGTTGATTTGAATAAGAAATTCAAATTCAAACTCCAAATGTTGTTCAAATTATCCCAAGTTGCATTTGCTAATGTTTGGATATGGTAAACCATGTTGTCATGTGTATGATATGCCTTTGATGTTCATGTGATAAGGTTGGCATTGCAAAGATTTAATTTGAAATGATTTAAACATTTATTTTGAATTATTCCAAATAATACATATAGCTAAATGCTACTGGTTCCCCATCATAGATGTGTTTTTCATCTATGAAAGTATGATATTTGGAATACTTGCAGTTTTCTGATGATTTTTCATATATTACACTTTTGATTTGGAGTTATGGTTTAAAAGTTATTGAATTTCAAAGATTTATAAGTTTTCTGGATTTTCTAGAATTTTTAATAAACAGATAAATCCACTTATTGCATCAGCATGACATCATGCTGACGTCAGGGGTACTGACTGGTCAAACTGACGCTTGGGACCCACCTGTCATTGTCTCTGGGGTTAAACTCCGTTTTAATTAAAATGACAGGGGATTAGAGGGGCCCAGGGCCCACTTCTCTGTGACCCATGGGGTTAACTAACTAGGGGGATTAGCCCCCTAATTAACCCAGCCGGCCGGTGGTTAGCAGCCGGCGGCACTGGACGCGGCGGCGCCCACTGGAGAGGTTGGCTCTGGCCACGGGAGGCCACGGCAAGGGCACCAAAGCGTGCCCCTTACACGTGCGCACCCAGGGGAGGCGTCGCGCGCACCGGAGGGGGCCGGAGGCCACGGCGGGGTCGAGCTCCCGCGGCGGCCGACCTCTGGCTCCGATGAGCTCGTCGACAGGGGCACCCCGGAGAGAAAAGGAGGGGTGGGGAGGAAGCAGAAGCGCACCCTGAGCTTGAAGGAGGCGCCGGCGAGGTCGGGGAGGTCCGGTAGGCGGCGAATTCGGAGGAAGTAGCCACGGCGGCCGGAGCTCCTCGGCGAGGCTGGAGTCGGCTTCACTGCCCTCCTGGCTCGATTGAGGGTGTGGCTAGACGAAGTCGAGGCTGGGCTTCATCCTGGACATCATGGCGAGGGCAGAGGAGCTCGGTGGCCGCGTCTTCTCGCAGGGGATGGCCGGCGGTGAGCTTCGGTTCGCAGGGGAACGGCGAGAGAGAGAACAGAGGATGGGGGGAAAAGGATGGGGATGAACACGGGGCCTACACGGCGCTGGATAGGGGCAGGGGCAAGCAGCTCCGTGGCCAGGGGAGGTGGCGGCCATGCGAGGTGCACGGTCCGGCCGTCCCTCCTCCTGGCAGAGGAGGAAGACGGTCCTGCCCCCCCCCCCTGGGCTGGGCCTCTTTCTGCCAGTTGGGCCAGATAGAAGGGCTTGCCCTTTTCTCTTTTATTTTTATTTTCTTGCTTCTGTTTATTTGTTTTTCCTTGGATAAAATATCTAGGCATTTTATAAAATCCTCAAATATTTATCTTGGACATAGGTACTAGTTACCCAAGTTTTGAAGATTTTTGAAATTCAAAACATTTGAATTTCAATTCAAATAGCATTTAAATTTAATTTCCAAGCCTCTGTTTGAATATTTGAAAAATCCATGAGCATGGGTTTGACTCCAAATCATTTTTTAAATGATCACACTCAGTTATAGGACTTTTCAAAATTGTTTGGAGGAATTTTGGAAAAACTTTTTATCTGGCCTTTTACTTAAATTCTTTTTGAGGCTTTTCCAAATCCCCAATTATTAAACCAAGGAATTTAAACATGATGCAATTATTTTTAGTAATAAAAGCACATACCAAAACTAGGGTTGTTACATCTATGATCAGTAGCTATGTGATGTTCTACTCCCCTCTTTGTTCTTCATGGATTAGACCTCGTGAGCTGCCCTACATGATCGAGGCACTTATTTAATATTTCTGCTGTTGCTATGCTGAGTTTGCTGGGATCCGATGGATTATGAGATTATGTTCAGATTGTGTTTGAGTTATATATTTGATTCTCCTCTTTTATTTTTCTGTTCTTGAGTAATTATTGCGTGTTCTCCGTTGCTGTTTATTGCTTTGGCCAAGTAGTAGGTAGTGACTCCAAGAGGGAGCGTTATGCATGATTGTGGGTTCATGCCCCCCGATGACTAGCTTGAGTGACAGAAACATGAGTCTAGGGGATGTACTGTTGCCACAAGGGGGAAACAACGGTGCTTGTACTTGCGGGTGCAAGGATTGTTTACTTTACGCAAAGTTCTTTAATGCAGTTGTCCGTTGCTTTGAGTTTACACTTTGGGTGGGATTCGCAACTTAATACTAGCGAGATGTTCTAGATAGATATCTCAAGGTGGATGATTAGTAGGTAGATGCAGATGGATTTCGGTCTACTTGTCTTCGCGTATCGCCCATGCTTTTGAGCCTCTTCCTTTCTTTATAGCATAATTAGCATTGGTTTGCGCACATAATCCTGTCAATTGCCCAGCTGTAATTTGTTTACCTCGCATGGCTATTTTATCGTATTTTGGGAGAGAGACATCATTAGTGAACATCATAGGACCCCGGTCCATATTTCCAATACTTTTTACACCGTCTATCAATTTAATGCTTTATTACTTTTCCGTTGCTATCACTATCATTATTGTCCCGTGCGTTTTATCCTTTGTAAACAACAAGGCCGGAGGGATTGACAACCCCATTGTACTCGTTGGAAGCAAAGCTATTTGGTGTGTGTGCAGGTCCACGACAACCGCTAATCTCTGGCGCCGTTGTCACCTTCTTGTCGTTATCGGAGTCCTACTGGAGACAAACCTTGGTATCTTCACCGAGGGAAATTTGCTGCTGTCTACATCTCAACCTTCCACTTTGGGTAACCAACGAGGGGCGAGAAGTAAACTCTCGTGACATCAAAGCAATTTCTGGCGCCGTTGCCGGGGACTCCGCTCTTCAAGATAGGGGAGTTGCACACTATCTTTTATCTTTTCTTTTTAGTCTTGTTTGTTTACCTTTCAGTTTTTGCTTTAGTGTCATTTATCAAAAATCAAAAAAATAGTTATCTTGCTTTCTGCTACTATTGGTTCCTCTGAGAACACCAAGTTGTGTGACTTCACTAGTCACAACAAAGTGACTTTATCTGCACTCCTATTGCTACACCTGCTACTTCAGCACCTTCTTATGAGATTAAACCTGCTTTGCTGAACCTTGTTATGAAAGATCAATTCTCTGGTGCTAGAGATGATGTTGCTTTGCACTTAAATAATTTTATTTAGCTTTGTGATATGCAAAAGTACAAAGAAGTAGATGGTGATATTGTTAAGCTTAAGCTTTTTCCTTTCTCCTTGAGAGATGAAGCTAAAATATGGTTTCAATCCTTGCCTAAGAATATCATAGACTCTAGGGATAAGTGAAAGGATGCTTTTATTGAGAAGTACTACCCCCCTGCTAAGATTATCCAATTGAGGAGCTTTATTATGAATTGTAGGCAATTGGTTAATGAACATGTTTCCCAAACTTGGGAACGCATGAAATTTCTTGTTAAGAATTGCCCTACGCATGGTTTGACTACTTGGATGGTTATCCAAACTTTTTATGCAGGATTGAACTTTACCTCGCGGAACTTGCTAGATTCGGCCGCGGGAGGAACCTCAGGATGTTCCTTTAAATTCCTTGGTTGCTCAAGAACAAGTAGATGTGAACTTTATCTCTAGAAACAACTTCAACAAAAATGCTTATAGGAGTAATTTTGGTAGCAATCCTAGACCATTCCCTCCAACAACTAATGGAACAACAACACTTATCCTATCACCAAAAACTCCACTTCTGAATTAGAGAGTATGCTTAAAGACTTTATCACTACCCAAAAAGCCTTCAACAAGAGTGTAGAGGAAAAACTAGACAAATTAGATAACCTCTCGTCGAAGGTAGACAATTTAGCCCATGAAGTAGAATTGCTTAAAATTAGAACATCTCCTCTTGAGGAGAGGAAGGTCACTCCTATGAATGCTATCCAAGTGCAAATTAATGAAAACATTAGGATGATGGCTAAACTTAAAGAGATATGGGCTAGATAAAGGGAGGAAGAAGATAGAATTAAGAGCCTTCCTACACACCATACTGTTGCTACTATCCAAGTGGTTGAGGATATCCAAACTCTTAGCACCCAATGCACCCCTAGTCCCATAGGACCTATTAATGGTGATGCTATGACCTCAATCGTAGAAGAAGAAATTCCTATGACTATAGAAGCTACCAAAAAAGTGAGCCTAAAGGACACCACTACCACTTTACTTGATAGTAGTGACCCGGATTTTGATAATTGCACCCTTTCTGAAGTTATTCGCTTCCTTCAAAAGATGTCTAGAGACCCCCGCACTAGCACACTTAATCTTGCCTTCACGGAGCATATCACTAATGCTATCATCAAAGCTAGGGAGGAGAAGCTTAGGGCAGAAGCCTCCATACCTAGAAATCTAGAAGATGGTTGGGATCCTATGATTAAAATTAAGTTGAATAACTTTTCTTGCTATGCTTTATGTGATGTTGGAGCTAGTACCTCCGTTATGCCCAAAAGAATGTATGATATATTTGAATTGATATCTTTTGATTCTTGTTCTTTTGGTGTTCGTCTCGTCGATTCTTCCGTAAAGAAACCTTTGGGGAAGATAGATGATGTTCTTATCATTGTCAATGACAATTATGTTCCCGTTGATTTTACTATTATGGACATTGAATGTGAACCTTCTTGTCCAATTATTTTGGGATGTCCTTTTCTTCGCACTGTGGGTGCTATTATTGATATGAAAGAAGGCATTATAAAATTCCAATTCCCTCTCAAGAAATGGATGGAACACTTCCCTAGGAAAAAGATTAAGTTGACTTTTGAGTCCTTCACACGGGCTAGTTATTTTCCTAGGAAAAAGACTTGATCTATTTTGCATTAAGCCTAGCTAATGACTTTAAAGAAGCGCTTTCGGGAGGCAGCCCACAACGAATTTAGGATTTCCTTTTTGTTTTTATTCTTTTTTTAGTGGTCTTGATGATTGTTACTACTGTAGCAACATCATTGTATCTTTACTTTTCATGCTTTGTGCCATTTATAGCCTCATATGACAAGGGAAGTGAAAGTTGTGACATGTTGTCCAGAAAACAGATTTTGTCCTCGTGACTAGAAAAATCATAGAAAAATCTCAGTTAATCTTTTTGAGCTGAATTTTTTACACAGCGTGATCTATACAATTACGGAACTTTCATATGATCTGAATTGTTTTATTTAAGTTGCAGAAGTATCCCTAAAAAATTCGTTTCTACCTGCTGGTATGTTTTGCAAAGATTCTGTCATGCTTTGCCTTTCCTTCGTTTTGCAAACCTTAAGCTTGATTTTTCTTTTCAAAAAAGTTTTTGGCAATCTTGAGAAACAGTAGCTCTTCAAGATTATCTTTATTTCCAGTAGATAAAAATATATTTTATTATAGGTACTAACCTCGCTAATCAGATTATGATGAGTTATGTATGAAGGGAGTTTTCAAGTGTGCGAGGGAAGATGATGAAAGAAGATTCAGGAGTGTCAAGCGATCAAGCTTGGGGATGCCCCCATGCATCCCCAAGAAATATTCAAGGAGACTCAAGCATCTAAGCTTGGGGATGCCCCCGTGCATCCCCTTCTCCATCGACAATTATCAGTTCGTCTCTCGCTTCACTATATTTTTATCGCTTCATGCGTTATGTGCTATGCTTGGAGCGTCTCGCTCTGAGGTTTTATTTTTTTTAGTTTTCTTTAGCTTTGCTTGCTGTTCATAACAAGTTAGAACCCAGCTTTCTTGGTGTCGGAGAGAAACACGCTCCACTTCCAAAATCTAGAACACAACATAGGACTTTTCATGCTTATCTTTGCTGTGTGTGTTCTTTATATTTTCATAGCTACTGTCGTGTTTTGCTCTTAGTTTTCATGTTTATCTTTTCAAAGAGATTTTGTTTAGTTTTTTGCTGGAACTCTCTTGAGTTTTCATGTTTATCTTGTTTAGAGAGTTTTCCTATTGCACTGAGTTCTGTGTCTTGACTTGAAGTAGGTAATTGAGGTTGCTATTCTTTTGTAGTAGTAACTTGCAATAGTTTTGAGGTATTGTTTCGAGTAATGTTTGGACTTTTGGTGTCAAGAGCTTTAGCCTATTAGTGATAGATGTCGTATTTTGGGCAATCCGTGTTTATTTTCAAAACTTACAAAATTAGTTGAGAACTTAAGCTACTAGATGGATCGCTACTCTTCTGAGGGGTCGAATATTAGAGTACACTCACGTACCATGAGTCGAGGATGCACAAGGATAACCAAAACCCCATACACTCCTCCTCGGGGTACTTGTCTCTTTGTGAAACCTCCTTATTAGATTGAGAGTTACCGATAATAAGTGCATGAGTTCTTCGGACTAATGTGAGTATTCGAAAGTTGACACTTCCACCTTCCCATATTTTTCTAGCCTTTCATGTGTCGTGCATTGCTTTCTTATCACTCCGAGAGTTAGCGTCCACCTTCGCCGGTACATCCAAACCCTTGGCACGATACGCTCTGTCATCATAAACCCCCTTATATCCTTCCTCAAAACAGCCACCATACCTACCTATCAAGGCATTTCCATAGCATTTCCGAGATATATTGCCATGCAACATCCATCTTCTCACGACTTGATCTTCATGTCATACATGCTACTTGCTTGATCGATGAGCCGCATGCTGGTTGGGCCTTGACCAAATCATTGCTACATGACGCGCTAGTATAATTGCATATCCTGCTACACTGGCAGAGGCATACATTTGCATACATCATGATAGTTACATCTTCTTTATGATTTGAGTACTTTGTAAAGTGTGAAAGATCTTCTATACTTCTTGTAATATATAGAGTGTTGCCCCTAAAGTGAGGAAAAGATCCCAAAGAGGACAAATGAGAGAGAAATATAAAGAGCCATTGAGGCCACCAAAAAAATACAAAAAATAGAAAAAAGAGAAAAAGAAATAAAAAGAGAGAAGGGGGCACACTACTAATCCTTTTGAGAGATCCACATTCGTACTCCCTCTTATATCTTGTACTCCATAGAGATTATCATTCATGCATATAGCTATGTGGGGACCTTCACACTATAGAACTTGGCTTGTATATTCCAATGAAGAGCCTCCTCAAATGAGCTCTAGGTCTTCTTGAGCAATCAAGTTGGATGCACCCCCACTAGTTCCATTGGAGAGCTTACCTTAACTCATATGTGCAGCCGTTGCATGGCAATCCCTACTCCTCACATCATATCTATCATTTGGATTTCTCTCGCCTATGATTGTCCTCATTGATGTGAGCCTTTCACACCTTTTTGTCTTCCTCCTCCACCATATTCTCTCTTTGCCATCCTAAGTGTCAACTTTCTTGCTTACGCTCATCCATTGCATGAGTGCTCAAAGAAGACCAAGTGTGAAACTTTAGTAGATTGAGTTCTCAACACAAAAATACTTTTTCTCGTATATCCATATCCCCTTTCTTGCACGCAAACACCATTTGGAGACATTCGAGTCACGGACAGCGAGAGCTCTTGCACCTTTATGTTCTTATGTTACTTATTTCAATGCTAGATATAGACTCTTGCCTGTTATGACTTGAATTGAATTACATGCCTTGATTGCTTTACTTAAAAGTTCTTATATGGTTGTTAGCATGTCACCATAGAAAATATGTTGTTATGATTTACCTACTCGAGGGAGCAAGAATTAAGCTTGGGGATGTTGATACGTCCAAAACGTATCTATAATTTCTGCTTGCTCCATGCCTCTTTTGTGTGATATTGCTATGATATTGATGAACTTCCATACACTTTTGATCATATTTGGACTAACCTATTAACTCAGTGCACCCAGTGTCAGTTCCTGTTTTCTGCTGTTTTTCTATTTCAGGTTTCCCCCATATAAAAAGTGCTCCAAAAATTCGGGAAAAATGCAATAAAAATCAGCGATCAGGAAGCTTCCGGAATCAGCGAGGGGTGGGGGGCAGAGGGGACCCACCAGGGCCCCAGGTGCCCTCCCGGCGCGCCCCAGGGTGGGGCCGCGCCAGGGGGCCGCCTGGACCCCTGGTGGCCCCCCTGGCTGCCCCCCTTCGCCTATTTATTCCCCGTGACGCAAAAACCCCGAGACGGGAACCCTTTTTCGCGATCTCTCCTCTGTTCCGCCGCCGCCGCGCTTCCAAGATCGGGAGCACCAGAAGACCTCTTCCCGGCACCCTGCCAGAGGGAGGAACCACCTCCGGGAGTTCTCCACCACCATGGATGCTTCCCGGATGAACCGTGAGTAGTCCACCTTGAACCATGGGTCTATGGTCAGTAGCTATGTGATGTTCTCCTCCCCTCTTTGTTCTTCATGGATTAGACCTCGTGAGCTGCCCTACATGATCGAGGCACTTATGTAATATTTTTGGTGTTGCTATGCTGAGTTTTTTGGGATCCGATGGATTATGAGATTATGTTCAGATTGTGTTTGAGTTATATATTTGATTCTCCTCTTTTATATTTATGTTCTAGAGTAATTCTTGTATGTTCTCCTTTGCTGTTTATTGCTTTGGCCAAGTAGTAGGTAGTGACTCCAAGAGGGAGCGTTATGCATGATTGTGGGTTCATGCCCCCCGATGACTAGATTGAGTGACAGAAACATGAGTCTAGGGGATGTGATGTTGCCACAAGGGGAAAAACAATGGTGCTTGTACTTGCGGGTGCAAGGATTGTTTACTTTATGCAAAGTTCTTTAATGCAGTTGTCCGTTGCTTTGAGTTTACACTTTGGGTGGGATTCGCAACTTAATACCAATGAGATGTTCTGGATAGATATCTCAAGGTGGATGATTAGTACGTAGATGAAGATGGATTTCGGTCTACTTGTTTTGGCGTACCGCCCATGCTTTTGAGCCTCTTCCTTTATTTATAGCATAATTAGAATTGGCTTGCGCACATAATCCTGTCAATTGCCCAGGTGTAATTTGTTTACCTCGCATGGCTATTTTATCGTCTTTTGGGAGAGAGACATCACTAGTGAACATCATAGGACCCCGGTCCATATTTCCAATACTGTTTACACCCTCTATCAATTTACTGCTTTATTACTTTTCCGTTGCTATCACTATCATTATTATCCCGTGCGTTTTATCCTTTGTAAACAACAAGGCCGGAGGGATTGAAAACCCCTTTGTACTCGTTTGGAACAAAGCTATCTAGTGTGTGTGCAGGTCCACGACAACCTCTAATCTCTAGCACCGTTGTCACCTTCTTGTCGTTATCAGAGTCCTACTGGAGACAAACCTTGGTATCTTCACCGATGGAAATTTGCTGTTGTCTACATCTCAACCTTCCACTTTGGGTAACCAACGAGGGGCGAGAAGTAAACTCTTGTGACATCAACTATCAGCTATAGGATAGATGATACCTGCGTCTAGAAGCTTGAGAATCTCAGTCCTAACCACGTCCTTCACCCTTGGGTTTAGCCATCGTTGATGATCAACAACTGGCTTAGCATCGGGCTCGAGATTGATAGTGTGTTGGAAAATCGATGGACTAATCCCCTTAAAGTCATCAAGGGTATATCCCAAGGCACCACGGTGTCTGCGAAGTGTCTCCAATAACCGCTCTTATTCAAATCCTGAAAGTTTAGCATTGATAATAACACGATATATTTTCTTTTCATCTAAATAAGCGTACTTGAGCGCATCGGGAAGTGGTTTGAGGTAAAACACCGGGTCTTCTTTTGGTTGTGCTAGGATTCCTAAAGGTTCAACCGGAAGGTTGTGCTTCAGGATAGCAGTTTGTCTTGTGAATATTTCGTCTAACTCATTTCTCTCCTGCATATGCATATCATTCTCGTGGTCTTCCATATATTGCTGCAAAGGATCGTTAGGAGGGATAGCAATAGAAGTAATATTTTCAACAATTTTATCATCACTAGGTAAATTAGTAACACGAGGCTTCTTGGAGAACTTAGGAAAGTTAAATTCATATGGCTCACCATTGAATTCAATAGAAACTTTACCTTTTTTGCAATCTATTATAGCACCACAAGTGCTGAGGAAAGGTCTACCAAAGATAATAGGGCAAAAACTATCTTGCACTTAACCAACTACGATAAAGTTGGTAGGATACTTTACCTTTCCACATAGGACTTCAACATCTCTCACAATTCCAATGGGAGAGATAGTTTCTTTGTCTTTTAGATAAATAGTGACATCAACTTCTTCAAGTTCACATGGTGAAATCTCACCCATGATCTAATAGAGTGAATATGGAATAGAGCTAGCACTTGATCCCAAATCGCATAGCCCGTAATAATTGTGATCTCCTATTTTGACAGATACAACTGGTGTACCTGAAATTGGGCTTTTATTCTTGGTTGTGACAATGTTAGTTGAAACAGCACAAAAATTTATAATGGAATCTGAAACATCATTAGTAACTAAATCTTTAACCACCACAACTTGAGGATCGACCTTGATCAGGTCCGCAGGTTCGTCAGTTCGTCTCTCACTTTTATTTATTATGCCAGTCACAAAAGAGTGCTCCTTTATCCTTGTAGGAAAAGGGGGCTTTTCATAGAAAACTGCAGGAAGAATAGGGTCAGCAACATTTATATCAACAGGTAATTCATTAAAGGGCTTATGATACTGATCCTTCTCCTCCTTGGAAGAGTCAATGTGAGAGGCAAAGTTCTTACAAAAATCAATCATGAGTTGGAAATCAAGACCAATCTTAGAACAAAAGGTATTAATATAATCGGTTTTCACATAGCTCTCAATGTAATCATGCTCATAATTTATAGCGGGTTCAATAGCTTTGTCGATTTCCAAATCTTCAGTGTTCTTCTGGATCCTCTCAATGATATCCCATTTTTCTTCAATGCTTCTTGTTTGGAATACCCCGCTAGAGGAGGCATCCAACATCTCCTTATCCTAACGAGAAAGCCTGGCATAAAAAATTGTAAGAATAATATCTTTGGGGAGTTCATGAATAGAACAATTGAACATTAGGGACTTCAGTCTCCCCCAAGCTTGAGTGATTCTCTCTCCATCACGAGATCAAAAGTTATAGATATAATTCCTGTCTCGATGAATTTCATGAAGAGGATAAAACTTTGTATAAAAGAGAGACATATGCTCTTCCCAATTAAGTAGATGTGAGTTATTGAGGAGCTTATACCAATTTGAAGCTTTAGCTATAAGTGATATGGAGAATAATTTCGCCATGACGAACTCCGTTGACACACCTGCAAGCTTGAATAATGAACATAGTTGTGATAAATATAGTAGTTGTTCACCTGGATGTCTGTCTTCTGCATAAAGATTAGCTAAGACATAATTGATAATACCAGATGGTATTTTGTAAGGCACAATTTTAGTAGGGGTAGGAGTGACCACCACAGTTGTGGAGCGTTTCCACATAAACAACGAACCAAGAGTAGAGGTGTCCATAGGGACAAAGAGCAGCAACAGCAAAACAAAAACAGAAATATAAAAACTTCCTTACCAGCTTCACTTACTAATAGCGCTACGCTCCTCGACAACGACGCCAGAAAATAGTACTTGATGACCCTCAACTGTAGGGGATCGTGTGTATAGTTTTTGATAAATAAGAATGTCAAACCCAACGTGGAGCAGAAGGTATTGGTAAGTGACTTTGGTAAAGAAATAGCTGCAGGAACTGAAAGATAGCTTTTTTAGGGGTTTTCGGTATAAGCAACAAAAAGATTAAAGTGAGAAAAGTGAAAGTCACAGAGGAGTAACAAGTGGCCCAATCCTTATGAGCAAAGGATAGTCATAGCAACTGAACTTATAAAGGCTAAAGCGTTCTTGAGGACACACGGGAGAAATAGTCTCGTGCTTTTGCCATATTCCGCATCGGTACTATGTGCTGTGTTGATAAATGTTGAGTGGGTGGATATTTGCTAGTGCACCCTCTAGACTAAAATAAGTGCACTCTTATGATTAACCATCTTGCAAGCATCCGCAAATACAAGATAGTAATTAAGGAAAAAGCCTAACCATTGTTCCCTTGTGCAAAAGCGTGCGAACTGGGGTTCAGGTTTCTGTCACTCCAACAACCCACCGTAAGAATTTTTTATACACAATGAATTCCCCTAGGTCCTTGATAAGGCGAAGTGTTGAGTGTTTGACTCACACAACACCACTAGGAAAATAACAACACAACTTAAATATCAAGCAACACATATTACTTCAACATCACATGACTACTAACAACTAGACTTCTCCCATGTCCTCAAGAACTAAAGTAACTACTCACAAGACATAAAAGAGATCATGATCAGTGGGGATAAATAGATGATAAACAATCTCGACACAATGATATTTATCCAACAAACTCAATAACATTCATCACACGGTAGCAATCAACACCAGTAGAGTAGAGAGGATAGATAGTACGGATTACAACACAAGTTGGACTTGTGAGGTGAGATTGGAAGAATATGGAGATGGTGTTGATGTTGGGGATGATGTTGATGACGATCTCGATGATGCCCGTGACGATGGTGATGACGATGGCGATGATATCCCCTTCCGGGAGGTGTTCTCCCCGATGGAATCTGCCCACCGGAGATGTCTTTTCTCCTTTGTAGGTTTCCGCCACGAAGAGGGGGCGGAACTCACAGAACTCCTCTCTTTTAGGGTTTTCAGACGACGAGTGATATATAGGCCAAAGGGAGGAGCCGAGAGGAGCCCCAGGGGTCCAGGCGCCCTCCACGCGCGGCCAGGGTGGGGGCCGCGCCAGGTGGCCGCCTGGGCACCCTGGGCCCCCCTCTGGCCCCTATTTTGAGTGTCTTCGTCATCCTTCTGGAAAATACCCTCCGTCGATTTTTAGGTAATTTGGGGGTCTTCTCCTTCAGCAACTCAGCGTCCACTTTTTACCGCTGAATTATGCGGCTGCTGCTGCGGCATCGGAGAGTTGCAAACTGTGTAAAATAAGCCAAAACAACATAAGAATAGCATCGTAACATGAAATATATCAAATTTGGAGGTATCACTTGCAAGGTGTTTATTCATAAGAGTGCACTTCTCTTAGTCTAGAAGGTGTACTAGCATAGATCCACCCACTCAACACTTATCAACACAAAATATAGTATCGACACAGAATATGGAGAAAGCACATGACTACCTCTCCCGTGTGTCCTCAAGAACGCTTTAGCCTTTATAAGTTCAGTTTCCAGGCTTATCCTTTTCTCAAAAGGATTGGTCCACTTTTTGCTCCTCGGTACCTTTTACTTTGTTTGTTTTTACCGTCTTGTTGCTTATATCGAAAACCCCTAAAAAGTTATCTTTCAGTGTTTGCAGTTATTCCTTTACCAAAGTCACTTATCAATACCTTCTACTCCTCGTTGTGTTCGACACTCTTACTTATATAAAACGCTACAATAGATCCCCTACAGTTGAGGGTCATCAGTGGCTAAGTCATTATAAAGACTTCTGGACCTAACAAGTGGGCATACAAGCACATCAGTGGAACACACTAAGGAAGACTCTCTTCTCAAACAAATTCGAAATTATGAGCAGACGCTTACCAAATATGGCCTGGACCAGCCTTGTAATACTCCGACTTAGGGTGACTTCTTTATCATCCCTATGTTTTAACATGGCTGCCAACTTCCTAATACGCTCATCTTTGTTGGAACAGCCGTCTTGAACAGCCTTTAGCTGAATCACCATCTTTTTATGCCGATCCATTGATACGTCCCAAACGTATCTATAATTTCTGCTTGCTCCATGCATGTTTTGTGTTACTTTGCCATGTTTTGCTTGAACTTTTGTACACTTTTGAGCATATTTGGACTAATCTATTAACCCAGTGCACCCAGCTGCCAGTTGTTGTTTTCTGCTGTTCTTGTATTTTAGGTTTTCCGGCAATTAAAAGTGCTCCAAAAATCCGGAAAAATCAGATAAAAAACAGCGACCCTGAAGCTTCCGGAATCACCAAGGCAGCGGAGGGGGGCCACCACCAGGAGGCCAGGAGGGTCCCTGGCGTGGCCCAACCCTAGGCCGCGCCAGGAGGCCTCCTGGCTGCCTGGTGGGTCCGCTCGACACCCCCTCCACCTATATTTAGCCCTCGAGGTGGAAACCCATAATAGAGATCTCTTTTCCGCGAACTCGCCTCTGTACCGCCGCCACCGCCGTTTCAAGATCGGGGCTGCCTGGAGAAGCTGCCCCGGCACCCTTCCGGGAGTAGGAATCCCCTCCGGGAGACCACCCATAGCCATGGACGCCTCCCGAATGTACCGTGAGTAGTCTCCTTTGGACCATGGGCCCGTGACCAGTAGCTATCTGATCTATCTCTCCCCTCTTTGTGCTTCCACTTTCGAGACCTCGTGAGCAGCCTCCCATGATCGAGGCACCTTTGTAATTTTCTGCCGGTGCTATGCTGAGTTTGTTGGGATCTGATGGATTATGAGACTATGTTCAGATTGTGATGAGTAATATATTTGGTTCTTCTCTTTTATATTTTGTTCTTTAGTAAATTCTTGCATGTTCTCCGTTGCCGTATTTTACTTTGGCCAAGTGATTTGTTGCAACTCCAAGAGGGAGCGTTATGCTTGATTGTGGGTTCAGGCCCTTGATGTCTAGCTTGAGTGACAGAAACATGAGACTAGGGGATGTGTTGTTGCCACCATGGATAAAACAATGGTGCTTGTACTCGCGGGTGCAAGGATTTTTTACTTTACGCAAAGTTCTTTTAATGCAGTTGTCTGTTGCTTTGAGTTTACACTTTGGGTGGGATTCGCAACTTAATACTAGCGAGATGTTCTAGATAGATATCTCAAGGTGGATGATTCGTAGTAGATGCAGTTGGATTTCGGTCTACTTACCTTGGCGTACTGCCCATTTCTTTTGAGCCCTTCCTTTCTTTGCAGCATAGTTAGCATTGTGGTGCCTTCATAATCCTGTCAATTACCCAGCTGTGATTTTTTTACCTCGCTAGAACTTTTATCGTCTTTTGGGAGAGAGACATCACTAGTGAAAATCACGTGACCCGGGTCCATCTTCACATTATTGTTTACACCCTCAATTTACTTTCAGTCTTTACTTTCAGTTGCCACTATTATTATCTCTTGCGTTGATCCTTTGTAAACAGCAAGGCCAGAGGAATTTACAACTCCTCTGTACTCGTTGGGAGCAAAGTTATTTGTTGCTGTGTGCAGGTCCACGTCAACAGCCTAATTTCTGGCGCCGTTGTCACCTACTTGTATCTCTTGGAGTCCTACTGGTTCGATAACCTTGGTATCTTCACCGAGGGAAATTTTCTGCTACGCTACATCTCACCTTCCACTTGGGGTAACCAACGAGGAGTGAGAACTATCCTCACCGTATCATCCATCAACAAGGATATTCACATTTCAGCCTCTTTTAGATGACCGGCTTGATGGATGACTCACTGCTTCAAAGTTGCAACGACACCTCCAGAATTACTAGCTATACTCTGCATACAAAGTCGTTCGGGGTAATACTCTTATTCCTCGGCTTAATGATCTAAATCATTATCCAGACTCATGGGGCCTACAGTACCCACAAAATGATACAAAAAGTTACCTCGTATTTCCTCTTCATTAGCCCAAGGACGTCCCGTTGGCGATCCATGTGGCCCACCAGAGTATCATACAACTTAGAGAGGGTCAACTCCTCTTCTAAGGAAGTCGATCTTTGGCTACACTCTAGTCTTTTCTCTCCGACAGAATGAATCCCGGGTGCTGATGGACCCGAAAAAACTTGGTCTTTATCTGGAAGCCTAATAAAAAATAGAAAATTATTATTTCCTTAAAAAGGAAAAAATAAAAATAAGGTATATTTACCCTTTGATTGCTTTATAATCCAAGGAGTGGTCATCATATAAATCAATGACTGGGATCAACTCAGGCAGATTCACGCCAGTCGAGGAAGACAACCGAACCGGTAAAGACATCTCGTCTTGATGATCTAAGTCCTCAGAGTCGGAAGACTCAATCCTTCGTCTTTTACCGGCTCTTCTCGCTGAAAGAATAAAAAGTGTAATTCGGATCGATGTGGAAATAGATAGGATAGAGAAAATGAAGATGAAAGAATAATACCCCCTCCTCGAAGGAGTCGTCCAGTTCCTTGTCATGACTAAAGTGTTGGTCAAATTCAAAATCTTCATCATAACCTACTGTGATGAAAGGAGCGTCCGCTAAAGTCCATGGATCTGGCTCCGGTATGAAATATGACTTCAGTCAGTCAACTCATCGTACAAGGAAAAGGACGATAAAAACGGCACGACTTAAGCCAAAAGGATTCCCAATGTATTGATTTCATAAAGGAGTACAAAAGGGAACTTTTTACAACAAAGGAATTGAGAGACCAACATCCCAAGGAACTATGACTTATACATGTGTGCTCATGCTGGGATGATTGGGACTACTCCATCCAGCGTCAGGCATCATCACAGACAAAGGAAACTCTTAAGTCTGCTTGCGAGCACCCCTTGGGATCGGCTTGATGTCCTTCTCATAGCTAGAGTAGCTATCACCACCTCCTCGGACTTGAACTCATTCATCTGAAGATGAGTCGGAGGAGTCCGAGCTGGCGATGATTTTCTCACTCCTAGAGCTTGTAGCAGGAGAACGAGGAGAATCATCTCCTCCCCCTGAGCCGGCTTCCTTGGCACTCTCCACACAACACTCCAGGAGATCACCATGGATGTCAAAATCCCTCACCAATAGGGAGTCTTTCCCATCAATCTACAGAAGAGGCAGTCTCCTCTCGGAAGATTATACCATCGGGCAAAGGTTTTCCACCCTTTCCTCAAGAACATCGATCCTTCTTCCTCAAAACTTACCTCCACCCAAATGGGGCCGTATGGCCACCCATACACGCGGAGAAATATGCAAGGGGGCTCAAGATCCGACATGGCAATACCAAAGGAGAGGGGAAGCTCGAGATGATTGCAGATGCGGGAGCGGATCTTTACCACGAAGTCATGAGCAGGATTTCCCTCATGAAAAACTGGGTTGCGGATGATGGCCGCAGCACCTGCACGACCGCCGCGACCACGCCTGGAGTGGCCTCCTCGTCCTCAACCTCGATGACCGCGGCCCCTAGACCTCTGGCTGGCACTAGGGCCTGTCTTTTTAGGCTCACGAAGGCGAAGCTTGGTAGGCATGGCGGAAGAAGAAGGAAGGAGAGGAAAAGATGCGAGAGCAGCAAAGTCATGTATACGAATTGCAAAAATGCCCTAGTTTAAATAGATTGTTCTAAGGGAAAAGCAGTAAATTCATCCGGGTCGGTGGTAAAGATTCCCACGTTAGTATTCAATGTAGGATACTCGCCGATTCCCCATACGACGGGACTTAACGGCGACGCCTCGATATCCGCAAGGCTTGGATCACATTCACATTTTGATATGATTTGTTCAAAAATGATACGCCTTCTGTGCTGACTGGATCCAACGATCCTAAGAACGCAGACTCCAAAACTTGCCAAGTCTGGATAGCAAAGTCACTCGAAGAAGATTGCCCTAAAGTCAGCTTTACGCCAATCTTGGGGGCTACCTTTGGGGGATGACTCGCAGACTCGGAAGAACTAGCAGAGAAGGCCTCACAACAAAACTAAAGAGGGAGCCGGCCCACGGCCCGGCTAATCAAAATTAAGGCCCAGAAGAAAGGTTCGGCCTGCGAGCTGAACCGACCTGCAAGATGAAGATTAAAGCCAAGAAGGAAGGAGTCCAAGCTACCTTGAAGAACAAGACAAGTCATCAAAGAGATAGAATATGACTCTATCTTATTGATAGTCGGTTTCCTTGTAAAGCCCTAGGACTCGGCGTGTATATAAGCCGAGGCCTTGGGACGTCCTAAGGGCGAATCAATCTAGCATAGTTCTTGAGACACCGGCGAACCCTAGCGCCCTTGTAATCGAGATCTCCCACATATAATACAAGAAAAGAAGGAGTAGGTCTTTACCTTATTGAGGGGCCGAACCTGGGTAAATTCCCGTGTCTCCCTTCTCCCGATCTACAGATCAACTCTCCACTGATCGAGTCTCCCTCCTTGACACAGTCGTAGTTAAGTCCCACAATCAAGTTCTCTATGAGGACATCTGGCGTGATTTTCCCACGATAGACTCACCGAACGAGTTCTCTCTCGGAGGCACAAAGTGCGATGACTTTTCCTTCGAGCAATTAGTCGACACAGTGATATTTCTCTCGGTGGGCTATCTTTGGGTTTTAAGTTGAGTAGAGAAAATTCAATTTGACTAAGATTTCAACTACAAAACCCTCCTGATAGTACGATTTTTCCTACGACTCAAGAAAGTAAAAGAGAAACTAGCAAAAATACTAAGTCTTCATCCAGCTTCAGCTTTCTCCTTGTTGTGACAGCTTCAGCTTTCTCTTGATGGGGTCGTCCTCCATCAAAGGCTTCGGTATATGTCTGCATCTTCGCTGCAGTGAGTTGTCCTTCGACCTTCTACTTGCAAACTCCATTCTTTAGGAACCTAGATATCTTTTTATACTCAAAAACAATATTAGGTCCTCTACTGCTTTGTCCAACAATCTCCAAAAACTAAGTGGAAAAACTTTCTCTTACAATCTCCCCCCTTTTGGAAGATTGTTGATAAAAAAAGCATCGACAAATAATTGAAAGAATTGTATTACGATGAAAAAAACAGACCTAAGATAGTTGATATACTCCGCCTTGATGTATGCACGGAAATTGAAAATTTTCAGAGAAGTGCACATTTGACAGGGAATGACTCGAGGGATATCACCAATATCTTAGCGAGAAAGATTGCAATCCAGAAAATATCCAATCAGAAATTTTGCATTCTCCTCGAATGACCTGTGAACTTATGTGATAAATAAATTCCTGGAAGATGGTTATTTATCGCAAGCATAGCATATAGATATCTTACGGTAAAGTAGCAGTTAATAGATCTACTTAGAGTTAGTTACAACCAGATCAAATAAGAATCGGAAGTTTGTTGAAACTACTCAAAAACCAAAACCCTTAACCCCGTGGAAAACTATTTATTCGATGCAGCACATTCTCTCCCTTTTTGTCAATAATTGAACAAAAAGATTGAGACGGGGTCGAGAGAAATCCTAGTCTCTTGAGCGCCGACGGCGACATCGAGAGAATTTCACGGGCGGTGAAGCTCATGGCCTTGTTATAGAAGGATGATGACGGTAAGGGCGACCACCACGAGGAGTAATCTTGGTGCGGAAGGAGTGCTGATTGCCAGAAGAATCAAGCTGAGATTCTTTAGGAGTCTTGGGGCTTCTTGGAAGGGGAGAGTAACTCTCGTGGCATGTTGATCTTCGGGGTTGGAGTCAGAGGAGATAGCGTCCGTTGTGATGTGGTAGTAGTCATCCAAGCAGAGAACATCGCTATTCTTCGGCAGGAGAGGAATGTTGGAATCTAGTCGAACGACACGATAATCATTTGTCCAGTGCCTTTGTAAATGAGGAGGATTTTCTTCGAAACCACAGCGCTGCAACTGACCGAGAGAATTTAATTTTCTGAGACCTTTCCAATCTTGGAGAATAAATTCACGAAGGAGTTGATTATTGTTCATAGTGATGTTTCGGAGATGATTTATCTCATTTATCATGGTTTGATTTTGCACACGATCTTCATCGATGAAGTGATGGAACATTTGTTGAGATGAAAGTGAAATCTTCATGTGATGAACTGGCTTGATGACTTTTGAGTGAATGTTTCGTTCAGTCACATGATCCCTTATTCCAACATTCTTGGCAAAAGGATCATTGGGGCGAGCAATAACCTTCAACACTTCCCTGACTGGAGGAGTTAATATCAAGGGATAAATAGAAACGGGGAATGGCCCGCCCCGAGAGTAATTTCAAATAGCCATGAGCCATGGTGCAAAAGGTTTGAGAGCAATGTGTTCATCTGCACAGGACACCATGGTGCGAATGAAGTAGTCTTCAAAGTTGAAGGTAAGACAATTGACTAGATTCATGATGGCATGTTGAATTTCATTGGGAATTGTAAAATCACCATGCACATCCAGCATGGGCATCAAAGTCTTCGACAAAATGTAGAACCAATATTTAGCTTCGAAGATCAAATGCTTCGGCTTGGGTTCATTTGGATAATTGTCTCCAATGACATCAGGATCCATCAACACAGAAAATTCAGCTGGAGTCATAGCAGGAAAATCATGCATCTTGTGGGGTAATCCTTCAAACCGAGGCAAATTTCTCACTGCCAGAAGTTCATCGACAGTTAAGTGAAAGTCTTGGCCTGGGATCATGTAGTCAAACTTCCAAGTGCTCGGTCGGGTGTGATATCCAGTGACATACAAGGTGGCGTAGAATTATTTGATAAGCTCTGGGTTGAAACCAGTGCCGAGAGAAAACATCCTATGCGCATGAAGTCCATCAATTTTTTTGGCAATGTTCTTGAAACAAGTTGTTGCATACAACAAAGGCATGTCCAGATACTAATGCTTGAATATCTTTTCCTTGTTCATCAAAATACGAGCATAGTATATGGCTTGTTCTTGAGTCCAGAACCGAAGGGAATATGCATTTCTTGGAGCATTATAAGGGGTTGCCCCGAAGAAGTATGGCTTGTGCTCAAGACGTCTGAAGATGGGACCTCCACGACGAACATCTAAGCGAAACAATGGCAACATCTCTCTTGGATGAGCTGAATGCAGTAGGTCATCGATGGGAAAATCATCCATCACATTATCTTGGAATTGCGGGCTAGAGGCATCAACACGAGGTTGTGAAGATGGCACATTGATTATATCCTGAGCTGGAGCAGCTGCAGCAGAGGGAATTTGCTCAACATTTTCTTCGACGGCATCTCCTTCGTCGGCATTTTGTACTTTGCCGACCTCTTCAGTTTCTATGGCCTCAAGATCAACATCCAGTTGTTCTTCAACATCAACCATCTCTTCATTTGAGGAAGCAAAGGAGGATGATGAATATCCTTCGGACCTCTCGTCCCCGGAGCCATCTTTAGCAGCATCGCCTTCACCTTCAATAACTAGCGGTGCGTTACGGCGAGGGGAAACAGTGGTGACATCCACATCTTCCTCTTCTGGATCAGTACGGGCCGAGGAAAAATCCTATTCAGTTTCGGGAGGAAGAAGAGCAAAGGCATATTTATTGATCAGAGCATTTTTCTCGATCACAACAGGAGCACTAGGGTCAGCTTATTGTTGCGGAGGTGTCGCTTGACGAGCTGGAGTTGGAGCTCGGGGTGGAGTTGCTTCTCGGGGAGGAGTTGGTTGGCGAGGAGGAGTAGGTGCTTTAGGTGGTGTTGGTTCTCGGGCAGGGGGTGCAGTATCTTCTTCTTCAAAGTCTTCTCTGACGTCCCACATCCAGAGGTATTGGTAGCATCTTTCTCGGGAGACTTTCTCTTTCGAGATTGTCTCTCGACGAGAGAAGCGTTGTGTGTCTTGCACATATCAGCCACAATGTGTCTAATCTTGGTATGGATAGTTGTGATGTTTTTTGTTGAGTTTTCCTTAACTCAGCAAGGGCAGAGAGTTTGGACTTGAAGAAATTCTTAGAAACTTCATCTTCTGTTTCTTCTCGCAGTTGATCAGCATAGAAAATTTCTTGGTGACGGTCCTTGTGATCTTGGGAAAAATAATCGGTCCAGCGAGTCATGTACTTTTCCACTCGAGCCTCGATTTCCTTCGGGACAAAGTCCTCAGGGGAAACATCGCTTAGAGGTGGTGGCCTTCTTCCAAAGAGTGCTAGTTATGTCAACTGCATCGCACTTGGTCTTGTTGAGGTAAAGAGCTTCATTGGAGCTCTCTTCATCTTGTCAAGCTTCAGGGGCAGAGGTGACAGAGGGGGAGCAGATGTTGGTGTAGCACGAGGAATTTGAGTAACTTGTGGATTCATACGAGCCTATTTTGCTTTCTTCTCGGCCACCCTGGTGGCCTTGATAGCATCAACGTTCTTCTTCACGGCACATGAGGTCGGAACCTTTTCCTTCGAGGCACTAGCAGCCACAACATTTTCCTTCACAGCACGGAGGGTTGCAGACTTTTCTTTCGCGGCACTAGGGGCCACAACCTTCTTGAGCTCAACAACAGTTGTAGCAGCTTGTTGTTCTCCTTCGGAAACCTTTGCCAAAAGGCGCTGAGTATCATATTTCTCGGAGACCAGATGGAGTATTCCCAACTGTTTGGCAACCTCAGCTTTCTTGCTTTCTGGTTGTCCGTAGAAATTGAGCAGCTTGGCCTTCTCTAGATCAGAATCTTCGAGTTCCTTCTTCTTGGCGATCCTGGCCTTCCTTTCGCTCAGAGATTCTTTATCCTCAGGCACAACGGTTTGCTTCCCCTTGGCAGTAGCAGTTGACTTGGTTCCACGAGGGGGATCTAGTGCAACAATAGCAAGAGGGGGATCTGTGACCAGATTGGTCATATCAATTGTTTTTCGAGGAGCCGTTACCACGGAATTCTGGATCCTGACACTCTTGGAGCCAGGGTTTTTCTTCGGTGTCTTTTTCTTCGGTGGGGATGGAAGATGAGCAGATTTATCATCGGTGTTTGTACCTTCATCTTCTTTCTCGGTGCTAGCCTCTTCTGCTTCAGATGTTGCTTCTGGTGGCAAAGCAATATCAACCTTTTTCATGCGGTTGGCAGATTTCTTACCTATCTTGGAGTTGGCACTTGGGCCTGCACCTTGTGCAACTTCCTCGGTGCCAGCAGCAGCAGCATCCTTCTTGGCCTTTGCTAATTTTCTCTTTTCTTCTCGTTCGGCTCGAGCATCTACTATCTCCTGAAAATTAGCAACAATTTTCAAAGTGGAGGGGTGAGCATTCTTGGGAGGATTAGATCTATTTGCTCGAGTCCAGCTAGGCTTCAAGGCTGTGACATCAGACCATGGGTGTTTCAGTGCAAATAGTACTTCCCAACGAGGAATAATGTCCTTGTATTGATACTACCGAAGAGCTTGGAACCTGCGAATCTCTTGAAGTTTCTTGTCTCTCGTCTTTGCATCTTCTGATGAGTTATCTGGCGTTCAGAGATTTTTCTCGATGATGAGATCCACAGATAAACCTTCTGAATTGTTCTTAATCTTTTCTCTGCCATCAACACACTTGGGTTTCCTAATATTTCCTATGTTATCAGACATTTTCCTGCGAACGGAGAGAGGTACGAGGGAAAATAGACAAGATATGAACATGTACCAAAAGTATTTTCAAAGGGAAAACATTTTGAACGCATCAAACATATAGAGAGATTCAAGTTTGTTGCAAGTTTTCATACAAGTACTAGACTAGATTTCCATCGAGTGTAAATCTAACAAATAACTAGTATGAACAAAGTGCATAAAGAGTAAATCTATCAATATGAATCGGTGAGATTTGATCTAAGTCAGAAATTCCAGAACGGGTGAGGGATTTCATACCTAGATCTGATGGGAAAATGAAGGAATCACTAGAAATAAGTTTCCCAAGGTGCAAAGATCCTAACGGATCAAACAGACCTGATAAAAGAAAATAGAATCAAGAACAAATATGAAGCTCGATGAACAGAGAAGGGGTCGATTCGAGTTCGGCATATCACATACAATAGCTTGGTGATGTGAGACTCCTACGGCGGCGCGGATGAAGATCGGCGACGACGAGGAAATACTCCGGTGGGATCCTTCCGGTAGTTCAGCGGTGATGTCTATGCACGCTTCTATTCTTGTAGACTATGTTGGGCCTCCAAGCGCAGAGGTTTGTAGGAGAGTAGCAATTTCCCTCAAGTGGATGACCTAGGGTTTATCGGTCTCAGGGAAGTAGAGGTTGAAGATGGTCTCTATCAATCAATCCTACAATTAAGATACAAGAAGTCTCTTGTGTCCCCAACACACCTAATACAACTAGGAGTTTTATAGGTGCACTAGTTCGGCGAAGAGATGGTAAAATACGAGTGATAGGTGTGGCAAAGCAATGTAATATAAATCTATAATAAAAAGTGCAGAAAGAAAACAAGTAGTAAACATGAGCGCAAACGATATTGCAATGGTGGAAACAAGGCCTAGGCTTCATACTTTCACTAGTGGCAAGTCCCAACAACGTTAACATAGTCTAATCACATGATATTTCCACTAAAACATGCATTGGAAACGTACTCGGAGCTCATTCCTTTGTGTTCAAGAGAGGAAGAGAATTGTTTAGTTCTACAACAGCACACCTTATAGTTCATAGTTCTCGTCTCGGGATTTCCCAATGTCACCGCGTCCATCCAAAGAGTGTACCACAATCACCACAACATATCTCAAGGATAGTCAAAGACAAGCACCAAGAGACTCTCAATCTTAAATCCACACACAAAAGAGGAAATCATTCATGAAAATATTCTTCTAATCAATGTCCAATAGACCGTTGTCACCTTGGTCTCGGGGATTATACTAGATAAAGACAAGTGAGTACATCAAATCCAATACATATAAGAAGGGGAAACATCAGGGGATCATCCTAGATTAACATAGCCTATGATTACAATCAAGATCACATCATGGGAGAGAGAATTGACCACATAGCTACTGTAGAAACCTCAGCCCCGAGGAGGAACTACTCCCGCATCATGGAGGGAGGAAGCAACATCGATGGAGATGAATCTGGGGCACTTCCCCGTCTCTGCAGGGTACCGGCACAGGAATTCTGGTGCCCCGAAGCTTGTTGGCGATGGAAGCGGAGATCGGATTTTTTTCAGGAGAAAAGGGTTCTGGAATCAGGGTTTCCTCCACGGGGGTAAAAATAGGTCCAAAGGGGGGCACCAGGGGTGGTCCCAGTCTTCCAAGCGGCCTGTGGGCGCGGCCTCCCCCTAGGTCGCATCAGGTGGCCGCCTAGATGATAGGTGGGCCCCCTCCGGCTCTCCTTCGGGCATATGGACTCTTCTGGAACGCTGATTTTTTGTATATTTTTCCCAGAATTTTCTGGAACTTTAAGTAATGGGAAAACCTAAAATACAAAAACAGCAGAAAACATAAACTAGCATTGTGGTGCACTGAGTTAATAAGTTAGTCCAAATATGATCAAAAATGTATGAAAGTATCAAAAGCATAGCTATATCAACCAAAACATGCATGGAGCAAGCATACATTATAGATATGTTTGGGACGTATCAACATCCCCAAGCTTAATTCCTGCTCGTCCTCGAGTAGGTAAATGATAACAAGCATAATTTATGTGGTAACATGCTACCAACCTTATAAGAACTTTTAAGTAAAGCAATCAAGGCATGTAATTAAATTTAAGTCATAACAAGCAAGAGTCTATATTAGCATTGAAACAAGCAACATAAGAACATAAAGGTGCAAGAGATCTTGCTGTCCGTGACTCGAATGTCTCCAAATAGTGTTCGCGTGCAAGAAGTGGGAGATGGGAATACAAGAGAAAAACATAGTGTTTTTTTGGTAGAGAACTCAATCTAATAAAGTTTCACACTTAGTCCTCTTTGGAATCTTATGTTGACTCGTCCCCAGACCACTAGCCAGGTACAAGTCAAACTGATCCACTCCCTTTCGATATTTTGAGCACTCATGAAATGGATGAGTGTAAGCAAGAAAATTGACACTTAGGATGGCAAAGAGAGAGAGAGATGGTGGAGGAGGAAGACAAAAAGGTGAGAAAGGCTCACATCAATGAGGACAATCATAGGTGAGAACGCCAAATGATAGATTTGATGTGATGATTAGGGATTACCTTGCAACGGATGCACATGTGAGATATGAGAAGGTCTCCAATGGAACTAGTGGGGTTGCATCCAACTTGCTTGCTCACGAAGACCTAGAGCTCATTTGAGGAGTCTCATCATTACAATATACAATCCAGGTTCTATAGCGTAAAGGTCCCCACATAGCTATATGCATATATGATCGTCTCTATGGAGTACAAGATATAAAAGGGAGTATGAGTGTGGATCTCTCATAAGGAATAGTAGTGTTGCCCCCTTCTCTCTTTTTATTCTCTTTTTGTATTTTTTTGGTGCCCCCCATGGCTCTTTCTATTTAACTCTCATTTGTCCTCTTTGGGATCTTTTAAATTTTTTCCTCTTTGGGATCTTTTCCTCACTTAGGGGCAACACTGTATTTTACAAGAAGTATAGATGATCTTTCACACTTTACAAAAGTACTCAGCATAAAGAAGAAGAAGAAGAGGAAGATATCATGATGTATGAAAATGTATGCCTCTGCCAGTGTACCAGGAACATATATGACATGAAGATCAAGTCATGAGAAGATGGATGTTGCATGGCAATATATCTCGGGAAGGCTATGGAAATGCCTTGATAAGTAGGTATGGTGACTGTTTTGAGGAAAGATATAAGGAGGTTTATGATGCCATAGCGTATCATGCCATGGTTTTGGATGCACCGGCGAGGTAGGAGCCAACTCTCGGAGTGAGAAAAGGCAACGCACGGTACCGAAGAGGCTAGCAAAAATGAGGAGGTGGAAGTGTCAACTTTCTAATACTTACATTAGTCCGAAGAACTCATGCACTAATTATCGGTAACTCTCAGTCTAATCAGGAGGTTCACAAAGAGACAAGTACCCTGAGGAGGAGTGTATGGGGGTTTGGTTATCCTTGCGCATCCTCGACTCATGGTACTTGAGTGTACTCTAATATCCGATCCCTCCAAAGATTAGTGATCCATCTAGTACCTAGAGTTCTCAACTAATTTTTGAAGTTTTTGAAAATAAATACGGATTGCCCAAAATACGACATATAATAACTAATATACTAGAGCTCTTGACACCACAAGTTCCAACATTAATCACAACAATACCTCAAAACTATTGCAAGTTACTACTACAATTGACTAGCATCCTCAATTACCTACTTTAAGTCAAGACACACAACCTAGTGCAACGAGACAACTCTCTAAACAATATAAACATGAAAACTCAAGAGAGTTCCAGAAACAAACTAAAAAAAAGCTCTTAAAAAGATAAGCATGAAAACTAAGAGCTAAACATCACAACAACTACGAAAAGATAAAGAACACACAACAAAAGAAAGATAAGCATGAAAATCCTATGATGTGTTCTAGTTTAAAGTGGAGTATGTTTCTCTCCCACACAAATAAATATGGGTTCTAACTTGTTATGAATAGCAAGCAAAGAAAAAGAAAACTAAAAATCAAAGAGCAAGACGCTCTAAGCATAGCACATAATGCATGAATTGATGAAAATATAGTGGAACGAAGGATGAACTGATAATTGTCGATGGAGAAGGGGATGCATGGGGGCATCCCCAAGCTTAGATATTTGAGTCTCCTTGGATATTTATTGGGGGTGCATGGGGACATCCCCAAGCTTGAGCGTTTGACACTCCCGGATCTTCTTTCATCCTCCTCCTTCGCACAGTTGAAAACTCCCTTCATACATAACTCATCATAAGCTGATTAGAGTTTTTAGTACCCATAATAAAAAAAATTGCCTCTACTGAAAATAATGATATTCTTGAAGGGCTACTGTTTCTCAAAATTCCCCAAAAGTTTTTGCAAAGAAAAAGCTAGCGCAAGACTTGCAAAATGGAGAAAATGCAAAACAAGGAAGAATCTATGAAAAACAGACCAGGCGGTAGTAAATAATTTTATTGGGGTACTTCTTCCACTCAAATAAAAAAACACAGAACATACGCTCGAAATATAATTTTATAGAGCACGCTTTCAAAAAAAAATCAGATCAAACAGATGATATGGTGATTTTAGCCGAATTTTTCCGTCCAAGGACAAAATCTATTTTCTGGACAGCATGTCACAACTTTTGAACTTTTTTGCAATCGGTGGATAAACTTGGTACAAAGCTTGAAAATAAAGATACAATGATGTTGCTACAGTAGTAAAAAGCACCAAGACACACTAAAAACTGAAAGTAAAAACTCAAAGTAAAGATAACAATGGTTTTCTCCCTAGAGATCTTTATTTATAGCCATAAAGATAGGCTTAAGATTTTAATGATGCTCTCGTAGGAATAAGAGTTGAAGAACAAAAGAGAGCATCAAGAAGCAAATACCAAACACATTTAAGTCTAACATGCTTCCTATGCATAGGAATATTGCAATAGAATAATTCATTTAAGCACAAAGCAATAAACGTAGGAAGGCAAAACAAGTGCAGCTTCAAAACCTTCAACATAAAGAGAGGGAACATGATACTATTAAAATATCTATAAGCATATGTTCCCTTCTCATAATATTTTTCAGTGGGATCATGAATAAACTTAACAATATAATTATCACATAAAGCATTGTTACCATGATCCACATGCAAAAGGGTACTCTTAATATCAACATAAGCATAATCTTTCTCATTGGTAATAGTGGGAGTAGGACTATCATAGACAACTTGAACACTATAGATTAATTGTGTATTAGGAAGATGTTGTTCAACAAGGGAGTAATTCCCTCCATGATTATGACAAGTTTCATAAGGGTAATTTCTCCTTATGTCATAGGTACCTTTACAATCACTATAGATAGGAGTTATAACATCATCATAGTAGAGAAGAGCATTATCCTTGCTAGCAACTATATTTGTAAACATGTTGTATTTATTCTTACTAGCAAAAGAATTATCAATTACCACATCACTAATGGGTAAAGGACTTGCAATCCTATCATCCCCAAGCTTAGAGCTTTCCATATCATCACTCTCAGAGTTCGTACAAAAAAGTTTTTCAAGATCATAAGTAGCATTATCATCTTTTTCCAAATCACAAAAAGTAACATGCATATAATAATCAAAATCATCTTGAATTGTTCCTATGGACTTAACATCTGGATAATAATGAATGCAATCAATCTCACCATCCTCCATAAAATTATGTCAATTGGGATAAAAGTTGATGCGAGGAATATGCTCAGGCCAGGTTGATACCCATTCTTCTTCCTTCTTTCTCCTGTTCCTCCTCCTCTTCTTTTTCTTCTTCTTCACCTTAGGAGGGAGTGGTTGGAGATGAAGTTTCTCCACATATCCTGGTTTATCATTAGAAACAATAGGGGAAACTTGGGAGAAACTATCCTTTTTATTAGTAGAAATATAAGAGACATTTTTATAATTTGGTAAGTTACCTCCTTTCTAATCTTACTTATGTAATCATTTTCATGGCAATTAACAACACAATAGAGATGGCAATTTTTCAAAGTGTTGTTTATTCCTAAGGCATTAACATCTAGCCAAGAAGTCTTTTCTGATAACTCTTCACACATAAAAAATACCATAAGTTCATCATAATGATCAGCGGTGATCATGTTATCACACAATTGCTTAACAATTATGTTTTGAAAGTGCATGCATTAAAAATTAAAGTGACCCTCTATACAGCAAAGTTCACAAGTAAAAGGATAAAGGTCACACAATTCTCTAGCAATTTCATTTAAATATTTGACCCAAGTGATTGTTCTTTCATGCTTATGTTGCTTACAATACTTCTCTTCTTCAATCATAGGCCTTTCACAAGGTCTATCCACCCCCAAAAATTAACATGCTTATATAAAACTTCATTTTCAGGAATTGGATCATGCATGTTTCAATCATCATGAACAATTTCATTTTCTTTGTAAATCTCTTTACAATATTCATGATGCTTGATCCAATTCTCCTTAGGCATATTAAGATGTGAAGCAAAAGATTTGAGGAAATCAACAAGGAGTTGAGAATAAAGCCCAAACTTAGCACTAAACTTATTAAAAGTTGCAGTTTAAACAAAGGACTTAATGCAATCATACTCATAACATATACCTGAATCTTTACCTTTGTCGATCTCCCAATTTTCGGTATTGCGTTGAATTGTTTCAAGGAGTTCCCATTTAGCATAGATACGTCCAAAATGCATCACTATTTTATATAGTAATTCTTTCTTATTCATTGATACATTTCCTGATATGATGCTATTCTTATGTTGTTTTGGCTTAATGTACACAGTTTGCAACTTTCCAATGCAAAAGCAGCAGACGCAGGATTCGGCGGTAAAAAGTGGACGCTAAGTTGCTGAAGGAGAATACCTCCAAATTACCTAAAAATCGACGGAGGGTATTTTCCAGAAGGATGATGAAGACACGCAAAATAGGGACCAGAGGGGGGCTATAGGGTGCCCAGGCGGCCACCTTGCGCGGCCCCCACCTTGGACGCGCCGGGAGGGCGCCTGAACCCCTGGGGCCACTCCCGGCTCCCCCTCTGGCCTATATATCCCTCGTCGTCTAAAAACCATAAAAAGAGGAGAGTTTCCCGAGTTCCGCCGTTGTTCCTTGGTGGAAACCAACAGAGGAGAAAAGACATCTCCGACGGGCAGATTCCGACGGGGAGAACACCTCTGAGAAGGGGAGATTGTCGCCGTAATCATCACCATCGTAACGGGAATCATCGAGATCATCATCAACATCATCCCCAACATCAGCACCATCTTCATCTTCATCCAATCTCACCTCACAAGTCCAACTTGTGTTGTAATCCGTACTATCTACCCTCTCTACTCTACCGGTGTTGATTATTACCATGTGATGAACGCTATTGAGTTTTGTTGGAGAAATATCATTGTGTCTAGATTTTTTATCATCTATTTATCCCCACTGATCATGATCTCTTTTATGTCTTGTGTGTAGTTACTTTAGTTCTTGAGGACATCGGAGAAGTCTAGTTGTTAGTAGTCATATGATGTTGAAGTAATATGTGTTGTTTGATATTTAAGTTGTGTTGTTATTTTCCTAGTGGTTTTGTGTGAGTAAAACACTCAATACTTCTCCTTATAAAGGACCTAGGGGAATGCATTGTGTATAAAGAATGCTTACGGTGGGTTGCCGGAGTGACAGAAACCTGAACCCCAGTTCGCATGCTTTTGCACAAGGGAACAATGGATCATCGATCGTATTGCTATGGTTAGGCTTCTACCTTAATTACTATCTTGTATTTGCGGATGCTTGCAAGGTGTTTAATCATAAGAGTGCACTTATCTTAGTCTAGAGGGTGTACTAGCATAGATCCACCCACTCAACACTTATCAACACAGCACATAGTACCGATACGGAATATGGCGAAAGCACGTGACAATTCTCCCGTGTGTCCTCAAGAACGCTTTAGCCTTTATAAGTTCAGTTGCTAGGCTTGTCCTTTGCTCAAAAGGATTGGGCCACTTGTTACTCCTCGGTGCCTTTTACTTTACTCGCTTTTACCTTTTTGTTGCTTATAATGAAAACCCCTAAAAATCTATCTTTCAGTTCCTGCAGCTATTTCAATACCAAAGTCACTTACCAATACCTTCTGCTCCTCGTTGGGTTCGACACTCTTATTTATTGAAAGCGCTGCAAACGATCCCCTACAGTTGAGGGTCATCAAGTACTGTTTTCTGGCGCCGTTGCCGGGGAGCGTAGCACTATTAGTAAGTGAAGCTGGTAAGAAAGTTTGTATATTTCTGTTTTTTTGTTTTGCTATCGCTGCTCTTTGTCCTATGGACACCTCTACTCTTGGATCGTTGTTTATGGGGAGACACCCCACAACTGTGGTGGTCACTCCCACCCCTACTGAAATTGTGCCTTACAAAATACCATCTGGTATTATCAATTATGTCTTAGCTAATCGTTATGCATGAGATAGACATCCAGGTGAACAGTTGCTTTATTTATCAAAACTATGTTCATTATTTAGGCTTGAAGGTGTGTCTCTGGAGTTCTTCATGAAGAAATTATTCTCCATATCACTTATAGATAAAGCTTCAGATTGGTTTAAGCTCCTCGATAACTCACATCTACTTAATTGGGAAGAGCTTATGTCTCTCTTTTATACAAAGTTTTATCCTCTTCATGAAATTCATCGAGACAGGAACTACATCTATAACTTTTGCTCTCGTGACGGAGAGAGCATCGCTCAAGCTTTAGGGAGACTTAAATCCGTAATGTTCAAATGTCCTATCCATGAACTCCCCAAAGATATTATAATTACAAATTTTTATGCCAGGCTTTCTCGTCAGGATAAGGAGATGTTGGATGCCTCCTCTAGTAGGGTATTCCAAACAAGGAGCGTCGAAGAAAGGTGGGATCTCATCGAGAGGATCCAGAAGAATACTGAAGACTGGGAAATCGATAAATGTATTGAACCTGCTATAAATTATGGGCATGACTACATTGAGAGCTATGTGAAAACCGATTACTTTAATACCTTTTTTTCTAAGATTGGTCTTGATTGCCAGCTTATGATTAGTTTTTTAAAGAACTTTACCTCTTACATTGACTCTTCTAAGGAGAAGAAGGATCAGTATCAGAAACCCTTTAAAGAGTTACCTGTTGATATTCATGTTGCTGACCCTATTCTGCCTGCAGTCTTTTATGAAAAGCCCCTTTTCCTACAAGGATAAGGGAGCACTCTTTTATGACAGGCATAATGAATAAAAGTGAGAGAAGAACTGACGAACCTGAGGACCTGATCAAGGTCTATCCTCAAGTTGCTATGGTTAAAGATTTAGTAACTAATGATGTTTCATATTCCAAGATAAATTTTTGTGTTGTTTCAACTAACATTGTCACAGCCAAGAATAAGAGCCCAATTTCAGGTACACCCGTTGTATCTGTCAAAATAGGAGATCACAACTATTACAGGCTTTGCGATCTGCGGTCCAGTGCTAGTGCTATTCCTTATTCACTCTATCAGGAGATCATGGGTGAGATTTCACCCTGTGAACTTGAAGAGATCGATGTTACCATTTATCTAGCAAACAAAGAAACTATCTCTACCATTGGAATTGTGAGAAATGTTGAAGTCCTATGTGGAAAGGTAAAGTATCCTACCGACTTTCTCGTACTTGGTTCAGTGCAAGATGGTTTTTTCCCTATTATCTTTGGTAGACCTTTCCTCAGCACTTGTGGTGCTATTATAGATTGTCCAAAAGGTAAAGTTTCTGTTGAATTCAATGGTGAGCCATATGAATTTAACTTTTCTAAATTTTCCAAGCAACATCGTGGTACTGTTTTACTTAGTGATGATAAAATTATTGAAAATATTGCCTCTATTGCTATTCCTCCTAATGATCCTTTGCACCAATATATGGAAGACCACGAGAATGATATGCATATGCAGGAAAGAAACGAGTTAGAAGAAATATTTGCAAGACAAGCTGCTATCCTGAAGCACAACCTTTCAGTTGAGCCTTTAGTAATCCTAGCACAACCAAAATAAGACCCGGTGTTTGACCTCAAACCACTACCTGATACGCTCAAGTATGCCGATTTAGATGAAAAGAAAATATATCCTGTTATTATCAATGCTAACCTTTCAGGATTTGAAGAAGAGCGACTATTGGAGACACTTCGCAAACACCGTGGTCCCTTGGGCTATACCCTTGATGACCTTAAGGGGATTAGTCCATCGATTTGCCAACACACTATCAATCTCGAGCCCGACGCTAAGCAAGGTGTTGATCATCAACGACGGCTGAACCCAAGGATGAAGGACGTGGTTAGGACGGAGATTCTCAAGCTTCTAGCCGCAGGTATCATCTATCCTATAGCTGATAGTAGGTGGGTAAGTCCAGTTCATTGTGTTCCTAAGAAAGGAGGTATGACTGTTGTTCCTAATGATAAAAATGAACTAATACCTCAAAGAGTCGTTATTGGATATAGAATGTGTATTGATTACAGGAAGTTGAACAAGGCAACCAGGAAGTCAAACAGCATGTAAACAAGCTCAAACATAACAAAGAAGCACATTTTATTAATCTACACAAAATTCTAAGCAATTTTCATGTTTAACGCATCGCGATCCGGGCTACGGTTTACTCGCAAACGACTGCGCAAAATTGAATCAGCAACATATATTTAACAGACTTAGCAGAAATTAGCTAAAAGGAAAAGAAAACAAATAAGAAAAAAAAGAGGCTCACCCAATTCGCCTCGGCCCAACAGGCGGCTAGAGAGGCCGAGGCGGTGTAAGACCCTCACTGTCAGTGAACAGTAATCACCATTACTGTTTATCACTACTTTCAAAATTTTGTTTGATCAACTTGGTTCACCTCAAATTCAATTCTATTTTGATATTGTTGAAAGCAATGTGATCATGGACCTTGGTCATGATGAAACCAAAAAATTCCAAGCTCAATTCAAACCCCCTTTGAGTTGAAATCAAATCAAATACTCAATTGCCTTTGGTGCAATATTAAAAAACAAGGTGACAATAAAACTTTGTACAAAAATTGTGCAACCAATTTTGTTAAATAACTAAAAATCAGTGGGCCATGTTAAACTAACTTTGGGCAATTATTACATTGATTAAAATAATAAACAATTCAAACGGTAGCTCAATCAGTCCAATTTAATAAGTTATTATTTAAATAAAATACTAAATGAATTTATAAAAATACCAAACTTTTTGTGGCACTGTCTTAATGTGCAATACTAATTCTGGACTATGTTACATATTTTACAAAATGCAAAAGTGCCTAAAACAATTAAATACAGATAAGAAAAAAAATTAAAAAAAATGCAAAAGGGGGTTGTCCCTCGCCCTGGGCGAGGCCCACTTCCTTCCCGGCCTGCCCGGCCCAGCCCACGCCCGCCCTCCCTTGTCTTCTTCCTCAGGCTACGTGGAGGCCATCCCGCGGCCGGCCGGCATGCCGTGGCGGCCATCCGCCGGCTAGCCGGCGGGGATAAGCCCCCTGCGCCCCTCGGCCCCCCAGTAACCCTAGCCGCGCGCCTCCCATTCCTTTCCCCATCGGCTCCCCCTCCTCTCCTGCAGCTCGGCTGCGCCGCCAGCGGACGCGTCGTTGCCATGCCCGCGGCCAACGGCCTCGCATCGTCGCTCCATCCTGTCCAACAGACGCGCATCGGTCGTCTTCACCACTCCAGGGAAGGAATCGAGCTGGGGAGCGCCACGCACGATGTCCCCTTCTTCCTCTTCGACCATGGCCGCCGGAAACCCCAAGACGATTCGCGCCACCCCGCCTTCCTTCTACTCCACCGGGATGCCCTCGAGCTCGCTGTGAGGTTTCCCCCTCGATTCCCCCCTTCCCTCCCCGAATTAGCCGCCGTAGCCCCCTCCTCGTTCAGTGTCGTTTATCGCCGCCGCCCGGGCTCACTGGAGCTTTTCTCCCCGCCCCGTGGCCGCGCCCACGGGGTCCCTTAAACGCTCCCCGCGCGAGCCCCGGCACGCTGGCCGCGCTCTGGCCACGCCAGCAGCGCCCGCTTGGCTTCGCCCCCTACGCCCCTGGCCGTGGCCTCTTGCCCACTGCCGGTCGGCCTCGCTGACCTCTGGCCAAGGGCCATGGCTACGCTGCCCCCCACTCGCTCCCCCCCCCCGCTGTTGCTGCTGGTAGTTGCAGCTGCGGCTCGCCGCGCGCCGCCCGCGCTGGCCGCCGTGCCGGCTAGCCGTTCCATGCCGCCGTGCCCCTGCTCACCGCCGATGCTCACACGCGTTTAAAGCCGTGAGTTAGCTCACTGACGCGTGGGCCCCTCCCCCTTGATTAGCGCTAATCACCCAATTAAATGGTAACCTCCTATTAGTTAACTAACCCACCTCCTAACACTCTATGGCAAGTTGACCCCATGCCCCTCTAAATAAATAGTTAGTTAGTTAAGTGAAGATAACCCCCCTAGCGCAATGATATGTGGGCCAACCCCTTTAAAATACCCCTTGGAATTATTAAAATGATTAAAACTTTGAATTTAAATATCTCTTAAACCGTAAGTCAGATTCAAAAACTTTATACATCAAAATTAATCACAAAAATACAACGAATAAGAATACGCTATCTGTATACCCACCACACCCCTCTAACACAACAAACATCGACATCCCCCCCTCCGGACCGTATGTCCGATGATTTGTCCGGTACTGTCAAAGTATCCGGATGAATTTATTCTGAACACGAAAGTTGTTCAAAATAGTTCAACTAACACGGATACACCCCTCTTATGTTTGTCGGATGTCCACGTCACCTCCTGCATGGCCCTTCCCCCTTCGGACACCCTGTCGATAATCACCCGGAGCCGGTATTTCATCCCCGGATGAATTCCTGCTCCGAGCAACGTGCATTGCACTGCGTTAGAACACGGTTAACATTGCATACGCCATGCTATGCATCTGTTTGTTATGCTTTCTTTATATTTACTGTTTCTCCCTCCTTATTCTCCGATAGACCCCGCTGCTACCGCCGACTACACCGCTGCTAGGTATGACTACTTCGTCGACGACCCTACCCCTACCGTCGAGCTACCAGGCAAGCAGAGCCATTCTCTTCCCCAGATATCGCCTACCTTTCCGTACTTTCTTGCACTAGGCATTGTTACTGCTGCTGCTACGTTACAATCCTATTCAATTGCATAGCCTGATTTTGCCGCCCCTTGATGTACCTCCTTTATCCTATGCTGCCTATTATATTTGTGCATTATTCAGCAGTGAGCCCTGCGCTTTGTTAGTCTACTAGGATTAGATAGCGGGCCGTGAACACTCTGGGGAGTGAACGCGGATACGATAATTATAAACTGCACAGGTACGGTACATGCAGACACCGTCTAAGGCCCCTAGCTCGGCTCTACCGAGCCACCATCAAGTGCGAGCTATCAAGGAGTCATCCTTGTACTCCACTCGTTGCTGGCTCTGTACAGCTGCTCTAGGTACTTGAGCAACGGTTGTCCTTAAAGGTAAGAAAGTCGGGTGACCCAATGGTGTCGGCGAGAGGTATTGCGTCGGGAACGACAGGGAGGGTATGACCGACGTTACTGGCGTGCTTGGCCCCTGCTCGTATCTCGCGAGAGTTACCAAACTAAGAGAAGTCGAGCTCTACCAAGAGCACATGCGAGACAAGGTAAGGAGACGGTTCACCTTGTTGGTAACCGCAGTGACTTGGTGGGACGACAGGGCAGGCCCCGATGTACTGGTGGACCTGACTACTGTCGTTGACCGCGGGTCGGTTAAATCGAGGCAACGATAACGGTTGTCACGCAGGTTAATTAAAATGCTAAATGGTTCGGCTGGTGTCTTGAGTAGCCTTTTGGATTGTACGCACTACCTACACGTGGGATAAGGAGTGTGGGCTCCCCTGCATCGTAGTCTCGTTCGAGGGTCTTCAGACGTCAGCAGTACCGCGGGTTGATTGCCGGGAAGTGGTGTTGTCTTCTCTTGCTCGAGCTGTGTGTTTGTATTTGCTTTGATTTTGCCTCACCGGTCAGTCACGCACCGTGCAGGAGTACGTTCGGGTTAGGGTCCAAAGCCCGGCGTACATAGGATATAGTCCGGCGGATGACCTCTCTGTTGATTGCCGAAGGATGGGCTACTTTGTGTCGGATAGCTTTGGTCGAGCGTTCCCTAAAAAGTTTCCCGCCACCCTGGAGATCCGAGTGTCGTAGAGTCACGCCAGTGCACCCCTGCAGGGAAGATTAATCTATTCGAATAGCCGTGTCCACGGTAACAGGACGCTTTATGTTGAAGCTGGATCTTACAACTACAAACTATTACTATTAAATTGTATGGTTCCGGGTTTTCTTCCTCGCAGGGAAGTCGAGGAGGGGAACTCGGAGGCATTATTATTATTAATCATTACAACTTATATTATTCAATGTTGCAGCAACTTCTGCTTCATTGTTACTTTATTGATTTATATAAACTGTTGGCTGTTTCTCTTCTCATGCTGCAAGACATCGTCAGAAGATGCTAGTCTTCGATAGGCCTAGCTTCTTACCCTTGCACTGGATTTATGTCTTTAAGTCCACTATATACAACCTCTTCTTTCCGTTGATACAATGCATAATTCTTAGTAGAGGATGTAAGACTCGCGGGTATGCTAGATACTCACCTGCTTTATTTTCCCCCTTTATTGTTTTGCCTGATCGTCCGCTGCAGTCGACGTTGGAGCCGTGGAGTCTAGGAGCAGTAGATCCCCGATGCCGACCACCACAACATGAAGATCCCCGATGCCTTCTACAACGTCGATTTCCCCTTTGACCAGGAGTAGTTTGGAGGTTCCCAGGCAGGAGGCCTCGCCTTTTCGATCTGTTGTTATTTGTGCTAGCCTTCTTAAGGCAACCTTGTATTCTTGTGTCTGTACTTAGATACTGTTGCTTCCGCTAACTTTATGCTATCGAGTTGTTGTATTCGAGCCTTCGTGGCCCCTGGCTTGTATTATACAGCTTGTATTATTTTATTTGTAGAGTTGTGTTGTGATATCTCACCGTGAGTCCCTGATCTCGATCGTGTACCTTGCGTGTATGATTACTGTACACGGTCTGATTTTGGGGCCGTCACAGGCGGCCTGGCACTGGGCTGCTGGAGGGGATGCCGGCTGGGCCTTGTGGCGCAGGCCGGCCCATGTGGGCGGAGCCGGTCAACGGATCAGGATCGGGTGTCCTTGTCCTCACAAGACGAGCCGCCGGTGGCCGTATCCGGCGAAGGGCGGCGCTGCAGGCCGGGGGATGGCGGTGCAGACGAAGGGGCGTGGCCTCGCCGGATCCAGTCGCTGGGGTGGCTGGACGTGGAGTGGGGGCGTCGACGGGGTATGGGGCGGCGCAGAGCTTCAAGCTCGTGGCCGTACATGGCGGGGTGGCTCCGATCGCCGCGTGCTGCAGAGCAGGAGAAGGGAGGCGTGAGAGGAGAGGGAACAGTGAGAAAGGAGGGAAGAGGAGGAGACCTGGGCGCGGTGGCGGCGCTCGCCGAAGCGGCATGGCTGCCGGAGCAAGGCGACGGCGAGTTCCACGAGAGGCAGCGGCCTCCACGGTTGGCCGCTCGGGCTGGAGGTCTAGGGCGATGACGTGGCGCCTTCTGGGCCACTGATCTTGCGATCGGACGGCCAAAATCGCCTAGGAATTACGGTTTCGAGGTGGAGGGCTTTTGGGGGCAGATTTGGGCAAAGCTGGGGGTGTGGGTGCAAAATTTAGGCTAGGGAAACCCTAGAAAGGGGTGGGAGTGTGGTGGTCTTTATATAGCCTAGGTGGCTGGCAGTTTGCAAAAACATCCCCGGTTTTTCTCTCGCGTGCGCGGTGTTTACGTTTCTGACCGCCGGGGGTCCGCAGGACCTCCGATTCGGGTAAAACTTCGAACTGCGCGATCAACGCGTCGAGCCGGAGGCATTCACCTCGCGCTGGAACCGTTCCGAGAACACTTTCCGACACTCTATAAAAATAACTCGTCTAATTATTAAACGGGCTTTTTTGTTCCGTTGGCTGCGGCTGGTCTCATGCGGTTTTCACGACGGTGATCGGGTGAAACCCGGTGTCGCAAAGGTCGAGTGTCAAGATGGCAAGGGTCGGTCTCCGTCCGGTACGAGATAAGAGGGACAAATTAATCGCCGATCGATAAATCGGGGATGCAAACACCGAAAACAAATCAGACAATCAAACAATTCACACCAAAAACAAAATTTATAATTTTTGTGAAATCTGGGCTGTTACAATACAACACCACCAACAAGGGATCTCGTCCCGAGATCCAAGACGATCCCGGGGAGAGGGGAAGGGGGAAAGAAGAGAGTCGACAATCTTCAACGCCACCAACAAGGGACTCTACTCCATGTCGACGTCGAACTTCTGTCGAGATAAATTCTCTTAGAGAGACGGCAACGTCGAAAATACGAAACCGTTGGTGTGAAGAGGAGGAACAACAACGATAACCGGATCAAAGGATAGTGTTTTCGACGCAAGTCGTGAAAACACCGACAAAAGGATGGATGGCAATGGATGACCCAGATGTTTACCCAGAGTCGGAAGAACTAAAGGTACTACAGGATTTTCCACCTGACATTGGAATCGAGACAATACGCTGCAAACAAGGCATTGTAACTATTCCGAAACTCCACACCTCGAGATCCTAAAGTTTCAAGGGGGTAAGGCGAGAGTAAAACAATTACGGCACTTGTCCTGACCAGAGCAAGGGTAAGGAGTAAAAATAATCCTACTCTCCGATAAATAACTTAGTAACTACAAAATAGTTTTTGTCTAGACTCGACTTCGGCTAGAGAAGGGATCCTACGGTCGGTAAGGCTCTGATACCAAGTTGTAAGTCCCGATATGCGGTACTGTTTCAGATCTAGATGTTTCCATCCATATCCAGGGACGAAGCACATAGCGGTCCCACCGCGACATATGACGAAGTCATATGCCCTGGATTTCCAACATGATATCACAACATTACAGATACAAGGATACAACATCTCATACAGTCGGCATACAACTGCCTTAAATAAAATACAACAACGGAAGATACATGTCTGAGTACATACTACAATCAATTTCCTAGTGGCAAAAGAAAATCATCGATCCCCATAACCACACGGGTCCAGGCCCTCCGCCAGGATCCGCCTAACTAGTTGTCGTCGAGTCTCCACGTGAAACGTCGACCACCATACCTGTTGATGATCAAGAACCCTGAAAATAGTTTGGGGGTAGTATCATGAGTACAGAAGTACTCAGCATCCAACTGTAGTGGTCAACTGACCCAGCAAGGACTTCATCACTACTCATTCTAGGACAACTAGTAGCTTACGTAAAGGATGGGGTAAGTGGTGAGGTTGCTGCCGCACTAGAATTTATGAAGTGGCTAACAATCTAGCGAGTAAGATAAGAAGCCAAGCATTCGATGAGGAACCGCCTCCAACAAGTCTGCTATCTAATACTTACGCAAACATAACACCTATCCTATCCTTATCCTCCTCTTCGCATCCCGACGAAGAAGAAGCAGTCAAGGCACACACACATTGATCAAGTTGTTAAGATTATCTCAGTTGTTGTTGTCTATGAACAAGGAGTAGGTCTCAAGTCGTCCATAACCGTGGACACAGCTTCTCGAAAAGATTTAACCCTGCAGGGGTGTAGCAATTGCCCATTACAAGGCTCCGCATGCACGCCCATCTCTCTCAGTTGCTACCCATCATAGGCAACCATTTTATGATTTAGTTCCAAGAGATCCGACACAACAGGTCCCTCTAGCTAACAACGAACAAATCCGGGTGGCCCCCGGGGAGTCGACACCCAATCCAAAAGCTGGCCACGCTCTCGGATCGGACACTTCCGTCTGGCCAAGGTCGGGTTTAGTCTCACCTATATAACCGGGGACTTCCCTAGCTCACCAGTGTGGACCAACAAATAAAAAATGTCTCCGCTGGCCCGGGTTGTTTAAAAACTGCGAGGGGATCCACCAAGCACACACACGGGGTTTCAAATGGTAAATCAGCTCTGGCCACCACTAGAAATGATTGATGCTAGATAGGTAAGAAAAGGGGACCCCATAAAATCCCACACGCGGTTAGGCACGCTCAGTCTTAAAACCAATACCCGGAACTCGGGTCCTAGGTGACTTTAATGGAACAAAGCGTCGGGGCGGGATAGCCTAGACCTTCCATCCTTCATCGAATATAGTCAACATTATAATAATCATATCATCCACAACAATATAATAATGTGATAGCCCAAACCAAAAGTAACAGGGTAACATCGTAGCATCCTAAGCATGCATACTAAGAAGGGGCTGAGCAACGAGAAATAGTAACATAGCAGTACATGGTTTGCTGGGAGGGGACATCGATGTATCACTTTGAAAGAGGCTGTAAGCATGTGGTAGGATCAAACATCGAACATAACCTAGACTAGCATGCAAACCGCTGGTTGAAATAGAATGGATCATAAGTTATGTATAGTCATTGCCTGTTGATAAGTCGGGTTCCGAAGGTGTAGTTGATCGCAAGCACACATCGTCTCCGAGAGGTACCCGCGGAAGCACACAAGACGGTAAACACTGGAAAACAATAAACGAGCAAACACTCTATTACTACGAGGCAAACACGAGCAAGCATCAACAAGAAGCAACACGAGACATTGCACCTACCATCGAGAGCGGTTACTAACAGGTTAAGTGGAGTACTCGTCGCACACGACGATACCACACGTTTACGGTGGTTCAAGTTTTTTAGCTACACAAGGTGAGAAAAAGGTTGTTAACATGGCAAGCACAGAAGCATGGCATAACACACAAACATGGCAAGAGGTGAAGCATAAGATAACTATCTATTCTAGTCAATTTACGTGAGGAACAACCTAAACATGGCATAACACTAAGTGCCGCACGACAATTGAAAAATTTATACTGTTCTGTCCTAAACCATATTTTATTATTTTTATTAGCAGGCAAGAGCAGAATAAACACATTCTACATGAAATTCTAATCAATTTACATATAAAGAACATTTTAAACGGAGCAACAGTTAAAAAGTTATGGCAGTTACAATTTACAGTGGCAGGCAGTGTAATTAGCAGTCAAACAGCATGTAAACAAGCTCAATATTAATAAAGAAGCACGTTTAATTAATCTACACAAAATTCTAAGCAACTTTCATGTTTAATGCATCGCGATCCGGGCTACGGTTTACTCGCAAACGACAGCGCAAAATTGAATCAGCAACATATATTTAACAGACTTAGCAGAAATTAGCTAAAAGGAAAAGAAAACAGATAAGAAAAAAAAGAGCCTCACCCATTTGGGCTCGGCCCAACAGGCGGCTAGAGAGGCCGAGGCGGCCTAGCGCTGGGCTGGTGGAGGGGATGCCGACTGGGCCTTGTGGCGCAGGGCGGCCCATGTGGGCGGCGCCGGTCAACGGATCGGAAATCGGGTGTCCCTGTCCGCACGAGACGAGCCACCGGTGGCCGTCTCCGGCGAAGGGCGGCGCTGCAGGCCGGCGGGTGTCGGTGCAGACGAAGGGGCGCGGCGGATCGGGTGCGGCCTCGCCGGATTCGGTCGCTGGGGTGGCTGGACGTGGAGTGGTGGCGTCGACGGGGTATGGGGCGGCGCAGAGCTTCGAGCTCGTGGTCGTACATGGCGGGGTGGCTCCGGTCACCGCGTGCTGCAGAGGAGGAGAAGGGAGGCGTGAGAGGAGAGGGAATAGTGAGAAAGGAGGGAAGAGGAGGAGACCTGGGCGCGGTGGCAGCGCTCGCCGAAGCGGCATGGCTGCCGAATCAAGGCGACGGCGAGATCCACAGGAGGCGGCGGCCTCCACGGTTGGCCGCTCGGGCTGGAGGTCTGGGGTGATGACATGGCGCCTTCTAGGCCACTGATCTTGCGATCGGGCGGCCAAAATCGCCTAGGAATTAGGGTTTCGAGGTGGAGGGCTTTTGGGGGCAGATTTGTTCAAAGCTGGGGGTGTGGCTGCAAAATTTAGGCTAGGGAAACCCTAGAAAGGGGTGGGAGTGTGGTGGTCTTTATATAGCCAAGGTGGCTGGCAGTTTGCAAAAAACATCCCCGGTTTTTCTCTCGCGTGCGGTGTGTTTACGTTTCTTACCGCCGGGGGTCCGCAGGACCTCCGATTCGGGTAAAACTTCGAACTCCGAGATCAGCGCGTCGAGCCGGAGGCATTCACCTCGCGCTGGAACCGTTCCAAGAAATCTTTCCGGCGCGCTATAAAAATAACCCGTCTAATTATTAAACGAGCTTTTTCGTTCGGTTGGCTGCGGGTGGTCTCGTGCGGTTTTCACGACGGTGATCGGGTGAAACCCGGTGTCGCAAATGTTGAGTGTCAAGGTGGCAAGGGTCGGTCTCCGTTCGGTACGAGATAAGAGGGAAAAAAATCTTCGATCGATAAATCGGGGATGCAAACACCGCAAACAAATCAGACAATCAAACAATTCACACAAAAAACAAAATTTTTAATTTTGTGAAATCTGGTCTGTTACACCTAGTGGGTTGAAGCAATCTCCACTAAGACTGCGGATCACAAAACATCTTTAAAAATGCTCAAAGATGTAATTTTCCCTAGGTTTGGTGTACCTAGGTACCTCATGACAGATGGAGGATCACAGTTGACGCATGGAGATTTTAGAAAAGCTTTAGCAAAGTACGATGTCAATCATGGAATTCCTTCACCGTACCATCCTCAAACTAGTGGGCAAGTTGAGCTTACCAATAGAGAGATCAAGTTGATCTTGCAAAAGACAGTTAACAGTTCTAGAAAGGACTGGTCAAAGAAGTTAGGAGATGCTTTGTGGGCGTATAGAACTGCTTACAAAAACCCCACGGGCATGTTCCCGTATAAGATGGTCTATGGCAAGGCTTGCCATTTGCCATTAGAATTAGAACACAAAGCTTTCTGGGCTGTCTGAGAACTTAATGCTGACCCGAACTTAGGCGATGAAAAGTGCCTCATGAACTTGACTTCTCTAGATGAGTGGAGAAGTGAAGCTTATGAGAGTGCAAAAATGTTTAAGGAAAAGGTAAAGAAGTGGAATGATAGAAGGATTATGAAACGTGAATTTGATGTTGGTGATAAATTTTTATTGGTTAGATTCGTTTCAGTGTTTCTCCAGGTAAAGTACTTTCCAGATGGAAAGGACCATTTCATATTGAAGAAGTATACCGCTCTGGTGCCATCAAGATTAACAATTTTGATGGCAGCAAACCTCAAGTTGTGAAAGGGAAAAGACTCAAGCATTACATGGTGGGAGATCCCTTGAACGTTGATGTAAATATAATACACACAACAACTCATGAATAATATTTTGGAGCCCCGTTTCAGACACCAGCAGAAGCAGAATAAGAAAAGGTATGTATTACGGTAAGGAAACATCGCGAACCCGCCATAAAAATTCCAGATTACGAGTTTTTGCAAAATATAGAAAATTCAGAGCCTAATTCTCGAGCTGTTTCCGCCAGGATAAAAGGGCTATTGTTGGAGATGTCTTCTTGTGGCTCGAGCGAAGAGGACTTTTTGGGGCGACGTCTCCGTCAAGTCCAGCAGGATCTCAACCAAGGTAAGTACATTGATTGGGCTACAGAAGAAGAAATTGCTGCAAGGCAAGCGGAGATCGAGCGCTCTGTGAGAGAGGAAGTCAAGATTATTACTACCCAACAACAAGGAGGTTCAAGTAATCCCATCAAGGTGGGATCTGTCCAACCTCAATATGATCTTTCTCTTAACCTTTCAGGGCCTCCCACTTCACTTGAAGATCAACAGACGATCTCCACCATCTCCGAGGCTTACCGCATCACCAATCAACTTTGTGAAGATTTCTGTGTACTGAAAGTACAAGTGGAAGTCTTGGAATCAGAAAACCGAACCCTTCGCCGTGTCATCAGGGATCTGAAGAATCAACAACAACAGGAATGAGGAGTAAATCTCCTTGGGTAATGGCATCCCCTCAGCTTGTTCCAAGCTTGGGGGAGGGGCCGGTATCTTTATCTTTATCCTAGTCTTTTAGAGTCAAGTAGAGTCGTATCATGTCTAGGAAAGTTATTATATGAAATAGGTGTTTGCATTGAGGTCTATCACTCCTTCTGTCGAGAGTTTGTATCCGTGAGTGTGGAGTCGTCTATGTTGGAATATTAATAAGAAGTCTAATAGTTCCTTCGCTGCACCCGGTATTCTCTTCATGCAATCGGCCTTATATGATAATTCTTATGGGGAGTATTGACCTTATATCAGGTATGGCTTTGAAAAGTTTATTTAATTTTGACAAACATAGCTTTGGTCTTGACAACATGCATGTTTTCCCAAGTAGCGACATAGCCAAAACCTTTATGTTATTATGCTTGAAGTGTTATGTTGACAAGGAAGACAACTTGATGTGTTATGCTTACCTTAATGTCTATGGTTTATATGTTTTACATCTAAGTTAGCATCAATTGTCTGTTCTCTCAAAGCCTTTGCTAGCCAAACTCTTTGCCAAGTCGATTTCTGCTTGTGCATCCATACCTTGAAACCAATACCTTCCATATGAGTCCACCATACCTTCCTATTCATGGTATTCTAGTACCACTCCTATAAGTATAGAATTTATGTGTTATTCTTAAATTTTCAAAATCTTCTGTTTTGTGCTTCTTGTTTAGCTCATGAGGAAGTAGTAGGTAATTCATGATCTTCTTAGGCTGGACAAGTTTTACCCCAGGATTGCATGTCTAATCTGCAAACCCATAATACGAGGAGGAACTAGCATGAGTGCGCCCAGCTCGAAAGATAATATAACGAACAAACCCTCCTTCACGCTTGTTCTATGAGAAATCAGAAACTTTGGCAGTGATAAACAAATGAGATTAAGGGGATGTGATCGTCCCCACTTGGGAGCCGTTCCTCGAAACTTGTCCATCTTGAGAAGTAATTGAGCTATCTATTAGCATTCCTTGACAAACTATGCACCTCCCAAAATTTATTTTCATTCTGTTTGATTTAAGGATAGCACATATGTTTTCCCTGCTTGCCTTTAACAAGGCCTTTCCTTTACTTTCGTGTTGAGTCAGTTGTCCGACTTCCTTCTTTTCCCAAAGAGAACAGACACTTGATGCTGATGAGGATTCATTCATATAATGTTGCATTAAGTTTTTCCATGCCACATCATTGTCGACATTATCTTTTGATAAGTAAGTTGTTTGCAAAAGCTTATGCCATGCAAGCATCTTCCTTTGTTTTAGCATTTGCACTTCATGACTAATAACATGTTCTTTCAAAATCTTCAAATTGTTTCATTAAAAAGTGAAAGAGAAAAAGTAAAAAGTTATTAGTTGTCCTTTGACCAAGGATATGTTTGCCATAATTTGATGAGTTTTCTCAGCCCTACTTTTGATTATAATTGTTACTACTTTCTCATAAGGGCCTTATGAGTTGACGTTGCTGTTGAGGATGCTTGAGTTTGGTGAAGAAATCATGATCCTTCTTGTTCGTATTCTATTTATCGACACTTCACTTCTAAACTTGTGGACAGGTTTACCGAGCTCAGTATTCGCTTGAGGACAAGCGAGGTCTTAGCTTTGGGGAGTTGATACGTCCATAATGCATCACTATTTTATATAGTAATTCTTTCTTGATCATTGATATATTTCATGATATGATGCTATTCTTATGTTGTTTTGGCTTAATGTACACAGTTTGCAACTTTCCAATGCCGAAGCAGCGACGCGGGATTCAGCGATAAAAAGTGGACGCTGAGTTGCTGAAGGAGAATACCTCCAAATTACTTAAAAATCGACGGAGGGTATTTTCCAGAAGGATGATGAAGACACACAAAAGAGGGACCAGAGGGGGGCGATAGGGTGCCCAAGCGGCCACCTGGTGCGGCCCACACCTTGGCCGCGCCGGGAGGCCGCCTGGACCCTTGGGGCCACTCCAGGCTCCCCCCTCTGGCCTATATATCCCTCGTTGTCGAAAAACCATAAAAAGAGGAGAGTTTCGCGAGTTCCTCCGCTGTTCCATGGATCAAACCAATAGAGGAGAAAAGACATCTCCGACGGGCAGATTTCGACGCGGTGAACACCTCCGGGAAGGGGAGATCGTCGCCGTCATCATCACCATCATAACGGCCATCATCGAGATCATCATCAACATCGTCCCCAACATCAGCACCATCTTCATCTTCATCCAATCTCACCTCACAAGTCAAACTTGTGTTGTAATCCGTACTATATATCCTCTCTACTCTACCGGTGTTGATTATTACCATGTGATGAACACTATTGAGTTTTGTTGGAGAAATATCATTGTGTCCAGATTGTTTATCATCTATTTATCCCCACTGATCATGATCTCTTTTATGTCTTGTGAGTAGTTACTTTAGTTCTTGAGGACATGGGAGAAGTCCAGTTGTTAGTAGTCATATGATGTTGAAGTAATATGTGTTGTTTGATATTTAAGTTGTGTTGTTTTTTCCTAGTGGTGTTGTGTGAGTCGAACACTCAACACTTCGCCTTATCAAGGACCTAGGGGAATGCATTGTGTATAGAGAATGCTTACGGTGGGTTGCCGGAGTGACAGAAACATGAACCCCATTTCGCATGCTTTTGCACAAGGGAACAATGGATCATCGATCGTATTGCTATGGTTAGGCTTATGCCTTAATTACTATCTTGTATTTGCGGATGCCTGCAAGGTGTTTAATCATAAGAGTGCACTGATCATAGTCTAGAGGGTGTACTAGCATAGATCCACCCACTCAACACTTATCAACACAGCACATAGTACCGATACGGAATATGGCGAAAGCATGTGACTATTTCTCCCGTGTGTCCTCAAGAACGTTTTAGCCTTTATAAGTTCAGTTTCTAGGCATGTCATTCGCTCAAAAGGATTGGGCCACTTGTTACTCCTCAGTGCCTTTCACTTTACTCTCTTTTACCTTTTTGTTGCTTATACCGAAAACCCCTAGAAAGCTATCTTTCATTTCCTGCAGCTATTTCTTTACCAAAGTCACTTACCAATACCTTCTGCTCCTCGTTGGGTTCGACACTCTTATTTATTAAAAAACGCTACAAACGATCCCCGACAATTGAGGGTCATCAAGCATCAATCTTTTCGTTTGTGAAAGAACCCATAGAGGAAGCATCGAGCAAGTCTTTATCCTGTCGAGAGAGCCTTACATAGAAATTAGTAATAATTATATCTTTGGGGAGCCCATGGTTAGGACATTTTAGCATTAAATTTTTCAGTCTCCCCCAAGATTGAGCTATGCTCTCTCCATCATGAGGATAGAAATTCTAAACATAATTCTTATTCTCATGGTCGTCATGAAGAGGGTAAAACTTGGAGTAGAAAAGAGACTGGATCTCTTCCCAATCCCGTAGGTGAGAATCATCTAGTAGCCTATACCATTCCAATGCTTTTCCTTTCAGTGACAAGGCAAATAATTTCCTCATGACACCACCTCTTGTCAAACCTGAAATCTTAAACAACTCACAAAGTTCTGTAAGTTTCAACAAATGGATACTAGGATGAACTGTTCCATCCCCTGCATAGCAATCATTCCTAATTATTTCAATTATCCCAAGTGGTATTTCAAATGATATACAATCAGTAGGTGGAGGAGACTTCTCTACCACGGGTGTGGTAAAGCGGCCTTCCCCAAGAAACAAACTAAGAGTGCAGTTTTCCATAAACATAAATAGTGAAAAATAAAAACAAGAAACAAAAAGATTTAATTGCAAGATCTAAAGATATACCTTCAAACCTTACCTCGATGGCAACAGCGCCAGAAATAGCTTGATTTCTATCCACGTTCTATTCTTGTAGACTATGTTCGGCCTCCAAGCGCGGAGGTTTGTAGGACAGCAGCAATTTCCCCCAAGTGGATGACCTAAGGTTTATCGATCTCAGGGAAGTAGAGGTTGAAGATGGTCTCTCTCAAGCAACCCTGCAATTAAGATACAAGAATTCTCTTATGTCCCCAACACGCCTAATACAACTAGGAGGTGTATAGGTGCACTAGTTCGGGGATGATATGGTAAAATACGAATGATAGGTGTGGCAAAGAAAGGTAATATAAATCTGTAATAAAAAATGAAGCAAGCAAACAAGTAGTAAACGTGAGCGCAAACGATATTGCAATGGTGGAAGCAAGGCCTAGGCTTCATACTTTCACTAGTGGAAACTCCCAACAACGTAAACATAGTCTAATCACATGATATTTCCAGTAAAACATGCATTGGAGACGTACTCGGAGCTCATTCCTTTGTGGTCAAGAGAGGACGAGAGCTGTGTAGGTCTACAAAAGCACACCTTAGAGTTCGTAGTTCTCATCTACGGATTTCCCAATGTCACCGCGGCCATCCAAAGAGTGTGTAACACCCTCAGTGTCATGGAACAGTAACCCCTTTTGCTAATGATAGTTACTGTTGATGATCATGCCTTGATCATCTTGGATCAAGTCAAATTCAAAATGCCCCTTTGATGATATTAAAATAATGTGACAATAAAACATTGTCCAAATATTATGCCACCACTTTTATTAAATCACAAATATTAAGTGGACCATGTCCATGTGGGTATGGGAATTTATTAAGTTATAAATAAAATAAACAATTCATAACAGTGGTCAAAAATGGCATTTAACACCTTTTGAAGAATAAAAAAATGCAAAAGATTTTATATAAGTCCGAATCTTTTTGTGTCACCCTGGTATTGTGCTGTCACAACCCCAAGTTAGGTATGTGCTAGGATTAGCAAGTCACCTTGCATCATGTTAAAAATTTCAAAGAAATCATTTGGAATTCAAATTCAAACTCAAAAGGGAGAAGGAACACCCCCAGATGAATTAATTCAAAAGTCCAGAAATAAATCTTCTCCAAAAATTCATGTTTGATTTTTGAAAAGTCTTATAATTGAGTGTGATCACATTTCAGGTGATGTGGGACCCACCCCATGCTCATGGATTTTTCAAATATTCAAATAGGACCTTGGAATTAATCAAAAACCCCTATTTGATTTAAAATTCAAATGATTTAAATTTTAAAAAGTGCCAAACTTTATAAGTGGCTAGCCTAATATATTATGGGGGCCATGTAAAAAGTTTTAGCATTTTATAAAATGCCTAGGTATTTTAGCTAAGGCATAACAAACAAATGCCAGAAAATAAAAAAGAAAACAGAAAAGAAAAGAAAAAGGAAAACTAACCTGGAAAGCAGCCCAACTTAACCCCCGCGGCCCAGCAGCCGGCCCAACCCACCCCACCTTGTCGTCTACCTCCCCCGCGCCCCGAAGGTTCTCACTGTAATGCATGCACGACGCCGCCGACGCCGCTTTCCACCTCCTGCTCGCCGTGGACGTCCCTGAGGCCTCTAGCCGTGCCACGATGACCTCCTGGACACGTCCACATCCTTTCCCCCCTCTGGATTCGTCGCCTTCCTCTCTCCCGCAAGATCCCGTGCAAGCCCGAGACGACCACCTCGCCGACGTCGTGCCCGCACGCGGCCACCGTGCTCCTCACTCCGCCGCACCTTGTCCAGCATACTCGCTGTCGTCGACTGCATCTCCCCACGCTTGGAATCGGGCGGAGCCGCCCCGTGTGCAACGCCATCATCATCGACATCTCTTCGGCCGCCGTGGGCTCCGACGAGGAATTCGTCATCGTCGTTGCCTCTTCGGCCACCCCGACCACACCAAAGCACTCAGGGTGAGCCCCTCTTCAAAACCCCCCAAACCCAGCGCTCTAAATCGGCTCCCTCCGTCGTTCTCAATGGGAGCCGAGCCTCGCCGTCGCCATGGCCGGCCTCGAGCTCGGCCTCGTGCTCCTCCCACCTCACCGTTTTTTCCGTAATGATCTTGGGCTCTCCAGGAGTACAACGAGCTAACTCCGCGTCCTTCCTGTGCACTGAGTCGTTGCGCCATCCATGCCGTGGCTCCGGCCGCCGCCGCTGTTGAAGTCGACGTCGTACGCGCCCCCCCCCGGCGACCCCTGCATAGCGCATGTGATGCGGCTCTTCAAGGGCTTCCTCCCCGTGCCCCTGGCGCTCCAAATGGCAGCCGGGAAGCCCCTCCGGCGATCCTCCCCCGCGCACTGTGGTCGCCGCCGGCTAAACGCCGGTGGGCAGTTTAGCCCAAGCCTAACCCCACCCCTAATCCAACCCCTGAGCCACTGACAACTGGGCCCAGGGCCCTCTAATTAATCACAGTTTATTTTAAACAGAGGATTAACCCCCTGTGTCATTGACAGGTGGGTCCCCCTTGTCAGTGCCCCCCCTGGCGTCATGATGACGCAAGCATGATGCAGTAAATGCTTTTCTAATATAATTTAAATAAAAAATTGGCAGAAATTAGTCCAAACTTTGAAAATTCATAGAAAATTCATATTAACTCCAAATTTAACATATAATATATGAAAAATGATCAGGAGAAAATAATCTATCCAAATATACAACTTTCAACTATGTTTGAGTTGAATTTAAAATGGGACCAGTAGCATTTGTTATTTGGTTTAAATGGAATTTAATCAAATTAAATTCAAATGCTTTTGCAATTTGAACCTTAGCAACATACCCCAATCCACATGAACATCAGAGGCATATCATACACATGTCAAGTTGAAATTACATTGATCAAACAATAGCATTTGTAACTTGGCCAAATTGAATTAAAATTGGAGTTTGAATTTGCATTTCAAATGCAATACACTCCTTTTAATTGGAATAACTCACACATCAGAAGCATGCAAACCAAGTTTCAACCTTCAACCATGTGCTTGTGCATTGTATTTAATTTGCTACCTTGTTTTTTGTTTGTCAAGTAGAAGTTGAACCGGAACAGGAGGCTTCCTCTTCGTTGAAGATCCCGAGACTGAACCTCGTCAGCAAGGCAAGCAAACCCCCATTGATCATGTCGATAAAATCCCACTTCCCTCTCATGTCTCGCTTATGCATTGTTTAGGATGCTTACCATGCTACGTTTGTACCGCATAGATGAACCCATTCCTTTGCATGACCTATCATTTTTCACAGTAGTAAGCAAACCACAATCCTAGCAAATGTAGGAGTTGGTTGATATCATGTGGCCCCTGTAATTGTTACTGCTTATTTCATGCTTAGAGTGATACAATGTTGATAATTTTATGTGAGTCGGGATGGTAGCAATCATGTTTATGATGGTGGAAATGTGTTGGTGAATCTACCCTAATACAAGGTGAACGATGAGAGGTTGTGTAGGAGTTCACAGTGGGTTGTCTCGTTGAACACCGCCCTAAGTCCGAGTTCTTGTGTGGTGATCCAAGATGAAGAGTACAACCACACATTGGGCTCACTGACCCCTCTCAACCTACTAACTCATCCCTTTCGATGTCCAGATGTCGCAGTAGTTCGGAGTTCTGGTAGGTTTGTGGCCTGGCTGCTAAGTGGGAGAAGGGCTCAACCGAGACCGGCTTATGCACCACTCACACATCATCTGGGTCCACTTCGGTAAACCGGCCGGGTTCACGATAGTGGTAGCCAACCCAGGTAGGCGGCTTTCTTGGACTAGATCGGCTATGAGGTAACAGTTGTGGTGGCATCCTTGCTGTCACCTCTTGAACGGTGACACGCAAAAGGCAGTAACTGATGACACGTGTGTGTAGCGGTACACCCCTGCAGGGTTAACAGAACTATTCGAATAGCCGAGTCCGCGGTTATGGACTGCTTGGAAAGCTTAGCTTGATTATTAGACAACTCGAACTGGATACTTATAAAACTTGCCAAGATAAGTGTGAGTGCTATGGTGTGCTTTCTCATGGGGAAGTCGAGGAAGGCACCATAGTGGTGTAATTGGTTGGAGATGTAGTGGACTCGTGTATGCTTCTTACCTCAAGTGTGGTACTCGTAGTTCAGGACTAGCCAAGTCAAAGCTGGCAATTCTGCAATTGAACCCCACCTCCCATTGCCTTGATACATGTGCATGAGTAGTATAGTTCCTACGTAAGTCTTGCTGAGTACTACTTTGTACTCACGTTTGCTTATTCTATGTTTTAGATGAACCCACTGACCCCGAAGGTGGATTCTTCATCGAGCTCGACGACTGAAGACCAAGCTAGTGTAGTCCCAGTCAGATGACTGGTTCCCTCGTGGAGGGCTTGTGTTTAAATAAGGCTTCTTAAGCCATTTGTTAAACTTGTCTGTACTCAGACCTACTTTGCTTCCGCTTGTTTGTTGTAATGTTGGATCACATGCTTGTGATCTCCGTGTGCACTCTGTGAGAGTTATCAATAAAATGTATACTTTGTAGAGAATTGCAATGATACCTGTTGTTCATACAAGGCATGTGTGTTGCGTGTATGTTTATAACATGCATGTCTTTGTATGGGTTTTCGAGACCTTAGTTGTGATCTGGCTGGCGGTCTTTTATACACCAAGTGGCCCTTAGATGTGCGCAGCTTGGGGCATCGCGATGCGATTGTTCGAGACTCTGTCTCGTGCACACTTTGTGGTATGATCGAGCCCGCCCTAGACCCCGACTAAGTGATCTGGCTGGAGTAAGTCTATGTAAGAGTTATGAGATAGTCGATAGTATGGTTGAGGAAACTTGTCTGTGAATATGGGAGGTAATCACCCATATCAATAGACTTGTGTGCGGACAATGAGGACCCATCTCAGTTGATCATCCGGCCTAGATGGGATACCCCTCACGTACGATGCTTTCCAAGAATGTTCTGTGCTTGGCCTTGTCTGCTTAGACAAGTGGGTACGGTTCTCGGCTCTCCATATGACTATGTCGTAGCGGGACTTGCATACGCTAACCCCGGGTCCTGACATGTGCCATGCTAATTATGGAACCTATTACATATGTTACAAAAATTCAAATGCAACTAAAATAAATATAAACAAATAAGAACAGAAAAAGAAAGCATAAAAAACTAACTAAAAGAATAAAAGGCTTCAGCCCAGTACATCAAGTCCACAGTGTGGCCCAGCACCCCCCACCAGCCCACTTGGCCCACCCCGGCGTCATCTCCCTCCCCTGTTCATCCTCCCTTGCGTGGCGCCATGGCAGCACGTGTTCGATGGATCGAACCGTGCGATGCTAGACTGCAAGCTCCTACAGTGCCCTCGGCTAGGTTAATTGCATCTTCGTGCCCCCATGGACGAAACCCTAGCCCTTTTCTCCCTCTCCTCGCGCCGCTCTCGTCGGGGGAAGTTTGCACGACCACCTTCGTCGCCATGACCGCGCTCTGGCGTAGCCACTGACCACCGCGAGAGAGCCCGGCATGTCCGTCGCATCCGCCATCGACGACTTCGTCTTCTACGGGAAGGAATCGAGCCGGGGGCGCCACCGCGAGCACACGGGCGAGTTCCCCTTTCATCGCCGCCGCCACGTCCTAGAGGAATCCCGGCGTCGACGAGCCTCCTCGAGCCCACTGCCTCCCACTACGTGCTCACGGTGAGTGTGGCCACCACCTCCAATTCCCCGCGTCGCATCCCTCTCGCCGTAGCCCGTGTCGCCATTAGAGCCGTGGCCACCTCGCCGCCACCGAGCTTTTCCCCGCAGCCTGGAGCGCGCATTTGACGTGCTAGGCGTGTCACTCTGTGTGCGCTGCTCCTAGGAGCCGAATGGTGTAGCGCGTGCCGCAGCCCCGTTGTAGAAACGTCACCGTCGTCACCTCATGCTCACGGGACGCCACCGCAGTCGTTGCCGTCGTGGATTTCGGCCGTCTTTTTGGGAATTTATTTATGCTCCGTGAAAATTTTAAAATCTTTTTTGGAGTTTTTCGGTATTTTTAAATTGCCGGCAAAGTATTTAAAAATATTTAAAAATAATTTGCAAAGTTTTTATTTTTATTAGATATTTTGGTAATGCCAAAAATTCAATTTTATTATTTTAAATGTTTTGGTGAAAACGGAAATTAAAAATAATTATCCGTGATTTTTCTAAAATTGTTTTGGGCCTAACAGAACTTTGCTGTTTTTTTTCCGCCCAGCCGATTTCGTATTTGTTTCGGATTAAAAAAATCGGATCGGGTTATAAAAACACCCGCGGGGTCCGGGGATTAGGGTTTCGAAACCCGCACCCACGAACCCGCCTAGCCGCCGCCGCCCGGGACCCGCTGCTGCCGCGCCGCCGCCGGAGCTCGCCACCGCCGTCCGCCGCCCGCCGCCGCCCGGAGCCCACCGCGTCCAAGCCCGAGGTGAGCCGCCGTCCACCGCCACCCCGCGCCGCTTCGCCCTCGTGGTGCCGCGCCGCACGACGTGCGCCGGACACCGCCGCCGCCGGCTGGACCGCCCAGATCTAGGTCAAACCAGCGCAGGGACCCGATCGCGATTTTTCAAGTTATTTTGTTTACGGATTGGTCCTTTTTGCAGATTGGACCCCGATTCCACCCGGTACCGTTTTCGCGGTTACTTTTTAGCCGTAGCTCGGAATTGAGTGATTCCAGTTGAGTTGCGACCGTGTCGAAAAGTTCTAGCCAGTAGACTAAGTTTTGCAGAAGTTTGAAGTTTTCAAATTTGAATCCCAAGAAGATGCAAATTTGAACTTCCGGTAGCCGTATCTTTTTAACGGTGCGCCCGTTTGCGTCGTTTCTTTTTGCGTTAATTTTATTTTGTCGAGTACTTTATGTTTAGCTTCTGTTAGGCAAGTTTTTCTACTGTTATTTGTATGTTTATTACTGTTTGTGCATAATTGTGTTGAATATATGTTGATTGGTGCTATGTTTGCTCGTATAGATTGTCCGGAGTGCGCCGCATCGTTTTGTGAGGATTGTGATCGTCAGGAACAGGAAGAAGGCAAGTGATGCTTTGACCATACTCAGACCTATAATTTTATATATGCATTATGTTGATAATATCACCTTATTGCATGATAGGTTGTTACTTTACTGTTGCTGCAAACCAGTTAGGATAGCCACATGTCTTGACTTGTATTTGTAGATCAACCTAGCACTTTTTGTTACTTTATTGCTATGCTTGGTAGACGTGGTTTGGGTTGTGAGCATTCGTGAAGTGCATGTGAGCTATTTAATAATTTGTGTAACAACTTTATAATAAATGGAAATCACTTCTGGACGGGCGGGTTGCATCATGGTGGTTGTGCCTTGTCTAAGGACAGTGCCGGGGTTAAATGCACCCAATGGTTGTTTTGGTGGTGAACCGGGTGCGACATGGTGTCTACCCTCTGAACACAGTGGGCGCCGTCCAGGCTCAAAAAGATCAGACATGCAATATTTCTAGTAGCTTCCGTGTACAGCCACTGACTATATAGGATCTGCTTAGCACGATTACGTTGTGGGGAACCTGGCCCTGGTAGCTAGCTGATGTAGATGTGTGTTAGGTGTACCGGCTACCAAAGGGTGGAGGCAACCTCTTCGGAAAGTCTTCGTCTCAATCTTCGGGTTGAGTCTAGTGGGGAACGTGTACAACCTTTGTAGAGCGTATAAACTGATCATGATTAGCCGTGTCCATGGTTACGGACGAACTTTGAGAAACTAGTCAGTACTGTTGATGAATGATCTTGACAGATGAACATTTAATAATAATTTGGTGGCAAAGATTAGCATGGGTTGCTGTGTGTTTCAGGTAGAATTCAACTTAAAATTTTGACTAGTTTAGTTCAGGAGAAAATTGGCTTTTAGCAAAACAAAACCATAAGCCTTTCCTTTGACTCACCTTGCATGTAGTTGTTGGTCCTTTATATATATACCTTTTCCGTGTCACCTGCCGTACAAATCAAATGTACTGACCCATTGTCGGGCTGTAACCTTCGGTGTTGCAGGTTTTTCAGACGACCAGTAAGGTGTGTTTAGGGTTGCGGGTCTGCACTCAGCATGTTCGCTTCTGGCTGTTGATGGGACTCCATGTTACTTTCTTTTGCTTCCGCTATATTTATGTTGAATAAGCTAGCCTTGAGCTATGCAACTTGTTATTTATTTTATTCTGGATCATACGTTGTAATAATGATGCACTTGTACTTTGATATACATCTATGATACTGTGTGTGCCTGCGAGTTCGATCCAGGGACTGGCACTTGATCACAGAGACTTCAATTCTATGTGAATTGGGTCTTTACAGATGGTATCAGAGCAGTGTGTTGACTGTAGGACATGACCCTAGAAAATGGATTAGAAAAGCCATAGGAATGAAAAATATTACTTTACATCACTCTGTCTTGTACTTACTTACCTTCTCTATCTCGTATTCATACCTGTACTAATCTTGCCTTTCCTCTCTTTGATTATAGATGACCACTTTGTCATACCGCGCTATGGCGTTTGGACCTGAGCTCAGGGGGGTTTGCCATTACCTGAACATCTACGCGCCAGTCTTTCAGCCGGACATAGTGGAGAGAAGGGGAGCTGATGACTACTGGCAAGTGGAGACATTTCTCCTAGGAAGCATGACGGGAGAAAGGGTGATCACGGAGTCATTCGAGGTGCATGCCCCTGAGAAGGAGCAGTGTGTGCGCATATCCGCTCACATGGCTCTTGGACGCATCGTTGAGAAGTATGTCAGCCAGCTAAAGGGTACGGTGTACGAGAAGATGACCAGGATCCTTCCATCGGGGATCATATGGCCAAAGAAGTTCAAGTATGTCCCTGGGGCCATTTGTCCAGGTAAAACTACCTACTTCATCCAGAGCCTGGAGAAGCACATCCATGACCTGGAGAAGAGCACTCAGTCGGATCTCTATACCATCACTTAGTTGCAGCAGAAGAACACCAAGCTCAAGAGGGACACCAAAAAGCTGAAGAAGGACAGGGTAGAGATGCAAGCAGAGATAAAGATGATGAGGAAGAAGATGAGGGAAAATGGAATTGAAGAACAAGAAGAGGAACCAGAAGTGGAGACCTCGGCAGAAGAAGATGAACCGAGTCCCAAAAGGCGCAACCGCATTAGCGGGCGCGAATACCGCATGCTGTTTAGCAAAGACAACATTCGAAATTACTTCACCGGAAATTAGTATACTATCGTTATCGTGTTAGTGTATTTGTCCATGTCGACTTATTCGGTGTGGCAATACTAGGTTGGTTGATATACTCTTATTCGTGGTTGTGTTGAGGATCTTATATTATTCATGGTTGTGTTGAGGATCTTATATCAGTTATACAATATATTTTAAACTATATGGTGTGATATGTGATGGTTTTTCGTATGAGTGCATTAGTTTATGATTGTTATATGTTTGATGCTATGGTGATATTGTTTGGTGAAGTTGATTGGTGATATATGTATTGTAGGATATGGGGTAGGATATATTTCCCTAGCTACTTTCTGTCTACAACTTACCTATTCTTGCCCAACAGATGCCGCCGAGACGTGATCCCACGGGGAATGGGAACAACAACAATGAAGTGCCAGCTTACATGCAGCAGTTACTTCAAGGACAAGCTCAGTTGATCCAGTTGCTCACTCAGAATATGGGAAACAACAACAATGCGCCACCACCACCACCACCTGTGGACACGCTTTCGAGGTTCCTGAGGTTGAATCCTCAGAGGTTCTCTAGCACTCCTGAGCCCATAGTGGCGGATGACTGGCTTCGTTCAGTGGGCCGGAACATGGAGACAGTTGGCTGTACTGAGGCAGGGAGGGTGAGGTTTGCCTCACATTTGCTGGAGGGTCCTGCCGCAGCATGGTGGGCCAACTACTTGGTGACTAATCCCATCGACACCATCACTTGGGCACAGTTTCAGTCTGCTTTTCGCGCCGCACGTGTTTCAGCGGGCGCCATGAGCTTGAAGAAGAAGGAGTTCCGCAGCTTGCGTCAAGGAGGCCGTTCAGTGGCCGAGTATGTTGAGGTTTTCAACAAGCTTGCAAGATATGCTCCAGATGATGTCAGGAATGATGCAGCAAGGCAGGAGAAGTTCTTGGAGGGGCTGAATGATGAGTTGAGAGTCCAGTTGACAGTGGCTACCTTTGCTAACTACCAGGGGCTCATAGACAAAGCTATTGTGTTGGAAGGAAAGAAGCAGGCCATTGAGAACCACAAGAGGAAGTACAACAACAACAATGGTGGCAAGTATAACTCTGGACCGCATCGGAAGCCATGCAATTCTTATGGTGGCAATGGAGGACATAACCATGCACATAACCCCAATGGTGGGAATGGCCATGTTCACAGTGGAGGACACAACCATCATGGTGGAAATGGTCACAACCATAATGGCCACAACCACCACAATGGCAACAGGAATGGAAATGGCAATGACAATGGAAGGAACAATGGGAATGGGAGAAGAAATGGAGCCAATGAAGGCAATGGAAGCAACCGTCAGAATGGCCAGGCACCAAAGGACTTGAGTCACCTCCAGTGTTTCAAGTGCAAGAACATGGGACACTATGCCACAGACTGCCCGGAGAACAAGGACAACAATGGGAATGGAGTCGTCAAGCCCAATCCTTTCAACAAGGGGCATGTGAACCATGTCAATGTGGAGGAGATTTATGACGAGCCTGATGCTGTGATTGGTAAGTTATTTATCAATTCAGTACCCGCACTTGTTCTTTTTTATTCTGGTGCATCGCATTCTTTCATATCGAGGGTATTTTTGGATAAGCATGAGTAACCTACCGTAGTTCTTATGTCTTCTATGCTCATAAGTTCACCGGGAGCGGAGATGTCAGCTAGTTTGGGATGCTATCAGATAAGCCTAGCCATAGGGAAGCATGTTTTTCCTACAGATTTGATTATATTGGAGTCATAAGGTTTGGATGTTATATTGGGCATGGATTGGCTAGATAAGTACCAAGGTGTTATTGATTGTGCCAGTCGGTCTATCACTCTCCGTACACCGAATGGGAAGAAGATCAGATATGTGTCCAAGTATAAGCATCAGCACGCTCAGGTTAATTCTCTTAACGGGGGTAGCCTGGATGATGTGCGTGTTGTGAGGGATTATCCGGATGTGTTTCCAGAGGAGTTTCCAGGTATGCCACCGGATAGGGAGATTGAGTTCCCTATTGATTTAATACCATCCACTGGGCCTATTGCTAAGAGACCGTGTAGGATGCCCGCTAATGAACTTGCAGAGTTGAAAGAGAAGATTAGAGAGTTGCAGGCAAAGGGCTTCATTCGCCCAAGCTCGTCACCTTGGGGATCTCCAGTGTTGTTTGTTGAGATAAAGGATGGAACCCAGAGGATGTGTTTGGATTACCGTTCTCTGAATGATGTTACTATCAAGAACAAGTATCCTTTACCTGTGATTAATGATCTATTTGACCAGTTGGAGGGAGCTTGTGTATTCTCTAAGATTGATCTTCGTTCGGGTTATCATCAAGTGAAGATTCGGGAGAAGGATATTCCGAAGACTGCTTTTACTACAAGGTATTGGTCGTATGAGTATACAGTTATGTCATTTGGAATTACTAATGCTCCTGCATACTTCATGAATATGATGAACAAGGTGTTTATGGAGTTCTTCGATAAATTCGTTGTGGTGTTCATTGATGATATATTGGTGTATTCCAAGAATGAGCAAGAGCATGAGGTGTTGGGGTTCGCAGCAGAAAACACAAATTTTTCTAACTAGCGTTCCCATAACCCAAGATCTAGCTAGCCGTATTACCATAACGGAAGGTAGTGCGGAAATAACATACCTCGGGGTGTAGTCCGTTGCGCGGGAAACGTTCCTGCAAACGTGGTTGATGTAGCCGATCAAGTTTCACAGCCCCCTGGCTGTGTTGAGCACCCGGATGGGTGTAGTGCCACACGTGTAGCAGCTCGTAGTACTCGCACACATACGAGCCTCGATGACGACCTCCGTTCTCCGATCCAGCGGAGGTGGCGGAAGCAGACCTCCGGAACCAGACTTACAGCAGGACGAAAGCGTGCGTATAGTGGAGACATCCCCAACCCAGTGCAGACTCCAAAAAAGGGGAGTCCGCTCATAGGAGGGAGAAATAGGGAGAGAGAGATCTACAGAATTTATCTGTATTTTTTTTGGATTTTTCTGTGTTGAACAAGGGCTACCCTCCACATCTATATATAGGGGCAAACGTGGTGCGCGGTAGCCTCCACAGGCGATGTGGGACTAATCCCACATGCCCATGCGTGCGCATGCATGCATGGATGCTAGTGGCCGCCGGCCAGGCCTATGGCCGTGGTGGTGGTGCATGGCGTGGTGGCCATGGTGGCCACTTGTCCACATGGGCCCCATGGCCCATGGCGCCCACCACTCCCTTTTTTTATTTTTCCTTTATTCTTTTTTTTCTTTCTTCTTTCTCAAAGAAAAAACAAAAACCAAAAAGAATATTATTCCATTAATTATTTAAATTATATTTTAATATTTACTTCATTAATTAAATAATAAAACCTATCTAAATAACTTTCCGAACAATTCGGAACCACGGAACTTTTCCGTCTCCCCTCCGAACCGATTTCGGAGTTCTCTCTTATTCTTCGGTAACTCCGATAGTTCCGAAAAGGTCTCCGATTTCATCGAGCCCTTAAGTGTGTTACCCTACGGTCCGAGAACACTGCAGTCATGACCGAGATGAGGCTACGGTCAATGATCATCAGCGGGACCTGGATGCCCATAATGACCCCTGTGCATTCCGGATATCAACACCGATTGGACCTTACGCCGTATAGCATTCCCTTTGTCAGCGATACTGGATTGTTCCGAGATTCGATCAATGACATCCTATGTCTGGTTCAACCTCGTTCTGAACTAATCCTCATTCACTCCTTCCCGTGATATTCATCCCCGTGACCTAGTCACACGCTGCGCAGCTTTATGGATGGAATCTCACCGAGTGGGCCCCGAGTATCTATCCATCATATGGATTGACAAATCCCTCTCTTGTAGAAATACTCCTCAACATATCTCCACGGAATACCCAAGATACAACCGTTATGACCCGCATATTTCAGTCAGGTGGTGGGATGTAAGTCAAAGCATCCGGGAAGATAGCAATTATGCACGTACTCACGGTCAAAGGAACGATCTACCACGTTCTGTAATTACAACACTGAACCTTCATAAGATTTGATCATGCTGTAATGCTTACTTTGGGTAATGTTCATCATGTCACTTAATCAGTGAGGTGACCTCATAGTCAAGAGACTTAATTGTCCATGATCGCGAAACCACGACCATCATGTTGACCATGAACTAGTTATCGATGTAGAGGCTAACTAGGAACTCTAGGGGTTTCTATACCACACCTGTATCATTGTTTCACTGATACAGTTATAGCACGGTATGAAACTGGTTATGAACTTGCTTAGATATATTGGAATAATCATATATTATTTTCCTCTAGAGCATATATCCAACAGTCTCCCACTTGCACTAGAGTGCTAATAATCTAGCCGCATTTTTCCGATCATAATCATCTTATCACATAAGTGTTCATTGATCATGCATGCTCATGGAAGAGGGTTCGTCAACGAACTGCACCATTTCAGATTCATATGTTTCCTTTGCAACTGTTGTAGGTCAAAAACTCTTTTGACATACCACTCATTATCATATAATGGTTGGATATAAGTTTCGCGGGAGAGTGAGACTATTATTTCACAGTATCCTCCAATGATCTCTTGGTTCAGTCTTTAGAAGACTCATCCTTAGTCATATATACTGGGAAATACACTCAACCAGAAGTCCAATACTTCTAACGCTAAACTTTTATCCATACGTCTACTTTCTTAAGTAGTATTATGTTTGTAGTACCGTGAATTTTGCTCACATTTCTTTCATGTCTTTGGTGATGTCTCTAATTCCACATAGACCCATAATATGGCTTGCAATTGTAATCTTGTATTACATTCAAGTCTATTATCCTTTCTATATTTTAGAGTACAACCCTCTGTATTCCTCATATACTGAAATCAGGGAATTTATTCAGATTCTGTGTTTTACTCCTAAAGCACATCGGAATCTGTTCTTCTTCCAAGAACTTTTGAGTCATTCTGTTGTTGGATTCACAATGCATGTTATATGGTAGAATCATATGTCAAGAACATATAAGATCACATGTCCAGTACATGGTGCATCTCTATTCTTCCATCAAGACATTGCTTGTGATATTTGGATTTCATCCATTATATAATTTCTAGCCAAAAGAACCTGTTTCTTGTCTAGAAGATTATTCGAACCTTCACTTCGTTTCATTATCCGTATCTTAATCTACTCATATAGATTTCAACTGTAATGTGTTGGTATTTCACATAAAAGAATATTCTTGCAATCTTGTATTTTATTTGCCTTTTGCTCTATATATATCATAATGCACATATGTATATAAGATGATTCTCTATATACACAATCAATGCATATCCATATATATACATATGAGATCATTCTTCACACATATCAATGCATATATGTTTGAGACAATGATCATGCTCCCACCCAAATATATCCATCATGTACTCATATATTTGTGGTTTAGCTTTCATCAAGTCATTTTATTGTTCACTATGTCTCACATAATGACAATGCTTCCAAAGCTCCAACTCAGAAAATTCCCTCTGCATTCCAAGTTTTCGGGAAGTCTTCAAAGCTCCCACTCAGTTTCATGAAACTGCAGGTCCACTCAATATTTTTGTCATCACAAAATCACTTGATCAAATCAAGGTTGAGGGTTCCTGTCTTGAGCTACTATAGTCCATCCTTTTAACGAAGTAACCTTCGTCATGCCCATTGCTATTCTCTTTCAAATCCCAAATTTGACTGAGATGCAATTTCAGGCTAGGGTCCATCGTAGTGTAAATGAAATATTTTATTGATTAAAGCATTCCTACGTTTTCGTAGTCAATCACCATTGAACTTTGGTCATAACCAAATAATGCCTTATGCCCATTACATTATTCTCAATAACTCTCCAGTTTGTCGAGAATATGAAATAACCGATTTATTTCACGGGACGTGAGCCATCCTATATGTAACTCAATATTATTTCATTTCTCCTCGTGTTCTAGGCTACCATCATTCCTTTGTGTCTTCAAGCAATGTTATTCTTTATTGTTTTATTAAGAAGACTCATGATTATTGTTCTGTACAGAACGTATTCATGACAACCTTCTAAATTCAACAATGGCTTCAATTCATATACCAAGATCAATCATCTATGGCATATCCTTCCTTATACAGTGTCATTACAGCGGAACATGCTTCTGTTGCAATACTCTGATATTCTGAAGGCAAGGTCCAATACCCTGGTCAAAGTTTCCATTATCTCCCATTGGATCCGTGTCGAGAGACTTCTTCTCGCATTACCAATCAAGCAACACACATTTTGCTATTCGGGGAGAATATGTAATTTCAATTGCTTGTAGTTTTATTACAAATAAATTCTTTCTTTTAAGAAACCTTATAAGACCATCAATTATGGAGCTATCTTGTCTCATTAGATTCGGGATGGTTTCCTAATCATGAAGTGGGTTTTTTAACTTAATGAATTAAACAACCTTATTCGACAATAACTATAGTGCTAGGGGAAAGAACGTTTAGACCATACTACGGTTTAGTATGACTACGAATGGTTTAAGTAGTCTAGCACTTTCAACTTCCATCGTAGTTTGTGGTACAACTTCCACAAGTCTCCCATTATGTCAATATTAATACTTATCACTTCGGATCGTAGCGTAGTGATATGTATCCTTGTATTCTAACTTCTCAGTGTGATTCCTGAATCTCAGTTTTATGATCTCAATTGAATACAAATTTCAATTAATCATATGAAATCTTTAATGATAACTCACGTGCCCATTTAGTACATCATTTATGTATAATGATTGGCACAAGTTCTACTTGCTAGAACCTTGTCATGGTTATATTTATTGCAGAGGTTCATAGATCGTGTATCTAATCCATCTCATGCAATCAAGTTATGATTTTCATTCGATAATGAACTCAACAGTTAATAGATCATACATTTAATGAATTCATCAGTTATGAAGTCACCTCATGCAATCAAATCTTTGACTTGTTATAATCAAGACAACTTTATCATTAAACATTGAATATTTCTTGACAATAATAGTAGTATTATAAATGCTTTCTATCATAGCATAAATCAAGACGTAATCAAAGTATAAGCACACTTTTATTCATAAAGATGGAACAACTGACTTGTCTCATTACATGAATAACTTTGTCTCGCGATATGCAAGAGACACAACTAAGTGTTCATACTATAATGATTACATAAGATTTATCTAATACTCTAAGTATCTCCTATGATAGATGTCTCGGCGGAATCCAAGCTGGCCATCAACTGACTTGATATCCATCAATCCTCGATTTCACCTCTTCCCGTCCATGCAACGGCAGGTCCTGTTTTCATAAAACAGAATAAGTATCAGATACTCATTTACTGCAAATGTTGTATAAGGGAATAAACATTTATAAAGTATATCAAGTATATACCTTCTCCATCCACGACTTCTGCATCCTCGATAGGAGCAATGTCCGCGGCCAAGAGATCAGTCATGAAGTTCTGGAGACTCATATCAGCTCCTCTTCCGACATAGCTATGAACATAATCACCATAACTCAGAGGGAGTGAGTGCAATAACGTGTTTATTGCAAACTCTTCCGTGGTGCTTTCGTTCATTGTCCAATATTCATAGTCCTCCACCAGGGTCAGGTACATCTCATGCATCCTGTCCAAGTGATCACCAAGGCTTGTGCGTTAATCCATCTTTGTAGATAGAAACTTGCTTTCTAACTCAAATCTGGCAACTCTGAACTCACGTACGAACATTGTATTTAGCGTGTCCATCATGTCATATGAGCCAGTGTCCTGAAACTGTATGCCCAAAACCTCTGACGTGCTGAAGATCATGACATTCCTGACTACGGAGCATTTCTGACGGCAAGCATAATGATCAAGTATCCCTTGATCTCCAACATGATCGTCCGGATGTTCTTCCACATGCACTTCTATTGTAAACAAGATGTTTTCACTCTTGAGCGACGTCCTAAGGCGTAAGTACCAACTAACGAAGTTTGACCCATTTTCTTTAATTCTTTCACCATGTAAGAAGGAAACCTTTTCAAGGTACTGGGTACTATCCATTTTCTACAAACATAATTGCAAGGAACACAATTAAGACTAGTTCAGAACAATGAGTTCATATAATCATATTATGAATGAGCTCGCACTAAAACAATTCATCCCTAGGATGTTTTAGTGATTACATGATCCAGATTCATTGCCCGACCTCGAATATCACACGGCCGACGGGTCAGTTTCAAAGGTAGACAACAACTTGTGCGATCACATTATCTTATATGTACTGTGACTCATGCTCGATCATTCGATCTCTAGTATTCCGAGGCCATATCTTCATATGCTAAGCTCGCCAAATTAACCTCCATGTTATATGCTGCTCAGCAAGGCCATATCTGCATATGCCAGGCTTGCCGAAGCCAACCTCATGCGAACTCCATTGAATATGTAGGACAACTCCGGTATGTACGGAGCATCAAGCCATATGGGAGAACCTTCCAGGCGGTGCACACTTCGGTAGAATACTTGTGTTTGGCTTTGTTAAGGGATCATCTTATCACATGCTACCGTCGTGTATCCTATACTAGCAAGTTTTAAGATGTCTGAGCTATGGCAACACTAAGTCTACAGTGTCTCCATTTTAGTTTGTTTTATGATGACGATTACTACTTACTAGTAACACATAGCAAAGCTATCGCTACATCACAAACAAACGAATGATAGCCCCCACTTAGCAATACAAGGTTTAGACGGTCTAGTTGTATATTGCAAGTTTTACGTGGATGCTAGGGCTTTCATAGTTAAACAGGTTTTAACGTACGAGTCAACCACAACGTCAACCATACGATTGTCTCTATTACACCCCGCACGGGGCCACATCCGCTAAAGTAGAGAGACAGACACCCCCCATCCACTTTATACGGTACAAGCCGCATGTCAAGCGTGGAACCATTCTCGCGTAAGTGTATGTGTAAAGTCGGTCGGGGGCCGCTTCATCAAACAATGCCGCAGATGTGAACAAGTACAGGTGGGAGGGTAACAATCATACAATCAACGCCCACATCCCCGATGTGTTCTATCCGTACAGTAATACTAAGCATAGACCTAGCTCATGATACCACTGTTGGGGTTTGCAGCAGAAAACACAATTTTTTCTAACTAGCGTTCCCCTAACCCAAGATCTAGCTAGCCGTATTACCGTAACGAAAATTAGTGCGGAAATAACATACCTCGGGGTGTAGTCCGTTGCGCGGGAAACGTTCCCGCAAACGTGGTTGATATAGCCGATACAGTTTCACAGCGCCCTGGCTGTGTTGAGCACCCGGATGGGTGTAGTGCCACACGTGTAGCACCTCGTAGTACTCGCACACATACGAGACTCGATGACGACCTCCGTTCTCCGATCCAGCAGAGGTAGCGGAAGCAGACCTCCGGAACCAGAGTTGCAGCAGCACGACGGCGTGCGTATAGTGGAGACATCCCCAACCCAGTGCAGACTCCAAAAAAGGGGAGTCCGCTCATAGGAGGGAGAAATAGGGAGAGAGAGATCTACAGAATTTATCTGTATTTTTTCTGGATTTTTCTGTGTTGAAAAAGGGCTACCCTCCACATCTATATATAGGGGCAAACGGGCTGCGCGGTAGCCTCCACAGGCGATGTGGGACTAATCCCACATGCCCATGCGTGCGCATGCATGCTAGTGGCCGCCGGCCAGGCCTATGGCCGTGGTGGTGGTGCATGGCGTGGTGGCCATGGTGGCCACTTGGCCACATGGGCCCCATGGCCCATGGCGCCCACCACCCCTTTTTTTTTCTTTTTCCTTTATTCTTTTTTTTCTTTCTTCTTTCGCAAAAAAAAACAAAAACCAAAAAGAATATTATTCCATTAAATATTTAAATTATATTTTAATATTTAATTCATTAATTAAATAATAAAACATATCTAAATAACTTTCCAAACAATTCGGAACCACGGAACTTTTCCGTCTCCCCTCCAAACCGATTTCGGAGTTCTCTTTTACTCTCCGGTAACTCCGATAGTTCCGAAAAGGTCTCCGATTTCATCGAGCCCTTAAGTGTGTTACCCTACGGTCCGAGAACACTGCAGTCATGACCGAGATGAGGCTACGGTCAATGATCATCAGCGGGACCTGGATGCCCATAATGACCCCTGTGCATTCCGGATATCAAAACCGATTGGATCTTACGCTGTATATCATTCCCTTTGTCAGCGATACTGGATTGTTCCGAGATTCGATCAATGACATCCTATGTCTGGCTCAACCTCGTTCTAAACTAATCCTCATTCACTCGTTCCCGTGATATTCATCCCCGTAACCTAGTCACACGCTGCGCAGCTTTATGGATGGAATCTCACCGAGTGGGCCCCGAGTATCTATCCATCATATGGATTGACAAATCCCGCTCTTGTAACAATACTCCTCAACATATCTCCACGGAATACCCAAGATACAACCGTTATGACCCGCATATTTCAGTCAGGTGCTGGGATGTAAGTCAAAGCATCCGGGAAGATAGCAATTATGCACGTACTCACGGTAAAGGAACGATCTACCACGTTCTGTAATTACAACACTGAACCTTCATAAGATTTGATCATGCTGCAATGCTTACTTTGGGTAATGTTCATCACGTCACTTAATCAGTGAGGTGACCTCATAGTCAAGAGACTTAATTGTCCATGATCGCGAAACCACGACCATCATGTTGACCATGAACTAGTTATCGATGTAGAGGCTAACTAGGAACTCTGGGGGTTTATATACCACACCTGTATCATTGTTTCACTAATACAGTTATAGCATGGTATGAAACTGGTTATGAACTTGCTTAGATATATTGGAATAATCATATATTATTTTCCTCTAGAGCATATATCCAACATGAGGCACATCTGCGTTTGGTATTGGAGAAGCTCAGGGAGCACAAATTGTATGCCAAGTTCAGCAAGTGTGAGTTTTGGTTGAAGGAGGTGGGATTCCTTGGACATGTTGTGTCAGGAGAAGGAGTAGCTGTGGACCCATCCAAGGTTTCAACGGTTACAGAATGGGAGACACCCACGACAGTTGGAGGCATTAGTAGTTTCTTGGGTCTTGCAGGATATTATAGGAGGTTCATTGAGAATTTCTCCAAGATTGCAAAACCAATGACGGAGCTGTTGCAGAAAGAGAATAAGTTTGATTGGAGCGAAGCATGTGAAACCAGCTTCCAGGAGTTGAAGAAACGGTTAGTAACTGCACCTGTTTTATGTTTGCCTGATATACATAAGGATTTCCAAGTATATTGTGATGCATCTCGTCAAGGACCGTTGGGACCCGGGGTTAGCGTATGCAAGTCCCGCTACGACATAGTCATATGGAGAGCCGAGAACCGTACCCACTTGTCTAAGCAGACAAGGCCAAGCACAGAACGTTCTCGAAAAGCATCGTACGTGAGGGGCATCCCATCCAGGCCGGATGATCAACTGATATGGGTCCTCATCGTCCTCACACAAGTCTAATGATATGGGTGATGAACTCCCATATTGACAGACAAGTCGCCTCAACCATACTATCGACTATCTCATAACTCTTACATAGACTTACTCCAGTCCGATCACTTAGTCGGGGTCTAGGGCGGGCTCAATCATACCACAAAGTGTGCAGGAGACAGAGTCTCGTGCAATCGCATCGCGATGCCCCAAGGTGCGCACATCTAAGGGCCACTTGGTGTATGAAAGACCGCCAGCCAGATCACAACTAAGGTCTCGAAAACCCATATAAATACATGCATGTTATAAACATACACGCAGCACACATGCCTTGTATGAACATCAGGTATCATTGCAATTCTCTACCAAGTATACATTTTATTGATAACTCTCACGGAGTGCACACAGAGATCACAAGCATGTGATCCAACATTACAACAACAAGCGGAAGCAAAGTACGTCTGAGAACAGACAAGTTTAACAAATGGCTTAAGAAGCCTTATTTAAACACAAGCCCTCCACGAGGGAACCAGTCCTCTGACTAGGACTAGACTAGCTTGATCTTCAGTCGTCCAGATCGATGAAGAAGCCACCTTTGGGGTCAGTGGGTTCATCTAAAACATAGAATAAGCAAACGTGAGTACAAAGTCGTACTCAGCAAGACTTACATAGGAGCTATACTACTCATGCACATGTATCAAGGTAAACGGAGGTGGGGTTTCACTTGCAGAAGTGCTAGCTTTGACTTGGCTAGTCCTGAACTACGAGTACCAGACTTTAGGTAAGAAGCGTACACGAGTCCACTACTTTCTCCAACCAATTACACCACTATGGTGCCTTCCTCGACTTCCCCACGAGAAAGCACGCCATAGCACTCACACTTATCTTGGTGTGTTTTAGAAGTATCCAGTTCAAGTTATCTAATAATCAAGCTAAGCTTTCCAAGCAGTCCATAACCGCGGACGCGGCTATTCGAATAGTTTTGTTAACCCTGCAGGGGTGTACCGCTATACACACATGATCATCAGTTACTGCCTTTGTACTCGACACCGTTCAAGAAGTGTCGGCGAAGATGCTCACCACAACTGTTACCTCAAAGCCTATCTAGTCCAAGAAAGCCGCCTACCTGGGTTGGCTACCACTATCGTGAACCCGGCCGGTTTACCGAAGTGGACCCAGATGATGTGTGCGTGGTGCATAAGCCGGTCTCGGGTGAGCCGTTCTCTCACTTAGCAGCCAGGCCACAAACCTACCAGAACTCCAGACTATTGCTACATTTGGACATCGAAAGGTATGAGTTAATAAGTTGAGAGGGGTCAGTGAGCCCAATGTGTGGTTGTACTCTTCATCTTTGTAACACCCCAAAAATCGGGTTATCGATTTTTGTGCTGTTATTCCTTCCGACCTTTCCTTCCCGGAAATTTTCCCTTGGATACTGGTCAACGACCAGATAAATCTAGACAATCCGTGACCTTGAAACATTTCCCCTGCCCTTGTTGCAAGTCAGGATCCTTTTCTCGTGCCATTTTCCCCGGGATATGCGAGAATGTTGCCACGTTCGGTGCGATGTTTTGCATATCAGCTTAATTCCATCGGCCGCCGGTTAATGGAATTAAATCCCGGAAAATACCTAGACCCCTCCAAAGGTTGTGTAAAATTGTGGAGATGATCTTGGTAATCCCTTGACCTCTCCCGGAGATATTGGCTATGTTTGAATAAAGGAAATTGTGGTTTCTTTTATAAAGCCAATAATTCCCTTTGATCCTATTTGCAAAGGGGCTACCCTTTTGGTTCTCCAATTGGTTCTCAAATTGATTTGTGGAGCTTCTAGTATCCTACCCATGCCCAGTGGTGTAAAAAACATGGGGTTCCATAGTTCAAAAATGGAGCATAGCTTCAAGTTGCAAATTCCGGGCAGAATAGCACTTTACAAAGGAAGTGTTATTTTTGGTTTCCCATTGCATCCCAAACTTTTTGTGCCTTTTCCCTTGCCTATGTCATGGTGCTGTACCAAATTTGAGCCACAATAGCCAAGCCAGAAGAGCACAATAAATTCCCAAAATTTATGTCCAGCAGATGACTTTGTGAAGGAAGTGCAAGCTAGTTTTGTCCAAATGAGCTGCAAATTTGTGTACAGACTAACACTAGTGCAAGATTAAGCTGTGCCAAGTTTCATACCAAGGGGACCAGTGTGCTGGCCACACCAAAGCACAAACACCTTCTGTCAAGTGGGTGCATTTGTAAAGGAGGTGCTATGTACAGTGGCCCATTTGTGCCCAAACATGGTGGAGATGATCATCATAGTGTTAGATAACTGTGACACAAGTTTGGAGTCATTTCCGCAGATGTGCTTCTCCCAGACCAGTACAAACACCTTGCTGTCGAAAGCTAGGTCATGTCTTTTTCAACTGCTGTGTGCCACCCAGGTTAGACAATGGAGGTCCCGTGGCATCCTGATTAGTCACCTCACACAGTGGACATGGCCACTGGTCATTTGCATGCCCTGGACACGCGGGTGCCTGGGTGAACAAGTCGTGGCCGTGATCTGGAAGGTGCTGGTACTGTGTTCTGCTCGCCCTCGTCCTCTTCCTCGCATTTGGTCATGTCCAGCATGCTCCCCACGTTGGCTCTGTTCAACCCGTGCACTCCCGCCTTGTTTGGTTGCCCGTGGACGCCGGTGCCGACACCATGCCCTCCCTGGCATGGCCACCGCGTGTCCACGCTCTGGACACGTCGAGAGCTTCGAGCTCCCCCTCCCCTGGCTTCATATGGAGAGCACCCGAGCCCCCTGGACAGCAGCCAGCAGCGTAGCCCCCTTCCCCCCCCCCCCCCCGCGAGCTTTTCCTCACACAGACCCTGCCATGTCCGCGGTCGCCGCTGGCCGCACCCCGGCCTGGCCTCGGCCACCGCCATAGCCCGAGCTCGCAGCCCTGGCGCCTCCCCTCCATCTCCCCCGTCCGCTGCCTCGAGGCCTACCCGCCGCGCGCGCCGCGGACCTCCGCCGCTGCCGTCCCGGCCGGCCGGAGCGGCCACGACTGCCCCGCCACGGGAGACAGAGCCGCGCGCAGCCCGCTTAGCCCCACGCCTCCCTGGTGGATCCGCCCTTCGGTGTTCCGGCGGAAGAGCCCGGCGAGGCGCGCCGGCAAGCCCCGGCGAGCCGTCCCCTGACCTGCGCGCAAGCAAACAGAGGAGGAGAGTTGAGGCAGAGGTGGGCTGACGCGCAGGACCCACCCGTCAGCAGCCAGCTCCGGGCCCCGCCTGTCAGCCAGTGGCCTCGGGCCCGCGCATGCCAGATGATCGCGCATTTGGGTAATACGATTTTCGACTAAGGAAACGTACTTCGGCCTTCTTCGGGAGGAAATGCGCTTTCCGCTGAACGAAAGCGTATTTTGTCTTTCTTCGGGCCGAAAGGCATTTTCATTTAATCAAAGCGTATTTTCCTAAAGCGCGCTTTCTCTCTCCAGATCTGAAACTGCTAAGTGGTGGACGTTCACCCGATAAGCCCGTTTTTCCGGCGATCGAACGAACGGCCGTATCTCCGCGACCCTAAGCCCGATTGCGGTGATTCAAGTGCCCAGGTTCACCTTTTTCCGAGCCTGTCGCGTTGGTGCAACTTTCATGATGTTGTAACATTGTGAAATTGACCGTTTTGCCCTCGGTTGTCGTTAGGCTTCGCCGGAGTACCTCCGGTCCCGTCGGATCTTTTCGGAAGGCGATCGTACGTCCGTCCAGTGGATTCTTCGACCACCCCCCCAGGCAAGCAAGCCATCTAATATATGATTCAAGCATTGTGTCGTGTTGTTCTTGTGTGATTAACTAACGCATATGATTGTGATGCATCTGTTTGATTTCGTTGTGCGGTGAGTGACCGTGATGAACCTTTGCTTGCCTTGTCTTCGATGATGGCACCACGCCCGGTTCTGAGATGATTCTTGTGTCGGCCGTCTGGGGTGGCATGCCTGCTTTATATTTCTCTGTTCAACAACCGCCGAGTTCTGAGCTGACTTCTCGGCCGTCTCGGGCAGGTGTTGAGTTCTTTTCGCAGTGGTGACCCCATGCCCTGAGCTGAGCTAATATTCAGCCGTCTTGGGGGACCACCGCATTCTTTTTATCGACCCTGCCTCATGCTCTGAGCTGCTTTTCGGCCGTCTTGAGCAGTGGTTGAGTTACTCCAGCAACGTCCCAGAGCTGAGTTGTAAAGACCGTTCTGGTGGCCGCTGGTTTATTTGTTGGTTTCGTGCAAGGGTTCAGATGGTCACCAATCGTTGTTAATACTTGTGAAGATATGAACTTGCCATTTAAATATTGCTTCACTAATGACTTGCATATGCTATGATATGAAGATATGTTGTTACCGTTATGCTTCTACAGTTTCTTTCATCGTAGCTGATCATTATTGTTGCTCATGTTATTCATATCATGTTCATACCAGTAACTCGTTCGTGTTGACCATATTCATGCTAAAGTGTTATACCTATGCCTTGCTGTGTTCGTATCATATCTTGTCATGTGCTGCACTTACTTGGTAGCGGTATTTCATGTTCATATTATTTTTTCTATGACGTGGATCATATGTTATAAGAAAAAAATGTTGATATGCTCATGAACCTAATCTGAACGTTGACCATGTGCCACCGAACCAAGCTTCACTAGTGCAGCCACATTTGCCTGTGCGGGCAGGCCTTGATGCGGTATGCCGGTGGGCGTCTCTTATGCGTATTCACCAAAGTGGGAAGGCTACGCGAGGCAGTTACCCTGATCAGGTAACAGCGGTAGTCTTGACAGCTAGTATGTTTTGGCATCCCGTCCCCGTTTGGGAGAAGTTTTGGGCCACACGATGGTTTGAGCCATGCGATGGTCAGTGTCGGGATGACACCGGGCTACCCAGGACATGACTTGTGTAAGTATGTCGGTGATGCGGTAAGGGGGACACGCGGTATATCGGTCTCGTTGGGGATGTCTAGCTCACTACTCACAGGGCTGGTTCCAAGGATCCTGTGGGACAGGTTCCGGGGGTTTTGAGCGGAGGAGGAACTCCATGTGTGGTGAAAATGCACAAACTCTGCAGAGTCAAAATGTATTCAAATAGCCGAGTCCTCGGTCATGGGACACAGTTCGTACTAGGTCACACGAGGTCAACAAGAAATTGCTAATAATCAACTTGATAATGGAAGATTGGACCATTTGGGTAGTCATGCGATGACTCAAAAGCGGTGAGTGGTCATGAGGTGACCCGGATATCGAGTCAGGAGGACTCGGAGGTAAGCTGCATGGTCATGCGATGACCATGAGTGTTTCATGTGTTGTTTGTTCCTGCATCAGTCTTAATCATGGTAGAAATGTTCTTGCTCATTTTGTTGATATTGTTCATTCCACGTGTTGATTGTTATTTCTCTAGCTTTGCTCATGATAACATGCTAGATTCATCATGTTAATATTGCTTATGCCATGATTATGAACGTTTTTTAAGTTGCATCGCCATGATATTAATCTTGCTCTAATAACTTAGTGCATGCTTGAATGCCATGGATTGCTTTGCTTGTTATATATGTTACTTGGTTTTCTTGTTTTCGAGTACTTTCAAACGTACTCACATGGCTTGTCCTTGGCTATTCGCGTAGCCAGATTTTCAGGTTGCCTAAGGATTTGCTTTCCCTAGGAGGAGTCGAGCGTGTGCGGGCTAGGAAGAGTAACCCAGTCAGATCCCTATGGATTGGAGCCGCTCCAAGTCCGTGCTGCCGTAGAAAGTTGTTATTCCGCTGCCCCCATCTCTGTAAAGAACCATCTATGGTGGTAATGTATTGATTCAAGCCACCTTAGCTTATGAATCCTTTTACAGTTGTGCCTATGTTCTTGGTACGTGTTGAAGCGCGCACACCAGAGTGATTCCTGGGCTGGTGTATGGGAGACACTCGTCTGTGTACAGTGGTATTCAGGAAGGGTGTCACAAGACATGGTATCAGAGCAGCCAGGCTGACTGTAGGTTACCCCTAGCTGGAGTCGTTGTCTCTTGCTCAATAGAAATCCCAGATGGATTTCAGCCGTCTTTGCCAGTTCGGCACGGCTACTATTGATCAAAAGACAATATCATAGGATTTCCCTCTCATCTATGTTCCGACTCTCATGGCATTCGTCTCTGGTGTGAAATTATCGCACTGAGCAATGACCGTGAGCCTTTAAACCCCTAGGTAAGCCAGATATCCTTACCCTGCTTGCTAGCCATGGTATATCTCTCCTCAGATCTAGTTTCCTTTGGGAAACGCCAGTTCCATCTTGCCTAAGCAACCCTAGAGTAGTTGACTAAGCCACCTTGGCTATGGTCATGCGGTGAGTTTGATGTTTTCCCTGAGGAAGTAGTAGAATCTTTACGCCAATTGCTACCAGGAGCATTGGGTGATTTTTCTTCTAAATCCTTAGAGAAGCATCGAGGGCGCTTAGATAGCGTTGCTAGTGGATCTGCATCCACGTGTGGTTAGCCCATAGATTTTGAGCTCTGTTTGCTTCTTGGTGTCTTTGTTTGCTGTTTGCTCCGTCTTTGTTGTTTTGGCTCCGAGCCGTCCCTTCGGCAAGGAGACCGATAGTAAGCCCCTAGTGTTCCCCTATCCCGTTAAATCCGGCATGGACACTGTGTGTTACAGTTGACATCGTCGGATTTGACACCTGCCTAACTAGTGGACCGACCCCTAGCCACCCTCGGTTTTGACCCCAGCCAACCCGGTTGTCTGTCGTGCCAGGCGTATCCTTTTCTTAGTCTGAGAAGGATTTGCCCTGCCTGTGTGTCCCAGCCTTGCTGCCTTTAAACCCCTCCCTTTTGCTTGCTGCATCACTCCCGCTCAGTAAGCCAGGCCACCCTAAAACCCCAGCAAGTTCTCCCTGAAATCCATGTCTGGTTTCTTCAGAAACCCCACCTTTCACAGCAAGACCTCAGCGGTTAACCATGCTGGCTTTCCCCGTCTCCTTTGGGAAATGCTTTCCCAAGCCCTCGGTTTTGTGGTTAACCCAGACTACCGAGTGTTCCAATCCGAGCCTGTCCCTCACCTCTGCCGATATTGTGCTAAGGTGCTCATCCACCTTGGTCCCGACAAGATTGACGAGCCTGTAGTCTTTGAGGGTCGTCCCATGCCCACCCCAGCGTTGGCGATTCAGACGGCCGCCGCAGCAGCGATCAGTCGTCTTCGATCCAAGTTCCCACAAATCGGAGAGATGCGGGAGTTCCGCTACTTTCCGAATGCGTCCATCCATGGCTGCGAGTTCGCCGACACCACCGCGGAAGCCGACTCGGCAATAGGTCGCCTGGTTTAGCTCGTCACTGCCCAGGGACTACTGCTTGGCGACATTCTTGCGGGTTTCCACGACATGGATAGCGATGCCGCGCGAGTTGTTGAGGCTGCCTACCGTAGAGGTCGCCGAGACACCTCCCCAGCCGTTGATCTGCTGCCCTCAAGCCCAGTGCTATCTTCGCAGGTGGTGCCACCCTCTCAGGTTGTGCCGCCCTCTCGAGTTGTGCTGCCCTCCCAGCCTGTGGACGAGTGCATCTTAGGCACTGTCTATGCCGACCCCACCAACAGGACCATCCTTCAGCTGTATGGGCAAGGTCTGCTCCAGCAAGATCAAGCCCCTGCCCTAGGAGTTGAGTCCCGACTGGCCGAGTTACTCGACTTCGGGAAGCATCTCAGCCTACGTCCTCCCGGAGAGACTGAGCTAAACTAGTTCTTCAGGTGTTGCCCTATTTGTCTCTTCCGCCCTCGCTAGAGGATGGGAACCGTAGTCTCGAGTGAGAAGTTTCCGTGTGGTATGTTGTGAGGTTGTGTTTGTTTCAGTTGTTTGTGTTGCGGGTGATGCTTGTATCGCCTGTGTGTTGTAATGCTTCATGTATGCCGTGTTTGTTTGTGCTTCTGTTGCATTTGTCCCCTGTTAAGCAGGAATGTTTAACAGAGCTAACGGTGGTTTTTCCAACATGTTTGTAATCAGTAGAGCACTTACACTCTTAACATTGGACTCATTCCGAGTCTATAATAAATGCGAGCTGGTTTAGGTATATGTAGTCCCAGAGTACATATACCCACTAGCATTAAAACATCTTAGTGTGGTTTGATCTGTTGTGTTTTTCTTGCAGTTGCTTGTGTGTTGGTTTGAGTTTGCCGTTGGCACGTTGCACGCTCGCGCTCGCATGAGATTCATTCCTAATGGGTACAATCACCCCAGTACCCGGACAGAATGCAAGGACACATCTCCCGTTCGTCTGCGCCTGCCCCGTTTTGCCAGACCGTTGCCCTAGGATAGAGGAGATTGTTCCAGCCCCTGAACCCAGTCCCAAAGCCTGTCGCAATCTCGGATAACTCTGAGAATTTTATTGCGGCACAAGCCTTGCAACCCTCCCAGTACAAGTGCAGACCCAGATCCTACCCCGACGCCTGTCCAACCTGGTTGTTACTCGATGAGGAGCAACCAGAGGCGAGACCCTCGCGTTGCTAGACCCCTCCGAACCCTTCCAAGCCTCCAAGACAGTGGCTCCGCCGTCACTGCCTAGAGTGACATCCGGCCGCCAGTTGCCTTGCCTCACCACAGCCCCGCTTACTCCGTCGGCCCGAAGCGACCGTGGAGCAAGCCCAGAGGACCCTGAGCCGCTGCACCATCTTCGTCCCGCTCCCGAGCTGCCGCATCCCTGCCTTCCTTCTCGCGAGCTCGCTCCTGCCGGGTAACCACCCACAACAACAACGACGAGCGGACCAGCGCAGCCAACATCCCGTCGAGCAGGCACTGTAGCAGCCCCAGGAACACGGCCTCGCCTGGAGACCGTGGCTCCAGCTCCTCCAAGCCCAAGAGATAGAAGAGTGGCATGGTGTGTGCTACCAGTAGCCCAGTCGCCGTCTTTTATAGCCCGAGCCCGGTGTACGGTGAACGAGGTCCAGGAGCCTCGCCGCTCGACCACCGTCGTCTCCGAAGCGAATCAGCGAGCAGTGCCGCCTTGGTGCTGGCCCGTGATGCGAGAGCACTTGCCCCGTCGACCCGTGCCCGCCGCGCACTACCGTCGTAGGGACCTGAGTGCCCTATGGGCTAGATGCGTGTAGCCCAGCCCCAGCTCCACTCGGAGTAGCACCACCGCAGGAGAGCGGAGGTAGCCGAAGGAAGAAGAAGGAGAGGCTGACAGTGGACCCTGGTCCCACTTGTCAGCAGGAGATCCACTGTCCATCGGGGTGACGTTAGCATTTTTGGAACAGGGAATTTCTCGCCTTTCTAAAAATGGTGAACCCTAGCAGTGGAGGTGATTCCGCGATATCCGTGTCTCGGTCGTGATGCACCCGTGCATCGTTTTCCCCAACCCGGAAAATTTGGAGAAGGAGTGGGTGTAGTTTTGAGCTACTCCTACGAATCTAGAGGACGAGATTCCTTTAAGGGGGGAAGGTTTGTAACACCCCAAAAATCGGGTTATCGATTTTTGTGTTGTTATTCCTTCCGACCTTTCCTTCCCAGAAATTTTCCCCTGGATACTAGTCGACGACCAGATAAATCCAGACAATCCGTGACCTTGCAACATTTCCCCTGCCCTTGTTGCAAGCCAGGATCCTTTTCCCGTGCCATTTTCCCCGGGATATACGAGAATGTTGCCACGTTCGGTGCGATGTTTTGCATATCAGCTTAATTCCATCGGCCGCCGGTTAATGGAATTAAATCCCGGAAAATACCTAGACCCCTCCAAAGGTTGTGTAAACTTGTGGAGATGATCTTGGTAATCCCTTGACCTCTCCCAGAGATATTGGCTATGTTTGAATAAAGGAAATTGTGGTTTCTTTTATAAAGCCAATAATTCCCTTTAATCCCATTTGCAAAGGAGTTACCCTTTTGGTTGTCCAATTGGTGCTCAAATTGATTTGTGAAGCTTCTAGTATCCTACCCATGCCCAGTGGTGTAAAAAAATGGGGTTCCATAGTTCAAAAATTGAGCATAGCTTCAAGTTGCAAATTCCGGGCAGAATAGAACATTACAAAGGAAGTGTTATTTTTGTTTGCCCATTGCATCCCAAACTTTTTGTGCCTTTTCCCTTGCCTATGTAATGGTGCGGTACCAAATTTGAGCCACGATGGCCAAGCCAGCAAAGCACAATAAATTCCCAAAATTTCTGTCCAGCAGATGACTTTGTGAAGGAAGTGCAAGCTAGCCTTGTCCAAATGAGCTGCAAATTTGTGTACAGACTAACACTAGTGCAAGATTAAGCTGTGCCACGTTTCATACGACGGGGACAAATGTGTTGGCCACACCAAATACAAACACCTTCTGTCCAGTGGGTGCATTTGTAAAGGAGGTGCTATGTACAATGGCCCATTTGTGCCCAAACTTGGTGGAGATGATCATCATAGTGTTAGATAACTGTGACACAAGTTTGGAGTCATTTCCCCAGGTGTGCTTCCCCCAGACCAGTACAAACACCTTGCTGTGGAAAGCTAGGTCATGTCTTTTTCAACTGTTGTGTGCCACCCAGGTCAGACAATGGAGGTCCTGTGGCATCCTGATTAGTCACCTCACACAGTAGACATGGCCACTGGTCATTTGCATGCCCTGGACAAGCGGGTGCCTGGGTGACCAAGTCGTGGCCGTGATCTGGAAGGTGCTTGTACTGTGTTCTGCTCGCCCTCGTCCTCTTCCTCGCGTTTGGTCATGTCCAGCATGCTCCCCACGTTGGCTCTGTTCACCCCGTGCACTCCCGCCTTGTTTGGTTGCCCGTGGACGCCGGTGCCGACACCGTGCCCTCCCTGGCATGGCCACCGCGTGTCCACGCTCTGGACACGTAGAGAGCTTCGAGCTCCCCCTCCCCTGGCTTCATATGGAGAGCACCCGAGCCCCCTGGACAACAGCCATGGCCGCGGTCGCCATCGGCCGCACCCCGGCCTGGACTCGGCCACCGCCATAGCCCCGAGCTCGCAGCTTTGGCGCCTCCCCTCCAGCTCCCCCGTCCGCTGCCTCGAGGCCTCCCCGTCGCGCGCGCCGCAGACCTCCACCGCTGCCGTCTTGGCCGGCCGGAGCGGCCACGGCTGCCCCGCGACGGGATGCAGAGCCGCGCGCAGCCCCGCTCAGCCCCACGCCTCCCTGGTGGATCCGCCCTTCGGTGCTCCAGCGGAAGAGCCTGGCGAGGCGCGCCGGCAAGCCCCGGCGAGCCGCCCCGGCGGGCTCTGCCCGCGCCGACCGAGCCGTCCCCTGATCTGCGCGCAAGCAATCAGAGGTGGAGAGTTGAGGCAGAGGTGGGCTGATGCGCGGGACCCACCCGTCAGCAGCCAATCCCGGGGCCCGCCAGTCAGCCAGTGGCCTCAGGCCCGCGCATGCTAGATGATCGCGCATTTGGGTAATACCATTTTCGACTAAGGAAACGTACTTCGGCCTTCTTCGGGAGGAAATGCGCTTTCCGATGAACGAAAGCGTATTTTGTCTTTCTTCGGGCCGAAAGGCGTTTTCATTTAATCAAAGCGTATTTTCCTAAAACACGCTTTCTCTCTCCAGATCTGAAACTGCTAAGCGGTGGATGTTCACCCGATAAGCCCGTTTTTCCGGCGATCGAACGAACGGTCGTATCTCTGCGACCGTAAGCCCGATTGCGGTGATTCAAGCGCCCAGGTTCACCGTTTTCCGAGCCCGTCGCGTTGGTGCAACTTTCATGATGTTGTAACATTGTGAAATTGACTGTTTTCCGAGCCCGTCGGTTGGTTCACCGTTTTCCGAGCCCCTCGGTTGTCGTTAGGCTTCGCCGGAGTACCGCCGGTCCCATCGGATCTTTTCGGAAGGCGATCGTACGTCCGTCTGGTGGATTCTTCGACCACCCCCCCCCCAGGAAAGCAAGCCATCTAATATATGCTTCAAGCATTGTGCCGTGTTGTTCTTGTGTGCTTAACTAACGCATATGATTGTGATGCATCTGTTTTCTTTCGTTGTGCGGTGAGTGACCGTGCCGAACCTTTGCTTGCCTTGTCTTCGATGATGGCACCACGCCCGGTTATGAGCTGATTCTTGTGTGCATGCCTTCTTTCTATTTCTCTGTTCAACAACCGCCGAGTTCTGAGCTGACTTCTCGGCCGTCTCGGGCAGGTGTTGATTTCTCTTCGCAGTGGTGACCCCATGCCCTGAGCTGAGCTAATATTCAGCCGTCTTGGGGGACCACCGCATTCTTTTTATCGACCCTGCCTCATGCTCCGAGCTGCTTTTCGGCCGTCTTGAGCAGCGGTTGAGTTACTCCGGCAACGTCCCAGAGCTGAGTTGTAAAGACCGTTCTGGTGGCCGCTGGTCTATTTGTTGGTTTCGTGCAAGGGTTCAGATGGTCACCAATCTTTGTTAATACTTGTGAAGATATGAACTTGCCATTTAAATATTGCTTCACTAATGACTTGCATATGCTATGATATGAAGATATGTTGTTACCGTTATGCTTTACAGTTTCTTTCATCGTAGATGATCATTATTGTTGCTCATGTTATTCATATCATGTTCATACCAGTAACTCGGTCGTGTTGACCATATTCATGCTAAAGTATTGTACCTATGCCTTGCCATGTTCGTATCATATCTTGTTATGTGCTGCACTTACTTGGTAGTGGTATTTCATGTTCATATTATTGTTGCTATGATGTGGATCATATGTTATAAGAAAAAAAATGTTGATATGCTCATGAACCTAATCTGAACGTTGACCAAGCGCAACCGAACCGAGCTTCACTAGTGCAGCCACATTTGCCTGTGCGGGCAGGCCTTGATGCGGTATGCCGGTGGGCGTCTCTTATGCGTATTCACCAAAGTGGGAAGGCTACGCATGGCAGTTACCCTGATCAGGTAACGGCGGTAGTCTTGACAGCTAGTATGTTTTGGGATCCCGTCCCCGTTTGGGACAAGTTTTGGGCCACACGATGGTTGGAGCCATGCGATGGTCAGTGTCGGCATGACACCGAGCTACCCAGGACATGACTTGTGTAAGTATGTCGGTGATGCGGTAAGGGGGACACGCGGTATATCGGTCTCGTTGGGGATGCCTAGCTCACTACTCACGGGGCTGGTTCCAAGGATCCTGTGGGACAGGTTCCGGCGGTTTTGAGCGGAGGAGGAACTCCATGTGTGGTGAAAGTGCACAAACTCTGTAGAGTCAAAATCTATTCGAATAGCCGAGTCCTCGGTCATGGGACACAGTTCGTACTAGGTCACACGAGGTCAACAAGAAATTGCTAATAATCAACTTGATAATGAAAGATTGGACCATTTGGGTAGTCATGCGATGACTCCAAAGCGGTGAGTGGTCATGAGGTGACCCGGATATCGAGTCAGGAGGACTCGGAGGTAAGCTTCATGGTCATGCGATGACCATGAGTGTTTCATGTGTTGTTTGTTCCTGCATCAGTCTTAATCATGGTAGAAATGTTCATGCTCATTTTGTTGATATTGTTCATTCCACGTGTTGATTGTTATTTGTCTAGCTTTGCTCATGATAACATGCTAGATTCATCATGTTAATATTGCTTATGCCATGATTATGAATGTTGTTTAAGTTAAATTGCCATGATATTAATCTTTCTCTAATAACTTAGTGCATGCTTGAATGCCATGGATTGCTTTGCTTGTTATATATGTTACTTGGTTTGCTTGTTTGCGAGTACATTCAAACGTACTCACATGGCTTGTCCCTGGCTATTCGCGTAGCCAGATTTTCAGGTTGCCTAAGGATTTGCTTTCCCTAGGAGGAGTCGAGCGTGTGCGGGCTAGGAAGAGTAACCCAGTCAGATCCCTGTGGATTGGAGCCGCTCCAAGTCAGTGCTGCCGTAGAAAGTTGTTATTCCGCTGCCCCTATCTCTGTAAAGAACCATCTATGGTGGTAATGTATTGATTCAAGCCACCTTGGCTTATGAATCCTTGGTACGTGTTGAAGCGCGCACACCAGAGTGATTCCTGGGCTGGTGTGTGGGCGACACTCGTCTGTGTACAGTGGTATTCAGGCGGGGTGTCACAATCTTGGATCACCAGACAAGAACTCGGACTTAGGGCGGTGTTCAACGAGACAACCCACCGTGTACTCCTACACAACCTCTCATCGTTCACCTTGTATTAGGGTAGATTCACCAACACCTTTCCACCAACATCATTATGATCACTACCATCCCGACTCACATGACAGTAACATCATTGTATCACTCTAAGCATGCAATAAGAAGTAACAATTGCAGGGGCCACATGATATCAATCAACTCCTACATTTGCTAGGATTGTGGTTTTCTTACTACTGTGAAAAATGATAGGTCATGCAAAGGAATGGGTTCATCTATGCGGTAGAAACGTAGCACGGTAATCATCCTATACAATGCACAAGCGAGACATGAGAGGGAAGTGGGATTTTATCGACATGATCAATGGGGGTTTGCTTGCCTTGCTGACGAGGTTCGGATTCGGGGCCTTCAACGAAGGGGGCAGCCTCCTGTTCCGGTTCCACCTCTACTCAACAAACAACAAACAAGGTAACAAAGTAAATACAATGCACAATCACATGGTTTAAGGTTGAAACTTGATGTATATGCTTTGATGTGTTAGGAAATTCCATTTAAATGGAGTATATTGCAAATTGAATTGCAAATTAAAATCCAATTTGAATTCAATTTAGTCAAGTTGCATATGACATTGTTTGATCAAGTTAAAACATTTTTAAATGTGTATGATATGCCTCTGAAGTTCAAGTATACTGTGATATGTTGATATGGTTCAAAATGCAAAAGCATTTGAAAAGAATTTGAATTAATTCCATTTAAATCAAATAGCAAATGCTACTGATCACATTTTAAATTCAACTCAAACATGGTTGAAAGTTGGATATTTGGATAGCTTATTTTCTCCTGATCATTTTTCATATATTATTTGCTAAATTTGGAGTTGATATGAATTTTCTATGAATTTCCAAAGTTTCAGCCTTTTTTAGGAATTTCAGGAATTTCTCTGATTTCTTTTAATTCTGGAAATTCTTATATTGCGTCATTGTGATTTCAGTGTGACGTGGGGGGGGGGGGGTCTGACCTGTGGGGCTGAGGTGTCAGTCACTGGGTTAATTAACCCGGTTAGTTTAAACTAACCGGGGGGATTAAGGGCCCTGGGCCCACTTGTTAGTGTCACCAGGCGGTGTTTAGCGTGGGGTTAAGGCCTAACCCACCGGCGGCTTGACGCCGGTGGCCTGGCCACGGCGGCGCACACGGGGAGGGTGCTCCCGTCGACAGCTCGAAGCGCTGAGACCACCTGGGGGCAGCCCAGGCGCGCGCGCGCGTCACCTACGGCATGCAGGCGACCACGGGAAGGCCCGGCGAGACGGCGGCGAGCTTCACGGTGGCGGTCCGAGGCACGGTTGAGAACGGGATCAGGCTAGGGGGCTCTTCATGGCGCTGGGCTAGTCGGGATCGAACCAGAAGAGTTCGGCGAAGACGATGGACATGGTTTCGGGTTCAAAAACTTCATGGATGCTCGTCGACATGAACCGCGGCGGCGCTGTGCTCCGGTGTCCATGGCAGCTAGGGCTAGAAGAACAGCGGGGCGCCAAAAGGTTGGGGGAAAAACTCAGGAGCTCACCGCGAGGACGACGAGACGGTCAGTGGGCTCGGGGATGCTCTGTTGGCGGCGAATCGAAGACGTCGATCTCCGGTGGCCGGCGGCGATCCGATGAAGCTTGCGTCTTCTCGGAACCAAATCAGGTCGCCAGCTTCTGCAGGGTGACGAAGTCGTCGATGAGGAGCACGGGGGACACGCTGGTTCGAGCTCTAGGACACGGCACGGTGGCCGCGTCTGCCATGGCGGTGTGCTCCGGCGGTCTCTCGGTCCACGGCGAAATCGAGCGAGAGAGGAAGAAAAGATGGCGCTGGAGAGGGGGAAAGAGAAGCGGTCGTCCACGGGGTCTCTCTGGCGCGATAAGGATGCCTCGGAGTCCTCCACGCAGGCAGGCTGCTGCCGCCGGCGTCGGCATGCGCTCCAGCGAGCTGCTTGCCGCGCCGGGGGAAGACGACAAGGGGCTAGCAGGCTTGGGCTGTGGTACAGGTAAGTTGGGCCTGGGGCCCAAGGTGAGTGGGCCACTTTGCCTTTTCCATTTTCTTTCTGTTTTTCTTCTGTATTTTTGTTTTGGCTAGCAAAAATAAATACCTATCCATTTTCTAAAATGCTGAAACTTTTTATATGGCCTCATAATAATATAGACTAGCCATTTATACAGTTTGGCACTTTTTAAAATTCAAATAATTTGAATCTTAACTCAAATAGGGGTTTTTGATTAATTCCAAGGCACAGTTTGAATATTTGAAAAATCCATGAGCATGGGGTGGGTCCCACATCACTTGATATGTGATCACACTCATTTATAATACTTTTCAAAATTCTAACATGAATTTTTGGAGAAGATTTTTATCTGGCCTTTTGAAATAATTCATCTAGGGGGGTTTCCATCTCCCATTTTGCTTTTGAATTTGATTTCAATGATTTCTTTTGAAATTTTTAACATGATGCAAGAGGACTTTGATCCTAGCACATTACCTAACAGAGGGTTCTGACTAGGACTTGGTTGTGTTTTGATCCAAGGGGGTAGAGTTGTTGCTTATGCTTCACGTCAGCTTAAGAACCATGAGAAGAACTATCCTACACATGATTTGGAGTTAGCTGCAGTTGTTCATGCATTGAAAACTTGGAGGCAATATCTTGTTGGTAATCATTGTGATGTTTTTACTAATCATAAGAGTTTGAAGTATATCTTTACTCAGAAGGAGTTGAATCTCAGGCAGAGTAGATGGCTGGAGCTTCTTAAGGATTATGATTTTAATGTGCAGTATCATCCTGGTAAGGCGAATGTGGTTGCTGATGCATTGAGCCATAAGAGTCATATCAATGTTGCTAATGTTGAGGATATGCCACTTGAGTTATGTGAGCAGTTCAAGAATCTTAGGTTGGAGATAGTTCCTAAGGGATATTTGGCAACATTGGAGGTGAAGCCAAATCTGTTAGAAAGAATCAGAGAAGCTCAAAAGGGTGATGCAGAAATTAAGGAGATAAAGGAGAATATGACCAAAGGGAAAGCAGAGGGTTTCCGTGAGGATGAGCATGGAGCCATTTGGTTTGAGAAGCGCATTTGTGTACCGCAAGATGCAGAGATCAGGAAGTTGATTCTTCAGGAGGCACATGATTCACCTTATTCTATTCATCCCAGAAATACCAAGATGTATTTAGACTTGAGGGAGAGATTTTGGTGGCCTAGCCTGAAGCGAGAGATACCCCAGTATATTGCATTGTGTGATGTTTGCCAGAGAGTCAAAGCTGAGCGTCAGAAGCCAGCAGGATTGTTGCAGCCTTTGCCTATACTAGATTGGAAGTGGGATCAGATAGGTATGGACTTTATTACTGGTTTACCCAGGACTCGGTCAGGATATGATTCTATTTGGGTGATTGTTGATCGTTTGACCAAGGTTGCTCACTTCATTCCAGTAAAGACAACTTATACAAGTGCTAAGCTAGCCAAGATTTATATGTCCAGGATCATGTGTTTGCATGGAGTTCCAAGCAAGGTTGTGTCTGATAGAGGTGCTCATTTTACTTTGAAGTTTTGGCGTCAGTTGCATGAGACTTTGGGCACTAGGCTGGAGTTCAGTACAGCGTTCCATCCTCAGACAAATGGGCAGACCGAGAGATTTAATCAGATCTTGGAGGATATGTTGAGAGCTTGTGCGTTGGATTATGCTTCGGGTTGGGATGACAACTTACCGTATGCTGAGTTCTCATACAACTACAGTTAGCAGGCTAGTCTTCAGATGGCACCATTTGAGTTATTATATGGTAGGAAGTGGAGGACACCGTTGATGTGGGATGAGGTAGGAGAGCGTCAGTTGTTTGGACCAGACCTGATCAGAGATGCTGAGGAGAAAGTCAAGTTGATTCGTGATAGACTGAAGATAGCACAGTCTAGGAAGAAGAGTTATGCAGATGCGAAGCGCAAGGATGTAACCTATGAGGTTGGAGACCGTGCATATCTCAGAGTTTCACCAATGCGCGGAATCAAGAGGTTTGGAATCAAGGGCAAGTTAGCACCACATTTTGTGGGGCCTTACAAGATTTTGGAGCGCAGAGGAGAGGTAGCTTATCAGTTGGAGTTGCCAGAAGATTTGTCAGGAGTTCATGATGTGTTTCACGTGTCCCAGCTAAAGATGTGTCATGCAGAGATGGCAGATATTCCTTTGAGAGATACAGTGCCACTTGAGGCAATTCAGTTGGAGAGTGACTTTGACTTATGAGAAGGAACCTGTAAAGATTCTGGAGACTGCAGAAAGAGTTACCCGCACCAAGACAATCAAGCTATGCAAAGTTCAGTGGGATAATCATAGCGAGGAAGAAGCCACTTGGGAGCGAGAAGAAGATTGGAAGCAAGATCATCCACACCTCTTTGCTAGCCAGCCCGAATCTCGAGGACGAGATTCATCTTAAGGGGGGTAGGTTTGTAACATCCCAATTTTCTAAATTCGGATCTAAATATATCATCATATGCATCTCATGCTGTTTCCGAATTTTTCTGGAGTTTTAAAAATATTTTAAATATTTTTCAACTTAAGGCAATTTATTGGAGAGGATATAAGATGACTTATCCCCATTTTTTATTTTTTGGAAAATAGTTTAAAATATTTTTGGAGACATTTTAAATTTTACTTTGGGGATCTTAAATAATTTCTAAAAATATTTTGGGAATTTATTTATGCTCCGGGAAAATTTTAAAATCTTTTTTGGAGTTTTTCGTTATTTTTAAATTGCCGGGAAAGTATTTCAAAATATTTAAAAATAAGTTGCACGTTTTTATTTTTATTATATATTTTTGTAATGCCGAAAATTCAATTTTATTATTTTAAAAGTTTTGGTGAAAACGGAAATTAAAAATAATTACCCGTGATTTTTCTAAAATTGTTTTGGGCCTAACGGGCCTGTGCTGTTTTTTTTCGCCCAGCCGATTTCGTATTTGTTTCGGATTAAAAAAAATCGGATAGGGTTATAAAAACGCCCGCGGGTTCGCGGATTAGGGTTTCGAAACCCGCACCCGCGAACCGGCCTAGCCGCCGCCGCCCGGGACCCGCCTCTGCCGTGCCGCCGCCGGAGCTCGCCGCCGCCGTCCGCCGCCCAGAGCCCGCCGACGTCAAGGCCCGAGGTGAGCCGCCGCCGCCCTCGCGCCGCCGTCCACCGCCACCCCGCGCCGCGGCGCCCTCGCGTTGCCGCGCCGCGCGCTGGCCGCCGCCGCCGCCGGCTGGACCGCCCAGATCTAGGTCAAACCGGCGCAGGGACCCGATGGCTTTTTTTCAAGTTATTTTATTTACGGATCAGTCCTTTTTGCAGATTGGACCCCGATTACACCCGGTACCGTTTTCGCGGTTACTTTTTAACCGTAGCTCAGAATCGAGTGATTCCAGTTGCATTGCGACCGTGTCAAAAATTTCTAGCCAGTAGACTAAGTTTTGCAGAAGTTTGAAGTTTTCAAATTTGAATCCCAAGAAGATGAAAATTTGAACTTCCTTTAGCCGTATCTTTTTAACGGTGCGCCCGTTTGCGCCGTTTCTTTTTGCGTTAGTTTTATTTTTTCGAGTACTTTATGTTTAGCTTCTGTTAGGCAAGTTTTGCTACTGTTCTTTGAATGTTTATTACTGTTTGTGCATAATTGTGTTGAATATATGTTGATTGGTGCTATGTTTGTTCGTATAGATTGTCCGGAGTGCGCCGCATCGTTTTGTGAGGATTGTGATCGTCAGGAACAGGAAGAAGGCAAGTGATGCTTTGACCATACTCATACCTATAATTTCCTATATGCATGATGTTGAGAATATCACCTTATAGCATGATAGGTAGTTTACTTTACTATTGCCGCAAAACCAGTTAGGATAGCCACATGTCTTGACTTGTATTTATAGATCAACCTAGCACGTGTTGTTACTTTATTGGTATACTTGGTAGACGTGGTTTGGGTTGTGAGAATTCATGGAGTGCATGTGAGTTATTTAATAATTTGTGTAGCAAATTTATAATAAATAGAAATCACTTCTGGACGGGCGGGTTGCATCCAGGTGGCTGTGCCTTGTCTAAGGACAGTGCCAGGGTTAAATGCACCCAACGGTTGTTTTGGTGGTGAACCGGGTGCGACATGGTGTCTACCCTCTGAACGCAGTGGGCGCCTCCAGGCTCAAAAAGATCAGACAGGCAATATTACTAGTAGCTTCCGTGTAGAACCACTGGCTATATGGGCTCTGGCTTCGCACGAGTACGTTGTGGGGAACCTGGCCCTGGTAGCTAGCTGATGTAGATGTGTTTTAGGTGTACCGGCTACCAAAGGGTGGAGGCAACCTCTTCGGAAAGTCTTCGTCTCAATCTTCGGGCTGAGTCCAGTGGGGAAAGTGTACAACCTCCGCAGAGCGTATAAACTAATCATGATTAGCCGTGTCCACGGTTACGGACGAACTTTGAGAAACTAGTCAATACTGTTAATGAATGATCTTGACAGATGAACATTTAATAATAATTTGGTGGGAAAGTTTAGCATGGGTTGCTGTGTGTCAACTTAAAATTTTGACTAGTTTAGTTCAGAAGAAAATTGGCTTTCAGCAAAACAAAACCATAAGCCTTTCCTTTGACTCACCTTGCATGTAGTTGTAGGTCCTTTATATATATACCTTTTCCGTGTCACTTGCCATACAAATCAGATGTACTGACCCGTTGTCGGGCTGTAACCTTCGGTGTTGCAGGTTTTTCAGACGAACAGTAAGGTGCGTTTTGGGTTGCGGGTCTACACTCAGCATGTTCGCTTGTGGCTGTTGATGGGACTCCACGTTACTTGCTTTTGCTTCCGCTATATTTATGTTGAATAAGCTAGCCTTGAGCTATGCAACTTGTTCTTTATTTTATTCTGGATCATACGTTGTAATAATGATGCACTTGTACTTTGATATACATCTATGATACTATGTGTGCCAGCGAGTTCGATCCAGGGACTGGCACTTGATCACAGAGACTTCAATTCTATGTGAATTGGGTCGTTAAAGCTAGTCTCCGTTAGGCCTAGCTTCTTACCCTTATTCTGATTTCTATCTTGCAGTTCACTATATATAGCCTCCCCTTTCCATTTGATACAATGCATAATTTCTTAGTAGCGGACGTAAGACTCGCGGGTATGCTAGATACTCACCTTTTCTTTATTTCCCCTTTTCGTTTTTCCTAATTGGCCGCTGCAGTCGATGTTGGAGCCCAGGAACAGGAGTACCCCGGAGGCGACTACTACGACGTCGAGTTCCCCGTCGACTAGGAGTAGTTCGGTGGATCCCAGGCAGGAGGCCTCGCCTTTTTTATCTGTATCTCTGATGTCATTTGTGCTAGCCTTCTTAAGGCAAAACTTAACTAACTATGTCTGTACTCAGATATTATGGCTTGTATGACTTATGTATTTGGATCCTCGTGATCCCTGGTATTGTAACATATTGGTTTATCCTTTTGTGTTTAGTGTTGTGCTGTGATATTCTCACCGTGGCACCCTAATCTCAGCCGTGTACCCTGCGTGTATGATTACTGTACACGGATTGATTTTGGGGGCGTCACAAGTTGGTATCAGAGACGACTGCCTGTAGGAAGCCACCCCACCACTACTTGGTCGAAGTTGAGTCTAGTCCTTGAAAAACTATTTTTCTAACTTAATGTTTGGCGTACTCGCCCACATCAATGTCACTACATGTGATATCTATTTTATTAGGATCCTTTTCTTCGTACCTATGCTCTGGGACTGTGCTCTCTTATCCTTGCTGGTAAGTTTTACTAACTCTGACATTAGGATCACGTTCTCTTGATTCCACATGGCGTTCTGGTGCTACCCCATTGATTAAGTCGTGTCGTAGGAGTTCTACCCCAGGTCCCGGACCGCGGATCCCATTCTCATTCTGGGCAGGCCGCGCGTTCTCTGGCATTAACTCTTGTGGCCAACAATTTTCTTGCGGCGTGATTGACATAGTGGAATCTATGTCGTGTCGTGTAATCCTTACCGCGGTCTGTGCGCCGCCTAGTGAGTCCTTTTTCCTTATTTTCTAGGACGTTACGCTGCCCGATTTTCGATTGACTCCGTGTGTGAATGTGTATGTCTTATATGACTACTCCTATATATCCGCGCCTCCTCTTCGTTGTCGCTTTACTTCAGGCTTGATTCCGGTATCTCGTTAAAATTTCCATCGCTGAAATACCCCTGGTAAATTCTAGCAGGATGGATGGTCGTGTTGGTCGTGGTCGTGGTCGTGGTGCCAACGACCCACCTCCTCCGCCGGATTACATGGCCGTGATGATGCAGCAGTTCGAGCTGAACCGTCAGTTCATGCAGAATGTCATGGCTCAGTTCCCCAGCCGAATCAGAATGGGAACCACCATCAGCATGCCACCGTGACTCTGCACGACTTCACCCGCCTCAACCCCACTATGTTCCGCAACACTGTTCAGCCGTTGGATGCTGATGACTGGCTTCGTGACATCACTCATGAGCTGGAGTCTGCTAATGTTGATCCAGCTGACTATGTGAACTTTGCGTCTTATCACCTGAAATGCGCCGCTGCTCAGTGGTGGAGCACCCACAAGCATTAACTGCCAGTCGGAGAAGTTATCACTTGGGATGAATTTCAGTCCGCCTTCCGCACCCGCTACATTCCTTAGGGGATCATGGATCGTAAGGGGGAAGAATTCCGCAACCTCACTCAGGGCAAAATGACTTTGAAGACTATCAGCGTGAGTTCCTCAACCTCTCTCGCTATGCGGAAGAAGAGATCACCACTGATGCTCGCAAGCAGCAGAAGTTCCATCGTGGACTCAATCCAGACCTCAGGCTCGCTCTTGCCGTTCATGATTTTGCCAACTTCGCCACCATGGTGAACAAGACTATCACCGTCGAGATTTCCCAGATGGAGCACAATAACTCACTAAAACGCTATCGTGATGTTGGCTCATCTTCGCGCGCAACACAGAAGCGTCGCATCTGGCTCCCTCACAGTGTGACCCATTGACCTACCCCTGCTCCAAGGTCGTCTTATGCTGCACCCCGTATGCCTCCGCCACCGCAGATCCCAAGAGCTCTGCCTCCACCAACCAATGCTACACCCCTTCGTCCTCAGGATGGATTATGCTTCACGTGCCGCCAGCCTGGTCATTTTTCTAGAGAGTGCCCCCAGAAACAGAAGCAACTGGTAGTTCACCCTGCTGGTCACGGAAATGGTCGTGGCAACAACAGGACCCCCAACTATAACACTGGGTCTGCTTCTCATGCTCGTGGACATGCTTACAACATTAATGTTGAAGAAGCTCAGGAACAACCCGCTACCGTGATGGCTACCCTTCTCATTAATTCCGCACCTGCTACTGTTTTATTTGATTCAGGAGCATCGCATTCATTCATGTCCGAAGCATTAGCATTATCACGTAACTTAACGTTTGAGAAGATGAACCCACCGATGGTTGTCCGCACCCCTGGAGGCCGTTGCCAAACCTCCATTATGGTACATGATGTCACCATTGACGTCGAAGGGATTATATTCCTTGTGTCCCCCATCATCCTGAAAACCTCCACCATAGACCTCATTCTGGGAATGGATTGGTTGAAAATTCACGATGCCGCACTGTATTGTGGCACCAGTTATGTCCGACTTTTTCACCCCTCCGGCGAGATTGTTAAACACACCACCCGAATTACCCGTGATACTGAAACGCTATTTTCCCGACGTCTTCCCAGAGGAACTGCCGGGAATACCCCCGACCAGAGAGGTCGAATTCGTCATTGACTTGAAGCCAGGCACTGTTCCTATTGCCAAGCGTCCTTACAAGATGGCGCCACATGAACTCCTTGAACTTAAGGAGGAAATCGACAAGGCACTTCAGAAAGGATTCATTCGCCCCAGTTGCTCTTCTTGGGGAGCACCTTCGCTCTTTGTCAAGAAGAGTGATGGCAAAAACCGTTTAGTCCAAGATTACCGACCTATCAACCAGGCAACAATACAGAACAAGTATCTTCTCACTCGGATCAACGATCTATATGACCAACTCGCTGGATCTATGGTGTTCTCGAAACTCGACTTGAGGTTGGGTTACCATCAGATCTGGGTCCGTGAAGAGGACATTCCGAAGACCGCCTTCATAACTTGCTATGGTTCATACGAGTAAACTGTCATGTACTTTGGCCTAACCAATGCCCCAGCCACTTTCTCCTGGTTGATGAACTATATATTCATGGAATACCTCGACAAGTTTGTCGTGGTTTATGTAGATGATATATTAATATACTCCAAGAATGAAGAAGAACATGCTGAACACCTTCGTCTTATACTGGAAAAGCTTCGAGAACACAAACTCTACGCTAAGTATTCTAAGTGTGAGTTCTGGCTCCCCGAAGTGACCTACCTTGGTCACGTAATTTCCAAGGATGGCATTGCCGTCAACCCAGAACATATTCAGGCCATCCTGGATTGGACTCCCCCCAAGACTGTCAAGCAAGTCAGAAGTTTCCACGGACTCGCCAGCTATTGCCGTCGTTTCGTCAAGAACTTCTCCAAGATTTCCAAGCCTCTGACCAATCTGTTTCACAAAGGTGTCAAGTTTGAGTGGACAGACAAATGTCAGGAAAGTTTCCAAGCTCTCAAGGACAAGCTCACTTCTCCTCTGGTACTTGCTCCCCCTGATACTCGGAAGGACTTCGTGATATATTGTGACGCGTCTCATCAAGGATTAGGCTGTGTCCTAATGCAAGAGCGCAAAGTTATTGCTTATGGCTCTCGTCAGTTGCGTGCTCACGAAGAAAACTATCCAACCCATGATCTTGAATTGGCAGCGGTCATTTATGCATTGAAGTTGTGGCGACATTACCTCGTCAGTAATCAGTGCAAGATCTACACCGACCACCAAAGCCTGAAATACTTGTTTACTCAGCAAGATCTGAATCTCTGCCAATAAAGATGGCTCGAGACAATAGCCGATTTCAATATGGATATTCATTACACCCCTGGCAAAGCCAGTGTGATGGTCGATGCCTTGAGCCGCAAAGCCTACTGTAGTGAACTTTAAGTTCAAGTACAAAAACCACTTCTGTATGAAGAGCTACGCAAGGTAAACCTCGAGATTGTTCCTCAAGGTTATGTAAATAACCTGGTTATCGAACCAGATCTCGTCAAATCCGTCAAGGCTATACAATTTTATGATGATTTCGTACACAAGATTAAGCGCGATATCGCCAATGGAAGACCCTCACCCTTCACCATTGATAGAAAAGGTGCGGTGTTCTACGAGAACCGTTTAGTGGCCACTCATAGCAAGGGCAGGCTTGTGATAACCCTCAACTTCAGGGGATCGAGATAGTCTTCACGGGTAAGATAACCCAATTTATTGATTCGACACTTGGCGACAAAAATAATACGTACAGGCTTTGACAATTGAGTTGTCAATTCAACCGCACCTGAAATAAACACTTTCTTGCACAAAGGTATTAGTAACAACTGTGATATGGTGGTAGTAATGGTGGTGATAATAGTGGTGATAGTGGTAGTGAAACAACAAAAGTAAAACAGCAAAAGTAAACAACTAGTAACCAGCAGGAAAGAAAACACTATAGGCTAGGGAGATGGATGGTTGGGCGCTGCTTGGTGAGAACGAACATGTAAGAGATTCTAACACGGGAAAGGCTCACAGAAAAGAACGGATCATCTAAGCAAATATCAAACATCAGGCATGTATCCCAAGGTAGTTGTACGTGCTTGCAATAAGAACTTTGCACAACAACTTTTGTCCTACCCTCCCGCTACAAACGGGGCCAAAAGGAACTTTGGGAGATTAAGGTACTCCTGTCAAAGAGCACCGGAACAAAGCATTAACACTTCATGGATACACGGAATCCTCAAATTATAGTCGATCCCCTTTGGTGTCCCAAGCTGTCACCATTGGGATCGCCGGTTCCGGACTATAATAGGTGCATACAACTCATAGATAGGATCAAGAACACCACAAACTCAAGAAACAAAAGGGTGATCAGATCTGAAATCATGGCACACGGGCCCAAAGTGGCAAGCATTAAGAACAACAAGTTGTAACAGAGATGATAAACACCAAGTAGATGATAGGAAACATGCCCCCAACAATCTGATTGAACTATTACATGATCTAACTCATCCAATCCCTACCATCCCCTTTTCCTACAGCAGGGAATTACTCACACATGGATGGAGAAGTAATGGAGGGGTGATGGAGAGGTGATGGCGATGACGATGGCGATGATTTCCCCTCACCGCAGGCCAAAGCAGCCTCTAGATTAGCTCTCCTGGAGAAGAACAGAGGGTTGCGGCGGCTCCACGACATAGATTGGAAAAGCGACTTCTGTTCTGGGGTTTCTGCGTCGAGAGAATAAATAGGGGCCAAGGTAGGTCACCAGGGGGTGTGGGACCCAGCCAGGAGGGCAGGTGGCGCGGCTAGGGGCTGGGCCGCGCCAGGCACCCTCCTGGCTGCCCCCTGGCTGCCTTGTGGCCCCCCATTGGATCCTCGGAAGCTTCCGGAATGCTGATTATTTATATATTTTCTTGGGATTTTTCCAACTTACCTAAATATCCATAAACCTGCACAAAAGAAAACAGCACTGGTACATCTGCTGAAAACAGCGTCAGTCTGGGTTAGTTTCGTTCAAATCATGCAAGAATGAAGCCAAAACAATAGCAAAAGTGTTTGGAAAAGTAGATACGTTTGAGACGTATCAACTCCCCCAAGCTTAGCTATTGCTTGTCCTCAAGAAATCAGTTCAACGAACTGAACACGACATAGAAAACTTTGACAAACTCTTTTGCTTCATTAGATGTAAATAAGCATGCACTACGAAAGAGTTTAGCAAGTTTTGACACCATGCTACAAGGATAATGCACGAAGCAATCCTTCTTTCATGTAATCAGTCACAAACAAACCAAAAGTAAATAATATGCTGCTGAAAATCAATCTAAGATCACAATGCACATAGCATGAACATATCAAAGTGGTATCTCGCTAGCATCCATGAGTGAAGCAAAACATAAATGCAGAAACTCCTCCGGAGTTTTAAAGGAGACTAGAACTCATAACTCAAAGTAAGAAACATCACAAGCATGTAGAAGACAATGTGATACTTTGGGACAATGCATGTTACACTAAGAATGACAATTATGCTCTCATAGTTGGTGCTTTGGAGAAAGGAAGGTGGAGACTCTCGAACCGTGGCTTTTGATGGCAAGGTTGAAACCCCGTGAAAGGAAGCAAATACTAAACATGTACCAGAGCTCTTGGTTTTGAAAACAGAGAGAAAACTCTTTTGAGAAGTGCAACTTTCCAGTCAACGGTGAACGGTAAAGGTCTCTCAATATCTCCCATGCCAACCATATTAGTGCCTTTTGCTTACACATGTTCCCTTATCCATATATCCTTTGATGGTCTACGGAACCTTTTAGTTTGCCTCAAGTATGGAAGGAGGGTATCGTTCCATCTATCATAAGCAGCATTTGGTCCATTTCATTCCATCATCAAGTATGGGGGAGGTGTAACTCTCAGATATATTTTTTTCTTGACTAGTTAAAACTTCCGTAAAAATATTTCTGGCATGAAAGATACTGATTTTCCCTCATGGCACCATGAGCTTTTACGGTTGCAAAGGGGAAGCTTTTGAATAAATTTAGAGATGGTACATGAAAGTCTAAGTTAGGAGTTGCCGATAAATACCACATATAGGTAGGTATGGTGGACTCAAATGGAACAACTGGTTTGAAAAGGAGTTTGGAAGCACAAGCATAATTCCGCTTGGTGCGAGTGAAGGCTAGCAAAAGACGGGGAAGCGACCAACTAGAGAGCATAACGACTATAATCATGCAGAGCGACAAAGCAACATTGAATCGGGCATGAAAGTGATATCACTCACCCTGAAGTAAAAAGATCATCAAGGCATAACAGACTTTTTAGTCTTAACATGCGTGAACATGTGACAGGTCAATCCAAGAATCCCCCGGAGGGAAATACCACTTCAATATGCCACACCATGAACAATGCAATGCATGCCAATCATTTCAAGAAACACATTATAAACTCTAGCTATTTGAGACTAACCACAAAGAAAGCATGAACCACTGGGAAAGCATTGTAAACATAGCACTATGTCGCTACAAGCTGGTCTCTAATCATAAGTATAGGCATATGTACAAAAGTAGAAACAAAAAGAGTTCATACCGGCTTTCCTTGTTGCATCCCTTCTGTCGATCTTCGTCATTACTGCCTTGTCACTTGCACGAGCGAACGTGGGAAATTATAATCATCACGGACTCGAGCTGAACTCTGAAAACAAAGCAAACTAAAGAGCAAAGGAAACATATTTTTGGGTTTTTTAAGGTTTTAACGAAAGCAAGAGAAAGGATAAATCTTTTTTGGGTTTTTTGCAAACTAAAAGAACAAAGAAGAACAGGAAAAAACTTGCAAAAAGATAAAAGCGAACCAACGGTAGATACAATGGAAAGGGGAGGAGAGCACGTACTCCCCCAAGTTTAGGCTTTTGGCCTAAGTTGGGCTCGTCTACTGCGGTCCCGAGGAGCCTCCTGCTCCAGGGTAACGGAAATCCCAAGGGTATATGAGCCCTCCGGTGCGTACACTGAAGTCCTCGGATCCTCCCACGTGGAAGAGGAAGGTCCAGCCCCCCATCCAGAGGAAGACCCTTCACCCTAGGGGGTGACGGTCTCCTCCTGAACTGGTGGATATACCACTTGCTCCTCCTCGTCCGGCTCGACCCCCTCCGTGGGGTCGTGAAACTGGTATCTCCCCGTGATCTCTTCAAACTCGGAAACTGAAAAGAGAAATCCGTTCCTGCGAGAAAAATGAAACACAAGTGGTGCAGGTAGATGGACAGTGCGTTCCACACCGCAAAATATAATCAAGTGCATAGCGGTCAGAGGCCTTAGTAAGAAAGAAACGCCTCTTCATGGCAGCCAAGTCAAGGCTAACAAAAGGAAAGACTGTATCATCTGGGCGCGGTTCTCCTTGGAGAAACTGCAAAAGAAGTGTGGCATAGACGCCACCAAAGGGGTCCCCCTTGTTACTATTAGTAGCAAGGCGTTTCGTAATAAGCGAACCCACATGATACTCGTGCTTCCCTGAGAGGGCATTCGCCATGATAGCAGTATCAGGCGTAGAAGTGTTGCTCGTGTTGTCTTGAGCCAACACTCCTCTAGCAATATAATAGGCGAAATACCTGAGGTGAGGGAGCATAATGTTGGAAATCTTCTAACGGTTGGATGCCCTCACTTCAGTGTTACAGAATGAGTCGAGGAGGGTGTTGAGTGCAACAGTTTGGACATTTTTCCTCTTATTCTTCTCGACCAAGCCTGGTAAACCTAAAGCTTCACAAAATGCACTCATAGGCATGGTCAGCAATATTTCATAAAGCCAAAACACCACAGTATCATTATCAGGATAAAACCTAAAACTGTTAACAAAAATAGCGGTGAGTGTCTCGTACTGTGGTACATGGCTCGTAACAAGCCGTGTCAAACCTGCTTTGGCACACAGAGCATAGAACTCTTCTCGTATGCTGGCATGCTCCATGAAATCTTCACATGGGAATGTCATGGCTCTTGCGGGTGACGCGTCCAATATCTCCATGGGTACGATATCTTCATTATAGTTCACCCTTGTGGTTGAAGGTGAAGCTGCGGAACGCATAACACGGCTAGAGCGCTCGGGCTTTTTCTTCCCAAGCCACTTTCCTAGCCTCTCCATTTCTGAAATTTTTAACAATTCACAAAAACGAAGATTTAAGCAAAACTAGTTTGGGCAAAACATTCTACTTACTTTACCAAGGCTCAAACTTACAAAAAAACTTGAAAAATAAATTTCTACACAAACATTTAAGCTCAACTAAACAGCACCAAGAACCACTAAATACTCACTAATGAAGCCACCAACTAGAAAACTAATTGGAGGGGTGAGGGAGTCTCATACCAGAGAGTATTTGTTCCAAATTTCCGCTCAAATGAGTGGTTGTAGAGGGAGATCGAAGTTTCGTGCTCAAGAACAACAAGAACAGCAGAACCAGAGCAAGCACACGAGTTTTCGGGGTGAGAGAAGGAGAGTGGAAGAGATTATGCCAGCAGGGGGTGCCTGTGGGCCCCAGGAGGGTGGGTGGCGCGGCCAGGAGCGGGGCCGCGCAACCTGGCCTCCTGGGCCAGGGGTGGACCCCCTAGTCAGACATAGATACTCCTCGATGGCTTTTTACTTGGAAATTTTTATTTTGAATTTTCTGGAATTTTCTGGGAAACTTCACTATAGAGAATTTTTTAAAGTTCAAAAGGCTGCAAAAACTTTCGTGAACTTGAGACAAAATTTAGAACAAGTGAACCTTTAAACACAAAAACTTGGGTACAACAAAGAGAATAAAAGATAAAAGAAATGAAAACATAACAAGCTCAACTTTTCACCTATATAAAACATGCTAGTTGGCAAGGTTGATCAAGTCTTACCAACAACCTATGGTATATAGCACAGAAAGTCTCGCCTCTTATGAAGTGATCATTGCACTCTCACTTTAATGGACATTGTCCCCACCATAATTGTTTTGTATTTGTGATATACATGTAGTGGAAAATCCCATTCTCCAATCTTCACGGTCTCGATATTCTCGACGGAGTTAAGGCCATGCCTTTTGTCGTTCTTCTTCGGAAAATACACCGTGTGTTCTTTGTCATTCATGTTGAAGGTAACCTTCCCTTTATTGCAATCAATAAAAGCACCTGCCGTGTTAAGAAAAGCTCTACCAAGGATAATGGACATGCTCCCATCCTCGGGCATGTCAAGCACAACAAAATCAGTAAGTATTAAGAAATTGGCAACTTCAAAAGGAACATCCACACAAATACCGATCGGGACGGCCGTGGACTTGTCGGCCATCTGTAGAGAGATATATGTAGGAATTAGTTTCTCTAAACAAAGTCTTTTGTAGAGAGAAAAAGGCATAACGCTCACTCCTGCATCAAGATCACATAAAGCAGTTCTAACATAATTATTTTTTATGCAGCAAGGAATGGTGGGTATACCTGGATCACCGAGCTTCTCACGAATCTTTTCACTGAAAGAGTAGTTAGCAAGCATAGTAGATATTGCCTCATTAGGGACTTTTATTTTATTAGTAACAATATCTTTCATATATTTAGAGTAAGGAGGTAACTTAATAGCATCAGTAAAAGGGATTTGAAGAAAAAGAGGTTTCATCCACTCACAAAACTTGTTGTAGTGCTCTTTTTCTTTGGTTTTGACGGACTTACTTGGGAAAGGCATGGGTTTCTGTACCCATGGTTCTCGTTCCTTCCCATGTCTCCTTGCAATAAAGTCTTCTATAGTATACTTCTTGCGCTTATCCGGTGATTCTACTTCACGAACCTCGGGTGGATCATTCTTTTCAGCATCTTTTTCAGGTTCAGCACCGTCTTCAGTCTCAGCATCGGAGGTAGATATGCTGTTAGGATGAACAGCTTGTTCTTCTTCTTCTATAGGATCATTGGAATTGTCAGCTTCCTTGTGTTTCTTTTTCTTCTTCTTTGAAGGGCTGACAATTTCTTCTTCCTGCACTTGAGAATCTTGCTCGATCCTCTTTGGATGCCCTTCTAGATAGAGAGGGTCCTGGGTGTGTGTTCCACCCCGGGTCTTTATACCATAAGCCTGTAAATTTTCCTGTTTGGCATTATTAGCAAGCAAATATTTTTGCACATTAGAAATTTGTTCAAGATGAGTTTGAACCATATGAAAATGCTTCACAAGACATTTAACATCATTAATTGTTCTTCTTAGAACATCGAGCAAAATTTTGATAGCAAGAGTATTATCATGCAACTGAACTTGTACCTTCGCATTCAGATGGTTCTGCTTCATAATAAAATTATCAAGCTCATCTAAACATTGGTCAGGAGGTTTACCTCTAGGGATGTCACTTGCATTGAAATCTAAAAGAGAGTGTACCTCTACCATAGGTGGGTGAGTGGTGGGCTCACACAGCTTCTCAATTGGAGGTAGATTCTTCACGTCTTTAGCTTTAATACCTTTCTCTTTTATAGACGTCTTTGCTTCTTGCATATCTTCGGGGCTTAAGACAAGCATGCCCCTCTTCTTTGGTGGTGGAGGTGGTTCAGGCACGGACCAATCTTCATGGTTTTTGGAAATCTTGTCCATCAATTCTTCCGCGTCGTCTGGTGTTCTTTCCCTGAAAACACAACCAGCACAACTATCTAGATAGGATTTAGACCCATCTGTTAGACCAGCATAAAATATATCAAGTAATTCATTCTTAGGGATCTCATGTCCCGGTCTAGCCTTCAGCAAACTGCAAAATCTCCACCAAGCTTTAGGGAGATGCTCATCCTGCAACTGTTTAAAGTTATAAATTCTTTGCAAAGCAGCATGTTGAATATGAGAAGGAAAATACTTATCAATGAAAGATATAGCCATATCTTGAGGACTCTGAATGGAACCACATGGTAGTGCATCATACCATGCTCTAGCATCTCCTTTCAAGGAAGAAGGAAAAAGCTTGGTCACATAAAAATTCCGGATCCTTTCATCAGTAGTAAACAAGCCACCCAACTCAGTGAGTTTGGTCAGGTGCTCGATAGCATCATCATTTTCTCTGCCATAAAAGGGATCAGCTTCAACTGTGGATATAAGTGAAAGGTAAACAGAGAAATTATAATCAGGATCAATGATGCATATAGGAGATGTAGGAAAAGTAGGATCAGGAGTAAACTTGTTCTTCAGGGAGTGCTTCGCTAGCAACTTCTTTATAGTAGCAGGGTCGGAATCAGCACATTCATTAAGCTCCCTGCATCCTCAAGGAGTTTCTCCTTAAGGCCAGCAAAGTCACGAATTTTTCCAATAGGTGTTTGGGTAACAGGAATTTCAACACCCGAGAATCGGGCAGCAGCAGCAATTTGTTCTTCAATAAAAGAACCAAGTGAACCTGTAGTCTCAAAGGTAGTAGAGGCGTCATCAAAAGTATCTGACATATTGCGAGACTCAGCAGAAGTAACATGTAACTGAGGTGAATCAAATTGACTCATAACCGAAGGTGAATCAAGTTTAGCACTAGTGCTAAGAGCAGTACCTCGTCTCGTACGGGATGGTAAGATCAGAATCTTGGGGTCTCCTTTCTTACCCATAGTGGCTAGCGTGCAGCAGGTAGGATACTTCAAGTAGACCTGTAAATAAAGCTATGTTCCCCGGCAACGGCGCCAGAAAACAGTACTTGATAACCCTCAACTGTATGGGATCGAGATAGTCTTCGCGGGTAAGATAACCCAATTTATTGATTCGACACTTGGCGACACAAAGATACGTACAGGCTTTGACAATTGAGTTGTGAATTCAACTGCACCTGAAATAAACACTTCCTTGAAAAAAGGCATTAGTAGCAACTATGATACGGTGGTAGTAATGGTGGTGATAATAGTGGTGATAGTGGTAGTGAAACAGCAAAAGTAAACAACTAGTAACCAGCAGGAAAGAAAACATTGTAGGCTAGGGAGATGGATGGTTGGGCGCTGCTTGGATGAGAACGAACATGTAATAGATTCTAACACGGGCAAGGCTCACAGAAAAGAAAGGATCATCTAGGAAAATATCAAACATCAGGCATGTATCCCAAGGTAGTTGTACGTGCTTGCAATAAGAACTTTGCACAACATCTTTTGTCCTACCCTCCCGCTAAAAACGGGGCCAAAAGGAACTTAGAGAGATTAAGGTACTCCGGTCAAAGAGCACCGGAACAAAGCATTAACACTTCATGGATACACGGAATCCTCAAATTATAGTCCATCCCCTTTGGTGTCCCAAGCTGTCACCATTGGGATCGCCGGTTCCGGACTATAATAGGTGCATACAACTCATAGATAGGATCAAGAACACCAAAAACTCAAGAAACAAAAGGGTGATCAGATCTGAAATCATGGCACTCGGGCCAAAAGTGGCAAGGATTAAGAACAACAAGTTGTAACAGAGATGATAAACTATTACATGATCTAACTCAACATGCCCCCAACAATCTGATTGAACTATTACATGATCTAACTCATCCAATCCCTACCATCCCCTTTGCCTACAGCAGGGAATTACTCACACATGGATGGTGAAGTCATCGAGGGGTGATGAAGAGGTGATGGCGATGACGATGGCGATGATTTCCCCTCACTAGAGGCCAAAGCAGCCTCCAGATTAGCTCTCCCGGAGAAGAACAGAGGGTTGCGGAGGCTCCGCGTCGTAGATTGGAAAAGCTGCTTTTGTTATGGGGTTTCTGCGTCGGGAGAATAAATAGGGGCCAAGGTAGGCCACCAGGGGGTGTGGGACCCAGCCAGGAGGGCAGGTGGCGCGGCCAGGGGCTGGTCCACGCCAGGCACCCTCCTGGCTGCCCCCTGGCTGCCCTATGGCCCCCCTTTGGATCCTCGGAAGCTTCTAGAACGCTTATTTTTTATATATTTTCTTGGGATTTTTCCAGCGTACCTAAATATCCAGAAACCTACACAAAAGAAAACACCACTGGTAGCTCTGCTGAAAACAGCGTCAGTCCAGGTTAGTTTCATTCAAATCATGCAAGAATGGGGCCAAAACAATAGCAAAAGTTTTTGGATAAGTAGATAAGTTTGAGATGTATCATCATGAGAACCTGGATATGACCCCGAAGGTCATGAAAGCGGCTCACGACACCCCGTTGTCCATTCATCCTGGAAGCACTAAGATGTACCAAGACATTCGTCAGCAATTCTGGTGTCCTAACATGAAGCAAGACATTGTCCGATATGTTTCTGAATGTGAAGTTTGCCGTCGCGTCAAGGGTGAACATCAAAAACCCGCTGGAACTCTATGTTGGGAATGTTCCCTAGAGGCAAATAAAATATGTTTTATCGACCATATTCCATTAGTTCATAATACGTTTGATACTATGCTAGAACTGTATTAAGCGGAAACATTAATACAGGTGTGGTATACAAACAACCAGGTCCCTAGTAAACCCTAGTATACTAGTCCATTGGGCGATTGATGATCAAGGTTTCCTGATCATGAGACAATGGTGTCTGTTGACAATGGAGTCGTATCATTGGATAATGATATGATGGACATACACCCACCAGAAGTGTTGCGATGTGATCAAGTCACATAGTTCGACATTGCGATAACTATAACGTAGTGACCAGATCCTTTGACCGTAATGATCATACGTAATTGTCATCTATGAGGAGACTTTGATTTGTATCCCACCTCCTGACTGAAAGATGCTGGCCATAACGCTGCACTTTGGGTATTCCGAAATAGATGGTTGATGAGTATGCAAATAGATCAAAGCGGGATTTGTCCATCCGTGTGACGGATAGGTACTCTGGGCCCACTCGGTGATGTTACATCATAAAGTTTGCAAACGTGTGACTAGGTCACGGAGTTGTAATATCACGGGAACGAGTAAACTTGTTTGTTGAGAACGAGGACGGACTAGGTATATTGGATACCGATGATCAAACCTCGGACAAGCAAAGTACCATAGGACAAAAGGGAACAGGCACACGGTTAACGGATCCAACAGCGATTGAAGTTCATTCGATGGAAGCGCAGGGGCTATCAAGGAGAATTTTCTCGATCATGTCTGTTGTTTCCCGGACCGTAGGGTGTTACACTTAAGGGTACTCGACGCAGTAAGGATTGATTCGGGATCACCGGAGAAATTGGAGAGAACAGCGGAATTGTTCCGGTGATGACCGAAATTGTTCCGATGAAGGCCGGAAGTTGTTCTGGGTATTTTGAAAGGTTCAAAATATATTTAATAATGTTTAATATATGTTTTATTATTTAATTATCTGAATTAAATATTAAAATGTATTTAAATATAATTAAAAATGAATTAAAAGGCATATGGGCCTCATAGGGCCCATTAGGGGGAGAGGGAGTCCTCCCCCATGGGCCATGGCGCCATAGAGGGGCCCACCCCCTTTATTTGGTGCGCCACCCCCCTCCCTTGGGATTAGTCCCACCCCGGAAGGGGAAGGGGGGGTGTCACCCCTCCTTGGCCTATATAAGGAGGGGTAGAGGTGCCCTTTTAATCATGAATTTTTTGAGAAAAGTTTATCATCTCTCTCCCTCCTTTCTCCTTCCTCTGAGCGGACTCCCCTTGTTTGGAGGCTGCTCCGGGTTGGGGATTTCTCCACTATACGCACGCCGTCGTGCTGCTGGAATCGGGATCTGAATCCATCTTCTTTCCGCTGCTCTACTGGTTCGGGGCCCGGAGGGACGTCGGGTATACTGTATGTGTATAATCCCGCGAGGCACTACACTTGTGGTGCTACTTCATCGTCGTGGTTGTATCGCGAGGTCTTCATCAGCAACGTTCCGACGGGGACGTAATCCCGTCATCGGTCTGCAAGGATCGGGTGGCTACAGGAGTCGTCGTGGATCTGCGCGGCATCGGGGATTGTTGGTACGACTACACCAACCACGTTCATGCGGGAACGTTTCCCGCTTAACGGACTACATACTGGTATGTGATCTATTTCTGTCCGATACTTGCATCAGCATAGCATAGGTCTTGGGATTGGGTATCGTAGGTCAAGGAAAAAATTGTGTTTTCTGCCCCGAACCCCAACAGTGGTATCAGAGCAAGGCTATGCGTAGATGTATTGTACGGATAGAACACATCTAGTATGTGGGCATAAATTCTCAATTGTTACCCTCTCACGTGTACTCATTTAGCGTTGCGGCAATGTTTGATGAAGCGGCCCCCGACCGACCTTACGCGTTTACGCAAGACTGGTTCCACGCTTGACATATGGCTTGTACCATATAAAGTGGCTGGGGGTGTGTCTGTCTCTCTGCATTAGCGATGCGAAGATGTTTGCAACGGAGGGCCCCGACAGGGGTGTAATAGAGACAATTGCGGGATTGGTGTTGTGGCTTGTTTTCGCAGGATAGAAAGCGGTTCTTTTCTCGAAACCCCTAGCAGCCACGTAAAACTTGCAAAAGATAAAGTAGAAAGGCGTTTTCAACTTTAATTTTCATGTAAAGGGTAATCATAGATTGTATGATTTACAGTTTTACTTCCTGTTTTATGCTAGTATGCTAGATATATCGACGGTAGCACGAAACAGGACCATCTCTCACAATACCAACATTGTGTTCTCCCTTGGTGGGCACCGCCTGGAAGGTTCTCCCATATGGCTGATGCTCCGTACATACTGGAGTTTTCCTACATATTAAACGGAGCTCGCATGAGGTTGGGTTCGGCAAGCCTGGCATATGCAGATGGCCTTGCTGAACAGCTAACATCGAGGTTCGATTGGCAGGCTTGACGTATGTAGATGCGGGCCTGGAACACAGGAGACCGAAAGGTCGAGCACGAGTCACATGCCTGATGTGATTGGCTTAGAGGCCTACCTGGTTCGCATACTGGGCCGTACATATCGGGGGAGGTATGGGGGCTGGGATTGTGTAATCACTTAGTTAAATTGAGAGGTGTTTATCTAAGTGGGAGCTTTCTAGAATTTTGAAATCAAATTGAAACTCCACATTATGAACTTAATCTTCATGTCTTTGCAAATATCATTGTAGATAACGTCATACCAATGTTTAGAACTATGGCTCTTTTAGTATGATAGAACTTAAGGTAAATGGGTCTTACTTCATTGATGTGTACCAACACCATTAGAGACATACTCGTTAGTAATGACTTGTTAAACATAATACGAAGAACTGCTAGGAGATACACCTGATAACTCCGTATTCAAGGAAGATGATGATGAGTATCGTACTCACCGTCACTTATGAATGACTTTCCAATACAACATACTTCATTCTATGAGTCTGAATTGTGAATGCATGTTAACCAACACGTATGACGTGCTAGGTGAACTTGAAAGCACTTGGTCACAAATCAGAGTAATGGAATATGAGTATATGGACGGGGTTTCTTTCAACTATGGTGGAAGGAACAACCTGCTGAGAAAGTCACTTGGAAAATGTATAAGATACATGGAACACCTTCTGTATAACTTGCACTACTGAATGACTGGTTACGTTGCGATAACTAGGGAGTTGCATCCGCTTCCTCCTAGTTACAAAGACCATGTCTGGACTATGTCATGAAGGAGAACCGTTCACCTGTCATGAGGTCATGGTTAAAGTTAAGAACTTTAAGAGTAGAACCAATGCAGGAATGGTCATTGACGGAGAAAGTATATTTGATATACGAGTTACAAATGGCTTTCCCATGAAACACTAATTGCGGTTGATTAAGTATTCGATGCTTGAACTTACTGCTTGAGATTGGCTTGGAAGGGATGAGGTGACAATGTGTGCTGACGGCAATCAAGATAGTTGATGGTCGACAACACTCTCCCTCTACATCTATCAATTGATTAATATATGAATAAATTTTATGATCGTTTGAATGAGGACTTTATTAGTGTGTCTTGCATCTCGTGAAGACAATTATTCATATTAGTGAGAAACAAGTCAGTTGTTCTCCTTTTATGAATGATATCTCTTATGGTCACATTACGATTATGAATGAGCTATTCTTATATTGATGATAGTTGTTTGATCATTTATAAGAAATATTGTAATGCCAAGAAATATCCAGGCTTAATAATGACACTACAGTTTAAGTCATGAATGGTATGATGATGTCTTAAGATACTTGATCTCTTGACATATACAAACCATGCCCTTGAAGTGAGATGACTAAAACCTCGCATTCTGGTAAAACAGATTGTGTACTGATTGTTGAATATCATACATTGTGATGTATCATATGTCAGCATGTGGTGAATTTCATTATTTTGTGAACTTCGTATGTGGACTTAGATGAATATTTTTATTCACTAATGAAACATGAGTCTGAAATAATTTGATATGATCAAAAGGGATTTCAGAGTAAAAATGGATATTAAATTAACAAGAAAGACAAGTCTCTACGATTTGATCAAAGTGACAAATGTTTTGAGTTAGTCTTGGGCATAAAGACTTGTGTGAAAGTTGTTCCACAAATTGCAATGTCTTGAGACACTTCAATATGATTGACGTGCATGAACATTGTGATCATATTCTATGAAAAAGTGTATGGTCTAAGTAATCTCTTACCAAGTTACGTTATTATTGTTTAGAGTTATTAATTTAATATGCAAACACTCACTTCAGCATAGGGAACCATCTGAGTTCGTGGAAACCAACACTATATATGTCATGGTGTATTGTGGTTTCTAGGAAGCTTGATTTATGTAAGATAAATTATCTTTGTAGTGTATCCTTAGACAACTATGGATGCATCTTCCACAACTAGAACCAAAAGGAGCAAAACTTGTATTGCTATGTTTGGTGTTTGTCAAGAATTGTTCTTGATAAATGTGGTAATGGAAGAAAAGTGAAAGTTCAACCAAGGTAATTGACCTTGCCTCCAAATGTCAGAGTAGTGCAACGGAATATGTTCTAGAAGCAAAGCTCTACAATAAGAGGAGAAACTAATGATAATGATCATGATTTTTCTGATGGGAGCTTTTACTGAGAAAGGTAGGATTCAAGAATATATATTTGCCCTTGATGCAAAATGATATTCATGATTCACTTGTCATGTTAATGGAACAAGACATTCCTACGAACTACAAAGAAGCGATGGTGGACCTAAGTACGAGATATGACTATGAGTCATAAAATCCTATGTTGAGTTACATTTAAGATTGCTTGAATCTTATCAAGTAAGGAGGTTACTTGATATTCACAATAACTTCAGAGTTATGAGGAATAAATGTGAACATCAAAGGGACGTCAAGATTGGTTTGTCACAAAGATTGTTTCTGACAAATTCAATGGGTTGACTACAATGTGTAGCAATGCTTGAGTCAAAGGGATATTCACTACGATTGATCCAGGATTGTTATCAATACCGTGACTTCCTCAAATCCTGTATTTGAAGAAGTGTTGTAATTGGTACAACCAGAAGGTTTTGGAAAAACATATGGATACTAGTGTCTCGTAAACTGAATTCTCGATTTGATGAATGATCAAAGGATTTTGGACTTAGCCAAAATATCGAGGAAACATGCATTTGCATGAAACTGAGTGGGAGCTGAATAGTTTCCTGAAACTTGATATATGTAGACGACATATTTTGAGTGGGAGCTATGGGAGTATTATCCTAGCCTTATATGTAAATGACATATTTGAGTAGGAGCCATGTGGTTAGTATCCTGAACTTAATATGTGTCTGACATATCTAAGTGGGAGCCATGTGGATGTTATCCTTGTCTTATATGTGGCTGACATATTTGAGTGGGAGCAATATGAGTGTTATCCTATAACTTAATATGTGCATGACATATTTGAGTGGGAGCATGATAACATTCTCATATATGGGTAACATATTATGAATGGTGCAGTTTGTTTTAATGATTATTTGAATCGTTCATAAATGAAGATGAATAAAGTATTAAGCATTGAAGATCTAGTAAGATAGATATGTGTTTAATAACATTGAGTCGTTATACTTTCCTGGATAAGATTCTGAAGGAGTTCAGAATGGGACAAGTCAAGAAGTGGTCCTTACTTGTATATCCAAGAGAAGTATTGAGTTAATCTCAGTACAAGAACAATGGTTAATGGTTAATGAAAGAAATGGATGTGCTGGATCCTCTATGCCTTTGTCATAGGTTCTTTCATATAAAACCAGAGTTATGTACTCGACGTAATGTGACCCAAGTTCTTAGTAGTAAGAACATGTTGTGATATGATTTATGAGTAAATCATTGAACAAAGAGTTAAGTTTATCCTTCAGTGTCTGGAGAGAACTAAGGATACATCTCAAATTTGTAAAGGATAGTGGACTTGACCATAAATGTTATGCTGGTTCAAGTTTTGACACTAACCTAGAAAATTGAGATATCATACTAATGAATGCCTAGGTTGAAAGAAACATGGTTAGACATCAAAGTTGCATACAATGCACTAAGGATTGAATCTACATTGATGTGGCTGCTTTAGAAGTAGCAGGAGTTATATTATGCCTTAAGAAGTTCGACTTCTGATTGAGTGAGTTTCAAGTGTGCATGACTATGGGAAAGTCCGCGTGACCCACCGGATGTCATTGCTGTGACACAGCAAACGAAGTCTCATTTCACCGCCAAATATATATACCTCATCATTATAGTGGATAATGAAGGAATGTCAAATTAGGTGACATTATGATTTGCAAAAGGACATACGGTTCTGAATGGTACCCAGACCGTTGATACAACCTCTTCCACGGGCAAGCATGATCAATAAGGAGTTATGATCCAGAGAAAATGCAACTAGATTATTTGTACTCTAGTGCAAGTGGGAGACTGTTGGGAATGTGCCCTAGAGGAAAATAAAATATGTTTTATCGAGCATATTCCATTAGTTCATAATACGTTTGATACTATGCTAGAACTGTATTAAGCGGAAACATTAATACAGGTGTGGTATACAAACAACCAGGTCCCTAGTAAACCCTAGTATACTAGTCCATTGGGCGATTGATGATCAAGGTTTCCTGATCATGAGACAATGGCGTCTGTTGACAATGGAGTCATATCATTGGATAATGATATGATGGACATACACCCACCAGAAGTGTTGCGATGTGATCAAGTCACATAGTTCGACATTGCGATAACTATAACGTAGTGACCAGATCCTTTGACCATAATGATCATACGTAATTGTCATCTATGAGGAGACTTTGATTTGTATCCCACCGCCTGACTGAAATATGCTGGCCATAACGGTGCACTTTGGGTATTCCGAAATAGATGGTTGATGAGTATGCAAATAGATCAAAGCGGGATTTGTCCATCCGTGTGACGGATAGGTACTCTGGGCCCACTCGGTGATGTTACATCATAAAGTTTGCAAACGTGTGACTAGGTCACGGAGTTGTAATATCACGGGAACGAGTAAACTTGTTTGTTGAGAACGAGGACGGACTAGGTATATTGGATACCGATGATCAAACCTCGGACAAGCAAAGTACCATAGGACAAAAGGGAACAAGCACACGGTTAACGGATCCAACAGCGATTGAAGTTCATTCGATGGAAGCGCAGGGGCTATCAAGGATTGTAACCAGGTCCAATTGATTAGTCATTGATCAATGAGAATTGTCTCGATCATGTCTGCTGTTTCCCGGACCGTAGGGTGTTACACTTAAGGGTACTCGACGCAGTAAGGATTGATTCGGGATCACCGGAGAAATTGGAGAGAACACCGGAATTTTTCCGGTGATGACCGGAATTGTTCCGATGAAGGCCGGAAGTTGTTCTGGGTATTTTGAAAGGTTCAAAATATATTTAATAATGTTTAATATATGTTTTATTATTTAATTATCTGAATTAAATATTAAAATGTATTTAAATATAATTAAAAATGAATTAAAAGGCATATGGGCCTCATAGGGCCCATTAGGGGGAGAGGGAGTCCTCCCCCATGGGCCATGGTGCCATAGAGGGGCCCACCCCCTTTATTTGGTGCGCCACCCCCCTCCCTTGGGATTAGTCCCACCCCGGAAGGGGAAGGGGGGGTGTCACCCCTCCTTGGCCTATATAAGGAGGGGTAGAGGTGCCCTTTTAATCATGAATTTTTTGAGAAAAGTTTCTCAGCTCTCTCCCTCCTTTCTCCATCCTCTGAGCGGACTCCCCTTGTTTGGAGGCTGCTCTGGGTTGGGGATTTCTCCACTATACGCACGCCGTCGTGCTGCTGGAATCGGGATCTGAATCCATCTTCTTTCCGCTGCTCTAGTGGTTCGGAGCCCGGAGGGACGTCGGGTATACTGTATGTGTATAATCCCGCGAGGCACTACACTTGTGGTGCTACTTCATCGTCGTGGTCGTATCGCGAGGTCTTCATCAGCAACGTTCCGACGGGGACGTAATCCCGTCATCGGTCTGCAAGGATCGGGTGGCTACAGGAGTCGTCGTGGATCTGCGCGGCATCGGGGATTGCCGGTACGACTACACCAACCACGTTCATGCGGGAACGTTTCCTGCTTAACGGACTACATACTGGTATGTGATCTATTTCTGTCCGTTACTTGCATCAGCATAGCATAGGTCTTGGGATTGGGTATCGTAGGTCAAGGAAAAAATTGTGTTTTCTGCCCCGAACCCCAACACTCTACAACCACTTGATATTCCTGTATGGAAGGGGGACAAAGTTCAGATGGACTTCGTCACCAGTTTTCCCCGATCACGGAAAGGTAACGATGCTATATTTCTCATCATCGACCGGTTCTCCAAGGTTTCTCACTTTATAACAGTCAAGGAGAAGATCAGGGTTGCTCAGTTAGCGGAATTGTATATCGCCCAAATCGTGTCGCTCCACGGTATTCCGTTGGAGATCAGTTCAGATCGTGGCAGCCTTTTCACCTCAAGATATTGGCGGAGTTTCCAAGAAGCTTTGGGGACTATTCTGCATCTCAGCACCGCTTATCACCCCCAGTCACAAGGCCAAGTTAAACGAGTCAATCAAGTGCTGGAAGACATGCTTCGATCTTGCGTTATTTCCTTCAGTAAGAAATGGGAGGAATCTCTTCCGTTGGTCGAGTTCTCGTATAAAAATAGCTACCACGCTAGTCTGAAGATGGCACCCTATGAAGTTCTCTATGGGCGTAAGTGTCGGACCCCTCTGAGTTGGTCAAAAACTGGGGAACGTGCACTCATTGGCCCGGATATTATTCAGCAAGATGAAGATCAAGTTCACGTCATTCGTGAACATTTGAAGGCCGCTCAGTCCCGCCAGAAGAGCAACTATGACCGCAAACACCGAGAAATGGAATATCATCCTGGTGAACAAGCTTACCTTCGTGTCACTCCCATGAGGGGCACTCATCGCTTCGGGATCAAAGGCAAGTTAGCTCCTTGCTACATTGGCCCGTTACGTATCCTTTCCAGGAGTGGACCAGTGGCATACCGATTGGAATTGCCGCCGAACCTCTCCCAAGTCCACGATGTCTTCCACGTCTCGCAACTCTGTCGCTGCTTCAAGGACCCTATCCGTGAAGTGGAACATGATATTATTGAGCTAAAACAGGACTTGACTTATCAAGAACATCCGAGCGGCATTCTTGATCAGTCTGAACATCGAACCTGCAACAAGACGGTCAAGTTCCTCAAGGTTCAGTGGTCGAATCATTCTGAAGATGAAGCCACCTGGGAACGCGAAGATCGTCTTCGCGAGGAATACCCCGATCTCTTCCCCTCTACCGCTTAAATTCTTGGGACGGGAATTCTTGTAGTGGGGGAGATTTGTAACACCCTTAGTGTCATGGAACAGTAACCCCTTTTGCTAATGATAATTACTGTTGATGATCATGCCTTGATCATCTTGGATCAAGTCAAATTCAAAATGCCCTTTTGATGATATTAAAATAATTTGACAATAAAACATTGTCGAAAAATTATGCCACCACTTTTGTTAAATCACAAATATTAAGTGGACCATGTCCATGTGGGTATGGGAATTTATTAAGTTATAAAATAAAATAAATAATTCATAACAGTGGTAAAATAGTGGCATTTAACACATTTTTAATAAAACAAAAATGCAAAAGATTTTATATAAGTCCCAATCTTTTTGTCTCACCATGGTATTGTGCCATGCTAATTATGGAACCTATTACATATGTTACAAAAATTCAAATGCAACTAAAATAAATATAAACAAATAAGAACAGGAAAAGAAAGCATAAAAAATAACTAAAAGAATAAAAGGCTTCAGCCCACTACATCAAGTCCACAGTGTGGCCCAGCACCCCCACCAGCCCACTTGGCCCACCCCGGCGTCATCTCCCTCCCCTGTTCATCCTCCCTTGCGTGGCGCCATGGCACCATGTGTTCGATGGGTCGAACCGCGCGATGCTCGACAGCAAGCTCCTACAGTTCCCTCGGCTAGGTTAATTGCATCCTCGTGCCCCCCATGGACGAAACCCTAGCCCTTTTCTCCCTCTCCTCGCGCCGGACTCATCGGGGGAAGTTTGCCCGAGCACCGTCGTCGCCATGACCGCGCTCTCGCGTAGCCACTAACCACCTCGAGCGAGTCCGGCGTGTCCGTCGCATCCGCCATCGACGACTTCGTATTCTACAGGAAGGAATCGATCCGGGGGCGCCACCGCGAGCACACGGGCGAGTTCCCCTTTCGTCGTCGCCGCCGCGTCGCAGAGGAATCTCGGCGCCGACGAGCCTCCCCGAGCCCACTGCCTCCCACTACGTGCTCACGGTGAGTGTGGCCACCACCTTCAACTCCCCGCGTCGCATCCCACTCGCCGTAGCCCGTGTCACCATTAGAACCGTGGCCACCTCGCCGCCGCCGAGCATTTCCCCGCGGCCTGGAGCGCGCATTTGACGCACTAGGCATGTCAATCTGCGTGCGCTGCTCCTAGGAGCCGAATGGTGTAGCGCATGCCCCAGCCCCGCTGTAGAAACATCGCCGTCGTCACCTCATGCTCACGGGCCGTCGCCGCGGTCGTTGCCGTCGTGGATTCCGGCGATGCCCCTGCCACCACTAGACTCGCGCTCGTCCCCTCGTTCCAACGCACGTAACCGCGCCTTAAACGGCTGCCGGAATCCAGCGCTAGGTCGTCAGCCGTGGCTGCCCTCGCCGCCGGCGAGCTCCCACAGTGGCTTCCATGTGGGCCCGCTGGATTATCCCCTAATCCCCACCCCCTGTGCCACTTACATGTGGGACAGGCCCCCTAATGAACCTGTTAATTAAAAAAATATTGAAAATAACCCTCTGACCAACTGACATATGGGCCCAGCCCCTTAATTATCCCTCTGGATTTAATTAAAATGGCAATTAACACATGAGTCTATTACAGCTAGGCCCCACCTGTCAGGTTTAATATTTAAATGAGTTTAGTTTAAATATGAGAGTATGCCATGTGGGCCCTGGCTTTGTTTTAATTTAATAAAATGAATTATTAGTTTTGTGAGGCTGACCAGTGGGACCACTGGTCAGGTTCGACCAGTCAACCCCTTTGTGGATAATGGTGTTATTTAATTAATAAAATAATTCAGAAAATCTTTTAAAATGATTAAAACTTTGAATTTAAATATCTTTTAAACCGTAAGTTGGATTCAAAAACTTTATACATCAAAATTGATATGAAAATATAAAGAATACGGATACGCTATCCATATACCCACCACACCCCTCTAACACAACGAACATCGACATCCCCCCCTCCGGGCCGTCTGTCCGGTGATTTGTCCCGTACTGTCAAAGTATCCGGATGAATTTATTCTGCACACGAAATTTGTTCGGATTGTTTCGACTAGCATGGTTACACCATCCACACGTTTGTCGGATGTCCACGACACCTCCGGCATGAACCCTTCCCCCTCCGTACACCATGTCCGGTAATTACCCGGAGCTGGCAGTTCATCCCCGGATGAATTCCCGCTCCGAGCAAAATACATTGCCCTGCGTTAGAACACGTTACCTTGGCTGATGTCATGCCATGCATATGTTTGTTTATGATTGCTTTGTATTTACTGCTTCTTCCCCCCCCCCTTAATATTCGGTAGACCCCGCTGCTGTCACCGACTACACCACTGCTGGGTATGACTACTACGTCGATAACCCTGCCTCTACAGCCTAGCTTCCAGGCAAGCAGAGCCATTCTCTTCCCCAGATATCGCCTACCTTTCCGTATTTTCTTGCACTTGGCATTGTTACTGCTGCTACTACGTTACAATCCTATTCAATTGCATAGCCTGTTTTTGTCGCCCCTTGATGTCCCTTCCTTTATCCTATGCTGCGTAGATAAATATATATTATATTCAGCAGTGAGCCCTGCGCATTGTTAGCTAGGATTGGATAGAGGGTCGTGATCACTCAGGGGAGTGAACACGGATACAACTTATTACAATTTCACACGTACGGTACAATGCAGACACCGCCTAAGACCGCCTAGCTTGGCTCTACCGAGCCACCATCAAGTGTGAGCTATCAAGGAGTAATCCTTGTACTCCACTCGTTGCTGACTCTGTATAGCCGCTCTAGGTACCTGAGTAATGGTTGTCCTTCAGGTAAGAAGTCGGGCGACCCAACGGTGCCCGCGAGTGGTATTGCGACGGGACGACAGGGAGGGTACGACCAGTGTAGCGGTGTGCTTGGCCCCTGATCGTTGGCCGCGAGAGTTACCAAACCACGAAAGTCGAGCTCCTCCAGGATCACACGCGTGACAAGATAAGGAGTTGGTTCACCTTGTTGGTAACCGCAGAGACTTGGTGGGACGACAGGGCAGGCACCGATGTACTGGTGGTCCTAGGTGTTGTCGTTGTCCGTGGGTCAGTTAAGTCAAGGCAATGATAACGGTTGTCCCGCAAATTAATAAAATACTAAATGGTTCGGCGGATGACTTGAGTAGCCTTTTGGCTTGTGCGCGCTGCCTACACTTGGGATAATGAGTTATGGGCTCCTCTGTTTTTGTTACGGCTTCCCGGCCACCCACGCACCGTGCAGGAGTACGTCAGGGTTGGGGTCTAAGGCCCTGCGTACTTAGGATTTAGACCGGCGGATGGCCTCTCTGTTGAGTTTGAAAGATGGGTTGTGGAGTGTTGGATAGCCTCGGTGGAGCGTTCCCTAACAAGGTTCCCGCCACCCTGGAGATCCGTGCGTTGTAGTACAACAGAAGTGCACCCCTGCAAGGAAGATTGATCTATTCGAATAGACGTGTCCACGGTAACAGGAAACTTTATGCTGAAGCTGGATCTTACCAATACAAACTATTATTATTAAACTGTATGGTTCCGGGTTTTCTTCCTCGCTGGGATGTCCAAGAAGGGACCTCAGAGGCATTGCTAATTATTACAACTTACTATTATACAATGTTGCAGCAACTTTTCCTGCATTGTTACTTTATGCTTTATATGCACTATTGGCTATTCTCTCCTCATGCTGTAAGATTCGTCGAAAGATGCTAGTCTCTGTAAGGCCTAGCTTCTTACCCTTATTCTGATTTCTATCTTGCTGTCCACTATATATAGCCTCCCCTTTCCATTTGATACAATGCATAATTGCTTATTAGCGGACGTAAGACTCGCAGGTATGCTAGATACTCACCTTTGCTTTATTTCCCCTTTTCGTTTTGCCTGATCGGCCCCTGCAGTCGACGTTTGAGCCCAGGAGCAGGAGTACCCCGGAGGCGACTACTACGACGTCGAGTTCCCCGTCGACCAGGAGTAGTTTGGTGGATCCCAGGCAGGAGGCCTCGCCTTTTCGATCTGTATCTCTAATGTCATTTGTGCTAGCCTTCTTAAGGCAAAACTTGACTAACTATGTCTGTACTCAGATATTATGGCTTGTATGACTTATGTATTCGGATCCTCGTGATCCCTGGTATTTTAACATATTGGTTTATCCTTTTGTGTTTTGTGCTGTGCTGTGATATTCTTACCATGGCACCCTAATCTCAGCCGTGTACCCTGCGTGTATGATTACTGTACACGGATTGATTTTGGGGGCATCACAGAGAGTACCACAATCACCACAACATATCTCAAGGATAGTCAAAGACAAGCACCAAGGGACTCTCAATCTTCAATCCACACACAAAAGAGGAAATGACTCATGAAAATATTCTTCTAATCCATGTCCAATAGACCGTCGTCACCTTGGTCTCGGGGATTATACTAGATAAAGACAACTGAGTACATCAAATACAATACATAGAAGAACGGGAAACATCAGGGGATCATCCTAGATTAACATAGCCTATGATCACAATCAAGATCACATCATGGGAGAGAGAATTGACCACATAGCTACTGTAGAAACCTCAGCCCAGAGGAGGAACTACTCCCGCATCATGGAGGGAAGAAGCAACGTAGATGGAGATGAATCCGGGGGCACTTCCCTGTCCCGGTAGGGTGCCGACACAGGAATTCTGGTCCCCCGAAGCTTGTTGGCGATGGCGTTGGAGATCGGAATTGCTTCTGGAGAAAATTGTTATGGAATCAGGGTTTACTCCGCAGGGGTAAAAATAGAGCCAAAGGGGGGCACCAGGGGTGGTCCCAGTCGTCTAAGCGTCCTGTGGGCGCGGCCTGCCCCTAGGTTGCGTCGGGTGGACGCCTGGATGACAGGTGGCCCCCCTCCGGCTCTACTTCAGGCGTATGGAGTCTTCTGAAACGCTGATTTTTTGTATATTTTTCCCGGAATTTTTCTAGCACTTTAAGTAATTGTAAAACTGAAATACAAAAACAGGAGCAAAAAGAAACTGGCATTGTGGTGCACTGAGTTAATAGGTTAGTCCAAATATGATCAAAAGTGTATGAAAGTGTATCGTAAGCATAGCAATATCACCCAAAACATGCATGGAGCAAGCAGAAATTCGAGATACGTTTGGGACGTATCAAGCGACGAGGCAGCGCGGCGGCGCGCAAGATCTTGGGACTGAGAGGGAGAGAGAGACGGAGAGGTCGGGGCGATATGTGAGTTATGAGCCGGTGGGGGAACGATATTTATAAGGGATCTCTGAAATAACTGTCAAATCCGATCCAACGACGCATACTAGCGTCTCTCCGGATTCAACGGACGGATTTTGTGGCGGTAATCTCGGGAAAATTCCAACGTACAGAAAGATAGTTTATCCACGTCAGAGAACAAACTCATCAAACATTGAGTATAAAACTTAGATAAAAGTTCGATAGATTTCCTTCAGAATCAATGACATTCGAAGGGAATGTGATCGAGAACAAATATACATGTTCACGAGAGAAAATCATAGAGTGGGTAGGGATAGAATAGAGGGAAAATAGGGTCCGATACTTAATCAATCCGAGGGAAAACAAATGACAGAAATCTCGGAGTGACAAGTGTATAGGAAAAACACCAACACGAAAAAAACAAAACTCGAATAAAAACACAGAAGAATACCAACGAAAGTAAACTACTGCAGATTTTAAAATACATATTATATAGACGATAGATGGGTTTGATCTTACTTCACATTGCGTGAGTCTAAGATGTTTAACTCACACCTCAGTTCAGAGAACCTTTTCTCATCCAATGGCTTCGTGAATATATCTGCCAATTGATCTTTTATGAGAACACGGCTGATAACAATATCTTCTCGCTAAACATGATCTCGAAGAAAATGATGAAGAATATCAATATGCTTTGTTCGAGAGTGTTGCATAGGATAATGAGCAATATTTATAGCACTCTCGTTGTCACCTAACAGAGTAATTTTCTTCAGATGAATACCTCAATCTTTCAGTGTTTTCTTGAGCCAGAGAAGTTGAGTGCAGCTTGATCTAGCAGCAATATACTCAGCTTCAACAGTAGATATTGATACAAAATTCTTTTTCTTCGAAGCCCAACATACCAGATATCTACCGAGAAAATGACAAGTGATTGTGGTAGATTTCCGGTCGACACGATCACCAGCCTAGTCAGAATCAGAATATACAATAAGATCAAACTGGGCACCTTTGGGAAACCAAAGTCCGAAGGTAGGTGTATGAGCAAGATATCGAATAATTCGCTTGACATCAATATGATGTGATTCTTTTGGATTTTCCTGAAAACGAGCACACATACAAACTGAAAGCATTGTGGCTGGTGTAGATTCACAAAGGTAAAGAAGCGAACAAATCATCAATCGATATTTCTTTTGATCGAAAGGTTTTCCCCTCTCATCTGAATCTAAGTGCACATTCGTAGGCATTGGTGTCTTGATGGTTTTGCAATCAACGAGACCAATCTTCTTCATGCAATCCTTGAGATACTTTTCTTGAGAAATAAATGTCCCATTTTTCTGTTGACGGATTTTAAGTCCGAGAAAGAACTTCAATTCAGCCATCATTGATATTTCATATTTCGTTGGCATCGTTCAAGAAAATTATTCGATTTCACCGTTAAGAAGTGCACTTTTGACATCCATTTGATATAGCAATGTACCATTGTAATTTGCAAAAGCAAGCATGTCACGAATGCATTCAAGTGGATCTACTGGAGCATAAGTCTCACCAAAATCAATACATTCGAATTGGGTGTAACCTTGTGCAACCAGTCGAGCTTTGTTTCTTACCGAAATACCATTTCATCTTACTTGTTGCAAAAAATCCACTTTGTACCAATGATATTATGCTTCGTTGGATCAGGTCTTTCAACAAGGGACCATACTTTGTTTCTCTCGAACTGATTAAGTTCCTCGAGCATAGCCACCAACCAGTCTGAGTCCTTCATAGCTTCATGAAATTTCGACGGTTCCAGTATGGAGACAAACGAGAAATTTCCACAAAATTTAGCCAAACGAGTACGCGAGTAGTGGGACGACCTGGTTGACGAATGTCTTCGAGGATCAAATAAATGTCTACTCTTCTTCGAACTCAAGATAATGCTAATTGTTTTGCTTGTGACTCAGGATTTCCTTCGGGATCAGCTTGTCCTTCGGGATCATCTTGTCCTTCGGGTTCATCTTGTGCTTCGGGTTCACCATTTTCTTCGTTCATAGGTTCTTCTTCGTCCTGTCCATCATTGTCTTCAGAATTTTGATCTCCAGCGCCCCGGGCTATGTGTGGGAACATTGGATCATCATCATTCCTGTTGACTTGACGAGAATTCCTTTGACATGGCGAATGTGTCCAATCGCCATGGACCTGATCACTTCATACAAAGGAGGTTCATCTAGATTATGAGGTAAATACTCCTTTTGAGATCCGTTAGTTTCATCAAAACTTACATTTACAGTTTCTATAACTTTAACAAGATGGGAGTTTTACACTCTGTAAGTGTGAGAGTTTGAGCCATAACCTAAGAGAAAACCTTCGTGGGCCTTAGGGTAAAATTTAGAGCTATGATTCATATCTCTAATATAGCATGGAGCACCAAACACCCTAAGGTAAGATACATTTGGTTTGTTACCAGTGATAAGCTCATGTAAAGTTTTCTTCAGAAACTTGTGGAGATAGACCTTGTTGGTGATATGGCATGTAGTGTTAATAGCGTCGGCCCAGAACCTGATAGGAGTCTTGTATTCAACAAGCATGGTTCTGGCCATTTCAAAAAGGGTTCGTTTCTTTATCTCGACCACACCATTTTGTTGCGGTGTGTAAGCAGCAGAGAATTCATGAGTGATGCCATATTCATCAAGAAAATCTTCGATACGAGTATTCTTGAATTCAGTACCATTATCACTTCGAATATGCTTGAGTGTGAGTTCATAATCGGTCTAAGCTCTCTTAGCAAATGTCTTGAAGATATCGACAACTTTTCTCTTGTCATCTAGAAAGAAAACCCAAGCATAGCGAGAGAAATCATCAAAAATAACGAGACCATACTTGTTGCCTCCAAGGCTAGAATAATTTTGAGGCCCAAATAAATCCATATGGAGCAATTCAAGAGGACGAGTAGTGGTCATGATTGTCTTCGTTGAGTGATGTTTCTTGGTTATCTTTCCAGCATAGATGATCGTTATCGAATTTCACATTGTTAAGACCAATGATATGTTTCTTCGAGATAAGAGTTTGAAGATTTTTCATCCCTGCATGACCAAGTTTTCAATGCCAAAGCCGCCCAGAAGTAGCTTTAGCCATTAAACATGTGGAAACAGCAGGTCCCGATGAAAAATCAACAATATAAAGATCTCCCTTTCGATATCCTTCGAAGATAAAAGTATAGTCATCCTGCAAAAACACAACACAACGAGAGGCAGAGAACAATACAAGCATACCCATATCACATAGCTTGGATATATACATAAGACTATATCCGAGAGATTGAACAAGCATAACTTTGTCAATATGCTTATATTTCGATATAATAACTTTACCCAAACCAAGTACTTTTCCTTTGTTGTTGTTGTCATCGAAGGTAATATATCTCTGTGTTGGGACCCGGGGTTAGCGTATGCAATTCCGGCTACGACATAGTCATATGGAGAGCCGAGAATCGTACCCACTTGTCTAAGCAGACAAGGCCAAGCACAGAACGTTCTCGGAAATCATCGTACGTGAGGGGCATCCCATCCAGGCCGGATGATCAACTGAGATGAGTCCTCAACGTCCGCACACAAGTTTAAATGATATGGGTGATGAACTCCCATATTCACAGACAAGTCTCCTCAACGATACTATCGACTATCTCATAACTCTTACATAGACTTACTCCAGCCCGATCACTTAGTCGGGGTCTAGGGCGGGCTCGATCATACATCAAAGTGTGCACGAGACAGAGTCTAGAGAAATCGCATCGCGATGCCCCAAGGTGCGCACATCTAAGGGCCATTTGGTGTATAAAAGACCGCCATACAGATCACAACTAAGGTCTCGAAAACCCATACTAAGACATGCATGTTATAATCATACACGCAGCACACATGTCCAGTATGAACAGCAGGTATCATTGCAATTCTCTACAAACTATACAACTTTATTGATAACTCTTACAGAGTGCACACAGAGATCACAAATCTATGATCCAACATTACATCAAACATGCAGAAGCAAAGTAGGTCTGAGTACAGACAAGTTTAACAAATGGCTTAGAGAAGCCTTATCTATAAACAAGCCCTTCCTCGAGGGACCAGTCGTCTGACTGGGACTACACTAGCTTGGTCTTCAGTCGTCGAGCTCGATGAAGAATCCACCTTCGGGGTCAGTGGGTTCATCTAAAACATATAATAAGCAAACGTGAGTACAAAGTCGTACTCAGCAAGACTTACATAGGAGCTATACTACTCATGCACATGTATCAAGGTAAAGGGATGTGGGGTTCATAAGCACAAGTGCCAGATTTGACTTGGCTAGTCCTGAACTACGAGTACCAGACTTGAGGTAAGAAGCGTACACGAGTCCACTACATCTCTTCAACCAATTACACCACTATGGTGCCTTCCTCGACTTCCCACGAGAAAGCACGTCATAGCACTCACACTTATCTTGGAAAATTTTATAAGTATCCGGTTCAAGTTGTCTAATAATCAAGCTAAGCTTTCCAAGCAGTCCTTAACCGCGGACGCGGCTATTTGAATAGTTTTGTTAACCCTGAAGTGGTGTACCGCTACACACACACACGCATCAATTACCGCCTGTGAGTGGAACCCTTCAAGCGGGTACCGGCGAGGATGTTGCCAAGACACTTCGCCCATAGCTCCGTTCTAGTCCAGAGAGTCGCCTATCTGAGGGGGATCCGTATGGAAGTCCGGCCGAGGTTCCAGTACAGCCTCAAACGATGTGTGCAGGGTCCCAAGCCAGTCTTGAAAAGCCGTTCATCCACTTCGCAGACCGTTCCACATCCCTACCAGAACTTTGAACTACTGCGATTTCTGGGGTTCGAACGGGGTGGGGTACTAGTTCGAGAGGGGTCAGTGAGCCCAATGTGTGGTTGTACTCTTCTTCTTGGATCACCACAAAAGAACTTGGACTTAAGGCGGTGTTCAACGAAACAACCCACTGTGTACTCCTACACAGCCTCTCATCGTTCACCTTGTATTAGGGTAGAATCACCAACACAGTTTGACTTTCATCAACACCATGTTCACTATCATCCCGACTCACAAAAGAGTAACCTCATTGTAACTCTAAGCATGAAATTAGCAGTAACAGTTGCAGGGGCCACATGATATCAACCAACTCCTACATCCTGTAGGATTGTGGTTTTCTTACTACTGTGACAAGATGATAGGTCATGCAAAGGATAAGGGTTCAACTATGCGGTAGAAACGTTATCATGGTAATCATCCTATACAATGCATAAGAGAGACATGAGAGGGAAGTGGGATTTTATCGACATGATCAATGGGGAGTTGCTTGCCTTGCTGACGAGGTTCGATAACGGTGTCTTCAACGAAGGGGGTGGCTTCCGATTCCAGTTGCACGTCTATCGGGCAAAGAATCAAAAAAGGAATAAAGTTACTTGCAATGCTCAAGAACATGATCAATATTGTAATGTGATGTTCATGGTTGCAATGTGTTGACAATTCCATTTAAAAGAAGTGCATTGCAAAGTCATTTGCAAAATCACTCCAAATTTGAATTCAAAAGAATGCCATATGCATGTTTTCTACTGTTCACCCATTTTAAAATGTTCAAACATACAAACAAAGTCCATATTCACATTCCTTGGATTTTTCTGATATTTTTAGACATATTATTTGTCCAATTTGGAGTTAATATGAATTTTCTATGAATTTTCAAAGTTTAGGCTATTTTCTGGAATTTCTGGAATAATATTAAATCATTTATCGATTTACTGCGTCAGCACCACGTCAGCATGACGTGGGGAGGGGGACTTGTCGGGGGATTTGTACCCGGGTAGGCTAACCCAAGCGGAAGCAAACTTTCAAGACAAGGATGGACCAATTGGGCTGCAGCTGGGCCGAGCTGGGCAGAGGTACGGCCGATTGCTCCAAGGCAATCGACCATGCCAAAGGCCAGCAGTCGGCCCAGGCGGAATCGGGCCACCCTTCACCAAAGATGATCATCCGATTAGTCCGCAGCTAGACCGAGGCTGATTCCTAGAAGGCCGATTGCCCAGAGCAATCGACCCCACCAGGAACCACCAGTCGGCCCAAGCGCAATCGGAGCAACCTACCACCCAGTCGGGGGTATGATTACGAGGTCATAAATGCCATATCCCGAGATATCTGGGTGGCAGGAAGGCCAGGTCATGTCGAGGATTTTCTGGAGATACGTTGCCGACCTCCCCGCCGATTCCGCAGACAGGCCGACAAGACCGCACCCCCTAGCTCCACTGTTCATTCCTAGGTTCTACGAGGTAGCAGCATGGGCCGCCGCTCGTAGGCTCCGGGTCACCCGGAGAGGAGCAGCCGGTGGGCCCAGGCCGATTAGAGGATGACGGATGGGCCCATTCGGCGATGAAGTTACTATAGTACCCTGGACTCACACTATAAGAGCCAGGGTACCCCCTCCTGCGTGAGGGACGCTACACCTGAGATCTCATTAACTCACTCCCCCCTCATGTCTTTTACTGCCTGTAGTCACTCCTCAGGGAAGCAGGAGAGGACCTTGCCCACGGCGGCGGTGTACTTCTTCCCCTGAGAAGATAGAAGAGCAGTTATTGTAGCCCTTTCATTGATATACAAGAGACAAGCAGGAGTAGGGGTGTTATCTCTCCGGAGAGCCCCGAACCTGGGTACATCGTGGTGTCTTCACCGTGCTTGTGCCTAACCCGATTCCGGCACCATCGACATTCTCTCCCTCGTGTCTTCCCCCCACTTTAGCCATCCCCATGGCATCTGCCATCACATATCGACGACAGTTGGCGCCCACCGTGGGGCAGACCGAGGCGTCGACTGGAGTCAAGATCCGGACGGGATTTTCCTCTGCATCAGGCGGTAGCCACGCCTCCGGCCTGATTCTAAGGCGTGGGGCAATCGATTATGTAGTGGACTACTCGGCGCGGTAGAGGGCTGGAGCACCCTTGCCGCCCGGAGTGTCGCTGCAAGTGGGAAGTCATCGCCTTTTCATTGGTAGCTTCCCTGAGGCGTATCCCAGAGACATCCGCATCTTCTCGTGTGCTACAGATCCGCTCTCGACTAGGGGCTGCGTCCCAGCGCCTGGCCGAGAGGAGGGCTGACTGCACGCCGCTGTCATGATGGCGGGAGCATCTTCGTCGACCAACCGTGATCCGGCAAGTGCAGCAAGGAAGGCCAAGGAAGTAGCTGATGCGGCAGAGCGAATCGGCACCAGTGCGTTGCGGGATGTGTTATATACACCCGTGAACAGGAATGGTGATCCGGAACAGGTGCACACCGAGATGGAAACAACACGGCTCGCTCTGGCCCGCAGGGCTGAGCAAGTGCTGGCAGAAGAGCGTCGGCTGGGAGCCATCACAAGGGAGTACAATGCAGCTCATGCAGGACCGCGCCGGCCGATTGAGCCCGCGGTCCTGGAAGACCTGAGAAGCCGAGGAAGAGCAGTCAACCAGCAGCTATCAGGAGCTGAGCAGCCGGAGCGTCCGAGAAGGCCGGTGCAACCGGAGCAGCCAGCGCAGTCGGCATTCATCCAGAGGCCAGCATATAGCACACCGGACAAGAACTTGAGAGCAGCTGAGAAGATAGCGCTCGAGCTGGAAGAATTGGAGGGAGATGAGCGGCGCGAACAGTCGCGCCGAATGCGTGAGTTGATAGCGGCCCAAAAGAGCAGAGGCTTGTAGCAATGGGCAATCAGAATGCTGAGCCAGAAGCATCAAGAGGAACCGTGAGGCCGAATGCGGGAGCTAGCTTGCGACCGAATGCATCGCGCCAAAACAGGCATCAACCTGCACCATCTCGGCATGATAGCAAGGTCAGAAGCAATCGGCCACCTCCAGCAGCAAGCAGAAGAATGGAAGAGCCAGCTGTTAACAGCAGGCGCCATGACAGGCCACAGCAATCAGCGCAAAGACCAGCAATTAGCACCCGACTTGGCCCTCGCCAAATCGGCCAAAACGACGCAAGGAATCGCATTGAGCTCCTGGAGAAGGAAGCTCAGGAAGATGAAGAAGGAGAACCTGGCCCATCATGCTTTGGTCACCGCATTCGGACGGAGAGATTCCCCAAAAGCTTCACGTTGCCGAGAGACACTACCAAGTACAATGGCTCGGTGAAACCGGAAGATTGGCTGTCCGATTACCTGACGGCAGTCCGCATCGCAGGAGGCAATCGGCGTGTAGCAGTCCGCTATGCACCTCTCATGCTGCAGGGCTCAGCGCGGACGTGGTTGAACAGTTTGCCCAAGGACAGTGTGAATTGCTGGGAGGATTTCACGACCGCATTCATTCACAACTTCACAAGCACGTATGAGAGGCCCAACCTCCCGCGGCAGTTAGCTTTGTGTGTGCAAGGCAAGGACGAGCCCCTCCGAGATTACCTATCTCGGTGGATCAAGCTGAAGAATTCATGCGAAGGAGTCCATGAGATCCAGGCCATTCAGTATTTTACTGATGGATGCCTGGCGGATTCAATGTTGAAGCACAGGCTGCTCCGCAAAGACTTCACGTCGCTTGCTGAGCTCAGGAAGGTGGCAAATGCGTTCGCTATGTCCGATTCTGCAATGCGCCCTATCCAACTCGGAGTTGGAGGTGTGATCCAATCACCAGGGGCTCCGCAGTCGGACACAGGGAACCAAGGCCTCAGTCGGAAGGAGAGAAGAGAGAACAATCGCAACAACAACAACAACAACCAGCAGAACAACGGCAAGCGCAAGGAAGAACAGCCTGACACTCAGTATGGTAGTCGGTAGGTGGCCGCTGTTCAAAATGAGGAAGATCCAGCGGCTGCAGGAGGCAGTCGGCAGATGAGACCAAATGTGAGACCCCCAGGGCAGATGAAGCCCAAGTACACGTTCGAGGATATGCTAGACGCACCATGCAAGTTGCACAACACGCCTGTGAGGCCGTCTGCGCACACCACTCGGCAGTGTGACTTCGTCAGAAGGATTGCAAAGGGATAAGCTTTACCACCACCACCACCCCAGAACAGAGGACCACCTCAGCAGCAGAACCAGTACCCGCAGCAAGATGCGGCTTACATGATTTTTACTAGCGAGTCCACAGACAAGGGCATTCGGAGAGCCCGAGCCCAAGAAGTTAATGCCACTATGCCGCCGATTCCCCAATTCATGCACTGGTCCGAGTGTCCGATATCCTGGGACAGAGCAGATCATCCCACCATTTTGCCGAATCCAGGCAATTATCCGCTGGTGGTGGACGCTCTGGTTGCAGGACCAAGGTTTTCATGCAAGTTTTCTCGAGTGCTAGTTGGTGGAGGAAGCACAATCAACATTCTGTACAGAGATACAATGCTCAAGCTAGGGCTCACAGAGCGGGACCTGGAGCGCAGTCGGACGACATTCCATGGGATTGTTCCTGGATTGTCTTGCACCCCCATGGGTCGCATTCGGCTGGATGTCATATTTGGCACGGAAGAAAATTTCAGGAGAGAGCCGATTTGGTTTGAGGTGGCCGACCTCAGCAGTCCTTACCATGCTCTATTGGGGTTACCAGCATTTGCCAAGTTCATGATCAATGCACAGCAGACATACCTGAAGATGAAGATCCCAGGGCCAAACGGCGTCATCACAGTCGCCGGAGACTTCATGAAGTCCCTCGAGTGCACATCCGCTGGCAGCAGTTTGGCTGAATCTCTAGTGGTGGAGACGGAGAAGCCCCAGCTCGGCAAAGTTATTGCAATGGCGCAGGCACAAAGCAAGAATCCACTTCCGATTGGCCCAGCAAAGAGAGTAGATGAGGAGTCGGCTTTTCAGTCGGCCAAGCACAGCAAGAAGATCGCTCTAGATCCCTCCGACTCAACCAAGTTCGTTGTAGTCGGAGCTGGACTTAGCAATAAATAGGAAAGCGAGCTCGTCGAGTTTCTCCGTGAGAATCGGGACATCTTTGCATGGTCTCCACAAGACATGCCTGGTGTTCCGAGAGAACTCGCCGAGCACAAGCTGCACATTCGGCCAGGGTCGAAGCCGGTCAAGCAACCCCTGAGACGTTTTTCTGAGGACAAGAGAAGGGCAATCGGCGAAGAGATTGCGAAGCTGCAAGCGGCAGGTTTCATCATGGAGGTGTTTTACCCCGAGTGGCTGGCGAATCCAGTCCTCATCATGAAGAAGAACAAGACTTGGCGTATGTGTATAGATTATACTTGCCTGAACAAGGCATGCCCGAAAGATCCGTTTGCTCTGCCCCGTATTGATCAAGTGATTGATTCTACGGCCGGCTGCAAGCTATTGTCCTTTCTGGATGCTATTGCTGGATATCACCAGATCAAGTTGGCTGTGGACGATCAGATCAAAACTGCATTCATAACCCATTTTGTGGCCTATTGTTATATCACCATGCCTTTTGGTTTGAAGAACGGAGGAGCCACTTATCAGCGCACAATTCAGAGGTGCACACATTCTCAGCTCGGCAGGAATCTCCATGTGTATGTGGACGATTTGGTGGTGAAGTCGGCAAAGGGGATCACATTGCTAGATGATCTCAGAGAAACATTCGCGAATTTGAGAACTTATCAGATCAAGCTCAACCCGGAGAAGTGTGTGTTTGGAGTCCAAGCTGGCAAGCTCTTGGGGTTTCTCATTTCCGAGAGAGGAATTGAATGCAACCCCGAGAAGATAGCCGCAATAGAGCGTATGGAGCAGCCCAAAACCCTGAAGCAAGTGCAGAAAATCACCGGTTGCCTCGCGTCTCTCAGCCGATTCCTCAGTCGGCTGGGCGAAAAGGCAATCCCATTGTACCAGTTGATGAAGAAGACCGAGAAGTTCACGTGGACCCCTCAAGCAAACGAAGCAGTGCTCGGGTACCTGGGATGCAAAAGATGCTAACATGGCAAGCTATCGATTCCTAGTACAGCAGATAAGCGGATATTTTGAAGGTTGCGAATTCCATTATGTGCCGAGAGCAAACAACGAGGCAGCAGATGCATTGTCCAAGCTAGGCTCCACAAGGCAATCAATCCCACCAGGTGTATCTCTGGAGCATATCAAGAAGCCATCTATCATTCCATCCCCAGAGTCCGAGTCCATTTTTATCTCGGAGACCGATCTTGAAGCACTAAGAAGGGCAAAAGAAGTTCAACCGGCCAAACTTGCAACCGTGAAGAAGCAGTCCAGCGCCCAGGGTGTCTCGGCAACAGCACCAGAGGCTGCCGATTGTGAGCCAGGGGCTGCACAGGAGAAGAGGAAGAGCAAAGGGAAGCAAGCAGAGGCTGCACTCGAAGGCACAACCTCTTAAGAGCCAATGACATCAGAAATTGCAAAGTACAATGATGAAGCTCCAGCTCCAGATGGGAAGTCGGCACCAGGGGCTGTCGAATGCATACCAGACGCCGCAGTCGCCAGTGCAGAAGCAGAGATAGAAATGACAGACGTCCAGATGGCCGAGATCGAGGAGGCCAATGTTCACGAGGCCGAGATCCAAGAGGAAGTCCCACCTCAGCATGCGGCTGTAATGGTGGTCGTCAGTGCGCCGTCATGGGCACAACCGATTAGAGATTTCTTAGCAGATGGGATCCTCACACCAGATTTAGCAGAGTCCAGACAGATCAGTCGCCGATCTTGGGCATATACAATAATCAACAATGAGCTGATGCGCAAGAGTGCAACTAGTATCCTCCAGAGGTGCGTTGAAGAGGACAGAGGCTTGGAGCTGCTCAGAGACATCCATCAAGGTGAATGTGGTCATCACGCGTCAGCAAAGGCAATCGCCAACAAAGCTTTCCGACATGGTTTCTACTGGCCAACTGCACTTGCAGCGGCTGAGAATCTGGTGAAGCACTGCAAGGGTTGTCAGCGATTCAAGGCAAAAAGTCATCAGCCAGCATCGGCACTGAAGACCATCCCAATAGCTTGGCCGTTTGCAGTTTGGGGTTTGGATATGGTCGGACCATTCAAGAGAGCTCGGAGTGGCATGACACATCTCCTAGTGGCAGTCGACAAGTTTACCAAGTGGATTGAAGCAAGACCAATCAAGAAGTTGGATGGGCCGACTGCGGTTCGATTTGTGGCCGACATCGTATGCAGATACGGGGTACCTAACAGCATCGTCACTGACAACGGCACAAACTTTGCAAAGGGGGCGCTCGCTCGATATGCATCTCAGCAAGGCATTCGGCTCGATCTGGCATCTGTGGCACACCCACAGTCCAATGGTCAAGTCGAAAGGGCAAATGGACTAATCCTATCGGGTATCAGGCCCAGATTGGTAGAGCCACTTGAGAGAGCACCCGCAGCATGGATTGACGAGCTTCCAGCAGTACTGTTCAGCTTGAGAACCACTCTAAACAGATCGACTGGATTCACTCCTTTCTTCCTAGTGTATGGCTCAGAAGCAGTCATCCTTTCCGACATTGAGTTTGATTCACCTCGGCACGCCCTATACACAGAAGAAGAAGAAGCAAGACTGGCAAGAGAAGACGACATCGACCTCAAAGAAGAAGCTTGTCTGTTGGCCTTGTCCAGGTCAGCAGTCTACCAGCAGAAGTTGAGGCACTACCACAGCAAGAAGATTCGTCCTCTCACTTTCCGAGAAGGAGACATGGTGCTACACCGAATCCAGAAGTCAGAAGGGCAGCACAAGCTATCCTCACCATGGGAAGGGCCATTTATTGTCAGTAGGGCGCTCAAGAACAATTCCTATTATCTAATCGACTGCACCAAGGGCACTCGGCACAAGGACACGTCAGGAGTAGAGACGGAGCGGCCGTGGAACACCGAGCTGTTGTGTCCGTTCTATAGTTGAGCGGCTGAAATTTATGTAAGCCATTCGGCAAACAATCAGTAAAAGTTATCATGTCTCTGAAAATGAGCATTCGAGTACTTGTGTATAATTTCATTCGAAGAGCTAGCCTCAATCGGCAACGCTCAGTCATACCCGAGATGTGCGTAGCACACTCGGGGACTGACCGACCGCGAGGTCAAGTAAATAAGCCATCGAGGCACGGGGACTGCAGGCTGGCCTTCAATCGTACACTTAGCTTGAGCGCAAATCACTAAAAGGTTTGTGGCATTGAGGAGGGTGGCGATTGAGGCAGTCGGTAGTACAAATTCCCGGGAAACAATTTGAAAGAGGCCACCAAGGGCAGTCGACAGGACGGAGTCATCGATTGCGCCGCAAATCAGGACATCGGACCTTGTAGCGAGCAATCGGCGCTTGATATTGCAGAATCCTTTGCGGTAAAAATCTTGTCGTGTAAAAAATGAAAACTTATCGAACCTTGCCCGGATGTCTACTCTTGATCCGATTGCAGACCGCATGACGGCAGCAAGGTCGACATAGCAGACATCCCCAAGTGTAGCCGATAAAGGAAACCGACAAAGATGCAAAGTCAATCGCACATGCAAAAGTGACAAACAAGCAATCGGATTGCATCAAAAGTAACAGGCCCAAGGCCGAATAATGTCATTACATCCAAAGTCACACCCAGTGGGTGTCGACAGAATTAAAAATATGTCTTACAAGCGAACAGTCGGAATACAAATTGAAGACAACATTGCTTAAGCAGTCGGAGGCACTGAGCTAGAAGGTGGAGCAGACGGGTCCGATTGAGCTTCAGAAGTCGCAGCACCTGTCTGTTTAGACTTCGGAGACGTCTGGGATGAGCCGCTATCGGAGAGCTCCTCGGCCAGGCCAGAGATGGTAAAGGCAGGGAGCGGTTTCCCTCCCTGGTTGAGATACGGAGTATACTCGTAAGGAGAAAACCAATTCACCATCGTGCTGGCTAGCCGATTGACTTCGACGTTGGTTTTCTCAAGAAGGTCAGAGGCATTGTCTCGAAGGCTGTGCAATCGGGAGAGCTTCACTTGAGGGTACCAAGACAGCACAGTCTGAAGAGCGGTCTCCGCACCAGTCCTTCCGGCAGAATTCAGCAAAACATCGATCCGACGTGGGATAGCCTTAAGGAGAGTCCGAGTGTTCTCAGTGGTGGCGTTCGGAGTGTCCCCTTGGTCAGAATCCTCGTCATCCTGAGTGTCTGCCTTACGGGTCTCAGCGGAGGAGTCGGCAGCATTCTTCATCTTCTGGAGTCCGGCCTTGAGCTCAGTCGGCGACCACAGTGCTTCAGCAATCTTCAGAATTCCGAGCTTGAAGGATAGGGCAATTCCTTGGATAATAGGAATGCGGGCTTGGGTGCCGATCAGATATTCATGCCGGGTCTAGACGTTATCTGCACGGTCATAGGTCCCTCCAGCGGCGATGGTATCCTCTCGGGACTTGGCGACAGCTGCATAAGCAGCCGCTTTAGATTCGGGCCAAGCTTCTGCATCAAGAAGGAAGAGCATAAGCAATAAGATAAGAGAAGAAAGCAACCGGAAAGTGCACTCGGCAACAAGGAAGACTCACGTCCAAGGAGGAGATCCATTTCGGTCAATGTATCGCAGAAGCCCTTGGCTCGACGGCGCATTCGGGTGGTCTCCTCATAGCTGCGCTTCTCCAGTTCTTCGAACTTGGCGACGAGCTCGTCATGATCTTGGCGAATGGAGTCTCGGGCAGAAATTGCCTCATCCCTTTCCGTTTGCAGAGAAACTCGGGCGGCGACGGCAGCATCCCGTTCAGCAAGAAGCCCATCACTAGTAGCTGTCACTGCGGCGATGTCGGCCAGATGTTTCTTCTCAAGAGCAGCCATTTCAGATTGGAGGTCGTGAATAGTCCGATTCAAATCCTTCTCTATCCCCTGCAGCCGAGTTACTTCTCCGGTGGCTTGGTCAAGAGCTGGACCTTGTTGGCTAAGTTCTGTAGCCAATTCTGCAATTCGGCCTTGAAGATCATTTACCACAGGAATAGAAGCTACAAGAGAGCGCGAAGATTTCAGTACCAGAGCAGTTATCAAAAGAAGAAAAGACAGCGGTGAGATAGAGGATACCTCTTAATTTAGTGATTTCAGCCGATTGGTTATTAACCTGCAGCTGGGCCTGGGCGAGGGTTCGAAGGCTGGCAGTATAAGCTTCCAGGAGTTTTTCAAAGAAACCTCTTTTCTCTTCCATGACAGCCTGAGAAGAACAGCAAGACGGAGTCAGACATAAAGCAACAGTGAAAAAGATCCGAACCGATTGTGACCAATCGGCCCGAATCTCGGGGACTACACCCAGTGGGTGCGCTTGCGCGCACCCACCGGAAGAAAGTCTACTGATTGGGGAAGGCAAACGATAAAGCAAAAAATGCTAAAGATCCGAACCGATTGTAACCAATCGGCCCGAATCTCGGGGACTACACCTAGTGGGTGCGCTTGCGCGCACCCACCGGAAGAAAATCTACCGATTGAGGAAGGCAAACGATAGAGCAAAAAATGCTAAAAGATCCGAACCGATTGTAACCAATCGGCCCGAATCTCGGGGACTACACCCACCGGAAGAAAATTTGCCGAGATAAGACAGACGTACAGAAGGAAAAGTTAACGAGTTTACCGTATGGTGAGAGGTCAGCTGTTGAAGGTCCCGAGCAAGGGCTTCGGCGAATTCGTTCACCCGGCTCAGTGCGCTCGTCACGGGATCCCGAGGACGATGCGAAGCATCAGGCTCAGCGCCGACATGACGGGCGCGAGAATACTCGGCTCAGAATTGATCCACCGAGCGCATAAGAATCTCTGAGGGAGAAGAAATCGGCAGTGGCACTGAAGTGGGAACGATGGTGAAAGCTGTAGTGGTGAGGACTGGCGGCGGCGGCGCAACCGGGCGAGTCGGAGCAGAAGTGGTAGCGACGACTGGCGCCGAGATCGTCGCAGTCGGTGGGTCAGGTAGTACAGCAGGCGGAACTGTGGAGGCAACCGGTGGTGCCGACACTAAAATCGGTTATGGGGTCGTCACCACCGGCGTATCAGATGCGGTCATTGCAGCAGGGGAAGTTGCGTTCCTCCACCACCAGGAGCCACCCGGTCCGCTGCGTCCTTGAGAGTTGGGGAGGCAAGGGTGGAAGAAGAGGTCTTCGAAGTCGCCGCAAGACGTGCCTTCTTGGCAGCGCGCTCGGCGTCCTTGGAGGAGCGATGAGCGGGTACCGGCCGCTTGTGGACGGCAGCAGCAGAGGCAGCGGGAGAGATGACGGGTCGGGAACGGACGGGAATGTCGGTGTCAACGTCATCAAGCCCAATCGGCTCCCTGATAGAAGAAAGGGAGAAGAATCAGTAGAAGCAAAGGTAGTGAAGCAGGAGGCATAAAGACAAGAGCATACCCGATTGTCCTGGGTGCGCCAGTGGGCATTCGGCAGCGAAGCGGAGCGACGTTCAGCGGCGCCTGGACAGTCGGCCTCCGAGTTGTCGTCTCTTGGACTTGTTTGCCCTTGCTGGCAGTCGGCTTGGCCTTGGCAACTTGGCTAGAAGCCACACCAGAGGAGCCGGCGGTCGAGGTGCGCTTGGCCGGCACCTTTGGAGGCCTGGCTCGAGGAGCTGCATCGGAACCATTACCCTTTGAGACACTATCATCATCACTCCACTCAGCCAAAAATTGCTCAAGGGAAGGGTCAGGCGTACCCCCTTGAGCTGGCGGCCGAGTGTTGGTCTTCGGAGGGTTGGTGCTCTCGGCGTCATCATCATCAGCATCCATGGGGTCGAAGGATTCTCCGAAAGACTCGTCATCGTCTTCATCATCCCCACTGGACTCGGCGGAAGGAATCTCGCCGTTGTACTCGAGGTCGGTGGGGTCCTCTTCCGTGCGATCAGGGGCATACACGCCAGCTTCCTGGCCGTCTTCCATGAGGTCGGACTGAATGAAGTGCTGAGAAGGAGGTATAAGCAGTCAGGGCAATCGGAAAAGAAAGCAATCGGAAGAGCATGTAATCGGAGCATACCACAGGCGGCTTTCGCTGGCGAATGAGATAATCAAGCCCGAAGCGGGAGGGATCAGGCAAGGCGCTAGAGGTGATGGCCTTCACTCGGGCGCAAAGGTCTTCGGTCTTCACCCGCCACGTGCAGAGCCGAGTGGGATCTCGAGGTCCCGACACGTCGCAGAGGCGGTGCACTCGGCGCTGCAAGGGAAGAATCCGAGCGTGAAGCCACGCAGCTACCAAGTCGGTTGGGAGGAGTCCTTCTTGCTCCAGCTGGGTGACCCTGGCAGCTTGGGCATCGACATCACAGTCTCCGACGCCGTTCTTCAGTGACCACTGATGCTTCTCAATTGGCCGGGCGAGAGAGAATTCGGGCAAATTGAGGAGGTCGGGGCCTTGGTCAGGGGACTTGACGTAGAAAAACGAGGTCTGCCAATTCTTGCAGGATTGGACGATCTCGGGGCTCCTGTACTTCGACTTGCTGGCTGCGACAAGGCAACTGCCGCAGTCGGTCATGTCAGTCGGGTACGTTGGCTTGCCGCCTTCGATGGCGGAGGCCACGACAGCACCCGTCCGAGCGTTGTGAGCTCGGAGGTTGAAGAAGCACTTCCAAAGGGCGACACTCGGACGGAAACCGAGGTACCCTTCACAGAGCGTCACGAACCCGGAGAGGATCATGATAAAATTGGCTGCAAGGTGATGAGGCTGCAGTCGGTGGAAATCGAGGAATTCGCGGAAAAAGGCGCTAGCGGGAAGGCCGAATCCACGCTTGAAGTGAGCGAGGAACACGACCCTCTCGCCGGTACGCACGCTGGGGACGACCTCGGCCTCGTTAGGAATCCTCCATTCGACTTCCGCGGGCATCTTCCGGGCGCGGACGAGAGACTCGACGGCGGCGGCGGTGGCCTGAGAGCCCTTCCAGCACCCGCGGCTCGCCTGCGACACATCTCGTCGAGGCGCCATGGTCTTCACCGGCGAGGAGCGGAGGAGAGAAAAGAGGGAGGCGGAGCACGAAAGCTACGGAGAAGAGTGGCTGCGGGGGCGGCGGAAGCAGCGGAGAGCACGAGCCCGTGGCCGGAGCAAGCGCAAGATGCAGACGCCGGCGGCGGGGAGAGTCGCGTGGAGCGGCGAGGGCGCAGAGGAGAGAAGGCTGGGGGTCGAAGGAGGTGTTTGGGAGAAGGAAGAGGCGAAGCCCCCCCGGTGGCTTATATGGGCGGCGAGGGGGGGGGGAAGTGGGATGACCCTGCGGCTGTGTGGCCCGGTGTGGCCTAGGGCACAGGGAGGCCAACCGGCAGACCAGCGCAAAGGATCCCGGCGCAAGAGGCGAGGCGTGCGACGTGGGGGTCAGGCCCTGCAGTTATGTCACGTCGCGCGTAGGTCGTGGGTCCCAGCTCATTGATCACGTCGCGGGCGAATCGGAAGTAACCGTTGGAGGGAAATCGGCGAAAGAGATCTTTCTCAAAAAAGTGAAGACATGAATTAAGAGAGAACCACGTCCAATCAGATGGAAATTTGGTCAACCGAGTGTGATCTCCGACTCGGCCGACGAACTCGGAATGACGCACTCGAAGACGGCACAGCAGTCGGAGAACGTCAAGGCAGAGATTGAAAAACTGCAAAGGCCCCGCGGTCAAGCGACCGTGGGACCTTTACAGCTTTAGGGGCTACTGTCGGGGGATTGGTACCGGGTAGGCTAACCCAAGAGGAAGCAAACTTTCAAGACAAGGATGGACCAATTGGGCTGCAGCTGGGCCGAGCTGGGCAGAGGTACGGCCGATTGCTCCAAGGCAATCGACCATGCCAAAGGCCAGCAGTCGGCCCAGGCGCAATCGGGCCACCCTTCACCAAAGATTATCATCCGATTAGTCCGCAGCTGGACCGAGGCCGATTCCTAGAAAGCCGATTGCCCAGAGCAATCGACCCCACCAAGAACCACCAGTCGGCCCAGGTGCAATCGCAGCAACCTACCACCCAGTCGGGGGTATGATTACGAGGTCATAAATTCCATATCCCGAGATATCTGGGTGGCAGGAAGGCCAGGTCATGTCGAGGATTTGCTGGAGATACGTTGTCGACCTCCCCGCCGATTCCGCGGACAGGGCGACAAGACGGCACCCCCTAGCTCCACTGTTCATTTCTAGGTTCTACGAGGTAGCAGCATGGGCCGCCGCTCGTAGGCTCCGTGTCACCCGGAGAGGAGCAGCCGGTGGGCCCAGGCCGATTAGAGGATGACGGATGGGCCCATTCGGCGATGAAGTTACTATAGTACCCTGGACTCACACTATAAGAGCCAGGGTACCCCCTCCTGCGCGAGGGACGCTACACCTGAGATCTCATTAACTCACTCCCCCCTCAGGTCTTTTACTGCCTGTAGTCACTCCTCAGGGAAGCAGGAGAGGACCTTGCCCACGGCGGCGGTGTACTTCTTCCCCTGAGAAGATAGAAGAGCAGTTATTGTAGCCCTTTCATTGATATACAAGAGACAAGCAGGAGTAGGGGTGTTATCTCTCCGGAGAGCCCCGAACCTGGGTACATCGTGGTGTCTTCACCGTGCTTGTTCCTAACCCGATTCCGGCACCATCGACATTCTCTCCCTCGTGTCTTCCCCCCACTTTAGCCATCCCCATGGCATCTGCCGTCACATATCGACGACAGGGCTCACCAGTCAACCCTGCCAGTGGGGCCCTCCTGTCATTGAGAGGGGGGTTAATCCCGTGGTTAAAAATAAACTGCGCTTAATTAGAGGGCCCTGGGCCCACCTGTCATGGACACAGGGGGGGATTAAGCTAATGAAGAGCTCGCCGACGCCGGAGTTCCTGTATTCGCCGGAGTGGCGTCAGCTTTACGATTCAGAGCACGGAGAGGGGAGTCGGAGGCACGGGCGAGTAGCTAGCGCTTGTCCGCGTCTGCTAGGGCTAACTAAGGCTCGTAGGGACGTCCCGGGGCAAGTCTACGATGACAACATGGCGGCTGGAGCTTCGCCCTCGATGAGCACGGCGATTTACGGCGCGAGAGGAGGCACTGGAAGGTGCGGGAGCACCTTGAGCTCATCGTGAGTGCGAGGAAGAACACGGCGGGGTCGGGGAGGTCCTGGCGGCGGAGGAATCGCTCATCGGAGCTCTCTGCGGCCGGCGGTGGCTCGAGGAAGCAAGCGTCATCTCCGGTGAGGCTCAGGCTCAATTGATGCGGGGATCGACGTAGACGTTACCTGCGGAGCGGAAGGACAAGGTGCGGCGGCAAGAGAGGCACGGCGGCCGCGTGCGGGCACGACGGCGGCGAGGTGGCCGTCTCGGGCATGCACTGGATCTCGCGGGAGAGAGGAGGACGACGAGTCCAGAGGGGGGGGGGAAGGTGTGCGACGTGTGTGAGCTGCTCCGTGGTGCAGAGAGAGGCGAGGGGGGCCCTAGAAGGGCTGGGCGTCGAGGTGGCGTCGGCCGAGCGCTCTGCTGCCTCAAGCGAGCTTCTTGAGGAAGAAGACAAGGAAGGAGGAGGTGGGCTGGGCCGTGGGGTGGTTAAGTTGGCTCCTTTCCAGGTTTGCTCCCTTTTTCTTATTTCTTTTCTGTTTTTTCTGTCTTTTGTTTTGTCTTGCTAAAAAAATTAGCTAGACATTTTCTAAAATGCTACAAATTTTTATGTGGCCTCACAATATATTAGGCTAGCCACTTATAAAATTTGAACATTTTTAAAATTCAAATAATTTGAACTTTAATTCAAATAGGGGTTTAAATTTAAATCCATGCTCCTGTTTGAATATTTGAAAAATCCATGAGCATGGGTTTGCTACCACACCACTTGATATGTGATCACACTCATTTATGTGAGTTTTCAAAAATACAAAAGGAATTTTTGGAGCAACTTTTTATCTGGCCATTTGAATTAATTCATCTGGGGGGGGTTTGCTACCATACCATTTTGATTTCTTTTGAAATTTTTAACATGATGCAAAGTGACTTGCTATTCTAGCACATACATAACTTGGGGTTGTGACACTCTGAGAAGATTGAGTAAGTTTGTCTTCGGTAAAGAACTCTTTGTCTCCGGTCATATGATTAGTGCAACAACTGTCCATGACCCATTCGGATCCACCGGAGACACAACCCTGTAGAAGAAATAGTTCTTCTTAACCACCCAAAAATGAGAAGGTGACTGAGAAGGAGCAGATGTACTAGTGGATGCAACAGAAGTATTGCGGGTAGAAGTATTTCTACGAGGGGAACCATCAAGTACACCATAAACATAATTCCTCGATGAGGGGTTAGAGTACTGGTAAGTATAGAAAATTTTATCATTGTTATCACGATGGCAATAAACATTTCTATCGACTCGATAGTATTCCTTCTGGGGAACATTTGATGCAGGTACCAGAGGATCATTTCTCTCTTTGAGAGAATATAAGTTTCTCGGAGGTACCATAGATTTTCCCGGCATAGAATGGTTAGTGGGCAGTTTTTCTACAAGAGATTTGCAAACCCAAATCTGACTCTTATAGAAACCATTATTTGGAGGAGTGCCAATGAATTCAGCGGAATACTTTACTTTCGTATCTTTGATAAGATTGTAGTCAGAATCAAGTGATTCATCAACAATGGCCTTATCAATTTTGCAGCTGAAACCTGAAAGGTTAGTGAAAGTCCAATTATGTGATCAGAGGGGGAGGGGGTGAATGATCACTTCAAATTTTCGCATGAAACTATAAAGTGAAGCATAACTTAGCAGCAGAAGGAATTCAACAGAAAGGTAAACAGTGAAGCAGAACTAGAGTGAAGCAGAACATAGCGAATCAAAAGCATCGAATCAATTGCATTGAATCAAATCACTGAAGCAATTACCATACTGAATGTAAGTGCGGAAAGTAAAACGAACTCTTGAGTCGGCGATGTTTGTTCGACCAGTTCACACTCTGCAAAGTGCTACGTCTGGTTGGAGGGACTTGTGATTGAACACAGGAGCTAACCTCTCTCCGTCCGTATCTCCACTGCACCAATCTCCTTGAGCTTGGTCAGTTCTTCACTCGGGGTTGATTATTGAGGAAATCACCGAAACCTTTGACAAACTGGACTTCGAGGCGACAATTACTCTTCGCTCTCTGAAGAACAACACTCTAACCGTCTAGGAGAATTGCTGTTCTCCAAGATAAAAAAGGCTAGCAAACTTCTTCCTAAGTCATAGTGAATCAACTCAGATCAATAGGACTTATGCTTCGGTGGATGGGTTTTTGGTTTGCTTCGGTGGGGTTGCTCTCTCTCTTCACTGTCTGAAAATAATCTTGGAGCAGCCACCCGCCAATGAGGGCGGGGTGGCCTATTTATAGGTGGCTATCCCAAGGTGCGAAATGACTGAAGTGACCCGATGCGACAGCTTGACACCTGTCCGCAACGGTTGGATTTCTAATCAATGCTCAACTTTACTTGTGGAACAAGTAAAGTTGACTCACGGACTTGGTTATGCTTCAGGAGCCGAAAGAACAAAGTCTTTGCTGGTGAAGCATTACCTAGTGCACATGAGATTTCTCATCTTTGGCTTCTCATAGGTTTCGATTCGATCTGAGTCTTTTCACCAAAACCTTCGGAGTACATTTACTAAACCCCTCTTGATAGTACGGTTTTTCCTACGACTCAAAGAAGTGAAAAAGAACTACGCAAAAACTACTAAGTCTTGCGCCATCTTGGTCATCTCCTTCGATGAGACGTGCTTCAGGATTCCTTATCTTTTTGGGGGTCGACATCCATGATGAGCTTCACTCCTGAGGATATGCTTCAGTAAATATGTAAATCTTCGTTGAAGCTTTAGCACCAACCTATAACTTCAGGAACCTAACCATCTATTTTACACTAGAAAAATTGTTAGTTCCTCTACTGTTTTGTCCAACAATATCCAAAACTCATGGGGGCATAACTTTGCTCTTACAATCTTCCCCTTTTTGGACTATTGTTGACAAAACAGGCATCGATAAAAATATGGAATTTTGAGTTGAGTTGAGAGCAAACTCTAAGATATGAAGCATTTGACTCCCCCTGAATGCAAGCATAAAAGATTTTTATAATCGAAGTGATTGCTTGATGGAGGATATCTTTGATGGGGAGCTTGACACATATCTTAGTGAATCAATTTCATTTAAAAGATATTAGTCTTGAAGAATATGCAATCATCCAATGACCATTTAACTTAATGGGAATAAGCACCTGCAAGAAAAAATATACGAGAGCAACTTGCAAGCACAGGGGTTATTAACACATAATATGTAGCAGTTCACAGACGAAGTAAAACTTAAGTTTTAACCCAATCGAAGCGAATGGAAAGTTTGTTGTAACTTAACACACAAAAGACTGAATCAAAACCCTTAAACCCCGCAGTGAATCTAAACTCAATCGATGCTACATTCTCCCCCTTTTTGTCAATGATTGGACAAAAGGTTGAGAGGTAGATCAAGAGTATTTACTCATTGGCTGCAACCCGGGGACCCTTCTGATGTTCTTCACCCGAAGAAGATGCATCTCCAGAAGTGTCACCTTTGGCTGAGGCAGGCGACTCCATTTCTTAAATGTCCAATGGCGCCTGCAGCAAGTCAAGGTCACTGTCGTTGAGAGGGTCATCTTCTTGCTTCGATGTGTGGGACTCTTCAGCAGAGAGAGAGTGTCAGGGCGAATCTGCTCACCTGGGTTGACGAATAGAACTTCATCAATCTTCTCTAGTGGAGGAATCTTCGGGTTGGGGCGGTCTATCGAATCACTCCTTGTAAATATGGCGGCTTCAAGCTTCTTGACGAAGTTGAATTTCCTCAGTCCTTTCCATGAGTGGCACTTCAAAACCTTCAGGTACTGATTGTTGTTTAGAGCAATATTGCCAACTCTATTGATCTCATCGGAAAGATGTTGCATTTGGCGTTGATTGCCTTCAATGAAGTTTTCCAACATCTGTTGCGACCGAATGCCAACCTCAAAGTGATGGACTTCCTTTTGGAAAGACTTCGATATGTTGCGTTCATTGACATGCTGTCTGACTCCTACATATGTGGAAAATGGATCATTTGGCCTTCTGAAGATATTCATGGTATCGCGCACAGGAGGAAAGTACAACTACAGGTGATTCTTGGCAACAAAGTCTTCACGGCGTCCATAATTGCATATGGCTTGCAGCCAGGGAACATAAGGTTTCAATTGATGGACTAGTTCAGCAGCTTGAACCATGTAGCGAAGAAAACAATCCTCGAAGTCAAACACATGACCATGAGTGAGCTTTAGAAGAGCATGACATACATGGTAGTGAATGTTGGACTCATCATTTGCAGTGCTGAGAGGCATCAAAGAATTAGAAAAGATATAAAACCAAGTCTTTGAAATGAAAACCAGATGCTTCGGGCGAATGTTTTCTGTCATGTGATCTCCAGTGACTTCAGGATCCAGCAGTGAAGCAAATTCAGCTTCAGTAGGATCAGGCATCAAGTGAACCTTTGCAAGTTTGCCATTGTGCTGAGGGATATTTACTATTTCCATGAATTCATCAGAATGCATGCGAAATAATTTGCCTTGAATCATCCACTCCAACACCCAAGTGGCAGTATCATCAGGATTTCCAGATACATATAGTGTGGCATAGAATTGCTTGATCAATTCAGAGTTGAATGGTCTCTCCATGGCACACAAGCTTGTCAGATTTTGTGCTTCGATGGTTTCCATGATGTTCTGGAAGCACGTTGCAGATGATAGGCTTCGCATGTCTAAATATTTGTGCCTAAACAAAACACCATTCTAGCAGTACAACTTCGTGTACAGAATATGTTGTTCAGCAGTCGAGAAACGAAGTTCATCAGCAGTCCTGGGCGAATCATAAGGACTAGTGCCAAAGAAGCGAAGCTTCTGGCGATGAACTTCAAGATCAAATTTTGGCCCATGTCTTGATGAAGAACCATCTCCAAGGAAAATTGGAAAGGTTTCACATGGGTAGATGGAATCCAGTTGAGTATCCTGGGCAGGTATGCAATGGGGTTCCTGCCTTCGAGCAATTATGGCTCGTTCTTGGGGTTGAGTCATGGTAGCCAATTCATTTGCTTCAGCATCTTCATTGGCTTCGGGCTCTTCTGGAACAGCTTGATCTTTGGCTTCACCTTCTTGTTCTTCGGACTCATCCGCAGAGTGAGCCGAAGAGTAATCTCTTGAAGGAATAGGCCTGTCTTGGGCCTGTGGTGAAGGCTGTGGCTGGAAGTTGTCATGATGTGACGGTTGTGCAGCACGGGGTGGAACGGCTTCGGGAGCAGGTGGATTTGCGGTTGGAGTGGGGAGGGTGATGATCTTGCATCGAGGGGGCGAAGCGTGTCTTGGGATCTTCTTGGTAGGATGAGAGTTAACCTCATCAGCTTCGTCAGCATTAGTGATCAGACGAAGCTTCCTTGGTTGCAGCTGGGGAAGAGGAGAAGCGAGTTGCTTGAGCATAGCTTGACGCTTCTTGGAATCAAGAGCCATGACTGAAGCATTATGCGTCTTGCAACATTCTTCGATGGCAGATTTGATCTTGCCTTGAAACACTTGAATATTTTGCTTCGTCTTCTCATTGACATCAGCAATTTTCTTCGAAGCAGCTTCTGCTTTGGCATTGAAGTCTTCATCAGATTCAGCGCCTGCTTTCTTCTTTAACTTCAGAATCTTGGCAGACTCAGATTTGTCCCTTGCATGCAAATCTGAAAGTCCAAGTATGTGATCAGAGGGGGAGGGGGTGAATGATCACTTCAGAATTTTCTACTAAAACTATTGAAGTGAAGCATAAACAGTGCGGAATAGCGAAGAATAACTGGAAGCGAAACTAAATGCAGTGAATCAAAACACATTGAAGCATAACAGTGAAGCAAACGCAATACTGAAGGTAAATGCTTGAAGTAAAACGAACTGGGACTCGGTGATGTTTGTTTGACCAGTTCACGCTCTGCAAAGCGCTACGTCTGGTTGGAGGGACTGGTGATTGAACACCTGGAGCAAATCTCTCTCCATCCGTTGCTCCACTGCATCAAACTCCTTGAGCTTGATCAGTTCTTCACTCGTGGTTGATTATTGAGGAAATCACTGAAACCTTTGACAAACTGGACTTCGAGGCGACAATTAATCTTCGCTCTCTGAAGAACAACTCTCTAACCGTCTAGGAGACTTGCAGTTCTCCAAGATAAAAAGGTTAGAAAGCTTTCACCTAAGTCATCTCGAATCTACTCAGATCAATGGCATTAGGCTTCAGTATCTGGATTTTGGATTTTGCTTCGGTGGCGTTTTTGGGTTGCTCTCTACAATCTCTCTTGGAATGATCTCGGAGCAGCCACCCGCAAATGGAGGAGGGGGCGGCGTATTTATAGTTGGCGATCCCGAGGTGCGGAATGACCAAACTGACCCGAGGTGACAGCTTGACACGTGTCCACAACGGTCGGATTTGTCATCAATGCCAAACTTTACTTGAGGAACAAGTAAAGCTGACTCACGGACTTAGTTCTTCTTCAGAAGCCAAAGAACAAGGTCTTTGCTACCGAAGCTTAACTTAGTGCACATGAGATTTCTTCACTCAGGCTTCTCACTTGGTCTGGATTTGATCTGAGCATTTCTCAATGAATTCGATGACCACAAACTAAATACCCCTCTTGATAGTACGGTTTGTCCTATGACCCAAAGAACTGAAAAAGAACTACACAAAAACATCTAAGTCTTGCGCCGTCTTCTTCATTTCCTTCAATGAGTAGAGCTTCAGGACACCTTCATTTTTGGGGGTCAACCTTCGTGATTAAGCTTCGCTCTGAGGGTAATGCTTCGATAACATGAAGACCTTGTCCTTCAGGAACCTATGCAACTGTTTACACTACAAAACATTGTTAGTTCCTCTACTGTCTTGTCCAACAATATCCAAAACACACGGGGGAAAAACTTTGCTCTTACAATCTCCCCCTTTTTGGACTATTGTTGACAAAACAGGCATCGATAAAAGATATTGAAGTTTTTGTGAAGGATGGGACAAACTCTAAGATATGAATTTTTTGGCTCCCCCTGAATACAAGCATCGAAGATTTATATAAACGAAGTTAATGCTTGAGATAAATGTTCTTCGGTGGACAGAAAAACAAGATATCTTAGCGAACACAATTGCATTGAAGATATATATCCAGGAATGTATGCAATTGTTTCCAATGACTTGTGACTTAGAAAATAATAACCACCTGCAAGATAGAAGATACGAAGCAATACTTGCAAGCAAAGGGGGTTATTAAAACTTTAAGTGTAGCACAGGAGTAGCATGACTGAAGAAAAACTTAAGTTACAACCCAATTGAAAGGAATGGAATATTTGTCGTAACTTAACTAAACGAAGCAAAAGAGGATAACAAGAGCCCTTTCCCCGATGCAAAACTAACTCATCGATGCCCTCATTCTCCCCCTTTTTGTCAATGATTGGAAAAAAGGTTGAGAAGAGGTTCGAGAGATCTATTACGCAGCATCAGCACCCTGAGAACCCGACGAAGTTGTGCTCGACGAAGACTCATCCGACGAAGATTGATCGCCACAGGATTCTTCTTCGGAAGATGATGTTGGAATAGGTTCGTGGCACGACTGAGTGATGAGGTTGATGTCGAGGTTGCTGTCATCAAGGCCGTCGTCGTCCTTCGAAGTGATGGAGTCATTCTCGGAGATGGTATCAAGCCGGATGGGTTCAGGATCGTTGACGAAGAAAACTTCATCAATCTTGTGCAGGGGAGGGATCTTCTGATTCGGGCGATCCACTGAGTCATCACGAGAAAAGTGTCGCTCGAGGTATGGATACTCTTTGTAGATGTGATCTTTACGAAGACCTTTCACAGAGTTGAATTTCCGGAGCCCCTTCCAGGAATGACGCTTGAGCACACGTAAGTACTGATTGTTGTTGAGTGCTATATTGCCAACACGGTTGATCTCATCAGCAAGAAACTGCATCTGGCGCTGATTTGCTTCAATGAAGCTGTCAAGCATTTGCTGTGTGCGAAGATTAACTTCAAAATGGTGGCAGTCTTTCTGGAACGGCTTTGATAAGTTTCGTTCATTGACTTCATGGCGCACACCAACATATGTGGAAAATGGACCATTGGGTTTCCTCAGAAGTTCCAAAGAGTCACGCACTGGAGGGAGGAAAAGCTTCGGATGATGGCGTGCCACAAAGTCTTCGTTCCATCCATAGTTACATACTACTTGCAGCCAGGGAGCATAGGGTTTCAGTGTGAAAGGTAGCTCTGCTGCAAGAACCAGATTCCTAATGAAGAAATCCTCAAAGTCAAATATGTGACCATGTGTGAGCTCCATAATTGCATGCCTTGTCTCAGGATAAAGATTCGATTCTTCCGAAGAAGTACTCAAAGGAATCAATGAGTTTGACAGGATGAAGAACCAAGTTCTTGAGATGAAATTCAAATGCTTCGGGCGAATGTTTTGAGGTATGTAGTTATCAGTGGCTTCAGGATCCAACAGAGTTGCAAATTCTACTTCAGTCAAATCAGGCGCGATATGAATCTTTTCGTGGACTCCAGAATGCCTTGGGATGTTAACAATTTCCATAAATTCGGCAGAGGACATCCTGAAGACTTTGCCTTGAATCATCCATTCTAGCGTCCATGAGCTGGGTTCATTGGCATCACCAGACACATAAAGGGTTGCATAGAATTGCTTGATGAGCTCTGAGTTGAAAGGAGTGCTCAACGCAAACAACCTAGACAAGTTCTGATTTTCAATAGTTTCGAGGACGTTCTGGAAGCAGGATGCAGTGGAAAGACTTCGCAAGTCCAGAAACTTGTGCCTAAACAGAACTCCTTGCTGAAAGAAGACTTTGGTGTATAAGACTTGTTGTTCAGCAGTCCAAAAACGAAGGTCATCAGCAGTGCGGTCAGATGCATACGGACTGACACCAAAGAAACGATGGCGCTTCCGATGTTGTTCCAGATCGAATTCCGGGCCATGCCTTGAAGAATAACCAGCACCCTTGAAAATAGGAAAAGTTTCACGAGGGTAATTGGAGTCAAGCTAGGTATCTTGGCAGGGGCGCGAACGCTCACGAATCCTTTGCAGAGGAGCAAAAGGGTTGGCTCTTGAAGAACCAGCAGATTGAGTGACTACAAGCGCTTGCTCTTGTGACAGATTCAGAATTTGAACTTGTTCTTCTTCGTCATCATGTGCTTCGGTATCGGGCACATGTGCTTCGGAATCTTGAACGGTCCTGGCGGGGGAAAAGTCTCGGGTTACATGGGTTCTGGATTGGGTTGGTGATGGAGCATGAGCTTCATGGGGAGGTGATGGAGGTGGTGCGGGAGCAACTAGTGGAGTTGGAATCCTTTGTGGTTCGGGGGTTGGGGCACGGATGGGTGTGGGAACACGGGGTGGAATGGGTGTGGGGTTTCGTGCAGGCGTTGGTGTAGGTGTAGGATCTCTTTGAGGTGGAGTTGGTTTGGGGGTGGTTCTTGTAGGAGGAGGTGTGGGAGTCTTGGTGGGTGGAGCTGAAGGCTTTGGCTTCGGAGCAGGAGTGGGAACGGCTTCAGGAGATTCCGGGGGCTGTTCATCACTTGTATCCATGTCTGCGGCAGAGGCCAAAGTAACCTTGCGCCTCTTGGTAGTTTTCTTCTTCAGTGAGGGTCCTGTGGCCTTTGATGGAGCAGGCTTAGGAGACGGTGGTGCAACATCTTGTTCAGCTTTGGGCGAAGCCTTGTGTTTCCTTGATTCACTTTCCATAATGGAAGCATTATGGGTCTTCACCATGTCATCTACAGCGGCCTTAACTTTGCCTTTGTAGATTTTGATATTGTCCTTGGTGGTGGAATTGACTTCAGTCACTCGTTGAAGCAATTGCAGGGCGTGCTGTTTGAATTCTTCATCAGGTTCTGATTCAGCTCGCTTCTGATAGTTGTGAATCTTTTTCATTTCAGCCCTGTCTCTTGAATGCATATCCTTCAGCTGACTGATCATAGTAGAGATCATAGCTTCGATAGACCTGGAGATATACACTTCTCCAATGTCAACAACGTCAGGATCTACAGCTGCACACTTCTCCCAAAGGGCTTCAGTGATTCCCAACTGATCCCAGAGTTCGCCGTCACGAGAGTCAGGGACTGGATGGTCACTCTGATGATCAGCTTTAGCTTGAGCTTCAGACAAAGATATGCCTTTCTGCTTCGATAGAATAGCTGAGGGAGTCATATCAACTACGGGCTTCTTCTGGCTTGCCCTAGGAGCTTTCTCAGCTTTCTTCGTTCGGAGGCTTTCTAATGAAGCTTTGCGTTTAGCTTCATGTTCAACAAGCAGTTTAGCTTCAGCAGCTTCTTTCTCTTCATTCTTTGCGGCTTCGGCGAGCTTGCGCTTCGTCTCAGCCTTCTTTGCAGCCATCTTGGCTGAGTCCAATTCCTTTCTCTGTCTGGCAGCATCCTCATCTTCCTTCTTCTTCTCAGCTGCGCTTCTGGCATGGATGTTGCGCTCAAGTGCCTCCGCGAGGTCTTTTTGTCTCAATTCTTCTTCAATGAGCTTGTGCTTCGCTGAAGGGTTTGTTGCACCCGACTGCTTGGGCTTCGTTGGTGCTGAAGCCTTTGCAGGTTGTTTCTTGGCGGGGTCGTGCTTCTGCTTCGATCGCTTCTCCTTGTCGGGGGCATCTTCCGGTGGCTTGGAGGCCAAGGGCTTCGTGACAACCAAGTTGGAGAGATCAATGGTGGGACGAGCAGAAGACTTGACCTTAGCATTAGGTTTCTCTCCTGGCTTTTTCTTTAGTGGAATCTGAAGTCTTTGCTTCTTGGGGGGAGCAGGATCATCCGATTCGTCATCTGCTTCGAATTCAGTTTCGTCATCAGCTGCATTGGATTCATCCATGATGGAATCTTCCAGAGCAGCTTGCTCTAGTCTGGCATGTTCTTCATCTTCTATTGTAGCATGGGGTGGAGAAGCAGACTTCTTCTTCAGCTTCTTCTTCTTTTTCTTGCTAGGCCCTTCACCTTGGGCTTCAGCTTCAGCCAACTTGGCTGCCTTCTTCTCTTCTTTCAGCCTCTTGGCTTCAGCTGCAATTCTCAATCTTTCTTGTTCTTCTGGGTAATCATCTGGTGTCTTGAAAGTGTTGGGGTGAGCAAGCTTCGGTGGAACTGGATAGTACAGGTGACGATTTTCTTCAGTGTACTGACTGCACATGGCTGAAGTATACTGATAGGGTGGACTGAAGGCAAACTGCATGGTCCACTTCCAGGTGGGAATGCTCTTGTACTTGTACCATCGTATAGCCCAGTACCGGCGAATGTTTTGCAAGCGGTTCTTGCGCTGCTCCTTGGTCTCTTCAGGGGGTGTGTCATAACCCAGAGCAATGTGAATTGATTCGGGGATGCCTCTGGCGTTGTTGGTTTCCTTTGTTCTTCCTCCTTTCTTCTTCGGAGCAGTACGTTCAGCTTCGTTGATGTGATCGAGATTTGGCGCTCATTTCCGAAGCCTAACTCTCCAGACATCCTGTGAAAAGCATAAAGGTAGCGAGGGAAAAAAGGCGAGTATGGAATGAGCACCAGCAAAAGTTTCGATCCAAAAACAATTTTGACAAGAGATTCAGTGAAGAATTTTGGTAGAGATTCTGGTCTGTTCTGAGCTAGACTTAACTTCACACAATGATGATCAGAAACCCTAACACAGAACAGATGAATTCTAACCCTAATTTCTAACCTGAATCGAGATGGAAACCTTGACTAGCAGAAACAGGTTTCGCAACGGTGCAACGAGCCAACGGATCAAAGAAACCTAGAGAAATCAGCCAAAAAGATTAAGAACACGGATCCAATCTGGAAAAGGAAGAACAGAGATGGAGATTGGATCGTGGCTCAGCGTACCCTAACTTGGTGACGTCGAGAAGCTACGGCGGCGATGAGCGGTGAGGACGTGCTCGTCGACGGCGTGAAGTCCACGGCGGCGTTCTTCCGGCAGTGAAGCGGCGAGAACGGCGACGGGGACGAAGAGCTCGGCGGCGCTCGGGAGAGAGAGAGGGTTCCGGGGAGATGCGAATGTGGAGGTGGGATGGCTTCGCTGGGGTGGGATGCCTTATATAGGCCGGTCTGACAAGAGCTGTCAGATCAGATCGAACGACCCCCAGCGTTTGTCTCTCCGGATTCTACGGCGAGGATTTCGTGGCGAATCGCGAGAAAATCTCAGCGTCCCGGATTTGACGGGATCTCAACGACCGAAGAATATGACCTCGACTTGAGTAAAAACTTCGATAAGAATTGGAAGCATTTGATTCGGAACTCAATGATGTTCGAAGCAAAATACTTACCGGTTCAATTGTGCTCACCCAATATGGACAGATAGAGTAAGAAAGAAAAAAGAAACAGAAGGGGTAGGGTCCGAAACTTATCACCTCGAAGAAAAACCAAATGAAGCAAAAGGTGATAAGCATAGAGGACTAAAACCAAGCGAAATAAAATAAAGAAAACGAAACAAAATTAAACTACGAAACAAAATAGGTAAGCAACGAAGTAAATGAATGTATACAGAAGACTAAAGGTTTGATCTTACAGTACATGTCGTGAGTCCAATATATTGAGCTCACACCTTAACGTACAGAACCTTTTCTCATCCAATGGTTTCGTGAAAATGTCTGCCAGTTGATCTTCAGTTCTCACATGACTAATAACAATATCTTCACGCTGAACATGATCACGAAGAAAATGATGGCGAATGTCAATATGCTTCGTGCGAGAGTGCTGTACAGGATTATGGGAAATTTTGATTGCACTCTCATTATCACATAGGAGTGGAATTTTCTTCACATGAATAACATAATCCTTCAGTGTTTGCTTCAGCCATAGAATCTAAGTGCAGCATGACCCAGCAGCGATGTATTCGGCTTCAGCAGTAGATATTGAAACACAGTTTTGCTTCTTTGAAGCCCAACACACAAGTTATCTTCCAAGGAAATGACAAGTTCCTGAAGTTGATTTCCTATCCACACGATCACCAGCCCAGTCTGAATCAGAATAGCCAATAAGATCAAACTGTGCTCCCTTGGGATACCACAAGCCCAGGGTAGGTGTGTGAGCAAGATAACGAAGAATTCTCTTTACAGCAGTATGATGTGATTCCTTTGGATTTGCCTGAAAACGAGCACAAATACATACTGAAAGCATAATGTCAGGTCTAGATGCACAAAGATATAAAAGGGAACCAATCATAGACCGATATTTCTTCTGATCGAAGGCCTTGCCCTTCTCATCTGCATCTAAGAAGCCATTGGTAGGCATAGGCATCTTATTAGTTTTGCATTCGGAAAGACCAAACTTATTCAGGCAGTCCTTGAGATATTTTTCTTGAGAAATAAAGGTGCCATTCTTCTGTTGACGGATTTGAAGTCCAAGTAAGAACTTCAATTCACCCATCATAGACATCTCATATTTCTTCGACATCATTTTGGAAAATTCTTCGCTGATTTCAGTGTTAGTGCATCCAAAAATGATATCATCTACATAGATTTGACATACAAACAAATCACCATTATAAGATCGAGTGAAAAGAGTTGGGTCAGAGGTTCCTGGTTTGAAGCCTTTCTTCAGAAGGAAATCCTTCAGTGTGTCGTACCAAGCACGAGGTGCTTGCTTCAACCCATAGAGGGTCTTGTGTAACCTGTACACCATATCGGGTTTCTTTGGGTCTTCAAAACCTGGAGGCTGCATGACATACACTTCTTCCTCGATTTCTCCGTTAAGAAACGCACTTTTCACATCCATTTGATAAAGCAGAATACCATTGAAATTTGCAAAAGCAAGCATAACACGAATGGATTCGAGACGAGCAACTGGAGCATAAGTTTCGCCGAAATCGATACCTTCAATTTGGGTGTAACCTTGTGCTACCAGACGTGCTTTGTTTCTTACCACTATACCGTCTTCATCTTGCTTATTGCGAAAAATCCACTTTGTACCAATGATGTTGTGCTTCGTGGGATCAGGTCTATCAACTAAGGACCAGACTTTGTTTCGCTCGAACTAGTTAAGTTCTTCGAGCATGGCTCTTAACCAATCTAGATCCTTCATGGCTTCATTAAACTATGAAGGTTCTAGCATGGAGACAAACGAAAAGTTTCCACAGAAGTTAGCCAAACGAGTGCGAGAGCGAGTTGTAGGACGACCTGGTTGATGAATTTCTTCAAGAATTGAGTCAACATCAACTCTTCTTCGAACTCGTGATAAGGTTGAATCATTAGCTTCAGGCTCAGCTTCTGCTTCAGGATCTGCTTCAGCTTCAGGATCTGCTTCACCTTTAGCTTGAGCATTTCCTTCGTTACTTTGTTCTTCTTCGTCCTGTTCATCATTAGCTTCAGGATGTTGATCTCCAGCGCCCCGGGCTATGTGTGGGAACATTGGACCATCATCATCCCTATTTTCTTGACTAGCATTGGCTTCAACAAGGACAATCTCTCCAATAGCCATGGACCTGATTACTTCTTCAAGAGGAGGTTCATCTAGATCATGAGGCAAATGCTCTTTTTGACAGCCATTAGTTTCATCAAACCTCACATTCACAGTTTCCATAACTTTCCCAAAGTGAGAGTTATAGACTCTGTAGGTGTGAGAGTTTGAGCCATAACCTAAAAGAAAACCTTCATGTGCCTTAGGGGAAAATTTGGAGCTATGATTCATATCTCTAATAAAGCATGGAGCACCAAACACCCTAAGGTACGAAACATTAGGTTTGTTACGAGTGATAAGCTCATGTGAAGTCTTCTTCAGAAATTTGTGAAGGTAAACCTTGTTGATGATATGACAAGCTGTGTTAATTTCTTCGGCCCAGAACCTAATAGGAGTCTTGTATTCAGCAAGCATAGTTCTGGCCATCTCAATGAGAGTTATATTCTTCCTTTCAACAACACCATTCTGTTGAGGTGTATATGCAGCAGAGAACTCATGAGTAAAACCATGATCATCAAGAAAATCTTCAATATGAGTGTTTTTGAATTCAGTTCCATTATCACTTCGGATATGCTTCAGAGATAATTCATATTGTGTTTGAGCTCTCTTAGCGATTGACTTGAAGATTTCAACAACTTTTCTCTTGTCATCCAGAAAGAAAACCCAAGTATAACGAGAGAAGTCATCAACATTAACTAGACCATATTTATTTCCTCCCAGGCTTGCATAATTTTGAGGACCAAAAAGATCCATATGAAGCAATTCAAGAGGACGAGTGGTAGTCATGATAGTTTTCGCTGAATGACGTTTCTTCGTAATTTTACCAGCTTCACAAGCACTGCAGAGACGATCCTTGTCGAATTTAACTTCGCTAAGCCCAATAACATGATTCTTCTTCACTAAGTTATGAAGATTTCTCATCCCTGCATGACCAAGTCTTCGATGCCATAACCACCCAGATGAAGCTTTTGCCATTAAGCATGTGGATACAGCAGGGCCCGAAGAAAAATCAACAATGTATAAATCTCCTTTTCGGTAACCCTCGAAGACAAACGCATAGTCTGCCTGTGAAAAGACAACACAACGCGAAGCAGAAAACAGAACAAGCATACCCACATCGCATAACTTTGAAATAGACATAAGATTATATCCAGGGGATTGGACTAGAATAACCTTGTCAATGTGCTTATCTTTCGATATGGCGACCTTACCCAAACCTAAAACTTTACCCTTGTTGTTATCACCGAAGGTAATGTACTTCTGAGAAGAGTGTGATAGTTTTGCTTCGGTGAATAACTCCTTGTCTCCGGTCATATGATTTGTGCAACCACTATCCATGACCCATTCGGATCCACCGGAGACATAGCCCTGCAGAAGAATTAGTTCTTCTTAACCACCCACAAACGAGCAGGTGACTGAGAAGATGTTGAAGCACTGGTTGAAGCAATATCAAATCGAACAGGAGTGTATTGATTAGGTGTACCATCAAGCACACCATAAATGTAAGTCATCTGCGAATGGTTAGCATAAGAATGAGCATATGCAATCTTAGAATGATTATTATGAGGACGATATGTATGACGACCAGTACGATAGTATTGCTTCTGCGGAACATTTGATTCGGGCACCAGAGTATCATTTCTTGTTTCAAGAGAATAGAAATGATTCGGTGGTACCGAAGACTTTCCCTGCATAGTATGGTTAGCAGGCAGTTTTTCCACAAGTTCTTTCTGCACCCATATCTGCCTCTTATAGAAGCCATTTTTAGGAGGAGTACCAACATACTCAGCTGTAACCTTTCCCTGTTCATCTTTTATGAGCTTGTAGTCAGAATCAAGTGAGGCTTTGTTCATCTTGCAATCAAAACCTGAAAGGTTAGCTATATCAATTGGGTTCCCCTTCGCAAGGACCCAAACAGTTTTAGGATACTGCTCAGGTTCCCAATAGGTGCCATCAGGGTTTATCTTTCTCTCGAAACCAACACCTTCATTCCTGGGATTCCTGTGAAGGAGAGCCTTCCTCAGGATATCACATAGATACTGGTGACCTTGCACACTTTTGAACATCCCTGATTCAAATAAGTTTTTCAACCTGAGGAGTTCCTCGGTAACAGCAGTATTTTCCTCATCAGAGGCATTAGTATCATCAATAACAATAGGAGCTTTGCCTTTGGAATCAATTTTGCTTCGTTCCAAACAATCCAAACAAGGTGATTCAGTTTCATGATTTGCTTCAGAACCTTGTTGAGCCATGAGAGAGATTGACATTTTCCAACTCTTCATGAGCCTCTTTCAGTTTTTCGAGAGCCATTTTCCTTTGAAGAATTTCATAGGTAAGCTTCTCATAATCAACTGAAAGAAGATCATGATGAGAGGATAATTCTTCAAACTTTTCTTTCAGAGCTTCATGCTCATTGGTCAAAGTTTGACCTTTCTCTATCTCATCGATCAACAATGTTTCTGATTTCCTAATGGTTTTGCTTAGGGAATCAAGTTCATCTTGTTGGATTGAAGCAATTTTAGCAAGTTTAGCATAGCTTATCTTAGAATCACTGTCATATGAGGAACAATCAGAAGTATCATAGTTATATTTTGATGAAGATACCTTCGCCTTGGCCATGAAGCAATATGTAGGAGATTCATCTTCACTACTGTTGTTGGTGAAGAATGAGCTCGAAGCTTTTGCCGAAGCATCTGCTGAAGCGAATGCCAAACCAGCAACACCATATGATTCGGATCCTGACCCAGACCTTGAGCCTGAAAGAGCTTCGGACCCAGAGGCTTCGTCTTCGGAGTTCATCTCCTTTCCCAGATAGGCCTTGGCTCGGTGAGAGCTGCTTCGACGAGACGAGTGAGTCTTCGAGGAAGAACCCTCACGCTTCTTGTGATACTTCTTCTTCTTGTCATCATCAGAATCTTTCTTCTTATCTCTTCTCGAACTGGAATCATGTCTTTTGGATTCATAGCTTCTGGAAGATCTGTGGGACTTGGTTGAGGAGTCTCTGAGCGAATGCTTTGCTTTGTTGATGGAGAGCTTCTTGAGGATGAACGGTGAGATGAGTGAGTGGAGCTTCTTGAAGAATAACTCTTTCTTGGTGAAGAAAAATCTTTTCTTTGGAAGCGATTGAAGCGTCTCATGATCAATGCCAAATCCTTTCCAATGCTTGCAGGATCATCTGATTCGACACCTGAAGCAGAACTTACTTCGGGTGAAGAATGACGTGAAGATTTTGCTTTCAAAGCATGAGTTTTTCTTCGTGAACCATTTATGTCACGTTTCTCATCTTACTCCATTTCAAAGGTAGTGAGTCTCTCAAGAACATCAGCAGCAACAAGACGTCTGAAATCAGTCCTTTCCTTGATCATCAGCACAATGTGATCAAACGAGTCATCCAATGAGCGAAGCAAAGTTCTCACAACAGAGTGAGGAGTAATGTCATCAGCACCGAGGGAAATCAATTCATTAGCAAGAGTTGTGAGTCTGCTGTAAATGGAGCTGACTTTTTCACCCTCGTTTCTCTTGAAGCGATAGAATTTGCTTCGGAGAGTGTCAATTCTGGCATCTTTCTGGGTAGAAACACCTTCACCAATTTTTTCAAGATAGTCCCAGACACCTTTGGCAGTAGGAATATTCTTCACTTCATGATACTTTTCAGGTGTCAAGTGATTGGTGATGAAAACCCAAACTACAGAATCAAGATCAATCAGTGTTGCTTCTTCAGGGGTGATGGCCTTCTCATCGGCAACAGTGACTCCATACAAGACAACTTTCCAGGCAGTTGAGTTGATAGCCATGATATTTCTTTTCATCTTGTCCTTCCAGTACGGGTAGTCCTTCCCATTGAAAATAGGAATAGGTTCGCCAGAGCGAATAGCTACGAAAGACATACTAGAAGACATACTTGAAAACACTCCAGGAGGTTAATCCAAAACACACAGAGTGTAGGGAGTGACTAGCTCTGATACCAATTGAAATTCCAAGTATGTGATCAGAGGGGGAGGGGGTGAATGATCACTTCCGAATTTTCTACTGAAACTATTGAAGTGAAGCATAAACAGTGCGGAATAGCGAAGAATAACTGGAAGCGAAACTAAATGCAGTGAATCAAAACACATTGAAGCATAACAGTGAAGCAAACGCAATACTGAAGGTAAATGCTTGAAGTAAAACGAACTGGGACTCGGCGATGTTTGTTCGACTAGTTCACGCTCTGCAAAGCGCTACGTCTGGTTGGAGGGACTGGTGATTGAACACCTGGAGAAAATCTCTCTCCGTCCGTTGCTCCACTGCATCAAACTCCTTGAGCTTGATAAGTTCTTCACTCGTGGTTGATTATTGAGGAAATCACCGAAACCTTTGACAAAATGGACTTCGAGGCTACAATTACTCTTCGTTCTCTGAAGAACAACTCTCTAACCGTCTAGCAGACTTGCAGTTCTCCAAGATAAAAAGGTTAGCAAGCTTTCACCTAAGTCATCTCGAATCTACTCAGATCAATGGGACTTAGGCTTCAGTATCTGGATTTTGGATTTTCCTTCGGTGGCGTTTTTGGGTTGCTCTCTACAATCTCTCTTGGAATGATCTCGGAGCAGCCACCCGCAAATGGAGGAGGGAGCGGCGTATTTATAGTTGGCGATCCTGAGGTGCGGAATGACCAAACTGACCGGAGGTGACAGCTTGACACGTGTCCACAATGGTCGGATTTGTCATCAATGCGCAACTTTACTTGAGGAACAAGTAAAGCTGACTCACGGACTTAGTTCTTCTTCAGAAGCCAAAGAACGAGGTCTTTGCTACCGAAGCTTAACTTAGTGCACATGAGATTTCTTCACTCAGGCTTCTCACTTGGTCTGGATTTGATCTGAGCATTTCTCAATGACTTCGATGTCCACAAACTAAATACCCCTCTTGATAGTACGGTTTGTCCTATGACTCAAAGAACCGAAAAAGAACTACACAAAAACATCTAAGTCTTGCGCCGTCTTCTTCATTTCCTTCAATGAGTAGAGCTTCAGGACACCTTCATTTTTGGGGGTCAACCTTCGTGATTAAGCTTCGCTCTGAGGGTAATGCTTCTATAACATGAAGATCTTCCCTGAAGCTTTATCACATGGCTTGTCCTTCAGGAACCTATGCAACTGTTTACACTAGAAATCATTGTTAGTTCCTCAACTGTCTTGTCCAACAATATCCAAAACACATGGGGGCAAAACTATGCTCTTACAAAATCCCTTAGCTGATTCTATAACGTTTCAATCATTGCAAAAAGTGTTGGTGATATGTATACATTCCCAACATCAACAGCTTCGGGATCAATGGCTTCAGCGAGCTTGCAGAACGCCTGATGCAGGCTCAAACAATCCCATAGTTCACCTTCTCGTGCATCAGGGAAGTTGTGGTGCTTAGCTTCTTCATGAGCTTCAGGGGCAGGAGCTGTGGCTCGCTTCGGAGTAACATCTTTTGGAGTCATATCAACAACAACTTCCTTTTGAGCAGCTCTAAGCTTTCTCTGCTTGCCTTGTTCTCAAGGTATTAAATGTTGCCTTGCGCTTGGCTTCGGCTTCACTAAGCTGTTTGGCTTCGGCAGCACCCTTAGCTTCTTGCTTCTGCACTTCGGCGAGCTTACGCTTCGCTTCAGTTCTCTGGTTGGCTTCAGCCAGATCTTTCCTTTGCTTCTCCAGCAAAGCAGCATCTTTGTCAGCTTCTTTCTTCGCTTAAGCTTTTTATCAGCCTTAGCTTGGGCTTGTGCTGCAAAGTGAAGTCGTTCAGCTTCAGCACGGTCTCTCTTGCGCAATTCAGCTTCAGGCAGCTTCTTGGTGCCGACCTGGGCATAAGTTTGGCCAGGCTTTGCAACAGTGGATTTCAGCTTCGAATCTTTGGCAGACTCAGGGGCTTTAGCTTCAGGCTAACCAGCAGGCTTTGGCTTCGGGTAATGCCTTTCCTTAGTTCTCTGTTCTGCAGGAACCAGTCGGCGAGGTGGCTTTGAAGCCAATGGAGCCTCTACCACCAAGTTAGTTAAATCAATTATGGGCTTAGGAGCTGGAGGATCAGTGGGATCTTGAATCCTCACGCCTCTCGAAGCAGGCGGTTTCTCTCCAGCCTTTTTCTTCAGAGGCTTCCGAAGCTTTGGTCTCTTTGGACTTGGAGCAACTGGGTTGTGCTCGGACTCATCATCTGCATCTTCAGCATGATCTTCACCAATGGAGTCCTCAAGCTGTGCAGCAACATCAGCTTCATCATCAACTTGCTCACTGTCTTCATCTGAGACAGCAGGAGGTGGTGAAGCACTCAATTTTCTCAGCCTTCGTCTCTTAGGCTTCGATGCGCCAGCTTCAGCATGGCTTGCAGCTGCTAGTGCTTTGGCCTTCTTCTCTTCTTTGAGTCTTTTCTTTTTAGCCAATAGAGCAAGTCTTGCTTGCTCATCTGGGTAATCATCTGGCGTCTTGAGAGAATTGGGGTGAGGGACAGCGGGAGGCTTCGGGTAGTATTTCCTTCGATTTGCAGCATTGTATTTAGCACACATAGCAGTAGTATACCGATATGGTGGGCTGAAAGAAAACTGCATAGCCCACTTCCAATCTGGAATGCTCTTGTACTTGTACCACCTAATAGCCCAGTAGCGGCGAATCTTTTGAAGTCGAATCTTTCGCATATGTTCAGACTCTTCGGGTGGAGTGTCATAGCCCATCTTTATACGAATGGCTTCGGGGATTCCTCGGGCATTATTGACTTCTTTAATCTTGCCTCCTTTTCCTTTCTGCTTCGGGGGCTCAGGGAGATCCTCAAGCCCTTCGACAATAGGTGATTCATTCCCAATGGCGGCCTCTTCATCAGACATCCTGTGAACAGAATAGTAGGAAAGAGGGAATAGGAAATGAATGAATAAGCACAGGCAAAGGCTTCGACCGAAAACCAATTTTGACAAGAATTCAGGGAAAACCAAGATCAGATGCAAATCTGTCGTTGGATTAGGCTAGAACGAATTCTAGAACAAGTTCTAACTCAGTCCAAACACAAATAGATCTAACCTCAACACTGACCTGAATAGATGGGATACTTTGATGCTACAAACAAGTTTCCCGAAGAGCAAGAATCAACACAGATCAGAACTGCCCTAGAAATAGAAAATAAAACCCTAGAACTCAGATCCAACTGCAATGGAGAAGAACACGGGAGGGTGATGGCTTCTCGCCCCTTCGTTGGTTACCCCAAGTGGAAGGTTGAGATTTAGTGCAGCAGCAGTTTTCCCTCGGTGAAGATACCAAGGTTTGTCTCCAGCAGGACTCCAGAGATGATAAGTAGGTGCCAGCGGCGCAACTGACGCGGACCTGCAAACAGACACAGATAACTTTTTTCCCAACGAAGTTCAGATAGGTTGTCAATCTCTCCGGTCTTGTTGTTTACAAAGGATAAACGCAAGGGATAATGATAGCAAATAAAAGCAGTAAAGTAAATGTAGTGTGGAAACAGTGATAAGGATATGGACCGGCATACGTGATGTTCGCTAGTGATGTCTCTCTCCAAAAAGACGATAAAAATGCTATGCAAGGTAAACAAATTACAGAAAGGCAATTGACAGGATTATGAACGCACCGCAATGCTAACTATGCTACAAAAGAAAGTAAGAGGCTCAAAAGCACGGGAAGTACGCCAAAATAAGTAGACCGAAATCCAACTGCATCTACTACTAATCATCCACCTTGAGATATCTATCCAGAACATCTCGCTAGTATTAAGTTGCGAGCCCCACCCAAAGTGTAAACCCAAAGCAACAGACAACTGCATTAAAAAGAACTCTGCGTAAAGTAAACAATCCTTGTAACCGCGGTTACAAGCACCGTTGTTTTCCCCCTTGTGGCAACAACACATCCCCTAGACTCATGTTTCTGTCACTCAAGCATGTCATCGGGGAGGCATGAACCCACAATCTAGCACAACGTTCCCTCTTGGAGTCACTACCTACTACTTGGCCAAAGCAATAAAAAGCAACGGAGAACATGCAAGAATTACTTAGGAAGAAAAATATAAGAGATAAAAACCAAATATATTACTCTATCACAATCTGAACATAATCTCATAATCCATCAGATCCGATCAAACTCAACATAGCAATAGCAGAAATATTACAAAGGTGCCTCGATCATGTAGGGCATCTCACGAGGTCTAAACAATGAAGATCAAAGAAGGGAGGAGAACATCACATAGCTACTGATCACGGACCCATGGTCCAAGGAAAACTACTCACGAGACATCCGGGGAGCATCCATGGTGGAGAGGAGACTCCCGGAGGTTAATCCTCCCTCTGGCAGGGTGCCGGGAAGAGGTCTTCTGGTTCTCCCGATTTTGGAAGCGCGGCGGCGGCGGAACAGAGGCGAGTTCGCGGAATAGGGTTCTTGTTCTGGTGTTTTCCCGTGACGAGGGATAAATAGGCGAAGGGGGGCAGCCAGAGGTGGACCAAGGGCCCCAGGCGCCCCCCTGGCCCGGCCAGGGGTGGGGCCGCGCCGGGAGGCCGCCTGGGCCCCCCTGGCTCCCCTCTGGCCCCTCCCGGGCTCTTCTCGAAGTTTCCTGTACGCTGATTTTTTCTGTATTTTTCCCGGAATTTTTCTGGCACTTTTTATATGGGGGAAAACTGAAATAGAAAAACAGCAGAAAACAGGAATTGGCACTGGGGTGTACTGAGTTAATATGTTAGTCCAATTATGATCAAAAGTGTATGAAAGTGTATCTAGATCATAGCAATATCACACCAAACATGCATGGAGCAAGCAGAAATTATAGATACGTTTTGGACGTATCAACATCCCCAAGCTTAATTCCTAGTCGTCCTCGAGTAGGTAAATGATAACAACATAATTTCTGTGGTGACATGCTAGCAACCATAAAAGAACTTTGAAAAGTAAAGTAATCAAGGTTAGAGATTCAAATCAAGTCATAACATGCAAGAGTCTATATTAGCATTGAAACAAGTAACAAAAGAACATTAGGTGCAAGAGCTCTCGCTGTCCGTGACTCGAATGTCTCCAAATAGTGTTTGCGTGCAAGAAGGGGGATAGGGAATACGAGAAAAAGTATTTTTGTGTTGAGAACTCAATCTACTAAAGTTTCACACTTGATCTTCTTTGGAATCTTATCTTGACTCGTCCCCAGACCACTAGCCAGGTACAAGTCAATTTGATCCACTCCTTCTCGATATTTTGAGCACTCATGCAATGGATGAGCGTAAGCACGAGAGTTGACACTTAGGATGGCAAAGAGAGAATATGGTGGAGGAGGAAGACAAAAAGGATGAGAAAGGCTCACATCAATGAGGAAAATCGTAGGCAAGAGATTCCAAATGATAGATATGATGTGAGGAGTAGGGATTGCCATGCAAAGGATGCACATACGAGCTAAGAAGCTCTCTAATGGAACTATATGCAAAATGAACATCTCGATGGAGTACAAGGATATAGAGGAATTACTAGTGTGGATCTCTCCAAAGGATAGTAGTGTTGCCCCTTTCTCTCTTTTTATTTCTTTTTCTCTTTTTTCTATTTTTTTTTATTTTTTTTGTGGCCTCAATGGCTCTTTCTATTCAACTCTCATTTGTCCTCTTTGGGATCTTTTAATGTGTCCACTTTGGGATCTTTTCCTCACTTAAGGGCAACACTCTATTTTACAAGAAGGTAAAGGAGATCTTTCACACTTTACAAGGTACTCAAAAGCATAAAGAAGAAGTAATTATCATGATGTATGCAATGTATGCCTCTGCCAGTGTAGCAGGAACATGTATGACATGAAGATCAAGTCATGAAGAGGTGCATGTTGCATGGAAATGTAAATCGGAAAGGCTATGGAAATGCCTTGATAGGTAGGTATGGTGGCTGTTTTGAGGAAAGATATAAGGAGGTTTATGATGACAAAGCGTATCATGCCAAGGGTTTGGATGTACCGGCGAAGGTGGACACGAACTCTCGGAGTGAGAAGAAGGCAATGCATGGCACAGGAGAGGCTAGAAAAATATGGGAAGGTGGAAGTGTCAATTTTCAATACTTACATTAGTCCGCAGAACTCATGCACTTATTATCAGTAACTCTCAATCTATTAAGGAGGTTCACAAAGAGACAAGTACCCCGAGGAGGACTGTATGGGGGTTTGGTTATCCTTGCGCATCCTCGACTCATGGTACGTGAGTGTTCTCTGATATTCGATTCCTCAGAAGAGTAGTGATCTATCTAGTAGCTAGAGTTCTCAACTAGTTTTGTAGGTTTTGAAAATACACACAGATTGCCCAAAATACGACACCTATCACTAATAGGCTAGAGATCTTGACACCAAAAGTTCAAACATTACTAACATCAATACCTCAAAACTATTGCAAGCTACTACTAGAATTAAATAGCAACCTCAATCACCTACTTCTCAAAACAAGACGCAACTCAGTGCAACAACCAACTCTCTTTAACAAGATAAACATGAAAACTAAAAAGAGTTCCAGCAACAAACTAAGCAAAATCCAAGGCTCTTGCTAAAGACAAACTAAAACTAAAACTAAACAAGGCAGTAGCTATGAAAAGATAAAGAACACACAACAGCAAAAAGATAGTCATGAAGAATCCTATGATGTGTTCTAGATTTTAAAAGTGGAGCGTGTTTCTCTCCCACACAAAGTAAGACAGGATCTAACTTGTTATGAACAGCAAGAAAAGCTAAAGAAAACTAAAAAAACACAACCTAAGAGCGAGACGCTCCAAGCATAGCACATAACACATGAAGTGATAAAAATATAGTGAGACGAAGGACGAACTGATGATTGTTGATGGAGAAGGGGATGCACGGGGCCATCCCCAATCTTAGGCGCTTGAGTCTCCTTGAATATTTATTGGGGATGCATGGGGGCATCCCCAAGATTGAGCGCTTGACACTCATGGATCTTCTTTCATCATCTTCCATCGCACACTTGAAAACTCCCTTCATACATAACTCATCATAAGCTGATTAGAGAGGTTAGTACCCTTAATAAATAATTTTTTCTCCACTGGATATAAAGATATTCTTGAAGAGCTAATGTTTCTCAAGAGTTCCAACAAAATATTGGAAAGAAAAAGCAAGCTTAAGGTTTGCAAAAAGTTAGGAGAGACAAAACGTGGCAGAATATGTGAAAAACAGAACAGAAGATAGTAAAGAATTTTTTAGGGGCACTTCTACAACTCAAATAAAAAAACTCAGAACATACGGAAGTTTCGTAATTGTATATAGCATACTGTGTAAAAATTTCAGCTCAAAAATATGAACTGGGATTTTTCTGGAATTTTTCTGGTCACGAGGACAGAATTTGTTTTCTAGACAGCATGTCACAACTTTTACTTCCCTTGCCGTAAGAGGCTATAACTTGGCACAAAGTTGAAAAATAAAGATACAATGATGTTGCTACAGTAGTAACAAACATCAAGACACAACAAAAGCAAAAAGAAAAACCTAAATTCGTTGCGGGCTGCCTCCCGAAAGTGCTTCTTTAAAGCCATTAGCTAGGCATGATGCAAAAAGAAGAATCAAGGGTATCCAAGATCAGAATCATGAAAACCCTCAAATTGATTTTCAATAAGCTCCTTCTTCTTCTTACTAGGGAAGATATACTTACCTTTCGCCATACCGTGTAAACGTATGTGCCTATTACCAATATCAATGAAGCCTTTCATAGCACGGAGGAAGTCTCTTCCGAGCACAATGTTACTTTGGTTTGGCTCCATGATGAAGAAATCCATTGGAGCAGTCCTATGAAGGAATCCAACTTGGACTTCTTTTACCTTTCCTTTAATCTCTGAAATTTCTCCATTAGAATGTTCATGATAAGATGATAATATATCCATATCCAGTTTCAAAGAATCATAAACTATTTTTGGCATAGTAGAAACTATGGATCCAATATCACAAAAAGCAAGGAAGCTTTGGTTAGAGATGCTAATCCTAACAAAGGGCTCCCAATCATCATCTATCTCCAACATTTCTTTCTTGTTGGACTTAAGTTCCTCTACTTTCCCCAAATCTAGAGCGTCCAGTCTTTTTTCAATAGTGGCAAGTCTATCTATGACAGTATCAATACTACGATCATAAACAAAATAACTAGATAGACTATGCAAAATCTCAAGAGCCCTATCTTCATCACACTCTAGAAAATCTCCTTCAGCTATAATGTCAAGAGAGTGCTTACACCACTTAAAAAGACAATGGTAAAAATTTCTAAGCACAATCTTTATAGATATCCAAGGAATAATTCTCTTATGTGCTTCAGAAATTCTGTCCCATGCCTTCTTCATATTTTCTCCATCCCTTTGACGGAAATAGAGAACTTCCGATTCCCGCAAAGAACCTAGTCCTAACATGTTCATCGAAACAAGGAGGACTACTAACAGCAAGATAAATATTTTTTTGTAAATTTTGTGTCAGAACCCTCTGTTAGGTAATGTGCTAGGGTTAGCAAGTCTCTTGCATCATGTTAAAATTTTCAAAAGAAATCTTTGAAATCAAAATCAAAAGAAAAATGGGAGAAGGAACCCCCCCTAGATGAATTAATTCAAAAGGCCAGATAAAAATCTTCTCCAAAAATTCATGTTAGAAATTTTGAAAAGTCTTATAAATGAGTGTGATCACATATCAAGTGATGTGGGACCCACCCCATGCTCATAGATTTTTCAAATATTCAAACAGTGCCTTCGAATTAATTAACAACCCCTATTTGAGTTAAGATTCAAATTATTTGAATTTTAAAAATGTTGAAACTTTACAAGTGGCTGGTCTATATTATTATGAGGCCATGTAAAACTTTTCAGCATTTAATAAAATGCCTAGCTAGTTATTTTAGCTCCGCAAAACAAATGTCAGAAAAGAAAACAGAAAAAGAAACAGAAAAACTTACGAGACGCCCAGGCGGAGCCGGCCCATCCAGCCCACCCGGACCAGAGGGGCAGCAGGGTCTTCTTCCCCCTCCACGCGCCTCCAAGCTGCTCGGTGGAATGCCCACCGAGACAGCCGAGCACGGCGTCGTCCCTCTAGTCGCCACCTGCCCTCCGGAGACGTCTAGCCGCGCCACGCAGCTCGTGGTCGAGCCACACACCCATTCCCCCCCTCTGGAGACGCCCACACCCTCTACCTCGCCAAGCTCGACAAAGACCCGAGCACCGCCGTCGCCATGCCGTGAAGGACTCGTGGCCACCGTCATCCCCGAGCCACGCCAAGGTGTCCATCGCCTCCGCCGTCCTCGACTACGTCACCGTGCAGAAGGAATCATCGCGAGGAGCTTTGTAGACGCCGCCCCCTTCATCTTCCCCAACTCCGGCCGTCGACCGTCGCCGTTCGAATACTCCACCGTTCCATCCTCCCAAGCCACGCCGTCACCACCATTGGATTCAGGGTGAGTCCCTCGTTCAACCCCACCCAGCCATGGCCCTTTATTCTTCCTCGTTCGGGATCCGCCATGGGATCCGAGCTCGGCCTCCGCCATGGATGAGCCCAAGCTCGTTCTCGTGAGCTCCAGCTTGCACCAGCGCGCGCACCGTGATCCCCGTGCTCCATTTCTTCGAACCAGCCTAACCCCGCTCCTTTTTGCGACTTGTAACGAAAACCAACTCGCAGCCGTAGCTCCATCGCCGCAAATCTCGACGCCGGCGATGCTCCGACCCCTCCCGAGCCTCCCCGTTGGTGCTGGGTGAAGCGGGCGTGCACGGGCCGCCTTTTGGTGGTCGCAGCGCGCCAGATGGTGGCCGGATGCGCAATCCCGAGCAGCGCCGCCGCGTTTCTGGTCACCGGCGGCTACTCGCCGGCAGGTCCGACATGGCCGGGTTAAGTTAACCCCTAATCCCCCCCTAGTGAGGCTGATAGGTGGGGCCCTGGACCCCTAATCCCTCTGTCAGTTTAAATCAAAACGGGGATTAACCCCAGACCCACTGACAGGGTTGGCCCACTCGTCAGCCCCCTGCTGACGCCATGCTGGCGCAGTAAATCTTTTCCAAAAATTGAAATGAATTAAAGAAATTCCAGAAAATCCAGAAAATAGCTCAAACTTTGGAAATTCATAGAAAATTAATATTAACTCCAAATTGTTCAAATAATATATGAAAAATGATCAGGAGAAAATAATCTATCCAAATATCCAACTTTAAACTTTGTTTGAGTTGACTTTAAATTGGGATCAGTGGCATTTGCTATTTGATTTAAATGGAATTTATTCAAATTCAATTCAAAAGTTTTTGCAACTTGAACCATGGCAACATGCTACATTTCACTTACACATCAGAGGCATATCATACACATTTCCAAATGATTCAAATTGATCAATCAATGGCACATGTAACTTGGCTAGGTTTGAATTCAAATTGGAGTTTGAATTTGCAATTCAATTTCCAATATACTCCATTTAAATGGAATTGCCTCACACATCAAAGCATATACATCAAGTTTCAACCTTCCATCATGTGATTGTGCATTGTATTTACTTTGCTACCTTGTTTGTTGTTTGTCGAGTAGAGGTGGAACCGGAGCAGGAGGCTACCCCCTTCGTTGAAGACCCCGAACCCGATCCTTGTCAGCAAGGCAAGCAAACCCCCATTCATCATGTCGATAAAATCCCACTTCCCTCTCATGTCTCGCTTATGCATTGTTTAGGATGATTACCATGATGCGTTTCTACCGCATAGATGAACCCATTCCTTTACATGACCTATCATTTTGTCACAGTAGTAAGCAAACCACAATCCTAGCAAATGTAGGAGTTGATTGATATCATGTGGCCCCTGCAATTGTTACTGCTTATTGCATTCTTAGAGTTATACCATGATGATACTGTTATTTGAGTCGGGATGGTAGTGATCATGATGATGATGGTAGAAAAGTGTTGGTGAATCTACCTTAATACAAGGTGAACGATGAGAGGCTGTGTAGGAGTACACGGTGGGTTGTCTCGTTGAACACCGCCCTAAGTCTGAGTTCTTGTGTGGTGATCCAAGATGAAGAGTACAACCACACATTGGGCTCACTGACCCCTCTCAGCTTACTAACTCATCCCTTTCGATGTCCAGATGTCGCAATAGTTTGGAGTTCAGGTAGGTCTGTGGCCTGGATGCTAAGTGAGAGAACGTCTCACCCGAGACCGGCTTATGCACCACGCACACATCACTTGGGTCCACTTCGGTAAACCGGCCGGGTTCACGATAGTGGTTGCCAACCCAGGTAGGCGGCTTTCTCGGACTAGATAGGCTATGAGGTAACAGTTTTGGTGAGCATCCTCGCTGGCACTGCTTGAATGGTGTCGAGATCAAAGGCGGTAAATGATGATCATTTGTGTGTAGCGGTACACCCCTGCAGGGTTAACAAAACTATTCGAATAGCCGCGTCCGCGGTTATGGACTGCTTGGAAAGCTTAGCTTGATTATTAGACAACTTGAACTGGATACTTCTAAAACACATCAAGATAAGTGTGAGTACTATGGCGTGCTTTCTCGTGGGGAAGTCGAGGAAGGCACCATAGTGGTGTAATTGGTTGGAGAAAGTAGTGGACTCGTGTACGCTTCTTACCTCAAAGTCTGGTACTCGTAGTTCAGGATTAGCCATGTCAAAGCTGGCACTTCTACAAGTGAAACCCCACCTCCTTTTACCTTGATACATGTGCATGAGTAGTATAGATCCTATGTAAGTCTTGCTGAGTACGACTTTGTACTCACGTTTGCTTAATCTATGTTTTAGATGAACCCACTGACCCCGAAGGTGGCTTCTTCATCGAGCTGGACGACTGAAGATCAAGCTAGTCTAGTCCTAGTCAGACGACTGGTTCCCTCATGGAGGGCGTGTGTTTAAATAAGGCTTCTTAAGCCATTTGTTAAACTTGTCTGTACTCAGACATAATTTGCTTCCGCTTGTGTTGTAATGTTGGATCACATGTTTGTGATCTCTGTGTGCACTCTATAAGAGTTATCAATAAAATTTTATACTTTGTAGAGAATTGCAATGATACCTACTGTTCATACAAGGCATGTGTGCTGCGTGTATGTTTATAACATGCATGTCTTTGTATGGGTTTTCGAGACCTTAGTTGTGATCTGGCTGGCGGTCTTTCATACACCAAGTGGCCCTTAGATGTGCGCAGCTTGGGGCATCGCGATGCGATTGTTCGAGACTCTGTCTCGTGCACACTTTGTGGTATGATCGAGCCCGCCCTAGACCCCGACTAAGTGATCGGGCTGGAGTAAGTCTTTGTAAGAGTTATGAGATAGTCGGTAGTATGGTTGAGGCGACTTGTCTTTGAATATGCGAGTTCATCACCCATATCATTAGACTTGTGTGTGGACGATGAGGACCCATCTCAGTTGATCATCCGGTCTGGATGGGATGCCCCTCACGTACGATGCTTTCCGAGAACGTTCTGTGCTTGGCCTTGTCTGCTTAGACAAGTGGGTACGGTTCTCGGCTCTCCATATGACTATGTCTTAACTGGACTTGCATACGCTAACCCCGGGACCCGACAGACTAGGTATCAGAGCAGGACTGACTGTAGGACTAGCAGCCTTGGCCGAAGTCGAGTCTAGCTTGCTATCGTTATATAGTTACTCTGGGTATATAAGGGAACAACGTAAGGCTTCTTTTTTTCCTTACCCCCTTCGTTTTGAGTTCTGAGTCACCCTCATCTTATTCTACGGGAAGATAGGACTAGGCTCTCCTCTGTCTGATTAGAACATCTCGTTGTTTGCTTCCTTGTAGCCGTAGGAAAGTTGTGATCGGTTTGTTAGAGTGGTTATGCTTCTTGATTTATTACATCGTATGTAAGTGTTGTTTCCATGTTGTAAGAAATTGTCTTTTTCTTGCAATTACAGCCGTTATGCTGTCCGAGTCATTCCAGGTTTATCTCATAATCTGATGCATTTGCAAACTCCTTCTTTCTATTTCAGATGGCAGATCTTCCCCCTCGGCAGATTGTTCGTTTGACCAGGTGCCTCGGTGTGCGTGGCCATCCCGCCACGTTGATCGAGATGATGTCCTATGTGGGATATCGATGGTATCCTGAGTACACCGTTGAGGAGCAGTTCCTTGACTTCAACTAGACCTAGTTCCACTGCATTGTCAGGATCTACCCGCACCACGTTGGAGTCACTCAGCCTATCCATTTTGTACATGGCATTGGCATTACCGAGAACATGGCTGTGCAGGATGCTGCATACTCATGTATTACCCTGCTGAGAGAGGAGCACACTATGCTGAGAGAGACCTCATTCCGCTATATCCCTGCTGCACTTCCAGGAGAAGAGGGATATTACACCGGACTCTACTCAGATCACTCTGCAGAAGATCCAGTACTTCAGATGCCTGCTAGGTTCGCTTGTGATCGAGATCGTGATGCACGCGCTCTCCGTTTTGAGCTTCACGCCACTCGTGTTCGTCTGTATCGAGCACTGACACTCTTGGCACCCTTCGTGAGTGTTGGATCAGTTGAGTATGACGCTATCTACCCTGTGAGGACTCAGATGCCTTCTCGAGTTGCTTGGCCCGAGATTGGAGGCATTTTCCCACCCCATGGTCCTTTGCTTCCACCCTACGCTGGACCTAGGCCCCATCCTTGCCCAAATGGATATCAAGGTCCACAGGCCTCCGTGTTTTCCGATAGTCACCTTCAGCTACCGGGATACGCGGGTAACTTTTACGAGGACTACTATGGAGATGGAGATGAGTGAGACCGCATGTGGTCTTACTTAGTGAGGATGTAGTAGTATCTTGGTATATTGTACGCAAGGTGTCTAAGTTCCAGAGGCTTAGATAAATAATGTATAGGAAGTCAGAGTGCCTCTGAAGGATGTATCATCTTAATCACGTTTGTATTAGCTTGGTGCTTGTACTAAAACAATGTATGGTTTGTATGACAGCTTGTGAATATATGGCTTGTATGCTTTATCACCATGTTGTCAAGATGATTACTTCCTTTGCTCTGTAATCCTTCCAGTACTTCAATACCTTGTTTAGACTCTCCCAATCAACTCTGTTTGACTTTGGTATTTCACCTTCAGGATGTCTCAAGGAACCCGTGGCCAGCTTGGTCGTAACCAGGGTCGTGGGAATGACCAGGAGGAAGGCAACCTTCCACCCCCAGCCACGATGGCTCAGGTTCTGATGGAGGTTGAGAGGAACCGCCGAGACTCTCACCATCTGCTGGAAGTCATTGCCCGCAACACCACTCAGCAGCGCAACGAGTTGGTGTCCCTGAACGACTTCATCCGGCTTCATCCCCCGGTTTTCAGTTACTCCACCGAGCCCCTTGACGCCGATGACTGCCTTCGCAGCATCGAGAGGAAGCTCCAGGCAGGCCATGTTGCAAATGGCGACAAGGTCAGCTATGCCACCTATCACCTTGAAGGTGCAGCTAGCTCTTGGTGGTAGAACTTCATGAATATGCGTCCCGTTGGACCGCCTGCATCTTGGGATGAATTCTGCACTTCCTTCCGTGAGCACCACATTCCCAAGGGTCTTATGGACCGCAAGCGTGAGGAGTTCTGCAACCTCACCCAGGGCAGAAGGACCGTTGACAAGTTTAGTCGTGAGTTCAACCGACTTGCTCGTTATGCTACTGAAGAAGTCTCCACCGACGCAAAGAAGCAAGAGAGGTTCCGTCGTGGACTAAATTCTGGACTCCGTCGTGAGCTCAACCTACATGAATTTGCCACCTTCCAGGTCCTTGTCAACAAGGCCATCAAGGCAGAGGACATGAACACCCCCAACGACTTTCGCAAACACCCTAGAGATTATGGATCATCCAGTTCCGGCTCTCAGAAGCGCAAGATCTGGATCCCCAATAGTATGTTCCGCCAGAACAACCCACCGAGGCCATCCTATGTGGCGCCTCGTCCACCAACTCAGTTCCACCCAGCTCCACCAAAAAACCCATCTCCCCGCACTGTTTTTGGAGCCTGTTATAAGTGTGGTCAGGCAGGCCACTACTCTCGTGATTGTCCCCAGAACCAGCTACAAAATCAGAATGCTCCACCCCGTGCCGGAGGCAACAACAACGGTCGTGGCAAGCGACCCCAGAAGGTCTACACCGCCAAACCCGCTCCTCCCGCCACTCGTGGACGTGTGAACCAGATTGCCGCCGAAGAGACTGACGACACCACTGACGTCATTCTTGGTACGCTCCCAGTAAATTATGTTCCTACTTCCGTTCTTTTCGACCCAGGAGCATCTCATTCATTCATGTCGGAAAGTTATGCACTTCGTCATGAGTTATCCTTTGTTGAATTGTCCACCCCCATGATTATTCAAACTGCAGGGTCAAGATGGCAAACTAATAGAGTAATCCATGGTAATCAAATTGCAATTGAGGGTTTAGTATTCCTTTCTTCACTCATAGCCCTCAAATCTTCAGATATTGATGTCATCCTTGGCATGGATTGGCTATCAAGACAGAATGCCTACCTGGATTGCAGAGGCAAATCCGTGAAACTCACCCACCCTTCAGGCAAAACCGTCAACTATACCTCACCCAGAACAAGAACCCAAGTGCATTCCTTGAATGTACTTCCCCTTCCCGAACTTGAAGATATTCCCGTGGTTTGTGACTTCCCGGATGTCTTTCATGAAGAGCTGCCGGGCATGCCACCCGACTGATGTGTAGAGTTTAAAGTGGATCTTGCCCCAGGAACCGCACCAATTTCTAGACGCCCATACAAAATGGCCCCACGTGAGTTAGCTGAGCTTAAAACCCAACTGGAAGCTTTGTTGGAAAAAGGCTTCATCCGCCCTAGCTCATCGCCATGGGGTTGCCCTGTTTTGTTCGTAACGAAGAAAGATGGAACAGAAAGGATGTGCGTAGACTATCGGCCGCTAAATTTAGCAACGATAAACAACAAGTACCCATTACCCAGGATCAATGATCTTTATGATCAACTTGCAGGATCCTCTGTCTTCTCCAAGATGGATTTGAGATTGGGTTATCATCAAATCAAAATCCGAAACGAGGACATTCCCAAAACGGCTTTTACTACTCGTTATGGTCTTTACGAGTATACCGTCATGTCCTTTGGTTTAACCAATGCCCCCGCCACTTTCTCACGCATGATGAATTCGATCTTCATGGAGTACTTAGATAAATTTGTTGTGGTTTATCTCGATGAAATTCTCATCTACTCGAAGAACGAAGAAGAACATGCCGAACACCTAAGGCTGGTATTGATGAAACTTAGAGAGCATCGCCTGTATGCTAAATTCTCCAAGTGTGAATTTTGGCTACCAGAAGTGACCTACTTAGGCCACGTGATTTCTGCAAAAGGCATTGCTGTGAATCCCGAGAGAGTTCAGGCCGTCCTTCACTGGACTCCACCTGAATCGGTTAAGAAAGTTAGGAGTTTTCTTGGCCTAGCCAGCTACTGCCGTCGCTTCGTCGAGAACTTTTCTAAAGTTGCAAAGCCTCTAACTGAACTCCTCAAGAAAGATAAGAAATTCCTATGGACTCCCAAGTGCGAGGAAAGCTTTCAAGAGCTAAAAATAAGGTTGACTTCTGCACTCGTACTTGCACCTCCAGACACTAAAAAGGATTTCGAGATCTATTGTGACGCATCACGTCAAGGTTTAGGATGCATACTTCTGCAAGATCGACATGTGGTAGCTTATGCTTCACGCCGGTTGCGGCCACATGAAGAGAACTATCCTACCCATGACCTTGAACTCGCCGCCGTAGTTCATGCCCTAACAACTTGGCGACATTACCTCCTTGGTAATCGTTGTGAGATTTATTCCGACCACCAAAGCCTCAAATACATTTTCACCCAGCCAGATCTTAATCTCAGGCAAAGACGCTGGATTGAGTTGATAAAAGATTACGACGTAGGAATTTCTTACACCCCAGGCAAAGCCAATGTCATGGCTGATGCACTAAGTCGTAAGTCGTATTGTAACAACCTCATGTTACAACAGTATCAACCACTTCTTCATGAGGACTTTCGCAAACTCAATCTTGAGATTGTTCCTCATGGCTATCTTTCTACCTTGGTGGCGAAACCAACTCTTGAGGATCAAATCATAGTTGCCCAAAGGCGTGCACGAGGTGTTCGCCGGATCAAGGAGAACATTGCTAGAGGAGTTGCTAGATGTTTCTCCACAGATAGCAAGGGAACGGTATTCTTCGGAAATCGTTTGGTAGTACCTAAGAATAGGGAACTAAGGCAACTCATCCTCAAAGAAGCCCATGACACACCCCTCTCGATTCATCCCGGTAGCACAAAAATGTACCGAGATCTACGCCAGAGATTTTGGTGGACTAGGATGAAGAGAGACATTGCTCAATTTGTTGCCGAATGTGATGTTTGTCGTCGCATTAAGGCAGAACATCAAAGACCGGCTGGTACACTTCAACCTTTGTCTATTCCCGAGTGGAAATGGGACAAAGTCGGTATGGACTTCATCACCGGCTTTCCAAGAACCCAGAAAGGAACCAATGCCATCTTCGTTGTCATAGATAGGCTTTCCAAAGTTGCTCATTTCCTTCCAGTTCGCGAGTCTATAACTTCTAGCCAGTTAGCGGACTTGTACGTCTCTAGAATTGTATCCCTTCACGGTGTTCCTTTGGAGATCAATTCTGATCGCGGTAGCCTTTTCACCTCTAGATTTTGGGGAAGCTTTCAGAATGCTATGGGAACTCATCTCTCCTTTATTACAGCTTTCCATCCTCAGTCTAGCGGTCAAGTTGAAAGGGTTAACCAAATTCTTGAAGACATGCTCAGAGCTTGTGTTATCTCATTCGGAAAGAATTGGGAGAAGTCTCTTCCATTCGCCAAATTTTCTTATAACAATAGTTTTCAATCTAGTCTGAACATGGATCCTTTTGAACTCCTATATGGACGACGATGTCGAACACCACTAAACTGGTCAGAAACCGGTGAAAGACAATTCTTTGGACCGGACATGATCAAGGAAGCAGAAGAGCAAGTTCGCATTGTTCGTGATCAATTGAAAGCAGCCCAGTCTCGTCAGAAAAGCTACTATGATTGTCATCATAGGCAAGAGAGCTACAATCTGGATGAGAAGGCTTACCTCCGGGTCTCCTCTGAAGGGAAACCAACGTTTCGATATCAAAGGCAAGTTGGCCCCACGTTACATCGTACCTTTCCGCATTATCGCTAAACGTGGAAAAGTTGCCTACCAACTTGAACTACCCCCGCACCTTTCCCGAGTACATGATGTATTCCATGTGTCACAACTCAGGCGTTGCTTCAAGGACCCTATCCGCGAAGTCGACCATGAAACGCTTGATCTCCAAGATGACCTTTCTTATCGAGAATACCCCGTTCGTATTCTTGATTCCGCAGAGCGTGTCACTCGTCATCAGAAGATTAGGTTTCTGAAAGTGCAATGGTCACACCACTCTGAGAGAGAAGCTACGTGGGAAAGAGAAGACCGTATCAGTGCCGAGTATCCCTCCTTCCTCCCGCAGACTTCTGAATCTCGGGACAAGATTCTGTTGAGTGGGGGCCAGTTGTCAGAACCCTTGTTAGGTAATGTGCTAGGGTTAGCAAGTCTCTTGCATCATGTTAAAAATTTCAAAAGAAATCTTTGAAATAAAAATCGAAAGCAAAATGGGAGAAGGAACCCCCCTAGATGAACTAATTCAAAAGGCTAGATAAAAATCTTCTCCAAAAATTCATGTTAGAAATTTTGAAAAGTCTTATAAATGAGTGTGATCACATATCAAGTGATGTGGGACCCACCCCATGCTCATAGATTTTTCAAATATTCAAACAGTGCCTTGGAATTAATTAAAAACCCCTATTTGAGTTAAGATTCAAATTATTTGAATTTTAAAAATGTTGAAACTTTATAAGTGGCTGGTCTATATTATTATGAGGCCATATAAAACCCCTAGCTATTTATTTTAGCTCAGCAAAACAAATGTCAGAAAAGAAAACTGAAAAAGAAACAGAAAAACTTACGAGACGCCCAGGCGGAGCCGGCCCATCCAGCCCACCCGGCCCAGAGGGGCGGCAGGGTATTCTTCCCCCTCCCCGCGCCTCCAAGCTGCTCGGTGGAATGCCCACCGAGACAGCCGAGCACGGTGTCGTCCCTCTAGTCGCCACCTGCCCCTCCGGAGACGTCTAGCCGCGCCACGCAGCTCCTGGTCGAGCCACGCACCCATTCCACCCCTCTGGAGACGCCCAAACCCTCTCTCTCGCCAAGCTCGACGAAGACCCGAGCGCCGCCGTCGCCATGCCGTGAAGGTGTCGTGGCCACCGTCGTCCCCGAGCCACGCCAAGGTGTCCATCGCCTCCGCCGTCCTCGACTACGTCACCGTGCAGAAGGAATCATCGCGAGGAGCTTTGTATCCGCCACCCCCTTCATCTTCCCCAACTCCGGCCGTCGACCGTCGCCGTTCGAATACTCCACCGTTCCATCCTCCCAAGCCACGCCGTCACCACCATTGGATTCAGGGTGAGTCCCTCGTACGACCCCACCCAGCCATGGCCCTTTATTCTTCCTCGTTCGGGATCCGCCATGGGAGCCAAGCTCGGCCTCCGCCATGGATGAGCCCAAGCTCGTTCTCGTGAGCTCGAGCTTGCACCAGCGCGCGCACCGTGATCCCCGTGCTCCATTGCTTCAAACTAGCCTAAGCCCGCTCCTTTTTTCGACTTGTCACGAAAACCAACTCGCAGCCATAGCTCCATCGCCGCAAATCTCGACGCCGGCGAGGCTCCGGCCCCTCCCGAGCCTCCCCGTTGGTGCTGGGTGAAGCGGGCGTGCACGGGCCGCCTTTTGGTGGTCGCAGCGCGCCAGATGGTGGCCGGATGCGCAATCCCGAGCAGCGCCGCCGCGTTTCTGGTCATCGGCGGCTAGCCGCCGGCAGGTCCGACGTGGCCGGGTTAAGTTAACCCCTAATCCCCCCCAATGAGGCTCACAGGTGGGGCCCTGGACCCCTAATCCCTCTGTCAGTTTAAATCAAAACAAGGATTAACCCCAGACCCACTTACAGGGTTGTCCCACTCGTCAGCCCCCTACTGACGCAGTAAATCTTTTCCACAAATTGAAATGAAATAAAGAAATTCCAGAAAATCCAGAAAATAGCTCAAACTTTGGAAATTCATAGAAAATTCATATTAACTCCAAATTGGACAAATAATATATGAAAAATGATCAGGAGAAAATAAGCTATCCAAATATCCAACTTTCAACTTTGTTTGATTTGAATTTAAATTGGGATCAGTAGCATTTGCTATTTGAATTAAATGGAATTTATTCAAATTCAATTCAAAAGTTTTTGCAACTTGAACCATGGCAACATGCTACATTTCACTTACACATCAGAGGCATATCATACACATTTCCAAATGATCCAAATTGATCAATCAATGTCACATGTAACTTGGCTAGGTTTGAATTCAAATTGGAGTTTGAATTTGCAATTCAATTTGCAATATACTCCATTTAAATGGAATTGCCTCACACATCAAAGAATATACATCAAGTTTCAACCTTCCATCATGTGATTGTGCATTGTATTTACTTTGCTACCTTGTTTGTTTTTTGTCGAGTAGACGTGGAACCGGAGCAGGAGGCTACCCCCTTCGTTGAAGACCCCGAACCCGAACCTCGTCAGCAAGGCAAGCAAACCCCCATTGATCATGTCGATAAAATCCCGCTTCCCTCTCATGTCTCGCTTATGCATTGTTTAGGATGATTACCATGATGCGTTTCTACCGCATAGATGAACCCATTCCTTTGCATGACCTATCATTTTGTCACAGTAGTAAGCAATCCACAATCTTAGCAAATGTAGGAGTTGATTGATATCATGTGGCCCCTGCAGTTGTTACTGCTTATTGCATGCTTAGAGTTATACCATGATGATATTTTTATGTGAGTCGGGATGGTAGTGATCATGATGATGATGGTAGAAAAGTGTTGGTGAATCTACCCTAATACAAGGTGAACGATGAGAGGCTGTGTAGGAGTACACGGTGGGTTGTCTCGTTGAACACCGCCCTAAGTCCAAGTTCTTGTGTGGTGATCCAAGATGAAGAGTACAACCACACATTGGGCTCACTGACCCCTCTCAGCTTACTAACTCATCCCTTTCGATGTCCAGATGTCGCAATAGTTCGGAGTTCTGGTAGGTCTGTGGCCTGGATGCTAAGTGAGAGAACGGCTCACCCGAGACCGGCTTATGCACCGCGCACACATCACTTGGGTCCACTTCGGTAAATCGGACGGGTTCACGATAGTGGTAGCCAACCCAGGTAGGCGGCTTTCTCGGACTAGATAGGCTATGAGGTAACAATTTTGGTGAGCATCCTCGCTGGCACCCCTTGAATGGTGTCGAGATCAAAGGCGGTAAATGATGATCATGTGTGTGTAGCGGTACACCCCTGCAGGGTTAACAAAACTATTCGAATAGCCGCGTTCGCGGTTATGGACTGCTTGGAAAGCTTAGCTTGATTATTAGACAACTTCAACTGGATACTTCTAAAACACATCAAGATAAGTGTCAGTACTATGGCGTGCTTTCTCGTGGGGAAGTCGAGGAAGGCACCATAGTGGTGTAATTGGTTGGAGAAAGTAGTGGACTCGTGTACGCTTCTTACCTCAAAGTCTGGTACTCGTAGTTCAGGATTAGCCAAGTCAAAGCTGGCACTTCTGCAAGTGAAACCCCACCTCCTTTTACCTTGATACATGTGCATGAGTAGTATAGCTCCTATGTAAGTCTTGCTGAGTACGACTTTGTACTCACGTTTGCTTAATCTATGTTTTAGATGAACCCACTGACCCCGAAGGTGGCTTCTTCATCGAGCTGGACAACTGAAGATCAAGCTAGTCTAGTCCCAGTCAGACGACTGGTTCCCTCGTGGAGGGCGTGTGTTTAAATAAGGCTTCTTAAGCCATTTGTTAAACTTGTCTGTACTCAGACATAATTTGCTTCCACTTGTGTTGTAGTGTTGGATCACATGTTTGTGATCTCTGTGTGCACTCTATAAGAGTTATCAATAAAATTTGTAGAGAATTGCAATGATACCTACTGTTCATACAAGGCATGTGTGCTGCGTGTATGTTTATAACATGCATATCTTTGTATGGGTTTTCGAGACCTTAGTTGTGATCTGGCTGGCGATGCGATTGTTCGAGACTCTGTCTCGTGCACACTTTCTGGTATGATCGAGCCCGCCCTAGACCACGACTAAGTGATCGGGCTGGAGTAAGTCTATGTAAGAGTTATGAGATAGTCGGTAGTATGGTTGAGGCGACTTTTCTTTGAATATGGGAGTTCATCACCCATATCATTAGACTTGTGTGCGGACGATGAGGACCCATCTTAGTTGATCCTCCGGTCTGGATGGGATGCCCCTCACGTACGATGCTTTCCGAGAACGTTCTGTGCTTGGCCTTGTCTGCTTAGACAAGTGGGTACGGTTCTCGGCTCTCCATATGAATATCTCTTAACTGGACTTGCATACGCTAACCCCGGGTCCCGACATTTTGATAAAAGACACAAAGATAAAAACTGAAAGATAAACTAACAAGACTAAAAAACAAAGGTAAAGGGTAGTGTGTAACTCCCCTATCTTAGCACGTGGAGTCCCCGACAACGGCGCCAGAAAACTTGCTTGATGGTTTCTCGCCCCTTCGTTGGTTACCCCAAGTGGAAGGTTGAGATGTAGTGCAGCAGCAGTTTTCCCTCGGTGAAGATACTAAGGTTTGTCTCCAGCAGGACTCCAGAGATGATAAGTAGGTGCCAGCGGCACAACTGACTCGGACCTGCACACAGACACAGATAACTTTTTTCCCAACGAAGTTCAGAGAGGTTGTCAATCTCTCCAGTCTTGTTGTTTACAAAGGATAAACGCAAGGGATAATGATAGCAAATAAAAGCAGTAAAATAAATGTAGCGTGGAAACAGTGATAAGGATATGGACCGGGATACGTGATGTTCGCTAGTGATGTCTCTCTCCCAAAAGACGATAAAAATGCTATGCGAGGTAAACAAATTACAGAAAGGCAATTGACAGGATTATGAACGCACCGCAATGCTAACTATGCTACAAAAGAAAGTAAGAGGCTCAAAAGCACGGGAAGTACGCCAAAATAAGTAGACCGAAATCACCCTGCATCTACTACTAATCATCCACCTTGAGATATCTATCCAGAACATCTCGCTGGTATTAAGTTGTGAGAACCACCCAAAGTGTAAACCCAAAGCAACAGACAACTACATTAAAAAGAACTCTGCGTAAAGTAAACAATCCTTGTAACCGCAGTTACAAGCACCGTTGTTTTCCCCCTTGTGGCAACAACACATCCCCTAGACTCATGTTTCTATCACTCAAGCATGTCATCGGGGAGGCATGAACCCACAATCTAGCACAACGTTCCCTCTTGGAGTCACTACCTACTACTTGGCCAAAGCAATAAACAGCTAAGAGCCCATCGTACCCTAACTCGGTGATGCGGAGCGGCTACGGCGACGGAGGGCCGTGGAGTGCGCTTCGTCGGCGGGGAACGTCCAAGGCGGCGTCTGTCCGATAGTGAAGCGGCGTGGTCATCGTCGGAGGAGAGAGCTCTGCGGCGTGCTCGAGGAGGGAGAAGGAGGAGCGGAGGAGACGAATGAGCCGGGGGCGGTTCGCAGGGGAGGGGTTTGCCATATATAGTGGCCGATCTGAAACGGTTATCAGATCGCATCAGACGGCTACCTGTGAGTGCCTCTTCAGATTCAACGGTTTGGATGAGGTGGCGGTTCGCGAGCGAAACTCATCGGACCGAAAAAGACGGGGACTCAACGGCCGAAGAATAACTCTTGACCGAGAGCAAAAACTTCGATAAAGTTGGAAGCATTTGATTCAGAACTCAATGATGGTCGAAGCAATATGCTTTCCGTTTCAAATGTGCTTAACCATTCAAGATAGAATAGATTGGGAGCGAATCAGAATGGAGGGGATAGGGTCAGAAACTTATCACTTCGAAGAAAAACAATAATGAAGCTAAAAGTGATAAGTACAGGTGACAAATAAAACGAATAAAAAACCAACACAAACTGGAAGCAAATGGCAAACGAAGCTAAACATATAAACACTGACGAAGGAAAACTTGAACGAAACTAAATGAACAAACACACAACGAAGGTGAATATGTACAGGGGAAAAGTTTCGATCTTACTGAACATTGTGTGAGTCTAGGATGTTTAGCTCACATCTCAATGCACATAACCTTTTCTCGTCCAATGGCTTCGTGAATATATCTGCCAATTGATCTTTAGTTCTAACATGACTGATCTCAATGTCTTCGCGCTGAACATGATCTCGAAGAAAATGGTGGCGAATATCGATATGCTTCGTTCGAGAGTGTTGCACAGGATTGTGTGCAATTTTGATAGCACTCTCATTATCACACAGCTAAGGGATTTTCTTCACATAAATACCATAAATTTTCAGCGTCTGCTTAAGCCAAAGTATCTGAGTGCAGCATGAGCCAGCAACAATGTATTCGGCTTCGCAGTAGATATTGAGACACAGTTTTGTTTCCTTGAAGCCCAACACACAAGAGATCTACCAAGAAATTGACAAGTGCCTGAGGTAGATTTCCTGTCAATTCTATCACCAGCCCAGTCTAAATCAGAATATCCAATCAAATGAAACTGAGTTCCTTTGGGATACCAAAGTCCCAATGAAGGAGTATGTGCTAGATACCGAAGAATTCGCTTTACTGCAGTATGATGTGATTCCTTCGGATTGGCCTGAAAACGAGCACAAATACAAACTGATAGCATAATATCAGGTCTAGATGCACATAAGTATAAGAGAGAACCTATCATAGACCGATAATTCTTCTGATCGAAGGGTTTCCCTTTCTCATCAGCATCAAGAAAACCATTGGTTGGCATAGGAATTCTGATGGTCTTGCATTCAGTAAGATCAAATTTCTTCAGGCAATCCTTCAAATACTTTTCTTGTGAAATAAAGGTGCCATTTTTCTGTTGGCGAATCTGATATCGAAGGAAAACTTCAATTCTCCCATAATGGACATCTCGTATTTCTTCGACATCCTCCTTGCAAATTCTTCGCTGATTTCAGTTTTAGTGCAACCAAAAATAATATCATCTACATATATCTGACACACAAATAGATCATTGTTATATGACCGACTGAAAAGAGTGGGGTCAGTGGTTCCAGGTTTGAAGCCTTTCTTCAGGAGGAAATCCTTCAATGTTTCATACCAAGCACGAGGTGCTTCCTTCAGTCCATACAAAGCTTTGTGAAGCCTGTACACCATATCAAGATTCGTCGAGTCTTCAAAACCTAGTGGCTGCATAACATACACTTCTTCTTCTATCTCACCATTAATAAAAGCACTTTTGACATCCATTTGATATAGCAATATATTTTTGTGGTTAGAAAAAGCGAGCATGATACGAATGGATTCGAGACGGGCTACTAGAGCATAGGTTTCACCAAAATCAATGCCTTCGATTTGGGTGTACCCTTGTGCTACCAATCTAGCCTTATTTCTTACCACAATACCATCTTCATCTTGCTTGTTGCGAAATATCCACTTAGTGCCAATAATATTGTGCTTAGTGGGATCAGGCCTGTCAACAAGTGACCAAACTTTGTTTCTTTCGAACTGGTGAAGTTCTTCCATCATAGCCAATAACCAGTGTGGATCCTTCATGGCTTCATCAAATTTGGAGGGCTCTAGCATGGAAACAAAAGAAAAACTTCCACATAAGTTAGCCAAACGAGTACGAGATCGAGTAGTGGGACGACCTGGTTGATGAATGTCTTCGAGGATCGAATCAACATCAAATCTTCTTCGAACTCATGATAACGTAGTGTCATTAGCTTCAGGCTCAGCTTCTGCTTCAGGATCTGCTTCTACTTTAGCTTTAGGATCTGCTTCACCTTCAGGTTCAGCATTTCTTTCAGGATTAGCATTTTCTTCATTCCTTTGCCCTTCTTCGTCATGTTCACCATTTGCTTCAGGATGTTGATCTCCAATGCCCCGGGCTATGTGTCGGAACATTGGACCATCATCATCCCTATTAGCTTGACGAGTATTTGCTTCAACAGGGCGAATCTCTCGAATAGCCATGGACCTGATCACTTCATCAAGTGGAGGTTCATCTAGATCATGAGGTAAATGCTCTTTTTGAGAGCCATTAGTTTCCTCAAACCTCACATTTATAGTTTCCATAACTTTCGCAAAGTGAGAGTTATACACCCTGTAAGTGTGAGAGTTTGAGCCATAACCTAAAAGAAAACCTTCATGTGCCTTAGGGGAAAATTTGGAGCTATGATTCATATCTCTAATAAAGCAAGGAGCACCAAATACCCTAAGATACGAAACATTTGGTTTGTTACTAGTGATAAGCTCATGTGAAGTTTTCTTCAGAAATTTGTGAAGGTAAACCTTGTTGATGATATGACATGCTGTGTTAATTGCTTCGGCGCAGAACCTAATAGGAGTCTTGTATTCAGCAAGCATAGTTCTGGCCATTTCAATAAGAGTTCTATTCTTCCTTTCAACTACACCATTCTGCTGAGGTGTGTAAGCAACAGAGAACTCATGAGTAAAGCATGATCATCAAGAAAATCTTCAATATGAGTATTTTTAATTCAGTTCCATTATCACTTCGGATATGCTTCAGTGATAGTTCATATTCAGTTTGAGCTTTCTTAGCAAATGACTTGAAGATTTCAACAACTTTTCTCTTTTCATCCAGAAAGAAAACCCAAGTATATCGAGAAAAATCATCAACAATAACAAGACCATATTTGTTTCCTCCAATACTTGCATAATTTTGAGGACCAAAAAGATCCATATGAAGCAATTCAAGAGGACGAGTGGGAGTCATGATAGTCTTCGCTGAATGATGTTTCTTCATAATTTTACCAGCTTCACAAGCACTGCAGAGACGATCCTTATCGAATTTTACTTCGCTAAGGCCAATAACATGCTTCTTCTTCACTAGATTATGAAGATTTCTCATACCTGCATGACCAAGTCTTCGATGCCATAACCAACCAGATGAAGCTTTTGCCATTAGGCATGTGGATACAGCAGGGCCCGAAGAAAAATCAACAATGTATAAATCTCCTTTTTGGTAACCCTCGAAGACAAACGTCTAGTCATCCTGTGAAAATACAACACAACGCGAAGAAGAAAATAGAACAAGCATACCCATATCGCATAACTTCGAAATAGACATAAGATTATATCCAAGTGATTGGACTAGCATAACCTTGTCAATGTGCTTATCTTTCGATATGGCAACCTTACCCAAGCCTAAAACTTTACCCTTGTTGTTATCACCGAAGGTAATGTACTTCTGAGAAGATTGAGATAGTTTTTCTTCGGTGAATAACTCCTTGTCTCCGGTCATATGATTTGTACAACCACTATCCATGACCCATTCGGATCCACCGGAGACATAGCCCTGCAGAAGAATTAGTTCTTCTTAACCACCCACAAACGAGCAGGTGACTGAGAAGAGGTTGAAGCACTGTTTGAAGCAATATTAAAACGAACAGGATTATATTGCTTAGGTGGACCATCAAGTACACCATAAATGTAAGTCCTCTGCGAATGGTTAGGATAAGAATGAGCATATACAATTTTATTATGATTATCATGAGGACGATAAGTATAACGACCAGTGCGATAGTATCGCTTCTGAGGAACATTTGATTCGGGCACCAGTGAGTCATTTATCTCCTCTAGAGAATAGAAATGATTCGGTGGTACCGAAGACTTTCCCTGCATAGAATGGTTTGAAGGCAGTTTTTCCACAAGTGCTTTCTGCACCCATATATGCCTCTTATAGAATCCATTCTTCGGAGGAGTACTTACATACTCAGTTGTCACCTTTCCCTGTTCATATTTAATGATCTTGTAGTCTGAATCAAGAGATTCATCCACAATAGCCTTATTCATTTTGCAGTCGAAACCTGAAAGGTTAGCAATATCAATGGGTTTCTCCTTCGCTAGGAGCCAAACAGTCTTAGGATACTGCTCAGGTTCCCAATAGGTGCCATGAGGGTTTATCTTTCTCTCGAAACCAACACCCTCATTCCAGGGATTCCTGTGAAGGAGAGCCTTCCTTAGGATATCACAAAGATACCGGTGACTTTGCACACTTTTGAACATGCATGTTTCAAATAAGTTTTTCAACCTGAGGAGTTCCTCGGTAACAGCAGGATTTTCCTCATCCGAGGCATTAGTATCATCAATAACAATAGGAGCTTTGCCTTTGGAATCAGTTTTGCTTCGTTCCAGACAAGTTAAGCAAGGTGAGTCAATTTTATGTTTTGCTTTAGAACCTTGTTGAGCCATGAGAGAGAAATTGGCATTTTCCAACTCTTCATGAGCCTCTTTCAGTCTTTCGAGAGCCATTTTCCTTTGAAGAAATTCATAGGTGAGATTCTCATAATCAACTGAAAGAAGATCATGCCAAGAGGATAATTCTTTGAACTTCTCATTGGTTAAAGTTTGACCTTTCTCTATCTCATCGATCAACAGAGTTTATGACTTCTTAATAGTTTTGCTTAGCGAATCAAGTTCATCTTGTTGGATTGAAGAAATTTTAGCATAGCCTATCTTCGAATCACTATCATATGAGGAACAATCAGAAGTATCATAGGTAGTTTTGGACGAAGATACCTTCGCTTTGGCCATGAAGCAATATGCAGGAGTTTCATCTTCACTACTGTTGTTGGTGAAGAATGAGCTCGAAGCTTTGGTTGAAGTATCTCCTGAAGCGAATGCCAAACCAGCAACACCATCTGATTCAGACCGAGATCCAGACGAAGAGCCTGATCCTACTTCGGACCCAGAGACTTCATCTTCAGAGTTCATTTCCTTTCCTAGATAGGCCTTGGCACGGTGAGAGCTGCTTCGACGAGACGAGTGAGTCTTCGATGAAGAACCCTCACGCTTCTTATGATAGTTCTTCCTCTTGTCATCATCAGAATCTTTCTTCTTTTCTCTTCTCGAACTGGAATCATGTCTCTTGGACTCATTGCTTCTGGAAGATCTGTGGAATCTGGTTGAGGAGTCTCTGAGCGAATGCTTCGATTTGTTCTATGCTTCCCACAGGGGGCAATCAGCAATGTAGTGACCTGGTTTCTTACACTTGTAGCAGCAGTTGTCCTTCGATGGAGAGCTTCTTGAGGATGAGCGGTGAGATGAGTGACTTGAGCTCCTTGAAGAATAACTCTTCTTGGGTGAAGAGAAACCTTTTCTTTGGAAGAAGTTGAAGCGTCTTATGATCAATGATAAATCTTTCCCAATGCTTGCAGGATCATCAGATTCGACACCTGAAGCAGAACTGACTTTGGGTGAAGAATGACTCGAAGCTTTTGCTTTCAAAGCATGTGATCTTCTTCGAGAGCCATTAATATCACGTTTCTCATTTTCTTCCATTTCAAAGCTATTGAGTCTCTCAAGAATATCAGCGGCAACAAGACGTCTGAAATCGGTTCTTTCCTTGATCATCAGCACGATGTGATCAAACAAATCATCCAATGAGCGAAGAAAAGTTCGTACGACTGAGTGAGGAGTAATGTCATCAGCACCGAGGGAAATCAACTAATTAGCAAGAGCAGTGAGTCTGCTATAAATGGAGCTGACTTTTTCACCCTCGTTTCTCTTGAATCGATAGAATTTGCTTCGAAGCAAGTCAATTCTGGCATCCTTCTGGGTTGAAACACCTTCACCAATCTTTTAAAGATAGTCCCAGACACCTTTGGCATTTGGGATATTCTTCACTTCATGATACTTCTCTAGTGTCAGATGATTGGTGATGAATACGTAGACTTCAGAATCAAGATCAATCAACTTCGCTTCTTCAGGAGTGATGGCATTCTTATCGGCGACTGTGACCACATATAAGACAACTTTCCAGAAAACAGAATTGATAGCCATGATATTTCTCTTCATTTTGTCCTTCCAGTATGGGTAGTCCTTTCCATTGGACACAGTTATGGGTTCGCCGGAGCGAATGGCTGCGAAAGACATACTTGAAAAACACTCAAGGAGGTTAATCCAAATAAAGAGTGACTAGCTCTGATACGAATTGAAAGTCCAAGTATGTGATCAGAGGGGGAGGGGGTGAATGATCACTTCAAATTTTTGCATGAAACTATAAAGTGCAGCATAACTTAGCAGTAGAAGGAATTCAACAGAAAGGTAAATAGTGAAGCAGAACTGGAGTGAAGCACAACATAGCGAATCAAAAGCATCGAATCAATTGCATTGAATCAAATCACTGAAGCAATTGCAATACTGAATGTAAGTGCGGAAAGTAAAACAAACTCTTGACTCGGCGATGTTTGTTCGACCAGTTCACACTCTGCAAAGTGCTACGTCTGATTGGAGGGACTTTTGATTGAACACAGGAGCTAACCTCTCTCCGTCCGTATCTCCACTGCACCAATCTCCTTGAGCTTGGTCAGTTCTTCACTCGTGGTTGATTATTGAGGAAATCACCGAAACCTTTGACAAACTGGACTTCGAGGCGACAATTAATCTTCACTCTCTGAAGAACAACACTCTAACAACCTAGGAGAATTGCAGCTCTCCAAGATAAAAAGGCTAGCAAACTTCTTCCTAAGTCATAGTGAATCAACTCAGATCAATAGGACTTATGCTTCGGTGGATGGGTTTTTGGTTTGCTTCGGTGGGGTTGCTCTCTCTCTCTTTACCGTCTGAAAATAATCTTGGAGAAGCCACCCGCCAATGAGGGCGGGGTGGCCTATTTATAGGTGGCGATCCCAAGGTGCGAAATGACTGAAGTGACCTGATGCGACAGCTTGACACCTGTTCGCAACGGTCGAATTTCTAATCAATGCTCAACTTTACTTGCGGAACAAGTAAAGCTGACTCACGGACTTGGTTATGCTTCAGGAGCCGAAAGAACAAAGTCTTCACTGGTGAAGCATTACCTAGTGCAAATGAGATTTCTCATCTCTGGCTTCTCACAGGTTTGGATTCGATCTGAGTCTTTTCACCAAAACCTTCGGAGTACATTTACTAAACCCCTCTTGATAGTACGGTTTTTCCTACAACTCAAAGAAGTGAAAAAGAACTACGCAAAAACTACTAAGTCTTGCGCCATCTTGGTCATCTCCTTCGATGAGACGTGCTTCAGGATTCCTTATCTTTTTGGAGGTCGACATCCGTGATGAGCTTCACTCCTGAGGATATGCTTCAATAAATATGTAAATCTTCGTTGAAGCTTTAGCACCAACCTATAACTTCAGGAACCTAACCATCTGTTTTACACTAGAAAACTTGTTAGTTCCTCTACTGTTTTGTCCAACAATATCCAAAACTCATGGTGGAATAACTTTTCTCTTACAGTTAACAATATCAATGGGTTTTTCCGTCGCTAGAACCCAGACAATTTTAGGATACTGTTCAGGTTACTAGTAAGTGCCATAAAGGTTTAGTTTCCTTTCGAAACAAACACATTCCTTTCGAGTATTCCTATGAAGAAGGGCCCTCTTCAGGATATCACATAGGTACTGGTGTCCCTGAACACTTTTAAACATTCTTGTATCAAATAAATCTTTCAACCTGAGGAGTTCCTCGTTAACACTAGAATTTTCCTCGGCCGAGGGATTAGTATCATCAATAGTAATAGGTTCTTTTCCTTTTGATTGCTCAGAAGTAGACTCGATTTTACTTCGTTCCAAACAAGTTAAGCATGGTGAAATAGCATCATTTTATCTTCTGAGCCCTGTTGAGAAATGAGAGTGAGGTTGACATTTTCTAACTCTTCATGAGCCTCTCTTAGTTTCTCGAGAGCCATTTTCCTTTGAAGGAATTCGTAGGTCAGCTTCTCATAGTCCACTGAGAGAAGATCATGCCGAGAGGAAATCTCATCAAACTTCTCTCTTATTGTAGCATGATTATTTGTCAAAGTTTGGCCTTTCTCAATCTCATCGATCAACAAATTCTCATATTTCTTAATAGTTTCACTTAGAGAATCTAGTTCATCTTGTTGGATAGAAGCAATTTTAGCAAGTTTTCCATAGCTTACTCTAGAGTTTTTTTATAAGAAGATTTATCAGAACTATCGTAGGAATGATTAGATGAGGATACCTTAGCCTTGGCCATGAAGCAGTAAGTAGGAGTTTCATCTTCACTGTTGTCGTTGGTGAAGAATGAGCTTGATTTCTTGGTCGAAGCGAATGCTAAGCCAGCAACACCATCAGACTCAGAACCAGAACCAGACCTTGAGTTTGGTTCAGCTTTGATCCCAGAGGCATCATCTTCATAGTTCATCTCTTTACCCAGATAGGTGATGGCAAGAGAGTGTTATACTCTTCAAGCCCTCGTTGATTACCCCAAGTGCAGGGTTGGATATATAGTGTAGCAGCAAGTTTTCCCTTGGCAAAGATACCAACGTTTGTCTCCCGTAGGACTCCGAAGGATACAAGAAGGTGGTAAAGTGAACAATGGCGCCGAGGTTGCTACTTCACCTAGACCTGCACACAGATACAAATAACTTTGCTCCCAACGGGTACAGAGGAGTTGTCAATTCCTCCGGCCTTGCCGTTTACAAAGGATCAACGCAAGAGATAATGATAGTGGCAACTGAAAGTAACGACTGAAAGTAAATTGAGGGTGTAAAAAATGATACGAAGATGGACCAAGGTCCCGTGATTTTCACTAGTGATGTCTCTCTCCCAAAAGACGATAAAAGTGCTAGCGAGGTAAACAAATCACAGTTGGGCAATTGACAGGATTATGAAGGCACCGCAATGCTAACTATGCTGCAAAGAAACGAAGGGCTCAAAAGCAATGGGCAGTACGCCAAGGTAAGTAGACCGAAATCCATCTGCATATACTATGAATCATCCACCTTGAGATATCTATCCAGAACATCTCGCTGGTATTAAGTTGCGAATCCCACCCAAAGTGTAAACTCAAAGCAACAGACAACTGCATTAAAAGAACTTTGCGTAAAGTAAACAATCCTTGCATCCACAGATACAAGCACCGTTGTTTTATCCCTGGTGGCAACAGCACATCCCCTAGTCTCATGTTTCTGTCACTCAAGCTAGACATCAAGGGGCTGAACCCACAATCAAGCATAACGCTCCCTGTTGGAGTTGCAACAAATCACTTGGCCAAAGTAAAATACGGCAACGGAGAACATGCAAGAATTTACTCAAGAACAAAATACAAAAGATAAGAACAAAATATATTACTCATCACAATCTGAACATAGTCTCATAATCCATCAGATCCCAAACAAACTCAGCATAGCAACGGCAGAAAATTACAAAGGTGCCTCGATCATGTGAGGCAGCTCACGAGGTCTCGGAAGTGGAGGCACAAAGAAGGGAGAGATAGATCACATAGCTACTGGTCACGGACCCATGGTCCAAGGGAAACTACTCACGGTACATACGGGAGGCGTCCATGGCTATGGAGGGTCTCCCAGAGGGGGTAGCTTCTCCCGGCAGGGTGCCGGAGCAGCTTCTCCAGGCAGCCCCGATCTTGAAACGGCGGCGGCGGCGGTACAGAGGCGAGATCGCGAAAGAGGAGTCCGTATTAGGGGTTTCCACCCCGAGGGGTAAATATAGGCTAAGGGGGTGTCGAGGGGACCCACGAGGCAGTCAGGTGGGGCCCTGGCGCGACCTAGGGTGGGGCCGCGCCACCTGCCCTCCTGGCTGCCTGGTGGTGTCCCCCTTCGCTCCTTTGGTGTTTCCGGAAGCTTCCGCGACGCTTATTTTTTATCTGATTTTCCTGGATTTTTTGGAGCACTTTTAATGGCCGGAAAACCTGAAATACAAAAACAGCAGAAAACAGCAACTGGCAGCTGGGTGCACTGCGTTAATAGATTAGTCCAAATATGCACAAAAGTTTATGAAAGTTCAAGCAAAACATGGAAAAGTCACACAAAACATGCATGGAGCAAGCAGAAATTATAGATACGTTTTGGACGTATCAACATCCCCAAGCTTAATTTCTGCTCGTCCTCGAGTAGGTAAATGATAACAAGCATAATTTTTGTGGTGACATGCCACACAACCATAAAAGGACTTTTAAGTAACGCAATAAAAGCATGCAATTCAATTCAAGTCTTAACAAGCAAGAGTCTATATTAGCATGACACAAGCAACAAAAGAACAAAAGGTGCAAGAGCTCTCGCTGTCCGTGACTCGAATGTCTCCAGGTGGTCTTTGTAACACCCCGGGTGTCACGCTACAGTGATCACCTTATCTACTGCCAAGTCATCATGATTATGCTAATACTGATCACCCTTGACCATGGCTTGTTCCAAAATTCAACCTAATCAAAAATTCCAAAACAAGTGGAAATTAAACTTGACCCAAAAATTGTGCAAACAATTTTATAAAATGCCAAATAATCAGTAGGTCATATTAGAATTGGTTTATGGATTTATTACAGTGTTTTACTTATTTAAACAAATACGAACAGTAGAAAAACAACCCCCTTTAATCATTTCTTTAATTAGATAAAAATCCAAAAGCTTTTTATTAATGCTCAAACTTTTTGTAGCAGTGTATTATATTGCAACATAAATGTGGGAGCTAGTTGCACCTTTTATTAAAACCAAATACTAACTAATCAAAATATGAACAAAAAGGAAAAAACTAAAAAGAAAACAAAAAATATGAAAAAACGCAAAATAACACACAGGGCAACCCCCTCCTAGCCCAGCCCATCCCCACCCACCTCCTTCTCCATGCCTCTCCTGTTCACCCGACCCATATCCATGGCGACCCGGGAGGCCGTCGCAGCCGAACCTGCTAGCTGTCGTGCCGCTACAGTGCCGGCGAGGGGAGGATAAGGGCGCCCCCAGTGCCCCGTGGGAAAGCCAGATCTTTCCCTCCTCTCTCCCTCACGCTCTCTCTCTCCCCCGTGAAGAACTAACGATGCTGCCGCCGTGGGCGCGCACCGGCGAGCACGCGTAGCCACTGACCTCCCCGAGCAAAACCGTCATGTCCATTGCGTCTGTCGTCCTCGTCTTCGACGCCTTGTAGAAGAACTCGAGCCCGAAGCCCCCCCCTCGGCCTGCGAATCGGCGCCTTGTTCAACCTCGGAACCGCCGGCGGGCGACTTCGATTCCGGCCGCCCCGCACCTCCCCGCGCCCGCTGCCAAGACCCTGCGTGTTCTCGGTGAGCTTGCGCGTCGAATGCCCACTTTTCCCTTACGTTTAGCCGCTCCGGTCGCCGTCTCCCGCATCGCCATGCTCTGGGCGCCACCTTGCTACACGCCGCCGTCGTTTTAGTCCACCCCGGCGAACACTTCGTGCCCCCGTAGAAGCGCAGTGCTGCCCCCGTCCCATTCCACCCATCTGCCGCTCGAAACGGTCGCCGGAGCCCTCTCCCCGTGGGTCGCCCCAGTGCCCCTGCGTCGGTCTCCGCTGTTCTTGCCATGGACGCGCGTCCAGGGGCTTTTGAGCCTCCATGGTCGCGTGCTCGCGCGCGCTTGGACAAGCGTGCCCATGTCCAACCACCGCGGCCTCCTTCCCTCCCCTCTCACCTCGCCGGAGCGGACTCGCCGCCGTGCTTGGCTCGCCGGCGGGCACGGCTATGAAATCCGTGGGGAAAAACCCCTCCCTCTCTCTCAATGTTCAATGGGCTCGAGGCCAGTTAATTAGGTTAAAAAAAATTGTTAGGCATAACCCCCTTGTTAAGATTAAAGCTAATGGTTATATTAATCCCTCACCTGGCAATGACAGGTGGTCCCATTCATTAAGTTAATCTATTGGCTAATTAAAAATTGTTAATTATACTTGTCTCTATGACTGTTGGGCCCCACTAGCAGATTAGAGTAAATCAAATGTTTTATTAAAAGGTGTCTATGACATGTGGGACCCACTGGCAGTAGGCCCCGCATGTCAGTTGACCAGTCAACCTGACAGGTGGGTCCCATCTATAAGTTTGACCCATTCAAAGATTCCTTGTGGATAATGTTAGAATTATTAATAAAAGTAAAATCCAGAAATTCTTTTAAATTGAATGAAACTTTGAAAATCAATAACTTTTAAACCGTAACTCCGAGGAGGATAATTTATATATGAAACTTGATCAGAAAAATATAACGAATACGAAAATACGCCATCCATACCCCCACCACACCCCTCTAACATACTGCACACGAGACATTCCCCCTCCGATTGCATTGTCCGGTAATTACCCGGTACCGGTAAAACTTTCCGGATGGAAATCTTCTGAACATAAAAGTTGTGAAGAATACATCAAAGATCACGGATACACTATCCACACGTCTGTCAGGTATTCACGACACTCCCGACATGGAACCTTCCCCCTCCGGGCCGTCTGTCGATAATCACCCGGAGCCGGTAGTTCATCCCCGGATGAATTCCCGCCCCGAGCAATACACCTTGCGATGCGTTAGAACACCGTTAACATTACATTTGCCATGCCTTGTATTTGTATTTCTATTATTGCCGTGTATTTGTTGTTTCTCCCCCCTCTTATTGTCCGATAGACCCGGCGACCGCTGCCGATGCCCCTGTGATCGACTACTTCGTCGACGACCCTACCCCTACCGTCAAGCTTGCAGGCAAGCATAGCCATTCTCTTACCTAGATATAGCCTATCTTTTCCGTACATTTCTTGCACTAGGCATTGTTACTGCTGCTGCTACGATTACAATCATATTCAATTGCATAGCCTGTTTTTCTCGCCCCTTGATGTAACTCCTTTATCCTATGCTGCCTTTAAGTATATATATTATTCAGCAGTGAGCCCTGCTCATTGTTAGTCTACTAGGATTAGATAGCGGGTCGTGAACACTCTGGGAGTGAATGCGGATATGATGATTATAACTGCACAGGTACGGTACAATGCAGACACTGCCTAAGGCCCCTACCTCGGCTCCGCTGAGCCACATCAAGTGGAGCTATCGAGGAGTAATCCTCGTACTCCACTCATTGCTGACTCTCTATAGCCGCTCTAGGGTCCTTATCCCCGGTTGTCCTTAAGGTAAGAAGTCGGGCGACCCAACGGTGCTCGCGAGCGGTATTGCGTTGGGAACGACAGGGAGGGTACGACCGACGTTACTAGCGTTCTTGGCCCCTACTTGTATCTCGCGAGAGTTACCAAACCACGAAAGTCGAGCTCTACCAAGAGCACTCGTGAGACAAGGTAAGGACACGGTTCACCTTGTTGGTAACCGCAGAGACTTGGTGGGACGACAGGGCAGGCACCGATGTACTGGTGGCCCTGATTGTTGTCATTGTTCGCGGGTCAGTTAAGTCGATGCAACGATAACGGTTGTCACGCAGGTTACTTAAAATGCTAAATGGTTCGGCGGATGACTTGAGAGACCCGTTGGTCTGTACGCACTACCTACATGTGGGATTACGGTGTGGGCCCTCTGCGTCGTAGTTTTTCCGAAAACTCTTCAGATGTCAGCAGTACCACGGGCAGATTGCCGGGAAGCGGTCTTGTCTTACTTGCTGCAGCAAGTGTTTTTGGATTTTTATTTGCTTCACCGGCCAGTCTCGTACCGTGCAGGAGCGTGCAAGGGTGAGGGACCTAGACCCCTTGGCGCATAGGATATAGTCCGGCGGATGGCCTCTCTGCTGAGCGTAGGATGACCTGCGATGTGTCGGAGAGCCTCGGTGGGGCATTCCCTAACAAGGTGTACGCCACCCTGGAGATCCGAGCGTGCAGGCTGAACAGTAGTGCACCCCTGCAGGGAGTTTAATCTATTCTAATAGCTGTGTCCACGGTAACAGGACACTTTATGCTGAAGCTGGACCTTACCACTACAAACTACTACTATTAATCTGTTGGTTCCGGGTTTTCTTCCTCGCAGGGAGGTCGAGGAGGGGAACTCGGAGGCATTATTATTAGTAATCATTACAGCTTACTATTATACAATGTTGCAGAAAATTCTGCTTCATTGTTACTTTATGCTTTATATAAAATGTCGGTTGATTCTCTTCTCATCTGCAAGACTCGTCAGAAGATGCTAGTCTTCGATAGGCCTAGCTTCTTACCCTTATTCTGATTTCTATCTTGAAGTCCACTATATATACAGCCTCCCCTTTCCATTGATACAAATGCATAAATGCTTAGTAGCGGACGTAAGACTCGCGGGTATGCTAGATACTCACCTTTGCTTTAGTTCCCCCTTTATTTTTTGCCTGATCGGCCGCTGCAGTCGACGTTGGAGCATTGGAGTCCAGGAGCAGGAGATCCCCGATGCCGACCACCGCAACATGAAGATCCTCGATGCCTTCTATGACGTCGAGTTCCCCGTTGACCAGGAGTAGTTTGGAGGTTCCCAGGCAGGAGGCCTCGCCTTTTCGATCTGTTGTTATTTGTGCTAGCCTTCTTAAGGCAGATCATGTGTACCCTGTGTCTGTACTCAGATACTATTGCTTCCGCTAACTTTGTTCTTTCGAGCTATTATATTCGAGCCCTCGTGGCCCCTGGCTTGTACTAAACAGCTTGTATTATTTTATTTGTAGAGTTGTGTTTTGATATCTCACCGTGAGTCCCTAATCTCAGTCGTGTACCTTGCATGTATGATTACTGTACACGGTCTGATTTTGGGGGCGTCACAAGTTGGTATCAGAGCCAACTGCCTGTAGGACACCCCTTCCAACTCCTTGGTCGAAGTCGAGTCTAGTCGTTGCAAAACTATTTTACTAACAGTGTCGTGTGGCTTATCGGCCCACGTCGCAAACTGGGTGGTATTGGGATCTTTTTCTTTGCATCTTTACTCTGGGATTCTGATGTCTCTTCTATTTCGGATTAAAGGTTTTGCTAACTCTAACTCTAGGTTCTCGTAACTACTTCCTCCCGGAGAGCCCTCATCACAGATGATGACCTAATTCCCCAGAGGATGCCGAAGGTATTCTTCAATGAATTGTCGAGACCCTATGTGCCCATCGCCTTAACAATTCCCTGCCACCGATAAGTTGGTATGTATAACCACATACACCTTCCGTTCATCCATTCAACCCCAGTTGCTCTTGTGTTCACAAGATGCATCGTAATACTTTCCATTGATTTGGGAATCCTTTGAGCCTACTGCCTTGCAGTTTCTTTTCACCCTGCGGGTAATTCCTCACATTTATCGAGGATCCGTTCATCCGAAGTTGTTCCTGTGATTCCCAAAACTACTTCGAAATACTATTCGATCTCGCAACAATCCTCGATAGCCTACTGCTTTGGAGATTCTTCTTACCTGCTTGCACTATGATTAATCCCATTTGTCTTGTGGTCTTCGGTGACCTCCCTTGGCATTTCCATTCCGACCTGTTGAATCATCGTGTGCGCGAATGCACGCAGTCATCGATTCACCCTATGAATTCATTCTTTCAGCTCAGACGTCATTCCGGACATGATCTGGATCTAGGCGAGTCAAACCTTCCTTGATTGTCCGTCTTTTGTACATCGTAATTCCTTTGTACTCCAGTGTCGAACTATTCAAATGCTTCTATCTCCGATGTCTTTGCATTATTTCTTCTTATGGTTGAGTACCGATACTCACACCAGACTCTTTGTACACCGCCTGACCTTTTGGTGGATTACTACTTGTTGTTCCCTTGTGCCCTAAGTCATTGATGAATTTCCCCTGATACAAGATGCCTTTCGCTAATAGTATCATCTACTTCATGTCGTCAGCCTTCTGCTTTCGAACTGGTATCCCTCGCTTATGATGTTTGTTATATGGGTTTCAAAATGCCCCAATGGGTTAAACCTACACTTCCCTAATCTGTATGAACCGAAACTTCTACCGGTTATACTCTACTGGTGTTATTCGAGATAAATTTTTAAATGCTACAAATTCATCGACAACGAGAAGTGAATGAAGGGCTATGCGTTGAAGAAGTGGGAGTCGACCTTGAACTTGTGTTCATGCCCATGGATACTATGTAGAACTTATCATGAAAGCTTCTTGTAAAAGGAATTGTCCCATTGGTATAAATTCTGTTGCACCTATGATCCTCGATTCTACCTTCGAGTATTACCTCCTGGTATCTCGATGATATCATGCCTTTGCACTACATCTTATGAATTATGATGAAACAATGTCTATCCCTGTCATAGCCATTTCATGGTTCTGGGTTGTCGTCAACCGGGAACACCGAATACTTTTGCTTCACCATTCCTTTTTGCTTGATGTCGCCGTTGTTCAATTGTAATTCTTGAAACCTTTTTGACATGATGTGTTGTGGTCATCATCGACATCTTGGCTTCTCCCATTCGTTTATTGAATTCATGATGAGAAATACCATCCTTGCCCCTCGATGAGTTGTGTTATCATCGACAACCTCCCTTGACTCCCGGCATGCCAATACAAACTTGTTCATGTATATCTTGCTCTGCTTTCCCTTGGGAAAGATATACACCTGATACTGGTGTATCATCAGAATTTCATTTCCATTGGTCTGATTAACGTTTCTTTTAAGATAAATTGTCTGAGCAGTGATAATTCCTTGATTATGTAAACACTTCGGTGTACTACTTAGTTTGTACTCCCTGTTACTACTATTCATAAAATTTTGGTAACCACCGATGGATGAGAACTTTGCCTATTGGTCCGCCTCGTCTTAACGAGCAGGAAAATGGTTCTCTTTGTCCCTCGCCCTTGGTACCGACGTTGTTGTCGACATAGCTAACAAGCTGTTCTCTGACGTACCTTGCAACTTGATCGCATTGTTTGTCACCACCCTTCTTATTCAATGTGGGCCCATAACCCACAGTTCTACAGGATCGAAACCTGACTCTCTTGTACCTTTCAGTTCTCGAGGTTATTCCTCTTGCTTGACCTCGTATGAAATTCACGAGTCCTCTACCTTATGATGTTCAATTCGATATAAGACTCGGTGCTTATGCCTGGTGTTCTGGACCCCTTTTTCATCATCCGTCCTCGGCATCGAATGCATGCCTATCCGCTTGAAAACTTCTCATGCCTTCTTTTGTTTCTCTTGATGTATCTCCCTGAGTTTAAATCGTGAGATACTTTATACCCATTTCCTCAGACGACCTCGATTGATTAACCGGGTGCCGATCTGAACCCCTTAAGTTTTCCCTCCTACCCTATTCGTAGGTACGATGAGGACCCCGAAGAAAGAAAGACAACTCCGACATGTTGCACCGATGCAGAGAAATGAAGACATCAACGTGAAGGATTAACTTCTTCGGGAAGGACAACAAGAACCAGAAGAATCGTTAGAATACGAAATCGAAGCTTTACCCCTTTCACTACCTTTAATTCTCGGGACGAGAATTCTTTGTAGTGGGGGAGATTTGTAACACCCCGGGTGTCACGCTACAGTAATCACCTTATCTAATGCCAAGTCATCATGATTATGCTAATACTGATCACCCTTGACCATGGCTTGTTCCAAAATTCAACCTAATAAAAAATTCCAAAACAAGTGGAAATTAAACTTGACCCAAAAATTATACAAACAATTTTATAAAATGCCAAATAATCAGTAGGTCATATTAGAATTGGTTTATGGATTTATTACAGTGTTTTACTTATTTAAACAAATACGAACAGTAGAAAAACAACCCCCTTTAATCATTTCATAATTAGATAAAAATCCAAAAGCTTTTTATTAATGCTCAAACTTTTTGTAGCAGTGTACTATATTGCAACATAAATGTGGGAGCTAGTTGCACCTTTTATTCAAACCAAATAATAACTAATCAAAATATGAACAGAAAGGAAAAACTAAAAAGAAAACAAAAAAAATGCAAAAATGCAAAATAATACACAGGGCAACCCCCTCCTAGCCCAGCCCATCCCCACCCACCTCCTTCGCCCTGCCACTCCTGTTCACCCGACCCATATCCATGGCGACCCGGGAGGCCGTCGCAGCCGAACCTGCTAGCTGTCGCGTCGCTACAGTGCCGGCGAGGGAAGGATAAGGGCGCCCCCAGTGCCCCGTGGGCAAGGCAGATCTTTCCCTCCTCTCTCCCTCATGCTCTCTCTCTCCCCCGTGAAGAACTAACGATGCCGCTGCCGTGGGCGCGCACCGGCGAGCACGCGTAGCCACTGACCTCCCCGAGCAAAACCGTCGTGTCCATTGCGTCTGTCGTCCTCGTCTTCGTCGCCTTGTAGAAGAACTCGAGCCCGAAGCCCCCCCCCCCGGCCTGCGAATTGGCGCCTTCTTCAACCTCGGAACCGCCGGCAGGCGACTTGGATTCCGACTGCCCCGCACCTCCCCGCGCCCGCTTCCCAGACCCTACGTGTTCTCGGTGAGCTTGCGCGTCGAATGCCCCCTTTTCCCTTCCGTTTAGCCGCTCCGGTCGCCGTCTCCCGCATCGCCATGCTCCGGCCGCTGCCTTGCTACACGTCGCCGTCATTTTAGTCCACCCCGGCGAACACTTCGTGCCCCTGTAGAAGCGCGGTGCTGCCCCCGTCCCATTCCACCCATCTGCCGCTCGAAACGGTCGCCGGAGCCCTCTCCCCGTGGGTCGCCCGCGTGCCCCTGCGTCGGTCTCCACTGTTCTTGCCATGGACGCGCGTCCAGGGGCTTGTGAGCCTCCATGGCCGCGACCTCGCGCGCGCCTGGACAAGCGTGGCCATGTCCCGCCACCGCGGCCTCCTCCCCTCCCCCCTCGCCTCGCCCGAGCGGACTCGCCGGCGGGCACGGCTATGAAAGTCGTGGGGCAAACCCCCTCCCTCTCTCTCAATGTCCAATGGGCCCGAGGCCAGTTAATTAGGTTAAAAAAATTTGTTAGGCATGACCCCCTTGTTAAGATTAAAGATAACGGTTTAGTTAATCCCTCACCCGGCAATGACAGGTGGTCCCATTCATTAAGTTAATCTACTAGCTAATTAAAAATGGTTAATTATACTTGTGTTTATGACTGTTGGGCCCCACTGGCAGATTAGAGTAAATAAAATATTTTATTAAAACGTGTTTATGACATGTGGGACCCACTAGTCAGTAGGCCCCGCATGTCAGTTGACTAGTCAACCTGATAGGTGGGTCCCATTTGTAAGTTTGACCCATTCAAAGTTTCCTTGTGGATATTGTTAGAATTATTAATAAAAGTAAAATCCAGAAATTCTTTTAAATTAAATAAAACTTTGAAAATCAATAACTTTTAAACTGTAACTCCGATGAGAATAATTTGTATATGAAACTTGATCAGAAAAATATAACGAATACGAATACCCCATCCATACCCCCACCACACCCATCTAACATACCGCACAGGAGACATTCCACCTCCGATTGCACTGTCCGGTAAGTACCCGGTACCGGTAAAACTTTCCGGATGGAAATGTTCTGAACATAAAAGTTGTTAAGAATACATCAATGATCACGGATACACTATCCACACGTCTTTCAGGTATTCACGACACTCCCGACATGGAACCTTCCCCCTCCGGGCCGTCTGTCGATAATCACCCGGAGCCGGTAGTTCATCCCCGGATGAATTCCCGCCCCGAGCAATACACCTTGCGCTGCGTTAGAACACCGTTAACATTACATTTGACATGCCTTGTATTTGTATCGCTATTATTGCCGTGTATTTATTATTTCTCCCCCCCTCTTATTGTCCGATAGACCCGGCGACCGCTGTCGATGCCCCTGTGATCGACTACTTCGTCAACGACCCTACCCCTACCGTCGAGCTTGCAGGCAAGCAGTGCCATTCTCTTCCCCAGATATCGCCTATCTTTTCCGTACATTTCTTGCACTAGGCATTGTTACTGCTGCTGCTACAATTACAATCCTATTCAATTGCATAGCCTGTTTTTGTCGCCCATTGATGTACCTCCTTTATCCTATGCTGCCTTTAAGTATATATATTATTCAGCAGTGAGCCCTGCGCATTGTTAGTATACTAGGATTAGATAGCGGGCCATGAACACTCTGGGAGTGAACGCGGATACGATGATTTTAACTACACAGGTACGGTACAATGCAGACACCGCCTAAGGCCCCTACCTCGGCTCTGCCGAGCCACATCAAGTGGAGCTATCGAGGAGTAATCCTCGTACTCCACTCGTTGCTGACTCTGTATAGCCTCTCTAGGGTCCTGAGCCCCGGTTGTCCTTAAGGTAAGAAGTCAAGCGACCCAACGGTGCCCGCGAGCGGTATTGCGTTGGGAACGACAGGGAGGGTACGACCGACGTTACTGGCGTGCTTGGCCCCTGCTCGTATCTCACGAGAGTTACCAAACCACGAAAGTCGAGCTCTACCAAGAGCACACGCGAGACAAGGTAAGGAGACGGTTCACCTTGTTGGTAACCGCAGAGACTTGGTGGGACGACAGGGCAGGCACCAATGTACTGGTGGCCCTGACTACTGTCGTTGTTCGCAGGTCAGTTAAGTCAAGGCAACGATAACGGTTGTCACGCAGGTTAATTAAAATGCTAAATGGTTCGGCGGATGACTTGAGAGACCCGTTGGTCTGTACGCACTACCTACACGTGGGACTACGGTGTGGGCCCTCCGCGTCGTAGTTTTCCGAAAGCTCTTCAGACGTCAGCAGTACCAAGGGCTGATTGCCGGGAAGCGGTCTTGTCTTATTTGCTGCAGCAGGTGTTTTTGGATTTTCTTTTGCTTCACCGGCCAGTCTCGTACCGTGCAGGAGCTTGCAAGGGTGAGGAACCTAGACCCCTTGGCGCATAGGATATAGTCCGGCGGATGGCCTCTCTGCTTTGCCTAGGATGAACTACGATGTGTCGGATAGGCTTGGAGGGGTATTCCCTATCAAGGTGTACGCCACCCTGGAGATCCGAGCGTGCAGGCTGAACAGTAGTGCATCCCAGCAGGGAGTTTAATCTATTCGAATAGCCGTGTTCACGGTAACATGATGCTTTATGCTGAAGCTGGACCTTACCACTACAAACTACTACTATTAATCTGTTGGTTCCGGGTTTTCTTCCTCGCAGGGAAGTCGAGGAGGGAAACTCGGAGGCATTATTATTAGTAATCATTACAACTTACTATTATACAATATTGCAGCAACTTCTGCTTCATTGTTACTTTATGCTTTATATAAACTGTTGGTTGATTCTATTCTCATGCTGCAAGACTCATCAAAAGATGCTAGTCTTCGATAGGCCTAGCTTCTTACCCTTATTCTGATTTCTATCTTGCAGTCCACTATATATACAGCCTCCCCTTTCCATTGATACAAATGCATAAATGCTTAGTAGCGGACGTAAGACTCGCGGGTATGCTAGATACTCACCTTTGCTTTATTTCCCCCTTTATGTTTTGCCTGATCGGCCGCTGCAGTCGACGTTGTAGCCTTGGAGTCCAGGAGCAGGAGATCCCCGATGCCGACCACCGCAACATGAATATCCCCGATGCCTTCTACGATGTCGAGTTCCCCGTTGACCAGGAGTAGTTTGGAGGTTCCCAGGCAGGAGGCCTCGCCTTTTCGATCTGTTGTTATTTGTGCTATCCTTCTTAAGGAAGATCATGTGTACCCTGTGTCTGTACTCAGATACTATTGCTTCCGCTAACTTTGTGCTTTCGAGCTGTTATATTCGAGCCCTCGTGGCCCCTGGCTTGTATTAAACAGCTTGTATTATTTTATTTGTAGAGTTGTGTTGTGATATCTCACCGTGAGTCCCTAATCTCAGTCGTGTACCTTGCGTGTATGATTACTGTACACGGTCTGATTTTGGGGGCGTCACAGTCTTTGCGCGCAAGCAGGGGATAGGGAAATACGAGAGAAAAAAGTAATTGTTGTTGAGAACAACTATCTACTAAAGTTTCACACTTGGTCTCCTTTGGATTCTTATCTTGACTCGTCCCCAGACCACAAGTCAGGTACAAGTCAAACTGATCCACTCCCTTTAGATATTTTGAGCACGCATGCAATGGATGAGCGTGAGCAAGAAAGTTGACACCTAAAAGGAGAAACAGAAAGAAGGTGGAGGAGGAAGACAAAATGGTGTGAAAGGCTCACATCAATGAGGACGATCATAGGCGAGAGAAGGCCATATGATAGATATGATGTGAGGAGTAGGGATTGCCATGCAACGGATGCACATGTGAGCTAAAAGCTCTCCAAGGGAACTAGTGGGGGTGCATCCAACTTGCTTGCTTAAGAATACCTAGAGCTCGTTTGAGGAGGCTCATCATTGGAATATACAGGCCAAGTTTTATAGTGTGAAGGTCGCTACATAGCTATATGCATGATGATGATCTCTATGGAGTACAAGGGATAGAGGATGAAGTACTAGTGTGGATCTCTCAAAAGGAATAGTAGTGTGCCCCTTCTCTCTATTTATTTCTTTTTCTCTTTTTTCTATTTTTTTTGTATTTTTTGGTGGCCTCAATGGCTCTTTCTATTTAACTCTCATTTGTCCACTTTGGGTTCTTTTGATTTTGTCCTCTTTGGGATCTTTTCCTCACTTTAGGGGCAACACTCTATATTTTACAAGAAAATAGGAGATCTTTCACACTTTACAAAGGTACTCACATAAAGAAGATATAACTATCATGATGCAAATGTATGACTGTCGGGACCCGGGGTTAGCGTATGCAAGCCTCGCTACAACACAATCATATGGAGAGCCGAGAACCGTACCCACTTGTCTAAGCAGACAAGGCCAAGCACAGAACGTTCTCGGAAAGCATCGAACGTGAGGGGCATCCCATCCAGGCCGGATGATCAACTGAAATGGGTCCTCATCGTCCGCACACAAATCTAAATGATATGGGTGATGAACTCCCATACTCATAGACAAGTCGCCTCAACCATACTATCGATTGTATTATAACCCTTACATAGACTTACTCCAGCCCGATCACTTAGTCGGGGTCTAGGGCGGGCTCGATCATACATCAAAGTGTGCACGAGACAGAGTCTCGAACAATCGCATCGCGATGCCCCAAGCTGCGCACATCTAAGGGCCACTTGGTGTATAACAGACCGCCAGCCAGATCACAACTAAGGTCTTGAAAACCCATACAAAGACATGCATGTTATAAACATACACGCAGCACACATGCCTTGTATGAACAGCAGGTATCATTGCAATTCTCTACAAAGTATACATCTTGATTTATAACTCTTACAGAGTGCACACAGAGATCACAAGCATGTGATCCAACATTACAACAAACAAGTGGAAGCAAAGTAGGTCTGAGTACAGACAAGTTTAACAAATGGCTTAGAGAAGCCTTATCTAAAAACAAGCCCTCCACGAGGGAACCAGTCGTCTGACTGGGACTACACTAGCTTGGTCTTGGTCCGAGTCTTCAATCTTCGAGCTTCGGTTATAAGCCACCATAGGGGTCGGTGGTTCATCTAAAACATAGATTAAGCAAACGTGAGTACAAAATCGTACTCAGCAAGACTTACATAGGAGCTATACTACTCATGCACATGTATCAAGGTAAAGGGAGGTGGGGTTTCACTTGCAGAAGTGCCAGCTTTGACTTGGCTAATCCTGAACTACGAGTACCAGACTTGAGGTAAGAAGCGTACATGAGTCCACTACATCTCTTCAACCAATTACACCACTATGGTTACTTCCTCGACTTCCCCACGAGAAGCACACCATAGCACTCACGCTTATCTTGGTGTGTTTTAGAAGTATCCAGTTCAAGTTGTCTAATAATCGAGCACAGCTCTCCAAGCAGTCCTTAACCGCGGACGCGGCTATTCGAATAGTTTTGTTAACCTTGCAAGGGTGTACCGCTACACACACGTGTCATCAGTTACCGCCTTTTGCGTGTCACCGTTCAAGAGATGACAGCGATGGTGCCACCACAACACTTCGCCCACTGCTCCGTTCTAGTCCAGAGAGTCGCCTATCTCGGCCGAGGTTCCAGTACAGCCTCAAACGATGTGTGCAGGGTCCCAAGCCGGTCTTGAAAAGCCGTTCATCCACTTCGCAGACCGTGCCACAGCCCTACCAGAACTCCGAACTACTGCGACTCTTGGGGTTCGAACGGGGTGAGGTACTAGGATGAGAGGGGTCAGTGAGCCCAATGTGTGGTTGTACTCTTAATCTTGGATCACCACACAAGAACTCGGACTTAAGGCAGTGTTCAACGAGACAACCCACTGTGTACTCCTACACAACCTCTCATCGTTCACCTTGTATTAGGGTAGATTCACCAACACATTTCACTTTCATCAACACCATGTTTATCATAATCCCGACTCACATCATAAGCAACCTCATTGTACCACTAAGCATGCAATAAGCAGTAACAGTTGCAGGGGTCACATGATATCAACCAACTCCTACATCTGCTAGGATTGTGGTTTGCTTACTACTGTGACAAGATGATAGGTCATGCAAAGGATATGGGTTCAACTATGCGATAGAAACGTTACATGGTGATCATCCTAAACAATGCATAAGCGAGACATGAGAGGGAAGTGGGATTTTATCGACATGATCAATGGGGTTTTGCTTGCCTTGCTGACGAGGTTTCGATAACGGTGTCTTCAACGAAGGGGGCAGCCTCCTGCTCTGGTTCCACCTCTACTCGACAAACAACAAACAAGGAAGCAATATAAATACAATGCACAAACACATGGTTGAAGGTTGAAACTTGAAGTATATGTTTCTGATGTGTTTGGGCAATTCCATTTAAATGGATTATATTGCAAATTGAATTGCAAATTCAAACTCCAATTTGAATTCAAACTAACCAAGTTGCATGTGACATGGTTTGATCATTTTGAACCTTCTTCAAATGTGTATGATATGCCTCTGATGTGTGGTTGAATTGTAGCATAATTCCAAGGTCCAAGTTGCAATATCATTTGAATTGAATTTGAATTAATTTCAAATAAATCAAATGACATATGCTACTGGTCCAATTTTAAAATCAACTCAAACAAAGTTGAAAGTTGCATATTTGGATAGATAATTTTCTCCTGATCATTTTTCATATATTATTTGTCCAATTTGGAGTTAATATGAATTTTCTATGAATTTTCAAAGTTTGGGGTATTTTCTGGAATTTCTGGAATTTCTATAAATCAATTTATTCTGGAAAAATCAATTATTGCGTCATACTGATGCAAGCATGACATCAGCAGGGGTCTGACTGGTGGGGTCCAGTGGTCAGTGGGTTTTAAATTAACCCGGTTAGTTAAACTAACCAGGGGGTTTAGTTAGTGGCCTTGGGCCCACGGGTCAGTCTCACCAGGGGGTCATTAGCACCTAATCTAATGGCGGCCACGTCAGCGCTGCCGGCGACGAGGCTCCGGCGAACCAGAGCACGCCGGAGTGCACGGGAACGCGCTCTGGGCACGCAATTGACGCGCCGATGACACCAAACGAGAGCTGGGACCGAGACGCATCGCATGGAGCCATCCAGGGGGGCTGGAACTCACCGGAGCGACGCCGGCGTCAAGCCCTAGCGGCGGCCGTGGCTCGGGCTCGAGGAAAAGCTTGATGTGGAGCTCCACTTGAAGCAACAAAGGGATAAATCGACGCAGTGGAGCGTGGCGAAGACGACTGACAAGGAGGTGAGCTCGATTTCGTTACAGGTGGGCGTCGCCATGGATCCCGGCGGCGAGAAGCTCCGGCTCCCATGGCGGATTTTGCTAGAGAGGTGGAGGGAGACGAAGGAACGGCTCGGGTGAACCGTGAGCTCACCGTGAGTTCAACGGAGGCAGTGGCGTGGTCGGAGAGGGTCTGTGGCCGGAGTAATCGACGACGGCGACTTGCGGGTCCGGCGAGCTCTCGGTGAAACGTGCGTCATCCTGTGGCTCAATTAGGACGCCATCTTCTCCAGATCGGGGTAAACGGCGACGCTGCGCATGATGGACATGGTGGGTGGCCTTCTCGTCGACGGTGGCTGCGGCTTCTCACGGCGATGAACTCCAGCGGCGTTCTGCCGATTTGGGGGAACCGTGTCGGGGGCAGGAGAGCGTTCGAGAGGAGGGGGAAGTGACGCGGCAGTCTTTCCTGGTCTTCGTGGCGAGAAGAGGAGGCTTGGAGACGACTGGAACACCGAGGGCATCGTCGTGGCGGTCGCCGGCCGTGGCATGCTCGACAGCGAGCTGCTTCGGCTGGCGGGGAGGAAGATGCCAAGGAGGGTTGGGCTGGGCTAGGCTGGCTGGGCTGTGGGGCGACAAGTTGGGCCAAATGGCCAGGTAAGTCCTTTTCCCTTTTTCTTTTCTGTTTTCTTTCTGTCATTTGTTCTGTTTAGCTAAATAAAATAGCTAAACATTTTATTAAATGCTGAAAAAATTTATATGGCTTCATAGCAATATAGACTAGCCACTTATAAAGTTTCAACATTTTTAAAATTCAAAACATTTCAATTTTAAATCAAATAGGGTATTTATCTAATTTCTAAGCCATTATTTGAAAATTAGAAAATTCCATGAGCATGGGATTGCTCCCAAACCATTTTTAAAATGATCAGCACCATTTATAGGAATTTTCCAAATGTTCAAATGATTTTTGAAAAAAGATTTTTATCTGGCCATTTGATTTAATTTCTCAGGGCTTTCTTTTCCCCATTTTTGAATTGCAATTTGAATTTTTTTTGCATGAATGCAAGGTACCTCTGAACCTAGTACATACCTAACTTGGGGTTGTGACAATGACATGGAGATCAAGTCATGAGAAGATGGATGTTGCATGGCAATGTATCTCGGAAAGGCTATGGAAATGCCTTGTAGGTAGGTATGGTGGCTGTTTTGAGGAAAGATATAAGGAGGTTTATGATGACAGAGTGTATCGTGCCAAGGGTTTGGATGCACCGGCGAAGTATGCGCCAACTCTCAAGCTGAGAAAGGGAAATGCACGGTACCGAAGAGGCTAGAAAAAGTATAGGTGGGTGGAAGTGTCAACTTTCGAATACACACATTAGTCCGAAGAACTCATGCACTTTTTATCGGTAACTCTCAATCTAATCAGGAGGTTCACAGAGAGACAAGTATCCCGAGGAGGAGTGTATGGGGGTTTGGTTATCCTTGCGCATCCTCGACTCATGGTACGTGACTGTTCTTGAATATTCGAACCCTCCAGAGGTTAGTGATCCATCTAGTAGCTAGAGTTCTCAACAAGGGGTTTTTGGTTTTCGAAAAACACATGGATTCTCCAAAATACGACATCTATCACTAATAGGCTCGAGCTATTGACACCAAAAGTTCAAACATTACTCTATTCAATACCTCAAAACTATTGCAAGTTACTACTACAAAGAGAAAAGCAACTTTAACTACCTACTTCTAGTCAAGACACAAAACTCAGTGCAACAGGAAAACTCTCTAACAAGATAAAACATGCAACCTATAGAAACTTCAACCTAAAACAAAAGTAAAGCTCTAGAAAAAACTAAAGCACTACAACTAAACAGAGCAGCAACTAAGAAAAGAAAAAGAACAACTCACAGCTAAAAGGATAAGCATGCAAATCCTATGAGGAGTTCTAGTTCAAGTGGAGCGTGTGTATCTCCCACAAAAAAGAGTAAGTAAGATGGGATCTAACTATTACAAAAAAGGATAAGCATGCAAATCCTACAGAAAACAAAGCAAAACAAGCCTAGAAAAGTAAAGAGCGAGACGCTCCAAATATAGCACACAACGCATGAAGCGATAAAAATATAGTGCAACGAGAGACGAACTGATAATTGTTGATGAAGAAGGGGATGCATGGGGGCATCCACAAGCTTAGACACTTGAGTCTCCTTGAATATTTATTGGGGGTGCACATGGGCATCCCCAAGCTTGAGCGATTGACACTCCAAGACATCGCACACTTGAAAACTCCCTTCATACATAACTCATTATAGATTGATTAGAGAGTTTAGTACCCTAATAAAATAATTTTTCTCCACTGGAAATAAAGATAATCTTGAAGAGCTTCTGTTTCCAAAGATTTCCAAAAAGTTTTTGCAAAGAAAAAGCAAGCTTAAGGTTTGCAATAGTAAGGAGAGACAAAACGTGGCAGAATCTGTGAAAAACAGAACAACAGATAGAAAAGAATTTTTTAGGGATACTTCTGCAACTCAAATAAAAAAACTCAGAACATACGCAAGTTTCGTAATTGTATAGAGCACGCTTTGTAAAAAAGTCAGCACAAAAAGATGAAATGGGATTTTTCTCTGATTTTTCTAGTCACGAGGACAGAATCTGTTTTCTGCACAACATGTCACAACTTTCACTTCCCTTGTCGTATGAGACTATAAAAGGCAACAAACTTGAAAAGTAAAGATACAATGATTTTGCTACAGTAGTAACAATCATCAAGACCACTAAAAACAGAAGAAAAGCAAAAATACAAACCTAAATTCGTTGTGGGTTGCCTCCCGAAAGCGCTTCTTTAAAGCCATTAGCTAGGCTTAATGCAAAAGATCAAGTTTTTTTCAAGAGAATAACTAGCCCGTGTGACGGACTCAAAAGGTAACTTAATCTTTTTCCTAGGGAAATGTTCCATCCCTTTATTGAGAGGGAATTGGAATTTGATATTCCCCTCTTTCATGTCAATAACAGAACCAACTGTGCAAAGAAAAGGACGTCCCAAAATAATTGGACAAGAAGGTTCACATTAAATGTCCATAATAGTAAAATCAACGGGAAAATAATTGTCATGGACAATGATAAGAACATCGTAGATCTTCCCCAAAGGTTTCTTTATGGAAGAATCAACAAGACGAACACCAAAAGAACAAGGATCAAAAGGTTTCAATTCAAGCATATCATACATTCTTTTGGGCATAACAGAGGTACTTGCTCCAACATCACAAAAAGCATAACAAGAGAAGTTATTCTATTTGATTTTTATCATAGGATCCCAACCATCTTCTAGCTTCCTAGGTATGGAGGCTTCTAGTCTAAGCTTCTCCTCCCTAACTTTGATTAGAGCATTTGTGATATGCTCTGTGAAGGCAAGATTAAGTGTGCTAGTGTGGGGGTCTCTAGACATCTTGTGTAGAAAACCAATAACTTCAGATAAAGTGCAGTTGTCAAAGTTTAAATCACTACTATCTATCAAGGAGGTAGTGATATCATTTAAGCTTACTTGTTTGAAAGCCTCTATGTTCATAGAGGTTTCTTCACCTATGGTTGAGGTGGTAGCATCACCATTGATAGGTCCAGTGGGACTAGGGGTGTGATGGGAGCTAATAGTTTGGACATCCTCAACTACTTGGATAGTAGCTACTGTGTGGTAGGTAGGAAGCCTCTTAATTCTATCCTCTTCCTCTTTTTCTCTAGCACATCTCTCATTAAGTTTAGCCATCATCCTAATATTTTCATTGATTTGTAACTGGATAGCATTAATAGGAGTGACCTTACTCTCCTCAAGGGGAGAGGTTCTGATTTTTAACATCTCAACATCAAGGGCTAAGTTATCTACCTTCAAACAAAGATTATCTAATTTAGCTAGTTTTTCTTCCACATTCTTGTTGAAGGCTTTTTGGGTAGTGATAAAGTCTCTAAGCATACTCTCTAGTTCAGAGGTGGGGTTCTTGTTGCTAGGGTAGGTGTTGTTGTTCCCATAAGTGGATTGAAACGGTCTAGGATTACTAGCAAAGTTGCTCCTATAAGCATTATTATTAAAGTTGTTTCTAGAGATAAAGTTCACATCTACTTGATCCTGAGTAATCAAATAATTTAAAGGAAAATTTTGAGGATCAATAGGAGCTTGCTTGGTAAGTAGAGACATGATAAGGTCAACCTTTTCATTTAGAGAGGAGATCTCCTCGACAGAATTTACCTTCTTACCAGTTGGAGATCTTTCGGTGTGCCACTGAGAGTAGTTCAGCATCATCTCGTTAAGTAGCTTTGTGGCAGCACCAAGTGTGGTCAACATAAAATTTCCTCCCGCGGCCGAATCTAACAGGTTCCGCGAGGTAAAGTTCAAGCCTGCATAAAGAATCTGGATAACCATCCAGGTAGTCAGTCCATGTGTAGGGCAGTTCTTGACAAGCGTCTTCATACGATCCCATGCCTGGGCAACGTGTTCACTATCCAATTGCCTGAAATTCATAATGTTACTCCTCAATTGAATAATTTTAGAAGGGGGATAGTACTTCCCGATAAAAGCATCCTTGCACTTATCCCAAGAATCTATGCTATTCTTAGGCAAGGATTGAAACCAGATTTTAGCTTCATCCCTTAAAGAGAAAGGAAAAAGCTTAAGATTAACAATTTCACCATCTACTTCTTTGTACTTTTGCATATCACAAAGCTCAATAAAATTATTTAAATGCAAAGAAGCATCATCTCTAGCACCAGAGAATTGATCTTTCATAACAAGGTTTAGCAAAGCAGGTTTAATCTCATAAGAAGGTGCTGAAGTAGCAGGTGTAGAAATAGGAGGGCAGATAAAGTCACTGTTGTTGTGACTAGTGAAGTCACACAACTTAGTGTTTTCATTGGAACCCATAGTAGTAGCAGGTATTTTTGGTATTTTTGATAAGGGACACAAGTAAAACTGAAAGGTAAACTAACAAGACTAAAAAGCAAAGATAAAAGATAGTGTGCAACTCCCCTATCTTGTAGGATGGAGTCCCCGGAAACGGCGCCAGAAAACTTGGTGATGGCAAGAGAGTGTTATACTCTTCAAGCCCTCGTTGATTACCCTAAGTGCATGGTTGGATATATAGTGCAGCAGCAAGTTTTCCCTTGGAAAACATACCAAGGTTTTTCTCCCGTAGGACTCCGAAGGATAGAAGAAGGTGGTAAAGTGTACAATGGCGCAGATGTTGCTACTTCACCTGGACCTGCACACAGATACAAATAACTTTGCTCCCAACGAGTACAGAGGAGTTTTCAATTCCTCCGGCCTTGCCGTTTACAAAGGATCAATGCAAGAGATAATGATAGTGGCAACTGAAAGTAAAGACTAAAAGTAAATTGAGGGTGTAAAAAATGATATGAACATGGACCAAGGTCGCATGATTTTCACTAGTGATGTCTCTCTCCCAAAAGACGATAAAAGTGCTAGCGAGGTAAACAAATCACATTTGGGCAATTGACAGGATTATGAAGGCACCGCAATGCTAACTATGTTGCAAAGAAAGGAAGGGATCAAAATCAATGGGCAGTACACCAAGGTAAGTAGACCGAAATCCATCTGCATCTACTACGAATCATCCACCTTGAGATATCTATCCAGAACATCTCGCTGGTATTAAGTTGTGAATCCCACCCAAAGTGTAAACTCAAAGTAACAGACAACTGCATTAAAAGAACTTTGCGTAAAGTAAAAAATCCTTGCATCCCTGGTGGCAACATCACATCCCCTAGTCTCATGTTTCTGTCAGTCAAGCTAGACATCAAGGGGCTGAACCCGCAATCAATCATAACGCTCCCTCTTGGAGTTGAAACAAACCACTTTGCCGAAGTAAAATACGGCAACGGAGAACATGCAAGAATTTACTCAAGAACAAAATACAAAAGATAAGAACCAAATATATTACTCATCACAATCCGAACATAGTCTCATAATCCATCATATCCCAAACAAACTCAGCATAGCAACAGCAGAAAATTACAAAGGTGCCTCGATCATGTGAGGCAGCTCACGAGGTCTCAGAACTGGAGGCACAAAGAAGGGAGAGATAGATCACATGGCTACTGATGACCCTCAACGTAGAGGGATCTATTGCAGTGTTTTCGATAAGTAAGAGTGTCGAACCCAACGAGGAGCAGAAGGTAGTAGCAAGTGACTTTGGTAAGGACATAACTGCAAGCACTGAAAGTTAACTTTTTAGGTGTTTTCTTGGTATAAGCGACAGGATAGTAAGAACGAGAAAAGTAAAAGATACTGGATAGTAAAGAGTGGCCCAATCCTTTCTTAGCAAAGGAGAGGCCTAGCAACTGAACTTATAAAAGCTAAAGTGTTCTTGAGGACACACGGGAGAGGTAGTCATGTGCTTTCGCCATATTTCGTATCGGTACTATGTGTTGTGTTGATAAGTGTTGAGTGGGTGGATCTATGCTAGTACACCCTCTAGACTAATATAAGTGTACTCTTATGATTAAACACCTTGCAAGCATCCGCAAATACAAGATAGTAATTAAGGCAAAAGCATAACCATAGCAATACGATCGGTGATCCATTGTTCCCTTGTGCAAAAGCGTGCAACCTGGGGTTCAGGTTTCTGTCACTCTGGCAACCCACCGTAAGCATTCTTTATACACAATGTATCCCCCTAGGTCCTTGATAAGGCAAAGTGTTGAGTGTTCGACTCACACAACACCACTAGGAAAATAACAACACAACTTAAATATCAACCAACACATATTACTTCAACATCATATGACTACTAACAACTAGACTTCTCCCATGTCCTCAAGAACTAAAGTACGTAACTACTCACAAGACATAAAAGAGATCATGATCAGTGGGGATAAAGAGATGATAAACAATCTGAACACAATAATATTTCTCCAACAAAACTCAATAGCATTCACCACAAAGTAGTAATCAACACCAATAGAGTAGAGAGGATAGATAGTACGAATTACAACACGAGTTGCAATTGTGAGACAAGATTGGATGGAGGTGGATATGGTGCTGATGATGGGGATGATTTTGATGATGATCTCGATGATGCCCGTGACGATGGCGATGACGATGGCGACAATCTCCCCTTCCGGGAGGTGATCTCCCCGGCGGAATCTGCCCGCCAGAGATGGCTTTTCTTCTCTATAGGTTTCCTCCACGGAGCGGCGGCGGAACTCCGGATACTCTCCCTCTTTTAGGGTTTTTGGATGACGAGGAGTATATAGGCCAGAGTGGGGAGCCGGGAGTGGCCCCGGGGGTCCAGGCGCCCTCCCGACGCGTCCAGGGGTGGGGCCGCGCCAGGTGGCCGCCTGGGCACCCTGTGGCCCCCCTCTGGTAGCTCTTTTGCGTGTCTTCGTGATCCTTCTGGAAAACAGCCTCCTTCGATTTTCAGGTAATTTGGAGGTGTTCTTCTTCAGCAACTCAGCGTCCACTTTTTACCGCTGAATCCCACGTCTGCTGCTTCGGTACCGGAAAGTTGAAAACTGTGTAAAATAAGCCAAAAAAACATAAGAATAGCATCATATCATGAAATATATCAATGAATAAGAAAGAATTACTATATAAAATAGTGATGCATTTTGGACGTATCAACTCCCCCAAGCTTAGACCTCGCTTGTCCCCAAGAGAATACTGAGCTTGGTAAACTTGTCCACAAGTTTAGAGAGTGAAGTGTCAATAAATAAAATACGGACAAGAAGCATCAAGGTTCCTCCAACAAACCCAAGCATCCTCAACAGCAACCTCAACTCATAAGGTCCTCATGAGAAAGTAATAACAATTATAATCAAAAGTAGGGCTGAGGAAACTCATCAAATTATGGCAAACATAACCTTGGTCAAAGGACAACTACAAACAATTTGAAGCTTTTGAAAGGACATGTTAATATTCATGAAGTGCAAATGCTAACACAAAGGAAGATGTTCGCTAGGCAAAAGCTTTCCCAAACAACTTACTTATCAAAAGATAATGTCAACAAGGATATGGCATGGAAAAATTTAATGCAGCTCTATATGGATGAATCCTCATCAACATCAAATGTCTGTTCTCTTAGGGAAAAGAAGGAAGTGGGAAAACTGACTCAACATGAAAATGGAAGAAAGGCCTTGTTAAGGGCAAGCAGGGAAAAATCATGTGCTATCCTTAAATCAAACAGAATAAAAATAGATTTTGTGGCGGTGCATAGTTTGTCAACGAATGCTACTAGATAGCTCAATTATTTCTCAAGATGGACAAGTTTCGAGGAACGGCTCCCAAGTGATGACGATCACATCCCCTTAATCTCCTTTGTTTATCACTGCCAAAGTTTCTGATTTCTCATAGACCAAGCGTGAAGGAGGGTTTGTTTGTTATATTATCTTTCGAGATGGGCGCACCCATGCCAGTTCCTCCTCGTATTATGGGTTTGTAGATTAGACATGCAATCCTGGGATAAAACTTGTCCAACATAAGAAGATCATGAATTACCTACTACTTCCTCATGAGCTAAACAAGAGGCACAAAACAGAAGATTTTGAACACTTAAGGATAACACATAAATTCTATACTTATAGGAGTGGTAGGGGAGTACCACGAATAGGAAGGTATGGTGGACTCACATGGAAGGTTAAGGTTTCAGGGTATGGATGCACAAGAAGAAATCTACTTGGCAAAGAGTTTGGCTAGCAAAGGCTTTATGAGAACAGATAGTTGATGCTAATTTAGATGCAAAACGTATAAGGCATAAACATTAAGGTAAGCATAACACATCAAGTTGTCTTCCTTGTCAACATAACACTTCAAGCATAATAACATAAAGGTTTTGGCTATGTCGCTACTTGAGAAAACATGCATGTTGTCAAGACCAAAGCTATGTTTGCCAAAATTAAATAAAGTTTTCAAAGCCATACCTGATATAAGGTCAATACTCCCCACTAGAATCGTCATATGATGCCGATTGCGTGAAGAGAATACCGAGTGCAGCAAAGGAACCAATAGACTTGTCATTAATATTCCATTATAGACGACTCCACGGATATAATCTCTCCACAGACGGAGTGATAGACCTTGATGCAAACACCTATTTCATATAATAAACTCCCTAGACATGACACGACTCTACTTGACTCTAAAAGACTAAGATAAAGATAAAGATACCCGGCACTCCCCCAAGCTTGGAACAAGCTGAGGGGATGCCATTACCCGAGGAGATTTACTCCTCATTCATGTTCTTCTCAATCAGGTACTCCTTGGCGAAGCGCTTCCATGGTAGCTCCTCTCAAGTCTCGAAGGACATTCCCGTCTCCAGGATCCTGCACTCAGCACCTAAACCCATGCGCAGAAACTTTAGTTCATACTCACAGTTCTGGAGTTGCAGATCATAGATTTGTACTTGGAGATGATAAACTTTTTCTTCTAGTGCGGACAAACTTGACCACATCTCCTTCATCTCTTTCTTATGGGAAGCCTCGATCTCATTCCTGATGTCGAAGTTGGCTTCAACACCACGCTCCACCATCTTCTTGAACTTGAAGACCTCATGTTCCATCTCCTTCAGCCGCTCCTCTGTGCTCCCCTCGATGACTGGTCCCTTCAGATCTTCCTTGTGGAGAACACCGTCCTCCACACGAAGGATCTGGGGGTGCTTGTTCACATCGTCGAGGTAAGAGTTGATGACGTTGACGACGAACTTGTCCTTGGGGGAACTTGGGGAAGCCATGGCACCTAGGTCTAGCTAAAGGATTTCCTGGCAGAAACAAATCGAAACGAAAACACACGAAATCGCGAGATACATTGCCGGAACGATCCGGGTTAATATATAGCAAAAATTTCTGCAACAAAAGGAAGGTAACGAGCCAAAGTGGAGCCAGAGACGGACTCCTGGGTGCCCAGGCGGCCTCCCGGCGCGGCTAGGAGGTAGGGCGCGCCAGGGGGGCGCCTAGGCCCCCTAGAGCTCGTCTCCAGCTCCGCTTAGGCCTCGAATTTTCCTAATTTTGCAAAAACTCATAATATGGAACTTTTATGGCGGTTCGCGATGTTTCCTTACCGTAATACATACCTTTTCTTATTCTGCTTCTGTCGGTGTCTGAAACAAGGCTGCAACATGTACTTCATGAGTTGTTGTGCGTATTATATTTACATCAACATTGACGGGATCTCCCGCCATGTAATGCTTGAGTCTTTGCCCATTCACAACTTGAGCTTTGGTGCCTTCAAAATTGTTAATCTTAATTGCACCAGACCGGTAGACTTCTTCGATATGAAATGGCCCTTCCCACCTGGAAAGTAGTTTACCTGGAGAAAACCTGAAACGGGATCTAAACAATTAAACTTTATCACCAACATTAAATTCACGTTTTAGAATCCTCCTGTCATGCCACTTCTTTACCTTTTCCTTGAACATTTTAGCGTTCTCGTAAGCTTCACTTCTCCACTCATCTAAAGAAGTCAAGTTCATGAGAAGCTTTTCACCACCTAACTTTGGGTCAGCATTAAGCTCTCTAACAGCCCAGAAAGCTTTGTGCTCTAACTCTAATGGAAAATGGCAAGCCTTGCCATAGACCATTTTATAGGGAAACATGTCCATGGGGTTTTTGTAAGCAGTTCTATACGCCCACAAAGCATCTCCTAACTTATTTGACCAGTCCTTCCTATTTCTGTTAACTGTCTTTTGCAAGATCAACTTGATCTCTCTATTGGTGAGCTCAACTTGCCCACTAGTTTGAGGATGGTACGGTGACGCAACCCTATGATTGACATCGTACTTGGCTAAAGCTTTTCTAAAAGCTCCATGCTTGAAGTGTGATCCTCCATCAGTCGTGAGATACCTAGGTACACCAAACCTAGGGAAAATTACATCTTTGAGCATTTTCAAAGATGTTTTGTGATCAGCACTTTCAGTGGGGATTGCTTCGACCCACTTGGTTACATATTCAACAGCAACTAAAATGTGAGTGTACTTGTGCAAAGAAGGAAAAGGACCCATAAAATCAAAACCCCAGCAATCAAAAGGCTCAATCACTAGTGAGTAATTCATAGGCATCTCATTCCTCCTACTAATATTACCAACTCTCTGACATTTATCACAGGCTAAAACATAATTTCTAGCATCTTTAAAGAGAGTAGGCCAATAAAAACCTGATTGGAGAACCTTATGTGCGGTCCTCTCACCAGCGTGATGTCCTCCGTAGGGACTATCGTGACATTGCTTGAGAATGTCCTTCTGCTCGTGCTCCGGTATGCATCTTCTCACGATCCCGTCCAGACATTCTTTGAAAAGATGTGGGTCTTCCCAAAAGTAATGCCTCAAATCATGGAAGAACTTCTTCCTTTGCTGAAATGTTAAACCTGGAGGCAAATACTTTGCAACGATAAAATTAGCATAATCTGCAAACCAAGGATCGGAAAGAGATTGTACTTTAACAACGGCAAGTTGTTCGTCTGGAAAACTGTCGTTGACTGGGATGGGATCATGCGGTATATCTTCCATCCTTGAAAGATTGTCCGCTACAGGGTTGTCTGCTCCTTTTCTATCAACAATCTTCAAATCAAATTCTTGAAGAAGGAGTACCCATCTGATGAGCCTTGGTTTGGCATCCTTCTTCGTCATAAGATACTTAATGGCAGCATGGTCAGTATGAATAATAACTTTAGAATCAACAATATACTGCCTAAACTTATCACAAGCAAACACTACTGCTAAGAATTCCTTCTCAGTAGTAGCATAATTATTTGCACTATCAAGGGTCTTACTAGCATAATATATAACATTCAACTTTTTATCAACCCTTTGTCCTAAAACAGCTCCAACAGCAAAATCACTAGCATCACACATAATTTCAAAGGGCAAATTCCAGTCAGGCGGTTGTACTATAGGAGCGATTATTAAAGCTTTCTTAAGAACTTCGAAAGCCTCCTTACAATCTTCATAAAATAAAAAAGGAACATCCTTCTGGAGAAGATTAGTGAGGGGTCTCGAGGTCTTAGAAAAGTCTTTAATAAATCTTCTATATAAGCCAGCATGACCGAGAAAACTACGAATACCTTTAATGTCCCTTGGATATTGCATCCTTTCGATAGCTTCAATCTTCGCCTTGTCCACTTCAATTCCCCTCTCGGAAATCTTGTGGCCAAGCATGATCCCTTCGTTAACCATGAAGTGGCACTTTTACCAGTTTAGAACTAAATTTGTATCCTCGCATCTCTGCAAAAATTTATTAAGATTGTGGAGACAGTGGTCAAAGGAAGTTCCATAGACGGAGAAATAGTCCATGAAGACTTCCAGAATCTCCTCACAGAAACCATGAAATATTGCAGACATACATCTCTGAAAAGTAGCAGGGGCATTGCATAAACCAAAAGGCATATGCATGTAAGCATAAGTATCATAAGGACAAGTGAAAGTGGTCTTCTCTTGATCGACAGTGTTAACATGAATTTGAGAGAAGCCAGAGTACCCGTCTAGATAGCAAAAGTAGGTGTTTTTCGACAGCCTCTCAAGCATCTGATCAATAAAGGGCAGCGGATAGTGGTCCTTCCTGGTTGCCTTGTTCAACTTCCTGTAATCAATACACATTCTATATCCAATAATAATTCTCTAAGGTATTAGTTCATTCTTATCATTAGGGACTACAGTTGTCCCTCCTTTCATAGGAACACAATGAACTGGACTTACCCACTTACTATCGGCTATAGGGTAGATAATACCTGCGGCTAGAAGCTTGAGGATTTCGGTCCTCACAACATCCATCATCTTTGGGTTCAACCGCCGTTGATGGTCAACAACAGGTTTAGCATCGGGCTCAAGGTTGATAGTATGTTGACAAATAGATGGACTAATTCCCTTAAGGTCATCAAGGGTATAGCCAATTGAACCACGGTGTTTACGAAGTACTTCCAATAATCGCTCTTCGTCATATCCTGAAAGGTTAGAGTTGATAATAACAGGATATACTTTCTTTTCATCTAAATAAGCATACTTGAGAGTATCGGGAAGAGGTTTGAGATCAAACACCGGGTCTTCTTTTGGTTTGGATAGAATTCCTAAAGGTTCAACCGGAAGATTGTGCTTCAGGATAGCAGGTTGTCTCAAGAAGATTTCATCAATTTCATTTCTTTCCTGCATATGAGTATCATTCTCGTGGTCCTCCATGTATTGCTGCAAAGGATCATTAGGGGGAATAGCAATAGAAGCAATACTTTCAATAATTTTATCATCACTAGGTAATTCAGTACCACGAGGCTGCTTGGAAATCTTAGAAAAGTTAAATTCATATGGCTCACCATGGAATTCAATAGAAACTTTACCTCTCTTGCAATCTATAATAGCTCCACAAGTTTTGTGAAAAGGTCTACCAAACATAATAGGACAGAAACTATCTTGTACTGAACCAAGTACAAGAAAGTCGGTAGGATACTTTACCTTTCCACATAGAACTTCAACATCTCTCACAATCCCAATGGGAGAGATAGTAGCTTTGTTTTCAAGATGAATAGTAACATCAATCTCTTTGAGTTCACAGGGTGAAATCTCACTCATAATCTCTTGATAAAGCGAATAAGGAATCGCGCTAGCACTTGATCCCAGATCGCATAGCCCGTAATAATTGTGATCTCCTATTTTAACAGATACAACTGGTGTACCTAAAATTGGGCTTTTATTCTTGGCTGTGACAATGTTAGTTGAAACAGCACAAAAATTTATAATAGAATCTGAAACATCATTAGTAACTAAATCTTTAACCATAGCAACTTGAGGATCGACTCTGATCTGGTCCTCAGGTTCGCCTGTTCTTCTCTCACTTTTATTTATGATGTCTGTCACAAAAGAGTGCTCCCTTATTCTCGAAGGAAAAGGGGGTTGTTCATATATAACTGCAGGCAAAACAGGATCAGCAACGTGAATATCAATAGGTACTTCTTTGAAAGGCTTATGGTACTGATCCTTCTTCATCTTAGAAGAATCAATATGAGAGGCAAAGTTCTTACAAAAATCAATCATTAGATGGGAATCCAGACCAATCTTATAGCAAAAGGTATTAAAATAATCAGTTTTCATAGCTCACAATATAATCCTGCTCATAATTTATAGCAGGTTCAATAACTTTATCGATTTCCCAATCTTCAGTATTCTTCTGGATCCTTTCGATGAGATCCCATCTTTCTTCAACTCTCTTTGTCTGAAATACCCCGCTAGAGGAGGTATCCAGCCTTTCCTTATCCTGACGAGGAAGCATGGCATAAAAATTCATAAGTATAATATCTTTGGGAAGTTTTATGGATAGGAAATTTGAACATGAGGGATTTAAGCCTCCCCCAAGATTGAGCGATGCTCTCTCCGTTGCGAGACCTAAAGTTATAGATGTAATTCCTGTCTCGATAAACTTCATGAAGAGGGTAAAACTTTGTATAAAAGAGAGACATAAGCTCTTACCAATTAAGAGAATGTGAGTTATCGAGGTGCTTATACCAATCTGAAGCTTTGTCTGTAAGCGATATGGAGAATAATTTCTTCCTAACGAACTCCAGTGACACACCTGCAAGCTTGAATAATGAACATAGTTGTGACAAATATAGCAAGTGTTCACCTGGATGTCTGCTCCTGCATAGCGATTAGCTAGGACATAATCGATAATACCAGATGGTATCTTATAAGGCACAATTTCAGCAGGGTCAGGAGTAACTACCTTAGTTGTGGGGCGGCTCCCCAAGGACAAAAGCAGCAACAGAAAAACTAAAACAACAATATAAAAACTTCCTTACCGGCTTCACACTACTAGGGAATGCCCTTTTAGTGGCGTCCTTTTTTTGTGTTTAGTGGCACATTATGGATGCGCCACTAACTGCAAGCCACTAATAAGGGCTTATAGGTGGCGCATTTTGGATGCGCCACCCCTAAGACCCTTAGGCGTGGCGCATCTCAGAATGCGCCACCTATAAGCTCTTAGGGGTGGCGCATTCTGAAAATGCACCACTATTAATTTTTTTAAATTATTTATTTTGAATCTGGATCTGGAAAATAATTTTTTTATTTTTATTTTTTCTTAATCTCAGGTTAGTATGCTTAATGCCCGGTCACTATGCTTAATCTTAGGTCAAACTAACCTCCGTGGTCAAACTTCCCCGAGGGTCACCCATCCTAGCACTACTCTAGCCCCAGCACACTTAACTTCTCGGTTCTATTCAACTCTCACTCCAGCTCACCTAGCAGGCACTTATTGATATATCTAACATATAAATCCTATTAAACCATGTTGATGTCTAGGACCATGTTAATGTTCATGGGTGTGCTAAAATTTTCAACATTTTTTTGAAAATTTCTCGATGGGACCATTAGCATATTTTCAACTTTTTAAAAAATATGATTTTTTTTAAATTTAATGTTACTATCTAAAATTTTCAACTTTTTTTAACTTCCCGATTTGTCCTCTAGCCTATTTTGAATTTTAAAAAAATAATCTTTTTTTTTATAATTTTTTTTAAATATTTTTTTTCAAAAAACAAATTATGTTACTAGTGGCGCATTTCATACAAAATGCGCCACTGCTAAGTTCAAAAAAAAATTCAATTTTTTCTCTTTTTTTGGGCCTCCAGATCTTCAAACGCCTGTAACTTTTTTTCTGTTAGGTTTTTTGAGGATTCTAAAAATGTTCAACGGGTTACACCAAGTTGAATTTGGATATAACTTTTCGAGTAGCTAATTTTTCATATAAAAAACTTTTTCATCGGAGGTCGTATGCAAAAGTTAAGCCCATTTTACGTAATTCTCGGGAGATTTTGCAAAAAAAAGTCGAAATTCATATTTGTAAATTTTCCTAACAACTAGACCACATATCATTTGGAAAACTTATTTTCTTTTATTTTTTTGACATTTCTATCATTTTCTTTTATTTATTTTCAAATTGAAAAGGCGGTCCACTGTGGGGGGGGGTGGGGGTGTATTTGGGAATTTTCCCGCCCAGTTTTTTCTTATTAGTGGCGCATATGGGAAATGCACCACCCCTAAGAGCTTATGGGTGGCGCATTCTGGATGCGCCACTAATAATTCCTTAGGGGTGGCGCATTTCCCATATGCGCCACCTATAAGGTTCTTAGGGGTGGCGCATTTCTCCAAATGCGCCACGTATAAGGGGATCCAGGGCTGGCCCACTCTTAGGGGTGGCGCATTGTAAAAATGCGCCACCATAAGGGCTTATAGGTGGCGCATTTTTTACTAGTGGGCCACCCCTTACAACATAGTGGCACATTACATATAAAATGCGCCACTAATAAGCTTTCCATGTATAGCTATTTTCCTAGTAGTGTCACTTACTAATAGCGCTACACTCCCCGGCAACGGCGCCAGAAAACGTAGCTTGATGACCCTCAACGTAGAGGGATCTATTGCAGTGTTTTCGATAAGTAAGAGTGTCGAACCCAACGAGGAGCCGAAGGTAGTAGCAAGTGACTTTGGTAAGGAGATAACTGCAAGCACTGAAAGATAACTTTTTAGGGGTTTTCTTGGTATAAGCGACAGGATATTAAAAACGAGCAAAGTAAAAGATACTGGATAGTAAAGAGTGGCCCAATCCTTTCTTAGCAAAGGAGAGGCCTAGAAACTGAACTTATAAAAGCTAAAGTGTTCTTGAGGACACACGGGAGAGGTAGTCATGTGCTTTCGCCATATTCTGTATCGGTACTATGTGCTGTGTTGATAAGTGTTGAGTGGGTGGATCTATGCTAGTACACCCTCTAGACTAATATAAGTGTAGTCTTATGATGAAACACCTTGCAAGCATCCGCAAATATAAGATAGTAATTAAGGCAAAAGCCTAACCATAGCAATACGATCGGTGATCCATTGTTCCCTTGTGCAAAAGCGTGCAAACTGGGGTTCAGGTTTCGGTCACTCCGGCAACCCACCGTAAGCATTCTTTATACACAATGTATCCCCCTAGGTCCTTGATATGGCGAAGTGTTAAGTGTTCGACTCACACAACACCACTAGGAAAATAACAACACAACTTAAATATCAACCAACACATATTACTTCAACATCATATGACTACTAACAACTAGACTTCTCCCATGTCCTCAAGAACTAAAGTACGTAACTACTCACAAGACATAAAAGAGATCATGATTAGTGGGGATAAATAGATGATAAACAATCTGAACACAATAATATTTCTCCAACTAAACTCAATAGCATTCACCACAAAGTAGTAATCAACACCAATAGAGTAGAGAGGATAGATAGTACGGATTACAACACGAGTTGCAATTGTGAGACAAGATTGGATGGAGGTGGAGATGGTGCTGATGATGGGGATGATGTTGATGATGATCTCGATGATGCCCGTGACGATGGTGATGACGATGGCGAGGATCTCCCCTTCCGGGAGGTGATCTCCCCGGCGGAATCTGCCCGCCAGAGATGGTTTTCTTCTCTGTAGGTTTCCGCCACGGAGCGGCGGCGGAACTCCGGAAACTCTCCCTCTTTTAGGGTTTTTGGACGACGAGGAATATATAGGCCAGAGGGGGGAGCCGGGAGTGGCCCCGGGGGTCGAGGCGCCCTCCCGGCGCGGTCAGGGGTGGGGCCGCGCCAGGTAGCCGCCTGGGCACCCTGTGGCCCCCCTCTGGTAGATCTTTTGCGTGTCTTCGTGATCCTTCTGGAAGACAGCCTCCGTCGATTTTCAGGTAATTTGGAGGTGTTCTTCTTCAGCAACTCAGAGTCCACTTTTTACCGCTGAATCCTGCGTCTGCTGCTTCGGCACCGGAAAGTTGCAAACTGTGTAAAATAAGCCAAAACAACATAAGAATAGCATCATATCATGAAATATATCAATGAATAAGCAAGAATTACTATATAAAATAGTGATGCATTTTGGACGTAGCAGCTACTGGTCACGGACCCATGGTCCAAGGGAAACTACTCACGGTACATACGGGAGGCGTCCATGGCTATGGAGGGTCTCCCGGAGGGGGTATCTTCTCCCGGCAGGGTGCCGGAGCAGCTTCTCCAGGCAACCCCGATCTTGAATCGGCGGCGGCGGCGGTACAGAGGCGAGATCGCGAAAGAGGAGTCCGTATTAGGGGTTTCCACCCCAAGGGGTAAATATAGGCGAAGGGGGGTGTCGAGGGGACCCACGAGGCACCTGCCCTCCTGGCTGCCTGGTGGTGGCCCCCCTTCACTCCTTTGGTGCTTCCGCGACGCTGATTTTTTATCTGATTTTCCTGGATTTTTTGAAGCACTTTTAATGGACGGAAAACCTGAAATACAAAAATAGCAGAAAACAGCAACTGACAGCTGGGTGCACTGGGTTAATAGATTAGTCCAAATATGCTCAAAAGTGTATGAAAGTTCAAGCAAAACATGGCAAAGTCACACAAAACATGCATGGAGCAAGCAGAAATTATAGATACGTTTTGGACGTATCAATAGGCCTTGGCATGGTGAGAATTCTTGCGACGAGATGAATGAGACTTCGAGGAAGAACTCTCATGCTGCTTGTGATACTTCTTCTTCTTATCATCATTAGACTCATCTTGCTTGTCTATTCTGGACTTTGATTCATGTATCTTTGTTTCATAGTTCTTGCTCGACCTATTAGACTTGCTAGACGAGTTACTGTGTGAATGCTTGGATATATTTCAATTTCCCAGAGAGGACAATCAGCGATGAACTGACCTGGTTTCTTGCATTTGTAGCAATAGTTATCCTTCGCTGACGAGTTCTTTGATGATGAGCAGTGATGGGAGGAATTGATTGAGTGTTTGGAGGAGTAATTCTTCTTTGGTGAACAGGAGTTCTTTCTCTATAAGCAGTTGAAACGTTTCATGATCAGTGCCAGATCCTTTCCAATATTCTTGGGATCATCTGAGCCACCTCCAGAATCAGAACTTGCGCCAGTAGAGGAGTTGCGCGAGGCTTTGTTCTTGAGTGCGTGTGTTCTCCTTCGAGTTCCATTGACATCACGCTTCTCTTCTTCTTCCATCTCAAAGGTAGTAAGTCTCTCCAGAATATCAGCAGGTACAAGATCTCTGAAGTCAGTTCTCTCTTTGATCATCAACACAATATGAGAGCATGAGTCATGCAGGGATTGAAGCAAAGTTCTTATGACCATTTGACTGGTGACATCCATAGCACCGAGGGAAACCAGCTCATTGGAAATACCAGTTTGTCTACTATAGATAGAGGCAACCTTTTCTGTAACGACCCGATTCGCTAAGAATCCAAGTCTCTGTGCATTCTATGCTAGTCCCTGGATCAATAGCTAGCACACACAGTACACGATGTAATATCAAGAATAAACCACATGTCATATATATTACATCGAAGATCCAGTATTACAATAAAGCATACCTACATAGCTCAAGGCTAGCTTACAAATAGAATACAGCGGAAAAACAATAAAAGCTTCGTGGCGTCCATCAACTCCACCGGTACAGTTGAGTATAGACATCGTAACCCTACATCGCATCACTTACTCGTTGTATATAATCCTGCAACACCGAAGGTTACAACCCGACAACGGGTCAGTACATCTGATTTGTATGGCAAGTCACACGAAAAGGATATAACAGACCTACATCTACATGCAAGGTAAGTCAAAGGAAAGGCTTATGGTTTTATTTGGCAGAAAGCTGACTTTTCCCAATCTATAATTATTGCTATAAAAGATTGTGACCAAAGGCATTATGAATTCAGGTGAACATGATGTCAATATGAAAGGTGTGTGGGTATGGTCGATAGGATGTTTCAAATGATCCAATATGCAAAAAGAATCACGTGGAACGGAATATTACAACACGGGTTATAGCAGGTTGAAGTTTTAATTAAATTCAAATTCGTACAGATAAAAAAGTATTTGAATATGGTGTATAAATTATGTTAACAGAAATTATATGGCATGAGTGATCCAACGAAAAAGAATTTATCGAATTGGATCAACGGTGTAAAAGATATGGCCACTAGCAGTTATTCAAAATTGTGCAAAGGTGTTCAAAGTTGATTCCATGCTAAACTACAGAACAAGACGTGTGCGTAGGAAAAAGTTTCACCTGATTCCGACACACGGATTAGGAGATATTGCGAAAACGGGATCAGGGTGTTATCTGCAGAAAGGACCTATTTGCAAATAAAATATTTTGCAAAAAGCAATCGAGTCCCTCGCCCAGACCTGAACTCGGGTTGACTTCGGTGAGGTCGAAGGTGGCCGGCGGCGGCTCCGGCAAGGGCGGCTCTCGGGAGAGGTGTTGGCCGGCGGCCACGGGAGGGCGGAGGAGCCGGGGGTGGCGTCGTGCGGCTACGAGGCGGCCCGCGCGTGGGAGGCACGTGGGCGGCCACGGCTTGGCCGGCAGCTCCGGTGGCGGAGGCGCTCCGGCGCCGCCGTGGGCGGCGGCACACGGGGTGGACTGACCCGCGGCGAGGGCGACGGCGGAAGGCCGGGCTGGGTCGCGGCGCGGCGTGCGGTACGCGGCGGCCGGCCGGCGAGGCGAGGGGGCGAACGACGTGCGGGCCGCTCGTGGCGCGGCGGTGGCGGTGTCCGGCGAGGCGGCGGCGGTGGCGCGGTTCCTGCGGCGGCGAAGCGGGACCCGCCGCCTAGGGTTTCTAAAAAAAGTTAGAAGGAGAAAAACAAAAATCTTAAATTGGCAGAGTAAAAAAAATCAAACCGGGCCCGTCTTGTACTCTACTGCGTCCGCGGCGGAAAAATGCTATTGGGCCGGCTCGGTACGCATTTTTTTCTTTTTCTTTAAAAACCGAAACTTCAAACAATTTATAGGAATAAATACTCATTAGAAAAATATGAAATAAATTTCTAAATTCATCAAATAATCTAAAGAAAATTATGCAATGAACATATTTTCCAAAAAGATAAATAAAAATAAAGGCATTTTTCAATGACTTTATTTAGTTATTAATATATTTTCAAAATCAACAAAAATGTCAAATAATTATATAAATAATTTCCACTCAATTTTTCTGAAGAAGTCATTTTATCTTCTCTCAATTTATTATTATTTTTTAAAGGAAAAATTATTTAAATGACTCCAATTAAAATAAAATCACATTGAAACATTTCTAATTTACTTTTATAATGAAGGACTCATATTACCTTCTCTCATTTTAATGTGTTGGATTTGTTTTAAATAATAAATTCCAAAACACCAACGGTGAATATTAGGGAAAGTCATTTTATTCCCTCTCATTTTAATATTCAGTAAAGCCCTAAAGTTTTAGATCCTACTGAAAATCAATCATATCAAGCAAACAATCATTATTATAATTAATTTATTAACATTCCAAAATTTAGAAAAATTTGGGATGTTACAGTCTACCACCCTTAAAATGAATCTCGTCCTCGAGATTCGAAAAGGTTAGAAAGAAAGGTTAGGGTTTGGGTCTTCATGACAGTCCATCGATCCTCCGGTTATTTAGGGTGCTACCACCCTTAAAATGAACGCGACATGGTCTTCAAAATCTGAATCCATCGATGACATCCTTCGTACATTCCTCGTACTCCTTGGAGATCTTGAATCCTTAGTGAAAGAGTGGTCTTCCAAATACGTTGGTCTTCAAGAAAGTTGCACCTTCGATATCATCCTTCGAATATATCATACGTTCCTTTGTTGCCTTGAATCCTATATCCAAAAGATGAGTCCTCCAAGTATTGAACCTTCACGGCTGACAGGTCAGGCGCCAATACTAAGAAACTATCTATTTTCTCATGGTGGTCATCCAGAATACTTTTTTTACGGGATACCTGCAGAAAATGGTCTTCGCCTTTTCTCACCGTATAACCTACTATTATTAACGATAATCTTATGTTGGGGTCAAACATCGTACCATGCTATGGTTCGGGTTTAACATCATCGTCTCTTTGCTATAGGTAAGTCACTCAAGATTTACTATCCCGCATAGCAAGAGCGAATAATCAGGGTAGTCGGCATGCACTAGTACAAAACAGGCCTTTGGATATGAGCAAAGGTCATGGTTCGAACACGAACCGGTTCTACTGGCCCAATAGAATCGGTTCGTGGCTCTGGGCTTTAGAACCGGTTCGTGTGGTGGGCCCCGAGCCCAGTGGTGGCTTCCAGCGCACCTTTAGAACCGGTTTTTACTATCAACCAGTTCTAAAGGTGCGCTGGAAGGTTGCCTTTAGGCATGCGAGCCACCTAGCAGCAGTAGAACCGGTTGGTAACCGGTTCTAAAGGTTCACTAAGTTTAGTACCACCTCGCTAACCGCAGAGGAGTTCGACCGGTTTATAAGCATGGGTTAGAGTGGACTTATCACAGCATAACAAGTTCAATAAAGGGTTTCCATGAGAGATTTAACTATATCATGTATATTGTAGAGAAAATTTCGGTTGAACCTTGATTGGTGGGAAGATTTTCTAGATTTGCCGACGAGGCGGGGTCCATTTGAAACCCCGTATGAGATTGCGAAAACTAATACGGGCATGTCAGCTGGACCTCTCTTGTCTGCAGAGTAGCTAGATTTGCCCACTAATCAGGGGCTAACCGAAAATTGACATCCTATAATGAAATTTCTATACTTTTTTATTTTAGTTTTTTTCGTAGCACTCTCAACAGTTTAACAAGTTCAAACTGGACCATGAAGGGTTTCAGACGACAAGCCTGTTCCAGTGGCTCACAAGCGCTTGAAAGAAACACACGATCCGTGTGGTTCTTCCTGATTGGTGGAGGCGAGCCTGATCCAACGGCTCACAAGCCGGATCCAATGGATCATAGCTTTCAAATTGTTGCTCTCGGACAAACTCTTCTGAGCACTACTTCCAGCATTATCACGAGCCTTGTTAAGAACCTGATTTACTCGGTTTTTAAAAGATTCCATCATTGTGCGTCCAGACATTCATTTGCGAAATATTAATGAAACTATCTTTTGAGCCTGCAGTGATCATATCTTTCAAATTGTTGCTCTCGGACAAACTCTTCTGAGCACTACTTCCAGCATTATCACGAGCCTTGTTAAGAACCTGATTTACTCGGTTTTTAAAAGATTCCATCATTGTGCGTCCAGGCAGTCATTTTCGAAATATTAATGAAACTACCTTTTGATCCTGCAGTGATCATAGCTTTCAAATTGTTGCTCTCGTACAAACTCTTCTGAGCACTACTTCCAGCATTATCACCAGCCTTGTTAAGAACCTGATCCAACGGCTCACAAAGCCCGATCCAACGACTCACAAGCGCTTGAAAGAAACACACGATCCGTGTGCTTCTTCCTGATTGGTGGAGGTGAGCCTGATCCAACGGCTCACAAGCCAGATCTAACGGCTCACAAGCGTTTGAAAATAACACGCGATCCGTGTGCTTCTTCCTGGTTGGTTGGATTCTGAATCGTGTGAGGTTAAAAGGACGTGGAGGCCTCCATGCAAAGCCAGTCGCCACTAGTTCTCTTCTCGTGCACTCTTTCCCGTTCTGCGCCACCGCCACCATGCCGCCGCGTCGCCACCCGCCCAACTTCCACGGCGTCCGCAGGCGCTCGGACAGCACATTCATGGCGGTGATCACTTGCGCCAACAACGAGCGTGTGTGTCTCGGCAGGTTCTGGCATGCATATTTAGCTGCCCGCGCGTACGACGTTGCGGCGTGGAGGCTCTGCCGCCCGCGCGCGGAGATGAATAACCGCTACCTCCGCAGATTGGAAGAGGCGGAGGACATAGAAGATCCGCCGCTCCTCCTCACTGAAGAGGACCACCGCCTCCATCATCGACGAGCGGTGCTCGGCTTCGCCTCGGAGCAGGACCAGCGCGCCATGCAGGATTGGTACGCGAGCCATCCCCGTGAAGCCTCAGAGGAGGCAGAACACTGGACGAGGCTGACAGACGAGAGCGCGGAGCGGCGACAGGAGCGTCATGAATGGCGGGAGGAGCGGCGGGCGGCCAAGGCGATGGCGGAGGAGGAACTGGCGAGAGGCGCCGCCAACTGGCCCGGCGGTGACCCCCGCTGGATAGCGCTGGAGGATGACATCAGCTCATCCGGCACCGAAGACGATTTCTCAGACGAAGAGGAGGAGTAGTTTTTTTATGTTTTACAATAAAATGTTCTAGGATTGAGATGTTAAGTTGTTGAGTGTTTTAAGTTTGCCGCGTCGCCACCACCATGCCACCATGTTCTAGGTTTTCCGCGCAGAAGCAGAAGAAATAAAGCCCCATTCTCAAATTTCAAACCCTTTCTGACTTCATTTGCTTAATGACCTTGAATTTGCAAAGCACTACAACTGAACTCAGAAAAGGTATGAAGTGAAAGATTTCTAACTAGATATATATAAGATCAACAAAACACATGATTTCGCTTGCATACAGCCCGACGGTGGCTCATGAGTGCAAGCATATCAAATGCACCATCGAACGTATGCAGGCAAATCCGAATGGTTTGTATGTGGTCGATGAACTAAGTGTCGAAAATGTCCTAGAGGTGGGCTATATATATAGGCAACGACAAGCCTGATCCAACGGCTCAGAAGCCTGATCCAACGACTCACAAGCGCTTGAAAGAAACACGCAATCCGTGTGCTTCTTCCTGATTGGTTGGATCAACCGGCTCAGAAGCCTGATCCAACGACTCACAAGCGCTTCAAAGAAACACGCAATCTGTGTGCTTCTTCCTGATTGGTTTGATCCAATGGCTCAGAAGCCTGATCCAACGACTCACAAGCGCTTGAAAGAAACACACGATCCGTGTACTTCTTCCTGATTGGTTGGATTCATAAAAGGTTGAAACTTGGCAATGTATCATCATTTGACGCACATAACATGTGTACAAAAGTTGAGAGGATTACGACAAAAACTGGATGCACTTCGTGTACAAACTGGACCATCTCATTCAAAGTATAAGGGTTTCAAACAAAAACTCATCTGTTACAAAGACATTTCAACTCAAGACCTTTTTTGCAACTCAAGACCTTTTTTGCATTCAATATGCACCATTCAAAGCCACATACTAAAATTTCAACCATTTCTGACTTCATTTGCTATTTTTCATGCATATAATGATTTATTTTGTGCCAAATGACCCTGAAAATGGAAAGCATCTACAAATGAACTCGGAAAAGGTTGAAACATGGCATGGTATCATCATTTGACCCATATAACATGTGTGCAAAAGTTGAGAGGGTTACGGCAAAAACTAGATGCACTTCGTGTAGAAACTGGAGCATCTCTTTCGAAGTGTGAGGGTTTTAGATGAAAACTCATCTGTTACAAAGGCATTTCATTTTTCTAAACTTTTTTGAACTCAAGACTTTTTATGCATTCAATATGCACCATTCAAAGCCACATACTAAAATTTCAACCCTTTCTCACTTCATTTGCTATTTTTTATGCATTTAATGATTTATTTTGTGCCAAATGACCCTGAAAATCGAAAGCATCTACAAATGAACTCAGAAAAGGTTGAAACTTGGCATGGTATCATCATTTGACCCATATAAAATGTGTGCAAAAGTTGAGATGGTTACGACAAAAACTAGATGCACTTCGTGTACAAACTGGAGCATCTCTTTCGAAGTGTGAAGGTTTTAGACGAAAACTCATTTGTTACAAAGGCATTTCATTTTTCTAAACTTTTTTGAACTCAAAACTTTTTGTGCATTAAATATGCACCATTCATAGCCACATACTAAAATTTGAACCCTTTCTGACTTCATTTGCTATTTTTCATTCATTTAATGATTTATTTTGTGCCAAATGACTTCAAAAGAATTATTAAAAAACTCCAAATATGAAAAAATAAGGTTTGGAACCGGTTTATTATATGAACCGGTGCTAAAGGTCCCTCGACCTTTAGCACCGGTTGGTGGGTGAAACCGGTGCTAAAGGACCTTTAGCACCGGTTTGTGGTTGAAACCGGTGCTAAAGGTGCCCTGTTATATATATCGACACTTAGCGTAGTTTCCCCCCACCGCTTTAGATCTTCTCCACGCCGCCAGACCGTCGCCGTCGCCGTCCCGTCGCCCTCTCCGCCAGGCCGTCGCCGTCTCTGCCAAGCCCTCGCCCTCTCCGCCAGGCCGTCGCTGTCGCCCTCTCCGCCAAGCCCTCGCCCCTCGCCGTTGCCGTCGCCACGCGCCCTCCTCACCATCGTCGTCGCCACGCCCACGCCCCTCGTCGTCGCCGTAGCCACGCCCTCGCCCCCTGCCCCTCGCCAGCGCGTGCCCCTCGCCGACGGAAGCCCCTAGGTGAGCCCCTCGCCGGCGCTGGCTATTATAGCTTTTTTTTACTTTATATTAGTATTGTTAGTAGAATTCTTAGTAATTACTATAGTCAGTATATATATACTATAGTATTGTTAGTAGAATTGTTAGTATAATAGGTTAGCAAATACTATAGTTTGTATATAGTAGAATTGTTAGTATATATAATAGGTTAGCAAATACTATAGTTAGTATATATATTGTATTGTTAGTATATACATATTAGTTAATAATAGGTTTGTAGAATTGTTAGTATAATGTTGTATTGTTACTATATACATATTAGTTAATAATCTAGCTAGCTAGGTAATTGTTATATATTGTTATTAGTATTGTTATATTAGTATATATATTGTTAGTATATATATATTGTTATAAATATTATTAGTATATATATTGTTCTAAATATTGTTAGTATATATATATATGAGATGTTCTATAATTTGAGCTATAGATCAATAGCTATTAACATGCAAATATTGAGATATTTTTAGTTGTAATTTTATTACTTTCATTAGTGAGAATGCCGGGCCCGCATCCTCGTTACCGTCGCGCTCGAGGAATTCTTGACGGGATGCGCAATGTATGTGACTGGGCTCCGCCGGGATGGCACTGGGAGGTGGTTTTCGGGGTGCGTCGCTTAGCGAGGAATCCGGGTCTTGTCGTCGACCCGAATCTTCTTTGGTGGCGGTCGCGTGGGACATAGTCGGTGCGGAGGGAGCCGGCCCCCGAGGAGGTTGTACGCCGACGTATCAGGGAGGAGGACGACCACGTCCGTCGCTACATGGCGGCGTTGGACGCCGGGTACTACAGTTTATGGCAGGTGCTTCAGGGATCTCACCCTAGCTATGAGTGGGTGATGGTTCCTTCTCTTTGGGTGTCCACCGCCAGCCGGAGCCGACGTCGTTTACCGTTTTAGCTAGTGATATGTTATTTATATATATATATATATATGTACTAGCTCTAGTGATCGACATATATATTAGTGTTCCATATATGTGAACTGGATTATTCGAGATGTAAGCTGAATTATTATTCTAATATTATTGTTGCATGTGAACTTGATTATTTGAGATGTCATTTTCTATATTTTCTTATACTAAATTGTTTTATCTTTTTCTGCATCTCGTCGATATTAGTTAAGCTATGGACGACGTGTTCAATAGCGGCAGAGAGCAAGAAGATGATATGTACGAAATTATCGCCGACGCCGATATCGGTCCTCATGATGAGGCCGATATCGATGCTGACGGCTCACAATATCTGAACGATTCCGGTGAGGGAATGTTCGACGAAGGAGAAGAACAAGATCTTCAATTAACAACAAAGTCTGCCGAGGTATATATAAATATATATATATATAAGGCCTCTGGTGATCATAAAATTTACAAATAATTGATTTATCACTAATAATTAACAAATATTTCTTCTTCTAGAAACCCGGATCGAGCAAATCTTCTTCAAGAAAAGCAAAACGTGGCCCGGCCAAATTTCCGCGGGATGATGTAAAGTAAAACATCGATGGGATCGGTTTGAGTGGCCAGCCGAATGCTCCGGAAGCTCACGTGAAGAAATGGATAGCTATATGCGGAGTAATTGTTAGAGATAACATCCCGATTAGCACTCAAGAATGGCATCAGCCAAAGGAAGGTGGAAACAAGAGTTTTGTCAGCGATAGAGCAAAAGAGCATCTTTGGGCTAAACTCTTATCATATTTCACCCTACCAGATTGGGCGACACCAGAAGATATGTAGAAAGTCAAGCATGCTGCTCTTAAGAAGATGGGAGAACTATTCCGATCTTGGAAGGTAAAGCTATGTTCCAAATACGTCGCTAATAATAAGAAGAATCCAATTTTCACTCGAGCACTAGCGAAGGTAGAAGCACATTGGGACCAATTTGTGGAGAACAACGAATCAGATGAAGCTGAACTTCGGTCGGAAATAAACAAGATTAATGCTGAGAAGCATAAGCTTTTCCGTACCATGGGGACAAGTGGCTACAAGTCTGCGTCGCCTAAGTAGGATGCATTTGAGAAGAAGCTGATTGCTGCAGGGGTCACTCCAGTCACAATATATTTTCCGCCCAGGTGCAGGAGTTGGTTTTTTGGGCATGGGGGAAAGTTGGACCCAAAGACAGGGAAGGTGATTATAAAGGCAAGTCTTAAAGGAGCCGATCAAGAGATACTAAATGCAATTGATGATGCTAAGAATGGGATTTTCATCCCCGAGAGAGAGAACGATGAGCTTACATGCGCCCTCAAGAATCCTGAACATCCGGGACGAACGCGAGGCGTAGGCGTTGTTCCATTGTATGAGGGATTTGCGAAGTATAAAGATACTTACAAAAGACGTGCAAGAAAGAAGAAGCTGGAAGCAGACCGTCTTTCATAGTTGGAAAATGCTATGAAGGATATGTAGGAGCGACTACAGGCGTCACTTAGCTAGCAACCGCAGCCAACTCAAGATCCACCTGAAGCAACTACCGTCCCATCTATGACAAAAAGCAGTGTGGGCTCCACGGGGGTCGATGATGGTCACTACCGCGTGGATGATATCACAGAGCAGAAACGTTGCGAGCTAATCTTCAAAATGAACAATATATCCATTAAGGTGGCGGACGGCTTAACTTTAACGAATCCACCTGGAGCACTGCACCACTGCAATCTGATTCCACCTGGCTATGCTCGTGTCTGGGTGGATGAAGTTGTGACGGAATATCAAGAACTAAACCTTGATATTCCTGGAGGTGAAGGACAGAAGACCCTCAGAGAAGCCAAACAAAGTGGTATCTATCTATGGAGAAAACAATGGATCATATTTCCAGCCATTATGTCAAGTCCAACGCGTTCGACATCAAGTTCACCACCACCCCCCGAGATGGAGTGCATCTCGACTCCGCATCACCAGCCGAGTCCTGCACCCCTCCCCGATACGGAGCGAAGTGCGACTCCACAACATCAGCCGAGTCCTGCACCATCCATCCCCGAGATGGAGCATAGTGGTTCTGATCCGCTGCGATGTCAGCCGAGTCCTGCACCATCCATCCCCGTGGAGCGCAGCGCAACTCCGCCGCGTCAGTCGATTCCACCACAACCACTCCACATCGCGAGTCCGCAGTGCCAACCGATCCCACCAGCTCCCCCCGTGATGGATAGAAGGCAAACAAGACAATCAAAAAGTAATCGACCTCTGCCGCGTCATACGAGTCGACCGAAGAAGAAAGCAAAGAAAGTTCAACCCCAGAAGAGTCCGCCGGTCTTACCCTGGGATAGGAGTGTAGATGAAACCAAGGCCATAGTGGATGAAGCCGTGGTGAAGCACCTTGCACCGAAACCTCCCCCGCCACCGAAGGATAAAATACCCGAGGTAATAGTACAACACTTCTTGAAGATGTTTGAACCCCCTATTAAGACCGTGTTCTCGGACTACGAACGCTCTATTAACAAGTCATTTCTGCAAAAGGGTCCAAGAAGCAGCCACTCAGGCAGTAAAAAATGCGGGAAAACTGATGCCCAGCTCGGAGAACAGACAGTGCAATCGATAGCCCCGTTCAAGGTGAATACCAAGCAGCAGGAAGAGATAATCGACAACAAAGAGCATTTTCTAGAGAGGTGGGTCTTACTATTGAACAATTTTTAAACCTTGATGACTTGTCTAGTGAGCCATCTCCAATAAGGAAATATGCAAAAGGGGAGCCTATGGTCACTGAAGAAGAAGAGAAGCTATTATCAACGCAAATGCGCAACTTGCATAAGTGGTACATCACAGAAGCTATACCGTTCGAGATACCCGGCTTCTGGATTCCGATCAGGCGAGATTATTTCGACAATGGAACTGGTGACTTGTGGATTGCAAATGAAGAATTATTTCAGTTATTCCATCAATTGGCACTCGAAAATCTATCATCAATTTGTATTGTTTGTAAGTGATTTCTTTCTAGCTCAGCTCGTACGTCATTGACTGTATTATCCTCACTATATATATTCTTTTGTGTGTATTACGCAGAATGAAGATGTACGAAATGAGAAAAGATGGATTCTTTGGCATTGGGTTCATTGACCCAAATATCATACATGAAGTAACAGTAAAACATAATACAGAATTCGCGGAGACCCTTTTTCTTAAAAGTTTGAGGGATCTACATGCAGAAGAACATATACTATTTCCTTACAACTTCAAGTGAGTTTCATTATTTTGTACTACAAATTATAGTTTTGCTTACTCGATATTGTTATATAAGTGATACCCGCTTACGTGTGCGCAGCTATCACTTCATCTTGATAGACATTGAAATGGAAAAAGGAATGGTTACAGTAATGGACTCACTACGTAAAGATATTAGTGAGTATATAGAAATTACGAACTCATTCGCCAGGTAATTTTAATCATTATCACACATGTAGGCTTCTTTAGTGTTCACTTTAAGTTTCTGTTATATCAAGTAATTAACTCCTTTATTCATTTTCTTTGACGGCAGAGTTTGGGAGAAGTTCAAAAAATTCGAGCGCGGTGAATGGAAGGAGAATCTGACGTGGCAGTACGATAAATATGTGAGCGAACATTCGATTTAATTATATTTCTAGTTTCAATATACCATTATCATATATATGCTCGATTATTAAATCTGTTTGAATTCTATTTTGTTGTGAAGTTTATGAGGCAGACATCGGGGACTGAACCTTGTGCTTACATCGTAATGGAGAACATTCGCTATATGGCCGAAAAGATTAATCAAAGAACAATGATGGTACGTAAATACTATCTAGACTTTGTTCCTTACCATATGTAATATATTCATATATTGATCATCTTCTTTAAATAATAATATTTGGGAGAAGCGGGATAAACTCGACATAAATGATCGCATGCGAGCACTTCAAGAGGAAATAGCGGGATTTCTTCTTCGTGAAGTCATAAATAAGTCGACCGGAGAATTCCCTTACCATATGTAATAGGAAATTGGTGTGTTGTCCATATGATGTATACTGTATGTATATTCAAATGCCCTCCACTGTTGTGGGCTCGAGGCAAGCAAAGAGGGGCGGTGGTGAGGCACTAGTACTATATATGATGTATATATATGTTGGTGGTACGATAATTCTACTATATATGATGGTTCTAGCTAGCTACGAGATATTCTACATGTATATATATATGCATTGTACATTATGTAATAGCGTAAAACAAACAGTAATCCTAAACCCAAAAGAAAAGAATTAATAAACTCTAAACCCTAAACTTTTAAAACCAAACAGAAAATAATTAAAAAAACCTTAAACCTCTAAACCTTTAGAACTGGTTTGTGTTACAAACCGGTGCTAAAGGTTCCCGAGCCCTCGCGCCCGACCTGCCACCACATGGCTGGTTGTAGAGCTTTTAGAACCGGTTCGTGAGCAACTGGTTCTAAAGGGGTTCACCCTCTAGCACCGAACCTTTAGCACCGGTTGCCAAAACCGGTTCTAATGGCCTCCCAGAACCGGTTCTAATGACCTGTTTTGCACTAGTGATGGGGGCCAATCCATTCCACACCCAAATCATTACCTTGTATATGGTTTAGCGAATCTCGCAATCTAACACTCGGTCATCCTCACAAGCATTGGAGAAAGTTCCTCTTGATCTTGAACTGGGTTCAGGTAAATCCACTGGTTCTGCAAGCCAACCAAACATCTATCGTTTCTTCACAACTCTCAGGTTTACGCAAACTGCTATAAACGTGCAGTAGTGAACTACAACTCCCTGCAAGGTTCTTCCTTCAGCAAGATTGTGCTTGCTTGTTGTAAGATCCTGGCACATGAGGTTAACTTGAACTTGGAATTAAGTTGCATCCATATTTATTCCAGTCTTCACATTAGCAGTCATTGTAGTAACTTCTTCAGTGTAGGGATCGGGTTGAGGGGGAAATAGAACATAGAGAGAGAGATATACCCATACAAACATCACACTAGTTTTGAAAATATAAGTTTTGATGTGTAGCTGTCGGTAAAAACAAGAAATGACAGCTCACAGAACGATCTAACGGTCTTCAAGTCTTCAGGTCCTCAATGACGGTAGTTCAGTTTTGTATTGTCGAAGAAATCTTCGTATACTCTTGTCATTTGTCGAGTTATTCTCCATGTTGATGTGTCTTCTTCAGTCTTGCAGCATACTAAGTAGATGAGGGGTCTAAGGTAACGTAAACTTAATCTTCTCACATAGAAGAAACGCAAAGCACAACACACAACATCAATAAAAAAACTTATCAGGGTCAAGGACACAAGCAAAACCTCACAAAACAAAACATGACATAAAACATCTAGTTCAACCACAGCAAAACATGCATCGATCCACATCTCCAACTAACATGAAAAGGTAACATCATACACTTAGTGCACACCTACGAACGTTTATCCTCCAATCGCCAAACATAAGCTTCAATATGTCGACGTCTTTGCTCCCATGTTCACATCTTCTTCTTTCTCTGCAATCCTGGACACATGTTGTTGTAGTGTCCCATGTTCCTGCACGGATAACACACAATTTGGCTCAGGTCCTTCTTTTTCTTCTTCACAGGTGCTTCCCTGAATTCTTGGATAATTTTCTCAATTCCTTACTTTTGTTGTTGAATTACTTGATGTAATATGATGAAAAATTGACACTGAGCGGGGCAATGATTATTTCCTTCACACACAAAACATGTGACATGAGCAGTGGGACATTCTTCACCCATGTGCATTCCTCACAATAGGGACATCCATCTTGGTGTCCTTCATAGGAGTGTCCTACTTCCCGGCAAATTTTGCAGGCACGAGACTGTTAAGGTTTACCGCCCTTTGCATCGGGGTGACGAGGCGAGATCCCAACAAAATCTTTGTAAACTCCTTCCTAGTATTCTTCTTTCTTGGTTCGTTGATCGCCTGATGCATTGTCCACCAAGTAGCAGTCTCTTCTTCAAAGTTCTTGACAGCATAGCGGAGCATGTGAAAACTTCTAACCTTGTCACTCTCCATGTTCTCCTCCATATTATGAATCCATTGTTCCACCTTCAGTCTAGTCATCGCCCCGGAAAAGAAGAGTCCTACTTCATACTCCATCTATTGATCCCAAACGACAAGGGTAGGGGAAACTAGGATACAGACAAGAAACAATCTAAAGATAGCACCAAGCAATTACAAACAGACAAGAATAAGGCAAAACCCACATTTAAACAACATCACATAACATCAATCAATAAAGTCACAAAAGTCAAACCACAAAACCAACACCTAGAGTAAGGTCATATGTGCAAGACATACGATCTCATCATACTACGCGCAATCGTTTATCTAATGTCGGGACCCGGGGTTAGAGTATGCAAGTCCAGCTAAGACATAGTCATATGGAGAGCCGAGAACCGTACCCACTTGTCTAAGCAGACAAGGCCAAGAATAGAACGTTCTCGGAAAGCATCGTACGTGAGGGGCATTCCATCTAGGCCGGATGATCAACTGAGATGGGTCCTCATCGTCCGCACACAAGTCTAATGATATGGGTGATGAACTCCCATATTCAAAGACAAGTCGCCTCAACCATACTAACGACTATGTCATAACTCTTACATAGACTTACTCCAGCCCGATCACTTAGTCGGGGTCTAGGGCGGGCTCGATCATACCACAAAGTGTGCACGAGACGGAGTCTCGAGCAATCGCATCGCGATGCCCCAAGCTGCGCACATCTAAGGGCCACTTGGTGTATGAAAGACCGCCAGCCAGATCACAACTAAGGTCTCGAAAACCCATACAAAGACATGCATGTTATAACATACACGTAGCACACATGCCTTGTATGAACAACAGGTATCATTGCAATTCTCTACAAAGTATACATTTTTATTGATAACTCTTATAGAGTGCACACAGAGATCACAAACATGTGATCCAACATTACAACAACAAGCGGAAGCAAAGTATGTCTTAGTACATACAAGTTTAACAAATGGCTTAAGAAGCCTTATTTAAACACATGCCCTCCACGAGGGAACCAGTCGTCTAACTGGGACTAGACTAGCTTGATCTTCAGTCGTCCAGCTCGATGAAGAAGCCACCTTCGGGGTCAGTGGTTTCATCTAAAACATAGATTAACCAAACGTGAGTACAAAGTCGTACTCAGCAAGACTTACATAGGAGCTATACTACTCATGCACATGTATCAAGGTAAAGGTAGGTGGGGTTCACTTGCAGAAGTGCCAGCTTTGACTTGGCTAGTCCTGAACTACGAATACCAGACTTGAGGTAAGAAGCGTACACGAGTCCACTACTTTCTCCAACCAATTACCACTATGGTGCCTTCCTCGACTTCCCCACGAGAAAGCACGCCATAGCACTCACACTTATCTTGGTGTGTTTTAGAAGTATCCAGTTCAAGTTGTCTAATAATCAAGCTAAGCTTTCCAAGCAGTCCATAACCACGAATGCGGCTATTCGAATAGTTTTGTTAACCCTGCAGGGGTGTACCGCTACACACACATGATCTTCATTTACCGCCTTTGATCTCGACACCATTCAAGGGGTGCCAGCGAGGATGCTCACCACAACTGTTACCTCATAGCCGATCTAGTCCGAGAAAGCCGCCTACTTGGGTTGGCTACCACTATCGTGAACCCGGCCGGTTTACTGAAGTGGACCCAAGTGATGTGTGCATGGTGCATATGCCGGTCTCGGGTGATCCGTTCTCTTACTTAGCATCCAGGCCACAAGCCTACCAGGACTCCGAACTATTGCGACATCTGGACATCGAAAGGGATGAGTTAGTAAGCTGAGAGGGGTCAGTGAGCCCAATGTGTGGTTGTACTCTTCATCTTGGATCACCACACAAGAACTCGGACATAGGGCGGTGGTCAACGAGACAACCCACCGTGTACTCCTACATAACCTCTCATCGTTCACCTTGTATTAGGGTAGATTCACCAACACTTTTCTACCATCATCATCATGATCACTACCATCCCGACTCACATAACAGTATCATCATGGTATCACTCTAAGCATGCAATAAGCAGTAACAATCGCAGGGGGCACATGATATCAATCAACTCCTACATTTGCTAGGATTGTGGTTTGCTTACTACTGTGACAAAATGATAGGTCATGCAAAGGAATGGGTTCATCTATGCGGTAGAAACGCATCATGGTAAACATCCTAAACAATGCATAAGCGAGACATGAGAGGGAAGTGGGATTTTATCGACATGATCAATGGGGGTTTGCTTGCCTTGCTGAAGAGGTTCGGGTTCTGGGTCTTCAACGTAGGGGGCAGCCTCCTGTTCCAGTTCCACCTCTACTCGACAAACAACAAACAAGGAAGAAATATAAATACAATGCACAAACACATGGTTGAAGGTTGAAACTTGATGTATATGTTTCTGATGTGTTTGGGCAATTCCATTTAAATGGAGTATATTGCAGATTGAATTGCAAATTCAAACTCCAATTTGAATTCAATTTAGTCAAGTTGCATATGACATTATTTGATCAAGTTTAAACATTTTGAAATGTGTATGATATGCCTCTGATGTGTAAATGAAATGTAGCATGTTGCCATGGTCCAAGTTGCAAAAGCATTTGAATTTAATTTGAATAAATTCCAATTAAATCAAATGACAAATGCTACTGGTCCCAATTCAAATTCAACTCAAACATATTTGAAAGTTTGATTTTTGGATAGCTTATTTTCTCCTGATCATTTTTCATATATTATTTGTCGAATTTGGAGTTAATATGAATTTTCTATGAATTTCCAAAGTTTGGGCTATTTTCTGGATTTTCTGGAATTCTTTAATTCATTTCTAATTTTCTGGAAAATCATTTACTGCGTCATGCTGATGCAAGCATGACATCAGCAGGGGTCTGACTGGTGGGGTCCAGTGGTCAGTGATACAGAGCTTAATCCCTCTGTTTAAAATAAACAGAGGGGGGTTTAGGGCCTGGGGGCCCCACCTGTCATTGACCTGGGGTCAACTAACAGGGGGTTTAGCCCCTAATTAAAAGTGCCTCGCCGGCGGTTAGCCGCCGGTGGCATCCAGCGTGGCGGCGCCCTGCTAGCTTCTCCTCCTGGCCTCCATTCTCTGCGCCAAGGCCACCAAACGATAGCCCGAGATGAGCCGCATTGATTTCGCTACTCGCGCGTCACCGGAGAGGTCGGAGGCGACGCCAGCTTCAACCGCGGCGGTGACCGGAGCTTCGGCTTCGAGCAACTCTTGCAAATCGGCCACGGGATGAACCGAACTTGCGCGCGTTGGGTGGCTAGCGTCTCCAGGAGTACCGCGGACAAGCTGGGGAGGAAGGAGACGCTCTGGAGCGCGCGCCTTGTTGTCCACGGCGGCGACGAAGCTCGGCTCCCATGGCGGATCGAGGTAGGGGTCGAAAGGGAAGGGGGAAACAGGGGGATTTGAAGCGTATTCTCACCCTGGTTGCAACGGACGTGACGTCGGGGTCGGGGATGCTTTAACAACGGCGAAATCGTCGATGGCGCGCGGCGGCCGGAGGAGAAGACGAAGAAGGGGACGTCGGCTACAGAGCTCCGGGGCTCGATTCCTTTTGCCAGAGGAGGTAGTCGTCGTCGGGGAGCACGTCGGACACCTTGTCTTGCCCTAAGGAGCTCACTGGCCGCGTGGGCTCGTAGTCATGGCGACGGCGGCGCTCGGTGGTCGTCGGGTTTTCGCAGTGGGAGAGCACGGGGTGAGCTGGGGGAGGGGAGAGTGGCTCGGGAGTCTTCCAGACGTCCACGTACACGCGATAGGGACGAGGGGGAAGCAGCTGCGTGGCCGGGCTCGTCGGCGGCGTCGGTGGAGTGCTGCATGCATTCCACCGAGCACCTTCGGGGCGCGGGGAGGAAGAGACAAGCGGGGAGGCTGGGCTGGGCCGGCTGAGGGGTGAGTTGGGCTTCTTCGCAGGTAAGCCCCTTTTCTTAATTCTTTTCTGTTTTCTTTTCTGCCTTTTTGTTTTGCTGTGCTAAATAAATAGCTAGGAATTTTATTAAATGCTGAAACTTTTTATATGGCCTCATAATAATATAGACTAGCCACTTATAAAGTTTCAACATTTTTAAAATTCAAATAATTTGTATCTTAAGTCAAATAGGGGTTTTTAATTAATTCCAAGGCACTGTTTGAATATTTGAAAAATCCATGAGCATGGGGTGGGTCCCACATCACTTGATATGTGATCACACTCATTTATAAGACTTTTCAAAAATCTAACATGATTTTTGGAAAAGATTTTTATCTGGACTTTTGAATTAATTCATCTGGGGGGGTTCCTTCTCCCATTTTGCTTTTGATTTTGATTTCAAAGATTTCTTTCGAAATTTTAACATGATGCAAGAGACTTGCTAACCCTAGCACATTACCTAACAGAGGATTCTGACATCTAACTTCACCTAAAAGTGGTGGTCTGAATAAAAACTTCATCCTTCTCAGCTAAGCTGATCTTGAAAATCCTCTTATATTGTCAAAACTAATCCTTATTGAATCCATAGGAAAATCCTTCTAATTCTGGTAGTGGTAACTTCAATTGATCCACGATGTTTATGATCTACTTCTCAAAAATCATATCTTTAGGGGCGTAAGTAACTCGGAGGGGTCTTTACATTAAAACAAGACAAGGGGTTTAGAAACTGAATAATAGATGAAAGATACTAGTGAGGAGAGTAAGTAATCACAGAGTGATAAAATATTGTTGTTCCTATGGTTTTTCCTATCCATTTTCTAGGGTCACGACCTATAGTCAACATGGGCTCTGATACCATCTGTAACGACACGATTCGCTAAGAATCCAAGTCTCTGTGCATTCTGTGCTAGTCCCTGGATCAATAGCTAGCACACACAGTACATGATGTAATATCAAGAATAAACCACATGTCATATATATTACATCGAAGATCCAGTATTACAATAAAGCATACCTGCATAGCTCAAGGCTAGCTTACAAATAGAATACAGCGGAAAAACAATAAAAGCTTCGTGGCGTCCATCAACTCCACCGGCACAGTTGAGTATAGACATCGTAACCCTACATCGCATCACTTACTCGTCGTATATAATCCTGCAACACCGAAGGTTACAGCCCGACAATGGGTCAGTACATCTGATTTGTACGATAAGTCACACGAAAAAGTACATAACAGACCTACATCTACATGCAAGGTAAGTCAAAGGAAAGGCTTATGGTTTTATTTTGCCGAAAGCTAACTTTTGCCAATCTACCTAGTCAAAATTTTAGTTTAACTTACTACTTAAGATTGAACTGGGCACACCAGTTCCAATCCACACCCCATTATTAAATCTTTCCCACTCAAGTTTATTATGGTGATTCATCTGTCAAGATCCTCCAATAACAGTAATATCTAGTAGCTCAAGGATGTCCATAACCGGGGACACGGCTAATCATGATTAGTTTTTACTCTGCAGAGGTTAGTACACTTTTCCCGCTGGACTCAACCCGAAGATTGAGACGAATTCTTTCAGAAGTGGTCACCTACACCCAACGGCAAGCCGGTACCACCTATCGCATCTACATCTGCTAGCTTTGCACGAGAGAGGCTTCCTACATCGTACTCAACTAAGCCAGAGCCCATATGGCCAGCGGCTGTACATGGAAGCTCCTAGTCACCAAGTATGTCTGATCTTTTTGAGCGTGGACGGCGCCCACTTACGTTCAGAGGGTAGATACCATGACGTACTGTCGACCACCAAAACCAACCATTAGGGGTACAACCTGGTCTCTCCTTAGATAAGGAACGAGCCCCCAGGAAGCACTCCCTGCCCGTCCAGAGGTGTATTCTAATTAAAGGTTTGCTAGTCAAGTCATTAAATCCACACATAGCTCAATGTAATCTCAAACCAATCCACGTCTACCAGCATAGAAAATATATAGCAAACATGTGCTAGGGCGACAAAGAATACAGGATCAGATCATATGGCTATCCTACCAGGTTTGGAGCATAAGTATATATACTAGTCCTACACATGCATAGAGTGATAGATTGCTAAATGCATAACGAAAAATATAGGTTAAGGTATGGTCAAAGTGTAACTTGCCTTATACATCTGATGAAGTTCTTCGCTCTCACGATCCAGATAACTCTACTCGTCACACTCCGAGCAATCTATCGTAAAGGTAAAGATACCACATAAGCAATCACGCATAAAGGAACCAAAATATTAACAAATCAAACACAAAGGTTTTAGCAACAAAACAAAAAAAACAAAAAGGCTTGACACGGCACAAGTGTCAATGTGCTCGAAGGTGACAGGTGGAAGGTGAACTCGAGTGAGTCAACGGAAAAAGAATTATTGCTATAAAAGATTGTGACCAAAGGCATTATAAATTCAAGGTGAACATGATGTCAATATGAAAGGTGTGTGGGTATGGTCGATAAGATGTTTCAAATGATCCAATGTGCAAAAAGAATCACGTGGAACGGAATACTACAACACGGGTTATAGCAAGTTGAAGTTTGAATTAAATTCAAATTCAAACAGATCAAAAAGTATTAGAATATGGTGTATAAATGATGTGAACAGAAATTATATGGCATGAGTAATCCAACGCAAAAGGAATTAATCGAATTGGATCAACGATGTAAAAGATATGGCCACTAGCAGTTTGAATTTGAATTTAAATAAATTCAAATTCAAAATTCTGCAAAGGTGTTCAAAGTTGATTCCATGCTAAACTACAGACCAAGACGAGTGCATAGGAAAAAGTTTCACCTGATTCCGACACACGGATTAGGAGATATTGCAAAAACGGGATCGTGGTGTTTTCTGCAGAAAGGACCTATTTGCAAATAAAATACTTTGCAAAAATCAATCGGGTCCCTCTCCCAGACCTGAACTCGGGTTGACTCCGGTGAGGTCGAAGGTGGCAGACGGCGGCGCTCGTGGAGGCTCCGGCGAGGGCGTCTCGGGAGAGGTGGTGGCCGGCGGCCACGGGAGGGCGGAGGAGCCGGGGGTGGCGGCGCCGTGCGGCCGCGAGGCTGCGCGCGCGGGGGAGGCACGTGGGCGGCGGCGCACGGGGTGGCCCGACCCGCAGAGAGGGCGGCGGCAGAAGGCCGGGCTGGGGCGCGGCGCGGCGTGCGGGACGCGATGGCCGGCCGGCGAGGCGAGGGGACGAACGGCGTGCGGGCGGCTCGCGGCGCGGCGGTGGCGGCGTCCGGTGAGGCGGCAGCGGCGGTGAAGCGGGACCCGCCGCCTAGGGTTTCTAAAAAAATTGAAAGGACAAAAACGAAAATCTTAAATAGGAAGAGAAAAAAAATTCAAACCAGACCCGTCTTGGATAATCAAACCGGACCCGCCTACTAGGTTTTTTTTTTCTTTTTCTTTAAAAACCGAAACTTCAAACAATTTTACAGAAATAAATACTCATTAGAAAAATATGAAATAAAGTTCTAAATTCATCAAATAATCTAAAGAAAATTATGCAATGAACATATTTTGCAAAAAGTGAAATAAAAATAAAGGCATTTTTCAATGACTTTATTTAGTTATTAAAATATTTGCAAAATCAACAAAAATGTCAAATAATTATTTAAAGAATTTCCACTCAATTTTTCTGAAGAAGTCATTTTATCTTCTCTCAATTTATTATTATTTTTGAATGGAAAAATTATTTAAATGACTCCAATTAAAATAAAATCATATTCAAACATTTGCAATTTTCTTTTATAATGAAGGAGTCATATTACCTTCTCTCATTTTAATTTGTTCGATTTGTTTTAAATAATAAATTCCAAAACACCAACGGTGAATATTAGGGAAAGTCATTTTATTCCCTCTCATTTTAATATTCAATAAACTCCGAAAGTTTTATATCCTACTGAAAATCAATCATATCAAGCAACCAATCATTATTATAATTAATTTATTAACATTCCAAAATTTAGAAATTTTGGGGATGTTACATTTTCACCCTCATGTCGCTTGAACCAATGGAATTTGCTTCAGAGAGTGTCAATGCGAGCATTTTTCTGAGTAGAGACACCCTTAGCAATCTTCTGAAGATAGTCCCAGACACCTTTGGCTGAATGAATATTCTTCACTTCATGATACTTCTCAGGAATCAAGTGATAGGTAATGAAAACCCAGACCTGTGAATCAAGTGCCAGCAACTCCTTTCTACACAACTGTCCAGGCGGCCTTGTCAATGGATATGATATTTCTCATCATTTTGTCCTTCCAATATGGGTAGTCGGTTCCATTGTACACAGGAATAGGTTCACCAGAGCTAATAGCTGCAAACGACATTCTTGGCAACACTCCAGGTGGTTGGACCAAAATACGCAGAGCATAGGGAGTGCCTATCTCTGATACCAATTAAAAGCTCGAGAATGATCAGAGGGGGAGGGGGTGAATGATCACTTCTAAAATTTCTGTGAAACTTAGAAGTGAAACAGAGAACGGGCAAGCAAATAAGTGTAACACGAAGGAAATGCACCATCGAAAGACATGCTCATGCTGAAGGTAAATGGAATGAAAGGAAACATCGAAGGAAAACATGCAGCAGAGTAAATACAGAATGTATATACGAGTAAGAAAACGAGCCTGACACATCGATGTTTGGTGAACCAGTTCACACTCTGCAAAGTGCTACGTCTGGTTGGAGGGACTGATGATTGAACACCTGGAGAAAAACTCTCTCCGTCCTATTCTTCACTGTAACATACTCCTCGATCTTGTCCAGTTCTTACTCGGGTTAGATGATTTAGGACATCTCCGAAACCTTTACAAACTTCCTTCAGCAGCGACAATTTCTCTTTAACTGCTTGACAGGAGAGACTAGTCGTCTAGGAGACTTGCAAACCTCCAAGATAAAAGGTTGGCTAATATTAACCTAAGTCTCTGCAAATTGCTCAACTCAGTTTGGGACTTGGTTTGGTTTTATCTCGAGATCTTCATTGGGGTGCTCACAACACTTTTGTCTCAGAATATTCAGTGGAGCAGCCAACCGCAAATGGCGGGCAGGAGCGGGGTATTTATAGGTGGTGATCCCAATGGAGAAATGACAGAAGTGACTCGATGTGATAGCTTGACGCGTGTCCATAACGGTGGATTTTCAATCAATGCGCAACTTTCCTTGCGGAGCAAGGAAGATGACTCACCTAACGAGTTCTCTCTCGGAGGAACAAAGTGCGATGAATTTTCCTTCAAGCTATTACTCGACTCAGTGACATTTCTCTCGGTAGGCTATGTTTAGGTGTTAAGTTGAGTAAGAAAATTCACTTTGACTAAGATTTCATCTAGAAAACCCCTATTGAAAGTACGGTTTTCCTACGACTCAAGAAAGTAAAAGAGAAACTAGAAAAAATACTAAGTCTTCATCCAGCTTCAGCTTTCTCCTCGTTGCGATTCTTCTCGAGAATATCTTCATTTTTTACGACATTTTTAGGGGCCTTCCTCCATCAAAGGCTTCAGTATATGTCTGGAGCTTGGCTGCAGTGAGTTGTTCTTCGACATTCTACTTTCAAACTCCATTCTTCATGAACCTAGATATCTGTTTATACTCGAAAACAATATTAGTTCCTCTACTGCTTTGTCCAACAATCTCCAAAACCTAAGGTGCAAAACTTTCCCTTACAGATTCCGATCTCGGGATCGCCAGGCGAAGCTGTTCCAGCACCCTGCCGGAGGGAGGATTAACTTTTGGATGCCTCTCCATCACCATGATCGCCTCGGGGATGCGCCGTGAGTAGTCCCCCTTGAACCATGGGGCCATGACCAGTAGTTATGTGATGTATTCTCTCCAATCTTGTGCTTAAATGCTTAGCCCTTGTGATCTCCCTATCATGATCAAGGCACCTTTGTATTAGTTCCTGTTTTGCTATGTTGTGTTTGCTGGGATCCGATGGATTATGAGATTATGTTCATCTTGTGATGAGTTATATATTTGGTTTACCTTTATAGTTTTGTTCTTGAGTATTCTTGCATGTTCTCCGTTGTGTTTGTTACTTTGGCCAAGTAGTAGATTTCAACTCCAAGAGGGAGCGTTATGCGTGATTATGGGTTCATGCCCCCCAATGTCTAGCTTGAGTGACAGAAACATGAGATTAAGGGATGCGATGTTGCCACCAGGGAGAAAACAGTGGTGCTTATAACTGCGATTGCAAGGATTGCTTACATTACGCATAGAGTGTTAAGGAAATTGTCCGTAGCTTTGAGCCTACAATTTGGTTGGGGTTCGCAACTTAATACCAGCGAGATATTCTAGATAGATATCTCAAGGTGCATTATTAGTGAGTAGATGTTGATGGATAAATGTCTACTTGTTTTGGTGTAATGCCCATATGATTGAGCCTCTTTACTTTCTAGTAGCATAATCATCATTGCGTTGCATTTAGAATTCTGTCAATTGCCTAGCTGTAATTTGTTCACCCATCATAGTTGTTATTTTCTTTTGGGAGAGAGACCTCACAAGTGAAAATCATGGGACCCAGGTCCATATTTCCATCATAGTTTACACTGTTCACTTTAGTGCTTTTATATCCTTTCAGTTGCACCCACTATTATTTCCCCTTTATGTTTGATCCTTTGTAATCAATAAGGCCGGATAGATTGACAACCTCTCTGAACTCGTTGGGAGGCAAGTTATTTGTGTTCTTGTGTGCAGGTCCAAGTCAATTCCACGCCAACAGTTTCTGGCGCCGTTGTCACCTACTATAGCTCTTGGAATCCTACTGGATTGATAACCTTGGTATCTTCACCGAGGGAAATTTTCACCTATCTACATCATAACCTTCCACTTGGGGTAACCAACGAGGAGGTGTTATATACACCCATCAGGAGCCACCAAGCAATTCCAATCAGAGCCTTTGAAATTTACTATAAAGTGGTAACAGTGCGATTTTTGGCCCAGCCTTTATACCCCCACCTATTCGACTTGTGTCTCTCGAAGCAAACTCCACTCACATCATATTTCCAAAGAGAACTCACCTTCTTATGTTTCTTTCAAAATGAATTTTACCCCAACCATCCCATCAATCCCTCTGAGATCTAAACCCCTCTTGCTTTCCACTCCCACTTTTGGAAATCCAAATTAAAATCTAAATCTTAAGAGAATTTAAGTATTGAGGATATTTGATGTCTACACATGCTTCTATTCTTGTAGACTATGTTGGGCCTCCAAGCGCAGAGGTTTGTAGGACAGCAGCAATTTCCCTCAAGTGGATGACCTAAGGTTTATCGAACTCAGGGAAGTAGAGGTTGAAGATGATCTCTCTCAAGCAACCCTGCAATTAAGATACAAGAAGTCTCTTGTGTCCCCAACACACCAAATACATCTAGGAGTTGTATAGGTGCACTATTTCGGCGAAGAGATGATAAAATATGGGTGATAGGTGTGGCAAAACAAGGTAATATAAATCTGTAATAAAAAGTGCAGCAAAGAAACAAGTGGTAAACATGAGCACAAACGGTATTGCAATGGTGGAAACAAGGCCTAGGCTTCATACTTTCACTAGTGCCAACTCCCAACAACATTAACATAGCATAATCACATGATATTTCCCATAAAACATGCAATGGAGACGCACTCGGAGGTCATTCCTTTGTGGTCAAGAGAGGATGAGAATTATGTAGGGCTACAAAAGCACACCTCAAAGTTCGTAGTTCTCAATCTATGGATTTCCCAATGTCACCGCGGCCATCCAAAGAGAGTACCACAATCACCACAACATATCTCAAGGATAGTCAAAGACAAGCACCAAGAGACTCTCAATCTTCAATCAACACACAAAAGAGGAAATCACTCAAGATAATATTCTTCTAAACCATGTCCAATAGACCGCTGTCACCATGGTCTCGGGGATTATACTAGATAAGATCAATTGAGTACATCAATCCAATACATAGAAGAAGGGGAAACATCATGGGATCACCCTAAATTAACATAGCCTATGATCACAACGCAGATCACACCATGGGAGAGAGAGAAGAACACATAGCTACTGGTAGAAACCTCAGCCCCGAGGGAGAACTACTCCCGCTTCATGGAGGAGGGAAGCAACGGCGATGGAGATGAATCCGTGGGCACTTCCCCGTCCCGGCAGGGTGCCGACACAGGAATTTTGTCCCCCCGAAACTTGATGGTGATGGCGGCGGAGATCGGAATTGCTTCTGGAGAAAAGGGGTCTGGAATCAGGGTTTCTGCGACGGGAGAATAAATAGGGGCCAAATTGGCGCACCAGGGGGGCCACCAGGGGTCCAGGCGCCCCCCTGGCGCGGCCAAACCCTGGGGCGCGCCACCAGGGCGCCTGGGCCCCTGGTGGTGGCCCTCTGGCCCCACTCAGGTCCTTCCGGAAGGTTCTTCTGCGCTGATTTTTTATCTGATTTTTCCCGAATTTTTGGAGCACTTTTTATATGGGGGAAAACTGAAATAGAAAAATAGAGAACTCAATCTACTAAAGTTTCACACTTGGTCTTTTTCTGGAATCTTATCTTGACTCGTCCCCAGACCACTAGCCAGGTACAAGTCAATTTGATCCACTCCTTTTTCAATATTTTGAGCACTCATGCAATGGATGAGCGTAAGCACGAGAGTTGACACTTAGGATGGAAAAGACAGAAGCACGGAGGAGGAAGACAAAAAAGGTGTGAAAATCTCACATCAATGAGGACAATCATAGGCAAGAGATGCCAAATTATAGATATGATGTGAGGAGTAGTGATTGCCATGCAACGGATGCACATATGAGCTAGGAAGCTCTCCAATGGAACTAGTGGGGGTGCATCTAACTTGCTCGCTCATGAAGATCTAGAGCTCGTTTGAGGAGGCTCATCCTTGGACTATGCAAGCCAAGTTCTATAGTGTGAAGGTCCCCACATAGCTATATGCATAATGATCATCTCTATGAAGTACAAGAGATAGAGGATGAAGTACTAGTGTGGATCTCTCAAAAGGAATAGTAGTGTGCCCCCTTCTCTCTTTTTTTCTTTTTTTTCTTTCTTTTTTCTATTTTTTTGTATTTTTTTGGTGGCCTCAATGGCTCTTTGTATTTAACTCTCATTTGTCCTCTTTGGGATCTTTTATTGTGTCCACTTTGGGATCTTTTCCTCACTTAAGGGAAAAACTCTATTTTACAAGAAGGTAAAGGAGATCGTTCACACTTTACAAGGTACTCAAAATCATAAAGAAGATGTAAATATCATGATGTATGCAATGTATGCGTCTGCCAGTGTAGCAGAAACATGTATGACATGAAGATCAAGTCATGAAGAGGTGGATGTTGCATGGCAATATATCTCGGAAAGGCTATGGAAATGCCTTGATAGGTAGGTATGGTGGTTGTTTTGAGGAAAGATATAAGGAGGCTTATGATGATAGAGCGTATCATGCCAAGGGTTTGGATGTACCGGCGAAGGTGGACGCCAACTCTCGGAGTGAGAAGAAGGCAATGCGCGGCACAGGAAAGGCTAGCAAATATATGGGAAGGTGGAAGTGTCAACTTTCAATACTTACATTAGTCCGAAGAACTCATGCACTTATTATCGGTAACTCACAATCTAATAAGGAGGTTCACAAAGAGACAAGTACCCTGAGGAGGAGTGTATGGGGGTTTGGTTATCCTTGCGCATCCTCGACTCATGGTACATGAGTGTACTCTAATATTCGACCCCTCCAAATATTAGCGATCCATCTAGTAGCTAGAGTTCTCAACTAGTTTTGTAGGTTTTGAAAATAGACACGGATTGCCCAAAATACGACACCTCTCACTAATAGGCTAGATCTCTTGACACCAAAACTTCAAACATTACTCACATCAATACCTCAAAACTATTGCAAGTTACTACTAAAATTAAATAGCAACCTCAATTACCTACTCTCAAGATAAGACGCAACTCAGTGCAACAACCAGCTCTCTTTACAAGATAAATATGAAAAATAAAGAGAGTTCCAGCAACAAACTAAACAAAATCCAAGGCTCTTGCTAAAGACAAACTAAAACTAAAACTAAACATGGCAGTAGCTACGAAAAGATAAAGAACACAAAACAACAAAAAGATAGGCATGAAGAATCCTATGATGTGTTCTAGATTTTGAAAGTGGAGCGTGTTTCTCTCCCACACAAAGTAAGACAGGATATAACTTGTTATGAACAGCAAGCAAAGCTAAATAAAACTAAAAATAAAACCTAAGAGCGAGACGCTCCAAGCATAGCACATAACGCATGAAGTGATAAAAATATAGTGAGACGAAGGACGAACTGATTATTGTTGATGGAGAAGGGGATGCACGGGGGCATCCCCAAGCTTAGACGCTTGAGTCTCCTTGAATATTTATTGGGGATGCATGGGGGCATCCCCAAGCTTGAGCGCTTGACACTCCTGGATCTTCTTTTTATCATCTTCCGTCGCACACTTGAAAACTCCCTTCATACATAACTCATCATAAGCTGATTAGAGAGGTTAGTACCCTTAATAAAATAATTTTCCCCACTGGATATAAAGATATTCTTGAAGAGCTACTGTTTCTCAAGAGTGCCAAAAGGTTTTTTGCAAATAAAAAGCAAGCTAAAGGTTTGCAAAACGAAGAGAGGCAAAACGTGGCAGAATCTATGAAAAACAGAACAGCAGGTAGTAGAGAATTGTTTCGGGGCACTTCTGCAACTCAAATAAAAATACTCAGAACAGACGCTCAAAAGTCAATTGTATGGAGCACGCTGTCAAAAAAAATCAGATCAAAAAGATGATCTGGTGATTTTAGGCTAATTTTTCCGTCCAAGGACAGAATCTGTTTTCTGGACAGCATGTCACAACTTTTGAACTTTCTTGCAATCGAAGGCTAGACTTGGCACAAAGATTGAAAATAAAGATACAATGATGTTGCTACAGTAGTAAAAATCATCAAGACCACTAAAAACTGAAAGTAAAAACTCAAACTAAAGATAACAAGGGTTTTCTCCCTAGAGCTCTTTCTTTATAGCCATAAAGATAGGCTTAAGATTTTTAATGATGCTCTCATAGGAATAAGGAATAAGAGTTGAAGAACAAAAGAGAGCATCAAGAAGAAAATACCAAACACATTTAATTCTAACATGCTTCCTATGCAAAGGGATCTTGTAGAGAAATAACTCATTGAAGCATAAAGATATTAGCATAGGAAGGCAAAATAAGTACAACTTCAAAACCTTTAACATAAAGAGAGGGAATTTGACATTATTGAAATATCTATAAGAATGTGTTCCCTTCTCATAATAATTTTCAGTGGGATCATTAATAAACTCAACAATATAAGTATCACATAAAAAATTGTTACCATGATCCACATGCAAAAGGGTACTCTTACTCTCCACATAAGCATAATCTTTCTCATTGGTAATAGTGGGAGTAGGACTATCATAAACAACTTGAACACTATAGATTAATTGTGTATTAGGAAGATGGTGTTCAACAAGGGAGTAATTCCCTCCATGATCATGACAAGTTTCATAAGGATAATTTCTCCTTATGTCATAGGTACCTTTATAATCACTAAAAATAGGAGTTATAACATCATCATAGTAGATAAGAGCATTATCATTGCTAGAAACTATATTTGTAAACATGTTGTATTTATTCTTACTAGCAAAAGAATTATCAATTAACACATCACTAATGGGTAAAGGACTTGCAATCCTATCATCCCCAAGCTTGGAGCTTTCCATATCATCACTCTCAGAGTTGGTACCAAAGAGATTTTCAAGGTCATAAGTAGCATTATCATCATTTTCCCAATCACAAAAAGTAACATGCATATCATAATCAAAATCATCTTCAATAGTACCAACACACTTATCTTCAAGATAATAATGAATGCAATCTGTAAGAGCAAAGTTATACCCTCATGAGTTTTGGATATTGTTGGTCAAAACAGTAGAGGAACTAACAAGTTTTCTAGTGTGAAACAGATGGTTAGGTTCCTGAAGTTATAGGTTGGTGATAAAGCTTCAATGAAGATTTACTCATTTATCGAAGCATATCCTCTGGAGCGAAGCTTATCACGGATGTAGACCCCTAAAAACAAAAGGAATCCTGAAGCACGTCTCATCGAAGAAGATGATCAAGATGGCGCAAGACTTAGTTGTTTTTGCATAGTTCTTTTTACTTCTTTGAGTCGTAGGAAAAACCGCACTATCAAGAGGGGTTTAGTAAATGTACTCCGAAGGTTTTGATGAAAAGACTCAGATCGAATCTAAACCAGTGAGATGCCAGAGTCGAAGAAATCTCATGTGAGCTAGGTAATGCTTCACCAGCGAAGACTTTGTTCTTTCGGCTCCTGAAGCAGAACCAAGTCCGTGAGTCAGCTTTACTTGGACCGCAAGTAAAGTTGCGCTTTGATTGGAAATATGACCGTTGGGGACAGGTGTCAAGCTGTCACATCGGGTCACTTCAGTCATTTCGCACCTTGGGATTGCTGCCTATAAATACGCCACCCCCGCCCTCATTGGCGGGTTGGCTGCTCCAACATTGATTCCCTACAGAGAGAGAGAGAGAGAGCAACCCCACCGAAGCATTTCAAAAACCAATACACCGAAGCATAAGCCCTATTGATCTGAGTTGATTCATTATGACTTAGGAAGAAGTTTGCTAGTCTTTTTATCTTGGAGAACTGCAATTCTCCTAGACGGTTAGAGAGTTGTTCTTCAGAGAGCGAAGAGTTATTGTCGCCTCGAAGTCCAGTTTGTCAAAGGTTTCGGTGATTTCCTCAATAATCAACCAAGAGTGAAGAACTGACCAAGCTCAAGGAGATTGGTGCAGTGGAGAAATGGACGGAGAGAGGTTAGCTCCTGTGTTCAATCACAAGTCCCTCCAACCAGACGTAGCACTTTGCAGAGTGTGAACTGGTCGAACAAACATCGCCGAGTCAAGAGTTCGTTTTACTTTCCGCACTTACATTCTGTTTGTCAATTGCTTCAGAGTTCTGCTTCGATGCAATTGATTCGATACTTTTGATTCACTACGTTCTGCTTCGATCATGTTCTGCTTCAATGTTTACCTTCCTGTTGAATAGTTTCGATTGCTGTGTTATGCTTCACTTCAAAGTTTCATGCAAAATTTTGAAGTGATCATTCACCCCCTCCCCCTCTGATCACATACTTGGTCTAACAATTGGTATCAGAGCTAGGCAGTCTTTTTGGATTAACCTCCTGGAGTGTTTTCAAGTATGTCTTCTAGTATGTCTTTCGCAGCTATTCGCTCTGGCGAACCTATTCCTATTTTCAATGGGAAGGACTACTCTTACTGGAAGGACAAGATGAAGAGGAATATTATGGCTATCAATTCCACTGCATGGCAAGTTGTCTTACATGGTGTTACAGTTACTGACAAGAATGCTATCACTCCTGAAGAAGCTCAACTGATGGATCTGGATTCGGTTGTCTGGGTGTTCATCACAAATCACTTGACTCCAGAAAAGTATCATGAAGTGAAGAATATTCCTTAGGCAAAAGGTGTCTGGGACTATCTTGAAAAGATTGGTGAAGGTGTTTCTACTCAGAGATATGCCAGAATTGACACACTCCGAAGCAAATTCTATCGCTTCAAAAGACTCGAGGGTGAAAAGGTTCACTCAATTTACAGCAGACTCACAGTTCTGGCAAATGAGTTGATTTCCCTCGGTGCTGATGATATAACTCCTCACTCAGTTGTCAGAACACTTCTTCGCTCGCTAGATGATTCGTTCGATCACATTGTGCTGATGATCAAGGAAAGGTCTGATTACAGACATCTTGTTGCTGCTGATGTTCTTGAGAGACTCACTACCTTTGAAATGGAAGAAGATGAGAAACGTGACATAAATGGTTCTCGAAGAAGATCTCATGCTCTGAAAGCAAAAGCTTCGCGTCATTCTTCGCCCGAAGTTAGTTCTGCTTCAGGTGTCGAATCAGATGATCCTGCAAGCATTGGAAAGGATTTGGCACTGATCATGAGACGCTTCAATCGCTTTCAGAAGAAAGGTTTTTCTTCACCCAAGAAGAGTTATCCTTCAAGAAGCTCGAGTCATTCTTCTCACCGTTCATCTTCAAGAAGCTCTCCATCGAAGGACAACTGCTGCTATAAGTGCAAGAAACCAGGACACTATATTGCTGATTGCCCTCTGTGGGAAGCTGAGAACAAATCGAAGCATTCTCTCAGAGACTCTTCATCGAAGCCTTACAGATCCTCCAGAAATCATGAGTCAAAGAAACATGATTCCAGTTCAAGAAGGGAAAAGAAGAAAGATTCTGATGATGATAAGAGAAAGAAGTATCATAAGAGGCGTGAGGGTTCTTCATCGAAGACTTACTCGTCTCGTCGAAGCAGCTCTCACCGTGCCAAGGCCTATCTGGGAAAGGAGATGAACTCAGAAGACGAAGCCTCTGGTTCCGAAGCTGAACAAGACTCAAGGTCTGCTTCAGGGTCCGAATCAGATGGTGTTGCTGGATTGGCATTTGCTTCGACAGATGCTTCAGTCAATGCTTCGAGCTCATTCTTCACCAACAACAGTAGTGAAGATGAAACTCCTGCATATTGCTTCATGACCAAGGCAAAGGTATCTTCATCCAAGTCAACCTATGATACCTCTGATTATTCCTCATGTGAAAGTAATACTAGGATAAGCTATGCTAAACTTGCAAAAATTGCTTCAATTCAACAAGATGAACTTGATTCACTAAGCAAAACCATTAAGAAGTCAGAAACGTTGTTGATCAATAAGATTGAGAAGAATGAAACTTTAACCAATGAGCATGCTGCTCTGAAGGAGAAGGTTGAAGAATTATCCTCTCGGCATGATCTTCTTTCAGTTGATTATGAGAATCTTACCTATGAATTTCTTCAGAGGAAAGTGGCTCTCGAAAAACTGACAGAGGCTCATGAAGAATTGGAAAATGTCAATCTCTCTCTTATGGCTCAACAAGGTTCTGAAGCAATTGATAAATCCGAATCACCTTGTTTCGATTGTTTGGAACGAAGCAAAACTATTTCCAAAGGGAAAGCTCTTATTGTTATTGATGATACTAATGCCTCCGATGAGGAAAATCCTGCTGTTACCGAGGAACTCCTCAGGTTGAAAAACTTATTTGAAACAGGCATGTTCAAAAGTGTGCAAGGACACCAATATCTCTGTGATATCCTGAGGAAGGCTCTCCTTCACAGGAATCCCAGGAATGAAGGTGTTGGCTTTGAAAGAAAGATAAATCCTGATGGCACATATTGGGAGCCTGAGCAGTATCCTAAGACTGTTTGGGTTCTAGCTAAGGAGAAACCCATTGATATTGCTAACCTTTCAGGTTTCGATTGCAAAATGAACAAAGTCATTGTGGATGAATCACTTGATTCAGACTACAAACTCATGAAAGATGAACAGGGAAAAGTTTCAGCTGAGTATGTAGGTACTCCACCAAAGAATGGATTTTACAAGAGGCAGATATGGGTGCAGAAAGCACTTGTTGAAAAATTGCCTGCTAACCATTCTATGTAGGGAAAGCCTTCGGTACCACCGAATCATTTCTACTCTCTTGAGACAAGAAATGATCCTTTGGTGACCGAGTCAAATGTTCCGCAGAAGCAATACTATCGTACTGGTCGCCATACGTATCGTCCTCATAATAATCGTACTAAAATTGCATATGCTCATACTTATGCTAACCATTCGCAGAGGACTTACATTTATGGTGTGCTTGATGGTACACCGAAGCAATACACTCCTGTCCGATTTAATATTGCTTCGACCAGTGCTTCAACGTCTTCTCAGTCACCTGCTCGTTTGTGGGTGGTTAAGAAGAACTAATTCTTCTGCAGGGCTATGTCTCCGGTGGATCCGAATGGGTCATGGATAGTGGTTGTACAAATCATATGACCGGAGACAAGGAGTTGTTCACCGAAGAAAAACTATCTCAATCTTCTCTGAAGTACATTACCTTCGGTGACAACAACAAAGGTAAAGTGTTAGGTTTGGGTAAGATTGCCATATCGAAGGATAAGCACATTGACAAGGTTATGCTAGTTCAATCACTTGGATATAATCTTATGTCTATTTCAAAGTTATGCGATATGGGTATGCTTGTGTTGTTTTCTGCTTCGCGTTGTGTTGTCTTTTCACAGGATGACTATTCGTTTGTCTTCGAGGGTTACCGAAAGGGAGATTTATACATTGTTGACTTTTCTTCGGGCCCTGCTGTATCCACTTGCTTAATGGAAAAAGCTTCATCGGGTTGGTTATGGCATCGAAGACTTGGTCATGCAGGGATGAGAAATCTTCACAACTTAGTGAAGAAGAATCATGTTATTGGTCTTACCGAAGTAAAATTCGATAAGGATCGTCTCTGTAGAGCTTGCGAAGCTGGTAAAATTACGAAGAAACATCATTCAACGAAGACCATCATGACTACCACTCGTCCTCTTGAATTGCTTCATATGGATCTTTTTGGTCCTCAAAATTATGCAAGTCTGGGAGGAAACAAATATGGTCTAGTTATTGTTGATGACTTCTCACGTTATACTTGGGTTTTCTTTTTGGATGACAAGAGCAAAGTGGTTGAAATCTTCAAGTCATTCGCTAAGAGAGCTCAAACAGAATATGAATTATCTCTGAAGCATATCCGAAGTGATAATGGAACTGAATTCAAGAATACTAATATCGAAGATTTTCTTGATGATCATGGTTTTACTCATGAGTTCTCTGCTGCTTATACACCTCAACAGAATGGTGTAGTTGAAAGGAAGAATAGAACACTTATTGAGATGGCCAGAACTATGCTAGCTGAATACAAGACTCCTATTAGGTTCTGGGCCGAAGCAATCAATACTGCATGTCACATCATCAACAAGGTTTACCTTCACAAATTCTTGAAGAAAACTTCACATGAGCTTATCACTGGTAACAAACCAAATGTCTCATATCTTAGGGTATTTGGTGCTCCATGCTTTATTAGAGATATGAATCATAGCTCCAAATTTTGCCCCTAAGGCACATGAAGGTTTTCTTTTAGGTTATGGCTCAAACTCTCACACTTACAGAGTCTATAACTCTCACTTTGGAAAAGTTATGGAAACTGTAAATGTAAGATTTGATGAAACTAATGGCTCTCAAAAGGAGCATTTGCCTCATGATCTAGATGAACCTCCACTTGATGAAGTGATTAGGTCTATGGCTATTGGTGAGATTCGCCCTGTCGAAGCTAATGAACGTCAAGCTGTAAGGGATGATGATGGTCCAATGTTCCCACACATAGCCCGGGGTGCTGGAGATCACCATCCTGAAGCTAATGATGAACAGGACAAAGAAGGTCAAGGGAACGAAGGAAATGCTGAAGCTGAACCCGAAGCTGATGCAGATTCTGAAGCATATGCTAAGCCTGAAGCAAATGATACTGCTTTATCACGAGTTCGAAGAAGAGTTGATGTGGATTCGATTCTCGAAGATATCAAACTACCAGGTCGTCCCACTACTCGATCTCGCACTCGCTTGGCTAACTTCTGTGGAAATTTTTCCTTTGTCTCTATGCTAGAGCCTTCAAAATATGATGAAGCCATGAAAGACCCTGATTGGTTATTGGCTATGATGGAAGAACTTCACCAGTTTGAAAGGAACAAAGTCTGGTCACTTGTTGAAAGGCCAGATCCCTCGAAGCACAACGTTATTGGCACCAAGTGGATATTTCGCAAAAAGCAAGATGAAGACGGTATTGTGGTAAGAAATAAGGCTAGATTGGTAGCACAAGGTTACACCCAAATCGAAGGCATTGACTTTGGTGAAACCTATGCTCCAGTAGCCCGTCTCGAATCCATTCGTGTTATGCTTGCTTTTGCTAACCACAAAAATATATTGCTATATCAAATGGATGTCAAGAGTGCTTTTCTTAATGGTGAAATCGAAGAAGAAGTGTATGTTATGCAGCCTCCAGGTTTTGAAGACTCGAAGAATCCTGATATGGTGTACAGGCTTCATAAAGCTTTGTATGGACTGAAGCAAGCACCTCGTGCTTGGTATGAAACATTGAAGGATTTCCTCCTGAAGAAAGGCTTCAAACCAGGAACTTCTGACCCCACTCTTTTCACTCGATCATATAACAATGATCTATTTGTGTGTCAGATATATGTAGATGATATCATTTTTGGCTGTACTAACTCTGAGATCAGCGAAGAATTTGCAAGGATGATGTCGAAGAAATATGAGATGTCAATGATGGGAGAATTGAAGTTTTTCCTTGGACTTCAGATTCGACAACAGAAGAATGGAACCTTTATTTCACAAGAGAAATACTTGAAGGATTGCCTAAAGAAGTTTGATCTTGCTGAATGCAAGACCATTAGAACTCCCATGCCTACTAATGGTTTTCTTGATGCAGATGAGAAAGGGAAACCCTTCGATCAGAAAAAGTTTCGGTCTATGATAGGTTCACTCTTATACTTATGTGCATCTAGACCTGACATCATGCTATCAGTTTGTATTTGTGCTCGTTTTCAGGCAAATCCGAAGGAATCGAATCATATTGTTGTGAAGCGAATTCTTCGATATCTAGCACATACTCCTTTGTTGGGACTTTGGTATCCCAAAGGCACTCAGTTTGATTTGATTGGATATTCTGATTCAGACTGGGCTGGTGATAGGGTTGACAGGAAATCTACCTCAGGCACTTGTCATTTTCTTGGTAGATCTCTTGTGTGTTGGGCTTCAAAGAAACAGAATTGTGTCTCAATATCTACTGCTGAAGCTGAATACATTGCTGCTGGCTCATGCTGCACTCAAATACTTTGGCTTAAGCAGACGCTGAAAGATTATGGTATTCATATGAAGAAAATCCCTCTGCTTTGTGACAATGAGAGTGCCATCAAGATTGCTCACAATCCTGTGCAACACTCTCGAACGAAGCATATCGATATTCGTCATCATTTTCTTCGAGATCATGTTCAGCGCGAAGACATTGAGATTAGCCATGTAAGAACTGAAGATCAATTGGCAGATATTTTCACGAAGCCATTGGACGAGAAAAGGTTTTGTGCATTGAGATGTGAGCTGAACATCTTAGACTCACACAATGTTCAGTAAGATCGAAACTATTCACTGTATATATTCACCTTCGTTGTGTTATTTTTGTTTAGTTTCGCTTGAGTTTTGCTTCGCCCAAGTTTAGCTTCGGTTGCCATTTTCTTTTTGTTCTGTGTTTAGTTTGCTTTATTTATTCGTTTCTTTTGTCCTCTATGCTTATCACTTTTAGCTTCGTTGTTGTTCTTCGAAGTGATAAGTTTCGGACCCTACCTCTCCATTCTGCTTCGCTTCCAATCTTTTCGATCTTGAATGTTAAGCACAATTGAAACGGAAAGCATATTGCTTCGAACGTCATTGAGTTCCGAATCAATTGCTTCCAACTTTATCGAAGTTTTTGCTCTCGGTCAAGACTTATTTTCCGGCCGTAGAGTCCCCGTCTTCTCCGGGTCGTTGAGTTTCGCTCGCGATACGCCACCACATCTGAGCCGTTGAATCGGAAGAGTCAGTTGCTGAGAACCGTACGATGTGATCTGGTAACCGGTTCAGATCGTGCCTATTTAAGGCGATCCCCCCATCGAAACCGTTCCCACGCATTCATTCACCCCGACTCCTCCGTCTTCCTCCTCGAGCATCCGCAGAGCTCCTCGTCCTTGTCGTCGCCGTCGCCGCTTCACTGCCGGAACGTCGCCGCCGTGGACCTTCCCCGTCGACGCAGAGCACTTCTCCGCCCTCCGTCGCCGTAGCCGCCGTGCGTCACCAAGTTAGGGTACGCATTGCCTCTCGGATCCAATCTTTCTCTCCGTGTTCTTCATCTAGGGTTTCGATCTGAGATAGTTAGGGTTTTGATTTCTGTTTTAGGGCTGTTTGATCCATGCTGATCTTTACAACTTGGGAAAGCTGTTCTTAGCATCAAAGCTATCCCATCTTCTCAGGTCAGTGGACAAGATTCGATTCATTCTCTGTTTTGGCTTAGGTTAGGTCTTGTTTTCGAACTAGTTCTAGCCAAAAATCATACAGAGACGTTGCATCCAATCTGAGATTGATCTGGGTTCCTATCAAAATTGGTTTGTTTTGGACGAAACTTTTGCCTGTGCTTATTCATTCCCTCTCCTTGTTTCCCTCTTGTCTACGACTCTATCACAGGATGTCTGACGAAGAGGCTGCCATAGGGAATGAGTCTCCCATAGTTGATGGACTTGAGAATTTCCCTGAACCACCGAAGCCGAAGGGCAAAGGTGGCAAAATGAAGGAAGTGAATAATGCCAGAGGCATTCCCGAAGCTATTCGCATTAAAATGGGGTATAACACTCCTCCAGAAGAAACAGATCAGGATAGGAAGACGAGATTGCAAAGAATTCGCAGATATTGGGCTGTCAGGTGGTACAAGTTCAAGAGCATCCCAACTTGGAAGTGGGCAATGCAATTCTCTTTCAGTCCTCCTTACAGATACACCACAGTCATGTGTGCTCAGTACACCGAAGCCAACCGGATGAAGTACTATCCGAAGCCTCCGGCTGTTCCTCACCCAAATTCACTCAAGACTCCGGATGATTATCCAGATGAGAAAATCAGGCTTGCCATTTTGGCTGAAAGAAAGAGAATCCGCGAAGAAAAGAAAGCTAAAGCTCTTGCAGCTGCTGGACTTGATGATGCTGAACCATCGAAGCCTAAGAAGAGGCGAAAGCTTCGGAAGCTTAGTAATTCGCCACCTCCTGCTTCAGATGAGGAGGCAGAACACGAAGCCGATGACGAAGCTGAAGCAGCTGCTCAGCTCGAAGATTCTATCGAAGAAGATCCAGCTGATGAAGCTGATGATGAGTCAGAACACTCACCCATTCCCCCTAGTCCCAAGAAGAAGCTATTTAAGAAGCCTCTGAAGAAGAAGGCTGGAGCGAAGCCGACTGCTCCTAAGGCTGTTAAATTCCAAGAACCTACAGAACCTCCTGCTCCAAAGAGGAACATTGACTTGACGAACTTGGTGGTCAAAGCACCCTTGTCGTCAAAGCCTCCCCGCCGTCCTGTTCCATCCGAGCAGAGGACCAAGGAACGGCATGACCCGAAGGCAAAGCCTGTGGCTAAGCCGGCTGCTGTGCCCGAAGCCAAAGCTCAAGAGCCTGTTAAAGCTTCGAAGCCGAAGTCAACTGTGGCTAAGCCTGGCCAAACATATGCCCAGGTTGGCACCAAGAAGCTAACAGAAGTTGAGTTGAGGAAGAGAGACCTCATCGAAGCTGAACGCCTGCATGCCGAAGCTCAAGCCAAGGCTAAGGCAGAGAGAGAAGCAAAAGAGAAAGAGAAAGCAGATAGAGAAGCTGCTGAGATGGAAAAGCAAAGGAAAGCGCTGGCTGAATCAAACCAGCAAGCTGAAGCGAAGCGCAAGCTAGCTGAAGCTAAAGCTCAAGAGGCTAAGGAAGCCGCCGAAGCCAAACAACTTGCTGAAGCTGAAGCCAAACGCCAAGCTCAGCTTGATATTGTTCGCACGAAGAGAGCAGAAAAATCTGCTAGGGCCGCTCAAAAGGAAGCTGCTGTGGACATGGCGCCGAAGGACTTGTCCCCGAAGCCTGTCGCAGCTCCTCTCCCCGAAGCCCAAATTGAAGCTGAACACAGTGAACACAACTTTCCAGATGCTAGGGAAGGCGAACTGTGGGACTGTCTGGGTCTGAGCCAGACATATTTCAAGCTTGCTGAAGCCATTCATCCTCACACTGTGGATATTGGAGATACATATATCTCACCCAATCTTTCAGCAATGGTCGAAACTTTGTACAATCAGCTGAGAGATCTGCATTCAAGGGACAGATTTGAAACTGCAAAGATCCTGAAATTTCAGAAGAAAGCAGATGAAGAATCTGATGAGGATTTCAAGAGCGAAGCGACTGCTACTTCGAAGAAAATTGCTGCTGTTAATGAGCAAACCAAGCAGAATCTTCAAATTTTTCAAGGCAAGCTGAAATCCGCTATCGAAGAATGCTGCAAATCGCATAATTCTTCGGTCATGGCGCGTGACTCCAAGAAGCGCGAAGCCAAGGTCCAGCAATTAGCTTCGCCTCTTCCAAAGCTGCAACCTAGGAAGAGACGACTGCTTGCTGACACCGAAGAAGTTGATGAAGTCAGCTCCCACCCAGCCAAGAAAGCACCAAGAAAGGCATCGCCCCCACGATGCAAAATAATCAAACTTGGCAAACCATCATCGAAGCCATCCGCCCCCGAAGTTGCTCCACCTCCACCTCAACCCGAAGTCAATCCACCCCGTGTTCAAACTCCACCTCCATCTCAACCCGCTCCACAACCATCCACTCACGATAACTTTGCACCACAACCATCTCCACCCCGTCAAGCCACTCCTGACAAAGATTACTCTTTAGCTCACTCTGCTGAGGAGTCCGAAGAAAAAGAAGAAGAAGCCCAAGTGCAAGCTGGACATGCCGAAGCTGATGTCGAAGCAGAGGCCGAAGCAAATGAGTTGGCAATCGTCACTCAACCGCCGAGGCGAATCGCAGATGCCCGAAGGCATTGTATTCCTGCTCAAGACACCCAGCTGGACTCCCTCTACCCCAGAGAGACTTTTCCCATTTTCATGGGAGAAGGAACTTCTTCAAGGCATGGTCCTGAATTTGACATAGAAGTTCATCGCAAGAAGCTTCGATTCTTTGGCACGAGTCCATATGAATCACCAAGAACAGCAGATGACCTTCGATTCTGGACTGCTGAACAACAAATCCTATACACGAAACTTTACTGCCAGAAAGGTGTTCTGTTCAGACACAAGTACTTGGATATGCACAGTTTTTCTGCTGCCACCTGCTTCCAGAACATAGTTGAAACTATCGAAGCTCAGAATCTCACAGGATTATTTGCAATGGAAACACCATTCAACTCCGAGCTAGTGAAGCAATTCTATGCTACACTTTATGTCTCTGGAACCCCAGAAGACACTAGCTCTTGGATTCTTGAATGGATGATTCAAGGGGAAGTCTTCAGGATGTACTCCGAAGAATTCATGGAAATTGTGAACATTCCAAGACACACCGGAAAACTTGCAAAGGTTCACATGTTACCGGATCCCACTGAAGCTGAATTCGCATCTTTACTGGATCCCGAAGTCACTGGAGATCACATGCCAGAAAACATTCGCCCGAAGCATCTGGTGTTCAATTCCAAGACATGGTTCTATATCTTGTCAAACTCACTGATGCCTCTCAGTACAGCGAATGAAGAATCAAATATACATTATCCAACTCGTCATGCTCTATTGAAACTCACTCATGGACATGTGTTTCACTTCGAGGATTGTTTTCTTCGAAACATGGTACAAGCTGCTGAATTGGTAAACCAACTGAAGCCATATGCTCCTTGGTTGCAAGCCATTTGCAACCATGGACGCAGCGAAGAATTCACAGCGAAGCATCACCCGAAGCTGTTCTGTCCTCCGGTCCGCGATACCATGAACATCTTCAGGCGGCCAAATGACCCCTTTGCAACTTATGTAGGAGTCAGACAGCATATCAATGAGCGCAATATGTCGAAGCGTTACCAGAAGGAAGTGTATCACTTCGAGGTTGCCATTCGGAATACTCAGTTGCTAGAAAATTTCATCGAAGGCAATCAGCGTCAGATGCAACATCTATCAGATGAGATTAATCGTGTCGGAAACATTGCAATGAACAACAACCAATACTTGAAGGTATTGAAGCGTCATTCATGGAAAGGCCTCAGGAAGTTTAACTCTGTGAAGAAACTTGAAGCTGATCGCATATTCAAGGAGTACCCACATCTGCAGAGGAACTTTTCCAGAAATGATTCGGTTGATCGCCCCAACCCCAAGATCCCACCGCTGGAGAAAATCGAAGAAGTACTATTTGTTAACTCCGCCGAACAGATTCGCCCGGATACATTCTCTGATGAAGACTCCCACACATCGAAGCACGAAGACGATCCCCTCGATGACAGCGACCTTGAATTGCTTCAAGCGCCGATGGACTTCGACGAGGAAGAGTCACCGGCTTCGACCGAAGGCGATACGTCTGGAGATGCTTCTTCATCAGGCGAAGACTTTCCGCAGGGTCCCAGGGAAGCAGCTGACGCGTAAATACTCTCGATCTGCCTCTCAACCTTTTGTCCAATTCTTGACAAAAAGGGGGAGAAAGTAGCATCGATTGAGTTTAGATTCGCTGCGGGGTTTAGGGTTTTGATTCGATTCGATTTTGCGTGTGTTAAGATTCGACAAACATTCCATTTACTTCGATTGGGTTGTATCTTAACGTTTTACTTCGGTTGTGAACTGTTTTATCCTTGTATATGTTAATAACCCCGTTCTTTCAAGCTGCTCTCCTATATTTATCTTGTAGGTGGTTATTTTCCTTAAGTTCACAGGTCTTTGGATGATTGCATGTTCTTCAAGGCAAATTATCTTAGTATGCAATTGATTCGCTAGGATATGTGTTAGGCTTCCCATTGATGATATTCTTCAACAAGCATTTACTTCGACTAAAAATCTTCGATGCTTGCATTCATGGGGAGTCAAAAGCTTCATATCTTAGAGTTTGCTCTCAACTTAAATTCAAAATTCCAAATCTTTTATCAATGCCTGTTTTGTCAACAATAGTCCAAAAAGGGGGAGATTGTAAGAGCAAAGTTATACCCTCATGAGTTTTGGATATTGTTGGTCAAAACAGTAGAGGAACTAACAAGTTTTCTAGTGTGAAACAGATGGTTAGGTTCCTGAAGTTATAGGTTGGTGATAAAGCTTCAATGAAGATTTACTCATTTATCGAAGCATATCCTCTGGAGCGAAGCTTATCACGGATGTAGACCCCTAAAAAGATAAGGAGTCTTGAAGCACATCTCATCGAAGAAGATGATCAAGATGGCGCAAGACTTAGTTGTTTTTGCATAGTTCTTTTTACTTCTTTGAGTCGTAGGAAAAACCGCACTATCAAGAGGGGTTTAGTAAATGTACTCCGAAGGTTTTGATGAAAAGACTCAGATCGAATCTAAACCAGTGAGAAGCCAGAGTCGAAGAAATCTCATGTGAGCTAGGTAATGCTTCACCAGCGAAGACTTTGTTCTTTCGGCTCCTGAAGCAGAACCAAGTCCGTGAGTCAGCTTTACTTGGACCGCAAGTAAAGTTGCGCTTTGATTGGAAATATGACCGTTGGGGACAGGTGTCAAGCTGTCACATCGGGTCACTTCAGTCATTTCGCACCTTGGGATTGCTGCCTATAAATACGCCACCCCCGCCCTCATTGGCGGGTTGGCTGCTCCAACATTGATTCCCTACAGAGAGAGAGAGAGAGAGAGCAACCCCACCGAAGCATTTCAAAAACCAATACACCGAAGCATAAGTCCTATTGATCTGAGTTGATTCATTATGACTTAGGAAGAAGTTTGCTAGTCTTTTTATCTTGGAGAACTGCAATTCTCCTAGACGGTTAGAGAGTTGTTCTTTAGAGAGCGAAGAGTTATTGTCGCCTCGAAGTCCAATTTGTCAAAGGTTTCGGTGATTTCCTCAATAATCAACCAAGAGTGAAGAACTGACCAAGCTCAAGGAGATTGGTGCAGTGGAGAAATGGACGGAGAGAGGTTAGCTCCTGTGTTCAATCACAAGTCCCTCCAACCAGACGTAGCACTTTGCAGAGTGTGAACTGGTCGAACAAACATCGCCGAGTCAAGAGTTCGTTTTACTTTCCGCACTTACATTCTGTTTGTCAATTGCTTCAGAGTTCTGCTTCGATGCAATTGATTCGATACTTTTGATTCACTATGTTCTGCTTCGATCATGTTCTGCTTCAATGTTTACCTTCCTGTTGAATAGTTTCGATTGCTGTGTTATGCTTCACTTCAAAGTTTCATGCAAAATTTTGAAGTGATCATTCACCCCCTCCCCCTCTGATCACATACTTGGTCTAACACAATCGAGCTCACCATCCTCCATAAATTTCTGTCTGTTAGGATAAAAATCGATGCGAGGAATATGCTCAGGCCAGGTTGTTACCCATTCTTCTTCCTTCCTGCTCCTCTTCCTCCTCCTCTTCTTTTTCTTCTTCTTCACCTTAGGAAGGAGTGGTTGGGGGGGAAGTTTCTCCACATATCCTGTTTTATCATTAGAAACAATAGGGGAAACTTGGGAGAAACTCTCCTTTTTTAGTAGAAATATAAGAGACATTTTTATACTTTGGTAGAGTTCCCTCCTTTCTAACCTTACTTATGTAATCATTCTCATGGAATTTAACAGCACAATAGAGATGGCATTTCTGCAAAGTGTTATTTATTCCCAAAGCATGACCATCTAGCCAAGAAGTCTTTTCTGATAACTCTTCACACATCAAAAATAACATAAGCTCATCATAAAGATCAGGGGTGATCATGTCATCACACAACTGGCTAACAGTTATGTTTTGAAAGTACATGCACTGAAAATTGAAGTGACCCTTTATGCAGCAAAGTTCACAAGTAAAAGGACAAAGGTCACACAATTCTCTAGCAATTTCATTTAAATATCTAACCCAAGAGATTGTTCTTTCATGCTTATGTTGCTTACCATACTTCTCTACCACAGGTGTGGCAAAGCGGTCTCCCCGAAGCAGCGAACTAAGATTGCAGTTTTCCATATACCTAACTAGTGAAAATAAAAACAAGAAACGAACAGATTTAATTGCAGAATCTAAAGATATACCTTGAAGCACTCACCTCCCCGGCAATGGCGCCAGAAATAGCTTGATGTCTACACACGCTTCTATTCTTGTAGACTATGTTGGGCCTCCAAGCGCAGAGGTTTGTAGGACAGCAACAATTTCCCTCAAGTGGATGACCTAAGGTTTATCGAACTCCGGGAAGTAGAGGTTGAAGATGGTCTCTCTCAAGCAACCCTGCAATTAAGATACAAGAAGTCTCTTGTGTCCCCAACACACCAAATACAACTAGGAGTTGTATAGGTGCACTAGTTCGGCGAAGAGATGATAAAATATGGGTGATAGGTGTGGCAAAACAAGGTAATATAAATCTGTAATAAAAAGTGCAGCAAAGAAACAAGTGGTAAACATGAGAACAAACGGTATTGCAATGGTGGAAACAAGGCCTAGGCTTCATACTTTCACTAGTGGCAACTCCCAACAACATTAACATAGCCTAATCACATGATATTTCTCATAAAACATGCAATGGAGACGCACTCGGAGGTCATTCCTTTGTGGTCAAGAGAGGATGAGAATTATGTAGGGCTACAAAAGCACACCTCAAAGTTCGTAGTTCTCAATCTATGGATTTCCCAATGTCACCGCGGCCATCCAAATAGAGTACCACAATCACCACAACATATCTCAAGGATAGTCAAAGACAAGCACCAAGAGACTCTCAATCTTCAATCAACACACAAAAGAGGAAATCACTCAAGATAATATTCTTCTAACCCATGTCCAACAGACCGCTGTCACCATGGTCTCGGGGATTATACTAGATAAGATCAATTGAGTACATCAATCCAATACATAGAAGAAGGGGAAACATCATGGGATCACCCTAAATTAACATAGCCTATGATCACAAAGAAGATCACATCATGGGAGAGAGAGAAGAACACATAGATACTGGTGGAAACCTCAGCCCCGAGGGAGAACTACTCCCGCTTCATGGAGGAGGGAAGCAACGGCGATGGAGATGAATCCGGGGGCACTTCCCCGTCCCGGCAGGGTGCCGGCATAGGAATTCTGTCCCCCCCGAAACTTGATGGCGATGGCGGCGGAAATCGGAATTGCTTCTGGAGCAAAGGGGTCTAGAATCAGGGTTTCTGCGACAGGAGAATAAATAGGGGCCAAAGTGGGGCACCAGGGGGGCCACCAGGGGTCCAGGCGCCTTCCCGGCGCGACCAAACCCTGGGGCGCGCCACCAGGGCGCCTGGGCCCCTGGTGGTGGCCCTCTGGCCCCACTCATGTCATTCCAGAAGGTTCTTCTGCGCTGATTTTTTATCTGATTTTTCCCGAATTTTTGGAGCACTTTTTATATGGGGGAAAACTGAAATAGAAAAACAGCAGAAAACAGGAACTGGCACTGTGGTGCACTGAGTTAATAGGTTAGTCCAAGTATGATCAAAAGTGTATGAAAGTGCATCTAGATCATAGCAATATCACACAAAACATGCATGGTGCAAGCAGAAATTATAGATACGTTTTGGACGTATCAATACTATCTTGTAAATCATGAGAGCAAATATTTCAACACCAAGCAACGTCTATCTTGATAATTTTGGAGGGTGTGCACCTCCTAGACTGGCTAGGTGTGGTTGAAAGTATCTAGTGTGTGAAGAACCCAATAAGTTTGTAAGGGCTTGGAGATCGCCTACTTTGTGAAGACCTACCCTAGTGAGGCTAGTCCTTCGTGGGCATAAGCCATGGTGAAACGGGTTTGGTTGCTCCTTCTTGAACCCTTATTATGCTAGTCCTTAGTGAATCTTATTAATTCATGGATTTTCGCACATGGGTCCTTGTGATCATAGATCTATGGTGAACCGAAGTATCCATAAAATGCATGTAGGTTAGCGCCAACTATCTGAACCATGGGAAAAATATTCATTGAGTGAATTGCATTTGTGACTATGTCTAATGTACCTCCTTTACTTTGCACTGGCATGTCTTTACTTTTTACTGCATATACTCTAGACTTGTTCATGTAGGATGTTCCTTAGCACTACTATAGAAAAAGCATAAAATCTACCAAGATCATTTAAATTTGGGATAAGAGTCTCTTTTGTGCATAGTAGTCTATTCACCCTCATCTATACATACTTATCAATCCTATAGAGAATTTCCTGGGAAGATTTCTATTTAAAAGAATCTGGCACCGAGGAGGATCAGAATATGATACCAACTTTGGCCACACAAAGGAGTATATCTAAACCTCAAAAGTTTCCCGATGGAGACATTACTAAGGTTCATCAGAAGGAGATGCAACTGGAGAATAAAAACACATTGCAACACCATCCCCTCCATAGGACACCATAGATAAGCACACAAAATATTCATGTCAGAGTGAATGCTTGACGACTGAAATCATGCTTCAACAAATCTACACAAGTCCAAGGAAGGACAACGACATGGGGTAAGCCGGTGTACCATTGTTCCCATCACCACTGCTTCCCCAACTTCATCAGCGATGAAAAACTCAAATATCCTATGAGATACGGAAAATACACATAGATCCAGCGTTCCCTACCCTCCCGCTACTATAATGCCCGACTGAGGGTACAATAGCTTGTTGTAGTGTTGGCTGGTCAATGGGAAGTGTTGGCTGCCTCATTTTCACTTCTTGTTAGACAAACCTTGAAAATGTTTCGTTAGGTCACATACTTTATTTCTAAGGCATATCTATATGTGTGGTGCACATCATCATGATATATAAACTCGTGGTGTTTCCTAAAAAAAATCATCAACTTGGAAACTTCCCTTTATTTTTTTTAAACATAGCATGTTTTCAATAATATTGGACATTTGAAACTGCTAATGTAAATTTAATTGTAAAATGTTTATTAGAATCAAAATGGAGTATCTATTGTGTCCCACTTTATTGTTAAGAACAAACATTCCGAAAGATGATGGAGTGGTTCCTATGGCTAGTACTTCTATATTGTTTACTTCCTCCATCCGAAAATACTTCTCGAAGGAATGGTTGTACCTAGACGTATTTTAGTTCCAGATACATTTATTTTTATCCATTTTTCCAACAAGCATTTCCGAATGGATGGAGTAATAGTTTTCATGGCCAAATGGCTTTCATTTGGAGAGGGGTGATTACAATATAATGCATCTAGCTGCACCCAATCAAGAGACTTCAATTTATATCTAATATAATATTATAATATTTAATGTACATGGAGTTGGTTCTAGTTGTACATGGGTCTTTTGATTTCTGAAATGCACACCATCTCATACACATCATTCTATTTAGAAGCCATGATTGTGTTTAGAAGAAAACAACATGCATTATTAAAATTGCTGGAAGACATGAAAGACCTTTGTTCTAGAAAATATCATGCAATTCACACAACAAGTAAAATGTTAAATTTTAAATTTCTAGATTAATAAATCATACATATATATATATATATATAGAGAGAGAGAGAGAGAAAGAGACGAAGAATACCTCTAACCACAGGATTATAAGTATGTTGTGCAATTCTACATAATGAATTGAGATGTTCTAACCATTGTTTGATGTGTTTGTGTGACGAAATGTATTCTTACCTATTAAGACATATTTTTTAGATATTAACTCAAGTATATATCAAACCTCCATATTATATTGGATGGATAGGATTGCCTACCTAAATTGTAACTCGCACTATGAATGTCATTGTAGTTAATATCCAAAATAATTGGTAGCCCCTATGACATTAATTTATAAAAATGTCTGTAGGATGTGGATGAATTCACATAGAAATGCATTAATGATTCTAAATAAGGATGTGAATTAATGTACTCACACATATGATATATTTCACCAACAATTAATTTTGAACATAAGTTATAAATTTATTAGCATCGTAACTTACTAGTCATTAAATAGTTGCCAATTTTTAGTATACTCCAATTGAAAGGGATGTAACTCCGGATCCTAGTTAATATGAATGTTTGGATAAGGATGCAGTACAAAAATTATGTAATTGGTGCGTTGCATAGAAAATAAATAAGATTTCTATGTTTGTAACCCGTTCCTTCTATATAAGGGGAGTTCATCTTCTGTTATCTCCTAGTAACCCATTGTTAGCTAGCGACAATAGCATATACATCTTATAGTACATCCTTGTGGTTTGCCATATGTAGTAATAAGTCATCCAGTTGTTCATTTGAGTATGTTGAGGAGGGATATTTGTTTTGGTGTTTTTCGCATAGAGGGCAATAAAGAGCATAGTGCCACCTTCTACAAGAGGCGTGATAGCTTGTTAAAAAGTGAAAGACACTTCTATTCCCTTAAAGGTGTGATAGTTGCTATCGTCCTAGAGCAAGAATCGGTAAAGATGCATGCCTTTGGATGCCATTGGTGAAATCCGTTGTTAATGCTTTCCTTGTAGGTGATCCACTTACAAAATGTCACAACCAACAAAAGAACTAGCTGTAGGAGGGATGCAAACTGGGAGGCAAAGGTGGTGGTGCAGACAGGGAAATTTGTGGTGCCTACAGAGGAAGAAGGTGGTTCCATTTAGTACTAAGTAATTTTATAGTTCTGTAAGGTGTGGCTAAAGTGGTGTAGGAAAATCTTATACCTGGTAGGAACGTATGATAGGAGGAACATCACAACTGGGCCGTCACATGTGGTGGTGGGGACTAGATCATATGTGGCACCTGTATAGGTAAATTTGGTTCCATAGTGTGGTGTGGTGCTGGCGGTAGTGTAACTCCAGTCATCACTTGAGGTGGAAGGGGGTGAGATCTGTTGGTAGTGGATGTCGACGACGTCTAATATCCTACTTAACTCCTAAGAGGTCACTAGAGATCTTGTTGAGATCTTCAATAGGGAGGTATTCTTGCACGAAGAATATATTATTTATTGCCATCCCTAGGTTCTCAACTTTAATATTGTTGATATGATCAAGGGTTAGATTTTCTCTCTGCTCTAGCTTTGCATTCTCCAAGTCCAACCTAGCCACCTCGATCTGTACCTCGATCTGTAGGGATGAAATCCTAGATTCCGTCGCCACATCGACGATTGGCGTAATAAGTGGATCTCCTCATAGGAAAGCATTAGAAAAGGATTTTAGCGATGGCATCCCAATGGTGTGCATCTTTCCTTATTCTTTCTCTAGGACGACACCAACCCTCTCACATGTGGGGGCAGAGAGGTTACTTGCGATTTTGAACAAACTGTCACGCCTCTTTGATAAGGTGACGCTACACTCTTTGTCATCCTCAATGTGACAAATGCCCAAACGAATAGCCCTCCTCAGCATACTCAAATGGACAATCGAGTGACTTATTACTACAAATGGCAAGCTACAAGGATGTATCGAAAGATGGATATTTACTGTTGTCGTTGCCTAACAATGGTTTACTGGGAGATGCGATTAGATGAACTCCACTTATATAGAAGGAAAGGGTTGCAAACATAAAAAATCATCTCAAGAAACACAAATATTGTCTATGTTCTATATAAGTCACCGATTACATATGATGTTTTACTACATCGTTTCATGTGAAGTAGTTAGGTTCTACATAGAGAATGCAAAACTAGAGAAGAGACCAAATATCTCCCTCCATCACATCCACAATATCAAAGTTGAGATCCTAGGCATGGCAATAAATAATATCTTATCTGACGAAGAAGACCTTCATATTGAAAATCTCAAGAAAATCTTCACCGACCTCTTATGAGTCAAGGAGGATATTCGATGTCGTTTTTCCTCCACCGCCAAAAGTTCCATCACGAAATTACTTGAAGAATCATGAGATGTGAATGAAACCATCGTCATATCCTCATCTTCCACCTCAAGTGAGACTTAAGTTCCACTACCGTCAACAACACACCCTAATATGGAACCAAATTTTCCTATGCAGATGACACTGGTGCTCCGATACCCACAGTCACCTTTGGCTCCTGAGATAATATCCCTCCTACAAACCGTTCCTCATCAGGTATAAGATTTTCCTCCACTGTTTTTTCCACACCTTTAGAATTATGTAAGTACTTACCACAAAATTGAACCACCCTTTTCCTATGTAGGTACCACAAATTTCCATGTCTGCTCCACCACCTTTGGCTCCCCAGTTGACATCCCTCCTACAACTGATTCTTCACCAGGTACATGTTTTAACTCCAACACTTCATGAACAACTGCAAGACAATGCAGGTCCTTCCAAGACGATGGAGCCTTCACAAAATAACAAAATCCTGAACTCAATCGTTGTGACGCCCCAAAAATCAGACCGTGTACAGTAATCATACACGCAAGGTACACGATCGAGATCAGGGACTCACGGTAAGATATCACAACACAACTCTACAGAATAAAATAATACAAGCTGTATAATACAAGCTAGGGGCCACGAGGGCTCGAATACACAGCTCGAGAACACAAAGTTAGCGGAAGCAAAAGTATCTGAGTACAGACACAAGGATACAAGGTTGCCTTAAGAACTCTAGCACAAATATCAACAACGGTCTAAAAGGAGAGGCCTCCTGCCTGGGAACCTCCAAACAACTCCTAGTCATCGGGGATCTCCATGTCGTAGAAGGCATCGGGGATCTTTTGCTCCTAGGCTCCAACGTCGACTGCAGCTGTCGATCAGGAAAAAAAAAGGGAAATAAAGCAACGATGAATATCTAGCATACCCGCGAGTCTTATGTCCGCTACTAAGAAATTATGCATTTGTATCAAATAGAAAGGGAGGCTGTATATAGTGGACTGCAAGGTAGAAATCAGAATAAGGATGAGAAGCTAGGCCTATCGAAGACTAGCATCTTCCAACGAGTCTTGAAGCACAAGAAGAGAATAGCCAACAGTTCATATAAAGCATAAAGTAACAATGCAGCAGAAGTTGCTGCAGCATTGCATAATAGTAAGTTGTATTAGATAACAACTATATATGCCTCCGAGATCCCCTCCTCGACTTCCCTGCGAGGAAGAGAAACCGGAACCAACAGTTTAATAGTAATAGTTTGTAGTAGTAGGCTCTGGCTTCAGCATAAAGCGTCCTGTTATCGTGGACACGGCTATTCGAATAGATCAAACTCCCTGCAGGGGTGCACTACTGTTCAGCCTGCACGCTCGGATCTCAAGGGTGGCGTACACCTTGTTAGGGAATGCCCCACCGAGGCTATCCGACAAGCCGAGGCCCATCCTACGACTCATGAGAGAGGTCCCCGCCGGTATAAAGTCCTAAGCGCAAGGGGGTCTTGGACCATCGCCCCTCACCCTCCGGGTCGTTATGTGCCAGGTGACTCCACGCAACTCTTCTAGGATGCGGATCGACCCAACCACAATGCTGAACTGGATGTCTTTCAGAGCTTTCGAACGAGACCACAACGCGGAGGGCCCACACCGTTATCCCACGTGAAGGTAGTGCATACAAGCCTTTGTGTCCTCTCAAGTCATCCACCTGAACCGTTAAGCATTTTATTATTATCTGTCGGGACAACCGTTATCGTTGCCCCTTATCTGGGTGAGTCGCGGACAACGACAGCAGCCAGGCCCACCAGTACATCGGTGTCTGCCCTGTCGTCCCACCAACTCTTGCGGTTACCAACAAGGTGAACCGTCTCCTTACCTTATCTCGCGTGTGCTCTTGGAAGAGCTCGACTTTCATATTACAGGGTATCTCACGGCCAACGAGCAAGGACCAGGCCCACTATGGTATCCGCCTGTCCTGTCGTCCCGATACAATCCCTGCGCGGGCACCGTTGGGTCACCTTACTCCTTACCTTTAAGGACACCAGTCGATTCAGGTGCCTACCATCAAGTGAAACCAGGAGGAATCACCCTCGATGGTACACTTGTAGAGGTTCGACAGAGACATCAGCGGAATGAACTAAAGAGGAATATTCTCGTATCACCCCGGTGGTGCCGGGACACCAGCGGAATGAACTAAAGAGGAATACCCTCGTATCATCCCAGTGATGCTACGCTACTGAGCCGACGAGAGTGAAATACGAGTCCGTCCACTCGTAAGTCAAACTCGAAGCGACTCGGTAGAGTCTCGCCGTTGTAGGTTCCCTAGGGCATCTACATTAATCTTTACCTGTTGCAGTTATAATATTTTGTAATCCGCGTTCACTCACCAGAATGATCACGGCCCGCCAGTCTAAACCTAGCTAACAATGCGCAGGGTTCACTGTTGAATATTATATATATTTATAAGGCAGCATAGGACAAAGGAGGGTACATCAAGGGGCGACAAAAAGATGATATGCAATTGAATAGGATTGTAACGTAGCAGCAACAGTAAAAATGCCTAGTGCAAGAAATATACGGAAAACATAGGCAATATCTGGGGAAGAGAATGGCTCTGCTTGCCTGGAAGCTTAACTGTAGGGGTACGGTCGTCGACGAAGTAGTCGTACTCAGCTACGGTGTCGTCAGCGGCAGTGTAGAGGTCTATCGGAGAATAAGGGGGGAGAAACAATAAATACACAACAATAATAGCAATACAAATGTATGACATAGCAGATACAAAGCAACGGGGCTCTAACGCAGTGTTCGGTGATTTTCTCGGAGCAGGAATTTATCCGGGGATGACTCATCAATACCGGTTGATTACCAGACCAATGATCCGGAGGGGGAAGGTTCCATGTCTGCAGTGTTAGAGACAACGGACAAACATGTGGATAGTGTAACCGTGATCGTTAAACCATTCTGAACAACTTTCATATTCAGAATAATTTCATCCGAAAAGTTCTACCGGTTCCGGGTGATTACCGAACAATGCAATCGGAGGGCGAATGTTCCGTGTGCGGTATGTTAGAGGGGTGTGGTGGGGGTATGGATAGCGTATCCGTATTCGTGATATTTTCCTGATCAACTTTCATGTATAAAGTTTTCCATCTGATTTACGGTTTAAAATATATTGAATTTCGAAGTTTTAAATCATTTAAATCATTTTCTGGATTTCTTTTATTATTAAAGCAGCATTATCCACAACCTTGTCCACAATAGTGATCTGACAAAGGGGACCCATATGTCACACACACATTTTAATAAATAGATATTAATCTAATTAAATAGGGATTTGTCAGGGGTGGATCCCATATGTCATACAAAGGATATTTTCTTTGAAATTGGCTAAGTGTGAGATTTCTGATTTAAACATCAATTATCTGTTTTCAAGAGGCTACGGTTTAATGTTCTGATCATCCGCCGAGTTAGTGCCTTATATCAAGCCGAACAACTTTTTGTGATCTCAAATCTGGTACGGAAGCCAAATTTATCAAGGTTCATTTACTTAATTAAAAAATTGCTTGAAAGTGCCAAAAAATGTTAACAACACAAACTGTTAATTTTAGCAAACTTTGCTTGATGATTGCATCAAACCTATAGCTCTTTTGAGGATGAACCCTAAAGGTGTTTTGATATAAATCAAGTGTATTATAGTGTCATGCCATTAGCTGCCATGGAAAGTTCCTCTAGCATGTCCAAAACTGGATCGAAATTAGCTAAGATTACATTGGATTTTGTTGTTAACATAAATTTCCATTTTGCGAAATTTATTGTGATCAATCTATGTCTCTTTTGAATTTGTTCCAATGTAACTAAATGAACATTGACACGTCTATTTTCTGGATCTATCAATTTTTCTCAGTTTGAACTTTGTTTGAAAAGGTTTTGGGGCTATCAAAGGTGGCAGGTGCAGCAGCAGCAAACAGTGAGAAGCAGCTGCAGTCGCTGAAGGCAGTAGCAGCTGCTGCATATTCAGCAGGTCAACGGCAACAGGCAGCGGCGAGAAGCAGCCGAGCTGCTGTTGAGCACCGGGGCGACGTCTAGGGATGCCAAGGGTGGCCGCTGGCATGGGCAGGGCGCAGGCACACACACACAACACACACGCACACTTGCTACTCACGGCCTTGGCCTTGGCCATGGCACACACGGGGCACTCATACCACGCATGCACAGCACACGCATGTACAGCACATGCACGGCCATGGCCGTGGCCACTGGCCAGCGTCGGCCGCGGCAAGGCCGGCCAGTCGGGGAGCGGAGCCGCGACCGGTCGGAGCGGGGCGGAGGCGGCCTCGGCCAGGGACGAGGCGGCGGGCGGCGAGGCCGAGCAGAAGCACAGCGCACGGCGTAGGAGCTAAGCTCCGTTCATGGTGTCGGTCGGCGAGCACGAGAATAGCGGCTACACCAGCGCATGGGCTCGAAGAAGAACTAGGGGAATCGAAGGAGGGCTTCACCGTGGTGCTCGAGGACGAGCTCGGGAGGTCGGGGAGGCGCCGGTGGCGGAGATCGACGACGAGGCCGTGTCGAGGCTGTTGGGGAAGACAAAGACGATGGAGTTGTTGTGCTGCTCCCCGAGACGAACCAGAGCACCAGGACGATGGAGACGGCACGGGGAAGCTGCCGGACAAGCTCCCGGTGCTGGAGGACGACGGTGGCCATGACCATGAGCTCATCCATGGCGACGGTGGCGTCCTGCTACCGTCCAGATCGAGAAAAAGGAGAGCGACGGAGTGAGCGAATGGGGGCTAGGGTTTCGTCCAGGGGGGGTCCACTAGTAGAAAATGGGGCAACCGTCTAAGCCTTTAGTACCGGTTTCATTACGAACCGGTACTAAAGGGGGCTTTCGTACCGGTTTGGGCGTCCAGGCGGGCGAGGAGCTGTCGTACCGGTTCGTGCGGAGCTTTAGTACCGGTACTAGTTAGGAACCGGTACTAAAGGTTTTCCAGACGGCAGGGCTGGTCCTTTGGTACCGGTTCAAGTGTAGAACCGGTACTAATTAAGCATACTCATACCCTGTTCCATGCACCCACCCGATTCATCCTTCATTTCTACCTCTCTCTCACACATTTGTAAACATTTTGCACCTCTCACACTCAACAAATCTTCATTTTTTGTCCACCATTTTAACAAGATTAACGACATCTATCTATCCAAGGTTAGCGATATCATCCTTTCTTCCGGCATTCCTAATTTACCTCATCTCTTTGCTAGTTAACTCGTATTATTTTTCTAGTGCTAGCAAGGTGTTCGATGAAATGCCTAGCTAAGGTTGGGATTTTATTTTATTTATATGAAATTTGAGCTGAAACTATATTATGTTTTGTAGGTTTTGGTATCATCCCCGTCCTCACCGTTGTCGATCGCCAGCGTCGTCCCCTAGCCGACACCGTACCACCTCGGTGAGCCCCTTCTTTTTTATAAAAAAAACTTAGTTTCCGCACATATGAAGTCAGAAAGGGTTGAAAATTGATGGTTACGGCGCAATAAGCAAAGGACACAAGCGAATAAAAAATGAAGACAGATGAAGTCAGACAGGGTTGAAAATTGATGATGTGGCTTTGAATGGTTCATTTTGAAGACACAAAAAGTCTCGATGAACTGAAGGATTTCTAGATATATCAACAAAACACATGGTTTCGCCTGCATACAGCCCAACTGTAGCTCGTGAGTGCCCGCACATCAAATGCACCGTTGGGTTGTGGTACCGGTTCATGTGGAGAACCGGTACTAATTTAACTCATGCCCACCCGATTCATCCCTGTCCCATGCCTACCCGATTCTTCCTGATTGGTGGGATTCAGACCCGGGTGGGGCCAGGGCTGTGGTACCGGTTCATGTGGAGAACCGGTACTAATTTAGCTCATGCCCACCCGATTCATCCTTGTCCCATGCCCACCCGATTCATCCTTCATTGATGATTTTTGATATACATATGTACATATATAATGATTTTGATATATCTATGATGTTGTCTAATTAATGATTTTTGATATACATATATAATGCAGATGAGTCAGCAATGGATGTACGGTGACCGGTGCCATCCCGACTTCATTAAAGGCATGCATTATTTTCTCAGCGTGGCTGAGGCAAACAAACGGACGAATGGTTTCATCTATTGTCCATGTAGTTCCTGTAAGAATATGAAGGATTACTCTACCTCAAAGACCATTCACGTCCACCTGCTAGAGAACGGTTTCATGCCCAGCTATAATTGTTGGACCAAGCACGGAGAAAGGGGGGTTATATTGGAAGACAACGAAGAAGAAGAGGATAGTGACAACTATCCTATTTTCACTGAAGACGGTGATAGTAGAATGGGGGAAGACGAAGCTGAAGAAGAGCCCATTTTTGATGACCCGATTTTTGATGACCCCGATGACGATTTGGGTCGGGCCATTCTTGATGCGAAGATAAACTGTGAAAGTGAAAAGGAGAGGTTGAAGTTGGAGAAAATGTTAGAGGATCACAACAAACTGTTGTACCCAAATTGCGAAGATGGCCAGAAAAAGCTGGGTACCACGCTGGAATTGCTGCAATGGAAGGCAGAGAATGGTACTACTGACAAGGGATTTGAAAAGTTGCTGAAAATAATAAAGAAGATGCTTCCAGGGGAGAACGTATTGCCCTCTAGTACGTATGAAGCAAAGAAGGTTGTCTGCCCTCTAGGATTAGAGGTGCAGAAGATACATGCATGCATCAATGCCTGCATCCTCTACCGCAAGGAGTACGAGAATTTGAATGCATGCCCGGTATGTGGTGCACTGAGGTATAAGATCAGGCGAGATGACCCTGGCGATGTTGAGGGCGAGTCCACCCCCAGGAAGAGGGTTCCTGCGAAGGTGATGTGGTATGCTCCTATAATACCACGGTTCAAACGTTTGTTCCAAAACAAAGAGCATGCCGAGTTGTTGCGATGGCACAAAGAGGACCGTAAGAATGATGTGATGCTAAGACACCCCGCTGACGGGTCGCAGTGGAGAAAAATCAACAGAAAGTTCAAGTCATTTTCAGATGACGCAAGGAACTTAAAACTTGGTCTAAGTACAGATGGCTTTAATCCTTTCGGGGAGCAGAGCTCCAGTCATAGCACCTGGCCAGTGACTCTATGTATCTATAACCTTCCTCCTTGGGTGTGCATGAAGCGGAAGTTCATTATGATGTCAGTGCTCATCCAAGGCCCGAGGCAAGCAGGCAACGACATTGATGTGTACCTGAGGCCATTGGTTGAAGAACTTTTACAGTTGTGGCGTGAAGAAGGTGTACGTGTGTGGGATGAGCACAAAAAGGAGGAATTTGACCTGCATGCCTTGCTTTTTGTAACCATCAATGATTGGCCTGCTCTTAGTAACATTTCAGGGCAGTCAAACAAGGGATACAATGCATGCACACACTGTTTAGGTGAGACTGACAGTATATATTTGGGAAACAAGAATGTGTACCTGGGGCATCGTCGATTTCTTCCAAAACAACATCACGTAAGAAAGAGAGAAAAGCATTTCAGAGGTGAGGCAGATAACCGAACGAAGCCTACCCGCCCTACTGGGGATGTTATATATGATATGGTCAAGGATTTAAAAGTGATCTTTGGAAAGGGTCCTGGCGGACAATCTGTTCCGCATGATGTTGACGGACACGTACCGATGTGGAAGAAAAAGTCTATATTCTGGGAGCTACCCTACTGGAAATTCCTAGAGGTTCACTCGGCAATCGACGTGATGCACGTGATGAAAAAGCTTTGCGTGAACCTGCTAAACTTCTTGGGCGTGTATGGGAAGACAAAAGATACACCGGATGCACGGCAAGACCAGCAAAGTATCCACGAAGGAAACAACCTGAATCCAGAGAAGTATCAAGGTCCTTCCAGCTACGCTCTTACCAAAGAAGAGAAGGAGATCTTTTTTGAAGTATTGAGTAGCATCAAGGTCCCGTCTGGCTTCTCGTCGAATATAAAGGGGATAATAAACATGTCAGAGAAAAAGTTTCAAAACCTAAAGTCTCATGACTGCCACGTGATTATGACACAATTACTTCCGGTTGCATTGAGGGGGCTTCTGCCGGAAAATGTTCGAGTACCCATTGTCAAGCTATGTGCGTTCCTCAATGCAATTTCTCAGAAGGTGATCAATCCACTAACTCTACAAAATTTACAGAAGGATGTGGTGCAATGTCTAGTCAGCTTCGAGTTGGTGTTCCCACCATCCTTCTTCAATATTATGACACATCTCCTAGTTCACCTGGCCGAAGAGATGAGCATTCTCGGTCCTGTATTTCTACACAACATGTTTCCCTTTGAGAGATTCATGGGAGTCTTAAAGAAGTACGTTCATAACCGTGCTAGGCCAGAAGGAAGCATCTCCAAGGGATATGGAACAGAGGAGGTCATTGAGTTTTGTGTTGACTTTATTCCTGACCTTAAGCCGATCGGTGTTCCTGAATCGCGCTATGAGGGGAGACTGGGTGGAAAAGGCACGCTAGGGAAGAAAGCAACAACGTGTATGGACGGACATTCTTTCACTCAAGCACACTACACAGTTCTACATAATTCTATCTTGGTGGCTCCGTACATAGTGGAACACAAGGATATCTTACGCTCCGAATACCCGGAGCAACGTGAAGATTGGATTGATGGAGAACACATGAAGACTTTCGGCGGTTGGTTGCAAAATCGTCTAATGAATGTCACTGATGAAGAACAATTATACTTGTTGGCCAAGCAACCATCTTCGACTATATCGACTTTTCAAGGGTACGAGATTAATGGGAATACATTTTACACGTTCGCCCAAGATAAAAAGAGCACCAACCAAAACAGTGGTGTCCGCTTTGATGCAGCAGAGGGCAACGGGAAGAAGGTCACATATTATGGGTACATAGAGGAGATATGGGAACTTGACTATGGACCTAATTTCAAGGTCCCTTTGTTCCGGTGCAAATGGTTCAACCTGAAAGACGGGGTACAGGTAGACCCGCAGTACGGAATGACTACAGTGGATCTCAAGAATCTAGGGTACGACACCGAACCATTCGTCCTAGCCAGTGAAGTGGCTCAGGTTTTTTATGTGAAGGACATGTCTACCAAACCGAAAAAAAGAAAAGAAAGGCAAGAGTACACATTATACGATGAGCCAAAGCGCCACATAGTTCTTTCAGGAAAAAGAAACATCGTGGGAGTAGAGGACAAGACAGACATGTCAGAAGATTATAATAAGTTTGATGATATTCCACCCTTCAAGGTAAAAACTGACCCAAGCATCATCTTAAATAATGAAGATTGTCCATGGTTGCGTCGCAATCCGAAGAAAGGGAAACACACGAAGAAAACTAGCTAGATAGGGATCATAACTTTGGAATCACTTTTGTGTAATGATGCTACTGTATGTAAGATATGGAAATCACCGCGACATCGGCGACTCCAACATTCGAATCTATCCATGTGTATCTTAATTTTCAGTTGAGCTATGTACTTTAATTCGAGTTCAATCGTAATAAAATTTTATTCCGTGTGCTTCTTCCTGATTGGTCGGCACTAGTTCTTTCCCCTTCCGCGCCACCGCCACCATAGCGCTGGATAGCGCTGGAGGATGACATCAGCTCCGACACCGAAGACGATTTCTCCGACGACGAGCAGGAGTAGTTTTTTATGTTCTAGGTTTGAGATGTTAAGTTTGTTTAATGTTTTCAGTTTGCCGCGTCGCTGTATCTTAATTTTCACTTGAGCTATGTACTTTAATTCGAGTTCAATCGTAATAAAATTTTATTCCGTGTGCTTCTTCTTGATTGGTCGGATCCAACGGCTCAGAAACCTGATCCAACGACTCACAAGCGCTTGAAAGAAACACGCGATCCGTGTGCTTCTTCCTGATTGGTCGGATCCGAAAAAAAGAAATAGAAATAGAAAAAGAAAAGAAAAAGAAAAAGAGAAAGAAACAGAAAAAAAGAAATAGAAATAGAAAAATAAAGAAATAGAAAACAAAAGAAATAGAAAAAGAAACATAAAAGAAAATAAAATAAAAAGAGAAAGAAACAGAAAAGAAAAGAAAAAGAAATAGAAAAGAGAAATAAATAGAAAAAGAAACAGAAAAGAAAAGAAAAAGAAAATGAGAAAGAAACAGAAAAAAAGAAATAGAAATAGAAAAATAAAGAAATAGAAAACAAAAAGGTAATAGTAAAGAAACAGAAAAGAAAAAGAGAAAGAAACAGAAAAGAAAAGAAAAAGAAATAGAAAAGAGAAATAAATAGAAAAAGAAACAGAAAAGAAAAGAAAAAGAAAAAGAGAAAGAAACAGAAAAAAAGAAATAGAAATAGAAAAATAAAGAAATAGAAAACAAAAATAAATAGAAATAGAAAAATAAAGAAATAGAAAACAGAAAGAAATAGAAAAAGAAACATAAAAGAAAATAAAAGAAAAAGAGAAAGAAACAGAAAAGAAAAGAAAAAGAAATAGAAAAGAGAAATAAATAGAAAAAGAAACAGAAAAGAAAAGAAAAAGAAAAAGAGAAAGAAACAGAAAAAAAGAAATAGAAATAGAAAAATAAAGAAATAGAAAACAAAAAGAAATAGAAATAGAAAACAGAAAGAAATAGAAAAAGAAACAGAAAAGAAAAAGAGAAAGAAACAGAAAAGGAATGAAAAAGAAAAAGAAAAGGGCCTTTCGTACCGGTTCGTATTAAGAACCGGTACGAAAGGTTTTCGGGAGGTGGAGTGGCGCCAGGGGCTGGACCTTTGGTACCGGTTCGCCGCTATAACCGGTACCAAAGACCTTTGGTACCGGTTTGTCGTTGGAACCGGTACCAAAGGTCCTTTCCCTCGCCAAAATAACCCGCGCGACCACTTTCTTCTCACATCTTCCCCAACTCTCACACACTGCTGCCCCCCCCCGAGGAGAAGCTCTCCGCCGCCGCCGTGGACGCCGTGGCCTCGCGCCACCGGAGCTAACTCGCGCCACCGGAGTCCCCCCTCTCCTCGCCGACTGCCTCCACTGGAGACGCCCCCGCCCCGGCCCGCCCCTGCCGTTCACCGGAGCTGCCCCAACCCCTCCACGGCGACCTAGGCGACGCCCCTCCACCCCCAGGTACCCCCTCCCTCCCCTAGCTGGCTTCCGACGACGGCCGTGGTGGCCATGGAGCCGCCCCCAATCCCCACTCCTCCTGCTAGGATTATTGCTGTTGATTTTGATTATTGATAGGATTATTGCTGTTGATTTTTTGAAGTGAAATTGGTTATGTGCCATGTACAATTGCTAGTATAAATAAAAATATAAATTCTGAATTTGATGCATAGCATATGTTCTTATTAATGGAACACAAGTTTTTTATATATTCTTTATTTATTATTTATCAATAAGTATTACATTTCATAAGTCAAAATAATAATATTCATCTCTGAATTTATTCCAAGGATTAAACAGATTAAAAAAATGGTATAAATCAATTTAATCCCTTAGAAATTGGCAAATAAAGAATAATTTAGAGCATGTTTGTTTTGTAAAAAAAATGAAAATTAAAAATGTTAAAATAAAATTCATAGGAAAAAAGGGACAAGTGTTACATAAATTATATATTCTTTATTTATTATTTATCAATAAGTATTACATTTCATAAGTCAAAATAATAATATTCATCTCTGAATTTATTCCAAGGATTAAACAGATTAAAAAAATGGTATAAATCAATTTAATCCCTTAGAAATTGGCAAATAAAGAATAATTTAGAGCATGTTTGTTTTGTAAAAAAAATGAAAAATTAAAATCTTAAAATAAAATTCATAGGAAAAAAGGAACAAGTGTTACATAAATTATATATTCTTTATTTATTATTTATCAATAAGTATTACATTTCATAAGTCAAAATAATAATATTCATCTCTGAATATATTCCAAGGATTAAACAGATTAAAAAAATGGTATAAATCAATTTAATCCCTTAGAAATTGGCAAATAAAGAATAATTTAGACCATGTTTGTTTTGTAAAAAAAATGAAAATTAAAAATGTTAAAGTAAAATTCATAGGAAAAAAGAGCGAGAGGAGCGCCGAGTGTTAGGGTTAGGGTTATTGCTTTCTTCATTTCAATTGTTATCCATCTGGCAATCTGATATGATCATGAAATGATGAATGAATTAATTGTTTTCTTAATTTTGTAGTGACATTGAGCTATGGAGGACAACACCTTCGTCCGAAATGAGGATCAAGAAGAAGCCGTGCAGAGAATGATATTTGAGAGTGCCCGTGGGCCGGAACGTAATGAAGATGACTTTGAGCTCACACAAGTTCTGAACGATGTCGGTGAGGGCTTTGAGTCTGAAGAGATTAGAAGAGAGAATGAAGTGTCCATAACAAACTCTGGCGAGGTGTATATTTATGTATCAAGTCTATGTTCATCAGTAGATGCATTCATTTATTTGTGTTGCACTTATTAACGAATCATTTTTCTTTTAGCCTTCTGGATCAATATCGAGCAAGTCTGTTAAAACAAAACGAGGCCCGACGCAATTGCTAAAGGGCGAGGGTAGGTTAGCCCTCATCGCATTTAATGATAACGGTGAACCGGTGCATCCGACAGAGCACTGCCGCAAATTTATAAATCAAGCAGGAGTTCTTGTTAGGGACCATGTACCGATCAGCATTCAAGAGTGGCATAAGCCGAAGAACGCGGGGACTGAAGCTAGTTATGTCAACGACGCGTTGAAAATTTTTCTTTTCGACAATCTACTGACACGCTTCAGCCTACCGGAAGACATGACGGAAGGCCAGAAGAAGAAACTGAAGGAATGGACTCTCAAGAAGATGGCCATGCTATTCCAGACATGGAAGAAAAAATTATGGGAGAAATATAAGGATGAAGAGCCAGTATTCAATGATAATCTAGTGAAGATAAAAGATCACTGGCCCGCATTTAAGAGGTATAAGCAATCGTCTACTCATGTGTCCCGATCGGTCACAAATAAGAAAAATGCTTCAAAGAAGGATTTTTTCCATCATTTGGGGTCAGGTGGCTACAAGACTGCCATTCCGAAGTGGAGAGCGTTTGAAGATAAACTGGTGGATGCAGGAATCACTCCACAGACATGGGACTGGCCCGACTGGTCCAGGCTCTGGTTGTTCGCGCATGGGGCAGGGTTGGACCCAATGACAGGGAAGATCGTTGCACGGGGGAAATGGAAGAGAAAAATTGAAGCAGTCACGAAGAAGCTTATAGATGCAATTGAAAAGGTCAGAAAGGGAGAGTACATTCCCGATAGAGAGAATGACGAGCTGACACTCGCTTTGGGCAATCCTGAACACGTTGGACGGGTTCGAGCTCGCCCAGGTCTCAACAAGAAGGAAGTGTGGCCGGAGTGCGCTGACACTTATAGAAGCCATTCGCGAAAGAAGAAGAAGGAGTCAGACAGGTTAACGGAATTGATAAATAGGGTGGAGGCACTTGAGAAAAATCAGAGGGAGCCTCATGATGATCCTCATGTCGATGCCGCCCCATCTCAGCGAAGAAGCAGTGTGGGCTCCTCGCATCTTGACGGATGTGGAGGAAGCTACCCCGTGGATTATGTCACGGAGAAGACAGATTGCGAGCTACATATGTTATTCAGGAACGTGTCCGTTAAGGTGGCGTTCGGCTATGTTTACCCTAATGAAGATGGAGCAACGCACCATCATATGCCCATTCCACCTGGCTGTGTTCGTGTCGGGGTGGATGAAGTTGTTTCGGGTTATGAAACATTGGAGCTTGATTTTCCTAGAGGTGACGATGAGAAGGCAATGGCCGATGTCAAGCACGGTTTCACCCTATGGCCCAAGAAACACGTAGCACCTGAGCAGGAAAGGCCACCGACTCCTCTTCGTAGCGGTCCACATGAGCAGCAAAGGCCATCGACTCCTCCTGGTAGCAGTCCACATGAGCAGCAAAGTCCACATCTACCTGAGAGGGACCCCAGCGTGAGTCCGCCATCTCGAGATCCTCCGCGTAAGACAACGTCCTTTAAGCGGAACGGTACACCGCCTAGGAAGAGACCTAGAAAGGAGAAACCACTGCTTCCTATTGAGAAGTTACCTTGGGAAAAAACTATCGAGGAAAACACGGAAACCTCTAAGTCCGAGCTGAAAGCCTTTTTTGCTAAGAAAGTGCCAGAGATCCCTTTTAAGAAGACTCTAGATCCGGTGAAAGTTGTGCGTACCGTTGAGAATCTATATGACCCTGTACCATCGCCGCCATCTGACTATAGGCGTTCTATACAAAAGTCGTATGACAAGATGATGAGGGCTAAAAAACCCACTCAATCGGGTGTCACAGCGAAAAAAGGGAAACAACAAGTGCACCAGCTCGGACAACAACCCGTCCAATCGGTCCCACCTCTCATGGTGTTTGACGAGAAGGCCGTTGAAAGTCCTCGACAATCCATCGAGTACCCCTTACATGAAGGAGCATATCAATATGTTGAAGGGAAAGATTTGGTCGAGAATCTCAGGAAGCTACCAACAAGTATGCGTAATTTGCATACGTGGTACAGTAATTCCATAAAGAAAGGGATCCAGTGTATCATGGTTGGAGTTAAGGAAGAGCACTACTTCCAAGAATACACTGTGAGCGTTGACTTCAGCAATCTTTTTCAGTTATATAATCTCCGGGCCCTCGACAAATCTATCATCAGTTGCTATTGTCTGTAAGTGATTTATTTATGTAATTTGAGAAGTCTTTAGCTCAGCTCGTTCTTTGTCTGCAAATTATAATCTTTTGTGCGCTATATTATGCAGATCGAAGATGCTCGAATGCAAAAGGGATGAAATCAAGCACATTGGGTTCATTGACCCGAATACAATGCATGAAGTAACCATAGAGGATCCCATCTTTAACAGGGATACACCGGAGACTTTGCTAAGGTTTTTGAAGCGACAACGTGACAAAAAGATAATACTTTGGCCTTACAACTTCAAGTGAGTGTTACTGTCTTATAAGACATTTCTCTTTTTCTCACGAGATGTTCAAATTTTAACTGATGACTTATATATATGGCACTGCATATTTAAACGTGCGCAGGTTCCACTTTATTCTTATCGTTATCGATATGTACGAAGGAAAAGTTGAAGTCTTTGACTCGCTTAACAAAGAGGCTATACAATACAAGATGCCTTATTTTATGCTCAAAAAGTAATTTTAATTCATATCGGTTTTTTTCGTTAATTTCCTAATATCAACTAATTGATAACTTTTTTATGCATTTTCTTTTGTCGGGCAGCCTATGGGAAACGTTCATCAAGGAAGATAAGTCCCATGAATGGAAACCGAAGCTGACATGGCGTTTGAACAAAGTAAGTAGTACTACCTAGGTCCACACACCTTTATCATACTTGATTATTGTTTAATTGAATTATATTCTTGTACAGAAATCCCCGCAACAACCACAGGGGACTGATCTATGTGGATACTACGTTTGCGAGAACATCCATAAAATTGTCAGCGAGAGAACAAATAATGAAATGAATAAAGAGGTACGAAAACAATATTCACAAATTTATTTTGTTATCATATATAAGTTGTGCTTAGTTTCAGTAATAATTGTTTGATTGTGATTTGATATATATATACACACACATAGCTCATGGATTCATTTGTATCTTATTCTTTTACAGTTGGCAAGAAAGCGGGACAAGATCTCAATCGAGGAATGGTTCAAAGCAATTGGCGATGAATTGGCGGGATTTTTCCTTCGTGACGTCATACCGCCATTCGGAGAGTTCCACTATGAATGATGTACATGTAACATATAGTTTGACTCGGAGATCGAGTACCACTATTCTACATGTAATAGATAGTATGCCTCGGAGAGTACCACTACTATATATGCATGAAGATCGATCTTCATGCATACGTATACTACTTAATTTGCGATCGCAATTACATGTGTTATATATTATATGCACCAAGTTGCTATGCATCACCTTTTATCTTCATGTACTACCTAAACCCAAACGCGTAGCAGGCTCATCGACGCGATATGAAACGGTCTGATACCCCTAAACCCCTCCCTAAGCATCGACGCGATATCCGATACCCCTAAACCCCTAAAAACCCTAAACCCTGAATTAACCTTTGGTACCGGTTCGTATTGCAAACCGGTACCAAAGCTCCTTTGGCCTGCGCACTGCCGGAGGCCCACGTGGAGGCCCCTTTAATACCGGTTCGCAAGGAACCGGTACCAAAGGGGGGGGGCTTTAGTACCGGGCCTTTAGTACCGGTTAGGAAACCGGTACAAAAGGCCCTCCCGAACCGGTACTGATGAGCGATTTTCTACTAGTGGTCGGGGTCCTTTACCACGTCGGGGAGCCATGGGATGGTCGACGCGTGCGGCGTCTGGCGCCGTGGGCGGCGTCCAAAGGCCACGCCATTGCCTCTGCCTCCACTTCCTCATGTACAGGAAGGAGAAGGCCCTTAGATGGGCTGGGCCGTTTACTGTAGCGAGCAGGCTGAGTGTATAGTGTCAGGCTTTATCTATTTTCCTTTTCATTTTTCTTCTCTGTTTTATTTAGTTTCAATGCCAAATGATTTTTGTCAAAGGTGAAACTTGTTCCCACATGTGTGTTGCATATTATAATAGTTCCACAAAAAGTATGGACATTATTCAAAATCATTTAGTATTTTTTTGAACTGCAACTAATTAAATGTGACTTTTGACTACTGTTTGGAATTGTTTGTATTATTCTATAGCTTGATAAATTCCCAGGCACATATTATTATGACCTACTGAATATTATGCATTTTGAAAAATTGGTTGCAAGGTTTTTGGTTGAACTTTATTTTTCAGCAAGTTTTGGAATTTTTAATTGAGTTGAATTTGAACAAGCCACCATCAAGGGTGATCATTTTTAGCCTAATCATTATGACTTGACATTTGATAAGGGGATCACTGTAGCGTGACACCCGGGGTGTTACAATCGTTTTATTTTAATAAAAACTCAATCATTCAGAAAATTGTGGAGGCATCCCCATGGTTCTACTTTGGTGGAGGTGATATTGTTATTCTTGAATCACTTGGATATGGTAGCTCGACTTATGTTGCTTCGAACCAAGCACACTAAAATGAGATCCTAGAGATGAATTCTACTTGGGTAACAATGGTAATGATGTAGGCCAATATATCATGTGATCTAAGGAGTGCGTCAATGCACCACTAGAGTCTTCCGATGAGAGTGATGAAGATACTGATGCATAATTTGAAAAACTTCTTTACATGCCAATTACTGCTCCTTTCTGTAAGCTACATGAAGGGATACAATATTATTTTTGTTTATTGTAATATTTTTTTAAGCCTCTTTGAGGAAAACAATTATTATTATTAGGGTATTACTTTATAAAGTTTGTTTTGTATGACAAGAAAACTTTGTAAGGCTTTGCTTTTTTTACTTTGATTGAGTGTTATGCTTTTATTAAACAACAAGCATGTAATTTTTAATTTCGATATTGATGTAGAAGAGGAATATCTCTACTATTTAAAAAAGTAAGATTTTCTCACAATCACTTCAAGTGTTTTGCCCTTAGATTTCGTCAAACCACCCCACTCCAACTATCAGACTAGGTCTAAAAAAACCAACGCAAGTATCAATCACACACATTCCTTTTAAGGAATTAACAAGCCTTTAAATAATAATAATTTAATTAACATGGTAACATTCACACATGCATTTATTTAAAACCTCACACATCAATCACCATAAATAAGATTCCTTCAAGCCTAAAATAGACCTTTAATTTATATTCCTTGTAATGACACCAGATGCAAGCATTTTGATCGGCCTTCGGCCGGCCCGCCTCATCCTTCATCCGTTGGTCCTTGCTCTTCCAACATGATCCACTCCGCCTTCCACTATCGACCACCCTCCAGCCTTATTTACCTCGCTACACCCCCCCCCTAATTGAAAACAAAAATCCATGGAATCCATCTCCACAACTCCTCCTTGATTGCATCTCACACGACATACAATCTCACCTGACTCCGGTGCTCATTTCCTCGACTGGAGCGGCTCCATTATTCTAGCTCCTCTTCCTTCTATTCGGCTTGATCTAGGAAACAAAGCAAGATCCCATCTTTATTACCCCGTCCAACGGGCAACCATGGCTGAGAGCGATTGTGATGGCAGCTATGAGCATAGTATTTGAAGCGTTAGAGTAGGAGTACATCGTGCGGGCGCTGCTCACCCACGGGCATCGGAGGATCATAATCAAATGGGCAATAACGTTCGACTTGGAGCCGATGCTCCTACAGGAACATTCTAATGGCATAATAGATTAATTTTCTGTAGCCTTGTGGTAATAGTAATTTTATTTTCAATGAGCATCACATTTGTATTGTCCCATCTTGCTAGATAAATAGTCGCCAACTGAAGGCAATTTTCAGATTCAACCACAAGAAGCAACTTTGCAATTGACCAAGTTATTTATGTTCCTTTGTTATATATCAGTGTGCTCGTGTTTAAGTAAGCACAAATAGTTTATTCGTTGTTCATGTAAACACCTTGGATTCGCATTGTTATATGCTCTACTATTTTGTGCTATAAGCCTCTTGTAGTTCATAGCTTGTAATTTTGTAACTTTGATGAATTTTGATTCATATCGCATCATGCTATGCTTGAATCAATGCAGTTAGCATGGATGGTTCAAGCCAACATCTATCATCGCCAGAGGGGGCTCGGATCAGGGCGGCGATCCAGCAAACAAAGACCGGACAGCTTGAAGGTCCTCTGATGGCCACGATCGTGCAAGTTGCGGCGACGGCGAATCCGCAAAATGGATTGACGACTTGGTGACGACCATGATATACAACATGTCAGATAGTGACTGCTTCTGATGATCGAGCTGGTTGAAGGCGCAGTAGTATGATGGTTGATATGCATCCGTCCAGGGCAGCCCCCTAGTCCCCCCCTCCACGTGCCCATCTCGGCTTGTATAAACAATAGACAAATTAGTACGACTATCTATTTAAAAATGAGACATGCAACACACTGTGGATTTTGGTAATCATGGTATATTGTTGTCTTAGGACACAGATTATAGGAATATAAAGTATAGATGTATAAACATATGGAGTTCTACATATTTAAAGAGAGCTTCCTTGAACTTCAGGTCTACTCAAGCCATCAATGTATTTGCACATATATTTCAAATATGATAGGAATGACGTGACTGTAATTGGTAATAAAAAGACAGGACAAACCAAGGATATTCTAACTGTTGCATACAACCTCTCTTCTGAAGCAATAATGTGGTGTTCTCCAAATTCTAAACTGCTCATCAAGTTAACTTAGTTACGACAAAGTTAGTCATATCACAAATAAAAGAGTTGGCACCATTCAATAATTCACAGTCTCCATATTCCCCATGAATGTTAGGTTATCCCTGAAAGAACAATACCACTGCCAAATCAAACATATAACCAGCATGGTCGATCGTATCACAATCCATATAAATTATGATAAAGAACTAACTAACTCGATAAGATCTATCTAAACATCCATCTTCCACAAACAAAGCTAAACATAATCTAATCTAAACAACCCAATCCTCTCAAGTCTGAAAGTACACTCGATGGAGCAGATGATAGAAATAGACAAAGTTTTTTTTGGAAACGGGAGAATAGACAACGTTTTGGATTATGTTTGCATGAAAATATGACTCGGCCATCTACAGTGCGTGCGTGCAGGGGCGCGCTGCTGAGAAGTGGGACGAAAAAATTCGGTCCGTGGTAGCCAAATTAGCATCGCAGGTTTCACCGGCCGCGCACTGCAGATGTTCTGTACATCTGCAACGCGGGTTTTGTCCCGCATGCTTCTAAATTGATCAGCCACAGGAACCACAGTTGTGATCACATAGTAGCAGCGCGGGTCTCTCTGTGCGTGTTGCTGCTAACAGCATCTCAAGCCACACTCCCAAGAGGCCCCCAAGCCGGCGCTATTTGCGCCGGACGGACGAATTTCACCCAGTCGCGCCCCCAAAGGCCCAAATAGCGTCGGATTGGGCCAAAATTGAGTCCGGCGATCCCAAGCAGACCTGGCGCGCTGGGGGTTGCTTGGGGGCGCCGGACGAAGCGAAAAGCGCCGAGTGACCCACTGTCAGGTCAAACCGTCCAAAATTAGCCACCTCTCTCCCCGCCACCCTTGCAGCCACCGGCGCCGCGCCACCGCAAGGCAGCCGCTGCCCCGCCGCCAAACACGCCGTAAAAGGGCCATTGCTCGCCCCGCTGTCCTTTCCCGACCTAGCACAGCGGCGGCTGGCCGGCTGCCGGCGCCCAGCCAAGTACACCGGTGGTTGGTCGCGCCCACCCCGCACTCCAAGTGTTCGGCGAATTGCCTGAACCACATGCCGTGATGGACTCCGACGACGAGGCAATGTTCGCCGTGCTGATGGAGGAAGAGGCCACCGCCGACGCCCAGGACGAGGAGCACCTCCTGATGCTCGCCGCCCTGGGCGACCTGTTCGACGCCAAAACAGCGCCGCAGCGAGGCGGCTCGAAGATGGGCCACCGAAAGGAAAAAGAGAGGCGACATTCGGAGGGCTACTGCTTTCTCTACTCATACTACTTTATCGATGTTCCCCTGCACGGCGAGAAGGTATTCCGGCGCCGGTATCGTATGGGCCGAAAGCTCTTTATTCACATTGTCAATTCACTCCGAGAGTACGACAGCTATTTCGTTTGCAAGAAAGATTGCACCGGGACAATTGGGTTCACCTCACTTCAGAAGTGCACAATGGCCATGAGGATGCTTGTATACGGAGCTCCTGGTGATCAACAGGAAGACTATGCACGCATGACCGAGTCCACCACCCTTGAGTGTATGTACAAGTTTTGCAGAGCAGTGGTGGGATGCTTTGGAGGACAGTACTTGCGACATCCCAATTCTTAAGACACTGCTCAGATCCTAGCAGAGAACGAAGGAAGATGATTTCCTGGGATGCTTGGAAGCATCGACTGCATGCATTGGGAATGGCAGAACTGTCCATTTTCTTGGCAAGGGATGTATAAGGGCGCAAAAGGTCACTGCAGTGTGATAGTTGAGGCAGTTGCCACACATGACCTCTGGATTTGGCACTCCTTCTTTGGCATGCCAGGAACACAACGTCCTGCAGTGATCAAATGTCTTTGACAGGCTTGTTGAAGGTCATTCTCCTCCGGTGAACTTCGAGGTCAATGGGCACCAGTACAATAAGGGATACTACCAAGCTGATGGCATCTATCCAAGATGGCCAGTATTTGTGAAGACTATCTCAAACCCTGTGTCAGGAGGGAAGTACGCCCACTTTTCCAAGTGCCAGAAGTCTTGCAGGAAGGATGTCGAGCGGCCATTTGGGGTGCTCCAATATCGATTTGGCGTTGTCCGATACCCCGCTCAGACTTGGTCAAAAGATAAAATGTGGGAGGTGATGAATTGTTGCGTCATCTTGCACAACATGATCATTGAGATTGTCAGAACCCAATTAGGGTAAGTGCTAGGGTTTGTTTATGCCTTTGCATCATGCAAAATTTCAAATGGAATTCAAAAATGGGGAAGCAGAAAGCCCTGAGAATTTAAATAAATAGACAGAGAAAAATCTTTTTCCAAAAATCTTTTGAACATTTGGAAAATTCCTATAAATGATGCTGATCATTTTAAAAGTGATTTGGGATCAATCCCATGCACATGGAATTTTCTAATATTCAAACAGTGGCTTTGGAAATTAAAATAACCCTATTTGGATTGAAATTCAAAATATATTGAATTTCAAAAATGCCGAAATTCCTTGTGTGACTAGCTACTGGTCATCTAGGATTTATAAAAGTGTTTGGGCATTTTTATAAAATGCCTAGCTAATTATTATAGCAAGGCCAACCTATTTACAGAAAAGAAAAAGAGAAAATTGGAAACAGAAGAGGGAGGAGGCCCAACTTACCTCCCCCTGGCCTTTTTGGCCCAGCCCAGCCCACCTACTCTTGTCTTGTTCCTCCCCTCCCCCCAAAGCTGCTCGGTGTCGAGCACCTAGCGCGCCGACGCCACCTCGACGGCGAGAGAGGCGTCTAGGCCTCCCCTGCCTCCCTCTTTGCGCCACGCACACGCCAGAGAAGCCCCGCACCCGTCTCTCCTCTTCCATCTCTCTCTCTCGGCTTCCCCATCGAGATCCCGCGGCACCCGAGTTGCAGACCTCGCCGCCGTCGTGCTATTACACGGCCAACAGCCTTCTCTCGAGCCACCAAGTTGTCCAGCCGCTCCAGCGCCACCATCTCCTTCGACCTGCAGGTTCAATCGAAGCTCGGAAGCTCTAGAACCGACGCCAAAGTCACCGATTTCCGCCAGCCGCCGTGGACCTCGTCGCTAAATCCGTCGTCCTCGAGCTCTCCTCGGCCCCGTCGTCTGCGACATCACGTTTGGGGTGAGCTCCCGCTCGTTTTTCCCCATCTTTCGCTCTGTTCCGTGCCTCCGACGCCATTCTCCACTTCAGCCGAGCCCAGCTGCCGCCATTGACGTCGAGGGCGAGCTCCAGTGCGCCACCTTGGACCCCAGATAGCTGGAACGGATGCGCGGCATCACGGGCATCACCCCAGTGCCCTCCCCTCCTTGCCCCGTGCCCTCTAGCCCGATTCCGGCGAAGTCCGGCGGCTACAGTAGCTTCGCCGGTGAGCCTCCCCATTAGAGCCCCCTAACCTTGGCCTAATCACCCCCTAATGACCCCCTAGCCCAATGACATGTGGGCCAGCCCCCCCTAATGACCCTGTTAGCTCTAATTAGCCGGGTTAACCCCCCCCTGAGGCTGACAGAGGGGACCCACAGGTCAGGAGCCCCACACGTCATGCTGAGGTCAGCATGACGCAATAAACTTTTTTCCAGAATTTAAAAGAATTAATTAAAATAGAGAAAATTCCAGAAAATCATTTAAACTTGGGAAATTCATAACTAATTCATATGAACTCCAAATATAGCAAATAATATGTCTAAAAATATCAGAAAAATCCAAGGAATATGAATATGGGCTCTGTTTTCATGTTTGACCAATTAAAATTGGGTGAACAGTGCAAAACATCCATATGGCTTTATTTCAAATTCAAATTTGAAGCACATTTGCAAATGACTTTGCATTTGACTTCTTTTAAATGGAATTGTACCCACATTGTGATCAAGAACATCACCATTTCAATATTGATCATGTGTTTGAGCATTGCAAATAAATTTATACCATTGTTTGATTGTTTGCTCGATAGACGTGCAACTGGAACCGGAGGCCACCCCCTTCGTTGAAGACCCCGATATCGAACCTCGTCAGCAAGGCAAGCAAACCCCATTGATCATGTCTATAAAATCCCAATTCCCTCTCAGTCTCGCTTATGCATGTTTAGGAGATCATCTTGTATCGATTCTACCGCATAGTTGAACCCATATCCGATGCATGACCTATCATCTTGTCACAGTAGTAAGCAAACCAAAATCCTAGCTGACATAGGAGTTGTATGATATCATGAAGCCCCTGCAACTGTTACAGCTTATTGCATGCTTAGTGTTACATGAGGTTGCTTTTGATGTGAGTCAGGATGATGGTGAACATGGTGTTGATGAAAGTGAAACTGTGTCGGTGAATCCACCCTAATACAAGGTGAACGATGAGAGGCTGTGTAGGAGTCCACAGTGGGTTGTCTCGTTGAACACTGCCTTAGGCATCGAGTTCTTGTATGGTAATCCAAGACAAAGAGTACAACCACACATTGGGCTCACTGACCCCTCTCGGCCCAGTACCTTGATCCGTGTCGACGTCCAGGAGTCACATTAGTTCGGGTTTTCCATTTGGCATATGCATAGAAAAAGAATGAAGGAATGGTTGCATCATCCTAGATATGTGGGTGCACCTGTGAGGCAGGAAAACCATCTGCTAAAGGTGGCGTCTCGGTCACCTACATTGTCTGAGTCCGTTTCGTTGATCCGGCCGGACTCTCGAGCGGTAGCAACTCAGGTAGTCGACTCCTAGAATAGACCGGTTGTGAGCGAAGTGTCGTGGTGAGCATCCTCGCTGTCACCTCTTGAACGGTGGCGAGACCTGGCGGTAACCGATGGTCATGTGTGTGTAGTTTACACCCTTGCAAGGTTAACAAAACTATTCGAATAGCCGCGTCCGCGGTTAAGGACTACTTGGAACCTGTACCTGATTATTAGATAACTTGAACTGGATACCTCTAAAATACACCAAGATAAGTGTGAGTGCTATGGTGTGCTTCTTCGTAGGGAAGTCGAGGAAGTAACCATAGTGGTGTATTGGTTGGAGAGGTAGTGGACTCGTGTACGCTTCTTACCTCAAGTCTGGTATTCGTAGCTCAGGATTAGCCAAGTCAAAGCTGGCACTTCTGCAAGTGAAACCCCACCTCCCTTTACCTTGATACATGTGCATGAGTAGTGTAGTTCTGACGTAAGTCTTGCTGAGTACGACTTTGTACTCACGTTTGCTTATTCTATGTTTTAGATAAGAACCGGACCCCGATGGAGTCACCTTCGGGAAGCTCGACGTTGACTAAGTTAGCATAGTCCCAGACAGCAGTCTGGTCCCTCGTGGAAGGGCATGTTTGTTTACAAGGCTTCTCTAAGCCATTTGTTAAACTTGTCTCTACTCAGACCTGATTTGCTTCCGTTGTATGATGTAATGTTGATCACAGACATGTGATCTTTGTATGCTCTAAGTGTATATCAATAAAGAGTACTTTGTAGAGTTATGTGATGATACCTTCTGTTCATACTAGGCATGTGTGCTGCGTGTATGTTTATATCATGCATGTCTTAGTATGGGTTTTCGAGACCTTAGTTGTGATCTGGCTGGCGGTCTTTTATACACCAAGTGGCCCTTAGATGTGCGCAGCTTGGGGCATCGCGATGCGATTGTTCGTGACTCTGTCACGTGCACACTTTGTTGTATGATCGAGCCCGCCCTAGACCCCGACTAAGTGATCGGGCTGGAGTAAGTTTATGTAAGAGTTAGGATCCAATCGATAACATGGTTGAGGCGACTTGTCTATGAGTATGGGATTCACCACCCATAAGCATTTAGACTTGCGAACGGACGTTGAGGACCCATCTCAGTTGATCATCCGGCCTGAATGGGATGCCCCTCACGTGCGATGCTTACCGAGAACGTTCTGTGCTTGGCCTTGTCTGCTTAGACAAGTGGGTACGGTTCTCGACTCTCCATGTGATTGTATCGTGACTGGAATTACATACGCTAACCCCGGGTCCTGATAGACTTGGTATCAGAGCAGGACTGTCTGTAGGATTAGCAACCCTTGGTCGAAGTCGAGTCTAGCATTCTATAGTTATATAGTTACTCTGGGTATAAGGGAACAACGTAAGGCTTCTTTTTCTCCTTACCCTCATCGATCTGAGTTCTGGGTCACCCTTATCTTTTCTACGGGATAATAGGACTAGGCTCATCTATGTCTTACTAGAACATCTCGCTGAGTGCTTCCTTTTAGCCGTAGGATTGATGTGGTCGTCCAGACTCATCATGTTTTCGAGTTCCTTGAGGAAGTTCTGTCCAATTTCCTCAAGGTTGTTTCATTTTCCACCCCGGTGTAGCCGTTATGCTGCCGGAATTATTCTGAGTTTCTGTGGGTCATTGCCTTCGCATTACAATCTTTTCCTCCTTCATCATGTCTTGTTATCCTTGAATCCATCATTCAACCTGTTCTGATTGTTGATTTTTTTTCACACAGGATGTCAGGTGGAACTCGTAGTGCTATTCGTCGGAATCGAGACCATGTTCGGAATCGAAGTGATGATGAACCTCTACCACCGCCTTCTGCGGCGGAGATCATGATGGAAGCCGAGAAGAATCAACGTGATCAAACACGTCTTCTGGAGCTCATCGAGCAGAATACCGCCCGTCATTGCAATGTGGTTGTGAGCATTCAGGATTTCATCCTCCTCAAGCCACCGGTATTCCGATGTTCTTCTGAGCCCCTTGAAGCTGATGATTGGCTCCGTTCCATCGAGCGTAAGCTTGATACTGCACATGTTGCTCCCGATGACCGAGTTATATTCGCGGCATACTTTCTGGAAGGTGCTGCTGCTGAATGGTGGGAGAACTATGTTGCGATGCAGCCTGATGGTCACTTAGTGACTTGGCAGGAGTTCTGTGTTGCCTTTCGAGGGTACCACCTTCTGGATGAGTTGATGGAGCGCAAGAAGGAAGAGTTCTGCAATCTCACTCAAGGAGAGATGTCCATCCATGAGTATGTGAGAGAGTTCAACCGTCTTGCCCGGTATGCCCAAGATGAGATCACCACCGATGCCAGAAAGCAGGCAAGGTTCCGTAAGGGACTTAGCCCCATCCTTCGTCATGATCTCAACCTCATCGAATTTGACACCTTTGAGGATTTAGTCAACAGATCCTTCAGAGCTGAGCATGGCAATGAAATTTTCGAAGAGTCCCGTAAGCATGCTCTTGAGCTTGCTCCTTCTTCAAGTTCAGCCCCTCAGAAACGTCGAATTTGGATTCCAACCAGAGCCATACCTCAAAACTTTCTGCAGAGGCCACCACCAAATATATGCCATCCACCCCAACCCATTATTCCACCCCGGAATTATGGTGTGCAGCCAAGTAATCCCACTCCCAGCAATTCAGTCAGGGTATGCTTTAAGTGTGGTCTTCCAGGCCATTACTATCGTCAATGCCCTCAGGTCTTGATGGCACCACGTCATTCTCGACCTAAGCCTCCAAAGAAAGGAACCACCAAGACCATCCCAGCAAAGCTTTCAGTCACAAGTAGTGGTTGTGTGAACCAAATCTCAGTTGAGGACACCACTGATGCTCCTGATGTCATTCTTGGCACACTCCCAGTCAATCATGTCCCCGCCTCCGTTCTTTTCGATCCAGGAGCTTCTCATTCATTCATGTCGGAGAGTTATGCACTTCGTCATGAGTTCCCTTTTGAAGAAATGTTTTCCCCAATGATTATTCAAACTCCTGGTTCAAAGTGGCAAACTAATAGAGTAAGCCATGGCAATCAAATTGCAATTGAGTGTTTAGTATTCCTTGCTTCTCTTATAGCCCTCAAGTCTTCGGACATTGATGTCATCCTAGGAATGGATTGGTTATCAAGGCAGAATGCTTTCCTTGATTGTAAAGCCAAATCAGTCAAACTCACCCATCCTTCAGGCCAGACCATTGACTACACATCACCCAGCTCTAGAACCCAGATGCATACTTTGAATGTGCTTCCACTTCCAGAACTTGAAGATGTTCCGGTGGTTCGTGACTTCCCGGATGTCTTTCCTGAAGAGCTGCCGGAATGCCACCCGACAGGTGTGTAGAGTTCATAGTTGATCTTATACCAGGCACAGCCCCAATTTCCAAACGCCCATATAAAATGGCCCCACATGAGTTAGCTGAGATAAAAACCCAACTTGATGCTTCGTTGGCAAAAGGCTTCATCCGCCCTAGCTCATCGCCATGGGGTTGCCCCGTTCTGTTCGTAAAGAAGAAAGATGGAACAGAAAGGATGTGCGTAGACTATCGCCCGCTAAATTTAGCGACGATAAAGAACAAATACCCACTGCCCAGGATCAATGATCTTTATGATCAACTTGCGGGATCCTCTGTCTTCTCTAAGATGGATTTGAGATTAGGCTATCATCAAATCAAAATCCGAAATGAGGACATTCCAAAAACGGCTTTCACTACTCGTTATGGTCTTTACGAGTATACCGTCATGTCCTTTGGTTTAACCAATGCCCCCGCCACATTCTCACGCTTGATGAATTCGATCTTCATGGAGTACCTAGATAAATTTGTTGTGGTTTATCTTGATGATATGCTCATCTACTCGAAGAACGAAGGAGATCATGCCGAACACTTAAGGCTTGTATTGATGAAACTTAGAGAGCATCGCCTATACGCTAAATTCTCCAAGTGTGAATTTTGGCTACCAGAAGTGACCTACTTAGGCCACGTGATTTCTGCGAAAGGTGTTGCAGTCAATCCCGAGAGAGTTCAGGCCGTCCTTGACTGGACTCCACCTGAATCGGTTAAGCAAGTTAGGAGTTTTCTTGGCCTAGCCAGCTATTGCCGCCGCTTCGTCGAGAACTTTTCTAAAGTTGCAAAGCCTCTTACTGAACTCCTCAAGAAAGATAAGAAATTCCAATGGACTCCCAAGTGCGAGGAAAGCTTTCAAGAGCTAAAAAGAAAGTTGACTTCTGCACCCGTACTTGCACCTCCAGACACCAAAAGGGATTTCGAAATCTATTGTGATGCTTCACGGCAAGGGTTAGGATGCATACTTATGCAAGATCGACATGTGGTAGCTTATGCTTCACGCCAGTTACGGCCACATGAAGAGAACTATCCTACCCATGATCTTGAACTCGCTGCCGTAGTTCATGCCTTGAAGACTTGGCGACATTACCTCCTTGGTAATCGTTGTGAGATTTATTCCGACCACCAAAGCCTCAAATACATATTCACCCAGCCAGATCTTAATCTCAGGCAAAGACGCTCGATAGAGTTGACAAAAGATTATGACTTAGGAATTTCTTACACCCCAGGAAAAGCCAATGTCATGGCTGATGCACTAAGTCGTAAGTCGTATTGTAACAACCTCATGTTACAACAGTATCAACCACCTCTGCATGAGGAAGTTCTCAAGCTTAATCTCGAGATTGTTCCTCGTGGATCTCTTTTCAACTTGGTGGCGAAACCAACCCTTGAGGATCAAATCAGAGTTTCCCAAAGGCGTGCGCGAGGTGTTCGCCGGATCAAGGAGAACATTGCTAGCGGAGTTGCTAAATGTTTCTCCAGAGATGGTAAAGGAACGGTATTCTTTGAAAATCGTTTGGTAGTACCTAAGAATAGGGATCTAAGGCAACTCATCCTCAAAGAAGCCCATGACACACCCCTCTCAATTCATCCCGGTAGCACAAAAATGTACCGAGATCTACGCCAGAGATTTTGGTGGACCCGGATGAAGAGAGACATTGCTCGATTTGTTGCCGAATGTGATGTTTGTCGTCGCATTAAGGCAGAACACCAAAGACCTGCAGGTACACTTCAACCTTTGCCTATTCCAGAGTGGAAATGGGACAAAGTCGGTATGGACTTCATCACCGGCTTTCCAAAAACCCAGAAAGGAAATGATGCCATCTTCGTTGTGATAGATAGGCTTTCCAAAGTTGCTCACTTCCTTCCCGTTCGCGAGTCTATAACTGCTAGCCAGTTAGCGGACTTGTACATCTCTAGAATTGTGTCTCTTCACGGTGTTCCTTTGGTGATCAATTCTGATCGTGGTAGCCTTTTCACCTCTAGATTCTGCGGAAGCTTCCAGAGTGCTATGGGAACTCATCTCTCCTTTAGTACAGCTTTCCATCCTCAGTCTAGCGGTCAAGTTGAAAGGGTTAATCAAATCTTGGAAGACATGCTCAGAGCTTGTGTTATCTCATTCGGAAAGAATTGGGAGAAATCTCTTCCATTCGCCGAATTTGCTTATAACAATAGCTTTCAATCTAGTCTGAACATGGCTCCTTTTGAACTCCTCTATGGACGACGATGTCGAACACCCCTTAACTGGTCAGAAACCGGTGAAAGACAACTCTTTGGACCAGATTCGATCAAGGAAGCAGAAGAGCAAGTTCGCATTGTTCGTGATCGTTTGAAAGCCGCTCAGTCTCGTCAAAAGAGCTACTATGATCTTCATCATAGAGAGGAGAGCTACAATATTGATGAGAAGGCTTACCTTCGGGTTACTCCTCTGAAGGGAACCCAAAGAGTCGGTATCAAAGGCAAGTTGGCCCCACGTTACATCGGACCTTTCCGCATTCTTGCTAAACGTGGAGAAGTTGCCTACCAACTTGAACTACCCCCTCACCTTTCCCGAGTACATGATGTATTCCATGTGTCACAACTCAGGCGTTGCTTCAAGGACCCCATCCGCGAAGTCGACCATGAAACGCTTGATCTCCAAGATGACCTTTCTTATCGAGAGTACCCTGTTCGTATTCTTGATTCAGCAGAGCGTGTCACTCGTCGTCAGAAGATCAAGTTCCTCAAGGTGCAATGGTCACATCACTCCGAGAAAGAAGCAACGTGGGAAAGAGAAGACCGCCTCCATGCCGAATACCCCTCCTTCCTCCCGACAACTTCTGAATCTCGGGACGAGATTCTTTTGAGTGGGGGCGAGTTGTCAGAACCCAATTAGGGTAAGTGCTAGGGTTTGTTTGTGCATTTGCATCATGCAAAATTTCAAATGGAATTCAAAAATGGGGAAGCAGAAAGCCCTGAGAATTTAAATAAATAGCCAGAGAAAAATCTTTTTCCAAAAATCTTTTGAACATTTGGAAAATTCCTATAAATGATGCTGATCATTTTAAAAGTGATTTGGGATCAATCCCATGCACATGGAATTTTCTAATATTCAAACAGTGGCTTTGGAAATTAAAATAACCCTATTTGGATTTAAATTAAAAATATATTGAATTTCAAAAATGCCCAAATTCCTTGTGTGACTAGCTACTGGTCATCTAGGATTTATAAAAGTGTTTGGGCATTTTTATAAAATGCCTAGCTAATTATTATAGCAAGGCCAACCTATTTACAGAAAAGAAAAAGAGAAAATTGGAAACAGAAGAGGGAGGAGGCCCAACTTACCTCCCCCTGGCCTTTTTGGCCCAGCCCAGCCCACCTACTCTTGTCTTGTTCCTCCCCTCCCCCCAAAGCTGCTCGGTGTCGAGCACCTAGCGCGCCGACGCCACCTCGACGGCGAGAGAGGCGTCTAGGCCTCCCCTGCCTCCCTCTTTGCGCCACGCACACGCCAGAGAAGCCCCGCACCCGTCTCTCCTCTTCCATCTCTCTCTCTCGGCTTCCCCATCGAGATCCCGCGGCACCCGAGTTGCAGACCTCGCCGCCGTCGTGCTATTACACGGCCAACAGCCTTCTCTCGAGCCACCAAGTTGTCCAGCCGCTCCAGCGCCACCGTCTCCTTCGACCTGCAGGTTCAATCGAAGCTCGGAAGCTCTAGAACCGACGCCAAAGTCACCGATTTCCGCCGGCCGCCGTGGACCTCGTCGCTAAATCCGTCGTCCTCGAGCTCTCCTCGGCCCCGTCGTCTGCGACATCACGTTTGGGGTGAGCTCCCGCTCGTTTTTCCCCATCTTTCGCTCTGTTCCGTGCCTCCGACGCCATTCTCCACTTCAGCCGAGCCCAGCTGCCGCCATTGACGTCGAGGGCGAGCTCCAGTGCGCCACCTTGGACCCCAGATAGCTGGAACGGATGCGCGGCATCACGGGCATCACCCCAGTGCCCTCCCCTCCTTGCCCCGTGCCCTCTAGCCCGATTCCGGCGAAGTCCGGCGGCTACAGTAGCTTCGCCGGTGAGCCTCCCCATTAGAGCCCCCTAACCTTGGCCTAATCACCCCCTAATGACCCCCTAGCCCAATGACATGTGGGCCAGCCCCCCCTAATGACCCTGTTAGCTCTAATTAGCCGGGTTAACCCCCCCCTGAGGCTGACAGAGGGGACCCACAGGTCAGGAGCCCCACACGTCATGCTGAGGTCAGCATGACGCAATAAACTTTTTTCCAGAATTTAAAAGAATTAATTAAAATAGAGAAAATTCCAGAAAATCATTTAAACTTGGGAAATTCATAACTAATTCATATGAACTTCAAATATAGCAAATAATATGTCTAAAAATATCAGAAAAATCCAAGGAATATGAATATGGGCCCTGTTTTCATGTTTGACCAATTAAAATTGGGTGAACAGTGCAAAACATCCATATGGCTTTATTTCAAATTCAAATTTGAAGCACATTTGCAAATGACTTTGCATTTGACTTCTTTTAAATGGAATTGTACCCACATTGTGATCAAGAACATCACCATTTCAATATTGATCATGTGTTTGAGCATTGCAAATAAATTTATACCATTGTTTGATTGTTTGCTCGATAGACGTGCAACTGGAACCGGAGGCCACCCCCTTCGTTGAAGACCCCGATATCGAACCTCGTCAGCAAGGCAAGCAAACCCCATTGATCATGTCTATAAAATCCCAATTCCCTCTCAGTCTCGCTTATGCATGTTTAGGAGATCATCTTGTATCGATTCTACCGCATAGTTGAACCCATATCCGATGCATGACCTATCATCTTGTCACAGTAGTAAGCAAACCAAAATCCTAGCTGACATAGGAGTTGTATGATATCATGAAGCCCCTGCAACTGTTATAGCTTATTGCATGCTTAGTGTTACATGAGGTTGCTTTTGATGTGAGTCGGGATGATGGTGAACATGGTGTTGATGAAAGTGAAACTGTGTCGGTGAATCCACCCTAATACAAGGTGAACGATGAGAGGCTGTGTAGGAGTCCACAGTGGGTTGTCTCGTTGAACACTGCCTTAGGCATCGAGTTCTTGTATGGTAATCCAAGACAAAGAGTACAACCACACATTGGGCTCACTGACCCCTCTCGGCCCAGTACCTTGATCCGTGTCGACGTCCAGGAGTCACATTAGTTCGGGTTTTCCATTTGGCATATGCATAGAAAAAGAATGAAGGAATGGTTGCATCATCCTAGATATGTGGGTGCACCTGTGAGGCAGGAAAACCATCTGCTAAAGGTGGCGTCTCGGTCACCTACATTGTCTGAGTCCGTTTCGTTGATCCGGCCGGACTCTCGAGCGGTAGCAACTCAGGTAGTCGACTCCTGGAATAGACCGGTTGTGAGCGAAGTGTCGTGGTGAACATCCTCGCTGTCACCTCTTGAACGGTGGCGAGACCTGGCGGTAACCGATGGTCATGTGTGTGTAGTTTACACCCTTGCAAGGTTAACAAAACTATTCGAATAGCCGCGTCCGCGGTTAAGGACTACTTGGAACCTGTACCTGATTATTAGATAACTTGAACTGGATACCTCTAAAATACACCAAGATAAGTGTGAGTGCTATGGTGTGCTTCTTCGTAGGGAAGTCGAGGAAGTAACCATAGTGGTGTATTGGTTGGAGAGGTAGTGGACTCGTGTACGCTTCTTACCTCAAGTCTGGTATTCGTAGCTCAGGATTAGCCAAGTCAAAGCTGGCACTTCTGCAAGTGAAACCCCACCTCCCTTTACCTTGATACATGTGCATGAGTAGTGTAGTTCTGACGTAAGTCTTGCTGAGTACGACTTTGTACTCACGTTTGCTTATTCTATGTTTTAGATAAGAACCGGACCCCGATGGAGTCACCTTCGGGAAGCTCGACGTTGACTAAGTTAGCATAGTCCCAGACAGCAGTCTGGTCCCTCGTGGAAGGGCATGTTTGTTTACAAGGCTTCTCTAAGCCATTTGTTAAACTTGTCTGTACTCAGACCTAATTTGCTTCCGTTGTATGATGTAATGTTGATCACAGACATGTGATCTTTGTATGCTCTAAGTGTATATCAATAAAGAGTACTTTGTAGAGTTATGTGATGATACCTTCTGTTCATACTAGGCATGTGTGCTGCGTGTATGTTTATATCATGCATGTCTTAGTATGGGTTTTTGAGACCTTAGTTGTGATCTGGCTGGCGGTCTTTTATACACCAAGTGGCCCTTAGATGTGCGCAGCTTGGGGCATCGCGATGCGATTGTTCGTGACTCTGTCACGTGCACACTTTGTTGTATGATCGAGCCCGCCCTAGACCCCGACTAAGTGACCGGGCTGGAGTAAGTTTATGTAAGAGTTAGGATCCAATCGATAACATGGTTGAGGCGACTTGTCTATGAGTATGGGATTCACCACCCATAAATATTATCGAAATGCTTGAAATAAATTCAAAAAAATACGATCACCAATGTTAAGTCTGTAACTTAAACTTTACTAGTAAGCTTGCATGTGCAACGCACGTCTCAACCAACACATAGATATAGAATAATTCTTGTTCATGTATAATTTTAAATATCATTTAATCAACTATCACACATATTTTATGTACAAATCAAGAAACTGTGATCTTCCATATGTAAGCTTTCTCCTCTCAGGATTTTTTTTATAAAGCAAAACCCAACTAAGATATATTTATAGTGTTTATCTTAACATGCAAGCTATCCACATCGCCATGATTCTAGCCAATCATTTGTTCATGTTATACACTAACAAAACTCCACTAAGATGTATTTATGGTGTCTATTTGAACATACAAGCTATCCACACCACCGACTATTGTAGCCAATCGATACACTAGTGGAGAGACCCCCTTTCGTCCAGCCCGAAAAAGGCATCGCTCCCGGTTCATTTTAGAACCGGGACCGATGCCGGGCAACGGTTCCGGTTCGTCTGGATAGGGCAACGGTCCCTGTTCAACTGGGGCAACGGTCCCGGTTTTTGCCAAAAACCGGGACCAATGCTCTGGCGACCAACACGTGGCGCACTGTGAGGCATTGGTCCCGGTTTTTGGTAACAACCGGGACCGTTGCCCCTCCACTAGCTATATAACCCCCAGCCAGCACTTTGCCATTTTGCCTCAAAAAATTTCAGGATTGTGTTGGGGTGGGGTGGGTGCTAGAATTTTTTTCCTTTGATTGCACACCCGGTGTTCGAAGAAATGTCCGAGCCACACTTAGGTCCTCAGAACACCGTATCCTCGGCCAAGGTTAGCAACCTTATCCTCTCCATTTGTAACTGATACAAAAATACTGCACGTGTGCATATATAGTGGTCTTTTCACTATTCACGAAGTTATTATAATGGTTAATTATATGACGCAGATCGAAGCACGGATGTGATGGATGTACAGCGATCGACGCGGGTCCGAGTTTATTACAAACCTGCATACATTTCTCGATGTGGCTAATGCAAAAAAAGTGGATAATTTTATGCCTTGTCCCTGTATTGACTGTCGGAACGTGACGGAGTACTCTTCCTCGAGAACACTTCAAGGCCACCTGCTTCGGAGATGTTTCATTCCCGGATATTATTGTTGGTCCAAGCACGGAGAAAGAGGGGTTAGGCAGGAAGACAATGAAGAAGAGGAGGATGATGATAGCTATCCTATGTCCCCTGAAGAATTCGGTGACACTGCAATGGAAGACAATGAAGAAGATGGAGCTCCTCGAGGTGACAATGAAGAAGAAGAACGGGCATCGGATGAGACCGCTAATGGTCTTGGTCGGGTCATTTCTGATGCAAAGCGAGACTGTGAAACAGGAAAAGAGAAGGAGAAGTTGGAGACCATGCTAGAGGATCACAAAAAGCCCTTGTACCCAAATTGCGAAGATGGCAGCGCAAAGCTCGGTACCACACTGGAACTGTTGGAATGGAAGGCAGATTTTGGTTGTTCTGACACCGGATTTGGGAAGTTACTGCAAATAATGAAGTCGAAGCTTCCACCGGATAACGAATTGCCCGCGACAACACACGAAGCAAAGAAGGTTATCTGCCCTCTAGGATTAGATGTGCAGAAGATACATGCATGCATTAATGACTGCATCCTGTACCGCGGTGAAAAGTACGAGAGTATTGATAAATGCCCGGTATGCACTGCGAGTCGGTACAAGATCAGACAAGATGACCCTGGTGATGCTGAGGGAGATGACGAGCCCCCGAGGAAGAGGGTTCCTGCTAAGGTTATGTGGTATGCTCCTATAATACCCCGGTTGAAACGTCTGTTCAGAAACAAGGAGCATGCCAGGTTGCTGCGATGGCACAAAGAAGACCGTAAGAAAGACGGGAAGTTGAGACACCCCGCTGATGGGTCGCAGTTAGACGATTGTTGTTCCTGAATCGCGGTATGAGGGGATACTGAGTGGAAAAGGAACGCTAGGAAAGATAGCAAAGATATTTCAGGACGGGAATTCTTTGACTCAAGCACACTACACAGTTCTACAAAGTTCTACCTTCGTCCAACCGTATATCGAGGAACACAAGAATGTTCTACGCTCCAAGTTTCCGGGGGAGGATGACCAATGATTCAAGTCAAACACATGGAGACTTTCGGCACTTGATTGCAATTACGTCTCATGCATGACACCACTATTGGAAATCAACTCTACTTGCTGGCCGCGACTCCGTCTGAGACTGTATTGACTTTCCAAGGGTACGAGATAAATGGGAATACATTTTACACGGTCGCCCAAGATAAGAAGAGCACCAACCAAAACAGTGGTGTACGCTTTGATGCAACAAACGAGGATGGTACAAAGGACATATACTATGGTTACATAGATGATATATGGGAACTTGACTATGGACCTACTTTTAAGGTCCCTTTGTTTCGTTGCAGTTGGGTCAACATGAATGGAGATGGGGTAAAGGTCGACCAGCTGTACGGAATGACAACAGTGGATCTCAAGAATCTTGGTCACACAGACGACCCATTCGTCCTAGCCAAAGATGTGGCTCAGGTTTTCTATGTGAAGGACATGTCTTCTAGACCGAAAAAAGGAAAAACAAGGATACGAATACATCAGACGATGAGCCCAGGCGTCACATAGTTCTTTCAGGAAAAAGAAACATCGTGGGAGTCGAGGACAAGACAGACATGTCCGAAGATTATGATAAGTTTCATGAAATTCCTCCCTTCACAGTGAAAACTGACCCAACTATCCCATTAGGCAATGAAGATGCTCCGTGGTTACGGCCCAAGAAGCGATCAAAACGGCGGGGATGATGATTCCTATCCCGGGGTTGAGCTTTGCTAAACTTGCAGTGGATCTCTGATGAAATAGCATATTTTGGACCTAGAAATGATTTTAGAAAAAAATTAGAAGCAATATATCATGTACCTGTAGTTCAAATTTAGGCCCCCTCCTACCGAATCGCCAGAAATTTGTCTTTTTCACGAGGGGTCGACGGAAAGGTTCCAGATACCTCTGCTGGGAAAATTGTACATGTTATATGGTCTACTATTTTAGATAAATGGGTTGGTACCAATTTGGAACTTTAATTTGGTGGTTGCTTCACAAAACACCCGGTTTTCGGCACCTCAAAAATAGAAATTGTCTTTTTAATTAAATATTTTTTTAAATAGATAATTATTTTGGATTAGTTATTTAAATTGAAGAACTTTTCCTGTTGAAAGTTTTTTCAAATTCCAAATTATGCAATAAATATTTGAAAATGCATTTTTAATTGAAAATAGTAAAATTGTATAGTTAAAATAGTAAAACTGTATAGTTAAATAAATATTTTTGAAAACAAAAAATGGTTTTGGATTAGTTAATTAAATTGAAGCACTTTTGCTGTTAAAAGTTTTTTCAAATTCCAAACAAAAAATCTTTTTAAATTGAAACACCTAACTAATTAAAAAAGAAAATAAATTCGAAAAGGGCGGGAAGACGAAAAGATTGCATAAAAAGGGTCAACGATCCCGGTTGGTAGCACCAACCGGGACCGAAGACTTAACGATCCCGGTTGGTGCTACGACCCGGGACCGATGACCCTGGTGCGACGTGGCAGCACCACGTTCCTCCCCGCCCAGGCCAACGATCCCGGGTGGTAGCACCAACCAGGACCGAAGACTCAACGATCCCGGTTGGTGCTACGAACCGGGACCGATGGCCCTTTGTATATACGCGCGCATCTCTTCTTCCTCCCCAACTCCCCCGATTCTCGTCGACGCCGAAAACCACTAAGGAAAAACGCGGATCCCTCGTCGGACACCGGCAGGATGCCCGATTCGCCGCCCGTCGACTTTGAGCCTGCGGCGTTCTTCTCCGTCGACTGGTGCGGTCAATCGAGCCCGAGGAGCTCCTGAGGTGACGCCATCGTCGCCGATTCCGCCGACGGTCGTGAGCTCCATCGTCGGAATTCGCCGCAACCCGAGCAACCCCGGCCTCCCCGACTCCACCTTCGCGCTCAGGGTGAGAAGAACTTCCTTTTGCCCCTTCTCCCGCCCCTCCCGTGCCCAGACTAGTCATTCCGACGAGGTCAGAGCCCAGCCGCCGCGCCTTGTCGTCGCCGGCGACGTTTCCGGCCACGCCTTGAACCCCCGTTGGCATCAGCAGACGCGCGACATCGCGTAGAGCACGCCAGTGGCCTCCAAGCCCCCTCCCGTGCACGTTTTTGAAACTACGGCGAAGCTCCGGCTGCATTCCGGCGAGCCGCCATTAACCCTAACCCTGCTGCTCACCCCTACTAATGACCTAGCTAATGACCCCTAAGCCCTATGACAGGCGGGGCCCCCCCTACACTAATCCCTCCCTGTTTTATTTAAAACAGAGAGATAACTCTCTCTCACTGACAGGGATGGCCCACTGGCCAGAGCCCCCTGACGTCATGATGATGTAATGATCATGCAGTAAACAGAAATTGATTAAAATAATTAAAGAAATCAGAGAAAAAACCCAGAAAATCAATTAAACTTTAGAAAATCATAACTAATTCATATTAACTCCAAATTGGACAATTAATATATGAAAAATTATCAGAAAAATTCAAGTATTAATAATATGCATTTTGTTTTCATGTTTGAGAAACTTTTAATGGGTGAACAGTGACAAACGCCAGCCCCTCCACGCCGCTCCCGACGCCAGCCTCCTCCTCACCCCCGACGCCGGCCCTGCTCCACGGCCTCCATGCCACCCCGACGCAGGCCTCCCTCCTCGGTGAGCTCTCCTCCTCATTCCTCCTCATCTTCTTTCTCTGAAATAGTTAATGTCACAACATTATCTGACAACTGCACTCACAACATTCATGATTTCTTTTAGCACACATCATGAAACTTTACAAACATGTACAGTACGTAGTAGTATAGAACACTTTGTACTTGTGTATTTTTTTCAGAATTTTTTGTAACTTAAAGGTTAGTTTACGATTTGTCATCCGGTGGGGAAGAGTTTGCAGAATTCTTGTTGTCAATCAGGATTTGTCATCAGAGAGGGCAACTGGAGCCTAGTGGCAAACCCTAAACCCTCCCTCCTCGGCGACACAACACACATATCGACACCGCGCACGCCCCATTCCTCCTCCTTCTTCCTTCCCATTCACGCGACGCAACACATATCGACACCGCGCGCGCCCCCCATATTTCTCCTTCTTCCTCCACCCCATTTGCATAGGACTATATGCATATGCTTATTTTCATTTGATTATTTGCATTATAATAGCCTGCAATTCTTAATTTGCAGATACTATGGATCCAATATTTCATAGAGATGAAAATGAGGAAAACTTACTTCACGATATGATCAACGAAAATGAAGGTCAAGATGTCACCCGCCGGTTTCTGAACGATTCCGGTGAGGGAGACGAGTCTCTCCACCGAGAAGAAGCATCGGACGGGAGACAAGCCGGCTCTGGCTCCGCCTCCGACGGAACCTTTAATCTCGAAAACACCGGCGAGGTTGATTAAAATGTTGTTAATTAAAATGCAGATGTATATGTACATGCATATATTAACACTCTTTCTTCTTTTAGCCCTCCGGATCCGGATCCGGCCATTCCTCGGCAAGACCGAAACGAGGCCCAACCAAAAAGTTGGATGACAGTGTGAGGTATAGGATCGAAGAGGTCGGTCCAGACGGCGAACCGTTAGCTCCGGACGATGTCAAGAAAAAATTTGTGAAGGCATGCGGAACTCTCGTGAGGGACAACATCCAGATCACCATTCGAGAATGGATGCAGCCAAAGGACCCTACAATCTCTTTTGTGTGCGACACCAAGAAAGACAGGCTTTGGAACATGCTCATGCATAATTTCCTCCTGCGGATGCCAGAGGTGGATAATCCAGCTCAGGAGGCGGCAGCTATACTGGAGCTAGAGGCTAGAGTCAAGAAGATTGATCTCAGCAAGATGGCCGAGCAATTCAAGAATTGAAAGAAAAACTTGTACCTAAAATTTGTCAAGGTAGACAAGACTCCGGATTTCGAACACGGCTATGGTAAGATAAGAGAGCCGTGGGATGATTTTGTGGCGTACAGGAAATCGGAGTACGCGCAGCAAAGGTCTGAAATAAATTAGATGAATGCCGCTAAGAAGATTTACCACCATAAAATGGGGCCTGCTGGCTACGCCGGTTGCATGCCTAAGTGGGAGGCAATTGAGGCCAAGTATTTTGATGCCGGGATCACTCCAGAGCCTACAACATGGAACGAACGGACAAGAAACTAGTTTTACGGCCATGGGGGCACGTTGGACAAAGATGGGAAGGCAATATATAACCAGTCACACATAGATGATCCCCTGCTGCCCATCGAAGATATTAGAGATGCAGTACGTGATGTTGAAGCGGGACGGTTCATTCCCGATAGAGACAACGACGAGCTCACACGCGCCCTAAAAAATAAAGAACACCCAGGACGAGCACGAGGCACGCCAGGCTCCAAGTGTTGGAAAGTTTCCTTCCCTCCGGAAAGCAAGAAATATCCAGATAAAAGCCATCAGAGGAGGAAGGAAAGGGAGGCGGCTGAGAGAGAGAAAGCGGCGAATGAGGCTGAGAAATCGGCTACCAAAGAGCGGCTGCGTAATGTAGAAGAAGGCTTAAAGCGTGCGGAGGAGCTGATCAACAGACTTAGCCAGCAAAGTGGCGGCCAACCTCAGCTACTCTTGTTAGAAACTACATTCGATGCTACCGGCACCCCATCGAATCGGAAAAGCTCCCAAGCTTCCACGCAGCTCAAGGAGGATGATGATGATGCACTGACAGCGGCTGCTCCTAATTGCTACCCAGTGGATTATATCACGGAGAGCACACGTTGTGAGCTTAAGGTGCAAGTGCTGAACTTAAAGGTGAAGGTGGCGGTCAGCATGGCCCTATCAATCCCGGAGAAACCAACTTATCATTGCAACCCTACTCCAGAAGGGTACACTGTCGTCATGGTGGATGATGTGATGGATGATTATGAGGAGCTAAAGCTGGACCACCCTGCAGGTGAAGATAGGGAGCTGACTGAACTAGGAGAAGCCAAAAAGGGGAGTGTTCTATGGCGAAAGGAGCACATCGTGCTTCCAAATTATGTGCCGCCAAGGTCACCCACTCTTCAGAAGAGAAATCCACCTTCGCCGCCACGTGACCATTCTCCACCGCAACCATCGCCTTCACCGCCTCACCACTCTCCGGCTCAGCCGTCTCCACCGTCGCCTCAGGCATCTCCACCGTCGCCTCAACCGTCTCCATCTCCTGAGCCTCAGAGCCAGAAGCGGAAGCGTACCTATACTAGGAGGGGCAGCAGCAGCAAGAAATCACCAAAACGTAAGCGATCACCCCTCCCAAAAGTTCCTCATCAGAATATGAAGAAGCTACCCGGAGAGATGACACCTGAGGAACTGGAAGTGTCCACAAAAATGTCTTATGAAAAGTGGAAGATTGCTGTGGCCAACAAGAAGAAGCCGATAGAGCCATTGTTCCCGCGCACCCCAGAAGATCACGCCGCGTGCGCGGAACTGAAGAAGAAGCTTCACAACCCCATACCGCTCACACCAGACTATGAACGCTCTATTACAAAGTCGGGTGAGACAAAAGAGCGGAGAGTCGGAAAAGAGATTGCCCAGCTCGGACTACAGAAAGAGCAACCGATCGAACCGCTCAAAGTGTACACTTGGCCGCGCCCCCAGCAGCATCAGGTCGATGCGTATGATCCGAACAAAGATACGGAGTTTATAAGACAGTACGGAGCAAGAGCCCACGCAGTAGGACTGTCTATTACTGAGTACCTGAGCCGTCTGGATGAGTTCGATACCGGGAACAACGAGGAATTCGTACCGGCATACCAATACCGACACAGGTATCCACTCGTCAAACCCGAGTTAGTCAACGATCTACCAACAAAGATGCGAAAATTGCATGACTGGTACATGGAAAAATCTGCTAAATCCGAAAACTGGATCTACGCTAAATTTCAGAACAAGCATTACGGGCATGGACCAGGCTTCGATCTGATTGAATTCTCAGAATTATTTCAGTTTTACCAAGGAGACGCCATCGACAAATCTATCGTCAGTGCATATTGTCTGTAAGTACCATTAATTTCAGTGATCAAGCCTTTCTAGCTCCGCTCATTCGTTTCATGTACAATCTTACACTCATCACTAAACTAATTATATATGCAGAATGAAGATTCTCGAATGCAAGAAAGGACAAATCTATGACATTGGGTTCGTTGACTGCCAGTTCGTTCATGAAAGAACTCTCAAAGATAAGCCCAACCAGACAGACAACAACTTGTTGCAATCGTTGACGTATTTCGGCACAAGAAGGGAAATACTATTTCCTTACAACTTCGAGTGAGTGTTACTGTCTCGCACACATTCTATTTCTCTTGCTCGGTGTTAAGCGTATAATTGACTCTTTATGCGTGTGCAGCTTCCACTTTATTCTGTTGATCATTGTTCCGGACGAATGAGTAGTAAAAGTCATGGACCGGGGACGCAGATCTATGAAATCATGGGAGGACATGCAGGCATGCCTCCAGAGGGCTTGGAAACGGTTCACCGCCAAAACACCGAGTCTTCCGGCAGAGCTTACATTTGAACCACTGAATGTAAGTACTACTTGCTAGATCCGCGCATCTTTTTGATTCTAGTTTCATTATAATTATCATGCTGATTATAATATTCATTGATTTCCGTTATCGTAAAGTGTTTGAGACAGGGACCCGGGAATAACTTATGTGGATATTGTGTCTGCGAGTTCATTCGCCAGACGACCAAAGAGACGGCCGCAACCCGAAACATAAGGAAAATTGAAGTACGATAAACAACATTCAATACTTTAATTTATTGCGTTAAATTCTGTTTAGTTTCATTCATATATATTGATCCCTTTCTTTTAATTAGATCGAACGAATGCGGGACGGTCTTCTACCAAGAGAACGTGTGCGAGCAATTCAAGAGGAACTCGCCGGATTCTTATTAGACCATGTCATAGCTCCGACCGGAGAGTTCTTTCACCCTCATTTTTTGGAAGACAAGCGGCCAAAGACCAATGTAAATTAGATCGAACTCGTGTGATCGAGTACCGTTTGTGTAATACATGTTCGACCAAGCACGAGGAATGAGATGGTGTATATGATATATTCGTGACGATAATGTGTAATATATATTGTGGTTCCTTCATTGTTGCTTTAATTTATATATATATATATATATGGTACCATTTCATTGAATACAAAACACAAAATAAATAAATGGAAAAAATCAGAAAATCCTGCCGCGGCAGAAAAAGAGGGCAGTGGAGCCTCGTCGATCCCGGTTCTTCCTATCAACCGGGACCGATGACCCCTCCCCCCCTCGTTGCGCGCCTGGCCACGTGGAGCCTCTTCGGTCCCGGTTCGTGGGCCAACCGGGACCAGCATTGGTCCCGAGTTATTGGTCCCGGGTGTTGAACCGGGACCGAAGGCCCATATGAACCGGGATAGTATGGGGGTCTGTCCACTAGTGATAGTCCATGTCATCCACTAACATTCATCAATAATAGCAAAAAAAACTCCACTAATATGCATTATGATATTTATCTTAACATACAAGCTTTTAATCCATGCAATTGTACACGACAACAATTTTTAGTGATCAAATATAAAATAAATTTACATAAAAAATGAGTTCTTTTACTATTGAGATCAACTGGATCTTGCATGTTCCTACAAAAACTTCAATTTTATTAGTTATAATCATGCCCTTGAATGGTAGGCTAACAACAACTCTTCACTCATTTTTTTTTATTTTGTCAGACCACGAACTATTTTGTTTCTTCCTGCCCGCTGTTTGAAGCTTCACAAGTTGCCAATGCAAGTCTGGGCAGCAATCCGTTTTCACATTATCCAACATCACGTCTTTGTACACAATTCCATAGAAAGATGGCACCAACCCAAATACAATATGTTTTCACATTAAAGATTTCGGAATTGATGCAGTGCTTCTCTCAACATAGCCATGATTAAAAAAATAAGGGAACTACAGAGAACCCCCCCCCCCATTGAGCTTCATGTTTAAAATGATGATAGATAATTAAAAACTAATATTGAGATGATGACTACTTCAAAAAATATTTAAAAGATGACGACAAATGGGGGCATGTATCTTCACGACTTCACCACCCACAAAATTTTACAAACTAATATTTAGATGACTATACTTAAGAACCGTTAGTCCCTTGATCTGCCTCATCAAACAACAATAGATGTTCCCTAGAAAAGAATTAATGATTTTAGATGGTCTACATCTCGTAATGTGGAATTTAAAATAACTTATAAATCAGGTTGTGTCCAATAATTTGGACCTGTGAGATTTATTTGAAGTTTGGAGTCCCGTCCAAGTGTTGGACTCACTACACAGAAGTTCAAACTACAAATTGTTTATGCATCATTTTTGTTGCTAAATTCCAGTGCAGTTAACAATAGCACCGCCACTAAAACTATGGTGCTTCCCCACCTTCTTTTATCACATCCCAAGTTTGACCAGCGAAATCATTAGTGGGACAGAGAAAGATGCACAACCCACACCATCCTCGGACTCCATTTCCCCCAATACAGCTACCAAAACTGATTGTGGTAAGATACGCCACCAGGAAACTTTAATCATTGTTACCGGTGACATTTCTTTGTAGCGGCACTTGACATAACCATATGATGTCCTAGAAAGTGAAGATGTAATGAATACCAATTTTTAGAGCACAATTTGCAGAGCTAAAAATTAAAACGAATGGAATCTGGCTTAACAGAGTATGATAATCTATAATACTATAATAGATCATCCCCAATATCTTATCTATCTCAACATGCAAGCATGCCACCTCATCAAAGGCCCACCACAATATGCATGATAACAAGTTCTTCATTATTAGTTGTTCTCATGCACACATCCATTTAATGACACATACAACCTCCCTCAACATGCATGGAATTTTTTTCTTATTATATTGCATCACTTTTAACATACGTACATGTCACGTCATCATAAACTCACCACAATATGTATGAGAACAAGTTCTTCGTTATTAGTTGATCTCATGCATACATCAATATAATAACACATGCCAACTCACTCAACATGCATGGATTTTTTTTCCATTATATTACATTACTTATATTTAATAAATATTTTTAACTACACAATAATAAGATACAATATAATAACACATGCCAACTCACTCAACATGCATGGATTTTTTGTCCATTATATTACATTACTTATATTTAATAAATATTTTTAACTACACAATAATAAGATGCAATACATAAAATGTATTTTTATACTTTAATTTATATACTATTAATTGAACTATTCATGTTTCATGCAATCAATCATTGAAAATATATTGCAACTGATTCCCGCAGCAACGCGCGGGGTATCATCTAGTTTTTGTAATAGAAACGACCAATCCATCAATGTTAATGTTAATCACACCATTACTTCATTTATTTTAGGAATACTGAAAACACATATACGTACTGGTTCCTTTGGAGTTGTTGCCTCTATAGCTTTGTCTGCTCACTTTCAATGGTTCAACCTGGATAGGATTTGAACAAACGTCAGTGTTAAATCTAGCAAAATAAAAATAAAAAAATAAGATCATATATGCATTAACCGAGGCATAGAGTATAGGACCAGAAAGAGATTGAAATAGAGCGGGCTAGCTTTATAGAGAGATCAATTAGGGGAACTCGTCATTTGGTGGGCATCCACACGCTACATGGTGCATCCCCTATCACTATGTGGTGCCTCCCCAGGGCGTTCACACGTTGTGCTGCCATGGGTTTTGGAGGGCAGAGAGCGGCAGCGGCTACATTGTCCCCTCAGCTGCGCGAGGAACGACATCGGCGATATCTGCGTCACTGACCATGAGGACGAACGACTGCAGGGGCATATGCATCCGTGACACGATGTCGAAGAACAGAGGCGAGGACTCGTCGGCACATCGGCATTTTTGAATGCCCTGTCGGAGAAATCCATCTTCGAGGCCGAGTCCGCTGTGTCCCACGCCGTCGCGGCTGCTCGAGGGAGGAGATGGACCCACCACCGCCTACGCACTCTGAGCCCGGTGCGTCCCACCTGTGGCCGCTGCTCTACATGTATCATAATGAATTTTGCACAACAAATTGGAGTAAAATCTAGCACGCAATTTTTACTTCAGAAATCACAAGCTTCATCTTCTCAATACGTTTTTCTAGAATGACACTACATCTCGCTAGTGAATGAGGAGAAATTTAGAGGAAGATGCAGACACAGCTAGCTATTGATCTGTATCACCCACCGTCTGAATTGGCTACAACAAAAATCAAAAGTGTTGCCGCGGGCGGGTGGATGCAGGCAGTCGGTCACGGCGAGGAAGACGGGCGGGAATGCAGGCAGCCGGTGACGGCGGCGTCAGGGACGGCGGCGGCGGAGGGGATGTGCGTCGAAGGCGGAGGCGGCGTCGGGGACGGGCGGCGGAGACGCTGATGTCGGGATGGGGATGGGGCGGCGTCGGGATTGACGGCGGTGTCAGGGGATTAGATTAGGCCGAAACGTTTTGTTATTCAGGATGTTTAGGGGTGTTGTGCCATACAACATGGGGCTAATCTGAATCATTAGATAAACATCATTGGACGTACGAGATTAAATGGTCCAGCACCTTTGGTGCTTTTTATATTAGTAATAGATAATAGATAATAGACTAGACCAAGATACCATTATCTTCTTAGCCAACTTGATCCACGTTGGCGTGATTGAATTGAGTACGTCTAATTAAATTACGCACATTTGGCAATCCGGACAAATGGCATCACGGCCAATTATTTGATTTATTATTCTCTGCAACTCGTGGGCTCATCAGCAACTGCGAATTGAGAGCTAGGGCAAGTTGGACTCGCAAGCGTAACAGTACAGGTCGCGTGGCGCAAGAAAAGAAAAACGGAAAACGAAACAACGATACGCCACACCCCACTCTCGGGCATCGATCCGATTATTCATGCATGTCAAGTGGCTGCTGGCTGACTCACATGTCCGCGGCCACGCCGCCGTCCTCCATCTCGCCGGCGCCCTTCCCGAGCAGCGGCACGAACTTTAGCATGACGTGGACGGCGTTCTGCGCGGCGATGCTGATGAAGGTGCTGGCCTCGTTCCCGACCGCGGAGCCCCCGCCGGCGAGGTCGGAGAGCGAGCGGATGGTGAGGAACGGCACCCCCTGGCTGTGCGCCACCAGGGCCACGGCGGCGCTCTCCATCTCCACGGGGGTGCACCCGAACTGCTTGCGCAGGAACTTCCGGTACTCGGCGTTGTCCACGAACACGTTGGCGCTGCAGCCCTTGCTGACCCGGGTCACCTTGGGCGCCCGCGGCAGGCACGTCGTCGCGTTCACGCACTGCGGCAGCTCCATTCCCTCCAGCTTCTCCGCCAGCGCGTAGTAGCTCTTGCTGGCGGGCACCCAGAACGCGTGCTGCCGCTCCTCCGGCTCGCCGAACGCCGGGAAGATCTCCTCCGGCTGGTAACAGATGCTGTTGAGGTGGTTCGCCGACAGCTCCGGGTTGCTCTGCCCCACCGTGTAGTCGGAGAAGTTGAGGAAGCCGTACTCCCGCGTGTAGTCGCCGGCGGCCTCCAGCGGCAGCTCGTTCTCCTTGCCGTCGCCGAACCGCTGGCCGCCGCCCAATCAAATCATCAACGTAAAAAATCAACACGACGAATCAAAATCCTGGACGATCGTGACTTGTGCATGTGTTTTAATTCCAAAAATAGTATGGACAGAGATCCAGCGTGTCACCTGTACCGTAGCATGCGGCCATGCATCAGCCCTTCAAATGCCATCCAACGACCAACAATCATTCATAATAAAATATTGTTGCTTGTCTCATTAGTAAATCTGCTACTATTTGTTATTTGTACGTAAAAGGAGGCACAATCTCATATAAAATGGAAGCACGATTTCATACAAAACGGAGACATGATTATATAAAAAACGGAGGCACTTCCTCATACAAAACGGAGGCACGACCTCATATAAAACAGAGGCACGACCTCATACAAAACGGAGGGACGACTTCTTATAAAACGAAGGCACGACATGTATGAGGTCGTGCCTCCGTTTTATAAGAAGTCATGCCTCGGTTTTGTATGAGGTCGTGCCTTTGTTTTATATGAGGCCGTGGCTCCGTTTTGTATGAGGTCGTGCCTCCATTTTATAAGAAGTCGTGCCTCTGTTTTGTATGAGGTCGTGCCTCCATTTTATATGAGTTCGTGCCTCCGTTTTGTATGAGGAAGTGCCTACGTTTTTCATATAGTCATGCCTTCATTTTGTATGAGGTCGTGTCTCCGTTTACGTACAAATAACAAACAGTAGCAAATTTATTAGTGAGACAAGCAACAATATTTTATTGTGGATAGTTGTTGACCGTTGGATAGCGTTTGGAGGGCTGATGCATGGCCGCATGTTACGGTACTGTTCATCGGTGACATGCATGTCATGTACTACCTGCCAGTTCCAGAGGGAGAGGTGGGCCCAGTACTCGGGGATGGTGACGTCGCCGATCTAGAGGCCCTCGTCGGCGTTGCCGGCGATGCCCCAGTTGACGATGCCTCTCACCCGGAACAGGCTCAACAGCATTTGGGTAGTCAAGCCCGCGTTAAGCTGCATCCACATTCCATGGTGAAACAGTACGTTAAGTTCTGAGTAAGAAACGTTGTCACATAAAATACAATGGCATGTACCAACTTACCATGCTCAGTCCTGTCATGACCATGACGACCTTTTGGCCTCCAATGGTTCCGAAGCGAAACCTACGCCCTTGAAGCAAAAAATCACGCAGTAATGTTCCTGTATACTCCTTCCGTTCCTAGATATAAAGTGTATATGTTTTTGAAAAAAGTCCAAAATATAGGGTGTATTGCATTGCACTATCCACCTTGACATTTTTTCTGGAGATTTGATCATGTTTTCTTATTTCTTACAAACCCCTCTATCTTCTCACGTTAATTAGATAGATATAATCCCGTCCAAGCCTGGTGTAATTTTTTCTCAACGTGTGTTCTTTAATTTCCGTGCCAAAAACTATACACCTTATATCTAGGAACGGAGGGAGTATTAACAACGCCGTTCATATTGCTCGCTCATTTTGCTTGCATAGTTGCATTTGTGTGTGCTCGATCAACATGCACATCTGATGTTTTTTCATGCAAGTTGTGCCGTTCGGTAAAAACGTCCGTTCCCCGTCGGCGTCAGGGCGTGAAAGCCCTTATCACGTGGTTCTTCAGGTCATGCATACGCATGCGCATACCAGTGTTTGAGCACGTCCGGCAACTCCTTAATTTCGAGCACCATTCGCATTCGGCACGGTACCTAGTTCAACCTTTTCTTCTACATGACCATGCTCGGTTACTTGATTCATTCAACCATCTTATTCGTTCTTAGTTTGTGGCGATGATGTTTGGAATAGACTTGTCTCTTAGAGTAGTATTACGTTATGTCTTTCACGTCGAAAGCTGCTTGTGCACCTAATTTATTGACCCAACCAAACAGTTGACATTTCAAGCTTAATAACGAAACAGCATCGACCACGTAACGTTAATTTACCATGTCTTGTTATTTTCTATAGTACGATCGACGTCTATATATACGCTAGCTTGATCTAATTAGCTTTAAAGTACAATCTATTATGAACAGTATTTTACCTTGGATGTCCATGTTCGGGATGGTCTTGCTGGTCTCAAAGCTGGAGGACTCGAGCACCGGGAGCATCTCGTAGGTGTTGGGCACGACGAGGCCGATGAACGGGCCTTCACGTACGGTTCGCCATGCGGATGGCGCCCCACGTCTTCTTCGAGATATACCCCTCTGCCGCCGTGGCCATCAGCGCCACCGCTACCACGAGGGTGACGGCCATGAACTGCTGCCGAACACCACCCATGGTCGAGCTAGTTAGCTTCGCTAGCTTAGTTTCTCTATATCACGGATTTGATTGTGTGATGTGCCTGGTTGGAGTGTGAGCGTCCCCATGGAGCTGGTGCATGTATATATAGCAAGATAGGTAGGTAGCTAGGGTTGGAGCCGTGGGGAGAGTTGCTACGGATTAAATCAAAGGAAGGGGATCCAAATGATGTGGTGCACAATATTTCATGTACTATACCTATAGTTAATTAGTACGAAAAATGTCAACTAACAAATCCTAAAAATTTCCAGATCCCGAGTTGGTGCAGATCGACCGTGTAGAGATGCGGATGCGTATGTGATCCACATATAATTAATAATACAACATGGAAACACAACTCGCGTCATGTAAATTATCTCCTAGAGCAATATTTCTGACCATGTACAGTTGAAGTTATTGGATAAGCGCTTAGCAAAATGAAATTGGATACACGGAATAGCACTGGTGCTTTATTATGTATGAGTCGGTTATCAGGAATCAATGTTTTAAAGAAGTGCATATGCTTTTGACTGACACGTATAATGTAACTTATACTATCTCTGTTCACATTTATATGAGTGTCTACATTAATACAAAACAGAGATTTAGTACTGATTTATAAGGGCCGTACCGGTTCTGGAACCGGTACTAAAGACTCGGCACTAAAGGTCCAATTCAGGTCCAATTCCTTTAGTACCGATTCACTGCGAATCGGTACTAAAATGGTTGAATCTTTGCCACGTGGTCACTAGCCAGCGACGATGGCTAGGGGGCTTTACTACCGGTTTGTAATACAAAACGGTACGAAAGGTTTAGGGGTTTAAGGATTTATTGATTTTTTGGCTTAGAGGGTTAATGGTTATTGATTCTTGGGTTTAGGATTTACTGTTTATTTTTAAAATCAAAAATATTTTACGCTATTACATATTGTACAATGCATATACATGCAGAATATCTCGTAGAACCAATTATACATATATCATAGTAGAATTTCTCGTACCATCATATATATAGAACATATAGTGCATATTTGGTTCAATGAACCCAATGCCATAGACTCTATCTCTTTTCATTTCGTACATGTTCATCCTTCATAATACCACACAAAAGAATATAGTGAGGATAATTACAGTCAATGATGAACGAGCTGAGATAGAGACTTAAAATACTGAAAAAAATAACTTACTGACAATAGAAACTAACGAGAGATTTGTCGAGTGCTTTTTGATGGAATAACTGGAATAATTCTTCATTTGCAATCCACACTTCAGTTCAATTGTGGTAATATTCTCGCTTGACTGTCACCATGAGGCTCTCTCGCTCGAACGGTATAATTTCTCTCTTGTACCACTCATGCAAATTGCGCATTTGTGTTGATAGAAGCTTCTCCTCTTCTTTATTGACCAGAGGCTCCCCTTTGACATATGTCCTTGGTGGTATAATATCTCCAGCAGCGATCACCTCATAGCCTACATATTGTTCAATGGTGATACCCGCCGCTCTAGCAGCCTCTCTTGCTTTGTCGGTTATTATCACCTCCTACTGCTCGGTACTCACCTTGAGCGGGGCTATCGATTGCACTACCTGTTCTCCGAGCTAGGCAACAATTTTCCCACAATTTTGACTGCCTGAGGAGCTTGACCCCATTTGTTGATATGACTTGCTAATAGAGCGTTCATAGTCCGATAGCACTGTCTTCACAAGGGGTTGAGAGTTATCCAAATAGAGTTGTACTATTTCCTCATGTATTTTCTCCTTCGGCGGCGGTGGTGGTTTCGGTGCAAAGAAGTCATGCACTTCTTTATCAACCATCTCTTTGGTTTCCGCATCAGTCCTCTCCCAGGGTAACTTTTTGATAGGAGGCGGCAAGGGTTTGGTCTTCTTTCCTCTCTTCTTCTTTGGACTCTGCTCACGTGGCGGAGATCGACATCGTCGTTGCGTTCTGGGCTCCGTCTCAGGGATCGCTAGTAGACTCAATTGACGCCGCGGAGTTGCGATGTGCTTCCTCTCGGGGGTGGTGGTGGTGAACTCGATGGACTGATGGCACTAAAGTAGTGCTCCTCGTTGGCTACCCCAAGTGGAAGGTTGGATGTAGTATAGTAGCAATTTCCCTCGGTAAAGATACCAAGGTTTGTCTCCGGCGGACTCCGAATGTTGCAAGTAGGTTCAACAGCGCCAGAGGTTAAGTTTCCGATTTGAGACAAGTTGATGTGGACCTGCACAACCAACAAATAACTTTGCTCCTAACGAGTTCAGAGAGGTTGTCAATCTCTCTAGTCTTGTTGTTTACAAAGGATCAAACGCAAAAGATATTGATAGTGGTGATAATGATAGCAACTGAAAGTAAAGGCAGGAAATAAAGTGGAGGTGTAAATAGTGGGGGAAATATGGACCGGGTTCCCACGATGTTCACTAGTGATTTCTCTCTCCCAAAAGACGATAAAATAGCTAAGCTGGGTGAACAAATTATAGCTAGGCAATTGAAAGAAATATAAACGCACCGGAATGCTAATTATGCTACTGGAAAGCTAGAGGCTCAAAATTATGGGCAGTCCGCCAAGACAAGTAGACCGAAATCCATCTGCATCTATTCACTAATCATTCACCTTGGGATATTTATCCAATACATCTTGCTAGTATTAAGTTGCGAGCCCCACCCAAAGTGTAAACTCAAAGTAACAGACAACTGCATTAACAAACTTTGCGTAAGGTAAACAATCCTTGCAACCGCGGTTACAAGCACCGTTGTTTTCTCCCTGGTGGCAACAACACATCCCCTAGTCGTATGTTTCTGTCACTCAAGCTAGATATCGGGGGCATGAACCCACAATCAAGCATAAACGCTCCCTCTTGGAGTTACTATCTACTACTTGGACAAAGCAATAAAAAGTAAAGGAGAACATGAAAGAATTACTCAAGAACATAATATAAAAGGTAAACCAAATATATAACTGATACATCTCAAACGTATCTACTTTTCCAAACACTTTTGCTATTGTTTTGGCCTCATTCTTGCATGATTTGAACGAAACTAACCCGGACTGACGTTGTTTTCAGCAGAGTTTCCTGTATGGTTTTCTTGTGTGCAGGAATATGGTTTTTTAGGTACTTCAGAAAATTCCCAGAAAAATTACGGAAAATCCACACACCCGGAGGGACCCAGGACCAGAAGGTGGGCTAGAGGGGAGCCAGAGGGGCTCCAGGCACCCTGCTTGCGTGTCCGCGCCCCTGGCCGCGCTGGGAGGCCACATGGGTGGGTCCCACCCCCTCTGGTGACCTATCTTGGCCCCTATTTTTACCCGTCGCGAGGCAACCCCAGAACAGAAGTCGTTTTCCCAATTCCCACCGTGGAGCCGCCGCCACCCTCTGTTCTTCTCTGGGAGGGCTAATCTGGAGGCTGTTTTGGCCTCCGGTGAGGGGAGATCGCCATCGTCATCACCATCACCACTCCATCATCCCTCCATGACTTCTCCTTTCATGTGTGAGTAATTCCCTGCTGTAGGAAAAGGGGATGGTAGGGATTGGATGAGTTAGATCTTGTAATAGTTCGTCAGATTGTTTGGGGCATGTTGCCTATTATCTACTTTGGTGTTTATCATCTTTGCTACAACTTGTTGCTCTTAAGTCTTGTCACGTTCGGTCCGAGTGCCATGTTTTCAAAATCGGAACCACTTGTGTTTTCATGAGTTTATTTGTGTTCTTAATCCTATATATGAGTTGTATGCACCTATTATGGTCCGGAACCGACGATCCCAAAGGTGATAGCTGTGACGCCCCCAAAATCAATCTGTGGACAGTAATCATACACGCAGAGTAAACGGCTGAGATTAGGGTGCCACGGTGAGAATATCACAGCACAACACTAAACACAAAGAAGATAAATCTGATATTAAAAACCAGGGATCACGAGGATCCGAATACATAAGTTATACAAGCCATAATATCTGAGTACAGACATAGTTAGTCCAGTTTTGCCTTAAGAAGGCTAGCACAAATGACATCAGAGATATAGATCGAAAAGGCGAGGCCTCCTGCCTGGGATCCACTGAACTACTCCTGGTCGACGGGGAACTCGACGTCGTAGTATTCGCCTCTGGGGTACTCCTGTTCCTGGGCTCCAACGTCGACTACAGCGGCCGATCAGGAAAACAAAAGGGGGAAATAAAGCAAGGGTGAGTATCTAGCATACCCGCGAGTCTTACGTCTGCTATTAAGCATTTATGCATTTGTATCAAATGGAAAGGGGAGGCTATATATAGTGTACTGCAACGTAGAAATCAGAATAAGCAAGAGAAGCTAGGCCTATCGAAGACTAGCATCGTCCGACGAGTCTTGCAGCATGGGAGAGAATAGCCAACAGTTTATATAAAGCATAAAGTAACAATGCAGTAGAAGTTGCTGCAGCATTGTATAATAGTAAGTTGTAATAATTAACAATGCCTCCGAGATCCCTTCCTCGACTTCCCAGCGAGGAAGAAAACCCGGAACCAAAAAGTTTAGTAATAATAGTTTGTAGTAGAAGGATCTGGCTTCAGCATAAAGCGTCATGTTACCGTGGACAAGGCTATCCGAATAGATTAATCTTCCCTGCAGTGGTGCACTTCTGTTACACTACAACGCACGGATCTCCAGGGTGGCTTACACCTTGTTAGGGAATGCCCCACCGAGGCTATCCGACACTCTATAGCCCATCTTTCAAACTCAACAGAGAGGTCATCCGCCGGTCTAAATCCTAAGTACGCAGGGCCTTGGACCCCAACCCCGACGTACTCCTGCACGGTGCGTGGCTGGCCGGTTAAGCAAAATCAAAGCGAATACAAATCACACTGCCGCGGCAAATAAGAAAACACCACTTCTCGGCGCAGGCCGTGGTACTGCTGACGTCTGAAGAGTCCTCGAACGAGACGACTATGAAGCAGAGGAGCCCATAACTCATTATCCCACGTGTAGGCAGTGCGTACAAGCCAAAAGGCTACTCAAGTCATCCGCCGAACCCTTAGTCATTTTATTATCTCGCGGACAAACATTGTCGTTGGCCGACTAATTAACACAACGGACAACGAACAGCAGCCAGGACCACCAGTACATCGGTGCCCGCTCTATCGTCCCATCAAAGCGCTCGGTTACAAACAAGGTGAACCGTCTCCTTACCTTGTCTCGCGTGTGCTCCTGGAGGAGCTCGACTTTCGTGGTTTGGTAACTCTCGCGGCCAATGATCAGGGCCCAAGCACATCGGTACACTGGTCGTACCCTCCCTATTGTCCCATCGCAATACCACTCGTGGGCACCGTTGGGTCACCCGACTTCTTACCTTAAGGACAACCGTGGCTCAGGGCCCTAGGGCGGCTATACATAGTCAGCAACGAGTGGAGTACGAGGTTTACTCCTCGATAGCTCACACTTGATGGTGGCTCGGAAGAGCCGAGCTAGGGGGCCTTAGGCGGTGTCTGCATTGTGCCGTACCTGTGCAGTTGTAATAAGTTGTATCCGCATCACTCCCCTGAGTGATCACGGCCCGCTATCTAATCCTAGCTAACAATGCGCAGGGCTCACTGCTGAATATAATATATATTTATATACGCAACATAGGATAAAGGAAGGTACATCAAGGGCGATAATGACAGGCTATGCAATAGAATATGATTGTAATGTAGCAGCAGCAGCAATGCCTAGTGCAAGAAAACTACGAAAAGGTAGGCGATATCTGGGGAAGAGAATGACTCTGCTTGCCTGGAAGCTCGACGGTAGGGGTAGGATCGTCGACGAAGTAGTCGTACCCGGCATCGGTGTAGTCGGCGGTAGCAGCGGGGTCTACTGGAGAACAAGGGGGGGAAGAAACAGTAAATATAAAGCAAGCATAACAAACAGATGCATGACAAGACATATGCATTGATATCGGTGCTCTAACGCAGTGCAATGCACGTTGCTCGGAGCGGGAATTCATCCGGGGATGAAATTCCGGCACCGGGTGATTATCGATAGACGACCCGGAGGGGGGATGTCTCTTGTTCGTTGTGTTAGAGGGGGTGGTTGGTATACAGATAGTGTATTCATATTCGTTATATTTTTCTGACCAATTTTCACGTATAAAGTTTTTCCATCTGATTTACGGTTTAAAAGATCTTAAATTTCAAAGTTTAAATCATTTTTAATTCCATTATTGAATTTGTTTTATTTATTAAATAAGAATTATACACAGAGGGATTGACAAGGTCAAACCTGACCAGTGGGTCCCAGTGGTCAGCCTCACATATTGATAAATCATTTTTATTTAATAAAATAGAAGGGTGGCCCACATGTCATACTCACATTTTATAATTGCATTTAAATTTAAACAAATCCCAGTGGGGCCCATGTGTCATACTAATAGAGACATAATTAACAGTTTTAATTTGTTTAAAAGTCCAGGGCCCACTAGTCAGTCTACCAGAGGCTAACAGTTTTTATACTTAACCAAAATGGCCTTGGTCCCACATGTAATAGACCCAGGGGGTATTTACTTAACAAATAAGTTAACAGAGGGGCTTAGGCCTAATGGGACATTAGCGCTAATACTAAACGGCCGGGCCCGCATGTCAGTGGCTGGTTAGCCCCTAATGACCCCTCTCACGGGGAGGGCCAGCCGGTCAGCCGCACGGGTGCTCGCCGGCGACGAGCTGAGCCACGGCCAGCGGCCATGCCGACGATTTAGGGCGCCGTTTTGGGTGCCGTTTGTTCCTATGGGTGCAGCGCGTCGAGCCGCACCCATTCCTGCCCCAAGCGCGAGCCGAGGTGGCCGGAGCTGAGCTCCAGGCCATCAATGGCGGAGGCCATTTTCTGGCCAGAACAGGAGCAAGGCAGGGGAGTGATTAGGCGGGCGTGCGCTAGTCTATCATGACCAGAGGCTCACTGGGAGCACACGGGTGCCAAATGCATGAGCTAGGGGCGCGGGAAGCGCGATCAGGACCAGACACGGCAGTGGCCAGGACACGGCCCGTGGCGACGGCGGCCTAGTGCAGCAAACCAAAGACGGGAAGAGGGGAATTGAGCGTAGGCTCACCCCAGAGGCTTACGATGGCCCGTTGCGAGCATAGGAGCGGAGGCGTGCGCGAATCGGCCGGAGGATCTCGCCAGAGCCGAAGAGGAAGACGACGATGTTGCACTCGACACAGGGGCTCCCGGTCCGATTCTCCACGGGAGGTGGTGAAGACGTTGGTGGCGGAACTCCTGGACAGACGGGTTCGTCGTGGGGTGGCCGGTGGCCGCGCGTGTTCATGGCGGCGACTGCGGCTCGGGTTGTGCCGCGGGGAGAGGGGGTTGACGGGATCAAGATATACGGGGGCAGCGGGCGCTAGGGTTCCATCCCGGGGGACCTCAGGTCCTTAACGACGGCGGCGGCCGCTCGATGCCTTCCTCGGCGGGAGCCGTTGCCGTGGCCAGCTTGGATGCACACCACGACATGGTGAGCAGTGCGGCGGTAGGGGACGGCCAGGGTGGGCCTATTGGGCTGGCTAGGGGGTAAGTGGGGTGGGGTGGGATTGGGCCATGGCAATAGATATGCATTTTCTATTTTGTTTCATTTTCTTCTTTCTCTTTTCTTTCCTTTTGTTTTAATTTGTGTTAGCTAATTTAGCAATTTTGTAAAGCATAAAACTTGTTCAAAAATAGCATTGCACAATACCAGAGTGCCACAAAAAGATTGGGCATTTTATAAAATCTATTTTTGTTTTATTAAAAGGTATTAAATGCCACTGTGTTTCCACTTTAATGGATTGTTTGATTTATTTTATAGCTTAATAAATTCCCATATCCACATGGACATGGTCCACTGAATATTAGGCATTTTAAAAAAGTGGTTGCACAATTTTAGGTTGAACTTTTATTTGCCACTTTATATTTAATATAAACAAGGGGCATTTTTAAATGTGAATTGATCCATGTGATCATGGGATGATTAACAACAGTAACCATCATTAGTAAAGTTTTTACTGTTCCACAACACTGAGGGTGTTACAAATCTCCCCCACTACAGGAATTCTTGTCCCGAGAATTTAAGTGGTAGCGAGGAAAATATCGGGGTATTCATCGCGAAGACGATCTTCGCGTTCCCAAGTGGCTTCATCTTCAGAATGATTCGACCACTCAACTTTGAGGAACTTGGTGGTCTTGTTGCGGGTTCGACGTTCAGACTGATCAAGAATGCGGCTAGGATGTTCTTGATAAGTCAAGTCCTATTGCATCTCAATTAGATCATGATCCACCTCACGGATAGGATCCTTGAAGCAGCATCGGAGTTGCGACACGTGAAAAATATCGTGGACTTGAGATAGGTTCGGCGGCAATTCCAATCGGTATGCCACTGGTCCACTTCGGGAAAGAATACGGAACGGGCCAATGTAGCGAGGATCTAACTTGCCTTTGATCCCGAAACGATGAGTGCCTCTCATGGGAGTGACACGGAGGTACGCATAGTCGCCAGGTTGATAGAACATTTCTTTGTGCTTGCGATCATAGTTGCTTTTCTGGCGGGACTGAGCAGCTTTCAGATGTTCACGGATAACGCGAACCTGATCTTCTGCGTGTTGGATAATGTCCGGACCAACGAGTGCTCGTTCCCCAGTTTCTGACCAATTCAGAGGGGTTCGAGACTTACGTCCATAGAGAACTTCGAAGGGGGCCATCTTCAGACTAGCTTGATAGTTGTTGTTGTACGAGAATTCAGCAAATGGAAGATATTCCTCCCATTTCTTACCGAATGAGATGACACAAGCTCGAATCATATCTGCAAGCACTTGATTGACTCGTTCAACTTCTCCTTGCGATAGGGGGTGATAAGCGGTGCTGAAATTCAGATGAGTGCCCATAGCTTCTTGGAAACTATCCCAGAATCTTGAGGTGAAAATACTGCCTCGGTCGGAATTGATCTCCAACAGAATACTGTGGAGGGACACAATTCTGGAAACATACAAGTCTGCTAACTGACTAGCAGAGATCGTCTCCTTGACTGGAAGAAAGTGGGCAACCTTGGAGAATCGGTCGATGACGACAAAGATAGCATCGTGGCCGTTCTGTGATCTGTGAAAACCAGTGATGAAGTCCATCTCGACCTTGTCCCACTTCCATTCAGGAATAGAGAGTGGTTGCAGAGTTCCAGCAGGTCTTTGAAGTTCTGCTTTGACGCGACTGCAAACGTCACATTCATCAACATATCGAGCGATATCCTGCTTCATATTAGACCACCACTACCGCTGAAGAAGGTCTTGGTACATCTTGGTACTACCAGGGTGAATCGACAAATGAGTATCATGAGCTTCTTTCATGACGCGCGGGGTCCAGTTTAGATTGGGCTTACTTCTAGGGACCACTAATCAATTCTTGAAGTACAACGTACCATCATCAGCAACAGTGAAGAATGAGGGATTTCCTCTAGCGATATGTTTCTTAATCTTCTTGACATCAGAGTCACATGTTTGTATCCACTTGATGGTACCGTCAAGGTACTGTTCAACAACCAGGTTATTCACAAATCCCTGAGGAACAATCTCAAGGTTTAGCTAGCGTAGCTCTTCATACAGAACTGGTTGTTGTACTTGAACTTCAAGTTCACTAGAGTAGGCTTTGCGGCTCAAGGCATCGACCATCACATTAGCTTTGCCAGGGGTGTAATGAATATCCATGTTGAAATCGTCTATTGTCTCTAGCCCTCTTTGTTGGCGGAGATTCAGGTCTGGCTGAGTAAACAGGTACTTCAGGCTTTGGTGGTCGGTGTAGATCTCGCAACGATTATCGACGAGGTAATGTTCCCACATCTTCAATGCATAAATGACCGCTGCCAATTCAAGATCATGTGTTGGATAGTTGTCTTCGTGAGCACGCAACTGACGAGAGACATAAGCAATCACTTTGCGCTCTTGTATTAGGACGCAGCCTAATCCTTGACGAGACGCGTCGCAATATATCACGAAGTGCTTCCAGGTATCAGGGGGAGCAAGCACCAGAGGAGAAGTGACCTTGTCCTTGAGAGATTGGAAACTTTCCTGACATTTGTCGGTCCACTCAAACTTGACACCTTTGTGAAGAAGATTAGTCAGAGGCTTGGCAATCTTGGAGAAGTTCTCGAGGAAACGGCGGCAATAGCTGGCGAGTTCGAGGAAACTTCTGACTTGCTTGACGGTCTTGGGGGGAGTCCAATCCAGGATAGCCTGAATACGTTCTGGGTTGACGGCAAGGCCATCCTTGGAAATCACGTGACCAAGGTAGGTTACTTCGGGACGCCAGAATTCACACTTAGAATACCTAGCGTAGAGTTTGTGTTATCAAACATTCTCCAGTATAAGGCGAAGATGTTCAGCATGCTCTTCTTCATTCTTGGAGTATATTAAGATATTATCTAGATAAACCACGACAAACTTGTCGAGATATTCCATGAATATATAGTTCATCAATCGGGAAAAGGTGGCTGGGGCATTCGTCAATCCAAAGGAAATGATGTTGTACTCGTATGAACCGTAGCGAGTAATGAAGGCGGTCTTCGGAATGTCTTCCTCACAGACCCGGATCTGATGGTAACCCAACCTCAAGTCGAGTTTCGAGAACACCGTAGATCCAGCAAGTTGATCATATAGATCGTTGATCCGAGGAAGCGGATACTTGTTCTGTATTGTTTCCTGGTTGATAGGTCGGTAGTCTTGGACTAAATGGTTCGTGACATTGCTTTTCTTGACAAAGAGAGAATTCTCCCCAAGCAGAGGAACTAGGGCGAATGAATCCTTTCTGAAGTGCCTTGTCGATTTCCTCCTTAAGTTCAAGGAGTTCATGTGGCGGCATCTTGTAAGGACGCTTGCCAATAGGAACAGTGCCTGGCTTCAAGTCGATGACGAATTCCACCTCTCTGGTCGGGGGTATTCCCGGCAGTTCTTCTGGGAAGACGTCGGGAAAATTGCGAACGACCGTAACGTTCTCAATTCCTTCCAGAGACGAGACATTCAAAGCATTCATCATAAATATCCGTGTTTCAGCATTACGGGTAATTCGTCTGGTTTGGTTAACAATCTCGCCGGAGGGATTTAAAAGTTGGACAAAACTGGTGCCACAATACAGTGCGGCATCGTGGACTTTCAACCAATCCATTCCCAAAATGAGGTCTATGGTGGAAGACGTCAGGATGATGGGGGAAGCAAGGAATTTAATTCCTTCAATTTCACTGATGGTTTCGGGAACCATCTTGGTGGTTCGGCATTGGCCTATCGGGGTGCGAACAACCATGGGTGGGTTCATCTTTTCCAACGTGAAGTTATGCGACAATGCTAATGCTTCCAACATGAATGAATGCGATTCTCCTGTATCAAATAAAATAGTAGAAGGTACTGAATTAACGAGAAGGGTACCGATCACGGTAGCAGGTTGTTCATGAGCTTCTTCAACATTAATGTTGTAAGCATGTCCACGAGCATAAGAAGAAGACCCGGTATTATAGTTGAGGGTCCTGTTTTTTCCACGACCATTTCCGCGGCCAGCGGGGTGAACTACCAGTTGCTTCTGTTTCTGGGGGAACTCTCTGGAAAAATATCCAGGTTGGCGGCGCGTGAAACATAATCCATCCTAAGGACGAAGGGGTGCAGCATTGGGCGGTGGAGGTAGAGCTCTTGGCATCTGCGCTGGCGGAGGCAGACGGGGTGCAGCATAAGACGGCCTCGGAGTAGGGGCAGGTGAGTGGGTCACACTGTGAGGGAGCCAGATGCGACGCTTCTGTGTTGCGCTCGAAGATGAGCCAACATCACGATAGCGTTTCAGCGTGTCCTTGAACTCCATCCGGACAGTCTCGACGGTGATAGCCTTGTTCACCATGGTGGCGAAGTTGGAAAAATCATGAACGGCAAGAGCGATCCTGAGGTCTGCATTGAGTCCACGGTGAAACTTCTGCTGTCTGCGAGCATCAGTGGTGATCTCTTCTTCCGCATAGCGAGAGAGGTTGAGGAACTCGCGCTGATAGGCTTCAACAGTCATGTTGCCCTGAGTGATGTTGCGGAATTCTTCCCCCTTAGGTTCCATGATCCCCTGAGGAATGTAGCGGGCGCGAAAAGATGAATGAAATTCATCCCAAGTGATGACTTCTCCAACTGGCAGTGAACGCTTGTGGGTGCTCCACCACTGAGCAACGGCGCCTTTCAGGTGATAGGACGCAAAGTTCACATAGTCGGCTGTATCGACATTAGCAGACTCTAGCTCATGAGTGATATCGCGAAGCCAGTCATCAGCATCCAACGACTGAAAAGAGTTGCGGAATATAGTGGGGTTGAGGCGGGTGAATTTGTGCAGAGTCACTGCGGCATGCTGATGGTTGTGCCCATTCTGGTGCGGCTGTGGAAACTGAGTCATGACATTCTCCATGAACTGACGGTTCATCTCGAACTGCTGCATCATCCCGGCCATGTAATCTGGCGGCGGAGGTGGGTCGTTGGCACCACGACCACAGCCACGACCACCACGACCAGCCATCCTGCTAGAATTTAACAGGGGTATTTGAGCGATGGATATTTAACGAGATACCGGAAACAAGCATGAGGTAATGCGGCAATGAAGAGGAGGCGCAGATATATAGGAGTAGTCATATAAGACATACACATCGGCACACAAAATCATTCAAAAATGACACACTAGGAGGCGCGCAGACCGCGGTAAGGAATACACGACGCGACATTGCTTCCACTGTGTCAATCACGCCGCAAGAACAATGTTGGCCACAAAAGTTTGTGCCAGAGAACGCGCGGCCTGCTCTGAATGAGAAAGGGGATCCGCGGTCCAGGACCTGGGTCAGAACTCCTGCGACACGACTCAATCAAGGGGTAAGCACCAGAACGCCGGGTGGAATCAAGAGAACGTGATTCTAATGTCAAAGTTTGTAAAACTTACCAGAAAGGATAAGAGAGTAGAGTCCCAGAGCATAGGTACGGCGAAAAGGATCCTAATACCATAGATATCACGGCGGGGTGACATCGATGTGGGCCTGTAAGCCAAACATTAAGTTAGCAAAATATTTTTTCAAAGAATAGACTCAAATTCGACCAAGTAGTGGTTGGGTGGCTTCCTACAGGCAGTCGGCTCTGATACCAACTTGTGACGCCCCCAAAATCAATCCGTGTACAGTAATCATACACGCAAGGTACACGGCCGAGATTAGGGTGCAACGATGACAATATCACAGCACAACACTAAACACAAACAAGATAAATCTAATATTACAAACCAGGGATCACGAGGATCTGAATACATTAGTTATACAAGCCATAATATCTGTACAAACATAGTTAGTCAAGTTTTGCCTTAAGAAGGCTAGCACAATTGACATCAGAGATACAGATCGAAAAGGCGAGGCCTCCTTCCTGGGATCCACCGAACTACTCCTGGTCGATGGGGAACTTGACGTCGTAGTAGTCGCCTCCGGGGTACTCCTGCTCCTGGGCTCCAAAATCGACTGCAGCGGCCGATCAGGCAAAAGAAAAGGGGAAAATAAAGAAAGGGTGAGTATCTAGCATACCCGCGAGTCTTACGTCCGCTACTAAGCATTTATGCATTTGTATCAAATGGAAAGGGGAGGCTATATATAGTGGACTGCAAGGTAGAAATAAAAATAAGGAAGAGAAGTTAGGCCTATAGAAGACTAGCATCTTCCGACGAGTCTTGCAGCATGGGGAGAGAATAGCCAATAGTTTATATAAAGCATAAAGTAACAATGGAGCAGAAGTTGCTGCAGCATTGTATAATAGTAAGTTGTAATAATTAACAATCCCTCCGAGATCCATTCCTCGACTTCCCAGCAAGGAAGAAAACCCGGAACCAAATAGTTTAGTAATAATATTTTGTAGTAGGATCTGGCTTGAGCATAAAGCGTCCTGTTACCCTGGACACGGCTATTCGAATAGATTAATCTTCCCTGTAGGGGTGCACTTCTGTTACACTACAACGCACGGATCTCCAGGGTGGTGTACACATTGTTAGGGAATGCCCCACCGAGGCTATCGGACACTCCGTAGCCCATCTTTCAAACTCAACAGAGAGGTCATCCGCCGGTCTAAATCCTAAGTACGCAGGGCCTTGGACCCCAACCCCAACGTACTCCGGCACGGTGCGTGGTTGGCTGGTGAAGCAAAATCAAAGCAAATACAAATCAAACTGCCGTGGAAAATAAGACAACACCACTTCCCGGTGGAGGCCGCGGCACTGCTGACGTCTGAACAGTCCTCGAATGAGACTATGAAGCAGAGGAGCCCATAATTCAGTATCCCACGTGTAGGCATCGCATACAAGCCAAAAGGCTACTCATGTCATCCGCCGAACCCTTAGTCATTTTATTATCTCGCGGACAACGACGATGGACGCCGAGACGAGCCCGTGACATTAGAGCCTCACCATCTTAGTGTACGTGAAGTCGAGGCGGACGTCATCGCGGCAGCGACGACGGATGCCGAGAGGTGACCGTTACATGAGAGTCTCACCAGCTTAGTGTACACGAAGTCAAGGTGGACATCGTCGCGGCAGCGACGACGGACCGAGACAAGCCCGTGACATTAGAGGCTCACAATCTATCTTAGGGTTTAGGGTGGGGGGTAGGCACCGTTTTATATACCTTTCAAAAAAGGAAAACATAAGCGAACCACGCTTGCTTTAGTGTATGCGAAGTCGAGGCGACAGCGATGACGGACGCCAAAACGAGCCCGTGACATCAGAGCCGCATCATTTTAGTGTACGCGAAGTCGAGGCGGACGTCGTCGCGACAGCGACGACGAACGCCGAGACGAGCCCGTGACATGAGAGCCTCACTAGCTTAGTGTATGCGAAGTCGTGATGAACATCGTCGCGACAGCGACGCCTAACGCCGAGACGAGTCTGTGACATTAGAGCCTCGCCAACTATTTTAGGAGTGGGTTGGTGGAGTGTGGATAGACACATTATATATATTATTTTTAAAGTGAACCAGAACCATGTTCGGTATACATGAATTCGAGGAGGATCCATGCTGATTTTTTCGCTTAACCGAGTTACTGCGTGCGCATGGAAATGCGAAAAAGAAACAGAAAAGAGAACAGTAGGCTTGTGTTAGCTGTCGGAAAACCGAGCGCGCGGGTTAGGATGCGCGCCCGCTTCAGCCTGCCCCCATGTTTTATATAGGTAAAAAGTGGAGTTTGTTATTTTTTCATTTTATTTAGCTTTTGTTCTCCTTGCTGTACCAAAGTTTTATGTTTTTGAAACTTCACATGTCTATCCACTGTTTCAAGTTTCTGGGAAGTATTGCAGCTTTTGGAACTTCGAAAAAAATTCAACGCTGAAGTTGTCAGAAAAATTCCGCAAAAATAGAAATCAATTTTTCCACAGAAAAAGTGACCCAGAGGCACCTGGTGCTGACCAGGGGGGGCCCACCCCTGGTCCAGGCGGCCAGCTGGCGCTTCCTAGCCCCTGGCCGCGCCCACAGGGCGCCTGTGCCCCCAGGCCAGTTGATATGTCCTAAACGTATCTATAATTTCTTCTTGCTCCATGCTTGTTCTGGGTGATATTGCTATGCTTTTGATACACTTTCATACAATTTTGATCATATTTGGACTAACTTATTAATTCAGTGCATCCCAGTGTCAGTTTATGTTTTCTGCTGTCTTTTTTTCCAGGTTTTCCCATTACTTAAAATGCCAGAGAAATTCCGGAAAATATATATAAAAAATCAGCATACCGTAATCTTCCAAATGCCCAAAGGGTGGACAGAGGGGCCCCACCTGGTGCCGAGGCGGCCAGGTGGCGTGGCCTAGGGTGGGGCCGCGTGGGGAGGCCTCCTGGACCCCTAGTGTCCCCCTGGCTGCCCCCTTATCCTATATATATTTCCTTTGTCCCAAAACCCCCGAGGACAGAGCCCTTTTTGGCGATCTCGCCTCTGTTCCACCGCCGCCGCGCTTCCAAGATCGGGAGCACCAGAATACCTCTTCCCAGCACCCTGCCGACAGGAGTATTGACCTCCGGGAGCTTCTCCACCACCATGGACGCTTCCCAGATGAGACTTGACTAGTCCACTTTGGACCTTGGGTATATGATCAGTAGCTATGTGATGTCCTCTCCCCCTCTTTGGTCTTCATGGATTAGACCTTATGAGCTTCCCTACAAGATCAAGGCACATATGTAATTCCTTCTGCTGTTGCTATGTTGAGTTTGCTGGGATCTGATGGATTATGAGACTATGTTTAGATTGTGATGAGTAATATATTTGGTTCTTCTTCTTTTATATTTGTTTTCTTGAGTAATTCTTGCATGTTCTCCGTTGCTGTTTATTTGTTTTGCCAAGTAGTATGTAGTGACTCCAAGAGGGAGCGTTATGCATGATTGTGGGTTCATGCCCCCTGATGACTAGTTTGAGTGACAGAAACATGAGTCTAGGGGATGTGTTGTTGCCACAAGGGGGAAAACAACGGTGCTTGTAACCACAGTTGCAAGGATTGCTTACTTTACGCAAACTTCTTTTAATGTAGTTGTTTGTTGCTTCGGGTTAACACTTTGGGTGGGGCTCACAACTTAATACCAGCGAGATGTGATGGATGCATATCTCAAGGTGGATGATTAGTGAGTAGATGCAGATGGATTTCGGTCTACTTATTTTGGCGTATTGCCCATGCTTTTGATCCACTTCCTTTCTTTTGTAGCATAGTTAGCATTGGTTTGCGTCCGTAATCTTGTCAATTGCCCAGCTGTAATTTTTTTACCTCGCATAGTTGTTTATCGTCTTTTGGGAGAGAGACATCACTAGTGAACATCATGGGACCCGGTCCATATTTCCACCACTGTTTACACCCTCAATTTAGTTCTTGTTTTTACTTCCTAGTTACATTTATCACTATCACTATCTATTGCATTTGATCCTTTGTAAACGGCAAAGCCGGAGAATTTGACAACCTCTCTGTACTCGTTGGGAGAAAAGTTATTTGTTTATGTGTGTACGTCCAGGCGAATGAAGTGATTATTGTAAATGGCGCCTCACTTTCCGAACCACCTAATTGTCGTCGTTGGAGTCCTACGGGAGACGATCTTAAACCTTGGTATCTTTGCCAAGGGTAATTTCCTGTTGTGCTACATCTCAACCTTCCACTTGGGGTAGCCAACAAGGAGCACTACTTCAGTGCCATCGAGCTAATTTCTGGCGCCGTTGTCGGGGACTCCAATCTTCAAGATAGGGGAGTTTCACACTATCTTTTATCTTTTCTTTTTATTCTTGTTAGTTTACCTTTCAGTTTTTATCTTTGTGTCCTTTATCAAAAATCACAAAAAATTGCTTGTCCTGCTTGTGGCTACTATGGGTACCACTGAAAGCACTAAGTTGTGTGACTTCGCTAGTCACAACAATAATGATTTTATAGGCACTCCTATTGCTACACCTGCCACTTCAGCATCCTCTTATGAAATTAAACCTGCTTTGCTTACCCTTGTTATGAAAGAACAATTCTTTGGTGCTGGAGATGATGATGCTTTACACTTGAATAATTTTGTCCAGCTTTGTGATATGCAAAAGTATAAAGAAGTAGAATGTGATATTGTTAAGCTTAATATTTTTTTCCTTTCTCCTTGAGAGTAGGAGCTAAATTTTGGTTTCAATCCTTGCCTAGGAATAGCATAGATTCTTGGGATAAGTGCAAGGATGCTTTTATTGGGAAGTACTACACACCTGCTAAGATTATCTAATTGAGGAGTAATATTATGAATTTTAAGCAATTGGATAATGAACACGTTTCCCAAGCTTGGGAACGTATGAAATCTCTTGTTAAGAATTTCCCTACGCATGGTTAGACTACTTGGATGGTATCCAGACTTTTTATTCAGGCTTGAACTTTACCTCGCGGAACCTGTTAGATTCGGACGTGGGAGGAACCTTTATGTCAACAACTCTTGGTGCTACCACAAAACTACTAGATGAGATGACGACCAACTATTCCCAATGGCACACCGAAAAAGCTCCAATAGGTAGGAAGGTAAACTTTGTCGAGGAGATCTCCTCCCTAAATGAAAAAGTTGACTTGATTATGTATTTACTTACCAAGAAAGCTCCTATTGATCCTCATGATGTTCCTTTAAATTCTTTGGTTGCTCAAGAACAAGTAGATGTGAACTTTATCTCTAGAAACAACTTCAACAACAATGCTTATAGGAGTAACTTTGGTAGAAATCCTAGACCCTTCCCATCCAACAACTATGGGAACAACAACACTTATCCTAGAAACAAGAACTCCACTTATGAATTAGAGAGCATGCTTAAAGAATTTATCAATACCCAAAAAGACTTCAACAAGAGTATACAACAAAAATTAGACAAATTAGATAATCTCTCTTGGAAGGAAGACAACTTAGCCCTTGATGTTGAGATGCTTAAAATTATAACTTCTCCCCTCGAAGAGAGGAAGCCCACTCCTATGAATGCTATTCAATTGCAACTTAATGAAAACATTAGGATGATGGCTAAATGATAGCGTAGAAGTGATAATGGCTTCTCGCCCTTCGTTGGTTACCCCAAGTGGAAGGTGAGATGCAGTGTAGCGGCACATTTCCCTAGGTGAAGATACCGAGGTTGAGATCGACTAGTAGGACTCCAGCAATGATAAGTAGGAGGTGAAGTGAACAATGGCGCCGTTCATAACCTCGGGGTTGCTTACTTCACCTGGACCTGCACACGATACAATTAACTTTGCTCCCAACAAAGTTCAGAGAGGTTGTCAATCTCTCCGGTCTTGTTGTTTACAAAGGGTCAAACACACAAGGGATAATGATAATGATAATAGCTGAAAGTAAATACTTGAAAAGGAAATAGCTTGTAAACAGTAATGAGAATATGGACCGGGGTCCCGTGATGTTCACTAGTGATGTCTCTCTCCCAAAAGACGATAATATTTCTATGCGAGGTAAACAAATTACAGACGGGCAATTGACAGGATTATGAACGCACCGCAATGCTAACTATGCTACAAAAGAAAGGAAGAGGCTCAAAATCATGTGCAGTACGCCAAAATAAGTAGACCAAAATCCATCTACATCTACTACTAATCATCCACCTTGAGATATCTATCCAGAACATCTCGCTGGTATTAAGTTGCGAGTCCCACCCAAAGAGTAAACCCGAAGCAACAGACAACTGCATTAAAAGAACTTTGCGTAAAGTAAAAAATCCTTGCAACCCCGGTTACAAGCACTGTTGTTTTCCCCCTTGTGTCCACAACACATACCCTAGACTCATGTTTCTGTCACTCAAGCATGTCATCATGGGGCATGTACCCACAATCGAGCATAACATTCCCTCTTGGAGTTACTATCCACCACTTGGGACAGCAACGGAGAACATGCAAGCATTACTTAGGAACAAAAATATAAGAGATCAAAACCAAATATATTACTCTATCACGATCTGAACATAATCTCATAATCCATCGGATCCCATCAAACTAAACATATCAAAAGCAGAAGAATTACATATGTGCCTGGATCATGTAGGGCAGCTCACGAGGTCTAAACCATGAAGAAAAAAGAGGGGAGGAGAACATCACATAGCTACTGATCACGAACCCATGGTCTAAGGTAGACTACTGACGGCACATCCGGGAAGCATCCATGGTCGAGGAGAATCTCCCGGAGGTCGATCCTCCCTCCGGCAGGGTGCCGGGAAGGGTCTTGACGATGCTCCCGATCTTGGAAGCGCGGCGGCGGCGGAACAGAGGCGAGATTGGAAAATAGGGTTCTGTCTTCGGAGTTTCCCGTAACGGAGGAATAAATAGGCGAAGGGGGGAAGCCAGGGGGGCCACTAGGGGCCCAGGCTCCCCCTTGGCACGGCCAAGCCCTTGGCCATGCCAGGTGGCCGCCTGGGGCCCTGATGGTGGCCCTCTGGCCCCACTTGGGTGCTTTTGGAAGACTTCGTTGCGCTGATTTTTTTATCCGTTTTCCCGAATTTTGGAGCAATTTTAATATGGGGGGAAACCTGGAATAGAAAAACAGCAGAAAACAGAAACTGGCACTGGGGTGCACTGAATTAGTAGGTTAGTCCAAATATGATCAAAAGTATATGAAAGTGTATCTAGATCATAGCAATATCACACAAATCATGCATGGAGCGAGCAGAAATTATCGATACGTTTGAGACGTATCACTAAACTTAAAGAAAGATGGGCTAGAGAAAAGGAGGAAGAAGATAGAATTAAGATCCTTCCTACACACCACACTGTTGCTACTATCCAAGTTGTTGAGGATACCCAAACTCTTAGCACCCAACACACCCCTAGTCCCATTGGACCTATTAATGGTGATGCTATTACCTCAACCGTAGAAGAAACTCCTATGAACATTGAAGCTTTCAAACAAGTGAGCCTAGATGACACCACTACCACCTTTGATAGTAGTGACATTGATTTTGATAGTTGTACCCTTTCCGAAGTTATTAGCTTACTACACAAAATGTCTAGAGACCCCCACACTAGCACACTAAATCTTGCCTTCACGGAGCATATCACCAATGCTCTCATTAATCTAGGGAGGAGAAGCTTAGGGTAAAAGCCTCCATACCTATAAATCTAGAAGATGGTTGGGATCCTATGATAAATATTAAATTGAATAACTTCTTTTGCTATGCTTTATGTGATGTTGGAGCTAGTACCTCTGTTATGCTCAAAAGAATGTATGATATGTTTGAATTGAAACCTTTTGATCCTTGTTCATTTGGTGATTGTCTCGTTGATTCTTCCGTAAGGAAACCTTTGGGGAGGATTGACGATGTTCTTATTATTGTCAATGACAATTATGTTCCTGTTGATTTTACTATTATGGACATTGAGTGTGAACACTTAATTATGTCCAATTATTTTGGGACGTCCTTTTCTTCGCACAGTTGGTGCTGTCATTGATATGAAAGAGGGGAATATAAAATTTCAATTCCCTCTAAAAAAGGGTATGGAACACTTCCCTAGAGACAAGACTAAGTTACCTTTTGAGTCCGTTACACGGGCTAACTATTCTCTTACTCTTGATAAAAGCTGATCTTTTTGCTTCTTGCTTAGCTTAAAGGAGTAAAAGAAAACGCTTGTTGGGAGGCAACCCGAGATGCTTTTCCTTCTGTTTTTAGTGGTCTTTATGATTCTTACTACTGTATCAACATCATTGTATCTTTATTTTAAATATTTGTGCCAAGTTTAGCCTCCGATTGCAAGAAAGTTCAAAAGTTGTGACATGCTGTCCAGAAAACAGATTCTGTCCTTGGACTAAAAAATTCACGATAAATCACCAGATCATCTTTTAGATTTGAATTTTTTTGACAGCATGCTCTATACAATTAGCTTTCGGGAGTCTGTTATGAGTATTTTTATTTGAGGTTAAGAAGTACAACAAAACAATTATTTATTAACTGCTGGTCTGTTTTTCATAGATTCTGCCACGTTTTTCCTTTCCTCTGTTTCGCAAGTCTTACGCTTGCTTTTTCTGTGCAAAAACTTTTTAGAAATCTTGAGACACAGTATCCCTTCAAGAAAATATTTATTTTCAGTAGAGGAAAATTGTTTTATTGTGGGTACTAACCTCTCTAATCAGCTTATGATGATTTATGTATGAAGGGAAGATGATGAAAGAAGATCCGGGAGTGTCAAACGCTCAAGCTTGGGGATGCCCCCGTGCACCCCCAAGAAATATTCAAGGAGACTCAAGCGTCTAAGCTTGGGGATGCCCCCATTCACCCCCAAGAAATATTCAAGGAGACTCAAACGTCTAAGCTTGGGGATGCCCCCGTGCATCCTCTTCTTCATCAACAATTATCAGTTCGTCCTTCGTTCCACTATATTTTTATCACTTCATGCGTTATGTGTTATGCTTGGAGCGTCTTGCTCTTTACTTTTTAGTTTTATTTAGCTTCGTTTTCTGTTCATAACAAGTTAGAACCCATCTTTCTTTGTGTGGGAGAGAAACACGCTCTACTTTAAACTAGAACACATCATAGGATTTTCATGCTTATCTTTCTTTTGTTCTGTGTTCTTTATCTTTTCGTAGTTGCTGTCATGTTTAGCTCTTAGTTTTCATGCTTACATTTTTAAGAGCTTTAGTTTAGTTTTTTTCTGTAACTCTCTTGATTTTTCATGTTTATCTTGTTTAAAGAGTTGGCTTGTTGCGCTGAGTTGTGTCTTGACTTGAAGTAGGTAATTGAGGTTGCTATTCAATTGTAGTAGTAACTTGCAATAGTTTTGAGGTATTGTTATGAGTAATGTTTGAAATTTTGGTGTCAAGAGCTCTAGCCTATTAGTGATATATGTCGTATTTTGGGCAATCTGTGTTTATTTTCAAAAACTACAAAAACTAGTTGAGAACTCTAGCTACTAGATGGATCACTAATCTTTGGAGGGATCGAATATTAGAGTACACTCACGTACCATGAGTCGAGGATGCGCAAGGATAACTAAACACCCATGCACCCCCACTAGTTCCTTTGGAGAGATTTCCATAGCTCACATGTGCATCCGTTGCATGGAAATCCCTAATCCTCACATCATATATATCATTTGTCTTTCTCTCGGCTATAATTGTCCTCGTTGATGTGAGCTTTTCACACCTTTTTGTCTTCCTCCTCCCCCATCTCTCTCTCTGCCATCCTAAGTGTCAAATTTCTTGCTTACGCTCATCCATTGCATGAGTGCTCAAAATATCGAAAGGGAGTGGACCAGTTTGACTTGTACCTGGATAGTGTTCTGGGGACCAGTCAAGATAAGATTTCAAAGAAGACTAAGTGTGAAACTTTAGTATATTGAGTTCTCAACCAAAAAAATATATTATGTTTTTCTCTCGTATTCCCATCCCCCACTTCTTGCACGCAAACACCATTTGGAGACATTCGAGTCACGGACAACGAGAGATCTTGCATCTTTATCTTCTTATGTTGCTTGTTTCAATGCTAATATAGACTCTTGCTTGTTATGACTTGAATTGAATTACATGCCTTGATTGATTTACTTAAAAAGTTCTTATATGGTTGGTAGCATGTCACCACAGAAATTATGCTTGTTATCATTTACCGACTCGAGGACGACCAGGAATTAAGATTGGGGATGTTGATACGTCCCAAACGTATCTATAATTTCTGCTTGCTCCATGCTTGTTCTAGGTGATATTGATATGCTTTTGATACACTTCCATAAACTTTTGATTACATTTGGACTAACTTATTAACTCAGTGCACCCCAGTGCCAGTTTCTGTTTTCTGCTGTCTTTTTATTTTAGGTTTTCCCATTACGTAAAATGCGAGAAAAATCCTGGGAAAAATATATAAAAAATCAGCGTACCGGCAGCTTCTAGATGCCCGAAGGGGGCCAGAGGGGCCCCACCTGGTGCCCAGGTGTCCAGGTGGCGCTGCCTAGGGTGGGGCCGTGCCGGGAGGCCTCCTGAACACCTGGTGGACCCCTTGCTGCCCCTCTTCGCCTATATATTTCCTTTGTCCTAAAACCCCCGAGCATAGAACCCTCTTTCGCGATCTCGCCTTTGTTCCGCCGCCGCCACGCTTCCATGATCGGGAGCACCAGAAGACCGCTTCCCGGCACCCTGCCGGAGGGAGGATTGACCTCCGAGAGCTTCTCCACCACCATGGACGCTTCCCAGATGAGCCGTTAGTAGTCCACCTTGGACCTTTGGTCCATGAGTAGTAGCTATGTGATGTCCTCTCACCCTCTTTGTTCTTCATGGATTAGACCTTGTGAGCTGCCCTACATGATCAAGGGACATAGGTAATTCTCTCTTTTGTTGCTATGTTGGGTTTGCTGGGATCTGATGGATTATGAGAGTATGTTTAGATTGTGATGAGTAATATATTTGGTTCTTCTCCTTTTATATTTTTGTTCTTGAGTAATTCTTGCATGTTCTCCGTTGTTGTTTATTTCTTTGGCCAAGTAGTAGGTAGTGACTCCAAGAAGGAGTGTTATGCATGATTGTGGGTTCATGTCCCCTGATGACTAGCTTGAGTGAAAGAAACATGAGTCTAGGGGATGTGTTGTTGCCACAAGGGGGAAAAAAACAACGCTTGTAACCACGGTTGCAAGGATTGTTTACTTTATGGGACCCCGGTCCATATTTCCACCACTGTTTACACCCTCAATTTAGTTCTTGTTTTTACTTCCTAGTGACAGTTATCACTATGTGGCACCCCGGCTCAGAGGACCGGAACGCCCCGTGCTCCAGCCCAGAGATCAAGTCTTCTGGAACACGGCACTGCTTGTTATAGAACTGAACAACTTTCTATTGACAAATATATGGGTACAAGGGGTGTTGACGAATAGTTTTTTCAACGCAACACAAGACTTGCACCACGCAATTGTTTAGAGTAAGGGAGTCGCCACTTTGTTTTTCGGTAAGAAGAACGGATGATTTACGAGCAAACCAACAAAGGTTTCTTCAATTTCGGAGAAGAGAGAGACGGGTGCTTTACGAGCAAAGCAACAAAGGGTTCCTCGATTTTGGGGAGGAGAGCCGACCGCTTTTCAGCGCAAAACGGCAAAGATGAACCAAACCCTAGGGTTGCTAAGGCTCGACCATGGGTAACGAAAAGTAAAAAAGATACGAGTAAAGTAGATGTGTTTAGAAGAATATCGATTGTGTGTTCTCTCAATCGGCCGTCACCCCATCTATATATGAGGAGGCTGGACTTTCCGTACAATAAAATGACTTCAAATCCCGTCCAAATCCTTCCAAACTTAACCGAACTCGGATTACAAGTGGGCCTCGGACAACAGTTCGGTGTTTTGTAATTTTGGGACTGTAAACGACCTCGGATGAAAAAACTCAAAACATCAAAGTTGTATCCCTCGAAATTTCCAAGAACTTCCATATTGGATTGTTTTTATTCGGAGCCATCTTGAAAAGGTTTTGAGCTGATTTCTAACTCAGGTCGGAGAAAAACGTGAATCTGGAAAGTTTTCCCGAATCCCGTCACCAAAATCGGACGTCTGTCGTCATTCGGACGTCTGACCCGTCGGACGTCCGATTCCCGTCGGATGTCTGGTCAAAATCGGAGGTCTACTGACCTTTTCCCGTCGGAGTTCCGTTTTCCGTCGGACGTCCGATTTTTTCTAGAAAGTTCTCAGACTTTTTCTGTAGCAGCACACGGTTTCGACCATAACTTTTTCATAAAAACTCGGATTTGGATATTTCAAATATCAAAATCGATCCGTTCGACAAGCCGAAGCCACCCCATGTAGAACATTTTTCCATTTGATGATGTCTTGAAGGCCTAATTGGCAAAATAGTACTTTGAATGCCAGGATCTTATCACTTTCAACATAGTTTCGGCCTCCAAGATGTAATCGGATGACGATGGCTCGAACTACAAAAATGTTCATATCGATGATAAAAAACTCTTTCATGTAGAAAACTTTTTAATTTGAAACCATCTTGTATAGGAATATTGTCGTACAAAAAACTGGTGTCAACACATGCCCCCCTGTTTTTCGGCAAAAACTTGTGTGCCGAAAAATAACTTTCCCATGTTTGTGCTAAGGACGATACCAACACTGCATCGGCCATGTTTCTCTTAGGGAGATAATTGTATATTGGCCATGTTTTATTCTTGGATTGATAATCATATATCGGCTATTTATTAGCACGATTAATGATGTATCATCCATTGCTTGTTTGAACTCTTTTATGCAGACTTGGGTGAAACCTTCTGAATTGAGAATATTGCCATAAGAAATCCATCAATAATTCCCATATAACAGGATCTATCTCAAAGATAACCACTGAACCATATTTTCCACCCTTTTGCGAGAATCTTGTAAACAATAAATATTGAACTTTCTCCAATCCTTGCTTTCGCCTCATATAAAAATCTTCAACAATGGCCGAAATGGTGAATTCCGGTTCGGTCTCCCCCTTATTGGAAAACTCAACATCGGCTCTTGAGAAATATGCAATACAACATAATTAACATGATAGCCAGATGTCTGTTGTGCCAATTTATGTTCCTTCCAGTTGTCTTGTTTAGGTATATGAGCAATGCTAAAACAATCCAATATAAACATTATATCTAGACACTTTATCAAGATGAATATTAAGTGATTCGTCAACACATATGAAATCCATAGATATTTGTTGAGCTATTAATAACGAATCACCAAAAAAGACCCTCAATATGTGTAGCACTTATAGCAAATAAAACTCTAAACCGAATAATAAAACATTCGGTTTTGATCATTTGTGCAACAACACTCTAAATAGTTTGAGGCTCCAAAACAGCACCTAAAGGAGATGTATAAACAATATCAATACCTCGACTATAGCAAACCGAACTATCAAAGTAAAAAAAATCTCCATGGCACTAATAAGACAAGGTTAACCAATAGTATGCATGTCATAAATAGGATGCTCGATAATAGAAACGGTAATGATTTGGCTTCTCATAAATTCAAAGAATTAAGTAGCTAGATCATAATAAGCCAAAACATAATTTACCAATTCCACAACTATGAATTGTTCCATGCAACAGATTTTCAATGAATGTACATCTTGTCTCGTTCTCCAAAATGAGTAAGGACGATGTTTAGAAAATCACACTGGCCATGTTTATGTAACTAGAAGTAGCATGCAGAATTCATACACCAAAGCATATATAACCGAAATAAAGAGATGAGATAACCAGTCAAATATTTCGGCTCTTTGAAGCAGCAAAGAATGCAACTAACAGAATGTATATTGATTTGGTGATACCCCTTCATGATGTAAGAAATTGTATTGCATCCATGGATAAAAATAAGCCCATGTAGGGTAACCAATCATACCCGGGGATGCATTCCATGCTAAAGATGTTAATGGCATGGTTGAAGAATATATATGATGTGCTAACCGAAGATCATTTTTCGTGGATAGAAACCTTCGGCTTAATCTCTTATGGGATACTTTATCTTTCTTCACCTTGGTTAAACTTGTTGCAACAGGAGCTCGCACATCATTCTTAGTTTGATTTCTTTTCTTAGGAACCCATGCCATACTCATCTTCTCAAGTTCTTGTGCACCAAGCTTTTTCAATTTCTTCCAAGTGGTACTAGCAGAATTATGTTTGCAAGTAGTAGTTGATGACACAACATCCGGTCGTGTTTGCATATGTAACAAGGTGAGTGTAGCATCCAACTTGGTTGTAGCCTTGTGCTTGTGTTTCCGAGTCATGACCAAATCATCAGTGGCAGCAACTCTTTTTTGGACCAATCCCTATTCGCGACCACGTTTTGCTTCTAAATTCCGAATAGTTTGGTGGATTCTGAGTTGGTGTCGAGTTACTCGGTTAGTTCCGAGTGGGTTTCGAGCTTCTCGGTGCATTCTGAGTTGCTCCCGAGCTGCTCCATTGGTTCCGGGCTGGTTTTCAACAATTCGGCTGTCTCTGCCCCTGTTCCGAGTAATTTGATTTGATCCAAGCTGTTGCTGAGTAGCCCAGTTTGTTTCGAGTTCCTTTTGAACAGCTCGGCTGAGTCTGAGTTCGTCCCGAATAGCTTGGTTAATTCTGAGCTCAATCAGAGTAGCTTGGTTTCTTCCGAGCTCGGCTTCCTGTCTGTCCTCTTCTACCCTAGTCGGCTTTGCAGCAGATGTTGGGACATCCCTTTTGACTTGAGAATTTTGCTTAGGGACCCATGCCATCTTTCTCTTCTCTCATTCCCAGATCTTAGCCGACTCGGTTTAGACACTTCTAGCTCTGAAACATCATCCTTGAGGCCATCTCTTTTTACTTGGTAGACTAATTGTTGGACTACCTCCTTCTTCCTCCATGAGCTCCTGACTGATTCCTTTTGAGTGAAATGGTGTTGGTTATGTTTATTAAATGTTGATCTTTTTGGAGCTACACAGCCTTGCTGAGATGACTCGAAATAGGATGAATAAGGTGCCCTCGTATCATACCTCTCCCATGATGGATATGAACTCATATAAGCATAGGGAGGTACCCATGACATTGGTATTGGCAACCCACAATAAGGATGTGAATATGATCTATTGAGATTATCTCTTTGCCAATACCGGTCTTTAGATTTGCGCCTAGGAGGTGATCTTGACGCCTTTGAAACAATTGAACGATAAACACTCTTTGCCTCATTTATCTTTTGATATTTTCCAATAGCTGCGCGAAAGTAACTTTCGGCTTTCTACTTTTGTGTTTACTTCGGCCTTTGCTTTCTTTGACTGTGGTATCATCGATCATCGGATTAGCTTGTTGCCCCTCAGTGCTTGGCGTCTTCATTGTAACCTTGACAGAACCTTCGCCTTCAAGAATATCATCATCATGCTCACGAATAGTTGGTCTACTTGAAAGCTCGATCCTATCACTTGTGGTGTCCACCTTCTTGTCAATCTGATCACACATGTTTGAATCGAAGGTCAATTTTTTATTTTCTAGCCGATCTTGATGTGAGAACGGATTTGGAAATAAGCCAACGAATGGTCCAGATTTGGCATCACCCCATTCGGCTATGCATTGTGTTTCACACTCTACCTCCGATGGCTTTGAATAAGTAATTATAACACCATTGGTTTCCTCAACAGATTCATATCTTGGCTTCATGTTTCTGAAATCAAAAGTTTTACAAAACATATGTCTCATTTGAGACCAAATATTAGCCAAGTATGAAATAATCGAAGTTTCCCGTATGAAAATAAAACTCAGCATGTATGATGGGAGAAACCTTGATTGAAACAAATTATAACTCGGTGTGTATCTCAGTGGGTTTTGATTCTGAGCTAGATGTAACTCGGTATGTGTCATATCCAAGCTATAAATGACTAGATTCTTCACCTCCGAGTTATAAGTGTCACGAGTTACAAATTCACTACTAGCCTTTATGAATGGTATGATATGTTAACTGGCATGCTCAGTGAAAAAATCATTCCTAGAAAAAAAGTTACTCATCTTGATCGGTCTTTCAATATTAAGTAAAATCATGAAGGTAGACGCATCAAAAATATAATTATGACCAGATCGAAAAATGAGCATGCTGCTAGTTAGGTATACCTTTTTGAAGACGTCGGGCAAATGTAATGCTTGCTCCTCTTCTGGATAATTATCCAATGCCGCGTCTTCCTCCTCTGGATCTCATGCCATGTTTCTCGGAGGCACCTTGCTGACCGAACACTACTTGGCCTCGCTTTCTAGCTCTTGAGGCTCATCATTGAGTAAATCTTGCTCGGTCATGCTTTTATGATTTTGATGCACATCATCTGTGACGCCCCCAAAATCAGACCGTGTACAGTAATCATACACGCAAGGTACACGATCGAGATCAGGGTGCCATGGTGAGATATCACAACACAACTCTACAAATAAAATGATACAAGCTGTTTAATACAAGCTAGGGGCCACGAGGGCTCGAATACAACAGCTCGAAAGCACAAAGGATACAAGGTTGCCTTAAGAAGGCTAGCACAAATAACAATAGATCAAAAAGGCGAGGCCTCCTTCCTGGGAACCTCCAAACTACTCCTGGTCAACGGTAACTCGATGTCGTAGAAGGCATCGAGGATCTTCATGTTGCGGTGGTCGGCATCGGGGATCTCCTGCTCCTGGACTCCAAGGCTCCAACGTCGACTGCAGCGGCTGATCAGGCAAAACAAAAAGGGGAAATAAAGCAAAGGTGATTATCTAGCATACCCGCGAGTCTTACGTCCGCTACTAAGCATTTATGCATTTGTATCAAATGGAAAGGGGAGGCTGTATATAGTGGACTGCAAGGTAGAAATCAGAATAAGGGTAAGAAGCTAGGCCTATCTAATACTAGCATCTTCCGGCGATGTCTTGCAGCACAAGAAGAGAACAACCAACAGTTCATATAAAGCATAAAGTAACAATGAAGCAGAAGTTGCTGCAGCATTAATATAAGTTGTAATGATTAATAATAATAATGCCTTCGAGTTCCCCTCCTCGACTTCCCTGCGAGGAAGAAGACCCGGAACCATACAGTTTAATAGTAGTAGTTTGTAGTGGTAAGGTCCAGCTTCAGCATAAAGCGTCATGTTACCATGGACACGGCTATTCGAATAGATTAAACTCCCTGCAGGGGTGCACTACTATTCAGCCTTGCTGCTCGGATCTCCAGGGTGGCGTACACCTTGTTAGGGAATGCCCCACCGAGGCTATCCGACACATCGCAGCCCATCCTAGGCTCAGCAGAGAGGCCATCCGCCGGACTATATCCTATGCGCCAAGGGGTATAGGTCCCTCACCCTTGCACGCTCCTGCACGGTACGGGACTGGCCGGTGAAGCAAAAGCAAATCCAAAAACACCTGCTGCAGCAAAGAAGACAAGACCGCTTCCCGGCAATCAGCCCGTGGTACTGCTGACGTCTGAAGAGCTTTCATACAAACTACGACACGGAGGATCCACCCCCTAATCCCACGTGTAGGTAGTGCGTATAGACCAACGGGTCTCTCAAGTCATCCGCCAAACCATTTAGCATTTTAATTAACCTGCGTGACAACCGTTATCGTTGCCTAGACTTAACTGACCCGCGGACAACGACAGCAGTAAGGACCACCAGTACATCGGTGCCTGCCCTGTCGTCCCACCAAGTCTCTTCGATTACCAATAAGGTGAACCGACTCCTTACCTTATCTCGCGTGTGCTCTGGGTAGAGCTCGACTTTCGTGGTTTTGTAACTCTCGCGACATACGAACAGTGGCCAAGCATGCCAGTAACGTCGGCCGTACCCTCCCTGTCGTTCCCGACGCAATACCGCTCGCGGGCACCGTTGGGTCTCCCAACTTCTTACCTTAAGGACAAACGGGGCTCAGGTCCCTAGGGCGTCTATACAGAGTCAGCAACGAGTGAAGTACGAGGATTACTCCTCGGTAACTCCACTTTATGTGGCTCGGCAGAGCCAAGCTAGGGGGCCTTAGGCGGTGTCTGCATTGTACCTTACCTGTGCAGTTGTATATATATTCGTATCCTCGTTCACTCCCCTGAGTGGTCACGACCCGCTATCTAATCCTAGCTACCAGTGCGCAGGGCTCACTGTTGAATATAATGCATAAATATCATAGGCAGCATAGGATAAAGGAAGGTACATCAAGGGGCGACAAAAACAAGCTATGCAATTGAATAGGATTGTAATCGTAGCAGCAACAGTAACAATGCCTAGTGCAAGAAATGTACGGAAAAGGTAGGCGATAGCTGGGGAAGAGAATGGCTCTGCTTGCCTGGAAGCTCGACGGTAGGGGTACGGTCGTCGTCGACGTAGTCGATCACAGGGGCATCGGGAGCGGACGTCGAGACTACCGAACAATAAGAGGGGGGGGGAAACAATAAATACTCGACAATAATAGCAATACAAATACAAGACATGGAAAACACAATGTTAACGGTGTTCTAACGTAGTGCAAGGGGTATTGCTCGGAGCGGGAATTCATCCGGGGATGAAATACCGGCTCCGGGTGATTATCGACAGACGACCCGGAGGGGGAAGGTTCCATGTCTGCAATGTCGTGAATATCTGACAGACATGTGGATAGTGTATCCGTGTTAGTTGATCCATTCCGAACAACTTTCATGTTCAGAATAAATTCATCCGAATAGTTATACGGTATCGGGCAATCATCGGACAGACGGTCCGGAGGGGGGGTGTCGATGTTCGTTGTGATAGAGGGGTGCGGTGGGTATGTGGGTAGCGTATTCCGAATGATTGCATTTTTCTGATCAAGTTTCATGTATAAAATATTTTCATTAGAGTTACGGATTAAAATATATTTATTTTTAAAGATTTAATCATCTTAATCATTTTCTAAATTTCTTTTATTTATTAAATATAAACCTTATCCAGAACAATGATTTTGACCTGGTCAACCAGAAAGAGGGGGCCAACATGTCATTGCCTCAGAGCTAAATACAATTTAAATCAATTAATTTAATCAAGGGGCAGGGCCCACCTGTCATTGGCACATAGGCAATCAATATTAATTTTAATTCATTTAAAATGCCATGGGGCCTACATGTCATACCCAAAAGGAGTTTACCTATTTCATTACAATATTTCTCTTTTTTTTAGATCACAGGGTGGGGTGGCCCACCTGGAAGGGGCTCAACCAGCCCCACGCACACAACACAAAGCACATGGCATAGCCATGGCCATGGCATAGCCATGGCCATGGCCAGCGCCGAGCGTGGCGAGGCCGGCCAGCCCAGTGACGCGGGGGACGCGGTGAGCTTGGCGAGCGCGGATGGTCCAGGGGGGCGGCCAGGCGCAGAGCACGCGCGAGGTGCGCGGCCGGGGAGGTGTAGGTGCGGCCAGAGGGCACGGGAGCGTGAGCTCCCGTCCATGGTGGCCGGTGGCCTAGGCGCCGAACGGTGAGGGTCTACAGCGACAGGCTCGAAGGGGAAAATGGGGGAATCAACGAGAAGCTCATGGGGGTCCTCGTCGGCGCGGTTCGGAGCAGCCAGGTGGCCCGAGCGCAGCGAATTGAGCGGCGGCGCCACCAGGATGCAGGGGCGGGGCGGCCTCAATTCGCGAGCAGCGGGGTATCCTGCCAAGGACCGGTGGCACGGGGAGATGATGATGTCGGCGTAGGAGCTCCCGGACAGCAAGCGGCGGCTCGGGGAGGCGGGTGGCCACGTCCATGGCCGCGGCGCGCCCACGGTGGCTCCCTGGTCCGACTATGGAGGGCGAGAGAGAGGGAGGCGCGGGGGGGGGGGGAATGGAAGGGGCTAGGGTTTCGGGGGAAAAGGGGGGGCGCGGGTGGGGGGGGGTTGGGACTTAAGCTCGACGGTGGCCACCGGATGGCCGCCATAGCGATGGGGGCAGGCGTCGCCGGCGTGGATGTCTCCACGGGGTGGGGTGAGCAGTAAAAGGAGGAAGAAGGAGAGGGATTTGGCGGGCTGGGCCGGGAGGAGGTGGCTCGGCCCAGTGGGAGGGTTTGGCGCGGGTGATAGATAGGTTTTCTATTTGTTTTTCTTTTCTGTTATTCATGCATACAATTCTATTTTATTTTAGCTAGCTGTTGATTTTTGTAACAATTGAAACTAGTTCAAATATTAGTGTTACATGATATTACGGTGCCACAAAAAGTTTGGTGGCATAATAAAATCATTTGGGTTTTTGTTTTATTTAAAAAGGATTAAAAGTTGATGCTTTAGACACTGTTTGTTTTGTTTGCAATAACTAAATAATGTAATAAAATACCATTGCTATTTTATTGAGACCTACTGATTTTTAGACATTTAATAAAGGTGGTTGCAATATTTTTGAATCATGTTTTATTTCCACTTGTATCTGGAATTTTTATTTGGTTTGAATTTGAACAAGCTTTGATCAAGGTGATCATCACAAGTTAATCAAGGTGACTTGGCATTAGCACAAGGTGATTACTGTAGCGTGACACCCGGGGTGTTACATCATCCTTGGCACGAAACTCGGAGGGTAGCACGAAAATTCCGTGGTATTCAGAAAATTCACATACGGCTGACTCGGCTTTATTAGCCAACCCGTTTGTAATAATTGAGTCAACATTGTCTTGGTATACTTGCAGGGTTCCTTTATTTTGTATATCTAACTCGGAAGGCTCTACATGGTTGCTATAGTAAGGACTAGACAAGTCACTCGAGTGCTGATGTGCATGTTTCCGAGTCAAGAGTAACTCGGCACGCTCTTGTTTCTGAGCTGGAGTAACTCGGTTTGCTGTTGTTTCCAGTTTACAACTCGGTATTGTTTCTTCTGAATAGGAGCAACTCGGTAATGTTGCTTTCGAGTTGGAGTAACTTGGTGCATCTGTTTCCGAGTTAGAACTACTCGGTGTTGTGATCTCCGAGTTGAAATAGCTCGGTGCCTCTGTCTCCGACTTGGAGCAACTTGATACTTTTGTCTCTGAGTTGAAACAATTTGGTGCTGCGGTCTCCGAGTTGAAATAGCTCGGTATTGTTTCTTCCGAGTTAGAGAAGCTCGGTATTGTTGTCTCCGAGTGAGAACAACTCGGTACTATTGCTTCCGAGTTTGAGCAACTCGGCGCTGTTACTTCCGAGTTGGAGCAACTCGGTGTTGTTTCGTCCGAGTTGGAACAACTTTGTACAAACTTTTCTGAATCAGAACAACTCGGCGTCTCTGTTTTTGGGTTGGAACTACTCGGTGGTATAGCTTCCCTCTTGATGACACTATTATTTTCCTTGTGTTGCTCATCTATTTCTTTTTTCCTTATTGTGGCAGCATCATAGGGCTTCTCTACTAGCTCTTGGTAGATAATATTCTTCATGCTAGTTATAAAATCTTTCTCTAGATTATCCCACCACCCTTCTGTTCCTATAATAGGATGCCCCCCAATGCTTTTTGTTTCTTTTGGCATTGATGTGTTGCCAAAAAATTGCAATTGTACAGGGGACGTACCATAGGCTACAGTACTAGATGAAAGCACATTAGTTGCACATGGTGCTGAAAAGTTAGTAGCATAAGGTGCAACATATGATGGTGGAGGGTAATTTCCCAAATAGCTAGTAGGAACATGGCCAACTTATCTATCCATCGGCATGTTTGGAGGTGAAGACAAATATGGCAAACAATGTGCCGATGGATATGGAGATGAAACACTTGATTGCATGCCATTGAAATTGCTAAGATCGGGTGTCTCATATTGATTGAATGAATTCACCATGTTGTCCATCGGCTTTTGCACATAGTAGGAACTAGGTTTAACCGATGCATGAGAATTAAAATCTACATGTTGGAAGTTGCTAGAAAAAGTTGAATCATATGGATTATTATGCATCGGCCTTTGCCCATACTAAGAACTACGGATAGTCGAAGCATGCAAATCATGTTCTACCGACTCTTGCACATAGTAAGAATTAGGGTTATTCGATACAGTACACATATCACTAGGTCTAGCAACATTATCAAAGGAGTAATTTGAATATACGTAAGGAAATTGGGGATTCATGATACCGTGTAGATCGCAGCCCCTTGAGGCGCTCCGGGGTGTAAGTTCTTCTTCGTCCGAGTTTGATGTAACTCGGGCTCGTCCTTGTTCTTCTTGTCACCGAGTAATTTATAAGTACTCGATGTTCTCATCCCCAGCGGAGTCGCCAGTTTGTGTTGACGAAGAATTTGTTCAACGCAACACAAGACTTGCACCTCGCAATTGTTTAGAGTAAGGGAGTCGCCACTTCGTTTTTCGTTACGAAGAACAGATGATTTACGAGCAAATCAACAAAGGTTTCTTCAATTTCGGATAAGAGAGACGGATGCTTTACGAGAAAATCAACAAAGGGTTCCTCGATTTATGGGAAGAGAGCCGACCGCTTTTCAGCGCAAAACGGCAAAGATGAACCAAACCCTAGGGATCCTAAGGCTCGGCCATGGGTAACGAAAAGTAAAAAGATACGAGTAAAGTAGATGTGTTTAGATGAATATCGATTGTGTGTTCTCTCAATAATCCGTCACCCCATCTATATATGAGGAGGCTGGACTTTACGTACAAGAAAAGGACTTCAAATCCCGTCCAAATCCTTCCAAACTTAACCGAACTCGGATTACAAGTGGGCCTGGGACAAGAGTTCGGTTTTAGGTAATTTGGGGACTGTAGACGACCTCGGATGAAAAAACTCAAAACATCAAAGTTGTAGCCCTCGAAATTTCCAAGAACTTTCATGTTTAAAGTTTTTTGATTCGGAGCCATCTTGAAAGGGTTTTGAGCTGATTTCTAACTCAGGTCGGAGAAAAACGCGAATCTAGAAAGTTTTCCCGAATCCCGTCGCCAAAATCGGACGTCCATCGTCATTCGGACGTCTGACCCGTCGGACGTCCGATTCCCGTCGCATGTCTGGTCGAAATCGGAGGTCTGCTGACCTTTTCCCATCGGATTTCCGTTTTCCGTCGGACGTCCGATTTTTCCTGAAAAGTTCTCAGACTTTTTCTGCAGCAGCAGACGGTTTCGGCCGTAACTTTTTCATACGAACTCGGATTTGGATATTTGAAATATCAAAATCGATCGGTTCGACGAGACGAAGCCGCCACATGTAGAAATTTTTTCTATTTGATGATGTCTTGAAGGCCTAATTGGCAAAATAGTACTTTGAATGCCAGGATCTTATCGCTTTCAACATAGTTTCGGCCTCCAAGATGGAATCGGATGACGATGGCTCAAACTACAAAAATGTTCATATCGATGATACCAAACTCTTTCATGTAGAACACTTTTTCATTTGAAACCATCTTGTATAGGAATATTATCGTACAAAAAAATGGTGTCAACAGGGGATTATTACAACGCTGGCGGAGTGAGACGGAGAACAAGCTTGCTCCTCAAGCTCGCCACAGATCTACATCAAGCAGCAAACTAACTCTCTAGCAGCGGAATATAACTTGGCAGCGGAACAACGGCGACGGTGATGAACTCCACTCCACACGGACACTGGCTGGGACACCATCTAACTCGCAAACACCGGGGACGTCGTCCTACGCATGCAAAGCATTGCCTGCAAATCTATCATGACACGCCAGGTCAGTACATCGAATGTACTTGCAAGCTCACAACAACCATGCATCAAGGAAAAACAATAACATGGAAACAGGTTAAAGTATATTAGTGAATTAAACATGTGAGCATCAGCATCATGCAAGCATATAATCATCAAGCATATCAACATATTATCAGCATTTTATCCATGAAGACTAATGAATAATCAATCATCGTTTAAGGTCACATGGACCCCACATGTTCATCGCACGGTCATGTGGCTTACCTCGGAGTCCTTACCGAGTCAAGAACCGATCATCGCATGACCAAAAACATACCTGGACCATCACACGATCGTTCAACTTCAACGGGTTAAGTGTCCTTTGCTACCACCCAACCAATCCAGTCATCATATCAACTTACCACGCTCATGCAACCGAACTCATGTTGATCTCAAGTGTGACCTACTGTGAACTGTGTCCAATATCGTGGACTCGTCTATTCGAATAATTTTTTATAACACTCTTCAGAGGTTGTGCACTTTACCCACACTATGGAGCTCCTTGTCCAAGGACTAGGACTACTCCAACGAAACTTGACTACCACATAATCCTCCTACGGTGCAACCGACATCGCATGTCTTGGGTATACCTGCCATCGCATGGTCCTTAACATTAATATTGTCCCAATCAAGGACTCCCGGTTAAACATATCAACTCTGGATCTCGAGATTACCACCACCTACCGGGCCAGGGTAGCGTGCAATGCGTAATCCCCCCTCTTTGGTGGCTCCCGTGAAGGCACTACGATAGCACAAGACAAGGCCTGCTCATACATGAAAATGTGGTTGCACGAAATGAGTTCAGTTCGACGGCACCTGAGAAACTTGGCACGGATCACATCTCCGATATCAAACACAAGCATCAGGTGCAACATGAGTACTTAAATTAATGGCATATCAACATCAGTGGGACAAACCAAGACACAGTTATAGTCACATCATGATTCAAATCATATTTTAGTTGATTAACTTGGTTATATAAACATGATCAAGATATTAGCATGCAACATGGCAATATCATGATTGTAGTTAAGCATGATACAGAGGTAACATGATTAAAGCATAACATGAACATAACATATGCATGAGAGCATATGGCATAGCATGGCATGGTATTAACATAACATAGAAATGTAGCATCATGAAAGTGGTCCAAGCATATGAGCATATCGGGATTATAACATATTCGAAGCATGGAATCACAGTCAAGCATATCATGGAAACGTAACATCAACAAGCATATCAAGATAATCATTATTCACCGGAGATTAAAGCATATTTTAAAGATCGGAGGCTGGTTTTTGCTAGAAATACGCTTTCTGGCTGCGAAAGCGCATTTCGGGACTGAAGAAGATGAAATACGCCTTTGAAACACCGAAAGCGCACTCTGACTAGCTGAAGGGGAAAATACGCTTTCCTTAAGGGGAAAACACATTTTTGGAAATTCGCCACCACTGAAAGAAAAATGGCACGGGGCTTGTGCGGCTGGCAGGCGGGGCCCACCCATCAGCTTCCTCTCTCCTCCTCGCCTCCTTCTTCTTCCTCGCGAAAGGAAATAGAGGGAAGCCTCGGGGTGTTTCCGCCGTTGATGGGTGGGGCAGGAGGCCCACCGGCTGGTGGCCGCGGGGCCATGCGGGACTGCCCATGGCGCTGCCTGCCACGGATGGGCATGGCGGTCGTGCATGCGCGCGACCTGGTGGTGAGGGAGGGGCTCCGGCGGGGTCTTGGTGATGGAGCAGATAGGTGGGGGGCTCTCGGGATTGGTCTGGAGGGGGAGGGGGGAGCGAGCTGCTCGAATTTTGCCGGAGGGAAGAGATGGCTGTGGCGGCCGTGGGGAAGCAATGGCAGCTCCGGCTAAAAATTTATAGGGGGAATTGTCTAGGAGGGAATGGAGATATGCTAGAGTTGCTCTAGGAGGGCGCAGGGGCGTTGCTTCTTATAGCCAGGGCCGAGATGCCCGGCCGGAATGCGCCATGGGGAACACGACGATGCTCGAGTGAGATGACGACGTCGAGGAGGTTCGAGAGGTGGTGGCATGGCGCAGGCGTGCGCCGGAAAGCCGTGCGGAGCGGGGAGACATGAAGAAGAGGACAAGGACGCACTGGAGCGCGATGGAGACACATCGGGCACGCGCGAAGCGCGGCCAGAGCACGCCTGATGCAGTCTGGGAGCGTTGCCACCAAGGGGAGGTTCAACTAGGCCAGAATGCAAAGTTGAAGCTAGCATCTCATAGGATTGATGGAATTGGCTGAAAATTGGTGGAGTGAGGTTATTTGCTGGTGTTCACATGTGTGTAAAATTTCATAGCCAAAGTAGCCCTGGTGTGACCACAGCATCACTGGAAAGTTTGATACAACAAACTTGGACAAGAAGCATAGCTCACATGGTGGGGGTTGGGGTGGTGCCAGGTTGTCTCCTGGGCTAAGGATAGGAAGGACTGTGGTTCAGTGGAGTTTGGGCTCAATTGGATCAATGCACATGGTACTTCTTTGCAAATGTACCCTTGAGGCCACAGGTGTTTGTACTGTGGTGTGGCTAGCACATGGCTCCCCTCTGCATGATTTTTGTCTTATCTTAATCATACATCAGGGTGAGTACATGTACCAAGTTTCACCTCAAATGGAGCAATGTAGCTAGTACTTCCTTTGCAAATGTCCAAATAGGCCAGAAAGCAAAGTTGAAGCTAGCATCTCATAGGATTGATGGAGTTGGCTGCAAATAGGTAGAGTGAGGTTATTTGGTGGTGTTCACATGTGTGTAAAATTTCATAGCCATTGGACAAGCCTAGCTAGTTATTCCTTCACAAGGTGTCATGCTGACCAGAAACTTAAACATGATGATGCACACACTTGGGTGATTGGATTTGGCTCAAACTTGGTTTAGTGGAGTCATTTGGGTGTGTGAATAGGCAAAACAAGTTTCAAGGCAAATGGGATCCCCTATCATGCACTTGCTTCACAATGCCCCCTTGCTGCATCCAAACTTTGGGAATTTGGCTAGACAATTGATGGTGGAATTTGGTGTAGGCCAATGGTATGATCATATGAGATTGCACAAAAAGTTTCACCAGCAATGGATCAACAGAAATGGCACTCCCTTCACAAAGCTCCATTCTGCCCCCACAGAAAAATGATTTTTTCTAGAGGAAAAATCCACTTGGGCCATGAAATGTTTTTTGAGAATTTGGTAAGACATGGAATAAAGATAATGTGGGAATTATTTGGGGATTTATGGAGCAATAAAAATATGGGTTGCTTCACAAACATCAAATAATAGGAATATCCCTATTATTGGAAAAGGAATATATGGTTTGAATAAAATGGTGGCCTTGATGGGATGGATCAATGGAATTACATGGAAGGGCTTGGAATCAAGGTCCACTTGAGCATGGAAAGAAAATATGCTCAAGTTTTAAGTCCAAAGAGGTGCTCAAAATCCAATCAAATGGAAAATCCAGAAATAAACCAGAAAAGTTTTTGGAAAAAGAAAGTTCCAAAATCCAGGATGTCACACACTATCACTATCTATTGCGCTTGATCCTTTGTAAACGGCAAAGCCGGAGAGATTGGCAACCTCTCTGTACTCTTTGGGAGCAAAGTTATTTGTTTCTGTGTGCAGGTCCACGCGAAGGAAGTGATTATCATAAACGACGCCTCATTTGGCGAACCACCTACTTGTCATCGTTGGATTCCTACGGGAGACAATCTTAAACCTTGGTATCTTTGCCAAGGGAAATTTTCTGCTGTGCTACATCTCAACCTTCTACTTGGGGTAGCCAACGAGGAGCACTACTTCAGTGCCATCACCAACCACCTAGGTAAGTTCTTCAGCTGGAACTCAAGTTCTTGATGCCTTCCACCCGGAACTTCGATATCCCTCTACAACCCATTGTTTGAGCTGAAATTTTGAGAAAATACTCCCTGGTATGTGACTCATCCACCCCTCAAATTAGATTTTTTAATCGTGTCTTCATTTTTGAGTATTTATTAGTTCTTGGTGCTGTTCATATGAGCTTGTATGCATGTGTAGAAATTTATTTTCCAAATTTTTATGCAAGTTTATGCCTTGGGTAAGTGAGTATAGTATATTTCCTCAACTCATTTTTTCTTAAATCCTTGTTTTTGGAATTTGTCAAAAATTTCAGAAATAAGGTTGCTAGGAAAATGTCTTGGAAAGAAGAAGAACGAGCGTACCAATCGAGTTACTAGAGCTTCAGCTTCATCCTCAACTGCTAGGGTGAGCTACAATGAAGATCATGTGCCCCTAGATTTGTTAGAAGAGACAAGTCCGACACGTGCAATGACGTATCTGTGCCAAGTTTTCCATGAAGCTGAAGGCATCGAGGAAGAGTTTTATAATCTTTGCGCTAATGCAGGTTTGACACGGATTGCAACATGCCATTTTACTCAGTATCGTAAACACACCTCTTATTTCATTAATAGTTTCAGATATAATCATGATGCTGGTATTGTTGAGTTTAGAATTTATGATGATCTTTCGACCATGGATGGAAAGATTTTGGCAAGATTTTGTGAAATAATAGGTGTGTTGAACGCTGGAAAGACGGCAAAGATGAACTCTCAGCCCACCTAGCTGAGGACTCTCTTGAACTCTCTTTGCAGCCAAGACACGAAGGATATCCAACGTTCAAAGATTTCCAGCATCTTGTTTCCCCATCTTAGCTATTTCGGGTATTTTATTGCTAGAGGGGTGTTAGCTCGTGACAACACGAGCAAAAGTTCTACGCCGGATGCTGCCATCCTAGTGAACGCCCTCTCAGAGGACAGTAAGTATAATGTGGGTGCCTAGATTGCTCGCCGCCTTGCTGCTAATAGAAACAAGGGAGATCTCTTTGGTGGCGTTTATGCCACACTTATTCTTGGGTCTCTTGAGCGCACCGCTGATACGTCTAAAATGTATCTATAATTTCTGCTTGGTCCATGCTTCTTTTGTGTGATATTGCTATGGTATTGATACACTTTCATACACTTTTGATCATATTTGGACTAACTTATTAACTCAGTGCACCCCAGTGTCAGTTCCTGATTTCTGCTGTTTTTCTATTTCACGTTTCCCCCATATTAAAAGTGCTCCAAAAATTCGGGAAAAATCCAATAAAAAATCAGCGCTTCGGAAGCTTCGGGAATCACCAAGGAGGGGCCAGAGGGGACCCACCAGGGCCCCAGGCGGCCTCCCGGTGCGCCCTAGGGTGGAGCCGCGCCAGGGGGCCGCCTAGACCCCTGGTGGCCCCCTGGCTGCCACCTTCGCCCATATATTCTCCGTGACGCGAAACCCCCGAAAGGGGAATCCTTTTTCGCGATCTCTCCTCTGTTCCGCCGCCGCCGCACTTCCAAGATCGGGAGCACCAGGAGACCTCTTCCCGGCACCCTGCCGGAGGAACCACCTCCGGGAGCTTCTCCACCACCATGGATGCTTAGCGGATGAACCGTGAGTAGTCCACCTTGGACCATGGGTCTATGATCAGTAGCTATGTGATGTTCTCCTCCCCTCTTTGTTCTTCATGGATTAGACCTCGTGAGCTGCCCTACATGATCGAGGCACATATGTAATCTTTCTGCTGTTTCTATGTTGAGTTTGCTGGGATCCGATGGATTATGTGTGACACCTGGTTTTTGGCCCCCTTTTTGTTTGCAATTTTATTTGCTGGTTTTCTGGATTTGGATTTTTATTTTCCTGAGTTTTCCAACTCTTTTGGCCTTGATCACTTGGGACTAATTTTTCTTCCTAGGCCAAGTGACTTCTGAACCCCTTCACCTCATGGATATGATCAAGCTTTGATCATCCATGCCCTTGCCATATTTTTATTCCTCAAGAAATCCCTTTTTCATTAAGGGAATTAGCTCATTTTCCCCTCCTTTTTGAAGCTAGCCTCACCTCTGCTATTCCTATTGCCGTGAAACTTTTTGTGGTGAACAATGGGTTCATGCCTCATGATGATATGAAAAAACATAAGCAAGTTCAGTACCAAAATAACTCCCTAGAAATTCATTTCCATTTCTGGTCAGAGAGGCACTTTTTGAAGCAAGTACCCTGTAGACTTATCCATTTGCTTTGAAATTTTTACCACAAGACACCCTCCTCGATAACCCCTGCACACCAAGTTTCAGCCCCAAAATCCTAGGAAAACTCCCTGGAGAAATTCTAAAATATGAACTTTCAGCCCACCTGCAAGCCTCCCAAGACCTCACCTCCACTACTTGACGTTGGTTACACGCCAAGGACATGGTTTGCACGCCCTGGACGCCCTCAGTGCACGCGTGCCCAGGGTGAGCATGCGCACTGCCGGCCACAGACGTGCTCTGGCCATGGCCGTGCTGTTGCCATCACGGGCACGCCTCACTCTGTCGCCATCTCGTGTCCACAACCCCCACCGTACACCCGTGTGCCACCTGGCCCTGCCGAAAGCCCCGCTGCTCTCCGTAGACCACGCCGTCACCGCCATGATTCCACCAGGGGACACGCGTGGTGGCCACTGTGGTCAGCACGCCTCCGCTCGGCCTGTGGCTGCGTCTGCGCGTCCATAGCGTCGCCGCACCACCCGTGCGCCACATGCCCCTCAAAGCCGCGCCTCCCGCCTCCTGTTTCGTCGACCCAGGTCGCCGCAGCGCCATGGCTGCTTCCGCCCCATGGTTTCCGTCGACGCAGGGCGTTGGGGAGCGCACGCATGCGCTCTGCGCCTCCACTAGAACCTACCAGAGCCGCCGGGAACAGCCCGAGCTCATCCACACGAGCACTGCTCCAACATCTTATCCTCGGCGGCAACCGCGACGGAATCCCGAGCTCCCCCTTTAAATTGGCCCTCGCCCTCCGCTTCTAGGCACCACAACCCACCTCGCACTACTCCTATAGAGCTCAAACGCAGAGGAGACCGGCCGGGGAGGCCCCAGGCCGGTGATCACACCAGAGCGCCGCCGCCACCGGAGCTGGACAAGAAGCTAGTGAAGCCGTCCGACCACCATTCGCGGAGTTCCGGGTACGTGGCAGCTCGCCATGATCTCCTGCGTCCTTTCCCCTAGCCCTAGGAAACCCCCGAGGCCTCCTCGCCGGCGAACCACCGTCGCCGGAGCCGCGACCTCTGTCCCTCTCTCTGTTTGTGTTAAACCCGACACCCTGGCCCCACCCGTCAGCCGCACTAACCCCCCTACGAACCGGTATAAGTGGAGACGCCAGCGCAGGTTTACGCCTTCGACGTGGCTCATCGTGAGATTTTCCCAAAAAATTGATTTAAACCTTTTAAATAAGAAGTTTGACCCAACTTTGACCACTCATATCTCCTAACCTACAAGGCCAAATGAGTTTATTCTTTTTGCTAAATTTTTGTCTTGAGCTCCTCTTCAAGTTGGCAAAGTTTGGGAGCTTGACTCTCTGTCTAGGTCCACTGGACAGACGGTTTTTGCCTTGGACTTATATTGCTTTGCCACTTGTTTTTATTTTCAGAAGGTGACCAAGTGCTTGCAGGAGACCAGGAGTTCAAGGACACTCCATTTGACCAAGGCAAGCCAGAACATTCTGGTCATGAGGAGCTTGAGTTGCCATTTGATAATTTGGAGTATTTAATTTGGATCGTTGCCTTTAAGTTAATTGCTAATTAAATGCACCATGACATGCTAAGTTGAAATTGCTATACTAGTCCATACCCGCTGATCATTTCCATGCTACCCTAGTGCATATTATCACTATGCTCATTTTGTCATGCTTATGCCGGAATTGTTCATGTGATGATCATGCTCATGCTTGGATGCCATGTTCATTTAGTTCATATCATGCCATGCTAGTTGTTAGCATTATGTTCATGCCATGTTGCTATGTACCTTTCCTGTCATAAGAACTAATCATTGGAATCTAATGAACATAATAACCGTTGAGCAAGTGCCACCGAACCGAGCTTTATCCGTGCAACCACATTTGTCTGTATGGGCAGGCCTTAGCTTGGGCTATCGTTGTGCCTTCTACGGGTATCACCAAAGAGGGGAGGTTATGCACCCACGCTACCTTGATCAGGTAGGTGGTGATAATCTCGACATCCAAAGTTATTTACCAGGGGGTCCCTGCGTGGGGGACAAAGTTTATAGACCACGTGTTGGTCAGGGCCATGTGATGGTCAGTGTCGGAAGAACACAGGGATACCCAAGACAGTGTGTCGGTGATACCGTATGGAGGTTACGCGGTAGGAAAGTTTCGTTGGATAAGTCCTAGCTCGCTCTTGCGGAATGAGTTCCAAGGATCCTGTGGGACAAGTTCCGGGGTGCTGAGTGGAGGAAGAACTCCATAGTGTGGGTAACATGCACAAAATCTGTAGAGTCACAATCTATTCGAATAGCCGAGTCCTCGATCATGGGACACAGTTCGTACTAGGTCAGACGATGGTCAACACAAACCTGTATAATAATAATGATGCTGAGTTGCTGGTCATGTGATTGGTTGGGTGGTAACAGAGGACACCTAACCCGTTGAGTGGTCGTGCGACGACCCATATGATGATTGGTCATGAGATGACCCGGATGCCGAGTTAGGATGACTCAGAGGTAAGCGACACGGTCATGTGGTGATCGTGAATTATGATTTATCCTTGCTCTAAATATTAACTTGCCATGTTGCCATGTTATTGTCTGCATTCTTGCCATTCTATTGTTTGTCCAAATGAATTGGCTGTTGTGAGCTTGCAAGTACATTCAATGTACTGACCTGGCGTGTCATGCCAGATGCAGGAGAAGCCGTACCTGAAGAGTTGGTTGTGACGTACTTCGCGAACTAGGACGTTTACCAGCAGTGTCCTTGTGGAGTGGAGCTCCATCACCCCGTTATTCCGCTGTCGTAGAGTTCTTCATCGATCGTATTGAGGCCTTGAGTTGTGACATAAATAATGTTGATAGTGTTGCCGCACGAGATGTGCCGCCATGCCTCGTAGCAGTTTGTATTCCCAAACCTTTGTACCTGTATAATTATTAATGAAACGGTTGTATCTGTACCAATATGTTGTGCATTGCCAGAAAACTTGATCTTTGGGCTGGCAATGTAAGGTAAACCGGTTGCTCTGAGCCGGGGTGCCACATTATGAGACTATTTTCAGATTGTGTTTGAGTAATATATTTGATTCTCCTCTTTTATATTTATGTTCTTGAGTAATTCTTGCATGTTCTCCGTTGCTGTTTATTGCATTGGCCAAGTAGTAGCTAGTGACTCCAAGAGGGAGCGTTATGAATGATTGTGGGTTCATGCCCCCTGATGACTATCTTGAGTGACAGAAACATGAGTCTAGGGGATGTGTTGTCTCCACAAGGGAGAAAACAATGATGCTTGTACTTGCGAGTGCAATGATTGTTTACTTTACAAAAAGTTCTTTAATGCAATTGTCTGTTGCTTTGAGTTTACACTTTGGGTGGGATTCGCAACTTAATACCAGCGAGATGTTCTGGATAGATATCTCAAGGTGGATGATTAGTAGGTAGATGCAGATGTATTTCGGTCTACTTGTCTTGGCGCACCGCCCATGCTTTTGAGCCTCTTTCTTTCTTTATAGCATAGTTAGCATTGGCTTGCGCACATAATCCTGTCAATTGCCCAGATGTAATTTTTTTACCTCGCATAGATATTTTATCGTCTTTTGGGAGAGAGACATCACTAGTGAACATCATAGGACCCCGTTCCATATTAAAAATATTGTTTACACCTTCAATTTACTTTCAGTATTTACTTTCCGTTGCCACTATTATTATCTCTTGCGTTGATCCTTTGTAAACAGCAAGGCCGGAGGAATTGACAACTCCTCTGTACTCGTTGGGAGCAAAGTTATTTGCTGTGTGTGCAGGTCTAGGTCAAGGAAGCAACTTTTGTCTTAAAAACGGTGCCATTGTTTCCTTGCCACCTACTTGTCGATCTTGGAGTCCTACTGGTCGATCCTCAACCTTAGCATCTTCGCTAAGGAAAATTTTCTTCTACGCTACATCTGAACCTTCCACTTTTGGTAACCAACGAGGGGCGAGAAGTTCTGTTGCCGGGGAAACTATATCTGTCAACTCGCGAACCAACAAAAGCAATTTTTGTTGACGCTGCCGGGGACTGCACTCTTCAAGATAGGAGAGTTGCACACTATCTTTTATCTTTGCTTTTTAGTCTTGTTAGTTTACCTTTCAATTTGTGCTTTAGTGTCCTGATACGGTGAGGATAGTTCTCTCACTTCTCGTTGGTTACCCCAAGTGGAAGGTGAGATGTAGCGTAGCAGCAAATTTCCCTCGGTGAATATACCAAGGTTATCGAACCAGTAGGACTCCAAGAGATACAGGAAGGTGACAACGGCGCCAGAAATTATCTTCGGGCTAGATAGTTGACGTGGACCTGCACACAACAAAAAATAACTTTGCTCCCAACGAGTACAGAGGAGTTGTCAATTCCTCCGGCCTTGCTGTTTACAAAGGATTAACGCAAGAGATAATGATAGTGGCAACTGAAAGTAAATTGATGGTGTAAACAATGGTATGAAGATGGACCAAGGTCACGTGATTTTCACTAGTGATGTCTCTCTCCCAAAAGACGATAAAATTGCTAGCGAGGTAAACAAATCACAGTTGGGCAATTGACAGGATTATGAAGGCACCGCAATGCTAACTATGCTGCAAAGAAAGGAAGGGCTCAAAAGCAATGGGCAGTACGCCAAGGTAAGTATACCAAAATTCAACTGCATCTACTACGAATCATCCACCTTGAGATATCTATCCAAAACATCTTGCTGGTATTAAGTTGCGAATCCCACCCAAAGTGTAAACTCAAACCAAAAGACAACTGCATTAAAAGAACTTTGCGTAAAGTAAACAATCCTTGCACCCGCGGATACAAGCACCGTTGTTTTATCCCTGGTGGCAACAACACATCCCCTAGTCTCAAGTTTCTGTCACTCAAGCCAGACATTAAGGGGATGAACCCACAATCAAGCATAACGCTCCCTCTTGGAGTTGCAATAAATCACTTGGCCAAAGTAAAATACGGTAACGGAGAACATGCAAGAATTTACTCAAGAACAAAATATAAAAGAGAAGAATCAAATATATTACTCATCAGAATCTGAACATAGTCTCATAATGTATCAGATCCCAACAAACTCAGCATAGCAACAACAGAAAATTACAAAGGTGCCTCAATCATGTGAGGCAGCTCACGAGGACTCGAAAGTGGAGGCACAAAGAAGGAAGAGATAGATCACATTGCTACTGGTCATGGACCCATGGCCCTAGGGAAACTACTCACGGTACATACGGGAGGCCTCCATGGCTATGGATGGTCTCCCGGAGGGGGTAGCTTCTCCCGACAGGGTGCCGGAGCAGCTTCTCCAGGCATCCCTGATCTTGAAACGGTGGCGGCGACGGTACAGAGGCGAGATCGCCAAAGAGGGATCGATATTAGGGGTTTCCGTCAGGGGGGGTAAATATAGGTGAAGGGGGGCACCGAGAGGGGCCACAGGGCAGTCAGGAGGGTGCCTGGCGTGACCTAGGGTGGGGCCGCGCCACCTGCCCTCCTGGATTCCTGGTGGTGGCCCTCCTTCCCTCCTTTGGTGATTCCGGAAGCTTTCGTTGCGCTGATTTTTTATCTGATTTTCCCGGATTTTTTGGAGCACTTTTAATGGCCGGAAAACCTGAAATACAAAACAGCAGAAAACAACAACTGGCAGCTGGGTGCACTGGGTTAATAGATTAGTCCAAATATGCTCAAAAGTGTATGAAAGTTCAAGCAAAACATGGCAAAGTCACACAAAACATGCATGGAGCAAGCAGAAATTATAGATACGTTTTGGACGCATCAACATCCCCAAGCTTAATTCCTGCTCGTCCTCGAGTACGTAAATGATAACAAGCATAATTTCTGTGGTGACATTCCACACAACCATATAAGGACTTTTAAGTAAATCAATCAAAGCATGCAATTCAATTCAAGTCTTAACAAGCAAGAGTCTATATTAGCATTGACTCAAGCAACAAAAGAACAAAAGGTGCAAGAGCTCTCGCTGTCCGTGACTCGAATGTCTCCAGATGGTGTTTGCGTGCAAGAAGGGGATAGGGAAATAAGAGAGAAAAAATAAGGTTGTTGAGAACAACTATCTACTAAAGTTTCACACTTAGTCTCCTTTGGATTCTTATCTTGACTCATCCCCAGATCACTAGCCACGTACAAGTCAAACTGATTCACTCCCTTTCGATATTTTGAGCACTCATGCAATGGATGAGCGTGAGCAAGAAAGTTGACACCTAAAAGGTGAAACAGAAAGAAGGTGGAGGAGGAAGAAAAAAAAGGTGTGAAAGGCTCACATCAATGAGGACAATCATAGGCGAGAGAAGGCCATATCATAGATATGATGTGAGGAGTAGGGATTGCCAAGAAACATATGCACATGTGAGCTAAAAGCTCTCCAAGGGAACTAGTGGGGGTGCATCCAACTTACTTGCTCAAGAAGACCTAGAGCTCGTTTGAGGAGGCTCATCATTGGAATATACAAGCCAAGTTCTATAGTGTGAAGGTCACCACATAGCTATATGTATGATGATGATCTCTATGGAGTACAAGGGATAGAGGATGAAGTACTAGTGTGGATCTCTCAAAAGGAATAGTAGTGTGCCCCCTTCTCTATTTTTATTTCTTTTTCTCTTTTTTCTATTTTTTTGGATTTTTTGGTGGCCTCAATGGCTGTTTCTATTTAACTCTCATTTGTCCTCTTTGGGTTCTTTTGATTTTGTCCTCTTTGGGATCTTTTCCTCACTTTAGGGGCAACACTCTATTTTACAAGAATATAGGAGATCTTTCACACTTTACAAAGGTACTCACATAAAGAAGATATAACTATCATGATGCGAATGTATGACATGAAGATCAAGTCATGAGAAGGTGGATGTTGCATGGCAATGTATCTCGGAAAGGCTATGGAAATGCCTTGTAGGTAGGTATGGTGTCTGTTTTAAGGAAAGATATAAGGGGGTTTATGATGACAGAGCGTATCGTGCCAAGGGTTTGGATGTACCGGCGAAGGTGGAAGCTAACTCTCGGAGTGAGAAGAGAGCAATGCACGGCACATGAGAGTCTAGAAAAAGAATAGGTGGGTGGAAGTGTCAACTTTCGAATACTCACATTAGTCCGAAGAACTCATGCACTTATTATTGGTAACTCTCAGTCTAATCAGGAGGTTCATAAAGAGACAAGTACCGCGAGGAGGAGTGTATGGGGGTTTGGTTATCCTTGCGCATCCTCGACTCATGGTACGTGAGTGTTCTTTAATATTCGAACCCTCCAGAGGTTAGTGATTCATCTAGTAGCTAGAGTTCTCAACAGGGGTTTTTGGTTTTCGAAAAACACACGGATTGCCCAAAATACGACATCTATCACTAATAGGCTCGAGCTCTTGGCACCAGAAGTTCAAACATTACTCTAATCAATACCTCAAAACTATTGCAAGTTACTACTACAAAGAGAAAAGCAACTTCAACTACCTACTTCTAGTCAAGACACAAAACTCAGTGCAACAGGCAAACTCTCTAACAAGATAAAGCATGCAACCTATAGAAAGTTCAACCTAAAACAAAAGAAAAGCTCTAGAAAAACTAAAGAACTACAACTAAACAAAGCAGCAGCTAAGAATAGAAAAAGAACAAGTCACAGCTAAAAGAATAAGCATGCAAATCCTATGAGGAGTTCTAATTCAAGCGGAGCGTGTATCTATCTGTAACACCCCAGGTGTCACGCTACAGTAATCACCTTGTGCTAATGCCAAGACACCTTGATTAACTTGTGATGATCATCTTGATCAAAGCTTGTTCAAATTCAAACCAAATTTTTTTTTAAGATACAAGTGGAAATAAAACTTAATCCAAAAATATTGCAACCACTTTTATTAAATGTCTACAAATCAGTAGGTCACAATAAAATAGCAATGGTATTTTATTGCATTGTTTAAATATTGTAAACAAAATAAAAAGTGCCAAAACCAGCCACTTTTAATACTTTTTAAATGAAACAAAAATCCAAAAGATTTTATTAATGCCTCAAGCTTTTTATAGCAGTGTGGTAGGTTGCAGCAGTGATAATGGGGTAAGTCCCACATTTTATAAAAACCATTTGTTTCCCAAACAAAATATAAACAGAAAAAGAAAAATAGAGAACAATAGAAATAAAAATGAAAACCCTAAATACCGCCCAGGGCAAGACCCAACCGGCCGGCCCAGCAACCTCCCTCTCTTCTTCTTCCCCAGCCACTCTTCCCCTTCTCAACGTCAAAGTAGCGACCGAGGGCACTGTACTCGTTGAGCCAGCTCGCCGGCCGCGTCGCTACAGCATCGTGGGGGGATAAGATGGCCACCTCGGCCCCTCCCTTGGACCCTAGATCTTGCCCACGCCATATCCCCTCCCCCCTCTCTGTTTCGCTCCCGCCCGAGCGGCCGCCATGGGCGCGACTCCATGGACACTCGCGGCTACCTTGCCCCTTAGCCCCAGCCAACTTGTCTATGTGGTCTGTCGTCTCCGTATACACCCCTCTGAGCGAGGAATCGAACGGGGACGCCCCACGGCCGCCCCCCTTTTCTCCTCTTCCTCTCCTATTCGTCTTCCCCGAGCCGCCCGTGTAGGCATCGTCGCTGCGCAGTCGCCATGGACGCGGCCACTGCCCACCTCAGGTCCGGCCAATGTGTCCAGATGCAGAAGCATGGTCTTCCTCATCTCCCCGTGCAACCATCCGTCGCCGGGCCGCCGCGAATGCCGGAATTGCGCCGCTTCCTCCCGCCACGGACGAGCTGCATCGTCTTCAAATCGCTGCGAGGAGCCCATCCCCGAGACCGCTGCGCACCTCTACCGACTCGCTGTGAGCCCCATTTTTTCCCCCTCTCCCCTTCGTCGAATCCGCGCTATAGAGCCCTCCCTCGCCGCGCTCCGGCTGCAACTCGTCCGCCTTGGTCCGCCTTCACCGTGCGGCTCGCCGCGGTTGCCTGCGGCTGCCGTGCCGTGGCCCGGCCGCGGCCCAGCGCACGCGCGCCATGCCTCAGGTGCTCGTCGCCTCTCCGGCCGCCCCTCACCGCCTCGCCGTGCCCTCTGCTGGCCATGGCCGCTGGCGCCCTGTATCGTGCGCGCCCAGCCACTGGAGGGGCATGGGTTTGCCTTCGACGGGCGGGGCCGGCCCTGTTTTGGTTAAGGGCTAACCCCCCTACTAAGTAAAAAAAACTGTTAAAATTATATGTATTAACCCCCCTCACATAGCCACTTACAGATGGGCCCAGTCCATTATTACATTAAATAAAACTGTCATCTGCACATGTATCCATGACACCTAGGCCCCACCTATTGTTTAATTAGATAAAACATTTTTTAATAAATAATCACTCCATGACATGTGTGCCATTTGTGTTATTTGTTTAAATAAAACTGAAACTAAATGTCCCTATATATGACAAGCAGGTCCCACTGGTCAGTTTGACCAGTCAAAGGGACTTGTGGATAATGTTGCTTTTATTGTTAAAAGAAATTCAGAAATTGATTTAAAAATGATTTAAACTTTGAATTTGAATATCTTTTAAACCGTAAGTCAGATTCAAAAACTTTATACATGAAAATTGATCAGAAAAATATAACGACTACGAATACGCTATCCGTATAACCACCACACCCCTCTAACACAACGAACATCGACATCCCCCCCCTCCGGACCGTCTGTCCGATGATTTGTCCGGTACCGTCAAAGTATCCGGATGAATTTATTCTGAACACGAAAGTTGTTCAGAATAGTTCAACTAACACGGATACACCCCTCTTATGTTTGTCGGATGTCCACGACACCTCCGGCATGATCCCTTCCCCCTCCGGACACCCTGTCCGGTAATCATCCGGAGCCGGTATTTCATCCCCGGATGAATTCCCGCTCCGAGCAATGTGCATTGCACTGCGTTAGAATACCGTTAACATTGCATACGTCATGTTATTCATCTGTTTGCTATGATTGCTTTATATTTACTGTTTCTTCCCCCCTTTGTTCTCCGGTAGACCCCGCTGCTACCGCTGACTACACTCCTGCCGTGTACGACTACTTCGTCGACGACCCTGCCCCTACCTGCGAGCTTCCAGGCAAGCAGAGCCATTCTCTTCCCCAGATATCGCCTACCTTTCCGTACTTTCTTGCACTAGGCATTGTTACTCCTGCTGCTACGTTACACTTCTATTCAATTGCATAGCCTGATTTTGTCGCCCCTTGTTGTACCTTCCTTTTCCTATGCTGCCTGCTATAACTATATATTATATTCAGCAGTGAGCCCTGCGCATAGTTAGCTAGGATTAGATAGCGGGCCGTGATCACTCTGGGAGTGAACACGAATATGATTTATTAACTGTAACAGGTACGGTACAATGCAGACACCGCCTAAGGTCCCCTAGCTCGGCTCTGCCGAGCCACCATCAAGTGTGAGCTATCGAGGAGTAATCCTCGTACCTCCACTCGTTGCTGACTCTGTATAGCCGCTCTAGGTACCTGAGCAACGGTTGTCCTTAAAGGTAAGAAAGTCGGGTGACCCAACGGTGCCCGCGAGAGGTATTGCGTCGGGAACGACAGGGAGGGTACGGCCGACGTTAATGGCGTGCTTGGCCCCTGCTCGTATCTCGCGAGAGTTACCAAACTACGAAAAGTCGAGCTCTACCAAGAGCAAACGCGAGACAAGGTAAGGAGACGGTTCACCTTGTTGGTAACCGCAGTGACTTGGTGGGATGTCAGGGCAGGCACCGATGTACTGGTGGTCCTGACTGTTGTCGTTGACCGCGGGTCGGTTAAGTCGAGGCAACGATAACGGTTGTCACGGAGGTTAATTAAAATGCTAAATGGTTCGGCGGATGTCTTGAGTAGCCTTTTGGCTTGTATGCACTACCTACACATGGGACGAGGAGTGTGGGCTCCCCTGCATCATAGTCTCGTTCGAGGGTCTTCAGACGTCAGAAGTACCGCGGGCTGATTGCCGGGAAGTGGTGTTGTCTTCTCTGCTCGAGCGGTGTATTTGTATTTGCTTTGATTTTGCTTCACCGTCCAGTCACGCACCATGCAGGAGTACGTTCGGGTTAGGGTCCAAAGCCCGGCGTACATAGGATATAGTCCTGCGGATGACCTCTCTGTTGATTGCCGAAGGATGGGCTACTCTGTGTCGGATAGCTTCGGTGGGGTGTTCCCTAACAAGGTGTACGCCACCCTGGAGATCCGAGCGTCGTAGAGTCACGCCAGTGCACCCCTGCAGGGAAGATTAATCTATTCGAATAGCCGTGTCCACGGTAATAGGACGCTTTATGCTGAAGCTGGATCTTACCACTAGAAACTACTACTATTAAACTGTATGGTTCCGGGTCTTCTTCCTCGCAGGGAGTCGAGGAAGGGAACTCGGAGGCATTATTATTATTAATTATCACAACTTACTATTATACAATGCTGCAGCAACTTCTGTTTCATTGTTATTACATTCATGTTATTGAACTGTTGGTTGTTTCTCTTCTCATGCTGCAAGACATCGTCAGAAGATGCTAGTCTTCATTAGGCCTAGCTTCTTACCATTATTCTGATGTCTATCTTGCAGTCCACTATATATAGTCTCCCCTTTCCATTTGATACAATGCATAATGCTTAGTAGCGTACGTAAGACTCGCGGGTATGCTAGATACTCACCTTTGCTTTATTTCCCCCTTTATGTTTTTCCTGATCGGTCGCTGCAGTCGACGTTGGAGCCCAGGAGCACGAGTACCCCGGAGGCGCCTACTACTACGTTGAGTTCCCCGTTGACCAGGAGTAGTTTGGAGGTTCCCAGGCAGGAGGCCTCGCCTTTTCGATCTGTTGTTATTTGTGCTAGCCTTCATAAGGCAACCTTGTATTCTTGTGTCTGTACTCACATATGCTTCCGCTAACTTTGTGCTCTCGAGCTGTTGTATTCGAGCCCTCGTGGCCCCTGGCTTGTATTAAACAACTTGTATTATTTTATTTGTAGAGTTGTGTTGTGATATCTTACCGTGAGTCCCTGATCTCGATCGTGTACCTTGCGTGTATGATTACTGTACACGGTCCGATTTTTGGGGCGTCACAAGTTGGTATCAGAGCCGACTGCCTGTAGGACACCCCCTTCCAACTCCTTGGTAGAAGTCGAGTCTAGTCCTTGCAAAACTAATTTACTAACAGTGTCGTGTGGCTTATCGGCCCACGTCGCAAAATGGGTGGTATTAGGATCTTTTTCTCCGTACCATTACTCTGGGACTCTGCTCTCTCATCCTTTCGGGTTAAAGATTTTTCTAACTCTGACATTAGGTTCTCGTGACTGCTTCCTCCTGGAGATCCCCTCATTACAGATGATCGCTTGCTTCACGAGAAGATTCCGGAGATTACTCTCCGATAAAATTCCCGAGACCATATGTGTCGATCACATTTACAATTCCCTGCCACCGATAAGGCCGTAGGTATAACCACATACACCTTTCGTTCATCCATTCAATACCAGTTCATCTTGTGTTCACAAGATACATCGAAATACTTTCCGTTGTTTCGGAAATCCTTTGAGCCTACTGCATTGCAGCTTCTTTTCACCCTGCGGATAATTCCTCACATTTAACGTGGATTCGTTCATCCTAAGTTGTTCCTGTGATTCCCAAAATACTTTGAAATACTATTCGATCTCGTGAAGATCCTTGGAAGCCTACTGCTTTGGAGATTCTTCTTACCTGCTTCATTATGGTTAATTCCATATGTCTGAGTATTCTTCATTGACACCCCTTTTCATTGTCGTCCTGATCTTGTTGAATCATTATGTGTGCGGGTGCCCGCAATCATCAGTTGACCCCTACAAATTCATTCTTCCATTTCAGATGTCATTCTAGACCTGGGCTGGTTCTCGGTAAATCAAACCTAAATTGATTAACCGTCAAGCTTCTATTCAACCTATTCATGTTTGATCGATGTATCTGAATCTTATACACCGATACGGAAGTCATGATTCCGTTGTACTTAAGCATCGAAATATTCAGAGGCTTCTATCATCCGATGCTTTTGTATTCTTTCACCTTATGGGTGAGTACCGATACTCACGCCAGACTCTCTGTACACTACCTGACCTTTTGGGTGGATTACTACCTACCGTCCCCTTGAGCCCTAAGTCATTCATGAGTTTTTCCCTGATATTGGATGCCTCTAGAGAATGATATCATCTACTCGGTGTCGTCAGCCTTCTGCTTTCGAACTGATATCCATCGCTTATGCTGTTTGCCGTATGGGTATCGAAATGCCCCGATGGGTTAACTCTATGCTTCCCCTAATCTGTATGAACCGAAACTTCTGCGGGTCACACTCTACTGGTGTTATGCCAGATAAAATTCCAACACGACAACTTCATCAAAATCTATAAGTGAATGAAAGGTATTGCATTGAAGAAGTGGGAGTCGACCCTGAACCTTTGTGTTCATGCCCATGGATACTATGTAGAACTTATCATGAAAGATTCTCGTAAAGATAATTAACCACCTTGTTATGAATTCTCTACACTTATGATCCACCATTCTACCTTCGAGTATTACCCCTGGTATCTCGAGGATATCATGTCTTTGCACTACATCCTATGAATTGTGATGAAATAATGCCTATCCCTGTCATAGCCATTTCATGGTTCTGGTTGTCGTCAACCGGGAACACTGATTACTTTTTCTTCACCATTCCGTTTGCTTGATGTCGCCGTTGTTCAATTATATTTTCTTGAAACCTTTTGACATGATGTGTCGTGGTCATCATCGACATTTTGACTTATCCCAAGTGTTACTTGGATGCATCGTGAGAAATACCATCCTTGCCCCTCGATAATTTGTGTTATCATCGACAACCTCCTTTGACTCCCTACCAATACAAACTTGGTCATTTATATATTGCTCTGCTTTCCCTTGGGAAAGATATACACGTGATACTGGTGTATCATCACAGTTTCCTTTCCATTGGTTTGTTTAACATTTCTTGTGATATAAATTATCCGAGCAGTGATAATTCCCTGCAGATGTAAACACTTCGATGTACTACTTTGTTCGTACAACCTGTTACTACTGTTGATAACATTTCGGTAACCACCGATGGACGAGAACTTTGCCTATTGGTCCGCCTCGTCTTAACGAGCAGGAAAATGGTTCTCTTTGTCCCTCGCCCTTGGTACCGACTTTTTTGCCGACATAGCTAACAACGTGTTCTCTGATTTACCTTGAAACTTGATCGCATTTTTTGTCACCACCCTTCTTATTCAATGTGGCACCATAACCCACAGTTCCACAGGATCGAAACCTGACTCTCTTGTACCTTTCTGTTCTCGAGGTTATTCCTCTTGCTTGACCTCGTATGCTAATCACGAGTCCTCTACCTTGTGATATTCAGTTCGATATCAGACTCAGTGTTTATGCATGATGCTTTGGACCCCTTTTCATCCTCCGTTATCATCGGCGAATGCTTGCATATCCACTTGAATAATTCTCATGCCTTCTTTTGTTTCTATCGATGTATCTCCCTGAGTTTAACTCGTGAGATACTTTATACCCCATTCCCTTGGACAGCCTCGGTTGATTACCCTGGTACCGATTCGACCCCCCTAAGTATGCCCCTTCTACCCTATCCGTAAGTACGATGCAACCCCGAAAGAAGAATGACCACTCAACGAGATGCACTGATGCAGAGGAATGAAGACATCAACGAGAAGGATCAACACCTTCGATAAGGACAACAAGCACCAGAAGAATCATTAGAATACGAAACCAAAGCTTTACCCCTCTCACTACCTATAATTCTCGGGACGAGAATTCTTTGTAGCGGGGGAGATTTGTAACACCCCGGGTGTCACGCTACAGTAATCACCTTGTGCTAATGCCAAGTCACCTTGATTAACTTGTGATGATCATCTTGATCAAAGCTTGTTCAAATTGAAACCAAATAAAATTTTCAGATACAAGTGGAAATAAAACTTAATCCAAAAATATTGCAACCACTTTTATTAAATGTCTAAAAATCAGTAGGTCACAATAAAATAGCAATGGTATTTTTGTGCATTGTTTAAATATTGTAAACAAAAAAAAAGTGCCAAAACCAGCCACTTTTAATACTTTTTAAATGAAACAAAAATCCAAAAGATTTTATTAATGCCTCAAGCTTTTTATAGCAGTGTGGTAGGTTGCAGCAGTGATAATGGGGTAAGTCCCAAATTTTATAAAAACCATTTGTTTCCCAAAAAAAATATAAACATAAAAAGAAAAACAGAAAACAATAGAAATAAAAATGAAAAACCTAAATACCGCCCAGGGCAAGGCCCAATCGGACGGCCTAGCCACCTCCCTCTCTTCTACTTCCCCAGCCACTGTTCCCCTTCTCAACGTCAATGTAGCGACCGAGGGCACTGTACTCGTCGAGCCAGCTCGCCGGCCGCGTCGCTACAACGTCGTGGGGGGATAAGATGGCCACCTCGGCCCCTCCCTTGGACCCTAGATCTCGCCCACGCCATATCCCCTCCCCCCTCTCTGTTTCGCTCCCGCCCGAGCGGCCGCCATGGGCGCGACTCCATGGACACTCGCGGCTACCTTGCCCCTTAGCCCCAGCCAACTTGTCCATGTGGTCCATCGTCTCCGTATACACCCCTCTGAGCGAGGAATCGAACGGGGACGCCCCACGACCGCCCCCCTTTTCTCCTCTTCCTCTCCTATTCGTCTTCCCCGAGCCGCCCGTGTAGGCGCCGTCGCCGCGCAGTCGCCATGGACGCGGCTACTGTCCACCTCAGGTCCGGCCAATGTGTCCAAATGGAGAAGCATGGTCTTTCTCGTCTCCCCGTGCAACCATCCGTCGCCGGGCCGCCGCGAACGCCGGAATTGCGCCGCTTCGTCCCGCCACGGACGCGCTGCATCATCTTCAAATCGCTGCGAGGAGCCCATCCCCGAGCCCGTTGCGCACCTCTACCGACTCGCTGTGAGCCCCATTTTGTTTCCCCCTCTCCCCTTCGTCGAATCCGCGCTATAGAGCCCTCCCTCGCCGCGGTTCGGCTGCAGCCCGTCCGCCTTGGTCCGCCTTCACCGTGCGGCTCGCCGCGGTTGCCTGCGGTTGCCGTGCCGTGGCCCGGCCGCGGCCCAGCGCACGCGCGCCACGCCTCAGGTGCTCGTCGCCTCTCCGGCTGCCCCTCACCGCCTCGCCGTGCCCTCTGCTGGCCATGGCCGCCGGCGCCCTGTGTCGTGCGCGCCCATCCACTAGAGGGGCATGGGTGTGCCCCCGACGGGTGGGGCCGGCCCTGTTTTGGTTGAGGGCTAACCCCCCTACTAAGTAAAAAAACTGTTAAAATTATATGTATTAACCCCCCTCACATAGCCACTTATAGATGGGCCCAGTCCATTATTACATTAAATAAAACTGTCATCTGCACATGTATCCATGACACCTAGGCCCCACCTATTGTTTAATTAGATAAAACAATTTTTAATAAATAATCACTCCATGACATGTGGGCCATTTGTGTTATTTGTTTAAATAAAACTGAAATTAAATGTCCCTATATATGACATGCAGGTCCCACTGGTCAGTTTGACCAGTCAAAGGGACTTGTGGATAATGTTGCTTTTATTGTTAAAAGAAATTAAAAAATTGATTTAAAAATGATTTAAACTTTCAATTTGAATATCTTTTAAACCGTAAGTCAGATTCAAAAACTTTATACATGAAAATTGATCAGAAAAATATAACGAATACGGATACGCTATTCGTATACCCACCACACCCCTCTAACACAACGAACATCGACATCCCCCCTCCGGACCGTCTGTCCGATGATTTGTCCGGTACCGTCAAAGTATCCGGATGAATTTATTCTGAACACGAAAGTTGTTCAGAATAGTTCAACTAACACGGATACACCCCTCTTATGTTTGTCGGATGTCCACGACACCTCCGGCATGATCCCTTCCCCCTCCGGACACCCTATCCGGTAATCACCCGGAGCCGGTATTTCATCCCCGGATGAATTCCCGCTCCGAGCAACGTGCAATGCACTGCGTTAGAATACCGTTAACATTGCATACGACATGTTATTCATCTGTTTGCTATGATTTCTTTATATTTACTGTTTCTTCCCCCCTTTGTTCTCCGGTAGACCCCGCTGCTACCGCCGACTACACTCCTGCCGTGTACGACTACTTCGTCGACGACCCTGCCCCTACATGCGAGCTTCCAGGCGAGCAGAGCCATTCTATTCCCCAGATATCGCCTACCTTTCCGTACTTTCTTGCACTAGGCATTGTTACTGCTGCTGCTACGTTACAATTCTATTCAATTGCATAGCCTGATTTTTTCGCCCCTTGTTGTACCTTCCTTTTCCTATGCTGCCTGCTATAACTATATATTATATTCAGCAGTGAGCCCTGCGCATAGTTAGCTAGGATTAGATAGCGGGCCGTGATCACTCTGGGAGTGAACACGAATATGATTTATTAACTGTAACAGGTACGGTACAATGCAGACACCGCCTAAGGTCCCCTAGCTCGGCTCTGCCGAGCCACCATCAAGTGTGAGCTATCGAGGAGTAATCCTCGTACCTCCACTCGTTGCTGACTCTGTATAGCCGCTCTAGGTACCTGAGCAACGGTTGTCCTTAAATGTAAGAAAGTCGGGTGACCCAACGGTGCCCGCGAGAGGTATTGCGTCGGGAACGACAGGGAGGGTACGGCCGACGTTAATGGCGTGCTTGGCCCCTGCTCGTATCTCGCGAGAGTTACCAAACTACGAAAAGTCGAGCTCTACCAAGAGCAAACGCGAGACAAGGTAAGGAGACGGTTCACCTTGTTGGTAACCGCAGTGACTTGGTGGGACGACAGGGCAGGCACCGATGTACTGGTGGTCCTGACTGTTGTCATTGACCGCGGGTCGGTTAAGTCGAGGCAACGATAACGGTTGTCACGCAGGTTAATTAAAATGCTTAATGGTTCGGCGGATGTCTTGAGTAGCCTTTTGGCTTGTATGCACTACCTACACGTGGGACGAGGAGTGTGGGCTCCCCTGCATCATAGTCTCGTTCGAGGGTCTTCAGACGTCAGCAGTACCGCGGGCTGATTGCCAGGAAGTGGTGTTGTCTTCTCTTGCTGGAGCGGTGTATTTGTATTTTCTTTGATTTTTCTTCACCGGCCAGTCACGCACCGTGCAGGAGTACGTTCGGGTTAGGGTCCAAAGCCCGGCGTACATAGGATATAGTCCTGCGGATGACCTCTCTGTTGATTTCCGAAGGATGGGCTACTCTGTGTCGGATAGCTTCGGTGGGGTGTTCCCTAACAAGGTGTACGCCACCCTGGAGATCCGAGCGTCGTAGAGTCACGCCAGTGCACCCCTGCAGGGAAGATTAATCTATTCGAATAGCCGTGTCCACGGTAACAGGACGCTTTATGCTGAAGCTGGATCTTACCACTAGAAACTACTACTATTAAACTGTATGGTTCTGGGTCTTCTTCCTCGCAGGGAGTCGAGGAAGGGAACTCGGAGGCATTATTATTATTAATTATTACAACTTACTATTATACAATGCTGCAGCAACTTCTGTTTCATTGTTATTACATTCATGTTATTGAACTGTTGGCTGTTTCTCTTCTCATGCTGCAAGACATCGTCAGAAGATGCTAGTCTTCGTTAGGCCTAGCTTCTTACCCTTATTCTGATTTCTATCTTGCAGTCCACTATATATAGCCTCCCCTTTCCATTTGATACAATGCATAATGCTTAGTAGCGGACGCAAGACTCGCGGGTATGCTAGATACTCACCTTTGCTTTATTTCCCCATTTATGTTTTGCCTGATCGGCCGCTGCAGTCGACGTTGGAGCCCAGGAGCAGGAGTACCCCGGAGGAGCCTACTACTACGTCGATTTCCCTGTTGACCAGGAGTAGTTTGGAGGTTCCCAGGCAGGAGGCCTCGCCTTTTCGATCTGTTGTTATTTGTGCTAGCCTTCTTAAGGCAACCTTGTATTCTTGTGTCTGTACTCAGATATGCTTCCGCTAACTTTGTGCTCTCGAGCTGTTGTATTCGAGCCCTCGTGGCCCCTGGCTTGTATTAAACAGCTTGTATTATTTTATTTGTAGAGTTGTGTTGTGATATCTTACCGTGAGTCCCTGATCTGGATCGTGTACCTTGCGTGTATGATTACTGTACACGGTCTGATTTTTGGGGCGTCACACTATCGCACACAAAAGAGTAAGTAAGCTGGGATATAACTTGTTACTACAACAAACAAAGCTAAATAAAACTAAAAACAAAGCAAAACCTAGGAGCGAGACGCTCCAAGAATAGCACATAACGCATGAAGTGATAAAAATATAGTGTAACGAGAGACAAACTGACAATTGTTGATGAAGAAGGGGATGCTCGGGCGGATCCCCAAGCTTAGACACTTTAGTCTCCTTGAATATTTATTGGGGGTGCACATGGGCATCCCCAAGCTTGAGCGTTTGACACTCCAAAATCTTCTTTCATCATCTTCCATCGCACACTTGAAAACTCCCTTCATACATAACTCATTGTAGACTGATTAGAGAGGTTAGTACCCTACTAAAATAATTTTTACTCTACTGAAAATAAAGATAATATTGAAGAGCTACTTTTTCTCAAGATTTCCAAAAAAAATTTCAAATAAAAAGCAAGCTTAAGATTTACAAAAGTAAGGAGAGACAAAACGTGGCAGAATCTGTGAAAAAAAAACAGCAGATAGAAACGAATTTTTTAGGGGTACTTCTGCAACTCAAATCAAAAAACTCAGAACATACGGAAGTTTCGTAATTGTATAGAGCATTCCGTGTAAAATATTCAGCTCAAAAAGATGAACTGGGATTTTTCTCTTATTTTTCTAGTCACGAGGACAGAATCTGTTTTCTGGACAGCATGTCACAACTTTTACTTCCCTTGCCGTATGAGGCTATAAAAGGCACAAAGATTGAAAAGTAAAGATACAATGATTTTGCTACAGTAGTAACAATCATCAAGACCACTAAAAACAGAAGAAAAGAACAAATAAAAGCCTAAATTCGTTGCGGGCTGCCTCCCGAAAGCGCTTCTTTAAAGCCATTAGCTAGACTTAATGCAAATAGATCAAGTCTATTAAAGAAAATAACTAGCCCGTGTGACGGACTCAAAAGGTAACTTAATCTTTTTCCTAGGGAAATGTTCCATCCCTTTCTTGAGAGGGAATTGGAATTTTATAATCCCTTTTTTCATATCAATAACAGCACCAACTGTGCGAAAAAAGGACGTCCCAAAATAATTGGACAAGAGGGCTCACACTCAATGTCCATAATAGTGAAATCAACGGGAACATAATTGTCATTGACAATGATAAGAACATCGTCGATCTTCCCCAAAGGTTTCTTTACGGAAGAATCAACAAGACAAACACCAAAAGAACAAGCATCAAAAGGTTTCAATTCAAGCATATCATACATTCTTTTGGGCATAACAGAGGTACATGCTCCAACATCACAAAGAGCATAACAAGAGAAGTTATTCAATTTGATTTTTATCATAGGATCCCAACCATCTTCTAGCTTCCTAGGTATGGAGGTTTCTAGTCTAAGCTTCTCCTCTCTAACTTTGATTAGAGCATTGGTGATATGCTATGTGAAGGCAAGATTAGGTGTGCTAGTGTGGGGGTCTCTAGACATCTTGTGTAAAAAACCAATAACTTTAGATAAAGTGCAGTTGTCAAAGTCTAAGTCACTACTATCTATCAAGGAGGTAGTGATATCATTTAAGCTCACTTGTTTGAAAGACTCTATGTTCATAGAGGTTTCTTCATCTATGGTTGAGGTGGTAGCATCACCATTGATAGGTCCAGTGGGACTAGGGGTGTGATGGGTGCTAACAGTTTGGACATCCTCGACTACTTGGATAGTAGCTACTGTGTGGTAGGTAGGAAGGCTCTTAATTCTATCCTGTTCCTCTTTTTCTCTAGCCCATCTTTCTTTGAGTTTAGCCATCATCCTAATATTTTCATTGATTTGTAACTGGATAGCATTGATAGGAGTGACCTTACTCTCCTCAAGGGGAGAGGTTCTGATTTTTAACATCTCAACATCAAGGGCTAAGTTATCTACCTTCAAACAAAGATTATCTAATTTAGCTAGTTTTTCTTCCACATTCTTGTTGAAGGCTTTTTGGGTAGTGATAAAGTCTCTAAGCATACTCTCTAGTTCAAAGGTGGGGTTCTTGTTGCTAGGGTAGGTGTTGTTGTTCCCATAAGTGGATGAAAACGTTCTAGGATTACTAGAAAAGTTTCCCCTATAAGAATTATTGTTGAAGTTGTTTCTAGAGATAAAGTTCACATCTACTTGATCCTAAGCAATCAAAGAATTTAAAGGAACATTTTGAGGATCAATAGGAGACTGCTTGGTAAGTAGAGACATGATAAGGTCAACCTTTTCATTTAGAGAGGAGATCTCCTCGACAGAATTTACCTTCTTACAAGTTGGAGATCTTTCGGTGTGCCACTGAGAGTAGTTCAACATCATCTCATCAAGTAGCTTTGTAGCAGCACCTAGTGTGGTTGACATAAAAGTTCCTCCCGCGGATGAATCTAACAGGTTCCGCGAGGTAAAGTTGAAGCCTGCATAAAAAGTCTGGATAACCATCCAGGTAGTCAGTCCATGTGTAGGGCAGTTCTTGACGAGCTTCTTCATACGTTCCCATGCCTGGGCAACGTGTTCATTATGCAATTGCCTGAAATTCATAATGTTACTCCATAATTGAATAATTTTAGCAGGGGGATAGTACTTCCCGATAAAAGCATCCTTGCACTTATCCCAAGAATCTATGCTATTCTTAGGCAAGGATTGAAACCAGATTTTAGCTTCATCCCTCAAAGAGAAAGGAAAAAGCTTAAGCTTAACAATTTCACCATCTACTTCTTTGTACTTTTCCATATCACAAAGCTCAATAAAATTATTTAAGTGCAAAGCAGCATCATCTCTAGCACCAGAGCATTGTTCTTTCATAACAAGGTTTAGAAAAGCAGGTTTAATCTCATAAGAAGGTGCTGAAGTAACAGGTGTAGCAATAGGAGTGCAGATAAAGTCATTGTTGTTGTGACTAGTGAAGTCACACAACTTACTGTTTTCATTGGAACCCATAGTAACAGCTGGTATTTTTGGTATTTTTGATAAAGGACACAAAAGTAAGAACTGAAAGGTAAACTAAAAAGACTAAAAAGCAAAGATAAAAGATAGTGTGCAACTCCCCTATCTTATAGACTGGAGTCCCCGGCAACGGCGCAAGAAATTAGCTTTATACGGTGAGGATAGTTCTCTCACTTCTCGTTGGTTACCCCAAGTGGAAGGTGAGATGTAGCGTAGCAGCAAATTTCCCTCGGTGAAGATACCAAGGTTATCGAACCAGTAGGACTCCAAGAGATACAAGAAGGTGACAATGGCGCCAGAAATTAGCTTCGGGCTAGATAGTTGACATGGACCTACACACAGCACCAATAACTTTGCTCCCAACGAGTACAGAGGAGTTGTCAATTCCTCCGGCTTTGCTGTTTACAAAGGATTAACGCAAGAGATAATGATAGTGGCAACTAAAAATAAATACTGAAAGTAAATTGATGGTGTAAACAATGATATGAAGATGGACCAAGGTAACGTGATTTTCACTAGTGATGTCCTTTCCCAAAAGACGATAAAAGTGCTAGCGAGGTAAACAAATCACAGTTGGGCAATTGACAGGATTATGAAGGCACGGCAATGCTAACTATGCTGCAAAGAAAGTAAGGGCTCAAAAGCAATGGGCAGTACGCCAAGGTAAGTAGACCAAAATCCAACTGCATCTACTACGAATCATCCACCTTGAGATATCTATCCAGAACATCTCGCTGGTATTAAGTTGCGAATCCCACCCAAAGTGTAAACTCAAAGCAATAGACAACTGCATTAAAAGAACTTTGCGTAAAGTAAACAATCCTCGCACCCGCGGATACAAGCACCGTTGTTTTATCCTTGGTGGCAACAACACATTCCCTAGTCTCATGTTTCTGTCACTCAAGCTAGACATCAAGGGGCTGAACCCACAATCAAGCATAACGCTCCCTCTTGGAGTTGCAATAAATCACTTGGCCAAAGTAAAATATGGCAACGGAGAACATGCAAGAATTTACTCAAGAACAAAATATAAAAGAGAATAACCAAATATATTACTCATCACAATCTGAACATAGTCTCATAATCCATTAGATCCCAACAAACTCAGCATAGCAATAACAGAAAATTACAAAGGTGCCTCGATCATGTGAGGCAGCTCACGAGGACTCGAAAGTGGAGGCACAAATAAGGGAGAGATAGATCACATAGCTACTGGTCACGGACCCATGGCCCAAGGGAAACTACTCACGGTACATACGGGAGACGTCCATGGCTATGGATGGTCTCTCGGAGGGGGTAGCTTCTCCCGACAGGGTGCTGGAGCAGCTTCTCCAGGCAGCCCCGATCTTGAAACGGCGGCGGCGGCGGTATGAGGCGAGATCGCGAAAGAGGGATTGATATTAGGGGTTTCCGTCATAGGGGGTAAATATAGACGAAGGGGGGCACTGAGAGGGGCCACATGGCACTCAGGAGGGTGCCTGGCGCGACCTAGGGTGGGGCCGCGCCACCTTCCCTCCTGGCTTCCTGGTGGTGGCCCTCCTTCCCTCCATTCGTGATTCCGGAAGCTTCCGTTGTGCTGATTTTTTATCTGATTTTCCCGGATTTTTTGGAGCACTTTTAATGGCCGGAAAACCTGAAATACAAAAACTGCAGAAAACAACAACTGGCAGCTGGGTGCACTGGGTTAATAGATTAGTCCAAATATGCTCAAAAGTGTATGAAAGTTCAAGCAAAACATGGCAAAGTCACACAAAACATGCATGGAGCAAGAAGAAATTACAGATACGTTTTGGACGTATCATGTCCTTTATCAAAAATAAAAAAAATAGTTAACTTGCTAGTAGTTGTCATTATGTCATGTCCTTTTTCCTTTGGTGAAGAAGAAGTGCTCACCTTTAAACAAAGAGGTGGTGAAAGTCTTAAAGATGCCTGGTATAGAATTAATGATTCTCAAAAAAGGGCCACCAAGAAGCAATCCACTACTATCCTGCTTAGAAACTTTTATGTTTGAATTACTTATTGCAATAGGTTTATTCTAGATACATGGGAATTTCCTAGAAGTCCCAGTTTGGGAAGCTCTTAGCATTATGGAAAATCTTGTTGGAAACCTCCCTGTTGCTAGCATTCAAGAGGAAATTACCCTAGCTCACATTATGAAAAAACTTGAAACGATAGAGCTAGAGATGCCAGGCATTAATAAGATAAGTGAGTTGGATCGTAAGTTTCAAAGGAATTTGAATAGACTCGATAGCTCCATGCATAAAATTTTCAAAACCTTGGAGACCATCAAATCCAATGACTTGGACCCTTCTAGGATTCATAAGATTGAGGAAATCATTGACACTCTAGGAACTACTTTCTCCTCAATCAAAACCAAAAAGGTGGAAACTCCGACAAAGAAGGAACCTAGGTTCATTTACGTTCCAAAGGATCCTCGTTTCAAAAATAATCTATCTATTGCCAAAGGGGTTGAAACTGTGAAGACTTTGGAAGAGATACCTCTCTTTAATAGAATAAATGAGACTCCAATTGATCTTCCACCTTTTTCTTTTATCATCCTAGAAGTATGTTTCTTAGGCCTTTATTTTAAAGACCTCTTAAGAGTGGTTGTACTATTTAAGATCTTTTTGATGATCTTGATGATGGTTCAATTGATACAACTTGATCTATTTGCATTAAGCCTAGCTAATAGCTTTAAAGAAGTGCTTTCGGGAGGCAGCCCGCAACGAATTTAGGTTTTCCTTTTTGTTTTTCTTCTGTTTTTAGTGGTCTTCATGATTATTACTACTGTAGCAACATCATTGTGTCTTTACTTTTCAAGCTTTTTGCCAATTATAGCCTCATATGACAAGGGAAGTGAAAGTTGTGACATGCTGTCCAGAAAACAGATTCTGTCCTCGTGACGGGAAAAATCGCAGAAAAATACCAGTTCGTCTTTTTGAGCTGAAATTTTTACACAGCATGCTCTATACAATTACGGAACTTTCGTATGTTCTGAGTTTTTTAATTTGATTTGCAGAAGTATGCCTAAAAAATTCTTTACTACCTACTGGTATGTTTTTCACAGATTCTGTCCTGTTTTGCCTTTTCTTCGTTTTGCAAACCTTAAGCTTGCTTTTTCTTCGCAAACACTTTTTGGAAATCTTGAGAAACAGTAGATATTCAAGAATATTCTTATTTGCAGGAGAGAAAAAATTTATTTTGTTATGGGTACTAACCTCGCTAATCAGATTATGATGAGTTATGTATGAAGGGAGATTTCAAGTGTGCGAGGGAAGATGATGAAAGAAGATTAAGGAGTGTCAAGCGCTCAAGCTTGGGGATGCCCCCATGCATCCCCAAGAAATATTCAAGGAGACTCAAGAGTCTAAGCTTGGGGATTCCCCCGTGCATCCCCTTCTCCATCAACAATTATCAGTTCGTCTTTCGTTTCACTATATTTTTATCACTTCATGCGTTATGTGCTATGCTTGGAGCGTCTCGCTCTTAGGTTTTATTTTTAGTTTTCTTTAGCTTTGCTTGCTGTTCATAACAAGTTAGAACCCAGCTTTCTTTGTGTGGGAGAGAAAGACGCTCCACTTTCAAAATCTAGAACACAACATATGATTCTTCATGCTTATCTTTGTTGTTCGTGTTCTTTATCTTTTTCATAGTTACTGCTATGTTTAGCTCTTAGTTTTCATGCTTATCTTTTTAAAGATCTTTTGTTTAGTTTGTTGCTATAAATCTCTTGAGTTTTCATGTTTATCTTGTTCAGAGAGTTTGCCTGTTGCACTGAGTTGTGTGTCTTCACTTGGAGTAGGTAATTGACGTTGCTATTCTTTTGTAGTAGTAACTTGCAATAGTTTTGAGGTATTGCTTTGAGTAATGTTTGGACTTTTGGTGTCAAGATCTTTAGCCTATTAAGTGATAGATGTCATATTTTGGGCAATCCGTGTTTATTTTCAAAACTTACAAAATTAGTTTAGAACTTTAGCTACTAGATGGATCACTACTCTTTGGAGGGATCCAATATTAGAGTACACTCATGTACCATGAGCCGAGGATGCGCAACGATAACCAAGCCCCCATACACTCCTCCTCGGGGTACTTGTCTCTTTGTGAACCTCCTTATTAGATTGAGAGTTACCGTTAATAAGTGCATGAGTTCTTCGGACTAATGTGAGTATTTGAAAGTTGACACTTCCACCTTCCCATATTTTTCTAGCCTCTCTTGTGTGGTGCATTGCCTTCTTCTCACTCCGAGAGTTGGCGTCCACCTTCGCCGGTACATCCAAACCCTTGGAATGATACGCTCTGTCATCATAAACCCACTTATATCCTTCCTCAAAACAGCCACCATACCTACCTATCAAGGCATTTCCATAGCCTTTCCGAGATATATTGCCATGCAACATCCACCTTCTCATGACTTGATCTTCATGTCATACATGCTACTTTCTTGAACGATGAGTCGCATGCTAGTTGGGCCTTGCCCTAATCATTGCTACATGACGCGCTAGTATCATTGCATACCCTGCTACACTTGCAGAGGCATACATTTGCATACTTCATGATAGTTTCATTTTCTTTATGATTCGAGTATCTTGTAAAGTGTGAAAGATCTTCTATACTCCTTGTAATATATAGAGTGTTTCCCCTAAAGTAAGAAAAAGATCCCAAAGAGGACAAATGAGAGAGATAGAAAGAGCCATTGAGGCCACCAAAAAAATACAAAAAAATAGAAAAAGAGAAAAACAAATAAAAAGAGAGAAGGGGGAACACTAATATTCCTTTTGAGAGATCCACACTCGTACTCCATCTTATATCTTGTACTCCATAGAGATTATCATTCATGCATATAGCTATGTGGGGACCTTTACACTATAGAACTTGGCTTGTATATTCCAATGATGAGCCTCCTCAAATGAGCTCTAGGTCTTCTTGAGCAAGCAAGTTGGATGCACCCCCCCACTAGTTCCATTGGAGAGCTTACCTTGACTCATATGTGCATCCGTTGCATGGCAATCCCTACTCCTCACATTATATCTATCATTTGGCTTTCTCTTGCCTATGATTGTCCTCATTGATGTGAGCCCTTCTCACCTTTTTGACTTCTTCCTCCACCATATTTCTCTCTTTGCCATCCTAAGTGTCAACTTTCTTGCTTACGCTCATCCATTTCATGAGTGCTCAAAATATCAAAAAGGAGTGGATCATTTTGACATGTACCTAGCTAGTGGTCTGGGGATGAGTCAAGATAAGATTCCAAAGAAGACCAAGTGTGAAACTTTAGTAGATTGAGTTCTCAACACAAAAATACCTTTTTCTATTGTAATCCCTATCCCCTTTCTTGCACGCAAACACCATTTGGAGACATTCGAGTCACGGACAGCGAGAGATCTTGCACCTTTATGTTCTTATGTTGCTTGTTTCGATGCTAATATAGACTCTTGCCTATTATGACTTGAATTGGATTACATGCCTTGATTGCTTTACTTAAAAGTTCTTATATGGTTGGTAGCATGTCACCACAGAAATTATGTTTATTATCATTTACCTACTCGAGGACGAGCAGGAATTAAGCTTGGGGATGTTGGTACGTCTAAAACGTATCTATAATTTCTGCTTGCTCCATGCTTCTTTTGTGTGATATTGCTATGGTATTGATACACTTTCATACGCTTTTTATCATATTTGGACTAACTTATTAACTCAGTGCACCCCAGTGCCAGTTCCTGTTTTCTGCTGTTTTTCTATTTCAGGTTCCCCATATTAAAAGTGCTCCAAAAATTCGGGAAAAATCCAATAAAAAATCAGCGCTTCGGAAGCTTCGGGAATCACCAAGGAGGGGCCAGAGGGGACACACCAGGACCCCAGGCGCCCTCCCGGCGCGCGCTAGGGTGGGTTCGCGCCAGGGGGCCGCCTGGACCCTTGGTGGCCCCCCTGGCTGCCCCCCTTCGCCCATATATTCTCCGTGACGCGAAACCCCCGAAAGGAGAACCCTTTTTCGCAATCTCTCCTCTGTTCCGCCGCCGCCGCGCTTCCAAGATCGGGAGCACCAAGAGACCTCTTCCGGGCACCCTGCCGGAGGGAGGAACCACCTTCGGGAGCTTCTCCACCACAATGGATGCTTCCCGGATGAACCGTGAGTAGTCCACCTTGGACCATGGGTCTATGATCAGTAGCTATGTGATGTTCTCCTCCCCTCTTTGTTCTTCATGGATTAGAGCTCGTGAGCTTCCCTACATGATCGAGGCACATTGAAATCTTTCTGTTGTTGCTATGTTGAGTTTGCTGGGATCCGATGGATTATGAGACTATGTTCAGATTGTGTTTGTGTAATATATTTGATTCTCCTCTTTTATATTTATGTTCTTGAGTAATTCTTGCATGTTCTCTATTGTTGTTTATTGCTTTGGCCAACTAGTAGGTAGTGACTCCAAGAGGGAGCGTTATGCATGATTGTGGGTTCATGCCCCCTGATGGCTAGCTTGAGTGACAGAAACATGAGTCTAGGGGATGTGCTGTTGCCACAAGGGAGAAAACAACGGTGCTTGTACTTGCGGGTGCAAGGATTGTTTACTTTACGCAAAGTTCTTTAATGCAGTTTTCTATTTCTTTGGGTTTACACTTTGGGTGGGATTCGCAACTTAATACCAGTGAGATATTCTAGATAGATATCTCAAGGTGGATGATTAGTAGGTAGATGCATATGGATTTCAGTCTACTTGTCTTGGCGTACCGCCCATGCTTTCGAGCCTCTTCCTTTCTTTATAACATAGTTAGCATTGGTTTGCGCACATAATCTTGTCAATTGCCCAGCTGTAATTTGTTTACCTCGCATAGCTATTTTATCGTCTTTTGGGAGAGACACATCACTAGTGAACATCATAGGACCCCGGTCCATATTTCCAATATTGTTTACACCTTCAATTTACTTTCAGTATTTACTTTCCGTTGCCACTATTATTATCTCTTGCGTTGATCCTTTGTAAACAGCAAGGCTGGAGGAATTGACAACTCTCTATACTCGTTGGGAGCAAAGTTATTTGCTGTGTGTGCAGTTCTAAGTCAAGGAAGCAACCTTTGTCTGAAAAACGGTGCCATTGTTTCCTTGCCACCTACTTGTCGATCTTGGAGTCCTACTGGTCGATCCTCAACCATAGAATCTTCGCTAAGGGAAATTTGCTGCTACGCTACATCTCAACCTTCCACTTTGGGTAACCTACGAGGGGCGAGAAGTGCTCTTGCCGGGGAAACTATACATGTCAACTCTCGTACTATCAACCGCACATCCTGATGATGAGCCTTTTACTTTTATAAGCTTTGACCTTGCTGCCATGAAAAGGCATGAGTTTGTTACTACGATTTCCGAGTTTTGTAACCTTAATTATATTCTGAGGTTTGGACTGACCACTATTCGGGAGATCCGGCTACCTGCTCCCCTTTTGTTTGATTATACTCGCAGGAGCGGATGGTCCTTCAACGTTATCCAGTTCGATGAGTTCGTGGCCCAGCAACAGTTTCATAACCCCATGGAGGGGGTTGTGCCCGATGAGGAGGATCCCATTACACAGAGGGGTGAAGGATCTTCTTCTACTTGGAGCGCAGAGCCTTCTTCGTGGGTGGATCCCAGGACTTTGGTCTACGCACCAGAAGCGCCGTACGACCCGTGGACGCACCCGTACTACCCCGGAGATGGAGGCTCCTGTGGACCGCAGTAGCCGATACCAACTTAGGCCAAAAGCCTAAGCTTGGGGGAGTACGTGCCCTTCTCCTCTTTCCATTGTACTTTCCGTTCTGTGTCGTTCACTTTGATCTTTTTGAAGTTTTTTCCTGTTCTTCTTTGTTCTCTTAATTTGCAAAAACAACAAAAAGATTTATCCTTTCTTTTTCTTTCGTTCAACCTTTGAAAACCCCAAAATGATTTCCTTTCTGTCTTTAGTTAGCTTTGTTTGCAGAGTTCAGATTGAGTCTGTGATGGCATTTGCACTTGATTATATTTTCCTACGTTCGATCGTGCAAGTGATAAGGCAGTAATAACGAAGATCGACGGAAGGGATGCAACAAGGAAAATCGGTATGAACTCTTTTTGTTTCTACTTTTGTACATATGCACGAGTTATGATCTAGAGACCAACTTGTAGCGACATAGTGCTATGTTTACAATGCTTTCCAAGTGGTTCATGCTTTCTTTGTGGCTAATCTCAAATAGCTAGAGTGCATAATGTGTTGTTGAAATGATTTACATGCATTGCATTGTTCATGGTTTGGCATATTGAAGTGGTATTTCCCTTTGGGGAATTCTTTGATTGACTTGGCACATGTTCACACATGTGTATGACTAAAAAGTCTATCATGCCTTGATGATCTTTTTATTTCAGAATAGTTATATCACTTTCATTCCCGATTCAATGTTGCTTTGTCGCTCTGCATGATTATGACCGTTATTGCTCTCTAGTTGGCCGCTTCCCAGTCTTTTTCTAGCCTTTGCTTGCACTAAGCGGAATTCTGCTTGTGCATCCAGAATCCTTTCAGACCAGTTATTCCAGTTTAGTCCACCATACCTTCCTATATATGGTATTTACCCGCCATCCCTAACGAATACTTTCTTGTACCATCTCAAAATTCATTCCAAAGTTTCCTTTTTGTAACTGTACAACCTCATGGTGCGGTGAGGGAAAATCAGTATCTTCCATGCCAAAAAAAATTTTACTCCTTGACAAATTTTTAATTAGTCAAATTTATGTGGCAGAGGTCGGTCTGGAGAATGCCAATTCTCACTTGTTTCAGAATTTATAAAAAATTACACTTCCCCCATACTTGATGATGGAATGAAATGGGTCAAATGCTGCTAATGATTGATGGAACTAGAACTTTCCTTCCATACTTGAGGCAAAATAAAAGGCACCATAGATCGTCAAATGATAGATGGATAAGGGAACATAAGTGTAAGCAAAAAAGCATGGGAACCGCCATTAATGTGGTTGGTATGGGAGATATTGAGAAACCTTTACCGTCTATCGTTGACTGGAAAGTTGCACTTCCCAAAAGAATTTTATCTCTGTTTTCAAAAACCACGAGCTCTGGTACTTGTTTAGTATTTACTTCCTGCAAGCCACGGTTCGAGAGTGTCCCCTTCTTTCTTCAAAGCACCAACTAGTGAGAGCATAATTTTCATTCTGAGTGTAATGTGCATTGTCCCAAAGTACCACATTGTCTTTTGCATGATTGTGATATTACTTGTTCTGAAATTCTTAGTTCTAGTCTCCTTTAAAACTCCAGAGGAGTTTCTTCATTTATGTTTGGCTTATCTCATGGAGGCTAGCGAGATACCACTTTAGTGTGTTCAAGTTATGTGCATTGTGATCCTGTCTTGATTTTTAGTAGAAAATTATTTACTTTTGGTTGGTTGTGATTGATCAGATGAAAGAAGGATTGCTTCGTGCATTGTCCTTGTAGCATTGTTTCAATACTTGCTAAACTGTTTTCACAGTGCATGCTTATATCCATTTAATGAAGCAAAAGAGTTTGTCAAAGTTTTCTTTCTCGCGTCCAGTTCATTGAACTGAATTCTTTGAGGACAACAAATATGCTAAGCTTGGGGGAGTTGATATGTCTCAAACGTATCTACTTTTACAAACATTTTTGCTATTGTTTTGGCCTCATTACTGCATGATTTGAATGAAACTAACCCGGACTGACGTTGTTTTCAGCAGAGCTTCCTGTATAGTTTTCTTGTGTGCAGAAATATGGATTTTTAGGTACTTCGGAAAATTCCCAGAAAAATCACGGAAAATCCACGTACCCGGAGGGACCCAGGACCAGAAGGTGGGCCAGAGGGGAGACAGAGGGGCACCAGACGCCCTGCTGGCGCGACCACACCCTGGCCGCGACGGGAGGCCGCCTGGGTGGGTCCCACCCCCTCTGGTGACCTACCTTGGCCCCTATTTTTATCCGTCGCGAGGAAACCCCAAAACATAAGTAGTTTTCCCAATTACCATCGCGGAGCTTCCACCTTCCTCTGTTCTTCTCCGGGAGGGCTAATCTGGAGGTTTTCTTGGCCTCCGGTGAGGGGAGACCATCGCCATCGTCATCACCATCGCCACTCCATCATCCCTTCATGACTTCGCCTTTCATGTGTGAGTAATTCCCTGCTGTAGGCAAAGGGGCGGTAGGGATTGGATGATTTAGATCATGTAATAGTTCGTCAGATTGTTGGGGGCATGTTTCCTAGCATCTACTTTGGTGTTTATCATCTTTGCTACAACTTGTTGCTCTTAATACTTGTCACTTTAGGCGCGAGTGCCATGTTTTGAGATCTGAGCCACATGTGTTTTCATGAGTTTATTTGTGTTCTTGATCCTATGTAAGAGTTGTATGCACCTGTTATAGTCCGGAACCGACGATCCCAAAGGTGACAGCTTGGGACACCAAAGGGGATGGACTATAATTTGAGGATTTTATGTATCCATTGAGTGTTAATTCTTTGTTTCGGTACTCTTTGATAGGAGCACCTTAATCTCCATAAGTTCCTTTTGGACCCGTTCGTAGCGGGTTGATAGGAAAAAAGATGTTGTGCAAGTTCTTATTGCAAGCACGTACAACTACCTTGGGATGCATGCCTAATGTTTGATATTGCCTAGATGATCCTTGCTTTTCTGCGTGCCTTTCCCCGTGTTTGAATCTATTACATGTTCACTCTTATCCAAGCAGTGCCCAACCATCCATCTCCCTAGCCTACAGTGTTTCAATCCTGCTGGTTACTAGTTGTTTACTTTTTCTATTTTACTTTAGCTGTTTAACCTCAACTATTTCCGTTGCCACTATCATTTCCATATCACCGTTGCTATTAACATTTCGTTGCAAGCAGTGTATTTCAGGTGCGGTTGAATTGACAACTCAACTGTTAAAGCTTATAAACATAGTAATGTTGCACATTGTATAGGTGTGCCATTACTAAGTTTGGCATAGCAATGACGCACCTAAACAAAGTGCGCTATTACTATGTGAGCTGGCCAATTTTTTCACCAAAGGCACCCCCTGTGGACCGACTTTTCAATTAGAGAAAAAATAAATGAAAATGATAAAAAATTAAAAAAATAAATCCTTCGAGATGCCCATGTCTTATGTGGTATAGTTGTTAGGAAAATTAACAAACATGAATTTGGACTTTTTTTGCAAAATCTCTCTAGAATTTTTAAATTGGGCATAACTCTTGCATACGAACTCCGATGAAAAAGTCTTTTATATAAAAAATCATCTACTCGAAAAGTTTCATCCAAATCCAACGGGGGGGGGATTGGGACCCCGTTGAAGATTTTTAGAATCCTCATAAACCTAACAGAAAAAAGTTATAATGCTTTTAAGATTTGCAGGCCAAAAAATTGAAAAAAATTCAAACTTAGTAGTGGCGCAAAATTGGCTAGGTGCACCACTAGTAATAAAAAAAATTGAGGAAAAATATTTGAAAAATGTTCAAAATATGATAGGTGACCAATCGGTAAGTTCAAAAAAATGTTCAAAATTTCATCACACCCATGGACATCAACAAGGTCCTAGACATCAACAAAGTTTAATAGGATTGATATGATACATATATCAACAAGTGCATGTTAAGTGAGTTGGGGTTGGAGTTGAATGTAACTAAGAAGTTAAGCGTGCTTGGGTTGTAGTAGTGTGAGGATGGGTGACCCTTGGGAAAGTTTGACCATGGAGGTCAATTAGACTTGAGATTAAGCATAGTGATCTGAGATTAAAAAAATTAAAAAATAATAATTGGATTTTTTTTGAAATTTTTTGTTAGTAGTGGTGCACCTTAAGTTAGAATGTGCGCCACAACTATTTTCCCTCCTTGAAAATTCAAAAAAAAAGAATAAAAAGGAGTTAATAGTGGCGCACCAGAAGAGGTAGTAATGACTCACAAAATGTGTGCCATTACTATTAGTTAGTAATGGCGTGCTAGGCATGTGCGCCATTAGTAGAAAAAGTAGGTGCGCCACTAATGTCCTGTTTTCCAGTAGTGGCTTACTCACCCCCATGACTCACTCAAATTACAATAGCTCGACACAGGCTCAAGTGCTCACTCGCCAATGTGTCGAGCAAAGTACTGAAGGAAGGCTATAGTACTCACTCACCGTATTGATCGGGTACTTACCCAAGGCTACTTCGGACGTCTACTCATTATAAGGTTGATTAACTAAAGGATCACTAATTGAACTTTCGAGTGAGGACTTGACTATGGCACTCGTCCTTGTACTGATCCAGGTTACAACATCACTCTGGATGCCACCTCTACGGCGTGTTGGTATGACCCCGTTGATACATCGGCCAGGCCGAGACTTGCCACAACGCAATTTCACTCCTCATTATACCATACCTACGGTATCAAAAAAATCCCGACGGACGCATTTCGGTCTTAAAATCATTGCAGGAAGTTTGATGGTTGATTAACTAAAGGCTCACTCGATGAACTTTCGAGTGAGGACTTGACTATGGCACTCGCTCTTATATTGACCCAGGATGCAACAACACTCTGGATGCCACCTCTAAAACCTGTAGGTAAGACCCAGTTGATCCATCGGCCGGGCCGAGAATTGCCACAGCGCGATTTCACTCGCGAATGTACCATACCTACGGTATGAAGAAAATCCTGATAGACGCATTTTGGTCTTAAAATCGCTGATGTCAATTCAATTTCGTAAGACCTCCATGGCATGAATCCAACCGACTAGGTTGTTTCCAGGTTCAAGTCAGGGGACTCGAGCTTGATAGTAACTATTTAGGTTTTTTCCACTAGAGCAATTCATTGTACCCGATCACACAAGTGTTCGAGGATCTCTAGTTGAACATCCCCATAACATAGTCATCATGTGAACGGTGTTGATACAGGGAATCCACTACTAGGAAATGGCCTTATAGTGGCGTCCTTTTTTGCCTTTAGTGGAGCATTTCAAATGCGCCACTAAGGACAAGCCAGTAATAAGGCCTTAATACACTACTGGAAAAATAGCTATAGATAATATGGACACTAATGGCGCACCACATGTCCAGTGCGTCATTACTAAATAGAAATGGCGCACCAAGCACAGATGCGCCATTAGTACCCTTACTACTAATGGCGCACTAGAACAGGAGTGCGCCACCGCCAATTCGCTTCTGGACCAGCCCCCCTCCCCTGACTTAGCAATGGCGCACTTCCCGGAAGTGCACCATAAGCCACCAGGGATGCTAATGGCGCACTTCCGGTATGTGCACCATTGCTAAGTCAGGGGAGGGGTGGGCCCAGTCCTGATGACACATCAATAGCGCATGTCCTAGACGTGCGCCATTACTAAGTGTGGAACAGCAATGGCGCATTTATGCACGGTGCACCATTACTGTTCTGGTCCCCCCTCTTTGGCCCCTGGTCCCCTCTCCCAGAGATAGTAATGGCGCACCTCTAGTGGGTGCGCCATTAGCTCCCATACTTAGTAATGGCGCATGTTGGTGAAGGTGCGCCATTACTAAGTCTGGGAGCAGCTAGATATTTTGCAGCCACCCTACCACACTCACTTTCTCCACCTCCACCTCCAACTAGCTTCTCTCGGTTCCTTTCTTCTCATCACCTTATTTACACCATAGATCTACCCAAAATAAGTAGTTGTATCTCCTTTTTTCATTGGTAAGTAAGGTATATCTCTTTATTGTTGTGTAGATCTAGTTTGTCTCTCACGAACACACTTTTTGTCGGTGTATATGTGTGGTGTGATGTGATGATCATGGGGTATATATGTGTGGTGTGATGTGATGATCATGGGGTATATATGTATGTGTGTGTGATGATTGTTTGCAGGTACCTCACATATGCGATAGTTGCCAATATTTTGCCGGAATGTTGATTCATTTCCGTTTCGGTGAAAATTTGGCACACTTTGCATTCTTTTTTGTCCTAATAATTAGGCAAGGTCATGCCAAAAAAAATTTGGTTCTAAAATATCGTTTTTCTCTATGCCCCGCAGGCGACCATGGTTCGCAATATGACCGGAGGCATCGTGGATAGGTTTTTGAGCTCCGCGAAGGCCGAGATGATTCAAAAAAACGAGACGGAGATAAGATGTCTGTGTCGAAGATGCAAGCTGAAGTGCCTTTTGGACCCGGATTCACAAACAATAAAGGGGCACCTGCTCACGCGTGGTTTCATGGATGGCTATCGGTGGCAAGGTGATGAAGAAGATTATGAATTCGTCCAGGGTGGCCGGGCAACAGTAAGCAGAAATAGCGCCGAGGTCGGGCGAGAAGACGAAGAATCTCCCGGACATGATCACGATGCAGGACACAATCATCATGTAGAAGATGTCGGACATAATCATGAGGAAGATCAAGACGAAGGGCATGATCATCATGAAGATGAAGATGCCGGAGAAGACGGCAATGATGGACCATCGTCGATGGACTGGGTGCAGGACCCTCATCTTCAAGAGTTGCTTCTGAACCAGGCGAGTAATAACGCAAGAGCTGCCGCCCGAGAGAAAGCCAAGCTGAATCAACTTGAGATGGACGCAGTTACTCCATTGTATGAAGGATGCAATCCTGAGGATACCCGCCTGAAAGTAGTGCTCATGGCTTTGGAGATGAAAGTAAAACATAAAATGACCGACACATGCTTCGACGAAAACATGTCATTCTGGAAAGACCTTCTTCCCAAGGGGAACATGTGCCCGACCAGTTTCAATGAGGCGAAGAAAATCGTGTGTCCTCTGGATTTACCGCATGTTAGATACCATGTCTGCGTTAACGATTGCATCATTTATCGGCATGAGTACGCGGAGTCTACCGTATGTCCGAAGTGCGGCGCCAGTCGATACAAGCAGAAGAAGAAAGCTCCTCAAAAAACGGTGTGGTACTTTCCGATCATTCCTCGTCTGCAGCGTTATTTCGCGGACCCTAAGCAAGCTAAGCTCATGCGCTGTCATGCGGAAAGGAAGCAACAAAAAGAAGAAGCGGAAAAAAATGATCCAGAAAAAGATAGGATGTTGAGTCACCCTTCTGATGGGACCCAGTGGGAGGCATTGAACTTCGAGGAGGACTTTGGGAAGGATCCAAGGAACGTAGTGTTGGTCGCGAGCACCGATGGAGTCAATCCTTTCGGCAACCAGAGCAGCACATATAGCACCTGGCCAGTGTTTGTGTGCATGTACAACATCCCCCCCTCGGAGTGCATGAAGAGAAAGTACATGCACATGAGTGTGCTAATTGGAGGGCCGAAACAACCAGGAAACAACCTCAATCTGTATCTGGGGCTCCTAAAAGAGGAGCTAGATACGCTATGGAGAACGCCAGTCAATACGTGGGACACTCTGGAAGAAACGTGTTTCCCTATGAAAGCCGCACTGCTCACGACGGTGCACGACTATCTCGGTTTAGGGTATGTCTTGGGGCAGGTGGTCCACGGAGACTGTGGATGCGCTAGGTGCATGGATGACACAACGTATCACCAGCTACCTAAGGATCCCGGGTCTTCAAAAACCGTGTTCATGGGACATCGAAGATGGCTTCCTCACAATGACCCATGGAGAAAACACAAGGATCTGTTCGATGGAACAGCCGAACCACGAAAGGCCCCACGTAGGAGGAGCGGCACCGAAATAGACATGCTGTTGACAAATTGGAAAGAGTGCCCACCGCCAGGAAAGATCAATTCTAAGCGAAAGGCGCCAGAGCCGCTGTTGAAGGTCTGGAAAACGAGATCTGTTATTTGGGACTTCCCGTACTGGAACATCCTTGGTGTGCCAAACAGCCTTGATGTCATGCATATCACGAAGAATTTGTGCGAGAGTCTGCTTGCTACCGTGCTAAACATGCCAGAAAAGACCAAAGATGGGCCGAAAGTAAGGGCAGACTTGGTATCAATGGGCATCAGGGAGGAGCTTCACGCAAACCTCCCTAATGATGATGATGATGATGATGACGACGACGACGACGATGATGATGAGCCACCGGAGGACACGAAAAGTCGTCACAAAGGCAAAAAGGCCAAGAAGCAGAGCGAACATTATTATTGCCCCCCGCGTGCTTCACTCTAAGTCAGAAGGAGATCCAGCAGTTGATCAACTGCCTCCTAGGAATAAAACTTCCTTACGGTTTCGCTGGGAAGATCAGCAGATACCTAGACTCAGCGAAGCAGAGGTTCAGCGGGATGAAGTCTCACGACTGTCATGTGCTGATGACGCAGCTACTTCCAGATGCAATGCGCGGGATCATGGATGACCACGTCCGTGAAACACTATTTGGCCTATGCAACTTTTTTGATGTCATCTCTCGGAAGTCGGTTGGCGTGAGGCAACTCAGAAGGCTACAAGAAGAGATCATGGTGATATTATGCGAGCTCAAGATATACTTCCTGCCTGCATTGTTTGATGTCATGGTGCATCTGCTCGTCCATATCGTGGATGATATCATCCAACTCGGGCCGACGTTCCTGCACAACATGATGCCGTTCGAAAGGATGAATGGTGTGATCAAAGGGTACGTTCGCAGCAGGGCACGTCCAGATGGAAGCATAGCCCAAGGCTTTCTGACCGAAGAGTGCATCTCCTTTTGCACGAATTATCTAGGCATCGATAACCCCGTTGGTCTGCCCATCAACAGGCACCTCGGTAGGCTCGCTGGATGTGGTCACCGCGAGGGTCTCCGTGAAATGCATGTCGACTTCCAGGATCGACTCGTCGACTTTGAAAGAGCAAACCTAGTCGCACTCCAACACATTGACTTGGTCGATCTTTGGGTGGTAGAGCACAAAACATCAATTAAGAAGAAGTACAATGACCAAGGCCAACAGTGGACGGACGGAGATGTACTCAAAGAGCACAACTCATGCTTCACGTGTTGGTTCAAGGACAAGCTTCTATCTTACCCTTTACATGAGGACTCTTCCGAGGAAGAAAAGCTCTTTTTCGCCTTGTCACAGGGCGCCGAGCACAACCTGATGACATATCAATCGTACGATATCAACGGCTACACATTCTACACCGAGGAAAAGGACATGAAGAGAGATTATCAGAACTCCGGGGTAACGATGGAAGCCTACACCGGTAACGTCAAGAAAAGATACTACGGAAGGATCGAGGAGATCTGGGAGCTCAGCTACGCTGGAGAGAAGGTGCCGATGTTCCGCGTCAGGTGGCCAAGAGCATCATAAAAGAAAGCCGGTATTTCACCACCATGGTTATACCCGAAGCCAAATCCAAGACCGCGGGCGCAAACGTCACCACGCAAAATGAGCCATGGGTACTGGCTAGCCAAGTGGACCAATGCTTCTTCATTACCGACCCGTCAAAGCCGAGCCGTGTTGTCGTGAGGAGAGGCAAAAGACTTCGACAAGTACGGCTACCCGAAGATTGAAGATGACGACGACGATGATGCAGGAGCATACAAAACAAGAAGAAGCATAACCACCCTACCTAAATGCGGTCGCCCGTTCAAGAGAAGAAATCAAGGGGTTCCGGGGCTAAATTATGCAAACGCGAAAAAGAAGGGCAAAAAGATTGTGAAAAGATGATAGCTAAGATCCAATCACGACGATTGTTATTTCATGATTGTTATTTCATGTCACTTGATTTCAACCTCATTTATGAGCATGTGAATGATTATTTTTAGAGATCTTTTAAATATTATATTATTTTATATTATGAGCATTATATTATTTTAGTACATAAAATATGAAACTACTTTCCATGATGAACTAAATGATATAAATTTGCTTTTATGGATATTGATATATTTTTCTTAAAACTTGGTCAATGTTTTTCTTAAAAAACAAATACACCTTATATAAAGGAACGGAGGGAGTATTGTAGATGTTGATAGTTTTTGTTATATTTAGGAATGAGGGAGTATTAAAATTGCCTTGTGTTTATAATTACTACACAATATAAAACTAACACATAAATATAATTATAATTATAAATAACAAAATATTAAAAGCGTTAATGGCGCACCTACGGAAAGTGCGCCATTGCTATGCATACGCTAATGGAGCACTTCCAGAAAGTGCGCCATTGCTATTCCTATGCTAATGGCGCACTTCCAGAAAGTGCGCCATTGCTATGCCAAGTAGTTAGGGTTATCTTTCGGGCTCGATCCCATCGATTCATCTCACGCCACTCAGTACTCTCTCGAACCCCATCTTGCCGCCGCCCCCCTCCGGCGACCCCTGCGTCCCCGTGCCCTGGTGCCCCCCTCCGGCGACCCCCACTCCAGCGACCCCCGGCCCCCACGCCGGCTACATGGACACCGCCGCCCCTGTCTGCTCCTGTCTGTCGCCGCCGTGCCGCCCCGTCGAGTCTCCTACGACGCCGCCGCAAAACTCCACCGCCCCTCGGCCACCACGATCTCCGGCAGTAAGAAGGTGAACATCACCTCTGTCTCTACCTTCTCTCTCCCCCTCAATCCATGCTCTGTTTACTCTCCTCCCCTTTGAGAACTCCTGCTCTGTACTTGCGGGCGGGTAGAAAAATCTAGGGTTTACCTATGTACTTGCGGGGTAGAGCATAGCGTAGTTGAGCATAGCAAGGAACAAACTACCAGTGGGTTGATATCATTTAGCAGAAGTAGCTGCAAGTGGTAAAGAGTACATGATGATCTTGGCAATTCAGATATCAAGAATTGATCTCTCAGTAGGGGAAGATGTTTCCTGGTCATCGAATTAAAGAACACTTAATCAGTGAACGGATGACTATGATGTCCAATGATCAATTTGGTAGCCCAGATCCTTAAGTAATTTTTTTTATCACATGCTGGAATTTCATCTAAGTGTTACTTTTATCTTCCTCACTGTCAAGAGCAAAGTGCATGCCCTTTCTTTGGTTAAGCTTTCATCTACACTCTGTATATGCATTTCATGATTCTATATGTATCTCTATGGCGCTTACTTTCTTTCTTAAAATCAAATAACTTAACAGTTTGAATAGCAATATCCGAAACAGTTTGGAAAAAAAGATAACATGGATAGTTGCATGGATAGTTGCATGTTCTGTCAAACCAAGAAAATATTTTGAGAAATAATAAAATCAGTACCTATGCATTAACATCTAATTTTTAAATTCTCATCATGGAAGTAATATGTACTACTTTCTGGTTCACTGTGCTAATTATCAAATAATAGTTAGAAGTTGTCTAATTCTATCTATGAGGCAACTAATTGAGCAGCAATTAGCCATTGTGAGATGACATCCATACTGCTTGCCATTATCGTGAATTGATTTTTGGCATTTCTGTTTGCTGCTTATAGAGGTCACTATACGCGTCATTGTTCTCTTATGCTTGCCATTTCTGACCTAAGCTAGAGATAGTGAGCGTGTCTTTGCCGCGCGACACCCGTCAATCATATGAAGCAAACTAAATATATGCAGTGGCTTACATTACATTAGACCTGATAAAAGTATTATCTTTTATGAATGAATGCTTGGCATGATCTCAAGTCTGATTTGCTAATGGTGGTTACATGATCTCAAGTCTAATTTGTAATGTGGCTTGATATGCATTGCGGTTTCTGAAACACAAAGTGGCTTAGCATATATGCAAATGTGCCGCATCGCCCTTTACATTTAGCTTATCACTATGCTTAGCCGCTTAGGTATTATGCATGTACTTACCTGGGCCCTAACTTGTGATGCAACCAGGTTGGATATTTCTGAAGAAAATTTTTATGTATGCTTGTTGTGCCTATATGTAGGTCTTTTTTGTGCAGGTACAAATAATGACCCCATTCTCCGGAAATGTCGATTAATTTCCGTTTCGGTTGAGAATGGGGTCCTAGCTCAAGAAAATTAGCAAAGGTCATGCCGAATTTTTTCGTGAATTCGTGCATGACCTTTGTTAATTTTCTTGACCTAGAAGGTGCTTTGCATGTAATTGTCCAACTACATAGCTCAACAATCTCCACAGTAGCATATAGTGTTAGGCACTTGCAGATTTGATCACTGGCAGGATGAAAGCCTACACACATCATAATAGAAACATCAAGAAATTTTTTCTTATCCTAGCTATACTAGCTACCCTGATATCATCCAATCACTCTAGTAGAATTTTTTCTTATCCTATGTAGTGGGTGTAGATGGCCGACAACGATGAGGCCAGAGGTTCGCACCACCAGAAGAAATATTGGGAGATGAGCATAGACGATGATCCACAACCTTAACCCCACTACGAGGGCATCGGGGATGACTCTACCGATCCCGAGTACACAACCGCTAGCGGGGATGATTGTGGTGCCGCGGAGGCCGATCCCGCCACTGATGATGGCAGCGAACCCACAGATGGAAGCCAACTGAAGAGGCAAAAAAAAGGAGAGGCGCCCGAGCAAGCTAGGCACCGTCAAGGAGGAATTTACCGAAGTGGAAAAAAATGGGCTTCCAACGGCGCCCAAAGAATTAGTCGGTAGGTACGCCGGACAACTCGGGTGCATTCTCCGGGGCACCGTCTCGATCAACACCGAGAACCTAAGGCATCCTGACCGAGTGAATTTGCGCAACCTCCTCTTCACGAAGCTGCACAACCGATACAAGTTCCCCGCTCAATTCTCAAACACACGACTCCACGGGAATAAAGTGAACAGTGCCGCCCTCACGAAGATGAGAACATCTCTGGCTACTTGGAGAAGCACGGTGAAGAAAATGATTAGTAAAGGTGTTAGTTACAAGAAGATCAAGGAGTCAAATCCTTCGATCAGCGAAACTGACTACGAGGAGTTCAAGCTCAAGTGCGAGGACACCTCAACCAGTGAATCGAGTCAGTGGGGGAAAGTATGCGGGAATTGAACTTAGGGGTTCACAGTCTCGGTCCCGGCGGTTAGAGAGTGGCGGAACAAAAATGGGACAAGGAGGACGCGGAGCGTGCCGCGCAAGGCCTACCGCCCCTCTTCAAAAAATACGGAGATAATCCTACAGATAACTATGTCAGGGCCCGATGCAAGAGGAACCCGGTAACAGGGGAGCTTAAGACGAATCCGAAGGTGGAGGAGCTTGAGCGTCTTCCGGTAAAGAATACCTCCCCATGTTAAATTAGCTCCATATGGTTGCATTGTAAAATTAGCGAAGCCAAATTTCTGAATGGTCCCCGCGTTCCTTGTGCAGGAAACTGAAGACAGCAGTGTGGGGTCCCCGCCTATTGCCCCTTGGTACAACTCTTTAAATAGGGCGATCAACACACTCAATAAAAAGGATAAGCTTAGTAAGCCGTCGTCAACTGGTCGTGTGTCCGGCAAAGGCTGTTCCACAAAATGGTCGAACTACTATACCACTAGGCGAAAGGAGAAAAGCACTAGCGGCTCGGAGGCACATCTCCAGGAAAAAATGGAGCAAATTCCACGCATTGTGGAAGAACAAGTTGGACATGCGCTCAGCAACATGATGCCTTCCTTGTTTGTGTTCACGCGAGACTGGCTTGCGAGCGGTCAAGAGGGGTTGCCCCCGATTCCCAGCTTCATGGGCAGCAACTCTCACAATGCGACGGCAGTGGCGGTGGCCCCGTTGGTGTCCCCGACGGTGGATGCGTTTGTGACCTCGGCGGCGGCCAGGACGGTGCCCCCGGCTGCGGCCGCGACGGTGACCCCGATGACGGATGCGTTTGTGACCCCGGCGGCGGCACAAGTATTGGAGCGTAAAACACCAACGCCCGGCACCTCAGGAGCAAGCGCCCCCTCCGTCACATGCGCGCCCGCCGTTGGCGGTCCATCGACATTAGCCGAGCTCGACGCCATCACGGTAACTAAGCCCCGGCCGATGACTTCATCTCCTTTTGCCTTAGATTGGGCATCCTTGACTCCCTACATGTTTTCGCAGGGCACCGTCAACGTTCCATGCACTTCGTGGACGAGAAGTTGGTCGATGTTGCCGTGGGCAGAATCGTTCAACCGGGCATCTGCATGTTCCATGGTAATCCGATGCCAGCCAACGTGTATAAGGTTCAATTGATTCGGGTGCTGGATGGCTACGGAGAAATATTACCTCCCTATCGACCCCCTGGAGCCGAGGACGAAGATGTGATGGACCTCCACGGCTGCTTGAACTGGATCATGCTTTGGCCGAAGAGCTAGATTCGTTTGGGGGTGGGGAACTACTCCACCCCACCGCCAGTCGTGTCGGTGCCAAGCCATGCCAAGACCGCTGCAACGCCGTTGGCTGATCCGGGCCACCACCCCACGGACATCGATGTGGCACAAGATCGGAGCAACACCAACACCAACACACTACTTGCCCGTGTCGATGACTTCTACGAGGAACTCGGTGGGTGCGACATGGACGACCTTTTCCGGCCTGCTTCTCACGAACCAAAACTTGGTGCAAAAGACTCCTCCCACCCATCTCGTAGCGCGGAGATGAATTCCAACAATAAGCGTCGACTCTTCAGTTCTCAGGAGACGCCTCCTGCTGCCGCCTTCACCGAGGCTGAGATGGCCGAGGCGCGAAATGTTATCAGCCCCAACACACTCAGGAACGGTCTCCGAGCAGGTAAAGGTCCCATTACATGAGAAGCCGAAGAAGAAGGGACGGACAAGAAGGAGGAAGGGTCCCACTACTGCGAGCCAGCCGGCACCGACGATCCGTGCTCAAGACGGGCCACCAAGACCCGACGGAATCATGTCGAGGGTGCATGTGGCGGGTAGGACGATGCTATCTGCTGCAATGCTCGATGCTGCAACCGGCGCTATGAAGAGTCTGCATGACGTTGTTCTGAATACAGAGACGCGGCGTCTCAGAGAGAATGATGTGGCATACCCGGTTTTCACCGCCAAGGTGCCAGAGGGAAAGGGCTTTGTTGCTTGCGACATCGGACGTGTGATCTTCCTGCGGTTTGATGACATCTTCGCTATGTTTCACCTTTTTCCGCTGCACTACACATTCGTTCGGCTATTTGCGCTCAGTATGCAGATGCGGATCATTAGAGACAAGACCCCGGACATCATTATAGTCGACCCCTTCTACATGCGTGCCAAGCTCTTGACCAGCCCCGGGGACCGGCGACTCGCTAGTGATTACCTCGAAGACGTCATTATGGCGAACAAGGATAAGGACAACTTCCTCCTGCCTTACTTTCCCGAGTAAGTCATCCCCTCACGTCACCGTAACGTACATTAGGTTTTGCTTAGATTTCGGTCGTTCTTTTCCTCCTAACATCTGTGTTGTGTGCAGTGATGAAACAAAGTGCACACTCATCGCTCTAAACCCGAAATGGTCCATGGCCACGTATTTGGACCCGGACCGTGAGTCGATCAAAGACTACACAAATATCAAGAAAGTTCTCGATGAGGCTCTCTCCCGCTACTCCAAATCTGGAGTCACCTTCAAGAAGGAAGTTGTTAGGTACGGCGCGCATGTGTTCACTCACGTAACAAAGTTCGCCTGCGTCAAGCAGCCGCCTGGCGGTCAGAAGGATGCCTACTACGCCATCCATCACATGCGGGCGTTTGTACGGGACCAGCAGCAGCTTACCCTCCCAGCTCATCTCAAACACTGGGCCGAACGCTTGTCGGTAATCCAAGACGCCGACCTCAGACAAGAATTCTTTCGCATCCAGCCGGACTTGGAAGGAATCATCTCTGAAGATGTCCTTCGTAACACAGGGGAGTTCTACCTCAACAATCAACTGTCCAACCGTGAAATAGATACAATGCTAAGATTGCAGGCTGACGGCGATCGCTCATTCATGACCATTACAAAAGACGGCGGCTTCACCCACGCTCCGGCCCATGAGCGGAGGCAAAAGTCTTGATGCCCATGCGCCTAGCTATGTACTTCTGGACTATCGACGAGATCTCGTGTGTGTTGTATAAACTTTTATGAACTTGTCTGTACATATGTCTCCTTAGTTTAAACAATCATCATTCAACTTATATGTAATCGATGCTATTTATTACTAGGACCATGAACCATGTGCTATTAATGTGTGTTGCTTTTCTCTTCCTTTGGTCCTTAATTTTGTTGTATACGTATGCACCGCTTAAATATTATATGTAAGTTTCTCTTAATGTTTTGTTTGTCCAGTGCATAAAGCAGATGCCGTCGTATGTCGTGTACATTGGTAGGATTCCCGGAGTCTACGACGACTGGGAGGATTGTCGGAGACAGGTTCACCGTTTTAGCAGTAACAGTTGCAAAGGGTACCCCACAAGGGCGGAGGCGGAAGCTAGATACGCGCGCTATCTAGCGGGGGACAGGTGGGAGCGGAGGAGGAACCGGATGAAGATCACTTTGGTCACGATGATGCTTATCGTGATCGCCACCCTCTTCTTCAATGTCATGGTAGTTTAGATATATCGACTTGCAATGTGATCAAACTCGCTACTCGAGACTTGTAATGTTCTAACTTGTTCGGTATTTTGAATTTGGAGACTAATTAATATGATGATTTGTAATCGGAGACTAATATTCTATTGTATTCGATAAATTTGTTGTTTATATCTGTGCTGTTTATAAATCTGTTGTTTATATCTGTTTGTAACCTGTGCAAATACAGAAAAGCAAAAGAAAAAAAATATTCATAGTAATGGCGCACATAGTGTGCCTCAGTGGCGCATGTGTAGAAACACTGCAATGGCGCACTTCCTAAAAGTGTGCCATTATTAACCCAGAGCACAACATACAGATATGGTGGGACCAGTAACTTTAGTGGCGCATTTGTGGCCTTAGTAATGGCGCACTTCCGGTGCGCCATTAGTGTACAAGATAGTAATGGCGCACCAGAAGTGCGCCATTACTATCACTTACTAATGGTGTGCTAGTAATGGCGCACCTAAAGTGCGCCATTAATGTCAAAATACAGTGCGCCATTAGAGCCCTTTTTTTCTACTACTGATAGTGGCGCATTTCAAATGCGCCACCCCTAAAACTTTTATGCGTAGCGCATTTCGAAATGCGCCACCCATAAGCCCTTATGGGTGGCGCATTCTGAAAATGCGCCACCCATAAGAGTCTTAGGGGTGGCGCATTCTAAAAATGCGCCACTATTAATTTTTTAAAATTTTGAATTTTGAATTTGGATCTGGATCTCAGGTTTGTATGCTTAATACTCAGTCACTATGCCTAATCTCGGGTCAAACTAACCTTCATGGTCTAACTTCGCCGAGGTTCACCCATCCTAGCACTACTCCAGCCCCAGCACGCTTAACTTCTCGGTTCTATTCAACTCCAACTCTAGCTCACCTAACAAGCACTTGTTGATATATCTATCATATAAATCCTATTAAACCATGTTGATGTCTAGGACCTTGTTGATGTTGATGGGTGTGCTAAAATTTTCAATATTTTTTTGAAACTTTCTCGATCGGACCATTAGCATATTTTGAACTTTTAAAAAAAAATTGAAAATAAAATTTTATTTTTTAATGTTGCTAGCTAAAAATTTCAACTTTTGTTTGAAACTTCCCGATCGGTCCTCTAGCCAATTTTGAATTTTAAAAAAATAAAAAAATATTTCTATAAAAAATCATTTTTTTTCTGTTACTAGTGGCGGCCACTAATAAGTTTTGAAAGTTTTTCAATTTTTTTGGCCTCCAGATCTTCAAACGCCCGTAACTTTTTTCTGTTAGGTTTTTGAGGATTCTAAAAAACTTTTCGAGTAGATGATTTTTTATATAAAAAACTTTTTCATCGGAGGTCGTATGCAAAAGTTATGCCCATTTTACAAAATTGTCGAGAGATTTTGCAAAAAAATTCGAAATTCATATTTATAAATTTTCCTAACAACTAGACCACATATCATATGGGAAACTTATTTTCTTTTATTTTTTGACATTTCTATCATTTTATTTTATTTTTTTCAAATTGAAAAGGCGGTCCACCGGGGGGGTGTATTTGGGATTTTTCTCTCATACTTTTTGCTTAGTAGTGGCGCATATGCAAAATGCGCCACCCCTATGAGAATATGGGTGGCGCATTCTGAATGCGCCACTAATAATTCCTTAGGGGTGGCGCATTTCCAGAATGCGTCACCCAAAAGCTCTTAGGGGTGGCGCATTTCCAAAATGCGCCACCTATAAGGTTCTTAGGGGTGGCGCATTTCTCCAAATGCGCCACGTATAAGGGGATCCAGGGCTGGCCCACTCTTAGGGGTGGCGCATTTTAAAAAATGCGCCACCTATAAGAGTTTATAGGTGGCGCATTTTTTACCAGTGCGCCAGCCCTTACAACATAGTGGCGCATTACATATAAAATGCGCCACTAATAAGGTTTCCATGTATGGCTATTTCTCTAGTAGTGATCCCTGGTCATGTAAAGCCCGTATGAAGACACGCACTTGCAGGTGCAACATATGAGAGTGCCTACGTGACTCTTTGAGTCCCCCAGGTACTCATGGGCTACAGACGAGGGAATACCCCCACAATTTCCCTCCGTGAGGGTACCCGATGTGTGAAAAGACCGGTGGCTCACTAGAAACCTCACGAAGGGCCAACGTTAACCTGGTGGGACCACCCAAGGCATCGGCGATTAAACCGACATGGAGTCTAAGACCGGCGTGGAGTCCATGGAGTGACGTACAAGACAAGTAATATAGGAATCCCCTTGTAACCCAAGACGTACTCTTATGGTCCTAGCCTCGTATATAAAGGCTAGTAGGGGGACGTCTAGGGAAATTGCAATATCATCTCGCAACACCTCATAGTTTGAGCAATCTAGCTGAATCCACCGTTGTAAACACCTTTTCCATATAGTAAATCGAGCAGGAGTAGTGGTTTTAAGGCAAGAGGGCCCTGAACCTGGGTAATTCACATGTTCCTGTTAGCCGATAAGATCACCAACTATGGACTACTTCCCCTTAAATCAACCTAGGGTACCTAACCCAGGGTCCTAACCATGGGTTGGCTGGAGGGATGGGTCATGCCGACATGCTCGGGCTACCCATCACTGATACAGGGGATGCAGGTATGGATGCGTCTGCTCCCCCACCTCCCCTTTCCCCCATCTGTGTGCGGGCTGCCGCAACTCCGATTGTTTTCAAGGTGGGATGTTTTATATGATTCATGGGATGGGGTGCCCCATTGGTCCAAGACCAATATCTTTGCATGGTTTTAGGGATGGATGTTGGGTGGCCGCCCTGGTAGTGGGAGGCATGGCGTTCAGAGGCGGAGCGTGCGTCTCATATGCGGTCGGGCAATCATGGCTTCATGGGTGGCCTGGTTTCGGGTGGTTGGCCGAGCTAGGGTGTCGTTGGGTTCATCATTTGCCTAGTTCTTGTGCTGGCCATCGGCATCTGTGACTTTGGATGTCGTATCCTTCATGAAGGCTCCATCGCGGTGCTCCAACTCCTTGCGTGTGGCTCTAGGTGAAAGCTTGATCTGCGGATTGAACGGTTGCGGCTATCCATGGCCGTACCCTTCTGATACTACCTCCACAATGCAAGACACATACTACCTGCATTGCTCCACCGACGTCGTTGTACATAGTCATTGCACCATAACCAGACATAGCTGAGGAGCTAGAGGAACACCTTGTTCTTCCCCGGAGCCCAGATCTTCAATATGAGTTTCCTGAGATTGCAGTCTGCTGCCTCATGTAGCTGCACACTATAAGAGTATGTTGTGTTGTACTCCCCCGATGGGGGAAGTAGCCAGGTGATGCGGTTGGCGACATCCTCGCGGATGGAGCAAGCGAGAGCAATCAGTGTGTTGCATGTTGAGCACCCATCGATCGCCGTGAAGTGCACTGTCGGGACCCGGGGTTAGCGTATGCAATAACCTCTACAACACAATCATATGGTGAGCTGAGAACCGTACCCACTTGTCTAAGCAGACAAGGACAAGCACATAACGTTCTCGGAAAGCATCGAACGTGAGCGGCATCCCATCCAGGCCAGATGATCAACTGAGATGGGTGGTGAACTCCCATATTCATAGACAAGTCGCCTCAACCATACTCTCGATTGTATCATAACACTTACATAGACTTACTCCAGCCCGATCACTTAGTCGGGGTCTAGGGCGGGCTTGATCATACATCAAAGTGTGCACGTGACGGAGTCACGAGCAATCGCATCGCGATGCCCCAAGCTCCGCACATCTAAGGTCCACTTGGTGTATAAAAGACCGCCAGCCAGATCAAAACTAAGGCCTCGAAAACCCATACTAAGACATGCATGTTATAACCATACACGCAGCACACATGTCCAGTATGAACAGCAGGTATCATTGCAATTCTCTACAAAGTTTACAACTTTATTGATAACTCTTACAGAGTGCACACAGAGATCACGAGACCGTGATCCAACATTACATCAAACAAGCGGAAGATAAGTAGGTCTGAGTACAGACAAGTTTACCAAATGGCTTAGAGAAGCTTTATTTATAAAAAGGCCCTTCACGAGGGAACCAGTCTGCTGACTGGGACTACACTATCTTGGTCTTTAGTCGTCGAGCTCGAGGAAGAATCCACCTTCGGGGTCAGTGGGTTCATCTAAAACATAGAATAAGAAGACGTGAGTACAAAGTCGTACTCAGCAAGACTTACGTAGGAGCTATACTACTCATGCACATGTATCAAGGTAAAGGGAGGTGGGGTTTCACTACAAAAGTGCCAGCTTCTACTTGGCTAGTCCTGAACTATGAGTACCAGACTTGAGGTAAGAAGCGTACACGATTCCACTACATCTCCAACCAATTACACCACTATGGGTCCTTCCTCGACTTCTCACGAGAAAGCACGCCATAGCACTCACGCTTATCTTGGCAAGTTTTATTAGTATCCATTGAAGTTATCTAATAATCGAGCACAACTTTCCAAGTAGTCCCTTACCGCGGACGCGGCTATTCGAATAGTTTATTAACCCTGCAGGGGTGTACTTCTACACACATGAAACTATCAGTTACCGCCGGGATCTCCTCACCCTTCAAGCGGGTGTCGGCGAGGATAATCTCCACAACTTTTACCTCACAGCCAACTCAATTCAATGAAGACGCCTATCTGGGATGGTTTCCACATTCGTAACCCGGCCGGTTTACCGAAGTGGTCCCAGAAGATGTGTGCGTGGTGCATAAGCCGGTCTCGGCTGAGTCGTTCTCTCACCTTGCAGCCAGGCCACAAACCTACCAGAACTCCGAACTACTGCGACTCATTGAACTGAGAAGGGGTGAGTTAGTAGGTTGAGCGCGGGTCCGTTTGCCCAACATGTGGTACTACTCTTCATCTTGGATCACCACACAAGAACTCGGGCTTAAGGCGGTGTTCAACGAGACAACCCACTGTGTACTCCTACACAGCCTCTCATCGTTCACCTTGTATTAGGGTAGATTCACCAACACATTTCCACCATCATCAACATGATCACTACCATCCCGACTCATATAACAGTATCAACATTGTATCACTCTAAGCATGCAATAAGCAGTAACAGTTGCAGGGTCCACATGATATCAAACAACTCCTACATCTGCTAGGATTGTGGTTTTCTTACTACTGTGACAAATGATAGGTCATCCAAAGGAATGGGTTCATCTATGCGGTAGAAACGTTATCATGGTAATCATTCTAAAAAATGGATAAGCGAGACTGAGAGGGAATTGGGATGTTATCGACATGATCAATGGGGGTTTTCTTTCCTTGCTGATGAGGGTCGTACACGGTTGATACGTCCAAAATGCATCACTATTTTCTATAGTAATTCTTTCTTATTCATTGATATATTTCATGATATGATGCTATTCTTATGTTGTTTTGGCTTATTTTACATAGTTTGCAACTTTCCGGTGCCGAAGCAGCAGACGCAGGATTCAGCGGTAAAAAGTGGACGTTGAGTTGCTGAAGAAGAATACCTCCAAACTACCTGAAAATCGACGGAGGCTATTTTCGAGAAGTATCACGAAGACACAGGGTGCCTAGGCGGCCACCTGGTGCGGCCCCACCCCTGGCCGCGCCGGGAGGGCGCCTGGACCCCCGGGGCCACTCCCGGCTCCCCCCTCAACTCTAATATGTGTTGGTTGATATTTAAGTTGTGCTGTTATTTTCCTAGTGGTGTTGTGTGAGTCGAACACTCAACACTTCACCTTATCAAGGATCTAGGGGGATACATTGTGTACAAAGAATGCTTACGCTGGTTTGCCGGAGTGACAGAAACCTAAACCCCAGTTTGCACGCTTTTTCACAAGGGAAAATTGGATCACCGATCGTATTGCTATGGTTAGGCTTTTTCCTTAATTACTATCTTGTATTTGCGGATGCTTGCAAGGTGTTTAATCATAAGAGTACACTTATCTTAGTCTAGAGGGTGTACTAGCATAGATCCACCCACTCAACACTTATCAACACAGCACATAGTACCGACACGGAATATGGAGAAAGCACATGACTACCTCTCCCGTGTGTCCTCAAGAACACTTTAGCTTTTATAAAGTTCAGTTGCTAGGCCTCTCCTTTGTTCAGAAAGGATTGGGCCACTCGTTACTCTCCAGTACCTTTTACTTTGCTCGTTTTTACATTCCTGTCGCTTATACCAAGAAAAACCCCTAAAAATTTATCTTTCAGTGCTTGCAGTTATCTCCTTACCAAAGTCACTTGCTATTACCTTCTGCTCCTCGTTGGGTTCGACACTCTTACTTATCGAAAACGCTGCAATCGATCCCTTACGTTGTGGGTCATCAAGTAAAGTTTTCTGGCGCCGTTGCCGGGAGCGTAGCGCTATTAATAAGTGAAGCTGGTAAGGAAGTTTTTATATTTCTGTTTTTAGTTCTGCTGTTGCTGTTTTTGTCCTTATGGACACCCCTACTCTTGGATCGTTGTTCTTGGGGAGCCGCCCCACAACTAAGGTAGTTACTCCTACCCCTCCTGAAATTGTGCCTTATAAGATACCATCTGGTATTATCGATTATGTCTTAGCTAATCGCTATGCAGGAGACAGACATCTAGGTGAACACTTGCTATATTTATCACAACTATGTTCATTATTCAAGCTTGCAGGTGTGTCACTGGAGTTCGTTATGAAGAAATTATTCTCCATATCGCTTACAGACAAAGCTTTAGATTGGTATAAGCTCCTCGATAATTCACATTCTCTTAATTGGGAAGAGCTTATGTCTCTCTTTTATACAAAGTTTTACCCTCTTCATGAAGTTCATCGAGACAGGAATTACATCTATAACTTTAGGTCTCGCGACGGAGAGAGCATCGCTCAAGCTTGGGGGAGACTTAAATCCCTAATGTTCAAATTTCCTATCCATAAGCTCCCCGAAGATATTATACTTACAAATTTTTATGCCACGCTTTCTCGTTAGGATAAGGAAATGTTGGATGCCTCCTCTAGCGGGGTATTTCAAACAAAGAGCGTTGAAGAAAGATGGGATCTTATCGAGAGGATCCAGAAGAATACTGAAGACTGGGAAATTGATAAAGGTATTGAACCTGCTATAAATTATGAGCATGATTATATTGAGAGTTATGTGAAAATTGATTATTTTAATACATTTTTCTCTAAGATTGGTTTGGATTCCCATCTAATGATTGATTTTTGTAAGAACTTTGCCACTCATGTTGATTCCTCTAAGTTGAAGAAGGATCAGTACCATAAGCCTTTCAAAGAAGTGCCTATTGATATTCACGTTGCTTATCCTATTTTGCCTGCAGTTATATATGAACAGCCCCCTTTTCCTTCAAGGATAAGGGAGCACTCTTTTGTGACAGGCGAAACTGAGGACCAGATCAGAGTCGAGCCTCAAGTTGCTATGGTTAAAGATTTAGTTACTAATGATGTTTCGGATTCTATTATAATTTTTTGTGCTATTTCAACTAACATTGTCACAGCCAAGAATAAAAGCCCAATTTCAGGTACACCAGTTGTATCAGTTAAAATAGGAGATCACAATTATTACGGGCTATGCGATCTGGGATCAAGTGCCAGCGCGATTCCTTATTCGCTTTATCAAGAAATCATGGGTGATATTTCACCCTGTGAACTTGAAGAGATTGATGTTACTATTCATCTTGCAAACAAAGCTACTATCTCTCCTATTGGCATTGTGAGAGATGTTGAAGTCCTATGCGGAAAGGTAAAGTATCCTATCGACTTTATCGTACTTTGTTCAGTACAAGATAGTTTTTGTCCTAGTATTTTTGGTAGACCTTTTCTCAGAACTTGTGGAGCTATTATAGATTGCAAGAAAGGTAAAGTTTCTGTTGAATTCAATGGTGAGCCATATGAATTTAACTTTTCTAAGATCTCTAAGCAGCCTCGTGATACTAAATTACCTACTAATGATAAAATTATTGAAAGTATTGCTTCTATTGCTATTCCCCCTAATGATCCTTTGCAGCAATACATGGAGGACCACGAGAATGATACTCATATGCAGGAAAGAAATGAAATTGATGAAATCTTCTTGAGACAACCTGCTATCCTGAAGCACAACCTTTCGGTTGAACCTTTAGGAATTCTATCCAAACCAAAAGAAGACCCGGTGTTTGATCTCAAACCTCTTCCCGATACGCTCAAGTATGCTTATATATATGAAAAGAAAGTATATCTTGTTATTAGCAACTCTAACCTTTCAGGATATGAAGAAGAGCGATTATTGGAGATACTTCGTAAACACCGTGGTGCAATTGGATATACCCTTGATGACCTTAAGGAAATTAGTCCATCTATCTGTCAACATACTATCAACCTTGAGCCCGATGCTAAACCTGTTGTTGACCATCAACGACGGTTGAACCCAAAGACGATGGATGTTGTGAGGACCGAAATTCTCAATCTTATAGCCGCAGGTATTATCTACCCTATAGATGATAGTAAGTGGGTAAGTCCAGTTCATTGTGTTCCTAAGAAAGGAGGGACAACTGTAGTCCCTAATGATAAGAATGAACTAATACCTCAGAGAATTATTATTGGATATAGAATGTGTATTGATTACAGGAAGTTGAACAAGGCGACCAGGAAGGACCACTACCCGTTGCCCTTTATTGATCAGATGCTTGAGAGGCTGTCGAAAAACACCCACTTTTTCTATCTTGACGGGTATTCAGGTTTCTCTCAAATGCATGTTAACACTGCCAATCAAGAGAAGACCACTTTCACTTGTCCTTACGGTACTTATGCTTATAGGCGTATGCTTTTTGGTTTATGCAATGCCCCTGCTACTTTTCAGAGATGTATGTCTGCAATATTTCATGGTTTCTGTGAGGAGATTGTGGAAGTCTTCATGGACGATTTCTCCGTCTATGGAACTTCCTTTGACCACTGTCTCCACAATCTTAATAAAGTTCTGCAGAGATGCGAGGATACAAACTTAGTTTTAAACTGGGAAAAGTGCCACTTCATGGTTAACGAAGGGATCGTGCTTGGCCACAAGATTTCCGAGAGGGGAATTGAAGTGGACAAGGCGAAGATCGAAGCTATCGAAAGGATGCCCTATCCAAGGGACATTAAAGGTATTCGTAGTTTTCTCGGTCATGCTTGTTTCTATAGAAGATTTATTAAAGACTTTTCTAAAACCTTGAGACCCCTCACTAATCTTCTCCAGAAGGATGTTCCTTTTGTATTTGATGAAGATTGTAAGGAGTCTTTCGAAGTTCTTAAGAAAGCTTTAATAACCTCTCCTATAGTACAACCGCCTGACTGGAATTTGCCCTTTGAAATTACGTGTGATGCTAGTGATTTTGCTGTTGGAGCTGTTTTAGGACAAAGGGTTGATAAAAAATTAAATGGTATCTATTATGCTAGTAGAACCCTTGATAGTGCTCAGAAGAATTATGCTACTACTGAGAAGGAATTCTTAGCAGTGGTGTTTGCTTGTGATAAGTTTAGGCAGTATATTGTTGATTCTAAAGTTATTATTCATACTGACCATGCTGCCATTAAGTATCTTATGACGAAGAAGGATGCCAAACCAAGACTCATCAGATGGGTACTCCTTCTTCAAGAGTTTGATTTGCATATTGTTGATAGAAAAGGAGCAGACAACCCTGTAGCGGACAATCTTTCAAGGATGGAAGATATACCGCATGATCCCATTCCAGTCAACGACAGTTTTCCAGACGAACAACTTGCCGTTGTTAAAGTACAATCTCTTTCTGATCCTTGGTTTTCAGATTATGCTAATTTTATCGTTGCAAAGTATTTTCCTCCAGGTTTAACATTTCAGCAAAGGAAGAAGTTCTTCCATGATTTGAGGCATTACTTTTGGGATGACCCGCATCTTTTCAAAGAAGGTCCAGACGGGATCGTGAGAAGATGCATACCGGAACATGAGAAGAAGGACATTCTCAAGCAATGTCATGATAGTCCCTATGGAGGACATCACGCTGATGAGAGAACCGCACATAAGGTTCTCCAATCAGGTTTTTATTGGCCTACTCTCTTTAAAGATGCTAGAAATTATGTTTTAGCCTGTCATAAATGTCAGAGAGTTGGTAATATTATTAGAAGGAATGAGATACCTATGAATTACTCACTAGTGATTGAGCCTTTTGATTGCTGGGGTTTTGATTTTATGGGTCCTTTTCCTTCTTCGCACAAGTACACTGACATCTTATTTGCTGTTGATTATGTAACCAAGTGGGTTGAAGCAATCCCCATTGAGAGTGCTGATCACAAAAAATCTTTGAAAATGCTCAAAGATGTAATTTTCCCTAGGTTTGGTATACCTAGGTATCTCATGACTGATGGAGGATCACACTTCACGCATGGAGCTTTTAGAAAAGCTTTAGCCAAGTACGATGTCAATCAGAGAATTGCTTCACCGTACCATCCTCAAACTAGTGGGCAAGTTGAGCTCACCAATAGAGAGATCAAGTTGATCTTGCAAAAGATAGTTAACAGAAATAGGAAGGACTGGTCAAATAAGTTAGGAGATGTTTTGTGGGCGTATAGAACTTCTTACAAAAACCCCATGGGCATGTCTCCCTATAAAATGGTCTATGGCAAGGCCTGCCATTTGCCATTAGAGTTAGAGCACAAAGCTTTCTGGGTTGTTAGAGAGCTTAATTCTGACCCAAAGTTAGCTGGTGAAAAGCGTCTCATGAACTTGACTTCTCTAGATGAGTGGAGAAGTGAAGCTTACGAGAGCGCTAAAATGTTCAAGGAAAAGGTAAAGAAGTGGCATGATAGGAGGATTCTGAAACGTGAATGTAATGTTGGTGATAAAGTTTTATTGTTTAGATCCCGTTTCAGGTTTTCTCCAGGTAAACTACTTTCCAGGTGGGAAGGGCCATTTCATATCGAAGAAGTCTACCGGTCTGGTGCAATTAAGATTAACAATTTTGAAGGCACCAAACCTCAAGTTGTGAATAGGCAAAGACTCAAGCATTACATGGCGGGGGATCCCGTCAATGTTGATGTAAATATAATATGCACAACAACTCATGAAGAACACGTTGCAGCCCTATTTCAGGCACCGACAGAAGCAGAATAAGAAAAGGTATGTATTACGGTAAGGAAACATCGCGAACCGCCATAAAAGTTCCATATTATGAGTTTTTGGAACATAAGGAAAATTCGAAGCCTAAGCCAAGCCGGTGAGGAGCTCCAGGGGGCCCAGGCGCCCCCCTGGCGCGGCCTACCCCCTGGCCGCGCCGGGAGGCCGCCTGGGCAGCCAGGAGTCCGTCTCCGACCCCACTTTGGCTCGTTACCTTACTTTTGTTGCAGAAATTTTTGCTATATATTTGCCCGGATCGTTCCGGCAACGTATCTCGCGATTTTGTGTGTTTTCTCTTCAATCTGTTTCTGCCAGGGAATCTTTTAGGTAGACCTAGGTGACATGGCTTCCCCATGTTCCCCCAAGGACAAGTTCGTCGTCAACGTCATCAACCCTTACCTCGCTGAGGTGAACAAGCAACCCCCAGGTCCTTCGTGTGGAGGACGGTGTTCTCCACAAGGAAGATCTGAAGGGACCAGTCATGGAGGGGAGCACCGAGGAGCGGCTGAAGGAGATGGAACATTAGGTCTTCAAGTTCAAGAAGATGGTGGAGCGTGGTGTTGAAGCCAACTTCGACATCAGGAACGAGATCGAGGCTTCCCATAGGAAAGAGATGAAGGATATGTGGTCAAGTTTGTCCGCACTAGAAGAAAAAGTTTATCAGCTCCAAGCACAAATCTATGATCTGCACAACCAGAACTGTGAGTATGAACTAAAGTTTCTGCGCATGGGTTTAGGTGCTGAGTGCAGGATCCTGGAGACGGGAATGTCCTTCGAGACTGGAGAGGATCTACCATGGAAGCGCTTCGCCAAGGAGTACCTGATTGAGAAGAACAAGAATGAGGAGTAAATCTCCGCGGGTAATGGCATCCCCTCAACTTGTTCCAAGCTTGCGGGAGTGTCGGGTATCTTTATCTTTATCTTAGTCTTTTAGAGTCAAGTAGAGTCGTATCATGTCTAGGGAGTTTATTATATGAAATAGGTGTTTGCATTGAGGTCTATCACTCCGTCTGTGGAGAGATTGTATCCGTGAGTGTGGAGTCGTCTATAATGGAATATTAATGAGAAGTCTATTGGTTCCTTCGCTGCACTTGGTATTCTCTTCACGCAATCGGCCTCATATGACGATTCTTATGGGGAGTATTGACCTTATATCAGGTATGGCTTTGAAAACTTTATTTAATTTTGGCAAACATAGCTTTGGTCTTGACAACATGCATGTTTTCTCAAGTAGCGACATAGCCAAAACCTTTATGTTATTATGCTTGAAGTGTTATGTTGACAAGGAAGACAACTTGATGTGTTATGCTTACCTTAATGTTTACGCCTTATATGTTTTGCATCTAAATTAGCATCAATTGTTTGTTCTCTCAAAGCCTTTGGTAGCCAAACTCTTTGCCAAGTAGATTTCTTCTTGTGCATCCATACCCTGAAACCATTACCTTCCATATGAGTCCACCATACCTTCCTATTCGTGGTATTCCCCTACCACTCCTATAAGTATAGAATTTATGTGTTATCCTTATATGTTCAATATCTTCTGTTTTGTGCCTCTTGTTTAGCTCATGAGGAAGTAATAGGTAATTCATGATCTTCTTAAGTTGGACAAGTTTTACCCCGGGATTGCATGTCTAATCTGCAAACCCATAATACGAGGAGGAACTGGCATGGGTGCGCCCAGCTCGAAAGATAATATTACAAACAAACCCTCCTTCACGCTTGTTCTATGAGAAATCATAAACTTTGGCAGTGATAAACAAAGGAGATTAAGGGGATGTGATCGTCCCCACTTGGGAGCCATTCCTCGAAACTTGTCCATCTTGAGAAGTAATTGAGCTATCTATTAGCATTCGTTGACAAACTATGCACCGCCCCAAATCTATTTTTAAATTTTTTGATTTAAGGATAGCACATGAGTTTTACCTGCTTGCCCTTAACAAGGCCTTTCTTCCAACTTCTTGTTGAGTCAGTTGTCCCACTTCCTTCTTTTCCCTAAGAGAACATACATTTGATGTTGATGAGGATTCATCCATATAAAGCTGCATTAAGTTTTGCCATGCCACATCCTTGTTGACATTATCTTTTGATAAGTAAGTTGTTTGCGAAAGCTCTTGCCAAGCAAGCATCTTCCTTTGTGTTAGCATTTGCACTTCATGACTAATAACATGTTCTTTCCAAAGCTTCAAATTGTTTCATTAAAAGGAAAGAGCAAGAGTGAAAGTTATTAGTTGTCCTTTGACCAAGGATATGTTTGCCATAATTTGATGAGTTTCCTCAGCCCTACTTTTGATTATAATTGTTATTCCTTTCTCATAAGAGCCTTATGAGTTGAGGTTGCTGTTGAGGATGCTTGAGTTTGATGAAGGAACCTTGATGCTTCTTGTCCGTATTTTATTTATCGACACTTCACTCTCTAAACTTGTGGACAGGTTTACCGAGCTCAGTATTCGCTTCGGGACAAGCGAGGTCTAAGCTGGGGGGAGTTAATACGTCCAAAATGCATCACTATTTTACATAGTAATTCTTTCTTATTCATTGATATATTTCATGATATGATGCTATTCTTATGTTGTTTTGGCTTATTTTACACAGTTTGCAACTTTCCGGTGCCGAAGCAGTAGACGCAGGATTCAGCGGTAAAAAGTGGACGTTGAGTTACTTAAGAAGAATACGTCCAAATTATCTGAAAATCGACGGAGGCTATTTTCCAGAAGTATCACAAAGACACGCAAAAGAGCTACCAGAGGGGGCCAGAGGGTGCCCAGGCGGCCACCTGGCGCGGCCCCACCCCTGGCCGCGCCGGGAGGGCGCCTGGACCCCCGGGGCCACTCCCGGCTCCCCCCTTTGGCCTATATACTCTTCGTCATCCAAAAACCATAAAAAAGAGAGAGTTTCCGGAGTTCCGCCGCTGCTCCGTGGCGGAAACCTACAGAGAAGAAAATCCATCTCTGGAGGGCAGATTCCGCCGGGGAGATCACCTCCCGGAAGGGGAGAACGTCGCCATCTTCATCACCATCGTCACGGGCATCATCGAGATCATCATCAACATCATCCCCATCATCAGCACCATCTCTACCTCCATCCAATCTTGTCTCACAATTGCAACTTGTGTTGTAATCCGTACTATCTATCCTCACTACTCTATCGATGTTTATTACTATTTTGTGGTGAATGCTATTGAGTTTTGTTGGAGAAATATTATTGTGTTCAGATTGTTTATCATCTATTTATCCCCACTGATCATGATCTCTTTTATGTCTTGTGAGTAGTTACTTTAGTTCTTGAGGACATGGGAGAAGTGTAGTTGCTAGTAGTCATATGATGTTGAAGTAATATGTGTTGGTTGATATTTAAGTTGTGTTATTATTTTCCTAGTGGTGTTGTGTGAGTCGAACACTCAACACTTCGCCTTATCAAGGATCCAGGGGGATACATTGTGTACAAAGAATGCTTACGGTGGGTTGCCGGAGTGACATAAACCTAAACCCCAGTTTGCACGCTTTTGCACAAGGGAACAATGGATCACCGATCGTATTGCTATGGTTATGCTTTTTCCTTAATTACTATCATGTATTTGCGGATGCTTGCAAGGTATTTAATCATAAGAGTACACTTATCTTAGTCTAGAGGGTGTACTAGCATAGATCCACCCACTCAACACTTATCAACACAGCACATAGTACCGACACGGAATATGGCGAAAGCACATGACTACCTCTCCCGTGTGTCCTCAAGAACACTTTAGCTTTTATAAAGTTCAGTTGCTAGGCCTCTCCTTTGTTCAGAAAGGATTGGCCCACTCGTTACTCTCCAGTACCTTTTACTTTGCTCGTTTTTACATTCCTGTCGCTTATACCAAGAAAAACCCCTAAAAAGTTATCTTTCAGTGCTTGCAGTTATCTCCTTACCAAGTCACTTCTATTACCTTCTGCTGCTCGTTGGGTTCGACACTCTTACTTATCGAAAACACTGCAATCGATCCCTTACGTTGTGGGTCATCAACGGTATCTTCAACGGAGGGGGTGATCTCGGGTTCCGGCTCCACCTCTATTCGACAAACAACACAAACATCGAAACAATAATAAGACAATGCTCAAATACATGAGTTGAAGGTTGAAACTTGATGTATGTGTCACTGATGTGTGAGTTATTCCATTTAAAAGGAGTATATTGCAAATGAATTGCAAATTCAAACTCCAATTTGAATTTCACAAGAATGCATATGCAATGTTGCCACTGTTCACCCAATTTTATTTGGTCAAACATGAAAACAGATTGAATATTCAGAATCCTTGCGTTTTTCTGATAATTTTAGACATATTATTTGTCCAATTTGGAGTTAAAATGAATTAGTTATGAATTTCCAAAGTTTGGGCTATTTTCTGCCATTTTCTGAATTAATAAACATCTAACTGATTTACTGCGTCATTGTGATGTCAGTGTGACGTGGGGGGGGGGGGCTCTGACTAGTGGGGCCACTCTGTCAGTGACTTTGGGTTAAAACCCGGTTAGTTTTAAACTAACCAGGGGATTAAGGGGGGCAGGGCCCACATGTCTGTCTCTCTGCAAGTGGGGCCAGGGTGATTAAGCTTGGGGGTTAAGATCCTAATGGCTAGGTCGTCGGCGGCAGCACTGTTGCTCGTCGGAGTTCATCGGGAACTCGATTTAGGGCACGGAAGATGGAATGGATGGCACCGGCGTGTTCCTTGTGCTCCCACGCGTCGAATGGATGCAGCTGGGGGTCACGGGGAGGTCCAGAGGGACGACGGCGACTGCTCCGGTGGAAGCAAAGAACCGGCGAGGTCATAGACGAGGCTAGGGGGCACGGCTTGAGGTGAAACTTGGCTCAAATGAAAACTAGTGCACCCAGGAGCCAAACGCACACACAGGGGCAACGACAGGGGCACGAGAACGAGCTCTGGCTCGACCGAGGCGGCGAGCTTTCTCGGGTTTCATGGCGGATTTGGCTACAGAGGGAACGAGGTGCTGCGAGCTTAGGGGAAAGGTGCAGGATCTCACTCTGAAGCTAACGGAGAAGACGGCGAGGCCGGGGAGGCTGTGTGGCCAGAGAATTTGACGACGGCGTCTCGCGGGTCCGGCGAAGAAGATCTTGAGGCGGCGTCACCTCCTCTGGGCCTTGGCTCGATTCCTTGCTGCAGCTCGACGGAGTCGTGGATGGGGAAGACGACGGACACGATGGCGAGGCTCAGGGACGGCGATGGCCATGAAAACTTCACACCATGGCGACGGTGGCGCTCGGGTCGTCATCGGGCTCGGTGAGAGAGAGGCCAAGAGCAGCTCTGGAGGGGGGAATGGAGGAGGCGTGCTCCTGGGCGTCTTCTGGTGCGCGTAGAAGACGCGGGAGGGGCAGGTGGAGGCTGGGGAGGCCGCGGCGTGCTCGGCTGGCTCGGTGGCTTTCCACCGAGCAGCTTGGGTGCGCGGGGAGGAAGACGACAGGGGGAGGGGCTGCTGGGCCGGCTATTGGGCCTCGCCCTGAGCGAGAGGTAAGACTTTTCTATTTTCCTATCTGTTTAATTTGTCCTTTCTTAATTTCTTTTCTGTAATTTTGTTTTCCCAAATAAATAAAATAGTTAGGCATTTTTATAAATGCTCAAAATTTATATTTGGACTTACACGACCTGTAGCTAGTCATTCCAACTTTTGAACATTTTTGAAATTCAAAATATTTGAATTCCAATTCAAATAGGGGTTTTTGATTAATTCCAAGGTCCAGTTTGAATATTTGAAAAATCCATGAGCATGGGATTGCTACCACATCACTTTATATGTGATCACACTCATTTATGTGAGTTTTCAAAAGTCAAACAAGAATTTTTGGAGCAAATTTTATTCTGGCCATTTGAATTAAATTCATTTGGGGGTGTTCTCTCTCTCATTTCATTTTCTTTTTGAATTTTTTTCCATGATACAAAGTGAGGCTTGATCCTAACACATACCTAACAGAGGGTTCTGACAACTCGCCCCCACTCAAAAGAATCTCGTCCCGATATTCAGAAGTCTGCGGGAGGAAGGAGGGGTACTCAGCATTGAGACAGTCTTCTCTTTCCCACGTGGCTTCTTTCTCAGAGTGGTGTGACCATTGCACTTTCGGAAACTTAATCTTCTGACGACGAGTGACACGCTCTGCTGAATCAAGAATACGAAGAGGGTACTCTCGATAAGAAAGGTCATCTTGGAGATCAAGCGTTTCATGGTCGACTTCGCGGATGGGGTCCTTGAAGCAACGCCTGAGTTGTGACACATGGAATACATCATGTACTCGGGAAAGGTGCGGGGGTAGTTCAAGTTTGTAGGCAACTTCTCCACGTTTAGCAAGTATGCGGAAAGGTCCAATGTAACATGGGGCCAACTTGCGTTTGATACCGAAGCGTTGGGTTCCCTTCCGAGGAGTAGCTCGAAGGTAGGCCTTCTCATCTAGATTGTAGCTTTCTTGCCTATGATGACGATCATAGTAGCTTTTCTGATGAGACTGGGCTACTTTCAAATGATCACGAACAATGCGAACTTGCTCTTCTGCTTCCATGATCATATCCGCTCCAAAGAATTGTCTTTCACCGGTTTCTGACCAGTTTAGGGGTGAGGGGTGTTCGACATCTTCGTCCATATAGGAGTTCAAAAGGAGCCATGTTCAGACTAGATTGGAAACTATTGTTATAAGAAAATTCGGCAAATGGAAGAGACTTCTCCCAATTCTTTCCGAATGAGATAACACAAGCTCTGAGCATGTCTTCAAGAATTTGGTTAACCCTTTCGAGTTGACCACTAGACTGAGGATGGAAAGCTGTACTAAAGGAGAGATGAGTTCCCATAGCATTCTGAAAGCTTCCCTAGAATCTAGAGGTGAAAAGGCTGCCACGATCAGAATTGATTTCCAAAGGAACACCATGAAGAGACACAATTCTAGAGACATACAAGTCTGCTAACTGGCTAGCAGTTATAGACTTGCGAACGGGAAGGAAGTGAGCAACTTTGGAAAGTGCATCCACAACAACAAAGATGGCATCATTTCCTTTCTGGGTTTTTGGAAAGCCAGTGATGAAATCCATACTGACTTTGTCCCATTTTCACTCTGGAATAGGCAAAGGTTGAAGAGTACCAGCAGGTCTTTGGTGTTATGCCTTAATTCGACGACAAACATCACATTCAGCAATGAACTGAGCAATTTGTCGCTTCATCCTTGTCCACCAAAATCTCTGGCGTAGGTCTCGGTACATCTTTGTGCTACCAGGATGAATCGAAAGGGGAGTATCATGAGCCTCCTTAAGAATTAGCCTCCTAAGATTGTGTTTTCGTGGTACAACCAATCGACTGCCAAAGAAAACGATACCTTGATCATTTATGGAGAAACATTTAGCAACTCCGCTAGCAATGTTCTTCTTGATCTCTCGAATACCACTATCACGTTTTTAGGCGGCTATGATTTTATCTTCAAGGGTTTATTTCTCCACCAAGGTAGAAAGATAACCATGAGGGAAAATCTCAAGATTGAGCTTGGGAAATTCCTCATGAAGAAGTGGTTGATACTATTGTAACATGAGGTTGTTACAATACGACTTACGACTTAGTGCATCAGCCATGACATTGGCTTTGCCTGGGGTGTAAGAAATTCCTAAGTCATAATCTTTTATCAACTCTATCCAGCGTCTTTGCCTGAGATTAAGATCTAGCTGGGTGAATATGTATTTCAGGCTTTGGTGATCAGAATAGATCTCACAACGATTACCAAGGAGGTAATGTCGCCAAGTTTTCAGGGCATGAACTACGGCAGCGAGTTCAAGATCATGGGTAGGATATTTCTCTTCAGGTGGATGCAACTGGCGTCAAGCATATGCTACCACATGTCGATCTTGCATAAGTATGCATCCTAACCCTTGCCGTGAAGCATCATAATAGATTTCGAAATCCTTTTTGGTGTTTGGAGGCGCAAGTACGGGTGCAGAAGTCAATCTTCTTTTTAGCTCCTGAAAGCTTTCCTCGCACTTGGGAGTCCATTGAAATTTATTCTCTTTCTTGAGGAGTTCAGTTAGAGGCTTTGCAACTTTAGAAAAGTTCTCGACGAAGCGGCGGCAATAGCTTGCTAAACGAAGAAAACTCCTAACTTGCTTAACCGATTCAGGTGGAGTCCAGTCAAGGACGGCCTGAACTCTCTCGGGATTCACAACAATGCCTTTTGCAGAAATCACGTGGCCTAGATAGGTCACTTCTGGTAGCCAAAATTCACACTTGGAGAACTTGGCATAAAGGTGATGCTCTCGAAGTTTCAACAATACCAGCCTGAGATGTTCGGCATGTTCTTTGTTCTTCGAGTAGATGAGAATGTCATCAAGATAAACTACAACAAATTTATCTAGGTACTCCATGAAGATCGAATTCAACATGCGCGAGAAAGTGGCGGGGAATTGGTTAATCCGAAGGACATGACGGTGTAATCATAAAGACCATAACGAGTAGTAAAAGCCGTTTTGGGAATGTCCTCATTTCGGATTTTGATTTGATGATAACCTAATCTCAAATCCATTTTGGAGAAGACTGAGGATCCTACAAGTTGATCATAAAGATCATTGATCCTAGGAAGTGGGTAATTGTTCTTTATCGTCGCTAGATTTAGCGGGCGATAGTCTACGCACATCCTTTCTGTTCCATCTTTCTTCGTTACGAACAGAACGGGGAAACCCCATGGAGATGAGCTAGGGCGGATGAAGCCTTTTGCCAACAAAGCTTCAAGTTGGATTTTAAGCTCAGCTAACTCACGTGGGGCCATTTTATATGGACGTCTGGAAATTGATGCGGTTCCTGGCATAAGATCAACTATGAACTCTACACATCTGTCGGGTGGCATACCCGGCAGCTCTTCAGGAAATACATCCGGGAAGTCACGAACCACCGGAATATCTTCAAGGTCGGGAAGGGGAAGCACATTTAACGAATGTATCTGGGTTCTCGATTTTGGTGAGGAGTAATCTATTGTCTGGCCTGAAGGATGGGTAAGTCTAATTGACTTGGCTTTACAATCAAGAAAAGCATTTTGTCCCTATAACCCATCCATACCAAGGATGACATCAATGTTTGAAGACTTGAGGGCTATGAGTGAAGCAAGGAATACTAAACCCTCAATTGAAATTTGATTGCCATTACTTACTCTATTAGTTTGCCATCTTGACCCTAGAGTTTGAATTATCATTGGGGTGGACATTTCAATAAAGGATAACTCATGAGGAAGTGCATAACTGTCCGACATGAATGAATGAGATGCTCCTGGGTCGAAAAGAACTGAAGTAGGAACATAATTGACTGGGAGCGTACCAAGAATAACGTCAGAAGTGTTGTTAGTCTCTTCAGCTGAGATCTGGTTCACACGTCCACGAGTGGCGGGAGGAGCGGGTTTGGTGGTGAAGACCTTCAGGGGTGGCTTTCCACGACCATTGTTGTTAGCTCCGGCACGGGGTGGAGCATTCTGATTCTGGAGCTGGTTCTGGGACACTCACGGGAGTAGTGGCCTGCCTGGCCACACTTGTAGCAGGCTCCATAGACACTGCTGGGAGCTGGGTTGTTCGGTGGAGCTGGGTGGAACGAAGCTAGTGGACGAGGCGCCACATAGGATGGCCTCAGTGGGTTGTTCTGGCGGAACATGCTGTTGGGGATCCAGATCTTGCGCTTTGTAATGACCCGATTCGCTAGGAATCCAAGTCTCTGTGCATTCTGTGCTAGTCCCTGGATCAATAGCTAGCACACATAGTACATGATGTAATATCAAGAATAAACCACATGTCATATATATTACATCGAAGATCCAGTATTACAATAAAGCATACCTGCATAGCTCAAGGCTAGCTTATAAATAGAATACAGCGGAAAACAATAAAGAGCTTCGTGGCGTCCATCAACTCCACCGGCATAGTTGAGTATAGACATCGTAACCCTACATCGCATCACTTACTCGTCGTATACAATCCTGCAACACCGAAGGTTACATCCCGACAACGGGTCAGTACATCTGATTTGTACGGCAAGTCACACGAAAAAGGATATAACAGACCTACATCTACATGCAAGGATAAGTCAAAGGAAAGGCTTATGGTTTAGTTTTGCAGAAAGCTAGTTTTTCCCTCACATACTACAACTAATCAAATTTTAATTTATGTTGCTAGTCCTAAGTATGGTTGACTCGGGCTACACCAATTCCAACCATCCCTTTATTAAAAGTTCCCACTCAAATTCTTATTAAGGTGAATTATCTGTCAAGACCATCCAACAACAATAATGCCCAGTTGCTCAAAGTTGTCCGTAACCGTGGACACGGCTAATCATGATCAGTTTTTACACTCTGCAGAGGTTTGTACACTTTCCCCACTGGACTCAACCCGAAGATTGAGACATAGTCTTTCAGAAGAGGTTGCCTCCACCCTTTGGTAGCCGGTACACCTATCATATCTACATCAGCTAGCTACCAGGGCCTGGTTCCCCACAACTTACTCATCTAAGCCAGAGCCCATATAGCCAGTGGTTGTAGATGGAAGCTACTAGTCACACTGTTTGTCCGATCTTTTTGAGCCTGGACGGCGCCCACTGCGTTCAGAGGGTAGTCACCATGACGCACCCGGTTCACCACCAAAACAACCATTCTGGAAGCATTTAGCCCTGGTCCCTCCTTATCCAAGGCACGAGCCCCAGGATGCATTCCCTGACCGCCCAAAGGTGATTTCTATTTAAGTTTGCTAGTCAAGTCATTAGTCCTCACATAGCTCAATGATAACTCAACCAATCCCCATCTACAAAGCAATAGCAGTATATAAACCACGATCCTAGGGCGACAATGAAATACAAGGTCAGAACATATGGCTATCCTACTAGGTTTAAATCATAACTAATATATAGTCCTACACATGCATAGAGTGATAATTTGCTACATGCATAATAGAAAATATAGGTTGAGGTATTGTCAAACTGTAACTTGCCTTATACATTCGATGAAGTTCTTCGCTCTCGCGGTCCAGTCAACTCTACTCGTCACACTCCGAGAAATCTATCGCGAACGAAAGAACTCGAATAAGCAATCACACCGCAAGGACAAAACAAAAGATCAACAAAACAATCACAAAGGTTTTAACAACAAAATAAAAAGGCTTGACACAGTACAAGTGTCGATGTGCTCGAAGGTGATCGGTGGAAGTGATCTCGAGAGAGTCAACAGATAAATATTCATCGGTAAGAAATTGTGATCATGGACATTATTAATTCAAGGTGAATATCAAGCCCACATGACAAGTGTGTGAATCTTACCGACAACATGTCTCAATTGATCGGATATACCAAAAGAATCACGTGAAACGGAATACTACAACGCAGGTCATAGCAAGTGAAAAATTGAATTGAATTTGAATTTAAACAGATCAATAAACTTTGGAATTTTTGTGTGCACATGCTATAGACAGATAGTACATGGAACGAGTGATCCAACGCAAAAAGAATCACTCGATTTGGATCAACGGATTACAAGATATGGCCTCCGGGATTTGAATTTGAATTTGAAATAAATTCAAATTCAAAAGTGTGCAAAGTATTCAAAAATTTATACCATGCTAAAGTACAGAACAACATGAGCGCGTAGGAAAAAGTTACACCTCGATCCGACGCACGGTGTGGGAGATATTGCGGAAACGACGCCGGGGTGTTTTCTTCCAAAATGACCTATCCGCAATTAAACTTTTCCGGAAAAAGCGATCGGGTCCCCGGGACAGATCTGGCCGGAGCAACTCCGGCGAACTCCGTTTTTCCGGCGAGGCGGTTTGCTCCGGCGATGGGAGGTGGTGGCCGGCGGCTGCGTGGGGAAGGTGGCCGGTGGCGTGGGCGGCAGTGCGCGGCGCACGGGGGCGCGGCGGCCGGCCGTGGCGCTGCGGTGGCGGCGCGCTCCGGCGAGCTCGGCCGTCGGCCGTGGGCTCGGGGCGGAGGCGGCTCCGGCCGCTGGGGGCGCGCCTCGGCTCCGGCGAGCTCGCGCGGCGGCGCGTCGGCGACCCCGACGGCTGTGCGGGACGGCGGCCAGGGGCGGCGCGGCCGCGGCGGTGGGGCAGGCGGCGGTGGACGGCGGCGTCCGACGAGTGGGGCCCGGCGGCGGCGGCGGCGAGGCCCGCGGGTCCCGCGGATTAGGGTTTTCCAGAAAACAAAAAAAAGGAAAAAGAAATTATGGAATTTTATTTATAAGCAGAGGGAAAAAAATGGGTCCGAGTTGGGCTCGAATTGCGCTCGCGGGCGGAAAAAGGCTACTGGGCCGGGGCTACAGATTTTTCTTTTTATTTAAAAATCGAAACTTCAAACAATAAAATAAAATCAACCGCAAATCAGAAAAATATAAAATAGAATTCTAAATTCTTCAAATAATCTAAAGAAAATTATTTAATGAATACATTTTCCAAAAAGGAAAATAAAAAAATAAAAAAAATTATAAATACAATAAATTGTTAAAAACATATTTATTTGGTCAAAAGCATCGACAAACCATTTCTAAATAATAAAATATAAATTTTAAAATTGTCACACCAATAAATAATTTGGTAAAATAAAAATATCCCATTGGAATACTTTTTCAACTCTTTTAAAATATTTAATAAATCACTTTAATAAAATAAAAACTCTCTTAGCATTATAAAATCCCTAAACTAATTTTAGAGTTATTTATAATACTCATAATAAATTTTAAAAACTTTAAAGTAATATTCTAAATATTTTCCAACTTTATTAAAAAGGGGATAAGTCATTTTATATCCTCTCAAATGAATTTCCTTGAGTTGAAAAATGTTTTGAATATTTTGAAGAATTCCAATAATGATTTAAAACATTTTCCAACCTTTCAATATGTTGAAGGAGTCATATTACCTTCTCTCATTTTGTTTTGTTGATTTTGTTTTAAATAATAAATTCCAAAAACACCAATTATGAATATTAGGGAAAGTCCTTTTATTCCCTTCTCATGTTAATATTCAATTCAACTCCAAAAGTTTTAAATCCCAGAGAAAATCAAACACATCAAGCAAACAATCATTATCTATTTAATTTTATTAACATTCCAAAATTCGGAGAATTTTGGGATGTTACACGCTTCTAAGAGCCTGAACTGGATGAACCATCGTCTCTAGGGTGCTTGTGGAAATCATTGGGGATGTCATGTCCTCCGCCTTGATTCCCTTGTTGACAAGAACCTGGAAGGTGGCGAGGTCATGCAGATTGAGCTCACGACGGAGTCCAGAGTTGAGTCCACGGCGGAACCTCTCCTGCTTCTTGGCGTCGGTGGAGACCTCTTCAGTAGCATAACGAGCCAGTCGGTTGAACTCACGACTAAACTCATCAACAGTCCTCCTGCCCTGGGTGAGGTTGCAGAACTCCTCACGCTTGCGGTCCATAAGACCCTTTGGAATGTGGTGCTCACGGAATGAAGTGCAGAACTCATCCCAAGTTGTGGGCGGTCCAGCGGGACGCATGTTCAGGAAATTCTCCCACCAAGAGCTAGCTGCACCCTCGAGGTGGTAGGTGGCATAGCTGACCCTGTCACCATCTGCAACATGGACTGCCTGGAGCTTTCTCTCGATGCTGCGACGCCAGTCATCGGCCTCAAGGGGCTCGGTGGAGTAGCTGAAAACCGGGGGATGAAGCCGAATGAAGTCATTCAAAGACACCAACTCGTTGCGCTGCTGAGTGGTGTTGAGGGAAATGACCTCTAGCAACTGGTGAGAGTCTCGGCGGTTCCTCTCAACCTCCATCAGAACCTGAGCCATCGTGGGGGGCGGTGGAAGATTGCCTTCCTCTGGATCATTCCCAGGACCATGTGCACGACCAAGCTGGCCACGGGTTCCTTGAGACATCCTGAAGGTTAAGATCAATGTCAAGAGATGTTGAATGATTTTGCAAATGCATCAGATTATGAAGATAACTGGAATGAATCGGACAGCATAACGGCTGTAATTGCAAGAGAAATGGGAATTCTCACAACCTTGGAATAGCAATTATACTAGGAAGTCCAAATTTGAAGGCACAATGACTCTAGACAACCGAACACAACTTTCCTACGGCTAGAAGGAACCAAACAACGAGATGTTCTAGTAAGACATAGATGAACCTAATCCTATCTTCCCGTAGAACAAGATGAGGGTGACTCAGAACTCAGATCGATGAGGATAAGGAGAAAAAATAAGCCTTACGTTGTTCCCTTATATACCCAGAGTAACTATATAACTATAGAAGGCTGGACTCGACTTCGGCCAAGGCTGATAATCCTACAATCAGTCCTGCTCTGATACCAAGTCTGTCTGGACCCGGGGTTAGCGTATGCAAGACCCGGTACAACACAATCATATGGAGAGCCGAAAACCGTACCCACTTGTCTAAGCAGACAAGGCCAAGCACAGAACATTCTCGGAAAGCATTGAACATGAGGGGCATCCCATCCAGGCCGGATGATAAATGAGATGGGTACTCATCGTCCGCACACAAGTCTAAATGATATGGGTGGTGAACTCCCATATTCATAGACCAGTCGCCTCAACCATACTCTCGATTGTATCATAACACTTACATAGACTTACTCCAGCCCGATCACTTAGTCGGGGTCTAGGGCGGGCTCGATCATACATCAAAGTGTGCACGTGACGGAGTCACGAGCAATCGCATCGCGATGCCCCAAGCTGCGCACATCTAAGGGCCACTTGGTGTATAAAAGACCGCCAGCCAGATCACAACTAAGGTCTTGAAAACCCATACTAAGACATGCATGTTATAACCATACACGCAGCACACATGTCCAGTATGAACAGCAGGTATCATTGCAATTCTCAACAAAGTTTACAACTTTATTGATAACTCTTACAGAGTGCACACAGAGATTACGAGACCGTGATCCAACATTACATCAAACAAGCGGACGCAAAGTAGGTCTGAGTACAGACAAGTTTAACAAATGGCTTAGAGAAGCCTTATTTATAAACAAGCCCTTCACGAGGGAACCAGTCTGCTGAATGGGACTACACTAGCTTGGTCTTCAGTCGTCGAGCTCGAGGAAGAATCCACCTTCGGGGTCAGTGTGTTCATCTAAAACATAGAATAAGCAAACGTGAGTACAAAGTCGTACTCAGCAAGACTTACGTAGGAGCTATACTACTCATGCACATGTATCAAGGTAAAGGGAGGCGGGGTTTCACTGCAGAAGTGCCAGCTTTGACTTGGCTAGTCCTGAACTATGATTACCAGACTTGAGGTAAGAAGCGTACACAAGTCCACTACATATCCAACCAATTACACCACTATGGGTCCTTCCTCGACTTCCCACGAGAAAGCACGCCATAGCACTCACGCTTATCTTGGAAAGTTTTATAAGTATCCATTGAAGTTGTGTAATAATCGAGCACAGCTTTCCAAGTAGTCCCTTACTGCGGACGAGGCTATTCGAATAGTTTATTAACCCTGTAGGGGTGTACTGCTACACACATGAAACTATCAGTTACCGCCGGGATCTCGTCACCCTTCAAGCGGGTGTCGGCGAGGATAATCTCCACAACTTTTAACTCACAGTCAACTCAATTAAATGAAGATGCCTATCTGGGAAGGTTTCCACATTCGTAACCCGGCCGGTTTACCGAAGTGGTCCTAGAAGATGTGTGTGTGGTGCATAAGCCGGTCTCGGTTGAGACGTTCTCTCACCTTGCAGCCAGGCCACAAACCTACCAGAACTTCGAACTACTGTGACTCATTGAACTGAGAAGGGGCGAGTTAGTAGGTTGAGCGGGGGTCCGTTTGCCCAACATGTGGTACTACTCTTCATCTTGGATCACCACACAAGAACTCGGGCTTAAGGCGGTGTTCAACGAGACAACCCACTGTGTACTCCTACACAGCCTCTCATCGTTCACCTTGTATTAGGGTAGATTCACCAACACATTTCCACCATCATCAACATGATCACTACCATCCCGACTCATATAACAGTATCAACATTGTATCACTCTAAGCATGCAATAAGCAGTAACAGTTGCAGGGTCCACATGATATCAAACAACTCCTACATCTGCTAGGATTGTGGTTTTCTTACTACTGTGACAAATGATAGGTCATGCAAAGGAATGGGATCATCTATGCGGTAGAAACGTTGTCATGGTAATCATCCTAAACAATGCATAAGCGAGACTGAGAGGGAATAGGGATGTTATCGACATGATCAATGTGGGTTTGCTTGCCTTGCTTACGAGGGTCGCACACGATATCTTCAACGGAGGGGGTGATCTCGGGTTCCGGCTCCACCTCTATTCGACAAACAACACAAACATCGAAACAATAATAAGACAATACTCAAACACATGAGTTGAAGGTTGAAACTTGATGTATGTATCACCGATGTGTGAGTTATTCCATTTAAAAGGAGTATATTGCAAATGAATTTCAAAAGAATGCATATGCAATGTTGCCACTGTTCACCCTATTTTATTTGGTCAAACATGAAAACAGATCTCATATTCAGAATCCTTGCAATTTTCTGATAATTTTAGACATATTATTTGTCCAATTTGGCGTAAAAATGAATTAGTTATGAATTTCCAAAATTTGTGCTATTTTCTGCCATTTTCTGAATTAATAAACATCTAACTGATTTACTGCGTCACTATGATGTCAGTGTGACGTGGGGGGCTCTAACTAGTGGGGCCACTCTGTCAGTTACTTCGGGTTAAAACCCGGTTAGTTTTAAACTAACCAGGGGATTAAGGGGGGCAGGGCCCACATGTCTGTCTCTCTGCAAGTGGGGCCAGGGTGATTAAGCTTGGGGGTTAAGCTCCTAATGTCTAAGTCGCCGGCGGCAGCACTGTTGCTCGCCGGAGTTCATCGGGAACTCGATTTAGGGCACGGAAGAGGGAATGGATGGCACCGGCGTGTTCCTTGTGCTCCCACGCGTTGAATGGATGCAGCTGGGGGTCACGGGGAGGTCCAGAGGGACGGCGGCAACTGCGACGGCGGAAGCAAAGAACCGGCGAGGTCGTAGACGAGGCTAGGGGGCACGGCTTGAGGTGAAACTTGGCGCAAATGAAAACTAGTGCACCCAGGAGCCAAACGCACACACTGGGGCAACGACAGGGGCATGAGAACGAGCTCTGGCTCGACCGAGGCGGCGAGCTTGCTCGGGTCTCATGGCGGATTTGGCTACAGAGGGAACGAGGCGCTGCGAGCTTAGTGGAAAGATGCAGGAGCACACCCTGAAGCTAACAGAGAAGACGGCGAGGCCGGGGAGGCTGTGTGGCCGGAGAATTTGACGACGGGGTCTCGCGGGTCCGGCGAAGAAGATCTTGAGGCGGCGTCCCTTCCTCTGGGCCTTGGCTCAATTCCTTGCTGCTGCTCGACGGAGTCGTGGGCGGGGAAGACGATGGACACGATGGCGCGGCTCGGGGATGATGGTGGCCATGCAAACTTCACGCCATGGCGACGGTGGCGCTCGGGTCATCGTCGGGCTCGGCGAGAGAGAGGGCAAGAGCGGCTCTGGAGGGGTGAATGGAGGAGGCGTGCTCCTGGGCGTCTCCTGGTCCGCGTAGAAGACGCGGGAGGGGCAGGTGGAGGCTGGGGAGGTCACGGCGTGCTCGGCTGGCACGGTGGCTTTCCACCTAGCAGCTTGGGTGCGCGGGGAGCAAGACGACAGGGGGAGGGGCTTCTGGGCCGGCTGTTGGGCCTCGCCCTGAGCGAGAGGTAAGACTTTTCTATTTTCTTGCCTGTTTAATCATTCCTTTCTTAATTTCTTTTCTGTAATTTTGTTTGAGTTAGGCATTTTTATAAATGCTCAAAATTTATATTTGGACTTACATGACCAGTAGCTAGTCATTCCCAACTTTTGAACATTTTTGAAATTCAAAATATTTGAATTCCAATTCAAATAGGGGTTTTTGATTAATTCCAAGGTCCAGTTTGAATATTTGAAAAATTCATGAGCATGGGATTGCTACCACATCACTTTATATGTGATCACACTCATTTATGTGAGTTTTCATAAGTCAAAAAAGAATTTTTGGAGCAACTTTTATTCTGGCCATTTGAATTAAATTCATCTGGGGGGTGTTCTCTCTCCCATTTCATTCTCTTTTTGAAATTTTTTCCATGATGCAAAGTGAGACTTGATCCTAGCACATACCTAACAGGGGGTTCTGACATGCACCGCCACGCTTATCTTCTTGCGGATGGAACTTCTGAACAACTCTGGATATGACTCCAGTAGCGGCCCGCTGATGGCACTGAAGTAGTGCTCCTGGTAGGCTACCCCAAGTGGAAGGTTATGATGTAGATAATAGAAAATTTCCCTTGCTGAAGATACCAAGGTTATCGGACTAGGAGGACTCCAAGGATCGACAAGAAGGTGGTGAAGTAAGTGATGCGCCGTTGAATAAATCACTTCCTTAACCTGGACCTACACACGACACAAGTAACTTTTCTCCTAACGAGTACAGAGAGGTTGTCAATCTCTCCGGCCTTGTTGTTTACAAAGGATCAAACACATGATGGAAATAGTGATCAAACAGATGATGTAAAAAATTGTGGAAATATGGACCGGGGACCCATGATATTTACGAGTGATGTCTCTCTCCCAAAAGACGATAAAACATCTAAGCTGGGTGCACAAATTACAGTTGGGCGATTGATAGAATTATAAACGCATCGCAATGCTAATTATGCCACAAGAAAGTTAGAGGCTCAAAAGTATGGGCAGTACGCCAAGACAAGTAGACCTTTTATCCATCAGCATCTACTTACTAATCATCCACCTTGAGGTATCTATCTAGAACATCTCGCTGGTATTAAGTTGCGAGCCCCACCCAAAGTGTAAACCCAAAGCAACAGACAAATGCATTAACAAACTTTGTGTAGGTAAACAATCCTTGCAACCGCGGTTACAAGCATCGTTGTTTTCTCCCTGGTGGCAACAACACATCCCCTAGTCTCATGTTTCTGTCACTCAAGCTAGACATCAGGGGGCATGAACCCACAATCAAGCATAACGCTCCCTCTTGGAGTTACTATCTACTACTTTGGCTAACGCAATAATAAGCAATGGACAACATGCAACAATTACTCAAGAACAAAATATAAAAGGAGAACCAAATATATAACTCATCACAAACTGAACATAATCTTATAATCCATCGGATCCCAGCAAACACAGCATAGCAACAACAGGAAAATTACATAGATTCCTTGATCATGTAGGGAAGCTCACAAGGGCTAAGAATTGAAGCACAAGATTGGAGAGAAGACATCACATATCTACTGGTCATGGACCCATGGTACAAGGTGGACTACTCATGGCACATCCGGGAAGCGCTCATGGTGGTGGAGAAGCTCCCACAGGTTAATCCTCCCTCCGGCAGGGTGCCAGGAAGAGGCATTCTGGTGCTCCCGGTCTTGGAAGCGAGGTGGCGGCAGAACCGAGGTGAAAATCGCGATATGGGTCTCCTCTCGAGGGTTTCTGGAGAGGGTATAAATATAGGCCAAAGGGGGGCACCAGGGCTGGCCCCTCCCCCAGGCGCCCTGCTGGCGCGGCTTAGGCTGTGGCCACGCCAGCTAGCCAGCTGGGAGGGGGTGGGCCCCTCCATCCCTCCTTTGGTCTTCCGGAATCTTCTGACACGCTGATTTTTTATATCTTTTTATTGGGATTTTTTGGGCTCTGTAAATATGGGTAAAAACCTGCAATTCATAGACATCAGCAGACAGAAACTGGTACTGGGTGCATTGAGTTAGTAGGTTAGTACAAATATGTGTAGAAAGGTATGAAAGTGTAGAAAAACACATAGCAATGTCACCCAAATAAGCATGGAACAAGCAAAAATAATAGATAGGTTCGGGACGTATCACCCGTCCCCCGCCCAGTAGCAGCGCCAAAAAGAGGCCATCATCCCGTCACCATGATAACCTTTGTCTCCTTAGCAAACGGCTCCCAATCCCTGGCTTTGCAAGGCATATCGGTGCCAACCCACAACCTATCAGGCCGCATCCAAGAGTACCATAGCCACCAAAGTCTTAGAGCCGCTCGGGCGAACCAAGGTAGGTTGGGGATGCCTAGTCCGCCCCGATCCTCCAGCAATGTGGCCATGCCACCCAACCTTGCACTTCCAGCTAGTGAGGGTTTCGTCTTGCGCCCAAAGGAAACGGCGCCGCGCTTTATCAACTTCCTTCAAGAATTTAGCAGGCACCCGAAGCGGTTAGGGAAAATTTTGTTGGATATATATATGCTAACGAGGCAAATAATATATGATTATTTCAATATATCTGAATAAGTTCATAACCAGTTTCATACTGTGCTGGAACTATATTAGTGAAACAAAGATACATGTATGGTATAGAAACAACCAAAGTTCCTAGTCAGCCTCTCATGATGATTAGTTCATCGTCAACTGATTATTGTGGTTTCACAATCATGGACAATCAAGTCAATTGATTGTGAGGTCACCTCATTAGATGAATGACGTGATGAACATTACCAAACACAAGTATTGCAACATTATCGAATTGTAAAAGTTCAGAGTTGTAATTAAAGAACGTAGAGGCATGCTCCTTAGACCATGAGTGTCAGAACCCTAACTAGGGTAAGTGCTAGGGTTTGAGTTCCCCTTTGCATCATGTTAAAAATTCAAAAATAAATTCAAAAATGGGGAAAAGAAAAGCCCTGAAGAATTTAAATAAATGGCCAGATAAAACTATTTTTCCAAAAATCATTTGAGTATTTGGAAAATTCCTATAAATGATGGTGATCAGTTCAAAAGTGGTTTGGATTTATTCCCATGCCCAAGGAATTTACTAAAATTCAAAATGTGCACTGGAAATTAAATTTGACCCTTATTTGAATTGAGATTAAAATGTATTGAATTTCAAAAATGCCCAAATCCTAAAAGTGACTAGCTACTGGTCATCTAGGATTTATAAAAATACTTGGGCATTTTAATAAATTTCCTAGCTAATTTAATTAGTGGGGCCAACCTATTTACAGTAATATAAAAAGAAAAGAAAAACAACTGGGGCTATCTGCCGCCCAGGGGCACGGCCCACTTACCTTGGCCTCGGCCCAGCCCAGCTCGCCGGCTTGTCCTCTTCCTCCCCGCAGCTCCAAGCAGCTCGCTGGATCTGGGAGCACGTCGACGACGACACGACGACAATTGGGCATTCAAGGCGTGCCCTTTCCCTCTCCTCGCGCCACGCAGCTGCCCGAGGACCCCGCATCCCTTTCCCCTACCTCACGCACACCCTACCCCTCTCTGCTTCCCCAATCTAGCGAGTCATTTTTTAGCTTTTATAAGCCAAGAATAAGTAAATATTTATGTAACTAAGCTATTACTACCATTATTGAGCTTTATGAGCATATAAATCATTGATGAGCTTTATGTAACTTACCGGAGGCCACCTCAAGGTTGAGAAGCGCCGCCACGTGGGTTGCTCGGGGATTCACTAGGAGATTCTTGTGGGTTGTGAGATGCAGCTCCGGAATTATGCTGCAACAAAGGATGAGTTGCAATGTGGTAAGCATGATGACACTTGATGGTATAAGACCGGGCATTATTGATCATTGAAAGAAACTTACCGTTCCGGGAGGAGAAACGGTAGGCGTCGGCCTCGGTGGAGGGGTAAGACCTTGGTTCTCCCACATACTCTGTGAGTTAGTTTGTGAGGACTCGAGCATATTAGCAAGTGAACCAAACATATGCATATGCATTCTTGGCGGATATATGCAAAAGTAGTAACTTACCGAGAAGAGGTTGTAGATGGCCTTCGTCTGGGCATTATTGCGTGCCCTCTCCTCCTCGAGTATCCTCTGGGTCCTCTCCTCCGCCAGCCGGTCCCTCTCCACAAGATGCTCCGACAACATCTCTTGTGTCGCCTGTCTCTCCCTCTAAATGGCATCCTGCGAACACTCAACAATATAGCAATTATTGTCATCATCGCTACGTAGTCTAAAGAACGGAAAGAAAAATTGAGACAAAGTTATACCTGGATAGCAATGTCCACTGGCCGCGGGCGAGGTCGTACAGCAGGAGCGGAGCTCGTTTTCCTCGCCTTGATCGTAGGTAGAGTCTCCGGGCAAGGTACGAAGCCATTGCACATGGAAGTGCTGACATGATACTTACCGCCACCAGAAATCATTAAGGCCTCCGGATCCATCTCCTCCTCGCTCGGGTCAAACTGAGGACCGCATAGCTCTTTCGCCACCTCAGAATAGGCCATCATCTTGTGGTAGGCTACAGCGCTGGTGTACACCTCAACACCGTCGCCCTCGGAATATTCCTTCATCGTTTTGTACTTTCCCTTATGGGCCATGGCAAATGCGCGAAATCCCTTAGGCACAGGTTGATTATGGTGTTTCGCCTACAATGAAAAGCAAAGAAAAGGCATGAAACAAATCAATTGATTAATGGTGAAAGGACATGAAACTGAAAACAAAAAGGCACATACCCATTTTTTGCGTACTCGTTGATGTTGAGATTGCCTTGGTGGTGTGCCACACCTACCATTTGTGCACGCCTAGCCTTGGCGCTTTTGTGGGTGGACAGCCAGGCATCACTGAGCCATTTGTCCACTATCGCCTCAAAGCAATCCATCTTATTTGCACACCATCTCGGGGGCGCCTATGAATTAATAATCTTATAAAGTCATTGAATAGCTTTTTTAAGCCAAGTACAAGTCAAGTTTTATGTAACTAAGCTATTATTATCATTTTTGAGTTTTACAAGCTTATAGAGCCAAGTTTGACCTTTATAAACTTATAAAGCCAAGTTTGACACTTATAAGCTTATAAAGCCAAGTTTGAGCTTCATAAGCTTATAAAGAAAAGTTTGACACTTATAAGCTTATAAAGCCAAGTTTGAGCTTCATAAGCTTATAAAGAAAAGTTTGACACTTATAAGCTTATAAAGTCAAGTTTGAGCTTCATAAGCTTATAAAGAAAAGTTGGAGCTAACTAGGCCTTACTTATAAGTGTAGGAATTTGAATTAGTTAGTAATTTACCTCCAAGTATTCTTCCTTCTTAAGGAAAACTTTTCTACACTTCTTCTTGGCCTTCTTCACACCCTTCTTGGCGTACCAATCTCGAACACACTGAACACTCATCTCGTGCCTAGTTTTCGTGAGTAGCCTCACTATCTCCTTCTCGAGATTCTTCTGGGCTGCCGGCTCCAAAAATCATCGAACATATGCTTAGATGAGTGAAATGATTCCAACGCTAATAAATGATTGCAATGCTTAGAATATTTACCCAAAAAGTAGCCACCACCATGTCGGCTTTGGTACGGCATTAACCGTTGTTGATGCTTTCATCTGGCGGGGCCGGGCGGCTTTGTAGTGTGGCCAAGTGAGGCCGGGCTCAGGAACCCTACCCTCACCAGGCAACTGGACTAGCCCGGGGAACTGCTCCTTAAGCACAGCACCAAGGAGGCAGTTCGGATTCCGAGCACCTTCCTGGTAAGTCCACGCCCTGCAAAATAAGAACACAAAGACATTACTTCTTGTTGGACCATATGTGCATGTATGATATATATATACAAGGAACACAAAAAATTCATCAACTTACTTCTCCCCATCTGGCGCAATCAATGTCCTCTGCGCAGGGTCCGGACGTGGTGGGAGCCGTGTCATACCACGCTGGTACACCGGATTCTTGGAAGCGGAGCTCCCCTCATCCCCATCATCCCCTCACCCCCCTCAGCCCCGTCGTCATCGCTATCATCATCATCCGTGCGAGCACGCTCCTCCCAAGGATCATCCCAATGAGGCTCCGTCGACTGCCTCGGTGCCTCCGGTGTCTCCTACTGCACCGGCGGTGTCCGCTGCTCCGGTGCCTCCGACTGCACCGGCGGTGACCGCTGCTCCGGTGTCTCCGACTGCACCGGCGCCGCCGACTGCCTCGGTGCCTCCGGCGCCGCCGATTGCACCGGTGGCTCCTGCACCGGTGAGACTGTCCTGTGAGTGGGTGACTCGGCTAGGGCGCCACTTGCTCGACAACCTCCTCGACCACTGGGTTTAGCTCTCTTTTGTCCTTTTCCCCGACCTCTCCCACGAGGCTGCTCAGCACGCACCGGCGGCGAGCTAGCTGCGACAATATCCGCCCGCAACTCTCTCCGTAGAGGTAGAGGTGGTCGAGACTCCACCGGTGGGTCCCTACGGCTCGCCATGTGTCAACACCTGTTACGGAGTAAAGATGAATTAGTAAAGTAAGGAAATAAATAATAAAAATTCATATATACAAAAAATAAACATATGCATATAAAGATGAATTAGTACATTAAGGAAATAAATAATACAAATTCATATATACAAAAAACAAAAGAAAATTGGGATGCATACAACTAATAGTCGGGATCATCTGTATCTTCTCCAGGATCAATAAAAACATCATCGTCACTATCACGCGTGTCGTCATGAATGATCTCTTCTCCGGGATCGGGTTCAGCGTCAACCACATTTCGAAAGCTTTTCTGTAACCGGTCAAGCAATGATAGGTCATCCGCATCGGTAACCTCTTCGTGTTCCACTTCTTCATCTTCCTCATCATCATCGGTGACCTCTTCGTGTTCCACTTATTCCTCTTCCTCCGCATTGTCATTCTCTACTTCCATGTTTTGACCAAACGTAGAGGTTTTTCCGAAATGTTTTTTGGCCACACGTGTTTCTTGGAAGAATTCTCCGTCATATGTGTCTGGGTCTATGTGAGGTTGATAATCCTCTTCTTCATTGGGGGCAGGTAGTTTACCATGTGGCGGCACGTCATAGACGACATACCAATCTTTGAGATTCTTTACACTTTGGCAGGCCCATGGAAGATAGAAAACTTGTGTGGCCTGTTGAGCCACAATATAAACTTCGGCAACATTTACACGGTTCTTCTGTTTAATTTCAACTAGCCCAACATGCTCATGAGGTTTTCTAGTGTCCTTCGGATCGAACCAATGACATTTGAAGACAACGGCATTCGGAGGATTTTCACCATAATATAGCAATTCGTATATTTCTTCAAATATTCCATAATACTCGACTCCTCCATCTATAGCGGACACACCAGAATTCGTTGTTTTCCGATCGGGCATAGTTTGCTCTTTCATACCAGTACGAAAGCGATACCCATTGATGTCGTAATTTTCATATGTATGGACCTTAAAGTCAAAACCATTTGCGATTTGTCTCAATTCAGCGTCCATCGACTCTGAATTAGCCTACAAGTTGAAACGGAAAGGCTTGTTGTATTATTCGGTACTGAGACGATGAAGAAATAAAAATGTCTTGTATATCATATAAGAAGTACCGTTTGTGTAAACCAAGAGATGAAACCGGGATTGCCGCCTCCCCGCTTTTCAAGGAGATTAATCTCTTCGATGGAGTCTTTTTTGATCGCCACTCCATTCGAGAATTGCGCGACGAATCGACTGTATCAAATAATTAAGAGAAGTTAGACACACAACTCGTCAAGAAGTTGCAGAACAATTAATATGTACCGCGCACTTACTCGATGTATGGCCGTACTTCTATCATGTTGGTCAAGATATACAATGTAATGATGCCCCATTCCTCGAAGGTCAACTTCTTTGTCTTCATAACCCCACAAGGTGCGAGGCTCCCTTTAAAGAGTTGGAACTTGGATTCATGTCGCTCGGGGTCGCCAGTATTGTACCGAGGCTTTGGATTATGCAAAATGTAATTAGTGGCAGCATAGTGTGCTGTCACGAAGTTTGCCGCTTCCTCGACAACGAATGCCTCAGCCATTGATGCTTCAATTCTCCGTTTATTTTTACATTTTTCTCGAAGCGTCTTCTGCATTCTCTCGATTGCATAGCACAAACGGTTTTGCACAGGGCCACCCAATCTTGCCTCCATCGGTAGATGCAAAATCATATGCAGCATCAGATTAAAGAAACCCGGTGGAAAGATCTTCTCTAACTTTCTTATCAACTCCGGCGCCAGTTTTTCCATCTCTTCTATCACAATTAGCGATAATTCTTTAGCACAAAGAACACAGAAGAAATAGCTTAGCTCTGCCATTACTTGCCATTCAACCTCGGGGATGTAGCCGCGCAACATCACCGGCATTATCCGCTCAAGCCATATGTGCCAATCGTGACTCTTCAGCCCAAAGATTTTCAACTTTTCAAGACTTGCTCCCCTTGCTAGATTCGCTGCATACCCATCGAGGAACATCAACTATTTTTTCACCCAGATGAGGATTTCCCTCATGTGTTCCCTTTTCAGATTGAACCATGCCTTTGGCTTCTCCCAATTCTTCTTCCCTTTCGGTTGTCGCATGTTCAGTGACTTCCTATTACACAGACTCTCCTGATCGACTCTAGCCTTAACATTATCTTTCCCCTTATCAGTGCCGAACAATGTACCAAAAAGGGCCTCACCCATATTTTTTTTCAGTGTGCATCATGTCAATGTTGTGTGGAAGAGCAAGGTCTTTGAAATAGGGGAGATCCCAAAAGCATGGCTTGTGGGTCTAGGCGTGTTCCGTATTATATCCCAAGAAATACCCTCGCCGTTCGGATCAGGCTCTAGTGAGTTCAATTGATCAAGAATTTGTGCGCCCATCATCATAGGTGGTGCCTCGTGCTCGACAACTTCACCTTTGGTGAAATTCTTCTTGTCTTTTCTGAATCCATGGTCCAGAGGCAGGAATTGTCTATGCTAGTCGAAGCAAGAATACTTGCGACCCTCCGGCAGCCAATGAAACTTAAGAGCAGACTTGCATTGCGGGCATGGGAACCTTCCGTGCACGCACCATGCAACAAAAAGTGCAAACGCCGGCAGGTCATGCATGGAGTACATCAACCAAGCATGCATTTGGAAGTTTTTTTTTCTAGCTGCGTCATATGTCCAGATCCCATTATCCCAAGCTTCTTTCAACTCATCCATCAGTGGTTGCAATTACACATTCATATTTTTTCCGGGATAGTTGGGCCCCGGAACTATCAACGTCAAGAAGATGTGCTTTCTTTGCATAAGTACTCCAGGGGGCAGATTGAGGGGCATGATGAATACGGGCCAACAACTATACTGGGTTGCCTTCATACCGAAAGGATTGAACCCATCGAGGCTAATGGCGAGTGCCACGTTTCTTGGGTCTTTGGCTTTACCTTCTTTATGTATTTCATTGAACATCTTCCACGCTTCACCATCAGAGGGGTGGGTCAACATCAAATTCCCGTATTCATCTGTAGCACGTCTAATTCCATCTCTGTGCCATGTCATTTGTTTTGCTGTTTCTTCACGCATGTAAAGGCGTTGAAGTCTTGGCAAGATCGGTAGGTACCGAAGAATGTATACGACAATATACCTGGAGGACTTGTAGCGTGGACAATAATTATCATCTGCATACTCATGCCTAAATAAGACGCATCCTTTCTCACAAGCATGTATCCGCTCGATGGGCATCTTCAGTGCACCGAGTATTTTGTCTGAGTGGTATAGGTTTGCAGGCATAATATGACCGTCCGGTAGAAAGCGCCCAAATAAGGTCATCATCGCATCATAGCACTCTCTGGTCAAGTTGAATTGTGCCTTAAGAGCCATTGATTGTGCGATGGCATCTAGTTGAAAAAGCTTGGTGTGCGCATGCAGTGGGAGTTTTGAAGACTCTAGCATGGCATAAAAGGCCTTGGCAGTTTCCTTCGGTTCTTCGTCCTCATGACGAGCATCGTTGTAGTCATTGACCATGTCTTCGATCCCTCTACCACAATCCTCAATGCGCTGACGCACTTCCTCATGGTTGTCACGTTGGGCCGACTCGCCATGAAATGACCACAACGTATAATCAGGCATGAAACCACGCATTTGCAGGTGTTTACCCATTACATCCTTTGCCTGTTGTGAATAGTGCTTACATCTAGTGCAGGGGCACCATGTTCTTGGTTGCCCAACAGTAAATGCAACCTCTAGGAACTCCTCGGTCTTGGTCAACCATTCCTCAGTCATATTTTTCTGACTAGGGTGACCGGTGTACATCCACGCACGATCATTCATTCCTGCTAGCTAGCTAGTACAAATTAACACAAGAAGGCATATTAATTACGGTGATACGGCATATGCACCTACTAGCTAATAGGTAAAGATAGGTCCTAATCCCACCCGAGTATGTGCAGATTGGATACATTTCCCCATGCTCTCCTCCCAATCCGACGCAAAATTTCGACAGCACCTCCCCGCTGTTCTCCTGATACACGTCTCGGCAAAAACCGAGAGGATGTGTACCCGGAGAACAAGAAGGTGGCGCTGACGAAATCCTGCGTCCGATCCGGAGGAGAGCATATCTCGGGAAATGAACCCAATCTACCCATACTCGGGCTGTCCATGGATAACGTTGGACAATTCAAAAGAATCCAATTATAAATATGCAAATGAATGTATATTTATAAATGGAATCTTTCGAACGGGAGACGCATATAGGTTACGTGACTTGAATGAGTTGAGAAGGAAAGAACTAGATACGCCTATCTTCTAGGTAGGATGAAACTAGAGGAGGGAAAGGCACACAAATGTGATAAAATACAAGTGTGGCAATAAACCACACAAATGCCACCTAGCTTAGAACAACTTGGGTTCTTGAGATTAGGATATTCTTTCTCAATTTTAAAAAAAGGACTTGATACATCGAGCATTGTATTTGGAGACAATAGGAAGGGAAAGGGGGTTTGTCAAGGTGGTTGTTGCTAATGATATCTATGTATAGAATGTTATGCTAGTCCAATATCCATACTATAATCTTATTGGTTTGGGGGAAGGTTGAAGGCAAGCTACATGTTGTAATATTTTCAAAAGAAAAAAGGAAAGTTTGAAATAATTTAATCAATTATTATTTACAGGTTTACATGTTGTAATATCATCTGCCCTACTTTTATTTTCATTAATTTCACTTTACTAACAAATTGTTTTACTTACTAATAAATTATTTATTTCTTCCCCTTTACTTTGATTCTAACATAACTAAACTTACTAACTAACTAAATAATAATAGAACAAAACTAACTAAAAGATTCTACCAAACTAGTAGTAACAACCCTAGCTATAACAACTAACAATAACAAAAACAGATTCTATATATATATATATCTAACCTTAACTAACCGAACAACTAAAAATAACTAAAATTACTAACAACTAATTTCTTACAAGCACAAACAATGAACAGAAATCTACACTAACAGTTATAGATCTACACTAAGCTAACTAAAATTCCATGCCACTAAGAGATCTACAATAAGCTAAATAAAATCTAATTAAACAAATAAAAAAATGGGCAACCGTGGGTGGTCGTGGGCTCACCGGAGATCAGCGGCGGCAGCGGCCCGGACGAAGTTCGGCGGTGCCGGCCCGGACGTAGTGCGGCGCAAGGGGTGCAGCCTCTCTGCTGGCAGTGGCGGCGACGGCCCGGACGAGGCGGAGGCGGCAGGCTGGACCTGCAGAGGAGGAGAGGATGAGCAGGAGAGAGAGAGAATGGGGAGCAGGAGAAGGGGCGGCCGGGGTGGCGGCGGCTCACCGGCGACGGCGGGAAGACGCGGCCGGCGTGGCGGGGGAGTTCCGATGGCGGCGGAGGCTTGGAGGGGAGGGGTTGAGAGCGGGCTCGAGCGGGGTGAGAGAGAGAAGTCGCGGCTAGGTCTGCCCGGGCCGAGATAACGGCCCGCCGCTTGGCCGTCAGCCAGCTGACGGCAACGCGGCGGTCCGCTATCCCACAGCCGCGTGGTGGGGTCTGGGCAAACGTTGCCGTCAGTGGGGCTTTGCCGTCAGCTGTTCTGCGCGTTGCCGTCAGCTAATTACGGCGCTGCATGGGCTGACGTCTAAAGTTTCTTTTTCCTACAGTTGTTTCTTTGCCGTCAGCATTTATGGTTTGCCGTCAGCCCCGATGGAAAGCTGACGGCAAAGCACAAAGCTGACGGCAAAACTCCTGTTTCCAGTAGTGAGGGGGTAGTGCCATGGGCCCTAGGCCCATGAAGGGTGCACCATTCCTCCGCCCTTGGCCGGCCACCTCACCCTTGGCAATGGGATTAGTCCCACATTGCTAAGGGAGAGAAGTTGACTCCCTCCCCTCCCCCTATATATAGATGAGGTGGGTGCACTTATTTAATACACATAAATTCTTAGAGAATTAAATATAATCCCGACTCAAGATCGGTTTTCTCCTGTATTCTCCCCTCTCTCGTCTCTCCCACGATGGTTTCCCCTTGTTAGGATCCTGTACTACGATTGAGTCTTCTCCACCATACGAACATCATCGTGCTGTCAAAACTCCGATTCCGAGAGGTCTACTTTTGCCACCTTCGTTGGATCGGAGAACGGAGGTCGTCATCGAGTTCTGTATGTGTGAGAGTACTATGAGGTGCTTCACATGAGGCACTTTCACCCGACAGGGTGCTAACACGGCCAGGGGGCTGTGAAGGTTACATGGCTTCATCAACCACGTTTGCGGGAACGTTTCACGCGCAACGGACTACACCCCGAGGTATGTTTCTGCAAGTCTTCCCGTTACAGTATTACATCTAGATAGATCTTGAGTTAAGGGAGACGCTAGTTAGAAAAATTATTGTCTTTTGCTGCGAGACCCAACAGTGGTATCATGAGCTAGATCTCTGCTTCGGATTACTGTGCGGTAAGAACACATTGGGGATGTGGGCATTGATTCTATCATTGTTACCCTCTCACGTGCACTAGTTCTTATCTGTGGTATTGTTTGATGAAGCGGCCCTCGACCGACCTTATGCATACGCTTAAGCGAGACTGGTTCCACGCTTGACATATGACTTGTACCGTATAAAGTGGCTCGGTGGGTGTCTGTCTCTCTTAGTTTAGCGGATATGGCATTTTCAACGGAGGGCCCCGTATGGGGTGTAATAGAGACAATCGTGTAATCAGCGTTATGGTCCATTGTTCGTAGAAACGGTTAATCTATGAAACGGCCTAGAAGCCACGTAAAATACGCAATATACAAAATAGAGGCATCTAACTTCATATTGCAGAGGGGGCTATTATTGTTTGTTTTATCTTGATGTAGTGATAGCTTTGCTATGTGTTACTAGAAAGTAGTAAACGATCATCATCATGAAACAAACTCAAATGGAGACACTGTAGGCTTAGTGCCACCATGATCATACATCTTAAGAGATGGTAGTATAGGATACATGACAATAGCATAAAATAAGATGATCCCTTATAAAATACCAAACATAAGTATTCTACCAAAGTGTGCACCACCTGGAAGAGTCTCTTTATGATAGGTAGGCCGTGACGATCGGGCTTCATACATACGTAAGTGATTTCATGAGGATGGTTCTGGCAAGCTTGGCGTATGCACATATGGACTTCCTAAATAGAAATAACACTAAGGTCAATTTGGTGAGCCTGGCATATGAAGATATGGCCTCGGAATACTCGAGATCGAAAGATCGAGCATGAGTCACATATAGTATGTGATCGCACAAACTAGTTGTCTACCTTTGAAACTAATCCGTGGTTGTGTGGTATTTGAGGATGTATAGTGAATCTGGATCATTTAATCACTAAAACTTCTTAGGGATGATTGTTTTAGTGTGAGCTCATTTGTAATATGATTATCATGAACTCATTATTGTGAAGTAGTCTTAAGTGTTTACCTTGCAAATATTTTGTAGAAAATGAATTGGAATGAACATCGTGAATTGCTTTCTTTCATGGGTGGTGAAAGACTTAAAGTATATGGGTCAAACTTTGTTAATTGGTACCTATGCCTTAGGACTTCGCTCAAGAGAGTAAACATATTGTTCATAATAGAAAGGCATGTGGGAGATCCTCTGAATAACAATGGAGATGAACAAGAAATTGTGGATGACTATGTTCATCACCAGAAATACTCCATGGTGAAATATGTCATGGAACACTTCATGTCACATGAATTGGGCCATTAGTTTATGGAAAATAGTGCTTATGACATGATTGAAACGCTAAATTCAATGTTCAAATTTCAGTTCAGAGTGTTCAGATTTGATTTAGAAAAACAGCTTCTGTCTACAAAGATGGAAGAGCACACCTGCCTGAGAACCCACTTAGACATGATGAATGGGATGTATCTAAGTCTTGTGGGAGACTTTGACTATTGGACAACAAATGAATCTACTACAGAGGAGTTTTCGATAAACACGGTGTTACATTCCCTTCCACCAAGTTATCGAGACTATGTCCATGGCTATGTCGGGAGAGGAGAAAATATGTATCTCCGAAATTTCATGATTAATCTTCTAAATGCAAAGGTTGCACCTATTGAAGGAGAAATTATCGATGGAGAAGGTATATACTTGATAAACTTGTTATAAATGTTTGTTCCCTTATACAACACTTGCATCTTGATAAGTATCTGATACTTGTTCTATTTTATGAAAACAGGGCCCGCCGTTAAATGGACGGGAAGAGGTGCAATCGAGGATTGATGGCGACCAAGACAGTCGATGGCCAACAAGATTTCACCAAGACATCTATCATAGGATTATACTTAGAGTATTAGATAAATATTTTATAATCGATTGAGTATGAACACTAATTAGTATGTCTTGCATCTCGTGAGATAAAGTTATACGTGTTTGGAGACAAGTCAGTTGTTCCAGTTTAGAGAATAAAGTGTGCTTATGCCATGATTATGACTGAATTTATTTTATGATAGAAGCATTTATATAATACCAAAATTGTCAACTGATATCCAATGTTTAATTATTAAGTTATTATGAATAGCAATAAAGTCAAAAGTCATGATTAGATTAAATGCATGATATGAATTCATAAATGATGAAGTCATTAGATACTCGATCTATTCACTCATGTATTCATTATCAAGCAAGATGACTAATGACCAAGTCCTAACAAAGTAGAACTTGCGCCAATTTTTATACATAAACGATTTATTAATCAAGCGCATGAGTTATCATTAAAAAATACATCATATGATTAATTGAACAAGGCATTCAATTGATATCATAAATCTGTGATTAAGGAATCACAGTTTGAAGCAGGATATAAGAATACGGATCACTATGATGTGTGTCGGAGGAAATACCCCCGGGTATACCAAAGTCACCGATTCGACGCAACGCCGACTGCGCGGCTTCGCCGACTGCGCTCCAGCTCGGCCCCCCGCCGACTGCTCCATGCCGATTGCGTGCCAGCTCGGATACCGGTCGATTGCCCGCAGTCGGCCGTCCGCGCACTCGGCCGACTGTTCGTGCACTCGGCTGTCCAAGAGGTCAACTAAGACATCTACATCGAGCTGACAAGAAAAGCAGACAAGACAACTGAGTGACATCTCTAGTCATGTCAGGAATACTGTAGTTGTTAGATGTCACATTACATCACATCATGGTGTCACTTCACTTGTACTTCTTGTCCCCCCTTTGTCTCCTTTTTCCCTCTCTCCCTCACCCCCTTGTCCCCTTGCCACTACTATATAAAGGGCAAGGGTGCCCACGGTGAGGAGGAGGATGGAGCCAGGAGAGCATTCCACTCTTTCATCTCATTACTAGTAGCCATCTCAGATAGCAGCAGTGCAGCTCGGCAGTAGCAGATATACAGCTCCAGGAGCACCAGTGTACAGATATATGCCTATAGTCCAGACAGTTAGGAGTAGGGGTTTTATCTCTACGGAGAGCCCCGAACCTGGGTACTTCGCGGTGTCCGACTGTGCTTGTACCTAGACCCGTCCGGAGTGCCGTCGTCTGCGCATTGTTCCCCCATTTTAGCCATCCTATGGCATCTGTCGTTCACATATCGACGACAGTTGGCGCCCACCGTGGGGCAATTGCGGCGACCGGAGTTCCGTTCCGGAGGGGCTTTTTTCTTCATCAAGCTTCTTCAACAGTGCCAACTTCTGGATCTGGATCTGGGTGCAGCAGGCTGTATGCCCGGAGTCCACGCGTGCCGGCGCCTGCAGCTGAGCTCCTCCGCCCGACGCCAACGGCTTCCCGGTGCTGGCTGCTCCACCCCGAGCGCATCCTGAGCTCCGCCTCGCCCGTGGCCATCTGCTTAATCCTCCCGCGCGTCCACGACTCGGCAGCAGCTCGCCGGCTTCCCCAACGTCCTCCTGCGGCCGTCGTCGCGTGTCCACCAGCGTAGGCTCCCGCCGGCGGCGCATCGCCTAGGCGCGACCCAGAGCCTCCCAGGGCTCCCCGTCTCGGATGGCCACGCCGGAGGCCCCATGTGTTCCGGCGACGTCCTGTTTCCGCGGGCTCCTTCCCCGCGCACTGCGGCTGGCTAGCCGTCCGCGGCCTTCCCGTGGGATCCTCGTCGCTACCCGCGCCCTCGCGCTGCGCGACGGTGACCCCTGGGGTCGTTCTCCTCAAGCAGGGCCAGCTAGGCGTGCTCGCCGCCTGCGCGCTAGGCCTCCCGGACGCATGTGCCCTCATCCATCGAGCATGGGCTTCACAGTCTTTTCCATCCGGCTACTCCTTCTGGCCAAGTCTGCTCCTCAAAGCCAAGTAGTGCACGTACTACGCATACACACATTGGCTGGGTGTGGGTTGGACATTGCTCAGTCAAAGGCTCTGCTGCTCCGTCCGAGTACGGCGCCGCCTTCGCCCGAGCATGCTCGCTGGCCGGCTCCAGCTGTGTTCCTCCTCCGGCGCCCCTGCCTGGCCGCTCCTCCGCTTAGGCCGTGGTCGCCCTCCAGCAGTAGCGCCTCGAGGCTCCTCCGCATGTTGCTGCGTCGCGCACAGGTCCATGACCGAGCTCTTCCCGAGTCTGCCTGCCTCGACCGACGTCGCGGCTGCCGATTGCTCCGCCATGTCCGACCTCGTTCCTGCTCGGAACCGCCGCCTGCCCGAGCTCCTCCCTCCAGGACGGCCCGCCGACTCCACGCCGGCGTCCGCCTGCCGCTGCTTGGCTGCGCCCATGCTGTGGCCCGCCGGGTGCCTCGGCCGGGTCAGTCCAGCCGCCCCTCCGATTCTGCCCGACCCCCTTTCCGATTCCCCTAGGGCTCTCCTCTGAGCCGGTTGCTCGCGCTGGCTGCGCCCGGGCCGACTGCGTGCGTTCGTCCTCTGTGTTAAGTTCCCTGTTGGCTGGGCTGAAGCAGAGTGTAGAGGCAGCCTTCTCAGAAAAAAGCAAGTTTTAGAAAGATGGAAAGGTCAGCTCGGATGTGTAGAAAAAGCCAGGTCGGATGTTGCTATTACCTTAGAGGCCGATTGCTCCTCGATCGTTGGAAAAATTTTAGTAGGGCTGGGCCGATTGTGCTGATAACCGATTGCCTCAGCTCGTCCAGCTAGTTGCAAAAAAAAAAGTGGGCCGGTTGCTATTTGGCAAAGGCCGATTGCTTTGTTTAAGCATCCGATTGCCCAACAAGACAAAACCGGTGACGGAGCCGGTTGCGATGAATTTTTCGTCTCACTGCGAGCATATCAGTGTGCTATGTGTTGGATCGGCTGCATCAGATCGGACTGTTGACTGCGTCAGGTCGGCAAAAAAAAAAGAGAGAGGGAGTTAGGTCGGCCGGTGTCAATCCGATTGCGCTGACCGGTCAGCCGATTGCGAAAAAGAAGTGTGGTTGTGACCCGGATGGCAGACCATCCGCTGGAGCAACCACAAGGGATCACTTGCCTGAATAATTCGACGAGTCACTCGGAGGCTCGGAGGAAGAACCCGCCGAGTGCCCCGTCTTCATCAACAAAAGACTCTCCGAACGACTCGACGAGTCACTCGGAGGCTCGAAGGACGAGCCTGCCGAGTGTCCCGTCTACTACATCAACAGAAACCCTCCAGATGACTCTCCAAGTCACCCGGAGGCTACACCTTCACCCAGTGGGTGTTCCGACCGCGCCAAAAATTCAATGTGAGTTCCACTCAATACTGCTCACCATATCAAGCATGACGGATGAACCTGAGTAGTCTTCGGGGGCTATCTCCGCGTTATTTCCAGTCGGCTGCATGTTCGGTCCGGGACCGGCTGCCTCTAGGCAGGCCAGATAACCCAAATAGTTATTTTCGACAGACGGATTAGTAGTGTGTACGGGGCCAAAGGCCTGCGATTTGATCCATCTGCAGACCGCATGCCGGCTGCAACGCTGGCAAAGAGCAAAAGCTGGAGGTCACCACACATGAACAACGTCCAAAGAGAAAACAATTTGGACGACCCGATCGTTTCCTTTTGGAAGTTTGCTCGGTTGAGTTTTCTCCCCAAAGTCTAAGTACTGTACACTTCATCTTGCGGCCGACTGTTCAATCCATCTACAGACCGCAAGCCAGCTGTAATGCTGGCGAGAGCAAGAGCCAAAGGGTGGAATGAATAGAAAAATGACTGCGGGGCGAAGGCAAAGCCGAGTCGGCCTCCCGATTGCACAAATCTACATTTTTAGAAAAATAAGAAGTATTCGATATATCCGAGATAACTAACGTTTGTCTTATGCATGATTGTTTCCGGGGGAAAACTACTGAGACCCTCGACGCCATCGACTACAACAAAATCAAGGAACCCTCCGGATGACTCTCCGAGTCACCCGGAGGCTCGGAGGCTACACCCAGTGGGTGCGCTTGCGCGCCCCCACTGGAAAGAAGCTGCACCAAGTGCGATCGGCATTCGGCTACACCAACAAAGAAGAAACCCTTCGGATGACTCACCGAGTCACCCGGAGGCTCGGAGGCTACTGTCGGAGAAAATACCCTCGGGTATACCAAATTCACCGATTCGACGCAACGCCGACTGCGCGCCTTCGCCGACTGCGCTCCGGCTCGGCCCCCCGCCGACTGCTCCATGCCGATTGCGTGCCAGCTCGGATGCCGGTCGATTGCCCGCAGTCGGCCGTCCGCGCACTCGGCCGACTGTTCGTGCACTCGGCTGTCCAAGAGGTCAACTGAGACATCTACATCGAACTGACAAGACAAGCAGACAAGACAACTGAGTGACATCTCTAGTCATGTGAGGAATAGTGTAGTGGTTAGATGTCGCATTACAGCACATCATGGTGTCACTTCACTTGTACTTCTTGTCCCCCCTTTGTCTCCTTTTTCCCTCTCTCCCTCACCCCCTTGTCCCCTTGCCACTACTATATAAAGGGCAAGGGTGCCCACGGTGAGGAGGAGGATGGAGCCAGGAGAGCATTCCACTCTTTCATCTCATTACTAGTAGCGAGCTCAGATAGCAGCAGTGCAGCTCGGCAGTAGCAGATATACAGCTCCAGGAGCACCAGTGTACAGATATATGCCTATAGTCCAGACAGGCAGGAGTAGGGGTTTTATCTCTACGGAGAGCCCCGAACCTGGTTACTTCGCGGTGTCCGACTGTGTTTGTACCTAGACCCGTCCGGAGCGCCGTCGTCTGCGCATTGTTCCCCCATTTTAGCCAGCCTATGGCATCTGTCGTTCACATATCGACGACAATTTGATCAAAGTGACAAGTATTACAGTTGACATAAATGGGAGACTTGTGGAAAAAATACCACAAATTACGATGGAAGTTTAAAGCTCTCAAGCACCTAAACCATCAGTAGTCATACTAAAATGTAGTATGGTCTAAATACATTCCCCTTGCGCTAATACCAATAAACAAACAAAGTTGTTATAATTTATTAAGTTAAAACACCCACTTCATGAATGAGGAAAACATCCCGAATCGAATGAAGCAAGTAGCTCCATATGATGATGGTGTTAGAAAGTTTCTAAAAGATTTATATGATATACTTTCTTTGTATTAAAAGTATGAGAAGTTGTAGAACACATCTTCCCAAATAGCAAACTTGTATTGCTTAATTGGTGGGAGAGACAATAGTTCTCAAGGAATAAACTAATGGGAGAAAAGTGTATACTTTAACCAGGGTGATTGGCCCTGCCTCCAGATAACCGAGTAACACAATAGAAAGACATTCCGCTGTAATGAATCCATAAATGGAGGAAATGTTCCATTCATGATGATCATGATATATGAGTTGAAGCCTTAGTTGAAACAAGAAAGTTGTCATGAATACGTTATGTACAGAACAATAATCATGAGTTTTCTTAGTAAAACAAAAAGGACATTGCTTGTAAATTATGAAGAATTGATGGTTGCCAAAAACACGAGGAGAAATGAAATTATATTAAGTTGCATATAGGATGACTCAGATCCTATGAAATAAAGTAGTTATTTCAAATTCACAATAACTAGGAAGTTATTAAGAATGATGCAACACACATAAAGGCATGATTTAGCACATAAAAGATGTTATGGCTAAATTAAATAATGATTGACTACGGAAGCGTAGCAGCTCTAGAACAATATTTCATTCACAAACACTATGAAAGGACCATAGCCTGAAATTGTATCTTATTCAAAATTGGTATTTGAAGAAGAAATTGCAATCAACATATCGAAAAAATGTTTTGGTAAATATGGACTATAGTACCTCAAGGCAGAAACACTCAACCTTGATTTGATCAACATATTTTGTAGTGATAAAAATATTGAGATGGACTGCAATTTCATGAAATTGACTAGGAGATTTGAAGACTTCTTGAAAACTTGGAATGCATAGGGAATTTTCTGAGTTGGAGCTTTGAGAGTAGTATTGTTATGTTTGACTTAATTAGAATAGTAACTTAATGAAAGTTTACTCACATATATATGTATCAGATACATTTGAATGGGAGCATAATGTCGATCTCATATATATATGATGATATATGTGAAGACAATCTCATATATATACGTTGATATACATGGAGAATACGACTAATAGAATAAAGATTCCGAGAATCTTCCATAAACGAAATACATATGTATCACACACTGAAATCTATAAGGTTAGATTAAGATACGTGCAATGAACGTCGAAAGGATTGTAATGATATCCTAGACAAGAAAGAGGTTCTTGCGGCTACGAAATATATAAAGGATGAAAAACCTTAATATCAAAAGTAATGTTTTAATGGAAGAATGGGGATGCACCATGTCCTTAGACATGTGATCTTATATGACATTTGACATATGATTCTACCATAAAAACAAAGTTGTGAATCCATCAACAGAATGACTAAAAAGTCTTGGAAAGAAGAACATATTCTGATGTGTTTGGTTGGAAAAACACAGAACCTGAAACAAATTCCAAGCATTAACTATCTGGAAAGAAATTGAGGACAATACTCTAAATGGTAAAAAGGATAATTGAATTGAATGCAACGAGAAGAATATCCCGCGCGTTGCAGCGGAAATCATTATAAAAACTCTTCAAAATAAATTTAAAAGATATAACATTCTTGTAAATGAAAGTGGATAACATGGACAAATGATTACCTACAATAGGGATGATGTGGATAGCTTGCATATTGAGATATATACCATAAATGCATCTTAGTAGGATTTTTTAGCGGATGACATGGATAAATGATTGGCTACAATAATGGATGATGTGAATTTTTTAGTGGATGGCATGGACAAATGATTAGCTACAATAGTGGATGATGTGGATAGCTTGCATGTTGAGATAGACACCATAAATGCGTCTTAGTGGCGTTTTGGTTTATAAGAGATATAGATACCGGATTAGAATTGCAAGCCTTATTATTATTCTATATGAATTAGCGATATCACCAAAGAATTGAAAGAAATGTGAGCTAAGAATTTCACGAATCATAACTCTAAAAAAATATAAATCTACTTAAAGAAGTAGAAAGTTGAAATAAAGTTTACCGTAGGAAGTTTAGACTTCTGGCTGAGTGTATTTTTCACTATACCTGACTATGGAAAGTCTGTAGGGACTAAAACCATTTTTTCATTAGCACTACTAGGGAAATAGCTATACATGGAAAGCTTATTAGTGGCGCATTTTATATGTAATGCGCCACTATGTTGTAAGGGGTGGCACACTGGTAAAAAATGCGCCACCTATAAGCCCTTATAGGTGGCGCATTTTTTAAAATGCGCCACCCCTAAGAGTGGGCCAGCCCTGGATCCCCTTATACGTGGCGCATTTGGAGAAATGCGCCACCCCTAAGAACCTTATAGGTGGCGCATTTTGGAAATGCGCCACCCCTAAGAGCTTAGAGGTGTCGCATTTTGGAAATGCGCCACCCCTAAGGAATTATTAGTGGCGCATCCAGAATGCGCCACCCATAAGCTCTTAGGGGTGGCGCATTTCCCATATGCGCCACTAATAAGAAAAAACTGCGCGGGAAAATTCCCAAATACACCCCCCCCTGTGGACCGCCTTTTCAATTTGAAAAAAAAAGAAAATGATAGAAATGTCAACAAAATAAAATAAAATAAGTTTCCCAAATGATATGTGTTCTAGTTGTTAGGAAAATTTACAAATATGAATTTCGACTTTTTTTGCAAAATCTCCCGAGAATTTCGTAAAATGGGCTTAACTTTTGCATACGACCTCCGATGAAAAAGTTTTTTATATGAAAAATCATCTACTCGAAAAGTTATATCCAAATTCAACTGGGTGTAACCCGTTGAACATTTTTAGAATCCTCAAAAACCTAACAAAAAATAGGCTAGAGGACAAATCGGGAAGTTAAAAAAAGTTGAAAATTTTAGATAGTAACATTAAAAAAAATTAAAAATTTATATTTAAAAAAAATCAAAAAAATTTAAAAAGTTCAAAATAGGATTAACAAGGTCACCCATCGAGAAAGTTTCAAAAAAATGTTGAAAATTTTAGCACACCCATGAACATTAACAAGGTCCTACACATGAACATGGTTTAATAGGATTTATATGTTAGATATATCAACAAGTGCCTGCTAAGTGAGCTGGAGTGAGAGTTGAATAGAACCGAGAAGTTAAGCGTGTTGGGACTAGAGTAGTGCTAGGATGCGTGACCCTCGGGGAAGTTTGACCTGAGATTAAGCATATTGACCGGGCATTAAGCATACTAACCTGAGATAAAGAAAAAATAAAAAATAAAAAAATAAAAAAAATAAAAATAAAATGATTGTTTTCCAGATCCAGATTCAAAATTCAAAATTTTAAAAAATTAATAGTGGCGCATTTTCAGAATGCGCCACCCCTAAGAGCTTATAGGTGGCGCATTCTGAGATGCGCCACGCCTAAGGGTCTTAGGGGTGGCGCATCCAGAATGCGCCACCTATAAGCCCTTATTAGTGGCTTGTAGTTAGTGGCGCATCCTAAATGCGCCACTAAACAGAAAAAAAAGGACGCCACTAAAAGGGCATTCCCTAGTAGTGTAGAGAATACTGTAAAATTGAAGTCCCACTCTCCCGCTAAACTTATAATTACAACAGTATAGGATAATGAGTGGTATGTGAAAGCAAGTTGACCAATACCAGTTGCAAAGGAACATACGAATCTGAATGGACACAGATCATTGACGAAACCTCTTCCATGAGCAGCATGATCGATAAACACTTATGTGATAAAGTGATTATGATCGTAAAATATGCAGCTAGATTATTTTATCTCTAGTGCAAGTCACTACTGGAATTCCTTAGTTTGCCATGTGCCAACTACTTTGCCATCTGTTTTCTATCGGGGCAGACGGCAAACAGGTCCTCTGCCGAGAGTTGACCTAAACACAGACGGACAAAGTGACAGATGGAAAAGCAGTACTTTGTCGTCCGCGTTTGTCTAGGCAGACGGCAAAGGATCCATTGCCATCGACGGGCAGACGACAAAGGTCACTTGTGGGGCCACTCGGGGCTGAGCTCGATCTGGCTAACGGCCCCGTACTATGCCGGCTGCCAGCAGACGGCAGAGTAGCCTTTTTCGTCTGCTGGCAGCCGGCATAGTACGGGGCCGTTAACTGCCCCACTCCGTCCACTCTCTCTCCCCGTCCCCCACTCTCTCTCTCTCTCTCTCCAGCCCACACCCCACCGCCTCCCAAGCCGCAGGTCGCCGCCGCCCGAGCCGTCCCACCATGCCCGCCGCCGGTGAGCCCCACCGCCCGCCCTCCTCTCTCTCCTCCCCTCCTCCCTCCTCTCTCTCTCTCCTCTCCTCCTCTCTAACCGGCCGCCACCGCCCTCCTCCGGTTGCAGATCCCCGCCGCCGCCGTTGAAGAGACGTCGCGCCGCCCTCGCCTCCAACTCCGTTCTCCTCCAACAGCCGCCGCGACCGGCCTCCTCCAACAGTCGCCGCCACTACCCTACTCCGGTGAGCCCCCTCTCCTCCCCCCTCTTTGTTTTTTTTGTTTGTTTTTTCTCTGTTTTATTTAATTGTAGTTAGTTTAGTTAGTTTCAGTTAGAATTTTAGATTTTAGAAAAAAATAAAAGGAAAAGATGCATTAGTTAGGACTTTAGGTTGTAGATTTTTAGTATACATTTTATTCATATTTTTTTCTGTTAGTTGCTTGTATATTGCATTTTAGGTTCTAGATGTAAATAGAATAAGAAAATGGAAAGAAGAAGAGGAAGAATAGGAATAAGAAAAGAAAAGAAGAAGAATAATAATAGAAAATGTAAATGAGCATCAAGAGAAAATGTAAAGGAAAATGTAAAGGGAAATAAATAGAAAATGTAAAGAAAAAAAGAAAATTTAAAGGAAAATTTAAATAAAGAGGAGGAGAGGAGGAGAGGAGGAGGAGCAGAGAAGGAGGAGGAGGAGGAGAGAAGGAGAAGGTAGATGACAAGGAGGACCGAGGGAGAGAATCACCAGCGCAACCCATCGCTCCCGCCCGGCCCTTCTACCAGTGGGAATAAGAAAGTAGAGATATTATAGTTAGTAATTAGATGTTAGTATTCCTTAGCTTAACTATCGGGACTGAGTGTTTGTAATGTGCAGGTGTTTCCACTTCACCTCGAGCACCTCCGTCGAGGGTCTCGTGTTCGACAACCTGCTCTGCGTTCGAGGGTGAGTAAAAAAAGACATATCCTCCTCCCCCCTTCTTCTTGCTTTGTTCCGGCCTTCGTGCCGATGAAACTAGCTAGGCCAGCCGCATAACCAGTATGCGTCTCCCGTTCGAAAGGGTTAGAGTTATAAATATGTATTCATTTGCATATTTATAATAGTGATTCTTTCGAATTGTCGAACATTATCCATGGACAGCCCGACTATGTGTAGATTGGGTCGTTTTTACATGCTCTGGTCCTAATCCGACGTGGAATTTCATTAGCGCCTCCCAGTTGTTCTCCGGATACACAACCTCTCGGCTTGTTGTTGAGACGTGTATTTGGAGAACAGCGGGGAGGTGTTGCCGAAATTCTGCATCGGGTCAGGAGCAGAGCATGGGAAAACAAACCCAATCTACACATACTCGGGTGGGATTAGGAAATATCTTTACCTATTAGTGTGTAGGTTAATTGCATATGCCTTACCTATGTATGATAAAAGAAATAAAGAGTGGACGTAATAAAATTGACAAACTTGTATATTTGTTGTTTAGTAGCTACCTAGCGACAAGATGAGCGACGATCGTGCCTGAAAATACATCAGTCGCCCTAACAGAAAGATATTACCACTGAATGGGCAATGAAAACCAAGGAGTTTCTGAGAGGAGCATTTGCAAATGGTCAGAGAAAAACCTGGTGCCCTCGCGTTAGGTGCGGCAACTATAAACAGGCGACAGAGGTGGATATGGTTAAACACTTGCAGAAGTGGGGTTTTAAGCCTGATTATACGGTGTGGACCTTCCATGGCGTGTCTGCCGGACGTAGGAGAGACGAGGTGGTCCGCGAGCGCACGAACGAGTACGGAACCGGGATCGAAGACATGGTGCGGGACTTTGACGATGCGCGGGATGAGGATGATGATATGGAGGAAACTGTGAAGGCCTTCTATGAGATGTTGGAGTCTTCAAAATGTCCTCTCCACGCTCACACTGAAATTTGTTAGCTCGATGCCATCACACAAGTGATGGCTCTGAAGGCACAATTCAACTTGGGTACAAAATTCTACAATGCGATCATGACCCTATTAGGGCGATTTCTACCAAAAGATCATGTTATGCCAGCAAACCTGTACCAATCGGAAAAACCTTCAAGGTACTTAAGATGCCCTATGAGCAGATACATGCTTGTGAGAATGGATGTGCTTTATTTAGGAAAGAGTATGCGTATGAAGACTATTGTCCCAAATGCAAGTCATCCAGGTATGTTATGGTAGACAATGGTCAAGGTGAGAAGACGCAGACCAAAATACCCGTAAATGTTCTTCGGTATCTTCATGTGTTACCGAGAATTCAACGCCTTTACATGATGGAAGAGACAACCAGACATATGACATGGCATAAATATGGCAATAGACCGGAATTTGATGCAGATGGGAAGCCGATGTTGACTCACCCATCGAATGGTTTAGCATTGAAGCACTTCTATGAATTTTTTTGGAAAAAGCTAAGGAGCCAAAGCATTGCCGAATCGTCGTCGGCACGGATGGGTTCAATCCTTTCGGTCTGATGGCAGCCTCATATAGTTGTTGGCCTGTATTTGTCATGCCACTCACTCTCCCCCCCCCCCTCAGAGATTATGAAAAGGACGAACATTTTCCTGACATTGATAATACCAGGGCCCAAATATCCAGGGAAGAATATGGATGTGTACATGCAACCTCTTAAGGACGAATTGCAACAAGCTTGGGATGAAGGGTTCAAGACATACGATGCAGCTAGTAAAAAGACCTTCACAATGCATGTGTGGTACCAGTACTTGATGCATGAACTGCCGGCGTATGCGCTTTTCTCTGGCATGTGTGTTCATGGAAGGTTTGCATGCCCAACATGCAAGGCTGCTCTTCAGTTTCATTGGCTGAAGGCGGGTCGCAAGTATTCCTGCTTCGACTTGCATTGAAAGATTTTTCCACCTAAGCATACTTTCAGAAAAGAAAGGAAGAACTTCATCAAAGGCAAAGCTGTCAAAAACCTGGCAGTACCTACGATGACGGGTGAACAGGTCCTGGCTTAGTTGAACTCTCTCGATCCTGATCTAGAACGTCCCTGGTATTTCAAGGGATATAATTCGGAACACGCCTGGACTCACAAGACATGCTTCTGGGATCTGCCCTACTTCAAAGACCTCGAACTTCCACACAACATTGATGTGATGCACACTGAAAAGAATATCGACTGCCCTGCCAAACGGTTAGAAACCTGAAAGGTGGGGATGTCGTATATGATGTGCCGCCACATCTTAGACCACCTCCCCCCAATGAAGATGATTATGAGCCTCACATTAACCCGGAGACATATGAAGGAGAATTATTCCAAGAAACACGTGTGATCAAAAAATGTTTCTGAAACCGCTCTACACAACCCGAGAACATGGAACAAGACAATGAGAGTGAACCCGTAACCGATAATGAGGAAGAGGCCGATACTGATGATGTGGAAGAGCCTCCTGAAGAAGAAGAGGTTACTGCTCCAGATGACTTGTCAATGCTTGACCGTTTAAAGAAAGACCTTCCAAATGTTGGTGTTGTTGAACCCGATGATGCTGTCATTTACGATGACACGCGTGAAAGTGATGATGATCCTTCAATTGATCCCAGAGAAGAGATGGATGATCCCGACTATTGTTAGTTGCATGAATCCCAACTTTAATTAAATATATGTATATATATTCTCATTGTAGTAATTAATTTTTTCTTCTGTAGTAGTATTATTTCTTTTTCTCATTTGTACTAATTTCATTTACTATACTTTTTGGTAGGTTCATGACAGATATGGAGGGCGAGACCTCCGCGGGTGGTTCTTCTTCACGAGGGAGGGTCGGGGTACTGCGCTTGCACCAGGGACTCTACGGAGGTCTTTTATCGAGAGTATGTCCTCGCCTCCTACTTCTGAGGTGCCCAGGGGGAGAGGAGGTCGGACGAAGACGGGCGAGAGAGCGGGCAGAGAAGGTGGTGGACTGACGAGAGGGAGGTGGACACCTGCGCCTTCCTTGCCACCACCTCCGGCTGATTCACCAGAGCACAGGGTGGATCCCTCCTCGGAGAGTCCCATGGTGGAGGAGGAGGCTACGTCCCAGCGCATGTCCTCGAGTCCGTGGCCGGAGGTGGAGACTCCCGAGGGGGAGGTTGGTTAAGAGGAGGCGGTTCCCACTGATGATGAGGCTGAGGGGGCTGAGGGTAACACCGTGTACCAGCGTGGGGGTACACGGCTCCCGGCTGAGCCAATGACTCCCGCCCATAGGTCGTTGATTACGCCTGATGGAGCGACATAAGTGCACTTAATTACTCTGTTTTAGTACGCCGAGGTTTATGCAAATATTTGATGGCTTTGATTTTTTGTATTGTAGGGGTTGGGCACACGCCTCGGGTGTCCGCAATCCCAACGGCATCCTTGGTGTGCTCATCAGGCAGAATTTCCCGGGGTTGGTTCAGTTGCCCGGTGATGATTCGCCTCCGCAGCCTGGACTCGTTTGGGATCACTATATCGCTGTCGAGGCCCCGTCAAATATACAACCGTCAACGGGGTCCAATGCCACAACAGAGACGACATGGTGTTGAACGGCTTTTGGGTAATTTCTCTTTCACACAATGAGAACTTGAGAATAGCTAGCTAGTTGGTGCACTCATCAGTGTTGTCTCGTGCTATTAATGGAAGGTCTATTACAAGGTCGAAGAGTCCATGGAGGAGGAGGCGGTAAAGGTGCTCATCCAAGAGTGCACGCACGTCTTGCAGAACACAAGGCACGAGATGCGAGTGCAGGCGGTCCGTGACTACTAAGCCAAGCGTGGCCTTAAGCGTAGCAAGAAGGAGTGCCGCAAGAAGTATCTGACGAGGGACTAGTACATGATGGTAACCCCTTCTTGCGTCTTCTATTTTCCTTGATTTGATTCCTAGCTAGCTAGTTTTATAATAGCTAATATTCTTGTTTACTAACTTAGGCGCCGCCGAGATGGTGTGCAGATAAGATGGATTGTTGGGAGGTCATTGTGGAGCAGTGGTGCTAAGAAGCCTGGTTGGCCGTCCACAAAAATGCCAAGGACCGGCGCGCCCAGATGGTTGGTGTGCCACGCCATCAAGGAAGCCACAACTTAGTTGGTTACGGGCAAAAATGGGTATGTGTAGCTTTGCTAATATTGTCTTTTACACAACCACAACTTAGCCGTTTACTAATATTTTGCTTTTCTTTGTCTTTTAGGTGGAGCATAATAAAATAGAAGAACTTTGGGTGTTTGAAAATTATGGCATGGCCCATACAACGTCGTACAAGAAGGCCAAGGCACTCTTAGAGTCGGATATTGCCACTCCTTCGACTTTCACCAACGCTGCCGCCTACAGTAAGCTGAAGGCTTATACTGAGGTGGCGAAGGAGAAGCACGGGTAGGATTATACCCCGGTTAGGAAGACTATTGACCCGTAGATGGTGATGATCTTTGGTGGTGGAAAGCGCCATGGCGCCATGGCCATTGGAGATAAGTTGATTTGGTGCAATAGGACTCTTCCTGAGATCAATGTGCGCCAAACGAGCTCTTCTTCTGCTATAAGGACTCGTGCGCGGCGAGTCGATCTTGCTATCGAGGTTAGCCATAAAGACTCTTGCATTCTTGTGTTCTCTCATCGAATATTATAGTGCTAACTACAGGAATGGGGTTGCAGGAAGCTCCTGAGAGAGAGCGACAGAATACCCAGTGTCTACTTGAGGAGAAGGAGCGATTGGCGGAGAAGAAGGCAGAAGAGAGAGCGGTTGACGGAGGAGAGAGAGAGGTTGGCGAAGGAGAGGATGACGAAGGCTCTTGAGGAGGCCACGCCATGCCACGATGCGTCGAACCGGGCCTTGTACGAGCTCATCGTGGTAATTCACTTGTTCATATTCACCCAAAGAATACATGTTATAATGTTTGTTTATATTAGTAACTAATATGATTGACTCGTGGAAAACACATGTGTAGACTATGTGCGAGAAGACTGGTCAGGCTGCTCCACCGATGCCAATCATTTCTCCTGTGGGACGGTGAGTAACTTCCAATGATCATCAATACCATATTGAGTGGCGTAATGCTAACCGCTAGTTGATCTTTTCATGCAGTATAACTCTCGTGTTGCATCCCATGACCCTTCTCCCATGTCAACCTCGGGCAACCTGACTAATGCTTCTCAGCCACCTCAGCCTTGAGGGCTACACTCCGGTAAGTTTTCTTGTATATTTTGCTTTATAAATGCTTAGTTGGTTTGAAAATGCATATTTAGCTTGATTTGCTCACAAAATGGTGAAGTTATCTTGATTTGCTCACAAGATACTAAACTTAGCTTCAATTCTCACAAAATGCCAAAGTTAGCTTGACTTGCTTAAAAATTTCTAAAGTTAGCTAAAGTGGCTCACAAAATGCTAAATCTAGCTTAATTGGCTCACAATATGCTAAAGTCAGCTTAATTCTTCAAAAGATGCTAAAGTTTCTTAAATTGCTCATAATATGCTAAAGTTAGCTTCATTGGCTCAAAACATGCTAATGTTTGCTTAATTGCTCACAAATGCTAAAGGTTAGCTTAATTTCTCAAAATGTACTCACAAATGCTAAAGGTTAGCTTAATTTCTCACAAATTCTAAAGAAAACAGAAGAAGAAGAAGAAGAAGAAGAAGAAGAAAAAGAAGAGAGAAGATCTTCTTCTCTAGATCTTCTCTCTTGTTCTTCTTCTTCTTCTTGTCCTTCTCCTTCTTCTTCTTCTTATTATCCTTCTCCTTATCTTATTACTTATTCTTCTTGTCCTCCTTCTTCCTCTAACTTTCTTATTTTTATTTTGCAGATTTTATTTACGGGAGTCATGCATTGATGGAGTTGTTGTCTTTTCAATTTTAATATAGCTTAGAAACAATTTGTTGTTGTTATGAATTGTTTGGAGACTTTGTGTAATGAACTATGTATATATGAAACAATGTGTTTATTGTTGTTATGAACTGTTTGGAGACTTTGTGTAATGAACTATGTATATATGAAACAATGTGTTTATTTTTGTTATCCTTGTTGGAGACCTTTTAATGTTGGTGGAGATGATGTGATGTGGTGTGATATGTGCTTCTGGTACTGCTGCTATATATATTGTTTTTTTGTCAAATGCAGGGATTAAAAGAAAAACAGAGACAATATAGGCTCTTTGTCGTTTGCAGGCAGTCATCAAAAAGGACACGTGGCACCCACTGTGCAATCTGGCAACAGACTGGGTTACCATTTGGCCTGACGTGGGGTGACCTAGCTGATGACGTCACCATTCTTTGCCGTGTGTCTCTAGACGGCACCCCTCGCCGTTAAGGGCCTAACAGAGGGGACTGAAATATGTTTGCCGTCATGATCTCTATGCCTTCTGCTTGCCGATAGGCGTACGACAAAGGACATTGCCGTCCGTCGATTATGTGCAGACGGAAAAGCACCTCTTTGCCGAAGAAACGGCTAACAATAGTTGTGCCGTCCTGGGACAAACGACAAAGATCTTTGCCAACCGCCAAACATATGTTTGTCGTCTGCCATGGCAGACGACAAACAAGATAATTCCAACAGTGAGTGGGAGACTGTTGGATATATGCTCAAGAGGCAAATAATATATGATTATTTCAATATATCTGAATAAGTACATAACCAATTTCATACTGTGCTAGAACATTTGTAGTGAAAAAATGATACAAGTGTGGTATAGAAATAACCAGAGCTCCTAGTCAGCCTCTCATGATGAATGGTTGATCGTCAACTGATGATTGTGGTTTCACGATCATGGACAATCAAGTCAATTGACGGTGAGGGCACCTCATTGGATGAATGACGTGATGAACATTTCCCAAAGCAAGTATTGTAACATGATCAAATCATAAAAGATTAGTGTTGTAATTAAAGAACGTAGTAGCCTGTTCCTTAGACCATGAGATCGCGCATAATTTCTATCTCCGGAGGATGCTTTGAGTGCATTAAACGTCACACTGAAACATGGTGACCATAAAGGTGTATCTTGGGTCATCCGATGGGATATGTTGAGTAGTGTTGGTTCAAGAGTGGGATTTGTCAATCCATATAATGGAAAGATACACAGGGCCCACTCGGTGAGATTGGATCCATAAAGCTGCGCAGCGTGTGACTAGGTCACGGGGATGATATCACAGAACGAGTGAATAAGAGTTGTTGGTAACGAGATTGAACTAAAGCATTGGATATTGTTGAACAAAACATGATAATAAACTATGCTGGGTGAACAAATTACAGTTGGGAATTGACAGAATTATAAACGCACCGCAATGCTAATTATGCTACAAAAAGCTAGAGGCTCAATCGAATGGGAAGTACGCCGAGAAGACCAGACCGTTTATTCATTAGCATCTACTCACTAATCATCCACCTTGAGATATCTATCCAGAACATCTCGCTGGTATTAAGTTGCGAACCCCATCCAAAATGTAGTATCAAAGCAACAGACAACTGCATTAACATACTATGTGTAAGGTAAACAATCCCTGCAACCGCAGTTACAAGCACCGTTGTTTTCTCCCTTGTGGAAACAACACATCCCCTAGTGTCATGTTTCTGTCACTCAAGCTAGACATCAGGGGGCATGAACCCACAATCATGCATAACGCTCCCTCTTGGAGTCACTATCTACTACTTGGCCAAAGCAATAAAAGGTAATGAAGAACAAGCAAGAATACTCAAGAACTAAAACATAAAAGGTAAACCAAATATATTACTCTTCACAATCTGAACATAATCTCATAATCCATTGGATTCCAGCAAACACAACATATCAACAAAGAATCTAATACATAGATGCCTTGATCATGTAGGGCATATCACAAGGGCTAAGAATTGAGGCACAAGATTGGAGAGAATACATCACATATATACTGATCATGGACCCATGGTCCAATGGGGACTACTCTCACGGCACATCCGGGAAGTGCTCATGGTGGTGGAGAAACTCCCGGAGATCAATCTAGCCTCCGGTAAGAGGTTAATATAGGCGGAAGGGGGCACCAAAGGGGATATAAATCTTCTGGCGATCCCAATCTCGGGATCACGGTGGCGGCGGAACAGTGGTGAAAATCGTGTAACGGAGGTCCTCTCGAGGACTTTCGGAGCGAGAGGTAAATATAGGCGGAAGGGGGCGCCAAAGGGGCGCACCTGACCAGGCGGCCAAGTGGCGAGGCCCCACCTTAGGCCACGCGAAGAGCCCGCCTGGTGAGGGAGGTGCACCCCTCGGGCTCCCCTTCGGGCTTCTGTAGTCTTCCTGACTGCTAATTTCTTATATGATTTTCCCAATTTTTTCAAGCACTTTAATAATTGGTATTTTCCTGCAATGCACGGACAACAGCAGAAAGAAACTGGCAATCGGGCACTGAGTTAGTAGGTTAGTCCAAATATGTGGAAAAAGGTATGAAAGTGTTGCGAAACATATAGCAAAGCCACCCATATAAGCATGGAACAAGAAGAAATTATAGATACAATTTAGTACGTATCAACATCCCCAAGCTTAATTCCTGCTAGTCCTCGAGCAGGTAAATGATAAAAAAGATAACTTCTATGGTCACATGCTGCAAAAAAACATTTGAACTTTAAAGTTCAGCAAGCAAGATATGCAATCCAAGTCAAGACAATAACAAGAAAGTCTATATCTAATATTGAAACTATCAAAGTAAGAACATAAAGGTACAAGAGCCCTCGCTGTCCGTGACTCGAATGTCTCCAATCGGTGTTTGCGTGCAAGAAATGGGAGATGGGTTTAGAGCATAAAAATACAAGATAGTTAGTTGAGAACTCAATCTACTAAAACTTCACACTTGCTCTCCTTAGGAATCTTATTATGACTCATCCCTAGACCACTAGTTAGGTACAAGTCAAACTGACCCTCTCCCTTTCGATTTTGCGAACTCATGCAATGAATGAGAGCGAGCAAGTTTATTTGGCACTTCGGATGGCGAATAGAATAAATGATGGGGAATGAAGACAAAAAGGTGAAATGATAACATCAATAAGGAAAATCATAGGCGAGGTGATACGTCCAAAACGTATCTATAATTTCTACTTGTTCCATGCATGTTTTGTGTGATATTGCTATGATCTAGACACACTTTCATACACTTTTGATCATATTTGGACTAACCAATTAACTCAGTGCACCCCAGTGCCAGTTCCTGTTTTTTGCTGTTTTTTTTATTTTAGTTTTCCCCAATATAAAAAGTGCCAGAAAAATTCCGGGAAAAATACAAGAAAAATCAGCGTACAGGAAGCATTGCGAAGAGCCCGAGTGGGGCCAGAGGGGGCCCAGGCGGCCACCCGGCGCGGCCCCACCCCTGGCCCCGCCACAGGGGCGCCTGGGGCCCCTGGTCCACCTCTGGCTGCCCCCCTTCGCCTATTTATTCTCCGTCACGGGGAAACTCCGAAGACAGAACCCTATTTCGCAAACTCGCCTCTGTTCCGCCGCCATCGCGCTTCCGAGATCGGGAGCACCAGAAGACCTCTTCCCGGCACCCTGCCGGAGGGAGGGTTGACCTCCGGGATTCTCCTCTCCACCATGTATACTCCCCGGATGTCTCGTGAGTAGTTTTCCTTGGACCATGGGTCCGTGATCAGTAGCTATGTGATGTTCTCCTCCCCTCTTTGTTCTTCATGGTTTAGACCTCGTGAGCTGCCCTACATGATCGAGGCACTTTTGTAATATTTCTGCTATTGCTATGCTGAGTTTGAAGGGATCTGATGGATTATGAGATTATGTTCAGATTGTGACAGAGTAATATATTTGGTTTTTATCTCTTATATTTTTGTTCCTAAGTAATTTTTGCATGTTCTTCGTTGATGTTTATTGCTTTGGCCAAGTAGTAGGTAGTGACTCCAAGAGGGAACGTTGTGGGTTCATGCCCCCCGATGACACGCTTGAGTGACAGAAACATGAGTCTAGGGGATGTGTTTTTTCCACAAGGGGGAAAACAACGGTGCTTGTAACCGCGGTTACAAGGATTGTTTACTTTACGCAAAGTTCTTTTTAATGCAGTTGTCTGTTGCTTTGGGTTTACACATTGGGTGGGGCTCGCAACTTAATACCAGCGAGATGTTCTGGATAGATATCTCAAGGTGTATGATTAGTAGTAGATGCAGTTGGATTACGGTCTACTTATTTTGGCGTACTGCCCGTGCTTTTGAGCCTCTTCCTTTATTTTGCAGCATAGTTAGCATTGCGGTGCGTTCATAATCCTGTCAATTGCCCTACTGTAATTTTTTTACCTCGCATAGCAGTTTTATCGTCTTTTGGGAGAGAGACATCACTAGTGAACATCACGTATCCCGGTCCATATCTTTATTACTGTTTCCACGCTATCTTTACTTTTCTGCTTTTTACTTTCAATTTGTATCATTATCCTTTGTGTTTTAACCTTTGTGAACAACAAGACCGGAGAGATTGACAACCTCTCTGAACTTCGTTGGGAACAAAGTTATCTGTGTCTGTGTGCAGGTCCACGTCAGTTGCGCCGCTGACACCTACTTATCATCTCTGGAGTCCTACTGGAGACAAACCTTGGTATCTTCACCGAGGGAAACTTGCTGCTGCGCTACATCTTAACCTTCCACTTGGGGTAACCAACGAAGGGCGAGAAGCCATCAAGCGAATTTGTGGCGCCGTTGTCGGGGACTCCGAGTGCTAAGCGAATTTTCGATTGACTCTGTGTGTAAATGTGTATTTCTTAAATGACTACTCCTATATATATCTGCGCCTCTTTTCGTTGTCGTTTTAGTTCAGGCTTGATTCCGGTATCTCGTTAAATTTTCATCGCTGAAATACCCCTGTTAAATTCTAGCAGGATGGTTGGTCGTGGTGGTCGTGGTCGTGGTCGTGCTGCCAACGACCCACCTCCGCCGCCGGATTACATGGCCGCGATGATGCAGCAGTTCGAGATGAACCGTCAGTTCATGCAAAATATCATGGCTCAGTTCCTCCAGCCGAATCAGAATGGGCACCACCATCAGCATGCCACTGTGACTCTGCACGACTTCACCCGCCTCAACCCCACTATGTTCCGCAACACTGTTCAGCCGTTGGATGCTGATGACTGGCTTCGCGACATCACTCACGAGCTGGAGTCCGCTAATGTCGATCCAGCCGACTATGTGAACTTTGCGTCTTATCATCTGAAAGGCGCCGCTGCTCAGTGGTGGAATACCCACAAGCGTTCACTGCCAATTGGAGAAGTCATCACCTGGGATGAATTTCAGTCTTCCTTTCGCGCTCGCTACAGTCCTCAGGGGATCATGGATCGTAAGGCGGAAGAATTCCGCAACCTCACTCAGGGCGACCTGACTGTTGAAGCATATCAGCGCGAGTTCCTCAACCTCTCTCGCTATGCGGAAGGAGAGATCACCACTGATGCTCGCAGGCAGCAGAAGTTCCATCGTGGCCTCAACCCAGACCTCAGGCTCGCTCTTGCCGTTCATGAGTTCGCCAACTTCGCCACCATGGTGAACAAGGCCATCACCGTCGAGACTGCCCAGATGGAGCACAAGAACTCTCTGAAGCGTTATCGTGACGTTGGCTCATCTTCGGGCGCAACGCAGAAGCATCGTATCTGGCTCCCTACCAGTGTGACCCATTCGGCTGTCCCTGCTCCAAGGTCGTCTTATGCTGCACCCCGTCTGCCTCCGCCAGCGCAGATGCCAAGAGCTTTGCCTGCACCACCCAATGCTACACCCCTTCGTCCTCAAGATGGATTATGCTTCACGTGCCGCCAACCTGGGCATTTTTCCAGGGAGTGCCCCCAGAAACAGAAGCAACTGGTAGTTCACCCCGCTGGCCGTGGAAATGGTCGTGGCAACAACAGGACCCCCAACTATAATACTGGGTCTGCTGCTCATGCTCGTGGTCATGCTAACAACATCAATGTTGAAGAAGCTCAGCAACAACCCGCTACCGTGATGGGTACCCTTCTCGTTAATTCTGTACCTGCTACTGTTTTATTCGATACAGGAGCATCACATTCATTCTTGTCGGAAGCATTTGCATTGTCGCATAACTTTACGCTAGAAAAGATGAACCCACCGATGGTTGTCCGCACCCCGATAGGCCATTCCCACACCTCCAAGATAGTGCCCGGAACCATTGTTGAAATTGAAGGGATTGAATTCCTTGCTTCCCCCATCGTTCTGAAGTCTTCCACCATAGACCTCATTCTGGGAATGGACTGGTTGAATTTTCACGATGCCGCACTTTATTGTGGCACCAAGTCTGTCCAACTTTTTCACCCCTCCGGCGAGATTGTTAACCACACCACCCGAGTGATCCGTAATGCTGAAACACAGATATTTATGATGAATTCTTTGAATGTCGCCCCCCTCGAAGGCATCGAGAATGCTCCGGTCGTTCGCGATGTTCCCGACGTCTTCCCTGAAGAACTGCCGGGAATACCCCCGGTTAGAGAAGTCGAATTTTTCATCGACTTGAAGCCCGGCACCACCCCTATTGCCAAGCGTCCTTACAAGATGCTGCCACATGAACTCCTTGAACTTAAGGAGGAAATAGACAAGGCACTTCAGAAAGGATTCATTCACCCCAGTTCCTCAGCTTGGGGAGCACCTTCGCTTTTTGTCAAGAAGAGCGATGGGACAAACCGATTGGTCCAAGATTATCGGCCCATTAACCAAGCCACCATCCAGAACAAATACCCACTTCCCCGGATCAACGATCTGTATGATCAACTTGACGGATCCAAGGTGTTTTCTAAACTCGACTTGAGGTTGGGCTATCACCAAATCCGAGTCCGTGATGAGGACATTCCGAAGACTGCCTTCATTACTCGCTATGGTTCATACGAGTACACTGTCATGTCCTTTGGTTTAACCAATGCTCCAGCCACCTTCTCCAGATTGATGAATTATATCTTCATGGAGTACCTCGACCAGTTCGTCGTGGTTTATCTGGATGATATATTGATATATTCCAAGAATGAAGAAGAGCATGCTGAACATCTTCGTCTTATACTGGAGAAGCTTCGAGAACACAAACTCTACGCTAAGTATTCTAAGTGTGAGTTCTGGCTTCCCGAAGTAACCTACCTTGGACATGTAATTTCCAAGGATGGCATTGCCGTCACCCCAGAACGTATCCAGGCTATTCTTGACTGGACTCCTCCCAAGACCGTCAAGCAAGTCCGCAGTTTCCTCGGGCTCGCTAGCTATTGCCTACGTTTCGTCGATAATTTTTCCAAGATTGCCAGGCCTCTGACTAATCTGCTTCACAAAGGCGTCAAGTTTGAGTGGACAGATAAATGTCAAGGAAGTTTCCAAGCGCTCAAGGACAAGCTAACTTCTCCCCCGGTGCTCGCTCCCCCTGATACTCAGAAGGACTTCGTGTTATATTGCGACGCGTCTCGTCAAGGATTAGGCTGTGTCCTAATGCAAGAGCGCAAAGTGATTGCTTCTGGCTCTCGTCAGTTGCGCGCTCACGAAGACAAATATCCAACACATGATCTTGAATTGGCAGCGGTAATTTATGCATTGAAGCTGTGGCAACATTACCTCGTCAGTAATCGTTGCGAGGTCTACACCGATCACCAAAGTCTGAAGTACCTGTTTACTCGGCCAGACCTGAATCTTCGTCAACAACGATGGCTCGAGACAATAGCCGACTTCAACATGGATATTTCATATACCCCTGGCAAGGCTAATGTGATGGCCGATGCCTTGAGCCGCAAAGCTTACTGTTCTGAACTTGAGGTTCAGGTGGAGCAACCACTTCTGTATGAAGAGTTTCGCAAGTTGAACCTCGAGATTGTTCCTCAAGGTTACGTCAATAACCTGGTTCTCGAGTCAAAACTCGACGCCCTCATCAAGAGTAGACAATCTCTGGCCCCTGACATTGTGAAGATCAAGCAGGACATCGCCGAAGGAAAGCCCTCCTCTTTTACATTGATGCTAATGATGGTGATACTGTGTACTTCAAGGGCCGCGTAGTAGTTCCTATGAGCCCGGCCATCATTAACTGTGGTCCGGATATCATGGAAGAAGCCCATAATTCTCCCTTGTCAATCCACCCTGGCAGTACCAAGATGTATAAAGACCTTCGTCAATGGTACTGGTGGCCTTACATGAAGCAAGACATCGCCCGCTATGTTTCTCAATGTGACGTTTGCAGTCGCGTCAAAGACGGACATCAGAAACCTGCTGGTTGGTTGCGACCACTCCCTCCTCCTGATTGGAAGTAGGACAGAGTCGAGATGGACTTCGTCACCGGTTTTCCTAAGTCACATAAAGGTAACCATGCCATCTTTGTCGTCATCGACCGATTCTCCAAGATTGCACACTTCCTGCCGGTCAAGGAGACGATCACTGCTAGTCAGTTGGCACACTTGTATATCTCCCGGATTGTGTCACTCCACGGTATTCCGATGGAGATTAGTTCAGACCGTGGCAGCCTTTTCACCTCACGATACTGGAATAATTTCATGGAAGCCTTCGGGACTCGTCTGTCTCTCAGCAACGCTTATCACCCCCAGTCTCAAGGCCAAGTTGAACGAGTTAATCAAGTGCTGGAAGACATGCTTCGCGCTTGTGTCCTTTCTTTCGGCATGAAATGGGAGGATGCCCTCCCGTACGCGGAATTCTCGTACAACAATAGCTATCAAGCTAGCTTGAAGATGGCCCCCTTCGAAGTTCTATATAGACGTAAATGTCGAACCCCCCTGAAATGGTCAGGAACTGGGGAACGACCCTACTTCGGACCGGATCTTGTCCAAGAAGCTGAAGAACAAGTTCGCATTGTGCAAGAAAATCTCAAGGCCGCACAGTCTCGTCAGAAGAGCAACTATGACCGCAAACACCGTGAAATGGAGTATCAACCTGGTGAATACGCGTACCTCCGTGTCACTCCCATGAGGGGCACTCATCGCTTCGGTTTCAAGGGCAAGTTGGCTCCTCGCTACATTGGCCCGTTCCGTATCCTTTCCAGGAGTGGACCCGTGGCATACCGGTTGGAATTTCCGCCGAACCTCTCCCAAGTCCACGATGTCTTCCACGTGTCGCAACTCCGTTGCTGCTTCAAGGATCCTATCCGCGAAGTGGAGCATGATATGATCGAGCTGCAACAAGACTTGACTTATCGAGAACATCCGAGCCGCATTCTCGATCAGTCTGAACGCCGAACCCGCAACAAGACCGTCAAGTTCCTCAAGGTCCAGTGGTCGAATCATTCTGAAGATGAAGCCACTTGGGAACGCGAAGATCGCCTTCGCGATGAATACCCCGATCTTTTCCTCGCTACCACTTAAATTCTCGGGACGAGAATTCTTGTAGTGGGGGAGATTTGTAACACCCTCAGTTGCCTGTAACAGTAATCAATTTTACTGTGGACTAACCACTGTTGCTAATCACTATGCAAACCCTGCCATGACCCACTTTGCTTTTGATCATATTCAAAATGCATTTTGGTTGCTATGACAAATATGTTGCAATTAAACTTTGCCCAAAAATCATGGGAACACTTTTATAAAATCACTAATAATCATTGGGTCATGCCCATGTGGTTATGGTATTTTATTTTGCCACTGGAAAATTCAAACAATTCAAACCCCAAGAAAAACAACACCATTTGAAAATTGAATATTATAAAGAAATAGTAAATGGTTTTATTTTAAGCCTAAACTTTTTGTGGCACCCTAGGAATATATATTACTAATTATGGACCAGGTTACACATTTTACAAAAATGCAAAAGGCACTAAATTAATTACTAACAGAAAAGAACAGAATGGAAAATAAAAAGAAACTGGAAAACGCTCTAAACTCGCCTGGGGCGAGGCCCACCTCAGCCCAGCCCATCCCCACCCCTTGTCTTCTTCCCCAACCACCACCCCCCCACCACCTGCTCCCGTACGGCCGAGCTCGCCGACGACGCTGGCGAGCTGGCCCCGCCTCCACCTGCTCCCTCCCGACGCCGACGGGATAAGGCCACCCCGGTCGACCCCCTGGACAACCCCGCATCCCCATTCCCCTCCTCCTCTCCTCGCATGCCTCGGGGAAAATCCTCCCGAGCCGCCGCCGTTCACTGTCGTGGCTAACCGCGGCCACTCGACGAACTAGCCCAAGCCATCGTGTCCATCGCACTCGCCGCCTTCGACCCCGTCTTCCAGTGCAGCCCGTTGCTGCCGGGAGCCACCACATCACTCGGAATCTTTGTCGTCTTCAAGCTCCAGCCGCCAAGATCGGCGACCGATTTCGGCCACCTCAGCCCCTCCCCGAGCCCGCTGCCAACCCCGACGCGTTCGTGGTGAGCACCTCTGTCGTCGCCAACCGCCCTTTGAAGCCCGTAGGGTCCCAACGCGAAAGCCCCCTTTTGCTTGCTCCGACCGCCGTGGTTAGTCGTCGTAGCCGTGTCCCCTGGCCACCACAGCCCGCGCCAAGTGCACCAGTAGGATCCCCGTGGTGCGTGTGTTCGTTTTGGACCAGTAGTTAGCTCGATTTCGTCTCGCATGTACGTTAGCCATTGGAGCCCGTAACACTGGCCCTCCATTCTTGACCTAGCCCTCAACTCCGGCCGCCCCACCCTCCTCCCCCAGCATGGATCGATGCAACATGGTGCGCTGCGTCGATAGCAACAAACGGCGCCTCATTTGGTGCTCGAAATCGAGCTGTAGCTCGAGTTCGCCGGCGAGCCACCGGCGAGTCACCTAAGCCACTGACATATGGCCCCCACTGGTCAGATAGGTCATTAGCGACTTGGTTAAGGCTTAATCACCCACTGACATGCGGGCCACCCCCGGTAAATCTTTTGTTAAGGTAATAAAATTGATAAAATGAATATGTTAGTATGACATGTGGGCCTAGCCCACTTAACCCACTGTTAGTATTAAACTAATTGTTAAATTAAAACCTGAGACACTTACACCTGGGCCCCACCTTTCATATATTGATTAATATAATTTAGATAATATTAACAGTCACTGACATGTGGGTCCACTGGATTTTTAGAATTAATAAAACCATTTTTATTAACTGTGTGGCTGACCAGTGGGACCCACTGGTCAGTTTGACCTGGTCAACCCCCTCTGTGGATAATGTTGGATTTAATATTAAAAGAAATTCAGAAATTCTTTTAAAAATGATTTAAACTTCAGAAATGAATATCTTTTAAACCGTAACTCGGATCGAAAAACTTTATACATGAAAATTGATCAGAAAAATACAACGAATAAGAATACGCTATCCATACCATCACCACACCCCCCTAACACACCGATCATTGGCATTCCCCCCCTCCGGGCCGTCTGTCCGATGATTTGTCCGGTACTGATAAATTATTCGGATGAATTTATTTCGAACACGCAAGTTGTTCGGAATAGATCAACTAGCACGGATACACCCCCCTTATGTTTGTCCGGTACCCACGACACCTCCGGCTTGATCCTTGCCCCTCCGTACACCCTGTCCGGTAATCATCCGGAGCCGGTAGTTCATCCTCAGATGAATTTCCGCTTCGAGAAACGTGCATTGCACTGCGTTAGAACACCGTTAATATTTCATCCGTCTTTTCATGCATCTGTTTGTATATGCTTGCTGTGTATTTACTGTTTCTTCCCCCCTTAATCTCCGGTAGACCCCGCTGCTGCCGTTGACTACACCGCTGCTGAGTACGACTACTTTGTCGACGACCCTACTACTACCGTCGAGCTTCCAGGCAAGCAGAGCCATTCTCTTCCCCAGATATCGCCTATCTTTCCGTACATTTTTTGCACTAGGCATTGTTACTACTGCTGCTACGTTACAATCCTATTCAATTGCATAACCTGTCATTGTCACCCCTTGATGTGCCTTTATTTATCCTATGCTGCCTATTATTATTATTATGCATTATTCAGCAGTGAGACCTGCGCATTGTTAGATAGGATTAGATAGAGGGCCGTGATCACTCAGGGGAGTGAACGCGGATACAAATATTATAACTGCACAGGTACGGTACAAAGAAGACACCGCCAAAGGCCCCTATCTGGGTTATGCCTAGTCACCTCAAGTGTGAGCTATCAAGGAGTAATTCCTTGTACTCCACTCGAGCCTGACTTTGTCTTACCGCCATAGGGTCCTGAACAACGGTTGTCCTTCAGGTAAGAAGTCGGGCGACCCAACGGTGCCCGCGAGAGGTATTGCGACGGGACTACAGGGAGGGTACGACCAGTGTACCGGTGTGCTTGGCCCCTAATTGTTGGCCGCGAGAGTTACCAAACTACGAAAGTCGAGCTCCTCCAGGAGCACACGCGAGACAAGGTAAGGAGACGGTTCACCTTGTTGGTAACCGCAGTGACATGGTGGGACGACAGGGCAGGCACCGATGTACTGGTGGTCCTGGCTGCTGTCGTTTTCCGCGGGTCCGTTAAGTCGAGGCAACAATAACGGTTGTCACGCACGTTAATTAAAATTCTAAATGGTTTAGTGAATGTCTTGAGTTGGCTATATGTCATGTATGCACTACCTACCCGTGGGAATTACGAGTTATGGGCTCCTCTGCTTCGTAGTGTCGTCCGAGGACTCTTCAGACGTCAGCAGTACTGCGGGCTGATTGCCGGGAAGTGGTGTTGTATTATTTGCTCGCGCGGTGGTGTCTTATTTGGATTTGCTTTAACTTCACCAGCCAGTCACGCACCGTGCAGGAGTACGTTTGGGTTGGGGTCCAAGGCCCGGCGTACTTAGGATTTAGACCGGCGGATGGCCTCTCTGTTGAGTTTGAAAGATGGGCTATGAAGTGTCGGATAGCCTCGGTGGAGCGTTCCCTAACAAGGTTCCCGCCACCCTGGAGATCCGTGCGTGTAGCGTAACACAAGTGCACCCCTGCAGGGAAGACTAATCTATTCGAATAGCCGTGTCCACGGTAACAGGACGCTTTATGCTGAAGCTGGATCTTACCACTAGAAACTATTATTATTAAACTATATGGTTTCGGGTTCTCTTCCTCGCGGGGATGTCGAGGAGGTGAACTCGGAGGCATTGTTAATCATTACAACTATTATTATACAATGCTGCAGCAACTTCTGCTGCATTGTTACTGTATGCTTTATATAACTGTTGGCTGATTCTTAACTCATGCTGCAAGACATCGTCGGAAGATGCTAGTCTTTGTTAGGCCTAGCTTCTTACCCTTGCTCTGGATTTCTGTCTTTCAGTCCACTATATACATCCTCTCCTTTCCGTTGATACAATACATAATGCTTAGTAGCGGACGTAGGACTCGCGGGTATACTAGATACTCACCTGCTTTATTTCCTTTACTGTTTTTCCTGATCGGCCGCTGCAGCCGACGTTGGAGCCCAGGAGCAGGAGTACCCCGGAGGCGCCTACTAGGACGTCGAGTTCCCCGTTGACCAGGAGTAGTTCGGTGGATCCCAGGCAGGAGGCCTCGCCTTTTCGATCTGTATCTCTGATGTGATTTGTGCTAGCCTTCTTAAGGCAAAACATGACCAACTATGTCTGTACTCAGATATTATGGCTTGTATGACTTATGTATTCGGGTCCGCGTGACCCCCTCTATTGTAACATATTTGTTTATCCTTTTGTGTTTAGTGTTGTGCTGTGATATTATCACCGTGGCACCCTAATCTCAGCCGTGTACCCTTTGTGTATGATTACTGTACACGGATTGATTTTGGGGGCGTCACAAGTTACAAAAAGTGTCAAGAAAAATACTCGTAGATTTCACAGGAGTAACCTTCTTATAAATTCCAAAAAAGCCTATCCCAAGCCTTTTTCAGGTTTTCACCACTCTCATGTTTAAAATTTCTAAATTCAACATCAGGAGGAGTACTATAAACAGCAAAGGACGACATACTATCTAGACAGAAGATGCAAGCTAAGAACAAATTAACTAAATTTTCTTGGTGTTTTTGATACAAGACACAAAAGCAAAAACTAGAAAGTAAACTAACAACACTAAAGAGAAAAAGTAAAGGATATTGTGCAACTCCCCTATCTTGTAGACCGGAGTCCCCGGCAACGGCGCTAGAAATTATTTGATGGCTCGGGAGTTATCGTGTATAGTTTTGTTTGCTTCCTCGGCAACGGTGCTAGAAATTACTTGATGGTGCGGGATATAAGGTTGATAGCACCGGTAATGCTTCCTCGTTTGATTACCCCAAGTGGAAGGTTGAGATGTAGATAGCAATAATTTCCCTTACATGAGGGATGTAAGGTATGTAGGACTAGTAGGACTCCAGGGATCAAGAAGAAGGTGGTAAAGTGAACAACGCGCCGTTTGTCAAAATTGCTCGCTTAACCTGGACCTGCACACAGACGCAAATAAATTTGCTCCCAAAGAGTTCAGAGAGGTTATTAATCTCTCTGGCCTTGTTGTTTACAAAGGATAAACACAAAGGTGGAAATAGTAGTGGTGATTGCAACGGAAAGGAAATAAAATCAGTAAAGATGAATGGTGTAAACTATGCTGGAAATATGGAGCGGGGTCCCATGACTTTCACTAGTGATGTCTCTCTCCCAAAAGACGACAAACAACTATGTCGGGTGAACATTTTATAGATGGACAATTGACAGAATTATAAACGCACCGTAAGGCTAATTATGCTACAAGAAAGCTAGAGGCTCAATCGTATGAGCAGTACGCCGAGACGAGCATACCGTTTATTCATCAGCATCTACTCACCATCATCCACCTTGAGATATCTATCCATAACATCTCGCTGGTATTAATTTGTGAACGTGAGCTAAGCTTTAGGATCAAAGCAACAGACAACTGCATTAACATACTATGCATAAGGTAAACTTTCCTTGCAACCGCAGTTACAAGCACCGTTTTTTATCCCTGGAGGCAACAACACATCCCCTAGTATCATGTTTCTGTCACTCAAGGTAGACATCGGGGGGCATGAACCCACAATCATGCTTAACGCTCCCTGTTGGAGTCACTATCTACTACTTGGCCAAAGCAATAAAAGCAACGGAGAACATGCAAGAATACTCAAGAACTAAAACATAAAAGGTAAACCTAATATATTACTTATCACAATCTGAACATAATCTCATAATCCATCGGATCCCAACAAACACAACATAGCAACATAGAAACTAATACATAGATGTCTTGATCATGTAGGGCAGCTCACAAGGGCTAAGAATTGAGGCACAAGATTGGAGATAATACATCACATAGCTACTGATCATGGACCCACGGTCCTAGGGGGACTACTCACGACACATCCGGGAAGCACTCATGGTGGTGAAGAAGCTCCCGGAGATCAATTCTCCCTCCGGCAGGGTGCCGGGACAGGGTCTTCTGGCGATCCCGATATCGGGATCGCGATAGCGGTGGATCCGTGGTGAAAATCGCGTAACGGAGGGCCTCTCGAGGGTTTTCGGAACGAGATGTAAATATAGGCGGAAGGGGGGAACCAAGGGGGCCCACCTGACCAGGTGGCCATGTGGCGCGACTCCACCCTAGGCCTTGCCAGGGGCCCACCTGGTGAGGGTGGGCACCCATCCAGCTCCCTTTCGGACTTCTGGAGTCTTCTTGACCGCTGATTTTTTATATGATGTTTCCCGAATTTTCCAAGCATTTTAATAATTGGTATTTTCCTAAAATGCACGGACAATAGCAGATAGAAACTGGCACTGGGGCACTGAGTTATTAGGTTAGTCCAAATATTTTGAAGAAGGTATGACAGTGTAGAAAAACATATAGAGAAGTCCCCCATATAAGCATGGAACAAGCAGAAATTATAGATATATTTGGGACGTATCACACCCTCCCCCTTGGCAATGGGATTAGTCCCACATTGCTAAGGGAGAGGGGTTGACTCCCTCCCCTCCCCCTATATATAGATGACGTGGGTGCACTTATTTAATACACATAAATTCATGGAGAATTAAATATAATCCCGAATCAAGATCGGTTGTTCTCCAGTCTTCTCCCTCTCTTATCTCTCCCACGGTGGGTTCCCCTTGTTAGGAGCCTGTACTAGGATTGAGGCTTACTGGGATTGAGGCTTCTCCACCATACGGACGTCGTTGTCCTGCAGAAACTTCAGTTCCGAGAGGTCTACTTCCGCCACCTTCGCTGGATCGGAGAACGGAGGTCGTCATCGAGTTCCGTACGTGTGTGAGTACTACGAGATGCTTCACGTGCGGCACTCTCACCCGACAGGGTGCTAACACAGCCAGCGGGCTGTGAAGGTTACACGGCTTCATCAACCATGTTTGCGGGAACGTTTCCCGCGCAACGGACTACACCCCGAAGTATGCTTCCGCAAGTCTTCCCGTTAAAGTATTACAGCTAGATAGATCTTGGGTTAAGGGCGACCCTAGTTAGAAAAATTATTGTTTTCTGATGCGAGACCCAACAAAAGTTGGCATGGCGAATAGGACACAGCAAACCAACACCCTTCTGCCCACCATTGGCATCAGAATGCCCTTCCACCCAGCACGCTGGGCTCGGATTTTGTCAATGATGTATTACGTGTGAGCCGCCCTAACCCTATACCAATGATGACCGGCAGACCGAGGCAGCGAATGGGGAAGGAAGTTGTGGCTACACCGAAGTTGTCGAGTACGTCGTCGAGGTCAATGTCATCGCAGCGGCTGGGGGTGGTTGTGGACTTCGCCTGGTTGATAAGGAGGCCGGTGGCTTTGCCAAAGCAACGCTGAATCTCGAACATGTTGTCGACCTATCGCCGATCGGGGTTGCCGAAAATGATAGCGTCCCCGGCGAAGAGGCTAACTCTCATCCTCACCTCCAGTCCGAGAAGGGGAGTTAGATCATATACAATGAAAGGTGCTTAGAAGAGGTGCTTATAAAAAAATCAAATTTTTCTTTAAGCATTGGTGCTTAGATGTAAAGGATAGATGCTTAATTAGGCATCTCTCTTATAGAAATAAGCACTGGTGCTACAAAAAAAGTCGGTTAATTTTGCTAAGCACTCTCCTAAGCACCTTGCATTGTACAAGGCCTTAGTGCACCGTCTCTGGTGGCCACAGCGTATGGAGAGCAAAGGGGACAGGGGGGTCCCCTTGTTGAAGCCCTCGGCGATGGCAGATTTGTGCCCCCACAACTCCATTGATGATGCGGTGGAAAGCAGGAGTGCTATCCAGTCTCTTCAATGGCACTGAAACCAAGGTGTTGAAGATGCTCCAGAATGTATTCACAAGATACACTGTCGAATGCGCACGCAATATCCAGCTTGAAGAGAAGCGACGCCGATCTATTCCAGTGAAGGGATTTAACCATGTTTTACAAGTATGGAGTACTTCTCCTAATCTGTATTTCTGAACGGATGGAGTACTTGTTAATACTCCCTCCCTTCCAAAATAACTATTTCAATTTTATACTAGTTCTAGCACAAAAATATATTAAGGCTAAAACGATTATTTTGGAATGAAGGAAGTATCTTTAAAGAGCAGATTAGGTTGCAACACATTATGCAATCTTTAGAGTAAAATACGCTGGAGGTGTTAAAACTTGTCCGACACGATTGGTGCCAAAACTTGTAAAATACATGAAAGTGATGCTTTAACTTGCTCAAGCGTGCAAATACGGTGTCTCCATACGTATGCGGATTGCCTAGGCCACATGTCAGGGGTATACCTGTAATTGCACTGGTGCAAAATACATGCACCCAGTGCGACTCGAACCAGGCGTACGCCTGGGTTACAAGTTGGACTGGATAACCACTATACCAACAGTACCTACTTGTTTCTTTACCATAACAATTTTTTAAAGCCAGTGCTAAGTCTGTTTGGACTATTAGTTTCTGATCAGTTATTTTTTATATAAAATATGTTGCATTATTGGTTTCCAATAACCATTTACAGTAATATTTTAAAATTTTAAAATTCTTGTGATAAATCACAGTAATATTTTTGTTATAATTTTCAATTATTGTTTAAAAATGTTAACATATTAATTGAAACATTTACCTATAAAATAAAATTATTAATTACAGTACTTTTTATATAATAATATGTGATTTTATAAATAGCAGTTCAAAATATTTGAAATAGTATGTGCTTTTTCACATATTTTTTGAAATAGTACATGATTTTTCACATATTATTATTAAACGTGATTATTGATTATAATACAAAAGAATTCACATATTTTTCAATTATTATTATTTTCACATATTATTTGAAATAGAACGTGATTTTTCACATATTGTTATAGTACGTGATTTTCACAAAAAAATAAAAAATATTGTGATTTATCACAAGAATGTTAACAGTTTAAAACTATACCATAAATGGTTTTTGGAAAATAACAACATATTTTATAATAATTCATGATTTTAAAAATAGTATGCATAATATTTTGGATTAATATGTGATTCTAAATAATAGTGAAAAATGTTTGCGAAATAACAATGTTTTTTTAAAGTACATTATTGTATATATATATTGTAAAAAAATTTAATATAAGAAGTTTATAACGAATAGGGTTTACAGGATGAAGTGGTTCGCTGGCTGTCGTGTAAATTGGGTATTTTCATTAAAAGGACAGCGGAACCATTTTACATGAAGAAGATCCAGAGAAAATCGGCGGCACGAGCCCGTTTTCAGTGGGGATTGCCGAAACCACCCGACTTACTAGTACTGTGTTCTGCACCTAAGGTTGCAAGCGGCGCGGGCTGCCCGCAACGCCGCAAAGACCGCCCCGCAAAAAACATGCTCTGCGGGAACCCGCCGGCAACCGCATAATTATGCGGCCACTTGCGGGCTGTCCGCGGGATCCCGTTTGGTGTCCGCAAATTCATTCCAGCTGTAGTTTGCATTAGAAATTAGTTTGTGTTTAGTTCCACTTCCTGGCGCCGTACGACTCTACGAGCTGCTTCAACAGCGGCCACTTCTTCAACTTATGAACGCATCCACGCAGGGCTGTGTGTATGGCCGTTGATGTGTACATGGGATCCATAGCACTGCAGGAATCGCACGCTGCTGCTGCACGAGCTCGCGAACGACCATTTCTAAGTCTGCACGATGGCTGCTGCTGCACGATGGCCATCGATGCGCTAGTGGGAAGGGTCGTGCTACTGCTAATCACGAGGCTCATCTCCCGGATGTGCGTGAAGGAGAGCAGCGAGGTGTGCAGCGTTGACAAACGAAACGACTGGTCATATGCATTAGTGAGGCAAAACAAAGATGGTGCGGGTTGGCGGCTCCCGCCTAACCCGTTTGTCCCGCATGTCATCAGCCGCATAGCCCACATATTGTTTGCGGGTAAGATCGCGGGATTGCGGGATTACCGCATCCCGTCCCACAGACTCTACCCATCACTTTAGTACATTGGTGTACTGTCGGTCTTTTATATCGCCATTGAAAGGAAACCAGTGGTTTCTTTCCATTGGCTATACAATGGGCCACTGAGGCCATGCGATCGATTTGGACGTGCGCGGGCCATTGCGCGATAGGATGTTTGTACCATCGGTTAGGAACCTCGTCGTTGACGTGGCGACGATCGATTCAGCAATCCTCTATGAATCCACGTAGGAGTTCTGTTCAACGTGTAATTACAATCTTCTATTACAGTACAGAAAATTGTCGTTTCGCTGTTCTAGTGGTCACTCGCAGTGTATACAATAGTGCCCTCGTGGATCGCGTGGTAGACTGATGTGATCCGTATTTATGTCTGCTCTGCTCATGATATGAGATCGCCGTTTGGTTGGTGCTACGTACGCTGGCTAACAGTTTAACTGCCCAGAAAAATTTAGACGAGTGAGTTTTAGAAAAGAAAATCTAGACGAGCGCCACCGTCCATCCATGGAGACATGGCAACGCAGTCACAACTCACCCGAGCCGCTGCAAGCACAACGTGCTTCCCTTGTCGTTACTAAACAGTATAATTCAACTAGGCATGAACAGGTACAACGATCTGAGCTCCACAACCATCGGATCAAGCGCATGTACGTTCTGGATCGCTCGGTGATCCCACTGCTAATTTATAATACTTAAATAGTTTATTTTCACTAACCCATTTATCTTGACATGCAAGCTATCCACATCATCAAATAAGTTCAGTTTTTTCCATTAAAAAAAAATGTTCAGTTTTCTTGCACTAACTGTTCATGCACATGCGTCTATTAAATCTGCATGATCATACAACCTATCACAAATAAGTATTAAAAAAATATGCACTAAGATTCACAATTTATAATAGGATTTTTAATAGAAAATCAATGTATGAGTTATCTCGCATTTTATTTTTCTATGCATATATTTTTTATTAATGTAAATATGTAGTTGCTATCAGTGTTTTAGGTTTAGCTAAGAGTAATGTCTGCACTCTTTCACTCAACGTTATTTTTGTCTCATATCATCTCACCGATATATTCTTAAGGTAATAAATAAATAAAACAAAAATCATACTCATTTTCATATTTTTCATCAAATTTTATTACATTTTTACTCTAAGAAATATTACTTTCAAAACGTATTTAATAATCAAATTATATTAAAGTTATAAAAAATAATATTTTAAAACATTATATTTTTATTAACAGTTTCCGCAGTAACGCGCGGGGTATCATCTAGTTATATCAATTATCTACCCCACCATTGTTCCAGTCCACTTAGGGCAACTTCAACACACCGACGCATTTCGTTCGCACGCGTTCACTTTTGCGACAAAAGCGTAAAAAACCTGCTCAAAGCGCAGGCGCAACCACATTTATTGCCGTCTACGCGTCCGTTTGTTATTCGCGCGGGTACAAAATCGACGCAAAACTGCATCGAGTTTGTGTCCGCGCGGATACTGATCGAACGCGTTGAGCCGCGACCGCATCCCTGTTCCGCCAAACCTTGCGCCGATGTTGCACCATCAGCGGGTGGCGCCAGCGCAAGATTTTCCAGCTCCAGATCGGCACCAGCGCGCCACCGAACCCCCGCCTCCCCCGCCCTCCTCTCCCTCCCTCTCGTCAAGCCGACAGAAGCTCAAGAAAAGGTCGACTTCCAGCGCGCGATGGCAGAGGAGGAGGTTGCGATCGTCCGCGCCCTTGAGCTCTCCGCCAAGGAGGATAAGCTTTGGTGGTCGGGGCTTGATGTGGGCATCAGGCAGAGCGCCGAGGCACCGTCGCCGCATCCCGCACGCTTACGTGGCGCACTCGTCATCTGCGACTCGTCGCCGCCACCTCCCCCTGTATGAGCCATAGTGGGCGCCGAAGTCCCCGCCCGCGCGTCCCGACTGAGCAGCACGGAGGGCGGCGCGCGAGGCCCAGCATGCGGTCGCAGTGGCGCGCCACCAAGCGAATTTTCTGTGGGCACCACTGCCGCCACCCTTCTTCAACCTCGACAGCGACGCCAGCGACGAAGACATGGATGACGGCGACGATGACGCCTAGACAGCGAGCACGGAGTGCGCGCGCAGCGACCACATGGAGGGTGGCCACATCTCTTTTTATTTCTTAGTTTTGGTTGCTGTTATAATTAGGTTCTTAACCACACGAAGAAAAGGTGAAGAGCAGTTTCCTCTATTTGGATGTTGCATAGCATACAATTGTATGATGGCATAAAGAATGATTTTCTGTGGAGAAGATTTCTAGTGTTGATCATGTCATATAACATGAGCCAGAAAATGACCTTGTACTTCAGTACTACTACACTTTTCCAAATATATTTAAAAATCTTCCGTGTGTCTTCTGTTGGGTGAATTGCATGATAAAACTTGGAGACGTAACACCCTTTAGAACTCCAAGGGTATATCCATTGATCATCATCCTCTGTGATTTGAATGCTCTCTAGAGAATTTTGCATGTCTTGTAGCTGCTCATATGCAACATATGTGAGTGGAATATAGAAAAGGTTTTCCAAATCTTGTGTGTGTATGAACTATTGATGGTACGATTTCTCGCCCCCTCGTTGGTTACCCAAAGTGGAAGGTTGAGATGTAGATAGAAGAAAATTTCCCTTAGCGAAGATGCTAAGGTTGAGTATCGAACTAGTAGGACTCCAAGATCGACAAGTAGGTGGTAAAGTGAACAATGGCGCTGTTCACAACCGTGGTTGCTAACTTCACCTGGACCTGCTGTGACGCCCCTAAAATCAGACCGTGTACAGTAATCATACACGCAAGGTGCACGATCGAGATTAGGGACTCACCGTGAGATATCACAACACAACTCTACAAATAAAATAATACAAGTTGTTTAATACAAGCCAGGGGCCACGAGGGCTCGAATACAACAGCTCGAAAGCACAAAGTTAGCGGAAGCAATAGTATCTGAGTACAGACACAAGAATACAAGGTTGCCTTAAGAAGGCTAGCACAAATAACAACGGATCGAAAAGGCGAGGCCTCCTGCTTGGGAACTTCCAACTACTCCTGGTCAACGGGGAACTCGACGTCATAGAAGGCATCGGGGATCTTCATGTTGCGGTGGTCGGCATCGGGGATCTCCCGCTCCTGGACTCCAAGGCTCCAACGTCGACTGCAGCGGACGATCAGGCAAAACAAAAAGGGGGAAATAAAGAAAAGGTGAGTATCTAGCATACCCGCGAGTCTTACGTCCGCTACTAAGCATTTATGCATTTGCATCAATGGAAAAGGGAGGCTGTATATAGTGGACTGCAAGGTAGAAATCAGAATAAGGGTAAGAAGCTAGGCCTATCGAAGACTAGCATCTTCTGACGAGTCTGGCAGCACAAGATGAGAACAGCCAATAGTTCAAATAATACATAATAACAATGAAGCAGAAGTTGCAGCAGCATTGTATAATAGTAAGTTGTAATAATTAATAATAGCATATGCCTCCGAGTTCCCCTCCTCGACTATCCTGCGAGGAAGAAAACCCGGAACCAACAAATTAATAGTAGTAGTTTGTAGTGATAAGATCCGGCTTCAGCATAAAGCGTTCAGATTAAACTCCCTGCAGGGGTGCACTACTGTTCAGCCTGCACGCTCGGATCTCCAGGGTGGCGTACACCTTGTTAGGGAATGCCCCACCGAGGCTATTCGACACATCGCAGTTCATCCAAGGCTCAGCAGAGAGGCCATCCGCCGGACTATATCCTATGCGCCAAGGGGTCTAGGTCCCTCACCCTTGTATGCACCTACATGGTACGAGACTGGCCGATGAAGCAAAAGCAAATCCAAACACACCTGCTGCAGCAAACAAGACAAGACCGCTTCCCGGCTATCAGCCCGTGGTACTGCTGACGTGTGAAGAGCTTTCGGACAAACTACGACGCGGAGGGCCCACACCGTAATCCCACGTGTAGGTAGTGCATACAGACCAACGGGTCTCTCAAGTCATCCGCCGAACCATTTAGCATTTTAATTAACCTGCGTGACAACCATTATCGTTGCCTCGACTTAACTGACCCGCGGACAACGACAACAGTCAGGACCACCAGTACATTGGTGCCTGTCCTGTCGTCCCACCAAGTCTCTGCGGTTACAAACAAGGTGAACCGACTCCTTACCTTATCTCGCGTGTGCTCTGGGTAGAGCTCGACTTATGTGGTTTGGTAACTCTCGTGAGATACGAGCAGGGGCCAAGCACGCCAGTAACGTCGGTCGTACCCTCCCTGTCGTTCCCGACGCAATACCGCTCGCGGGTACCGTTGGATCGCCCGACTTCTTACCTTTAAGGACAACTGTTGCTCAGGTACCTAAAGCGGCTATACAGAGTCAACAACGAGTGGAGTACGAGGATTACTCCTCGGTGACTACACTTGATGGTGGCTCGGCAGAGCCGAGCTAGGGGGCCTTAGGCGGTGTCTGCATTGTACCGTACCTGTTACAGTTAATATATTGTATCCGTGTTCACTCCCAGAGCGATCACGACCCCGCTATCTAATCCTAGCTAACAATGCGCAGGGCTCACATCTGAATATATGCATAATAATAATAGGCAGCATAGGATAAAGGAGGTACATCAAGGGGCAACAAAAACAGGCTATGCAATTGAATAGGACTGTAATCGTAGCAGCAACAGTAACAATGCCTAGTGCAAGAAATGTACGGAAAAGATAAGCGATATCTGGGGAAGAGAATGGCTCTGCTGGCCTGGAATCTCAACAGTAGCGGTACGGTCGTCGACGACGTAGTTGATCACAGGGGCATCGGCAGCGGTCGTCGGAACTATCGGACAATAAGAGAGGGGGGAGAAACAATAAATACACAACAATAATAACAATACAAATACAATACATGACAAACTCAAAGTTAAGGTGTTCTAACGTAGTGCATTGCACGTTGCTCAGAGCGGGAATTCATCTAGGGATGAAATGCCAGCTCCGGGTGATTACCGGACAGGGTGTCTGGAGGGGGGAAGGGTTCATGCCGGAGGTGTCGTGTATCTTTATTCGTTATATTTTTCTGATCAATTTTCATGTATAAAGTATTTCCATCTGATTCACGGTTTAAAAGATATTAAATTTTTGAAGTTTAAATCAATCTTAAATCATTTTCTAGATTTCCTTTTATTCATTTAAATACAACATTATCCATAAAAGTGGGGTTGACCAGTCAACTGACATGTGGGTCCCACATGTCAGCCTCTGGTTTTTATAATTCATTTATTCAATCTAATAATCCAGAGGGGCCCACTTGTCATACTCACATTTTATATCAAAACATTTTATTTTAATTAAATAGCAATGGGGTCCACCTGTCATAGTAACAGAGACTTTTAACAGTTAATTTAATTTACTAAAAGGCCAGTGCCCACCAGTCATACACTTGGGGGGTTCTCTGGTTAATTAACTTAACACAAGGGGTAGTTAATTTGGGATTAGACCCTAAGCTAAACTAACAGGGGGTTAGACTAATTAAAACTGGGGGGGGGGCACTCTCACCGGCGGCTAGGCTGAGCACTGGTGATGGCTGTCCGGCCAGCAGGGTCGGAGGGGGAAGCGCAGCCACATGGGCGCGTACTTCCGCGCTGGAGATGAGCGACGACAAGAAGGTGCAGCAGCGCGCGGGGTAAGGGGGAAGGGCGCGGCACTGGGCGCGACCATGGCGTCTGGTGGCTTGGGCAAAGGTGCGGTGAGCGCGGCGGAGGCGAGCAGCAGAGCGAGGGGGCGAGGCACGGGCACGCGCCGCGCGCGCGTGACCAGATGGGCGCGCACTAGGGGTGGCAGCAGTAACGCGGGGGAGAGTGGTGGAGAAAACGCGGCCAACGGACGTCCAGGAGCTCGAGCTTGTGACCCCGCGAATGGCGGCCCGGGCGGGGCTCGGTCTTACGGCAACGGAACGGCGAGGAAGATGGGAGGAATCAGTGCGACTCACCGAGGGAAGGCGGATGGCGAGCTCAGGGAGTCGCGAGGAGGTCTGGGGCGGCCGGAATCGACGAAGCGGGCCAGCGGCTGGAGCAAGAAGAAGGCGCGATTCGTGGACTGTGGTGCTCCCCGGCGTCAACGGCTTGCACAGGGAGACGAGGTAGACGACAATGAGGCTTCAGGACGTCCTGGCGTGGCACGGGAGGCACGATGGCCGCGTCAGTTCACGGCCATGGCCATGGCGGACTCGTTCGGGAGCGAGGAGGAAACAGACAAGCGAGGCGTGAGGGGGAAATATCTTGGGCGTGTCCACGGGGGCACGGCTCGAGCTTATCCTGCCCATGGCGGCTGTAGCGGCAGAGGAGGCGAGTTGGTTCGGTGGCGACGGTGTCCGGCGACTCTTCGCCATGTCTGCAGGTGGGAGCAGGGGAACAGTGCTGGGAGGAAGAAGAGGAGGGGGTGGGCCTGTTGGGGGTTGCCCCAGGCGTTACATAAGATTTTTTCTTTTCTTTTTTGATTTTTCTTTTTATTCTTTTCAATTACTATTTTATTTTTCCACCCTATGATTTTTATAAAATGGAAGACTTGCTCCATAATTACTGTTACAGATTATAGTCATGCCACAAAAAGTGTGGTCCCAAAATAAAATCATTTTGATTTTTGAATGATTTAATATGAAGTAAAATTTGTTATTTTGCTACTGTTTTGATTTGTTTGCATTATTTAAATAGCTTAATAAATTCCCATTTCTATTTTTATATGACCCACTGATTATTAGGCATGTAATAAAATTGTTTGCACAATTTTTGGATTCACTTTTATTTCCACTTGTTTTTTAAAGGGGTTTTAATATTATTTGATTTTGAGTATGATCAAGGCAATATTAATCATTGTGATTAACCATTAAAAATAGGTGGTCACTGTAGCCTGACACCGAGGGTGTTACACCTGCGCACACAGCAAATAACTTTGCTCCCAACGAGTACAGAGGAGTTGTCAATTCCTCCGGCCTTGTTGTTTACAAAGGATCAAACGCACGGGATAATAATGATAGTGATAGCAATGGAAAAGTAAATACTGAAAGTAAATTGAAGGTGTAAACAATATTGGAAATATGGACCGGGGTCCTATGATGTTCACTAGTGATGTCTCTCTCCCAAAAGACGATAAAATATCCATGCGAGGTAAAAAAATTACAGTTGGGCAATTGACAGGATTATGTGCGCAAACCAATGCTAACTATGCTATAAAGAAAGGAAGAAACCCAAAATCTTGGGCGGTACACCAAGACAAGTAGACCAAAATCCATTTGCATCTACCTACTAATCATCCACCTTGAGATATCTATCCAGAACATCTCGCTGGTATTAAGTTGCGAATCCCACCCAAAGTGTAAACTCAAAGCAACATACAACTGCATTAAAGAACTTTGCGTCAAGTAAACAGTCCTTGCACCCGCAAGTACAAGCACCGTTGTTTTCTCCCTTGTGGCAATAGCACATCCCCTAGACTCATGTTTCTATCACTCAAGCTAGTCATTGGGGGGCATGAACCCACAATCATGCATAACGCTCCCTCTTGGAATCACTACCTACTACTTGGCCAAAGCAATAAACAGCAACGGAGAACATGCAAGAATTACTCAAGAACATAAATATAAAAGAGGAGAATCAAATATATTACTCAAACACAATCTGAACATTGTCTCATAATCCATCGGATTCCAGCAAACTCAACATAGCAATAGCAGAAAGATTACATATGTGCCTCGATCATGTAGGGCAGCTCACGAGGTCTAATCCATGAAGAACAAAGAGGGGAGGAGAACATCACATATCTACTGATCATATACCCATGGTCCAAGGTGGACTAATCACGGTTCATCCGGGAAGCATCCATGGTGGTGGAGAAGCTCCCGGAGGTGGTTCCTCCCTCTGGCAGGGTGCCGGGAAGAGGTCTCCTGGTGCTCCCGATCTTGGAAGCGCGGCGGCGGAGGAACAGAGGAGAGATCGCGAAAAATGGTTCTTCTTTCGAGGGTTTCGCGTCACGCAGAATATATGGGCGAATGGGGGCAACCAGGGGTGCCACTAGGGGTCCAGTCGGCCTCCTGGAGCGGCCCCACCCTAGGGCGCGCCGGGAGGGCGCCTGGGTCCCCTCTGGCCCTCCCTTGGTGATTCCCGAAGCTTTCGAAGCATTGATTTTTTATTGGATTTTTCCCGAATTTTTGGAGCACTTTTAATATGGGGGAAACCTGAAATAGAAAAACAGCAGAAAACAGGAACTGGCACTTTGGTGCACTGGGTTAATAGGTTAGTCCAAATATGATTAAAAGTGTATGGAAGTTCATCAATAACATAGCAATATCACACAAAAAAGGCATGGAGCAAGCAGAAATTATAGATACGTTTTGGACGTATCAACATCGCCAAGCTTAATTCCTGCTCGTCCTCGAGTAGGTAAATGATAAAAAGCATAATGTCTGTGGTGACATGCTAGAAACCATATAAGAACTTTTAAGTAAAACAATCAAGGCATGTAATCCAATTCAAGTCATAACAGGCAAGATTCTATATTAGCATTGAAACAAGCAACATAAGAACATAAAGGTGCAAGAGCTCTTGCTGTCCGTGACTCGAATGTCTCCAAATGGTGTTTGCGTGCAAGAAAGGGGATAGGGATATACGAGAAAAAGGTATTTTTGTGTTGAGAACTCAATATACTAAAGTTATACACTTGGTCATCTTTGGAATCTTATCTTGACTTATCCCCAGACCACTAGCCAGGCACAAGTCAAAATGGTCCACTCCTTTTCGACATTTTGAGCACTCATGCATTGGATGAGCGTAAGCAAGAAAGTTGACACTTAGGATTGCAAAGAGAGATTATGGTGGAGGAGGAAGACAAAAAGGTGTGAAAGGCTCACTTCAATGAGGACAATCATAGGCGAGAGAAAGCCAAATGATAGATATGATGTGAGGAGTAGGGATTGCCATGCAACGGATGCACATATGAGCTAAGGTAAGCTCTCCAATGGAACTAGTGGGGGTGCATCCAACTTACTTGCTCAAGAAGACCTAGAGCTCATTTGAGTAGGCTCATCATTGGAATATACAAGCCAAGTTCTATAGTGTGAAGGTCCCCACATAGTTATATGCATGAATGATAACCTCTATGGAGTACAAGATATAAGATGGGGTACGAGTGTGGATCTCTCAAAAGGAATAGTAGTGTGCCCCTTTCTCTATTTTTATTTCTTTTTCTCTTTTTTTTCTTTTTTTATATTTTTTTGGTGGCCTCAATGGCTCTTTCTATTTCTCTCATTTGTCCTCTTTGGGATCTTTTGATTTTTTCATCTTTGGGATCTTTTCTTCACTTTAGGGGCAACACTCTATATATTACAAGGAAAATAGAAGATCTTTCACACTTCACAAGGTACTCAAATCATATAGAAAATGAAACTATCATGAAGTATGCAAATGTATGCCTCTGCCAGTGTAGCAGGATATGCAATGATACTAGCGCGTCATGTAGCACTGATTAGTGCAAGGCCCAACTAGCATGCGGCTCATCGATCATGAAAGTAGCATGTATGACATGAAGATCAAGTCATGAGAAGGTGGATGTTGCATGGCCATATATCTCGGAAAGGTGTAACACCCTCACTGTTAGTGAACAGTAATCATTGTTACTGTTCATCACTACTATTCAAAACTTTTGTTTGATCAACTTGGAACAGTTAAAATTCAAATTCCACTTTGATGTTCTTGAATGCATTGTGATCATGGACCTTGGTCATGTGGAATCAAAGAAATATCAAACTCAAATCAAACTACCTTTGGATTGAGATCAAATCAATTGCCTTTGGTGAAATATTAAAAACAAAGTGGAATATAAACTTTCTCCAAAAATTGTGGAACTACTTTTATAAAATCACAAATATTCAGTGGACCAAATCCATATGGGTTTGGGTATTTATTGTGCTATGGAAAATTCCAAACAATTCAAACAGTAGCCAAAAACCCCATATTAATCATTTAATATTATAATAAAATATTAAATGACTTTTTATAAGTGCCCAAACTTTTGGTGGCACTAAAGTATGGTGTAATATTAATACTAGAGCTTGTCACATATTCTACAAAAGACTATTGGTTGCCAAACAAAATTAAAACAGAAAAGAATAAAGAAAACAAAGCATAAATGGAAAACACCTATCTACCGCTCTGGGCAACCCCAGCCCACCAGGGCCCATCCCACCCCAACCCCCCTCTTCTTCCCCACTGTTCCTCCGACCGCGTCGTCATGGCGACCGTGGCCGCCGTGGCCACCACAGCCGGCTCGCGCGCGCGTCGCTACAGGAGCCCCGCGAAGATAAGAACGACCCCTCCTCCCCTCTGGAACCCTAGATCGACGCCCCCCCCCCCCCCCGCTCGTCCCCTCCCTCCCTCGCCTCTCTCCCTCTCCCCGTGACCACCCGAGCCCGCCATGGCCGCCCCTCCATGGCCGCTGTGACCACCAAGCCCCCGGCGTGGAAGAGCTTGTCCAGGAGGTTCCCCACATACGTCTTCTTCACCAGCGGCGAAGAATCCGACCAGGGCACCGCGTAATCCGTGAATCAACCAGTTCCTCCCGCCGGTCCGTCGTCGTCCTCCCCGACGAATTCGTCGCCGCCGGCGCTGCTCCGAGCTTGCTGCCGTCCCCTACTGAACCCCCGTGAGCCTCCCCTTCGATTCCCCCTCTCTTCCTGCGCGAGCCTCCACCGTAGGTCCTCCCCGCCGTGGTTTCGGCCGCCGGTGTGCGGGCAGAGCCGCGTCCTCGCCGCGAGACCGTGCCCTGGCGGCTCCCCTCCGCGCGCGCTCATGCGTAAACTGCAGACCAGCCGCACCTTGGCTCCCTCCTGCACCCCTGGCCGCCCTGGCCGAATGTCGCCGGCGGCAAGCCGTGCCAGACATGGCCGGCGTGCCCTCTGGCCAGGGGCTAACCCCCCCAATAGTGTTAACGACCCCCCCCCTCACTGACTATGGGCCCAAGGCCATTAGTGTTATATAATTAGAAACTGTTAGCTAAAATGGCTCACTGACATGTGGGTCCAAACCATTAAGATAACCCCCTGGATTAATTAGATTAGCTAATTATGTCTATGTGTCTATGACACCTAGGTCCCACTGTCAGTTTAATAATTGAAATGATTTTTTTTCTTTAAATAAGAGTATGACATGTGGGCCCTCTGGAATATTAGATATAAATAAAACATTTTTATTAAATACTGTGTATGACATGTAGGACCCACTGGTCAGTCGGCCCCACATGTCAGTTGACTGGTCAAACCCCTGTTCTGGATAATGTTTATTTATTTAATAAAAGAAATTCAGAAATTGTTATAAAATGATTTAAATTTGGAGATTCAATATCTTTTAAACCGTAAGTCAGATTCGAAAACTTTATACATAAAAATTGATCAGAAAAATATAACGAATACGGATACGCTATCTGTATGTCTACCCCACCCCCCCTAACACACCGATCATTGACATTCCCCCCTCCGGGCTGTTTGTCGATAATTCCCGGTGCCGGTAAAAACCTGCCAGATGAATTTATTCCGGACACGGAAGTTGTTCGGAACAGTTCAACTAACCCGGATACACCCCCCTTATCTTTTTCGGATGACCACGACACCTCCGGCATGAACCCTTCCCCCTCCGGACACCCTGTCCGGTAATCACCCGGAGCTGGCCGTTCATCCCCGGATGAATTCCCGCTCCGAGCAACGTGCATTGCACTGCGTTAGAACACCGTTAACTTTGCTTACGTCTTGTCCTGTATTTGTTTGCTATAATTGTTTTGTGTTTACTGTGTTTATCCCCCTTTGTTCTCGGGTAGACCCCGCGGCTACCGCCGACTACACCGCTGTCGGGTACGACTACTTCGTCGACGACCCTGCCCCTACCGTCGAGCTTCCAGGCAAGCAGAGCCATTCTCTTCCCCAGATATCGCCTACCTTTCCATACTTTCTTGCACTAGGCATTGTTACTGCTGTTGCTACGATTACAATCCTAGTCAATTGCATAGCCTGATTTTGTCGCCCCTTTATGTACCTTTCCTTTATCCTATGCTGCCTATTATTACTTATGCATATTTCATCAGTGAGCCCTGCGCATTGTTAGTTAGGGTTAGATAGCGGGCCGTGATCACTATGGGATCGATCGCGGATACATTTAATACAACTACACAGGTACGGTACAATGCAGACATCGCCAAAGGCCCCTATCTGGGTTATGCCTAGTCACCTCAAGTGTGAGCTTGTTGGTAACTCGCAGTGACTTGGTGGGACGACAGGGCAGGCACCGATGTACTGGTGGTCCTGACTGCTGTCGTTGACCGCGGGTCGGTTAAGTGGAGGCAACGATAACGGTTGTCACGCAGATTAATTAAAATGCTAAATGGTTCGGTGGATGACTTGAGATGCCCGTTGGTCTGTACGCACTACCTTCACGTGGGATAAGGAGTTATGGGCTCCCCTGCGTCGTAGTTTGTCCAAAAGCTCTTCAGACGTCAGCAGTACCGCGGCCTGCGCCGGGAAGTGGTGTCTTCTTCGTCCGGACGGTGTGTTTTTGGATTTTCTTTCGCTTCACCGGCCAGCCACGCACCGTGCAGGAGCGTGCAAGGGTGAGGGTCCTAGAACCCTTGGCACATAGGATATAGTCCGGCGGATGGCCTCTCTATTGAGCCTAGGATGGGCTGCGTCGTGTCGGATAGCCTCGGTGGGGCGTTCCCTAACAAGGTTCACGCCACCCTGGAGATCCGAGCGTGCAGGCTGAACAGTAGTGCACCCCCGCAGGGAGTTTAATCTATTCGAATAGCCGTGTCCACGGTAACAGGACGCTTTATGCTGAAGCTGGACCTTACCACTAGAAACTATTACTATTAAACTGTATGGTTCCGGGTCTTCTTCCTCGCAGGGAGTCGAGGAAGGGAACTCGGAGGCATTATTATTATTAATCATTACAACTTACTATTATACAATGTTGCAGCAACTTCTGCTTCGTTGTTACTTTATGCTTTATATGAACTGTTGGCTGTTTCTCTCCTCATGCTGCAAGACATCGTCAGAAGATGTTAGTCTTCGCTAGGCCTAGCTTCTCATCCTTATTCTGATTCCTATCTTGCAGTCCACTATATACAGCCTCCCCTTTCCATTTGATACAATGCATAATGCTTAGTAGCAGACGTAAGACTCGCGGGTATGCTAGATACTCACCTTTGCTTTATTTCCCCTTTTATGTTTTGCCTGACCGGCCGCTGCAGTCGACGTTGGAGCCCAGGAGTAGGAGTACCCCAGAGGCGGATACTACTACGTCGAGACCCCCGCTGACCAGGACCAGGAGTAGTTTCGGAGGCTCCCAGGCAGGAGGCCTTGCCTTTTCGATCTGTATCTCTGATGTTATTTGTGCTAGCCTTCTTAATGAAAAACCTTACTAACTATGTCTGTACTCAGATATTATGGCTTGTATAACTGATGTATTCGGGTCCGCGTGACCCCCCCTTTATTGTAACATATTGGTTTATCCTTTTGTGTTTAGTGTTGTGATGTGATATTCTCACCGTGGCACCCTAATCTCAGCCGTGTACCCTGCGTGCATGATTACTGTACACGGATTGATTTTGGGGGCGTCACAAGTGGGTATCAGAGCCGACTGCCTGTAGGAAGCCACCCAACCACTACCAGGTCGAAGTTGAGTCTAGACTTTGAAAAACTATTTTGCTAACTTAATATTTGGGTTACAGGCCCACATCGATGTCACTACGTGTGATATCTATGGTATTAGGATCCTTTTCTCCTTACCTATGCTCTGGGAATCTGCTCTCTTATCCTTGCTGGTAAGTTTTACAAACTCTGACATTAGGATCACGTTCTCTTGATTCCACCCGGCGTTTTGGTGCGTTCCCCATTGATTGAGTCGTGTTGCAGGAGTTCTACCCCAGGTCCCGGACCGCGGATCCCATTCTCATTTTGGGCAGGCCGCGCGTCCTCTGGCATTAACTCCTGTGGCCAACAGTTTTCTTGCGGCGTGATTGACATAGTGGAATCTATGTCGCGTCGTGTAATCCTTACCGCGGTCTGCGCGCCGCCTAGTGTGTCCTTTTTCCTTAATTTCTACGACGTTACGCTGCCCGATTTTCGATTGATTCTATGTGTGGATGTGTATGTCTTATATGACTACTCCTATATTTCCGCGCCTCCTCTTTGTTCTCGCTTTACCTATACTCGTTTCCGGCATCGCGTTAAAATTCTCATCGCTGAAATACCCCTGTTAAATTCTTGCAGGATGGCTGGTCGTGGTGGTCTTGGTCGTGGTCGTGGTGCCGACGATCCACCTCCGCCGCCGGACTACATGGCCGCGATGATGCGGCAGTTCAGATGAACCAGGTGTTTATGCAAGGAGTCATAGATCAGCTCCAGAACCAGAATCAGAACAAGAACCAGCACCAGAACCAACCTCCTGTGGTTACTCTGCGGGATTTCATGCGTCTCAATCCCCCTCTCTTCCACTAGTCTGAACAGCCGCTGGATGCCGATGATTGGCTTCGTGATATCACTCGTCAGCTGGAGTTCGCTAATGTGAGCGCTGCTGATTACGTCAACTTCTCGTCCTATTTCCTGCGTGGCCCCGCTGCTCAGTGGTGGGACACTTACAAGGGCTCGCTAGCTGAAGGGAATGTCGTCACCTGGAATGACTTCAAGACTGCCTTCCGTGCTCGTTATGTCCCCCAGGGGATTATGAACCGTATGAAGGCCGAGTTCCGCAACCTTGTTCAGGGCAACAAAACTGTCGAGGCATATCAGAGGGAATTCCTTCGCCTCTCCCGCTATGCTGCAAGTGACCTCCCCATTGATGCAAGTAGGCAAGAGAAGTTCCATGATGGACTCAACGCAGATCTCCAGCTTGCACTAGCTTTGCACGTCTTCCCCGACTTCGCCACCATGGTGAACCAGACTATCAATCTTGAGACCGCTCAGCTTAAGTTCGGTGGTTCACCGAAGCGCCCCCGTGATGCTGGCTCATCTTCGGGCACAGTACAGAAGCAACGCGTTTGGCTTCTATACAGTGTGTATCGTCCACCTGCCCCTGCACCAAGGCCGTCGTATGTTGCGCCTCGTCTGCCTCCGCCTCCGCCGAGACAGCCGAAGACTGAGACTGCACCCCTCCGTCCTCAAGATGGCTTGTGCTTCAAGTGCCATCAGCCAGGTCACTTTTCCAGAGACTGCCCTCAGCGAAAGAATCAACTAGTAGTTCACCCTGCTGGCCGTGCCAACAATAGGACCCCCAACTATAACACTAGGTCTTCTGCTCACACTCGCGGACATGCTTACAACATTGACGTTGAAGAAGCTCAGGCACAACCCGCTACAGTGATGGGTACTCTCCTCATTAACTCAATACCTGCTACTGTCTTATTTGATACAGGAGCATCGCATTCATTCATGTCGGAAGCATTTGCATTATCGCATAACTTTACAATTGGAAAGATGAACACACCGATGGTTGTTCGCACCACGATAGGCCAATGCCGAACCACCATGATGGTGCCCAATACCGCCGTTGAAATCGAAGGAGTTGTATTCCACGTGTCCCCCATCATTCGGAAGTCTTCCACCATAGACCTCATCCTGGGAATGGATTGGTTGAAAGTCCACGATGCCGCACTGTATTGTGGTACCAAGTCTGTCCAACTTTTTCACCCCTCCGGTGAGATTGTTAACCACACCACCCGGATTTCCCGTGATGCTGAAACGCATATCTATATGATGAATGCTTTGAACGTCTCGCCTCTTGAAGAAATTGAGCAAGTTCCAGTCGTTTGTGATTTTCCCGACGTCTTCCCAGAAGAACTGCCGGGAATACCCCCGATTAGAGAGGTTGAATTCGTCATCGACTTGAAGCCTGGCACCGTCCCTATTGCCAAGCGCCCATATAAGATTCCACCTCACCACCTCCTTGAATTGAAGAAGGAGATCGACACGGCCCTCGAGAAAGGCTTCATCCGTCCAAGTTCCTCTGCTTGGGGAGCACCTTCGCTCTTTGTCAAGAAGAGTGATGGCACGAACCATTTGGTCCAAGATTACCGACCTATCAACCAGGCCACGATACAGAACAAGTACCCTCTCCCTCGGATCAATGATCTTTATGATCAACTTGCTGGATCCACGGTGTTTTCAAAACTCGACTTAAGGTTGGGTTACCATCAGATCCGAGTCCGTGATGAGGACATCTCGAAGACCGCATTAATTACTCGCTATGGTTCATACGAGTACACTGTCATGTCCTTTGGCTTGACGAATGCACCAGCCACCTTCTCCAGGTTGATGAACTATATATTCATGGAATACCTCGACAAGTTCGTCGTGGTTTATCTGGATGATATATTGATCTACTCCAAGAACGATGCAGAACATGCTGAACATCTTCGTCTTATACTGGAAAAGCTTCGAGAACACAAACTTTATGCTAAGTACTCAAAGTGTGAGTTCTGGCTTCCTGAAGTAACTTACCTTGGTCATGTGATTTCCAAGGATGGCGTTGCCGTCAACCCCGAACGTATCCAGGCTATTCTTGACTGGACTCCACCCAGGACTGTCAAGCAAGTCCGAAGTTTCCTCGGCCTTGCTAGCTATTGTCGCTGTTTCGTCGAGAACTTCTCCAAGATTGCCAGGCCTCTGACTAACCTGCTTCACAAAGCCGTCAAGTTTGAGTGGACAGATAAATGTCAGGAAAGTTTCCAAGCCCTCAAGGACAAGCTCACTTCTCCCCCAGTGCTTTCTCCGCCTGATACCCAGAAGGACTTCATGATATATTGCGATGCGTCTCGTCAAGGCTTAGGTTGTGTCCTAATGCAAGAGCGCAAAGTGATTGCTTATGGCTCTCGTCAGTTGCGTGCTCACGAAGAAAACTATCCAACACATGATCTCGAATTGGCAGCGGTAATTTATGCATTGAAGCTGTGGCGACATTACCTCGTCGGTAATCGTTGCGAGATCTACACCGACCACTAAAGCCAGAAGTACCTATTTACGCAACCCGACCTGAATCTCCGCCAACAGAGATGGCTCGAGACAATAGCCGACTACAACATGGGAATTTCTTACACCCCTGGCAAAGCTAATGTGGTGGCCGATGCCTTAAGCCGCAAAGCCTACTGTTCTGAACTTGAAGTCCAGATAGAGAAGCCACTTCTGTATGAAGAGCTCCGCAAGTTGAACCTTGAAATTGTTCCGCATGGACATGTGAATAACCTTGTTGTTGAGCCGGACCTCGACAGCACCATCAAGTGGATACAAACATGTGACTCTGATGTCGAGAAGATCAAGAAGTATATCGCTGGAGGAAAACCATCATGCTTCACTGTTGCTGATGATGGTACATTGTATTTCAAGAATCGTTTAGTGGTCCCTAGGAGTAAGCCCAATCTAAACTTGACCCCGCGCATCATGAAAGAAGCTCATGATACTCCTTTGTCGATTCACCCTGGTAGTACCAAGATGTACCAAGACCTTCGTCTGCGGTACTGGTGGTCTAACATGAAGCAAGACATCGCTCGATATGTTGACGAGTGTGACGTTTGCCGTCGCGTCAAAGCAGAACATCAAAGACCTGCTGGAACTCTGCAACCACTTTCTATTCCTGAATGGAAGTGGGACAAGATTGAAATGGACTTTGTCACCGGTTTTCCGCGATCCCAGAAGGGTCATGATGCGATCTTTGTCGTCATCGACCGATTCGCCAAAGTTGCCCACTTTCTGCCAGTCAAGGAGACGATCTCTGCTAGTCAGTTGGCAGACTTATATGTTTCCAGAATTGTTTCCCTCCACGGTATTCTGTTGGAGATCAGTTCAGACCGTGGCAGCATTTTCACCTCGAAGTTCTGGGATAGTTTCCAAGAAGCTATGGGCACTCACCTGAATTTCAGCACCGCTTATCACCCCCAGTCGCAAGGACAAGTCGAACGAGTTAATCAAGTGCTTGAAGACATGCTTCGAGCTTGTGTCATTTCATTCGGTAAGAAATGGGAGGAATCTTTTCCATTTGCTGAATTTTCGTACAACAATAGCTATCAAGCTAGTCTGAAGATGGCACCCTTTGAAGTTCTTTATGGACGTAAGTGTCGAACCCCTCTGAATTGGTCAGAAACTGGAGAAAGAACTCTCATTGGTCCGGACATTATTCAGCATGCCGAAGACCAGGTTCGCGTTATTCGTGAACACTTGAAAGCTGCTCAGTCCCGTCAAAAGAGCAACTATGATCGCAAGCACAAGGAAATGGTCTATCAGCCTGACGAATAGGCGTACCTTCGTGTCACTCCCATGCGAGGCACTCACCGCTTCGGGATCAAAGGAAAGTTAGGTCCTCGCTACATTGGCCCGTTCCGTATCCTTTCTCGGAGTGGACCCGTGGCATACCAGTTGGAATTGTCGTCGAACCTCTCCCAAGTCCACGATGTATTCCACATGCCGCAACTCCGACGCTGCTTCAAATACCCTATTCGTGAAGTGGAGCCTTATATGATCGAGCTGCAACAGGACTTGACTTATCAAGAACATCCGAGCCGCATTCTCGATCAGTCTGAACGCCAAACCCGCAACAAGACAACCAAGTTCCTCAAAGTTCAGTGGTCGAATCATTCTGAAGATGAAGCCACTTGGGAACGCGAAGATCATCTTCGTGAAGAATACCCCAATCTTTTTCCCGCTACCACTTAAATTCTCGAGACGAGAATTCTTGTAGTGGGGGAGATTTGTAACACCCTCACTGTCAGTGAACAGTAATCACTGTTACTGTTCATCACTACTGTTCAAAACTTTTGTTTGATCAACTTGGAACAGTTCAAATTCAAATTCCACTTTGATGTTCTTGAATGCATTGTGATCATGGACCTTGGTCATGTGGAATCAAAGCAATATCAAACTCAAATCAAACTACCTTTGGATTGAGATCAAATCAATTGCCTTTGGTGAAATATTAAAAATAAAGTGGAATATAAACTTTCTCCAAGAATTGTGGAACTACTTTTATAAAATCACAAATATTCAGTGGACCAAATCCATATGGGTTTGGGTATTTATTGTGCTATGGAAAATTCCAAACAATTCAAACAGTAGCCAAAAACCCCATATTAATCATTTAATATTATAATAAAATATTAAATGACTTTTTATAAGTGCCCAAACATTTTGTGGCACTAAAGTATGGTGTAATATTAATACTAGAGCTTGTCACATATTCTAAAAAAGTCTATTGGTTGCCAAACAAAATTAAAACAGAAAAGAATAAAGAAAACAAAGCATAAATGGAAAACACCTATCTACCGCTCTGGGCAACCCCAGCCCACCCAGGGCCCATCCCACCCCAACCCCCCTCTTCTTCCCACTGTTCCTCGACCGCGTCGTCATGGTGACCGTGGCCGCCGTGGCCACCACAGCTGGCTCGCGCGCGCGTCGCTACAGGAGCCCCGCGAGGATAAGAACGACCCCTCCTCCCCTCTGGTACCCTAGATCGACGCCCCCCCGCTCGTCCCCTCCCTCCCTCGCCTCTCTCCCTCTCCCCGTGACCACCCGAGCCCGCCATGACCGCCCCTCCATGGCCGCTGTGACCACCAAGCCCCCATCGTGGAAGAGCTTGTCTAGGAGGTTCCCCACATACGTCTTCTTCACCAGCGGCGAGGAATCGGACCAGGGCGCCGCGTAAGCCGTGAATCAACCAGTTCCTCCCGCCGGGCCGCTGTCGTCCTCACCGACGAATTCGTCACCGCCGGCGTTGCTCCGAGCTTGCTGCCGTCCCCTACTGAACCCCCGTGAGCCTCCCCTTCGATTCCCCCTCTCTTCCCGCACGAGCCTCCACCGTAGGTCCTCCCCGCCGTGGTTCCGGCCGCCGGTGTGCGGGAAGAGCCGCGTCCTCGCCACGAGACCGCGCCCTGGCGGCTCCCCTCCGCCCGCGCTCATGCGTAAACCGCAGACCAGCCGCGCCTTGGCTCCCTCCTGCACCCATGGCCGCCCTGGCCGAATGTCGCCGGCGGCAAGCCGTGCCAGACATGGCCGGCGTGCCCTCTGTCCAGGGGCTAACCCCCTCATTAGTGTTAACGACCCCCCCCCCCTCACTGACTGTGGGCCCAAGGCCATTAGTGTTATATAATTGGAAACTGTTAGCTAAAATGGCTCACTGACATGTGGGTCCAAACCATTAAGATAACCCCCTGGATTAATTAGATTAGCTAATTATGTCTATGTGTCTATGACACCTAGGTCCCACTGTCAGTTTAATAATTGAAATGATTTTTTGCTTTAAATAAGAGTATGACATGTGGGCCCTCTGGAATATTAGATATAAATAAAACATTTTTATTAAATACTGTGTATGACATGTGGGACCCACTGGTCAGTCGGCCCCACATGTCAGTTGACTGGTCAAACCCCTGTTCTGGATAATGTTTATTTATTTAATAAAAGAAATTCAGAAATTGTTATAAAATGATTTAAATTTGGAGATTCAATATCTTTTAAACCGTAAGTCAGATTCGAAAACTTTATACATAAAAATTGATCAGAAAAATATAACGAATACGGATACGCTATCTGTATGTCGACCCCACCCCCGCTAACACACCGATCATCGACATTACCCCCTCCGGGCTGTTTGTCGATAATTCCCGGTGCCGGTAAAACCCTGCCGGATGAATTTATTCCGGACACGGAAGTTGTTCGGAACAGTTCAACTAACCCGGATACACCCCCCTTATCTTTGTCGGATGACCACGACACCTCCGGCATGAACCCTTCCCCCTCCGGACACCCTGTCCGGTAATCACCCGGAGCTGGCCGTTCATCCCCGGATGAATTCCCGCTCCGAGCAACGTGCATTGCACTGCGTTAGAACACCGTTAACTTTGCTTACGTCTTGTCCTGTATTTGTTTGCTATAATTGCTTTGTGTTTACTGTGTTTATCCCCCTTTGTTTTCGGGTAGACCCCGCGGCTACCGCCGACTACACCGCTGTCGGGTACGACTACTTCGTCGACGACCCTGCCCCTACCGTCGAGCTTCCAGGCAAGCAGAGCCATTCTCTTCCCCAGATATCGCCTACCTTTCCATACTTTCTTGCACTAGGCATTGTTACTGCTGCTCCTACGATTACAATCCTATTCAATTGCATAGCCTGATTTTGTCGCCCCTTGATGTACCTTTCCTTTATCCTATGCTGCCTATTATTACTTATGCATATTTCAGCAGTCAGCCCTGCGCATTGTTAGTTAGGGTTAGATAGCGGGCCGTGATCACTATGGCAGCGATCGCGGATACATTTAATACAACTACACAGGTACGGTAGAATGCAGACATCGCCAAAGGCCCCTATCTGGGTTATGCCTAGTCACCTCAAGTGTGAGCTATCAAGGAGTAATCCTTGTACTCCACTCGAGGCTGACTTTGTCTTGCCACCATAGGGTCCTGGACAGCGGTTGTCCTTAAAGTTGAGAAGTCGGGCGACCCAATGGTGCCCGCGAGCGGTATATCGTCGGGAACGACAGGAAGGGTACGACCGACGTTACTGGCGTGCTTGGCCCCTGCTCGTATCTCGCGAGAGTTACCAAACCACGAAAGTCGAGCTCTACCAAGAGCACATGTGAGACAAGGTAAGGAGACGGTTCACCTTGTTGGTAACCGCAGTGACTTGGTGGGACGACAGGGCAGGCACCGATGTACTGGTGGTCCTGACTGCTGTCGTTGACCGCGGGTCGGTTAGGTCGAGGCAACGATAACGGTTGTCACGCAGATTAATTAAAATGCTAAATGGTTCAGCGGATGACTTGAGAGGCCCGTTGGTCTGTACGCACTACCTTCACGTGGGATAAGGAGTTATGGGCTCCCCTGCGTCGTAGTTTGTCCGAAAGCTCTTCAGACGTCAGCAGTACCGCGGCCTGCGCCGGGAAGTGGTGTCTTCTTCGTCCGGACGGGTTGTTTTTGGATTTGCTTTCGCTTCACCGGCCAGCCACGCACCATGCAGGAGCGTGCAAGGGTGAGGGTCCTAGACCCCTTGGCGCATAGGATATAGTCCGGCGGATGGCCTCTCTGTTGAGCCTAGGATGGGCTGCGTCATGTCGGATAGCCTCGGTGGGGCGTTCCCTAACAAGGTTCACGCCACCCTGGAGATCCGAGCGTGCAGGCTGAACAGTAGTCCACCCCTGCAGGGAGTTTAATCTATTCGAATAGCCGTGTCCACGGTAACAGGACGCTTTATGCTGAAGCTGGATCTTACCACTAGAAACTATTACTATTAAACTGTATGGTTCCGGGTCTTCTTCCTCGCAGGGAGTCGAGGAAGGGAACTCGGAGGCATTATTATTATTAATCATTACAACTTACTATTATACAATGTTGCAGCAACTTCTGCTTCGTTGTTACTTTATGCTTTATATGAATTGTTGGCTGTTTCTCTCCTCATGCTGCAAGACATCGTCAAAAGATGCTAGTCTTCGATAGGCCTAGCTTCTCATCCTTATTCTGATTCCTATCTTGCAGTCCACTATATACAGCCTCCCCTTTCCATTTGATACAATGCATAATGCTTAGTAGCAGACGTAAGACTCGCGGGTATGCTAGATACTCACCTTTGCTTTATTTCCCCTTTTATGTTTTGCCTGACCGGCCGCTGCAGTCGACGTTGGAGCCCAGGAGCAGGAGTACCCCGGAGGCGGATACTACTACGTCGAGACCCGCGCTGACCAGGACCAGGAGTAGTTTCGGAGGCTCCCAGGCAGGAGGCCTTGCCTTTTCGATCTGTATCTCTGATGTTATTTGTGCTAGCCTTCTTAAGGCAAAACTTGACTAACTATGTCTGTACTCAGATATTATGGCTTGTATAACTTATGTATTCGGGTCCGCGTGACCCCCCCCCCTTTATTGTAACATATTGGTTTATCCTTTTGTGTTTAGTGTTGTGCTGTGATATTCTCACCGTGTCACCCTAATCTCAGCCGTGTACCCTGCGTGCATGATTACTGTACACGGATTGATTTTGGGGGCGTCACAAAAGGCTATGGAAATTCCTTGATAGGTAGGGTATGGTGGCTGTTTTGAGGAAGGATATCAGGGGTTTATGATGACAGAGCGTATCATGCCAAGGATTTGGATGTACCGGCGAAGGTGGACGCCAACTCTCGGAGTGGGAAGAAAGCAATGCACGGCACAGGAGAGGCTAGAAAAATATGGGAAGGTGGAAGTGTCAACTTTTGAATACTCACATTAGTCCGAAGAACTCATGCACTAATTATCGGTAACTCTCAATCTAATAAGGAGGTTCACAAATAGACAAGTACCCCGAGGAGGAGTGTATGGGGGTTTTGTTATTCTTGCGCATCCTCGACTCATGGTACATGAGTGTACTCTAATATTCGATCCCTCCAAAGAGTAGTGATCCATCTAGTAGCTAAAGTTCTCAACTAATTTTGTAAGTTTTGAAAATAAACACGGATTGCCCAAAATACGACATCTATAACTAATAGGCTAAATCTCTTGACACCAAAAGTCAAAACATTACTCAAAGAAATACCTCAAAACTATTGCAAGTTACTACTACAAAAGAATAGCAACCTCAATTACCTACTTCAAGTCAAGACACAAAACTCAGTGCCACAGGCAAACTCTCTAAACAAGATAAACATGAAAACTCAAGAGAGTTCAAGCAACAAACTAAACACAAGCTCTTTAAAAATATAAGCATGAAAAATAAGAGCTAAACATGGCAGTAGCTATGAAAAGATAAAGAACACAAACAGCAAAGATATAGGCATGAAAAAAAATCCAATGATGAGTTCTAGGTTTTGAAAGTGGAGCATGTTTCTCTCCCACACAAAGAAATCTGGTTTATAACTTGTTATGAACAGCAAGAAAAGCTAAAGAAAACTAAAAATAAAACCTAAGAGCGAGACGCTCCAAGCATAGCACATAACACATGAAGTGATAAAAATATAGTGAAACGAGAGACGAACTGACAATTGTTGATGGAGAAGGGGATGCACAGGGACATCCCCAAGCTTAGACGCTTGAGTCTCCTTGAATATTTCTTGGGGGTGCATGGGGGCATCCCCAAGCTTGAGTGTTTGAAACTCCTGAATCTTTTTTCATCATCTTCCCTTGCACACTTGAAAACCCCCTTCATACATAACTCATCATAATCTGATTAGCGAGGTTAGTACCCACAATAAAATAATTTTTCCTCTACTGTAAATAAATATATTCTTGAAGAGCTACTGTTTCTAAAGATTGCCAAAAAAAATTTGCAAAGAAAAAGCAAGCTTAAGGTCTGCAAAACGAAAAAAGGCAAAACATGACAGAATCTGTGAAAAACAGACCAGCAGGTAGTAAAGAATTTTTTAGGGATACTTCTGCAACTCAAATAAAAAAACTCAAAACATACGAAAGTTCCGTAATTGTATAGAGAATGTTGTGTAAAAAAATCATCTCAAAAAGATGAACTGGGATTTTTGTGTGATTTTTCTAGTCACGAGAACAGAATCTGTTTTCTAGACAGCATGTCACAACTTTCACTTCCCTTGTCATATGAGTCTATAAATGGCACAAAGCTTGAAAAATAAAGATACAATGATGTTGCTACAGTAGTAACTATCATCAAGACCACTAAAAACAGAAGAAAAACAAAAAGGAAATCCTAAATTCTTTGCGGACAGCCTCCCGAAAGCGTTTCTTTAAAGCCATTAGCTAGGCTTAATGCAATAGATCAAGTCTTTTCAAGAAAATAACTAGCCCCTGTGACGGACTTAAAAGGCAACTTAATCTTTTTCCTAGGGAAGTGTTCCATCCCTTTCTTGAGAGGGAATTGGAATTTTATAATCCCTTCTTTCATGTCAATAACAGCACCAACGGTGCGAAGAAAAGGGCGTCCCAAAATAATTGGACAAGAAGGTTCACATTCAATGTCCATAATAGTAAAATCAAAGGGAACATAATTGTCATTGACAATGATAAGAACATCATCGATCTTCCCCAAAGGTTTCTTTACGGAAGAATCAACAAGACGAACACCAAAAGAGCAAGGATCAAAAGGTTTCAATTCAAATATATCACACATTCTTTTCGGCATAACGGAGGTACTAGCTCCAACATCACATAAAGCATAGCAAGAGAAGTTATTCAACCTAATTTTAATCATAGGATCCCAACCATCTTCTAGCTTTATTGGTATGGAGGCTTCTACCCTAAGCTTCTCCTCCCTAGCTTTAATGAGAGCATTAGTGATATGCTCCGTTAAGGCAAGATTAAGTGTGCTAGTGTGGGGGTCTCTAGACATCTTGTGAAGGAAACGAATAAGTTCAGAAAGGGTGCAACTAACAAGACTTAAAAGCAAAGATAAAAGATAGTGTGCAACTCCCCTATCTTGAAGAGTGGAGTCCCCGGCAACGGCGCCAGAAATTTATTTTGATGGTATGATTTCTCGCACCCTCGTTGGTTACCCAAACTGTAAGGTTGAGATGTAGATAGCAGCAAATTTCCCTTAGCGAAGATGCTAAGGTTGAGTATCGAACCAGTAGGACTCCAAGATCGATAAGTAGGTGGTAAAGTGAACAATGGCGCCGTTCACAACCGTGGTTGCTAACTTCACCTGGACCTGCACACACAGCAAATAACTTTGCTCCTAATGAGTATAGAGGAGTTGTCAATTCCTCCGGCCTTGTTGTTTACAAAGGATCAAACACACGGGATAATAATGATAGTGATAGACACGGAAAAGTAAATACTGATAGTAAATTGAAGGTGTAAACAATATTGGAAATATGGATCGGGGTCCTATGATGTTCACTAGTGATGTCTCTCTCCCATTAGACGATAACATAGCCATGCGAGGTAAACAAATTACAGCTGGGCAATTGACAGGATTATGTGCGCAAACCAATGCTAACTATGTTATAAAGAAAGGAAGAGGCTCAAAAGCTTGGGCGGTACGCCAAGACAAGTAGACCGAAATCCATTTGCACCTACCTACTAATCATCCACCTGGAGATATCTATCCATAACATCTCGCTGGTATTAAGTTGCGAATCCCACCCAAAGTGTAAACTCAAATCAACAGACAACTGCATTAAAGAACTTTGCGTAAAGTAAATAATCCTTGCACCCGCAAGTACAAGCACCGTTGTTTTCTCCCTTGTGGCAACAACACATCCCCTAGACTCATGTTTCTGTCACTCAAGCTAGTCATCGGGGGGCATGAACCCACAATCATGCATAATGCTCCCTCTTGGAGTCACTACCTACTACTTGGCCAAAGCAATAAACACAACGGAGAACATGCAAGAATTACTCAAGAACATAAATATAGAAGAGGAGAATCAAATATATTACTCAAACACAATCTGAACATAGTCTCGTAATCCATCGGATCCCAGCAAACTCAACATAGCAACAACAGAAAGATTACATATGTGCCTCGATCATGTAGGGAAGCTCACGAGGTCTATTCCATGAAGAACAAAGACGGGATGAGAACATCACATAGCTACTGATCATAGACCCATGGTCCAAGGTGGACTACTCACGGTTCATCAGGGAAGCATCCATGGTGGTGGAGAACCTCCCGGAGGTGGTTCCTCCCTCCGGCAGGGTGACGGGAAGAGGTCTCCTGGTGCTCCCGATCTTGGAAGCGCGGCGGCGGCGGAAAAGAGGAGAGATCACGAAAAAGGGTTCTTCTTTCGGGGTTTCGCGTCACGGAGAATATATGGGCAAAGGGGGGCAGCCAGGGGGACCACCAGCGGTCCAGGCGGCCCCCTGGCGCGGCCCGACCCTAGGGCGCCCCGGGAGGGCGCCTAGGGCCCTGGTGGGTCCCCTCTGCCCCCCCGGTGATTCCCGAAGCTTCCGAAGCGCTGATTTTTTATTGGATTTTTCCCGAATTTTTGGAGCACTTTTAATATGGGGGAAACCTGAAATAGAAAAACAACAGAAAATAGGAACTGGCACTGGGGTGCACTGAGTTAATAGGTTAGTCCAAATATGATCAAAAGTGTATGGAAGTTCACCAATAACATAGTAATATCACACAAAAGAGGCATGGAGCAAGAAAAAATTATAGATACGTTTTGGACGTATCAACTGTTTCAGGCTGATATGCTTGTGCTTAGAGAACGAGAACAGCCCAGGGAATATTTGATGTTGCTTACCATTTCCCCATTGATCATACCACAGATATAAGCTATCGCCTCTGCCAATCTTGGGTGTAGCTACCAGTTTAAATATGGGCATATTCCTGATAATGCCTTTCCACCAAAAGGATCCAACTGGTCTTTTAGTAATCATACCTTTAGCATAATGAGTTTGCAAAATCATTTTGACCCATGGGAGATATTAATGATTCAGAAATTTGTGAAGGAATTTCATGTGCAGACATTTATTTTGAACTTCCAAATTGATAACTCCAAGTCCACCATATCTCTTTGGTTTACACACTTTGTACCATTTTATTAATGAAGTGCCCCTATCTTCCATTCCATATTTTCTCCAGAAGCAGTGTTTGATAGATTTGTTAATCTGTTCTAGAATGCCCTTAGGGATGGTGAGATTGCTCATATAAAATGCAGGCAAGCTGCTGAAAACAGATTTTATTAATACCACTTTTTTCCCTTGAGACAACAAAGTAGAGAAGCTAGTCAATCTTTTGTCAATCCTTTGTAAAATGGGTGAAAAATCTTCCATCCTTGGTTTTGTCACATGAAGTGGAAGTCCCAAATATGTAATGGGGAAAGTTCCAATGGAACATCCAAAATTATGAGCAAGTTGAGTCAAGTGAGTGTCAGAAACATTGATAGGTAACATCACAGACTTTGCATAGTTGATTCTAAGCCCAGTGATATATGTAGGAATGATCATAATGGCATCGTCTGCATATTGTATCACTGGACAATCATTGCAGGGATGATTAGGCAATGGGTGTTGAATCAGACCAGTCGACATGGCTTCATTTAGGATTGTTTGGAGTAGGTCAGCAGCAAGCAAAAAAAGCAAAGGTGACAATGGGTCTCCCTGTCGTGCACCCCGTTTAATGAGAAATTGTTTACCAGGTATCCCATTTATAAGTACAGAAGATAATCCAATGTCCAATATTTTCTGAATCCACATAATCCATCTTTGACCGAATCCTTTTGGTCTAAGTATGTCAATGATTGCTTTGTGTTCAATGATGTCAAATTCTTTCTCAAAATAAAGCTTGACAAGGACCATTTCTTTCTTTGATGCATGGCACTAATAAATAAACTCATATTCCCATCCAAGGCAATTCTGAATTGATTTGTTTTTGAGGAACCCATATTGATTGGCATTTATCAGTTCCAAGATGATTTTCTGCAGTCTATTTGCCAGTAATTTTGTGATGATCTTGAATGATCAGTTCAGAAGAGATATGGGTCTGAAATCATTGGGCAGAAGAGGAGCATATTTTTTGGGAATAAGTGCTATGAAAGAGGCATTGATACTTTGCAGAGTAATATTACCATCGTAGAAATTCTCTATAATTTTGTAGAAATCTCCAGCCAGGAAATCCCAACATGCCTTAACAAAATTATTTGTGAATCCATCAGGGCCAGGTGATTTTTCCATTGGAAGGTTTTGGATTACTTTTCAATCTCTTCTTTAGTGAATGGTTCCTCCATCTGATGCAGATATGTATGCCTTGGGATAAGATCATACAGTTGCAGCATATCAAAAGTGGGGATGGATGTGCTAAGCCTTTCTTTGAATGCATTCCAAAGGATATCTGCTTTTGTATTGTGCTCCTTTTGAATCTGGCCAGTCTGATCCTGCAAAGTATCAATGAAGTTTACTCTGCACTTGATGGTTTCCTTTGCTAGAAAATATTTCGAGTTAGCTTCTCCAAACTTGACCCATCTGATGGTTGCTCTCTAATACGTCTCAAACGTATCCATAATTTTTGCTTGTTCCATGCTCTTTTTGTGTCATTGCTACATCTTAGTGCCATGCTTTTGAATCATTTATTGGACTAACCTACTAATATAGAGCGCAGTGCCAGTTTCTGTCGGTTTTGTCTTTGCAATGCAGAAAAAGTCCAAAAATGAAGTTGCTCAGAAAATTCCCAAAAAATTACCAAAAAATATTTACATTGGAAGAGTCCTCCAACCGGAGGATGGAGTCAGGAGGTGGCCCCAGGCCCCCAGGCACCCTCCCGGCGCGGCCAGGGGGGTGGCGCCCGGAGGCCGCCTAGGTGACCTGGGCATCGCCTCGGACTACCCCTTGGCCTATATATTTACTCGTGACGCAAAAACCCAAGGTATCGAACTCCTTTTTCCAGAAGCGCTCCCGATCTCCGCTGCCATTGAAACCTAGTTTCGGGGGTCACCAGGATCCTTCTCTGGGACCATGACGTAGAGGTCCTTGGCCCCCGGGGCCATCTTCATCAACTCTTCTTCACCCCATGATGGATCGTGAGTAGTTCCTCCTTGGACTACGGGTACTTGGCAGTAACTATTTTGTATCTTCTCCCCCTAGATCTTCAATACAAATTTCTCATGAGCTTCCCTACATGATTGAGATCCATATGATGTAATTGGTGTTGTGTTTGTTGGGAACCGATGAATTGTTACCTTGTTCAGTCCTAAGAGGTTTATGAATTATTGTTGCTGCAATTTTGTTGTTCTTAATGCTTGCTACTAGTGAACGAGTAGCATGATTTCAGATCTGAGCACGTTATGGTTGCATAATTATAATTGTTGTTCTCGATCTTATCTACGGTTGTATGCACCTATTATAGTCCGGAACTTGCGATCCCAATGGTGACAGCTTCAGACACCAAAGGGGATGGGCTATGATTTGAGTATTACATGTGTTCATAGAGTGTTAATGCTTTGTTCCGGTGCTCTTTCACAGGAGCACCTCAATATCTGTAAGTTATTTTTGGCCCCGTTTGTAGAGGGACAGTAGGACAAAAGATGTTGTGCAAGTTCTTATTGCAAGCACGTACAACTACATACGGAACACATGCCTATGTTTGGTTCTTAGATGTAACACCCCAAGTGTCATGCTACAGTAATTATTTTGTTAGTGTCAAGTCTAAGTGATTAGCAAGTAATTAATCACCTTGATCATGCCCCCAAATCAAATTCAACTTAAATTGCATGGATTAAAACCAATGTGGAAATTAAAGTTAAACAAAAAAATTGTGCCAACAATTTTATTGAATGTCTAAAAGTCAGTAGGTAATAATAAAATAGAAATGGTATTTTATTACAATGTTTAAATATTTCAAACAAATAAAAAAGTAGCAAAATAACCACCTTTGTTCCATTTTAAATAAATCCAAAATGCAAATGATTTTATTTTGCAACCAAAGTTTTTGTGGTGGTGTTTAAATATATAAGAGCAATATTGGAGTAAGTTCCATATTTTACAAAAATTCAAGAGCTAACAAAACAAATACAAATCTAAAAGCAAAACAGAAAAGAAATCAAATAAAAAGAAAAGATTAACCTGCGCCCAGGGAAAGGCCCAACCGCCAGCCCCACCCACCCATGTCTTCTTCCCCTCCCCTGTACACCCATAGTGTGGCAGCCATCCATGGCGCCGTGGCCACGTCCTTGCAGACATCCGGCGGTTGCCGGCAAGGAGAAGGTCCCCTGAGGCCCCGCCGCACCCCAAAATCCAACCGTAGCGCGCCCCAACCTCCCTCGTGCCACCACCCTCCCTCCCTCTTCCTCTGTTTTGTCTCGCCTGCGCGCCAATGGCCACACCGTTGTAGCCTGCGCGGCCACCCACCTCAACGGGCCGCGTGAGCTTGTCTAGGCGCTCCACCGCACCCCTACATGCCGACTTTGCCCTCGAGCTCGAGCCGGGATGCATTTCCCCCCTCTCTGTGTTCGATTTGGTGCCCGCTAGCCGCCATAGCCATGGACGCATGCTCCGACCCTAGCCATAGCTCGCCATTGACGCCGATGCGGTCGCCCCCACAATTTTTCCTTGCACAATTGGATGTGGCATATCGCGTAGAACTAGTAGGACCAAATGGCTCGCAAAATGGACGCTCGTAGCAAGCTCCGGCCGCCGCCGCTTGCCATGGCCGTGGGCCCCGTGCGCCCTCTGGCCGTGACCGTGTGCTACCCGTGCCGGCCGCGCGCGACCGTGACCTCACCAGCCCTGTTACAGGCCCGCTCGCTCTGCTGTCGGCCATGCCCCGCCGCCACTGGCCTCGTCGACGGTGAGCATGGGAAGCTCGCCCGTAGGTAACCCCTCCCCTAACCCCACTGCCTAATACGCCACAGGCCAAACCCCCTCCTAATTAAAAGAGATACCCCCCTGTGAGAATTACATGTGGACCCCTGTGATTATTTAGCTAATTAAAATGATTTAACTGGCACAGTCTATTACATGTGGGACCCTGACTATTAAAACCAAATAAAATGTTTTATAATAAAATACAGTCAATGACACGTGGGCCCATGTACTGTTTACTTAAACTAAATGATTTTATTAATATTCAGAGGCTGACATGTGGGACCCTCATGTCAGGTTTGACTAGTCAAAATAACTGTTCTGAATAATGTTGATTTATTAAAAAAATACAGTAAATGTTTTTAAATGATTTCAACTTTAAAATTGAATATATTTTAAACCGTAACTCCGATGGAAAAATTAGACATGAAAAGTGAGAAGAAAAATATAACGAATACGGATACGCTACCCATACCCCCACCTCACCCCTCTATCACAACGAACACGAGACATTCCCCCTCCGGGCCGTCTGTCGATAATCACCCGGAGCCGGTATTTCATCCCCGAACGAATTCCCTCTCCGAGCATAACACTTTGCACGGCGTTAGAACACTGTTAACATTGCATCTGTCATGTCATGCATCCTTTTGCATATGCTTGCTTTGTATTTACTGTTTATTCCCCCTTTATTATTTGGTAGAACCCGCTGCTGCCGCCAACTACACCGCTGCTGAGTAGGACTACTGCGTCGACAGCCATACCATACCGTCGAGCTTCCAGGAAAGCAGAGCCATTTTCCTTCCCCAAATATCACCTATATTTTCTATACATTTCTTGCACTAGGAATTGACACTTCTGCTGCTACGTTACAATCCTATTCAATTGCATAGCCTGTCATTTTTCGCCCCTTGATGTACCTTCCTTTATCCTATGCTGCCTATTATTATTTATGCAATATTCAGCAGTTATCCCTGCACCATGTTAGTCAACTAGGATTAGATAGCGGTCTGTGGTCACTCAGGGGAGTGAACGCGGAGGCAACTTATTATATCTGCACAGGTACGGTACAATGCAGACACCGACTAAGGCCCCTACCTCGGCTCTGCCGAGCACACCAAGTATGAGCTATTGAGGAGTAATCCTCGTACTCCACTCGTTGCTGACTCTGTATACCCGCCCTAGGGGTCCTGAACCACGGTTATCCTTAAGGTAAGAAGTCGGGCGACCCAACGGTGCCCGCAAGCGGTATTGCGTCGGGAACGACAGGGAGGGTACGACTGACGTTGCTGGCGTGCTTGGCCCCTGCTCGTATTCCGCGAGAGTTACCAAATCACGAAAACTTGAGATCTACCAAGAGCACACGCGAGACAAGGTAAGGAGACGGTTCACCTTGTTGGTAACCGCGCGCTTTGACGGGACAACAGGGTAGGCCCCGACATTACTGGTGGACCTTGATGTCGTTTGTTGTCCGTTGTGTTGTTAGCAAACAGAGACAACGTTTGTCTACGAGATAGTAATAAAATTCTAAATGGTTCGTTGGATGACTTGAGAGGCCCGTTGGTCTGTACGCACTATCTTCACGGGGGATAAGGACTTATGGGATCCCCTGCGCCGTAGTTCATTCTAAAGCTCTTCAGACGTCAGTAGTGCCGCGGCCTGATTGTCAGGAAGTGGTGTGTCTTCTTCGTCCGGATGGTGTATTTGGATTTTCTTTTGCTTCACCGGCCAGAATCGCACCGTGCAAGAGCCTGGAAGGGTGAGGGACCTAGACCCCTGAGCACATAGGATATATTCCGGCAGATGACCTCTCTGCTGAGCCTAGGATATATTTCGGCGTGTCGGATAGCTTTGGTGGAGCGTTCCCTAACAAGGTGCCCGCCACCCTGGAGATCCGAGTGTGCAGGCTGAATAGTAGTGCACCCCTAAAGGTACTTTAATCTATTCGAATAGGCGTGTCCATGGTAACAGGACGCTTTATGCTGAAGATGGATCTTACCACTACAAACTACTATTATTAAAATGTATGATTCCGGTCTTCTTCCTCGCAGGGAAGTGGAGGAAGGGAACTCAGAGACATTGTTAATTGTTGATTATTACAACTTGTCGGAAGATGCTAGTCTTCGATAGGCCTAGCTTCTTATCCTTATTCTGAATTTCTACCTTTCAGTCCACTATATAAAACCTCCCCTTTCCATTTGATACAAATGCATAAATTCTTAGTAGCGAACGAAAGACTCGCGGGTATGCTAGATACTCACCCTTGCTTTATTTCCTCTTTTTTTTGCCTGATCGGCCGCTGTAGTCGACGTTGGATCCTGATACGTCCAAAATGCATCACTATTTTATATAGTAATTCTTTCCTATTCATTGATATATTTCATGTGATGATGCTATTCTTATGTTGTTTTGGATTATTGTACACATTTTGCAACTTTCCGATGCCGAAGCAGCAGACGCAGAATTCAGCGGTAAAAAGTGGAAGCTGAGTTGCTGAAGGACAAGACCTCCAAATTACCTGAAAATCGACGGAGGTTATTTTCCAGAAGGATGACGAAGACACACAAAAGAGGGGCCAGAGGGGGGCCACAGGGTGCCCTGGCGGCCACGTGGCGCGGCACCAACCCTTGCCGCGCGGGGATGGCGCCTGGACCCCTAGGGCCACTCCCCGCTCCCCCCTTTGGCCTATATATCAATCATCGTCCAAAAACCCTAAAAAGAGAGGAGTTTCGCGAGTTCCGCCGCTGCTCTGTGACGGAAACCAACAGAGGAGAAAAGACATCTCCGGCGGGCAGATTCCGCCGGGGAGAATGCCTCCCAAAAGGGGAGATCATCGCCATCGTCATCACCATCGTCACGGGCATCATCGAGATCATCATCAATATCATCCCCAACATCAGCACCATCTCCACCACCATCCAATCTCACCTCACCAGTTCAACTTGTGGGTTAATCCGTACTATCTATCCTCTCTACTGTACCGGTGTGTATTGCTACCTTGTGATGAATGCTATTGTGTTTTTTTGGAGAAATATCATTGTGTCCAGATTGTTTATCATCAGTTTATCCCCACTAATCATGATCTCTTTTATGTCTTGTGAGTAGTTACTTTAGTTCTTGAGGACATAGATTAAGTCTAGTTGCTAGTAGCCATATGATGTTGAAGTAATATGTGTTGTTCGATATTTAAGTTGTGTTGTTATTTTCCTAGTAGTTTTGTGTGTCGAACACTCAACACTTCGCCTTATTAAAGACCTAGGGGAATGCATTGTGTAGAAAGAATGCTTACGGTGGGTTGCCGGAGTGACAGAAACCTGAACCCCAGTTCGCACGCTTTTGCGCAAGGGAACAATGGATCATCCATTGTATTGCTATGGTTAGGCCTTTGCCTTAATTACTATCTTGTATGTGAGGATTCTTGCAAGATGTTTAATCATAAGAGTGCACTTATCTTAGTCTAGATGGTGTACTAGCAAAGATGCACCCACTCGACACTTATCAACACAACACATAGTACCGATGTGGAATATGGCGAAAGCACGTGACTATTTCTCCCGTGTGCCCTCAAGAACGCTTTAGCCTTTATAAGTTCAGTTGCTAGGCCTATCCTTTGCTCAAAAGGATTGGGCCACTTGTTACTCCTTAGTGCGTTTCACTTTGCTCGCTTTTATCTTTTTGTTGCTTATACCGAAAACCCCTTAAAAGCTATCTTTTAGTTCCTGCAGCTATTTCTTTACCAAAGTCACTTACCAATACCTCCTGCTCCTTCTTGGGTTCGACACTCTTATTTATCGAAAACGCTACAAACGATCCCCTACAGTTGAGGTTCATCAAGTACTGTTTTCTGGCGCCATTTCCGGGGAGCGAAGCGCTATTAGTAAGTGAAGCTGGTAAGGAAGTCTTTATATTTCTGTTTTTATTTTGTCGTTGCTACTTTTGTCCTTATGGACACCTTTACTATTGGTTCGTTGTTTATGGGGAAACGCCCCACAACTGTGGTGGTCTCTCCTACCCCTACTGAAATTGTTCCTTGCAAAATACCATCTGGTATTATCAATTATGTCGTAGCTAATCGTTATGCAGGAGATAAACATCCAAGTGAACACTTGCTATATTTATCACAACTATGTTCATTATTCAAGCTTGCAGGTGTGTCAATGGAGTTCATCATGAAGAAATTATTCTCCATATCAGTTATAGATAAAGCTTCAGATTGGTATAAGCTCCTCGATAACTCACATCTACTTAATTGGGAAGAGCTTATGTCTCTCTTTTATACAAAGTTTTATCCTCTTCATGAAATTCATCGAGAAAGGAACCACATCTATAAATTTTGGTCTCGTGACGGAGAGAGCATCGCTCAAGCTTGGGGGAGACTGAAGTCCCTAATGTTCAAATGTACTATTCATGAACTCCCCAAAGATATTATACTTACAAATTTTTATGCCAGGCTTTCTCGTCAGGATAAGGAGATGTTGGATGCCTCCTCTAGCGGGGTATTCCAAACAAGTAGCGTTGAAGAAAAGTGAGATCTCATTGAGAGGATCCAGAAGAACACTGAAGACTAGGAAATCGATAAAGGTATTGAACCCACTATAAATTATGAGCATGATTACATTGAGAGCTATGTGAAAACTGATTATTTTAATACCTTTTGTTCTAATATTGGTCTTGATTCCCATCTCAGGATTGATTTTTGTAAGAACTTTGCCTCTCACATTGACTCTTCCAAGGAGGAGAAGGATCAGTATCATAATCCCTTTAAAGAATTACCTGTTGATATAAATGTTGCTGACCCTATTCTTCCTTGAGTTTTCTATGAAAAGCCCCCTTTTCCCACAAGGATAAAGGATCACTCTTTTGTGACAGGCATAATAAATAAAAGTGAGAGACGAACTGACAAACCTGAGGACCTGATCAAGGTCGATCCTCAAGTTACGGTGGTTAATGATTTAGTTACTAATGATGTTTCAGATTCCATTATAAACTTTTGTTCTATTTCAACTAAAATTGTCACAGCTAAGAGTAAAAGCCCAATTTCAGGTACACCAGTTGTATCTGTCAAAATAGGAGATCACAATTATTTCGGGCTATGCGATTTTGGATCAAGCGCTAGTGCTATTCCTTATTCACTCTATCAGGACACTACTAGGTTTGTGGCCATACAAGAATGGGTATTAGCAGCGCGTGCTAGAAGGGAAGCGCTGCAGGTATAATTTAGCAGTGCGGGTAAAAATGGCGCGCTTAGGTGATTGACCATTAGCAGCGCGGCTCATAGTAACCCGCGCTGCTAATAGGTGTTCACAATTTGTGTTCCTGTGGAAAGCCACTTTAGTGGCGCATGTTTAAAGTACCGCGCTGCAGATGTATATGACGTATGGAACACGGTCAATTAAACACGCGCTGCTAAAGTGGCTTGCCACGGGAACACAAATTTTGAACCCCTATTAGCAGCGCGCCCCTGTGTGCATGCGCTGTAGATTCGCTTGTCATCTACAGCGCGGCGTGGCAAACCTGCGCTGCAGATTGTATACCTAAAACCAGGCCCCCACGCAAATCCCTCTCCTCCACGCCGGCAGCCCTCTCCGCCAGGCCGGCGCCCCGCTCCTCCACCGCTGGTGCCCCTCTCCTCCACATCGCCGCCCCGCTCCTCCACCGCCGACAGCCGCCCCATGCCGCCCCGTTCCTCTATCGTCTCTGGCCGCGAGTTGCTCCTCCTTGTCGGCGCCCCACTGCTCCCCCTCCCACACCCGCCACCGCCCACCGGTGAGTTTTCTCCTCACATGGTTATTTTTTTTATTTTTTTGTTAGTTTCAATTACTTGTTATTTAGGCTACTGTTTTAGTTAGATTTTTTATTATCTAATATTTATGGTAGGTATTTAGGGTAGTTAGTGGTATAGACACTTAGTTGTATACATTAGATTCTAAATTAGATGATTTTATGGTATAGATAGTTAGTTGCAGTTATAAAGAATAAGAGAAGAAAAAGAAAAGGAGAAGGAGACAAAAAAAGCTTTTCTATTTTTCAGTATGTATATGTGCGTTTACAAAAAATATGGAATGTTGAAATTGTTTGAAATGTTATGAGTGACCAATGTTTTGCCGGAATGTCGATTAATTTCCATTCCGGCAAATTTCTGGTGCTCGATATGTCCATTTTTTAGCAAATGTCATGCCGAAATTTTTCGTGGATTTCGGCATGACTTGTTCTAGAAAAGTAGGACATTGTTGGGACCCGGAATAGGCGTATGTAATTCCAGTCACGATACAATCACATGGAGAGCCAAGAGCCGTACCCACTTGTCTAAGAAGACAAGGCCAAGCACGGAACGCTCCCGGAAAGCATCAAACATGAGGGGCATCCCATCTAGGCCGGATGATCAACTGAGATGGGTCCTCAACGTCCGCTCACAAGTCTAAATGCTTAAGGGTGGTGAATCCCATATTCATAGACAAGTCGCCTCAACCATGTTGTTGATTGGATCCTAACTCTTACATAGACTTACTCCAGCCCGATCACTTAGTCGGGGTCTAGGGCGGGCTCGATCATACAACAAAGTGTGCACGTGGCAGAGCCACGAGCAATCGTATCGCGATGCCCCAAGCTGCGCACATCTAAGGGCCACTTGGTGTATAAAAGACCGCCAGCCAGATCACAACTAAGGTCTCGAAAACCCATACTAAGACATGCATGTTATAAACATACACGCAGCACACTTGCCTAGTATGAACAGCAGGTATCATCACATAACTCTACAAAGTACTCTTTATTGATATACACATAGAGCATACAAAGATCACATGTCTGTGATCAACATTACATCATACAACGGAAGCAAATTAGGTCTGAGTACAGACAAGTTTAACAAATGTCTTAGAGAAGCCTTGTAAACAAACATGCCCTTCCACGAGGGACCAGACTGCAGTCTGGGAATATACTACCAAGGTCAACGTCAAGCTTCGGGTCGGTGACTCCATCGGTGTCCGGTTTCTCATCTAAAACATAGAATAAGCAAACGTGAGTACAAAGTCGTACTCAGCAAGACTTACATCAGAACTACACTACTCATGCTCAAGTATCAAGGTAAAGGGAGGTGGGGTTTCATCATGCAGAAGTGCCAGCTTTGACTTGGCTAGTCCTGAACTACGAGTACCAGACTTGAGGTAAGAAGCGTACACGAGTCCACTATCTAAGTCTCCAACCAATACACCACTATGGTTACTTCCTCGACTTCCCCACGAGGAAGCACACCATAGCACTCCCACTTATCTTGGTGTATTTTAGAAGTATCCAGTTCAAGTTGTCTAATAATCAGGTACAGGTTCCAAGTAGTCCTTAAACGCGGACGCGGCTATTCGAATAGTTTTGTTAACCTTGCAAGGGTGTAAACTACACAAACATGACCATCGGTTACCGCCAGGTCTCGCCACCGTTCAAGAGGTGACAGCGAGGATGTTCACCACGACACTTCGCTCACAACCGGTCTATTCCAGGAGTCGACTATCTGAGTTTGCCTCCGCTCGAGAGCCCGGCCGGATCAACGAAACGGACTCAAACAATGAAAGTGACCGAGATGCCGCCTCTGGCAGATGGTTTTCCTGCCTGACAGGTGCACTCACATATCTATATGATGCAACCATTCCTTCATTCTTTTTCTATGCAGATGCCAAATGGAAAGCCCGAACTAATGTGACTCCTGGACGTCGACACAGATCAAGGTACTAGGCCGAGAGGGGTCAGTGAGCCCAATGTGTGGTTGTACTCTTTGTCTTGGATTACCATACAAGAACTCGGTGCTTAAGGCGGTGTTCAACGAGACAACCCACTGTGTACTCCTACACAGCCTCTCATCGTTAACCTTGTATTAGGGTGGATTCATCGACACAGTTTCACTTTCATCAACACCATGTTCACTATCATCCCGACTCACATCAAAAGCAACCTCATTGTACCACTAAGCATGCAATAAGCATTAACAGTTGCAGTGGCCACATGATATCAATCAACTCCTATGTCAGCTAGGATTGTGGTTTGCTTACTACTGTGAAAAGATGATAGGTCATGCAAAGGATATGGGTTCAACTATGCGGTAGAAACGATACATGGTGATCTCCTAAACATGCATAAGCGAGACTGAGAGGGAATTGGGATTTTATAGACATGATCAATGGGGTTTGCTTGCCTTGCTGACGAGGTTCGTTACGATGTCTTCAACGAAGCGGGTGGTTTCGGGTTCCGGCTCCACTTCTATCAGAAACATGACAATCATAGGATCAACATAATGTACAATGCACATTCACATGAATAAGATTGTAATGGTGATGTTCAAGGTACTGATGTGTTGAGCATTCCATTTAAAAGGAGTATATTGCATTTGAAATGCAAATTCAAACTCCATTTGATTTATCGATGAATTTCAAATGCATTTGAATGCATGAAAGTTCATTTGAAAAGGTTGATCATGAAGTGATGTTGTAAAGGTGAGGTAAAGCCTCTGATGTGTGGATGAATCCATCTAATTGAAGTGTGTTGCAAAATCATTTGCAAATTTACTCCAAATTTGAATTTGAAAAGGATCCATATGCATCTTTGCTACTGTTCACCCATTTTAAAATGGTCAAACATAGAAACAAGTTGCATATTCATAATCCTTGTATTTTTCTGATAATTTTAGACATATTATTTGTCTAATTTGGAGTTCATACGAATTTTCTATGAATTATTGAAGTTTTGGGTATTTTCTGGAATTTCTATAATTTCTATAAATGTTTTTCTAATTACTGCGTCAGCATGACACATGGCTGACATCATGGGGGATCTGATGGGTGTGGTCACTCTGTCAGTGGGAGAGGGGCTAATCCCTCTCTGTTTAAACTAAACAGAGGGGTTAGGGGCCAGGGGGCCCACCTGTCATTGGGCTAGGGGGGAGATTAGCAGGGTGGTTAGGCCCTCTAATGGAGGAGCTCGCCGGCGTCCTCTGTAACCCGTCGGAGTCTCGCCGGAATGAACCTCCCGGCCACCATTTGGCACGGGAAGACCACGGGAGTGCACCTCGTGCACGTCCGCGTCAAACTGTGCACACGGGGGGGTCAAGGGACTACCGGAACGTCGCCGGCGACGAGGTGCAGCGGCGGCTGTAGCCTGGCCATGTGGAAATGGCGACAGAGGCCACGAGGAGGAGCGCGGAGAGAGGGGTTCAAGGCGGCTGCTCACCCCGGTTCCAGCGGAGGGGACGGCGAGGTCGGAGACGGCTTGACGGTGGCGCAATCCTCGTAGAGCTCCACGGCGGCCGGCGGCGTCTCGGTGAAGAAGGCGGCGTCTCCAAAGGTCCCCGGGCTCGATTGATGGCGCGAATCGGCGAAGGTCTCCACGGCGGTTCTGCTAGATAGCTTGAGGCGACGGATGGGGCACAGTGGCCGTGCTTGCGCGCGACGGCGGCGACGACGTTCTCTCTGGTGGCCGTGAAATCCAACGAGAGAGAGAGCGAGAGGAAACAAAGAGAGGGGGAAGGAGATGGGGGTGACCAGGGGGGCTTCCAGGCGGCCAGGTGACGCCGAGGCCAAGCTGTTGCGTGGCCGGCGACGAGCGCATGATCGCCACGCAGTGGCGTGCTCGGCTGGCCTGGAGGAAGACGACCCTGCCCCTGGTGGGCTGGGCCGGCTTCTGGCCAGGCTGGGCCAGGTAAGTGGGTGGGGTGGGCTCTCTTTCCTTTTCCTATTTTTCTTCTGTTTTGTTTTTCTGTTATTTGTTTTGCCCCAAATAAAAATAGCAGAGCATTTTTAAAAATCATGAAAACTTTTATGTGGGCTTATAACATATATAGCTAGCCACTCATAAGTTTTGGTGACTTTTTAAAATCAAACAATTTGAATTTAAATTCAAATTGGAGTTCAGTTTAATTTCCAAGGCACCTTTTGAAATTTTGAATATTCCATGGGCATGGGAAAATACCCAAACCACTTTTAAAATGATCAGCATCATTTATAGGAATTTTCCAAATGTTCAAATGATTTTTGGAAAAAGATTTTTATCTGGCCATTTATTTAAATTCTCAGGGCTTTTCTTTGCCCCATTTTTGAATTTCTTTTGGAATTTTTGCATGATGTGAAGGGATCAAACAAACCCTAGCACTTACCCTAGTTGGGGTTCTGACTGACATATCGAGTGCCTGAGATTGGTTGAAACGGGTGTTAAATGGTGTTTCGGCATCAAATTACTTTTTATCATCACTTTTGCTATTTTTTTAGAATGCCGATGATTTAACTATATTGTGACACTATGTGACATCGGGGAGAGTGTGAAGCGAACCCTTATGATATGTACAAGTACGGAACTTGTGCGTCCTATTTGGGTTCGCTGCCACACTCTCCCTAGAATCGCTTATGTGTCCAATCTAAATATGAGGCACTATTTCTCCTTTTTCAGAATGCCGATGATTGAAATATATTGTGACACTATATGACATCGGGGAGAGTGTGAAGCGAACCCTTGTGATATGTACAAGTACGGAACTTGTGCATCCTATTTGGGTTCGATGCCACACTCTCCCTGGAATCGCTTATGTGTCCAATCTAAATATGAGGCATTATTTAAAAGTACTTTTGTCTTATTTTGTTAATTTGTTAGTTAGTATAAATATTTCACTCGTTCATTTTAATAAGAATATTAAAACCGTCCATAAGAAAATTTTCTAACACACAATTCTTGTTGAATAGCTAGCAACCAATTCAGCCAAGAAAAAGAATGAACCGTCTGATCGATAGATCAATCACAGTTCCGGCGAGATAAAAAAAACTATATGGCAGCATCCCACATCTAACAAAATACCAGCAGAAGGACGACGCAGTAATCCACAGATCGCACAACTGAAATAACACTAGCACAAATATCAATGCTTGTACCGACTCTTCCACATCTAAATGAACAGATCTATTCACTACGAACAACATCCTGAGAAGGGCGGAAATGGGGGAGCGTTATACCTTGGGGCAGCACTTGGCGCCTTGATTAAATGCTGATGATTAAAACCGTTGTCTATGTTCCTTTTTAAGAATAATTAAAACCGTTGTGACACCATGTGACTGCAGGGTTGGTCGCGTGAGCCTTGTGATATGCACAAGTAAGGAACTTGTGCATCTTACATGGCTCGCTTGCTCCATCCCTATAGTTTCTTGTGTATATGGCCTAATTTTTGAATTATGAACACAGAAAATAGCTGACGACGATAGAATACCCGAGTGCGGCTATTGTGGCGATGACTCGGGTCGGTGCGACAAGTTTCCAGAGTTGGATGGGGAGGAAGAAAGATACTTATCCATCACACTCAGGGAGGGCTTCGAATTTCAAAGGGTATGCAACTTCTGCGACATCTTCTTATTTTAGCATGCTTCACTTAATTTTTGTTTTGACGTGTAATTTTTTTATAATCAACTAGCACATCCCTTGCTATGCAAGACCTCACGTCTGCGACTTTGTCAAAATCGATGAGTGGCGTGAGAATGCCAAAAAATATGTCAATATTAAGACGGAAGATGGTACAACTGTAAAGGTCGAGGTCTTTAATGAACCAAATAGCCCATATTTTGATTGTGCAAATTGGTATGCACTATGCATGGCATATGCATTAGAGGATGATATGTAAATAACATTTGATCTTGGACTTTGTCGTCGAGATGGTCAAAATTTCCGAAATAAGGACATTTGGATGCTAGTGGACGACATTAAGCTGGTTCTATCTCCACGTGAGTTTCTTAAATAACTTTGACTTGTTTACTTCCTTATTTTCTTGCTTCCCAAGTTGACAACTTATTTATAAATCTTAGTTTATCTCCATGCTCCAAAAGAAGTTCAGAAGATGTTTGATAATAATTTTCATAATGGTGGCTTTGGCCTGACAATTGATGAACAAGATGATTTGATCAATGTTCTTAAAAGGGGTTCCTTCGTTTGTGAACTTGAATAATATTGGCGAACCTTATACACCATATGTTCCATTTGTGGTCAAGTTGTTTCCAGGACATGTAAAAGATAATATCATGCTAAGATTTTTTTACTATTCTATCACACTAGTCCATTTTCAGAAATCTTTTCACATAACATTAAGTATAATGTATTACTAAGTATTTTACTCGTATGTTTTCAACAGAAAATCCCGGCAGCATGTACGCCTAAGTGGATGCCTCCTCAAGGCGAGTTTACAGTTGTTTCTGCACGGGCATGGGATGTCCTCTTCAGCACTAACTACTCCACTAAAGCTGGAGATGATGGCTGCGTAATAATAAGAGGATGGAAAAGGATAGTGAATCGGATGAACATCAAACATGGAGACAAGTTAGTCTCCATATTACATAATGGAATGTGGGGTGTCTATTGTTTTTTCTATTTCACCTTCTGGTGGTGATAAGTAGGTTGGTTCGTAGTTGTTGTTAAACATTATGTTGTTGGATATTAGCGAAGTTAAACTAGGAAAAGTTGACCTTTGTGTTCGATATTAAACTTATGAGATGATATATAAATGTATATGACGATAGATGAGCCTATTGCGTGTCTATGATATGATGTGGTTTATATGTGTGTAATTCTACTTTGTATATAAATTTTATGTGTATGCTGGAAATTTATAAAAAACTGTATAAACAAATAATATTGGAGAATAAATAAAAATGCTAAAAATGTACCTGCAGCGCGGGCTGGCTAGAGGCGCTGCTAGTGGAAGTGAAGTTCTGCAGCACGGGTTTCTCCAAACGCGCTGCTAACTGTATTTTTTTGCTAAAGCGCGGGCACCCCGCGCTGTAGATGGAAGTTAGCAGCAGCGCGTTATCTACAGCGCGGGCACCCCGCGCTGCTAATGGGCCTTTACCCCGTGCTGCTAGAGGCCATTATCCTAGTAGTGGGAGATGATGGGTGAGATTTCACCTTTTGAACTTGAAGAAGTTGATATCACTATTTATCTAGCAAACAAAGAAACTATCTCTCCCATTGGAATTGTGAGAGATATTGAAGTCCTATGTGGAAAGGTAAAGTATCCTACCTACTTTATCGTACTTGGTTCAGTGCAAGACAGTTTTTGCCCTATTATCTTTGGTAGGCCTTTCCTCAGAACTTGTGGAGCTATAATAGATTGCAAAAAAGGAAAAGTTTCTGTTGAATTCAATGGTGAGCCATATGAATTTAATTTTTCTCAGTTCTCCAAGAAGCCTCGTGGTACTAATTTACCTAGTGATGATAAGATTATTGAAAATATTGCTTCTATTGCTATCCCTCCTAACGATCCTTTGCAGAAATATATGGAAGACCACGAGAATGATATGCATATGAAGGAGAGAAATGAGTTAGATGAAATATTCACAAGACAAACTGCTATCCTGAAGCACAACCTTCTGGTTGTACCTTTAGGAATCCTAGAACAACCAAAAGAAGACCCGATGTTTGACCTCAAACCACTTGCCGATACGCTCAAGTACGCTTATTTAGATGAAAATAAAATATATCATGTTATTATCAATGCTAAACGTTCATGGTTTGAAGAAGAGAGGTTATTGGAGACACTTCGCATACACCGTGGTGCCCTAGTCTATACCCTTGATGACCTTAAGGAGATTAGTCCATCGATTTGCCAACACACTATCAATCTCGAGCCAGATGCTAAGCCAGTTGTTGATCGTCAACGACGGCTGAACCCAAGGATGAAGGACGTGGTTAGGACTGAGATTCTCAAGCTTCTAGCTGCAGGTATCATCTATCCTATAGCTGATACTAGGTGGGTAAGTCCAGTTCATTGTGTTCCTAAGAAAGGAGGTATGACTGTTGTTCCTAATGATAAAAATGAACTAATACCTCAAAGAGTTGTTATTGGATATAGAATGTGTATTGATTACAGGAAGTTGAACAAGGCAACCAGGAAGGACCATTACCCGCTGCCCTTTATCGATCAGATGCTTGAGAGGTTGTCTAAAAACACCCACTTTTGCTTGACGGGTACTCCGGCTTCTCTCAAATTCATGTTAACACTGCCGCTCAAGAGAAGACCACTTTCACATGTCCTTACGATACATATGCTTACAGGCGTATGACTTTTGGTTTATGCAATGCACCTGCTACCTTTCAGAGATGCATGTATGCTATTTTTCATGATTTCTGTGAGGAGATTGTGGAAGTCTTCATGGAAGTTTTATCCATCTATGGAACTTCCTTTGACCACTGTCTCCATCGTCTTAATAAAGTTTTGCAGAGATGCGAGGATACAAAATTAGTTTTAATCTAGGAGAAGTGCCACTTTATGGTTAACGAAGGGATCGTTCTTGGTCACAAGATTTTCGAGAGGGGAATTGAAGTGGACAAGGCGAAGATTGAAGCAATCGAAAGGATGCCTTATCCAAGTGACATTAAAGGTATTCGTAGTTTTCTCGGTCATGCTGGTTTCTATAGAAGATTTATTAAAGACTTTTCTAAGACCTCGAGACCCCTCACTAATCTTCTCCAGAAGGATATTCCTTTTGTATTTGATGAAGATTGTAAGAAGTCTTTCGAAATTCTTAAGAAAGCTTTGATAACCGCTCCTATAGTACAACCACCTGATTGGAAATTGCCCTTTGAAATTATGTGTGATGCTAGTGATTTTGCTGTTGGAGCTGTTTTAGGACAAAGGGTTGATAAGAAATTGAATCTTATTCATTATGCTAGCCAAACCCTTGATAGTTCTCAAAAGAATTATGCTACTACTGAGAAGGAATTCTTAGCAGTAGTGTTTGCTTGTGATAAGTTTAGACCTTATATTGTTGATTCTAAAGTCATTATTCATACTGACCATGCTTCTCTTAAGTACCTTATGGCTAAGAAGGATGCCAAACCAAGACTCATCAGGTGGGTACTCCTTCTTCAAGAATTTGATTTACAGATTGTTGATAGAAAAGGAGCAGACAATCCAGTGGCGGACAATCTTTCAAGGATGGAAGATATACCGCATGACCCCATCCCAGTCAACAACAGTTTTCAAGACGAACAACTTGCTGTTGTAAAAGTACAATCTCTTTCTGATCCTTGGTTTGCAGATTATGCTAATTTTATCGTTGAAAAGTATTTGCCTCTAGGTTTAACATTTCAACAAAGGAAGAATTTCTTCCATGATTTGAGGCACTACTTTTGGGATGACCCTCATCTTTTCAAAGAAGGCCCGGACGGGATCGTGAGAAGATGCATAACGTAACATGAGCAGAAGGACATTGTCAAGCAATGTGACGATAGTCCCTATGGAGGACATCACACTGGTGAGAGGACCGCACACAAGGTTTTCCAATCAGGTTATTATTGGCCTACTCTCTTTAAATATGCTAGAAATTATGTTTTATCTTGTGATAAGTGTCAGAGAGTTGGTAATATTAGTAGGAGGAATGAGATGCCTATGAATTACTCTCTAGTGATTGAGACTTTTGATTGCTGGGGTTTTGATTTTATGGGTCCTTTTCCTCCCTCACACAAGTACACTCACATTTTAGTGGCTGTTGATTATGTAACCAAGTTGGTAGAAGCAACCCCCAATGAAAGTGTTGATCACAAGACATCTTTGAAAATTGTCAAAGATGTAATTTTCCCTAGGTTTGGTGTACCTAGGTACCTCATGACTGGTGGAGGATCACACTTCACGCATAGAGCTTTTAGAAAAGATTTAGCCAAGTACGATTTCAATCATAGAATTGCTTCACCGTACCATCCTCAAACTAGTGGGCAAGTTGAGCTTACCAATAGAGAGATCAAGTTGATCTTACAAAAGACAGTTATCAGTTCTAGAAAGGACCGGTCAAAGAAGTTAGGAGATGCTTTGTGGGCATATATAACCGCTTAAAAACCCCCATGGGCATGTCTCCCTATAAGATGGTCTATGGCAAGGCTTTCCATTGGCCATTAGAGTTAGAACACAAAGCTTTCTGGGCTGTGAGAGAGCTTAATGCCGACCCAAAGTTAGCTGTTGAAAAGTGTCTCATGAACTTGACTTCTCTAGAGGAGGGGATAAGTGAAGCTTACGAGAGTGCTAAAATGTTTAAGGAAAAGGTAAATAAGTGGCATGATAGAAGGATTCTGAAACGTCAATTTTATGTTGGTGATAAAGTTTTGTTGTTTAGATCTTGTTTCAGGTTTTCTCCAGGTAAACTACTTTCCAGATGGGAAGGGCCATTTAATATCGAAGAAGTATCCGCTCTGGTGCAATCAAGATTAACATTTTTGATGGCACCAGACCGCAAGTTGTGAATGGGAAAAGACTCAAGCATTACATGGCGGGAGACCCCGTCAATCTTGATGTAAATTTAATACACACAACAACTCATGAAGAATATGTTGCAGCCTGATTTCAGACACCAGCAGAAGCAGAATAAGAAAATGTATCTATTACGGTAAGGAAACATCGCGAACCGCCATAAAAGTTCCATATTATGAGTTTTCGCAAAATATAGAAAATTCAGATCCTAATTGGACCCGGAGAGGAGCTCCAGGGGCCCAGGCGCCCCCTGGCGCGGCCTAGCTCCTGGCCGCAACGGGTGGCCGCCTGGGTACCCCGGAGCCCGTCTCCGACTCCACTTTGGCTTGTTACCTTCCTATTGTTGCAGAAATATTTTCTATATATTTGCCCAGATAGCCTCGGCACTGTATCCCGCGATTTCGTGCGTTTTCTTCTCGAGCTATTTCTGCCAGGAATCTTTTACATAGACCTAGGTGCCATGGCTTCCCCAAGTTCCCCCAAGGACAAGTTCGTCGTCAACGTCATCAACCCTTACCTCGCTCAGGTGAAGAAGCATCCTCAAACCGTCCGGTTGGAGGATGGTGTTCTCCACCAAGAAGCTCTAAAGGAATCTGTCAAGGAGGGGAGCATCGAGGCCAGGCTAGAATAAGTGGAGTAAGAAGTCTTCAAGTACAAGTAGCGACATAGCCAAAACCATTATGTTGTTATGCTTGAAGTGTTATGTTGACAAGGAAGACAACTTGATGTGCCATGCTTATTTTAATGTTCATGCTTTATATGTTTTGCATCTAAGTTAGCATCAATTTTCTATTATCTCAAAGCCTTTGCTAGCTAAACTCTTTACCAAGAAATTTCTGCTTGTGCATCCATACCCTGAAACCAATATCTTCCATATGAGTCCACCATACCCTCCTATTTGTGGTATTTCCCTAGCACTCCTAAAAGTATAGAATTTATGTGTTATCCTGAAATGTTCAAAATCTTCTGTTTTGTGCCTCTTGTTTAGCTCATGAGGAAGTAGTAGGTAATTCATGATCTTCTTAAGTTGGACAAGTTTTACCCCGAGATTGCATGTCTAATCTGCAAACCCATAATACGAGGAGGATCTGGCATGAGTGCGCCCATCTCGAAAGTAATATAACAAACAAACCCTCCTTCATGCTTGGTCTATGAGAAATCAGAACCTTTGGCAGTGATAAACAAAGGAGATTAAGGGGATGTGATCGTCCCCACTTGGGAGCGGTTCCTCGAAACTTGTCCATCTTGAGAAGTAATTGAGCTATCTATTAGCATTCGTTGAAAAACAACGCACCTCCCAAAATTTATTTTCATTCTGTTTGATTTAAGGATAGCATATGAATTTTCCCTGCTTGCCTACTACAACACTATATTTGTATTGCTTCACATGATATGCGTTGTTCTTGGAGAGTCGGTATATTTGCTTTTAGTTTTGTTTGGTTTTGTTTGCTGGTCATTACAATATCGGACCCTTGCATGCTTGATTGGGAGAGATACACGCTCCACTTTATCATAAAACACTCTAGAGCTTCACTTATATCTGCTGAGTGTTAAATTTATCAACTGCTTGTTTTGTTAGATCTTATTCTTCAATTAGATCTTGTTTGAGAGAATTTAATTTTGTTTGTAGAAAGTTTAGAACTCTCGTGCTTCACTTATATTTGTTTAGAGAGTTGTTTCTGTTGCAATGGTTTATATGTCTCATGGTATGTTTTATATGTGGTGTATAGGTAATCTAGATCACTAGGTCTAGCTTAGGATATCTTGCAATAGTTTTGAGGTATTGATTGAGTAATGATGAATGTTTGTGCAATAGAGCTTGCGCCCATTAGTGATATGTGACGTATCTTGGCTAACTATGCCTTATTTTTGGAAACTAAAAAAATTAGTTGAGAACTCTAGCTACTAAAAGGATCACTAATCTTGGCGGGGTTGGAATATATAGAGTACCCCCACGTACCATGGGTCGAGGATGCGCAAGGATAACCAAGACCCCATACAGTCCTCCTTAGGGTCCTTGTCTCTTTGATAGTCACCTGACAAGATAGAGAGTTACCGATAAGAAGTGCATGAGTTCTTCGGACTAATGCGAGTATTCAATGGTTGGCACTTCCACCAACCATATTTTGCTAGCCTCTTCGGTACCGTGCATTGCCCTTCTCGTGGGAGTTGGTGCAAACTTCGCCGGTAGATCCAAACCATTGGCACGATACTCTCTTTCATCATAAACCTCATCATATCTTCCTCAAAACAGCCACCATACCTACCTATCAAGGCATTTCCATAGCCTTTCCGAGATATATTGCCATGCAACATCCACCGTTCTTCATGTTCATATGACTTATCATTCATTGTCATATTGCCTACTGCTACACTGGTAGAGGAATTCATATAGAGTCATTACTTTTGATTAATAGTTGTAAGTAAATAAAAGTGTGTTGATGTTCTTATAGAGTGTTGCCCCTATAGTGAGGAAAGGAATAAAAGATCCCAAAGTGGACGAAATACAAAAAAAAGAGAGATGGAATAAAGAGCCATGGAGGCCACCCAAAATCAAAAAATACAAAAAAAGGTGACAAAGAGAAAAAAAGAATAAAAAAAAGACAGAGGGGGCAACACTACTATCCTTTATTCCACACTTGTGCTTCAAAGTAGCACATGTACTTCATAGAGAGTTTTCATATCATTCATACATAACTATGTGGGCATCTATACACTATAGAACTTCGCTTGCATATTCCAAGGATGAGCCTCCTCAAAAGAGCTCTAGGTCTTCATGAGGAAGAAAGTTGGATGCACCCCCACTAGTTCCATTGGAGGGCTTTCATACACTTATAGCTCTTTGTGCATCCGCCACTACTAGAGAAAAGCCTATACATGGAAATCTTATTAGTGGCGCATGTTTTATATAATGTGCCACTAGGTTATTAGGGGTGGCGCACTAGTTAAAAATTCTCCACCTGTAAGATCTTAGAGGTGGCGCATATTATAAAATGCGCCTCCCATAAGTGTGGGCCAGCCCGGGATCCTCTTATATGTGGTGCATTTGGCAGAATGCGCCACCCCTAAGATCCTTATAGGTGGCGCATTTTGCTAATGCGCCACCCCTAAGAGCTTATGGGTGGCGCATATTGGAAATTCGCCACCCTAAGAGCTTATGGGTGGCGCATATTGGGAATGCGCCACCTATAAGGACCTTAGGGCTGGCTCATTGTGATATGCGCCACCACTGACATGCTATATGCGCCAACCCTAAGTATGGATCTACCCTTATCTACTCCACCCACCTACCACCTCTCATTCACTCCACACACTTCTCAACCTAGATCTACTCTTCTCACCTATATATATTGGGTTTTGTCCTCCTGCCCATCTCATTTCTTCCATTTGTCCACCCATACTTGGATTAAAATCTACTTTATTTTATATTAAAGTAAGTGGACCTCCTCCCCAACTCTTTTCTTCCATTTATCACCCATAATTGCCTTTATTAGCTTGGGATTTGATGTATATGTGAAGCTTGGGTTTGATGTATATGTGAAGCTTGGGTTTGATGTATATGTGAAGTATATATGTGAAGATTGTGGTGGTTTGAGGTATATGTAAAAGCTTGAGGTGGTTTCATGTATATGTGAAAGATTGAGGTGGTTTCATGTACATGTGAAGCTTATGGTGGTTTGATGTATATGTGAAGCTTATGGTGGTTTGATATATATGTGAATCTTGAGTTGCCAATGTTTTTCGGAAATGTTGATTCATTTCCGTTTCGGCAAATTTCTGGTGCACTCTTTGCATGCTCCCATGCATTAATAGGGAAGGTCATGCCAAATTTTTCGGGCGACGACCGTGATAGATAATTGTGTTGCTCTCTCTGTGCACGCAGGCAATCATGGTCCGCGAGATGCTGAGCGATATCACCGTAACTAGGTGGATGCAATGTGCGACAAACGACATGGTACGGAATAATAGGACGGATATAAGATGTCCGTGTCGGAGATGCAAACTATAGTGCGTGACAGAGCCTGATTCCGGAATATTGGAAAGACACCTAAAGCGTAATGGTTTGATGGATGGCTACACACGGTGGATAAGTGATAAAGCTGGTGAGGAGGAGGACGTCAATGCGCCAGTAAATGAGGAAGGGCAACCAGAAAACAACTACGGGCAAGAAGATGAAGAGCATCCCGTACATGATCATGAAGAAAATGTCGAAGAAGATCATGAAGATCAAGATTCCGGACATGAGGATTACAGCTGGGTGCGCGACCCTCATGTTCAAGAGCTACTTGTCAAAGAGGCGGTGAACGCAAGAGGTGTGGCTAGAGAGAAGGCCAAGATGGCGCAACTCGAGAAAGACGCGGTCACGAAGTTGTATGAAGGATGCAACGACGGGGATACCCGCTTGAATGTAACACTTGGGGCTATGGAGATGAAGGAAAAACACAAATGGACTGACGAAAGCTTCGATGATAACATGGCATTCTGGCACGGTCGTCTTCCAAAGGGCAACACGTGCCCAACTAGTATCGCTGAGGCCAAGAAAGTCCTTTTTCCCTCTCGATCTTCCGCACGTTAAATACCACGTCTGCACAAATGATTGCATGATATATCCGGATGAGGACGAAGATAAAACCACATGTTCGGTGTACAGTGTTAGTCGATACAAGAGAGGGAAGAAAGTTCCTAGAAAAGTGGTATGGTACTTTCCGATCACTCCTCGTCTGCAGAGGTATTTCATAGATCCCGAGGAAGCAAAGCTCGTGACCTGGCACGGAGATAGAAAGAAGCTAAAAGAGGATGACCCAAACCCGGATCCAGAAAAGGAGGACATGTTGAGGCACCCTTCAGATGGTAGCCAATGGACTGCGGTGGACCTCGAATACCCAGATTTTGGGAAAGAACCAAGGAACCTCAGGATTGGTGTGAGCGCCGAAGGAGTCAATCCGTTTGGCGGCCAGAGCAGCACACACAGTACCTGGCCCATGTTTGTATGCATATACAACCTCCCCCCTGGAAGTGCATGAAGAGAAAGTACATAAGAATGTGTATGCTAGTTCAAGGGACGAAACAACCAGGTACGGACCTCAATCTATATCTGCAGCTGTTGAAAGAGGAGCTAGAACTGTTATGGAAAGACGTAGTCAATACGTGGGCCGCCGCCGCAAAATAATATTTCCCAATGAAATCTGCGGTGATCACGACGGTGCATGACTATCTCCGATACGGATATTTCATAGGGCAGGTGGTCCAAGGATTTTGTGCATGCGTTAGGTGCATGGATAATACAACGTACCGCCAGCTACCAAATGATCCCTGATCTTCAAAAACCACGTTCTGGGGGTCTCGGAGGTGGGTTCCCAAGAAACACGCGTGGAGAAAACAGGGACATCTGTTCGATGGAAGCGAGGAGCCCCGAGCACCCCCAGCTCGAAGGAGCGGCAAAGAAATCGACAACTTGCTGAAAATTTGGAAAGAGTGCCCTGCGCCGGGAAAAAAAAGAAGACTCAGCCGTTGATGAGGGTATGGAAAGCGAGGTCTGTTTTCTGGGATTTGGAATACTGGAGTCTCCTCCACAGTCCTCATAGCCTTGATCTCATGCATATCACAAAGAACGTGTGCGATAGCTTGTTTGGCACGCTACTCAACATGCCGGAGAAGACCAAGGATGGGCCAAAAGCAAGGAATAACTTGAAATTTATGGGCATCAGGAGGGAACTTCATCCCCCTAGTGACGACGATGATGATCCGGAGGAGGGGGAGGATATGGAAACGCAAAACTCTCGCAAACGAAAAAGGGCGAACAAGAAGAAGACCGGTATTGATCACTGCCCACCGGCATTCTTCAATCTGTGCGAGGAGGAGATCAAGCAGTTTATCCATTGCCTCATATGAGTAAAATTTCCGAACGGCTATGCGGGGAAGATAAGCAAATACCTAGACGAGGCGAAGCAGCGTTTCAGCGGGATGAAATGTCACAACTGTGCCATGCTGATGACGCAGATTCCCCCGGTTGCGATCCGAGGGATAATGGACGAGCACGTCCGTAAAACGTTGTTTGGCCTTTGCAACTTTTTTGACATCATCTCTTGGAAGTCGATTTGCGCTACGCAACTCAAAAGGCTACTGGAGGAGATCATGCTCATACTATGTGAGCTCGAGATCTATTTCCCGCCCGCGTTCTTCGACAGTATGGTGCCTCCGCTGATCCAAGTCGTGGATGATATCGTCCAACTCGGGCCTTCGTTTCTGCGCAGCATGAAGCCGTTCGAAAGGATGAATTGAAACATCAAAAAAAATGTTCGTAACATGTCCCGTCCAGATGGAAGCATAGCGAAGGGCTTTCTAACTGAAGAGTTCATCTCTTTTTGCACGAATTATCTCAACACCGAGAACCCTGTTGGTCTGCCCGTCAACAAGCACTTTGGCAGGATCGATGGGTGTGGTCACTAGGAGGGAAGCCACGCAATGCATGTCAACTTCGAGGGTCAAGACATCGACTTTGAAAGAGCAAGCCTAGTCACGCTAGAACACATCCAGCTGGTCCATCCTTGGATAGTAAAGCACAAGGATGTAATCAGCAAGAAGTACAGTGACAAGGGCGTGCAGATAACGGACCGAGATCCATGGCTAATCAAAGAGCACAAATCCGGTTTCATGACTTGGTTCAGGGACGAGCTTTGTGCTAATCCCCCGTGAAGGAACGCTTCCGAGGACGAAAAGATGATATTCACCTTGTCACAGGGTGTTGCACGCAACCTGATGACCTATCAAGCGTATGATATCAACGGCTACACATTATACACGAAGAAAAAGGACAATAACTACGATTACCAGAACTCAGGGGTAACGGGGAAATTCTACACCGATGACGTCGAGGAAAGATTCTACGGAAGGATCAAGGACATATGGGAGCTCGACTACTGTGGAGAGAAGGTGTCGATGTTCTGTGTGAGATGGGCCAAGAGCGCCGTAACAGAAGACCGGTACTTCACCACCATGGTTATACCCGAAGCCAAATCCAAGTCAACGGGCGCAAACGTCACCGCGAAAAATGAGCCATGGGTACTAGCTAGCCAAGTGTACCAATGCTTCTTCATTACCGACCCATCAAAGGCGAGCCACGTTTTAGTGAGGAGAGGCAAAAGAAACATCATCGGAATGGATGGAGTCGCCAACGAGCAAGAATTTGAAAAGTACGGCGACCCAAAGATGGAAGATGACTACGCCTCTCAGGATACATACACCACAACCTTACCGAAGAAATGTCTCCCATGTAAGAGGAAAAGGGAAGGCGTCCCGGGCCTAAATTATTCAACCACGACAAAGAAGGGCAAGAAGAAGATCGTGAGGAAACACTAGCTAGATAGTTAGCTGCAAATTTTTAATTCATGATCACTTTGTGTATGCATGGATTTAATCGACACTTTGTAATTGCTGATCATTTTGTAATCGGCATGCCTGTAGACCCATTTTTACACATAATATTAGAGCACATAATAAAATTTACACCAACTAGTACACCAAGTCACATGATATTTAGTAGCGATAGAGCAAGTCGCATGATATTTAATAGAGTTAAATCAATTCAACAAAAAATAGGAAAGTCTTAGGGGTGGCGCATTACCAAGTACATCCTTATGAGTGGCGCATTTTGCAGATATGCGCCACACATAAGGATCCACTTGGTGGCGCATTTCTGCAAAATGCGCCACCCCTAAGACTTGTCCTATCCAAAACTACCCCCTCCATGCCCGCACAGTACCCATTACCCCCCACTCCCCTCGACGCCTCTCAGCCACCGCCGCACCTCGCCGACACCGGAGTCCTAGCCGTGCCCCCTCTCTCTGGCCGCTGCCCTACCGCCACCGGAGTCGCCCCCGCGCCGCCATCCACGGCCGCCGCCATCCCTGGGAACCACCCGACCTAGGCGACGCCGGAGCCTCCACCTCAACGATGGAGCCGCCGCCCTCGATGATGGAACCACCTCCCTCGACGCCGGAGCCGCCGCCCTCGACACCGGCGACGCCCTCTCAACGTCGGAGCTGCCCCCCAAACCTAGCCGCTACCTCTGCCCCTGCATCCTCTCTGGTGATCCCCTGCCCCAAACCTAGCCGCATGAAATTGGTGATGACAATGTCAGGTCCTTGTTCTTGCTGTTGCTAATTTTTCTTTAATGATATTGGTGATGATAATGAAATGCCAAGGTGTTGTTCTTCACTTGTGTGTGCGCCCCTGTTCTTCACTTGTGTGTGTGCCCATGATAATGAAATGACATGCCATATTTTTTGTACTAAATTCAAATCTAGTGCCCATGTTCTTCACTTGTGTGTGTGCCCCTGTTTTGGATTTTTAGCACAGGAGAACAAATAGAACTCCTAGGTCCAAATAGAACTCCTAGGTCCAAATAGAACACCTAGGTCCAAATTTTCTGTTTTTAGGTGTTGCAAATTAAGTAGAACTTGCAAGTAGTATAGATAAATTCAGAAAAAATAGGTTATAGATATTGTAACAAAGGTACATTTTCTAATATGGTTTGACTCTTATATGCTTTAGAAAAAATTGTAAAGTTACTTCCATCAAATGAAGTTTATAGCTTAATGAAAAAATTTGTAGATAAATGGATGTATATGAAATTTTGGGAAGATCTACTGATCTTTTTCTATATTGTAGTGCAAATTTTGGGAAGAACTCCAACAACTGTTATAAGTAGTGTTGAACTAACTAGTAAAGCAATTTGATATGAAAAACATCCCCTGTGTTTAACTGTTGTACAAATACCTTGTTTACCATATGAAAAAACCCAAGAAAGTGTAGAATTTGTTCTTAAAAGAATTAAATGAGAGAGGAGGAAAACCAGTAGGTAATGGGTGTGGCAAGGTGTTTACAATGGAATAGAATTTTAGGCTTCTAGCTAGCTATATGCCTCTCTATTGCTGAGCAGAAAATCTACATCTTGGATTTTAATAGACAAGTAGTTGCTACTGTTGTTGTTGTCAATGATCAAGCAAAGTGACAAGTAGTTGCTACTGATGTTGTTGTTGTTTTTAAATGATGTATTTCAGTGCATTGACAAGATGCTTTTCTTATCAATATTTTTATGCACTGTTTAGTGCATTGGTAGAATATGTACTGTTCTACAATATATATATGTTGCTTGTGCCTATATGTAGGCATTTTTTTCTTCAGGTACAAATTATTATCCCCTTTGTCCCAAAATGTTGATTAAATTCCGTTTCGGTTGAGAATGGGGGACTCTCATGTTAAGAAAAATAGCAAAGGTCATGCCAAAAGTTTCCGTGAATTCGTGCATGACCTTTGCTAATTTTCTTAACCTGAGAGTATTTGCATTTATTTATTGTGCTAATTAATTAAGTAGTTGCATTTCTTAATATTGTACTAGTGCAAACATGTCGACCAGAGCCGACGCCGGTCCTTCTTCTCAACCGGGAAAAAAAGGAAGCAATTTTGGGAATACTCCTAGGAAGAGGTTGAGGAGCAGAGAGAAGAGGAAGTACCTCCGGGCGAGGAGGAGTATGAGGAGGAGATAGAGTCGGAGTCTGACTCATAGGAGGATGATGACATGGAGGGGGAGGGTACAGAAGGGGAGAGGAACACCGCCGACGAGGATGATCATGCCGTTGGCTCAAACATAGATGGTAGCCAGTCGAGGAAGCGAAATCGGAAACCAACCAAGGTCGGCACCATCAGGCAAGAGTTTACCTTTGTGACCTCCGTTGGGATTCCTACCGAGCCCCACTGTTTCTCGGAAGGGTACGGCCGTCAAGTCGTGACGATCCTCCGGAACAACGTCCCGGTCACCACAATAAACCTAAGGAGTCATGACAACACTCATTATTGTCAGCTCCTTCTCGACAAGTTGCACAGACGATACAAGTTCCCGGACCCGTACGACAAAAAAAACCTCAAAGGGAACAAGTTAAGCAAATGGGCCCTCAGGAGGATTATCAAAGCCTTGTCCAGTTGGAAAACTCGGGTGAAGGAGGCAACTATGGAACACGAAAAATCCTGGGAGGAGATCAAGGAGAAAGAGCCGATGATCGGCGAAGCTACATACGACCTTTTCAAGGCTAGGTGTGAGTCCGAGGACGCCAAGGCCGCGAGTGCAAAGGGCAAGGCGATGCAGGCGCAGGTCATAGGTAACCACCGTCTCAGAGCCGGCGGTTACATACATTCCAAGCCTAAATGGGACAAGGAGGATGCCGAGTATGCCGCTGCGGGCCTACCTAAACCCTTTGAGAAATACAAAGCTGATCCACAGACTGAATTCTTTGTGAGGGCCCAGAGCCATAAGGACAAACAAACCTCGAACATAGTTCTCGATCCTAAGGTTCAGGAGTTTACGTCTTCCGTGGTAAGTAGTTTACCACGCGAATTCCTTGTCGATTGAATTCTAGTTCATGAAGTTCAGCTTCTTAGTGTTTCATATTCTTTGTGCGGGAAGATGAATTCGCCTCGGCCTCATCGCAAGGGTCGTCTATTAAGCCGGACGGCCCGTGGGACACCACTTTTAACAGGGCGATGAGCAAGGTCAAGAAGGTTGAGAACGTTTCGGCGAAGCCATCATAAGCGGTCGTGTGGTCGGATTTGGTGCGGACCTAAACTGGTCCGAATATTTTGGGAAACCGGCGGAGCAGTCGGGTTCGAGGGGCCGCAAGGCGAGAAGGACCGAAGAAGACGCCGCTTATGTTCGTGGACTAGAGGAGAAAGTGAACATGCTTCCGCATCTTGTCCAGGACGAAGTGGCAAAGATGATGAGCGCCCTCCTTCCTGATATGATGCAGTCACTCGCGAATTGGCAAGCGCGTGGTGGACAAGGGCCCATACCGGCCCCGAGAATGGTTGGCAGCAACTCGGGCACCACGGCGGCCGCAGTCCCGTCTCCGGATCCCACACCCACTCCGGCTCCCGCACCGACTCCGGCCGCCAACACCGCGATGCCAGCGCCGGACGTGATGGTGACTCCTCCAGCCACGATCGAGCAACTGGGGCATAATAATAATGCACCCGCTGGTAGCAAAAAAAGGGCGACCGGCGCCACGGGAGGCACGCACCCTCCTTCTCTTGCATGCCCGCCATGTCGGCGGGGTCTCTTCATTGGCCGACCTCGACGCCCTCAAGGTAACTATAAGCGTCCGCAAATCAAACGAGGACTTCATCTCCTTGCCTTTTATTATTGGCAGCTCTTTGATCCTTACATGCATATGTCTCTTTCACAGGAGGACACTCCATGCATTCTACTACAAGTCATGGACGGACCTCGACGCCCTCAAGGTAACTATAAGCGTCCGCAAATCAAACGAGGACTTCATCTCCTTGCCTTTTATTATTGGCAGCTCTTTGATCCTTACATGCATATGTCTCTTTCACAGGAGGACACTCCATGCATTCTACTACAAGTCATGGACGGCGAGTTGAAGGATGTTTCCAAAGGTAAAATCCTTCAACCCCTAAATCGAGTGATGCACAATAGGCCGATGGCATCGGAGATGCATAGGGTTCAAATCTCTCTCATGATTTCGGGCTACGAGAGAGTGGAATCTCCCATTCAACCCCCCGGATACGATGAGGATGAGTCGGCAGTCCTCAATGATTGTTTCGGCCAAATATGCCTTTGGCCGAAGACCCAAATGCGTTTGATGACGTGGGAAGGGGGAAACACACCAAGGACAACCCCGGTAGTCATCGTGTCGGCGCCATATGATCCCATAGGCGCACAACAAGAAGACGACGATCTTGATGATGATATCAACGCCGACCAGTTCATCAACACTTTTTATGATGCTGATGACTTATTCATGCCTCCTGTTGAAGGAGCCTATCAGCATGACGAGGAAGCTAGCAGTCCAGCTGATCCTGCAGCGAAGCCTTCTTTCTCCACGCGTCTCTTTGCTGCTTCTCAGGAGATGTCTCCAGCAGCTTGCGCCTTCACCGAGCCTCGAGCAGATGCCACAATGAGATCTATTCTCAGCCCGTCCACACTCCATAAGGCGGCCACTAAGCAGATAAAGATCGGTGACTGCTCGAAATCAGACAAGAAGAAGGGACGGAAAATAAATAAGGGCGCTTCGAGAAGCCAACCTCCGATACTGATCAGGGCTCAGGACGGGCCACCAAGACCCAAGGATCTCTCGTTTGAAATCCATGTGGTGGGTAGGGCGATGCTACCTAATGACATGTTCGACCTTGCAACTTCGGATATGCAGAGTGTGCATCATAGTGTTATGGCATTAGGGAAGATGGTTCTTCGAGAGAATAATCCCTCGTACCCAGTTTTCATGGCCAAGGTGCCACTCAACATGGGCTTCATCAACAATGTCTCCGCGGATATGATAATCCCGCGGTTCTCAGAGATCTTCAATTTGTTTCATCTCAAGCGGCGGGACCATAGCCTTATCCGTCTGTACTCGCTCAGCCTTTCTATGAGTATCAGGAGAGATAAGACCCCGAGTGTTGCGATATTGGACCCCTTCTACATGCGTGAAAGCATCTTGATGGATGACGGATACGCGACTCTTGCGGCGGGGTACATTAGAGAATTCATGCTGGAGAACGCCGACAAGGATTCATTTCTCATGACTGTCGTGGTAATACTAAAGGCATACCCCTAGGCGAGGGAAACCCAGGGGTATCCTTAAGCCCTGGGTTTCCCCCAAAAAACACACACCAAGCAAAATAAGATCAACCAAAAACACGAAGCATTGGCAGCTTCCAAGTAACATGTCACTCGGAGACCAGGAGTCGCTTCCGAGTAAGCAACTACTCGGAAGCTCAGCAAGATCCGAGTAGAGCGATACTCGGAAATGACCGGCGAGCCCCCACCCCCACTACTCGGAAGATGGAAAACGCAACGGTCAGGAGGCATTTAATGCTGAAGGCGTTCTTCCCTCCTTTATTAGTAGTAATGGGCTGACCGTTTTGTAATTAAGTATGTATTTAATCTTATAATTAAGACCCATTTATGCCAGGGAATTAAGGAGGCAAGGGCGCACTCTATATAAGCCACCCCCTCCCCTCTGGCATGGGCACGCGCACACTTTTTCCACTTCTCAGTATTCTGAAGGAAGAACACCCAGTAAGCCTGGGACAGGACTAAGGTTTTTATCTCTACGGAGAGGCCTAACCTGTATAATCCTCTTGCGTCAACCCACTCTACGTACAGATTCATTTAGCTCCTTTCATACCCCTATACTCATTGTCAGATTTATATCCACGACAGTTGGCGCCCACCATGGGGCTGAGTTGATCAGCAATCGTAGAGATGGCGTTTTCCTCATCCTCTTCGTCGATTCGCGGCTCCGAGCTCATCGTCGGAGAGGTTTTCTGTTTTGGATCGTTAGCTTTCATAGCTGATGATTCGGCTTGGTTAGAGGATTCTCCGTTCCAGGCACAGTTGCTGCCCTCAAGGGGCAGCGTCCACTTCCGAGCTGACGAGTCGGGAGCCCTGCGCCTCCAGCTGTCGGCTCATCGTCAAGCACCCGCGCTGCTATCTGTCCGCCACAAGAAGAAGCGTTCGTGCTGTCTGCGCACTCACCATCGTGGAAAATCGGTCAAGGTCCAGCAGGTGGCAGTCATCGACTCGGTGGAGTCAGCCCACAAGGCTTTGGACGAAATGATCGCAAGAGAAGGCTCCACGGCTTCTCTCTTGCCTCTGTTCGACTTGGTTGAAGAAGAAGGCATGGCATCATCTGACCCCGAGTCAGGCGCCGAGCAAGAAGGCAGCAGCGGCACCCCTGTCGCGGTTGCGGAAGTATGTATGGCCGAGACTCCGCCCTCTCAACCATCGCCAGCTCGGGACACTCACGCCCGAGATGAAACGAACAGCCCGTCTAGGGCTGGCACTCGAGAGCCGACCAGACGTGTTTCGGCCTTCCGAAGGTTGGAGCTCGGAGAGTCAAGACGGCAACCTCGCCCTCCTACTCGGGAGGAGCGGGAAGAAGAAGAAGCGGCTGAGCGACTGCTTAACACCCCGATTGACACAAGCACTCCAGAAGGGCGAGGCCTGGAGGCGGCCAGATTAACCAATTTGGCTGAGCGGGAGCGTCTGGCCGAGTTAGAAAACACTCTCGAGCGTCAAGCTCGAGAGGTAGCTCGGCTCAGACAAAGCAGAAAGAGTCATCAACTACGGGGCCCCAGGTCGAGAACCTTTCCGAGCTATGGGCACCCCAGTGGAAAATCTCATAGCGGCGACTCGGATTGCGAATTCCCTGCAGCCCAGTGGATCGGGAGCAGAAGAAATTCAGCACCTGGCATTTCTGTTACAAACCGCAGTCGATCAAAACGCCGCTGTCAGTCAATCACAGCAGCGGATCCATTCCCAAGTTCCCCCCGCGAGGACGTCACTGTCAGTACACACTCCCTATGGGGAAGCGCGGAGGAACATCAATAGTTCGCCTCGGCGCAGAGATGAACCTCGAGGAGATCATCGCCAAGAGCAATATCGGCATGAGGACCTCAGGAGAACAGAAGCCCGTGGGACGGGTCGGCCCACATCTCGGAGAGAGGAGTTCCCTCGGCACCGGGACGACCTTTTTTTTCCATATTGAAGACGACGCCCGAAGCCATCTTGTTCAGAGCCGAGTCGACCGCGCCAGAACTCATCGTCAGGATCAGGCTCAGCCCTCAATGGCCACAGGGCCGGTCTGCTTCAGCGAAAGGATTCGGTCTACCCCCATTCCACCCCACTTCAGGATAGCCCAAGGGGTGGACAAGTACCGAGGTGATGCTAAACCCCAAACATGGATGGATGATTACAGAATAGCCGTGCAGATCAGAGGGGGTGGTGACGAGATAGCCATGATGCACCTGCCTTTGATGTTAGAGGGCTCGGCTCGGGCGTGGCTGAATCAGCTCCCCCCAAGTAGCATCTGGGTGTGGGAAGACCTCGAAAGAGTATTCATCAAGAATTTTGAGGGGACCTACAAGGGGCCTGGAGGCCTGACTGAGCTGCAATTATGCGTTCAGGGCAACACCGAGACCACTCGGGACTACATCCAGAGGTGGATCACACTCCACAACTCGGTCGAAGGAGTCTCCGAGTTCCAGGCCATTCACGCCTTCAAGCAAGGGGCCAAGTACAAGGAGTTAAGTCTCAAGTTGGCAAGGTCACCGCACATCACCTCACTCGGGAAGTTGATGAAGATAGCAAACAAGTATGCCAATGGCGAAGAAGAAATCCGGCAGAAGAATCAGCAGCACAGAGGAGGCGGCAGCTCGGCGCCGAACCCAAAGCAGAAGACCACAAACAACAAGAGAAAGGCGGAAGACGCCCCAACAGACGCATAGCTGGAGGCGGTAGCAAACGCTTCGGGACTTCATGGCAAGGGTCAAGCACGAAAGGAGTGGAAACCGCGGCAGAAAAAGCCGTCCAATAGCGATGAGGTTCTGGATCAGCCCTGTCCTCTCCACACCACCCGCGATGCCGAGGGAAAGGTGGTTATCCCAAAGCATACAGCTCGGCAGTGCCGCCTGATCAAGAGAGCAGCCCAGAACGCAAGAACAGGCCCCCAGCAAGATAAGGAGACTGGGAAAAAGAAAGCACCCAGCCTGGAACTGGACAGCGAGGGTTTCCCGCGGGAAGACGGAGTGCTGGTCGTCTTCGCAATACGAGAGTCGAAGAGGGTGGAAAAGATAAGATTCAGAGAAGTCAACTCGGCGGCTCCGGCAGTTCCGAGTTACATGAAATGGGCCGATGTCCCAATCACTTTCGATCAGTCAGACCACCCCCCTCACATTCCTCACCCGGGAAGACACGCCCTGATTGTGGACCCTTTGCTGGAAAGGGAAAATGGTAACTTCAGGATCAGGAATGTCTTGATGGACGGCGGCAGCGGAATTAACATCCTGTATGCAAGCACTCTGAAGAGCATGAACATCCCGATGTCCAAACTCGACAAAAGCTATCTGGAATTTCATGGGATAATCCCGGGGAAAAAGGCGTACTCACTCGGAATGATCTCCCTCAATGTGGTCTTCGGTACTCCGAGTAACTTCCGGAAAGAGAGAATCACCTTTGAAGTAGTGGACTTCCCAAGTGCATATCATGCTTTACTCGGAAGGCCGGCCTACGCAAAATTTATGGCTATCCCCTGTTATTTCTACCTGAAGCTCAAGATGCCCGGCCCTCACGGCGTGATCACTGTCTCAGGAGACTACAAGCAAGCCGAAGACCTGCTGCAGAAAGGCTCCCTGATAGCTGATCAGCAGATGGCCGAGGTCGAATTGGCTGAATAAAAGAAAGCCGCCGACTCGTCCGAGTTGTTGCAGCCAAAGAAGACATCTTCATTCGAGTCGGCCGGGGAGACCAAGAGGGTACAGATACACCCCACAGATGAAGGCAAGTACACCAACAACGCTGCCGATCTGGATCCCCAATAGGAACTCAAGCTCGTCAACTTCCTCCGTGAGAATTGGGACATCTTCACGTGGAAGCCCGCCGATATGCCATGAGTCCCAAGGGAGTTGGCCGAGCACAAGTTACATGTAGATCCGAAATCAAGACCGGTAAAAGAGTCCCTCCGACGGTTTTCCTCTGAGAAAAGGAAGGCTATCGGGCAGGAGATAGCTAGACTGTTAGCTGCTGGATTCATTAGGGTAATCTTCCACTCCGAGTGGTTAGCAAATCCTCTAATGGTTCCGAAGAAAGATAAATCTTGGAGAACTTGTGTTGATTTTCGTCATATCAATAAAGTTTGTCCAAAAGACCATTTCCCTCTTCCTCGTATTGACCAGATTGTGGACTCCACATCAGGTTGCGAGAGATTATGTTTCCTCGATGCATACTCGGGTTACCATCAAATCCGACTATATGAACGAGACGAGCTCAAAACGGCGTACATAACCCCATTCGGATGTTTCTGTTACATTACGATGCCATTCGGACTGAGAAATGCAGGCGCCACATACCAACGCATGATGCAGAATTGTCTGATCTGGCAGATCGGCAGAAACGTGGAAGTCTATGTGGATGAAATCGTGATCAAGTCGGCTAAAGGGAGTAGCTTGCTAGCCGACCTAGCCGAAACTTTTCAGAGCATCCGAGCTTACAGCATCAGGCTTAACCCTGAAAAGTGCGTTTTTTGCGTGCCAGCAGGGAAGCTACTCGGATTCATGGTCTCTGAACGAGGGATAGATGCCAACCCGGAAAAAATCGCGGCAATTCAGAACATGAAGCTTCCCAAGCAGCTCCGAGACGTCCAAAAGATAACAGGCTGCCTCGCAGCACTCAGTCGGTTTATTTCCAGATTGGGAGAGAAAGCCCTACCTCTCTACCAACTGATGAAAAAATCGCCAAATTTCATCTGGACGGAAGAAACTCAAATCGCTTTCGAAGAACTCAAAAAGCAACTATCAACTCGGCCAGTCCTGGCGGCACCCCAGGAAAAAGAGCCGCTCTTGTTGTATATTGCTGCCACAAGCCGAGTTGTTAGCGTAGCCATAGTGGTGGAGAGAGAAGAAGAAGGAAAATCATAGAAAGTACAAAGACCGGTGTACTACATCTCCGAAGTCCTCACACCATCCAAGAAGAGATACCCTCACTACCAGAAGATAGCAATGGGGATTTACTTGGCGTCTCAGAAGCTCGCGCATTACTTCCAGGATCATTCCATCACAGTGGTCTCTGAAGCTCCCCTGGCAGAAATTATGAACAACAGATATTCAACAGGCAGAATAGAAAAATGGAGTTTGGACCTACTCCCCTTTGACCTCAATTACCAAGCTAAGAAAGCAATCAAGTCACAAGCACTGGTGGACTTCCTAGCCGAGTGGATTGAGGTCCAACATCCCCCACAGCCAACACCAGAACATTGGACGATGTTCTTTGATGGCTCCAAGATGCTACATGGCGTAGGGGCAGGGGTGGTACTAGTATCACCCAGAAAGGATGAGATGAGATACGCCCTCCAAATCCATTTCCCAGCAACAAACAACGAAGCCGAATATGAAGCTCTCCTGTATGGTATGCGAGTGGCTATCTCCCTCAGAGTTAGGAGACTTATGGTATTCGGAAATTCAGACTAGGTAATCAACCAAGTAATGAAAGAGTGGGACATCCGAAGCCCAGCAACGACAACCTACTGTGTAGCAGTGCGAAAATTGGAGAAAAAATTTGATGGGCTGGAGCTCCATCACATCCCAAGGGTTAAGAATCAGGAACCAGATGACCTAGCCAAATTGGGTTCCACCCGCGGACAGATCTCACCAGGGATCTATCTGTAACACTTACATTCCCCAATAGTTAAGGAGGACCCTTTCCTGGAAGCCGATCCGGACATGCTGCCTGACAAGAACATCCCCAACAAAGAAAACATACCCGCAGTAGTTGACATGGTGTTTGATGTGGAGGTCATTCCCCCCGAGTGGACACGCCCAATCCTTGACTATCTGCAAAAACAAGAGTTGCCCGATGACGAGATAGAAGCCAAACAGATCGTCCGCAAGTCCAAGTCTTACTCGGAGATCAATGGAGAGCTGTACAGGAACAGCATCACTCATGTCCCCCAGCGATGCATCTCCGAGGAAGAAGGCCGCTGCATACTACAAGAAATCCACTCGGGAGATTGTGGTCATCATGCCTCAAGTTGGACGTTAGTGGCAAAAGCTTTCCGAGCTGGTTTCTTCAGGCCCGACGCCCTCAGCGATGCTCGGTACATCGTGGACCACTGCGACGGCTGCCAGTTTTATGCCAACCAGCCCCGCAAGCTAGCTTCCGAGCTGAAGACAATCCCCCTAGCCTGGCCATTTGCAGTATGGGGATTGGATATGCTCGGACCACTCCGAACAGGGAAGCACGGCTTCACTCACATTCTTGTCGCCGTAGACAAGTTTACAAAATGGATAGAAGCAAAACCTATCAAAAACCAAGACTCCGCCACAGCCGTCAGCTTTATGCAAGGCATCATACATTGGTTCGGCGTCCCGCATGACATCATTACTGATAATGGATCGAACTTCAACTCGGCCGAATTTAAGAAATTCTGTTGGTCCAATGGCATCCAGGTCAACTTCGCCTCAGTCGCACACCCACAGTCCAATGGCCAAGTCGAGCGAGCCAACGGACTAATACTCAAAGGAATCAAGCCTCGGCTACTTCGGGAACTAAAAGAAGCAGCGGGCGCCTGGGTTGATGAACTCCCCTCAGTCTTATGGGGATTGCGCACAACTCCCAATCGCTCAACTCGGTCAACCCCCCTTCTTCCTCGTCTATGGATCAGAAGCAGTCCTTCTGAGTGACCTCAAGCACAACGCACCCCATATAAGCCAGTACACAGAAGCTGAAGCTGAAGAAGCGCGACAAGACGGCGTCGACCTCTTAGAGGAGTAGCGAAATTTAGCTCTCACCCGCTCGACGTTTTATCACCAAGACCTTCGCCGATACCACGACCGACACGTCCGAGCTCGCTCCTTCCAAGAGGGTGACATGGTATTTCGCATGAAGCAAACCTCGGACCACACATTAGCTCCCCCATGGGAAGGCCTGTTTGTCATCTCCAGAGTACTGCACAATGGGGCCTATCACCTGTATGATGTAACTAATAAGATAGAAGAGCCTCATGCATGGAACGCCCAGTTACTGCGCTGATTCTATGCGTGAGCACGCTTGTAAGATATGAATAAATATTACTTGTACGCCTAGTGCGCCTTACTCAATTCGCTTTCATTACTTAAAAAGAAGTTTTCTTCCTAGCTGCGCGCAGCTCGGACGAAAACTATCAATCAGGTTCTCCATCCGAGCTGTGCGCAGCTCAGACGAGAACTTAGAAAACTTATGTTAAGTGCTTACCAACGCCCCAAAGGCTTGAGGAAGCACAACATCATCTACATTGAGGACCTTGTATACAAGATCTTCAATAGAAAAAAATTCTAAGTACTTTCAAGCCTCAAGAGGCTTGCGGGTTGTTTAAAGCTATAAAAACAGGTTTTCTTCCGAGCTGCGCGCAGCTCGGACGAAAGCTATCAATCAGGTTTTCCATCCGAGCTGTGCGCATCTCAGACGAGAACTTAGAAAACTTATGTTAAGTGCTTACCAACGCCCCAAAGTCTTGAGGAAGCACAACATCATCTGCATTGAGGACCTTGTATACAAGATCTTCAATAGAAAAGTTTTCTAAGTACTTTCAAGCCTCAAGAGGCTTGGGGGCTGCTTAAAGCTATAAAAAGAGGTTTTCTTCCGAGCTGCGCGCAGCTCGGGTGAAAGCTATCAATCAGGTTTTCCATCCGAGCTGTCAGCAGCTCAGACGAGAACTTAGAAAACTTATGTTAAGTGCTTACCAATGCCCCAAAGGATTGAGGAAGCACAACATCATCTGCATTGAGGACCTTGTATACAAGATCTTCAATAGAAAAAAATTCTAAGTACTTTCAAGCCTCAAGAGGCTTGGGGGCTGCTTAAAGCTATAAAAACAGGTTTTCTTCCGAGTTGCGCGCAGCTCGGACGAAAGCTATCAATCAGGTTTTCCATCCGAGCTGTGTGCAGCTCGGACGAGAACCTAGAAAACTTATTTTAAGTGCTTACCAACGTCCCAAAGGCTTGAGGAAGCACAACATCATCTGCATTGAGGACCTTGTATACAAGATCTTCAATAGAAAAAATTTCTAAGTACTTTCAAGCCTCAAGAGGCTTGGGGGCTGCTTAAAGTTATAATAACAGGTTTTCTCCCGAGATGCGCGCAGCTCGGACGGAAACTATCAATCAGGTTTTCCATCCGAGCTGTGCGCAGCTCGGACGAGAACTTAGAAAACTTATGTTAAGTACTTACCAACGCCCCAAAGGCTCGAGGAAGCACAACATCATCTGCATTGAGGACCTTGTATACCAGATCTTCCAGTCTAAGTAAACTTGGGGGCTGCTTAAAGCGATAAAAACAAGATCTCTTCCGAACCATGCACAGCTCGAGTAACAACTTCGAAAATTTATACAAAAAGAAGGGCAAATCGGAAGAAATATTCGTTTCAAACAAAGAAACAAAGTACGAGTTCATCAACCACACGAAGGAGTGTCACGACACAACCACACAGTGCAACTTATTACAAATCCACTCGGCATCCCGAGGCAAATATCAAACCAGTGTTTTTAACCATGCTCCATTCATTCATCGCCCGCCTCGTCCGACTCACTGGTTACACCAGTTGACTCAACGAAGAAATCCTGATCGGGCATCAGGGCAATTCGGCTAGCAGTTTCAGCATAGCGCGACAGGAAGGAGGTGCAGCTCTGACCTTCTTTCGGATCTCCACCACCAACTCGCTCAAGATTATGGACCCGCTCCGTAAAATGCGCCTTGGTCAAAGCCAGTGCATAATTCGCACCGCTCCGTGCCCCTGAGCGTTTCCAGCGGGCCACCTGATGTGGAGCCTCCTAGAGAATGGGTACAACAGTATCTAGCTTCACTCTGTTCTCTTCATCAGGCGACAGCTTTCTCTTTAAAGCCAGGGTAGAACCCATAACCTCTTCAGCAAATTTCTTTGCTTTGGCGCACCTCATAGTCAGCAATCCCCGAGCCAAAGCAAATTCCGTGGTCACTGGAGTATAGTTATCTCTCTTCATGATCTCTGCAAAGTCAGCCATACGCGCCCGCTCAGCATCTGGATCTGTACCATATGCAGCACCAAGAGAGAAGATGAGTAAGCAATCTAAGAATGGGCAATGGGTCCTTAACATAGCTCGAACAATCAAATACTCACCAGACAAGGTCTCACTGAAAATGGCGAACCGCCTAGCGCAATACTCTTCAGATGCCTTCACCGCCTTCCGAGTGGTTTCCAACTCGGCTTCATGCTTCTTCACATCCTCGGCAGACAGCTCGGAAAGTTTTTGCAAGTCAGACTCCAGCTTAGAGATGCAAGCCTCATTCTCCTTCACCGCCTATTTGTAGTAATGGAGACTAGTCTCCAAAGCTTTGTGAGCCTTGGATCGTTTCTCAACCTGGTCTATTTCCTTCTTCATCTTGGCCACAAAATCATCGTTCTCCTTAACTTTTGCATCAAAGGCCTTCTTCGCCGCCTCTGCAAGAAAAATTTCAGACGCAAGAACAAGAGGAAGAAAGATGGCAGTTCGGAACCTCAAGAACTGTTACCATTATCCTCAGCATGATGTTTCTTCAGTTTGTTGTGCTCTTCAAGCAGCGCTTCGTACGCACTCTTGGTAGCAACACTCTCCCCCTCCAGCTTCACGAAGGCCGACCCAAGCTTGCAGGCCTCCTATGAAGACAAGAGGAATACAACAATCAAATAAAAATCTCCTATAAAAAGACTCCGAATAACTTCACAAAGTTACTCGGAGCCTTGGGGGCTACACCCAGTGGGTGCACTAAGAAGTGCTACCACTGGAAGATCAATCAAATAAAAACCTCATATAAAAAGTGCTCCCACTGGAAGTTAATCAAAATAAAACCTCCTATCAAAAGACTCCGAATAACTTCACAAAGTTACTCGGAGCCTTGGGGGCTACACCCACTGGGTAGGAAAACTTACGTAAGTACTTACGTGCATGTTGGACTTCACCAACTCAGCCTCAGATGCCAGTTCTCGCAGCCGCAGCTCAAAATGGGTCGCCTTGACCAAGGACTCCTTCAATCCGCCAATGATAGCACTCTGCACTGGGGCTCCGACGGGAATGCCCCCCGAACTAGTAGGCTCACTGTGACATCCTGACTTAATAGGAATGATAGACTACTCATATCAACAAGGTGCACCTTCTTTTCCAGGAGCCCAGATCCAAAGAACTCCAAAGTTAAGCGTGCTTGTCTTGGAGAGATTTGAGGATGGGTGACCGACCGGGAAGTTGTTCCCGGGTGCGCACGAGTGAGGACAAAATGCGCAGGAAAGACTAGTGTTGGTCTGTGAGGACAGTCTAGACCCCGCCAGGCGTACGCCGGGAACCGGTGGGTGTGGTCGGGGCGTTACAAATGGTATCAGAGCCGACCCTTGCGGTTATACGGGCGTGTGTGGGTCAGTGCGCGAACATGTGTGACATGTGTCGGCACTGGACGCACAGACGTGTGCCAAGAGGGAACGTTCCTGTGGGCCGATGAGGACATCTGTTCCTTTGAGTGGGGGTGTATGTGACATCCTGACTTAATAGGAATGATAGACTACTCATATCAACAAGGTGGACCTTCTTTTCCGGGAGCCCAGATCCAAAGAACTCCAAAGTTAAGCATGCTTGGCTTGGAGCGATTTGAGGATGGGTGACCGACAGGGAAGTTGTTCCTGGGTGCGCACGAGTGAGGACAAAATGCGCAGGAAAGACTAGTGTTGGTCTGTGGGGACAGTCTAGATCCCGCCAGGCGTACGCCGGGAACCGGTGGGTGTGGCCGGGGCGTTACACTCACCCCTTCGAACAGCCGCCGAGGTGACAGAGGTCTCCTTAACAACCTCCCCAGCTGGAGCATCGGGTGCGGCAGCTCGGGAACCAGCCCCAGAGGCTACCATTCCCTCAGGAATAGTCACCTCAGGAGGAGTGACCCCAGCAGCGGCAGACTTAGTAACAATCCGAGCTGGATCAACAGTAGGGTCAACATCCATGTCTGCAGCAGAAACAACAAGCGATTAATAACGAAAGATGACAAATGTCTCACCAAAGAAAACAACGAAAAGTTCTCACTAACAGCCGTAGTATCTTCTGGAATAGCGCCCATCCCAGGAAAGTCAGTCACCTCACAAGTGCTAGCGTCCTCCATAGCTTCGGCCTCGGGATCCTCCTCGATCGCAAGCAACGTCTTGGAACCATTCGGACGAACACTGCAAAATGAGACAGCTAAGGATGAGCCTGAGAAACTAACAGAGCCTTAAAACACGCGATAACCAACAACATTACGGGTGAACGGTATTCAAGCTATGCCTTGGGGGAGCAACCCTGGCCGAACCAGATCCAGCCCCCTTGGCCTTTTCAATAGCAGCACCTCCTGCGGGATTAGCCTCTCGGCCCCCAAGAGTGACAAGTTTCTTCCTCTTCATGGGCGCCACCTTCCCAGAGCTGAGGCCCAAGGGAGGAAGCTTCCTGCTGTCCTCTTCACCACTCGGAGTATGACCCCTTTCACGGGTCCGAGTAAGCCCCTCCCGCGCTGACTCGCGGTCCTGGTTATTCTACGAGCGTTGCTCGGACGCTGCCTGAACCCAAGCCACCTCGGACTCCAGCTCCTCCCCCACCTCAACTCCGACCCCCACGCCAGCAGTACTATCTTCATCCTCCTCGGCGGGATGCTGCGGAGCCAGAGGAATAGGGCTGCGAAACTGGGTAAAATCCTAGCAATAAACAAAGAAGTCCGAGTTAAAGCCAACAAATGAAGCACATTCAAGATACATATGACTCAGCATACCAAGGTGGGAGGATTGTCGACGCCGAGGGGTATCACTCGGCCAGTTGTCTGAAGCCCCTGGGTCACGCTTGTTATTATCTTCATCTGAAGTTAAAACTCATCCAAGGGCATCTCAGTATTACTGTAGCGGGTGTCATCCTGCAACCCGGAGTATGTCCACATCCCTCGAGCTCAGGCCTAGAGCGGCTGGATCTTCCGAATCACGAAAGCAGCTATCAAATCTATGGAGTCTAGACCATTCTTCTTCAACCTGATGACTTCACGCATCAAGGGGAGCACCTGCTCCTTATCAGCATTGGTGTGTCGGGGGTTCCAGCCCTGAGAGTTGGTCAGCCTAACGTCCGAGTAAGGAGGCAAGGTACGCACCCCCGGCTCCTCGGCCACTTTGCAGTAAAACCAGCTTTTCTGCCAGTTCTTGACAGAATCAGGAACACAAGAAGCAAAATACTGCACTCCCTGCTTCTTGGCCAAAAACAGACCGCCAGAAAGATGATTAAACTCAACTCCGCCGCCCTCCCCAGGCTTCTTCGCCTTCTGAGGCTTGATGGCGTATATGCTACGGAAGAGATGCCAGTGGGGCTCTATGCCTAAAAATCCCTTGCAAAGGGTGAAAAATCTGGAGAGAAGGGTAACCGCGTTGGGAACAATGTGGTGAAGCTGAGCGCCCGTGAAAGCCAAAAAGTCCAAGAAGAAAGGATGTGGGGAAGAGAAAAGCCGAGATCCACATGCGAAAGTAAAATTACTCTCTCACCATCCCACGGTGCAGGCTCGTCTTCCCCCGCCGCGGGAAGACGACAACCCTCGCGGGGAACCAGGCCGGCGTCTTGGTACCCCAGCAGCATGTCTTCCGTCACGATCGACTGCAGCCACTCCCCCGCAGACATGGTTGCGGTGGCGGCAGAGGGGCAGTGCGAATGACGACCTCCCAGGATGGACCTCGAGCGGCCGGCGGAGAAGTCTCTACGGCGAGATTCAGCAGGCAGAGGAAGAGGCGGAGCGGGAACGGCTGCGCAGGGGGGAAATGAGTGGAGATGTTCCAAACCGTAAGGCAGGGGGCCTTTTTCTATCTCAAGGTAGCAACCGCCTCGCGTCAGATCCGCACCCCACAAATGGGCTTGCCGGTTTCCCTTCCCCATAAAAACCGCCCCACTTCCCCATAATCCCTCCCACTTCCCCCGCGGGCAGTTAATTATTATTATCTTATGAAACCGCTGCGGGAATCGAGGAGACAAACCCAAGCAGTGCGCCCACTCACCTGAGCAAGAAGATTCTCTGACAAGATAAAATATTTTGGAAAAAACCAAATCTGGTTTCAACCACTCGGAAGATGCGAGGCAGAGCACCAACCAAACTCTCTGAGTATGCCACCACTCGGAAGAAAACGCAAAGCTCCTGCAGCATCCGAGTAAGCTGTCACTCGGAAGTGCCGCGAAAGGACCCACTCGAAGATTCCTCGCAAGACGAAGAATACCGCACCCGGTTACTCGGGCGAAATTCCGAATAGCCAACTCGCTGGTGGCCCATGTCTGACGTAGAATGCCAGGCCGCCGATAAGACCCGGCACAGGGGGTAAAGAATCAATGTCCCACGTGGCATGGCCTAGGACTCGGCACGATGTCCTAGGACATTGAACTTTACAAATTTGGTTCATATGGAGTTTAAGTCCTTTTACTCCGAGACACGCCTTCCGAGGCCTCAGTCCACCTCTTCCGAGAGACGTTTGAGTGTCGCCAATTTTTTTCGCTAACCTGCCCAACTCTCGCTCGAGGGAAAAGTTCGAACATCAATAAAGCCCTTCCGGGCCTCTTACTGAGTTCAATCTTCGCATACCTCAGAAAGACTAGATGTCAGCCAACTCACTTACGAGCACCTGAAAGCGCTTGGGGGCTACTATCGTGGTAATACTAAAGGCATACCCCTAGGCGAGGGAAACCCAGGGGTATCCTTAAGCCCTGGGTTTGCCCCAAAAAACACACACCAAGCAAAATAAGATCAACCAAAAACACGAAGCATTGGCAGCTTCCGAATAACATGTCACTCGGAGACCAGGAGTCGCTTACTCGGAAGCTCAGCAAGATCCAAGTAGAGCGATACTCGGTAATGACCGGCGAGCCCCCCCCCCCACTACTCGGAAGATGGAAAACGCAACGGACAGGAGGCATTTAATGCTGCAGGCGTTCTTCCCTCCTTTATTAGTAGTAATGGGCTGACCATTTTGTAATTAAGTATGTATTTAATCTTGTAATTAAGACCCATTTATGCCAGGGAATTAAGGAGGCAGGGGCGCACTCTATATAAGCCACCCCCTCCCCTCTGGCATGGGCACGCGCACACTTTTTCCACTTCTCAGTATTCTGAAGGAAGAACACCCCAGTAAGCCTGGGACAGGACTAAGGTTTTTATCTCTACGGAGAGGCCTAACCTGTATAATCCTCTTGCACCAACCCACTCTACGTACAGATTCATTTAGCTCCTTTCATACCCCTATACTCATTGTCAGATTTATATCCACGATAATGACCTACTCTCCCAAGTAAGTCATTCTCTCGCCGCCGTAGCATATATGCTTTCTTAGCTTTCTTCCATTGTCCTCTTTCAACATTCCTTTTGGATTGTTTTAATTATGCAGTGAGCATGAAGACTGCATGCTCCTCTTCTTTTCACCGCAACACTCGCATGCCGTGATAGTTTTGGATGATGCTCTCGCCGGCTACAAAAAATCCGGAGGCAAGATCGTGAAGCACAAGTACAAGAAGAATCAGCCTGGCATGAGCGTGTTCAACCACGTAACGTAGTTCCCGTGCGTCAAGAAGCCGACTGGCAGTGTGAGGGATGCGTACTACGCCCTCCATCACATGCGGGCGATTGTATAGGAAGAGCGCAACCTTACGCTGCCAAGTCATCTCAAAACACGGGCCAAAAGGAAGGCGGCAATCGCCGATGCAAATCTTAGGCAGGAGTTCGTTCACATCCAAGGGGAGATGGCGAATATCATCCGTCATGAAGTACAGATGAAGGGGTCGATCTTCCACTGCAACATTGCACCATCCAATGGGGAGATAGAAGCCCACCTAAAGGCCTTGCGTGACACTAGGCCTTTCATGACGAAAGAAGGATGCCGCCCATTCCCTGACCCGAGTCACAAGTGATGACGATCGATGTGATTTTCATGCTACATTGTTTAATGCTTAGCGTTGTTAGATCCGAACAATATTGATGATTTGTGTTCTAAATAACTTTATCTCTGTCGCACAAACACTTTTCCATCTTTGTATAAATGTATCATGCATCATTTTGGCTATGCTACTAGTTTAGTTGATCATTTCTTATTTAAGTTGTGTTGTGTGTATGTATCTTCCTATATGCTTAAACAATAAACGTGGTCATTGATGCCATTGTCATTCACACTCACTTGTTTGCTGCAACAGATCGATCAAAATGATCAACATTATCAAGATGGAGTGAAGAAAACAATACTCGAAGATTAGTTTTCGGGTTTCATTTTATTTCATTTGTATGAACTTGTATTCGATACTTGTAAACAATACTCGAAAACATGTAATGCTTTCTCTAGTTCTGTAATGCTTCTATTTATGTAATAATTTCTGTGATTCCATTTATGTAATTGTTTCTGTATTTTCTTTTCTTTTTCTGTAGCCTCTAGTTCTGAAATGCGCCACCCATATGGTCATAGGGGTGGCGCATTTCGAAATGCGCCACTGATACAGATTGGAAACTCTCCTCGTTGGTTACCCCAAGTGGAAGGTGAGATGCAGTGTAGCAGCAAGTTTCCCTTAGCAAAGATGCTAAGGTTGAGTATCGAACCAGTAGGACTCCAAGAGATACAAGTAGGTATCACGGCGCTTGACATGGACCTGCACACAGATACAAATAACTTTTCTCCCAACGAGTACAGAGGAGTTGTCAATTCCTTCGTCCTTGCTGTTTACAAAGGATCAACGCAAGAGATGAAAGTGGAACTGAAAGTAAACTAAGGGCGTAAACAATAATGTGAAGATGGAACGGGGTCCCGTGATTTTCACTAGTGATGTCTCTCTCCCAAAAGACGATAAAAATGCTAGCGAGGTAAACAAATCACAGCTGGGCAATTGACAGAATTATGAAGGCACCGCAATGCTAACTATGCTGCAAAGAAAGGAAGGGCTCAAAATCAATGGGCAGTACGCCAAGGTAAGTAGACCGAAATCCAACTGCATCTACTACGAATCATCCACCTTGAGATATCTATCCAGAACATCTCGCTGGTATTAAGTTGTGAATCCCACCCAAAGTGTAAACTCAAAGAAAAAGACAAGTGCATTAAAAGAACTTTGCGTGAAGTAAACAATCCTTGCACCCGCGGGTACAAGCACCGTTGTTTTATCCCTGGTGGCAACAGCACATCCCCTAGTCTCATGTTTCTGTCACTCAAGCTAGACATGAAGGGGCTGAACCCACAATCAAGCATAACGCTCCCTCTTGGAGTTGCAACAAACTACTTGGCCAAAGTAAAATACTGCAACGGAGAGCACGCAATAATTTACTCAAGAACAATATATAAAAGAGAAGAACTAAATATATTACTCAGCATAGCAACAGCAGAAAATTACAAAGGTGCCTCGATCATGTGAGGCAGCTCACGAGGTCTCTAAAGTGGAAGCACAAAGATGGGAGAGGAACATCACATAGCTACTGGTCACGGACCCATGGTCCGATGGGGACTACTCAGGGTACATCTGGGAGCCCCGATCTTGAAATGGCGGAGGCGGTGGTACAGAGGCGAGTTCGCCGAAAAGAGATCTGTATTAGGGGTTTCCACCCCAAGGGCTAAATATAGGCGGAGGGGGGTGTCGAGGAGACCCACCAGGCAGCCAGGAGGCCTCCTGGCGCGGCCTAGGGTTGGGCCGCGCCAGGGACCCTCCTGTTCTCCTGGTGGTGCCCCCCCACCGCTAGGTTGGTGATTCCGTAAGCTTCTGGGTCGCTGATTTTTTATCTGATTTTTCCGGATTTTTTGGAGCACTTTTAATGCCCGGAAAACCTGAAATACAAAAACAGCAGAAAACAGCAACTGGCAAAGTGTATGAAAAGTGTATGAAAGATCAAGCAAAACATGGCAAAGTCACACAAAACATGCATGGAGCAAGCCGAAATTATAGATACGTTTGGGACGTATCAACATCCCCAGGCTTAATTCCTGCTCGTCCTCGAGTAGGTAAATGATAACAAGCATAATTTCTTTGGAGACATGCCACACAACCATATAAGGACTTTTAAGTAAAGCAATCAAAGCATGCAATTCAATTCAAGTCTTAACAAGCGAGAGTCTATATTAGCATTGACACAAGTAACAAAAGAACAAAAGGTGCAAGAGCTCTCGCTGTTCGTGACTCGAATGTCTCCAGATGGTGTTTGCGTGCAAGCAGGGGACTGGGAAAAAGAGAGAAAAAAGGTTGTTGAGAACAACTATCTACTAAAGTTTCACACTTAGTCTCCTTTGGATTCTTATCTTGAATCGTCCCCAGACCACTAGCCAGGTACAAGTCAAACTGATCCACTCCCTTTCGAAATTTTGAGCACTCATGCAATGGATGAGCGTGAGCAAGAAAGTTGACACCTAAAAGGCGAAACAGAAAGAAGGTGGAGGAGGAAGACAAAAAAGGTGTGAAAAGCTTACATAAATGAGGACAATCATAGGCAAGAGAAGGCCATATGATAGATATGATGTGAGGAGTAGGGATTTCCATGCAACGGATGCACATGTGAGCTAAAAGCTCTCCCGGGGAATTAGTGGGGGTGCATCTAACATGCTTGCTCAAGAAGACCTAGAGCTCGTTTGAGGAGGCTCGTCATTGGAATATACAAGCCAAGTTCTATAGTGTGAAGGTCCCCACATAGCTATATGCATGATGATGATCTGTATGGAGTACAAGGGATAGAGGATGAAGTACTAGTGTGGATCTCTCAAAAGGAATAGTACTGTGCCCCCTTCTCTCTTTTTATTTTTTATTTTTCTCTTTTTTCTATTTTTGTGTGTTTTTGGTGGCCTCGATGGCTCTTTCTATTTAACTCTCATTTGTCTTCTTTGGAATCTTTTGATTTTCTCCTCTTTGTGATCTTTTCCTCACTTTAGGGGCAACACTCTATATTTTACAAGAACATAGGAGATCTTTCACACTTTACAAAGGTACTCACATAAAGAAGATATAACTATCATGATGCAAATGTATGCCTCTGCTAGGATAGCAGGATATGCAATGATACTAGCGCGTCATGTAGCAATGATTAGGGCAAGGCCCAACTAGCATGCGGCTCATCGATCAAGCAAGTAGCATGTATGACAGGAGGATCAAGACATGAGAAGGTGGATGTTGCATGGCAATGTATCTCGGAAAGGCTATGGAAATGCCTTGTATGTAGGTATGGTGGCTGTTTTGAGGAAAGATATAAAGAGGTTTATGATGATAGAGCATATCGTGCGAAGGGTTTGGATGTACCGGCGAAGTATGCGCCAACTCTCAAGATGAGAAAGGGCAATGCACGGTACCGAAGAGGCTAGAAAGTATAGGTGGGTGGAAGTGTCAACATTAGAATACTCACATTAGTCCGAAGAACTCATGCACTTATTATCGGTAACTCTCAATATAATCAGGAGGTTCACAAAGAGACAAGTACCCCCAGGAGGAGTGTATGGGGGTTTGGTTATCCTTGCGCATCCTCGACTCATGGTACGTGAGTGTTCTCTAATATTGGAACCCTCCAGAGGTTAGTGATCCATCTAGTAGCTAGAGTTCTCAACAGGGTTTTTTTGTTTTCGAAAAACACATGGATTGCCCAAAATACGACATCTATCACTAATAGGCTCGAGCTCTTGACACCAAAAGTTCAAACATTACTCTGTCAATACCTCAAAACTATTGCAAGTTACAACTGCAAAGAGAATAGAAACTTCAACTACCTACTTATAGTCAAGACACAAAACTCAGTGCAACAGGCAAACTCTCTAACACGATAAAACATGCAACCTATAGAAAGTTCAACCTAAAAGAAAAGAAAATCTCTAGAAAAAACTAAAGCACTACAACTACACAGAGCAGCAGCTAAGAAAATAAAAAGAAGAACTCACAGCTAAAAGAATAAGCATGAAAATCCTATGAGGAGTTCTAGTTCAAGCGGAGAGTGTATCTCTCCCACAGAAAAGAGTAAGCTGGGGTCTAACTTGTTACTACAGCAAACAAAGCTAAAGAAATCTAAAAATAAAACCTAAGAGCGAGACGCTACAAGCATAGCACATAACGCATGAAGTGATAAAAATATAGTGCAATGAGAGATGAACTGATAATTATTGATGAAGAAGGGATGCACGGGGGCATCCCCAATCTTAGATGTTGAGTCTCCTTGAATATTTTTTGGGGTTGCACATGGGCATCCCCAAGCTTGAGCGTTTGACACTCCGAGATCTTCTTTCATCATCTTCTATCGCGCACTTGAAAACTCCCTTCATACATAACTCATTGTAGACTGATTAGAGAGGTTAGTACCCTATTAAAATAATTTTTCCCTTACTGTAAATAAAGATATTTCTTGAAGAGCTACTGTTTCTCAAGATTGCCAAAAAGTTTTTGCAAAGAAAAAGCAAGCTTAAGGTTTGAAAAAGTAAAGAGAGACAAAACGTGGCAGAATCTGTGAAAAACAGAACAGTAGGTAGTAAATATTTTTTTAGGGATACTTCTGCAACTCAAATAAACAAACTCGGAACATAAGAAAGTTTCGTAATTGTATAGGTCATGCTGTGTAAAAAATTTAGCTCAAAAAGATGAACTGGTATTTTTCTCTGATTTTTCTAGTCACGAGGACAGAATCTGTTTTCTGGACAGCATGTCACAACTTTCACTTCCCTTGTCGTATGAGGCTATAAAAGGCACAAAGCTTGAAAAGTAAGATACAATGATATTTCCACAGTAGTAACAATCATCAAGACCACTAAGAACAGAAGGAAAGAAAAAATAAAAACCTAAATTCGTTGCGGGTTGCATCCCGAAAGCGCTTCTTTAGAGCCATTTGCTAGTCTTAAAGCAGAAGATCAAGTATTTTCAAGAAAATAACTAGCCCGTGTAACGGACTCGAAAGGTAACTTAATCTTTTTCCTAGGGAAGTGTACCATCCCTTTCTTGAGAGGGAATTGGAATTTTATAATCCCTTCTTTCATTTCAATAACAACACCAACTGTGCGAAGAAAAGGACGTCCCAAAATAATTAGACAAGAAGGTTCACGTTCAATGTCCATAATAGTAAAATCAACGGGAACATAATTGTCATTGAAAATGATAAGAACATCGTAGATCTTCCCCAAAGGCTTCTTTACGGAAGAATCAACGAGACAAACACGAAAAGCACAAGGATCAAAAGGTTTCAATTCAAGCATATCATACATTCTTTTGGGCATAACACAGGTACTTGCTTCCACATCACAAAGAGCATAACAAGAGAAGTTATTCAATTTGATTTTTATCATAGGATCCCAACCATGTTCTAGCTTCCTAGTTATGGAGGCTTCTAGTCTAAGCTTATCCTCCCTAACTTTGATTAGAGCATTGGTAATATGCTCTGTGAAGGCAAGATTAAGTGTGCTAGTGTGGGGGTCTCTAGACATCTTATGTAACAAACCAATAACTTCAGATAAAGTGCAGTTGTCAAAGTCTAGGTCACTACTATCTATCAAGGACGTAGTGACATTATTTAGGCTCACTTGTTTGAAAGCCTCTATGTTCATAGAGGTTTCTTCATCTATGGTTGAGGTGGTAGCATCACCATTGGTAGGTCCAGTGGGACTAGGGGTGTGATGGGTGCTAACAGTTTGGACATCCTCAACTACTTCGATAGTGGCTACTGTGTGGTAGGTAGGAAGGCTCTTAATTCTATCTTCTTCCTCTTTTTCTCTAGCCCAACCCTCTTTAAGTTTAGCCATCATCCTAATGTTTTCATTAATTTGCAATTGGATAGCATTAATAGGAGTGACCTTCCTCTCATCGAGGGGAGAAGTTCTAATTTTAAGTAATTCTACTTCGTGGGCTAAATTTTCTACCTTCGACGAGAGGGTATCTAATTTCTCTTCCACACTCTTGTTGAAGGAGTTTTTGGTAGTGATAAAATCTTTGAGCAAGGTCTCTAGGTCAAAGGTGTAGTTTTTGGTGCTAGGATAAGTGTTGTTGTTCCCATAGTTGTTGGATGGGAAAGGCCTAGGATTATTGCTACCAAAATTACTCCTATAAGCATTATTGTTGAAGTTGTTTCTAGAGATAAAGTTCACATCTACTTGTTCCTGAGCAATCAAAGAATTTAAAGGAACATCCTGAGGATCAATAGCAGCTTGCTTGGTAAGTAGAGACATGATAATGTCAACCTTTTCATTTAGAGAGGAGATCTCCTCGACAGAATTTACCTTCTTACCAGTTGGAGATCTTTCGGTGTGCCACTCAGAGTAGTTCAGCATCATCTCATCAAGTAGTTTTGTGGCAGAACCAAGTGTGGTTGACATAAAAGTTCCTCCCGCGGACGAATCTAACAGGTTCCGCGAGGTAAAGTTCAAGCCTGCATAAAAAGTCTGGATAACCATCCAGGTAGTCCGTCCATGTGTGGGGCAGTTCTTAACAAGAGATTTCATGCGTTCCCAAGCTTGGGCAACTTGTTCATTATCCAATTGTTTAAAATTCATAATAAAGATCCTCAACTGGATAATCTTAGCAAGGGGTAGTACTTCTCGATAAAAGCATCCTTGCACTTATCCCAAGAATCTATGCTATTCTTAGGCAAGGATTGAAACCAGATTTTAGCTTCATCCCTTAAAGAGAAAGGAAAAAGCTTAAGCTTAACAATATCACCATCTACTTCTTTGTACTTTTGCATATCACAAAGCTCAATAAAATTATTTAAATGCAAAGCAGCAACATCTCTAGTACCAGAGAATTGATCTTTCATAACAAGGTTCAGCAAAGCAGGTTTAATCTCATAAGAAGGTGCTGAAGTAGCAGGTGTAGCAATAGGAGTGCAGATAAAGTCACTGTTGTTGTGACTAGTGAAGTCACACAACTTGGTGTTTCCATTGGAACCCATAGTAGCAGCAAAAGTAAAAACTGAAAGGTAAACTAACAAGACTAAAAGGCAAAGATAAAAGATAGTGTGCAACTCCCCTATCTTGTAGACTGGAGTCCCCGGCAACGGCGCCAGAAATTCGCTTGATACAGAGTGGCAACTCTCCTCGTTGGTTACCCCAAGTGGAAGGTGAGATGCAGTGTAGCAGCAAGTTTACCTTAGCAAAGATGCTAAGGTTGAGTATCGAACCAGTAGGACTCCAAGAGATACAAGTAGGTATCACGGCGCGTGACGTTGACATGCACACAGATACAAATAACTTTGCTCCCAACGAGTACAGAGGAGTTGTCAATTTCTCCGGCCTTGCTGTTTACAAAGGATGAACGCAAGAGATAAAAGTGGAACTGAAAGTAAAGACTGAAAGTAAACTAAGGGCGTAAACAATAATGTGAAGATGGACCGGGGTCCCGTGATTTTAACTAGTGATGTCTCTCTCCCAAAAGACGATAAAAGTGCTAGCGAGGTAAACAAATCACAGTTGGGCAATTGACAGAATTATGAAGGCACTGCAATGCTAACTATGCTGCAAAGAAAGGAAGGGCTCAAAAGCAATGGGCAGTACGCCAAGGTAAGTAGACCGAAATCCAACTGCATCTACTACGAATCATCCACCTTGAGATATCTATCCAGAACATCTCGCTGGTATTAAGTTGCGAATCCCACCCAAAGTGTATACTCAAAGCAACAAACAACTGCTTTAAAAGAACTTTGCGTAAAGTAAACAATCCTTGCACCCGCGGGTACAATCACCGTTGTTTTATCCCTGGTGGCAACATCGCATCCCCTAGTCTCATGTTTCTGTCACTCAAGCTAGACATCAAGGGGCTGAACCCACAATCAAGCATAACGCTCCCTCTTGGAGTTTGATACGTCCCAAAAATATCTATAATTTCTGCTTGCTCCATGCATGTTTTGTGTGACTTTGCCATGTATTGCTTGAACTTTCATACACTTTTGAGCATATTTAGAGTAATCTATTAACCAAGTGCACCCATCTGCCAGTTGTTGTTTTCTGCTGTTTTTGTATTTCAGGTTTTCCGGCCATTAAAAGTGCTCCAAAAAATCTGGGAAAATCAGGTAAAAAATCAGCTTCACGGAAGCTTCCGGAAACACCAAAGGAGCGGAGAGGGGCCACCACCAGGAGGCCAGGAGGGTCCCTGGCGCGGCCCTACCCTAGGCCGTGCCAGGAGGCCTCCTGGCTGCCTGGTGGGTCCCCTCGACACCCCCCTTCGCCTATATTTACCCCTCGGGGTGGAAACCCCTAAGAAGGACTCCTCTTCGCAATCTCGCCTCTTTTCCGCCACCACCGCTGTTTCAAGATCGGGGCTGCATGGAGAAGCTGCTCCGGCACCCTGCCGGGAGAAGCTACCCCCTCCGGGAGACCATCCATAGCCATGGACGCCTCCCGTATGTACCGTGAGTAGTTTCCCTTGGACCATGGGTCCGTGACCAGTAGCTATGTGATCTATCTCTCCCTTCTTTGTGCTTCCACTTTCGAGACCTCGTGAGTTGCCTCACATGATCGAGGCACCTTTGCAATTTTCTGCTGTTGATATGCTGAGTTTGTTGGGATCTGATGGATTACGAGACTATGTTCAAATTGTGATGAGTAATATATTTGGTTCTTCTCTTTTATATTTTGTTCTTGAGTAAATTCTTGCATGTTCTCCGTTGCCGTATTTTACTTTGGCCAAGGGATTTATTGCAACTCCAAGAGGGAGCGATATGCTTGATTGTGGGTTCAGCCCCTTGATGTCTAGCTTGAGTGACAGAAACATGAGACTAGGGGATGTGCTGTTTCCACCAGGGATAAAACAACGGTGCTTGTATCCACGGGTGCAAGGATTGTTTACTTTACGCAAAGTTCTTTTAATGAAGTTGTCTGTTGCTTTGAGTTTACACTTTGGGTGGGATTCACAACTTAATACCAACGAGATGTTCTGGATAGATATCTCAAGGTGGATGATTCGTAGTAGATGCAGATGGATGTCGGTCTACTTACCTTGTCGTACTGCCCATTGCTTTTGAGCCCTTCCTTTCTTTGCATCATAGTTAGCATTGTGGTGCCTTCATAATCCTATCAATTTCCCAACTGTGATTTGTTTACCTCGCTAGAACTTTTATCGTCTTTTGGGAGAGAGACATCACTAGTGAAAATCACGTGACCTTGGTCCATCTTCATATCATTGTTTACACCCTCAATTTACTTTCAGTCTTTACTTTCAGTTGCCATTATCATTATCTCTTGCGTTGATCCTTTGTAAACGGCAAGGCCGGAGGAATTGAGAACTCCTCTGTACTCATTGGGAGCAAAGCTATTTGTATCTGTGTGCAGGTCCATGTGAACTTGGCAACCTCGTCGCTATTGTTCACTTTACCACCTTCTTGTATCCTTCGGAGTCCTACGGGAGACAAACCTTGGTATCTTTCCCAAGGGAAAACTTGCCGTTGCACTATATCTCACCCTACACTTGGGGTAATCAACGAGGGCTTGAAGAGTATTAACACCCTCTTGCCATCAGCAAGTTTTCTAGCGCCGTTGCCGGGGACTCCAGCCTACAAGATAGGGGAGTTGCACACTATCTTTTATCTTTGCGTTTTAGTCTTCTTTGTTTACCTTTCAGTTTTTACTTTTGTGTCCCTTATCAAAAATACCAAAAATACCTGCTGCTACTATGGGTTCCAATGAAAACACTAAGTTGTGTGACTTCACTAATCACAACAACAGTGACTTTATCTCCACTCCTATTGCTACACCTGCTACTTCAGCACCTTCTTATGAGATTAAACCTTCTTTGCTAAACCTTGTTATGAAAGATCAATTCTCTGGTGCTAGAGATGCTGCTGCTTTACATTGAAATAATTTTATTGAGCTTTGTGATATGCAAAAGAACAAAGAAGTAGATGGTGAAATTGTTAAGCTTAAGCTTTTTTCCTTTCTCTTTGAGGGATGAAGCTAAAATCTGGTTTCAATCCTTGCCTAAGAATAGCATAGATTCTTGGGATAAGTGCAAGGATGCTTTTATCGGGAAGTACTATCCCCCTGCTAAAATTATTCAATTGGGGAGTAACATTATGAATTTCTGGCAATTGGATAATGAACACGTTGCCCAAGCATGGGAACGTATGAAGACGCTTGTCAAGAACTGCCCTACACATGGACTGACTACCTGGAAGGTTATCCAGAATTTTTATGCAGTCTTGAACTTTACCTCGCGGAACCTGTTAGATTCGTCCGCGGGAGGAACCTTTATGTCGACCACACTTAGTGCTGCCACAAAGCTACTTGATGAGATGATGCTGAAGTACTATCAGTGGCACACCGAAAGATCTCCAACTGGTAAGAAGGTAAATTCTGTCGAGGAGACCTCCTCTCTAAATGAAAAGGTTGACCTTATCATGTCTCTACTTACCAAGCAGTCTCCTATTGATCCTCAAAATGTTCCTTTAAATTCTTTGATTGCTCAGGATCAAGTAGATGTGAACTTTATCTCTAGAAAGAACTTCAATAATAATGCTTATAGGGGCAACTTTGCTAGTAATCCTAGACCGTTTCCATCCACTTATGGAAACAACAACACCTACCCTAGCAACAAGAACCCCACCTCTGAAATAGATAGTATGCTTAGAGACTTTATCACTACCCAAAAAGCCTTCAACAAGAATGTGGAAGAAAAACTAGTTAAATTAGATAATCTTTGTTTGAAGGTGGATAACTTAGCCCTTGATGTTGAGATGATAAAAATCAGAACCTCTCCCCTTGAGGAGAGTAAGGCCACTCCTATTAATGCTATCCAGTTACAAATCAATGAAAATATTAGGATGTAACGACCCGGTCCTGAAGGGAACCAAGTCTACTGTGCTTCTGTGCTATCCCTGGATCAGTATGCTAGCACACACAGTACTCGATGAAATACCATAAATCACATGTCAAAAAGTAATGTAAGTACATGGTATTTATTACCTTATAGCCTTTGGGATAGAATACATCGCGGAAACAAACAATACATAAGTGGAGTCCCATCAACACCAACGGCAAAGTTGAGTGTAGACATCGTAACCCTACATCGCATCACTTACTCGTCATATACAATCCTGCAACACCGAAGGTTACAGCCCAAAATGGGTCAGTACTTTGAATGTACGGCAAGTTACTCCCAAAAGAATATATAACAGACCTATCTTCTACATGCAATTTTGGCTGGTGGAAAAGCTCTAAGAGTTTCAGTTTGCATAAAGTTGATTTTGTCCTACTCAAAGAGTATCATAACAGTACTACAAAGCTCATAATATGATTGAATTGGTTTCTCCAAGTCAATCTATTCCCAAAGTTGATTAAACCCGATTGATTAATTAAATATGATGAGATCCGTCAATATTCCCACTTCTAGATGCTCAAAGTTGTCCGTAACCGGGGACACGGCTAATCATGATCAGTTTGTACACTCTGCAGAGGTTTGTGCACTTTTCCCCACAAGACTCGACCACCACCTTTTTAGTTCGTCACACTGCATGTTGTATGAGAACCGGAAGGTCGAGACATGGTCTTTTAGAAGAGTTTCCCTCACTCTGGCGGTGCCCATCCCACCTACTCATAACTACGTTCGTAGCACCACCTAGTAAGAGTCACTAAAACTAATCAACCAAGCCAGAGCCCATAATAGCTTGTGGCTGCACACGTAAGCTTCTAGTTATGAAAAATATGATTGATCCCTTTAAGCCTGGGTGGCATTCCGCAGTGATTACTGGCCATCTCCAGGTCACTCAGGGAAATCCACTGGTTCCTCCAGGGTGCCCCCAACCATTCCACCCAGGTGGTTCATTAAGATTATCTTGGTCCTGTTTACTACTTAGTCACTCATACCTCATAATGGATCACTTCCCAATACACGTCTACTTAGCAAAGCAGTATAATTCTACACGGTGGCGACAATGATATAAGGTTCAGACCTACCTCAATGAACTACTGGGTGTAATAGCATAGCATAATATATAATCCTATCAATGCATAATATTTAAGTTGGACTACAATGCATATAAAAAATATAGGTAATACTGGAGCATGATCAAAAGAGTAACTTGCCTGGATCCTGACGATGAAATATTCTACTCGTAGTCATCTCTCCATCTCGTTACAATATATCTAACGGTAAAAGAGAAACACTTCAACACACAACTCAACCCAAAGTGAAGATCCAAATAAGATACAATTACAACATAAATATTTAGTTATTACTATTAATAAACTAATTACTATGGCATGGATAGGTTGAGATAGGATCAAGTTGGATTGGATGGAAATATGATGGCAATCATATATCCGAGGATTGTAAAATCAATTGGATATGTTCGAGGTTGATTATAAAATCAATTGGATGGAGAGTATGTCAAACTCAGTTGGTTTTTCCATATGCATATTTGAATAGGAAATCGATTCTTGGATTGGATTCAAAAAGATCCGATAGAAATCGTGATGATGTTGTTGAGAAGATTGAATTTTTGTAGCCAAATTTATATAAAAAAGAGATATAACTAAAGGGAAGCTAAGACAAAGGTTTGAGGTCAAAATAGTGTATTTATATGATGGAAAGAATGTGACAATTGTCCAAACAGAAAGATTTGATTTTAAGGATCAAATTTGATGAAGAAAATATTCCAAATAAATTATAGAATAAGATGTATATCAAATATACTCAAATTAATAAAATAAATTTGAGTTAAATTTTGAATTATCAAAAGTGGAATATTATTGAAAAATAATAAACTACATTTTCCAAGGAATCTGGGGATATAAAATTTGTCGAAATCCGACTTACGGGATAGAAGATATGAATTTCTGAAGTTTGACTATTTTTGCTAAAATGAAATTACGGGATTAATAAAAAGGATGCAAAATGGCGAGTTCTGATAGGTCTGTACCCATTCGATTTTTACAAAATAAAATGATGAACAAAGAGGGGAGAAAGGCTCACCGGAGATCTCGCCGGAATTTTGGAAAAAGGTCGCGGGCGTCAATAAACAGCCGAACGGGATAGAGGATGATTTGGGCGACTCGATGGACAAGGTTATAGCTCTAGGTTCGCCCTCGGATAGCGAAGAAGTTCCACCGGAGTAGATAAGAACGCATAAAGAGCACAATGACACGGACGGCGTGCTCCGGCCTTGCAATCGAGAGGAAAAATATGTCACAACGGTGCACATCGGCAAGGGGAAGAAACTAGAGTAAGAAATATGGACTAGGTACCTTTCTTGGCGACAAAAATCTTCACCGGAAGTGTGGATGCATGTTTACTCCGACGAGAAATTGCGCACGAAGGAGAGGGATTTGGAGAGGGACTTTATGCGTGGGGATGTGTGGTTCAAAGGGGTCCTAGGGGCGGTATTTATAGGGTCATGGGAGGTCCATAGAAGGAGAGTGAGCAAGGTTTTGGAAATGGAGTTAATGACATTCATGGAGAAATAATGGGCATTAAAAGCGAGGTTTTGTAAATGGAGTTAATGCCATTCATGGAGAAATAATGGCATTAAAAGCATTAAAGTGAGGTTTTAATTGCCTGAATGAATTCCTTATAATGTGCTACGAATGTATACTTCATATCGAATCGGTCAAGGAATTAAGTAGAAGGAGGGGAGGAACGTGTCCAGGTGCCATGTACTTCGTTTTTTCTGTAATGAGTGACTCATTCGTTCATGAACGTGAGACAGAAGAAGATGATATGAGCCTTAGTGGAAATTAGGTCAAGGGAGGAAAAAGACAGAGGGAAAATAAATCAGAAACATGGGTTCGGCTCAGATGATCTAGGATTTATATTTTCTAATACCTAACAACACTAAAATTCTGGATTATCAAATCCCTCCCAAAGTCGAAACATATATGTAGACTAAATAAAATATAGAGATTATAGAAATATATTTCTCTTCGAATTAAATGTTATAAATAGATTTTTATCAACCAAAATTCATTTAAGGCACTAATAAATTCCCCAAATTAGTTTTAGGGTTTTATAAATACCAAAATGATTACAAAAAAATAATCAAGTGTTCAAATGAGCACTTTAAAAAAATTCAATACTATCTTCAAAGAAGTCATATTATCTCCTCTCATTTTATTCAATAAATTGTTGAAAATATTTAAATATCTCTTAAACGTCAATATCAAATAAACTCAAATTTCAAATAAAATTCGAGAATGAGTATGGGACCACAATAAATTTGAGAAAGTCATTTTATTCTCGCTCTAAAATATTTAATTGTGGTTCCTACCAAATTTCAAAAAGACAAAAGAAAGAAAATCATTATTTGAATTTGGAATAAACTTCACAACAAAGATTTTTATTATTGGATAAATGATTATCCATATTTTATTAAATGATTTGTAAAGGTTTTAAACAAAAACTCACAAGTAAAGTTTTCGTTTACTCTAAAATTCAAACAAGTCAATCAATATTATATTATTTATTAACATTCCAAAATTTTAAAAAAATTGGGATGTGACAAACTACCACCCTTAAAAGAAATCTCGTCCTCGAGATTTGCAAAGGCTAGAAAGAAATGGGTTGGGGTCGAGGTTTCTTGGATTACTTCCCCATGATCTTGGCATAACATTATGAGGCTTGCAGTTTATCTTCACTTCTTGTTTGAGGGTTGTCTTCCACCGATACAATTCCATATGCTTCCGTTACTTAAATCATATCCCGGGGCTCGTGGCTCTAGGCACCAGTTCTGAACCTTAACCAGGGTGTGGTTCGCATCATTTACCGCACCAGGGTGTTAGGGAACTACCACCCTTAGAAGAAAGCTTATGGGGTCTCCAAAATTCTTCATACCATGATAGTTCTTCATCAAGCATCCACAGATAAGAATCTGCATCTCCCCAAAGAACAAGTCTTTCTATAAAATACATAGGTTTCAAAACTACCTATCAAGACGCTCATGGTGGTCAAAATAACTTCCAAATGAAGCTTCATGAAAATCTTCATGTTTCTTACTCACCGTACAACCTACGTTAGGCACAATGCATGTCTACAAAGGGTAATGCGTCTTACCATTCTATGGTTTAGGCTTGTCGCATCGGCACTCTACTACGGGATTTTTAGGCTCACTGATTTACCAATCCAACATACAAAAGTTTACAATAAGAGTCTTCGGTATGGGGGCCAATCCATCCCGTACTCAAATTATTACTTCATATGCAGATAGATGAATCTGGTATTCTAACACTCAGTCTTTCTCACTCCTCTTAAAGAGCTCTTCAACTGCAAAACTAATAAAACGTTTTTGGGTGGCGATGATCCTACATGGTTTGTGCTAACACTTGCATCCATAGAATAGGGAACTTCCGTCTTCAACAATTGTGTTCTCCTTGCAAATGGGCAATTCTTGTCCCTTCTATATTCTGAATCCAATCTTCTACCTTGAATGGGTCGCTGATCTCATCAAAATAATTATATCCACCAATGGGATTTAAGGTTGGTCAGAGATGAGATAGATCTTTAGAGAGAAGGGGAGATGGATATCCACCTAACAATCATCAAACAACAAACATACATAATAAACTCGTTTACTATGTTTTCGTCAGAAAGTCTTCATTCCCTTCGGTTCTTCAAATTCTATGATACAAGGAGTTTCATCGATGTGATGGTCTTCTGATACATCATCCGTTTCTCACACCTCTCAAGGTTGTATTAATAGTAAAACCTACAGAATACGTATCCTAAAAACACAAATTTAAATTTAACAATTCAAATGACACCAATAATTAAATCAATAGCAAAAACTCTGAGAAAACTCAAAATATCACTCATAAATTCAATCAAACAATTCCTATGGTACCTTCATCCACATGAGCTCGCATGGTCGGGCACTCTACTCGCCCTCTTTCGTTCATTTCACAACTCTCATGGTGGATTGGATACTATTGGTATTGTGTAATATATTCCTTAACTTCTTCACAAGCATCTTAGTCTTGGATGTATCCGGGTCTTCTATGGGTCTTGAGTAATCTTGGGATCTTCAGAGTCGTCAAATTCTTCGAGTCTTCCATACTTCCATACTTCCCATTCACGTTGAAAACATTTGTACTCTGAAATGGTCTTGAGTTGCCCAATATCTTGTCCTTCTCAAAGTGGCATAACACAATCCTTATCAGTGGTCAAAGTGGCATGGGTATAGTCTAATTTATTTGGGGTAAGAGGGAGTGTTTGGTAAAACTTAGAAAAGATAAGTAATAATTATTATTTTTCAAAATAATATTTTTAGAGAGTATACTTCCTAATGGCTTTCCAATCTCTAGAATCACGACCTACAGTCAACATGTGCTCTGATACCATCTTGTAACGACCCGGTCCTGAAGGGAACCAAGTCTATTGTGCTTCTGTGCTATCCCTGGATCAGTATGCTAGCACACACAGTACTCGATGAAATACCATAAATCACATGTCAAAAAGTAATGTAAGTACATGGTATTTATTACCTTATAGCCTTTGGGCTAGAATACACCGTGGAAACAAACAATACATAAGTGGAGTCCCATCAACACCAACGGCAAAGTTGAGTGTAGACATCGTAGCCCTACATCGCATCACTTACTCGTCATATACAATCCTGCAACACCGAAGGTTACAGCCCAAAATGGGTCAGTACTTTGAATGTACGGCAAGTTACTCCCAAAAGAATATATAACAGACCTATCTTCTACATGCAATTTTGTCTGGTGGAAAAGCTCTAAGAGTTTCAGTTTGCATAAAGCTGATTTTGTCCTACTCAAAGAGTATCATAACAGTACTACAAAGCTCATAATATGATTGAATTGGTTTCTCCAAGTCAATCTATTCCCAAAGTTGATTAAACCCGATTGATTAATTAAATATGATGAGATCCGTCAACATTCCCACTTCTAGATGCTCAAAGTTGTCCGTAACCGGGGACACGGCTAATCATGATCAGTTTGTACACTCTGCAGAGGTTTGTGCACTTTTCCCCACAAGACTCGACCACCACCTTTTTAGTTCGTCACACTTCATGTTGTATGAGAACCGGAAGGTCGAGACATGGTCTTTTAGAAGAGTTTCCCTCACTCTGGCGGTGCCCATCCCACCTACTCATAACTACGTTCGTAGCACCACCTAGTAAGAGTCACTACAACTAATCAACCAAGCCAGAGCCCATAATAGCTTGTGGCTGCACACGTAAGCTTCTAGTTATGAAAAATATGATTGATCCCTTTAAGCCTGGGTGGCATTCCGCAGTGATTACTGGCCATCTCCAGGTCACTCAGGCAAATCCACTGGTTCCTCCAGGGTGCCCCCAACCATTCCACCCAGGTGGTTCATTAAGATTATCTTGGTCCTGTTTACTACTTAGTCACTCATACCTCATAATGGATCACTTCCCAATCCACATCTACTTAGCAAAGCAGTATAATTCTACACGGTGGCGACAATGATATAAGGTTCAGACCTACCTCAATGAACTACTGGGTGTAATAGCATAGCATAATATATAATCCTATCAATGCATAATATTTAAGTTGGACTACAATGCATATAAAAAATATAGGTAATACTGGAGCATGATCAAAAGAGTAACTTGCCTGGATCCTGACGATGAAATATTCTACTCGTAGTCATCTCTCCATCTCGTTACAATATATCTAACGGTAAAAGAGAAACACTTCAACACACAACTCAACCCAAAGTGAAGATCCAAATAAGATACAATTACAACATAAATATTTAGTTATTACTATTAATAAACTAATTACTATGGCATGGATAGGTTGAGATAGGATCAAGTTGGATTGGATGGAAATATGATGGCAATCATATATCCGAGGATTGTAAAATCAATTGGATATGTTCGAGGTTGATTATAAAATCAATTGGATGGAGAGTATGTCAAACTCAGTTGGTTTTTCCATATGCATATTTGAATAGGAAATCGATTCTTGGATTGGATTCAAAAAGATCCGATAGAAATCGTGATGATCTTGTTGAGAAGATTGAATTTTTGTAGCCAAATTTATATAAAAAAGAGATATAACTAAAGGGAAGCTAAGACAAAGGTTTGAGGTCAAAATAGTGTATTTATATGATGGAAAGAATGTGACAATTGTCCAAACAGAAAGATTTGATTTTAAGGATCAAATTTGATGAAGAAAATATTCCAAATAAATTATAGAATAAGATGTATATCAAATATACTCAAATTAATAAAATAAATTTGAGTTAAATTTCGAATTATCAAAAGTGGAATATTATTGAAAAATAATAAACTACATTTTCCAAGGAATCTGGGGATATAAAATTTGTCGAAATCCGACTTACGGGATAGAAGATATGAATTTCTGAAGTTTGACTATTTTTGCTAAAATGAAATTACGGGATTAATAAAAAGGATGCAAAATGGCGAGTTCTGATAGGTCTGTACCCATTCGATTTTTACAAAATAAAATGATGAACAAAGAGGGGAGAAAGGCTCACCGGAGATCTCGCCGGAATTTTGGAAAAAGGTCGCGGGCGTCAATAAACAGCCGAACGGGATAGAGGATGATTTGGGCGACTCGATGGACAAGGTTATAGCTCTAGGTTCGCCCTCGGATAGCGAAGAAGTTCCACCGGAGTAGAGAAGAACGCATAAAGAGCACAATGACACGGACGGCGTGCTCCGGCCTTGCAATCGAGAGGAAAAATATGTCACAACGGTGCACATCGGCAAGGGGAAGAAACTAGAGTAAGAAATATGGACTAGGTACCTTTCTTGGCGACAAAAATCTTCACCGGAAGTGTGGATGCATGTTTACTCCGACGAGAAATTGCGCACGAAGGAGAGGGATTTGGAGAGGGACTTTATGTGTGGGGATGTGTGGTTCAAAGGGGTCCTAGGGGCGGTATTTATAGGGTCATGGGAGGTCCATAGAAGGAGAGTGAGCAAGGTTTTGGAAATGGAGTTAATGACATTCATGGAGAAATAATGGGCATTGAAAGCGAGGATTTGTAAATGGAGTTAATGCCATTCATGGAGAAATAATGGCATTAAAAGCATTAAAGTGAGGTTTTAATTGCCTGAATGAATTCCTTATAATGTGCTACGAATGTAGACTTCATATCGAATCGGTCAAGGAATTAAGTAGAAGGAGGGGAGGAACGTGTCCAGGTGCCATGTACTTCGTTTTTTCTGTAATGAGTGACTCATTCGTTCATGAACGTGAGACAGAAGAAGATGATATGAGCCTTAGGTCAAGGGAGGAAAAAGACAGAGGGAAAATAAATCAGAAACATGGGCTCGGCTCAGATGATCTAGGATTTATATTTTCTAATACCTAACAACACTAAAATTCTGGATTATCAAATCCCTCCCAAAGTCGAAACATATATGTAGACTAAATAAAATATAGAGATTGTAGAAATATATTTCTCTTCGAATTAAATGTTATAAATAGATTTTTATCAACCAAAATTCATTTAAGGCACTAATAAATTCCCCAAATTAGTTTTAGGGTTTTATAAATACCAAAATGATTACAAAAAAATAATCAAGTGTTCAAATGAGCACTTTAAAAAAATTCAATACTATCTTCGAAGAAGTCATATTATCTCCTCTCATTTTATTCAATAAATTGTTGGAAATATTTAAATATCTCTTAAACGTCAATATCAAATAAACTCAAATTTCAAATAAAATTCGAGAATGAGTATGCGACCACAATAAATTTGAGAAAGTCATTTTATTCTCGCTCTAAAATATTTAATTGTGGTTCCTACCAAATTTCAAAAAGACAAAAGAAAGAAAATCATTATTTGAATTTGGAATAAACTTCACAACAAAGATTTTTATTATTGGATAAATGATTATCCAAATTTTATTAAATGATTTGTAAAGGTTTTAAACAAAAACTCAAAAGAAAAGTTTTCGTTTACTCTAAAATTCAAACAAGTCAATCAATATTATATTATTTATTAACATTCCAAAATTTTGAAAAAATTGGGATGTTACATAGGATGATGGCTAAACTCAAAGAAAGATGGGCTAGAGAAAAAGAGGAAGAGGATAGAATTAAGAGCCTTCCTACCTACCACACAGTAGCTACTATCCAAGTAGTTGAGGATGTCCAAACTATTAGCACCCATCACACCCCTAGTCCCACTAGACCTATCAATGGTGATTCTACCACCTCAACCATAGATGAAGAAACCTCTATGAACATAGAGGCTTTCAAGCAAGTGAGCTTAAATGATATCACTACCTCCCTGATAGATAGTAGTGACTTAGACTTTGAAAACTGCACTTTATCTGAAGTTATTGGTTTCCTACACAAGATGTCTAGAGACCCCCACACTAGCACACTTAATCTTGCCTTCACAAAGCATATCACCAATTCTCTAATCAAAATTAGGGAGGAGAAGCTTAGACTAGAAGCCTCCATACCTAGGAAGCTAGAAGATGGTTGGGATCCTATGATAAAAATCAAATTGAATAACTTCTCTTGTTATGCTCTTTGTGATGTTGGAGAAAGTACCTCTGTTATGCCAAAAAGAATGTATGATATGCTTGAATTGAAACCTTTCGATCCATGTTCTTTTGGTGTTCGTCTTGTTGATTCTTCCGTAAAGAAACCTCTGGGGAAGATCGACGATGTTCTTATCATTGTCAATGACAATTATGTTCCCGTTGATTTTACTATTATGGACATTGAATCTGAACCTTCTTGTCCAATTATTTTGGGATGTCCTTTTCTTCGAACAGTTGGTGCTGCTATTGACATGAAAGAAGGGATTATCAAATTCCAATTACCTCTCAAGAAAGGGATGGAACATTTCCCTAGGAAAAAGATTAAGTTACCTTTTGAGTCCGTCACACGGGCTAGTTATTTTCTTGAAAAGACTTGATCTTTTGCATTAAGCCTAGCTAATGGCTTTAAAGAAACGCTTTCGGGAGGCAGCCCGCAACGAATTTAGGTTTTTCTTTTTTGCTTTTCTTCTGTTTTTAGTGGTCTTGATGATTGTTACTACTGTAGAAACATCATTGCTGCGACACCCTCAAAATCTAGCCGTGTACCGTAATCATACACGCAGGGTACACGACCGAAATCAAGGACTCACGGTAAGGTAATCACAGCACAACTCTATAAATAAAATAATACAAGGTATGCATTACAAGGCAGGGGCCACGAGGGCTCGAATACAATAGCTCGAGGGCACAAAGTTAGCGGAAGCAATAGTATCTGAGTACAGACAAAAGAATACAAGGTTGCCTTAAGAAGGCTAGCACAAAAACAACACGATCGAAAAGGCGAGGCCTCCTGCCTGGGAACCTCCAAACTACTCCTGGTCTTGGTCATCGGGGATCTTCACGTTGCGGTGGTCGGCATCGGGAACTCCGGCTCCTGGGCTCCAACGTCGACTGCAGCGGCCGATCAGGCAAAACAGTAAAGAAAATAAAGCAGGTGAGTATCTAGTATACCCGCGAGTCTTACGTCCGCTACTAAGCATTATTCATTGTATCAAGGGAAATAAGAGGCTGTATATAGTGGACTGCAAGATAGAAATCAGAATAAGGGTAAGAAGCTAGGCCTATCGAAGACTAGCATCTTCCGATGGGTCTTGCAACATGAGGTAAGAATCAGCCAACAGTTTATATAAAGCATAAAGTAACAATGCAGTAGAAGTTGTTGCAGCATTGTATAATAATAAGTTGTAATAATTAACAATTGCTCCGAGATCCCCTCCTCGACATCCCCGCGAGGAAGAAAACCCGGAACCATACAGTTTAATAATAATAGTTTGTAGTGGTAAGATCCAGCTTCAGCATAAAGCGTCCTGTTACCGTGGACACGGCTATCCGAATAGATTAATCTTCCCTGCAGGGGTGCATTTGTGTCACGCTACACGCACGGATCTCCAGAGTGGCGGGAACCTTGTTAGGGAACGCTCCACCGAGGCTATTCGACACTTCATAGCCCATCTTTCAAACACAACAGAGAGGCCATCCGCCGGTCTAAATCCTAAGTACACCGGGCCTTGGACCCCAACCCGAACGTACTCCTGCACGGTGCGTGGATGGCCGGTGAAGTTAAAGCAAATCCAAATAAGACACCACCGCGCGAGAAAATAAGACAACACCACTTCCCGGCGCAGGCCGCGGTACTGCTGACGTCTGAAGAGTCCTCGGACGACACTACGAAGCAGAGGAGCCCATAACTCGTAATTCCCACGGGTAGGTAGTGCGTACATGGCATATAGCCAACTCAAAACATCCGCCGAACCATTTATCATTTTAATTAACCTGCGTGACAACTGTTATCGTTGCCTCGACTTAACTGACCCGCGGTCAACGACAGCAGCCAGGACCACCAGTACATCGGTGCCTGCCCCGTCGTCCCACCAAGTCACTGCGGTTACCAACAAGGTGAACCGTCTCCTTACCTTGTCTCGCGTGTGCTCCTGGAGGAGCTCGACTTTCGTGGTTTGGTAACTCTCGCGGCCAACGATCAGGGGCCAAGCACACCGGTACACTGGTCGTACCCTCCCTGTCGTCCCGTCGCAATACCTCTCACGGGCACCGTTGGGTCGCCCGACTTCTTACCTTTAAGGACACCAGTTGGTTTGAGTCCCTACCGTTAAGTGAAACCAGGAGGAATCACCCTCGATAGCACACTTAAAAAGTTTTGACAGAGACATCAGCGGAATGAACTAAAGAGGTAAACCTCGTATCATCCCAATGATGCTACGCTACTGAGCCGACGAGAGTGAAATACGAGTCCATTCCACTCGTAAGCCAAGCCCGAAGCGACTCGGCAGAGTTTCGCCGTTGTAGGTTCCCTAGGGCGTCTGCATTGATCCATACCTGTTGCAGTTATAATAATTGTAATCCGTGTTCACTCACCAGAGTGATCACGGCCCGCTATTCTAAACCTAACTAACAATGCGCAGGGTTCACTGCTGAATAGAATATATATATTTATAGGTAGCATAGGATACGGAAAGGTACATCAAGGGGCGACAATGACAGGCTATGCAATTGAATAGGTAAGCAACGTAGCATCAGCAGTAACCAGGCCTACTGCAAGAAATGTACGGAAAGATAGGCGATATCTGGGGAAGAAAATGGCTCTTCTTGCCTGGAAGCTCGACGGTAGGGGTACGGTCGTCGACGAGGTAGTCGTACTCGGCAACGGTGTCGTCCGCGGCAGCAACAGGGTCTATCGGAGAATAAAGGGGGGAGAAACAATAAATACACAACAATAATAGCAATACATAGCAGATACAAAGCAACGGAGCTCTAACGCAGTGTTAAGTATTTTTCGGCGGAGCGGGAATTTATCCGGTGATGACTCATCAGTACCGGGTGATTACCGGACAGATGATCCGGAGGGGAAGGTTCCATGTCTGAGGTGTCGTGGACATCGGACAAACATACGAAGGGTGTATCCGTGTTAGTTGATCCATTCTGAAAAACTTTTGTGTTCAGACTAAATTCATCCGGAGGGTTTATCGGTATCGGACAATTCATCGGACAGGTCTACCGGAGGGGGACGGTTCGATGTTCGGTATGTTAGAGGGGTGGGATCGGGGTATAAGTATCGTATTCTTATTCGTGGATCCGTTCTGAGAAACTTTCGTATACAAAAGTTTTACATCCGGGCAACGTATATCGGTACCGGGAATTATCGACAAACGGCCCGAAGGGGGGAATATCGATGTTCGGTACGTTAGAGGGGATGGTAGACATACGGATAGCGTATCCGTATTCGTTATATTTTTCTAATCAATTTCATGTATAAAGTTTTTAAATCTGAGTTACGGTTTAAAAGTAATTGAATTTCAAAGTTTAAATCATTTTTAAACAATTTTCTGAATTTCTTTTATTGTTAAATTCCAACATTATCCAAAACATTATCCAAAACAGTGCCTGACATGTGGGACCCACATGTCATACACTACAATTTAATAAAACAGTTTAATCTAATTAATCAGGGATGGGGTCCACTGGTTAGTGACACATGGGCCTAATTAACCTTTTTAATTAATTTAGATAGTTATCTAAGCACTGGACCGACATGTCATACTCTAATATATTAATAACAGGGAGTTTTCTTTTCTTAATCACTGGTTAGGGGCTAAACCCAGGGCGGGCCCCACATTTCAGTGGGAGGTATCCACTGGATACCCAGCCACGCACACGGGGACGCCGGTGGCCGGGGCCAGAGGCCACGGCGGCCATCGCCGACGGGGACTTTGCAGTGGTGCGGCCAGGGGCGCAAGAGACTGGCGCGGCGAGGCGCGGGTGCGGGGTGTGAGGAGGTCGGCCAGTGGAGCTGGTGGCGTGGCAATGGCCATAGGAGCGCGAGCTCCTGGCCATGGCGACTGGCGGCAGCGGCGGCGACGGGGGAGGAGCTACGGCAGCACAAACGCACGGGGGAAAACAGGAATGGGCAGAGGAGCTCACAGCGGGCCGGGGAGGCGCCGGGGCGGTCGCCGGAGGGCTCGCGGTGGGGGGGGGTCTGAGCGGCGGCCATGGTGACCCCGTTGGAGGAGGCCATCGATTGCAGCGGCGTGGGGTGTCCCAGCCTTCCTTGTCGCTGGAGGAGGAAGGAGGCGAACGCGGCGCGCCTCCAGGACGAGCTCCCACTCGCCGGAGTCGCCGGTGGCCGCGGCACGACGGCGGCACGCCCACGGCCGTGGCGGACCCTGCACACGGGGAGAGAAAGGAAGAGAGCGAGGGGGAGGTCTATGGTGAGGGGGGGATGGCTAGGGGGTGACAGGGAGGGCTTATCCAGAGGGGAGAGGGGGGAGTATGTAGGGGGGTTGGGGAGCAGGTGAGCTCGGCCCGTGCCCTGCCATGGCACTGTGCCGTGGTGGGGGAGGGGAGGGGAACAGGGGAGGCGTGTCGGTGGGAGGCAGGGGAGGGGAGAGGAGAGACGGGGCTGGGCCCTGGGGTGGGCCTCGCCCACATGCGCTAGATAGGGCTTTTGTATTTTTCTTTTTATTTATTCTTTTCTATTTACATTTTATTTAAGTGCCATGTGAATTTTGTTATCTCTGAAAACAATTTTATTATTTGTGTTAAACATTATAGAGAGGCCACAAAAAGTTTGGCTCAAGTATAAAATCATTGGAATTTTTTATTTATTTAAATGGGACTAAAAGCCACTGATTTGACACTGTTTTGATTTGATTAAATTAGTAAAACATTTTATAAACTCCTATTTCATTTTTAATAAGACCTACTGATTATTAGGCTTTTAATAAAATTGGTTTCACAATTTTTAGTGCATTTAAATTTTTCTTGTTTATTATAATTACCAAGACAACTAATAAATTCCAAAGCTATTGTTTACCTCCCCCAATATTACCAAACCACTCTAATTAAAATAACACTTGCTATGATAACCATGGCCTAATGATTGATAGGAAATTTTATTATTAGGTTCCATCATTAAGGTCCAACTATAGTTTTCATTTTTATTTTAATGTATAAAACAATTGGATAACCCCACACCATTGGTTTCATAATTATCATTGATTTGTGATTATTCAGATGGCCAGGAGTTAACTTGGTTTAGGTCTTTGCAAGATGGTTATCAATCACCCACAAATTCTTGGAGCAATTCAATAGTCCATACAAATTTGAAAATTTTATTAGGGTTGGAATTGTGAGAGCTATGATCAAAGGTGATCATGGCTTGATCATCAACAGTAATGATCACTAACAGTGGAATCACTGTAGTGATTACTGTTACTGATTCTGAGGGTGTTACAAATCTCCACCAGTACAAAGAATTCTCGTCCCGAGAATTAAAAGTAGTGTGAGGGGCAAGGTTCCGGTTTCGCCTTCTAACAAATCTTCTGGTCCTGGTTGTCGTACTAGAAGAAATTAATCCTTCACGTTGGGGCCTTCACTGTACTGCATCGGTGCATCTCGATGGGTTTTCATCCTTTCTTTGAGGGCTTCATCGTACTTACGAACCGGTTAAGAGATAAATCTTAAGGGGGGTCAGATCGACACAAGGTCAATCGAGTGGGGTTGCTCAAGGTTATGGGGTACAAAGTCCTTCCGAGTTTAAGCTCAGGAAAGCACATCGAGAGAAGTTTTAAGAGAATCGGCACGCATTCGATGCCGATGACGGATGATGGGAAAGGGGGCCCCGATCATCAGGCGTAAGCACCGAGTCTGATCTCAGACGGAATATCACAAGGTCGATGACAAGAGTCAGGTTTCGGTCCTGCGGAACTGTGGGTTGTGGGCCCACAGAGAATCAGAAGGATGGCGACAATCAATGCGATCAAGTTTCAAGGTAAGTCAAAGAACAACTTGTCAGCAATATCGGCAACAACGTCGGTACCAAGGGCAGTGGACATTGAGAACCATTTCCTTCTCGTTAATACGAGGCGGACCAATTGGCAAAGTTCTCGTCTCGCTGGTTACCGAGATGTCATCAACAATGGCAACAAGGGGTTACTAACGAGGTAGTACATCGAGGTGTTTACATAAGCAGGGGAATTATCACTGCTTAGGTTATAATGATGGCAAGAAATTTTAAACAAACCAATGGAAAGGAAAAATGTGATTGTCTGATCATACAGACCAATGGAAGGGAAAAGTGATGACACACAAGTATCACGTGCATGTCTTTCCCAAGGAAAAAGGCAGAGCATGATATACATGACCAAGTTGTATCGGCACGGAGTCATGTCGATGATAATACAAATCATCGAGGGTCAGGGAAGGTATTACACACGGTGAACCCAATTGACACAGGGAATAAGCCATGTAAGATTAGTCGGATAATAATCCACGAAAAGGTCGGATGGTTCGCAAAGGATCCGATGTGAGTATCGGCACTCAATCGGGAGGAGAAAGAATGCAAAGGCATCGAGTGATAGAAGAATTGGAATAATGCGAGGCTTGAGTACAAGGGAATCGTGTTTTCCAGATCGGGAGGTGGATGCAATCATCCATACGGACTTATCGGTGGCAGGGGATTGCAAAGGCGATGAACACGCAGGTTCTCGGGAATTTATCAGAGAGTAATCGTCGGAATCTTCAGGTGAAGCAAGCGATCATCTTGGGTGACGGGCTCTCCGGGTAGATGCGTCCACGAGATCCTAATGTCAGAGTAAGCAAAATTACCCGAAAGGATAAGAGAGTAGAAACCCAGAGTAAAGGTACGGAGAAAAAGGATCCTAATCCCATCCAGTTTGCGACGTGGGCCGATAAGCCACACGACACTGTTAGTAAAGTAGTTTTGCAAAGACTAGACTCGACTTCGACCAAGGAGTTGGAAGGGGGTGTCCTACAGGCAGTCGGCTCTGATACCAACTTGTGACGCCCTCAAAATCAAGCCGTGTACAGTAATCATACACGCAGGGTACACGACCGAAATCAAGGACTCACGGTAAGGTAATCACAGCACAACTCTATAAATAAAATAATACAAGCTATACATTACAAGCCAGGGGCCACGAGGGCTCGAATACAATAGCTCGAGGGCACAAAGTTAGCGCAAGCAATAGTATCTGAGTACAGACACAAGAATACAAGGTTGCCCTAAGAAGGCTAGCACAAAAACAACACGATCGAAAAGGCGAGGCCTCCTGCCTGGGAACCTCCACACTACTCCTGGTCTTGGTCATCGGGGATCTTCACGTTGTGGTGGTCGGCATCGGGAACTCCGGCTCCTGGGCTCCAACGTCGACTGCAGCGGCCGATCAGGCAAAACAGTAAAGGAAATAAAGCAGGTGAGTATCTAGTATACCCGTGAGTCTTACGTCCGCTACTAAGCATTATGCATTGTATCAACGGAAATAAGAGGCTATATATAGTGGACTGCAAGATAGAAATCAGAATAAGGGTAAGAACCTAGGCCTATCGAATACTAGCATCTTCCGATGGGTCTTGCAGCATGAGGTAAGAATCAGCCAACAGTTAATATAAAGCATAAAGTAACAATGCAGCAGAAGTTGCTGCAGCATTGTATAATAATAAGTTTTAATAATTAACAATGCCTTCGAGATCCCCTCCTCGACATCCCCGCGAGGAAGAAAACCCGGAACCATACAGTTTAATAATAATAGTTTGTAGTGGTAAGATCCAGCTTCTGCATAAAGCATTCTGTTACCGTGGAGACGGCTATGCGAATAGATTAATCTTCCCAGCAGGGGTGCACTTGTGTCACGCTACACGCACGGATCTCTAGGGTGGTGGTAACCTTGTTAGGGAACGCTCCACCAAGGCTATCCGACACTTCATAGCCCCTCTTTCCAACTCAACAGAGAGGCCATCCGCCGGTCTAAATCCTAAGTACGCCGGGCCTTGGACCCCAACCCGAACGTACTCCTGCACGGTGCGTGGCTGGCCGGTGAAGTTAAAGAAAATCCAAATAAGACACCACCGCGCGAGCAAATAAGACAACACCACTTCCCGGCGCAGGCCGCGGTACTGCTGACGTCTGAAGAGTCCTCGGACGACACTACGAAGCAGAGGAGCCCATAACTCGTAATTCCGACGGGTAGGTAGTGCGTACATGGCATATAGCCAACTCAAGACATCCGCCGAACCATTTATCATTTTAATTAACCTGCGTGACAACCGTTATCGTTGCCTCGACTTAACTGACCCGCGGTCAACGACAGCAGCCAAGACCACCAGTACATCGGTGCCTGCCCCTTCGTCCCACCAAGTCACTGCGGTTACCAACAAGGTGAACCGTCTCCTTACCTTGTCTCGCGTGTGCTCCTGGAGGAGCTCGACTTTCGTGGTTTGGTAACTCTCGCGGCCAACGATCAGGGGCCAAGCACACCGGTACACTGGTCGTACCCTCCCCGTCGTCCCGTCGCAATACCTCTCGCGGGCACCGTTGGGTCGCCCGACTTCTTACCTTTAAGGACACCAGTTGGTTCGAGTCCCTACCGTTAAGTGAAACCAGGAGGAATCACCCTCGATGGCACACTTAAAAAGGTTTGACAGAGACATCAGCGGAATGAACTAAAGAGGTAAACCTCGTATCATCCCGGTGATGCTACGCTACTGAGCCGACGAGAGTGAAATACGAGTCCTTTCCACTCGTAAGCCAAGACCGAAGCGACTCGGCAGAGTCTCGCCATTGTAGGTTCCCTAGGGCGTCTGCATTGATCCGTACCTGTTGTAGTTATAATAATTGTAATCCGCGTTCATTCACCAGAGTGATCACAGCCCGCTATTCTAAACCTAGCTAACAATGCGCAGGGTTCACTACTGAATAGAATATATATATTTATAGGCAGCATAGGATACGGAAAGGTACATCAAGGGGCGAAAATGATAGGCTGTGCAATTGAATAGGTAAGCAACGTAGCAGCAGCAGTAACCAGGCCTAGTGCAAGAAATGTAAGGAAAGATAGGCGATATCTGTGGAAGAAAATGGCTCTGCTTGCCTGGAAGCTCGACGGTAGGGGTACGGTCGTCGACGAGGTAGTCGTACTCGGCAACGGTGACGTCGGCGGCAGCAACGGGGTCTATCGGAGAATAAAGGGGGGAGAAACAATAAATACACAACAATAATAGCAATACAAATGCAAGTCATAGCAGATACAAAGCAACGGAGCTCTAACGCAGTGTTAAGTATTTTTCGGCGGAGCGGGAATTTATCCGGTGATGACTCATCAGTACTAGGTGATTACCGGAAAGATGATCCGGAGGGGAAGGTTCCATGTTTGAGGTGTCGTGGACATCGGACAAACATACGGAGGGTGTATTTGTGTTAGTTGATCCATTCTGAACAACTTTCGTGTTCAGAATAAATTCATCCGGAGGGTTTATCGGTATCGAACAATTCATCGGACAGGGCTACCGGAGGGGGGCGGTTCGATGTTCGGTATGTTAGAGGGGTGGTGTGGGGGTATAAGTATCGTATTCTTATTCGTGGATCCGTTCTGAGAAACTTTCGTATACATCCGGGCAACGTATATCGGTACCGGGAATTATCGACAAACGGCCCGAAGGGGGGAATATCGATGTTCCGTACGTTAGAGGGGGGTGGTAGACATACGGATAGCGTATCCGTATTCGTTATATTTTTCTGATCAATTTTCATGTATAAAGTTTTTAAATCTGAGTTGCGGTTTAAAAGTTATTGAATTTCAAAGTTTAAATAATTTTTAAACAATTTTCTGAATTTCTTTTATTGTTAAATTCCAACATTATCCAAAACATTATCTAAAACAGTGCCTGACATGTGGGACCCACATGTCATACACTACAGTTTAATAAACAGTTTAATCTAATTAATCAGGGATGGGGTCCACTGGTCAGTGACACATGGGCCTAATTAAGCATTTTAATTAATTTAGATAGTTATCTAAGCACTGGACCCACATGTCATACTCTAATATATTAATAACAGGGAGTTTTCTTTTCTTAATCACTGGTTAGGGGCTAAACCCAGGGCGGGCCCCACATGTCAGTGGGAGGTATCCACTGAATACCCAGCCACGCACACGGGGACGCCGGTGGCCCGGACCAGAGGCCACGGCGGCCATCGCCGACGGGGACTTGGCATTGGTGCGGCCAGGGGCGCAAGAGACTGGCGCGGCGAGGCGCGGGTGCGGGTGTCAGGAGGTCGACTAGTGGAGCTCGTGGCGTGGCAATGGCCACAGGAGCGCGAGCTCCTGCCCATGGCGACCGGCGGCAGCGGCGGCGACGGGGGAGGAGCTACGGCAGCCAAAACGCACGGGGGAAAAGAGGAATAGGCAGAGGAGCTCACAGCGGGCCGGGGAGGCGCTTGGGTGGTCGCCGGAGGGCTCGCGGTGGGGGGGGTGGGTCTGAGCGGCAGCCATGGTGACCCCGTTGGAGGAGGCCGTCGATTGCAGCGGCGTGGGGCGTCCCAGCCTTCCCTGTCGCTCGAGGAGGAAGGAGGCGAACGCGGCGCGCCTCCAGGACGAGCTCCCACTCGCCGGAGTCGCCGGTGGCCGCGGCACGACGGTGGCACACCCACGTCCGTGGCGTATCCTGCACACGGGGAGAGAAAGGAAGAGAGCGAGGGGGAGGTCTTTGGTGAGGGGGGGATGGCTAGGGGGCGACAGGGAGGGCTTATCCAGAGGGGAGAGGGGGGAGTAGGTAGGGGGTTGGGGAGCAGGTGAGCTCGGCCCGTGCCCTGCCATGGCACTGTGCCGTGGTGGGGGAGGGGAGGGGAACATGGGAGGCGTGTCGGTGGGAGGCAGGGGAGGGGAGAGGAGAGACGGGGCTGGGCCCTAAGGTGGGCCTCGCCCACATGCGCTAGATAGGGTTTTTGTATTTTTATTTTTATTTATTCTTTTCTATTTACATTTTATTTAATTGCCATGTGAATGTGTTATCTCTGAAAACAATTTTATTATTTGTGTTAAACATTATAGAGAGGCCACAAAAAGTTTGGCTCAAGTATAAAATCATTAGAATTTTTGTGTTATTTAAATGGGACTAAAAGCCACTGATTTGACACTGTTTTGATTTGATTAAATTAGTAAAACATTTCATAAACTCCTATTTCATTTTTAATAAGACCTACTGATTATTAGGCTTTTAAAAAATTGGTTTCACAATTTTTAGTGCATTTAAATTTTTACTTGTTTATTATAATTACCAAGACAACTAATAAATTCCGAAGCTATTGTTTACCTCCCCCAATATTACCAAACCACTCTAATTAAAATAACACTTGCTATGATAACCATGGCCTAAATTTGATAGGAAATTTTATTATTAGGTTCCATAATTAAGGTCCAACTATAGTTTTCATTTTTATTTTAATGTATAAAACAATTGGATAACCCCACACCATTGGTTTCATAATTATCATTGATTTGTGATTATTCATATGGCTAGGAGTTAACTTGGTTTAGGTCTTTGCAAGATGGTTATCAATCACCCACAAATTCTTGGAGCAATTCAATAGTCCATACAAATTTGAAAATTTTATTAGGGATGGAATTGTCAGAGCTATGATCAAAGGTGATCATGGTTTGATCATCAACAGTAATGATCACTAACAGTGGAATCAATGTAGTGATTACTGTTACTGATTCTGAGGGTGTTACAATTGCCTCTTTACTTTACAAGCTTTGTGCCTGCTATAGCCTCATACGACAAGGGAAGTGAGAGTTGTGACATGCTGTCCAGAAAACAGATTCTGTACTCGTGACTAGAAAAATCAGAAAAAAATCCCAGTTCATCTTTTTGAGCTGAGTTTTTTACACAGCGTGCTATATACAATTACGAAACTTCCGTATGTTCTGAGTTTTTTTATTTGAATTTCAGAAGTATCCCTTAAAAATTCTTTTCTATCTGCTGTTCTGTTTGTCACAGATTCTGCCACGTTTTGTCTCTCCTTACTTTTGCAAACCTTAAGCTTGCTTTTTCTTTGCAAAAAGTTTTTGGAAATATTGGGAAACAGTAGATCTTCAAGATTATCTTTATTTCCAGTCGAGAAAAAATATTTTATCAGGGTACTAACCTCTCTAATCAGTCTACAATGATTTATGTATGAAGGGAGTTTTCAAGTGCGCGATGGAAGATGATGAAAGAAGATCTTGGAGTGTCAAACGCTCAAGCTTGGGATGCCCCCGTGCATCCCCTTCTTCATCAACAATTTCCAGTTCGTCTCTCGTTGCACTATATTTTTATCACTTCATGCGTTATGTGCTATACTTGGAGCGTCTCGCTCTTTACTTTTCTAAGTTTGTTTTTGCTTTGTTTTCTGTAGTAACAAGTTAGATACCAACTTACTTACTCTTTTGTGTGGGAGAGATACACGCTCCGCTTGAATTAGAAATTCTCATAGGACTTTCATGCTTATTCTTTTAGATGTGAGTTGTTCTTTTTCTTTTCTTAGCTGCTGCTCTGTTTACTTGTAGTGCTTTAGTTTTTCTAGAGCATTACTTTTGTTTTAGGTTGAACTTTCTATAGGTTGCATGTTTTATCTTGTTAGAAAGTTTGCCTGTTTCACTGAGTTATGTGTCTTGAATAGAAGTAGGTAGTTAAAGTTGATTTTCTCTTTGTAGTAGTAACTTGCAATAGTTTTGAGGTATTGACTAGAGTAATGTTTGAACTTTTGGTGTCAAGAGCTCGAGCCTATTAGTGATAGATGTCGTATTTTGGGAAATCCGTGTGTTTTTTGAAAACCAAAAAACCCTGTTGAGAACTCTAGCTACTAGATGGATCACTAACCTCTGGAGGGTTCGAATATTAGAGAACACTCACGTACCATGAGTCGAGGATGCGCAAGGATAACCAAACCCCCATACACTCCTCCTCGGGGTACTTGTCTCTTTGTGAACCTCCTTATTAAATTGAGAGTTACCGATAATAAGTGCATGAGTTCTTCGGACTAATGTGAGTATTCGAAAGTTGAAACTTCCACCCACCTATACTTCTTCTAGCCTCTTCGGTACCGTGCATTGCCCTTTCTCATCTTGAGAGTTGGCGCATACTTCGCCGGTGCGTCCAAACCCTTGGCACGATACGCTCTGTCATCATAAACCTCCTTATATTTTTCCTCAAAACATCCACCATACCTACCTACAAGGCATTTCCATAGCCTTTCCGAGATACATTTCCATGCAACATCCACCCTCTCATGACTTGATCTTCATGTCATACATGTTCCTGCTATCCTGGCAGAAGCATACATTTGCATCATGATAGTTACATCTTCTTTGTGTGAGTACCTTTGTAAAGTGTGAAAGATCTCCTATATTCTTGTAAAATATAGAGTGTTGCCCCTAAAGTGAGGAAAAGATCCCAAAGAGGAAAAAATCAAAAGATCCCAAAGAGGACAAATGAGAGTTAAATAGAAAGAGCCATTGAGGCCACCAAAAAATACAAAAAAATAGAAAAAAGAGAAAAAGAAATAAAAAGAGAGAAGGGGGCACACTACTATTCCTTTTGAGAGATCCACACTTGTACTTCATCCTCTATCCCTTGTACTCCATAGAGATCATCATCATGCATATAGCTATGTGGGGACCTTCACACTATAGAACTTGGCTTGTATATTCCAATGACGAGCCTCCTCAAACGAGCTCTAGGTCTTCTTGAGCAAGCAAGTTAGATGCACCCCCACTAGTTCCATTGGAGAGCTTTTAGCTCACATGTGCATCCGTTGCATGGAAATCCCTACTCCTCAAATCATATCTATCGTATAGCCTTCTCTCACCTATGATTGTCCTCATTGATGTGAGCCTTTCACACCTTTTTGTCTTCCTCCTCCACCTTCTTTCTGTTTCGCCTTTTAGGTGTCAACTTTCTTGCTCATGCTCACCATTGCATGAGTGCTCAAAATATCGAAAGAGAGTGGATCAGTTTGACTTGTACCTGACTAGTGGTCTGGGGATGAGTCAAGATAAGAATCCAAAGGAGACTAAGTGTGAAACTTTAGTAGATAGTTGTTCTCAACAATTACTTTTCTCTCTCTCGTATTTCCCTATCCCCTGCTTGCACGCAAACACCATATGGAGACATTCGAGTCACGGACAGCGAGAGCTCTTGCACATTTTGTTCTTTTGTTGCTTGTGTCAATGCTAATATAGACTCTTGCTTGTTAAGACTTGAATTGAATTGCATGCTTTGATTTCTTTACTTAAAAGTCCTTTTATGGTTGTGTGGCATATCACCACAGAAATTATGCTTGTTATCATTTACCTACTCGAGGACGAGCACGAATTAAGCTTGGGGATGTTGATACGTCCCAAACGTATCTATAATTTCTGCTTGCTCCATGCATGTTTTGTGTGACTTTTCCATGTTTTGCTTGAACTTTCATACACTCTTGAGCATATTTGGACTAATCTATTAACCCAGTGCACCCAGCTGCCAGTTCCTGTTTTCTGTTGTTTTTGTATTTCAGGTTTTCCGGCCATTAAAAGTGCTCCAAAAAATCCGGGAAAGTCAGATAAAAAATCAGCGTCACGGAAGCTTCCGGAAACACCAAAGGAGCGGAGGGGGCCACCACTAGGAGGCCAGGAGGGTCCCTGGCGCGGCCCCACCCTAGGCCGCGCCAGGAGGTCTCCTGGCTACCTGGTGGGTCCCCTCGACACCCCCTTCCCCTAGATTTACCCCTCGGGGTGGAAACCCCTAAGACGGACTCCTCTTTCCCGATCTCTCCTCTGTTCCGCCGCCGCTGCCGTTTCAAGATCGGGGCTGCCTGGAGAAGCTGCTCCGGCACCCTTCCAGGAGAAGCTACCCCCTCCGGGAGACCATCCATAGCCATGGACTCCTCCCGTATGTACCGTGAGTAGTTTCCCTTGGACCATGGGTCCGTGACCAGTAGCTATGTGATCTATCTCTCCCTTCTTTGTTCTTCCACTTTCGAGACCTCGTGAGCTGCCTCACATGATCATGTGAGGCAGCTCACGAGGTCTCGAAAGTGGAAGCACAAAGAGGGGAGAGGAACATCACATAGCTACTGGTCACGAACCCATGGTCCAAGGGCGACTACTCACGGTACATCTAGGAGGCGTCCATGGCTATGGATGGTCTCCCGGAGGGGGTTCTTCCTCCCGGCAGGGTGCCGTGGCAGCTTCTCCAGGCAGCCCCGATCTTGAAACGGTGGCGGCGGCGGTACAGAGGCGAGCTGCATTAGGGTTGGGCAGCTTCTCCAAGAGATCTGCATTAGGGGTTTCCACCCCGAGGGCTAAATATAGGCGGAGGGGGGTGTCGAGGGGACCCACCAGGCAGCCAGGAGGCCTCCTGGCACGACCTAGGGTTGGGTCGCGCCAGGGACCCTCCTGGTCTCCTGGTGGTGGCCCCCCTCCGCTACCTTGGTGATTCCGGAAGCTTCCGGGTCACTGATTTTTTATCTAATTTTTCCGAATTTTTTGGAGCACCTTTAATGGCCGGAAAACCTGAAATACAAGAACAGAAGAAAACAGCAACTGGCAGCTGGGTGCACTGGGTTAATAGATTAGTCCAAATATGCTCAAAAGTGTATGAAAGTTCAAGCAAAACATGGCAAACTCACACAAAACATGCATGGAGCAAGCATAAATTATAGATACGTTCGGGACGTATCAGCCACCCATAAGGGTCTTAGGGGGTGGCGCATCCAGAATGCGCCACCACGCCACCCTAAGCCCTTATTAGTGGCTTCTCCTTAGTGGCGCATCCATAATGCGCCACTAAAGGCTAAAAAATGGCGCCACCATAAGCCCTTTCTCTAGTAGTGCGTATGTTGCAGTGCAATCCCTACTCCTCACACCATATCTATCATTTGGCTTTCTCTCGCCTATGATCGTCCTCATTGGTGTGAGCCTTTATCACTTTTTGACTTCCTACCCCCCTCATTATTATATTTTTCCATCCTAAGTGCTAACGTATCTTGCTCGCGCTCATCCATTGCATGAGTGGTCAAAGTCAAAAGGGAGAGGATCAATTTGACTTGTACCTGACTAGTGGTCTGGGGACGAGTCATAATAAGATTCCAAAAGGACCATGTGTGAAAATTAATAGATTGAGTTCTCAACAACTATTCAGTATTTTTATGCTCTAAAACTTCCCCACTCTAGGCGTGGGAACTCCTACTAGAGACATTCGATTCACGAACATCAAGAGCTCAATTGTTAAAATGTTTTTTCATTGCTTGCTTAATATGAACTATAGACTATTGCTTTATATCACTTTTTCTTTGGCTTATATATCTTCATTACATTAGATTGATTGCCTTTACTCCTAAGTAGCATGTCACACCAAAAATTATCTTGTTATTATTTACCTACTCGAGGACGAGCAGGAATTAAGCTTGGGGATGCTGATACGTCTCAAACGTATCCATAATTTTTGCTTGTTCCATGCTCTTTTTGTTTCATTGCTACATCTGTTTGCCCTGCTTTTGAATCATTTATTGGACTAACCTACTAATATAGAGCCCAGTTCCAGTTTCTGTCTGTTTTGTCTTTGCAATGAAAGGAAAAGTCCAAAAATGAAGTTTCTCAGAAAATTCCGAAAGAGTCCTCCAGCCAGAGGATGGACTCAGGAGGTGGCCCCAGGCCCCTGATGGTAAGAATTAACGCCCCCTCGTTGGTTACCCAAAGTTGAAGTTTGAGATGTAGATAGAAGAAATTTCCGTTAGCGAAGATGCTAAGGTTGAGTGTCGAACCAATAGGACTCCAACAGATACAAGGTGGCAAGAAAACAATGGCACCGTTTTAGACAAAAGTTGCTTCCTTGACCTGGACCTGCACACACAACAAATGACTTTCCTTCCCAACGAGTACAGAGGAGTTGTCAATTCCTCCGGCCTTGTTGTTTACAAAGGATAAAACTTTAACGACCCGATTCGCTATGAATCCAAGTCTCTGTGCATTCTGTGCTAGTCCCTGGATCAATAGCTAGCACACACAGTACATGATGTAATATCAAGAATAAACCACATGTCATAAATATTACATCGAAGATCCAGTATTACAATATAGCATACCTGCATAGCTCAAGGCTAGCTGACAAAAATAATACATAGGAAAAACAATAAAGAGCTTCGTGGCGTCCATCAACTCCACCGGCAAGTTGAGTATAGACATCGTAACCCTACATCGTATCACTTACTCATCGCATACAATCCTGCAACACCGAAGGTTACAGCCCGACAACGGGTCAGTACATCTGATTTGTACGGCAAGTCACACGAAAAAGTATATAACAGACCTACATCTACATGCAAGGTAAGTCAAAGGAAAGGCTTATGGTTTTGTTTTGCTGAAAGCTGATTTTCCCTCACATACTACAACTATTCAAATTTTAATTTATCTTTCTAGTCCTAAGTATGGTTGAATCGGGCTACACCAATTCCAACCATCCCTTTATTAAAAGTTACCACTCAAATTCTTATCAAGATTAATTATCTGTCAAGACCATCCAACAACAATAATGCCCAGTTGCTCAAAGTTGTCTGTAACCGTGGACACGGCTAATCATGATCAGTTTTTACACTCTGCAGAGGTTTGTACACTTTCCCCACTGGACTCAACCCGAAGATTGAGACATAGTCTTTTAGTAGAGGTTGCCTCCACCCTTTGGTAGCCGGTACACCTATCATATCTACATCAGCTAGCAACCAGGGCACGGTTCCCAACAACTTACTCATCTAAGCCAGAGCCCATATAGCCAGTGGTTGTACATGGAAGCTACTAGTCACACTGTCTGTCCGATTTTTTTGAGCCTGGACGGCGCCCACTGCGTCAGAGGGTACTCGCCATGACGCACCCGGTTCACCACCAAAACAACCATTGGGTGCATTTAACCCCGGCACTGTCCTTAGACAAGGCACAACCACCAGGATGCAACCCGCCCGTCCAGAAGTGATTTCTATTTAAGTTTGCTAGTCAAGTCATTAATCCTCACGTAGCTCAAATGATAACTCAACCAATCCCCGTCTACAAAACAATAGCAGTATATAACAACCACGATCCTAGGGCGATAATGAAATACAAGGTCGGAGCATATGGCTATCCTACTAGGTTTAAATCATAACTAATATATAATCCTACACATGCATAGAGTGATAATTTGCTACATGCATAATAGAAAATATAGGTTGAGGTATGGTCAAAATGTAACTTTCCTTTTCCATTCGGTGAAGTTCTTCGCTCTCACGGTCCAGTCAACTCTACTCGTCACACTCTGAGAAATCTATCACGAACGAAAGAACTCGAATAAGCAAACACATCACAAGGCAAACAAAAGATCAACAAACAAACCCAAAGGGTTTTAGCAACAAAACAAAAAGCTTTGAAGTGCGGAGGTGTAGAAGTGCTCGAAGGTGATCAGTGGAACGTGAACTCGAGAGAGTCAACAGATAAAATATTATCGGCAACGAGTTGTGCCCATGGACATTTGTGAATTCAAGGTGAATAACATGCCCACATGAAAAGTGTGTGAATATTACCGATAACATGTCTGAAGTGATCCGATATGCAAAAAGAATCACGTGAAACGGAATACTACAACGCAGGTCATAGCAATTGCAACATTGAATTGAATTTGAATTTAAACAGATCAATAAACTTGTGAATTTTTGTGTACACATGATATAAACATAAGGTACATGGAACGAGTGATCCCACGCAAAAAGAATCACTCGATTTGGATCAACGGTTAACAAGATACAGCCACCAGAATTTGAATTTGAATTTGAAATAGATTCAAATTCAAAAGTGTGGAAAAATTTATACCATGCTAAAGTACATAACAACACGAGCGCGTAGGAAAAAAGTTTCACCTCGATCCGACTTACGGTGTAGAAGATATTGCGGGCGCGAGAACGGGGGGGGTTTCTGCCAAAAGGACTGATCCGCAATTAAAATTCTTCCCAAAAACGCCATCGGGTCCCTGGGACCAGATCTGGAGTTGACTTCGGTGAGCTCCGGCGAAACGGTTTCCGGCGAGGGCAGCGGAGTCCGGCGAGGCGGCAGGCTGCCGGTGAGGCGGCAGGCTGCCGGCGAGCTTGGCGACCGGCGGGGAGCGATGGAGGTGGCCGCGAGCCGAGGCGCGCGGCGGCGGCCACGGGCTCCGGCGAGCGGGCGCGGTCCGGCGAGGGCTCGACCGGGGTGGCCGGCGCGACCAGGTAGGCGCGGGCCTCCGGCAAGGTGGGTCGCGCGCACGACGCAGGAGGCGGCGGCGGGCCGAGGTGCCCGGCGGCGCGAGGCGCGGCCAGTGCGGACGGGCGCGGCGGCGGCGCGGCCAAGTCCGGCGAGGCGGCGGCTGATGAGCGGGTCCCGCGGCTAGGGTTTTTTCCAAAAAGAAGAAAAAGGAAAAAGAAAAAAAATTGCATTTCTATTTATAACCAGAGAAAAGAAAAAAAACAATCGATCCGAGTTGGGGTCTAATTGCGCTCGCGGCGGAGACAAACTACTGGGCCGGGCTACGGATTTTTCTTCTTTTTATTTAAAACCGTCACTTCAAACAATTGTAGAAAAATAAATACTCATCGGATGTCAAATAAATTTCTAAATTCATCAAAAAATGCAAAGAAATTTATTTAACGAATACATTTTCCAAAAAGAAAAACAAAAATAAAAACATTTCCTAAATACTTTATTTGAATATAAAATAATTTTCGTAAATCAAATAAAGTCCGATAAATTATTAAAAGTATTTTTATTTGGTGAAAAGCATTGATAAACCATTTCTAAATAATAAAATATAAATTTTAAAATTGTTACACCAATAAATAATTTGGTAAAATAAAAATATCCCATTGGAATACTTTTTTTCAACTCATTTTAAAATATTTAATAAATCATTTCAATGAAATAAAAACACTCTTAGCATTATAAAATAATTTTTAGAGTTATTTATAATACTCAAAATAAATTTTAAAAACATTAAATTAATATTCTAAATATTTTCCAACTATATTAAAAAGGGGATATGTCATTTTATATACTCTCAACTGAATTTCCTTGAGTTGAAAAAATGTTTTGAATATTCAGAAGTATTCCAATAATAATTTAAACCATTTTCCAAACTATTAATATGTTGAAGGAGTCATATTACCTTCTCTCATTTCGTCTTGTTGGTTTTGTTTTAAAAATAAATAAATTCCAAAACACCAATTATGAATATTAGGGAAAGTCTTTTTATTCCCTCTCTTTTTAATATTCAATAAACTCCAAAAAGTTTTAAATCCGAGAGAAAATCAAACACATCAAGCAAACAATCATTATCTATTTAATTTTATTAACATTCCAAAAATTCGGGGAATTTTGGGATGTTACAAAAACGCACGGGGTAATAATGTTAGTGATAGCAACGGAAAAGTAAATAAAGCAGTAAATTGATAGTGGGTGTAAACATTATTGGAAATATGGACCGGGGTCCTATGATGTTCACTAGTGATGTCTCTCTCCCAAAAGACGATAAAATAACCATGCGAGGTAAACATATTACAGCTGGGCAATTGACAGAATTATGTGCGCAAACCAATGCTAATTATGCTATGAAGAAAGGAAGAGGCTCAAAAGCATGGGCGGTACGCCAAGACAAGTAGACCGAAATCCATCTGCACCTACCTACTAATCATCCACCTTGAGATATCAATCCAGAACATCTCGCTAGTGTTAAGTTGCGAATCCCACCCAAAGTGTAAACTCAAAGCAACGGACAACTGCATTAAAGAACTTTGCGTAAAGTAAACAATCCTTGCACCCGCAAGTACAAGCACCGTTGTTTTCCCCCTTGTGGCAACAGCACATCCCCTAGACTCATGTTTCTGTCACTCAAGCTAGTCATCGGGGGGCATGAACCCACAATCAAGCATAACGCTCCCTCTTGGAGTCACTCCCTACTACTTGGCCAAAGCAATAAACAGCAACGGAGAACATGCAAGAATTACTCTAGAACATAAATATAAAAGAGGAGAATCAAATATATTACTTAAACACAATCTGAACATAATCTCATAATCCATCGGATCCCAGCAAACTCAGCATAGCAACAGCAGAAATATTACATATGTTCCTCGATCATGTAGGAAAGCTCACGAGGTCTAATCCATGAAGAACAAAGAGGGGAGGAGAACATCACATATCTACTGATCATAGACCCATGGTCCAAGGTGGACTACTCACGGTTCATCTGGGAAGCATCCATGGTGGTGGAGAAGCTCCTGGAGGTGGTTCCTCCGTCCGGCAGGGTGCCGGGAAGAGGTCTTCTGGTGCTCCTGATCTTGAAAGCGCGGCGGCGGCGGAACAGAGAAGAGATCGTGAAAAAGGGTTCCCATCACGGGGGTTTCACGTCTCGAGGATTATATGGGCGATGGGGGTGCACCAAGGGTCCAGGCGGCCCCCTGGCACGGCCCCACCCTAGGGCGCGCCGGGAGGGCGCCTAGGGCCCTAGTGGGTCCCCTCTGGCCCCCCTCCAACTACTAGAGAAATAGCTATACATGGAAACCTTATTAGTGGCGCATTTTATATGTAACGCGCCACTATGTTGTAAGGGGTGGCGCACTGGTACAAAATGCGCCACCCATAAGCTCTTATAGGTGGCGCATTTTTTAAAATGCGCCACCCCTAAGAGTGGGCCAGCCCTGGATCCCTTATACGTGGCGCATTTGGAGGAATGCGCCACCCCTAAGAACCTTATAGGTGGCGCATTTTGGAAATGCGCCACCCCTAAGGAATTATTAGTGGCGCATTCAGAATGCGCCACCCATAAGCTCTTAGGGGTGGCGCATCTTGCATATATGCCACTACTAAGCAAAAATTGTGAGGGAAAATTCCCAAATACACCCCCCCTCATGGACCGCCTTTTCAATTTGAAAATAAATAAAAGAAAATGATATAAATGTCAAAGAAATAAAAGAAAATATGTTTCCCATATGATATGTGGTCTAGTTGTTAGAAAAAATTACAAACATGAATTTCGACTTTTTTTGCAAAATCTCTCGAGAATTTTGTAAAATGGGCATAACTTTTGCATACGACCTCCGATGAAAAAGTTTTTTATATTAAAAATCACCTACTCGAAAAGTTATATCCAAATCCTCTAATGAAAAAGTTTTTTATATGGAACCCGTTGAACATTTTTAGTAGTGCCCCATTTTGTATGAAATGTGCCACTAGTAACAGAAAAAAATGTTTTTTTAAATATATATATATATTTTTTTTAAATTCAAAATAGGCTAGAGGACCGATCGGTAAGTTTCAATATTTTTTTGATAATTTTAGCTGTAACATTAAAAAAAATTAAAAAAAATAAAAATAAATTTTTTTTATTTTCATATTTTTTTAAAAAGTTCAAAATATGCTAATGGTCCCATCGAGAAAGTTTCAAAAAAATATTTTAGCACATCCATGAACATCAACAAGGTCCTAGACATTAACATGGTTCAATAGGATTTAGATGATATATATATCAACAAGTGCTTGCTAGGTGAGCTGGAGTGGGAGTTGAATAGAACCGAGAAGTTAAGCGTGCTGGCGCTGGAGTAGTGCTAGGATGGGTGACCCTCGATGAAGTTTGACCATGGAGGTTACTTTGACCTGAGATTAAGCATAGTGACCAAGCATTAAGCATACTAACCTGAGATTAAGAAAAAAAATAAAAAAATGTTTTCTAGATCCAGATTCAAAATTTAAAAAAATTAATAGTGGCGCATTTTTAGATCGCCACACCTAAGACTCTTATGGGTGGCACATTTTATGGTTGGCGCATTTCAAAATACGCCACGCATAAGAGTTTTAGGGGTGGCGCATTTGAAATGCGTCACTATTAAGGCCTTATTAGTGGCTTGTCCTTAGTGGCGCATTTGAAATGCTCCACTAAAGGCAAAAAAAGGACGCCACTATAAGGCCCTTTCCTAGTAGTGTACATCTATAACTTTTGGTCTCGTGACGGAGAGAGCATCGCTCAAGCTTGGGGGAGATTGAAGTCCCTAATGTTAAAATGTCCCATTCATGAACTCCCCAAAGATATTATACTTGAAATTTTTTATGCCAGGCTTTCTCGTCAGGATAGGGAGAAGTTGGATGCCTCCTCTAGCGGGGTATTTCAAACAAGAAGCATTGAAGAAATATGGGATCTCATTGAAAGGATCCAGAAGAATACTAAATACTAGGAAATCGACAAAGGTATTGAACCCGCTATAAATTATGAGCATGATTATATTGAGAGCTATGTGAAAACTGATTACTTTAATACCTTTTGCTCTAAGATTGTTCTTGATTCCCAAGTTATGATTGATTTTTGTAAGAACTTCGCCTCTCACATTGACTCTTCTAAAGAAGAGAAGGATCAGTATCATAAACCCTTTAAAGAATTACATGTTGATATTAATGTTGCAGACCCTATTCTACCTGCAGTATTATATGAAAAGCCCCCTTTTCCCACCAGGATGAGGGAGCACTCTTTTGTGACAGGAATAATAAATAAAAGTGAGAGAATAACTGACGAATCTGAGGACCTGATCAAGGTCGATCCTCAAGTTGCGGTGGTTAAAGATTTGGTTACTAGTGATGTTTTAGATTCCAATATAAATTTTTGTGTTGTTTCAACTAACATTGTTACTGCCAAGAATAAAAGCCCAATTTCAGGTACAAAAGTTGTATCTGTCAAAATAGGAGATCACAATTATTACGGGCTATGCGATCTGGGATCAAGTGCTAGCGCTATTCCCTATTCACTCTATTAGGAGATCATGGGTGAGATTTCACCCTGTGAACTTGAAGAGATTGGTGTTACTATTTATCTAGCAAGCAAATAAACTATCTCTCCCATTGGGTTTGTGAGAGATGTTGAAGTCCTATGCGGAAAGGTAATGTATCCTGCCCAACTTTCTAGTACTTGGTTCAGTGCAAGATAGTTTTTTCCCTATTATCTTTGGTAGGCCTTTCCTCAGCACTTGTTTAATTTTTCTAAGTTCTCTAAGAGGCCTGGTGGTACTAATTTACCTAGTGATGATCAAATTATTGAAGATATTTCTTCCATTGTTATTACTCCTAATAATCCTCTGAATCAATATATGGAAGACCACGAGAATGATATGCATATGCAAGAAAGAAAAGAGTTTGACGAAATATTCACAAGACAAACTGCTATCCTGAAGCACAACCTTCTGGTTGAACCTTTAGGAATCCTAGCACAACCAAAAGAAGACCCGTTCTTTGACCTCAAACCACTTCCCGATACGCTCAAGTACGATTATTTAGATGAAAAGAAAATATATCCTGTTATTATCGATGCTAACCTTTCAGGATTTGAAGAAGAGCGATTATTGGAGACATTTCGCAGACACCGTGGTGTCCTTGGCTATACCCTTGATGACCTTAAGGGGATTAGTCCATCGGTCTGCCAACACACTATCAATCTCGAGACCGATGCTAAGCCAGTTGTTGATCATCAACGACAATTGAATCCAAGGATGAAGGACGTGGATAGGACTGAAATTCTCAATCTTGTAGCCGCAAGTATCATCTATCTTATAGCTGATAGTAGGTGGGTAAGTTCAGTTCATTGTGTTCCCAGGAAAGGAGGTATGACTATTGTTCCTAATGATAAAAATGAACTAATACCTCAAAGAGTTGTTATTGGATATAGAATGTGTATTGATTACAGGAAGTTGAACAAAGCTACCAGGAAGGACCACTACCTGCTGCCCTTTATCGACCAGATGCTTGAGAGACGGTCCAAAAACACCCACTTTTGCTATCTTGACGGGTACTCTGGCTTCTCTTAAATTCATGTTAATACTAACAATCAAGAGAAGACCACTTTCACGTGTCCTTATGGTACTTATGCTTATAGGCATATGCCTTTTGGTTTCTGCAATGCACCTGCTAATTTTCAGAGATGCATGTCTGCTATTTTTCATGGTTTCTATGAGGAGATTGTGGAAGTTTTCATGGACGATTTCTCTGTTTATGGAAGTTCCTTTGACCGCTGTCTCCAGATTCTCAATAAAGTTTTGCAGAGATGCGAGGATAAAAATTTAGTTCTAAACTGGGAAAAGTGCCACTTCATGGTTAACGAAGGGATCATTCTTGGTCACAAGATTTGTGAGAGGGGAATTGAAGTGGACAAGGCGAAGATTGAAGCAATCGAAAGGATTCCCTATCCAAGGGACATTAAAGGTATTCGTAGCTTTCTCGGTCATGCTGGTTTCTTTAGAAGATTTATGAAAGACTTTTCTAGACTTCGAGAGCCCTCACTAATCTTCTCCAGAAGGATGTTCCTTTTGTATTTGGTGAAGATTGTAAGTAAGCCTTCGAAGTTCTTAAGAAATCTTTGATAACCGCTCCTATAGTACAACAACCTAATTGGAAATTGTCCTTTGAAATTATTTGTGATGCTAGTGATTTTGCTGTTGGAGCTGTTTTAGGACAAAGGGTTGATAAGAAATTTAATGTTATACATTATGCTAGCAAAACCCTTGATAGCGCTCAAAAGAATTATGCTAATACGGAGAAGGAATTCTTAGCAGTAGTATTTGCTTGTGATAAGTTTAGACCTTATATTGTTGATTCAAAAGTCATTATTCATACTGACCATGCTGCTCTTAAGTACCTTATGGCGATAAAGTATGCCAAACGAAGACTCATCAGGTGGGAACTCCTTCTTCAAGAATTTGATTTACAGATTGTTGATAGGAAAGGAGAAGATAATCCGGTGGCGGACAATCTTTCAAGAATGGAAGATATACCGCATGATCCCATTCTAGTCAATGATAGTTTTCCAGACGAACACAATCTCTTTCCAATCCTTTGTTTGCAGATTGTGCTCATTTTATCGTTGCAGAGTATTTGCCTGCAGGTTTAACATTTCAGCAAAGGAAGAAGTTCTCCACGATTTGAGGCATTACTTGTGGGATGACCCTCATATTTTCATGGAAGGTCCGGACGGGAACGTGAGAAGATGCATACCGGAACACGAGCAGAAGGACATTCTCAGGCAATGTCACGATAGTCCCTATGGAGGACATCATGCCAGTGAGAGGACTACACATAAGGTTCTCCAATCAGGTTTTTATTGGCCTACTCTCTTTAAAGATGCTAGATATTATGTTTTATCTTGTGATAAGTGTCAGAGAGTTGGTAATATTAGTAGGAGGAATGATATGCCTACAAATTACTCTCTAGTGATTGAGCCTTTTGATTGTAGGGGTTTCGAATTTATGGGTCCTTTTCCTCCCTCACACAAGTACACTCATATTTTAGTAGTTGTTGATTATGTTACCAAGTGGGTTGAAGAAATCCCCACTAAGAGTGATGATCACAAGACATATTTGAAAATGATCAAAGATGTATTTTCCCTAGTTTTGGTGTACCTAGGTATCTCATGACTGATGGAGGATCACACTTCATGCATGGATCTTTTAGAAAAGCTCTAGCCATGTACGATGTCAATCATAGAATTGCTTCACCGTACCATCCTCAAACTAGTGGGCAAGTTGAGCTCACCAATAGAGAAATCAAGTTGATCTTGCAAAATACAGTTAACAGTTCTAGGAAGGAGTGATCGAAGAAGTTAGGAGATGTTTTGTGGGCATATAGAACTTCTTACAAAAACCCCATGGGCATGTGTCCCTATAAGATGGTCTATGGCAAGGCTTGCCATTTGCCATTAGAATTAGAACACAAAGCTTTCTGGGCTGTTAGAGAGCTTAATGCTGACCCGAAACTAGCTGGTGAAAAGCGTCTCATGAACTTGACTTCTCTAGATGAGTGGGGAAGTGAAGCTTACGAGAGGCTAAAATGCATAAGGAAAATTTAATGTGGGTAATAAAAGTTATGTATTATGGTAAGGAAATATCGCGAACCGCCATAAAAGTTCCATATTACGAGTTTTTGAAAAATTGGGAAAATTTGAAGCCTGATTGGAGACAGAGAGGAGCTCCAGGGGGTCCAGGTGCCCCCCTGGCGTCTCCTACATCCTGGCCGTGCAGGGAGGCCGCCTGGACACCCTGGAATCCGCCTCCGACTTCGCTTTGGCTCGTTTCCCTCCTTCTGTTGCAGAAATTTTTGCTATATATTTGCTCGGATCGTCCCGACACCGTATCTCGTGATTTCGTGTGTTTTCTTTTCGAGCTATTTCTGCCAGATAAAAAGCTACTTTTAGAGATGTCTTCTTGTGGCTCGAGCGGAGAAGACTTCTTGGGGCGACGTCTACGCCAAGTCCAGCAGGATCTCAACCAAGGGAAGCACATTGATTGGGCTACAAAAGAAGAAATGGATGCAAGACAAGTGGAGATGGAGCGCTCCGTGAGGGAAGAAGTCAAGATTATTACCGCTCAACAACTAGGGGGTCCATCAACACAAGGAGGAAGATCAAACAACCCCATCATGGTGGGGAGTGTCCAACCTCATTATGATCTTTCTCTTAACCTTTCAGGAACGGCCCCTTCACTAAGATCGACGCATGACTTCCACCATCTCTAAGGCTTACCGCCTTACCAATCAACTCTGTGAAGATTTCCGTGTACGGAAAGTACAAGTGGAAGTCTTGGAGTGTGAAAACCGAACCCTTTGCCGCGTCATCAGGGATCCGAAGAATCAACAACAACAGGAATGAGGAGTGAAATCTCCTCGGGTAATGGCATCCCCTTGGCTTGTTCCAAGATTGGTGGAGTTCCCGGTATCTTTATCTTTATCTTAGTCTTTTAGAGTCAAGTAGAGTCGTATCATGTCTAGGGAAGTTATTATATGAAATAGGTGTTTGCATTGAGGTCTATCACTCCTTTGTGGAGAGTCTTGTATCCGTGAGTGTGGATACGTCTATGATGGAATATTAATGAGAATTCTATTGGTTCCTTCACTGCACTCGGTATTCTCTTCACACAATAGGCCTTATATGATGATTCTTATGGGGAGTATTGACCTTATATCAGGTATGGCTTTGAAAACTTTATTTAAATTTTGGTAAACATAGCTTTGGTCATGACAACATACATGTTTTCTCAAGTAGCGACATAGCCAAAACCTATATAATGTTATGCTTGAAGTGTTATGTTGACAAGGAAGGCAACTTGATGTGTTATGATTACCTTAATGTTTATGCTTGATATGTTTTGCATCTAAGTTAGCATCAATTGTCTATTCTCGCAAAACCTTTGCTAGCCAAACTCTTTGCCAAGCATATTTCTGCTGGTGCATCCATACCCTGAAACCAATATCTTCCTTATGAGTCCACCATACCTTCCTATTCGTGATATTTCCCTACCACTCCTAAAAGCATAGAATTTATGTGTTATCCTTAAATGTTCAAAATCTTCTGTTTTGTGCCTCTTGTTTAGCTCATGAGAAAGTAGTAGGTAATTCATGATCTTCTTAAGTTGGACAAGCTTTACCCCGGAATTGCATGTCTAATCTGGAAACCCATAATACGAGGAGGAGCTAGCATGAGTCGCCCAGCTCATAAGATAATACAACAAAAAAACAATCCTTCATGCTTGGTCTATGAGAAATCAGAAACTTTGGCAGTGATAAAAAAAGGAGATTAAGGGGATGTGATCGTCCCCACTTGGGAGCCATTCCTCGAAACTTGTCCAGCTTGAGAAGTAATTGAGCTATCTATTAGCATTCGTTAACAAACTAAGCACCCCAAAATTTATTTTAATTTTGTTAGATTAAAGGATATCACATGAGTTTTCCCTGCTTTCCTATAACATGGCCTATCTTTTATTTATGTTGAGTCAGTTTTTCCCACTTCCTTCATTTCTTAAAGAGAGCAGACACTTGATGTTGATGAGCATTCATTCATATAATGCTGCATTAAATTTTTCCATCCCACATGCTTGTTGATATTATCTTTTGATAAGTAAGTTTTTTACGAAAGCTTATGCCAAGAAAAAATCTTCCTTTGTCTTATAATTTGGACTTCATGACTAATAACATGTTCTTTCAAAATCTTCAAATTGTTTCATTATAAAGAGATAGAGCAAAGTAAAAGTTATTAGTTGTCATGTGACCAAGGATATGTTTGCCATAATTTCACGAGTTTTCTCAGTCCTACTTTTGATTATAATTGTTATTACTTTCTCATAAGGACCTTATGAGTTGATATTGTTGTTGAGGATGCTTGAGTTTGGTGAAGAAATCATGATGCTTCTTGTTCGTATTCTATTTATCGACACTTCACTCTCTAACCTTGTGGACATGTTTACCGTGCTCAGTATTCGCTTGGGGACAAGCGAGGTCTAAGCATGGGGGAGTTGATACGTCCAAAATGCATCACTATTTTATATAGTAATTCACCCATATTTATTGATATATTTCATGTTAACATGTTGTTCTTATGTTTTTTTGACTTGTTTTACACAGTTTGCAAACTCTCCGATGCCGAAGCAGTAGACGCGGGATTCAGCGGTAAAAAGTGGACGTTGAGTTGCTGAAACATAAGACCTCCAAATTACCTGAAAAGCGAAGGAGGCCATTTTCTACAAGATTAATGGAGGCACGCAAAACGAGTGCCAGAGGGGGGCCACCAGGTGCCTAGGCGTCCTGGTGGCGCGGCCCCCTAGTGGTCGCGCCGGGTGGCCGCCTGGACACCCGGGGCCACCCCGGATCCCCCCTTTGGACTATTTATTCTCCGTCATCCAAAAACCCTAAAAAGGGAGGAGTTTCGCGAGTTCCGCCACCACTCCGTGGCTGAAACCTACAGAGAAGAAAAGACATCTCCGGCGGACAGATTCCACTGGGGAGAACACCTCTCGGAAGGGGAGATCATCTCCATGATCATCACCATCATCATGGGCATCATCGCGATCATCATCAACATCATCCCCAACATCAGCACCATATCCATCTTCATCCCATCTCACCTCACAAGTTTAACTTGTGTTGTAATCCGTACTATCTATCCTCTCTAGTCTATCGGTGTTGATTAGTACCGTTTGATGAATGCTATTGAGTTTTTTTGGAGAAATATCATTGCGTCTGTTGACACACGAACACATCACGTGTACCCTAGACGCCGTGGGTGATGCACAGGGAATTCGGCGGGTGCTTTTGAAGACTCGAAACCCCACACTCCCGGGGGGTCAGGTAGCACGGCGGCTATGGGCTGCCCTAGGTCGACCTAATCGCCCCTAGAGCCTCGTCGATTCGTTGCCCTGCAAGAACAAGAACGAACGAAGAACGAGAAGAAAGATACAAGGGAGAGATAAAATAAGGGTAAAAAGATGTAGATGTGTTTGTTCGATTGTGTGTTGTTTCAATCGGCCGTCACCTCATCTATATATGAGGGGGTTGGACTTCCCTTCCAAGACACGGACTTCGATTCCCGTCACAATGCCAAAAATTATAGCCAAACTCGGATTTTCCAAAATCTGCACGAATCTGCGCACAGACCGGTAGTACCGCTCTCTCAGACCGGTAGTACCGGTCGGCCGATAGTGGACCGGTAGTACTGGTATATGAATTTTTACCGGAACAACCGGGGCGCTACCGGCTCGATTCCGGGCCTCAACAAAAGGTTTTTCGCGTACCCGGGCGGTAGTACCGGTCTTTAGACCGGTAGTACCGGTATATATTTATTTACCGGAACAAACGGGGTGATACCGGCCCGATTCCGGGCTTCAATAGAAGGTTTTTGTGTTTCGGCCGGTAGTACCGCTCTTACTGGCCGGTACTACCGGTCCTCCCTGTTGTGCTACACAGATTTGGCTCTAACTTCTTCATACGAACTCTGATTTGGGCGATTCAAGTGTCAAAATCGACCGGTTCGACGAGACGAAGCCAATAGTTGTATAAATCTTATTATTTGAAGCCATCTTGAGGACGCAATTAACCAAATAGTGCACTAAATGCCATAGTCTTGTTTCCCGGAACGTAGTTTCGGCCCTTGAGATGGAATCGGATGACAATGGCTCGAACTACAAAGTTGTTCACATCGACAATACCCAACTTTTTCATGTAGAGCACTTCTTCATTTGTGTTCATCTTATATAGGGTTATTGTCGTGCCAAAAACCGGTGTCAACACATGCTGAAAGTGCAATATATTGACCAGAGGGGGGGTGAATGGGAGATTTTCAATTTTACTACTCCCTCCGATCCATAATAAGTGTCGCACATTTTGTACTAAGCTAGTACAAATATGAGCGACACTTATTATGGATTGGAGGGAGTACCAGATTTTAGTTTTCTTCAGGACTGAGGCAATCATGAAACTGAAGAAGTAACCAAAATGATGAAGAAATAAAACTTCACAGAATGTAATCATTAGGGCAGCTCATCATAATGCAACAGAAATAAATCAATTCAGGTAAGCAGAAGTGCTTCAGATGCATAGTATGAAGACAAAGAGCGGAGGGAGAGCTGAAGCATAAGAAGTCAACATAGCAAATACTGAAGCTTAAGAGGTTGAAGAGATAGCACCAGAGATTGAAGACATTGATTTGGTAGACCAGTTCAAGTTGCTGTGACAACTCTACATCTGGTTGGAGAGTCTGAGATTCAACTCAGAAGACATAGTCTTCACCTTGTTCTCCTTGAACTAAAGTCCTCAGACTCTGTCCAATAACTCAGGTGAGTCTTCAAGGTAGACTCCCGAAACCTTCACAGACTCAGTCACTCCGGGAAGTTACAATTGCATCTTGACTTCCTCAGACTGAAGACTTCTACACCGGCTGGAAGATCACAGTCTTCAAGAGTAAAAAGCTTCGGATCACTCGAACCGATTTCCTCAGAAATGCTCAACTACTCAGGCTGGTGGTTTTCCTCACATAGATTCTTCAGTTTCCTCAGAGGTGGGTTGCTCTCAAATGACAAGTGTCATCTTTTCTCTCGGAGAAGCCAACCCACAAATGGGGCTGGGGGTGGCTATTTATAGCCGCGGAGCAACCCGAGGTGAAAGGACATAAATGCCCATGCATGCAATTAATCGCATGCCCTCAGAAATTACCGTTGCTAGACCAGTTCTAGCCTCTCACCACGTAACACGTGGCACAGTCAAAGTATTCTCTCTCCAGACTCCTCAACCGAAGTTAGTTACCTCAGTGTCCTGAAGAACAACGTCTCCGACACATGAGGACTGAACTTCTACTGCAGAAGATAACTCTCTCCTCAGGAGAACTGCACTCGCAGTCGCCAGACTCCTCAACCGAAGACAGATTCCTCAGTGTCCTGAAGAACAAGGTCTCAGACACCCGAGGAACTGAACTTCTACTGCAGGAGATTTCCTCCAGGTTTTTCTTCAGGATTCCTAACTGAGCACTTCCTCAGACCTTCGGAACTCGTTTTCTTCAACCCCTCCAACAGTGCGGTGATTTCCTACGACTCAAGAACTATAAAAAGTCTTAGCAAAGACTACGCTTCAACTTCGTCTTCAGCGCGAACGTCCTCAGGATCGTCTTGAGCTTCAGCTTCAACCGAATGCTTCAGGATCCTACTTCCTCAGGATTTCGCGCAACTTCATTCTTTAGGAATCTTCATTCTTCAGGAACCGCACCGATTTCTCCAATGTTCCTCAACATTTTGAGGGGTCGACATTGGTGGTTAAACACCTCATCAGGGACTATTCTCCTGTGTATACTCACAAACATCAGTCCCTTAACCGTTTTGTCATCAAACTCCAAAACCTCAAGAGGAGGGCACTTGATACACTTACAATCTCCCCCTTTTTGGTGATTTGATGACAATCAGGTTAAGCTTCAACGGGGATAAAATTATGAGTTTGAAGAATAAAATTTTTGAAGAACATTTATGTTATTAAGCTGGATATAATGAAGCTCCCCCTAAGGATATGCATATAAGTTGAAAAACATTTAATATCTAAAGCATTTTGAGGTATATGAGGAGCTCCCCCTATATCCAGGCATTTTGAAGCAGTGCATGTTAGGAAGTGTTTGAGGAATTTAAAAAACGCACTGAGAGAGATGTTTGCAGAGATAATCACATGCATATATGATAAACGTGAGGAAATAGCATGAGGCAACTGAGGAATAGTATCAGGCAAACACCAAAATAATAGTTTACAACTCGTTACAAAAAAAATCTGAAGAACGAGAGTTGTAACTGAAGAACCCCATAACTAAAACCCACTTGAAGACTAACAGATTCTCCCCCTTTGTCATAAAATGAACAAAACAGGGAAAAAACTGAAGCTAACGCCCTGTTGAATATGCTTCAAGGATGAGGTGAGTCACGCCTGAGGCAGTCTGTTGCAGTGTGCGGGCAGGCAGCAGTGTCTTCAGCTTCTTCAGAAGTGATCTCCTGGTTTGCAGAATAGGAATCCATGGCCGGAGGAGGAGTTGTGCAGCGTCTGAATTGCCTCGGGGATCGGATTGCAGGAATCAAAGGCTTTTGAAGATTCAAATTTGCAAGGTCTTTAGGGGTGAGTACTTCTTTCATCAAGGCATCAAGATGTTGATATGTATGATGAGTATACTGATGTACTTTCTTCACTGAAGAATGCGTCTGAGCCATATAGCTGAGGATTTCAGAAAACTGTCGCTTCACCCAATAATGATTTCGGTCAACTTTCTGATGAAGACTAATCAGAAGCTCTCGGTCAGTCATCACTCGAGCCTGAGTTGTATCCTCAGTTGAGGCATGAGTTCTGGTTTCATCAGTAGTGCGAGACTGAGGATGAAGAATGTTTCCACCAAGGGAATTGGTCGGGAGAACTTCTTCATACAATATGCCTTTGCCCTTGTCATTTGAAGCAATCGTATGCTGAAGCACTTCGACTGGCAGCAGATATGTCCGATGATTCGGGTGATCATGTTGGAAATCAATACCAGTCGTGGCTCGGATGAGCTTCATGATCCATGGCGCGTATGGCTTCAGGATAGGAGGATTCTGTGCTGCATCAACCAGAGTTCTGAAGAAGAAGTCAGGAACGTTGATTGGTCCAGACATGCAGAGGTTGTGGAGTATGTTCTTCATGATGCGAATGACCTCTTCAGCAGTGGATTCATAGCCTTTAATGGGGCAGAAGGTCTTCGCCAGCATCTGATACAATGTACTTGGCAGATACAGAAGCTCAGAGACTGGAAACTTTGTGCGAGCAGGGGCTTCAGGGGCCTGAGGCTTCATGAGCATGTTCATCAGGTCATCTCGAAGAATTTGAGACCCATAGGAGCAAGCAGTTGAGGAAGTGCACTTGGGCAACTCAAGAATGTCAATTGCTTCAGGAACAGTGATGGTGTAGTGATGATGCTCAGTCATCCACTCGAGGACCCAGGTGTTGATGTCCAGAGGATCTCCTGAAACATACAAAGTTGCATAAAACTGAAGAACAAGATCTTCATTCCAGTGGATGCAGTCAGAGCAGAACTGAAGCAGCTTGGCATGATGCAGATCCTGAAGCACATTGTTGAAGCAGGGAAGAGCTTCCATATCTAGCAGAGGAATATGCTTGTGAGGAAACAGTTTGTTTTTCTTGTAGAGCACTGAAGCATAATAGTTCTTCTGAGTGGCAGTCCAGAACCTCAGCAGCTTTCGAGGTGGAGCAGAATGATATGGGTTTTGAATCCCCTCTTGGAAGAAAATCATGGCATTGAAGAAATCAGTAGCATCAAAGCTTGGGGTATCATCAGCTTCAAGGTCACGGAAGAACGGTTGCTTCTGCTTTGTACACAAGGACCGAGCTTGAACTGGGCCTTGAGGTGGTGAAGGCACTTGAGGCACTTCAATCTGAGGAGAGGCTTGAGGTTGAGGCGGAGCTGCTGCAGATGCTTCAGGCACAGATGTGGTGAGGTCCTTGGGAAGACGAGGTGATGTAGCCTGTTTGTCGTCAGAGCCATCCTTTGAGGCTTCAGCATCAGCATTTGTACTGTTTTCTGCTTCAGGAGGGGCATTTGTGCTTTGCTCGGCTTCAGCTTCAGTTTCAGCGGCTGGTGGGTCTGGCTGAGGATCAGCAGTGGTAGGTTCAGCAGCATCAGTATCAGTAGTCGTGGTTGCTGCAGCATCAGTATCAGCAGCAGAGTTGGTTGGAGCACTTGTGGCTTCTGGGTCATCAGCATCAGACGCTGAGGACGATTAAACTGCGCAGTGGATTTTGAGGTGGAGTTGAGGCAGCAGTAATAAGAGCGGTGGTATCAGCGGCCTATTTTATCGGAGGAGCTGAGGGAAGTGGCGTAGCATCAATGGGGTCCTCAACAGTAGGCTTCTTTGCAGCAGGTGGAGTTGAGGGTTGGGCTGCAGGCATGCGCTTGAGGCTTTTGGCAGAGGTATCAGTGGGTACTGAGGAAGCAAGTTGTCGAAGCTTCATCGACTTTGCCATCTGTTGTGAGATCCGTTCCTTGGATTTACCAATATAAGCATGGTTGGCAGCGAACTCAATGTTGAGACATTGAACTTCGCATTAATGCTCTGTAAACTCCTGAGGAGTAACGTCAGTTATAGATTTCTTCTTGAAGTCACTGTGGACTTTCTTCAGTTTGGCCTTCAACTGTTTCTGAAGATCACGTTGATGAATCTCATTTATGAGGAACTATTGAACATAGAACTTGATGTCTTTAGGGATGTCCAAATCATCAAGCGGAGTGTCAGGCTTGACAGACCAAATTTCAATATACTCCAAGATCTTCTTGGGATCAAGGAGAAGCGGGATTTCTGAACCCGTTGCTTCAGCTTTGCGTCTGGCCGCAGCACACACATATTCAATCTTATCAGCTTCAGTGGCGACGAAGCCGGCCAAATCCTCAAATTCATCTTCATCATCAGAGGATGGAGGAGTATGATGAATGGCGCCCCGCATAGCAGTTTTCTTCGGTGAGGGGCGAGGGCCGCGTTGAAGAACAGTTTTGGTCTTCAGCTGAGACTGAGGCATTGTGGTTGAGGCCTCAGGAGCACCAGATTCATCAGTACGTATCCTTGAGGAGGGGGCAGCCCAATCCGTGCGTTGACATGAGGAGCCAACAACTTGAGGCTTAGCTGAGGTCTTCTGGGAGGGTTTCATGCCGGGAGCCTTTTTGCGGTGCTGAGGCGGAGGTTGTTGTCTGGGTTGAGACTGATCCTGAGGCGTAATCTATATTGATGCAGTCATGTCACGAACCAGATCCCTGACACGGCTCTGACTGCGCTTGAGATATTGAGCATATGCATCAGGAAAGTCTTCAGGAGTGTGCATTGTTGTGGGATCAGGAATGACTCCTGGTGCAGGTGGAGGTCGAGCCTTGATACCCAAGGTCTTCAGTGGCGGATTAACGACAAACATTTCCTCATGTTGAGGATTAAGCCAGTGATAGGCTACCCAACGCTTGGCCCATTCTCTTGTGATCTTCTGGACCCTTTTCTTACGATCATCAGCAGTTTCACGTTCTGGAGTCTTCAGTTTCTCATAGAGCTCAGGAGGTAGGTCTCTAGCAGTATCAGTGTGCTTGCGCCGAGGAGCCATTTTCTTCAGCTGAGGAGACTGAGGAATTGTACGTTCGAGATGAGCTGCAAATGAAGTGAGACTATGAGAACCATACGATTCCTCAGCAGACATGTACCTGTGACAGAATTAAGTTGCGAGGGAAGTGGGGTACGGTTATATGCGTTCATGAGGAATAGGCTGAGGAAAACAAAGGAATGAGGCATAGGTATAGGTCTCAGAAAGCTAGCAGTACAGTTGAGGATTTAACTGGCTTGAGGACACAACAGTACTGAGGAATAATACGCTGAGGAATAATCCACTGACGAATAAGCATACCAGACTTGAGGCGAATGCTGAGGAACAACAAGTCTTCGTCTCCGGCGACGGCGAACTCAGGCGATGTGAGTGCACGAGCTTGAGGAGCTCAAGGGCGGCGGCGCGAGAGTGAGAGAAGCGGTGGGGGAAATGACCGGGGGGGTAGATGGCTATTTATAGAGGGGTGAAAGGCTGAGGGGGTTGCGAAATTTGTGGACGAGATTGCCCCGGATTGTTGGGATCCTCAGTGGCTATCTTAATGGTGGATAATCACGACATGCAGTAAAATCGCAACAAATTGAATACAGTTGTAACAAAAAATCCATGATTTGAGGAACTTGAGGACATGTGCTGAGGATGAAGACAAATGGTCTCAGTCTGAGGAATACATGATTTCCGGATGAACGCATATGAGATAGACAGATTAGATAAGTGAGCACAGAGGGACGGGTCCGATCACGTTGACCTAGATGAAGAAGCAAAAGTTGAAGAACAATAACTATAGGTGAACGCTATTGAGGACAAACACGATAATCATCAGTAATGAAGACTTCAAATCCTGAGGAAGTTGAGAGACAACAAATCCTGAGGAAGTTGAGAAACAACCAATCCTGAGGTGTTTGGGCGGTGGCGCTACCCACCTTATAGGGAATGAGACACTTGATACCATACAATTATCGTATGGATCTTGAGTCAATTCCACGTTAATTTCTTCACACTTAGCAAGGTAGTTCCTCATGATTTGAGGAGTACGACGCATCGTGTGTTGTGCATCAGGATTCTTCAATATTGTTTAAGCGTTAAGATGTATGTCCATTCACTGGACGTTTGAGGAATCTAAGATATTTAGCTCACACCTCAGAGTGCTAAATCGCTTCTCATCCAAAGGCTTAGTGAATATATCAGCAAGTTGGTCTTCAGTCTTCACGTGGCTGATGACGATATCTTCCTTCAATACATGATCCCGAAGAAAGTGATATCGAATCTCAATATGCTTCGTCCTCGAGTGCTGTACTGGATTCTGAGAGATCTTGATGGCACTCTCATTGTCACATAGCAGTGGTACTTTCTTCAAGTTGATGTCGTAGTCCTTCAGAGTTTGCTTCATCCAAAGAAGTTGTGAGCAGCTAGCGCCAGCAGCAATGTATTCAGCTTCAGCGGTGGAGAGAGAGACGCAGTTCTGCTTCTTCGATGACCAGCACACAAGAGAGCGTCCGAGGAAATGACATGTTCCTGAGGTAGAATTCCGATCCACTCGATCTCCAGCATAATCAGAGTCTGAGTACCCGACGAGATCCAGCTGTGTGCCTTTTGGATACCATAAGCCTAGCGACGGGGTGTGAGCTAAATATCGAAGAATTCGTTTCACCGCTTGGTGATGCGATTCCTTTGGTGCCGCTTGGAATCGGGCACACATGCAAACGCTCAACATTATATCCGGCCTGGATGCACATAGATATAGCAGAGAACCTATCATGGAGCGGTATAACTTTTGATCGTAGTCCTTGCCATTTTCATCAGGGCCAAGTTGTCCATTTGTGGGCATCGGTGTCTTGATGCCCTTGCAGTCTTGCATCCCAAATTTCATCAGGCACTCCTTGAGGTGCTTCTCCTGAGAGATGAACATGCCGTTGCGTTGTTGACGAATTTGGAGCCCTAAGAAGAACTTCAGTTCGCCAATCATGGACATCTGATACTGTTCACTCATCAAGAATGCAAATTCTTCACTGTATTTCTTGTTAGTGCATCCAAATATTATGTCATCAACATAAATTTGACATATGAATAATGCATCATCATATCGCTTTGTGAAAAGAGTTGGATCGAGGGAACCAGATTTGAAGCCCTTGCTGATGAGGAAGTCCCTTAGTGTGTCATACCAAGCCCGAGGGGCTTGCTTCAGTCCATAGAGGGCTTTCTTCAATCTGTACACCATATCAGGTTTCCTTGCGTCTTCAAAACCTGGAGGTTGAGCAACATATACTTCTTCCTCGGTATTACCATTGAGGAAAGCACTTTTCACATCCATTTGATATAACTTGATATTATGATGGTTAGCGAATGCAAGCATAATACGAATGGACTCAAGTCTAGCAACAGGAGCGAAGGTTTCACCGAAGTCGATCCCCTCGACTTGAGTATATCCTTGAGCTACGAGACGAGCTTTGTTTCTGTTGACTTGTCCATCTTCATCGAATTTGTTGCGGTAGATCCACTTCGTGCCGATGACATTGTGAACTCGAGGATTAGGACGTTTGACAAGTTCCCAAACATCATTCAGTTTAAACTGAAGAAGTTCGTCTTTCATTGCCTGAATCCATTCCGCTTCTTGGAATGCCTCGGTGACTTTGGTGGGCTCTGAAATTGATACAAACGAGAAATGCCCACAAAAGATAGCTATACGATTAGCTCTTGCACGAGTAAGAGGACCTGGTAGGTTGACATCAGCGAGGATTTTGTCCACTTGAACTTCATTTGCCACACGAGGAAGTCGAGGAGGATGATCTTGAGGCGCATCTTCGTCACTGGTGTCAGATTCATTTGCATCAGCTTCAGGTGCTTCGGGAGCTTCAGGGGTATCAGGAGCCTCAGGATCAGGATCGTTATCAGGATTTGGATGTTCTTCAGGAGCAGGAGGTATGTGGATTTCTTCAGGATGATCCACAGGAATGATGTCACCAGCACCCATCTTCTTGATCTGTTCTTCAGGTGGTGCTTCACCTAAATCATGTGACAGGTGCTCTCTTTGGGAGCCATCAGATTCATCAAATCGCACGTCTACAGTTTCGACAATTTTATAATGACTAATATTGAAGACTCTGTAGGTGTGCGAGTTGATACCATAACCAAGCATGAAGCCCTCACATGCTTTGGGTGCAAATTTGGACTCATGATGAGGATCACGAATCCAGCAGGGTGCACCGAATACTTTGAAGTAATTTCATTGGGTTTCTTACCGACCATTAACTCGTATGATGTTTTATTGAAGAACTTATGAAGATACACTCGATTGACCATGTGGCATGAAGTGTTGATTGCTTCAGCCCACCACTTGAGTGGAGTATTGTACTCAGCCAGCATCGTGCGAGCCATCTCGATGAGGGTTCGATTCTTCCTCTCAACAACTCCATTTTGCTGAGGAGTGTAGGGAGCAGAGAATACATGAGTGATTCCCAAGTCATCGAGGAATTCTTCCACACCGAAGTTCTTGAACTCAGTGCCGTTGTCGCTTCGAATGTGCTTGATCTTCAGGTTGTAGTTGTTCATGACTCGCAGGGTGAAGCGCTTGAGGATTGCTGGGGTTGCTCCAAAGCTTGAATACTTTGGAGGACCGAATAGATCCATGTGAAGCAATTCCAATGGTCTCGTAGTAGTCATGATGGTCTTCGCTGGGTGCTTGACCTTGGTCATCTTTCCAGCTTCGCAAGCACCACAGAGCCGATCCTTTGAGAATCTGATTTCCTCTATCCTGAGGACATGTTTCTTCAGTACCAGCTTCTGAAGATTTCTCATTCCAGCGTGGCCGAGTCTTCGATGCCATAGCCAGCACTCTGAGGTTCTTGCCATGAGGCATGTAGCGACCTGAGGACCTTCAGAGAAATCTACAATATACAGGTCACCTTTCCTAACCCCACTGAAGACAACGGAGTTATCGCAAACCATGAAGACAATACAACCATGTTTTCCGAAGAGAACAGCGAGATCAAGATCAAACAACATAGATAAAGACATCAAGTTGTATCCAAGGGATTCAACAAGCATGACTTTATCAATGTGTTGGTCTCGAGAGATAGCCACTCTGCCGAGACCCAATACCTTACTTTTACCTTTATCAGCGAAGGTGATGGTTTTCTTTGAAGAAGGACTCAGTGATGATTCCATAAGAAGATTTCTGTCACCAGTCATGTGATTTGTGCATCCACTGTCCATCACCCATTCAGTCTTTCCCAGCAAATGAATTAGTATCTCATACAACAAGTTATGAGCCAGTCTCAGTTTGAGGAATTTAAGGTTCCTCAAAATTAATTCCTCAGGATGTTCCTCGGGATTGATTCTATGAAACCAAACAATATAATTATCCTTCAACTGACTCAAATGTTGTTGTCCTGGGCATATGATCTGCAGAAATTGTAATTGCCTCAGGACATGTCCCTGCAAGGATGATTAGTTCTTAACCACCCACATCTTTATGGGTGGTCTTGAGGCACATGAGGATTGATGAGGGTGATGAGACCTAATGTGGTGTGAGATGGTAGCATCAGGATAAACAAATGAATAAGCATTCTTATGTGGAGCTTCCCTGTGAACAATATGGTTAGCAGATACATGATTATACTCATTTCCTTTTGAGGTATCGTCCTCAGATGATCTCCTCAGCTCATTTGCATCTGCATTCACAGGAAGGTTAGTGATGAGGTCCTTCGGAACCCAGATCTGCTTGACTGGAGGACCGTTCCTGCAGTTAGTTCTGATGTATCTGGCAAATACTTCACCATTACCATTCTTAAACAGTTTATAGTTTGAGTCAAATGACTCAATCATCACATCTGAAGAAACAACATCATAACAAGATAAGGTATAGGGATCAGGAGGGGGCATCTTTTCCCGAACCCAAGTGGTTTCTGGATATTGTTCAGGTTTCCATTAAGACCCATCGGGGTTGAGTTTCCGAGTGAATGCGGCACCTTCTTTCCTAGGGTTTCTGTTGAGGATCTGTTTCTTGAGGATGTCACAAAGGGTCTGATGTCCTTCCAGACACTTGAACATGCCTGTTTCCAGTAGACTCTTCAACCTAGCATTTTCTTCAGCAATGTCTATGGTATCCTCAGATGAGGGGTTAGATACCACAGAGGCAATAGAAATAACAGAGTCTGAAGACATTGAGGAACTAGACACAGAGATGATACGATCATGTTCAATGCATTTTAAACAGGGAGGATTAAATCCTTCTTGTGGCATGATGATCTGTTGGGAGAGGAGTGAATCATTTTCTTTCCTCAGATCGTCATGAGTCATCCTTACACGTTCAAGTTCTTGTTTCCTCATGAGGAACTCATGAGACGGCTTTTCATGATCGGTAAGGAGTGCCTCATGAAGATTGAACAAGTCATCAAACTTTGACTGAAGAGTGTTTGATTCTTCAGTCAACTTTTGAGTCTTCGTCATTTCCTCAACCAACATATCATCACTTTTTTTTAGTGAGATCTGAGTGTTTTCAAGTGCACGTTATTGCTTAGATGCAAGTTTAGCAAGTTTAGCATAGTTTTCATCAGGTTCTTCATCAGAGGGTTCATCTGATGATGAGTAAGAAGATACCTTGGAGGACTTTGCCATGAAGCAAAAGGCAGGAGTTGTGTCTTCAGCTTCATCATCAACATATGATAGACTAGATTACTCAGTGCTGAAGATTGACTTTGAGACAAGTGTCGTGGCAAGAGCTAGACCGGCCACACCCTCAGATTCTTCAGATTCTTCTTCCTCAGCATCAGGGTTGGAACCAGATTCTTCCGAGTCCAGTTCTTTGCCGAGATATGCGCGAGCCTTACGGGAACTGTTGTTCCTGTATCCAGCAGACTTTGAGGATCTTGAGGATTTCTTCTTTGTCTTTTCATCAGAACTGTCATCTTCCCTTTCTTCTTCTTCTTCTTCAGTCTAGCTTCCTTTTCCCATAAAGGACACTCAGCGATGTAATGCCCAGGTTTCTTGCACTTGTGGCAGACTCTCTTTCTTGCTTCGAAAGAGTCATCATCTTTGCTTTTTCTTGAGGAATTTCCGAAGCGATTCTTCTTCGTGAATCTCTGGAACTTTCTGGTGAGGAGAGCAAGTTCACGGCTGAGAGTTTCAGGATTATCAGTATCAGCCTCAGACTCTTCATCAGAGGACACTCTTCGTGCTCTAGCTTTTAGCGCGCGGACTTTAGGCGTGGTGCTGTATAAATCTCGTTTTTCAGAGAGCTTCAGTTCATGAGCATTGAGGCGCTCGAGAATGTCCGCTGGATCCAGAGTCTTGAAGTCAGGCCTTTCTTGAATCATCAGCGATAGGAACTCAAATGAGTCATCCAGTGACCTCAATAGTTTCTTCACAACTTCATGGTCTGTGATATCAGCGGCACCTAATGCTTGAAGTTCATTGGATATGTCAGTGAGTCTGTCAAAGGTTTGTTGCACGTGCTCATTGTCCAGCCTCTTGAACCTATTGAAGAGACTGCGGAGTGTATCAACCCGTGAGTCTCGTTGAGCAGAGACTCCTTCATTGACTTTAGACAGTCTTGTCCATATCTTCTTTGCAGTTTCCAGACCACTGATACGGTTGAACTGGGCCTTGTTGAGATGACCACCAATGATGCTTCGAGCTTTTGCATCAAGCTGCCAGTTCTTCTTGACAACTTCAGGAGCAGTCATCAAATTTGCTTCAGGAATGCCTTGATCAACAATATCCCACAGATCCTTGTCAATGCCTTCAAGATGCATCCTCATCTTGTTCTTCCAGTATGGATAGTCTGTCCCGTCAAAGATAGGGCAGTTTGAGGCAACACTCATTGTACCTGAGGTCGACATAACTAAAACTCCAGGTGGTTAAACCGAATCACACAGAACAAGGGAGTACCTTGCTCTGATACCAATTGAAAGTGCAATATATCGACCAGAGGGGGGGTGAATGGGAGATTTTCAATTTTACTACCAGATTTTAGTTTTCTTCAGGACTGAGGAAATCATGACGCTGAAGAAGTAACCAAAATGATGAAGAAATAAAACTTCACACAATGTAATCATTAGGGCAGCTCATCATAATGCAACAGAAATAAATCAATTCAGATAAGCAGAAGTGCTTCAGATGCATAGTATGAAGGCAAAGAGCGGAGGGAGAGCTGAAGCATAAGAAGTCAACATAGCAAATACTGAAGCTTAAGAGGTTGAAGAGATAGCACCAGAGATTGAAGACATTGATTTGGTAGACAAGTTCAAGTTGCTGTGACAACTCTACGTCTGGTTGGAGAGGCTGAGATTCAACTCAGAAGACATAGTCTTCACCTTGTTCTCCTTGAACTAAAGTCCTCAGACTCCGTCCAATAACTCAGGTGAGTCTTCAAGGTAGACTCCCGAAACCTTCACAGACTCAGTCACTCCGGGAAGTCACAATTGCATCTTGACTTCCTCAGACTGAAGACTTCTACACCGGCTAGAAGATCACAGTCTTCAAGAGTAAAAAGCTTCGGATCACTCGAACCGACTTCCTCAGAAATGCTCAACTACTCAGGCTGGTGGTTTTCCTCAGAGGTGGGTTGCTCTCAAATGACAAGTGTCAGTTTTTCTGTCGGAGCAGCCAACCCACAAATGGGGCTGGGGGTGGCTATTTATAGCCGCGGAGCAACCCGAGGTGAAAGGACATAAATGCCCATGCATGCAATTACTCTCATGCCCTCGGAAATGACCGTTGCTAGACCAGTTCTAGCCTCTCACCACGTACCACGTGGCACGGTCAAAGTATTCTCTCTCCAGACTCCTCAACCGAAGTTAGTTACCTCAGTGTCCTGAAGAACAACGTCTCAGACACATGAGGACTAAACTTCTACTGCAGGAGATAACTCTCTCTTCAGGAGAACTGCACTCGCAGTCTCCAGACTCCTCAACCGAAGACAGATTCCTCAGTGTCCTGAAGAACAAGGTCTCGGACACCCGAGGATATAAACTTCTACTGCAGGAGATTTCCTCAGGGTTTTTCTTTAGGATTTCTAAATGAGCACTTCCTCAGACCTTCGGAACTCGTTTTCTTCAACCCCTCCAACAGTGCGGTGATTTCCTACGACTCAAGAAGTGTAAAAAGTGTTAGCGAAGACTACGCTTCAACTTCGTCTTCAGCGCAAACGTCCTCAGGATCGTCTTCAGCTTCAGCTTCAACCGAATGCTTCCGGATCCTACTTCCTCAGGATTTCGCGCAACTTCATTCTTCAGGAATCTTCATTCTTCAGGAAGCGCACCGATTTCTCCAATGTTCCTCAAGATTTTGAGGGGTCGACATTGGTGGTTAAACACCTCATCAGGGATTGTTCTCCTGTGTATACTCACAAACACATCAGTCCCTTAACCGTTTTGTCATCAAACTCCAAAACCTCAAGAGGAGGGCACTTGATGCACTTACACATGCCCCCCTGTTTTTCGGCAAAACTTGCGTGCCAAAAAATACTCTGCACTATATAGGTTCTAAGGACGATGTCAACACTCCATCGGCCATGAATATTCTTAGGGCGATACACATATATCGGCCATGCATGTTCTTAGGATAATAATCATACATCGGCTATTTTGTTGCTAGCGCGATAATCATATACCGTCCATTGCTGGTTTGAACATTTTATGTAGACTTGGATGAAACTTTCTGAACTTGAAAATAATGCCATAAGAAATCCATCAATAATTCCCATATATCAAGATCCATCTCAAAGATATCATCTGAATCATACTATCCACCCTTTTGCAAGAATCTTGTAAATAACAAATAGTGAACTTCCCGCAATCCTTGCTTTCGCCTGCATAATTTTTTTTCCATTAGTGGCCGAAAAGGTAGGCTCCGATTCGGCCTCCCCTATGTTGGAAAACTTGGCATCGGCTTTTGAGCAATACACATGATTAACATGACAGCCGGATGCTTGTTGTGCCAACTCATTTGCTCTTCAATGTCATGTCTAAATATATGAGCAATACTAAAGCAATCAGATATAGAAATTATATAAAGACACTTATCAAAATAAATATTAAGTGATTCGTTAAAACACACAAAATCCATAGATATATGCTACACTATTAATAATGAATCACAAAAAGCCTCAATATGTGTAGCACCTATAGCAAGAAAAAGCTCTGAACCGAATAATACATATTCAACTTTGATTGTTTGTGCAACAATATTCTAAGCATGATGAGGCTTCAAAACAACACCATGAAGAGATATAAAAGCAATACCAAAACCTTGGCCGTTGCTACAAACTAAACCACTAAAATATAATCTCCATTGCACTAATGAGACAAAGTTCATAACAATATTATGCTCAATAATGAAAACATCAATGATTTGGCATCTCATAGATTCAAATTAGCTATATCATACCTAGCCAAAGCATAATCCTACTCACCAATTCTTCAACTTACGAATTGGTCCATGCAATATATTTTTAACGAATGTACACCTTGTCTCAATCTCCAACAAAACTAAGGACGATGTTTAGAAAACCACATCGGCCATGTTTAGATGTATTCTTAGGATGATAGAACAAACATCGGCCATTAGTATAAACGACATATAGATTCATCCACCAAAGCATGTATAGCCGAAACAAGCAAATGAAATAACAAATCAAATATTTCGGCCCCTTGGATCAGCAATAAGAATGTAACTAATCAAATGTATAGTGACTTGGTAATCCCCTATCATGATGTAAGAAATTGTATTGCATCCATGAATCAAAATAAGTCCATGGAGGGTAACCAATCATACCTGAGGATGAATTCCATGATAAAGGCATCAATGCCATGTTTGAAGAATATGAATGATGTTCTAATCGAAGATTTCGGTTGGATGATGGAAACCTTTGGCTTAATCTTTTATGAGATGATTTCTCCTTCTTCACTCTGGTTGTATTCTCTAAAATAGAAGCTTGTAGATCATTTTTGGTTTGAGTGTTCTTCTTGGTAACCCATGCCATATTCTTGTTTTTGAGTTCTCGTGCACTAAGCTTTTGCAATCTCTTCTTCTGCCAATACGATAAACCAAGTGGACACCTCGGCTGTGATTCTTTTTAAATCAATGGCAATTCCTTTTTGACCTTGTGCACTGTCAGCTCCTTTTGTTCAGATTTGACATCTTGATTTTGAAGATTTGATTGCTCCACGTCTTTGCCTTTAGTAGCCAATGTCAACGCTTTAATTGGCTCTTCATTATTTGAAATTAAATCTGAAGTGGCATACTTACGACCATCCTTTTTGACACGATATACCTGCTTGATCACCTCTTTCTTTTTCCTTGAGCTCCGGACCGATTCCTTTCGATTGAAACGGTCTTTGTTATGCAATTGTTCATCAAATGTGGACCTTCTTGGAGCTGCATAATCTTGATGAGATGGTTCAAAATAAGATGGATAATGTGCCCTAGAATTATACCTGTCCCATGATGGATATTGATTCATATAAGCATAGGGAGGTACCCATGACGCTGGTACTGGCGACTCAAAATAAGGATATGAGTATGATGTATTGAAATTATCACTTTGCCAATACCGGTCCTCAGAGTTGAGCCTAGGGGGTGATCTGGATGCTTTCGAATTACATGGCCGATGAGAAATTTTCCCCTCACTTATCTTCTGATATTTTTCCAATAGTTGCGCGAAAGTGACCTTTGATTTCTTACCCTTGCGCTTATCTCGGCCTTTGCTCTCTTTAGTTTCTCTTGCATCGATCTTAGGATTTGCTTGTTTCCCCACAGTGCTTAGCGTGTTGATTGTAACTTTGACAGAATTCTTGCCTTCAAGAATATCATCATTGCGCTCAGGAATAATTTGTGTCCTTGAAAGCTTGATCCCATCACCAGCAGTTTTTACCTTCTTGTCCTTAAATGAATCGGCTTGAAGCAGCCGATGCAAAAAAAATTTTCCATCAGAACCAATAGGAATAGCATGGTGATCCCTTGGTGGTTTAGCAAGTTTCAATCTTCCGCTATCAATGGCCGATTTGACTATCTGAAGAAACATACTGCAGTCCTCAAAATTATGCTTCAACGAATCATGCAACTTACAATGCATTCGTCCTTGGATTGATGGCTTGACATGGTGATCATGAATTCTAATATAATCATTCTTTAGCAACAAATCAAAAATCTGATCACACATATTTGAATTGAAGGTAATATCTTTGTTTTCTAGCCGATCTTGGTGTGAGAATGGCTTTGGAAGTAAGCAAACGAATGGTTCAGATTTCGCATCACCCCATTCGGCCATGCATTGTATTTTGCACTCTATCTCCGATGAATTTGAATAAGAAATTATACTATCATCGGTTTTCTCAAAAGATTCAAATCTTGGCTTTATTTTTCTAAAAACAAAACTGTTATAACATATATGTCTCACTTGAGACCAAATGAAAGCCAAGCATGAAACTAGCAAAGTTATCCATGTATATATAAACTTTAAATAAAACAATGGGAAACACTTTTGCTGCAATAATAAGTCACTATTGGTCTCTCTAAATGGCACAATGCGTTGACCGATACGCTTTGTTATAATTGTATTGCTGACAAGTAAATTATCCTTCTTGATTGGTCTCTCAAGATTTGTTATAAGAATTTTGCTAATAGATGCATCAACAATAAAGTTATGACCAAATCTGAAAATAGATAAATTACTTGCTAGACGTACCTTTTCATACGCGTTGGGAGAGAATGATGGTTGCGTGAATCGAATAATAGCTTGTTCCAGTTTTGGATGACTCTCCAACGTCTTGTCCTCATCTCTTTCTTTGTTTCGTGCTTCTTCACTCGAATGATTATCAGGTGAACTTTGCTCAGCTGCACTCTTGTGTTCTTGATGTTCGTCATTAACCAAACTTTGTTCGGCCATATCACTTTGTTCTTGATGCTCATCAATTTCTGTGGCACGGAACTCATAGGGCAGGAAATAGGGTCCCTTAGCTTTAGAAAAATCAAGCACGGTTGTTATGTGCTTTCCATACCCTTTCTCAATGGTGCTTGCCTCTTTGGATTTGATGGATTTGGAACACACACTAGTTGATTCGGCTTTTCTAGTCGAAGAACTTTCAATCTTTGAATCATCACTCTTTTCATCAATTGGCAAGGCTTCTTTTCTTTGAGCCAATTCTTTTTCTATTTGCTCCAAACGGCGAGCAGCTGATTTAGCTTTAAGCTTCTTCTCAAGCTCAGCCCACCCTGGACAAGATTGCCGCCCAATGCCATTAGCTTTAAGCTTTTTCTCAATCTCAGCCCACTCCGGGTAAGATTTCCCTCCAATACTTTCAGACTTTTTCGACATTGGAACTTGAGTGTTGCCGAAACTTTGCAATTGTATAGGGGGTATATAGTATGCTGGAGCAATAGGAGAAGACATATGCATTGGTGTGGAACTATATTTTTCCTGGCATAACCTATTAATTGGCAATGATTCATCTTCTTGCAAAACTCTAGCTTTTATTGCATTATAGTCAGGAGACAAAGCACTAAGATATAATTCCATACAAATATCACTAATCCTGTCATTTTGGGATTTCTTCCTTTCTAAAGCAGCTACCTTAGCAACAACTTTAGATGAAGGTATGTATGCTCCTATAGATTGATCACTTATTTGTGTATAACCATGAAGGTGTGGAGCCGAATTATGAGTATCGACAGTTGCATATGGCACTGACAGATTAGTAGCATGAATTGTAGCATATGATGGTTGATGGTAATTGGCTGAATAACTAGTGCTAGCATGGCCAATTCCCCTATCCATCGGCATATTTGGATTAATATATTGCAAGTTAGGTGCCAATGAATAAAAAGGTGAAACACTTTGTTGCATGTTATTGAAATTTCCTACATGGTCTGTTTCAACTCTACTAACCGAGCTCATCATGTTGTTCATCGGCATATGGATTTCTGGGGTTGCCGATGCATGAGAGTTGTAATACATATGGTGCATGTTACTAGTATCATAAGAAGTTGAAGCATGTAAATTCCTTTCAATCGGCCCTTGCATATAATTAGATGTATAATTGACAAAACTAGGGTTGGCCGATAGAGTATACTCATTGAACGATCTAGTAACACCATATGAGTTATTTGCATCTACATGAAGGGATTGGGTATTCATATTACCTTCGTAGATAGCAAACCCTTGATGACAATCTTTTCGTAGCAAGAACGGTCCGGAGACTGTTCAAAGCTTTCGTCCCCAGCAGAGTCGCCATAAAGTGTTTTGACACACTAACACATCACGTGTACCCACGACGCCGTGGGTGATGCACCGCAGCTCACGCCGAAGAGACCCGACCTAAAGCGCGATACGCAAGCAATTCGGCGGGTGCTTTTGAAGAAACCCCACACTCCCAGGAGGGACCCCGTCAGGGAGCACGGCGGCTATGGGCTTCCCCAGGTCGACCTAATGGCCCCTAGAGCCTCGTGGATTCGTTTCCCTGAAAGAACAAGAACGAACGAAGAATGAGAAGAAAGATACAAGGGAGAGATAAAATAAGGGTAAAAAGATGTAGATGTGTTTGTTCGATTGTGGTTTGTTTCAATCGGCCATCACCTCATCTATATATGAGGGGGTTGGACTTCCCTTGCAAGACACAGACTTCAATTCCCGTCACAATGCCAAAAACTATAGCCAAACTCGGATTTTCCAAAATCTGCACGAATCTGCGCACAAACCAGTAGTACCGCTCTCTCAGACCGGTAGTGAAGCGGTAGTACTGGTATATGAATTTTTACCGGAATAACTGGGGCGCTACCGGCTCGATTCCGGGCCTCAACAGAAGGTTTTTCGCGTACCCGGGCGGTTGTACCGGTCTCCAGACCGGTAGTACCGGTATATATTTATTTACCGGAACAAACGGGGTGATACCGGCCCGATTCCGGGCTTCAACAGAATGTTTTTCTGTTTCGGCCGGTAGTACCGCTCTTACCGGCCGGTAGTACCGGTCCTCCCTGTTGTGCCACACAGATTTGGCTCTAACTTCTTCATACGAACTCCGATTTGGGCGATTAAAGTGTCAAAATCGACCAGTTCGACGAGACGAAGTCAATAGACGTATAAATCTTATAAGTTGAAGCCATCTTGAGGACGCAATTAACCAAATAGTGCGCTGAATGCCATAGTCTTGTTTCCCGGAACGTAGTTTCGGCCCTTGAGATGTTATCGGACGACAATGGCTCGAACTACAAAGTTGTTCACATTGACAATACCCAACTTTTTCATGTAGATCACTTCTTCATTTGTGTTCATCTTATATAGGTTTATTGTCGTTCCAAAAACCGGTGTCAATAGCGTGTAGATTGTTTATCATATATTTATCCCCTCTGATCATGATCTCTTTTATGTCTTGTGAGTAGTTACTTTAGTTCTTGAGGACATGGGAGAAGTCTAGTTGCTAGTAGTCATATGATGTTGAAGTAATATGTGTTGTTTGATATTTAAGTTGTTTTGTTTTTTTCCTAGTGGTGTTGTGTGATTCGAACACTCAACACTTCGCCTTATTAAGGACCTAGGGGAATGCATTGTGTATAAAGAATGCTTACGGTGTGTTGCTGATACGTACCAAACGTATCTATATGTTCTTCTTGCTCCATGCATGTATTGCGTGATATTGCTATGATCTAGATACACTTTCATACACTTTTGATCATATTCGGACTAACTTATTAACTCAGTGCACCCCAGTGCCAGTTCCTGTTTTTTGTTGTTTTTCTATTCCAAGTTTCCCCCATATTAAAAGTGCTCCAAACATTTGGGAAAATCGGATAAAAAATCAGCACAACGGAACCTTCCAGAGCTCCAAAGGAGGGCCAGAGGGCCCCCACCTGGTGCCCAGGCGGCCAGGTGGCGCGGCCTAGGGCGGGTTCGCGCCGGGTGGCCGCCTGGACACCTGGTGGCCCCCCTGGTTTCCCCCCTTCGCCTATTTATTCCTCGTGACGCGAAATCCCCGAGGACAGAACCCTTTTTCGTGATCTCGCCTCTGTTCCACCGCCGCCGCACTTCCAAGATCGGGAGCATCAGCCGACTTCTTTAGCATTACGTGAACTAGGTGTTTGCATTGAGGTCTATCACTCCTTTGTGGAGAGTCTTGTATCCATGAGTGTGGAGTCGTCTATGATGGAATATTAATGAGAAGTCTATTGGTTCTTTCACTGCACTCGGTATTCTCTTCACGCAATCGGCCTTATATGATTATTCTTATGGGGAGTATTGACCTTATATCAGGTATGGCTTTGAAAACTTTATTTAAATTTTGGCAAACATAGCTTTGGTCATGACTACATGCATGTTTTCTCAAGTAGCGACATAGCCAAAACCTTTATGTTGTTATGCTTGAAGTGTTATGTTGACAAGGAAGGCAACCTGATGTGTTATGATTACCTTAATGTTTATGCTTTATATGTTTTTCATCTAAGTTAGCATCAATTGTCTATTCTCACAAACCCTCTTCTAGCCAAACTCTTTGCCAAGCATATTTCTTCTTGTGCATCCATACCCTGAAACCAATATCTTCCTTATGAGTCCACCATACCTTCCTATTCGTGATATTTCCCTACCACTCCTAATAACATAGAATTTATGTGTTATCCTTGAATGTTCATAATCTTCTGTTTTGTGCCTCTTGTTTAGCTCATGAGGAAGTAGTAGGTAATTCATGATCTTCTTAAGTTGGACAAGTTTTACCCCGGAATTGCATGTCTAATCTACAAACCCATAATACGAGGAGGAGCTAGCATGAGTCACCCAGCTCATAAGATAATACACCAAACAAACCCTCCTTCACGCTTGGTCTATGAGAAATCAGAAACTTTGTCAGTGATAAACAAAGGAGATTAAGGGGATGTGAACGTCCCCACTTGGGAGCCATTCCTCGAAACTTGTCCAGCTTGAGAAGTAATTGAGGTATCTATTAGCATTCGTTGACAAACTAAGCACCCCCAAATTTGTTTTTAATTTTGTTTGATTTAAGGATAGCACATGAGTTTTCCCTGCTTTCTTATAACATGGCCTATCTTTTATTTATGTTGAGTCAGTTTTTCCCACTTCCTTCTTTTCTTAAAGAGAGTAGACACTTGATGTTGATGAGCATTCATTCATATAACGCTGCATTAAATTTTTCCATGCCACATGCTTGTTGACATTATCTTTTGATAAGTAAGTTTTCTACGAAAGCTTATGCTAAGCAAACATCTTCCTTTGTCTTAGAATTTGCACTTCATGACTAATAACATGTTCTTTCAAAATCTTCAAATTGGTTCATTATAAAGAGAAAGAGAAAAAGTAAAAGTTATTAGTTGTCCTGCGACCAAGGATATGTTTGCCATAATTTGATGAGTTTTCTCAGCCCTACTTTTGATTATAATTGTTATTACTTTCTCATAAGGACCTTATGAGTTGAGGTTGTTGTTGAGGATGCTTGAGTTTGGTGAAGAAATCATGATGCTTCTTGTTCGTATTCTATTTATCGACACTTCACTCTCTAACCTTGTGGACATGTTTACCGTGCTCATTATTCGCTTGGGGACAAGCGAGGTCTAAGCTTGGGGGAGTTGATACGTCCAAAATGCATCATTATTTTATATAGGAATTCACCCATATTCATTTATATATTTCATGTTATGATGTTGTTCTTATGTTGTTTTGGCTTGTTTTACACAGTTTGCAAACTCTCCGATACCGAAGTAGTAGAAGCAGGATTTAGCGGTAAAAAGTGGACGTTCAGTTGCTGAAACAGAAGACCTCCAAATTACCTGAAAATCGACGGAGGCCATTTTCTAGAAGATTAATGGAGCCACGCAAAACGAGTGCCAGAGGGGGGCCACCAGGTGCCTAGGCGTCCTGGTGGTGCGGCCCCCCTCGTGGCCGCGCCGGGTGGCCGCCTGGACACCCGAGGCCACCGCCGGCTCCCCCCTTTGGCCTATTTATTCTCCGTCATCCAAAAACCCTAAAAAGGGAGGAGTTTCTCCAGTTCTGCTGCCACTACGTGTCGGAAACTTACAAAGAAGAAAAGACATCTCCGGCGGGCAAATTCCGCTGGGGAGAACACCTCCCGGAAGGGGAGATCATCGCCATTGTCATCACCATTGTCATGGGCATCATCGCGATCATCATCAACATCATCCCCAACATCAGCACCATATCCATCTTCATCACATCTCACCTCACAAGTTTAACTTGTGTTGTAATCCGTACTATCTATCCTCTCTAGTCTATCGGTGTTGATTACTACCGTCTGATGAATGCTATTGAGTTTTGTTGGAGAAATATCATTGCGTCTAGATTTTTTATCATCTATTTATCCCCTCTGATTATGATCTATTTTATGTCTTGTGAGTAGTTACTTTAGTTCTTGAGGACATGAGAGAAGTCTAGTTGCTAGTAGTCATATGATGTTGAAGTAATATGTGTTGTTCGAACACTCAACACTTCGCCTTATTAAGGACCTATGGGAATTCATTGTGTATAAAGAATGCTTACGGTGTGTTGCTGATACGTCCCAAACATATCTATAAGTTCTTCTTGCTCCATGCATGTTTTGTGTGATATTGCTATGATCTAGATACACTTTCATACACTTTTGATCATATTTGGACTAACTTATTAACTCAGTGCACCCTAGTGCCAGTTCCTATTTTTTCTGTTTTTCTATTCCAGGTTTCCACCATATTAAAAGTGCTCCAAACATTCTGGAAAAATCGGATAAAAAATAAGTGCAACGGAACCTCCCAGAGCCCCAAAGGAGGGCCAGAGGGGCCCCACCTGGTGCCCAGGCGGCCAGGTGGTGCGGCCAAGGTTGGGGTCGCGCCAGGTAGCCGCCTGGACACCTGGTTCCCCCCCTGGTTGCCCCCCTTCGCCTATTTATTCCCCGTGACGCAAAATTCCCGAGGACAGGACCCTTTTTCGTGATCTCGCCTCTGTTCCACCGCCGCCACACTTCCAAGATCGGGAGCGCCAGCTGACTTCTTCCCGGCACCCTGCCGGAGGGAGGATTGACCTCCAGGAGTTTCCCCTCCACCATGGCCGCTTCCCATATGTGGCGTGAGTATTTTCCTTGGACCATGGGTCCGTGATTAGTAGCTATGTGATGTTCTCCTCCCCTCTTTCTTCTTCATGGTTTAGACCTCGTGAGCTGCCTTATATGATCGATGCACATATGTAATCTTTCTGCTGTTGCTATGCTGAGTTTGATGGGATCTTGATGATTGGCTTCTCGCCCTTTGTTGGTAGGCCCCAAGTGGAAGGGGTGATGCGGTACAACAGCGAGATTTCGCTCAGTAAAGATACCAAGGTTTGTCTCTAGTAGGACTCCAAAGATGATAAGTAGGTGTCAGCGGCGCAACTGACGCGGACCTGCACACAGACACAGATAACTTTGTTCCCAACGAAGTTCAGAGAGGTTTTCAATCTCTCCGGTCTTGTTGTTCACAAATGATAAAACGCAAGGGGATAATGATAGCAACTTGAAAGTAAATGCAGAAAAGTAAATATAGCTTGGAAACAATAATGAGGATATGGACCGGGATACGTGATGTTCGCTAGTGATGTCTCTCTCCCAAAAGACGATAAAAATTGCTATGCGAGGTAAACAAATTACAGAAAGGCAATTGACAGGATTATGAACGCACCGCAATGCTAACTATGCTACAAAAGAAAGGAAGAGGTTCAAAAGCACAGGCAGTACGCCAAAGTAAGTAGACCGAAATCCATCTGCATCTACTACTAATCATCCACCTTGAGATATCTATCCAGAACATCTCGCTGGTATTAAGTTGCGAAACCCACCCAAAGTGTAAACCCAAAGCAACAGACAACTGCATTAAAAAGAACTTTGCGTAAAGTAAACAATCCTTGTAACCGCGGTTACAAGCACCGTTGTTTTCCCCCTTGTGGAAACAGCACATCCCCTAGACTCATGTTTCTGTCACTCAAGCATGTCATCGGGGAGGCATGAACCCACAATCTAGCAAAACGCTCCCTCTTGGAGTCACTACCTACTACTTGGCCAAAGCAATAAACAACAACGGAGAGCATGCAAGAATTACTTAGGAAAAAAATATAAGAGATAAGAACCAATTATATTACTCTATCACAATCTGAACATAATCTCATAATCCATCAGATCCGATCAAACTCAACATAGCAACAGCAGAAATATTACAAAGGTGCCTCGATCATGTAGGGCAGCTCACGAGGTCTAAACAATGAAGATCAAAGAGGGGAGGAGAACATCACATCGCTACTGATCACGGACCCATGGTCCAAGGAAAACTACTACCGAGACATCCGGGGAGCATCCATGGTGGAGAGGAGACTACCGGAGGTCAATCCTTCCTCCGGCAGGGTTCCGGGAAGAGGTCTTCTGGTGCTCCCGATCTTCGGAAGCGTGGCGGCGGCGGAACAGAGGCGAGTTTGCGGAATAGGGTTCTCGTTCTAGAGTTTTCCCGTGAGGGGGTATAAATAGGCGAAAGGGGGCAGCTAGAGGTGGGCCAGGGTGTAACAGCCCAGTTTTCACAAAAATTAAAAAAATTGTTTTCGACGTGAATTGTTTGATTGTCTGATTTGTTTCCGGTGTTTGCATCCCCGATTTATTGATCGGCGATTATTTCTCCCCCTATTCTCGTATCGGACGGAGACCGACCCCATTCCACCACGACACGACCTTGCGACACCGGGATTTCACCCGAGCACCGTCGCCACCGGCACAAGTCTAGCCATCAACCGGATCGAAAACCCTATTTATTTAATAAACGGATTATTTTATGGGGCGCCGAAAAATGTTGTCGGAATGTCACCGCAGTGAGGTACGATCGACGGGCTCGACGCGCTGAGCGCGTGGTTCGAGATTTCGTCGGAATCGGAGTCCGTACGGAGTCTCAGCGGTCACGAACGCGATCACCGGACGCGAGAGAGGGGTACCGAGGGCATTTGCGTAAACTGGCCACCTAGCCTGCCTATATAATGACCCCACCTCCCAAACCAGCCAATTAGGGTTCCTCCTCTGGAAATTTGCAGCCACCCCCCTCACAAACCTCCAGATCTGCAAAAAAAACCCTCCAAACCGAAACCCTAGCTCCCCAGGCCACCAGAGCTGTCGATCTGGCCGATCTGCGACTTAGATCGTGCCACGTCGCGCTCCCAGCCCCTCCACCTTCCCTCTCCAGCCAATCCGGGTCACGCGGGCCCGCACCACCGCCGCCAGGCCCGCCTCAGACCGATCTGGGCCGCGCCACCCCGTGGAGCTCGGCCGCGCCGCCCGCGATTCCGGCGAGCTGCCGGCTAGCCGCGGCCGCCTCTCCTCCTCGCCTCCCTGTTCCTCGCGCCCCTCCTCTCCTCGCTCACCTCCTCCACCCTTCTCCTCTGCTGCAGGACGTCCGGAGCACCACCCAGCCGCCGTGCCATGGTCTCCTCCTCCGAGCTCGGGCCGCCATGGACGTCGGGGTGAAGGTCCGCGCGCGCGCGCCTGAAGCCACCTCGCCTCCCTCCAGCAGCTGGTCCTCCCCTCCGCACCCCCCGTGCCTGCTCCGCCCCTCCGCCTCGCTCCGGTCGCCGGAGGCCAGTCGGCGGGAGCTAGCGCCGCCGCCCCTGCTCAAGCTCGGGAGGAGGAGCCGAGCCCTGCCTCCTCGCCGCTCGATCCGGCCACGTGGGCCACGGCCCATGGCGCCCAGGCCAGCCCAAGCCAGGCCTCCAGCGCCAGGCCCCCTCCCAGGCTTGTGGGCCCTGGCCCACTAGGTGAGCCCAGGCCGCCCAGCCCAAGTCTGGAGTAATTTAGCTGCTGATCTGTTTTTGCGCTGTAGTTTCCCGTTAGACCGTAGCTCCGATGAACGTGCCCCCAAAACGAAAGTTGCTCACAATTGCGTGTACTTTAATTCATTTTTTGTGAGCATTTGCATTTGAGCTCATCTTGATTGTGTAATTGTGTGCTGAACAGGGCATCAGGCCGTTAAACTGCGACAAATTGCTAGTATTTTCCTGTTAAGTGTTGCTGTTTATATTTTGTTGCAACTTTGCATGATGTTTGTAACAAATCCATGAGGCCTTTTGCATTGATTCTTTTTCCTATGTGTTAAGCATCATGTGTACTTCATTTCCATGGTTTAACTTGTCATATTTGGGTGCTCTAGCTATATTAAATCTTGCTCCAAAGTGGTGACCCTGATGTTATTGTGCTGCTGTTGCTGAAACTGTTATTTTGTTGCAACTTCGGTCGACGAGTGTGTCGCGACCGTTTGTCAGAATTGAGTGATTCCAATTGCATATTGTTAGGCATCATGTCTACTTCCATTACATGTATTGTATTTCCATGATATGCTTGCTGGTCATATAGTTTTTGAGCTCCAAAGTTGCTATGCTGTTGTTTTTGACAGCCACCTCTGTTTTTCTCTAAGTCTGTTACTTTGCGATGCCATGTTGTTTGCTTAATATCTTTTGATCTATGATTCCTATTTGCATGATTCTTTTTTCCATGCCTTCCTTGTCTTGTCTAGTTGAATTTAATATCATTTTTGAGCATGTTTGCATTGATTATCCTGTTTATTCATTGCTCTAAAGTGTGCTTCGTGATGTTGGCAGATTGTGCCCGTAACTTGTTTTGCTGGTATCTTTTTAACCGTAACTCCGTTTGGGGTATTCTTTATATGTAACTTGATTAGTTTTTCGGATACTTTGTGTTTATTCTATTGTTTTCTGTTGTTAACCAAACTAAAATATGGTTTAGGGCAGATCAGTACCAAATCCTTTAATTGTCGTGCGGCACTTAGTGTTATGCCATGTTTAGGTTGTGCCTCACTTAAATTGACTAGGATAGATAGTTTTTATTATGCTTCACCTCTTGTAATGTTTGTGTGCTATGCCATGCTTTCTTGAGTTGCCATGTTAATAACCGTTGGTTGATCACCTGTAGCTAAGCAACTTGAACCACCGTAAACGTGTGGTATCGTCGTGTGTGACGAGTACCCCACTTAAATTGTTAGTAACCGTTCTCGACGATAGATCCGTATCGCGTTGCCGTGCCTTGTGTTTCCTCTATGATCTTGTCTTTCTCCGTAGTAATAGAGTGCTTGCTCGTTGATTGCTTTCCAGTGTTTATCATCTTGTGTGCTTCCGCGGGTACCTCTCGGAGACGATGCGAGCTTGCGATCAACTACACCTTCGAAACCCGACTTATCAACAGGCAAGGACTATACATTACTTATGATCCATTCTATTTCAACCAGCGGTTTGCATGCTAGTCTAGGTTAGGCTCGATGTTTGATCCTACCACATGTTTACAGCCTCTGTCAAACTGATACAGCCATGCCCCCTCCCAGCAAACCTTGTACTGCTATAATGCTATTGCTCGTTGCTCAGCCCCTGCTTAGTATGCATGCTTAGGATGCTACGATGTTACCCTGTTACTCCTGGGTTTGGGATATCACATTATTATATTGTTGTTGATGATATGGTTATTATAATGTTGACTATATTTGACGAAGGATGGAAGGTCTAGGCTATCCCGCCCCGACGCTTTGTTCCATTCGAGTCACTTAGGATCCGAGTTCCGGGTATTGGTTTTAAGACTGAGCGTGCCTAACCGCGTGTGGGATTTTATGGGGTCCCCTTTTCTTACCTACCTAGCTTCAAGCATTTCTAGTGGTGGCCCAAGCTGATTTACCATTTGAAACCGTGTGTGTGCTGGTCGTACGCCAGTTGTTTACAAACCAACCTGGACCAGTGAGGACTTAGTTCCCTTGTTGGCCCACTTTGTCCGGCTGAGGACCCGGTGTCCCATGTGTGATTAACCGGCTATCCAAACCTGCGACAGACGGTAGAGACCAGATCGAGAGAGCGGCCGACTCCTGAGATGGATGTCGACTCACCGGGGGCCACCCGGATTTGTTCGTTGTTAGTTAGAGGGACCTGTCATTTCGGATCTCTTGGAACTAAATCATAAAATGGTTGCCTGTGATGGGTAGCAACTGAGAGTGATGGACGTGCGTGCGGAGCCTTGTAATGGGCAGTTGGTACACCCCTGCAGGGTTAAATCTTTTCGAGAAGCCGTGCCCACAGTTATGGACGACTTGAGACCTACTCCTTGTTCATAGACAACAACAACTGAGATAATCTTAATATAACTTGATCAACGTGTGTGTGCCTTGACTGCTTCTTCTTCGCTGGGACGCGAAGAGGAGGACAAGGATAGGATAGGTGTTATGATTGCGTAAGTAGTTGATAGCAAGACTTTTGGAGGCGATTCCTCATCGAATGCTTGGCTTCTTATCTTACTCTCTAGATCGTTAGCCACTTCATAAATGCTAGTGCGGCAACAACCTCACCACTTACCACTTCCTTACCGTAAACTTCTAGTTGTCCTAGAATGACGAGTGATGAAGTCCTTGCTTGGTCAGATGACCACTACAGTTGGATGCTAAGTACCTCTATACTCATGATACTACCCCCAAACTCTTTTCAGGGTTCTTGATCGACAACAGGTATGGTGATCGACGTTTCACGTGGAGACTCGACGACGACTAGTTATGCGGATCCCGGCGGAGGGCCTAGACCCGTGTGGTTATGGGATCGATGTTTTCTCTTTGCCACTAGGCATTTTCTTGTAGTCTGTACTCAGACATGTATCTTCCGCTGTTGTATTGTATTAAGGCAGTTGTATGCCGATTGTATGAGATGTTGTATCCTTGTATCTGTAATGTTGTGATATCATGTTGGAAATCCGGGGCATATGGCTTTGTCATATGTCGCGGTGGGACCGATATGTGCTTCGTCCCCGGATCTGGGTGGAAACACCTAGATCTGGAACAGTACCGCATATCGGGCCTTACACAGGGGCCCCAGACGCACCCTTGGCGCGGCCAGGGGTGGGGCCGCGCCGGGTGGCCGCCTGGGGCCCCCCTGGCACCCCTCTGGCCCCTCCCGGGCTTTTCTCGAAGCTTCCGTCACACTGATTTTTTATCTGAATTTTCCCGAATTTTTTTGGCACATTTTATATGGGGGAAAACTGAAATAAAAAATAGCAGAAAACAGGAACTGGCACTGGGGTGCACTGAGTTAATAGGTTAGTCCAAATATGATAAAAAATGTATGAAAGTGTATCTAGATCATAGCAATATCACACAAAACATGCATGGAGCAAGAAGAAATTATCGATACGTTTTGGATGTATCAACATCCCCAAGCTTAATTCCTGCTCGTCCTCGAGTAGGTAAATGATAACAAGCATAATTTCTGTGGTGACATGCTAGCAACCATAAAAGAACTTTGAAAAGTAAAGCAATCAAGGTTAGAGATTCAATTCAAGTCATAATAGGCAATAGTCTATATTAGCATTGAAACAAGTAACAAAAGAACAAAAGATGCAAGAGCTCTCGCTGTCCGTGACTCGAATATCTCCAAATGGTGTTTGCGTGCAAGAAAGGAGGGTAGGGAATACGAGAGAAAAAAGTGTTTTTGTTGAGAACTCAATCTACTAAAGTTTCACACTTGGTCCTCTTTGTAATCTTATCTTGAGTCGTCCCCAGACCACTAGCCAGGTACAAGCCAATTTGATCCACTCCTTTTCGTTATTTTGAGCACTCATGCAATGGATGAGCGTAAGCACGAGAGTTGACACTTAGGATGGCAAAGAGAGAAATATGGTGGAGGAGGAAGACAAAAAGATGAGAAAGGCTCACATCAATGAGGACAATCATAGGCAACAGATGCCAAATGATAGATATGATGTGAGGAGTAGGGATTGCCATGCAATGGATGCACATTCGAGCTAAGAAGCTCTCCAAACTATATGCAAAAAGATCATCTCTATGGAGTACAAGGATATAAAGGGAGTACTTGTGTGGATCTCTCAAAAGGATAGTAGTGTTGCCCCTTTCTCTCTTTTTTATTTCTTTTTTCTCTTTTTTCTATTTTTTGTATTTTTTTGTGGCCTCGATGGCTCTTTCTATTTAACTCTCATTTGTCCTCTTTGGGATATTTTTAGTGTGTCCACTTTGGGATCTTTTCCTCACTTAAGGGCAACACTCTATTTTACAAGAAGGTAAAGGATATCTTTCACACTTTACAAGGTACTCAAAATCATAAAGAAGATGTAACTATCATGATGTATGCAATGTATGTCGATGCCAGTGTAGCAGGAACATGTATGACATGAAGATCAAGTCATGAAGATGTGGAAGTTGCATGGCAATGTAACTCGGAAAGGCTATGGAAATGCCTTGATAGGTAGGTATGGTGGCTGTTTTGAGGAAGGATAAAGGGAGGCTTATGATGATAGAGCGTATCATGCCAAGGGTTTGGATGTAACGGCGAAGGTGGACACCAACTCTCAGAGTGAGAAGAAGGCAATGCACGGCACGGGAAAGGCTAGCAAAACATGGGAAGGTGGAAGTGTCAACTATCAATACTTACATTAGTCCGAAGAACTCATGCACTTATTATCGGTAACTCTCAATATAATGAGGATGTTCACAAAGAGACAATTACCCCGAGGAGGAGTGTATGGGGGTTTGGTTATCCTTGCGCATCCTCGACTCATGGTACGTGAGTGTACTCTAATATTCGACCCCTCAGAAGAGTAGTGATCCATCTAGTAGCTAGAGTTCTCAACTAGTTTTGTAGGTTTTGAAAATAAACACGGATTGCCCAAAATATGACACCTATCACTAATAGGAAAGAGCTCTTGACACCAAAAGTCCAAACATTACTCACAACAATGCCTCAAAACTATTGCAAGCTACTACTAAGATTAAATAGCAACCTCAATTACCTACTTTCAAGACAAGACACAACTCAGTGCAACAACCAGCTCTCTTAACAAGATAAACATGAAAACTAAAAAGAGTTCCAGAAACAAACTAAACAAAAGCCAAAGCTCTTGCTAAAGACAAACTAAGACTAAAACTAAACATGGCAGTAGCTATGAAAAGATAAAGAACACACAACAGAAAAAAGATAGGCAGGAAAAATCCTATGATGTGTTCTAAATTTTGAAAGTGGAGCATTTTTCTCTCCCACACAAAGTAAGAAAGGATCTAACTTGTTATGAACAGCAAGCAAAGCTAAAGAAAACTAAAAACAAAACCTAAGAGCGAGACGCTCCAAGCATAGCACATAACGCATGAAGTGATAAAAATATAGTGAGACAAAGGACGAACTGATGATTGTTGATGGAGAAGGGGATGCACGGGGGCATCCCCAAGCTTAGACGCTTGAGTCTCCTTGAATATTTATTGGGGATGCATGGGGGCATCCCCAAGCTTGAGCGCTTGACACTCCTGGATCTTCTTTCATCATCTTCTATCGCACACTTGAAAACTCCCTTCATACATAACTCATCATAAGCTGATTAGAGAGGTTAGTACCCTTAATAAATAAAAAATTTACCCACTGGATATAAATATAAACTTGAAGATCTACTGTTTTTCAAGAGTGCCAAAAAGTTTTTACAAAGAAAAAGCAAGCTTAAGGTTTGCAAAAGTAAGGAGAGACAAAACGTGGCAGAATCTGTGAAAAACAGAACAGCAGATAGTAGAGATTTTTTTAGGGGAACTTCTGCAACTCAAATAAAAAAACTCAGAACATACGGAAGTTTCGTAATTGTATAGATCATACTGTGTAAAAAATTCAGCTCAAAAAGATGAACTGGGATTTTTATGGAATTTTTATGGTCACGAGGACAGAATCTGTTTTCGTGGACAGCATGTCACAACTTTTACTTCCCTTGCCGTAAGAGGCTATAACTTGGCACAAAGCTGAAAAATAAAGATACAATGATGTTTCTACAGTAGTAACAAACATCAAGACACAACAAAAGCAAAAATAAAAACCTAAATTCATTGCAGGCTGCCTCCCGAAAGCGCTTCTTTAAAGCCATTAGCTAGGCATGATGCAAAAAGAAGAATCAAGTTTTATCAAGAGAAAGAGAATATCTAGCCCGTGTAACAGACTCAAAAGGTAACTTGATGTTATTTCTATGGAAGTGTTACATCCCCTTTTTGAATGGGAATTGGAATCTTATATTCCCCTCTTTCATGTCAATAACCGCACCAACGGTGCGAAGAAAAGGACGTCCCAAAATAATCGGACATAAAGGTTCACACTCTATATCCATAACAATAAATCAGCGGGAACATAGTTGTCATTGACAATGATAAGAACATCGTTGATCTTCCCCAAAGGTTTCTTTATGGAAGAATCAACAAGACGAACACCAAAAGAACAAGGATCAAGAGGCTTCAATTCAAACATATCAAATATTCTTTTGGGCATAACGGAGGTACTAGATCCAACATCACATAAAGCATAGCAAAAGAAGTTATTCAATTTAATTTTGATCATAGGGTCCCAACCATCATCTAGCTTCCTAAGTATGGAGGCTTCTACTCTAAGCTTCTCCTCCCTAGATTTGATAAGAGCATTTGTGATATGCTCCGTGAAGGCAAGATTAAGTGTGCTAGTGTGGGGGTCTCTAGACATTTTGTGTAACAAGCTAATAAATTCTGAGAGGGTGCAACTATCAAAATCAATATCACTACTATCAAAGGTGGTAGTAGTGTCATCTAGGCTCACTTGTTTGAAACCCTCTATGTTCATAGAAGTTTCTTTATCTACGGTTGAGGTATTAGCATCACCATTAATAGGTCCAACGGGACTAGGGGTGTATTGGGTGCTAATAGTTTGGGTGTCCTCAACAATTTGGATAGTGGAAACTGTGTGGTGTGTAGGAAGGCTCTTAATTCTATCCTCTTCCTCTTTTTCTCTATCCCATCTCTCTTTAAGTTTAGCCATCATCCTAATATTTTTATCGATTTGTAACTGGATAGCATTAATAGGAGTGGCTTTATTCTCCTCAAGGGGGGAGGTTCTCATTTTAAGCATCTCAATATCAAGGGCTAAGTTTTCTACCTTCAAAGAGAGATTATCTATTTTAGATAATTTCTTTTCTACATTTTTGTTGAAGGCTTTTTGGGTAGTGATAAAGTCTCTAAGCATGCTTTCTAATTCAGAAGAGGGGTTCTTGTTGCTAGGGTAAGTGTTGTTGTTCCCATAGTTGGATGGAAACGGTCTAGGATTGCTAGCAAAATTTCCTCTATAAGCACTGTTGTTGAAGTTGTTTCTAGCAATAAAGTTCACATCTACTTGTTCTTGAGCAACCAAATAATTTAAGGGAACATCATGAGGATCAATAGAGGGTTGCTTGGTAAGTAGAGACATAATTAAGTCAAATTTTTCATTGAGGGAGGTAATTTCCTCGACAGAGTTTACCTTCCTACCTGTTGGAGCGCTCTCGGTGTGCCATTGGGAATAATTGGTCATCATTTCATTGAGAAGCTTCGTGGCAGCACCAAGTGTAGTTGACATAAAGGTTCCTCCCGCGGCCGAATCTAACAGGTTCCGCGAGGTAAAGTTCAAGCCTGCATAAAAAGTCTGGATAACCATCCAAGTAGTCAAACCATGCGTAAGGCATTTCTTAACAAGAGATTTCATTCATTCCCAAGCTTGGGCAACGTGTTCATTATCCAATTGCTTAAAATTCATAATATTACCCCTCAATTGGATAATCTTAGCAGGAGGTTAGTACTTCCCGATAAAAGCATCTTTGCACTTATCCCAAGAATCTATGCTATTTCTAGGCAAAGATTGAAACCAGATTTTAGCATCTCCCCTTAAAGAGAAAGGAAAGAGCTTGAGCTTAACAACATCTCCTTCTACTTCTTTATACTTTTGCATATCACATAATTCAACAAAATTATTCAAGTGTAAAGCAGCATCATCTCCAGCACCAGATAATTGATCTCTCATAACAAGATTTAGCAAAGAAGGTTTAATTTCATAAGAGCTAGATGAAGTGGAAGGTGTGGCAATTGGAGTGCAGATAAAGTCCTGGTTGTTGTGACTAGTGAAGTCACACAACTTGGTTTTTTCAGTGGAACCCATAGTAGCAGCAAGTGTGGCAGGTATTTTTGGTATTTTTGATAAAAGACTCAAAGATAAAAATTGAAAGATAAACTAACAAGACTAAAAAACAAAGGTAAAGGGTAGTGTGCAACTCCCCTATCTTAGCACTTGGAGTCCCCGGCAACGGCGCCAGAAATTACTCTTGATGATTGGCTTCTCGCCCTTTGTTGGTAGGCCCCAAGTGGAAGGCGTGATGCGGTACAGCAGCGAGTTTTCCCTCAGTAAAGATACCAAAGTTTGTCTCCAGTAGGAGTCCAGAGATGATAAGTAGGTGTCAGCGGCGCAACTGACGCGGACCTGCACACAGACACAGATAACTTTGTTCCCAACAAAGTTCAGAGAGGTTGTCAATCTCTCCGGTCTTGTTGTTCACAAATGATAAAACGCAAGGGGATAATGATAGCAACTTGAAATTAAATGCAGAAAAGTAAATATAGCTTGGAAACAATAATGAGGATATGGACCGGGATACGTGATGTTCGCTAGTGATGTCTCTCTCCCAAAAGACGATAAAAGTTGCTATGCGAGGTAAACAAATTATAGAAAGGCAATTGACAGGATTATGAACGCACCGCAATGCTAACTATGCTACAAAAGAAAGGAAGAGGTTCAAAAGCACGGGCAGTACGCCAAAGTAAGTAGACCGAAATCCATCTGCATCTACCACTAATCATCCACCTTGAGATATCTGTCCAGAACATCTCGCTGGTATTAAGTTGCCGGCCCCACCCAAAGTGTAAACCCAAATCAACAAACAACTGCATTAAAAAGAACTTTGTGTAAAGTAAACAATCCTTGTAACCGCGGTTACAAGCACCGTTGTTTTCCCCCTTGTGGTAACAGCACATCCCCTAGACTCATGTTTCTGTCACTCAAGCATGTCATCGGGGAGGCGTGAACCCACAATCTAGCACAACGCTCCCTCTTGGAGTCACTACCTACTACTTGGCCAAAGCAATAAACAGCAACGGAGAGCATGCAAGAATTACTTAGGAACAAAAATATAAGAGATAAGAACCAAATATATTACTCTATCACAATCTGAACATAATCTCATAATCCATCAGATCCGATCAAACTCAACATAGCAATAGCAGAAATATTACAAAGGTGCCTCGATCATGTAGGGAAGCTCACGAGGTCTAAACAATGAAGATCAAAGAGGGGAGGAGAACATCACATAGCTACTGATCACGAACCCATGGTCCAAGGAAAACTACTCACGAGACATCCGGGGAGCATCCATGGTGGAGAGGAGACTCCCGGAGGTCAATCCTTCCTCCGGCAGGGTGCCGGGAAGAGGTCTTCTGGTGCTCCCGATCTTCGGAAGCGCGGCGATGGCGGAACAAAGGCGAGTTCGCGGAATAGGGTTCTCGTTCTGGAGTTTTCCCGTGACGGGGGATATATAAGCAAAAGGGGACAGCCAGAGGTGGGCCAGGGGCCCCAGGCGCCCCCCTGGCGCGGTCAGGGGTGGGGCCGCGCCGGGTGGCCGCCTGGGCCCCCCTGGCACCCCTCTGGCCCCTCCCAGGCTTTTCTCGAAGCTTCCGTCACGCTGATTTTTTATCTGAATTTTCCCGAATTTTCCTGGCACTTTTTATATGGGGGAAAACTGAAATAGAAAAACAGCAGAAAACAGGAACTGGCACTGGGGTGCACTGAGTTAATAGGTTAGTCCAAATATGATAAAAAATATATGAAAGTGTATCTAGATCATAGCAATATCACACAAAACATGCATGGAGCAAGCAGAAATTATCGATACGTTTTGGACGTATCAGATCTTATGGATTATGAGATTATGTTCAGATTGTGATAGAGTAATATATTTGGTTCTTATCTTTTATATTTTTGTTCCTAAGTAATTCTTACATGTTCTCCATTGCTGTTTATTGCTTTGGACAAGTAGTAGGTAGTAACTCCAAGAGGGAACGTTATGCTCGATTTTGGGGTCATGCCCCCCGATGACACGCTTAAGTGACTGATGGCTTCTCGCCCCTCGTTGGTTACCCAAAGTGGAAGGTTGAGATGTAGACAGCAGCAAATTTCCCTCGGTGAAGATACCAGGGTTTGTCTCCAGTAGGACTCCAACAACGACAGGAAGGTGACAACGGCGCCGGCAATTAGGCGGTTGACGTGGACCTGCACACACAACAGATAACTTTGCTCCCAACGAGTACAAATAGGTTGTCAATCCCTCCGGCCTTGTTGTTTACAAAGGATCAAACGCACGGGATAATAATGATAGTGATAGCAACGGAAAGGTAAATAAAGCAGAAAATAAATAGTGGGTGTAAACAGTATTGGAAATATGGACCGAGATCCCATGATGTTCACTAGTGATGTCTCTCTCCGAAAAGACGATAAAATAGCCATGCGAGGTAAATAAAATACAGCTGGGCAATTGACAAGATTATGTGCGCAAACCAATACTAACTATTCTATAAAGAAAGGAAGAGGCTCAAAAGCATGGTCGGCACGCCAAGACAAGTAGACCAAAATCCATCTGCATCTACCTACTAATCATCCACCTTGAGATATCTATCCAGAACATCTCGCTGGTATTAAGTTGTGAATCCTACCCAAAGTGTAAACTCAAAGCAACAGACAACTGCATTAAAGAACTTTGCGTAAAGTAAACAATCCTTGCACCCGCAAGTACAAGCACCATTATTTTCTCCCTTGTGGCAATAGCACATCCCCTAGACTCATGTTTCTGTCACTCAAGCTAATCATCAGGGGGCATGAACCCACAATCATGCATAATGCTCCCTCTTGGAGTCACTACCTACTAGTTGGCCAAAGCAATAAACAGCAACGGAGAACATGCAAGAATTACTCAAGAACATAAATATAAAAGAGGAGAATCAAATATATTACTCAAACACAATCTGAACATAGCTCATAATCCATCGGATCGTAGCAAACTCAGCATAGCAACAACAGAAGGATTACATATGTGCCTCGATCATGTAGGGCAGCTCACGAGGTCTAAACCATGAAGAAAAAAGAGGGGAGGAGAACATCACATCGCTACTGATCATAGACCCATGGTCCAAGGTGGACTACTCATGGTTCATCCGGGAAGCATCCATGGTGGTGGAGAAGCTCCCGGAGGTGGTTCCTCCCTCCGGCAGGGTGCCGGGAAGAGGTCTCCTGGTGCTCCCGATCTTGGAAGCGCGGAGGCGGCGGAACAGAGGAGAGATCGCAAAAAAGGGTTCTGTCCCCGAGGGTTTCTCGTCACGGGGAATAAATATGCAAAGGGGGGCAGCCAGAGGTGGACCAGGGCCCCCAAGCGTCCCCCTGGCGTGGCCTAGGGGTGGCCGCGCCAGTTGGCCGCCTGGGCCACCCCTGGCTCCCCTTTGGCCCCAATTGGGCTCTTCCCGAAGCTTCCTGTACGCTGATTTTTCCTATATTTTCTCATAATTTTTCTGTTACTTTAAATAATGGGAAAACCTGAAATACAAAAACAACAGAAAACAGGAACTGGCACTGGGGTGCACTGAGTTAATAGGTTAGTCCAAATATGATCAAAAGTGTATGGAAGTGCATCAATATCATAGCAATATCACACAAAAGAAGAAGGGAGCAAGCAGAAATTATAGATATGTTTTGGACGTATCAACATCCCCAAGCTTAATTCCTGCTCGTCCTCGAGTAGGTAAATGATAACAAGCATAATTTCTGTGGTGACATGCTACCAGCCATAAAAGAACTTTTAAGTAAAGCAATCAAGGCATGTAATTCAATTCAAGTCATAACAGGAAAGAGCCTATATTAGCAATGCAACAAGCAACATAAGACCATAAAGGTGCAAGTGCTCTCGCTGTCCGTGACTCGAATGTCTCCAAATGGTGTTTGCGTGCAAGAAAGGGGATAGGGATTACGGGAAAAAAGTTTTTTTTTGTTGAGAACTCAATCTACTAAAGTTTCACACTTGGCCTTCTTTTGAATCTTATCTTGACTCATCCCCAGACCACTAGCCAGGTACAAGTCAAAATGATCCACTCCCGTTCGATATTTTGAGCACTCATGCAATGGATGAGCGTAAGAAATAAAGTTTACACTTAGGATGGCGAAGAGAGAAAAATGATGGGAGAGGAAGACAGAAAAGGTGTGAAAGGCTCCCATCAATGAGGACAATCATAGGCGAGAGAAAGCCAAATGATAGATATGATGTGAGGAGTAGGGATTTCCATGCAAAGGATGCACATATGATCTAAGGTAAGCTCTCCAATGGAACTAGTGGGGGTGCATCCAACTTGCTTGCTCAAGAAGACCTAGAGCTCATTTGAGGAGGCTCATCATTGGAATATACAAGCCAAGTTCTATAGTGTGAAGGTCCCCACATAGCGATATGCATGAATGATAATATCTATGGAGTACAAGATATAAGAGGGAGTACGAGTGTGGATCTCTCAAAAGGAATAGTAGTGTGCCCCCTTCTCTCTTTTTATTTCTTTTTCTCTTTTTTCCATTTTTTGTATTTTTTTTTGGTGGCCTCAATGGCTCTTTCTATTTCTCTCATTTGTCCTCTTTGGGATCTTTTGATTTTTTCCTCTTTGGGATCTGTTCCTCACCTTAGGGGCAACACTCTATATATTACAAGAAGTATAGAAGATCTTTCACACTTTACAAAAGTACTCAACATAAAGAAAATGAAACTATCATAAAGTATGAAAATGTATGCCTCTTCTAGTGTAGCAGGATATGCAATGATACTAGCGCGTCATGTAGCAATGATTAGGGAAAGGCCCAACTACCATGCCACTCATCGAGCAAGCAAAGACATGAATGACATGAAGATCAAGTCATGAGAAGGTGGATGTTTCATGGCAATTTATCTCGGAAAGGCTATGGAAATGCCTTGATAGGTAGGTATGGTGGCTGTTTTGAGGAAGGATAAAATGAGGCTTATGATGACAGAGCGTATCATGCCAAGGATTTGGATGTACCGACGAAGGTGGACGCCAACTCTCGGAGTGCGAAGAAAGCAATGCACGGCACAGGAAAGGCTAGAAAAATATGGGTAGGTGGAAGTGTCAACTTTCGAATACTCACATTAGTCCGGAGAACTCATGCACTTATTATCGGTAACTCTCAATCTAATAAGGAGGTTCACAAAGATACAAGTACCCCGAGGAAGAGTGTATGGGGGTTTGGTATCCTTGCGCATCCTCGACTCAAGGTACGTGAGTGTACTCTAATATTCTATCCCTCCAAAGAGTAGTGATCCATCTAGTAGCTAAAGTTCTCAACTAATTTTGTAGGTTTTCGGAAATAAACACGGATTGCCCAAAATACGACATCTAGCACTAATAGGCTAAAGCTCTTGACAGCAAAAGTCCAAACATTACTCATAGCAATACTTCAAAACTATTGCAAATTACTACTGCAATTGAATAGCAACCTCAATTACCTACTTCAAGTCAAGACACACAACTCAGTGCAACAGGAAAACTCTCTAAACAAGATAAACATGAAAACTCAAGAGAGTTCCAGCAACAAACTAAACAAAATCTCTTAAAAAGATAAGCATGAAAACTAAGAGCTAAACATGACAGTAGCTATGAAAAAGATAAAGAACACACACAGCAAAGATAAGCATGAAGAATCCTATGATGTGTTCTAGGTTTTGAAGTGGAGAGTGTTTCTCTCCCACACAAATAAATCTGGGTTCTAACTTGTTATGAATAGAAAGCAAAGCTAAAGAAAATTAAAAGTGAAATAAAGAGCAAGACGCTCCAAGCATAGCACGTGACGCATGAAGTGATAAAAATATAGTGGAACGAAAGACGAACTGATAATTGTTGATGGAGAAGGGGATGCATGGGGGCATCCCCCAGATTAGACGCTTGAGTCTCCTTGAATATTAATTGGGGATGCACGGGGCCATCCCCAAGCTTGAGCGTTTGACCCTCCTGAATCTTCTTTCATCATCTTCCCTCGCACACTTGAAAACTCCCTTCATACATAACTCATCATAATCTGATTAGCGAGGTTAGTACCCATAATAAAATATTTTTTCTCTACTGGAAATAATTAGATTCTTGAAGAGCTACTGTTTCTCAAGATTTCCAAAAAAAAATTGAAATAAAAAGCAAGTTTAAGGTTTGCAAAATGAAGAAAAGGTAAAACAGGACAGAATCTGTGAAAAACAGACCAGCAGGTAGTAAAGAATTTTTTAGGGATACTTGTGTAACTCAAATCAAAAAACTCAGAACATACGAAAGTTCCGTGATTGTATATAGCACGCTGTGTAAAAAACTCAGCTCAAAAACATTAACTGGGATTTTTCTATGATTTTTACCGTCACAACGACAGAATCTGTTTTCTGGACAGCATGCCACAACTTTCACTTCCCTAGTCATATGAGGCTATAAATGGCCACTAAAAATACAATGATGTTCCTACAGTAGTAACTATCATCAAGACCACTAAAAACAGAAGAAAAACAAAAAGGAAAACCTAAATTCGTTGCGGGCTGCCTCCCGAAAGCGCTTGTTTAAAGCCATTAGCTAGGCTTGATGCAAAAAGATCAAGCTATATCAATTGAACCATCATCAAGATCATCAAAAAGCTCTCCAATAGTACAACCATTCTTAAGAGGACTTTCGAATAAAGGCCTTATAAATATACTTCTAGGGATAAAAGCAAATGGCGGAAGATCAATTGGAGTTTCATTTATTCTAAAGAGAGGTATCTCTTCCAAAGTCTTCACAGTCTCAACCCCTTTGGCAATAGATGGGTTATTTTTGAAACGAGGAACCTTTGGAACGTAAACGAATCTCGGTTCCTTCTTTGTCGGAGTTTCTACCTTTTTGTTTTTGATCAAGGAGAGAGTAGTTCCTAAAGTGTCAATGATTTCCTCAATCTTATCTATCCTAGAAGGATCCAAGTCATGGGATTTGATGGTCTCCAAGGTTTTGAAAATTTTATGGATGGATCTATCAAGTCTATTCAAATTCCCTTGAATCTTACGATCCAACTCACTTATTTTATTAATGATTGGCATCTCTAGCTCTATCTTTTCAAGTTTTTTCATAATGTGAGCTAGGGTAATGTCCTCTTGAATGCTAGCAACAGGGGGATTTCCAACAAGAATTTCCATAATACTAAGAGCTTCCCAAACTGGGACTTCTAGGAAATTCCCATTGATAACAGTATCTAGAATAAACCTATTCCAAGAAATAATTCCAACATAAAAGTTTCTGTCCCCGAGGGTGCCTGGAAGAGGGCTCCTGGTGTCGGGTGCCGGGAAGAGGGCTCCTGGTGCTCCCGATCTTGGAAGCGCGACGGCGGCGGAATAGAGGAGAGATCACGAAAAAGGGTTCTGTCCCCGAGGGTTTCTCGTCAAGGGGAATAAATAGGCGAAGGGGGCAGCCAGAGGTGGACCAGGGGCCCTAGGCGCCCCCCTGGCACGACCTAGGGGGTGGGCGCGCCAGGTGGCCACCTGGTCCACCCCTGGCTCCCCTATGGCCCCACTTGGGCTCTTCCCGACGCTTCCTGTACGCTCATTTTTCCTATATTTTCCCGGAATTTTTCTGGCACTTTAAATAATGGGAAAACCTGAAATACAAAAACAGCCGAAAACAGGAACTGGGACTGGGGTGCACTGAGTTAATAGGTTAGTCCAAATATGATCAAAAGTGTATGGAAGTGCATCAATATCATAGCAATATCACACAAAAGAAGCATGGAGCAAGCATAAATTATAGATACGTTTTGGACGTATAAGTGACAGAATCATGAGTCTAGGGGATGTGTTGTTTCCACAAGGGGGAAAACAACGGTGCTTGTAACCGCGGTTGAAAAGTGCTTTTTAATGCAGTTGTCTGTTGCTTTGGGTTTACACTTTGTGTGGGGATCGCAACTTAATACCAGCGAGATGTTCTGGATAGATATCTGATGACCCACAACCGTAAGGGATCTATTGGAGCGTTTTCGATAAGTAAGATTGTCGAACCCAACGAGGAGCAGAAGGTATTAGCATGTGACTTTGGCAAGGAGATAACTGCAAGCACTGAAAGACAACTTTTTAGGGGTTTTCTTGGTATAAGCAACAGGCAAGTAGAAACGAGCAAAGTAACAGACACTGGAGAGTAACGAGTGGCCCAATCCTTTCTGAGCAAAGGAGAGGCCTAGCAACTGAACTTATAAAGGCTAAAGTGTTCTTGAGGACACACGGGAGAGGTAGTCATGTGCTTTCGCCATATTACGTATCGGTACTATGTGCTGTGTTCACAAGTGTTGAGTGGGTCGATCTATGCTAGTGCACCCTCTAGACTAAGATAAGTGCACTCTTATGATTAAACACCTTGCAAGCATCCGCAAATACAAGATAGTAATTAAGGAAAAAGCCCAACCATAGCAATACGATCGGTGATCCATTGTTCCCTTGTGCAAAAGCGTGCAAACTGGGGTTTAGGTTTCTGTCACTCCGGCATCCCACCATAAGCATTCTTTGTACACAATGTATTCCCCTAGGTCCTTGATAAGGCGAAGTGTTGAGTGTTCGACTCACACAACACCACTAGGGAAATAAAAACACAACTTAAATATCAAACAACACATATTACTTCAACATCATATGACTACTAACAACTAGACTTCTCCCATGTCCTCAAGATCTAAAGTAACTACCCACAAGACATAAAAGAGATCATGATCAGTGGGGATAAATAGATGATAAACAATATGGACACAATAATATTTCTCCAACAAAACTCAATAGCATTCACCACAAAGTAGTAATCAACACCGATATTGTAGAGAGGATAGATAGTACAGATTACAACACAAATTGCAATTGTGAGATGAGATTGGATGGGTGGAGATGGTGCTGATGATGGGGATGATGTTGATGTGATCTCGATGATGCCCGTGAAGATGGTGATGACGATGTCGATGATCTCCCCTTCCGGGAGGTGATCTCCCCGGCGGAATATGCCCGCTAGAGATGGCTTTTCTTCTCTGTAGGTTTCCGCCACGGAGCGGCGGCGGAACTCTGTAAACTCTCCCTCCTTTAGGGTTTCTGAAAGATGTGTGATATATAGGCCAGAGGGGGGAACCGGGAGTGGTCCCAGGGGCCTAGGCGCCCTCCCGGCGCGGCCAGGGTGGGGGTCGCGCCAGGTGGCCGCCTGGGCGCCCTGTGGCCCCCCTCTGGTCGCTCTTTTACATGTCTTCGTGATCCTTCTGGAAAATAGCCTCCGTCGATTTTCAGGTAATTTGGAGGTATTCGTCTTCAGCAACTCAGCGTCCACTTTTTACCGCTGAATCCTGCGTCTGCTGCTTCGGCACCGGAAAGTTGCAAACTGTGTAAAATAGGACAAAACAACATAAGAATAGCATCATATTATGAAATATATCAATGAATAAGAAAGAATTACTATATAAAATAGTGATGCATTTTGGACGTATCAACTCCCCCAAGCTTAGACCTCGCTTGTCCCCAAGCGATTACTGAGCTCGGTAAACCTGTCCACAAGTTTAGAGAGTGAAGTGTCGATAAATTAGATTACGGACAAGAAGCATCAAGGTTTCTTCATCAAACTCAAGCATCCTCAACAGCAACCTCAACTCATAAATCCCTTATGAGAAAGTAATAACAATTATAATCAAAAGTAGGGCTGAGGAAACTCATCAAATTAAGGAAAACATATCCTTGGTCAAAGGACAACTAATAACTTTTACTCTTTCTCTTTATTTTTAAATGAAACAATTTTAAGCTTTTGAAAGAACATGTTATTAGTCATGAAGTGCAAATGCTAACACAAAGTAAGATGCTTGTTTGGCAAAAGCTTTCGCAAACAACTTACTTATCAAAAGATAATGTCAACAAGGATGTGGCATGGCAAAACTTAATGCAGCTTTATAAGGATGAATCCTCATCAACATCAAATGTCTGTTCTCTTAGAGAAAAGAAGGAAGTGGGACAACTGACTCAACAAGAAGGTGGATGAAAGGCCTTGTTAAGGGCAAGCAGGGAAAACTCTTGTGCTATCCTTAAATCAAACAGAATAAAAAAAAGAATTTGGGGCGGTGCATAGTTTGTCAACGAATGCTAATAGATAGCTCAATTACTTCTCAAGATGGACAAGTTTCGAGGAACGGCTCCCAAGTGGGACGATCACATCCCCTTAATCTCCTTTGTTTATCACTGCCAAAGTTTCTGATTTCTCATAGACCAAGCGTGAAGGAGGGTTTTTTTGTTATATTATCTTTCGAGTTGGGCGCACCCATGCTAGTTCCTCCTCGTATTATGGGTTTGCAGATTAGACATGCAATCCCGGGGTAAAACTTGTCCAACTTAAGAAGATCATGAATTACCTACTACTTCCTCATGAGCTAAACAAGAGGCACAAAACAGAAGATTTTGAACATTTAAGGATAGCACATGAATTCTATACTTATAGGAGTGGTAGGGGAATACCACGAATAGGAAGGTATGGTGGAGTCATATGGAAGGTATTGGTTTCCGGGTATGGATGCACAAGCAGAAATCTACTTGGCAAAGAGTTTGGCTAGCAAGGGCTTTGAGAGAACAGACAATTGATGCTAATTTAGATGCAAAACATATAAGGCATAAACATTAAGGTAAGCATAACACATCAAGTTGTCTTCCTTGTCAACATAACACTTCAAGCATAATAACATAAAGGTTTTGGCTATGTCGCTACTTGAGAAAACATGCATGTAGTCAAGACCAAAGCTATGTTTGCCAAAATTAAATAAAGTTTTCAAAGACATACCTGATATAAGGTCAATACTCCCCATAAGAATCATCATACGAGGCCGATTGCGCGAAGAGAATACCGGGTGCAGCGAAGGAACTAATAGACTTCTCATTAATATTCCATTATAGACGACTCCACTCTCACGGATACAATCTCTCCACAGACGGAGTGATAGACCTCGATGCAAACACCTATTTCATAAAATAACTTCCCTAGACATGATATGACTCTACTTGACTCTAAAAAGACTAAGATAAAGATAAAGATACCGGGCACTCCCCCAAGCTTGGAACAAGCCAAGGGGATGCCATTACCCGAGGAGATTTACTCCTCATTCTTGTTCTTCTCAGTCAGGTACTCCTTGGCGAAGCGCTTACATGGTAGCTCCTCTCCAGTCTCGAAGGACATTCCCGTCTCCAGGATCCTGCACTCAGCACCTAAACCCATGCGCAGAAACTTTAGTTCATACTCACAGTTCTGGTTGTGCAGATCATAGATTTGTGCTTGGAGCCCGTAAAACTTTTCTTCTAGTGCGGACAAACTTGACCACATCTCCTTCATCTCTTTCTTATGGGAAGCCTCAATCTCGTTCCTGATGTCGAAGTTGGCTTCAACACCACGCTCCACCATCTTCTTGAACTTGAAGACCTCATGTTCCATCTCCTTCAGCCGCTCCTCGGTGCTCCCCTCCATGACTGGTCCCCTCGGTGTTAGAAGACATCTCTAACAATAACTTTTTACCCTGGCAGAAACAGATTGAAGAGAAAACACACGAAATCGCGAGATACGTTGCTCGAACGATCCGGGCAAATATATAGCAAAAATTTCTGCAACAAAAGGAAGGTAACGAGCCAAAGTGGGGTCGGAGACGGACTCCTGGGTGCCTAGGCGGCCTCCCGGCGCGGCCAGGAGGTAGGCCGCGCCAGGTAGGCGCCTGGGCCCCCTGGATCTCCTCTCTGTCTCCACTTAGGCCTCGAATTTTCCTAATTTTGCAAAAACTCATAATATGGAACTTTTATGGCGGTTCGCGATGTTTCCTTACCGTAATACATACCTTTTCTTACTCTACTTATGTCGGTGTCTGAAACAGGGCTGCAACATGTTCTTCATGAGTTGTTGTGCATATTATATTTACATCAACATTGACGGGATCTCCCGGTATGTAATGCTTGAGTCTTTGCCCATTCACAACTTGAGGTTTGGTGCCTTCAAAATTGTTAATCTTGATTGCACCAGACCGGTAGACTTCTTCGATATGAAATGGCCCTTCCCACCTGGAAAGTAGTTTACCTGGAGAAAACCTGAAACGGGATCTAAACAATAAAACTTTATCACCAACATTAAATTCATGTTTCAAAATCCTCCTGTCATGCCACTTCTTTACCTTTTACTTGAGTATTTTAGCGCTCTCGTAAGCTTTACTTCTCCACTCATCTAGAGAAGTCAAGTTCATGAGACGCTTTTCACCAGTTAACTTTGGGTCAGCATTAAGCTCTCTAACAGCCCAGAAAGCTTTGTGCTCTAAATCTAATGGCAAATGGCAAGCCTTGCCATAGACCATTTTATAAGGAGACATGCCCATGGGGTTTTTGTAAGCAGTTCTATACGCCCACAAAGCATCTCCTAACTTATTTGACCAGTCCTTCCTATTTCTGTTAACTGTATTTTGCAAGATCAACTTGATCTCTCTATTGGTGAGCTCAACTTTCCCACTAGTTTGAGGATGGTACGGTGAAGCAATTCTATGATTGACATCGTACTTGGCTAAAGATTTTCTAAAAGCTCCATGCGTGAAGTGTGATCCTCCATCAGTCATGAGATACCTAGGTACACCAAACCTAGGGAAAATTACATCTTTGAGCATTTTCAAAGATGTTTTGTGATCAGCACTCTCAGTGGGGATTGCTTCAACCCACTTGGTTACATAATCAACAACAACTAATATGTGAGTGTACTTGTGCGAAGAAGGAAAAGGACCCATAAAATCAAAACCCCAGCAATCAAAAGGCTCAATCACTAGTGAGTAATTCATAGGCATATCATTCCTTCTACTAATATTACCAACTCTCTGACATTTATCACAGGCTAAAACATAATTTCTAGCATCTTTAAAAAGAGTAGGCCAATAAAAACCTGATTGGAGAACCTTATGTGCGCTTCTCTCACCGGCGTGATGTCCTCCATAGGGACTATCGTGACATTGCTTGAGAATGTCCTTCTGCTCGTGTTCCGGTATGCATCTTCTCACGATCCCGTCTGGACCTTCTTTGAAAAGATGTGGGTCATCCCAAAAGTAATGCCTCAAATCATGGAAGAACTTCTTCCTTTGCTGAAATGTTAAACCTGGAGGCAAATACTTTGCAACGATAAAATTAGCATAATCTGCAAACCAAGGATCGGAAAGAGATTGTACTTTAACAACGGCAAGTTGTTCGTCTGGAAAACTGTCGTTGACTGGGATGGGATCATGCGGTATATCTTCCATCCTTGAAAGATTGTCCGCTACAGGGTTGTCTGCTCCTTTTCTATCAACAATCTGCAAATCAAATTCTTGAAGGAGGAGTACCCATCTGGTGAGTCTTGGCTTGGCATCCTTCTTTGTCATAAGATACTTAATGGCAGCATGGTCAGTATGAATAATAACTTTAGAATTAACAATATACTGCCTAAACTTATCACAAGCAAACACTACTGCTAAGAATTCCTTCTCAGTAGTAGCATAATTATTTTGAGCACTATCAAGGGTTTTACTAGCATAATATATAACATTCAATTTTTTATCAACCCTTTGTCGTAAACAGCTCCAATAGCAAAATCACTAGCATCACACATAATTTCAAAGGGCAAACTCCAATCACGCGGTTGTACTATAGGAGCGGTTATTAAAGCTTTCTTAAGAACTTCGAAAGCCTCCTTACAATCTTCATCAAATACAAAAGGAACATCTTCTGGAGAAGATTAGTGAGGGGTCTCGAGGTCTTAGAAAAGTCTTTAATAAATCTTCTATAGAAACCAGCATGACCGAGAAAACTACGAATACCTTTAATGTCCCTTGGATAGGGCATCCTTTCGATAGCTTGAATTGTCGCCTTGTCCACTTCAATTCCCCTCTCGGAAATCTTGTGGCCAAGCACGATCCCTTCGTTAACCATGAAGTGGCACTTCTCCCAGTTTGGAACTAAGTTTGTATCCTCGCATCTCTGCAAAACTTTATTAAGATTGTGGAGACAGTGGTCAAAGGAAGTTCCATAGACGGAGAAATCGTCAATGAAGACTTCCACAATCTCCTCACAGAAACCATGAAATATTGCAGACATACATCTCTGAAAAGTAGCAGGGGCATTGCATAAACCAATAGGCATACGCCTATAAGCATAAGTACCATAAGGACAAGTGAAAGTGGTCTTCTGTTGGTCGGCAGTGTTAACATGAATTTGAGAGAAGCCATAGTACCCGTCAAGATAGAAAAAGTGGGTGTTTTTCGACAGCCTCTCAAGCATCTGATCAATAAAGGGCAGCGGGTAGTGGTCCTTCCTAGTTGCCTTGTTCAACTTCCTGTAATCAATACACATTCTATATCCAATAATAATTCTCTGAGGTATTAGTTCATTCTTATCATTAGGGACTACAGTTGTCCCTCCTTTCTTAGGAACACAATGAACTGGACTTACCCACTTACTATCAGCTATAGGGTAGATAATACCTCCGGCTAGAAGCTTGAGGATTTCGGTCCTCACAACATCCATCATCTTTGGGTTCAACCGTCGTTGATGGTCAACAACAGGTTTAGCATCGGGCTCGAGGTTGATAGTATATTGACAGATAGATGGACTAATTCCCTTAAGGTCATCAAGGGTATAGCCAATTGCACCACAGTGTTTACGAAGTAACTCCAATAATCGCTCTTCTTCATATCCTAAAAGGTTAGAGTTGATAATAACAGGATATACTTTCTTTTCATCTAAATAAGCATACTTGAGCGTATCGGGAAGAGGTTTGAGATCAAACACCGGGTCTTCTTTTGGTTTGGATAGAATTCCTAAAGGCTCAACCGGAAGGTTGTGCTTCAGGATAGCAGGTTGTCTCAAGAAGATTTCATCAATTTCATTTCTTTCCTGTATATGAGTATCATTCTCGTGGTCCTCCATGTATTGCTGCAAAGGATCATTAGGGGGAATAGCAATAGAAGCAATACTTTCAATAATTTTATCATCACTAGGTAATTAAGTACCGCGAGGCTGCTTGGAAAACTTAGAAAAGTTAAATTCATATAGCTCACCATTGAATTCAACAGAAACTTTACCTTTCTTGCAATCTATAATAGCTCCACAAGTTCTGAGAAAAGGTCTACCGAAAATAATAGGAAAAAAACTATCTTGCACTAAACCAAGTACAAGAAAGTCGGTAGGATACTTTACCTTTCCGCATAGGACTTCAACATCTCTCACAATCCCAATAGGAGAGATAGTAGCTTTTTTTGCAAGATGAATAGTAACATCAATCTCTTCGAGTTCACAGGGTGAAATCTCACCCATGATCTCTTGATAAAGCGAATAAGGAATCGCGCTAGCACTTGATCCCAGATCGCATAGCCCGTAATAATTGTGATCTCCTATTTTAACATATACAACTGGTGTACCTGGAATTGGGCTTTTATTCTTAGCTGTGACAATGTTAGTTGAAACAGCACAAAAATTTATAATAGAATCTGAAACATCATTAGTAACTAAATCTTTAACCATAACAACTTGAGGATCGACTCTGTTCTGGTCCTCAGGTTCGCCTGTTCTTCTCTCACTTTTATTTATTATGCCTGTCACAAAAGAGTGCTCCCTTATCCTTGAAGGAAAAGGGGGCTGTTCATATATAACTGCAGGCAAAATAGGATCAGCAACGTGAATATCAATAGGCACTTCCTTGAAAGGCTTATGGTGCTGATCCTTCTTCATCTTAGAAGAATCAACATGAGAGGCAAAGTTCTTACAAAAATCAATCATTAGATGGGAATCCAGACCAATCTTAGAGCAAAAGGTATTAAAATAATCAGTTTTCACATAGCTCTCAATATAATCATGCTCATAATTTATAGCAGGTTCAATACCTTTATCGATTTCCAATTCTTCAGTATTCTTCTGGATCCTTTTGATGAGATCCCATCTTTCTTCAACGCTCTTTGTCTGAAATACCTCACTAGAGAAGGCATCCAGCATTTCCTTATCCTGACGAGAAAGCCTGGCATAAAAATTTGTAAGTATAATTTCTTCGGGGAGCTTATGGATAGGACATTCGAACATTAGGGATTTAAGTCCCCCCCAAGCTTGATCGATGCTCTCTCCGTCGCGAGACCTAAAGTTATAGATGTAATTCTTGTCTCGATGAACTTCATGAAGAGGGTAAAACTTTGTATAAAAGAGACACATAGGCTCTTCCTAATTAAGAGAATGTGAGTTATCGAGGAGCTTATACCAATCTGAAGCTTTGTCCGTAAGCGATATGGAGAATAATTTATTCATAACGAACTCCAGTGACACACCTGCAAGCTTGAATAATGAACATAGTTGTGATAAATATAGCAAGTGTTCACCTGGATGTCTGTCTCCAGCATAGCGATTAGCTAAGACATAATCGATAATACCAGATGCTATCTTATAAGGCACAATTTCAGCAGGGGCAGGAGTGACTACCTTAGTTGTGGGGCGGTTCCCCAAGAACAACGATCCAAGAATAGGGGTGTCCATAAGGACAAAAGCAGCAACAGCAAAACTAAAAACAGAAATATAAAAACTTCCTTACCAGCTTCACTTACTAATAGCGCTACACTCCCCAGCAATGGCGCCAGAAAACGGTACTTGATGACCCACAACCGTAAGGGATCTATTGCAGCGTTTTCGATAAGTAAGAGTGTCGAACCCAACGAAGAGCAGAAGGTATTAGCGAGTGACTTTGGCAAGGAGATAACTGCAAGCACTGAAAGATAACTTTTTAGGGGTTTTCTTGGTATAAGCAACAGGAAAGTAGAAATGAGCAAAGTAACAGACACTGGAGAGTAACGAGTGGCCCAATCCTTTCTGAGCAAAGGAGAGGCCTAGCAACGGAACTTATAAAGGCTAAAGTGTTCTTGAGGACACACGGGAGAGGTAGTCATGTGCTTTCGCCATATTACGTATCGGTACTATGTTCTGTGTTGACAAGTGTTGAGTGGGTGGATCTATGCTAGTGCACCCTCTAGACTAAGATAAGTGCACTCTTATGATTAAAAACCTTGCAAGCATCCGCAAATACAAGATAGTAATTAAGGCAAAAGCCCAACCATAGCAATACGATCGGTGATCCATTGTTCCCTTGTGCAAAAGCGTGCAAACTGGGGTTTAGGTTTCTGTCACTCCGGCAACCCACCGTAAGCATTCTTTGTACACAATGTATTCCCCTAGGTCCTTGATAAGGCAAAGTGTTGAGTGTTCGACTCACACAACACCACTAGGAAAATAACAACACAACTTAAATATCAACCAACACATATTACTTCAACATCCTATGACTACTAACAACTAGACTTCTCCCATGTCCTCAAGAACTAAAGTAACTACTCACAAGACATAAAAGAGATCATGATCAGTGGGGATAAATAGATGATAAACAATCTGGACACAATAATATTTCTCCAACACAACTAATTAGCATTCACCACAAAGTAGTAATCAACACCGATAGAGTAGAGAGGATAGATAGTACGGATTACAACACAAGTTTCAATTGTTAGATGAGATTGGATGGAGGTGGAGATGGTGCTGATGATGGGGATGATGTTGATGATGATCTCGATGATGCCCGTGACGATGGTGATGACGATGGCGATGATCTCCCCTTCCGGGAGGTGATCTCCCCGGCGGAATCTGCCCGCCAGAGATGGATTTTCTTCTCTGTAGGTTTCATCCACGGAGCGGCGGCGGAGCTCCTTAAACTCTCCCTCCTTTAGGGTTTCTGAAAGATGTGTGATATATAGGCCAGAGGGGAAAACCGGGAGTGGTCCCAGGGGCCTAGGCGCCCTCCCGGCGCGGCCAGGGTGGGGGCCGTGCCAGGTGGCCGCCTGGGCACCCTGTGACCCCCCTCTGGTCGCTCTTTTACGTGTCTTCGTGATCCTTCTGGAAAATAGCCTCCGTCGATTTTCAGGTAATTTGGAGGTATTATTCTTCAGCAACTCTGCGTCCACTTTTTACCGCTGAATCCTGCGTCTGCTGCTTCGGCACCGGAAAGTTGCAAACTGTGTAAAATAGGCCAAACCAACATAAGAATATCATCATATTATTAAATATATCAACGAATAAGAAAGAATTACTATATAAAATAGTGATGCATTTTGGACGTATCAATATCTCAAGGTGGATGATTAGTAGTAGATTATGCCACATTTTACCTTTCCTTACTTTTGCAAACCTAAAGCTTGCTTTTCTTTGCAAAAACCTTTCGGTAATTTTGAGAAACAATATCTCTTCAAGAATATCTTTATATCCAGTGGGCAAAATTATTTTATTAAGGGTACTAATCGGCTTATGATGAGTTATGTATGAAGGGAGTTTTCAAGTGTGCGAGGGAAGATGATGAAAGAATATCCGGGAGTGTCAAACGCTCATGCTTGGGGATGGCCCCATGCATCCCCAATAAATATTCAAGGAGACTCAAGCGTCTAAGCTTGGGGATGCCCCCGTGCATCCCCTTCTCCATCAACAATCATCAGTTCGTCCTTCGTCTAACTATATTTTTATCACTTCATGCGTTATGTACTATGCTTGGAGCGTCTCGCTCTTAGGTTTTATTTTTAGTTTTCTTTAGCTTTGCTTGCTGTTCATAACAAGTTAGACCCCAACTTACTCTGTGTGGGAGAGAAACACGCTCCACTCCAATCTAGAAAACATCATAGGATTTTGTATGCCTATCTTTTTACTATTGAGTGTTCTTTATCTTTTCGTAGCTACTTCCATGTTTAGTTTTAGTCTTAGTTTGTCTTTAAAAAGAGCCTTGGCTTTTGTTTAGTTTGTTGCTGGAACTCTCTTTAGTTTTCATTTTTAACTTGTTAAGAATGTTGGTTGTTGCACTGAGTTGTGTCTTGTCTTGAAAGTAGGTAATTGAGGTTGCTATTTAATTTTAGTAGTAACTTGCAATAGTTTTGAGGTATTGATCTGAGTAATATTTGAACTTTTGGTGTAAAGAGCTCTAGCCTATTAGTGATAGGTGTCGTATTTTGGGCAATCCATGTTTATTTTCAAAACCTACAAAACTAGTTGAGAACTCTAGCTACTAGATGGGTCACTAATATTTGGAGGGATCGGATATTAGAGTACACTCACGTACCATGAGTCGAGGATGCGCAAGGATAACCAACCCCCATACACTCCTCCTCGGGGTACTTGTCTGTTTGTGAACCTACTTATTAGATTGAGAGTTACCGATAATAAGTGCATGAGTTCTTCGGACTAATATAAGTATTGAAAGATGACACTTCCACCTCCTCATATTTGCTAGCCTCTCCCGTGCCGTGCATTTCCCTCTTCTCACTCCGAGAGTTGGCGTCCACCTTCGCCGGTACATCCAAACCCTTGGCATGATACGCTTTGTCATCATAAAAATCCCTATATCTTTCCTCGAAACACCCACCATACATACCTATCAAGGCATTTCCATATCCTTTCCGGGATATATTGCCATGCAACATCCACCTCTTCATGACTTGATCTTCAAGTCATACATGTTCCTGCTACGCTGACAGAGGAATACATTGCATACATCATGATAGCTACATCTTCTTCTTGCTCCATGCATTTCTATAATTTTTTCTTCCTCCATGCATGTTTTTTGTTATATTGCTATGATCTATATACACTTTCATACACTTTTGATCATATTTGGACTAACTTATTAACTCAATGCACCCCAGTGCCAGTTCCTGTTTTTTGCTGTTTTTCTATTCCAGGTTTACCCATATTAAAAATGCTCCAAAAAATCAGGAAAATCGGATAAAAAATCAGCGCAACAGAACCTTCCGGAGCCCTGAAGGAGGGCCAGAGGGGCCCCACCTGGTGCCCAGGCGGCCAGATGGCGCGGCCTAGGATGGGGTCGCGCCGGGTGGCCGCCTGGACACCTGGTGCCCCCCTGGCTGCCCCCCCTTCGCTTATTTATTCCCCGTGACATGAAACCCCCGAGGACAGAACCCTTTTTCGCGATCTCGCCTCTTTTCCGCCGCCACTGCGCTTCCAAGATCGGGAGCGCCAACAGACTTTTTCCCGGCACCCTGCTGGAGGGAGTATCGACCTCCGGGAGCTTCCCCTCCACCATGGACTCTTCCCGCATGTGTCGTGAGAAGTTTCCCTTGGACCATGGGTCCGTGATCAGTAGCAATGTGATGTTCTCCTCCCCTCTTTGTTCTTCATGTTTTAGACCTCGTCAGCTGCCCTACATGATCGAGCCACATATGTAATCTTTCTTCTGTTGCTATGATGAGTTTGATGGGATTTGATGGATTATGAGAGTATGTTCAGATTGTGATAGAGTAATATATTTGGTTCTTATCTTTTATATTTTTGTTCCTAAGTAATTCTTGCATGGTCTCTGTTGCTGTTTATAGCTTTGGCCAAGTAGTAGGTAGTAACTCCAAGAGGGAACGTTATGCTCAATTGTGGGTTCATGCCCCCCGATGACACGCTTCAGTGACAGAAACATGAGTCTAGGGGATGTATTGTTGCCACAAGGGGGAAAACAATGGTACTTGTAACCACGGTTACAAGGATTGTTTACTTTACGCAAAGTGCTTTTTAATGCAGTTGTCTGTTGATTTGGGTTTACACTTTGGTGGGGCTCGCAACTTAATACCAGCGAGATGTTCTGGATAGATATCTGAAGGTGGATGATTAGTAGTAGATGCAGTTAGATTTTGGTCTACTTATTTTGGCGTACTGCCCATGCTTTTGAGCCTCTTCATTTCTTTGTAGCATAATTAGCATTGTGGTGTGTTTATAATCCTGTCAATTGTCCAGCTGTAATTTGTTTACCTCGCATAGCAGTTTTATCGTCTTTTTGGAGAGAGACTTCACTAGTGAACATCATGGGACTCCGGTCCATATTCTCATCACTATTTTACACGCTCATTTACTTTCCTGTTTTTACCTTTCAGTTGTTATCATTATCATTATATGTTGCATTGATCCTTTGTAAACAACAAGGCCAGAGAGATTGACAACCTCTCTGTACTCGCTGGGAGCAAAGTTACTTGAGTTGTGTGCAGGTCCACGTCAGTTGCGCCGCTGACACCTACTTATCATCTCTGGAGTCCTAGTGGTGACAAACATAGGTATCTTCACTGAGGGAAATTTGTCGTTATCCTACATCACACCTTCCACTTGGGGTAACCAACGAGGAGAGGCGTTGCACTAGTCAACTCTCTTGTCATCAGTTGCCGGAGTGACAGAAACCTAAACCCAAGTTTGCACGCTTTTGCACAAGGGAACAATGTATCATCGATCGTATTTCTATGGTTACGCTTTTGCCTTAATTACTATCTTGTATTTGAGGATGCTTGGAAGATGTTTAATCATAAGAGTGCACTTATCTTAGTCTAGAAGGTGTACTAGCATAGATCCACCCACTCAACACTTATCAACGCAACATATAGTATCGATACGGAGTATGGCGAAAGCACATGACTATTTCTCCCGTGTGTCCTCAAGAACTCTTTAGCCTTTATTAGTTCAATTTCTAGGCTTATCCTTTTCTCAAAAGGATTGGGCCACTTGTCACTCCTCAGTACCGTTTACTTTGTTTGCTTTTACCTTCTTGTTGCTTATACCGAAAACCCCTAATAAGTTATCTTTCAGTGCCTACAGTTATTTCTTTGCCAAAGTCACTTACCAATACCTTCTGCTCCTCATTGGGTTCGACACTTGTAACAGCCCGGAAATTCCACCCTAATTAAAAATTTTGATGGTTGTACTATTTTGTTGCTTGTTAGAATTGTTTGCAGTATTTGTTTCATCGATTTATTAATCGGTGAACATTCATGTAATTGATAGGAGAGCCAAGAGAGGAAACTAAAAAATATTGATAGGGGTAATGAAATATTCATGAGCGAGAGTCAAGTGAGGAAACTAAAAAATATTGATAGGAGAAAGAGATGGGAGATGAGAATTAAACTCTTCGTCTATTCTTTATTCAAGACAACGGTGAACTTCAGGATGGTAAGAACTACGCAACCTTCCTTTTTCATGCTCATATTGGGTTGTAAGTCATCACTCACCAGTATCTAAATGTTATACATTTCAGTGGTTCCCAAAGCAGGTTACTCAAGATTACCTAGCAAACTCCATGCTTGCTGTGGAGGCAACCAAAATAAAAGTCTATCATCCACACTACCATGAAGACGGTCTACACGTCTTCCGGGAGTTTTTGAAGGATGGGAGGGCGGTCATCACAAGAGGTTGGACTAAAGTTGTGCGCTCCTTCGGCATGAAGGAGGACACAATATGGGTATTCCGCTTCTACAACTACTCTCACAGCGAAAATGACTTTCGGCTCTCTCTATACCTCCTTTAATACTCATCTGGTTCATTGTTGTGAGTACGTTGTTTCAGTAATTCTTCAACATTAGTTTTTTTAGGGTAGACCATTAGTTGTTGTGATTTGAAATTATGAGTTTCACCTATTATTTAATTCAATTTGTATTTTCAAATATAGGATAATTGTAATTGTTGGGAATAAATTAAGCTGAATTAATTATTGTTCTATAGATTAAGGTGCACACGGTTTCTTTGGACAAATCTTTTGCGATAGAGCTCAACAACACAAACGTTGTCCCTCCGCAACCTGTGTAGATTAGATCATGCATCGTACATGTTCTGCGTATAAAAACCGCCAGCCAATATCCAAAACAGGCCACACGTTTTGATTACAAAAGCTGTCTGCGATTATGAATATCATCCCACACAATATGAAAACATCAAATGTGTGTGATCTCTCTAAATTGGAACACGTGTACTGAAATAAAATCGTTTGGAACATATAGACAGTCCACACATTTAAAATGTAGAAACTGTGGTTGATAATAGTGTTATCCCACAACAATTGTTGTAGCAAATCATTAGTGATTTATAATGGGTCACAACCCTAAACCCAAAACCTGATAGTGTAAACCCAAACCCGGTACCGTAAAGAAACTGTTTGGGATCTATTTAATGTCACAGATGGTTCTGACCTATTGCTTGTTTGTAATCCTGGTTGCATAGCAAACGATCGTGTCGAGTAAACTTCATGTAATACGTATGTTACGTCCACACGTTCATTCTGCCAATGGAAGTGTGGGATATCATTGTACATCAGACACAATTGTTTACACGGAAGCGTCTTCTTGACATCGCTACATAGCAAACGATTTTTCCATATCGTGTGGTAAAGGCCCCCCGTATCGCAATCGAAGGCAAGGCGACGGTTCCAATTTCCGTAGGCGTTAGGGTTCAAAAACCGTTTGGATAGAACCTAACATCACTAGTGGTAATTGCGAAGACAAAATGATAAACGTGGCTATGTGTAGGCAACTTCAACGAGATACTAAGACAAGATGAGCAAGAAAGAGATTATCTAAGGAGTTTTAGGAAGATGGATGGTATCCGTGAGTGCTTAGAAGATACGGGGTTCATAGGATTTGTGTTCACATGGTACAACAAGAGGGAAGCTCGTGAAAATACACAATGTATACTCAATCATGCAACATTTGATAATTGTTTCATACAAAAGGGAAGCACCACGATTGGGATTCCGTAAGAAAGGCTCGAGGAGCACCACCGACAAGGAGATGAGGATGATGGCGATGCAATTTTGTGAGACTTTGTTTCATTCGGATGGGTTAGTTGGAGCGAGCACATCACGTTTTTATTTATGTTGTTTTCTTAGATGAACTCCAACCTGATATGGGACCAACAAAGGCGTCGGGACCTGATAGACTCCCAACAATGTTGTATAAAAAGCATCGTCTTCCAGTAAAAGACGTTGTGTGTGTGGTAGTGTGGGTTTTTATTGATGGGAAGGCAACCATGTTCTTTTCATGATATTTCCATTGTTATGATCCCCAAGGTCAGTTCACCAGACCTTCTGACTCAGTTTCTCCCAATCAGTCTATGTAATGTGCTTTATAAAATTGCGGCGAAAGTTCTAGCAAATAGACTTAAGGTTGCTCTTCCCATTATGAGAACTGAGGAGCAGAGTACCTTTATGTGCCAGGACAGATGATCTCGGATAATGTCCTGGTGGCATATGAGTGTATGTGCATGCAAGAAGGACGTAGGCAAAGAGGAAACCGTTGTATGCAGTCAAACTGGACATGACAAAGGTACATGTCTGTGTGGAGTGTCCTTTCCTGGAGAAGATGCTCTCAAACTTTAGCATCTCAGCGGGTTGGATTAGCCTGATCATGAGGTGTGTTCGCGCTGCCATGTTACAGTTAATTTAAATGGAGAGTGCTCAGATGAAAGGACATGTGCCCTCTTGTTTGGTTTTGGTAATTGATGACAATCATTATGGACTAATGGTTTCCTTGTGTTATACTTTAAGGTTTGTCCATAGGCAACGCTTGAACATCATATGTTAGCTTTGTTGGGAATGTGCCCTAGAGGCAAATAAAATATGTTTATTAGCATATTCCATTAGTTCAAAATAAGTTTTATATTGTGCTATAACTATATTAAGAGGAAACATTAATACACGTGTGGTATAAAACAACCAGGTCCCTAGTTAACTCTAGTACTAGTCCATTGGAGAATCGGATGATCAAGGTTTCCTGATCATGAGGACATAATCGCCTATTGACAATGGAGTCGTATCATTGGGAGAATGATATGATGGACATACACCCACCAGAAGTGTTGCAATGTGATCCAGTCACATAGTTCAACATTGCGATAACTATAACGTACTAACCAGATCCTTTGACCGTAATGATCATACGTAATTTCTATCCATGAGGATGCTTTGATTTGCAACCCACCGCCTGACTGAAATATGATGGCCATAAAGGTGTACTCTGGTTATCCGAAATAGATATGTTGATGAGTATGCAAATAGATCAAAGCGAGATTTTTCCATCTGAGTGACGGATAGGTACTCTGGGCCCACTCGGTGATGTTGCATCATAAAGTTTGCGCAAACATGTGACTAGGTCACGGGGTTGCAATATCACGGGAATGAGTAAACATGTTTATCAATAACGAGGGTGAACTAGTTATATTGGATACCAATGATCAAACCTCGGACAAAAAAAGTACTGCAGGACAAAGGGAACACGCACAACGTTAACGGATCCGACAGCGATGAAGTTCATTCGATGGAAGCGCAGGGGCCATCTGGGATTGTAACCAGGTCTGATCGATGGTCATTGATCAAGATAGTGTCTTGATCATGTTTGTTGTTTCTCGAACTGTAGGGTGTCACACTTAAGGGTATTCGACACAATAAGGATTGATTCGGGATCACTGGAGAAATAAGAGAGAATACCAGAATTGTTCCGGTGGAGGCCAGAAATTGTTCTGGGTATTTTCAAATGTTCAAAATATTATTTAATAATGTTTAAATATGTTTATTATTTAATTAACATAATTAAATATTAAAAAATAATTAAATATAATTAAAAATGTAAGAAAAGGCATATGTACCTAAAGAGGCCCATTAGGGGAGGAGGGAGCCTCCCCCTTGGCCCATGGCGCCAAGGGAGGGGCCCATGCCCCCCTAGGTGCATTTTCCCCCCACCCCCTTCCCTTTTGTTTAGTACCACGTGGAAAGTTGAGGGAGGTGTGCCTCCCCCTCCTTGGCCTATATACGGAGGGGTAGAGTTTCTCTTTTCTTCATAACTTTGATTTTGAGACAAGTTTCTCTAATCTCTCTTTTTCCTCCTTTGTCCTTCCTTGAGTGGACAAACCTTGTTTGGAGTCTACACTTGGTTGGGGATTTATCCACTATACGCACGTCGTGCTGCTGCTGGAATCGGGATCTGAATCCATCTTCTTTCCGCGGCTCGCCTGGTTCGGAGCCCGGAGGGAACGTCGGGTACATCGTATGTGTGTAATCCCGCGAGGCGCTACACTTGTGTCGCTACTTCATTGTCGTGGCCGTATCGCGTCGTCTTCACCAACAATGTTCCAACGGGGACGAAATCCCGTCATCGGTCAACAAGGACCGGGTGGCTTCTGGATTCATCGTTGATCTGCGCAGCATCAGGGATTGCTGGTACGACTACCAACCACGTTCATGCGGGAACGTTTCCCGCTTAATGGACTACATACTGGTATGTGACCTATTTCCATCCTTTACTTGCATCGCCATAGCATAGGTCTTGGGCTTGGGTCTCGTAGGATAAGAAATTATTGTATTCTGCCCCGAACCCCAACAGTGGTATCATGAGCAAGGCTATGTGTAGATGTATTGTACGGATAGAACACAACTAGTATGTGGGCATCAATTCTCTAATTTTTACCCTCTCACGTGTACTCGTTTAGCATTGCGGCAATGTTCTGAGGAAGCGGCCCCGACCGACCTTAAACGTTTATGCGAGAGTGGTTCCACGCTTGACATATGGCTTGTAGCATATAAATGGCTGGGGGGTCTGTCTCTCTGACATTAGCTTTGCGAAGACGTTTGCAATGGAGGGCTGATGACCCACAACCGTAAGGAATCTATTGCAGCGTTTTCGATAAGTAAGAGTGTCGAACCCAATGAGGAGCAGAAGGTAATAGCAAGTGACTTTGGTAAGGAGATAACTGCAAGCACTAAAAGATAACTTTTTAGGGGTTTTCTTGGTATAAGCAACAGGAAAGTAAAAACGAGCAAAGTAAAAGACACTGGAGAGTAACGAGTGGCCCAATCCTTTCTGAGCAAAGGAGAGGCCTAGCAACTGAACTTATAAAGGGTAAAGTGTTCTTGAGGACACACGGGAGAGGTAGTCATGTGCTTTCGCCATATTACGTATCGGTACTATGTGCTGTGTTGACCAGTGTTGAGTGGGTGGATCTATGCTAGTGCACCCTCTAGACTAAGATAAGTGCACTCTTATGATTAAACACCTTGCAAGCATCCGCAAATACAAGATAGTAATTAAGGCAAAAGCCCAACCATAGCAATACGATCGGTGATCCATTGTTCCCTTGTGCAAAAGCGTGCAAACTGGGGTTTAGGTTTCTGTCACTCCGGCAACCCACCGTAAGCATTCTTTTTACACAATGTATTCCCCTAGGTCCTTGATAAGGCAAAGTGTTGAGTGTTCGACTCACACAACACCACTAGGAAAATAACAACACAACTTAAATATCAACCAACACATATTACTTCAACATCATATGACTACTAACAACTAGACTTCTCCCATGTCCTTAAGAACTAAAGTAACTACTCACAAGACATAAAAGAGATCATGATCAGTGGGGATAAATAGATGATAAACAATCTGGACACAATAATATTTCTCCAACAAAACTAAATAGCATTGACCACAAAGTAGTAATCAACACCGATAGAGTAGAGAGGATAGATAGTACGGATTACAACACAAGTTGCAATTGTGAGATAAGATTGGATGGAGGTGGAGATGGTGCTGATGATGGGGATGATGTTGATGATGATCTCGATGATGCCCGTGACGATGGTCATGACGATGACGATAATCTCCCCTTCCGGGAGGTGATCTCCCCGGCGGAATCTGCCCGCCAGGGATGGCTTTTCTTCTCTGTAGGTTTCCGCCACGGAGCGGCGGCGGAACTCCGTAAACTCTCCTTTTTTAGGGTTTCTGGATGACGAAGAGTATATAGGCCAGAGGGGGGAGCCAGGAGTGGCCCCGGGGGTCCAGGCGTCTTCCCGGCGCGGCCAGGGTGGGGGCCGCGCCAGGTGGCCGCCTGGGCACCCTGTGGCCCCCCTTTGGTCGCTCTTTTGCGTGTCTTCGTGATCCTTCTGGAAAATAGCCTCCGTCGATTTTCAGGTAATTTGGAGGTATTCTTCTTCAGCAACTCAGCGTCCAATTTTTACCGCTGAATCTTGCGTCTGCTGCTTCGGCACCGGAAAGTTGCAAACTGTGTAAAATAAGCCAAAACAACATAAGAATAGCATCATATCATGAAATATATCAATGAATAAGAAAGAAGTACTATATAAAATAGTGATGCATTTTTGACGTATCAACTCCCCCAAGCTTAGACCTTGCTTTTCCCCAAGCGATTACCGAGCTCGGTAAACCTGTCCACAAGTTTAGAGAGTGAAGTGTCGATAAATAGAATACGGACAAGAAGCATCAAGATTTCTTCATCAAACTCAAGCATCCTCAACAGCAACCTCAACTCATAAGTCCCTTATGAGAAAGTAATAACAATTATAATCAAAAGTAGGGCTGAGGAAACTCATCAAATTATGGAAAACATATCCTTGGTCAAAGGACAACTAATAACTTTCACTCTTGCTCTTTCTTTTTAATGAAACAATTTGAAGCTTTTGAAAGAACATGTTAATAGTCATGAAGTGCAAATGCTAACACAAAGGAAGATGCTTTCTTGGCAAAAGCTTTCGCAAACAACTTACTTATCAAAAGATAATGTCAACAAGGATGTGGCATGGCAAAAAAATGCAGCTCTATATGGATGAATCCTCATTAACATCAAATGTTTGTTCTCTTAGAGAAAATAAGGAAGTGGGACAACTGACTCAACATGAAGGTGGATGAAAGGTCTTGTTAAGGGCAAGCAGGGAAAACTCATGTGCTATCCTGAAATCAAACAGAATAAAAATATATTTTGAGGCGGTGCATAGTTTGTAAACGAATGCTAATAGATAGCTCAATTACTTCTCAAGATGAACAAGTTTCGAGGAACAACTCCGAAGTGGGGACGATCACATCCCCTTAATCTCCTTTTTTTATCACTGCCAAAGTTTCTGATTTCTCATAGACCAAGCGTGAAGGAGGGTTTGTTTGTTATATTATCTTTCGAGCTGGGCGCACCCATGCCAGTTCCTCCTCGTATTATGGGTTTGCAGATTAGACATGCAATCCCGGGGTAAAACTTGTCCAATCTTAAGAAGATCATGAATTACCTACTACTTCCTCATGAGCTAAACAAGAGGCACAAAACAAAAGATTTTGAACATTTAAGGATAACACATAAATTCTATACTTATAGGAGTGGTAGGGGAATACCACGAATAGGAAGGTACGGTGGACTCATATGGAAGGTAAAGGTTTCAGGGTATGGATGCACAAGGAGAAATCTACTTGGCAAAGAATTTGGCTAGCAAAGGCTTTGAGAGAACAGACAATTGATGCTAATTTAGATGCAAAACATATAAGGCATAAACATTAAGGTAAGCATAACACACCAAGTTTTCTTCCTTGTCAATATAACACTTCAGGCATAATAACATAAAGGTTTTGGCTATGTCGCTACTTTTGAAAACATGCATGTTGTCATGACCAAAGCTATGTTTGCCAAAATTAAATAAAGTTTTCAAAGCCATACCTGATATAAGGTCAATACTCCCCATAAGAATCGTCATATGAGGCCGATTACGTGAAGAGAATACCGAGTGCAGCGAAGGAACCAATAGACTTATCATTAATATTCCATTATAGACGACTCCACACTCACGGATACAATCTCTCCACAGACGGAGTCATAGACCTCGATGCAAACACCTATTTCATATAATAAACTCCCTAGACATGATATGACTCTACTTGACTCTAAAAGGCTAAGATAAAGATAAAGATACCGGGCACTCCCTCAAGCTTGGAACAAGCTGAGGGGATGCCATTACCCGAGGAGATTTATTCCTCATTCTTGTTGTTGTCGATTCTTCAAATCTTTGATGACACGGCAAAGGGTTTGGTTTTCCTCCTCCAAAATCTCCACTTGCACCTTTAGTACACGGAAATCTTCACACAATTGATTGGTGATTTGGTAAGCTTCGGAGATGGTAGAAATCGTACGTTGATCTTCAAGTGCAGGGACCGTTCCTGAAAGGTTAAGAGAAAGATCATAATAAGGTTGGACACTCCCCGCCATGATGGGGTTGCTTGATCTTCCTCCTTGTGTTAATGGACCCCCTGATTGCTGGGCCGTGATAATCTTGACTTCTTTTCTCACGGAACGCTCCATCTCTGCTCACCTTGCATCGAAATCTTCTTCCGTGACCCAATCTATGTATTTCCCTTGGTTGAGGTCTTTCTGAACTTCACGTAGACGTCGTCCCATGAAGTCTTCTCCACTTGAGCCACAAGAAGACATCTCTAACAATAACTTTTTACCCTGGCAGAAACAGATTGAAGAGAAAACACACGAAATCGCGAGATACGTTGCCGGAACGATCCGGGCAAATATATAGCAAAAAATTCTTGCAACAAAAGGAAGGTAACGAGCCAAAGTGGGGTCGGAGACGGACTCCTGGGTGCCCAGGCAGCCTCCCGGCGCGGCCAGGAGGTAGGCCGCGCCAGGGGGGCGCCTGGGCCCCCTGGAGCTCCTCTCCGGCTCCACTTCGGCCTTGAATTTTCCTAATTTTGCAAAAACTCATAATATGGAACTTTTATGGTGGTTCGCGATGTTTCCTTACCGTAATACATACCTTTTCTTATTCTGCTTCTGTCGGTGTCTGAAACAGGGCTGCAACATGTTCTTCATGAGTTGTTGTGCGTATTATATTTACATCAACATTGACGGGATCTCCCGCCATGTAATGCTTGAGTCTTTGCCCATTCACAACTTGAGGTTTGGTGCCTTCAAAATTGTTAATCTTGATTGCACCAGACCGGTAGACTTCTTCGATATGAAATGGTCCTTCCCACCTGGAAAGTAGTTTACCTGGAGAAAACCTGAAACGGGATCTAAACAATAAAACTTTATCACCAACATTAAATTCACATTTCAGAATCCTCTTGTCATGCCACTTCTTTACCTTTTCCTTGAACATTTTAGCGCTCTCGTAAGCTTCACTTCTCCACTCATCTAGCGAAGTCAAGTTCATGAGACGCTTTTCACCAGCTAACTTTGGGTCAGCATTAAGCTCTCTAACAGCCCAGAAAGCTTTGTGCTCTGACTCTAATGGAAAATGGCAAGCCTTGCGATAGACCATTTTATAGGGAGACATGCCCATGGGGTTTTTGTAAGCAGTTCTATACGGCCACAAAGCATCTCCTAACTTATTTGACCAGTCCTTCCTATTTCTATTAACTGTCTTTTGCAAGATCAACTTGATCTCTCTATTGGTGAGCTCAACTTGCCCACTAGTTTGAGGATGGTACGGTGAAGCAATTCTATGATTGACATCGTACTTGGCTAAATCGTTTCTAAAAGTTCCATGTGTGAAGTGTGATCCTCCATCAGTCATGAGATACCTAGGTACACCAAACCTAGGTAAAATTACATCTTTGAGCATTTTCAAAGATGTTTTGTGATCAACACTATCAGTGGGGATTGCTTCAACCCACTTGGTTGCATAATCAACAACAACTAATATGTGAGTGTACTTGTGCGAAAAGGAAAAGGACCCATAAAATCAAAACCCCAGCAATCAAAAGGCTCAATCACTAGTGAGTAATTCATAGGCATCTCATTCCTTCTACTAATATGACCAACTCTCTGACATTTAACACAGGCTAAAACATAATTTCTAGCATCTTTAAAGAGAGTAGGCCAATAAAAACCTGATTGGAGAACCTTATGTGCGATTCTCTCACCGGCGTGATGTCCTCCATAGGGACTATCGTGACATTGCTTGAGAATGTCCTTCTGCTCGTGTTCCGGTATGCATCTTCTCACGATCCCGTCTGGACCTTCTTTGAAAAGATGTGGGTCATCCCAAAAGTAATGCCTCAAATCATGGAAGAACTTCTTCCTTTGCTGAAATGTTAAACCTCGAGGCAAATACTTTGCAACGATAAAATTAGCATAATATGGAAACCAAGGATTGGAAAGAGATTGTACTTTAACAACAGCAAGTTGTTCGTCTGAAAAACTGTCATTGACTGGGATGGGATCATGCGGTATATCTTCCATCCTTGAAAGATTGTCCGCTACCGGGTTGTCTGCTCCTTTTCTATCAAGAATCTGCAAATCAAACTCTTGAAGGAGGAGTACCCATCTGATGAGCCTTGGCTTGGCATCCTTCTTTGTCATAAGATACTTAATGGCAGCATGGTCAGTATGAATAATAACTTTAGAATCAACAATATACTGCCTAAACTTATCACAAGCAAAAACTACTGCGAAGAATTCCTTCTCAGTAGTAGCATAGTTCTTTTGAGAACTATCAAGGGTTTTACTAGCATAATAGATAACATTCATTTTTTTATCAACCCTCCTAAAACAGATCCAACAGAAAAATCACTAGCATCACACATAATTTCAAAGGGCAAACTCCAGTCAGGCGGTTGTACTATAGGAGTGGTTATTAAAGCTTTCTTAAGAACTTCGAAAGCCTCCTTACAATCTTCATCAAATACAAAAGGAACATCCTTCTTTAGAAGATTAGTGCGGGGTCTCGAGGTCTTAGAAAAGTCTTTAATAAATCTTCTATAGAAACCAGCATGACCAAGAAAACTACGAATACCTTTAATGTCCCTTGGATAGGGCATCCTTTCGATAGCTTCAATTTTTGCCTTGTACACTTCAATTCCCCTCTCGGAAATCTTGTGGCCAAGCACGATCCCTTTGTTAACCATGAAGTGGCACTTCTCCCAGTTTAGAACTAAGTTTGTATCCTCGCATCTCTGCAAAACATTATTAAGATTGTGGAGACAGTGGTCAAAGGAAGTTCCATAGACGGAGAAATCGTCCATGAAGACTTCCACAATCTCCTCACAGAAACCATGAAATATTGCAGACATACATCTCTGAAAAGTAGCAGGGGCATTGCGTAAACCAAAAGGCATACGCCTATAAGCATAAGTACCATAAGGACAAGTGAAAGGGGTGTTCTCTTGATTGGCAGTGTTAACATGAATTTGAGAGAAGCCAGAGTACCCGTCAAGATAGCAAAAGTGGGTGTTTTTCGACAGCCTCTCAAGCATCTGATCGATAAAGGGAAGCGGGTAGTGGTCCTTCCTAGTTGCCTTGTTGAACTTCCTGTAATCAATACAGATTCTATATCCAATAATAATTCTCTGAGGTATTAGTTCATTCTTATCATTAGGGACTTCAGTTGTCCCTCCTTTCTTAGGAACACAATGAACTGGACTTACCCACTTACTGTCAGCTATAGGGTAGATAATACCTGCGGCTATAAGATTGAGAATTTCGGTCCTCACAACATCCATCGTGTTTGGGTTCAACCGTCGTTGATGGTCAACAACAGGTTTAGCATCGGGCTCAAGGTTGATAGTATGTTGACAGATAGATGGACTAATTTCCTTAAGGTCATCAAGGGTATATCCAATTGCACCACGGTGTTTACGAAGTATCTCCAATAATCGCTCTTCTTCATATCCTGAAAGGTTAGAGTTGATAATAACAAGATATACTTTCTTTTCATATATATAAGCATACTTGAGCGTATCGGGAAGAGGTTTGAGATCAAACACCGGGTCTTCTTTTGGTTTGGATAGAATTCCTAAAGGTTCAACCGAAAGGTTGTGCTTCAGGATAGCAGGTTGTCTCAAGAAGATTTCATCAATTTCATTTCTTTCCTGCATATGAGTATCATTCTCATGGTCCTCCATGTATTGCTGCAAAGGATCATTAGGGGGAATAGCAATAGAAGCAATACTTTCAATAATTTTATCATCATTAGGTAATTCGGTACCACGAGGCTGCTTAGAGATCTTAGAAAAGTTAAATTCATATGGCTCACCATTCAATTCAACAGAAACTTAACCTTTCTTGCAATCTATAATAGCTCCACAAGTTCTGAGAAAAGGTCTACCGAAAATAATAGGACTAAAACTATCTTGCACTGAACCAAGTACGAGAAAGTCGGTAGGATACTTTACCTTTCCGCATAGGACTTCAACATCACTAAAAATCCCAATAGGAGAGATAGTAGCTTTGTTTGCAAGATGAATAGTAATATCAATCTCTTCGAGTTCACAGGGTGAAATCTCACCCATGATCTCTTGATAAAGCGAATAAGGAATCGCGCTAGCACTTGATCCCAGATCGCATAGCCCATAATAATTGTGATCTCCTATTTTAACAGATACAACTGGTGTACCTGAAATTGGGATTTTATTCTTGGCTGTGACAATGTTAGTTGAAACAGCACAAAAATTTATAATAGAATCTGAAACATCATTAGTAACTAAATCTTTAACCATAGCAACTTGAGGATCGACTCTGATCTGGTCCTTAGGTTCGCCTATTCTCCTCTCACTTTTATTTATTATGCCTGTCACAAAAGAGTGCTCCCTTATTCTTGAAGGAAAAGGGGGCTGTGCATATATAACTGCAGGCAAAATAGGATCAGCAACGTGAATATCAATAGGCACTTCCTTGAAAGGCTTATGGTACTGATCCTTCTTTATCTTAGACGAATAAAAATGAGAGGCAAAGTTCTTACAAAAATCAATCATTAGATGGGAATCCAGACCAATCTTAGAGCAAAAGGTATTAAAATAATCAGTTTTCACATAGCTCTCAATATAATCATGCTCATAATTTATAGCAGGTTCAATACCTTTATCAATTTCCCAGTCTTCAGTATTCTTTTGGATCCTTTCGATGAGATCCCATCGTTCTTCAACGCTCTTTGTCTGAAATACCCCGCTAGAGGAGGCATCCAGCATTTCCTTATCCTGACGAGAAAGCCTGGCATAAAAATTTGTAAGTATAATATGTTCGGGGAGCTTATGGATAGGACATTTGAACATTAGGGATTTAAGTATCCCCCAAGCTTGAGCGATGCTCTCTCCGTCGCGAGACCTAAAGTTATAGATGTAATTCCTGTCTCGATGAACTTCATGAAGAGGGTAAAACTTTGTATAAAAGAGAGACATAAGCTCTTCCCAATTAAGAGAATGTGAGTTATCGAGGAGCTTATACCAATCTGAAGCTTTGTCGTTAAGCGATATGGAGAATAATTTCTTCATAACGAACTCCAATGACACACCTGCAAGCTTGAATAATGAACATAATCGTGATAAATATAGCAAGTGTTCACCTGGATGTCTGTCTCCAGTATAGCGATTAGCTAAGACATAATCGATAATACCAGATGGTATCTTATAAGGCACAATTCCAGTAGGGGCAGGAGTAACTACCTTAGTTGTGGGGAGGCTCCCCAAGAAAAACGATCCAAGAGTAGGGGTGTCCATAAGGACAAAAACAGCAACAGCAAAACTAAAAACAGAAATATAAAAACTTCCTTACCAACTTCACTTAATAATAGTGCTGCACTCCCCGGCAACGGCGCCAGAAAACGTTACTTGATGACCCACAACCGTAAGGGATCTGTTGAAGCGTTTTCGATAAGTAAGAGTGTCGAACCCAACGAGGAGCAGAAGGTAATAGCAAGTGACTTTGGTAAGGAGATAACTGCAAGCACTGAAAGATAACTTTTTAGGGGTTTTCTTCGTATAAGCAACAGGAAAGTAAAAACGAGAAAAGTAAAAGACACTGGAGAGTAACGAGTGGCCCAATCATTTTTGAGCAAAGGAGAGGCCTAGCAACTGAACTTATAAAGGGTAAAGTGTTCTTGAGGACACACGTGAGAGGTAGTCACGTGCTTTCGCCATATTACGTGTCGGTACTATGTGCTGTGTTGATAAGTGTTGAGTGGGTGGATCTATGCTAGTACACTCTCTAGACTAAGATAAGTGCACTCTTATGATTAAATACCTTGCAAGCATCCGCAAATACAAGATAGTAATTAAGGCAAAAGCCTAACCATAGCAATACGATCGGTGATCCATTATTCCCTTGTGCAAAAGCGTGCAAACTGGGGTTTAGGTTTCTGTCACTCCGGCAACCCACCGTAACCATTCTTTGTACACAATGTATTCGGTCCTTGATAAGGCAAAGTGTTGAGTGTTCGACTCACACAACACCACTAGGAAAATAACAACACAACTTAAATATCAACCAACACATATTACTTCAACATCATATGACTACTAACAACTAGACTTCTCCCATGTCCTTAAGAACTAAAGTAACTACTCACAAGACATAAAAGAGATCATGATCAGTGGGGATAAATATATGATAAACAATCTGGACACAATAATATTTCTCCAACAAAACTCAATAGCATTCACCACAAAGTAGTAATCAACACCGATAGAGTAGAGAGGATAGATAGTACTTATTACAACACAAGTTGCAATTGTGAGAAAAGATTGGATGGAGGTGGAGATGGTGCTGATGATGGGGATGATGTTGATGATGATCTCGATGATACCCGTGACGATGGTGATGACGATGGCGATAATTGATACGTCCAAAACGTATCTATAATTTCTTCTTGCTCCATGCATGTTTTGTGTGATATTGCTATGATCTAGATACACTTTCATACACTTTTGATCATATTTGCACTAACCTATTAACTCAGAGCACCCCAGTGCCAGTTCCTGTTTTCTGCTGTTTTTCTATTTCAGTTTTCCCCCATATAAAAAGTGCCAGAAAAATTCGGGAAAATTCAGATAAAAAATCAGCGTGGAGGAAGCTTCGCGAAGAGCCCGGGAGGGGCCAGAGGGGAGCCGGGGGGCCCAGGCAACCACCCGGCGCGACCCCACCCCTGGCCGCGCCAGGGGGGCGCTTGGGGCCCCTGGTCCACCTCTGGCTGCCCCCCTTCGCCTATTTATTCTCCGTCACGGGAAAACTCCAGAAGGAGAACCCTATTCCGCGAACTCGCCTCTGTTCCGCCGCCGCCGCGCTTCCGAGATCGGGAGCACCAGAAGACTTCTTCCCGGCACCCTGCCGGAGGGAGGATTGACCTCCGGGAGTCTCCTCTCCACCATGGATGCTCCCTGGATGTATCGTGAGTGGTTTTCCTTGGACCATGGGTCCGTGATCAGTACCTATGTGATGTTCTCCTCCCCTCTTTGATCTTCATTGTTTAGACCTCGTGAGCTGCCCTACATGATTGAGGCACCTTTGTAATATTTCTTCTATTTCCATGTTGAGTTTGATAGGATCTGATGGATTATGAGATTATGTTCAGATTGTGATAGAGTAATATATTTGGTTCTTATCTCTTATATTTTTGTTCCTAAGTATTCTTGCATGTTCTCCATTGCTGTTTATTGCTTTGGCCAAGTAGTAGGTAGTGACTCCAAGAGGGAACGTTGTGCTAGATTGTGGGTTCATGCCCCCCGATGACACGCTTGAGTGACAGAAACATGAGTCTTGGGGATGTGTTGTTGCCACAAGGGGGAAAACAACGGTGCTTGTGACCGCGGTCACAAGGATTGTTTACTTTACGCAGAGTTATTTTTAATGCAGTTGTCTGTTTCTTTGGGTTTACACTTTGGGTGGGGCTCGCAAATTAATACCAGCGAGATGTTCTGGATAGATATCTCAAGGTGGATGATTAGTAGTAGATGCAGATGGATTTCGGTCTACTTATTTTGGCATACTTCCCGTGCTTTTGAACCTCGTCCTTTCTTTTGTAGCATAGTGAGCATTGTGGTGCGTTCATAATCCTATCAATTGCCTTTCTGTAATTTGTTTACCTCGCATAGAAATTTTATCGTCTTTTGGGAGAGAGACATCACTAGTGAACATCACGTATTTCGGTCCATATCCTCATTACTGTTTCCACGCTATATTTACTTTACTGCTTTTACTTGCTATCATTATCCCTTGCATTTTATCCTTCTGAACAACAAGACCGGAGAGATTGACAACCTCTCTGAACTTCGTTGGGAAAAAAGTTATATGTGTCTGTGTGCAGGTCCGCGTCAGTTGCGCCGCTGACACCTACTTATCATCTTTGGAGTCCTGCTGGAGACAAACCTTGGTATCTTCACCGAGGGAAAATTGCTGCTGCACTACATCTCAACCTTCCACTTGGGGTAACCAACGAAGGGGCGAGAAGCCATCAAGCAAGTTTTCTGGCGCCGTTGCCGGGGACTCCAAGTGCTAAGATAGGGGAGTTGCACACTACCCTTTACCTTTGTTTTTTAGTCTTGTTAGTTTATCTTTCAGTTTTTATCTTTGTGTCTTTTATCAAAAAATTACAAAAAAAATTATTTATCTTGCTGTTAGTAGTCCTCCTTGTTTAGATGAACATGTTAGGACTAGGTGCTTTGCGGGAGTCGGAAGTTCTCGATTTCCGTCAAAGAAATGGAGAAAATATGAAGAAGGCATGCGACAGAATTTCTGAAGCACATAAAAGAATTATGACTTGGATATCTATAAAAATTGTGCTTAGAAATTTCTACCATGGTCTTTTTAAGTGGTGTAAACACTCTCTTGACATTATATCTGAAGGAGATTTTCTAGAGTGTGATGAAGATAGGGCTCTTGAGATTTTGCATTGTCTATCTAGTTACTTTGTTTATGATCGTAGTGTTGATACTGTCATAGATAGACTTGCCACTATTGAAAAAAGACTGGATGCTCTAGACTTGAGTAAAGTAGAGGAACTTAAGCCCAACCAAGAAAGAAATGTTGGAGATAGATGACGATTGGGAGCCCTTTGTTAGGATTAGCATCTCTAACCAAGGCTTCCTTGCTCTTTGTGACATTGGATCCGCAGTTTCTACTATGCCAAAAACAGTTTATGATTCTTTGAAACTAGATATGGATATATTATCATCTTATCATGAACATTCTAATGGAGATATTTCAGAGATTAAAGGAAAGGTAAAAGAAGTCCAAGTTGCATTCCTTCATAGGACTGCACCAATGGATTTCTTCATCATGGAGCCAAACCAAAGTAACATTGTGCTCGGAAGAGACTTCCTCCGTGCTATGAAAGGCTTCATTGATATTGGTAATAGGCACATACGCTTACGCGGCATGGAAAAAGGTAAGTATGTCTTTCCTAGTAAGAAGAAGAATGAGCTTATTGAAAATCATTTTGAAGGTTTTTATGATTCTGATCTTGGATACCCCTTATTCTTCTTTTTGCATTATGCCTAGCTAATGGCTTTAAAGAAGCGCTTTCGGGAGGCAGCCCGCAAAGAATTTAGGTGTTTCTTTTTGTTTTTGTTGTGTCTTGGTGATTTTTACTACTGTAGCAACATCATTGTATCTTTATTTTTCAGCTTTGTGCCAAGTTATAGCCTCTTACGGCAAGGGAAGTAAAAGTTGTGACATGCTGTCCAGAAAACAGATTCTGTCCTCATGACCAGAAAAATTCCAGAAAAATCCCAGTTCATATTTTTGAGCTGAAAGTTTTACACAGTATGCTCTATACAATTACGAAACTTCCGTATGTTCTGAGTTTTTTTATTTGAGTTGCATAAGTTCCCCTAAACAATTATTTACTATCTTCTGTTCTGTTTTTCAAAGATTCTGCCACGTTTTGTCTCTCCTTACTTTTGCAAACCTTAAGCTTGATTTTTCTTTGCAAAAACTTTTTGGCACTCTTGAGAAACAGTAGCTCTTCAACAATATCTTTATATCCAGTGGGGAAAAAATATTTATTAAGGGTACTAACCTCTCTAATCAGCTTATGATGAGTTATGTATGAAGGGAGTTTTCAAGTGTGCGATGGAAGATGATGAAAGAAGATCCAGGAGTGTCAAGCGCTCAAGCTTGGGGATGCCCCCATGCATCCCCAATAAATATTCAAGGATACTCAAGCGTCTAAGCTTGGGGATGCCCCCGTGCATCCCCTTCTCCATCAACAATCATCAGTTCGTCCTTCGTCTCGCTATATTTTTATCACTTCATGCGTTATGTGCTATGCTTGGAGCGTCTCGCTCTTAGGTTTTGTTTTTAGTTTTCTTTAGATTTTCTTTCTGTTCATAACAAGTTAGATCCTTTCTTACTTTGTGTGGGAGAGAAACACGCTCCACTTTCAAAATTTAGAACACAACATAGGATTTTTCTTGCTTATCTTTTTGCTATTGTGTGTTCTTTATCTTTTCATAGCTACGGCCATGTTTAGTTTTAGTTTTAGTTTGTCCTTAGCAAGAGCCTTGGATTTTGTTTAGTTTGTTGCTGCAACTCTTTTTAGTTTTCATGTTTATCTTGTTAAGAGAGTTGGTTGTTGCACTGGGTTGTGTCTTTTCTTGAAAGTAGGTAATTGAGGTTGCTATTTAATTCTAGTAGTAGCTTGCAATAGTTTTGAGGTATTGTTGTGAGTAATGTTTGAAATTTTGGTGTCAAGAGCTCTAGCCTATTAGTGATAGTTGTCGTATTTTGGGAAATCCGTGTGTATTTTCAAAACCTACAAAACTAGTTGAGAACTCTAGCTACTAGATGGATCACTACTCTTCTGAGGGGTCGAATATCAGAGAACACTCACGTACCATGAGTCGAGGATGCGCAAGGATAACCAAACCCCCATACACTCCTCCTCGGGGTACTTGTCTCTTTGTGAACCTCCTCATTAGATTGAGAGTTACCGATAATAAGTGCATGAGTTCTTCGGACTAATGTAAGTATTGAAAGTTGACACTTCCACCTTCCCATATTTTGCTAGCCTCTCATGTGCCGTGCATTGCCTTCTTCTCACTCCGAGAGTTGGTGTCCACCTTATCCGGTACATCCAAACCCTTGGCATGATACACTCTGTCATCATAAACCTCCTTATATCTTTCTCAACAGCCACCATACCTACCTATCAAGGCATTTCCATAGTCTTTCCGAGTTATATTGCCATGCAACTCCCACCTCTTCATGACTTGATCTTCATGTCATACATGTTCCTGCTACACTGGCAGCGACATACATTGCATACATCATGTAGTTACATCTTCTTTATGATTTTGAGTACCTTGTAAAGTGTGAAAGATCTCCTTTATCTTCTATAAAATAGAGTGTTGCCCTTGAGTGAGGAAAAGATCCCAAAGTGGACACATTAAAAGATCCCAAAGAGGACAAATGAGAGTTCAATAGAAAGAGCCATTGAGCCCACAAAAAAATACAAAAAAATAGAAAAAAGAGAAAAAGAAATAAAAAGAGAGAAAGGGGCAACACTACTATCCTTTTGAGAGATCCACACTAGTACTCCCTTTATATCCTTGTACTCCATAGAGATGATCTTTTTGCATATAGTTCCATTGGAGAGCTTCCTAGCTCGTATGTGCTTCCGTTGCATGGCAATCCCTACTCCTCACATCATATCTATCATTTGGCATCTCTTGCCTATGATTGTCCTTATTGATGTGAGCCTTTCTCATCCTTTTTGTCTTCCTCCTCCACCATATTTCTCTCTTTGCCATCCTAAGTGTCAACTCTCGTGCTTACGCTCATCCATTGCATGAGTGCTCAAAATATCGAAAAGGAGTGGATCAAATTGACTTGTACCTGGCTAGTGGTCTGGGGACGAGTCAAGATAAGATTCCAAAGAAGACCAAATGTGAAACTTTAGTAGATTGAGTTCTCAACACAAAAATACTTTTTTCTCGTATTCCCTATCCCCTTTCTTGCACGCAAACACCATTTGGAGACATTCGAGTCACGGACAGCGAGAGCTCTTGCACCTAATGTTCTTTTGTTACTTGTTTCAATGCTAATATAGACTCTTGCATGTTATGACTTGAATTGAATATCTAACCTTGATTGTTTTACTTTTCAAAGTTCTTTCATGATTGCTAGCATGTCACCACAGAAATTATGCTGTTATCATTTACCTACTTGAGGACGAGCAGGAATTAAGCTTGGGGATGTTGATACGTCCAAAACGTATCTATAATTTCTACTTGATCCATGCATGTTTTGTGTGATATTGCTATGATCTAGATACACTTTCATACACTTTTGATCATATTTGGACTAACCTATTAACTCAGGGCACCCCAGTGCCAGTTCCTGTTTTCTGCTGTTTTTCTATTTCAGTTTTCCCCCATATAAAAAGTGCCAGAAAAATTCGGGAGAATTCAGATAAAAAATCAGCGTGGAGGAAGCTTCGCAAAGAGCCCGGGAGGGGCCAGAGGGGAGCCAGGGGGGCCCAGGCGGCCACCCGGCGCGGCCCCACCCCTATCCGCGCCAGGGGGGCGCCTGGGGCCCCTGGTCCACCTCTGGCTGCCCCCTTCGCCTATTTATTCTCCGTCACGGGAAAACTCCAGAAGGAGAACCCTATTCCGCGAACTCGCCTCTGTTTCGCCGCCGCCGCGCTTCCGAGATTGGGAGCACCAGAAGACCTCTTCCCAGCACCCTGCCGGAGGGAGGATTGACCTCCGGGAGTCTCCTCTCCACCATGGATGCTCCGTGGATGTCTCGTGAGTAGTTTTCCTTGGACCATGGGTCCGTGATCAGTAGCTATGTGATGTTCTCCTCCCCTCTTTGATCTTCATTGTTTAGACCTCCAGAGCTGCCCTACATGATCGAGGCACCTTTGTAATATTTCTGCTATTGCTATGTTGAGTTTGATAGGATCTGATGGATTATGAGATTATGTTCAGATTGTGATAGAGTAATATATTTGGTTCTTATCTCTTATACTTTTGTTCCTAAGTAATTCTTTCATGTTCTCCGTTGCTGTTTATTGCTTTAGCCAAGTAGTAGGTAGTGACTCCAAGAGGGAACGTTGTGCTAGATTGTGGGTTCATGCCCCCCGATGAAACGCTTGAGTGACAGAAACATGAGTCTAGGGGATGTGCTGTTGCCACAAGAGGGAAAACAATGGTGCTTGTGACCGCGGTCACAAGGATTGTTTACTTTACGCAGAGTTATTTTTAATGCAGTTGTCTGTTGCTTTGGGTTTACACTTTGGGTGGGGCTCGCAACTTAATACCAGCGAGATGTTCTGGATAGATATCTCAAGGTGGATGATTAGTAGTAGATGCAGATGGATTTCGGTCTACCTATTTTGGCGTACTGCCCGTGCTTTTGAACCTCGTCCTTTCTTTTGTAGCATAGTTAGCATTGTGGTGCGTTCATAATCCTGTCAATTTCCTTTCTGTAATTTTTTTACCTCGCATAGCAATTTTATCGTCTTTTGGGAGAGAGACATCACTAGAGAACATCACGTATCCCGGTCCATATCCTCATTACTGTTTCCACACTATATTTACTTTACTACTTTTACTTGCTATCATTATCCCTTGCATTTTATCCTTGTGAACAACAAGACCAGAGAGATTGACAACCTCTCTGAACTTCGTTGGGAACAAAGTTATCTGTGTCTGTGTGCAAGTCCGCGTCAGTTGCGCCGCTGACACCTACTTATCATCTCTGGAGTCCTGCTGGAGACAAACCTTGGTATCTTCACCGAGGGAAAACTGCTGTTGCACTACATCTCAACCTTCCACTTGGGGTAACCAACGAAGGGGCGAGAAGCCATCAATAATCTCGCCTTCCGGTAGGTGATCTCCCCGGCGGAATCTGCCCGCTAGAGATGGCTTTTCTTCTCTGTAGGTTTCCGCCACGGAGCGGCGGCGGAACTCCGTAAAATCTTATTTTTTTAGGGTTTCTGGATGACAAAGAGTATATAGGCCAGAGGGGGGAGCCAGGAGTGGCCCCGGGGGTCCAGGCGCCATCCCGGCACGGCCAGGGTGGGGGCCGCGTCAGGTGGCCGCCTGGGCACCCTGTGGCCCCCCTCTGGTCGCTCATTTGCGTGTCTTTGTGATCCTTCTGGAAAATAGCCTCCGTCGATTTGCAGGTAATTTGGAGGTATTCTTCTTCGGCAACTCAGCGTCCACTTTTTACCGCTGAATCCTGCGTCTGCTGCTTTGGCACCGGAAATATGCAAACTGTGTAAAATAAGCCAAAACAACATAAGAATAACATCATATCATGAAATATATCAATGAATAAGAAAAAATTACTATATAAAATAGTGATGCATTTTGGACGTTTCAAGGGCCCCGACAGGGGTGTAATAGAGACAATTGCGGGATTGGTGTTGTGGCCCGTTTTCATAGGATAGAAATGGTTCTTTTCTCGAAACCCCAAGCAACCACGTAAACCTTACAAAAGATAAAGTAGAAGGCGTTTTAACTTTAGTTTGCATATCGAGGGGAATCATAGAATCTATTATTTACAGTTTTACATCATGTTTTTTGCTAATATGGTAGATATAACGACGGTAGCATAAATAGGATCATCTCTCTCAATACCAGTATTGTGTTCTCCCTTAATGGGAACCGCCTGGAAGGATCTCCCTTATGACCGACATACCAGAAATGGATGTCATATAATAAACGGCATTCGGATGAGTTTGTGTTTGGCAAGCCTAGCATATGTAGATATGGCCTTGCTAAGGAGCTAACATTATGGTTAGAATGGAAGGCCTGGCATATGTAGATGCGGGTCTGGTACACAGAAGATCAAAAGATCGAGCACGAGTCGCATACCTGATATGATTGGCATGATGGCCTACCTTAACCACACACTGATGGCCGTGACGATCGGGGTAAGTATGGGGTTATAGGATTGTGTGATAACTTAGTTAAATTGAAAGGTGTTTATCTAAGTGGGAGTTTTAGAATTAATTAAAATTGAACTCCACATATTATGAACTTAATCTTCATGTATTAGCAAATATCATTGTAGATAATGTCATAACCCAAAATGTTTATAACTATGGATTTTTTAGTGTAATGAAGAACTTAAGGTAGATGGGTCTTACTTCATTGATTGTGTACCAACACCGTTAGAGTTAATACTCATTAGTAATGACTTGGTAAACGTAATACGAGAACTTCTAGGACATACACCTCACAACTCTGTGATTAAGGAAGATGGTGATGAGTATCGTACTCACCGTCACTTATTAATGGCTTTCCAATACACCATACTTCATTCTATGGAATCTGAATTGTGAGTGCGTATTGACGACACCAACACGTATGATGTGCTAGGTGAACTTAAAAGCACTAAGTCACAAGTCAGAGTAATGTAATATGAGTATATGGATGGGGTTTCTTTCAACTATGGTGGAAGGAACAACCTGCGGAGAAGTTCACATGGAAAATGTATAAGATACATGAACACCTTGTGTACAACTTGGACTATTGAATGACTGGTTACTTTGCGATAACTAGGAAGTGGCATACGCTTCCTCCCAGCTACAAACACCGTGTCTGGACTATGTCATGAAGGAGAATCGTTCACCTGTCATGAGGTTAAGGTTAAAGTTGAGAACTTGAAAGGTAGAACCAATGCAGGAATAGTCATTGGTGGAGAAAGTATATTTGATATACAAGTTATAAATGTCTTTCCCCAAAAAATCACTAATTGCGATTGATTAAGTATCCGATGCTTGAACTTACTGCTTGAGAGTGGCTTGGAAGGGATGAGATAACAATGTGTGCTGACGACAATCAAGATAGTTGATGGTCGACAACACTCTCCATCTACATCTATCATTTGATTAATATATAAATAAATTCATGATCACTTGAATATGAACTTTATTAGTGTGTCTTGCATCTCCGATGAAAATTATTCATATTAGTGAGTAAACAAGTAAGTTGGTCTCCTTTTATGAATGATATCTTTTAATGGTCACATTACGATTGTGAATGAGTTATCCTTATATTGAAGTTAGTAGTTTGATCATTTATAAGAAATATTGTAATGCCAAGAATTATCCAAACTTAATAATGACACTACCGTTTAAGTCATGATTGGTTTGACGAAGTTTTGAGATACTTGATCTCTTGACACATGCAAACCATGCCTCTTTAGGTGGGATGACTAGAACCTCGCATTCTGGTAAAACAGAGTTTGAGCTAATTCTTGAATATCATACATAAATGATGTATCATATTTCACCAAGTAGTGAATTTCAGTATTTCGTAAAGTTCAGATGTGGACTTAGATAAATATGTGTATTCACTAATGAAACATGAGTTTGAAATAATTTGATGTGATCACACTACAACGGGACAAAGCTTTGGTAACACAATGTTATGTTACTACAGGTCCAAAATAGTGTTACTAGGTCATATAGTAACACCTCTTCAAATGTATTCCATTAGGCCGTGTTACTAAGTGGTTTCTACTGTGACATATAATAAGTGTTACGATATATTAAAAATGTGTTATAGTTGTAGTATAGTAACATGCATATTATGTGGTACCAAATTCACCTGTGACACATTTTTTTGAACTATAGTAACACTAATAGTAACATATTTTTGTAGATCTACAATGTTGATGGTAACATGTTCTTGTAACTACAGTAACACAATTGGTAACATATTTTGTTAGCTTTGGAACACAATTAGTAACATAGTATCCAAACATCTCAACTATCCTAGTGTAACAGCCCATGAGCAAAAAAAAATAAAGCAACATGAAATTATACTTTGTTTGATGACCTTGTAACTTGGCATGACGCTAGAGTTTATCATTTCATGTGGTGATTTCAATTTTCATTGGGATTGGGGCCCATTTGAATTTCTTTCAAATGCATCCAAGTTGGTTCAAGAGGAATGTTGGGTGAATTGTTCCATTTGCATTTGAGCTCCCCTAAACCTCAAACATGGCATAGCCATTTCCTTTTCAATGCCAAGGGTTTTAAAATCCTCTCGTCATTTTTTCCATCACTAAAAATGTGGGTTGTGGTTCAAAGTGAATTTTAATTTAAAAAATAACTCCACATTTTAGTTGTTGCAAAAATTCTCAAACCATTTTTGGAAATTGAGGAATATTGCAGGGAGTATTTTGCATATTTTTGTGCCATCAAATTCCTTGTATTCTTTTCTTCAAAACTCCCACACCTTTTTTGTTTTATTTTAAATAGAAAAGGCCAAGCAGGGGGATTTTCTTTTTATCCTTTTCTTCCCTCTCCCTGTTGCAGGCCCAGCCCACCTGGGCCTTTCTCTTCTTCTCGGGCTAGAGCCCAGCTCCGAAGGGGTACGCGGGAGCCAGCGCCAGCGTTCGATCTTCATCCATCGACGCCCCTTCATCGTCTTTCCAGCGTGGATAGGAGGTCTCCTCCCCCTCCTCTCTCACGCGCGAGTCCGGCCACGGGAGGTGGAGCCCTCCAGCGAGGGACGGAGCTAGGCCCTTTAAGAAGCAGCTAGAGACGCCCCAGGGAACCTAGGGTTCCTCCTCTCCAGTTCCCCCCTCGGCTCGTTGCCGCCTCGCTCGGAATTCGAGATTCTGCCCCGCCGTCACCCTCAGGTGACCGGGAGCAATTCCTCGCCGTCGAGCCTTCCCGCCGTCCGTGTTTTCGTGGTCGCCTTCCTGCGTGTGTTCCTGACCCGTTTCCTTCATCGGATCGCAGGTAGAAGCAGTGATGCGAGCCCGCGATGAGAGCACCCGCAGTGTCGTCTTTCTGCCTTGCCGTCGACCCGTTGCTCCGTCGTCTTCTCCAAGGCGTCGATATCGTCCCCAAGCTCCCCTAGGTGAGCACATGGTGCTCCCCTGTTCCCTTGTAGGCGTGCGTTAGTTTGTCACCATGGTTCCGTTTCTGGCCGCCGTGTTCACGGGTCCCCGCCAAGCCGGTGATCACCGTGACCAGGGCGTCGTCGAGGAGTGTGCGGACGTGCTCTAGGCACGTCCAGGTCACGCGTATGACCTCAAAGGACTAGCATTTGGGTGCCTCCCATGTAGTGGCTCTGTATCGGGTTCAGATCCGCAGCCATGGGGTGCTTTCGGCGACGCTGGGGTCCGTTCCCGTGCGCTCCGGTGAGGGATCGAGGTGTGTGCGCATAGTAGGAGGTCCTAGGAGGGCGTAGCAACTTGTGGTGTCGCCGGAGGAGCCCTGTGCGCGACGCCCCCTTCGCCGGAACAGGTGGTGCCTGTCACCTTTGCTTCTGTCAGTACGGCGCCGCCGTGGGGTTCCAGTGAGCACCACAATGCCGTCGGCGAGATCTAGGCGAGGCAGTGAGCGGGAATGGAGTCGTGGTTGATCCCTCTATGCGTTTGACTGCTCCACTAGCCCTGGGGTGCTCCACTGCCGACGTGAGGTTCGCCGGAATCCCGGGCTCCGTCGTCTGTCAAGTGCGTTCAGTTTCAGTTAACTGTGAGAGGTTGTTTCATCTATACTGCATCGCGTATATGTTCAGAAAACGGATCGCAGCGCAGTGGCAAGGGGGCATTGGAGTTGATAGCGCGGCTCGGGTTCGTGACCCAGAAAGCGCAGTGCCCCCTTTTTCTTTTTTCAGGAGGCTGACGAGTGGGCCCCTCGCGTCAGTGAGGCGTTGCCCGAGTGGACAGTGGGCTGAGCCCACTGTTTATTTTGGAGTGGGCCGGTGACGAGGGGGTGACCCCACAACTCCTGGATGTAGGGCTACCTGGTGCGTATGAAGACAGAAGGCCCGCTGGGAAGCTGCGAGAAGCCCACGACTGGCCCAACCAGGCCCGACGTAGGAGTCTGCGATTAACATGGAAGGCACAACTTGGCGTACAAGGCAAGATTAGAACTAGGAAACTACCTTTGTAACCTAGCACGGACTCCCCGAGACCTAGCCTAATATATAAAGGCTGGGAGGGGAGACGTCCAGATCATCTCAATACGCATCTACTCATCCTAGCCTTGCGAGAACTGGCCTCGGCCTCCACTGTAATCGCCCCCTCACGTGATAATATCGAGCAGGAAGTGCTTCTCTTGTTAGCCGACGAGTATCGTCCAACCTGTGCCTATCTCTATGACTAACCTAGGGTCCTTGACCATGGGATTTTCCGGGGTTGATCCCCGTCAATTGGCGCCGTCCGTGGGGACTTCGCAGGTTGGAAACGTGATCTCGGCGGTTTCATCATCAGCACTCGTCAAGACAGCAACTCCATCAGCACTCATCGGCTCTATGACCCGGGCAGACTCCGGTCTATTCGGATCCCTCAATTTCATGGCTCACCTCCCGTCCTTTCAACCGGCCTTCGCCGATCTGCGCACCGGCATCAACCTGATCTTCGGAGCATACCAAATCTACATCAACCATTGGGGAGTTCTTCGTCTCACATATCGCACTCGAGCACCCGCGGCAGCAGATCCTACACCAGCAACTGAAGCATCACCCGCCCGCGTGATGACTCCGCAAGTCAGCCACGACCCCCAGCCCGACTACTCGAGTGGTCCATGGAAGAAGCGCAACATGTGCGCAAGCAAGACGACAGTCAAGACGCTATCCCAAGTGTTCATGGAAGACATCCACGAGCCAACCACAGATGACAAAAATCAAGATGACGACCCGAGCAGTCGCGGAGACAACCTCTCGAATAGCAAAGACAGTGATCCTGACAACACCGGCCAGGTTACCGTCACACTTGAAGAACCAGGAACCATACTAAAGAAAATATACAAAGGAGCGGAGCATAGAAATCGCAGGTGCGACGAGCCAGAAAGCAGCAAGCATCAGACACCAGGCATGGCGAAAGAGGACCATCATGTAGAAAAGATCTACTGTCCAAGGAAGCAATCGCCAGAATAAGGGACGTAGTGAAACGTGGCAAACTACTCCCAGAGAACGCAACACGAGACGAGCTCAGAGTATACAACAAGCTGGCGAGTGACGCCACCAAGAGAGCAAGACAACAACGCTTAGAATTAGAGAAGCAAGGAAAAGCTACCATCGACCCAAGAAACAACCGCAGGGCATCTCCTAGAAGCGACTCCTCCGACTACGACTCCCCCATCCGAGCAAGATCCAGATTCAGCAATCTGAAACGCACGGACAAGAAGAAGGTGGCACGCAAGCTAGATGACGACTTCAAGCTAGAGGAAGACGACGACGAGGAAGAACAACTCACGCCAGCCGAAGCCCTGTTCACTGCCCAAGAGTACCTATCTCGTGCTCAGAAATGCAAGAAAGGCAGCTTAGATCACAACACGACGATGGCACTCAAAATAATGAAAGACTCCATCTCAACCCCCAAAAGAACAGGCGCAAGACGAGCTCCCCGCGAGCAGACCCCGGATAGGGACCCCAGTTCACCCGACGACGATAGCAGCGACGACTGGTGTAAGCGCCCAAACAAAAACAAAAACCACGACAGCGATGACAACAGCAACAGACGCAACAGCAATCGGCGAGACGCACGCGACGACATAACACAAAGCAAAGTCAACCGTGGAAGACGAAGGCGAGCAGCCCGCGAGGAGTACTTGTTTGAGCAAGATTCCGATGAGAACGTAGAACCATGCGGAGCACTGTGCTTCACACGGTCCATACGGAAAACAAGGATGTCGAAAGGTTTCAAGCTAAACTCCAGCACGGAAGAACCAGAAGCATGGCTCGACGACTACCTAACGGCCGTTAAATTCCAGCGCGGAACCAATATCACAGCAATGCAGTACATACAACTCATGCTCGAGAGCTCAGCACGACACTGGCTGAAGAACCTACCACGAGGATCAGTAGACTCCTGGAGGTAGTTCCGCAGTTCCTTCATCGAGAACTTCAAATCCACTTACAAACGACCGGCATCACTCGAGGAGCTGAGAGCCCGCAAACAAGGATCCAGAGAATCCCTGCGAGCATACATCCCGCGATGGACCATACTGAAAAACTCAGGCGAGGACATATCAGACAAAAGCACAATCGACGCATTCAGGAGGGGCTTGCAACGCATTGACTTCAAGGAGCAGCTCGGGCAGATGAAAGTCCGAACACTCGCACGACTGCTCGAGCAAGCCAACAACTGGGTAGGTGGAGAAGACTCCGTACGGAACGAATCAGAGATCCAAACAGAGCGCTTAGAACGCGACTACGACTACCACACCAGCGACAGAGGATTCGACAGAAGAAGAAAACGCCCGAGGCGCAACTTCTACGACGAAAGAGGACCCGACATGGTCGCGGCCGGCTTCCTAGATGACAGATAAGGCAGACATCGCGATGACAGGAGAACACAGCACAGGGACAACCAAGAAGAAGCACCCCAAATTCAAAAAATGGGACTGGAGAACAAGGCAGCCTCGAGACGACACCCGAGCATATCGTTCGTCTAAAGAGAAGATCGACGGACCGTGCACAATACACGGGTTCAGAAACGAGCGCGGAGAGCTCAGATCAGGGCACACCCTCAGTAACTGCAGGCGATTCATCGAGCTCTCAGAAGAGAAAAGCTGATCTACAACAACAGCAGCACAGCCTCTCGCAAGCGTAGCAGTCGGATTCATCGCCCACAACGTGCCGCCAGCGCCTGCAATACCAACGAGGCAAGTAGCAGTAATCGAAGAACGGAGCACGACACCCGAGGAAGAAAAATACCCAGAAGCGCACGGTCGGATCTACATGATACAAGAAGGAAGACCATCAAACAGGCAGCAGAAGCAGGTCACCAGACAAGTTTTCCTCGCAGTCCCCTCGCACCCTGCTGTCCCAGAATACCTGCGCGGGTCCAAGACTGAAATCACCTTCTCTCGAGAAGACCACCCGCTGGCCATCCCGCGCCCAGGACACGCCGCACTAGTACTCGAAGCAAGAATCGAAAACTACGACATGTCACGTGTCTTCATGGACGGTGGCAGCGGAATCAACATCATATTCACCAGAACTCTGGAAGAAATTCTGATCCAAAACTCAACACTGAAAACTTCAGCCACAACGTTTCATGGAATCGTACCAGGGAAAGCAGTATACCCCGTCGGAAAAATAATTCTCGAGGTGGTCTTTGGCAGCACGAGCAACTTCCGCAAAGAGACATTGGATTTCGATGTGGTTAATTGGAAATCACAATACCACGCCATACTAGGGCGACCAGCCTTCACACGTTTCATGGCAGTGCTACACTACGCCTACCTCAAGATGAAAATGCTAGGCCCACGAGGAGTGATCACAGTCAGCGGCAGCTTCGTCAGATCCGACCGCTGGGACAAAGAGTTCCACAAAATATCAGAAACCTTCTGCACACACCTAGCTAGCGGGGCCGAAGCATCAGAGGAAGAGGTCCTACCATAGAAGCAAAAGGGACCCACAACAATCTACCGTCCTTAGGGCCACTAAGCCATCGATCCAAATAAAGGGGTTGTCTTCAAGCAACAGCCCCCCCCCTCGTGTAAGAAACAAAGGAGAAATATTGAAAATATTTTTCCAAAAAAGTTCTTTTCATTGGCACTCGGGGGCTCGCCGAAGCAGCCACCCCCCGAGGCGTTCTTCGCAAACGCGAATCTAAAAAAATTGGCACTCGAGGGCTCGCCGAAGTAGCCACCCCCCGAGGCGTTCTTCGCAAATGCGACTCTGAAAAAATTGGCACTCGGGGGCTCGCCGAAGCAGCCACCCCCCAAGGCGTTCTTCGCAAACGCGACTCTAAAAACTTGGCACTCGGGGGCTCGCCGAAGCAGCCACCCCCGAGGCGTTCTTCGCAAACGCGACTCTAAAAAATTGGCACTCGGGGGCTCGCCGAAGCAGCTACCCCCCGAGGCGTTCTTCGCAAACGCGACTCTAAAAAATTGGCACTCGGGGGCTCGCCAAAGCAGCCACCCCATGAGGCGTTCTTCGCAAACGCGACTCCAAAAAATTGGCACTCGGGGGCTCGCCGAAGCAGCCACCCCCCCCCCCCCCCGAGGCGTTCTTCGCAAACGCGACTCTAAAAAATTGGCACTCGGGGGATCGCCGAAGCAGCCACCCCCGAGGCGTTCTTCGCAAACGCGACTCTAAAAAATTGGCATTCGGGGGCTTGCCGAAGCAGCCACCCGAAGAGGCGTTCTTCGCAAACGCGACTCTAAAAAAATTGGCACTCGGGAGCTCGCCAAAGCAGCCACCCCCCGAGGCATTTTTCGCATACGCGACTCTAAAAATCGGCAAGAAGGGACCCCTCGCCCAAAAACTCAGTAGCCGACAAGACAAACCTATACCACGCAAGTTTGATTTACAGCAGATGAACAAAGCATAATACAACAGCAACACACGATGTCCAGCAAAGAATCAACAACAAGCAAAAAGCTAATCCCCAGGATCTGACTTTACTTTACACAGAGCACCTAACCGACAGTCATTATCCTCGACCACCCACTTCACAACTTCATTTGCAGGCTTATCCGCCATGGCGTAATGGTCGTCCATTGGCTGAGCTCGACCACCAGGCGGACCTCGAGCCGCCAACATAATGTCCACACCCGGCCAATGACTATGGACAAAGGCAAAAGCGCAGCGAGCCCATGCATAAATCTGGTGATTAACTACACGCCGAAGATCCGCAGGATGGGAGAACACCCGGCAAAGCTTCTCAAGGGAAGAGGGGACATGATCCAAAGGGTAAAACTCAGCAAAAATCCTGCCCAACACCCCGCAGTTGTACTCAAGAGCCCTCGGTACCCTCTCAACCCGCATCCGCAGAACGACGAACACCCGAGCACGCGCCCTATCCATCCAGAAAGGATTGCTCGCCTGCACAACCGGATCCTCCAACCGCAACAACTCAGACTGTACCGCCTCCTCTTCCTCGCAAGAGCGCCCAGCAAGAACTTCACAGCGAAGAACGGGGATCAGAAGCAAAGCATAAAGAAAAAATAACTCGCGCAGTCGAGCAGACGAAAGAATGAAAAAACTCACCCTTCAGGAGATCAGACAGCTTCATCATCCAAGCTTCCAAGCCATCCAAAACAGCTTCAGCACGTTCACGTTTCGAGCGATGGACTGCAACATCACCCTTCAGTCAAACGATCTCACGTTCGGCCTCTTTCAGCCTCAAGCAAAAGGACTTGTAAGCACCTTCGCGAGCATCCACCTTCAGCAAATTCCAAGACCGAGAAACGCCCGGGATGGCCTACCGCAAAAGAAACAAGTCAAAGGAAACAAGACAACAAGAAGCACAAAAAGCAAAGCAGGTCCATGAACTAAATAAAGATCCGCCGTCCCATCAGGAGGCACATTGCAGCTAAAGTTTTCAAAACACAAACAGGACCACACTACTCCTCGGCTGCAGAGTTGTTCGCCTCCACGACCAGTTGCAGCTAGCGGGCCAGCCGAGTAGCGCGAGCACTCTGCTCATCCGTGCAAGCAGGCAAAGTATCCACCATGGAATCCTCAATAGGGAGACCATGGCCCAGAAGAACAACAATAGACGTGGCAAGCCCACTCACCACGTTCTCACGAACCAAGCCCTCCAGCTAATCTCCATCCGGACCGAAGGCAACAACTAGAGAATCAAGACCCTCAGGATACTTCTCCGCATCTGGGAACATGTGCTCATGGAGAAGCTTCAGGAGAGTGGTAGCCTGGTCACAGACATCCCCAACAGCTACAGCAGCGCCCGAGACAACATCTACAGAGCCACGGAGAACACCCGAACCTGCAGCAGCAACTTCCACCGCTCCAATACCCGCAGAACCTAGAAGAAGGACACAGATTAAAAACCCAGCAATCGGAGAGGCCAACAAACCACAAGAAAACGGACGACAGGAAGAGCCCACTCACCAGTCAAAGAGCCCGGAAAATCCTGTAGGCGCTCGCACTCAGCCTTCTCGACCCGGAGAAAGTGTTGCTCCACCCGCCGCAACCACTCGAGTTCAACATGTTGCGCCTGCAACTCCTTTTCCTTGGATTCCAGAGCATCCTGAAGCTCGGCAAGCTCATTCTTTGCAGCCTCCGCCCGCTTGTCAGCACCCTTCTTACGGCCTACGGAACAAAACCTCAGTCAGGCAAAATCAATGAGCAAAAGAACCAAAAACCAAGAATCAGGATCTCACGTCTCATAGCAGTCAAGCTCCCCTGGACCGAGTCGTGAGCACGTCGCCACCGATCAGTTTCATACATCACACGTTCGCACATCCGGAACAAAGGCTGCACCAAAGCAAATACTTCAAGACAAGATCAAAGGAAAGAAGAAAATCAAAGACTACAACCAATCAGAAATGATTGCTTGCAGCCTCGGGGGCTACTCCCATTGGGAGCACTGCCGTGCTCCCAATATGTATAAGCGAAGACCAAAATTGCAGACTACAACCACTCACAAGTGACTTCTTGTAGCCTCGGGGACTACTATACAAAGCACAGAAGGGCAAAAAATTCACATACCTACTCCGCCATACGATCAAAGAACTTTGTTTTATCCTCGCCAGAAAGATCCCGCCTCGTCAAAAAGTGCTCCTCCGGGATCATAGGCTTAACGTCCGGAGGAAAGTCCCCTTCAGGAGTCGCAACAGCCGTGGTGGAACCACCAGACAGAGCAGTCGCAGAAGCTCCCTCCGCGCCTGCAGTCACAGGAGTCGTCCCAGCACCCGAAGCCGCAGGAGTGGCGGAACCAGCCAGCCGATTAGATGTAGCACCAGAATCAGCCGAAGGAGCAGCGACAGCACCAGCACTCGCAGAGGAAGAAGCCGGAGCAAGAGCAGTACTACAAGACAGTTTATCTTCAGAACACCAGCCAAAGCAATGAAAATCAGAGATGACAAAGAGGAAATATATACTAACCCAGCAGGCACAGCGCCTGGACGCAGCAATATCCCAAATCTGCGTTTCTTCGAGGCAGCGAGAGGAGGACACGGCACAGCAGGTTGCACGATCGCTGGCAAGACATTACCTTCACCCGCCGCATCACGAACACTCGCAGAGCGAGTGCGCTTGACACGAAGAGGACTTGAATCCCCAGAGTCATCAGCAACTAGGATACCCGCAGACTCGACAGCAACAGCACCCGAAGCGCCAGAAGAACCCCCACCACCCGCAGGCACAGGATCAGCATCAACCTCACCAGGTGCATCAAGTATATCCTCATGTTCAGGCTGCGGCGGATTGTTCAACAAAGGGATGTGACCCTACAGATCAAACCAACATCGGCAGTCAACAGAAACGAATCACCAGTACAAAAGTAAATCAAAGACAAGTACCTGCGGAAGCGGCAAGTCAGCAGAGTAGGGACGAACAAGACTCCGCTCCCCAATGCTCATGCACTTTGTGACTTACTGAACCCGGGCCAAAAGGTCGTCATCGGAAAACTCCTCAAGTGAACACCTGGTCGAGTCATCAGGCCCAGTGTCTTGCCACATGGGACGCACCCGATGCTGAAGCGGCTGCACACGTCTCTTGACAAACACGGAGATAAGATGGCCACCAGTCAATTCATCCTTCAAAGAAGTAATCCTCTACACAAACGGTTCCACGAGAGATGACTCGCGAGAAGACAAAGGATGCGCCCATGAAGATCTCTTAACCGCCCGCACAACAGGATCCAAAGGGGGCAGACCAAGCCGCTGGCCCTCAACGCATTGGTCCTTCAGATAAAACCAGCTCCTCCGCCACGAAAAAAAGGAGTCCAGCTTCTCCTGATCAAAATAGGCAGATTTCTCCTTAATGGAAATACCCACGCAACCAATGGCATATTCATAATTTGTCCTCTTCACATTGCACAGACGTTTCCAGAGGCCCCAATGAGGATAGATTCCCAAAAAAACCTCACAGAGCGTAATGAAACAAGCAATGTGCAGAATCCCATTGGGGGTCAAATCATGCAGTTGCAACTGATAGGCGCAAAGCAACCCCCGGAGGAAAGGATGAATGGGAAGTTCAAAACCACGGGCGAAGAAACTCTGAAAGCATACCTGCTCATCAGGACGGGGCGCAGGAACCTCCTCATCACCAGGAATCCGGGCGGCATCACGCGCTACCACGCCGTCGGCCACCAGCTCATCCAGATCTGTAACTCCAAAGGCAGAGCGCTCCCTGATACGTCCAAAACGTATCTATAATTTCTGCTTGCTCCATGCCTCTTTTGTGTGATATTGTTATGATATTGATGAACTTCCATACCCTTTTGATCATATTTCGACTAACCTATTAACTCAGTGCACCCCAGTGCCAGTTCCTGTTTCCTGCTGTTTTTCTATTTCAGGTTTCCCCCTTATTAAAAGTACCAGAAAAATTCCGGGAAAAATATAGGAAAAATCAGCGTATCGAAAGCTTCGCGAAGAGCCCGAGAGAGGACAAAGGGGAGCCAGGAGGCCCCAGGCCAGAGGGCGCGGCCCCACCCCTGGCCGCGCCAGGGGGGCGCCTGGAGTCCCTGGCCCACCTCTGGCTGCCCCTTTCGCCTATTTATTCCCCGTGACGAAAACCCTCGAGGACGGAACCCTTTTTCGTTATCTCTCCTCGGTCCCGCCGCCGCTGCGCTTCCAAGATCGGGAGCGCCAGAAGACCTCTTCCCGGCTCCCTGCCGGAGGGAGGAATCACCTTCGGGAGCTTCTCCACCACCATGGATGCTTCTTGGATGAACCGTGAATAGTCCACCTTGGACCATGGGTCCATGATCAGTAGCTATGTGATGTTCTCCTCCCCTCTTTGTTCTTCATGGATTAGACCTCGTGAGCTGCCCTACATGATCGAGGCACATATGTAATCTTTCTGTTGTTGCTATGCTGAGTTTGCTGGGATCCGATGGATTATGAGATTATATGCAGATTGTGATGGAGTTATATATTTTATTCTCTTATTTTATATTTATGTTCTTGAGTAACTCTTGCATGTTCTCCGTTGCTGTTTATTGCTTTGTCCAAGTAGTAGGTAGTGACTCCAAGAGGGAGCGTTATGCATGATTGTGGGTTGATGCCCCCCGATGACTAGCTTGAGTGACAGAAACATGAGTCTAGGGGATGTGTTGTTGCCACAAGGGGGAAAACAACGGTGCTTGTACTTGTGGGTGCAAGGGTTGTTTTCTTTACGAAAAGTTCTTTAATGCGGTTGTCTATTGCTTTGAGTTTACACTTTGGGTGGGATTCGCAACTTAATACCAGCAAGATGTTCTGCATAGATATCTCAAGGTGGATGATTAGTGGGTAGATGCAGATGGATTTCGGTCTACTTGTCTTGGCGTACCGCCCGTGCTTTTGAGCCTCTTCCTTTCTGTTTCGCATAATTAGCATTGGTTTGCGCACATAATCCTGGTAATTTCCCAGCTGTAATTTGTTTACCTCGCATGGCTATTTTATCGTCTTTTGGGAGAGAGACATCACTAGTGAACATCATAGGACCCCGGTCCATATGTCCACCACTGTTTACACTATCAATTTACTTTCAATATTTACTTTTCCGTAGCTATCACTATCATTATTATCTCGTGTGTTTTATCCTTTGTAAACAACAAGGCCGGAGGAATTGACAACTCCTCTGTACTCGTTGGGAGCAAAGCTATCTGTTGTGTGTGCAGATCCAGGAAAAGCAAGTGATTATCATAAAACGGCGCCTCACTTGCTGAACCACCTACTTGTCGACCTTGGAGTCCTACTGGAGACAATCTAAACCTTAGCATCTTCGCTAAGGGAAATTTGCCGCTATCTACATCTCACCTTCCACTTTGGGTAACCAACGGGGGCGAGAAGTTATCTCGTGTATCAAGAAAATTTCTGGCGCCGTTGCCGGGGACTCCACTCTTCAAGATAGGGGAGTTGCACACTATCTTTTATCTTTTCTTTTTATTCTTGTTAGTTTACCTTTCAATTTTTTTCTTTATGTCCTTTATCAAAAAAAAGGTATGTCTAGTTCCTTACTTGCCAATCAATGTCTGACTTCTTTGAAACCAGATTTTATTGGCATGGAGGATTCACCGAGGATCAACAAAAGTGGTACAAGGAACACCGCTTGTCTCAAAAGGACATACACTTATGGAAACAAATACAACAGTTGTATCACTATGCTAGAAAATTGTGCTCAATATATAATATATCTTTTTGCAGGGATGAATCTTGTTGCTTTATGAGGCACAAACACCTTGCTTTCCAATGTGAGTACAATGATGATGAAACCTTAGCTTCTTATGCTAAGAGAAATTATGATTTTGATGATGCAGAGCAAATAGAAGAGTTTGTTGCTTATAAGGGTGCCTATGAAATTACTTCTCTTCTTAGAAATATTGATGATGCCCCTTAAAAATCTGAGAGTCTTTCTATACTTAACCATTGTTTGGAAAATTACGATGCAAATTATTATATTACTGATCATCTTGAGAGAATCTCTCCCCCAAAGGAAGAGACTAATGTTTTGCAGGACTCTATGGAAGAAGAAATTGTTGAACCGGAAAGCTCCTTGGATGAAAAAGAGGAGGAGAGTAACGAACAAAAGGAGGAAGAATGGAGCCATCCATGTCTACCTTCTAATGAGAGTAACTCTTTGAATCTTACCTTATATGAGTGTTATGATCCTATGGATTCTTTTGAAATATCCCTTTTTGATGAAGTTGATCCCTTCTATGCTTATGGTCGTGATGCCACTATGGATGATGCTTACGGAAATGAACTTTCTATATTTCCTCATGTTAAGCATGAAATTTTTGCTATTGCACCCACACTTGATTGTCCTATTATCCTTTTGAAATCTCCAAACCATATTCCGGAGAATTATACTCTTATTAAGGCTCAATGTGATGGGTTGCATTTATCTTATGTTCCTAAAGACCGTGTTGAAAACTATACACGTGTACTTGTAGGTCATGAACAACATGATTTATGTGATAGTTATATTCTTGATGTTGTTCATGATAATACTGAAAATTATTTCGAGAGAACGAAGTTTGGTTGTAGAAACTTCCATATTACTAAAACACCTCTCTTCATGTTGAAAGTTTTGAAGTTGTTCTTTTTCGACCTTCCTATGCATGTCACAATGTGCTTCTTTGATCTATTTTCTTACAAGATGCCTATGCATAGGAAGTGGGTTAGGCTTAAATGTGTTTCCTATTTGCTTCTTGATGATCTCTTTTGCTTCAAAATTCTTATTATTTTGAGAGCCTCTTCTATAATCTTTAAACCTAGCTAATGGCTTTAAAGAAGCGCTTTCGGGAGGCAGCCCGCAACGAATTTAGGATTTCCTTTTTGTGTTTATTCTGTTTTTAGTGTTCTTCATGATTGTTACTACTTTATCAACATCATTGTATCTTTACTTTTCAAGCTTTGTGCCTTTTATAGCCTCATACGACAAGGTAAGTGAAAGTTGTGACATGCTGTCCAGAAAACATATTCTGTCGTCGTGACTAGAAAAATCAGAGAAAAATCCCAGTTCATCTTTTTGATCTGAATTTTTTATACAGCGTGCTCTATACAATTACGAAACTTTCGTATGTTCTGAGTTTTTTCATTTGAGTTGCACAAGTATCCCTAAAAAATTCTTTACTACCTTCTGGTCTGTTTTTCACAGATTCTGTCCTGTTTTGCCTTTTCTTCGTTTTGCAAACCTTAAGCTTGCTTTTTCTTTGAAAAAACTTTTTGGCACTCTTGAGAAACATTAGCTCTTCAAGTTTATATTTATTTCCAGAAGAAAAAATATTTTATTATGGGTACTAACCTCGCTAATCAGATTATGATGAGTTATGTATGAAGGGAGTTTTCAAGTGTCAAGCGTTCAAGATTGGGGATCACCCCATGCATCCCCAAGAAATATTCAAGGAGACTCAAGCGTCTAAGCTTGGGGATGCCCCCGTGCATCCCCTTCTCCATCAACAATTATCAGTTCGTCTCTCGTTTCACTATATTTTTATCACTTCATGCGTATGTGCTATTCTTGGAGCGTCTCGCTCTTAGGTTTTGTTTTTAATTTTATTTAGCTTTTCCTGCTGTTCATAACAAGTTAGAACCCAGCTTTCTTTGTGTGGGAGATAAACACGCTCCACTTCCAAAATCTGGAACACAACATAGGACTTTTTCCTGCTTATCTTTGTTGTGTTTGTTCTTTATCTTTTCATAGCTACTGTCATGTTCTACTCTTAGCTTTCATGCTTATCTTTTCAAAGAGATTTTGTTTAGTTTTTTGCTGGAACTCTCTTGAGTTTTCATGTTTATCTTGTGTAGAGAGTTTGCCTGTTGCACTGAGTTTTGTGTCTTGACTTGAAGTAGGTAATTGAGGTTGCTATTCTTTTGTAGTAGTAACTTGCAAAAGTTTTGAGGTATTTTTTTCAGTAATGTTTGGACTTTTGGTGTCAAGAGCTTTAGCCTATTAGTGATAGATGTCGTATTTTGGGAAATCCGTGTTTATTTTCAAAACCTACAAATTAGTTGAGAACTCTAGCTACTAGATGGATCACTACTCTTCTGAGGGGTCGAATATTAGAGTACACTCACGTACCATGAGTCGAGGATGCGCAAGGATAACCAAACCCCCATACACTCCTCCTCGGGGTACTTGTCTCTTTGTGAAACCTCCTTATTAGATTGAGAGTAACCGATAATAAGTGCATGAGTTCTTCGGACTAATGTGAGTATTCGAAAGTTGACACTTCCACCTTCCCATATTTTGCTAGCCTTTCCTGTGCCGTGCATTGCTTTCTTCTCACTCCGAGAGTTAGCGTCCACCTTTGCCGGTACATCCAAACCCTTGGCACGATATGCTCTGTCATCATAAGCCTCCTTATATCCTTCCTCAAAACAGCCACCATACCTACCTATCAAGGAATTTCCATAGCCTTTCCGAGATATATTTCCATGCAACATCCATCTTCTCATGACTTGATCTTCATGTCATACATGCTATTTTCTTGATCGATGAGCCGCATTCTAGTTGGGCCTTGCCCTAATCATTGCTACATGATGCGCTAGTATCATTGCATATCCTGCTACACTGGCAGAGGCATACATTTGCATACATCATGATAGTTACATTTTCTTTATGATTTGAGTACTTTGTAAAGTGTGAACGATCTTCTATACTTTTTGTATTATATAGAGTGTTTCCCCTAAAGTGAGGAAAAGATCCCAAAGTGGACAAAATTAAAAGATCCCAAAGTGGACAAAATTAAGAGATCCCAAAGAGGACAAATGAGAGTTAAATAGAAAGAGCCATTGAGGCCACCAAAAGTACAAAAAAATAAAAAAATATAAAAAAAAGAAATAAAAAGAGAGAAGGGGGCACACTACTATTCCTTTTGAGAGATCCACACTTGTACTCCTTCTTATATCTTGTACTCCATAGAGATTATCATTCATGAATATAGCTATGTGGGGACCTTCACACTATAGAACTTGGCTTGTATATTCCATTGATGAGCCTCCTCAAATGAGATCTAGGTCTTCTTGAGCAAGCAGGTTGGATGCACCCCCACTAGTTCCATTGGAGAGCTTACCTTAGATCACATGTGCATCCGTTGCATGGCAATCCCTACTCCTCACATCATATCTATCATTTGGCTTTCTCTCGCCTATGATTGTCCTCATTGATGTGAGCCTTTCACACCTTTTTGTCTTCCTCCTCCACCTTATTCTCTCTTTTCCATCCTAAGTGACAACTTTCTTGCTTACGCTCATCCATTGCATGAGTGCTCAAAATGTCGAAAAGGAGTGGATCATTTTGACTTGTACCTGGCTAGTGGACTGGGGATGAGTCAAGATAAGATTCCAAAGAATACCAAGTGTGACACTTTAGTAGATTGAGTTCTCAACATAAAAAATACTTTTTCTCTTATATCCCTATCCCCTTTCTTGCAAGCAAACACCATTTGGAGACATTCGAGTCACGGACAGCGAGAGCTCTTGCACCTTTATGTTCTTATGTTGCTTGTGTCAATACTAGATATAGACTCTTGCCTGTTATGACTTGAATTGAATTGCATGCTTTGATTGCTTTAATTACAAAGTTCTTATATGGTTGTTAGCATGTCACCACAGAAATTATGCTTGTTGTCATTTACCTACTTGAGGACGAGCAGGAATTAAGCTTGGGGATGTCGATACGTCCAAAACGTATCTATAATTTCTTCTTTCTCCATGCCTCTTTTGTGTGATATTGCTATGATATTGATGAACTTCCATACCCTTTTGATCATATGGGGGAAACCTGAAATGGAAAAATAGCAGAAAACAGGAACTGGCACTTGGGTGCACTGAGTTAATAGGTTAGTCCAAATATGATCAAAAGTGTATGGCAGTTCATCAATATCATAGCAATATCACACAAAAGAGAGATGGAGAAAGAAGAAATTATAGATACGTTTTGGACGTATCAGGAGGCTGTGAGCGCAGTGGCTCAGGGCACAGCTGCGATCTTAAAGATGCTCCAGAACCAGACTGCCCAGAGGAGTGATCGGCCACAGCATACGACTTTGCAGCAGTTCCTTGCTATCAACCCCCCCCCCCCCCCCCAGGTTCTCAGAGGCTCGAGACCCGCTGGAAGCGGATGATTGGATTGCAGAGATCAAGAAGCACTTCAATGCAAACACCGTCAGACCATTCGACTACGTCACCTTCGCCTCCTTCCAGCTTCAGGGTGCAGCAGCCAGCTGGTACGATACCTACAAGGCCAACAAGGGCGATGCGGTGATCACGGGGGGGGGGGGGGGACTTCGTCACAGATTTCAGAGCAGCGCATATTCCGAGTGGCTTGATGGACAGGAAGCGAGAGGAGTTCTTGGCTCTGAGATAGGGTGACAAGTCAGTTCAGGAGTACAACCTGGCCTTCGTCAGGCTCGCCAGGTACGCTCCGGAGGAGGTCTCCAAAGAGGCCAAGCGGATTGCCAGATTCCTTGGGGGTCTCAGCACAGAGATCAAGTATGCGCTCACCCAGTGCAACCCTATGATGTTCTCACAGTTCGTGGATCAGGCTATCCGCCAGGAGTCAGCCGGAGCAGAGTTGGACGCAGACAGGAAGCACCAGAGAGAGCACAGCTCCGCAGTGATGGTCCACAAGAAGGCAAAGACTTGGGTCACAGAGGCGCCACCGCAGAGGCAGCAGGTCCACCAGAGTGGGGCAGTTTTCCGCACTTTTGCCCGCCCTCCCGTCCCAGTTCAGCAGGGGCCTCGCTCTACACCACCACACACGAGGCCACCCAAGCCGCAGCCCCAGCCCAGGTCAGGCATGATCTGCTACAAGTGCGGCGAGCCGGGGCACACTTCTCCCAAGTGCGCCGATCCGCGCTTTTCTCGGCTCTCACCGCCCCCACCTCGCTCTACTTCGAGCACTGCGATGGTGAGGGCACAGCCACGTGTAGTTCGGGTCAACAACATGATGTTGACAGATGCTCAGCAGTCTTCAGAGATCGTGATTGGTAGGTTACTTGTGTGTTTAGTTCCTGCGACAGTTCTGTTCGATTCCGGAGCTTCCCATTCGTTCATATCCAATGCCTTTGCAATGTCACTTGACCTTCCGAGAGAGCAGTTGCCTAGGCCACTCTCAGTTTGTTCTCCGGGCTCTAGAGTGGAGTCTTCCAGACTTGTTCCAGATGTGGAGATCCGTATTCAGGGTGTTCTTTTCGCAGCATCCCTGATTGTCCTGCCTCGTTCCGACATTGATGTTATCTTGGGCATGGATTGGCTTGTGCAGCACAAGGCCAATATTTATTGTCCGACCAGATCCGTGAGGTTGACACATGATTCAGGCGCAGAAATCTTGTACACTTGTGGCTCAATGGAAGGAGCAGCACAGTTGTACGCTTTGAACGCAAGAGTCGCACCTTTGCTCGAAGAAGTCAAAGTTTTCTGTGAGTTCCCAGACGTCTTTCCAGAGGAGTTGCCAGGAATTCCCCCAGTTCGAGCTATTGAGTTCGTTATTGAGCTAGAGCCTGGTACTCAGCCGATTTCTCGGCATCCGTAAAAAATGTGTTCGGAGGAGTTGATTGAGCTAAAGAAGCAGCTGACAGAGTTGGAGGCATGCGGTTTTATCCACGCCAGCACTTCCCCTTGGGACGCACCAGCTTTGTTTGTCAAGAAGAAATATGGGACTAGCCTCTTGGTCCAGAACTATCGTGGTATCAACAAGAAGGCCATCAAGAACAAATACCCTTTACCCCGCATCAATGATCTGTTCGAACAGTTGAATGGGGCAAAGGTGTTTTCCAAGCTTGACTTGAGGATGGGGTATCACCAAATCCGTGTTCGTGAAGAGGACATTCCCAAGACCGTGTTCAGCACACGTTATGGGCTGTATGAGTTCACAGTCATGACTTTCGGCTTCTCAAACGCCCCTCCAACGTTCATGAGAGCTATGAACTATTTGTTCCAAAAATGGCTTGATGTGTTTGTTATCCTCTACCTCGACGACATTCTCATGTATTCCAAGTCAAAGGTTGAACATGAGGAACATCTTCGCCTGGTGCTGCAGAAGCTGAGAGAGCACCGGTACTATGCCAGGTTCTCCAAGTGTGAGTTTTGGCTGGACAAGGTCAATTTTCTTGGCCATATTATTTCCGCTGAGGGAATTGCGGTTGATCCAGAGCGAGTCCGCACTATTCAAGAGTGGGCTCCGCCGAAGAATGTGAAGCAGCTAAGGAGTTTTCTCGGCCTCGCCAGCTATTGCAGGAGGTTTGTGCAGAATTTCTCCAAAATAGCAAAGCCAATGACTGAATTGTTGTGCAAAGGCAAATGGTACACTTGGTCACCAGCTTGCCAGTCAGCCTTCGAGGAGTTAAAAGAGAAATTGACCACAACTCCAATTCTCACGCCGCCAGATGAGTCACAGCCTTTTCAGGTGTTTTGTGATGCCTCATTGCAAGGTCTAGGCGGAGTTTTGATGCAAGGAAGAAACATTGTGGCTTACACCTCACGCCAGTTGAAGACGAGTGAGAGAAATTATCCCACGCACGACTTGGAGCTTGCGGCAGTTGTGCACGCCTTGATCACTTGGTGACACCTCCTCTTAGGGAGGAAGGTGGATGTGTTCACCGACCACAAGAGTCTGAACTACTTGTTCACTCAGCCAAATCTGAACTTGAGGCAAAGAAGATGGCTTGAAACTATTACTGAGTACACAGTTGATATTCATTACACTCCTGGGAAGCCGAATGTCATAGACGATGCGTTGAGCCGCAAGGGCGATTGCAATAATATCCAAGTGCAGAAGATCCACCCTGATTTGTGTGAGTCCTTTCGCAGGCTCAATCTCGAGTTAGTTCCAGCAGGATACCTTGCCAACCTTGTGGTAGAGCCCACTATCCATGAGAAGATCCGTGAAGCTCAGTCTCGCAGCTCAATGATACAAAAGATCAAACAGGGTATTGCAGCCTCAGTTCCAAAGTACGGTTGCTTTTCAGTGCATAATGACGGCACCGTGTTCTTCGAGGAGAGAGTTGTTGTTACCAAGGAGGGAGATCTCAGAGAGGTCATCTGTCAGAACCCTCTGTTAGGTAATGTGCTAGGATCAAAGTCATCTTGCATCATGTTAAAAATTTCAAAAGAAGTCATTGAAATCAAATTCAAAAGCAAAATAGGAGAAGGAACCGCCCCCCCCCCAGATGAATTAATTCAAAAGGCCAGAAATAAATCTTCTCCAAAAATTCATGTTAGATTTTTGAAAAGTCTTATAAATGAGTATGATCACATATCAAGTGATGTGGGACCCACCCCATGCTCATGGATTTTTCAAATATTCAAACAGTGCCTTGGAATTAATCAAAAACCCCTATTTGATTTAAAGTTCAAATAATTTGAATTTTAAAAATGTTCAAAATTTATAAGTGGCCAGTATATTATTTTGTGAGGCCATATAAAAATTATGAGCATTTAATAAAATGGTTTGCTATTTATTTTAGCTAGCCAAAACAAATGACAGAAAATAAAAAAACAGAAGAAGAAAAGGAAAACCCTTACCTGTCGCCTAGGCGAAGCCGGTCCATCCAGCCCAGACGGCCCAAAGGGCCACAGGGGTCTTCTTCCCCGATCCCGCGCCTCCAAGTTGCTCGGTGGAATGCCACCGAGCTAGCCGTGCACGTCGCCGCCTCTCCAGACGCCACCTGCCCCTCCCGCGCCTTCTAGCCACGCCTGGAGACGCCTCTCGGTCGTCCCGATCCATTCCCCCCCCCCTCCAGTGCTTCTTCCCCCTCCTCCTACGCTCGATTTCGTCGCCGCCCGAAGCCTCACCGGAGCACCCCGCCGTAGAAGAAGCGGCCACCGCGAGCTAGAGCTTCCGAAAACTTGTCCAAAAGCTTCCCCGCCGTCGACTCCGTCACCATGCAAGGAATCAAGAGCCCGGAGCCCCCGTAGAAGCCGGAATCGCCACCGAGACCTCGTTGGACCCGCAAGCTCGCCGTCTTCGATTCGCCGCCTCCAGAACTTCCCCGAGCCCACTAACCATCCCGTCGCATCCGTGGTGAGCCTCTGTGTTTTTTCCCTCAAGCCACGGCACCCCTCGCCTCTTCTAGCTCGAATCGCCATGTTCTCCGGAGTACCGAGCCTCCATGGACGACGACGAGGTCGCCCCTGTGCCCTATCGTCTCCTCCAGCGCGCGCATCGTCTTCCTGGTGCTCTTGCGCGTCTAACGAGCCCACCGTTGCCTCTCCCCGTTCACTGAGTCGACAACTGCGTCTGGCCAGTGGCTCCGCCGCCGCTAGAACTCGTCGCCGGCGTGGCTACGGTACACCCCAGCGCCCGTGGCTTGGCCCATTCGAAGCGCACGTTTGAGGGCTCCATTTTGGTGGTCGCAGCGCTCGAATCCGTGCCCGGAATCACCCTCCCGTGTGTCGCCACCGTGCTGGAAGGTCACCGGCGAGATGACGTGGACGTCATTAGCTTAAGCTTAATCCCCCTCCCACGGTGACTGCCATGTGGGCCCAGCCACACTAATCCCCCCCTGTTAAGTTAAATCTATTTCAAATCGTTTTAATTAAACAGTGAGAGGCTGACCAGTGGGTCCCAGAAGTCAGTGACCCCCTGACGTCTTGCTGATGTCACAGTGATGCAATAATGAATTTCCAGAATAAAAAGAAATCAAGAAATTCCAGAAAAGGCAGAAATTACCCCAAACTTTGGAAATTCATAGAAAATTCATATTAACTCCAAATTTAACAAATAATATATGAAAAATGATCAGGAGAAAATAATCTATCCAAATATCCAACTTTCAACCATGTTTGAGTTGAATTTAAATTGGGACCAGTAGCATTTGTCATTTGATTTAATTAGAATTTATTCAAATTAAATTCAAATGCGTTTGCAACTTGAACCATAGCAACATACTACATTTCAATTACACATCAGAGGCATATCATACACATTTCAAAATGGTTTAACTTGATCAAACAATGTCATTTGCAACTTGGCTAAATTGGAAATCATATGTGGAGTTTAAATTTGCAAATTCAATTGCAAATACCCCATTTAAGTGGAATTGCTTCACACATCAAAGCATATACATCAATTTTCAACCTTCAACCATGTGATTGTGCATTGTATTTACTTTTCTACCTTGTTTGTTGTTTGTCGAGTAGAGGTGGAACCGGAACAGGAGGCTGCCCCCTTCGTTGAAGACCCCCCAACCCGAACCTCGTCAGCAAGGCAAGCAAACCCCCATTGATCATGTCGATAAAATCCCACTTCCCTCTCATGTCTCCCTTATGCATTGTATAGGATGATTACCATGCTACGTTTCTACCGCATAGATGAACCCATTCCTTTGCATGACCTATCATTTGTCACAGTAGTAAGCAAACCACAATCCTAGCAAATGTAGGAGTTGATTCATATCATGTGGCCCCTGCAATTGTTACTGCTTATTGCATGCTTAGAGTGATACAATGTTGTTACTGTTATGTGAGTCGGGATGTGTTGGTGAATCTACCCTAATACAAGGTGAACGATGAGAGGCTGTGTAGGAGTACACAGTGGGTTGTCTCGTTGAACACTGCCCTAAGTCCGAGTTCTTGTGTGGTGATCCAAGATGAAGAGTACAACCACACATTGGGCTCACTGACCCCTCTCAACCTATTAACTCATCCCTTTCGATGTCCAAATGTCGCAATAGTTCGGAGTTCTGGTAGGTTTCTGGCCTGGCTGCTAAGTGAGAGAACGGCTCATCCGACACCGGCTTACGCACCATGCACACATCATCTGGGTCCACTTCGGTAAACCGGACAGGTTCACGATAGTGGTAGCCAACCCAGGTAGGCGGCTTTCTTGGACTAGATAGGCTATGAGGTAACAGTTGTGGTGAGCATCCTCGCCGACACTTCTTGAACGGTGTCGAGTACAAAGGCGGTAAATGATGATCATGTGTGTGTAGAGGTACACCCCTGCAGGGTTAACAAAACTATTCGAATAGCCGCGTCCGCGGTTAAGGACTGCTTGGAAAGCTTAGCTTGATTATTAGACAACTTGAACTGGATACTTCTAAAACACACCAAGATAAGTGTGAGTGCTATGGCGTGCTTTCTTGTGGGGAAGTCGAGGAAGGCACCATAGTGGTGTAATTGGTTGGAGAAAGTAGTGGATTCGTGTACGCTTCTTACCTCAAAGTCTGGTACTCGTAGTTCAGGACTAGCCAAGTCAAAGCTAGCACTCCTGCAAGTGAAACCCCACCTCCCTTTACCTTGATACATGTGCATGAGTAGTATAGCTCCTATGTAAGTCTTGCTGAGTACGACTTTGTACTCATGTTTGCTTATTCTATGTTTTAGATGAACCCACTGACCCCGAAGGTGGCTTCTTCATCGAGCTCGACGAATGAAGATCAAGCTAGTCTAGTCCCAGTCAGACGACTGGTTCCCTCGTGGAGGGCTTGTGTTTAAATAAGGCTTCTTAAGCCATTTGTTAAACTTGTCTGTACTCAGACCTACTTTGCTTCCGCTTGTCTGTTGTAATGTTGGATCACATACTTGTGATATCTGTGTGCACTCTGTGAGAGTTATCAATAAAATGTATACTTTGTAGAGAATTGCAATGATACCTGCTGTTCATACAAGGCATGTGTGCTGCGTGTATGTTTATAACATGCATGTCTTTGTATGGGTTTTCGAGACCTTAGTTGTGATCTGGCTGGCGGTCTTTCATACACCAAGTGGCCCTTAGATGTGCGCAGCTTGGGGCATCGCGATGCGATTGCTCGAGACTCTGTCTCGTGCACACTTTGTGGTATGATCGAGCCCGCCCTAGACCCCGACTAAGTGATCGGGCTGGAGTAAGTCTATGTAAGAGTTATGAGATAGTCGATAGTATGGTTGAGGTGACTTGTCTTTGAATATGGGAGTTCATCACCCATATCATTAGACTTGTGTGCGGACGATGAGGACCCATCTCAGTTGATCATCCGACCTGGATGGGATGCCCCTCACGTACGATTCTTTCCGAGAACGTTCTATGCTTGGCCTTTTCTGCTTAGACAAGTGGGTACGGTTCTCGGCTCTCCATATGACTATGTCGTAGCGGGTCTTGCATACGCTAACCCCGGGTCCCGACATCATCATGAAGGAAGCCCATGATTCCAAGCTGTCTATTCACCCTGGCAGTACAAAGATGTATCAAGATCTCAAGCAAAGCTTTTGGTGGACTCGTATGAAGCGGGATGTTGCCCGTTACGTGTCTCAGTGTGATGTGTGCAGAAGAGTGAAGGCACAACACCAGAAGCCTGTAGGGCTACTTCAGCCACTTGAAATTCCGGAGTGGAAGTGGGATCACATCGAAATGGACTTTGTCACCGGGTTTCCGAGGTCGCAAAAGCGCAATAATGCAATCTTCGTTGTCATTAATAACTTGTCCAAAGTTGCCCATTTTCTGCCTGTCAAATAAACTATCTCGGCTGGACAGTTGGCGGGGTTGTACACCGCGAGAATTGTTTCACTGCACGGCATTCCCAAGAAGATAAGTTATGATCGGGGAAGCATATTCACCTCAAACTTCTGGAAGGCCTTTCAAGAGGCATTGGGTACAAAGATTGTCTTCAGTACCGCATATCACCCTCAGACCAGTGGCCAGGTCGAGCGTGTGAACCAAATCCTCGAGGACATGCTTCGAGCATGTGTCATCTCCTTTGGCATGAAGTGGGAGGAATGCTTGCCGTATGCTGAGTTCTCTTACAACAACAGCTATCAGGCAAGTCTGCAGGCAGCACCATTTGAAGTCTTATATGGCCGGAAGTGCAGGACACCTTTGAACTGGTCCGAGACAGGTGAAAGGCAGTTGTTCGGCCCAGATGTGATCTAGGAGGCAGAGGACAGAGTGAAGATTGTCCGAGAGCACCTAAAGGCAACACAGTCTAGGCAGAAGGCCTATTATCACAAAAGTCACCGTGGTGTAGCGTTTCAGGTTGGTGATTGGGCGTACCTGAAACTGTCTCCATTGAGGGGAACTCGCCGCTTTGGCATCAAAGGAAAGCTCGCTCCAAGATTTGTCGGACCTTTCCACATCCTTGAGACTAGAGGACCTCTTGCCTTTCGGCTCGAGCTTCCAGAGAGTCTGTCCATGGTGCATGACGTGTTCCATGTGTCCCAGCTAAAGCAGTGCTTCAAATAGCCAGAGCAGGCCGTTGACTTGGGAGTGATCCAGCTGAGTGCGGACCTTTCCTACTCAGAGCGTCCAGCTCGTGTTCTTGAGACGTCCGAGCGCAAGACTCGCAACAAGACCGTCAAGTTCATGAAGGTCCAGTGGGCACATCATTCGGAGAAGGAAGCAACGTGGGAGCTTGAAGATCATCTCCGTTCCGAGTATCCAGAGTTGTTTCAGGCTTAGATCTCGGGACGAGATCTTGTGTTGGTGGGGGAGTTCTGTAACAGCCCATGAGCAATAAATAGAAATCCACATGAAATTATACTTTGTCTGATGACCTTGTAACTTGGCATGATGCTAGAGTTTATCATTTGATGTGGTGATTAAAATTTTCATTGGGATTGGAGCCCATTTGAATTGCTTTCAAATGCATCCAAATTGGCTCAAGAGGAATGTTGGGTGAATTGTTCCATTTGCATTTGAGCTCCCCTAAACCTCAAACTTGGCATAGCCATTTCCTTTGCAATGCCAAGGTTTTTAAGATCCTCACATCATTTTTGCCATCACTAAAAATGTGGGTTGTGGTTCAAAGTGAATTTGAATTTCAAAAATAACTCCACATTTTAGTTGTTGCAAAAATGCTCAAACCATTTTTGGAAATTGAGGAATATTGCAGGGAGTATTTTCATATTTTTGTGCCATCAAATTTCTTGTATTCTTTTCTGCAAAACTCCCACACCTTTTCTGTTTTATTTTAAATAGAAAAGGGCAAGCAGGGGGGTTTTTCTTTTTCTCCTTTTCTTCCCTCTCCCTGTTGCAGGCCCAACCCACCTGGGCCTTTCTCTTCTTCTCGGTCTAGAGCCCAGCTCCGAAGGGGTACGCGGGAGCCAGCGCCAGGGTTCTATCTTCATCCAACGGCGCCCCTTCATCGCCTTTCCGGCGCCACCGGAGTAGAGAGGAGGGAGGGGCAGCCCTTCGGGAGGGTGGAGATTGGATCTAATGAGAGGGAGAGATAGAGGGGGCAGCCCTTCAGCGGAGAGCAATCTGAATTGTGTGTTGAAGGGGTGCCCCCACCTCCTCTATTTATAGAGGAAGGGGGAGGGGAGCCACCTTGGAGGAGGGGGCAGCCCTAGGGTTTCCCCTCCCTTAGGGTTGCGCCAAGGGGAGGGGGGAAGCTTCCTGGAAGCTCCCCCAAGGCGCCCTCCCCTCTTGGGCTCCCTTGGCCCAAGTGCTCCCTCTCCACTTGGGCCTTCCAAGTGAGAGGGGGCCCATTGATATTAAATTCGTTAATTTAATTCCGAAACCTTTTCGAAATACTTAATAAATGAATATTAAATATATCTAGACCAACTCGGAACTTTTCCGGCCCTCCGGTTTTACCTGGTTTTCTCAAAACTCTTCCCGGTACTTTATCGGGTCCCCGAAATGATTCCGGTTTTCTCATCGATTATAACCCGATCACTCCGAGACTTTCGCAGTGTGATAAATACATGCTCCTATCACTCTAGTACTCTACAGATCATCTACCTTTAAGTGTGTGACCCCACAGGTTCGGTAGGATACGAACATGAACCGAAAACTTATTTTCGCGTGGAACAATAACCGATAGCGGAGCCATGGACACCCATAGCGGTTCCCGTACCTACACGAATATAAATTCGAGTGAACCACAAGCTTAACATGCCAGTCCTATTTGCTTCACGATACTATACAAAACCTGAGGTGAGATCTATTAGGTATCCGCATGATTAACCATTAACCATTATACCAAGTCATCCTCCTTCTCGTTTTGTTCCATTTTCTCGTTTAGTATTCCGGTATCCCTTGTGATCAATTCACAGTGTCTGGCCAGACGATGTTGGATGCCGTAATACCGAGAGGGCCCACATAAGTATCTCTCCATCGTTAGAGGAGCAAATTCCCAACTCGAATCGTTAAGTCCCTTGACACACTTTCAGATGTGAGTGATCAAAGCCGTTATTGCCACGCCTGTTACAGGTGGTGTTGGGACAGTGTCAAAACCCACCGTCCGGTATGAAGTTACGAAACATTCTTATGGTCATGAAGGACACATGCATATTAACTTTAGATTATTTTACTTACAACATGGAAAGATGTGATCTCAAAGTAAATCATACAATTGGGTCGGTTCAGCACCCTTGTTCTGGCAACAATGTGCTCCCATGTGTTACCGGCATTTCCAATGCCCTATGAACAGGAAAACATGTCATCCATAACACACGGATTAGTCCTAGAGGCAGACTAAGAACACTTTGTGTTTATACTCCACACCTGCATATGGGTTTTCCTTCGAAGGCAGTTAACATGCTACTTGGCAAACCTCCGCATAGACCATTGCAGTTATTGCATAGACATATAAACATTAATAATGAACCTGGAATTATAATAATACAATTTATTATTGCCTCTAGGGCATAATTCCAACAAAATCTACATAAGTCCTACATTTAAAGAGTGTGAATTGGTTTATCAAACATTGTTACGTCAATAGACTCATTTTACCTTTTGCATTTACATTCTGTCTAGAAGTAATTTGCTTTTTACCTAGATTCACTCTGATGTTTGTCTTCGGATCGACTTGAATCACCATGTTTCCCTTCGGGTTCCCCTTCGGTTCGAACGTATTCGTTACTCTCATGTCTCGCTACCAGTTTTATTTCGCTGATGTGTTCTGTTTTGATCAAATTTTCATAAAATTTTTGAAGAGACCATTCACTCCCTCCATCTCTGGTACTTCTTGTTCGTTCACCATGCCTTTCGTAGCGTTGCTGGCTTGGTGACCATTTTAATTTATTATTAATGGTGCGCTCATGGTTAGCACCCGCGGGCCTTCAGCTGCATCCCAATTCTTTCAGTAGTTTCAATCTTGAGAAATTTTCTTCATGTTTTTTAGTTTCTTTCTATATTTTTACTTTTTTTCATTACTTTGCACTAGGTTTCTTCTGTTCTCTTTATTTTTCTTTCGTTTTCTTCATTTTTCTTTGTTTCCTTTTTTGGTTTTCATTGGTTATTTTATCTTTCCTTATAGCATAGGAACATTTTAAATACATGTTTAACAGTAATTAATTTCACGATACATTTTCGTATAAAATTGAAACATTATTTATGTATATGTTGAATTTTTTTTCAAATACATGAACTATTTTATTAAACGTATATTTTGATGTCAACTTTTATTCATGCACATTGTACATATTTTTATATATTAGGATTATTTTTTTACACACACTAAACATTTTCAAAATCTTTATTAATTTTTGTTACAAAAATTTTATGTCTAATTTTTTACGTGTACGTTCTACGGTTTTTTTTGTATAGATCAACAATACTCTTTAGTACATGTTTACCACTTTTTTATATATGATTAAATAACTTCCATTTTTATATTTTGGTTTCTACCTTTTTCATACATACTACATATTTTTCATATACATTAGTAAACTTTTTTATACATGTTTAATTTTTAAAATATATGATTAATATTTTTTATTTTATGTTTTGACGGGTTCCTTTTCCAAACATGTTATGCATTTTACGTACGGGAAATGCACATGTACCTACACAAGCGATGCATGTCATATCCACACCATTCATCCGTGCATTGAGATCTGCGTTGCATCTAAGCAAATTTATTTGGTGCACATTGTTAATTTAGAAAAATCATCACATCAACACGAACTGTACCGAGAAAAAGTATATTGCTTCGAGATATGTGCAAATATTCACCATAGATTGCATAAAGTCATACTAGTATTTTTGCGCACACTAGTAGAATATCCCGGTTCGTGTTGATGTGATGATTTTTCTAAATTAACAATGTGCACCAAATAAAATTGCTTAGATGCAACTCAGATCTCAATGCACAGATGAATGGCATGGATATGACATGTATCGCTTGGGTTGGTACAAAATCCGCACTCCTGTACGTACACCTTTATACATTTTTTTCTATCCATCAAAAATATTATACATGCTTAACTTTTTTCCATATTTATATGTCGATGTCTACTTTTTTCATACACATTGTCTATTTCTCTTATAAAAAACATTTTCGTATTTACATTTAACATGTTTCAAATGCATGATTAACATTTTTTTGAAATTTATGTAATATTGTTTTTGTAGTATATAAATTTATATATTCAAGTTATTTTAAAATTTTAAAAAGTAAAGGTAAGTAGAAAAACAAAAAATGTGAAAAAAAGAAGGAATCAAACGAACGCTTAAGGCGCCCACACTGGTCCAGCCCATTTGCGCAAGCGTTTCAAGCGAGCAGTCCTTCTGCTATTTAGAATGACTATGTCTTGCTTTTTTCGAAGGGTAAAGCACACTTTATTTCTCAACGTATAAAGTGTGCCTCTATAACTCTATTAGAATAGAAACAAGGTTATGGGGGCTAAATAGTCACACATGTTTATCCTGGCCTAAAGAGATAGAAAATTTAAGAAAACTAAGTTCCTCTATTAGTGGTCCCATCTTCAAAAATAAACTTACGAAGGAAAAAACTTCTTAATAGAAATGATCTCCTTAATGCTTGTATTGTAAATTCCATCTGTGGCTTGAAAAATATCCTCTATCACTCGTTTACAATCACAAGAAATCATCACCTTATCGATCATTAGGTCCAATGCAAGGGACTATGCTAGCTTCTCTGCACGCTAGAGCTTCTAAGCATACTAGGTGAGTAAACCCTCAAACACAATTGATGATCATCCTCTATACGTTTCAGCATATTCCTTCTCACGACTGCTACAACCCCTCTTTGTCCTGATCTTGCTAGCCCGCCATCCACATTAAATTTAAAATCCCCCAGCGGTGGAGCCTTCCCGGTACACTGTTGTCTCAAATATACATTGTATGAAAAATATTGATCATATATTTAAAAATATTAATCAAAAACTTAAAAAATATATATATTTAAAAATAGTTAAACATTTGTGAAATTTTGGTAATTATGAATTTATAAATTATTGAACATAAAATATTTTAAAAATATACTTATCATGTACTTCAACATGTCTACTGAAATGTATAGAAGAAATAAATAACGAAAAAGAAACAAGAAAACAAAATAAGAAAAATGAAAATATAAAATGCAATTGACAACCGTAAAAAACCTATCAAAAAAGAAAAACAATATATGATGAAGAAAAAAAAACCGAAAGAACAAACAAAGAAAAACAAAAACACCAAATCTTAAGAGTGTTAAAAGAAACCCCGATAAAATGGGCCAGCCCAGCAGCTGCGTGAGACTATCTTCTGTCTCGCTAGAACGAGATATATAGCTGAGGCAACTAATTTTAGAGTACTCGTTCGTATCCCGGTCCAGCGAACAGCATCACGTATCGCGCTCACAGCGATCCCTTGGGATTTCGTTTTTTAATTTTTGTGTACGTATTTTTTATGTTTAAAATTGGTTTTTTCGGTGGTTTTTCGACTTTCTCGATTTTCGCACGTATTTTTTATACATTTTTGTAAAAAAATTCCAAAAAATTCAAAAAAAAGAGGCACGACCTTGCCTCCACGGGAGGCACGAGTCGTGCCTACCTCGTACCTCCGAGAAAGACACTATCGTGCCTCCGCGAAAGGCACTCGTGCCTCCGCGAAAGGCACTCGTGCCTCCCGTGAAAAGGCACTATCGTGCCTCTAAAAATAGGAAAAACGGAAAACTTCCAGAGCGCGTCATTTGGCGCGCACAGAGCTTCACTTGGCGCGCGGGGAGAGTGCGATGTTCGTTGCTACGAATACTCTACAAATAATGATTTCGTATATACTACCTCTGTCCCATAATATAGTATCGTTTTTTGAACTAGACTAGATTAAAAAAAATACTACATTATGGGATGGAGAGAATAGTTCTCTCCAAAATATTATTAAAAAAAATAGAAAAAGTTCTAAAAAAAGGAGATACAGCTCCGCGGCCCGTGAGCGTCTTATAAGAATCCTTAAACCTCAGTCAGTACTGCTCATATTTCTCTCTCTTTCTCACTGGCGCGTGTACATCAGATTCCTGTTGAAACAGTAAAGCTTCCTGGCTCCTAAAAAGAGCCACCTTCCAGTTCTAGTAAATAAACATATTCCATATATATAAAAGATACATGTATACACAACAGGAGGAGAGCAGCAGCTTGTGTACATATTGTGTGGATACATATATGCAGTGCATAGCATCATGAGCAATCAGTCTTGAACATAGAATGACTGCTCCGGACGATATGCGTTTCCGAATATGCCAACAACTATATAGATATATATCAACAACGAATATATGAACGCTGATTGATGGTATTTATATATTTACGCACGCAATGCGCGCGGTGTGTAAACAATTCGATGATCCTACCGCAGGATGATGCCGCCGCCCAGCGGCGGCGCCGGTTGCCAGAAGTCGGAGGCGCTGTCGGCGCCCAGACGCGAGGTAATGCACGACACCGGAACCAGGCACAGCCCTCTGCTCGTCAGGTCCGACTTCTTTCCCTCGCCATCTTCTGCATCCTACATATGAACCGATCCAGCAGTTTAATCAATTTTTGGATTAATTAGTTTAATCATTTGGATGTGATCGATATGACCGTAACCAAGCGAACTAATGCAAATGCATCCACACATATACTACTTATACAAACCGGCTAAGCTCTAAGCAACGCCGAGTGTTTCCAGCGCTAGGCGCCTTTCTTCCGCCGAACGACACGTGTCCCCGTTCTAATCTGGTTTACTACTGTATTTTTTTCTCAATGCTAGCTACTGGTTTTTAGAGTTGGTTGGTTTGACCACTTGCTCTCTCACCGATTTCGTAGATGTATCCAAAAAGAAAGAAAAAAACACTGCCCGTCCCTTACCTTCTCTGCTTCTCGATCTCTCCGCTCCCAGCGAGATTGCCCGTGTCGTCGTTGCCGATCCATCGCCCCCGTACACTGTCCGGCCGTCAGTTTTGATGTTTGTACGGACAGCCCTGTGCGGCAGCCGGGAATCCTCCCTTCCATCTTCTTTGCAGTTTCTCCTGCTGTCCTGCAGGCTGCAGCCCTGTCTAGGCGGCGACCCGGTTCAACGTTCGTCTAGTCAAGTCTTTAGGAGGAGCAACCCCGGTGGCCCGCACCCTTTGGATTTTGGGCTCAAGCGGCAGCAGCAGCAAAGGTATCCCCTATCTCAGGCTCTCTCAATTAAAAAATCTCAACTTCTCATGTAGCAAAATTCCTTTGATTGGTATTAGAAAATATGATATTGATTGGATGGCAGAGATGGCCTTGACTATAAAAATCTTATCATAATAATTCTGTTTCTAGAAAAATCCCATCATCAGAGACGATCTCGATTGACTTAATTTGTAATTTTACTGTTATGTAAATGCTAAAATCAATTTAATCTTTTGTTTTTTCATATGCTTTTGTTTTTGTTCATCTTGATTTTTTCAGTATAAATTCCTTGCAAATAGATGTTTTTTTTAATTCAATTGGAAATGTTGATGTTCAAAGCTGACGACAACCTTTCAGGTTACAAGTACATTTTGTAAATTTAAGCTTGAATCGTCTGATGTCTAACTGTCTAGGAATGCCTGCTCTGATGTGTGGTTCTGCTCTGTCTAGAAATCTTCTATTTCAAAATGTTTATCTGCACAAACACTGCAACTTTTGCAGGTTATGCTTCAAAAATTTCCTATACTATATTGCACTCGCATTCATTTAAGTTTCCTTTTCTACCTAAAAAATTCCTAATTTTGATGAATCATGACAGATTATCGTGTTCCTGTACTGTAGTGTTTGTTAATTGTCGACAATGGCAATAATGTTGTTGCTTGCTTCTGATTTCTTAGTGTTCACCATGTAAGGAGATGTTGACATTTTTTTTATTCCTATGACAAATTAACTGATTTCTGTGAATATGTCATTGTTCTAGGAATAGATTGTTTTGTGCATTATTGTGCTGGTTTTGGGACGTCCCTTTGGTAGGATTAAGGTGAATTCATATTTTAAGTAATTCTTATAATGATTACTCGACACTCTTCTTACATGTTAATTATATGGTATGTAGGACTTTACCATCTTCCTTTGTTTTGTATAGATTATAGATGAATTGTTGTCAGCCGCATAATATCCATTTGTGGTAATGTTTAGGTTTGATAGCTTCTTTGTAAAAATAGCATGTCTATTTATGGAACATATTTGGGTGCTAATTTTAGTTTACCTCAAGTTGTGTATTAGTAAAAGTTGTGTTTGTCACCATATATATTATAAGTGCACATCCCTCCCCGAGGATTATATTTCTACATAACATGCCTTGCTGTAAGATGTAGTATGACCCAGTCACCTTCAGATTTGTAATCATAGTTGGTGGTCTAAACATTTAGTATCATATTTGTGGGAATTAGTTTGACACTTTAATATCATAAGATGGAATCTTTTGGAAAATCGACCAATCACTTGAGTATCTTGGTATCAGTATTCAGATTTACACAAGATTTTGTTGGCGTTAGTTTTTAATACCATAGTTGATGTTTCCATTACAGAAAAATCACTGAAAATTAATTATTTTAGTATTAGTATTCAGATTTATGCAACTTGATATGTTGTGGACGGTTTATATTTTTGTAAGATTGTAGCTGATATTGTCTTCTAGGTATAACATGAAGGGTTTGTTTTGTCCAGTAAGATTTACAAGATATATGGACCTTCACATATTTTTACATGACTGAACAACAAAGACTCAATAATAAAATATATTATTTTAATTAAATATTATTTTTTCCTTTCACTTAAAAGGTTATGGTCAAATCCATGTGCCAGGAACATATAACTTGGTATCTTTTTACCCATTAAAAGGGAGATAACACATGGCTTTAGTACTGAAATGCATAGCTTTTGATATAACCTCATCATACGCTTGCTCTTTTTTATGAAAATAAAAAATATTCTTGAATGGTACCTAAGCATGACCAGATCTTATGATCACTTTACTTTCATTTTTGTTTTGTTGACATACAATTTAACTTAATGAAACCTTCTCATCTGAATGTTTCCATGCAATTGGTTCACTATCTCATTTTGTTGACTGAATGTTGTGAATAAGCAGAATGAACATGATGTCCAGAATCAAATTTGGACAAATATGAACTACTTCAACTAGACTGACAACTTGGAGAAATTATTGTGAAGCCTTGCTCTTTGCACGGCCAGTCGTGCAACATACCTATAGGATGTTCTTGGGTTTCTATCTGCTTCTACAGACCATATGTTGATATTTGCAATTATATATAGTTATCACATTAGATTAGTAGCCCGGATGATATGTACGTACACTATACATTGTAGTACGAGTATACATTTTAGTATGAAATCATTGTGTACTTGCTATCATCAAGGAATTTCCATTTTTTGACCTATTGCCGTCAAGGATTGAGTTGCATTCTGCTAATAAGGCATAGGGTATGCATCTCTATCTGTCTCAATAGAATTTTTGGAAGTTGATGTGTGATCTATGCATGCTTAAACAAACAACTTTCACTTCACTTAGTTTATTTCAGCGCTACTACCTCTTTTTCACACAATAAAACAAGCAAGAACAAAGGCACTTACAAGGCTTTTTGACGGGTGCGGCGTGTCGACGCGCCTTTGTCTGCTAGTGTTTGTACAAACCTGCTCGGGATGGGCTGCTTCTGCTGAGGCATAGATTTGATCACCATAGTTCAGCTGCTGAACGCATAAAAGAGACCGGTTACAACAGTTAGGTTCATTCAACTCGGAGCACAGGTGTGACTCAGCTGGGAAGCGGCAAGCCAAGTTGGATAGAAGATTAGAAGTACGCGGCTCTCGCGTTTAAAACAAACCACTTCCACTACTCTTCCAACAACGGTAGGGAAAAGAAAATCCTAATATGTACGTCTTGTGCAAATTGTATGCGTGCCGCCCCAACATACTACACACATGTCACGTAAACAAATGATGAGGCCAACTTCAAAAAAAATCCCATGACACATCGGAAATGAGAATACATGCCCCCCCCCCACACACACACACGCACACACAAATACACACCTCCCGCGTTGTCCACACGTGGGGAGGGAACCCTAGACTCCGCCGCTAGGAACCCCCTTCCCTTCCCTTACATGCTCCTCCCTCGCCACTGCTAGCGGGCACGAACGGGCGAAGCGTAGGCGGCAGAAGGTTTCCTCATCTCCTCACATGGTGAGATTGGGGCGGACCAGTGCTACCGAGCAAGAATGTGTGGCAGGATGGAGGCACGCCGTCCTGGTGGTGCGGTGTTGGTGCGAATGGCTACATGCGGAAGATGCGTGCATGGTGTGGCTACGATGGCGGGTGCGGCGGCAACGCTCGGCCAGATCTACCCTTGGCTTCACTGGTTGTGGGCGATCGCCTCGACCATGGCGTAGAGGCAATGATGGGGCCGTGGCGGTGCTCGATCAACGACGATTGTGACGGGTGGGATAGGTCCAGCCGGCTAGGGGTCCCCGCCGATGGTCTTTTTGACACAAGCTTGGTGACTTCAGTTCGCCAACCGGATGTGGCATGTGATAGGTGGTACTCATTGGGACGGGGTAGGGGGGCCAGTAGAGGCGGCAGTGACTAGAGCGCCCGAGGTTTCCCGGGCGGTTGGATGTGTCGGCTATCTGATCGACTTAACCGTGGAGATATGAAGTTTCCACATTAGATGGGTCTTTGGTCAGTGCCCTCCGGCGGTGTGTGTCGGCAACCAACCGATGACTCATGTATATTGTGGTGGGGTCTTGTGGGCAGGATGGGGGGGTTCTTGCTTCCATTCCTTGTGGGTGCCGTTACGCGTTTTCATGGTGTCTCGTATAGTGGGCTACCCAATCATCCCTCCGGCGAGCTCTGTGGTGGTGATAGTAATGGTTACGCCTCTTGGTCGTGTGGTAGACAAGGGAATTAGAGGCATGTGACCCCTAGCTCACTCTTTTTATCCGAAAGTGGTGGCACCTAGACCAGATTCAGGTGGGTTGAACTTTATCACGGCGGTGAACTTGGTGCATCATGGTGGTGCGAGTGAGGTTCTTAGCAAAATCTTCGTGCTTTGGTGTCGGCGATGATTCCTGGTCCTAATTCCCTATTGAGGATGTCGTCGCAGGCCTCTTCGCAAAGCCAGGATGAAAACTTATGTATATTCGTAGGGGCGGAGCCAGGTCAGCGTTGGGCCCCAGGCCACCTTCGTTGCTACAGTATCTAACCGTGTAAAAAAGTGCAAATTTGCTATAGTCAAACAATGAAAATTTTCCCACGCCCCGGGCCCAGACCCCTTGGCCTGGGTACTGTTACCACCACTGTCTGTTCGGACTCGAGAGTGACATCACTTTGCATCGTTACCCTCTTGAGGGTATTATTGTGGAGCTCAATAGTCATTGGTCGCACCATGGTGGTGTGGTCTAGCTGTCCTATGATTCTACCTAGAAGAATACTTTGGCACTGAACTTATTTTTCAGCGTTCGTAGCATTTACCTTGTATTGTCTGACTATATACTTTGATTTAGCTTTATATATAAAGCGGAGCTAAAGCTTAGTTCAAAAAATGAGAATACATCTTGTACTAAACTTATTTTGGCAAGATGCATGTATGTCTACATATTCTTTATTTCGTGACTCTTAGGTGCACATTCCTTTTTGTTAAGCTAGCCAACAGAAGCATGTGCACGTACAAGGCGTGCAAAAGGCTCAAAAGGTTTGCCTGAAATGATCTAGGCATCGAGCGGACGTGCATACATGCATCATTGAATCACATGCGGTAGCCAGCACATGCTTGCATGTCCCTACCTTCATTGCTCCGGCAATATGCAGCTTGTGGTATCTTGTCACTGCTCAATCACTGTTACCCCCTCAAAATCTGAGCGCCAAAAGTTGGCGCCCTAAATGAAGATGAGAATTATATTGGTGTGAATTCCGTGAAAATCCAAGTTAAACACTCTAAATATATTACGGGAAAGAGAGGTTGAGGTCTTGAGGATGGTATGTTATTTTGATCTCACGTTTAAATTTCAAATTAATAAAAATCATTGCATCTTTGACATAAAATACAAAACTTTAATAAGCATATCAAGTTTATAGGGGTATACTACTCAAAAAATACTTTATAGAGGTATATGAAACATGCTCTCTTTAGTCGGGTACATAGGGTGTACTCGTGCTTCTAGGTCGGGAATTTAACTTACCAAAATAGTTTTATCCAATGGTATGTTTCTTATGACATATATACGACATATGTTTAGTAAGTTCAAATTGATGCCTAAAATCGCGCACATACCGCCTCAGCAGCATACTGAGGAGTACCCTTTCAACTAAATTTTTTATGAGATTATGAAGTTTGGACATCTGGAACGTTAAATTGCCAATTATGCTATTTTAGTTGGATTGAACAATCTAATTTTGTGAAGAAATTTGTTATCACCATTATTGGGGGTGTAGGGTGTATGATTTGACATTACTTTCACGTCATTTCATCCATATGGAGGGTTCATGTGGCATTTAGTCCATGAAGAAAAATAGTTTAACAAGTTATTTTGATGGCTAAAAAGCATAGAAAATTAATGACAAATATGATTTGTTTTGAAATTTATGATACTTTATAAGGTTGTCGATAGTTATCATTTGTGATGTTCAGTTCGTGACTAACAAATTCTTCATTTTTGGGTCAAATTCCCATTCGCTACTTGGTAAGATGTTCACTATTATATATACTACTAGCGTGATAACCGTTCACTGTTAACATTTTAACTTGCATATTAAAGTTTGTAGCTCATGATAACACCTTTTTGTTGTTGAAAGATATAACTGAGATCTGGTTTTGAGGTCCTTCTTGGGACAAAGACAACAATAAAAATGAAACGCAGAGTAAATAGTTTTGTTAGATGAATGAATATAATTTTCGGATTTAATATGTGCTTTGATCATTATTGTGGTCTCACCGTGGGATTTTTTAAGCCAGATTGAAAATGGTAGCACCTACCTGGTTGGAATATCCTTTTAGTTAAACTATATATCTAGAATTAACATTTAATACAAATCTTAAACAGTTATTTCTTGTAAATACTTGATGGTAAAACAATTATCAATTTTATAATCACATGCATGAAGTGACTCACAAAAATTATGTAGCATTGCCATGCTAAATAAATAAATCTAAGGCCCGTTTGGAAGACATGACCTAAAAAAATAGGAATATAAAGGCACAAGAGTCAAGGTGTCATGTATCCTATATTCCTATGGGACTAATCTGTCACCATTGAAAAATTTATATGAACATGCACATTGCACCCACCGGTGGTGACTAAATGCATAAGAAACAATGGACCCGTGTCCAACCATGTCAAGGGGGTGCTTCATCGATGACCTTATGTTGCCACGACATGTCACCATTGCCGGCGAGAGAAGGTCAAGCAACTACTTCTCAGGGGACGAGCGACATGGGACGCTCTAGGAATGAGGTCATCATCACTTGGGAAGACATCACTATCTTAACCACTTGTTAAAGTAGTCGAGGATGAGGTTGGAGACTTCCTATGCGGTTGGTGGAGGTCGGTACTGTATTGGCCAGGCCGTGGAGGTCGTCTACGTGGAAGAGTAGGCCACATCTATAGGAACTCCTCGTTGGCCTTGGTGCGGAGCTCATGGTGCTTGTCCAAACTGGTGCAACACACACCACAAACTTTGATCCATCGTTCTTAACCAACGATCCATCATCACGCGACTTTGATCTCTCCGTGGAGGAAGACGTTGTGAAGAGGAGCGTGGTCTTAATCTTGGCTTAAAAGAAGTTGATGCAGTGGTGTGAATGAGAGGTAGATGGGATATGACTATATGAGTGGTGGAGGAAGGTGATATGACCAGATGGACCATGATGAATGATAGAGAAAGGAGGTTAGAAAGAGTAGTGGTGGAGAGGGATTGGCACAATGAAGAGGCTAGGTTTAAGGTTAGTTAGGATTGTATACAAAGGAAACTAGATGAGACGACCATTCTCGGATGGAGTAATCAATTGGCCAAAATTGCTAAAGACATGTATTACTATATGCGATCATCACACTATGAATTGAAAAAATAGTGGCGAACCACACAATATCACCAACGATGGATTCAGTATTTCCTCCCATCAATGATGAACCATTTCGTTAAATCTATATCATCACTAGAGTACATCATGTTGGTGAGTCCTCGACTGCCCGTAGGTAGTGAAAACTTGCATTTATTGTGACTATGATGCCCAACTAATGATTATTTTCTCTTGCAACCATGTCTCATGCAGGTCAACCTAAGAGTGAGCAACCTGGCCTAACAACTCGAGCCCAAAACCATGACAGGGCTTGAGCACTAGTTTTATGTTGAGGCACAACCGAAATGCCCAATAAATCTCAAATTACCTAAAATGTAGGTTTATAAGAAAATGTAGATGTTTTTTTGGAAAAGGAGAATATATTAATATCGAAAAGATACCAATTACACCCAGCCTCTGCAACTACGCACTTCCCAAAAGACAGTATGGATGCACTCAGCCAAACAAAACTAAAAGAGAAGAAATAAAAAGAAAAATCCCGCTACAGAGTTACAATCCTTGCAAGAGAAGCACAACCACCACCAAGCCAACACCTGATGTCCAATTCTTTAAAAGCACCGCCTTCAATAAGGAATTAGTGTCAGGCACACTAATTAAGGCCAGACCTTGGGTTTTCACCCTGAAGATAGTCCTCGCTCTCAAAACAATATCTTCAGCAAGACCATTGCGAGGCACAACCAATTAAGGCCAGACCTTGGATTTTCATTCAGAAAGGTAGGACTTTGAACTTCACATGTGTTGTCACCCCCGTTAACATACTGCTGCCATGATTCTTGAAACTCCGTGCCAGTTCCCCATCGACGCAAAGACTCCAATCACCATTGCAAGTCCTCCAATCGCAGCCTTCATGACATTCTCACCTCTGACTTCACCATGGATTTGTCCATGATGGAAACAGAGAAGAGCTTTGCGCCACTTCTTGCGCTGCGACCGAATCCCACCCGATCCAGCAATCTACAGGCATATGCCTAAGGGAAATCACCGGAGGAGCCTTCCGGAACTCGTCACTCCGGCCAGATCAAAGAGGACAAGCGTCAGGCAGATCTTCTTCCTGGCGCAGTTCGGAACCCTAGGACCACCACCTTTAATCACGGCAGCAGGCCCCCACGTTGCCCCGATCCAATCCGTCGATGTCATGCCACCGCTGACGGATCTGGGCGAGGAGATCCATCCTCCCCGAGAGCACACGACGCAGCCACATCGCCGCATACCTAATGAGATCTGGGTCACACGGAGAGCCACCGCGGCCGCGCCCCCACCCCTCGTCGGATGCCGCGCACTGGACCGCCGCCAACATGGCAGCCACCACAGCACCCCCACGGGCCATACCGGACCAAGCCAGGTAGGGTTGCGCCCCACACCGGTCCGGTCGTCGACCACCGCCGGTGAGGGACCCGTAGCCGCCACAGACTAGATCTGGCCGAGACAGATCCGTTCGCAGCCGCCACCATGGAGGCCACCTCCACACAGCCCTCCACGCGGGGCAGGCGACCACGGCCCCGCCGCCAGCCGCCCCGGCCGCCGGCGCACCCTGCAGACGCGACGCCTCCGCCACCGAACGCCATGGCCCGCGCCACGGACCTCCGTTGCGGGGAGAAGAGTCCCTCCGCCACCGACACCGACCGGGCTTTGTTGGGCGGCGCGCACCGGTGGCGGCGGGGGAGAGGAGGAGGATGTAGGGGGAGTTGGGCGGGGGACAGGGATGGCCGCCGCCGCTCGCGCGAGCAGCAGGGAGGCTCGGTCAAGAAAATGTAGATGTAGCAATGCATATCTTATATTCCAAAGATTATTGTGTTAATTTATTTCAATAGAGAAATATCCATGTTTGAGGTTGGGCTATTTAAAAGCCTGGCATGAACCCAGCCCGGCCCAAGGTTCAGGTTAGGGGGTATCATGCATATACTAATAAGTACCCTAAAGAAATACTAATAAGTTGGCAAATTCAATTATTTGTCTTGCAATTAGCTAAACCCATTACACTAATTCCACTCCAACAGTAGCATCAATAGGTGTGTGCGTGAGTGTGTGTATGTGTGAAAGAGGCATCAATAGGTGTGTGTGTGTGTGTGTGTGTGAGAGAGAGAGAGAGAGAGACTTACAGTTTGGTGAGGTATGGAGGCTCCGCCGCCATGTCCCAAGTACGGGTAGCTTAGAGCCTACGCACCATGTACACGAAAGAATGAGTGAACATCATCAGTCATGCGTATTGAAACTTATACATATGTATACCAGTACCAGATTATGAAGGTGTAGAAGGAGACAGACAGAGGAGCAGTAGAGAAGATATCCAAAACAGGGAAACACAGACACACACGCACATGCAACTTGCTGGTGTGCGGATTTCCACGCACGCACTTTACCAGCGTGCGCTTACACCCAGCCCCACTCCTCCCCTTTTGTTTCGCCTGCAGCTCAGGTCTCGCTTTTACAGTAATATTTGCTGCCCTACACTGCACACACCTCTACTTTACCCTGACACTACCTCAAAAAATAAAAATTACACTGCACCGTGGTGCAATCTGCATGGTGGGTCTCATGCATATTTCGCACACACATTTGCACTGCATGAAAATGTCACCAGAGTTATAGTACCTGCGTACTACATGCATTGTGATGATGATATTTTATGCCCTACATAACAGCTAAAATTCAATGATGATCCTACTAAACACATTTCTAAGTTAGTACCTAACTATGCTCCAGCTTGGATCATATATGCATCGTCCCTGCGACTTGCATCCGTTTGCTAGCTAGCTTTGGATAAGTGCATGCAGTTTCATTTTCAGCTCCAGAAACGCAAATAAACGTTGCATCAAACTTGGTAGGGCTGTCTACACTTCTTGATGCAGATACCCAATATATAAGAGCTTAACTTGTAAGGAAAAAAATATACTTTGACGAGAAAATTAGCTAGGGACGCTCGTGAGTAAGAGAGATAAGTGAAGGATGTTAGACCTCTATTTGACCCACGAGGAATCCGATATAGCCAATGGTCTCTTGCAGCACGGACGCAGTGTCGGTCTGGTAAAATGGGAACAAGTGTGCATATATGTCAGGAACTCCCTTTGCTTCATAAAGTGAAAGAATGTGCAGCTAAAAACAGAAGGGATGGGCAAAAGCTATACTGTGCATATACATTCCCATTTTATGTGTCAGATGCCGCAAAAGAATATCATATATAGCTAGCTTTCTGGGACTTAAAGCTTACAACTGATGCACGTACGAGAGGGTTGAGGTTCAGCATAAGTATATGTGACATCCAAATGCTAGCTTAGCTAGAGTGCAGTGCAGCGATCCAAGTTTAACATTAACGTACGTAGAACTAAACTGGGTCTGGGTGTACCTTGCCAAATGGGGAAACTATCTGATGAAGCGCTGTTATTCTATCCCCGAGCCTCTCCTTCCTCACCTGAAACAACACAAATGGATGGGATGAAAATATGAACACACACTTTTTTTTTCTGCCATTGCATATGTAAGGCAGCAAGAGATTTTGGTTGCATCTTTTCATGTTCTGTATCTTTTCCGCATACTTAAAATTGTCAACATATTTTTCCAATAATATCTATATATCTTAAAAAAAACCATATTTTCTAAGGGTGATTCCTTTTGTACTACGTAAAATAAAAATTTAGGAAAAAAGAAAGAAATCTTACTATAGATTCATTTTTTATGCATAAATGAGAAAATGTGGATGAAGGCCCTTTTGGTTCCTTGGGGTTAATGAGATAGTCATGGAAAAAATATTTCTACCAATGCATATGGTTAACTTATTGCCTAGCTCCAATCCAAAACAGATGTTATCAATGCACACTTCTGGTAACCTGCAGTCAATCCAGAATATAAATACATTCATATTGAATCTTTTTTTGACATATCCTAATTCCCTCTGATTTATCATCATATTTAGTGTTCGAGATCGAAATGATAGTATTACAGCGGCCTTAGCTATTGCTATTGAGAAATGGCCTTCACATCTGGTCAATAAATAGTACAATAACATGTGGATTGTGTGACATAAACTACTTATAGTAGCATTCCAGTTTACAAGGACTACCTGATCCTTGTGTGACTACGGGCAAAGTATTCCGTAAAGATATTTCCCTCGAAGTTGAAGATTGGAAAACTTGTGCGTGTTACATACTTACATTAAGCAATAGAGGGTATAAAATTTTGTACCGTGGTGCAAATGTGCAATCTATTGTCTAGGAGACTAGGAGAGAGATCAATGGGTACAAGCGATGACAGAATCTTACATACTCCAGAGTGAGAATTCAGATTCTAAGCTAGTACTTAGGAATGAGTGCGTGAAGAATAAAACCTTTAGGATGGACTGTCCTGAAGAAGAGGCGGCTTGAACCCTAGGCTTTTTGGGAGCTGATCCAGTAGCAGCGTTGTTACTCTGGAAGGTAGAAAAAACAAACAAAATACAATGATGACATTATTTCATATTTATCCAAACGAAAATGCTAATTATATTTAATTAAGTGCCATATAGTGCCTACATTAACATGGACCGAATCCATGTAACATTACACATACACAAGTGGATCTCTACACTGGCCCTCCCCGGCAAAAAAGATAAAAAAGAGGCTTTCTACGGTCTACACCCTTTAGAAGATATCAAGCATCCAAATGAAAAGTATCTTATGTTTTGTAGAATTTTGGGACATTAGCTTTAGAAAGAGCATATATTGCTAAGTAATTTTTTTAGGATCTCTACGAGCAAAGTTAGTTTTTTAGCATCCAAATGAAAACTATCTGATGCTAATTAAAGTTAATTTGTGAGGTTCTCTAGCTACGGACGCATATGGAGATAAAGGTTTTGTATGATCAGACATCAATCGATCTAACTAAGAGGCAACTAAGAGTAGTACATAGAATCCTAATACGTGAATCAACTGCATGCAGAGAGTTTTTTGGGGGATTTCAGCCATGAAGAGAAATTCAGTTGGTCACCTCAGACGAGTTATCCGATTGTTGATTCCACAGCTCCGGTGCCGGCGCCAGCGCAGCGCCATTGGAGAAGTCCAACAAGCCGCCGTCGAGGCTCGAGGTGATGCATGACCTAGGAGAGAAATCCAAGAGCATCTGGCTCAGCCGAGAGTTGGGCCCTGGCGCCTGGATCTCACCCTCACCACCACCACGGCCATAGAAATTGTAAGCTGGGGCTCCAGCCTGAGCCGCCATAGGACCCTCCGCTAATCCTTTTGACAGTAGATCTGTCTCATGATCTCCAGCTAATCCCCCACTGCTTTGTGGTTACCGACGCATGCGTACGTACACATGCATCATCCGTACAGGAAAAAAACAAGTTAGTACTAGGAAGAAGAAACATGCATGTGAGATGTTCAGTAAAAGACCATTAGAGAAGCGGTTGATCAACAAGAGGACAAACTACCCAGCTACTTCACTCCCGAGCTTGAACCAAGAAACATCTAATTAACTTGTACTGAAGAAATCCGCATGAATTGAAGGGCACCCTAGCACTAATTCTTGCATTAGTAAATCGGTGAGAACTGGAGGTGGGGGATAGAGAGGGAGGTCTTTACAGAAGCATCTGGCTCCATGATTCGGGCATCTGGCGGCCCTCCTCCTGCCCGCCTTGTAAACTTGCAGGGGGAGTGGCACTGCTGTCACCAACCTCAGGAGCTTGACCTGAGGAGAGGTGAAGGAGCGGATGATCATGGGAGAAAACCATAGAAGGAGAAGAAGACGAGAGAGGCATCTTGGTGGATTCCTCTTGCTCCTCCTCGGCACAAGGCCTCAACCCACTCATGATATTGTTGGTGTTGCTTGTGCCACCCCACATCATCTGTTGCACCATGGTGCCCTTGAATTCTCCTCCACCTACCATCCTTGAGCACAAACAAATTGGCAACAGATAAGTCTTTCTGCTGCCCCAATTAAATTCCCGGAGGATCTTGGCTGCTGCAAATTCCTATGCAAACTCAGGTTGATCTTTATGGTATGGTAGCTTTGGTTGTCCTCATCTTCCTCATTTGTCTTTTTAGAAATGGGTCCAGTGAAAAAAAATATAAGAGAGAGAGAGAGAGAGAGAGAGAGAGAAAGAAAGAAAGAGAGAGGAAAAGGATATGACCTGTTTGGAGAGGAATCTTGGCTTTTGTTTTATTTTCTCTTCCTTTTGCTTCACTCCTTTCATTTGTGAACTTCCCCTTGCACTTTTCTCTCTCACTCGCTTTGCTTTTGTGTTGTTAATTTAGTTTCTTTCCCCTTGCCTCTTTCCCCACTCGCTTTTGCTTAACAGAGGGCGGCCTTTGCTTTAGTACCAGCCGCTGTGTACTCTTTTCTTATAGTTTCCTTGTGATTCTGCAACGAAGACTAACCATATCTCCGTGATATAGTTTTTTTGAGGCAGAATAGACAACACATAGTCGCACATACATTCACATTTAACATAGACTCTGTTAGAATATTGGGCCCATTAGTGGGCAGCCCATATAAGCAAGCCTGAGAAATCTTAAATTGGCCCATGTGCAATGTCAGAATTTTGGAGGTGCATGTGGTGCTAAAGTTTAGTACCATCCCGCTAGTTTCCGGAGAGAAACACCTCTTTATAAGGTGGAGTACATACACACTTGGTGTGCAAGTAAAAAGAGAAGGCTCTCTCTCGCGCAGTACTCCTCCTTCTCCGCCGCCGTCCGTCTCGTCACGACACGCCGCGGGTTGCGGGAATGAGCCGAGCCGATGTCTATATTTGTTAGACCTGTCATCAACAACGTCATCGTCAACAACCTCGCCGCCCATCTCGCCGCGGTGAACTTGTCTGCTTCCTCTACAAACGTTCGGTACGTGCGGCGTATTCTGAACTATATGTTTACTATGTATTTGTTGTCGTATGTGTTGCTACTGTTCATGTTAATCAATACATCTAGTATGTTCGTGTTTCACATGTTAGTACCTGTTGTAGTCATGTGTAATATTCCGGAATTAATCATGAAATTATTGCCTAATTATCCAACAATCCAAAAACCTAATTGTAGGCAATTTCTTGATTCAACTATGGCTGATTATACCGATGCAATGGAACCTGATCGCTTCACCGGTGGTATGGGCTTTAAGAGATGGCAGATTAAGTGCCAGCTCTGGCTCGAGGCCATGGGTGTGTGGGAAGTTAGTAATGGTCCTTCTGGAGGAACTCAATCTGAGGAAGCTCAGAATAAGTTCAAGAAAGACACTGCTATCTTCCGTGGCTGTGTTCTGAGTGTTCTTGATGCTCGTTGTGTGATGTGTATATGCACATAGAAGACGGCAAAGAGCTCTAGGATGCGCTGAAAGAAAAATTCGGTGCAACCGATGCAGGCAGTGAGCTGTACATCATGGAGAGCTTTCACGACTACAAGATGGTGAATAACCGTGGAGTAGTCGAGCAGGCTCATGAGATACAGTGCATTGCGAGAGAGCTTGAGCTCCTCAAGTGTGCTTTACCTGAAAAGTTTGTGGCTGGGTGCATTATTGCAAAGTTGCCTCCTTCATGGAGGAACTTCGCCACAGACCTCAAACACAAGAGAACGGAGATATCAGTCGAAAGTCTGATAGCGTCTCTTGATGTTGAGGAGAAAGCTCAGGCTAAGGACACTGCTGAGAAAGGTGGTGAAGGTTTGTCTATGGCCAACATGGTGCAAAGAAACCCTCACCACGGCAAGAGCAAGGCCAAGTGCAAACCTGCTTTCAACATGTCAAAAAAGACTACTTCCTTCAAGAAGAAGAAGAAGAAGATGCTGAACAAATCTGAGCTAGAGTGCTACACTTGTGGAGAGCTCGGCCACTTCTCTGTGGACTGCCCAAATCGAGCAGACAAGAAAGGGAAGAAGGCTAGGAACGTCAATGTCGTGACCGCTAGCAACACTGATGGGTATGGTAATTTACCGTATGTGCTTTCAGTATTTCAATCTCCATGTTGGTGGATTGATACGGGTGCTAATGTTCACGTGTGTGCTGACATCTCTATGTTCACTTCTTAACAGTTCAAGCGGGATTCCACCGTCCTAATGGGGAATGGGTCACGTGCTTCTGTTCGTGGTGTTGGCACGGTAGATCTGAAGTTTACTTTGGGGAAGATCGTGCAGCTGAGGAACGTGCAGCATGTCCCTACTATGAACAAGAATCTCGTTAGCGGTTCTCTTCTTTGCAGAGATGGGTTTAAGTTAGTCTTCGTGTCCAATAAAGTTATAGTTCAAAGTTTGGACAATTTATTAGTAAAGGTTATGAGTGCGGAGGTTTGTTCCGCTTTTCGTTATCGGATTTCTGTAATAAGTCGGTAAACCATATTTGTGGCAGTGTGGATTCGGATGCTAATGTTTGGCACTCTCGTTTATGTCATGTTAATTTTGGTTTAATGAGTAGACTTTCCAGCATGAGTTTAATTCCTACTTTCGCCATTGCCAAAGGTTCTAAGTGCCATAGTTGTGTGCAATCTAAGCAACCTCGGAAGCGTCACACGGCCGCCGAGGAGAGAAACCTGGCACCTCTAGAACTCGTACATTCTGATCTGTGCGAGATGAATGGCGTGTTGACAAAAGGTGAAAAGAGATATTTCATGACTTTAATTGATGATGCTACTAGGTTCTGCTATGTTTATTTGTTGCAAACTAAAGATGAAGCTTTAGACTACTTTAAGATCTATAAAGTGGAAGTAGAAAATCAATTAGAGAGAAAGATCAAACGTCTTAGGTTGGATCGTGGTGGCGAGTATTTTTCCAACGTGTTTGATGAATTCTGCAAGGAACACGGTATTATTCACGAGGGGACGCCTCCCTATTTGCCCCAATCAAACGGGGTTGCTGAGAGGAAAAACCGCACGCTGACCGACTTGGTGAACGCCATGTTGGACACTGCTGGTTTATCTAAGGCATGGTGGGGGAGGCTTTATTGACTTGGTGTCATGTCCTAAATAGAGTTCCTAACAAGAATAAAGAGAAGATACCTTACGAGGAGTGGTCTGGGAGAAAACCATCACTTTCTTATTTCCGCACTTGGGGGTGCTTAGCAAAAGTCAATGTTCCAATTCCTAAGAAACGTAAACTTGGACCAAAGACAGTGGATTGTATCTTTCTAGGCGATGCACAGCGTAGCATCTGCTATATATTTTTAGTGGTTAAATCTGAGGTTCCCGACATGCATGTTGATACTATTCTAGAATCTCGTGATGCAACATTTTTTGAGAACATGTTTCCTATGAAGGATATGCATAGCATTGCTAGAGTTTCTTCTAAAATATTTGTTGAATCTAGTACACCTGTTGATGTTTCTGAACAACCACATGTTGAGGAAGTCTTTGAGAAGGATGACAATGAAGCTCCCAAGAGGAGCAAGAGACAGAGGGTTGAAAAATCCTTTGGTGATGATTTCATTGTGTACCTTGTGGAAAATACTCCTACAACCATTGCAGAGGAATTTGCATCTCCTGATGTGGATGACTAGAAAGAAGCTGTCCATAATGAGATGGACTCGATTCTTTCTAATGGAACGTGGGAATTATCTGAACGACCTTACGGTTGTAAACCTGTGGGTTGTAAGTGGGTGTTCAATAAGAAGCTAAAGCCTGATGGTACGATTGAAAAGTACAAGGCACGGCTTGTGGCCAAGGGCTACACCCAGCGTGAAGGCGAAGATTAATTTGACACCTATTCACCTGTTGCTAGACTTACCACCATTCGAGTACTACTATCCCTGGCTGCCTCCTATGGTCTGATCGTTCATCAAATGGATGTAAAGACAGCTTTCCTTAACGGAGAGTTGGAAGTGGAAATCTACATGGATCAGCCTGATGGGTTTGTGGTAAAAGGTGAAGAAAGAAAGGTGTGCAAATTGTTGAAATCTTTGTATGGGCTGAAGCAAGCACCTAAGCAATGGCATGAGAAGTTCGACAGAACTCTAACTTCTGCGGGCTTTGTCATTAATGATGCTGATTGGTGTGCTTATTATCACCATGGTGGGGGAGATAGTGTTATATTATGCTTGTATGTTGACGATATACTAATTTTCGGAACAAGCATGATAGTGATAAATGAGGTCAAGTCTTTTCTATCAAAGAGCTTTGATATGAAAGATCTCGGACAAGCTGATGTGATCCTGAACATTAAGATAATTAGGGATGAGAGTGGGATTACGTTGACGCAATCACACTACACTAGTAGAAAACAGGGCTTTGGTTTAGGCCTCTCCAGCCCATTAGTCTCGGTTGTGCCACGAACCGGGACCCATGGCGGTCATACGTCCCGATTCGTGCGCCCGGGGGGGCCGGCCGGGCCTCGAGGGACATTGGTCCCGGTTCGTCTGGGGGCATATGTCCCGGTTCCAGACAAGAACTAGGACCAATAGGCCTCGCTCCTGGCCCACAACCACTAGTCCCGGTTTGTGGCTCAACCCGGGACGAAAGGCTGGCCATTAGTACTGGTTCCAGCCACATACCGGGACTAACGATTTGGCTATATATACCCCTCGCCGGCGAGCAAAGCACTACACTGGTTCTCTGTTTTTTCGAGGAGGGCAAGGGGAGGGCGTTCTCGTGCTCTAGCTCACCTCCAATGCACATGATGTGTTCGATGAAATGCCCGAGCCACACTACTTAAGCTTTCTCCTCTCCAAACTCAACCTTCAAGCTCCGTTTTCCTCAAGATTTGTCTAGGTTTAGCGATTTATCACGTCTCGTACCCGTCTTCACCACCGTCGATCGCCCACGCCAATCTCGTCGCCGGCACCACCGTGGTGAGCCTCTTGTTCTTATTTTCTTTCTAAAATAAAATAATTCTTACGTTTATGATTAGATATATACTTGTCTAATTTTCTTATTGCTTTTTATTATTGCTTTTTATTATATAGTGCGATGGTTATGGTACCTGCACATGTCGGCCCTCGTCCTGTCTATGATTCAGATGTGGTATATATTATCCTTTACAACTATTTGGTTCATTTTTTGTTTATGACAATTATGACACCCAACGTGACATATTTATTTATCTAGGAGGTAGTTGAACCGGAAATTCGTACCGACCCTATTGTCGAGAGGTTAAATTTAGTTGAAGAAGAAAACAATAACTTGAAGGAAAATAAAAAGAATTGAGGAGGAGAAGATGCTATTGGAGTTGCATGTTGCGGATGTCATCAATGATAACAAGATCAAGATGGATGCAATGCACTTGAAGATTAGAAAGATTAGAAAATATGCAATTGATACCGAGGCTTGGTATCATTATGCCGTTGGTTCAATTGTTACCTTCGTTGCGATTATGATCGCATTTGTTGTTGCATTAAAATGTTTTACATAGTTTCAATGTATGCCTTAGTTAGATGCTCTGGAGAGTTGTATAATACTTTGTATAACCAAATTTATACGTGAGTTTCTTAACCAAATTTTACTTGTTTCCTTTCCTTATTTCTTTTCTTCCCAATTTGACAACTTTGTTATAATTTCCAGTTTATCTCTATGCTCCGATGGATGTACGCAAGATATTTGATAATGCTTTCTATAATGGTGGGGTTGAGGAGCTAACCATGGATGAACAAGATGAGTACATCTCCTTTCTTGAAGATGTAACTGGCTTTGCAAGCAAATCTTATACTCCATATGTTCCATTTGTTCTCGAGTTGTTGCCGGTATATGTATCAAACTATATCATGGTGAGATTTTTTACTGTTCTGTCACTACTTCATCATTTTCAGAAATCTTTTGACCTAATATTAACTATACCGAATTACTAAGTATTTTACTCATATGTTTTCAACAGAAAATCCCGAAAAAATGTGTGCCTAGATGGATGCCTTCTAGAGGCGATCTTACAGTTGTGGATGCCGGCGGCCATGGGAAGAACTCTTCAAGACTGACTACTCCACTGAAAGTGAACGTGATGGTGGCTCCTTAAGAATAAAGAATTGGAAACGGATAGTGATTCGGAAGAATATAAAAGATTGGGACAAGGTCTTCTCCATATTACATTATGGAAATGATGGTGTCTTTTGGTTTTTTTATATTTACCCTTGTGAGGATGAGCAGTCTCATAGGTGATATATATGAGGAGTCGAGGTATAATATTATGGAAATGGAACTTTGTGTTTGATATTAGCGAAGTTAAACAAAGGACCTTTGTGTGTTGGATATTAATTATGATCATGATGATATATATGAGATGAATCCTTTCTCTCCTAGATGGTGATAAGAGAGTACACAACTCTTTTTATTAGCTAGCTAGAACAATATATGAAACCCCTAAATTAACCCCTGCAAAAACCCCTAAACCCCCCACCATTTCAAAAAAAAAACTACCCGTCCCGGTTGGTGGCACCAACCGGGACAAAAGGCCCTCCCTCCTGGGCAAGCCACAGCGGCCACGTGGAGGCCCGTCTGTCCCGGTTCCTGGCCCAACCGGGACTAAAGGTTTTGGCATTAGTAACGACCCTTTAGTCCCGATTCCGGAACCGGGACAAATGGGCCTCTAGAACCGGGAAAAATGGGCCTTTTTCTACTAGTGCTATGTTGAGAAGGTCTTGAACCTCTTTGGTTTTATAGACAGCAAGCCTTCTCCAACACCCTATGACCCCAGTTTGACACTTAGAAAAAAATAAGAAAGAATCAAGAGATCAACTAAGATATTCTCAAGTGATCGGTTCACTCATGTACCTTGCGAGCGCGACGAGGCCCGACATCTCTTTTGTTGTGAGAAAATTGAGCAGGTTCATGTCTAACCCGGGTATTGATCATTGGCATGCACTTGAAAGGGTCATGCGCTATCTGAATGGTACAATGAGTTATGGGATTCACTATTCAGGGCACCCTGCTGTGCTTGAGGGATATTGTGATGCGAACTGGATCTCAGATGTTGATGAACTCTATGCCACAAGTGGATATGCGTTTCTTCTTGGTGGTGGCATAGTATCATGGAGGTCTTGCAAAAAGATCATATTGACGAGGTCAACCATGGATGCAGAACTTGCTGCTTTAGATACAGCTTCTATTGAGGCAGATTGGCTGCGTGAGCTCTTGATGGACTTGCCGGTGGTTGAGAAACCATTACCGGCCATCCTTATGAACTGTGACAACCAAACGGGTATTACAAAAGTGAACAGTGCTAAGGATAATGCGAAGTCATCAAGACACGTTAAAAGACGACTGCAGTCTGTCAGGAAAATGAGAAACTCCGGAGCAATAACTGTCTCGTATATACAAACAGACAAAAACCTGGCATATCCCTTTATAAAGGGACTATCACGAAATGTGATAGATAGTGCATCGAAGGAGATGGGGTTGAGACCCATGAGCGTTACACCATAGTGGTAACCCAACCTATGTGATCGGAGATCCCGTGAATTAGGACCTAGGAAAAACAAGGTTGTGGTGTAACTGAGGAGAGTTTTTATCTAACCCTCTCTATGTGAGATGCATAACTCTCAAATTCTGTAATGTAGGTTGGCGACATGCCTTAATGTGTTTCTGTTGGCTATTCATAGAAAAGGTGCTATCCTACAAAGCAACCTTGAAAGAACACACCTATATGAGTCTAACTGTTAAACGTTGCAGTCTATGAGGTTTGGGTGATCTCTAGAAAACTCATGAAGAGACCAGGGAGTATGACGTATATGCTCCACCCGCAGGGTAGGCTACTGGCAGCCACGTACTGGTTAAGACTTTGAGTGAATTCTATTGGCACCAAACTTGCAATTCAAGGTTCGTCCATTGTTCAAGTTGCTGATAGATGTAGCTTGAAGTTTTAGGCGGAAGTTCAACTTAACAGTCTCTGCTGAAACACTGGTATATGAAACAAGAATCGAGGTTTGGCAAAATCTCTAAATGGGAATTTGAGATCTGGTGGGGGATTGTTAGAATATTGGGCCCATTAGTGGGCAGCCCATATAAGCAAGCCTGAGAAATCTCAAATTGACCCATGTGCAATGGCAGAATTTTGGAGGTGCATGTGGTGCTAAAGTTTAGTACCACCCCGCTAGTTTTCGGAGAGAAACACCTATTTATAAGATGGAGTGCATACACACTTGGTGTGCTAGTAAAAAGAGAAGGCTCTCTCTCGCGCCCGCCGCCGCCGTCAGTCCGTCCGTCTCGTCACGACGCGTCGTGCCGCGGGTTGCGGGAAGGCCGCATCGAAACACCAGAACCAATCTAGGTTTGCCACACCTCGTGCCTTGCGCCGCCACCATAGTCTACTTCATCCCGAGCGCCGGCGTTTGGGAGAGCAGGTCTCCGAAACCAGTCGCCTTTGTGATCCTATACGGGAGAGGGCGAATTAGGTTTTTGGGAAGCGCTCTGCGCGACTTCTTGTTGCTTCCACCACGGGTCGTCTTCCAGCCGGATCCGCGGATCGTCTCCGCAGGCGTCGTATTTTTCGACCTGTCATCAACAACGTCATCGTCAACAACCTCACCGCCGATCTCGCCGCGATGAACTTGTCTGCTTCCTCTGCAAACGTTCGGTACGTGCGGCGTATTCCGAACTATATGTTTACTATGTATTTGTTGTCGTATGTGTTGCTACTGTTCATGTTAATCAATACATCTAGTATGTTCGTGTTTCACATGTTAATAGCTGTTGTAGTCATGTGTAATATTCTGGGATTAATCATGAAATTATTGGCTAATTATCCAACAGACTCTAGCAGTACACAAGATATATTCACATATAAACCAACAAATAATAATCGTATGCTCAACATACATCTAAAGCCCACACATATAAGTTTGTAGGTAGTGACAAAGAACTGAAATCTAATACTTTTATAAAATCATACTCTAGCTAACATATATAAGTTCATAGATAACAACAAAGTTCTTAAATCTAGGAAATCATACTAATCAAATAAAATAATACAAAGTATCAAGGAATTAATGCGTATGGGTTTCATCGGTGCATTAGCATCTCATTCTATCAGATTAAAAGAAGCGGATAATTAACCGCTCCTCCAACCAGACTCATCTTGCATCAACCGCTCCTTCAACCAAACTCCTCTTCTTACCCAAACATCTTCATTCTCCTCAAAGCCAGGGCAGCGGTGGACGCACAACGATGTAATCATTGAACTCTGCAAATGTTTCTTGCTCGTCATTAGGTAACAAATAGGTACGCACGATTGGATTTCTTCTACTTTTGTCATCTCCGCTTACAATTTGGGGACATATTTGTGTCTTGATATTCTATTTTGCTTGGTCTAATCCCGTTGTGTAATATCCCAAAACTTCCCAAGTTTTGGAATGTTGATTAAATAAATTACTTCCTCCGTATCAAAATATAGACATTTCTGTGAGCTATTTTACCGTATAAAAACGTCTTACATTTTGATACAGAGGTAGTAATAGGTAGTATTGTGTGAGTTGCTTTGATTTTCAGCAGAAATTAAAACTTTATAAGTCTTGGTTCAAAGTAATTCAAACCATATCATGCAAATTAGATTAGCATACCTATCCAACAAAAAATATTATTGGTTTAAAATTTTGTTTAACTCAAAAGGATTTATAGTATTCATTTGGTTATTTTCAAACCATATTTAAATAAGTGAGAATAATATGACTTTCTCAAATATGGTATTTGGATTTTAATTTGGATGTTGATCTTAATTAAATTAAAGAGAAGAGATGATATGATTTCTCCACAAATATTGATGGGACTATTTAATATGTCTCATTTGAATATTGGTATCTTCTAAAATCATTTTTTGGTAATTATAAAACCCTAAAATAAAATTTAAGGAAAATATAATTACCTTAAATTATTTATTAAAATAAAATTTTATTTATGAAATTTATATGGAGAGGGAAATATCGTTCCTAGATTCTATATAACTTATTGAGTGTATGTGCATATCTTTGGGTTTTGTTTTTAAAAGGTTTGACAATTATAAAAGGACATAATCATTTCTGTTTAAATACTAATATAGGAAAATTATCTCAAAATCATAAAACATTAAATTTTACCACACCCCCCACCACATTTATCCCATTCTCTTATCTCTTTCCACATACTCCCTCTACTGCCGATTTGGGTTAAGCTCACCTCTCTTTCCCTTCTTTTTTTCACTTGGCCTAGTCTCTTCCTGTAAGGCCCATTACAAACAAATTGAGCAGCTGAGGACTGAACTAAAGAAGTATCTCCCCTTTCTTTTTCTAAAATCTGATTTCAGGTTTCTAGGTTGGCAATTGAGCACAAGGCTCCTTGGAAAATATTCAACCCCTTTCCTCATAGGGAATTGGAACTTAATGTGACATTTTTCATGTCAATAATAACATCTATCCTTCTTAGGAACAATCTTTCTAAGATAATAAGACATGAAGAATTGCATTCTATATTCTTTATAATGAAATAAACGTGGATATTTTTTTATTATAAATGATAGGAATGTCATAAATTCTCCCCCAAGGTTTCTTAATTGAATTAGATAAATGCAAACTTAAAGAACATTAATTCATATTTTTAGTCCAAGCACATCGCATAAACCTTTAGGCATGGTAGAAAAACTAGCTCCCAAATCACACATAGCATTGCGTTCCTAGTTATTAATGGTGGTCTTGATAGTATATTCCCAAACATCCTATAATTTCCTAGGTATAGAAACTTCTTGTACAAAGAATTCTTCCCTAAATTTTAAAACAACTTCATCAATATGTTGGTTGTTTTTTTATTTTCTTCTTGTTCAAGACTTTAATAATTACCTTCAATATGAGAGCAGTCATGAAAATCAAAAGCATTACCATAAAAAATATTGGGATAAATACTATCTAAAGTCATGACCTTTCCAAACCCACCTTCGATAGTTTATCACAAGACCCACTCTCTTTAACATGTGGGATTTAAATTACCTAAAGTCGCGAACTCTACAAAACCCACTCCCTTTAACATCACCACTAATGTTTAACAGATTAGTCAATCCATCCTCCAAAGGGATTCCAATACTACTTAAAATTTTGATCTCTCCAATACCCCTCACATTGTTAGTTTCCACATCTTTAGCCTCTCTTTCTTGTTGCTTTTTTTCATGCCTAGCCATAAGCATAGCAAGCATCCATCATTGTTATCAATGGTTACTTATATAGATATAAAAGAATCTAGCATATAATCTTTAGGCATAAGTCTTCTCTTAAGCATCTCAACATCATGAACCAAGTTATCAATTTTATGTGATATGGTGTCTAGTTTCTCCAACTTTTTCTTAACCGTGGAATTGAAATTCTATTTTCTAGCAATACATTATTTAATAAAACTTTACATGTGTTATATGTTTTTGTTAGCATAATATTTTTTATGATGTCATCTAGCATAATTATAACCAAAATTGTTCCTATAAGCATTGTTACTAAAATTATTATATTAACAAGGTTTACATCCACTTGATCATTATATTTTTCAACAAGTGCGACAAGAGAAACATGCTTAGAATAATTAGCATCATGCTTAGAAGAGAGAAATGGAAATCATCATATCATCCAAGCAAGAAATCTTCTCATAAAAAATCACCTTCTTAACAATTGGAGCTCTTTCGATGTATTTTGATATCATCTCATTAATAATCTTGGTATAATTCCTCAAGGAGATATCTAGAAAGATGTCGCATGCAACATACTCTAGAAATTATGTATACATATAGTTAAGGCCAACACATAAATTTTGCGAAATCATTCACTCGCTTAAACCATGTGTAGGACAATTCTTAGTCATTGTTTTTAATATTTACAAAACATGAGCTACATGCTTATGAAAAAGTCATTTAAAATTCATGATAAGATTCCTTAATTAAGTCATTTTAGTAGGACGATAATATTTTTTAATGGATGCATATTTATATCCTATCTATATCTTTTATAAAGAAAAACCCCACTAAGATGCATTTAAGGTGTTTATCTCAACATGCAAGCTATCCACATCATCCACTATTGTATCCAATCATTTGACCATGTCATCCACTAACAAAACTCAAGTAACATGCATTTGTGTTATCTATCTCAACATGCAAGCTAACCACAAAACTCACTATTGTAGTCAATAATTTATCTATGTCATCCACTTTCATTTGCATGCATCTTATACCCTTTCAATTTATATTATAGAGTTTTTATAAAAAATTCCACTGCAACGCGCAGGGTATTCTTCTAGTATACCTAAAATGGTGATCCCCACTAATTTGTTTATCTCAACATGCAAGCATGCCACATCACCACACAATTATCGATGAATAAATCTCACTTTAACATGCAACCATGCATGAGACAAGACCCACCACCACATGCAACCATGCATGAAAAAATATTTTTCATTTTTTGCTATACATAATCAAATATAATATATTTATAGTTATATATATTATAACTATACATAATCAAATATAATAAGTTGTATGTATTTTTAAAATTTTGATTCATGTGTTATTAATCTAAATAATTAATTTTTTTGAAACATACGACGACAGATTCCCGCAGCAACGCGCGGGGTATCATTTAGTTTAGTATACGAATTGATACTATTCTTAGGAAGAGATCGCAACCATCACTTAGCCCTATATCTTAATGAGAAATGAAAAAGTTTTAACATGAGAACATCAAGTTTTACTTTTTTTTTATAATTATGCATATCCCATAAGTGAAAAACAACATCTTCATTATAAAGACCAGATAATTGTTCTTTCATGAAAAAGTTCAATAACGAGGGCTTAATTATATTCGACATTAGTGGTTGGGGGTGTAATATGTGTGCTAACCAATTCATCATTACTTTTTATTGAAAAGTCACATCGTTTGGTATTTAAGCGAAAGTGGACATGGTTTCAATCCTAAAACAAAAGTAACTACTTGTTGAATAAAATTGTTTTTGTGACTTTTCAGTTTTGAGGAAAGCAGGAAAGAAAAATAACACTAATAAAATTAATCAAGCAAGGTACACACTGATCAATGTTGAAAGTAGGGATGAATGTATTCGGATTCATAGTTTTACTACTGAAATTCTAGTTAACAAAATATAACATGGTATAGTGAAAAAATACAATTACGGATCAATTAAATTGCACTGTATATGTGTATGATTATACATGGCATAATTGCATATAGATAAGATAACACGTCTGAACATCCATAGAATGTTAATCCAACATCATCTATGGCTAATATTCCACTCCAAGACCTCTATCGAGCATGCATCTCGAAGTATTAAGTATAACAGAGTATTACACCAACCATGATGACATGAAGTAGATAGTATATATATTTTTTTCACCTTGCTTTGAAAGGATAATTATTCAAATAAAATATTGTGCTTTGTTGTAATAACACAATACGAGCCTTGTCCACGTACTTTCTATCACCGTGGTACATTACTTGCAAGATCGAACCCAACCAACATATACAAGTCCCTCTTGGAGATCATTCAAATAAACATGGACAGTTCTAGACTAATATAATTCCCTCTTCGTGATCATTCATACAAACATGGACAGTTCAAGACTAATACAATTCCCTCTTGGAGATCATACATATATATATGTAAATTATGCAACAAAAGAACTCATATTAATCCATGAATAATATATATATATATATCCCCTAGGTTGAATCATGGAGGAACAGAGAGGTGCAACCGTGGAAAAATTCCTTGAAAAATATAGTTAGGGGTATATAAAGGTGGAAGCATCGATATGTAGTGAAAATTTATGACATGGTGCCCACACTGCCTTAAGCGTGCGCCTTGGGCACAGATAGTTGACCCCCACCCACCCACTAATGTGGAGCCAGGCACCCCCAAAAACTTCTTAATGCAAAAAACTTTTCTATGAATTTTTGGAATTTGTTTTGTTTACATAAAATTGATTTTCCTCAAAAATTCTATAAGCAACAGGAAGCACCAACTAACACTAGGGGACTGAATTAATAAGTTATTCCAGAAAATTAATAATATCACAATACAGTAATAATGTTGTCGTGATGATGTTAGTTACCAATCGTTTTATTCCGATTAAATGAAGTCAATTTTGATGGTGCCATTTCTAAGGCATGCCTTGATTCCTCCCCACTATCGGTCCAGTTCGATGGACATCATGGTATAAGTTAGCCGAATGGACTTTAGGATGCAAGCCCAGGTGAGTGTTCTCCAAAAGAGGACCCATGTCGTTTAAACAGGTTAGGCGGAATCTTTGATATGGATTGATCCTAGAGGATCCCTTAGTCACCTCCATATATTTAATTATTTATACATGGAAGGTAAAAAATAAAGCTTGATCATGATGGTGGTTAGTGGCTTTGTGGGGTGAGGTCCTTGGAAGGAGGCGAGCTTAGAGGTCAATGTTGAGGATTAGTGGCGGAGGATGGAAATTTTTTGAGGTAGAGAGGACTCTAACAATGCACACACGAGAATTCACTTGTTCTTGATGAGTGCCATGTGCCATAACACTGTCAATTGGATTGGAGCTACTGCCACTACATTGTAGATGCCAAGCTATTTTCTACTAATGTCAGTAATATTCAAAAAATTATACCTCTCCATTTTTCCTTTGCTAGCTCCTTCTTTTCCATGTCCATCTTCAGGTTTTTTAAGTCCCCAGCAATGGTGTGCACCATCCACCATCGACAAGGCCGCTAAGCCCATGCTCCTTCATCGGTGCATGCTGCTCGACCTTTGTGGATGTGTCCTACACAACTATGGACTGGTCCCTTGGACCTAGAGAGCTCGTGGGGCTTGCTCTCCGTTGACCGCCACCTTGTTGCACCACCTTTTTTGCTGTTAGCCGCTAGGGGTCATCACATGTCCTTGGCTTAGTCGGCTCGGACACTCGGTACATGTTGTGAGTTGTGTATTGCATCGACACTAGCCTAGAAAGGGTTGTTCGCGCTGATGAGCGCTCAATGCTAGCCTAGAAAGATATAGTCTAGCAGCCAACACAAGCTCACAACCCAAACAAAGGTGGCTCGCGACCCATTGTCAAACATAACACCCCTTCTCTATTTTCTTTTCAATACAACGATGTTTTCAATCTAGTAACAATCGAGGCATCGAGCGATGTATATGAATACCTTTTTTGCAAGAAATCAAGGTAGGGCGGCTGCCCTATAAGAGCCTTCGCTAGTGACGAGGATCGTCGGCCGCCACATCGTCAACATTGAGAAATATCGTGGCAGTTGGAGGTTTTTTTTCGAACATGTGGTACGTTGTTTCCACGTGTGTTACGCGAGGGGCAACTTGCAATTTGCCTTTTTGTGTATGGCCTATATGAAATTTTAATTTTCGTGTGACCTCGATTGTAAACCGCATTGTGTTCTAGAGGCTTTGGTTAACATAATGCAAGTGCTAATGTGTTAAAAACATGAAAAACATAGAGAGCCACTAGCAGCTTAGTGAACTATGTTCAATTAGCATGCTTGCGACACTTTACCAGATTCCAGCCATATATTTATACACGGAAGGTAAGAAAGAAGGCTTGATGATTCACCAAACCCTAGTACTATAGCTGGCTAGCTGCTATTTAGCTAGGGCAATTATCCATGCCCTTAAGTATAGAGCATACTAGAAGCGAAAGCCGCGCTTTGCTGCGGCGCTCCATCATACCGACAAAGTAAACAAAGATTTGATTGGTGGAAAAAACATAAACATATTTATCGGCGAGTCATGTACTCTATGCACTTCATATTCATGCCGTGTGCTGTCAGTACAATCAAGACCATTTACTATTTGTGATATTATTGTCAGTACAATCAAGACCATTTACTATTTGTGATATTAGTGGATCAAGCTATGTAGCACACAAATGACAACTTGGTTAGCATCTCAAAGGAGACCATTGATAAACAAAAATAATATGCAAAAGTTGAATATTAAGCAATTCTAGGCCTCACAAGGCACTGACTAAATGACAGAAGGTGCAGCTAGGCATCTCAGGCCAGACATCACCTTGTGCATTGGAGCAATCTGGAATGAACAACTGATGTTAAACTTTAAACAACACTTGTTGACATTTCAAGTATCTATACATCCATTTGACATTGTAGAAGATATGGGCACAAAAAACAGATCTCCCAATGGTAAAAAAATCTTAGAGTGTGTAGACAAGCATTTCAGCTTGACACCTTTTATATTGCATCGACCGAGAAAGAACTATTGATGCCAAATGTCCAAATAAAATTGCTTTACCGTATTGAGGTTGTACAAAAATCGTCTATTATTGCGAAAGGTCCCCTATGTGACAAATGACAACAATCGGTAGAATATACTGCATATACTCACCAGACATGTTCATCAATGAAGATGATGTCATGATGCATAAGGTGATCCTCCCACACACACACAAGCTATGCATGCACGGATAGTGACACGTTTCCTAGTTGAACTGGCACGTGACAAAAGCAAGCTGGGCTCCCAAATGTATATATATCAATAGTGGATAATCATAGTAAACACTTCCTAATTTAAAAGTTTCGTAGCAAATACCTTAGAAATACATTATAGAGATATTCCAGATAACCCTCCCTCCAGCACAATTATTCGTGTGCTTAGACATGTAAATGTGCAAAAAGATAAACCAAGGGTTCAGTTCATATACATTCAGTTTACCTTACATTCTCCAAAATCAGTATAACAGTTACTATCACTACCACATTTTTTTATTACGATAGATGTGAACTTGTGAAGACAACTGTTTTAGCAGGCATGTTCAACCCCTAGAAACCTAAGGAAAACAATCTCACATTGATTTGATGCTGCTACTACAGGGTGAAAGATGCACTCCAGGAAGTGTAAAACAGTAGTTCTCTGACTTTCCATAGTTCAAAAACTAAACAAAAGTCCCTTTAGGGACGGCATTCCAAATGATTCTACATGTAAATCGATAAGTGAGTGTGAGTTGAACATCAAGTGAAATAGTCAGGTTAAATGTCACAACATTTCAACAGCAAATAGAGCTTTCACAAGACCTTCTTGGAAGAGTAATTTCACCGGCTCCTTAATTATTGGCAGCAGTCTAAAATGGTGTGCATGGCTCCTTAATTAAATAAATACCCATATTTAAGAAGAGACAACATCTACTATATAGCAAGTTAACCTCTATCTTCTATCCTTAAACTGAAAATAGTAATACGGAAAACATGTTCAATGCCATCCTTTTATTCTTCAGTGTTGAAATCAAGTTATACCATCCACCTTGCATGGTACTCACATTCCCTTCTATTAAAAGTCTAAAACTGAAAATAATGATAGCTCCATGATCATCTACATATTAGCACTCATAAAAAGTTACCAGGGATATCACCACCAAAACATTAGGGAAAACACCTGAAAAAAATGTTCTAAAAGTAAGACACGAAAAGGAAGAAATTGCTTTTGGAGGATGAGCTCCATGGAGGCCTCCAAATGCAAAATTCAAAATTCGTGAAATTTCATATTTTTACATTTAAAAAAAATTGAAAAAAATACAGAGATAGATGGAGGCAAAATGAACAAGTGTGTAAAATTTCAGGACGAAATACTAAAAAATGAGGGTTGTGCAAAAAAACAAATATGGGACTTTTTAACACATGATACTATTCATCATCCCAGACCATGAATTTGTCTTTATTTCATCCTGAAACTTTTATACACATACACCTCACATCCTTGTTTATTTGTACAATTCTGTCAGATTTTTTGGAAACCAAAATTTTTTAATTTTGAATTTTTCAAAAATTTGGCCTCCATAGAGGCTGAGATCCAGAACGACATACTCATGAAAAGGAGTCTACTTATCCGCAGCAACAACTCCATCCAGACAGGCTGCCAGAGTTCTGCTAGAATGCCAGTCACTGATCTGCTTTGCTCAAGTAAGAGTGTAAGACCTTGAGAAACTATTATTCATAGAAAGTGGTGTGCCAGCAAGGTGGGATCAACAACTGCATAAGTGAGCAGCAGATTAGTCAATGCAATACAAAGCGAACACATGGATGCACAAGATAGAATGATGTACATCCATAATTGTGGATTTCACATTAATAGAATGAACACAGAGATTATAAATAGTATATAATTCCTATATCCATTTGTCCATTGCTCGGCTCATAGTCCCTCGTATATTTAGGTACTTATGAAAATGCAAGCATGTGTTCCTGGATATTCAAGTAAACATGGTTGCTTATTTCAAAGTTCCATCACAGCTACGTAAGATGCCCAATATTGCAATAATCTTAGGGCTAAAACACAACATAGGTAACGCTACTAAACTGACCTTCCATAGAACAAGAACAGAGCATTTCCGTCAGTTGCCAGCGAGGAAAGGATCAAGGGTAAGGGGGGAACATGCAATTGTGACACTCGTCGGATAAAACAATTGATACACTTTTGTTGGCCAAGAAACAAAGGGAGCAACAATGTTGGACCTTGTGCAACACAATATAGCGGAAGACTTTCGAGATATGTCCTTTAGAAGTTTTTCTTCCATGGCCTCAGCGGATCACACATAGGGTATAAAATCAGTTCTCAGTATAGCAGTTTATGTTTCTTTGTTTATGGATCAACGATGTGTGCATCAATCTGGATGATGAAACAAGAGCAATAGTGTAAAAAGTATGAGAGAAAATGGGTGTTTTATGTTGGCTATTATGATATCTGGTAGGTAGTTAGGTACTGATAACAACATTTAGTTTTACAAAAATTAGGCAGTCTAAAAATGGTGTAGACAGGAAAATATATATCTAAGAGCAAGAGGGTTGACCATGTTTAAAAAAAAATTGTATGTGAATTTTTTTTATTTCTGCTTATCAATTAGATATCCACAACATAACTTTCTATCTGTTTATATAATTTAAATTTATTCTCTTACTACAATATTAGAGAGACAATTGGTGAATGAACAACTTATTCACGCCGCTAGCATACATTACACTAATACCAGAAAACAACATAAATCATATTATAGTAAGATGCTGAACAAAAAAGGACGGTGCTGATGATAGGGAAAAAGCTTCACAAAATCATGATTTTTTATTAAATCGTGAACACACACACATGGATATTAAGATGAGATATGACAGTACACATAGACTAACCTGAACCTGGACGGTAGCCATTGCAAAATGTGAGCTTTTGGATTCCCCAAGTCAACACACTAGAACAAAATATCCAGTCTTTGGATTTACATCATCTGAATCAAATGAGGAGTAAAAACCAAGCACCAATTAGAGTCCGAAGCCAGTAGTAGACAGAGGGTGGAGGGAGGAAAAAAATCTATAACAAGGTAGAATGAGGAGCATCCTATGAATAACCAACCCACAAAAACAAATTTCTGGTCGTTCGATTGACAACCCCTACATCTATTTCAGAGTCATCACTACCCAGCACCCACCATCTTCCCAAACGTAAACATGAACAGGAAGAAACTAATGGAGACGAAGCAAACAAGAATAGAGAAAACACACCAGTACTGAGAAGCGGGGGGGACGTTGTACTCATCAACGACATCCCTATCCCTGCTCCGGATCCTCCTACTCGGCCGTGGACGCTAACACGACGGGATGTGGGGAGCTCTCCCCATGGGCTTCCTCCCTACAGCGCGGCGGCGAGGTGCCGATAAAGCAAAGATGGCGGTAGCACCTACCCGCAACTAATACAACGGTAGCAGCACTCCAACTGAAAAAATAAAACTAAATAGAGGGGAACGAAGCCTATATCACTGCGGCCTAAGGCACAAGAGAAAGAAAGTTGAGGAAGAAGACCGCCACCGCTCCCACCGCACCGACCACAGGCGGCCACGGGACTGGGCTAGAAGCTCCAGCTCCCCTCCGGTGACGGCACAACTCTAGTGCGACCCAAATCGAGGCCGCTGAATCGATTTCCCACAGCGGCGGTGCCCAAGCAGATGCACAACCAGGAGCAGCCCCACCCGCGGCTGACGAGCGCCACCAGCAGGAAGAACGGAAGCGGAGAACAGGAGGACTGCTCGCCCCACAATCCACAAATTTCGCCCACCTCCCCTCTCCTTCTCGTATGAACCACCGACCATCAATCCACACGCGGCGAACAAAGAAACTTCCAGCCGCCACGCTGCGTCTTTCATCTTTCACAAGGGAAACCCAAAACATCTTAAAGCATGGCCCCACAAAACAGTGCAGTCCCGCGAGGACGACTGGGTCAAAATCGAATGCCCAAATCAGCAATGTTGCCTTCAATTGAATGTGGGCTCTTTAAATCTAGGGAGCATAGTAAATTTAAGGATAGCCGTTAACTTAAAGTAGACGTTAGCCATCACACTTGCATTCATGTCCCAAACCCATCTCTATCAACGATATCAATTTACATACGCGATCATGATGTCGTGTTACCTCAAGACGTTTTGTCAAAACCCCAACTTGGGTAAGTGCTAGGGTTTGAGTGCCCCTTTGCATCATGTGAAAATTTCAAAAGAAATTCAAAAATGGGGAAAAGAAAAGCCCTAGAGAATTTAATTCAAATGGCCAGACAAAAATTTCTTCCAAAAATTCCTCTTTTATTTTTGAAAAGTCTTATAAATAAGCATGATCACATATAAAGTGAAGTGGGTCCCACTGCATGCTCCAAGATTTCTCAAAAAATCCAAACAGAGCTTGGAAATTAAATAATACCCCTATTTGATTTGAAATTCAAATTATTTGAATTTCAAAAATCCTCAAGCTTTATAAGTGGCTAGCTATATGCATTACAAGTCCACATAAAAGTTTTGGGAATTTAATAAAATGCCTAGCTATTTTTTTTGCAAGGCACAACAAATAGTAGAAAATAAACAGAAAAGAAATAGAAAAGAAAAGAGACAAAAGGAACTGCCCCAACTTACCTATAGCTGGCCCAGCAGCAGCCCAGCCCAGCCCACAAGGGGGCACATGCGTCTTCTTCCTCTGCCAGGAAGCCACGCAGGTCGCCGGCGAGCGACGTGCGGCCGCCAGGCAGCTGCCTGTCTCCCCCAGGCCACGTCCTGCCGTCCAGAGACGTCTGGGAGGTGCCCTGGTCCATTCCCCCCTCTGGGAGCCATCTCCCTTCTTCTCCCGCGTGTTTTCGTCGCCGCCCGTAGGCTCGCCGGAGCACGACCGTGCACACGCGCGGCCAGAGACCACATCAAGCCGCGCCACCTTGTCCATAGAGCTCTCCACTGTCGTCTTCATCTCCGTGCAAAAGGAATCGAGGCCGGAGCCCTTGTAGCCACCGGATTCGTCGACGAGCTGCCGCTGGACCCCGAAGCTCACCGCCACCGATTCGTCGCCATCGGGCCTCCTACGACCTCATCGACCGCACCGTTCAATTCCTGGTGAACACACGGCCAAAACCTCCCAAGACCCGTAGTCTTTAGCGCTGTTCTTCACCCTTTTCCATGTTCGCCGGAGAGCAGGGCCGCCACGGAGGTCGCTGATACGTCCAAAAAATATATATAATTTCTGCTTGCTCCATGCATGTTTTGTGTGATATTGCTATGATCTAGATACACTTTCATACACTTTTGATCATATTTGGACGAACCTATTAACTCAGTGCACCCTAGTGCCAGTTCCTGTTTTTTGCTGTTTTTCTATTTCAGTTTCCCCCCATATAAAAAGTTCCAGAAAAATTCCGGGAAAAATACAGGAAAAATCAGCGTACAGGAAGCTTCGCGAAGAGCCCGAGAGGGGCCAAAGAGGAGCCAGGGGGCCCAAGCGGCCACGCGGCGCGGCCCCACCCCTGTCCGCGCCAGGGGGCGCCTGGGGCCCCTGGTCCACCTCTAGCTTCCCCCTTTGCCTATTTATTCTCCGTCACGGGGAAACTCCGAAGACAGAATCCTTTTCGCAAACTCGCCTCTGTTCCGCCGCCGCCGCGCTTCCGAGATCGGGAGCACCAGAAGACCTCTTCCCGGCACCCTGCCGGAGGGAGGATTGACCTCCGGGAGTCTCCTCTCCACCATGGATGCTCCCCGGATGTCTCGTGAGTAGTTTTCCTTGGACCATGGGTTCGTGATCAGTAGCTATGTGATGTTCTCCTCCCCTATTTGATCTTCATTGTTTAGACCTCGTGAGCTGCCCTACATGATCGAGGCACCTTTGTAATATTTCTGCTATTGCTATGTTGAGTTTGATGGGATCTGATGGATTATGAGATTATGTTCAGATTGTGATAGAGTAATATATTTGGTTTTTATCTCTTATATTTTTGTTCCTAAGTAATTCTTGCATGTTCTCCGTTGCTGTTTATTGCTTTGGCCAAGTAGTAGGTAGTGACTCCAAGAGGGAACGTTGTGCTAGATTGTGGGTTCATGCCCCCCGATGACACGCTTGAGTGACAGAAACATGAGTCTAGGGGATGTGTTGTTGCCACAAGGGGGAAAACAATGGTGCTTGTAACCGCAGTTACAAGGATTTTTTACTTTACGCAAAGTTCTTTTTATTGCAGTTGTATGTTGCTTTGGGTTTACACTTTGGGTGGGGCTCGCAACTTAATACCAGCGAGATGTTTTGGATAGATATCTCAAGGTGGATGATTAGTAGTAGATGCAGTTGGATTATGGTCTAAGCTTGGGGATGCCCCCATGCACCCCCTTCTCCATCAACAAATCATCAGTTCATCCTTCGTCTCACTATATTTTTATCACTTCATGCGTTATGTGCTATGCTTGGAGCGTCTCGCTCTTAGGTTTTGTTTTTAGTTTTCTTTAGCGTTGCTTTCTGTTCATAACAAGTTAGATCACTTCTTACTTTTTATGGCAGAGAAACACGCTCCAATTTCAAAATTTAGAACACATCATAGGATTTTTCCTGATTATCTTTTTGCTGTTGTGTGTTCTTTATCTTTTCATAGCTACAGCCATGTCTAGTTTTAGTCTTAGTTTGTCTTTAGCAAGAGCCTTGGATTTTGTTTAGTTTGTTGCTGGAACTCTTTTTAGTTTTCATGTTTATCTTGTTAAAGAGAGTTGGTTGTTGCACTGAGTTGTGTCTTGTCTTGAAAGTAGGTAATTAAGGTTGCTATTTAATTTTAGTAGTAGCTTGCAATAGTTTTGAGGTATTGTTGTGAGTAATGTTTGAACTGTTGGTGTCAAGAGCTCTAGCCTATTAGTGATAGGTGTCGTATTTTGGGCAATCCGTGTTTATTTTCAAAACCTACAAAACTAGTTGAGAACTCTAGCTACTAGATGGATCACTACTCTTTGGAGGGATCGAATATCAGAGAACACTCACGTACCATGAGTCGAGGATGCGCAAGGATAACCAAACCCACATACACTCCTCCTCGGGTTACTTGTCTCTTTGTGAACCTCCTTATTAGATTGAGAGTTACCGATAATAAGTGCATGAGTTCTTCGGACTAATGTAAGTATTGAAAGTTGACACTTCCACCTTCCCATATTTTGCTAGCCTCTCCCGTACCGTGCATTGCCTTCTTCTCACTCCGAGAGTTGGTTTCCACCTTCGCCGGTACTTCCAAACCCTTGGCATGATACGCTCTGTCATCATAAGCCTCCTTATATATTTCCTCAAAACAGCCACCATACCTACCTATCAAGGCATTTCCATAGCCTTTCCGAGTTACATTGCCATGCAACTTCCACCTCTTCATGACTTGATCTTCATGTCACACATGTTCCTGCTACACTGGCAGCGACATACATTGCATACATCATGTTAGTTACATCTTCTTTATGATTTTGAGTACCTTGTAAAGTGTGAAAGATCTCCTTTACCTTCTTGTAAAATAGACTGTTGCCCTTAAGTGAGGAAAAGATCCCAAAGTGGACACATTAAATGATCCAAAAGAGGACAAATGAGAGTTAAATAGAAAGAGCCATTGAGGCCACAAATAAATACAAAAAAAATAGAAAAAAGAGAAACAGAAATAAAAAGAGAGAAAGGGGCAAAACTACTATCCTTTTGAGAGATCCACACTAGTACTCCCTTTATATCCTTGCACTCCATAGAGATGATCATTATGCTTATAGGAGAGCTTCTTAGCTCGTATGTGCATCCGTTGCATGGCAATCCCTACTCCTCACATCATATCTATCATTTGGCATCTCTTGCCTATGATTGTCCTCATTGATGTGAGCCTTTCTTATCCTTTTTGTCTTCCTCCTCCGTACTTCTCTATTTGCCATTCAAAGTGTCAACTCTCGTGCTTACGCTCATCCATTGCATGAGTGCTCAAAATATCGAAAAGGAGTGGATCAAATTGACTTGTACCTGGCTAGTGGTCTGGGGACGAGTCAAGATAAGATTCCAAATAAGACCAAGTGTGAAACTTTAGTAGATTGAGTTCTCAACACAAAAATACTTTTTCTCGTAGTCCCTATCCCCCTTCTTGCACGCAAACACCATTTGGAGACATTCGAGTCACGGACAGCGAGAGCTCTTGCACCTAATGTTCTTTTGTTACTTGTTTCAATGCTAATATAGACTCTTGCATGTTATGACTTGAATTGAATCTCTAACCTTGATTTCTTTAATTTTCAAAGTTCTTATATGGTTGCTATCATGTCACCACAGAAATTATGCTGTTATCATTTACCTACTCGAGGACGAGCAGGAATTAAGCTTGGGGATGTTGATACGTCCAAAACGTATCTATAATTTCTGCTTGCTCCATGCATCTTTTGTGTGATATTGCTATGATCTAGATACACTTTCATACACTTTTGATCATATTTTTACTAACCTATTAACTCAGTGCACCGCAGTGCCAGTTCCTGTTTTCTGCTGTTTTTCTATTTCAGTTTTCCCCCATATAAAAAGTGCCAGAAAAATTCCGGGAAAAATACAGGAAAAATCAGCGCACAGGAAGCTTCGAGAAGAGCCAAAGAGGGGCCAGAGGGGAGCCAGGGGGGCCCAGGCGGCCACCCGGCGCGGCCCCACCCCTGGCCGCGCTAGGGGGGCACCTGGGGCCCCTGGTCCACCTCTGGCTGCCCCCCTTCGCCTATTTATTCTCCGTCACAGGGAAACTCCGAAGACAGAACCCTATTTCGCAAACTCGCCTCTGTTCCGCCGCCGCCGCGCTTCCGAGATCGGGAGCACCAGAAGACCTCTTGCCGGCACCCTGCCGGAGGGAGGATTGACCTCCGGGAGTCTCCTCTCCACCATGGATGCTCCCCGGATGTCTCGTGAGTAGTTTTCCTTGGACCATGGGTTCGTGATCAGTAGCTATGTGATGTTCTCCTCCCCTCTTTGATCTTCATTGTTTAGACCTCGTGAGCTTCCCTACATGATCGAGGCACCTTTGTAATATTTCTGCTATTGCTATGTTGAGTTTGATGGGATCTGATGGATTATGAGATTATGTTCAGATTGTGATAGAGTAATATATTTGGTTTTTATCTCTTATATTTTTGTTCCTAAGTAATTCTTGCATGTTCTCCGTTGCTGTTTATTGCTTTGGCCAAGTAGTAGGTAGTGAGTCCAAGAGGGAACGTTGTGCTAGATTGTGGGTTCATGCCCCCCGATGACACGCTTGAGTGACAGAAACATGAGTCTAGGGGATGTGTTGTTGCCACAAGGGGGAAAACAACGGTTCTTGTAACCGCGGTTACAAGGATTGTTTACTTTACGCAAAGTTCTTTTTATTGCAGTTGTATGTTGCTTTGGGTTTACACTTTGGGTGGGGCTCGAAACTTAATACCAGCGAGATGTTTTGGATAGATATCTCAAGGTGGATGATTAGTAGTAGATGAAGTTGGATTACGGTCTACTTATTTTGGCGTACTGCCCGTGCTTTTGAGCCTCTTCCTGTATTTTGTAGCATAGTTAGCATTGCGGTGCGTTTATAATCCTGTCAATTGCCCTTCTGTAGTTTGTTTACCTCGCATAGCAGTTTTATCGTCTTTTGGGAGAGAGACATCACTAGTGAACATCACGTATCCCGGTCCATATCCTTATTACTGTTTACACGCTATATTTACCTTACTGCTTTTACTTGCTATCATTATCCCTTGCGTTTTATCCTTTGTGAACAACAAGACCGGAGAGATTGACAACCTCTCTGAACTTCGTTGGGAACAAATTTATCTGTGTTTGTGTGCAGGTCCACGTCAGTTGCGCCGCTGACACCTACTTATGATCTCCGGAGTCCTACTGGAGACAAACCTTGGTATCTTCACCGAGGGAAACTTGTTGTTGCGCTACATCTCCACCTTCCACTTGGGGTAACCAACGAAGGGCCAGAAGCCATCAAGCGAATTTCTGGCGCCGTTGCCGGGGACTCTGAGTGCTAAGATAGGGGAGTTGCACACTACCCTTTACCTTTGTTTTTTAGTCTTGTTAGTTTATCTTTCATTTTTTATCTTTGTGTCTTTTATCAAAATTTACAAAAAAAAAATTATTTATCTTGCTGTTAGTAGTCCTCCTTGTTTAGATGAAAATGTTAGGACAAGGTGCTTTGCGGGAATCGGAAGTTCTCGATTTCCGTCAAAGGGGTGGAGAAAATATGAAGAAGGCATGGGACATAATTTCTGAAGCACATAAAAGAATTATGCCTTGGATATCTATAAAAAATGTGCTTAGAAATTTCTACCATGGTATTTTTAAGTGGTGTAAACACTCTCTTGACATTATATCTGAAGGAGATTTTCTAGAGTGTGATGAAGATAGGGTTCTTGAGATTTTGCATTGTCTATCTAGTTATTTTGTTTATGATCGTAGTATTGATACTGTCATAGATAGACTTGCCACTATTGAAAAAAGACTGGATGCTCTAGATTCGGGGAAAGTAGAGGAACTTAAGTCCAACAAGAAAGAAATTTTGGAGATAGATGATGATTGGGAGCCCTTTGTTAGGATTAGCATCTCTAACCAAGGCTTCCTTGCTCTTTGTGATATTGGATCCACAGTTTCTACTATGCCAAAAATAGTTTATGATTCTTTGAAGCTAGATATGGATAAATTATCATCTTATCATGAACATTCTAAGGGAGATATTTCAGAGATTAAAGGAAAGGTAAAAGAAGTCCAAGTTGCATTCCTTCATAGGACTGCACCAATGGATTTCTTCATCATGGAGCCAAACCAAAGTAACATTGTGCTCGGAAGAGACTTCCTCCGTGCTATGAAAGGCTTCATTGATATTGGTAATAGGCACATACTCTTACGCGGTATGGAGAAAGGTAAGTATCTCTTTCCTAGTAAGAAGAAGAATGAGCTTATTGAAAATCAATTTGAAGGTTTTTATGATTCTGATCTTGGATACCCTTGATTCTTCTTTTTGCTTTATGCCTAGCTAACGGCTTTAAAGAAGCGCTTTCGGGAGGCAGCCCGCAACGAATTTAGGTTTTTCTTTTTGCTTTTGTTGTGTCTTGATGATTGTTACTACTTTAGCAACATAATTGTATCTTTCTTTTTCAACTTTGTGCCAAGTTATAGGCTCTTACGGCAAGGGAAGTAAAAGTTGTGACATGCTGTCCAAAAAACAGATTCTGTCCTCGTGACCAGAAAAATTCCAGAAAAATCCCAGTTCATCTTTTTGAGCTGAAAGTTTTACACAGTATGCTCTATACAATTAAGAAACTTCCATATGTTCTGAGTTTTTTAATTTGAGTTGCAGAAGTGCCCCTAAAAAATTCTTTACTATCTGCTGTTCTGTTTTTCACAGATTCTGCCACGTTTTGTCTCTCCTAACTTTTGCAAACCTTAAGCTTGCTTTTTCTTTGCAAAAACTTTTTGGCACTCTTTAGAAACAGTATATATTCAAGAATATCTTTCTATCCATTGGGGAAACATTATTTATTAAGGGTACTAACCTCTCTAATCGGCTTATGATGAGTTGTGTATGAAGGGAGTTTTCAAGTGTACGATAGAAGATGATGAAAGAAGATCCAGGAGTGTAGAGCGCTCAAGCTTGGGGATGCCCCCATGAATCCCAAATAAATATTCAAGGAGACTCAAGCGTCTAAGCTTGGGGATGCACCCATGCACCCCCTTCTCCATCAACAAATCATCAGTTCATCCTTCGTCTCACTATATTTTTATCACTTCATGCGTTATGTGCTATGCTTGGAGCGTCTCGCTCTTAGGTTTTGTTTTTAGTTTTCTTTAGCTTTGCTTTCTGTTCATAACAAGTTAGATCCCTTCTTACTTTTTATGGAATAGAAACACGCTCCACTTTCAAAATTTAGAACACATCATAGGATTTTTCCTGATTATCTTTTTGCTGTTGTGTGTTCTTTATCTTTTCATAGCTACAGCCATGTCTAGTTTTAGTCTTAGTTTGTCTTTAGCAAGAGCCTTGGCTTTTGTTTAGTTTGTTGCTGGAACTCTTTTTAGTTTTCATGTTTATCTTGTTAAAGAGAGTTGGTTGTTGCACTGAGTTGTGTCTTGTCTTGAAAGTAGGTAAGTAAGGTTGCTATTTAATTTTAGTAGTAGCTTGCAATAGTTTTGAGGTATTGTTGTGAGTAATGTTTGAACTTTTGGTGTCAAGAGCTCTAGCCTATTAGTGATAGGTGTCGTATTTTGGGCAATCCGTGTTTATTTTCAAAACCTACAAAACTAGTTGAGAACTCTAGGTACTAGATGGATCACTACTCTTTGGAGGGATCGAATATCAGAGAACACTCACGTACCATGAGTCGAGGATGCGCAAGGATAACCAAACCCACATACACTCCTCCTCGGGTTACTTGTCTCTTTGTGAACCTCCTTATTAGATTGAGAGTTACCGATAATAAGTGCATGAGTTCTTCGGACTAATGTAAGTATTGAAAGTTGACACTTCCACCGTCCCATATTTTGCTAGCCTCTCCCGTACCGTGCATTGCCTTCTTCTCACTCCGAGAGTTGGTTTCCACCTTCGCCGGTACTTCCAAACCCTTGGCATGATACGCTCTGTCATCATAAGCCTCCTTATATATTTCCTCAAAACAGCCACCATACCTACCTATCAAGGCATTTCCATAGCCTTTCCGAGTTACATTGCCATGCAACTTCCACCTCTTACTGACTTGATCTTGATGTCATACATGTTCCTGCTACACTGGCAGCGACATACATTGCATACATCATGTTAGTTACATCTTCTTTATGATTTTGAGTACCTTGTAAAGTGTGAAAGATCTCCTTTACCTTCTTGTAAAATAGACTGTTGCCCTTAAGTGAGGAAAAGAACCCAAAGTGGACACATTAAATGATCCAAAAGAGGACAAATGAGAGTTAAATAGAAAGAGCCATTGAGGCCACAAAAAAATAGAAAAAAATAGAAAAAAGAGAAACAGAAATAAAAAGAGAGAAAGGGGCAACACTACTATCCTTTTGAGAGATCCACACTAGTACTCCCTTTATATCCTTGCACTCCATAGAGATGATCATTATGCTTATAGGAGAGCTTCTTAGCTCGTATGTGCATCCGTTGCATGGCAATCCCTACTCCTCACATCATATCTATCATTTGGCATCTCTTGCCTATGATTGTCCTCATTGATGTGAGCCTTTCTTATCCTTTTTGTCTTCCTCCTCCGTACTTCTCTCTTTGCCATCCTAAGTGTCAACTCTCGTGCTTACGCTCATCCATTGCATGAGTGCTCAAAATATCGAAAAGGAGTGGATCAAATTGACTTGTACCTGGCTAGTGGTCTGGGGACGAGTCAAGATAAGATTCCAAAGAAGACCAAGTGTGAAACTTTAGTAGATTGAGTTCTCTACACAAAAACACTTTTTCTCGTAGTCCCTATCCCCCTTCTTGCACGCAAACACCATTTGGAGACATTCGATTCACGGACAGCGAGAGCTCTTGCACCTAATGTTCTTTTGTTACTTGTTTCAATGCTAATATAGACTCTTGCATGTTATGACTTGAATTGAATCTCTAACCTTGATTTCTTTACTTTTCAAAGTTCTTATATGGTTGCTAGCATGTCACCAAAGAAATTATGCTGTTATCATTTACCTACTTGAGGATGAGCAGGAATTAAGCTTGGGGATGTTGATACGTCCAAAACGTATCTATAATTTCTGCTTGCTCCATGCATGTTTTTTGTGATATTGCTAAGATCTAGATACACTTTCATACACTTTTGATCATATTTGGACTAACCTATTAACTCAGTGCACCGCAGTGCCAGTTCCTGTTTTCTGCTGTTTTTCTATTTCAGTTTTCCCCCATATAAAAAGTGCCAGAAAAATTCCGGGAAAAATACAGGAAAAATCAGCGTACAGGAAGCTTCGAGAAGAGCCAGAGAGGGGCCAGAGGGGAGCCAGGGGGGCCCAGGCTGCCACCCGGCGCGGCCCCACCCCTGGCCGCGCCAGGGGGCACCTGGGGCCCCTGGTCCACCTCTGGCTGCCCCCCCTTCGCCTATTTATTCTCCGTCATGGGGAAACTCCGAAGACAGAACCCTATTTAGCAAACTCGCCTCTGTTCCGCCGCCGCCGCGCTTCCGAGATCGGGAGCACCAGAAGACCTCTTGCCGGCACCCTGCCGGAGGGAGGATTGACCTCCGGGAGTCTCCTCTCCACCATGGATGCTCCCCGGATGGCTCGTGAGTAGTTTTCCTTGGACCATGGGTCCGTGATTAGTAGCTATGTGATGTTCTCCTCCCCTCTTTGATCTTCATTGTTTAGAACTCGTGAGCTGCCCTACATGATCGAGGCACCTTTGTAATATTTCTGCTATTGCTATGTTGAGTTTGATGGGATCTGATGGACCATGGGTCCGTGATTAGTAGCTATTTCTGTTATTGCTTTGGCCAAGTAGTAGGTAGTGACTCCAAGAGGGAACATTGTGCTAGATTGTGGGTTCATGCCCCCCGATGACACGCTTGAGTGACAGAAACATGAGTCTAGGGGATGTGATGTTGCCACAAGGGGGAAAACAACGGTGCTTGTAACCGCGGTTAAAAGGATTGTTTACTTTACACAAAGTTATTTTTATTGCAGTTGTATGTTGCTTTGGGTTTACACTTTGGGTGGGGCTCGCAACTTAATACCAGCGAGATGTTCTGGATAGATATCTCAAGGTGGATGATTAGTAGTAGACGCAGTTGGATTACGGTCTACTTATTTTGGCGTACTGCCCGTGCTTTTGAGCCTCTTCCTTTATTTTGTAGCATAGTTAGCATTGCGGTGCGTTTATAATCCTGTCAATTGCCCTTCTGTAATTTGTTTACCTCGCATAGCAGTTTTATCGTCTTTTGGGAGAGAGACATCACTAGTGAACATCACGTATCCCGGTCCATATCCTTATTACTTTTTACATGCTATATTTACCTTACTGCTTTTACTTGCTATCATTATCCCTTGCGTTTTATCCTTTGTGAACAACAAGACCGGAGAGATTGACAACCTCTCTGAACTTCGTTGGGAACAAAGTTATCTGTGTCTGTATGCAGGTCCACGTCAGTTGCGCCGCTGACACCTACTTATCATATCCGGAGTCCTACTGGAGACAAACCTTGGTATCTTAACCGAGGGAAACTTGCTGCTGCGCTACATCTCCACCTTCCACTTGGGGTAACCAACGAAGGGCGAGAAGCCATCAGTCGCCGGCGTGCGCACGCAAAGCAGACCACGCTCTGGCCATGTCCAATGGATCCGCGAGGTTCCTACGCGTCGAACGCGCCTAACCGCGCATCTTTTGGCCGCCGGAATCGCCTCCCGCATGTGCGCCGCCGCGCACTGTTGGCATCGCCGGCTAACCGCCCGTGTGGCCTGGTTAGTTAGCACTAACCCACCCCTAATCCCCCCATAGAGACACTGACAGTGGGGCCCAGGCTCCTAATTAAGCCCATGTTAATTTAATTAAATCGGGATTTAACCCTCTGAGGCTGACAGCCATGGCCCACTGGTCAGAGCCCCCCCCCACGTCAGCATGACCTCATGCTGACGCAATAACCCTTTTATCCAATTAATTATAATTCAGAAAAATCCAGAAAAATGAATAAACTTTGAAATTCAATAACTTTTTAATCCTAACTCCAAATTGGACAAATAATATATGAAATATTATCAGAAAAATACAAGGATTAAGAATATGCAACTTGTTTCTATGTTTGACCATTTTAAAATGGGTGAACAGTAGCAAACATGCATATGGCATAATTTGAATTTGAATTTGAAGTTTGAATTTGCATTCCAAATGCAATACACTTCAATTAAGATGAATTTGCCACAAACCAGTAGCATTCACATCATGTGACAACATAAGCATGTGCTTGTGCATTTACATTCAATGTTGCCCCCCCTTTTGTTTATGATTGCTCCGGTGACAGACGTTCCGAGACGGTGATCACCCCTGAAGAAGAAGACCACCGTTAAGACCCGTGTATCGTCAGCAAGGCAAGAAAACCCCATTGATCATGTCTATAAAATCCTAATTCCCTCTCAGTCTCGCTTATGCATGTTTAGGAGATCACCGAGACATGTTCTTTCGCATAGTTGAACCCATTCCGATGCATGACCTATCAATTTGTCACCGTATTAAGCAAACCACAATCCTAGCAGATATAGGAGTTGAATGATGAGCATGTGGCCCCCTGCAGCTGTTACTGCTTATTGCTGCTTAGTGATACAATGAGGTTACTTTGTTTGTGAGTCCGGATGGATATTCATATTGGTACTGATGATAACGTGTTGGTGAATCCACCCTAAACAAAGGTGAACGATGAGAGGCTGTGTAGGAGTACACAGTGGGTTGTCTCGTTGAACACCGCCTTAAGCACCGAGTTCTTGTATGGTAATCCAAGACAAAGAGTACAACCACACATTGGTCTCACTGACCCCTCTCGGCCTAGTACCTTGATCCGTGTTGACGTCCAGGAGTCACATTAGTTCAGGCTTTCCATTTGGCATGTGCATAGAAAAAGAATGAAGGAATGGTTGCATCATATAGATATGTGGGTGCACCAGTGAGGCAGGAAAAACCATCTGCCAAAGGTGGCGTCTCGGTCACTTGCATTGTTTGAGTCCGTTTCGTTGATCCGGCCGGACTCTCGAGCGGAGGCAACTCAGATAGTCGACTCCTAGAATAGACCGGTTGTGAGCGAAGTGTCGTGGTGAACATCCTCGCTGTCACCTCTTGAACGGTGGCGAGCAAAAGGAGGTAACTGATGGTCATGTGTGTGTAGTTTACACCCTTGCAAGGTTAACAAAACTATTCGAATATCCGCATCCGCGGTCATGGACTACTTGGAACCTGTACCTGATTATTAGACAACTTGAATGGATACTTATAAAACTCGCAAGATAAGCGTGAGTGCTATGGTGTGCTCCTCGTGGGGAAGTCGAGGAAGTAACCATAGTGGTGTATTGGTTGGAAACTTGGTAGTGGACTCGTGTACGCTTCTTACCTCAAGTCTGGTACTCGTATAACAGGACTAGCCAAGTCCAAGCTGGCACTTCTTCATGTTGAAACCCCACCTCCCTTTACCTTGAAACTTGAGCATGAGTAGTATAGATCTGATGGAAGTCTTGCTGAGTACGACTTTGTACTCACGTTTGCTTATTCTATGTTTTAGATGGAAACCCATACCCCGATGGAGCCACCTTCCTGAAGCTCGACGTTGACTAAGCTAGTATAGTTCTAGACAACAGTCTGGTCCCTCGTGGAAGGGCATGTATGTTTACAAGGCTTCTCTAAGCCATTTGTTAAACTTGTCTGTACTCAGACCTAATTTTCTTCCGTTGTATGATGTAATGTTGATCAGAGACATGTGATCTTTGTATGCTCTATGGGTAAGTCAATAAAGAAGTACTTTGTAGAGTTATGTGATGATACCTGCTGTTCGTACTAGACATGTGTGCTGCGTGTATGATTATAACATGCATGTCTTAGTATGGGTTTTCGAGACCTTAGTTGTGATCTCGCTGGCGGTCTTTTATACACCAAGTGTCCCTTAGATGTGCGCAGCTTGGGGCATCGCGCTGCGATTGCTCGTGACTCTGTCACGTGCACACTTTGTTGTATGATCGAGCCCGCCCTAGACTCCGACTAAGTGATTGGACTGGAGTAAGTCTATGTAAGAGTTAGGATTCAATCGATAACATGGTTGAGGCGACTTGTCTATGAGTATGGGATTCACCACCCATAAGCAGTTAGAATTGTGAGCGGACGATGAGGACCCATATGAGTTGATCATCCGGCCTGGATGGGATGCCCCTGACATTCGATGCTTCCGAGAGTGTTCTGTGCTTGGCCTTGTCTGCTTAGACAAGTGGGTACGGCTCTCGGCTCTCCATGTGATTGCATCGTGACTGGAATTACATACGCATATTCCGAGTCTATTGCACGTAAATTGCCATGTTGTTTGCACTTAAATTACCGTCATTTGCTTCGATTACGTTTTTTGCAAGTTTTCTTCAATGTTCTAAGTAAATTTGTCGTAATTCATAAAATAAAACTTTATAAACTTAACTTGGGTAAACACTTTTTTTTTGCTATGGCAAAAACATATCTTAAATTCTCATGGCGAAGGATATGTTAAATTTGCCATGGACACAAAAAAGAAATAATTTGCCATTGGTAGATAGAAAATACTTGGGATGTTGATAACTATCACATGTGTGACACGAGTACATGGCAATCCCTGATGTTTTTTATGGCAAGTTTAGTTATGTGAGGGTGGCAACTTCAAGTTATAGACGTTAATCCTGCGAATAAAAATTGTCATGTCCCATGAATAGAAATTTTCATGTCCTATGTAACACCCTCTATATCTTGTAATCCTTTTGCTAATGAAAAATTATTGTTCCTGGTATTGCCTTGGTCATCTTTGCATCAAAACAAATTCAAATTGCATTTGGTTTATATTAAAAACAAAGTGATAAATAAAACTTTATCCAAAAATTATGGAACCAATTTTGTTAAATGTCTAAAAATCAGTGGTCCATGTTAAACTAACATTGGGAATTTATTGCAATGATTAATGATAATAAACAATTCAAATAGTAGCCTGAAAATTCCAATTTAACAATTTAGTATTTAAATAAAATACTAAATGATTTTATTTAGAGCCCAAACTTTTTGTAGCAGTAGTACAAAATGTAACACTAATATTGGAGAAACTTTCATATTTTGCAAAACTCAAATACTAGTTAAATAAAATGTAAACAGAAAAGAAGAAAAGAAAAAAAGGAACCCTATCTACCGCACTGGAAAACAGGCCCACCCCCTCCCCTCCACTGGGCCAGGCCCACCTCCCTCCCACCATTTCTCTCCTGTTCACAGGGATGTCGTGGCTGGCATCCCCCGGCAAGGCCGCGGCCTCGCTGCCGTGGCGGCCATCCGCCGGCGGCCGACGAGGGATAAGACCACGAGGCCACCCCGCAACCTCTCGGAAACCTTAGCCCCCCCTCTCACCCTCCACCGCGCCGTTCACCTCTCCCTCGCCTCTCCCGCCGCTCGGCCCAAGTCGCCGTCGCCGCGCCGCCGTGAGCACGCGTGGCCAACGGCCACCTCCAGCCCAGCGAGCGTGTCTGGGCGGCTCCCCGTGGACGTCCTCGTCGTCTCAACGCCTGGATCGAGTTCGGGACGCACCACAAGCTCGCCATCAAGCTCGTTCCTCCGCCGGCTGCTGCAAACGCCGTCGTCGAATTCCTCGGCTACGCATCGCCCAGAGCCTCCATTCCGCGGCGACCAGCTCCACTGTGAGCTTCCGCCCCATCCCCTTCCATTCGCGCTCGAAATCGTGCCCCGTAGCCCCTGCCTACAGTGGTCACGTTCCAGCCGCCGCGGGAATCGTCGTAGTTGTCGCTGTGCTCCGAACCAACTCGCAAAAACGGGAGGAATGGATGCGGCTCGTCCCGTAGATCGCGTAGGAGCAAACACGCTCCTCGCCAGGGTTACTGTTCATCGCCGGGGTGCACACTCCGGCCGTCCCGATTGAGTTAGCGCCAACCCCCCCCCCCCCCTCCACTATCTCTAGCTAGTGGGCCTAGGGCATGTTAATCTTGTTTAGTTAATAAAAGCAGAAGCCCTCCCAGTTTAGTTAATAGGGTCAATGACATGTGGGCCCTAGGCCTTTAATTAAAATTAAAATAACTGTTAGGTGTCTCTGTCTATGAAAGGTAGGCCCCACAGGATAATTAAATTAAATAGATAAATTGTTTGATTAACATTGTATGACATGTGGGCCACCCCTCCTGTTTTATTATTTAAAATGTAGTTAATATTTTTTTTATTAAATGTGAGGCTGACATGTGGGACCCACTGGTCAGTAGGTCCCACTTGTCAGGTTTGACTAGTCAACTAGTTGTGGATAATGTTGCATTTTAATAATAATAAAAAATCCAAAAAATGATTTAAAATTGATTTAAACTTTGAAAATCAATATCTTTTAAACCGTGAATCAGATGAAAAAACTTTATACATGAAAGTTGATCAGAAAAATACAACGAATACGGATACGATACCCGTACACCCACCCCCCCTCCAACATACCGAACGCAGGACATTCCCCCTTCGGTTGCACTGTTCGGTAATTGCCCGGAGCTAGTAAAATTACCGGTTAAAATTCCCGTTTTGTCTGCAACGTGTAGCACCGCGTTAGTTCACCTCTAGCTTAACGTTTGCCATGTCTTGTATTTGTATTTTCTATTATTGTCGTGTATTTATTGTTTCTTCCCCCTCTCTTATTGTCCGGTAGTCTCGACGTCCGCTACGGATGCCCCTTTGATTGACTACTTCGTCAACGACCGTACCTCTACCATTGAGCTTCCAGGAAAGCAGAGCTATTTTCCTTCCCCAGATATCGTCTAACTTTTCCGTACATTTCTTGCACTAGGAATTGTTGTTGCTTCTATTACGTTACAATCCTATTCAATTGCATAGCCTGTCTATGTCGTCCCTTGATGTACCTTCCTTTATCCTATGCTGCCTATATATATAAATTATATCCAGCAGTGAACCCTGCGCATTGCTAGTCAACTAGGATTAGATAGCGGGTCATGATCACTCTGGGGAGTGACGCAGATACAATTTATTATAACTGCAGCAGGTACGGTACAATGCAGACACCGCCTAAGGCCCCTACCGCGGCTCTGCCGAGCCACCATCAAGTGTGAGACAGTGAGGAGTAATCCTCGTACTCCACTCATTGCTGACTCTGTATAGTCTCCCTAGGGTCCTGAACAACAGTTGTCCTTAAAGGTAAGGGTCGGGCAACCCTACTTTGCCCGCGAGCGATATTGCGACGGGATGACAGGGAGGTTACAACCGACGTATTGGCGTGCTTGGACCCTGATCGTCGTCCGGGAGAGTTACCAAAGCACGAAAGTTGAGCTCCTCCAGGAGCACAAGTGAGACAAGGTAACGAGTTGGTTCACCTTATTGGTAACCGCGAAGCTTTGACGGGACGACAGGGCAGGCACCGACGCACTGGTGGTCCTGGCTGCTATCCGTTGTCCGTTGTGTTGTTAGTCAGGCAACGATAACGGTTGCCTGTGAGATAATAATAAAATGACTAATGGTTCAGGTGGATGACTTGAGAGGCCACAAAGGCCTGTACGCACTACCTTCACGTGGGGTTACGGTGTGGGACCTTCGCGTTGTGGTCTCGTTCGAAAGCTCTAAAAGACGTCCAGTTTCGTCATTGTGGTTGGGTCAGATCATGCTGCGGCACTGGATCCACTTGGCGTACAATGACCCGGAGTGCGAGAGGTAATGGCCCATGAAGTTCTTGCACTTAGGACTGTAGACCGGGCGGGACCTCTCTGATGAGACGTAGGATGGGCCTCGGAGTTTCGGATTGCCTCGGTGGGGCATTCCCTAACAAGGTGTATGCCACCCTAGAGATCCGAGCGTGCAGGATGAACAGTAGTGCACCCTTGCAGGGAAGATGATATATTCAAATAGCCGTATCCACGGTAACAGGACACTTTATGCTAAAGCCAGAGCCTACTACTACAAACTATTACTATTAAACTGTTGGTTCCGGATTCTCTTACTCGCAGGGAGTCGAGGAAGGGAACTCAGAGGCATTTATAATTATTAATTATTATAACTTACTATTACACAATGCTGCAGCAACTTCTGTGGTATTGTTATTACATTCATGCTATTGAACTGTTGGCTGTTCTTTTATTGTGCTGCAAGACTCATCGGAAGATACTATCTTCGATAGGCCTAGCTTCTCATCCTTATTCTGATTTCTACCTTGCAGTCCACTATATACAGCCTCCCCTTACCATTTGATACAAATGCATAAATGGTTAGTAGAGGATGTAAGACTCGCGGGTATGCTAGATACTCACCCTTGCTTTATTTCCGCCTTTTCGTTTTTCCTGATCGGCCGCTACAGTCGATGTTGGAGCCCAGGAGCAAGAGATTCCAGGAGGAGCGTACTACAACGTCAAGTTCCCCGTTGACCAGGAGTAGTTCGGTGGATCCCAGGCAGGAGACCTCGCCTTTTCGATCTGTACCTCTGATGTTATTTTTGCTAGCCTTCTTAAGGCAAAACTTGACTAACTATGTTTGTACTCAGATATTATGTTTGATTTAACTTATGTATTCGGGTCTGGGAGACCCCCCTTTCTTGTAATATATTGGTTTATCCTTTTGTGTTTAGTGTTGTGTTGTGATATTCTCATCGTGGCACCTTGCGTGTATGATTAATGTACATGATCATAAATCGGGGGCGTCACAAGTTGGTATCAGAGCCGACTGCCTATAGGAAGCCACCCACCCACATCAATATCATCCCGTCATGATATCTATGGTATTAGGATCCTTTTTCTCTGCACCTATGCTCTGGGACTCTCTTTCTTATCCTTGCTGGTAAGTTTTACTAACTCTGACATTAGGATCACGAGCTTATTGATTCCACCCGGCGTTCTGCTTCTTACCCCTCAATTGAGTTGTGTCGCAGGAGTTTTGACCCAGGTCCCGGACCGCGGATCCCCTTTCTCATTCGGGGCAGGCGCGCATTCTCTGGCACAAATTCATGTGGCCAACAGTTTTCTTGCGGCGTGATTGACATAGCCTTAGCTATGTCACGTCGTGTATTCCTTACCGGGGTCTGCGTGCCGCCTAGTGTGTCATTTTTCCTTAATTTCTACGACGTTATGCTATCCGATTTTGGCTGACTATGTGCAAAGATTTGTATGTCTTTATGACTACTATTGTGTATCTACTGCACTTATCGTTCATTGCTCGTACTACATCATGTAGGACTTCTTATCCTTGCAAATACTTTATCTGAACTAACCCCTGTTGTTCAGGCAGGATGGCTGATGATCCCCCACCTCCACCTTATATGGACGCAATACTGCATCAGTTTGATCTGAATTGTCAGTTTATGGCCGGAGTAATGGCCTAGCTTACAACTCAGAATTCCCCAATAACACTGCAAGAGTTCGTGCGCCTCAATCCGTCCACCTTCCGCAGCTCCGCCAATCCTATGGATGCCGATGATTGGCTCCGTGATAGCGCTTTTCAAATGGAGTTAGCTGTTGTTGCCCCTGCCAGTTACATCACCTATGCAACGTATCATCTGAGGGGTCCAGCTACTCAATGGTGGGAAAGCCACCGGCTTGCGTTGCCAGATGGAACTGTAACCACATGGCAAGAATTTCAGTCAGCCTTTCATGCATGGCACCTTCCTCAAGGTCTGATGGACCTAAAGAAGGAGGATTTCCGCCAACTCCGTCAGGGCCAGACAACTGTTGATGAATATCATAGGAAATTCCTTGAGTTGTCCTGCTATGCCGAGAGAGACGTCGCCGTCGACGCTCGCAAGCAGGAGAAATTCCGAGAAGGACTACATCCTGATATAGAGCTCGCACTTGTCCTTCATGATTGTGCGGACTTTGCGACCCTTGTCAGCAAGGCTTTCCTAGTCAAAACTGTTCTGACTAAGCACCAAGAATCGCTCAAGCGTGCTCGAGGTGCTGACAAATCTTCGGGTTGGCCTGTTCAGAAACATCGAGTCTGGCTCCCGCACAATGTTTTTCACTGGCCTGCTCCAACACCAAGGTCGTCTTATGCTGCACCTCGTCTGCCTCCGCCTCCGAGACAGCTAACGATTCCGACTGGACATCCCAATATTATGGCTCCTCCCCCTAATGATGGCTTATGCCGCTAGTGTGGACAGCCAGGTCACCATGCACCATGTCCTCCTATTGACCGTAAGAGGAACTGTCAAAACCTTCGTACCATAAAAGGTAATACCAAGCCGCGTCTTGTTGGACGTGTCTATGCCAATCATGTTGATGTTGAGAAGGATAAGAAGGATCCGACTATCGTGATGGGAACCCTCCTTGTTAATTCAGTACCATCTTCTGTTCTGTTTGATTCAGGATCCTCGTATTCCTTCATATCTGACGTGTTTGCAAGTAAGCAAGACTTGCCGTTCGAAAAACTATACCCTCCGCTGGTGGTTTATTCTCCAGGTTCCAGTTGGGATACCTCGATGATAGCCCACAACAATCATATTGAAATTGGAGGATTGGTGTTTGCTGCTTCACTCATGGCCCTCAAGGTTTCTACCATTGACGTTATTCTTGGTATGGATTGGTTGAAAGCGCATGATGCTCACATCCACTGTGGTACTACAACAATTTAGCTAACTCACCCTTCTGGCAAGACAATTTTGTACTCGGCCCGAACAGTTAAACATGCCGAAAGCCAGATATATGCTCTGAACGCACTAAATGCTTCCCTTCTTGAAGGAATTGAGAACGTTCCAGTCATTCATGATTTTCTCGACGTCTTCCCAGAAGAACTGCCGGGAATACCCCCAATCAGAGAAGTCGAATTCTTCATCGACTTGAAGCCTGACACCGTCCCTATTGCTAAGCTCCCTTATAAGATTCCGCTCACCACCTCCTTGAACTGAAGAAGGAGATCGACATGGCACTCTGCAAAGGCTTCATCCGTCCAAGTTCCTCTGCTTGAGTAGCACCTTCGCTTTTTGTCAAGAAGAGCGATGGAACGAACCGTTTGGTCCAAGATTACCGACCTATCAACCAGGCCACAATACAGAACAAGTATCCACTTCCTCGGATCAATGATCTATATGATCAACTTGCTGGATCTACGGTGTTCTCGAAACTCGACTTGAGGTTGGGTTACCATCAGATCCGGGTCCGCGAAGAGGACATTCCGAAGACCGCTTTCATTACTCGTTATGGTTTGTACGAGTACACCGTCATGTCTTTTGGCCTTACCAATGCACCGGCCACCTTCTCTCGGTTGATGAACTATATATTCATGGAATACCTCAACAAGTTCGTCGTGGTTTATCTGGATGATATTTTGGTATACTCCAAGAATGAAGAGGAACATGTTGAACACCTTCGGCTTATACTGGAAAAGCTTCGAGAACACAAACTCTATCCTAAGTATTCTAAGTGTGAATTTTGGCTTCCCGAAGTAACCTACCTGGGTCATGTGATTTCCAAGGATGGCGTTGCCGTCAACCCAGAACGTATTCAGGCTATTCTTGACTAGACTCCTCCCAGGACTGTCAAGCAAGTCAGAAGTTTCCTCGGCCTCGCTAGCTATTCCTGCTGTTTCGTCAAGAACTTCTCCAAGATTTCCAAGCCTCTGACTAATCTTCTTCGCAAAGGCGTCAAGTTCGAGTGGACAGATAAATGCCAGGAAAGTATTCAAGCTCTCAAGGACAAGCTCACTTCTCCTCCAGTGCTTGATCCCCCTGATACTCAGAAGGACTTCATGATATACCGTGACGCGTCTCGTCAAGGATTAGGTTGTGTCCTAATGCAAGAGCGCAAAGTGATTGCCTATGACTCTCGTTAGTTGCGTTCTCACGAAGATAATTATCCGACCCATGATCTCGAATTGGCAGCTGTAATTTATGCATTGAAGCTGTGGAGACATCACCTCGTCGGTAATCGTTGCGAGATCTACACCGACCACCAAAGCCTGAAGTACTTGTTCACTCAGCCAGATCTGAATCTCCGCCAGTAGAGATGGCTCGAGACAATAGCCGATTTCAACATGGATATTCATTATACCCCTGGCAAAGCTAATGTGATGGCCGATGCCTTGAGCCGCAAAGCCTACTGTAGTGAACTTGAAGTTCAAATACAACAGCCACTCCTGTATGAAGAGCTTCGCAAGCTAAACATCAAAATTGTTCCACAGGGTTATGTGAATTCCCTGGTTGTCAAACCAAACCTCGTTGACCGCATCAAGACGGTACAACATTATGATTCTAACATTGCGAAGATTAAGCGCCATGTCGCCAGTGGAAAGCCCTCATTCTTCACTATTGATGGAAATGACGACGATGCGGTGTACTTCAAGGGTCGTTTAGTGGTTCCGGTAGCCAAGTCCAATCTGAACTACGCCCCTGATGCCATGAAAGAAGTTCATGATACACCCTTGTCGATCCACCCTGGTAGTACCAAGATGTACCAAGACATTCGTCAGCGGTACTGGTGGTCTAACATGAAACAAGACATTGCGCGTTATGTTGATGAGTGTGACGTTTGCCGTCCTGTCAAGGCAAAACATCAAAGACCTGCTGGAACTCTGCAACCACTCTCTATTCCTGAATGGAAATGGGAGAAGATCGAAATGGACTTCGTCACCGGATTTCCCTGATCACAGAAAGGTCATGATGACATCTTTGTCATCATCGACCGATTCTCTAAGGTCGCCCACTTTCTGCCAGTTAAGGAGACGATCTCTACTAGCCAGTTAGCGGACTTGTATGTTTCCAGAATTGTGTCCCTCCATGGTATTCCGTTGGAGATCAGTTCAGACCGTGGCAGCATTTTCACCTCAAGATTTTGGGATAATTTCCAAGGAGCTATGGGCACTCACCTAAACTTCAGCACTTCTTATCACCCCCAGTCTCAAGGACAAGTCGAACGAGTCAATAAAGTTCTTGAAGACATGCTTCGAGCTTGTGTCATCTCATTCGGTAAGAAATTGTAGGAATCTCTTCCATTTGCTGAATTGTCGTACAACAATAACTATCAAGCTAGTCTGAAGATGGCACCCTTTGAAGTTATTTATGGCTGTAAGTGTTGGACCCCACTGAATTGGTCAGAAACTGGGGAACGAACCCTCATTGGTACGGAAATTATACAACATGCCAAAGATAAGGTTCGCATTATTCGTGAACATTTGAAGGCTGCTCAGTCCCGCCAGAAGAGAAACTATGACCGCAAGCACAAAGAGATGGTCTATCAACCCGGCGAACAAGCTTACCTCCGTGTCACTCCCATGAGGGGCACTCATCGTTTCGAGATCAAAGGCAAGTTAGCTCCTCGCTACATTGGCCCGTTCCGTGTTTGATACGTCTCAAACGTATCTACTTTTCCAAACACTTTTGCTATTGTTTTTCCCTCATTCTTGCATGATTTGAACTACACTAACCCGGACTGACGCTTTTTTCAGCAGAGCTGCCTGTATGGTTTTATTGTGCGCAGGAAAATGGATTTTTGGACATCTCAGAAAATTCCCAGAAAAATACTAAAAATCCACGCACCCGAAGGATCCCGGAGCTAGAAGGTGTGCCAGAGGGAAGCCAGGGGGGCCGAGGCGCCCCGTGGGCGTGGCCAGGGGTGGGGCCGCGCCGGGAGGCCGCCTGGGCGACTCCCCCCTCCCCTGGTGCCCTACTTTGCCTCCTATTTATTCCCGTGACAGGGAAACTCTGAAACAGAAGTCGCTTTTCCAGAACCCGTCGCGGAGCCGCCGCCAACCTTTGTTCTTCCTCGGGAGGGCTAATCTCCAGGATGATTTGGCCTCCGGAGAGGGGAGATCGTCGCCATCGCCATCACCATCACCACTCCATCCTTCCTCCATGACTTCTCTTCACATGTGTGAGTAATTCCCTTCTGTAGGCAAAGGGGATGGTAGGTATTGGATGAGATTGATCATGTAATAGTTCGTTAGCTTGTTGGGGGCATGTTGCCTATCATCTACTTTGGTGTTTATCATCTTTGCTACAACTTGTTGCTCTTAATGCTTGTCACTTTGGGCCCGAGTGCCATGTTTTCAGATCTGAACCACTTATGTTTTCATGATTTTATCTATGTTCAAGATCCTATCTATGAGTTGTATGCACCTATTATGGTCCGGAACCGGCGATCCCAAAGGTGACAGCTTGGGACACCAAAGGGGATGGTCCATAATTTGAGGACTCCATGTATCCATTGAGTTTATTTCTTTGTTCCGGTGCTCTTTGAAAGGAGCACCTTAATCTCCATAAGTTCCTTTTGGCCCCGTTCATAGCGGGATGGTAGGACAAAAGATGTTGTGCAAGTTCTTATTGCAAGCACGCACAACTACCTATGGGATACATGCCTATTGTTTGATATTTGCCTAGATGATCATTACTTTTCTGTGTGCCTTGCCCGTGTTAGAATCTATTACATGTTTATTCTTATCCATGCAGCGCCCAACCATACATCTCCCTAGCCTACGGTGTTTTAATCCTGCTGGTCACTAGTTGTTACTTTTGCTGTTAGAATTATCGCTATCATATCATAGTTGCTATTAATACTTTGTTGCAAGAAAGCATATTTCAGGTGCGGTTGAATTGACAACTCAACTGCCAAAGCTTATAAATACTCTTTGTGTCCCCATGTGTCGAATCAATAAATTGGGTTAACTTACCCGCGAGAACACTACAATCGATCCCTGATAACCCACAACTACAGGGGATGGAGATAGTCTTCGCGGGTAAGATAACCCAATTTATAGATTCGACTCAAGGGGAGCCAAAGAATATCCACAAGCTTTGACAGTGGAGTTGTAAATTCCACCGCACCTGAGATACACTTACTTGCAACAAGATATTACTAGTAACTGCGATATGGAGGTGATGATAGCAACGGTAATAGTGGTGGTGAAATAGCGACAGTAAAACAGCAAAAGCAAACAACTAGTAACCAGCAGAATTAAAACACCGTAGGCTAGGGAGATGGATGCTTGGGCGCTGCATGGATAAGATACATCATGTATTTAACTTGGGGCAAGGCACACAGAAAAGTAATGATCATCTAGGCATAAATCAAACATTAGGCATGTACCCCATATGTAGTTGTACGTTCTTGCAATACGAACTTGCACAACATCTTTTGTCCTACCATCCCGCTACGAACGGGGCCAAAAGGAACTTATGGAGATTAAGGTGCTCCTGTCAAAGAGCACCGGAACAAAGAATTAACAAACAATGGATACACGGAATCCTCAAACTATATTCCATCCCCTTTGGTGTCCCAAGCTGTCACCTTTGGGATAGCCGGTTCCGGACTATAAAAGTGCATACAACTCATAGATAGGATCAAGAACACAAATATATTCATGAAAACACATATGGTTCAGATCTGAAATCATGGCACTCGGGCCAAAAGTGACAAGCATTAAGAGCAACAAGTTGAAGCAAAGATGATAAATAACAATCTAGATGATAGGAAACATGCCCCCAACAATCTGATAAATTATTACATGATCTAGCTCATCCAATCCCTACCATCCCCTTTGCCTACAGCAGGGAATTACTCACACATGGATGGAGAAGTCATGGAGGGAGGATGGAGTGGTGATGATGATGATGATGGCGATGATATCCCCTCACCAGAGGCCAAAACAACCTCCAGATTAGCCATCCCGGAGAAGAACAGAGGGTGGCGGCGGCTCCGCGACGAGAATTGGGAAAACGACTTCTGTTTCAGGGTTTTTCCGTCTCGGGAATAAATAGGGGCCTCGGTAGGGCACCAGAGGAGAGGGGATGCCCCCAGGAGGCCAGAGGGCGCGGCCCCACCCCTGGCCGCGCCAGTAGGGCGCCTGGGGGCCCCTGGCTGCCCTCTGACCCCCCTTCTGGCTCCGGGCTCCTTCGCGTGTGTGGATTTTCTGGTATTTTCTGGGAATTTTCTGAGATTTCCAAATATCCATTTTCCTGCGCAAAACCATATAGGCAGCTCTGCTGAAAACAGCGTCAGTCCGGGTTAGTTTAGCTCAAATCATGCAAGAATGAGGGCAAAACAATAGCAAAAGTGTTTGGAAAAGTAGATACGTTTGAGACGTATCAACTCCCCAAGCTTAGCATATTTCTTGTCCTCAAGCAATTCAGTTCAACGAATTGAACGCGGCAAAGAAAACTTTGACAAACTCTTTTGCTTCATTAAATGTATGTAAGCATGTACTACGAAAAGAGTCTAGAAGGTATTGAAACAATGCTATAAGGAAAATGCACGAAGCAATCCTTCTTTCATGTGAACAATAAAAAACAACTAAACGTAAATAATATGCTACTGAAAATCAAGACAAGACTACAATGCACATAGCTTGAAAATAATAGAGTGGTATCTCGCTAGCCTCCATGAGTGAAGCAAAACATAAATGCAGAAACTCCTCCGGAGTTTTAAAGGAGACTAGAACTAAGAACTTCAGAATAAGTAATACCAAAATCATGCAAAAGACAATGTAGTACTTTGGGACAATGCACATTACACTCAGAATGACAATTATTCTCTCCTAGTTGGTTCTTTGAAGAAAGATGGAGACTCTCGAACCGTGGAGCTTGATGGCAAGGTTGAAAACCCGTGGCTGGAAGCAAAGACTAAACATGTACCAGAGCTCTTGGTTTTGAAAAACAGAGATAAAAAGTTTTTGGGAGGTGCATGATTTGTCAACGAATGCTAGTAGACAACTCAATCACCTCTTACGCTAGACATGTTTCGAGGAACGGATCCCAAGATGGGGACGATCACATCCCCTTAATCTCCTTTGTTTATCTCTACCAAAGTTTTCTGATTTCTCATGAACAAAGCGTGAAGGAGGGTTTGTTGGTTGTGATTATCTTTTGTGAGCTGGGCGCACTCATGCTAGTCCCTCCTCGTATTAGGGGTTTGCAGATTAGACATGCAATCCCGGAATAAAAAATGTCTAACATAAGAAGGTCATGAATTACCTACTACTTCCTCATGAGCTAAAGCAGAGGCAGAACACAGGGGTATTTTTGAATAATTTTGGGATGGTACAAGAAAGTCTTTGTTAGAATGGCCGGTAAATACCACATAGGAAGGTATGGTGGACTCATATGGAAAAACTGGTTTCAAGGATTTTCGATGCACAAGCAGAAATCCGCTTAGTGCGAGCGAAGGCTAGCAAAAGACTTGGAAGCGACCAACTAGAGAGCTATAACAGTCATAATCATACAGAGCGACAAAGTAACATTGAATTGGGCATGAAAACGATATAACTATTCTGAAATTCAAAGATCATCAAGGCATAGCAGACTTTTCAGTCATAAACATGTGTAAGCATGTGCCAAGTCAATCCAAGAATTCTCCCAAGGGAAATACCACTTCAATATGCCAAACGATGAACAATGCAATGCATGTAAATCATTTCAACAACACATTATGTACTCTAGATATTTGAGATTAGCCACAAGGAAAGCATGAACCACTGGGAAAGCATTGTAAACATAGCACTATGTCGCTACAAGCTGGTCTCTAAAGCATAAGTATAAGCATATGTAAAAAAGTAGAAACAAAAAGAGTTCATACCGGTTTTCCTTATTGCATCCCTTTCGTCGATCTTCGTCATTACTACCTTGTCACTTGCACGATTGAACGTAGGAAAATATAATCAAGTGAAAATGCCATCACGGACTCGAGCTGAACTCTGCAACAAAGCAAACTAAAGAGAGAAAAGAAATCTTTTTGGATTTTTCAAAGATTAAGCGAAAGAAAAAGAAAAGAGTAATCTTTTTGTTGTTTTTTCAAAATAAAAGAACAAAGAAGACCGAGCAAAAACTTCGAAAAGATCAAAGAAAAAAAAAGGATAATACAATGGAAAGGTGAGAAGGGAACGTACTCCCCTAAGCTTAGGCTTTTGGCCTAAGTTGGTAGCAGCTACTGCCCCCAGGAGCCTCCTGCTCTGGGGTAATGGTAAGTCCAGGAGTCGTATGAGCCCTCCGGTGCGTACACCAAAGTCCTCGGTTCCTCCCATTAGGAAGGCCCTGCGCTCCAAGAGGAAGAAGACCCCTGTAAGGCCCGATATGCGGTACTGTTCCAGATCTAGATGTTTCCATCCAGATCCGGGGACGAAGCACATATCGGTCCCACTGCGACATATGACATAGCCATATGCCCCGTATTTCCAACATGATATCACAACATTACAGATACAAGGATACAACATCTCATACAATCGGCACACAACTGCCTTAAATACAACACAACAACGGAAGATACATGTCTGAGTACAGACAACAATCAAATGCCTACTGGCAAAGAGAAAAGCATCGATCCCCATGACCACACGGGTCCAGGCCCTCCGCCGGGATCCGCCTAACTAGTCTTCGTCGAGTCTCCACGGGAAACGTCAATCGCCATACTTGTTGTCGATCAAGAACCCTGAAATGAGTTTGGGGGTAGTATCATGAGTACAGAAGTAATCAGCATCCAACTATAGTGTTCAACTGACCCAGCAAGGACTTCATCACTCGTCATTCTAGGACAACTAGTAGTTTACGGTAAGGATGGGGTAAGTGGTGAGGTTGCTGCCGCACTAGCATTTATGAAGTGGCTAACGATCTAGAGAGTAAGATAAGAAGCAAAGCATTCGATGAGGAATCGCCTCCAACAATTCTTGCTATCAACTACTTACGCAAACATAACCTCTATCCTATCCTTGTCCTCCTCTTCGCATCCCGACGAAGAAGAAGCAGTCAAGGCACACACACACGTTGATCAAGTTATAGTTATGATTCAGTTGTTGTTATCTATGAACAAGATGTAGGATCCAAGTCGTCCATAACCGTGGACACGGCTTCTCGAAAAGATTTAACCCTGCAGGGGTGTACCAACTGCCCATTACAAGGCTCCGTACACACGCCCATATCTCTCAGTTTCTACCCATCACAGGCATCCATTTTATGATTTAGTCCCGAGAGATCCGGAACGACAGGTCCCTCTAACTAACAACGCACAAATCCGGGTGGCCCCCGGTGAGTCGACATCCAACTCAAAAGCCGGCCGTGCTCTTGAATCGGCCTCTACCGTATGGATGAGGTCGGGTTAGTTGCCCAAACAGATGTGGATAACCCCTAGCTCCCTGGGGTGGACCAACAAGAGAAACCATGTCTCCGCTGGCCCAAGTTGTTTGAAATCTGCCAGCCGCGGACCAGTCACACACACGTTTCAAATGGTAAATCAGCTTGGGCCACCACTAGAAATGTTTGAAGCTAGGTAGGTAAGAAGAGGGGACCCCATAGCATCCCACACGCGGTTAGGCACGCTCAGTTTTAAAACCAATACCCGGAACTCGGATCCTAGGTGACTCGAATGGAACAAAGCGTTGGGGCGGGATAGTCTAGACCTTCCATCCTTCGTCGAATATAGTCAACATTATAATAATCATATCATCAACAACAATATAATAATGTGATATCCCGAACCAAGGAGTAACAGAGTAACATCGTAGCATCCCAAGCATGCATACTAAGCAGGGGCTGAGCAACGAGCAATAGTAACATAGCAGTACATGGTTTGCTGGGAGGGGACATGGCTGTATCGTTTTAACAGAGGCGGTAAACATGTGGTAGGATCAAACATCGAACCCATCCTAGATTAGCATGCAAACCGCTGGTTGAAATAGAATGGATCATAAGTAATGTATAGTCCTTGCCTGTTGATAAGTCGGGTTCCTAAGGTGTAGTTGATCGCAAGCTCGCAACGTCTCCGAGAGGTACCTGCGGAAGCACACAAGAAGGAAACACTGGAAAAGGCAATCAACGAGCAAGCATCTATTACTACGTAGCAAACACGAGCAAGGATCAACAAGAAGGCAACACGAGACATCGCACGTACCGTCGAGAGCGGTTACTAACAGGTTAAGTGGAGTACTCGTCACACACGACGATACCGCACATTTGGAAAGGTTCAAGTTGTTTAGCTATAGGTTATCAACAAAGGTTGCTAACATGGAATCTCACTCAAGCATGGCATAGCACACAAACATGTCAAGAGGTGAAGCATAAGATAAACTATCTATGCTAGTCAATTTAAGTGAGGCACAACCTAAACATGGCATACCACTAAGTGCCCCACGACAATTTAAGTAATTGGTACTGTTCTTCCCTAAACCATATTTTAGGTTGGTTAACAACAGAAAACAATAGCATAAACACAAAGTACACGAAAAACTAATCAAGTTACATATAAAGAACACCCCAAACGGAGTTAAAGTTAAAAAGATACAAGCAAAACAAGTTTGGAACACAATCTGCCAACATCGGGAAGCACACTTTAGAGCAATGCATAAGCAGGATAATGAATGCAAACATGCTCACAAATGATATGAAACTAAAGTAGACATGGCAGGGAAGGCATGTCAAAAATAATCATGCAAATAGGCATCATGAACAACTAGTTATAGCCCATGCAAAATGCAATAAAACATTACTGGTCAAGGACTTAGTGAAAATCAGAGAAACATGGCAGAAACTGTTATTTTTATGCTGTATAAACAGGAGCAAAACTATATGCAAAAGTGCAGCAACATGACATAGAAATACATGGGCATGAAGTAGACATGATGATGATTAGGTACAAACAAGAATCAAGGTCATAGGTGTAACAGCCCAGTTTTCACAAAAATTAAAAATTTTATTTTCAGTGTGAATTGTTTGATTGTCTGATTTGTTTGCGGTGTTTGCATCCCCGATTTATCGATCGGCGATTATTTTCCCCCTCTTATCTCGTATCGTACGGAGACCGACCCTTGCCACCCTGACACTCGACCTTTGCGACACCGGGTTTCACCCGATCACCGTCGCGAAACCGCACGAGACCAGCCGCAGCCAACGGAACGAAAAACCCCGTTTAATAATTAAACGGGATATTTTTATAGCGCGTCAGAAAGTATTTTCGGAATGGTTCTAGCGCGAGGTGACCGCCTCCGGCTCGACGCGCTGATCGCGCAGTTCGAAGTTTTACCCGAATCGGAGGTACTGCGGACCCCCGGCGGTCAGAAACGTGAGCACCGCGCGCGAGAGAGAAAAACCGGGGATGTTTTTGCAAACTGCCAGCCACCGGGGCTATATAAATACCACCACACTCCCACCCCTTTTTAGGGTTTCCCTAGTCCAAAATGTGCAGCCACCCCCCTCAGATCTGCCCCATTTTTCGCAGTTTTACCCCAATTGCAGCAAACCCTTGCTCCCCAACGATATGGACCGTCAGATCAGCCGAACTGACGGCCAAAACGCGCCCACAGCCCCACCTTCTCTCTCCTCTCCACGCAGCCTCTCCCGTGGAACCGCCGCCGCCTGCGCCTCCGACCCCGCCGCCGGCAAGCCGCCGTGCGCCACCCCAGGTCGCCCTCTCCTCTGCCCCGCGTCCCTCCTCTCCCTCTCACCCCCTCCGCCTCCTCTCTGCAGAGCCCGCGCCAGAGCGCCGCAAGGCCGGCCGCCACCCGTGCCATGGCCATGGAGCTCGGAGGCGCTGCGGGCAGGAGCTCGCCGCCGGAGGCCCAAGCCCCGCCGCCTCCTTGGAACGCCGGCAGCCGCGGCCCGGATCCGCTCCACCCGCCTCCACTTCCTCGCCGGCCGGCGAGCCGGTTGCTGTCGCCGCCGCCGGGTGGCCACCACGGGACGGCCCGAGCGCCCGCGCCCCCCCGTTGACCGCCGCCTTGGCCAAGGTGGGCCGGCGCAGCCCACCAGTGCCCGCGGCCCATCAGCCCCCAAGCTGGCCAAGGTCCAGCGCCCCGTTGCCTTTTCTTTTTTTATTTTATTTTCGCAGTGGAGCTGGGCTCGGCCCAGTTGAGCTAGTTTCGGCCTGTTAGAGTTTTTTTCCTTTCTAGGTTTTTTTTATTATTTAGGCAGATTGTATTAGTTTTTTTTTGGCGGTAGCTATAACTTTTCACCGGTAGCTCCGATGGAGACGCTTTCTACATGAAAGTTGCTCCGTTTTGCGCGTAGAGTATTAAAATGTTGCTTGTTGCCATGTTTGACTTTGTTTACCTGCTGTTTACCTGCTAATTACAACTGCTTGCCATTGAAACTGTAACTATAATAACTTTTTAACCGTTGCTCTGATTAAAATGTTCTTTATATGTAACTTGACTAGATGTCGGGACCCGGGGTTAGCGTATGCAAGTATAGCTAACACATAGTCATATGGAGAGCCGAGAACCGTACCCACTTGTCTAAGCAGACAAGGCCAAGCACAGAACGTTCTCGGGAAGCATCATACGTGAGGAGCATCCCATCCAGGCCGGATGATCAACTGAGATGGGTCCTCATCGTCCGCACACAAGTATAATAATATGGGTGGTGAACTCCCATATTCAAAGACAAGTCGCCTCAACCATACTATCGACTATCTCATAAGTCTTACATAGACTTACTCCAGCCCGATCACTTAGTCGGGGTCTAGGGCGGGCTCGATCATACCACAAAGTGTGCACGAGACGGAGTCTCGAACAATCGCATCGCGATGCCCCAAGCTGCGCACATCTAAGGGCCACTTGGTGTATGAAAGACCGCCATCCAGAACATAACTAAGGTCTCGAAAACCCATACAAAGACATGCATGTTATAAACATACACGCAGCACACATGTCTTGTATGAACAGCAGGTACCATTGCAATTATCTACAAAGTATACAATTTTATTGATAACTCTTATAGAGTGCAAACAGAGATCACAAACATGTGATCCAACATTACAACACAAACGGAAGCAAATTATGTCTGAGTACAGACAAGTTTAACAAATGGCTTAAGAAGCCTTATTTAAACACAAGTCCTCCACGAGGGAACCAGTCGTCTGACTGGGACTAGACTAGTTGGTCTTCTGTCGTCCAGCTCGATGAAGAAACCACCTTCGGGGTCAGTGGCATCATCTAAAACATAGATTAAGCAAACGTGAGTACAAAGTCGTACTCAGCAAGACTTACATAGGAACTATACTACTCATGCACATGTATCAAGGTAAAGGGAGGTGGGGTTCACTTGCAGAAATGCCAGCTTTGACTTGGCTAATCCTGAACTACGAGTACCAGACTTTGAGGTAAGAAGCGTACACGAGTCCACTACATTCTCCAACCAATTACACCACTATGGTGCCTTCCTCGACTTCCCCACGAGGAAGCACGCCATAGCACTCACACTTATCTTGGTGTGTTTTAGAAGTATCCAGTTCAAGTTGTCTAATAATCAAGCTAACCTTTCCAAGCAGTCCATAACCACGGACGCGGCTATTCGAATAGTTTTGTTAACCCTGCAGGGGTGTACCGCTACACACACATGATCATCATTTACCGCCTTTGATCTCGACACCATTCAAGGGGTGCCAGCGAGGATGCTCACCACAACTGTTACCTCATAGCCGATCTAGTCCGAGAAAGCCGCCTACTTGGGTTGGTTACCACAATCGTGAACCCGGCCGGTTTACCGAAGTGGACCCAAGTGATGTGTGCGTGGTGCATAAGCCGGTCTCGGGTGAGCCGTTCTCTCACTTAGCATCCAGGCCACAGACCTACCAGAACTCCGAACTATTGCGACATCTGGACATCGAAAGGGATGAGTTAGTAAGTTGAGAGGGGTCAGTGAGCCCAATGTGTGGTTGTACTCTTCATCTTGGATCACCACACAAGAACTCGGACTTAGGGCGGTGTTCAACGAGACAACCCACTGTGTACTCCTACACAGCCTCTCATCGTTCACCTTGTATTAGGGTCGATTCACCAACACTTTTCTACCATCATCAACATGATCACTACCATCCCGACTCACATCACAGTATCAACATGGTATCATACTAAGCATGCAATAAGCGATAACATTTGCAGGGGCCACATGATATCAACCAACTCCTACATTTGCTAGGTTTGGGTTCTGGGTCTTCAACGAAGGGGGCAGCCTCTTGCTCCGGTTCAACCTCTACTCGACAAACAACAAACAAGGTAGCAAAGTAAATACAATGCACAATCACATGATGGAAGGTTGAAACTTGATGTATATGCTTTGATGTGTGAAGCAATTCCATTTAATTGGAGTATATTGCAAATTGAATTGCAAATTCAAACTCCAATTTGAATTCAACATTAACCAAGTTGCATGTGACATAGTTTGATCATTTTGAATCATTTGGAAATGTGTATGATATGCCTCTGAAGTGTGGTTGAATTGTAGCATAATTCCATCGTCCAAGTTGCAAAAGCATTTGGTTTGAATTTGAATTAATTTCAAATAAAGCAAATGACATATGCTACTGGTCCCATTTTAAAATCAACTCCAACATAGTTGAAAGTTGCATATTTGGAAAAATAATTTTCTCCTGATCATTTTTCATATATTATTTGTCCAATTTGGAGTTAATATGAATTTTCTATGAATTTCCAAAGTTTGGGATATTTTCTGGAATTTCTGGAAATTCTTTAAATCAAATAATCTCTGGAAATTCATTTAAAATGATTTATTGCGTCAGTGCTGGCGTCAGGGGGGGCTGACAAGGGGGTCCCACCTGTCATTGGCTGGGTGAGTTAATCCGTGGGGTTAGGTTAATCCAGTGGCTTAATTAAGCCACTAGGCCCACTGGTCAGTGACCTAGGGGGTCATTAGGCGGGTGATTAGTGGCTAACCCACCGCCGGCTAAACGCCGGCGGCCTTGCCACGGCGGCGACTCGCCGGAATCTGCTTGAGGCCACGGGAGAGGAAGAGGAGAACACCAATGGGTGCAGCGTCGTCGTTCGCGTCGTCTGGAAGCAACAGGGGGTCACGGGGAGCTCGGAGTCGACGGCGGCGACGTCTCCGGCGGCAACAGAACGGCGGCGAGGTCGCAGATGTTGCTGTAGTGCACGGTTCGAGTCGATTCGGGGAGCGTTCGAATGCTAGCACACGCAGGAGTCAAATGCGTGCACTGGAGCTTCATGACGGGCACTGGAGCGAGGAGGTCGACGACCATGGCGGCGAGGTGCTCGGGTTCCCATGGCGGATCCGGCTAGAGAAGGCAATCGAGGGGGAGAAAGAGGGGTTTTGACCGTGAGCTCACCCTGAGTCTAACTGGAGCGGTGGCTTGCTCGGGGAGGCTCTGGTGCGGCCGGAATTCGAGGTCGATCCACGGCGGCCGGCGACGAAGACGACGAAGTTAGCGAGCTCGTGGAAGCGTCTGGCTCCGATTCCTTCTGCAGGCTGATGAAGACGACGTCTGCGGTTCCTCCTGACAGCTCGAGGCGTCGCGGGGAGCACGGTGGCCACGCGGGGGCTCGACGGTGCTCCAGCGTCCTTCTCGGGCGGCGATGAATCGGGTGAGAGAGGAGGGGAGGGAGCTCGTGGAGGGGGAGAACGGAGGGGAAAAGCTTCAGGGCGTCTCCAGGCGCGAGAAGAGGGCACGGGGCGGCCTGGAAGGTCTTCGACGACGACGTGTCATCCCCGGGTTACTCGGTGGCATTCCACCGAGCAGCTTGGAGGCGCGGGACGAGGAAGAAGACCACGCTGCCCCTATGGGCCGGCTGGGCTGGGTGGGCCGGCTTCGCCTAGGCGCCAGGTAAGGATTCTGCTTCCTTTTCTATTTATTTTTGTTTTTCTTTTCTGTCATTTGTTCTGTTTAGCTAAATAAAATAGCTAGGCATTTTATTAAATGCTGAAAAAATTTATGTGGCTTCATAATAATATAGACTAGCCACTTATAAAGTCTCAACATTTTAAAAATTCAAATAATTTGAATCTTAACTCAAATAGGGTTATTTGATTAATTCCAAGGCACTGTTTGAATATTTGAAAAATCTATGAGCATGGGATGGGTCCCACATCACTTGATATGTGATCACACTCATTTATAAGACTTTTCAAAAATCTAACATGAATTTTTGGAGAAGATTTTTATCTGGCCTTTTGAATTAATTCATCTGGGGGGTGTTCCTTCTCCCATTTTGCTTTTGATTTTGATTTCAAAGATTTCTTTTGAAAATTTGACATGATGCAAGGTTACTTTGATCCTAGCACATTACCTAACAGAGGGTTCTGACAACTCGCCCCCACTCAACAGAATCTTGTCCCGAGATTCAGAAGTCTGCGGGAGGAAGGTGGGGTACTCGGCATTGAGACGGTCTTCTCTTTCCCACGTAGCTTCTCTTTCAGAGTGGTGTGACCATTGCACTTTCAGAAACCTAATCTTCTGACGACGAGTGACACGCTCTGCGGAATCAAGAATACGAACGGGGTATTCTCGATAGGAAAGGTCATCTTGGAGATCAAGCGTTTCATGGTCGACTTCGCGGATGAGGTCCTTGAAGCAACGCCTGAGTTGGGACACGTGGAATACATCATGTACTCGGGAGAGGTGCGGAGGTAGTTCAAGTTGGTAGGAAACTTCTCCGCATTTAGCAATAATGCGGAAAGGTCCGATGTAACGTGGGGCCAACTTGCCTTTGATACCGAAACGTTGGGTTCCCTTCAGAGGAGTAACCCGAAGGTAAGCTTTCTCATCCAGATTGTAGCTCTCTTGCCTATGATGACGATCATAGTAGCTTTTCTGACGAGACTGGGCTGCTTTCAATTGATCACGAACAATGCGAACTTGCTCTTCTGCTTCCTTGATCATATCCGATCCAAAGAATTGTCTTTCACCGGTTTCTGACCAGTTTAAAGGTGTTCGACATCGTCGTCCATATAGGAGTTCAAAAGGAGCCATGTTCAGACTAGATTGAAAACTATTGTTATAAGAAAATTCGGCAAATGGAAGAGACTTCTCCCAATTCTTTCCGAATGAGAAAACACAAGCTCTGAGCATGTCTTCAAGAATTTGGTTAACCCTTTCGACTTGACCGCTAGACTGAGGATGGAAAGCTGTACTAAAGGAGAGATGATTTCCCATAGCATTCTGAAAGCTTCCCCAAAATCTAGAGGTGAAAAGGCTACCACGATCAGAATTGATTTCCAAAGGAACACCGTGAAGGGATACAATTCTAGAGATGTACAAGTCCGCTAATTGGCTAGCAGTTATAGACTCGCGAACCGGCAGGAAGTGAGCAACTTTGGAAAGCCTATCTATGACAACGAAGATGGCATTGTTTCCTTTCTGGGTTCTTGGAAAGCCGGTGATGAAGTCCATACCGACTTTGTCCCATTTCCACTCGGGAATAGACAAAGGTTGAAGTGTACCAGCAGGTCTTTGATGTTCTGCCTTAATGCGACGACAAACATCACATTCGGCAACAAATTGAGCAATGTCTCTCTTCATCCTAGTCCACCAAAATCTCTGGCGTAGATCTCGGTACATTTTTGTGCTACCGGGATGAATTGAGAGGGGTGTGTCATGGGCTTCCTTGAGGATGAGTTGCCTTAGTTCCCTATTCTTAGGTACTACCAAACGATTTTCAAAGAATACCGTTCCTTTGCTATCTGTGGAGAAACATTTAGCAACTCCGCTAGCAATGTTCTCTTTGATCCGGCGAACACCTCGTGCACGCCTTTGGGCAACTATTATTTGATCCTCAAGAGTTGGTTTCGCCACCAAGGTAGAAAGATAGCCATGAGGAACAATCTCAAGGTTGAGCTTGCGAAAGTCCTCATGAAGAAGTGGTTGATACTGTTGTAACATGAGGTTGTTACAATACGACTTACGACTTAGTGCATCAGCCATGACATTGGCCTTGCCTGGGGTGTAAGAAATCACTACGTCGTAATCTTTTATCAACTCAATCCAGCGTCTTTGCCTGAGATTAAGATCTGGCTGGGTGAAAATATATTTGAGGCTTTGGTGGTCGGAATAAATCTCACAACGATTACCAAGGAGGTAATGTCGCCAAGTTGTTAGGGCGTGAACTACGGCAGCGAGTTCCAGGTCATGGGTAGGATAGTTCTCTTCATGTGGCCGCAACTGGCGTGAAGCATAAGCTACCACATGTCGATCTTGCAGAAGTATGCATCCTAACCCTTGCCGTGATGCGTCACAATAGATCTCGAAATCCTTTTTGGTGTCTGGAGGTGCAAGTACAGGTGCAGAAGTCAATCTTCTTTTTAGCTCTTGAAAGGTTTCCTCGCACTTGGGAGTCCATAGGAATTTCTTATCTTTCTTGAGGAGTTCAGTTAGAGGCTTTGCAACTTTAGAAAAGTTCTCGACGAAGCGACGGCAATAGCTGGCTAGGCCAAGAAAACTCCTAACTTGCTTAACCGATTCAGGTGGAGTGCAGTCAAGGACGGCCTGAACTCTCTCGGGATTCACAGCAATGCCTTTTGCAGAAATCACGTGGCCTAAGTAGGTCACTTCTGGTAGCCAAAATTCACACTTGGAGAATTTAGCGTACAGGCGATGCTCTCTAAGTTTCATCAATACCAGCCTTAAGTGTTCGGCATGATCTCCTTCGTTCTTCGAGTAGATGAGAATATCATCAAGATAAACTACAACAAATTTATCTAGGTACTCCATGAACATCGAATTCATCAAGCGTGAGAAAGTGGCGGGGGCATTGGTTAAACCAAAGGACATGACGGTGTACTCGTAAAGACCATAATGAGTAGTAAAAGCCGTTTTGGGAATGTCCTCGCTTCGGATTTTGATTTGATGATAACCTAATCTCAAATCCATCTTGGAGAAAACAGAGGATCCTGCAAGTTGATCATAAAGATCATTGATCCTGGGCAATGGGTATTTGTTCTTTATCGTCGCTAAATTTAACGGGCGATAGTCTACGCACATCCTTTCTGTTCCATCTTTCTTCTTTACGAACAGAACGGGGCAACCCCATGGCGATGAGCTAGGGCGGATGAAGCCTTTTGCCAACGAAGCATCAAGTTGGGTTTTTAGCTCAGCTAACTCATGTGGGGCCATTTTATATGGGCGTTTGGAACTTGGTGCGGTTCCTGGAACAAGATCCACTATAAATTCTACACATCTGTCGGGTGGCATGCCCGGCAGCTCTTCAGGAAAGACATCCGGGAAGTCACGAACCACCGGAATATCTTCAAGTTCGGGAAGGGGAAGTACATTCAAGGAATGCACTTGGGTTCTTGTTCTGGGGGAGGTATAGTTGACTGTTTGGCCTGAAGGGTGGGTGAGTTTCACGGATTTGCCTCTGCAATCCAGGTAGGCATTCTGTCTTGATAGCCAATCCATGCCAAGGATGACATCAATATCTGAAGACTTGAGGGCTATGAGTGAAGCAAGGAATACTAAACCCTCAATTGCAATCTGATTACCATGGCTTACTCTATTAGTTTGCCATCTTGACCCTGGAGTTTGAATAATCATTGGGGTGGACAATTCAACAAAGGGTAACTCATGACGAAGTGCATAACTTTCCGACATGAATGAATGAGATGCTCCTGGGTCGAAAAGAACGGAAGTAGGAACATAATTGACTGGGAGCGTACCAAGAATGACGTCAGTGGTGTCGTCAGTCTCTTCAGCGGCGATCTGGTTCACACGTCCACGAGTGGCGGGAGATACGGGTTTGGCGGTGTAGACCTTCTGGGGTGGCTTGCCACGACCATTGTTGTTGTTGCCTCCGGCACGGGGTGGAGCATTCTGATGCTGGATCTGGTTCTGGGGACACTCACGAGAATAGTGGCCTGCCTGACCACACTTGTAACAGGCTCCGAAAATAGTGCGTGGAGCTGGGTTGTTTGGTGGAGCTGGGTGGAACTGGGTTGGTGGACGAGGCGCCACATAGGATGGCCTCGGGGGGTTGTTCTGGCGGAACATACTGTTTGGGATCCAGATCTTGCGCTTCTGGGAGCCAGAACTGGATGAACTGTCATCTCTGGGATGTTTGCGAAAATCGTTGGGGGTGTTCATGTCCTCTGCCTTGATGGCCTTGTTGACAAGGACCTGGAATGTGGAAAAGTCATGAAGATTGAGCTCACGACGAAGTCCAGTGTTGAGGCCACGACGGAACCTCTCTTGTCTCTTGGAGTCGGTGGAGACTTCTTCGGTAGCATAACGAGCAAGTCGGTTGAACTCATGACTAAACTCGTCAACGGTCCTTCTGCCTTGAGTGAGGTTGCAGAACTCCTCACGCTTGCGGTCCATAAGACCCTTGGGAATGTGGTGCTCGCGGAAGGACGTGCAGAATTCCTCCCAAGATGCAGGTGGTCCAACGGGACGCATGTTCAGAAAGTTCTCCCACCAAGAACTAGCTGCACCTTCGAGGTGATAGGTGGCATAGCTGACCTTGTCACCAGTTGCAACACGGCCTGCTTGGAGCTTCCTCTCGATGCTGCGAAGCCAGTCATCGGCGTCAAGGGGCTCGGTGGAGTAACTGAAAACCGGGGGATTAAGTCGGATGAAGTCGTTCAGGGACACCAACTCATTGCGCTGCTGAGTGGTGTTGCGAGCAATGACTTCCAAGAGATGGTGAGAGTCTCGGCGGTTCCTCTCAACTTCCATCAGAACCTGAGACATTGTGGGTGGGGGTGGAAGGTTGCCTTCCTCCTGATCATTCCCACGACCCTGGTTACGACCAATCTGGCCACGGGTTCCTTGAGACATCCTGAAGGTGAAAAACCAAAGTCAAACAGAGTTGATTTGAAGAGTCTAATCAAGGTATTGAAGTACTGGAAGGATTACAGAGCAAAGGAAGTAATCATCTTGACAACATGGTGATAAAGCATACAAGCCATATATTCACAAGCTGTCATACAAACCATACATCATTTTAGTACAAGCACCAAGCTAATACAAACGTGATGAAGATGATACATCCTTCAGAGGCACTCTGACTTCCTATACATTATTTATCTAAGCCTCTGGAATCTTAGACACCTTGCTTACAATATACTAAGATACTACTACATCATCACTAAGTAAGACCACAGGCGGTCTCACTCATCTCCATCTCCATAGTAGTCCTCATAAAAGTTACCCGCGTATCCCGGTAGCTGGAGGTGACCATCGGAAAACACGGAGGCCTGTGGACCCTGATATCCATTTGGGCAAGGATGGGGCCTAGGTCCAACGTAGGGTGGAAGCAAAGGACCACGGGGTGGAAAAATGCCTCCAATCTCGGGCCAAGCAACTCGAGAAGGCATCTGAGTCCTCACTGGGTAGATCGCATCAAACTCAACTGATCCAACGCTCACAAAGGGTGCCAAAAGTGTCAGTGCTCGATACAGACGAACACGGGTGGCGTGAAGCTCGAAACGGAGAGCGCGTGCATCACGATCTCTGTCACTAGCAAACCTAGCAGTCATCTGAAGTGCGGGATCTTCTGCAGAGTGATCTGAGTAGAGCCCGGTGTAATATCCCTCTTCTCCTGGAAGTGCAGCAGGGATATAGCGGAAAGAAGTCTCTCTCAGCAAAGTGTGCTCCTCTCTCAGTAGGGTCATACATCAGTATGCAGCATCCTGCACAGCCATGTTCTCGGTAATGCCAATGCCATGTCCAAAGTGGATAGGCTGAGTGACTCCAACGTGGTGCGGATAGATCCGAACAATGCAGTGGAACTACGTCTGGTTGAAGTCGTGGAACTGCTCCTCGACGGTGTACTCAGGATACCATCGATATCCCACATAGGACATCATCTCGATCAACGTGGCGGGATGGCCACGCACACCGAGGCACCTGGTCAAACGAACAATCTGCCGAGGGGGAAGATCTGCCATCTGAAACAGAAAGAAGGAGTTTGCAAATGCATCAGATTATGAGATAAACCTGGAATGACTCGGACAGCATAACGGCTGTAATTGTAAGAAATGACAATTTCTTCCAACATGGAAACAACACTTACATAAGATGTAATAAAACAGGGAGCATAACCACTCTAACAAACCGATCACAACTTTCCTACGGCTACAAGGAAGCAAACAACGAGATGTTCTAATCAGACAGAGGAGAGCCTAGTCCTATCTTCCCGTAGAATAAGATGAGGGTGACTCAGAACTCAGAACGAAGGGGTTAAGGAGAAAAAAAAGAAGCCTTACGTTATTCCCTTATATACCCAGAGTAACTATATAACTATAGCAAGCTAGACTCGACTTCGGCCAAGGCTACTAGTCCTACAGTCAGTCCTGCTCTGATACCAAGTCTGTCGGGACCCGGGGTTAGCGTATGCAAGTCCAGCTAAGACATAGTCATATGGAGAGCCGAGAACCGTACCCACTTGTCTAAGAAGACAAGGCCAAGCACAGAACGTTCTCGGAAAGCATCGTACGTGAGGGGCATCCCATCCAGGCCGGATGATCAACTGAGATGGGTCCTCATCGTCCGCACACAAGTCTAATAATATGGGTGGTGAACTCCCATATTCAAAGACAAGTCGCCTCAACCATACTATCGACTATCTCATAACTCTTACATAGACTTACTCCAGCCCGATCACTTAGTCGGGGTCTAGGGCGGGCTCGATCATACCACAAAGTGTGCACGAGACGGAGTCTCAAACAATCGCATCGCGATGCCCCAAGCTACGCACATCTAAGGGCCACTTGGTGTATGAGAGAACTCCAGCCAGAACACAACTAAGGTCTCGAAATCCCATACAAAGACATGCATGTTATAAACATACACGCAACACACATGCCTTGTATGAACAGCAGGTACCAATGCAATTCTCAACAAAGTATTCAATTTTATTGATAACTTTTATAGAGTGCAAACAGAGATCACAAACATGTGATCCAACATTACAACACAAACGGAAGCAAATTATGTCTGAGTACAGACAAGTTTAACAAATGGCTTAAGAAGCCTTATTTAAACACAAGCCCTCCACGAGGGAACCAGTCGTCTGACTGGGACTAGACTAGTTGGTCTTCAGTCGTCCAGCTCTATGAATAAACCACCTTCGGGGTCAGTGGCATCATCTAAAACATAGATTAAGCAAACGTGAGTACAAAGTCGTACTCATTAAGACTTACATAGGAACTATACTACTCATGCACATGTATCAAGGTAAAGGGAGGTGGGGTTCACTTGCAGAAATGCTAGCTTTGACTTGGCTAATCCTGAACTATGAGTACCAGGCTTTGAGGTAAGAAGCGTACACGAGTCCACTACATTCTCCAACCAATTACACCACTATGGTGCCTTCCTCGACTTCCCCACGAGGAAGCACGCCATAGCACTCAGACTTATCTTGGTGTGTTTTAGAAGTATCCAGTTCAAGTTGTCTAATAATCAAGCTAACCTTTCCAAGCAGTCCATAACCACGGACGCGGCTATTCGAATAGTTTTGTTAACCCTGCAGGGGTGTACCGCTACACACACATGATCATCATTTACCGCCTTTGATCTCGACACCATTCAAGGGGTGCCAGCGAGGATGTTCACCACAACTGTTACCTCATAGCCGATCTAGTCCGAGAAAGCCGCCTACTTGGGTTGGTTACCACAATCGTGAACCCGGCCGGTTTACCGAAGTGGACCCAAGTGATGTGTGCGTGGTGCATAAGCCGGTCTCGGGTGAGCCGTTCTCTCACTTAGCATCCAGGCCACAGACCTACCAGAACTCCGAACTATTGCGACATCTGGACATCGAAAGGGATGAGTTAGTAAGTTGAGAGGGGTCAGTGAGCCCAATGTGTGGTTGTACTATTCATCTTGGATTACCACACAAGAACTCGGACTTAGGGCCGTGTTCAACGAGACAACCCACCGTGTACTCCTACACAGCCTCTCATCGTTCACCTTGTATTAGGGTCGATTCACCAACACTTTTCTACCATCATCAACATGATCACTACCATCCCGACTCACATCACAGTATCAACATGGTATCATACTAAGCATGAAATAAGCGATAACATTTGCAGGGGCCACATGATATCAACCAACTCCTACATTTGCTAGGATTGTGGTTTTCTTACTACTGTGACAAAATGATAGGTCATGCAAAGGAATGGGTTCATCTATGCGGTAGAAACGTAGTATGGTGATCATCCTAAACAATGCATAAGCGAGACATGAGAGGGAAGTGGGATTTTATCGACATGATCAATGGGGGTGTGCTTGCCTTGCTGACGAGGTTCGGGTTCTGGGTCTTCAACGAAGGGGGCAGCCTCTTGCTCCGGTTCAACCTCTACTCGACAAACAACAAACAAGGTAGCAAAGAAAATACAATGCACAATCACATGATGGAAGGTTGAAACTTGATGTATATGCATTGATGTGTGAAGAAATTCCATTTAATTGGAGTATATTGCAAATTGAATTGCAAATTCAAACTCCAATTTGAATTCAACATTAACCAAGTTGCATGTGACATAGTTTGATCATTTTGAATCATTTGGAAATGTGTATGATATGCCTCTGAAGTGTGGTTGAATTGTAGCATAATTCCATGGTCCAAGTTGCAAAAGCATTTGGTTTGAATTTGAATTAATTTCAAATAAAGAAAATGACATATGCTACTGGTCCCATTTTAAAATCAACTCCAACATAGTTTAAAGTTGCATATTTGGAAAGATAATTTTCTCCTGATCATTTTTCATATATTATTTGTCCAATTTGGAGTTAATATGAATTTTCTATGAATTTCCAAAGTTTGGGATATTTTCTGGAATTTCTGGAAATTCTTTAAATCAAATAATCTCTGGAAATTCATTTAAAATGATTTATTGCGTCAGTGCTGGCGTCAGGGGGGGGCTGACAAGGGGGTCCCACCTGTCATTGGCTGGGTGAGTTAATCCGTGGGGTTAGGTTAATCCAGTGGCTTAATTAAGCCACTGGGCCCACTGGTCAGTGACCTAGGGGGTCATTAGGCGGGTGATTAGTGGCTAACCCACCGACGGCTAAACGCCGGCGGCCTTGCCACGGCGGCGACTCGCCGGAATCTGCTTGAGGCCATGGGAGAGGAAGAGGAGAACACCAATGGGTGCAGCGTCGTCGTCCGCGTCGTCTGGAAGCAACAGGGGGTCACGGGGAGCTCGGAGTCGACGGCGGCGACGTCTCCGGCGGCAACAGAACGGCGGCGAGGTCGCAGATGTTGCTGTAGTGCACGGTTTGAGTCGATTCGGGGAGCATTCGAATGCTAGCACACGCAGGAGTCAAATGCGTGCACTGGAGCTTCATGACGGGCACTGGAGCGAGGAGGTCGACGACCATGGCGGCGAGGTGCTCGGGTTCCCATGGCGGATCCGGCTAGAGAAGGCAATTGAGGGGGAGAAAGAGGGGTTTTGACCGTGAGCTCACCCTGAGTCTAACTGGAGCGGTGGCTTGCTCGGGGAGGCTCTGGTGCGGCCGGAATTCGAGGTCGATCCACGGCGGCCGGCGACGAAGACGACGAAGTTAGCGAGCTCGTGGAAGTGTCTGGCTCTGATTCCTTCTGCAGGCTGATGAAGACGACGTCTGCGGTTCCTCTGGACAGCTCGAGGCGTCGCAGGGAGCACGGTGGCCACGCGGGGGCTCGACGGCGCTCCGGCGTCCTTCTCGGGCGGCGATGAATCGGGTGAGAGAGGAGGGGAGGGAGTTCGTGGAGGGGGAGAACGGAGGGGAAAAGCTTCAGGGCGTCTCCAGGCGCGAGAAGAGGGCACGGGGCGGCCTGGAAGGTCTTCGACGACGACGTGTCGTCCCCGGCTGACTCGAGGGCATTCCACCGAGCAGCTTGGAGGCGCGGGACGGGGAAGAAGACCCCGCTGCCCCTGTGGGCCGGCTGGGTTGGGTGGGCCGGCTTCGCCTAGGCGCCAGGTAAGGATTCTGCTTCCTTTTCTTTTTTTTTCTTTTCTGTCATTTGTTCTGTATAGCTAAATAAAATAGCTAGTCATTTTATTAAATGCTGAAAAATTTTATGTGGCTTCATAATAATATAGACTAGCCACTTATAAAGTCTCAGCATTTTTAAAATTCAAATAATTTGAATCTTAACTCAAATAGGGTTATTTGATTAATTCCAAGGCACTGTTTGAATATTTGAAAAATCTATGAGCATGGGATGGGTCCCACATCACTTGATATGTGATCACACTCATTTATAAGACTTTTCAAAAATCTAACATGAATTTTTGGAGAAGATTTTTATCTGGCCTTTTGAATTAATTCATCTGGGGGGTGTTCCTTCTCCCATTTTGCTTTTGATTTTGATTTCAAAGATTTCTTTTGAAAATTTGACATGATGCAAGGTTACTTTGATCCTAGCACATTACCTAACAGAGGGTTCTGACACTAGAATTGCATGTAGATTGTGTTTATGCTGTTCTTGCTTGCTAAATAAAATAATAAAATATTGTTTAGGGAAAAACAGTACCAAATGCAATATTTATTGTGGGGTCCGCAATAGTTTGCCATGTATAGGTTTTACCCCCCCCCCACTTAAAGTGAATAGATTAGATAGTTTATTTATGCTTCACCTTTTGATATGCTTGTGTTACATGCCATGCTTCTGTGCTTTGCCATGTTAACAACTTTGTTGATCACCTGTAGCTAAACAACTTGAACCGATTCTAAACGTGCGGTATCGTCGTGTGTGACGAGTACTCCACTTAAATTGTTAGTAACCGCTCTCGATGGTAGGTGCGATGTCTCGTGTTGCTTCTTGTTGATGCTTGCTCGTGTTTGCCTCGTAGTAATAGAGTGCTTTCTCGTTGATTGCTTTTCCAGTGTTTACCGTGTTGTGTGCTTCCGCGGGTACCTCTCGGAGACGATGCGAGCTTGCGATCAACTACACCTTCGGAACCCGACTTATTAACAGGAAAGGACTATACATTACTTTTGATCCATTATATTTCAACCAGCGGTTTGCATGCTAGTCTAGGTTAGGTTCGATGTTTGATCCTACCACATGTTTACATCCTCTATTCAAACCGATACAGCCATGTCCCTTCCCAGCAAACCATGTACTGCTATGTTACTATTGCTCGTTGCTCAGCCCCTGCTTAGTATGCATGCTTAGGATGCTACGATGTTACCCTATTACTCCTTGGTTTGGGATATCACATTATTATATTGTTGTTGATGATATGATTATTATAAATGTTGACTATATTCGACGAAGGATGGAAGGTCTAGGCTATCCCGCCCCGACGCTTTGTTCCATTCGAGTCACCTAGGATCCGAGTTCCGGGTATTGGTTTTAAGACTGAGCGTGACTAACCGCGTATGGGATTTTATGGGGTCCCCTTTTCTTACCTACCTAGCTTCAAGCATTTCTAGTGGTGGCCCAAGCTGATTTACCATTTGAAACCGTGTGTGTGCTGGTCAGCTTCCAGTAGTTTTTAAGCCAACTCGGAGCAGCGGAGACATGGTTTCCATGTTGGTCCACCTTTGACCGGCGAGGGCCCGAGGCCTCACGTGAGGCGTCTCGGTAACCGAAACCCTGTTGAGACGGAAGAGTCCGATCGGAGAGCGTGGCCAGCTTCTGGATTCGGTGGCGACTCCCCGGGGGCCACCCGGATTTGTTTGTTGTTAGCTAGAGGGACCTGTCGTTTCGGATCTCTTGGAACTAAATCATAAAATGGTTGCCTGTGATGGGTAGCAACTGAGAGATATGGGCGTGCGTGCAGAGCCTCGTAATGGGCAGTTGGTACACCCCTGCAGGGTTAAATCTTTTCGAGAAGCCGTGTCCACGGTTATGGACGACTTGAGACCTACTCCTTGTTCATAGACAACAACAACTGAGATAATCTTAATATAACTTGATCAACGTGTGCATGTGCCTTGACAGCTTCTTCTTCGTCGGGATGCGAAGAGGAGGACAATGATAGGATAGGTGTTATGATTGCGTAAGTAGTTGATAGCAAGACTTGTTGGAGGCGATTCCTCATCGAATGTTTGGCTTCTTATCTTACTCTCTAGATCGTTAGCCACTTCATAAATGCTAGTGCTGCAGCAACCTCACCACTTACCCCTTCCTTACCGTAAACTACTAGTTGTCCTAGAATGACGAGTGATGAAGTCCTTGCTGGGTCAGATGACCACTACAGTTGGATGCTGAGTACCTATGTACTCATGATACTACCCCAAACTCTTTTCAGGGTTTTGATCGACAATAGGTATGGAGATCGACGTTTCACGTGGAGCTTCAACGACGACTAGTTAGGCGGATCCCGACGGAGGGGCTGGACCCGTGTGGTTATGGGAATCGATGTTTTCTCTTTGCCAGTAGGCATTTGCTTGTAGTCTGTACCCAGACATGTATCTTCCGCTGTTGTATTGTATTAAGGCAGTTGTATGCCGATTGTATGAGATGTTGTATCCTTGTATCTGTAATGTTGTGATATCATGTTGGAAATCCGGGGCATATGGCTTTGTCATATGTTGCGGTGGGACCGATATGTGCTTCGTCCCCGGATCTGGGTGGAAACACCTAGATCTGGAAGAGTACCGCATATCGGGCCTTACAATAGGCATCATAGATCAAAAGATATTAAGCATGCAACATGGCATCAGAACGTTACAGACTTAGAGATAAACAGAGGTGGTTGTCAAAAACATTGGCATAGCAACTTTGGAGCTCAATAACTAGATGACCAGCAAGCATATCATGACAATGCAATACATATAATGGAAGTAGACATGATGCTTAACAGTATGACAAAAGAATCAATGCAATAGGCCTCATGGATGAGTCACAATCATCATGCAAACTTGCAATAAAATAATAACAGCAGCACTAAACAGAAATTAACAGCAGTTAACAGTCTGATGCCCACTTCAACACAGATTATCAACATCAAGATGGCCTCAAATCAAAATTCTCACAAAAGATGAACTGAAGTACACACAATTCTAAGCAATTTTCCTTTTGGGCGCAACGTCATCCGAGCTACGGTTTGATCACAAATTACGTCGAAAAATAGCATCAGCAGCATAGTTCAACACTTAACAGAAAAAGAAAAAGATTAAAGGAAAAAAAAAGAAGCGGCCTCACCCCCTAGTGGGCTCGGCCCACTGGCCGCTGGTGGCTGTGGTTGGAGATGGGCCGGGAGGAGGCTGGTGGACCGGGCCGCTGGAGCCAGGCCGTGGCCCACCAGGCGGTTGGAGGGGGGGCGGCTAGCCAGCTCATCCCCATGCCCGATCCCGATGGGATCTCGCTGGCGGCAGCGAGCGGCGCGCCGGTCGGTGCTGGGAGGAGGCGCAACGGGGCCGAGGGGGTGGCGCGGCAGCGGTTGAGGGAGGAGGCGGTGCGGCCCCAGACCGGGCCGGATCCGGTGAGGCGAAGTCCTCAGGTGGCCGCGAGCTTCACGAGGCGGCTCCCATGGCGGCGGGGTCGCCGGCGACCTGTGGACAGAGGAGAGAGGGAAGTGAGGTCGAGGGAGAAAAGAAGGAGGAAGGAGAGAGGGAGGGCACGGAGGAGAGGCGGCTGGCGCGGCTGCTCCGGCCGGAGGCGCGCGGCGGCGAGCCCGCGGGCGGCGGCTGCGGTGGCGCCATGTCCACGGGATGGAGGCGGCAGGAGAGAGAAGGTGGAGGTGGGAGCTCCCTGGGCCGTTGGATCGGCCGATCCAACGGTCCAGATCGCAGGGAGGCTAGATTTTTGGCAAAAATGGGCTAATTGCGAGAATTCTGGCTATGTTTGAGGGGGTGTCTGCAATTTTGTGGCTAGGGAAACCCTAGAAATGGGTGGGAGTGTGGTGGTCTTTATATAGCCCAGGTGGCTGGAAGTTTGCAAAAACGTCCCCGGTTTCTCTCTCTCTCTTGCGGTGTTTACGTTTCTGACCACCGGGGGTCCGCAGGATCTCCGATTCGGGTAAAACTTCGAACTGCGTGAGCAGCGCGTCGAGTCGGCGGCGTTCACCTCGCGTCGGAACCGTTCCGAGAACATTCTCCGGCGCGCTATAAAAATAACCCGTTTAATTATTAAACGGGGTTTTCATTCTGTTGGCTGCGGCTGGTCTCGTGCGGTTTCGCGATGGTGATAGGGTGAAACCCGATGTCGCAAAGGTCGAGTGTCAGGGTGGAAAGGGTCGGTCTCCGTCCGATACGAGATAAGAGGGGGAAAAATAATCGCCGATCGATAAATCGGGGATGCAAACACTGCAAACAAATCAGACAATCAAACAATTCACACCGAAAACAAATTTTTACTTTTTGTGAAATCTGGGTTGTTACAATACAATAACACCACCAACAAGGGATCTCGTCCCGAGATCCTGGACGATCCGGGGGAGAGGGGAAGGGGGAAAGAAGAGAGCCGACGATCTTCAACACCACCAACAACGGACTCTGCTCCATGTCAACGTCGAACTTCTGTCGATATAAATTTCCGCAGAGAGACGACATCGTCGGAAAAACGAAACTGTTAGTGTCAAGGGGAAGAACGAGAGATAAACCCGGTCAAAGGATAGTGCTTTTCGACGCAGGTCGTGAAAACACCGGGAAAAAGGAGGGAGGGCAAAGGACGACCCAGATGATATCCGAAACCGGAGAAGCTAAAGGTACTACAGGAATTCCCAAACCTGAGATCGGAATCGAGACAATACGCTGCAAGCAAGGCATTGTAACTTTTCCGATACTCCACTCACTCGAGATCCTAAAGATTGAAAGGGGACAAGACGAGAGTAAAACACTTACGACACTTGTCCTGACCAGAGCTGTAACAACCCAGTTTTCACAAAAAATAAATTTTTTTGTTTTCGGTGTGAATTGTTTGATTGTCTGATTTGTTTGCGGTGTTTGCATCCCCGAATTATCGATCGGTGATTATTTTTCCCCCTCTTATCTCGTACCGGACGAAGACCGACCCTTGCCACCCTGACACTCGACCTTTGCGACATCGGGTTTCACCCGATCGCCGTCGCGAAAACCGCACGAGACCAGCCACAGCCAACGGAACGAAAACCCCGTTTAATAATTAAATGGGTTACTTTTATAGCGCGTCGGAAAGTGTTCTCGGAACGGTTCCAGCACTAAGTGAACGCCGCCGGCTCGACACGCTGATCGCGCAGTTCGAAGTTTTACCCGATTCAGAGGTACTGCGGACCCCCGGCTGTCAGAAACATGAGCACCGCGCGCGCGAGAGAAAAACCGGGGATGTTTTTGCAAACTGCCAGCCACCAGGGCTATATAAAGACCACCACACTCCCACCTCTTTCTAGGGTTTCCCTAGTCCAAAATTACAGCCACCCCCTGTTTTTGCTCCAGATCTGCCCATTTTGACCCCAAATCCGAAACCCTAGCCCCAGATTTTTTTCCAGCCGTCAGATCTGGCCCTGGAGGGCTCAGATCGTGCGACGTCAGCGCCTGGCCAACCCTTCTCTCTCTCGTGGATGCCTCACCGCCTCCATTCCCGAGGGCGCGCCGCCACGGGCAGCAGTGCGCCACCGGCTCCCCTCTCCCATCCTCCTCCGCGCCCCCTCTTCCTCTCCCTCGCCTCCCTCTAACCCTCCTCGCCTTCTCCGTCGTGAAGGGACACCAGCAGGAGGCCGCGCCGCCGTGCCATGGCCACAAGGCCGAGCTCGGGCGCCGCCGACGACCGCGAGGAGCGCCGCCGTCCATCCGGCTAGGCCCCGCGGCCCCCACGTCCTCCCTCCGGTCACCGCGCGCGGCCCCTGCCGCCTCCGCCTCCTGGGCGCCCCCGCCTCGAGCCTCCTCGCCGGCCACCGGAGCCAGTCGGCCGAGGCCAGCCACCGGCGGCGCCGCTCGCACGCGCGCCTAGGTGAGGCCCTAGTCGGTGCCCTCTCCAGGCCGACCCACCCCCAGCACGGCCCAGCCAAGGCCCCAGGCCAGATCTGCAGCCCAGGCCAGCCCAGATCCTCACAGTCGGCTAGATGGGCCCTGAGGCCATGGTGACAAAGGGGCCCGAGTGTTTTTTTTTTCTGGGAACTACTGTGATTTTGACTAAGTCCTTTAAATAAATTGCCGTTGTTCTGTTTTGCAACGCTAATAACGGTTAAACCGTAGCTCCGATGAACGTGTCGCCAAAACAAAAACTGTTTAGAATTGCGTGTACTTCAATCCGTCTTTTGTGAGCATTTTGATTTGAGGCCATCTTGATGGTGTAAATCTGTGTTGAAGTGGGCATCAGGCCGTTAAACTGCTAATTTTCCTGTTAAGTGCTGCTGTTAATATTTTATTGCAACTTTGCATGATGATTGTGACTCATCCATGAGGCCTATTGCATTGATTCTTTTTTCCTATGTGTTAAGCATCATGTGTACTTCATTTCCATGCTTTAACTTGTCATGTTTGGGTGCTCTAGATATATTAAATCTTGCTCCAAAGTGGTGATCCTGATGTTAATGTGCTGCTGTGCTGAAAACTGTTATTTTGTTGCAACTTCGGTCGACGAGTGTGTCGCCACCGTTTATCGGAATTGAGTGATTCCAATTGCATATTGTTAAGCATCATGTCTACTTTCATCCCATGTATTGCATTTCCATGATATGCTTTCTGTTCATATAGTTATTTAGCTCCAAAGTTGCTATGCTGCTGTTTTTGACAGCCACCTATTTTTTTCTCTAAGTCTGTAACGTCACGATGCCATGTTGTTTGCTTAATATCTTTTGATCTATGATGCCTATTTGCATGATTATTTTTGCCATGCCTTCTTTGTCATGTCTAATTTAGTTCAATATCATTTGTGAGCATGTTTGCATTGATTAACCTATTTATTCTTTGCTCTAAAGTGTGCTTCGTGATGTTGGCAGATTGTGCCCGTAACTTGTTTTGCTTGTATCTTTTTAACCGTAACTCCATTTGGAGTGTGCCTTATATGTAACTTGATTAGTTTTTCGTGTACTTTGTGTTTATGCTATTATTTTATGTTGTTAACCAACCTAAAATATGGTTTAGGTAAGAACAGTACAAAATCCTTTAATTGTCGTGTGGCACTTAGTGTTATGCCATGTTTAGGTTGTGCCTCATTTAAATTGACTAGCATAGATAGTTTCCTTTGTGCTTCACCTCTTGACATGTTTGTGTGCTATGTCATGCTTGCTTGAGTTGCCATGTTAACAACCTTGGTTGATCACCTGTAGCTAAGCAACTTGAACCACCGCAAACGTGCGGTATTCGTCGTGTGTGACGAGTACTCCACTTAACCTGTTAGTAACCGCTCTCGACGGTAGGTGCGATGTATCGTGTTGGCTTCTTGTTGCTGCTTGCTCGTGTTTGCTCGTAGTAATAGAGTGCTTGCTCGTTGATTGCTTTCCAGTGTTTACCCTCTTGTGTGCTTCCGCAGGTACCTCTCGGAGACGTTGCGAGCGTGCGAACGACTACACCTTCGGAACCCGACTTATCAACAGGAAAGGACTATACATTACTTATGATCCATTCTATTTCAACCAGCGGTTTGCATGCTAGTCTAGGTTAGGTTTGATGTTTAATCCTACCACATGTTTACAGCCTCTTTCAAACCGATACAGCCATGTCCCTTACCCAGCAAACATTGTACTTCTATGCTACTATTGCTCGTTGCTCAGCCCCTTCTTAGTATGCATGCTTAGGATGCTATGATGTTACCCTGTTACTCCCTTGTTTTGGGATATCACATTATTATTATTGTTATGGATGATACGATTATTATAAATGTTGACTATATTCGACGAAGGGTGGAAGGTTTGGGCTATTCCGCCTCGACGCTTTGTTCCATTCGAGTCACTTAGGATCCGAGTTCCGGGTATTGGTTTTAAGACTGAGCGTGCCTAACCGCGTGTGGGATTTTATGGGGTCCCCTTTTCTTACCTACCTAGCTTCAAACATTTCTAGTAGTGGCCCAAGCTGATTTACCATTTGAAAACCGTGTGTGTGTCTGTTCGGTCGCTCCTGGCAGATATTCTTTAAAACAACTTGGGCCAGCGGAGACATGGTTTCTCTTGTTGGTCCACCCCAGGGAGCTAGGGGGTTGTCCACATCTGTTTGGGCAACCTATCCGACCTCGTCCAGACGGTAGAGGCCGATTCGAGAGCGCGGCCGGCTTTTGAGTTGGATGTCGACTCACCGGGGGCCACCCGGATTTGTGTGTTGTTAGTTAGAGGGTCCTGTCGTTCCGGATCTCTTGGGACTAAATCATAAAATGGTTGCCTATCATGGGTAGCAACTGAGAGAGATGGGCGTGCGTGCGGAGCCTTGTAATGGGCAGTTGGTACACCCCTGCAGGGTTAAATCTTTTCGAGAAGCCGTGTCCACGGTTATGGACGACTTGAGACCTACTCCTTGTTCATAGACAACAACAACTGATATAATCTTAATATAACTTGATCAACGTGTGTGTGCCTTGACTGCTTCTTCTTCGTCGGGATGCGAAGAGGAGGACAAGGATAGGATAGGTGTTATGATTGCGTAAGTAGTTGATAGCAAGACTTGTTGGAGGCGATTCCTCATCGAATGCTTGGCTTCTTATCTTACTCTCTAGATCGTTAGCTAATTCATAAATTCTAGTGCGGCAGCAACCTCACCACTTACCTCATCCTTACCGTAAACTACTAGTTGTCCTATAATGACGAGTGATGAAGTCCTTGCTGGGTCAGTTGACCACTACAGTTGGATGCTGAGTACTTCTGTACTCATGATACTACCCCCAAACTCTTTTCAGGGTTCTGATCGACAACAGGTATGGTGATCGACGTTTCACGTGGAGACTCGACGACGACTAGTTAGGCGGATCCCGGCGGAGGGCCTGGACCCGTGTGGTTATGGGATCGATGTTTTTCTCTTTGCCACTAGGCATTTGATTGTAGTCTGTACTCAGACATGTATCTTCCGCTGTTGTATTGTATTAAGGTAGTTGTATGCCGATTGTATGAGATGTTGTGTCCTTATATCTGTAATGTTGTGATATGATGTTGGAAATCCGGGGCATATGGCTTTGTCATATGTCGCGGAGGGACCGATATGTGCTTCGTCCCGGGATCTGGGTGGAAACACCTAGATCTGGAACAGTACCGCATATCGGGTAGAACTGAATCTCGTTGAAGTACCATCCGTTCTTGCGAGTGTTATCAAACAAAAGTGGTGCAGGTAGACGGATCTCACGAGTAATGGTCCTTTCAAACCTCAAAATATAATCAAGGTTACCAAACTGGGAAGTCATGGTAACAAACTCATGCCTCTTCATAGCCGCAAGATCGAGACTTGTGTATGAAAAGGGAACATCATCAGGATGCGGGGTGCGCTCAAGAGACTCAAGGATAAGTGTGGCGTAAACGCCACCATATAAATCGCCTTTTTTACAGTTCGTAACAAGGCGCTGAGCAATCAAGGCACCCACATTATAATCATTCTTATCAGAGAGGGAGTTCGCATAAATAGCGAAATCTGGTGCAGAACCATTGCTCGTGTTGTCACGAGCTAACCCCTCTAGCAACAAAATACGCAAAATACCTGAGGTGTGGAAACAGAATGCTGGAAATCTTCGTACGCCGAATGTCGGTCTCCTCCTGGCAACAAAGAGAGTTGAAGAGGGTCCTCAACCCGGAAGGCTGCATGGTCATCTTCGTTGTCTGACCAACGTTCGGCACACCTATTATATCACAAAACTGTGCCAAAGACATGGTTATGAGATCATTATAAAGTTTGAACTCGACGGTTCCAGCATCATGGTTATAACAAAAACTGTTAACTAAGCAGGAGGTGAGATTCTTGTATTGTACCACATGGCATAAAGCTAGCCGTGTCAAACCTGCATTGGCACAAAGGCCATAAAATTCCTCCTTAATTCCTGCAGCTGTAAGAAAATCATCACATGGATACATCATTGCGCATGCTGGACCTGTGTCTTCCAAAACTCCAGGGGCACATGATCTTCATTGTAGCTCACCCTAGCTGCTGAGGGTGAAGCTGCAGCTCTAGTAACTCGATCGGAGCGCTCGGGCCTCTTCTTCCCAAGCCATCCTTTTGCTTTTCCAAAGAAACTCATTTCTGAAATTTTTTATAATTCACAAAAACAAGTATTTAAACAAAGTGAGTTGAGGCAAACTACTCTACTCACTTACCTAAAGCATAAACTTGCATCAAAACTTGGAAAATAAATTTCTACACATGCATGCAAGCTCATACGAACAACACCAAGAGCTACTAAATACTCACTAATGAAGCCACCAATCAAAAATCTAATTGGAGGGGTGAAGGAGTTACATACCATGGAGTATTTTTCCCAAAATCTCAGCTCAAATGGTGGTTCGTAGAGAGAGATGGAAATTCTGGATGGAGAACAGCAAGAACGCAAGTTCCAGGTGCAGAACTAGTGTTTTGGGGAGGAAAGAAAGAGAGAGGGAGAAGACTTACCTGAAGGTGGGGCTGGTGGGCCCCAGGTGCCCTGTGGGCGCGGCTAGAGGGCAGGCCGCGCCAGCTGGCCGCCTAGGACACTGGTGCCCCCCCCCTGGTCAACCCCAGGTGCCTCGGGTCACTCCCGGCATGGAAATTTTTATTTTTATTTTTCTCGAATTTTTTTGACAACTTCATTGTTGAAAAAAATTCGGAGTTCAAAAAGCTGCGAAACTTTCTGAAAACTTGGAGCATTGATTAGAGTTGTGAAGTTTCAAAAACATATAAACTTGGTACATCAAGGAGAATAAAAGCTTAAATGAAATTCAAACATAACAACCTCTGCTTTTTACTTATATAAAACTCATGTAATAGCAAGGTTGATCAAGTCCTACTACCAAACTTGCAATACATAGAGCAAAAAGTTGCACTTACTATGAAGCATTCATGGTACCTTTACTTTAACGGATATTGTCCCCACCATAATGGTTTTGTATTTGTGGTGAACATGTAGAGGACCCCAATCACCAATCTTCACGGTCTCGATATTCTCTATAGAGTTGAGGCCATTCCCTTTGTCAATCTTCTTCGGAAAATACACCGTGTGTTCTTTATCATTCACATTAAAAGTAACCTTTCCTTTATTGCAATCAATAATAGCACCTGCGGTGTTAAGAAAAGGTCTACCAAGAATAATAGACATGCTCCCATCCTCGGGCATGTCAAGCACAACAAAATCAGTAAGGATTAAACAATTAGCAACTTCAACGGGAACATCCTCACAAATACCAATGGTAACGGCTGTTGACTTGTCAGCCATCTGAAGAGAGATATCTGTAGGGATTAGTTTTTTTAAACAAAGCCTCTTGTAAAGAGAGAAAGGCATAACACTCACTCCTGCTCCAAGATCACATAAAGCAGTCTTAACATAATTATTATTTATGGAGCAAGGAATGGTGGGTATACCTGGATCACCAAGCTTCTCAGGAATCTTGCCACTAAAAGAGTAGTTAGCAAGCATACTAGATATTGCTTCATTAGGAACTTTTCTTCTATTGGTAACAATATCTTTCATATATCTCGAATAGGGAGGTAACTTAATAGCATCAGTCAAAGGAATTTGAAGAAAAAGAGGTTTCATCCACTCACAATAGTCTTCTTCTTTAGTTTTGAGAGACTTACCTAGAAAGGGCATGGGTTTCTGTACCCATGGTTCTCTTTCCTTCCCATGTCTTCTCGCAGTGAAGTCTTCTCTAGTGTATTTCTTGCGTTTGTCGGGTGCTTCTTCTTCTCGAACTTCGGGTGGATCATTATTTTCACCATCCTTTTCAGGCTCAGCACCGTCTTCAGTCTCAGCATCGGAGGTAGATATACTATTTGGATCATTGGAATTTTCAGCTTCTTTGTTCTTCTTCTTCTTCTTCGGAGAACTAACAATTTCTTCTTCCTGCATTTGAGAATCTTGCTCGATCCTCTTCGGATGCCCCTCTGGATAGAGAGGATCTTGAGTGCTAGTTCCTCCTTGGGTTTTAATCCCGAAGGCCTGTATGTCCTGTTTGGCATTGTTAGCAAGCAAATCTGTTTGCACTTTAGAAAAAATTTCAAGCTGAGTTTGAACCATATGAAAATTCTTCACAAGACATTTAACATCATTACCTGTTCTACCTAGAATATCAAGAAAACTTTTGATAGAAAGGGAATTATCATGCAACTGACTTTGTATCCTCTCATTAAAGTGACTTTGCTTCATAATGAAATTATCAAGCTCATCCTAACATTGATCAGGAGGCTTACCATGAGGGATGACACTTGCATTAAAATCTAAAAGAGAGTGTACCTCTACCATAGGAGGGTGAGTGGTAGGCTCACACAACTTCTAAATAGGGGGTAGATTCTTCACATCTTTAGTTTTATTACCCTTCTCTTTAATAGACTTCTTTGCTTCTTGCATATCTTCGAGGCTTAGGACAAGCATGCCCCTTTTTTTTGGTGGTGGAGGTGGTTCAGGGACGGACCAATCTTCATGGTTCTTGGCAATCTTTCCCATTAATTCTTCTGCATCGTCCGGTGTCCTTTTCTTGAAAACACAACCAGCACAACTGTCCAAATAGGATCTGGATTCATTAGTTAGACCAGCATAAAATATATCAATTAATTCATTTTTAGGGACTCCATGTCCCGGTCTAGCCTGGATCAGACTGCAATACCTCCCCCAAGCTTTAGGGAGGTTCTCATCCTGCAATTGATTAAAGTTATAAATTCTTTGTAAAGCAGCATGTTGCATATGAGCAGGAAAGTACTTATCAACAAAAGAGTGAGCTAAGTCTTGAGGACTCCTAATGGAACCACATGGTAGTGCATCATACCATTGATACATCCAAAATGCATCACTATTTTATATCGTAATTCATCCTTATTCATTGATATATTTCATGTTACGATGATGTTCTTATTTTTTTTGTCTTGTTTTACACAGTTTGCAACTTTCTGGTGCCGAAGCAGCAGACGCAGGATTCAGCGGTAAAAAGTGGACGCTGAGTTGCTGAAGAAGAATACCTCCAAATTACTTGAAAATTGACGGAGGGTATTTTCTGAAGGATTAATGAAGATACGCCGAAGAGGGGCCAGAGGGGGGCCCCAGGCGGCCACCTGGCGCGGCCCCACCCCTGGCTGCGCCGGGAGGGCGCCTGGAGCCCTGGGGCCACTCCCGGCTCCCCCCTCTGGCCTATATACTCCTCGTTACCCGAAAACCTAAACAAGATAAGATTTTATGGAGTCCCGCCGCCGCTCTGTGGCGGAAACCTACAGAGAATAAAAGGGCTCTCCGGCGGGCAGATTACACCGAGGAGAACACCTCCTGGAAGGGGAGATCATCGCCATCGCCATCACCATCGTCACGGGCATCATCGAGATCATCATCAACATCATCCCCAACATCAGCACCATCTCCACCACCATCCAATCTCACCTCACAAGTTTATCTTGCATTGTAATCAGTACTATCTATCCTCTCTACTCTATCGGTGTTGATTACTACTTTGTGGTGAATGCTATTGAGTTTAGTTGGAGAAATATCATTATGTACAGATTCTTTATCATATATTTATCACCTCTGATCATGATCTCTTTTATGTCTTGTGAGTAGTTACTTTAGTTCTTGAGGAGATGGGAGAAGTCTAGTTGTTAGTAGTCGTATGAGGTTGAAGTAATTTGTGTTGTTTGATATTTAAGTTGTGTTGTTATTTTCCTAGTGGTGTTGTGTGAGTTGAACACTCAACACTTTGCCTTATTAAGGATCTAGGAGGATACATTGTGTATAAAGAATGCATATGGTGGGTTGCCGGAGTGACAGAAACCTGAACCCCAGTTTGCACACTTTTGCACAAGGGAATAATGGATCCTTGATCTTATTGCTGTGGTTAGGCTTTGCCTTAATTTCTATCTTGTATTTGCGGATGCTTGCAAGATGTTTAATCATAAGAGTGCACTTATCTTAGTCTAGAAGGTGTGCCAGCATAGATCCACCCACTCAACACTTATCAGCACAACACTTGTTATCGATACGGAGTATGGCCAAAGCACGTGACTACCTCTCCATGTGTCCTCAAGAACGATTTAGTCTTTATAAGCTCAGTTTCCAGGCTTATCCTTTGCTGAAAAGGATTGGGACACTTGCTGCTCTTCAGGGATATTTACTTTGCTTACTTTTATCTTATTGTTGCTTATATCGAAAACCCCTAAAAAGTTATCTTTCAGTGCTTGCAGTTATTCCTTGTCCAAAATCACCTATCAATACCTTTCGCTCCTCGTTGGGTTCGACACTCTTACTTATCGAAAACGCTGCAATATATCCCTTACGGTTTTTGGTCATCAAGTAACGTTTTCTGGCGCCGTTGCCGGGGAGCATAGCGCTATTGGTATGTGAAGCTGGTAAGGAAATTTTTATATTGTTGTTTTTATTTTGCTGTTGCTGCTCTTTGTCCGTATGGACAACCTAGCTATTGGATAGTTGCTTACGGAGAAACACCCCACATCTGTGGTGGTTGTTCCTCCTCCTACTGAAATTGTCCCTTATAAAATACCAGCTGGTATTATCGATTGTGTTTTGGCTAATCGTTATGCAGGAGACAGACATCCCAGTGAACACTTGCTATATTTATCACAACTATGTTCACTATTTAAGCTTGCAGGTGTATCAATGGAGTTTGTCATGAAGCAATTGTTCTCCGTATCTCTTATAGATAAAGCTTCAGATTGGTATAAGCTTCTCGATAACTCTCATTTGCTTGATTGGCAAGAGCTTATGTCTCTCTTTTATACCAAGTTTTATCCTCTTCATGAAATTCATCGAGACAGGAACTATATCTATAACTTTAGGTCTCGTGACGGAGAAAGCATTGCTCAAGCTTGGGGGAGATTGAAATCTCTAATGCTCAAATGTCCTATTCATGAGCTCCCCAAGAAAACTATACTTACAAACTTTTATGCTAGACTTTCTCGTGAGGATAAGGAAATGCTGGATGCCTCCTCTAGTGGGGTATTTCAGACGAAAAGCGTTGAAGAAAGATGGGATCTCCTTGAAAGGATCTAGAAGAATACCGAAGATTGGGAAATAGATAAAGGTATTGAATCCACTATAAATTATCAGCATGATTATATAGAGAGCTATGTGAAAACTGATTATTTTAATACCTTTTGCTCTAAGATTGGTCTTGATTCCCATCTGATGATTGATTTTTTTTAAGGACTTTGCCTCTCATATTGACTCTTCTAAGAAGAAGAAGGATCAGCATCATAAACCCTTCAAATAATCACCTATTGATATTCATGATGCTGACCCTATTTTGCCTGCAGTTATATATGAAAAGCCCCCTTTTCCCGTAAGAATAAGGGAGCACTCTTTTGTGACAGGCATAATGAATAAGAGTGAGAGAAGAAATGATGATCCTGAGGACCAGATCAAGGTCGATCCTCGAGTGTCATTGGTTAAGGATCTTATTACTAATGATGCTTTAGATTCCAATATAAATTTTTGTGTTGTTTCAACTAACCTTGTCACAGCCAAGAATAAAGGCCCAATTTCAGATACTCCAGTAGTATCTGTTAAAATAGGAGATCACAATTATTATGGGCTCTGCGATTTGGGATCGAGTGCTCGTGCTATCCCGTATTCACTTTATCAAGACATCATGAGTGAGATTTCACCTTGTGAACTTGAAGAAGTTGATGTTACTATTCATCTTGCAAACAGAGCAACTATCTCTCCTATCGGAATTGTGAGAGACGTTGAAGTCTTATGCGGAAAGGTATAATATCCTACCGACTTTTTAGTACTTGGTTCAGTAAGGGATAATTTTTGTCCTATTATTTTCGGTAGACCTTTTCTCAGAACTTGTGGAGCTATAATAGATTGCAAGAAAGGTAAAGTTTCTGTTGAATTCAATGGTGAGACCTATGAATTTAACTTTTCTAAGTTCTCTAAGAAGCCTCGTGGTATTGATTTTTCTAGTAATGATAAGATTATTGAAGATATTCCTTCCATTGCTATCCCTCCTAATGATCCTTTGCAGCAATATATGGAGGACCATGAGAATGATTTGCATATGCAGGAGAGAAATGAGCTGGACGACATATTCTTGGGACAACCTGCTATCATAAAGCACAACCTTCCAGTTGAGCCTTTGGGACTTTTATCGAAACCAAAAGAAGATCCAGTGTTTGATCTTAAACCTCTTCCTGATACACTCAAATATGCTTATTTAGATGAAAAGAAAGTATATCATGTTATTATCAATTCTAACCTTTCAGGGTATGAAGAAGAGCGACTATTGGAAGTACTTCACAAGCATCGAGGTGCAATTGGCTATACCCTTGATGACCTCAAGGGGATTAGTCCATCTATTTTTCAACATACCATCAACCTTGACCCTGATGCTAAACCAGTTGTTGATCATCAACGACGGTTGAATCTGAAAATGATGGATGTTGTAAGGACTGAGATTCTCAAGCTTCTAGCCGCAGGTATTATCTACCCTATAGCTGATAGTAAGTGGGTAAGCCCGGTTCATTGTGTTCCAAAGAAAGGAGGAACAACTGTGGTTCCTAATGATAATAATGAACTAATACCTCAGCGAATTATTATTGGATATAGAATGTGTATTGATTACAGGAAGCTGAACAAGGCAACCAAGAAGGACCACTACCCGTTGCCGTTCATTGACCAAATGCTTGAAAGGTTATCCAAAAATACTCACTTTTGTTATCTTGATGGTTATTCTGGCTTCTCTCAAATTCATGTTAACACTGTTGATCAAGAGAAGACCACTTTTACTTGTCCCTATGGTACTTATGCTTACAGACGTATGCCTTTTGGTTTATGTAATGCCCCTGCTACTTTTCAAAGGTGTATGTCTGCTATCTTTCATGGTTTTTTCGAAGAAATTTTGGAGGTATTCATGGTTGATTTCTCCGTCTATGGAACCTCTTTTGACCATTGTCTCCACAACCTTAATAAAGTTTTGCAGAGATGTCAGGAGACAAATTTTGTGCTTAACTGGGAGAAGTGCCACTTTATGGTTGATATGTCCAAAACGTATCTATAATTTCTGCTTGCTCCATGCATGTTTTGTGTGATATTGCTATGTTCTAGATACACTTTCATAGACTTTAGATCATATTTGGACTAACCTATTAACTCAGTGCAACCCAATGCCAGTTCCTGTTTTCTGCTGTTTTTCTATTTCAGTTTTCCCCCATATTAAAAGTGCCAGAAAAAATCCAGGAAAAATATAGGAAAAATCAGCGTACAGGAAGCTTCGCGAAGAGCCCGAGTGGGGCCAGAGGGGAGCCAGGGGTGGCCCAGGCGGCCACCCGGCGCGGCCCCACCCCTGGCCGCGCCAGGGGGAGCCTGGGGCCCCTGGTCCACCTCTGGCTGCCCCCCTTCGCCTATATATCCCCCGTGACGTGAAACCCTCGGGGACAGAACCCTTTTTCGCGATGTCGCCTCTGTTCCGCCGCCGCCGCGCTTCCGAGATCGGGGGCACCAGAAGACCTCTTCCCGACACCCTGCCGGAGGGAGGTACGACCTCCGGGAGTCTCCTCTCCACCATGGATGCTTCCCGGATGTCTCGTGAGTAGTTTTCCTTGGACCATGGGTCCGTGATCAGTAGCTATGTGATGTTCTCCTCCCCTCTTTGTTCTTCATGGTTTAGACCTCGTGAGCTGCCCTACACGATCGAGGCACTTTTGTAATCTTTCTGCTATTGCTATGTTGAGTTTGATGGGATCTAATGGATTATGAGATTATGTTCAGATTGTGATTGAGTAATATATTTTGGTTTTTATCTCTTATATTTTTGTTCTAAGTAATTCTTGCATGTTCTCCGTTGTTGTTTATTGCTTTGGCCAAGTAGTAGGTAGTAACCCCAAGAGGGAACGTTATGCTCGATTGTGGGTTCATGCCCCCCGATGGCACGCTTGACTGACAGAAACATGAGTCTGGGGGATGTGCTGTTGCCAAAAGGGGGAAAACAACGGTGCTTGTAACCGCGGTTGCGAGGATTTTTTACTGTACGCAGAGTGCTTTTTAATGCAGTTGTCTGTTGCTTTGGGTTTACACTTTGGGTGGGGCTCGCAACTTAATACCAGCGAGATGTTCTGGATAGATATCTCAAGGTGGATGATTAGTAGTAGATGCAGTTGGATTTCGGTCTACTTATTTTGGCGTACTGCCCGTGCTTTTGAGCCTCTTCCTTTCTTTTGTAGCATAGTTAGCATTGCGGTGCGTTCATAATCCTGTCAATTGCCCTTCTGTAATTTGTTTACCTCGCATAGAAGTTTTATCGTCTTTTGGGAGAGAGACATCACTAGTGAACATCACGTATCTCGGTCCATATCCTCATTACTGTTTCCACGCTCATTTACTTTTCTACTTTTACTTTCAGTTGCTATCATTATCCCTTGTGTTTGATCCTTTGTGAACAACAAGACCGGAGAGATTGACAACCTCTCTGAACTTCGTTGGGAACAAAGTTATTTGTGTCTGTGTGCAGGTCCGCGTCAGTTGCGCCGCTGACACCTACTTATCATCTCTGGAGTCCTACTGGAGACAAACCTTGGTATCTTCACCGAGGGAAACTTGCTGCTGCACTGCATCTCAAACCTTACACTTGGGGTAACCAACGAGGGGCGAGAAGCCATCAACGGTCAACAAGGGAATTGTTCTTGGCCACAAGATTTCCGAGAGGGGAATTGAGGTGGACAGGGCCAAGATCGAAGCAATTGAAAGGATGCCCTACCCAAGGGACATCAAAGGTATTCGTAGTTTTCTCGGTCATGCTGGTTTCTATAGAACATTTATTAAAGACTTTTCTAAGACTTCGAGACCCCTCACTAATCTTCTCCAGAAGGATGTTCCTTTTGTTTTTGATGAAGATTGTAATGAAGCCTTCGAAGTTCTTAAGAAAGCTTTAATAACCGCTCCTATAGTACAACCACCTAATTGGAATTTACCTTTTGAAATTATGTGTGATGCTAGTGATTTTGCTGTTGGAGCTGTTTTAGGGCAGAGGGTTGATAAGAAGCTGAATGTTATATATTATGCTAGGAAAACCCTTGATAGTGCTCAAAAGAATTATGCTACTACTGAGAAGGATTTCTTAGCAGTAGTGTTTTCTTGTGATAAGTTTAGGAAGTATATTGTTGATTCTAATATTATTATTCATACTGACCATGCTGCCATTAAGTATCTTATGGAGAAGAAGGATGCCAAACCAAGACTCATCCGATGGGTACTCCTTCAAGAATTTGATTTATAGATTGTCGATAGGAAAGGAGCAGACAATCCGGTGGCGGATAATCTTTCAAGGATGGAAGATATACCGCATGATCCTATTCCAATCAACGACAGTTTTCCAGATGAACAGCTAGCTGTTGTAAAAGTACAATCTCTCTCCGATCCTTGGTTTGCAGATTATGCTAACTTTATCGTTGCAAAGTTTTTGCCTCCAGGTTTAACATTTCAGCAAAGGAAGAAGTTATTTCATGATTTGAGGCATTACTTTTGGGATGACCCACATCTTTTCAAAGAAGGTCCAGATGGGATCGTGAGAAGATGCATACCGGAACACGAGCAGAAGGACATTCTCAAACAATGTCACGACAGTCCATATGGAGGACATCATGCTGGTGAGAGGACCGCACATAAGGTTCTTCAATCAGGTTTTTATTGGCCTACTCTCTTTAAGGATGCTAGAAGTTATGTTTTGTCCTATGATAAGCGCCAGAGAGTTGGTAATATTAGTAGAAGGAATGAGATGCCTATGAATTACTCGCTAGTGATTGAGCCTTTTGATTGCTGGGGTTTTGATTTTATGGGTCCTTTTCCTTCCTCGCACAAGTACAATCACATTTTAGTTGCTGTTGATTATGTAACCAAGTGGGTAGAGGCAATCCCCACTGAAAGTGCTGATCACAAGACATCTTTGAAAATGCTCAAGGATGTAATTTTTCCTAGGTTTGGAGTACCCAGGTATCTCATGACTGATGGGGGTTCACACTTTACACATGGAGCTTTTAGAAAAGCTTTATCCAAGTACGATGTCAATCATAGAATTGCTTCACCGTACCACCCTCAAACTAGTGGGCAAATTGAGCTCACCAATAGAAAGATCAAGTTGATCTTACAGAAGACAGTCAATAGAAATAGAAAAGATTGGTCAAATAAGTTAGGAGATGCTTTGTGGGCGTATAGAACTGCTTACAAAAACCCCATGGGCATGTCTCCCTATAAAATGGTCTATGGCAAGGCTTGCCATTTTCCATTAGAATTATAACACAAATCTTTCTGGGCTATTAGAGAGCTTAATGCTGACCCGAAATTAGCTGGTGAAAAGCGTCTCATGAACTTGACTTCTCTAGATGAGTGGTGAAGTGAAGCTTACGAGAGCGCTAAAATGTTCAAGGAAAAGGTAAAGAAGTGGCACGATAGGAGGATTCTGAAACGTGAATTTAATGTTGGTCAAGTTTTGTTGTTTAGATCCCGTTTCAGGTTTTCTCCAAGTAAACTACTTTCCAGGTGGGAAGGGCCATTTCATATTGAGGAAGTCTACCGCTCAGGTGTGATCAAGATTAACAATTTCGAAGGCACCAAACCTCAAGTGGTGAATGGGCAAAGACTTAAGCATTACATATCAGGAGACCCTGTCAATATTGATGTGGATTTGATATACATAACAACTCATGAAGAACATGTTGTAGCCCTGTTTCAGACACCAGCAGAAGAAGAATAAGTAAAGGTATGTATTACGGTAAGGAGACATCGCGAAACCGCCATAAAAATTCCAGATTACGAGTTTTTGAAAAATATAGAAAATTTGAGGCCAAAGTGGAGCCGGAGACCATCTCCAGGGGGCCCAGGCGCCCCCCCTGGCGCGGCCCCACCCCTGGCCGCGCCGGGAGGCCGCCTGGGCACCAAGGGGTCCGTATCCGATTCCACTTTGACCCGTTACCTTCCTTTCTGTGCAGAATTTTTGCTATATATTTTCCTGGATTGTTCCGGCAACGTATCTCGCGATTTCATGTGTTTTCTTTTCGATCTATTTCTGCCAGAAAAGATTTCAGCTAGACCTAGGTGCCATGGCTTCCCGAATTTCCCCCAAGGACAACTTCGTCATCAACGTCATTAACCCTTACCTCGCTGAGGTGAAGAAGCACCCCCAGATCCTTCGTGTGGAGGATGGTGACCTCCACAAGGAGGACCTGAAGGGACCAGTCAAGGAGATAAGCACCGAGGAGCGGCTGAAGGAGATGGAACATGAGGTATTCAAGTTCAAGAAGATGGTGGAGCGTGGTGTTGAAGCTAACTTCGACATCATGAACGAAGTAGAAGTTTCCCACAAGAAGGAGATGAAGGAGATGTGGTCAAGTTTGGCCGCACTAGAAGAAAAAGTTTATGAACTCCAAGCACAGATCTATGATCTGCAGAACCAGAACTGTGAGTATGAACTAAAGTTTCTGCGCATGGGTTTGGGTGTTGAATGCAGGATCCTGGAGACGGGAATGCCCTTTGAGACTGGAGAACAACTGCCATGGAAGCGCTTCTCCAAGGAGAACGTGATCAACAAGAACAAGGATGAGGAGTAAATATCCTTGGGTAATGGAATCCTCTTAGCTTGTTCCAAGCTTGGGGGAGTGCCCGGTATCTTTATCTTTATCTTTGCCTTTTTAGAGTCAAGTAGAGTCATATCATGTCTAGGGAAGTTATCTTATAAAATAGGTGTTTGCATTGAGGTCTATCACTCCTTTTTGGAGAGTTATGTATCTGTGAGTGTGGAGTCGTCTATGATGGAATATTAATGAGAAGTCTATTGATCCCTTCGCTGCACTCGGTATTCTCTTCACGCTATCGACCTTATGATGATTCTTATGGGGAGTATTGACCTTATATCAGGTATGGATTTGAAAACTTTATTTAATCTTGGCAAACATAGCTTTGATCATAACAACAAGCATGTTATTTTTCTCAAAGTAGCGACATAGCCAAACCCTCTTTGTTATTATTCTTGTAGTGTTATGTTGACAAGGAAGACAACTTGATGTGCTATGATTATTTTAATGTTTATGCTTTATATTGCTTTACATCTAAGTCATCATCAATTGTCTGTTCTCTCAAAACCTTTGCTAGCCAAACCTCTGTACTAAGCGGAATTCTGCTTGTACATCCATACCCTAAAACCAGTATCTCCCATATGAGTGCCATACATTTCTATTCGTGGTATTCCACTACCACTCCTAAAGCATAGAATTTTTGTGTTATCCTTAAATGTTCAAAATCCTCTATTTTGTGCCCTTTCTTTAGCTCATGAGGAAGTAGTAGTTAATTTATGATCTTATTAAGTTGGACAAGTTTTATCCCGGGATTGCATGTCTAATCTGCAAACCCCTAAGACGAGGAGGAACTGGCATGAGTGCGCCCAGCTCACAAAAGATAATACAAAAAACAAACCCTCCTTCACGCCTTGTTCATGAGAAATTAGAAAACTTTGGCAGTGATAAACAAAGGAGATTATGGGGACGTGATCGTCCCCGTTTGGGAGCCGTTCCTCTAAACTTGTCCAATCTGAGAATTCATTGAGTTATCTATTAGCATTCGTTGACAAATCATGCACCTCTCAAAACTTGTTTTCATTCTGTTTGATTTAAGGATAGCACTTGAGTTTTCCCTTCTTGCCTTTAACAAGGCCTTTCATTTACTTTTATGTTGAGTCAGTTTTCCCTACTTCCTTCTTTCCCAAAGAGAACAGACACTTGGTGCTGATAAGGATTCATCCATATAATGTTGCATTAAGTTTTGCCATGCCATATCATGGTTGACATTATCTTTTGATAAGTAAGTTGTTTGCAAAAGCATTTGCCAAGAAAACATCTTCCTTTGTGTTAGCATTCTCACTTCATGACTAATAGCTTGTTCTTTCAAAAGTTCCAAATTGTCTCATCAAAATATAAAAAGAAAGAGAAAAAGTAAAAGCTATTAGTTGTTCTTGACCAAAGGACATGTTTGCCATGGTTTGATTAGTTTCCTTAGCCCTACTCTTGATTATAATTGTTATTACTCTTTCATAAGGGCCTTATGAGTTGAAGATTGTTGTTGAGGATGTTTGAGTTTAGTGAAGAAATCATGATGCTTCTTGTCCGTATTCTATTTATCGACACTTCACTCTCTAAACTTGTGGATAGGTTTACCGAGCTCAGGTTTCGCTTGGGGACAAGTGAGGTCTAAGCTTGGGGGAGTTGATACGTCCAAAATGCATCACTATTTTATATCGTAATTCATCCTTATTCATTGAAATATTTCATGTTACGATGATGTTCTTATGTTGTTTTGGCTTGTTTTACACAGTCTGCAACTTTCCGGTGCCGAAGCAGCAGACGCATGATTCAGCGGTAAAAAATGGACGTTGAGTTGCCGAAGAAGAATACCTTCAAATTACCTGAAAATCGACGGAGGGTATTTTCCGAAGGATTAACGAAGACACGCCGAAGAGGGGCCATACGGGGGCCACAGCGGCCCCAGGCGGCCACCTGGCGCGGCCCCACCCCTGGTCGCGCTGGGAGTTCGCCTGGAGCCCTGGGGCCACTCCCGGCTCTCCCCCTCTGGCCTATATACTCCTCGTTACCCGAAAACCTAAAAAAGAGAAGCTTTTACGGAGTTCCACCGCCGCTCCGTGGCGGAAACCTACAGAGAAGAAAAGAGCTCTCCGACGGGCATATTACGCCGAGGAGAACACCTCCCGGAAGGGGAGATCATCGCCATCGTCATCACCATCGTCACGGGCATCATCGAGATCATCATCAACATCATCCCCAATATCAGCACCATCTCCACCACCATCCAATCTCACCTCACAAGTTTATCTTGTGTTGAAATCCGTACTATCTATCCTCTCTACTCTATCGGTGTTGATTACTACTTTGTGGTGAATGCTATTGAGTTTTGTTGGAGAAATATCATTATGTCCAGATTCTTTATCATATATTTATCATCTCTGATCATGAGCTCTTTTATGTCCTGTGAGTAGTTACTTTAGTTCTTGAGGAGATGAGAGAAGTCTAGTTGTTAGTAGTCGTATGAGGTTGAAGTAATTTGTGTTGTTTGATATTTAAGTTGTGTTGTTATTTTCCTAGTGGTGTTGTGTGAGTTGAACACTCAACACTTCGCCTTATTAAGGATCTAGGAGGATACATTGTGTATAAAGAATGCTTATGGTGGGTTGTCGGAGTGACAGAAACCTGAACCCCAGTTTGCACACTTTTGCACAAGGGAATAATGGATCCTTGATCTTATTGTTGTGGTTAGGCTTTGCCTTAATTTCTATCTTGTATTTTCGGATGCTTGCAAGATGTTTAATCATAAGAGTGCACTTATCTTAGTCTAGAAGGTGTGCCAGCATAGATCCACCCACTCAACACTTATCAGCACAACACTTGTTATCGATACGGAGTATGGCGAAAGCACGTGACTACCTCTCCATGTGTCCTCAAGAACGCTTTAGTCTTTATAAGCTCAGTTGCCAGGCTTATCCTTTGCTCAAAAGGATTTTGACACTTGCTGCTCTTTAGTGCTATTTACTTTGCTTAGTTTATCTTTTTATTTCTTGTATCGAAAACCCCTAAAAAGTTATCTTTTAGTGCTTGCAGTTATTCCTTGTCCAAAATCACCTATCAATACCTTTCGCTCCTCGTTGGGTTCAACAGCCTTACTTATCGTAAATGCTGCAATAGATCCTTGATGATGATTATATTATTATCGATGATGATCTTTGCAGGTAACTCAGAGAGTGTGCCGACTCTGACCCTGGAGCTGTTAAGGAGTTGCTCAAAAGGCACTCCATGAAGAACAAGAATATTCCTGATCCTAAATTTTCCACATCTCCTATATGCGTCACTGATCCTGATTATGATTTCTCTGTTGATCTTTCACTTATATCTACAGTCGAGACTGACCATTTTTATGGCAGAGAAAATGAACATGCTATAGCACACCTGACCAAACTTTCTGAGTTAGGTGACCTATTTACTACTGATGAGAAGACACGAAAATTCTATGTGGCCAAGATTTTTCCTTTTTCTTTGAAGGGAAACGTTAAATCTTGGTATGATGCACTACCCTATGGTTCCATTGAGAGTCCTCAGGACTTAGTTCAATTTTTCGTTGATAAATATTTTTACGCTCATATGCAACATGCTGCTTTGCAAAGAATCTATAACTTTAAACAGTTGCAGGATGAGCACCTCCCTAAAGCTTGGGGGAGGTATTGTGACTTAATTAAGGCTATACCGGGACATGAAGTCCCAAAGAATGAGTTACTTGATATATTTTATGCTGGTCTAACCGATGAATCCAGGTCCTATCTGGATAGTTGTGTTGGTTGTGTTTTTCAGGAAAAGAACGCCGACCGATGCTGAAGAATTAATGGGCAAGATTGCCAAGAACCATGAAGATTGGTCCATCCCTGAACCACCTCCACCACCGAAGAAAAGGGGCATGCTTGTTCTGAACCCCGAAGATATGCAAGAAGCAAAGAAGTCTATTAAGGAGAAGGGCATTAAAGCCGAAGACGTGAAGAATCTACCTCCTATCGAGAAGTTGTGTGAGCCTACTACTCACCCTCCCTTGGTAGAGGTACACTCTCTATTAGACTTTACTGAAAGTGACATCCCTAAAGGTAAGCCTCCCGACCAATGCTTAGATGAGCTTTATAATTTTATTATTAAGCAAGACAATTTTAATAGGAGGATACAATGTCAGTTGCATGATAATTCTCTTGCTATCAAAATTTTACTTGGTGTTCTTGAAAGAACTGTTAATGATGTTAAATGTCTTGTTAAGCATTTCCATATGGTTCAAACTCAGCTTGAACAAATTTCTAATGTGCAAAAATATTTGCTTGCTAATAATGCCAAACAAGACATACAAGCTTATGGCATCAAAACCAGGGGTGGAACACACACCCAGGACCCACTCTATCCTGAGGGGCATCCGAAGAGGATCGAGCAAGATTCTCAAGTGCAAGTGGAAGACGAGATTGTTAGCTCTCCTAAGAAGAATAAACACAAGGAAGCTGACAACTCTAATGATCCTATTACAAGTGAAGAACCTGCTGTTGAGCCCAACAACATATCTACCTCCGATGCTGAAACTGAAGACGGTGCTGAGCCCGAAGAAAATGATAAGGAGAAGAATGATCCTCCTGAGGTGCGAGAAGAAGAAGAACCCGATAAACGCAAGAAGTATAAAAGACAGGACTTCATAGAAAGAAGACATGGGAAGGAAAGAGAACCATGGGTACAAAAACCCATGCCCTTTCTAGGTAAGTCTCTCAAATCTAAAGAAGAAGAGCATTATAATAAATTTTGTGAATGGATGAAACCTCTTTTGTTGTAAATTCCTTTGACTGATGCTATCAAGTTACCTCCTTATTCCAAATATATGAAAGATATTGTTACTAATAAAAGGAAAGTTCCTAATGAGGCAATATCTACTATGCTTGCTAATTACTCTTTCATTGGCAAGATTCCTGAGAAGCTTGGTGATCCAGGTATACCCACCATTCCTAGCTCTATAAAAAATAATTATGTCAAGACTGCCTTATTTGATCTCGGAGCAGGGGTGTGTGTTATGCCTTTTTCTCTTTACAAAAGGTTGTGTTTAGATAAGCTAATCCCTACAGATATGTCTCTTCAAATGGCTGACAAGTCAACAGCCGTCCCGATAGGTATTTGTGAGGATGTTCCAGTTGAAGTTGCTAATTTTTTAATTCTTACTGATTTTGTTGTCCTTGAGATGCCCGAGGATGGGAGTATGTCCATTATTCTTGGTAGACCTTTTCTAAACATCGCAGGTGCCATTATTGATTGCAATAAAGGAAAGGTCACCTTCAACGTAGATGATAAAGAACACACGGTGTATTTTCCGAAGAAGATCGACAAAAGGCATGGCCTTAACTCAATAGAGAATATCGAGACCGTGAATATTGGAGAATGGGATTGTCTTTTACACGTGCACCACAAATACAAAACCTTTATGGTGGGGACAATATCCATTAAAGTAAAGGTGCAATGATCACTTGATAAGAGGTGAGACTTTTTGCACTATATATCGCCGGTTTGTTGGTAAGACTTGATCAACCTTGCTAGTGAGCATGTTTTATATAAGAAAAAAGTGGAGCTTGTTATGTTTTCATTTGCCTTATCTTTTATTCTCCTTGCTGTACCAAGTTTATATGTTCTTGAAGCTTCACAATTCTAATCACTGATTCAAGTTTTCAGAAAGTTTCGCAGCTTTTTGAACTCCGGAAAATTTTCAACGGTGAAGTCTTCAGAAAAATTCCAGAAAAATTATATTAAAAATTTCCATGCCGGGAGTGACCCAGAGGAACCTGGGGCTGACCAGGGGGTGCCACTAGTGGCCCAGGCGGCCAGCTGGTGCGGCCAGCCCACTGGCCGCGCCCACAGAGCGCCTGGGGCCCGCAGGTCCCACCTCCAGGTAAGTCTTTTTCCTCCTCCCTCCTCTCTCTTCAAAAACATGAGCTCTACACTTCTTCTTGCGTTCTTCCTATACTTGGAGGCGATTTTCGATCTCTCTCTACAACCAACCATTTGACCTGAGATTTTGAGCGAATACTCCCTGGTATGCAACTCCTTCACCCCTCCAATTAGAATTTTGATTAGTGGTTTCATTTCTGAGTATTTAGTAGTTCTTGGTGTTCTTTAGATGAGCTTGCATGCATGTGTAGAAATTTATTTTCCAAGTTTTGATGCAAGTTTATGTCTTACGTAAATGAGTAGAGTAGTTTGCCTCAACTCACTTTGTTTAAATCCTTGTTTTTGTGAATTGTCAAAAATTTCAGAAATGAGTTTGCTAGGAAAAGAAAAGGGGTGGCTTGGGAAGAAGAAGCACGAGCGCTCCGATCGAGTCACTAGAGCGACAGCCTCACCCTCAGCATTTAGAGTGAGATATAATGAAGATAATGTGCCCCTGGAGTTGTTGGAAGACACAAGTCCAACATGAGTAATGATGTATCCGTGCGATGATTTTCTTACAGCAGCAGGAATTAAGGAGGAATTTTATGGCCTTTATTCCAATGAAAGTTTGACACGGCTAGCATTATGCGGTGTGGTACAATACAAGAATCTTACCTCCCGCTTTGTTAGCAGTTTTCGTTATGAACATGATGCTGGAACCGTTGAGTTCAGACTTTATAATGATCTCATAACAATGTCTTTGGCACAGTTTTATGATATAATAGGTGTGCCGAACGTTGGTCAGATGGCGAAGATGACCTCTCAGCCTTCCGAGTTGAGGACTCACTTTGTTACCAGGAGGAGACCGACATTCAGCGCACGAAGATTTCCAGCATTTTGTTTCCCCACCTCAGGTATTTTGCGTATTATATTGATAGAGCGATGTTGGCTCGAGACAAGACGAGCAGTGGTTCTGCACCAGATTTCTCTATTTATGCGAACGCCCTCTCTGATAAGAATGATTATAATTTGGTGCCTTAATTTCTTGGCGCCTTATTACGAACAATAACAAGGGCGAATTATATGGTGGCGTTTACTCCACACTTATCCTTGAGTCTCTTGAGCGCACCCCGCATCCTGATGATGTTCCCTTTTCATACGCAAGTCTCGATCTTGCGGCTATGAAGAGGCATAAGTTTGTTACCATGACTTCCCGGTTTGGTAACCTTGATTATATTTTGAGGTTTGAAAAGACCATTATTCATGAGATCCGTCTACCTGGACCACTTTTGTTTGATAACACTCGCATGAACGGATGGTCCTTCAACGATATCCATTTCGATGAGTTCATGGCTCATTACCAGCCGCATAACCCCATGGAGGGGGTTGTGCCCGACGAGGAGGAGTGTGACGCCCCCAAAATAGAGTCGTGTACAGTAAACATACACGCAAGGTGCACGATCGAGATCAGGGACTCACGGTGAGATATCACAACACAACTCTACAAATAAAATATAACAAGTTGTTTAATACAAGCCAGGGGCCACGAGGGCTCGAATACAACAGCTCGAGAGCACAAAGTCAGCGGAAGCAATAGTATCTGAATACATACACAAGGATACAAGGTTGCCTTAAGAAGGCTAGCACAAAATCAACACCGATCGAAAAAGCGAGGCCTCCTTCCTGGGAACCTCCAAACTACTCCTGGTCAAAGGGGAACTCGATGATGAAGCAAGCACCGTGGATCTTCACGTTGCGGAAGTCGGCATCAGGGATCTTCTGCTCCTACGCTCCAACATTGACTGCAGCGGCCGATCAGGCAAAACAAAAAGGGGGAAATAAAGCAAGGGTGAGTATCTAGCATACCCGCGAGTCTTACGTTCGCTACTAAGCATTTATGCATGTATCAAGTGGAAAGGGGAGGCTATATATAGTGGACTGCAAGATAGAAATCAAAATAAGGGTAAGAAGCTAGGCCTAACGAAGACTAGCATCTTCAGACGAGTCTTGCAGCATGAGGAAAGAATAGCCAACAGTTCAATGAACGCATAAAGTAACAATGCAGCAGAAGTTGTTGCAGCAATGTATAATAGTAAGTTGTATTATATAACAATTAACAATGCCTCCGAGAATCCCTCCTCGACTTCCCTGCGAGGAAGAAAACCCGGAACCAATCAGTTTAGTAGTAGTATTTTGTAGTAGTAGAGTCTGGCTTCATCATAAAGCATCATGTTACCATGGACACGGCTATCCGTATAGATTATCTTCCCTGCAGGGGCTGCACTACTATTACCCTACATGCTCGGATCTCCAGGGTGGCGTACACCCTGTTAGGGAATGCCCCACCGAGGCTATCCGATACGCCGAAGTCCATCCTTCGAGCTCAACAGAGAGGCCATCCGCCGGTCTAAATCCTAACTACAAAGGAACTTTGGACCCCTGTCCTTTGTACTCCTGCATGGTACATGGCTGGCCGGTGAAGCAGACCCACTTCCCACTACCGGAGTAAGCGGTCCAAGCCCGGCAATCAGCCCGAGGTAAAGCTGACGTCTGAAGAGCCCTCGAATGAGGCTACAACGCAGAGGGCCCACACCGTAATCCCACGTGGAGGTAGTGCGTAAAGGGCACGACGACCTACTCAAGTCATCCACCTGACACATTAAGCATTTTAATTATTATCTGTCGGAACAACCGTTATTGTTGTCCTTATTTAGGTGAGCCGCGAACAACGACAGCAGCCAGGTCCACCCCCATTACCAGAGCCAGTGGCCGCCTGCCCTGTCGTCCCACCAACTCGTGCGGCTACCAACAAGGTGAACCGTCTCCTTACCTTGTCTCGCGTTTTCTCCGAAGAGCTCGACTATCGTACAACAGGATATCTGTCGGCCACGAACAGTACCAGGCCCGCCGCACACCGGTGGAATACACCTGACCCGTCGTTTCGCTAAAATACCCTGCGCGGGCACCGTTGGGTCACCCGACTCCTTACCTTTTAAGGACACCAGTTGATTCGAGTGCCTACCATCAAGTGAAACCAGAAGGAATCACCCTCGATGGTACACTTGAAGAGGTTGGACAGAGACATCAGCGGAATGAACTAAAGAGGAATATTCTCGTATCACCCCGGTGGTGCCGAGACACCAGCGGAATGAACTATAGAGGAATACCCTCGTATCATCCCAGTGATGCTCCGCTACTGAGCCGACGAGAGTGAAATACGAGTCCGTCCACGCGTAAGTCAAACTCGAAGCGACTCGGCAGAGTCTCGCCGTTGTAGGTTCCCTAGGGCATCTGCATTGATCCGTACCTGTTGCAGTTATAATATATTTTGTAATCCGCGTTCACTCACCAGAGTGATCACGGCCCGCTATGCTAAATCTATCTAACAATGCGCAGGGTTTACTGCTGAATATTATATATATATATTTATAAGGCAGCATAGGACAAAGGAAGGTACATCAAGGGGCGACAAAAACAGGCTATGCAATTGAATAGGATTGTAATGTAGCAGCAGCAGTAACCATGCCTAGTGCAAGAAATGTACGGAAAAGATAGGTGATATCTGGGGAAGGAAAATGGCTCTGCTTGCCTGGATGCTCGACGGTAGGGGTAGGGTCGTCGACGTAGTAGTCGTACTCAGCGGCGGTGTAGTCGGCGGTAGCAGCGGGGTCTACCGAAGAATAAAGGAGGGAAGAAACAATAAATAAAAAGCAAACATATGCAAACAGATACATGACATGACAGATTAAATGTTAACGATGCTCTAACGTAGTACGAAGCAATATGCTCGGAGCGGGAATTCATCCGTGGATGAAATGCCAGCTCCGGGTGATTACCGGAGAGGGTGTCCGGAGGGGGGGATCAAGCCGGAGGTGTCGTGGACAACCGACAAACGTAGGGGTGGTGTATCCGGGTTAGTTGAACTATTCCGAACAACTTTCGTGTTCGGAATAAACTCATCCGGAGTGTTTATCGGTATCGGACATGGCTACCGGAGGGGGACGGTCCGATGTTTGGTATGTTAGAGGGGTGTGGTGAAGGTATGGGTATCGTATTTATATTCAGTGATCCGTTCTGAGCAACTTTCATATACAAAGTATTTTGATCCGGGCAACCTATACCGGTACCGGGAATTACCGACGGACGGCCCGGAGGGGGGTGTCGATGTTCGTTGTGTTAGGGGGTGCGGTAGACGAACGGGTAGCGTATTCGTGATCGTTATATTTTTCTGATCAATTTTGATGTATAAAGTTTTTGAATCTGAGCTACGGATTAAAAGATTTTAATTATCAAAGTTTTAATCAATTTATTGAATTTCTGAAATTCCTTTTATTATTTAAATACAACATTATCTATAAGCCTGTTGACTGGTCAAGCGGGACCAATGGGTCCCACTGGTCAGCCTCTATACAATTATAAAAATCATTATGTTTATTCTAAAATCCTCTGGACCCACTTGTCAACCTCTGGACATTATAAAAATTCATTTTATTTAATCTCTTATCACCAAGGCCCATATGTCATTGACTCAAAGATTAACTAACAATAAATTATCCCTAACTTAATTAATCACTATACTAACTAGGATTTTAACTATTATTATTATTATTTACTTTTCTATTTACCTAATTCCTTTATTTCTTTTACTTCCTTTTTCTTTTTTTTCAGGGGAGGCCCACTTAATAGTGGATGCCAACCTCACCCACGCTGCATACCAGCCAGGCCATGGCCGATGGCAGCAAGAAGTAGCGGCGGGTGGAGGCGGCAAGGCCAGGCCAGAGGCTGCGCCGGCCAGGGGAGGGCACGGAGGAGGCCTCGGCCAGGAGCGGCAGGGCGCGCATGGGGCGAGCCGGGCAGCGGCAGAGAAGCAGGCCACGGTGTGGCCGCCGACGGTGGACGGAGCATGCTCAAAGGGGGCGGCGTTCTACGGCACCAAAACGAAGGGGAACAGGGGGGTCCGAGGGAGAGGTTCACTGCGAGCTTGTGGAGGTCACGGGGTAGCCGGAGACGCAGCGTGGGCGACGAATTTCTCGTCGTACGCCGGCGACCATGGTGAGGAAGACGGTGGCGATGCGGGCGGTGCCGAGGACGAAGGTGAGGAGTGGTGTCTTGGTGCGAGGGAGTCACCCGCGAGGAGCCCCTTGGGCACGCCGGCGCAGCCCGAGGTGGTTGTTGGCCATGGCAATGGAGAGCGGCGGCGACGAGGCGCCCGTGGGCAAGCTCGGACGAGCTCAGTGAGGAGCAGGGGCGGTGCGAGGAACCGTGGGGAAAGGCAGAAGGTGGCCAGGGTTCTCGGGGCCAAGGGGGGTTCGGGGCCGGCCTTATCTCCTCGTCGGGGTCGGCGGATGGGCGCCACGGCGACGCCGGTCGGCGTGCCCGTGGGGATTTCGTCCACGGGGGGGGGGGGGAGGGGGGGTGAAGGGAACAGTGCGGGGGAGGGGGGAACGGTTGGGTGGGTTGGGCTCGGGTCAGGCCCAGTGTAGGGGAGGGGGGTTGGGCTGGAGTAGGCTAGATTTTAATCCTTTATTTTTTTTGTTTTCTTTTTCTGTTAATTTCCTTTGGTATTTGTTTGTATTAGCTTTACAATTTTGCAAAACCTAAAACTTATTCCACAACTAGTAGTGCACATTAACAGAGTGCCACAAAAATTTTATTACAAAAGAAAATCATTTAATATTTCTTTTAATTAATAGATGATTAAAATGGACAATTCAAACTACTGTTTTAATTGTTTGAATTAATTTAGAGGTCAATAAATCCCCAAACCTATATGTACATGATCAGATGATTATTTTACAATTTACAAAATTGTATTCACAATTCTTGAGCAAAGTTTAATTGCCACCTATTTTTAATATTCACCAGGCACTTTGAGTTGGTGTTGATTTCAAATGGGTTTGAACTTTGGGTTGATTGCAAGTGACCAGGGCAACATGGGTACATTGGTTTCAATACCCCCCCCCCCAACATTTATTTGAAGATGAGCAAAAGCAAAAAAAAATATCAAGGCCATTTCTAGCAACAGTGATTATCAATAGTGATTATCAATTGTAATCCTTGATTAGCAAAGTGATTACTGTTCATGACAGTGAGGGTGTTACAAATCTCCACCACTACAAAGAATTCTCGTCCCGAGAATTAAAGGTAGTGTAAGGGGTAAAGTTTCAGTTTCGTATTCTAGCGATTCTTCTTGTTCTTGTTGTCCTTCTCGATGAATTTAATCCTTCTCGTTGATGTCTTCATTACTCTGCATCAGTGCATCTCGATGAGTTGTTACCCTTTCTTCGGGGTCTTCATCGTACTTACGATCAAGCTAGGAGACAAATCCAAGGGGGTCGAATGGGTACCTTGTTAATCAACCGAGGTTGTCCGAGGGAATGGGGTACAAAGAATCTCTTCCGAGTTTAACTCCGGGGAATACAACGAGAGAAACAAACAAAGATATGCGGGTTTCAAGCGGATGGGCATCCATTTGATGCCGATGATGGATGAGAAAAAAAGGGGTTCCCTAGCATCATGCATAAGCAATGAGTCAGTTATCGGACGGAATATCGCAAGGCCGCTGACAAGAGTCAGGTTTCGGTCCTGTGGAACTGTGGGTTATGGGCCCACAGAGAATCTGGTTTTGGTCGGTTATGTCGGTCACAACATCGGTACCAGGAGCAGTAGACAAAGAAAACCATTTTCCTGCATGTTAATACGAGGCGTACCAATTGCCAAAGTTCTCGTCCCGGTGGTTACCGAAATGTCATCAACAATGGCAACAAGGGGTTACTGACGAGGTTGTCAACCGAGGTGTTTATATAAGCAAGGGAATTATCACTGCTCAGATAAGACACATTACAAGAAAGGATAAACAGACCAATGGAAAGGAAATTGTGATGACACACATGTATCAGGTTTATATCTTTCCCAAGGGAAAGCAGAGCACGATTTACACGACAAAGTTGTATTGGCAGGGAGTCAAGGGAGGTTGTCAATGATAACACAAATCATCGAGGGCAAGGATGGTATTTCACACGATGAATCAGATTGACACATGGAAGAAGCCATGTATTATTAGTCAGATAATAATCCACCAAAGGTCGGGTGATTCACAAAGAATCTGATGTGAGTATCGGCACTCAACCAGAAGGAGAAAGAATGCAAAGGCATCGGGTCATAGAAGCATCAGAATAATTCGATGCTTAAGCACAAGGGAATTATGATTTCCAGATCGAGAGGTGGATGCAATTATCCATACGGACTTATCGATGGCAGGGGATTGCAAAGGTGATGAACACGTAGGTTCTCGGGAGTTTATCGGAGAGTAACTTCGAAATATTTTGCTGAATCAGCTGATCACCTGGAATGCATGGCTCTCCAGAAGGAAGGATGTGCGAGAACCTAAAGTCAGAGTTAGTAAAATTTCCCGAAAGGATAAGAGAATAGAATCCCAGAGTAAAGGTACGGAGAAAAAGATCCTAATACCACCCAATTTGCAATGTGGGCCGATAAGCCACACGCCACTGTTAGTAAAGTAGTTTTGCAAATACTAGACTCGACTTCGACCAAGGAGTTGGGAGGGGGTGTCCTACAGGCAGTTGGCTCTGATACCAACTTGTGACGCCCCCAAAATCGAGTCGTGTACAGTAAACATACACGCAAGGTACACGATAGAGATCAGGGACTCACGGTGAGATATCACAACACAACTCTATAAGTAAAATAATACAAGCCGTTTAATACAAGCTAGGGACCACGAGGGGTCGAATACAACAGCTCGAGAGCACAAAGTCAGCGGAAGCAATAGTATCTGAGTACAGACACAAGGATACAAGGTTGCCTTAAGAAGGCCAGCACAAAATCAACACCGATCGAAAAGGCGAGGCCTCCTTCCCGGGAACCTCCAAACTACTCCCGGTCAAAGGGGAACTCGATGATGAAGCAAGCACCGGGGATCTTCACGTTGCGGTGGTCGGCATCGGGGATCTTCTGCTCCTAGGCTCCAACGTTGACTGCAGCGGCCGATCAGGAAAAACAAAAAGGGGGAAATAAAGCAAGGGTGAGTATCTAGCATACCCGCGAGTCTTACGTCCGCTACTAAGCATTTATGCATGTATCAAATGGAAAGGGGAAGCTATATATAGTGGACTGCAAGATAGAAATCAGAATAAGGGTAAGAAGCTAGGCCTAACGAAGACTAGCATCTTCAGACGAGTCTTGCAGCATGAGGAAAGAATAGCCAACAGTTCAATGAACGCATAAACTAACAATGCAGCAGAAGTTGATGCACCATTGTATAATAGTAAATTGTATTATATAACAATTAACAATTCCTCCAAGAATCCCACCTCGACTTCCCTGCGAGGAAGAAAACCCGGAACCAATCAGTTTAGTAGTAGTAGTTTGTAGTAGTAGAGTCTGGCTTCAGCATAAAGCGTCATGTTACCGTGGACACGGCTATCCGAATAGATTATCTTCCCTGCATGGGCTACACTATTGTTACCCTACACGCTCGGATCTCCAGGGTGGCGTACACCTTGTTAAGGAATGGGCCACCGAGGCTATTCGATACGCCGAAGTCAATCCTTCGAGCTCAACAGAGAGGCCATCCGCCGGTCTAAATCCTAAGTACAAAGGAACTTTGGACCCCTATCCTTTGTACTCCTGCACGGTACGTGGCTGGCCGGTGAAGCAGATCCACTTCCCACTACCGGAGTAAGCGGTCCAAGCGTAGCAATCAGCCCGAGGTAAAGCTGACGTTTGAAGAGCCCTCGAACGAGGCTACAACGCAGAGGGCCCACACCGTAATCCCACGTGGAGGTACTGCGTAAAGGGCACGACGACCCACTCAAGTCATCCACCTGACCCATTAAGCATTTTAATTATTATCTGTCGGAACAACCGTTATCGTTGTCCTTATTTAGGTGAGCCGCGGACAATGACAGCAGCCAGGTCCACCCCCATTACCAGAGCCAGTGGCCGCCTGCCCTGTCGTCCCACCAACTCGTGCGGCTACCAACAAGGTGAACCGTCTCCTTACCTTGTCTCGCGTTTGCTTCGAAGAGCTCGACTTTCGTACAACAGGATATCTGTCGGCCACGAACAGTACCAGGCCTGCCGCACACCGGTGGAATAGACCTGACTCGTCGTTCCGCTAAAATACCCTGCGCGGGCACCGTTGGGTCACCCGACTCCTTACCTTTTAAGGACACCAGTTGATTCGAGTGCCTACCATCAAGTGAAACCAGGAGCAATCACCCTCGATGGTACACTTGAAGAGGTTGGACAGAGACATCAGCGGAATGAACTAAAGAGGAATATTCTCGTATCACCCCGGTGGTGCCGAGACACCAGCGGAATGAACTAAAGAGGAATACCCTCGTATCATCCCAGTGATGCTACGCTACTAAGCCGACGAGAGTGAAATCCGAGTCCGTCCACGCGTAAGTCAAACTCGAAGCGACTCGGCAGAGTCTCGCCGTTGTAGGTTCCCTAGGGCATCTGCATTGATCCGTACCTGTTGCAGTTATAATATATTTTGTAATCCGCGTTCACTCACCAGAGTGATCATGGCCCGCTATGCTAAATCTATCTAACAATGCGCAGGGTTTACTGCTGAATATTATATATATATATTTATAAGGCAGCATAGGACAAAGGAAGGTACATCAAGGGGCGACAAAAACATGCTATGCAATTGAATAGGATTGTAACGTAGCAGCAACAGTAACCATGCCTAGTGCAAGAAATGTACGGAAAAGATAGGTGATATCTGGGGAAGGAAAATGGTTCTGCTTGCCTGGAAGCTCGACGGTAGGGGTAGGGTCGTTGACGTAGTAGTCATACTCAGCGGCGGTGTAGTCGGCGGCAGCAGCGTGGTCTACCAAAGAATAAAGGGGGGAAGAAACAGTAAATAAAAAGCAAACATATGCAAACAGATACATGACATGCCAGATTAAATGTTAACGGTGCTCCAACGTAGTACGAAGCAATATGCTCGGAACGGGAATTCATCCGTGGATGAACTGCCAGCTCCGGGTGATTACCGGACAGGGTGTCCGAACGGTGGGATCATGCCGGAGGTGTCGTGGACAACCGACAAACGTAGGGGTGGTCTATCCGGGTTAGTTGAACTATTACGAACAACTTTCGTGTTCGGAATAAATTCATCCAGAGTGTTTATCGGTACCGGGCAATTATCGGACATGGCTACCGGAGGGGGACGGTCCGATGTTTGGTATGTTAGAGTGGTGTGGTGAAGGTATGGGTATCGTATTTGTATTCAGTGATCCGTTCTGAGCAACTTTCATATACAAAGTATTTTGATCCGGGCAACCTATACCGGTACCGGGAATTACCGACAAACGGCCCGGAGGGGGGGTGTCGATGTTCGTTGTGTTAGGGGGGTGCGGTAGACGAACGGGTAGCATATTCGTGATCGTTATATTTTTCTGATCAATTTTGATGTATAAAGTTTTTGAATCTGAGCTACGGATTAAAAGATTTTAATTATCAAAGTTTTAAACAATTTATTGAATTTCTGAAATTCCTTTTATTATTTAAATACAACATTACCTATAAGCCTGATGACTGGTCAAGCCTGACCAATGGGTCCCACTGGTCAGCCTCTAGACAATTAAAAAATTCATTATGTTTATTCTAAAATCCTCTGGACCCACATGTCAACCTCTAGACATTATAAAAATTCATTTTATTTAATCTCTTATCACCAAGGCCCATATGTCATTGACTCAAAGATTAACTAACAATAAATTAGCCCTAACTTAATTAATCACTATACTAACTAGGCTTTTAACTATTATTATTATTATTTACTTTTCTATTTACCTAATTCCTTTATTTCTTTTACTTCCTTTTTCTTTCTTTTTTCAGTGAAGGCCCACTTAACAGTGGCTGTCAACCTCACCCACGCCGCATACCAGCCAGGCCATGGCCGATGGCAGCAAGCAGTAGAGGCGGGTGGAGGCGGCAAGGCCAGGCCAGAGGCTGCGCCGGCCAGGATAGGGCGCGGAGGAGACCTCGTCCAGGAGCGGCAGGGCGCGGATGGGGCGAGCCGGGAAGCAGCAGAGAAGCAGGCCACGGTGTGGCCGCCGACGGTGGACGGAGCATGCTCAAAGGGTGCGGCGTTCTACGGCACCAAAACGAAGGGGAACAGGGGGGTACGAGGGAGAGGATCACTGCGAGCTTGTGGAGGTCACGGGGTAGCCGGAGACGCAGTGTGGGCGACGAATTTCTCGTCGTACGCCGACGACCATGGTGAGGAAGACGGTGGCGATGCGGGCGATGCCGAGGACGAAGGCGAGGAGGGGCGTCTTGGTGCGAGGGAGTCACCCGCGAGGAGCCCCTTGGGAACGTCGGTGCAGCCCGAGGTGGTTGTTGGCCATGGCAATGGAGAGCGGCGGCGACGAGGCGCCCACGGGCGAGCTCGGACGAGCTCAGTGAGAAGCAGGGGCGGCGCGAGGAACCGTGGGGAAAGGCAGAGGGCGGCTAGGGTTCTCGGGGCCAAGGGGGGTTCGGGGCCGTCCTTATCTCCTCGTTGGGGCCGGCGGATGGGTGCCACGGCGACGCCGGTCGGCGGGGCCGTGGGGATTTTGTCCACGGGGGGGGGGGGGTGATGGGAACAGTGCGGGGGAGGGGGGAACGGTTGGGTGGGTTGGGCTCGGGTCAGGCCCAGTGGAGGGGAGGGGGGTTGGGCTGGGGTAGGCTACATTTTATTCCTTTATTTTTTCTGTTTTCTTTTTCTGTTAATTTCCTTTGGTATTTGTTTGTATTAGCTTTACAATTTTGCAAAACCTAAAACTTATTCCACAACTAGTAGTTTACATTAACAGAGTGCCACAAAAAGTTTTATTACAAAATAAAATTATTTAATATTTCTTTTAATTAATAGATGATTAAAATGGACAATTCAAACTACTGTTTTAATTGTTTGAATTAATTTAGAGGTCAATAAATCCCCAAACCTATATGGACATGATCAGATGATTATTTTACAATTTACAAAATTGTATTCACAATTCTTGAGAAAAGTTTAATTGCCACCTATTTTTAATATTCACCACCAGGCACTTTGAGTTGGTGTTGATTTCAAATGGGTTTGAACTTTGGGTTGATTGCAAGTGACCAGGGCAACATGGGTACATTGGTTTCAATACCCCCCAACATTATTTGAAGATGAGCAAAAGCAAAAAAAATGATCAAGGCCATCTCTAGCAACAGTGATTATCAATAGTGATTATCAATTGTAATCCTTGATTAGCAAAGTGATTACTGTTCATGACAATGAGGGTGTTACAAGGAGCATGGTGAGTTCCCACCTTTCCAGGGAGAGACCTTCACCGAGAATGGCGAGGGGTCTTCTTCCGCTTGGAGCGCAGGACCTTCCTAATGGGAGGACCCGAGGACTTCGGTGTACGCACCGGAGGGCTCATACGACTCCTGGACTTACCATTACCCCGGAGCAGGAGGCTCCTGGGGGCAGTAGCTTCTACCAACTTAGGCCAAAATCCTAAGCTTAGGGGAGTACGTGTCCTTCTCACCTTTCCATTGTATTATCCGTTTTTATTTTATTTGCTTTGATCTTTTTCGAAGTTTTTTCCCGTTATTTTTTGTTCTTTTATTTTTTGAAAAACAACAAAAAGATTTCTCTTTTCTTTTTCTTTCACTAAACCGTTGAAAAACCCAAAAAGATTTCCTTTCTCTCTTTAGTTTGCTTTGTTTTCAAAATTCAGCTCGAGTCCGCGATGGCATTTGATTATATAATTCCCACGTTCGGTCGTGCAAGTGACAAGGCAGTAATGACGAAGATCGACGGAAGGGAAGCAACAAGGAAAATCGGTATGAAATCTTCTTGTTTCTACTTTTGTACATATGCATGTACTTATGATCTAGAGACCAGCTTGTAGCGACATAGTGCTATGTTTACAATGCTTTCCCAGTGTTCATGCTTTCTTTGTGGCTGATCTCAAATAGCTAGGGTGCATAATATGTTGTTGGAATGAGTTACATGCATTGCATTGTTCATCGTTTCACATATTGAAGTGGTATTTCCCTTCGGAGAATTCTTGGATTGACTTGGCACATGTTCACACATGTTTATGACTATGATGTCTATCATGCCTTGATGACCTTTTTATTTCAGAATAGTCATATCACTTTCATGCCCGATTCAATGTTTCATTGTCGCTCTGCATGATTATGAAAATTATTGCTCTCTCGTTGGTCGCTTCCCAGTCCTTTTCTAGCCTTCACTCGCACCAAGAGGAATTTTTCTTGTGCATCCAAACTCCTTTTCAAATTAGTTATTCCACTTGAATCCACCATACCTACCTATATGTGGTATTTACCGGCCACTCCTAGCTTAGACTTTCTTGTGCCATCTCGAAATTTATTCAAAACCTTCCCTTTTGTAACCTTACAAGCTCATGGTGCGGTGAGGGAAAATCAGTATCTACCATGCCAAAAATATTTTGACGGAAGTTTTAACTAGTCAATTAAAAAAATGAGAGTTACACCTCCCCCATACTTGATGATGGAATGAAATGGACCAAATGCTGCTTATGATAGATGGAACGATACCCTCCTTTCATACTTGAGGAAAAATAAAGGTTCCATAGACCATCAAAGGATTTATGGATAAGGGAACAAGTGTAAGCAAAAAGCATTAATATGGTTGGCATGGGAGATATTGAGAGACCTTTACCGTTCACCATTGACTCGAAAGTTGCACTTCTCAAAAGAATTTTATCTCTGTTTTCAAAACCAAGAGCTCTGGCACAGGTTTAGTCTTTGCTTCCTTTCACGGGTTTTCAATCTTGCCATAAAAAATCCACGGTTCGAGAGTCTCACCTTGTTTCTTCAAAGCACCAACTATTGAGAGCATAATTTTCATTCTTAGTGTAACATGCATTGTCCCAAAGTATTACATTGTCTTCTGCATGCTTGTTATATGGCTAGTCTGAAATTTTTAGTTCTAGTCTCCTTAAAACTCCGGAGGAGTTTCTGCATTTATGTTTTGCTTCACTCATGGAGGCTAGCGAGATATCACTCTGATATGTTCAGGCTATGTGCATTATGTTCTTGTCTTGATTTTCAGCAGCATATTATTCACTTTAGTCTGTTTGTGATTGATCACTTGAAAGAAGGATTGCTTCGTGCATTGTCCACATGGCATTGTTTTAATACTTGCTAAATTCTTTACATAGTACCGGCTTATTTACATCTTATGAAGCAAAAGAGTTTGTCAAAGTTTTCTTTGTCGCGTCTAGTTCGTTGAACTGAATAGCTTGAGGACAAGCAATAGGCTAAGCTTGGGGGAGTTGATACGTCTCAAACGTATCTACTTTTCCAAACACTTTTGCTATTGTTTTGCCCTCATTCTTGCATGATTTGAACTAAACTAACCCGGACTGACGCTATTTTAAGCAGAGATGCCTGTATGGTTTTATTGTGCGCAGGAAAATGAATTTTTGAACATCTCAGAAAATTCCCCAAAAAATACTAAAAATTCACGCACCCGAAGGAGCCCGGAGCCATAAGGTGGGCCAGAGGGCAGCCAGGGGGCCCCAGGCACCCTGTGGGCGCGACCAGGGGTGGGGCCGCGCCGGGAGGCCGCCTTGGCGACTCCCCCCTCCCCTAGTGCCCTAATTTGGCTCCTATTTATTCCCGTGACGGGGAAACTCTGAAACAGAAGTCGCTTTTCCAGAACCCGTCGCGGAGCCGCCGCCAACCTCTGTTCTTCCTCGGGAGGGCTAATCTGGAGTTTGTTTGGCCTCCAGAGAGGGGAGATCGTCGCCATCACCACTCCATCCTTCCTCCATGAATTCTCTTTGCATGTGTGAGTAATTTTCTGCTGTAGGCAAAGGAGATGGTGGGGATTGGATGAGAGTGATCATGTAATAGTTCGTCAGGTTGTTGGAAGCATGTTGCCTATCATCTACTTTGTTGTTTATCATCTTTGGTACAACTTGTTGCTTTTAATGCTTGTCACTTTGGGCCCGAGTGCCATGTTTTCAGATCCGAACTACTTATGTTTTCATGAGTTTATCTATGTTCAAGATCCTATCTATGAGTTGTATGCACCTATTATGGTCCGGAACCGGCGATTCCAAAGGTGACAGCTTGGGACACCAAATGGGATGGTCCATAATTTGAGGATTCCATGTATCCATTGAGTTTATTGCCTTGTTCCGGTGCTCTTTGAAAGGAGCACCTTAATCTCCATAAGTTCCTTTTGGCCCCGTTCATAGCGGGATGGTAGGACAAAAGATGTTGTGCAAGTTCTTATTGCAAGCACACACAACTACCTATGGGATACATGCCTAGTGTTTGATATTTGCCTAGATGATCATTACTTTTATGTGTGCCTTGCCCGTGTTAGAATCTATTACATGCTCATTCTTATTCATGCAGCGCCCAACCATCCATCTCCCTAGCCTACAGTGTTTTAATCCTGCTGGTCACTAGTTGTTACTTTTGCTGTTATCATTATCGCTATCATATCATAGTTGCTATTAATACTTTGTTGCAAGAAAGAATATTTCAGGTGCGGTTGAATTGACAACTCAACTGTCAAAGCTTATAAATACTCTTTGTGTCCCCTTGTGTCGAATCAATAAATTGGGTTAACTTATCCGCGAGAACACTACAATCGATCCCCTATAGTTGAGGGTCATCAGTGCTTTCTCTAGAAGTGGACCGGTGGCATACCGGTTGGAGTTTCCGTCAAACCTATCTGAAGTTCATGATGTCTTCCACATGTCGCAACTCCGTCGCTGCTTCAAGGATCCTATCCGAGCAGTGGATCTTCAAGTGCTTGAACTGCAGCAAGACTTGTCTTATCAAGAACATCTGAGTCGCATCCTTGATCAGTCTGAACGTCGAACCCACAATAAGACAACCAAGTTCCTCAAGGTTAAGTGGTCGAATCACTCTGAAGAAGAGGCCACTTAGGAACGCGAATATCGTCTTCGTGATGAATACCTCGATCTTTTCCCCTCTACCGCTTAAATTCTCGGGACGAGAATTCTTATAGTGGGGGAGATTTGTAACACCCTCTGTGTCTTGTAATAGTAATCCTTCTGCTAATGAAAAATTATTGTTCCTGGTATTGCCTTGATCATCTTTGCATCAAAACAAATTCAAATTGCCTTTGGTTGATATTAAAAACAAAGTGATAAATAAAACTTTATCCAAAAACTATGGAACCAATTTTGTTAAATGTCTAAAAATCAGTGGGCCATGTTAAACTAACATTGGGCATTTATTGCAATGATTAATGATAATAAAAAATTCAAACAGTAGCCTAAAAAGTCCAATTTAACAATTTATTATTTAAATAAAATACTAAATTATTTTATTTAGAGCCCAAACTTTTGGTAGCAGTAGTACAAAATGTAACACTAATATTGGAGCAACTTTCATATTTTGCAAAACTCAAATACTAGTTAAATAAAATGTAAACAGAAAAGAAGAAAATAAATAAAAGGAACCCAATCTACCGCACTGGGCAACAGGCCCAGCCCCTCCCTTCCACTGGGCCCGGCCCAGCTTCCTCCCACCATCTCCCTCCTGTTCACAGGGGTGTCGTGGCGGACATCCCCCGGCCAGGCCGCGGCCTCGCCGCCGTGGCGGCCATCCGCCGGCGGCCGACGGGGGATAAGACCCCGAGGCCACCCCGCAACCTCCCGGAAACCCTAGCGCCCCCTGCCCTCTCACCCTCCATCGCGCCGTCCACCTCTCCCCCGCCTCTCTCGCCGCTCGGCCCGCGCCGCCGTCATCGCCGCCGTGAGCACGCGTGGCCAACGGCCACCTCCAGCCCAGCGGGCGTGTCCGGGAGGCTCCCCGTCGATGTCATCGTTGTCTCAACGCCTGGATCGAGCTGGAGACGTACCACAAGCTCGCCATCGAGCTCATTCCTCCGCCGGTTGATGCAAACGCCGTCGTTGAATTCCTGGGCTACGCATCGCCTCGAGCCTCCCTTTCGCGCCGACCAGCTCCACTGTGAGCTTCCTCCCCATCCCCTTCCACTCGCGCTCGAAATCGTTCCCCGTAGCCTCTGCCTACAGTGCTCACGTTCCGGCCGCCGCGGGAATCGTCGTAGTCGTCGTTGTGCTCCGAACCAACTCGCGAAAATGAGAGGAATGGATGCGGCTCGTCCCGTAGATCGCGTAGGAGCAAACGACGTCCTGTTTGGCGCACCGTAGCAAGCACACGCTCCTCGCCAGGGTCACTGTTCGTCGCCGCCGTGCACACTCCGTCCGTCCTGATTGAACTAGCGCTAACCCCCCCCCCCCCTCCACTGTCTCTGGCTAGTGGGCCCAGGGCCTGTTAATCTTGTTTAGTTAATTAAAACAGAAGCCCTCCCAGTTTAGTTAATAGGGTCAATGACATGTGGGCCCTAGGCCTTTAATTAAAATTAAAATGACTGTTAGGTGTCTCTGTCTACGACAGGTAGGCCCCACAGGCTAATTAAATTAAATACTAGATGATTAACATTGTATGACATGTGGGCTACACCTCCTGTTTTATTATTTAAAATGTAGTTATTATGTTTTTTTATTACATGTGAGGCTGACATGTTGGACCCACTGGTCAGTAGGTCTCACTTGTCAGGTTTGACTAGTCAACTAGTTGTGGATAATGTTGCAGTTTAATAATAAAAGAAAAATCCAGAAAATGATTTGAAATTGATTTAAACTTTGAAAATCAATATCTTTTAAACCGTGAATCTGATGAAAAAACTTTATACATGAAAGTTGATCAAAAAAATACAATGAATACGGATATGCTATCCGTACACCCACCACCCCCTCTAACATACCGAACACGGACATTCCCCCTCCGATTGCATTGTCCGGTAATTGCCCATAGTCGGTAAAATTGCCGGTTAAAATTCTCGTTTCGTCTGCAATGTGTAGCACCGCGTTAGTTCACCTCTAGCGTAACGTTTGCCATGTCTTGTATTTGTATTGCTATTATTGCCGTGTATTTATTGTTTCTTCCCCCTCTCTTATTGTCCGGTAGTCTCGCCGTCCGTTGCTGACCGAGAAGTTGTTGCAGCATTGTTACGACCGACATACTGGCGTGCTTGGACCCTGATCGTTGTCCGCGAGAGTTACCAAACCACAAAAGTCGATATCCTCTAGGAGCACATGCGAGACAAGGTAAGGAGTCGGTTCATCTTGTTGGTAACCGCGGAGCTTTGACGGGACGACAGGGCAGGCACCGACGCACTGGTGGTCCTGGTTGTTGTTCGTTGTTCGTTGTGTTGTTAGTCAGGCAACGATAACGGTTGCCTGCGAGATAATAATAAAATGACTAATGGTTCAGGTGGATGACTTGAGAGGCCGCAAAGGCCTGTATGCACTACCTTCACGTGGGGTTACGGTGTGGGCCCTTCGCGTTGTGGTCTCGTTCGAAAGCTCTGAAAATGTCCAGTTTCAGCATTGTGGTTGGGTCAGATCGTGCTGCGCAATGGATCCACTTGGCGCACAACGACCCAGAGTGCGAGAGGTGATGGCCCATGAAGCTCTTGCGCTTAGGACTGTAGACCGGCGGGGACCTCTCTGATGAGCCGTAGGATGGGCCTCGGTGGGGCATTCCCTAACAAGGTGTACGCCACCCTGGAGATCCGAGCGTGCAGGCTGAACAGTAGTGCACCCCTGCAGGGAAGATGATCTATTCGAATAGCCGTGTCCACGGTAACAGGACGCTTCATGCTGAAGCCAGAGCCTACTACTACAAAGTATTACTATTAAACTGTTGGTTCTAGTTTCTCTTCCTCGCTGGGAGTCGAGGAAGCGAACTCGGAGGTATTTATAATTATTAATTATTACAACTTCCTATTATACAATGCTGCAGCAACTTCTGCGGTATTGTTATTACATTCATGCTATTGAACCGTTGGTTGTTCTCTTCTTGTGCTGCAAGAGTCGTCGAAAGATGCTAGTCTTCGATAGGCCTAGCTTCTCATCCTTATTCGGATTTCTACCTTGCGGTCCACTATATATAGCATCCCCTTTCCATTTGATACAAATGCATAAATGCTTAGTAGCGGACGTAAGAATCGCGGGTATGCTAGATACTCATCGTTGCTTTATTTCCCCCTTTTTTTTGCCTGATCGGCCGCTGCAGTCGACGTTGGAGCCCAGGAGCAGGAGATTCCAGGAGGAGCCTACTACGACATCGAGTTCCCCGTTGACCAGGAGTAGTTCGGTGGATCCCAGGCAGGAGGCCTCGCCTTTTCGATCTGTACCTGTGATGTTATTTTTGCTAGCCTTCTTAATGCAAAACTTGACTAACTATGTCTGTACTCAGATATTATGTTTGATTTAATTTATGTATTAGGGTCCGGACGACCCCGCCTTTTTGTAATATATTTTTTTATCCTTTTGTGTTTAGTGTTGTGCTGTGATGTTCTCACCGTGGCACCTTAATCTTGATCATGTACCCTGCGTGTATGATTACTGTACACGATCGTAAATCGGGGGCGTCACATCCTATGAATAAGAATTGCCATGTCCTATGAATAAAATTTCCATATATAGGATGCACTTCCGCCCACAGGTTTTTAAATGCTAATTTTAGGTGTACATGGATGTCAATTATTAGCCAAACTTTCCATGTATTTAGCGAATTTGTCATGTTTTAGCTGAAGTTGTCATCTCACATGTGCTAAAGTTGCCTCCAAACCGTGTGGGCATGCCATCTTTCCACCCATACGTGTGACACGTTTTTATGGCAATGCTGATAACTACCACATGTAAGACACGAGTACATGGCAATCCCTGATGTTTTTTATGGCAAGTTTAGTTATGTGAGGGTGGCAACTTCAAGTTATAGACGTTAGTCCTGTGAATAAATATTGCCATGTCCTATGAATAGAAATCATCATGTCCTATGAATAAGAATTGTCATGTCCTATGAATAAAATTGTCATATATTGGAGGCACTTCCGCCCACACATTTTTAAATGCTAATTTTAAGTGTACATGGATGACAATTATTAGCCAAAGTTGCCATGTATTTAGCGAAGTTGCCATGTTTTAGCAGAAGTTGTCATCTCACATGTGCTAAAGTTGCCACCAAAGCGTGTGAGCTTGCCATCTTTCCACACACACGCGTGGCACATTTTTATGGCAATGCTAATAACTACCACATGTGTGACACGAATACATGGCAATCCCTGATATTTTTTATGGAAAATTTAATTATGTGAGGGTGGCAACTTCAAGTTGTAAACTCTAGTCCTTCGAATAATAATTTCCATGTCCTATGAATAGAAATTGCCATGTCCTATGAATAAGAATTGTCATGTCTTATGAATAGAAAATGTCATATCCTATGAATAGAAATTGCCATGGGCACAAAAAAGAGTCGTCGCCAGAGCAGCACCACACCGCCGTCATGTCGCGCACCCCTCCCCCCCTTCCGGCCAGATAACTGCTCGGGGTCCAATGAGCATCACCGCAACTCTCTCGGTCCTCGGTGATGAGTCAAAAGGCCAATGGTGGCTTTAAATCTAGAATAAAAATAGACGAAAGAAATCATGGAAACTTTAGTGTAAAGAGGATGGCAACTTCAGTGTAAACAGCATGGCAACTTTTGTTCCAAAAAAATGTTCTCGAAACATATCAATATGACATGTAGTTTTGAAGATCTCGTCGAAATGGATTTAATGATAAAAACGGAATTTTAATTGGAATTTTTATTTAGGAGATAAAACTTTTTTAAATGCGAAAAACGTAAAAGTTGGGTGTGGATGAATGTGTGCTTTAATATTAATACGTGGGGTGTGTGGGCGTTCGGGCGGGAGAGGCTCGCCAAACGTGTGGTGAGTATCTTTTTCTGTTTTTTAAAACCATTATTATGTATACCTAACTGGCCACACATAACGGCCCTTGCCTAAAGGACATGCCTGCTCGTTTAGGACGAAGCCCGCTACCCACGACCCACTTGATATAATCACTAGTGGAGGGTATCCTTATGGTGATCATATGTGTGTTTCGAGCGCGCCAAGTATCGTGTTATGATGTTTTTAGGATTTTTCTTTAGTTACTTCGCGGTTAACACATGGTAGGTTCTGGACGCACAATCACAGCTACAACCACAGCGTGCAACTACATGCACAGTCACAACTACAGACACAGCCATAGATGCAACCACATGCACAATTATAGCTACAGATGCAGCCATGGTTTTTCGTACAGCCACATTTGCAGTCATGGTTCGCGCGCAATCATAGTTGTTGCTTCACGCAGAACACGACCAGAATGCGACATGTGAGGGCTACACAGCGCACCTCGAAAGTGCGCGAAAGGATGTCCTCTTTTTTTGCGCTTGATGGCTTTGGACATGGGAGGAACCAACGTATATCTGAAGGTTCGTGGAGGTTTTTCAAGTTGTATGTAGAACGCATTATGATGTCTACATAAAACCGGCTTTTAGTGTGGTGATGTAAGGTCCATGTACATAAGGGCATGGCTAACTCATAACTTCAAACGATACTGCTTCATAAGCCAACTAAGATCAGATTTCATCATCGCTGCAAGACCATGGTCTGCATATGCCAGGTGAAGCTTGCAAAGGTGGCCGATTCTTCAGCACAAAAAGAAAGAAAAACAAATGAGGGAAAGGAAAAGGGAGAGGGGGGAAAGTGAATATGTGAAAATAAATGATGATATATGTTTTTTCTTTCAAAAAATAGGGAAGCCTCCGGGTTTTGCATTTAGCAATGATCCACACAACTATATTGTTATACTATTAAATAAAATCTGACAAAAAATAATACAAAGATCAATTCAAAATCATCGTTCTGACGTCAAAGGCGCTACATCTACTAACTAGTTGGATGGTGTGCTCTAACCACACATCAATACACACAATCAAATTTGCTGGACTCACCAAGTTGTTCCACGGTGAGCCGAGATCACCAATCAATCTAGTAGATCCTCAACGCGTACCGCATGTCCATGCACCAGAATTCAACACCGCCATGTTCTTCCTTCCTAACATAAAAAGAGATCGACACATTGACCTTGCCAGACTCAGACATCATTGACGCCACCATGTCGCCAGACAACACCGCCATCCTGAGCGTGTCCATCAACACACATCCATCACGGAGACCCTGTTGTGCCACCCGATAAGACCCGTTGTCGCCGACACGGTAGATGCCACACAACAACACCTCCGGCTTCAGTAACCATCCACACTCGCAACGCACACCCTCATCTCAATGCCCAAGACGGTGCTCCAAGGTGGTGAGAACGCCATCGCGCCACCGTCTCCCATTCACATGAAACTAGGATTTATCACTTAGGCACAGAGAAAGGAAGGAGCAGGGGAATGACGCCTGGAGCGACATCGATGATGTGGCCGCCATCCTTGGACAGAGATTCTCATTTTGAAGCATATTTTTGTTATGGTTGAAACAAATGTAATAGGTGCTTCTAAGAAGTAATTCGTTTCAACTATTTGTCAATTTTGTCCAATATTTTGCTTTTTTTCTTCCTATGCATAAGAATGATGCTTCCTGCGGTACAACCAAGTTATTCAAGCTTCACAAAACCTATATGCTTCATACACAATTGGAAGAAGTTTCTGCTATATGCATTGATCAAGCCTCCATATTAGCACAATATGCTTCCTAACAGTAAAATAAAGCTTTCGTGGTTCGTTTGTGTATGTACAATGCTCCAGGAACACATTGAATTAGATTACATGAAAAGCATTCAATAGCATGCGTCTAGTGCATGAATTAGGTAGTTGTGAGCAGAAGCCAAATAACGAAGGAAGCACGTAGAACTGATCAACCAGGAAATCAATCATATCAACAAGAAGACGGACGGCTCGTCGACCGCTACCCTCCTGCTCCTCTCCTCTCACCCTTGACTGCTCCGCCGGACGTTGCTGCTGGCGGCCCCCTACCTCCTGCTCCCTCCGGCGGCCTAGCCGGCCGGAGTGGAGTAGGGGGGAGGTGGTTCTCGCGCGTAGGTAGATTTTCTTTTCCCCTGCAGAGTTTCTTCCTCTCGTCTGTGAGCGGAAATTGGAGGGGGTCGCGAAGGATCTTGTGTCGGCGTCCAAGGAGGACGGCGGAGGAGATCCACGCAGCTCCAAGATCCCCTAATAAGTTTGATGTATCTTGCGGGTTGGTTCTTCTCCTAGCCCTCCTCGCTGCAGTTGTTCTGTTCCACCATGGAGATGGGCAGGATAAGTTGTTGCGGGTGGATTGGAGGGAATTAGTCCGTGCTCCAGTTGCCGCTCATCAGGAGGGCTCACTTCCGACGGCGTCCTTTGCTTCGACGTCGCATATCCTTGCCAAAAAGTGGCACGGTTCTTGGGCGCAAGCGGATATTTTCCGGCGACCCTTCTTCCTCCAGGCCGACGAGCCAAGATGGAGGTACTCAGGCTCCTGTAGCGTGGCGTCCTTCGATGCTCACACCCCAAGTGGCTTTCTCCCCGGCGGTGTTAGTATTGGCCACGACGGGAAGCCCCGGTGTTCTCGCGGTGAAGAAGATGGGCCCAATTGCTTTTTAAGTTTTAGATCTAGGGTCCTTGTTGTAATTTCGAAGCCCCATGTTGTTATTCCTCAAATTCAGAGGGGCTTCTTTGTAATGTGTACCGCTCCTATGATTTAATGCAGAACCGGAGGCTTCTGGACCCTTCCCATTTCAAAAAAAAAATCTAGAGATTGTTGCTAGGAAACAAATGCATTTTGGGTTCATCTGAGTATGCAAACGGACTAGTTGGCCCCGGTTTTTTATCACATCACACGGACTGAATTAGCTAATCTTGCGCAAGGCGATCGGACACCCATTTTTCTCCTATCCGACGACGTAGGACTAGTCAAAATCACTAATTTAAGAGTACTTGATGATGTGGATAACTTACATGCAAGAGAAATAGGGTAGTAAGGATAAATTATGTAGGTATTATAGATTGATATAGATCTTACCAGTAACAACAATGAGGGTTGAAAGAGTATTTGCAGCAATAAAACTAGTAAAAATAAGTTTAGAAATAGTACGAGTGATGATATCCTTAATTATTAATGATATTCATTGAACAAGATGCGTTCTAGAAATTAATAAAGATGACCTAGTTGAAGATTTAATGGTAACGCAAAAGCATAGAGTTAAGAATTATTGTAATTTTCTACTCACACATCTTTCATGTAAGATAATATATATTGTAAATTTGCACATTTAAATGTGGTTTTTGAACAAGAATTTTCTAGGACTTCATTGGGATTCTTTAGCTGCATACTATATGACACTTGAATTAGATAAAAATACAAAAGGGTGCACATCCTTCATGTTATATATATCTTCGCCACCATACATCAATTGTTGCCCCTTCCCTCCTAAATCTCGAGAGCAACTAGTTAACGAGTATTCCTTGCGGGAGTTCCGTAAGGGTTACTTTTGATGGAATGAGAACGCGCCACGTATCTCGTGCTAGGCGTTTCCTTGATGTTTTATATTTATATTTTTTTGTGCGCCTTGTTGGGATTTAAATAGTGTTATTTGTTTTTTCCAATTTTCTAACTTTCGCACGACTTTCCCTACATTTTCAAAAAAAAAAATTTGAGAAAGCGTGAAAAATGTGTTTTTTTGTTCCCCAATTGAAACATATTTGCTTCTTCTGAAGGCGCATGTTTACTTTGGTGAGAGCCCGATTGTGCCTCTCTAAAGGAAAAAAAATATGGTTTCCCTTTTATGAAAGGCACAATTGTACCTGTAATGAAGGCATAGATTTTCTTCTATGAAAGACAATGTTGTGCCTCTCGAAAAGTAAAAGAAAACATTTTTTCCTTTTTAGAGAGATATAGGTCTGCTTCAATGAGAGGAACAATTTTATCTCCCGAAAAAGGAAAAAACATATCCTTTTACAAGAGGCACAGATTTTGCCTATCGTTAAAATGCATTTTCTTTTTTCATGAGAGGCATAAATTTGATTCCAAGAGAGGCATGCTTATGCCTCTCGAAAAGAACAAATAAACATTTTGTTTTTTTACGAGTGGGAGCATATGTTTGCTTTCGCAAGAGGCACCTCTCAAAAAGGAAAAAATTATTGCTTTCTGTTTTTAACGAGAGAACAATTATGCCTCTCCTGAAGGCACAAATTTGGTTCAAGCAAGAGGTACAACCATGCCTCTTCAGAATGCAGAAAAAACATGCTTTATTTTTTTCTTCCTCCTAAGATATATATTTGCTTTTTTTGGAGGCACAAGTTTGCTTCTGGAAAACTGTGCCTCTCAAAAATAAAAATAAACTCTGATTATTCGTGATTTTTTTAATCCTATTAACATGAGATATAGTTTTGAAATTCTCGATGCGAGTATCCAACAGTGAAATAGTTCAAAATTTAAACGCACAATTCAAAAGTTAAAGCATTTGAAAAAACGAATCTACAAAAGATACTCTTAGATTGCGACAAGTAGCATGCATGTAATGCGTCATTTGTCGCTGAAAAGATGAAATGACATTTGTAAATAGTTAATTAATGATTTCACCAAATCTCACAATGCATGCTTTCAGCATGGGCTATATTTACTTTGACGTGTTGGCCCGGCTTCTCAGCTGACCACCTAACAAACAAGGCGACATAAGTAGTTGCTAAGCCCAGTCAGTCCAGTATGGGAAACAGGCCTGGCTGTCTAGGAGGCCGGCCGACTAACGAAATTTTACCGCTCAAAAGCCCATCAGTTGCATCCATGCGTTGTATAACAAGATCCATCAATTGACTCGTTGGAATCTCAAAGAAAAAAAAATCAGTTGGCTCGTGTGCCCTCAACAACGGAGCACAACCAATTGCTGAGATGGTGACCGATTGCGGCACTGTGAAAAACGCAATTGCCTCGTTTACCTCAAAAAAAAAAAGGAAGGCAATTCGCTCGTTTTGCAGTTTCTCATGCTGCTGCCTGCTGGAGACATCTTCGAAGTCCAGCATACACTGATCAGCAGTTCTCAGCGACAAGATGAGCCAATGCTTTTGACCCTCCATCAATCACCGTTGGAGTATCATGAAATCTTGCAGAAATGATGATTCCATTTGTGCACTCCTACTAATTTGTCACGTGAACTTCAAGTGGGAGGCCTTGGCAGCTCGGTCTAGTTGGAATCGACTGCTCTCTACTTCATGTAAGGAGTGGAATCTTCTCTGCATGCACTCACCAAGATCTACAAACTACAATCCCCTCTCACTGCTACCTGCAACACAAGTGGAGGCCGTAAGTGAATCCTCCATACATCATCGCTGAATTATTCTCAAAGCTCCATTTTTTTCTTCTTGCGGGGTGAAGCTTATCCTATTTCAGTGGCTGAATTAGTTCCATCATAACCCTGCTGGAATAATCAAATTACTATTGCACGTCGTTTTTCGTTTCACTATTCCAGTTGCCCTGTTGCTAGCTGAAGAAGGTCCATTCCATGGTGTGGCGTCGGTCCTTGTTGGCCGACGTACCGATGCCATGTGCGTGTCAGTCACTTGCGGGAAACTCTCTGGAACACAACTCTGACGACCGTTTCCTACAGCAGAGCCCATCACCGGTGGACCACAAGCAAGCCCTGATCGGACCGGCGACCGTAACCTTCGCAAGTGTGCGCTCTCCGACGACAGAGCGATCCCCACACAAACAGTGGAGTCAGTGAGGAGATCTAGCTGCGAGATGCGTGCCACTATCAGGTGCCCTCTGACAAGGACTGACGGAATTGTGCACTGAACCTTGCTTTGCATCGCATCCTGAATTCCTGATCCTGGTGTTGGTCTCTCAGGACGACGCGTCTGAGCTGCTTCCGATTCCGACCGGAGAAAAGTGGCGACGGTGGTGAGCTCGGTCGCCGCCACGGCCGCGGTACGGGAGCTCAGGTGCCAGTCATGGGTGGACGACACCATGACCGGCGTGTGAACGTCGCCGGAAAGGCATCGGCACACTGCGTAGTGGCAACGGCACACTGGCACGGGATGTGAAATGTTGGCCACGATAGAAGATGGACGGCGTGCCGGAAAAAAAGGCGCGATCTTTTCGTCCCCGTCACTGCCATTTCAGGCCGGCAGGGGGAGGAGACGCGCGAAGGCAGCCGGAGGCGTCAAATCTTTCTCCATCCACCGGGACGCTTCGCTTTTGCTTTCGCCTCCGGTCACTGCCAGTCGGTGCTCGAGATTCTCCGGTGGTTGCCGCCGCTGCTCCACATTCCGAACCTCAAATCAATCACGAGTCCAAAACGCATCGAGCCTACCATGAACCTCGCGCTTCCGTCGGGGACTCGTCGTCGCCGGGGCCATGATTTCATCATCACTGCCGTCCCTTCCCAGGAAACAGAGGAGCCAACGACTCGTTTCCGTCAGCGAGCAGTCGACCGGCGTCGTCGTCGTCAGGCCGTCTATCTATCTATCCCAAGGTAAACTGCACTGAGCCAATCCGCGAGTGCACGCCGTCTCATTCAGCTGCCGGACAGACTGGCGGATTGCTGTTCGATTTGACGGCATCTCGGTCGTGATCTACGCTGGTTCTGCCCATACGCCGCATGATTGCCCGCGCATACAATGTTCGAACAGAGAGTGACTTGGATGGATGATCTTCTTGGGAGTTCGATTGGAGTATATTTCTTGTGTTTATTTTATTTCATCTCGTGATCAGCATTGGTTCGGACAGCGATCCGGCGTATGGGTGTCGCTTGGATTCATTCACCTGTTGGTTCCATGTGCGCCTCCTTTGATTCAGTTCAGTTAATGCATGCGGTGCTCCGGGTTTTTGTGGTGCGGTTGGTTCTATTCTACTCATAGCTAGCAGGGTTGGAGCAAGTGAAGAACTGTGCTAGTTGCTGGAATTGGGGTTTCATACAGTGCAGTGTTTACTACTCCTGTGATGTGGTTATGATCGAGCAGTTAACTTGTTTGCATGCAGCTATTTGGTTTTGTCGAATTTCAGACGTTCATTATAAATTTGTAATTATAAGGGTGACTAAGGATGCATCAGAGGACACTGTTATGCGCGGCCCCTCTGCAGTGTGTGGCAACTGGAGAAAGCGAAACCGAAGAATCTTCAGAGTAGATGGCATTCAATTTATTTTTTGTTAAGGAAGGTTAATGAGAACCTAGTACTGTGTAAGGATAGCCAACCACTTCGCGAAGGAACCTTTGGTTTTCCCTAACTGAATGAATGGCAAAGCATCTGGGGCATCTGCATGTTTCTTACAAGAATGGAATACACCAACAGTGCATCAACTTTCACGGTTGAGCATAGATAGGAAATCAGTTCGCAAAGAGTGCTCACTAGTCCAAAATCTTGCCGAACATGTATATCATTAAAGTGTGACGCGCGCCTTGCCACCTCATTTTTTTGTTGTGTTGTTGATTATGGTTGTTTTGTTTCTTTTCATTGCTACGGTTTTATTTGAAGCAGGCGGTATGCTTTTCGTGATGAATATAGGTGTTTTTTTAAAGGAGAATATATTAATATAAAAAAGATATCAATTACACCCGGCCTCTCCAACTACGCAATACTCAAAAGGTAGTACGGATGCACTCAGCTAACCAAAACAAAAAGAGAAAAGAAGTAAAAAAAATGCCGCTACAGAGTTTCAATCCTTGCAGCAGCCGCACAAGCACCACCAAACCAACACCTGAAGCCCAATTCTTCAAAAGCAAATGAATATAGGTGTTGGATGAATTGTTGTGATGATGTTACACGCAGCGGCGTTGCGTTGGTGATGTTTACATGAGCCCTACACGGACACCACGATTGCTATGCATCGATCCATAACTTCTCAAGCAATCAAGTTTTACATCCTTACAAACGGACACATAAACGACCCCTAAGCATCGAGCCACCAGAACCATTCATTTCTAGGGAGCTTAGTAACTTAGTAGACTAGTCGGTCGTTTAAAATGACATGTGGCCAGTTGAGCGTAGGGTTTTAGCAGGATTTCATTATGTGGACAAGGCATCAATTTTTTAATAACAATACCGACATTATTGACAATGGTGAGTAAGTCATGTTATTTAATACAAGTCTTAGTTACGAGAATGTTGCGATAAGAGTAAAGGATGTGTTGCATTGGCATGATTTGAATGGCATAGTTGAACTAGTAGAAGGTATGATGTTGGCCGGTACCGAAATATCAAATGAAGAAGATGCCTGTCAACTCAGATTTGGATTGGGTTGTATACAAGGAGATTATTGTGGCCTGTAAGACAAGTCACTTGAATTATTTTCTACCAAGGTCAAAGGGCATTGGCTTAATATTGACTTGAACCGGCCGTCCTCCACCCCATGACATGTTATTAGTTCGAGTAAAAGTGTCTCGTGTGTTGAGGATAGGGCCAAGGTGTATGCCTCAAAGTTTCTAACCAACCTCCTGCTAGCCAACCAAACGAATTTGAGGTGAATGATAGTGACCAAGTTGATGAAGAATGTGATGTCATCAATGTGAATCATGGTTATGATGGTGAATGCATGAATGGTGATGGTGATGAGTATGCAATAGGATCGGATTCGTGATAATTATATCGATGAATTGGAGGTCCAAGTTGCATAGGAGGACATGGACCATGACATCCCCCATAAGTGTGCAATGCATACGATTCAGATGGCGATGGTTACAAGAATGAATTGAACGATTTTGAATTCATTGAGAACGAAGTACAAAATTTTCTAAAGAGTGGCAGACAAAGATCATTGAATTTCATTGTTTTGTGATCTTAGTCTGGCCCATAAGGCTATATTTAATAGTGGCATGAGTAAGCAGATTAATCCAACACCATCCTCGGCTAATATCCCGACCGAAAAAAGAAAACAAGTCTGGGAACGCTTACCTGAAGCCTAGCATTGAGTTTGCGAGCTTCGCGAAGTACAAGACGTGGTTGTATGATTACACCATTGACAACCATACATCATTTTTTCTTAAGCAAACGGACCACAAGAAATGGTACACTGTGAAATGAGAAAGAAAGATCCACATGGATTATATATGCAATAAAAACTAAAATCAAGCAGTGGGAGATATAAATTGTGAAGCGAGTCACTTTTGTAAAGACCTAGAGGAAGATGAATGCACTAGTAGACACCGTCACCTTACGCCTGAATTCATCTGTTATAAGTTCATGGTACATGTAGCAATTGACCCAACCATCAAGGGGAATATTATGATGGATCTCATGCACTCACTCTCTCTCTCTCTCTCTCTATATATATATATATGAAATGAAGTACGGGAAGACATGGAAGTCCAAGCAAAACACACTTAGGATGTTATATCGTGGATGCAAATAAGTACACGACCGTCTCCGGAGGTTATTGGGAGTGGTTGACAATATGATCCCAGACATGTATCATGCGGTCGAGGATGATGATTGAGTGTGTCCTCGTGCCTTCTATACTTTCAAGAAATGCTCGTTGCCTTTGAGCACCATCATCACATTTTGTCTACAAATAGCATATTCTTTCTTGACCAAAAAATACAGAGGCACAATCTTGGTACCAATGTGATGATGTGGATCACACACACCCGTTGAGGAACCCCAAGTGGAAGGTGGTGATGTAGTGGCGAAGAATTTCCCTTAGTAAATATATAAAGGTTATGTCTCCAGTAGAACTTCATCTTCTTCAAGGAGGTGTTCAACAACAACTACGTCAGAGATTTGTTACTAGCAAGTTGACAGGAATAGACTTCAAAACTTCCCGGCAAGTATGCTAGCAATATGCTTGCCAAACTTGGACCTGCACACAAGAACACAAATACTTTCACCTCCAATGAGCAAGGAAGGTTGTCAATCTTCCCGTCTTGTTGTTTATAAAAGGGTTAAACATATAGTGTGGTTGAAACAAATAACACTAAATAAAGTATAACAAAGGAAAAGAAAAAGGAAAACGCAAATACAAGTGGTTGTAAACAATGATGAAAGATAGAACGAGGGTTGCGGTTTTACTAGTGATGTCTCTCCACAAGACAGTAAACATGCTGGGTGAACAAATTACAATTGGGCAATTGACAGACTTATAAACGGACCGCAATGCTAATTATGCAACAAAGAGCACAAGGTTCAAATCACGTAGGCATTACACCAAATCAAGTAGACCCCTATCCAGAGTATCTACTACCAAAAGACCACCTTGAGATATCTATCCATAACATCTCATCGGTATTAAGTTGCGAGCAACAACTAAAGGCTATAATATTTAAAGCAACAAACAAATGCTATAAACTCAATGCATAATGTAAACAACACTTGCAAGCAAAGTAGCCACAAGTACAACTATTTTACCTGTAGTAGCAACAACACATCCCTCCGTCTTGCATGTTTCTGTCACTCAAGCGCAGACGGAAGGAGTCGTGAACCTACTATCTAGCACACTTCTCTCTCTTGAAGTTATAATTTTTTTTGCCAAAGCAATAAATTATAACGTGCATGAAAGAACACTCAAGACAAATATAAATGAGATCAAATATATATCATGCACAATTTGAATGTAATCTCATAATCCTCCTAGCAAACACAACATAATAGCATACCAATTACATGATAGATGCCTTGATCAACATAGAGGAATCACAAGGACTAATTAGTGAAGAAGAAGAAGATTGGAGAGAACATCATCTAGCTACTTCCATGGACCCTAGATCCAAGATGGAACTACTCACACATCATCCGAAAGGCAGGCGTAATTGTTGATGAAGAAGCCTTCCAGGATGAATTTCCCCCTCGATAGGGTGACGGGACAAAACAGGGGCTCCCGATCTGGGAATCGTGGTGGCGGCCGAATGATGAAAGGTACTGGAACAAAAACTCCGCACCCTGAGGGTTTTCAAAAGACGAGGATTACATAGGCGAAAGTGGGCACCAGGAGGTGGACCCCCCCCAGGAAGCATTGGGGCGCGGCCTAGCCCTATTCACACCACCACATCGCCTGCCCAAGGGGTGGCTCTCCTTCAGGCTCCGAGTGTCTTTCGGATTTTAATAATTTATGTTCTTTTCTTAGATGTTTCTGAGCATATTGATTTTGACTTTTTTCTACAACGCACACATAAAAACAAACAGAAACTAGCACTGGGCACTGGGTTAATAGGTTAGTTTCCAAACAATATTGTAAAATGTATGAAAGTGTTGCGAAAACATGTAGCAATATCATGAAACAAGCATGAAACAAGCAAAAATTATATATACGTTTGAGACGATATCACAATGGCGCGCTCCATTAGTGATTATAGGTGTTGCTTGTGGCATTTGTTTTGGTGCCCTCCGAGCACCACGATAACTGAAAGTAGTTCATGAGTATTGTGAAGAACAAGGGATTGCTTCTTATAAGGAGGTACGCATCATATTGCACTAACATCTAGGCGTACTCAAGGCCATGGAGTTTGATATTCTTGGGCCCTATTGCTTTTTTCTTTTTTTAATTCAACATTATCATCATCATTTCAACATTTCTTTGTGCGAATTGGATGAATCAATGAACTCTTTGTATAAGAATTCATCAAAGCCTTTGTTACCACAGTCATCATCCATGGAATCCATCATTTGCCTTTAAATAAGAAACAACAGAAAAATAGCTAAAAATGAGAAAAAAACAAAAAATAGATCAGAGATTTCATTTCATGCTAAAAGGAGAGGACTATATCCGTGGAAGTAGGATGTGGGGACGATGTTTGGTGGCGGCACAAACTATGTCATTGTGGGTTTGAGATGACGATGGCGATATTATGGGTTGGGGATGGAGACAGAGCTCGGTAGCGATTTAGACGTGGTAGAACAGAGGAGAAAAAGAGGAAAAATCGAGCTAGGTTGAGGACGCTTTGAACCGATTTTGAAGTAGATCTGGAATGTCAGATCCGACATAGTGAACACATCTAGGTGGTCTAAATCTTTCATATTTACCTTATATATGGGTTGGGTGAAGTACGACTGATAGGTTCTGATGAATGTCGTACGTGCGGCATGAACACATGGATACTCCGAATATATATTTTTCCAATTTAGTGGTGCAAGTATATGAACTCCGTGCTTTAGTTTATTTTCTAGGTTTGATCTTTTTGAAGGATGATGATTTTGTAACCGGATAGTCATCCGTGCGTCTGAGCAGTTAGGGCAACTCCAACGGGCTGACCCAAACAGACCGCGATTTGGTCCGCCATTTGTCCATTTGGGTCTGCCAGGCAGCAGACCAAATGTCCGCACTATGTCCGTTGGGTCGCTGAGTCCCCAGCGGTGCGAGAAGGACACAAATTTGGGTCGCAAAATATGGACACAAAAGTCATAATTATACATTAAAAAACACCCCCCTAAACCCTAGTTCGCCATCAGTCGCTCGTGGGCCGCCTACTCGTCCTCCACGTCGTCATCGTCCCCGCTGAGGTCGATGAAGGCCGGCGGCGGCCACGACACGTTGGGCGGCCAATTGCCCTGCGGTGGTGGCACAGAGGGGGCGGCGGAAGGAGTAGCACTGATGGGTCGCACTGGAATGTCCAAGGCGCCCCGACGAGGTTGCGGATGACCTCGTGCACCTGGGCCTCGGCATCGTCGGTGGGCAGCGGTGGTGGCGATGGTGGAGGCTAAGCCTCGTACTAAGGCGCTAGCGATGGTGGAGTCGGTAGGGGAGCATTGTCGGGCGTCACGGCGGCCGTGACCACCAACATGTGGTCACGCCCCGGCCACTCCTCGCGCTCAGCCCGCTCGGTCTCCTCGATGGCCCACCGGAGGGCCGCCTCCTCGTCGTACTCCGGCGGGATGTAGGGCGACGGGGAGGGGGATCTCTCGGTCTTGACGACGGGCGGCGACGCCACGTCGCAAATCTTCAGGCCGCCGCCGCGGATCTGTGGACGCGGCAGGGGACAACGTTGGGACGGCGGAAACTCGTCCATTGTGGTCCGCCTGTGGACGTCGCCGCGGCGAAGAGAAGTGTACACGGCCGCTTCGTCAACCGGAGGCACTGTCACCCTGACGAGATTCAGATGCCATTCATTGGAAAGCTTCACGTCCGAAAATGGCACTGGCCAGCCGTTCTGCCAGTACCAGAAGGCATCGTCGATGCCGACGTGGACGCAATTAAGGCGCTCGCTTAGACGGCCACCCGATGAGACACCGATTTTCCGGTTGTTGGACATAGGAGTCAGCATGCTAGGAATTGGGGACCGGAATACGGATAAATACAGACTTTTCCTAGTTTGGGTCACCTCATTAAGCTGCGTTTTTTTGGGTCTACCGATCCAAACGGATCAAAAGTGAACAAATACGTTGCGCGTTGGGGTTGCAGTTTAAAAAGGTTTGAGTCCGTGCTTGGATTGAACGTAAAATATACAAGTGTATATATTTTACAAGTGTATAATACCGGTCATAGTAGAAAATCCGGCTGGAAAGAAAACATCATCCCAGGGAAGGTCTGTATTTTCGCTACAATTGTATCTAGACCAAACGGCCAGCCTATAATTATAGATGATCTTCGATTAGGAATATATCAGACCCCAATGCTTGCAGACGAAGCACAAGGACAGAAAAGGTCGAGTTCAATTCGCAAGGTAAGAGGGCACGACAAGAAAGAGACAAGGATGTACATGATTCAGTTGTGTCTCCTTTTTTCTTCCTGCCCTCGACCACAACGTACGATGTGTTTTTTTTGCGATTTTAAAACTCCATTACTCCCTACCCACAACGGGTCTCTTCAAAGTACAAGCATCAAGAACATTAACAGGGCTAGAACTAGAACCGAGCCAGATCGAAGTTCTGAACTCGGACAAACTCAACTTAGCTAGTAAACGAGAAGGAAAATTAATGGTACTGAAGGAAAAAACAAAAACTATCCCTAGAGACAATTAACTGCTTGATTTCTGCCACCAAAGATGCGAAGACTGATCTATGAGCTTCAGTTCCCTCCATAAGTTTGATCACCATCCGGGAGGAGCATTCAACAATTATCGGTAAATGAGTTCTGTGAGTGCGTGCGTGCGATGCGTTGCCGTGCCAAATGTCGAGGCGCAGCAACTGCTTGTTGGTACGTGCGTGCGTGCTCGCTTTTTGGTAGCCTGAAGAACGAGGACGGCAGTTTAGCTAACTATGATGTCAACACTGGCCCCTAAGGTAAGTTCCAAAAGATAAAATGTGTGCTTCTTCCTTGCTAGAAAACAGAGTTTATTATTACTACTACATAAACCTTTGCAACTGGGCTCGACATGCTGTGGTGTGGCTGGCAGTGGTTTGATCACAACCTTTTTTTTGAACAAGAATGGTCCCGAAGACCCGATATTGCATTAAATCATAGTCGCGGTACATTTTGTAAGAAAGCCCTTGAAAAAGTACTGCAAAGGGCCGAGAAAACACCAAGAGGACCCTAAAAAGAAACACTGGAACGCGACCAGGTCCTTGTACACTGCAGACACGCCGAAGCTTCCCGTCGTGGCCAGTGGAGTTGTCGCGGGGAACATGCCACTTGGGGAGAAACCATCGAAGAGCGCCACGCTACGGGGGCTTGAAAGCCTCCACTTAGGCACGATGGCAGGGAGGTTTGAACGACGCCGACAACTTACTACATGCGCCGAGGGGAGCTGCCGCCATTCGGCAATAAAGGTCGATAGCGCGGTGAAGATTCTTCGCTTGGCTACCGTCGAGGATGAGCTCAACAAATCCGCAGCACCAGGGCATCGCCAGACGAATCCACAAAAATCCCTCCGCCATCCACCTTACTGTTCGTCACCGTGACAACACAGAGGAGGGACGGCCGAAGAAGCTTGACGCAGATCCTCCTTGGAGATAAAGGAGAGCTTATTAGAAGAGCCTGGACACAGCCATGTCCTCCCCGCCGTCCACCTTGGACACCCTAGGGAAGACCAAAACCGGTCCCTCCCGCCGCCACTCACGAGCAGCAGGTTGAATCTCAGCAGGAGAAAGTAAATCCTAACTACATGCGAGCACGCCCGCACTCCTACTCCACCCCAATCGGTGAAACGGGAGTCATAGCAAGATGTGCTATGGCCGGCGGTGGCCTTTGTAAATATTGGTAGTTTTTTTAAACGGTGATAAAAACTTTGCCACGTCTATTAAATAAGAGAAAATAAAAGTTATTCGATTAATTAGGAAAATCGAACGAAAAGCTTTACAACCAAGAGGGTAGAGCTTGCCAAGGGCTCCGTGATTTCTGGATCGGCGATCCCGAGGCGATGATCTAAGATCCCTTCCACTGTGATTGACGTGTCACGGCCAGCCATCGGCGGCCCCGACAACCCTCCCCACTCCGGTAAGATCCCCCTCTCCCTTGCTCTCCATGGCAGATGGTACTCTGGTGCGTTGGGCGGCTAGGTTCCGCTCCGATTTGCGTTTGGACAATTTCACGATTGATCAAGGCGAACTCTCTCTTGTGAGTTCGGTGCGCCTGATCCTTGTACTCTGGTGCGTTGGGCGGCTAGGTTCCGCTCCGATTTGCGTTTGGCCAATTTCACGATTGATCAAGGCGAACTCTCTCTTGTGAGTTCGGTGCGCCTGATCCTTGTTGATGACAACAAGGTGGTCATTGATGCGCGCTTTCTGCACAAGGATGAATCCATTTCGACGGGCGATGAAGTCCGCCTCCCGTGTTTCAGGATTTTGGTGGGAGGTAAACTCCCGGATCCAAAAGTGAAGAATCACAAAGTTGATATTGAATTCCCAAGTGCTTCCTGTTAACAAGGGGGAGAATCTCTATGCCACAAAGCGAGAGGCCGTTATTGATTCAAAATCGCATGATCCTATCATCCGGGAGAATATCGCTGCACCTGCGTCGGCCTGCCAGGAGCCGAATAATGATCAAGGCTATGTTGATCAAGGTTTTGCGAAGCATCTAAATCTTCGCCCTGGTATGGAATTCCAGTGTTTGATCTGGCAGAAATTCAGATCCCCGGTTGCCTTTTCACCTGGTAGAAATGGTCGTGAATTTTTCCAGGTGGCCTTTGAAATGTTTCCTTGAGTTTTACTTTAAGGTTTGTCCATAGGCAATGCTTGAAGATCATATGGTGGCTTCAAGGTTGAAAGGATGAAGATGTGCCTAAAAGAGTCTCACCCATAATGGATTATGGGGGAGCAATCTACTAGTCTTCATCAAGACGGATGAATCAAGAAAGGTGTTCCAACTTGTGGCGGGCATGGTCGATCATCATCAAGCTCAAGTGGATTATGTGCAAGGCAAAGGTTTGACATTGATAGGTTTCTAGTTTACCGGTCTCATGGTACTAGTTAGGAGACTGGGTTATAGGATAGGATGCATCATTCATGGAGAGCTCAACCTTTGCATCCTTGGCATCATCTTTATTGGTTCTTGTTTGGTTTTTCTCTTTGTGAGTTTTGGAGCTTGTGGTCTTAAAACGGATTTCATATGCATCTTCTCTTGTGTTTTTCGATGTGGGAAATGTGCCGGTTCTTCTAGGTTAGAGGTTTCACACCTCTATGGGTTTGGCATTTCTCCCTAGCCTCTTCTAAATATTTCCAGTCGTGATTAGGCAACTCTGTTCGTTAGCTCGTGATTAGGCAGCTCTGTTCGTTAGCTTTCTATCAATCTTGAGTTTGCCTCCATCGGAGTTCCTTTGCAAAAGTTATCGTTGTTTCGATTTTGTGGGAACACTTTTTTCCATGTCACGAAAGCTTCCCACAAATATTCCCGGAAGATGTGGCTTGTGTTTGTGCTTGGCGGGCAACTTAGTTAGAGTGATCAGTATGCTCCTGATTTGTCGGGACCCGGGGTTAGCGTATGCAAGACTCGCTACAACACAATCATATGGAGAACCGAGAACCGTATCCACTTGTCTAAGCAGACAAGGCCAAGCACAGAACGTTCTCGGAAAGCATCGAACGTGAGGGGCATCCCATCCAGGTCGGATGATCAACTGAGATGGGTCCTCATCGTCCGCACACAAGTCTAAATGATATGGGTGGTGAACTCCCATACTCATAGACAAGTCGCCTCAACCATACTATCGATTGGATTATAACCCTTCCATAGACTTACTCCAGCCCGATCACTTAGTCGGGGTCTAGGGAGGGCTCGATCATACATCAAAGTGTGCACGTGACAGAGTCACGAGCAATCGCATCGCGATGCCCCAAGCTGCGCACATCTAAGGGCCACTTGGTGTATAAAATACCGCCAGCCAAATCACAACTAAGGTCTCGAAAATCCATACTAAGACATGCATGATATAATCATACACGCAGCACACATGTCTAGTATGAACAGCAGGTATCATTGCAATTCTCTACAAAGTTTACATCTTTATTGATAACTCTTACAGAGTGCACACAGAGATCAAAAGACTGTGATCCAACATTACATCAAACATGCGGAAGCAAAGTAGGTCTGAGTACAGACAAGTTTAACAAATGGCTTAGAGAAGCCTTATTTATAAACAAGCCCTTCCATGAGGGACCAGTCGTCTGACTGGGACTACACTAGCTTGATCAGTCGTCGAGCTCCAGGAAGAATCCACCTTCGAGTTCAGTGGGTTCATCTAAAACATAGAATAAGCAAACGTGAGTACAAAGTCGTACTCAGCAAGACTTACGTAGGAGCTATACTACTCATGCACATGTATCAAGGTAAAGGGAGGTGGGGTTCATAAGCAGAAGTGCCAGCTTTGACTTGGCTAGTCCTGAACTACGAGTACCAGACTTGAGGTAAGAAGCGTACACGAGTCCACTACATGTCTCCAACCAATTACACCACTATGGTTCCTTCCTCGACTTCCCCACGAGAAAGCACGCCATAGCACTCACGCTTATCTTGGCAAGTTTTATAAGTATCCAGTTCAAGTTGTCTAATAATCAAGCTAAGCTTTCCAAGTAGTCCCTTACCGCGGACGCGGCTATTTGAATAGTTTTGTTAACCCTGCAGAGGTGTACCGCTACACACACATGACCATCAGTTACCGCCAGGTCTCGTCACCATTCAAGGGCTGCCGGCGAGGATGCTCACCACAACTGTTACCTCATACCCGATCTAGTCCAAGAAAGCCGCCTACCTGGGTTGGTTTCCACTATCATGAACCTCGTCGGTTTACCGAAGTGGACCCAGATGATGTGTGCATGATCCCAAGCCGGTCTCGGTTGAGCCGTTCTCTCACTTAGCAGGCCGTGCCACAAACCTACCAGAACTCCGAACTACTGCGACATCTGGACATCGAAAGGGATGATTTAGTAGGTTGAGAGGGGTCGGTGAGCCCAATGTATGGTTGTACTCTTTATCTTGGATCACCACACAAGAACTCGGACTTAGGGCGGTGTTCAACGAGACAACCCACTGTGTACTCCTTCACAGCCTCTCATCGTTCACCTTGTATTAGGGTAGATTCACCAACACATTTCCACCATCATCAACATGATTGCTACCATCCCCACTCACAGATCAAAGTATCCTCATTGTAAACTCTAAGCATGCAATAAGCAGTAACAGTTGAAGGGGTCACATGAAAACAAACAACTCCTACATCTTCTAGGATTGTGGTTTGCTTACTACTGTGACAAAATGATAGGTCATGCAAAGGAATGGGTTCATCTATGCGGTAGAAACGTTATCATGGTAATCATCCTAAACAATGCATAAGCGAGACTGAGAGGGAAGTAAGATTTTATCGACATGATCAATGGGGGTTTGCTTGCCTTGCTGACGAGGTTCAGTCACGGGGTCTTCAACGAAGGGGGTGATCTCGGGTTCCGGCTCCACCTCTATTCGACAAACAACACAAACATCGAAACAATAATAAGACAATGCTCAAACACATGAGTTGAAGGTTGAAACTTGATGTATGTGTCACTAATGTGTGAGTTATTCCAATTAAAAGGAGTGTATTGCATTTGAAATGCAAAATCATACTCCAATTGAATTTCAAAAGGGTTCATATGAAATGTTGCCACTGTTCACCCAATTTGATTTGGTCAAACATGAAAATAGATTGCATATTCAGAATTCTTGCATTTTTCAGATAATTTTACATATATTATATGTTTAATTTGGAGTTAAAATGAATTAGTTATGAATTTCCAAAGTTTAAATCAATTTTTGGAATTTCTGAGTTTATTCTTTAATTAAATTCACTTATTGCGTAGGCATGACATCACAGTGACGTGGGGGGGGTCTGACATGTGGGTCCGGCTTGTCAGTGTCACAGGGGTTTAATCCCCTCTGTTTAAACTAACAGAGGGGTTAGAGGGGACAGGGGTCCCACCTGTCATAGGCTAGGGGGGTCATTAGCTAGGATAATTAAGCCTAATGGCTGGGCTCGCCGGCGGTATGTCGCCGGCGACCAAATGTCGCGGCGGCGCTCACTGAACCGCTGATCCCGGCCACCATTCCCTGCGGTGCGAGGTCCAGGAGCAAGCCCGTGGAGTCGCGCGTCTCGGGGACGGTCCAGGTGACCAAGGAGGCCACCGGAGCGACGCAGGCGACGAACTTCCACGGCGGCTGTGGCAAGGCGATGATGCATACGTCACCGTAGTGCTTCTCCTCGGGCGTGGGCTGGTGCAACGCGTTGCTGGGAACCTCAGGAACACGATGGACGAGCTGGGCTGGTCAGCAAAGAACGGGAGGGAGCATAACGTCGACCATGGCGGCGAGCTCGCTTGGCTCCTGTGGCGGATGTGGCTAGAGGACGCGAGGGGCCGCACTAACTTGGGGAAAACAGGGAGAAGCTCACCCTGAGCTCAACGGTGCAGGCGGCGAGGCGAACGGTGGAGCGAAGGCGACGAATTCTTCGGCGGGATCTCGCGGGTACGGCGATGACTTGGCGATGATTCCGATGTATACGAGGGCTCCGGGCTCGATTCCTCTGGCATGGAGTCGAAGACGACGTTGGCAAGCTTGATGGACATCTTGGTGCAGCTCAACGACGGCGATGGCCACACGGTGCTAGGAACTTCTCTGGCGGCGAAGAAATCGGCGAGGGGAGAGTGGGAGGATGAGCCAGAGGAGGGGGAAAGGTTCCACGGCAACAGGGGCGACTCCGTTGCGCGAGGATAGGGCTTGGGGGCGCCTGGAAGGCCCTCGACGTCGCGGTGGCAGTCGCCGCGCGCTCTGCTGCCTCCAGCGAGCTTCTTGAGCTAGAAGACAGAGGGCCTAGCGGGCTGGGCCAGACTAGTGGGCTGCTGGGTGTTGAGTTGGGCCTGTTTCCTAGTAAGATTCCTTTTCCTTTTTCTGTTTCTTTTTCTTTTCGGTATTTTTTTTGCCTTGCTAAAAAAAATAGCTAGGCATTTTCTAAAATGCTGAAACTTTTTATATGGCCTCACAATATAATAGGCTATCCATTTGTAAAGTTTGAATATTTTTAAAATTCAAATAATTTGAACTTTAATTCAAATAGGGGTTTAAATTTAAATCCATGCTCCTGTTTGAATATTTGAAAAATCCATGAGCATGGGGTTGGTCCCACATCACTTGATATGTGATCACACTCATTTATGAGAGTTTTCAAAAATGCAAAAGGAATTTTTGGAGCACTTTTATTTCTGGCCATTTGAATTAAATTCATTTGGGGGGGGGGTTTCTTCTCCCATTTCAATTTCTTTTGGAAATTTTAAACATGATGCAAAGTGAGACTTGATCCTAGCACATACCTAACAGAGGGTTCTAACAACTCGCCCCCACTCAAAAGAATCTCGTCCCGAAATTCAGAAGTCTACGGGAGGAAGGAGGGGTACTCAACATTGAGATGGTCTTCTCTTTCCCACGTGGCTTCTTTCTCAGAGTGGCGTGACCATTGCACTTTCAGAAACTTGATCTTATGACGGCGAGTGACACGCTCTACGAAATCAAGAATACGAACGGGGTATTCTCGATAAGAAAGGTCATCTTGGAGATCAAGCATTTCATGGTCGACTTCGCGGATGGGGTCCTTGAAGCAACGCTTGAGTTGTGACACATGGAATACATCATGTACTCGGGAAAGGTGCGGGGGTAGTTCAAGTTGGTAGGCAACTTCTCCACGTTTAGAAAGAATGCAGAAAGGTCCAATGTAACGTGGGGCCAACTTGCCTTTGATACCAAAGCGTTGGGTTCCCTTCAGAGGAGTAACCCGAAGGTAAGCCTTCTTGTCCAGATTGTAGCTTTCTTGCCTATGAAGATGATCATAGTAGCTTTTTGACGAGACTGGGCTACTTTCAATTGATCACGAACAATGTGAACTTGCTCTTCTGCTTCCATGATTATATCCGGTCCAAAGAATTGTCTTTCACCGGTTTCTGACCAGTTTAGGGGTGTTCGACATCTTCGTCCATAGAGGAGTTCAAAAGGAGCCATGTTCAGACTAGATTGGAAACTATTGTTATAAGAAAATTCGGCGAATGGAAGAGACTTCTCCCAATTCTTTCTGAATGAGATAACACAAGCTCTGAGCATGTCTTCGAGAATTTGATTAACCCTTTCGACTTGACCACTAGACTGAGGATGGAAAGCTGTACTAAAGGAGAGATGAGTTCCCATAGCATTCTGAAAGCTTCCCCAAAATCTAGAGGTGAAAAGGCTACCACGATCAGAATTGATTTGCAAAGGAACACCATGAAGAGACACAATTCTAGAGACATACAAGTCCTCTCACTAGCTAGCAGTTATAGACTCGTGAACAGGAAGGAAGTGAGCAACTTTGGAAAGTCTATCCACGACAACGAAGATGGCATCATTTCCTTTCTGGGTTTTTGGAAAGCCAGTGATGAAATCCATACTGACTTTGTCCCATTTCCACTCTGGAATAGGCAAAGGTTGAAGAGTGCCAACAGGTCTTTTGTGTTCGGCCTGAATGGGACGACAAACATCACATTCGGCAACATACTGAGCAATTTTTCGTTTCATCCTAGTCCACCAAAATCTCTGGCGTAGGTCTCGGTACATCTTTGTGCTACCAGGATGAATCGAAAGGGATGTGTCATGAGCCTCCTTAAGAATTAGCCTCCTAAGATTGTGTTTTTTTGGTACAACCAATCGAGTGCCAAAGAAAACGAAACCTTGATCATTTATGGAGAAACATTTAGCAACTCCGCTAGCAATGTTCTTCTTGATCTCTCGAATACCACTATCACGTTTCTGGGCGGCTATGATTTTATCCTCAACAGTTGGTTTCGCCACCAAGGTAGAAAGATAGCCATGAGGGACAATCTCAAGATTGAGCTTGCGAAATTTCTCATGAAGAAGTGGTTGACACTGTTGTAACATGAGGTTGTTACAATACGACTTACGACTTCGTGCATCAGCCATGACATTGGCTTTGCCTGGGATGTAAGAAATTCCTAAGTCATAATCTTTTATCAACTCTATCCAGCGTCTTTGCATGAGATTAAGATCTGGCTGGGTGAATATGTATTTGAGGCTTTGGTGGTCGGAATAGATCTCACAACGATTACCAAGGAGGTAATGTCGCCAAGTTGTCAGGGCCTGAACTACGCCAGCGAGTTCAAGATCATGGGTAGGATAGTTCTCTTCATGTGGACGCAACTAGCGTGAAGCATAAGCTACCACATGTCTATCTTGCATAAGTATGCATCCTAACCCTTGCCGTGAGGCGTCACAAAAGATCTCGAAATCCTTTTTGGTGTCTGGGGGCGCAAGTACGGGTGCATAATTCAATCTTCTTTTTAGATCCTGAAAGCTCTCCTCGCACTTGGGAGTCCACTGGAATTTCTTATCTTTCTTGAGGAGTTCAGTTAGAGGCTTTGCAACTTTAGAAAAGTTCTTGACGAAGCGGCGACAATAGCTTGCTAAGCCAAGAAAACTCCTAACTTGCTTAACCGATTCAGGTGGAGTCTAGTCAAGGACGGCCTGAACTCTCGATTCACAACAATGCCTTTTGCAGAAATCACGTGGCCTAAGTAGGTCACTTCTGGTAGCCAAAATTCTCACTTGGAGCATTTAGCATACAGGCGATGCTCTCGAAGTTTCATCAATACTAACCTAAGATGTTCGGCATGTTCTTCTTCGTTCTTCGAGTAGATGAGAATGTCATCAAGATAAACTACAACAAAATTATCTAGGTACTCCATGAAGATCTTCATCATGCGCGAGAAAGTGGCAGGGGCATTGGTTAATCCGAAGGACATGACGGTGTACTCGTAAAGACCATAACGAGTAGTGAAAGCCGTTTTGGGAATGTCATCGTTTCTGATTTTGATTTGATGATAGCCTAATCTCAAATCCATCTTGGAGAAGACAGGGGATCCAGCAAGTTGATCATAAAGATCATTGATCCTGGGTAGTGGGTACTTGTCTTTATCGTCGCTAGATTTAGCGGGCGATAGTCTACGCACATCCTTTCTGTTCCATCTTTCTTCGTTACGAACAGAACGGGGCAACCACATGGCGATGAGCTAGGGAGGATGAAGCCTTTTGCCAACAAAGCTTCAAGTTGGATTTTAAGTTCAGCTAACTCACGTGGGGCCATTTTGTATGGGCGTCTAGAAATTGGTGTGGTTCCTGGCATAAGATCTACCACAAACTCTATAGATCTGACAGGTGGTTAGATTCAAAGAGTTGGGTTACTGGATAGTTTTCTAGAGGATGACCACGGCATACTAGGGGCTACAACGGATATGTCGGAGTAGAAAAGTACCCTAACACGATGGTTAGTGTGGTTATTTTGGCTAGAAAACATCTAAAGTGGGTGGAAGAACTGCAAATGCATCAATATAGGTTTCTAGAAGAAAATCTACATCAAACACTATGGAACTGTCGGGAATGCCACCTAAAAAATCTTCTGGAAAGACAACCGAAATGGAGAGAAGGATTTTGCAAATGCATCAGATTATGAAGAAACCTGGGATGACTCGGACAGCACAACGGCTGTAATTGCAAGAAAAGACAATTTTCTTACAACATAGAAACAACACTTACATACGATGTAAGAAATCAGGAAGCACAACCACTCTAGCAAACCGAACACAACTTTCCTACGGCTACAAAGAAGCAATCAACGAGATGTTCTAGTACGACATAGATGAGCCTAGTCCTATCTTCCCGTAGAACAAGATGAGGGTGACTCAGAACTCAGAACGATGAATGTAAGGAGAAAAAGAAGCCTTACATTGTTCCCTTATATACCCAGAGTAACTATATAACTATAGAAGGCTAGACTCTTCTTCGACCAAGGCGGATAATCCTACAGTTAGTCCTGCTCTGATACCAAGTCTGTCGGGACCCGGGGTTAGCGTATGCAAGACTCGCTACAACACAATCATATGGAGAGCCGAGAACCGTACCCACTTGTCTAAGCAGACAAGGCCAAGCACAGAACGTTCTCAGAAAGCATCGAACGTGAGGGTCATCCCATCCAGGCCGGATGATCAGCTGAGATGGGTCCTCATCGTCCGCACACAAGTCTAAATGATATGGGTGGTGAACTCCCATACTCATAGACAAGTCGCATCAACCATACTCTCGATTGTATTATAACCCTTACATAGACTTACTCCAGCCCGATCACTTAGTCGGGGTCTAGGGCGGGCTCGATAATACATCAAAGTGTGCACGTGACAGAGTCACGAGAAATCGCATCGCGATGCCCCAAGATGCGCACATCTAAGGGCCACTTGGTGTATAATAGACCGCCAGCCAGATCACAACAAAGGTCTCGAAAACCCATACTAAGACATGCATGATATAATCATACACGCAGCACCCATGTCTAGTATGAACATCAGGTATCATTGCAATTCTCTACAAAGTTTACATCTTTATTGATAACTCTTACAGAGTGCACACAGAGATCACAAGACTGTGATCCAACATTACATCAAACATGCGAAAGCAAAGTAGGTCTGAGTACAGACAAATTTAACAAATGGTTTAGAGAATCCTTATTTATAAACAAGCCCTTCCACGAGGTACCAGTCGTCTGACTGGGACTACACTAGCTTGATCAGTCGTCGAGCTCCAGGAAGAATCCACCTTCGGGGTCAGTGGGTTCATCTAAAACATAGAATAAGCAAACGTGAGTACAAAGTCGTACTCAGCAAGACTTACGTAGGAGCTATACTACTCATGCACATGTATCAAGGTAAAGGGAGGTGGGGATCATAAGCAGAAGTGCCATCTTTGACTTGGCTAGTCCTGAACTACGAGTACCAGACTTGAGGTAAGAAGCGTACACGAGTCCACTACATGTCTCCAACCAATTACACCACTATGGTGCCTTCCTCGACTTCCCCACGAGAAAGCACGCCATAGCACTCACGCTTATCTTGGCAAGTTTTATAAGTATCCAGTTCAAGTTGTCTAATAATCAAGCTAAGCTTTCCAAGTAGTCCCTTACCGCGGACGCGGCTATTCGAATAGTTTTGTTAACCCTGCAGGGGTGTACCGCTACACACACATGACCATCAGTTACCGCCAGGTCTCGTCATCATTCAAGGGCTGGCGGCGAGGATGCTCACCACAATTGTTACCTCATAGCCGATCTAGTCCAAGAAAGCCGCCTACCTGGGTTGGTTTCCACTATCGTGAACCTGTCCGGTTTACCGAAGTGGACCCAGATGATGTGTGCATGACCCCAAGCCGGTCTCGGTTGAGCCGTTCTCTCACTTAGCAGGCCGTGCCACAAACCAACCAGAACTCCGAACTACTGCGACATCTGGACATCGAAAGGGATGAGTTAGTAGGTAGAGAGGGGTCAGTGAGCCCAATGTGTGGTTGTTCACCACACAAGAACTCGGACTTAGGGCGGTGTTCAACGAGACAACCCACTGTGTACTCCTACATAGCCTCTCATCGTTCACCTTGTATTAGGGTAGATTCACCAACACATTTCCACCATCATCAACATGATTGCTACCATCCCCACTCACAAATCAAAGTATCCTCATTGTAAACTCTAAGCATGCAATAAGCAGTAAAAGTTGCAGGGGTCACATGAAAACAAACAACTCCTACATCTTCTAGGATTGTGGTTTTCTTACTACTGTGACAAAATGATAGGTCATGCAAAGGAATGGGTTCATCTATGCGGTAGAAACGTTATCATGGTAACCATCCTAAACAATGCATAAGCGAGACTGAGAGGAAAGTGGGATTTTATCGACATGATCAATGGGGGTTTGCTTGCCTTGCTGACGAGGTTCAGTCACGGGGTCTTCAACGAAGGGGGTGATCTCGGGTTCCGGCTCCACCTCTATTCGACAAACAACACAAACATCGAAACAATAATAAGACAATGCTCAAACACATGAGTTGAAGGTTGAAACTTGATGTATGTGTCACTGATGTGTGAGTTATTCCAATTAAAAGGAGTGTATTGCATTTGAAATGCAAAATCAAACTCCAATTGAATTTCAAAAGGGTTCATATGCAATGTTGCCACTGTTCACCCAATTTGATTTGATCTAACATGAAAACAGATTGCATATTCAGAATCCTTGCATTTTTCTGATAATTTTACATATATTATATGTTTAATTTGGAGGTAAAACGAATTAGTTATGAATTTCCAAAGTTTAAATCAATTTATGGAATTTCTGAGTTTATTCTTTAATTAAATTCACTTATTGCGTAGGCATGACATCACAGTGACGTGGGGGGGGGATCTGACGTGCGGGTCCGGCTTGTCAGTGTCACAGGGGTTTAATCCCCTTTGTTTAAACTAACAGAGGGGTTAGGGGGACAGGGGTCCCACCTGTCATAGGCTAGGGGGTCATTAGCTAGGTTAATTAAGCCTAATGGCTGGGCTCGCCGGCGGCATGTCGCCGGCGACCAAATGTCACGGCGGCGCTCACTGAACCGCTGCTCCCGGCCTCCATTCCCTGCGGTGCGAGGTCCAGGAGCAAGCCCGTGGAGTTGCGCGTCTCGAGGACGGTCCAGGTGACCAAGGAGGCCACCGGAGCGACGCCGGCGACGAACTTCCGCGGCGGGCGTGGCACGGCGATGATGCAGACGTCATCGTAGTTCTTCTCCTCGAGCGTGGGCTGGTGCAACGCGTTGCTGGGAACCTCAGGAACGCGATGGACGGGTTGGGCTGGTCAGCAAAGCACGGGAGCAAGCATAACGTCGACCAAGGCGGCGAGCTCGCTCGGCTCCCATGGCGGATGCGGCTAGAGGACGTTAGGTGCCGCACTAACTTGGGGAAAACAGGGAGAAGCTCACCCTGAGCTCAATGGTGCAGGCGGCGAGGCGAACGGTGGCGCGAAGGCGACGAATTCGTCGGTGGGATCTCGCGGGTCCGCGACGACTTGTCGATGATTCCGATGTATACGAGGGCTCCAGGCTCGATTCCTCTGGCATGGAGTCGAAGACGATGTTGGAAAGATTGATGGACATCTTGGTGCAGCACAACAACGACGATGGCCACACGGTCACGGCGACGTGCTCTGTGGCGTGGCTCAGAACTTATCTGGCGGTGAAGAAATCGGCGAGGGGAGAGCGGGAGGATGATCCAGAGGAGGGGGAAAGGTTCCATGGCGACAGGGGCGACTCCGTGGCGCAAGGATAGGGCTTGGGGGCGCCTAGAAGGCCCTCGACGTCGCGGTGGCAGTCGCCGCGTGCTCTGCTGCCTCCAGCGAGCTGCTTGAGCTAGAAGACGGAGGACATAGCGGGCTGGGCCAGGCTAGTGGGCTGCTGGGGGTTGAGTTGGGCCTATTTCCTGGTAAGCTTCCTTTTCCTTTTTATGTTTCTTTTTCTTTTCTGTATTTTGTTTTGCCTTGCTGAAAAAAATAGCTAGGCATTTTCTAAAATGCTGAAACTTTTTATATGGCCTCACAATATAATAGGCTAGCCACTTGTAAAGTTTGAACATTTTTAAAATTCAAATAGGGGTCTAAATTTAAATCCATGCTCCTGTTTGAATATTTGAAAAATCCATGAGCATGGGGTTGGTCCCACATCACTTGATATGTGATCACACTCATTTATGAGACTTTTCAAAAATGCAAAAGGAATTTTTGGAGCAACTTTTATTTCTGGCCATTTGAATTAAATTCATTTGGGGGGGGGGTTTCTCCCATTTCAATTTCTTTTGGAAATTTTTAACATGATGCAAAGTGAGACTTGATCCTAGCACATACCTAACAAAGGGTTCTGACATGATCACCCCGTGTGCAAGGGGTCTCTGACCCCCGTGCGCATGGGGTACCCCAAACCCTACTGAGTAGCACGTGCGCACGGGGTCTCTGACCCCCATGCGCACGGGGTAGGTGGTTCTTCTCTGAGTAGCCCGTGTGCACGGGGTTCATTTAGCCCGTGCACACGGGGCTCGAACGGCAGGATTTCCCCACCTACTCCCCTTGGACTATAAATACTCCCTTCTTCCTCCTTGGTCTCTAGTGTTCTTGCGCAAGTTTTCCCCCACCATTATTGACCTCTTGGAGCTTGCTTTCTCTCTATTCCTCCTATGATTCTTGCATATTTTTTAGGGAAAAAGAGAGAGGAGATCTAGATCTATATTTCCACAAATCTATCTCTCCTCTAAGTGAGGGGAACCTTGTGGATCTAGATCTTGGAGTTCTTGGTGTTTCTCCTTGTTTTTCCTCTCATATTCCTCCATAACTTTTTTTGCTTTGGAGGGATTTGAGAGTGAGGGATTTGAGCACTTCGTATGTTCTTTCCATTTGCATTTGGTGCATCGGCTTGAGTTCTCTCCGAGGATTCGTGGTAGTGGTAAGTGAAGTTGAGTATTGAGAAGATTGTTACTCCTGAGTGCTTTGGCTCTTTAGAGCTTGTTCCTAGGGTGCTTTGGCCCCCTAGAGGCTTTGTGTTGTTGCGGAGCTCAACCATTGTGGTGTAAAGCTCCGGGACGCTACGGGAGCCTCTAATTAGGTTATGGAGATTACCCCGAGCATTTGTACGGGTACGGTGACCGTCCCCAAGGTTTACCATTTGTATGGGTTCGGTGACCGCCCTCAAGTGTCACATAGTAGAATCACGACATCTTGCATTGGTGAGAGCATGAGGAGAAATAGGGTGGCCCTCGTTGGCTTCCTGTGAGCATTGTGTTCCACACCCTCTCCAAACGGAGACGTACTTCTCGCAAGAGAAGGAACTTCGGTAACAAATCCTTGTCTCGATCGGCTCCACTTGCGGTTATCTCTACATTTACTTTGAGCAAACTTATTACCTTGTTTATCTTGTGCTTGCTCATGTTGTTGTTGCTTTTCTTGTCCCATAGGTTGCTCTCCTAGTTATCTAGTCAACCTATTTACTTGTGCACTCACTTTGTGATAGCCATAGTGTTCTTGTTATATATATTTCTATCACATAGTTGTTTATCTTGCTTAGTTTAAGTTGTTAGTGCACATAGTTGAGCCTAGCTTATTTAGGTTTCTTGCTTGGCAAATTAAACGCTAGTTTTATTCCGCATTTGTTCAAGCCTAAACCATAATTATTTTAAGCTCCTACTCACCCCCCCCTCTAGGCGAGATCCACGTCCTTTCAGCCTCTTTCAAACGCTTTAAGTCTAGGTTGGATTGCTCAACGGTAGAACAATTTCTCCATTGTTGTCTTGGAGGTATTGCCATTGACTTTAGAGTGGTGTTTCTAAAAGATAGGTCTTTCAGTTTCTCGGTTTTTTCCAAACAAGTTGGATTTTTTTATCTATTCTCGCAAGAGCTTTTCTTGCGATGAATTATCTGTGGTCTTTGATCTTTGGGTCAATGGATGACCAAATGTTGAACGTGAATATTGTAAATGGATCACTAAAGAAGAGAATTCCTGGACACACGTTGAATCTAAGAAAAGAGGCCACAACCAGAGAGTTTTGCCTCCTCTTTCGGGAGCTAATTTGCAGGCTTTAGGAGCAATTGATCATGGCAATCAGACGTTGGCAAGTGCTCCTTTGGGGAGTACATCGATTGATTTTCTGAATAAATTGTCCTCGCAAGAAAAGGAGGATTTGCATCGTATGACTGCTCTTCGATCTGATTTTTACTATGTTCAGGAATTCTTTAGACTGGCATATGAACGCTCGGTTATTGACAGGATTTCTGACTCTGAAATCTGCGATATTAAGTCCCTATTGGTAGCTAATATGCATCCCAACAATCTGGACCGTCTATTTATTCAGATTGGCTCCCAGGAGCCCATCCCAGTGCAGTCCGTCTTCAAGACGATTCAAACTCAGCTTCAAGCTCCTCTGCAGGTCCCTCCTAAAACCTCGATTTTCGAAAGGCTACAGTGGCCCAAACCTCATAGGACTGAACCGATCGTTACTCATCAATAGCATGTTGCATCAGTTTTTGACAGATTACAATGGCCTGATTATACGGATAACTCCAAATCTGTTGCCTGCATGCTTTGCTTATTCACAGGACACTCTCACGCTCAATGTACTAATAAGATTAAGTGTTATCACTGTGGGCACTGGGGGCACATTGAGGTGGATTGTTATATGCTGGCAGACAAGGTCCGTTCTAATAAGGGTGCACATAAAAATACCTCTATATGGGTTCCAAAACATCAGACTAATATTGGGTATTCGTTGGTGGAATCTTCATTGCTGGACAAGATCAATTCCAATAATGTTAAGGAGGATTTTTTTATCCCTGATGTGCAGCCCAAGAAACATCTGGCATTTAACTTGGTAGGTATTGATCTCAACACCTCGCCTGGGATGGCATTTACAGCTATACCGGTAAGTAATGATTCCACTCAGGATTTTTTATCCCTTTCTCTGGGAGGTAATCAGCGTGCTTCTGATTTGATGGATGGGACTACACATTTGCCTTGTAATGTGCACCTAAGTACTACTTACACCGCTCCTCGCCCTGCTATTTTGTATGCTACTGCTTTGCTCCACCCCCAACTCCCTGCTCCGCCCTCTGCTCCGCCCTCTGCTAAAGATCCTCTGATGGCGGCGTTCCCAGTCGACCCTGCACCGTTCTTTCCTGGACGACTGATGGCGTGGAAGTGGTAATGGCTTCTCGCCCTTTGTTGGTTACCCCAAGTGGAAGGTGAGATGTAGGATAGCAATAAATTTCCCTCGGTGAAGATACCGAGGTTGAGTTCGACCAGTAGGACTCCGGCGATGATAATTACGTGGTTCAGCAAGTGATGCGTCGTCTAAAAGAATCACTTGCTTCTCCTGGACCTGCACACAATACAATTAACTTTGCTCCCGACAAAGTTCAGAGAGGTTGTCAATCTCTCCGGTCTTGTTGTTTACAAAGGGTCAAACACACAAGGGATAATGATAATGATGATAGCAACTGAAAGTAAATGCGAGAAAATAAATGAGCTTGTAAATCATGATGGGAATATGGACCGGGGTCCCGTGATGTTCACTAGTGATGTCTCTCTCCCAAAAGACGATAAAACTGCAATGCGAGGTAAACAAATTACAGATGGGCAATTGACAGGATTATAAACGCACCGCAATGCTAACTATGCTACAAAAGAAAGGAAGAGGCTCATAAGCATGGGCAGTAAGCCAAAATAAGTAGACCTAAATCCATCTGCATCTACTACTAATCATCCACTGTGAGATCTCTATCCAGAACATCTCGCTGATATTAAGTTGCGAGCCCAACCCAAAGTGTAAACCCAAAGCAACAGACAACTGCATTAACAGAACTTTGCGTAAAGTAAACAATCCTTGCAACCGCGGTTATAAGCATTGTTGTTTTCCCCCTTCTGGCCACATCACATCCCCTAGAATCATGTTTCTGTCACTCAAGCGTGTCATCAGGGGGCTTGTACCCACAATCGAGCATAACGTTCGCTCTTGGAGTTACTACCTACCACTTGGCCAAAGCAATAAACAGCAACGGAGAACCTCCAAGAATTACTTAGGAACAAAAATATAAGAGATCAAAACCAAATATATTACTCTATCACGATCTGAACATAATCTCATAATCCATCAGATCCCATCAAACTCAGCATAGCAACAGCAGAAGAATTACATAAGTGCCTCGATCATGTAGGGAAGCTCACGAGGTCTAAACCATGAAGAACAAAGAGGGGAGGAGAACATCACATAACTACTGATCACGGACCCATGGTCCAAGGTAGCCTACTCATGGCACATCCGGGAAGCGTCCATGGTGGAGGGGAAGCTCCCGAAGGTCGATCCTCCCTCCGGCAGGGTGTCAGGAAGGGTCCTGACGGTGCTCCCGATCTTGGAAGCGCGGCGGCGGCGGAACAGAGGAGAATTTGCGAAATAGGGTTCTGTCTTCGGAAGTTTCCCGTGACAGAGAATAAATAGGCGAAGGGGGCATCCAGGGGGCCACCAGGGGCCCAGGCGCCCCCCTGGCGCGGCCACGCCCCTGGCAGTGCCAGGTGGCCGCCTCGGTGCCTGGTGGGCCCCCTGGCTTCCCCCCGCCAGGTGGCTTCCTGGGTGCCTGGTGGTGGCCCTCTGGCCCTCCTTCGGGCTTCTGGAGTCTTCCGACACGCTGATTTTTTATCTGATTTTTCCCGGATTTTTGGAGCACTTTTTATATGGGGGGAAAACTGAAATAAAAAAACAGCAGAAAATAGGAACTGGCACTGGGGTGAACAGAGTTAGTAGGTTAGTCCAAATATGATCAAAAGTGTATGAAAGTGTATCTAGATCATAGCAATATCACACAAAACATGCATGGAGCGAGCAGAAATTATTAATACGTTTGAGACGTATCAACATCCCCAAGCTTAATTCCTGCTCGTCCTCGAGTGGGTAAATGATAACAGGCATAATTTCTGTGGTGACATGCTAGCAACCATATAAGAACTTTGAAAAGTAAAGAAATCTAGGTATGTAATTCAATTCAAGTCATAACATGCAAGAGTCTATATTAGCATTGAAACAAGCAACGAAAGAACATTAGGAGCTCTCTCTGTCCGTGACTCGAATGTCTCCAAATGGTGTTTGCGTGCAAGAAGGGAGATAAGGAATACGAGAAGAAAAGGTATTTTTGTTGAAAACTCAATCTACTAAAGTTGCACACTTGGTCTTCTTGGGAATCTTATATTGACTCGTCCCCAGACCACTAGCCAGGTACAAGACAATTTGATCCACTCCTTTTCGATATTTTGAGCACTCATGCAATGGACGAGCGTAAGCACGAGATTTGACACTTAGGATGGAAAAGAGAGAATATGGTGGAGGAGGACGACAAAAAAGGGTGAGAAAGGCTCACATCAATGAGGACAATCATAGGCGAGAAGGCCAAATGATAGATATGATGTGAGGAGTAGGGATTGCCATGCAAGGGATGCACATATGAGCTGAAAAGCTCTCTAATGGAACTAGTGGGGTGCATCTAACTTGCTCGCTCATGAAGATCTAGATCTTTTTTGAGGATACTCATCCTTGGAATATGCAAGCCAAGTTCTATAGTGTGAAGGTCCCCACATAGCTATATGCATGATCATCTCTATGGAGTACAAGGATAAGAGGGAGTACTAGTGTGGATCTTTCAAAAGGATAGTAGTGTTGCCCCGTTCTGTCTTTTTATTTTCTTTTTTCTCTTTTTTCTATTTTTTTATATTTTTTGGTGGCCTCAATGGCTCTTTCTATTTAACTTTCATTTGTCCTCTTTGGGATCTTTTATTGTGTCCACTATGGGATCTTTTCCTCACTTAAGGGCAACACTCTATTTTACAAGAGGGTATAGAAGATCTTTCACACTTTACAAGGTATTCAAATCATAAAGAAGATGTAGCTATCATGATGTATGCAATGTAGGCCGCTGCCAGTGTAGCAGGAACATGTATGACATGAAGATCAAGTCATGAAGAGGTGGAAGTTGCATGGCAATATATCTCGGAAAGGCTATGGAAATGCCTTGATAGGTAGGTATGGTCGCTGTTTTGAGGAAAGATATAAGGAGGTTTATGATGACAGAGCGTATCATGCCAAGGGTTTGGATGTACCGGCGAAGGTGGACGCCAACTCTCGGAGTGAGAAGGAGGCAATGCACGGCACAGGAGAGGCTAGCAAATATGAGGTGGTGGAAGTTTCAACTTTCAATACTCATATTAGTCCGAAGAACTCATGCACTTATTATCGGTAACTCTCAATCTAATGAGGAGGTTCACAAACAGACATGTACCCCGAGGAGGAGTGTATGGTGGTTTGGTTATCGTTGCGCATCCTTGATACGTCCAAAACGTATCTATAATTTCTGCTCGCTCCATGCATGTTTTGTGTGATATTGCTACAATCTAGATACACTTTCATACACTTTTGATCATATTTGGACTAACCTATTAACTCAGTGCACCACAGTGCCAGTTCCTGTTTTCTGCTGTTTTTCTATTTCAGTTTTCCCCCATATAAAAAGTGCTCCAAAAATTCGGGAAAATCAGATAAAAAATCAGCGCAGAGGAACCTTCCGGAAGAACCTGAGTGGGGCCAGAGGGCCACCACCAGGGGCCCAGGCGCCCTGGTGGCGCGCCCCAGGGTCTGGCCGCGCCAGGGGGGCGCCTGGACCCCTGGTGACCCCCCTGGCTGCCCCCTTCGCCTATATATTCTCCGTGACGAGAAACCCTCGAGGACAGAACCCTTTTTCGCGATCTCGCCTCTGTTCCGCCGCCGCCGCGCTTCCGAGATCGGGAGCACCAGCAAACCTCTTCCCGGCACCCTACCGGAGGGAGGGCCGACCTCCGGGAGTCTCCTCTCCACCATGGATGCTTCCCGGATGTCTCGTGAGTAGTTTCCTTTGGACCATGGGTCCGTGATCAGTAGCTATGTGATGTTCTCCTCCCCTCTTTGTTCTTCATGGTTTAGACCTCGTGAGCTGCCCTACATGATCGAGGCACTTTTGTAATCTTTCTGCTGTTGCTATGCTGAGTTTGATGGGATCTGATGGATTATGAGATTATGTTCAGATTGTGATTGAGTAATATATTTGGTTCTTATCTTTTATATTTTTTTTCTTAAGTAATTCTTGCATGTTCTCCGTTGCTGTTTATTGCTTTGGCCAAGTAGTAGGTAGTAACCCCAAGAGGGAACGTTATGCTCGATTGTGGGTTCATGCCCCCTGATGACACGCTTGAGTGACAGAAACATGAGTCTAGGGGATGTGCTGTTTCCACAAGGGGGAAAACAACGGTGCTTGTAACCGCGGTTGCAAGGATTGTTTAATTTACGCAAAGTGCTTTTTAATGTAGTTGTCTGTTGCTTTTGGTTTACACTTTGGGTGGGGCTCGCAACTTAATACCAGCGAGATGTTCTGGATAGATATCTCAAGGTGGATGATTAGTAGTAGATGCAGATGGATTTCGGTCTACTTGATTCTGGATAGATATCTCAAGGCGTACTGCCCGTGCTTTTGAACCTCTTCCTTTCTTTTGTAGACAAGATGAGGCTATAACTTGGCACAAAGTTTGAAAATAAAGAGACAATGATGTTGCTACAGTACTAACAATCATCAAGACCACTAAAAACAGAAGTAAAAAACATCTTGGGTTGCCTCCCAATAAGCGCTTTCTTTTACGCCTTTAAGCTAGGCATAAGGCAAAAGAAGAACCAAGTTTTATCAAGAGAAAGAGAATAGCTAGCCCGTGTAACAGACTCAAAAGGTAACTTGACTTTCTTTATAGGGAAGTGTTCCATCCCCTTTTTGAGAGGGGATTGAAATTTCATATTCCCCTCTTTCATGTCAATGATTGCACCAACGATGCAGAGAAAAGGACGTCCCAAAATAATTGGACATAAAGGTTCACACTCTATATACATAATAATGAAATCAACGGGAACATAGTTGTCATTGACAATGATAAGAATATCGTCGATCTTCCCCAAAGGTTTCTTTACGGAAGAATCAACAAGACGAACACCGAAAGAACAAGAATCAAAAGGTTTCAATTCAAACATAGCATACATTCGTTTGGGCATGACGGAGGTACTAGTTCCAACGTCACATAAAGCATAGCAAGAGAAGTTATTTAATTTAATTTTTATCATAGGGTCCAAACCGTCATCTAGCTTCCTAGGTATGGAGGCTTCTATCCTAAGCTTCTCGTCCCTATCTTTTATGAGAGCATTTGTGATATGCTCTATGAAGGAAAGATTAAGTGTGCTAGTGTGGGGGGTCTCTAGACATTTTGTGTAGTAAGCTGATAACTTCTGAGAGGGTGCTACTATCAAAATCAATATCACTAATATCAAAGGTGGTAGTAGTGTCATCTAGGCTCACTTGTTTGAAACCCTCTATGTTCATAGGAGTTTCTTCTTCTACGGTTGAGGTATTAGCATCACCATTAATAAGTCCAATGGGGCCAGGAGTGCATTGGGTGCTAATGTTTCAGTGTCCTCAACAATTTGGATAGTGGACACTGTGTGGTGTGTAGGAAGGCTCTTAATTCTATCATCTTCCTCTTTTTCTCTAGCCCATCTTTCTTTAAGTTTAGCCATCATCCTAATATTTTCATTAATTTGTAACTCGATAGCATTAATAGGAGTGTCCTTTCCCTCCTCAAGGAGAGAGGTTCTAATTTTTAACATCTCAACATCAAGGGCTAAGCTGTCTACCTTCAAACAAAGATTATCTAATTTAGCTAGTTTTCTTCCACATTCTTGTTGAAGGCTTTTTGGGTACTGATGAAGTCTCTAAGCATATTCTCTAGTTCAGAAGTGGGGTTCTTGTTGCTAGGGTAGGTGTTTTTGTTCCCATAAGTGGATGGAAACGGTCTAGGATTACTAGCAAAGTTGCCCCTATAAGCAAATTTATTAAAGTTGTTTCTAGCAATGAAGTTCACATCTACTTGTTCCTGAGCAACCAAAGAATTTAAAGGAACATCATGAGGAGCAATAGAGGGTTGTTTGGTAAGTAGAGACATAATTAAATCAACTTAATCAATTAGGGAGGTAATTTCCTTGACAAAATTTACCTTCCTACCTGTTGGAGCTCGTTCAGTGTGCCATTGGGAATAGTTGGTCATCATCTCATCGAGAAGTTTTGTCGCAGCACCAAGTGTAGTTGACATAAAGGTTCCTCCCACGGCCGAATCTAACAGATTCCGCGATGTAAAGTTCAAGCCTGCATAAAAAGTCTGGATAACAATCCAGGTAGTCAAACCATGTGTAGGGCATTTATTAACAAGAGATTTCATACGTTCCCAATCTTGGGCAACGTGTTCATTGTCCAATTGACTAAAATTCATAATGCTACTCCTCAATTGGATAATTTTAGCAGGTGGGTAGTACTTCCCAATAAAAGCATCTTTGCCCTTATCCCAAGAATCTATGCTATTCGTAGGCAAAGACTGAAACCAGATTTGAGTTTCGTCCCTTAAAGAGAAAGAAAAAATAAAGAGACAATTATGTTGCTACAGTACTAACAATCATCAAGACCACTAAAAACAGAAGTAAAAAACATCTTGGGTTGCCTCCCAATAAGCGCTTTCTTTTACGCCTTTAAGCTAGGTATAAGGCAAAAGAAGAATCAAGTTTTATCAAGAGAAAGAGAATAGCTAGCCCGTGTAACAGACTCAAAAGGTAACTTGACTTTCTTTATAGGGAAGTGTTCCATCCCCTTTTTGAGAGGGGATTGGAATTTTATATTCCCCTCTTTCATGTCAATGTTTGCACCAACGGTGCAAAGAAAAGGACGTCCCAAAATAATTGGACATAAAGGTTCACACTCTATATCCATAATAATAAAATCAACTCGAACATAATTGTCATTGACAATGATAAGAACATCGTCGATATTCCCCAAAGGTTTCTTTACGGAAGAATCGACAAGACGGACACCAAAAGAACAAGAGTCAAAAGTTTGAATGCAAACATATCATACATTCTTTTGGGCATGACAGATGTACTAGCTCCAACGTCACATAAAGCATAGCAAGAGAAGTTATTTAATTTGATTTTTATCATAGGGTCCCAACCGTAGTATAGCTTCCTAGGTATGGAGGCTTCTATTCTAAGACTCTCCTCCCTAGCTTTGATGAGAGAATTTGTGATATGCTTCGTGAAGGCAAGATTGTGTGTGCTAGTGTGGGGTCTCTAAACATTTTGTGAAATAAGCTGATAACTTCTGAAAGGGTCCAACTATCAAAATCAATATCACTACTATCAAAGGTGGTAGTAGTGTCATCTAGGCTCACTTGTTTGAAACCCTTTATGTTCATAGGAGTTTCTTCTTCTACGGTTGAGGTATTAGCATCACCATTAATAAGTCCAATGGGTCCAGGAGTGCATTGGGTTCTAATGTTTCAGTGTCCTCAACAATTTGTATAGTGGCCACTGTGTGGTGTGTAGGAAGGCTCTTAATTCTATCATCTTCCTCTTTTTCTCTAGCCCATCTTTCTTTAAGTTTAGCCATCATCCTAATATTTTCATTAATTTGTAACTCGATAGCATTAATAGGAGTGTCCTTTCCCTCCTCAAGGAGAGAGGTTCTAATTTTTAACATCTCAACATCAAGGGCTAAGTTGTCTACCTTCAAACAAAGATTATCTAATTTAGCTAGTTTTTCTTCCACATTCTTGTTGAAGGCTTTTTGGGTACTGATGAAGTCTCTAAGCATATTCTCTAGTTCAGAAGTGGGGTTCTTGTTGCTAGGGTAGGTGTTTTTGTTCCCATAAGTGGATGGAAACGGTCTAGGATTACTAGCAAAGTTGCCCCTATAAGAATTATTATTAAAGTTGTTTCCATCAATGAAGTTCACATCTACTTGTTCCTGAGCAACCAAAGAATTTAAAGGAACATCATGAGGAGCAATAGAGGGTTGTTTGGTAAGTAGAGACATAATTAAATCAACTTAATCAATTAGGGAGGTAATTTCCTTGACAAAATTTACCTTCCTACCTGTTGGAGCTCGTTCAGTGTGCCATTGGGAATAGTTGGTAATCATCTCATCGAGAAGTTTTGTGGCAGCACCAAGTGTAGTTGACATAAAGGTTCCTCCCACGGCCGAATCTAATAGATTCCGCGATGTAAAGTTCAAGCCTGCATAAAAAGTGTGGATAACAATCCAGGTAGTCAAACCATGTGTAGGGCATTTATTAACAAGAGATTTCATACGTTCCCAAGCTTGGGCAACGTGTTCATTGTCCAATTGACTAAAATTCATAATGCTACTCCTCAATTGGATAATTTTAGCAGGTGGGTAGTACTTCCCAATAAAAGCATCTTTGCCCTTATCCCAAGAATCTATGCTATTCGTAGGCAAAGACTGAAACCAGATTTGAGTTCCGTCCCTTAAAGAGAAAGAAGAAAGCTTGAGCTTAACAACATCACCTTCTACTTCTTTATACTTTTGCATATCACATAATTTAACAAAACTATTCAAATGTAAAGCAGCAGCATCTCCAGCACCAGAGAATTGATCTCTCATAACAAGATTCAGTAAAGCAGGTTTAATTTCATAAGAGGTAGCCGAAGTGGCAGGTGTGGCAATAGGAGTGCAGATAAAGTCTTTGTTGCTGTGACTAGTGAAGTCACACAACTTGGTGTTTTCAGTGGAACCCATAGTAGCAGCAAGTGTGGCAAAAAAATTGTGATTTTTTATATTAGAAACAAAGATAAAAACAGAAAGGTAAAAAAACAAGACTAAAAAGTAAAGTTAAAGGATAGTGGGAAACTCCCCTATCTTATCACTCGGATACCCCGGCAATAGCGCCAGAAATTTTCTTGATGGCGTGGAAGTGGTAATGGCTTCTCGCCCTTCGTTGGTTACCCCAAGTGGAAGGTGAGATGTAGGATAGCAGCAAATTTCCCCTATGTAGTGGATAGGGTTTGTCTCCCGTAGGACTCCGGCAATGATAAGTAGGTGTCAGCGGCGCACCAGACGTGGACCTGCACACGATACAATTAACTTTGCTCCCAACAAAGTTCAGAGAGGTTGTCAATCTCTCCGGTCTTGTTGTTTACAAAGGGTCAAACACACAATGGATAATGATAATGATAGCAACTGAAAGTAAATATTGAAAAGGAAATAGGCTTGTAAACAATGATGAGAATATGGACCGGGGTCCCGTGATGTTCACTAGTGATGTCTCTCTCCCAAAAGACGATAAAACTTCTATGCGAGGTAAACAAATTACAGACGGGCAATTGACAGGATTATAAACGCACCGCAATGCTAACTATGTTACAAATGAAAGGAAGAGGCTCATAAGCATGGGCAGTATGCCAAAATAAGTAGACCGAAATCCATCTACATCTACTACTAATCATCCACCTTGAGATATCTATCCAGAACATCTCACGGGTATTAACTTGCGAGTCCCACCCAAAGTGTAAACCCAAGCAACAGACAACTGCATTAAAAGAACTTTGTGTAAAGTAAACAATCCTTGCAACCACGGTTACAAGCACCGTTCTTATACCCCTTGTAGCCACAGCACATCCCCTAGACTCATGTTTCTGTCACTCAAGTGTGTCATCAGGGGGCATGTAGCCATAATCGAGCATAATGTTCCCTCTTGGAGTTACTATCCACCACTTGGACAAAGCAATAAACAGCAACGGAGAACATGCAAGAATTACTTAGGAACAAAAATATAAGAGATCAAATACAAATATATTACTCTATCAGGATCTGAACATAATCTCATAATCTATCGGATCCCATCAAACTCAACATAGCAACAGCAGAAGAATTACATATGTGCCTCGATCATGTAGGGCAGCTCACGAGGTCTAAACCATGAAGAACAAAGAGGGGAGGAGAACATCACATAGCTACTGATCACGGACCCATGGTCCAAGGTAGACTACTCATGTCACATCCGAGAAGCGTCCATGATGGAGGAGAAGCTCCCGGAGGTCGATCCTCCCTCCGACAGGGTGCCGCGAAGGGTCCTGACGGTGCTCCTGATATTGGAAGCGCAGTGGCGGCGTAACAGAGGCGAGATTGCGAAATAGGGTTCTGTCTTTGGACTTTTACCGTCACGATAAATAAATAGGCCGAGGGGGGCAGCCAGGGGGGCCACTAGGGGTCCAGGAGCCCCCTGGCGCGGCCAGGTGATGTCACGAGACTTTACTTCTCGCCCCTCGTTGGTTTACCCAAAGTGGAAGGTTGAGATGTAGATAGCGGCAATTTCCCTTAGCGAAAATGCTAAGGTTGAGTGTCGAACCAACAGGACTCCAACAGATACAAGAAGGTGGTGAAGTGAACAATGGCGCCGTTCACAACTCAGAGTTGCTTACTTCACCTGGACCTGCACACACAGCAAATAACTTTGCTTACTAACGGCAAGAGAGTTATAATACTCTTCAAGCCCTCGTTGATTACCCCAAGTGCAGGGTGAGATATAGTGCAGCGGCAAGTTTTCCATTGGCAAAGATACCAAGGTTTGTCTCCCGTAGGACTCCGAAGGATACAAGAAGGTGGTAAAGTTAACAATGGCGCCGAGGTTGCTAGCTTCACCTGGACCTGCACACAGATACAAATAACTTTGCTCCCAACGAGTACAGAGGAGTTGTCAATTCCTCCGGCCTTGCTGTTTACAAAGGATCAACGCAAGAGATAATAATAGTGGCAACTGAAAGTAAAGACTGAAAGTAAGAAGGGTGTAAACAGTGATATGAAGATGGACCAGGGTCCCGTGATTTTCACTAGTGATGTCTCTCTCCCAAAAGACGATAAAAGTGCTAGCGAGGTAAACAAATCACAGTTGGGCAATTGACAGGATTATGAAGGCACCGCACTCCTAACTATGCTGCAAAGAAAGGAAGGGCTCAAAAGCAATGGGCAGTACGCCAAGGTAAGTAGACCGAAATCCATCTGCATCTACTACGAATCATCCACCTTGAGATATCTATCCAGAACATCTCGCTGGTATTAAGTTGTGAATCCCACCCAAAGTGTAAACTCAAAGCAACAGACAACTGCATTAAAAGAACTTTGCATAAAGTAAACAATCATTGCACCCGCAGGTACAAGAACGGCTGTTTTATCCCTGGTGAACAGCACATCCCCTAGTCTCATGATTCTGTCACTCAAGCTAGACATCAGGGGGCTGAACCCACAATCGAGCATAACGCTCTCTCTAGGAGTTGCAAATAAAATACTTGGCCAAAGAAAATACCGCAACGGAGAACATGCAAGAATTTACTCAAGAACAAAATATAAAAGAGAAGAACCAAATATGTTCTCATCACAATCTGAACATAGTCTCATAATCCATCATATCCCAACAAACTCAGCATAGCAACAGCAGAAATTACATAGATGCCTCGATCATATGAGGCTGCTCATGAGGACTCGAAAGTGGAAGCACAAAAGGGGGGAGAGATAGATCACATAGCTACTAGTCATGGACCCATGGTCCAAGGGAATCTACTCACGGTACATAAGGGAGGCGTCCATGGCTATGGAGGGTCTCCCGGAGGGGGTAGCTTCTCCCGGCAGGGTGCCGGAGCTGTTGGGGTTCGGGGCAGAAAACACAAATTTTTCATAACCTACGAGACCCATACCCAAGACCTATGCTATGCTGATGCAAGTAACGGACAGAAATAGATCACATACCAGTATGTAGTCCGTTAAGTGAGAAACGTTCCCGCATGAACGTGGTTGGTGTAGTCGTACCGACAATCCCCGATGCCGCGCAGATCCACGATGACTCCTGTAGCCACCCGATCCTTGTAGACTGATGACGGGATTACGTCCCCGTCAAAAAATTGTCGATGAAGACCTCGCGATACGGCCACGACGACGAAGTAGCACCACAAGTGTAGTTCCTCGCGGGATTATACACATACAATATACCCGACGTCCCTCCGGGCTCCGAACCAGTAGAGCAGCGGAAAGAAGATGGATTCGGATCCCGATTCCAGCAGCACGACGGCGTGCGTATAGTGGAGAAATCCCCAACAGGGTGGAGACTCCAAACAAGGGGAGTCCACTCGAGGAAGGAGAAAGGAGGAAGAGAGAACTTCAATTGTTGAATCAAAAGGGCACCCCTGCCCCTCCTTATATAGTCCAAGGAGGGGTGGGGTCCTCCCTCCCTCCCCGAGGTGGGACTAATCCCACCAAGGGGGAAGGTGCGCCGGCCTAAGGAGGGGCTGGGCCCCTCCCTTGGCGCCAAGCCCAAGGGGGGAGGCTCCCCTCTCCCCTAATGGGCCCTTAGAGGCCCATACACCTTTTTAATTCATTTTTAATATATTTAAATACATTTTAATATTTAATTCAGATAATTAAATAATAAAACATATATTAAATACTATTAAATATATTTTGAACCTTTCAAAATACCCGGAACAACTTCCGGCCTTCATCGGAACAATTCCGGTCATCACCGGAACAATTACGGTGTTCTCCCCAATTTCTCCGGTGATCCCGAATCAATCCTTACTGCGTCGAGTACCCTTAAGTGTAACACCCTACGGTCCGGGAAACAGCAGACATGATCGAGACAATTCTCATTGATCAGTGACTAATCAATTGGACCTGGTTACAATCCTTGATAGCCCCTGCGCTTCCATCGAATGAACTTCAATCGTTGTTGGATCCGTTAACCGTGTGCCTGTTCCCTTTGTCCTGTGGTACTTTGCTTGTCCGAGGTTTGATCATCGGTATCCAATATACCTAGTTCATCATCGTTCTCAACAAACAAGTTTACTCGTTCCCGTGATATTACAACTCCGTGACCTAGTCACATGTTTGCAAACTTTATGATGTAACATCACCGAGTGGGCCCAGAGTACCTATCCGTCACACGGATGGACAAATCCCGCTTTGATCTATTTGCATACTCATCAACCATCTATTTCGGAATACCCAAAGTGCACCGTTATAGCCAGCATATTTCAGTCAGGCGGTGGGATACAAATCAAAGTCTCCTCATAGATGACAATTACGTATGATCATTACGGTCAAAGGATCTGGTCACTGCGTTATAGTTATCGCAATTTCGAAGTGTATGTCCATCATATCATTATCCAATGATACGACTCCATTGTCAACAGACGCCATTATCTCATGATCAGGAAACCTTGATCATCAATCGCCCAATGGACTAGTATACTAGGGTTTACTAGGGACCTGGTTGTTTGTATACCACACCTGTATTAATGTTTCCGCTTAATACAATTATAACATAGTATCAAACGTATTATGAACTAGTGGAATATGCTCGATAAAACATATTTTATTTGCCTCTAGGGCACATTCCCAACAGTCTCCCACTTGCACTAGAGTACAAATAATCTAGTTGCATTTTCTCTGGATCATAACTCCTTATTGATCATGCTTGCCCGTGGAAGAGGTTGTATCAATGGTCTGGGTACCATTCAGAACCGTATGTCCTTTTGCAAATCATAATGTCACCTAATTTGACATTCCTTCATTATCCACTATAATGATGAGGTATATATATATTTGGCGGTGAAGTGAGACTTCGTTTGCTGTGTCATAGCAATGTCATAGTCATGCACACTTGAAACTCACTCAATCAGAAGTCGAACTTCTTAAGCCATAATATAACTCCTGCTACTTCTAAAGCAGCCACATCAATGTAGATTCAATCCTTAGTGCATTGTATGCAACTTTGATGTCTAACCAAGTTTCTTTCAACTTAGGCATTCATTAGTATGATATCTCAATTTTCTAGGTTAGTGTCAAAACTTGAACCAGCATAACATTTATGGTCAAGTCCACTATCCTTTACAAATTTGAGATGTATCCTCAGTTCTCGTCAGACACTGAAGGATAAACTTAACTCTTTGTTCAATGATTTACTCATAAATCATATCACAGCATGTTCTTACTACTAAGAACTTGGGTCACATTACGTCGAGTACATAACTCTGGTTTTATGTGAAAGAGCCTATGACAAAGGCATAGAGGATCCAACACATCCATTTCTTTCATTAACCATTAACCATTGTTCTTGTACTGAGATTAACTCAACACTTCTCTTGGATATACAAGTAAGGACCACTTCTTGACTCGTCCCATTCTGAACTCCTTCAGAATCTTATCCAGGAAAGTATTACGACTCAATGTTATTAAACACATATCTATCTTAATAGATCTTCAATGCTTAATACTTATTCATCTTCATTTATGAAAGATTCAAATAATCATTAACACCAACTGCACCATTCATAATATGTTATCCATATATGAGAATGTTATCATGCTCCCACTCAAATATGTCATGCACATATTAATTTATAGGATAACACTCATATTACTCCCACTCAAATATGTCGGCCACATATAAGACAAGGATAACATCCACATGGCTCCCACTTAGATATGTCTGACACATATTAAGTTCAGGATACTAACCACATGGCTCCTACTGAAATATGTCATTTACATATAAGTCTAGGTACTCCCATAGCTCCCACTCAAAATATGTCGTCTACATATTAAGTTTCAGGAAACTATTCAGCTCCCACTCAGTTTCATGCAAGTGCATGTTTCCTCGATATTTTGGTTAAGTCCAAAATCCTTTGATCATCCATCAAAATGAGAATTCAGTTTACGAGACACTAGTATCCATATGTTTTTCCAAAACCTTCTTGTTGTACCAATTACAACACTTCTTCAAATACAGGATTTGAGGAAGTCATGGTATTGATAACAATCCTGGATCAATCGTAGTGAATATCCCTTTGACTCAAGCATTGCTACACATTGTAGTCAACCCATTGAATTTTTCAGAAACAATCTTTGTGACAAACCAATCTTGACGTCCCTTTGATGTTCACATTTATTCCTCATAACTCTGAAGTTATTGTGAATATCAAGTAACCTCCTTACTTGATAAGATTCAAGCAATCTTAAATGTAACTCAACATAGGATTTCATGACTCGTAGTCATATCTCGTACTTAGGTCCACCATCGCTTCTTTGTAGTTCGTAGGAATGTCTTGTTCCATTAACATGACAAGTGAATCATGAATATCATTTTGCACCAGGGGCAAATATATATTCTTGAATCCTACCTTTCTCAGTAAAAGCTCCCATCAGAAGATCATGATCATTATCATTAGTTTCTCCTCTTATTGTAGAGCTTTGCTTCCAGAACATATTCCGTTGCACTACTCTGACATTTGGAGGCAAGGTCAATTACCTTGGTTGAACTTTCACTTTTCTTCCATTACCACATTTATCAAGAACAATTCTTGACAAACACCAAACATAGCAATACAAGTTTTGCTCCTTTTGGTTCTAGTTGTAGAAGATGCATCCATAGTTGTCTAAGGATACAATACAAAGATAATTTATCTTACATAAATCAAGCTTCCTAGAAACCACAACACACCATGACATATATAGTGTTGGTTTCCACGAACTCAGATGATTCCCTATGCTGAAGTGAGTGTTTGCATATTAAATTAATAACTCTAAACAATAATAACGTAACTTGGTAAGAGATAACTTAGAGCATACACTATTCAATAGAGTATGATTACGATGTTCAGGCACATCAATCAATATTGATATGTCTCAAAACATTGCAATTTGTGGAACAAATTTCACACAAGTCTTTATGCCCAAGACTAACTCAAAACATTTGTCACTTTGATCAAATCGTAGAGACTTGTCTTTCTTGTTAATTTAATATCCATCTTTACTCTGAAATCCCTTTTGATCATATCAAATTATTTCAGACTCATGTTTCATTAGTGAATACAAATATTCATCTAAGTCCACATATGAAGTTCACAAAATAATGAAATTCACTACATGCTGATATACAATACATCACAATGTATGATATTCAACAATCAGTACACAATCTGTTTTACCAGAATGCGAGGTTTTAGTCATCTCACCTCAAGAGGCATGGTTTGCTTGTGTCAAGAGATCAAGTATCTTAAGACTTCATCAAACCATTCATGACTTAAACTGTAGTGTCATTATTAAGTTTCGATAATTCTTGGCATTGAAGTATTTCTTATAAATGATCAAAGTACTATCATCAATATAAGAATAACTCATTCATAATCGTAATGTGACCATAAAAGATATCATTCATAAAAGGAGAACAACTGACTTGTTTCTCACTAATATGAATAATTGTCTTCGCAAGATGCAAGACACACTAATAAATTTCACATTCAAACAATCACAAATTTATTCATATATTAATCAATTGATAGATGTAGAGGGAGAGTGTTGCCGACCATCAACTATCTTGATTGCCGTCAGCACACATTGTCACCTCATCCCTTCCAAGACACTTTCAAGCAGTAAGTTCAAGCATCGAATACTTAATCAACCGCAATTAGTGTTTCGTGGGAAAGACATTTATAACTCGTATATCAAATATACCTTCTCCGTCAATGACCATTCCTGCATTGGTTCTACTCTTAAAGTTCTTAACTTTAACCATGACCTCATGACAGGTGAACGATTCTCCTTCATGACATAGTCCAGACATGGTCTTTGTAACTAGGAGGAAGCAGATGCAACTCCCCAGTTATCGCAAAGTAACCAGTCATTCAGTAGTCCAAGTTATACAAAAGGTGTTCCATGTATCTTATACATTTTCCAAGTGACTTTCTCAGCAGGTTGTTCCTTCCACCATAGTTGAAAGAAACCCCGTCCATATACTCATATTCCATTTCTCTGATTTGTGACCAAGTGCTTTCAAGTTCACCTAGCATTTCATACGTGTTGGTTAACATGCATTCACAATTCAGATTCCATAGAATGAATTATGGTGTATTGGACAGTCATTCATAAGTGACGGTGAGTGCGATACTCATCATCATCTTCCTTGATTACGGAGTTGTCAGGTGTATCTCCTAGCAGTTCTTCGTATTATGTTTAGCAAGTCATTACTAATGAGTATGTCTCTAATGGTGTTGGTACACATCAATGAAGTAAGACCCATTTACCTTAAGTTCTATCATACTAAAAGAGCCATAGTTCTAAACATTGGTATGACGTTATCTACAATGATATTTTCTAAGACATGAAGATTAAGTTCATAATATGGATTTCATGTTTCAAAAAACAATTCTGGAACTCCCACTCAGACAAACATCCCTCATAGTTTATTCTAAGTGATTACACGATCCTTGAACACCATACCTCCCCCGATCGTCACGGCCATCAGTATGTTGTTCAATGTAGGCCATCATGCCAATCACATCATCCATGTGACTCATGCTCGACCTTTCGGTCTCTTGTGTCCCGAGGCCATATCATATACATATGCCAGGCTCGCCACCACACCCTATGTGATTTGTTGCTATGTCATGCAAGGCCATATCATATACATATGCCAGGCTTGCTACACCCGCCTCATGTGAACGAAAAAATGTTTGACACACGTGTGACACGTGGTGCCTCCATAATGTAGAACTTTCCAGGTGGTGCTCACTAGGGTAAGGACACTATGTTGGTTTTAGTGAGGGATCATCCTATTATGCTACCGTCGTATATCTAACATATTAGCAAAATAGGATGCAACATAAATCATACATGCTATGATTCCCCCCGACATGCAAATTAAAGTTGAAAACGCCTTTCTACTTCATCTTTTGCAAGTTTTACGTGGCTTCTAGGGGTTTCGAGAAAAGAACCGTTTCTATCCTACGAAAACAAGCCACAACACCAATCCACAATTGTCTCTATTACACCCCTGTCGGGGCCCTCCGTTGCAAACATCTTCGCATCGCTAATGCAGAGAGACAGACACCCCCCAGCAACTTTATATGGTACAAGCCATATGTCAAGCGTGGAACCAGTCCCGCGTAAACGCGTAAGGTCGGTCGGGGGCCGCTTCATCAAACATTGCCGCAATGCTAAATGAGTACACGTGAGAGGGTAACAATTGGAGAATTGATGCCCACATACTAGATGTGTTCTATCCGTACAATACATCTATGCATAGCCTTGCTCATGATACCACTGTTGGGGTTCGGGGCAGAAAACACAATTTTTTCATAACCTACGAGACCCATACCCAAGACCTATGTTATGCTGATGCAAGTAACGGACAGAAATAGATCACATGCCAGTATGTAGTCCGTTAAGCGGGAAACGTTCCCGCATGAACGTGGTTGGTGTAGTCGTACCGACAATCCCCGATGCCGCGCAGATCCACGATGACTCCTGTAGCCACCCGATCCTTGTAGACTAATGACGGGATTACGTCCCCGTCGGAACGTTGTCGATGAAGACCTCGCGATACGGCCACGACGACGAAGTAGCACCACAAGTGTAGTGCCTCGCGGGATTATACACATATAGTATACCTGACGTCCCTCCAGGCTCCGAACTAGTAGAGCAGCGGAAAGAAGATGAATTCGGATCCCGATTCCAGCAGCACGACGGCGTGCGTATAGTGGAGAAATCCCCAACCAAGTGTAGACTCCAAACAAGGGGAGTCCACTCGAGGAAGGAGAAAGGAGGAAGAGAGAACTTCAATTGTTGAATCAAAAGGGCACCCCGGCCCCTCCTTATATAGTCCAAGGAGGGATGGGATCCTCCCTCCCTCCGTGAGGTGGGACTAATCCCACCAAGGGGGGAAGGTGCGCCGGCCTAAGGAGGGGGTGGGCCCCTCCCTTGGCGCCAAGCCCAAGGGGGGAGGCTCCCCTCTCCCCTAATGGGCCCTTAGAGGCCCATACACCTTTTTAATTCATTTTTAATATATTTAAATACATTTTAATATTTAATTCAGATAATTAAATAATGAAAGATATATTAAATATTATTAAATATATTTTGAACCTTTCAAAATACCCGGAACAACTTCCTGCGTTCATCGGAACAATTCCGGTCATCGCCGGAACAATTCCGGTGTTCTCTCCAATTTCTCTGGTGATCCCGAATCAATCCTTACTGCGTCGAGTACCCTTAAGTGTAACACCCTACGGTCCGGGAAACAGCAGACATGATCGAGACAATTATCATTGATCAATGACTAATCAATTGGACCTAGTTACAATCCTTGATAGCCCCTGCGCTTCCATCGAATGAACTTCAATCGCTGTTGGATCCGTTAACTGTGTGCATGTTCCCTTTGTCCTGTGGTACTTTGCTTGTCCGAGGTTTGATCATCGGTATCCAATATACCTAGTTCGTCCTCGTTCTCAACAAACAAGTTTACTCGTTCCCGTGATATTACAACTCCGTGACCTAGTGACACGTTTGCAAACTTTATGATGTAACATCACCGAGTGGGCCCAGAGTACCTATCCGTCACACGGATGGACAAATCCCGCTTTGATCTATTTGCATACTCATCAACCATCTATTTCGGAATACCCAAAGTGCACCGTTATAGCCAGCATATTTCAGTCAGGCGGTGGGATACAAATCAAAGTCTCCTCATAGATGACAATTACGTATGATCATTACGGTCAAAGGATCTGGTCACTACGTTATAGTTATCGCAATGTCGAACTATGTGACTTGATCACATCGCAACACTTCTGGTGGGTGTATGTCCATCATATCATTATCCAATGATACGACTCCATTGTCAACAGACGCCATTATCTCATGATCAGGAAACCTTGATCATCAATCGCCCAATGGACTAGTATACTAGGGTTTACTAGGGACCTGGTTGTTTGTATACCACACCTGTATTAATGTTTCCGCTTAATACAGTTATAGCATAGTATCAAACATATTATGAACTAGTGGAATATGCTCGATAAAACATATTTTATTTCCCTCTAGGGCACATTCCCAACAGGAGAAGCTTCTCCAGGCAGCCCCGATCTAGAAACGGCGGCGGCGGCGGAACAGAGGCGAGATCGCGAAAGAGGAGGCCATCTTAGGGGTTTCCACCCCGAGGGGTAAATATAGGCGAAGGGGCGTCGAGGGGACCCACCAGGAAGCCAAGAGGCCTCCTGGAGCGGCCTAGGATGGGGCCGCGCCAGGGGCCCTCCTGGCCTCCTGGTGGTGGCCCTCCTCCGCTCCTTTGGTGTTTCCGGAAGCTTCTGTTGCGCTAATTTTTTATATATTTTTCCCGGAATTTTGGGAGCACTTTTAATGGCCGGAAAACCTGAAATACAAAAACAGCAGAAAACAGAAACTGGCAACTGGGTGCACTGAGTTAATAGGTTAGCCCAAATAGGTTCAAAAGTGTATGAAAGTTCAAGCAAAACATGGCAAAATCACACTAAACATGCATGGAACAAGCAGAAATTATAGATACGTTTGGGACGTATCAACATCCCCAAGCTTAATTCCTTCTCGTCCTCGAGTAGGTAAATGATAACAAGCATAATTTCTGTGGTGACATGCCACACAACCATAAAAGGAATTTTAAGTAAAGCAATCAAAGTATGCAATTCAATTCAAGTCTTAACAAGCAAGAGTCTATATTAGGATTGACACAAGCAACAAAAGAACAAAAGGTGCAAGAGCTCTCGCTGTCCGTGACTCGAATGTCTCCAGATGGTGTTTGCATGCAAGCAAGGGATAGGGAAATACGAGAGAAAAAATAAGGTTGTTGAGAACAACTATCTACTAAAGTTTCACACTTGGTCTCCTTTGGATTCTTATTTGGACTCGTCCCCAGACCACTAGCCAGGTACAAGTCAAACTGATCAACTTCCTTTCGATATTTTGAGCACTCATGCAATGGATGAGCGTGATCAAGAAAGTTGACACCTAAAAGGCGAAACAGAAAGAAGGTGGAGGAGGAAGACAAAAAGGTGTGAAAGGCTCACATCAATGAGGACAATCATAGGCGAGAGAAGGCCATATGATAGATATGATGTGAGGAGTAGGGATTGCCATGCAACGGATGCACATGTGAGCTAAAATCTCTCCAAGGGAACTAGTGGGGGTGCATCTAACTTGCTTGCTCAAGAAGGCCTAGAGCTCGTTTGAGGAGGCTCATCATTGGAATATACAAGCCAAGTTCTATAGTGTGAAGGGTCCCCACATAGCTATATGCATGATGATGATCTCTATGGAGTACAAGGGATAGGAGATGAAGTACTAGTGTGGATCTCTCAAAAGGAATAGTAGTGTGCCCCCTTCTCTCTTTTTATCCATTTTTTTTCTCTTTTTCTCTTTTATTTTTTTATTTTTTTGGTGGCCTCAATGGCTCTTTCTATTTAATTCTCATTTGTCCTCTTTGGGATCTTTTGATTTTGTCCTCTTTGGGATCTTTTCCTCACTTAAGGGTCAATACTCTATATTTTACAAGAATATAGGAGATCTTTCACACTTTACAAAGGTACTCTCATAAAGAAAATGTAACTATCATGATGCAAATGTATGCCTCTGCCAGGATAGTAGGATATGCAATGATACTAGCGCGTCATGTAGCAATGATTAGGGCAAGGCCCAACTAGCATGAGGCTCATCGATCAAGCAAGTAGCATGTATGACATGAAGATCAAGTCATGAGAAGGTGGATGTTGCATGGCAATGTATCTCGGAAAGGCTATGGAAATGCCTTGTAGGTAGGTATGGTGGCTGTTTTGAGGAAAGATATAAGGACGCTTATGATGACAGAGTGTATCGTGCCAAGGGTTTGGATGTACCGGAGAAGGTGGACGCTAACTCTCGGAGTGAGAAGAGAGCAATGCACGGCACAGGAGAGGCTAGAAAAGGTATAGGTGGGTAGAAGTGTCAACTTTCGAATACTCACATTAGTCCGAAGAACTCATGCACTTATTATCGGTAACTCTCAATCTAATCAGAAGGTTCACAAAGAGACAGGTACCCCGAGGAGGAGTGTATGGGGGTTTGGTTATCCTTGCGCATCCTCGACTCATGGTACGTGAGTGTACTCTAATATTCGAACCCTCCAGAGATTAGTGATCCATCTAGTAGCTAGAGTTCTCAACAGGGGTTTTTGGTTTTCGAAAAACACACGGATTGCCCAAAATACGACATCTATCACTAATAGGCAAGATCTCTTGACACCATAAGTTCAAACATTACTCTAATCAATACCTCAAAACTATTGCAAGTTACTACTACAAAGATTACATCAACTTTAACTACCTACTTTCAGTCAAGACACAGAACTCAGTGCAACAGGCAAACTCTCTAACAAGATAAAAAATGCAACCTATAGAAAGTTCAACCTAAGACAAAAGGAAAAGCTCTAGAAAAACTAAAGCACTATAACTAAACAGAACAGCAGCTAAGAAAAGAAAAAGAACAGCTCACAGCTAAAAGAATAAGCATGCAAATCCTATGAGGAGTTCTAGTTCAAGCGGAGCGTGAATCTCTCCCACATAAAAGATTAAGTAAGCTGGGATCTAACTTGTTACTACAGCAAACAAAGCAAAAGAAAACTAAAAACAAAATCTAAGAGCGAGACGCTCCAAGAAAATCACATAATGCATGAAGTGATAAAAATGTAGTGCAACGAGAGACGAACTGATAATTGTTGATGAAGAAGGGATCCACGGGGGCATCCCCAAGCTTAGACGCTTGAGTCTCCTTGAATATTTATTGGGGTGCACATGGGCATCCCCAAGCTTGAGCGTTTGACCCTCCTGAATCTTCTTTCATCAGTCCTCCATCGCGCACTTGAAAACTCCCTTCATACATAACTCATTGTAGGCTGATTAGAGAGGTTAGTACCCTAATAAAATAATTTTCCTCTACTGTAAATAAAGATTTCCAGGAAGAGCTACTGTTTCCCAAGATTTCCAAAAGGTTTTTTGCAAAGAAAAATCAAGCTTAAGGTTTGCAAAAGTGAAGAGAGACAAAACGTGGCAGAATCTGTGAAAACAGAACAAAAGATAAAAGAGAATTTTTTTAGGGGTACTTCTGCAACTCAAATCAAAAAACTCAGAACATACGGAAGTTTCGTAATTGTATAGAGCACGCTGTGTAAAAAAGTCAGCTCAAAAAGATGAACTGGGATTTTTCTCTGATTTTTCTAGTCACGAGGACAGAATCTGTTTTCTTGACAGCATGTCACAACTTTTACTTCCCTTGCCGTATGAGGCTAAACTTGGCACAAAGCTTGAAAAGTAAAGATACAATGATGTTGCTACAGTAGTAACAATCATCAAGACCACTAAGAACAGAACAAAAGCAAAAATAAAAACCTAAATTCGTTGCGGGCTGCCTCCCGAAAGCGCTTCTTTAGAGCCATTAGCTAGGCTTAAAAATTATAGAAGATGCTCTCACAAGAATAAGAATTGAAGCAAAAGAGAACATCAAGAAGCAAATATGAAACACATTTAAGACTAACCCGCTTCCTATGCATGCATCTTGTAAGAAAATAAATCAAAGAGGCACAAAGTGACATGCATAGGAGGGTGGAACAAGAACAACTTCAAAACTTTTATCATAAAGAGAGGAGTTTTAGTAATATGAAAGTTTTTACAACAAAACTTCCCTCTCTCAAAATAATTTTCAGTAGTATCATGAAAAATATCAAGAATATAACTATCACATAAATCATATTGTTCATGACCTACAAGCACACGTGTATTGTTTTCAACACGGTTTTTAGGATCATAAGATAATTGCAACCCATCACATTGAGCCTTGATAAGAGCAAAATTCTCCGGAATATGAGTTGGAGATTTCAAAAGGATAATAGGGCAATCAAGTGTGGGTGCAATAGCAAAAAATTCATGCTTAACATAAGGAACTATAGCAAGTTCATCTTGGTAGGCATCATCCATAGTGGCATCATGGCCATCAACAAATCAAGTATCAAAATCATCAGAAAGGGAAGTATCAAGTGAGTCCTCGGAATCATAAGATTCCTCTCCATAGAAATCATTAGCCTCTTCTTGGGAAGCAAGCATTCTATTTTTAAAATCCTCAATATAAGCATTGGAAGTATAACTCTCAAAGCAATAAGCAAGAACAACAAAGTTTTCAGACTTGTGAATAGTATCGTAATACTTTTCAATCAAAGAAGCAATCTCATAAGCACCTTTAAAAGCAACAAACTCTTCAATCTTTTCAACATCAAAGTAATCATAAACACCTTTGGCATAAGAAGATAGGATCTCATTTTCATTAAACTCGCATTGGAAAGGGAGGTGTTTACACTCTATATTAGAGCAGCAAGTAAAATCATAAATGTGGCATAAACACTCAGCATAGCAATAAGAAACTTGTATTTGATCCCATAAGTGTTTCCCTTTCTGAGATAGGCGGTGTCGCGTGTAATGAGCATGCTCATCCAATGATTTTCCCTCAACCAAGTCGGTTGGGTTTTTAGCGCGAGCACAAATTGATTGAAGACGAGCCAAGTGAAACATGTCCATCCTACCATATTTGGGTGGTTCAACACCCATGGTAAAGATAGCATCAGCAAGCAAGGTAACAGGTATTTTTGGTATTTTTGATAAGGGACACAAAGGTAAAAACTGAAAGGTAAACTAACAAGACTAAAAAGCAAAGATAAAAGATAGTGTGCAACTCCCCTATCTTGTAGACTGGAATCCCCGGCAACGGCGCCAGAAAACTTGCTGATGGCAAGAGAGTGTTAATACTCTTCAAGCCCTCGTTGATTACCCCAAGTGCAGGGTGAGATATAGTGCAACGGCAAGTTTTCCCTTGGCAAAGATACCAAGGTTTGTCTCCCGTAGGACTCCGAAGGATACAAGAAGGTGGTAAAGTTAACAATGGCGCCGAGGTTGCTAGCTTCACCTGGACCTGCACACATATACAAATAACTTTGCTCCCAACGAGTACAGAGGAGTTGTCAATTCCTCCGGCCTTGCTGTTTACAAAGGATCAACGCAAGAGATAATAATAGTGGCAACTGAAAGTAAAGACTGAAAGTAATAAGGGTGTAAACAGTGATATGAAGATGGACCAGGGTCCCGTGATTTTCACTAGTGATGTCTCTCTCCCAAAAGACGATAAAAGTGCTAGCGAGCTAAACAAATCACAGTTGGGCAATTGACAGGATTATGAAGCCACCGCAATGCTAACTATGCTTCAAAGAAAGGAAGGGATCAAAAGCAATTTGCAGTACGCCAAGGTAAGTAGACCGAAATCCATCTGCATCTACTACGAATCATCCACCTTGAGATATCTATCCAGAACATCTCGCTGGTATTAAGTTGTAAATCCCACCCAAAGTGTAAACTCAAAGCAACAGACAACTGCATTAAAAGTACTATGCGTAAAGTAAACAATCCTTGCACCCGCAGGTACAAGCACCGTTGTTTTATCCCTGGTGGCAACAGCACGTACCCTAGTCTCATGTTTCTGTCACTCAAGCTAGACATCAGGGGGCTGAACCCACAATCGAGCATAACGCTCTCTCTTGGAGTTGCAAATAAAATACTTGGCCAAAGCAAATACCGCAACGGAGAACATGCAAGAATTTACTCAAGAACAAAATATAAAAGAGAAGAACCAAATATATTACTCATCACAATCTGAACATAGTCTCATAATCCATCAGATCCCAACAAACTCAGCATAGCAACAGCAGAAATTACATAGATGCCTCGATCATGTGAGGCAGCTCACGAGGACTCGAAAGTGGAAGCACAAAAGAGGGAGAGATAGATCACATAGCTACTGGTCACGGACCCATGGTCCAAGGGAAACTACTCACTGTACATACGGGAGGCGTCCATGGCTATGGAGGGTCTCCCGGAGGGGGTAGCTTCTCCCGGCAGGGTGCCGGAGCAGCTTCTCCAGGCAGCCCCGATCTAGAAACGGCGGCGGCGGCGGAACAGAGGCGAGATCGTGAAAGAGAAGTCCGTCTTAGGGGTTTCCACCCCGAGGGGTAAATATAGGCGAAGGGGGCGTCGAGGGGACCCACCAAGCAGCCAGGAGGCCTCCTGGCGCGGCCTAAGGTGGGGCCGCGCCAGGGGCCCTCCTGGCCTCCTGGTGGTGGACCTCCTCCGCTCCTTTGGTGTTTCCGGAAGCTTCTGTTGCGCTGATTTTTTATATATTTTCCCGGAATTTTTGGAGCACTTTTAATGGCCGGAAAACCTGAAATACAAAAACAGCAGAAAACAGAAACTGGCAACTCGGTGCACTGAGTTAATAGGTTAGTCCAAATAGGTTCAAAAGTGTATGAAAGTTCATGAAAAACATGGCAAAGTCACACAAAACATGCATGGAACAAGCAGAAATTATAGATACGTTTGGGACATATCACTTACCAACGAGTACAGAGGAGTTGTCAATTCCTCCGGCCTTGTCGTTTACAAAGGATAAATCGCACAGGATAATAATGATAGTGATAGAAACGGAAAAGTAAATAAAGCAGTAAATTGATAGCGGGTGTAAACAGTATTGGAAATATGGACCGGGGTCCTATGATGTTCACTAGTGATGTCTCTCTCCCAAAATACGATAAAATAGCAATGCGAGGTAAACAAATTACAGCTGGGAAATTGACAGGATTATGTGCGCAAACCAATGCTAGCTGTGCTACAAAGATAGGAAGAGGCTCAAAAGCTTGGGCGGTACGCCAAATCAAGTAGACCGAAATCCATCTGCATCTACCTACTAATCATCCACCTTGAGATATCTATCCAGAACATCTCGCTGGTATTAAGTTGCGAATCCCACCCAAAGTGTAAACTCAAAGCAACGAACAACTGCATTAATTAAAGAACTATGCGTAAAGTAAACAATCCTTGCACCCGCAAGTACAAGCACCGTTGTTTTCTCCCTTGTGGCAACAGCACATACCCTAGACTCATGTTTCTGTCACTCAAGCTAGTCCTCGGGGGGCATGAACCCACAATCATGCATAACGCTCCCTCTTGGAGTCACTACCTACTACTTGGCCAAAGCAATAAACAGCAACGGAGAACATGCAAGAATTACTCTAGAACATAAATATAAAAGAGGAGAATCAAATATATTACTCAAACACAATCTGAACATAATCTCATAATCCATCGGATCCCAGCAAACTCAGCATAGAAACAGCAGAAAGATTACATATGTGCCTCGATCATGTAGGGAAGCTCACGAGGTCTAATCCATGAAGAAAAAAGAGGGGAGGAGAACATCACATATCTACTGATTATAGACCCATGGTCCAAGGTGAACTAATCACGGTTCATCCAGGAAGCATCCAAGGTGGTGGAGAAGCTCCCAGAGGTGGTTCCTCCCTCCGGCAGGGTGCCGGGAAGAGGTCTTCTGGTGCTCCTGATCTTGGAAGCGCGGTGGTGGCGGAACAGAGGAGAGATCGCTAAAAAGGGTTCCCGTCTCGGGGTTTTTGCGTCACGGGGAATATATGGGCGAAGGGGGGCAGACAGGGGTCCAGGCGGCCCCCTGGCGCGGCCCCATCCTAGGGCGCGCAGGGAGGGCGCCTGGGGCCCTGGTGGGTCCCCTCTGCCCCCCCCCCCCCTTGGTTATTCCCGAAGATTCCGTATCGCTGATTTTTTATTGGATTTTTCCCGAATTTTTGGAGCACTTTTAATATGGGGGAAACCTGAAATAGGAAAACAGCAGAATACAGGAACTGGCACTGGGGTGCACTGAGTTAATAAGTTAGTCCAAATATGATCAAAAGTGTATGGAAGTTCATCAATATCATAGCAATATCACACAAAAGAGGCATGGAGCAAGCAGAAATTATAGATACGTTTTGGATGTATCAACATCCCCAAGCTTAATTCATGCTCGTCCTCGAGTAGGTAAATGATAAAAAAAGCATAATTTATGTGGTGACATGCTAACAACCATATAAGAACTTTTAAGTAAAGCAATCAAGGCATGTAATTCAATTCAAGTCATAACATGCAAGAGTCTATATTTAGCATTGAAACAAGCAACATAAGAACATGAAGGTGCAAGAGCTCTCGCTGTCCATGACTCGAATGTCTCCAAATGGTGTTTGCGTGCAAGAAAGGGGATAGGGATATACGAGAAAAAGTATTTTTGTGTTGAGAACTCAATCTACTAAAGTTTCACACTTGGTCTTCTTTGGAATCTTATCTTGACTCATCCCCAGACCACTGGCCAGGTACAAGTCTAAATGATCCACTCCTTTTCGACATTTTGAGCACTCATGCAATGGATGAGCATAAGCAAGGAAGTTGACACTTAGGATGGCAAAGAGAGAATATGGTGGATGAGGAAGGCAAAAAGGGTGTTAAAGGTTCACATCAATGAGGACAATCATAGGCGAGAGAAAGCCAAATGATAGATATGATGTGATGAGTAGGGATTGCCATGCAACGGATGCACATGTCAGCTAAGGTAAGCTCTCCAATGGAACTAGTGGGGGTGCATCCAACTTGCTTTCTCAAGAAGACCTAGAGCTCATTTGAGGAGGCTCATCATTGGAATATATAAGCCAAGTTCTATGTGTGAAGGTCCCCACATAGCTCTATGCATGAATGATAATCCCTATGGAGTACAAGATATAAGATGGAGTATGAGTGTGGATCTCTAAAAAGGAATAGTAGTGTGCCCCCTTCTCTCTTTTTATTTCTTTTTCTCTTTTTTCTATTTTTTGTATTTTTTTTTGGTGGCCTCAATGGCTCTTTCTATTTCTCTCATTTGTCCTCTTTGGGATCTTTTAATTTGTCCACTTTGGGATCTTTTAATTTTGTCCACTTTGGGATCTTTTCCTCACTTTAGCAACACTCTATATATTACAAGAAGTATAGAAGATCTTTCACACTTTACAAAAGTACTCAAATCATAAAGAAGATGTAACTATCATGATGTATGCAAATGTATGCCTCTGCCAGTGTAGCAGGATATGCAATGGTACTAGCGCGTCATGTAGCAATGATTAGGGCAAGGCCCAACTAGCATGCGGCTCATCGATCAAGCAAGTAGCATGTATCACATGAAGATCAAGTCATGAGAAGGTGGATGTTGCATGGCAATATATCTCAGAAAGGCTATGGAAATTCCTTGATAGATAGGTATGGTGGCTGTTTTGAGGAAGGATATAAGGAGGTTTATGATGACAGAGCCTATCGTGCCAAGGTTTTGGATGTACCGGCGAAGGTGGACGCCAACTCTCGGAGTGAGAAGAAAGCAATGCACGGCACATGAGAGGCTAGAAAAATATGGGAAGGTGGAAGTGTCAACTTTCGAATACTCACATTAGTCCGAAGAACTCATGCACTTATTATCGGTAACTCTCAATCTAATAAGGAGGTTCACAAAGAGATAAGTACCCCGAGGAGGAGTGTATGGGGGTTTGGTTATCCTTGCGCATCCTCGACTCATGGTACGTGAGTGTACTCTAATATTCGATCCCTCCAAAGAGTAGTGATCCATCTAGTAGCTAGAGTTCTCAACTAATTTGTAAGTTTTGAAAATAAACACGGATTGCCCAAAATACGACATCCATCACTAATAGGCTAAAGCTCTTGACACAAAAATTCCAAACACTACTCAAAACAATACCTCAAAACTATTGCGAGTTACTACTACAAAAGAATAGCAACCTCAATTATTTACTTCAAGTCAAGACACACAACTCAGTGCAACAAGCAAACTCTCTAAACAAGATAAACATGAAAACTCAAGAGAGTTCCAGCAACAAACTAAACAAAAGCTCTTAAAAATATAAGCATGAAAACTAAGAGCTAAACATGACAGTAGCTATGAAAAAGATAAAGAACAATCACAGCAAAGATATAGGCATGAAAAATCCTATGATGTGTTCTAGATTTTGAAAGTGGAGCGTGTTTCTCTCCCACACAAAGAAATCTGGGTTCTAACTTCTTATGAACAGCAAGCATAGCTAAAGAAAACTAAAATAAAACCTAAGAGCGAGACGCTCCAAGAATAGCACATAGCGCATGAAGTGATAAAAATATAGTGAAACGAGAGACGAACTGATAATTGTTGATGGAGAAGGGGATGCACGGGGGCATCCCCAAGCTTAGACGCTTGAGTCTCCTTGAATATTTCTTGGGGATGCATGGGGGCATCCCCAAGCTTGAGCGCTTGACACTCCTGAATCTTCTTTCATCATCTTCCCTCGCACAGTTGAAAACTCCCTTCATACATAACTCATCATAATCTGATTAGCGAGGTTAGTACCCATAATAAAATATTTTTTCCTCTACTGGAAATAAGGATAATCTTCAAGAACTACTGTTTCTCAAGATTGCCAAAAAGTTTTAGCAAAGAAAAAGCAAGCTTAAGGTTTGCAAAACGAAGAAGAGGCAAAACAGGACAAAATCTGTGAAAAATAGACCAGCAGGTAGTAAAGAATTGTTTAGGGATACTTCTGAAACTCAAATCAAAAAACTCAGAACATACGAAAGTTCCGTAATTGTATAGAGCATGCTGTGTAAAAATTTCAGCTAAAAAGATGAACTGGGATTTTTCTGTGATTTTTTTAGTCACGAGGATAGAATCTGTTTTCTGGACAGCATGTCACAACTCACGTCCCTTGTCATATGAGGCTATAAATGGTACAAAGCTTGAAAAGTAAAGATACAATGATGTTGCTACAGTAGTAACAATCATCAAGACCACTAAAAACATAAGAAAAGCAAAAAGGAAATCCTAAATTCGTTGCGGGCTGCCTCCCGAAAGAGCTTCTTTAAAGCTATTAGCTAGGCTTAATGAAAAAGAAGGAATCAAAGATCATCATAATAATCGGAGTTGTAAATCGATTCAAATGGTTCCTCAACAAGTTCATCCTTGTTTCTTGTAGGAAAGGGGTACATACATTTTGCCTTCCCGCTTAGGCGTATTTGTCCCTTACCTATATCAATGAAGCCTTTTATGGCCCGGAGGAAATCCCTCCCAAGCACTATGTTTCCTTGGTTTGGATTCATGACGAAGAAATCAACCATTGCAATCCCTTTAAGGAATGTCACTGGTACATCTTTTATCCTTCCCTGGATCTCATAAATATCTCCATTAGCATGTCCATGATTGGATGACAATTTGTCCATGTTAAATTTTAAAGAATCATAAACAACTTTTGGCATAGTAGAAACCATGGATCCAATGTCACAGAAAGCAATGAAGTCTTGGTTAGAGATGCTAATTCTAACAAAGGGTTCGCAGTCCCCATCTATCTCATAAACATCTTTCTTATTTGGCTGGGGTGTCTTTACTTTTCTCAAGTCTAGAGCATCCAATATCTTTTCAATAGTAGCAAGTCTATGTGACGCCCCCAAAATTAGACCGTGTACAGTAATCATACACGCAAGGTACACGATCAAGATCAGGGACTCACGGTGATATATCACAACACAACTCTACAAATAAAATAATACAAGCTGTTTAATACAAGCCAGGGGCCACGAGGGCTCGGATACAACAGCTCGAGAGCACAAAGTCAGCGGAAGCAATAGTATCTGAGTACAGACACAAGGGTACAAGGTTGCCTTAAGAAGGCTAGCACAAAAATCAACACTCGATCGAAAAGGCGAGGCCTCCTGCCTGGGAACCTCCAAACTACTCCTGGTCAAAGGGGAACTCGACATCGTAGAAGGCATCGGGGATCTTCACGTTGCGGTGGTCGACATCGGGGATCTCCTGCTCCTGGGCTCCAACGTCGACTGCAGCGGCCGATCAGGCAAAACAAAAAGGGGGAAATAAAGCAAGGGTGAGTATCTAGCATACCCGCGAGTCTTACATCCGCTACTAAGCATTTATGCATTTGTATCAAACGGAAAAGGGAGGCTGTATATAGTGGACTGCAAGATAGAAATCAGAATAAGGATAAGAAGCTAGGCCTATCGAAGACTAGCATCTTCCGACGAGTCTTGCAGCATGAGGTAAGAATCAGCCAACAGTTTAATATAACAGTAATGAAAGTAACAATGCAGCAGAAGTTGATGCAGCATTGTATAATAATAAGTTGTAATCATAATTAACAATGCCTCCGAGTTCCCCCCCTCGACACCCCCACGAGGGAGAAAACCCGGAACCAACAGTTTAATAGTAGAAGTTTGTAGTGGTAGGATCTGGCTTCAGCATAAAGCGTCCTGTTACCGTGGACACGGCTATCGATAGATTAATCTTCCCTGCAGGGGTGCACTAGTGTGACACTACACGCTCGGATCTCCAGGGTGGCATACACCTTGTTAGGGAATGCCCCACCGAGGCTATCCGACACAACGCAGTCCATCCTACGACTCATCAGAGAGGTCCCCGCCGGTCTACAGCCCTAAGTGCAAGGGGGTCATGGGCCTATCACCCCTCGCTCTCCGGGTCGTTGCGAGGAGGGTGAATTCCAACGCCGCAGCGCGATCCGTCCCTACCGCAATGCTGAACTGGACGTCTTTCAGAGCTTTCGAACGAGGCTACATTGCGGAGGCGCCCAAACGCGTAATCCCACGTATAGGTAGTGCGTACAAGCCAAAAGGCTACTCAAGTCATCCGCCGAACCCGTTAAGCATTTTATTAATTTTCTGTCGAGACAACCGTTATCGTTGCCCCTTATTGAATGAGTCGCGGACAACGACAGCAGTTAGGACCACCAGTAGCGTCGGTGCCTGCCCTGACGTCCCACCAACTCGTGCGGTTACCAACAAGGTGAACCGTCTCCTTACCTTGTCTCGCGTTTGCTCCGAAGAGCTCGACTTTCGTACAACATGATACCTTTCGGCCACGAATAGTACCAGGCCCGCCGCACACCGGTGGAATACACCTGACCTGTCGTTCCGCTAAAATACCCTGCGCGGGCACCGTTGGGTCACCCGACTCCTTACCTGTAAGGACACCAGTTGATTCGAGTTCCTACCATCAAGTGAAACCAGGAGGAATCACCCTCAATGGTACACTTGAAGAGGTTCGACAAAGACATCAGCGGAATGAACTAAAGAGGAACATTCTCGTATCACCCCGGTGGTGCCGAGACACCAGCGGAGTGAACTAAAGAGGAATATCCTCGTATCATCCCAGTGATGCTACGCTACTGAGACGACGAGAGTGAAATACGAGTCTGTCCACTAGTAATTCAAACTCGAAGCGACTCGGCAGAGTCTCGCCGTTGTAGGTTCCCTAGGGAGTCTGCATTGATCCGTACCTGTTGTAGTTATAATATTTTGTAATCCGCGTTCACTCACCAGAGTGATCACAGCCCGCTATCTAATCCTAGCTAACAAAGCGCAGGGTTCACTACTGAATAATATATATATTTACAAGGCAGCATAGGATAAAGGAAGGTACATCAAGGGGCGACAAAAACATGCTATGCAATTGAATAGGATTGTAACGTAGCAGCAGCAGTAACCATTCCTAGTGCAAGAAAAGTACGGAAAATATAGGGGATATTTGGGGAAGGAAATGGCTCTGCTTGCCTGGAAGCTCGGTAGTAGGGGTACGGTCGTCGACGATGTAGTCGTACTCGGCAACGATGTCGTCGACGGCAGTGTCGAGGTCTACCGGAGAATAAGGGGGGAGAAAAAGTAAATACACAACAATAATAGCAATACAAATGTATGACATAGCAAATACAAAGCAACGGGGCTCTAACGCAGTGTTCGGTGATTTGCTCAGAGCAGGAATTTATCCGGGGATGATTCATCGGTACCGGTTGATTACCGGACAGATGATCCGGAGGGGGAATTTTCCATGTTTGTAGTGTTAGAGACATCTGACAGACATGTGGATAGTGTATCTGTGCTCGTTGATTCATTCTGAATAACTTTCATGTTGAGAACAATTTCATCCGGATGGTTTTTACCGGCAGCGGGAATTACCGACCGGATTCACCGGAGGGGGAATGTCCCACGTTCGGTATGTTAGAGGGGGGTGGTGGACATATGGGTAGCGTATTCGTATTCGTTGCATTTTTCTGATCAACTTTGATGTATAAAATATTTTCATCTGAGCTACGGTTTAAAAGATACTGAATTTCAAAGATTAAATCAATTTAAAAGAATTTCTGGATTTCCTTTTATTATTAAATTCAGCATTATCCACAAGTAGTTGACTAGTCAAACCTGACAGAGGGGACCCACCTGTAAGGTTGACTGGTCAACTGACCAGTGGGTCCCACATGTCAGCCTTCCATTTTTTATATAACATTTTATTATTCATTACAAGTAGGGCCCAAGTGTCATAGTCACAGTATTAATCAATTGATTTATTTATCCAATTAACAGAGGGGTCCACATGTCATAGGGATATTTTTAATTAAGCATTCCAACAAAACCAGGGGTTATTTTAAAAGGCAGGCCCACCTTTCATAGGTACATGACTTAACATAATTTATTTAAAACATTTTGTTAATTACAATGGCTGGGAGGCCCACATGTCGTATACACCGGGGTTAAAATCAATTAACTCGTTTTAATTAGTAGTTGTCTCCACATGTAAGTCACAGGGGTTTAACTAACAGTCATTTAGTTTAATCCACTGGCCTTGGGCCCACATGTCATTCACCCAAGTTAATAAAAGTGGGAAGGGGGTTATCTGCTAATGGTTTAATTAACAGGGGGGTTAGCCACCCCGCAAGTGCACGCCGGCGAGCCCGCGATGACGACGACCGTGCAGTCGTTCCCAGCGACCAAACCGAGAAGGGGGAGGGGAAGATGGGTGGCGGCTCACAGTGAGGTGGGGGGGAATCAGGGGAGCCATGGCGTCAGCCGAAGCAGTGGACGAGGAGGCGCATCACGGTGTTCGTGGCACCAGGGGGCGGTCGAGGCCGGAGCCAGTAGGGGCGGCTTGATGGCGGCCAGTGGGGCGGCGGCTTGGAGGTGTGGCCACACAGGTGAGCGCAGACGAGGGCGTTAGGAGTCGACCGGGGCCATGGCGGTCACCACAGCTGCGCCGAGCGCCGACGAGCCATGGAGGACAGGCTTCTTCCGTGCCCGCGGTAGGAGGGAGTCGGCGTCCATGGGAGGCGCGGCGGATCCAGAGGGAGGCGTGGACGAGCACCGGGATGCCCCGGAGCCAGGGCGGCAGCCATGGCGGTGCCTTGCACTAGGGCCACCGCGGCCAAGGGCGGCCGTTGCCGCACGGGGAGGAGGCGGTCGCCGGTTCCATGCAGTGGAGGAGGTGCACCGCCGTATTGGGGTAGGGACGACGCGCAGTGTTGCGGCGGCCGGGGTGGCCGCGGCCCGCCGGAGCAGAAGGGGGCTGGGGGATCGGGGAGGGAGAGGAGAGACGAGATCAGATCGGGGGAGATGGAGTCGGGAGAGAGATGGGGATCGTGGGGGGGGTGTTGACTCGGGCCTCTGTCCAGGGCGTCAGGTGCAAGGTGGGCTGTTAGGTCGGCCTGGGCCGGCTGGGCACTAGGCCCAGTTGGCTAGGGCCGCTTTCTTCATTTTTTTAATTATTTAATTATTTATTACCTACTTTATTTAATTCTTTTAGTTAGTATTATAATTTTGTAAAATATAGGACTGGCTCCAATATTAGTGTTGTAACCCACACAAGTGCTACAAAAGGTTTGGACTTTAAACAAAATCATTTAGTATTTTATTTAAATATTAAACTAGTAAAATGGACTTTTTAGGCTACTATTCGAATTGTTTAAAATAAGAAAGTGTTATAATAAATGCCCCAGGTTGGTTTAACACTGCCCACTGACTTTTAGGGATTTAGCACAATTGATTGCACAATTTTTGTTGCAACTTTATTTTTCACATTTATTTGAAATTTTTATCTGAGTGGGAATTTAAACGAGGCATGATCAAGCATGGCTAATCACAGTTACTGGGATTTCAACAGAGTGATTACTGTTCCACCAAGGTGATTACTGTAGCGTGACAACCGGGGTGTTACAGTCTATCTATAACAGTATTAAAACTATGATCATAAACAAAGTAACTAGATAGACCATGTATAATTTCAAGAGCTCTAGCTTCATCACAAGCTAAGAAATCCCCTTCGGCTATAATATCAAGAGAGTGTTTGCACCATATAAAAAGACCATGGTAAAAATTTCTAAGCACAATTTTTCTAGGTATCCAAGGCATAATTCTCCTATGTGCATCAGAAATTCAATCCCAAGCCTTCTTCATATTTTCTCCATCCCTTTTATGGAAATCTAAGACCTACGATTTCCTCAAGGCACCAAATCCTAACATGCTTGACTAAACAGAAAGGATAACTAAAAGCAAGATAACTATTTTTTGATTTTTGATAAAGGACACCACAGCAAAAAATGAAAGGTAAACTAACAAGACTAAAAAGCAAAGATAAAAGATAGTGTGCAACTCCCCTATATTGAAGAGTGGAGTCCCCGGCAACGCCGCCAGAAATTGCTTTGATTTCATGAGACTTTACTTCTCACCCCTCATTAGTTTACCCAAAGTGGAAGGTTGAGATGTAGATATCGGAAATTTCCCTTAGCGAAGATGCTAAGGTTGAGTGTCGAACCAACAGGACTCCAACAGATACAAGAAGGTGGTGAAGTGAACAATGGCGCCGTTCACAACCCAGGGTTGCTTACTTCACCTAGACCTGCACACACAACAAATAACTTTGCTTCCCAACGAGTACAGAGGAGTTGTCAATTTCTCCGGCCTTGTCGTTTACAAAGGATAAAACGCACGGGATAGTAATGATAGTGATAGCAACGGAAAAGTAAATAAAGCAGTAAATTGATAGCGGGTGTAAACAATATTGGAAATATGGATCGGGGTCCTACGATGTTCATTAGTGATGTCTCTCTCCCAAAAGACGATAAAATAGCCATGCGAGGTAAACAAATTACAGCTAGGCAATTGACAGTATTATGTGCGCAAACCAATGCTAACTATGCTACAAAGAAAGGAAGAGCCTCAAAAGCTTGGGCTGTAACGCCCCGGGTGTATGCTACAGTAATTACTTTTGCTAATGACAGATCTTTGTGTTTAATCGTGCCTTGATCATCAATGAGTCAAACCAAACTCAAATTTTCTTCGGATGGAATTAAAAACAAAAGTGGAAGTAACTCAACTTAGATTTAATAATGCAATTTCCATTCAAGGACAAACTTCTCAAACAACCTAGATAAAAAATCATTAATATAATAGTAACCCCAAAGTGATTAAAACGAGTAACACTAATAATTGGGGAATATCAAATTGCCCCTCGGAATTAAAACAAAGTGGAAAATTAAACTTGAACCAAAAGTTATGCAATCTATTTTATTAATTTCCTAAAAGTCAATAGGTGATCTTTAAATAGCATTGGTATTTTATCTTAATATTTGAATATATTAAACCAATCAAAACAATGCCTCAGATAAGCCCATTTAATCATTCGGTAATTAAATCAAATGAAATCGGTTTTATTTGGTGCTCAAACTTTTCATAGCATTATAATAATGTACAAAATTAATAATGGGACAAGTAACATATTTTATAAAAACCATTAGTTGGCTAAACAAAATAGAAACATAATATAGATATAAAAAAACTAAAAAAAAGGAGAAGCCGGCCCAGGCTAACTGGGCCTAGTGCCCAGCCAACCTAGGCCGGCCCAGCCAGCCAATTAGCCCCTGTTCGCCTAGACAGGGGGAGAGGCCGAACCCCCCCCCCAGCCTCCTCACCGCACGCCCGAGTCAACTCCCCTCGATCTATCTATCTCCCTCACCCTCCCACCCCGATCCCCCTCCCTCCCATCTCGATCTGGATCGAGAGAACCGCCCCCCTCCCTCCGTCCGCCGCCGGCCAGCCCCAGCTCCGGCAACCCCGGCCGCCGTGCAGCCCCACCCGAGACTCCCCCCCCTCAAGCCGCGCCTCACCTCCATCCTCCCGAGGCCCCGCCCTCCACCTCTGCGCCCGCCCTGGCGAAACCTGGCCGCCCCATGGTGCTCCTCCACCACAGCTCGCCGCGCTGTGGCTCCGGCGCCACCAACCACCTCCACACCGACAACTCGCGCCTACTGCCCCCTCCGCCGCGACGCCCCCCCCCCCCTCCCCCAGTGAGCCCCCTCCCTACGTCTCCCCTCGCCTCGTAGCTGCACTTCGGCCACGCACCAGCCTTGCCCGTGCCCGAGCCCGCCGCAGACCGTGGCCGGCCGCTGCCCCCCTGTACTCGTCGCCGTGGTCATGCCCTGTGCTGCCCGGCGGCTGCTACCCCTCTGAATGTATGATGTTGCTGCTACTGAAGTTTCAGCAGATCTAGCTACAACTATTGCATGTTAGCTGCTGATGTACCCCTTTTGACACTAATAAAATAGCAACAAAACCAAACCCAAAATAGCTAAAAATGATGTGAATGGATAGTCAAGGTATCAAGCTTCAATTTGTTCCATTGGAGCAACTTCGGAAATTGCATGGATTAAATCCAACAAAAATTAAAAAAATGCAGATTTATATTACGGATAAAACATATATAGCACCATTGCTAGGTTAAGGAAAGAAATATACATGCTACATGAATTTGTCTTGGCCTTAGAGGGTGTGGCATAAAAGTGCACATAATATAGAGAAAAACATGTGTTGGAAACATCTCCATTTGAGCTATGGATCAATCGTAATTATCTAGCCAACTTTGCACATTTTAACAATTTTGAGAATTAACGTCGGGCAGCATTTTTTCGGCAAGGTATTAATTGAGTAGTTGAACCCTAACCAAAATGCCATCCGTACCGGATTCGAGATCACTGACAATTGATAAAGATTGGTATAGAACACAAATTCATCGGAGGAGTGGAACCATAAACCGTAGCCTTCCGAATGTGCTAATGGATGCTCAACACTGCAAAATCCCAGACTTAGCAAAAATTCAGTGGGTTTCAAAATCGATGTGTATGATATGTGGGCCCTCCATGTCAGTGACACTGTTCTGGATAAGCTTTTGGTTAATGTTGACTTAATGATAATAAATAAATCCAGAAATTCTTTTAAATTGATTTAATCTTTAAAAATGAATATATTTTAATTCTTAACTCCGATGAAAACAATTTGTATATCAAAGATGATCAGAAATATACAACGAACTCGGAACGCTACCCGTATACCCACCATACCGCTCTAACATACCGAACGTGGAACATTTCCCCTCCGATTCATCTATCTGTCAGACGATCGGAGCCGGTAAAACTTTCCGGATGAAAATGTTCTGAACATGAAAGTTGCTCAGAATGGATCAGCGAGCACGGATGCACTATCCACATGTCTGTCAGATGTCTCTAACACTGCAGACATGGAACCTTCCCCTCCGGATCATCTGTCCGGTAATCAACCGGTACTGATGAGTCATCCCCAGATAAATTCCTGCTCTGAGCAAATCACCGAACACTGCGTTAGAGCCCCGTTGCTTTATATCTGCTATGTCATACAATTGTATTGCTATTATTGCTGTGTATTTATTGTTTATCCCCCCTTTATTCTCCGATAGACCTCGTTGCTGCCGCCGACTACATCGTTGCCGAGTACGACTACATCGTCGACGACCGTACCCCTTCTACCGAGCTTACAGGCAAGCAGAGCCATTCTCTTCCCCAGATATCGCCTACCTTTCCGTACTTTCTTGCACTAGGCATTGTTACTGCTGCTGCTACGTTACAATCCTATTCAATTGCATAACCTGATTTTGTCGCCCCTTGATGTACCTTCCTTATCCTATGATGCCTGCTATATCTATATAATATATTCAGCAGTGAGCCCTGCGCATTGTTAGCTAGGATTAGATAGCGGGCCGTGGCCACTCAGGGGAGTGACGCGGATACAAAATATATACAACTGCAACAGGTACGGATCAATGTAGACGCCCTAGGGAACCTACAACGGCGAGACTCTGCCGAGTCGCTTCGAGTTTGACTTACGGGGGGACTGACTCGTAATTCACTCTCGTCGGCTCAGTAGCGTAGCATCACTGGGATGATACGAGGGTATTCCTCTTTAGTTCATTCCGCTGGTGTCTCGGCACCACCGGGGTGATACGAGAATATTCCTCTTTAGTTCATTCCGCGGATGTCTCTGTCGAACCTCGTTGCCATCAAGGGTGATTCCTCTTGGTTTCACTTAATGGTAGGCACTCGAATCAACTGGTGTCCTTAAAGGTAAGAGTCGGGCGGCCCAACGGTGCCCGCGAGCGATATATTGTCGGGAGCGACAGGGAGGGTACGATCGACGTTACTGGCGTGCCTGGCCCCTGCTTGTATCTCGCGAGAGTTACCAAACTACGAAAAGTCGAGCTCTACCAAGAGCAAACGCGAGACAAGGTAAGGAGACGGTTCACCTTGTTGGTAACCGCAGTGACTTGGTCGGACGACAGGGCAGGCACCGATGTACTGGTGGTCCTGACTGCTGTCGTTGACCGCGGGTCGGTTAAGTCGAGGCAACGATAACGGTTGTCACGCAGGTTAATTAAAATGCTAAATGGTTTGGCGGATGACTTGAGAGGCCCGTTGGTCTGTACGCACTACCTTCACGTGGGATAAGGAGTTATGGGCTCCCCTGCGTCCTAGTTTGTCTGAAAGCTCTTCAGACGTCAGCAGTACCGCGGCCTGCGCCGGGAAGTGGTGTCTTCTTCGTCCGGACGGTGTGTTTTTGGATTTGCTTTCGCTTCACCGGCCAGCCACGCACCGTGCAGGAGCATGAAAGGGTGAGGGTCCTAGACCCCTTGGCGCATAGGATATAGTCCGGCGGATGGCCTCTCTGTTGAGCCTAGGATGGGATGCGTCGTGTCGGATAGCCTCGGTGGGGCGTTCCCTAAAAAGGTTCACGCCACCCTGGAGATCCGAGCGTGCAGGCTAAACAGTAGTGCACCCCTGCAGGGAGTTTAATCTATTCGAATAGTCGTATCCACGGTAACAAGACGCTTTATGCTGAAGCTGGATCTTACCACTAGAAACTACTACTATTAAACTTTATGGCTTCGGGTTTTCTTCCTCGCAGGGAAGTCGAGGAGGGGAACTCGGAGGCATTATTATTATTACTCATTACAACTTATATTATACAATGCTGCAGCAACTTCTGCTTCATTGTTACTTTATGCTTTATATGAACTGTTGGTTGTTTCTCTTCTCATGCTGCAAGACATTGTCAGAAGATGCTAGTCTTCGATAGGCCTAGCTTCTTACCCTTATTCTGATTTCTATCTTGCAGTCCACTATATACAGCCTCCCCTTTCCGTTGATACAAATGCATAATGCTTAGTAGCGGACGTAAGACTCGCGGGTATGTTAGATACTCACCTTTGCTTTATTTCCCCCTTTATGTTTTGCCTGATCGGCCGCTGCAGTCGACGTTGGAGCCCAGGAGCAGGAGTACCCCGGAGGCGGATACTACTACGTCGAGTCCCCCCGTTGACCAGGAGTAGTTTGGAGGTTCCCAGGCAGGAGGCCTCGCCTTTTCGATCTGTTGTTATTTGTGCTAGCCTTCTGAAGGCAACCTTGTATTCTTGTGTCTGTACTCAGATACTATTGCTTCCGCTAACTTTGTGCTCTCGAGCTGTTGTATTCGAGCCCTCGTGACCCCTGGCTTGTATTAAACAGCTTGTATTATTTTATTTGTAGAGTTGTGTTGTGATATCTCACCGTGAGTCCCTAATCTCGATCGTGTACCTTGCGTGTATGATTACTGTACACGGTCTGATTTTGGGGGCGTCACAAGTTGGTATCAGAGCCGACTGCCTGTAGGAAGCCCCTAACCACTCCTCGGTCGAAGTTGAGTCTAGACTTTGCAAAACTACTTTGCTAACTTAATTTTTAGCTTACGGGCCCACATTGTTATCACCCCGTGTGATATCTTTGGTATTAGGATCTTTTTCTTCGTACCTATGCTCTGGGACTCTGCTCTCTTATCCTTGCTGGTAAAGTTTTACTAACTCTGACTTAGGTTCACGTACCTCCTTCCTCCCGGAGACCTCTGCATTCCCGATGATCGCCTGATTCACGTGAAGATTCCGACGATTACTCTCCGATGAATTCCCAAGATCCGACGTGTTCATCGCCTTTGCAATCCCCTGCCACCGATAAGTCCGTATCGATATTTTCATCCACCTCCCGATTTGGGAATCACAATTCCGGTGTACTTAAGCATCGAATTATCCCGATTCTTCGATCACCCGATGTCGTTGCATTTTTTCCCTTCTGGTTGAGTGCCGATACTCGCATCGGATCCTTTGCGAATCATTCGACCTTTTCGTGGATTATTATCCGACGAATCTTTCATGGCTTATTCCATGTGTCGATTGGATTCCTTGTGTGAAATACCATCCTTGCCCCTTGATGATTTGTGTTATCGTCGACAACCTCCCTTGTCTCCGTGCCAATAAAACTTGATCATATATATCGTGCTCTTCTTTCCCTTGGGAAGGTTATACACGTGCTACTTGTGTATCATCACTTTTTCCCGTCCATTGGTCTGTTGATCAGACAATGACATTTACCTTTCCGTTGGTCTGTTTGATCAGACAACCATGTTTTACCTTCCATTGGTCTGTTTAATCTTTCGTGTGATATAAATTATCTGAGCAGCGATGATTCCCTTCTTATGTAAACACCTCGGTGTACTACCTCGTAAGTAACCCTTTGTTGCCATTGTTGATGACATTTCGGTAGCCACCGGGATGAGAACTTTGCCAATTGGTCTGCCTCGTATTAACGAGCAGGAAAATGGTTCTCAATGTCCACTGCTCCTGGTACCGATGTTTTTGCCGACATAGCTGACAAGCTAATCTCTGACAGTCCTTGCCTCGTGATCGCGTATTATGCCACCACTTTAACCCACAGTTCCACAGGATCGAAACCTGACTCTTGTCATCTGCCTTGAGATATTTAGTCTGATATCAAACTCGGTACTTATGCCTGATGCTATGGACCCCTTTTCATAGTCCGTTATCGACATCGAATGCATGTCTCTCCGCATGGAACTTCTCATACCTCCTTTTGTTTTCTCTCGTCGTATTTCCCTGAGTTTAAACTCGAAAGATACTTTGCACCCCATTTACTTGGACAACCACGGTTGATTAACCCTGTAACGATCCGACTCCCCTTAAGTTTTATCTCCTAGCCTATTCGTAAGTACGATGCAGCCCCCGAAGAAAGGATAACAACTCGTCGAGATGCACCGATGCAGGTAAATGAAGACATCAACGAGGAGGATTAACTTCATCGAGAAGAGAAACCACGACCAGTAGACTCGTTAGAATACGAAACCGAAACCTTACCCCTTGCCTACTTTTAATTCTCGGGACGAGAATTCTTTGTAGTGGTGGAGATTTGTAACCGCCCGGGTGCATGCTACAGTAATCACTTTTGCTAATGACAAATCTTTGTGTTTAATCGTGCCTTGATCATCAATGAGTCAAACCAAACTCAAATTTTCTTCGGATGGAATTAAAAACAAAAGTGGAAGTAACTCAACTTATATTTAATAATGCAATTTCCAGTCAAGGCCAAACTTCTCAAACAACCTAGATAAAAAAATCCTTAATATAATAGTAACCCCAAAGTGATTAAAACGAGTAACACTAATAATTGGGGAATATCAAATTGCCCCTCGGAATTAAAACAAAGTGGAAAATTAAACTTGAACCAAAAGTTATGCAATCTATTTTATTAATTTCCTAAAAGTCAGTAGGTGATCTTTAAATAGCATTGGTATTTTATCTTAATATTTGAATATATTAAACCAATCAAAACAATGCCTAAGATAACCCCATTTAATCATTCGGTAATTAAATAAAATGAAATCGATTTTATTTGGTGCTCAAACTTTTCATAGCATTATAATAATGTACAAAATTAATAATGGGACAAGTAACATATTTTATAAAAACCATTAGTTGGCTAAACAAAATAGAAACATAATATAGATATAAAAAACTACAAAAAAGGAGAAGTCGGCCCAGGCTAACTGGGCCTAGTGCCCAGCCAACCCAGGCCGGGCCAGCCAGCCAATTAGCCCCCGTCGGCCTAGACAGGGGGAGAGGCCGAGCCCCCCCAGCCTCCTCACCGCACGCCCGAGTCAACTCCCCTCGATCTATCTCTCTCCCTCACCCCCTCACCCTCCCACCCCGATCCCCACTCCCTCCCATCTCGATCTGGATCGAGAGAACCGCCCCCCTCCCTCCGGCCGCCGCAGGCCAGCCCCAGCTCCGGTAACCCCGGCCGCCGTGCAGCCCCACCCGGGACTCCCCCCCCCCCCCCTCAAGTCGCGCCTCACCCCCATCCTCCTGAGGCCCCGCCCTCCACCTCTGCGCCCGCCCTGGCGAAACCTGGCCGCCCTATGGTGCTCCTCCACCACAGCTCGCCGCGCTGTGGCTCCGGCGCCACCGACCACCTCCACGCCGACACCTCGCGCCTACTGCCCCCTCCACCGCGACGCCCCCCCTCCCCCCGTGAGCCCCCTCCCTACGTCTCCCCTCGCCTCGTAGCTGCACTTCGGCCACGCACCAGCCTTGCCCGTGCCCGAGACGTGGCCCTGTGTCTTGCTAGTTGCCGTCGCAGACCGTGGCCGGCTGCTGCCCCCCCCATGCACTCGTCGCCGTGGTCATGCCCTGTGCTGCCCGGCGGCTGCAGCCCCTCTGAATGTATGATGTTGCTGCTACTAAAGTTTCAGCAGATGTAGCTACAACTGCTGCATGTTAGCTGCTGTTGTACCCCCTTTGACACTAATAAAATAGCAACAAAACCAAACCCAAAATAGCTAAAAATTATGTGAATGGATAGTCAAGGTATCAAGCTTCAATTTGTTCCATTGGAGCAACTACAGAAATTGCATGGATTAAATCCAACAAAAATTAAAAAAAATGCAGATTTCTATTACGGATAAAACATATATAGCACCATTGCTAGGTTAAGGAAATAAATATACATGCTACATGCATTTGTCTTGGCCTTAGAGGGTGTGGCATAAAAGTGCACATAATATAGAGCAAAACATGTGTTGGAAACATCTCCATTTGAGCTATGGATCAATCGTAATTATCTAGCCAACTTTGCACATTTTAACAATGTTGAGAATTAACGTCGGGCAGCATTTTTCCGGCAAGGTATTAATTGAGTAGTTGAACCCTAACCAAAATGCCATCCATACCGGATTCGAGATCACTGACAATTGATAAAGATTGGTATAGAACACAAATTCATCGGAGGAGTGGAACCATAAACCGTAGCCTTCCGAATGTGCTAATGGATGCTCAACACTGCAAAATCCCAGACTTAGCAAAAAATCAGTGGGTTCCAAAATCGATGTGTATGACATGTGGGCCCTCCATGTCAGTGACACTGTTCTGGATAAGCTTTTGGTTAATGTTGACTTAATGATAATAAATAAATCCAGAAATTCTTTTAAATCGATTTAATCTTTAAAAATCAATATATTTTAATTCTTAACTCGGATGAAAACAATTTGTATATCAAAGATGATCATAAATATACAACGAACCCGGATACGCTACCCATATACCCACTATACCGGTCTAACATACCAAACGTGGAACATTTCCCCTCCGATTCATCTGTCTGTCAGACGATCGGAGCCGGTAAAACTTTCCGGATGAAAATGTTCTGAACATGAAAGTTGCTCAAAATGGATCAGCGAGCACGGATGCACTATCCACATGTCTGTCAGATGTCTCTAACACTACAGACATGGAACCTTCCCCTCCGGATCATCTGTACGGTAATCAACAAGTACTGATGAGTCATCCCCGGATAAATTCCTGCTCCGAGAAAATCACCGAACACTGCGTTAGAGCCCCGTTGCTTTATATCTGCTATGTCATACAATTGTATTGCTATTATTGATGTGTATTTATTGTTTCTCCCCCCTCCCTTTATTCTCCAATAGACCTCGTTGCTGCCGCCGACTACATCGCTGCCGAGTACTACTCAATCGTCGACGACCGTACCCCTACTACCGAGCTTACAGGCAAGCAGAGCCATTCTCTTCCCCAGATATCGCCTACCTTTCCGTACTTTCTTGCACTAGGCATTGTTACTGCTGCTACGTTACAATCCTATTCAATTGCATAACCTGATTTTGTCGCCCCTTGATGTACCTTCCTTATCCTATGCTGCCTGCTATATCTATATAATATATTCAGCAGTGAGCCCTGCGCATTGTTAGCTAGGATTAGATAGCGGGCCATGGCCACTCAGGGGAGTGACGCGGATACAAAATATATACAACTGCAACAGGTACGGATCAATGCAGACGCCCTAGGGAACCTACAACGGCGAGACTCTGTCGAGTCGCTTCGAGTTTGACTTACGGGGGGACTGACTCGTAATTCACTCTCGTCGGCTCAGTAGCGTAGCATCACTGGGATGATACGAGGGTATTCCTCTTTAGTTCATTCCGCTGGTGTCTCGGCACCACCGGGGTGATACGAGAATATTCCTCTTTAGTTCATTTCGCTGATGTCTCTGTCGAACCTTGTTAAGTGTGCCATCGAGGGTGATTCCTCCTGGTTTCACTTAATGGTAGGCACTCGAATCAACTGGTGTCCTTAATGGTAAGAGACGGGCGACCCAACGGTGCCCGCGAGCAGTATATTGTCGGGAGCGACAGGGAGGGTACGACCGACGTTACTGGCGTGCTTGGCCCCTGCTCATATCTCGCGAGAGTTACCAAACTACGAAAAGTCGAGCTCTACCAAGAGCAAATGCGATACAAGGTAAGGAGACGGTTCACCTTGTTGGTAACCGCAGTGACTTGGTGGGACGACAGGGCAGGCACCGATGTACTGGTGGTCCTGACTGCTGTCGTTGACCGCGGGTCGGTTAAGTCGAGGCAACGATAACGGTTGTCACGCAGGTTAATTAAAATGCTAAATGGTTCGGCGGATGACTTGAGAGGCCCGTTGGTCTGTACGCACTACCTTCACGTGGGATAAGGATTTATGGGCTCCCCTGCGTCGTAGTTTGTCCGAAAGCTCTTCAGACGTCAGCAGTACCGCGGCCTGCGCCGGGAAGTGGTGTCTTCTTCGTCCGGACGGTGTGTTTTTGGATTTTCTTTCGCTTCACCGGCCAGCCACGCACCGTGCAGGAGCGTGCAAGGGTGAGGGTCCTAGACCCCTTGGCGCATAGGATATAGTCTGGCGGATGGCCTCTCTGTTGAGCCTAGGATGGGCTGCGTCGTGTCGGATAGCCTCAGTGGGGCGTTCCCTAACAAGGTTCACGCCACCCTGGAGATCCGAGCGTGCAGGCTGAACAGTAGTGCACCCCTGCAGGGAGTTTAATCTATTCGAATAGCCGTGTCCACGGTAACAGGACGCTATATGCTGAAGCTGGATCTTACCACTAGAAACTACTACTATTAAACTGTATGGTTTCGGGTTTTCTTCCTCGCATGGGAAGTCGAGGAGGGGAACTCGGAGGCATTATTATTATTACTCATTACAACTTATATTATACAATGCTGCAGCAACTTCTGCTTCATTGTTACTTTATGATTTATATGAACTGTTGGTTGTTTCTCTTCTCATGCTGCAAGACATCGTCAGAAGATGCTAGTCTTCGATAGGCCTAGCTTCTTACCCTTATTCTGATTTCTATCTTGCAGTCCACTATATACAGCCTCCCCTTTCCGTTGATACAAATGCATAATGCTTAGTAGCGGACGTAAGACTCGCGGGTATGTTAGATACTCACCTTTGCTTTATTTCCCCCTTTATGTTTTGCCTGATCGGCCGATGCAGTCGACGTTGGAGCCCAGGAGCAGGAGTACCCCGGAGGCGGATACTACTACGTCGAGTCCCCCCGTTGACCAGGAGTAGTTTGGAGGTTCCTAGGCAGGAGGCCGCGCCTTTTCGATATGTTGTTATTTGTGCTAGCCTTCTTAAAGGCAACCTTGTATTCTTGTGTCTGTACTCAGATACTATTGATTCCGCTAACTTTGTGCTCTCGAGCTGTTGTATTCGAGCCCTCGTGGCCCCTGGCTTGTATTAAACAGCTTGTATTATTTTATTTGTAGAGTTGTGTTGTGATATCTCGTCGTGAGTCCCTAATCTCGATCGTGTACCTTGCGTGTATGATTATTGTACACGGTCTGATTTTTGGGGCGTCACATGGGCGGTACGCCAAATCAAGTAGACCAAAATGCATCTTCATCCACCTACTAATCATCCACCTTGAGATATCTATCGAGAACATCTCGCTCGTATTAAGTTGTGAATCCCACCCAAAGTGTAAACTCAAAGCAACAGACAACTACATTAAAGAACTTTGCGTAAAGTAAACAATCCTTGCACCCGCAAGTACAAGCACCGTTGTTTTCTCCCTTGTGGCAACAACACATCCCCTAGACTCATGTTTCTGTCACTCAAGCTCGTCATCGGGGGGCATGAACCCACAATCATGCATAACGCTCCCTCTTGGAGTCACTACCTACTACTTGGCCAAAGCAATAAACAGCAATGGAGAACATGCAATAATTACTCTAGAACATAAATATAAAAGAGGAGAATCAAATATATTACTCAAACACAATCTGAATATAATCTCATAATCCATCGAATCACAGAAAACTCAGCATAGCAACAGCAGAAAGATTACATATGTGCCTCGATCATGTAGGGAAGCTCACGAGGTCTAATCCATGAAGAACAAAGAGGGGAGGAGAACATCACATACCTACTGATCATTGACCCATGGTCCAAGGTGGACTACTCACGGTTCATCCGGGAAGCATCCATGGTGGTGGAGAAGCTCCCGGAGGTGGTTCCTCCCTCCGGCAGGGTGCCGGGAAGAGGTCTTCTGGTGCTCCCAATCTTGGAAGCGCGGCGGCGGCGGAACAGAGGAGAGATCGCGAAAAAGGGTTCCCGTCTCGGGGGTTTTGCGTCACGGGGAATATATGGGCGAAGGGGGGCAGCCAGGGGGGCCACCATGGGTCCAAGCGGCCCCCTGGCGCGGCCCCACCCTAGGGTGCGTCGGGAGGGCGCCTGGGGCCCTGGTGGGTCCCCTCTGTCCCCCCCCCCCCCTCGGTGATTCCCGAAGCTTCCGTATCGCTGATTTTTTATTGGATTTTTCCCGAATTTTTGGAGCACTTTTAATATGTGCGAAACCTGAAATAGAAAAACAGCAGAAAACAGGAACTGGCACTGGGGTGCACTTAGTTAATAAGTTAGTCCAAATATGATCAAAAGTGTATGGAAGTTCATCAATATCATAGCAATATCACACAAAAGAGGCATGGAGCAAGCAGAAATTATAGATACGTTTTGGACGTATCACTAGGCCCCTGGCCGCGCCAGGTGGCCACCTGGGCCCCTGGTGGTGGCCCTCTGGCCCCACTTGGGTGCTTCTTGAAGACTCCGTTACGCTGGTTTTTTTATCCGATTTTCCCGAATTTTTGGAGCACTTTTAATATGAGGGAAACCTGGAATAGAAAAACAGTAGAAAACAGAAACTGGCACTAGGGTGCACTGAGTTAGTAGGTTAGTCCAAATATGATCAAAAGTATATTAAAGTTTATCTAGATCATAGAAATATCACACAAAACATGCATGGAGCGAGAAGAAATTATCGATACGTTTGAGACGTATCAACAGACAACTGCATTAAAAGAACTTTGCGTAAAGTAACAATCCTTGAAATGACGGTTACAAGCACCGTTGTTTACCCCCTTTTGTCCACAGCACATCCCCTAGACTCATATTTCTATCACTCAAGCGTGTCATCAGGGGGCATGTACCCACAATCGAGCATAACGTTCCCTCTTGGAGTTACTACCTACCACTTGGCCAAAGCAATAAATAGCAACGGAGAACATGCAAGGATTACTTAGGAACAAAAATATCAGAGATCAAAACTAAATATATTGCTCTATCACGATCTGAACATAATCTCATAATCCATCAGATCCCATCAAACTCGGCATAGCAACAGCAGAAGAATTACATAAGTGCCTCGATCATGTAGGGAATCTCACGAGGTCTAAACCATGAAGAACAAAGAGGGGGGAGAACATCACATAGCTACTTATCCCGGACCCATGGTCCAAGGTAGACTACTCACGGCACATCCGGGAAGCGTCCATGGTGGAGCGGAAGCTCCCGGAGGTCGATCCTCCCTCCGGCAGGGTGCCGGGAAGGGTCCCGACGGTGCTCCCGATCTTGGAAGTGCGGCGGCAACGGAACAGGGGAGAATTTGCGAAATAGGGTTCTGTCTTCGGAAGTTTCACGTGATGGAGAATAAATAGGCGAAGGGGGCAGCCAGGGGGCCACCAGGGGCCCAGGTGGCCGCCTGGGTGCCTGGTGGTGGCCCCCTGGCCCTCCTTCGGGCTTCTGGAGTCTTCTGACACGCTGATTTTTTATCTGATTTTTCCCGGATTTTTGGAGCACTTTTTATATGGGGGAAAACTGAAATAAAAAAACGGCAGAAAGCAAGAACTGACACTGGGGTGCACTGAGTTAGTAGGTTAGTCCAAATATGATCAAAAGTGTATGAAAGTGTATCTAGATCATAGCAATATCACACAAAACATGCATGTAGCAAGCAGAAATTATCGATACATTTGAGACGTATCAACGACCAGTAGCATGCATGTATCATGTCAGTACTTCTTATGCCTCTCGTTATGAGGATGTCACCATTGTTTCCATCGTTCCAGTTCCTAATGCATTGGTGCCTTTTGGTCAGATTAGAGATTTCCTTCGCGCTTTCCTTGAGAAACATTTGCACTTCTCCATGAGTATGGCACAACAATCTCCGTTGGCCACGGCGATTGTGAGGGTTGATTCTGCTGCAGATAGGGATTGGCTAGTAGAGCATCGTCCACATGTTTTTCAGAATCAGCAACTCAGTTTGTCAGACACAATGAAGGTATCAATCATCACAATTACAACTATAACAGAGTTTGTTGCCTTGCTCTCATGTCCTTCACTTTGGATTTATGTGATCTCCAGCATATTAGAGGGGCTCTTGAGGATTTCGCTCAGTTGGTTCTGTGGGACAAAGAAGCTAGTGACTACTCAACAAATGTGGTCAAGGTGTTGGTTGATGAGGCTGATGTTATCCCTCATTGTTGTCTTTTTCTGCTGGCAACAAACATCAGGCTGAGTCTTGGACGGTTCCTATCATCATCCTTAGTAATAATCTCCTTAGAGGCCTACCTGCTGATGAGGATGATCTTGCAGGTAACCCACATCCTATGACCCTGGCTCCTGCTCATGTTGTGCCACCTCATGTGGAGCTTTGGTCTGCTTAGGGGCCTGAAGAGCAGCACAATGATATTGGACAAAACTTGGGACACATTGACGCCCCTATTTTACAGACGCCTCCTTGTCCTCTCCCACATGTTGCTCCTGCTCCTCAGGACTTTATTGAGATCAATGACATCCTAGGTCCACATCAAATTGATCTCATAGACCTTGAGGAACTGCAACAAATGTTGAACCCTGTTATTGTCGATAACCCATAGCAAGAGGAAGTAGAGATTGACTTGTTGGATTCGAATATCCCTTTGGAAAGATTTGAGAGTGATATCACTGTAACTTTTAGTGTAGATTATGATGCTACACTTGATGCTTCCCAGAATAACATGGTGGTGGAAAACATGCATGAAGACCTTGAGGATAACCACATGGTAGTTGCTCCTGTGCAACAAGCCCATGGAGAGCACCAACTGGTGGATGTTCCCCTGCAACAAGTACCTAATGGTTTCTTTCAACATATTCAGTTGGGGATGGTGCTAGTGCAAGAAGAGATTGATTCCCAAGCATTTCCAATTCTTTAGTCTGGTGGACATGTGCATCTTCTCAGGCCCCCTCTTGCTATAACATCTGCAGTCACTCTATGTAATGACATAGCTGACAATACCCCAGATGCTGATGGATTGGAGTTGAATCAATGCCCAGTAATCCTAGTGTTTAGTAATCCAAACAACAGCTCTCCATGTCTGAGTTTGGTGCCTATGATCTCTCAAGAATGTTATATAGCCTGGTCCTCATATTTTAAACATCTTCTGCTGATGAGAGCTTCATTTTGGCTCCCACTCCTTGGGTGGATTTCTTCACAGCTAAGCTGCTAACCCCTGATCATTTTGACTGGGCTAGGTCCATGTTGCTTTACTAGCTTTGTAAAGTTATGCAGGACAATTGTGACACACATTCTCTGTGGAAATTTGTGGTCCCAGACTCTTGTCCTTCATAGTCACCTCCTGCTTGTTTCCTCACAGTTGCCAGTAGGGATATAAGTCAAGGGTTTTCAACCCCTCAAGCTGCAAAAATACCTCCCATCACACTGGCTCCACACCTGTCTACCTCTGTTGTTCATGCTAAAAAGAAGAGAGATCGTGTTGCCCTGGTGGACACAGAGGTGAGGAGAAGCTCAAGGATTAAGAAATTGTCTCATGGATATAAATGAAAGACCTGCTTTGACAAGAACTGGTTGCCCTGCAATGTAGTGGAGCCACCTCTGAATAAAAAGGTGGTTAAGAAACTGTCTGAAAAGTTTGGTTTGTCTGCTCCGCAAACAGATCCTAAGCAAGACAAGCCCAACCTCAAAAAGAATGCTGATGCGGACAAGACCCACAAGAAGAAGGAGCATAAGTAGTAGTGGGGAGGATCCCTGTCCTTGGGTTCTGAGTATTTTTCATTTCCTTTATAGTTTATCTCCTCCAATATTATATTGGACCTCAAGTACTTATATTATCTGCTTTGTCTCTGTTGGTGTCATGTTGCTTCCGACTATCAAGACCTTAAGATATGCCTGTAATGAATGGGTTTTATATTTCTTGTCGATTTTCTGCATTGTCCCTTTATGGTTCTCTCCAGGTGTCCCTTTGATTGGCACCTGGTCCATACTTCCTGGGTGTTCTGTTGGTATGATTATGGACAACAACTTGCTGTGGTGCAGCAGCAAGATTTGCACTCTAAGAGTGAATCATTATCAGTTTTATAATGTCTAAGCAATCCTGGAAAGTGTTAAATTGGAATATAAGGGGGCTCAATTCTCCTGATAAATGGTTACACATCTTAAACAAAATTACTAAAAGTGGATGCTCAATTGTTTGCTTTCAAGAAACCAAAAGGGAATTTATTGACATTAACTTTGTAAGAAAGTTTTGTCCCGCAAGATTTGATTCTTTTGCTTTCCAGCCATTTGCGAGCAGATCTGCAGGGATGCTCACTGTATGGGTCTCCTCTCTTTTTAAAGGGGAAATACTATTCCAAAACAGCTATGCTCTATCTTTTGGTTTGCAAGCTCTTAAATGTGGAAGCTGCTAGACACTAACTAACATCTATGCACCTTGTCAAGATGAGAAAAAGCTTGATTTTTTGCAATGGCTTGATGTTATTCAAATTCCTGACTCAGTTGATTGGTTACTTGTTGGGGATTTTAATCTTCTTAGAGGTCCAGATGATAGAAGCAAACCTGGTGGTAATATCAGTGAAATGCTCCAGTTCAATGCAGTCATAAGTAACTTGGGCCTTGTAGAAATTCCTTTGAAAGGGAGAAAATATACTTGGAGCAATATGCAATCAAACCCTTTATTGGAAAAATTCGATTGGTTTTTTTACATCATTTGCTTGGACCTTGTCATATCCTAATACTGTGGCACTGCCAATGGCCATGACCACTTCGGACCATGTACCTTGCATTATCAATATTCAAAACTCCATGCCCAAGAGCACTGTCTTCAGATTTGAAAAATGGTGGCTCCAGTAACCTGACTTTCTTCCCTTAGTGGAATCCATTTGGACTCAGAGTATTCACTATGCGGATGCAGCCAAAAGGATTAAAGATAAAATGAAAATTCTCAGGAAAACCTAAAAAAATGGGCTACCCATTTAAAAGAGGATATCAAATTTGCAAATGCCCTGGTTGCCATGTTGGATTGCTTGGAGAATAATCGCATTCTTTCTCCGCTGGAAGCTGATTTTAGAACTGCCATTAAGTCACACTTGGACAAACTTCTTAAGCAGCAAGTGGAATATTGGAGACAAAGAGGGAAAATCAAATGAGTGACATTAGGTAGTGAAAATTAAGATTTTTTTTTCATTCCATGGCATCTACGCAGTATAGAGCTAAGAATATCACTTCTCTTACTGACTCGGACGGTGTGCAAGTGTTTGATCATCATCAAAAGGCCTCTCTTCTAAATCAAGCTTTAAAAGACAGACTTGGAATTTCTAAGAATTTCTTCATTCCTCCAAAGTTCTTAAATCTCATTCAGCATCACAATAATTTAGATTTCTTAGAGATGCCTTTCACGCATGAAGAAATTGATGCTGTCATCAAGGAGTTTCCCTCCCATAAATCTCCTGGGCCTGATGGTTTTAACACAGATTTTATTAAGAAGTGTTGTCCCATCATAAAAAAAGATTTTTATGATCTTTGTGATCAATTCCATGCTGGATCTCTATGTTTGTAGAGTATCAATAGTTCCTACATCACTCTTATTCCTAAGAAACAAGGTGCATCACTGGTCAACGACTACAGGCCCATCTCTCTTTTAAATTGTACCATCAAGCTGCTCACTGATACGGTGAGGATCTCTCACTCCTCGTTGGTTACCCCAAGTGGAAGGTGAGATGTAGCGTAGCAGCAAATTTCCCCTATGTAGAGGATAGGGTTTGTCTCCCGTAGGACTCGCAGAGATACAAGAAGGTGGAAAAGTGAACAATGGCGCCATTCACAACCGAGGGTTGCTAACTTCACCTGGACCTGCACACAGATACAAATAACTTTTCTCCCAACGAGTACAGAGGAGTTGTCAATTCCTCCGGCCTTGCTATTTACAAAGGATTAACGCAAGAGATAATGATAGTGATAACAACTTAAAAGTAAACTAAGGATGTAAACAGTGATATGAAGATGGACCGGGGTCCCGTGATTTTCACTAGTGATGTCTCTCTCCCAAAAGACGGTAAAAGTGCTAGCGAGGTAAACAAATCACAGTTGGGCAATTGACAGGATTATGAAGGCACCGCAATGCTAACTATGTTGCAAAGAAAGGAAGGGCTCAAAAGCAATTGGCAGTACGCCATGTTAAGTAGACCAAAATCCATCTGCATCTACTACGAATCATCCACCTTGAGATATCTATCCAGAACATCTCGTTGGTATTAAGTTGTGAATCCCACCCAAAGTGTAAATACAAAGCAACAGACAACTGCATTAAAAGAACTTTGCGTAAAGTAAACAATCCTTGCATCCACGGATACAAGCACCGTTGTTTTCTCCCTGGTGGCAACAGCACATCCCCTAGTCTCATGTTTCTGTCACTCAAGCTAGACATCAAGGGGCTGAACCCACAATCAAGCATAACGCTCCCTCTTGGAGTTGCAACAAATCACTTGGCCAAAGTTAAATACGGCAACGGAGAACATGCAAGAATTTACTCAAGAACAAAATATAAAAGAGAAGAACCAAATAAATTACTCATCACAATCTGAACATAGTCTCATAATCCATCAGATCCCAACAAAATCAGCATAGCAACGGCAGAAAAATTACGAAGGTGCCTCGATCATGTGAGGCAGCTCACGAGGTCTCGAAAGTGGAGGCACAAAGAGGGGAGAGATAGATCACATAGCTACTGGTCACGGACCCATGGTCCAAGGGGAACTACTCACGGTACATACGGGAGGCGTCATGGCTATGGATGGTCTCCCGGAGGGGGTAGCTTCTCCCGGAAGGGTGCCGGAGCAGCTTCTCCAGGCAGCCCCGATATAGAAACGGCGGTGGCGGCGGTACAGAGGCGAGATCGTGAAAGAGGGATTCGTCTTAGGGGTTTCCGTCACGGGGGGTAAATATAGGCGAAGGGGGCACCGAGAGGGGTCACAGGGCAGCCAGGAGGCTCCCTGGCGCGGCCTAGGGTGGGGCCGCGCCAGGGACTCTTCTGGAGTCCCTGTGGTGTCCCCCCCCCCCTTCCCTCCTTAGGTGTTTCCGGAAGCTTTCGTGTCGCTGATTTATTATCTGATTTTTCCGGATTTTTTGGAGCACTTTTAATGGCCGGAAAACCTGGAATACAAAAACAGCAACTGGCAGCTGGGTGCACTGGGTTAATAGATTAGTCCAAATATGCTCAAAAGTGTATGAAAATTCAAGCAAATCATGGCAAAGTCACACAAAACATGCATGGAGCAAGCAGAAATTATAGATACGTTTGGGAGGTATCACTCACCAAACTACTAGCAAATAGATTGCAATATGTGATACTTGATCTGGTGCATGCCAACCAATATGGCTTTCTTAAGTCCAGATCTATTGAAGATTGTATTGATTGGGCTTATGAATACCTCTACCAATGTCATAAAAGAAAAAAGTCTACTGTTGTCCTAAAATTGGAGTTTGAGAAAGCCTTCGATACAATGGAACATGGCGTGATTCTGACAATACTCAAGAGGAAAGGTTTTGGTGTTAAATGGTGCTATTGGGTGGAAGAGATCCTTTCCTCCGCCACTTCGGCAATGTTGCTCAATGGTATTCCTGGGGCCTCTTTTAAATGTTGTATAGGGGTTAGACAAGGTTATCCACTCTCCCCTCTACTATTTGTGTTGGCTGCAAACTTCTTACAAACCATATTGAATGATGCAATGCACCAAAATCGGGTTATTGCACCTTTGCAGATCCCTTCTTTCCCTGATTACCCTATTCTTCAATATGTTGACGACACACTGATTTTGGGCCCTGCTTGTGCTGATCAAATGCAGACTCTAAAGGATTTGATTAATAAATTTTCCCTTGCATCTGGGCTTAAAGTGAACTACTCTAAATCCAATATCTATCCCATTCATATTAATGAGGATAATTTGGACCAGATTTCTTCTATATTGGGTTGTGATGTTGGCACCTTTCCTTTCACCTACTTGGGCACACCTTTGAGTTATTCAAAACCAAAGATGGAGCATTTCATGTTTATAATTGAAAGGATTCAAAAGAGACTATCTGCTTGTTCTCAGTTCCTTAGTTATGATGGCAGACTACTAATGATCAATGCAGTATTCTCTTCCCTTCCCACTTATACCATGAGCAACATCCTCCTCTATAAAGGCATCATTGATCAAATTGATAAGTACAGAAGACACTTTTTCTGGCGTGGGAAAGATTTAGAAAAACGGAACACACCCCTTGCTACTTGGGAGCTAGTCTGTCGGCCTAAGACAAAGGAAGGTTTAGGTATTCTTAACATGGAGAAACAAAACCAAAGTATTTTGATGAAAATGGTTCACAAATTTATGAACCACTCGGACGTTCCTAGGGTTCATTTCATTTGGGATTTTTACTATCGGCATGGAGGCATACAGGTCATCACACAAAACTGCTCATTCTGGTGGCGAGATTGCCTCAAAATGATGGATATCTACAAGAAATTGCATACTTGCACTGTGCACAATGGTAGCACGGTGAACTTCTGGCATGACAACTAGGACTCTCACCCCAAAAAGGATTTATGGCCCCATCTTTTCTCTTACTCTAAAGGGCCGAACATATCCTTACTAACCTTTTTTAAATTTAGATGATTCTTCTGAACATTTTCATCTTCCTTTATCCGTGGAGGCTTTTGAACAGTTTAAGGCACTGTTGTTATGCTATTCTGAGAGGCATCTAAGTGAGAATCAAGATGAGTGGACCCTTTCGGGAGGCAAGAGCGCTCTTCAGGTATCAAAGATATATTCATTACTCTCGACTTTTCAAGATCCACCTGCCAAATTTTCGTGGTTATGGAAGACTTGCTGCCAGCTCAAGCACAAGATCTTCTTCTGGCTTTTGTTGCATAATCGACAGAATACTAGAGCTATGCTCATGCGCAAGAGCTTCTTCATTCCAGACTATAGTTCTGTCTTATGCAGTTAGGGTACTCTTGAAACTAGAGATCATCTCTTTTTTCATTGTCCTTTTGCATCCCACTGTTATAAATATTTATGTCCAACCTGGCACTCACCTCATAGCACTCTCACTGAGGAAATTGCTCATGTCAAGAAACTACTCAAGGTCCCTTTTGCTATGGAAGTGATTATCTTAGTCTGTTGGGCAATTTGGACCACGGGAAATGACTGGATCTTCAAGGACATTTCACCAAGTCTTTACAGATGTCGAGCCAAGTTCAAGGCTGAGATGACATGGCTAACCTTTAGGGCAAAGCGGAAGGCATATGGTGGAATGCAAGACTGGGTGGATGCTTTCCAATAGTGGTTTTGTGTATACCATTGATGGATGTAATTTTGTGTGCTTTTGTTGTTTTGGCAGTTTTGACAATTTAGGCTGCATATAGTTTTATACTTTTGTATAGCTTTATTTTACCTTTCTTAGACTTTGTGTCATTTATTTAAAAATTAATAAAAATAACACATCAGAGTCCTACTATTTTCCTTTAAAAGCTTTACACCGCTAAACGGTACCGCTAAGATACCTTACACACCATATTAAAAAGTGCATCGCGAGAACCGCACACAAAATTTAGGATTGACGATAACGCCTTTAAGGAAACAATATCGGTAGCTTGGGCAGGGACGGGGGTGAACTGAAGTGATAGGAGCGATATCGATACGTGTACGTGCCAGCACAGCAGCAACTGAATACGGTGAAAGGTGGGTGTCGGCAGCATGCATGCCGCAAGAGGCGAAAAGATGAAATATTGAAATGAGCAACTCATAAAAATAAATAAAGAATATTGAAATGAGGTGCGGTGGCGGTGCCCGGCACAGGTACATGTCCGCCTGTCGGCCTGTCTGTCACCCCCGACATCGACCAATCAACCGTCGCAACTCGCAACTCGCAACGGATACGGCGTAGTAATTGCGTATACGGAGTATGATTTTCTTTTTTCTTTATGGTGTGTGAAGTGGAGTGCAATGATACCTGCGTGTGTGGCGCACGTAGCAGCTGCGGCTCGATTCCACCACCTGCCGGGATGGATGGTCATGACCCGTGGTTTTTTCACGTTTTGTGTTTGCAACTTTGCATACTGACCTGATTTACTTGGATTAGCAATAAAATACGAATCTATGTAAGACTAATCCTTTTTTGGATTCGTCTATTCTCTACGATGGTGGATTTGCATGAAAGGAAATCCTGATGCATCGACTTCGGCTAATAGATACTTACTTCATACCTAAATAGAAGCAATGTAAACGAAAATTCCGATTGAAGGACGAGCTCCGGTGCTCTCGCCATTTGGACCCATTGAATGAGAGCGTTCACATGTGTTCCCACGGACACCGGCTCATATAGCACATGTATTTACTTATTTATGTGCACCCGTATAGAGACTGTATTGGATAGTGTTGGCACTGTAAAGACCGTATTGAATAGTGTTGTGCTGCAATGCTCGTCTTCACACTCGCAATGTGTTGTGTGAATCTACCATGCACCGCTTCCTGCCGGAAAAAAGTTCTCCCCAGAATCGAGGCCATTTGTATCTAAAGAGTCAACCTGTTGCTGTTGTGTCTATCACATATCACGAACACAAAAATATTTCGCGCATTTCAAATCAGACTTGAGTGCGGTCTTTAGAATTCCAGCAATAGTTTACAATATGTTATCACCATCACCTCTAGTGAACGGCTGAACATTTATATTCAAAATAAATCTACAACATTGATAATGTGCCCTACGTTGCGCAACGACATATACAGTTGTTTGGCGCACAAGTGAGCTCGTCGGGTTAGTAAGAATTAGAATTTATGAAACCACGTACGCGAAAATGGCAAATGGAGGACGAGCTCGATCCAGTGAGCCCTTCAAAATGCAAAACCCAAAATTAATGAAATTTTGTACTTTTACATTTCAAAAAATTCTGAAAAAAAACACAAAGATAGATGAAGTCGCAATGCATAAATGTGTAAAATTTCAGGACAAAAACCTAAAAAATAAGGGCTGTGCAAAAACAAAAGTAAATCTAAGGTTTTTTAACATAGAGTACTCTTCATCCTTTCATACCATGAATTTGTCTTTTTTGTGTAGATCACATTTCAAAGTATTTCATCCTAAAATTTTACAAGCATGCACCTCACATCCTTGTTTACTTGTACAAAAAAATTCAGGTTTTTTTTTTTGAAAACTTTAAAACAGATTTGCCTGCAGGGTTGAGCAACTTTGGCTTCCAACCTTTTATCTTGCTTGAGTATTTGTTAATGAGTGGGCGAAATTAGGTCATCAGACACCACTCAGTAATTTCACCATATTCCAATACATCCCAGCTGTTAGCAAGTCATGTTCCAGTCAATTACTCACTGATAGGAAGCCTACCTTTTACTAATTTGACACGGTCGCTGCAAGTGTTTCTCCGGTGCCCTTGAAAGCATCGTGTGCCATTGAATCACCCAGATGTGCGTCCAAGGGCAGCACTTGTACAATTTTCGTATTGCGTCCCCTCCCAGCTGTATTCGTAACTGGCACTCTGACGCAATAACGTGTGCTTGTAGCAGTACCAACGGCTTTTCCGGCCAGAAAGCGTGGGCCTGGCACCGAGAGCAGTGCTACCCGGGCGCCAAAAATCCATTCTCCAATGTAAACTCAATTCAAAAGTTAATTATTTTTATATATATATAACTACTAACAGCTACATTGTCTAATAAATACTACTTCTATGACTGATATAGATTTGGTATTGTCTATCTTCATATTTTTATATATATATATGTGTGATCAAATTTAAAATAGCATTGATCTTTCAACTAAGTTCTTATGCATCTATATTGATACGAAGGGGGTAGGTTTGTGTTTTTGTAGGTAGAGTATATTAGTGTTTTAGTCCACACATGGGCGTTGTAGAAGGATAAAGAGGGTTTGGTAAAATCGTTGATGTATTGCTTGAGTCTTTTGGACATACTACCTTCTTTCCGGTTTATAAGGATTGCGCGTATCTTTAGGTTGACAAATAAACCAACGTAATACAAGTTATATATCATAAAAATACACTATTAGAAACTTCAAATCGTATACTTTCTAATGGTATAATTTTTAGACTATACAACTCATTTCATGTTGGTCAAATTATAGATCTAGAAATACGTGCAAGGCTTATAAACCGGAAAGGAGGTAGTATATATATATATACAAGTACAATGATCTACTTAAAGTACAAGTCAAGGTAGAATAAAATTCTACGTTATCTATGTTTCCTAATATTCATGATAGTCAACAGGCATTATTACTTGGGCGAATGAAAAGACTTCATCTTTGAGTCCATCTTTCGAGCTTCGATCCTCCTTGAGTATTTGTAGGGACGGATTCGATAGAGCGTCGACATTCATGTCGGCAACCCGAAGTCGCGAGATTAGGATTTCTCGAGCGCACGTGGCGGCGACATTTGATGTCAACTTCTTCGGATTGATTCGAGGATTCAACGACGCCGTCGACCGTTTCAAGGTATTGGTCCTTATGGGTACGTGCACAAAGACTTTTCGATTATCATTGATAATGTCATGCAATCTTCGGTATGGGTGCGGGGACAGTGGCACTTCTGGCCATTCGGTAATCCAGGAACTTTTATGTACTTTATACTTATCGTGAACCTCTATTGATCTACGTCCTTTAAAAAAAAGTTCAATATTTTTGTTTCACTATAAGGTTAGTTTAATCCCAAATTAGATGAAAATATAGCTTTGTCCGGATTAAATTAATCCTTTGAAATCCAAAAATATTTCTAGAGACATTTAATGTTAGTTCAAACTTTTATTACATATAAGTTAATGTGAAATTTTGTAGGGCCTATTTTTTGCGGGTAAACTTATATAACTCAAAAAAAAAGAGGGATACAATCAATGTTGCTCAGCTTAATGGCTTTCTAAGGTCCAGAACTTAACCATGTCATAGGTCCATCCTATAATCGAGCAAAGTTTGCCAAAGAGTTATTAACCCTATTTTGATTACGACGGATATGACTATAGTAGTTCTATGAAGGCTCATCAGGTGCCTAATTTTCCCCCACCTTGGAGAAATATAAGGATCTATCAATGTCGCCATACTGAATCATTTCACAACCACAAAAGAGTCAAACTCAATAGTCAATGGTAGCTCATACCACATCGACGCTTGAGAGAGTCCTTCCAAGCATGCTCCTAGCTATGCTTCTAGTGCTTTCAAGCAGCAATAGAGTAGTCTACGGGCCAAAAGGATTACAGAACCATGTTCATCTCTTAAAACCATCCCAAAACCAGACCATCCATCAAGGAGCCATCACAATTAAGCTTTACCCAACCCTGAACTGGAGATACCCATTGTAGTAGGTTAGCATTGATTTTAATTATGTGGAACCACAGAAATTCCAACGGGAGTCTTACCCTTTAATGCGTCATCCAATGGTGCATTCTTGATACACAAGATTGATTCCAGATAGTTGCAAAAGAAGTGTGTTGATGCTTCAGAAGGAGGCGGAATATTTTCATGTGTTATCTCATTTCGAACATACCAACTCCTCCATAGTACCATTAAGACCATGCTTCTGGTAATATCAGAAAGGTTGTCTAGCAAATGATAATTGGACAGCATAATCCATAGTTCCACAGACTTTGGGCAGACGAGAAAGGGATGTAAATTATCCCCGACACCTTTACTGCAGATAGGACAACAAGAGGACGTTTCTAGGGCCTCTTTAGTTTTAAAAAAGTTTCATGAATTTTCTAGGATTGTATATATTTAGAAGAAAAAACCCATTGGATCATGTTTGATTAAAATCATCAAAATTACTCGTATGGTTTATATTCAAACTCGTAGGTTTTTAATTAGGGTTAATCTCATATAATTTTTCCTTTGTTTCATGTGTTTTTGTTGTTGCACAACCAAACAACATCAGTGCCACATTATTGTACTTTAAATTCTTGTAGGATATGACTAGCAATGACATCCAATTTCTACCTTCTCTTATTTCAACATTTGGAAGATCCTACATACCAAAGAGTCATACTTGCTCTAGTTTGGGAGATTTGTTGCTTCACACGAGATAATGATGTGTCTCCTCTCGAGTACAATATTCTTTTGTTTAAGTATATGTCAGTGGAAATAAGATAACAATGTCCTTCACATTTCACAAATATAAATGGTTTAGACATGTAATTTTAATATTTCGAATATTGAATACATTGATTCTTCGTAAATTAAGAATATTAAGAGAAGTTTGACAACTCACTTTCCTGGAATCTTAATTTTTGGTCAAATTCTTAGACCACCATGTCACGTGAGACTGATATAATCTCATTTCACTACAGTATTAAGTAGTCAACAAATAGGCCAAAGCCAATTGTGAAATAAAAAAAATCTGCATTACAAAAGATAATTTCCTCTATTAAATGTAAATAAGATATATCTCTACAACACTACTGAACCTTAGAAGTACTAAACTAAAAGGGGCCAACCCTCTAGAAAGAAGACAAGAAAGTATTTTTTTTCAAATGGAAATTGATTTTTTTCATCGCTATGTAGATGTAGTGGTCATTAGTTGTTGCCATCTAGTTCTTACGACGAGGACTTGGAAAATCAATTAGAGGCTCAAGCGTATTGAAGTGAATTAACAAAAGATAAATACAAATATCACAGAACTAAAGGACCCCCAAAAAACATATCCCATGTAAATATGCAATTTCACATGAAAATATGTGCAATAGTTTTCTTAAAAATGTAAGCACCCAGTTATATTTGTAAAGTCAAAATGGATCATTCTGTAAAGAAGATAAATGGTCAAGTCATTGGAAATGGAACATTTTTTATAAACCATCTGTTTGGGGCATAAAAATGCCAATGAGAAGCTTTTGAAGATGTGTGATAATTGGATCTTTGTTTCAACTAGTAATCGTGTGCGCCCCACGTATAAATTTAGACACAAAATTCTATGACATGGGAATTTATTTCGAGAATTGGAAGATAATTTATGTCATGCCATCAAAAGAAATATATGGAAACACATTTCACATTGTGCAAACCCAAAAGTGCACATGGAAATAAGAGCAATTTTAGGCTTCAAGAAGTGAAAACTATAGAGTTGAACTTTTCTAAAGTCCAAATTGTACAAAAAGTTATTACATGCAACTTCAGGTTTCAAAATGTGCAAATTACTTATTTTTGCATTTTTAACAAAAAAAAATATACAAGAAACAGATACATGTGATTTAGGGTTTCAAGCCCAGACCAACCAATTCCACATTTTAAAACCTAAAATTACAAAAGGTGGTTTAAGAATGCAACTACCCAACTACATATTTTCAATGCTAAATTTGCATGATCGGGAAATAGGAACTAAGTTATACAAATAAAAATGTTGGCTAAAAGACTATATAGTTTGCCAAATAAAAATACGAAACTAAAAAATTGTATGTGTGTAATAATGATTATTAAAAGCCACAACTGCATAAATCTAAAAGTAAATGACTATATAACCAAATTGATAGAAGACCTCTAGGAAACCAACAAGCAAGCCCAAACAATAAAGCACGAAAAAAATTGAGTTCCGCAAATCACGGAACAACATGTAAATCGATTTTGATTTCAACTCAATGCCATGCCATTGTATTTAGCAGAAGATCAATAAATAAACTCAAACCTAGATGATCATATGAAACTTTACAATGCCAATGGGTTTGTTCCTACCTAGTTTCATGTACTTGTAAAATTTTGGTTTTGCTACGTCTCAATCGATAAAGATTTTCTTAAATCTCAATCGATGAAATGCAATTGTGCGGAAGGTGCTAATTTCAGTGTTTATTACCTACTATATCACTATTCTGAATCGATTGAGACTTAAGAAAATTTGTTATGACCTAGATGAACGCGTGAGGCGTTTTGGCTCTCGGGCTCCATGCAGCCCGATTTAAAAAAAATTGAAATTGAAATTTTTCGATGGCAAAAAAATCTGAAAACAAGTATGCAAGTATGTGAGGATGTAATGTACATGTGCGTAAAATTTCACGATGAAATACCTTGAATTGCGGCCTGTGCAAAAAAGACAAATTCATGATCTGGGAACATGAATAGTATCATGTGTTAACAAGCCTTAGATTTTTTTATTTTTGCACAACCCTCATTTCAATGTATTTTCTTCTGAAAATTTACACACTTGTCAGTCATGGCTCCATGTATATCTGTATTTTCTTTAGAATTTACTCTCATAGTGGTCAGTGTCATGTGAGTAGTAACATAGAGAGGTTCATTAATTACCTTGTAGACTCATTTTACATTGAGAACCGTTATATGATGGTAACATATTATGTTACTCTATTCATCTCCTCTTTAATTGCTTTCCACATCATCTTTTTGCCCTATGTGGCATCTATATTACTCCTACTACCTATGTTACTCCCACTATAAGCAATCTAAGGCTACTCATAGTGAAGAGTAACTTAGACTAGTAACATACATATGTTACTAGTCTATGTTACTACCTTCATAGTGGGTAGTGTCATAGAGGTAGTAATATAGAGACCTTATTTATTATCTTTATAGACTTATTTAGCATTGGGAAGCGCTATGTGATGGTAACATATTATGTTACTCTATTTGCTTCTCTCTTCATTAATTATGCGCCACATCATCGTTTTCGCTTATGTGGCATCATGTTACTATCTACGTTACTCCCACTATGAGGGTTCTCCCAATGCATTGTTTCTTAGCACGGTATCATAAGAGCAATAAAAATTTAAGATACAACCCCCACAAAGCATTGTTTCTTATATGTTGTATCTTATTTAATGATTTTAGTTCCATGCATAAATATGATTGGTTTAACCATGCTTTTTGCATATGGCCACGTGCAAGGATTGTATCTTAGCTAAGATATGACCTCCATCTCTTTCTTCATTAAATATCATGCCACATAAGCAAAATGTCTATGATTATGTGCTAAGATACAAGCTTTGGGAGTGCCCTGAGTAGTCTAACACTCAGCACAGATACCAAGGAAGGATTTGTCTTGAATTTTTTTGACTATTTTGCCCTTAAGGGCACTCCCAATGCTTGTATCTTAGCACGTAATCATAAGCATTTTGCTTATATGGCATACTATTTAATGAAGAAAGAGAGGAATGTTGGACTCCCTCCGTCACGGTTTAGAAGACACGTTTGGAAAATCTCTGGAACCAAGGTAGTCACCGATTGGTTGTGAGATGTAGTAGATATAGCATCGATAAATGAATGGAATAGTAGTACTAATTACATTTACATCATGCATGCATCAATTTCATTGGGCGTGAGTAACAAAGAATTGAGAGGATGCATGCATACATGAGTGAAGTAGTAGTACTAATTAATAGGACTAATTGCATCCGCGCCTTAAACATTGTCTATTATGGAAACGCACGCAAGTTTAACTGTGCCTTCTAAACCGTGACGAAGGGAGTATTTTAGATAAGATACAATCCTTGCATGTGGTCATATGCAAAAAGCATGGTTAGACCAATCACATTTATGCATGAAGATAAAATCATTAAATAAGGTACAACTTCTAAGAAACAATGCATTGTAAGGATTGTATCTTAAATTTTTATTACTCCTATGATATTGTGTTAAGAAACAATGCATTGGAAAAGCCCTAAGCTGATGTGATCGGCATTAGATACGGGGAGCAGGCGCTATTAATGTCGTATGAAAGGATTGGCTCGCTGCTCCTGTGCCTCGTTCCGCTCTTTTCACCCCGCATGCATCTAATCCCTTTTCTGCGTGCAACGCTTTAATAGTGCTGGACTAATTGCTAGAAGAAGGAAGGGGCGGTTAGGAAAATAGTGCTTGGTCTGGCTTACGCGCAGAGTAAATAGGAAAAAATTATAGAAAGTTATGCGCAAAGTATTTAGAATCGAAGGGAATACTACTTATAATACTAAGTTATGATAGTATGCATTATAAAGGTAGTATTATACATTAATATTATATGCATGATACTAATTTTATGATACTACCGTTGCGGGTGAAAGGTCTTATATTGGCAGACAACACACACGCATGGGAAGGAAAATGATGCATGTGATGGAAGCAAATTAAGCTAGGAAGAGAGTAACTAAACTAACGGTGGTTTGCCCCCCGAGGCAAAATTACTCCGCGTAGGAGGCAAAAGAGGAAGCACTTTTCGGAGTAGTTTTTACTCCAAAGGCGTGCGTGCATGTTTTACCTAGCTTAAGGTTCTTTTGCTTAGCTAGGCAAGCATTGCTGCTTTCACCACACACGCCAAAAGTTGTCGAGGGAACTACTCGATCGAGCGAGCCGTCTCGAGGTGGGCAAGGACGCATTTTGACGACAATGCATGCCATAAAGAATGTACTGCTTCGATCCGCAAGCATGAAGAAATATCTAGTCGAGCGTGCACTTTTCGCGGCAGCCGCTAGTGTCACATATGCACGCACGCACACACGAACATGACTGAAAGCTTCGTTTTTTTTAAACGATGGCAAAAGCTTAATTAAAAGAGAATCAAAGTTGCTCGGTTAATTAAGGAAAACCGAGCGAAAATCCTCACAATTGCTGAGCGGCACTCCTAAGATACCTTGTCGAGAACGCATGCAGGCATCCTCGGCATCACACCACCCCTCAGACATCATCATCAACCCTTGCTAGAACATACAACCAAACAACGCAGCTCCGACTCTGGTGGAGAACTCTGAAGGACAGAAGCCGGCACGTTAGGCGCCACGAAAGATCACCGAAAGGTCCATCTGCAACCAATCATCGTATACCATAGGGCCTCGCCACAGCGGCTTCGACTTCACAACAACAAGATAAACCGAGGCAAACCCGCAGACACGCCGAAGAAGAGCCGGCTATCTCAACCAGTGCCTTGTCGCCGACATCATTCACACCGTCATCGTTGGCACAGAAGTGGTCGATGCCGTCAAAATCCCGGGGCCGCCGCCCCGACGTCCACCGATCACGCCATGCTCTGCGCAGCCCACCAGCACCACCTTCCGGGGCCGCCGCCCCAACATGCCACAACCCGCACTCGAGCTGCAACGCCGCACGACACGGAAGCACGCAGCCCATGCTGCACAGGACGACCGCACGCAGACCACGAACGCCGCACCGCCTCCGGGGCCGCCGCCTCGACGTAACATCCAACCGCTCCCACTGGAGCGCGTCGACCGGACCGACAAACCTTCCATCCAAGTGCCTCAAGGTTGCCATCCACACGAAGGCCGAGTCGATGCCCGCGTCATGGGGCCGGCTCGCGCATCGCTTTCTGAGGCCGCCGCCTCGACTTACAGCAACCGTCCGGGGCCGCCGCCCCGGCATCCACCAGCCGGACGCAGAAGAGAGCCAAGCGCAACAAAACAGTAGCTAGCTCTCCCAAGCAACGCCCCCAAGGGGGAAACGCCGTTGTGCAAACGGAAATAGGAATAAGTACTTTTTTTATAATCGAGGAATAATTACTTGAAAATTGGGTGTGTGTTAGGAGCATTTTTAACGTCGATCTTTAAAATAGATACCTCATCGGTCTGTAGATCAAAGAGGATCAATTCACAAACATTCATGCTGAAGTCGATCATCAAATCTTAACCGTGAAAATTCGTTAGAAGTTCATTGAGAAATTATAAGGATCGGATAAATTCAAACGAAATTCATTAAAATTTGGTCATAATTTACATACGGATGATATTTGATCTGCTGAACTAGTTTAATATTTAACTAAAAAAAACTATTCGAACTCCAGGGCGTTGCAGTCCACTTCCATATCATCGGTTGACTCATCGTTGTCCTCCAAGTCGTTGATACTGGCTTGTTGCTCGCGGAGGCGTCGCCGATTCACTTGCACCCAACGCTTTGACTAAATGGAGTTAAGGTTCACCTTTTGCTCCATCGTGACGGGATTTGCCAAGATGGCTGCCTCGACGGCGGGCCTATCACGTGCCTCCCCGGGTGAACTAACACCAACACGTCGGAATGAGCTCCTCCTACTCCTCCTCAGGGCCCGACGTGTTTTACTGATTCATCGGCGCGTCGTCCTCCAGCGACGCCTCCAATTGCATTGGCGCGTCATCCTCCGCTTCCATGCTTCGAAGCTCCTCCTCCTCTCTTAGGAGCTCCGCTCGCCTAGCAAAAGTTAGCATCTTGTATGTCGTGATCTTAGAGCAGACCATGGAGAGATATGTGACTGATGAGTTTGAACGCAGACATGTTTGGGTGTGGTTGAATGACTACGCAGGCTTGTCGCATTGTTTAATATTAGTCGCGGGTAGGCGAACGGGTGGCCAGCCAACTTCAATGTGGCCAGAGACCGCCGGGGGGGGGGGGGTAGACTTTTCGATCACCATGCCCGCATTTAAGTGGCGTCGTCGCTTCGAAGTCGCCCTGTTGCATCTTTGATATTGAACACGCTTGGAAAACGAAGCGAACTAACGGCATCGTCGCCCCTGGAAATCATCCCGTCACATCTCTCCGGCATTGAACGTGCATATGGAGAATGGACATTTGATCGGCCTCATCCAGTATCGCCTCTCTGACAATGAACGACATGGCAACCGCTTCGCGTGTGAAAAATTTTATTTACCATGGAAGGACTTTGGGTGGAACATGAGTGTCAAGCGAGGATGTGGCAGTGATCCGAACTCCGACAAAGCCCCCCCCCCTCCGCGTTTGAATCAGATTTATGGGAAAACGAAGATGCTTTCCGCCCACGGACGGATATAAACCCGCATTGAATAGAAAAATTGATTGAATAACCTAATTCAAACAGTTGCGAAAAGTTGAAGGATCAACGTTAAAAATACCCTAAACCCTTGCTACCAAAAAGGTTGCGGCCGGATTGAAAACGGTCCCATATTTCATCTTCTCTCTCCTGTGAAAATCCTCAAAATCGTTCGATCTCGGAGCTATGCCTAACCATGATGCTGCCGCACGCCGAAAATGCCCTATCCTTCTTTGAACAGTTTGTTGCCCACAATACATTTTTCCCGCTCAAAGGGATTGAAACAAAGGTCATATTGCAAAATATATCCTATTGCGAATTGCTGCGGGCCATCCGATATAAAAATAATAATTCAATGTCGTGAAGCGGTGGACGACGTGAGAAAATCAATTGGCTGAGTGAAATCATTTTCAATTATGAAAACCAAAATTTTATATAAAAGGAAAAAAGTATGCCTACGTACAAAAGCAAAATAAAATAGGCTCAACGCCCCAGGTCGACGACTGAGGGTCACTTATCCACTCCTTACTTAGTTTATTTTAAACGAACACCCTCAAAGATCTGTTATATATTTGGATTATGGTGTTTGGACCTTTTAACTATCCAATTAAGACTTTAACATGTTCACAGATTTATTCATATGTTTTTTTACTAATATATTGGTAGAAATCTTGTGATGATTTTGCATCAGTTAAAAAGTTCGCAAGTAACCACATGGCCCTTTTTTCTCTCTCCTTTCAACAACCACATGTCCTCATAGTTACTGTGTTCTGCAGATCTTTTCTTTCGATGCAGATTTACCGTTCGGTTTTGGAGGTCGATAATACAAAATTTTGACATTGAAGACATATACATCGGCACTTGGCACTTGGAGGAGTCACTGGCAAGTTGGTGGGCAAGGGTTAAAGAAATGGGCAACACGTTTAAAACAACCATGGCCTCTCTCACGATTCATATCTCTTGGATCATTTGTAATGAGAGAAATGTGCAGATCATTCGAAACAAGTCCTCCTAACCAGTGATTCTCCTCAACAACATCATAGAGGAGGCAAAGATTTGGATGACGGCGGGTGCATAGAAATTAGGAAATGTTGTAATGCGAGAGGAACTACCATGCGTGACTTGTAGGGCACTTGTAACAAAACAATACTCTATCTCCTTATTTAATAGATGAGGTAAATCTTTTGCTTCCATTTTAAAAAAAATTGTGCTTCATCTTGTAGGTTCGTCTGATCCATCGACGCGGTTCGCGAATGAATATGTGTCTGTTCTAGGGATTAGTGGGATTAGTGTTCGAGATGCCCATAGCTCACCTAGGATGGATTCACATCCATCCACCCCCAGTCAGTGTGGTTTTAGTGTTGCGGCGGCCTTAGCACAACTCCAGGAATCACCTAATGGATGTCATCAAATGTCCGCGGATACATTGAAACGTGTCCATGGACTACGAACGTGACTTCGGTCATCCAAGCCTAGTCACTATGTCTGATCAATTTTGTATGATTCAAACAAAATTATGGACATAATTTACATGAATGAAGATGATATATAGAAAGTTCAATATTTTACATGTCAAATAGGTAAAATTTAACAAGTTTCAATTGAAATTTAAACTAAACTACACTAAAGTGCGGACTAAATAGGCGAGGTATCGAACCGTGACCTCGTAGGCATGGCATCCTTGGCCACATGCACATCTCTCGTTGTTCGTGCCATCATTGCCGCTACACGAGCCATCGTGATTGTCGTCCTTAAAGATGCAGCATGCATGCCGCTAGGCGTTGCAACATCCCTTGTTGGTTGCTTGCGGCACAGTCGCTTGGTTGTATCAGTCCGGCGCAAACGCTCGTCAGGGTCCATCTAGCGGCGATGATTGGCTATGAACTCCACCTTGCACTAGGATCTGGAGCTCCCATCGGGTTTGGAGGACCGCGTTGCGGCTTCGACCTTGGAGCTCTATAAGTTGCACTCTTTCCGGCTTCTTGGGCTCGTCGTTGTTTTGATGGCTCCGATATCGTCGATTCCAGTTCATGCATGTGTTTCCTCAAATTCTGGCTGACCGACTTGCTAGTTGTCATCGCATCATGTGTGATGGATCTTTGTGCTCTGTTGTCGCCATCCATGGACACTACCTCTCGCCTTGCCCCTCATCCACTAGATCAATGTTCGCGAGTCTTGTGGCGATTGTTGCCACCTTCGGCAATCGGCGTAGCTCCTCTTCTGACCATGACGACCCTAGCTGGCGACCTACTTCATGTCCTCGGATTCTGTCCCGCGGCTTTATGATTGTTCGAACTTCGTCAACGGAGAAATTCCTGCTCGGCTTGTTAATGCTGGCAGCGGCCATACATGCGGATATCGTCTACTTCCTAAAGGTGCTAACATGACCACTTGGCATGCCCCTCCTTGAGAAGGGGGGAAACCCCGGGTCACGTCTTTCATATCGGATAGCAGCGACGTCACAATGTTGTTCCCCTTTATAAAGGCGCCATCGTGCTTTTTTGTGTCCTATTCGATATTGGATTTCGAGTTTTGGTATATTGTTTTGGATTGGGGTAGTTTCTCTTGGTCAGTTGTAGTTTATCACGGAGTTGTAACATCTCTTTGGGCTGAGCATTTTATATCTCTCTACTCTGGGTATCATGTTTACGTCATACCGTGGTCGTGCCATGTATTGCTTTTTTTTGGTAAAGGGCAGTTTTATTAACTTGAGATGTAGCATCAAGCGGATATAAAACAAATGAGCAAACACCTGACCTCAGCATAGCTAGGATGCACACAGCTAAAATCCTACAGTCTGACTAAAAGATAACAACAATAGTAAAGCCATAAAAACCGTCATTCAATCCATGTATCGTACCTTCTTTTTGTAGTCATGTTAACTTCTTGTACAAATGAAATGATATTCAAGCTTTGCATATTCGTACGAATACTCAAGCTTTGTTAAGGAAGAATTTCTTCCTAAAAAAACAAGGAAGATTTTGCACAGAGCATGCTAGCAGCATCTACGTCCTCAAATGGACCTATCAACCGGATGACCAAGGTTTTTTACTACATTATCAGCAGCAAAGCAGCGACTAGCCAGCCATTTAATTTCCATGGCACTCATCTTACATGGAGCTTGCATGGTTTGGACGATTACAAATTCGTTCGTCTTCAGAGAAACTCGTCCTAGCTAATCTGTTCCACTGCCTCCGAGAGTTCAAAAAGAAACTAGATTTGGTTTTTCTCAGAGCCAACCGCAAGGCGTACTAAAGCTTTCATTTTTAATTTGTGCGCAAGCCTTTCTTCAGATGATCCTCCTTTTCTTCTGTTTTGGCGCACGAAAAAAGGTCACTGGATCATCGCGGATGCTTCCTCCGATTGCAGTACCGCGAGAACATATCCCACTTCGCGACACAACCCGGAAAAAGAAGGGAGATCTGCCTGCTCTCTGCATGGGAATATTAGGTGAGATCTCTTTCACCTTTTCTTCGTTGCCAAATTCCGACCAAGCACAGAATATATTCCCTCCAGGATCCATCGATCAGCCGGCTAATGTTGAATGTGTGTCTCTTATCTCATCATTGAGCTTCATTGGGGCGCATAATTTAAGCACCAACCGGATTCACCTGTCGGGTGGAATGTGGTCTAGCTTAGTGGTACTAGGCATATGTTTTACTATCAAGTTGGGTAGGAGGAATCCATAAGCGCGTTTCAATATTTCATCATTCATAAGAACTTGATCGTCACATTTAGTCAAACTTCAGGGAACTGGGTAGGAGATAGGGCGTATCATGCACATGGAGGTTCGGTCACAGTTCATTGCATGAGATTATAACATTTTGAGCATTTAATAAATGGTATTAAACGCCTTTTGCGGGTTATCTGCTTGTAGTGGAAGTATCATAAGAATGCAATATTATCTAAGAAAAATAAATAGAGATAGCACTATGATACTATGCAATGTGAGGAGATAATAGTTAAAGTGATATCTCATAAGAATGCAATGGTGGCTTTGTCGAACCCCCACTACACCGCAAATACGGTGACTACATTGGTGCAGCCGACTGGTGGGACCCCTTGGTGGTTAACCGGGGCGTATGGGCCTTAGGGCTCGGCGGCGAAAGCTGAGTTCCTTCAGGAACTGGTGGAGGTGCGTGACCTGCATGCTGGCCCGTGGGCCATAGTAGGGGATTTTAACCTGTTGGTGGATCCTGCGGACAAGAATAATGGGCTGATCAACCGTAGACTACTGGCTCGGTTTCAAGCGAGAATGAATAGGCTCGAGGTGAAGGAGGTGTATATCAACGGGCGCAAGTACACCTGGCCGAATGAGAGACAATAGCCCACCCTCGCGACCACGTTCTCACGACCAATTGTTGGGATGACCTACATCCAGCGTGCCTCCTCACAACCCTGGGTTCTGCGGTCTCGGATCACCGCCCCATGCTGTTGGACCTCAACGCAGATTTTCGGCAGGGCAAACGCTTTCGGTTCGAGGCGTTCTGGCCAAAGGCGGAGGGTTTCTTCAACACGGTCAAGCTGGCATGGGGTTCGGTTCCTTCGACGGGCAACACCTATGTCGCCATGGACAATAAGTTGCGAGCCATCGCCCGAGCGTTGCAGAGATGGAGCGAAAAGTGGATCGGAAATGTGTGCCTGCAGATTCTGATAGCTTTGGAGGTGATTGTGCAGCTGAATAAGGTCATGGACACTCGACAACTCTCGCGGGCGGAGGTGGAGCTGAGGCGGCTTCTCAAGCGGATACTTCTGGGCCTCTGCTCCCTGCAACGCACAATTGCGCGACAGCGATCACGGTTGCTGCAGTTAAGTGAAGGCGAGGCCAATACTGCGTGCTTCCATCGTCAAGCAAGTCGCTGGCAGCGAAAAAACGCGATCCTGGCATTACAGAGCAGAGACCACGTATTTACCGGACATGAGGATATCGCCCAGGAGGTTGATCGGTACTATGGCACTCTCCTGGGGACGGCGCCGGAGCGCCAGCATGCGCTTCAGTTGGGCCGCCTAGGCCTCCCTCGCGTAACCTGGCTCACCTGGAGACCCCCTTTACCGCGGAGGAGATGGAAAAGGTGATCAAGAACATGCCTTTCGACAAAGCGCCGGGACCTGATGGCTTCATGGGGCGGTTCTATGCTACCTGTTGGGACATCATTAGGCCAGACTTCATGCGCGCCTTCGAGTGCTTCTATAGTGGAGATATGCGAGGTCTCCCGGCCATCAACAAGGCCACGGTCTCGCTTTTGCCCAAGAATAGAGGGGCGCTAGACATTAAGGACTTCAGGCCGGTGAGCTCCCGTAAAATCTTCGAAAAATTCCCGTCCAACAGATTGGCGGTCGAGCTCCCGTATCTTGTGGGTAACCATCAGAGCGCGTTTGTGCATGGCAGGACCTTACATGACAACTTCATGCTTGTGCAATGCACTACCCGCAAACTGCATGCGCTCAAGAGGCCTACCTCCCTCATCAAACTCGACATCTCCAAGGCATTCGACTCCGTCCAGTGGCCCTTCATTATTGAGGTCATGCGGGAGATGGGTTTTGGCCTGCGGTGACTTTCGTGGATATGTGGACTCCTGGCAACCTCATCCACTCAGATCATGATCAATGGGATCCCAGGGAAAACGATCTTCAATTGTCGGGGTTTGCGCCAAGGGTATCCCCTGTTGCCGATGATGTCCATTTTGTGCATGGAACCGCGATTCCGTATCGTGGAGTGCGCCTCCCAGGAGGGCTTGTTGGCTCCTTTGGTGCGATCGGGATTGTCCAGGCGACTTTCTATGTTCGCAGATGGTGTTATGCTCTTCGTGCAGCCCAAGGAGGGGGATCTGTTGGCATGTGCATCCATCCTTCAGATGTTTGGACACGCCTCAGGGATGCGCATCAACATGGCGAAGAGCGCCGCCCTCCCCATTTGCTGCTCCCCTGCGGACATGAGGCTAGTCAGGGAGACCTTAGGCTACACCACAGGCTCCTTCCCCACCACCTACCTAGGCCTTCCCCTGGCACTGCACAAGCTGACGGCAGCCCAACTCTCGGGCTTGGTGGATCAGGTGGAAACGCGGCTACCACACTGGAGAGATGTGACTCTACCGAAGAGCAGCAGGCTGATTCTGATCAAGTCAGTCCTCTCAGCCATGCCGGTGCATACTATGTTGGCGATGGAGCTACCGCCCAAGACGATCGGGGCCCTAACGAATATTTTCCGGGGTTTTCTCTGGTGTGGCAGTGCAGAGTCCAGAGGCGTAAACTACTATGTGGCTTAGGACATGGTTTGCAGGCCCCGATGGGCTCGTGGGCTGGGAATCCCCAACTTCCGTTGGATGAACAAGGCACTACAAGCGCGATGGATATGGATCCAACGCACGGATACTTCCAGGCCATGGGCGGAGTTCAGTATCTTTGTGCCCAAGGAGGTTGGGGCGCTCTGCCTAGCGGCCATGAGGATGAAGATTGGGGATGGTAAGAGTGTGCTCTTCTGGGAGGATAGATGACTCCAGGGGACTCGGATTTAGGAATTGGCACCACTTGTCTATGCCAAAGTTCCGACCAGAATTCGGCGCACACGCACGGTCTTCGTGGCGCTCCTTAACAACACCTAGGCGCGGGATCTGGGGCCGGAGATGACTGGAGAGGCTCTGAGGCAGTTCATGGAGTTATGGCCCAGAGTCATGGCAACCTCCCTGACCCCGATGGTGAGGGATAGGACGCGGGAGTCTTGGGAGGGGAGCGGATTATTCTCGGCCAAGTCGGCATACGGAGCAAAGTTCATGGCACTCGAGGTCTCACCCACTGCCGCCTTCACATGGCACTAGAGAGCGCCCTTGCGCCGCCGCTTCTTCGCTTGGCTGGCCCTTATGGATCGGTGTTGGACTTCCGACCGACTTGCACGTCGTGGGTTACCACACTTGTCCAGCTGCCCATTGTGCCGCCAACACGATGAGACCATCCACCATCTGCTGGTGGAGTGTGTCTTCACGACCCAGATCTGGCTGTAGCTATGTGGAGCCCTTGGGGAGGCGGCAACTATGCCGCGGAGGGACGGGTCCCTGCAGGAGTGGTGTGCTGGATTGGCGCATTAGGGACGACGCAGACAAGTGACACGGGCCATTTACGTGCTTGGTATGTGGGAGGTTTGGAAACACCGCAATGCGGTGGTGTTTGAGGGTGTACGCCCTTTGGTGCAATTGGTGCTCGGCCCTCATCGCAAATGAGAGTAAAGCGTGGAGCTGCGTGGGTCTACTCTGTGGACTGCCACTGGACTTTCTCGCGTTAGCAGCTAGGTGGGAGGGTAGGGAGTAATCGGGTTGTGTTAGTCGAGGCGGACGGGGCAGAACCCGCATGTAAACCATGCAAACTCCGCCCTTCATAATTCTTCCCCTTCTTCTATATCATATGATACGCATGCTTGTGCGTATTCGAGAAAAATATATCTTGTGTTATAATACTAGTAGTACACAATACCATCCAGTACCAGAGTTCTATAAAATCGTACAAATTTATATGCACTACACCTTGTAATATAATCACAATGAACTTTTGAGATGAAAGGCTCGATCTGAGCCCGAGATAGAGCTCGATCTTTACCGAATTTTGAAATAACAAAACTATCAACTATACAGGATTACAAACGCACTAACATACAACCGAAGTAAAAAAAGAAGGGAATGCAACCCCCAAAGGAACAGATACATGCATAAAAGAAGATACAACTTAGGGACCTAACAAGGTGTTAGAAGGGGTTGCATCAACGGGAGGAGCTCTTCATCGACGCACCGAAGGCAAAGTGAAGTTGCTCCCACCATAGCAAGCAAGAACACGTGAATGGCGAGCACACTAGGGCAACAATACAACCACTCCAACGCACCTAAGGACACAAAATTGCACCACACACATAGGAAGCAAGCCACAAAATCTAGCCAAAGGATGAGAGCACATTACGAAGACATAGCGAGCAATGGGCAACAGAGCCATAAGGAGGGTCGAGCCACGCCAAGACCAATGACACACATCACCAATGAGACCAATTCATCATAGAGGGGACCACTGTCCCCTCTCGCCAAGACCGAGGGTGTCGACCCACCGGACAAACCAAACCACATAAAGAAGGTAGCGAAGCGACTTGAGGAGGGCACCGATCCTCCACAGTGAGGAGTGATACGTCCCAAACGTACCTATAATTTATGATTGCGCCATGCATGTTTTGTGTGACTTTGCCATGATTTGCTTGAACTTTCATACACTTTTGAGAATATTTGGACTAATCTATTAACTCAGTGCACCCAGCTGCCAGTTGTTGTTTTCTGCTGTTTTGTATTTCAGGTTTTCCGGCCATTAAAAGTGCTCCAAAAAATCCGGAAAAATCAGATAAAAAATCAGTGACCCGGAAGCTTCCGGAATCACCAAGGCAGCGGAGGGGGGCCACCACAGGGACTCCAGAAGGGTCCCTGGCGCGGCCCCACCCTAGGCCGCGCCAGGGGGCCTCCTGGCTGCCCTGTGGGTCCCCTCAACACCCCCCTCCGCCTATATTTAGCCCTCGGGGTGGAAACCCCTAATATCGATCTCTTTTCCGCGAAATCGCCTCTGTACCGCCGTCGTCGCCGTTTCTAGATCGGGGCTGCCTGGAGAAGCTGCCCCGGCACCCTGCCGGGAGGAGGAACCCCCTCCGGGAGACCATCCATAGCCATGGACGCCTCCCGGATGTACCGTGAGTAGTCCCCCTTGGACCATGGGTCCGTGACCAGTAGCTATGTGATGTACTTCTCCCCTCTTTGTGCTTCCACTTTTGAGACCTCGTGAGCTTCCTCACATGATCGAGGCACTTTTGTAATTTTTGTTGTTGCTATGCTGAGTTTGCTGGGATCTGATGGATTGTGAGACTATGTTCAGATTGTGATGAGTAATATATTTGGTTCTTCTCTTTTATATTTTGTTCTTGATTAAATTCTTGCATGTTCTCCGTTGTAGTATTTTACTTTGGCCAAGTAGTATGTTGCAACTCCAAGAGGGAGCGTTATGCTTGATTGTGGGTTCAGCCCCTTGATGTCTAGCTTGAGTGACAGAAACATGAGACTAGGGGATGTGTGGTTGCCACCAGGGATAAAACAACGGTGCTTGTATCTGCGGGTGCAAGGATTGTTTACTTTACGCAAAGTTCTTTTAATGCAGTTCTCTGTTGCTTTGAGTTTACACTTTGGGTGGGATTCGCAACTTAATACCAGCGAGATGTTCTGGATAGATATCTCAAGGTGGATGATTCGTAGTATATGCAGTTGGATTTCGGTCTACTTACCTTGGCGTACTGCCCATTGCTTTTAAGCCCTTCCTTTCTGTGCAACATAGTTAGCATTGCAGTGCCTTCATAATTCTGTCAATTGCCCAGCTGTGATTTGTTTACCTCGCTAGCACTTTTATCGTCTTTTGGGAGAGAGACATCACTAGTGAAAATCACGGGACCCCGGTCCATCTTTACATTATTGTTTACACCCTTAGTTTACTTTCAGTCTTTACTTTCAGTTGCCACTATTATTATCTCTTGCGTTGATCCTTTGTAAACAGCAAGGCCGGAGGAATTGACAACTCCTCTGTACTCGTTGGGAGCAAAGTTATTTGTTTCTTTGTGCAGGTCCTGTCAACTCCCTAGTCAGAAGCTAATTTCTGGCGCTGTTGGCACCTTCTTGTATTTCTTTGAGTCCTACTGGAGACAAACCTTGGTATCTTCACTGAGGGAAATTTGCTGCTACGCTACATCTCACCTTCCACTTGGGGTAACCAACGAGGAGTGAGAGAACTATCCTCACCGTATCAAGCTAATTTCTGGCGCCGTTACCGGGGACTCCAGTCTACAAGATAGGGGAGTTGCACACTATCTTTTATCTTTGCTTTTTAGTCTTGTAGTTTACCTTTCAGTTTTTACTTTTGTGTCCCTTATCAAAAATACCAAAAATACCTGCTGCTACTATGGGTTCCAATGAAAACACCAAGTTGTGTGACTTCACTAGTCACAACAACAGTGACTTTATCTGCACTCCTATTGCTCCACCTGCCACTTCAGCACCTTCTTATGAAATTAAACCTGCTCTGCTTAATCTTGTTATGAAAGATCAATTCTCAGGTGTTGGAGATAGGACACTGCCTCGCACTTAAACAATTTTATCAAGCTCTGTGATATGCAAAAGTACAAGGAAGTGGATGGATACATCGTCAAGTTGAAGCTTTTTCCTTTCTATTTGAGAGGAAGAGCCAAGGAGTGGCTGCAATCCTTACCCAAGAACAGTATCGATTCTTGGAGAAAATGCAAAGATGCTTTTATAGGGAAGTACTACCCCCCTGCTAAAATTATTCAATTGAGGAGTAACATTATGAATTTCAGGCAATTTGATAATGAACACATTGCCCAGGCATGGGAACGTATGAAGACGCTTGTCAAGAACTGCCCCACACATGGACTGACTACCTGGATGGTTATCCAGACTTTTTATGCAGGCTTGAACTTTACCTCGCGGAACCTGTTAGATTCGGCCGCGGGAGGAACTTGTATGTCAACCACACTTGGTGCTGCCACAAAGCTACTTGATGAGATGATGCTGAACTACTCTCAGTGGCACACCGAAAGATCTGCAACTGGTAAGAAGGTAAATTCTGTCGAGGAGATCTCTTCTCTAAATGAAAAGGTTGACCTTATCATGTCTCTACTTACCAAGCAAGCTCCTATTGATCCTCAGGATGTTCCTTTAAATTCTTTGGTTGCTCAAAAGCAAGTAGATGTGAACTTTGTCTCTAGAAACAACTTCAACGATAATGCTTATAGGAGTAATTTTGGTAGCAACAATCCTAGACCGTTTCCATCCACTTATGGGAACAACAACACCTACCCTAGCAACAAGAACCCCACCTCAACCATAGATGAAGAAACCTCTATGAACATAGAGGCTTCCAAACAAGTGAGCCTAAATGATATCACTACCTCCTTGATAGATAATAGTGACCTAGACTTTGACAATTGCACTTTACCTGAAGTTATTGGTTTCCTACACAAGATGTCTAGAGACCCCCACACTAGCACACTTAATCTTGCCTTCACAGAGCATATCACCAATGCTCTAATCAAAGTTAGGGAGGAGAAGCTTAGACTAGAAGCCTCCATACCTAGGAAGCTAGAAGATGGTTGGGATCCTATGATAAAAATCAAATTGAATAACTTCTCTTGTTATGCTCTTTGTGATGTTGGAGCAAGTACCTCTGTTATGCCCAAAAGAATGTATGATATGCTTGAATTGAAACCTTTTGATCCCTGTTCTTTTGGTGTTCGTCTTGTAGATTCTTCCGTAAAGAAGCCTTTGGGGAAGATCGACGATGTTCTTATCATTGTCAATGACAATTATGTTCCCGTTGATTTCACTATTATGGACATTGAGTGTGAGCCCTCTTGTCCAATTATTTTGGGACGTCCTTTTCTTCGCACAGTTGGTGCTGTTATTGACATGAAAGAGGGGAATATCAAATTCCAATTCCCTCTCAAGAAAGGGATGGAACATTTCCCTAGGAAAAAGATTAATTTACCTTTTGAGTCCGTCCCACGGGCTAGTTATTCTCTTGAAAAGACTTGATCTTCTGCTTTAAGCCTAGCTAATGGGTCTAAAGAAGCGCTTTCGGGAGGCAGCCCGCAACGAATTTAGGTTTTCCTTTTTGTTTTTCTTCTGTTTTTAGTGGTCTTGATGATTGTTACTACTGTAGCAACATCATTGTATCTTTACTTTTCAAGCTTTGTGCCTTTTATAGCCTCATACGACAAGGAGAGTGAAAGTTGTGACATGCTGTCCAGAAAACAGATTCTTTCCTCGTGTCAAACAACAATATCTCGTTTTACATATCATGAATGTTTGTATGAGTTTTGTCTAACTTGTGTGGTTCAGCTGCGCACTTATTTGAAGATTCAACAATCTTTAACAAGCTGCATTGTCCTCCCACTCACTCTTTTGCAAGAAACTATTTTCGTCAAAACACACCGTTCTAAACAACAAACATTTTTGCTTTGGTGTAGTGATAGAGGAATACCAAACCTTTTGGAATAACCTTAACAAAGTAGCACTTATCTGATTTGGTGTTTTGATCATGTCAAACACATGTCTCATATACCCAAATTTTAAGAAAAAGACAATATGGTTTTAACATTCCCATATCATATCTAATATGGTGTCATTTCAACAGATTTGATGGTGCTCTTTTCAGTGTAAAAGTTGTAGTCACTAACGCATAACTTAATAAGTATAATGGCAAATTGATGACCGTCATGTTTAATCTTACAGTGTCATACATGGCTTGATTATGCCTCTCGAACACTTTACTCATAGTGGTGTTTCGGGAGGCATAAGTTATGACACTTCTTCACAACTCATCAGACGTTCGCTAAAATTGTAACTCAAATATTACTTTCTACAATCTAATTTGCAAAAGCATTATTTCTTGTTACAATACACTTCTATTTCACTCTAAAAATCCTTGAACGTTTCAAAGATTTCAGGCGTATGTCTCCATTGAACAGATATCGACATATTTACTTCAATTCATGAGTGAAGATAGAAAATCCACTGCACACAACTACACTTATTGGATCACACACATCATCATGTATGATTTGCAATAATTTAGTTGCCCGTTCATGCATGGCCTATCAACGGTGTTTTAGTCACATTTACTTTTAGACAATTTATGCAAGCGTCAAGTGATTCATAATCATATGACTCAAAAGTCCATCACTTATGGAAATTCTTCATGCATGTTGTGTCACTTGTGACAAACTGCAGTGCCACACACTTGTGGTATTTCTGTTAGTCTTGCGACGTTTAGCGTCATTGTTATGGATGTTTAGCATTATTATCAAGATTCATAACATACAACCTATTCACAATAGAAGTATGGACTTTATTTTATTCATAGCTTTGAACAACTCTCTTGCAATAAACATGATTCAAAATGATGTTTTGCAACAAGGCTAAAGTGTAGTAACAATTTACTCAACTCTAAAATGAATTATGAAGATAATCATAGAGTCAACACACAGTATATTAAACCTTTTACCATGTTCTCGTGTGTGTGTCAAAACTCATCATTTAGCTAGTCATAAAGTCCATAGTATTTCTTGCATCGACTTGCAACGATATGCAATTGAAGTGTTATTCTAGTGATCAACAGTTTAATCACAATATACAAGAATTAAGATTAACCGCTTAATCATGATTCCCAAGAATTACATCTTTTGACCAGCAATGAATTCATCTATAACTTCGTATGACTTTCATTTCTGAGCTGGATATTCCAGTCTTCTTTCGCTTTGCCTTTATACGTATCATAGTTCTATTTCCAATGTCACTCCTACTCACAGAAGATCACATATGATCAAGGGTGGCGCATGCCATGGACTTTCCGGCGTGTGAGTCTTACTAACATCCTTTGAACTTCCTTTCCCTTAATTCTCATCATCATATGATCGGTGTTCTTCTGGATCCCACACTTATCAGTTTTATTTAGGGACGTGGATACGGAGCGCACAGGCACTCGTTTGTATCATCGGGCAGACTTTCCTTTTATAGTAAAAGACCAGTTAACTAATACAGAGTACTAGATCAAAAAGGAAACCACGCGACCTCTTTCCTACCACTTTCACGGCGTGCACATGCGTTACAATAAATCAGTCAAGATCTTTGTTGACGGACATTTATTTGTAGTTTCAATTTCTTTGAAAAGCCACAACTTTTGTTCCGTTTGCCGAAATTCACATCCGTCTTCACTGTTGGGTTACTCGCGACGAGTACTTTAAAACTAGATCTCGTATGGATATGTTTTGATAAACTTAGCGAAAGTGAGCAACTGTCATATAAAATCCAAGCAACTATCATACCAAATTTAAGCAACTATGTTATGAAAAACATAATACTAAATTGTTCTAGCAAACCCAAGCGATTTTTCAAACAAAAGCAAGCAACTGCATTATGACACAATATAGGAATAAATAGTTCTAGCAACCAAGCAATTGTTTTAGCAAAACTCCTATAGAATAAATAGAAACCGCGAATGTGCGTTTTGAGCAACTCCCTCGTAAAACGAAAAACCCATATTCGAACAAATTGCAACCGCGGGGAGTGTGTTTTGAACAACTAAGGGCGTGCATTTTGAGCAACTCCATGTCGACATTTATGCAACTCCCCGTTGAACAAAAACTCATGTTCGAACAAAGAGCAACTACAATCGTGTGTTTTGAGCAACTCCCTATCGAACGAAAAACTCATATCCAACCAAAGTGCAACCGTAGTCATGTGTTTTGGGAAACTCCTGCCCGGCATTTATGGAACTCCCTGTCGAATGAAAAAAAAATGTACAAATCTCTACTTCGGATGTGAGTTCTGAGCAACTCTTTGTTAAACAAAAAAACTCCTATCCGTACAAAGAGCAACAACCAGCGTGCATTTTGAGAAACTTTTAAATGATATTTATGCAACTTTCCATCGACTGAAAAACTCCTATCCGGATAAATATGGCCTATAGACGTGCATTTTGAGAAACTTTCTTATCGAATGAAAAACTCATGTCCGAATAAAGTGCACCTGCGTGCATACATTTTGAGCAACTCCTAGACGACATTTATCCAACTTCCTATAAAATGAAAAACTTCAATCCAAACAAATATCAACTATGAACGTGTGTTTTGAACAACTCCCGTTGAACAAGAAAAATCATATACGAACAAAGAGAAACTATAGGTGTGTGTGTCTTAAGACACTCCTAGAAGATATTTATGCAGCACATATCCGAACAAAGAGCAATTGCGGATGCGTGTTTTTATCAAGTCCCCATCGAACGGAATACTCATATCCATACAAAGAGCAACTATGGGCATGTGTTTTGAGCAACTCTTCTCATATCGAACAAATAGCAACTATGAACGTGTGTTTTGTGCTACACACCGTTGAACGAAAAACTCCTATGCGAACAAATAGTTACTTTGAATATGCGTTTTGAGCAACTCCCCGTCGAACAAAATACTCATATCCAAACAAAGAGCGACTACGAACACACATTTTGAGCAACTCCAAGATGACATTTATGCAACTCCCCGACAAAAAAAAACTCCTATATGAATAAATAACAAATGTGAACTTGCGTTTTGAGTAACTCCCTCATCGAATGAAAAACTCATATCCGAACAAAGTGCAATTGCGGGTGTGTGTTTTGAGAAACTACGGGCGTGCGTTTTGAGCAACTCCTAGCCGACATTTTTGCAACTCCCCGTTCAAAGAAAAACTCATATCCGAATAAAGAGCAAGTGTAGTCGTGCATTTTGAGCAACTCCCCCCCAAATGAAAAACACATATCCAAGAAAAGAGCAACCGTGGCCTCTCGCGCCCTCTGCCTCGCACGATGAGGCACATCAAGCCATCACGGCCCCATCGGTTGGGTCCTATAAGTGTGGGATTATTACCAAATCAATAATAATTGACACTCTAAAAAATCCACACAATTGTTCTAGCAAGAACCAAAACAAATTTCCCTAGACGGAAATCCAAGAAACTTTCCTAGCAAATGCAAGCAACTATATTACTAAAACACTATCAAAACCAAGCAACTATGATAGAAAATTCAATTAACTACGTTATAAAAACACAATGCAAAATTGTCCTAACAAAAACAAAGCAACTATCATAACAAAACCAAGCAATTGTCCTAATAAAACAAAGAAACTTCCCTATGACATGATGCAACTACGGATGATACGCGCCCCATCTATGCTTTTAACCGCTTGGCCATACAGTCGCATCGACTAGGTCGATGAACAGGAGGAAGGGGGAGGCGAGGTGTCCTAACACCAAATCAGACCTTAATTTTTTTCATTTTCACAACCGGATACATACCTCATCTATGCTCTACACCCCTTGGTTGGGCAACCGCGTTGAGCAGGTCAATGAACGGGAGGAAGGAGCAGGCGAGGCGTCCCAATAGGAGTCCATGTTAGGTAGTCGACTGAGCCTCCAGGATTTAATGTGTGGTCGCCGACGAGGTAGAGTAGCACATGGGACACACACCGGCTCACGTGACTTGAGAGTTGAGACGCCTTCGTCTCCCATGTCCTACTCTTATCAGAGCTCATGGATTGCACATCGCCTGTCGATGTGATGTCGATAATGAATTTGAGCTAGAGCCTGGCATATCCACCACGACACGGTTGCGGTGCTAGGGGAAGTCCATCACCAGAGCGGTGGCGCAACGTGCGATTCTTCCTTGTCGACATTTGTTGCGTGGGCGGTTGTGTCATCACACATCCTCTGCCTCGCACAACGGGAACATGACATCATCACCTCGCCATCGGTCGGGTCATACACACAGGCTTATTACAAAATCAACTTGAATTCCCCCTAGGAAAATCCACACAACTATTTTAGCAAGATCGAAAGAAACTATTCTTAGCAAGAAATCCTAGCAACTTTCCTAGCAAATGCAAGCAACTGTATTACTAAAACACAATGCAAATTTATTCTGTACTATCGAAATCATGCAACTGCGATAGAAAATTCAAGAAAATGTGTTATAGAAAACACAATGCAAAATTATCCTACCAAAAACCAAGCAACTCTTCTAACAAAACAAAGCAACTATCCTAATAAAACCGAGCAACTGCCCTATGACACGATGCAACTAGGTCTAATGCGTGCCTCATCTATTCTCTGCACCCCATGTCCGCAGAGTCGCGTCAAGCAGGTCGATGAATAGGAGGAAGGAGGGGGCGAGGGTTCCCAACACAAAATCATACCTTAACCTTTTCATTTTCACAACCGGATACATCAATTACGAAATCTAATATTCATACAATTACATGCAATGTAAAATATAATCTAAAATCTTCGGAGGCGCGTGATCCACCGTTCTGTCCATGTTTGATAGCTGGTTGAGCTTCCGAGAGTGAATGTCCGATTGCCGACGAGGTAGAGTAGGACATGGTACATGCACCGACTCGCGGGACTTGGGGCGTCGTCATCTCCCATGCCCTACTCTTCCTCGTTAGAGCCTGTGAACTACATGTCGTTGATCGTTGTGTTTGGTCAACGATGGATCCATCGTGGTCGGAGCTCAAAACCTCCACCAACGCGGTTGCACCGCCAAGGGTTGTGGGTTACTTGTAGCGGTCGGCATTTTTTACGAGGACGACTGCGGCTCCGTGTCCTCTGCCTCGCACGACGGGCACAACACGTTGTCAACTCCCCATCACTCGAGTCATTATTAAAACACTGTGCAAAGCTATTAAAACAACGCGTTGTCAACTTATTTTGATCCATATTACTTATCGCTCAAACGGATGTATCTAAAATGTAATTTAAAGCTGAATACATCCATTTGAACGACAAGTAATATGGGTTGGAGGGAGAACTAAAACACGGTGCAAATTATTCTAGCAAAAGTAAGCAACTGTCCTATTAAAACCAAGCAACCGTGCTAGCAAATCAAAGCAATTGTATTACTTTCTTCAATCCATATTACTTATTGCTCAAACAGATGTATCTAGATGTAATTTAAAGCTTAATACATCCATTTGACCGACAATTAATATGGCTTGGAGGGAGAACCAAAACATGTGCAGAACTATTCTATTAAAACCAATCAACTACCCTATTGAGAGCAAGCAACCGTGCTAGCAAATCAAAACAATTGTATTACTTCCTTCAATACATATTACTTATCGCTCAAACAAATGTATCTAGATGTAATTTAAAGCTTAATACATCCATTTGAACGACAATTAATATGGGTTGGAGGGAGAACCAAAACATGATGCAGAACTATTCTGTTAAAACCAAGCAACTGTCCTAGCAAATCAAAACAATTGTATTAGTTCCTTTGATCCATATTATTTATCCCTCAAACGGGTGTATCTAGATGTATTTTAAAGATAATTACATCCATTTGAACGACAATTATATCGGTTGGAGGGAAACCAAGACACGGTGCAAAACTATTCTAGCAAAACAAAGCAGTTGTTGTATTAAAACAAAGCAATTGTATTATTATTTTCGATCCATATTACTTATCACTTAAACGAATGTATCTAGATGTATTTTAAACCTAAATACATCCATTTGAACGACAATTAATTTCGTTTGAAGGAAGAACCAAAACATGGTGCAGAACTATTCTAGCAAAACTAAGCAACTGTCATACTAAAACAAAGCAACTGCCCTAGCAAATCAAATCAATTGTATTAATTTTCTTCGATCCATATTACTTATCTTTCAAACGGATGTATCAAGATAAATTTTAAAGAAAAATACATCCATTTGAACAACAATTAATATGGGTTGGAGGCCGAACAAAAACACGATGCAAAACTATTCTAGCAAAACTAAGCAACTATCCTAATAAAATCAAACAACCGTCCTAGCAAATCGAATCAATTGAATTACTTTCTTCGATCCATATTACTTATTGCTCAAATGAATGCATTTGAATGTATTTTAAAACTAAATACATCTATGTTAACGATAATTAATATGGGTTGGAGGGAGAACCAAAACACGGTGCAAAACTATTCTAGCAAAACTACGCAACTGTCTATTAAAACTAAGCAACTGTCCTAGCAAATCGAAGCAATTGTATTGCATTCTTTAATCCATATTACTTATCGCTCAAACGAATGTATCTATATGCATTTTAAAGCTAAATACATCCATTCCAACGACAATTAATATGGGTTGAAGGTAGAACCAAAAACACGATGCAAAACTATTCTAGTAAAACTAAGCAACTGTCCTATTAAAGATAAGCAACCGTCCTCTTTATGCACTTTGAATGCAAATGATAAAAACACATGGATTTGCAAATTCAGTAACTGCATTATGACATGATGCAACTATCCTGACAAAAGTAAGCAACTACATTATAACACGATGCGACTAGCGCCGATGCACACCTCATCCAAGCTTTGCAATCACCACGCACGCACGAATCATGATTCGTGAGGATGCAAATCAAGCAAACTAAGCATCTATCCTATAAAAACCAAGCAACCGTCCTAGAAAATTCAAGCAACTAGTTTATAAAAAACACATGCAAAACTTTTCTAGAAAAACCAATCAATTGTCCTAACAAATCAAGCAACTATCATAAGAAAAGTAAGCAACTGCACATGACCCGATACAACGAGTTGATGTGTGCCACATCTAACATCTACAACCACCACGCACACACGAATCATGAGGATACAAATCGATTCGTAAAAACATGACTATGAAGTTGATAGGAAGCTAGACACACCGGACCCGTTTGTCGGGCAACCGTGTTGAGTAGGTCGATGTACAGGAGGAAAAAGGAGGTGATGCACCCCAACACCAAATCCGGCGCCTCAAATGCCCACGAACGCACTCGAACAGACCTTAGATTTTCGTTCCCACAACAATATACCTCAACTAGGAACCCTCAAATCCATATAATTATACGCAACATAAAACATAATCTAAATATTTCTTGGCGCTTGTGCAACTCCACCACTATGACCGTGTGCGGCAACCGACTAAGGCTCCAGAAGGAAGGTCTGATCACCGATGACGTAGAGTAGGATATGTGAAACGCACTAGCTCTCGATAGCTGAGGTGATCCCATCTCTTATGCCCTACTCGTCATCGTAGGAGCCCATGGACTAGCCCGCCGTCAATAATGGATCCATCATGGCCGGGCCCCGACACCTCCACCAGACACGCTTGCGGTGCCATGGGTTGCCATTCACCTATAATGGCACCGCGGTGTGCGACGTTGCCTTGTCGACGTTGATACGTCCAAAACGTATCGATAATTTCTGCTTGCTCCTTGCATGTTTTGTGTGATATTGCTATGATCTAGATACACTTTCATACATTTTTTATCATATTTGGACTAACCTATTAACTCGGTGCACCCCAGTGCCAGTTCTTGTTTTCTGCTGTTTTTCTATTTCAGTTTTCCCCCATATAAAAAGTGCCAGAAAAATTCGGGAAAATTCAGATAAAAAATCAGCGTGACGGAAGCTTCGAGAAAAGCCCGGGAGGGGCCAGAGGGGGGCCAGGGGGGCCCAGGCGGCCACCCGGCGCGGCCCCACCCCTGGCCACGCCAGGGGGGCGCCTGGGGCCCCTGGTCCACCTCTGGCTGCCCCCCTTCGCCTATTTATCCCCCGTCACGGGAAAACTCCAGAAGCAAAACCCTATTCCGCGAACTCGCCTCTGTTCCGCCGCCGCCGCGCTTCCAAGATCGGGAGCACCAGAAGACCTCTTCCCGGCACCCTGCCGGAGGGAGGATTGACCTCCGGGAGTCTCCTCTCCACCATGGATGCTCCCCGGATGTCTCGTGAGTAGTTTTCCTTGGACCATGGGTCCGTGATCAGTAGCTATGTGATGTTCTCCTCCCCTCTTTGATCTTCATTGTTTAGACCTCGTGAGCTGCCCTACATGATCGAGGCACCTTTGTAATATTTCTGCTATTGCTATGTTGAGTTTGATCGGATCTGATGGATTATGAGATTATGTTCAGATTGTGATAGAGTAATATATTTGGTATTTATCTTTTGTATTTTTGTTCCTAAGTAATTCTTGCATGCTCTCCATTGCTGTTTATTGCTTTGGCCAAGTAGTAGGTAGTGACTCCAAGAGGGAGCGTTGTTCTAGATTGTGGGTTCATGCCTCCCCAATGACATGCTTGAGTGACAGAAACATGAGTCTAGGGGATGTGTTGTTGCCACAAGGGGGAAAACAACGGTGCTTGTAACCGCGGTTACAAGGATTGTTTACTTTACGCAAAGTTGTTTTTAATGCAGTTGTCTGTTGCTTTGGGTTTACACTTTGGGTGGGGCTCGCAACTTAATACCAGCGAGATGTTCTGGATAGATATCTCAAGGTGGATGATTAGTAGTAGATGCAGATGGATTTCGGTCTACTTACTTTGGCGTACTGCCCGTGCTTTTGAACCTCTTCCTTTCTTTTGTAGCATAGTTAGCATTGCGGTGCGTTCATAATCCTGTCAATTGCCTTTCTGTAATTTGTTTACCTCGCATAGCATTTTTATCGTCTTTTGGGAGAGAGACATCACTAGCGAACATGACTTATCCCGGTCCATATCCTCATTATTGTTTCCAAGCTTTATTTACTTTCTGCATTTACTTTCAAGTTGCTATCATTATCCCCTTGCGTTTTATCATTTGTGAACAACAAGACCGGAGAGATTGACAACCTCTCTGAACTTCGTTGGGAGCAAAGTTATTTGTGTCTGTGTGCAGGTCCGCGTCAGGTGCGCCGCTGACACCTACTTATCATCTCTGGAGTCCTACTAGAGACAAACCTTGGTATCTTTACTGAGGGAAAACTCGCTGCTGTACTGCATCACGCCTTCCACTTGGGGCCTACCAATGAAGGGCGAGAAGCTGTCATCAAGGGTAATTTCTGGCACCGTTGCCGGGGAATCCAAGTATTAATATAGGGGAGTTGCACACTACCCTTTACCTTTGTTTTTCAGTCTTGTTAGTTTACCTTTCAGTTTTTATCTTTGTGTCTTTTATCAAAAATACCAAAAATACCTTCCACACTTGCTGCTGCTATGGGTTCCACTGAAAACACCAAGTTGTGTGACTTCACTAGTCACAACAACCAAGACTTTATCTGCACTCCCATTGCCACACGTGCCACTTCAGCTACCTCTTATGAAATTAAACCTGCTTTGCTAAATCTTGTTATGAGAGATCAATTCTCTGGTGCTGGAGATGATGCTGCTTTACACTTGAATAATTTTGTTGAATTATGTGATATGCAAAAGTATAAAGAAGTAGAAGGTGATGTTGTTAAGCTCAAGCTCTTTCCTTTCTCTTTAAGGGGAGATGCTAAAATCTGGTTTCAATCTTTGCCTAGAAATAGCATAGGTTCTTGGGATAAGTGCAAAGATGCTTTTATAGGGAAGTACTACCCTCCTGCTATGATTATCCAATTGAGGAGTAATATTATGAATTTTAAGCAATTGGATAATGAACACGTTGCCCAAGCTTGGGAACGAATGAAATCTCTTGTTAAGAAATTCCCTACACATGGTTTGACTACTTGGATGGTTATCCAGACTTTTTATGCAGGCTTGAACTTTACCTCGCGGAACCTGTTAGATTCGACCGCGGGAGGAACCTTTATGTCAACTACACTTGGTGCTGCCACGAAGCTTCTCGATGAAATGATGACCAATTATTCCCAATGGCACACCGAGCGCGCTCCAACAGGTAGGAAGGTAAACTCTATCGAGGAAATTACCTCCCTCAATGAAAAAGTTGACTTAATTATGTCTCTACTTACCAAGCAACCTTCTATTGATCCTCATGATGTTCCTTTAAATTCTTTGGTTTCTCAAGAACAAGTAGATGTGAACTTTATTGCTAGAAACAACTTCAACAACAGTGCTTATAGGGGAAATTTTGCTAGCAATCCTAGACCGTTCCCATCTAACTATGGGAACAACAACACTTACCCTAGCAACAAGAACCCCTCTTCTGAATTAGAAAGCATGCTTAGAGACTTTATCACTACCCAAAAATCCTTCAACAAAAATGTAGAAGAGAAATTATCTAAAATAGATAATCACTCTTTGAAGGTAGAAAGCTTAGCCCTTGATATTGAGATGCTCAAAATTAGAACCTCTCCCCTTGAGGAGAATAAAGCCACTCCTATTAATGCTATCCAGTTGCAAATCAATGAAAACATTAGGATGATGGCTAAACTTAAAGAAAGATGGGCTAGAGAAAAATAGGAAGAGGATAGAGTTAAGAGCCTTCCTACACACCACACAGTTGCCACTATCCAAATTGTTGAGGACACTCAAACTATTAGCACCCAATGCACTCCTAGTCCCGTTGGACCTATTAATGGTGATGCTAATACCTCAACCGTGGAAAAAGGAACTCCTATGAACATAGAGGGTTTCAAACAAGTGAGCCTAGATGACACTACTACCACCTTTGATAGTAGTGATATTGATTTTGATAGTTGTACCCTCTCAGAAGTTATTAGCTTGTTACACAAAATGTCTAGAGACCCCCACACTAGCACACTTAATCTTGCCTTCACGGAGCATATCACAAATGCTCTTATCAAAGCTAGGGAGAAGAAGCTTAGAGTAGAAGCCTCCATACCTAGGAAGCTAGAGGATGGTTGGGATCCTATGATCTAAATTAAATTGAATAACTTCTCTTGCTATGCTTTATGTGATGTTGGAGCTAGTACCTCTGTTATGCCCAAAAGAATATTTGATATGTTTGAATTGAAGCCTCTTGAGCCTTGTTCTTTTAGTGTTCGTCTTGTTGATTCTTCCATAAAGAAACCTTTGGGGAAGATCAACGATGTTCTTATCATTGTCAATGACAACTATGTTCCCGTTGATTTTATTGTTATGGATATAGAGTGTGAACCTTTATGTCCAATTATTTTGGGACGTCCTTTTCTTCGCACTGTTGGTGCGGTTATTGACATGAAAGAGGGGAATATAAAATTCCAATTCCCATTCAAAAAGGGGATGGAACACTTCCCTAGAAAGAAAATCAAGTTACCTTTTGAGTCCGTTACACGGGCTAGTTATTCTCTTTCTCTTGATAAAACTTGATTCTTCTTTTTGCATCATGCCTAGCTAATGGCTTTAAAGAAGCGCTTTCGGGAGACAGCCCGCAACGAATTTAGGTGTTTTATTTTTGCTTTTTTGTGTCTTGATGATTGTTACTACTGTAGCAACATCATTGTATCTTTATTTTTCAGCTTTGTGCCAAGTTATAGCCTCTTACGGCAAGTGAAGTAAAAGTTGTGACATGCTGTCCAGAAAACAGATTCTGTCCTCGTGACCAGAAAAATCTCAGTTCATCTTTTTGAGCTTAAAGTTTTACACATTATGCTCTATACAATTACTAAACTTCCGTATGTTCTGAGTTTTTTTATTTGAGTTGCAGAAGTGCCCCTAAAAAAATATTTACTATCTGCTGTTCTGTTTTTCACAGATTCTGCCACGTTTTGTCCCTCCTTACTTTTGCAAACCTTAAGCTTGCTTTTTCTTTGCAAAAACTTTTTGGCACTCTTGAGAAACAGTAGCTCTTCAAGTTTATCTTTATATCCAGTGGAGAAAAATTATTTATTAAGGGTACTAACCTCTCTAATCAGCTTATGATGAGTTATGTATGAAGGGAGTTTTCAAGTGTGCGTTGGAAGATGATGAAAGAAGATCCAGGAGTGTCAAGCGCTCAAGCTTGGGGATGCCCCCATGCATCCCCAATAAATATTCAAGGAGACTCAAGCGTCTAAGCTTGGGGATGCCCCCGTGCATCCCCTTCTCCATCAACAATCATCAGTTCGTCATTCGTCTCACTATATTTTTATCACTTCATGTGTTATATGCTATGCTTGGAGCGTCTCACTCTTAGGTTTTGTTTTTAGTTTTCTTTAGCTTTTCTTGCTGTTCATAACAAGTTAGATCCTTTCTTACTTTGTGTGGGAGAGAAACACGCTCCACTTTCAAAATCTAGAACACATCATAGGATTTTTCCTGCCTATCTTTTTGCTGTTGTGTGTTCTTTATCTTTTCATAGCTACTGCCATGTTTAGATTTAGTCTTAGTTTGTCCTTAACAAGAGCCTTGACTTTTGTTTAGTTTGTTGCTGCAACTCTTTTTAGTTTTCATGTTTATCTTGTTAAAGAGAGTTGGTTGTTGCACTGAGTTGTGTCTTGTCTTGAAAGTAGGTAATTGAGGTTGCTATTTAATTTTAGTAGTAGCTTGCAATAGTTTTGAGGCATAGTTGTGAGTAATGTTTGGACTTTTGGTGTCAAGATATATTGCCTATTAGTGATAGGTGTCGTATTTTGGGCAATCCGTGTTTATTTTCAAAACCTACAAAACTAGTTGAGAACTCTAGCTACTAGATGGATCACTACTCTTCTGAGGGTCGAATATTAGAGTACACTCACGTACCATGAGTCGAGGATGCGCAAGGATAACCAAACCCCCATACACTCCTCCTCGGGGTACTTGTCTCTTTGTGAACCTCCTCATTAGATTGAGAGTTACCGATAATAAGTGCATGAGTTCTTCGGACTAATGTAAGTATTGAGAGTTGAAACTTCCACCTTCCCATATTTTGCTAGCCTTTCCCGTGCCGTGCATTGCCTTCTTCTGACTCCGAGAGTTGGTGTCCACCTTCGCCGGTACATCCAAACCCTTGGCATGATACGCTCTGTCATCATAAGCCTCCCTTTATCCTTCCTCAAAACAGCCACCATACCTACCTATCAAGGCATTTCCATAGCCTTTCCGAGTTACATTGCCATGCAACTTCCACCTCTTCATGACTTGATTTTCATGTCATACATGTTCCTGCTACACTGGCAGCAACATACATTGCATACTTCATGATAGTTATATCTTCTTTATGTTTTGAGTAACTTGTAAAGTGTGAAAGATCTCCTTTACCTTCTTGTAAAATAGAGTGTTGCCCTTAAGTGAGGAAAAGATCCCAAAGTGGACACATTAAAAGATCCCAAAGAGGACAAATGAGAGTTAAATAGAAAGAGCCATTGAGGCCACAAAAAAATACAAAAAATTGAAAAAAGAGAAAAAGAAATAAACAGAGAGAAAGGGGCAACACTACTATCCTTTTGAGAGATCCACACTAGTACTCCCTGTATATCCTTGTACTCCACAGAGATGATCTTTATGCATATAGTTTGGAGAGCTTCCTAGCTCGTATGTGCACCCGTTGCATGGCAATCCCTACACCTCACATCATATCTATCATTTGGCAGCTCTTGCCTATGATTGTCCTCATTGATGTGAGTCTTTCTCATCCTTTTTGTCTTCCTCCTCCACCACATTTCTCTCTTTGCCATCCTAAGTGTCAACTTTCGTGCTTACGCTCATCCATTGCATGAGTGCTCAAAATATCGAAAAGGAGTGGATCAAATTGACTTGTACCTGGCTAGTGGTCTGGGGAAGAGTCAAGATAAGATTCCAAAGAGGACCAAGTGTGAAACTTTAGTAAATTGAGTTCTCAACAAAAACACTTTTTTCTCTCGTATTCCCTATCCCCTTTTCTTGCACGCAAACACCATTTAGACATTCGAGTCACGGACAGCAAGAGCTCTTGCACCTTTTGTTCTTTTATTACATGTTTCAATGCTAATATAGACTCTTGCCTGTTATGACTTGAATTGAATATCTGATCTTGATTGCTTTACTTTTCAAAGTTCTTATATGGTTGCTAGCATGTCACCACAGAAATTATGCTTGTTATCATTTACCTACTCGAGGACGAGCAGGAATTAAGCTTGGGGATGTTGATACGTCCAAAACGTATCGATAATTTCTGCTTGCTCCATGCATGTTTTGTGTGATATTGCTATGATCTAGATACACTTTCATAAATTTTTTTATCATATTTGGACTAACCTATTAACTCAGTGCACCCCTGCCAGTTCCTGTTTTCTGCTGTTTTTCTATTTCAGTTTTCCCCCATATAAAAAGTGCCAGAAAAATTCGGGAAAATTCAGATAAAAAAATCAGCGTGACGGAAGCTTCGAGAAAAGCCCGGGAGGGGCCAGAGGGGGGCCAGGGGGGCCCAGGCGGCCACCCGGCGCGGCCCCACCCCTGGCCGCGCCAGGGGTGCGCTTGGGGCCCCTGGTCCACCTCTGGCTGCCCCCTTCGCCTATTTATCCCCCGTCACGGGAAAACTCCAGAAGCAGAACCCTATTCCGCGAACTCGCCTCTGTTTCGCCGCCGCCGCGCTTCCAAGATCGGGAGCGCCAGAAGACCTCTTCCCGGCACCCTGCCGGAGAGAGGATTGACCTCCGGGAGTCTCCTCTCCATCATGGATGCTCCTCGGATGTCTCGTGAATAGTTTTCCTTGGATCATGGGTCCGTGATCAGTAGCTATGTGATGTTCTCCTCCCCTCTTTGATCTTCATTGTTTAGACCTCGTGAGCTGCCCTACATGATCGAGGCACCTTTGTAATATTTCTGCTATTGCTATGATGAGTTTGATCGGATCTGATGGATTATGAGATTATGTTCAGATTGTGATAGAGTAATATATTTGGTTTTTATCTTTTGTATTTTTGTTCCTAAGTAATTCTTGCATGCTCTACGTTGCTGTTTATTGCTTTGGCCAAGTAGTAGGTAGTGACTCCAAGAGGGAGCGTTGTGCTAGATTGTGGGTTCATGCCTCCCCGATGACATGCTTGAGTGACAGAAACATGAGTCTAGGGGATGTGTTGTTGCCACAAGGGGAAAACAATGGTGTTTGTAACCGCGGTTACAAGGATTGTTTACTTTACGCAAAGGTCTTTTTAATGCAGTTGTCTGTTGCTTTGGGTTTACACTTTGGGTGGGGCTCGCAACTTAATACCAGCGAGATGTTCTGGATAGATATCTCAAGGTGGATGATTAGTAGTAGATGCAGATGGATTTCGGTCTACTTACTTTGGCGTACTGCCCGTGCTTTTGAACATCTTCCTTTCTTTTGTAGCATAGTTAGCATTGCGGTGCGTTCATAATCCTGTCAATTGCCTTTCTGTAATTTTTTTACCTCGCATAGCATTTTTATCGTCTTTTGGGAGAGAGACATCACTAGCGAACATCACGTATCCCGGTCCATATCCTCATTATTGTTTCCAAGCTTTATTTACTTTTCTGCATTTACTTTCAAGTTGCTATCATTATCCCCTTGCGTTTTATCATTTGTGAACAACAAGACCGAGAGATTGACAACCTCTCTGAACTTCGTTGGGAGCAAAGTTATCTGTGTCTGTGTGCAGGTCCGCGTCAGGTGCGCCGCTGACACCTGCTTATCATCTCTGGAGTCCTACTGGAGACAAACCTTGGTATTTTTACTGAGGGAAAACTCGCTGTCGTACCGCATCACGCCTTCCATTTGGGGCCTACCAACGAAGGGAGAGAAGTTGTCATCAGACGTCTGCTGCGAGGGTGTCCGCGACCTCTCGCGCCCTTGTATCGCACGGCGTGCACGCCAAACCATCACCTCCCATCGATTGAATTATAAGTGCGGGTATATTATAACTATCACCTAGGAAAATTCACACAATTGTTCTGAAGGATCCAAAGCAATTTTCCCTGATAAGAAAATTCAAGCAACTTTCCTAGAAAATCTAAGCTACTGTACTATCAAAACTAAGCAACTGTCCGAACAAAGAATATCCGCGGATATGAATTTTGAGAAACTCTTAGTCGACATCTATGCAACTCCTCATCGAACGAAAAACTTCTATCTGGACAAGTAGCACCTTTGAGTGTGTGTGTTTTGAGCAACTCTTCATCGAACGAAAAACTTATATCCGAGAAAAGAGCAATTCCAAAAGTGCATTTTGAGCAACTCCTCGTAAATAAAAATCTATACAACTCTCCATCGAACGAAAACCTACTATCCAAACTAATAACAACTACAAACTTGTGTTTTCATCAATACTTCGTCGGACGAAAACTCATATCCGAACAAAGAATACCCGCGTGCATGTGTTTTAAATAACTCCTAGAGTAACTCCTAAATGAAATTTATGCAACTCTTTGTCGAACAAAAAACACCTTTCCAAACTAATAACAACTACGGATTTGTTTTGAGCAACTCTCCGTCGAATGAAAAACTTATATACGGACAAAGAACATCCGCGGACAAGCGTTTTGAGCAACTCCTAAATTAATTTTATGCAACTATGCATCAAACGAAAAAGCCTATCCTTACTAATAGCAACTACGGACTTGTTTTAAGCAATTCTCCGTCGAAAACGAAAGAATCATATCCGAACAAAAAAATATCTGTAGACATACATATTGAGCAACTTCTAGTTGACATCTATACAACTACCCATAAAAAACATCTATCAATTAATTCATAGCTGCATTTATCTGCCGGTCAAGAGTTTGAGGTAGACGAGTATGTGCCGCACTATGACGACGACTGCGATGCTCTTCTGGTAGACACGCGCAGACTCGAGCTCCACGGTGCCCCTGACCACGACTACAAGCTCGCCGCCGGTGCCACCACGCCCCCGCAGCCCGTCGCGCTCCTGCGCCGGCCGCCCCAGCGCCCCCGAACCTGCCGCCCCGCCGCCCTCCTGCGCTCCCGACCTGGAGCAGCGCACGGCCTCCCTCCAGTGCTCGCTCCCGCGCCCCCCGTCGGCTCGCCTTCGCCACCCGCCGTGCTCCTGCGCAGGCCCCGCGCCGGCTCGCCTCCGACGCCCCCGCACCCCGACCTGGAGCAGCGCCCGGCCTCCCTCCAGCGCTCGCGCCAGGAGCCGAGCCCGGGGGTCGCCGTGGACGGAACCGTGCCCGGCAGCCTCCCGTGGTCGCGCCAAGGCCGATGCGCCTGGAGCAATGCCCGAGAGTCGCCGTGGCCACGCCCGGCCGCCTCTCTCCACTGCTCGCGCCCGGAGCCGCTCCCGGGGGTCGCCGGCGATAGCCGGCGCGCTGCTGGAGGTCGCGAGTGGTGAGCTGGTTGACGGGATCCAGCGCCTTAGTCCCTAGGTAGTACGAGTAGTCGGCGTATGGTGGTGGACGGTGCGCTGGGGAAGGAAGCCGACGTGAGTTCGGTTGAATGGGGAGAGGGAAGCGAACAGGTTGTCGTTATTGGGTGCGCTCACGATGACAAACAGGCGCAGCTGCGCTGTTAAGAATTTAGGTTTATTTAGAGCACATTGAACATTTTCACTAATGCTTACAATCATACATTGTATTAGATATATTATATCCAATATTAATTGTCTTATTACCTAAAACAATTTTTCAGTTCCATGAATATAACATAACTATCCCAAACGTTTCGAAGTTCGGGTTTTATGGTGATGAAGACAATGCACTTAGTTGTGGTGGAATTCTAGCATTTTAGATTATGGACGTAAGTCACATCATCCATAGCATCAGCGGGAGAGCATCAAAAATTTGCGATAGGATAAGCTCATTCTCGACACTATTAAGGATAGTCCTCACAATACGGTACCAATCGTAAAGTTTTTACCAGATAATAGAGTTAATCAAAATCAATTGGGAGGGTGGTAACGCGAGCCATTATTCTACAACGATAATGCAAATACTAATACTTTGTTCATAATTAAGTTGCACTTGTGATTAATCAATTTAATTATTAAGTGCGCTTCCACTCATATCAATATCTCTCGTAATTGATGCTGGAGTGATTCAAGATCCAACCCCATCGTCCGCCATTGATGTGACATCACTGATGACTTAGACTGGACCGGTAAGCCAACTTGCCAATCACGCCAAAGGTGATTCTTGTTCATCTTTCGATGGACGTGTTCCGGTAGCAAACTTTTATCCAAACCGTCAAGACAACCAAGTGTAATTGCAGTGTGTTCTTAACACACCCGCCTTTTATGCATCACACCATGTGCACCCATGTGACATGACCTGCTCCGATGTGAAACATAGTATAGACGGTGCTACAGTTGGAAGAACACTATCAACTTGATATTGTTTTGCGAGAGATCACCCTAATAAAATATGACTACCGCGCATCAAACAAGGGTGCATCAAAGGGATAAACATCACAGGCAGTTCATAAAATTATGTCATATGATATAGCCCTTTCCTTCGTGAAGTCTTCGTTGTCTTCACGTCTTCGTGGTAGAAGTCACCATCTCCACCAACTTTCTCCTTGGCGCCGGGACCAACACCACGGCTTCCGGCATGTGCGTCGGGGTCCACCTCCGCATCGTAGATCATCACCTTGCATCTATCTATTGCTTTACCTCGAGCTAATAAACAGTTCAGGCACGCAGGCCATAATTAAGTGACAATCATATGACTCCAGTCATCATGCCGTACCACGACACGCAGGTCGCGAATAAATTTTTACATAACATATAGCATCTCATACAAACACATTGCAAATCTTGAAGGCTATACCATATCACATGCACATTCTGCAAAAACGAGTTAGATCGCCATCTACACGGGTTGTTGCAACTTTTATCGTGGTTGATTAGCAGATTACATGCAAACGTTGTTCCCTATACAAACCAAACACGATACTTCATTGTTGCTAGTTTAATGTTCGGGGTGCGTGCATCAACTAATGCCACAAGCCAAACTTCGTTCAACGCGTGACCCCCGTGTGGATTTGAGTTCATAAAATCCACAAGCCCCTCCATGTTAAATCTTCTATTGCGAGATTAAGATGAGATCCAAGGAGTTTGATGTAGACCATGATCAAGGCAACCAGCATACTGAAAGCAGCATAGAGGGATCGATGGAAAACTCAATCCTTGTAGCAAAACCTCAACTTGCCATCAAGCATAGAAAAATCACATGACAGGGAAGCAACAAGAAAATCAATGCCTCATATCGCACATATGATCTAGACCTAAACATGCATCTAATCAAGGATCGCTCATGATACCGCTGTTGGGAAACGTAGTAGAAAACAAAAAATTTCGTGCCTACGAATCAAGATCCCAAGATCATCCAAGAAAGATGGCATACAAGGTTTAGGCCATTGCTCACCAACGGTTGCAGCGGAATAAGAGTTGATGAAGCGGGTGGAAGTAGATCTCGTGATGCGTCTCACGATCCGTCCCACAATCTATCCCACGAACGAATCCCTCGAGCAATTCCCTCGAACAGATCTCCGAGGAAGAAGAAGAAGAAGTTCCTCGAAGAAGGATCAAAGTTATGATCCCTCTACCGGTATCCACACATCCCGTAGAAGCAATCCATCAGCGCTCCGCCGTCCAGAGAAGAACGCCACCGAGAAAACTAGAGGGAGAAAACCCTAACGGATTCCGATCTAGAACAGCGTCTAAACAGGGGTCTAATTGTGGAGCAACGGGGTTTAGAGGGAGGGAGGGTGGCGCATAGGCATTGGGGTTTGATGTGTGCTGCGCCCCCACCCCTTCCCCTCATTATATAGGTGGCCAGGAGGCCCTTGGGGCGCAATAAGGGGGGCGGGGAGTCCAACTTGGACTCCCAAACCTCCCAAACCTTCCCACCGGAAACCTGCCATATTGGAGAGTTGGACTTCCCACCTGGAGGAGGATTCCTCCCCTTGGTGCGCCCCCACCCCTTGGCCGGCCAGGGCAGCCTAGATGGCTTGCCCCCCCCAAGGCTAGGGGCATGGGGTAGTGGGTGGTACTGCCCGGAAACTTCCGTAACCTTCCAGAAGCTTCCAGGACCTTCCGGGACCTTCCAGGATCGTTTCGGGACATTCCGGAACCTTCTGGAGCACTTCCAGGACCTTTCGGGACCATTCTCGGACGTTCCGGAGCCATCCGGATAGTTTCCAAGACCATCCGAGTTATAGTTTAAGCCACCCGATGACCGCGAAGGTTGTCGGGACGCCCAACGATTATCCAGAAACTATTTCGGTTGATCCAGGACTTCCCCGGTATCATTCTCATATGTTTCGGAACCACCTGGGACTACTCCAGAGTGATCCGGACATATCCTTAAATACCCAGAACTACTTCTGGTGCCCTTATGAACAATTCAATAAATCTCCGAAACTACTTCCGGTACCCGTATGAACTATTCTGCTTTGCTTCCACTAAACCTTCTACCATACTAGTATTCTAACAGACTACTGCTCGTTAAGTGTGTGACCCAATAGGTTCGGTATAATGCGGACATGACTCAGAACATCTTACGGACATAGGTCAACAGCCTTTTGTCAATAGCCAATAATCAACAGCGGAGCCATGGACACCCATGTTAACTCCCGCACATACACGAAGAAACTTCGAGTGAACCATTATGTTTATTCATGTACCATTCCCTTTGCTTCGTGATATATGACAAAGTTAGAGGAGAGATGTTTGGCACCCATGTGTAAAAACTTCTTGAACACAAGCCACTCGTTATCCTCTTTGCTCGTTTGTCTCTATTTCTCGTCATTGTATTCCGGTATCCCCGTGATTAAATCACAATGCGTCTGGCCAAACTAGAATGGATACCGTCATACCGAGTGGGCCCAAAGTCAATATCTCTTCATCGTGAAGGAGAAAATCCCATTCTTGAACTATCACAGTCACTAGCCACACCATCTGACATACCCAGAACTTATTTTACTACTTCCCATTTACGGGAGGATTCATCTAAGAACCAAAGCATGTCTTCATGTGTGAAGCAACTCGATACTCTCATGGTCTAAGGAATTACGTATATGATAACATTTCATGATATGACTTATAACGTAGTTACGATGTGATCTCTAAGTATATCATTCAATACTGGGGTCGTTTCAACATAATTGTTCTGCTAACAATATGTTCTCATTGCTACTGACATCCTTGATACAAGAACAATGTCCATGATTAAGAAAACGTAATCATCAGTTAGCACATGAGCTGGTCTTAGAGGCTAAACCAGGAACTCTTGGTGTTTACATTTCCACACATGCAAGTGAGTTTTCTTCTGAATCTCATAGTCAAGGCCATTGCAATTATAGCACTTAAATATAAACATTAATTACGAACGTGGAAATATATATAATAACATTTTATTATTGCCTCTAGGGCATATTTCCAACAACATCCACCTTCTCATGACTTGATCTTCATGTCATACATGCTACTTTCTTGATCGATGAGCCGCATACTAGTTGGGCCTTGCCCTAATCATTGCTACATGACGCACTAGTATCATTGCATATCCTGCTATCCTGGCAGAGGCATACATTTGCATCATGATAGTTATATCTTCTTTATGTGAGTACCTTTGTAAAGTGTGAAAGATCTCCTATATTCTTGTAAAATGTAGAGAGTTGCCCCTAAAGTGAGGAAAAGATCCCAAAGAGGACAAAATCAAAAGATCCCAAAGAGGACAAATGAGAGTTAAATAGAAAGAGCCATTGAGGCCACCAAAAAAATACAAAAAATGAGAAAAAAGAGAAAAAGAAAAATAAAAAGAGAGAAGGGGGCACACTACTATTCCTTTTGAGAGATCCACACTAGTATTTCATCCTTTATCCCTTGTACTCCATAGAGATCATCATCATGCATATAGCTATGTGGGGAACCTTCACACTATAGAACTTGGCTTGTATATTCCAATGATGAGCCTCCTCAAAAGAGCTCTGGGTCTTCATGAGAAAGCAAGTTAGATGCACCCCCACTAGTTCCCTTGGAGAACTTTTAGCTCACATGTGCATCCGTTGCATGGCAATCCCTACTCCTCACATCATATCTATCATATGGCCTTCTCTCGCCTATGATTGTCCTCATTGATGTGAGCCTTTCACACCTTTTTGTATTCCTTCTCCACCTTCTTTCCGTTTCGCCTTTTAGGTGTCAACTTTCTTGCTCACGCTCATCCATTGCATGAGTGCTCAAAATATCGAAAGGGAGTGGATCAGTTTGACTTGTACCTGGCTAGTGGTCTGGGGACGAGTCAAGATAAGAATCCAAAGGAGACCAAGTGTGAAACTTTAGTAGATAATTGTTCTCAACAACCTTTTTTCTCTCTTTTTCCCAGTCCCTTGCTTGCATGCAAACACCATCTGGAGACATTCGACTCACGGACAGCGAGAGCTCTTGCACCTTTTGTTCTTTTGTTACTTATGTCAATGCTAATATAGACTCTTGCTTGTTAAGACTTGAATTGAATTGCATGCTTTGATCGCTTTACTTGAAAGTCCTCATATGGTTGTGTGGCATGTCACCACATAAATTATGCTTGTTATCATTTACCTACTCGAGGACGAGCATGAATTAAGCTTGGGGATGTTGATACGTCCCAAACGTATCTATAATTTCTGCTTGCTCCATGCATGTTTTGTGTGACTTTGCCATGATTTGCTTGAACTTTCATACACTTTTGAGCATATTTGGACTAATCTATTAACCCAGTGCACCCAGCTGTCAGTTGCTGTTTTCTGTTGTTTTCGTATTTCAGGTTTTCCGGCCATTAAAAGTGCTCCAAAAAATCCGGTAAAATCAGATAAAAAATCAGCGGCCCGGAAGCTTCCGGAATCACCAAGGTAGTGGAGGGGGGGCACCACAGGGACTCCATAAGGGTCCCTGGCGCGGCCCCACCCCAGGTCGCGCCAGGGGGCCTCCTGGCTGCCCTGTGGGTCCCCTCGACACCCCCTTCGCCTATATTTAGCCCTCGGGGTGGAAACCCCATAATATTGATCTCTTTTCCGTGAACTCGCCTCTGTACCGCCGCCGCCGCCGTTTCTAGATCGGGGCTGCCTGGAGAAGCTGCACCGGCACCCTGCCGGGAGGAGGAACCCCCTCCGGGAGACCATCCATAGCCATGGACGCCTCCCGGATGTACCGTGAGTAGTCCCCCTTGGACCATGGGTCCGTGACCAGTAGCTATGTGATGTACTTATCCCCTCTTTGTGCTTCCACTTTCGAGACCTCGTGAGCTGCCTCACATGATCGAGGCACTTTTGTAATTTCTGTTGTTGCTATGCTGAGTTTGCTGGGATCTGATGGATTGTGAGACTATGTTCAGATTGTGATGAGTAATATATTTGGTTCTTCTCTTTTATATTTTGTTCTTGATTAAATTCTTGCATGTTCTCCATTGCATTATTTTACTTTGGCCAGGTAGTTTGTTGCAACTCCAAGAGGGAGCGTTATGCTTGATTGTGGGTTCAGCCCCTTGATGTCTAGCTTGACTGACAGAAACATGAGACTAGGGGATGTGTTGTTGCCACCAGGGATAAAACAACGGTGCTTGTATCCGCGGGTGCAAGGATTGTTTACTTTACGTAAAGTTCTTTTAATGCAGTTGTCTGTTGCTTTGAGTTTACACTTTGGGTGGGATTCACAACTTAATACCAGCGAGATGTTCTGGATAGATATCTCAAGGTGGATGATTCATAGTAGATGCAGTTGGATTTCGGTCTACTTACCTTGGCGTACTGCCCATTGCTTTTGAGCCCTTCCTTTCTTTGCAGCATAGTTAGCATTGCGGTGCCTTCATAATTCTGTCAATTTCCCAGCTGTGATTTGTTTACCTCGCTAGCACTTTTATCGTCTTTTGGGAGAGAGACATCACTAGTGAAAATCACGGGACCCCGGTCCATCTTCACATTATTGCTGACACCCTTAGTTTACTTTCAGTATTTACTTTCAGTTGCCACTATTATTATCTCTTGCGTTGATCCTTTGTAAACAGCAAGGCCGGAGGAATTGAAAACTCCTCTGTACTCGTTGGGAGCAAAGTTATTTGTTTCTGTGTGCAGGTCCTGTCAACTCCCTAGTCAGAAGCTAATTTCTGGCGCTGTTGGCACCTTCTTGTATTTCTGCCAGTCCTACTGGAGACAAACCTTGGTATCTTCACTGAGAGAAATTTGCTGCTACGCTACATCTCACATTCCACTTGGGGTAACCAACGAGGAGTGAGAGAACTATCCTCACCGTATCAAGGAGTCACCGCTAGAAGAAGGAGCCGCCACCACAAAGAACACCAATAGCTTGTTGTAGAGCACCCTCCTCCCAACAAACCCAAAACAAGGCCTTGAAGAAGGAGGAGGTGCAGAAGCGCCGCCTCCGCCCAACCAAGGGTTGTGGATTTTCACCAGTGAGTAGTGGAAGGAGGAGATGGATATGGACCTCATAGTCTCCTATAGGAAGGGGAGTGATGCCTGAAGGGCCAACGATGTGGCCGCCACCGTCGATCAAGATGTTTCCCTGATCCAAAGCTCCCTACCCCCACCATCACGACTCCGACCACAAGATACGACTCGACAAGGCGTGGGAGAGGCATCAACTCATGTCGAAGGAGTCGTCTTCAGATCCGGAGCAGGACGACCACGGGGGGTGGACCGCCGGCTTCCCAATTCCACCATCGACCCGCTACCCACACGACAAGGAAGAGGTGGCCCACACGACCAAAGGCCACCAACCCAAGCCCTCCCCCCTGCCCAACGACAGAGCGACCGAGAACCCCGCCATCACCCTCGTCAGGGGTCGCGCGGGGATCCCGATAACTACCTCCCGTGAAGTCTACGAGGAAAGATTCAAAGAGGGGGTGGTGGCGGACAAAAGAAGGGCATCCTCGAATCGCCCTCGGGAGAGGGGGGAAGTCCAATCACAGTGAACTCAAACCTCGAAAAGGCTCATGTTTTCTATGATACACTCAAAGCATAATTAAGTATAAATCTGCCAGTTAGATCCTTATAAATTCTAACACATTATAAAATCACAATTATTTATTTTTGCCATCTGATTGTGAATCACAAGAATCACACACACATGCTTATATTATTATTTTTGTGAATGAGGTATGCTTATACATTGATGGGACACCGAAATGCCTATTTGTATTACAAACTAATGAGACTGTAATTACCATTTTTACAGATTGATGGTAAACACATTGAGATGCTAGGTCTATTTTTCTCTAAATGTTGGGCGAGTCTACTTTTGGTTTATAATCTTTGAAAAAATTAGATCTAATAATGGAATATTGGTTGTTAACATGGTATGAATGGATGGTTGATGTGACTAGTAACGCACACATGGTGACTCAATAAGGAAAACAAATCCAGAAACAAAAAGATATCTACAATTTAAGATGGTAAACTCTTATACAAACGGATATGGAAGAAACTTGGAGTGGCATATCAACAAGTTTAAAGAAAACTCATGAAATTCAAAATTCTCCCTCCCTCTCTCTCTCTCTCTCTCTCTCTTACATACACACATAATATTTTTAGAAATGATTCTTAATTTTTGTGAGATTTATTTCTTAAAAATGAATTTATTTATTTTATTTTCCAGTTGTATAATAGATTATTTTTCCTCCTTAATTTACCATGCTTAGTAAGCTACATTCTTGCCACACCAGTCGAGGCATACCACTTTGGCTAAAGTTGTTGATATAAATATATTTGGTACTATCTATATATCAATACAAAAGGTGTGGTTTGCGAAGACATCAACTAATCGTGTTTATCGAATGATCTTCGTTGTCCCGTTGTTTAGCACTAAATATGTTTAGAAATTAATCTCCCCTAAGCACAGAATTGTGTCCTACATAATAGTAACATGCAATTTATATCTTACCAAATATTAATTTGTCTTTCACGTACATAATTACTAGTAAACTCGATGATACCCCGCGAGTTGTTGTAAGACTGTTTACAAATAATGTTTTCAATATGAGAAAATTTGTGAACTTAGTATAATTTTAGTTTTATTTTTATATTTTTAAAGTACAAATTTAAGAAAAATTGATGAAAAATCTAATAAGGAGTGTGACTTATTTTTATTAATTTATTACCTTGAGAATATACCGGTTAGACGATATGAGACAAAAACAACGTTAAATAGAGAGAGTGAAGACATCACCCTTAGCTATACCTAAAATAATGATAGCAACTACATATGTGTATTCATAAAAAAAATGACGCATAAAAATAAAATGTGAGGTAACTCATCATTCGATTTTCTATAAAAAAAGTTGCTTCTAAATTATGAGGCTTAATGCATAAAAAAGTTAATATATATTTGTGATAGGTTGCATGCGTATGCAAATTTAATGAAAATTGTGTGCATGAAAATTTAGTGAAAAAGAGATGAACCTACTTGATTATGTGAATAACTTGCATGTCAAGAGAAAGAGGTAGTTAGGATGAAATATTTAGGTATTATAGAATTAAGTAGTTAATAATGAACTTTGCCTTGTAGTGGTCCAAATAAAAGAGCCAATAGTTGACAAACTAATAAAATTTACTGAAATTAAGTAGTTTTTACTACATGATTTACATAATAACTATTATCTACAATACCGACCATGACCTTTTTTAGGATTAGATCGACCATGATTTAAATGCCTTCTTTGGATATAATTTTTCTAGTAAATATAAATTCAAAAATTTAGTCTCCCGATCTACTAATCATTTTCTTTCTCAGTCGATGATGGCATAGAACTCTAAGTCCAATAACCAAGCAGTTTTAATAAGCTAATATTGCGGGTGGCTCGAAAAAAAGGAATGATATCCTCATGACATTGTTATTTGAAGAGGAGGTGGAGATGTGATATTTCAAATGAAACGTAACAAAGCTCCATGGTACGATGTCTTTATCGCGGAATTCTATCAGAACTTCTCAGAATCTCATCAAGACTAATCTATTCAATTTGTTCAGTTTTCTTGATGTCGGTCAACTTGACCTATCCAACCTTAATTTTGGAGAGAATTTTTGTGCCAAAATTTAAGGAGATTGTTTTTACTGTTCTTCTGTGCGGATTTAAACATTGCAATAAAATTGTTGTGTGCATCACTCGCCGCGAAGACCGATGATGATCTTATTTCAAAAACATGTATGAAATATCTCTTAAGTAGGTGTTTTGTGCAAAGAAAGAGCACCATAACACTTTAAAATCTATTATATTACAAATCTCTTAAACCTCTCATTGATTTGGGATTGAAATTTGATTTTGATTTTGTCAACAATTTCTCAAGAAGCTTTTTCATTCAAGTGAGGTGTTTAATTTTGAATTTCTCTCATGCTTTTGAATGGGCAATGCTTTATCAAACCAGTCAGCAACAATCAACTTATAAACAATATATCAGTCTCGTGCACTCTCAAATTATCTGTCAAAAAGAAATGTGAACATGCGACACTATTATTAAATATGATTTTGAATTGTATGTTTAATTTTAACTTGGTTAAGAATTTCTCAAGGAGGTCTGATCAATGATTCCCCAAATCCCTAGGATTTTCTGATCAATGATTCCTCAAATTCGTTGGCAACAATTGACTGATAAAAATACATGGTCTCACACACTCTCTCATCACCTAACAAAACATAAACGCCAACATATAATACCGCAGCACCAATATAATACATGCGTCATCACCGAAAAAATCTTTCATACATGCATGTGGGTTAATTTTAGATAAGTACATAATACTTCCTCCGTTTCTTTTTACTTCGCATATAAGGTTTGATCAAAGTCAATCTTCATGAAGTTTGACCAACTATATAAAAAAATCTATCAACATCCACAATATGAAACAATTATCATTAGATTTATCATGAAATTAATTTTCATATTATATAACTTTGATATTGTAAATGTTGATACTTTTTAATATAAACTACTCCCTCCGATCCATAATAAGTGTCGCTCCTCTAGTACAAAGTTTGTACTAGCTTAGTACAAAATGAGCGACACTTATTATGGATCGGAGGGAGTAGATGATACCCCGCGCGTTGCTGCGGGAATCAGTTGCAATATATTTTGAATGATTGATTGCATTAAACATGAATAGTTGAATTAATAGTATATAAACTAAAGTATAAAAATACATTTTACATACTGTATTTTATTATTGTGTAGTTAAAAATATTTATTAAATATAAGTAATGTAATATAATGAAGAAAAAAACAATGCATGTTGAGTGAGCTCGCATGTGTCATTATATTGATGTATGCATGAGATCAACTAATAACAAAGAACTTGTTCTCATGCATATTATGGTGAGTCTTTGATGATGTGACATGTATGCATGTTAAAAATGATGTAATATAATGGGAAAAAATTCATGCATGTTGAGGGAGGTTGCATGTATTATTAAATGGATGTGTACATGAGATTAATTAATAATGAATAACTTGTTCTCATGCATATTGTGGTGGGTCTTTGATGAGGTGGCATGCTTGTATGTTGAGATAAATAAGATAGTGAGAATGATCTATTATAGTATTATAGATTTGGTCAAACTTTATAAATATTGACTTTGACCAAACCTTATACGCGGAGTAAAAAAAACAGAGGGAGTATTATCTCAGAAAGATCCCATCAAAGTATCACATTATATAAAAAAGAAAATAACACTTCATCATCTCGCCTATACACCAAATCAAATAATTTTTGTTATATAATCTTAACAACACCGGTCGTGCAGAGAAGCGTGTCCGATGCTTCTAATCTTTTTAGATTGCAAACCCAAATGAAAATTCAGAAGAAATTCAAACATCTCGTCATAGGTTGATGACAATGGTGGGTTATATATGAAAGGTAGTAGATAGTCGGTATAGAAGAATAAGAAAATGAGGGCCAATGAGTACGAAGGAACTATATCCCAACTCGTGAGAAGTAGATAACGACACATTGAAGCGTTAATCTATTGTTTTCAGAATGGTAGAGTAGAACCATGAACACGCACAAAAAACACAAGAGAAAATATGATAAATCATCCAACTAGAGTTTTATAAAATTAAAGAAAAATACAAAATCCAACATGAGAAATATGAGATCGTAAAAATCCTTCATTTGTTCCTTTAAATATGAGATCAACTAGACTTTTAGTTTGTTTTCACTCATTTGAATCAAATTTAAGAACAATGTCATGTTTTTCTAATTGCCATTTGTGCCGAGAGATCCTGAGTTTAACCAGCCTTTTTGCATTGTACTACTGTGTAGAAATAACACTAGCTTCATTTACTCACTTCGATCCATAACAAGTGTCGTTCATTTAATATAAAATTTATACTAACTAACTATATAATGATCGATATTTATTATGAATCGAAGGGAGTAATATATATGTTTACTAACTGCTAAAACATCTTATATTAATGTACACAGGAAGTATAATATATTTTGACAGTTAAATTGAACTGAAAATAGGGCAGGCCTGACGCAGTGGTGAAGTCCTCTTCACTTGTGCCAAGAGGTCATGGGTTCAAACCAGCCTCTCTGCGTTGTACTGTAGCAGGGATAAGACTAGGTTTCTATAATCCCTTTTCAGAGCCCACCTTGTGTGAGAGCTTCTATGCACTGAGTCTGTCCTTTTAAATTGAACTGAAAATTTTAGTACCTCCATCACAGTTTATAAAGGCCGTGCTTACCCCTAGGTCATCAATTTAACTGACACAACATAAGATATATAACATAAAAATTATATCATTTAAAAATATAACACCTAAAGTTTTTAATGATATATTTTTATAATATATATATCTTATGTTGGTTAAATTAACGACTTAAAAGTACACACAGGTCTTATAAACTGTGATGAAGGTAGTACATTTACAAACAAAAGTTGTACATCATAATCTTTTCAATTTTTTTTTCTTTTGTTGGTTAAATAATCTTAATGTTTTCATCTTTTGTTTTGTAAGGAGTTAGAAACTAGAGAAGATATTTAAAATAAGAATGCATTAAACAGCCCATGGGCAATCAAAAGCATCAAACAGCCATCCTCCACTCTGCTACAGTCTACAGTCTCCAGTCTAGTTCCTGCTGCTACTACCACACTTGCTCGTCTCCCTCTCACTCTCCCTCCTATAGCAATCAAACCACCAGCTCCAACCCCCCACCTCCGGCCCTCCCCTCCCCTCCTCCCCCCTCCAGCTCCTCCCCAGTTCATGTCCTGCTGCTTCCCATGTCGCCGCCTCTCCAGCTCGACTACATAGGCCTCAAGGCCGCCGGCGGCGGCCGCTCGGACGACGACCTCAAAGGCACCGAGCTCCGCCTCGGACTTCCCGGCTGTGAGTCGCCGGACCGCCGCCCGGCCGCCGCCGCCACCACACTGGAGCTTCTGCCCGCCAAGGGCGCTAAGCGAGGGTTCTCGGACGAGGTTGTCCCGCCTGCGCCGCCCGCCGCCGGCGGGAAAGGCAAGGAGACGCCCGGGAATGAGAAGGACAAGAAGGTCGCCGCACCGCCGCAGCCTGCTGCCAAGTAGGTGCCTTTCTCTCCCGCGAATTTCGTGGATTTGACTGTTTCCCGGTGTTCTGCCGAGTTTTGCGGGATGCACGGGATTGGAGCGCGAGTGGGTGGAGGAAGTGATGTGTGTGTAATTCGGGGAAAATGTGTGGTGGGTTAGTACGAGACGGTGATTCGGTTTGCTTGGGACTTCCGAATTTGAGGGAATTTCGTCTGTCTAGGCGGAAGAACTCTTTTTTGGGTGCGAATTTGGTGTCGAAAAGCTCATTTTGCAGTTTCTCCGTTGCTGTCTTGGGCGTGCGGTTTGCACTTGGCTTGATCTCTTGGGTTCAGGAGCCTGGAGGGGTAGAAATTTATTCACTTGCAGAGTCTTTTTACTCTACTTTGCTATGAAATTATACTTTAATTTTACCCCCTTTCCCCTCAACAGTAGATGAGAGATTTTGTCCTTTGAAGTTTCATTGGGAATTTAAGGAGAGACTCTCATCTGCAAATTTGTGCACTTGGCTTGAATTGTAATTGCTCAAATTTCGGTTTACCTTCATAGCTTCAAGGTTTTCCCTGAAGTTTCTAGCTGCTTCGAGTTTTTTTCTTCTAGGGCATGTTTCGTTTGAACATACCTTTGCTCTTCTTCTTCTTCTTCTTCTTCTTCTTCTTCTTCTTCTTCTTCTTTTCTCCCCTTTGTCCGTTAATTTGGTTGCGCGTTCATATAGCAAAAACGAAATGCCGTTGCTGGTTCTTATTCTGAATTACCGATGCGCAGGGCTCAGGTGGTGGGATGGCCACCAATCCGCAGCTACCGCAAGAACACCATGGCAACGACCACCAACCAGCTGAAGAGCAGCAAGGAGGACTCCGACGCGAAGCAGGGGCAAGAGTTTCTGTATGTCAAGGTCAGCATGGATGGTGCGCCGTACCTCAGGAAGGTTGACCTCAAGACATACAAGAACTACAAGGACCTGTCTTTGGGGCTTGAGAAAATGTTCATTGGCTTCAGCAACGGTGAGGCTGCTTGGATCCTTCACAAATTGTTGCTGTTTCTAGCTGCAGCCCGAATTTTATCCGGGTTAGAGGAAATGCATCATTACACATCCACCATCTCGTTTCGCTGAAGAAAGAGCCATTTTATTGTGCTTGGAAATGTTCTATACCCTCCAATCCATATTATTATTGCTGAAACGGATGTATCTAGACCTAAAATACGTCTAGATACATCCGTTTCAGCGACACTTAATATGGATCGGAGGGAGTAGCAAATTTCAGGTTTATGAAATTGACGAAGAAGACACTTTTCAGGGCCGGCTAAATTGGTTATTATGGTGACAACCAGTTTACGATTCTTTCCTCCTAAATTTGGCCATATGCTATTTATGTGCAATTTTGTTTCGCAAGATACCTAGTTTCAGCATATATTATTAGTGGAGTAAATACCCTGTTCTAATTCAAGGAACTTTTCTTGTGTTTTATATTGATCAGTGGAGAAACTAACAGTGTACATTAGGCAATGTAAAAAATATGCCTGATTTCCTAGGCTAGTATTCTTTAAGGGATTCAACTCCTATCCTTTAGATCTGTAAATATTACTCTTAATCATTCATAAGCCTTTGATTAAAAGCCGTTCCCCTATAACCATGACTTCCTACCCATTTCTTGCTTCAAGGTCAGACATCAAACTCACTAATTAAGGAAGTAAGTTGCAGAAAGGTAGATATGTAGGGGCATAAAGTTTATCAAAATAAAAATTCCCTGTTGAGAAGCTTAGTGTAAGGAGAAGCTCTCATGCAGTTTGTTTATGTGGCCTTACATGTGGTACTGGGTCTAATTTTGTTCCAGGGAAGGATGGTGTATCAGAGAACAGAAAGGATGGTGACTACGTGCTGACTTACGAAGACAAGGATGGAGACTGGATGCTTGTTGGTGACGTCCCATGGGAGTAAGTACATTCTCCGATCTAATTGGAATACCAACAAGAGGAGAAATGTGAATGTTAAAAGATAGTGTGGTTTCCATAGTAAAGTATAATAGAGTGTCATTTTTAAAAGTAGTTTACAGAATGTGTGTATCTGATAACTATACATGTTATCTCTTAAGGTCCATCCACCCTCTTTTATTTTATTTTATGTTTAGAATTCATGCAGCCAACCAACCACATAAAATGTATATACTCAACATTTATTTAGGCCTCCTTTGGTTTGCAGGAATTTTGTAGGAACCGTGAAGGATAGAAATTTTCATGGAAAAGTTCCTTTGGAGCCCTTTGGTTTGTAGGAATGGATTCCTATGTAGGATAGGAACCAATCCTTCACATTTCAAAGGAAAAAAACATTAGCCTAGACCCAGTGGAAATTCCTATCCTATTATTCAAATGACATCTCTTTCCCTATGGGAATTGTGATACCTGTCATCTCATTTCTTATGATATTGCTATTCCCAAAGATATTCCTATCCTATGAACGAAAGAATTTCTTAAGATTCTTCAAGTAGAAAATTGTGCTATTAGTTTATAGAAATTTTGCTATTAGGTAGTAAAACAATGTTCTAAGTAGCATCAACACCAGAAAACAAGTAAAAAGAATGGACCTAGTAGACTAGCACTAGTTACTTGGTTATCTTTTTAATCTCTTGTGATGCTCTAAATTCTACGGTCCTGGTGTTTTATTGCTGCCAAGTAGCATCCCGTGTCTGAACAAGCGAAATAGTTTTAATGCAATCACTGATGCATTTGGTTGTTCTTGTGTCTGTTTAATTGTTATAATTCCGTTGTCAAGAAAACCATGAATATCTGATGCATACACCCCTCCGAAAGTGATGAAATAATTGTCCTTATTTTGCTCAATTGCAGGATGTTCACCGAATCTTGCCGGAGGCTGAGGGTCATGAAAGGTTCAGATGCAGTTGGACTTGGTATGTTCAAATGTGTTGCGTTTACAATCCACTTTTGTCCTAATTTTACTGATGATGTGCCGTGCATATGCATTTAGATATTTTATTTTAACCATTTGTTGCATCATGTTACTGCTTTTATGTTTTACTGTTCATGCTATTTCCGGGGCTTGCTCCATTCTTGAAACTGCTCTTGAGCGGGAAAGCAGTTTACTCTTGAAAATTTTCATTGTACTCGAAAGCATGTTTAGTTGGAACTTAAATATGTTTATGTACGACAACATCGAATTAAGAATGCTACTCCCTCCGATCCATAATAAGTGTCGCGAGTTTTGTACTAAGCTAGTACAAACTTTGTACTAGATGAGCGACACTTATTATGGATCGGAGGGAGTAGTTTATTTCTGCTTCTTTTTATTAGATATAGCCCCCATTTCCTGTTGTACTCTCAGTGAGTGAAAAAGGCTGGTGAGTTTTGGAAGTGCTTGTATATGGTACCCAATCCCCATCTGTAGAGAACCACAATTGTTCCTGTAATGCCATTTGAAGATGAAAATCTCACGCATATTAGTTGTAGTCAAGCCCTAGTTGGTCTGAGGGACGCACTATTAAAATTTGTGATTTCCAGCTCTGACCATGAACAATCTGAGTCTGGATTTAGTAGAGCCAAACATTCCCTGTAAACCTGGGTAGCAAGGAAAATAAACTAGCATTGTGGATTAGGGAGTTAAAGTTAGTAGTATCTGCTACAAACAGGAGTGTCAGCTCTCACCTATAAACTAGGATTGTGTATTAGGCACCTTTTTTTCCAGTAACTATAAATTACTCCAGGAGTATCTGCTCTGAACTAAGTTTCAGAGTTCAAAATGCATGTTATGTTTGTTGTTATGTTTGATGTTTAAAGGCTTAAGCCTCGAAAAAGTTCTTGATAATGCCCTGTCTCTATGTATGCTTTTGTTTTGCTACATTTTAATGGTTATCTTCGTTTAGTGTTTAGGTTCACTTTGCTAAACTCCAAGTACATTTTGTAATTGTACCTTGACACTCTGAAGTCTGAACTGATTGCATCTTTAATTTTATTTTTGGCCAGCTGCTCCAAGGGCAGGGGACAAGTCCAAGTCCAAGAACTAAAACCGTTGCCGCCCGCAGTCAAAACTCGAGAATCGAAGATCATCCGACTGACTGCAGGGTATGGTACCGGAGGCCAAGACGTCTAACAGCTTCAAGGCGAGGTCGCACATAATCGTCTGTACTGTACTACATGGTTTTTCTATCACGCAAGTAAAAAACCGTCAGTTACTCTTTCGTTGTAAGGTTTGTGATGATATGTCCTAGAGACCTACGCTGTCTATTTTTCTGTGCCCGCCACGTTTGTTGTCGTTGTTGTACCTGTACGCGCGTTATTACCTCCATCCGTGTAAATGGTTGGTAAGCAGCGAGTTGCACTGCTGCTGTGATTTGAGGACCCCCCTACGTATTATTTTGCTGGTGTTGTCCTGAACCTGTCGTTCCTCGTAAATGTTAAGCCTACTGTTTATCTGCTGGACCTCTTCCATGCCATGCTGTTTGTGGATTCAGTGGGTTGGTGCTTCGTTTTCCATTTCCTGGGCCTTTGTTGATGTGTGGTTGTTGCTGCTGGGTGGGGACACGTACTGCGCAGCACACACCATTATGTATAGAAGTTCATCATGGTTGTTTTGTAGTGGCAAGTGCTTAAAAGGCTTCCTAACACCATCATTCATTCAGGTAGTATAAAATGCAGCGGCTAGGCTTGGAGGTTAATGATGGTTTGTGATATGATCCCTTAGAATCAGGCTTTCCTTTGCCTGCCAGTATCTTCTACCTTCCCACCTAGAAACGATGCGCTCCACTTTGGCCTCCTTTCGTGTTCTTCCCTTTTTCTCCCCTCGCATCTGCTGGTTGGTATGCATGTGAAGCAGGGTGAGGATCAGGATCCACTGTCCTAGTACTGGCTTAGATGTGTGCCAGGTGGCTGTTTAGAAGGATAAGTGTGCAGTAAGTGATTCAGCTTCGACGTTACCAGTGCTCCCAGACCCGTGTGATTTTGATACTTATAGTTAACAACATGTAGAAAGCAAACAAGCCGACCTAGCTCAGTGGTAGAGCGCGTGGCTTTTAACCACGTGGCCGTGGGTTCGATCCCCACGGTCGGCGATTATTTTTGAACTTTTGTGGTTTGCTTTTTAAAACTTTTCTGACTTGTTAATTTTTAGTTTGGCTAGCAGTTTCGAACCGATGCCTGGGTAGGCTGTGGAATTGTATTGGTGAAAGGTCACTTTGTTCCTCCGTGGTCCTGCCCAGCCACTGTGCTATTATCGTACAAGTATGCGCTGGCCTTACTACCATCCTAGCTACACTACACCAACCTTTAATCAATCTTTCTTGTGGCTGGTAAAGCTAGCTTAGCTTAGTGTAACACTAACGCAATGCCAGCTGCAAATGTTCATGATCCAATGGAGGCATGGAGAGATGGTGCTCCGTACAAGGTAGGGGCGAAGTGGGATCGATCATCGGAAGCTTTCGACATTGTATCCTTTGGGCCCGTCCAGCGTCCTTCACCGCGATTGACGTCTGTGAATTTTGTCCACCACGCGCATGGGCGCATGCACTGTGATTGCTTTCTGAAGCCTGAACCCCAAGCAGTGGAGTGTTGTAGCATAGCAGGACGGTGACTGCTCCCTGCTCCGGCGCAGTGTCAGAGCTCAGGTGCCCCGCTGTCGTCTCCACCAGGAGTGGAACGAAGGGGGAGGGCATGCCAGCCTCGCCATGAGTTGCTTTTCGCATGCAGGCACAGGAGTAATGCCGGCGCGTGTGGTCATGTAGCAGACGTCGTATCCTCGTCTCGGTTTCCGCCGCCCCTCCCTCTGCGTTGCTTTGCTCGCGCCCTTCTAGTGCCGTGCATCGTGCCTGCGTTCGTGGACCGAGGATCTCGTGGCCGGCCGGGACTCCCGTTGATGTGTGCGGTGCGGGTTTAACGTCAGGGTCGGCATTTTGAGAAATCAGGTTATCTTGTTCGTTTGGGTTTACCGACTTAGAGCATCTCCAGCCATTCGGTCCCCCAAGCTGTTTTTCGGCGCTATTTTAGCACCGATTAGGGGGGCGCTCGGACGGCGAAAAGACTTGAAGCGACCGGCCATTTAGCCGTGGCCCCAAGGTCTCCCCTCCGGGCGCATAGAATTGGCGCATATTCGGTTATGTTTCGACGCAAATTCGCTATTTTCGGCTAAATTTAACGCAAACATTACATTTCGACGCAAATTCGGCGCACAACATGCAATACAAATACATAGTTCAACACAAATATTAAAAACAGTACAAATTACACTAGGCATTACCTTTGCGCATCCATAGATGATCCACTAGATCTTCTTGAAGTTGACGATGCACTTGCGGGTTTCAGATCTCCTGACGCATGTTGAGGTAGGTTGTCCAATCTGGCGGTATCTCGTGATCAACAACTGTAAGAGGCCCCTGGTTAAGATATGGTCCAGAGTCATACACTAAATCCTCTTTCTCGTTCTCAATGATCAAGTTCTGCAAGATGACACAACAATTCATCACCTCCCACATTTGATCTTTCAACCAAGTCTGAGCGGGGGTACCGGACAACGGCAAATCGAGATTGGAGCACCCCAAATGCTCGCTCGACATCCTTCCTGCAAGACTCTTGACACTTGGCAAAGTGGGCGTACTTCCCTCCAGGCATAGGATTTGAGATAGTCTTCACAAATACTGAAGCAACTGCCTCAAGTATCACACTGCAGTGACTGATACGTCTCAAACGTATATACTTTTCCAAACACTTTTCCTATTGTTTTGCCGTCATTCTTGCATGATTTGAGCTAAACTAACCAGGACTGACGTTGTTTTCACGAGAGCTGCATGTATGGTTTTATTGTGCGCAGGAAAATGGATATTTGGACATCTCAAAAAATCCACGCACCCGAAGGAGCCCGCAACCAGAAGGGGGCCAGAGGGCAGCCAGGGGGCCCCAGGCGCCCTGCTGGCACGGCCAGGGGTGGGGCCGCGCCCACATGCCGACTGGGCGACCCCCCCTCCCCTGGTGCCCTACTTCGACTCCTATTTATTCCTGTGATGGGGAAACTCCGAAACAGAAGTCGCTTTTACAGAACCCGTCGCGGAGCCGCCGCCAACCTCTGTTCTTCCTCGGGGGGCTAATCTGGAGGCTGATTTGGCCTCCGGAGAGGGGAGATCGTCGCCATCGCCATCACCATCACCACTCCATCCTTCCTCCATGATTTCTCTTCACATGTGTGAGTAATTCCCTGCTGTAGGCAAAGGGGATGGTAGGGATTGAGTGAGATTGATCATGTAATAGTTCGTCAGATTGTTGGGGGCATGTTGCCTATCATCTACTTTAGTGTTTATTATCTTTGCTACAACTTGTTGCTCTTAATGCTTGTCACTTTGGTCCCAAGTGACATGTTTTCAGATATGAACCTTTTATGTTGTCATGAGTTTATATATGGTGGGGAAAGAGGTGACCAATTTTGGACGGTTTGACTTGACAGTGGGCCACTCGACGCTTTTCGCTTCGTCCGGCGCCCCCAAGCGACCCTAGCGCCCCGGGTCGGCTTGGGTTCGCCGGATTCAAGTTAGGCCCAATCTGACGCTATTTGGGCGCTTGGGGCGCGGGGATATTTCATCCGTTCGACGCAAATAGTGCCAGGTTGGGGGCCTCTTGGGGGCGCGGTTGAAGATGCTCTTATGATCATGCGATTAGATATCTCCAACATGCGCTTAAAATATGCCACAGGCTCTAAAAACCATCATATTTGTGCGCCAGAGATTAAAAAAACCCAGCGCTCCAACAAATGCTTTTAAACAATAGACGTGCAACAAAAAATTAGCACACGCGAAAAAACGGTATTCAGGCGCCAGATTATGCGTGCTGTAAATTCTGGACTGTTGCAGTGGGGCCGTTAAGTTGGACGCTATATTTTTTCATCTAAAACAATAGGCGCGGTAAGACTGCTAGAATAGCGTTGTAAAACTATTTTAGCGCATGTAGGCGAATCGTGCCTGTTGAAGATGCATATAGGCATATAGCAGTAGAAACTGGGATCTGCAGATTAATTAGAGACCGATTGTATGTCTCACTGGAAAGAAACCAAAGGTTGATAGCAGGAACTATCGACAGACGGAACCACCGCTGATCTCCTGGTAAGACGCAAGCCCCTACCACGAAGAATGGCTGCGCCGTATGCCCATTGTTGTGTAGTGCCTGTCTCAACAACAACAAAACATCGAATTGGATGGATCGGTAAGCTTTTTTTTCCTCCATGTTGATTTTTTTGAGTCGTTCTCCATTTTGATTTGAAGACAGGGAACGACAAAAAATGCTAGACTCACGGAATAACCACGGGGTATTACGGTCTCATTCCTTAATTATATTCAATGCCCCCCTGAATTTAACCTGGGTGGGGCCCATCCTCCTTCATTAGCCCAATTAAATTCAGCCAAACATTAAAGAGGCCCGTAATGGCCCGCAAAACCTCGTGTGTATAGCAAAGCTCGGGAACGACAAACTTTTTTATGAGTATCCACGAATTTTTCTTCTAAGAGCAGAAGAACGACGGCAGGTGGTGCCAACGGCGCGTGGGCGATTCTTCCGGTCCACCAGAGAGGGGAAAAAAATCCAAAGCAAACCTTAAACTTGTAGACAAAAGATAAATCAAACCCTAAACTTTGTAACTCCCGGTCTAAGAGCATCTCCAGCCGTTCGCCCCCCCAAGCCGATTTTCGACGCTATTTTAGTGCCGCTTGGGGGGCACTTGGGTGGAGATAAACGTTTGGGGGGGGGGGGGCTACCCAGCCGCGGCCCCAAGATACCCCCCAAGCTCGGACAAAATTCGTCAAATTTAAAGTAAAATCGACCAAATTCGTTTAAACTAGACCAACTTCAACGGATTTCATTAATATTCGGAGTTTTTTTACATAAACGACGGAAATAAAAAACCTAGCCTACTGGTAGAGGAACATGGCGTAGAGATCGTCCAAGGACGTCTCCTGACCGTCTCCTCCAGCTCCCCCACCACTGCCGCCGGCGGCGGCGCCGTCGTCGTCGTCGTCTTTCCTCTCCGGCTTGATGACGCCGGCCTGCGAGCCGCACGTCCCGCCGGAGGAGGGAGAAGAGCCGCCGTCGGAGGAGGAAGAAGAGCCGCCGTCGTCGCCGCCGCCGTCGTCGCCCACATCGGCGTGGTGCGGCTGTAGGAGCGAAGGGCCCGCGCCCCCGTAGCCAGCGGTGGGTACTCGAGACGCGGCGTGTTGCCGTTCTCGATGTACCGCATCACGTACTTGAGCGTGCGGCCCTGCGCGCTCCACCACCGAAGGCGCCCGTCGCGGTTGTTGCGCCCAACCACCGGCGTCAGGCCGTTGGTGGTGGCGACGGCCTGGGCTCGCCGGGCGGCGAAGTATGCCTCCCATGCCGTCGTGTTGTTGGGCGCGTTGCCGGGGTCGGCGCGCTGTACCGCCGTCATCAGGGCGCGGACGGCGTCCACCTCCCGGAGAAACGCGCCGGAGCCCACCAGAGGCACTGGAGGCACCGGCACCCCGCCGGCGGACAACACCCACGCGTGGGGTGGCCTGGTGTCCGGCAGGCATGGGTAGCCGGCATGCGCGAGGAGGAGCGCCTCCATCTGCGACAGTGTAACACCCTCAGTTGCCTGTAACAGTAATCACTTTTACTGTGGACTAATCACTGTTGCTAATCACTATGCAAACCATGCCATGACCCACTTTGCTTTTGATCATATTCACAAATGCCTTTTGGTTGCTATGAAAAATATGTTGCAATTAAACCTTGCCCAAAAATCATGGGACCACTTTTATAAAATCACAAATAATCAATGGGTCATGCCCATGTGGTTATGGTATTTTATTATGCCTCTGAAAAATTCAAACAATTCAAACCCCAAGCAAACATCACCATTTGACAATTGAATATTATAAAGAAATAGTAAATGGTTTTATTTTAAGCCTAAACTTTTTGTGGCAACCTAGGAATATATATGACTAATTATGAACCAGGTTACACATTTTACAAAAATGCAAAAGACACTAAATTAATTAGTAACAGGAAAGAACAGAATGGAAAATTAGAAGAAAAAGAAAAAGGATTAAAGCTCGCCTGGCGCGAGGCCCACCTCAGCCCAACCCACCCCCACCCCTTGTCTTCTTCCCCAACCACCCCCCTCACCTGCTCCCGTACGGCCGAGCTCGCCGACGACGCTGGCGAGCTGGCCCCGCCTCCACCTTCTCCCTACCGGCGCCGACGCGATAAGGGCGACACCCCCTCCCTCCTGGACATCCTCCCCCGCCCTTTCCCTTCCTCCTCTTCTCGCACGCCTCGGGGAAAAACTCCCGAGCGCCGCCGTCTCCATTGTCGTGGCCAGTCGTGGCCAACGAGCACGATCCGCCCTGACGTGGTGTCCAGCAGCTGCGCCGTCGTCGTCTTCGTCAGCGCAGGGGAGCACCGGGGAGCACCGCAGGCGTCGCCCGCTTCTTCTTCCTCTGCTCCGGCCGCTGCAACCTCAACGTCGATTCCGGCCGCCTCAGCCCCTCCCCGAGCCCGCTGCCAACCCCGACGCGTTCGTGGTGAGCACCTCTGTCATCGCCAACTACCCGTAGGTGCTCGATAAGCCCGTAGCCTTTTCCCCCAATTCTCTTGCTCCGGCCGCCGTGGCACGTCGTCGTAGCCGTCGACGTGGTCCGTCCCAGCTCACGCCAATGACACCCGCGTGCTCCCCGTGGACCATATGGTCGATCCCACCCCGTAGCGCGTTCGATTTCTTCGCCTGTAGCAAGGTGCCATTGGAGCCCGGCCGCCTCGTCCGCCATTGCTGACCTCGAGCTCATCCTGCTCGTCCCCGTCACCCTCCCCCACCCCAGTTCGACTCGCGCTGTTCTTCCCGATTGAATGGAACTGATCCCGCGCCCAACGGTGCTCCACAGCGAGCGCTAGCTCGAGTTCGCCGGAGTCTGTTCGCCGGCGAGTCACCTGAGCCACTGACATATGGCCCCCATCGGTCAGGAAGGTCATTAGCGACTTGGTTAAGGCTTAATCACCCACTGACATGTGGGCCTAGCCCACGTAACCCCCTGTTAGTATTAAACTAATTGTTAAATTAAAACCTGAGACACTTACACCTGGGCCCCACTGCCTTTTTATTAATAAAATGATTTTTGGTAATTGTTGTGAGTATGACATGTGGGTCCAGGGATATTTAAAATTTAATTAAAATGTTTTATGAATAAACAGAGGCTGACATGTGGGTCCCACATGTCAGGCACTGTTTTGGATAATGTTCTGGATAATGTTGAATGAATAATAAAAGAAATTCAGAAAATCATTTAAATTATTTAAAACTTTGAAATTCAATAACTTTTAAACCGTAACTCGGATTCAAAAACTTTATACATGAAAATTGATCAGAAAAATATAACGAATACGAATACGCTATCTGTATGTCTATCCCACCCCCCTAACACACTGATCATCGACATTCCCCCCTCCGGGCTGTCTATCGATAATTCCCGGTACCGATAAAAGGTACCCGGATGAATTTATTCCGAACACGAATGTTTCCCGGAATAGTTCAACTAACACGGATACACCTCCCTTATGTTTGTCCGGTACCCACAACACCTCCGGCTTGATCCTTCCCCCTCCGGACACCCCTGTCCGGTAATCATTCGGAGCCGGTAGTTCATCCTCAGATGAATTTACGTTCCGAGCATATTGCATTGCACTGCGTTAGAATACCGTTAACATTTCATCGGTCATGTCATGCATCTGTTTGTATATGCTTGCTGTGTATTTACTGTTTTCTTTTCCCCCTTAATCGCCGGTAGACCTCGCTGCTGCCGTCGACTACACCGCTGCTGAGTACGACTACGTCGTCGACGACCGTACCCCTACCGTCGAGCTTCCAGGCAAGCAGAGCCATTCTCTTCCTCAGATATCGCCTATCTTTCCGTACTTTTCTTGCACTAGGCATTGTTACTGCTGCTGCTACGATTACAATCCTATTCAACTGCATAGCCTGATTTTTGTCGCCCCTTGATGTGCCTTCCTTTATCCTATGTTGCCTATTATTATTACTATGCATTACTCAGCAGTGAGCCCTGCGCATTGTTAGCTAGGATTAGATAGAGGGCCGTGATCACTCAGGGGGGGTGAACGCGGATACAAATATTATAACTGCACAGGTACGGTACAAAGCAGACACCGCCAAAGGGCCCTATCTGGGTTATGCCTAGTCACCTCAAGTGTGAGCTATCAAGGAGTAATCCTTGTACTCCATTCGAGGCTGACTTTGTCTTGCCGCCATAGGGTCCTGTAAATGGTTGTCCTTCAGGTAAGAAGTCGGGCGACCCAACGGTGCCCGCGAGAGGTATTGCGACGGGACGACAGGGAGGGTACGACCAGTGTACCGGTGTGCTTGGCCCCTGATCGTTGGCCGCGAGAGTTACCAAACCACGGAAGTCGAGCTCCTCCAGGAGCACACGCGAGACAAGGTAAGGAGACGGTTCACCTTGTTGGTAACCGCAGTGACTTGGTGGGACGACAGGGCAGGCACCGATGTACTGGTGGTCCTGGCTGCTGTCGTTGTCCGCGGGTCGGTTAAGTCGAGGCAACGATAACGGTTGTCACACAGGTTAATTAAAATACTAAGTGGTTCAGTGAATGTCTTAAGTTGGCTATATGCCATGTACGCACTACCTACCCGTGGGAATTACGAGTTTATGGGCTCCTCTACTTCGTAGTGTCGTCCGAGGACTCTTTAGACGTCAGCAGTACCGCGGGCTGATTGTCGGGAAGTGCGCTGTCTTCTTTGCTTGAGCTGTGTTGTTTTGTTACGGCTTCCCGGCCACCCACGCACCGTGCAGGAGTACGTCAGGGTTGGGGTCCAAGGCCCTGAGTACTTAGGATTTAGACCGGCGGATGGCCTCTCTGTTGAGTTTGAAAGATGGGCTATGAAGTGTCGGATAGCCTTGGTGGAGCGTTCCCTAACAAGGTTCCCGCCACCCTGGAGATCCGTGCGTGTAGCGTAACACAAGTGCACCCCTGCAGGGAAGATTAATCTATTCGAATAGCCGTGTCCACGGTAACAGGACACTTTATGCCGAAGCTGGATCTTACCACTAGAAACTATTATTATTAAACTGTATGGTTCCGGGTTTTTCTTCCTCGCGGGGATGTCGAGGAGGTGAACTCGGAGGCATTGTTAATTATTACAACTTATTATTATACAATGCTGCAGCAACTTCTGCTGCATTGTTACTTTATGCTTTATATAAACTGTTGGCTGATTCTTCCCTCATGCTGCAAGACATCGTCGGAAGATGCTAGTCTTCGTTAGGCCTAGCTTCTTACCCTTGCTCTGGATTTCTGTCTTTCAGTCCACTATATACAGCCTCTTCTTTCCGTTGATACAATGCATAATGCTTAGTAGCGGACGTAAGACTCGCGGGTATACTAGATACTCACCTGCTTTATTTCCTTTACTGTTTTGCCTGATCGGCCGCTGCAGCCGACATTGGAGCTCAGGAGCAGGAGTACCCCGGAGGCGCCTACTACGACGTCGAGTTCCCCGTCGACCAGGAGTAGTTCGATGGATCCAAGGCAGGAGGCCTCGCCTTTTCGATCTGTATCTCTGATGTGATTTGTGCTAGCCTTCTTAAGGCAAAACTTGACTAACTATGTCTGTACTCAGATATTATGGCTTGTATGACTTATGTATTCGGGTCCGCGTGACCCCCTCTTTTGTAACATATTTGTTTATCCTTTTGTGTTTAGTGTTGTGCTGTGATATTATCACCGTGGCACCCTAATTTCAGTCGTGTACTCTGTGTGTATGATTACTGTACACGGTCTGATTTTGGGGGCGTCACAAGTTGGTATCAGAGCCGACTGCCTGTAGGAAGCCACCCCACCACTAGTTGGTCGATGTTGAGTCTAGACTTTGAAAAACTATTTTGCTAACTTAATATTTGGCTTACGGGCCCACATCGATGTCACTACGTGTGATATCTATGGTATTAGGATCCTTTTCTCCTTACCTATGCTCTGGGAATCTGCTCTCTTATCCTTGCTGGTAAGTTTTACAAAAGCTGACATTAGGATCACGTTCTCTTGATTCCACCCGGCGTTTTTGGTGCTTCCCCCATTGATTGAGTCGTGTCGCAGGAGTCGTACCCCAGGTCCCGGACCGCGGATCCCATTCTCATTCTGGGCAGGCCGCGCGTTCTCTGGCATCAAATCCTGTGGCCAACAGTTTTCTTGCGGCGTGATTGACATAGTGGAATCTATGTTGCGTCGTGTAATCCTTACCGCGGTCTGCGCGCCGCCTAGTGAGTCCTTTTTCCTTAATTTCTACGACGTTACGCTGCCCGATTTTCGATTGACTCTGTGTGCGAATGTGTATGTCTTATATGACTACTCCTATATATATCTGCGCCTCTTTTTCGTTGTCGTTTTAATTCAGGCTTGATTCCGGTATCTCGTTAAATTTTCATCGCTTAAATACCCCTGTTAAATTCTAGGTGGATGGCTGGTCGTGGTGGTCGTGGTCGTGGTCGTGCTGCCAACGACCCACCTCCGCCGCCGGATTACATGGCCACGATGATGCAGCAGTTCGAGATGAACCGTCAGTTCATGCAGAATATCATGGTTCAGTTCCCCCAGCCGAATCAGAATGGGCACCACCGTCAGCATGCCATCGTGACTCTGCACGACTTCACCCGCCTCAACCCCACTATGTTCCGCAACACTGTTCAGCCGTTGGATGCTGATGACTGGCTTCGCGACATCACTCATGAGCTGGAGTCTGCTAATGTCGATCCAGCCGACTATGTGAACTTTGCGTCTTACCATCTGAAAGGCGCCGCTGCTCAGTGGTGGAGCACCCACAAGCTTTCCCTGCCAGTTGAAGAAGTCATCACTTGGGATGAATTTCAGTCTGCTTTCCGCGCCCGCTACATTCCTCAGGGGATCATGGATCGTAAGGCGGAAGAATTCCGCAACCTCACTCAGGGCGACATGGCTGTTGAAGCCTATCAGCGCGAGTTCCTCAACCTCTCTCGCTATGCGGAAGGAGAGATCACCACTGATGCTCGCAGGCAGCAGAAGTTCCGTCGTAGCCTCAACCCAGACCTCAGGCTCGCCCTTGCCGTTCATGATTTCGCCAACTTCGCCACCATGGTGAACAAGGCTATCACCGTCGAGACTGCCCAGATGGAGCACAAGAACTCTCTGAAGCGTTATCGTGACGTTGGCTCATCTTCGGGCGCAACGCAGAAGCGTCGTATCTGGCTCCCTACCAGTGTGACCCATTCACCTGTCCCTGCTCCAAGGCCGTCTTATGCTGCACCCCGTCTGCCTCCGCCACCACAGATGCCAAGAGCTCTGCCTGCACCACCCAATGCTACCCCCTTCGTCCTCAGGATGGATTATGCTTCACGTGCCGCCAACCTGGGCATTTTTCCAGGGAGTGCCCCCCAGAAACAGAAGCAACTGGTAGTTCACCCCGCTGGCCGTGGAAATGGCCGTGGAAACAACAGGACCCCCAACTATAATACTGGGTCTGCTGCTCATGCTCGTGGACATGCTTACAACGTTAATGTGGAAGAAGCTCAGGAACAACCCGCTACCGTGATGGGTACCCTTCTCGTTAATTCTGCACCTGCTACTGTTTTATTTGATTCAGGAGCGTCGCGTTCATTCATGTTGGAAGCATTTGCGTTATCGCGTAACATTACGTTTGAGAAGATGAACCCACCGATGGTTGTCCGCACCCCTGGAGGCCGTTGCCAAACCTCCATGATGGTACGCGATGTCACCATTGACGTCGAAGGGATTATATTCCTTGTGTCCCCCATCATCCTGAAAACCTCCACCATAGATCTAATTCTGGTCATGGATTGGTTGAAAGTTCACGATGCCGCACTCTATTGTGGCACCAAGTCTGTCCAACTTTTTCACCGCTCCGGCGAGATTGTTAACCACACCACCCGAGTTACCCGTAATGCTGAAACACAGATATTTATGATGAATGCTTTAAATGCCGCCCCCTCGAAGGCATCGAGAACGTTCCGGTCGTTCGCGATTATCCCGACGTCTTCCCAGAAGAACTGCCGGGAATACCCCCAATCAGAGAAGTTGAATTTGTCATCGACTTGAAGCCCGGCACCACCCCTATTGCCAAGCGTCCTTACAAGATGCCGCCACATGAACTCATTGAGCTTAAGGAGGAAATCGACAAGGCACTTCAGAAATGATTCATTCACCCCAGTTCCTCAGCTTGGGGAGCACCTTCGCTCTTTGTCGAGAAGAGCGGTGGGACAAACCGATTGGTCCAAGATTATCAGCCCATTAACCAAGCCACCATCCAGAACAAATACCCACTTCCCCGGATCAAGGATCTGTATGATCAACTTGCCGGATCCAAGGTGTTCTATAAACTCGACTTGAGGTTGGGTTATCACCAAATCCGAGTCCGTGATGAGGACATTCCGAAGACTTCCTTCATTACTCGCTATGGTTCATACGAGTACACCGTCATGTCCTTTGGCTTAACCAATGCTCCAGCCACCTTCCCCAGATTGATGAATTATATTTTCATGGAGTACCTCGACCAGTTCGTCGTGGTTTGTCTGGATGATATATTGATATATTCCAAGAATGAAGAAGAACATGCTGAACATCTTCGTCTTATACTGGAGAAGCTTCGAGAACACAAACTCTACGCTAAGTATTCTAAGTGTGAGTTCTGGCTTCCCGAAGTAACCTACCTTGGGCATGTGATTTCCAAGGATGGCATTGCCATCACCCCAGAACGTATCCAGGCTATTCTTGACTGGACTCCTCCCAATACCGTCAAGCAAGTCCGCAGTTTCCTCAGGCTCGCTAGCTATTGCCGCCGTTTCGTCAAAAATTTCTCCAAGATTGCCAGGCCTCTGACTAATCTGCTTCACAAAGGCGTCAAGTTTGAGTGGACAGATAAATGTCAAGAAAGTTTCCAAGCGCTCAAGGACAAGCTAACTTCTCCCCCGGTGCTCGCTCCCCCGGATACTCAGAAGGACTTCGTGATATATTGCGACGCGTCTCGTCAAGGATTAGGCTGTGTCCTAATGCAAGAGCGCAAAGTGATTGCTTATGGCTCTCGTCAGTTGCGTGCTCACGAAGACAAATATCCAACACATGATCTCGAATTGGCAGCAGTAATTTATGCATTGAAGCTGTGGCGACATTACCTCGTTGGTAACCGTTGCGAGATCTACACCGACCACCAAAGCCTGAAATACTTGTTTACTCAGCCCGACCTGAATCTCCGCCAACAAAGATGGCTCGAGACAATAGCCGATTTCGACATGGATATTCATTACACCGCTGGCAAGGCTAATGTGATGGCCGATGCTTTGAGCCGTAAAGCTTACTGTAGTGAACTTGAAGTTCAAGTACAACAACCACTCCTGTATGAAGATTTTCAAAAGTTAAACCTCGAGATTGTGCCTCAAGGTTATGCAAATAACCTGGTTATCGAACCGGATCTCGTCAAATCCGTCAAGGGTATACAATTTTATGATGATTTCGTACACAAGATTAAGCGCGATATCGCCAATGGGAGACCCTCACCCTTCACCGTTGATAGCAAAGGTGCGGCGTACTACCAGAACCGTTTAGTGGTTACTCACAGCAAGGGCAGGCATGAGAACCTGGATATGACCCCGAAGGTCATGAGAGCGGCTCACGATACCCCGTTGTCCATTCATCTTGGAAGCACCAAGATGTACCAAGACATTCGTCAGCAATTCTGGTGGCCTAACATGAAGCAAGACATTGCCCGATATGTTTCTGAATGTGACGTTTGCCGTCGCGTCAAGGCAGAACATCAAAGACCTGCTGGAACTCTACAACCACTCTCTATTCCTGAATGGAAGTGGGACAAGATCGAGATGGACTTCGTCACCGGTTTTCCCCGATCACAGAAGGGTCATGATGCCATCTTTGTCGTCATCGACCGATTCTCCAAGGTTGCCCACTTTCTGCCAGTCAAGGAGACGATCTCTGCTAGTCAGTTAGCAGACTTGTATGTTTCCAGGATTGTGTCCCTCCATGGTATTCCGCTGGAGATTAGTTCAGACCGTGCAGCATTTTCACCTCAAGATTCTGGGATAGTTTCCAAGAAGCTATGGGAACTCATCTAAATTTCAGCACCGCTTATCACCCCCAGTCGCAAGGACAGGTCGAACGAGTCAACCAAGTGCTTGAAGATATGCTTCGAGCTTGTGTCATCTCATTCGGTAAGAAATGGGAGGAATCTCTTCCATTTGCCGAATTCTCGTACAACAATAGCTATCAAGCCAGTCTGAAGATGGCACCCTTTGAAGTCCTCTATGGACGTAAGTGTCGAACCCCTCTGAATTGGTCAGAAACAGGAGAACGAACTCTCATTGGTCCGGACGTTATTCAGCATGCCGAAGATCAGGTTCGCGTCATCCGTGAACACCTGAAAGCTGCTCAGTCCCGTCAGAAGAGCAACTATGACCACAAGCACAAGGAAATGGTCTATCAACCTGGCGAATACGCTTACCTCCGTGTCACTCCCATGAGGGGCACTCATCGCTTCGGTATCAAGGGCAAGTTGGCTCCTCGCTACATTGGCCCGTTCCGTATCCTTTCCAGGAGTGGACCCGTGGCATACCGGTTGGAATTGCCGCCGAACCTCTCCCAAGTCCACGATGTCTTCCACGTGTCGCAACTCCGTCGCTGCTTCAAGGATCCTATCCACGAAGTGGAGCATGATACGATCGAGCTGCAACAAGACTTGACTTATCAAGAACATCCGAGCCGCATTCTCGATCAGTCTGAATGCCGAACCCGCAACAAGACCGTCAAGTTCCTCAAAGTACAGTGGTCGAATCATTCTGAAGATGATGCCACGTGGGAACGCGAAGATCGCCTTCGCGATGAATACCCCGATCTTTTCCTCGCTACCACTTAAATTCTCGGGACGAGAATTCTTGTAGTGGGGGAGATTTGTAACACCCTCAGTTGCCTGTAACAGTAATCCCTTTTACTGTGGACTAATCACTGTTGCTAATCACTATGCAAACCATGCCATGACCCACTTTGCTTTTGATCATATTCACAAATGCCTTTTGGTTGCTATGAAAAATATGTTGCAATTAAACCTTGCCCAAAAATCATGGGACCACTTTTATAAAATCACAAATAATCAATGGGTCATGCCCATGTGGTTATGGTATTTTATTATGCCTCTGAAAAATTCAAACAATTCAAACCCCAAGCAAACAACACCATTTGACAATTGAATATTATAAAGAAATAGTAAATGGTTTTATTTTAAGCCTAAACTTTTTGTGGCAACCTAGGAATATATATGACTAATTATGGACCAGGTTACACATTTTACAAAAATGCAAACGACACTAAATTAATTACTAACAGGAAAGAACAGAATGGAAAATTAGAAGAAAAAGAAAAAGGATTAAAGCTCGCCTGGGGCGAGGCCCACCTCACCCCAGCCCACCCCCACCCCTTGTCTTCTTCCCCAACCACCCCCCTCACCTGCTCCCGTACGGCCGAGCTCGCCGACGACATTGGCGAGCTGGCCCCGCCTCCACCTTCTCCCTACCGGCGCCGACGAGATAAGGGCGACGCCCCCTCCCTCCTGGACATCCTCCCCCGCCCTTTCCCTTCCTCCTCTTCTCGCACGCCTCGGGGAAAAACTCCCGAGCGCCGCCGTCTCCATTGTAGTGGCCAGTCGTGGCCAACGAGCACGGTCCGCCCTGACGTGGTGTCCAGCAGCTGCGCCGTCGTCGTCTTCGTCGACTACAGCAACTAATCGAGCCCGGGGGGCACCGCAGGCGTCGCCCGCTTCTTCTTCCTCTGCTCCGGCCGCTGCAACCTCAACGTCGATTCCGGCCGCCTCAGCCCCTCCCCGAGCCCGCTGCCAACCCCGACAAGTTCGTGGTGAGCACCTCTGTCATCGCCAACTACCCGTAGGTGCTTGATAAGCCCGTAGCCTTTTCCCCCAATTCTCTTGCTCCGGCCGCCGTGGCACGTCGTCGTAGCCGTCGACGTGGTCTGTCCCAGCTCACGCCAATGACACCCGCGTGCTCCCCGTGGACCATATGGTCGATCCCACCCCGTAGCGCGTTCGATTTCTTCGCCTGTAGCAAGGTGCCATTGGAGCCCGACCGCCTCGTCCGCCATTGCTGACCTCGAGCTCATTCTGCTCGTCCCCGTCAGCCTCCCCCACCCCAGTTCGACTCGCGCTGTTCTTCTTGATTGAATGGAACTGATCCCGCGCCCAACGGTGCTCCACAGCGAGCGCTAGCTCGAGTTCGCCGGAGTCTGTTCGCCGGCGAGCCGCCGGCGAGTCACCTGAGCCACTGACATATGGCCCCCACCGGCCAGGAAGGTCATTAGCGACTTGGTTAAGGCTTAATCACCCACTGACATGTGGGCCTAGCCCACGTAACCCCCTGTTAGTATTAAACTAATTGTTAAATTAAAACCTGAGACACTTACACCTGGGCCCCACTGCCTTTTTATTAATAAAATGATTTTTGGTAATTGTTGTGAGTATGACATGTGGGTCCAGGGATATTTAAAATTTAATTAAAATGTTTTATGAATAAACAGAGGCTGACATGTGGGTCCCACATGTCAGGCACTGTTTTGGATAATGTTCTGGATAATGTTGAATAAATAATAAAAGAAATTCAGAAAATCATTTAAATTATTTAAAACTTTGAAATTCAATAACTTTTAAACCGTAACTCGGATTCAAAAACTTTATACATGAAAATTGATCAAAAAAATATAACGAATACGAATACGCTATCTGTAAGTCTATCCCACCCCCCTAACACACAGATCATCGACATTCCCCCCTCCGGGCTGTCTGTCGATAATTCCCGGTACCGATAAAAGGTACCCGGATGAATTTATTCCGAACACGAATGTTTCCCGGAATAGTTCAACTAACACGGATACACCTCCCTTATGTTTGTATGGTACCCACAACACCTCCGACTTGATCCTTCCCCCTCCGGACACCCCTGTCCGGTAATCATTCGGAGCCGGTAGTTCATCCTCAGATGAATTTACGTTCCGAGCATATTGCATTGCACTGCATTAGAATACCGTTAACATTTCATCTGTCATGTCATGCATCTGTTTGTATATGCTTGCTGTGTATTTACTGTTTTCTTTTCCCCCCTTAATCTCCGGTAGACCCCGCTGCTGCCGTCGACTACACCGCTGCTGAGTACGACTACGTCGTCGACGACCGTACCCCTACCGTCGAGCTTCCAGGCCAGCAGAGCCATTCTCTTCCCCAGATATCGCCTATCTTTCCGTACTTTTCTTGAAGTAGGCATTGTTACTGCTGCTGGTACGATTACAATCCTATTCAACTTCATAGCCTGATTTTTGTCGCCCCTTGATGTGCCTTCCTTTATCCTATGCTACCTATTATTATTACTATGGATTATTCAGCAGTGAGCCCTGCGCATTGTTAGCTAGGATTAGATAGAGGGCCGTGATCACTCAGGGGGGGTGAACGCGGATACAAATATTATAACTGCACAGGTACGGTACAAAGCAGACACCGCCAAAGGCCCCTATCTGGGTTATGCCTAGTCACCTCAAGTGTGAGCTATCAAGGAGTAATCCTTGTACTCCATTCGAGGCTGACTTTGTCTTGCCGCCATAGGGTCCTGTAAACGGTTGTCCTTCAGGCAAGAAGTCGGGCGACCCAACGGTGCCCGCGAGAGGTATTGCGACGGGACGACAGGGAGGGTACGACCAGTGTACCGGTGTGCTTGGCCCCTGATCGTTGGCCGCGAGAGTTACCAAACCACGGAAGTCGAGCTCCTCCAGGAGCACACACGAGACAAGGTACGGAGACGGTTCACCTTGTTGGTAACCGCAGTGACTTGGTGGGACGACAGGGCAGGCACCGATGTACTGGTGGTCCTGGCTGCTGTCGTTGTCCGCGGGTCGGTTAAGTCGAGGCAACGATAACGGTTGTCACACAGGTTAATTAAAATACTAAGTGGTTCAGCGAATGTCTTATGTTGGCTATATGCCATGTACGCACTACCTACCCGTGGGAATTACGAGTTTATGGGCTCCTCTGCTTCGTAGTGTCGTCCGAGGACTCTTCAGACGTCAGCAGTACCGCGGGCTGATTGCCGGGAAGTGCGCTGTCTTCTTTGCTCGAGCTGTGTTGTTTTGTTACGGCTTCCCGGCCACCCACGCACCGTGCAGGAGTACGTCAGGGTTGGGGTCCAAGGCCCTGAGTACTTAGGATTTAGACCGGCGGATGGCCTCTCTGTTGAGTTTGAAAGATGGGCTATGAAGTGTCGGATAGCCTTGGTGGAGCGTTCCCTAACAAGGTTCCCGCCACCCTGGAGATCCGTGCGTGTAGCGTAACACAAGTGCACCCCTGCAGGGAAGATTAATCTATTCGAATAGCTGTGTCCACGGTAACAGGACGCTTTATGCTGAAGCTGGATCTTACCACTAGAAACTATTATTATTAAACTGTATGGTTCCGGGTTTTTCTTCCTCGCGGGGATGTCGAGGAGGTGAACTCGGAGGCATTGTTAATTATTACAACTTATTATTATACAATGCTGCATCAACTTCTGCTGCATTGTTACTTTATGCTTTATATAAATTGTTGGCTGATTCTTCCCTCATGCTGCAAGACATCATCGGGAGATGCTAGTCTTCGTTAGGCCTAGCTTCTTACCCTTGCTCTGGATTTCTGTCTTTCAGTCCACTATATACAGCCTCTTCTTTCCGTTGATACAATGCATAATGCTTAGTAGCGGACGTAAGACTCGCGGGTATACTAGATACTCACCTGCTTTATTTCCTTTACTGTTTTGCCTGATCGGCCGCTGCAGCCGACGTTGGAGCTCAGGAGCAGGAGTACCCCGGAGGCGCCTACTACGACGTCGAGTTCCCCGTCGACCAAGAGTAGTTCGGTGGATCCCAGGCAGGAGGCCTCGCCTTTTCGATCTGTATCTCTGATGTGATTTGTGCTAGCCTTCTTAAGGCAAAACTTGACTAACTATGTCTGTACTCAGATATTATGGCTTGTATGACTTATGTATTCGGGTCCGCGTGACCCCCTCTATTGTAACATATTTGTTTATCCTTTTGTGTTTAGTGTTGTGCTGTGATATTATCACCGTGGCACCCTAATTTCAGTCGTGTACTCTGTGTGTATGATTTCTGTACACGGTCTGATTTTGGGGGCGTCACAGACAGGTTGCGGCTCCTGAAGCCGTTGTGGGCGAGGTTGTCGTAGGCCATGGCGATCGAGAGGAGAGCTCGAGAAGAGAAGGGCGAGAAGGCGAGAAAGAGAGGAGGAAGGCCGAGAATGCGCGGCGAGAGCTCCCCGGCGAGCCCCTTTTTATAGCGGGGGAAGAACGCGAACAGACGGCGGGACACGCGGCGGCGCGGTCGACGGACCGTTGTGTATCTCGACGCGCCGCATTGATGCTCTCTACGCTGATTGTACTCGTCACCGGAGCCGCATTGATTCGCTGCGGCGACGGCAGGTGCGGGGAAGCCGAGGCGAGAGGATGACGACGACGCGTGTTCACACGCCGACAGGTGGGGCGCGGCGCGAGGCGCGCGCGAAATCGCGCGCGCTTTCCTTCCGTTCGCGCGGTTTCTTTTCATCCGGCGACCCCAGCGCGCTGGGTTTCGCTTGGGATCGCCGGACTCAGTTTTTGCCCAATCCGACGCTATTTGGGCCCTTGGGGATGCGGCTGGGCGATTTTCCTCCATCCGTCGCAAATAGCGCCGTCCTGGGGGTCTCTTGGGGGCGCGGCTGGAGATGCTCTAAATAAAACCTTATACGTGTTCTGGTTTGTTTTTTCTATTTTCGTTTATTCTAGGCCGGCCCATTAGCGTAGTCTCTCACACTCACTTTGCTCTGCTTTGTTTTTTTTTCATTTTTATTTCTATTATTCTCGTTCTTAGCAAGAAAAACTGAATATTTATTGCTTTAACTTTTAAAAAACGTCCGCACTTAAAAAAATTATAATTTCAAAAAAGATTGCACCAACTTAAAAAAAAATGTTCGCTATAAAAAAATGCATTAAAGTGTTCGAGAACATTAGCGCTCGTGTGCTCCCACTGCTCTGATTTAAAAATAATTCTTTGCACTTAGTAATAACTAAAATTTTCAAAATATTCACAATAAAAAAATGTTTAGGTGCAAATAATTTAATACATTTAAGTGCACAAACATTTAACACAATTTTAAAATGCGTACTATTTAATAAATGCTTTAACGGATTTTGATACATTTTTAAGTTCAAATTTTTTTAAATTTATTTTTTAGTGCAAACATCTTTTAAAAGTGATGCAAAAAATCATAACAAAGAAAAAGAAAAGAAAATTCCCAAGCAGAGTAAACAATTAGTGTGAACTTTAAAAATAAAATAACACATTGAATGGGATTATCTTTACAATTTTTAAAATTTGGAGTGCAAATATTTTTTAAAGTGAATGTACTAAATGCGTTTTTGCTTGCGAGAAAAATAAGAAGAAATAAAATAAAACAAAAAAGGGAAACAAAAAATAAAAACAATGTAAAAAAGAAAATAAAAAACAGAAAAGAAGGAGCTTGAGTGACAGCCCTAATGGGCCGGTTCAGTTCATTTTATTCTCCAGCAAGTCATCGCGACTGGGATCCTTCATTTTTCGGTGTGCATGGTTTAATTTAAACCGGGATTCAATAATTCAGGATGCAAACGAACGGGATTCAAAGTTCAGAACTTGATTTAACTTTCGCCTACACGTCCAAAAAGGTTAATGGATCTCAAGCTTCATGGACGCTAGTTTCTAAAATTCCCAAAAAAACTGAATTTGTTTGTTAAAAAGAGAGCAGCACAAAAAAGAAAATTTGTGACTTTTTAATACACACACATATATATATATATATATTATTCATTTCTAAAAATCAATGGTTTTTTTGTGCAGCATGCAGTTCATGTTTTTTTATCATAAAAATTATACACACATACATTACATCCTTGTGTTTTAAAAAATAGATACACATTCAAATTAATTAGAATTCTTTATACCAAATGGATTCACAATGTATATTTAATTTAGTTAAATAACAAACTTATAAGTTATTAAGGCTTGGTGTGTTACTATTTCAATGCAATCTATGGAGATGTCACTAAAAATAATAGACACAATATTTAAAAGGTCTGTATCACATATTACATATGTGAGATTTTTCCATAATAAATTATTGCAAAGGAAGTTGTTAAAAATAAGAGAAACATACAAACTCCTAAAATAGTTGGCACTTAAAGCCCTTGATGTATTTTAGTGCATCAAACTAATCATACTTATTATAATGTTTTGCAATGTCATTTGGGATGAACCTAAAAAGGCTAATGGAGCTCAAGCTTCATGGACGCTAGGTTTCTAAAATACCCAACAAACTGGATTTTTTTTATTAAAATGAGAACAAAAAAAATTGGTGACTTTTCAATGGTTTTATTTTTTTGTGCAACATGCAGTTCATGGTTTATTTATCACAAAAATTATACGCACATACATTACATCTTAGTGTTTTTTTAGATTTTTTTTGAAACTCGGCCGCCATGAAGCTCAAAGAAAGAGAGAGATAATAGATATGGGGCAAGCCAGCCCAGATCGGCCTAAGCCCAGCCAGTGAAACGTTTTTTCTCACTTAAAAAATGTATTGCGGGTTGATTTTGACAAAATCAAGGGGTTTTTCTGCAAAACTACATGATCAGTTTTTTCTGCGACTTAAATGTGTACTGCGGGTTGATTCATATAAACGATAGGGTTTTTTTCTATAAAACTCCCATGACAGACGAAAAAAAAGAGAGAAACTCACCCCACTTTATTATTATGTATAGATAAGTGACGCATATATTGTGCGCATGTCACTTGTCGCGCTCTAGTGTTTCCTTTTCCCCTTTGTTTAAAGGCACACAATTTGCCTCTCGCGAAGCAGATTCGTGCCTCCCGTGGAGGCATGGTCGTGTATTTTCTAGAGGCACTCGATGTGCCTCTCACGAAAGCATATTTGTGCCTCCCGTGGAGGCATCGTCGTGCCTCTTTTTTAGAGGCACACAATGTGCCTCTTGCAGAAGCAAATTCATGCCACCCGTGGAGGCATGATCATGCCTCTTTTTAGAGGCACGATCATGCCTCATTTTAGTGAACCTCTAGTTGACATGCCAATCCCTTTGCTTTGCGATACTTTAAAAAACATCAGGTGAGATTATATAGGTATCCGCATGATCAACTCATTAATCATTATACCAATTATCCTCATATCGGTTTTGTTCTTTTCTTGTTCACGTATTGCATATCCAATGTGATCTATTCACAAAGTATCCGGCCAAATGTTGGTAGATACATAATACCGAGAGGGCCCAAAGAATATCTCTCCTGAATAGGAGGATCAAATCTCAACTTGAATCATCAAGTCCTTAGACATACTTTCGAGTGTGAATGAGCAAAACCTTTATAACCACGCCTGTTATGGGTGGTGTTTTGACAGATTCAAAACCCACCCTCCTGTATGTAGGTACTTAACATTCTCATGGTCTATAAGGATACATGCAAATGTCAACTCATCTGATGATTTAACTCATAATACAATGATGATGAAATTTCAAAGCAAATCATACAATTGGGTTTGTTCAGCACTCTTGTTCTGGTAACAATGTGCTCACATGTATCACTGGCATATTAAATGCCTTATGTCAGGAAAACATGACATCCATAGTACACATGTTAGTCCTAGAGGCAGACTAAGAACACTTTGTGTTTATACTCCACACCTGCATATGGATTTTAACATGAACTTGGCAAACCTCCGCATAGGCCATTGCAGTTATATCACATACATATAAACATTAATAGTGAACCTAGAATTATAATAATACATTTTATTATTGCCTTTAGGGCATAATTCCAACATCCATGACGACGCGTCCATCTTTTTCTGATGTCGAGTATATTGACCATAAGTCGGTATCAGGATAGATAATAATTCTCATTTCACCATATCGATCCATCTGATCAGGGAGAACACAACTGGGAGCCTCTGTTGCAATAAGACAACTGTTTCATAGTATGATGTCCTAATTAAATACCAAAGACTGTAATATGAACAATAAAACAAATAAATTATTACCAATAGTTTCTTCTTAATGTTGGTCTTTGTTAGAGTGTGGATAAGTAGCTTGTAAGGTCCAGAACTTGGTTCATACGCGTATTTTCCCACAAGCAAGTTAATACTGTTAGAAAATCCGATGACAAACCGTGTATCTTTCCATGTACATATTCTTCCAGCAGTAAGTTCCATGTTGTCAATTATCTCTTGTGTTTTTTCTGACATAGCATAGTAAGCTGAGCATATAAACACGTACACGGGATTAATAACATGCGCAGATTTACATAAGCACGATTATTTTAAACTGACAATTAACTTCAACTCTACACACAAACAAGGAACGCGTGTATCAAAACACTCACATGGATGCACGATTGGGTCATTGTCCAAATCCACTTTGATTATCGGACCATGCGTGCTAATATCGAAGTGTAGTTTCATACCATCTACGAATTAGTATACTTTGGCGAATTCTCCCCAAGTTGATCCGCTAAAAAATGTTTTCCCTTTACAGTTTACAAGAGAACAATGGTAGAGAAATCCATGTTTTCTTTTAAGCTTTGGTTTAGAAGTGGTATTTTGAACAGAAAAACAGCTAACTTCTTGAGGGCTTGTTTTCTTGAAAAGAACGAGATGAACTATGGAAGAGGAGCACTATATGCCGTAAAAAAATACTCTTCCAGAAAACAAACAAGATAGATGTGGAAGAAATGAATATGACAAGTTAGGAATTTACAAAATATGCGCTATGTGGCGGTGGCACCCTCCGTCATAGCAAAAGATTCATAATTACACTGTAGGACTAAGGACATATCAATAATGTTTTTTAATTTACAACTATGTGCTATGTGCCACCTTCCTATATATTGAAAAGCTTCATAGCGACGACTTAAGTAATAGACCACTAGTATAGTATGCTAAGGTTAGTAATATCAAATCAGGACCACCATGATTGACAAAATAGCCATTGTAAAAACATACCGTCCTATCTAGAAAGCCAATTGGAATTCTGATGGAGAAGTGCTTGGCATGCATGGCGTAGCCATTGTCACACAAACCCTTGGTGTCCAAACACCTTGGGCATTGTGAATCCAAACCATTGATTCAGTAAGAAGATAGCAGTCGAACTATATTTCAGCGGGAAACGAATAGTTTGGAATAAGGATTTACCTCCATTTTGTCAGGATGATTCCGCCTTCCTAGGTTTTCCTGGAGGTCAATGGCGGCGGCGACGCTATGCGGTATCGATCTGGTCGACGACCGCCGTGGAGAACTTCTGGGGGGATGTTAGTTGGAGAATGTGGCGGCACTAATGGACTAGAATCTTTGGCGGAGGTGGGATTTGGAGATTGGGGGTAGGAGCGGAGATGGCTTCGTGTAGAAGAAGAGCGGCGTCGACGTTAGGTTGACTAATAATGGTATCCCGTGTTTGGGGCCACTTGAGAACGATAGAAATAAGTCGATAGAAAAATAAAGATTTTGTTGGGAAACGTAGTAGAATTCAAAAATTTCGTGCCTACGTAACAAGCACCCAAGATCATCCAAGATAGATTGCATACAAGGTTTAAGGTCATGGCTCAACAACGGTTGCAGCGGAAGAAGAGTTGGTGAAGCGGGTGGACGTAGTGGAAGTAGTCGAAGTAGATCTCCCACGAACAGTCCCTCGATCTATCCCACGAACAAGTCCCTCGAACAGATTTTCGAGAAGAAGAAGCTCCTCGAAGAAGGATCAAAGTTATGATCCCTCTACTGGTATCCACACATCCCGTAGAAGCAATCCAGCAGCGCTCCGCCGTACAGAGATGAACGCCACCGAGAAAACTAGAGGGAGAAAACCCTAACGGATTCCGATCTAGAACAACGTCTAAACCGGGGTCTAATTGTGGAGCAACGGGGTTTAGAGGAGGGAGGGTGGCGCATAGACCTTGGGGACAAGTTATGCTGCGCCCCCCACCCCTCCCCCACATTATATAGGTGGACAAGAGGCCCTTGGGGCGCAATAAGGGGGTGGGGAGTCCAACTTGGACTCCCAAACCTTCCCACCGGAAACCTGCCATATTGGAGAGTTGGACTTCCCACCTGGAGGGGGATTCCTTCCCCTTGGTGCGCCCCCACCCCTTGGCCGGCCAGGGCAGCCTAGGTGGCTTGCCCCCCAAGGCTAGGGGCGTGGGGTAGTGGGTGGTACTGCCCGGAAACTTCCGGAACCTTCCAGAAGCTTCCTGGACCTTCCGGGACCTTCCTGGATCGTTTCGGGACATTCCGGAACCTTCTGGACCACTTCCAGGACCTTCCGGGACCGTTCTCGGATGTTTCGGAGTCATCCTGATAGTTTCCAAGACCATCCGAGTTACAGTTTAAGCCACCCGATGACCGCGAAGGTTGTCGGGACGCCCAGCGATTATCCGGAAACTATTCCGGTTGATCCAGGACTTCCCCAGTACCATTCTCATATGTTCCGGAACCACCTGGGACTACTCTAGAGTGATCCAGACATATCCTTAAATACCCAGAACTACTTCTGGTGCCCTTATGAACTATTCCATAAATCCCTGGAACTACTTCCGGTACCCGTATGAACTATTCTGCTTTGCTTCCACTAAACCTTCTACTATTCTAGCATTCTAACAGACTACTGCTCATTAAGTGTGTGACCCAATAGGTTCGGTATAATGCGGACATGACTCAGAACATCTTCCGGACATAGGTCAACAGCCTTTTGTCAATAGCCAATAATCAACAGCGGAGCCATGGACACCCATGTTGACTCCCGCACATACACGAAGAAACTTCGAGTGAACCATTATGTTTATTCATGTACCATTCCCTTTGCTTCGTGATATATGACAAAGTTAGAGGAGAGATGTTTGGCACCCATGTGTAACAACTTCTTGAACACAAGCCACTCGTTATCCTCTTTGCTTGTTTGTCTCTATTTCTCGTTATTGTATTCCGGTATCCCCGTGATTAAATCACAATGCGTCTGGCCAGACTAGAATGGATACCGTCATACCGAGTGGGCCCAAAGTCAATATCTCTTCATCGTGAAGGAGCAAATCCCATTCTTGAACTATCACAGTCACTAGCCACACCATCTGACATACCCAGAACTTATTTTACTACTTCCCATTTACGGGAGGATTCATCTAAGAACCAAAGCATGTCTTCCTGTGTGAAGCAACTCGATACTCTCATGGTCTAAGGAATTGCGTATATGATAACATTTCATGATATGACTTATAACGTAGTTACGATGTGATCTCTAAGTATATCATTCAGTACTGGGGTCGGTTCAACATCATTCAGTACTGGGGTCGGTTCAACATCATTGTTCTGCTAACAACATGTTCTCATTGCTACTGACATCCTTGTTACAAGAACAATGTCCAAGATTAAGAAAATGTAATCATCAGTTAGCACATGAGCTGGTCTTAGAGGCTAAACCTGGAACTCTTGGTGTTTACATTTCCACACATGCAAATGAGTTTTATTCTGAATCTCACAGTCAGGGTCATTGCAATTATAGCACAGAACTATAAACATTAATTACGAACGTGGAAATATATATAATAACATTTTATTATTGCCTCTAGGGCATATTTCCAACAGTCTCCCACTTGCACTAGAGTCAATAATATTGTCAGTGCTTGAGCACTTTACACCTATGTCATACCGGTGTAATGCATGCTTCAATTGTGGTATACACTTTATCTACAGATCTGACGTTTCAGGCCCGTTTGTATCTTGCATATCTTCACGTTTTTCACGCTATCATAAAATTCACTAATTTTATCAGTTTAGCTTTGTATATGTTTGAATCATTTGGCAGGACCTTGGTTCCTCTAGAATAAGTCATGAAATCATTCATCAATGTTCCATGAGCTTCAAGCATCTAGGAAACCATACCATGTTCATAAATGAACTGGTTATTCAAAATACCCTCCCTTGTTACTTCTTTAAGCAACAATATACTTAGCCTCTGTTATAGAATTCTCCACAGTATCTAACTTAACACAGTTCCTTCATACTGTGCCACCCTTACGTGTGAAACACATAATCCAAATTAAAATCGAAAATCGGTCGGAGTAGGTGTGAAGACTGAATTGGTGTAACTGATTTACATCAAAAATTCAGCTGGTGTAAGTCATTACAACGAGCTCTTCATTATCTCCATTTTTCGAGAAACATATCTTATCTATCATAAGTTTAACTTTTCACTGTTTGTCCAATGATCAACATATTGATCACTTAGGTATCTTGCTCACAACCTTTTAGAGCATTGGACATATCTGGTCGTTTTACATATTATAGTGTACATGATTAATCCAACCACATAGGTGAGTGACTTCAATTCATGTGTTTTGCTTTATCTTGTTGGAAATATTCCCTAGAGGCAATAATAAAATGTTATTATATATATATTTCCACGTTCGTAATTAATGTTTATATTTCTATGCTATAATTGCAATGACCCTGACTATGAGATTCAGAAGAAAACTCATTTGGATGTGTGGAAATGTAAACACCAAGAGTTCCTGGTTTGGCCTCTAAGACCAGCTCATGTGCTAACTGATGATTACGTTTTCTTAATCATGGACATTGTTCTTGTAACAAGGATGTCAGTAGTAATGGGAACATATTGTTAGCAGAACAATGATGTTGAACCGACCCCAGTATTGAATGATATACTTAGAGATCACATCGTAACTACGTTATAAGTCATATCATGAAATGTTATCATATACGTAATTCCTTAGACCATGAGAGTATCCAGTTGCTTCACACAGGAAGACATGCTTTGGTGCTTAGATGAATCCTCCCGTAAATGGGAAGTAGTAAAATAAGTTCTGGGTATGTCAGATGGTGTGGCTAGTGACTGTGATAGTTCAAGAATGGGATTTGCTCCTTCACGATGAAGAAGATATTCACTTCGGGCCCACTCGGTATGACGGTATCCATTATAGTCTGGCCAGACGCATTGTGATTCAGTCACGGGGATACCGGAATACGATAACGAGAAAATGGACGAACTAGCAAAGAGGATAACGAGTGGCTTGTGTTCAAGAAGTTGTTACACATGGGTGCCAAACTTCTCTCCTCTAACTTTGTCATATATCGCGAAGCAAAGGGAATGGTACATGAATAAACATAATGGTTCACTCGAAGTTTCTTCGTGTATGTGCGGGAGTCAACATGGGTGTCCATGGCTCCGCTGTTGATTATTGGCTATTGACAAAAGGCTGTTGACCTATGTCCGGAAGATGTTCTGAGTCATGTCCGCATTATACCGAACCTATTGGGTCACACACTTAACGAGCAATAGTCTGTTAGAATACTAGTATGGTAGAAGGTTTAGTGGAAGCAAAGCAGAATAGTTCATACGGGTACCGGAAGTAGTTCCGGAGATTTATGGAATTGTTCATAAGGGCACCAGAAGTAGTTCTGGGTATTTAAGGATATGTACGGATCACTCTGGAGTAGTCCCAGGTGGTTTCGAATCATATGAGAATGGTACTGGGGAAGTCCTGGATCAACCGGAATAGTTTCTGGATAATCGCTGGGCGTCTCGACAACCTTCGCGGTCATCGGGTGGCTTAAACTGTAACTCGGATGGTCTTGGAAACTATCCGGATGGCTCCGGAACGTCCGAGAACGGTCTCGGAAGGTCCTGGAAGTGCTCCAGAAGTGTCCGGAATGTCCCGAAACGGTCCCGGTATGTCCCGGAAGGTCCCGGAAGCTTCTAGAAGGTCATGGAAGGTTCCGGAAGGTTCCGGGCTGTACCACCCACTCCCCTGCGCCCCTAGCCTTGGGGGGCAAGCCACCTAGGCTTCCCTGGCCGGCCAAGGGGTGGGGGGCGCACCAAGGGGAAGGAATCCTCCTCCAGGTGGAAAGTCCAACTCTCCAATATGGCAGGTTTCCGGTGGGAAGGTATGGGAAGATTTGGGAGGTTTGGGAGTCCAAGTTGGACTCCCCACCCACCTTATTGCGCCCCAAGGGCCTCTTAGCCACCAATATAATGTGGGGGAGGGGTGGGGGGCGCAACACAACTTGTCCCCAAGGCCTATGCGCCACCCTCCCTCCTCTAAACCCCGTTGCTCCACTTTTAGACCCCGGTTTAGACGCTGTTCTAGATCGGAATCCGTTAGGGTTTTCTCCCTCTAGTTTTCTCGGTGGCGTTCATCTCTGGACGGCGGAGCGCTGCTGGATTGCTGCTACGGGATGTGTGGATACTAATGGAGGGGTCGTACCTTCGACCCTTCTTCGAGGAGCTTGTTCATGGGACTTGTCCGTGGGACTAGATCGCGGGACTTGTTCGTGGGATTGATCGAGGGACTGTTCGTGGGAGAACTTGCGAGATCTACTTCCACTACGTCCACGAGCTTCACCAACTCTACTTCCGCTACATCGGTTGGTGAGCCATGACCTAAAACCTTGTATGCAATCTTCTTGGATGATCTTGGGTTCTTGATTCATAGGCCGAAATTTTTTGTTTTCTACTACGTTTCCCAACAGTGGTATCATGAGCGATCCTTGATTAGATGCTTGTTTAGGTCTAGATCATATGTGTGATATGAGGCATTGATTTTCTTGTTGCTTCCCTGTCATGTGATTTTTTCTATGCTTGATGGAAAGTTGAGGTTTTGCTACAAGGATTGAGTTTTCCATCGATCCCTCTATGCTGCTTTCAGTATGCTGGTTGCCTTGATCATGGTCTACATCAAACTCCTTGGATCTCATCTTAATCTCGCAATAGAAGATTTAACATGGAAGGGCTTGTGGATTTTATGAACTCAAATCCACACGGGGGTCACGCGTTTAACGAAGTTTGGCTTGTGGCATTAGTTGCTGCACGCACCCCGTATGTTAAACTAGCAACAAAAGAAGTATCGTGTTTTGTTTTATCTAGGGTTTCTCGTTTGCCTTGTAAACCTTCTTAACAACCACGATAAAAGTTGCAACAACCCGTGTAGATGGCGATCTAACTCGTTTTTGCAGAGTATGCATGAGATGTGGTATAGCCTTCAAGATTTGCAATGTGTTTGTATGAGATGCTATATGTTATGTAATATTTATTCGCGACCTGCGTGTCGTGGTACGGCATGATAACTGGAGTCATATGATTGTCACTTAATTATGGCCTGCGTGCCAGAACTGTTTATTAGCTCGAGGCAAATAGATAGATGCAAAGGTGATGATCTACGATGCGGAGGTGGACCCCGACGCACATGTCGAAAGCCGTGGTGATGTTCCCGGCGCCAAGGACAAAGTTGGTGGACATGGTGACTTCAACCACGACGACGTGAAGACAATGAAGACTTCATGAAGCAAAGGGCTATACTATATCACATAATTTTATGAACTTCCTGTGATGTTTATCCCTTTGATGCACCCTTGTTTGATGCGCGGTAGTCGTATTTTATTAGGGTGATCTCTCGCAAAACAATATCAAGTTGATAGTGTTCTTCCAACGGTAGCACCGTTTATACTATGTTTCACACCGGAGCAGGTCATGTCACATGGGTGCACACGGTGTGACGCATAAAAGGCGGGTGTGTTAAAAGAACACACAGCACATTACACTTGGTTGTCTTGACGGTTTGGATAAAAGTTTGCTACCGGAACACGCCCATCGAAAGATGAACAAGAATCACCTTTGGCGTGATTGGCAAGTTGGCCTACCGGTCCAGTCTAAGTCATCAGTGATGTCACATCAATGGCGGACGATTGGGTCGGATCTTGAATCACTCCAGCATCAATTACGAGAGATATTGATCTGAGTGGGAGCGCACTAAGTAATTAAATTGATTAATCACAAGTGCAACTTAATTCTGAACAAAGTCTTAGTATTTGCATTATCGTTGTAGACTAATGGCTCGCGTTACCACCTTCCCAATTGATTTTGATTAACTGTATTATCTGGTAAAAACTTTACGATTGGTACCGTATTGTGAGGACTATCCTCAATAGTGCCGAGAAGGACCATGTCCTATCGCAAATTTTTGATGCTCTCCCGCTGATGCTATGGATGATGTGACTTACGTCCATAATCCAAAATGCTAGAATTCCACCACAGCTAAGTGCAATGTCTTCACCACCATGAAACCCGAACTTCGAAAAGTTTGGGATAGTTATGTTATATTCATGGAACTGAAAAATTATTTTCAGTGGTAAGACAATTAATGTTGGATATAAGATATCTAGTACAATGTATGATTGTAAGCATTAGTGAAAATGTTCACTGTGCTCTAAACAAAACTGATAAGTGTGGGATCCAGAAGAACACCGATCATATGATGATGAGAATTAAGGGAAAGAAGTCCAAAGGATGTTAGTAAGACTTACACGCCGGAAATTCCATGGCCTGTGCCATCCTTAATCATGTGTGATCTTTTGTGAGTAGGAGTGACATTGGAAATAGAACTATGATACGTATAAAGGCAAAACGAAAGAAGACTGGAATAACCAGCTCAGAAATGAAAGTCATACGGAGTTATAGATGAATTCATTGTTGGTCAAGAGATGTAATTCTTGGGAATCATGATTAAGCAGTTAATTGTGGATTCTGTATATTGTGAATAAACTGTTGATCACCGGAATATCACATCGATTGCATATTGTTGCAACTCGATGCAAGAAATACTATGGCCTTTATGACCAGCTAATGATGAGTTTTGACACGCTTGGGAACACGGTAAAAGGTTTACTATGCCGTGTGTTGACTCTATGATTATCTTCATAATTCATTTTAGAGTTGAGTAAATTGTTACTACACTTTAGCCTTGTTGCAAAACATCATTTTGAATCATGTTTGTTGCAAGAGAGTTGTTCAAAGCTATGAATAATGTAAAGGCCATACTTCCATTATGAATAGGTTGTATGTTATGAATCTTGATAATAATACTAAACATCCAGAACACTGATGCTAAACGTCGCAAGACTGACAGAAATACCACATAGATGTGGCACTGCCGTTTATCACAAGTGACATAACATGCATGAAGAATTTCCATAAGTGATGGACTTTCCAGTCATATGATTATGAATCACTTGACGCTTACGATCTTTGTCTCGAAGTAATGTGACTAAAACACCGTTGATAGGCCATACATGAACGGGCAACTAAACCATTGGTAATCATACATGATGATGTGTGTAGTCCAATAAGCGAGTTGTGTGCAGTGGATTCCCTATCTTCACTCATGAGTTGAAGTAGATATGTGGATATCTGTTCAATAGAGACATACTTCTGAAATCTTTGAAATGTTTAAGGAATTTTAGAGTGAAATAGAAATTCATTGTAACAAGAAAATAAAGCTTCTGCAAATTATATTGTAGAAAGGAATATTTGAGTTACAAGTTTAGCGAACGTCTGATGAGTTGTGAAGAAGTGTCATAACTTGCGTCTCCCGGAACACCACTATGAGTAAAGTGTTCGAGAGATGTAATCAAGCCATGTATGACACGGTAAGATCAAATATGACGTTTATCAATTTGCCATTATACTTATTAAAGTTATGCGTTAGTGACTACGGCTTGTACACTGAAAAGAGCATCATCAAATCTGTTGAAATGACACCATATTAGATGTGGTATGGACTGTTAAAACCATGTTGTCTTTTCTTAAAATTTGGGTATATGAGGCATATGTTTGACATACTCAAAACCCCAAATCAGATAAGTGCTACTTTGTTAAGGTTATGCCAAAAGTTTTGGCATTCCTCTATCACTACACAAAAGCAAAACTGTTTGCTGTTAAGAACAATGTGTTTTGAAGAAAAATAGTTTCTTACAAAAGAGTGAGTGGGAGGACAGTGCAACTTGTCAAAGATTGTTGAATCTTCAGAGGAGTGCGCAGCTGAACCACACAGGTTAGACAAAAATCGTACAAACATTCATGATATGTAAAACGAGATATTGTTGTTCAACAATGATAAACCTGTGATATACAAAGAAGCGTTGATGGGCCCTGACTCCGGGATTTGGCTAAATGCCAAATAATCCGAGATAGTATCCATGGAAGTAAGTCAAGTTTTGAACTTGGTCGACCCTCGGAAAGACTAAAAGTCTGAAGAATATATATATGGATCTATAATTGATTCGGATGAAATTATTTTATCCATAAAGCTCAACTCGTTGGAAAATTGTTTTCTAGCAAGTTCAAAGGTTGACTACGGCGAAATAGTGTCGACCGTAGAAATGCTTTAGTCAGTTCGGGTTATACTAGCAATTACTACATATCTCATTTATAGGATATGGTAGAATGAACGTCAAAACAAAGTTCCTACATGGAAATATAACAAAGGACGTATACGTGATACGACCGGAATGTTTTGTCGATTCAAAGGATGCTAAAATAGATGCAAGCCTTGGATATCCAGTGATGGACTGGAGCTAGCATAATGGAGTTGGAATTTTCGTTATGATGAAATTGCCAAAAGGGTTTGTTTTCATCAGGAATAACGAAGATGCTTGAATGTTCAAGAAAGTAAGTGGGAGCTGAATGATATTTCTAAAATCTTATGTAGATGACATATTGTTGATTGGAAATTATATAAATTTCTTGACACGAATAAGGACTTCATTGGAAATAGTTTTCTGTTGAAGAACTTGGGCTAATATAGCATTTGTATTGAGCACATTGATCTATGAAGATAGTAAGTGCTTGATCATGCTAAATCCAACGTTACATGTTGACATGATACTAAAGTAGTTTAGTATGAAAACGCCAAGAAGGATGTTCTTGCCGAGGTGACGGTGAAAAGTTGTTTGCGGAAATCAGTGTTCATGAACACAGATAAGCAAAACACATGAATTGAATTCCACTCACATGTGTGTTTGGATTAATCATGTACACCATAATATGTAAAACGACCAGATATGTCCAGTGCTCCAAAAGGTTGTGAGCAAGATACCAAAGTGATCAACATGTTGATCATTGGACAAACAGTGAAAAGTTAAACTTATGATAGATAAGATATGTTTCTCGGAAAATGGAGATAATGAAGAGCTCGTTGTAACAAGTTACACCGGCTGAATTTTGATGTAAACAGTTACACCAATTCAGTCTTCATACTTACTCCGATCGGTTTTCGATTTTAATTGGGATTATGTGTTTCACACATAAGGGTGGCACAGTATGAAGGAACTGTGTTAAAGTTAGATACTGTGGCGAATTCTATAACAGAGGCTAAGTATATTGTTGCTTAAAGAAGTAACAAGGGAGGGTATTTTGAATCATCAGTTCATTTATGAACATGGTATGGTTTCCTAGATGCTTGAAGCTCATGGAACATTGATGAATGATTTCAGGACTTATTCTAAGGAACCAAGGTCCTACCAAATGATTCAAACATATACAAAGCTAAACTGATAAAATTAGTGAATTTTATGATAGCGTGAAAACGCGAAGATATGCAAGATACAAACGGGCCTGAAACGTCAGATCCGAAGATGAGGTCTATACCACAAATGAGGCATTTATTACACCGGTATGCCATAGGTGTAAAGTACTCAAGCACTGACAATATTATTGACTCTAGTGCAAGTGGGAGACTGTTGGAAATATGCCCTAGAGGCAATAATAAAATGTTATTATATATATATTTCCACGTTCGTAATTAATGTTTATATTTCTGTGCTATAATTGCAATGACCCTGACTATGAGATTCAGAAGAAAACTCATTTGCATGTGTGGAAATGTAAAAACCAAGAGTTCCTGGTTTAGCCTCTAAGACCAGCTCATGTGCTAACTGATGATTACGTTTTCTTAATCATGGACATTGTTCTTGTAACAAGGATGTCAGTAGTAGTGGGAACATTTTGTTAGCAGAACAATGATGTTGAACCGACCCCAGTATTGAATGATATACTTAGAGATCACATCGTAACTACGTTATAAGTCATATCATGAAATGTTATCATATACGTAATTCCTTAGACCATGAGAGTATCCAGTTGCTTCACACAGGAAGACATGCTTTGGTTCTTAGATGAATCCTCCCGTAAATGGGAAGTAGTGAAATAAGTTCTGGGTATGTCAGATGGTGTGGCTAGTGACTTTGATAGTTCAAGAATGGGATGTGCTCCTTCACGATGAAGAAGATATTCACTTCGGGCCCACTCGGTATGACGGTATCCATTATAGTCTGGCCAGACGCATTGTGATTCAGTCACGGGGATACCGGAATACGATAACGAGAAAATGGACGAACTAGCAAAGAGGATAACGAGTGGCTTGTCTTCAAGAAGTTGTTACACATGGGTGCCAAACTTCTCTCCTCTAACTTTGTCATATATCGCGAAGCAAAGGGAATGGTACATGAATAAACATAATGGTTCACTCGAAGTTTCTTCGTGTATGTGCGGGAGTCAACATGGGTGTCCATGGCTCCGCTGTTGATTATTGGCTATTGACGAAAGGCTGTTGACCTATGTCCGGAAGATGTTCTGAGTCATGTCCGCATTATACCGAACCTATTGGGTCACACACTTAACGAGCAATAGTCTGTTAGAATACTAGTATGGTAGAAGGTTTAGTGGAAGCAAAGCAGAATAGTTCATACGGGTACCGGAAGTAGTTCCGAAGATTTATGGAATTGTTCATAAGGGCACCAGAAGTAGTTCTGGGTATTTAAGGATATGTACGGATCACTCTGGAGTAGTCCCAGGTGGTTTCGAATCATATGAGAATGGTACTGGGGAAGTCCTGGATCAACCGGAATAGTTTCTGGATAATCGCTGGGCGTCCCGACAACCTTCGCGGTCATCGGGTGGCTTAAACTGTAACTCGGATGGTCTTGGAAACTATCCGGATGGCTCCGGAACGTCCGAGAACGGTCTCGGAAGGTCCTGGAAGTGCTCCAGAAGTGTCCGGAATGTCCCGAAACGGTCCCGGTATGTCCCGGAAGGTCCCGGAAGCTTCTAGAAGGTCATGGAAGGTTCCGGAAGGTTCCGGGCTGTACCACCCACTCCCCTGCGCCCCTAGCCTTGGGGGGCAAGCCACCTAGGCTGCCCTGGCCGGCCAAGGGGTGGGGGGTGCACCAAGGGGAAGGAATCCTCCTCCAGGTGGAAAGTCCAACTCTCCAATATGGCAGGTTTCCGGTGGGAAGGTATGGGAAGATTTGGGAGGTTTGGGAGTCCAAGTTGGACTCCCCACCCACCTTATTGCGCCCCAAGGGCCTCTTGGCCACCTATATAATGTGGGGGAGGGGTGGGGTGCGCAACACAACTTGTCCCCAAGGCCTATGCGCCACCCTCCCTCCTCTAAACCCCGTTGCTCCACTTTTAGACCCCGGTTTAGACGCTGTTCTAGATCTGAATCCGTTAGGGTTTTCTCCCTCTAGTTTTCTCGGTGGCGTTCATCTCTGGACGGTGGAGCGCTGCTGGATTGCTACTACGGGATGTGTGGATACTAATGGAGGGGTCGTACCTTCGACCCTTCTTCGAGGAGCTTGTTCATGGGACTTGTCCGTGGGACTAGATCGCGGGACTTGTTCGTGGGATTGATCGAGGGATTGTTCGTGGGAGAACTTGCGAGATCTACTTCCACTACGTCCACGAGCTTCACCAACTCTACTTCCGCTACATCGGTTGGTGAGCCATGACCTAAAACCTTGTATGCAATCTTCTTGGATGATCTTGGGTTCTTGATTCGTAGGCCGAAATTTTTTGTTTTCTACTACGTTTCCCAACATATCTGTGTTCATGAACACTGATTTTTGCAAACAACTTTTCACCATGACCTCGGCAAGAACAAATTGGCGTATTCATACTAAACTACTTTAGTATCATATCAACATGTAATGTTGGCTTTAGCATGATCAGGCACTTACTATCTACAATACTAATGCTATATTAGCCCAAGTAGTTTAGCTGAAAACTATTTCCAGTGAGGTCCTTATTCGTGTCAAGAAATTTATATCATTTCTAGTCAACAATATGTCATCTACATAAGTTTTTAGAAATATCATTCAGCTCCCACTTACTTTCTTGAATATTCAAGCATCTTCGTTATTCCTGATGAAAACAAACTCTTTTGGCAATTTCATCACAACGAAAATTCCAACTCCATTATGCTTAGCTCCAGTCCATTACTGGATATTCGAGGCTTGCATCTATTCCAACATCCTTTGAATCTTCAAAACATTCCGGTCATATCAGATATACGTCCTTTGTTATATTCGCGTGTAGGAACTTTGTTTTGACGTTCATTCTACCATATCCTATAAATGAGATATGTAGTAATTGCTAGTATAACCTGAACTGACTAAAGCATCTCTATGGTCGACATTACTTTGCCGTATTCAACCTTTGAACTTTGCTAGAAAACATATTTCCAACGAGTTGAGCTTTATGGATAAAACAATTTCATCTGAATCAGTTATAGATCCATTTATACATTCTTCAGACTCTTAGTCTTTCAGAGGGTCTACCAAGTTCAAAACTTGACTTACTTCCATGGATACTATCTCAGATTATTTGGCATTTAGCCAAATCCCAGAGTCAGGGCCCATCAACGCTTCTTTGTATATCACAGGTTTATCGTTGTCGAACAACAATATCTCGTTTACATAAAAATGTTTGTACGAGTTTTGTCTAACCTGTGTGGTACAGCTGCGCACTTCTCTGAAGATTCAACAATCTTTGACAAGTTGCACTGTCCTCCCACTCACTCTTTTGTAAGAAACTATTTTTCTTTAAAACACAACGTTCTTAACAACAAACAGTTTTGATTTTGTGTAGTGATAGAGGAATACCAAAACTTTTGGCATAACCTTAACAAAGTAGCACTTATCTGATTTGGGGTTTTGAGTATGTCAAACATATTCCTCATATAACCAAATTTTAAGAAAAGACAACATGGTTTTAACAGTTCATACCACATCTAATATGGTGTCATTTGAACAGATTTGATGGTGCTCTTTTCAGTGTAAAAGCCGTAGTCACTAACGCATAACTTTAATAAGTATAATGGCAAATTGATAAACGTCATATTTGATATTACCGTGTCATACATGGCTTGATTACATCTCTCGAACACTTTACTCATAGTGGTGTTCCGGGAGACGCAAGTTATGACACTTCTTCACAACTCATCAGACGTTCGCTAAACTTGTAACTCAAATATTACTTTCTACAATCTAATTTGCAGAAGCTTTATTTTCTCGTTACAATGAATTTCTATTTCACTCTAAAATTCCTTGAACATTTCAAAGATTTCAGACGTATGTCTCTATTGAACAGATATCCACATATCTACTTCAACTCATGAGTGAAGATAGGGAATCCACTGCACACAACTACACTTATTGGACTACAGACATCATCATGTATGATTACCAATGGTTTAGTTGCCCATTCATGTATGGCCTATCAACGGTGTTTTAGTCACATTTCTTTTAGACAATATATGCAAGCGTCAAGTGATTCATAATCATATGACTCAAAAGTCCATCACTTATGGAAATTCTTCATGCCTGTTATGTAACTTGTGATAAACAGCAGTGCCACATCTATGTGGTATTTCTGTCAGTCTTGCGACGTTTAGCGTCAGTGTTATGGATTTTTAGTATTATTATCAAGATTCATAACATACAACCTATTCATAATGGAAGTATGGCCTTTACGTTATTCATAGCTTTGAACAACTCTCTTGCAACAAACATGATTCAAAATGATGTTTTGCAACAAGGCTAAAGTGTAGTAACAATTTACTCAACTCTAAAATGAATTATGAATATAATCATAGAGTCAACACACGGTATAGTAAACCTTTTACCGTGTTCCCGAGCGTGTAAACCTCATCATTAGCTAGTCATAAAGGCCATAGTATTTCTTGCATCGAGTTGCAACAATATGCTCTCGATGTGATATTCCGGTGATCAACAGTTTAATCACAATATACAGAATCCACAATTAACTGCTTAATCATGATTCCTAAGAATTACATCTCTTGACCAGCAATGAATTCATCTATAACTCCGTATGACTTTCATTTCTGAGCTGGTTATTCCAGTCTTCTTTCGTTTTTCCTTTATACGTATCATAGTTCTATTTCCAATGTCACTCCTACTCACAAAAGCTCACACATGATTAAGGATGGCGCAGGCCATGGAATTTCCGGCGTGTAAGTCTTACTAACATCCTTTGGACTTCCTTTCCCTTAATTCTCATCATCATATGATCGGTGTTCTTATGGATCCCACACTTATCAGTTTTGTTTAGAGCACGGTGAACATTTTCACTAATGCTTACAATCATACATTGTACTAGATATCTTATATCCAACATTAATTGTCTTACTACTGAAAACAATTTTTCAGTTCCATGAATATGACATAACTATCCCAAATGTTTCGAAGTTCGGGTTTCATGGTGGTGAAGACAATGCACTTAGCTGTGGTGGAATTCTAGCATTTTGGATTATGGATGTCAGTCACATCATCCATAGCATCAGCGGGAGAGCATCAAAAATTTGCGATAGGACAAGTACCTTCTCGACACTATTGAGGATAGTCCTCACAATACGGTACCAATCGTAAAGTTTTTACCAGATAATACAGTTAATCAAAATCAATTGGGAAGGTGGTAACGCGAGCCATTATTTGACAACGATAATGCAAATACTAAGACTTTGTTCATAATTAAGTTGCACTTGTGATTAATCAATTTAATTACTAAGTGCGCTCCCACTCAGATCAATATCTCTCTTAATTGATGCTGGAGTTATTCAATATCCAACCCAATCGTCCGCCATTGATGTGACATCACTGGTGACTTAGACTGGACAGGTAGGCCAACTTGCCAATCACGCCAAAGGTGATTCTTGTTCATCTTTCGATGGGCGTGTTCCGATAGAAAACTTTTATCCAAACCGTCAAGACAACCAAGTGTAATTGCAGTGTGTTCTTAACACACCCGCCTTTTATGCGTCACACCGTGTGCACCCATGTGACATGACCTGCTCCGGTGTGAAACATAGTATAGACGGTGCTACAGTTGGAAGAACACTATCAACTTGATATTGTTTTGCGAGAGATCACCCTAATAAAATACGACTACCGCGCATCAAACAAGGGTGCATCAAAGGGATAAACATCACAGGCAGTTCATAAAATTATGTGATATAGTATAGCCTTTTGCTTCGTGAAGTCTTCATTGTCTTCACGTCGTCGTGGTTGAAGTCACCGTGTCCACCAACTTTGTCCTTGGCGCCGGGAACATCACCACGGCTTCCGGCATGTGCGTCGGGGTCCACCTCCGCATCGTAGATCATCACCTTGCATCTATCTATTGCTTTGCCTCGAGCTAATAAACAGTTCTGGCATGCATGCCATAATTAAGTGACAATCATATGACTCCAGTCATCATGCCGTACCACGACACGCAGGTCGCGAATAAATATTACATCATATAGCATCTCATACAAACACATTGCAAATCTTGAAGGCTATACCACATCACATGCATACTCTGCAAAAACAAGTTAGATCGCTATCTACACGGGTTGTTGCAAATTTTATCGTGGTTGATTAGCAGGTTACATGCAAACGTAGTTCCCTAAACAAACCAAACACGATACTTCAATGTTGCTAGTTTAACGTTCGGGGTGCGTGTAGCAACTAATGCCACAAGCCAAACTTCGTTCAACGCGTGACCCCCGTGTGGATTTGAGTTCATAAAATCCACAAGCCCCTCCATGTTAAATCTTCTATTGCGAGATTAAGATGAGATCCAAGGAGTTTGATGTAGACCATGATCAGGCAACCAGCATACTGAAAGCAGCATAGAGGGATCGATGGAAAACTCAATCCTTGTAGCAAAACCTCAACTTGCCATCAAGCATAGAAAAAATCACATGACAGGGAAGCAACAAGAAAATCAATGCCTCATATCACACATATGATCTAGACTTAAACATGCATCTAATCAAGGATCGCTAATGATACCACTATTGGGAAACGTAGTAGAATTCAAAAATTTCGTGCCTACGTAACAAGCACCCAAGATCATCCAAGATAGATTGCATACAAGGTTTAAGGTCATGGCTCACCAACGGTTGCAGCGGAAGAAGAGTTGGTGAAGCGGGTGGACGTAGTGGAAGTAGTCGAAGTAGATCTCCCACGAAGAGTCCCTCGATCTATCCCACGAACAAGTCCCTCGAACAGATTTCCGAGAAGAAGAAGCTCCTCGAAGAAGGATCAAAGTTATGATCCCTCTACCGGTATCCACACATCCCGTAGAAGAAATCCAGCAGCGCTCCGCCGTACAGAGATGAACGCCACCGAGAAAACTAGAGGGAGAAAACCCTAACGGATTCCGATCTAGAACAACGTCTAAACCGGGGTCTAATTGTGGAGCAACGGGGTTTAGAGGAGGGAGGGTGGCGCATAGACCTTGGGGACAAGTTATGCTGCGCCCCCACCCCTCCCCCACGTTATATAGGGGGCCAAGAGGCCCTTGGGGCACAAAAAGGGGGTGGGGAGTCCAACTTGGACTCCCAAACCTCCCAAACCTTCCCATCGGAAACCTGCCATATTAGAGAGTTGGACTTCCCACCTGGAGGGGGATTCTTTCCCCTTGGTGCGCCCCCACCCCTTGGCCGGCCAGGGCAGCCTAGGTGGCTTGCCCCCCAAGGCTAGGGGCGTGGGGTAGTGGGTGGTACTGCCCGGAAACTTCCGGAACCTTCCAGAAGCTTCCAGGACCTTCCGGGACCTTCCGGGATCATTTCGGGACATTCCGGAACCTTCGGGAGCACTTCCAGGACCTTCCGGGACCGTTCTCGGACGTTCCAGAGCCATCCGGATAGTTTCCAAGACCATCCGCGTTACAGTTTAAGCCACCCGATGACCGCGAAGGTTGTCGGGACGCCTAGCGATTATCCGGAAACTATTCCGGTTGATCCAGGACTTCCCCAGTACCATTCTCATATGTTCCGGAACCACCTGGGACTACTCCAGAGTGATCCAGACATATCCTTAAATACCCAGAACTACTTCTGGTGCCCTTATGAACTATTCCATAAATCCCTGGAACTACTTCCGGTACCCGTATGAACTATTCTGCTTTGCTTCCACTAAACCTTCTACCATTCCAGCATTCTAACAGACTACTGCTTGTTAAGTGTGTGACCCAATAGGTTCGGTATAATGCAGACATGACTCAGAACATCTTCCGGACATAGGTCAACATCCTTTTGTCAATAGCCAATAATCAACAGCGGAGCCATGGACACCCATGTTGACTCCCGCACATACACGAAGAAACTTCGAGTGAACCATTATGTTTATTCATGTACCATTCTCTTTGCTTCGTGATATATGACAAAGTTAGAGGAGAGATGTTTGGCACCCATGTGTAACAACTTCTTGAACACAAGCCACTCGTTATCCTCTTTGCTCGTTTGTCCCTATTTCTCGTTATTGTATTCCGGTATCCCCGTGATTAAATCACAATGCGTCTGGCCATACTAGAATGGATACCGTCATACCGAGTGGGCCCAAAGTCAATATCTCTTCATCGTGAAGGAGCAAATCCCATTCTTGAACTATCACAGTCACTAGCCACACCATCTGACATACCCAGAACTTATTTCACTACTTCCCATTTACGGGAGGATTCATCTAAGAACCAAAGCATGTCTTCCTGTGTGAAGCAACTCGATACTCTCATGGTCTAAGGAATTACGTATATGATAACATTTCATGATATGACTTATAACGTAGTTACGATGTGATCTCTAAGTATATCATTCAATACTGGGGTCGGTTCAACATCATTATTCTGCTAACAACATGTTCTCATTGCTACTGACATCCTTGTTACAAGAACAATGTCCATGATTAAGAAAACGTAATCATCAGTTAGCACATGAGCTGGTCTTAGAGGCTAAACCAGGAACTCTTGGTGTTTACATTTCCACACATTCAAATGAGTTTTCTTCTGAATCTCACAGTCAGGGTCATTGCAATTATAGCACAGAAATATAAACATTAATTACGAACGTGGAAATATATATAATAACATTTTATTATTGCCTCTAGGTCATATTTCCAACAGATTTTACACTTGACATCAGTGGATTCTATGAACAACTTCATATAAAAGATGATTTTTTCCGAAGGGAAATTAATAGAAGTTCTTATGCATAATTAACATGCATATTAGTGGAACAAGAAAACTACTTGAATCTATTAACCATCATGGCTGTCGTCGCCGTCATCCTCGTCCTCATCGGCGTCGTCGTCCTCGTCGCCGCTTCCCGGGTTGTCGTCCTCATCCTCGTCGTCATAACGCGCCTCGCCTTCCGCCTCGCCAGCGATGTCCTCCTCGCCATTGTCCTCTTCGTTGGCGTAACGCGCTTCCTGCATGGCGTTGAGTTCGTCGTACGCCTAGCGGATCACGGATTCCGCGTATGCTATGGTCAAGGAAATCTTGATGCCGCCCGCAGTTATTGCCTCATCGGCAATACATTGGGCTTCCCGGATGGCTTCGTCGATGCGAGCCGTTGCATTGGAGATTGCTTGCGCTGCCTCGAGCTCCGCTTCGGAAACGGCGCGGTGGAGCCCCTCTAGCACCGAAGGAACCTCAGCCAACTCGCGGCGTGTGTCGTCGATTTGGTGCATGATTTCATCTCGGAGTTGAACGAGTTCGTTCAAGAGGCGGTCGTATTCGCGGCCTTTCTCCTCTGCTTGGCAGAGGACGACCTCCTCGGCTGTCACATCCTCTTTCTCGATGGGGCGCCGCTGCTGTGCGACCCGGTCATGGACACCGTCGGTCACTGGCTTTCGCTTCCTATAGTAGGAGCCGAGTGGCTGACCTGGCGCCATGGACGAAGAGGACGGCGCATCACAGTGTGGTGGTGATACGTCTCAAACGTATCTACTTTTCCAAACACTTTTGCTATTGTTTTGCCCTCATTCTTGCATGATTTGAAAGAAACTAACCCGGACTAACGTTGTTTTCAGCAGAGCTTCCTATATGGTTTATTTGTGCGCAAGAAAATGGATTTTTAGACGTCCCAGAAAATTCCCAGAAAAATACCAGAAAATCCACGCACCCGAAGGAGCCAGATGCCAGAAGTGGGACCAGAGGGGAGCCCTGGGGCCCCCAGGCGCCCCCCTGGCGCGGCCAGGGGTGGGGCCGCGCCCTCTGGCCGCCTGGGCTGCTCCCCCTCCTTTGGTGCCCTACCGAGGCTCCTATTTATCCCCGTGACGAGAAAACCCCAGAACAAAAGTCTTTTTCCCAGTTTCCGTCGCGGAGCCGCCGCCACCCTCTGTTCTTCTCCGGGAGGGCTAATCTGGAGGCTGATTTGGCCTCCGGAGAGGGGAGATCGTCGCCATCGTCATCACCATCTCCACTCCATCCATCCTCCATGACTTCTCTTCATATGTGTGAGTAATTACCTGATGTAGGCAAAGGGGATGGTAGGGATTGGATGAGTTTAATCATGTAATAGTTCGTTAGATTGTTGGGGGCATGTTGCCTATCATCTAGATTGGTGTTTATCTTCTTTGCTACAACTTGTTGTTCTTAATGCTTGTCACTTTGGGCCCGAGTGCCATGTTTTCAGATCTGAACCCTATGTATTTTCATGAATATATTTGTGTTCTAGATCCTATCTATGAGTTGTATGCACCTATTATGGTCCGGAACCGGCGATCCCAAAGGTGACAGCTTTGGACACCAAAGGGGATGGTCCATAATTTGAGGATTCCTTCTATCCATTGAGTTTATTGCTTTGTTCCGGTGCTCTTTGACATGAGCACCTTAATCTCCATAAGTTCCTTTTGGCCCCATTCGTAGCGGGATGGTAGGACAAAAGATGTTGTGCAAGTTCTTATTGTAAGCACGCACAACTACCTACGGGATACTTGCCTAATGTTTGATATTTGCCTAGATGATCATTGCTTTTCTGTGTGCCTTTCCCCGTGTTAGAATCTATTATATGTTTACTCTCATCCATGCAGCGCCCAACCATCCATCTCCCTAGCCTACAGTGTTTTCAATCCTGCTGGTTAATAGTTGTTACTTTTTGCTATTTACTTTTGCTGTTGCTATCAACACTATCATACTACCTTTACCACTTATCTATTATTGGCAAGCAAGTATATTTAAGGTGCGGTTGAATTGACAACTCAACTGTCAAAGCTTATAAATACTCTTTGGTTCCCCGTGTGTCGAATCAATAAATTGGGTTAACTTACCCGCGAAGAGTATCTCGATCCCTTACGCCCGTGGGGCATCAAGCAGCGTTTTCTGGCGCCGTTGCCGGGAGCATAGCAATATTTACAAGTCTACTTGAAGTATCCTGCCTGCTGCATATCATCCGCTATGGGTAAGAAAGGAGACCCCAAGGTTCCGATCTTACCATCCCGTACAAGAAAAGGTACTGTTCTGAACACAAGTGCTACAATTGATTCACCTTCTGTTATGAGTAAGTTTACTTCACCACCACTACATGATGCTTCTATTGAGTCTGTCACTATGTCCGATACTTTTGATGATGCTTCCACTACTCATGATGATGCTACTTTTCTTGGTCACTATATTGAAACTCAGACTGCTAAGACTGCAACAAAACCCAAGACCAAGACCCCTGCTACCTATACTCCTACCTGCAAAACCTTTGGTTACCCGAGCCTAGATGAACTCAAGGAGAGAATCCTTGATGATGATTATATTAATCTTGATGATGATTTTTGCAGGGAACTCATAGAGTGTGTCGACTCCGACCCTGGTGCTGTTAAGGAGTTGCTCAAGAGGCACGCCATGAAGAACAAAGTTATTCCTGATCCTAAATTTGCCACATCTCCTATATGCATTACTGATACTGATTATGATTTCTCTGTTGATCTTTCACTTATATCTACAGTCGAGGCTGACCCTTTTATGGCAGAGAAAATGATGATGCTATAGCACACTTGACCAAACTCGCTGAGTTAAGCAACCTATTCACTACTAATGAGAAGATACAAAACTTCTATGTGGCCAAGCTTTTTCCTTTTTCTTTGAAGGAATACGCTAAATCATGGTACGATGCACTACCCTATGGTTCCGTTAAAAGTCCTCAGGACTTAGTCAAATTTTTTGTTGATAAGTATTTCCCAGCTCATCTGCAACATGCTGCTTTGCAAAGAATCTATAACTTTAAACAATTGCAGGATGAGAAACTCCCTAAAACTTGGGGGAGGTTTTGCCGGGACATGGAATCCCCAAGAATGAACTGCTTGATATATTTTATGATGGTTTAACCGATGAAACCAGAACCTATCTGGATAGTTGTGCTAGTTGTGCTTTCAGGGAAAGAACGCCGGACGATGCAGAAGAATTAATGTGCAAAATTGCCAAGAACTATGAAGACTGGTCCGTTCCTGAACCACTTCTACCACCGAAAAAGAGGGGCATGCTTGTTCTGAACCCCGAAGATATGCAAGAAGCAAAGAAGTCTATAAAGGAGAAATGTATTAAAGCCGAAGACGTGAAGAATTTACCGCCTATTGAGAAGTTGTGTGAGCCTACTACTCACCCTCCCCTTGTAGAGGTACACTCTCTATTAGATTTTACTGAAAGTGACGTCCCTAAAGGTAAGCCTCCCGACCAATGTTTAGATGAGATTGATAATTTTATTTTTAAGCAAGACCATTTTAATAGGAGATTACAAAGTCAGTTGCATGATAATTCTCTTCCTATCAAAAGTTTATGTGATGTTCTAGAAAGAACAGTTAATGATGTTAAATGTCTTGTTAAGCATTTTCATATGGTTCAAACTCAGCTTGAACAAATTTCTAATGTGCAAAAAGATTTTCTTGTTAATAATGCCAAACAGGACATACAAGCTTATGGAATCAAAACTAGGGGTGGAACACACACCCAGGACCCACTCTATCCTGAGGGGCATCCAAAGAGGATCGAGCAAGATTCTCAAGAACAAGAAGAAGACGAGATTGTTAGCTCTCCGAAGAAGAAAAAGAAACACAAGGAGGCTGACAATCCCGATGATCCTATTACAAGTGAAAAGCCAGCTGTTGATCCTAATAGCATATCTATCTCCGATGCTGAAACAGAAGACGGTGCTGAGCCTGAAGAAAAAGACGCGGAGAAGGATGATTCTCCCCAGGTAAGAGAAGAAGAAGCACCCGATAAACGAAAGAGGTACTCTAAAGAAGACTTCATCGCAAGAAGACATGGGAAGGAAAGAGAACCATGGATACAGAAACCCATGCCCTTTCCATGTAAGTCCCTCAAATCCAAAGAAGAAGAGCATTATAATAAACTTTGTGAATGGATGAAACCTCTTTTTCTTCAAATTCCTTTGACTGATGCTATTAAGTTACCTCCTTATTCGAAATATATGAAAGATATTGTTACTAATAAAAGAAAAGTTCCTAATGAGGCAATATCTACTATGCTTGCTAACTACTCTTTCAGTGGCAAGATCCCTAAGAAGCTCGACGATCGAGGTATACCCACCATTCCTTCCTCCATAAAGAATAATTACGTCAGAACTGCTTTATGTGATCTTGGTGTAGGAGTGAGTGTTATGCCTTTCTCTCTTTACAAAAGGCTTTGTTTAGAGAAACTAATCCCTACAGATATCTCCCTTCAGATGGCTGACAAATCAACAGCCGTCCCAATAGGTATTTGCGAGGATGTTCCCGTTGAAGTTGCTAACTGTTTGATCCTTACAGATTTTGTTGTGCTTGACATGCCCGAGGATGGGTGCATGTCCATTATTCTTGGTACACCTTTTCTTAACACCGCAGGTGCTATCATTGATTGCAATAAAGGAAAGGTCACCTTCAACGTTGATGATAAAGAACACACGGTGTATTTTCCAAAGAAGATCGACAAGAGGCATGGCCTTAACTTTATAGAGAATATCGAGACCGTGAAGATTGGAGAATGGGACTGTCCACTACATGTGCACCACAAATACAAAACCATTATGGTGGGGACAATGTCCTTCAAAGTAAAAGTGCAATGATCACTCCATAAGAGGGGAGACTTCTTGTTCTATATATTGCAGGTTTGTTGGTAAGACTTGATCAACCTTACTAGTGAGCTTGTTTTATATAGGTAAAAAGTTAAAATTGTTATGTTTTCATTTGCTTTAGCTTTCATTCTCTTTGCTGTACCAAGTTTTTATGTTTTTGAAGATTCACAATACTAATCACCGCTTTAAGTTTTCAGAAAGTTTTGCAGCTTTTTGAACTCCGAGAAATTTACAACAGTGAAGTTTTCAGAAAAATTCCAGAAAAATAAAAATAAAAATTTCCATGCCGGGAGTGACCCAGAGGCACCTGGGGCTGACCAGGGGGGGACACCAGTGGCCCAGGCGGCCAGCTGGCGCGGCCTGCCCCCTGGCCGCGCCCACAGGGCGCTTGGGGCCCACATGCCCCACTTCCAGGTATGTTTTCTTCCTCCTCCTTCCTCTCTCTCCAAAAACACGAGTTCTGCTCCAGTTCTTGCGTTCTTGCTGTTCTTGGAGGCGATTTTCGATCTCTTTCTACAGCCCACCATTCAAGCTGAAATTTTGAGCAAATACTCCCTGGTATGTAACTCCTTCACCCCTCCAATTAGATTTTTGATTGGTGGCTTCATTTGTGAGTATTTAGTAGCTCTTGGTGCTGTTTATATGAGCTTGCATGCATGTGTAGAATTTTATTTTCCAAGTTTTGATGCAAGTTTATGCCTTAGGTAAGTGAGTTGAGTAGTTTGCCTTAACTCACTTTGTTTAAATCCTTGTTTTTGTAATTTGTCAAAAATTTCAGAAATGAGTTTGCTAGGAAGAGCAAAGGGGTGGCTTGGGAAGAAAAGGACCGAGCGCTCCGATCGAGTTACAAGAGCTGCAGCTTCACCCTCGACTGCTAGGGTGAGCTACAACGAAGATCATGTGCCCTTAGAGTTGTTGGAGGACACAAATCAAGCACGTGCAATGACTTTCCCGTGCGATGAATTCCTTGAAGCTGCAGGAATCAGGGAGGAGTTTTATAATCTTTGTGCTAATGCAGGTTTGACGCGGCTCGCAACGTGCCGTGTTACCCAGTATCAAAAACTCACCTCCTGTTTCATTAACAATTTTAGATATAACCTTGATACTGGTTCTGTTGAGTTTAAAATTTACAATGATCTTTTGACCATGCCTTTGGAAAGGTTTTGTGAAATAATAGGTGTGCCGAACGTGGGACTGACGGCGAAGATGAGCTCTCAGCCCTCCGAGCTGAGAACCGTCTTCAACTCTCTCTGTAGCATGGATACGAGGGACATTCATCGGTCAAAAACCTCCAGCATCTTATTCCCACACCTCAGGTATTTTGCGTATTTTATTGCTAGAGGGGTGTTAGCTCGTGACAACACGAGCAACATATCTGCGCTATTGCTATCCTGGCAACCGCCCTCTCAGGGAGGTTTGATTATAATGTGGGTGCCTTAATTGCTCGACGCCTTGCTATGAACGGTAACAAGGGAGACTTATTTGGTGGCGTTTACGCCACACTTATCCTAGAGTATCTTAACGGCACCCCACACCCCGATGATAATCCTTTTACTTATTTAAGTTTTGATCTTGCTGCTATGAAAAGGCATAAGTTTGTTACCATGACTTCTGAGTTTGGTAACCGTGATTATATCTTGCGTTTCGGAGCCACCACGGAACGCAAGATCCGTCTACCTGCACCTCTTTTGTTTGATTTTTCTCGCAGGAACGGATGGTCCTTTGATGTTATCCAGTTCGATGAGTTCGTGGTCCAACGTCAGTTTCATAACCCCATGGAGGGGATTATGCCCGACGAGGAGGAGCATGGTGAGTTCCCACCTTTCCAGGGAGAGACCGTCACCCAGTTTGGTGAAGGGTCTTCCTCTGCTTGGAGCGCGGATCCTTCTTCGTGGGAGGATCCGAGGACTTCGGTGTACGCGCCGGAAGCCTCATACGACCCTTGGACTCACCCGTACTACCCTGGAGCAGGAGGCTCCTGGGGACATTATCTGCTACCAACTTAGGCCAAAAGCCTAAGCTTGGGGGAGTACGTGCCCTTCTCACTTTTCCATTGTATTATCCGTTCCATTTTATTCACTTTGATCTTTTCGAAGCTTTTGCCCGTTCTTCTTTCTTTCTTTCTTTGCAAAAGCAACAAAAAGATTTTCTATTTTCTTTTGTTTTCTTTTAACCTTTGAAAAACACAAAAAGATTTCCTTTCTATCTTTAGTTTGCTTTGTTTTCAGAGTTCAGCTTGAGTCCGTGATGGCATTTGATTATATTTCCTACGTTCGATCGTGAAAGTGACCAGGCAGTAATGACGAAGATCGACGGAAGGGAAGCAACAAGGAAAACCGGTATGAACTCTTCTTGTTTCTACTTTTGTACATATGCCTGTACTTATGATCTAGAGACCAGCTTGTAGCGACTTAGTGCTATGTTTACAATGCTTTACCAGTGTTCATGCTTTCCTTGTGGCTAGTCTCAAATAGCTAGAGTACATAATGTGTTGTTGAAAGGATTTACATGCATTGCATTGTTCATGGTTTGGCATACTGGAGTGGTATTTCCCTTCGGAGGATTTTTGGATTGACTTGGCACATGTTCACACATGCTTATGACTAAAAAGTCTATTTTTGCCTTGATGATCTTTTTGTTTCAGAATAGTTATATCACTTTCATGCCCGATTCAATGTTGTTTTGTCGCTCTGCATGATTATGACAGTTATTGCTCTCTAGTTGGTCACTTCCCAGTCTTTTGCTAGCCTTCGCTCGCACTAAGCGGAATTCTTCTTGTGCTTCCAAACTCCTTTTCAAACCCAGTTGTTCCATTTGAGTCCACCATACCTACCTATATGTGGTATTTACCGGCCACTCCTAACTTAGACTTTCTTGTGCCATCTCGAAATTTATTCAAAAGCTTCCCTTTTTTGTAACCGTACAAGCTCATGGTCCGGTGAGGGGAAATCAGTATCTTTCATGTCAAAAATATTTTGACGGAAGTTTTAACTAGTCAAAACAGAAAAAGAAAAATATATATGAGAGTTACACCTCCCCCATACTCGATGATGGAGTGAAATGGACCAAATGGTTCTTATGATAGGTGGAACGATACCCTCCTTCCATCCTTGAGGCAAAATAAAAGGTTCCATAGACCATCGAAGGATTTATGGATAAGGGAATATGTGTAAGCAAAAGGCATTATATATGGTTGGCATGGGAGATATCGAGAAACCTTTACCGTTCACCATTGACTGGAAAGTTGCACTTCTCAAAATTTTTTTATCTCTGTTTTCAAAACCGAGAGCTCTGGCACATGTTTAGTCTTTGCTTCCTTCCACGGGTTTTCAACCTTGCCATCAAAAGCCACGGTTCGAGAGTCTTCCCTTCTTTCTTCAAAGCACCAACTATGAGAGCATAATTGTCATTCTTAGTGTAACATGCATTGTCCCAAAGTATTACATTGTCTTCTGCATGCTTGTGTTATTGCTAGTCTGAAATACCGAGTTCTAGTCACCTTTAAAACTCCGGAGGAGTTTCTGCATTTATGTTTTGCTTCACTCATGGAGGCTAGCGAAATGCCACTCAAGTATGTTCAAGCTATGTGCATTGTGATCCTGTCTTGATTTTCAGTAGCTTATTATTTACTTTTAGTTGTTTGTGACTGATCACATGAAAGGAGAATTGCTTCGTGCATTGTCCTTATAGCATTGTTTCAATACCTGCTACACTCTTTTCATAGTACATGCTTATATACATCTAATGAAGCAAAAGAGTTTGTCAAAGTTTTCTTTGTCGCGTCCAGTTCGTTGAACTGAATTGCTTGAGGACAAGCAATATGCTAAGCTTGGGGGAGTTGATACGTCTCAAACGTATCTACTTTTCCAAACACTTTTGCTATTGTTTTTCCCTCATTCTTACATGATTTGGACGAAACTAACCCGGACTAACGCTGTTTTCAGCAGAGCTTCCTATATGGTTTATTTGTGCGCAGGAAAATAGATTTTTAGACGTCCGAGAAAATTCCCAGAAAAATACCAGAAAATCCACGCACCCGAAGGAGCCAGATGCTAGAAGTGGGACCAGAGGGGAGCCCTGGGGGCCCCATGCGCCCCCCTGGCGCGGCCAGGGGTGGGGCCGCGTCCTCTGGCCGCATGGGCTGCTCGCCCCTCCTCTGGTGCCCTACCGAGGCTCCTATTTATCCCCGTGACGAGAAAACCCCAGAATAGAAGTCGTTTTCCCAGCTTCCGTCGCGGAGCCGCCGCCACCCTCTGTTCTTCTCCGGGAGGGCTAATCTGGAGGCTGATTTGGCCTCCGGAGAGGGGAGATCGTCGCCATCGTCATCACCATCGCCAATCCATCCATCCTCCATGACTTCTCTTCATATGTGTTAGTAATTCCCTGCTGTAGGCAAAGGGGATGGTAGGGATTGGATGAGTTTAATCATGTAATAGTTCGTCAGATTGTTGGGGGCATGTTGCCTATCATCTAGATTGGTGTTTATCTTCTTTGCTACAACTTGTTGTTCTTAATTCTTGTCACTTTGGGCCCGAGTGCCATGTTTTCAGATATGAACCCTATGTGTTTTCATGAATATATTTGTGTTCTAGATCCTATCTATGAGTTGTATGCACCTATTATGGTCCGGAACCGGCGATCCCAAAGGTGACAGCTTGGGACACCAAAGGGGATGGTCCATAATTTGAGGATTCCTTGTATCCATTGAGTTTATTTCTTTGTTCCGGTGCTCTTTGACAGGAGCACCTTAATCTCCATAAGTTCCTTTTGGCCCCGGTCGTAGCGGGATGGTAGGACAAAAGATGTTGTGCAAGTTCTTATTGCAAGCACGCACAACTACCTACGGGATACTTGCCTAATGTTTGATATTTGCCTAGATGATCATTGCTTTTCTGTGTGCCTTGCCCCGTGTTAGAATCTATTATACGTTTACTCTCATCCATGCAACGCCCAACCATCCATCTCCCTAGCCTATAGTGTTTTCAATCCTGCTGGTTATTAGTTGTTACTTTTTGCTATTTACTTTTGCTGTTGCTATCAACACTATCATACTACCTTTACCACTTATCTATTATTTGAAAGCAGGTATATTTCAGGTGTGGTTGAATTGAAAACTCAACTGTCAAAGCTTATAAATACTCTTTGGCTCCCCGTGTGTCGAATCAATAAATTGGGTTAACTTACCCGCGAAGACTATCTCGATCCCTTACGCCTGTGGGGCATCAGGTGGTTGGTCAGATTGTTGATTGTGCGGGAGGGGACCGTTGTCAGCAACGCCATTCGCTGGGGCTGGATGTGGCAGAAGTGGTGTGCCACCGACGCCGGCGGTGGAGTTGAAGGGGTGGCATGAGGGAGTGCGCACCATCATCGATGCTAATGGGATTATTTGATTTCTGGGGTTCGTTGGTAAATTGCAAGGAACCTCTCCTTAAATTGAGCAATTTCCTAGTGTGGAATGGTGTGCACATGAAGTGATTAGACTGCAGTCGAGGATAATTGAATAAGGATGCGAGGAGGCAGCCGGATCCGAGGTCGTCCATCATTCATCCCAAGTCCAAATTGTACTGAAATTACTTCTCCATCTAAAAAAATTTCAATCACAAACAATCTTGACAATATAAACTATCACGTGAGGAAAACTGAGCATTGTTAATAGATGGCCTCAAACTTGATTTTGATGTCCTATAGGAATACCTTCACGTAGAGCTCGAGGAAATCACCATGTATACACCGCTTTTTATGTCGGTGAAAGCCCTATAACACGAGTGTGGATCGTTTAATCCAAAACAACGCAATGAATTTACCTACGATCTTGGTCACACACATGTGGCTCCATTTCATGTATAAAACTGTTTAGGTATTTTTTTAATGTGCAATGCACGACTTTGATGTGCCACGTTCTTCAAAAACTACATTATTTTCATCCTCAACTAAGGGTTCGACTTAAAAGTGCAAGTCACAAACTTTATAATTATTAGATATGATTTTAGGGAATCTTGTGAATACTATGCACCTAACTGGGTTTGATGTATGTTCTATATAGGGCCGCCCACAAAGCCTAGAGGAAATCACCATTTACATGGGATGTGTTCTGCTAGTGAACAGTGACCAAGCATGGAGCAGCTTTCATTGATGAAAAGCAACACACACGGGAGGTCCATATATATGACCTCCACCATATATATGCATGTGCCCCTAATACATGTTTGAAAGTGTTTCATTATATTTGAATGTACGTCCAAATGCATAACTTTGATGTGGCACTTGCTTCATAAGCAAAATATATATATATATATATATGTGGTTGTATATTGACTTATTGACGATGATCAGCCTCGAAAAATCCCATGGTTAGGAACCCTGAGTTTAGATCGTATAGAGAGGAGTGCAGAGGTCAGCTAACCTGAGACAGGGATTACCGAGGTTCAGGGCCCTCGATTGGTAAAACTCCTGCTGGGGGAGGCGATTATAGTGGAGGTCTCGGTGAGATTGTCCTTACCGAGGGTGTAGCTATGCGAGATTGAATGTCCTAGACATCCCCTCTCTCAGCCTTTATATACTAGGCTAGGTCTCGAGGAGTCCGTCTAGGTTTACACAGATAATTTCCTATTCTAGCGAACCTTGGTGGTCATGCCATGGACTCCGAACCTCCTTGGACTCCATGTCGACGCAGTCGTCGGTGCTTCGAGTGAGTGGATCTTGGGACAGCCGAAGCTTCTAGTGGGCCTTCCATATTGACATGCACCAGGTATCCTCATGTTGAGGAGTCGTGGGGGTATCCCCTCGTCAGTAGCCCCCGATTGCTTTGGGTACTCGAATCCGTATTAGCTGCAATAGTGCGTGTCGCTTTTGAGTTGCAAGTTTTATTTGTAAGGGAGAAGTTTGAGAGGGATGCTAAGCTAAAAGGGCCCGAGGCACTCGACAGGTCGAGCCTCAGTGAATTGCGCTAGTGGAAAATACCACAGTAGCCTAGTCAAGCTCGAGTCCCTCGACACATACATGGAAACGACTGGTGTCAAGCAAGGTCCATGTTGCTAAGGGATTATAGGATCAATGCCACCAGTTTAAGTACTGAATACGACCCTAACGCGTCCGTTAGTGGTTAAATCTTATCATGCACCGAGCATGGAACAGTCGGGAGTGAAGTCGCGCTGTGGCAAGTCCCGGCCCGTCCGACGGATTAGCGGGGTCTTACCTACACGCTAGCTCCCGTGGCATCTGGGGTGCAGTGTATCGCAGCCCAGGTCATTCAGCAGGGGCGCGTTGCCAATATAGAATGCACCCAATCGGAAAACGGACGAGTGGACTTATAGTATGAGAACCTGATGAGATTTCGGGTACTCGCTCGAGGAGCTGATATAGAATGCATCCACTCGGAAAACAATTGAGTGGACTTATAGCGTGAACACCTGATGAGCTTGCAGGTGCTCACTCGGAGATCCAGTTGCTTGTTCTTTGCCTCTCTCACGAGTAGGCACTCATACGCTTTATAGTAGAGGCGAGTAAGCACTCAATCCTTAAAGGAGTGTTGTTCTAAATACGTTGAGGGGAGTAACCACTCGAACCCTCATAATGTGGACCATGCCGCCTTTGGTCCGTTTAGCGGTGACAGAGTGCTCCGATGGTAGTTTATTTAATGGAATTAAATCAATGAAGCTTGATTCTCGAAGAGCTGGTTTGAGTTTATCTTCTTGACTGAAAGTGGTCCCGTAGATGCGGTCAAAATGTCTCGTGGCTTCGTGTAGGCGTGTGCTCAGCTCTTCTGTGGTGACGGGATGTCACAAAGGCTTTGACAACTATGAACAGTTGCATGCCGTGGTCAGAGATGATGTGATGTGGCATGCTGCGGTAATTTCGCGATACGTGGTAATGGATCCTTATTTTTCATGCATAATGGGCGGCGTGGTTACTGCGCCGGTTGAGATTTCCATGTCGCTTGGGGAAGTTGGATTGAGCATCGCCGATTCGGTGCCAAAGTGAATGGTGGATGGATGATCTTGCGCTGCTGGGTATATAAGGAAGGCCATCATTAATTTCCGTTTTACCCTGCTCATACGTTTCTGCTTCCTCTGCTTCCTTCGTCTAGGTTCATTTGTTTCTGCCCACCTGCTTGCACGAGGATAGCCATGTCAAAACGCTCTGAGAGTGCAAAGATTTCCAAGACCACGCTGAAGGAGACGACGGTGGCCAAGGAAACCATCGACATGTGGGAGCCGTCGAATTTTCGGGCGACGGAGTTGACGGCCCTGGTGGCGGATGGTCTCATAGTTGAGCGTGCTGCTCGGATTCCAGGTGAAGAAGAGGTGCCTGTGACCCGCGAAGATGAGCGGGTATGCTTCCAAAGATTCTGCCAGCGAGGTTTTTCTCTCCCGGTCCACCCCTTTGTTCGTGGGCTTCTGTTTTCTTACCAACTGTGCCTCCATGATCTCACCTCTAACGGGATTATGCACATAGTGTGTTTCATCATGCTATGTGAGTGCTTCTTGGGGGTGTATCCACACTGGGGGCTCTGGAGGTATCTCTTCAATGTGAAGAGAACCTGTGCGGAGTATACTCGTGGGGGCACTGCCATCTCTATTAAGGAGAAGGATTCTTACTTCGATCTGAAGAAGTTGTATTCCGTCCAGGGGTGGCGGAGAAAGTGGTTTTATGTGAAGGATCAGGCTGTTCCTGGCCAGAAATATGGCTTGGAACCATTTGATCTGGTCGCTCGGGTTGCAAAGCACTCATCTTGGGGACATGATTTGTCTCTGGCTGTGTTGGAGGTGGTGGAGCGTTTGGCGCAGTCGGTTGCAGATCTCAAGGAAACGCTGACTTGTCTACAACTCATCATCATCTTCATGAAGAGGTGCGTTCAGCCGCTGCAACATCATGTGCATCCCATGTGGCAGTACTCGGGACTAGGAGAGCCGACGAGGTGTTTTCCGGAGGAAGTTTCGAACCGTGAGCTCCTAGCTTGAATGTAGCGGATCATCAAGTGCACGCGTCTTGGACACGCGAATTCCGTGGCTCCATATGCTGCGGACGTGCCGCTCCCTGATAGCGCATGAGTTGGTGCTTCTCGTTGGTTAGCCCAAGTGGAAGGTTGGATGTAGGCTAGCAGCAAATTTCTCTTACGCGGTGGATGTAAGGTTTATCGAATCCAGGAGGACTCGAAGGTCGACAAGTAGGTGGTAAAGCGAGCAACACATCGTTTGAATGATATAGCTCCCTTAACCTTGACCTGTGTAACACCCTCAGTGTCATGTAACAGTGATCCTTTTGCTAATATGAATTATCTGTGATTAGCAAGTCACTAATCACCTTTGCATCATGCCCAAGTCATTTCAAACTTATTGAATTACCAAAAGCAAAAGTGCAAAATGAAACTTTGTCGAAAATTTGTGCAACCAATTTTGTAAAAAGCCTAAAAACCAGCGGACCAAGATAAACCAACATTGGGAATTTATCAAGCTATAAAATAATCCTAAAAATTCCAAACAGCAGCCAAAAGTCCCATTTAATCAGTTGCAGTTCGAAAACAAATACTAAATATTTTTTAAAAATGGCCAAACTTTTTGTGGCAACTCCATAAGGTGAAAAACAAATGTACCAACAAGTTTCACATTGAATGAAAATCATTTGATAGCTAAAACAAATAAAAACAGTGCCAAGTAATCCCATTTGACTCCTTTGGAAATAAAATAAAATGCAATTGATTTGATTTTGCATCCACACTTTTTGTGGCATCACTATGTGGTGTTGCACTACTATAGGGGCAAGTCTCATGTTTAACAAAAATCATTTGATGGACCAACAAAATACCAACAGAAAAGAAAACAAAACAAAAACAAAAAAAGAATAAAAGTGAAAGTGGCCCAATCCCTTGGTGCATCAAGTGCACAGTGCACTCGGCCTAGTCCACAAGCCCACCTAACTCTTCCCCCTGCACTGTTCATCCCCATCGTCGTGGCGCCATGACAGAGCACCCCGACGGCGATGGAGCCATCGGATGACCGCCACCGCGATGCCTCGCTCGCCGTCATGGTTATATACGCCGCCCCGAACCCCCTGGCGCAAGCCTAACCCTAATTCCCCCCTCCCTCTCCTCGTCCTCGTCCGGTAAAAATCCACGCCGCGCTGCCATCGCCATTGCCGTGGAATTGTGTGGCCAGTGAGCTCCACACGTCGCGCCGCCGTTTCTATCACACTTCTCGTCGTCGTCTTCGTCTTCACGCCAGTGGAATCGAGCCGGGAAGCTTCACCGCGTGCGCACGGCCCCCGTTCCCCATCTCACCGCCGTCGACATCACAGTCCAATTCCGGCCACCTCGCCTCCCCCACGAGCCCGCTTGGCACATCTGCAGGCTCACTGTAAGTGTGGCCACCGCCGCCAACTCCCCGCGTCGCCTCCCTCTCGCCGTAGCCCGTGTCGCCATTGAAGCCGTGGTCGTGCCCCCGTGGTCGAGCTCACCCCCGTGGCCCGGCTCACCGATTTAGCACGCCAAGCGCGTCGAAATGCTCTGCGCACTCCCAGTAGCCGAACGCCCTAGCGCACTCTCGAGATTTTGCACCGGGGCTTCAATTCTGTCCACGCCCGAAGACCGCCGCCGTCGCCGCTCGCCGCCGCCGTCGCTCCGGCTAGTCCCCGGTGAGGACACCACCACTAGTAGACGTGCGATGGCCCCTCCGTCGAACACGCCCTCCCACGCCCTATGTCGTACCCTATAACGTGCACGCGCACGAGCTCGCCGCCGGCCATCGCCGCCCGTGAGGTCATGTGTCACTGCCCGGCGGGCCCTCCCCGTCAGATGGGTCATTAGTGGATAACCAGCCACTGAAATGCAAGCCCAGCCCCTTAACTAAGTCCCTAATTTAATTTAAACAGAGAAAACTGTGTGGGTCCATTACATGTGGGCCCATTAACTTAATTAACTCTCTGGATAATTAAAACTGATTAATTAAAAAATGTGCCTATGACACCAGGGCCCCACCCCACTGTTTAATTAAAATGAATTATTTTAGTTTAATATAGAGAATGACATGTGCGCCCATCTGCCTTTTAAATAAATAAAATGAATTATTTCTATCTGTGTATATGACATGTGGGTCGACCCTGTCAGTGGTACTGTTTTGGATAATGTGTATTTAATAAATAAAGTAAATCCAGAATTTTTTTAAAATCGATTTAAATGATATTAAACTTTTAAAATCAATATCTTTTAAACCGTAAGTCGGATTGAAAAACTTTATACATGAAAATTGATCAGAAAAATATAACAATTACGAATACGCTACCCGTATATCCACCACTCCGCTCTAACACAACAAACATGAGACATCCCCCCCTCCGTGCCGTGTGTCGATAATCACCCGTAGCTGGCAGTTTATCCCCGTATGAATTCCCGCTTCGAGCAATCACCTAGTACTGCATTAGAAACATCGTTAACATTGCATCTGTCATGTCATACATATGTTTGTATATGCTTGCTTTGTATTTACTGTTTCTTCCCCCCTTTATTCTCCGGTAGACCCCGTTGCTGCCACCGACTACACCACTGCTGAGTACGACTAAGTCGTCGACGAGCGTACCCCTACCGTCGAGCTACGAGGCAAGCAGAGCCATTTTACTTCCCCAGATATCACCTACCTTTTCTGTACATTTCTTGCACTAGGCATTGTTACTGCTGCTGCTACGTTACAATCCTATTATATTGCATAGCCTGTTTTTGTCGCCCCTTGATGTACCTTCCTTTATCCTATGCTGCCTATAAATGTATATATATTATTCAGTAGTTAGCCCTGCACATTGTTAGTTAACTAGGTTTAGATAGCGGGTCGTGATCACTCTGGGGAGTGAACGCTTTATTTTCTTGCAACTACATCAGACGCAAGAAACGTAAGAAGTCGGGTGACCCAACGGTGCCCGCGAGTGGTATTGCGACGGGACGACAGGGAGGGAATACCGACGTACTGGTGGGCTTGCACCCTGATCATTGTCCGCGAGAGTTACCAAACCACGGAAGTCGAGCTCCTCCAGGAGCACACACGAGATAAGGTAGGGATACGGTTCACCTTGTCGGTAACCGCGTGCTTTGACGGGACGACAGGGCAGACCCCGATGTACTGGTGGTCCTGACTGATGTTCGTTGTCCATTGTGTGAATTAGTCAGACAACGACAACAGTTTCCTGCGAGAGAATAATAAAATGTCTAATGGTTCGGTGGATGTCTTGAGTGGCTTTATGCTTATACGCGCTGCCTACACGTGGGATGATGAGTATGGGCTCCCCTACATCGTAGTCTCGTTCGAAGACTCTTCAGACATCAGCAGGGCCGCGGGCTGATTGCCGGGAAGTGGTGTTGTCTTCTTTGCTCGAGCAGTGTGATTTGTATTTGATTTTTCTTCACCGGCCAGCCACGCACCGTGCAGGAGTACGTCAGGGTTGGGGTCCAAGATCCTGCGTACTTAGGATTTAGACCGGCGGATGGCCTCTCTGTATAGTTTGAAAGATGGGCTACGGTGTGTAGGATAGCTTCGGTGGGGCATTCCCTAACAAGGTGTGCGCCACCCTGGAGATCCGTGCGTTGTAGTGTAACACAAGTGCACCCCTTCAGGGAAGATTAATCTATTCGAATAGCCATGTCCACGGTATCAAGACGCTTTATGCTGAAGCCAGATCCTACTACTGCAAACTACTACATTACTAAACTGTTGGTTCCGGGTTTTCTTCCTCGCTGGGAAGTCGAGGAAGGGATCTTGGAGGCATTGCTAATTATTACAACTTACTATTATACAATGTTGCTGCAACTTCTGCTACATTGTTACTTTATGCTTTATATAAACTGTTGGCTATTCTCTCATCATGCTTCAAGACTCGTCGGAAGATGCGAGTCTTCGATAGGCCTAGTTTCTCTTCCTTATTATGGTTTTCTGACTTTCAGTCCACTATATATAGCCTCCCCTTTCCATTTGATACAAATGCATAAATGCTTAGTAGCGGACGTAAGACTCGCGAGTATGCTAGATACTCACCCTTGCTTTATTTCCCCCCTTTTATTTCCCCCCTTTGTTTTATATACCCGACCAGTTGCTGCCATCAGACGTTGGAGCCCAAGAGCAGGAGATTCCAGGAGGAGCCTACTACGACGTTGAGTTCCCCGTCGACCAGGAGTAGTTCGGTGGTTCCCAGGCAGGAGGCCTTGCCTTTTCAACTTGTATCGTTGATGTGATTTGTGCTAGCCTTCTTAAGGCAAAACTTGACTAATTATGTCTGTACTCAAATATTATGGCTTCTATGACTTATGTATTCGGATCCTCGTGATCCCTGGTTTGTAACTTAAAAGATTTATCTTATTTGTTTCTAGTGTTGTGCTGTGATATTCTCACCGTGGCACCCTCATTTCGCTCTTGTACCCTGCGTGTATGATTACTGTACACGACTTGATTTTTTGGGGCGTCACAACCTGCACACACAACATATAACTTTGCTCCCAACGAGTACAGAGAGGTTGTCAATCTCTCCGTCCTTGTTGTTTACAAAGAATTAAACGCAAGGGGATAATGATAGTGATAATTGCAATGGAAAGTAAAAGCAGGAAATAAAGTGGAGGTGTAAACAGTGGTGGAAATATGGATCGGGTTCCCATGATGTTCACTAGTGATGTCTCTCTCCCAAAAGACGATAAAATAGCTAAGCTGGGTGAAAAAATTACAACTAGGCAATTGACAGAATTATAAACGCACCACAACGCTAATTATGCTATTGGAAAGCTAGAGGCTCAAAAGTATGGGCAGTATGCCAAGACAAGTAGACCGAAATCCATCTGCATCTACTCACTAATCATCCACCTTGAGATATCTATCCAGAACATCATGCTAGTATTAAGTTGCGAGCCCCACCCAAAGTGTAAACTCAAAGCAACAGACAACTGCATTAAGAAACTTTGCATAAGGTAAACAATCCTTGCAACCACGGTTACAAGCACCGTTGTTTTCTCCCTGGTGTCAACAACACATCCCCTAGTCTCATGTTTTTGTCACTCAAGCTAGACATCGTGGGGGCATGAACCCACAATCATGCATAAACGCTCCCTCTTGGAGTTACTATCTACTACTTGGCCAAAGCAATAAAAAGTAACGGAGAACATGCAATAATTACTCAAGAAAAAAATATAAAAGGTAAACAAAATATATAACTCATCACGATCTGAACATAATATCATAATCCATCGGATCCCGGCAAACACAACATAGCAACAGCAGGAAAATTACATAGGTGGCTTGATCATGTAGGGAAGCACACAAGGACTAAGAATTGAAGTACAAGATTGGAGAGAAGAAATAACATAGCTACTGGTCATGGACACATGGTCCAAGGGGGACTACTCATGGCACATCCGGGAAGCGTCCATGGTGGTGGAGAAGCTCCCGAAGGTCAATCCTCCCTCTGGAAGGGTGCCGGGAAGAGGTCTTCTGGTGCTCCTGATCTTGTAAGCACGGCGGCGGAAGAACAGAGAGGAAATTCGTGATGCGGGGTGGGGGGGTGGGGGCTCTCGAAGGGTTTTCGGGGCGAGGAGGTAATATAGGCTGAAAGGGGGCGCCAGAGGTGGGCCACACCTCCCATGGAGGGCCCCGCGACACCTGGTAGCCTGGGTGGCAGGTGTGCCCCCTGGTCCTCCTTCGGGGCTCCGGAAGCTTCCATTATGCTGATTTTTATCTGATTTTTCTGGAATTTTTGGAGCTCTATAAATTGGGGGAAAACCTCCAACTTACAGAAATCAGCAGACAGAAACTAGCACTGGGTGCACTGAGTTAGTAGGTTAGTCCAAATATGTGTAAAAAGATATAAAAGTGTAGCAAAACATATACCAATGTCACATAAAAGAGCATGGAACAAGCATAAATTATAGATACATTTGGGACGTATCAACATCCCCAAGCTTAATTCCTGCTCGTCCTCCATTAGGTAAATGATAACACAAATAATTTCTATGGTGACATGCTAACACAAATATAAGAACTTCAAAGTAAAGCCAGTAAGATGTGCATTTCAAGTCAAGATAATAACAAGCAAGAGTCTATATCTAGTATTGGAACTAGCAAAGTATAAACATAAAGGTGCAAGAGCTCTCGTTGTCTGTGACTCGAATGTCTCCAAATGGTGTTTGCGTGCAAGAAGTGGGAGATGGGTTTAGAGAATAAAAATAATATATAGTTTAATTGAGAACTCAATCTACTAAGGTTTCACACTTGGTCTCCTTCGGGAAATTATTTTGACTCATCCCCAGACCACTAGTCAGGTACAAGTCAAACTGATCCTCTCCCTTTCAACTTTGAGCACTCATGCAATGGATGAGCGCGAGCAAGATACGTTGGTACTTAGGATGGAAAAGAGAAAAATGACTGGGAAGGAAGACAAAAGGGGTGTGAAAGGCTCACATCAATGAGGACAATCATAGGCAAGAGAAATCCAATTGATAGATATGATGTGAGGAATAGGGATTGCCGTTTAACGGATGCACATATGAGCTAAGATAAGCTCACCAATGGAACAAGTAGGGGTGCATCCAACTTGCTTGGTCATGAATACCTAGAGCTCTTTTGAGGAGGCTAATCCTTGGAATATGCAAGCCAAGTTCTATAGTGTAAGGGTCCCCTCATAGTTATGCATGAATGATAATCTCTATGGAGTACAAATATGACAATGGAGTACGAGTGTGGATCTTTCAAAAGGAATAGTACTGTTGCCCCCTTCTCGCTTTTTATTTCTTTTTATCTTTTTTCTATTTTTTGTATCTGTGTGGCCTCTTTGGCTCTTTCTATTTATCTCTCATTTGTCCTCTTTGGGATCTTTTAATTTGTCATGTTTGGGATCTTTTCCTCACTTAAGGGCAACACTGTATATTATACAAGAATATAGACGATCTTCACACTTTACAAGAATTACTCAACATAAAGAAGAATGAAAACTATCATGATGTATGCACATGTATGCCTCTGCCAGTGTAGCAAGATATGCAATGATACTAGCGCGTCATGTAGCAATAATAAGGGCAAAGGCCAACTAGCATGCGGCTCCTCGATCAAGAAAAAGCATGTATGACATGTCATGAGATGGTGTATGTTGCATGGCAATGTATCTCGGAAAGGCTATGGAAATGCCTTGATAGGTAGGTATGGTGGCTGTTTTGAGGAAAATATAAGGAGGTTTATGATGACAGAGCGTATCATGCCAAGGGCTTGGATGCACCGGCGAAGTATGCGCCAACTCTCAGGATGAGAAAGGGCAATGCCCGGTACCGAAGAGGCTAGCAAAATATGGGAAGGTGGAAGTGCCAACAATCAAATACTCGCATTAGTCCGAAGAACTCATGCACTTATTATCGGCAACTGTCTATCTAATCAAGAGGTTCACAAAGAGACGAGTACCCTGAGGAGGAGTGTATGGGGGCATGGTTATCCTAGCGCATCCTCGACCCACGGTACGTGAGGGTACTCTATATATTCCAACCCCTCCAGAGGTTATCGATCCATCTAGTAGCTAGAGTTCTCAACTAATTTTTGTAGTTTTTGAAAATAAGCACAGATTGCCCAAAATACGACACATATCACTAATAGGCTCAAGCTCTTGGCACCAAAATGTCGAAACATTACTCAAATCAATACCTCAAAACTATTGCATGTTACTACTACACTTGTAATATCAACCTTAATTACCTACTCATGCAAGACACACAACTCAGTGCAACAAGAAAACCCTCTAAACAAGATAAGCATGAAATATCAAGAGAGTTCCTAAATCAACCTAAACAAAAGCATGAAAACTAAGAGCTAAGATGACAGCAGCTTAGAAAAGATATAAAACATACACAAAAAGAAAGATAAGCATGCAAGCCTATGTTGTGTTCTACGGTGGAGTGGAGCGTGTTTCTCTCCCAAACAATGAAGGCTAGGATCCAACTTGTTATGACCAGCAAGGAAAACTAAAACAAACTAAAAATTAAAGAGTGAGACGCTCCAAGTCTAGCACATAACATATGAAGTGATAAAATTATAGCATGGAGAAGGACGAACTGATGATTGTTGATGGAGAAGGGGATGCACGGGGGCATCCCCAAGCTTAGACGCTTGAGTATCCTTGGATGTTTCTTGGGGTTCATGGGGGCATCCCCAAGCTTGAGCGCTTGACACTCCCGAATCTTCTTTCATCATCTTCCTTCGCATATTTGAAAACTCCCTTGATACGAAACTCATCATAAGATGATTAGAGTGGTTAGTACCCATGGTAAAATATTTTTTTCTTTACTAGAAATAAATATATTCTTGAAGAGCTATTGTTTCTCAAGATTGCCAAAAAGTTTCTGCAAAGAAAAATCAAGCATAAGGTTTGCAAAACAATGAAAATGCAAAACGTGGCAGAAATTGTGAAAAACAGACCAACAAGTAGTAAATAATTTTTTTGTTGTACTTCTGTAACTCAAATAAAAAACTGAGAATATACGCATGAAAGCTAATTGTATAGATCATGCTGTCAAAAAATTCAAATAAAAAAGATGATCTGGTGATTTATGGCTAATTTTTCCGTCAAGGGGACAAAATCTGTTTCTGAACAACATGTCACAACTTTTGAACTTTCTTCCAATCGGAGGCTAAAACTTGGCACAAATCTTAAAAATAAATATACAATTATTTTGCTACAGTACTGACAAGCATAAAGACCACTAAAACTGAAAGTAAAAACATCTTGGGTTGCCTCCCAACAAGCGCTTTCTTTTATGCCTTTTAGCTAGGCATGATGCTGATAAAGAATGCTCTCATGAGAATAAGAATTTGAAGCAAAAGAGAGCATCAAGGAGAAAATATGAAACACATTTAAGCCTAACCCACTTCCTATGCATAGGCATCTTGTAACAAAATAAATCAAAGAAGCACAAAGTGACATGCATAGGAAGGTGGAAGAAGAACAACTTCAAAACTTTCATCACAAAGAGAGGTGTTTTTGTAACATAAAAGTTTTTGTAACCAAGATTTCCTCTCTCCAAGTAATTTTCAATAGTGTCATGAACAACATCAAGAATATAATTATCACATAGAGCATGTTGTTCATGGCACTACTGGAAATTACTTTGAGAGAGGAAAGCTTGGTTACAAAAACTTTCATGTTACAAAAACACCTCATCAAGAATATAATTATCACATAGAGCATGTTATTCATGACCTACAAGAACACGTGTAATATTTCCAACACGGATTTTAGGATCATAAGATAAATGCAACCCATCACATTGAGCCTTAATAAGAGCACAATTCTCTGGAATATGAGTTGGAGATTTCAAAAGGATAATAGGACAATCAAGTGTGGGTGCAATAGCAACAATTTCATGCTTAACATATGGAACTATAGCAAGTTCATCTTCGTAAGCATCCTCCATAGTGGGATCATGGACATCAACAAAGCAAGTATCAAGTTCTTCAGAAAGGGATATTTCAAGTGTGTCCTGGGAATCATAGGATTCCTCATCATAGCAATCATTCGCCTCTTCTTCGGCAGCAAGCGTTTTATTTTTTAAATCCTCAATATAATCATTGAAAATATAATTCTCAAGGCAATAAGCAAGGACTGCAAAGTTTTCAGATTTGTGAATAGTACCGTAATACTTTTCAATCAAAGAAGCAATCTCATAAGCACCAATAAAAGCGACAAACTATTCAATCTTTTCAACATCAATGTAATCATAAACACCTTTAGCATAAGAAGATAGGATCTCATTCTCATTAAACTCACATTGTAAAGGAAGGTGTTTACGATCTATTTTAGAACAGCAGGTGAAATCATAAATGTGCCACAAATATTAAGCATGGCAATAAGAAGCTTGTATTTGATCCCACAAGTGTTTCCCTTTCTGAGATAGGCCGTGCCGCGTATAATGAGCACGCTCATCCAATGATTTCCCCTCAACCAAGTCAGTTGGATTTTTATCGCGAGCACAAATAGATCGAAGACGATCCAAGTGAAAAGTATCTATCCTACCATATTTGGGTTGTTCCACACCCATGGTAACATAGCACCACTAGGTAAAGAGAAACGAAGCAAACAAACCAAACCAAGAAAGCAGACTAGAACAATGTAAATTTTGTGTGGTTTTTGGTATAAGACTCTAAGAAAAAAAGGTAAACTAACAAGACTAAAAAGCATAGAAAAAAGATAGTGTGCAACTCCCCTATCTTGAAGATTGGAGTCCCCGGCAACGACGCCAGAAATTAGCTTGATACCGCACGAGTTGGCGCTTCTCGTTGGTTACCCCAAGTGGAAGGTTGGATGTAGCCTAGAAGAAAATTTCCCTTACGCGGTGGCTGTAAGGTTTATTGAATTCAGGAGGACTCCAAGGTTGACAAGTAGGTGGTAAAGCGAGCAACGCACCATTTGAATGATATTGCTCCCTTAACCTGGACCTGCACATAGAACATATAACTTTGCTCCCAACGAGTACAAAGATGTTGTCAATCTCTCCGTCCTTGTTGTTTACAAATGATTAAACGCAAGGGGATAATGATAGTGATAATTGCAACAGAGAGAAAACGCAAGAAATAAAGTGGAGGTGTAAACAGTGTTGGAAATATGGACCGAGGTCTCATGATGTTCACTAGTGATGTCTCTCTCCCAAAAGACAATAAAATAGCTAAGCTGGGTGAACAAATTACAGCTAGGCAATTGACAGAATTATAAACACACTGCAATGCTAATTATGCTACTAGAAAGCTAGAGGCTCAAAAGTATGGGCAGTACGCCAAGACAAGTAGACTAAAATCCATCTGCATCTACTCACTAATCATCCACCTTTAAATATCTATCTAGAACATCTCGCTGGTATTAAGTTGCGAGCCCCACCCAAAGTTTAAATTCAAAGCAAAAGACAACTACATTAACGAACTTTGCGTAAGGTAAACAATCCTTGCAACCATGGTTACAAGCACCGTTGTTTTCTCCCTGGTGGAAACAACACATCCCCTAGTCTCATGTTTTTGTCACTCAAGCTAGACATCGGGGGGAATGAACCCACAATCATGCATAGACGCTCCCTCTTGGAGTCACTATCTACTACTTGGACAAAGCAATAAAAAGTAACGGAGAACATGCAAGAATTACTCAACAAAAAAATATAAAAGATAAACCAAATATATAACTCATCACGATCTGAACATAATCTCATAATCCATCGGATCCCAGCAAACACAACATAGCAACAACAGGAAAATTACATAGGTGCCTTGATCATGTAGGGCAGCTCACAAGGACTAAGAATTGAAGCACACGATTGGAGAGAAGACATCACATAGCTCCTGGTCATGGACCCATGGTCCAAGGGGGACTACTCAAGGCACATCCGGGAAGCGTCCATGGTGGTGGAGAAGCTCCCGGAGGCCAATCCTCCCTCTGGCAGGGTGCGAGGTCTTCTGGTGCTCCCAATCTTCGAAGCGTGGCGGCGGCAGAGTAGAGAGTAAATTTGCGATGCGGGGGGCTCTTTGAGGGTTTTCGGGACGATGAGGTAATATAGGCCGAAGGGGGGCGCCAGAGGTGGGCCACACTTCCCACACGCCCTGGTGGCGCGGCCAGGGAGGGGGCCTTGCCACCTGGCCGACTAGGTGGAAGGTGGGCCCCCCTGGTCCTCCTTCGGGGCTCCGGAAGCTTCCGTTCTGCTGATTTTTAATATTATTTTTCTGGAATTTTTGGAGCTCTGTAAATTGGGGGAAAATCCTACAACTTACAGACATCCGCAGACAAAAAGTATCACTAGGTGCACTGAGTTAGTAGGTTAGTCCAAATATGTGTAAAATGATATAAAAGTGTAGAAAAACACATAGCAATGTCACATAAAAGAGCATGGAACAAGCACGAATTATAAATACGTTTGGGACGTATCACTCCCTGAGCTACTTTGTCGTTTGTAGTTGTATTTTTTTCTTGTGTTTTTTATTCTTCTGACTTTGCTACTGTGTGCTGCGCTGATATTGTAGGGTCACATTCCTGCGCTCAATTATCTGCCGAAGCCTGAAGACGCCAAGATGCGGCAGGATCCTGATGACGGGCCGATTCCTTCTACGCCTATGGAAGGAGAAGGTGCCAATCAAACTTTAGATGGGATGCTGCTACACAACCTCGTCTTTTTGATGAGGGGGATGAGCTCCCGTTTAATGCGCAGTTCAAGCGCTCTCGTCCTTTGATGCCGGCGAGTTCTTCATCTAATGGAGGTGGAGAGAAATTTTTTGGTGCCGCGGATGCCGCGCCTCGTCCTCCTCTGGGTGGCCACAAGAGGTCAAAGTTTGGTGTTCTCCTTCGTCTTGGCGTGGCGACCGCTAGGTTGGTGTTGGCGTTCTGCTCAATTTACATTTCTTGTTTTTGCTTGGTTCTGACGCTATTTGATTTATAGGGCTCAAACTGCTTCGGCTCCCATTCCACCCGCGACTGACGCTGTCCTTGTTCTTGACAAGGGCTCGAGTCCTTTGCCAAATCCTTCCGCATCGGTCTTAGGTGTTCTTCCGACGACTGCTCCTCTTGGTGGTTCTGGGGCGGCTGATGCTTGTGCTTCTTCTCCAACTGCTGAGCCTTCCATTTTTATGGGGTGCACCTTGGAGAAGGAGGACGTCACCATGGAGGAGAAGATGACCTACTTCGACCTCATGGCCCAGCAGGTGAATTTTGAGTGCTTCTTCTTTTTTATACTGAGATTCTCCCCCTGTAATTCATCGGGTGCGCGTCAGCGCTTCCGATGGGAGTAGCCCCCAAGGCCGCGGGCAACCAGTTGTGGTCGGTCATAGTATTTTGTAGATTCTTTCTTTTGTTATCTGTTCTCGATTTCTTCTTTGCTGCAGCCGCTTTTCAAGTTGTGCGGGCATGTGCTGAATGAAATTTATCGATTAAAGGGCGATCATGATGCTATTTAGGACAAGCTTACCCAGATGACCAGTGTGTTCTTCCTTTTGATGTTCATGTGTTGCTCATGTTAGGCTGGCGAGTGGTTGATTGGTAAGATTTTTTTTCAACTCAAAAGAATAAAGCCGTGAAGCGGGTTGCGGAGATGGAGGGGGAGCTCGCGTTGCTTCAAAGCAGTTTGGAGTCGAAGGAACATGAATTCCAGCTGCAATGAGGCGAGGCTGAGCGACTTCGACAGGTGTAGGAGCAACTTCAACGTTTGGAGCAGAGCGAGGAATCTGAGGCGGCTCACTTTTGTACTCTTGCAAGTGCTTTGACTTGTTAGTTTTCTTTACTATGCCGTCTTCAATGCTTTCCTTTTGTGTCCAATTTCTGATGTGAAATTATTTTTTTGTAGGGGCTGTTTGAGTTGAACCATCGGCCGCCACTTCTGGGGGCTCAAGTGTTCTTCTCGGCGCTGTCAATGTTGTGGATGTTGCGGTGGATTCTTCCAAGTCTGCGGCTGGTGGTGCAGGTGCCGTTGTCGGGCTTCTGCATGAGAACATGTTTCCAGATACACCTATGCCTTGAGGACTCGAGCCATTGGCGACTGCTTTTGGAACCGACGACAGCTTCCTAGAGGGCTTCATCTATGAAAGCGTGTTGAGTGGTCTTGCAACGGTGTTTGTTGTTCTCCTAGGGCGCAGCATTCCAATTTGTGATGACATGGTGGAGTCTGTGCCCGACTATACTGAAGAGCAGAGCCTTCGGGCTACCACCTTGGCGCGCCTCCTGCAGGAGGTTGTGGAGGAGGATGTCCATGCTTCTGAGGATTTGGATTAGTTAGCATAATTGATGTCCTTTGCCGGGTGCTCGGGCCTTGAATTTGTAATTAAATCCATTTTGAGAAAAAATGCTTGATGCTGCTTTGTTGATTTATGGTCCCTGAGGCTTTCTGGTTGCTGCGTCTTGACTTTTTTTGTTGTTGCACGGTAGGCTGCTCCAAATGTTTCTTATTCTTGGAAATCTTTGAGGGAGGACGCTTGTGAGGATGCGTATAAATCCCTTCTAGTTCGCCTTAAGGATGCCAATCTGAAAAATAGTCGACTTAAGGGCGTCGTTGCTGTTCAGCGCTCGAAGTGGGAGCGAATGGATGCCGTGCTTGATAATTTGGTAGCCTGGCTGCGAAAACTTTCCAGTGTTATGGAAGGTGAGTTGCATGCGTAATTTTTTGCCTGCTTATTCGTCACTTGCGGCTGAATTTTCCTTGTTTTTCCTTGAAGTCACGTCTGGTAGCTCTTGCGTAGAGGCGGAGGCGGTGCAGTCTGAGCTGTCATGACTAGAAGATCCGTATGTCCAGGCTAAAAATCATTTGTGGATGGATAGGGACAAAACTCTCGGCTTTTCCATTCTTCTCTTGCTAGCCAATAAGGTGCCTGAGGCTATTGAGTATTTTTCTAGGTTGTTCCACAATATCTACACCGAATTTTATCCCTTGGATCCAGCTCCGACGACGTTGGGGAAGCTCTGTCGTTTGTTTTCTTGACCTTTGGAGGTTCATCGCGCGGTGAAGCATCGGATTCAGGCGGGTGCTCGATGTGCCCTGGCGATGGTATGGTCTCATTGGCCTGGGGTGGACTTTATGCAAGTGGCGCGCAGCACTCCGCGAGGTCGGGATGAACCGATGCCCGAGCATTATGAAGCTATGAATGAACCTTCGTGATTGATAGTGGAGAAGTTATACGAGGAGAGTGATCGAGTGCTTGGCGCCCGTTATTACAAAGTCAAGGAGGAGCCTGATGTATAGGACTTGCCTTTAGTTTGTATATGATGCTCCTTTTGTTGATGTCTCGTGAATATAGACTTGTCTTTTGTCTGTTGTTTCAATGTTTGCTCGGTTTATGTCTCAAGGGGTGGCCTATGCGTGCGAACCCCCGAGTGTAGTGTTACATCGAATCATGTAAACGAGAAAAATGCCTCGGAGGGTGGCTTGTACCCGCAAGTCCTCCTAGTGCCAGGAATTTTTTTGAGTCGCGTAAGCGAGAAACGCCTCGGAGGGTGGCCTATGTGCGCAAGACTTTGAGTGCTAAGATTTTTTGAGTCGCGTAAGCGAGAAACGCCTTAGAGGGTGGCCTGTGCGCGGAAGCCCCCGAGTACCAAGATTTTTTGAGCCGCGTAAGCAATAAACGCCTCAGAGGGTGGCCTATGCGCGCAAGCCCCCGAGTGCCAGGATTTTTTTGATTAGCATAAGGGAGAAATGCCTCAGAGGGTGGTCTGTGCATGCAAGCCTCGGAGTGCCAAGATTTTTTCGAGTCGCGTAAGCGAGAAACGCCTCGGAGGGTGGCCTGTGCGCGCAAGCCCCCGAGTGCTGAGTAGCCTTATTTGGATCGATGGCTTAATAGCCCTAGGAATTGTAAATTTGCTGCTAAGATAGTGAGTAAAAGAAGCATGAAGCGCTAGCTTCTACTTTGCTTCCCATGTCCCGGTGGTTCTTGCGAGTACTTCATGGCTCGCAGTTGTGTTGTTTTGATGTTGTCGACTGGTCCGCTGCTTCATGGCTTTGGTGCGCTCCGAAATCTTCTAAAATCTTGTGGAACTCTCTATCGCAGAGGTCTGACCTGATGAAACTTCCATTGATTGTGATTACTCCTCTTTGTCCGGGCATCTTCAGTTTAAGGTATGCATAGTGAGGGAAGGCCATGAATCGTGTGACGGCCGGTCGACCAAGGATGGCTTGGTATTGCGATCTCCAGTCGACCGCCTCAAAGTCTAGTGTCTAATTTCTGAAGTTCTTTTCGTTTTTGAAGACCACCTCGAGGTTTATTTTGCCAAGGGGATAAACTGCTTTGCCGGGTACGATTCCGTGGAAGGTCGAGGTTGAATTCTTGAGTATGGAGGTTGGGATGAACATCTATTATAAGGTCCTCGTGAATATGATGTTTATGCCACTGCCCCCGTCCATGAACACTCGTGAAATATCATAGTTCTCGATTCTTGCTTCAAGCACCAGTGCAACGTTGATACATCCCAAACGTATCTATAATTTCTGCTTGCTCCATGCATTTTTCGTGTGATATTGCTATGTTTTATACACACTTTCATACACTTTTGATCATATTTGGACTAACCTATTAACTCAGTGCACCCTAGTGCCAGTTCCTGTTTTTTGCTGTTTTTATATTTCAGGTTTCCCCCATATTAAAAATTCTCCAAAAAATCCGGAAAAATACAATAAAAATCAGCTTACCGAAAGCTTCCGAAAGAACCAAAGTGGGGCCAGAGGGCCACCACCAGAGCCCTAGGCGCCCTCCCGGCGCGCCCTAGGGTGGGGCCGCGCCAGGGGCCCGCCTGGACCCCTGGTGGCCCCCTTGGCTGCCCTCTTTCACCTATATATTCTCCGTGACGGGAAACCTCGGAAGACTGAACCCCTTTTCGTGATCTCGCCTCTGTTCCGCCGCCGCCGCTCTTCCAATATTAGGAACGCCAGCAGACCTCTTCCCGGCACCCTGCCGGAGGGACGATTGACCTTCGGGAGCTTCTCCTCCACCATGGAGCTTCCCGGATGATATGTGAGTAGTCTACCTTGGACCATGGGTCAATGATCAGTAGCTATGTGATGTTCTCCTCCCCTCTTTGTTCTTCATGGATTAGACCTTGTGAGCTCTCCTACATGATCAAGGCACATATGTAATTCTTTCTGCTGTTGCTATGCCGAGTTTGCTGGGATCTGATGGATTATGAGACTATGTTCAGTTTGTGATTGAGTAATATATTTGGTTCTTATCTTTTATATTTTTGTTCTTGAGAAATTCTTGCATGTTCTCCGTTGCTGTTTATTGCATTGGCCAAGTAGTAGGTAGTGACTCCAAGAGGGAACGTTATGCTCGATTGTGGGTTCATGCCCCCCTGATGACTAGCTTGAGTGAAGGAAACATGAGTCTAGGGGATGTGCTGTTGACACAAGGGGGAAAACAATGATGCTTGTAACCGCGGTTGCAAGGATTGTTTACTTTATGCAAAGTTCTTTTAATGCAGTTATCTGTTGCTTTGGGTTTACACTTTGGGTGGGACTCGCAAATTAATACCAGCGAGATGTTCTGGATAGATATCTCAAGGTGGATGATTTGTAGTAGATGCAGCTGGATTTCGGTCTACTTATTTTGGCGTACCACCCATGCTTTTGAGCCTCTTCCTTTCGTTGTAGCATAGTTAGCATTGCGGTGCATTTTTAATCCTGTCAATTGCCCAACTGTGATTTGTTTACCTCGCATAGCCGTTTTATCGTATTTTGGGAGAGATACATTACTAGTCAACATCATGGGACCCCGGTCCATATTCTCATCACTGTTTACACGCTCAATTATTTCCTGCTTTTACTTTCTAGTTGCAGTAACTATTATCCTTTATCCCTTGTGTTTGATCCTTTGTAAACAACAAGGCCGGAGAGATTGACAACCTCTCTGAACTTCGTTGGGAGCAAAGTTATTTGTTGTGTGTGCAGGTTCGCGTCAATTGCGCCGTTGACACCTACTTGTAGCTTTCGGAGTCCTACTGGTTAGATAACCTTGGTATCTTCACCGAGGGAAATTTGCTGCTATCCTACATCTCACCTTCCACTTGGGGTAACCAACGAAGGGCGAGAAGACATTATCATCTCTCGCGCATCAAGCAAATTTCTGGCGTCGTTCCCGAGGACTCCAATCTACAAGATAGGGAAGTTGCAGACTATCTTTTACCTTTGCTTTTTAGTCTCGTTAGTTTACCTTTAAGTTTTTATCTTAGTGTCCTTTATCAAAAATCACAAAAAATTGCCTGTCCCACTTGCTGCTACTATGGGTTCTACTGAAAACACCAAGTTGTGTGAGTTCACTAGTCACAACAACAATGATTTTATCTGCACTCCTATTGCCACACCTTCCACTTCAGCTACCTCTTATGAAATTAAACATGATTTGTTAAACCTTGTTATGAGAGATCAATTCTCTGGTGCTGGAGATGCTGTTGCTTTACACTTAAATAATTTTGTTGAGCAATGTGATATGAAAAATTATGAAGAAGTAGAAGGTGAAGTTGTTAAGCTTAAGCTTTTTCCTTTCTCTTTGAGGGAAGGAGCTAAAATCTGGTTTCAATCCTTTCCTAGGAATAGCATAGATTCTTGGGATAAGTGCAAGGATGTTTTATTGGGAAGTACTACGCACCTGCTAAAATTATCCAATTGAGGAGTAACATTATGAGTTTTAAGCAATTGGATAATGAACACGTTGCCCAAGCCTGGGACGAATGAAATATCTTGTTAAGAAATGCCCTACACATGGTTTGACTACTTGGATGGTTATCTAGACTTTTTATGCAGGCTTAAACTTTACCTCGCGGAACTTGTTAGATTCGGCCGCGGGAGGAACCTTTATGTCAACAACACTTGGTGCTGCCACAAAACTTCTAGATGAGATGATGAGCAATTACTCCCAATGGCACACCGAACGCGCTCCAACAGGTAGGAATGTAAACTCTGTCGAGGAGATTTCCTCCCTAAATGAAAAGGTTGACTTGATTATGTCTCTAGTTACCAAGCAATCTACTATTGATCCTCATGATGTCCCTCTAAATTCTTTGTTTGCTCAAGAACAAGTAGATGTGAACTTTATCTCTAGAAATAACTTCAACAATAATGCTTATAGGGGTAATTTTGCTAGCAATCCTAGACCGTTCCCTTCCAACTATGGGAACAACAACACTTACCCTAGCAATAAGAACCCCACCTATGAATTAGAAAGCATGCTTAAAGAATTTGTCACTACTAAAAAATCCTTCAACAAGAGTGTAGAGGAAAGATTAGACAAATTAGATAATCTCTCTTTGAAGGTAGACAACTTAGCCCTTGATATTGAGATGCTTAAAATTATAACTTCTCCCCTCGAGGAGAGGAAGGCCAGTCCTATTAATGCTATCCAATTGCAAATATTAGAATGATGGCTAAACTTAAAGAAAGATTGGCTAGAGAAAAAGAGGAAGAGGATAGAATTAAGAGCCTTCCTACACACCACACCGTTGCTACTATCCAAGTTGTTGAGGATACCCAAACTATTAGCACCCAACACACTCCTAGTCCCTTTGGACCTATTAATGGTGATGCTATTACCTCAACCATAGAAGAAGAAACTCCTATGAACATAGAGGCTTTCAAACAAGTGAGCCTAGATGACACCACTACCACCTTTGATAGTAGTGACATTGATTTTGATAGTTGCACCATCTCAGAAGTTATTAGATTGCTTCACAAAATGTCTAGAGACACCCACACTAGCACACTAAATCTTGCCTTCACGTAGCATATAACTAATGTTCTCATCAAAGCTAGGGAGGAGAAGCTTATAATAGAAGCCTCCATACCTAGGAAGCTAGAAGATGGTTGGGATCCTATGATAAAAAATAAATTGAATAACTTCTCTTTCCATGCTTTATGTGATGTTGGAGCTAGTATCTCCGTTATGCCCAAAAGAACGTATGATATCTTTGAATTGAAACCTTATGATCCTTGTTGTTTTGGTGTTTGTCTCGTTGATTCTTCTGTAAAGAAAACTTTGGGGAAGATCGAAGATGTTCTTATCATTGTCAATGAAAATTATGTTCCCGTTGATTTCACTATTATGGACATAGAGTGTGAACCTTTATGTCTAATTATTTTGGGACGTCCTTTTCTTTGCACCGTTGGTGCTAATATGGACATGAAAGAGGGGAATATATAATTTCAATTCCCTCTCAAAAAGAGGATGGAACACTTCCCTAGGAAGAAGATTAAGTTACCTTTTGAGTCCGTTACACGGGCTAGCTATTCTCTCTCTCTTGATAAAACTTGATCTTTTTTGCTTTATGCCTAGCTTAAAGGCGTAAAAGAAAGCGCTTGTTGGGAGGCAACCCAAGATGTTTATTACTTCTGTTTTTAGTGGTGTTGATGATTTTTACTACTGTAGCAACATCATTGCATCTTTATTTTCAAGCTTTGTGCCAAGTTTAGCCTCCGATTGCAAGAAAGTTCAAAAGTTGTGACATGCTGTCCAGAAAACAGATTCTGTCCTTGGACGAAAATTAGCCTAAAATCACCAGATCATCCTTTTGATCTGACTTTTTTTGACAGCGTGCTCCATACAATTGACTTTCGAGCGTCTGTTCTGAGTTTTTTATTTGAGTTGCAGAAGTACTCCGAAAAAATTATTTACTACCTGCTGTTCTTTTTTTCACAGGTTCTGCCACGTTTTGCCTTTCCTTACTTTTCAAACCTTAAGCTTGCTTTTTATTTGCAAAAACTTTTTGGTAATCTTGAGAAACAGTATCTCTTCAAGAATATCTTTATTTTCAATAGAGGAAAATTATTTTATTAAGGGTCTAACCTCTCAAATCAGCTTATGATGAGTTATGTATGAAGGGAGTTTTCAAGTGTGCAAGGGAAGATGATGAAAGAAGATCCGGGAGTGTCAAACGCTCAAGCTTGGGGATGCCCCCATGCATCCCCAATAAATATTCAAGGAGACTCACGCGTCTAAGCTTGGGGATGCCCCCGTGCATCCCCTTCTCCATCGACAGTCATCAATTTGTCCTCCGCCTCACTATATTTTTATCACTTCATGCGTTATGTGCTATGCTTGGAGCGTCTCACTCTTAGGTTTCCTTTTTAGTTTTATTTAGCTTTGATTGCTGTTCATGACAAGTTTTTACCCAGCTTACTTTGTGTGGGAGAGAAACACGCTCCACTTCAAACAAGAACACATCATAGGATTTTCATGCTTATCTTTCTTCTGTTGTGTGTTCTTTATCTTTTCGTAGCTGCTGCCATGTTTAGCTCTTAGTTCTCATGCTTATCTTTTTCAAGAGCTTTAGTTTTAGTTTAGTTAGTTGCTGGAACTCTCTTTAGTTTTCATGTTTAGCTTGTTAAGAGAGTTGGTTGTTGCACTGAGTTGTGTCTTGTCTTGAAGTAGGTAATTGAGGTTGTTATTCAATTGTAGTAGTAACTTGCAATAGGTTTGAGGTATTGTTGTGAGTAATGATTGAACTTTTGGTGTCAAGAGCTCTGGACTATTAGTGATAGGTGCCGTATTTTGGGAAATCCGTGTTTATTTTCAAAAACTACAAAAACTAGTTGAGAACTCTAGCTACTAGATGGATCACTAATCTTTGGAGGGATCGGATATTAGAGTACACTCACGTACCATGAGTCGAGGATGCGCAAGGATAACCAAACCCCCATACACTCCTCCTCAGGGTACTTGTCTCTTTGTGAACCTCCTTATTAGATTGAGAGTTACCGATAATAAGTGCATGCGTTCTTCGGAGTAATGTAAGTATTGAAAGTTGACACTTCCACCTCCTCATATTTGCTAGCCTCTTCGGTACCGTGCATTTCCCTCTTCTCACTCCGAGAGTTGGCGTCCACCTCGCCGGTGCATCCAAACCCTTGGGATGATACGCTTTGTCATCATAAACCTCCTTATATCTTTCCTCAAAACAGCCACCGTACCTACCTATCAAGGCAGTTCCATAGCCTTTCCGAGATATATTGCCATGCAACATCCACCTTCTCATGACTTGATCTTCATTTCATACATGTTCCTGCTACACTGGCACATGCATACATTTGCATACATCATGATATCTACATCTTATTTATGTTGAGTACCTTGTAAAGTGTGAAGATCTTCTATACTTCTTGTAAAATAGAGTGTTCCCTTAAGTGAGGAAAAGATCCCAAAGAGGACAAATTTAAAAGATCCCAAAGAGGACAACTGAGAGTTAAATAGAAAGAACCATTGAGGCCACTAAAAAATACAAAAAATATAAAAAAGAGTAAGCATAAGTACCGTAAGGACACGTGAAAGTGGTCTTCTCTTGATCGGCAGTGTTAACATGAATTTGAGAGAAGCCGGAGTACCCGTCAAGATAGCAAAAGTGGGTGTTTTTAGACAACCTCTCAAGCATCTGATCAATAAAGGGCAGCGGGTAATGGTCCTTCCTGGGTGCCTTGTTCAACTTCCTGTAATCAATACACATTCTATATCCAATAACAACTCTTTGAGGTATTAGTTCATTTTTATCATTAGGAACAACATTCATACCTCCTTTCTTAGGAACACAATGAACTAGGCTTACCCACCTACTATCAGCTATAGGATAAATGATACATGTGGCTAGAAGCTTGAGAATCTCTGTCCTAACCACGCCCTTCATCTTTGGGTTCAGCCGTCATTGATGATCAACAACTGGCTTAGCATCGGTCTCGAGATTGATAGTGTGTTGGCAAATCGATGGACTAATCCCCTCAAGGTCATCAAGGGTATAGCCCAAGGCACCACGGTGTCTGCGAAGTGTCTCCAATAACCGCTCTTCTTCAAATCCTGAAAGGTTAGCATTGATAATAACATGATATATTTTCTTTTCATCTAAATAAGCATACTTGAGCGTATCGGGAAGTGGTTTGAGGTCAAACACATGGTCTTCTTTTGGTTGTGCTAGGATTCCTAAGGGTTCAACCGGAAGGTTGTGCTTCAGGATAGCAGTTTGTCTTGCAAATATTTCGTCTAACTCATTTCTCTCCTGCATATGCATATCATTCTCGTGGTATTCCATATATTGCTGCAAATGGTCATTATGAGGAATAGTAATAGAAGCAATATTTTCAATAATTTTATCATCACTAGGTGAATTAGTACCACGAGGATGCTTGGAGAACTTAGAAAAATTAAATTCATAAGGCTCACCATTGAATTCAATGGAAACTTTACCCTTTTTGCAATCTCTTATAGCACCACAAGTGCTGAGGAAAGGTCTACCAAAGATAATAGGGCAAAAACTATCTTGCACTGAACCAAGTATGAGAAAGTCGGTAGGATATTTTACCTTTCCACATAGGACTTCAACATCTCTCACAATTCCAACGGGAGAGATAGTTTCTTTGTTTGCTAGGTAAATAGTAACATCAACCTCTTCAAGTTTACACGGTGAAATCTCACCCATGATCTCCTGATAGAGTGAATAAGGAATAGCGCTAGCACTTGATCCCAAATCGCATAGCCCGTAATAATTGTGATCTCCTATTTTGACAGATACAACTGGTGTACCTGAAATTGGGTTCTTATTCTTGGCTGTGACAATGTTAGTTGAAACAACACAAAAATTTATAATGGAATCTGAAATATCATTAGTAACTAAATCTTTAACCACCACAATTTGAGGATCGACCTTGATCAGGTCCTCAGGTTCGTCAGTTCGTCTCCCACTTTTATTTATTATGCCTGTCACAAAAGAGTGCTCTCTCATCCTTGTAGGAAAAGGGGGCTTCTCATAGAAAACTGCAGGCATAATAGGGTCAACAACATTTATATCAACAGGTAATTCTTTAAAAGGTTTATGATACTGATCCTTCTCCTCCTTAGAAGAGTCAATGTGAGAGGCAAAGTTCTTACAAAAATCAATCATGAGATGGGAATAAAGACCAATTTTAGAGCAAAAGGTACTAAAATAATCAGTTTTCACATAGCTCTCAATGTAATCATGCTCATAATTTATAGCGGGTTCAATACCTTTGTCGATTTCCCAGTCTTCGGTGTTCTTCTGGATCCTCTCAATGAGATCCCATTTTCTTCAACGCTTCTTGTTTGGAATACCCCGCTAGAGGAGGCATCCAACATTTCCTTATCCTGACGCGAAAGCCTGGCATAAAAATTTGTAAGTATAATATCTTTGGGGAGTTCATGGATAGGACATTTGAACATTAGGGACTTCAGTCTCCCCCAAGCTTGGGCGATGCTCTCTCCGTCACGAGACCAAAAGTTATAAATGTAGTTTCCGTCTCGATGAATTTCATGAAGAGGATAAAACTTGTATAAAAGAGAGACATAAGCTCTTGCCAATTAAGTAGATGTGAGTTATCGAGGAGCTTATACCAGTCTGAAGCTTTATCTATAAGTGATATGAAGAATAATTTCTTCATGACGAACTCCATTGACACACCTGCAAGCTTAAATAATGAACATAGTTGTGATAAATATAGAAAGTGTTCACTTGGATGTTTGTCTCCCGCATAATGATTAGCTATGACATAATTGATAATACCAGATGGTATTTTGTAAGGCACAATTTCAGTAGGGGTAGGAGTGACCACCACAGTTATGGGGCGTTTCTAACGACCCAATTCACACAGAATTGAAGTCTCTGTGCTCAAGTGACAGTCCCTAGATCGAACTCGCTGGCACACATAGTATTATAGATGTATATCAAAGTACAAGTGCATCATTATTACAACGTATGATCCAGAGTAAATAAATAACAAGTTGCATAGCTCAAGGCTAGCTTATTCAATATAAATATAGCGGAAGAAAAAGAAAATAACGTGAAGTCCCATCAACAGACACATGCGAACATGCTGAGTGTAGACTCGCAACCCCTAATTGCACCTTACTGATCGTCTGAAAAACCTGGAACACCGAAGGTTACAGCCCGACAACGGGTCAGTACATCTGATTTGTACGGCAAGTGACACGGAAAAGTTTATATAAAGGACCCACAACTACATGCAAGGTAAGTCAAAGGAAAGGCTTATGGTTTTGTTTTGCAGAAAGCCAATTTTCTCCTGAACTAAACTAATCAAAATTTTAAGTTGAACTTACTACTTAAGAACGAATTGGGCACACTAGTTCCAACACCACACCCTTTATTTAATCTTGCCCACTCAAAATTATTATGGTGATTCATATGTCAAGATCCTCTAGTAACAGTAATGTCTAGTAGCTCAAGGATGTCCATAACCGGGGACACGGCTAATCATGATTAGTTTTTACTCTGCAGAGGTTAGTACACTTTCCCCGCTGGAATCAACCCGAAGATTGAGACGAAGTCTTTCAGAAGAGGTCACCTACACCCAACGGCAAGCCGATACCACCTATCACATCTACATCTTCTAGCTTTGCACGGGAGAGGCTTCCTACATCATACTCAACTAAGCCAGCGCCCATATGGCCAGCGGCTGTACATGGAAGCTCCTAGTCACCAAGTATGTCTGATCTTTTTGAGCCTGGACGGCGCCCACTTACGTTCAGAGGGTAGCACCATGACGTACTGTCAACCACCAAACCAACCATTAGGGGTACAACCTGGTCTCGCCCTTAGATAAGGCACGAGCCCCCAGGAAGCACTCCCTGCCCGTCCAGAGGTGATTTCTATTTATGATAAAGTTGCTACACAAATTATTAAATAGCTCACATGCACTCCATGAATTTACACAAACCAAACCACGTCTACAAAGCAAAGCAATAAAACAACAACACGACTAGGTTGATCTACGGTAGACAAGTCAAGACATGTGGCTATCCTAACTGGTTTTGCAGCACACTCCGGACAATCTATACGAGCAAACATAGCACCAATCAATCATATGTTCAATACAAATATGCTCAATCAGTAATAAACATTCAAATAACAGTAGAAAAACTTGTCTAACAGTAGCTAAACTTAAAGTAATTGTCAAAATAAAACCAACGCAAAAAGAAACGGAGCAAACGGGCGCACCGGTAAAAAGTTACGGCTGCCGGAAGTTAAAATTTGGATCAGCTTGGGATCCAAATTTAAAAACTTCAAACTTCTATAACACTAGGTCTATTGGCTAGGAAATTTCTACATGGTTGCAACGCAACTGGAATCGCCCAATTCTGAGTTACGGTTAAAAAGTAGTCGCGAAAACTGTATCGGGGTGACACCGGGGGTACCGGGGTGCTCTACTGTAAAAAGGACCCGGGCGTAAATAATTTTTTTCTGAAAAACGCGATCGGGTCCTCGGGCGGTTTGGATCCAGATCTGTTTTTCTTTTGAAAAACCGATCTAATCTCTTTTTTTTCTAGTCCCTCTCCTCACGCAAGCGGGCACGAAGGCCAGCGGCCATGGCTGGTCTCGGCCGAAACCTCGGCTCGGCCGGCGGCCAGGAGGCGGCGGCGGCGAACGCGCAGGGGGGCGCGGCGGCGGGGACGCACGGGGGCGGCGGCGGCCGGGCGCGGGGCGGCTGCCCGTGGCGGCGGCGAGCTCGCCGGCTCGCCGGCGACGCCATGCGGCGCGGCGGCGCACGGAGGCTAGGGCGACGGGGCGGGCGTGCCGGGCGCGGTGAGGCGGCGGGCTCACCTCGGCGGCGGCGGCGGTGCGGCTTCTCCGGCGACAAAAAAACGAGTTCTGACGAAAATCCGGCGAAGTTCCGGCGAACTCCGGCGAGATTCTGGCGATGACGTCGTCGATGATGTCGGCGACGGATGGTCCCGCGGATTAGTTTAGGCTAACCTAAAAACGCTAAACGAAAATAATCTAGACCTAATCGGGGCTATTTATAGCCAGCCTCTAATCCCCTTTTTTTTAAAATCCGGGATAAATACAAAATCGGTCTGCGAAAAAAAAAAACAAAACAGACCCATTAGGCCCAAAACAATATTAGAAAAATCACGGAAATTTATTTTTAAATTCCATCTTCGCCAATATTTTTAAAATAATAAAACTGAATTTTTGGCTTGACCAAAATATTAAATAAAAATGAAAACTTTGCAACTTATTTTTAAATATTTTTAAATACTTTTCTGGCATTTTAAAAATACCGAAAACTCCGAAAATTGATTTAATAACTTTACCGAAGCATAAATAAATTCCAAAAATATTTTTAGAAAATATTTATAACTCCAAAGTAAATTTAAAAAGACTCCCAAAAATATTTTAAACTATTTTTCAACAAATTACAAATGGGGATTAGTCCTTTTATATCCTCTCCAGCGAACTGCCATGTGTTGAAAAATGTTTAAAAATATTTTAAAACTCCAGAAAAATGCGGAAGCAGCATGAGATGCATGTGATGATCTATTAACATCCGAATTTAGAAAATTGGGATGTTACAAACCTACCCCCCTTAAGATGAATCTCGTCCTCGAGATTCGGGCTGGCTAGCAAAGAGATGCGGGTGGTCTTGCTTCAGATCTTCTTCACGCTCCCAAGTTGCCTCCTCTTCGGTATGATGATCCCACTGAACCTTGCATAGCCTGATCGTCTTGGTGCGGGTAACTCTTTCGGCAGTCTCAAGAATCTTCATAGGTTTCTCCTCATAAGTCAGGTCGCTCTCCAACTGAATTGCCTCAAGTGGCACTGTATCTCTCAAAGGAATATCTGCCATCTCTGTATGACACTTCTTCAGCTGGGATACGTGAAACACATCATGAACTCCTGACAAAGCTTCTGGCAACTCCAACTGATAAGCTACCTCTCCTCTGCGCTCCAAGATTTTGTAAGGCCCCACAAAACGTGGTGCTAACTTGCCCTTGATTCCAAACCTCTTGATTCCGCGAATTGGTGTCACTCTGAGATACGCACGGTCTCCAACCTCATAGGTTACATCCTTGCGCTTAGCATCTGCATAAATATTCTGCCTGGACTATGCTATCTTCAGTCTATCACGGATCAACTTGACTTTCTCCTCAGCATCTCTGATTAGGTCTGGTCCAAACAGCTGACGTTCTCCTACCTCATCCCACATCAACGGAGTCCTGCACTGCCATACAACAACTCGAATGGTGCCATCTGAAGACTAGCCTGGTAACTGTTGTTATACGAGAACTCAGCATACGGTAAGTTGTCATCCCAAATCGAACAAGCCCTCAACATATCCTCCAAGATCTGATTGACTCTCTCGGTCTACCCATCTTTCTGAGGATGGAACGCTGTACTGAACTCCAGCCTAGTGCCCAAGGTCTCATGCAACTGACGCCAAAACTTCGAAGTAAACTGAGTACCTCTATCAGACACAACCTTGCTTGGAACTCCATGCGAACACACGATCTTGGACATATAAATCTTGGCTAGCTTGGCACTATTATAAGTTTCCTTCACTGGAATGAAGTGTGCAACCTTGGTCAAACGATCAACAATCACCCAAATAGAATCATATCCTGACCGAGTCCTGGGTAAACCAGTAATAAAGTCCATACCTATCTGAGCCCACTTCCAATCTGGTATAGGCAAAGGCTGCAACAATCCTGCTGGCTTCTGATGCTCATCCTTGACTCTCTGGCAATCATCATACACATCAATAAACTGAGCTATCTCTCGCTTCAGGCTAGGCCACCAAAATCTCTCCCTCAAATCCAAATACATCTTGGTATTTCCGGGATGAATAGAATAAGGTGAATCATGTGCTTCCTGAAGAATCAACTTCCTGATCTCTGCATCATGCGGTACACAAATGCGCTTCTCAAACCAAATGGCTCCATGCTCATCCTCATGGAAACCCTCTGCCTTTCCCTTGGTCATATTCACTTTTATCTCATCAATTTCTGCATCACCCTTCTGAGCTTCTCTGATCCTTTCCAATAGATTGGGCTTCACTTCCAATGTTGCCACATATCCCTTAGGAACTATCTCCAACCTGAGATTCTTGAACTGCTCACATTACTCACATGGCATATCCTCAACAATAGCAACATTGATATGACTCTTACGGCTCAATGCATCAGCAACCACATTCGCTTTACCAGGATGATACTGCACATTCAAATCATAATCCTTAATAAGCTCCAGCCATCTACTCTTCCTGAGATTCAAATCCTTCTGAGTAAAGATATACTTCAAACTCTTGTGATCAGTAAAAACATCACAATGATTACCAACAAGATATTGCCTCCATGTTTTCAATGCATGAACAACCACAGCTAACTCCAAATCATGTGTAGGATAGTTCTGCTCATGGTTCTTAAGATGTCGAGAAGCATAAGCAACAACTCTACCTCCTTGCATCAAAACACAACCAAGTCCTCGACGAGATGCATCACAATATACTTGGAAATTCTTATGTATATCAGGCAAACATAAAACAGGTGCAGTTACTAACCGTTTCTTCAACTCTTGAAAGCTGGCTTCACATGCCTCACTCCAAACAAACTTATTCTCTTTCTTCAACAGCTCAGTCATTGGTTTCGCAAGCTTGGAGAAATTCTCAATGAACCTCCTATAATATCCTGCAAGACCCAAGAAACTGCGAATGTCTCCAACTGACGCGGGTTTCTCCCATTCTGTAACTGTTGAAACCTTGGATGGGTCCACAGCTACTCCTTCTCCTGACACAACATGTCCAAGGAATCCGACCTCCTTCAACCAAAACTCACACTTGCTGAACTTGGCATACAACTTGTGCTCCCTGAGCTTCTCCAATACCAAACGCAAATGTGCCTCATTCTCTTGCTCATTCTTGGAATACACCAATATATCATCAATGAACACCGCAACGAATTTATCCAAGAACTCCATAAACACCTTGTTCATCATATTCATGAAGTATGCAGGAGCATTAGTCAATCCAAATGACATAACAGTATACTCATACAACCCATACCTTGTAGTAAAAGCAGTCTTCGAATATCCTTCTCCCGAATCTTGACTTGATGATAACCAGAACGAAGATCAATCTTAGAGAATACACAAGCTCCCTCCAACTGGTTAAATAGATCATTAATCGCAGGTAAAGGATACTTGTTCTTGATAGTAACATCATTCAGAGAACGGTAATCAACACACATCCTCTGGGTTCCATCCTTCTTCTCAACAAACAACACTGGAGATCCCCAAGGTGACGAGCTTGGGGCGAATGAACCCCTTTTCTTGCAACTCTCTGATCTGTTCCTTCAACTCTGCAAGTTCATTAGCGGGCATCCTATATGGTCTCTTAGCAATAGGCCCAGTGCCTGGTATTAAATCAATAAGGAACTCAATCTCCCTATCAGGTGGCATACCTGGCAACTCCTCCGGAAACACATCCGGATACTCCCTCACAACACGCACATCATCCAGGCTACCCCCCTTAAGAGAATTCACCTGGGAGTGCTGATGCTTATACTTGGACACATATCTGATCTTCTGTCCACTCGGTGTACTGAGAGTGATAGACCGACTGGCACAATCAATAACTCCTTGGTATTTGGCTAACCAATCCATGCCCAAAATAATATCCAAACCTTGTGACTTCAACACAATCAAATCTGTAGGAAAAACATGCTTCCCTATGGCTAGGCTCAACTGATAGCATCCCAAACTAGCTGACATCTCCACTCCCGGTGAACTTATGAGCATAGATGACTTAAGAACTACGGTAGGTAAATCATGCTTATCCACAAATACCCTCGATATTAAAGAATGCGATGCACCAGAATAAAAAAGAACAAGTCCGGGTACTGAATTGATAAAGAACTTACCAATCACATCATTAGGCTCATCATAGATCTCCTCCATGTTGACATGGTTCACATGCCCCTTGTTGAAAGGATTGGGCTTGCTGACTCCAGAATTCCCATTGTTGTCCTTGTTCTCCGGGCACATGTTGGAGTAGTGTCCCATCTTCCTGCACTTGAAACACTGAACTCGACTAAGGTCCTTCTGAGCATTCACCACTTGATGGTTCTGGTGGTAGTTCTCTCCATTTCCATTTCCTTTCCCATTGCCATTGCCATTCCCATTCTTGTTACCATTGTGGTGGTTGTGGCCATTATGGTTGTGACCATTTTCACCATGATGGTTGTGTCCTCCACTGTGAACATGGCCATTCCCACCATTGTGGTTATGTCCATGGTTATGTCCTCCATTGCCACCATAAGAATTGCGTGGCTTATGATGCGGTCCAGAGTTATACTTGCCACCATTGTTGTTGTTGTACTTCCTCTTGCGATTCTCAATGGCTTGCTGCTTGCCTTCCAACACAATAGCTTTGTCTATGAGCGCCTGGCAGTTAGCAAAAGTAGCCACTGTCAACTGGACTCCCAACTCATCATTAAGCCCCTCCAAGAACTTCTCCTGCCTTGCAGCATCATTCCTGACATCATCTGGAGCATATCTGGAAAGCTTGTTGAACACCTCAACATACTCGGCCACTGAACGGCCTCCCTGACGCAAACTGCGAAACTCCTTCTTCTTCAAGCTCATGGCGCCTTCTGAAACATGTGAGGCGCGAAAAGCAGACTGGAACTGCGCCCAAGTGATGGTGTCGATGGGGTACGTCAGCAAGTAGTTGTCCCACCAAGCAGCGGCAGGACCCTCCAGCAAATGTGAGGCAAACCTCACTCTCTCTGCCTCAGTGTAGCCAACTGTCTCCATATTCCGGCCCACTGAACGAAGCCAGTCATCTGCCACTATGGGCTCAGGAGTGCTAGAAAACCTCTGAGGATTCAACCTCAAGAACCTTGCAAGCGTGTCCACCGGTGGTGGTGGTGGCGCATTGTTGTTGTTGCCCATGTTCTGAGTGAGCAACTGGATCAACTGAGCTTGTCCTTGAAGTAACTGCTGCATGTAAGCTGGCACTCCATTGTTGTTGTTCTCATTCCCCGTGGGATCACGTCTCGGCGGCATCTGATGGGCAAGAATAGGTAAGTTTTAGACAGAAAGTAGCTAGGGAAATATACTCCTACCCATATGCTTATGATGATCATGACAAGCATTATATATAAAATACATATATCACCAATCAAATTCACCAATCAATATCACCATAGCATCAAACATATAACAATCATCAACCAATGCACTCATACGAAAACCATCACATATCACACCATATAGTTTAAAATATCTTTTATAACTGATATAAGACCCTCATAACAACCACGGTAATATAAGATCCTCAACACAATCACTAATAACATAAGAGTATATCAAGCAACCTAGTATTGCCACACCGAATAAGTCGACATGGTCAAATACGCTAACACGATAACGGTAGAGCACTAATTCTCGACGAAGTAATTCTTAATGTTGTCTTTGCTAAACAACATGCGGTAATCGCGCCCGCTGATGCGGTTGCGCCTTTTGGGACTCGGCTCCCTTTCTTCTGCCGAGGTGTCTACTTCTGGCTCCTCTTCTGGTTCTTCAATTCCATTGGCCTTCATCTTCTCCTTCAACCTTGTCATCTCTGCTTGCATCTCCAACTTCTCCTTCTTCATCTTGTTGTTGTCCCTCTTGAGCCTGGTGTGTTCCTCTGCTGCAACTCAGTAATGGTGTAGAGGTCTGACTGAGTACACTTCTCCAGGCAATGGATGTGCTTCTCCAGGCTTTGGATGATGTAGCTGGTTGTACCTGGACAAATGGCCCCAGGCACATACCTGAACCTCTTTGGTATTATGTTCCCCGATGGGAGAACCTTGGCCATCTCTGCGTACACTGTACCCTTTAGTCGGGCGGAATACGTCTGCACAATGCGTCCAAGAGCTATGTGAGCGGCCATGCGCATACACCACTCCTTCTATTGGGCATGCACCTCGAAGGACTCCGTGATCCCCCTTTCCTCATTCTCCATGCTTCCAAGGATGAAAGTCTCCACTTGCCAGTAGTCATCAGCTCCCCTTGTCTCCATGATGTCTGGCTGAAAGACTAGCGCGTAGATGTCAAGGAAGTGGCAAATCCCCCTGAGCTCAGGTCCAAACGCCATAGCGCAGTATGATATAGTGGTCATCTATAATCAAAGATAGGTAAGGCAAGATTAGAACAGGTAAGAATACGAGATAGAAGAGGTAAGTAAGTACAAGACAGAGTGAGGTAAAGTAATATTTTTATTCCTATGGCTTTTCTAGTCCATTTTCTAGGGTCACGTCCTACAGTCAACACACTTCTCTGATACCATCTGTAACGACCCAATTCACACAGAATTGAAGTCTCTGTGCTCAAGTGCCAGTCCCTGGATCAAACTCGCTGGCACACACAGTATTATAGATGTATCTCAAAGTACAAGTGCATCATTATTACAACGTATGATCCAGAGTAAATAAATAACAAGTTGCATAGCTCAAGGCTAGCTTATTCAATATAAATATAGCGGAAGCAAAAGAAAATAACGTGGAGTCCCATCAACAGCCACATGCGAACATGCTGAGTGTAGACTCGCAACCCCTAAACGCACCTTACTGATCATCTGAAAAACCTGCAACACCGAAGGTTACAGCCCGACAACGGGTCAGTATATCTGATTTGTACGGCAAGTGACATGGAAAAGTTTATATAAAGGACCTACAACTACATGCAAGGTAAGTCAAAGGAAAGGCTTATGGTTTTGTTTTGCAGAAAGCCAATTTTCTCCTGAACTAAACTAGTCAAAATTTTAAGTTGAACTTACTACTTAAGAACGAACTGGGCACACCAGTTCCAACACCACACCCTTTATTTAATCTTGCCCACTCAAAATTATTATGGTGATTCATATGTCAAGATCCTCTAGTAACAGTAATGTCTAGTAGCTCAAGGATGTCCATAACCGGGGACACGGCTAATCATGATTAGTTTTTACTCTGCAGAGGTTAGTACACTTTCCCCGCTGGAATCAACCCGAAGATTGAGACGAAGTCTTTCAGAAGAGGTCACCTACACCCAACGGCAAGCCGGTACCACCTATCACATCTGGATCTGCTAGCTTTGCACGGGAGAGGCTTCCTACATCATACTCAACTAAGACAGAGCCCATATGGCCAGCGACTGTACATGGAAGCTCCTAGTCACCAAGTATGTATGATCTTTTTGAGCCTGGACGGCGCCCACTTACGTTCAGAGGGTAGCACCATGACGTACTGTCAACCACCAAACCAACCATTAGGGGTACAACCTGGTCTCCCCCTTAGATAAGGCATGAGCCCCCACGAAGCACTCCCTGCCCGTCCAGAGGTGATTTCTATTTATGATAAAGTTGCTACACAAATTATTAAATAGCTCACATGCACTCCACGAATTTACACAACCCAAACCACGTCTACAAAGGATAGCAATAAAACAACAACACGGCTAGGTTGATCTATGGTAGACACGTCAAGACATGTGGCTATCCTAGCTGGTTTTCCAGCAACAGTAAAATAAACTACCTACCATGCAATAGGGTGATATTTCTTAACATAATGCATATAGAAAATATAGGTATGAGTATGGTAAAAGCATCACTTTCCTTCTTGCTGGTCCTGACGGTCACAATCCTCACAAAACGAGGCGGCACACTCCGGACAATCTATACGAGCAAACATAGCACCAATCAATCATATGTTCAATACAAATATGCTCAATCAGTAATAAACATTCAAAGAACAGTAGAAAAACTTTCCTAACAGTAGCTAAACTTAAAGTACTTGTCAAAATAAAACCAACGCAAAAAGAAACGGCGCAAACGGGCGCACCGGTAAAAAGTTACGGCTGCCGGAAGTTCAAATTTGGATCAGCTTGGGATCCAAATTTAAAAGCTTTAAACTTCTGTAACACTAGGTCTACTCGCTAGGAAATTTCTACACGGTCGCAACGCAACTGGAATCGCCCAATTCCGAGTTACGGTTAAAAAGTAGTCGCGAAAACGGTATCGGGGTGACACCGGGGGTACCGGGGTGCTCTACTGTAAAATGGACCCGGACGTAAATAAATTTTTTCTGAAAAACGCGATCGGGTCCTCGGGCGGTTTGGATCTAGATCTGTTTTTTTTTGAAAAACCGATCTAATCTCTTTTTTTTTCTAGTCCCTCTCCTCACGCACGGGGGCACGAAGGCCAGCGGCCATGGCTGGTCTCGGCCGGCGGCCAGGAGGCGGCGACGGCGGCGAACGCGCAGGGGGGCGCGGCGGCGGGGACGCAGGGGGCGGCGGCGGCCAGGCGCGGGGCGGCTGCCCGTGGCGGCGGCGCACGGAGGCTAGGGCGACGGGGCGGGCGTGCTGGGCGCGGTGAGGCGGCGGGCTCACCTCGGCGGCGGCGGTGCGGCTTCTCCGACGGCAAAAAAATGAGTTCCGACGAAAATCCGGCGAACTTCCGGCGAACTCCGGCGAACTTCCGGCAAACTCCGGCGAGATTCCGGTGATGACGTCGTCGATGATGTCGGCGGCGGCGGGTCCCGCGGATTAGTTTAGGCTAACCTAAAAACGCTAAACAAAAATAATCTAGCCCTAATCGGGGCTATTTATAGCCAGCCTCTAATCCCCTTTTTTTTTAAATCCGAGATAAATACAAAATCGGTCTGCGAAAAAAAAAACAGAATAGGCCCATTAGGCCCAAAACAATATTAGAAAAATCACGGAAATTTATTTTTAAATTCCGTCTTCGCCAATATTTTTAAAATAATAAAACTGAATTTTTGGCTTGACCAGAATATTAAATAAAAATAAAAATTTTGCAACTTATTTTTATATATTTTTAAATACTTTTCTGGCATTTTAAAAATACCGAAAACTCCGAAAATTGATTTAAAAACTTTACCGAAGCATAAAGAAATTCCAAAAATACTTTTAGAAAATATTTATAACTCCAAAGTAAATTTTAAAAGTCTCCCAAAAATATTTTAAGATATTTTTCAACAAATTAAAAATGGGGATAAGTCCTTTTATATCCTCTCCAGAGAACTGCCATGTGTTGAAAAATGTTTAAAAATATTTTAAAACTCCAGAAAAATGCGGAAGCAGCATGAGATGCATGTGATGATCTATTAACATCCGAATTTAGAAAATTGGGATGTTACAGCGTTTCCCCATAAACAACGAACCAAGAGTAGAGGTGTCCATAAGGACAAAAGTAGCAACAACAAAATAAAAACAAAAGTTTTAAAACTTCCTTACCAGCTTCACTTACTAATAGCGCTACACTCGCCGGCAACGGCGCTAAAAAACAGTACTTCATGACCCTCAACTATAGGGGGTCGTTTGTAACGTTTTCGATAAATAAGAGTGTCGAACCCAACGTGGAGCAGAAGGTATTGGTAAGTGACTTTGGTGAAGAAATAACTGCAGGAACTGAAAGATAACTTTTTAGGGGGTTTTCGGTATAAGCAACAAAAAGGTAAAAGCGAGCAAAGTGAAAGGCACTGAGGATAGGCCTAGAAATTGAACTTATAAGGGCTAAAGCATTCTTCAGGACACACGGGAGAAATAGTCACGTGCTTTCGCCATATTCCGCGTCGGTACTATGTGCTGTGTTGATAAGTGTTGAGTGGGTGGATCTATGCTAGTGCACCCTCTAGACTAAGATGAGTGTTCTCTTATGATTAAACATCTTGCAAGCATCCGCAAATACAATATAGTAATTAAGGCAAAAGCCTAACCATAACAATACAATCGATGATCCATTGTTCCCTTGTGCAAAAGCGTGCAAACTGGGGTTCACGTTTCTATCACTCCGGCAACCCACACCATAGGCACTCATTATACACAATGCATTCCCCTAGGTCCTTAACAAGGCGAAGTGTTGAGTGTTCGACTCACACAACACCACTAGGAAAATAACAACACAACTTAAATATCAAACAGTAAATATTACTTCAACATCATATGACTACTAACAACTAGACTTCTCACATGTCCTCAAGAACTAAAGTAACTACTCACAAGACATAAAAAGAGATCATAATCAGTGGGGATAAATAGATGATAAAAAATCTGGACACGATGATATTTCTCCAAAAAAACTCAATAGCATTCATCACAAGGTATCAAATCAACACCGGTAGAGTAGAGAGGATAGATAATACGGATTACAACACAAGTTGGACTTGTGACGTGAGATTGGATGAAGATGGAGATGGTGCTGATGTTGGGGATGATGTTGATGATGATCTCGATGATTCCCGTGACGATGGTGATGACGATGGCGATGATCTCCCCTTCCGGGAGGTGTTTTCCCCGCGGAATCTGCCCGCCGAAGATGTCTTTTCTCCTTTGTAGGTTTCCGCCACGGAGCGGCGGAGGAACTCGTGAAACTCCTCCCTCTTTAGGGTTTTCGGATAACGAGTGATATATAGGCCAGATGGGGGAGCCGGGAGTGGCCCCAGGGGTCCAGGGGCCCTCCCGATGCGACCAAGGTGAGGGCCGCGCCAGGTGGCCGCCTGGGCACCCTATGGCCCCCTCTGGTCCCTCTTTTGCATGTCCCCGTCATCCTTCTCAAAAATAGCTTCCGTCGATTTTCAGGTAATTTGGAGGTCTTCTGCTTCAGCAACTGATACGTCCAAAACGTATCTATAAGTTCCGCTTGCTCCATGCCTCTTTTGTGTGATATTGCTAAGATATTGATGAACTTCCATACACTTTTGATCATATTTGGACTAACCTATTAACTCAATGCACCCCAGAGCCAGTTCCTATTTTCTGCTCTTTTTCTATTTCAGGTTTCCCCCTTATTAAAATATAAGAAAAATTCCGGAAAAATATAGGAAAAATCAGCATGGAAGCTTCGCGAAGAGCCCGAGAGCGGCCAGAGGGGAGCCAGGGGGGCCCCAGGCGGCCAGAGGGCGCGGACCCACCCATGGCCGCGCCAGGGGGGGCGCCTGGAGCCCCTGGCCCACCTCAGGCTGCCCCCTTTCGCCTATTTATTCCCCGTGACGAGAAACCCTTGGAAACGGAACCCTTTTTCGCGATCTCTCCTCTGTTCCGCCGCCGCCGCGCTTCCAAGATCTGGAGCACCATAAGACCTCTTCCCGGCACCCTGCCGCAGGGAGGAACCACCTCCGGGAGGTTCTCCACCACCATGGACGCTTCCCGGATGAACCGTGAGTAGTCCACCTTGGACCTTGGGTCTATGATCAGTAGCTATGTGATGTTCTCCTCCCCTCTTTGTTCTTCATGGATTAGACCTCATGAGCTTCCCTACATGATTGAGGCACATATGGATTATGAGATTATGTTCAGATTGTGATTGAGTTATATATTTGATTCTCTTCTTTTATATTTATGTTCTTGAGTAACTCTTCCATGTTCTCCGTTGCTGTTTATTGCTTTGGCCAAGTAGTAGGTAGTGACTCCAAGAGGGAGCGTTATGCATGATTGTGGGTTCATGCCCCCCGATGACTAGCTTGAGTGACAGAAACATGAGTCTAGGGGATGTGTTGTTGCCACAAGGGGGAAAACAACGGTGCTTGTACTTGCGGGTGCAAGGATTGTTTACTTTACGCAAAGTTATTTAATGCAGTTGTCTTTTGCTTTGAGTTTACACTTTGGGTGGGATTCGCAACTTAATACCAGCGAGATGTTCTGGATAGATATCTCAAGGTGGATGATTAGTGGGTAGATGCAGATGGATTTCGGTCTACTTGTCTTGGCGTACCGCCCGTGCTTTTGAGCCTCTTCCTTTCTTTATAGCATAATTAGCATTGGTTTGCGCACATAATCCTGTCAATTGCCCAGCTGTAATTTGTTTACCTCGCATAGTTGTTTTATCGTCTTTGGGAGAGAGACATCACTAGTGAACATCATAGGACCCCGGTCCATATTTACCATATTGTTTTCACCTTCAATTTACCTTCAGTATTTACTTTTCAGTTGCTATCACTATCATTATTATCCCGTGCGTTTTATCCTTCGTAAACAACAAGGCCGGAGGAGTTGACAACTCCTCTGTACTCGTTGGGAAGCGAAGCTATCTGTGTGTGTGTGCAGGTATAGGTGAAGTTAGCAACCTTAGGTTGTGAGCGGCGCCATTGTTCACTTCACCACCTACTTGTCGATGTTGGAGTCCTACTGGAGACAATTTAAACCTTAGCATCTTCGCTAAGGGAAATTTTCCGCAACGCTACATCTCACCTTCCACTTGGAGTAACCAACGAGGGACGAGAAGTTATCTCGTGTATCAAGCAAATTTCTGGCGCCGTTGCCGGGGACTCCACTCTTCAAGATAGGGGAGTTACACACTATCTTTTATCTTTTCTTTTTAATCTTGTTAGTTTACCTTTCAGTTTTTGCTTTAGTGTCTTTTATCAAAAATCCAAAAAATAGTTTTGCTTGCTGCTGCTATGGGTTCCTCCGAGAACACCAAGTAGTGTGACTTCACTAGTTACAACAACAGTGACTTTATCTGCACTCCTATTGCTACACCTGCTACTTCAGCACCTTCTTATGAGATTAAACCTGCTTTGCTGAACCTTGTTATGAAAGATAAATTCTCTGGTGCTAGAGATGCTGCTGCTTTGCATTTAAATAATTTTATTGAGCTTTGTGATATACAAAAGTACAAAGAAGTAGATGGTGATATTGTTAAGCTTAACTTTTTTCATTTCTCTTTGAGGGATGAAGCTAAAATCTGGTTTCAATCCTTGCCTAATAATAGCATAGATTCATGGGACAAGTTCAAGGATGGTTTTATCTGGTTTCAATTTAGACCATGAAGTAGAATTGCTTAAAATTAGAACTTCTCCCCTTGAGGACAGGAAGGTCACTCCTATGAATGCTATCCAAGTGCAAATTAATGAAAACATTAGGATGATGGCTAAACTTAAAGAGAGATGGGCTAGAGAAAAGGAGGAAGAAGATAGGATTAAGAGCCTTCCTACACACCATACTGTTGCTACTATCCAAGTGGTTGAGGATATCCAAACCCTTGGCACCCAATGCACCCCTAGTCCCATAGGACCTATTAATGGTGATGCTATGACCTCAACCGTAGTAGAAGAAATCCCTATTACTATAGAAGCTACCAAACAGGTGAGCCTAAAGGACACCACTACCACTTTACTTGATAGTAATGACCTTGATTTTGATAATTGCACTCTTTCTGAAGTTATTCGTTTCCTTCACAAGATGTCTAGAGACCCCCACACTAGCACACTTAATCTTGCCTTCACAGAGAATATCACTAATGCTCTCATCAAAGCTAGGGAGGAGAAGCTTAGGGTATAAGCCTCCATACCTAGAAAGCTAGAAGATGGTTGGGATCCTATGATTAAAATTAAGTTGAATAACTTTTCTTGCTATGCTTTATGTGATGTTGGAGCTAGTACCTCTATTATGCCCAAAAGAATGTATGATATATTTGAATTGAAACCTTTTGATCCTTGTTCTTTTGGTGTTCGTCTCGTCGAATCTTCCGTAAAGAAACCTTTGGGGAAGATTGATGATGTTCTTCTCATTGTCAATGACAATTATGTTCCCGTTGATTTTACTATTATGGACATTGAATGTGAACCTTCTTGTCCAATTATTTTGGGATGTCCTTTTCTTCGCACCGTGGATGCTATTATTGATATGAAAGAAGGGATTATAAAATTACAATTCCCTCTCAAGAAAGGGATGGAAGACTTCCCTAGGAAAAAGATTAAGTTGCCTTTTGAGTCCGTCACACGGACTAGTTATTTTCTTGAAAAGACTTGATCTATTTGCATTAAGGCTAGCTAATGGCTTTAAAGAAGCGCTTTCGGGAGGCAGCCCGCAACGAATTTAGGATTTCCTTTTTGTTTTTCTTCTATTTTTAGTGGTCTTGAGGATTGTTACTACTGTAGCAACATCATTGTATCTTTATTTTTCAAGCTTTGTGCCTTTTATAGCCTCATACGACAAGGGAAGTGAAAGTTGTGACATGCTGTCCAGAAAACAGATTCTGTCCTCCTGACAAGAAAAATCACAGAAAAATCCCAGTTCATGTTTTTGAGCTTAATTTTTTACACAGCGTGCTCTATACAATTATGAAACTTTCATATGTTCTGAGTTTTTTGATTTGAGTTGCAGAAGTATCCCTAAAAAATTATTTACTACCTGCTGGTCTGTTTTTCACAGATTCTGTCCTGTTTTGCCTTTTCTTCGTTTTGCACACCTTAAGCTTGCTTTTTCTTTGCAAAAACCTTTTGGAAATCTTGAGAAACAGTATCTATTCAATATTATATTTATTGACAGTAGATAAAAAATTATTTTATTATGGGTACTAACCTCGCTAATCAGATTATGATGAGTTACGTATGAAGGGAGTTTTCAAGTGTGCGAGGGAAGATGATGAAAGAAGATTAAGAATTGTCAAGCGTCAAAGCTTGGGGATGCCCCCATGCATCCCTAAGAAATATTCAAGGAGACTCAAGCGTCTAAGCTTGGGGATGCCCCCGTGCATCCCCTTCTCCATCAACAATTATCAGTTCGTCTCTCGTTTCACTATATTTTTATCACTTCATGCGTTATGAGCTATGCTTGGAGCGTCTCGCTCTTAGGTTTTATTTTTAGTTTTCTTTAGCTTTGTTTGCTGTTCATAACAAGTTAGAACCCAGATTTCTTTGTGTGGGAGAGAAACACGCTCCACTTCCAAAATTTAGAACACAACATAGGACTTTTCATGCTTATCTTTGTCGTGTGTGTTCTTTATCTTTTTCGTAGCTGCTGTCATGTTTTGCTCTTAGCTTTCATGTTTATCTTTTTAAAGAGCTTTTGTTTAGTTTGTTGCTGGCACTCTCTTGAGTTTTCATGTTTATCTTGTTTAGAGAGTTTTCCTGTTGCACTGAGTTTTGTGTCCTGACTTGAAGTAGGTAATTGAGGTTGCTATTCTCTTTAGTAGTAACTTGCAATAGTTTTGAGGTGTTGTTTTGAGTAATGTTTGGACTTTTGGTGTCAAGAGCTTTAGCCTATTAGTGATAGATGTCATATTTTGGGCAATCCGTGTTTATTTTCAAAACCTACAAATTAGTTGAGAACTCTAGCTACTAGATGGATCACTACTCTTCTGAGGGGTCGAATATTAGAGAACACTCACGTACCATGAGTCGAGGATGCACAAGGATAACCAAACCCCCATACACTCCTCCTCGGGGTACTTGTATCTTTGTGAAACCTCCCTATTATATTAAGAGTTACCGATAATAAGTGAATGAGTTCTTCGGACTAATGTGAGTATTCAAAAGTTGGCACTTCCACCTTCCCATATTTTTCTAGCCTTTCCTATGCCGTGCATTGCTTTCTTCTCACTCCGAGAGTTAGCATCCACCTTTGCCGGTACATCCAAACCCTTGGAACGATACGCTCTGTCATCATAAACCTCCTTATATCTTTCCTCAAAACAACCACCATACCTACCTATCAAGGCATTTCCATAGCCTTTCCGAGATACATTGCCATGCAACATCTATCTTCTCATGACTTGATCGTCATGTCATACATGCTACTTGCTCGAACGATGAGCCGCATGCTAGTTGGTCCTTGCCCTAATCATTACTACATGACGCGCTAGTATCATTGCATATCCTGCTACCCTGGCAGAGGCATACATTTGCATACATCATGATAGTTTCATTTTCTTTATGATTTGAGTACCTTGTAAAGTGTGAAAGATCTTCTATACTTCTTGTAATATATAGAGTGTTGCCCCTAAAGTGAGGAAAAGATCCCAAAGTGGAAAAATTAAAAGGTCCCAAAGTGGAAAAATTAAAAGATCCCAAAGAGGACAAATGAGAGAAATAGAAAGAGCCATTGAGGCCACCAAAAAATACAAAAAATAGAAAAAAGAGAAAAAGAAATAAAAAGAGAGAAGGGGGCACACTACTATTCCTTTTGAGAGATCCACACTCATACTCTCTCTTATATCTTGTACTCCATAGAGATTATCATTCATGCATATCGCTATGTGGGGACCTTCACACTATAGAACTTGGCTTGTATATTCCAATGATGAGCCTCCTCAAACGAGCTCTAGGTCTTCTTGAGCAAGCAAGTTAGATGCACCCCCACTAGTTTCCATTGGAGAGCTTACCTTAGCTCATATGTGCATCCGTTGCATGGCAATCCCTACTCCTCACATCATATCTATCATTTGACTTTCTCTCGCCTATGATTGTCCTCATTGATGTGAGCCTTTCACACCCTTTTTGTCTTCCTCCTCCACCATATTCTCTCTTTGCCATCGTAAGTGTCAACTTTCTTGCTTACGCTCATCCATTGCAAGAGTGCTCACAATGTCAAAAAGGAGTGGATCATTTTGACTTGTTGTGACGCCCCCAAAATCAGACCGTGTACAGTAATCATACACGCAAGGTACACGATCGAGATCAGGGACTCACGGTGAGATATCACAACACAACTCTAAAAATAAAATAATACAAGTTGTATAATACAAGCCAGGCGCCACGAGGGCTCGAATACAACAGCTCGAAAGCACAATGTTAGCGGAAGCAATAATATCTGAGTACAGACACGAGAATACAAGGTTGCCTTAAGAAGGCTTGCACAAAAACACCACTCGATCGAAAAGGCGAGGCCTCCTTCCTGGGAACCTCCAAACTACTCCTGGTCAAAGGGGAACTCGACGTCGTAGAAGGCATCGGGGATCTTCATGTTGCGGTGGTCGGCATCGGGGATCTCCTGCTCCTGGGCTCCAAGGCTCCAACGTCGACTACAGCGGCCGATCAGGCAAAACAAAAAAGGGGGAAAATAAAGCAGGTGAGTATCTAGCATACCCGCGAGTCTTACGTCCGCTACTAAGCATTTATGCATTTGTATCAAATGGAAAGGGGATGCTGTATATAGTGGACTGCAAGGTAGAAAGTCAGAATAAGGATAAGAAGCTAGGCCTATCGAAGACTAGCATCTTCCGACGAGTCTTGAAGCATGAGGTAAGAATCAGCCAACAGTTTAATACAACAGTAATGAAAGTAACAATGCAACAGAAGTTGCTGTAGTATTGTATAATAGTAAGTTGTATTAGATAAAAATTATATATGCCTCCGATATCCCCTCCTCGACTTCCCTGCAAGGAAGAGAAACCGGAACCAACTGTTTAATGGTAATAGTTTGTAGTAGTAGGATCTGGCTTCAGCATAAGGCGTCCTGTTACCGTGGACACAGCTATCCGAATAGATTATCATCCCTGCAGGGGCTGCACTACTGTTACCCTACACGCTCGAATCTCCAGGGTGGCGTACACCTTGTTAGGGAATGCCCCACCGAGGCTATCCGACACGCCGAGGCCCATCCTATGGCTCATCAGAGAGCTCCCCGCCGGTCTACAGTCCATAGCGCAAGGGGGTCTTGGACCGTCGCCCCTCGCCCTCCGGGTCGTTGTGTGCCAAGTGTATCCAGTGCCGCAGCACGATCCGACCCAACCACAATGCTGAACTGGACGTCTTTCAAATCTTTCAAACGAGACCACAACGCGGAGGGCCCACACCATAATCCCACGTGGAGGTAGTGCGTGTAGGGCACGTCGACCCACTCAAGTCATCCACCTGAACCGTTAGTCGTTTTATTATTATCTGTCGGGACAACCGTTATCGTTGCCCCTTTCTCGGTGAGTCGCGGACAACGACATCAGCCAGGACCACCAGTAACGTCGGTGCCTGCTCTGTCGTCACACCAACTCGTGCGGCTACCAACAAGGTGAACTGTCTCCTTACCTTGTCTCGCGTTTGCTCCGAACAGCTCGACTTTCGTACAACAGGAAATCTTTCGGCCACGAACAGTACCAGGCCCGCCGCACACCGGTGGAATACACCTGACCTGTCGTTCCGCTAAGATACCCTGCGCGGGCACCGTTGGGTCACCCGACTCCTTACCTGTAAGGACACCAGTTGATTCGAGTGCCTACCATCAAGTGAAACCAGGAGGAATCACCCTCGATGGTACACTTGAAGAGGTTCGACAGAGGCATCAGCGGAATGAACTAAAGACGAATATTCTCGTATCACCCCGGTGGTGCCGAGACACCAGCGGAATGAACTAAAGAGGAATACCCTCGTATCATCCCAGTGATGCTGCGCTACTGAGCCGACGAGAGTGAAATAAGAGTCCGTCCACGCGTAAGTCAAACTCGAAGCGACTCGGCAGAGTCTCGCCGTTGTAGGTTCCCTAGGGCGTCTGCATTGATCCATACCTGTTGCAGTTATAATATTTTGTAATCCATGTTCACTCACCAGAGTGATCACGGCCCGCTATTCTAAACCTAGCTAACAATGCGCAGGGTTTACTGCTGAATATTATATATATATTTATAAGGCAGCATAGGATAAAGGAAGGTACATCAAGGGGCGACAAAAACATGCTATGCAATTGAATAGGATTGTAACGTAGCAGCAGAAGTAACCATGCCTAGTGCAAGAAATGTACGGAAAGATAGGCAATATCTGGGGAAGGAAAATGGCTCTGCTTGCCTGGAAGCTCACGGGAGAGGTACGGTCGTCGACGAAGTAGTCGATCACAGGATCATCGGCAGCGGACGTCGAGACTATCGGACAATAAGAGAGGGGGAAGAAACAATAAATACACGGCAATAATAGCAATACAAATATATGACATAGAAGATACAAAGCAACGGGGCTCTAACGCAGTGTTCGGTGATTTTTCTCGGAGCGAGAATTTATCCGGGGATGACTCATCAGTACCGGTTGATTACCGGATAGATGATCCGGAGGGGAAGGTTCCATGTCTGCAGTGTTAGAGACATCTGACAAACATGTGGATAGTGTATCCGTGCTAGTTGTTCCATTCTGAACAATTTTCATGTTCGGAATAAATTCATCCGGATACCTTTTAGCGGTACAGGGAATTATTGACAAACGTCCCGAAGGGGGATGTCGATGTTCGTTGTGTTAGGAGGTGTGGTAGACATACATATAGCATATTCTTATTCACTGTATTTTTCTGAGTAACTTTCATGTATAAAGTATTTTGATCCGACTTACCAATTAAAAGATATTTTTTTAAAGATTTAATCATTTTAATCGTTTTCTAAAAATTCTTTATTATTAATAATTCAACATTATCTACAATAGTGATGTTGACTAGTCAAACTGACACAGAAGGCCCACCTGTCAGTGACTGAGAGTTAATGTGTTTAAATAAAACATTTCTTATAATTACAAAGGCTAGGGCCCACTTGTCATAGACATTAATTTTGGAACCCACTGAATTTTTGCCAAGTCTGGGATTCTTGTTGCTAAACAACATTTAGCCATTTTTTAGAGCCTACGGTTTGATGTTCTGCTCAACCGACGATTTAGTGTCTTATATCAAATTTAACAGTTTTCTATGATCTACAATTCGGTATGGATGGCAAATGTATTAGAGTTCATTAACTTAATTAAAACTTGGTATGAAAGGTGCTACTCGAGGTTAATCCCAGAAATTGTTAAAATGTATAAAGTTTGCTCGATAATTACGATTGATCCATAACTCAAATGGAGATATTTCCAACACATGTTTTGCTCTATATTATGTGCACTATTATGCCAACCCCTCTGATGCCATGTCCAGCCCATGTAGCATGTTTTCTCTCTCTAACTTAGCAATGGTGATACACATATTTTATGTTAATAGATATCTGTGTTTTTGTGATTTTCATAGCATTTAATACATGCATCAATTGAGGTTGGTCCAGTGGGGTAAGATTAAGCTGGTCAAGAGTACTCTCTGTCCATCTCAGTTTTATCTTCATTAGAATTCATCTTGCAATGGTGTTTCTGCTGTTTTGGGAGGCACAATTAACAACAACAGATAGTAGCAGCAACAACAGTAGCAACAACTGTATAAGTAGCAGCTGCAAGTAGCGGCATCTACGGGCCGGGGCGACGGTGGCGTCCAGGGTGGCTAGGGGTTGATGTGCTTGTACGGGCACAGGTTGCCGGTGGCCGGAGCCAGCAACCATCGGGCTGTGCACACACTCAACAGACACACACACACACACACGCACACACACACACACACACGCGCGCGCGCGACTGCCATGGCCGTGGCCGGGCCGGCATCAGCAGTGGGGCGAGCGGGGGGGAGGCGGCGGCTCACAGCGAGTTAAGTGGGGAGCTCAGGGGAGCCGAGGGCGGCCGGAGGGGGTCCGGGTGGAGTGGTGCGAGCGGCTGCGGCGCGGTGGCCATGGGCACCATGGGCGGTTAGGGTTAGCCCGTGCCCACGGGAGGAGCCAACAGCGGGTCGGCGGCCATGGGGAGGTGCGGCGGCACTGAAGGGCGTCGGGATGTCGAGCCAGGCGGCCCAGAGGACGATGGCGCATCGCGGTTGCCGTGGCGCCAAGGGGCGGCCGAGGCCACGCCGGCTAGTGTTCGGCCGCAGCCGCGTGAGGTGGAGGCGAGCGGGGACATCCAGCGGGTGGAGGTGGGGCGGCGTCTCAAGGGGGCCCGTGGGGGGGTGTTGGACGCCGTCCAGAGGGTCGGGGCGGCGGGGATCGACGGACATCGGCGGCGGCCGCGCCCAGGAGGAAGAGGAGATCGATATCGAGGGCGAGGGGATACGGACGAGAGAGAGATGGGGATCGTGGGGGGGGGGGTTGACTCGGGCGCCCTTACGACTAGGCCGACGGGGGGTGGGGACAAGTGGGCTGGCTAGGCTGGCTCGGCCCACTAGGAAACGGGGGTAGGCTCCCTTTGCTTCGTTTTTTTGTTATTCTTTTTTTAATTGTTTAGTCTCTAGACAATTTTGAAAAACCTCAAATGTGTGCCATTATTAGTGCTACCTAATAAAGTAATGCTACACCAAGTGTTGGAGTTTTATTAATTCATTTGAAATTTTAATTTAATATTAAATGGCCAAAATGGGGTTTTTAGTCTACTGTTTGATTTGTTTAAACTATCTATTAGCCTTATAAAATACCCAAACTACACGGGCATGATATGCTGATCATGGTGCATTTTACAATTATAGTTTCATAATTTTTTGACAATGTTTAATTTGACACAAGTTTTAATATTATCAAGAGGCACCTTTAGGCTTTGCTTTTGATTTCAATTCAAAGTGGTTGGGCTTGTGCACACTCACGATGATCAAGGCCCATGGCCATATTGCTTTCAACAATATCGGAAGGGGAATTTGAATTTGAAGTGACTCAGGTTGATCAAAGCAAAATTTTGATCCAGGCCATTTTGAGCAACAGTGCTTAGCAACAGTGATTAGCAAACAGTGAGAGTGATTACTGTTCACTGACAGTGAGGGTGTTACAAATCTCCACCACTACAAAGAATTCTCGTCCCGAGAATTAAAGTAGTGTAAGGGGTAAAGTTATGGTTTCGTATTCTAGCGATTCTTTTTGTTCTGGTTGTCCTTCTCGAAGAAGTTAATCCTTCCCGTTGAAGCCTTCATTTCTCTGCATCAGTGCATCTCGATGAGTGGTCATCCTTCCATCGGGGCTTCATCGTACTTACAATTAGGCTAGGAGATAAAACTTAAGGGGAACGGATCGGTACCAAGTTAATCAACCGGGGTGGTCCAAGGGAATGGGGTACAGAGTGTCTCTCGAGTTTAATCTCAAGGAAATACATCGAGATAACAATGTAAGGCATGAGAAGTTTCAAGCGGATATGCAAGTATTCGACATCGATAACGGATGATGAACAAGGGTTCCAGAGCATCAAGCATAAGCACTGAGTCTTATATCAGACTGACTATCACAAGGTAGAGGACTCATGAGTTGCATACGAGGTCAAGCAAGAGGAAGAACCTCGAGAACAGAAAGGTACAAGAGAGTCAGGTTTCGATCCTGTGGAACTGTGGGTTATGGGCCCACATTGAATAATAAGGGTCGTGACAAACAATGCGATCAGGTTGCAAGGTAAGTCAAAGAACATCTTGTTAGCTACGTCGGCAACAACGTCGGTGCCAAGGGCGAGGGACGAAGAGAACCATTTTCTTGCTCGTTAAGACGAGGCGGACCAATAGGAAAAGTTCTCGTCCATCGGTGGTTACCGAAATGTTATCAATAGTAGTAACAGGTTGTACGGACAAAGTAGTACACCGAAGTGTTTACATCAGCAGGGAATTATCACTGCTCGGATAATTTATATTCAAAGAAAAGTTAAACAGGCCAATGGAACGGAAAATGTGATGATACACAAGTATCAGGTACAAATCTTTCCCAAGGGAAAGCAGAGCAAGATATAGATGACCAAGTTTGTATTGGCAGGGAGTCAAGGGAGGTTGTCGATGATAACACAAATCATCGAGGGACAAGGATGGTATTTTACATGATGAATCCAATTGACACATGGAAGAAGCCATGTAAGATTAGTCGGATAATAATCCACCAAAGTTCGGGTGGTTCGCAAAGAACCTGATGTGAGTATCGGCACTCAACCAGAAGGAGAAATAATGCAAAGGCATCGGGTGATAGAAGCATCAGAATAATTCGATGCTTAAGTACAAAGGAATTATGATTTCCAGATCGGGAGGTGGATGTAATTATCCACACAGACTGGTCAGTGGTAGAGGATTGCAAAGGCGAGGAACACGTAGGTTCTCAGGAATTTATCGGAGAGTGTCTTCGGAATCTTCAGGTGAAGCCAGCGATCATCTTGGGTGAAGGGCTCTCCGGGTAGATGCGACCACGAGATCCTAATGTCAGAGTTAGCAAAATTACCCGAAAGGATAAGAGAGTAGAATCCCAGAGTAAAGGTACGGAGAAAAGGATCCTAATACCACCAAGTTTGCGACGTGTGCCGATAAGCCACACGACACTGTTAGTAAACTAGTTTTGCCAAGACTAGACTCGACTTCGACCAAGGAGTTGGAAGGGGGTGTCCTACAGGCAGTCGGCTCTGATACCAACTTGTGACGCCCCCAAAATCAGACCGTGTACAGTAATCATACACGCAAGGTACACGATCGAGATCAGGGACTCACGGTGAGATATCACAACACAACTCTACAAATAAAATAATACAAGATGTATAATACAAGCCAGGGGCCACGAGGGCTCGAATATAACAGCTCGAAAGCACAAAGTTAGCGGAAGAAATAATATCTGAGTACAGACACGAGAATACAAGGTTGCCTTAAGAAGGCTAGCACAAAAACACCACTCGACCGAAAAGGCGAGGCCTCCTGCCTAGGAACCTCCAAACTACTCCTGGTCAAAGGGGAACTCAACGTCGTAGAAGGCATCGGGGATCTTCATGTTGCGGTGGTCGGCATCGGGGATCTCCTGCTCCTGGGCTCCAAGGCTCCAACATCGACTGCAGCGGCCGATCAGGAAAAACAAAAAAGGGGGGAAGTAAAGCAGGTGAGTATCTAGCATACCCGCGAGTCTTACGTCCGCTACTAAGCATTTATGCATTTGTATCAAATGGAAAGGGGAGGCTGTATATAGTGTACTGCAACGTAGAAAGTCGGAATAAGGATAAGAAGCTAGGCCTATCGAAGACTAGCATCTTCCGACGAGTCTTGAAGCATGAGGTAAGAATCAGCCAACAGTTTAATACAACAGTAATGAAAGTAACAATGCAGCAGAAGTTGCTGCAGCATTGTATAATAGTAACTTGTATTGGATAACAATTATATATGCCTCCGATATCCCCTCCTCGACTTCCCTGCGAGGAAGAGAAACCGGAACCAACAGTTTAATAGTAATAGTTTGTAGTAGTAGGCTCTGGCTTCAGCATAAAGCGTCCTGTTACCGCTGACACGGCTATCCGAATAGATTATCATCCCTGCAGGGGCTGCACTACTGTTACCCTACACGCTCGGATCTCCAGGGTGGCTTACACCTTTTTAGGGAATGCCCCACCGAGGCTATCCGACACGCCGAGGCCCATCCTACGGCTCATGAGAGAGGTCCCCGTCGGTCTACAGTCCTAAGCGCAAGGGGGTCTTGGACCGTCGCCCCTCGCCCTCCGGGTCGTTGTGTGCCAAGTGGATCCAGTGCCGCAGCACGTTCCGACCCAACCACAATGCTGAACTGGAAGTCTTTCAAAGCTTTCAAACGAGACCACAACGCGGAGGGCCCACACCGTAATCCCACGTGGAGGTAGTGCGTATAGGGCACGTCGACCCACTCAAGTCATCCACCTGAACCGTTAGTCGTTTTATTATTATCTGTCGGGACAACCGTTATCGTTTCCCCTTTCTCGGTGAGTCGCGGACAACGACAGCAGCCAGGACCACCAATAACGTCGGTGCCTGCCCTGTCGTCCCACCAACTCGTGTGGTTACCAACAAGGTGAACCGTCTCCTTACCTTGTCTCGCGTTTACTCCGAAGAGCTCGACTTTCGTACAACAGGAAATCTTTCGGCCACGAACAGTACCAGGCCCGCCGCACACCGGTGGAATACGCATGACCTGTCGTTCCGCTAAGATACCCTGCGCGGGCACCGTTGGGTCACCCGACTCCTTACCTGTAAGGACACCAGTTGATTCGAGTGCCTACCATCAAGTGAAACCAGGAGGAATCACCCTCGATGGTACACTTGAAGAGGTTCGACAGAGGCATCAGCGGAATGAACTAAAGAGGAATATTCTCGTATCACCCCGGTGGTGCCGAGACACCAGCGGAATGAACTAAAGAGGAATACCCTCGTATCATCCCAGTGATGCTGCGCTACTGAGCCGACGAGAGTGAAATACGAGTCCTTCCACGCGTAAGTCAAACTCGAAGCGACTCGGCAGAGTCTCGCCGTTGTAGGTTCCCTAGGGTGTCTGCATTGATCCGTACCTGTTGCAGTTATAATATTTTGTAATCCGCGTTCACTCACCAGAGTGATCACGGCCCGCTATGCTAAACCTAGCTAACAATGCGCAGGGTTTACTGCTGAATATTATATATATATTTATAAGGCAACATAGGATAAAGGAAGGTACATCAAGGGGCGACAAAAACATGATATGCAATTGAATAGGATTGTAACGTAGCAGCAGCAGTAACCATGCCTAGTGCAAGAAATGTACGGAAAGATAGGCGATATCTGGGGAAGGAAAATGGCTCTGCTTGCCTGGAAGCTCGCGGTAGAGGTACGGTCGCGACGAAGTAGTCGATCACGGGATCATCGACAACGGACGTCGAGACTATCGGACAATAAGAGAGGGGGAAGAAACAATAAATACACGGCAATAATAGCAATACAAATATATGACATAGAAGATACAAAGCAACGGGGCTCTAACGCAGTGTTCGGTGATTTTGCTCGGAGCGAGAATTTATCCGGGGATGACTCATCAGTACCGGTTGATTACCGGATAGATGATCCGGAGGGGAAGGTTCCATGTCTGCAGTGTTAGAGACATCTGACAGACATGTGGATAGTGTATCCGTGCTAGTTGTTCCATTCTGAACAACTTTCATGTTCGGAATAAATTCATCCGGATACCTTTTAGCGGTACAGGGAATTATTGACAAACGGCCCGAAGGGGGGATGCCGATGTTCGTTGTGTTAGGGGGTGTGGTAGACATACAAATAGCATATTCTTATTCATGGTATTTTTCTGAGTAACTTTCATGTATAAAGTATTTTAATCCGACTTTCGAATTAAAAGATATTGATTTTTAAAGATTTAATCATTTTAATCATTTTCTAAAAATTCTTTATTATTAATAATTCAACATTATCTACAATAGTGATGTTGACTAGTCAAACTGACACAGAAGGCCCACCTGTCAGTGACTGAGAGTTAATGTGTTTAAATAAAACATTTCTTATAATTACAAAGGCTAGGGCCCACTTGTCATAGACATTAATTTTGGAACCCACTAAATTTTTGCCAAGTCTGGGATTCTTGTTACTAAACAACATTTAGCCATTTTTTAGAGCCTACGGTTTGATGTTCTGCTCAACCGACGATTTAGTGTCTTATATCAAATTTAACAGTTTTCCATGATCTACAATTCGGTATGTATGGAAAATGTATTAGAGTTCATTAACTTAATTAAAACTTGGTATGAAAGGTGCTACTCGAGGTTAATCCCAGAAATTGTTAAAATGTATAAAGTTTGCTCGATAATTACGATTGATCCATAACTCAAATGGAGATATTTCCAACACATGTTTTGCTCTATATTATGTGCACTATTATGCCAACCCCTCTGATGCCATGTCCAGCCCATGTAGCATGTTTTCTCTCTCTAAGTTAGCAATGGTGATACTAATAGTTTATGTTAATAGATATCTGTGTTTTTGTGATTTTCATAGCATTTAATACATGCATCAATTGAGGTTGGTCCAGTGGGGTAAGATTAAGCTGGTCAAGAGTACTCTCTGTCCATCTCAGTTTTAGCCTCATTAGAATTCATCTTGCAATGGTGTTTCTGCTGTTTTGGGAGGCACAATTAACAACAACAGATAGTAGCAACAACAGTAGCAACAACTGTATAAGAAGCAGCTGCAAGTAGCGGCATCTACGGGCCGGGGCGACGGTGGCGTCCAGGGTGGCTAGGGGTTGATGTGCTTGTACGGGCACAGGTTGCCGGTGGCCGGAGCCAGCAGCCGTCGGGCTGTGCACACACTCAACACACACACACACACACACACACACACACACACACACACACACACACACGACTGCCATGGCCGTGGCCGGGCCGGCATCAACAGTGGGGCGAGCGGGGGGGAGGCGGCGGCTCACAGCGAGTTAAGTGGGGAGCTCAGGGGAGCCGAGGGCGGCCGGAGGGGGTCTGGGTGGAGTGGTGCGAGCGGCGGCAGCGCGGTGGCCGTGGGCACCATGGGCGGCTAGGGTTAGCCCATGCCCACGGGAGGAGGAGCCAACGGCGGGTCGGCGGCCATGGGGAGGTGCGGCGGCACTGAAGGGCGCAGGGATGTCGAGCCAGGCGGCCCAGAGGACGGTGGCGCATCGCGGTGGCCGTGGCACCAAGGGGCGGTCGAGGCCACACCGGCTAGTGTTCGGCCGCAGCCACGCGAGGTGGAGGCGAGCGGGGACATCCAGCGGGTGGAGGTGGGGCGGCATCTCAAGGGGGGCCCGTGGGGGGGGGTGTTGGACGTCGTCCAGAGGGTCGGGGCGGCGGGGACGAACGAGAGAGAGATGGGAATCGTGGGGGGGGGGGGTTGACTCGGGCGCCCTTACGACTAGGCCGACGGGGGGTGGGGACAAGTGGGCTGGCTAGGCTGGCTCGGCCCACTAGGAAACGGGGGTAGGGTCCCTTTTCTTTTTTTTTCTTTTTTTTAATTGTTTAGTCTCTAGACAATTTTGAAAAACCTCAAATGTGTGCCATTATTAGTGCTACCTAATAAAGTAATGCTACACCAAGTGTTGGAGTTTTATTAGTTCATTTGATATTTTAATTTAATATTAAATGGCCAAAATGGGGTTTTTAGTCTACTGTTTGATTTGTTTAAACTATCTATTAGCCTTATAAAATACCCAAACTACACGGGCATGATATGCTGATCATGGTGCATTTTACAATTATAGTTTCATAATTTTTGGACAAGGTTTAATTTGACACAAGTTTTAATATTATCAAGAGGCACCTTTAGGCTTTGCTTTTGATTTCAATTCAAAGTGGTTGGGCTTGTGCAGACTCACGATGATCAAGGCCCATGGCCATATTGCTTTCAACAATATCGGAAGGGGAATTTGAATTTGAAGTGACCCAGGTTGATCAAAGCAAAATTTTGATCCAGGCCATTTTGAGCAACAGTGCTTAGCAACAGTGATTAGCAAACAGTGAGAGTGATTACTGTTCACTGACAGTGAGGGTGTTGCACTTGTACCTGGCTAGTGGTCTGGGGATGAGTCAAGATAAAATTCCAAAGAAGACCAAGTGTGAAAACTTTAGTAGATTGAGTTCTCAACATAAAAATACTTTTTCTCTCGTATATCCCTATCCCCTTTCTTGCACGCAAACACCATTTGGAGACATTCGAGTCACGGACAGCGAGAGCTCTTGCACCTTTATGTTCTTATGTTGCTTATTTCAATGCTAAATATAGACTCTTGCCTGTAATGACTTGAATTGAATTGCATGCTTTGATTGCTTTACTTACAAAGTTCTTATATGGTTGTTAGCATGTCACCACATAAATTATGCTTTTATCATTTACCTACTCGAGGACGAGCATGAATTAAGCTTGGGGATGTTGATACGTCCAAAACGTATCTATAATTTCCGCTTGCTCCATGCCTCTTTTGTGTGATATTGCTATGATATTGATGAACTCCCATACACTTTTGATCATATTTGGACTAACCTATTAACTCAGTGCACCCCAGTGCCAGTTCCTGTTTTCTGTTGTTTTTCTATTTCAGGTTTCCCCCTTATTAAAATTACCAGAAAAATTCTGGAAAAATATAGGAAAAATCAGCGTACCGGAAGCTTCGCGAAGAGCCCGAGAGGGGCCAGAGGGGAGACAGGGCCCCCCCTGGCGGCCAGAGGGCGCGGCCCCACCCCTGGCCGCGCCAAGGGGGCGCCTGGAGCCCCTGGCCCACCTCTGGCTGCCCCCTTTCGCCTATTTATTCCCCGTGACGAGAAACCCTCGGAAACGGAACCCTTTTTCGTGATCTCTCCTCTGTCCCGCCGCCGCCGCGCTTCCAAGATCGGGAGCACCAGAAGACCTCTTCCCGGCACCCTGCCGGAGGGAGGAACCACCTCCGAGAGCTTCTCCACCACCATGGACGCTTCCCGGATGAACCGTGAGTAGTCCACCTTGGACCATGGGTCTATGATCAGTAGCTATGTGATGTTCTCCTCCCCTCTTTGTTCTTCATGGATTAGACCCCGTGAGCTGCCCTACATGATCGAGGCACATATGTAATCTTTCTGTTGTTGCTATGCTGAGTTTGCTGGGATCCGATGGATTATGAGATTATGTTCAGATTGTGATTGAGTTATATATTTGATTCTCTTCTTTTATATTTATGTTCTTGAGTAACTCTTGCATGTTCTCCGTTACTGTTTATTGCTTTGGCCAAGTAGTAGGTAGTGACTCCAAGAGGGAGCGTTATGCATGATTGTGGGTTCATGCCCCCCGATGACTAGCTTGAGTGACAGAAACATGAGTCTAGGGGATGTGCTGTTGCCACAAGGGGTAAAACAACGGTGCTTGTACTTGCGGGTGCAAGGATTGTTTACTTTACGCAAAGTTCTTTAATGCAGTTGTCTGTTGTTTTGAGTTTACACTTTGGGTGGGATTTGCAACTTAATACCAACGAGATGTTCTAGATAGATATCTCAAGGTGGATGATTAGTGGGTAGATGCAGATCGATTTCGGTCTACTTGTCTTGGCGTACCGCCCGTGCTTTTGATCCTCTTCCTTTCTTTATAGCATAATTAGCATTGGTTTGCGCACATAATCCTGTCAATTGCCCAGCTGTAATTTGTTTACCTCGCATAGCTGTTTTATCGTCTTTTGGGAGAGAGACATCACTAGTGAACATCATAGGACCCCGGTCCATATTTACCATATTGTTTTCACCTTCAATTTACCTTCAGTATTTACTTTTGAGTTGCTATCACTATCATTATTACCCCGTGCGTTTTATCCTTCGTAAACAACAAGGCCGGAGGAATTGACAACTCCTTTGTACTCATTGGGAAGAAAAGCTATCTGTGTGTGCAGGTCCAGGTGAAGTAAGCAACCTTAGGTTGTGAACGGCGCCATTGTTCACTTCACCACCTACTTGTCGACGTTGGATTCCTACTGGAGACAATCTAAACCTTAGAATCTTCACTAAGGGAAATTTGCCGAGGGACGCTACATCGCACCTTCCACTTGGGGTAACCAACGAGGGACGAGAAGTTATCTTGTGTATCAAGAAAATTTCTAGCGCCGTTGCCGGGGACTCCACTCTTCAAGATAGGGGAGTTGCACACTATCTTTTATCTTTGCTTTTTAGTCTTGTTAGTTTACCTTTCAGTTTTTGCTTTAGTTTCTTTTATCAAAAATCCAAAAAATAGTTATCTTGCTTGCTGCTGCTATGGGTTCCTCTGAGAACACTAAGTTGTGTGACTTCACTAGTCACAACAACAGTGACTTTATATGCAATCCTATTGCTACACCTGCTACTTCAGAACCTTCTTATGAGATTAAACCTTCTTTGCTGAACCTTGTTATGAAAGATCAATTCTCTGGTGCTAGAGATGATGCTGCTTTGCATTTAAATAATTTTATTGAGCTTTCTGATATGCAAAAGTACAAAGAAGTAGATGGTGATATTGTTAAGCTTAAGCTTTTTCCTTTCTCTTTGAAGGATGAAGCTAAAATCTGGTTTCAATCCTTGCCTAAGAATAGCATAGATTCTTGGGAAAAGTGCAAGGATGTTTTTATCGGGAAGTACTATCCTACTGCTAAGATTATCCAGTTGAGGAGCTTTATTATGAATTTTAAACAATTGGATACTGAACACGTTGCCCAAGCTTGGGAACGCATGAAATCTCTTGTTAAGAATTTCCCTACGCATGGTTTGACTACTTGGATGGTTATCCAAACTTTTTATGCAGGCTTGAACTTTACCTCGCGGAACTTGCTAGATTCGGCCGCGGGAGGAACCTTTATGGCAACTACACTTGGTGCTGCCACAAAACTTCTCGATGAGACGATGACCAACTATTCCCAATGGCACACCGAAAGAGCTCCAACAGGTAGGAATGTAAACTCTGTCGAGGAGATCTCCTCCCTAAATGAAAAAGTTGACTTGATTATGTCTCTACTTACCAAGAAATCTCCTATTGATCCTCAAAATGTTCCTTTAAATTCTTTGATTGCTCGGAATCAAGTAGATGTGAACTTTATCTCTAGAAACAACTTCAACAACAATGCTTATAAGAGTAATTTTGGTAGCAATCCTAGACCGTTCCCCTCCAACAATTATGGGAACAACAACACTTATCCTAGCACCAAAAACTCCACTTCTGAATTAGAGAGTATGCTTAAAGACTTTATCACTACCCAAAAAGCCTTCAACAAGAGTGGAGAGGAAAAACTAGACAAACTATATAACCTCTCGTCGAAGGTAGACAATTTAGCCCATCAAGTAGAATTTCTTAAAATTAGAACTTCTCCCCTTGAGGAGAGGAAGGTCACTCCTATGAATGCTATCCAAGTGCAAATTAATGAAAACATTAGGATAATGGCTAAACTCAAAGAGAGATGGGCTAGAGAAAAGGAGGAAGAAGATATGATTAAGAGCCTTCCTACACACCATACTGTTGCTACTATCCAAGTGGTTGAGGATATCCAAACCCTTAGTACCCAATGCACCCCTAGTCCCATAGGACCTATTAATGGTGATGCTATGACCTCAAACGTAGAAGAAGAAATCCCTATGACTATAGAAGCTACCAAACAAGTGAGCCTAAAGGACACCACTACCACTTTACTTGATAGTAATGACCTTGATTTTGATAATTGCACTCTTTCTGAAGTTATCCGTTTCCTTCACAAGATGTCTAGAGACCCCCAGACTAGCACACTTAATGTTTCCTTCACGGAGCATATCACTAATGCTCTCATCAAAGCTAGGGAGGAGAATCTTAGGGTAGAAGCCTCCATACCTAGAAATCTAGAAGATGGTTGGGATGCTATGATTAAAATTAAGTTGAATAACTTTTCTTTCTATGCTTTATGTGATGTTGGAGCTAGTACCTCCGTTATGCCCAAAAGAATGTATGATATATTTGAATTGAAACCTTTTGATCCTAGTTCTTTTGGTGTTTGTCTCGTCGATTCTTCCGTAAAGAAACCTTTGGGGAAGATTGATGATGTTCTTATCATTGTCAATGACAATTATGTTCCCGTTGATTTTACTATTATGGACATTGAATGTGAACCTTCTTGTCCAATTATTTTGGGACGTCCTTTTCTTCGCACCGTGGGTGCTATTATTGATATGAAAGAAGGGATTATAAAATTACAATTCCCTCTCAAGAAAGGGATGTAACACTTCCCTAGGAAAAATATTAAGTTGCCTTTTGAGTTCGTCACACGGGCTAGTTATTTTCTTGAAAAGACTTGATCTATTTGCATTAAGCCTAGCTAATGGCTTTAAAGAAGCGCTTTTGGGAGGCAGCCCGCAACGAATTTAGGATTTCCTTTTTGTTTTTATTCTGTTTTTAGTGGTCTTGATGATTTTTACTACTGTAGCAACATCATTGTATCTTTATTTTTCAAGCTTTGTGCCTTTTATAGCCTCATACGACAAGGGAAGTGAAAGTTGTGACATGCTATCCAGAAAACAGATTCTGTCCTCGTGACAAGAAAAATCACAGACAAATCCCAGTTCATCTTTTTGAGCTGAAGTTTTTACACAGAGTGCTCTATACAATTACGAAACTTTCATATGTTCTGAGTTTTTTGATTTGAGTTGCAGAAGTATCCCTAAAAAACTGTTTACTACCTGCTGGTCTGTTTTTCATAGATTCTGCCCTGTTTTGCCTTTTATTCGTTTTGCAAACCTTAAGCTTGCTTTTTCTTTGCAAAAACCTTTTGGAAATCTTGAGAAACAGTAGCTATTCAAGATTATCTTTATTTCTAGTAGAGAACAAATTATTTTATTATGGGTACTAACCTCGCTAATCAGATTATGATGAGTTATGTATGAAGGGAGTTTTCAAGTGTGCGAGGGAAGATGATGAAAGAAGATTAAGAAGTGTCAAGCGTTCAAGCTTGGGGATTCCCCCATGCATCCCCAAGAAATATTCAAGGAGACTCAGGCGTCTAAGCTTGGGGATGCCCCCGTGCATCCCCTTCTCCATCAACAATTATCAGTTCGTCTCTCGTTTCACTATATTTTTATCACTTCATGCGTTATGAGCTATGCTTGGAGCGTCTCGCTCTTAGTTTTTTTTAGTTTTCTTTAGCTTTGTTTTCTGTTCATAACAAGTTAGAACCCAACTTTCTTTGTGTGGGATAGAAACACGCTCCACTTCCAAAATTTAGAACACAACATAGGACTTTTCATGTTGCTGTCATGTTTTGCTCTTAGCTTTCATGTTTATCTTGTTAAAGAGATTTTGTTTAGTTTGTTGCTGCAACTCTCTTGCGTTTTCATGTTTATCTTGTTTAGAGAGTTTTCCTGTTGCACTGAGTTTTGTGTCTTGACATGAAGTAGGTAATTGAGGTTGCTATTCTTTTTAGTAGTAACTTGCAATAGTTTTGAGGTGTTGTTTTGAGTAATGTTTGTACTTTTGGTGTCAAGAGCTTTAGCCTATTAGTGATAGATGTCGTATTTTGGGCAATCCATGTTTATTTTCAAAACCTACAAATTATTTGAGAGATCTAGCTACTAGATGGATCACTACTCTTCTGAGGGGTCGAATATTAGAGAACACTCACGTACCATGAGTCGAGGATGCGCAAAGATAACCAAACCCCCATACACTCCTCCTCGGGGTACTTGTCTATTTGTGAAACCTCCCTATTAGATTGAGATTTACCGATAATAAGTGCATGAGTTCTTCGGACTAATGTAAGTATTCAAAAGTTGACACTTCCACCTTCCCATATTTTTCTAGCCTTTCCTGTGCCGTGCATTGCTTTATTCTCACTCCGAGAGTTAGTGTCCACCTTCGCCGGTACATCCAAACCCTTGGCACGATACGCTCTGTCATCATAAACCTCCTTATATCTTTCCCGAAAACAGCCACCATACCTACCTATCAAGGCATTTCCATAACCTTTCCGAGATACATTGCCATGCAACATCCATCTTCTCATGACTTGATCTTCATGTCATACATGCTACTTGCTTGATCGATGAGCCGCATGCTAGTTGGGCCTTTCCCTAATCATTGCTACATGACGCTATAGTATCATTGCATATCCTGCTACCTTGGCAGAGGCATACATTTGCATACATCATGATAGTTTCATTTTCTTTATGATTTGAGTACCTTGTAAAGTGTGAAAGATCTTCTATACTTCTTGTAATATATAGAGTGTTGCCCCTAAAGTGAGGAAAAGATCCCAAAGTGGACAAATTAAAAGATCCCAAAGTGGACAAATTAAAAGATCCCAAAGAGGACAAATGAAAGAAATAGAAAGAGCCATTGAGGCCACCAAAAAAATACAAAAAAATATATAAAAGAGAAAAAGAAATAAAAAGAGAGAAGGGGGCACACTACTATTCCTTTTGAGAGATCCACACTCGTACTCCCTCTTATATCTTGTACTCCATAGAGATTATTATTCATGCATATAGCTATGTGGGGACCTTCACACTATTGAACTTGGCTTGTATATTCCAATGATGAGCCTCCTCAAAAGAGCTCTAGGTCTTCTTGAGCAAGAAAATTGGATGCACCCCCACTAGTTCCATTGGAGAGCTTACCTTAGCTCATATGTGCATCCGTTGCATGGCAATCCCTACTCCTCACATCATATATATCATTTGGCTTTCTCTCGCCTATGATTGTCCTCATTGATGTGAGCCTTTCACACCCTTTTTTGTCTTCCTCCTCCACCATATTCTCTCTTTGCCATCCTAAGTGTCAACTTTCTTGCTTACGCTCATCCATTGCATGAGTGCTCAAAATGTCGAAAAGGAGTGGATCATTTTGACTTGTACCTGGCAAGTGGTCTGGGGATGAGTCAAGATAAAATTCCAAAGAAGACCAAGTGTGAAACTTTAGTAGATTGAGTTCTCAACATAAAAATACTTTTCTCTCTCGTATATCCCTATCCCCTTTCTTGCACGCAAACACCATTTGGAGACATTCGAGTCACGGACAGCGAGAGATCTTGCACCTTTATGTTCTTATGTTCCTTATTTCAATGCTAAATATAGACTCTTGTCTGTTATGAATTGACTTGAATTGAATTCTTTGATTAATTTAATTACAAAGTTCTTATATGGTTGTTAGCATGTCACCACAGAAATTATGCTTTTATCATTTACATACTCGAGGACGAGCAGGAATTAAGCTTGGGGATGTTGATACGTCCAAAACGTATCTATAATTTCCGCTTGCTCCATGCCTCTTTTGTGTGATATTGTTAGGATATTGATGAACTTCCATACACTTTTGATCATATTTGGACTAACCTATTAACTCAGTGCACCCCAGTGCCAGTTCCTATTTTATGTTGTTTTTCTATTTCAGGTTTCCCCCTTATTAAAAGTACCAGAAAAATTCCGGGAAAAATATAGGAAAAATCAGCGTACCGTAAGCTTCGCGAAGAGCCCGAGAGGGGCCAGATGGGAGACAGGGGGGCCCAGGCGGCCAGAGGGAGCGTCCCCACCCCTGGCCGCGCCAGGGGGGCCCCTGGAGCCCCTGGCCCACCTCTGGCTGCCCCCTTTCGCCTATTTATTCCCCGTGACGAGAAACCCTCGGAAATGGAACCCTTTTTTGCGATCCTCTGTTCCGCCGTCGCCGCGCTTCCAAGATTGGGAGCACCAGAAGACCTCTTCCCGGCACCCTGCCGGAGGGAGGAACCACCTCCGAGAGCTTCTCCACCACCATGGACGCTTCCCGGATGAACCGTGAGTAGTCCACCTTGGACCATGGGTCTATGATCAGTAGCTAGGTGATGTTCTCCTCCCCTCTTTGTTCTTCATGGATTAGACCTCGTGAGCTGCCCTACATGATCAAGGCACATATGTAATCGTTCTTCTATTGTTATGCTGATTTTGCTGGGATCCGATGGATTATGAGATTATGTTCAGATTGTGATTGAGTTATATATTTGATTCTCTTCTTTTATATTTATGTTCTTGAGTAACTCTTGCGTGTTCTCCGTTGCTTTTTATTTCTTTGGCCAAGTAGTAGGTAGTGACTCCAAGAGGGAGCACTATACATGATTGTGGGTTCATGCCCCCCAATGACTAGCTTGAGTGACAGAAACATGAGTCTAGGGGATGTGCTGTTGCCACAAGGGGGGAAACAACGCTGCTTGTACTAGCGGGTGCAAGGATTGTTTACTTTACGCAAAGTTCTTTAATGAAGTTGTCTGTTGCTTTGAGTTTACACTTTGGGTGGGATTCGCAACTTAATACCAGCGAGATGTTCTGGATAGATATCTCAAGATGGATGATTAGTGGGTAGATGCAGATGGATTTCGGTCTACTTGTCTTGGCGTACCGCCCGTGCTTTTGTGCCTCTTCCTTTCTTTATAGCATAATTAGCATTGGTTTGCGCACATAATCCTGTCAATTTCCTAACTGTAATTTGTTTACCTCACATAACTGTTTTATCGTCTTTTGGGAGAGAGACATCACTAGTGAACATCATAGGACCCCGGTCCATATTACCATATTGTTTTCACCTTCAATTTACCTTCAGTATTTACTTTTCAGTTTCTATCACTATCATTATTATCCCGTGCGTTTTATCCTTCGTAAACAACAAGGCCGGAGGAATTGACAACTCATCTGTACTCATTGGGAAGCGAAGCTATCTGTGTGTGTGTAGGTCCAGGTGAAGTAAGCAACCTTAGGTTGTGAATGGCGCCATTGTTCACTTCACCACCTACTTGTCGACGTTGGAGTCCTACTGGAGACAATCTAAACCTTAGCATCTTCGCTAAGGGAAATTTGCCGCTACGCTACATCTCACCTTCCACTTGGGGTAACCAATGAGGGACGAGAAGTTATCTCGTGTATCAACAACTTAGCGTCCCCTTTTTACCGCTGAATCCTACGTCTACTGCTTCGGCATCGGAAAGTTGCAAACTGTGTAAAACAAGCCAAAACAACATAAGAATAGCATCATAACATGAAATATATCAATGAATAGGAAAGAATTACTATATAAAATAGTGATGCATTTCGGACGTATCGGATGGTCTTCTCAAACAATCCTGCAAATTGTATAGGTGCACTAGTTCGGCGAAGAGATTATAAAATATGGGTGATAGGGGTGGCAAAGCGAAGTAATATAAATCTGTAATAAAAATTATAGCAAGGTAGAAAGTGAAAAAAGTGAGCACAAACGGTGTAGAAATGGTGAGAAACAAGACCTACGCTTCATACTTTCACTAGTGGCAACTCCCAACAACATTAACATAGTCTAATCACATGATATTTCCACTAAAACATTCAAGGAGACGTAACTCAGAGGTCATTCCTTTGTGATCAAGAGACGACAAGAATTATGTAGGGCTACAAAAGGACCCTCAGAGTTCGTACGTCTCATCTATATATTTACCAATGTCACCGCGACCATCCAAAGAGAGTACCACAATCACCACAACATATCTCAAGGATAGTCAAAGACAAGCACCAAGAGACTCTCAATCTTCAATCAATTTACAAAAGAGGAAATCACTCATGAAAATATTCTTCTAATCCATGTCCAATAGACCGATTTCACCATGGTCTCGGAGATTATACTTGATAAGATCAAGTGAGTACATCAATCCAATACATAGAAGAAGGGGAAACATCATAGGATCACCCTAGATTAACATAGCCTATGATCACATCATGGGAGAGAGAATTAACCACATAGCTACTGTAGAATAGCTCAGCCCGAGGAGGAACTACTCCCGCATCATCATGAGGAGGAAGCAACGTCGATGGAGATGAATCCGGGGGCACTTCCCCGTCCTGGCAGGGTGCCAGCACAACAATTCTGATCCCCCGAAGCTTGTTGGCGATGGCGGCGGAGATCAGATTTGATTCTCTAAAAAGGATTCGTGGAATCAGGGTTTCCTCCATAGGGGTAAAAATAGGGCCAAAAGGGGCCACCGGGTGAGGTCCCACCTGCCCATGTCGGCCTGGTGGTGCGACCTCCCCCTAGGTCGCGCCAGGTGGCCGCCTGGGAGGGGGGTGCCCCCCCTCCGGATCCCCTTCAGGCTTCTGGAGTCTTCCGTCACGCTGAATTTTTATATATTTTTTGCAGAATTTTTCAGGCACTCTAAATATGGGTATAAACCTGCAATTCACAGACATCAGCAGACAAAACTGACACTAGGTGTAGTGAGTTAGTAGGTTAGTCCAAATATGTTGAAAAGGTATGAAAGTGTAACAAAATACATAGCAATATCACCCATATAAGCATGGAACAAGCAGCAATTATAGATGTGCTTGGGACGTATCAACTTGCCGCTGTTTACTGTGTTTTGCACCCTGTCCATTGCTTTTCTAGTTAGGATGATTTTTCCCTGGATGTCTTTATTTTGGCTGCGCGTTTGCTGCTTTCGGGTTGGTCATTCGCCTGATCACTTCTTCCCGCGTTGTCTCTGGGTGGAGCGCTCGCAGGGTTGCTCCGTCCATTCCTTAAGGTCTTTTTGGTATGAATCCAGGGGGGCCCAGTCAAACTGTGGGTAGGATGTCGTTGGCGTGATCATTATTCCTTCCGATTGCGTTCATTCCTCCATGATTGTTGGGGTCGACCGATTTTCCTCTGTCGCCGGAGCTGGTTCTCCGCGGTTCTTCATGTACACCTGGAACGGTGTTTTACTTCTTGACTGCGTCGCGTTGCTTCTGTAATTGGCCCAGTCGAGTGCTTCGCCTTGGTTGCTGATACGCGAGAGATGATAATTGCTTCTCGCCCTTCGTTGGTTACCCCAAGTGGAAGGTGAGATGCAGCGTAGCGGCAAGTTTCCCTCGGTGAAGATACCGAGGTTGAGTTCGACCAGTAGGACTCCGGTAATGATAAGTAGGTGTCAGCGGCGCAACTTACGTGGACCTGCAAACAGACACAAATAACTTTGCTCCCAATGAAGTTCAGAGAGGTTTTCAATCTCTCTGGTCTTGTTGTTTACAAAGGATCAAAACACAAGGGATAATGATAATGATAATAGCAACTGAAAGTAAAAGAAAGAAAGTAAATAAGCGTGTAAACAATGATGAGAGTATGGAACGGGGTCCCGTGATGTTCACTAGTGATGTCTCTTTCCCAAAAGACGATAAAACTGCTATGCGAGGTAAAAAAAAATACAAATGGGCAATTGACAGGATTATAAACGCATCGCAATGCTAACTATGCTACAAAGAAAGGAAGAGGCTCAAAAGCATGGGCAGTACGCCAAAATAAGTAGACCAGAATCCAACTGCATCTACTACTAATCATCCACCTTGATATATCTATCCAGAACATCTCGTTGGTATTAAGTTGCGAGTCCCACCCAAAGTGTAAACCCAAAGCAATAGACAACTGCATTAAAAAGCACTTTGCGTAAAGTAAACAATCCTTGCAACCGCGGTTACAAGAACCGTTGTTTTCCCCCTTGTGGCAACATCACATCCCCTAGACTCATGTTTCTGTTACTGAAGCGTGTCATCAGGGGGAGTGAACCCACATTCGAGCATAACGTTCCCTCTTGGAGTTACTACCTACTACTCGGCCAAAGCAATAAACATCAATGGAGAACATGCATGAATTACTTAGGAACAAAATATAAAAGATAAGAACCAAATATATTACTCTATCACAATCTAAACATAATCTCATAATCCATCAGATCCCATCAAACTCAGCATAGCAACAACAGAAATATTACCTATGTGCCTCGATCATGTAGGGCATCTCACGAGGTCTAAACCATGAAGAACAAAGAGGGGAGGAGAACATCACATAGCTACTGATCACGGACCCATGGTCCAAAGGAAACTACTCACGGCACATCCGGGAAGCGTCCATGGTGAAGGGGAAGCTCCCGGAGGTCGATCCTCCCTCTGGCAGGGTGCCGGGAAGAAGTCTGCTGGTGCTCCCGATCTTGGAAGCGCGACGACGGTGGAACAGAGGCGAGATCGCGAAAAAGGGTTCTGTCTTCGGAAGTTTCACGTCACGGTAAATATATTGGCGAAGGGGGGGGGCAGCCAGGGGGCTACCAGGGGTCCAGGCGCCCCCTGGCGTGGCCAGAACCTAGGCCGCGCCAGGTGGCCTCCTAGGCCCTTGGGGGTGGCCCCCCGACCCTTCTTCGGGGTTCCGGAATCTTCCGTTGCACTGATTTTTTATCCGATTTTCCCGAATTTTTGGAGCACTTTTAATATGGGGGAAACCTGGAATAAAAAATAGCAGAAAATAGGAACTGGCACTGTGGTGCATTGAGTTAATAGGTCAGGACCCGGAATATGCGTATGTAATTCCAGTCACGATACAATCACATGGAGAGCCGAGAACCGTACCCACTTGTCTAAGCAGACAAGGTCAAGCACAGAACGTTCTCGGTAAGAATCGAACGTGAGGGGCATCCCATTCAGGCCGGATGATCAACTGAGATGGGTCCTCAACGTCCGCTCACAAGTCTAAATGCTTATGGGTGGTGAATCCCATATTCATAGACAAGTCGCCTCAACCATGTTATCAATTGAATCCTAACTCTTACATAGACTTACTCCAGCCCGATCACTTAGTCGGGGTCTAGGGCGGGCTCGATCATACCACAAAGTGTGCACGTGACGGAGTCATGAGAAATCGCATCGCGATGCCCCAAGTTGTGCACATCTAAGGGCCACTTGGTGTATAAAAGACCGCCAGCCAGATCACAACTAAGGTCTCGAAAACCCATACTAAGACATGCATGTGATAATCATACACGCAGCACACATGCCTAGTATGAACAGCAGGCATCATCACATAACTCTACAAAGTACTTCTTTATTGACTTACATATACAGTATGCAAAGATCACATGTCTGTGATCAACATTTCATCATACAACGGAAGCAAATTAGGTCTGAGTACAGACAAGTTTAACAACTGTCTTACAGAAGCCTTGTAAACATACATGCCCTTCCACGAGGGACCAGACTGCTGTCTGGAACTATGCTACCAAGGTCAACGTCGAGCTTCAAGTCGGTGAATCCATCAGGATCCGGGTTCTCATCTAAAACATATAATAAGCAAACGTGAGTACAAAGTCGTACTCAGCAAGACTTACATCAGAACTATACTACTCATGCTCAAGTATCAAGGTAAAGGAAGGTGGGGTTTCATCATGCAGAAGTGCCAGCTTTGACTTGGCTAGTCCTGAACTACGATTACCAGACTTGAGGTAAGAAGCGTACACGAGTCCACTAACCAAGTATCCAACCAATACACCACTATGGATACTTCCTCGACTTCCCTACGAGGAGCACACCATAGCACTCACGCTTATCTTGCGATTTTTAGAAGTATCCATTCAAGTTGTCTAATAATCAAGTAGAGGCCTCCAAGTAGTCCATAACCGCGGACACGGCTATTCGAATAGTTCATTAACCCTGCAGGGGTGTACATCTTCACACGCGTGTCATCACTTATCGCCTCGTTCTCGTCAACCTTCAAGCGGGTGCCAGACGTGGATGAAACCAAGGCACTAACCTCACATCACCTTCCCTAATCCAGGAGTCGACTACCTGAGTTTGGCACCACTCGAGAGTCCGGCCGGTTCCACGAAACGGACTCATATAATGTAAGGGACCGAGACACCACCTCTGCCAGATGGTTTCACTGCCTCACAAGTCCACCCACATAACTATATGATGCAACCTTTTCTTCATTCTTTTTCTTAGCACATGCCAAATGGAAAGCCCGAATCTATTGTGACTCCTGGACCGGATCGGGTACGTAAAGAGGCCAAACGGGGCTCCCATAAACCCTACATGTGGTCATACTCTTTGTCTTGGATCACAAAACAGGAACTCGGGGCCTAGGGCAGTGTTCAACGAGACAACCCACTGTGTACTCCTACACAACCTCTCATCGTTCACCTTTGCATAGGGTGGATTCACCAACACATTATCATCAGCATCACTGTGTTCATTCTATCCCGACTCACAATCATAACATCCTCATTGTATCACTAAGCAGCAATACGCAGTAACAGTTGAAGGGGCCACATGCTCATCATTCAACTCCTATATCTGCTAGGATTGTGGTTTGCTTAATACGGTGACAGAATGATAGGTCATGCATCGGAATGGGTTCAACTATGCGAAAGAACGTGTCTCGGTGATCTCCTAAACACGCATAAGCGAGACTGAGAGGGAAATAGGATTTTATAGACATGATCAATGGGGTTTTCTTGCCTTGCTGACGTTACACGGGCCTTAACGGTGGTCTTCTTCTTCGGGGGTGATCACCGTCTCGGAGGCACTATTAACGGCACAATCATCAACAAGAGGGGGGGCAACATTGTAATAGAATGCACAAGAACATGATATAGTTGTCCATGATGTGAATGGTGTTGGTTTGTAGCAAATTCAATTTAAATGAAGTGTATTGCATTTGGAATGCAAATTCAAACAACACATATGAAGTTCAAATTAACCAATTTGCATTTGATATTGTTTGATCATTTGAAACCATGTGTTCATGTGTGTGATATGCTTCTCAAGTTCAGGTGATCATGTTTGCATTGTAATGGTTAAAATTTGAATTGCATTTGAATTAAATTTGAATTAATTCCATTTAATCCAAATAGAAAAAGCTACTGGTCCCATTTTAAAATAAAATCAAACAGAGTTGAAAGCTGTATATTTGGATAGATTATTTTCTGCTGATCATTTTTCATATATTATTTGTCCAATTTGGATTTAATATGAATTTTCTATGAATTTCTAAAGTTTCACCTATTTTCTGTAATTTCTGGATTTCTTTAAATCTCTGGAATTTGGTTTATTGCGTCATGCTGAGCTCACTGTGACATCAGGGGGGGGGGCTGACTGGTGGGGTCGGCTGGTCAGTGACAGTGGGATTAATCCCTCTGTTGATTAAACAGAGAGGGGGGTTAGAGGGCTGGGGGGCCCACTGTCAGTGGCTGGGTGGGCTGATTAGGGCGTGGGGTTAGTCCTAACTAAAACGGGCCCGCCGGCGACATGACGACGGCGACCCAGAGGACGGAGGCGTCTCGCCGGACTGGTGTTCCGGCCACGGGGTGGCACGCGGAGGGCACCAGGAGGTAACCCGTGCTCCCGCGCATCACCCAGTGCATGCGGGCGACCAGGGGATGGCCGGAGAGCACGACGGCGTCGAGCCGCACGTCGGCGTCTCACGGTGGCGGTGGGAAAAAAGGCGACCAAGGCACGGCTACGAGCGCGGAAAGGGGGAAACAGTGAGGCTGCTCACCGTGAGGCCAACGGCGTTGACGGCGAAGACGTAGGAGGCGCGTAGGGGAGGAATTTGTCGCCGGAATCCATGGCGGCTGACGGCGAGGGAATGAAGAGGGTGTCGTCCAGAGGGCTTGATTTGCTCGATTCGAAGTGCTGGAAGACGCAGGCGACATCGGCGCTTCTCCTGGACAAGCTGTCGCGGTGGGACGAGCTCAGTGGCCACGCCGGCGAAGGAGCAATGGTGACCGCGACGCTTGGTTTCTCTCTGGATCGAAGAACAGAGGAAGGGAGAGAGAACGAGAGGAGAGGGAAAGTGGTAGGGGGCTGGTGGGCGTCTCCAGGGCGTCCAGAAGAGGCCAGGGGAGAGCCAGGCAGGCTGGTGGCGTGGCGTCGGCAGCCACCGCGCGCTCTCGTGGTGACACCGAGCTGCTTGAGGAAGGAGACAACGGGGAGGTGGGCTGGGCCGTGCTAGATGGGCTGGGGGGTTTTAGTTGGGCCGAAGTCAAGGGAGGGTTCCTCTTTTCTATTCTTCTTCTTTTATTTTTCTGTAATTTTTTTTTTGCCTTAGTATTAAATACCTAGGCAATTTAATAAAATGCCCAAATAATTTTATAAACCCTAGGTGACCAGAAGCAAGCCACCCCTAGGTTTTGAGCATTTTTGAAATTCAAACAATTTGAATTTCAATTCAAATTGGGGTATTATTTAATTTCCAGGGTACCTTTTGATTTTTTGAAGATTCCATGGCCATGGGAATGAACCCAAACCACTATTAAAATGATCACCATCATTTATAGGAATTTTCCAAATATTCCAAGGATTTTTGGAAAAAGATTTTTACCTGGCCATTTGCATTAATTTCTCAGGGCTTTCTTTTCCCCATTTTTGATTTTCTTTTTGAATTTTTCACATGATGCAAAGGGCACTCAAACCCTAGCACATACCTAAACTTGGGTTGTGACAACTCGCCCCCACTCAAAAGAATCTCGTCCCGAGATTCAGAAGTCTTCGGAAGGAAGGTGGGGTACTCGGCACGGAGGCGATCTTCTCTTTCCCATGTTGCTTCTTTCTCGGAGTGATGTGACCATTGCACTTTGAGAAACTTGATCTTCTGACGACGAGTGACACGCTCTGCTGAATCAAGAATACGAACAGGGTACTCTCGATAAGAAAGGTCATCTTGGAGATCAAGCGTTTCATGGTCGACTTCGCGGATGGGGTCCTTGAAGCAACGCCTGAGTTGTGACACATGGAATACATCGTGTACTCGGGAAAGGTGAGGGGTAGTTCAAGTTGGTAGGCAACTTCTCCACGTTTAAGGAGAATGCGGAAAGGTCCGATATAACGTGGGGCCAACTTGCCTTTGATACCGAATCTTTGGGTTCCCTTCAGAGGAGTAACCCGAAGGTAAGCCTTCTCATCCAGATTGTAGCTCTCTTGCCTATGATGACGATCATAGTAGCTTTTCTGACGAGACTGGGCTGCTTTCAATTGGTGACGAACAATGCGAACTTGCTCTTCTGCTTCCATGATCATATCCGGTCCAAAGAATTTTCTTTCACCGGTTTCTGACCAGTTAAGGGGTGTTCGACATCGTCGGCCATATAGGAGTTCAAAAGGAGCCATGTTTAGACTAGATTGAAAACTATTGTTATAAGCAAATTTGGAAAATGGAAGAGATTTCTCCCAATTCTTTCCGAATGAGATAACACAAGCTCTGAGCATGTCTTCAAGAATTTGGTTAACCCTCTCAACTGGACCGCTAGACTGAGGATGGAAAGCTGTACTAAAGGATAGATGAGTTCCCATAGCATTCTGAAAGCTCCCCCAGAATCTAGAGGTGAAAGGCTACCGAGATCAGAATTGATTTCCAAAGGAACACCGTGAAGAGACACAATTCTAGAGACATACATGTCCGCTAACTGGCTAGCAGTTATAGACTCGCGAACTGGAAGGAAGTGAGCAACTTTGGAAAGTCTATCTATGACAACGAAGATGGCATCGTTTCCTTTCTGGGTTTTTGGAAAGCCGGTGATGAAATCCATACCGACTTGTCCCATTTCCACTCGGGAATAGGCAATGGTTGAAGTGTGCCAGCAGGTCTTTAGTGTTCGGCCTTAATGCGATGACAAACATCACATTCAGCAACAAATCGAGCAATGTCTCTCTTCATCCTGGTCCACCAAAACCTCTGGCGTAGATCTCGGTACATTTTTGTGCTACCGGGATGAATTGAGAGGGGTGTGTCATGGGCTCCTTTGAGGATGAGTTGCCTTAGATCCTTATTCTTAGGTACTACCAAACGATTTTCAAAGAATACCGTTCCTTTACTATCTGTGGAGAAACATTTAGCAACTCCGCTAGCAATGTTCTCCTTGATCCGGCGAACACCTCGTGAACACCTTTGAGCAACTATGATTTGATCCTCAAGGGTTGGTTTCGAAACCAAGTTGAAAAGAGATCCACGAGGAACAATCTCGAGATTAAGCTTTCGAAATTCCTCATGAATAAGTTGTTGATACTGTTGTAACATGAGGTTGTTACAATACGACTTACGACTTAGTGCATCAGCCATGACATTGGCTTTGCCTGGGGTGTATGAAATTCCTAAGTCATAATCTTTTATCAACTCTATCCAGCGTCTTTTCCTGAGATTAAGATCTGCCTGAGGTAATGTCGCCAAGTCTTCAGGGCATGAAATATGACAGCGAGTTCAAGATCATGGGTAGGATAGTTCTCTTCATGTGGACGCAACTGGCGTGAAGCATAAGCTACCACATGTCGATCTTGCATAAGTATGCATCCTAACCCTTGACGTGAAGCATCACAAAAGATCTCGAAATCCTTTTTTGGTGTCTGGAGGCGCAAGTACGGGTGCAGAAGTCAATCTTCTTTTTAGCTCTTGAAAGCTTTCCTCGCACTTGGGTGTCCATTCGAATTTCTTATCTTTCTTGAGGAGTTCAGTCAGAGGCTTTGCAACTTTGGAGAAGTTCTCAACGAAGCGGAGGCAATAGCTTGCTAAGCCAAGAAAACTCGTAACTTGCTTAACCGATTCAGGTGGAGTCCAGTCAAGGACGGCCTGAACTCTCTCGGGGTTCACAGCAATGCCTTTTGCAGAAATCACGTGGCCTAAGTAGGTCACTTCTGGTAGCCAAAATTCACACTTAGAGAATTTAGCATACAGGCGATGCTCTCTAAGTTTCATCAATACCAGCCTTAGGTGTTCGGCATGTTCTTCTTCGTTCTTCGAGTAGATGAGAATGTCATCAAGATAAACTACAACAAATTTATCTAGGTACTCCATGAAGATCGAATTCATCATGCGTGAGAAAGTGGCGGGGGCATTGGTTAAACCGAAGGACATGACGGTATACTCGTAAAGACCATATCGAGTAGTGAAAGCCGTTTTGGGAATGTCCTCGTCTCAGATTTTGATTTGATGATAGCCTAATCTCAAATCCATCTTGTAGAAGACAGAGGATCCAACAAGTTGATCATAAAGATCATTGATCCTGGGCAGTGGGTACTTGTTCTTTATCGTCGCTAGATTTAGCGGGCAATAGACTACGCACATCCTTTCTGTTCCATCTTTCTTCGTTACGAACAGAACGGGGAAACCCCATGGCGATGAGCTAGGGCGGATGAAGCCTTTTGCCAACGAAGCTTCGAGTTGGATTTTTACCTCAGCTAACTCATGTGGGGCCATTCTATATGGGCGTCTGGAAATTGGGGTTGTGCCTGGTATAAGATCAACTATGAACTCTACACACCTGTCAGGAGGCTAGGTTTAAGGAGTTGGATTACTGGGTAGCTTCCTAGAGGATGACCAAGGTTTACTAGGGTTGCAACAGATATGTCAGAGTAACAAAGTACCCCAACACGATGGTTAGTGTGGTTCTTCTGGCTAGAAGACATCTAAACTGGGAGGAAGAACTGCAAATGCATCAATATAGGTTTCTAGAAGAAAACCTACAACAAAGTCTATGGAACTTTCGGGCATGCCACCTAGAAGTTCTTCTAAAAGGACAACCGAAAAGGATAGAAGGATTTTGCAAACACATCAGATTATGAAGAAACCTGGAATGACTCGGACAGCATAACGGCTGTAATTGTAAGAGAAATGGAAATCTTCACAACCTTTCAACAGCACTTACATAGGAAGTCTCAAAATAGGAAGCACAACGACTCTAGAAGACTGAACACAACTTTCCTACGGCTACAAGGAAGCAAACAACGAGATGTTCTAGTCAGACATAGATAAGCCTAGTCCTATCATCCCGTAGAAAAGGTAAGGGTGACCCAGAACTCAGATCGATGAGGATAAGGAGAAAAAGAAGCCTTACGTTGTTCCCTTATACCCAGAGTAACTATATAACTATAGAATGCTAGACTCGACTTCGACCAAGGGTTTGATAATCCTACAGACAGTCATGCTCTGATACCAAGTCTGCCGGACCCGGAATATGCGTATGTAATTCCAGTCACGATACAATCACATGGAGAGCCGAGAACCGTACCCACTTGTCTAAGCAGACAAGGCCAAGCACAGAACGTTCTCGGTAAGCCTCGAACGTGAGGGGCATCCCATTCAGGCCGGATGATCAACTGAGATGGGTCCTCAATGTCCGCTCACAAGTCTAAATGCTTATGGGTGGTGAATCCCATATTCATAGACAAGTCGCCTCAACCATGTTATCGATTGAATCCTAACTCTTACATAGACTTACTCCAGCCCGATCACTTAGTCGAGGTCTAGGGCGGGCTCGATCATACCACAAAGTGTGCACGTGACGGAGTCACGAGCAATCGCATCGTGATGCCCCAAGCTGCGCACATCTAAGGGCCACTTGGTGTATAAAAGACCGCCAGCTAGATCACAACTAAGGTCTCGAAAACCCATACTAATACATGCATGTGATAATCATACACGCAGCACACATGCCTAGTATGAACAGCAGGTATCATCACATAACTCTACAAAGTACTTCTTTATTGACTTACATATAGAGTATGCAAAGATCACATGTCTGTGATCAACATTTCATCATACAACGGAAGCAAATTAGGTCTGAGTACAGACAAGTTTAACAAATGGCTTAGAGAAGCCTTGTAAACATACATGCCCTTCCAAGAGGGACCAGACTGCTGTCTGGAACTATGCTACCAAGGTCAACGTCGAGCTTCAGGTCGGTGACTCCATCGGGATCCGGGTTCTCATCTAAAACATAGAATAAGAAAACGTGAGTACAAAGTCGTACTCAGCAAGACTTACATCAGAACTATACTACTCATGCTCAAGTATCAAGGTAAAGGAAGCTGGGGTTTCATCATGCAGAAGTGCCAGCTTTGACTTGGCTAGTCCTGAACTACGATTACCAGACTTGAGGTAAGAAGCGTACACGAGTCCACTATCCAAGTCTCCAACCAATACACCACTATGGATACTTCCTCAATTTCCCCACGAGGAGCACACCATAGCACTCACGCTTATCTTGCGAGTTTTAGAAGTATCCATTCAAGTTGCCTAATAATCAAGTAGAGGTCTCCAAGTAGTCCATAACCGCGGACACGGCTATTCGAATAGTTCATTAACCCTGCAGGGGTGTACATCTTCACACACGTGTCATCACTTATCGCCTCGTTCTCGTCACCCTTCAAGCGGGTGTCGGACGTGGATGAAACCAAGGCACTAACCTCACATCACCTTCTCTAATACAGGAGTCGACTACCTGAGTTTGGCACCGCTCGAGAGTCGGGCCGGTTCCACGAAACGGACTTAGATAATGTAAGGGACCGAGACGCCACCTCTGCCAGATGGTTTCACTGCCTCACAAGTCCACCCACATATCTATATGATGCAACCTTTTCTTCATTCTTTTTCTATGCACATGCCAAATGGAAAGCCCGAATCTATTGTGACTCCTGGACCGGATCGGGTACGTAAAGAGGCCAAACGGGGCTCCCATAAACCCTACATGTGGTCATACTCTTTGTCTTGGATCACAAAACAGGAACTCGGGGCCTAGGGTAGTGTTCAACGAGACAACCCACTGTGTACTCCTACACAGCCTCTCATCGTTCACCTTTGCTTAGGGTGGATTCACCAACACGTTATCATCAGCATCACTGTGTGCATGCTATCCCGACTCACAATCATAACATCCTCATTGTATCACTAAGCATCAATAAGCAGTAACAGTTGCAGGGGCTACATGCTCATCATTCAACTCCTATATCTCCTAGGATTGTGGTTTGCTTAATACGGTGACAGAATGATAGGTCATGCATCAGAATGGGTTCAACTATGCGAAAGAACGTGTCTCGGTGATCTCCTAAACATGCATAAGCGAGACTGAGAGGGGAATAGGATTTTATAGACATGATCAATAGGGTTTGCTTGCCTTGCTGACATTACACGGGCCTTAATGGTGGTCTTCTTCTTCGGGGGTGATCACTGTCTCGGAGGCACTGTTACCGGCACAATCATCAACAAGAGGGGGGGGGCAACATTGTAATAGAATGCACAAGCAAATGATATAGTTGTCCATGATGTGAATGGTGTTGGATTGTAGCAAATTCAATTTAAATGAAGTGTATTGCATTTGGAATGCAAATTCAAACTCCACATATGAAGTTCAAATTAACCAATTTGCATTTGATATTGTTTGATCATTTGAAACCATGTGTTCATGTGTGTGATATGCTTCTCAAGTTCAGGTGATCATGTTTGCATTGTAATGGTTAAAATTTGAATTGCATTTGAATTAAATTTGAATTAATTCCATTTAATCCAAATAGCAAAAGCTACTGGTCCCATTTTAAAATCAAATCAAACAGAGTTGAAAGTTGGATATTTGGATAGATTATTTTCTGCTGATCATTTTTCATATATTATTTTTCCAATTTGGAGTTAATATGAATTTTCTATGAATTTCTAAAGTTTCACCTATTTTCTGTAATTTCTGGATTTCTGTAAATCTCTAGAATTTGGTTTATTGCGTCATGCTGAGCTCACTGTGACGTCAGGGGGGGGGCTGACTGGTGGGGTCGGCTGGTCAGTGACAGTGGGATTAATCCCTCTGTTGATTAAACAAAGAGGGGGGTTAGGGGGCTGGGGGGCCCACTGTCAGTGGCTGGGTGGGCTGATTAGGGCGTGGGGTTAGTCCTAACTAAAACGGGCCCGCCGGCGACATGACGACGGCGACCCATAGGACGGCGACGTCTCGCCGGAGTGGTGTTCCGGCCACAGGGTGGCACGCGGAGGGCACCAGGAGGTAGCCCGTGCTCCCACGCATCACCAAGTGCATGCGGGCGACCAGGGGATGGCCGGAGAGCACGACGGCGTCGAGCCGCACGTCGGCGTCTCACGGTGGCGGTGGGGAAAAAGGCGACCAAGGCACGGCTGCGAGCGCGGAAAGGGGGAAACAGTGAGGCTGCTCACCGTGAGGCCAACGGCGTTGACGGCGAAGACGTAGGAGGCGCGTAGGGGAGGAATTTGTCGCCGGAATCCATGGCGGCCGACGGCGAGGGAATGAAGAGGGTGTCGTCCAGAGGGCTTGATTTGCTCGATTCGAAGTGCTAAAAGACGCAGGCAACATCAGCGCTTCTCCTGGACAAGCAGTTGCGGTGGGACGAGCTCAGTGGCCACGCCGGCGACGGAGCAATGGCGACCGCGGCGCTCGGTTTCTCTCTGGATCGAAGAACAGAGGAAGGGAGAGAGAACGAGAGGAGAGGGAAAGTGGTAGGGGGCTGGTGGGCGTCTCCAGGGCGTGCATAAGAGGCCAGGGGAGAGCCAGGCAGGCTGGTGGCGTGGCGTCGGCGGCCACCGCGCGCTCTCGGGGTGACACCGAGCTGCTTGAGGAAGGAGACAACGAGGAGGTGGGCTGGGCCGTGCTAGATGGGCTGGGGGGTTTAGTTGGGTCGAAGTCAGGGGAGGGTTCCTCTTTTCTATTCTTCTTCTTTTATTTTTCTGTAATTTTGTTTTGCCTTAGTATTAAATACCTAGGCAATTTAATAAAATGTCCAAATAATTTTATAAACCCTAGGTGACCAGAAGCAAGCCACCCCTAGGTTTTGAGCATTTTTGAAATTCAAACAATTTGAATTTCAATTCAAATTGGGGTATTATTTAATTTCCAGGTACCTTTTGAATTTTTGAAGATTCCATGGCCATGGGAATGAACCCAAACCACTTTTAAAATGATCACCATCATTTATAAGAATTTTCCGAATATTCAAAGGTTTTTTTGAAAAAGATTTTTACCTGGCCATTTGAATTAATTTCTCAGGGCTTTCTTTTCCCCATTTTTGATTTTCTTTTTGAATTTTTCACATGATGCAAAGGGCACTCAAACCCTAGCACATACCTAAACTTGGGTTGTGAAAAATGGTTAGTCCAAATATGATCAAAATTGTATGAAAGTGTATCTAGATCATAGCAATATCACACAAAACATGCATGGAGCAAGCAGAAATTATAGATACGTTTGGGACGTATCAACATCCCCAAGCTTAATTCCTGCTCGTCCTCGAGTAGGTAAATGATAACAAGCATAATTTCTGTCGTGACATGATAGCAACCATATAAGAACTTTGAAAAGTAAAGCAATCAAGGCATGTGATTCAATTCAAGTCATAACAGTCAAGAGTCTATATTAGCATTGAAGCAAGTAACAAAAGAACATTAGGTGCAAGAGCTCTCGCTGTCCGTGACTCGAATGTCTCCAAATGGTGTTTGCATGCAAGAAGGGGGATATGGAATACGAGAAAAAAGTATTTTTGTTGAGAACTCAATCTACTAAAGTTTCACACTTGGTCTTTTTTGGAAACTTATCTTTTCTCGTCCCCAGACCACTAGCCATGTACAAGTCAATTTGATCCACTCCTTTTCGATATTTTGAGCACTCATGCAATGGATGAGCGCCAGCACGAAAATTGACACTTCGGATGGTAAAGAGAGAAATATGGTGGAGGAGGAAGACAAAAAGGGTGAGAAAGGCTCACATCAATGAGGTCAATCATAGGCGAGAAGGCCAAATGATAGATATGATGTGAGGAGTAGGGATTGTCATGCAACGGATGCACATATGAGCTAAAAAGCTCTCCAATGGAACTAGTAGGGGTGCATCTAACCTGCTCGCTCATGAAGACCTAGAGCTCTTTTAAGAACGCTCATCCTTGGAATATGCAAGCCAAGTTCTATAGTGTGAAGGTCCCCACATAGCTATATGCATGAATGATCATCTCTATGGAGTACAAGGATAGGAGGGAGTACTAGTGTGGATCTTTCAAAAGGATAGTAGTGTTGCCGCTTTCTCTCTTTTTTTTCTTTTTTTCTATTTTTTTGTATTTTTATTGGTGGCCTTAATGTCTCTTTCTATTTAATTCTCATTTGTCCTCTTTGGGATCTTTTATTTTGTCCACTTTGGGATCTCTTCCTCACCTAAGGGCAACACTCTAATTTACAAGAGGGTATAGAAGATCTTTCACACTTTACAAGGTACTCAAATCATAAAGAAGATGTAGTTATCATGATGTATGCAATGTATGCCGCTGCCAGTGTAGCAGGAACATGTATGACATGATGATGAAGTCATGAAGAGGTGGATGTTGCAAGGCAATATATCTCGGAAAGTCTATGGAAATGCCTTGATAGGTAGGTATGGTGGTTGTTTTGAGGAAAGATATAGGGAGGTTTATGATGACAGAGCGTATCATGCCAAGGGTTTGGAAGTACCGGCGAAGGTGTACACCAACTCTCGGAGTGAGAAGGAGGCAATGCACGGCACGAGAGAGGCTAGAAAATATGAGGGGGTGAAAGTGTCAACTTTCAATACTTGCATTAGTCCGAAGAACTCATGCACTTATTATCGGTAACTCTCAATCTAATAAGGGGGTTCACAAAGAGACAAGTACCCCGAGGAGGAGTGTATAGGGGTTTGTTTATCCTTGCGCATCCTCGACTCATGGTATGTGAGTGTACTCTAATATCCGATCCCTCAAAATATTAGTGATCCATCTAGTAGCTAGAGTTCTCAGCTAGTTTTGTAGGTTTTGAAAATAAACACGGATTGCCCAAAATACGACACCTATCACTAATAGGCTAGAGCTCTTGACACCAAAAGTTCAAACATTACTCATAACAATACCTCAAAACTATTGCAAGTTACTACTAAAATTAAATAACAACCTCAATTACCTACTTTCAAGACAAGACACAACTCAGTGCAACAACCAACTCTCTTAACAAGATAAACATGAAAACTAAAGACAGTTCCAGCAACAAACTAATTTTAGCCAGAATTCATAGGAGATATGTGCAAAGAATAAAGAAGTGGTGTGAAACAACACCAAACCATTGGTTCTAGATCCTTTATTGCACAGTTTTACAAAAATTTAAGCACTCGAACCAGCATTCAAATTTTATTTGTTTATAATAAATGGCATGTGACACTAATGTTTATCATGTCCTTTATATCATGTAGGAAAATCCATGTCTCATTGTTTTTTATCAGTCAACCCACACGAGGAAAAAGGATGGGGTGATGACTCCAGAAGCACATATAGCACTAGTAAGCATTTTGTAATGTTTGGAATTCACATATTGCATCAGTAAAAAAATACTAATACAATTCAATCATATTGCAGAAAGAAATGCAGGACAAGAAAAAGGCAGCTTAGAAAGAAGGTGAGAAAGGAAAACAGATATGGAGATTGTTGCTGAGGTTCTCAAAGAGAAGAGGAAGTCAACTACATTCCTTGCAAGCATAGGAGCGTCATCTAGCTCAAGGCAGAAATCAGCATCTCATGAACACATCAAAGAGCTTGAACAGAGGCTTCAGACTCAAGAGCTAGTAGCAAGATCGTCATTTGATAGGTATCAAGAAGAGATTAATGCAATATTGTAATCACGGCGACAAGAACTACATGACCTCAAAATGAAGCAGGAAGAAGAAATTGCAGATATCAAGAGGGAACCAACTGGATTCAATGATGAAGTTCATGCTAGGCCAGTACAATTCCAATGAGCCCATGCCATAGTCCATGTTGCATCCCATGTCGCAATTGTTGGAATTATTCCCTAGAGGCAATTATAAAATGTATTATTATAATTCCAGGTTCATTATTAATGTTTATATGTCTGTGCTATAACTGCAATGGCCTATGCGGAGGTTTGCCAAGTGCATGTTAACTGCCTTCGGCGGAAAACCCATATGCAGGTGTGGAGTATAAACAAAAAGTGTTCTTAGTCTGCTTCTAGGACTAACCTGTGTATTATTGATGTCATGTTTTCCTGACATAGGGCATTGAATATGCCGGTAATACATGGGAGCACATTGTTACCAGAACAAGGGTGCTGAACCGACCCAGTAGTATGATTTGCTTTGAGATTTCATCATCATTGTATTATGAGTTAAATCATAAGATGAGTTGACATTTTCATGTATCCTTATAGACCATGAGAATGTTAAGTACCTACGTACCGGAGGGTGGGTTTTGACTCTGTCCTAACACCACCCGTAATAGGTGTGGCTATAACGGCTTTGCTCACTCACACTCAAAACTATGTCTAGGGACTTGATGATTCAAGTTGGGATTTTCTCCTCCTTCTCAGGAGACATATTCTTTGGGCCCTCTCGGTATTACGTATCCACCAACATCCGGCCGGATATTTTGTGAATAGATCACATGGGATACAGAATACGTGAACGAGAAAAGAACAAAACCGATATGAGGATAATTGGTATAATGATTAATGAGTTGATCATGCGGATACCTATATAATCTCACCTCATGTTTTGTAAAGTATCGCGGAGCAAAGGGGTTGGAATGTCAACCAGAGATTCCCTCGAATTCATATTCGTGTAGGTGCGGGAAGCATTATGGGTGTGCATGGCTCCGCTATTGGTTATTGATCCGAAGAAAGTCAGTTTCCGGTTCATGTCTGTATTCTACCGAACCTATAGGATCACGAGTATAACACACCGGAAAAGTTTCGGAATGATGATATTTAATCGGAGAGAAAACCAGAATCGTTTCAGGGCACCGGTAAAGTACCGGGAAGAGTTTTGAGAAAACCGGGTAAAACCGGAGGGCCAGAAAAGTTCCTGGATGGTCTAAATATGTTTAATATTTATTTCTTGTGAATTCTAGAATTGTTTTAGAATTAATAAAAGGGATTAAATATCAATGGGCCCCCTCTCACTTGGAAGGCCCAAGTGGGGAGGCAGCACATGGGCCAAAGGAGCCCAAGAGGGGGAGGAGCCTAGGAGGGGGAGGAAGCTTCCTCCCCCCTTCCTTGGCGCCCCACCAAGGGGGAGGGAAACCCTAGGGCGCCACCCCTAGGGCTGCCCCCTCCTCCAAGGTGGCCTCCCCTCCCCTCCCACTATAAATAGATGAGGAGGGGGCACCCCCAATGAGACACAAGTTTGTTCTTTTGCCTCAGGGCTGCCCCTCCTCTCCTCTCTTGTAGATCTGATCTCCACCATATCTCGAAGTGCTGCTCCTCCCTCCTCTCCTACTCCGGAGGCGCCGAGCTCGGGACGACGGAGCCCTGCCGGATCTTCCACACCGTACGTGTGGACCAACCGTAGAGAGATTGTGCGTTCGATCTTTGTTCGAGGGACTTCTGCATCTTCTTCTGAGGAGAAGATCGCTAACTGTGTTTGCATCTATCTAGATCCAATCTTGGGACTTGGTTTCGTAGTGACGATTTTTTTTGTTTTCTACTCTGAATCCCAACAGCAACCCTGATTGTGTTCTTCGTCGTGGAACTTAGGTTTTCTTATTATGGTTTTTTGAGCGTGGTGTTCTTATTATGGTTGTCATAGCTGGTACCGTGTTTTCTCATTTGGATGGTCATTATCTGATACAATTATGTAATGCATGTCTGTTTGAGCATTAATGAAAGTAATATTGGTTTCATTTCATAATTTCTTCAATTTTAAAACTGTAATATACGATACAGTTCTATGACAATAGGATCGTCACCAAGACCGCGACCCCACATGTAAGCTTCCATGTCAGTATCGCCTGGGCCCGCTTGTAAGGCTCCACGTCAACATTTTCTAGGCCCATATGTCAGAACATTTGACCAGTCAAAAAAACAACCACCTTATTAGTGACGGACACGTGAGGCGGTTAAATCACATCCAGACCCACATTAAAAGCAACCACGTCAGCAAAAAAGGTGGGCCCATTTATCGGAAAATTGACCAGGCGAACGAACGTGAATGATAACAGGTGACGGATTACCGTCAACAAAAACGAACTTGCTTGACGTTAAACCAGTATTGGATCACCGTTGTGACCCGTCATGGATGGTAGAACACGTTGACGATCTTAGCGTTGTCACCTAAAAAACGATCTTAGACGACGAAAAAAGTGGTGTTATCATTATTTTCATTTTTTAAGGCGCTTTAGTGACAGATCGATTGACGGAGGTAATCCATCATGAGGGTATCATTATTGACGAAAAATGCTTTACCATGACACAATTGGCCCGTAGATTGATACCGTTCACTTTATAGTGACTCTCTGATCAATGACCAACAGATGGATCTGGCTACCCATGATGGCCCATGTGCTACCACAAATTTACTTTATCGTTTGAACCTTTAATGTTGAGTCATAATCCTTTTGTCTCTACGGTACTTTGTTTGTTTGATGTTTGATCATCGGTATCCCATACCTAGTTCATTCTCGTTACCGAAAATCATATTTACTCGTACTGTGATATTACAACCCCGTGACCTAGTCACATGCTTGCGCAAACTTTATGCTATTATATCACCTAGTGGGTCCAGAGTACTTATCCGTCACTTGGATGGACAAATCTCACTCTAATCCATACTCCTCAACATATCCCTTTGGAGTACCTGAGTTACACCTGTATGGTCACCCTATTACGGTGTGACGGCGGATGCAATCAAACCATCCTCCGGAGATAGCAATTACATATGATCTTTACAGTCTAAGGATCAGGTTACTATGTTACCGACTTATCGCAATGTTGAACTATGTGACTTGATCACATTGCAATACTTTGATATGGGTGTGCGTCCATCATATCATTCTCCTAATGACATAACCTCATTGTCAACAGACGTATGTGTCTCCATGATCAGGAAACCTTGATCATCAATTGCACAATGAACCAGTATAGTAGAGTTAACTAGGGACCTGGTTATTTATATACTACACATGTATTAATGTTTCCCCTTAATACAGTTATAACATAGTATAAAAAATATTATAAACTAATGAAATATGCTAATAAACATACTTTATTATTTGCCTCTAGGGCATATTTCCAACACCAAGGATGGTGGCGGCAAGACTCTCCCTCTGCTGGCGTTTCCTCAGAAATCAGGAAAATGTAAATCTCGCCACGGTGGCTTGGATGAGCCTTAGAGCGCTACTGTGCTCCGGTGGATGCGGTGGCACTGGGGGATCTGGTTGGCGTGGGGTGAGATTGGTGGTGGATGCGGTGGATCTCCATCTTTGGAGCCTCGACGTCTCTACCCTCTTTGATCTGCTCGATTTATGCGGCTCGGAACCGTAGCGGTTTCTAGCCTCGAGTGACTTTTCTCTCCCCTTGCCGGCATGGTGCTCGGTAGGGACGACTACTATTGCTCCGTCAGGTGGCTATGGTTGAGTAGGCGTGGTGTGGAGGTGGGTTGGACCCTGTTGGATATGCTTGAGACGGGTGGGCGTTGGATGTGGTAGATTAGTTGGTGTGGTCGGAGGTGAGGGAGATAGTGCCAAGAGAAAGTTTGTCACTGGCTTTGGTCAGTGCCGGCAACGGTGGTGTCCTTGGGCGTCGCTACCTTCTTGAAGGCATTGTTGAGACGATTTCCTCTTCTCATGTATCGTCCCTTGATCCGAGGGAAACCTCATATCCGTTTCTCTTTCGGACCGGATGATGGTGGCGCCTTGCACCATACCCCTGTTGTGGCCATCATTGTTGGAGTAGGAATTATCCAGAGAGACTAGTGGGGGTTTGATGGTGCTGGTGGTGCGATTTTCTTGGGGTCGACGGTGGTTATTGGGTGGAGTTATTTGGGGGTCAGCGGCGGTGTGCTTCGGGGCCGTAGGGCGGCCATTTGTTTCCCCCTCGTGAAGGTGTCTCACCCATTTGCTAGGCATGCTCAAGAGACCCTCCCATGGCGTTCAATGTGTTGTTGCGAGCTTCGTTCTTCTGGTGATGTCTCGGTTCATCTTTCCTTTTTGTAATGATGCAAGATGCCTCCTCAACTTGCTAATTCTTCTGGATTTTCATGGTGGAGCCCTCAGTTGACGGTGGATGCTCCTGAGTAGTGTCATGGAGCTCGGTACACAAGCCAGTTTGTTGCGCTAGGTAGCTTGCGAAGTTTTGGTATTGTACGTGATCCATGGACAACACCCCACTTCTCTTGTGTCTTTCTTGGTGATGGATCCCCTATTTGCTACCTAGGTCGGGCCTTGTTCTGAACGTTCATAGTTTCTGACCCTCTTTGTCTTTCTTACTTGTACGGTTTTCGATCTAGTTTTCCTCATAAACAGGATTAAGTTTAAGTTTGTGATCCAGTTTTTCTTATAAACTGGATAAAAGTTTTTTTTTGAATGAGATCAAATTCAGATGGGGAGTTCTCTCCCTCTCGTGACGGTTAAAGAAAGGCATATACCGTTGCTTGTGATATGTGATTTCTCAACATAAACGCACACAACACTGTGATCTGTGAGATATGTGAATTGTGATACGTGAGTTCTCGAAATAAGAAAAGTTGATCTGTGAGTTAGATCACCGGATCTTCCAAGATACGCCAAAACCGCTTCTTAACGTCAATTCTGTGCTACAGGCGGCACCTCTTGATTTGCGCAGCACGCGAAAGACTGACGTGAATCGCGCGCGCATCTCCCATGTCCTAGGAAGATCACATCCCCATACCCTCAGCGCAGTTACCAACCACACACACAACACTCCGTGGCAGATCAGATCAGGTGAGATCTCGCAAATCTGCACTGATGATTTAGGCTTAAGCGCCTCCCCGATCCTTTCTTCAACGCATTAAGCAGCCCCGGATATCGATAGATCACACCTGCATCGCATGTAATAATGTACTAGCAGGAGTTAGTACAGTACAACCTGCGATGTCGCGATTACCCCGATGCAATCCGCACGTACACCGATCGAATCACGAGGCCGAGGGGATACAAGTCCTTGCGTAATCTAGGTAGAAATCAGGGCAGGATCCTGATACGATCCCTCCATCCCAGCCTCCCGTTTTTGTATATCCCTGAGGCTCCGCTGTCAGCCTGTCACGAACGTCAACTACACGAGTTGGCGATTTTGTTAGTGATAGAATCCACGCATGATTGATTATTTAGCAACCCAAGATGGCTGGACGTGCATGATGGGATCGAATCATCCATGCTTGCTAGTAGCTATAGCTAGCTGTGAAAGACAGTGATGCCGACGCAAATTGCAGAGCTCGCGACAAGCGTGGATCCCCTTTAAAACACCCTCACCCAACGCGTGGGGCACTATGATATTATCCACGAGCGGCCACCTCCCGCCGGATCGCCGCCAGCAGCCACTGACATGTGAGCCACTTATACCAAATTTAAAATTTCCGCGGGAGGAAAGGCGTCCACGCTCAGTATTTTTATAAAATTTTAATCAATGGCCGCGATCGCGATATCGATCGAGGTGGAAAAAGTCACGTCGTACGTCCTACTTGGCCAGCAGGGAGCAGGCCGCGATCGTTCTTGGAAGCCGGAGATTGGGGCATAGAAAATCGCTGCGGCAGATCGGCCTGAATCTTTCCAAGGATCTCGTCCAGCTAGCGCTCCGTCGACAACGATCGATCGCCCGATAATAAATCAATGGCGTCTGTCCATGTTGGAGTATATATATGCCCGCCCTGCTAGCTGTCGCCATCGCTGGTTTATATAAACGTATTGTTGCATAGCACGCGGGGTGGATACTGTATGGGGAGCAGCAGCATCGACGGCGCCGGCGAGATGTGCTTGGAGGCTGGCGGCGGCGGCGGCGGCGGCGGCGGCAGGGCGGGGAGGCGCGGCGGGAAGAAGGCCGCGGAGGTGAAGGCCGCCAAGCAGCCGCAGCGCGGCCTCGGGGTCGCGCAGCTCGAGAAGATCCGGATGCAGAACCAGATGATCGCCGCGTACCGCTCCGGCATGCCTCCGCCGCCGCCGCAGCAGCAGGTGCCCTACGCCGCTGCCGCGCCCGGTGTACAGGCAGTCGGCGCCACCGCGTCTTTCCAGCCCTATCTAACTGTAAGTACCTGCTTGGAAATCCAAATGCTGCATACACCAGATGATATGTATGTCATGTCATATGTGTCGCTCACCTTTCTGCGCGCTTGTGGTTTCTCAGGGCTGCTTTGAGGCGATGGACCGGAGGATCGCCGACGTTCAGTACAGCCAGTACTACGCGGAGAACCTGCTTCCCTACAGCTCCGGCCGGCCGCCGGCGACGTCGCCGCACTTCGCCGTCCATGACTCCTCGTCGTCGGGGCAGAGGCAGCAGCCGCCTCATGAGTACGACTACTGGACGCGCCACGGCCACGAGTCCAGCGGCCGCGGCAGCGCAGGAAGCACGGAGGAGCTAGATCTGGAGCTGAGGTTGTAGGAAGACGCCACGGTGAGCTTGATAGATCGAAGCGCCTACTAATTGTAATTGAACAAGCATGCATGGGCGAAGCGCCATGCGGGAGAGGTTCAGAGGAACGCCGGCCTTAGAATTAGATGGATCGATTAGCTAGCTATCAAAAAACTGGCGCTACGTACCAGAGTTGGCTAGCTGCTGCTTAATTCGCTGACGGAATGGCCGATGCTTTGGCTTTGGAACTGTGGGATGACTCATAAACATGCATGTAAATCTTTGTTTAACACCTTAATTAAAGGTTACCAGTTTGTAGAGGAAGCATATATGTGTTGTGTAGTTCACTGATTGGGCTCCCATGTGTTTCATAAGTGACTACTTTCAAATTGATTTCTGAGGGTGAAGAAGTGTCGGGGTTGAGGAAGCGGAGTAGTAGGGGCGGTTGGATGCCCATCAGTAGACACACAGCTGGAACTGCACACCCTCATCGCGATTGCAATTGGGGTTGTCACGGGCTGCCAAAATAAGGAAGTGTTTGGTTGTCATCTTTATTTTTCGCTGCATTGCATAGGCTGTTCCAGAGGGTTTGATTGAGCAAACATTTGCGTGTTGTTTGCTTGCCTGCATTGCATCAAGGAGCATTTGAAGCAAGTTGGTTGGTATGATGCAATTATTCTTTATGGATGGAGCAGATGTAACGCAAGGCTGTTTGGTTGCATACACGTGTGTGATCTACTCACCTCTTTGAAATGTGATGGCTTTTCTGTTATAACATTTTCAATTATGCATATAAAAGAATCGAGGCAGCTCGATCAACGACTAAACATAGTAGTTTACAACTTAAAATAGAAGTTCACACAACTAGTAATAAAGATTAAAATTAAACTAGCTCAATCACTTCTCAATTATATCCTTGACCTTGTGAAATTTTTCATTCTTCTTTTGTAGATCAATAATATAACCTACATTCATAGCTTGAAGCTCACTAACTTCAAATCTGAGGAGGCTCAACTCTCTCTTTGGCATCTTCATCACGTCTTACACCTCTTATTTCTCATTGATGAGCATAGCCTTCTCGTGAATGAGAACATCTCTCTCTTGCTTCAAGTCAATAGCATCCTTCTCTAATGTCTGAATTATCTCATCTTGAGACTTGATGATGAACTTTAGCAACTCTGCTTCTGCATAATTATCTAGGTATGCCTACAGAAGATGTTTGCAAATACTCATTATGCATGTCGCTGCTTATTGAATAAGAGAAATGTGGGTCTATGTGCTTACAATGTTGTTGTTGCCTTTGGCCTCGACAACCATGTCAACATCCATTGGCGCAAAACTATAAAAATACAATATGACTACCACATGTAAGATACAATATCACTATGAATTTATCTATCTATCTATCACTATGTAAGATATAATATCACTATGAATCTATCTGTATATCACTACGTAAGATATAAAATTTAGTATCTGTCACAACCCCAAGCTAGGTATGTGCTAGGAATAGCAAGTCCCTTTGCATCATGTGAAAAATTCAAAAAGAAATTCAAAAATGGGGAAAAGAAAAGCCCTGAGAAATTAATTCAAATGGCCAGATAAAAATCTTTTTCCAAAAATCATTTGAACATTTTGAAAATTCCTATAAATGATGCCGATCATTTTAAAAATGGTTTGGGAGCAATCCCATGCTCATGGAATTTTCTAATTTTCAAACAATGCATTGGAAAATTAAATAAACCCCTATTTGATTTAAAATTCAAATAATTTGAATTTTAAAAAGTGTCAAACTTTATAAGTGGCTAGCTAATATAATATGAGAACATATAAAAAGTTTCAGCATTTTTAAAAATGCCTAGCTATTTAATTTTAGCATGGCCAACATATTACAGAAAAGAAAACAGAAAAGAAAAGGAAAAAAAAGCTTACCTCACTTCTGGCCAAACTGAAGCCCCCCAGCCTCCTGGCCCAGCCCAGCCCAGCCCACCTGGGGAGGGCACATGCGTCTTCCTCCCCAGGACAGGCAGGCAGGCAGCACGCCGGCGACCGCCGTGGGCGTGCCAGGCAGCTACCTGCCTCCCTCTCTCTTCCCGTGGCGCCTGGAGACGCCTGGAAGGCCACCGCGTCCACTCCCCCCCTCTCCTGTTCGTCTCCCCCTCGCCCCACGTGAGTTCGTCGACGCCCGAGGAGATCAGCAGCGCGACCGCCATGGAAGCTTGTGGCCGAAGCCCGAGCTAGTCCTCAAGAGCATGTCCTTCGTCTTCACCGTCGTCGTCTACGCCGAGGAGCAGAAGGAATCGAACAGGGGTGCTCTAGGATCGCCACCCCCTTCATCGTCTTCACCTCCGGCCGCCGCACGTTGCCATTCAATTCCGGCCGCCGTGAAGCCTCCCCGAGCGCGCCACTGACTCCGTTGAGTTCACAGTGAGCTTACGGTTCTCCCGAACTACTCGTTCGTCCCCCTCCTCAACTCTAGCCGGATCCGCCATGAACGCAGGAGCACCTCGCCGCCGGGATGCTCGTCGTCGTGCAGCCTTGAACCCTAGAACGCCGAGGCCATGTCTAACTTGCTCCCTGTGCTCCTCTGCTTCGATTGCAACCACGAACGTTTCAAATGGCGCTACATAGCTAGTTCCACCTCGGGCCAGTAGCTCCGCTGCCGCTAGGGCTCGTCGCCGACGACGATGTCGTGCCCCCCAGGCCTTGTTCTTGGTCCAGTTCGAAGCGCGACGCTCAGGGCTCCAAAATGGTGGTCTTGGCGCATCAAGAGGACCACGGGAACGCCGTCACAAAGGACACCGCCGTCTCGGGTGGTCGCCGGAGACACGTCGCCGGCGAACTGACGTGTCCGGCGAGGTTAACCAACTTGGCCCCACCTGCAGTGTCACTGACAGTGGGCCCAGTCCCTCAAATTAAACACGATTTAATTTAAATAAAACGGGGTTAACCCTTGTGACACTGACAAGCCGGACCCACCTGTCAGCCCCCCGCACACGCCAGCATGACATCAGCCTGGCGCAATAAGTCAATTAAATTGATTAAATCAATTACAGAAAATCCAGAAAATAGCCAAATCTTTGGAAATTCATAACTAATTCATTTTAACTCCAAATTGGGAAAATAATATGTCTAAAATTATCAGAAAAATACAAGGAATATGAATATGCAATTTGTTTTCATGTTTGACCATTTTAAAATGGGTGAACAGTAGCAAACATGCATATAGATCCTTTTCAAATTCAAATTTGGAGTGATTTTGCAATTGACTTTGCAACACACTTAATTTGAATGGTTTCAACCCCACATCAGAAAAATTATCTCAACTATACCACATCACTTCATGATCAACATTTTCAAATGAACTTTCATGCATTCAAATGCATTTGAAATTCATCGATAAATCAAATGGAGTTTGAATTTGCATTTCAAATGCAATATACTCCTTTTAAATGGAATGCTCAACACATCAGTACCTTGAACATCACCATTGCAATCTTATTCATGTGATTGTGCATTGTAAATTATGTTGATCCTATGATTGTCATGTTGCTGATAGAAGTGGAGCCGGAATCCGAGATCACCCCCTTCGTTGAAGACCCCGTGACTGAACCCCGTCAGCAAGGCAAGCAAAACCCCCATTGATCATGTCGATAAAATCCCAATTCCCTCTCATGTCTCGCTTATGCATTGTTTAGGATGATCACCATGATAACGTTTCTACCGCATAGTTGAACCCATATCCTTTGCATGACCTATCATGTTGTCACAGTAGTAAGCAAACCACACTCCTAGCAGATGTAGGAGTTGGTTGATATCATGTGGCCCCTGCAACTGTTACTGCTTATTGCATGCTTAGTGATACAACGAGGTTGCTTTTGATGTGAGTCGGGATGATGATAAACATGGTGTTGATGAAAGTGAAATGTGTTGGTGAATCTACCCTAATACAAGGTGAACGATGAGAGGCTGTGTAGGAGTACACAGTGGGTTTTCTCGTTGAACACCGCCCTAAGCTTGAGTTCTTGTGTGGTGATCCAAGGCGAAGAGTACTACCACATGTTGGGCACATGGACCCCCGCTCAACCTACTAACTCACCCCTCCTCAGTTCAATGAGTCGCACTAGTTCTGGTAGGTCTGTGGCACGGTCTGCGAAGTGGAAGAACGGCTATTCAGACCGGCTTGGGACCCTGCACACATCTTCTGGGACCACATCAGTAAACCGGCCGGGTTCACGATGTGGATTCCAGCCCAGATAGGCGTCTCCATTGAATTTGAGTTGATTGTGAGGTAAAAGTTGTGGGAATTATCCTCGCCGGCACCTCTTGAACGGTGTCGAGTACAAAGGCGGTAACTGATAGTTTCATGTGTGTAGCAGTACACCCCTGCAGGGTTAATAAACTATTCGAATAGCCGCGTCCGCGGTTAAGGACTACTTGGAGAGCTGTGCTCGATTATTAGACAACTTGAACTGGATACTTCTAAAACTCGCAAGATAAGCGTGAGTGCTATGGTGTGCTTCTCGTGGGGAAGTCGAGGAAGTAACCATAGTGGTGTAATTGGTTGAAGAGATGTAGTGGACTCGTGTACGCTTCTTACCTCAAGTCTGGTACTCGTAGTTCAGGACTAGCCAAGTCAAAGCTGGCACTTCTGCAAGTGAGACCCCACCATCCCTTTACCTTGATACATGTGCATGAGTAGTATAGTTCCTATGTAAGTCTTGCTGAGTACGACTTTGTACTCACGTTTGCTTAATCTATGTTTTAGATGAACCCACCGACCCTGATGGTGACTTCTACCTGAAGTTGGAAGAATGAAGACTCAGACCAAGACCAAGCTAGTGTAGTCCCAGTCAGATGCATGGTTCCCTCGTGGAGGCCTTGTTTTTAGATAAGGCTTCTCTAAGCCATTTGCTAAACTTGTCTGTACTCAGACCTACTTTGCTTCCGCTTGTCTGTTGTAATGTTGGATCACATGCTTGTGATCTCTGTGTGCACTCTGTAAGAGTTATTAATAAAGATGTATACATTGTAGAGAATTGCAATGATACCTGCTGTTCATACTAGACATGTGTGCTGCGTGTATGTTTATAACATGCATGTCTTAGTATGGGTTTTTGAGACCTTGGTTGTGATCTGGCTGGCGGTCTTTTAGACACCAAGTGGCCCTTAGATGTGCGCAGCTTGGGGCATCGCGATGCGATTGCTCGAGACTCCGTCTCGTGCACACTTTGATGTATGATCGAGCCCGCCCTAGACCCCGACTAAGTGATCGGGCTGGAGTAAGTCTATGTAAGGGTTATAATACAATCGATAGTATGGTTGAGGCGACTTGTCTGTGAGTATGGGAGTTCCCCACCCATATCAATTAGACTTGTGTGCGGACGATGAGGACCCATCTCAGTGGATCATCCGGCCTGAATGGGATGCCCCTCACGTTCGATGCTTTCCGAGAACGTTCTGTCCTTGGCCTTGTCTGCTTAGACAAGTGGGTACGGTTCTCGGCTCTCCATATGATTGTGTTGTAGCGAGGCTTGCATACGCTAACCCCGGGTCCCGACAGTATCACAAATATAGCAAACTAAATCTAAATCTAAATCTAAATCACTAATTCTCATGTAAGAATTTCATCTATCTAAGAATCACTAAATGTAAACCTAAAAATTATATCTATCTAAGAATCACTAATTCTAAATCTAAATATTAAATTCTAAATTAAATCTAGATACTCAAGGTGGGGTCAGGGCAGTGTCGACTGGGCGGTGGCATTGGTGCGGCGGCGATGAGCGGGGTCGGGGCGACACCATGGTGTGTGTGGGGAGGGGAGGCATCGTCTAGTGGCGGTGGGGCGTCGGGGGTGGTAGAGCGATTTCAACGACATATGGAGGGGGAGAGAAAACACGCAAAGTTTGAACGGGGAGGGGTTTTGGGATAGAACTGTGTGGGTTTGCCTAGTTGCTAGATATTTTTCAATGTATATATTATAAGAACATATTATCTCATATATTTTGTGTATTTTGAAATAATTTCTTTTTATATACATTGTATTTATTATGTTGTATAAATATTGTTTTACATGAATATTATTTTCTATCTATATTGTATATATATTATTTAAAATATTTTTATGTATATATTATTAACATGTATTATTTTATTTTTGTATATTTAAAAAATTATTTTTTTATACATTTTTTATATTATGTTGTATATATATTGTTTTGTATTTGTGTTGTATATATATTATTTCATATTTAATAAAAAAATTACTCTCTATTTTTAGTTGTTGGTGATAACCAAATTGGAGTTCTGGGAAGGCGTGAAGGACTAGGTTAGGAGTGTTCCTATTGGCGAGCGGCTCTTCATAGGAGGAGACCTTAATGGCCATGTGGGTACATCTAACACAGGTTTTGAAGGGGTGCATGGGGGCTTTGGATATGGCTGGAGGAATCAAGAGGGAGAGGATGTCTTAAGCTTCGCTTTAGCCTACGACATGATTGTAGCTAACACCCTCTTTAGAAAGAGAGAATCTCATCTAGTGACTTTTAGTAGCGGACAACGCTCTAGCCAGATTGATTTCATCCTCTCAAGAAGAGAAGATAGGCGTGCTTGCGTAGATTTTAAGGTGATTCCTGGAGAGGGTGTTGTCGCTCAACATAAGCTTGTGGTGGCTGACTTCCGCTTTCGGATTCGTATCCAGCGGGATAAGCGCACCAAAGTCGCTAGAACGAAGTGGTGGAAGCTGAAAGGGGAGGCGGCTTAGGCTTTCAAGGAGAGGGTCATGAAGGAGGGCCCTTGGGAGGAAGGATGTGATGCAAAAAATATGTAGATGAAGATGGCGACCTGTGTCCGGAGGATATCTTCAGAGGAGTTTGGGGTAACCAAGGGTAGTGGAGTCGAAGCTAAAGATACCTGGTGGTGGGACGAGGATGTCCAGAAGGATATTAAGGAGAAGAAAGTCTGTTTTCGACGCCTATACCTCGATAGGAGTGCGGACAACATAGATAAGTACAAGGTGGCGAAGAAGACAACGAAGCGAGCTGTGAGCGAAGCTAGGGGCGGGCGTATGAGGACCTCTACCAGCGTTTAAACACGAAGCAAGGTGAAAGGGACATCTATAAGATGGCCAAGATCCGAGAGAGGAAGACGAGGGATGTCGATCAGGTGAGATGCATCAATAACGAAGCAGATCAACTTCTGGTGAAGGACGAAGAGATCAAGCTCTACCATTGAGCTGGATGACTCCTTTGATGAGATGAACAGACGTTTTGTGCGGCGAATCTAGGAGGCCGAGGTCAAGGAGGCTTTAAAAAGGATGAAAGGAGGCAAGGCGATGGGCCCTGACTGTATCCCCATCGAGGTGTGGAGAGGCCTTAGAGACAAAGCGATAGTATGGCTAACCAAGCTTTTCAACCTCATTTTTCGGTCAAATAAGATGCCTGAAGAATGGAGGCGGAGTATATTAGTACCAATCTTCAAGAACAAAGGGGATGTTCAGAGTTGTACTAATTACCGCGGGATTAAGCTAATGAGCCATACAATGAAGCTATGGGAGAGAGTCATTGAGCACCGTGTAAGAGGAATGACACGCGTGACCAAAAATCAATTTGGTTTCATGCCTGGGAGGTCGACCATGGAAGCCATTTTCTTGGTACGACAACTTATGGAGAGATACAAGGAGCAAAAGAAGACCTGCATATGGTGTTCATTGACTTGGAGAAGGCCTACGATAAGATACCGCGAAATGTCATGTGGTGGGCGTTGGAAAAACACAAATTCCCGACAAAGGAAATTACCCTCATCAAGAATATGTACGACAATGTTGTGAAAAGTGTGCGAACAAGCGATGGCGACACTGATGACTTCTCAATCAAAATAGAACTGCACCAGGGGTCAGCTTTGAGCCCTTATCTTTTCACATTGGTGATGGATGAGGTCACACGGGATATACAAGGGGACATCCCATGGTGTATGCTCTTTGCAGACGATGTGGTGCTATTCGACGATAGTCGGGCGGGGGTTAATAGGAAGCTGGAGCTGTGGAGACAGACTTTGGAATCGAAAGGTTTTAGGCTTAGTAGAAATAAACCTAAGTACATGAGGTGCGGGTTTAGTACTACTAACCATGGGGAAGAGGAGGAAGTTAGCCTTGAGGGGAAAGTGGTACCTCAGAAGGACACCTTTCGATATTTGGGGTCAATGCTGCAGAAGGATGGTGATATTGATGAAGACGTTAGCCATCGAATCAAAGTTGGATGGCAAAAGTGGCGCCAAGCTTCTGGTGTTATCTGTGATAAGAGAGTGCCACAAAAGCTAAAAGGCAGGTTCTGTAGTACGGGGATTCACCTGTGATGTTGTATGGCGCCTGAATGTTGCCCAACTAAAAGGCGACATGTCCAGCAGCTAGCATTGATATGTGGTCACACAAGGAAGGATCTGATCCGGAATGATGATATATGTGATAGAGTTGGGGTGGCACCACTTGAAGAGAAGCTTGTCCAACATCGTTTGAGTTGGTTTCGGCATATACTATATCGCAGTCCTCTTGAAGTGCCAGTGCATAGTGGACGGTGGACGAAAACTTTTCATGGGAGGAGTCCGTAAAAGGAGAACTAAGGACTGAGATATCACCAAATATTTAGCTACGGACAGGCGTGTGTCGAAGTTAGCTATCCACGTGCCAGAACCATGACTTGGTTTCGATATCTTATGGGTTTCAACTCTAGCCTGTTGTTTGTTAGGACTGAAAGGCTTTGTTGTTGTTGTTAGAATATTTTTGCACCGATTTATTCTTCTTACCATTTCTTACCATTAGGGGGCCGCGCCAGGGGGGGCGCCTGGGAACCTGGTGGCCCCCCTTTGGATCCCGTTTTGCGGCCTCCGTCATTCTTCTGGAAAATAACCTCCGTCGATTTTTAGGTCATTTGGAGGTCTTCTGATTCAGCAACTTTGTGTCCAATTTTTACCGCTGAATCCTGCGTCTGATGCTTCGGCATTGGAAAGTTTCAAACTGTGTAAAACAAGCCAAAACAACATAAGAATGTCATCATAAGATGAAATATAGCAATGAATAGGGGTGAATTACGATATAAAATAGTGATGCATTTTGGACGTATCAACTCCCCCAAGCTTAGACCTCGCTTGTCTCCAAGCGAATACTGAGCTCGGTAAAACTGTCCACAAGTTTAGAGAGTGAAGTGTCGATAAATAGAATACGGACAAGAAGCATCATGATTTCTCCACCAAACTCTAGCATCCTCAACAATAACCTCAACTCATAAGGCCCTTATGAGAAAGTAATAACAATTATAATCAAAAGTAGGGCTAAGGAAACTCATCAAATCATGGCAAACATATCCTTGGTCAAAGGACAACTAATAACTTTTACTATTGCTCTTTCACTTTATAATGAAACAATTTGAAGATGTTGAAAGAACATGTTATTAGTCCTGAGGTGGAAATGCTAACACAAAGGAAGATGTTTTCTTGGCGTAAGCTTTGTAAACAACTTACTTATCAAATGATAATGTCAACAAGGATATGGCATGACAAAACTTAATGCAGCATTATATGAATGAATCCTTGTCAACATCAAGTGTCTGTTCTCTTTGAGAAAAGAAGGAAGTAGGAAGAAACTGACTCAACATAAAAGTAAAGGACATGCCCTTGTTAAAGGCAAGTAGGGAAAACTCATGTGATATCCTTAAATCAAACAGAATGAGACAAATTTGGGAGGTGCATAGTTTTTATAGCTCAATTACTTCTCAAGCTGGACAAGTTTCGAGGAATGGCTCCCAAATGGAGACGATCACATCCCCTTAATCTCCTTTGTTTATCACTGCCAAAGTTTCTGATTTCTCATAGACCAAGCGTGAAGGAGGGTTTGTTTGTTGTATTATCTTACGAGTTGGGCGCGCTCAGGGCAGCTCCTTCTCGTATTAGGGGTTTACAGATTAGACATGCAATCCCGGGGTAAAACTTGTCCAACTTAAGAAGATCATGAATTACCTACTACTTCCTCATGAGCTTAACAACAGGCACAAAACAGAACATTTTGAACATTTAAGGATAACACATGAATTCTATACTTTTAGGAGTGGTAGTGGAATACCACGCATAGAAAGGTATGGTGGACTCATATGGAAGATATTGGTTTCAGGGTATGGATGCACAAGAAGAAATCTGCTTGGCAAAGAGTTTGGCTAGGAAAGGCTTTGAGAGAACAGAGAATTGATGATGACTTAGATGAAAAGCATATAAATCATAAACATTAAGTTGAGCATAACACATCAAGTTGTCTTCCTTGTCAACATAACACTTCAAGCATATTAACATAAAGGTTTTGGCTATGTCGCTACTTGAGAAAAACATGCATGCTGTTATGACCAAAGCTATGTTTGCCAAAATTTAAATAAAGTTTTCAAATCCATAACTGATATAAAGTCAATACTCCCCATAAGAATCGTCATATAAGGTCGATTGCGTGAAGAGAATACCGAGTGCAACGAAGGAACCAATAGACTTCGCATTTATATTCCATCATAGACGACTCCACACTCACGGATACAAGACTCTCCAAAAAGGAGTGATATACCTCAATGCAAACACCTATTTCATAAGATAACTTCCCTAGACATGATACGACTCTACTTGACTCAAAAAGACTAAGATAAAGATAAAGATACCAGGCACTCCCCCAAGCTTGGAACAAGCCAAGGTGATGCCATTACCCAAGGAGATTGTATTCCTCATTCATGTTCCTGTTGATTCTTCAGACCTATGATGATACGTCGAAGGCTTGGTTTTCATCTTCCAAGATCTCCACTTGTACTTTCAGTACACGGAAATCTTCGCACAGTTGATTGGTGATGCGGTAAGCTTCAGAGATGGTGTAAGTCATACGTTGATATTCAAGTGAAGGGGTCGTTCCTGAGAGGTTAAGAGAAAGATCATAATGAGGTTGGACACTCCCCACCATGAAGGGGTTGCTTGATCTTCCTCCATGTGTTGATGGACCCCCTAGTTGTTGAGCGGTGATAATCTTGACTTCTTCTCTCACGAAGCGCTCCATCTCCGCTTGCCTTGCAGCGATTTCTTCTTCTGTAGCCCAAGCAATGTACTTCCTTCTGGACTTGGCGCAGACATCGCCCCATGAAGTCTTCTCCGCTCGAGCCACAAGAAGACATCTCTAAAAATAGCTTTTTGTCATGGCAGAAACAACTCAAAAATAAAACACACGAAATCGCAAGATATGGTGCCAGGACGATCCGGGCAAATATATAGCAAAAATTTCTGCAACAGAAGGAACGTAACAAGCCAAAGTTGGGTCGGAGACGGACTCCGGGGTGCCCAGGCGGCCTCCCGGCGCAGCAAGGAGGTAGGCCGCTCCAGGGGGCGCCTGGGCCCCCTGGAGCTCCTCTCCGGCTCCGTTTAGGCTTGGAATTTTCCTAATTTTGAAAAAACTCATAATATGGAACTTTTATGGCGGTTCACGATGTTTCCTTAGCGTAATACATACATTTTCTTATGTTGTTCCTGCTGGTGTCTGAAACAGGGCCGCAACATATTCTTCATGATTTGTTGTGTGTATCAAATTTACATCAACATTGACAAGATCTCCCGCCATGTAATTCTTGAGTATTTGTCCATTCACAACTTGAGGTTTGGTGCCGTCAAAATTGTTAATCTTGATTGCACCGGAGCGGTAAACTTCTTCGATATGAAATGGCCCTCCCATATGGAAAGTAATTTACCCAGAGAAAACCTGAAATGAGATCTAAACAACAAAACTTTATCACCAACATTAAATTCTCATTTCAAAATCCTTCTATCATGCCACCTTTTTATCTTTTCCTTGAACATTTTAGCACTCTCATAAGCTTCACTTCTCCACTCATCTAGAGAATTCAAATGCATGAGGCACTTCTCACCAGCTAACTTTGGGTCAGCGTTAAGCACTCTAAAAGCCCAGAAAGCTTTGTGTTCTAACTCTAATGGCAAATGATAAGCTTTGCCATAGACCATCTTATAGGGGGACATGCCCATGGGGTATTTGTAAGCAGTTCTATACGCCAACAAAGCATCTCCTAACTTCTTTGACCAGTCCTTTCTAGAACAGTTAACTGTCTTTTGTAAGATCAACTTGATCTCTCTATTGGTGAGCTCAACTTGCCCACTAGTTTGAGGATGGTACGGTGATCGTACTTGGCTAAATCTTTTCTAAAAGATCCATGCATGAAGTGTGATCCTCCATCAGTCATGAGGTACCTTGGTACACCAAACCTAGGGAAAATTACATCCTTGAGAATTTTCAAAGATGTCTTGTGATCAGCACTCTCAGTGGGGATTGCTTCAACCCACTTGGTTACATAATCTACAGCTACTAAAATGTGAGTGTACTTGTGTGAAGGAGGAAAAGGACCCACAAAATCGAAACCCCAGCAATCAAAAGGCTCAATCACTAGAGAGTAATTCATAGGCATCTCATTCCTCCTACTAATATTACCAACTCTCTGACACTTATCACAAGATAAAACATAATTTCTAGCATCTTTAAAGAGAGTAGGCCTATAAAAACCTGATTGGAGAACCTTATGTGCGGTCCTCTCACTGGCATGATGTCCTCCATAAGGACTATCGTGACATTGTCTGAGAATGTCCTTCTGCTCGTGTTCCGTTATGCATCTTCTAACGATCCCGTCCGGACCTTCATTGAAAAGATGAGGGTCATCCCAAAAGTAATGCCTCAAATCATGGAAGAACTTCTTCCTTTGCTGAAATGTTAAACTTTAACAACAACTAGTTGTTCTCTGGAAAACTGTCGTTGACTGGAATGGGATCATGCGGTATATCTTCCATCCTTGAAAGATTGTCGGCCACCGGATTGTCTGCTCCTCGCCTATCAACAATCTGCAAATTAAATTCTTGAAGAACGAGTACCCACCTGATGAGCCTTGGTTTGGCATCCTTCTTCTCCATAAGATACTTAAGCGCATCATGGTTAGTATGAATAATAACTATAGAAACAACAATATAAGGTCTAAACTTATCACAAGCAAACACTACTTCTAAGAATTCCTTCTCAGTAGTAGCATAATTCTTTTGAGCACTATCAAGGTTTTTTTTAGCATAATGTATAACATTCAATTTCTTATCAACCATTTGTCCTAAAACAGCTCCAATAGCAAAATCACTAGCATTACACATAATCTCAAAGGTTAATTTCCAATCAGGTGGTTGTACTATAGGAGCAGTTATTAAAGCTTTCTTAAGAACTTCAAAGGCTTCCTTACAATCTTCATCAAATAGAAAAGGAACATCCTTCTGGAGAAGATTAGTGAGGGGTCTCAAAGTCTTAGAAAAGTCTTTAATAAATCTTCTATAGAAACTAGCATGACCGAGAAAACTACGAATACCTTTGACGTCACTTGGATAGGGCATCCTTTCAATAGCTTCAATCTTCGCCTTGTCCACTTCAATTCCGCTCTCGGAAATCTTGTGTCCAAGAACGATCCCTTCATTAACCATGAAGTGGCACTTTTCCCAGTTTAGAACTAAATTTGTATCCTCGCATCTCTGCAAAACTTTATTAAGATTGTGGAGACAGTAGTCAAAAGAAATTCCATAGACGGAGAAATCGTCCATGAAGACTTCCACAATCTCCTCACAGAAACCATGAAAAATAGCAGACATACATCTCTGAAAAGTAGCAGGTGCATTGCATAAAACAAAAGGCATACGCCTATAAGCATAAGTACCGTAAGGACACGTGAAAGTGGTCTTCTCTTGATCGAAAGTATTGACATGAATTTGAGAGAAGCCAGAGTACCTGTCGAGATAACAAAAGTGGGTGTTTTTGGACAACCTCTCTAGCATTTGATCAATGAAGGGCATCGGGTAATGGTCCTTCCTGGTCGCCTTGTTCAACTTCCTGTAATCAATACACATTCTATATCCAATAACAACTCTTTGAGGTATTAATTCATCTTTATCATTAGGAACAACAGTCATACCTCCTTTCTTAGGAACACAATGAACTGGACTTACTGATACGCGAGAGATGATAATTGCATCTCGCCCTTCGTTGGTTACCCCAAGTGGAAGGTGAGATGCAGCGTAGCGGCAAGTTTCCCTCAGTGAAGATACTGAGGTTGAGAGTATCGACCAATAGGACTCCGATAATGATAAGTAGGTGGTTCGGCAAGTGATGCGCCGTCTGAAGATAATCACTTGCTTCTCCTGGACCTGCACACAACACAAATAACTTTTCTCCCAACGAAGTTCAGAGAGGTTGTCAATATCTACGGTCTTGTTGTTTACAAAGGATCAAAACACAAGGGATAATGATAATGATAGCAACTGAAAGTAAAAACAGAAAAGTAATGAGCGTGTAAACATCGATGAGATTATGGACCGGGGTCCCGTGATGTTCACTAGTGATGTCTCTCTCCCAAAAGGCGATAAAACTGCTATGTGAGGTAAACACATTACAAAAGGGAAATTGACAGGAATACAAACGCACCGCAATGCTAACTATGCTACAAAGAAAGGAAGAGGCTCAAAAGCATGGGCAGTATGCCAAAATAAGTAGACCGAAATCCAACTACAGCTACTACTAATCATTCACCTTGAGATATCTATCCATAACATCTCCCTGGTATTAAGTTGCGAGCCCCACCCAAAGTGTAAACCCAAAGCAACAGACAACTGCATTAAAAAGCCCCTTGTGTAAAGTAAACAATCCTTGCAACCGCGGTTACAAGAACCGTTGTTTTCCCCCTTGTGGCAACAGCACATCCCCTAGACTCATGTTTCTGTCACTCAAGCGTGTCATCAGGGGGCATGAACCCAAAATCGAGCATAACGTTCCCTCTTGGAGTTACTACCTACTACTTCGCCAAAGCAATAAACAACAATGGAGAACATGAAAGAATTACTTAGGAACAAAAATATAAAAGATAAGAACCAAATATATTACTCTATCACAATCTGAACATAATCTCATAATCCATCAGATCCCATCAAACTCAACATAGCAACAACAGAAAGATTACATATGTGCCTCGATCATGTAGGGCAACTGTAACACCCTCAGTTGCCTGTAACAGTAATCATCATCACTGTTGACTATCACTGTTTGTTAATCACTGTTATCCCCTGTCCTTAATCAAACTTTGCTTCTGCTCTTTTCAAACCATGCTGGTTGGTAATCATAACACAAAGCATAATGCATTTTGCTCATCATGAAACCAAACCCTAGTTGAAACTACCTCAAATGGAAATTAAAACAAAAGTGCTCAAATAAAGTTTAAAACCCCTACTTTGGGCATTTAATAATTAAAAGAAATACCTAATGATTTTATTTTACTACAAAAACTTTTGTGGAACCTTAGTAATATGTAAACCTAATTTACAAACCCTTCAAAAATGCCTAGGTTAGCAAAACAAATACAAAGTACAGAAAACAAAAAGGAAAATAAAAACAGAAACAAAGAAACTAATCTACGCCCAGGGCGATGGCCCAGCCCACCCCGGCCCGTCTTCCACCTCCCACCTGCCACCATCCCATCGGCCACCTGCTCGACGCCATGCCGCCGCCGTGGCCGTCTCTGCCACTGGAGCCCCCCTCCCTCACCTGCTCCCTGCGACCGGGGAGGCGATAAGGCCAACCCCAGCAGCTCCCTAGACACGCCCCCCCCTCCATTCCCCTCCTCCTCCTCTCGCCATCGCCAGGGAAAGATCAGCCCGAGCTCGCCGTCGCCATGACCGCGCCCACTCGCGGCCGGCAAGCTCCCTAGCCCTCGAAGCCGTGTCCACCGGGTGCGCCGTCGTCGACTACGTCGACTACTGCGACGAATTCAAGCCGGGAGCACTCCCTCGCCTCGCCCGCGTCATCGTTCCCCATTCCGGCCGCCGTGATCCCGCCGTCGATTCCGGCCTCGTCGAGCCTCCCCGAGCCCACTGCCTCCCACTACGTGCTCACGGTGAGTGTGGCCACCACCTCCAACTCCCCGCTTCGCATCCCTCTCGCCGTAGCTCGAGTCGCCATTGGAGCCCGAGCGTCTGCTCCGCCATTGTTGACGATGCCGAGCTCACAGGGCCTCCTAGCGCGCGCTTGTGACACCTTTGTACTCCCCGTGCATCGTAGGTTCGATTCCATCCACTTGCGCGTTCGTTTTCACCCCGTAACCCCGACTTCCATTTTGACCCGAGCGCTGCCTCCGCCATTGCCGACGGCGAGCTTCACTCCGACCACCCCCGACGGCGCCACCACTTGGAATCGACGCGGCGCTGTCTTCCGGTTCTAACGCACCAGATCCCATGGCGAATGGTGCCCCCTAACCCGATTCCGACCCCCTCCCGTGGCCTCCGCCGTGCTGGGCACGCCAGCGTTTAGCCGCCGGTGCCCCCTGACGTGGCACCCCTGGGGCAACCCCCCTGGGTCGCTGCCAGTGGACCCCCTGGTCCCAGTTGACTGGGTTGACCAGTCAACTGTGCTGACTGGGCAACCCCAGTCACTGACAGGTGGGTCCCCCTGGAATAATTAAACTAAATGATTTAGATTAATCAGATAATTAAAATTCAGTCACTGACATGTGGGTCCAGGGGTATTTTCTAATTTAATTAAGTGTTTTATAAATAACAGAGGCTGACATGTGGGTCCCACATGTCAGCACTGTTCTGGATAATGTTGTGGATAATGTTTTGGATAATGTTTAAATGAATAATAAAAGAAATCCAGAAAATCATTTAAATTGATTTAAACTTCGAAATTCAATAACTTTTAAACCGTAACTCGGATTCAAAAACTTTATACATGAAAATTGATCAGAAAAATATAACGAATACGAATACGCTATCTGTATGTCTACCACCCCCCTCTAACACAACGAACATCGAACCCTCCCCCTCCGGACCGGCGGTCCGATAAACTGTCCGGTACTGTTAGAGTGCCCGGATGAATTTATTCCGAACACGAAAGTTGTTTGGAATGGATCAAATAGCACGGATACACCCCCCTTATGTTGTTCCGATAACCACGACACCTCTGGCTTGATCCTTCCCCCTCCGGACACCCTGTCCGGTAATCACCCGGAGCCGGTAGTTCATCCTCAGATGAATTTCCGCTCCGAGCATATTGCATTGCACTGCGTTAGAACACCGATAACATTTCATCTATCATGTCATGCATATGTTTGTATATTATTGCTGTGTATTTACTGCTTCCCCCCCCCTTAATCTTTGGTAGACCCCGCTGCTGCCGTCGACTACACCGCTGCTGAGTACGACTACTTCGTCGACGACCCTACTACTACCGTCGAGCTTGCAGGCAAGCAGAGCCATTCTCTTCCCCAGATATCGCCTATCTTTCCGTACATTTCTTGCACTAGGCATTGTTACTGCTGCTGCTACGTTTACAATCCTATTCAATTGCATAGCCTGATTTTTGTCGCCCTTTGATGTGCCTTCCTTATCCTATGCTGCCTATTATTATAATTATGCCTTATTCAGCAGTGAGCCCTGCGCATTGTTAGCTAGGATTAGATAGAGGGTCGTGGTCACTCAGGGGAGTGAACGCGGATACAAATATTATAACTGCACAGGTACGGTACAATGCAGACACCGCCACAGGCCCTACCTGGGTTATGCCTAGTCACCTCAAGTGTGAGCTATCAAGGAGTAATCTTTGTACTCCACTCGAGGCTGACTTTGTCTTACCGCCATAGGGTTTAGAGTAACGGTTGTCCTAAAGGTAAGCAGTCGGGCGACCCAACGGTGCCCGCGAGAGGTATTGCGACGGGACGACAGGGAGGGCACGACCAGTGTACCGGTGTGCGAGGCCCCAGATCGTTGGCCGCGAGAGTTACCAAACCACGAAAGTCGAGCTCCTCCAGGAGCACACGCGAGACAAGGTAAGGAGACGGTTCACCTTGTTGGTAACCGCAGTGACTTGGTGGGACGACAGGGCAGGCACCGATGTACTGGTGGTCCTGGCTGCTGTCGTTGTCCGCGGGTCGGTTAAGTCGAGGCAACGATAACGGTTGTCACGCAGGTTAATTAAAATGCTAAATGGTTCAGTGAATGTCTTGAGTTGGCTATATGCCATGTACGCACTACCTACCCGTGGGATTACGAGTATGGGCTCCTCTGCTTCTTAGTGTCGTCCGAGGACTCTTCAGACGTCAGCAGTACTGCAGGCTGATTGCCGGGAAGTGGTGTTGTCTTATTTGCCGCGGCGTGTGATTTTTATTTGCTTTGATTTAACTTCACCGGCCAGTCACGCACCGTGCAGGAGTACGTTTGGGTTGGGGTCCAAGGCCCAGCGTACTTAGGATTTAGACCGGCGGATGACCTCTCTGTTGAGTTTGAAAGATGGGCTATGAAGTGTCGGATAGCCTTGGTGGAGCGTTCCCTAACAAGGTTCCCGCCACCCTGGAGATCCGTGCGTGTAGCGTAACACAAGTGCACCCCTGCAGGGAAGATTGATCTATCGATAGCCGTGTCCACGGTAACAGGACGCTTTATGCTGAAGCTGGATCTTACCACTAGAAACTATTATTATTAAACTGTATGGTTCCGGGTTTTCTTCCTCGCGGGGATGTCGAGGAGGTGAACTCGAAGGCATAGTTAATTATGATTACAACTTATTATTATACAATGCTGCAGCAACTTCTGCTGCATTGTTACTTTCATTTCTGTTATATAAACTGTTGGCTGATTCTTACCTCATGCTGCAAGACATCGTCGGAAGATGCTAGTCTTCGTTAGGCCTAGCTTCTTACCCTTGCTCTGTATTTCTATCTTTCAGTCCACTATATACAGCATCTTCTTTCCGTTGATACAATGCATAATGCTTAGTAGCAGACGTAAGACTCGCGGGTATACTAGATACTCACCTGCTTTATTTCCTTTACTGTTTTGCCTGATCGGCCGCTGCAGCCGACGTTGGAGCCCAGGAGCAGGAGTACCCCGGAGGCGCCTACTACGACGTCGAGTTCCCCGTCGACCAGGAGTAGTTCGGTGGATCCCAGGCAGGAGGCCTCGCCTTTTCGTTCTGTATCTCTGATGTGGTTTGTGCTAGCCTTCTTAAGGCAAAACTTGACTAACTATGTATGTACTCAGATATTATGACTTGTATGACTTATGTATTCGGGTCCGCGTGACCCCCTCTATTGTAATATATTTGTTTATCCTTTTGTGTTTAGTGTTGTGCTGTGATATTATCACCGTGGCACCCTAATCTCAGCCGTGTACCCTATGTGTATGATTACTGTACACGGGTTGATTTTGGGGGCGTCACACAACTCACGAGGTCTAAACCATGAAGAACAAAGAGGGAGGAGAACATCACATAGCTACTGATCACGGACCCATGGTCCAAAGGAAACTACTCACGGCACATCCGTGAAGCGTGCCGGGAAGAAGTCTGTTGGCACTCCCGATCTTGGAAGCGCGGCGGCGGCGGAACAGAGGCGAGATCGCGAAAAAGGGTTTTGTCTTCGTGGGTTTCGCGTCATGAGGAATAAATAGGAAAGGGGGGCAGCCCGGGGGCCCACCAGGAGTGCAAGCGCCCCCTTGCGTGGACAGACCCTAGGCCGCACCAGGTGGCCGCCTGGGTCCCTGGTGGTGGCCCCCGGCCCTCCTTCGGGGTTTCGGAAGCTTCCGTTGCGCTGAATTTTTTATCCGATTTTCCCGAATTTTTGGAGCACTTTTAATATGGGAGAAACCTGGAATAGAAAAACCAGCAAAAAACAGGAACTGGCACTGTGGTGCACTAAGTTAATAAGTTAGTCCAAATATGATCAAAAGTGTATGAAAGTGTATCTAGATCATAGAAATATCACACAAAACATGCATGGAGCAAGCAGAAATTATAGATACGTTTGGGACGTATCAACATCCCCAAGCTTAATTCCTGCTCGTCCTCGAGTAGGTAAATGATAACAAGCATAACTTCTATGGTGACATGCTAGCAACCATATAAGAACTTTGAAAAGTAAAGCAACCAAGGTATGTGATTCAATTCAAGTCATAACATGCAAGAGTCTATATTAGCATTGAAACAAGTAACAAAAGAACATTAGGTGCAAGAGCTCTCGCTGTCCGTGACTCGAATGTCTCCAAATGGTGTTTGCGTGCAAGAAGGGGGATAGGAAATACGAGAAAAAGTATTTTTGTTGAGAAATAAATCTACTAAAGTTTCACACTTGGTCTTCTTTGGAATCTTATCTTGACTCGTCCCCAGACCACTAGCCAGGTACAAGTCAATTTGATCCAATCCTTTTCGATATTTTGAGCACTCATGCAATGGACGAGCGTAAGCACGAGAGTTGACACTTAGGATGGCGAAAAGAGAAATATGGTGGAGGAGGAAGACAAAAAGGTGAGAAAGGCTCACATCAATGAGGACAATCATAGGCGAGAAGGCCAAATGATAGATATGATGTGAGGAGTAGGGATTGCCATGCAAAGCATGCACATATGAGCTAGAAACCTCGCCAATGGAACTAGTGGGATGCATCTTACTTGTTCGCTCATGAAGACCTAGAGCTCTTTTGAGGAGGCTCATCCTTGGAATATGCAAGCCAAGTTCTATAGTGTGAAGTTCCCCACATAGCTATATGCATGAGTGATCATCTCTATGGAGTACAAGATAAGAGGGAGTACTAGTGTGGATCTTTCAAAAGGATAGTAGTGTTGCCCCTTTCTCTCTTTTTATTTCTTTTTCTCCTTTTCTCTATTTTTTTGTATTTTTTTGGTGGTCTCAATGGCTCTTTCTATTTAACTCTCATTTGTCCTCTTTGGGATCTTTTATTTTGTCCACTTTGGGATCTTTTCCTCACTTAAGGGCAACACTCTAATTTACAAGAGGTTATAGAAGATCTTTCACACCTTACAAGGTACTCAAACATAAAGAAGATGTAGCTATCATGATGTATGCAATGTATGTCGCTGCTAGTGTAGCAGGAACATGTATGACATGAAGATCAAGTCATGAAGAGGTGGATGTTGCATGGCAATATATCTCGGAAAGGCTATGGAAATTCCTTGATATGTAGTTATGGTGGTTGTTTTTAGGAAAGATATAAGGAGGTTTATGATGACAGAGCGTATCATGCCAAGGGTTTGGATGTACGGGCAAAGGTGTACGCCAACTCTCAGAGTAAGAAGAAGGCAATGCACGGTATGGAAGAGGCTAGCAAATATGAGGAGGTGGAAGTGCCAACTTTCAATACTTACATTAGTCCGAAGAACTCATGCGCTTATTATCGGTAACTATCAATCTAATAAGGAGGTTCACACAGAGGCAAGTACCCTGAGGAGGAGTGTATGGGGGTTTGGTTATCCTTGCGCATCCTCGATTCATGGTACGTGAGTGTACTCTAATATTCGATCCCTCCAAAGATTAGTGATCCATCTAGTAGCTAGAGTTCTCAACTAGTTTTGTAGGTTTTGAAAATACACATGGATTGCCCAAAATACGACACCTATCACTAATAGGCTAGAGCTCTTGACATCAAAAGTTCAAACATTACTCACATCAATACCTCAAAACTATTGCAAGTTACTACTAAAATTAAATAGCAACCTCAATTACCTACTTTCAAGACAAGACACAACTCAGTGCAACAACCAACTCTCTTAACAAGATAAACATGAAAACTAAAGAGAGTTCCAGCAACAAACTAAAAAGAATCCACGGCTCTTGCTAAAGACAAACTAAAACTAAACATGGCAGTAGCTACGAAAAAGATAAAGAACACACAACAGTAAAAAGATAGGCATGAAAAATCCTATGATGTGTTCTAGATTGGAGTGGAGCGTGTTTCTCTCCCACACAAAGTAAGATGGGGTCTAACTTGTTATGAACAGCAAGCAAAGCTAAAGAAAACTAAAAATAAAACCTAAGAGCGGGACGCTCCAAGCATAGCACATAACGCATGAAGTGATAAAAATATAGTGAGACGAAGGACGAACTGATGATTATTGATGGAGAAGGGGATGCACGGGGGCATCCCCAAGCTTAGACGCTTGAGTCTCCTTGAATATTTATTGGGTATGCATGGGGGCATCCCTAAGCTTGAGCGCTTGACACTCCCGGATCTTCTTTCATCATCTTCCATCGCACACTTGAAAACTTCCTTCATACATAACTCATCATAAGCTTATTAGAGAGGTTAGTACCCTTAAAAATAATTTTCCCCCACCGGATATAAAGATATTCGTGAAGAGCTACTGTTTCTCAAGATTGCCAAAATGTTTTTGCTAAGGAAAAGCAAGCTTAAGGTTTGCAAAAGTAAGGAGAGGCAAAACGTGGCAGAATCTGTGAAAAACAGGACGACAGGTAGTAGAGAATTTTTTTGGGGCACTTCTGCAACTCAAATAAAAAACTCAGAACATACCAAAGTTTCTCAATTGTATAGAGCACGCTGTGTAAAAAATTCAGCTAAAAAAGATGAACAAGTAATTTTTTACGATTTTTTTCCATCAAGAAGACATAATTTGTTTTCTGGACAGCATGTCACAACTTTTGCTTCCCTTATCATAAGAGGCTATAACTTGGCACAAAGCTTGAAAATAAAGATACAATGATGTTGCTACAGTAGTAAAAATCATTAATACCATTAAAAATAGAAGTAAAAACATCTTGGGTTGCCTCCCAACAAGCGCCTTCTTTTATGCCTTTAAGCTTGGCATAAGGCAAAAGATCAAGTGGTATCATTCGAATCATCATCAAGATCATCAAAAAGCTCTTAAATTGTACAACTAGTCTTAAGAGGTCTTTCAAATAAAGGCCTAATGAAGATACTTCTAGGGATAAAACCAAAAGGAGGAAAATCAATGGGATTTTCATTTATAAATTTATCAAAAAGAGGTATTTCTTCCAGAATTTTCACGGTTTCAACTTCGTTGGCAACGGGTGACTTAATTTTTGGGTCGGGGAACCTTAGGGACATAATTGAACTTAAGTTCCTTCTTTGCCGGAGTCTCTACCTTTTTTGGTTTGATTGATGAGAAAGTAGTTCCTAGAGTATTAATAATTTCCTCAATCTTATGAATCCTAGAAGGATCCATATCATGGAATTTGATGGTCTCCAAATTTTTAATAATTTTAAGCATGGAGCTATCAAGCCTATTCAAATTCCCTTGAATCTTGCGATATAATACATTTATCCTAGTTATACTTGGTATTTTTAACTCTATCTTTTCAAGTTTTTTCATAATGTGAGCTAGAGTTATATCTTCTTGTATGCTAACAACAGGGAGATTTCCAACAAGATTTTCAATAATATTAAGAGACTCCCAAATTGGGGCTTCTAGGAAATTCCCGTTGATAGCAGTATCTAATATGAACCTATTCCAAGGAGTAATCCCAACATAAAAATTTCTAAGCAAGATAGTAGTGGATTACTTCTTGGTGGCTCTTTTTTGAAAATCATTAATTCTATACCAAGCATCTTTTAAACTTTCACCACCTTTTTGTTTAAAGGTGAGAACTTCTGTCTCAACAAAGGCAAAAGGACCAGACATAATGACAGCTACTAGCAAGATAAATATATTTTTTGTATGATTTTTGTTATAAGACACAAAGATAAAAACTGAAAGGTAAACTAACAAGACTAAAAAGCAAAGGTAAAAGGTAGTGGGCAACTCCCCTATCTTAGCACTCGGAGTCCCCGGCAACGGCGCCATAAATTTGCTTGTAGGCGAGAGATGATAATTTCTTCTCGTCCTTCATTGGTTACCCCAAGTGGAAGGTGAGATGCAGCGTAGCGGCAAGTTTCCCTCGATGACGATACCGAGGTTGAGAGTATCGACCAGTAGGACTCCGATAATGATAAGTAGGTGGTTCGGTGATGGCGTGGAAGTGATAATGGCTTCTCGCCCTTCGTTGGTTACCCCAAGTGGAAGGTGAGATGTAGGATAGCAGCAAATTTCCCCTATGTAGAGATAGGGTTTGTCTCCCATAGAATTCTGGCGATGATAAGTAGGTGACAGCGGCACAACTGACGCGGACCTGCACACAACACAATTAACTTTGCTCCCAACGAAGTTCAGAGAGGTTGTCAATCTCTCCGGTCTTGTTGTTTACAAAGGGTCAAACACACAAGGGATAATGATAATGATAGCATCTGGAAGTAAATAATGAAAAGTAAATGAGCTTGAAAACAATGATGAGAATATGGATCGGGGTCCCATGATGTTCATTAGTGATGTTTCTCTCCCAAAAGACGATAAAACTGCTATGCGAGGTAAACAAATTACATACGGGCAATTGACAGGATTATAAACGCACCGCAATGCTAACTATGCTACAAAAGAAATGAAGAGGCTCATAAGCATGTGCAGTACGCCAAAATTGTTGGGAATGTGCCCTAGAGGCAACTAAAATATGTTTTATCGAGCATATTCCATTAGTTCATAATACGTTTGATACTATGCTATAACTGTATTAAGCGGAAACATTAATACAGGTGTGGTATACAAACAACCAGGTCCCTAGTAAACCCTAGTATACTAGTCCATTGGGCGATTGATGATCAAGGTTTCCTGATCATGAGACAATGGCGTCTGTTGACAATGGAGTCGTATCATTGGATAATGATATGATGGACATACACCCACCAGAAGTGTTGCGATGTGATCAAGTCACATAGTTCGACATTGCGATAACTATAACGTAGTGACCAGATCCTTAGACCGTAATAATCATACGTAATTACTGTCTATTAGGATGCTTTGATTTGTATCCCACCGCCTGACTGAAATATGCTGGCTATAACGTTGCACTTTGGGTATTCCGAAATAGATGGTTGATAAATATGCAAATAGATCAAAGCGGGATTTGTCCATCCGTGTGACGGATAGGTACTCTGGGCCCACTCGGGGATGTTACATCATAAAGTTTGAAAATGTGTGACTAGGTCACGGAGTTGTAATATCACGGGAACGAGTAAACTTGTTTGTTGAGAACGAGGACGAACTAGGTATATTGGATACCGATGATCAAACCTCGGACAAGCAAAGTACCATAGGACAAAGGGAACAGGCACACGGTTAACGGATCCAACAGCGATTGAAGTTCATTCGATGGAAGCGCAGGGGCTATCAAGGATTGTAACCAGGTCCAATTGACTCGATCATGTCTGCTGTTTCCCGGACCGTAGGGTGTTACACTTAAGGGTACTCGACGCAGTAAGGATTGATTCAGGATCACCGGAGAAATTGGAGAGAACACCGGAATTGTTTCGGTGATGACCGGAATTGGTCCGATGAAGGCCGGAAGTTGTTCCGGGTATTTTGAAAGGTTCAAATTATATTTAATAATGTTTAATTAATATTTAATTATTTAATTATCTGAATTAAATATTAAAATATATTTAAATATAATTAAAAATGAATTAAAAGGCATATGGGCCTCATAGGGCCCATTAGGGGGAGAGGGAGTCCTCCCCCATGGGCCATGGCGCCATAGAGGGGCCCACCCCCTTTATTCATGGCGCACCCCTCTCCCCTTGGGATTAGTCCCACCCCGGAAGTGGAGGGGGGGTGGCACCCCTCCTTGCCCTATATAAGGAGGGGTAGAGGTGCCCTTTTAATCATGATATTTTTGAGATAAGTTCTCATCTCTCTCTCCCTCCTTTCTCCTTCCTCGAGTGGACTCCCCTTGTTTGGAGTCTACACTTGGTTGGGGATTTCTCCACTATACGCACGTCGTCGTGCTGCTGGAATCGGGATCCGAATCCATCTTCTTTCCGCTGCTCTACTGGTTCGGAGCCCGGAGGGACGTCGGGTATACTCTATGTGTATAATCCCGCGAGGCACTACACTTGTGGTGCTACTTCATCGTCGTGGTCGTATCGCGAGGTCTTCATCGACAACGTTCCGACGGGGACATAATCCCGTCATCGATCTACAAGGATTGGGTGGCTGCAGGAGTCATCGTGGATCTGCGCGGCATCGGGGATTGCCGGTACGACTACACCAACCGCGTTCATGCGGGAACGTTTCCCGCTTAACGGACTACATACTGGTATGTGATCTATTTATGTCCGTTACTTACATCGCCATAGCATAGGTCTTGGGTATGGGTCTCGTAGGTTATGAAAAATTTGTGTTTTCTGCCCCGAACCCCAACAGTGGTATCAGAGCAAGGCTATGCGTAGATGTATTGTACGGATAGAACACATCTAGTATGTGGGCATCAATTCTCCAATTGTTACCCTCTCACGTGTACTCATTTAGCATTGCGGCAATGTTTGATGAAGCGGCCCCCGACCGACCTTACGCGTTTACGCGAGACTGGTTCCACGCTTGACATATGGCTTGTACCATATAAAGTGGTTGGGGGGTGTCTGTCTCTCTGCATTAGCGATGCGAAGATGTTTGCAACGGAGGGCCCCGACAGGGGTGTAATAGAGACAATTGTAGATTGGTGTTGTGGCTTGTTTTCGCAGGATACAAAGCGGTTCTTTTCTCGAAACCCCTAGCAGCCACGTAAAACTTGCAAAAGATAAAGTAGAAAGGCGTTTTCAACTTTAATTTGCATGTCGGGGGGAATCATAGCATGTATGATTTATACTGTTGCATCCTGTTTTGCTAATATGTTAGATATACGACGGTAACATAATAGGATGATCCCTCACTAAAACCAACATAGTGTCCTTACCCTAGTGAGCACCACCTGGAAAGTTCTACATTATGGAGGCACCACGTGTCACACGTGTGTCAAACATTTTTTCGTTCACATGAGTGGGTGTAGCAAGCCTGGCATATGTATATGATATGGCCTTGCATGCCACAGCAACAAATCACATAGGGTGTGGTGGCGAGCCTGGCATATGTATATGATATGGCCTCGGGACACAAGAGACCGAAAGGTCGACCATGAGTCACATGGATGCTGTGATTGGCATGATGGCCTACCTTGAACAACATACCGATGGCCGTGACGATCGGGGGATGTATGGTGTTCAAGGATCGTGTAATCACTTTGAATAAACTATGAGGGATGTTTGTCTGAGTGGGAGTTCCAGAATTGTTTATGAAACATGAACTCCATATTATGAACTTAATCTTCATGTCTTAGCAAATATCATTGTAGATAACGTCATACCAATGTTTAGAACTATGGCTCTTTTAGTATAATAGAACTTAAGGTAAATGGGTCTTACTTCATTGATGTGTACCAACACCATTAGAGACATACTCATTAGTAATGACTTGCTAAACATAATACGAAGAACTGCTAGGAGATACACCTGACAACTCCGTAATCAAGGAAGATGATGATGAGTATCGCACTCACCGTCACTTATGAATGACTGTCCAATACACCATAATTCATTCTATGGAATCTGAATTGTGAATGCATGTTAACCAACACGTATGACGTGCTAGGTGAACTTGAAAGAACTTGGTCACAAATCAGAGTAATGGAATATGAGTATATGGACGTGGTTTCTTTCAACTATGGTGGAAGGAACAACCTGCTGAGAAAGTCACTTGGAAAATGTATAAGATACATGGAACACCTTGTGTATAACTTGGACTACTGAATGACTGGTTACTTTGCGATAACTGGGGAGTTGCATCCGCTTCCTCCCAGTTACAAAGACCATGTCTGGACTATGTTATGAAGGAGAATCGTTCACCTGTCATGAGGTCATGGTTAAAGTTAAGAACTTTAAGAGTAGAACCAATGCAGGAATGGTCATTGACGGAGAAGGTATATTTGATATACGAGTTATAAATGTCTTTCCCACAAAACACTAATTGCGGTTGATTAAGTATTCGATTCTTGAACTTACTGCTTGAGAGTGACTTGGAAGGGATGAGGTGACAATGTGTGCTGACGGCAATCAAGATAGTTGATGGTCGACAACACTCTCCCTCTACATCTATGAATTGATTAATATATGAATAAATTTTATGATCGTTTGATTGAGGACTTTATTAGTGTGTCTTGCATCTCGCGAAGACAATTATTCATATTAGTGAGAAACAAGTTAGTTGTTCTCCTTTTATGAATGATATCTCTTATGGTCACATTACGATTATGAATGAGTTATTCTTATATTGATGATAGTTGTTTGATCATTTATAAGAAATATTGTAATGCCAAGAAATATCCAGGCTTAATAATGACACTACAGTTTAAGTCATGAATGGTATGATGATGTCTTAAGATACTTGATCTCTTGACATATACAAACCATGCCTTTTAGGTGAGATGACTAAAACCTCGCATTCTGGTAAACGGAATGTGTACTGATTGTTGAGTATCATACATTGTGATGTATCGTATGTCAGCATGTGGTGAATTTCATTATTTCGTGAACTTCGTATGTGGACTAAGATGAATATTTGTATTCACTAATGAAACATGAGTCTGAAATAATTTGATATGATCAAAAGGGATTTCAGAGTAAAGATGGATATTAAATTAACAAGAAAGACAAGTCTCTACGATTTGATCAAAGTGACAAATGTTTTGAGTTAGTCTTGGGCATAAAGACTTGTGTGAAAGTTGTTCCAAAAATTGCAATGTCTTGAGACACTTCAATATGATTGACGTGCCTGAACATTGTGATCATATTCTATCGAAAAGTGTATGGTCTAAGTTATCTCTTACCAAGTTATGTTATTATTGTTTAAAGTTATTAATTTAATATGCAAACACTCACTTCAGCATAGGGAACCATCTGAGTTCGTGGAAACCAACACTATATATGTCATAGTGTGTTGTGGTTTCTAGGAAGCTTGATTTATGTAAGATAAATTATCTTTGTAGTGTATCCGTAGACAACTATGGATGCATCTTCCACAACTAGAACCAAAAGGAGCAAAACTTGTATTTCTATGTTTGGTGTTTGTCAAGAATTGTTCTTGATAAATGTGGTAATGGAAGAGAAGTGAAAGTTCAACCAAGGTAATTGACCTTGCCTCCAAATGTCAGAGTAGTGCAACGGAATATGTTCTGGAAGCAAAGCTCTACAATAAGAGGAGAAACTAATGATAATGATCATGATCTTTTGATGGGAGCTTTTACTGAGAAATGTAGGATTCAAGAATATATATTTGCCCCTGGTGCAAAATGATATTCATGATTCACTTGTCATGTTAATGGAACAAGACATTCCTACGAACTACAAAGAAGCGATGGTGGACCTAAGTACGAGATATGACTACGAGTCATGAAATCCTATGTTGAGTTACATTTAAGATTGCTTGAATCTTATCAAGTAAGGAGGTTGCTTGATATTCACAATAACTTCAGAGTTATGAGGAATAAATGTGAACATCAAAGGGACGTCAAGATTGGTTTGTCACAAAGATTGTTTCTGACAAATTCAATAGGTTGAGTACAATGTGTAGCAATGCTTGAGTCAATGGGATATTCACTACGATTGATCCAAATGATTATCAATACCGTGACTTCCTCAAATCCTGCATTTGAAGAAGGGTTGTAATTGGTACAACAATAAGGTTTTGAAAAACATATGGATGCTAGTATCTCGTGACAGGAATTATCGATTTGATGAATGATCAAAGGATTTTGGACTTAGCCAAAATATCGAGGAAACATGCATTTGCATGAAACTGAGTGGGAGCTGAATAGTTTCCTGAAACTTAATATGTAGACGACATATTTTGAGTGGGATCTATGGGAGTATTATCCTAGACTTATATATAAATGACATATTTGAGTAGGAGCCATGTGGTTAGTATCCTGAACTTAATATGTGTCTGACATATCTAAGTGGGAGCCATGTGGATGTTATCCTTGTCTTATATGTGGCCGACATATTTGAGTGGGAGCAATATGAGTGTTATCCTATAACTTAATATGTACGTGACATATTTGAGTGGGAGCATGATAACATTCTCATATATGGATAACATATTATGAATGGTGCAGTTGGTGTTAATGATTATGTGAATCTTTCATAAATGAAGATGAATAAGTATTAAGCATTGAAGATCTATTAAGATAGATATGTGTTTAATAACATTGAGTCGTAATACTTTCCTGGATAAGATTCTGAAGGAGTTCAGAATGGGACAAGTCAAGAAGTGGTCCTTACTTGTATATCCAAGAGAAGTGTTGAGTTAATCTCAGTACAAGAACAATGGTTAATGGTTAATGAAAGAAATGGATGTGCTGGATCCTCTATGCCTTTGTCAGAGGTTCTTTCATATAAAACCAGAATTATGTACTCGACGTAATGTGACCCAAGTTCTTAGTAGTAAGGACATGCTGTGATATGATTTATGAGTAAATCATTGAACAAAGAGTTAAGTTTATCCTTCAGTGTCTGAAGAGAACTGAGGATACATCTCAAATTTGTAAAGGATAGTGGACTTGACCATAAATGTTATGCTGGTTCAAGTTTTGACACTAACCTAGAAAATTGAGATATCATACTAATGAATGCCTAAGTTGAAAGAAACATGGTTAGACATCAAAGTTGCATACAATGCACTAAGGATTGAATCTACATTGATGTGGCTGCTTTAGAAGTAGCAGGAGTTATATTATGGCTTAAGAAGTTCAACTTCTGATTGAGTGAGTTTCAAGTGTGCATGACTATCGGAAAGTCCGCGTGACCCACCGGATGTCATTGCTATGACACAGCAAACGAAGTCTCACTTCACCGCCAAATATATATACCTCATTATTATAGTGGATAATGAAGGAATGTCAAATTAGGCGACATTATGATTTGCAAAAGGAAATACGGTTCTGAATGGTACCCAGACCGTTGATACAACCTCTTCCACGGGCAAGCATGATCAATAAGGAGTTATGATCCAGAGAAAATGCAACTAGATTATTTGTACTCCAGTGCAAGTGGGAGATTGTTGGGAATGTGCCCTAGAGGCAAATAAAATATGTTTTATCAAGCATATTCCATTAGTTCATAATACGTTTGATACTATGCTATAACTGTATTAAGCGGAAACATTAATACAGGTGTGGTATACAAACAACCAGGTCCCTAGTAAACCCTAGTATACTAGTCCATTGGGCGATTGATGATCAAGGTTTCCTGATCATGAGACAATGGCGTCTGTTGACAATGGAGTCGTATCATTGGATAATGATATGATGGACATACACCCACCAGAAGTGTTGCGATGTGATCAAGTCACATAGTTCGACATTGCGATAACTATAACGTAGTGACCAGATCCTTAGACCGTAATGATCATACGTAATTACTTTCTATTAGGATGCTTTGATTTGTATCCCACCGCCTGACTGAAATATACTGTCTATAACGGTGCACTTTGGATATTCCGAAATAGATGGTTGATGAGTATGAAAATAGATCAAAGCGGGATTTGTCCATCCGTGTGACGGATAGGTACACTGGGCCCACTCGGTGATGTTACATCATAAAGTTTGCAAACGTGTGACTAGGTCACAGAGTTGTAATATCACGGGAACGAGTAAACTTGTTTGTTGAGAACGAGGATGAACTAGGTATATTGGATACCGATGATCAAACCTCGGACAAGCAAAGTACCTTAGGACAAAGGGAACAGGAACACGGTTAACGGATCCAACAACGATTGAAGTTCATTCGATGGAAGCGCAGGGGCTATCAAGGATTTTAACCAGGTCCAATTGATTAGTCATTGATCAATGAGAATTGTCTCGATCATGTCTGCTGTTTCCCGGACCGTAGGGTGTAACACTTAAGGGTACTCGACGCAGTAAGGATTGATTCGGGATCACCGGAGAAATTGGAGAGAACACCGGAATTGTTCCGGTGATGACCGGAATTGTTCCGATGAACGCCGGAAGTTGTTCCGGGTATTTTGAAAGGTTCAAAGTATATTTAATAATGTTTAATTGTTTTATTATTTAATTATATGAATTAAATATTAAAATATATTTAAATATAATTAAAAATGAATTAAAAGGCATATGGGCCTCATAGGGCCCATTAGGGGGAGAGGGAGTCCTCCCCCATGGGCCATGGCGCCATAGAGGGGCCCACCCCCTTTATTCATGGCGCACCCCCCTCCCCTAGGGATTAGTCCCACCCCGGAATTGGAGGGGGTGGCACCCCTCCTTGGCCTATATAAGGAGGGGTAGAGGTGCCCTTTTAATCATGATATTTTTGAGATAAGTTCTCATCTCTCTCTCCCTCCTTTCTCCTTCCTCGAGTGGACTCCCCTTGTTTGGAGTCTACACTTGGTTGGGAATTTCTCCACTATACGCACACCGTCGTGCTGCTGGAATCGGGATCCGAATCCATCTTCTTTCCGCTGCTCTACTGGTTCGGATCCCGGAGGGACGTCGGGTATACTGTATGTGTATAATCCCGCGAGGCACTACACTTGTGGTGCTAATTCATCGTCGTGGTCGTATCGCGAGGTCTTCATCGACAACGTTCCGACGGGGACGTAATCCCGTCATCGGTCTACAAGGATCGGGTGGCTGCAGGAGTCATCGTGGATCTGCGCGGCATCGGGGATTGCCGGTACGACTACACCAACCACGTTCATGCGGGAATGTTTCCCGCTTAACGGACTACATACTGGTATGTGATCTATTTCTGTCCGTTACATACATCGCCATAGCATAGGTCTTGGGTATGGGTCTTGTAGGTTATGAAAATTTTGTGTTTTCTGCCCCGAACCCCAACAAAAATAAGTAGACCGAAATCCATCTGCATCTACTACTAATCATCCACCTTTAGATATCAATCCAGAACATCTCGCTGGTATTAAGTTGCGAGCCCCACCCAAAGTGTAAACCCAAAGCAACAGACAACTACGTTAAAAAGAACTTTGCGTAAAGTAAACAATCCTTGCAACCGCGGTTACAAGCACCGTTGTTTTCCCCCTTGTGGCCACAGCTCATCCCCTAGACTCATGTTTCTATCACTCAAGCGTGTCATCAGGGGGCATGTACCCACAATCGAGCATAACGTTTCCTCTTGGAGTCACTACCTACTACTTGGCCAAAGAAATAAACAACAACGGAGAACATGCAAGAATTACTTAGGAACAAAAATATAAGAGATAAAAACCAAATATATTACTCTATCACAATCTGAACATAATCTCATAATCCATCAGATCCCATCAAACTTAGCATAGCAAAAGCAGAAGAATTACATATGTGCCTCGATCATGTAGGGCATCTCACGAGGTCTAAACCATGAAGAACAAACAGGGGAGGAGAACATCACATTGCTACTGATCACGAACCCATGGTCCAAAGAAAAATACTCAAGGCACATCCGGTAAGCGTCCATGGTGGAGGAGAAGCTCCCGGAGGTCGATCCTCCCTCCGACAGGGTGCCGGGAAGGGTCCTGACGGTGCTCCCGATCTTGGAAGCGTGGCGGCGGAGGAACAGAGGCGAGTTTGCGAAATAGGGTTCTGTCTTCGGAGTTTTACCGTGACGGAGAATAAATAGGCGAAGGGGGCCACCAGGGGTCCAGGCGCCCCCCTGGCGCGCCAGGTGGCCGCCTGGGGACCTGGTGGTGGCCCCTGTCCCTCCTTCAGGGTTCTGGAGTCTTCCGGCAGACTGGTTTTTTATCTGATTTTTCCCGGATTTTTGGAGCAATTTTTATATGGGAAAAACTGAAATATAAAAACAACAAAAAGCAGGAACTGGCACTAGGGAGCATTGAGTTCGTAGGTTAGTCCAAATATGATCAAAAGTGAATGAAAGTGTATCTAGATCATTGCAATATCACACAAAACATGCATGGAACGAGCGGAAATTATCGATACGTTTGGGACGTATCAACATCCCCAAGCTTAATTCATGCTCGTCCTCGAGTAGGTAAATGATAACAAACATAATTTCTTTGGTGACATGCTAGCAACCATATAAGAAATTTGAAAAGTAAAGCAATCAAGGTATGTGATTCAATTCAAGTCATAACATGCAAAATTCTATATTAGCATTGAAACAAGCAAGGATAGAACATTAGGTGCAAGATCTCTCGCTTACTGTGACTCGAATGTATCCAAATGGTGTTTGCGTGCAAGAAGGGGATGGGGAATACGAGAAAAAAGTATTTTTGTGTTGAGAACTCAATCTAATAAAGTTTCACACTTGGTCTTCTTTGGAATCTTATCTTGACTCGTCCCCAGACCACTAGCCAGGTACAAGTCAACTTGATCCACTCCTTTTCGATATTTTGAGCATTCATGCAATGGATGAGCGTAAGCACGAGAGTTGACACTTAGGATGGCAAAGATATAAGTATGGTGGAGGAGGAAGACAAAAAGGATGAGAAAGGCTCACATCAATGAGGACAATCATAGGCGAGAAGGCCAAATGATAGATATGATGTGAGGAGTAGGGATTGCCATGCAAGGGATGCACATATGAGCTGAAAAGCTCTCCAATGGAACTAGTGGGGGTGCATCTAACTTGCTCGCTCATGAATACCTAGAGCTCTTTTGAGGAGGCCCATCCTTGGAATATGCAAGCCAAGTTCTATAGTGTGAAGGTCCCCACATAGCTATATGCATGAATGATCATCTCTGTGGAGTACAAGGATAAGAGGGAGTACTAGTGTGGATCTTTCAACAGGATTGTAGTGTAGCCCCTTTCTCTATTTTTATTTTTATTTTTCTCTTTTTTCTATTTTTTCTATATTTTGCTGGCCTCAATGGCTCTTTCTATTTAACTCTCATTTGTCCTCTTTGGTATCTTTTATTTTGTCCACATTGGGATCGTTTATTTTGTCCACTTTGGGATCTTTTCCTCACTTAAGAGAAACACTCTAATTCACAAGAGGGTATAGAAGATCTTTCACACTTTACAAGGTACTCAAATCATAAAGAAGATGTAGCTAGCATGATGTATGCAATGTATGCCGCTGCTAGTGTAGCAGGAACATGTATGACATGAAGATCAAGTGATGAAGAGGTGGATGTTGCATGGAAATATATCTCGGAAAGGCTATGGAAATGCCTTGATAGGTAGGTATGGTGGCTGTTTTGAGGAAAGATATAAGGAGGTTTATGATGACAAAGCATATCATTCCAAGGGTTTGGATGTACCGGCAAAGGTGGACGCAAACTCTCGGAGTGAGAAGAAGGAAATGCACGGCACGGGAGAGGCTAGCAAATATGAGGAGGTGGAAGTGTCAACTTTCAATACTTACATTAGTCCGAAGAACTCATGCACTTATTCTGGGTAACTCTCAATCTAATAAGGAGGTTCAAAAAGAGACAAGTACCCCGAGGAGGAGTGTATGGGGGTTTGGTTATCCTTTCGCATCCTCGACCCATGGTACGTGAGTGTACTCTAATATTCGACCCCTCCAAAGATTAGCGATCCATCTAGTAGCTAGAGTTCTCAACTAGTTTTGTAGGTTTTGAAAATAAACACGGATTGCCAAAATACGACACCTATCATGTAACATCCTAATTTTTGCAAATTTGGATGTTAATAGATCATCTTATGCATGTCATGCTGGAGTTTTGCATTATTTGGATTTTCTGAATATTTTAAACATTTTTCGAATTAAGGAAATTTTATTGGAGAGGATATAACATGACTTATCCCCATTTAAATAAAGTTGAAAAGTGTTGAAAATATTTTTGGGTGTTTATAAACTGTGTCATTGGAATTATAAATGACTCAAATTTATTTTTGGTATTTTTATAATTTTTATACGAATTTTATTGCATAAGAAGTATTTATGAAAATTGCATAATAGCTGAAATAGTAATTTCAGCAAAAACAATTATTTTTATTATTTTATTTTATTATTGTGACATTTTTAAAATTCATATTTTATTATTTAAAAATGTTCTCCATAGTCGGTTGACCAAATAAAATTTTCAAAAAAACGAGTTTTAGTTTTGGGCCTTCCAGCGGCCCAGCCGGCTATTTAGCGCTACGTGCATTTCGGGTCCGATTCGGACTCAGATAAAATAATAATTCCTGGGGCTATAAATATTTTTCGATTTTTCTTATTTTCGTTTTTTTACCCTAATTTTCTCCGCGGGCCCCGCCGCCGCCGTCGAGCTCGCCGCCGTCTCGCCGCCAGGCGCCGCCGCCGGACTCTAGCCACCACCGCGCCGCCTCCTCGTGTGGTAGGCGCCCCGCGCCACCCCGTCCACGCCACGCCGCCGCGGGCAGGCCGCGCCGCGCCTCGCGCCGCCGCCGTCCCGCCGGGCCGGTTGCCGCGCTGCCGCCTCGACCGTCCATCCCGAGATGGAGGGCGCGGATCGGATCTGGAGAAAACTCCACATCTGGATTTGGTTTTTTTTTTCGTTTTTTAGGGTTTCTGGTTTTCCGGTTAACACCGGTTTTGTTAAACAGTGAACGTTCGCCGGACCGTTTGCCAGAGTGGACACCGTTCGCTCCGTAGCCGAGGACCTGTTCGCGGCAGAGAAGTTATTTTATTTACGATTAGGCCATTTTTCACAGATTTCACCCTAGAATGGTATTAGATTTATCTTTTAAACCGTAGCTCTGTTTTAGTTGATTCTTTTTGCGTTGAGACCGTAGTGAAGTCTAGTTTACAGTAGGATGCACTTTGCACTATTAAAATTTTTGAATTTGAATTTTGTACAGATTTAAATTCAAACTTCCAGTGACCGTATCTTATATACGGTGTATCCGTTTTTGCCGATTCAAGTTGCGTTGGGATCGTGGTGACTTGTAATTATTGTTTAGCTACTATTTAGTTGGTTTTAATGTTGTTTATTTGGTTGTTTTACTATTGCATTGTTTATGTGTTGCATTTGTATTGAATGCATTATTGTTGATCGTGTAGATTGTCTGGAGTGCAGAAAGGATCAGAAATAAGTGTTAGAGTACTTCAACACCGTTCACGGCAAGTTTCACTCTTGGTTATGCTTCACTGTTGATTATGCACATACTGTGTTTCTATGCATGTGAAGGTCGTTATGTTATGCTGAAACCTAGTAGGATAGCCACCTGTTTTGATTGATCATTATATCCAACATTGTTATGTTTTAGTATTTCTTGTGCTATGTGATTATATGATTACTGTTGAAATGATAATCATGGGGGAAATTATTGTATTATTGAAGTGGTGTGACAACATTATTATTAGTAAATTAGTAACTTGCAATTGAGGTACTATAGAGTGGTATTACATCCTGAGGGCTCTGTAATATTCACGTACGATTGTTTTTTGGGGCATTGCACCCTGAGGGATCTGCAATGTTCACTTGATGTCTAGGTAGTGGCACTGTATCCTGAGGGCTCTACAATATTCACGATAGGGTGATGTTGCATCCTGAGGGCTCTGTAACAGTCACGAATGTGTTTGTAGTGGCATCGTATCCTGAGGGCTCTATGATGTCCACGAGTAGGAGGTACGTGTGCAATTTTATCCTTAGGGCTCTACAATACTCACGAAACCATGATCCCGAGTGCTCTCATGGCTGCCATTAGAAATCCTATGATCCCGAGGGCTCTCATAGGCGGTTTAGTTAGAGGTTGTCCTTTGTGGGTTGGTATTAACTTGAGATGATAAAAATGTTGAGTAGTAAGTAGAAGTAGGTGAATACCAACTTTATGTACAACAAACCAAGCTTGATTCATGTTCTTGATTTGAAATTAGTTGTAGGATTGCTTTATCACTTGTGTTACTTGCCGTACAAATCAGATGTACTGACCCGTGTTCGGGCTGTAACCTTCGTGTTGCAGGTTTCTCAGAAGATTAGTGTGTTATGATTGGGTTGCGAGTCTACACTCAGCATGTCGCTTGTGGATGTTGATGGGACTGCTCACTACTAGTTTTTCTTCCGCTATAGTTATATTGAATAAGCTAGCCTTGAGCTATGCAAGTTGTCATTTGTTTTGAATTCTGGATCATACGATGTAATAATGATGCACTTTTACTTTGATATTCATCTATTATACTGTGTGTGCTAGCGAGTTCGATCTAGAGACTAGCACTTGATCACAGAGACTCCGATTCTATGTGAATTGGGTCGTTACAGATGGTATCAAAGCAGTGTATTGACTGTAGGACGTGACCCTAGAAAATGGATTAGAAAAGCCGTAGGAGTGAAAAATCTACTTTGCAACCTTTTCCTACTTATTAGTCTTTACTCTCGTATTCATATCTTCATCCATTGTTGACTATCTTCTCTTTTAGATTGTAGATGACCCTTGTATTCATATTAGTGTTATATGAGAAAGATTAGTTGGCAGACCACCATTTTTAAGAAAATTTATCGTTATGCGTCTAGTTGATTTTAGGATTGTTTATGCTTGTGTGCCTTGTGTGTTTGCTGGAGCTTGATTGTTATTGTGTGCTTATGGGTAGTGATTCCCCTTAGACCTGTTTCTATCTAAACATTACCTCTGCTCACCCACCAGATGCCGCCGAGATGGGATCCTACGGGAAATGGGAACAACAACAATGAAGTGCCAGCCTATATGCAACAGTTACTTCAAGGACAAGCCCAGTTGATCTAGTTGCTCACTCAGAATATGGGCAACAACAACAACAATGCGCCACCCCCACCCCACCCGTGGACACGCTTGCTAGGTTCCTGAGGTTAAATCCTTAGAGGTTCTCTAGCACTCCTGAACCAATTGTGGCGGATGACTGGCTTTGCTCAGCGAGCCGGAACATGGAGACAGTTGGTTGTACTGAGGAAGAGAGAGTGAGGTTTGCCTCACATTTACTGGAGGGTCCTGCCGCAGCATGGTGGGACAACTACTTGGTGACTTATCCCATCGACACCATCACTTGGGCGCAGTTTCAGGCTTCTTTTCACGCCGCACATGTCTCTGCAGGCGCCATGGCTTTGAAGAAGAAGATGTTTCGCAGTTTGCGCCAGGGAGGTCGCACGTTAGCGGAGTATGTGGAGGAATTCAACAAGCTTGCCCGCTATGCTCCAAATGATGTCAACACGGATGCAGCCAAGAAGGAGAAGTTCTTGGAGGGTCTCAACGACTAGTTGGGAGTTCACTTGACTGTGGCCACCTTTGCAAATTGTCAGGAGCTTATTGATAGGGCTATTGTACTTGAGGGAAAGCACCACGCCATAGAAAATCGCAAAAGGAAATACAACAACAATGACAAGTGTAACTCAGGAGTCTAGCAGAAGCCTCGTACTACATCAACATACCCTGATGTGCATAATGAACAGGGTAAGCACAATGGCCATGGATATAACTCAAATGGAGGGGACGCGAATCAACCACACACCCCTTCGACGCACAGGAGGGATATGAGCAAAGTAGTCTGTTTCAATTGTAAGAGGCCTGGACATTATGCAAGAGACTGCACTGAACCAACTAATGGGAATGTGTATTATGGAGAAAAGAAGCCTGATCTTTTTGAAAGAGAGCATGTGAATCATGTCAATGTGGGGAAATCTGGGCAAAAGAGGTGTGATCATGTGGAGAGAGGTCGTGTGAATTACGTCGATGCGGGAAGTTTCAATAAAGCATCAGACTTGGAATCCGGTAAGATTCTAATCAAGTCCCAATATTGTGGTCATTCCTTACAGTAATGGTGCATCACATTTCTCATATCAAGTCGAAAGGAGGCATGGAATTGCCATAAGGGGTTGATTTTGGATTTCTCTAGATACCAATCTTTAACCATTGCTAGCCAACTCGAATCTCGAGGACGAGATTCATTTTAAGGGGGTAGATTTGTAACATCCCAATTTTTGAAAATTTGGATGTTAATAGATCATCTTATGCATGTCATGCTGGAGTTTTGAATTATTTGGATTTTCGGAATATTTTAAACATTTTTTGACTTAAGGCAATTTTATTGGAGAGGATGTAACATGACTTATCCCCATTTTAAATAAAGTTTAAAAGTGTTGAAAAAATTGTTGGGTGTTTATAAACTGTGTCAGAGGAATTATAAATGACTCAAATTTATTTTTGGGATTTTTATAATTTTTATACGGAGTTTATTGGATAAGAAGTATTTATGAAAAATGCATAATAGTTGAAATAGTAATTTTGGCAAAAACAATTATTTTTATTATTTTATTTTATTGTTGTGACATTTTTAAAATTCATATTTTATTATTTAAAAATGTTCCCCGTAGTCGGTTGACCAAATAAAATTTAAAAAAAAACGAGTTTTACTTTTGGGCCTTCCAGCGGCCTAGTCGGCTATTTAGCGCTACGTGCGTTTCGGGTCCGATTCGGACTCGGATAAAAAAAAATCCTGGGGCTACAAATATTTTTCGATTTTTCTGATTTTCATTTTTTTAACCCTAATTTTCTCCGCTAGCCCCGCCGCCGAAATCAGACGCCGCCGCCGTCAAGCTCGCCGCTGTCTCGCCGCCGGGCGCCGCGGCCGGACTCCAGCCACCACCGCGCCGCCTCCTCGCGTGGTAGGCGCCCTGCGCCACCCCGTCCACGCTGCGCCGCCGCGGCCAGGCCGCGCCGCTGCCGCCGCCCCGACGGGTCGTTTGCCGCGCTGCCGCCTCGACCGTCCATCCCGGGATGGAGGGCCCGGATCGGATCTGGATTTGTTTTTTTTCGTTTTTTAGGGTTTCCGGTTTTTTGGTTAACCCCGGTTTTGTTAAACAGTGAACGCTCGCCGGACCGTTCGCCGGAGTGGACGACGTTCGCTCCGTAGCCGAGGACCTATTCGCGGCAGAGAAGTTATTTTATTTACGATTAGACCATTTTTCACAGATTTCACCCTAGAACGGTATTCACTATATCTTTTAAACCGTAGCTCCGTTTTAGGTGATTCTTTTTGCGTTGCGACCGTAGTGAAGTCTAGTTTATAGTAGGATGCACTTTGCACTGTTAAAATTTTCGAATTTGAATTTTGTACAGATTTAAATTCAAATTTCATGTGACCGTATCTTTTATACGGTGTATCCGTTTTCGCTGATTCCAGTTGCGTTTGGATCGTGGTGACTTGTAGTTATCGTTTAGCTACTATTTAGTTGGTTTTAATGCTTTTAATTTGGTTCTTTTACTGTTGCATTGTTTATGTGTTGCATGTGTATTGAATGCATTATTGTTGATCGTGTAGATTGTCTGGAGTGCAGAAAGGATCAGAAATAAGTGTTAGAGTACTTCAACGCCGTTCAAGGCAAGTTTCACTTTTGGTTATGCTTCACTGTTGATTATGCACATACTCTGTTTCTATGCATGTGAATGTCGTTATGTTATGCTGAAACCTGGTAGGATAGCCACCTGTTTTGATTGATCATTATATCCAACGTTGTTATGTTTTAGTATTTCTTGTGCTATGTGATTATATGCTTACAGTTGAAATGATAATCATGGGGGGAATTATTGTGTTATTCAAGTGTTGTGACAACATTATTATTAGTAAATTAGTAACTTGCAATTGAGGTACTGTAGAGTGGTATTACATCCTGAGGGCTCTGCAATATTCACGTACGATTGTTTGTGTGGCATTGCACACTGAGGGCTCTGCAATGTTTGCTTGGTGTCTAGGTAGTGGCACTGTATCCTGAGGACTCTACAGTATTCACGATAGGGTGATGTTGCATCCTGAGGGCTCTGTAACAGACATGAATATGTTTGTAGTGGCATCATATCCTGAGGGCTCTATGATGTTCACGAGTAGGAGGTACGTGTGCAATTGTATCCTGAGGGCTCTACAATACTCACGAAACCATGATCCCGAGGGCTCTCATGGCTGCCATTAGAAATCGTATGATCCTGAGGGCTCTCATAGGAGGTTTAGTTAGATGTTGTCCTTTGTGGGTTGGTATTAACTTGAGATGATAAAAATGGTGAGTAGTAAGTAGAAGTAGGTGAATACCAACTTTATGTACAACAAACCAAGCTTGATTCATGTTCTTGATTTGAAATTAGTTGTAGGATTGCTTTATCACTTGTGTTACTTGCCATACAAATTAAATGTACTGACCCGTGTTCGGGCTGTAACCTTCGTGTTGCAGGTTTCTCAGAAGATTAGTGTGTTATGATAAGGTTCCGAGTATACACTCAGCATGTCTCTTGTGGATGTTGATGGTACTCCTCGCTACTAGTTTTTCTTCCCCTATAGATATATTGAATAAGCTAGCCTTGAGCTATGCAAGTTGTCATTTGTTTTGAATTCTGGATCATACGATGTAATAATGATGCACTTGTACTTTGATATTCATCTATTATAATGTGTGTGCTAGCGAGTTCGATCGAGGGACTAGAACTTGATCATAGAGACTCTGATTCTATGTGAATTGGGTCGTTACATATCACTAATAGGCTAGGTCTCTTGACACCAAAAGTTCAAACATTACTCACATCAATACCTTAAAACTATTGCAAGCTACTAATAAAATCAAATAGCAACCTCAATTACCTACTCTCAAGACAAGACACAACTCAGTGCAACAACCAACAATAAGATAAACATGAAAACTAAAGAGAGTTTCAACAACAAACTAAACAAAAGCCAAGGCTCTTGCGAAAGACAAACTAAGACTAAAACTAAACATGGCAGTATCTACGAAAAGATAAAGAACACACAACAGCAAAAAGATAGGCATGAAAAATCCTATGAGGCGTTCTAGATTTTGAAAGTGGAGCGTGTTTCTCTCCGACACAAAGTAAGACGGGGTCTAACTTGTTATGAACAGCAAGCAAAGCTAAAGAAAACTAAAAATAAAACCTAAGAGCGAGATGCTCCAAGCATAGCACGTAACGCATGAAGTGATAAAAATATGGTGAGACGAAGGACGAACTGATGATTGTTGATGGAGAAGGGGATTGATGTCTATGCACGCTTCTATTCTTGTAGACTATGTTGGGCCTCCAAGCGCAGAGGTTTGTAGGACAGCAGAAATTTCCCTCAAGTGGATGACCTAAGGTTTATCGAACTCACGGAAGTAGAGGTTGAAGATGGTCTCTCTCAAGCAACCCTACAATTAAGATACAAGAAGTCTCTTGTGTCCCTGATACGTCCAAAACGTATCTATAATTTCTGCTTGCTCCATGCATGTTTTGTGTGATATTGCTATGATCTAGATACAATTTCATACACTTTTGATCATATTTGGACTAACCTATTAACTCAGTGCACCACAGTGCCAGTTCCTGTTTTCTGCTGTTTTTCTATTTCAATTTTCCCCCATATAAAAAGTGCTCCAAAAATTCGTGAAAAATCTGATAAAAAATCAGCGCAGAAGAACCTTCCAGATGAACCTAGGTGGGGCCACAGGGCCACCACCAGGGGACCAGGCGCCCTGGTGGCGCGCCCCAGGGGCTGGCCGCGCCAGGGGGGCGCCTGGACCCCTGGTGGCCCCCCTGGCTGCCCCCCTTCGCCTATATATTCTCCGTGATGAGAAACCCTCGAGGCCAGAACCCTTTTTCGCGATCTCGCCTCTGTTCCGCCGCCGCCGCGCTTCCGAGATCGGGAGCACCAGCAGACCTCTTCCCGGCACCCTGCTCTAGGGAGGTCCGACCTCCGGGAGTCTCCTCTCCACCATGGATGCTTCTCGGATGTGTCGTGAGTAGTTTCCTTTGGACCATGGGTCCGTGATCAGTAGCTATGTGATGTTCTCCTCCCCTCTTTGTTCTTCATGGTTTAGACCTCGTGAGCTGCCCTACATGATCGAGGCACTTTTGTAATCTTTCTGTTGTTGCTATGCTGAGTTTGATGGGATCTGATGGATTATGAGATTATGTTCAGATTGTGATTGAGTAATATATTTGGTTCGTATCTCTTATATTTTTGTTCTTAAGTAATTCTTGCATGTTCTCCGTTGTTGTTTATTGCTTTGGCCAAGTAGTAGGTAGTAACCCCAAGAGAGAACGTTATGCTCGATTGTGGGTTTATGCCCCCTGATGACACGCTTGAGTGACAGAAACATGGGTCTAGGGGATGTGTTGTTGCCACAAGGGGGAAAACAACAGTGCTTGTAACCGCGGTTACAAGGATTGTTTACTTTATGCAAAGTGCTTTTTAATGCAGTTGTCTGTTGCTTTGGGTTTACACTTTTGGTGGGGCTCGCAACTTAATACCAGTGAGATGTTCTGGATAGATATCTCAAGGTGGATGATTAGTAGTAGATGCAGTTGGATTTTGGTCTACTTATTTTGGCGTTCTGCCCATGATTTTGAGCCTCTTCCTTTCTTTTGTAGCATAGTTAGCATTGCGGTGTGTTCATAATCCTGTCAATTGCCCTTCTGTAATTTGTTCACCTCGCATAGCAGTTTATCGTCTTTTGGGAGAGAGACATCACTAGTGAACATCACGTATCCCGGTCCATATCCTCTTCACTGTTTCCATGCTCATTTACTTTTCTGCTTTTACTTTCAGTTGCTATCATTATCCCTTATGTTTGATCCTTTGTGAACAACAAGACCGGAGAGATTGACAACCTCTCTGAACTTCGTTGGGAACAAAGTTATTTGTGTCTGTGTGTAGGTCCGCGTCAGTTGCGCCGCTGACACCTACTTATCATCTCCGGAGTCCTACTGGAGACAAGCCTTGGTATCTTTATTGAGGGAAATTTGCTGCTGTGCTACATCACACCTTCCACTTGGGGTTTACCAACGAAGGGCGAGAAATCACTATCATCACCTCGCACATCAAGCAAAAATTTCTGGCGCCGTTGCCGGGGACTCCGAGTGCTAAGATAGGGGAGTTGCACACTACCCTTTACCTTTGTTTTTTAGTCTTGTTAATTTACCTTTCAGTTTTTATCTTTGTGTCTTATATCAAAAATCACAAAAAAATTCTGCCACACTTGCTGCTGCTATGGGTTCCACTGAAAACACCAAGTTGCGTGACTTCACTAGTCACAACAACAAAGACTTTATCTGCATCCCCATTGCCACACATGCCACTTCAGCTACCTCTTATGAAATTAAACCTGCCTTGCTAAACCTTGTTATGAGAGATCAATTCTCTGGTGCTGGAGATGATGATGCTTGACACTTGAACAATTTTGTTGAATTATGTGATATGCAAAAGTATAAAGAAGTAGAAGGTGATATTGTTAAGCTCAAGCTCTTTCCTTTCTCTTTAAGGGGAGAAGCTAAAATCTGGTTTCAATCTTTGCCTAGGAATAGCATAGATTCTTGGGATAAGTGCAAAGATGCTTTTATAGGGAAGTACTACCCACCTGCTAAAATTATCCCATTAAGGAGTAACATTATGAATTTTAAGCAATTGGATAATGAACACGTTGCCCAAGCTTGGGAACGAATGAAATCTCTTGTTAATAAATGCCCTACATGGCTACACATGGTGTGACTACCTGGATGGTTATCCAGACTTTTTATGCAGGCTTGAACTTTACCTCGCGGAACCTGTTAGATTCGGCCGCGGGAGGAACCTTTATGTCAACTACACTTGGTGCTTCCACGAAGCTTCTCGATGAGATGATGACCAATTATTCCCAATGGCACACCGAACGCGCTCCAACAGGTAGGAAGGTAAAGTTTGTCGAGGAAATTACCTCCCTCAATGAAAAAGTTGACTTAATTATGTCTCTACTTACCAAGCAACCCTCTATTGATCCTCGTGATGTCCCTTTAAATTCTTTTGTTGCCCAAGAACAAGTAGATGTGAACTTTATTGCTAGAAAAAATTTCAACAACAATGCTTATAGGGGTAATTTTGCTAGCAATCCTAGACCGTTTCCATCCAACTATGGGAACAACAACACCTAACCTAGCAACAAGAACCCCTCTTCTGAATTGGAAAACATGCTTAGAGATTTTATCACTACCCAAAAAGCCTTCAATAAAAATGTAGAGGAGAAATTAGCTAACTTAGATAATCTCTCTTTGAAGGTAGAAAGCTTAGCCCTTGATATTGAGATGCTTAAAATTAGAACCTCTCCCCTTGAGGAGAATAAGGCCACTCCTATTAATGCTATCCAATTGCAAATTAATGAAAATATTAGGATGATGGCTAAACTTAAAGAAAGGTGGGATAGAGAAAAAGAGGAAGAGGATAGAATTAAGAGCCTTCCTACACACCACACAATTGCCACTATCCAAATTGTTGAGGACACCCAAACTATTAGCACCCAATGCACTCCTAGTCCCGTTGGACCTATTAATGGTGATGCTAATACCTCAACCGAAGATGAACAAATGCCTATGAACATAGAGGGTTTCAAACAAGTGAGCCTAGACGACACTACTACCACCTTTGATAGTAGTGATATTGACTTTGATAGTTGCACCCTCTCAGAAGTTATTAGCTTGCTACACAAAATGTCTAGAGACCCCCACACTAGCACACTTAATCTTGCCTTCACGGAGCATATCACAAATGCTCTCATCAAAGCTAGGGAGGAGAAACTTAGAGTAGAAGCCTCCATACCTAGGAAGCTAGATGATGGTTGGCCCCCTATGATCAAAATTAAATTAAATAACTTCTCTTGCTATGCTTTATGTGATGTTGGAGCTAGTACCTCCGTTATGCCCAAAAGAATATATGATATGTTTGAATTGAAGCCCTTTGAGCCTTGTTCTTTTGGTGTTCGTCTTGTTGATTCTTCCGTAAAGAAACCTTTGGGGAAGATCGACGATGTTATTATCATTGTCAATGACAACTATGTTCCCGTTGATTTTATTGTTATGGATATAGAGTGTGAACCTTTGTGTCCAATTATTTTGGGACATCCTTTTCTTCGCACCGTTGGTGCGGTTATTGACATGAAAGAGGGGAATATAAAATTCCAATTCCCTCTCAAGAAAGGGATGGAACACTTCCCTAGAAATAAAATCAAGTTACCTTTTGAGTCCGTTACTCGGGCTAGTTATTCTCTTTCTCTTGATAAAACTTGATTCTTCTTTTGAATCATGCCTAGCTTAAAGGCATAAAAGAAAGCGCTTTTGGGAGGCAGGCCACAACGAATTAGGTTTCTTTTTGCTTTTTTTGTGTCTTGATGTTTGTTACTACTGTAGCAATATCATTGTATCTTTATTTTTTAGCTTTGTGCCAAGTTATAGCCTCTTATGATAAGGGAAGCAAAAGTTGTGACATGCTGTCCAGAAAACAGATTCTGTCCCTGGATAGAAAAATTGGAATAAAATCACCAGATCATATTTTTGATCTGAATTTTTTTGACATCATGCTCTATACAATTGTGAAACTTTCGTATGTTTTGAGTTTTTTTATTTGAGTTGCAGAAGTGCCCCGAAAAAATTCTCTACTACCTGCTGTTGTGTTTTTCGCAGATTCTTCCACGTTTTGCCTCTCTTCACTTTTGCAAACCTTAAGCTTTCTTTTTCTTTGCAAAATTTTTTTGGCACTCTTGAGAAACAGTAGCTCTTTAAGAATATCTTTATATCCAGTGGGGGAAAATTATTTTATTAAGGGTACTAACCTCTCTAATCAGCTTATGATGAGTTATGTATGAAGGGAGTTTTCAAGTGTGCGATGGAAGATGATGAAAGAAGATCCAGGAGTGTCAAGCGCTCAAGCTTGGGGATGCCCCCATGCATCCCCAATAAATATTCAAGGCGACTCAAGCGTCTAAGCTTGGGGATGCCTCCGTGCATCCCCTTCTCCATCAACAATCATCAGTTCGTCCTTCGTCTCACTATATTTTTATCACTTCATGCGTTATGTGCTATGCTTGGAGCGTCTCGCTCTTAGGTTTTATTTTTAGTTTTCTTTAGTTTTTCTTGCTGGTCATAACAATTTAGACCCCATCTTACTTTGTGTGGGAGAGAAACACGCTCCACTCCAATCTAGAACACATCATAGGATTTTTCCTGCTTATCTTTTTGCTGTTGTGTGTTCTTTATCTTTTCGTAGCTGCTGCCATGTTTAGTTTTAGTCTTAGTTTGTCTTTATCTAGAGCCTTGGCTTTTGTTTAGTTTTTTGCTGGAACTCTCTTTAGTTTTCATGTTTATCTTGTTAAGAGAGTTGGTTGTTGCACTGAGTTGTGTTTTGTCTTGAAAGTAGGTAATTCAGGTTGCTATTTAATTCTAGTAGTAACTTGCAATAGTTTTGAGGTATTGATGTGAGTAATGTCTAAACTTTTGGCGTCAAGAGCTTTAGCCTATTAGAGATAGGTGTCGTATTTTGGGCAATCCGTGTGTATTTTCAAAACCTACAAAAACTAGTTGAGAACTCTAACTACTAGATGAATCACTAATCTTTGGAGGGATCGAATGTTAGAGTACACTCACGTACCATGAGTCGAGGATGCGCAAGGATAACCAAACCCCCATACACTCCTCCTCGGGGTACTTGTCTCTTTGTGAACCTCCTTATTAGATTGAGAGTTACCGATAATAAGTGCATGAGTTCTTCGGACTAATGTAAGTATTGAAAGTTGACACTTCCACCTTCCCATATTTTGCTAGCCTCTCCCGTGCCATGCATTGCCTTCTTCTCACTCCGAGAGTTGGTGTCCACCTTCACCGGTACATCCAAACCCTTGGGATGATACGCTCTGTCATCATGAGCCTCCTTATATCTTTCCTCAAAACAGCCACCATACCTACCTATCAAGGCATTTCCATAGCCTTTTCGAGATATATTGCCATGCAACATCCACCTCTTCATGACTTGATCTTCATGTCATACATGCTTTTGCTTGATCAATGAGCCGCATGCTAGTGGGGCCTTGCCCTAATCATTGCTACATGACGCGCTAGTATCATTGCATATTCTGCTACACTGGCAGACGCATACATTGCATACATCATGATAGTTACATCTTCTTTATGATTTTGAGTACCTTGTAAAGTGTGAAAGATCTCCTTTACCTTCTTATAAAATAGAGTGTTGCCCTTAAGTGAGGAAAAGATCCCAAAGTGGACACAATAAAAGATCCCAAAGAGGACAAATGAGAGTTAAATAGAAAGAGCCATTGAGGCCACAAAAAAATACAAAAAATAGCAAAAAGAAAAAAAATAAAAAGAGAGAAAGGGGCAACACTACTATCCTTTTGAGAGATCCACACTAGTACTCCCTTTATATCCTTGTACTCCATAGAGATGATCATTATGCATATAGCTATGTGGGGACCTTCACACTATAGAACTTGGCTTGCATATTCCAAGGATGAGCCTCCTCAAACGAGCTCTAGGTCTTCATGAGCGAGCAAGTTAGATGCACCCCCATTAGTTCCATTGGAGAGCTTCTTAGCTCGTATGTGCATCCGTTGCATGGCAATCCCTACTCCTCACATCATATCTATCATTTGGCATCTCTTGCCTATGATTGTCCTCATTGATGTGAGCCTTTCTCATTCTTTTTTGTCTTCCTCCTCCTCCGTACTTCTCTCTTTGCCATCCTAAGTGTCAACTCTCATGCTTACGCTCATCCATTTCATGAGTGCTCAAAATATTGAAAAAGGGGTGGATCAAATTGACTTGTACCTGGCTAGTGGTTTGGGGACGAGTCAAGATAAGGTTGTAGAAAAAGACCAAGTGTGAAACTTTAGTAGATTCAGTTCTCAACAAATAAATATTTTTCTCGTATTCCCTATCCCCCTTCTTGCACGCAAACACCATTTGGAGACATTCGAGTCACGGATAGCGAGAGCTCTTGCGCCTAATGTTCTTTTGGTACTTGTTTCAATGCTAATATAGACTCTTGCATATTATGACTTGAATTGAATCTCTAACCTTGATTGCTTTAATTTTTAAAAGTTCTTATATGGTTGCTAGCATGTCACCACAAAAATTATGCTATTATCATTTACCTACTCGAGGACGAGCAGGAATTAAGCTTGGGGATGTTGATACGTCCAAAACGTATCTATAATTTCTGCTTTTTCCATGCATGTTTTGTGTGATATTGCTATGATCTAGATACACTTTCATACACTTTTGATCATATTTGGACTAACCTATTAACTCAGTGCACCACAGTGCCAGTTCCTGTTTTCTGTTGTTTTTCTATTTCAGTTTTCCCCCATATAAAAAGTGCTCCAAAAATTCGGGAAAAATCAGATAAAAAATCAGCGCAGAAAAAACTTCCAGATGAACCTAGGTGGGGCCAGAGGGCCACCACCAGGGGCCCAGGCGCCCTGGTGGCGCGCCCCAGGGGCTGGCCGCGCCAGGGGGGCGCCTGGACCCCTGGTGGCCCCCTGGCTTCCCCCCTTCGCCTATATATTCTCCGTGACGAGAAACCCTCGAGGCCTGAACCCTTTTTCGCGATCTCGCCTCTGTTCCGCCGCCGCCGCGCTTCCGAGATCGGGAGCACCAGCAGACCTCTTCCCGGCACACTGCCGGAGGGAGGGCCGACCTCTGGGAGTCTCCTCTCCACCATGGATGCTTCTCGGATGTGTCCGTGATCAGTAGCTATGTGATGTTCTCCTCCCCTCTTTGTTCTTCATGGTTTAGACCTCGTGAGCTGCCCTACATGATCGAGGCACTTTTGTAATCTTTTTGCTGTTGCTATGATGAGTTTGATGGGATCTGATGGATTATGAGATTATGTTCAGATTGTGATTGAGTAATATATTTGGTTCTTATCTCTTATATTTTTGTTCTTAAGTAATTCTTGCATGTTCTCCGTTGCTGTTTATTGCTTTGGCCAAGTAGTAGGTAGTAACCCCAAGAGGGAACGTTATGCTCGATTGTGGGTTCATGCCCCCTGATGACACGCTTGAGTGACAGAAACATGGGTCTAGGGGATGTGCTGTTGCCACAAGGGGGAAAACAATGGTGCTTGTAACCGTGGTTCCAAGGATTGTTTACTTTACGCAAAGTGATTTTTAATGCAGTTGTCTGTTGCTTTGGGTTTACACTTTGGGTGGGGCTCGCAACTTAATACCAGCGAGATGTTCTGGATAGATATCTCAAGGTGGATGATTAGTAGTAGACGCAGTTGGATTTCGGTCTACTTATTTTGGCGTTCTGCCCATGCTTTTGAGCCTCTTCCTTTCTTTTGTAGCATAGTTAGCATTGCGGTGCGTTCATAATCCTGTCAATTGCCCTTCTGTAATTTGTTCACCGCGCATGGAAGTTTTATCGTCTTTTGGGAGAGAGACATCACTAGTGAACATCACGTATCCCGGTCCATATCCTCATCACTGTTTCCACGCTCATTAACTTTTCTGCTTTTACTTTCAGTTGCTATCATTATCCCTTGTGTTTGATCCTTTGTGAACAACAAGAACGGAGAGATTGACAACCTCTCTGAACTTCGTTGGGAACAAACTTATTTGTGTCTGTGTTCAGGTCCGCGTCAGTTGCGCCGCTGACACCTACTTATCATCTCCGGAGTCCTACTAGAGACAAACCTTGGTATCTTTACTGAGGGAAATTTGCTGCTGTGCTACATCACACCTTCCACTTGGGGTTTACCAACGAAGGGCGAGAAATCACTATCATCACCTCGCACATCAGACCCCAACACACCTAATACAATGGAAAATTGTATAGGTGCACTAGTTCGGTGAAGAGATGGTAAAATATGGGTGATAGGGGTGGAAAAGCAAGGTAATATAAATCTGAATAAATAAAAACAGCAAGGTACCAAGCGACAAAAGTGAGCACAAACGGTATTGCAATGGTGGAAACAAGGCATAGGCTTCATACTTTCACTTGTGGCAACTCCCAACAACATTAACATAGTCTAATCACATGATATTTCCCATAAAACCTGCAATGGAAACGCACTCGAAGGTCATTCCTTTGTGGTCAAGAGAGGACGAGAATTATGTAGGGATACAAAAGCACACCTCAAATTTCGTAGTTCTCAATCTATGGATTTTCCAATGTCACCACGGCCATCCAAAGAGAGCACCACAATCACCACAACATATCTCAAGGATAGTCAAAGACAAGCACCAAGAGACTCTCAATCTTCAATCAACACACAAAATAGGAAATCACTCATGATAATATTCTTCTAACCCATGTCCAATAGACCGCTGTCACCATGGTCTCGGGGATTATACTAGATAAGATCAAGTGAGTACATCAATCCAATACATAAAGGAAGGGGAAATATCATGGGATCATCCTATATTAACATAGCCTATGATCACAATCAAGATCACATCATGGGAGAGAGAGAACACCACATAGCTATTGGTAGAAACCTCAGCCCCGGGGAGGAACTACTCCCGCATCATGGAGGGAGGAAGCAACGTCGATGGAGATGAATCCGGGGGCACTTCCCCGTCCCGGCAGGGTGCCGGCACAGGGATTCTTGTCCCCCGAAACTTGGTGGCGATGGCGGCAGAGATCGGAATTTCTTCTGGAGAAAAGGGTTCTGGAATCAGGGTTTTCGCGACGCGAGTAAAAATAAGGGCCAAGGGGAGCCACCAGGGGAGGTCCTAGTCGCCCAGGCGGGTAGCCGGCGCGGCCTAGCCCTAGGTCGCGCCAGGTGGCCACCTCGGTGACTGGTGGACCCCCTCCGGCTCTCCTTCGGGCGTAAGGAAGCTTCTGGAGCGCTGATTTTTTATATATTTTTTCCGGAATTTTTCTGGCACTTTAAGTAATGGGAAAACCTGAAATACAAAAACAGCAGAAAACAGAAACTGGCACCGTGGTGCACTGAGTTAATAGGTTAGTCCAAATATGATCAAAAGTGTATGAAAGTGTATCAAAAGCATAGCAATATCACCCAAAACATGCATGGAGCAAGCAAAAATTATAGATACGTTTGTGACGTATCAACATCCCCAAGCTTTATTCCTGCTCGTCCTCGAGTAGGTAAATGATAACAAGCATAATTTATGTGGTGACATGCTACCAAGGAGTCTTTCACAATCACATGACAAAAGCTTATTGAGATAATGAATCTTTAGTAATTAAGTTGCCTCATGAGAATATCACAAAGAACTAAAAGTTTACAATATGATACTGAAACACCCAATAGATTTGTAGTGAGCATGGTGTGCAAACATGACAAAGTGATACCTCGCTTTCCCCCTTTAGTCAAGCAAAACATAAATGCAGGAGCACCTCCATTTAAGTGCTGACTAGATACAATGATTTCAGAATAAGGGGTATCACAATCATGCATAAGACAATGGTATTTTGGGACAATGCACATTACACTCAGAATGACAATCATGCTCTCCTAGTTGGTGCTTTGAAGAAAGAAGGTGGATACTCTCGAACAGTGGCTTTTGATGGCAAGGTTGAAAACCCGTGGCTGGAAGCAAAGACTAAACAAGTACCAGAGCTCGTAGTTTTGAAAACAGAGATAAAACATTTTTGGGAGTGTAACTTTCCATTCAACGGCAGACGGTAAAGGTTTTTCAATATCTTCCATACCAACCATGTTAATGCCGGTTCCCATGCTTTTTGAAATATGCCTACACTTGTGTTCCCTATCCATCAATCATTGACGGTCTATGGTGCCCTTCATTCTGTCTCAAGAATGGTAGGAAAGATTGTAAATCTCCTTCCACCAATCATCAACAGTCTTTGGCCAACATAAGTTCTGTTTCATTACGTCATCAAGTATGGAGGGGAGAGTGTAAGTTTTTATAAATTGTGAAACAAGTGAGAACTCGGCATTCTCCAGACCGGCCTCTGCCTCATAAATTTGACTAGAATAAACTTTGTCAAGGAGTAAAATATTTTTAGCATGGAAGATACCGATCACCCCCTACCGCTCCATGAGCTTGTACGGGTACAAAAGAGAAAAAAAATGAATTTTTTTGAGATGGCACAAGAAAGTCTTCGTTAGGAATGGCAAGTAAACACCATATATAGGACGGTATGGTGGAATCATATGGCATAACTGGTTTCAAGGATTTTGGATGCACAAGCAGTCAGCCCGCTTAGTACAGGTGAAGGCTAGCAAAAGACTGGGAGCGACCAACTAAGAGAGCAATGACATCCATAATCATGCAGAGCGACAAAGCAACATTGAATCGGGCATGGAAGTTATATCACTACTCATAAATTAAAGATCATCAAGGCTTGATAGACTTTCTTTACAGTTGCAAATATGCATGACCATATGCCAAGTTAATCAAAATAAATTCTTGGAGGAAGATATCACTAAACCATACCACATCATGGGCAAACAAATCATGCTGGTATTTCAATAACACATTAAGAACCCCTAGCTATTTGAGACTAACCATAAGAAAACATGAACTACTAAGCAACATTATGCACATAGCATTTTTATCATAGACATATCAACCACTGCCACAGAAGCCAACTCTCTTAACAAGAGAAGCATGAAAACTCAAGAGCGTTCCAGAAGCAACAACCTAAATAAAAGCTCTTAAAAAGATAAGCATGAAAACTACGAGCTAAGCATGACAACAACTATGAAAAGATAAAGAACACACACAAGAAGATAAGCATGCAAGCCTATGTTGTGTTCTACAGTGGAGTGGAGCGTGTTTCTCTCCCAAACAATGAAGGGTAGGATCCAACTTGTTAAGAACAACAAGCAAAACTAAATAAACTAAAAAGAAAAGAGCAAGACGCTCCAAGCATAGCACATAACGCATGAAGTGATAAAAAATATAGTGGAACGAAGGACGAACTGATAATTATTGATGGAGAAGGGGATCCATGGGGGCATCCCCAAGCTTACATGCTTGAGTCTCCTTGTATATTTCTTGGGGTGCATGGGGGCATCCCCAAGCTTGAGCGTTTGACCCTCCTGAATCTTCTTTTATCATCTTCCCTCGCACACTTGAAAACTCCCTTCATACATAACTCATCATAATCTGATTACAGAGGTTAGTACCCACAATAAAATAATTTTTCTCTACTGAAAACAAAGATATTCTTGAAGATCTAATGTCTCTCAAGATTGCCAAACAGTTTTTGCAAAGAAAAAGCAAGCTTAAGGTTTGCAAAACAAAGAAAAGGCAAAACAGGGCAGAATCTGTGAAAAACAGACCAGCAGGTAGTAAATAATTTTTTTGGGGCACTTCTGCAACTCAAATAAAAAAACTCAGAACAGATGCTCGAAAGTCAATTGTATATAGCATGCTGTCAAAACAATTCAGTTCAAAAATATTATCTGATGATTTTATTCGAATTTTTCTGTCCAGGGACAGAATCTGTTTTCTCGACAGCATGTCACAACTTTTGAACTTTCTTGCAATCAGAGGTTAAAATTGGCACAAATCTTGAAAATAAAGATACAATGATGTTGATACAGTAGTAAAAATCATCAAGACCACTAATAACTGAGAGAACAAACTGCAAGTAAAGATAACAAGGGTTGTCTCCCTAGAGCTCTTTCTTTATAGCCATAAAGATAGGCTTAAGACTTTAATGATGCTCTCGTAGGAATAAGAGTTGAAAAAAAAGAGAGAATCAAGAAGAAAATACCAAACACATTTAATCCTAACATGATTACTATGCATAGGAATATTTCAATAGAATAATTCACTGAAGCACAAAGCAATAAGCATAGGAAGGCAAAACAAGTGCAACTTCAAAACCTTCAACATAAAGAGAGGGAACTTGATATTATTGAAATATCTATAAGCATATGTTCCCTTCTCATAATAATTTTCAGTGGGATCACGAATAAACTCAACAATATAAGTATCACATAAAGCATTGTTACCATGATCCACATGCAAAAAGGTACTTGAACACTATAGTGGGAGTAGGACTATCATAAACAACTTGAACACTATATATTAATTGTGTATTAGGAAGATGGTGTTCAGCAAGGGAGTAAATCCCTCCATGATTATGACAAGTTTCATAAGGATAATTTCTCCTTATGTCATAGGTACCTTTACAATCACTATAGATAGGAGTTATAACATCATCATAGTAGAGAAGAGCATTATCATTACTAGCAACTATATTTGTAAACATGTTGTCTTTATTCTTACTAGCAAAAGAATTATCAATTATCACATCACTAATGGGTAAAGGACTTGCAATCCTATCATCCCCAAGCTTAGAGCTTTCCATATCATCACTCTCAGAGTTGGTACCAAAAAGATTTTTAAGATCATAAGTAGCATTATCATCATTTTCCCAATCACAAAAAGTAACATGCATATCATAATCAAAATCATCTTCAATAGTGCCTACGGACTTAACATCAGGATAATAATGAATGCAATCAAGCTCACCGTCCTCCAAAAATTTATGTCCGTTAGGATAAAAATTGATGCGAGGAATATGCTCAGGCCAGGATGATACCCATTCTTCTTCCTTCTTGCTCCTCTTCCTCCTCCTCTTCTTTTTCTTCTTATTTACCTTAGGAGGGAGTGGTTGGAGATGAAGCTTCTCCACATATCCTGGTTTATCATTATAAACCATAGGGGAAACTTGGGAGAAACTCTCCTTTTTATTAGTAGAGAGATAAGAGACATTTTTATACTTTGGTAAAGTTCCCTCCTTTGTAATCTTACTTATGTAATCATTTTCATGGCAATTAACAACACAATAGAGATGGAAATTTTGAAAAGTGTTGCTAATTCGTAAGGCATTAACATCTAGCCAAGAAGTCTTTTCTGATAACTCTTCACACATCAAATATAACATAAGTTCATCATAAAGATCAGGGGTGATCATGTTATCACACAACTGGTTAACAGTTATGTTTTGAAAGTTCATGCATTGAAAATTAAAGTGACCCTCTATACCACAAAGTTCACAAGTAAAAGGATAAAGGTCACACAATTCTCTAGCAATTTCATTTAAATCTTTGACCCAAGTGATTGTTCTTTCATGCTTATGTTGCTTACAATACTTCTCTTCTTCAATCATAGGCCTTTCACAAGGACTATCCACTCCACAAAAATTAACATGCTTATATAAAACTTCAATTGTACAACTAGTCTTAATAGGTCTTTCAAACAAAGGCGTAATGAAGATACTTCTAGGGATAAAACCAAAAGGCGAAATATAAATGGAAGTTTCATTTATAAATTTATCAAAGAGAGGTATTTCTTCCAATGTTTTCACGGTTTCAAATTCCTTGGCAATGGGTGGATTATTTTTAGGTCAAGGAACCTTAGGGACATAATTGAACTTAGGTTCCTTTCTTGCCGGAGTTGCTACCTTTTTTGTTTTGATTGAGGAGAAAGTAGTTCCTAAAGTATTAATGATTTCCTCAATCTTATCAATCCTATAAGGATATATATCATGGAATTTGATTTTCTCCAAAGTTATAATAATTTTAAGCATGGATCTATCAAGCCTATTCAAATTCCCTTGAATCTTACGATCCAACTCATTTATCCTAGTTATACTTGGTATTTCTAACTCTATCTTTTCAAGTTTTTTCATAATGTGAGCTAGAGTTATATCTTCTTGTATGCTAACAATAGGGAGATTTCAACAAGATTTTCAATAACATTAAGAGACTCCCAAATTGGGGCTTCTAGGAAATTCCCATTGATAGCAGTATCTAGTACGAACCTATTACAAGGAGTAATCCCAACTTAAAAATTTCTAAGCAGGATAGTAGTGGATTGCTTCTTGGTGGTTCTTTTTTGAGAATCATTAATTCTATACCAAGCATCTTTTAAACTTTCACCACCTTTTTGTTTAAAGGTGAGAACCTCTGTCTCAACAAAGGCAAAAGGACTAGACATAATGACAGCTACTAGCAAGATAAATAATTTTTTTGTGATTTTTGATATAAGACACAAAGATAAAAAAAAGAAAGGTAAACTAACAAGACTAAAAAGAAAAGGTAAAAGGTAGTGGGCAACTCCCCTATCTTATCACTCAGAGTCCCCGACAACGGCGCCAGAAATTTTCTTGATGGCGTGGAAGTGATAATGGATTCTCGCCCTTCGTTGGTTACCCCAAGTGGAAGGTGAGATGTAGGATAGCAGCAAATTTCCCCTATGTAGAGGATAGGGTTTGTCTCCCATAGGACTCCGGCGATGATAAGTAGGTGATGAAGGTACGATTTCTCGCCCCCTCGTTGGTTACACAAAGTGGAAGGTTGAGATGTAGATAGCACCAATTTCCCTCGGTGAAGATACCAAGGATCGTTTACAACAGGACTCCAGCAACGATAAGTAGGTGGTTCAGCAAATGATGTGTCGTTTGAAAAGAATCACTTTCTTCTCCTGGACCTGCACACACAACAGATAACTTTGCTCCCAACGAGTTCAGAGAGGTTGTCAATACCTCCGGCCTTGTTGTTTACAAAGGATCAAACGCACGGGATAATAATGATAGTGATAGCAACGGAAAAGTAAACAAACCAGGAAATAAATAGTGGGTGTTAACAGTATTGGAAATATGGACCGGGGTCCTATGATGTTCACTAGTGATGTCTCTCTCCCAAAAGACAATAAAATAGCCATGCGAGGTAAACAAATTATAGTTGGGCAATTGACAGTTTTATGTGCGCAAACCAATACTAACTATGCTATAAAGAAAGGAAGAGGCTCAAAAGCATGGGCGGTACGCCAAGACAAGTAGACTGAAATCCATCCGCATCTACTGATACGTCCCAAACGTATCTATAATTTTTGCTTGCTCCATGCATGTTTTGTGTGACTTTGCCATGTTTTGCTTGAACTTTCATACAGTTTTTAGCATATTTGGACTAACCTATTAACTCAGTGCACCCAGTTGCCGTATCCTGTTTTCTGCTGTTTTTGTATTTCAGGTTTTCCGGCCATTAAAAGTGCTCCAAAAATTCCGGAAAAATAATATAAAAAATCAGCGTCCCGGAAGCTTCCGGAATCACCAAGGAAGGAGGGGAGGGCCACCACAGGGACTCCAGAAGGGTCCCTGGCGCGGCCCCACCCTAGGCCGCGCCGGGCACTCTACTGGCTGCCCTGTGGCCCCCTTGGTGCCCCCCTTTAGCCCTATTTTTACCCCCGCGGAGGAAACCCTGATTCCGGACCCCTTTTCTCCAGAAGCAATTCCGATCTCCGCCGCCATCGCCATCAAGTTTCGGGGGGACAGAATTCCTGTGTCGGCACCCTGTCGAGACGGGGAAGTGCCCCCGGATTCATCTCCATCGCCGTTGCTTCCCTCCTCCATGAAGCGGGAGTAGTTCCTCCTCGGGGCTGAGGTTTCTACCAGTAGCTATGTGGTCTTCTCTCTCTCTCCCATGATTTGATCTTTATTGTGATCATAGGCTACGTTAATCTAGGGTGATCCCATGATATTTCCCCTTCCTTTATGTATTGGATTGATGTACTCACTTGATCTTATCTAGTATAATCCCCGAGACCATGGTGACAGCGGTCTATTGGACATGGGTTAGAAGAATATTATCATGAGTGATTTCCTATTTTGTGTGTTGATTGAAGATTGAGAGTCTCTTGGTGCTTGTCTTTGACTATCCTTGAGATATGTTGTGGTGATTGTGGTGCTCTCTTTGGATGGCCGTGGTGACATTGGAAAATCCATAGATTGAGAACTACGAAATTTGAGGTGTGCTTTTGTATCCCTACATAATTCTCGTCCTCTCTTGACCACAAAGGAATGACCTTCGAGTGCGTTTCCATTGCAGGTTTTATGGGAAATATCATGTGATTAGACTATGTTAATGTTGTTGGGAGTTGCCACTAGTGAAAGTATGAAGCCTAGGCCTTGTTTCCACCATTGCAATACCGTTTGCGCTCACGTTTACTACTTGTTTGCTTGCTGCACTTTTTATTACAGATTTATATTACCTTGCTTTGCTACACCTATCACCTATATTTTACCTTGTCTTCGCCGAACTAGTGCACCTATACAACTCCTAGTTGTATTAGGTGTGTTGGGGACACAAGAGACTTCTTGTATCTTAATTGCAGGGTTGCTTGAGAGAGAGCATCTTCAACCTCTACTTCCCTGAGTTCGATAAACCTTAGGTCATCCACTTGAGGGAAATTGCTGTTGTCCTACAAACCTCTGCGCTTGGAGGCCCAACATAGTCTACAAGAATAGAAGCGTGCGTAGACATCAAGCTATTTCTGGCGCCGTTGCCGGGGAGGTGAGTGCTTGAAGGTATATCTTTAGATTCTGCAATTAAATCTTTTCATTTCTTGTTTTTATTTTACTAGTTAGGCTTATGGAAAACTGCAATCTTAGTTCGCTGCTTCGGGGAGGCCGCTTTACCACACCCGTGGTAGAGAAGTATCCTCCACCTAATGAATGTATCCCATTCAAAATACCACTTGGGATAATTGAAAAGGTTATGAATGATCATTATGCAGGGGATGGAACAGTCCATCCTAGTGTTCATCTGCTGAAACTTACAGAACTTTGTGAGTTATTTAAGATTTCAGGTTTGACAAGAGATGAAGTCATGAGGAAATTATTTGCCTTGTCACTGAAAGGAAAAGCATTGGAATGGTATAGGCTACTACATGATTCTCACCTGCTGGATTGGGAAGAGATCTAGTCTCTCTTTTACTCCAAGTTTTATCCTCTTAATGAAGTCCATGAGAATAGGAATTATGTTTATAATTTCTATCCTCATGACGGAGAGAGCATAGCTCAAGCTTGGGGGAGATTGAAAACTTTGATGCTAAAATGTCCTAACCATGGGCTCCCCAAAGATATAATTATTACTAATTTTTATGCGTGGCTCTCTCGACAGGATAGAGACTTCCTCAATGCTTCCTCTATGGGTTCTTTCACAAACGAAAAGATTGATGCTAAATGGGAACTCCTTGAAAGAATTCAACGCAATACTGAAGATTGGGAGATCGTCAAAGGTAAAGAGTCAGGTATAAATTATGAGTATGATTGCATTAAGTCCTTTGTTGAAACTGCAAGTTTTAATAAGTTTAGTGCTAAGTTTGGGCTTGATTCTCAACTCCTTGTTGATTTCCTCAAATCTTTTGCTTCACATCTTAATATGTTTAAGGAGAATTGGATCAAGCATCATGAACCTTTTAAAGAGATTTGCAAAGAAAATGAGATTGTTCATGATGATTGCAACATGCATGATCCAATTCCTGAAAATGAAGTTTTATATAAGCATGTTAATTTTTGTGGAGTAGATAGACCTTCTGAAGGCCTATGATTGAAGAAGAGAAGTATTGTAAGCAACATAAGCATGAAAGAACAATCACTTGGGTCAAAGATTTAAATGAAATTGCTAGAGAATTGTGTGACCTTTATCCTTTTACTTGTGAACTTTGATGCATAGAGGGTCACTTTAATTTTCGATGCATGAACTTTCAAAGCATAACTGTTAATCAGTTGTCTGATAACATGATCACCCCTGATCTTTATGATGAACTTATGTTATTTTTATGTGTGAAGAGTTATCAGAAAAGACTTCTTGGCTAGATGTTAATGCCTTAGGAATTAGCAACACTTTGCAAAATTGCCGTCTCTATTTTGTTGTTAATTGCCATGAAAATGATTACATAAGTAAGATTAGAAAGGAGGGAACTTTACCAAAGTATAAAAATGTCTCTTATATCTCTACTAATAAAAAGGAGAGTTTCTCCCAAGTTTCCCCTATGGTTTCTAATGATAAACCAGGATATGTGGAGACGCTTCATCTCCAACCACTCCCTCCTAAGGTAAATAAGAAGAAAAAGAAGAGGAAGAGGAAGAGGAGCAAGAAGGAAGAAGAATGAGTACCAACCTGGCCTGAGCATATCCCTCGCATCAATTTTTATCCTAACGGACAGAAATTTTTGGAGGACGGTGAACTTGATTGCATTCATTATTATCCTGATGTTAAGTCCGTAGGCACTATTGAAGATGATTTTGATTATGATATGCATGTTACTTTTTGTGATTGGGAAAATGATGATAATTCTACTTATGATCTTGAAAATCTTTTTGGTACTAACTCTGAGAATGATGATATGGAAAGCTCTAAGCTTGGGGATGATTGGATTGCAAGTCCTTTACCCATTAGTGATGTGGTAATTGATAATTCTTTTGCTAGTAAGAATAAATACATCATGTTTACAAATATAGTTGCTAGCAATGATAATGCTCTTCTCTACAATGATGATGATATAACTCCTATCTATAGTGATTTTAAAGGTACCTATGACATAAGGAGAAATTATCCTTATGAAACTTGTCATAATCATGGAGGTAATTACTCCCTTGTTGAAGACCATCTTCCTAATACACAATTAATCTATAGTGTTCAAGTTGTTTATGATAGTCCTACTCCCACTATTACCAATGAGAAAGATTATGCTTATGTGGAGAGTAAGAGTACCCTTTTGCATGTGGATCATGGTAACAATGCTTTATGTGATGCTTATATTGTTGAGTTTATTCATGATCCTATTGGAAATTATTATAAGAAGGGAACATATTCTTATAGATATTTCAATAATATCAAGTTCCCTCTCTTTATGTTGAAGGCTTTGAAGTTGCACTTATTTTGCCTTCCTATGCTAATATCTTTATGCTTCAATGAGTTATTCCTCTACAAGATCCCTTTGCATAGGAAGCATGTTAGACTTAAATGTGTTTGTTATTTGCTTCTTGATGCTCTCTTTTGTTCTTCAACTCTTATTCCTTATTCCTATGAGAGAATCATTAAAATCTTGAGCCTATCTTTATGGCTATAAAGAAAAAGCTCTAGGGAGACAACCCTTGTTATCTTTAGTTTGAGTTTTTACTTTCAGTTTTTAGTGGTCTTGATGATTGTTACTACTGTATCAACATCATTGTATCTTTATTTTCAATCTTTGTGCCAAGTCTAGCCTCCGATTGCAAGAAAGTTCAAAAGTTGTGACATGCTTTCCAGAAAACAAATTCTGTCCTTGGATGGAAAAATTAGCCTAAAATCACCAGATCATCTTTTTGATCTGAATTTTTTTTGACAGCGTGCTCCAAACAATTGACTTTCGAGCGGCAGTTCTGAGTTTTTTTATTCGAGTTGCAGAAGTACCCCTAAAAAATTCATTACTACCTGCTGTTTTGTTTTTTCATAGATTCTGCCATGTTTTGTCTCTCCTAACTTTTGCAAACTTTAAGCTTGCTTTTTCTATGCAAAAACTTTTTGGCAATCTTGAGAAACAATATATCTTCAAGAATATCTTTATATCCAGTGGAATTTTTTTATTTATTAAGGGTACTAACCTCTCTAATCAGCTTATGATGAGTTATGTATGAAGGGAGTTTTCAAGTGTGCGATGGAAGATGATGAATGAAGATCTTGGAGTGTCAAAACGCTCAAGCTTGGGGATGCCCATGTGCACCCCCAATAAATATTCAAGGAGACTCAAGCGTCTAAGCTTGGGGATGCCCCCGTGCATCCCCTTCTTCATCAAGAATTACCAGTTCGTCCCTCGTTGCACTATATTTTTATCACTTCATGCGTTATGTGCTATGCTTGGAGCGTCTCGCTCTTTACTTTTCTATGTTTTCTTTGCTTTGTTTGCTGTAGTAACAAGTTAGACCCCAACTTACTCTTTTGTGTGGGAGAGATACACGCTCCGCTTGAACTAGAACTCCTCATAGGATTTTCATGCTTATTTTCTTAGCTGTGAGTTGTTCTTTTTCTTTTCGTAGCTGCTGCCCTGTTTAGTTGTAGTGCTTTAGTTTTCTTTTAGAGCTTTTCTTTTGTTTTAGGTTGAACTTTCTATAGGTTGCATGTTTTATCTTGTTAGAGAGTTTGCCTGTTGCACTAAGTTTTGTGTCTTGACTAGGAAGTAGGTAGTTGAAGTTGCTATTCTCATTGTAGTAGTAACTTGCAATAGTTTTAAGGTATTGACTAGAGTAATGTTTGAACTTTTGGTGTCAAGAGCTCTAGCCTATTAGTGATAGATGTCGTATTTTTGGCAATCCGTGTGTTTTTCAAAAACCGAAAACCCCTGTTGAGAAATCTAGCTACTAGATGGATCACTAACCTCTGGAGGGTTCGAATATTAGAGTACACTCACGTACCATGAGTCGAGGATGCGCAAGGATAACCAAACTCCCATACACTCCTCCTCGGGGTACTTGTCTCTTAGTGAACCTCCTGATTAGATTGAGAGTTGCCGATAACAAGTGCATGAGTTCTTCGGACTAATGTGAGTATTCGAAAATTGACACTTCCACCCACCTATACTTTTTCTAGCCTCTTCAGTACCGTGCATTGCCCTTTCTCACCTTGAGAGTTGGCGCATACTTCGCCGGTGCATCCAAACCCTTGGCAAGATACGCTCTGTCATCATAAGCCTCCTTATATCTTTCCTCAAAACATCCACCATACCTACCTACAAGGCATTTCCATAGCCTTTCCGAGATACATTGCCATGCAACATACACCTTCTCATGACTTGATTCTCATGTCATACATGCTACTTGCTTGATCGATGAGCCGCATGCTAGTTGGGCCTTGCCCTAATCATTGCTACATGACGCGCCAGTATCATTGCATATCCTGCTATCCTGGCAGAGGCATACATTTGCATCATGATAGTTATATCTTCTTTATGTGAGTACCTTTGTAAAGTGTGAAAGATCTCCTATATTCCTGTAAAATATAGAGTGTTGCCCCTAAAGTGAGGAAAAGATCCGAAAGAAGACAAATGAGAGTTAAATAGAAAGAGCCATTGAGGCCACCAAAAAAATACAAAAAAAGAGAAAAATTAAAATAAAAAGAGAGAAGGGGCACACTACTATTCCTTTTGAGAGACCCACACTAGTACTTTATCCTCTATCCCTTGTACTCCATAGATATCTTCATCATGCATATAGCTATGTGGGGACCTTCACACTATAGAACTTGGCTTGTATATTCCAATGATGAGCCTCCTCAAATGAGCTCTAGGTCTTCTTGAGCATGCAAGTTAGATGCACCCCCACTAGTTCCCTTGGAGAGCTTTTAGCTCACATGTGCATCCGTTGCATGGCAATCCCTACTCCTCACATCATATCTATCGTATGGCCTTCTCTCGCCTATGATAGTCCTCATTGATGTGAACCTTTCACACCTTTTTGTCTTCCTCCTCCACCTTCTTTCTGTTTCGCCTTTTAGGTGTCAACTTTCTTGCTCACGCTCATCCATTGCATCAGTGGTCAAAATATCGAAAGGGAGTGGATCAGTTTGACTTGTACCTGGCTAGTGGTCTGGGGATGAGTCAAGATAAGAATACAAAGGAGACCAAGTGTGAAACTGTAGTAGATAGTTGTTCTCAACAACCTTTTTTTATCTCTTTTACCCAGTCCCCTGCTTGCACGCAAACACCATTTGGAGACATTCGAGTGACGGACAGCAAGAGCTCTTGCACCCTTTGTTCTTTTGTTGCTTGTGTCAATGCTAATATAGACTCTTGCTTGTTAAGACTTGAATTGAATTACATGCTTTGATTTCTTTACTTAAAAGTCCTTATATGGTTGTGTGGCATGTCACCACAGAAATTATGCTTGTTATCATTTACCTACTCGAGGACGAGCGGGAATTAAGCTTGGGGATGTTGATACGTCCCAAAACATATCTATAATTTCTTCTGGCTTCATGCATGTTTTGTGTGACTTTGCCATGTTTTTCTTGAACTTTCATACACTTTTGAGCATATTTGCACTAACCTATTAACTCAGTGCACCCAGTTGCCAGTTCCTGTTTTCTGCTGTTTTTGTATTTCAGGTTTTCCGGCCATTAAAAGTGCTCAAAAAATTCCGGAAAATAATATAAAAAATCAGCGTCCCGGAAGCTTCCGGAATCACCAAGGAAGGAGGGGAGGGCCACCACAGGGACTCCAGAAGGGTCCCTGGCGCGGCCCCACACTAGGCCGCGCCGGGCACCCTCCTGGCGGAGGAAACCCTGATTCCAGACCCCTTTTCTCCAGAAGCAATTCCGATCTCCGCCGCCATCGCCATCAAGTTTCGGGGGGACAGAATTCCTGTGCCGGCACCCTGCCGGGACGGGGAAGTACCACCGGATTCATCTCCATCGTCGTTGCTTCCCTCCTCCATGAAGCGGGAGTAGTTCCTCCTCGGGGCTGAGGTTTCTACCAGTAGCTATGTGGTCTTCTCTCTCTCACATGATGTGATCTTGATTGTGATCATATGCTATATTAATCTAGGGTGATCCCATGATATTTCCCCTTCCTTTATGTATTGGATTGATGTACTCACTTGATCTTATCTAGTATAATCCCCGAGACCATGGTGACAGCAGTCTATTGGACATGTGTCAGAACCCTCTGTTAGGTAATGCGCTAGGATCAAAGTAACCTTGCATCATGTTAAAATTTTCAAAAGAAATCATTGAAATAAAATTCAAAAGCAAAGTGGGAGAAGGAACCCCCCCAGATGAATTAATTCAAAAGGCCAGATAAAAATCTTCTCCAAAAATTCATGTTAGATTTTTGAAAAGTTTTATAAATGAGTGTGATCACATATCAAGTGATGTGGGACCCACCCCATGCTCATGGATTTTTCAAATATTCAAACAGTGCCTTGTAATTAATCAAAAACCCCTATTTGAATTAAGATTCAAATTATTTGAATTTTAAAAATGTTCAAACTTTACAAGTGGCTAGTCTATATTATTATGAGGCCATATAAAAAGTTTCAGCATTTTAGAAAATGGCTAGGTATTTAATTTTGCTAGCCAAAACAAATGTCAGAAAAGAAAAACAGAAAAAGAAGAAGAAAAGCTTACCTGGCGCCCAGGCGAGAGCAGCCCACCCAGCCCAGCCGGCCCACCAGGGGCAGCAGGGTCTTCTTCCCCGCCCCGCGCTTCCAAGCTGCTCGGTGGAATGCCACCGAGCCAGCCGTGGACGACACGTCGCAGTCGAGGGCCTTCCAGGCCTCCCCGTGCCTCCTTCTCGCGCCTGGAGACGCCTTGGAGCACGCCTCCTCCATTCCCCCACTCCAGAGCTTCTTCCCCCTCCTCCTACGCTCGATTCCATCGCCGCCCGAGGACCTCCGTGGAGCACACCGCCGAGTCCACGCAGCCACCGTCGTCCCCGAGCCGTGCCACCGTGTCCATAAGAACCGCAGCAGACGTCTTCGCCGTTCCCCCCATTCAATCGAGCCTGAGCGCCTCAGCAGACGACGCCTGCTTCATCGAGGAGTCGCCGGAACCGCAAGTCGCCGTCGTCGAATTCGCCGCCACCACGACCTCCCCGACCTCCCTGACCCCTCTTCTAGCATCAGGGTGAGCTTCTTCATCCTCCCCGGCCAACCCCGGAGTTTCTCTCCTTCTCCTTTGCGATTCGCCATGAGAGCCGAGCACGGCCTCCGCCATGGGTGAGCTCGAGGTCGCCCCTGTGCTCCTCCGTCTCATCCAGGGCGCGCGTCGTGTTCCCCTCCACCCCAGCGTTGCAACGCACTGCTTCCCGTTCGTTTTGGTGCACGGAGTCGACGACTACTTCTAAGCCGAGCCACGGCCGCCGCCAAACCTCGACGCCGGCGAGGCTCCGGCCACCCCCTTGCCCTCCCGTGTGCACCACTAGACGCGGACGAGCGCGAGGTGCGTCCCCATGACCTCCCCGTGCCAAGCCGTGGCCGGGAGCCCATTACGGCGAGATGCCGACGTCCCCTGTGGTCACCGCCGGTTAGCCGCCGGTGGGTTAACCCCTAAACCATGCTTAACCCCCCAGAGCCGATGTCAAGTGGGCCCAAGGCCCTTAATCCCCACTGGTTAAGTTAAACCAGCCGGGTTAATTAACCCAGCCAATGACAGGCCGACCCCACACGTTAGACCCCCCCTGACGTCACCCTTGCGTAAGCCTAACGCAGTAATTCGATTAAATGAATTATAGAAATTCCAGAAAATCCAGAAAAAGGCTGAAACTTTGGAAATTCATAGAAAATTCATATTAACTCCAGATTGGACAAATAATATATGAAAAATGATCAGGAGAAAATAAGCTATCCAAATATCCAACTTTCAACTTTGTTTGAGTTGAATTTAAAATGTGATCAGTAGCATTTGCTATTTGATTTAAATGGAATTAAATCAAATTCAATTCAAATACTTTTGCAACTTGAACCATGGCAACATGCTACATTTCAATCACACATCAGAGGCATATCATACACATTTCAAAATGGGTTAACTTGATCAAACAATGTCATTTGTAACTTGGATAAATTTGATTTCAAATTGGAGTTTGAATTTGCAATTCAATTTGCAATATACTCCATTTAAATGGAATTGATTCACACATCAAAACATAGACATCAAGTTTCAACCTTCAACCATGTGATTGTGCATTGTATTTACTTTGCTACCTTGTTTGTTGTTTGTCGAGTAGAGGTGGAACCAGAACAGGAGGCTGCCCCCTTCGTTGAAGACCCCGAACCCGAACCTCGTCAGCAAGGCAAGCAAACCCCCATTGATCATGTCGATAAAATCCCACTTCCCTCTCATGTCTCGCTCATGCATTTTATAGGATGATTACCATGCTACGTTTCTATCGCATAGATGAACCCATTCCTTTGCATGACCTATCATTTTGTCACAGTAGTAAGCAAACCACAATCCTAGCAAATGTAGGAGTTGATTGATATCATGTGGCCCCTGCAATTGTTACTGCTTATGGCATGCTTATAGTGATACCATGATGTTACTGTTATGTGAGTCGGGATGGTAGTGATCATGATGATGATGGTAAAAAGGTGTTGGTGAATCTACCCTAATAAAAGGTGAATGATGAGAGGCTGTGTAGGAGTACACGGTGGGTTGTCTCGTTGAACACCGCCCTAAGTCCGAGTTCTTGTGTGGTGATCCAAGATGAAGAGTACAACCACACATTGGGCTCACTGGCCCCTCTCAACCTATTAACTCATCCCTTTCGACGTCCAGATGTCGCAATAGTTCGGAGTTCTGGTAGGCTTGTGGCCTGGATGCTAAGTGAGAGAACGGCTCACCCGAGACCGGCTTATGCACCACACACACATCACTTGGGTCCACTTCGGTAAACCGGCCCGGTTCACGATAGTGGTAGCCAACCCAGGTAGGCGGCTTTCTTGGACTAGATAGGCTATGAGGTAACAGTTGTGGTGAGCATCCTCGCTGACATCCCTTGAATGGTGTCGAGATCAAAGGCGGTAAATGATGATCATGTGTGTGTAGCGGTACACCCCTGCAGGTTTAACAAAACTATTCGAATAGCCGCGTCCGCGGTTAAGGACTGCTTGGAAAGCTCAGCTTGATTATTAGATAACTTGAACTGGATACTTCTAAAACACACCAAGATAAGTGTGAGTGCTATGGCGTGCTTTCTCATGGGGAAGTCGAGGAAGGAACCATAGTGGTGTAATTGGTTGGAGAAAGTAGTGGACTCGTGTACGCTTCTTACCTCAAGTCTGGTACTCATAGTTTAGGACTAGCCAAGTCAAAGCTGGCACTTCTGCAAGTGAAACCCCACCTCCCTTTACCTTGATACATATGCATGAGTAGTATAGCTCCTATGTAAGTCTTGCTGAGTACGACTTTGTACTCACGTTTGCTTAATCTATGTTTTAGATGAGACCACTGACCCCGAAGGTGGCTTCTTCATCGAGCTCGATGACTGAAGATTAAGCTAGTCTAGTCCCAGTCAGACGACTGGTTCCCTCGTGGAGGGCTTGTTTTTAAATAAGGCTTCTTAAGCTATTTGTTAAACTTGTCTGTACTTAGACATACTTTGCTTCCGCTTGTTGTTGTAATGTTGGATCACATGTTTGTGATCTCTGTGTGCACTCTATAAGAGTTATCAATAAAATGTATACTTTGTAGAGAATTGCAATGATACCTGTTGTTCATACAAGGCATGTGTGCTGCGTGTATGTTTATAACATGCATGTCTTTGTATGAGTTTTCGAGACCTTAGTTGTGATCTGGCTGGCGGTCTTTCATACACCAAGTGGCCCTTAGATGTGCGCAGCTTGGGGCATCGCGATGCGATTGTTCGAGACTCTGTCTCGTGCACACTTTGTGGTATGATCGAGCCCGCCCTAGACCCCGACTAAGTGATCAGGCTGGAGTAAGTCTATGTAAGAGTTATGAGATAGTCGATAGTATGGTTGAGGCAACTTGTCTTTGAATATGGAAGTTCATCACCCATATCATTAGACTTGTGTGCGGACAATGAGGACCCATCTCAGTTGATCATCCGGCCTGGATGGGATGCCCCTCACGTACGATGCTTTCCGAGAACGTTCTGTGCTTGGCCTTGTCTGCTTAGACAAGTGGGTACGGTTCTCGGCTCTCCATATGACTATGTCTTAGCTGGACTTGCATACGCTAACCCCGGGTCCCGACAACATGGGTTAGAAGAATATTATCATGAGTGATTTCCTCTTTTGTGTGTTGATTGAAGATTGAGAGTCTCTTGGTGCTTGTCTTTGACTATCCTTGAGATATGTTGTGGTGATTGTGGTACTCTCTTTGGATGGCCGCGGTGACATTGGGAAATCCATAGATTTAGAACTACGAACTTTGAGGTGTGCTTTTGTAGCCCTACATAATTCTCGTCCTCTCTTGACCACAAAGGAATGACCTTCGAGTGCGTCTCCATTGCATGTTTTATGGGAAATATCATGTGATTAGACTATGTTAATGTTGTTGGGAGTTGACACTAGTGAAAGTATGAAGCCTAGGCCTTGTTTCCACCATTGCAATACCGTTTGCGCTCACGTTTACTACTTGTTTTCTTGATGCACTTTTTATTACAGATTTATATTATCTTGCTTTGCTACACCTATCACCTATATTTTACCATCTCTTCGCCGAACTAGTGCACCTATACAACTCCTAGTGGTATTAGGTGTGTTGGGGACACAAGAGACTTCTTGTATCTTAATTGCAGGGTTGGTTGAGAGAGAACATCTTCAACCTCTACTTTCCTGAGTTCGATAAACCTTAGGTCATCCACTTGAGGGAAATTGCTGCTGTCCTAAAAAACTCTGCGCTTGGAGGCCCAACATAGTCTACAAGAATAGAAGCGTGCGTAGACATCATCTACCTACTAATCATCCACCTTGAGATATCTATCTAGAACATCTCGCTGGTATGAAGTTGCGAATCCCACCCAAAGTGTAAACTCAAAGCAACAGACAACTTCATTAACAAGCACCGTTGTTTTCTCCCTTGTGGCAACATCACATCCCCTAGACTCATGTTTCTGTCACTCAAGCTAGTTATCAGGGGGCATGAACCCACAATCATGCATAACGCTCCCTCTTGGAGTCACTACCTACTACTTGGCCAAAGCAATAAATAGCAACGGAGAACATGCAAGAATTACTCAAGAACATAAAGAATAAAGAGGAGAATCAAATATATTACTCAAACACAATCTGAACATAGTCTCATAATCCATCGGATCCCAGCAAACTCAGCATAGCAACAGCAGAAAGATTACATTTGTGCCTCGATCATGTAGGGCAGCTCACGAGGTCTAATCCATGAAGAACAAAGAGGGGAGGAGAACATCACATAGCTACTGATCATAGACCCATGGTCCAAGGTGGACTACTCATGGTTCATCCGGGAAGCATACATGGTGGTCGGGAAGCTCCCAGAGGTGGTTCCTCCCTCCGGCAGGGTGCTGGGAATAGGTCTCCTAGTGCTCCCGTTCTTGGAAGTGCGGCGGCGGCGGAACTGAGGAGAGATCGTGAAAAAGGGTTCCTCCTTTGGGGGTTTTGCGTCACGGAGAATATATGGGTGAAGGGGGCAGCCAGGGGGGCCACCAGAGGTCCAGGCGGCCCCACCCTAGGGCGCGCCGGGAGGGCGCCTGGGGCCATGGTGGGTCCCCTCTGGCCCCTCCTTGGTGATTCCCCAAGCTTCCGAAGCGCTGATTTTTTATTGGATTTTCCCGAATTTTTGGGGCACTTTTAATATGGGGGAAACCTGAAATAGAAAAACAGCAGAAAACAGGAACTGGCACTGGGGTGCACTGAGTTAATAAGTTTGTCCAAATATGATCAAAAGTGTATGGAAGTTCATCAATAACATAGCAATATCACACAAAAGAGGCATGGATCAAGCATAAGTTATAGATACGTTTTGGACGTATCAGGTGACAGCGGCGCAACTGACGCGGACCTACACACAACACAATTAACTTTGCTCCCAATGAAGTTCAGAGAGGTTGTCAGTCTCTCCAGTCTTGTTGTTTGCAAAGGGTCAAACACACAAGGGATAATGATAATGATAGCAGCTGAAAGTAAATACTGAAAAGTAAATGAGCTTGAAAACAATGATGAGAATATGGATCGGGGTCCCATGATGTTCACTAGTGATGTCTCTCTCCCAAAAGACGATAAAACTACTATGCGAGGTAAAAAAATTACAGACGGGCAATTGACAGGATTATAAACACACCGCAATCCTAACTATGCTACAAAAGAAAGGAAGAAGCTCATAAGCATGGGAAGTACGCAAAAATAAGTAGACCGAAATCCATCTGCATCTACTACTAATCATCCACCTTGAGATATCTATCCAGAACATCTCGCTGGTATTAAGTTGCGAGCCCCACCCTATAACACTCCGGGTGTCATGTAACAGTAATCACCTTGCTACAGTTAAATCACCGTGCTTAATCTTGCTTGATCATCCTTGAATCAAATCAAATTCCAAATGCCTTTTGGTTGATATTAAAAATATGTGGCAAATAAAAACATGTCCCAAAATTGTGCAACCACTTTTTTATGCACAATAATCATGGAACCATTGTAAACCAACTTTGGGTGTTTGTAAAGCTACGGACAAATCCAAACAATTCATACCAGCAGCAAAACAGCACCATTTAATTGTTGCAGCTCAAAAATAAATAGCAAAAGATTTTGTAAAAAACCCAAACTTTTGTGGGCTTCTAGTAATGTGAAATACTAAAATGGCAACATGTTTCACATTGATTAAAAATCATATGTGGCACAAGCAAAATAAAAAAAACTGAGAGGAAAACAGAAATAAGACATATAATCGAGATAACTATCTGTCGCCCTGGGCGAACCCCCACGGCCGAGCCCAACCGTAGCCCTTTTCTTCTTTTTTCCCCACCTCCTTCCATGTTCCTCCGACCGGTCACCCATGGCGACCGAGGAAGCCCCTCGTCCCTGTCGAGCCAGCTCCTCCCCCCCCCCGCGTCGCTACAAGAGCTCAGGGAGAGATAAGAACGGACCGCGCCCTCGCCCTAGAACCCTAGCCCCCCTCACTTCCCCTCTCCTCGCGCCATTCCTATATTCCCCCCGGTGCCGAGCCGCCGCCCGTACACCGTTGTCACCACCATTGCCTCTGGCCACCCCTATCCACGTGAGCTCGACTGTGAGCTCCGTGGGCCTCGAATCCACCGACTGCGCCCGCTACCTCGACCCGCCGACCTCTACATCGTTGCCACCGTGCGCCTCCTCATAGCCACGGCCGCCGAGCGGCACCGCTCGATCCGCCACCGATGGCCCTCCCCGAGCCCTCTCGCGACCACCGGAGCCTCGCAGTGAGCTCCTCTTCCACCCTCTCATACCCCGCTGTCTAATTTCGCCGTTGTTGCCACCGTCCTGAGGTCGCCATGGACGCGACGGCTGCGGCCCCATTTTCCCCATGGCCGTGGTCACCCCGCTCGTCGTCGCCGTGACCGCGCCCCTGTGCTCCCTTGGCGCCTGAAGCCGCACCCAGCGCACGCTCTAGCCACGCCGCCCCGCCGCTTTCCCTGGCCGCGGCTTCCCTCTCCGCCGGCGCCCCCTGTCCCGCCGGCGTGGACACGACCGACGTGGGAGCCATTAGCCCCTAACCCCCCTGCCTAATTATCCTGTTAGGCTAATCCCCATTTTAAAATAACCACCCCCTCTAAGTCTATTACAAGTGGACCCATCCACTGGTTAAATCTATTTAAATAGTTAATTAAGCAAATAGTCAATGACAGCAGGACCCCACCTATCAGTTAAATAAAAGAAATGATTTATAGAAATGCTTTGAGTATGACATGTGGGCCCTTGCTCTGTTTAATAGAAAAATTAATTGTTTTAGATAACCAGAGGCTGACATGTGGGACCCACATGTCAGTTGACTGGTCAACCCTCTCTGTTTTGGATAATGTTTAATAAACAATTAAAAATAATCCAGAAAAATGATTTAAAAGGATTTAATCTTTAAAATTTAATATCATTTAAACCGTAAGTCGGATTCAAAAACTTTATACATGAAAGTTGCTCGGAAAAATATAACGAATAAGAATACGCTACACGCATACCCACCGCACCCCTCTAACATATCGAACCCAAGACATTCCCCTCCGTATCGTGTGTTCGATGATTGCCCGATACCGATAAACTATCCGGATGAATTTATTATGAACACGAAAGTTGTTCGGATCGTTTCAACTAGCCCGGTTACACCATCCACACGTTTGTCGGATGTCCACGCCACCTCCGGCATGAACCCTTCCCCCTCCGGACACCCTGTCTGGTAATCACCCGGAGCCGGTATTTCATCCCCGGATGAATTCCCGCTCCGAGCATAATACATTGTACTGCGTTAGAACACCGTTAGCATTGCGTTTTCCATGTCTTGTATTTGTATCGCTATTATTGTTGTGTATTTATTGTTTCTTCCCCATCTCTTATTGTCCGGTAGTCCCGACGACCACTGTTGATGCCCCTGAGATCGACTATGTCGTCGACGACCGTACCCCTACCGCGAGCTTCCAGGAAAGCAGAGCCATTCTCTTCCCCAGATATCACCTACCTTTTCCATACCTTTCTTGCACTAGGCATGGTTACTGCTGCTGCTATGATTACAATCCTATTCAATTGCATAGCCTATTTTTGTCACCCCTTGATGTACCTTCCTTTATCCTATGCTGCCTATTATAATTATGCATTATTCAGCAGTGAGCCCTACGCTTTGTTAGCTAGGATTAGATAGCGGGTCATGACGACTCAGGGGAGAGAACACGGATACGTTATATATTAACTGTTACAGGTAAGGTAACATGCAGACACCGCCTAAGGCCCCTACCTCGGCTCTGCCGAGCCACATCAAGTGGAGCTATCGAGGAGTAATCCTTGTACTCCACTCGTTGCTGACTCTATATAGCCGCTCTAGGGTCCTGAGCCCCGGTTGTCCTTAAGGTAAGAAGTCGGGTGACCCAACGGTGCCCGCGAGCGGTATTGCGTCGGGAACGACAGGGAGGGTACGACCGACGTTACTGGCGTGCCTGGCCCCTGCTCGTATCTCGCGAGAGTTACCAAACCACGAAAGTCGAGCTCTACCAAGAGCACACGCGAGATAAGGTAAGGAGTCGGTTCACCTTGTTGGTAACCGCAGAGACTTGGTGGGACGACAAAGCAGGCACCAATGTACTGGTGGTCCTGACTGCTGTCGTTGACAGCGGGTTAGTTAAGTCGAGGCAACGATAACGGTTGTCACACAGGTTAATTAAAATGCTAAATGGTTCAGCGGATGACTTGAGAGACCCGTTGGTCTGTACGCACTACCTTCACGTGGGATAAGGAGTTATGGGCTCCCCTGCGTGGTAGTTTGTCCGAAAGCTCTTCAGACGTCAGCAATACTGTGGCCTGATCGCCGGGAAGCCGTGTTGTCTTATTTGCTGCAGCAGGTGTGTTTGGATTTGCTTTTGCTTCACCGGCCAGACTCGCACCGTGCAGGAGCGTGCAAGGGTGAGGGACCTAGACCCCTTGGCGCATAGGATATAGTCTGGGGGATGGCCTCTCTGCTGAGCCTAGGATGGGCTGCGATGTGTCGGATAGCCTCGGTGGGGCATTCCCTGACAAGGTGTACGCCACCCTGGAGATCCGAGCGTGCAGGCTGAACAGTAGTGCACCCCTGCAGGGAGTTTAATCTATTCGAATAGCCGTGTCCACGGTAACAGGACGCTAGCTGGATCTTACCACTACAAACTACTACTATTGAACTGTATGGTTCCGAGTTTTCTTCCTCGCAGGGGAGTCGAGGAGGGGAACTTGGAGGCATTATTATTATTAATCATTACAACTTATATTATACAATGCTGCAGCAACTTCTGCTTCATTGTTACTTTATGCTTTATATGAACTGTTGGCTGATTCTCTTCTCATGCTGCAAGACTCGTCAGAAGATGCTAGTCCTCGATAGGCCTAGCTTCTTACCCTTATTATGATTTCTATCTTGCAGTCCACTATATATACAGCCTCCCCTTTCCATTGATACAAATGCATAAATGCTTAGTAGCGGACGTAAGACTCGCGGGTATGCTAGATACTCACCCTTGCTTTATTTTCCCCTTTTGTTTTGCCTGATCGGCCGCTGCAGTCGACGTTGGAGTCCAGGAGCAGGAGATCCCCGATGCCGACCACCGCAACATGAAGATCCCCGGTGCCTTCTACGACGTCGAGTTCCCCATTGACCAGAAGTAGTTTGGAGGTTCCCAGGCAGGAGGCCTCGCCTTTTCGATATGTTGTTATCTGTGCTAGCCTTCGTAAGGCAACCTTGTATTCTTGTGTCTGTACTCAGATACTTTTTCTTCCGCTAACTTAGTGCTCTCTAGCTGTTGTATTCGAGCCCTCGTGGCCCCTGGCTTGTATTAAACAGCTTGTATTATTTTTATTTGAAGAGTTGTGTTGTGATATCTTACCGTGAGTCCCTGATCTCGATCGTGTACCTTGCGTGTATGGTTACTGTACACGGTCTGATTTTCGGGGCGTCACACACCCAAAGTGTAAACCCAAAGCAACAGACAACTGCATTAAAAAGAACTTTGCGTAAAGTAAACAATCCTAGCAACTGCGGTTACAAGCACCGTTGTTTTCCCCCTTGTGGCCACAGCACATCCCCTAGACTCATGTTTTTGTCACTCAAGCGTGTCATCAGGGGACATGTACCCGCAATCGAGCATAACGTTCCCTCTTGGAGTCACTTCCTACTACTCGGCCAAAGCAATAAACAAGAACGGAGAACATGCAAGAATTACTTAGGAACAAAAATATAAGAGATAAAAACCAAATATATTACTCTATCACAATCTGAACATAATCTCATAATCCATCAGATCCCATCAAACTCAGCATAGCAAAACTTAGAAGAATTACATATGTGCCTCGATCATGTAGGGTAGCTCACGAGGTCTAAACCATTAGGAACAAAGAGGGCAGGAGAACATCACATAGCTACTGATCACGGACCCATGGTGCAAAGAAAACTACTCACGGCTGATGACTGTGACGCCCCAAAAATCAATCCGTGTACAGTAATCATACACGCAGGGTACACGGCTGAGATTAGGGTGCCACGGTGATAAAATCACAGCACAGCACTAAACACAAAAGGATAAACAAATATATTACAATAAAGGGGGGTCACGCGGACCCGAATACATAAGTCATACAAGCCATAATATCTGAGTACAGACATAGTTAGTCAAGTTTTGCCTTAAGAAGGCTAGCACAAATCACATCAGAGGCACGGATCGAAAAGGCGAGGCCTCCTGCCTGGGATCCACCGAACTACTCCTGGTCAACGGGGAACTCGACGTCGTAGTAGGCGCCTCCGGGGTACTCCTGCTCCTGGGCTCCAACGTCGGCTGCAGCGGCCGATCAGGAAAAACAGTAAAGGAAATAAAGCAGGTGAGTATCTAGTATACCCGCGAGTCTTACGTCCGCTACTAAGCATTATGCATTGTATCAACGGAAAGAAGAGGTTGTATATAGTGGACTGAAAGACAGAAATCCAGAGCAAGGGTAAGAAGCTAGGCCTAACGAAGACTAGCATCTTCCGACGATGTCTTGCAGCATGAGGTAAGAATCAGCCAACAGTTATATAGAGCATAAAGTAACAATGCAGCATAAGTTGCTTCAGTATTGTATAATAATAAGTTGTAATAATTAGCAATGCCTCCGAGTTCACCTCCTCGACATCCCCGCGAGGAAGAAAACCCGGAACCATACAGTTTAATAATAATAGTTTCTAGTGGTAAGATCCAGCTTCAGCATAAAGCGTCCTGTTACCGTGGACACGGCTATCCGAATAGATTAATCTTCCCTGCAGGGGTGCACTTGTGTTACGCTACACGCACGGATCTCCAGGGTGGCGGGAACCTTGTTAGGTAACGCTCCACCGAGGCTATCCGACACTTCATAGCCCATCTTTCAAACTCAACAGAGAGGCCATCCGCCGGTCTAAATCCTAAGTACGCCGAGCCTTGGACCCCAACCCGAACGTACTCCTTCACGGTGCGTGGCTGGCCGGTGAAGTTAAAGAAAATCCAAATAAGACATCACCGCGCGAGCAAATAAGACAACACCACTTCCCGGCAATCAGCCCGCAGTACTGCTGATGTCTGAAGAATCCTCGGACGACACTACGAAGCAGAGGAGCCCATAACTCGTAATTCCCACGGGTAGGTAGTGCGTACATGGCATATAGCCAACTCAAGACATTCACTGAACCATTTAGCATTTTAATTAACCTGCGTGACAACCGTTATCGTTGCCTCGACTTAATTGACCCGCGGACAACGACAGCAGCCAGGACCACCAGTACATCGGTGCCTGCCCCGTTGTCCCACCAAGTCACTGCGGTTACCAACAAGGTGAACCGTCTCCTTACCTTGTCTCGCGTGTGCTCCTGGAGGAGCTCGACTTTCGTGGGTTGGTAACTCTTCCGGCCAACGATCAGGGGCCAAGCACACCGGTACACTGGCCGTACCCTCCCTTTCTTCCCGTCACAATACCTCTCGCGGGCACCGTTGGGTCGCCCGACTTCTCACCTGAAGGACAATCGCTGTTCAGGACCCTATGGCGGTAAGACAAAGTCAGCCTCGAGTGGAGTACAATGATTACTCCTTGATAGCTCACACTTGAGGTGACTAGGCATATAACCCAGATAGGGGCCTTTGGCGGTGTCTGCTTTGTACCATACCTGTGCAGTTATAATATTTGTATCCGCGTTCACTCCCCTGAGTGATCACGACCCTCTATCTAATCCTAGCTAACAATGCGCAGGGCTCACTGCTGAATAATGCATAATAATTATAATAATAATAATAATAATAATAATAATAATAATAATAGGCAGCATAGGATAAAGGAGGCACATCAAGGGGCGACAATGACAGGTCATGCAATTGAATAGGTAAGCAACGTAGCAGCAGCAGTAACAATGCCTAGTGCAAGAAATGTACGGAAAGATAGGCGATATCTGGGGAAGAGAATGGCTCTGCTTGCCTGGAAGCTCGACGGTAGTAGTAGGTTCGTCGACGAAGTAGTCGTACTCAGCAGCGGTGTAGTCGACGGCAGCAGCGGGGTCTACCGGAGATTAAGGGGGGGAGAAACAGTAAATACACAGCAAGCATATACAAAAAGATGCATGGCATGACAAATGAAATGTTAGCAGTGTTCTAACGCAGCGCAATGCACGTTGCTCAGAACGGAAATTCATCCGGGGATGAACGGCCAGCTCCGGGTGATTATCGGACAAGGTGTCCGGAGGGGGGAAAGGATCAAGCTAGAGGTGTCATGGGTACCGGACAAACATAAGGAGGGTGTATCCGTGCTAGTTGATCTATTCTGAGAAACATTCGTGTTCGGAATAAATTCATCCGGGCACTCTAACAGTACCGGACAATTTATCCGACAATCGGTCCGGAGGGGGACGGTTGGATGATTGTTGTGTTAGAGGGGGGTGGTAGACATACGGATAGCGTATTCACATTCGTTATATTTTTCTGCTCAATTTTCATGTATAAAGTTTTTGAATCTGAGTTACGGTTTAAAAGATATTAAATTTCAAAGTTTTTAAATCATTTAAATGATTTTCTGGAATTATTTTATTAATAAAAAAAATTCCAACATTATCCACAGGCAGTTGACTGGTCAAACCTGACAGAGGGTCCCACCTGTCAGTGACTTAGTTTTAATAAAACTATTTAATCTATTTATTTGACAGTGGGGTCCCACATGTCATTCAAAGTAACTTAACCAACAGTTTTTCTAATTAAACAAAAATGCCTGGACCCACCTGTCAGTGACTTGTTAAGCTAATTAACCAATTTTAATTAAGTTTAATTAACTTAACAGAATCAAGGGCGTGGGACCCGCATGTAAGTGACTGGGGTTGCCCAGTCAGCACAGTTGACTGGTCAACCCAGTCAACTGGACCATGGGACCCACATGTCAGAGACCATGAGGCTCGCCGGAGGCTCACCGGCGACAGAACGCTGGCGAGGTCGATGCTGCCCTCGTTGTGGTGCACGGGAGGAGGCGCGGCTGGTACCAATCGACGCGGACGACTACGGGGGGGAGTTTGGTGGCGGTGCGGTGGCTCGGGGTGGACAGGCACGAGCTCGAGCTCAAAAATGGCGGAGGGGGGTCTCGGGCTCCAATGGCACTTGGCTATACGCGACGAAACTGAAGACGCTGCGGGGTGGGATCGAACATACGATCCACGGGGAACCTTTTGGTGCAACCGGCGTGGGCTGTGGTGACCAGGGGACGCGGCTACGACGACGAACCACGTCGGCCGGAGCAAAGTGGAAGAGGGGAAACGCCTACGGGTCTATCGAGCACCCATGGACAGTTGGCGACGACAGAGGTGCTCATCACGAGCGCGTCGGGGTTGGCAGCGGGCTCGGGGAGGGGCTGAGGCGGCCGGAATCGACGTTGAGGTTGCAGCGGCCGGAGCAGACGAAGAAGACGCGGGCAACGCCTGCGGTGCTCCCCGGGCTCGATTAGCTGTTGTAGTCGACGAAGACGACGAAGGCGCAGCCGCTGGACACCACCTCGGGGCGGACCGTGCTCGTTGGCCACGACTGGCCACGACAATGGCGACGGCGGCGCCCGGGAGTTTTTCCCCGAGGCGTGCGAGAAGAGGAGGAGGGGAAAGGGAGGGGGAGGATGTCCAGGGGGTCGGGTGCTTCGCCCTTATCGCGTCGGCGTCGGGAGGGAGCAGGTGGAGGCGGGGCCGGCCTGGCAGCGGCGCGGAGAGCTCGGCCGCCGTACGGGAGCAGGTGGGGGCTGGTTGGGGAAGAAGAGTGTATATTTCCAGAGTACCACAAAAAGTTTTAATTGGTTTCCTTTTGTATTGGTTTTAATTTCTTTAACATTTTTTTGAAATGTGTGACCTGGCCCATAATTAGGAGTGTATATTTCCAGAGTGCCACAAAAAGTTTAGGCTTAAAATAAAACCATTTACTATTTCTTTATAATATTCAATTGTCAAATGGGGCTGTTTTTCTTGGTGTTTGAATTGTTTGAATTTTTCAGTGGCAAAATAAAATACCATAACCATATGGGCATGACCCAATGATTATTTGTGATTTTATAAAAGTGGTCCCATGATTTTTGGGAAAGGTTTAATTGCAACATATTTTTCATAGCAACCAAAAGGCATTTTTGAATATGATCAAAAGGAAGTGGATCATGGCAAGGTTTGCATAGTGATTAGCAACAGTGATTAGTCCACAGTAAAAGTGATTACTGTTACAGGAAACTAAGGGTGTTACAAATCTCCCCCAGTACAAGAATTATCGTCTCGAGAATTTAAGTGGTAGCGAGGAAAAGATCGGGGTATTCATCGCGAAGGCGATCTTTGCGTTCCCAAGTGGCTTCATCTTCAGAATGATTCGACCACTGAACCTTGAGGAACCTGACGGTCTTGTTGCGGGTTTTGCATTCCGACTAATCGAGAATGCGGCTCGGATGTTCTCGATATGTCAAGTCTTGTTGCAGCTCAATCATATCATGCTCCACTTCGCGGATAGGGTCCTTGAAGCAGCGACGGAGTTGCGACACGTGGAATACATCGTGGACTTGGGAGAGGTTCGGCGGCAATTCCAACCGGTATGCCACGGTTCCACTCCTGGAAAGGATACGGAACGGGCCAATGTAGCGAGGAGCCAACTTGCCCTTGATACCGAAGCGATGAGTGCCCCTCATGGGAGTGACACGGAGGTAAGCGTATTCACCAGGTTGATACTCCATTTCCCGGTGTTTGCGGTCATAGTTGCTCTTCTGACGAGACTGTGCGGCCTTGATATTTTCTTGCACAATGCGAACTTGTTCTTCAGCTTCTTGGACAAGATCCGGTCCGAAGTAGGGTCGTTCCCCAGTTCCTGACCAATTCAGGGGGGTTCGACATTTACGTCCGTATAGAACTTCGAAGGGGGCCATCTTCAAGCTAGCTTGATAGCTATTGTTGTACGAGAATTCCGCGTACGGGAGGGCATCCTCCCATTTCATGCCGAAAGAAAGGACACAAGCACGAAGCATGTCTTCCAGCACTTGATTAACTCGTTCAACTTGGCCTTGAGACTGGGGGTGATAAGCGGTGCTGAGAGATAGACGAGTCCCGAAGGCTTCCATGAAACTATTCCAGTATCGTGAGGTGAAAAGGCTGCCACGGTATCAACTGATCTCCATCGGAATATCGTGGAGTGACACAATCCGGGAGATATACAAGTGTGCCAACTGACTAGCAGTGATCGTCTCCTTGACCGGCAGGAAGTGTGCAATCTTGGAGAATCGGTCGATGACGACAAAGATGGCATCGTTACCTTTATGTGACTTAGGAAAACCGGTGACGAAGTCCATCTCGACTTTGTCCCACTTCCAATCAGGAGGAGGGAGTGGTCGCAACCAACCAGCAGGTTTCTGATGTCCGGCTTTGACGCGACTGCAAACGTCACATTGAGAAACATAGCGGCGATGTCTTGCTTCATGTAAGGCCACCAGTACCGTTGACGAAGGTCTTTATACATCTTGGTACTGCCAGGGTGGATTGACAAGGGAGAATTATGGGCTTCTTCCATGATATCCGGACCACAGTTAATGAGGGCCGGGCTCACAGGAACTACTAAGCGGCCCCTTGAAGTACACAGTATCACCATCATTAGCATCAATGGTAAAAGAGGAGGGCTTTCCTTCGGCGATGTCCTGCTTGATCTTCACAATGTCAGGGGCCAGAGATTGTCTACTCTTGATGAGGGCGTCGAGTTTTGACTCGAGAACCAGGTTATTGACGTAACCTTGAGGAACAATCTCGAGGTTCAACTTGCGAAACTCTTCATACAGAAGTGGTTGCTGGACCTGAACCTCAAGTTCAGAACAGTAAGCTTTGCGGCTCAAGGCATCGGCCATCACGTTAGCCTAGCCCGGGGTATACGAAATATCCATGTTGAAGTCAGCTATTGTCTCGAGCCATCGTTGTTGACGAAGATTCAGATCTGGCTGAGTAAATAGGTACTTCAGACTTTGGTGATCGGTGTAGACCTCGCAACTATTACCGACGAGGTAATGTCGCCACAGCTTCAATGCATAAATTACTGCTGCTAATTCGAGGTCATGTCTTGGATATTTGTCTTCGTGAGCACGCAACTGACGAGAGCCATAAGCAATCACTTTTCGCTCTTGCGTTAGGACACAGCCTAATCCTTGACGAGACGCGTCGCAATATATCACGAAGTCCTTCCGAGTATCAGGGGGAGCGAGCACAGGGGGAGAAGTTAGCTTGTCCATGAGCGCTTGGAAACTTCCTTGACATTTATCTGTCCACTCAAACTTGACGCCTTTGTGAAGCAGATTAGTCAGAGGCCTGGAAATCTTGGAAAAATTCTCGACGAAATGGCGGCAATAGCTAGCGAGCCCGAGGAAACTACGGACTTGCTTGACGGTCTTGGGAGGAGTCCAGTCAAGAATAGCCTGGATACGTTCTGGGGTGACGGCAATGCCATCCTTGGAAATCACATGTCCAAGGTAGGTTACTTCGGGAAGCCAGAACTCACACTTAGAATACTTAGCATAGAGTTTGTGTTCTCGAAGCTTCTCCAGTATAAGACGAAGATGTTCAGCATGCTCTTCTTCATTCTTGGAATATATCAATATATCATCCAGATAAACCACGACGAACTGGTCGAGGTACTCCATGAAAATATAATTCATCAATCTGGAGAAGGTGGCTGGAGCATTGGTTAAGCCAAAGGACATGACAGTGTACTCGTATGAACCATAGCGAGTAATGAAGGCAGTCTTCGGAATGTCCTCATCACAGACTCGGATTTGGTGATAGCCCAACCTCAAGTCGAGTTTAGAAAACACCTTGGATCCGGCAAGTTGATCATACAGATCGTTGATCCGGGGAAGTGGGTATTTGTTCTGGATGGTGGCTTGGTTAATGGGCCGATAATCTTGGACCAATCGGTTTGTCCCATCGCTCTTCTTGACAAAAAGCGAACGTGCTCCCCAAGCTGAGGAACTGGGGCGAATGAATCCTTTCTGAAGTGCCTTGTCGATTTCCTCCTTAAGTTCAAGGAGTTCATGTGGCGGCATCTTGTAAGGACGCTTGGCAATAGGGGTGGTGCCGGGCTTCAAGTCGATGACAAATTCGACTTCTCTGACCGGGGGTATTCCCAGCAGTTCTTCAGGGAAGACGTCGGGAAAATCGCGAACGACCGGAACGTTCTCGATGCCTTCGAGGGGGGCGGCATTCAAAGCATTCATTATAAATATCTGTGTTTCAGCATTACGGATCACTCGGGTGGTGTGGTTAACAATCTCGCCGGAGGGGTGAAAAAGTTGGACAGACTTGGTGCCACAATAGAGTGCGGCATCGTGAAATTTCAACCAGTCCATTCCCAGAATGAGGTCTATGGTGGAAGACTTCAGAACGATGGGGGAAGCAAGGAATTCAATCCCTTCAATTTCAACAATGGTTCCGGGCACTATCTTGGTGGTTTTACATTGGCCTATCGGGGTGCGAACAACCATCGGTGGGTTCATCTCTTCTAGCGTGAAGTTATGCGACCATGCAAATGCTTCCGACATGAATGAATGCGATGCTCCTGTATCAAATAAAACAGTAGCAGCTACGGAATTAACGAGAAGGGTACCCATCATGGTAGCGGGTTGTTGCTGAGCTTCTTCAACATTGACGTTGTTAGCATGTCCACGAGCATAAGCGGCAGACCCATTATTATAGTTGGGGGTCCTGTTGTTGCCACGACCATTTCCACGGCCAGCGGGGTGAACTACCAGTTGCTTCTGTTTCTGGGGGCACTCCCTGAAAAAATGCCCCGGTTGGCGGCACGTGAAGCATAATCCATCCTGAGGACGAAGGGGTGTAGCATTGGGTGGTGCAGGCAGAGCTCTTGGCATCTGCGGTGGCGGAGGCAGACGGGGTGCAGCATAAGACGGCCTTGGAGCAGGGACAGCTGAATGGGTCACACTGGTAGGGAGCCAGATACGACGCTTCTGCGTTGCGCCCGAAGATGAGCCAACGTCACGATAACGCTTCAGAGAGTTCTTGTGCTCCATCTGGGCAGTCTCGACGGTGATAGCCTTGTTCACCATGGGGCGAAGTTGGCGAACTCATGAACGGCAAGAGCGAGCCTGAGGTCTGGGTTGAGGCCACGACGGAACTTCTGCTGCCTGCGAGCATCAGTGGTGATCTCTCCTTCCGCATAGCGAGAGAGGTTGAGGAACTCGCGCTGGTACGCTTCTATAGTCATGTCGCCCTGAGTGAGGTTACGGAATTCTTCCGCCTTACGATCCATGATCCCCTGAGGAATGTAGCGGGCGCGAAAGGCAGACTGAAATTCATCCCAGGTGATGACTTCTTCAACTGGCAGGGAACGCTTGTGGGTGCTCCACCACTGAGCAGCGGCGCCTTTCAGATGATAAGACGCAAAGTTCACATAGTCGGCTGGATCGACATTAGCGGACTCCAGCTCGTGCGTGATGTCGCGAAGCCAGTCATCAGCATCCAACGGCTGAACAGTGTTGCGGAACATAGTGGGGTTGAGGCGGGTGAACTCGTGCAGAGTCACGGTGGCATGCTGATGGTGGTGCCCATTCTGATTCGGCTGGGGGAACTGAGCCATGATATTCTGCATGAACTGACGGTTCATCTCGAACTGCTGCATCATCGCGGCCATGTAATCCGGCGGCAGAGGTGGGTCGTTGGCAGCACGACCACGACCACGACCACCACGACCAGCCATCCTGCTAGAATTTAACAGGGGTATTTCAGCGATGAAAATTTAACGAGATACCGGAATCAAGCCTGAAGTAAAACGACAACGAAAAGGAGGCGCAGATATATATAGGAGTAGTCATATAAGACATACACATTCACACACAGAGTCAATCGAAAATCGGGCAGCGTAACGTCGTAGAAATTAAGGAAAAAGGACTCACTAGGCGGCGCGCAGACCGCGGTAAGGATTACACGACGCGACATAGATTCCACTATGTCAATCACGCCGCAAGAAAACTGTTGGCCACAGGAGTTAATGCCAGAGGACGCGCGGCCTGCCCAGAATGAGAATGGGATCCGCGGTCCGGGACCTGGGGTATGACTCCTGCGACACGACTCAATCAATGGGGGGAAGCACCAAAAACGCCGGGTGGAATCAAGAGAACGTGATCCTATTGTCAGATTTTGTAAAACTTACCAGCAAGGATAAGAGAGCAGATTCCCAGAGCATAGGTAAGGAGAAAAGGATCCTAATACCATAGATATCACACGTAGTGACATCGATGTGGGCCCGTAAGCCAAATATTAAGTTAGCAAAATAGTTTTTCAAAGTCTAGACTCAACTTCGACCAAGTAGTGGTGGGGTGGCTTCCTACAGGCAGTCGGCTCTGATACCAACTTGTGACGCCCCCAAAATCAATCCGTGTACAGTAATCATACACGTAGGGTAAACGGCTGAGATTAGGGTGCCACGGTGATAAAATCACAGCACAACACTAAACACAAAAGGATAAACAAATATATTACAATAAAGGGGGGTCACTCGGACCCGAATACATAAGTCATACAAGCCATAATATTTGAGTACAGACATAGTTAGTCAAGTTTTGCCTTAAGAAGGCTAGCACAAATCACATCAGAGGCACGGATCGAAAAGGCGAGGCCTCCTGCCTGGGATCCACCGAACTACTCCTGGTCAACGGGGAACTCGACGTCGTAGTAGGCGCCTCCGGGGTACTCCTGCTCCTAGGCTCCAACGTCGGCTGCAGCGGCCGATCAGCCAAAACAGTAAAGGAAATAAAGCAGGTGAGTATCTAGTATACCCGCGAGTCTTACGTCCGCTACTAAGCATTATGCATTGTATCAACGGAAAGAAGAGGCTGTATATAGTGGACTGAAAGACAGAAATCCAGAGCAAGGGTAAGAAGCTAGGCCTAACGAAGACTAGCATCTTCCGACGATGTCTTGCAACATGAGGTAAGAATCAGCCAACAGTTATATAGAGCATAAAGTAACAATGCAGCAGAAGTTGCTACAGCATTGTATAATAATAAGTTGTAATAATTAGCAATGCCTCCGAGTTCACCTCCTCGACATCCCCGCGAGGAAGAAAACCCGAAACCATACAGTTTAATAATAATAGTTTCTAGTGGTAAGATCCAGCTTCAGCATAAAGCGTCCTGTTACCGTGGACACGGCTATCCGAATAGATTAATCTTCCCTGCAGGGGTGCACTAGTGTTACGCTACACGCACGGATCTCTAGGGTGGCGGGAACCTTGTTAGGGAACGCTCCACCGAGGCTATCCGACACTTCATAGCCCATCTTTCAAACTCAACAGAGAGGCCATCCGCCGGTCTAAATCCTAAGTACGCCGAGCCTTGGACCCCAACCCGAACGTACTCCTGCACGGTGCGTGGCTGGCCGGTGAAGTTAAAGCAAATCCAAATAAGACATCACCGCGCGAGCAAATAAGAAAACACCACTTCCCGGGAATCAGCCCGCAGTACTTCTGACATCTAAAGAGTCCTCGGACGACACTACGAAGCAGAGGAGCCCATAACTCGTAATTCCCACGGGTAGGTAGTGCGTACATGGCATATAGCCAACTCAAGACATTCACTGAACCATTTAGCATTTTAATTAACCTGCGTGACAACCGTTATCGTTGCCTCGACTTAACTGACCCGCGGACAACGACAGCAGCCAGGACCACCAGTACATCGGTGCCTGCCCCGTCGTCCCACCAAGTCACTGCGGTTACCAACAAGGTGAACCGTCTCCTTACCTTGTCTCGCGTGTGCTCCTGGAGGAGCTCGACTTTCGTGGGTTGGTAACTCTCGCGGCCAACGATCAGGAGCCATGCACACCGGTACACTGGTCGTACCCTCCCTGTCGTCCCGTCACAATACCTCTCGCGGGCACCGTTGGGTCGTCCGACTTCTCACCCGAAGGACAATCGCTGTTCAGGACCCTATGGCGGTAAGATAAAGTCAGCCTCGAGTGGAGTACAAGGATTACTCCTTGATAGCTCACACTTGAGGTGACTAGGCATAACCCAGATAGGGGCCTTTGGCGGTGTCTGCTTTGTACCGTACCTGTGCAGTTATAATATTTGTATCTGCGTTCACTCCCCTGAGTGATCACGGCCCTCTATCTAATCCTAGCTAACAATGCGCAGGGCTCACTGCTGAATAATGCATAATAATAATAATAGGCAGCATAGGATAAAGGAGACACATCAAGGGGCGACAATGACAGGTCATGCAATTGATTAGGTAAGCAACGTAGCAGCAGCAGTAACAATGCCTAGTGCAAGAAATGTACGGAAAGATAGGCGATATCTGGGGAAGAGAATGGCTTTGCTTGCCTGGAAGCTCGACGGTAGTAGTAGGGTCGTCGACGAAGTAGTCGTACTCAGCAGCGGTGTAGTCGACGGCAGCAGCGGGGTCTACCGGAGATTAAGGGGGGGGGAGAAACAGTAAATACACAGCAAGCATATACAAAAAGATGCATGGCATGACAGATGAAATGTTAGCGGTGTTCTAACGCAGTGCAATGCACGTTGCTCGGAACGGAAATTCATCCGGGGATGAACGGCCAGCTCCGGGTGATTATCGGACAAGGTGTCCGGAGGGGGGAAAGGATCAAGCCGGAGGTGTCACGGGTACCGGACAAACATAAGGGGGGGTGTATCCGTGCTAGTTGATCTATTCTGAGAAACATTCGCGTTCGGAATAAATTCATCCGGGCACTCTAACAGTACCGGACAATTTATCCGACAGTCGGTCCGGAGGGGGACGGTTAGATGTTTGTTGTGTTAGAGGGGGGTGGTAGACATACAGATAGCGTATTCGTATTCGTTATATTTTTCTGATCAATTTTCAAGTATAAAGTTTTTGAATCTGAGTTACGGTTTAAAAGATATTAAATTTCAAAGTTTTTAAATCATTTAAATGATTTTCTAGAATTATTTTATTAATAAAAAAAATCCAACATTATCCACAGGCAGTTGACTGGTCAAACCTGACAGAGGGTCCCACCTGTCAGTGACTTAGTTTTAATAAAACTATTTAATCTATTTATATGACAGTGGGGTCCCACATGTCATTCACAGTAACTTAACCAACAGTTTTTCTAATTAAACAAAAATGCCTCGACCCACCTGTCAGTGACTTGTTAAGCTAATTAACCAATTTTAATTAAGTTTACTTAACTTAACAGAATCAAGGGCGTGGGACCCGCATGTAAGTGACTGGGGTTGCCTAGTCAGCACAGTTGACTGGTCAACCCAGTCAACTGGACCATGGGACCCACATGTCAGAGACCGTGAGGCTCGCCGGAGGCTCACCGGCGACAGAACGCCGGCGAGGTCGACGCTGCCCTCGCTGTGGTGCACGGGAGGAGGCGCGGCTGGTACCAATCGACGCGGACGAATACGGGGAGGAGTTTGGTGGCGGTGCGGTGGCTCGGGGTGGACAGGCACGAGCTCGAGCTCAAAAATGGCGGAGGGGGGTCTCGGGCTCCAATGGCACTTGGCTATACGCGACGAAACTGAAGACGCTGCGGGGTGGGATCGAACATACGATCCACGGGGAACCTTTTGGTGCAACCGGCGTGGGCTGTGGTGGCCAGGGGACACGGCTACGACGACGAACCACGGCGGCCGGAGCAAAGCGGAAGAGGGGAAACGCCTATGGGTCTATCGAGCACCCATGGACAGTTGGCGAAGACAGAGGTGCTCACCACGAGCGCGTCGGGGTTGGCAGCGGGCTCGGGGAGGGGCTGAGGCGGCCGGAATCGACGTTGAGGTCGCAGCGGCCGGAGTAGAGGAAGAAGACGCGGGCGACGCCTGCGGTGCTCCCCGGGCTCGATTAGCTGTTGTAGTCGACGAAGACGACGAAGGCGCAGCCGCTGGACACCACCTCGGGGCGGACCGTGCTCGTTGGCCACGACTAGGCACGACAATGGCGACGGCGGTGCCCGGGAGTTTTTCCCCGAGGCGTGCGAGAAGAGGAGGAGGGGAAAGGGAGGGGGAGGATGTCCAGGGGGTCGGGGGCGTCGCCCTTATCGCGTCGGCGTCGGGAGGGAGCAGGTGGAGGCGGGGACGGCCTGGCAGCGGCGCGGCGAGCTCGGCCGCCGTACGGGAGCAGGTGGGGGTGGTTGGGGAAGAAGACAAGGGGTGGGGGTGGGCTGGGCTGCGGTGGGCCTCACACCAGGCGAGTTTTAATCATTTTTTTTCTTCTTATTTTCCATTATGTTCTTTTCCTTTTGTATTGGTTTTAATTGCTTTAACATTTTTTTAAAATGTGTGACCTGGCCCATAATTAGGAGTGTATATTTCCAGAGTGCCAAAAAAAGTTTAGGCTTAAAATAAAACCATTTACTATTTCTTTATAATATTAAATTGTCAAATGGGGCTGTTTTTCTTGGTGTTTGAATTGTTTGAATTTTTCAGTGGCAAAATAAAATACCATAACCATATGGGCATGACCCAATGATTATTTGTGATTTTATAAAAGTGGTCCCATGATTTTTGGGCAAGGTTTAATTGCAACATATTTTTCATAGCAACCAAAAGGCATTTTTGAATATGATCAAAAGGAAGTGGATCATGACAAGGTTTGCATAGTGATTAGCAACAGTGATTAGTCCACAGTAAAAGTGATTACTGTTAAAGGCAACTGAGGGTGTTACAATGACCCTCAACGTAAAGGGATCTATTGTATCGTTTTCGATAAGTAAGAGTGTCGAACCCAACGAGGAGCGAAAGGTATTGATAGGTGATTTTGGACAAGGAATAACTGCAAGCACTGAAAGATAACTTTTTAGGGGTTTTCGATATAAGCAATGATAAAATAAAAGCAAGCAAAGTAAATAGCACTGAGGAGCAGCTGTTGGGAATGTGCCCTAGAGGCAAATAAAATATGTTTTACCGAGCATATTCCATTAGTTCATAATACGTTTGGTACTATGCTATAACTGTATTAAGCGGAAACATTAATACAGGTGTGGTATACAAACAACCAGGTCCCTAGTAAGCCCTAGTATACTAGTCCATTGGGCGATTGATGATCAAGGTTTCCTGATCATGAGACAATGGCGTCTGTTGACAATGGAGTCGTATCATTGGATAATGATATGATGGACATACACCCACCAGAAGTGTTGCGATGTGATCAAGTCACATAGTTTGACATTGCGATAACTATAACGTAGTGACCAGATCCTTTGACCGTAATGATCATATGTAATTGTCATCTATGAGGAGACTTTGATTTGTATCCCACCGCCTGACTGAAATATGCTGGCCATAACGGTGCACTTTGGGTATTCTGAAATAGATGGTTGATGAGTATGCAAATAGATCAAAGCGGGATTTTTCCATTCGTGTGACGGATAGGTACTCTGGGCCCACTCGGTGATATTGCATCATAAAGTTTGCAAACGTGTGACTAGGTCACGGAGTTGTAATATCACGGGAACGAGTAAACTTGTTTGTTGAGAACGAGGACGAACTAGGTATATTGGATACCGATGATCAAACCTCGGACAAGCAAAGTACCATAGGACAAAGGGAACAGGCACACGGTTAACGGATCCAACAGCGATTGAAGTTTATTCGATGGAAGCGCAGGGGCTATGAAGGATTCTAACCAGGTCCAATTGATTAGTCATTGATCAATGAGAATTGTCTCGATCATGTCTGCTGTTTCCTGGACCGTAGGGTGTTACACTTAAAAGGCATATGGGCCTCATAGGGCCCATTAGGGGGAGAGGGAGTCATCCCCCATGGGCCATGGCGCCATAGAGGGGCCCACCCCCTTTATTCATGGCGCACCCCCCTCCCCTTGAGATTAGTCCCACCCCAGAAGTGGAGGGGGGGTGGCACCCCTCCTTGGCCTATATAAGGAGGGGTAGAGGTGCCCTTTTATTCATGATATTTTTGAGATAAGTTCTCATATCTCTCTCCCTCCTTTCTCCTTCCTCGAGTGGACTCCCCTTGTTTGGAGTCTACACTTTTTTGGGGATTTCTCCACTATACGCACGCCGTCGTGCTGCTGGAATCGGGATCCGAATCCATCTTCTTTCTGCTGCTCTACTGGTTCGGAGCCCGGAGGGACGTCGGGTATACTGTATGTGTATAATCCCGCGAGGCAATACACTTGTGGTGCTACTTCATCGTCATGGTCGTATCGCGAGGTCTTCATCAGCAACGTTCCGACGGGGACGTAATGCCGTCATCAGTCTACAAGGATCGGGTGGCTACAGGAGTCATCCTGGATCTGCGCGGCATCGGGGATTGCCGGTACGACTACACCAACCACGTTCATGCGGGAACGTTTCCCGCTTAACGGACTACATACTGGTATGTGATCTATCTCTGTCCGTTACTTGCATCGCCATAACATAGGTCTTGGGTATGGGTATCGTAGGTTATGAAAAAATTGTGTTTTCTGCCCCGAACCCCAAGAGTGGTATCAGAGAAAGGCTATGCGTAGATGTATTGTACGGATAGAACACATCTAGTATGTGGGCATCAATTCTCCAATTGTTACCCTCTCACGTGTACTCATTTAGTGTTGCGGCAATGTTTGATGAAGCGGCCTCTGACCGACCTTACGCGTTTACACGAGACTGGTTCCACGCTTGATATATGGCTTTTACCATATAAAGTGGCTGGGAGGTGTCTGTCTCTCTGCATTAGCGATGCGAAGATGTTTGCAACGGAGGGCCCCAACAGGGGTGTAATAGAGACAATTGCGGGATTGGTGTTGTGGCTTGTTTTCGCAGGATAGAAAGTGGTTCTTTTCTTGAAACCCCTAGCAGCCACGTAAAACTTGCAAAAGATAAAGTAGAAAGGCGTTTTTAACTTTAATTTGCATGAAGGGGGATCATAGGTTGTATGATTTACAGTTTTACTTCATGTTTTATGCTAGTATGCTAGATATATCGACGGTAGCACGAAACAGGACCATCTCTCACAATACCAACATTGTGTTCTCCCTTGGTGGGCACCGCCTGGAAGGTTCTCCCATATGGCTTGATGCTCCGTACATACCGGAGTTGTCCTTCATATTCAACGGAGTTCGCATGAGGTTGGGTTCGGCAAGCCTGGCATATGAAGATATGGCCTTGCTGAACAACTAACATCAAGGTTCGATTGGCAGGCTTGACGTATGTAGATGCGGGCCTGGAACACAGGAGACCGAAAGGTCGAGCACGAGTCACATACCTAATGTGATTGGCTTAGAGGCCTACCTGGTTCGCATACTGATGGCCGTGACGATCGGGGGAGGTATGGGGGATGGGATTGTGTAATCACTTAGTTAAATTGAGAGGTGTTTATCTAAGTGGGAGCTTTCTAGAATTTTGAGATCAAATTGAAACTCCACATTATGAACTTAATCTTCATGTCTTAGCAAATATCATTGTAGATAACGTCATACCAATGTTTAGAACTATGGCTCTTTTAGTATGATAGAACTTAAGGTAAATGGGTCTTACTTCATTGATGTGTACCAACACCATTAGATACATACTCATTAGTAATGACTTGCTAAACATAATACGAAGAACTGCTAGGAGATACACCTGACAACTCCGTAATCAAGGAAGATGATGATGAGTATCGCACTCACCGTCACTTATGAATGACTGTCCAATACACCATTATTCATTCTATGGAATCTGAATTGTGAATGCATGTTAACCAACACGTATGACGTGCTAGGTGAAATTGAAAGCACTTGGTCACAAATCAGAGTAATGGAATATGAGTATATGGACGGGGTTTCTTTCAACTATGGTGGAAGGAACAACCTGCTGAGAAAGTCACTTGGAAAATGTATAATATACATGGAACACCTTGTGTATAACTTGGACTACTGAATGACTGGTTGCTTTGCGATAACTGGGGAGTTGCATCCGCTTACTCCCAGTTACAAAGACCATGTCTGGACTATGCCATGAAGGAGAATCTTTCACTTGTTATGAGGTCATGGTTAAAGTCAAGAACTTTAAGAGTAGAACCAATGCAGGAATGGTCATTGACGGAGAAGGTATATTTGATATACGAGTTATAAATGTCTTTCCCACGAAACACTAATTGCGGTTGATTAAGTATTCGATGCTTGAACTTACTTCTTGAGAGTGACTTGGAAGGGATGAGGTGACAATGTGTGCTGACGGCAATCAAGATAGTTGATGGTCGACAACACTCTCCCTCTACATCTATCAATTGATTAATATATGAATAAATTTTATGATCGTTTGAATGAGGACTTTATTAGTGTGTCTTGCATCTCGCGAAGACAATTATTCATATTAGTGAGAAACAAGACAGTTGTTCTCCTTTTATGAATGATATCTCTTATGGTCACGTTACGATTATGAATGAGTTATTCTTATATTGATGATAGTTGTTTGATCATTTATAAGAAATATTGTAATGCCAAGAAATATCCAGGCTTAATAATGACACTACAGTTTAAGTCATGAATGGTATGATGATGTCTTAAGATACTTGATCCCTTGACACATACAAACCATGCCTTTTAGGTGAGATGACTAAAACCTCGCATTCTGTTAAACGGAATGTGTACTGATTGTTGAGTATCATACATTGTGATGTATCGTATGTCAGCATGTGGGGAATTTCATTATTTCGTTAACTTCGTATGTGGACTTAGATGAATATTTGTATTCACTAATGAAACATGAGTCTGAAATAATTTGATATGATCAAAAGGGATTTCAGAGTAAAGATGGATATTAAATTAACAAGAAAGACAAGTCTCTACGATTTGATCAAAGTGACAAATGTTTTGAGTTAGTCTTGGGCATAAAGACTTGTGTGAAAGTTGTTCCACAAATTGCGATGTCATGAGACACTTCAATATGATTGACGTGCATGAACATTGTGATCATATTCTATCGAAAAGTGTATGGTCTAACTTATCTCTTACCAAGTTACGTTATTATTGTTTAGAGTTATTAATTTAATATGAAAACACTCACTTCAGCATAGGGAACCATCTGAGTTCGTGGAAACCAACACTATATATGCCATGGTGTGTTGTGGTTTCTAGGAAGCTTGATTTATGTAAGATAAATTATGTTTGTAATGTATCCTTAGACAACTATGGATGCATCTTCCACAACTAGAACCAAAAGGAGAAAAACTTGTATTGCCATGTTTGGTGTTTGTCAAGAATTGTTCTTGATAAATGTGGTAATGGAAGAAAAGTGAAAGTTCAACCAAGGTAATTGACCTTGCCTCCAAATGTCAGAGTAATGCAACGGAATATGTTCTGGAAGCAAAGCTCTACAATAATAGGAGAAACTAATGATAATGATCATGATCTTCTGATGGGAGCTTTTACTGAGAAATGTAGGATTCAAGAATATATATTTGCCCCTGGTGCAAAATGATATTCATGATTCACTTGTCATGTTAATGGAACAAGACATTCCTACGAACTACAAAGAAGCGATGGTGGACCTAAGTACGAGATATGACTACGAGTCATGAAATCCTATGTTGAGTTACATTTAAGATTGCTTGAATCTTATCAAGTAAGGAGGTTACTTGATATTCACAATAACTTCAGAGTTATGAGGAATAAATGTGAACATCAAAGGGACGTCAAGATTGGTTTGTCACAAAGATTGTTTCTGACAAATTCAATGGGTTGACTACAATGTGTAGAAATGCTTGAGTCAAAGGGATATTCACTACGATTGATCCATGATTGTTATCAATACCGTGACTTCCTAAAAATCCTGTATTTGAAGAAGTGTTGTAATTGGTACAACAAGAAGGTTTTGGAAAAACATATGGATACTAGTGTCTCGTAAACTGAACTCTCATTTTGATGGATGATCAAAGGATTTTGGACTTAACCAAAATATGGAGGAAACATGCATTTGCATGAAACTGAGTGGGAGCTGAATAGTTTCCTGAAACTTAATATGTAGACGACATATTTTGAGTGGGAGCTATGGGAGTATTATCCTAGACTTATATGTAAATGACATATTTGAGTAGGAGCCATGTGGTTAGTATCCTGAACTTAATATGTGTCTGACATATCTAAGTGGGAGCCATGTGGATGTTATCCTTGTCTTATATGTGGCCGACATATTTCAGTGGGAGCAATATGAGTGTTATCCTATAACTTAATATGTGCATGACATATTTGAGTGGGAGCATGATAACATTCTCATATATGGATAACATATTATGAATGGTGCAGTTGGTGTTAATGATTATTTGAATCTTTCATAAATGAAGATGAATAAGTATTAAACATTGAAGATCTATGAAGATAGATATGTGTTTAATAACATTGAGTCGTAATACTTTCCTGGATAAGATTCTGAAGGAGTTCAGAATGGGACAAGTCAAGAAGTGGTCCTTACTTGTATATCCAAGAGAAGTGTTGAGTTAATCTCAGTACAAGAACAATGGTTAATGGTTAATGAAATAAATGGATGTGTTGGATCCTCTATGCCTTTGTCATAGGTTCTTTCATATAAAACCAGAGTTATGTACTCGACGTAATGTGACCCAAGTTCTTAGTAGTAAGAACATGTTGTGATATGATTTATGAGTAAATCATTGAACAAAGAGTTAAGTTTATCCTTCAGTGTCTGAAGAGAACTGAGGATACATCTCAAATTTGTAAAGGATAGTGGACTTGACCATAAATGTTATGCTGGTTCAAGTTTTGACACTAACCTAGAAAATTGAGATATCATACTAATGAATGCCTAAGTTGAAAGAAACTTGGTTAGACATCAAAGTTGCATACAATGCACTAAGGATTGAATCTACATTGATGTGGCTGCTTTAGAAGTAGCAGGAGTTATATTATGGCTTAAGAAGTTCGACTTCTGATTGAGTGAGTTTCAAGTGTGCATGACTATGGGAAAGTCTGCGTGACCCACCGGATGTCATTGCAATGACACAGCAAACGAAGTCTCACTTCACCGCCAAATATATATACCTCATCATTAAAGTGGATAATGAAGGAATGTCAAATTAGGTGACATTATGATTTGCAAAAGGACATACGATTCTGAATGGTACCCAGACCGTTGATACAACCTCTTCCACGGGCAAGCATGATCAATAAGGAGTTATGATCCAGAGAAAATGCAACTAGATTATTTGTACTCTAGTGCAAGTGGGAGACTGTTGGCAATGTGCCCTAGAGGCAAATAAAATATGTTTTATCGAGCATATTCCATTAGTTCATAATACGTTTGATACTATGCTATAACTGTATTAAGCGGAAACATTAATACAGGTGTGGTATACAAACAACCAGGTCCCTAGTAAACCCTAGTATACTAGTCCATTGGGCGATTGATGATCAAGGTTTCCTGATCATGAGACAATGGCGTATGTTGACAATGGAGTCGTATCATTGGATAATGATATGATGGACATACACCCACCAGAAGTGTTGCGATGTGATCAAGTCACATAGTTCGACATTGCGATAACTATAACGTAGTGACCAGATCCTTTGACCGTAATGATCATACGTAATTGTCATCTATGAGGAGAATTTGATTTGTATCCCACCGCCTGACTGAAATATGCTGGCCATAACGGTGCACTTTGGGTATTCTGAAATAGATGGTTGATGAGTATGCAAATAGATCAAAGCGGGATTTTTCCATTCGTGTGACGGATAGGTACTCTGGGCCCACTCGGTGATATTGCATCATAAAGTTTGCAAACGTGTGACTAGGTCACGGAGTTGTAATATCACGGGAACGAGTAAACTTGTTTGTTGAGAACGAGGACGAACTAGGTATATTGGATACCGATGATCAAACCTCGGACAAGCAAAGTACCATAGGACAAAGGGAACAGGCACACGGTTAACGGATCCAACAGCGATTGAAGTTCATTCGATGGAAGCGCAGGGGCTATCAAGGATTGTAACCATGTCCAATTGATTAGTCATTGATCAATGAGAATTGTCTCGATCATGTCTGTTGTTTCCCGGACCTTAGGGTGTTACACTTAAGGGTACTCGACACAGTAAGGATTGATTCGGGATCACCGGAGAAATTGGAGAGAACACCGGAATTGTTCCGGTGATGACCGGAATTGTTCCGATGATGACCGGAATTGTTCCGATGAAGGCCGGAAGTTGTTCCGGGTATTTTGAAAGGTTAAATATATATTTAATAATGTTTAATTAATGTTTTATTATTTAATTATCTGAATTAAATATTAAAATATATTTAAATATAATTAAAAATGAATTAAAAGGCATATGGGCATCATAGGGCCCATTAGGGGGAGAGGGAGTTCTCCCCCATGGGCCATGGCGCCATAGAGGGGCCCACCCCCTTTATTCATGGCGCACCCCCCTCCCCTTGGGATTAGTCCCACCCCGGAAGTGGAGGGGGGGGTGGCACCCCTCCTTGGCCTATATAAGGAGGGGTAGAGGTGCCCTTTTATTCATGATATTTTTGAGATAAGTTCTCATCTCTCTCTCCCTCCTTTCTCCTTCCTCGAGTGGACTCCCCTTGTTTGGAGTCTACACTTGGTTGGAGATTTCTCCACTATACGCACGCCGTCGTGCTGCTGGAATCGGGATCCGAATCCATCTTCTTTCCGCTGCTCTACTGGTTCGGAGCCCGGAGGGACGTCGGGTATACTGTATGTGTATAATCTCGCGAGGCACTACACTTGTGGTGCTACTTCATCGTCGTGGTCGTATCGCGAGGTCTTCATCAGCAACGTTCCGACGGGGACGTAATCCCGTCATCGGTCTACAAGGATCGGGTGGATACAGGAGTCATCGTGGATCTGCGCGGCTTCGGGGATTGCCGGTACGACTACACCAACCACGTACATCCGGGAACGTTTTCCGCTTAACGGACTACATACTGGTATGTGATCTATCTCTGTCCGTTACTTGCATCGCCATAGCATAGGCCTTGGGTATGGGTATCGTAGGTTATGAAAAAATTGTGTTTTCTGCCCCGAACCCCAACAGCAGCAAGTGGCCCAATCCTTTTGTGCAAAGGATAAGCCTGGCAATTGAACTTATAAAGACTAAAGCGTTCTTTAGGACACATGGAGAGGTAGTCACGTGCTTTCGCCATAATCCGTATCGATAACCAGTGCTATGCCGATAAGTGTTGAGTAGGTGGATCTATGCTAGCACACCTTCTAGACTAAGATAAGTGTAGTCTTATTATTAAACATCTTGCAAGAATCCGCAAATAAAAGATAGAAATTAAGGCAAAGACTAACCACAGCAATAAGATCAAGGATCCAGTATTCCCTTGTGCAAAAGTGTGCAAACTGGGGTTCAGGTTTTTGTCACTCCGGCAACCCACCGTAAGCATTCTTAATACACAATGTATTCCCCTAGTTCCTTAAGAAGGCGAAGTGTTGAGTGTTCGACTCACACAACACCACTAGGAAAATAAAAACACAATTTAAATATCAAGCAACACAAATTACTTCAACATCATATGACTACTAGCAACTAGACTTCTCTCATGTCCTCAAGAACTAAAGTAACTACTCACAAGACATAAAAGAGATCATCATCAGAGGTGATAAATATATGATAAAAAATCTGGACATAATGGTATTTATCCAACAAAACTCAATAGCATTCACCACAAAGTAGTAATCAACACCGGTAGAGTAGAGAGGATAGATAGTACGGATTACAACACAACATGAACTTGTGAGGTGAGATTGGATGGTGGTGGAGATGGTTCTGATGTTGGGGATGATGTTGATGATGATCTCGGTGATTCCCGTGACGATTGTGATGACGATGGCGACGATCTCCCCTTCCGGGAGGTGATCTCCTCGGCGGAATATTCCTGCCGGAGAGCCCTTTTCTTCTCTGTAGGTTTCCGCCACGGAGCGGCGGCGGAACTCCGTGAAAGCTTCTCTTTTTAGGGTTTTCACGTAACGAGGAGTATATAGGCCAGAGGGGGAACCGGGAGTGGCCCTAGGGCTCCAGGCGCCCTCCCGGCGCGGCCAGGGGTGGGGCCGCGCCAGGTGGCCGCTTGGGGGCCCTGTGGCCTCCCTCTGGCCCCTCTTCGGCGAGTCTTCGTGAATCTCCTGGAAAATACCCCCCGTTGATTTTCAGGTAATTTGGAGGTATTCTTCTTCAGCAACTCAGCGTCCACTTTTTACCGCTGAATCCTGCGCCTGCTGCTTCAGCACCGGAAAGTTGCAAACTGTGTAAAACAAGCCAAAACAACATAAGAACATCATCGTAATGTGAAATATATCAATGAATAAGGATGAATTACGATATAAAATAGTGATGCATTTTGGACGTATCAACTCCCCCAAGCTTAGACCTCGGTTGTCCCCAAGCGAAAACTAAGCTCGGTAAACCTGTCCACAAGTTTAGAGAGTGAAGTGTCGATAAATAAAATACGGGCAAGAAGCATCATGATCTTTTCACCAAACTCAAACATCCTAAACAGCAATCTCCAACTCATAAGGCCCTTATGAAAGAGTAATAACAATTATAATCAAAAGTAGGGCTAAGGAAACTCATCAAATCATGGCAAACAAGTCCTTTGGTAAAGGGACAACTAAAAGCTTTTACCTTTTCTCTTTCTCTTTATATTTTGAAGAGACAATTTGGAACTTTTTGAAAGAACAAGCTATTAGTCATTTAGTGAAAATGTTAACACAAAGGAAGATGTTTGCTTGACAGATGCTTTTGCAAACAACTTACTTATCAAGAGATAATGTCAACAATGATATGGCAAGGCAAAACTTTAATGCAGCATTATATGGATGAATCTTCATCAGCATCAAGTGTCTGTTCTCTTTGGGAAAGAAGGAAGTAGGGAAAACTGACTCAACATAAAAGTAAAGGAAAAAGCCTTGTTAAAGGCAAGCAGGGAAAACTCAAGTGCTGTCCTTAAATCAAACAGAATGAAAACAAGTTTTAAAAGGTGCATGATTTGTCAACAAATGCTAATAGATAACTCAATTACTTCTCAGATTGGACAAGTTTCGAGGAACGGCTCCCAAATGGGGATGATCACATCCCCGCAATCTCCTTTGTTTATGACTGCCAAAGTTTTTTGATTTATCATGAACAAAGCGTGAAGGAGGGTTTGTTTGCTGTATTATCTTTTGTGAGCTGGGCGCACTCATGCCAGTTCCTCCTGGTATTAGGGGTTTGCAGATTAGACATGCAATGCCGGGATAAAACTTGTCCAACTTAAGAAGGTCATGAGTTAACTACTACTTCCTCATGAGCTAAAACAGGGGCACAAAACAGAAGATTTTGAACATCTAAGGATAACACAAAAATTCTATGATTTAGGAGTGGTAGTGGAATACCACGAATAGGAATGTATGGTGGACTCATATGGAAGATACTGGTTTCAGGGTATGGATGCACAAGTAGAATTCCTCTTAGTACAGAGGTTTGGCTAGCAAAGGCTTTGAGAGAACAGACAATTGATGAAGACTTGGATGCAAAGCAATATAAATCATAAACATTAAAATAAGCATAGCACATCAAGTTGTCTTCCTTGTCAACATAACACTACAAGCATAATAACAAAGAGGGTTTTGGCTATGTCGCTACTTTGAGAAAAATAACATGCTTTTTGCTATGACCAAAGCTATGTTTGCCAAGATTGAATAAAGTTTTCAAAGCCATACCTGATACAAGGTCAATACTCCCCATAAGAATCATCATAAGGTTGATTGCGTGAAGAGAATACCGAGTGCAGCGAAGGGATCAATAAACTTCTCATTAATATTCCATCATAGACGACTCCACACTCACGGATACATAACTCTCCAGAAAGGAGTGATAGACCTCAAAGCAAACACCTATTTTATAAGATAACTTCCCTAGACATGATATGACTCTACTTGACTCTAAAAGACATAGATAAAGATAAAAATACCGGGCACTCCCCAAGCTTGGCACAAGCTAAGGGTTGTTTCTTGTTGTGGTTGTTTCTTCAGATCCCTGATGACACGGCGAAGGGTTCGGTTCTCTGACTCCAAGACTTTCACCTATACTTGTAGCACACGGAAATCTTCACAGAGTTGGTTGGTGATGCGGTAGGCCTCGGAGATGGTGAAAAGCATACGTTGATCTTCAGGTGAAGTGGGGGGCCTGAAAGGTTAGGAGAAAGATCATAATGAGGTTGGACAGATCCCACCATGATGGGATTTCTTGGGCCTCCTTGTTGTTGTGCGGTGATAGTCTTGACTTCCTCCCTCACGGCGCGCTCCATCTCCGCTTTTCTTGCAGCAATTTCTTCTTTGGTGGCCCAATCAACGTGATTCCCTTGATTAAGATCCTTCTGGACTTGGCGTAGACGCCATCCCAAGAAGTCCTCTCCGCTCGATCCACAAGAGGACATCTCTACTACTCAGCTTTTAGTCCTGGCAGAAACAACTCGAAAAGAAAAAACACAAAATCGCGAGATACGTTGCCGGAACGATCCGGTCAAATATATAGCAAAAAAAATTGCACAGAAAGGAAGGTAACAGGTCAAAGCGGAGTCGGAGACGGGCTCCGGGGTGCCCAGGCGGCCTCCCGGCGCGGCCAGGGGGGCGCCTGGGCCCCCTGGAGCTGGTCTTAGGCTCCACTTAGGCCTCAAATTTTCTATATTTTGCAAAAACTCGTAATATGGAACTTTCATGGCGGTTTCGCGATGTTTCCTTGCCACCATACATACCTTTCCTTATTCTTCTTCTGCTGGTGTCTGAAACAGGGCTGCAACATGCTCTTCATGAGACTTTGTGTATACCAAATCCACATCAACATTGACAGGATCTCCTGCTATGTAATGCTTAAGTCTTTGCCCATTCACCACTTGAGGTTTTGTGCCTTCGAAATTGTTAATCTTGATTGCACCTGAGCGGTAGACTTCCTCAATATGAAATGGCCCTTCCCACCTGGAAAGTAGTTTACCTGGAGAAAACCTGAAACGGGATCTAAACAACAAAACTTTATCACCAACATTAAATTCACGTTTCAGAATCCTCCTATCATGCCACTTCTTTACCTTTTCTTTGAACATTTTAGCGCTCTCGTAAGCTTCAATTCTCCACTCATCTAGAGAAGTCAAGTTCATGAGACACTTTTCACCAGCTAACTTCGGGTCAGAATTAAGCTCTCTAATAGCCCAGAAAGCTTTTTGTTCTAATTCTAATGGCAAATGGCAAGCCTTGCCATAAACCATCTTATAGGGAGACATGCCCATGGGGTTTTTTGTAAGCAGTTCTATACGCCCACAAAGCATCTCCTAACTTATTTGACCAATCCTTTCTATTTCTATTGACTGTCTTCTGTAAGATCAACTTGATCTCTCTGTTGGTGAGCTCAACTTGCCCACTAATTTGAGGGTGGTACGGTGAAGCAATTCTATGATTGACATCGTACTTGGCTAAAGCTTTTTTAAAAGCTCCATGTGTAAAGTATGAATCCCCATCAGTCAAGAGGTACCTGGGTACTCCAAACCTAGGAAAAATTACATCCTTGAGCATTTTCAAAGATGTCTTGTGATCAGCACTTTCAGTGGGGATTGCCTCTACCCACTTGGTTACATAATCAACAACAACTAAAATGTGAGTGTACTTGTGTGAGGAAGGAAAAGGACCCATAAAATCAAAAACCCAGCAATCAAAAGGCTCAATCACTAGAGAGTAATTCATAGGCATCTCATTCCTCCTTCTAATATTACCAACTCTCTGACACTTATCACAGGATAAAACATAATTTCTAGCATCCTCAAAGAGAGTAGGCCAATAAAAACCTAATTGAAGAACCTTATGTGCGGTCCTCTCACCAGCATGATGTCCTCCATATGGACTGTCGTGACATTGTTTGAGAATGTCCTTTTGCTCGTGTTCCGGTACGCATCTTCTCACGATCCCATCTGGACCTTCTTTGAAAAGATGTGAGTCATCCCAAAAGTAATGCCTCAAATCATGAAAGACTTCTTCCTTTGATGAAATGTTAAACCTGGAGGCAAAAACTTTGCAATAATAAAGTTAGCATAATCCGCAAATCAAGGATCGGCGAGAGATTGTACTTTAACAACAGCTAGTTGTTCGTCTGGGAAACTGTCATTGACTGGAATGGGATCATGCGGTATATCTTCTATCCTTGAAAGATTATCCGCCACCGGATTGTCTGCTCCTTTCCTATCGACAATCTGCAAATCAAATTCTTGAAGAAGGAGTACCCATCGGATAAGCCTTGGTTTGGCATCCTTCTTCTCCATAAGATACTTAATGGCAGCATGGTCAGTATGAACAATAATCTTAGAATCAACAATATACTGCCTAAACTTATCACAAGCAAACACTACTGCTAAGAATTCCTTCTCAGTAGTAGCATAATTCTTTTGAGCACTATCAAGGGTTTTGCTAAAATAATAAATAACATTCAACTTATTATCAACCCTTTTGTCCTAAAACAGCTCCAACAGCAAAATCACTAGCATCACACATAATTTCAAAAGGTAAATTCCAATCAGATGGTTGTACTATAGGAGCAGTTATTAAAACTTTCTTAAGAACTTCAAAGGCTTCCTTACAATCTTCATCAAAAACAAAGGGAACATCCTTCTGGAGAAGATTAGTGAGGGGTCTCGAAGTCTTAGAAAAGTCTTTAATAAATCTTCTATAGAAACCAGCTTGACCGAGAAAACTATGAATACCTTTGATGTCCCTTGGATAGGGCATCCTTTCAATTGCTTCGATCTTGGCTCTGTCCACTTAAATTCCCCTCACGGAAATCTTGTGGCCATGAACAATTCCCTCGTTGACCATAAAGTGGCACTTCTCCCAGTTAAGCACCAGATTTGTCTCCTCACATCTGTGCAAAACTTTATTAAGGTTGTGGAGACAATGGTCAAAATATTTTCCATAGACGGAGAAATCGTCCATGAATACCTTCACAATTTCTTCACAAAAACCATGAAAGATAGCAGACATATGATACGTCTCAAACGTATCTACTTTTCCAAACACTTTTGCTATTGTTTTTCCCTCATTCTTGCATGATTTGGACGAAACTAACCCGGACTAACGCTGTTTTCAGCAGAGCTGCCTGTATGGTTTATTTGTGCGCAGGAAAATGGATTTTTAGACTTCCCAGAAAATTCCCAGAAAATTACCTAAAAATCCACGCACCCGAAGGAGCCAGGAGCCAGAAGTGGGACCAGAGGGGAGCCCTGGGGGCCCCAAGCGCCACCCTGGCGCGGCCAGGGGTGGGGCCACGCCCTCAGGCCGCCTGGGCTGCTCCCCCCTCCTCTGGTGCCCTACCGAGACTCCTATTTATCCCCGTGATGAGAAAGTCGCAGAGCAGAAGTCGTTTTCCCAGTTTCCGTCGCGGAGCCGCCGCCACCCTCTGTTCTTCTTCGGGAGGGCTAATCTGGAGGCCGATTTGGCCTCCGGAGAGGGGAGATCATCGCCATTGTCATCACCATCGCCACTCCATCCATCCTCCATGACTTCTCTTCACATGTCTGAGTAATTCCCTGCTGTAGGCAAAGGGGATGGTAGGGATTGGATGAGTTTGATCATGTAATAGTTCGTCAGATTCTTGGGGCATGTTGCCTATCATCTACTTTGGTGTTTATCATCTTTGCTACAATTTTTTGTTCTTAATGTTTGTCACTTTGGGCCCGAGTGCCATGTTTTCAGATCTGAACCCTATGTGTTTTCATGAATATATTTGTGTTGTAGATCCTATCTATGAGTTGTATGCACCTATTATGGTCCGGAACCGGCGATCCCAAAGGTGACAGCTTGGGACACCAAAGGGGATGGTCCATAATTTGAGGATTCCTTGTATCCATTGAGTTTATTGCTTTGTTCCGGTGCTCTTTGACATGAGCACCTTAATCTCCATAAGTTCCTTTTGGCCCCATTCGTAGCGGGATGGTAGGACAAAAGATGTTGTGCAAGTTCTTATTGCAAGCACGCACAACTACCTACGGGATACATGCCTAATGTTTGATATTTTCCTAGATGATCATTGCTTTTCTGTGTGCCTTGCCCCGTATTAGAATCTATTATATGTTCACTTTCATCCATGCAGCGCCCAACTATCCATCTCCCTAGCCTACAGTGTTTTCAATCCTGCTGGTTATTAGTTGTTGCTTTTGTTGTTACTTTTACTGTTGCTATCATCACTATCATATTACCGTTACTACTTATCTATCGTTGCAAGAAAGTATATTTCAGGTGCGGCTGAATTGACAACTCAACTGTCAAAGCTTATAAATACTCTTTGGCTCCCCGTGTGTCGAATCAATAAATTGGGTTAACTTATCCGCGAAGACTATCTCGATCCCTTACGCCTGTGGGGCATCAAGCAGCGTTTTCTAGCGCCGTTGCCGGGGAGCATAGCAATATTTACAAGTCTACTTGAAGTATCCTTCCTGCTGCATATCATCCGCTATGGGTAAGAAAGGAGACCCCAAGGTTCCGATCTTACCATCCCGTACAAGAAAAGGTATTGTTCTGAACACTAGTGCTACACTTGATTCACCTTCTGTTATGAGTAAGTTTACTTCACCACCACTACATGATGCTTCTATTGAGTCTGTTACTATATCCGATACTTTTGATGATTCTTCCACTACTCTTGATGATGCTACTTTTCTTGGTCACCATATTGAAACTCAGACTGCTAAGGCTGCAGCAAAATCCACGACCGAGACCCCTGCTACCTATATTCCTACCTGCAAAACCTTTGGTTACCCGATCTTAGATGAACTCAGGGAGAGAATCCTTGATGATGATTATGTTACTCTTGATGATGATTTTTGCAGGGAACTCAAAGAGTGCGTCGACTCTGACCCTGGTGATTTTAAGGAGTTGCTAAAAAGGCACGCCATGAAGAACAAAGTTATTCCTGATCCTCAATTTTCCACGTCTCCTATATGCATCACTGATCCTGATTATGATTTCTCTGTTGATCTTTCTCTTATATCTACAGTTGAGGCTGACCCCTTTTATGGCAGAGAAAATGATGATGCTATAGCACACTTGACCAAACTCGCTGAGTTAAGCAACCTATTCACTACTGATGAGAAGATACGAAACTTCTATGTGGCCAAGCTTTTTCCTTTTTCTTTAAAGGAAGACGCTAAATCATGGTACGATGCACTACCTTATGGTTCCATTAAAAGTCCTCAGAACTTATTCCAATTCTTTGTTGATAAATATTTCCCAGCTCATCTGCAACATGCTGCTTTGCAAAGAATCTATAACTTTAAACAATTGCAGGATGAGAACCTCCCTAAAGCTTGGGGGAGGTTTTGTGATTTACTGAAGGTTATGCCGGGACATGGAATCCCCAAGAATGAATTGCTTGATATATTTTACGCTGGTTTAACCGATGAGTCCAGATCCTATCTGGATAGTTGTGCTAGTTGTGTTTTCAGGGAAAGAACACCGGACGATGCAGAAGAATTAATGTGCAAAATTGCCAAGAACTATGAAGACTGCTCCATTCCTGAACCACTTCTACCACCAAAAAAGAGGGGCATGCTTGTTCTGAACCCCGAAGATATGAAAGAAGCAAAGAAGTCTATAAAGGAGAAAGGTATTAAAGCCGAAGACGTCAAGAATTTACCGCCTATTGAGAAGTTGTGTGAGCCTACTACTCACCCTCCCTTGGTAGAGGTACACTCTCTATTAGACTTTACTGAAAGTGACATCCCTAAAGGTAAGCCTCCCGACCAATGTTCAGATGATCTTGATAATTTTATTGTTAAGCAAGACCATTTTAATAGGAAGTTACAAAGTCAGTTGCATGATAATTCTCTTGCTATCAGAAGTTTATGTGATGTTCTAGAGAGAACATTTAATGATGTTAAATGTCTTGTTAAGCATTTTCATATGGTTCAAACTCAGCTTGAACAAATTTCTAATGTGCAAAAAGATTTGCTTGCTAATAATGCTAAACAGGACATACAAGCTTATGGAATTAAAACGAGGGGTGGAACACACACCCAGGACCCACTCTATCCTGAGGGGCATCCAAAGAGGATCGAGCAAGATTCTCAAGTACAAGAAGAAGACGAGGCTGTTAGCTCTCCAAACAAGAAAAAGAAGAAGAAGAAACACAAGGAGGCTGACAATCCCGATGATCCTATTACAAGTGAAAGGCCAGCTGTTGATCCTAACAGCATATCTACCTTCGATGCTGAAATAGAAGACGGTGCCGAGCCTGAAGAAAAGGACGCGGAGAAGGATGATTCTCCCAAGGTAAGACAAGAAGAAGCACCCGATAAACGCAAGAGGTACTCTAAATAAGACTTCATCGCAAGGAGACATGGGAAGGAACAAGAACCATGGGTGCAGAAACCCATGCCCTTTCCAGGTAAATCCCTCAAATCCAAAGAAGAAGAGCATTATAATAAATTTTGTGAATGGATGAAACCTCTTTTTCTTCAAATTCCTTTGACTGATGCTATTAAGTTACCTCCTCATTCCAAATATATGAAAGATATTGTTACTAATAAAAGAAAAGTTCCTAATGAGGCAATATCTACTATGCTTGCTAACTACTCTTTCAGTGGCAAGATCCCTAAGAAGCTCGGTGACCCAGGTATACCCACCATTCCTTGCTCCATAAAGAATAATTATGTCAGAACTTCTTTATGTGATCTTAGGGCAGGAGTGAGTGTTATGCCTTTCTGTCTTTACAAGAGGCTTTGTTTAGAGAAACTGATCCCTATAGATATCTCCCTTCAGATGGCTGAACAATCAACAGCTGTCCCAATAGGTAATTATGAGGATGTACCCGTTGAAGTTGCTAACTGTTTGATCCTTACAGATTTTTTTGTGCTTGACATGCCCGAGGATGGGAGCATGTCCATTATTCTTGGTAGACGTTTTCTTAACACCGCAGGTGCTATCATTGATTGCAATAAAGGAAAGGTCACTTTCAACGTTGATGATAAAGAACACACGGTGTATTTTCCAAAGAAGATCGACAAGAGGCATGGCCTTAACTCTATAGAGAATATCGAGACCGTGAAGATTGGAGAATGGGACTGTCCACTACATGTGCACCAAAAATACAAAACCATTATGTTGGGGACAATGTCCATTAAAGTAAAGGTGCAATGATCACTTCATAAGAGGGGAGACTTCTTGTTCTATATATCGCCGGTTTGTTGGTAAGACTTGATCAACCTTACTAGTGAGCTTATTTTATATAGGTAAAAGTTAAGCTTGTTATGTTTTCATTTGCTTTAGCTTTCATTCTCTTTGCTGTACCAAGTTTTTATGTTTTTGAAGCTTCACAATACTAATCACTGCTTTAAGTTTTCAGAAGGTTTTGCAGCTTTTTGAACTCCGAGAAATTTTCAACAGTGAAGTTTTCAAAAAAAATCCAGAAAAATTAAAATAAAAATTTCCTTGCCGGGAGTGACCCAGAGGTACCTGGGGATGACCAGGGGGGCCACCAGTGGCCCAGGCGGCCAGCTGGCACGGCCTGCCCCCTGGCCGCGCCCACAGGGCGCCTGGGGCCCACAGGCCCCACTTCCAGGTATGTATTCTTCCTCCTTCTTATTCTCTCTCCAAAAACACGAGTTCTGCGCTTTGTTCTTGCGTTCTTGCTGTTCTTGGAGGCGATTTTCGATCTCTCTCTACAGCCCACCATTCGAGCTGAAATTTTGAGCAAATACTCCCTAGTATGTAACTCCTTCACCCCTCCAATTAGATTTTTGATTGGTGGCTTCATTTGTGAGTATTTAGTAGCTCTTGGTGCTGTTTATATGAGCTTGTCCATGTGTAGAATTTTATTTTCCAAGTTTTGATGCAAGTTTATGCCTTAGGGAAGTGAGTTGAGTAGTTTGCCTTAACTCATTTTGTTTAAATCCTTGTTTTTGTAATTTGTCAAAAATTTCAGAAATGAGTTTGCTAGGAAGAGCAAAGGGGTGGCTTGGGAAGAAGAGGCCCGAGCACTCCGACCGAGTTACGAGAGCTGCAGCTTCACCCTCGACTGCTAGGGTGAGCTACAACGAAGATCATGTGCCCTTGGAGTTGTTGGAGGACACAAATCAAGCACGTGCAATGACTTTCCCGTGCGACGTATTCCTTGAAGTTGCAGGAATTAAGGAGGAGCTCTATAATCTTTGTGCTAATGCAGGACTGACGCGGCTCGCAACGTGTCGTGTTGCTCAGTATCAAAAAATCACCTCCTGTTTCATTAACAATTTTAGATATAACCTTGATCCTGGTTCTGTTGAGTTTAAAATTTACAATGATCTTTTGACCATGCCTTTGGAAAGGTTTTGTGAAATAATAGGTGTGCCGAACGTGGGACAGACGGCGAAGATGAGCTCTCAGCCCTCCGATCTGAGAACCGTCTTCAACTCGCTCTATAGCATGGATACGAGGGATATTCATCGGTCAAAGATCTCCAGCATCTTATTTCCACACCTCAGGTATTTTGCGTATTATATTGCTAGAGGGGTGTTAGCTCGTGACAACACGAGCAACATATCTGCGCCGGATATTGCTATCCTGGCAACCGCCCTTTCAGGGAGGTTTGATTATAATGTGGGTGCCTTAATTTCTCGACGCCTTGCTATGAACGGTAACAAGGGAGACTTATTTGGTGGCGTTTACGCCACACTTATCCTAGAGTCTATTAATGGCACCCCACACACCCCGATGATAAGCCTATTACTTATTTAAGTTTTGACCTTGCTGCTATGAAAAGGCATAAGTTTGTTACCATGACTTCCGAGTTTGCTAACCTTGATTATATCTTGCGCTTCGGAGCCACCACGGAACGCAAGATCCGTCTACCTGCACCTCTTTTGTTTGATTTTTCTCACAGGAACGGATGGTCCTTTGATGTTATCCAGTTCGATGAGTTCGTGGTCCAGCATCAGTTTCATAACCCCATGGAGGGGGTTGTGCCCGACGAGGAGGAGCATGGTGAGTTCCCACCTTTCCAGGGGGAGACCGTCACCCATTTTGGTGAAGGGTCTTCCTCTACTTGGAGCGCGGATCCTTCTTCATGGGAGGAGCCGAGGACTTCGGTGTACGCACCGGAAGCCTCATACGATCCTTGGACTCACCCGTACTACCCGGGAGCAGGAGGCTCCTGGGGACATTAGCTACTACCAACTTAGGCCAAAAGCCTAAGCTTGGGGGAGTACGTGCCCTTCTCACTTTTCCATTGTATTATCCATTTTATTCGCTTTGATCTTTTCGAAGCTTTTGCCCATTTTTATTTCTTTCTTTCTTTGCAAAAACAACAAAAAGATTTTCTCTTTTCTTTTTCTTTCTTTTAACATTTTAAAAACCCAAAAAGATTTCCTTTCTCTCTTTAGTTTGCTTTGTTTTTAGAATCCAGCTCGAGTCCGTGATGGCATTTTATTATATTTCCTACGTTCGATCGTGCAAGTGACAAGGCAGTAATGATGAAGATCGACGGAAGGGAAGCAACAAGGAAAACCGGTATGAACTCTTCTTGTTTCTACTTTTGTACATATGCCTGTACTTATGGTCTAGAGACCAGCTTGTAGCGACATAGTGCTATGTTTAGAATGCTTTCCCAGTGTTCATGCTTTCCTTGTGGCTAGTCTCAAATAGCTAGAGTACATAATTTGTTGTTGAAATGATTTACAAGCATCGCATTGTTCATGGTTTGGCATACTGGAGTGGTATTTCCCTTCGGAGAATTTTTGGATTGACTTGGCACATGCTTATGACTACAAAGTCTATTTTTTCCTTGATGATCTTTTTGTTTCAGAATAGTTATATCACTTTCATGCCCGATTCAATGTTGCTTTGTCGCTCTGCATGATTATGACAGTTATTGCTCTCTAGTTGGTCGCTTCCCAGTCTTTTGCTAGCCTTCGCTCGCACTAAGCGGAATTCTGCTTGTGCTTCCAAACTCCTTTTCAAACCCAGTTGTTCCATTTGATTCCACCATACCTACCTATATGTGGTATTTACCGACCACTCCTAACTTATACTTTCTTGTGCCATCTCGAAATTTATTCAAAAGTTTCCCTTTTGTAACCGTACAAGCTGCGGTGAGGGGAAATCAGTATCTTTCATGCCAAAAATATCTTGACGGAAGTTTTAACTAGTCAAAACAGAAAAAGAAAAAAAATATGAGAGTTACACCTCCCCCATACTTGATGATGGAGTGAAATGGACCAAATGCTGCTTATGATAGGTGGAACGATACCCTCTTTCCATCCTTGAGGCAAAATAAAAGGTTCCGTGGACCATCGAAGGATTTATGGATAAGGGAATATGTGTAAGCAAAAGGCATTATATATGGTTGGCATGGGAGATATTGAGAGACTTTTACCGTTCCCCGTTGACTGGAAAGTTGCACTTCTCAAAAATATTTTATCTTTGTTTTCAAAACCAAGAGCTCTGGCACATGTTTAGTCTTTGCTTCCTTTCACGGGTTTTCAACCTTGCCATCAAAAGCCACGGTTCGAGAGTCTCCCCTTCTTTCTTCAAAGCACCAACTATGAGAGCATAATTGTCATTCTTAGTGTAACATGCATTGTCCCAAAGTATTACATTGTCTTCTGCATGCTTGTGTTATTGCTAGTCTTAAATACTGAGTTCTAGTCACCTTTAAAACTCCGGAGGAGTTTCTGCATTTATGTTTTTCTTCACTCATGGAGGCTAGCGAAATACCGCTCAAGTATGTTCAAGCTATGTGCATTGTGATCATATCTCGATTTTCAGTAGCTTATTATTTATTTTAGTTGTTTGTGACTGATCACATGAAATAAGAATTGCTTCGTGCATTGTCCTTATAGCATTGTTTCAATAGAAGCTACACTCTTTTCGTAGTACATGCTTATTTACATCTAATGAAGCAAAAGAGTTTGTCAAAGTTTTCTTTGTCGCGTCCAGTTCGTTGAACTGAATTGCTTGAGGACAAGCAATATGCTAAGCTTGGGGGAGTTGATACGTCTCAAACGTATCTACTTTTCCAAACACTTTTGCTATTGTTTTGCCCTCATTCTTGCATGATTTGGACGAAACTAACCCGGACTAATGCTGTTTTCAGCAGAGCTTCCTGTATGGTTTATTTGTGCGCAGGAAAATGGATTTTTAGAGGTCACAGAAAATTCCCAGAAAATTACCTGAAAATCCACGCACCCGAAGGAGCCAGGAGCCAGAAGTGGGACCAGAGGGGAGCTCTGGGGCCCCCAGGCGCCCCCCTGGCGCGGCCAGGGGTGGGGCCGCGCCCTCAGGCCGCCTGGGCTGCTCCCCCCTCCTCTGGTGCCCTACCGAGACTCCTATTTATCCCCGTGACGAGAAAACCCCAGAACATAAGTCGTTTTCCCAATTTCCGTCGCGGAGACGCCGCCACATTCTGTTCTTCTTCGGGAGGGCTAATCTGGAGGCTGATTTGGCCTCCGGAGAGGGGAGACCGTCGCCATCGTCATCACCATCGCCACTCCATCCATCCTCCATGACTTCTCTTCACATGTGTGAGTAATTCCCTGCTGTAGGCAAAGGGGATGGTAGGGATTGGATGAGTTTGATCATGTAATAGTTCGTCAGATTGTTGGGGGCATGTTGCCTATCATCTACTTTGGTGTTTATCATCTTTTCTACAATTTGTTGTTCTTAATGCTTGTCACTTTGGGCCCGAGTGCCATGTTTTCAGATCTAATATATTTGTGTTCTAGATCCTATCTATAAGTTGTATGCACCTATTATGGTCCGGAACCAGCGATCCCAAAGGTGACAGCTTGGGACACCAAAGGGGATGGTCCATAATTTGAGGATTCCTTGTATCCATTGATTTTATTGCTTTGTTCCGGTGCTCTTTGACAGGAGCACCTTAATCTCCATAAGTTCCTTTTGGCCCCGTTCGTAGCGGGATGGTAGGACAAAAGATGTTGTGCAAGTTCTTATTGCAAGCACGCACAACTACCTACGGGATACATGCCTAATGTTTGATATTTGCCTAGATGATCATTGCTTTTCTGTGTGCCTTGCCCCGTATTAGAATCTATTATATGTTCACTCTCATCCATGCAGCGCCCAATTATCCATCTCCCTAGCCTAGCGTGTTTTCAATCCTGCTGGTTATTAGTTGTTGCTTTTGTTGTTACTTTTACTGTTGCTATCATCACTATCATATTACCGTTACTACTTATCTATCGTTGCAAGCAAGTATATTTCAGGTGCGGTTGAATTGACAACTCAACTGTCAAAGCTTATAAATACTCTTTGGTTCCCCGTGTGTCGAATCAATAAATTGGGTTAACTTACCCGCGAAGACTATCTCGATCCCTTACGCCTGTGGGGCATCAACATACACCTTAGAAAAGTAGCAGGGGCATTACATAAACCAAAAGGCATACGTTTGTAATTATAAGTACCATAGGGACAAGTAAAAGTGGTCTTCTCTTGATCACCAGTGTTAACATGAATTTGAGAGAAGCCAGAATAACCATCAAGATAAAAAAAGTGAGTATTTTTGGATAACCTTTCAAGCATTTGGTCGAGCAACGGCAACGGGTAGTGGTCCTTCCTGGTTGCCTTGTTCAGCTTCCTGTAATCAATACACATTTGATATCCAATAATAATTCTCTGAGGTATTAGTTCATTCTTATAATTAGGAACCACAGTTGTTCCTCCTTTCTTTGGAACACAATGAACCGAGCTTACCCACTTACTATCAGCTATAGTGTAGATGATACCTGCGGCTAGAAGCTTGAGAATCTCAGTCCTTACAACATCCATCATTTTCGGATTCAACCGTCGTTGATGATCAACAACTGGCTTAGCATCAGGCTCAAGGTTGATGGTATGTTGACAAATAGACGGACTAATCCCCTTAAGGTCATCAAGGGTATAGCCAATTGCACCTCGGTGTTCGCGAAGTACCTCCAATAAACGCTCTTCTTCATACCCTAAAAGGTTAGAATTGATAATAACAGGATATACTTTCTTTTCATCTAAATAAGCATATTTGAGCGAATCTGGAAGAGGTTTAAGATCAAACACTGGATCTTCTTTTGGTTGCGACAAAATTCCCAAAGGCTCAACTGGAAGGTTGTGCTTAAGGATAGCGGGTTGTCTTCAGAATATTTCGTCCATCTCATTCCTCTCCTACATATGCAAATCATTCTCGTGGTCTTCTATATATTGCTGCAAAGTATCGTTAGGGGGAATAGCAATGGAAGCAATATCTTAAATAATCTTATCATTACTAGGCAAATCAGTACCACGAGGCTTCTTAGAGAACTTAGAAAAGTTAAATTCATATGGCTCACTATTGAATTCAACAGAAACTTTACCTTTCTAGCAATCTATTATAGCTCCACAGGTTCTGAGAAAAGGTCTACCGAAAATAATAGGACAAAAAATGTCCCTTACTGAACCAAGTACTAGAAAGTCGGTAGGATACTTTACCTTTCCGCATAAGACTTCAACGTCTCTCACAATTCCTATAGGAGAGATAGTTGCTCTGTTTTCAAGATGAATAGTAACATCAACTTCTTCAAGTTCACAAGGTGAAATCTCACCCATGATCTCTTGATAAAGTGAATATGGGATAGTGATGGCAAGAGAGTGTTGATACTCTTCAAGCCCTCGTTGATTACCCCAAGTGCAGAGTGAGATATAGTAGAGGGCAAGCTTTACCTTGGAAAAGATACCAAGGTTTGTTTCCCGTAGGACTCCGAAAGATACAAGAAGGTGGTGAAGTGAACAATGGCGCCGAGGTTGTTAGCTTCACCTGGACCTGCACACAGATACAAATAACTTTGCTCCCAACGAGTACAGAGGAGTTGTCAATTCCTCCGGCCTTGATGTTTACAAAGCATCAACACAAGAGATAATAATAGTGGCTACTGAAAGTAAAGGCTGAAAGTAAACTAAGGGTATAAACAGTGATGTGAAGATGGACCGGGGTCCCATGATTTTCACTAGTGATTTCTCTCTCCCAAAAGACGATAAAAGTTCTAGCGAGGTAAACAAATCATAGTTGGGCAATTGACAGGATTATAAAGGCACCGCAATGCTAACTATGCTGCAAAGAAAGGAAGGACTCAAAAGCAATGCGCAGTACGCTAAGGTAAGTAGACCGAAATCCATCTGCATCTACTACGAATCATCCACCTTGAGATATCTATCCAGAACATCTCGCTGGTATTAAGTTTCGAATCCCACCCAAAGTGTAAACTCAAAGCAACAGACAATTGCATTAAAAGAACTTTGCGTAAAGTAAACAATCCTTGCACCCGCAAGTACAAGCACTGTTGTTTTATCCCTGGTGGCAACAGCACATCCCCTAGTCTCATGTTTCTGTCACTCAAGCTAGACATCAAGGGGCTGAACCCACAATCGAGCATAACTCTCTCTCTTGGAGTTGCAAATAAAATACTTTGCCAAAGCAAATACCGCAACGGAGAACATGCAAGATCTTACTCAAGAACAAAATATAAAAGAGAAGAACCAAATATATTACTCATCACAATCTGAACATAGTCTCATAATCCATCAGATCCCAACAAACTCATCATAGCAACAGCCGAAATTACATAGATGCCTCGATCATGTGAGGCAGCTCACGAGGACTCGAAAGTGGAGGCACAAAGAAGGGAGAGATAGATCACATAGCTACTGGTCACGGACCCATGGTCCAAGGGAAACTACTCACGGTACATACGGGAGGCGTCCATGGCTATGGATGGTCTCCCAGAGGGGGTAGCTTCTTCCGGCAGGGTGCCGGAGCAGCTTCTCCAGGCAGCCCCGATCTTGAAGCGGTGGCGGCGGCGGAATAGAGGCGAGATCGCAAAAGAGGGGTCCGTCTTAGGGGTTTCCACCCCGAGGGGTAAATATAGGCGAAGGGGGCATCGAGGGGACCCACCAGGCAGCAGGAGGCCTCCTGGCGTGGCCTAGGGTGGGGCCGCGCCAGGGAACCTCCTGGCCTCCTGGTGGTGGCCCCCCTTCGCTGCTTTGGTGTTTCCGGAAGCTTCCGCGACGCTGATTTTTTATCTGATTTTCCTGGATTTTTTGGAGCACTTTTAATGGCCGGAAAACCTGAAATACAAAAACAGCAGAAAACAGCAACTGGCAGCTGGGTGCACTGGGTTAATAGATTAGTCCAAATATGCTCAAAAGTGTATGAAAGTTCAAGCAAAATATGGCAAAGTCACACAAAACATGCATGGAGCAAGCCGAAATTATAGATACGTTTGGGACGTATCAACATCCCCAAGCTTAATTCCTGCTCGTCCTCGAGTAGGTAAATGATAACAAGAATAATTTTTGTGGTGACATGCCACACAACCATAAAAGGACTTTTAAGTAAAGCAATCAAAGCATGCAATTCAATTCAAGTCTTAACAAGCAAGAGTCTATATTAGCATTGACACAAGTAACAAAAGAACAAAAGGTACAAGAGCTCTTGCTGTCCGTGACTCGAATGTCTCCAAATGGTGTTTGCGTGCAAGAAAGGGATAGGGAAATACGAGAGAAAAAAGTAAGGTTGTTGAGAACAACTATCTACTAAAGTTTCACACTTGGTCTCCTTTGGATTCTTATCTTGACTCGTCCCCAGACCACTAGCCAGGTACAAGTCAAACTGATCCACTCCCTTTCGATATTTTGAGCACTCATGCAATGGATGAGCGTGAGCAAGAAAGTTGACACCTAAAAGGCGAAACAGAAAGAAGGTGGAGGAGGAAGACAAAAAGGTGTGAAAGGCTCACATCAATGAGGACAATCATAGACGAGAGAAGGCCATATGATAGATATGATTTGAGGAGTAGGGATTGCCATGCAACGGATGCACATGTGAGCTAAAAGCTCTCCAAGGGAACTAGTGGGGGTGCGTCTAGCTTGCTTTCTCAAGAAGACCTAGAGCTCGTTTGAGGAGGCTCATCATTGGAATATACAAGCCAAGTTCTATAGTGTGAAGGGTCCCCACATAGCTATATGCATGATGATGATCTCTATGGAGTACAAGGGATAGAAGATGAAGTACTAGTGTGGATATCTCAAAAGGAATAGTAGTATGCCCCCTTCTCTCTTTTTATTTTTCTTTTCTCTTTTTTTCTATTTTTTTTTGGTGGCCTCAATGGCTCTTTCTATTTCTCTCATTTTTCCTCTTTGGGATCTTTTGATTTTGTCCTCTTTGGGATCTTTTCCTCACTTTAGGGGCAATACTCTATATTTTACAAGAATATAGGAGATCTTTCACACTTTACAAAGGTACTCACATAAAGAAAATGTAACTATCATGATGCAAATGTATGCCTCTGCCAGGGTAGCAGGATATGCAATGATACTAGCGCGTCATGTAGCAATGATTAGGGCAAGGCCCAACTAGCATGCGGCTCATCGATCAAGCAAGTAGCATGTATGACATGAAGATCAAGTCATGAGAAGGTGGATGTTGCATGGCAATGTATCTCGGAAAGGCTATGGAAATGCCTTGTAGGTAGGTATGGTGGCTGTTTTGAGGAAAGATATAAGGAGGTTTATGACTATAGAGCGTATCATGCCAAGGGTTTGGATGTACCGGCGAAGGTGGACGCGAACTCTCGGAGTGAGAAGAAAGCAATGCACGGCACAGGAGAGGCTAGAAAAAGTATAGGTGGGTGGAAGTGTCAACTTTCGAATACTCAAATTAGTCCGAAGAACTCATGCACTTATTATCGGTAACTATCAATCTAATCAGGAGGTTCACAAAGAGACAGGTACCCCGAGGAGGAGTGTATGGGGGTTTGGTTATCCTTGCGCATCCTCGACTCATGGTACGTGAGTGTACTCTAATATTCGAACCCTCCAGAGGTTAGTGATCCATCTAGTAGCTAGAGTTCTCAATAGGGGTTTTTTGATTTTCGAAAAACACACGGATTGCCCAAAATACGACATCTATCACTAATAGGCAAGAGCACTTGACACCATAAGTTCAAACATTACTCTAGTCAATACCTCAAAACTATTGCAAGTTACTACTACAAAGAGAACGGCAACTTTAACTACCTACTTTCAGTCAAGACACAGAACTCAGTGCAATAGGCAAACTCTCTAACAAGATAAAACATGCAACCTATAGAAAGTTCAACCTAAGACAAAATAAAAGCTCTAGAAAAACTAAATCACTATAACTAAACAGAACAACAGCTAAGAAAAGAAAAAGAACAGCTCACAGCTAAAAGAATAAGCATGCAAATCCTATGAGGAGTTCTAGTTCAAGCGGAGCGTGACTCTCTCCCACACAAAAGAGTAAGTAAGCTGGGATCTAACTTGTTACTACAGAAAAGAAAGCAAAACAAACCTAGAAAAGTAAAGAGCGGGACGCTCCAAGCAAAGCACATAACGCATGAAGTGATAAAAAATATAGTGCAATGAGAGATGAACTGATAATTGTTGATGAAGAAGGGGATGCACCAGGGGCATCCCAAGCTTAGACGCTTGAGTCACCTTGAATATTTATTGGGGGTGCACATGGGCATCCCCAAGCTTGAGCGTTTGACACTCCTGAATCTTCTTTCATCATCCTCCATCGCGCACTTGAAAACTCCCTTCAGACATAACTCATTGTAGGCTGATTAGAGAGGTTAGTACCCTAATAAAATAATTTTTCCCTTACTGGAAATAAAGATAATGTTCAAGAGCTACTGTTTCCCAAGATTGCCAAAAAGTTTTTGCAAAGAAAAAGCAAGCTTAAGGTTTGCAAAAGTAAAGAGAGACAAAACGTGGCAGAATCTGTGAAAAACAGAACAGCAGGTAGAAACGAATTTTTTAGGGATACTTCTGCAACTCAAATCAAAAAACTCAGAACATACGAAAGTTTCGTAATTGTATAGATCACGCTGTGTAAAACATTCAGCTCAAAAATATGAACTGGGATTTTTATCTGATTTTTCTAGTCACGAGGACAGAATCTGTTTTCTGGACAGCATGTCACAACTTTCACTTCCCTTGTCGTATGAGGCTAAACTTGGCACAAAGCTTGAAAAGTAAAGATACAATGATGTTGCTACATTAGTAACAATCATCAAGACCACTAAGAATAGAACAAAAGCAAAAAGAAAAACCTAAATTCTTTGCGGGCTGCCTCCCAAAAGCGCTTCTTTAAAGCCATTAGCTAGGCTTAATGCAAAAGATCAAGTCTTTTCAAGAGAATAACTAGCCCGTGTGACGGACTCAAAAGGTAACTTAATCTTTTTTCTAGGGAAATGTTCCATCCCTTTCTTGAGAGGGAATTGGAATTTTATAGTTCCCTCTTTCATGTCAATGATAGCACCAACTGTGCGAAGAAAAGGACGTCCCAAAATAATTGGACAAGAGGGCTCACACTCAATGTCCATAATAGTAAAATCAACGGGAACATAATTGTCATTGACAATGATAAGAACATCGTCGATCTTCCCCAAAGGTTTCTTTACAGAAGAATCAACAAGACGAACACCAAAAGAACAAGGATCAAAAGGTTTCAATTCAAGCATATCATACATTCTTTTGGGCATAACAGAGGTACTTGCTCCAATATCACAAAGAGCATAACAAGAGAAGTTATTCAATTTAATTTTTATCATAGGATCCCAACCATCTTCTAGCTTCCAAGGTATGGAGGCTTGTAGTCTAAGATTCTCCTCCCTAACTTTGATTAGAGCATTGGTGATATGCTCTGTGAAGGCAAGATTGAGTGTGCTAGTGTGGGGGTCTCTAGACATCTTGTGTAGGAAACCAATAACTTCTGCTAAAGTGCAGTTGTCAAAGTATAAATCACTACTATCTATCAAGGAGGTAGTGATATCATTTAAGCTCACTTGGTTGAAAGCCTCTATGTTCATAGAGGTTTCTTCATCTACGGTTGAGGTGGTAGCATCACCATTGATAGGTCCAGTGGGACTAGGGGTGTGATGGGTGCTAACAGTTTGGACATCCTCAACTACTTGGATAGTAGCTACTGTGTGGTAAGTAGGAAGGCTCTTAATTCAATCCTCTTCCTCTTTTTCTCTAGCCCATCTTTCTTTGAGTTTAGCCATCATCCTAATATTTTCATTGATTTGTAACTGGATAGCATTAATAGGAGTGACCTTACTCTCCTCGAGGGGAGAGGTTCTGATTTTTAACATCTCAACATCAAGGGCTAAGTTGTCTACCTTCAAACAAAGATTATCTAATTTAACTAGTTTTTCTTCCACATTCTTGTTGAAGGCTTTTTGGGTAGTGATAAAGTCTCTAAGCATACTCTCTAATTCAGAGGTGGAGTTTCTGGTGGTAGGATAAGTGTTGTTCCCATAGTTGTTGGATGGGAAAGGCCTAGGATTGTTGCTACCAAAGTTACTCCTATAAGCATTATTGTTGAAGTTGTTTCTAGAGACAAAATTAACATCTACTTGCTCCTGAGCAACCAAAGAATTTAAAGGAACATCTTGAGGATCAATAAAGGGTTGCTTGGTAAGTAGAGACATGATAAGGTCAACCTTTTCATTTAAAGAGGAGATCTCATCGACAGAGTTTACCTTCTTACCAGTTGGAGATCTCTCGGTGTGCCATTGCGAGTAGTTCAACATCATCTCATCAAGTAGCTTTGTGGCTGCACCAAGCGTGGTTGACATAAAAGTTCCTCCCGCGGACGAATCTAACAGGTTTCGTGAGGTGAAGTTCAAGCCTGCATAAAAAGTCTGGATAACCATCCAGGTAGTCAGTCCATGTGTGGGGCAGTTCTTGACAAGCGTCTTCATACGTTCCCAAGCCTGGGAAACGTGTTCGTTATCCAATTGCCTGAAATTCATAATGTTACTCCTCAATTGAATAATTTTAGCAGGGGGATAGTACTTGCCTATAAAAGCATCTTTGCATTTGCTCCAAGAATCGATACTGTTCTTGGGCAAAGATTGTAGCCACTCCTTGGCTCTTCCTCTCAAAGAGAAAGGAAAAAGCTTCAGCTTGACGATGTCTCCATCCACTTCCTTCTACTTCTGCATGTCGCAGAGCTCGATAAAGTTGTTTAGGTGCAAGGCAGCATCTTCTCCTGCTCCTAAGAATTGATCTTTCATGACAAGGTTAAGTGGAGCAGGTTTAATCTCATAAGAAGGTCCTGAAGTGGCAGGTGGAGCAATAGGAGTGCAGATAAAGTCACTGTTGTTGTGACTAGTGAAGTCACACAACTTAGTGTTTTCATTGGAACCCATAGTAGCAGGTATTTTTGGTATTTTTGATTAAGGACACAAAAGTAAAAACTGAAAGGTAAACTAATAAGACTAAAAAGCAAAGGTAAAAGATAGTGTGCAACTCCCCTATCTTGTATACTGGAGTCCCCGGCAACGGCGCCAGAAAACTTGCTGATGGCAAGAGAGTGTTGATACTCTTCAAGCCCTCATTGATTACCCCAAGTGCAGAGTGAGATATAGTAGAGCGGCAAGCTTTCCCTTGGCAAAGATACCAAGGTTTGTCTCCCGTAGGACTCCGAAATATACAAGAAGGTGGTGAAGTGAACAATGGCGCCGAGGTTGTTAGCTTCACCTGGACCTGCACACAGATACAAATAACTTTGCTCCCAACGAGTACATAGGAGTTGTCAATTCCTCCGGCCTTGCTGTTTACAAAGGATCAACGCAAGAGATAATAATAGTGGCTACTGAAAGTAAAGACTAAAAGTAAACTAAGGGTATAAACAGTGATATGAAGATGGACCGGGGTCCCGTGATTTTCACTAGTGATATCTCTCTCCCAAAAGACGATAAAAGTGCTAGCGAGGTAAACAAATCACAGTTGGGCAATTGACAGGATTATGAAGGCACCGCAATGCTAACTATGCTGCAAAGAAAGGAAGGGCTCAAAAGCAATGGGCAGTTTTCCACGGTAAGTAGACCGAAATCCATCTGCATCTACTACGAATCATCCACCTTGAGATATCTATCCAGAACATCTTGCTGGTATTAAGTTGCGAATCCCACCCAAAGTGTAAACTCAAAGCAACAGACAACTGCATTAAAATAACTTTGCGTAAAGTAAACAATCCTTGCACCTGCAAGTACAAGCACCGTTGTTTTATCCCTGGTGGCAACAACACATCCCCTACTCTCATGTTTCTATCACTCAAGCTAGACATCAAGGGGCTGAACCCACAATCAAGCATAACGCTCTCTCTTGGAGTTACAAATAAAATACTTGGCCAAAGCAAATACCGCAACGGAGAACATGCAAGAATTTACTCAAGAACAAAATATAAAAGAGAAGAACCAAATATATTACTCATCACAATCTGAACTTAGTCTCATAATCCATCAGATCCCAACAAACTCAGCATAGCAACAACAGAAATTACATAGATGCCTCGATCATGTGAGGCAGCTCACGAGGACTCGAAAGTGGAGGCACAAAGAAGGGAGAGATAGATCACATAGCTACTGGTCACGGACCCATGGTCTAAGGAACACTACTCATGGTACATACGGGAGGCGTCCATGGCTATGGATGGTCTCCCGGAGGGGGTAGCTTCTTCCGGCAGGGTGCCGGAGCAGCTTCTCTAGGCAGCCCCGATCTTGAAACGGCGGCGGCGGCGGAACAGAGGCGAGATCGCGAAAGAGGGGTCTGTCTTAGGGGTTTCCACCCCGAGGGGTAAATATAGGCGAAGGGGGGCGTCGAGGGGACCCACCAGGCAGCCAGGAGGCCTCCTGGCGCGGCCTAGGGTTGGGCCGCGCCAGGGACCTTCCTGGCCTCCTGGTGGTGGCCCCCCTTCGCTGCTTTGGTGTTTCCAGAAGCTTTAGCGACGCTGATTTTTTATCTGATTTTCCTGGATATTTTGGAGCACTTTTAATGGCCGGAAAACCTGAAATAAAAAAACAGCAGAAAACAACAACTGGCAGCTGGGTGCACTGGGTTAATAGATTAGTCCAAATATGCTCAAAAGTGTATGAAAGTTCAAGAAAAACATGGCAAAGTCACACAAAACATGCATGGAGCAAGCAGAAATTATAGATACGTTTGGGACGTTTCAGATAGCACTAGCACTCGATCCCAAATCGCATAGCCCATAATAGTTGTGATCTCCTATTTTAACAAATACTACTGGTGTACCTGAAATTGGGCCCTTATTCTTGGCTGTGACAAGGTTAGTGGAAACAACAACAAAAATTATATTGGAATCTAAAGCATCATTAGTAATAAGATCCTTAACCAATGCAACTCGAGGATCGACCTTGATCTGGTCCTCAGGTTCATCAATTCTTCTCTCACTCTTATTCATTATGCCTGTCACAAAAGAGTGCTCCCTTATTCTTACGGGGAAAGGGGGCTTTCCATATATAACTGCAGGCACAATAGGCTCAGCAACATGAATATCAATAGATAATTCTTTGAAGGGTTTATGATGCTTACTCTTCTTCTTCTTAGAAGAGTCAATATGAGAGGCAAAGTCCTTACAAAAATCAATCATTAGATGGGAATCAAGACCAATCTTAGAGCAAAAGCCATTAAAGGAATCATTTTTCACATAGCTCTCTATATAATCATGCTCATAATTTATAGTGGGTTCAATACCTTTATCTATTTCCCAATCTTCGGTATTCTTCTGGATCCTTTCAAGGAGATCCCATCTTTCTTCAACGTTTTTTGTCTGAAATAGCCCACTAGAGGAGGCATCCAACATCTCCTTATCCTGACGAGAAAGCCTAGCATAAAAGTCTGTAAGTATAGTTTCCTTGGGGAGCTCATGAATAGGACATTTGAGCATCAGATATTTCAATCTTCCCCAAGCTTGAGCGATGCTTTCTCCGTCACGAGACCTAAAGTTATAGATATAATTCATGTCTCGATGAATTTCATGAAGAGGATAAAACTTGGTATAAAAGAGAGACATAAGCTCATGCCAATCTAGCAAATGAGAGTTATCGAGAAGCTTGTACCAATCTGAAGCTTTATCTATAAGTGATACGGAGAATAATTTCTTCATGACAAACTCCTTTGATACACCTGCAAGCTTAAATAGTGAACATAGTTGTGATAAATATAGCAAGTGTTCACTGGGATGTCTATCTCCTGCATAACGATTAGCCAAGACACAATCGATAATACCAGTTGGTATTTTATAAGGCACAATTTCAGTAGGGGGAATTAAAACCACCACATATGCGGGGTGTTTCCCCATAAGCAACGATCCAATAGCTAGGTCGTCCATACGGACAAAGAACAGCAACAGCAAAATAAAAGCAACGATACAAAAATTCCTTACCAGCTTCACTTACCAATAGCGCTATACTCCCAGGCAACGGCGCCAGAAAACGTAGCTTGATGACCCTCAACATAAAGGGATCTATTGTAGCGTTTTCGATAAGTAAGAGTGTCAAACCCAACGAGGAGCGAAAGGTATTGATAGGTGATTTTGGACAAGGAATAACTGCAAGCACTGAAAGATAACTTTTTAGGGGGTTTCGATATAAGCAATGACAAAATAAAAGCAAGCAAAGTAAATAGCACTGAGGAGCAGCAAGTGGCCCAATCTTTTTGTGCAAAGGATAAGCCTGGCAACTGAACTTTTAAAGACTAAAGCGTTCTTGAGGACACATGGAGAGGTGGTCACGTGCTTTCGCCATAATCCGTATCGATAACCAGTGTTGTGCTGATAAGTGTTGAGTGGGTGGATCTATGCTAGCACACCTTCTAGACTAAGATAAGTGTACTCTTATGATTAAACATCTTTCAAGCATCCACAAATAAAAGATAGAAATTAAGGCAAAGCCTAACCACAGCAATAAGATCAAGGATCCAGTATTCCGTTGTGCAAAAGTGTGCAAACTGGGGTTCAGGTTTCTGTCACTCCGGCAACCCACCGTAAGCATTCTTAATACACAATGTATTCCCCTAGTTCCTTAAGAAGGCGAAGTGTTGAGTGTTCGACTCACACAACACCACTAGGAAAATAACAACACAACTTAAATATCAAGCAACACAAATTACTTCAACATCATATGACTACTAGCAACTAGACTTCTCCCATGTCCTCAAGAACTAAAGTAACTACTCACAAGACATAAAAGAGATCATGATTAGAGGTGATAAATATATGATAAACAATCTGGACATAATGGTATTTCTCCAACAAAACTCAATAGCATTCACCCCAAAGTAGTAATCAACACCGGTAGAGTAGAGAGGATAGATAGTACGGATTACAACACAACATGAACTTGTGAGGTGAGATTGGATGGTGGTGGAGATGGTTTTGATGTTGGGGATGATGTTGATGATGATCTCGGTGATTCCCGTGACGATTGTGATGACGATGGCGACGATCTCCCCTTCCGGGAGGTGATCTCCTCGGCGGAATATTCCTGCCGGAGAGCCCTTTTCTTCTCTGTAGGTTTCCGCCACGGAGCGGCGGCGGAACTCCGTGAAAGCTTCTCTTTTTAGGGTTTTTGTGTAATGATGAGTATATAGTCCAGAGGGGGGAGCCAGGAGTGGCCCCAGGGCTCCAGGCGCACTCCCGGCGCGAACAGGGGTGGGGCCGCGCCATGTGGCTGCCTGGGGCCCCTGTAGCCCCCCTCTGGCCCCTCTTCGGCGAGTCTTCGTGAATCTCCTGGAAAATATCCCCCGTTGATTTTTCAGGTAATTTGGAGGTATTCTTCTTCAGCAACTCAGCGTCCACTTTTTACCGCTGAATCTTGCGTCTGCTGCTTCGGCACCGGAAAGTTGCAAACTGTGTAAAACAAGCCAAAACAACATACGAACATCATCGTAATGTGAAATATATCAATGAATAAGGATAAATTACGATATAAAATAGTGATGCATTTTAGACATATCAACGGCACATCCGGGAAGAGTCCATGGTAGAGGAGAAGCTCCCGGAGGTCGGTCCTCCCTCCGGCAGGGTGCCGGGAAGGGTCTTGACGGTGCTCCCAATCTTGGAAGCGCGGCGGCGGCGGAACAGAGACGAGTTTGCGAAATAGGGTTCTGTCTTCGGAGTTTTCCCTTGACGGAGAATAAATAGGTGAAGGGGGAAGCCAGGGGGCCACCAGGGGTCCAAGCGCCCATGGCCGCGCCAGGAGGCCGCCTGGGCACCTGGTGGTGGCCCCCTGGCCCTCCTTCGGGGTTCTGGAGTCTTCCGGCATGCTAATTTTTTACCTGATTTTTCCTGGATTTTTGGAGCAATTTTTATATGGGGAAAAACTGAAATAGAAAAACAGCAGAAAACAGGAACTCGCACTGGGGTGCACTGAGTTAGTATGTTAGTCCAAATATGATCAAAAGTGAATGAAAGTGTATCTAGATCATAGCAATATCACACAAAACATGCATGGAACAAGCAGAAATTATCGATACGTTTGGGACGTATCATTCGGCAAGTGATGCGCCGTCTGAAGATAATCACTTGCTTCTCCTGGACATGCACACAACAAAAATAACTTTGCTCCCAACAAAGTTCAGAGAGGTTTTCAATCTCTCCGGTCTTGTTGTTTACAAAGGATCAAAACACAAGGGATAATGATAATAATAGCAACTGTAAGTAAAAACAGAAAAGTAAATGAGCGTGTAAACAGTGATGAAAATATGTACCGGGGTCCCGTGATGTTCACTAGTGATGTCTCTCTCCCAAAAGATGATAAAATTGCTATGTGAATTAAACAAATTACAGAAGGGCAATTGAAATGATTATAAACGCACCGCAATGCTAACTATGCTACAAAGAAAGGAAGAGGCTCGAAATCATGGGCAGTACGCCAAAATAAGTAGACCGAAATCCAACTGCATCTACTACTAATCATCCACCTTGAGATATCTATCCAGAAAATCTCGCTGGTATTAAGTTGCGAGCCCCACCCAAAGTGTAAACCCAAAGCAACAGACAACTGCATTAAAAAACACTTTGCGTAAAGTAAACAATCCTTGCAACCGCGGTTACAAGCACTGTTGTTTTCCCCCTTGTGGCAACTGCACATCCCCTAGACTCATGTTTCTGTCACTCAAGCGTGTCATCGGGGGGCATGAACCCACAATCGAGCATAATGTTCCCTCTTGGAGTTACTACCTACTACTTGGCCAAAGCAATAAACAGCAACGGAGAACATGCAAGAATTACTTAGGAACAAAAATATAAAAGATAAGAACCAAATATATTACTCTATCACAATCTGAACATAATCTCATAATCCATCTGATCCCATCAAACTCAGCATAGCAACAGCAGAAAGATTACATATGTGCCTCGATCATGTAGGGAAGCTCACAAGGTCTAAACCATGAAGAACAAAGAGGGGAGGAGAACATCACATAGCTACTGATCACGGACCCATGGTCCAAACGAAAGTACTCACGGCACATCCGAGAAGCGTCCATGGTGGAGGGGAAGCTCCCGGAGGTCGATACTCCCTCCGACAGGGTGCTGGGAAGAAGTCTTCTGGCGCTCCCGATCTTGGAAGCGCGGCGGTGATGGCTTCTCGCCCCTCGTTGGTTACCCAAAGTGGAAGGTTGAGATGTAGACAGCAGGAAGTTTCCCTCGGTGAAGATACGAAGGTTTGTCTCCAGTAGGACTCTGACAACGACAGAAAGGTGACAACGGTGACAGCATTAGGCGGTTGACGTGGACCTGCACACACAACAGATAACTTTTCTCCCAACGAGTACAGAGAGGTTGTCAATCCATCTGGCCTTGTTGTTTACAAAGGATCAAACGCACGGGATAATAATGATAGCGATAGCAACGGAAAATGAAATAAAGCAGAAAATAAATAGCGAGTGTAAACAGTGGTGGAAATATGGACTGGGGTCCCATGATGTTCACTAGTGATGTCTCTCTCCCAACAAACGATAAAATAGCCATGCGAGGTAAACAAATTACAGCTGGGCAATTGACAGGATTATGTGCGCAAACCAATGCTAACTATGCTACTAAGAAAGGAAGAGGCTCAAAAGCTTGGGCGGTACGCCAAGACAAGTAGACCGAAATCCATCTGCATCTACCTACTAATCATCCACCTTGAGATATCTATCCAAAACATCTCGCTGGTATTAAGTTGTGAATCCCACCCAAAGTGTAAACTCAAAGCAACAAACAAATGCATTAAAGAACTTTGCGTAAAGTAAACAATCCTTGCACTCGCAAGTACAAGCACCATTGTTTTCTCCCTTGTGGAAACAAAACATCCCCTAGACTCATGTTTCTGTCACTCAAGCTAGTCATCAGGGGGCATGAACCCACAATCATTCATAGCGCTCCATCTTGGAGTCACTACCTACTACTTGGCCAAAGCAATAAACAACAACCGAGAACATGCAAGAATTACTCAAGAACATAAATGTAACAAAGGAGAATCAAATATATTACTCAAACACAATCTGAACATAGTCTCATAATCCATCAGATCCCAGCAAACTCAGCATAGCAACAGCAGAAAGATTACATATGTGCCTCGATCATGTAGGGCAGCTCACGAGGTCTAAACCATGAAGAATAAAGAGGGGAGGAGAAAATCACATAGCTACTCATCATGGACCCATGGTCCAAGGTGGACTACTCACGGTTCATCCGGGAAGCATCCATGGTGGTGGAGAAGCTCCCAGAGGTGGTTCCTCCCTCCGGCAGGGTGCCGGGAAGAGGGCTCCTGGTGCTCCCGGTCTTGGAAGCGTTGCGGCGGCGGAACAGAGGAGAGATCGCGAAAAAGGGTTCTGTCCTCGAGGGTTTCGGGACGAGAGAGATATATAGGCGAAGGGGGGCAGCCAGAGGTGGACCAGGGCCCCAAGCGCCCCCTGGCGCGGCCTAGGTGGAGTCCGCCTAGTCCACCCCTGGCTCCCCTCTGCCCCACTTTGGCTCTTCCCGAAGCTTCCTGTACACTGATTTTTCCTATATTTTTCCCGGAATTCTTCTGGCACTTTATGTAATGGGAAAACCTGAAATACAAAAACAGCAGAAAACAAGAACTGGCACTGGGGTGCACTGAGTTAATAGGTTAGTCCAAATATGATCAAAAGTGTATGGAAGTGCATCAATATCATAGCAATATCACACAAAAGATGCATGGAGCAAGCAGAAATTATAGATACGTTTTGGACGTATCAACATCCCCAAGCCTAATTCCTGCTCTTCCTGGAGTAGGTAAATGATAACAAGCATAATTTCTTTGGTGACATGCTACCAACCATATAAGAACTTTTAAGTAAAACAATCAAGGCATGTAATTCAATTCAAGTCATAACAGGCAAGAGTTTATATTAGCATTGAAACAAGCAACATAAGAACATAAAGGTGCAAGAGCTCTCGCTGTCCGTGACTCGAATGTCTCCAAATGGTGTTTGCGTGCAAGAAAGGGGATAGGGATATATGAAAGAGTAAAACATAGTTTTTATTGTTGAGAACTTAATCTACTAAAGTTTCACACTTGGTCTTCTTTGGAATCTCATCTTGATTCATCCCCAGACCACTAGACAGGTACAAGTCAAAATGATCCACTCCCTTTCGATATTTTGAGCACTCATGCAATGGATGAGCGTAAGAAAGAAAGTAGACACTTAGGATGGAAAAGAGAGAAAAATGATGGAGGAGGAAGACAAAAAAGGTGTGAAAGGCTCACATCAATGAGGACAATCATAGGCGAGAGAAAGCCAAATGATATATATGATGTGAGGAGTAGGGATTGCCATGCAACGGATGCACATATGAGCTAAGGTAAGCTCTCCAATGGAACTAGTGGGGGTGAATCCAACTTGCTTGCTCAAGAAGACCTAGAGCTCATTTGAGGAGGCTCATCATTAGAATATACAAGCCAAGTTCTATAGTGTGAAGGTCCCCACATAGCTATATGCATGAATGATAATCTCTATGGAGTACAAGATATTAGATGGAGTACGAGTGTGGATCTCTCAAAAGGAATAATGGTGTGCCCCCTTCTCTCTTTTTATTTCTTTTTCTTTCTTTCTATTTTTTTGTATTTTTTTGGTGGCCTCAATGGCTCTTTCTATTTAACTCTCATTTGTCCTCTTTGGGATCTTTTAATTTTGTCCTCTTTGGGATCTTTTCCTCACTTTAGGGGCAACACTCTATATATTACAAGAAGTACAAAAGATCTTTCACACTTTACAAAAGTACTCAACATAAAGAAAATGAAACTATCATGAAGTATGTAAATGTATGCCTCTGCCAGTGTAGAAGGATATGCAATGACACTAGCGCGTCATGTAGCAATGAATAGGGCAAGACCCAACTAGCATGTGGCTAATCGATCAAGCAAAAGCATGTATGACATGAAGATCAAGTCATGAGAAGGTGGATGTTGCATGGCAATGTATCTCGGAAAGGCTATGGAAATGCCTTGATAGGTAGGTATGGTGGCTGTTTTGAGGAAGGATATAATGAGGCTTATGATGACAGAGCGTATCGTGCCAAGGATTTGGATGCACTGGCGAAGTATGCGCCAACTCTCGAGGTGAGAAAGGGCAATGCACGGTAACGAAGAGGCTAGAAAAATATGGGTAGGTGGAAGTGTCAACTTTCGAATACTCACATTAGTCCGAAGAACTAATGCACTTATTATCGGTAACTCTCAATCTAATTAGGAGGTTCACAAAGAGACAAGTACCACGAGGAGGAGTGTATGGGGGTTTGGTTATCCTTGCGCATCCTCGACTCATGGTACGTGAGTGTACTCTAATATTCGATCCCTCCAAAGATTAGTGATCCATCTAGTAGCTAATGTTCTCAATTAATTTTGTAGGTTTTTCGAAAATAAACACGGATTTCCCAAAATACGACATCTATCACTAATAGGCTAAATCTCTTGACACCAAAAGTTCAAACATTACTCATGGCAATACCTCAAAACAATTGCAAGTTACTACTACAATTGAATAGCAACCTCAATTACCTACTTCAAGTCAAAACACACAACTCAGTGCAACAGGAAAACTCTCTAAACAAGTTAAACATGAAAACTCGAGAGAGTTTCAGCAACAAACTAAACAAAAGCTCTTGAAAAGATAAGCATGAAAACTAAGAGCTAAACTTGACAGCAGCTACGAAAAAGATAAAGAACACACACAGCAAAGATAAGCATGAAAATCCTATGTTGTGTTCAAGGGTGAAGTGGAGCGTGTTTCTCTCCCACACAAAGAAAGTTGGGTTCAAACTTGTTATGAACAGCAATCAAAGCTAAATAAAACTAAAAAGGAAATAAAGAGAAAGACGCTCCAAGCATAGCACATAACGCATGAAGTGATAAAAATATAGTGGAACGAAAGACGAACTGATAATTGTTGATGGAGAAAGGGATGCATGGGGGCATCCCCAAGATTAGATGCTTGAGTCTTCTTGAATATTTCTTGGGGGTGCACGGGGGCATCCCCAAGCTTGAGTGTTTGACCCTCCTGAATGTTCATTTATCATCATCCCTCGCACACTTGAAAACTCCCTTCATACATAACTCATCATAATCTGATTAGAGAGGTTAGTACCCACAATAAAATATTTTTTCTCTACTGGAAATAAGGATATTCTTGAAGAGCTACTTTTTCTCAAGATTCCCAAAAAGTTTTTGCAAATAAAAAGCAAGCTTAAGGCTTGCAGAATGGAGAAAAAAGCAAAACAGGACAGAATCTATGAAAAACATCCCAGCAGGTAGTAAATAATTTTTTAGGGGTACTTCTGCAACTCAAATCAAAAAACTCAGAACATACGAAAATTCCGTGATTGTATAGAGCATGCTGTGTAAAAATTTCAGCTCGACAGTATGAACTGGAAATTTTCAATGATTTTTCCCGTCACTAGGACAGAATCTGTTTTCTGGACAGCATGTCACAACTTTCACTTCCCTTGTCATATGAGGCTATAAATGACACAAAGCTTGAAAAGTAAATATACAATGATGTTGCTACAGTAGTAACAAACATCAAGACACAACAAAACAAAAATAAACCTAATTCGTTGTGGGCTGCCTCCCAAAAGCGCTTTCTTTTATGCCTTTAAGCTAGGCATGATGCAAAAAGAGAAGATCAAGTTTTATCAAGAGTAAGAGAATAGCTAGCCCGTGTAACGGACTCAAAAGGTAACTTAATCTTCTTTCTAGGGAAGTGTTCCATCCCTTTCTTGAGAGGGAATTGGAATTTTATATTCCCCTCTTTCATATCAATGACAGCACCAACGGCGCGAAGAAAAGGGCGTCCCAAAATAATTGGACATGATGGTTCACATTCAATTTCCATAATAGTAAAATCAACGGGAACATAATTGTAATTTACAATGATAATAATATTATCGATCTTACCCAAAGGTTTCTTTACGGAAGAGTCAACAAGACGAACACCAAAAGAAAAAGGATAAAAAGGTTCCAGTTGAAACATATCATACATTCTCTTGGGTATAACGGAGGTACTAGCTCCAACATCACATAAAGCATAGCAAGAGAAGTTATTCAACTTAATTTTAATCATAGGATCCCAACCATCTTCTAGCTTTCTAGGTATGGAGGCTTCTACCCTAAGCTTCTCCTCCCTAGCTTTAATGAGAGCATTAGTGATATGCTCCGTGAAGGCAAGATTAAGTGTGCTAGTGTGGGGATCTCTAGACATCTTATGAAGGAAACCAATAACTTCAGAAAGGGTACAATTATCAAAATCAAGGTCACTACTATCAAGTAAAGTGGTAGTGGTGCCCTTTAGGCTCACTTGTTTGGTAGCTTCTATAGTCATAGGAGTTTCTTCTTCTACGGTTGAGGTCATAGCATCACCACTAATAGGTCCTATGGGACTAGGGGTGCATTGGGTGCTAAGAGTTTGGATATCCTCAACAACTTGGATAGTAGCAACGGTATGGTGTGTAGGAAGGCTCTTAATTCTATCTTCTTCCTCCTTTTCTCTAGCCCATCTCTCTTTAAGTTTAGCCATCATCCTAATGTTTTCATTAATTTGCACTTGAATAGCGTTCATAGGAGTGACCTTCCTCTCCTCAAGAGGAGAAATTCTAATTTTAAGCAATTCTACTTCATGGGATAAATTGTCTACCTTCGACGAGAGATTATATAACTTGTCTAGTTTTTTCTCTACACTCTTGTTGAAGGATTTTTTGGTAGTGATGAAGTCTTTAAGCATACTCTCTAGTTCAGAAGTGGAGTTCTTGGTGCTAGGATAAGTGTTGTTGTTCCCATAGTTGTTGGAGGGGAACGGTCTAGGATTGCTACCAAAATTACTCCTATAAGATTTGTTATTGAAGTTGTTTCTAGAGATAAAGTTCACATCTCCTTGATCTTGAGCACTCAAATAATTTAAAGGAACATCATGAGGATCAATAGGAGATTGCTTGGTAAGTAGAGACATAATCAAGTCAACTTTTTCATTTAGGGAGGAGATGTCCTCGACAGAGTTTACCTTCCTACCTGTTGGAGCTCTTTTGGTGTGCCATTGGGAATAGTTGGTCATCATCTCATTGAGTAGTTTTGTGGCAGCACAAAGCGTTGTTGACATAAAGGTTCCTCCCGCGGCCGAATCTAGCAAGTTTCGCGAGGTAAAGTTCAAGCCTACATAAAAAGTTTGGATAACCATCCAAGTTGTCAAACCATGCGTAGGACAATTCTTAACAAGAGATTTCATGCATTCCCAAGCTTGGGCAACGTGATCACTATCCAATTGCTTAAAATTCATAATATTACTCCTCAATTGGATAATCTTAGCTGGGGGGGTAGTACTTCCCAATAAAAGCATCCTTGCACTTATCCCAAGAATCTATGCTATTCCTAGGCAAGGATTGAAACCAGATTTTAGCTCCTCCTCTCAAGGAGAAAGGAAAAAGCTTAAGATTAACGATATCACCATCTACTTCTTTGTACTTTTGCATATCACAGAGCACAACAAAATTATTTAAGTGAAAAGCAGCATCATCTCCAGCACTAAAGTCACTGTTTAATCTCATAAGAAGGTGCTGAAGTGGCAGGTGGAGCAATAGGAGTGCAGATAAAGTCACTGTTGTCATTACTAGTGAAGTCACACAACTTGGTGTTCTCGGTGGAACCTATAGCAGCAGCAAGCAAGATAACTATTTTTTTTATAAGGGACACTAAAGCAAAAACTGAAAGGTAAACTAACAAGACTAAAAAGCAAAGATAAAAGATAGTGTGCAACTCCCCTATCTCGAAGAGTGGAGTCCCCGGCAACGGAGCCAGAAATTAGCTTTGATGTAGACATCAGCAAATTTCCCTCGGTGAAGATACCAAGGTTTGTCTCCAGTAGGACTCCGACAACGACAGGACGGTGACAACGGCGCCAGCATTAGGCGGTTGACGTGGACCTGCACACACAACAAATAACTTTGCTCCCAACGAGTACAGAGAGGTTGTCAATCCCTCCGGCCTTGTTGTTTACAAAGGATCAAACGCACGGGATAATAATGATAGCGATAGCAACGGAAAAGGAAATAAAGCAGAAAATAAATAGCGAGTGTAAACAATGGTGGAAATATGGACCGGGGTCCCATGATGTTCACTAGTGATGTCTCTCTCCCAAAGGACGATAAAATAGCCATGCGAGGTAAACAAATTACAGCTAGGCAATTGACAGGATTATGTGCGCAAACCAATGCTAACTATGCTACTAAGAAAGGAAGACGCTCAAAAGCTTGGGCGGTACGCCAAGACAAGTAGACCGAAATCCATCTACATCTACCTACTAATCATCCACCTTGAGATATCTATCCAAAACATCTTTCTGGTATTAAGTTGCGAATCCCACCCAAAGTGTAAACTCAAAGCAACAGACAACTGCATTAAACAACTTTGCGTAAAGTAAACAATCCTTGCACACGCAAGTACAAGCACCGTTGTTTTTCCCTTGTGGCAACAGCACATCCCCTAGACTCATGTTTCTTTCACTCAAGCTAGTCATCAGGGGGCATGAACCCACAATCATGCATAATGCTCCCTCTTGGAGTCACTACCTACTACTTGGCCAAAGCAATAAACAGCAACGAAGAACATGCAAGAATTACTCAAGAACATAAATATAAAAGAGGAGAATCAAATATATTACTCAAATACAAACTGAACATAGTCTCATAATCCATCAGATCCCAGCAAACTCAGCATAGCAACAGCAAAAAGATTACATATGTGCCTCAATCATGTAGGGAAGCTCACGAGGTCTAAACCATGAAGAACAAAGAGGGGAGGAGAACATCACATAGCTACTGATCATGGACCCCTGGTCCAAGGTGGACTACTCACGGTTTATCCGGGAAGCATCCATGGTGGTGGAGAAGCTCCCGGAGGTGGTTCCTCCCTCCGGCAGGGTGCCGGGAAGAGGGCTCCTGGTGCTCCCGATCTTGGAAGCGTTCCGGCGGCGGAACAGAGGAGAGATCGCGAAAAAAGGTTATGTCCTTGAGGGTTTCGAGACGAGAGAGATATATATAGGCGAAGGGGGGAAGCCAGAGGTGGACCAGGGGCCTGAGGCGCCCCCCCCCCCTAGCGCGGCCTAGCGGGTGGCCGCGCCAGGTGGCCGCCTTGGCCAACCCTGGCTCCCCTCTGGCCCCACTTTGGATCTTCCCGAAGCTTCCTGTACACTGATTTTTCCTATATTTTTCCCAGCATTTTTCTGGCACTTTAAGTAATGGGAAAACCTGAAATACAAAAAACAGCAGAAAACAGGAACTGGCACTGGGGTGCACTGAGTTAATAGGTTAGTCCAAATATGATCAAAAGTGTATGGAAGTATATCAATATCATAGCAATATCACACAAAAGATGCATTGAGCAAGCAGAAATTATAGATACGTTTTGGACGTATTAAGATGCGGCGGAACAGAGGCGAGATCGCGAAAAAGGGTTCTATCTTCGGGGGTTTCGCGGCACGAGGAATAAATAGGCGAAGGGGGGCAGCCAGGGGGGCACCAGAAATCTAGGCGCCCCCCCCCCTGGCGCGGCCAGACCCTAGGCCGCGCCAGGTGGCCGTCTGAGTCCCTGGTGGTGTCCCCCCGGCCCTCCTTCGGGGTTCCGGAAGCTTCCGTTGCGCTGATTTTTTATCCGATTTTTCCCGAATTTTTGGAGTACTTTTAATATGGGGGAAACCTGGAATAGAAAACAACAAAAAACAGGAACTGACACTGTGGTGCACTGAGTTAATAAGTTAGTCCAAATATGATCAAAAGTGCATTAAAGTGTATCTAGATCATAGCAATATCACACAAAACATGCATGGAGCAAGCAAAAATTATAGATACGTTTGGGACATATCACTTACCCACTAACTATCAGCTATAGGATAGATGATACCTGCGGCTAGAAGCTTGAGAATTTCAGTCCTAACAACGACCTTCATCCTTGGGTTCAACCGTCGTTGATGATCAACAACTGGTTCAACATCAGGCTCGAGATTGATAGTATGTTGGAAATCGATGGACTAATCCCCTTAAGGTCATCAAGGGTATATCCAATGGCACCACAGTGTCTATGAAGTGTCTCCAATAATCGCTCTTCTTCAAATCCTGAAAGGCTAGCATTGATAATAACAGGATATATTTTCTTTTCATCTAAATAAGCGTACTTGAGCGTATCAAGAAGTGGTTTAAGGTCAAACACCGGGTCTTCTGTTGGTTGTGCTAGGATTCCTAAAGGTTCAACCGGAAGGTTGTGCTTCAGGACACCAGTTTGTCTTATGAATATTTCATCTAACTCATTTCTTTCTTGCATATGCATATCATTCTCGTGGTCTTCCATATATTGCTGCAAAGGATCATTAGGAGGAATAGCAATGGAAGCAATATCTTAAATAATTGTATCGTTACTAGGTAAATTAGTACCACAAGGCTGCTTAGAGAACTTAGAAAAGTTAAATTCATATGGCTCACCATTGAATTCAACGGAGACTTTACCTTTTCTGCAATCTATTATAGCTCCACAGGTGCTGAGGAAAGGCCTACCAAAGATAATAGGGAAAAAACTATCTTGTACTGAACCAAGTACTAGAAAGTCAGTAGGATACTTTACCTTTCCACATAGGACTTCAACATCTCTCGCAATTCCAATGGGAGAGATAGTTTCTTTATTTGCTAGATAAACAGTAACATCAACCTCTTCGAGTTCACAGGGTGAAATCTCACCCATGATCTCCTGATAGAGTGAATAAGGAATAGCGCTAGCACTTGATCCCAAATCACATAGCCCATAATAATTGTGATCTCCTATCTGGACAGATACAAATGGTGTACTTGAAATTGGGCTTTTATTCTTGGATGTAACAATGTTACTACAAACAACACAAAAGTTTTTATTGGAATCTAAAACATCATTAGTAACTAGATCTTTAACCACCGCAACTTGATGATCTACCTTGATCTGGTCCTCAGGTTTGTCAGTTCTTCTCTCACTTTTATTTATTATGTCTGTCACAAAAGAGTGATCCCTTATCCTTGCGGGAAAAGGGGGTTTTTCATACATAATTGTAGGCAAAATAGGGTCAGCAATATTAATAGCAACAGGTAATTCTTTAAAGGGTTTATGGTACTGATCCTTCTCCTCATTAGAAGAGTCAATATGAGAGGCAAAGTTCTTACAAAAATCAATCATTAGCTGGGAATCATGACCAATCTTAGAGCAAAAGGTATTACAGTAATGAGTTTTCACATAGCTCTCAATATAATCACGCTCATAATTTATAACTGGTTCAATACCTTTATGAATTTCCCATTCTTCGGTGTTTTCTGGATCCTTTCAATGAGATCCTATCTCTCTTCAATGCTTCTTGTTTGAAATACCCCACTAGAGGAGGCATCTAACATCTCCTTATCCTGACGAGGAAGCCTGGCATAAAATTTTGTAAGTATAATATCTTTGGGGAGCTCATGTATAGGACATTTGAGCATTAGGGACTTTAGTCTCCCCCAAGCTTGAGCGATGCTTTCTCTGTCACGAGACCAACAGTTATATATGTAATTCATGTCTTGATGAATTTCATGAAGAGGATAAAACTTTGTATAAAAGAGAGACATAAGCTCTTGCCAATCAAGAAAATGTGAGTTATCGAGGAGGTTATACCAATCTGAAGCTTTATCTATAAGTGATACGGAGAATAATTTCTTCATGACAAACTCCATTGACACACATGCAAGCTTGAATAATGAACATAGTTGTGATAAATATAGAAAGTGTTCACCTGGATGTCCCTTCAAAAAAAAGTGTTCACCTGGATGTCTGTCTCCTGTATAATGATTAGCCAAGACATAATCGATAATATCAGTTGGTATTTTATAAGGCACAATTTCAGTAGGGGTGGGAGCAACCACCAAATTAGTGGGGAGTTTCCCTTAAAGAAACGAACCAAGAGTAGAGGTGTCCTTAAGGACAAAGAGTAGCAACAAAAAAAAACAGAAATATAAAGATTTCCTTACCAGCTTCACTTACTAATAGTGCTACACTCCCCGACAACGGCGCCAGAAAACAGTACTTGATGACCCTCAACTGTAGGGGTTCTATTGTAGCATTTTCTATAAGTAAGAGTGTCGAACCCAACGAGGAGCAGAAGGTATTGATAAGTGACTTTGGTAGAGGAATAGCTGCAAGCACTGAAAGATAACTTTTTAGTGGTTTTCGAGATAAGCAACGACAAGATAAAAGCAAGCAAAGTAAAATGTACTGAGGAGTAACAAGTGGCCCAATCCTTTTGAGCAAAGGATAAGCCTGGCAACTGAACTTATAAAGGCTAAAGCGTTCTTGACGACACACGGGAGAGGTAGTCACATGCTTTCGCCATATTTCGTATCGGTACTATGTTTTGTGTTGATAAGTGTTGAGTGGGTGGATCTATGCTAGTACACCTTCTAGACTAAGATAAGTGCACTCTTATGATTAAACACCTTGCAAGCATCCGCAAATACAAGGTATAAATTGATGTCTACGCACACTTCTATTCTTTAGACTATGTTGGGCCTCCAAGCGCAGAGGTTTGTAGGACAGCAACAATTTCCCTCAAGTGGATTACCTAAGGATTATCAAACTCAGGGAAGTAGAGGTTGAAGATGGTCTCTCTCAAGCAACCCTGCAATTAAGATACAAGAAGTCTCTTGTGTCCCCAACACACCTAATACAACTAGGAGTTGTATAGGTGCACTAGTTTGGCGAAGAGATGGTAAAATATGGGTGATAGGTGTGGCAAAGCAAGGTAATATAAATCTGAAATAAAAAGTGCAACAAGCAAACATGTGACAAAAAGTGAGCACACACAATGTAACAATGGTGAAAACAAGGCCTAGACTTCATACTTTCACTAGTGACAACTCTCAACAACATTAACATAGTCTAATCACATGATATTTCCACTAAACCATGCATTGGAGACGCACTCGGAGGTCATTCCTTTGTGGTCAAGAGAGGATGAGAATTATGTAGGGCTATGAAAGCACACCTCAAAGTTCATAGTTCTCAATCTATGGATTTCCCAATGTCATCGCGGCCATCCAAAGAGAGTACCACGATCACCACAACATATCTCAAGGGTAGTCAAAGAAAAGCACCAAGAGACTCTCAATCTTAAATCAACACACAAAAGAGGAAATCACTCATGAAAATATTCTTCTAATCCATGTCCAATAGACCGCTGTCACCATGGTCTCGGGGATTATACTAGATAAGATCAAGTGAGTACATCAATCTAATACATAGAGGAAGGGGAAATATCATGGGATCACCCTAGATTAACATAGCCTATGATCACAACGAAGACCACATCATGGGAGAGAGAGAAGAACACATAGCTACTGGTAGAAACCTCAGCCACGAGGAGGAACTACTCCCGCTTCATGGAGGAGGGAAGCAACAGCGATGGGGATGAATCCGGGGGCACTTCCCCGTCCCGGCAGGGTTCCGGCACAGGAATTTTGTCCCCCCGAAACTTGATGGCGATGGAGGCGGAGATCGGAATTTCTTCTAAAGAAAAGGGGTCCGTCCTAGGGGTTTCCAACCCGAGGGGTAAATATAGGCGAAGGGGGGCACCAAGAGGGGCCATAGGGCAGCCAGGAGGCTCCCTGGCGCGGCCTAGGGTGGGCCGCGCCAGGGACCCTTCTGGAGTCCCTGTGGTGGCCCCCTTCCCTCCTTTGGTGTTTTCGGAAGCTTCCGTGTCGCTGATTTTTTATCTGACTTTTACGGATTTTTTGGAGCACTTTTAATGGCCGGAAAACCTGAAATACAAAAACAGCAGAAAACAGCAACTGGCAACTGGGTGCACTGGGTTAATAGATTAGTCCAAATATGCTCAAAAGTGTATGAAAGTTCAAGCAAAACATGGCAAAGTCACACAAAACATGCATGGAGCAAGCAGAAATTATAGATACGTTTGGGACGTATGAGCATCCCCAAGCTTAATTCCTGCTCGTCCTCGAGTAGGTAAATGATAACAAGCATAATTTCTGTGGTGACATACTGTGACGCCCCCAAAATCAGATCGTGTACAGTAATCATACACGCAAGGTACACGATCGAGATCAGGGACTCACGGTGAGATATCACAACACAACTCTACAAATAAAATAATACAAGCTGTTTAATACAAGCCAGGGGCCACGAGTGCTCGAATACAACAGCTCGAAAGCACAAAGTTAGCGAAAGCAATAGTATCTGAGTACATACACAAGGATACAAGGTTGCCTTAAGAAGGCTAGCACAAATAACAACAGATCAAAAAGGCGAGGCCTCCTGCCTGGGAACCTCCAAACTACTCCTGGTCAACGGGGAACTCGACGTCGTAGAAGGCATCGTGGATCTTCACGTTGCGGTGGTCGGCATCAGGGATCTCTTGCTCCTGGACTCCAAGGCTCCAACGTCGACTGCAACGGCCGATTAGGCAAAACAAAAAGGGGAAATAAAGCAAAGGTGAGTATCTAGCATACCCGCGAGTCTTACGTCCGCTACTAAGCATTATGCATTTGTATCAAATGGAAAGGGGAGGCTGTATATAGTGAACTGCAAGGAAGAAATCAGAATAAGGGTAAGAAGCTAGGCCTATCGAAGACTAGCATCTTCTGACGTGTCTTGCAGCACAAGGAGAGAATCAGCCAACAGTTTATATAAAGCAATAAAGTAACAATGAAGAAGAAGTTGCTGCAACATTGTATAATATAAGTTGTAATGATTAATAATAATAATGCCTTCGAGTTCCCCTCCTCAACTTCCCTGCGAGGAAGAAAACCCGGAACCATACAGTTTAATAGTAATAGTTTGTAGTGGTAAGATCCAGCTTCAGCATAAAGGGTCCTGTTACCGTGGACACGGCTATTCGAATAGATTAAACTCCCTGCAGGGGTGCACTACTTTTCAGCCTGCACGCTCGGATCTCCAGGGTGGCGTACACCTTGTTAGGGAATGCCCCACCGAGGCTATCCGACACATCGCAGCTCATCCTAGGCTCAGCAGAGAGGCCATCCGCCGGACTATATCCTATGCTCCAAGGGGTCTAGGTCCCTCACCCTTGCACGCTCCTGCACGGTACGAGACTGGCCAGTGAAGCAAAATCAAATCCAAAACACACCTGCTGCAGCAAATAAGACAAGACCGCTTCCCGGCTATCAGCCCGTGGTACAGCTGACGTCTGAAGAGCTTTCGAACGAACTACGACGCGGAGGGCCCACACCGTAATCCCACGTGTAGGTAGTGCGTACAGACCAACGGGTCTCAAAAGTCATCCGCCGAACCATTTAGCATTTTAATTAACCTGTGTGACAACCGTTATCGTTGCCTCGACTTAACTGACCCGCGGACAACGACAGCAGTCAGGACCACCAGTACATTGGTGCCTGCCCTGTCGTCCCACCAAGTCTCTGCGGTTACCAACAAGGTGAACCGTCTCCTTACCTTATCTCGCGTGTGCTCTTGGTAGAGCTCGACTTTCGATGTTTGGTAACTCTCGCGAGATACGAGAAGGGGCCAAGCACACCAGTAACGTCGGTCGTACCCTCCTTGTCGTTCCCGACGCAATACCGCTCGCGGGCACCGTTGGGTCGCCCGACTTCTTACCTTTAAGGACAACCGTTGCTCAGGTACCTAGAGCGGCTATACAGAGTCAACAACGAGTGGAGGTACGAGGATTACTCCTCGGTAGCTCCACTTGAAGGTGGCTCGGCAGATCCGAGCTAGGGGGCCTTAGGCGGTGTCTGCATTGTACCGTACCTGTTGCAGTTATAATAAGACGTATCCGCGTCACTCCCCTGAGTGGTCACGGCCCGCTATCTAATCCTAACTAATAATTGTGCAGGGCTCACTGCTGAATATAATGCATAAATATCATAGACAGCATAGGATAAAGGAAGGTACATCAAGGGGAAACATAAACAGGCTATGCAATTGAATAGGACTGTAATCGTAGCAGCAGCAGTAACAATGCCTAGTGCAAGAAAGTACGGAAAGGTAGGCGATATCTGGGGAAGAGAATGGCTCTGCTTGCCTGGAAGCTCGACGGTAGGGGTAGGGTCGTCGATGACGTAGTCGTACTCAGCAACGGTGTCGTCGGCGGCAGCAACGGGGTCTATCGGAGAATAAGGGGGGAGAAACAATAAATACACAACAATAATAGCAACACAAATTCAATACATGGCAAACGCAATGTTAACGGTGTTCTAACGCAGTGCAACGTGTTATGCACGTTGCTCGGAGCAGGAATTCATTCAAGGATGAAATCCGGCTCCGGGTGATTACCGGACAAGGTGTCCGGAGGGGGAAGGGATCATGCCGGAGGTGTCGTGGACATCCGACAAACGTGCGGATGGTGTAACCGTGCTAGTTGAAACAATCCGAACAACTTTCGTGTTCAGAATAAATTCATCCGGATACTTTGACAGTACCGGACAAATCATCGGACAAACGGTCCGGAGGGGGACGGTTCGATGTTCGGTGTGTTAGAGGGGTGTGGTTGGTATACGGATAGCGTATCCCTATTCGTTGCATTTTTCTGATCAATTTTGATATATAAAATATTTTCATCGGAGTTACGGTTTAAAAGATATTGATTTTCAAAGTTTTAATTCAATTTAAATCAATTTCTGTATTTTATTTTATTTAAATAAATAAGCATTATCCAAAACCTTATCCAAAACAGTGCTGACAGGGTGGACCCACATGTCATACACAGAAGTAATTTAAATCAATTTAATTTATTAAAAAGCCAGGGGGGATCCACATGTCATACACTGGACATTATATAAATTCCTTTTGAATCAACAAAACTGACAGTGGGACCCATGTGTAAGTGACACAGAGACAAATATCCAGCTTTAATTTAAACAAAAATGGCCTGGGGGCCACTAGTCATAGGCTCAGACAAATCATTAAATTAATTGACTCACTAATATTATTCTTATTTTTTTTACGGGGGGACCCACCAGTCAGTGACTGGGGATGCCGTCAGCATGGTTGACTGGTCAACCCAGTCAACTGACTCTGGGGGCCCACTGGCAGTGACCAGGGGGTGCCCACTGGGAGCCACGTAGGTGACGCCGGTGGCTAGCCGCCGGGAACGAGACAAGGCAGCGGCGAGCACGGGAGGCGGCGGAATTCGCCCTCCGGCCACCAACACGGTCGTGGAAGGCCGCGTTCGAACGCGGCCGCGACGCTGAGTCGTTTGGTGGCGGCGGTGTTGACTGGGACAGCGGGAGACGAGCTCACCGTCGACGAGGGCGGCGGCCGGAACCCAGCGACAGGGGCTCGCCGATCTGGGGCATGGTGGCCTACGGGGTTTTAGCGCGGGGTTGCTGGGAGCACGTCAAGCACGACGCCATGTCCGGTGGAGCCCGATGGCGAGGGTGGCCACGGTGACTAACTCGACGGCGGCGGGGCGTTCCGACTTGATGAGTGCTACGGCTACGGGGGCGTTCGTCGAGCGGGAGCAGAGGGGAAGACGCGGCTGCTCACCGTGGTCCTGTAGACGTGCAAAGCGGGCTCGGGGGAGGGCGGGTGTGGACGGAATTCGGAGACGGTTGCTGGGGGCTGGAGGTAGAAGAAGGGCTCGATTCTGAGCGCACGGTGGCCGTGAGCTCATGTTCTTCCGCCGGGGTGAAGCAGCCGAGCTTGGCGGTCCTAATGGACAACCTGTCCGGATCGGAGGTGGCCGGTGGCCACGTCCATGGCGACGGCGCTGCGACTGTCCGCGGCAGGGCTCAAGAGGGAGCAGACAGAGGCGAGGAGGGAGGAGATCTAAGGGGGAGGATTCGACCTAGGGCTTCCATAATGAGAGGGGGGCGCCTGGGGGACTTATCCCCGCCGGCTAACCGCCGATGGGCGCCACGGCGTGCCCACGGCATGGCCGGCCGTGGGATGGCCTCCACACACACACGTGAACAGGGGAAGAAGATGGGGAGGGGGCCGTGTGGGCATGCGTGGGCTGGGCTTGCACTGCGCGCTTACTGCACTGGGTCGGTAGGATCCTTTCCTTTTTCTTTTATTTTTCTTTCTTCCTTTTCTTTTTGAATTAGTTTTATTTGCTTAGACAATTTTATAAAATGTGCAATATGTTCCATAATTAATGTTATACTCCATATCAGTGCTACAAAATGGTTGGGGCATTTATAAATTCATTTGCATTTTTGTTTTATTAAAAAGATATTAAATACCACAGTTTTGCTACTATTATGAATTGTTTGATTTATTTTATAACTTAATAAATTCCCATATCCACATGGACATGGTCCACTGAATATTGGGCATTTTACAAAAGTGGTTGCAAAGTTTTTGGTTGAACTTTTATTTGCCACATTGTTTTTTTTATTTTAATCACAGGGAAATCTGAATTTGATTTGATCCAAGGTGATCAAAGAATAATTTGCAACAGTAAACATCATTAGCAAAAGTGATTACTGTTCCCTGACACTGAGGGTGTTACAAATCTCCCCCACTACAAAGAATTCTCGTCCCGAGAATTTAAAGGTAGTGGAAGGGGTAGAAATTTGGTTTCGTATTCTAACGAATCTTCTGGGTCTTGTTTCCCTTCTCGAAGAAGTTAACTCTTCACGTTGATGTCTTCACTCCTCTGCATCAGTGCATCTCGACGAGTTGTTATCCTTTCTTCGTGGGCTTCATCGTACTTATGAATAGGTTGGGGTACACTTAGGGGTTCGAACCCATACCAGGTTAATCAACCGAGGTTATCCAAGGGAATGGATTACAATGTATCTCTCGAGTTTAAACTCAGGAAAAATACATCGAGAGAAACAAAAGGACGTATAAGAAGTTTTCGAGCGGATATGCAAGCATTCGACGATGATAACGGAGGATGAAAAGGGGTCCAGAACATCAGGCGTAAGCACTGAGTCTGACATCGAACTGAATTTCACCAGGTAGAGGACTCGTGAGATGCATACGAGGTCAAGCAAGAGGAATAACTTCGAGAACAACAAGGTACAAAAGAGTCAGGTTTCGATCCTGTGGAACTGTGGGTTATGGGCCCACATTGAATAAGAAGGGTGGTGCCAAACAATGCGATCAAGTTGCAAGGTAAGTCAGAGAACGTATTGTCAGCTATGTCGGCAACAACATCAGTGCCAAGGGCGAGGGACGAAGAGAACCATTTTCCTGCTCGTTAAGACGAGGCGGACCAACAGGCAAGGTTCTTGTCCATCGGTGGTCACCGAAAAGTCATCAAAAATAGTAACAGGTTGTACTGGAAAAGTAGTGCACCGAAGTGTTTACATCAGCAGGGAATCATCACTGCTCGGATAATTTATATTCAAAGGAAGGTTAAACAGACCAATGGAAAGGAAAATGTAATGATACATAAGTATCAGGGGATATCTTTCCCAGGGGGAAAGCAGAGAACAATATACATGACCAAGGTCGTATTGGCGGGGAGTCAAAGGAAGTTATCGATGATAACACAAATCATCGAGGGGAAGGATGGTATTTCTCACCATGAATTCAATAGACACATGGGAGAATTCAAAACGTTGATGATGACCACGACACATTATGTCGAGGGGTTTCAAGAAAATGCAATCGAATATCCACATCACCAACCAAAAGGGGTGGTGGAGCCAAAGGTAAGCGGTGTTCTCAGTTGGCGACAACCCAGAACCATGAAATGGCTATGACAGGGATAGACATTGTTTCATCACAATTCATAAGATCTAGTGCAAAGGCATGATATCCTCGAGATACCAGGGGTATTACTCGAAGGTAGAATGGTGGACCACAGGGGTAGAAGAATTTATACCAAGGGGGTTAATTATCCATACGAGAAGCTTTCATGATCAGTTCTACATAGTATCCATGGGCATTAACAAAAGTTCAAGGTCGACTCCCACTTCTCCAATGCATAACATTTCAATCACTTCTCGCTTTCGATTAAGTTGTAGAGTAGGAAATTTATCTGGCGTAACACCAGTAGAGTATGACCCGAAGAAGTTTCCGGGGTTCACACAGATGGCTGAAGCATAGATACAACCCATAGGGACATTTTACGAATCCATATGACAAACAATAGGAACAAGATATACAAGTTTGAAAGCAGAAGGCTGATGACACGAACCAGATGATACCGTTCGTCAAAGGCATTTCGTATCAGGGGAAGCTCGGCAATGATTTAGGACACAAGGAGACTACAGGTAGTAATCCACCAAAAGGTCAGGCGGCGTACGGAGAGTCTGAGGCGAGTATCGGTACTCAACCATAAGAAGAAAGAATGCCAAAGCATTGGAGATAGAAGCATCAGAATAATTCGATGCTTAAGTACAAAGGAATTATGAATTCCATATCGGTGTATCGGATTCAGATACATCGATCAAACAAGAATGAGTTGAATACAAGCTTGACGGTTAATCAATTAAGGTTTGATTTACTGAGAACCAGCTCATGTCCGGAATGACGTCTGAACCAGAAGAATGAATTCATAGGGTTAACCGATGAATGCGTGCATTCCCGCACACGATGATTCAACAAATCGGAATGGAAATGCCAAGGGAGGGCATCGAAGACCACAAGACAAATGGGATTAATCATAGTGCAAGCAGGTAAGAAGAATCCCTAAAGCAGTAGGTTGTCGAGGATTGGGCGAGATCGGATAGTATTTCAAAGTATTATGGGAATCACATGAACAACTTAGGATTAACGGATCCTCGATAAATGTGAGGAATTATCCGCAGGGTGAAAAGAAGCTGCAAGGCAGTAGGCTCAAAGGATTTCCAAAACAACGGAAAGTATTTCAATGCATCTTGTCAACACAAGAGCAACTGGGATTGAATTGATGAACTAAAGGTGTATGTGGTTATACATACAGACCTATCGGTGGTAGGGAATTGTAAAGTTGAGCGGCACATATGGTCTCGGGAGTTTTATCAGAGAGTGATCTTCGGTATCTTCTCGTGAAGTAAGCGATCATCTGTAATGAGGGGCTCTCCGGGAGGAAGTAGTCACGAGAACCTAAAGTCAGAGTTAGCAAAATCTTTAACCCGAAAAGAGGAGAGAGCAGAGTCCCAGAGTAAAGGTACGGAGAAAAAGGATCCTAATACCACCTAATTGGCGATGTGGGCCGATAAGCCACACGACACTGTTAGTAAAGTAGTTTTTGCAAGAACTAGACTCGACTTCGACCAAGGAGTTGGAAGGGGGTGTCCTACAGGCAGTCGGCTCTGATACCAACTTGTGACGCCCCCAAAATCAGACCGTGTACAGTAATCATACACGCAAGGTACACGATCAAGATCAGGGACTCACGGTGAGATATCACAACACAACTCTACAAATAAAATAATACAAGCTGTTTAATACAAGCCAGGGGCCACGAGGGCTCGAATACAATAGCTCGAAAGCACAAAGTTAGCAGAAGCAATAGTATCTGAGTACAGACACAAGGATACAAGGTTGCCTTAAGAAGGCTAGCACAAATAACAACAGATCGAAAAGGCGAGGCCTCCTTCCTGGGAACCTCCAAACTACTCCTGGTCAACGGGGAACTCTGTTGGGAATGTGCCCTAGAGGCAAATAAAATATGTTTTATCGAGCATATTCCATTAGTTCATAATACGTTTGATACTATGCTATAACTGTATTAAGCGGAAACATTAATACAGGTGTGGTATACAAACAACCAGGTCCCTAGTAAACCCTAGTATACTAGTCCATTGGGCGATTGATGATCAAGGTTTCCTGATCATGAGACAATGGCGTCTGTTGACAATGGAGTCATATCATTGGATAATGATATGATGGACATACACCCACCAGAAGTGTTGCGATGTGATCAAGTCACATAGTTCGACATTGCGATAACTATAACGTAGTGACCAGATCCTTAGACCGTAATGATCATAGGTAATTACTGTCTATTAGGATGCTTTGATTTGTATCCCACCGCCTGACTGAAATATGCTGGCTATAACGGTGCACTTTGGGTATTCCGAAATAGATGGTTGATGAGTATGCAAATAGATCAAAGCGGGATTTGTCCATCCGTGTGACGGATAGGTACTCTGGGCCCACTCGGTGATGTTACATCATAAAGTTTGCAAACGTGTGACTAGGTCACGGAGTTCTAATATCACGGGAACGAGTAAACTTGTTTGTTGAGAAGGAGGACGAACTAGGTATAGTGGATACCGATGATCAAACCTCGGGCAAGCAAAGTACCATAGGACAAAGGGAACAGGCACACGGTTAACGGATCCAACAGCGATTGAAGTTCATTCGATGGAAGCGCAGGGGCTATCAAGGATTGTAACCAGGTCCAATTGATTAGTCATTGATCAATGAGAATTGTCTCGATCATGTCTGTTGTTTCCCGGACCGTAGGGTGTTACACTTAAGGGTACTCGACGCAGTAAGGATTGATTCGGGATCACCGGAGAAATTGCAGAGAACACCGGAATTGTTCCGATGATGACCGGAATTGTTCCGATGAAGGCCGGAAGTTGTTTCGGGTATTTTGAAAGGTTCAAAATATATTTAATAATGTTTAATATATGTTTTATTATTTAATTATCTGAATTAAATATTAAAATGTATTTAAATATAATTAAAATGGAAGAAAAGGCATATGGGCCTCATAGGGCCCATTAGGGGAGAGGGAGTCCTCCCCCATGGGCCATGGCGCCATGAGGGGGGCCACCCCCCTAGGGCTGCGCCAAAACCCCCCTCCCTTGGGATTAGTCCCACCCCGAAAGTGGAGGGGGGTGGCACCCCTCCTTGGCCTATATAAGGAGGGGTAGGGTGCCCTTTTTTCTTCATAAAAATTGATTTGAGACAAGTTTCTCTCATCTCTCTCTCCCTCCTTTCTCCTTCCTCGAGTGGACTCCCCTTGTTTGGAGTCTACACTTGGTTGGGGATTTCTCCACTATATGCACGCCGTCGTGCTGCTGGAATCGGGATCCGAATCCATCCTCTTTCCGCTGCTCTACTGGTTCGGAGCCCGGAGGGACGTCGGGTATACTGTATGTGTATAATCCCGCGAGGCACTACACTTGTGGTGCTACTTCGTCGTCGTGGCCGTATCGCGAGGTCTTCATCGACAACGTTCCGAAGGGGATGTAATCCTGTCATCGGTCTACAAGGATCGGGTGGCTGCAGGAGTCATCGTGGATCTGCGCGGCATCAGGGATTGCCGGTACGACAACACCAACCACGTTCATGCGGGAACGTTTCCCGCTTAACGGACTACATACTGGTATGTGATCTATTTCTGTCTGTTACTTACATCGCCATAGCATAGGTCTTGGGTATGGGTCTCGTAGGTTATGAAAAATTTGTGTTTTCTGCCCCCCGAACCCCAACAAACTCGACGTCGTAGAAGGCATCGGGGATCTTCACGTTGCGGTGGTCGGCATCAGGGATCAAATGCTCATGGACTCCAAGGCTCCAACGTCGACTGCAGCGGCCTATCAGGCAAAACAAAAAGGGGAAATAAAGCAAAGGTGATTATCTAGCATACCCGCGAGTCTTACTCCGCTACTAAGCATTATTCATTTGTATCTAATGGAAAGGGGAGGCTGTATATAGTGGACTGCAAGGAAGAAATCAGAATAAGGGTAAGAAGCTAGGCCTATCGAAGACTAGCATCTTCTGACGTGTCTTGCAGCACAAGGAGAGAATCAGCCAACAGTTTATATAAAGCAATAAAGTAACAATGAAGCAGGAGTTGCTGCAACATTGTATAATATAAGTTGTAATGATTAATAATAATAATGCCTCTGAGTTCCCCTCCTCAACTTCCCTGCGAGGAAGAAAACCCGGAACCATACAGTTTAATAGTAATAGTTTGTAGTGGTAAGATCCAGCTTCAGCATAAAGCGTCCTGTTACCATGGACACAGCTATTCGAATAGATTAAACTCCCTGCAGGGGTGCACTACTGTTCAGCCTGCACGCTCGGATCTCCAGGCTGGCGTACACCTTGTTAGGGAATGCCCCACCGAGGCTATCCGACACATCGCAGCTCATCCTAGGCTCAGCAGAGAGGCCATCCGCCGGACTATATCCTATGCGCCAAGGGGTCTAGGTCCCTCACCCTTGCACGCTCCTGCACGGTACGAGACTGGCCGGTGAAGCAAAAGCAAATCCAAAACACACCTGCTGCAGCAAATAAGACAAGACCGCTTCCCGGCTATCAGCCCGTGGTACTACTGACGTCTGAAGAGCTTTCGAACGAACTATGACGCGGAGGGCCCACACCGTAATCCCACGTGTAGGTAGTGCGTGCAGACCAACAGGTCTCTCAAGTCATCCGCCGAACCATTTAGCATTTTAATTAACCTGCGTGACAACCGTTATCGTTGCCTCGACTTAACTGACCCGCGGACAACGACAGCAGTCAGGACCACCAGTACATCAGTGCCTGCCCTGTCGTCCCACCAAGTCTCTGCGGTTACCAACAAGGTGAACCGTCTCCTTACCTTATCTCGCGTGTGCTCTTGGTAGAGCTCGACTTTCGATGTTTGGTAACACTCGCGAGATACGAGCAGGGGCCAAGCACGCCAGTAACGTCGGTCGTAGCCTCCCTGTCGTTCCCGGTGCAATACCGCTCGTGGGCACCGTTGGGTCGCCCGACTTATTACCTTTAAGGACAACCGTTGCTCAGGTACCTAGAGTGGCTATACAGAGTCAACAACGAGTGGAGGTACGAGGATTACTCCTCGGTAGCTCCACTTGAAGGTGGCTCGGCAGAGCCGAGCTAGGGGGCCTTAGGTGGTGTCTGCATTGTACCGTACCTGTTGCAGTTATAATAAGACGTATCTGTGTCACTCCCCTGAGTGGTCACGGCCCGCTATCTAATCCTAACTAACAATTGCGTAGGGCTCACTGCTGAATATAATGCATAAATATCATAGGCAGCATAGGATAAAGGAAGGTACATCAAGGGGCAACATAAACAGGCTATGCAATTGAATAGGACTGTAATCATAGCAGCAGCAGTAACAATGCCTAGTGCAAGAAAGTACGGAAAGGTAGGCGATATCTGGGGAAGAGAATGGCTCTGCTTGCCTGGAAGCTCGACGGTAGGGGTAGGGTCGTCGATGACGTAGTCGTACTCGGCAACGGTGTCGTCGGCAGCAGCAACGGGGTCTATCGGAGAATAAGGGGGGAGAAACAATAAATACACAACAATAATAGCAATACAAATTCAAGACATGGCAAACGCAATGTTAACGGTGTTCTAACGCAGTGCAACGTGTTATGCACGTTGTTCGGAGCGGGAATTCATTCAAGGATGAAATCCGGCTCCGGGTGATTACCGGACAAGGTGTCCGGAGGGGGAAGGGATCATGCCGGAGGTGTCGTGGACATCCGACAAACGTGTGGATGGTGTAACCGTGCTAGTTGAAACAATCCGAACAACTTTTGTGTTCAGAATAAATTCATCTGGATACTTTGACACTACGGACAAATCATCGGACAAACAGTCCGGAGGGGGACGGTTCGATGTTCGGTGTGTTAGAGGGGTGTGGTTGGTATACGAATAGCGTATCCGTATTTTTTGCATTTTTCTGATCAATTTTGATATATAAAATATTTTCATCGGAGTTACGGTTTAAAAGATATTGATTTTCAAAGTTTTAATTCAATTTAAATCAATTTCTGTATTTTATTTTAATTAAATAAATAAGCATTATCCAAAACCTTATCCAAAACAGTGCTGACAGGGTGGACCCACATGTCATACACAGAAGTAATTTAAATCAATTTAATTTATTAAAAAGCCAGAGGGGTCCACATGTCATACACTAGACATTATATAAATTCCTTTTTAATCAACAAAACTGACAGTGGGACCCATGTGTAAGTGACACAGAGAAAAATATCCAGCTTTAATTTAAACAAAAATGGCCTGGGGCCCACTAGTCATAGGCTCAGACAAATCATTAAATTAATTGACTCACTAATATTATTCTTATTATTTTTTTTTACGGGGGGACCCACCAGTTAGTGACTGGGAATGCCCAGTCAGCAAGGTTGACTGGTCAACCCAGTCAACTGACTCTGGGGGCCCACTGGCAGTGACCAGGGGGGTGCCCACTGGGAGCCACGTAGGCGACGCCGGCGGCTAGCCGCCGGGAACGAGACAAGGCAGCGGCGAGCACGGGATGCGGCGGAATTCACCCTCCGGCCACCAACACGGCCGTGGAAGGCCGCGTTCGAACGCGGGCATGACGCTGAGTCGTTTGGTGTCGGCGGCGTTGACTGGGACGGCGGGAGACGAGCTCACTGTCGACGAGGGCGGCGGCCGGAACCCAGCGACAGGGGCTCGCCGATCTGGGGCATGGTGGCCTACGGGGTTTTAGCGCGGGGTTGCTGGGAGCACGTCAAGCACGACGCCATGTCTGGTGGAGCCCGATGGCGAGGGTGTCCACGGTGACTAACTCGACGGCGGCGGGGCGTTCCGACTTGACAAGTGCTACGGCTACGGGGGCGTTCGTCGAGCGGGAGCAGAGGGGAAGATGCGGCTGCTCACTGTGGTCCTGTAGACGTGCAAAGCGGGATCGGGGGAGGGCGGGTGTGGCCGGAATTCGGAGACGGTTGCCGGCGGCTGGAGGTAGAAGAAGGGCTCGATTCCGAGCGCACGGTGACCGTGAGCTCATGTTCTTCCGCCGGGGTGAAGCAGACGAGCTTGGTGGTCCTAATGAACAACCTGGCCGGACCGGAGGTGGCCGGTGGCCACGTCCACGACGAAGGCGCGGCGACTGTCCGCGGCAGGGCTCAAGCGGGAGCAGACAGAGGCGAGGAGGGAGGAGATCTAGGGGGGAGGAATCGACCTAGGGCTTCCAGAACGAGAGGGGAGGCAGCTGGGGGACTTATCCCTGCCGGCTAACCGCCGATGGGCGCCACGGCGTGCCCTCGGCATGGCCGGCCGTGGTATGGCCTCCACGCACACACGTGAACAGGGGAAGAAGATGGGGAGGGGGCCGTGTGGGCCTGCGTGGGCTGGGCTTGCACTGCGCGCTTACTGCACTGGGCCAGTAGGCTCCTTTCCTTTTTCTTTTATTTTTCTTTCTTCCTTTTCTTTTTGAATTAGTTTTATTTTCTTAGACAATTTTATAAAATGTGCAATATGTTCCATAAATTAATGTTATACTCCATATCAGTGCTACAAAATGGTTGGGGCATTTATAAATTCATTTGCATTTTTGTTTTATTAAAAAGATATTAAATGCCACTATTTTTCTACTATTATGAATTGTTTGATTTATTTTATAATTTAATAAATTCACATATCCACATGGACATGGTCCACTGAATATTGGGCATTTTACAAAAGTGGTTGCAAAGTTTTTGGTTGAACTTTTATTTGCCACATTGTTTTCTTTTAATTTTAATCACAAGGAAATCTGAATTTGATTTGATCCAAGGTGATCAAAGAATGATTTGCAACAGTAAACATCATTAGCAAAAGTGATTACTGTTCCCTGACACTGAGGGTGTTACACATATACCACAACCATATAAGGACTTTTAAGTAAAGCAATCAAAGCATGCAATTCAATTCAAGTCTTAACAAGAAAGAGTCTATATTAGCATTGAAACAAGCAACAAAAGAACAAAAGGTGCAAGTGCTCTCGCTGTCTATGACTCGAATGTCTCCAGATGGTGTTTGCGTGCAAGCAGGGGATAGGGAAATACGAAAGAAAAAGTATTTTTGTTGAGAACAACTATCTACTAGAGTTTCACACTTAGTCTCCTTTGGATTCTTATCTTGACTCGTCCCCAGACCACTAGCCAGGTACAAGTCAAACTGATCCACTCCCTTTCGATATTTTGAGCACTCATGCAATGGATGAGCGTGAGCAAGAATGTTGACACCTAAAAGGCGAAACAGAAAGAAGGTGGAGGAGGAAGACAAAAAGGTGTGAAAGGCTCACATCAATGAGGACAATCATAGGCGAGAGAAGCCCATATGATAGATATGATGTGAGGAGTAGGGATTGCCATGCAACGGATGCACATGTGAGCTAAAAGCTCTCCGATGGAACTAGTGGGGGTGCATCCAACTTGCTTGCTCAAGAATACCTAGAGCTCGTTTGAGGAGGCTCATCATTGGAATATACAAGCCAAGTTTTATAGTGTGAAGGTCCCCACATAGCTATATGCATGATTATGATCTCTATGGAGTACAAGGGATAGAGGATGAAGTAGTAGTGTGGATCTCTCAAAAGGAATAGTAGTGTGCCCCCTTCTCTCTTTTTATTTTTCTTTTTCTCTTTTTTCTATTTTTTGTATTTTTTGGTGCCCTCAATTGCTCTTTCTATTTAATTCTCATTTGTCCTCTTTGGGATCTTTTGATTTTGTCCTCTTTCGGATCTTTTCCTCACTTTAGGGGCAACACTCTATATTTTACAAGAATATAGGAGATCTTTCACACTTTACAAAGGTACTCACATAAAGAAGATATAACTATCATGATGCAAATGTGTGACATGAAGATCAAGTCATGAGAAGGTGGATGTTGCATGGCAATGTATCTCGGAAAGGCTATGGAAATGCCTTGTAGGTAGGTATGGTGGATGTTTTGAGGAAAGATATAAGGAGGCTTATGATGACAGAGCGTATCGTGCCAAGGGTTTGGATGCACCGGCGAAGTATGCGCCAACTCTCGAGGTGAGAAAGGGCAATGCACGGTACCGAAGAGGCTAGAAAAAGTATAGGTGGGTGGAAGTGTCAACTTTCAAATACTCACATTAGTCCAAAGAACTCATGCACTTATTATCGGTAACTCTCAATCTAATCAGGAGGTTCACAAAGAGACAAGTACCACGAGGAGGAGTGTATGGGGGTTTGGTTATCCTTGCGCATCCTCGACTCATGGTACGTGAGTATTCTCTAATATTCGAACCCTCCAGAGGTTAGTGATCCTTCTAGTAGCTTGAGTTCTCAACAGGGTTTTTTGGTTTTCGAAAAGCACACGGATTTCCCAAAATACGACATCTATCACTAATAGGCTCGAGCTCTTGACACCAAAAGTTCAAACATTACTCTAGTCAATACCTTAAAACTATTGCAAGTTACTACTACAAAGAGAACAACAACTTCAACTACCTACTTCTAGTCAAGACACACAACTCAGTGCAACAGGCAAACTTTCTAAAAAGAAAAAACATGCAACCTATAGAAAGTTCAACCTAAGAGAAAACAAAATCTCTAGAAGAAAACTAAAGCACTACAACTAAGCAGGGAAGAAGCTAAGAAAAGAAAAAGAACAACTCACAGCTAAGAAAATAAGCATGCAAATCCTATGAGGAGTTCTAGTTCAAGCGGAGCGTGTATCTCTCCCTCAGAAAAGAGTAAGTTGGGGTCTAACTTGTTACTACAGCAAACAAAGCAAAGAAAACCTAGAAAAGTAAAGAGTGAGACGCTCCAAGCATAGCACATAACGCATGAAGTGATAAAAAATATAGTGCAACGAGGGACGAACTGATAATTGTCGATGAAGAAGGGGATGCATGGGGGCATCCCCAAGCTTAGACGCATGAGTCTCCTTGAATATTTATTGGGGATGCATGGGGGCATCCCCAAGCTTGAGCGCTTGACACTCCCGAATCTTCTTTCATCATCTTCCATTGCACACTTGAAAACTCCCTTCATACATAACTCATCATAAGCTGATTAGAGATGTTAGTACCCTTAATAAATAATTTTTACACACTGGATATAAAGATATTCTTGAAGAGATACTGTTTCTCAAGATTGCCAAAAGGTTTTTGCAAAGAAAAAGAAAGCTTAAGGTGGCAGAATCTGTGAAAAACAGAACAGCAGGTAGTAAAGAATTTTTTATGGGTACTTCTGCAACCCGAATCAAAAAACTCAGAACATACGCTCGAAAGTAAATTTTATGGAGCACGCTGTCAAAAAAAATCAGATCAAAAAGATGATCTGGTGATTTTAGGCTAATTTTTCCGTCCAAGGACAGAATCTGTTTTCTGGACAGCATGTCACAACTTTTTAACTTTCTTGCAATCGGAGGCTAGACTTGGCACAAAGATTGAAAATAAAGATAAAATGATGTTGCTACAGTAGTAACAATCATCAAGACCACTAAAAACTGAAAGTAAAAACTCAAAGTAAAGATAACAAGGGTTGTCTCCCTAGAGCTCTTTCTTTATAGCCATAAAGATAGGCTTAAGATTTTAATGATGCTCTCGTAGGAATAATAGTTGAAGCACAAAAGAGAGAATAAAGAAGAAAATACCAAACACATTTAAGTCTAACATGCTTCCTATGCAAAGGGATCTTGTAGAGAAATAACTCATTGAAGCATAAAGATATTAGCATAGGAAGGCAAAACAAGTGCAACTTCAAAACCTTCAACATAAAGAGAGGGAACTTGATATTATTGAAATATCTATAAGAATATGTTCCCTTCTCATAATAATTTCCAGTAGGATCATGAATAAACTCAACAATATAAGTATCACGTAAAGCATTGTTACCATGATCCACATGCAAAAGGGTACTCTTACTCTCCACATAAACATAATCTTTCTCATTGGTAATAGTGGGAGTAGGACTATCATAAACAACTTGAACACTATAGATTAATTGTGTATTAGGAAGATGGTGTTCAACAAGGGAGTAATTCCCTCCATGATTATGACAAGTTTCATAAGGATAATTTCTCCTTATGTCATAGGTACCTTTATAATCACTAGAGATAGGAGTTATAACATCATCATAGTAGAGAAGAGCATTATCATTGCTAGCAACTATATTTGTAAACATGATGTCTTTATTCTTACCAGCAAAAGAATTATCAATTACCACATCACTAATGGGTAAAGGACTTGCAATCCTATCATCCCCAAGCTTAGAGCTTTCCATATCATCACTCTCAGAGTTGGTACCAAAAATATTTTCAAGATCATAAGTAGCATTATCATCATTTTCCCAATCACAAAAAGTAACATGAATATCATAATCAAAATCATCTTCAATAGTGCCTACGGACTTAACATCAGGATAATAATGAATGCAATCAAACTCACCGTCCTCCAAAAATTTATGTCCGTTAGGATAAAAATTGATGCGAGGAATATGCTCAGGCCAGGTTGATACCCATTCTTCTTCCTTCTTGCTCCTCTTCCTCCTCCTCTTCTTTTTCTTCTTATTTACCTTAGGAGGGAGTGGTTGGAGATGAAGCTTCTCCACATATCCTGGTTTATCATTAGAAACAATAGGGGAAACTTGGGAGAAACTCTCCTATTTTACTAGTAGAGATATAAGAGACATTTTTATACTTTGGTAAAGTTCCCTCCTTTCTAATCTTACTTATGTAATCATTTTCATGGTAATTAACAACACAATAGAGATGGAAATTTTGCAAAGTGTTGCTAATTCGTAAGGCATTAACATCTAGCCAAGAAGTCTTTTCTGATAACTCTTCCCACATCAAAAATAACATAATTTCATCATAAAGATCAGAAGTGATCATGTTATCACACAACTGATTAACAGTTATGCTTTGAAAGTTCATGCATTGAAAATTAAAGTGACCCTCTATGCAGCAAAGTTCACAAGTAAAAGGATAAAGGTCACACAATTCTCTAGCAATTTCATTTAAATCTTTGACCCCAGTGATTGTTATTTCATGCTTATGTTGCTTACAATACTTCTCTTCTTCAATCATAGGCCTTTCACAAGGTCTATCCACTACACAAAAATTAACATGCTTATATAAAACTTCATTTTCGGGAATTGGATCATGCATGTTGCAATCATCATGAAAAATCTCATTTTCGTTGCAAATCTCTTTAAAAGGTTCATGATGCTTGATCCAATTCTCCTTAGGCATATTAAGATGTGAAGCAAAATATTTGAGGAAATCAACAAGGAGTTGAGAATCAAGCCCAAACTTAGCACTAAACTTATTAAAACTTGCAGTTTCAACAAAGGACTTAATGCAATCATACTCATAATTTATACCTGACTCTTTACCTTTGTCGATCTCCCAATCTTCAGTATTGCGTTGAATTCTTTCAAGGAGTTCCCATTTAGTATCAATCTTTTCGTTTGTGAAAGAACCCATAGAGGAAGCATCGAGCAAGTCTTTATCCTGTCGAGAGAGCCTTGCATCAAAATTAGTAATAATTATATCTTTGGGGAGCCCATGGTTAGGATATTTTAGTATTAAAGTTTTCAGTCTCCCCCAAGCTTGAGCTATGCTCTCTCCGTCATGAGGATAGAAATTATAAACATAATTCCTATTCTCATTGACTTCATGAAGAGGATAAAACTTGGAGTAAAAGAGAGAGTGGATCTCTTCCCAATCCCGTAGGTGAGAATCATCTAGTAGCCTATACCATTCCAATGTTTTTCCTTTCAGTGACAAGGAAAATAATTTCTTCATGACTTCACCTCTTGTCAAACATGAAATCTTAAATCACTCACAAAGTTCTGTAAGTTTCAACAAATGAATACTAGGATTGACTGTCCCATCATAACAATCATTAATAATTATTTCAACTATCCCAAGTGGTATTTTGAACGGGATACATTCAGTAGGTGGAGGAGACTTCTCTACCATGGGCGTGGTAAAGCGGCCTTCCCCAAACAGCGAACTAAGAGTGCAGTATTCCGTAAGCATAACTACTGAAAATAAAAACAAGAAACGAAAAGATTTAATTGCAAGATCTAAAGATATACCTTCAAACCTTACCTCCCCGGCAACGGCGCCAGAAATAGCTTGATGTCTACGCACGCTTCTATTCTTGTAGACTATGTTGGGCCTCCAAGCGCAGAGGTGTGTAGGACAGCAGCAATTTCCCTCAAGTGGATGACCTAAGGTTTATCGAACTCAGGGAAGTAGAGGTTGAAGATGGTCTCTCTCAAGCAACCCTGCAATTAAGATACAAGAAGTCTCTTGTGTCCCCAACACACCTAATACAACTAGGAGTTGTATAGGTGCACTAGTTCGGCGAAGAGATGGTAAAATATGGGTGATAGGTGTGGCAAAGCAAGGTAATATAAATCTGTAATAAAAAGTGCAGAAAGCAAACATGTGACAAAAGTGAGCACAAACAGTGTAACAATGGTGGAAACAAGGCCTAGACTTCATACTTTCACTAGTGGCAACTCTCAACAACATTAACATAGTCTAATCACATGATATTTCCACTAAAACATGCATTGGAGACGCACTCGGAGGTTATTCCTTTGTGGTCAAGAGAGGACGAGAATTATGTAGGGCTACGAAAGCACACCTCAAAGTTCATAGTTCTCAATCTATGGATTTCCCAATGTCACCGCGCCATCCAAAGAGAGTACCACGATCACCACAACATATCTCAAGGATAGTCAAAGACAAGCACCAAGAGACTCTCAATCTTAAATCAACACACAAAAGAGGAAATCACTCATGAAAATATTCTTCTAATCCATGTCCAATAGACCGCTGTCACCATGGTCTCGGGGATTATACTAGATAAGATCAAGTGAGTACATCAATCCAATACATAGAGGAAGGGGAAATATCATGGGATCACCCTAGATTAACATAGCCTATGATCACAACGAAGATCACATCACGGGAGAGAGAGAAAAACACATAGCTACTGGTACAAACCTCAGCCCCGAGGAGGAACTACTCCCGCTTCATGGAGGTTGGAAGCAACGGCGATGGAGATGAATCCGGGGGAACTTACCCGTCCCGGCAGGGTGCCGACACAGGAATTCTGTCCCCCCGAAACTTGATGGCGATGGCGGCAGAGATCGGAATTGCTTCTGGAGAAAAGGGGTCCTTCCTAGGGGTTTCCACTCCGAGGGGTAAATATAGGCGAAGGGGGGGCACCGAGAGGCGCCACAGGGAAACCAGGAGGCTCCCTGGCGCGGCCTAGGGTGGGGCCGCGCCATGGACCCTTCTGGAGTCCCTATGGTGGCCCCCCTTCCCTCCTTTGGTGTTTGCGGAAGCTTCCGTGTCGCTGATTTTTTATCTGATTTTTCTGGATTTTTTGGAGCACTTTTAATGGCCAGAAAACCTAAAATATAAAAAACAGCAGAAAACAGCAACTGGCAGCTGGGTGCATTGGGTTAATAGATTAGTCCAAATATGCTCAAAAGTGTATGAAAGTTCAAGCAAAACATGGCAAAGTCACAAAAAACATGCATGGAGCAAGCAGAAATTATAGATACGTTTGGGACGTATCAGAAATTAAGGCAAAAACCTAACCACAACAATACGACTAAGGATCCATTATTCCCTTGTGCAAAAGTGTGCAAACTGGGGTTCATGTTTCTGTCACTCCGGCAACCCACCGTAAGCATTCTTTATACACAATGCATTCCCCTAGGTCCTTAGAAAGGCAAACTGTTGAGTGTTCGACTCACACAACACCACTAGGAAAATAACAACACAACTTAAATATCAAACAACACATATTACTTCAACATCATATGACTACTAACAACTTGACTTCTCACATGTCCTGAAGAACTAAAGTAACTACACACAAGACATAAAAGAGATCATGATCAGTGGTGATAAATAGATGATAAACAATTAATCTAGACATAACAATATTTCTCCAACAAAACTCAATAGCATTCACCACAAGGAGTAATCAACACCGGTAGAGTAGAGAGGATAGATAGTACGTCTTACAACACAAGTTGCAATTGTGAGATGAGGTAGGTGTTGGTGGAGATGGTGTTGATGTTATGGATGATGTTGATGATGATCTCGATGATGCCCGTGATGATGGTGATGACGATGACGATGATCTCCCCTCCGGGAGGTGTTCTCCCTGGCGGAATCTGCCCGCCGGATATGTCTTTTCTTCTCTGTAGGTTTCCGCCACGGAGCGGCGGAGGAACTCGCGAAACTCCTCTCTTTTTAGGGTTTTCGGATGACGGGGATATATAAGCCAAAAGGGGGAGCCGGGAGTGGCCCCAGGGGTACAGGCGGCCTCCCGCCGCGCCCCTGATGGGGGCCGCGCCAGGGGTGCGCCTGGGCACCTGGTGTCCCCCCCCTCTGGCTCCCATTTTGCGTGCCTCCGCCATTCTTCTGGAAAATAACTTCCGTCGATTTTCAAGTCATTTGGAGGTCTTCTGATTCAGTAACTCTGTGTCCATTTTTTACCGCCGAATCCTGCGTTTGCTGCTTCGGCATCGGAAAGTTGCAAACTGTGTAATACAAGCCAAAACAACATAAGAATAACATCATACCATGAAATATATCAATGAATAGGGGTGAATTACGATATAAAATAGTGATGCATTTTGAACGTATCAACTCTTGGATATGTGCCCTAGAGGCAAATTAATAAAGATATTTGTCACATATCTATTTGTTCATAATACGTTGTATACTATGCTAGAACTGTATTAAGCGGAAACATTAATACACGTGTGGTATATAACAACCCGGTCCCTAGTTAACTCAGGCATACTAGCTCATTGGGAAATCGATGATCAAGGTTTCCTGATCATGAGATGTGAACTGTCTATTGACAATGAGGTCATATCATTAGGAGAATGATGTGATGGACACACACCCACCTATAGCATTGCATGGTGATCAAGTCACATAGTTCAGCATTGCGATGACTTAATAACATAGTGACTCAATCCTTAGACCGTGATGATCATACATAATTGCTATCTATTAGGATGCTTTGAGTACATCAACCATTACACTGAAACATGGTAAACATAAAGGTGTGTCTTGGGTAATCCGAAGTAGATATGTTGAGGACTATGAAATAGATCAGAACGGTATTTGTCCATCTGAGTGACGGATAGGTACTCTGGGCCCACTCGGTGATATTACATCAACAACTAGCTAGTGACTAGGTCACATGAGATGTAATATGCACAGACGAGTAAACATGTTTGTCAGAGACGAGGGAGTACTAGGTATTGGATACCGACGATCATACCTCGGACAAACATAGTACCGCAGCACAAAGGGATCAAGTCATATTGTTAACGGTTCAACGGCGAAGAAGTTTATTCGATGGAAGCGCAGGGGCACATCAAGGATAGTAACCAGATCCAACATGATGGTCATTGGTCAAAGAGTGTCTCGATCATGTCTACTGTTTCCCGAACCGTAGGGTGTCACACTTAAGGGCAATCGATGCATTAAGGACAGATTCGGGATCATCGGTGAAATAAGAGAGAACACCGGAATTGTTCCGGGAGGTGCCGGAAGCTGTTCCGGATATTTTGAAAGGTTCAAAATAAATTTTATTGATGTTTAAATATGTTTTATTATTTATTTGACAGAATTAAATATTAAAAAGGATTTAAATATTAATTAAAAATGTGGAAAAGGCATATGGGCCTAAAGAGGCCCATGAGGGGAGTAGGGGGTTTCCCCCCTTGGCCCATGGCGCCAAGGGAGGGGCCTTGGCCCCCTCCCTAGCCGCACCCTTCCCCCCCTTTGGGAGTTTAGTCCCACATGGGGGAGGGGAGGAGGTTTCCCCCCTCCTTGGCCTATATAAGGAGGGGTAGGGTGCCCTTTTTCATCCATCCCATTGAGTTCTTTCTCTCTCTCTCTTTCTCCGACCTAGAGAGGACTCCCCTTGTTTGGTGTTTGCACCTGTTTGGGGGTTTCACCATCATCCGAACGCCGTCGCGCTTCCAGAATCAGGATCCGGATCAGTCTTCTTTCCGCTGCTCTTCTGGTTCGGAGCCCGGAGGGACATCGGTTGCACCGTACGTGTGTAATCCCGCGAGGCACTACACGTGTGGTTCTACTTCATCGCCGGAGGTTCTTCAACACGACAGGGAGGTCATAGGATCAGTCTACGCCAACCACGTTCGAGGAATGTTTCCCTCTTTCGGTCTTCAAAGGTATGAACATCGATTCCTTCCGTTACATACATCAGCATAGCATAGATCTTGGGTTTGGGAATCGTAGTTGAAAAATTATTGTTTTCTGCCCCGTTCCCCAACAGTGGTATCATGAGCAAGGCTATGTGTAGATGTATTGTACGGGTAGAACACATCTAGGATGTGGGCATCAATTCTCCAATTGTTACCCTCCCACGTGTACTCGTTTAGCATTGCGGCAATGTCCTGATGAAGCGGCCCCGACCGACCTTACGCGTTTACGTGAGACTGGTTCCACCCTTGACATATGGCTTGTACCATATAAGTGGCTGGGGGTGTCAGTCTCTCTAACATTAGCGACACGAAGACGTTTGCAACGGAGGGCCCCGACAGGGGTGTAATAGAGACGATTGCAGGATTGGTGTTGTGGCTTGTTTTCGCAGGATAGAAAGCGGTTCTCTCTCGAAACCCCTTAGCAGCCACGTAAAACTTGCAAAAGATAAAGTAGAAGGCGTTTTAACTTTAATTTACATGTAAGGGGGGATCATAGCATGTAGGATTTTCAGTTTTACTTCCTGTCTTGCTAATATGCTAGATATGCGACGGTAGCATGATAGGATAATCTCTCACTATAAAAACCAACCAAGTGTCTTTACCCTAGTGAGCACCACCTGGAAAGATCTCCATTATGGAGGCATCGCGTGTCACACGGGTGTCAAACATATTTGCGTTCAAATGAGGTGGGTGTAGCAAGCCTAGCATGTCCAGAAACATGGCCTTGTATGACACAGCAAGAAATCACTTAGGGTATGGTGGCGAGCCTGGCATGTGTAGACATGGCCTCGGGACACAATGACTGAAAGGTTAAGCATGAGTCACATAACGGATGTGATTGGCATGATGGCCTACCTTAAACACATACTGATGGTCGTGTCACACGGGGGAGGTATGGTGTTCTAGGATTGTGTAATCACTTAGTAAAACTTTGAGGGATGTTTAACTGAGTGGGAGTTCTAGAATTGTTTTAAAAATTGAACTCCAATTATGAACAAAGTCTAAATATGTATTTTGCAAATAACCATTGTAGATGTCGGCACTTTCGCACCCCACATTCAACTTAGGGTCATTCCTAGAGAAAGATAAACTGAAAACTGATGGGTCTAACTTCACATCCTGGTTCCGCACTCTGAGGATTCTCCTCATTACCCTCAAAATGTCCTATGTACTTGAGACTGCATTAGGTGATGCACCAGCAACTACCGCTACTCTGGCTGAGAAAAATGTCAACCTCATTAAGTCGGATGATTCCTCCCTTGTCCAGAAGGGTATGCTCTATGCCATGGAGGCTGAACTGCAGAAACGGTTTGAGAGCCTCAGTGCTTATGAGATAATCACTGACCTCAAGACCACCTTTGCACCTCAAGCCAGGGTCGAGAGAAATGAAGTTTCTGAAGCTTTCTTTTCGGCAAAGATGGAAGAGCACAACAGCATGACTGAGCACGAAATCAAAATGTCTGACTACGTTCAACGCCTAAATGACCTGGAATTTAAGATTCCGGATGAAATGGCGATTGATAGGGTGTTGCGTTCGCTGCCCCCTAGCTACGAGAGTTTTGTGTTGAAATACAACATGCAAGGAATGGTTAAGAACCTTTCTGAGTTGTTCACCATACTCAAGATTGCTGAAATGGAAATCAAGAAGGAGCATAGCTGCACCAAGTACTTAGAAGATAAGAAGGCCGGCAAGGTTGCTGGAAGAGACATGGATATATTTGATATACATGTTATTGATGTTTTCCTAGCAAGTGCTCGGAGCAACGTCTGGATATTTGATACCGGATCAGTTGCTCACATCTGTAACTCCCAGGAGGGGCTACAGAATAAATGACTCTTGCAAAAGAATGAAGTGACGATGCGCGTTGGAAACGGTTCCAAGGTTGATGTAATGTCCATTGGCACGCTTCGTCTCAGTCTCCCTTCGGGATTGATTCTTGTTTTGCATAACTGTTATTATGTACCCGCGTTGAGTATGAACATTGTGAGTGGGTCTTGCTTAATGCAAGACCATTATTCTTTTAAATCTGAGACAACTGGTTGTTCGATTTATAAGAATAATGTCTTCTATGTTCATGCAGCGGTGCGTAATGGTTTATTCTTAATGGATCTCGAATATCATGACTCCCACATCAATAACATAGAGGCCAAAAGATTAAAGCCTAGTAACGAAGAACACATGGCGATGTGGCATTGTTGTCTTGGTCATATTGGCATAAAACGCATGAAGAAGCTCCATTCTGATGGACATCTGGAGTCATTAGATTTTGGATCTCTTGACACGTGCGAGCCATGCCTTATGGGAAAAATGACAAGGACTCCATTCAATGGAATAATGGAGCGTGCGGCAGAATTATTGGGAATCATACATATTGATGTATGTGGACCAATGAATATCACCACACGCAATGGATTTCGTTACTTCGTGACCTTCACGGATGATTTGAGTAGATACGGGTATATCTACTTAATGAAACATAAGTCTGAAACCTTTGAAAAGTTCAAGGAATTTCAGAGTGAGGTTGAGAATCAACTCGGGAAGAAAATCAAGCACCTTCGATCCGATCGAGTTGGCGAGTATTTAAGTCACGAGTTTGGCACTCATCTGAAGACTTGTGGCATTGTACCACAACTTACGCCAGCTGGAACACCTCAGCGAAATGGTGTGTCCGAGCGACGTAATCGTACACTATTGGATAGTGTGCGGTCAATGATGTCTCATACCGACTTACCTATATCATTCTGGGGGTATGCATTAGAAACTGCCGCTTACGTTCTTAATAGGGTACCATCCAAATCCGTGAAGACAACACCGTTTGAAGAATTGTTTGGCAAGAAACCAATGTTGTCTTACCTAAAAATTTGGGGTTGTGAGGCTTACGTTAGGAAACTTCAGCCTGACAAACTTGAATCTAAGGCGGAGAAATGCATCTTTGTGGGATATCCAAAGGAAACTGTTGGATGCACCTTCTACAACCAGACTGAGGGAAAAACGTTTGTCGCCAAGACTGGACGCTTTCTTGAGGAAGAGTTTCTCTCGAAAGAATTGAGTGGGAGGAAAATAGACCTCAATGAGATGATTGACCAATCACTCCAAGTGGAAGACATGGCAATGGAAGTTGTTCCGGAACTACCTTCCGTAGTGGGAGCTGAAGAGAACGGTCATCGTGATATTCATAACGATCGTGACATACATGATGATCTTGATCAAGATGAAGAGGATCCTATTGTACCCCGAAGGTCATCAAGAGTCCGAAATAAAGTTGAGTTTTACGGACAGCTTGTCAATGCAGTCATGTTAAATGAACCTGACAAAACTGCGAACTACAAAGAAGCAATGGAGGGACCCGAGTCCGAGAAATGGTTGGAAGCCATGAAATCCGAGATAGGCTCCATGTATGCCAACAAAGTATGGACTTTGGTGGATATTCCCGAGGACCGAAAGGCCGTCGAGAATAAGTGGATATTCAAGAAAAAGACTGATGCAGACGGAAACGTATTTGTCTATAAAGCTCGACTTGTCGCAAAAGGTTTCCGACAAGCTCAAGGAGTTGACTATGAAGAGACTTTCTCTCCCGTAGCGATGCTGAAGTCTATCCGGATATTACTAGCAATTGCTGCCTATCATGATTATGAAATATGGAAGATGGATGTGAAAAACGCGTTCCTTAATGGTAACTTTGAGGAAGAGTTGTACATGGTACAACCAGAAGGTTTTATTGATCCTAAGGACGCTGGTAAGTGATACGTCTCAAACGTATCTACTTTTCCAAACACTTTTGCTATTGTTTTGCCCTCATTCTTGCATGATTTGGACGAAACTAACCCGGACTAACGCTGTTTTCAGCAGAGCTGCCTGTATGGTTTTATTGTGTGCAGGAAAATGGATTTTTAGACGTTCCAGAAAATTCCCAGAAAAATACCAGAAAATCCACGCACCCGAAGGAGACAGAAGCCAGAAGTGGGACCAGAGGGGAGCCCTGGGGGGCCCAGGCGGCCAGGGGTGGGGCCGCGCCCTCTGGCTTCCTGGGGGCCTCCCCCCTCCTCTGGTGCCCTACCGAGACTCCTATTTATCCCCGTGATGGGAAACCCCCAGAACAGGAGTCGTTTTCCCAGTTTCCGTCGCGGAGCCGCCGCCGCCCTCTGTTCTTCTTCGGGAGGGCTAATCTGGAGGCTGATTTGGCCTCCGGAGAGGGGAGATCGTCGCCATCGTCATCACCATCACCAATTCATCCCACCTCCATGACTTCTCTTCACATGTGTGAGTAATTCCCTGCTGTAGGCAAAGGGGATGGTAGGGATTGGATGAGTTTGATCATGTAATAGTTCGTCAGATTGTTGCGGGCATGTTGCCTATCATCTAGATTGGTGTTTATCTTCTTTGCTTCAACTTGTTGTTCTTAATGCTTGTCACTTTGGGCCCGAGTGCCATGTTTTCAGATCTGAACCCTATGTGTTTTCATGAATATATTTGTGTTCTAGATCCTATCTATGAGTTGTATGCACCTATTATGGTCCGGAACCGGCGATCCCAAAGGTGACAGCTTGGGACACCAAAGGGGACGGTCCGTAATTTGAGGATTCCATGTATCCATTGAGTTTATTGCTTTGTTCCGGTGCTCTTTGATAGGAGCACCTTAATCTCCATAAGTTCCCTTTGGCCCCGTTCGTAGCGGGATGGTAGGACAAATGTTGTGCAAGTTCTTATTGCAAGCACGCACAACTACCTATGGGATACATGCCTATTGTTTGATATTTGCCTAGATGATCATTGCTTTTCTGTGTGCCTTGCCCCGTGTTAGAATCTATTACATGTTCACTCTCATCCATGCAGCGCCCAACCATCCATCTCCCTAGCCTACAGTGTTTTCAATCCTGTTGGTTATTAGTTGTTACTTTTGCTGTTTACTTTTTGTTGTCGTCACCATCACTATCATATTACCATTACCACTTATCTTTTATTGCAAGCAAGTATATTTCAGGTGCGGTTGAATTGACAACTCAACTGTCAAAGATTATAAATACTCTTTGGCTCCCCGTGTGTCGAATCAATAAATTGGGTTAACTTACCCGCGAAGACTATCTCGATCTCTTACGCCTGTGGGGCATCAAGCAGCGTTTTCTGGCGCCGTTGCCGGGGAGCATAGAAATATTTACAAGTCTACTTGAAGTATCCTGTGCTGCACATCATCCGCTATGGGTAAGAAAGGAGACCCCAAGGTTCCGATCTTACCATCCCGTACAAGAAAAGGTACTGTTCTGAACACTAGTGCTACACTTGATTCACCTTCTGTTATGAGTAAGTTACTTCACCACCACCACATGATGCTTCTACTGAGTCTGTCACTATGTCTGATACTTTTGATGAGGCTTCCACTACTCTTGATGATACTACTTTTCTTGGTCACTATATTGAAACTCAGACTGCTAAGGCTGGAGCAGAATCCAAGACCGAGACCCCTGCTACCTATATTCCTACCTGCAAAAGCTTTGGTTACCCGTGCTTAGATGAACTCAAGGAGAGAATCCTTGATTATGATTATGTTACTCTTGATGATGATTTTTTCAGGGAACTCAGAGAGTGTGTCGACTCTGACCTTGGTGTTGTTAAGGAGATGCTCAAAAAGCACTCCATGAAGAACAAAGTTATTCCTGATCCTAAATTCGCCACATCTCCTATATGCATCATTGATCCTGATTATGATTTCTCTGTTGATCTTTCACTTATATCTACTGTCGAGGCTGGCCCCTTTTATGGCAGAGAAAATGACGATGCTATACCACACTTGACCAAACTCGCTAAGCTAGGTAACCTATTCACTACTGATGAGAAGATACGAAACTTCTATGTGGCCAAGATTTTTCCTTTTTCTTTGAAGGAAGACGCTAAATCATGGTACGATGCACTACCCTATGGTTCCATTAAGATTCCTCAGGACTTATTCCAATTCTTTGTTGATAAATATTTCCCAGCTCATTTGCAACATGCTGCTTTGCAAAGAATCTATAACTTTAAACAATTGTAGGATGAGCACCTCCCTAAAGCTCGGGGGAGGTTTTGTGATTTACTTAAGGTTATGCCGGGACATGGAGTCCCCAAAAATGAACTGCTTGATATATTTTACGTTGGTTTAACCGATGAATCCAGATCCTACCTGGATAGTTGTGCTAGTTGTGTTTTCAGGGAAAGAACACCGGACGATGCAGAAGAATTAATGTGCAAAATTTCCAAGAACTATGAAGATTGGTCCGTTCCTGGACCATTTCTACCACCGAAAAAGAGGGGCATGCTTGTTCTGAGCCCCGAAGATACGCAAGAAGCAAAGAAGTCTATAAAGGAGAAAGGTATTAAAGCCGAAGACGTGAAGAATTTACCGCCTATCGAGAAGTTGTGTGAGCCTACTACTCGCCCTCCCTTGGTAGAGGTACACTCCTTATTAGACTTTACTGAAAGTGACATCCCTAAAGGTAAGCCTCCCGACCAATGCTTAGATGAGCTTGATAATTTTATTATTAAGCAAGACCATTTTAATAGGAGGTTACAAAGTCAGTTGCATGATAACTCTCTTGCTATCAAAAGTTTATGTGGTGTTCTTGAAAGCATTTTCATATGGTTCAAACTCAGCTTGAACAAATTTCTAATGTGCAAAAAGATTTGCTTGCTAATAATGCCAAACAGGACATACAAGCTTATGGCATCAAAACTAGGGGTGGAACACACACCCAGGACCCACTCTATCCTGAGGGGCATCTGAAGAGGATCGAGCAAGATTCTCAAGTACAAGAAGAAGACGAGACTGTTAGCTCTTCGAAGAAAAAGAAGAAGAAGAAACACAAGGAGGCTGACAATCCCGATGATCCTATTACAAGTGAAAAGCCAGCTGTTGATCCTAACAACATATCTACCTCCGATGCTGAAACAGAAGACGGTGTCGAGCCTGAAGAAAAGGACGCGGAGAAGGATGATTCTCCCAAGGTAAGAGAAGAAGAAGCACCCGATAAACGCAAGAGGTACTCTAGAGAATACTTCATCGCAAGAAGACATGGGAAGGAAAGAGAACCATGGATACAGAAGCCCATACCCTTTCCAGGTAAGTCCCTCAAATCTAAAGAAGAAGAGCATTATAATAAATTTTGTAAATGGATGAAACCTCTTTTTCTTCAAATCCCTTTGACTGATGCTATTAAGTTACCTCCCTATTCGAAATATATGAAAGATATTGTCACAAATAAAAGAAAAGTTCATAATGAGGCAATATCTACTATGCTTGCTAACTACTCTTTCAGTGGCAAGATTCCTAAGAAGCTCGGTGATCCAGGTATACCCACCATTCCTTGCTCCATAAAGAATAATTACGTCAGAACTGCTTTATGTGATCTTGGTGCAGGAGTGAGTGTTATGCCTTCCTCTCTTTACAAGAGGCTTTGTTTAGAGAAACTAATCCCTACAGATATCTCTCTTCAGATGGCTGACAAGTCAACAACTGTCCCCATTGGTATTTGTGAGGATGTTCCCGTTGAAGTTGCTAACTGTTTGATCCTTACAGATTTTGTTGTGCTTGACATGCCCGAGGATGGGAGCATGTCCATTATTCTTGGTCGACCTTTTCTTAACACCGCAGGTCCTATCATTGATTGCAATAAAGGAAAGGTCACTTTCAACGTTGATGATAAAGAACACACGGTGTATTTTCCAAAGAAGATCGACAAGAGGCATGGCCTTAACTCTATAGAGAATATCGATACCGTGAAGATTGGAGAATGGGGTTGTCCACTACATGTACACCACAAATACAAAACCATTATAGTGGGGACAATGTCCATTAAAGTAAAGGTGCAATGATCAGTTCATAAGGGGTGAGACTTCTTGTTCTATATATCGCCGGTTTGTTGGTAAGACTTGATCAACCTTACTAGTGAGCTTGTTTTATATAGGTAAAAATTTAAGCTTGTTATGTTTTCATTTGCTTTAGCTTTCATTCTCTTTGCTGTACCAAGTTTTTATGTTTTTGAAGCTTCACAATAATAATCACTGCCTTAAGTTTTCAGAAAGTTTTGCAGCTTTTTGAACCCCGAGAAATTTTCAACAGTGAAGTTTTCAGAAAAATTCCAGAAAAATAAAAATAAAAATTTCCATGCCGGGAGTGACCCAGAGGCACCTGGGGCTGACCAGGGGGGCCACCAGTGGCCCAGGCGGCCAGCTGGCGCGGCCTGCCCCCTGGCGGCCCCACTTCTAGGTATGTCTTCTTCCTCCTCCTTCCTCTCTCTCCAAAAACACGAGTTCTGCACTTTGTTCTTGTGTTCTTGCTGCTCTCCGTCCAGATTTTCGATCTCTCTCTACAGCCCACCATTCGAGCTGAAATTTTGAGAAAAATACTCCCTGGTATGTAACTCCTTCACCCCTCCAATTAGATTTTTGATTGGTGGCCTCATTTGTGAGTATTTAGTAGCTCTTGGTGTTGTTCATATGAGCTTGCATGCATGTGTAGAATTTTATTTTCCAAGTTTTGATGCAATTTTATGCCTTAGGTAAGTGAGTTGAGTAGTTTGCCTTAACTCACTTTGTTTAAATCCTTGTTTTTGTAGTTTGTCAAAAATTTCAGAAATGAGTTTGCCAGGAATAGCAAAGGGGTGGCTTGGGAAGAAAAGGCCCGAGCGCTCCGATCGAGTTACAAGAGCTGCAGCTTCACCCTCGACTGCTAGGGTGAGCTACAACGAAGATCATGTGCCCTTAGAGTTGTTTGAGGACACAAATCCAGCACGTGCTATGACTTTCCCGTGCGATGAATTCCTTGAAGCTGCAGGAATTAAGGAGGGGTTCTATAATCTTTGTGCTAATGCAGGTCTGATGCGGCTCGCAATGTGCTGTGTTGCCCAGTATCAAAAACTCACCTCCTGTTTCATTAACAGTTTTAGATATAACCTTGATGCTGGTTCTGTTGAGTTTAAAATTTACAATGACCTTTTGACCATGCCTTTGGAAAAGTTTTGTGAAATAATAGGTGTGCCGAACGTTGGACTGACGGCGAAGATGAGCTCTCAGCCCTCCGAGCTGAGAACCGTCTTCAACTCTCTCTGTAGCATGGATACAAGGGATATTCATCGGTCAAAGATCTCCAGCATCCTATTCCCACACCTCAGGTATTTTGCATATTATATTGCTAGAGGGGTGTTAGCTCGTGACAACACGAGCAACATATCTGCGCCGGATATTGCTATCCTGGCAACCGCCCTCTCAGGGAGGTTTGATTATAATGTGGGTGCCTTAATTGCTCGACGCCTTGCTATGAACGGTAACAAGGGAGATTTATTTGGTGGCGTTTACGCCACACTTATCCTAGAGTCTCTTAATGGAACCCCACACCCCGATGATAAGCCTTTTACTTATTTAAGTTTTGATCTTACTGGTATGAAAAGGCATAAGTTTGTTACCATGACTTCCGAGTTTGGTAACCTTGATTATATCTTGCGTTACGGAGCCACCACGGAACGCAAGATCCATCTACCTGCACCTCTTTTGTTCGATTTTTCTCGCAGGAACGGATGGTCCTTTGATGTTATCCAGTTCGATGAGTTTGTGGTCCAGCATCAGTTTCATAACCCCATGGAGGGGGTTGTGCCCGACGAGGAGGAGCATGGTGAGTTCCCACCTTTCCAGGGGGAGACCGTCACCCTGTTTGGTGAAGGGTCTTCCTCTGCTTGGAGCGCGGATCCTTCTTCGTGGGAAGATCCGAGGACTTCGGTGTACGCACCGGAAGCCTCATACGACCCTTGGACTCACCAGTACTACCCTGGAGCAGGAGGCTCCTGGGGACATTAGCTACTACCAACTTAGGCCAAAAGCCTAAGCTTGGGGGAGTACGTGCCCTTCTCACTTTTCCATTGTATTATCCGTTTTACTTTTGTTCGATTTGATCTTTTCGAAGTTTTTGCTTATTCTTCCTTTCTTTCTTTCTTTCTTTGCAAAAACAACAAAAATATTTTCTCTTTTCTTTTTCTCTCGTTTAAACCTTTAAAAAACCCAAAAATATTTCCCTTTCTCTCTTTAGTTTGCTTTGTTTTCAGAGTTCAGCGCGAGCCCGTGATGGCATTTGATTATATTTCCCACGTTCGATCGTGCAAGTGACGAGGCAGTAATGACGAAGATCGATGGAAGGGAAGCAACAAGGAAAACCGGTATGAACTCTTCTTGTTTCTACTTTTGTACATATGCCTGTACTTATGATCTAGAGACCAGCTTGTAGCGACATAGTGCTATGTTTACAATGCTTTCCCAGTGTTCATGCTTTCCTTGTGGCTAGTCTCAAATAGCTAGAGTACATAATGTGTTGTTGAAATGATTTACATGCATTGCATTGTTCATGGTTTGGCATACTGAAGTGGTATTTCCCTTCATAGAATTTTTGGATTGACTTGGCACGTGTTCACACATGCCTATGACTAAAAAGTCAATTATGCTTTGATGATCTTTTTGTTTCAGAATAGTTATATCACTTTCATGCCCGATTCAATGTTGCTTTATCGCTCTGCATGATTATGCCAGTTATTGCTCTCTAGTTGGTCGCTTCCCAGTCTTTTGCTAGCCTTCACTCGCACTAAGCGGAATTCTGCTTGTGCATCCAAAACCTTGAAACCAGTTATTCCATTTGAGTCCACCATACCTACCTATATGTGGTATTTACCGGCCACTCCTAACTTAGACTTTCTTGTGCCATCTCGAAATTTATTCAAAAGCTTCCCTTTTGTAACCGTACAAGCTCATGGTGCGGTGAGGGGAAATCAGTATCTCGCATGCCAAAAATATTTTGACGGAAGTTTGAACTAGTCAAACAGAAAAAAAATATGAGAGTAACACCTCCCCCATACTTGATGATGGAGTGAAATGGACCAAATGCTGCTTATGATAAATGGAACTATACCCTCCTTCCATCCTTGAGGAAAAATAAAAGGTTCCGTAGACCATCAAAGGATTTATGGATAAGGGAATATGTGTAAGCAAAAGGCATTATATATGGTTGGCATGGGAGATATTGAGAGACCTTTACCGTTCACCGTTGACTGGAAAGTTGCACCTCTCAAAAGAGTTTTATCTCTGTTTTCAAAACCAAGAGCTCTGGCACATGTTTAGTCTTTGCTTCCTTTCACGGGTTTTCAACCTTGCCATCAAAAGTCACGGTTCGAGAGTCTCCCCTTCTTTCTTCAAAGCACCAACTATGAGAGCATAATTGTCATTCTTAGTGTAACATGCATTGTCCCAAAGTATTACATTGTCTTCTGCATGTTTGTGTTATTGCTAGTCTGAAATACTGAGTTCTAGTCACCATTAAAACTCCGGAGGAGTTTCTGCATTTATGTTTTGCTTCACTCATGGAGGCTAGCGAAATGCCACTCAAGTATGTTCAAGCTATGTGCATTGTGATCCTGTTTTGATTTTGAGTAGCATATTATTTACTTTTAGTTGTTTGTGACTGATCACATGAAAGAAGAATTGCTTTGTGCATTGTCCTTATAGCATTGTTTCAATACTTGCTAAACTCTTTTCGTAGTACATGCTTATATACATCTAATGAAGCAAAAGAGTTTGTCAAAGTTTTCTTTGTCGCGTCCAGTTCGTTGAACTAAATTGCTTGAGGACAAGCAATATGCTAAGCTTGGGGGAGTTGATACGTCTCAAACGTATCTACTTTTCCAAACACTTTTGCTATTGTTTTGCCCTCATTCTTGCATGACTTGGACGAAACTAACCCGGACTAACGCTATTTTCAGCAGAGCTGCCTGTATGGTTTTATTGTGTGCAGGAAAATGGATTTTTAGACGTTCCAGAAAATTCCCAGAAAAATACCAGAAAATCCACGCACCCGAAGGAGCCAGAAGCCAGAAGTGGGACCAGAGGGGAGCCCTGGGGGCCCCAGGCGCGACCAGGGGTGGGGCCGCGCCCTCTGGCCGCCTGGGGGCCTCCCCCCTCCTCTGGTGCCCTACCGAGACTCCTATTTATCCCCGTGAGGGGAAAACCCCAGAACAGGAGTCGTTTTCCCAGTTTCCGTCGCGGAGCCGCCGCCACCCTCTGTTCTTCTTCGGGAGGGCTAATCTAGAGGCTGATTTGGCCTCCGGAGAGGGGAGATCGTCGCCATCGTCATCACCATCACCAATTCATCCCACCTCCATGACTTCTCTTCACATGTGTGAGTAATTCCCTGCTGTAGGCAAAGGGGATGGTAGGGATTGGATGAGTTTGATCATGTAATAGTTCGTCAGACTGTTGGGGGCATGTTGCCTATCATCTAGATTGGTGTTTATCTTCTTTGCTTCAACTTGTTGTTCTTAATGCTTGTCACTTTGGGCCCGAGTGCCATGTTTTCAGATCTGAACCCTATGTGTTTTCATGAATATATTTGTGTTCTAGATCCTATCTATGAGTTGTATGCACCTATTATGGTCCGGAACCGGCGATCCCAAAGGTGACAGCTTGGGACACCAAAGGGGACGGTCCATAATTTGAGGATTCCATGTATCCATTGAGTTATTGCTTTGTTCCGGTGCTCTTTGACAGGAGCACCTTAACCTCCATAAGTTCCCTTTGGCCCCGTTCGTAGCGGGATGGTAGCACAAAAGATGTTGTGCAAGTTCTTATTGCAAGCACGCACAACTAGCTATGGGATTCATGCCTATTGTTTGATATTTTCCTAGATGATCATTGCTTTTCTGTGTGCCTTGCCCCGTGTTAGAATCTATTACATGTTCACTCTCATCCATGCAGCGCCCAACCATCCATCTCCCTAGCCTACAGTGTTTTCAATCCTGCTGGTTATTAGTTGTTACTTTTGCTGTTTACTTTTTGCTTTCGTCACCATCACTATCATATTACCATTACCACTTATCTTTTGTTGCAAGCAAGTATATTTCAGGTGCGGTTGAATTGACAACTCAACTGTCAAAGCTTATAAATACTCTTTGGCTCCCCGTGTGTCGAATCAATAAATTGGGTTAACTTACCCGCGAAGACTATCTCGATCCCTTACGCCTGTGGGGCATCAGTAAGGTATGCAAACTTCAACGGTCCATTTATGGGTTGAAGCAAGCATCTCAGAGCTGGAATCTTCGATTTGATGAGGTGATCAAAGCATTTGGATTTGTCCAAAATGTCGAAGAATTATGTGTTTATAAGAAAGTGAGTGGGAGCTCTGTAGCATTCCTAGTACTATATGTGGATGACATATTGTTGACAGGGAATGATGTAAAATTTCTGGAGAGCGTGAAGGAATACTTAAATGGACAGTTTTCCATGAAGGACTTAGGTGAAGCTGCATATATATTAGGCATTAAAATCTATAGAGATAGATCAAGACGCCTATTAGCACTGAGTCAGATAACTTACCTTGACAAGATATTGAAAAGGTTCAATATGGATAACGCCAAGAGAGGCCTCTTGCCCGTTATGAAAGGAAGTAAATTGAGTGTGACTCAATGCCCAGCAACATCAAAAGAAAGGGAGGAAATGTCCTCAAAGCCCTATGCTTCAGCCATAGGTTCTATCATGTATGCTATGCTGTGTACTCGACCAGATGTGGCCCTAACGGTTAGTCTGACTAATCGTTACCAAAGTAATCCTGGAATGGATCATTGGATTGCAGTAAAGAATTTCCTTAAGTACTTACGAAGAACTAAGGACCTGGTTCTCGTCTATGGGGGATGTGAAGAAGATCTTGCCGTAACAGGTTACGTCGATGCTAGTCTTGGTACTGATCCCGATGACTCGAAATCTCAGACGGGATACGTATTCATGTTGAATGGTGGTGCGATTACCTGGAGGAGCGGCAAGCAGTCAGTCGTCGCCCAATCTACGATGGAGTCGGAGTATATTGCCGCTTGCGAAACGTCAAAATGAAGCGCATTGGCTGAAGAAGTTCGTCATCGAGCTTGGCGTATTCCCTTGTTGCACTGACCCCGTTAGCATTTATTGCGACAATACGGGTGCCATTGCTAACGCAAGGGAGCCGATGACTCACTCTACATCCAAGCATATTCTCCGACGTTTCCATGTGACGCGAGACTACGTCAAGGATGGTCATACTAGGATTTGCAAAATACATACGGATCTGAACCCGTCAGACCCAATGACTAAACCTCTTCCACAGGGCAAGTTTGAGAAACACCGAGAGACTATTGGTGTTAGATACATACCTGATGTAAACTAGTGTAATTTGTACTCTAGTGCAAGTGGGAGACTGTTGGATATGTGCCCTAGATGCAAATTAATAAAGATATTTGTCACATATCTATTTGTTCATAATACGTTGTATACTATGCTAGAACTGTATTAAGCGGAAACATCAATACACGTGTGGTATATAACAACCTGGTCCCTAGTTAACTCAGGCATACTAGCTCATTGGGCAATCGATGATCAAGGTTTCCTGATCATGAGATGTGAACTATCTATTGACAATGAATTCATATCATTAGGAGAATGATGTGATGGACACACACCCACCTGTAGCATTGCAGTGTGATCAAGTCACATAGTTCAGCATTGCGATGACTTAATAACATAGTGACTCAATCCTTAGACCGTGATGATCATACATAATTGCTATCTATTAGGATGCTTTGAGTACATCAACCGTTACACTGAAACATGGTAACCATAAAGGTGTGTCTTGGGTAATCCGAAGTAGATATGTTGAGAAGTATGAAATAGATCAGAACGGGATTTGTCCATCCGAGTGATGGATAGGTACTCTGGGCCCACTCAGTGATATTGCATCAACAGCTAGCTAGTGACTAGGTCACATGAGATGTAATATGCACAGACGAGTAAACATGTTGTCAGATACGAGGGAGAACTAGGTATTGGATACCGACGATCATACCTCGGACAAACATAGTACCGTAGCACAAAGGGATCAAGTCATATTGTTAACGGTTCAACTGCGAAGAAGTTTATTCGATGGAAACGCAGTGGCACATCAAGGATTGTAATCAGATCCCACATGATGGTCATTGGTCAGAGAGTGTCTCGATCATGTCTACTGTTTCCCGAACCGTAGGGTGTCACACTTAAGGGCAATCGATGCATTAAGGACAAATTCGGGATCATCGGTGAAATAAGAGAGAACACCGGAATTGTTCCGGGAGGTGCCGGAAGCTGTTCCGGATATTTTGCAAGGTTCAAAATAAAGTTTATTGATGTTTAAATATGTTTTATTATTTAATTTACAGAATTAATATTAAAAAGGATTTAAATATTAATTAAAAAGGTGGAAAAGGCATATGGGCCTAAAGAGGCCCATGAGGGGAGAAGGGGGTTTCCCCCCTTGGCCCATGGCGCCAAGGGAGGGGCCTTGGCCCCCTCCCTAGCCGCACCCTTCCCCCCATTTGGGAGTTTAGTCCCACATGGGGGAGGGGAGGAGGTTCCCCCCCCCTCCTTGGCCTATATAAGGAGGGGTAGGGTGCCCTTTTTCATCCATCCCATTGAGTTCTTTCTCTCTCTCTTTCTCCGACCTAGAGCGGACTCCCCTTGTTTGGAGTTTGCACCTGGTTGGGGGTTTCACCATCATCCGAACGCCTTCGCGCTGCCGGAATCGGGATCCGGATCAGTCTTCTTTCCGCTGCTCTTCTGGTTCGGAGCCCGGAGGGACATCGGTTGCACCGTACGTGTGTAATCCCGCGAGGCACTACACGTGTGGTGCTACTTCATCGCCGAAGGTTCTTCAACACGACAGGGAGGTCGTAGGATCAGAGTCTACGCCAACCACGTTCGAGGAACGTTTCCCTCTTTCGGTCTTCAAAGGTATGAACACCGATTCCTTCCTTTACATACATCAGCATAGCATAGATCTTGGGTTTGGGAATCGTAGTTGGAAAAAATATTGTTTTCTGCCCCGTTCCCCAACATCAACATCAACCTTACGCTCTCACACGTGAGGAAAATTACCGCTATCTGCATCACAACCTTAGACTTGGGGTAACCAACGAGGAGTTGTGATCAACACCACCATCAGTTTGTGTATTCCTTCAATGGCACCTTACGAGTAAAATTTGCCAAGGCATCACATCCTAATGTCATATATCTATGGCGTGTTACATAAATTGCACATAACCAGAAGCTATAAAAATTTCGCTTCCAAATATTACAAGGCCGTCAATATTTGAAAATAATAGTGGTGGCATCTTTGTAATTTTGCGCGCCACATATTGAAGTTGTGGTTAATAATCTCTCTACTAGTGCCAGGGCATTCACCCTCTGTGTGTAACCAACAAATTTGAGTGCGCGCTCACTTATTGAGATTGTTTCTGCCATATTGCATTCCCATAACTGCTTAGTTATCTCATAATGTTCAACTCTTTCGTGCTTCGTACGGATGGCATTCTACTGCGTCACCATTTTAAAAATGATGGAGTTCTCAAAATATTTTTGAAGCTCAATTTCCATGCATGTAAGAAATAATCATTGTACCACGGCATGGTCATTCATTTTTGGTCGCATAGACATTTCTGTCATCCTAAACGGATGGATGATTAGTGGTTTGTGTGCCGGAGCAAGTGGAAATAATTTTTCAAGTTATTGCTCACCGACCTGGTCTTCTTCTTCTTCAATTGTGTGGAGTTAACTAGGGGGGTAACTCATTGGAGGATGGTTATGATGATGATGGCGATGGAGATGTGATGGTAAATGGCGACATCTAGGGTTGGTGAATGACTTATGTTTCACTCTGACGTCTCCTCTGGGTTTTCATGTGTCCCTTTTTGCAAATTAGGCATGACCTTGTTTATAAAATGTGGTGCTCACACTGCTGGTACAAACGGGAATGCTTGTACTCGATGTGGTTGATTGATCTTTTGTCCTTATTGCACCCCCATGATTTGGCCTGGTTCTCACACTTGGCATTTCCTGGTATGTGATGATTTTTTCCATCATTTGGTCCATTTTCAGTGTAAACACATTTAATACATAATTTCATAATTTCTTACATTCATTTTTTTAAGCTTTAGCATTGAAGGGTATAACACCCCCCAGCATTTTATTAAAGGCCACAATATTTACAGAATTTACAACAAAGCTTCAAAAAGATATGCCCTCAGGGGGGCAAGAAGTCGATCCATCTAAGGAGCTCCTCCTTAAACCTAGGCTTAATCCTGTAACTAAGCAAGGTGAGATCATGGGTGAAGCCCATTTTCCACTTTGCAAAGGATGGTCTCTCATGTTTAAAGCACTTGGCATTCCTGACCATCCAAATATTCCACCAGGCGGTGAACACAACCTCAGCAAAGAAAGGTTTTTGGAATGCCTTTCTAGCTTGATATGCTACCTGCACCATATCAGTCCCCGTAGACCAATCGATTTGAAGGTATGCCCATATCCTAGCACTGAAGTTGCAGTGGCAGAACAGGTGATCTCGGGTCTCCAGCTGTTGAGTGGGGCATAACACACATTGTGGTCCATCCTCAATATGCCAGTGTCTTCAAATGATCATGTCCTTGCTGTTCAGACGGTCCATAATCACTAGCCATGCAAAAACCTTAGTTTTGAGGATGCAGCAGGATTTCCAGATCTAATTTAACAAAGGGTTGGGTTGTATGGAAGCATGAACCATTACATAAAATTTCTTTGCAGTGTAAGTCTCCTTAGAACAATGCCTCCATGTCCAGTAATCTGTGGTCAACTGTGAAGTGTGATTCTGAAGGATCAAGGTGAGTTCCATGAGCTCCTCATATGCTTGAGCAGAGAGTGGAAGATTAAACAGTTCAGTGAGCTCAGTGGAACCCAAAGCCTCTTGAACAGAGATCAAAGGATCTTTAGCATAAGAAAACAATCTAGCAAATTTATTAGCTAGAGGTCTGTTCATCTGTTGAATCCAATGATCCTGCCATAACAGCACAGAATCCCCAGGGCCAATCTGAATCTTGGAGACTGCCACAAAACGATCCATGTATTTGGCTACATCCCACCACCAGAAAGAACCACAGAGCTCAGTTGCATGAGGTACTCTTTGATGGTAGTATGTGTTCCAGATAAGAGTCACCCAGGGCACCTCTTCTTTGTTATAGAATTTCTGTAGATGCTTCATACGAAGGGCCTGATTCTGCAACTGCAAATTTAAAATCCCCAGTCCTCCTTTGTTTTTGGGTCTGCAAACCAGATCCCAAGCAGCCAGGGATTTACCAGAGTCCTGACCATATTTTCTCCACAGGCATTGCCTCTGAATCCTTTCAAGCTGCTTAATTATACCAATGGGTAGATGCAGAGAGCAAAGGAAATATATGGGCAGGGAGGAGATAACTGAGTTTAATAACTGTAACTTTCCTCCCTGAGAGAGAAAGCAGGAACTAGCAGTAAGCCTTCTCTTCATGCAGTCAACCAGAGGCAGAATATCCACCATTTTAGGTCTTGTGGTTCCAACTGGTAACCCTAGATAGGTGAATGGCAATTTCCCCACTTGACACCCAAAAGCAGCAGCCAATTGGGATAGAGTAACCTCATCAATGTTAATGGGGATCATTGAGGATTTATTGTAATTTATCTCCAGTCCAGTGGTCTCAGAAAAATGCTGAAGAGCCTCCTTCAACACCAGAACTTGTTGGACATCAGCAGGCAACACCAGGATGGTATCATCAGCATACTGCACAACAGGAAAATCAGTATCATGGCATGGGATTGGCAGGCTGATGAGGCCCTTTTGGAGGAGGTCATTGATCACTGATTGCAACAGGTCAGCAGCAAGGACAAAGAGAAGTGGTGACAGAGGATCACCCTGTCTAACTCCACTTCTGCATTTAAACTGTCTCCCTGGAATTCCATTCAACAGGACAGATGAAGACCCACTCTCCAACAGCTGCTGCACCCAAATCCTCCACTTTTGAGGAAACCCTTTTTATTTGAGAATTTCAAGGATAGCAGAATGCTCAATGGAATCAAAAGCCTTCTCAAAATCAATCTTGAGCAGCAAAAGTGGCCTCTTAGATTGGTGGCACTGATGTAGATACTCTAGAGTCCAGGAAATGCAGTCCTGGATGGATCTGTCCTTGATAAAGCCATATTGGTTTTTGTGAATGCACCTTCTAATATCCCTTTGCAATCTATTTGCCGCCATCTTAGTGATGAACTTGATACCAACACTAGTGAGGGAAATAGGTCTGAAGTCATTCACTGTTTCAGGACTAGCTTTCTTTGGGATTAGGGTGATGTAAGAACCATTGAGACCCTCCAAATGAGCCGTGCCAGTATGGAACTCAGCAGCCAACTTATAGAAATCATTGCAGATGATGGGCCAGCAAGTTTTGAGAAATTTACCATTAAAGCCATCAAGTCCAGGTGATTTATCAGAAGGCATGGACTGTACAGTGCCATCCATCTCCTTTTTATCAAAAGGATCCACCAGGGAGTCCAAATCCTCCACTTGATGCAGTAGGGCTGGCAGATCACATTTCATTACAATGCCTTTGGCCACCCCCATCCTGTTCTTGAAAGCAGACCAAAAAGTTGCAGCAATTGCATCATGTTGATCACAAACAGATCCATCAGGCAAGTTCAGGGATGCAATGGAATTCCTCCTGTGCCTTTCTGAAGCCATTGCTTGGAAGAATTTGGAGTTTTCCTCCCCCACTTTCACATATCTCTGAGTGCATCTTTTTTTCCAGTACAAGTTTTGCCAGAACAAAATTTTCTCTAGATGCATTTTCACAATTTTCCTAAAGTTGTCTTCATGAACATATAAAGGTCTAAAGTCCTCCAAACAATCCAAAATGAATATCACTCTATTGCATTTGGAAATCAACCTTTTAAGGGAGGAGAGTCCCCTTTGCCAGGATTTCAGGGCCTTCCTTAGCCTTTTAAACTTGTCCACAATTATGGCCACAGCATGGCATTTAGCAGAAGGAATCTCCCATGAGTTTTTCACACAGTCCATAAAACCATTCATCTCCACCCAGTAATTCTCAAATCTGAAAATATTGGCCTTAGGAATGGAAGTATTGATGACAACCAAACAGGGCACATGATCCGATGCGGTTTTAGCCAATGGGAGCACTTGAGATGAAGGATAACATGTAATCCAATTGGACGAAGTAAAAAACCAATCAAGCTGCTCCAAGAGAGGGTTATCCTGCATATTAGACCAAGTGAATCTTCTACCCTTTAAAGGAAGCTCAAGAAGACCAAGATGACCAATGATTTCATTAAAGATGAACATGTCATTCATGTCCCCTCCAGGCAAATTCCTGTTCTCCATTGATCCGATGAAGTTGAAATCACCAAGTATCATCCAGTTAGCATCAAAAGGAATGGAAAGATGATAAAGCCAGCTCACAAAATTATCCCTGCTATGTTTCTCACAAGGACCATAAACATTGACCAAAGTCCATGTCTCTGCATTATGTGTGGAGGTGAAATTAATCACCAGTCCATAGTCCTGCGACTCCACAAGAAGCCCTTCAAACATGTTGGAATTCCAAATTGTAAGAATACCCCCAGAAGCTCCCCTAGATGGTACAAATGCAAATTGATCAAACCGGCGAGGACAAAGCGCCTGAATAAGCTTTCTATCTATAGAGGGACATTTGGTTTCCTGCAAGCAGATGATGGCACATTGACTTTCCTCAACTTTCTCTCTAACTTCTCTTTGTCGCGCATCAGAATTGAGACCTCGAACATTCCAACAAAGAACATTCCAATTGCGAGTTGAAGTACTATCCATAGAAAACCCAGCAGCAGTATATAAAATTAACTGTAAACATTACAGCTAACCACTCACAAAAGTATCGCCCCAAGGTTTCATAACAACCGGCCAATTTAGGGGCTTGCCAAACCCAAATATATAAAAATGCATTAAACATTTGCATCATTGCTGGAGGTAGCGTCCGCAGAAGAGATCGCCATAAGCTTCTCTTTAGAAAGCAGGGATGGATCAATTTGAAGATCAGCCCCAATGGCCTGGATGACCCTGACAGGCGTAGGTGGCACAGATGGCATCTCCTCTTGTGTTGGGCCTTGGGCTGGTTCATCCACGGGCTCTTCAATCACCATGGGCTTGGTCTTGGGCTTTTTCCTTTAAGGGGTCATAGGAAGTTCAGCAAAGCTTCCCGCCTTGAACCCATCCCTCTTGATAGTGCTTCTGATGCAACGTCGGACAGAGGTCTCTACCACTGGAGTGGCCTTATTCTTGCGTCGAGTTGTTGCAGGCACCTGCAGGGGAGGGCTGGCAAAACATGTGACTTGCGGCACCTCCTCAAGAGGTATAGCAGGAGCAAAAGCAGGCGCCACCAGGTCAGTATCCTCCTCAATATAGGAAATGGAAATCTCCATGTTTTCCTCATCAAAAGCCATCGCCCAGGTACGCTTAGAGCAGATCAGAGGCAGTACAGGAGGGAAAAAAGTGGCTGAGGGATATGCATGATACTTATCTCAGGGAGCAGCCTGGAGAAAGCTCTGCTCCAGATCATCTCAGGGGGAAGAGGAGGGCCCGCCACCACCTTGATCATTCCAACAAAAACCTGCTGCTGTGGAATTGGTGGTGGCTGATAGACCACCAGAGCCAGATTGGGCTCCTCCTGAGCAGGGCCTGAACTTGTTCCTCGTCGTTAGGAACATGAATCACTTCTAAAACTGGTTGCTCCACTGAATCTGACACTTCCGGGTGATCCAGTACCATAGACTGTTGGTCTTGCTCTAGTATGCCTTGTTGCTCCTGCTGGACCTCGTCATTTGGGGCATCATCCCCCCATACAGCCTGTCCCCAGCCAGGTGCCTCATTGTGATCATTATTGTGATTCACAGGGGGAGGAGCAGGCACATCGTTCCACCCAATCTCAGGAAACATAGGCAGCACCCATGGAAGATTGTCCGGCTGAAACTGCCCCGGCAGGGGATGAGGATTGCCATTGAGCGGCATCTGATCCTCATCTTGCGGCATTTGGTTTGCCCAATCTGCTCCCAGGACGTAGCATGCCGCAGTCCAGTTCACTCTATGCCCGCCCCATTCCGCATAATCTCCAAATACAATGTCCCGTGGAACAAGTGCAGTGGAGGGGAAAGATGCATGGATCACCGAACGGACCAGATAAGGATCCTCAGAGTTCCAAGAATGGAACTTACCAAAGGTGTTGATGGCTTCAGTCAAGTTCTGGGTGTTGCGGTAGTCCAGCGGCACCCCAATGAGCATAATCCATCCAGTGCGAAAATCGTCCGCACCGCGGAAACCCTCGCCCTGGTCATGGTTGAAGAAACGGACGAATCTGTCATCCCCAAGCTCAAAAGGAGCATGCTGAGTAAGCGTGTATCTTACCGCAGCATCCCGCAACTGGAACAGACCCACCCCAAGGAACCATGGCTGGACTTAGCGTACCATGACTCCACGGGCTTGGAGAAACTCCGCCACCTCCTCGCGAACTTGGCCCATCTGCTCAGGCAGGGGCGGTGGAATTACCTCCGCGACGACATATTCCTCATGGCGCCTCTCTGGTCTTCTACCCGCCGTGACGAAAGTGCGAGGTAGGCGAGTTGGTCCGCCGTCAACGATGACATGACCGGCTGGAAGGAAGCGGTGGGGGTCGACCTCATAGACAGCCATTGGCGAGCTCTTCGATCTAGGCAGCGGCGGAGCGCAAGAGGCGACGGGGGTTTTCTCGTAGGAGGAGTGCGAATCGACAAGGCAAGGAGAAGGGGCACAGGTCCCAATATGAACCGGTGTGGACTCAATGTGAAGCTGCGTGGAAACAGGTCTCCAGACGCGACCCTCCTGACGTGCAATCAAATCGCAGTCCCTTCGGCGGTGGCCCACACGGTTGCATGCCATGCACACCCTAGTAGTTGGACATGCCGATGACAGGTGGCCCTGCACTTTGCAGATGGAGCATGTCATGATTCGGGCCACCATGTCATCCACCATGGCTTCAAATGCATCCGGTGGTTGCATTGAAGAGGCATCCCTCGTGACCGAATCTTGACGCTGCTCCTGTTGAGATTTTGCCAGATTTGTTACGGTTTGGTCCTCCAAAACCGGTGCAGCACAGCGCTCCAGGGAAGGCAACAAATTTCGTTGCACATTATCTGATCCTGAAGATTCGGGATTCCTCCCCATGGAAAGCAGAACTGTCCCAAACTGGATGACCGGCTCTGCCGTCGTCCAATGCTTCGCCGGCGGTGGCGAGGGAGGTGGACACTCATCAGGAAGCAACTCATAACCCGCGTGAATGATCTCTTTACGTACCTCAGGTTGCACACGAAAATTGTAGCTCTTGCAGGCGTCATAATCAATTATAGTTGCAAAACGTAGAGATTTACCCTTAGGAGGCCCAGCCTTCATGGCGGATTTCTTAGGGAATGAACGTAGAGCATTCAAACCCGCTTGAACCCGTTTCTTAGTCGGACTAACAAGAGTCCATTCTTCATTGCATTGCTTCTGCCATCGCTTGAACTCATATTGCCATTGAGGTCTGCCGTAGTTCCAAAGATAGAAGTAACAAATGAACTGACGAGAAACAAATTTACGGCGACCAGTGAGAAGAAATCCAACCTTTTTATTCGCCACCGTGAAGCTAAAAACCCGATCACGTAGGATAGACACTTTAAGTGCATCACATCGGCCGCCGGTGATAGACTCCAGTGCTACCGCCGCCGAGTCCTCCGTCAACTTGAAGGAAGTACGTCCAAAAGCCACCACCATTGTGAAGTGGCCAAAGAGAAACAAGTGCGTCGAACCTCCTCCGCGAACTCCACGCCGGGAGCCAGATCCAAACCCATCTGGAGGGCTGCATAAACTGCCATGAGATGGTTATGTATGCAAAGAGGAGACGCCGGAGAAATGATCGGAGCCACAAGTTGATATTTCTTACATTCATTAATCATCAGTAGTAGTATTGAAGTGATTCTCTTAAATATCCGAGATTCTTTGATTTAAAGAATGATGAAACGGGTGCAAGAATACCATTCATCATCGTGTCGCACGCGGCATGGCCTCGCACGCAGGGATGGTCTGAGGCGTGTCGCGTGCCGGGCACATCACATTTAGTCGCATGCTGAGAACGCGTGCTAATGGGTTGGCAAACCATGCATGACCTAGGTGGACAATTGTACGTTGGAGGTGGAACCATTTAATTCCTCTTAATTGGAAGAACATGTGGCTTCTTATTGTACTCTATTTTAAAGAAGAGAGTCTTTTTAAGCACACTACATATGACAGTTGCATATAGATTGCATGTGGCGCGAAGAAAACTTCAAATGACCCTCATCTCACATGGAACGAAAGAAAAGTTGGGAACAAAAAGATATCTTATTGACGAATGGGTTTCGTAATTATGAACGTAACATATAGGAAAACTCTCTATTGAGGAGGTTACCCTTTTGCTAGTACAATATTATATATAGGAAAATGATCCGTACCGAACGTTCGGTTCATGGTTTGTTCACCCGAACGTGCCATCTGTCGTTGGTGCGGGCGCACGGATCCCGAAGAGACACGTCAGCTTTTTAAAATCGTTTGGGCGATGTGGGTTATGCCCGAACGTTTTTTACACAGATTTTACGCACTAAGTGACGTTTCGCTATCCTTCGCCCATATCATTTGTGTGATGTCCAACCATGTTGCGCTCACTGTTTAGGTCCAGTTAGTACAGTTCAATCCACTGCATGATTAGATATGATTATTTTTGCGATGTTTATAATTTTTAAATGATAGCTCGGATTGAAACGTCTTCTACATGTAACTTGCTCATATTTTTGTCTAGTTTTATAATAAATGCTTGTTTTTATCATATTTGAAATTTTTAAACATGATATTTTTTGTTAATTAAAAATGAAACAAATGATATCTAATTAATCGTAACTAATGGATTTTTTTTATTTTTCTCATATATGACAATTATCATTTGTATGTAGCTTACGAGTATTGGTAATTATTATTTTTAGGATATGACAATTATTATTTTCATGAGAGATGACAATTCTTATTTTTGTGTGGGATGGTAATTTCTTTTGCGTTGTTTTGGGGGTACACATTTATTAAAACACAATATGTTTTATTTGTGTGATATGGAAATTCTTATTTGTTGTACATGTCAATTCTTTATAATACTACATAAAACAGGGTAATTTTTGTTTTAGAAATGTTGGACATTGCTTTTTTTAGTAGAACATGGCAAAATCGTCATGGGTCCAATGGTGCAATAGGTTTTCAACGCAATAGAAATATTACCTTGTTTATATTTTTTAGATTGTTTTTTGTATAGGTTGCGATTGATTTTTGTTGGAAAAATCTTTTTAAAACCTTCCATGGCAAATTCATATTTTTATTGGACATGACAATTCTTATTTGCAGGACATGGTAAATTTTATTCATAGGACATGACAATTCTTATTCGTAGGAGATGTCAATTCTTGTTGATAGGACATGACAATTCTATTTCATAGGACATGTCAATTCTTATTCATAGGACATGACAATTTTTATTTGTAGGACATGACAATTTTTGTTTTATAGGACATGGCAATTCTTTGACAGGACATGACGATTCTAATTGGCATGTCACGACAATTCTTACATATGGGTCATGATACTTTGCGAAACATGGCAATTTTTGTTGAAATTATTGAACATGGCTATTTTTTTAGTAGAACCTGACAAATTTGCCATGGTTATAATAGTTCTGTAGGATTTTCATCCCATGACAATTCTGTCATTTTTTTATTTTTAGTGTGAGAGTGAAATTCTTATTTCTTATATAGCTTATTGGACATGGCAAGTACTTTTTTGTGTGTGATGGCAATTCTTATTTGTCAGATGTGACGTGTCATTCATTATATATGAGACATGGCAATTCTTATTTTCACGTCATGTTAATTCTTATATGCGGGACATTATGTTGTGTGGAACATGACATTCGTTGTATATTATACATGTCAATTCTTATTTGTACGATATGACAATTTTTTATATGCGGGACATGATATTCGAAATTGTTGAAAATGACTATTTTGAGTACAACATGGCAATTTTTCTATAATTACAATAGTACAATAGGGTTTTCACTCCTTATTTTTGCCTTATTTTTGTCAGATTATTTTTATATAGGTTTCCATAATTTTTTTAATATAAATTTTCCATGCAATTTTATATTTACCCCTATAATAATCATTTTTCACTAATGAACTTGTAAAGCCCATTAGAAACAAAGGAGGAGTTCGGACTGTTTGGACCATACACCGAACGAAAACGTTCCGGTGGGGAGCAGCCAGCCATCGAACGAAATCGTTCGAGCGACCTCCCCACCACCGAACGTTCGGAGCATATCGGGTTCTTATATATATTCATTATCATAGATTCTATGTAAAACAACATATTGAGATATAGTATGACAAAGTATACCCAAAGAAAATAAAATATAACTCAACCAAAAGAAAGATATAGTACGACAACTTTTATGTGTATGGGAAAGTACGTATGACGTGGAACGCAAGCACGCGCAACACCGACGCCGCGAGCCACACAAGAAGAGATTGATCGATCGAGCCGCAACGGGCGAGACGCGGTAGGACCCAGACGTCGGCGTCGGAAACGTGGCACGTCCCGCGTGAGAAGCGCCACGCCGCAGGGGATAAGATTAGGGAGGGAGGGTCGTGCCCCGAAGCCGCCGTCACGTCACCGACCGAACCCACACGGCTATTACGACCGCCCCTTCCCCCCTCTTCCTCTCGGCCGACTCCGACTCGACCCCGCGGCCAGACCCACAACAAAGCAAGCGACCGACGCCAGTGAACCCCACCACCGGACTCTCTTCTCACTTCCCACCGCGCCCGCGCTTCTGCCCTGCCCCCCGCTCCACGCCAGCCGCCCTCCCCTCCTCCGTGATCGGGCGGGGCCGGCGGCGGCGGCATGGACCGCATCGTCGGGCGCAAGTTCAAGCTCGGCCGGAAGATCGGCTCCGGCTCCTTCGGGGTCATCTACCTCGGTGAGTGATCCTTCGATTCCCCGCCGCCGCCGCGTTTGCTCTGTTTTTTCCTCTCTGTCCCCCCTTTTCGCCTCTATCCACCCCTCATCGTCTGATGATACTCTTGCTGTTGCTGCTGCAGCCACGGACATGGACACCTACGAGATCGTCGCGGTGAAGATTGTGAGTCCTGTTACCTCATATGTCTCTTCCCTGCCCTGTCCTGCCCTCTTCCGTTTCATACTTCAGTTTTCGATTGGGTTGCTGTTGAGTAGTAGTTGGGTCAAGCGCAGAGGTGGATGATTGCGGTTGCTGTTGAGTCAAGCGGGGAGGTGGAATGCTGGACTGGATTGGTTGCTTCCCCTCTCGCGCTGGCGCTGTGCTGAATTTGTGCGTCAGTTGTTGACGCTCTTGGTTATTTTTAGGCTGATCATAATAATGGGATTAAAAAATGCTGGTAATCATGTGGCTAGAAAGGCCGAACCTTCACGCCTTTTTTTTAATTCTACGGCTGCTGCTTGGCCAATTTTCTTTCTATAACTGGAATGCTGCTTGGCTCTCTCTCTCAGCCTCTTGGGCGATGAATGATCGATACAGGTGGTGGTTGGTCATAATGACGCTTGGCGTAGAGGAATTGTATTTGTAGCCTTGCAGGAAAAGTTGTGAGACCAAGCATACGAGTGGGAGCGGAAAGTTTGATTGTTATTGTCAAAGCGCGTCCCTGCTTTCCCCCTGTCCTACTCCATGGCTTACATTGTTATATGCACTGTCTACTTGCCTACAGAACCCCCTTTTTGCTTGCACACACACTATCACGAAAACCTCATTATAGTTACCCCATTGCCAGGAAAGTAGCAACTCGAAGCATCCCCAGCTGTTTTACGAGGCAAAGATCTACAACGCCCTGCAAGGAGCAAGTATGTATGCCCTGTCATCCAATTCTCCATACTACCATGCTGGGCTTATTTGGATATGATCCAGACTTGACGGTAATGTTTTGACATCCATCCAGGTGGCATCGCAAATGTTAAATGGTGTGGTGTAGATGGGGACGAAAATGTTCTTATCATTGATTTGCTGGGACCGAGCTTGGAGGATTTGTTTGTCTACTGTGGCAGAAAATTCACCTTGAAGACTGTCCTAATGCTTGCAGACCAGATGGTAATTAGTATCTGGGCTTTGTCTGTTTCACTTTATTTCATTACCTTATGCTGAACACTGAAAACATTTGGAAAAAAGTGTCAACATTTGTTCAGAAATTTGATTGCTTTTGAAACTCATGGGAAAAAAAAACTACTACTACTATATTTCTGATAGTGACCAAACACTTGAATGTCAGTTCTTGAGAATTTCCTTGGAGAGTACCACTATTGTGTTGCTCTTTTCAATACTTCTAGTTAATATGAAAAATAGTTAGCACTGAAATAAGTAAAATCTATCTATGAACTATAGACCAACACGATGCTTTAAAACCAAGATAATAAAGAAGTTAGGAGAACATATGGAATAATTACTGCCAGGACTTGTACAGAGGGTTCCACTACTGCCAGGACTTGTAGAGAGGGTTCCACTAGCAGTCATTTTCTTGTATGTGTTCGTTCTATAAGCTTCATAATTATTTATATAGTTTCAAATAATTTGCAATTAATCTTAGATATCTAGCTTACATACATGATTAGTTAAGTAGCCGCGTGTAGAATACAGTTGCCTGAAATTTTCATTTTCCCCACTAAATATCAATATTATTTTTGCATGCATGCGACCAGTGCCATTTCTATCAAGTACTGCTAACTTTTCTCTTTTGTATATAATCTTAACAGCTTACAAGGATAGAACTTATGCATTCCAAAGGATACTTGCATAGAGACATAAAACCTGACAATTTCCTAATGGGTCTTGGTCGGAAAGCAAATCAGGTACTTGGTGTGGTGCACTAAAGCTCCATGTTAAGTTGTTAATGTGCTGAACAATCTTGTCAATGATATCCCTGCATGTGATTATCAGGTCTACGTAATTGATTTTGGACTTGCAAAAAGATACCGGGATTCTACTACGAATCGACATATCCCTTACAGGTACATATATTTCTGAAGATGCATTTTTTTGTAAAAGATGGTACTATAGGTTGACTTGTGTACTACTGTTGAACTAAACGCAATTCTGCTTGCCCAGAATTGATATAAGCAGTTAGCTTATCCAATACTTATTATCTGTTGTCAACTCTGTTACCCCTACTCTGCCTTTTGGTGTCATGGAAATCATATTTATAGTGGTAGTCGCTGAGTTGGACCTGTGACACATCATGGCCTCCACCTTATGACCTATGGCTGTAATTTCAATCGGTGGCTCCCATGTGGACATGTGGTACTTGGCCACAAGTACTTTGCTCTTTACTATGTGGGAATGTTCCTCACAATATTTTACTAATTTAGTCTTATAGGTTCCATCAACAATATGCCTTTCGCTACCATAATATCTTGTTTGATCACATACCACTCTGCATCATATAGTGTAATGGCTTCTCGAAAAGGACAATATAAATTATTTCCAGAATTTCCCTTTTTTGTTATTTTTATTGCCTGATCATACGGGTTTTCATCGTTCTTCTCTTCTACTCCCTCTGTTCGAAAATACTTGACGTGGTTTTAGTTTAAATTTTAACTAAAACCACATCAAGTATTTCTGAATGGAGGTAGTACTTATTAAGAATGCATGAGTACCTTGCAATTGGCCTCCTTGTTCATGATCTTTGATCAGCCATTTAATATAAAACTGCTGCTTGTAGGGAACATAAGAACTTAACTGGCACTGCACGTTATGCAAGTAGCAACACTCACCTTGGAATTGGTAAGTTACGACCAGTTGGTTGCTTGTCAACTCATCTTTTAGATTTGATTTTAATCATTTTGTTTCATTTACTGGCAGAACAAAGTCGACGGGATGATTTGGAATCTCTTGGTTATGTTCTCTTATATTTTCTCCGAGGAAGGTAGGCTTACACGACGGCTCTGTGGAACTGCTGTGTTGCTTATGAGCACAGCATCTGGGATGCAGTTTGTTTGAAAACACATGCGAATAAGAGTGCAATTCAACTTTTTAAAAGATATGTAAATAGGCATCATATCCTAATCTAAGCAGTTTCAAGGACCCACTTTTCAAAAATCTATAACTTTCTTCACACTTTTAGATACTCTAGCAGTCCATCTGTAGGCATGAACTGATGTTGGTCAGCTCAAAATGGGCCTTGTAGCACAGGATATTATATCTATGCTTGTTTGGGCTGCATCTTACAATTATTTCCCTAGAACAAACTGTAAATATGAAACCCCTCATTACAAAACAGACTTGCTACTTTCATCTGTACATTTTCCTAAGTAGATGCTATTTGGAAAAGATGACTATATGCCACATCAATGCGCACATAACATTTGTGCAGCTAGTTAATGGAAATCCACTATATCTCAAGTTCCACCAGAATGTTTTTTCAAATATGTGCCTTCTCCATGACATGCTTCCAAGTATCTTCTTTTTGTGGGAAATGTAATAGTGTTTGATACCAATCTCAAATTAGTTTAGGTATAATATCAAAGCTATCAGAACTGTGAGGTATATTATCCATTTAGTTAGTTTCATCTAATTATTTTGGTATGATTGCTGTGTGCAGTCTCCCCTGGCAGGGACTAAAAGCTGCAACGAAAAAGCAGAAGTATGAGAAGATATGTGAGAAAAAGATTTCGACACCTATTGAGGTTTATATCAGAGAAGCATATCAAACCAAGGTTCAGAAAGAACATCTACTTTTATATCCGTAGCTGAATTTTCTTATTTGTCAGGTGTTATGCAAATCCTGTCCGGTAGAATTTGCATCTTACTTCCACTACTGCAAGTCGTTGACATTTGATCAGCGGCCTGATTATGGATTCGTGAAGCGCCTTTTCCGAGACTTATTTGACCGCCAAGGTATTCCTTCATCAAGTAGTAGTACTACATAGTACTCCCGCCACCGAAATATAGTGCCTATTTTTTTTTCAAAGTCAAATTTCGCAAACTTTGACAAAAGTTATTGAAAAAATATCTACATCTACAATACCAAATACATATCATTAGATGCATCATGAGATATATTTTCATATTATATTTACATGATATTGTAAATTTAGATATGTTTTCCTATAAAAATGATCAAATTTTACGAAGTTTGACTTTATAAATAAATATATGCATATTATGGAACTTAGGGAGTATATAGTATATACCATGTATGCATTTTAACAGTTACTACCTCAATTTGGAAATAGATGGCATTTTAGAAAGCTTGCAGCACAGTTAACTATAGTTCAAAACCAATCAATAGAAAAGCTATATAGATTGATTAGATGCAAATGGTACCATTAGCTTTGTCATGAAAATTTGTTTATATCTTAAGTATTCACAAAAGGTAATGGTTAAAATTGCATACTAGATATTATGGAAAGTAGAAATTCATGTAATTTGGAACAGAGGAGTAAATTGTTTCAGCAGATCCTATCTGAGTTCTTAATTTGCATATTATCATTCAATGTTCTGCTCATCTTGGAACAGGTTATGATTTTGATTATGTCTTTGACTGGACTGTTTTGAAATATAAACAAGGCCAAAAGATGATCTTATCTGAGTTCTTAATTTGCATATTATCATTCAATGTTCTGCTCATCTTGGAACAGGTTATGATTTTGATTATGTCTTTGACTGGACTGTTTTGAAATATAAACAAGGCCAAAAGACCCAGGTACTTCATCACGGGTTAAAATATTTAAGCTTCATTGCAAGTACTTTTACAGTAAATTTCAGTTTGCACTGAATTTACCATTCATTAGTCTTGGATTGTTTATGATGTCATTTGATCTTACACCAGAACTCCCCTCCTACTCCTCCAGGTCTCTTTTGCTATAGCTATGATTATTCTTAAGCAACGATACTCTTTTTGTGACAAATGCTTTTCAAAATGAAATTCCTGTATCATGTTCAAATGGCATCTCATGTTCTTACGTAAATATATTTAGTTTATGAATATTTAGTTTGAATGAAACCTATCACCCAATGTTCAGTGATTCAGAACAATTCTTTATCTACTATATATCAGCATAGTGCAACTTTAATGTCTATATCTGACAAACTTACTTTCCGTAGCATGTTCCTGAGGCAACCATTACCCGAGCAACGCCAACACAAAAACGAGCAGGTAACATAGCTTTTGCACCTTTTCATAAACATATAAAAAAGTGTATTTGGATTATCATATAACTTGAGAGCTAGCCATTGTTAGCTAAATAGAAAAGAAATACCCCAAACAACTTTTCTCTGTTGCAAAGAGAGGTATATACTCTAGGAATCATGGGCTTGCTATACTGTGGGCCTAAGCTATAAATATGTCATCGGAAGCACTATGTGTGGCTAGAGAACAAACAGAGACGTGTCAATCAGACTAGCAAGTACCTAATCCATTGTGGGAAAGAGTGACCAAGCAGCTTGGTGCCACTAATCTCAAACTCCTCCTTGAGGCCCATCGCAGACTGAAACGTAAAGGTTCGATGCTCATGCTTGTCCTGAGACATGCAACATCACATCCAGAACAACGCATTGGAGTCAGCAGGATAAGTTGGGTAGTAATGCGAGTGAAAACTCCACAGTAATCCTCTATGCAAAGATTGTGCAAACTTTGTGGTAAGAAAAGTGAAGGGCTCCATTTAGTTGAATCTATCGCTTCTCAAAATACTTCCGTATCTCCTTTTCAGTAGAGTGATACCTTACACTCATCCTAATTCCTAAGTGAAGGACATCATTGAGAATCAAAGCACCGATGACCTTAGCATCATCATTTTGCCTTTTTGTGGCTTCATCTTCCTAGATCAAATGGTCATCGAGATTGACAGCCCTTACAACTGTCTTGACCGAGAATGCCCATTCTCTGTAGCCGGAGGCATCTCTTTTTCCATGATAGCTGCAACAAAAGGCACCAAGGACCAAGCTAAACTCTTTCCACAGTCAAACAACTAGGGCGTGTTTGGTTCATTGGCTTGCACCTGCATTGCATCCACCGTGCAATTTTCAAAGTGTTTGGTAGACTGCATGTCTTTTTGGGCCAGGCCCAACAGATGCAAAATAGACCCCCCAACCAGGCTGAGCTCGCACGCAAGTTTCCTTCGTATCCGCGAGCCTGCACGAGCGCACGCCGCCCCCGCACCAACTCGAGCGGTTTCCTCACCACATCCCACGCCCCAGCAGTGGATCTCGCCGCTGCCGCCACCGCCCCCGCCGCCGTTCTCGCCTTCTCCACCACCGTGCTGGCCGCCACTGTGCTCGCCTTCTCCACCGCCGTGCCGCCATGCTCGCCTTCTCCATCGCGGTGGTCTCAACATGCTGGGCGCCGCCGCCGTGCTCGCCTTCTCCACCGCCTGCCTGCTCCTCCCCTACCTTCTCCTCCTCGCAAAGCTCGACTTCCTGCACCGCCCCGGTTAGCATGACCCGGCCAAGCCCCGGCAAGGCCGACCCGGCCGCATGCCTCGTCCTCGTCGCGGACACCATGGAGGTCACCGCCGCTTTCCTGCTACTATGTTCTTGCCGGCCACCAAGTCCTAGATCCCATTTGCCAGGAAAAAAACTGCGTCTCGTACAGCCATGGTACAAGCTCACCAAACATCCATCTGGGCTAAACTTTGCATCGGCTCAACCAGGCTAGCCCCACCCAAGCTCCTTCATGCAATGCATCCTGGATGCATCCAGGAAACCAAACACGCCCCTAGTTGTCAGCAACAACTAGCACAAGCGGCCAAACAATCAACCAAATTTGTCTCCACCAGCCAACTCGGCTCAGACAAATAGCAACACTAGGAGCTAAACAAACAACAACGGCGACAGATTGGTGAGGGTCAGCAGCAGCAAATCCATGATAGAGCAGCAGTAGAAGATTTGTGAGGGGGCAGCAGAAGATTCACGAGGGAGCAGCAGCAACAGATCGTTAAAGAAAAGTAGACATAAGCAGCATGGAAAACAGCATGTTTACATACAGTGTTGACAGCAGGCCGTATGCGAACAAAACATGGGAGACCGGCCAGCACCACGAGAGAGACGCGATCAGGATTGCCATGAGCTTGACAGGAAGGATCTGGGAGCAGCAGTGCTTATATCATGTCCTCTAAATAGAGGAAATGCCCAAATCGACTTCCTCTATTGCAAATAGAAGTATATACACCCTAGGGTACATGGGCCTTATGGGATTATGGGTCTAAGCTGTATATACAAATGATATGAACATGAGCAGTACTCTTATAACACCAATCAATGAGAACCATCTATCTTGTGTAGGATTTTCGAGTAAAATGTTGTTTTATGTTACTTTTAAAGCATCACTCTGATCCTACAATCGGAAATAAAGTGATTAGATATAATGATTTTGACTTCGAATGGAGTGGAAATGGTATAGTTGCTTATTGTGTCACTTTTCTTAAGTACTAACATACGGTGCTTGCTTCGTTTTTTAGCTGCATTTTGCTGTTAGTAGATCAGAATAGAGATTCTGCCACATAATATTTGATGAAATTGACTACAATATTGATCTCTTATCTTACCTTATGACTAACAGGTGTAAATGGCGATGTCCATCCAAACGAAGCCCATGAACAGATGGAGTCGAGCCATATGACCGGGTCAGCTGCACAGTTACAGGTGAAATTCAAAACTGAGAGAGATCCCTACGCTAGCATGCATCATACGAGTTGCTAACATTTCGTGATCAGTTTGTTTATTACTTATTTTATTAATTGAAAATAATAATCTCCACTTGTTCAGTCAGAAGATATTCAGTTTTTTACCACTGCATATTCTGCATTAGTTTAATTATTAGTGTAGTCCACTGTTTATAGTTTTACTCTATAGTTGTTCAAGTGTGCTGCATGCTTGTGTAGAACTTACTGGTGTTCTCAGAAATTCTAAGTAGAATTTACTCTGCTAAAGGTTTCATGTTCACTAAGCATAATTATTTCTTATTTTGTTCTCAAACAGGCACCAATATGCATTCCATTTTGAATTAAGAAAGTATCAAAATGATGCAATCATCATATATTTCATAGCATGTGGTGTATATAATGTATTGCTTAAGTAGTTACTTTATGACATGGTTGATCTAATCAGGGACAGAATATGGCTGCCAGTGCCAGAAATGAAAACGCGACATCATCTGTTGCTCTACCTGGTGTGCCGGGAAAAAATGACGGGGATTCAAGACATATAGTGCGTATTGACGCTTTTCATCAAAATCAGGGTTTTGGCAGCAATACTGGCTCACCTAGCGCTTGTTTTCTGACATTTCCGCAAAATGCCCCAGCAAGGTGATAGGTAAACTTCTAACAGCATTGCTAGTCTTGTACAACTTTTAGGACTAGACTCTTGTTCTTAAACGCAGTAGCTCTAATGAATTTCTGTTGCTATACAGGTCACCTCTCTTGTGGAGCTAGCAATGAGGAAATGCTCAACTCGACTCCATTTCTTCTAGAGTGGTCAGATTCAAGCATCACAAAATTAATTCAAACATCTTGATGCCTAATGCATGTTACAGAGATGGCCACAGATGCATTCGATTATGATGGTACCTGCTAATTATGATGCAAGGTTTGATTGCTGCTGCGTAGGATGCTCCAGCAGTTTCTCAGACTCTGGCTCAAGACATATCGTACTCACAGTCATGAATGACATGTAAATAGTTCATATGTTTAGAGAGATGACATGGGCAGAATGCAATAGTTATGATGTGGGTTCATTCAGCATCTGCTATATATCTGATATATACATGTTGTGATAAGGTTGTTTCTTGAATTTTGCGTCATGTTCGGGAATATTTCAGCATTAGGTACTGAAGAAGCCAGATAACATAACAGGGGGGCAGTACACTCATCTTAAGTTGATTGTTTCTGCATGGAAATCGGCAGAGTTTCCAATAGGTTATTAATAACTCAAATATTTACTTTGGGAATCACGTGTTGAGTTTCTCATAGATATAATTCATATAGGAGTACTTAGCAGAGCATATTTTTGCTAACAAGGCTCGAAAGCAACCAAGCCAAAGGGAGATCTCTAGATGAAGCTGGTATATTCTCCTCGTTCCTATTTGTGCACTATTAATTGCTAAGTGCCAATTTTCCTTTTCATCTTTAGACGACCAGTATTTTTCTTGTATATTTGAAGAAATATATTAGATCAGAAACTATATTTGTACGTCTGTTAGTTAAAAACTGGAGATGCTTTTGGAGTTGTTTTGCTTCCCGTCGGTTCCCGATTAATAGCAGAACTACGGATGAGGAAGGAAGGCCTTTGGATCATAATAAAGGGCTGATCATGGCAAGCACAGCACACGTACAGTAATAGAAGAACTGCAGAGGAGCCGAACCATTGGATCTGAGTTCTTGCTCTCGGATGCATATGAAGATCTACAGAAAAAACAAAATATTTAAACTTTTTTATGCCAAACATTGATGAAAGTTTTACCAGCTCACAATTCTTTTGCTGAAAAACATTTTTTTTGGCCCAGACCTACAAGAATGGTTTTTAGCATGAAAATTTATGGATTGATAAAACTTTCATCGATGTTTTTTTTCTAAACTGATGGTTCATCCGGGTGCATAAGCACGTGGGATCTATACAACACTTACGCCTCTGGATCAAAAAAACACTTCCGCCTCGATTTCATGTATGTTGTTATTTGCAGCTTGTACTTATTTTGTTTTAGTTAGGGAGCTTCGGTGAACCTAATTTTGCAGCATTTGGTGTAGGATATGTAATTTGCAGTTTGCTGAGTTTTTTTTCCACAAATCGAAGGGGCAAGCTCCATAGCCTGAAAAGCATTACAAGCTTATTTTACAAAGAAGAATCACACGGGTACGATTGCATGTGCGGATAGGTATAGTTGCCACGAGAAAGCATCCACTTTGTCATGGGGCTTGGGGAGGCGGTGTGACCAGAGGTCAAGGTCTTCAATGTCATTTTGTTGTGGTTTTTGCACTTGTTGCATCGCATAGTTGTTTATCTTGCTTAGCACAAGTTAACGGTGCACATAGTTGAGCCTAGTATATTTAGGTTTTGTGCTTGACAACTGATGGCTTCTCGCCCCTCGTTGGTTATCCCAAGTGAAAGGTTTGAGATGCAGTGTAGCAGCAAGTTTCCCTCGATGAAGATACCAAGGTTATCAAACCAGTAGGACTCAGGAGATACAAGTAGATGGCAACGTCGCCAGAAATTGCTTCCTGACTAGGGTGTTGTCGTGGACCTGCACACAACAACAAATAACTTTGCTTCCAACGAGTACAGAGGAGTTGTCAATTCCTCCGGCCTTGTCGTTTACAAAGGATCAACGCAAGAGATAAAAGGTGCAAAGGAAAGTAAAAGCTAAAAGTAAGTTGAGGGTGTGAACAATAATGTGAAAATGGACCGGGGTCCCGTGATTTTCACTAGTGATGTCTCTCTCCCAAAAGACGATAAAAGTGCTAGCGAGGTAAACAAATCACAGTTGGGCAATTGACAGGATTATGAAGGCACCGCAATGCTAACTATGCTGCAAAGAAAGGAAGGACTCAAAAGCAATGGGCAGTACGCCAAGGTAAGTAGACCGAAATCCACCTGCATCTACTACGAATCATCCACCTTGAGATATCTATCCAGAACATCTCGCCGGTATTAAGTTGCGAATCCCACCCAAAGTGTAAACTCAAAGCAACATACAACTGCATTAAAAGAACTTTGCGTAAAGTAAACAATCTTTGCACCCGTAGGTACAAGCACTGTTGTTTTATCCCTGGTGGCAACAGCACATCCCCTAGTCTCATGTTTCTGTCACTCAAGCTAGACATCAAGGGGCTGAACCCACAATCGAGCATAACGCTCTCTCTTGGAGTTGCAAATAAAATACTTGGCCAAAGCAAATACCGCAACAGAGAACATGCAAGAATTTACTCAAGAACAAAATATAAAAGAGAAGAACTAAATATATTACTCATCACAATCTGAACATAGTCTCATAATCCATCAGATCCCAACAAACTCAGCATAGCAACAACAGAAATTACATAGATGCCTCGATCATGTGAGGCAGCTCACGAGGACTCGAAAGTGGAAGCACAAAGGGGGGAAAGATTCATCACATAGTTACTGGTCACGTACCCATGGTCCAAGGGGGACTACTCACGGTACATCTGGGAGGCGTCCATGGCTATGGATGGTCTCCCGGAGGGGGTTCCTCTTTTCGGCAGGGTGCCAGGGCAGCTTCTCCAGGCAGCCCCGATCTTGAAACGGCGGCGGCGGCGGCGGCGGTACAGAGGGGAGTTCGCGAGAAAGAGATCGATATTAGGGGTTTCCACCCCGAGGGGTAAACATAGGCGAAGGGGGCGTCGAGGGGACCCACGAGGCAGTCAGGAGGGTCCCTGGCGCGGCCCAGGGTGGGGCCGCACCACCTGCCCTCCTGGCTGCCTGGTGGTGGCCCCCCTTCCCTCTCTCGGTGATTCCGAAAGCTTCTGTTGCGCTGATTTTTTATATATTTTTCCCGAAATTTTTGGAGCACTTTTAATGGCCGGAAAACCTGAAATACAAAAACAGCAGAAAACAGAAACTGGCAACTGGGTGCACTAAGTTAATAGGTTAGTCCAAATAGGTTCAAAAGTGTATGAAAGTTCAAGCAAAACATGGCAAAGTCACACAAAACATGCATGAAGCAAGCAGAAATTATATATACGTTTGGGACGTATCAACATCCCCAAGCTTAATTCCTGCTCGTCCTCGAGTAGGTAAATGATAACAAGCATAATTTCTGTGGTGACATGCCACACAACCAAATAAGGACTTTTAAGTAAAGCAATCAAAGCATGCAATTCAATTCAAGTCTTAATAAGCAAGAGTCTATATTAGCATTGACACAAGTAACAAAAGAACAAAAGGTGCAAGAGCTCTCGCTGTCCGTGACTCGAATGTCTCCAAATGGTGTTTGTGTGCAAGCAAGGGACTGGGAAGAAAGAGAAAAAAGAGTGTTGAGAACAACTATCTACTAAAGTTTCACACTTGGTCTCCTTTGGATTCTTATCTGGACTCGTCCCCAGACCACTAGCCAGGTACAAGTCAAACTGATCCACTCCCTTTCGACATTTTGAGCACTCATGCAATGGATGAGCGTGAGCAAGAAAGTTGACACCTAAAAGGCGAAACAGAAAGAAGGTGGAGGAGGAAGACAAAAAGGTGTGAAAGGCTCACATCAATGAGGACAATCATAGGCGAGAGAAGGCCATATGATAGATATGATGTGAGGAGTAGGGATTGCCATACAACAGATGCACATGTGAGCTAAAAGCTCTCCAAGGGAACTAGTGGGGTGCATCTAACTTGCTTGCTCAAGAATACCTAGAGCTCGTTCGAGGAGGCTCATCATTGGAATATACAAGCCAAGTTCTATAGTGTAAAGGGTCCCCACATAGCTATATGCATGATGATGATCTCTATGGAGTACAAGGGATAGAAGATGAAGTACTAGTGTGGATCTCTCAAAAGGAATAGTAGTACGCCCCCTTCTCTCTTTTTATTTATTTATTTTTTCTCTTTTCTCTTTTATTTTTTATTTTTTTGGTGGCCTCAATGGCTCTTTCTATTTAACTCTCATTTTTCCTCTTTGGGATCTTTTCCTCAATTTAGGGCAATAATCTATATTTTACAAGAATATAAGAGATCTTTCACACTTTACAAAGGTACTCACATAAAGAAAATGTAACTATCATGATGCAAATGTATGCCTCTGCCAGGGTAGCAGGATATGCAATGATACTAGCGCGTCATGTAGCAATGATTAGGGCAAGGCCCAACTAGCATGCGGCTCATCGATCAAGCAAGTAGCATGTATGACATGAAGATCAAGTCATGAGAAGGTGGATGTTGCATGGCAATGTATCTCGGAAAGGCTATGGAAATGCCTTGTAGGTAGGTATGGTGGCTGTTTTGAGGAAAGATATAAGGAGGCTTATGATGACAGAGCGTATCATGCCAAGGGTTTGGATGCACCGGCAAAGTATGCGCCAACTCTCGAGGTGAGAAAGGGAAATGCACGGTACCGAAGAGGCTAGAAAAAGTATAGGTGGGTGGAAGTGTCAACTTTCGAATACTCACATTAGTCCGAAGAACTCATGCACTTATTATCGGTAACTCTCAATCTAATCAGGAGGTTCACAAAGAGACAGGTACCCCGAGGAGGAGTGTATGGGGGTTTGGTTATCCTTGCGCATCCTCGACTCATGGTACGTGAGTGTACTCTAATATTCGAACCCTCCAGAGGTTAGTGATCCATCTAGTAGCTAGAGTTCTCAACAGGGGTTTTTTGGTTTTTGAAAAATACACGGATTGTCCAAAATATGACATCTATCACTAATAGGCAAGAGCTCTTGACACCATAAGTTCAAACATTACTCTAGTCAATACCTCAAAACTATTACAAGTTACTACTACAAAGAGAACACAACTTTAACTACCTACTTTCAGTCAAGACACAGAACTCAGTGCAACAGGAAAACTCTCTAACAAGATAAAACATGCAACCTATAGAAAGTTCAACCTAAGACAAAAGAAAAGCTCTAGAAAAACTAAAGCACTACAACTAAACAGAACAGCAGCTAAGAAAAGAAAAAGAACAGCTCACAGCTAAAAGAATAAGCATGCAAATCCTATGAGGAGTTCTAGTTCAAGCGGAGCGTGTTTCTCTTCCACAAAAAGAGTAAGTTGGGGTCTAACTTGTTACTACAGCAAAGAAAGCAAAACAAACCTAGAAAAGTAAAGAGCGAGACGCTCCAAGCAAAGCACATAACACATGAAGTGATAAAAATATAGTGCAACGAGGGACAAACTGATGATTGTTGATGAAGAAGGGGATGCATCGGGGGCATCCCCAAGCTTAGACGCTTGAGTCTCCTTGAATATTTATTGGGGGTGCACATGGGCATCCCCAAGCTTGAGCGTTTGACACTCCAAGATCTTCTTTTATCATCTTCTATCGCACACTTGAAAACTCCCTTCATACATAACTCATTGTAGACTAATTAGAGAGGTTAGTACCCTACTAAAATAATTTTTCCTCTACTGAAAATAAAGATAATCTTGAAGAGATACTGTTTCTCAAGATTTCCAAAAAGTTTTTGCAAAGAAAAAGCAAGCTTAAGGTTTGCAAAAGTAAGGAGAGACAAAATGTGACAGAATCTGTGAAAACAGAACAGCAGATAGAAACGAATTTGTTAGGGGTACTTCTGCCACTCAAATCAAAAAACTCAGAACATACGGAAGTTTCGTAATTGTATAGAGCACGCTGTGTAAAAATTTCAGCTCAAATAGATGAACTGAGATTTTTCTGTGATTTTTCTGGTCATGAGGACAGAATCTGTTTTCTGGACAGCATGTCACAACTTTTACTTCCCTTGCCGTATGAGGCTATAAAAGGCACACAGCTTGAAAATTAAAGATACAATGATGTTGCTACAGTAGTAACAATCATCAAGACCACTAAGAACAGAAGAAAATCAAAAAGAAAAACCTAAATTCGTTGCGGGCTGCCTCCCGAAAGCTCTTCTTTAAAGCCATTAGCTAGGCATAAAGATTATAGAAGATGATCTCACAAGAATAAGAATTTTGAAGCAAAAGAGAGCATCAAGAAGAAAATATGAAACACATTTAAGCCTAACCCACTTCCTATGCATAGGCATCTTATAAGAAAATAAATCAAAGAAGCACAAAGTGACAAGCATAGGAAGGTGGAAAAAGAACAACTTCAAAACTTTCAACATGAAGAGAGGTGTTTTTGTAACATGGAAGTTTCTACAACCAAACTTTCCTCTCTCAAAGTAATTTTCAGTAGCATCATGAACAACATCAAGAATATAATCACATAAATCATGTTGTTCATGACCTACAAGCACACGTGTATTGTTTTCAACACGGTTTTTAGGATGATAAGATAGATGCAACCCATCACATTGAGCCTTGATAATAGCAAAATTCTCCGGAGTTGGAGATTTCAAAAGGATAATAGGGCAATCAAGTGTGGGTGCAATAGCAACAATTTCATGCTTAACATAAGGAACTATAGCAAGTTCATCTTTGTAAGCATCATCCATAGTGGCATCATGGCCATCAACAAAGCAAGTATCAAAATCATCAGAAAGGGATGTATCAAGTGAGTCCTCGGAATCATAGGACTCCTCATCATAGCAATCATTAGCCTCTTCTCGGGCAGCAAACATTCTATTTTTAAAATCATCAATATAAGCATTGGAAGTATAATTCTCAAAGCAATAAGCAAGAACAACAAAGTTTTCAGACTTGTGAATAGTATCGTAATACTTTTCAATCAACGAAGCAATCTCATAAGCACCTTTAAAAGCAACAAACTCTTCAATCTTTTCAACATCAAAGTAATCATAAAAACCTTTGGCATAAGAAGATAGGATCTCATTTTCATTAAACTCACATTGGAAAGTAAGGTGCTTACGCTCTATATTAGAGCAGCAAGTAAAATCATAAATGTGGCATAAAGATTCAGCATAGCAATAAGAAACTTGTATTTGATCCCATAAGTGTTTCCCTTTCTGAGATAGGCGGTGCCGCGTATAATGAGCATGCTCATCCAATGATTTTCCCTCAACCAAGTCGGTTGGGTTTTTAGCGCGAGCACAAATTGATCGAAGACGAGCCAAGTGAAACATGTCCATCCTACCATATTTGGGTGGTTCCACACCCATGGTGAAGATAGCATTAGTAGGTATTTTTGGTATTTTTGATAAAGGACACAAAAGTAAAAACTGACAGGTAAAATAACAAGACTAAAACGCAAAGATAAAAGATAGTGTGCAACTCCCCTATCTTGTAGAATTGAGTCCCCGGCAACGGCGCCAGAAATTTGCTTGATGGCTTCTCGCCCCTCGTTGGTTACCCCAAGTGGAAGGTTTGAGATGCAGTGAAACAGCAAGTTTCCCTCGGTGAAGATACCAAGGTTATCGAACCAGTAGGACTCAGGAGATACAAGTAGGTGGCAACGTCGCCAGAAATTGCTTCCTGACTAGGGTGTTGTCGTGGACCTGCACACAGCAACAAATAACTTTGCTCCCAACGAGTACAGAGGAGTTGTCAATTCCTCCGGCCTTGTCGTTTACAAAGGATCAACGCAAGAGATAAAAGGTGCAAAGGAAAGTAAAAGCTAAAAGTAAATTGAGGGTGTGAACAATAATGTGAAGATGGACCAGGGTCCCGTGATTTTCACTAGTGATGTCTCTCTCCCAAAAGACGATAAAAGTGCTAGCGAGGTAAACAAATCACAGTTGGGCAATTGACAGGATTATGAAGGCACCGCAATGCTAACTATGCTGCAAAGAAAGGAAGGGCTCAAAAGCAATGGGCAGTACGCCAAGGTTAGTAGACCGAAATCCATCTGCATCTACTACGAATTATCCACCTTGAGATATCTATCCAGAACATCTCGCTGGTATTAAGTTGCGAATCCCACCCAAAGTGTAAACTCAAAGGAACAGACAACTGCATTAAAAGAACTTTGCGTAAAGTAAACAATCCTTGCACCCGCAGGTACAAGCACCGTTGTTTTATCCCTTGTGGCAACAACACATCCCCTAGTCTCATGTTTCTGTCACTCAAGCTAGACATCAAGGGGCTGAACCCACAATCGAGCATAACGCTCTCTCTTGGAGTTGCAAATAAAATACTTGGCCAAAGCAAATACCGCAACGGAGAACATGCAAGAATTTACTCAAGAACAAAATATAAAAGAGAAGAACCAAATATATTACTCATCACAATCTGAACATAGTCTCATAATCCATCAGATCCCAACAAACTCAGCATAGCAACAACAGAAATTACATAGATGCCTCGATCATGTGAGGAAGCTCACGAGGACTCAAAAGTGGAAGCACAAAGGGGGGAGAGATTCATCACATAGCTACTGGTCACGTACCCATGGTCCAAGGGGGACTACTCACGGTACATCCAGGAGGCGTCCATGGCTATGGATGGTCTCCCGGAGGGGGTTCCTCCTTCCGGCAGGGTGCCGGGGCAGCTTCTCCAGGCAGCCCGATCTTGAAACGCCGGCGGCGGTGGTACAGAGGGGAGTTCACGAGAAAGAGATCGATATTAGGGGTTTCCACCCCGAGGGGTAAATATAGGCGAAGGGGGGCGTCGAGGGGACCCACGAGGCAGTCAGGAGGGTCCCTGGCGAGGCCCAGGGTGGGGCCGCGCCACCTGCCCTCCTGGCTGCCTTGTGGTGGCCCCCCTTCCCTCTATTGTTGATTACGAAAGCTTCTGTTGCGCTGATTTTTTATATATTTTCCCGGAATTTTTGGAGCACTTTTAATGGCCGGAAAACCTGAAATACAAAAACAGAAGAAAACAGAAACTGGCAACTGGGTGCACTGATTTAATATGTTAGTCCAAATAGGTTCAAAAGTGTATGAAAGTTCAAGCAAAACATGGCAAAGTCACACAAAACATGCATGGAGCAAGCAGAAATTATAGATACGTTTGGGACGTATCAACAACTTAAACACTGGTTTTATTCCGCATTTGTTCAAGCCTAGTTCGTAATTTTTGTAAAATACCTATTCACCCCCCTATAGGCGACATCCTGAAAGGACGTGGATGTCGCCTAAAGGGGGGGGGTGAATAGGCGCTTAAAATAATTACGGTTTAGGCTTGAACAAATGAGGAATAAAACTTAGTGTTTAATTTTCCAAGCAAGAAACCTAAATAACTTAGGCTCGACTATGTGCGCCAACAACTTATACTAAGCAAGATAAACAACTATGTGATAGCAAGATATATAACAAGAGCACTATGGCTATCACAAAGTAGGTGCACAAGTAAATAGGTTGACTAGATGTGCAACAAGGTGAAGAACCTATGGGACAAGCAATGCAGCAATAATATGAGCAAGCACAAGATAAAAAGGTAATAAGCTTGCTCAAAGTAAAGGTAGAGATAACCGCAAGTGGAGCCGATGGAGACAAGGATTAGTTACCGAAGTTCCTTCTCTTGTGAGAAGTACTTCTCCGTTTGAAGAGGGTGTAGAACACAATGCTCACACGAAGCCAACGAGGGCCACCCTATTTCTCCTCACGCTCTCACCAATGCAAGATGCCGTGATTCCACTATAGGACGCTTGAGGGCGGTCACCGAACCCATACAAATGGCGACCCTTGGGGGCGGTCACTGAACCCGTACAAATGCTCGAGGCTATCTCCACAACCAAATTGTAGCCTCCCGTAGCGTCCGAAGCTTTACACCACAATGGTTGAGCTCCACAACAACAAGATACACCCAAGAGGAACAAGCTCTAGAGTGCCAATGCACCCAGCTCTAGAGTGTCAATGCACTCAAGAGTAACTATCTTCTCAACTTCACTTACTACAATGAATCCTCGGAGAGAACTCAAATCGATGAACCAAATTCAATGGCAAGAGCACACGAAGTGCTCAAGTCCCCCACTCTCAAATCCCACCAAAGCAACAAAAGCTATGAAGGAAAATGAGAGGAAGAACAAGGAGAACACCAAGAACTCCAAGATCTAGATCCATAAGATTCTCCTCACTTAGAGGAGATATGGCTTGGTGGAGAATATAGATCTAGATCTCGTCTCTATTTTTCCTCAAAAAGGAGCAAGAATCATGGGACAAATAGAGAGAAATCAAGCTCAAAGAGGTCAACAATGGGGGGAAGAACTTGCACAAAACCGGTCAGGACAAAGGAAGAAGAAGACCCCTTTTATAGGTCCCCATGAAAACAGCCGTTGGAAGCCCACCAACCATGATACTACCGCACAGGGAGCAGTACTACTGCCCCACGGTACTACCGAAGCCCTAGTGCCGTGCCTACAACTGTTGAGTACAGAAGTTTTACGGTAGTAGGCGCGGTACTAGTCTACGGTACTACCGTGGAGCGGTACTACCGCACGAGGCGCGGTACTTGTCGGGGGATGGATCAAGCCCATAACCCGGCATTAGATCTATGGGCCGACTCACCTACAAAAGGCCCACAAAGGAAGACCCGGCCCAGGGCCGGCTGCGCCAAGAAAGAAGATCGAAGCCGTAGAAGGAATTCGACTTATCTTGTATAGCTCGTAGCATATTTTGTAAAGTAGAATAGGAATCCACCTCGTGTCTGAGTCGGCCTCACGGAATCCCGGGACCCGGTGCCTTTATAAGCCGAGGTCCATGGGATCCAGGGTCAAGAACAATCTCAATTCAAGATAGACTAGACACTTTTCAGCGTAACCTAGATCACCTCAAGATCAAGGTTGCGAATCGATTCCCTTGTAATCGACCAACCGACTCTTCTTTCGAGAGTCGGAACCCATAATAATAAGAAGAAGGAGTAGGCTTTTACCCCGAGAAAAAGAGGGGCTGAAACTTGGGTAAATCGCCGAGTCTCTTGTCCATGTCGACTCTCTCCACGAAATCGCCTCGCAGCAAAGGTCCCATGCTAAGTTTGACTCTACGGACATCTGCCGTGACTTTCCCATGACAGTTGGCGTCCACCGTGGGGCCTGCACTTGCAGGCGTTGAGATTCTGGAGGGAGATCTGAAAGGCATGAAAGGGTCCGTTGCTGTACGGATCGCCAGAAACCGGCACGAAAAGATCTGCATCGACGATTCGACTTGGGGCCCTGAAGCCGATTCCATCGAATCAGGATATCGGGTCCAGATCGGATCTATCCACATCTTCCTCGGCCAAACTGAAAGAGCGGAACCGGAACCGGATCCTGAAGCTTTCACGGAGACCTCGAGCCAGCGTTCCACCATGCCTTACGGCCTGAAAAATGCAGCAGTCACCTATCAGCAAATACGCGACTTTCAAGGTATGAGTCGGCCAAACACTACCCCCCACAATGCCTTCATAGGATTTATTGGCGGGTCCCCAGAGACGGAACACGCCGTTGAGATCCCGAGTCACGGCGACACAGAAAATCTTCCCGATACCGACTCATACCAAGAAGAGGATCAGTATGAAGACACTAGGTCGATTCGATCCGTTAAAAAGGTGGACTCGGATCTAACCCGGAAGAGTACAATCCAGATTCTCCCTACCTCATAACCCCTCGGGAAGAAGCCGTCTACACTACAGACGCTCGCGGACGACGACACTCCTCAGAAGATAGGAGCCCAGCTTATGAAAATTACAAAGCCGATGACATCCAGAATCCATCAGACGACTCAGACACGCGAACTACCAATGTATGGCAGCGACTGAGTCGAAACAGAAATGACTCTGATCAGGAACTAGAGGAATATCAGGAAAAAATCACTAGGCTGCAACAAGAGATAGTTTGGGAACATCAAAACCTCGCAGAAACTCAAGACCGACTCTCATAGCAATTACAGCACAACAACCCCAAGGAGTCGGTAAGTTACCGACTTACACCTATAACCAACGCATTAAAGCGCATAAAGGAAGTAGCCGAAGACCTGAGGGGGCTTGTAGATGCTGTCGTTAGCTATGCCGAGTCCAATGAAGCTAGATACGGGGGAATCCCAAGCCAAAGCCGGACGCGCAATGAGAAGCGTAGACGCCACCTGCAAAGACACGACGACAATTATTCCTAGAGCTACGAACATCCATCACAGCAGGAAGTAAAATACCGGGACTGCGCGCAAGTCATACAAGAAACTTGCCCAAAGCACTCTAAACCCGGTCGCCCTGCTAATCATACTTGGGACCAGTGCTACTTCATGCAAGATTACAGATGCCTAATTGAGGAAAGCATTCAAAAGGAAAACCAGTATGACGGCGGCCCGACCGGCTCATACTACTACAAGAGATCAAGAACATGGACCCACCCACAATGAGAGCCATATCGTCATTTATTGTTCTCAATATAAGTCGATTTTCATCGCATTAGGCTATCGCCATATTTTAAAAGTCGACTTTCGTCGCAAATAGGCTATCGCCATATTTAACATATAAGTCGATTTTCAGCGCAACAGGCCTTCGCCATAAAGTCGATCCTCATAGCATTAGGCTCTCGCCATAAATAAAGTCGATTTTCATCACAACCGGATTCCGCCATAAACAAAGTCGATTTTCATCGCACTAGGCTTTCGCCACACCTGAAGTCGGCTCTCGTCGCACCGGCTCTCGCCACACTTATGCATAAAATCAAATTTCATATTGCATATACTTTCATGCTTGCACATCTTTTCATATTTCTCAAATACATGGCATCATACATATCGCATAATATTGCATCAATTACATATTTTTACACCTTTTCTCAGAGACCTGGGGGCTTGATCAACCCTCTATCGGCTCTGAGCATGTATATTGCTTAGTCAGGCAAAATCGGGGAGCACGATGATACTCATCGACTCTTGACAGAGAAGGCGGCATATATATGTAAAACTCCACATGTGTCTGCTTAATCAGGGGAAGTAGGGGAGTTCGATAGCTCCCATCGACTCTTAACCGAAGAAATCCCGGCATATACATGAAATGGCCACCCACACCGCGCGGCATGTACAACTTAAGCTCATATGACTAACACGAACCCGGTTGTTCTAAACTTCAGGGCCTACATAAAAAGCCTATCGAAATTAGTCCTGAGAGCCGGGCACGCTAGTCATGTAAGCCGACTCTACGGAGAAGTTTTTGACTCCTGAACCAATAATCTCTCTCAACGCGAGAAGATGAGGTCTAAGTCGGCTTCTACTAGCCTCAACATATTCATATTTTGCACTCAATCATCATCCTGCATCTTAAAGTTAATCTTTACAAGTTAGACCTACCATTGGGCTCGACGAGTAGCCGAAATAATTCATTCCTCGGACAGCATTACGGCCCAGACAACCGTTTTAGTCTCGGAGAAGAACTTCAAATTTGAACCCTTGATCCATAAACTCGGTCGTATTAAGAGAACGGTCAGAGATATAGAGGAACTCATGGACGCAGTCACTAAGTATGCCAAGTCTGACAAAACCAAATATGGCGACTGATGGCGTGGAAGTGGTAATGGCTTCTCGCCCTTCGTTCGTTACCCCAAGTGGAAGGTGAGATGTAAGATACCAGCAAATTTCCCCTATGTAGAGGACAGGGTTTGTCTCCCGTAGGACTCCGGCGATGATAAGTAGGTGTCAGCGGCGCACCTGACGCGGAAATGCACACAATACAATTAACTTTGCTCCCAACGAAGTTCAGAGAGGTTGTCAATCTCTCCGGTCTTGTTGTTCACAAAGGGTCAAACACACAAGGGATAATGATAACGATAGCAACTGAAAGTAAATACTGAAAAGGAAATAGGCTTGTAAACAATGATGAGAATATGGACCGGGGTCCCGTGATGTTCACTAGTGATGTCTCTCTCCCAAAATAAGATAAAACTGCTATGCGAGGTAAAAAAATTACAGATGGGCAATTGACAGGATTATAAACGCACCGCAATGCTAACTATGTTACAAAATAAAGGAAGAGGCTCATAAGCATGGGCAGTACGAAAAAATAAGTAGACCGAAATCCATCTACATCTACTACTAATCATCCACCTTGAGATATCTATCCAGAACATCTCGCTGGTATTAAGTTGCGAGTCCCACCCAAAGTGTAAACCCAAAGCAACAGACAACTGCATTAAAATAACTTTGCGTAAAGTAAACAATCCTTGCAACCGCAGTTACAAGCATCGTTGTTTTCCCCCTTGTGGCCACATCACATCCCCTAGACTCATGTTTATGTCACTCAAGCGTGTCATCAGGGGGCATGTACGCACATCGAGCATAACGTTCCCTCTTGGAGTTACTATCCACCACTTGGCCAAAGTAATAAACATCAACGGAGAACATGCAAGAATTACTTAGGAACAAAATTATAAGAGATCAAAACAAATATATTACTCTATCACGATCTGAACATAATCTCATAATCGATCGGATCCCATCAAACTCAACATAGCAACAGCAGAAAAATTACATATGTGCCTCGATCATGTAGGGAAGCTCACGAGGTCTACACCATGAAGAACAAAGAGGGGAGGAGAACATCACATAGCTATTGATCACGGACCCACGGTCCAAGGTAGACTACTCACGTCACAACCAGGAAGCGTTCATGATGGAGGAGAAGCTCCCGGAGGTCGATCCTCCCTCCGACAGGGTGCCGGGAAGGGTCCTGACGGTGCTCCCGATCTTGGAAGCGCGGCGGCGGCGGAACAGAGGCGAGATTGCGAAATAGGGTTCTGTCTTCGGAGTTTCCCCATCACGGAGAATAAACAGGCAAAGGGGGCAGCCAGGGGGGCCACCAGGGGTCCAGGCGCGGCCAGGCCCCTGGCCGCGCCAGGTGGCCCCTGGTGGTGTCCCTCTGGCCCCACTTGGGTGCTTCTGGAAGACTCCGCTACGCTGATTTTTTTATCCAATTTTCCCGAATTTTTGGAGCACTTTTAATATGGGGGAAACCTCGAATAGAAAAACAACAGAAAACATGAACTGGCACTGGGGTGCACTGAGTTAGCAGGTTAGTCCAAATATGATCAAAAGTATATGAAAGTGTGTCTAGATCATAGCAATATCACACAAAACATGCATGGAGCGAGCAGAAATTATCGATACGTTTGAGACGTATCAACATCCCCAAGTTTAATTCCTGCTCGTCCTCGAGTAGGTAAATGATAACAGGCATAATTTCTGTGGTGACATGCTAGCAACCATATAAGAACTTTGAAAAGTAAAGCAATCAAGGTATGTAATTCAATTCAAGTCATAACATGCAAGAGTCTATATTGGCATTGAAACAAGCAACGAAAGAACATTAGGTGCAAGAGCTCTCGCTGTTCGTGACTCGAATGTCTCCAGATGGTGTTTGCGTGTGATACGTCCAAAACGCATCTATAATTTCTTCTTGCTCCATGCCTCTTTTGTGTGATATTGCTATGATATTGATGAACTTCCATACACTTTTGATAATATTTGGACTAACCTATTAACTCTGTGCACCCCAGTGCCAGTTCATGTTTTCTGTTGTTTTTCTATTTCATGTTTACTCCATATTAAAAGTGCTCCAAAAATTCGGGAAAAATCCAATAAAAAAATCAGCGATGAGGAAGCTTCCGGAATCACCGAGGGGGGGGCCCAAAGGGGACCCACCAGGGCCCCAGGCGCCCTCTCGGCACGCCCCAGGGTGGGTCCGCGCCAGGGGGCCGCCTGTACCCCTGGTGGCCCCCCTGGCTGCCCCCTTCGCCTATTTATTCCCCGTGACGCAAAAACCCCGAGACGAGAACCCTTTTTCGCGATATCTCCTCTGTTCCGCCGCCGCCGCGCTTCAAAGATCGGGAGCACCAGAAGACCTCTTCCTGGTACCCTGTCGGAGGGAGGAATCACCTTCGGGAGCTTCTCCACCACCATGGATGTTTCCTGGATGAACCGTGAGTAGTCCACCTTGGACCATGGGTCTATGATCAGTAGCTATGTGATGTTCTCCTCCCCTCTTTCTTCTTCATGGATTAGACCTCGTGAGCTGCCTTACATGATCGAGGCACATATGTAATATTTCTGCTGTTGCTATGCTGAGTTTGCTGGGATCCGATGGATTATGAGATTATGTTCAGATTGTGTTTGAGTAATATATTTGATTCTCCTCTTTTATATTTATGTTCTTGAGTAATTATTGCATGTTCTCCGTTGGTGTTTATTGCTTTGGCCAAGTAGTAGGTAGTGACTCCAAGAGGGAGCGTTATGCATGATTGTGGGTTCATGCCCCCCGATGACTAGCTTGAGTGACAGAAACATGAGTCTAGGGGATGTGCTATTGCCACAAGGGGGAAAACAACAGTGCTTGTAATTGCGGGTGTAAGGATTGTTTACTTTACGCAAAGTTCTTTAATGTAGTTGTATGTTGCTTTGAGTTTACACTTTGGGTGGGATTCACAACTTAATACCAGCGAGATGTTCTGGATAGATATCTCAAGGTGGATGATTAGTAGGTAGATGCAGATGGATTTCGGTCTACTTGTCTTGGCGTACCGCCCATGCTTTTGAGCCTCTTCCTTTCTTTATAGCATAATTAGCATTGGTTTGCGCACATAATCCTGTCAATTGCCCAGCTGTGATTTGTTTACCTCGTATGTCTATTTTATCGTCTTTTGGGAGAGAGACATCACTAGTGAACATCATAGGACCCTGGTCCATATTTCCAACACTGTTTACACCCTCTATCAATTTACTGCTTTATTTCTTTTCTGTTGCTATCACTATCATTATTATCCCGTGCGTTTTATCCTTTGTAAACAACAAGGCCGGAGGAATTGACAACTCCTCTGTACTCGTTGGGAAGCAAAGCTATCTGTTGTGTGTGCAGGTCCAGGCTAAGTTAGCAACCTCGGTTGTGAATGGCGCCATTGTTCACTTCACCACCTTCTTGTATCTGTTGGAGTCCTACTGGTTCGATACTAAACCTTAGCATCTTCGCTAAGGGAAACTTGCTGCTGTCTACATCTCGACCTTCCACTTTGGATAACCAACGAGGGGCGAGAAGTAAACTCTCGTGACATCAAAGAAATTTCTTGCGTCGTTGCCGGGGACTCCACTCTTCAAGATAAGGGAGTTGCACACTATCTTTTATCTTTGCTTTTTAGTCTTATTTGTTTACCTTTCAGTTTTTGCTTTAGTGTCTTTTATCAAAAATAAAAAAATAGTTATCTTGCCTGCTGCCACTATGGGTTCCTCTGAGAACACCAAGTTGTGTGACTTCACTATTCACAACAATATTGACTTTATCTGCACTGCTATTGCTACACCTGCTACTTCAGCACCTTCTTATGAGATTAAACCTGCTTTGCTGAACCTTGTTATGAAAGATCAATTCTCTGGTGCTAGAGATGATGCTGCTTTGCATTTAAATAATTTTATTGAGCTTTGTGATATGCAAAAGTACAAGGAAGTAGATGGTGATATTGTTAAGCTTAAGCTTTTTCCTTTCTCCTTGAGAGATGAAGCTAAAATTTGGTTTCAATCCTTTCCTAAGAATAGCATAGACTCTTGGGATAAGTGCAAGGATGCTTTTATTGGGAAGTACTACCCCCCTGCTAAGATTATCCAATTGAGGAGCTTTATTATGAATTTTAAACAATTGGATAATGAACACGTTGAACAAGCTTGGGAACACATGAAATCTCTTGTGAAGAATTGCCCTACGCATGGTTTGACTACTTGGATGGTTATCCAAACTTTTTATGCGGGCTTGAACTTTACCTCGCGGAACTTGCTAGATTCGGCCGCAGGAGGAACCTTTATGTCAACTCCACTTGGTGCTGCTACAAAACTTCTCAATGAGATGATGACCAACTATTCCCAATGGCACACCGAAAGAGCTCCAACAGGTAGGAGATAAACTTTGTCGAGGAGATCTCCTCCCTAAATGAAAATTTTGACTTGATTATGTCTCTACTAACCAAGCAATCTCCTATTGATCCTCAAAATATTCCTTTAAACTCTTTGATTGATCAAGATCAAGTAGATGTGAATTTTATCTGTAGAAACAACTTCAACAACAATGCTTATAGGAGTAATTTTGGTAGCAATCCTAAACCGTACCCCTCCAACAACTATGGGAACAACAACACTTATCCTAGCACCAAAAACTCCACTTTTGAATTAGAGAGTTTGCTTAAAGACTTTATCACTACCCAAAAAGCCTTCAACAAGAGTGTAGAGGAAAAACTAGAAAAATTAGATAACCTCACGTTGAAGGTAGACAATTTAGCCCATGAAGTAGAATTGCTTAAAATTAGAACTTCTCCCCTTGAGGAGAGGAAGGCCACTCTCCTATGAATCCTATCCAAGTGCAAATTAATGAAAACATTAGGATGATGGCTAAACTCAAAGAGAGATGGGCTAGAGAAAAGGAGGAAGAAGATAGAATTAAGAGCCTTCCTACACACCATACTGTTGCTACTATCCAAGTGGTTGAGGATATCCAAACTCTTAGCACCCAATGCACCCCTAGTCCCTTAGGACCTATTAATGGTGACGCTATGACCTCAACCGTAGAAGAAGAAATTCCTATGACTATAGAAGCTACCAAGCAAGTGAGCCTAAAGGACACCACTACCACTTTACTTGATAGTAGTGACCTTGATTTTGATAATTGCACCCTTTCTGAAGTTATTCGTTTCATTCACAAGATGTCTAGAGACCCCCACACTAGCACACTTAATCTTGCCTTCACGGAGCATATCACTAATGCTCTCATTAAAGCTAGGGAGGAGAAGCACAAGGTAGAAGCCTCCATATCTAGAAAGCTAGAACATGGTTGGGATCCTATGATTACGATTAAGTTGAATAATTTTTCTTGCTATGCTTTATGTGATGTTGGAGCTATTACCTCCGTTATGCCCAAAAGAATGTATGCTATATTTGAATTGAAACCTTTTGGTCCTTGTTCTTTTGGTGTTCATGTTGGATATGTGCCCTAGAGACAAATTAATAAAGATATTTGTCACATATCCGTTTTGTTCATAATACGTTTTATACTGTGCTATAACTGTATTACTTGGAAATACTAATACAGGTGTAGTATAAAACATGGTCCGTAGTTTAACTCGGGTAAACTATCTCATTGGGCAATTGATTGATCAAGCTTTCCTGATCATGGCGACACTTAAGTCCATTGACAATGAGGTCATATCGTTAAGGGGAATGATGTGATGGACATACACCCACCTAAAGTATTGCAATGTGATCGAGTCACATAGTTCAGCGTTGCTATGACTTTGTAACGTATGGCTTAGTCCTTAGACCGTAATGATCATACGTAATTGTCATCTATGAGGAGACTTTGATTTGTATCCCACCGCCTGACTGAAATATGCTGGCTATAACGGTGAACTTTGGGTATTCCAAAATAGATGGTTGATGAGTATGTTAATAGATCAGAGCGGGATTTGTTAGTCCTTGTGACATGACAGGTACTCTGGGCCCACTCGGTGATATTGCATCAACACCTTGCAAGGACGTGACTAGGTCACGAGAGATGCAATGATCATGGACGAGAGAAGTTGTTTGTTGTGAATGAGATGTGAACACGGTATGTAGGATACCGACGATCAAACCTCGGACAAACAAAGTACCGCAGCACAAAGGGATTACGTCGTATCGTTGACGGTTTCCAAAAGCGATCGAAGTTCATTCGATGGAAGCGCAGGGGCTGTCAAGGATTGTAACCAAGTCCAACTGACTAGTCATTGGTCAATGAGAAGAGTATCGACCATATCTGTTGTTTCCCGGACCGTTAGGGTGTTACACTTAAGGGCAATCGATGCATAGGACAGTTACGGGATCAATCGGTGAAATAGGAGAAATCACCGGAATAGTTCCGGAGGAGGACGGAATGGTTTCCGGACATTTTGAATAGTTCAAAATAAAGTTTAATTGTTTTAATAATGTTTTATTATTTAATTATCTGAATTAAATATTTAAAATATATTAAAAAAATTAATTTTTTTGGAAAAAGGCTAAATGGGCCCATGGGGCCCATTAAGGGAGGAGGGGGTCTCCCCCGTTTGGGCTTGGCGCCAAGGGTGGGGCCCACCACCCCCCTTGGCCGGCGCACTCCCCTCCTGGGGAGTTTAGTCCCACATGGGGGAGGGGAGGAGGATAGCACCCCCCTTGGCCTATATAAGGAGGGGTAGCCCCCCTTTTTCCAACACACCAATATCTCCTTCTTCCTCCTTCTCCTTCCTGGAAGTGGACTCCCCTTGTTTGGAGTCTGCACCTAGATTGGAGTTCTCCACCATAAGGCAGGCCGTCGTTCTGCTGGAGTCAGGATCCGTAGCCGTCTTTCTTCCGCTGCTCGCCTGGTTTAGGGCCCGGGAGGAACATCGATTGTACCGTACGTGTATAATCTCTTCGAGGCACTACACCTGTGGTGCTACTTCGTCGCTGGAGGTTTACCGGGAGTCATCCTCGCCGGTGGTGGTCTTCTACACGACAGGGAGGTCGTAGTTCCGAGTCTATGCCAACCACGTTCGCAAGAACGTTTCCCTCTTTCGGTCTTCAAAGGTATGTACACCGATTCCCTCCGCTACTTTACATCGCTATAGCATAGATCTTGGGTTCGGGTACCGTAGGTATGAAAAATTTGTGTTTTCTGCCCTGTATCCCAACAGTGGTATCATGAGCTAGCTATGCGTAGATGTATTGTACGGGTAGAACACATCTAGGATGTGGGCATCGAATCTTCATTCGTTACCCTCCGACGTGTACTCATTTAGCGTTGCGGCAATGTTTGATGAAGCGGCCCCCGACCGACCTTACGCGTTTACGCGAGACTGGTTCCACGCTTGACATATGGCTTGTACCATATAAAGTGGCTGGGGGGTGTCTGTCTCTCTGCATTAGCGATGCGAAGATGTTTGCAACGGAGGGCCCCGACAAGGGTGTAATAGAGACGGATGGGAGACGGTGTTGTGGCATGTTTTTCGCAGGATAGAAACAGTTCTCTCTCTCGAAACCCCTAGCAGCCACGTAAAACTTGCACAAGCTAAAGTAGAAAGGCGTTTAACTTTGCTTTGCATGAAGGGGGATCATAGGTTGTATGATTTACAGTTTTACTTCCTGTTTTATGCTAGTATGCTAGATATATCGACGGTAGCACGAAACAGGACCATCTCTCACAATACCAACATTGTGTTCTCCCTTGTTGGGCACCGCCTGGAAGGTTCTCCCATATGGCTTGATGCTCCGTACATACCGGAGTTGTCCTACATATTAAACGGAGTTCGCATGAGGTTGGGTTCGGCAAGCTTGGCATATACAGATATGGCCTTGCTGAACAGCTAACATCAACGTTCGATTGGCAGGCTTGACGTATGTAGATGCGGTCCTGGAACACAGGAGACCGAAAGGTCGAGCACGAGTCACATGCCTGATGTGATTGGCTTAGAGGCCTACCTGGTTCGCATACTGATGGCCGTGACGATCGGGGGAGGTATGGGGGCTGGGATTGTGTAATCACTTAATTAAATTGAGAGGTGTTTATCTAAGTGGGAGATTTCTAGAATTTTGAGATTAAATTGAAACTCCACATTATGAATAAAAGTCTAAATATGTATCCTTGTGAATCAACCTTGTAGATGGCAGCACCTCGCCCCTCGTTCAACTTAGGATCATTCCTAGAGAAAGATAAGCTAAAACAGATGGGACAAACTTCACCAACTGGTTCCGCACCCTGAGGATTCTCCTCGTTCCCCTCAAGATGGCATACGTACTAGAGGACACGTTAGGTGACGCACCAACAGATGATGCCAGTCAGGACGAGAAGAATGTCTATCTCTCCAGGACTGATGATTACAACCTTGTCCAGAGTGGCATGCTCTACTCCATGGAGGCTGAGCTGCAGAAACGCTTTGAGAGGATGGGTGCATATGAGATTATCACCGACCTCAAGGTGGTCTTCGCACCTCAAGCCAGGGCTGAACGGTATGAGGCTTCTGAAGCCTTCTTCTCAGCAAAGATGGACGAGCACGGCAGCGTGAGTGAGCACGTAGTCAAAATGTCTTGCTACATTCAGCGCTTGAATGCTCTGGAATGTTAGATTCCAGATGAACTTGCTGTTGATAGGGTGTTGCAGTCGCTTCCCCCTAGCTACAAAGGCTTTGTGCTGAACTACAACATGCAGGGGATGACAAAAACCCCCTCTGAGTTGTTCACCATGCTGAAAAGCGCCGAGGTTGAGATCAAGAAGGAGCACGCCTTCTTCATGGTCAACAAGACCACTGACTTCAAGAAGTCAAGCAGGCGGGAGAAGGCCAAGAGAGGTGGCCCCAAGAGGGATGGCAAGTCAGTTGCCGCTCCTCCCAAGGCACCCAAGCCTAAACCCGGAGTGGAGTGCTTCTACTGCAAGGGTGAAGGTCACTGGAAACGCAACTGCCCCAAGTACCTAAAGGACAAGAAGGCTGGCAAGGTCGCCAAGAGAGACGAAGGTATATTTGATATACATATTGTTGATCTTATCTTGACAAGCGCCGGGAACACATCCTGGATATTTGATACAGGATCTGTCGCTCATATTTCTAATTCCATTCAGGGACTAAGGAATAGGAGACGCTTGCTCAAAGATGAAGTGACGATGCGCGTGGGGAATGGCTGTCAGATTGAAGTCTTGGCAGTCGGCACGAAGCATCTTAGTCTCCCTTCGGGATTGTTTTTAGTTCTGAATAATTTCTACTATGTACCCGCGTTGAGTGTGAACATCGTTAGTGGCTCTTGCTTGAAGCGAGACCGCTATTCTTTTAAGTCTGATACAATTGGTTGTTCGATTTATAAGGATGAAATGTTTTATGTTCACGCACCGGAGTTGCATGGTTTATTCGTACTTGATCTCGATGGTGACGTGTGTCACATTAACAATATTGAGGCCAAAAGATTGAAGAATGATGAAGATCACATGAAGATGTGGCATTGCCGACTTGGTCATATTGGTATAAAACGCATGGAGAAGCTCCATAAGGATGGACTTCTTGAGTCATTGGATTTTGGATCCCTTGATACATGTGAACAATGCCTCATGGGCAAAATGACAAGGACTCCATTCAATGGCATAATGGAGCGTGCATACCTTGGAATTAAATAAATCCCCCTATTTGATTTAAAATTCAAATCATTTGAATTTTAAAAATGTTGAAAGTTTATGAGTGGCTAGTTTATTTTTATGAGGCCACATAAAAGTTTTCAGCATTTAATAAAATGGTTTGGTATTTTTATCAGAGCCAAAACAAATTACAGAAAAAGAAAGGAAAGATTAAACAGAGAGAAAAAGGGAAAAGGCTTACCTCTCGCCTGGGGCGAGGCCCACCTCTCCAGCCGGCCCAGCCCACCCGAACCGTTCTGTCGTCTTCCTCCCGCGCGTCCAAGCAGCTCCGTGGCAGAGCGCCGACGCCGTGGACGCCACCGCGACGTCTTCGACCTTCCAGGCCGCCCCGTGCCATCTTCTCGTGTCCTGGAGAACCGCCGTGAAGCCGTGAATCTTTTCCCCCTCCTCTCTCGTGCTCTCACTTCCTCTCCTCGTTTTCCCCTTCTTCCCCGAGAGCGTCCGCCGTTCGTCGTCGACGAGAACCGTAGCCAGCGCCGGAGAGAAGCCTGAAGAACCTGTCCATCGTGCGCAGCGTTGCCGTTTACCCCGATCTGGAGAAGATGGCGTCCTAATCGAGCCTGAGGACGACGCACGCTTCACCGAGAGCTCGCCGGACCCGCAAGCCGCCGTCGTCGATTACTCCGGCCACAGAGCTCCTCCGACCACACCACCGCCTCCACTGCAATCGTGGTGAGCTTCTGCTTCACCCCATCTACTACACGGCCACCCTCTTGTCCTGTATCGTGTTTTGCCATTAAGGCCGGAGCTCCTCGCCGCCGAGATCCATGGAGACGACCCCCTGTTGCGCAATCGAGCCCGCCTCCATGTCTGACGTCTTCGCAGTGCTCCAAAGCTTCGATTGCGACCATGTCTGCTTCTGTTGGTGCACCGCAGCGACTTCCACCCCGGACCGTGCCACAGCCGCCGCCTGAGCACGTCGTCGACGAGCTTCCGGCGACTCCCGAGCCTCCCCGTGTGTGCGGGTTGAACTGCGCGTGCATGGGCTCCATTTTGGTGGCCTTGGCTTGCCAAATGGTGGCCTGTGCCGCCGTCTTTCGCAACGCCGCCGCGTCGGTTGGTCGCCGGCGACTAGCCGCCGGCAAGCCTGACGTGGCCGGGGTGGTTAACCACTAAACCAACCCCCCTGGGTCACTTACAGATGGGCCCAGCCCCCTCTAATCCTCTCTGTTAGATTAATCTAACAGGGAAATTAGATGAGAGGCTGACAGCCCTGGCCCACTGGTCAGTTTGACCGGGGTCAAAACCCCCTACGTCATGCTGATGCAGTGGTGGCGCAATAAAAGCTTTTCTAATTAAAAAGAATTCCAGAAAATCCAGAAAATACCCCAAACTTTGGAAATTCATAGAAAATTCATATTAACTCCAAATTGGACAAATAATATATGAAAAATGATCAGGAGAAAATTATCTTTCCAAATATGCAACTTTCAACTCTGTTTGAGTTGAATTTAAAATGTGATCAGTAGCATTTGCTATTTGAATTAAATGGAATCAAATCAAATTCAATTCAAATATTTTTGGCAACTTGAACCATGGAAACATGCTACATTTCACTTACACATCAGAGGCATATCATACACATTTGAAGATATTTCAAAATGATCAAACTATATCACATATAACTTGGTTAATGTTGAATTCAAATGTGGAGTTTGAATTTGCATTTTAAATGCAATATATTCCACTTAAATGGAATTGCCTCACACATCAAAACTTGTACTTCAAGCATTAACATTCAATCATGTGCTTGAGCATTGCATTCATATTGATTGCTACTTCGTGCTTTGTTTGTCGAGTAGAGGTGGAACCGGAGCAAGAGGCTACCCCCTTCGTGGAAGACCCCGAACCCGAACCTCGTCAGCAAGGCAAGCAAAACCCCATTGATCATGTCGATAAAATCCCACTTCCCTCTCATGTCTCGCTTATGCATTGTATAGGATGATCACCATGTTACGATTCTACCGCTTAGATGAACCCATTCCTTTGCATGACCTATCTTTTGTCACAGTAGTAAGAAAACCACAATCCTAGCAAATGTAGGAGTTGAATGATATCATGTGGCCCCTGCAAATGTTACCGCTTATTGCATGCTTAGTATGATACCATGTTGTTACTGTGATGTGAGTCGGGATGGTAGTGATCATGCTGATGATGGTAGAAAAGTGTTGGTGAATCGACCCTAATACAAGGTGAACGATGAGAGGCTGTGTAGGAGTACACGGTGGGTTGTCTCGTTGAACACCGCCCTAAGTCCGAGTTCTTGTGTGGTGATCCAAGATGAAGAGTACAACCACACATTGGGCTCACTGACCCCTCTCAACCTATTAACTCATCCCTTTCGATGTCCAGATGTCGCAGTAGTTCGGAGTTCTGGTAGGCTTGTGGCCTGGATGCTAAGTGAGAGAACGGCTCACTCGAGACCGGCTTATGCACCACGCACACATCGCTTGGGTCCACTTCGGTAAACCGGCCGGGTTCACGATGGTGGTAGCCAACCCAAGTAGGCGGCATTCTTGGACTAGATAGGCTATGAGGTAACAGTTGTGGTGAGCATCCTCGCTGGCACCCCTTGAATGGTGTCGAGATCAAAGGCGGTAAATGATGGTCATGTGTGTGTAGCGGTACACCCTTGCAAGGTTAACAAAACTATTCGAATAGCCGCGTCCGTGGTTATGGACTACTTGGAAAGCTTAGCTTGATTATTAGATAACTTGAACCGGATACTTCTAAAACACACCAAGATAAGTGTGAGTGCTATGGCGTGCTTTCTCGTGGGGAAGTCGAGGAAGGTACCATAGTGGTGTAATTGGTTGGTGAAAGTAGTGGACTCGTGTACGCTTCTTACCTCAAAGTCTGGTACTCGTAGTTCAGGATTAGCCAAGTCAAAGCTGGCATTTCTTCAAGTGAACCCCACCTCCCTTTACCTTGATACATGTGCATGAGTAGTATAGCTCCTACGTAAGTCTTCCTGAGTACGCCTTTGTACTCACGTTTGCTTAATCTATGTTTTAGATGACGCCACTGACCCCGAAGGTGGCTTCTTCATCGAGATGGACGACTGAAGTTAAGCTAGTCTAGTCCCAGTCAGCAGACTGGTTCCCTCGTGGAGGGCTTTATGTTTGAATAAGGCTTCTTAAGCCAATTTGTTAAACTTGTCTGTACTCAGACATAATTTTCTTCCGCTTTATGTTGTAATGTTGGATCACATGTATGTGATCTCTGTGTGTACTCTATAAGAGTTATAAATAAAATGTACACTTTGTAGAGAATTGCAATGGTACCTACTGTTCATACAAGGCATGTGTGCTGCGTGTATGGATATAACATGCATGTCTTTGTATGGGTTTTCGAGACCTTAGTTGTGTTCTGGCTGGCGGTCTTTCATACACCAAGTGGCCCTTAGATGTGCGCAGCTTGGGGCATCGCGATGCGATTGCTCGAGACTCCGTCTCGTGCACACTTTGTGGTATGATTGAGCCCGCCCTAGACCCCGACTAAGTGATCGGGCTGGAGTAAGTCTATGTAAGAGTTTTGAGATAGTCGGTAGTATGGTTGAGGCGACTTGTCTTTGAATATGGGAGTTCACCACCCATATCATTTGACTTGTGTGCGGACGATGAGGACCCATTTCAGTTGATCATCCGGCCTGGATGGGATGCCCCTCACGTACGATGCTTTCCGAGAATGTTCAGTGCTTGGCCTTGTCTGCTTAGACAAGTGGGTGCGGTTCTCGGCTCTCCATATGACTATGTCTTAACTGGACTTGCATACGCTAACCCCGGGTCCATGTCTTATTGGGGATCATACACTCGGATGTATGTGGACCCATGAACGTCCCCACTCGCAATGGTCTTCGTTACTTCGTGACCTTTACTGGTGACTTGAGTAGATATGGGTATATTTACTTGATGAAGCACAAGTCTGAAACCTTTGAAAAGTTCAAGGAATTTCAGAATGAGGTCGAAAATCAACTCGGAAAGAAAATCAAGCACGTTCGATCGGATCGAGGTGGCGAGTATTTGAGTCACGAGTTTGGCAATCATCTGAAGTCTTGTGGCATAGTACCACAGCTTATGCCGGCAGGCACACCTCAGAGAAACGGTGTGGCTGAGCGACGTAATCGATCCCTATTGGATTGCGTACGATCGATGATGTCTCATACTGATTTGCCTGTGTCATTCTGGGGGTATGCATTAGAAACTACCGTTCATATTCTTAATAGGGAACCATCCAAATCCGTAAAGACAACACCATTGGAAGAATGGCATGGCACAAAACCTAACTTGTCTCACCTGAAGATTTGGGGTTGTGAGGCTTATGTTAGGAAACTATAGACTGACAAACTTGAGTCCAAGGCGGATAAGTGCATCTTTGTGGGCTATCCCAAGGAAACTTGTGGATACACCTTCTACAACAAGTCTGACAGCAAAACGTTTGTTGCCAAGATGGGACACTTTCTTGAGAAGGATTTTCTCGCGAAAGAGTTGAGTGGGAGGAAAATAGACCTTGATGAAGTGACTGACCAATCACTCCAATTGGAAGAAACGGCTACGGAAATTGTTCTGGAACCATCTTCCACAGTGGGAGCTGAAGAGAATGGCCAGAACGACATTCATAACGATCATGACATTGATGATGATCATGATGAGAATGAAGAGGAACCTTTTATGCCCCGTAGGTCATCAAGAGTCCGTCAACCTACTGAGTTTTACGGACAGCTTGTGAATGCAATCTCGGCTGATGAGTCGGATGAACCTACAAGTTACAAAGAAGCAATGGAGGGACCCGAGTCCGAGAAATGGCTTGAAGCCATGAAATCCGAAATAGACTCCATGTACACCAACAAAGTATGGACTTTGGTGGATATTCCCGAGGACTGCAAGGCCGTCGAGAATAAATGGATTTTCAAGAAAAAGACTGACGCAGACGGAAACATATCTGTCTACAAAGCTCGACTTGTCGCGAAGGGGTTCCGACAAATTCAAGGAGTTGAATACGAGGAGACGTTCTCTCCTGTAGCGATGATAAAGTCTATTCGGATTCTACTAGAAATAGCTGCATATCATGATTACGAGATATGGCAGATGGATGTGAAAACTGCATTCCTAAATGGCAACATTGAGGAAGAGTTGTATATGATGCAACCAGAGGGGTTTGTCGATCCAAGGAACGCTGGTAAGGTATGCAAGCTTCAACGGTCCATCTATGGGTTGAAGCAAGAATCTCGGAGCTGGAATCTTCGATTTGATGAGGTCATTAAAGCTTTTGGATTTGTCCAAAACGTCGAAGAGTTCTGCGTCTATAAGAAACTGAGTGGGAGCTCTGTAGCATTCCTTGTGTTATATGTAGATGACATATTACTAATAGGGAATGATAAGAAATTCTTAGAGGAAGTGAAGGAATATCTGAATGGAAATTTTTCCATGAAGGACCTAGGTGAAGCTGCGTACATATTAGGGATTAAGATCTATAGAGATAGACCTAATCGACGGTTGGCCTTGAGTCAGAACACTTATATTGACAAGATATTGAAAAGGTTCAGTATGGGTAACTCCAAGAGAGGCATCTTGCCAGTTATAAAAGGTGTCAAATTAAGCGTGACTCAATGCCCAACCACAACAAAAGAGAAGGAGGAGATGTCCTCAAAGCCCTATGCCTCAGCCATAGGTTCTCTCATGTATGCTATGTTATGTACCAGACCGGATTTAGCGCTGGCCATTAGTATGACTAATCGCTACCAGAGTAACCCGGGAATGGCTCACTGGACAACAGTAAAGAACATCCTTAAGTACTTAAGAAGAACCAAGGATCTCTTTCTCGTTTATGCAGGAGTTGATGAGGAGCTCACCGTAAAGGGTTACGTTGACGCAAGCCTCGGCTCAGATCTAGATGACTCGAAATCCCAGACGGGATATGTTTTCATGTTGAACGGTGGCGCAATTAGCTGGAGGAGCGGCAAACAGTCAGTCGTCTCCCAATCTACAATGGAGTCGGAGTATATTGCCGCTTGCGAAGCATCAAACGAGACTGTGGATGAAGAAGTTCGTGATCGAGCTTGGCGTCTTTCCCAGTTGCACTGACCCCGTGGGAATCTTCTGCGACAACACGGGTGCCATTTCTAACGCGAAGGAGCCAAGAACTCACTCTACAGCCAAGCACATCCTCCGAAAGTTCCATGTGACGCGAGACTACGTCAGGGATGGACACACTAGGATTCACTAGATACATACGGATCTGAATGCAGCAGACCCGATGACTAAACCTCTTCCACAGGGCAAGTTTGAAGAACACCGAGAGACCATTGGTGTTAGATACATACCTGATGTAAACTAGTGTAATTTGTACTCTAGTGCAAGTGGGAGACTGTTGGATATGTGCCCTAGAGACAAATTAATAAAGATATTTGTCACATATCCGTTTTGTTCATAATACGTTTTATACTGTGCTATAACTGTATTACTTGGAAATACTAATACATGTGTAGTATAAAACATGGTCCGTAGTTTAACTCGGGTAAACTATCTCATTGGGCAATTGATTTATCAAGCTTTCCTGATCATGGCGACACTTAAGTCCATTGACAATGAGGCCATATCGTTAAGGGGAATGATGTGATGGACATACACCCACCTAAAGTATTGCAATGTGATCGAGTCACATAGTTCAGCGTTGCTATGACTTTGTAACGTATGGCTTAGTCCTTAGACCGCAATGATCATACGTAATTGTCATCTATGAGGAGACTTTGATTTGTATCCCACCGCCTGACTAAAATATGCTGGATATAACGGTGCACTTTGGGTATTCCGAAATAGATGGTTGATGAGTATGTTAATAGATCAGAGCGGGATTTGTCAGTCCTTTGACAGGACAGGTACTCTGGGCCCACTCGGTGATATTGCATCAACACCTTGCAAGGACGTGACTAGGTCACGAGAGATGCAATGATCATGGACGAGAGAAGTTGTTTGTTGTGAACGAGATGTGAACACGGTATGTAGGATACCGACGATCAAACCTCGGACAAACAAAGTACCGCAACACAAAGGGATTACGTCGTATCGTTAACGGTTTCCAAAAGCGATCGAAGTTCATTCGATGGAAGCGAAGGGGCTGTCAAGGATTGTAACCAAGTCCAACTGACTAGTCATTGGTCAATGAGAAGAGTCTCGACCATGTATGTTGTTTCTCGGACTGTTAGGGTGTTACACTTAAGGGCAATCGATGCATAGGACAGTTACGGGATCAATCGGTGAAATAGGAGAAATCACCGGAATAGTTCCGGAGGAGGACGGAATGGTTTCCGGACATTTTGAATAGTTCAAAATAAAGTTTAATTGTTTTAATAATGTTTTATTATTTAATTATCTGAATTAAATATTTAAAACATATTAAAATTTTTAATTTTTTTGGAAAAAGGCTAAATGGGCCCATGGGGCCCATTAAGGGAGGAGGGGGTCTCCCCCCTTTGGGCTTGGCGCCAAGGGTGGGGCCCACCACACTCCTTGGCCGGCGCACTCCCCCCCTTGGGAGTTTAGTCCCACATGGGGGAGGGGAGGAGGATAGAACCCCCCTTGGACTATATAAGGAGGGGTAGCCCCCCTTTTTCCAACACACCAATATCTCCTTCTTCCTCCTTCTCCTTCCCGGAAGTGGACTCCCCTTGTTTGGAGTCTGCACCTGGATTGGAGTTCTCCACCATAAGGCAGGCCGTCGTTCTGCTGGAGTCAGGATCCGTAGCCGTCTTTCTTCCGCTGCTCTCCTGGTTCAGGGCCCAGGAGGAACATCGATTGTACCGTACATGTATAATCTCTTCGAGGCACTACACCTGTGGTGCTACTTCGTCGCTGGAGGTTTACCGGGAGTCATCCTCGCCGGTGGCGGTCTTCTACACGACAGGGAGGTCGTAGTTCCGAATCTACGCCAACCACGTTCGCAAGACCGTTTCCCTCTTTCGATCTTCAAAGGTATGAACACCGATTCCCTCCGTTACTTTAGATCGCCATAGCATAGATCTTGGGTTCGGGTACCGTAGGTATGAAAAATTTGTGTTTTCTGCCCCGTATCCCAACAGTTCATCTTGTCGATTCTTCCGTAAAGAAACCTTTGGGGAAGATCGCTGATGTTCTTATCATTGTCAATGACAATTATGTTCCCGTTGATTTTACTATTATGGACATTGAATGTGAACCTTCTTGTCCAATTATTTTGGGATGTCCTTTTCTTCGCACCGTGGGTGCTGTTATCGATATGAAAGAAGGGATTATAAAATTACAATTCCCTCTCAAGAAAGGGATGGAACACTTCCCAAGGAAAAAAGATTAAGTTGCCTTTTGAGTCCGTTACACGGGCTAGTTATTTTCTTGAAAAGACTTGATCTATTTTGCATTAAGCCTAGCTAATGGCTTTAAAGAAGCGCTTTCGGGAGGCAGCCCGCAATGAATTTAGGATTTCCTTTTTGTTTTTCTTCTGTTTTTAGTGGTCTTGATGATTGTTACTACTGTAGCAACATCATTGTATCTTTACTTTTCAAGCTTTGTGCACTTTATAGCCTCATATGACAAGGGAAGAGAAAGTTGTGACATGCTTTCCAGAAAACAGATTCTGTCCTCGTGACTAGAAAAATCAGAGAAAACTCCCAGTTCATCTTTTTGAGCTGAATTTTTTACACAGCGTGCTCTATACAATTACGGGACTTTCATATGTTCTGAGTTTTTTTATTTGAGTTGCAGAAGTATCCCCAAAAAATTCTTTTCTACCTGCTGGTCTGTTTTTCACAGATTCTGTCATGTTTTGCCTTTCCTTCGTTTTGCAAACCTTAAGCTTGCTTTTTCTTTGCAAAAACTCTTTGGAAATCTTGAGAAACATTATCTCTTCAATAATATCTTTGTTTCCTGTATAGAAATATATATTTTATTATGGGTACTAACCTCGCTAATCAGATTATGATGAGTTAAGTATGAAGGGAGTTTTCAAGTGTGCGAGGGAAGATGATGAAAGAAGATTCAGGAGTGTCAAGCGCTCAAGCTTGGGGATTCCCCCATGCATCCCCAAGAAATATTCAAGGAGACTCAAGCGTCTAAGCTTGGGTATGCCCCCGTGCATCCCCTTCTTCATCAACAATTATCAGTTCGTCTCTCGTTTCACTATATTTTTATCGCTTCATGCGTTATGTGCTATTCTTGGAGCGTCTCGCTCTTAGGTTTATTTTAGTTTTCTTTAGCTGTGCTTGCTGTTCATAACAAGTTAGAGCCTAGCTTTCTTTGTGTGGGAGAGAAACACACTCCACTTCAAAATCTAGAACACAACATAGGAATTTTCATGCTTATCTTTGCTGTGTGTTCTTTATCTTTTTCGTAGCTGTTGTCATGTGTAGCTCTTACTTTTCATTGTTTATCTTTTCAAAGAGATTTTTTTAGTTTGTTGCAGGAACTCTCTTGAGTTTTCATGTTTATCTTGTTTAGAGAGTTTGCCTGTTGCACTGAGTTTTGTGTCTTGACTTGAAGTAGGTAATTGAGGTTGCTATTCTTTTGTAGTAGTAACTTATAATAGTTTTGAGGTATTGTTTTGAGTAATGTTTGGACTTTTGGTGTCAAGAGCTTTAGCCTATTAGTGATAGATGTCGTATTTTGGGCAATCCGTGTTTATTTTCAAAACCTACAAAATTAGTTGAGAACTTTAGCTACTAGATGGATCACTACTCTTCTGAGGGGTCGAATATTAGAGTACACTCACGTACCATGAGTCGAGGATGCGCAAGGATAACCAAACCCCCATACACTCCTCCTCGGGGTACTTGTCTCTTTGTGAACCTCCTTATTAGATTGAGAGTTACCGATAATAAGTGCATGAGTTCTTCGGACTAATGTGAGTATTCGAAAGTTGACACTTCCACCTTCCCATATTTTGCTAGCCTTTCCTGTGCCGTGCATTGCTTTCTTCTCACTCCGAGAGTTGGCGTCCACCTTCGCCGGTACATCCAAACCCTTGGCACGATACGCTCTGTCATCATAAACCTCCTTATATCCTTCCTCAAAACAGCCACCATACCTACCTATCAAGGCATTTCCATAGCCTTTCCGAGATACATTGCCACGCAACATTCATCTTCTCATGACTTGATCTTCATGTCATACATGCTACTTGCTTGATAGATGAGCCGCATGCTAGTTGGGCCTTGGCCTAATCATTGCTACATGACGCGCTAGTATCATTGCATATCCTTCTACACTGGCAGAGGCATACATTTTCATACATCATGATAGTCACATCTTCTTTATGATTTGAGTACTTTGTAAAGTGTGAAAGATCTTCTATACTTTTTGTAATATATAGAGTTTTGCCCCTAAAGTGAGGAAAAGATCACAAAGGGGACAAATCAAAAGATGCCAAAGAGAACACAAATTAAAAGATCCCAAAGAGGACAAATGAGAGAAATAGAAAGAGCATTGAGGCCACCAAAAAATACAAAAAAATACAAAAAAGAGAAAAAGAAATAAAAAGAGAGAAGGGGGCACACTACTATTCCTTTTGAGAGATCCGCACTCATACTCCCTCTTCTATATTGTACTCCATAGAGATTATCATTCATGCATATAGCTATGTGGGGACCTTCACACTATAGAACTTGGCTCGTATATTCCAATGATGAGCCTCCTCAAATGAGCTCTAGGTCTTCTTGAGCAAGCAAGTTGGATGCACCCCCACTAGTTCCATTGGAGAGCTTACCTTAGCTCATATGTGCATCCGTTGCATGGCAATCCCTACTCCTCACATCATATCTATCATTTGGCTTTCTCTCACCTATGATTGTCCTCATTGATGTGAGCCTTTCACACCTTTTTGTCTTCCTCCTCCACCATATTCTCTCTTTGCCATCCTAAGTGTCAACTTTCTTGCTTACGCTCATCCATTGTATGAGTGCTCAAAATGTCGAAAAGGAGTGGATCATTTTGACTTGTACCTGGCTAGTGGTTTGGGGATGAGTCAAGATAAGATTCCAAAGAAGACCAAGTGTGAAACTTTAGTAGATTGAGTTTTCTCAACATAAAAATACTTTTTCTCGTATATCCCTATCCCCTTCTTGCACGCAAACACAATTTGGAGACATTCGAGTCACGGACAGCGAGAGCTCTTGCACCTTTATGTTCTTATGTTGCTCGTTTCAATAGTAGATATAGACTCTTGCCTGTTATAACTTGAATTGAATTACATGCCTTGATTGCTTTACTTAAAAGTTCTTTTATGGTTGTTAGCATGTCACCACAGAAATTATGCTGTTATCATTTACCTACTTGAGGACGAGCAGGAATTAAGCGTGGGGATGTTGATACGTCCAAAACTTATCTATAATTTCTGCTTGCTCCATGCTTCTTTTGTGTGATATTGCTATGATATTGATGAACTTCCATACACTTTTGATCATATTTGGACTAACCTATTAACTCAGTGCACCCCAGTTCCAGTTCCTGTTTTCTGCAGTTTTTCTATTTCAGGTTTCCCCCATATTAAAAGTGCTCCAAAAATTCGGGAAAATCCAATAAAAAATCAGCGACCAGGAAGATTCCGGAATCACCGAGGGGGGCCAGAGGGGACCCACCATGGCCCCAGGCACCCTCCCGGCGCGCCCCTGGGTGGGGCCACGCCAGGGGGCCGCTTGGACCCCTGGTGGCCCCCCTGGCTGCCCCCCTTCGCCTATTTATTCCCCGTGACGCAAAAACCCCGAGATGGGAACCATTTTTCGCGATATCTCCTCTGTTCCGCTGCCGCCGCGCTTCCAAGATCGGGAGCACCAGAAGACCTTTTCCCGGCACCCTGCCGGAGGGAGGAATCACCTCCGGGAGCTTCTGCACCACCATGGATGCTTCCCAGATGAACCGTGAGTAGTCCACCTTGGACCATGGGTCTATGATAAGTAGCTATGTGATGTTCTCCTCCCCTCTTTGTTCTTCATGGATTAGACCTCGTGAGCTGCCCTACATGATCGAGGCACATATGTAATATTTCTGCTGTTGCTATGCTGAGTTTGCTGGGATCCGATGGATTATGAGATTATGTTCAGATTGTGTTTGAGTAATATATTTGATTCTCCTCTTTTATATTTATGTTCTTGAGTAATTCTTGCATGTTCTCCGTTGCTGTTTATTGCTTTGGCCAAGTAGTAGGTAGTGACTCCAAGAGGGAGTGTTATGCATGATTGTGGGTTCATGCCCCCCGATGACTAGCTTGAGTGACAAAAACATGAGTCTAGGGGATGTGCTGTTGCCACAAGGGGGAAAACAACGGTGCTTGTACTTGCGGGTGCAAGGATTGTTTACTTTACGCAAAGTTATTTAATGCGGTTGTCTGTTGCTTTGAGTTTACACTTTGGGTGGGATTCCCAACTTAGTACCAGCGAGATGTTCTGGATAGATATCTCAAGGTGGATGATTAGTACGTAGATGCAGATAAATTTCGGTCTACTTGTCTTGGCGTACCTCCCATGCTTTTGAGCCTCTTCCTTTCTTTATAGCATAATAGCATTGGTTTGCGCACATAATCCTGTCAATTGCCCAGTCGTGATTTGTTTACCTCGCATGGCTATTTTATCGTCTTTTGGGAGAGAGACATCACTAGTGAACATCATAGGACCCTGGTCCATATTTCCAACAATGTTTAAACCCTCTATCAATTTACTGCTTTATTTCTTTTCCGTTGCTATCACTATCATTATTATCCCGTGCGCTTTATCCTTTGTAAACAACAAGGCCGGAGGAATTGACAATTCCTCTGTACTCGTTAGGAAGCAAAGCTATCTGTTGTGTCTGCAGGTCCAGGTGAAGTTAGCAACCTCGGTTGTGAACGGCGCCATTGTTCACTTCACCACCTTCTTGTATCTGTTGGAGTCCTACTGGTTCGATACTAAACCTTAGCATCTTCGCTAAGGGAAACTTGTTGCTTTCTACATCTCAACCTTTCACTTTGGGTAACCAACGAGGGGCGAGAAGTAAACTCTCGTGACATCAGCGTGCAAGAAGGGGGATAAGGAATACGAGAAAAAAGGTATTTTTGTGTTGAGAACTCAATCTACTAAAGTTTCATACTTGGTCTTCTTTGGAATCTTATCTTGACTCGTCCCCAGACCACTAGCCAAGTACAAGTCAATTTGATCTACTCCTTTTCGATATTTTGAGCACTCATGCAGTGGATGAGTGTAAGCACGAGAGTTGACACTTAGGATGGCAAATAGAGAATATGGTGGAGGAGGAAGACAAAAAGGATGAGAAAGGCTCACATCAATGAGGACAATCATAGGCGAGAAGGCCAAATGATAGATATGATGTGAGGAGTAGGGATTGCCATGGAAAGGATGCACATATGAGCTAAAAATCTCTTCAATGGAACTAGTGGTGGGGGGTGCATCTAACTTGCTCGCTCATGAAGACCTAGAGCTCTTTTGAGGAGGCTCATCCTTGGAATATGCAAGCCAAGTTCTATAGTGTGAAGGTCCCCACATAGCTATATGCATGATCATCTCTACGGAGTACAAGGATAAGAGGGAGTACTAGTGTGGATCTTTCAAAAGGATAGTAGTGTTTCCCCTTTCTCTCTTTTTATTTCTTTTTATATATTTTCTAATTTTTTGTATTTTTTTGGTGGCCTCAATGGCTCTTTCTATTTAACTCTCATTTATCCTCTTTGGGATCTTTTATTTTGTCCACTTTGGGATCTTTTCCTCACTTAAGGGCAGCACTCTAATTTACAAGAGGGTATAGAAGATCTTTCACACTTTACAAGGTACTCAAATCATAAAGAAGATGTAGATATCATGATGTATGCCAGTGTAGCAGGAACATGTATGACATGAAGATCAAGTCATAAAGAGGTGGAAGTTGCATGGCAATATAACTCGGAAAGGCTATGGAAATGCCTTGATAGGTAGGTATGGTGGCTGTTTTGAGGAAGGATATAAGGAGGTTTATGATGACAGAGCGTATCATGCCAAGGGTTTGATTGTACCGGCGAAGGTGGACGCCAACTCTCGGAGTGAGAAGAAGGCAATGCACGACATAGGAGAGGCTAGCAAATATGAGGAGGTGGAAGTGTTAACTTTGAATACTTACATTAGTCCGAAAAACTCATGCACTTATTATCGGTAACTCTCAATCTAATAAGGAGGTTCACAAAGAGACAAGTACCCCGAGGAGAAGTGTATGGGGGTTTGGTTATCCTTGCGCATTCTCGACTGATGGTACGTGAGTGTACTCTAATATTCGACCCCTTAGAAGAGTAGTGATCCATCTAGTAGCTAGAGTTCTCAACTAGTTTGAAGGTTTTTGAAAATAAACACGGATTGCCCAAAATACGACACCTATCACTAATAGGCTAGAGCTCTCGACACCAAATGTTCAAACATTACTCACATTAATACCTCAACACTATTGCAAGTTACTACTGAAATTATATAGCAACCTCAATTACCTACTTCTCAAAAACAAGACATAAGTCAGTGCAACAACCAACTCTCTTAACAAGATAAACATCAAAACTAAAGAGAGTTCCAGCGACAAACTAAATAAAAGCGAAGGCTCTTTCTAAGACAAACTAAGACTAAAACTAGACAGGGCAGTAGATATGAAAAGATAAAGAACCCATAACAGCAAAAAAGATAGTCAAGAAGAATCCTATGATGTGTTCTAGATTTTGAAAGTGGAGCGTGTTTATCTCCCACACAAAGTAAGACGGGATCTAACTTTTTATTAATAGGAAGCAAAGCTAAAGAAAACTAAGAATAAAACCTAAGAGCGAGACGCTCCAAGCATAGCACATAACGCATGAAGTATTAAAAATATAGCGAGACGAAGGACGAACTCATGATTGTTGATGGAGAAGGGGATGCACGGGGGCATCCCCAAGCTTAGACGCTTTAGTCTCCTTGAATATTTGTTGGCGATGCATGGGGGCATCCCCAAGCTTGAGCTCTTGACACTCTCGAATCTTCTTTCATCATGTTCCATCGCACACTTCAAAACTCACTTCATACACAACTCATCATAAGCTGATTAGAGAGGTTAGTACCCTTAATAAATAATTTTTCCTCACTGGATATAAATATATTCTTGAATAGATACTGTTTCTAAAGATTGCCAAAAGGTTTTTGCAAAGAAAAAGAAAGCTTAAGGTTTGCAAAAGTTAGGAGAGACAAAACGTGGCAGAATCTGTGAAAAACAGAACAACATGTAGTAAAGAATTTTTTAGGGGTACTTCTGCAACTCGAATAAAAAAACTCAGAACATATGAAAGTTCCATGATTGTATATAGCACACCATGTAAACAATTCAGCTCAAAAAGATGAACTAGTGATTTATTCTATTTTTCCCCGTCACGAGGACATAATCTGTTTTCTGGACAGCATGTCACAACTTTCACTTCCCTTGTGATACGTCCAAAATGCATCACTACTTTATATTGTAATTTCATCCTAATCATTGATATATTCCACTTTAAAGTAATGTTCTTATGTTGTTTAGGTTGTTTTACACAGTTTACAACTTTCTGGTGCCGTAGCAGCAGAAAAAGAATTCAGCGGTGAAAAGTGGACACCAAGTTGCTGAATCAGATCAAGTCCAAATGCGATGAAAACTTACGGGGAGCGTTTTTATGAAGATTGAGTGGGGATCACCTAGGATGGAGGTGAGGGGACCCACCAGGCAGCCAGAAGGGTGCCTGGCGCGGACCCCCTCCTGGCCGCGCCAGGCACCCTCCTGGATGCCTGGTGGCCCCCCTCGGTGCCACCTCTCGCCTATTAGACCCCCCTGGGGTGAAAACCCTAAGAGGAGAAGAGTTTCCGTGTTTCTCCGCCGCCACGGGGCGAAAACCTACAGAGGAGAAAAGCCATCTCCGACGGGCAGATTCCGCCGAGGAGATCACCTCCCTTAAGGGGAGATCGTTGCCATCATCATCATCATCATCATCATCGTCACGGGCATCATCGAGATCATCATCAACATCATCCCCAACATCAGCACCATCTCCATCTGTAGGGGAACGTGGCAGAAAAAAAAAAAATTCCGCACTACGAACAGCCCAGGACCACTATGGAGACTGCATACAAGGTTTTGATCTGATCGTTACCGACTCGTAGCGCAACGGAAGTAGAGTCGATGTAGATCATTGGTGCAGACCCCCGCAGCTAGGATTTACAACCTCCCAACCGCGAGGATGTTCTCCCTCGTCTGCTCCTCGGACAGCGCTACGAGAGGCGGTCGGACAGTCCCTCGGACGGTGTCACGAACAGCCCTTCGGGAGGACCCTCGAAACTTGAACGGTAACTCGGACAGCCCTTCGGGAGGACCCTCGAACAGTCCCTCGGGCAAAAGATCGAAACTACGACCTCTCTACGGGGTTGCACACATACGGTGTCATCTATCCGGCAGGGCTTCGCCGTCCAGAACTAGTTCCTGCCGGAACCCAGACAACCTTTCGGCTCTACGAAACTATTTCGTGGGAGGGAGAGAAGAAAGCCAGATCATGCAATGGCACTTGTTGAGAGTTCAAGTGAGAACTTGGATCAGAGATGAGAGACCCCTCTCCACCCCTATTTATAGGGTGAGAGGCTATGGGGAAAAACCCAAAATGCCCTCCAAACTGCATCATTGCCTGCATCATCATGCAAGCTGCATCATCGCCTGCATCATCATGCAAGCTGCATCATCGCCTGCATCATCATGAATAGTGTATCCACTATTCATGAAGACATTTATCTGCGACCGTAAAATCCGAAACTTTTCTGTAGGTCTTAGAAAAATTCCAGTACCCACTAAAAGGATTTTGGACGCGTTCCGAAACAATTCCGGATTAGTGATTTTCATCTGCGAAAAGTAACCAAAGCGGTTCCGGCAGCTCCGGAACATTTCCGGTTTTTTCTCTCTGAAAAAATCCCAGAAGTTCCCAGAACAATTCTGGCACCCTCCAAGAATTTCCAGGCGTGTGCCGAAACCATTTTGACTTAATGATATATTCCGAAACAACTTTTCGGTTTTACCGAAATTATTCCGGTGTTCTCTTTCCGGAACTTTTCCGTTTTCTCCGAAACCTTTCCGGTGACTTTCTCTCAGACTCCCTGTCTAGTATTCAGCAGATAGATGACCCTTAAGCGTGTGACCCTATAGGTTCGGTGAAGTATAGACATGACCCGGAACACTTTTCGATCAATGATCAACATCGGAGCCGTGGACACCCATATTGACCCCTATACCCACACGAATAAATATTCGAGTGAACCTCCAGTTGCAGTGTGCTATTCCTGTGGCTTCGCGATATGTTACAAATACCCGAGGTGAGACTTATCGGCATCCCCGTGGATCAACACTTTTCCACTATGCCAGTTACCTCGTTACTGGTATTGTTCTCTTTTCTCGTTCCCGCGTTCCGGCATCCCTGTGATCAAATCACACTGTGTCTGGCCAGACGATGGTGGATACCGTAACACCGAGAGGGCCCGAAGAATATCTCTCCATCGACGGAGGAGCAAATCCCAATCTTGAGCTACCTAGTTCCTTGTCATACTTTTCCGTGAACCCGTAAGCCGCCGTAATAGCCACCCTTTTACAGATGACGTTTAACAAACCCCAAAGTTCACGAAGCAAGTATGAAGGAACTCGATACTCTCATGGTCTAAGGAATTATGCAAACGCTCAACTTTCTCTGTGTTATAATCCATTAACTGGTGACGAATGTATCTCATAGAATAACATCAATCTGGGTCGATTCAACACAAATGTTCTTCTAACATTGTGCCCTCAAAATTGCCGGCATAGTCATGCCCATGATCAGGAAAACAGAACCATCATGCAACACTTGAGCTAGTCTTTGAGGCGAGACTAGGAATATATATTTTTTATCCGTTTATTATTCCACACGTGCATATGAGTCTTCCTCCGAGCCTCGTGGTTATTGCAGACTCGAGAACCATAGCAGTTATAGCATGGAATATAAACATAATTAGGAACATGGGGATAAATAATAAAATTTATTATTTCCTCTAGGGCATATCTCCTACACCATCACCATCCCATCTCATCTCACAATTGTAACTTGTGTTGTAATCCGTACTATCTATCCTCTCTACTCTGTTGGTGTTGATTACTACTTTGTGGTGAATGCTACTGAGTTTTGTTGGAGAAATATCATTGTGTCCAGATTGTTTGCCACCCATCTATCACCTCTGATCATGATCTCTTTTATGTCTTGTGAGTAGTTACTTTAGTTCTTGAGAACATGGGAGAAGTCTAGTTTTTAGTAGTCATATGATGTTGAAGTGTTATGTGTTGTTTGATACTTAAGTTGTGTTGTTATTTCTCTAGTGGTGTTATGTGAGTCAAACACTTAACACTTCACCTTTCATGGGCCTAGAGGAATACATTGTGCACAAATGATGCTTATGGTGGGTTTCCGGAGTGACAGAAACCTGAACCCCAGTTCGCACACTTTTGCACAAGGGAGTTATGGATCCTTGATCGTAATGCTGTGGTTAGGCTTATGCCTTAATTACTAACTTGTATTTGCGCATGCTTGCAAGGTGTGTAATCATCAGAGTACACTTATCTTAGTCTAGAAGGTGTACTAGCATTGATCCACCCACCAACACTTATCAACACAATACATATTACTTGGCGGAGTATGGTGAAAGTAACTTGGCTATCTCTCACGTGTGTTCTCGAGAACGCTTTAGCTTTTATAAGTTCAGTTCCTAGGCTTATCCTTGTGAAAGGATTGGGCCACTTGCTACTCCTCAGTTACCCTGTTTACTTTGCTTGTCTTTTACTTTTATGTTGCTTAAACCAAAAACCCCTAAATATTTACCTTTGAGTGTGTACAGCCTTTCCTTATCCAGTGTCACTTATCAGCACCTTCTGCTCCTCGTGGGATCGACATCCTTATTTATCGAAAAGCTACAATTGATCCCCTAGACTTGTGGGTTATCAAGAATCGTGTATTGGCGCGGTTAACAGGGAAGGCAACCCAACTAAACCTATTAACTTCACCGCCATCACCTTGTCATATGAGGCTATACTTGGCACAAGGCTTGAAAAATAAAGATACAATGATGTTGCTACAGTAGTAACAATCATCAAGACCACTAAAAACAGAAGTAAAAACATCTTGGGTTGCCTCCCAACAAGCGCTTTCTTTTACGCCTTTAAGCTAGGCATAAGGCAAAAGAGAATCAAGTTTTATCAAGAGAAAGAGAATAGCTAGCCCGTGTAACGGACTCAAAAGGTAACTTGACTTTCTTTGTAGGGAAGTGTTCCATCCCCTTTTTGAGAGGGAATTGGAATTTTATATTCCCCTCTTTCATGTCAATGACATCACCAACGGTGCGAAGAAAAGGACGTCCCAAAATAATTGGACATAAAGGTTCACACTCTATATGCATAATAATGAAATCAACGGGAACATAGTTGTCATTGACAATGATAAGAACATCATCGATCCTCCCCAAAGGTTTATTTATGGAAGAGTCGACAAGGCGAACACCAAAAGAACATGAATCAAAAGGTTTCAATTCAAACATATCATACATTCTTTTGGGCACGACGGAGGTACTAGCTCCCACGTCACATAAAGCATAGCAAGAGAAGTTATTTAATTTAATTTTTATCATAGGGTCCCAACCATCATCTAGCTTCCTAGGTATGGAGGCTTCTATCCTAAGCTTCTCCTCCCTAGCTTTGATGAGAGCATTTTTTATATGCTCCGTGAAGGCAAGATTAAGTGTGCTAGTGTGGGGGTCTCTAGACATTTTGTGTAATAAGCTGATAACTTCTAAGAGGGTGCAACTATCGAAATCAATATCACTACTATCAAAGGTAGTAGTAGTGTCATCTAGGCTCACTTGTTTGAAACCCTCTATGTTCATAGGAGTCTCTTCTTCTAGAGTTGAGGTATTAGCATCAACATTAATAGGTCCAATGGGACCAGGAGTGCATTGGGTGCTAATAGTTTCAGTGTCCTCAACAATTTGGATAGTGGCAACTGTGTGGTGTGTAGGAAGGATCTTAATTCTATCCTCTTCCTCTTTTTCTCTAGCCCATCTTTCTTCAAGTTTATCCATGATCCTAATATTTTCATTGATTTGTAACTGGATAGCATTAATAGGAGTGGCCTTGCTCTCCTCAAGGGGAGAGGTTCTAATTTTTCACATCTCAACATCAAGGGCTAAGATATCTACCTTCAAAAAAAGATTATCTATTTTTGCTAGTTTTTCTTCCACATTCTTGTTGATGGCTTTTTGGGTAGTGATGAAGTCTCTAAGCATACTCTCTAGTTCAGAGGTGGGGTTCTTGTTGCTAGGGTAAGTGTTGTTGTTCCCATAAGTGGATGGGAACGGTCTAGGATTACTAGCAAAGTTGCCCCTATAAGCATTATTATTAAAGTTGTTTCTAGCAATGAAATTCACATCTACTTGTTCCTGAGCAACAAAATAATTTAAAGGAACATCATGAGGATCAATATAGGGTTGCTTGGTAAGTAGAGACATAATTAAATCAACTTTATCATTTAGGGAGGTAATTTCCTCAACAGAATTTACCTTCCTACCTGTTGGAGCGCGTTCGGTGTGCCATTGGGAATAGTTGGTCATCATCTCATCAAGAAGTTTTGTCGCAGCACCAAGTGTAGTTGACATAAAGGTTCCTCCCGCGGCCGAAACTAACAGGTTCCGCGAGGTAAAGTTCAAGCCTGCATAAAAGGTCTAGATAACAATCCAGGTAGTCAAACCATGTGTAGGGCATTTCTTAACAAGAGATTTCATACGTTCCCAAGCTTGGGTTACGTGTTCATTATCTAATTGCCTAAAATTCATAATGTTACTCCTCAATTGGATAATTATAGCAGGTGGGTAATACTTCCCAATAAAAGCATATTTGCACTTATCCCAAGAATCTATGCTATTCCTAGGCAAAGATTGAAACCAGATTTTAGCTCCGTCCCTCAAGGAGAAAGGAAAAAGCTTGAGATTAACAACATCACCTTCTACTTCTTTATACTTTTGCATATCACATAATTCAACAAAATTATTCAAGTGTAAAGCAGCATCATCTCCAGCACCAGAGAATTGATCTATCATAACAAGGTTCAGTAAAGCAGGTTTAATTTCATAAGAGGTAGCTCAAGTGGCAGGTGTGGCAATAGGAGTGCATATAAAGTCTATGTTGTTGTGACTGGTGAAGTCACACAACTTGGTGTTTTCAGTGGAACCCATAGTAGTAGCAAGTGTGGCAATTTTTTTGTAGTTTTTGATATAAGACACAAAGATAAAAACAGAAAGGTAAACAAACAAGACTAAAAAGTAAAGGTAAAGAAATTTTCTTGATGGCGTGGAAGTGGTAATGGATTCTCTCCCTTCGTTGGTTACCCCAAGTGGAAGGTGAGATGTAGGATAGCAGCAAATTTCCCTCGGTGAAGATACCGAGGTTGAGTATCATCCACAAGGACTCCGGCAATGATAAGTAGGTGGTTCGGCAAGTGATGCACCGTATGAAAAGAATCACTTGCTTCTCCTGGACTTGCACACAATAAAATTAACTTTGCTTCCAACGAAGTTCAGAGAGGTTGTCAATCTCTCCGGTCTTGTTGGTTACAAAGGGTCAAACACATAAGGGATAATGATAATGATAGCAACTGAAAGTAAATACTGAAAAGGAAATAGGCTTGTAAACAATGATGAGTATATGGACCGGGGTCCCGTGATGTTCACTAGTGATGTATCTCTCCCAAAAGACGATAAAACTGCTATGCAAGGTAAACAAATTACAGATGGGAAATTGACAGAATTATAAACGCACAGCAATGCTAACTATGTTACAAAAGAAAGGAAGATGATCATAAGCATGGGCAATACGCCAAAATAAGTAGACCGAAATCCATCTACATCTACTACTAATCATCCACCTTGAGATATCTATCCAGAACATCTCGCTGGTATTAAGTTGCGAGTCCCACCCAAAGTGTAAACCCAAAGTAATAGACAACTGCATTAAAAGAACTTTGCGTAAAGTAAACAATCCTTGCAACCGCGGTTACAAGCACCGTTGTTTTCCCCCTTGTGGCCACAACACATCCCCTAGACTCATGTTTATTTCACTAAAGCGTGTCATCAGGGGGCATGTACCCACAATCGAGCATAACGTTCCCTCTTGGAGTTACTATCCACCACTTGGCCAAAGAAATAAACAGCAACGGAGAACATGCAAGAATTACTTAGGAACAAAAATATAAGAGATCAAAACCAAATATATTACTCTATCACGATCTGAACATAATCTCATAATCCATCGGATCCCATCAAACTCAACATAGCAACAACAGAAGAATTACATATGTGCCTCGATCATGTAGGGCAGCTCACGAGGTCTAAACCATGAAGAACTAAGAGGGGAGGAGAACATCACATAGCTACTGATCACGGACCCATGGTCCAAGTTACACTATTCATGGCACTTCCGGGAAGCGTCCATGGTGGAGGAGAAGCTCTCGAAGGTCGATCCTCCCTCTGACAGGGTGCCGGGACGGGTCCTGACGGTGCTCCCGATCTTGGAAGCGTGGCGGCGGCGGAACAGAGGCGAGATTGCGAAATAGGGTTATGTCTTCGGAGTTTCCCCGTCACGGAGAATAAATAAGCGAAAGGGGGCAGAGAGGGGGGCCACCAGGGGTCCAGGCGCCCCCTGGGCGGCCAGGCCCCTGGCCGCGCCAGGTGGCCGCCTGGGCCCCTGGTGGTGGACCTCTGACCCCACTTGGTTGCTTCTGGAAGACTCTGTTACGCTGATTTTTTATCCGATTTTCCCGAATTTTTGGAGCACTTTTAATATGGGGGAAACCTAGAATAGAAAAACAGTAGAAAACAGGAACTGGCATTGGGGTGCACTGAGTTAGTAGGTTAGTCCAAATATGATCAAAAGTATATGAAAGTGTATCTAGATCATAGCAATATCACACAAAACATGCATGGAGCGAGCAAAAATTATCGATACGTTTGAGACGTATCAGACCAACACACTGGTCACAAGCCAAGGGACAGGTTTCCCAATATTACAAAACCGGCACTACGGCCGTATCAAATGTATCATAAAGTTTTTAAGCCGGTCGCATAAGAGCATACGCTTCATCACCGGCTTTGTCTTGCGACGATGACCCGACACCACCTGCAGATGACATGAGGACATTACAAATATCAACCAAGTTTGCATCAGAGATGTCATCCATCTTCAGCTCATCTTCTTCCGCACCTGAAGTCGGCTCAACAGAACCCGCCGGCTCTGGGACTTTCTTCGGGGACGAAAGAAGAGCAAACTCGGTCGGAGAAGGTAGATCGACTCGGCGCCTCTTATTGAAATCATCATATACGGCTTCCAAATAATCTAGATCCATCCCGTCAGCTATCTTGGTAGCGGCCATGCGAGTCTCTCTGCGAACTCTGGTGTGATCCTCCTTGGTGAACTTGGAGTTGTCAGCTTTAAACTCGGGGAAGCCGGCAGCCAGCAGTTCCGGCTTCAGATTGGGATGATAGGCTTTGGCGAGCTCTAGGCCTCAAATCGCGCCCATACAACACGCCGAGCACTTGCCGAGCTTCACCCATTCAGAAACAACTGAAAGAGGCCCATCATATCAGTTACTCTCTTCATGCTTGGGGGCTTCGGCTGAGTTGCACCTATGGCCTTACAGGCACCCTCAAACAACTGCTTGACGATGGAAAAGATACAAGTCAGCTTCATGGCAGGCAACTCCTCCACAATATCATGCTCCTTGCTTGCAAAAATAAAAGCAAATACAAAAAAGTCAGCAAAACAAAAAACAAAGTCAGGAAAATAAAAATTACCAAAAGCCTTTCCGAGTTACCAAAAATTGCTGATACGAGTCGGTTGATGCTGCCCTTCAGTGTTTCCAACTTTTTCTCAGCCGACACAAGTTTCTTCTCGGCCGCGTGATACAGAGTGGCAACTCTCCTCGTTGGTTACCCCAAGTGGAAGGTGAGATGCAGTGTAGCAGGAAGTTTCCCTTAGCAAAGATGCTAAGGTTGAGTATCGAACCAGTAGGACTCCAAGAGATACAAGTAGGTGTCACGGCGCTTGACGTGGACCTGCACAAAGATACAAATAACTTTGCTCCCAACGAGTACAGATGAGTTGTCAATTCCTCCGGCCTTGCTCTTTACAAAGGATCAACGCAAGAGATAAAAGTGGAACATAAAGTAAAGACTGAAAGTAAACTAAGGGTGTAAACAATAATGTGAAGATGGACCGGGGTCCCGTGATTTTCACTAGTGATGTCTCTCTCCCAAAATAAGATAAAATTGCTAGCGAGGTAAAAAAATCACAGCTGGGCAATTGACAGAATTATGAAGGCACCACAATGCTAACTATGCTGCAAAGAAAGGAAGGGCTCAAAAGCAATGGGCAGTACGCCAAGGTAAGTAGACCGAAATCCAACTGCATCTACTACGAATCATCCACCTTGAGATATCTATCCAGAACATCTCGCTGGTATTAAGTTGCGAATCCCACCCAAAGTGTAAAATCAAAGCAACAGACAACTGCATTACAATAACTTTTCGAAAAGTAAACAATCCTTGCACCCGCGGGTACAAGCACCGTTTTTTATCCCTGGTGGCAACAACACATCCCCTAGTCTCATGTTTATGTCACTCAAGCTAGACATCAGGGGGCTGAACCCACAATCAAGCATAACGCTCCCTCTTGGAGTTGCAAGCAAACTACTTGGCCAAAGCAAAATACTACAACGGAGAACATGCAAGAATTTACTCAAGAACAAAATATAAAAGATAAGAACCAAATATATTACTCATCACAATCTGAACATAGTCTCATAATCCATCAGATCCCAGCAAACTCAGCATAGCAACAACAGAAATTACAAAAGTGCCTTGATCATGTGAGGCAGCTCACGAAGTCTCGAAAGTGGAAGCACAAAGAGGGGAGAGGTACATCACATAGCTACTGGTCACGGATCCATGGTCCAAGGGGGACTACTCACGGCACATCCGAGAGGCGTCCATGGCTATGGATGGTCCCCCGGAGGGGGTTCCTCCTCCTGGCAGGGTGCCGGGGCAGCTTTTCCAGGCATCCCCGATCTTGAAACAGCGGCGGCGGCGGTACAAAGGCGAGTTCGCGGAAAAGAGATCAATATTAGGGGTTTCCACCCCGAGGGCTAAATATAGGTGGAGTGGGTGTCGAGGGGACCCACCAGGCAGCCAGGGACCCTACTGGTCTCCTGGTGGTGGCCACCCTCCGCTACCTTGGTGATTCTGGAAGCTTCCGGGTCGCTGATTTATTATATGATTTTTCCGGATTTTTTGGAGCACTTTTAATGGCGAGAAAACCTGAAATACAAAAACAGCAGAAAACAACAACTGGCAGCTGGGTGCACTGGGTTAATAGATTAGTCCAAATATGCTCAAAAGTGTATGAAAGTTCAAGCAAATCATGGCAAAGTCACACAAAACATGCATGGAGCAAGCAGAAATTATAGATACGTTTGGGACGTATCAACATCCCCAAGCTTAATTCATGCTCGTCCTCGAGTAGGTAAATGATAACAAGCATAATTTCTGTGGTGACATGCCACACAACCATATAAGGACTTTTAAGTAAAGCAATCAAATCATGGAATTCAATTCAAGTATTAACAAGCAAGAGTCTATATTAGTATTGACACAAGCAACAAAAGAACAAAAGGTGCAACATCTCTCGCTGTCCGTGACTCGAATGTCTCCAGATGTTGTTTTCTTGCAAGCAGGGGACTGGGAAAAAGAGAGAAAAAAAGGTTGTTGAGAACAACTATCTACTAAAGTTTCACACTTGGTCTCCTTTGGATTCTTATCTTGACTCGTCCCCAGACCACTAGCCAGGTACAAGTCAAACTGATCCACTCCCTTTCGATATTTTGAGCACTCATGCAATGGATGAGCGTGAGCAAGAAAGTTGACACCTAAAAGGCGAAACAGAAAGAAGGTGGAGGAGGAAGACAAAAAGGTGTGAAAGGCTCACATCAATGAGGACAATCATAGGCGAGAGAAGGCCATATGATAGATATGATGTGAGGAGTAGGGATTGCCATGCAACGGATGCACATGTGAGCTAAAAGCTCTCCAAGGGAACTAGTGGGGGTGCATCTAACTTGCTTGCTCAAGAAAACCTAGAGCTCGTTTGAGGAGGCTCATCATTGGAATATACAAGCCAAGTTCTATAGTGTGAAGGTCCCCACATAGCTATATGCATGATGATGATCTCTATGGAGTACAAGGGATAGAGGATGAAGTACTAGTGTGGATCTCTCAAAAGGAATAGTAGTGTGCCCCCTTCTCTCTTTTTATTTTTATTTTTCTCTTTTTTGTATTTTTTGTATTTTTTTGGTGGCCTCAATGGCTCTTACTATTTAACTCTCATTTTTCCTCTTTGGGATCTTTTGATTTTGTCCTCTTTGGGATCTTTTTCTCACTTTAGGGGCAACACTCTATATTATACAAGAATATAGGAGATCTTTCACACTTTACAAAAGTACTCACATAAAGAAGATATAACTATCATGATGCAAATGTATGCTTCTGCCAGGATAGCAGGATATGCAATGATACTAGTGCGTCATGTAGCAATGGTAAGGGCAAGGCCCAACTAGCATGCGGCTCATCGATCAAACAAGTAGCATGTATGACATGAAGATCAAGTCATGAGAAGGTGGATGTTGCATGGCAATGTATCTCGGAAAGGCTATGGAAATGCCTTGTAGGTAGGTATGGTGGCTGTTTTGAGGAAAGATATAAGGAGGCTTATGATGACAGAGCGTATCGTGCCAAGGGTTTGGATGCACCGGCGAATTATGCGCCAACTCTCAAGGTGAGAAAGGGCAATGCACGGTACCGAAGAGGCTAGAAAAAGTATAGGTGGGTGGAAGTGTCAACTTTTGAATACTCACATTAGTCCGAAGAACTCATGCACTTATTATCGGTAACTCTCAATCTAATCAGGAGGTTCACAAAGAGAAAAGTACCCCGAGGAGGAGTGTATGGGGGTTTGGTTATCCTTGCGCATCCTCGACTCATGGTACGTGAGTGTACTCTAATATTCGAACCCTCCAGAGGTTAGTGAGCCATCTAGTAGCTAGAGTTCTCAACAGGGGTTTTTGGTTTTTGAAAAACACACAGATTGCCCAAAATACGACATCTATCACTAATAGGCTCGAGCTCTTGACACCAAAAGTTCAAACATTACTCTAGTCAATACCTCAAAACTATTGCAAGTTACTACTACAAAGAGAATAGCAACTTCAACTACCTACTTCTAGTCAAGACACAAAACTCAGTGCAATAGGCAAACTCTCTAACAAGATTAAACATGCAACCTATAGAAAGTTCAACCTAAAACAACAGAAAAGCTCTAGAAAAACTAAAGCACTACAAGTAAACAGAGCACCAGCTAAGAAAAGAAAAAGAACAACTCACAGCTAAAAGAATAAGCATGCAAATCCTATGAGGAGTTCAAGTTCAAGCGGAGCGTGTATCTCTCCCACACAAAAGAGTAAGCTGGGGTCTAACTTGTTACTACAGCAAACAAAGAAAAAATAAACCTAGAAAAGTAAAGAGCGAGACGCTCCAAGCATAGCACACAACGCATGAAGTGATAAAAATATAGTGCAACGAGGGACGAACTGATAATTTTTGATGAAGAAGGGGATGCACGGGGGCATACCCAAACTTAAACGCTTGATTCTCCTTGAATATTTATTGGGGGTTCACATGGGCATCCCAAAGCTTGAGCGTTGGACACTCCAAGATCTTCTTTCATCATCTTCCATCGCGCACTTGAAAACTCCCTTCATACATAACTCAATGTAGACTGATTAGAGAGGTTAGTGCCCTACTAAAATAATTTTCCTCTACTGCAAATAAATATTTCCAGGAAAATCTACTGTTTCTCTTGCTTGCCCAAAATATTTTGCAAAGAAAAAGCAAGCTTAAGGATTGCAAAACTGCGAAAAGAAAAACCGGGGAAGAAGCTGAGAAAAACAGAACAGCAGATAGAAACGAATTTTTTAGGGATACTTCTGCAACTCAAATAAAAAAACTCAGAACATACTAAAGTTCTGTAATTGTATAGAGCACGTTGTGTAAACAATTCAGCTCAAAAAGATGAACTGAGATTTTTCTGTGATTTTTCTAGTCACGAGGACAGAATCTGTTTTCTGGACAGCATGTCACAACTTTCACTTCCCTTGTCATATGAGGATAAACTTTGCACAAAGCTTGAAAAGTAAAGATACAATGATGTTGCTACAGTAGTAACAATCATCAAGACCACTAAGAACAGAAGAAAAGCAAAAGAAAAACCTAAATTCGTTGCGGGCTGCCTCCCGAAAGCGCTTCTTTAGAGCCATTAGCTAGGCTTAAAGCAGAAGATCAAGTCTTTTCAAGAGAATAACTAGCCCGTGTGACGGACTCAAAAGGTAACTTAATCTTTTTTCTAAGGAAATGTCCCATCCCTTTCTTGAGAGGGAATTAGAATTTGATATTCTCTCTTTCATGTCAATAACAGCACCAACTGTGCGAAGAAAAGAACATCCCAAAATAATTGGACAAGAGGGCTCACACTCAATGTCCATAATAGTGAAATCAACGGGAACATAATTGTCATTGACAATGATAAGAACATCGTCGATCTTCCCCAAAGGCTTCTTTACGGAAGAATCAACAAGACGAACACCAAAAGAACAGGGATCAAAAGGTTTCAATTCAAGCATATCATACATTCTTTTGGGCATAACAGAGGTACTTGCTCCAACATCACAAAGAGCATAACAAGAGAAGTTATTCAATTTGATTTTTATCATAGGATCCCAACCATCTTCTAGCTTCCTAGGTATGGAGGTTTCTATTCTAAGCTTCTCCTCCCTAACTTTGATTAGACCATTGGTGATATGCTCTGTGAAGGCAAGATTAAGTGTGCTAGTGTGGGGGTCTCTAGACATCTTGTGAAGGAAACGAATAACTTCAGAAAGAGTGCAATTATCAAAATCAAGGTCACTACTATCAAGTAAAGTGGTAGTGGTGTCTTTTAGGCTCACTTGTTTGGTATCTTCTATAGTCATAGGAATTTCTTCTTCTATGGTTGAGGTCATAGCATCACCATTAATAGGTCCTATGGGACTAGGGGTGTGATGGGTGCTAACAGTTTGGACATCCTCAACTACTTGGATAGTGGCTACTATGTGGTAAGTAGGAAGGCTCTTAATTCTATCTTCTTCCTCCTTTTCTTTAGCCCATCTCTCTTTAAGTTTAGCCATCATCCTAATGTTTTCATTAATTTGGACTTGTATGGCATTCATAGGAGTGACCTTCCTCTCCTCGAGGGGAGAAGTTCTAATTTTAAGCAATTCTACTTCGTGGGCTAAATTGTCTACCTTCGACGAGAGGGTATCTAATTTATCTCATTTATCTTCCACGCTCTTGTTGAAGGATTTTTGGGTAGTGATAAAGTATTTGAGCAAGGTCTCTAGTTCAAAGGTGGAGTTTTTGGTGCTAGGATAAGTGTTGTTGTTCCCATAGTTGTTGCATGGGAAAGGCCTAGGATTGTTGCTACCAAAATTACTCCTATAAGCATTATTGTTGAAGTTGTTTCTAGATACAAAATTCACATCTACTTGCTCTTGAGCAACCAAGGAATTTAAAGGAACATCCTGAGGATCAATAGGAGCTTGCTTGGTAAGTAGAGACATGATAAGGTCAACCTTTTCATTTAGAGAGGAGATCTCCTCGACAGAATTTACCTTCTTACCAGTTGGAGATCTTTCGGTGTGCCACTGAGAGTAGTTCAGCATCATCTCATCAAGTAGCTTTGTGGCAGCACCAAGTGCGGTTGACATAAAAGTTCCTCCCACGGCCGAATCTAACAGGTTCCGCGAGGTAAAGTTCAAGCCTGCATAAAAAGTCTGGATAACCATCCAGGTAGTCAGTCCATGTGTGGGGCAGCTCTTGACAAGCGTCTTCATACGTTCCCATGCATGGGCAACGTGTTCATTATCCAATTGCCTGAAATTCATAATGTTACTCCTGAATTGAATAATTTTAGCAGGGGGATAGTACTTCCCTATAAAAGCATCTTTGCATTTACTCCAAGAATCGATACTGTTCTTGGGTAAGGATTGCAGCCACTCCTTGGCTCTTCCTCTCAAAGAGAAAGGAAAAAGCTTCATCTTGACAATGTCTCCATCCACTTCCTTGTACTTTTGCATATCACAGAGCTCGATAAAATTGTTTAAGTGCAAGGCAGCGTCCTCTCCAGCACCTGAGAATTGATATTTCATAACAAGATTAAGTAGAGCAGGTTTAATTTCATAAGAAGGTGCTGAAGTGACAAGTGGAGAAATAGGAGTGCAAATAAAGTCACTGTTGGTGTGACTAGTGAAGTCACACAACTTGGTGTTTTCATTGGAACCCATAGTAGCAGCAGGTATTTTTGGTATTTTTTATAAGGGACACAAAAGTAAAAACTGAAAGGTAAACTAACAAGACTAAAAAGCAAAGATAAAAGATACTGTGCAACTCCCCTATCTTGTAGACTAGAGTCCCCGGGAACGGCGCCAAAAATTCGCTTGATACAGAGTGGCAACTCTCCTCATTGGTTACCCCAAGTGGAAGGTGAGATGCAGTGTAGCAGCAAGTTTCCTCATCGAACCAGTAGGACTCCAAGAGATACAAGTAGGTGTCACGTCGCTTGACGTGGACCTGCACACAGATACAAATAAATTTGCTCCCAACGAGTACAGAGGAGTTGTCAATTCCTCTGGCTTGCTATTTACAAAGGATCAACGCAAGAGATAAAAGTGGAACTGAAAGTAAAGACTGAAAGTAAACTAAGGGTGTAAACAATAATGTGAAGATGGACCGGGGTCCCGTGATTTTCACTTGTGATGTCTCTCTCCCAAAAGACGATAAAAGTACTAGCGAGGTAAACAAATCACAGCTGGGCAATTGACAGAATTATGAAGGCACCGCAATGCTAACTATGCTGCAAAGAAAGGAAGGGCTCAAAAGCAATGGGTAGTACGCCAAGGTAAGTAGACCGAAATCCAACTGCATCTACTACGAATCATCCACCTTGAGATATCTATCCAGAACATCTCGCTGGTATTAAGTTGCGAATCCCACCCAAAGTGAAACTCAAAGCAACAGACAACTGCATTAAAAGAACTTTGTGTAAAGTAAACAATCCTTGCACCCATGGGTACAAGCACCGTTGTTTTATCCCTGGTGGCAATAGCACATCCCCTATTCTCATGTTTCTGTCACTCAAGCTAGACATCAGGGGGATGAACCCACAATCAAGCATAACGCTCCCTCTTGGAGTTGCAAGAAAAATACTTGGCCAAAGCAAAATACTGCAACGGAGAACATGCAAGAATTTACTCAAGAACAAAATATAAAAGAGAAGAACCAAATATATTACTCATCACAATCTGAACATAGTCTCATAATCCATCAGATCCCAGCAAACTCAGCATAGCAACAGCAGAAATTACAAAAGTGCCTCGATCATGTGAGGCAGCTCACGAGGTCTCGAAAGTGGAAGCACAAAGAGGGGAGAGGTACATCACATAGCTACTGGTCACGGACCCATGGTCCAAGGGGGACTACTCACAGCACATCCGGGAGGCGTCCATGGCTATGGATGGTCTCCCGGAGGGGGTTCCTCCTCACGGCAGGGTGCCGGGGCAGCTTCTCCAGGCAGCCCCGATCTTGAAACGGCGTCGGCGGCGGTACAGAGGCGAGTTGGCGGAAAAGAGATCGATATTAGGGGTTTCCACCCCGAGGGCTAAATATAGGCAGAGGGGGTGTCGAGGGGACCCACCAGGCATCCAGGAGGCCTCCTGGCGCGACCTAGGGTGGGGCCGCGCCAGGGACCCTCCTAGTCTCCTGGTGGTGGCCCCCCTCCGCTACCTTGGTGATTCCGGAAGCTTCCGGGTCACTGATTTTTTTATCTGATTTTTTCCGGATTTTTTGGAGCACTTTTAATGGCCGAAAAACCTGAAATACAAAAACAGCAACTGGCAGCTGGGTGCACTGGGTTAATAGATTAGTCCAAATATGCTCAAAAGTGTATGAAAGTTCAAGCAAATCATGGCAAAGTCACACAAAACATGCATGGATCAAGCAGAAATTATAGATACGTTTGCGACGTATCACCGCGTCACGCTGAGCCGTCACATCATCACATGCCTTTGACAAGGCACTCTCAACTTCAGCAGAGTCGGCTTTAGCCTGATTCAGTTCCTCATCTTTCTTCTTCAAATCATCAAGGAGACGATCGACTTCCTTTTCAGCTTGTTCGCGCTTGGCTAACGCGGCTCTATAGTTTTCTTCAAGCTAAACAGCATCATTGCCGGCTTTCAAAGAAATAGCCTGTCAACACGAATATACGACTAAGTATCTACTCAGACAAACATTGCCTAACCAGCTACTTGGGGGCTACACCTTCAAAAAATCTGTAAGCCGGTGATATATAATTATATCTCACCGACTCATGGAGGCTACAGCTCAAAAAGTGATATACCGACTTATGAGACGTAAAAACTTGATTTTTTCTACATAACCCAGCATGGCTTTCAACAAACCATGTCGGCTTATGGGAGCTACAGATACATAACAGCAAGGACAACATAGTGATACGTCCAAAACGTATCTATAATTTCTGCTTGCTCCATGCCTCTTTTGTGTGATATTGCTATGATATTGATGAAATTCCATACACTTTTGATCATATTTGGACTAACCTACTAACTTAGAGCACCCCAATGCCAGTTCCTGTTTTTTGTTGTTTTTCTATTTCAGGTTTCCCCCATATTAAAAGTGCTCCGAAAATTTGGGAAAATCCAATAAAAAATCAACGATCAGGAAGCTTCCTGAATCACCGAGGGGCCAGAGGGGACCCACCAGAGCCCCAGGTGCCTTCCCGGCGCGCCCCAGGGTGGGGCCGCGCCAGGTGGCCGACTGGACCCCTGGTGGCCCCCCTGGCTGCCCCCCTTTGCCTATTTATTCCCGTGACGCAAAAACCCAGAGAAGGGAACCCTTTTTCGCGATCTCTCCTCTGTTCCGCCGCCGCCGCGCTTCCAAGATCGGGAGCACCAGAAGACCTCTTCCCAGCACCCTTCCGGAGGGAGGAACCACCTCTGGGAGCTTCTCCACCACCATGGATGCTTCCCGGATGAACCGTGAGTAGTCCACCTTGGACCATGGGTCTATGATCAGTAGCTATGTGACGTTCTCGTCCCCTCTTTGTTCTTCATGGATTAGACCTCGTGAGCTGCCCTACATGACCGAGGCACTTATGTAATATTTCTGCTGTTGCTATGTTGAGTTTGCTGGGATCCGATGGATTATGAGATTATGTTCAGATTGTGTTTGAGTAATATATTTGATTCTCCTCTTTTATATTTATGTTCTTGAGTAATTCTTTCCTGTTCTCCATTGTTGTTTATTGCTTTGGCCAAGTAGTAGGTAGTGACTCCAAGAGGGAGTGTTACGCATGATTGTGGGTTCATGCCCCCCGATGACTAGCTTGAGTGACAGAAACATGAGTCTAGGGGATGTATTGTTGCCACAAGGGGGAAAACAACAGTGCTTGTATTTGCGGGTGCAAGGATTGTTTACTTTACGCAAAGTTCTGTAATGCAGTTGTCTGTTGCTTTGAGTTTACACTTTGGGTGGGATTCGCAACTTAATATCAGCGAGATGTTCTGGATAGATATCTCAAGGTGGATGATTAGTAGGTAGATGCAGATGGATTTCGGTCTAGTTGTTTTGGCGTACCGCCCAAGCTTTTGAGCCTCTTCCTTTATTTATAGCATAATTAGCATTGGTTTGCGCACATAATCCTGTCAATTACCCAGCTATACTTTTTTTACCTCGCATGGTTGTTTTATCTTCTTTTGGGAGAGAGACATCACTAGTGAACATCATAGGACCCCGATCCATATTTGCAATATTGTTTACACCCACTATCATTTTACTGCTTTATTTATTTTTCCGTTGCTATCGCTATCATTATTATCCCGTGCGTTTTATCCTTTGTAAACAACAAGGCCGGAGGAATTGACAACTCCTATGTACTCGTTGGGAAGCAAAGTTATTTGCTGTGTGTGCAGGTCCAGGTCAAGGAAGCAACTTTTGTCTAAAACGGTGTCATTGTTTCCTTGGCACCTCCTTGTCGATCTTGGAGTCCTACTGGTTCGATATCTACCTTAGCATCTTCGCTAAGTGAAACTTGCTGCTATCTACATCTCAACCTTCCACTTTGGGTAACCAACGAGGGGCGAGAAGTAAACTCTCGTGACATCAAAAGCAATTTCAGGCGCCGTTGCCGGGGGACTCCACTCTTCAGGATAGGGGAGTTGCACACTATCTTTTATCTTTGCTTTTTAGTCTTGTTTGTTTACCTTTCAGTTTTTGCTTTAGTATCCTTTATCAAAAATTAAAAAAATAGTTATCTTGCTTGCTGCTACTATGGGTTCCTCTGAGAACACCAAGTTGTGTGAATTTACTAGTCACAACAACAGTGACTTTATCTGCACTCCTTTTGCTACACCTTCTACTTCAGCACCTTCTTATGAGATTAAACCTGCTTTGTTGAACCTTTTTATGAAAGATCAATTCTCTGGTGCTAGAGATGATGCTGCTTTGCATTTAAATAATTTTATTGAGCTTTGTGATATGCAAAAGTACAAAGAAGTAGATGGTGATATTGTTAAGCTTAAGCTTTTTTCCTTTCTTTTTGAGAGATGAAGCTAAAATCTGGTTTCAATCCTTGCCTAAGTATAGCATAGACTCTTGGTATAAGTGCAAGGATGCTTTTATTGGGAAGTACTACCCCCTGCTAAGATTATCCAATTAAGGAGTTTTATTATGAATTTTAAACAATTGGATAATCAACACGTTGCCCAAGCTTGGGAATGCATGAAATCTTTTGTTAAGAATTTCCCTACGCATGGTTTGACTACTTGGATGGTTATCCAAAAAATTTATGCAGGCTTGAAATTTACCTCGCGGAACTTGCTAGATTCGGACGCGGGAGGAACCTTTATGTCAACTACACTTGGTGCTGCCACAAAACTTCTCGATGAGATGATGACCAACTATTCCCAATGGCACACCAAAAGATCTCCAACAGGTAGGAAGGTAAACTCTGTCGAGGAAATCTCCTGCCTAAATGAAAAAGTTGACTTGATTATGTCTCTACTTACCAAGCAATCTCCTATTGATCCTCAAGATGTTCCTTTAAATTCTTTGATTGCTAAAGATCAAGTAGATGTGAACCTTATCTCTAGAAAAAACTTCAACAACAATACTTTTAGCAGTAACTTTGGTAGCAATCCTAGACTGTTCCCCTCCGACAACTATGGGAACAACAACACTTATCCTAGCACCAAAAACTCCACTTCTGAATTAGAGAGTATGCTTAAAGACTTTATCACTACCCAAAAATCATTCAACAAGAGTGTAGAGGAAAAACTAGACAAATTACATAACCTCTCGTCGAAGGTAGACAATTTAGCCCATGAAGTAGAATTGCTTAAAATTATAACTTCTCCTCTTGAGGAGAGGAAGGCCACTCCTATGAATGCTATCCAAGTGCAAATTAATGAAAACATTAGGATGATGGCTAAACTTAAAGAGAGATGGGCTAGAGAAAAGGAGGAAGAAGATAGAATTAAGAGCCTCCCTACACACCATATTGTTGCTACTATCCAAGTGGTTGTGGATATCCAAACTCTTAGCATCCAATGCAACCCTAGTCCCATAGGACCTATTAATGGTGATGCTATGACCTCAACCGTAGAAGAAGAAACTCCTATGACTATAGAAGCTACCAAACAAGTGAGCCTAAAGGACACCACTACCACTTTACTTGATAGTAGTGACCTTGATTTTGATAATTGCACACTTTCTGAAGTTATTCGTTTCCTTCCCAAGATGTCTAGAGACCCCCACACTAGCACACTTAATCTTGCCTTCACGGAGCATATCACTAATGCTCTCATCAAAGCTAGGGAGGAGAAGCTTAGGGTAGAAGCCTCAATACCTAGAAATCTAGAAGATGGTTGGGATCCTATGATTAAAATTAAGTTGAATAACTTTTCTTGCTATGATTTATGTGATGTTGGAGCTAGTACCTCCGTTATGCCCAAAAGAATGTATGATATATTTGAATTGAAACCTTTTGATCTTGTTCTTTTGTTGTTCGTCTTGTCGATTCTTCCGTAAAGAAACCTCTGGGGAAGATCGATGATGTTCTTATCATTGTCAATGAAAATTATGTTCCTGTTGATTTTATATTATGGACATTGAATGTGAACCTTCTTGTCCAATTATTTTGGGACATCCTTTTCTTCGCACCGTGGGTGCTATTATTGATATGAAAGAAGGGATTATAAAATTCCAATTCCCTCTCAAGAAAGGGATGGGAAACTTCCCTAGGAAAAAGATTAAGTTGCCTTTTGAGTCCGTCACACGGGCTAGTTATCTTCTTGAAAAGACTTGATCTTTTTGCATTAAGCCTAGCTAATGACTTTAAAGAAGCGCTTTCGGGAGGCAGCCCGCAACGAATTTAGGATTTCCTTTTTGTTTTTCTTCTGTTTTTAGTGGTCTTGATGATTGTTACTACTTTAGCAACATCATTGTATCTTTACTTTTCAAGCTTTGTGCCATTTATAGCCTCATATGACAAGGGAAGTGAAAGTTGTGACATGCTATCCAGAAAACAGATTCTATCCTCGTGACTAGAAAAATCATGGAAAAATACCAGTTCATATTTTTGAGCTGAATGTTTTACACAGAGTGCTCTATACAATTACAGAACTTTCGTATGTTCTGAGTTTTTTATTTGAGTTGTAGAAGTATCCCTAAAAATTCTACCTGCTGGTCTGTTTTTCACAGATTCTGTCTTGTTTTGCCTTTCCTTCGTTTTGAAAACCTTAAGCTTGCTTTTTCTTTTCAAAAACTTTTTTCCAATCTTGAGAAATAGTAGCTCTTCAAGAATATCTTTATTTCCAGTAGAGAAAAATATATTTTATTATGGGTACTAACCTCGCTAATCAGATTATGATGAGTTATGTATGAAGGGAGTTTTCAAGTGTGCGAGGGAAGATGGTGAAAGAAGATTCAGGAGTGTCAAGCGCTCAAGCTTGGGGATGCCCCCATGCATACCCAAGAAATATTCAAGGAGACTCAAGAGTCTAAGCTTAGGGATGCCCCCGTGCACCCCCTTCTCCATCAACAATGATCAGTTCGTCTCTCGCTTCACTATATTTTTATCGCTTCATGCGTTATGTGCTATGCTTGGAGCGTCTCACTCTTAGGTTTTATTTTTAGTTTTCTTTAGCTTTGCTTGCTGTTCATAACAAGTTAGAACCCTGCTTTCTTTGTGTGGGATAGAAACACGCTCCACTTTCAAAATCTAGAACACAACATAGTATTTTTCATGCTTATCTTTGTTGTGTGTGTTCTTTATCTTTTTCATAGCTACTGCCATGTTTTGCTCTTAGTTTTCATTCTTATCTTTTCAAAGAGCTTTTGTTTAGTTTGTTGCTGGAACTCTCTTGAGTTTTCATGTTTATCTTGTTTAGAGAGTTTTCCTATTGCACTGAGTTGTGTGTCTTGACTTGGAGTAGGTAATTGAGGTTGCTATTCTTTTGTAGTACTAACTTGCAATAGTTTTGAGTAATGTTTGGACTTTTGGTGTCAAGATCTTTAGCCTATTAGTGATAGATGTCGTATTTTTTGCAATCCGTGTTTATTTTCAAAACTTACAAAATTAGTTGAGAACTTTAGCTACTAGATTGATCACTACTCTTCTGAGGGGTCGAATATTAGAGTACACTCACGTACCATGAGTAGAGGATGCGCAAGGATAACCAAACCCCCATACACTCCTCCTCGGGGTACTTGTCTCTTTGTGAAACCTCCTTATTAGATTGAGAGTTTCCGATAATAAGTGCATGAATTCTTCGGACTAATGTGAGTATTCGAAAGTTGACACCTCCACCTTCCCATATTTTTCTAGCCTCTCCTGTGTCGTGCATTGCTTTCTTCTCACTCCGAGAGTTAGCGTCCACCTTCGCCGGTACATCCAAACCCTTAGCACGATACGCTCTGTCATCATAAACCTCCTTATGTCCTTCCTCAAAACAGCCACCATACCTACCTATCAAGGCATTTCCATAGCCTTTCCGAGATATATTTCCATGCAACATCCATCTTCTCATGACTTGATCTTCATGTCATACATGCTACTTGGTTGATCGATGAGCCGCATGCTAGTTGGGCCTTTCCCTAATCATTGCTACATGACGCGCTAGTATCATTGCATATCCTGCTACGCTGGCAGAGACATACATTTGCATACATCATGATAGTTACATCTTATTTATGATTTGAGTACTTTTGTAAAGTGTGAAAGATCTTCTATACTTTTTGTAATATATAGAGTGTTGCCCCTAAAGTAAGGAAAAGATCCCAAAGTGGAAAAAATTAAAAGATCCCAAAGTGGACAAATTAAAAGACCCCAAAGTGGAAAAATGAGAGAGGAATAGAAAGAGCCATTGAGGCCACCAAAAATATAAAAAATAGAAAAAAGATAAAAATAAATAAAAAGAGAGAAGGGGGCACACTACTATTCCTTTTAGAGATCCTCACTCGTACTCCCTCTTATATCTTGTACTCCATAGAGATTACCATTCATGCATATAGCTATGTGGGGACCTTCACACTATAGAACTTGGCTTGTAGATTCCGATGATGAGCCTCCTCAAATGAGCTCTAGGTCTTATTGAGCAAGCATGTTGGATGCACCCCCACTAGTTACATTGGAGAGCTTACCTTAGCTCATATGTGCATCCGTTGCATGGCAATCCCTACTCCTCACATCATATCTATCATTTGGCTTTCTCACGCCTATGATTGTCCTCATTGATGTGAGCCTTTCACACCTTTTTGTCTTCCTCCTCCACCATATTCTCTCTTTGCCATCCTAAGTTTCAACTTTCTTGCTTACGCTCATCCATTGCATCAGTGCTCAAAATGTCGAAAAGGAGTGGATCATTTTGACTTGTACCTGGCTAGTGGTCTGGGGATGAGTCAAGATAAGATTCCAAAGAAGACCAAGTGTGAAACTTTAGTAGATTGATTTCTCAACACAAAAATACTTTTTTCTCGTATACCCCTATCCCCTTTCTTGCACACAAACACCATTTGGAGACATTCCAGTCACGGACAGCGAGAGCTCTTGTACCTTTATGTTCTTATGTTACTTGTTTCAATGCTAAATATAGACTCTTGCCTATTATGACTTGAATTGAATTACATGCCTTGATTGCTTTACTTAAAAGTTATTATATGGTTGCTAGCATGTCACCACAGAAATTATGCTGTTATCATTTACCTACTCAAGGACGAGCAGGAATTAAGCTTGGGGATGTTGATACGTCCAAAACGTATCTATAATTTCTGCTTGCTCCATGCCTTTTTTGTGTGATATTGCTATGATATTGATGAACTTCCATACACTTTTGATCATATTTGGACTAACCTACTAACTCAGTGCACCCCAGTGCCAGTTCCTGTTTTCTGCTGTTTTTCTATTTCAGGTTTCCCCCATATTAAAATTGCTCCAAAAATTCGGGAAAAATCCAATAAAAAATCAGAGATCAGGAAGCTTCTGGAATCACCGAGGGGGGGGGCATAGGGGACCCACTAGGGCCCCAGGCGCCCTCCCGGCGCGCCCCTGGTGACCTCCTGGCTGCCCCCCTTTGCCTATTTATTACCCGTGACGCAAAACACCCCGAGAAGGGAACCCTTTTTCGCGTTCTCTCCTCTGTTCCGCCGCCGCCGTGCTTCCAAGATCGGGAGCACCAGAAGACCTCTTCCCGGCACCCTGCCGGAGGGAGGAACCACCTCCGGGAGCTTCTCCACCACCATGGTTGCTTCCCGGATGAACCGTTAGTAGTCCACCTTGGACCATGGGTCTATCATTAGTAGCTATGTGATGTTCTCCTCCCCTCTTTGTTCTTCATGGATTAGACCTCGTGAGCTACCCTACATGATCGAGGCACTTATGTAATATTTCTGTTGTTGATATGCTGAGTTTGCTAGGATCCGATGGATTATGAGATTATGTTCAGATTGTGTTTGAGTAATATATTTGATTCTCCTCTTTTATATTAATGTTCTTGAGTAATTCTTGCATGTTCTCCGTTGCTGTTTATTGCTTTGGCCAAGTAGTAGGTAGTGACTCCAAGAGGGAGCGTTATGCATGATTGTGGGTTCATGCCCCCCGATGACTAGCTTGAGTGACAGAAACATGAGTCTAGGGGATGTTTTTTTGCCAAAAGGGGGAAAACAATGGTGCTTCTACTTGCGGGTACAAGGATTGTTTACTTGACGCAAAGTTCTTTAATGCAGTTGTTTGTTGCTTTGAGTTTACACTTTGGGTGGAATTCACAACTTAATACCAGCGAGATGTTCTGGATAGATATCTCAAGGTGGATGATTAGTAGGTAGATGCAGATGGATTTTTGTCTACTTGTTTTGGCGTACCGCCCAAGCTTTTGAGCCTCTTCCTTTCTTTATAGCATAATTAGCATTCGTTTGCGCACATAATCATGTCAATTTCCCAGCTGTAATTTGTTTACCTCGCATGGTTGTTTTATCATCTTTTGGGAGAGAGACATCACTAGTGAACATCATAGGACCCCGGTACATATTTCCAATACTGTTTACATCCTCTATCAATTTACTGCTTTATTTATTTTTCCTTTGCTATCACTATCATTATTATCCCGTGCGTTTTATCCTTTGTAAACAACAAGGCCGGAGGAATTGACAACTCCTCTGTACTCGTTGGGAAGAAAAGTTATTTGCTGTGTGTGCAGGTCCAGGTCAAGGAAGCATCTTTTGTCTAAAACGGTTCCATTGTTTCCTTGCCACCTCCTTGTCGATCTTGGAGTCCTACTGGTTCGATATCTACCTTAGCATCTTCGCTAAGTGAAACTTGCTGCTGTCTACATCTCAACCTTCCACTTTGGGTAACCAACGAGGGGCGAGAAGTAAACTCTCGTGACATCACATAGTGAGAAAGAAAATAAATACCTCATAGCGCTGACGAAGCTGAATGACTATACTATGTTGCTCAGTGGTACAAGTCAATGACCGCTTATACAATTCCTCAAGTGAAGTATTTTTAGATATCAACTCATGAGGCCGACTCACCACCTGCTATTTACCACACAAGACTTTCTCCAAAACTGTCTGAGCAGGTGGGACACCCTGGTGATTTCCTGTGATCATTACTTCATCATCAACAACCACGTTCTCCACAGAAGGAGTCGGGTTGGAACTGGGAGTTATCTCAACTTTTTCAGGTTGAGCCTCCGTCTTCCTAACATCAACAACGGAAAAGTATCCTTGTAGATACCCGAAGGACTCGACTCATTCAAGACGAACTTATTTAATTCTTCAGAGACGAAGATTTCTGGCAAACTCTCAGACAGATCTGCAGACTCCTTCACGACTTCAGAGTCGGCTAAGTCCTTGGGGTTAATTCGAGGGCTACTCAAAGAAAAAAAATATGACTTGTCAGAAAGCACACATACACATATGAGCCGACAATACAATAAAGGTACTTACCCACGGTTGATGGGGAAAGATGTCTGGACAGATGATCCTTCAGAAGAGGAGTTCCCGGCTTGTGGCTTCTCATCCTTGAAACCTTCCGAATTGCGGGAAGGAGTCGACACATCAGTAGTTTTGTTTCGAACACGTCGAGGCTCATTTTCCATAACCAAGAGAGGGTCCCCCGAGTAGGTACTACGGGTATGCCTCTTTTGGCTTTGTGCCTAAGAGAAAAGGTACAACATAAGGATATAAACATCCGACTAACAACATTATAAAGAGCCGGCAGGATATGTACCGGTGGATCCACATTCTGACTCTCCTTGTGAGAGTCGGCCTCAACAGGAGGAGCTTTATCTTTCACCTCCTCTTCATCGTCTTCTTCATTCTCATGATCATCCGAGTCCTCCTGCAAAGAACAAAAGTGATAAGGATAAGAAGTGCATTACAAAAAGGAAGATTATCCGACTCTTACCGTTTGACTCAGACTCTTAGCACTCCCAGCAAGATCTTGACCAGCATTCCACCATGGATCATCCTCCTGGAAATAAAGCATGTTGGGTGATCAAAAACACTTAAATAGCATGTCAAGAGAGTATGTGACAAAAATATACCCTGGAGCCGGATTATCTTTGCAGAACGGAGCAAGGCCGACTTTCTAGAGATCATCAAGACGTTCAGCCAAAAATTTCTTACAACTCGTCACCAGCTCGCTTGCAGAAAGTTCATTATGGAAAAAACGCATAGGATCATCCTTCCCTGTGTATTCACACATAAGTCGGTCCCTTATGTTGAGGGGTTGGATTTTCCAACCCACCCAGCACCGGGTCAGGTCTCTGCCAGTAAACCCGTGGGCCATCAAATCCCTCATACGAGCAATGATCAGCTCATTTCTCTTCTAATGACTATCTTTGGGAAAAAGATTCAAACCATCATGGAACACCAGCCGACTCTCACGAAAGTCTGGTAGAGGATGCTCACCTTGGATATTCCCCCAAGTACAGTAGAAATAGATTTTTGCTAGTCCTTCACCTTGCTTGTTAGCTTGGGTGCAGGAAAGATCGACTTGGCTCTCTTTTTAATGGTGACTTCACCACATTCTAGAGCCGGACCAACGCTATATTCAGTCTGCTGATTACATTAATAGAACTCGACAAGCAAATTCAAAGTCGGATTGATCTGCATATAAGCCTCATAGAACACTTGGAATTAACATATGTTGAGCACCGAGTTGGCACTCAAGTCCTGAGGGTGCAGCTTGTAGCAATATAACACGCTCCTGAAGAATTTTGACCCAGGAGGACGAAATCCCCGGGTCACATGATCAACAAAGACGATAACTTCGCCTTCCCTAGGCTCTGGCCGGGTCTCTTCTCCAGGGACCCGCCACTTGATCTCAGTTTGAGGCTGGAGAATTCCATGTGCCACCATTTTATTCAATTGTTCTAAGGTCACTTGGATCTTGGCCCAGTTAGCCTCTACAGTCGATCTCTGGGCAGGTGGCTTTGGAACTGGAGGTTTCTTGTCGTCCGGCCTCTTCATGGCACCGACTTTCTTACCCATCAAACAGGAGTCAGACCTAGTGGGTAAAAATTATGCACGCTGAGTCGACTAAGAGACCGGCTAAGTGCGGATATAAAAAAAAGACAAATCCTAACTAGGATCCATGAAGTCGGATTGAAACTGACTCTATGACAGTTACACAAACAAGTTTCATAAATCAGGACGAAGCAGATAGATCTACCGGGCTCAGGAAAATCAACAAATAATATGAACAGATCTGCCAGCTTATGGAAAGCCCTAAACAGTCGGGAACTACAGATCTGCAACGATTCCTCGAATAAAGCAATAGGCGCGGAGCGATCTATGGGGAATCCTAACCTATGTACCAACATGCACAGTAAGTTCTACCATTAAACTACCTGAGATTATCAAAATAGTAAAAGCTTCAAAGTCCGAAGCAATGGTGAAAAGCGGGATAGCCGCAGCAAGAGGTAGGGGATAGGAACTTACTCAAGTAACGTGCGAGAGTGGCACGGCCCCAGTCCGATTCCTGCAGACAGTCGAAGGAAGAAGAAAATTGACGCAGCAGTGGAGGTGGAGCTCGAGACCATCGGTGCGTACGAAAGAAGACGACGAAGAAGAAGTGCGGACGGGATAAAATGAGTAGATGGGAAAGAGGAGGTCTATTTATAAAGGTAACCGTCCCAGAACCCGAGGCGTCGCATGATGATATCTAACGGCAGGAAATCCCTCGATTTCCATGAACGAATCTAGTGGGCATTGATTACGCCGTCAGAATCGGGATAAAACCGTCCGCAGATTCCAAGAAATACGGAAAAGTCGGATCACTTGTTAAAGATAGAACCGGCGTTTGATTATCAAAGGAGCATGAGTCCGCTCAGCTATAAAAGCTGGCTCTATGATGATTCATTACCATGAAGACCAAGAGGATTGACACCGACTCCCTATAAATCTCAAAGGGATATGAGACTCGGTCTATCCCACTGAAGAGTCGGAAACCAAAATGAAGGTAATAAGATTGCTGCAAAGACTGAAGCATCACACCAATCTTGGGGGATAATGTCGGGGGAATGGATCAAGCCCATAACCCGGCATTAGATCTATGGTCCCACTCACCTACAGAAGGCCCACAAAGGAAGACCCGACCCAGGGCCGGCTGCGCCAAGCAAGAAGATCGAAGCCGTAGAAGGAATTCGACTTATCTTGTATAGCTCGTAGCATATTTGGTAAAGTAGAATAGGACTCCACCTCGTGTCGGAGTCGGACTCACGGAATCCCGGGACCCGGTGCATTTATAAGCCGAGGTCCATGGGATCCAGGGTCAAGAACAATCTCAATTCAAGATAGGACTAGACACTTGTCGGCGTAACCTAGATCACCTCAAGATCAAGGTTGCGAATCGACTCTCTTGTTATCGACCAACCAACTCTTCTTTCAAGAGTCGGAACCCATAATAATAAGAAGCAGGATTAGGCTTTAACCTTGAGACAAAGAGGGGTTCAAACCTAGGTAAATCGCCGAGTCTCTTGTCCATGTCGACTCACTCCACAAAATCACCTCGCAGCAAAGGTCCCATGCTGAGTTCGACTCTTCGGACATCTATTGTGACTTTCCCACGACAGTACTACCGCCCCACGGTACTACCGAAGGACTAGTGTCGTGCCTACCAACATTGAGTACAGAAGCTTTACGGTAGTGGGCGCGGTACTAGCCTACGGTACTACCGTGGCACGATACTAACGCATTCCGAGCGGTACTACCGCCCTGGTTGTCGGGACCCGGGGTTAGCGTATGTAATTCCAGTCACGATACAATCACATGGAGAGCCGAGAACCGTACCCACTTGTCTAAGCAGACAAGGCCAAGCACAAAACGTTCTCGGTAAGCATCGAACGTGAGGGGCATCCCATTCAGGCCGGATGATCAACTGAGATGGGTCCTCATCGTCCGCTCACAAGTCTAAATGCTTATGGGTGGTGAATCCCATACTCATAGACAAGTCGCCTCAACCATGTTATCGATTGGATCCTAACTCTTACATAGACTTACTCCAGCCCGATCACTTAGTCGGGGTCTAGGGCGGGCTCGATCATACAACAAAGTGTGCACGTGACAGAGTCACGAGCAATCGCATCGCGATGCCCCAAGCTGCGCACATCTAAGGGCCACTTGGTGTATAAAGGACCGCCAGCCAGATCACAACTAAGGTCTCGAAAACCCATACTAAGACATGCATGTTATAAACATACACGCAGCACACATGCCTAGTATGAACAGCAGGTATCATCACATAACTCTACAAAATACTCTTTATTGATATACACATAGAGCATACAAAGATCACATGTCTGTGATCAACATTACATCATACAACGGAAGCAAATTAGGTCTGAGTACAGACAAGTTTAACAAATGGCTTAGAGAAGCCTTGTAAACAAACATGCCCTTCGACGAGGGACCAGACTGCTGTCTGGGACTATGCTAACTTAGTCAACGTCGAGCTTCACGAAGGTGACTCCATCGGTTCTTATCTAAAACATAGAATAAGCAAACGTGAGTACAAAGTCGTACTCAGCAAGACTTACATCAGATCTAAACTACTCATGCTCAAGTATCAATGTAAAGGGAGGTGGGGTTCAACATGCAGAAGTGCCAGCTTTGACTTGGCTAATCCTGAACTACGAATACTAGACTTGAGGTAAGAAGCGTACACGAGTCCACTACATCTCCAACCAATACACCACTATGGTTACTTCCTCGACTTCCCCACGAGGAACACACCATAGCACTCACGCTTATCTTGCGGATTTTATAAGTATCCATTCAAGTTGTCTAATAATCAGGTACAGGTTCCAAGTAGTCCTTAACCGCGGACGCGGCTATTCGAATAGTTTTGTTAACCTTGCAAGGGTGTAAACTACACACACATGACCATCGGTTATCGCCGAGTCTCGCCACCGTTCAAGAGGTGACAGCGAGGATGTTCACCACGACACTTCGCTCACAACCGGTCTATTCCAGGAGTCGACTATCTGAGTTTGCCTCCGCTCGAGAGTCCGGCCGGATCAACGAAACGGACTCAAACAATGTAGGTGACCGAGACGCCACCTCTGGCAGATGGTTTTCCTGTCTCAAAGGTGCACCCACACATCTATATGATGCAACCATTCCTTCATTCTTTTTCTATGCATATGCCAAATGGAAAGCCCGAACTAATGTGACTCCTGGACGTCGACACGGATCAAGGTACTAGGCCGAGAGGGGTCAGTGAGCCCAATGTGTGGTTGTACTCTTTGTCTTGGATTACCATACAAGAACTCGATGCCTAAGGCAGTGTTCAACGAGACAACCCACTGTGTACTCCTACACAACCTCTCATCGTTCACCTTGTATTAGGGTGGATTCACCGACACAGTTTCACTTTCATCAACACCATGTTCACCATCATCCCGACTCACATCAAAAGCAACCTCATGTAACACTAAGCATGCAATAAGCTGTAACAGTTGCAGGGGCTTCATGATATCATACAACTCCTATGTCAGCTAGGATTGTGGTTTGCTTACTACTGTGACAAGATGATAGGTCATGCATCGGATATGGGTTCAACTATGCGGTAGAATCGATACAAAGTGATCTCCTAAACATGCATAAGTGAGACTGAGAGGGAATTGGGATTTTATAGACATGATCAATGGGGTTTGCTTGCCTTGCTGACGAGGTTCGATATCGGGGGTCTTCACCGAAGGGGGTGGCCTCCGGTTCCAGTTGCACGTCTATCGAGCAAACAATCAAACAATGGTATAAATTTATTTGCAATGCATCAAACACATGATCAATATTGAAATGGTGATGTTCTTGGTCACAAAGTGTGTACAATTCCATTTAAAAGAAGTCACATGCAAAGTCTCTTGCAAATGTGCTTCAAATTTGAATTTGAATTAAATCCATATGGATGTTTTGCAATGTTCACCCAATTTAAAATGGTCAAACATGAAAACAGATCCCATATTCATAATCCTTGGATTTTTCTGATATTTTTAGACATATTATTTGCTATATTTGGAGTTCATATGAATTAGTTATGAATTTCCCAAGTTTAATTCATTTTCTGGATTTTTCTGTAATATTTTAAATCATTTCTATTTTCTGGAATTTCTTTACTGCGTCAACATTGCGTGGGGATGACGTCAGGGGGGGGCTGACCAGTGGGTCCCTGCTGTCAGCCTCAGGGGGTTAATCCCCTCTGTTAGTTTAACTAACAGTGGGTTAGGGGTGGCCTGGGGCCCACTTGTCATTGACCTAGGGGGGGTTTAGCTGGGTGATTAGGGTTAACCTAATCCAACTCGCCGGCGGCTCAACGCCGGCGACGTCGAGCACGGCGGCGCGGTACTGGGTGACGAAAATGGCCACCAAATCGGGCGCCGGTTGCACGAGAAGAAGCCCCGTGATCGTCCGCATCACGCTGTGCCACCAGGGGGTCTCGGGGAGGGCTGAAACGACGCCGGCGACGTCGAGGTGCGGCGGCCGGCTGCTGTCCTCGCCGTGAACTTGAACCCGGCCACAGGAAAAAGCAAGGAGGGAGGGGAACGAAGCTCCAGCTCACCCTGATCACGAGGAAGAGCTCGGGGAAGCCATTGGAGCAGCACAGGCGACGAATTTGAAGATGGCGTCCCCGGCGGCCGGCGGCGAGTTCCTGAAGCTGGAGTCGTCTCCAGTGCTCACTGGGCTCGATTCGCAGAGGGGTTCGAGGAAGACGACGGCGCTGGTCCTCCTGGACAGCTTTTCGCGGCCGGTGGGCGTCTCTGGCCGCGCGGGCTCACGGCGGCGCTCTGCGGTGGACCTCGGGCTGGCGCGAAAACGGCGATGGGAGAGAAGGAGAACGGGCTAGAGGAGGGGGAAAGGGCGCACGGCGGCTAGGGCGTCTCCGTGGCGCTGCTAGAAGGCCCGAGGTGGCCTGGATGCGTCACGGTGGCGTCGGCGCGTCCCCTGCTCGACACCGAGCAGCTTAGGGGCGAGGGGAGGAAGACGACAGGATGGGGTGGGCTGGGCTTGGCTAGGTGGGCCGAGGGAAATGAGTTGGGCTGGAAAAGCCAGGGTGTTCTCCTTTTTCTAATTCTTCTCTGTTTTAATTTTCTGCCCTTTTGTTTTGCCCTGGTAAAAATACCAAAGCATTTTATAAAAATGCCCAAATACTTTTATAAATACTAGGTGACCAGTAGCTAGCCACATATAGAATTTGAGCATTTTTGAAATTCAATATATTTTGAATTTCAATTCAAATAGGGTTATTTAATTTCCAAAGCCACTGTTTGAATATTAGAAAATTCCATGTGCATGGGATTGATCCCAAACCACTTTTAAAATGATCAGCAACATTTCTAGGAATTTTCCAAGCATTCAAATGATTTTTGGAAAAAGATTTTTATCTGGCCATTTATTTAAATTCTCAGGGCTTTCCTTTTCCCCATTTTTGATTTTCCTTTTGAAATTTTTCATGATGCAAAAGGGTCAAACAAGCCCTAGCACTTACCCTAGTTGGGGTTCTGACACTGGTAGAACAAGGGAGCTCACACCACTATGGCAAACTCCTCCAAATGAAACAGGCAAACCCTGAACTTCCATAACTTTTGCAAATGAAATCCGATTAAGGAAAACTCAAACTTGATGGAAAGCTAACGAATAGAGCTGCCTAATATTCAGAAGTGGCTAGGGAGAAATGTCAAACAAATAGAGATGTGAAACCTCTAACCGAGAAGAACCAGCAAATCTCCCACATCGAATAACACAAGATAAGATGCATATGAAATCCGTTTTCGATGAACACGAGCTTGTCATGAAGAATACCACAAGCTCCAAAACTCACAAGGAGAAAAGCCAAACAAGAACCAATAAAGATGATGCCAAGGATGCAAAAGATTTGAACTCTCCACGAACGACTCGGCCTGGCCTACAACCCGGTCTCCTAACTACCACCAAGAGACCGGTAAACTAGACACCTATCTATGTCAAACATTTGTCTTGCGCATAATTGATGTGCGAGAGATGATAATGGATTATGTCCCTTCGTTGGTTACCCCAAGTGGAAGGTGAGATGCAGAATAGCAGCAAATTTCCCCTATGTGGAGGATAGGGTTTGTCTCCCGTAGGACTCCGAAAGCGGCAAGTAGGTGACAACTGCGCCAGAAATTAGGCAGTTGACGTGGACCTGCACATAGACACAAATAACTTTGCTCCCAACGAAGTTCAGAGTGGTTTTCAATCTCTCCGGCCTTGTTGTTTACAAAGTATCAAACGCAAGGGATAAAGGGTAATAGTAACTGCAACTGGAAAGTGATACGCGAGAGATGATAATGGCTTCTCGCCCTTTGTTGGTTACCCCAAGTGGAAGGTGAGATGTAGGATAGAACACAAATAACTTTGCATAGGGGAAATTTGCTGTTTTTCTCCCGTAGAACTCAAAAGCGGCAAAGTAGGTGTCAACGACGCGACGTGGACCTGGACAGAACACAAATAACTTTGCTCCCAGCGAAGTTCAGAGAGGTTGTCAATCTCTCCGGCCTTGTTGTTTACAAAGGATCAAACACAAGGGATAATGATAATGGTTATAGCAGCTAGAGAGTAAAAGCAGAAAATAAAATAACGTGTAAACAGTGATGAGAATATGGACCGGGGTCCCGCGATGTTCACTAGTGATGTCTCTCTCCTTAAAGACGATAAAACTGCTATGCGAGGTAAACAAATCACAGTTGGGCAATTGACAGGATTAAAAACGCACCGCAATGCTAACTATGCTACAAAGAAAGGACGAGGCTCAAAAGCATGGGCGGTACGCCAAAATAAGTAAACCGAAATCCAACTGCATCTACTACTAATCATCCACCTTGAGATATCTAACCAGAACATCTCGTTGGTATTAAGTTGTGAGTCCCACCAAAAGTGTAAACCCAAAGCAACAAACAACTGCATTAAAAAGCACTTTGCGTAAAGTAAACAATCCTTACAACCGTGATTACAAGCACAATGGTTTTTCCCCTTGTGGCAACAACACATCCCCTAGACTCAAGTTTATGTCACTCAAGCGTGTAATCAGGGGGCATGAACCCACAATCGAGCATAGGTTCCCTCTTGGAGTCACTACCTACTACTTAGCCAAAGCAATAAACAACAACGGAGAACATGCAAGAATTACTTAGAAACAAAAATATAAAAGATAAGAACCAAATATATTACTCAATCACAAACTGGACATAGTCTCATAATCCATCAGATCCCAGCAAACTCGGCATAGAAACAGCAGGAAATTACATATGTTCCTCGATCATGTAGGGAAGCTCACAAGGTCTAAACCATGAAGAACAAAGAGGGGAGGAGAACATCACATAGCTACTGATCACGGACCCATGGTCCAAGGGAGACTACTCACGGATCATCCGGGAAGCGTCCATGCTGGAGGGGAAGCTCCCAGAGGTCAATCCTCCCTCCGGCATGGTGCCGGGAAGTGGTCTGATGGCGCTCCCGATCTTGGAAGCGCAGCGGCGGAACAGAGGAGAGATCGCGAAAAGGGGTTCTGTCTTCGGAGGTTTCGCGTCACGGCGAATATATAGGCAAAGGGGAGAAGCCAGGGGTGCCACCAGGGGTCTAGGCGCCCCCCCTGTCGCGGCCAAGCCCTAGGCCGCGCCAGGTGGCCGCCTGGGGCCCTAGCGGGTCCCCTCTGGTCCTCCTTCGAGACTCCGAAAGCTTCCGTTGCGCTGATTTTTTATCTGATTTTCCCGAATTTTTGGAGAACTTTTAATATGGGGGAAACCTGAAATAGAAGAACAGTAGAAAACAGGAACTGGCACTGTGGTGCACTGAGTTAATAAGTTAGTCCAAATATGATCAAAAGTGTATGAAAGTGTATCTAGATCATAGCAATATCACACAAATACATGCATGTAGCAAGCAGAAATTATAGATACGTTTGGGATGTATCAATATCCCCAAGCTTAATTCCTGCTCGTCCTCGAGTAGGTAAATGATAACAAGCATAATTTATTTGGTGACATGCTAACAACCATATAAGAACTTTGAAAGTAAAGCAATCAAGGTATGTAATTCAATTCAATTCAATTCATAACAAGCAAGAGTCTATATTAGCATTGGCACAAGCAACATAAGAACATTAGGTGCAAGAGCTCTCGTTGTCCGTGACTCGAATGTCTCCAAATGGTGTTTACGTGCAAGAAGGGGATATGGGAATACGAGAGAAAAATTATTTTTGTTGAGAACTCAATCTACTAAAGTTTCACACTTGGTCTTCTTTGGAATATTATCTTGACTCGTCCCCAGACCACTAGCCAGGTACAAGTCAATTTTATCCACTCCTTTTCGATATTTTGAGCACTCATACAATGGATGAGTGTAAGCACGAGAGTTGACACTTAGGATGGCAAAGAGAGAAATATGGTGGAGGAGGAAGACAAAAAATGGTGAGAAAGGCCAAGATCTGTGACACCCCGGCTCAGAGGACCGGAACGCCCCGTGCACCATCCCAGAGATCAAGTCTTCTGGAGCATGACACTGATTGATATAGAACTGAATAGCTTTCTATTACAAATATAGGGGTACACGAGGTCTAGTACAACGCTAGCGGAGGCACAGCTTGCTCCTCAGGCTAGCCTCAGCTCTACACCAACCAGCAGCATAACTCTAGCAGCGGAATAACGACGGCAGCGGAACAATAACGGCGATGACGAACACCAATCCACAGGGATACTGGCTGGGACACCTCCTAGCTCGCAAACACCGGGAACGTCGTCCTACGCATCCAAAGCACGGCCTACAAATCTGGCATAACACGCCAGGTCAGTACATTGAATGTACTTGCAAGCTCACAACAACCATGCAACAAGGAAAAACAATAACATGGCAACAGGTTAAAGTATATGAGTGAATTAAACAGGTGAGCAACAATATCATGCAAACAGATAATCATCAAGCATATTAACAGCATTAAGTCTAATGCACACACAATGTACCCCACGTGATCGTCGCACGATCACGTGGCTTACCTCGGAGTCCTTATAGACTCAAGCACCGGGTCACCTCGTGACCATTCACTTCCACGGGTCGTCGCATGACCGAACGGGTCATCGCACGACCATTCAACGGGTTAGGTGTCCTCTGTTACCACCCAACCAATCCACTCATCGTATAACCATCCACTTACCACAAACTTGCCACCGTACTCAAGTTGATCATATGGTGTGACCTAGTACGAATTGTGTCCCATGACCGAGGATGCGGCTATTCGAATAGATTTTGACTCTGCAGAGTTTTTGCACGTTACCCACATTATGGAGTTCCTCCTCCATCCAGCACCTCGGTACTTATCCCACAGGATCCTTGGAACTCGCACCGCAGGAGTGGACTAGGACATCTCCAACGAAACCCGACTACCGTGTTACCTCCCTACGGACTCACCGACACACGGTCGTGGGTATCCCTGTGGTTGGGTGTCCACGTTACCACCTCAACCACCCAGCCACCTTGTGGCAACTTGTCCCACTGGGACTGAGCTCATAACAACACTGGATTTCGAGATTATCACCACCTACCTGATCAGGGTAGCGTGCGTGCATAACCTCCCCTACTGGGTGATATCCGTAGAAGGCACTACGATATCCCGAGTCAAGGCCCGCCCATACAAGCAAATGTGGCTGCACGGATAAGCTCGGTTCGGTGGCACCTGATCAACTTGTCACGAAGCATATCTCCAACAGCGAACACAAGTATCAGGTGCAACATGAGTATCAGATCATAACAATGCATTGCATATTAACATGACAGTTTCAGATATGATCAAAAACGTTTTTAGTTGGTGAACTTATCCGTGTTAAAAAGATTCAGTTATTTAACATGGAAAAATTATGAATGCAGTTAAGCATAACTCAGGCATAGCATGAACTAGCATAGATATAACAGGATCAACATGACATGGTGGTGGTATGTTTTGGTTAGATGGTGCATATCATAACATGGCAATGATATGATTAAAACATGGCATGGATATAACATGGAAAAACATAGCATAACAATAGCATAAGCAAAGGTAGCATGGCAGTATAACATCAATCATGGCATAGCAACATGATCATAATCATCGATATAAGCGTATCATCGAACAACAATTTTTAAAGAGACGTCAAAGCTTTGAAGAGGTGCAAAGGGTATTGTGGCTTGCCTTTCACCAGAGTGGTGTGAAACACCCTCGGTCTCGGATACCGACAACGCCCTGCAAAAATATTTCAAATAGAGCAGCGGGCAAAGAGGTCAAACACCATCTTTTGCTTGACCAGAAAATAAAAACATAAAAACATGGCATGAAACCTATGCCAAGCTGAAGAGGAGCTCGATACGAGAACAACGCAAAAAGAATCACCTCAATCGGAGTTACGGTCGCGGAGATACGACCGAAACGGTGTCGGGGGCTGGTTTTTGAGAGGAATACGCTTTCTGAGCTGTGAAAGCGTATTTCTGGCCGCAGAAGACAGAAAGGCGCTTTCGGCGATTGAAAGCGTATTTCGGGCTGAGGTTCTGACGGAGTGCGCTTTCCAGGAGGGAAAGCGTATTTCTGGAAAATACGCCTACAAGAAATGGAAAACGGGCTCGGGTCTTCTGAGGATGACGAGCGGGGCCCAGTTGTCGTTTTCTCCCCTCTCTCCTCCCCTGCTTCTCTTCTTCGCCCGCGACTGAGACAGAGGAGGCCACGGGGGCCATGGCCGGAGCGGCGCCGGCGATAGGCGGCACGGGAGGGGGCCGCCGGTGGGGTGGTCGGGCGCGGCGGGTCGGGTCGCTCCGTCCGGTGGCCGCGACACCTCGCGGGGTGGCCGGTGGCGCTGCCTCCAGCAGGCCGCGGCACGGCGGCCACGGTGGCACGGCGCGGTGGAGGAGGGAGGGCTCCGGCGGGACTCCGGCTGGGCGTCGCGGCGAGGAGGTGGCTAGGGGGGGTGGTGCTGGGGCATGGGAAGAGGGAGAGGGGGCCGAGCTCGCGCCGGATTTGGGAGGGGGCCGGCGGACAGAGGAGATCAATGGCGGGCGAGGGGCGGCTCCGGCAAGCAAATTGCTCGAGGGGAAATGGCGAGGAGGGAGTGGGGAGGATGCTGGTTCTTCTGGAGTGCTCGGGTGCCTTCTTTATAGCCACGGCTAGGATTCCGAGCTCCAGGCCGCGACAGGGAGATGCGGCCGAGGCGTGCGGCGGGCTGGCGAGCGTGAGAGAGTTCCAAAGGGGGTGGCGTGGCGCACGCGAGCTGAGAAAAGCCGTGCGGCGCGGCTAGACGACAAGAAGACGACAGTGGCACCCTTTAGCTCGAGGGGGACGCGTCGGGCACGCTCAGTGCGTGGCCAGAGCACGCCTGAAGCTGCCAAGGGCGTGGCCACAAAAGGGAATCTGTGAACAGGGGGTTTTCTTCGTGGCCAAGGATGTCCAGGGGGTAGTCCTTCGAGTGTTGATCACATGGGTGTGCCTGGATGGCCAGCTGGATGAACAGGGTGATCTCTATCTCTTCCTGAAGTTTGATGCAACAAACTTTGAGCAGAAGCAAAGCTCACATGGTGGGGGTTTGGATAGGTTCAATTTGACACATGGATTTGGGGTACAAAGGACTAGAGTACTGTGGATTTTGGGCTCAAACAAATCAATGCACATGGTACTTGCTTTGTAAATGGCACAATGCTGCAGAAGGTGTTTGTACTGTGGTGTGGGTTGTACATAGTTCCCCTAGGCATGATATTTTGCATAGCTCAATCATACACTAGGATAAGTATGTACACCAAGTTTCATATCATTTGTAGCAATATTTTTGGTACTTCCTTTGTAAAGCACCAAATAGGTCAGAATGGTGTGGGCGAGGCTAGCATCACATATGATTGGTGGATTTGGCTGAAAATTGGTGTACTGTGGTTATTTGGTATGTTTCCCATGTGTGTAAAATTTCATATCCATTGGACACACATAGCTAGCACTTGCTTCACAATGTGGCTCACTGACTAGAAACTTCAACATAATGGTGCACACACATGGGTGATTGGATTTGGCTCAAATCTGGTTTGGTGGAGTTATTTGGTGGTAGGATCATGCTCAAAAAGTTTCAAGGCAAATGGGATCCCCTATCATGCACTTGCTTCACAATTCCCCTTTGTTGCACCCAAACTTTTGGAATTTATTGTGGGAGTTTGGCTAATAAAATGGTGGTGGAATTTGGTGGAGATCAATCATATGATCATATGAGATTGCACAAAAAGTTTCACCAGCAATGGATCAAGTAAAATGGCACTCCCTTCACAAAGCTCCAATCTGCCCCCACAGACAAATGAATTTTTGTAGAGGAAAAATCCACTTGGGCTATGAAATGTTTTTGGAAAATTTGGCAAGATATGATGTCAATGACAAGTGGGAAAATTTTGAGGATTTATGGAGCAATATAAATAGGGGTTGCTTCACAAACCTCAAATAATAGGAATATCCCTTTTATAGGAAAAAGGAATATATGGTTTGAATAAAATGGTGGCTTGGATGAGGTGGATCCATGGAATGGCATGGAAAGTCTTGGATTCAAGGGCCACTTGAGCATGGAAAGAAAATATGCTCAAGCTTCAAGTCCAACGAGGTGATCAAAATCAAATCCAATCGCAAATCCAGAAATAAATCCGAAAAGTTTTCGAAAAAAGAAAGTTTCAAAATCCAGGGTGTCACAAACCTACCCCCCTTAGAAAAATCTCGTCCTCGAGATTTGGTTGCTCAGGAAACCATCGCAAACTTACCGTCCTTTGCAACTTGCTGCTTCTCGGATTTCCTTTTTACCGCATGTTGTTCCCATGGTAGCATCCTATATATCTGCTGAGGGGGTTTACTTCACCCGATCTGTAGCTCTGACAGAATTTTCTTCCTTGATACCTCACATCCTTTCCTGCTGATTCCAATCCTCATATCTTCTGACTTGTATGATAACAGGATGTCTTGTCATAGGTTGAATGCTGAATACCCATACTGTGTCTAGGGTACCTCGTGCTTCATTCATGGGACGGTCTTGAATCATTTGCATTGGCCTCTTCGACAAGAGCTTGGCCTTCATCGATAATTGGTATCTCAGAATGTTTACTATCGGGACCTTGATTGACGGCACGTGGGGTTGCCTCGTATTTCTTTTGGCTTGTCCGCCGTGCTCATTGCTTCGGGACGGAGCACAATTCTAGACGTTCACTTACGCAGAGATTTGCCCGGCTGACTGCTCCTTCCGGGTGGTGATCGGTCCTGATATGCTTCAATATGATTCTTTTATTGAAATGCCGAGCTGAGCGGGTGCCCTTTAATGAAGCAGACTGTGGTATCTCGGCAAGACGGGCGATGCCAAACTTGAGTACTTGCTCGGGCTAACTGGATCGGTGCACGGTCCTTAGCCCGTAGTGAATGAGCTTTCCTTGTGGTAGATATCCACGGTGGTCCACATGACTTCAACTGATCACGGCAAATTTGACTTGAGGTCCATGCGATTCATTCTGCCTAACCCGTCGGGCTCGAGAGTTGCATACCTCTGACAACCTGCAAGGTGCAATGCTTGCTCAGATTGCAACAAGGTTTGACATCTTCCATGTGTGTCTGCCCTGGGTCTTGCTCCAGTGGCAATCACCTTTCTTGTACTGGCTTTTCTTCGGTCAGGGTTCTTTCCTTGTTGCATAACTTCTTATTGTTCTGCCGCAATCTTTGAGATAGACAGGTTACCATCACCTTTCATTTCCTGTTTCATCCTGACGACCTTGGTTGAAATGAACGAGGTCTCCCGATTATTCTGCTTCAGGACCTTGTCGGTCGTGAGGAGCTGACCTTCATGACGGGAGAAGGATTCAATGCTCCTTGCTTCCTTTCTTCAGGGTGACTTTGTCAGTCTTTCTTCCAGGCTGAGGTGTGTATCCGCCTCTTCTGCTGGCTTTTTTCCCGAGAGTTGCGGTTCTTCACTGTCGTTCATATGCATAACTCTTTCTTGATTGAGAGCATGGTGGTATCCGCACCGGGGTAGCTTTCATACTTGATAAGAATACCCATAACAATATGCGGGTCATGACGATGTTGAAGTCTTCACTGTAATGCATGGCTGGACTTCTGACAATACTGTTGCAGGTATGATGGCATGTCGAGGAATACTGGTATCTTGTCCATGAAGCTTGGGGTAGCTTGCTGGGGAAGATTGGGTACCTTACCCTGGAAGCTTGCTCCGGTAGCGTATCGAGGAAGGCGGGGTGTCGTACACGGGAAGATGCCTCGATAGCTTGCTGAAGAAGGTTGGGTCTCTTGCCTTGGAATCTTTCTCAATAACTTACTGACGAAGATGGGTTGTCTTGTTTTGGAAGTTTGCCTCCTTATACTGTGGACATACCGGTCCCTTCTGCTGGAAGTTTCAGCGGCAGTTCATTATAAACAACCGAGCAGCTTGTGCTGGAGTCAATCCTTGGGGCGTACCGAGCACGATCGAGTATCTTGCACTGTAAGCTTCTGTCGGTGGCTTGTGGAGGAAGGCTGACTGTCTTGGTTGAGAAGATATCCCGGTAGCGTACTGAGGAAGGCTGATACACTGTACAAGTCGGCTATGCCGGGTACCTTGTCACAGAAGACTGGGGTCCCTTCTGCGGGAAGCTTTTCCTCAATGAAGTGGAGACAGATCTGACCACGGTGTTTGACAGGCTTCTGACTGCCGGCTGGTGAGGGGAAAACATTCTTCCGATCAATTGGACTTCATGATGTGTCTTGGTCACCTTCCGGAATATACCGAAATAATTTGTATTGCTTGGGACTGCAGCTGGTGTTTGTCCTTCCTTGGGTGCATATGCTTGGGTCACAGTCTCTGCTTATCTTTGCATGAATCTCTGTGGCTGTCGTAGTCGATGTAGATGGGACTCAATGGATGGCTTGGCTAGCATCCATTCGTGAGCCACTTGCTTCCAACGCAACTGGGTACAAATCCTTTTTGACTTGCTGATTTCCCGCATCATTGCGGCCTTTAACTGTCTGAGTCTTCAGGCTGTTCTGAAATGCAGGCCTGATGGTTGCCATATGATTCATTCCTGTCTGGTTGATTTCCTTATTTCTGTGTGATCTTCCACTGATAGAATCTTCATGACTGTAACATCCCTCAGAAAAATGCTGACTTGGTTCATTCAGGCAGAACTCATATGGGTTGAATACTTCTGCTGCAAGCTGGTGTGGGTCCTTGACTTGGTGTCTTCATGCTGCTCTGCGGTATTGCACTGGTTCTTCGAGGTATGCGGGGTTATGAGCAACTTTCCCTTGGGGTGGAGAAAGTGACACCAAAGAACCAAAAGAAGAACCAACGAAGATAACAACGGGGCAAAAGCAAATGAGAAGCGGCTTTCTACTTCATCAGCTTTAGCGGTAGTCGATGATTATCCGAACTCTTGCAAAGAAAACAGCGAATAACCCAGTAGCCACCAGAACGGTCTTTACAACTCAGATCTGGGACTTGTACTGGAATAGTTCAAGCATTGCTCACGACGGCCGACCGAAATCAGCTCAGAGCATGAGGCAATGTTGATAAAAAGAATGCAGAGGTCCCCTAAGACGGCCGAGAAAACATCTCAGAGCATAGGGTCTCCACTGCGAAAAGAAACTCAACAACTACCCGAGACGGCCGAAAATTAGCTCAGAACACGGGTCGGTTGTTGAAAAGAGAAGTATGAAATAGGCATCCACTCCGGACGGCCGACAATGCATCAGCTCAGAACCAGACGTGGTGCCAATATAGAAGAACAACAAGGAAGGGTCCGTCCAAGTCATCTAACACCTGCCAAAATAGAGTTAGTAACTGCCGAGGAACAATGAACCAACGACGAAAATTAAGCAAGAACAACAACACTGAACAAGCACTGAGATCACACGCAAGATCTCAACTTATTGCTACACACATCAACATGCAACAGGCAACATTCAACACTACCACTCATGCATCACGACTACGCGAAGCTCAGGCGTTTTGATCTGACGGCGGGTTGCCGGGGGTGGCAGGAGTGGGCGAAGAAGTCGACAACGATAAGGCTGCGGCAAGAGCTCTCCTTGCATCCCTTCCATCACGGACTAGCTCGACGATGAGGGCGTACTGGGAGATCATGTAGCGGGACATGGTGATCACCACTGCATCGGCTTCCACCAGAGGGCGAGGAAACCTTACTTGCTGCGGAGTCGCTCCCAAGGTGGGGTAGAAATGAAAGGCGCGATTCTGATGCATCGCACTCTCCTGGTGGCGTAGGCCTAACAGGCCCTCCATCGCGGAAAGCTGAATGGCACGATCCAGGGTAGAAGCGGGTACACCCAGGAAGTTGTAGGAGTGCACACCGATGGGGATGGTGGCTGACATGTAGACGTTGGCACGATACTCAAGCAGCTGCCCTCCGATCGACGTCTGGGAAACTTGGTACCTTGGAAGCTCTCCACTAGGGTAGAGAGTCCACCAAACGTCTGCAAGGAGATAGTCAAAGTTGGTCGCGGACGAGGATCCTGTGTAGCCCACCGGATATTCCGCCATCTACACTCGTCAGATCAGATCGTTAGCGAAAACATAGAGTCTATATGCAGCAAACAAATTGTCGGGGGATTGGTACCCGGGTAGGCTAACCCAAGCGGAAGCAAACTTTCAAGACAAGGATGGACCAATTGGGCTGCAGCTGGGCCGAGCTGGGCAGAGGTACGGCCGATTGCTCCAAGGCAATCGACCATGCCAAAGGCCAGCAGTCGGCCCAGGCGCAATCGGGCCACCCTTCACCAAAGATGATCATCCGATTAGTCCGCAGCTGGACCGAGGCCGATTCCTAGAAGGCCGATTGCCCAGAGCAATCGACCCCACCAGGAACCACCAGTCGGCCTAGGCGCAATCGGAGCAACCTACCACCCAGTCGAGGGTATGATTACGAGGTCATAAATGCCATATGCCGAGATATCTGGGTGGCAGGAAGGCCAGGTCATGTCGAGGATTTGCTGGAGATACGTTGTCGACCTCCCCGCCGATTCCGCGGACAGGCCGACAAGACCGCACCCCCTAGCTCCACTGTTCATTCCTAGGTTCTACGAGGTAGCAGCATGGGCCGCCGCTCGTAGGCTCCGGGTCACCCGGAGAGGAGCAGCCGGTGGGCCCAGGCCGATTAGAGGATGACGGATGGGCCCATTCGGCGATGAAGTTACTATAGTACCCTGGACTCACACTATAAGAGCCAGGGTACCCCCTCCTGCGCGAGGGACGCTACACCTGAGATCTCATTAACTCACTCCCCCCTCAGGTCTTTTACTGCCTGTAGTCACTCCTCAGGGAAGCAGGAGAGGACCTTGCCCACGGCGGCGGTGTACTTCTTCCCCTGAGAAGATAGAAGAGCAGTTATTGTAGCCCTTTCATTGATATACAAGAGACAAGCAGGAGTAGGGGTGTTATCTCTCCGGAGAGCCCCGAACCTGGGTACATCGTGGTGTCTTCACCGTGCTTGTGCCTAACCCGATTCCGGCACCATTGACATTCTCTCCCTCGTGTCTTCCCCCCACTTTAGCCATCCCCATGGCATCTGCCGTCACATATCGACGACAGTTGGCGCCCACCGTGGGGCAGACCGAGGCGTCGACTGGAGTCAAGATCCGGACAGGATTTTCCTCTGCATCAGGCGGTAGCCACGCCTCCGGCCTGATTCTAAGGCGTGGGGCAATCGATTATGTAGTGGACTACCCGGCGCGGTACAGGGCTGGAGCACCCTTGCCGCCCGGAGTGTCGCTGCAAGTGGGAAGTCATCGCCTTTTCATTGGTAGCTTCCCTGAGGCGTATCCCAGAGACATCCGCATCTTCTCGTGTGCTACAGATCCGCTCTCGACTAGGGGCTGCGTCGCAGCGCCTGGCCGAGAGGAGGGCCGACTGCACGCTGCTGTCATGATGGCGGGAGCATCTTCGTCGACAAACCGTGATCCGGCAAGCGCAACAAGGAAGGCCAAGGAAGTAGCTGATGCGGCAGAGCGAATCGGCACCAGTGCGTTGCGGGATGTGTTATATACACCCGTGAACAGGAATGGTGATCCGGAACAGGTGCACACCGAGCTGGAAACAGCACGGCTCGCTCTGGCCCGCAGGGCTGAGCAAGTGCTGGCAGAAGAGCGTCGGCTGGGAGCCATCACAAGGGAGTACAATGCAGCTCATGCAGGACAACGCCGGCCGATTGAGCCCGCGGTCCTGGAAGACCTTAGAAGCCGAGGAAGAGCAGTCAACCAGCAGCTATCAGGAGCTGAGCAGCCGGAGCGTCCGAGAAGGCCGGCGCAACCGGAGCAGCCAGCGCAGTCGGCATTCATCCAGAGGCCAGCATATAGCACACCGGACAAGAACTTGAGAGCAGCTGAGCAGATAGCGCTCGAGCTGGAAGAATTGGAGGGAGATGAGCGGCGCGAACAGTCGCGCCGAATGCGTGAGCTGATAGCGGCTGAAAAAGAGCAGAGGCTTGTAGCAATGGGCAATCAGAATGCTGAGCCAGAAGCATCAAGAGGAACCGTGAGGCCGAATGCGGGAGCTAGCTTGCGACCAAATGCATCGCGCCAAAACAGGCATCAACCTGCACCATCTCGGCACGATAGCAAGGTCAGAAGCAATCGGCCACCTCCAGCAGCAAGCAGAAGAATGGAAGAGCCAGCTATTAACAGCAGGCGCCATGACAGGCCACAGCAATCGGCGCAAAGACCAGCAATCAGCACCCGACTTGGCCCTCGCCAAATCGGCCAGAACGACGCAAGGCATCGCATTGAGCTCCTGGAGAAGGAAGCTCAGGAAGATGAAGAAGGAGAAGCTGGCCCATCATGCTTTGGTCACCGCATTCGGACGGAGAGATTCCCCAAAAGCTTCACGTTGCCGAGAGACACTCCCAAGTACAATGGCTCGGTGAAACCGGAAGATTGGCTGTCCGATTACCTGACGGCAGTCCGCATCGCAGGAGGCAATCGGCGTGTAGCAGTCCGCTATGCACCTCTCATGCTGCAGGGCTCAGCGCGGACGTGGTTGAACAGTTTGCCCAAGGACAGTGTGAATTGCTGGGAGGATTTCACGACCGCATTCATTCACAACTTCACAAGCACGTATGAGAGGCCCAACCTCCCGCGGCAGTTAGCTTTGTGTGTGCAAGGCAAGGACGAGCCCCTCCGAGATTACCTATCTCGGTGGATCAAGCTGAAGAATTCATGCGAAGGAGTCCATGAGATCCAGGCCATTCAGTATTTTACTGATGGATGCCTGGCGGATTCAATGTTGAAGCACAAGCTGCTCCGCAAAGACTTCACGTCGCTTGCTGAGCTCATGAAGGTGGCAAATGCGTTCGCTATGTCCGATTCTGCAATGCGCCCTATCCAACTCGGAGTTGGAGGTGTGATCCAATCACCAGGGGCTCCGCAGTCGAACACAGGGAACCAAGGCCTCAGTCGGAAGGAGAGAAGAGAGAACAATCGCAACAACAACAACAACAACAACAACCAGCAGAACAACGACAAGCGCAAGGACGAACAGCCTGACACTCAGTATGGCAGTCGGCAGGTGGCCGCTGTTCAAAATGAGGAAGATCCAGCGGCTGCAGGAGGCAGTCGGAAGATGAGACCAAATGTGAGACCCCCAGGGTAGATGAAGCCCAAGTACACGTTCGAGGATATGCTGGACGCACCATGCAAGTTGCACAGCACGCCTGGGAGGCCGTCTGCGCACACCACTCGGCAGTGTGACTTCGTCAGAAGGATTGCAAAGGGAGAAGCTTTACCACCACCACCACCCCAGAACAGAGGACCACCTCACCAGCAGAACCAGTACCCGCAGCAAGATGCGGCTTACATGATTTTTACCAGCGAGTCCACAGACAAGGGCAGTCGGAGAGCCCGAGCCCAAGAAGTTAATGCCACTATGCCGCCGATTCCCCAATTCATGCACTGGTCCGAGTGTCCGATATCCTGGGACAGAGCAGATCATCCCACCATTTTGCCGAATCCAGGCAATTATCCGCTGGTGGTGGACGCTCTGGTTGCAGGACCAAGGTTTTCATGCAAGTTTTCTCGAGTGCTAGTTGATGGAGGAAGCACAATCAACATTATGTACAGAGATACAATGCTTAAGCTAGGGCTCACAGAGCGGGACCTGGAGCGCAGTCGGACGACATTCCATGGGATTGTTCCTGGATTGTCTTGCACCCCCATGGGTCGCATTCGGATGGATGTCATATTTGGCACGGAAGAAAATTTCAGGAGAGAGCCGATTTGGTTTGAGGTGGCCGACCTCAGCAGTCCTTACCATGCTCTATTGGGGTTACCAGCATTTGCCAAGTTCATGATCAATGCACAGCAGACATACCTGAAGATGAAGATCCCGGGGCCAAACGGCGTCATCACAGTCGCCAGAGACTTCAGGAAGTCCCTCGAGTGCACATCCGCTGGCAGCATTTTGGATGAATCTCTAGTGGTGGATACGGAGAAGCGCCAGCTCGGCAAAGTTATTGCAATGGCGCAGGCACAAAGCAAGAATCCACTTCCGATTGGCCCAGCAAAGAGAGTAGATGAGGAATCGGCTTTTCAGTCGGCCAAGGTCAGCAAGAAGATCGCTCTAGATCCCTCCGACTCAACCAAGTTCGTTGTAGTCGGAGCTGGACTTAGCAATAAATAGGAAAGCGAGCTCGTCGAGTTTCTCCGTGAGAATCGGGACATCTTTGCATGGTCTCCACAAGACATGCCTGGTGTTCCGAGAGAACTCGCCGAGCACAAGCTGCACATTCGGCCAGGGTCAAAGCCGGTCAAGCAACCCCTGAGACGTTTTTCTGAGGACAAGAGAAGGGCAATCGGCGAAGAGATTGCGAAGCTGCAAGCGGCAGGTTTCATCATGGAGGTGTTTTACCCCGAGTGGCTGGCGAATCCAGTCCTCGTCATGAAGAAGAACAAGACTTGGCGTATGTGTATAGATTATACTTGCCTGAACAAGGCATGCCCGAAAGATCCGTTTGCTCTGCCCCGTATTGATCAAGTGATTGATTCTACGGCCGGTTGCGAGCTGTTGTCCTTTCTGGATGCTACTGCTGGATATCACCAGATGAAGTTGGCTGTGGAAGATCAGATCAAAACTGCATTCATAACCCCTTTTGGGGCCTATTGTTATATCACCATGCCTTTTTGGTTTTAAGAACAGAGGAGCCACTTATCAGCGCACAATTCAGAGGTGCACACATTCTCAACTCGGCAGGAATCTCCATGTGTACGTGGACGATTTGGTGGTGAAGTCGGCAAAGGGGATCACATTGCTAGATGATCTCAGAGAAACATTCGCGAATTTGAGAACTTATCAGATCAAGCTCAACCCGGAGAAGTGTGTGTTTGGAGTCCAAGCTGGCAAGCTCTTGGGGTTTCTCGTTTCCGAGAGAGGAATTGAATGCAACCCCGAGAAGATAGCCGCAATAGAGCGCATGGAGCAGCCCAAAACCCTGAAGCAAGTGCAGAAATTCACCGGTTGCCTCGCGTCTCTCAGCCGATTCCTCAGTCGGCTGGGCGAAAATGCAATCCCATTGTACCAGTTGATGAAGAAGACCGAGAAGTTCACGTGGACCTCTCAAGCAAACGAAGCATTCCGAGAACTCAAGCGCATGCTCTCCACGGCACCAATCCTGGCTGCCCCGATTGAGAAGGAGCCAATGATGTTATACATTGCGGCAACCAATCGGGTGATCAGTGCAGTCATGGTGGTGGAGCGGCCCGAGAAGGACAAGGCACAGCAAATCCAGCGTCCAGTGTACTACATCAGCGAAGTTCTCTCGGCATCCAAGCAGAACTACCCTCACTATCAAAAGATGTGCTATGGAGTGTACATGGCAGCCAAGAGATTGAAGCCGTACTTTCAAGCTCACCTGATCACAGTTGTCAGCTCGGCTCCATTAGCCGACATCATGGGAAGCAGAGATGCAACCGGAAGAGTGGCAAAATGGGCAATTGAAGTCGCTAGTCACGGCATCCAGTACGAACCTAGGACTGCAATCAAGTCGCAAGCATTGGCCGATTTCCTGGTGGACTGGGCTGAAACTCAGTACATGCCGCAGCTCCCAATGTCGGATTGCTGGCGAATGCATTTTGATGGCTCCAAGATGAAGAATGGCCTAGGGGCTGGGGTGGTACTCACTTCCCCAAGAGGAGATCAGCTGCAATATGTGCTTCAGATTCACTTCGCAGCATCAAACGATATTGCCGAGTACGAAGCCCTGGTGCATGGTATCAAGCTTGCTAAGGAAATCGGTATTCGGAATATCGAGTGCTTTGGTGATTCTGACCTGGTGGTACAGCAGTGCTCGGGTACCTGGGATACAAAAGATGCTAACATGGCAAGCTATCGATTCCTAGTACAGCAGATCAGCGGATATTTTGAAGGTTGCGAATTCCATCATGTGCCGAGAGCAAACAACGAGGCAGCAGATGCATTGTCCAAGCTAGGCTCCACAAGGCAATCAATCCCACCAGGTGTATCTCTGGAGCATATCAAGAAGCCATCTATCATTCCATCCCCAGAGTCCGAGTCCATTTTTATCTCGGAGACCGATCTTGAAGCACTAAGAAGGGCAAAAGAAGTTCAACCGGCCAAACTTGCAACCGTGAAGAAGCAGTCCAGCGCCCAGGGTGTCTCGGCAACAGCACCAGGGGTTGCCGATTGTGAGCCAGGGGCTGCACAGGAGAAGAGGAAGAGCAAAGGGAAGCAAGCAGAGGCTGCACTCGAAGGCACAACCTCTGAAGAGCCAATGACATCAGAAATTGCAAAGTACAATGATGAAGCTCCAGCTCCAGATGGGAAGTCGGCACCAGGGGCTGCCGAATGCGTGCCAGACGCCGCAGTCGGCAGTGCAGAAGCAGAGATAGAAATGACAGACGTCCAGATGGCCGAGATCGAGGAGGCCAATGTTCACGAGGCCGAGATCCAAGAGGAAGTCCCACCTCAGCATGCGGCTGTAATGGTGGTCGTCAGTGCGCCGTCATGGGCACAACCGATTAGAGATTTCTTAGCAGATGGGATCCTCACACCAGATTTAACAGATTCCAGACAGATCAGCCGCCGATCTTGGGCATATACAATAATCAACAATGAGCTGATGCGCAAGAGTGCAACTGGTATCCTCCAGAGGTGCGTTGAAGAGGACAGAGGCTTGGAGCTGCTCAGAGACATCCATCAAGGTGAATGTGGTCATCACGCGTCAGCAAAGGCAATCGCCAACAAAGCTTTCCGACATGGTTTCTACTGGCCAACTGCACTTGCAGCGGCTGAGAATCTGGTGAAGCACTGCAAGGGTTGTCAGCGATTCAAGGCAAAAAGTCATCAGCCAGCATCGGCACTAAAGACCATCCCAATAGCTTGGTCGTTTGCAGTTTGGGGTTTGGATATGGTCGGACCATTCAAGAGAGCTCGGAGTGGCATGACACATCTCCTAGTGGCAGTCGACAAGTTTACCAAGTGGATTGAAGCAAGACCAATCAAGAAGTTGGATGGGCCGACTGCGGTTCGATTTGTGGCCGACATCGTATGCAGATACGGGGTACCTAACAGCATCGTCAATGACAACGGCACAAACTTTGCAAAGGGGGCGCTCGCCCGATATGCATCTCAGCAAGGCATTCGGCTCGATCTGGCATCTGTGGCACACCCACAGTCCAATGGTCAAGTCGAAAGGGCAAATGGACTAATCCTATCGGGTATCAGGCCCAGATTGGTAGAGCCACTTGAGAGAGCACCCGGAGCATGGATTGACGAGCTTCCAGCAGTACCGTTCAGCTTGAGAACCACTCCAAACAGATCGACTGGATTCACTCCTTTCTTCCTAGTGTATGGCTCAGAAGCAGTCATCCCTTCCGACATTGAGTTTGATTCACCTCGGCACGCCCTATACACAGAAGAAGAAGCAAGACTGGCAAGAGAAGACGGCATCGACCTCAAAGAAGAAGCTTGTCTGTTGGCCTTGTCCAGGTCAGCAGTCTACCAGCAGAAGTTGAGGCACTACCACAGCAAGAAGATTCGTCCTCTCACTTTCCGAGAAGGAGACATGGTGCTACGCCGAATCCAGAAGTCAGAAGGGCAGCACAAGCTATCCTCACCATGGGAAGGGCCATTTATTGTCAGCAGGGCGCTCAAGAACAATTCCTATTATCTAATCGACTGCACCAAGGGCACTCGGCACAAGGACACGTCAGGAGTAGAGACGAAGCGGCCGTGGAACGCCGATCTGTTGTGTCCGTTCTATAGTTGAGCGGCCGAAATTTATGTAAGCCATTCGGCAAACAATCAGTAAAAGTTATCATGTCTCTGAAAATGAGCATTCGAGTACTTGTGTATAATTTCATTCGAAGATCTAGCCTCAATCGGCAACGCTCAGTCATACCCGAGATGTGCGTAGCACACTCGGGGACTGACCGACCGCGAGGTCAAGTAAATAAGCCATCGAGGCACGGGGACTGCAGGCTGGCCTTCAATCGAACACTTAGCTCGAGCGCAAATCACTAAAAGGTTTGTGGCATTGAGGAGGGTGGCGATTGAGGCAGTCGGTAGTACAAATTCCTGGGAAACAATTTGAAAGAGGCCACCAAGGGCAGTCGACAGGACGGAGTCATCGATTGCGCCGCAAATCAGGACATCGGACCTTGTAGCGAGCAATCGGCGCTTGATATTGCAGAATCCTTTGCGGTAAAAATCTTGTCGTGTAAAAAATGAAAACTTATCGAACCTTGGCCGGATGTCTACTCTTGATCCGATTGCAGACCGCATGAAGGCAGCAAGGTCGACATAGCAGACATCCCCAAGTGTAGCCGATAAAGGAAACCGACAAAGACGCAAAGTCGATCGCACATGCAAAAGTGACAAACAAGCAATCGGATTGCATCAAAAGTAACAGGCCCAAGGCCGAATAATGTCATTACATCCAAAGTCACACCTAGTGGGTGTCGACAGAATTAAAAATATGTCTTACAAGCGGACAGTCGAAATACAAATTGAAGATAACATTGCTTAAGCAGTCGGAGGCACTGAGCTAGAAGGTGGAGCAGACGGGTCCGATTGAGCTTCAGAAGTCGCAGCACCTGCCTGTTTAGACTTCGGAGACGTCTGGGATGAGCCGCTATCGGAGAGCTCCTCGGCCAGGCCAGAGATGGTAAAGGCAGGGAGCGGTTTCCCTCCCTGGTCGAGATACGGAGTATACTCGTAAGGAGAAAACCAATTCACCATCGTGCTGGCTAGCCGATTGACTTCGACGTAGGTTTTCTCAAGAAGGTCAGAGGCATTGTCTCGAAGGCTGTGCAATCGGGAGAGCTTCACTTGAGGGTACCAAGACAGCACAGTATGAAGAGCGGTCTCCGCACCAGTCCTTCCGGCAGAATTCAGCAAAACATCTATCCGACGTGGGATAGCCTTAAGGAGAGTCCGAGTTTTCTCAGTGGTGGCGTTCGGAGTGTCCCCTTGGTCAGAATCCTCGTCATCCTGAGTGTCTGCCTTACGGGTCTCGGCGGAGGAGTCGGCAGCATTCTTCATCTTCTGGAGTCCGGCCTTGAGCTCAGTCGGCGACCACAGTGCTTCAGCAGTCTTCAGAATTCCGAGCTTGAAGGATAGGGCAATTCCTTGGATAATAGGAATGCGGGCTTGGGTGCCGATCAGATATTCATGCCGGGTCCAGACGTTATCTGCACGGTCACAGGTCCCTCCAGCGGCGATGGTATCCTCTCGGGACTTGGCGACAGCTGCATAAGCAGCCGCTTCAGATTCGGGCCAAGCTTCTGCATCAAGAAGGAAGAGCATAAGCAATAAGATAAGAGAAGAAAGCAACCGGAAAGTGCACTCGGCAACAAGGAAGACTCACGGCCAAGGAGGAGATCCATTTCGGTCAATGTATCGCAGAAGCCCTTGGCTCGACGGCGCATTCGGGTGGTCTCCTCATAGTTGCGCTTCTCCAGTTCTTCGAACTTGGCGACGAGCTCGTCATGATCTTGGCGAATGGAGTCTCGGGCAGAAATTGCCTCATCCCTTTCAGTTTGCAGAGCAACTCGGGCGGCGACGGCAGCATCCCGTTCAGCAAGAAGCCCATCACCAGTAGCTGTCACTGCGGCGATGTCGGCCAGATGTTTCTTCTCAAGAGCAGCCATTTCAGATTGGAGGCTGTGAATAGTCCGATTCAAATCTTTCTCTATCCCCTCCAGCCGAGTTACTTCTCCGGTGGCTTGGTCAAGAGCTGGACCTTGTTGGCTAAGTTCTGTAGCCAATTCTGCAATTCGGCCTTGAAGATCATTTACCACAGGAATAGAAGCTACAAGAGAGCGTGAAGATTTCAGTACCAGAGCAGTTATCAAAAGAAGAAAAGACAGCGGTGAGATAGAGGATACCTCTTAATTTAGTGATTTCAGCCGATTGGTTATTAACCTGAAGCTGGGCCTGGGCGAGGGTTCGAAGGCTGGCAGTATAAGCTTCCAGGAGTTTTTCGAAGACACCTCTTTTCTCTTCCATGACAGCCTGAGAAGAACAGCAAGACGGAGTCAGACATAAAGCAACAGTGAAAAAGATCCGGACCGATTGTGACCAATCGGCCCGAATCTCGGGGACTACACCCAGTGGGTGCGCTTGCGCGCACCCACCGGAAGAAAGTCTACCGATTGAGGAAGGCAAACGATAAAGCAAAAAATGCTAAAGATCCGAACCGATTGTAACCAATAAGCCCGAATCTCGGGGACTACACCCAGTGGGTGCGCTTGCGCGCACCCACCGGAAGAAAATCTACCGATTGAGGAAGGCAAACGATAGAGCAAAAAATGCTAAAAGATCCGAACCGATTGTAACCAATCGGCCCGAATCTCGGGGACTACACCCACCGGAAGAAAATTTGCTGAGATAAGACAGAGGTACAGAAGGAAAAGTTAACGAGTTTACCGTATGGTGAGAGGTCAGCTGTTGAAGGTCCCGAGCAAGGGCTTCGGTGAATTCGTTCACCCGGCTCGGTGCGCTCGTCACGGGATCCCGAGGACGATGCGAAGCATCAGGCTCAGCGCCGACATGACGGGTGCGAGAATACTCGGCTCGGAATTGATCCACCGAGCGCATAAGAATCTCTGAGGGAGAAGAAATCGGCGGTGGCACTGAAGTGGGAATGATGGTGAAAGCTGTAGTGGTGAGGACTGGCGGCGGCGGCGCAACCGGGCGAGTCGGAGCAGAAGTGGTAGCGACGACTGGCGGCGAGATAGTCGCAGTCGGTGGGTCAGGTAGTACAGCAGGCGGAACTGTGGAGGCAACCGGTGGTGCCGACACTAAAATCGGTGATGGGGTCGTCACCACCGGCGTATCAAATGCGGTCATTGCAGCAGGGGAAGTTGCGGCAGGCGAAGCTGGGTTGGAGCGGCGCAGTGGAGACGGGGCAATCGGGTCAGCCGGTTGCGTTCCTCCACCACCAGGAGCCACCCGGTCTGCTGCGTCCTTGAGAGTTGGGGCGGCAAGGGTGGAAGAAGAGGTCTTCGAAGTCGCCGCAAGACGGGCCTTCTTGGCAGCGCGCTCGGCGTCCTTGGAGGAGCGATGAGCGGGTACCGGCCGCTTGTGGACGGCAGCAGCAGAGGCAGCGGGAGAGATGACGGGTCGGGCACGGACAGGAATGTCGGTGTCAACGTCATCAAGCCCAATCGGCTCCCTGAAAGAAGAAAGGGAGAAGAATCAGTAGAAGCAAAGGTAGTGAAGCAGGAGGCATAAAGACAAGAGCATACCCGATTGTCCTGGGTGCGCCAGTGGGCATTCGGCAGCGAAGCGGAGCGACGTTCAGCGGCGCCTGGACGGTCGGCCTCCGAGTTGTCGTCTCTTGGACTTGTTTGCCCTTGCTGGCTGTCGGCTTGGCCTTGGCAACTTGTCTAGAAGCCACACCAAAGGAGCCGGCGATCGAGGTGCGCTTGGCCGGCACCTTTGGAGGCCTGGCTCGAGGAGCTGCATCGGAACCATTACCCTTTGAGACACTATCATCATCACTCCACTCAGCCAAAAATTGCTCAAGGGAAGGGTCAGGCGTACCCCCTTGAGCTGGCGGCCGAGTGTTGGTCTTCGGAGGGTTGGTGCGCTCGGCGTCATCATCATCAGCATCCATGGGGTCGGAGGATTCTCCGGAAGACTCGTCATCGTCTTCATCATCCCCACTGGAATCGGCGGAAGGAATCTCGCCGTTGTACTCGAGGTCGGTGGGGTCCTCTTCCGTGCGATCAGGGGCATACACGCCAGCTTCCTGGCCGTCTTCCATGAGGTCGGACTGAATGAAGTGCTGAGAAGGAGGTATAAGCAGTCAGGGCAATCGGAAAAGAAAGCAATCGGAAGAGCATGTAATCGGAGCATACCACAGGCGGCTTTCGCTGGCGAATGAGATAATCAAGCCCGAAGAGGAAGGGATCAGGCAAGGCGCTAGAGGTGATGGCCTTCACTCGGGCGCAAAGGTCTTCGGTCTTCACCCGCCACGTCGCAGAGGCGTTGCACTCGGTGCTGCAAGGGAAGAATCCGAGCGTGAAGCCACGCAGCTACCAAGTCGGTTGGGAGGAGTCCTTCTTGCTCCAGCTGGGTGACCCTGGCAGCTTGGGCATCGACATCGCAGTCTCCGACGCCGTGCTTCAGCGACCACTGATGCTTCTCAATCGGCCGGGCGAGAGAGAATTCGGGCAAATTGAGGAGGTCGGGGCCTTGGTCAGGGGACTTGACGTAGAAAAACGAGGTCTGCCAATTCTTGCAGGATTGGACGATCTCGGGGCTCGTGTACTTCGACTTGCCGGCTGCGACAAGGCAACTGCCGCAGTCGGTCATGTCAGTCGGGTACGTTGGCTTGCCGCCTTCGATGGCGGAGGCCACCACAGCACCCGTCCGAGCGTTGTGAGCTCGGAGGTTGAAGAAGCGCTTCCAAAGGGCGACACTCGAATGGCAACCGAGGTACCCTTCACAGAGCGTCACGAACCCGGAGAGGATCATGATAAAATTGGTTGCGAGGTGATGAGGCTGCAGTCGGTGGAAATCGAGGAATTCGCGGAAAAAGGCGCTAGCGGGAAGGCCGAATCCACGCTCGAAGTGAGCGAGGAACACGACCCTCTCGCCGGTACGCACGCTGGGGACGACCTCGGCCTCGTTAGGAATCCGCCATTCGACTTCCGCGGGCATCTTCCGGGCGCGGACGAGAGACTCGACGGCGGCGGCGGTGGCCTGAGAGCCCTTCCAGCACCCGCGGCTCGCCTGCGACACATCTCGTCGAGGCGCCATGGTTTTCACCGGAGAGGAGCGGAGGAGAGAAAAGAGGGAGGCGGAGCACGAAAGCTATGGAGAAGAGTGGCTGCGGGGGCGGTGGAAGCAGCGGAGAGCACGAGCCCGTGGCCGGAGCAAGCGCAAGATGCAGCCGCCGGCGGCGGGGAGAGTCGCGTGGAGCGGCGAGGGCGCAGAGGAGAGAAGGCTGGGGGTCGAAGGAGGTGTTTGGGAGAAGGAAGAGGCGAAGCCCCCCCCCCCTCCGGTGGCTTATATGGGCGGCGGGGGGGGAAGTGGGATGACCCTGCGGCTGTGTGGCCCGGTGTGGCCTAGGGCACAGGGAGGCCAACCGGCAGACCAGCGCAAAGGATCCCGGCGCAAGAGGTGAGGCGTGCGACGTGGGGGTCAGGCCCTGCAGTTATGTCACGTCTTGCGTAGGTCGTGGGTCCCAGCTCATTGATCACGTCGCGGGCGAATCGGAAGTAACCGTTGGAGGGAAATCGGCGAAAGAGATCTTTCTCAAAAAAGTGAAGACATGAATTAAGAGAGAACCACGTCAAATCGGATGGAAATTTGGTCAACCGAGTGTGATCTCCGACTCGGCCGACGAACTCAGAATGACGCACTCGAAGACGCCACAGCAGTTGATGTAGCCGATCAAGGTTCACAGCCCCCTGGCTGTGTTGAGCACCCGGATGGGTGTAGTGCCACACGTGTAGCACCTTGTAGTACTCGCACACATACGAGACTCGATGACGACCTCCGTTCTCCGATCCAGCGAAGGTGGCGGAAGCAGACCTCCGGAACTAGAGTTGCAGCAGCACGACGGCGTGCGTATAGTGGAGACATCTCCAACCCAGTGCAGACTCCAAACAAGGGGAGTCCGCTCATAGGAGGGAGAAATAAGGAGAGAGAGATCTACATAATTTATCTGTATTTTCTCTGAAATTTTTTGTGTTAAAAAAGGGGCACCCACCACATCTATATATAGGGTATAGGGGCAAAAGGGGGTACCATAGCACATAGATTAGCAATGTGGTACTAATTAGCACAAGTGCTAGCCACGCATGCATGGTGGCCGTGGGCGTGGTGCAAGGGGGCCACGCATGTGGCCGGCCACATGCCCATGCGTGGTGTGGATGGTGGCCAAGGTGGCCAAGTGGCCAAGGCCACATGGGCATAGCCCATGGTGCCTTGCTCCCCTCCTTTTTCTTTTCTTTTTCTTTATTCTTTTTTTTTCTTTCTTCTTTCTCAAAGAAAAAACAAAAGTCAAAAAGAATATTATTCCATTAATTATTTAAATTATATTTTAATATTTAATTCATTAATTAAATAATAAAACATATCTAAATAACTTTCCGAACAATTCGGAACCACGGAACTTTTCCGTCTCCCCTCCGAACCGATTTCGGAGTTCTCTCTTATTCTCCGGTAACTCCGATAGTGCCGAAAAGGTCTCCGATTTCATCGAGCCCTTAAGTGTGTTACCCTACGGTCCGAGAACACTCCAGTCATGACCGAGATGAGGCTACGGTCAACGATCATCAGCGGGACCTGGATGCCCATAATGACCCCTGTGCATTCCGGATATCAACACCGATTGGACCTTACGTCGTATAGCATTCCCTTTGTCAATGATACTGGATTGTTCCGAGATTCGATCAATGACATCCTATGTCTGGTTCAACCTCGTTCTGAACAAATCCTTATTCACTCGTTCCCGTGATATTCATCCCCGTGACCTAGTCACACGTTGCGCAGCTTTATGGATGGAATCTCACCGAGTGGGCCCCGAGTATCTATCCATCATATGGATTGACAAATCCCGCTCTTGTAAACAATACTCCTCAACATATCTCCACGGAATACTCAAGATAAAACCGTTATGACCCGCATATTTCAGTCAGGTGGTGGGATGTAGGTCAAAGCATCCGGGAAGATAGCAATTATGCACGTACTCACGGTCAAAGGAACGGTCTACCACGTTCTGTAATTAAAACACTGAACCTTCAAAAGATTTGATCATGCTGTAATGCTTACTTTGAGTAATGTTCATCACGTCACTTAATCAGTGAGGTGACCTCATAGTCAAGAGATTTAATTGTCCATGATCGCGAAACCACGACCATCATGTTGACCATGAACTAGTTATCGATGTAGAGGCTAACTAGGAACTCTGGGGGTTTCTATACCACACCTGTATCATTGTTTCACTGATACAGTTCTAGCACGGTATGAAACTGGTTATGAACTTGCTTAGATATATTGGAATAATCATATATTATTTGCCTCTAGAGCATATATCCAACAGTCTCCCACTTGCACTAGAGTGCTAATAATGTAGCCGCATTTTTTCGATCATAATCATCTTATCACATAAGTGTTCATTGATCATGCATGCTCATGGAAGAGGTTTCATCAACGAACTGCACCAATTCAGATTCGTATGTTTCCTTTGCAACTGGTACAGGTCAAAAGCTCTTTTGACATACCACTCATTATCATATAATGGTTGGATATAAGTTTCACGGGAGAGTGAGACTATTATTTCACAGTATCCTCCAATGATCTCTTGGTTCAGTCTTTAGAAGACTCATCCTTAGTCATATATACTGGGAAATACACTCAACCAGAAGTCCAATACTTCTAACGCTAAAATTTTATCCATACGTCTACTTTCTTAAGTAGTATTATGTTTGTAGTGCCGTGAATTTTGCTCACATTTCTTTCATGTCTTTGGTGATGTCTCTAATTCCATATAGACCCATAATGTGGCTTTCAATTGTAATCTTGCATTACATTCAAGTCTATTATCTTTCTATATTTTAGAGTATAGTCCTTAGTATTCCTCATATACTGAAATAATGGACTTTATTCAGATTCTGTGTTTTACTCCTAAAGCACATCGGAATCTGTTCTTCTTCCAAGAACTTTTGAGTCATTCTGTTGTTGGATTCACAATGCATGTTATATGGTAGAATCATATGTCAAGAACATATAAGATCACATGTCCAGTACATGGTGAATCTCTATTCTTCCATCAAGACATTGCTTGTGATATTTGGATTTCATCCATTATATAATTTCTAGCCACAAGAACCTGTTTCTTGTCTTAGAAGATTATTCCAACCTTTACTTCGTTTCATTATCCGTATCTTAATCTACTCATATAGATTTCAACGTGTAATGTGTTGGTATTTCACAAAAAAGAAGATTCTTGCAATCTTGTATTTTATTTTCCTTATGCTCTATATATATCATAATGCACATATGTATATAAGACGATTCTCTCGATACACAATCAATGCATATCCATATATATACATATGAGATCATTCTTCACACATATCAATGCATATATGTTTGAGACAATGATCATGCTCCCACTCAAATATATCCATCATATACTCATATATTTGTGGTTCAGCTTTCATCAAGTCATTTTATTGTTCACTATGTCTCACATAATGACAATGCTTCCAAATCTCCAACTCATAAAATGCCCTCTGCATTCCAAGTTTCCGGGAAGTCTTCAAAGCTCCCACTCAGTTTCATGAAACTGCAGGCCCACTCAATATTTTGGTCATCACAAAATCACTTGATCAAATCAAGGTTGAGGGTTCCTGTCTTGAGGTACTATAGTCCATCCTTTTAACCTTCGGCATGCCCATTGCAATTCTCTTTCAAATCCCAAATTTGACTGAGATGCAATTTCAGGCTATGGTCCATCGTAGTGTAAATGAAATATTTAGTTGATTAAAGCATTCCTACGTTTCCGTAGTCAATCACCATTGAACTTTGGTCATAACCAAATAATGCCTTATGCCCATTACATTATTCTCAATAACTCTCCAGTTTGTCGAGAATATGAAATAACCGATTTATTTCACGGGACGTGAGCCATCCTATATGTAACTCAATATTATTTCATTTCTCCTCGTGTTCTAGGCTACCATCATTCCTTTGTGTCTTCAAGCAATGTTATTCTTTACTGTTTTATTAAGAAGACTCATGATTATTGTTCTGTACAGAACGTATTCATGACAACCTTCTAAATTCAACAATGGCTTCAATTCATATACCAACATCAATCATCTATGGCATATCCTTCCTTATACAGTGTCATTACAGCGGAACATGCTTCCGTTGCAATACTCTGATATTCTGAAGGCAAGGTCCAATACCCTGGTCAAAGTTTCCATTATCTCCCATTGGATCCGTGTCGAGAGACTTCTTCTCGCATTACCAATCAAGCAACACACATTTTGCTATTCGGGGAGAATATGTAATTTCAATTGCTTGTAGTTTTATTACAAAGAAATTCTTTCTTTTAAGAAACCTTATAACACCATCAATTATGGAGCTATCTTGTCTCATTAGATTCGGGATGGTTTCCTAATCATGAAGTGGGTGTTTTAACTTAATGAATTAAACAACCTTATTCGACAATAACTATAGTGCTAGGGGAAAGAACGTTTAGACCATACTACGGTTTAGTATGACTACGAATGGTTTAAGTAGTCTAGCACTTTCAACTTCCATCGTAGTTTTTGGTACAACTTCCACAAGTCTCCCATTATGTCAATATCAATACTTATCACTTCGGATCGTAGCGTAGTGATATGTATCCTTGTATTCTCACTTCTCACTGTGATTCCTGAATCTCAGTTTTATGATCTCAATTGAATACAACTTTCAATTAATCATATGAAGTCTTTAATGATAACTCACGTGCCCATTTAGTACATCATTTATGTATAATGATTGGCACAAGTTCTACTTGCTAGAACCTTGTCATGGTTATATTTATTGCAGAGGTTCATAGATCGTGTATCTAATCCATCTCATGCAATCAAGTTATGATTTTCATTTGATAATGAACTCACAAGTTAATAGATCATACATTTAATGATTTCATCAGTTATGAAGTCACCTCATGCAATCAAATCTTTGACTTGTTATAATCAAGACAACTTTATCATTAAACATTGAATATTTTCTTGACAATAATAGTAGTATTATTAATGCTTTCTATCATATCATAAATCAAGACGTAATCAAAGTATAAGCACACTTTTATTCATAAAGATGGAACAACTGACTTGTCTCATTACATGAATAACTTTGTCTCGCGATATGCAAGACACACAACTAAGTGTTCATACTATGATGATTACATAAGATTTATCTAATACTCTAAGTATCTCCTATGATAGATGTCTCGGTGGAATCCATGCTGGCCATCAACTGACTTGATATCCATCAATCCTCGATTTCACCTCTTCCCGTCCATGCAACGGTAGGTCCTGTTTTCATAAAACAGAATAAGTATCAGATACTCATTTACTGCAAATGTTGTATAAGGGAATAAACATTTATAAAGTATATCAAGTATATACCTTCTCCATCCACGACTTCTGCATCCTCGATAGGAGCAATGTCCGCGGCCAAGAGATCAGTCATGAAGTTCTGAAGACTCATATCAGCTCCTCTTCCGACATAGCTATGAACATAATCACCATAACTCGGAGGGAGTGAGTGCAATAACGTGTTTATTGCAAACTCTTCCGTGGTGCTTTCGTTCATTGTCCAATATTCATAGTCCTCCACCAGGGTCAGGTACATCTCACGCATCCTGTCCAAGTGATCACCAAGGCTTGTGCGTTCTTCCATCTTTGTAGATAGAAACTTGCTTTCTAACTCAAATATGGCAACTCTGAACTCACGTGCGAACATTGTCTTTAGCGTGTACATCATGTCATATGAGCCAGTGTCCTGAAACTGTATGCCCAAAACCTCTGACATGCTGAAGATCATGACATTCCTGACTACGGAGCATTTCTGTCGGCGAGCATAATGATCAAGTATCCCTTGATCGCCAACATGATCGTCCGGATGTTCTTCCACATGCACTTCTATTGTAAACAAGATGTTTGCTCTCTTGAGCGACGTCCTAAGGCGTAAGTACCAACTAACGAAGTTTGAACCATTTTCTTTAAGTCTTTCACCATGTTAGAAGGAAACCATTTCAAGGTACTGGGTACTATCCATTTTCTACAAACATAATTGCAAGGAACACAATTGAGACTAGTTCACAACAATGAGTTCATATAATCATATTATAAATGAGCTCGCACTAAAACAATTCATCGCTAGGAAGTTTTAGTGATTACATGATCCAGATTCACTGCCCGACCTCGAATATCACACGGCCGACGGGTCAGTTTCAAAGGTAGACAACAACTTGTGCGATCACATTATTTTATATGTACTGTGACTCATGCTCGATCTTTCGATCTCTAGTATTCCGAGGCCATATCTGCATATGCTAGGCTCGCCAAATTAACCTCCATGTTATATGCTTCTCAGCAAGGCCATATCTGCATATGCCAGGCTTGCCGAACCCAACCTCATGCGAACTCCATTTAATATGTAGGACAACTTCGGTATGTACGGAGCATCAAGCCATATGGGAGAACCTTCCAGGCGGTGCACACTTCGGTAGAATACTTGTGTTTTGCTTTGTTAAGGGATCATCTTATCACATGGTACCGTCGTGTATCCTATACTAGCAAGTTTTAAGATGTCTGAGCTATGGCAACACTAAGTCTACAGTGTCTCCATTTTAGTTTGTTTTATGATGACGATTACTACTTACTAGTAACACATAGCAAAGCTATCGCTACATCACAAACAAACGAATGATAGCCCCCACTTAGCAATACAAGGTTTAGACGGTCTAGTTGTATATTGCAAGTTTTACGTGGCTGCTAGGCTTTCATAGTTAAACATGTTTTAACCTACGAGTCAACCACAACGTCAACCATACGATTGTCTCTATTACACCCCGCATGGGGCCCTCCGTTGCAAATGCCACATCCGCTAAAGTAGAGAGACAGACACCCCGCAGCCACTTTATACGGTACAAGCCGTATGTCAAGCGTGGAACCAGTCTCGCGTAAGCGTACGCGTAAGGTCGGTCGGGGGCTGCTTCATCAAACAATGCCGCAGATGTGAACAAGTACACATGGGAGGGTAACAATCATACAATCAACGCCCACATCCTCGATGTGTTCTATCCGTACAGTAATACTAAGCATAGACCTAGCTCATGATGCCACTGTTGGGGTTCGCAGCAGAAAACACAATTTTTTCTAACTAGCGTTCCCATAACCCAAGATCTAGCTAGCCGTATTACCGTAACGGAAAGGAGTGCGGAATAACATACCTCGGGGTGTAGTCCGTTGCGCGGGAAACGTTCCCGCAAACGTGGTTGATGTAGCCGATCAAGGTTCACAGCCCCCTGGCTGTGTTGAGCACCCGGATGGGTGTAGTGCCACACGTGTAGCACCTTGTAGTACTCGCACACATACGAGACTCGATGACGACCTCCGTTCTCCGATCCAGCAAAGGTGGCAGAAGCAGACCTCCGGAACCAGAGTTGCAGCAGCACGATGGTGTGCGTATAGTGGAGACATCTCCAACCCAGTGCAGACTCCAAACAAGGGAAGTCTGCTCATAGGAGGGAGAAATAAGGAGAGAGATCTACAGAATTTATCTGTATTTTTTCTGAAATTTTCTGTGTTGAAAAAGGGGCACCCACCACATCTATATATATAGGGGCAAAAGGGGTACCATAGCACATAGATTAGCAATGTGGTACTAATTAGCACAAGTGCTAGCCACGCATGCATGGTGGCCGTGGGCGTGGTGCAAGGGGGCCACACATGTGGCCGACCACATGCCCATGCGTGGTGTGCATGGTGGCCAAGGTGGCCAAGTGGCCAAGGCCACATGGGCCTAGCCCATGGCGCCTTGCTCCCCTCCTTTTTCTTTTCTTTTTCTTTATTCTTTTTTTTTCTTTCTTCTTTCTCAAAGAAAAAAAAACTCAAAAAGAATATTATTCCATTAATTATTTAAATTATATTTTATTATTTAATTCATTAATTAAATAATAAAACATATCTAAATAACTTTCCGAACAATTCGGAACCACGGAACTTTTCCGTCTCCCCTTCGAACCGATTTCGAAGTTCTCTCTTATTTTCCGGTAACTCCGATAGTTCCGAAAAGGTCTCCGATTTCATCGAGCCCTTAAGTGTGTTACCCTACGGTCCGAGAACACTCCAGTCATGACCGACATGAGGCTACGGTCAATGATCATCAGCGGGACCTGGATGCCCATAATGACCCCTGTGCATTCCGGATATCAACACCGATTGGACCTTACGTCGTATAGCATTCCCTTTGTCGGCGATACTGGATTGTTCCGAGATTCGATCAATGACATCCTATGTCTGGTTCAACCTCATTCTGAACAAATCCTTATTCACTCGTTCCCGTGATATTCATCCCCGTGACCTAGTCACACGCTGTGCAGCTTTATGGATGGAATCTCACCGAGTGGGCCCCGAGTATCTATCCATCATATGGATTGAAAAATCCCGCTCTTGTAAACAATACTCCTCAACATATCTCCACGGAATACCCAAGATACAACCGTTATGACCCGCATATTTCAGTCAGGTGGTGGGATGTAGGTCAAAGCATCCGGGAAGATAGCAATTATGCACGTACTCACGGTCAAAGGAACGGTCTACCACGTTCTGTAATTACAACACTGAACCTTCAAAAGATTTGATCATGCTGTAGTGCTTACTTTGGGTAATGTTCATCACGTCACTTAATCAGTGAGGTGACCTCATAGTCAAGAGACTTAATTGTCCATGATCGCGAAACCACGACCATCATGTTGACCATGAACTAGTTATCGATGTAGAGGCTCACTAGGAACTCTGGGGGTTTCTATACCACATCTGTATCATTGTTTCACTGATACAGTTCTAGCACGGTATGAAACTGGTTATGAACTTGCTTAGATATATTGGAATAATCATATATTATTTGCCTCTAGAGCATATATCCAACAGATATAGAACTGAACAGCTTTCTATTACAAATATAGGGGTACACGAGGTCTAGTACAACGCTAGCGGAGGCACAACTTGCTCCTCGGGCTAGCCTCAGCTCTACACCAACCAGCAACATAACTCTAGCAGCGGAATAACGACGGCAGCGGAACAATAACGGCGATGACGAACACCAATCCACAGGGACACTGGCTGGGACACCTCCTAGCTCGCAAACACCGGGAACGTCGTCCTACGCATCCAAAGCACGGCCTGCAAATCTGGCATAACACGCCAGGTCAGTACATTGAATGTACTTGCAAGCTCACAACAACCATGCAACAAGGCAAAACAATAACATGGCAACAGGTTAAAGTATATTAGTGAATTAAACAGGTGAGCAAAAATATCATGCAAACAGATAATCATCAAGCATATTAACAGCATTAAGTCTAATGCACACACAATGTACCCCACGTGATCGTCGCACGATCACGTGGCTTACCTCGGAGTCCTTATAGACTCAAGCACCGGGTCACCTCGTGACCATTCACTTCCACGGGTCGTCGCATGACCGAACGGGTCATCGCACGACCATTCAACGGGTTAGGTGTCCTCTGTTACCACCCAACCAATCCACTCATCGTATAACCATCCACTTATCACAAACTTTCCACCGTACTCAAGTTGATCATATGGTGTGACCTAGTACGAACTGTGTCCCATGACCGAGGACGCGACTATTCGAATAGATTTTGACTCTGCAGAGTTTGTGCACGTTACCCACATTATGGAGTTCCTTCTCCATCCAGCACCTCGGTACTTGTCCCACAGGATCCTTGGAACTCGCACCGCAGGATTGGACTAGGACATCTCCAACGAAATCCGACTACCGCGTTACCTCCCTACGGACTCACCGACACACGGTCTTGGGTATCCCTGTGGTTGGGTGTCCACGTTACCACCTCAACCACCCAGCCACCTTGTGGCAACTTGTCCCACTGGGACTGAGCTCATAACAACACTGGATTTCGAGATTATCACCACCTACCTGATCAGGGTAGCGTGCTTGCATAACCTCCCTGTAACACCCTCAGATGCTTGTAACAGTAATCATCATCACTGTTGACTATCACTGTTTGCTAATCACTGTTATCCCCTGTCCCTGTTCAAACTTTGCTTCTGCTCTTTTCAAACCATGTGGGTTGGTAATCAAACACAAAGCCCCATGCATTTTGTTCATCATGAAATCAAACCCTAGATGAAACAACCTCTATTGGAAAATAAAACAAAAGTGCTGGAATAAAGTTATTCCAAAAATCATGGGACCATTTTATTAAATTGCCTAAAATCATTATAACCATGTTGGAACAACTTTGGTAATTTTTGGGAGTTACAAAAATTCCAAACAATTCAAACAGTAGGTTAAAATCCCTACTTTGGGCATTTAATATTTAAAAGGAATACCTAATGAATTTATTTTTGCTGCACAACTTTTTGAGGCACCTCAGTAATATATAAAACTAATTTACAAACACCAATTATATTTTTCAAAAATGCTAGGGTTAGCAAATAAATTACAGAAAAGGATTTGAATAAACAGAAAACCAGATAATGGAAAACGCTATAACTCGCCTGTGGCGAAGCCCACCTCAGCCCAGGCCCACTCCCCCTTGTCTTCTTCCTCCTCCAACCACCCCCCACCTGCCCGTACGGCGGCCGCCGTGGCCACGTCGCCGCCAGCCCGGCCCCGCCCTCCAACTGCCCCCTGACGCCGCCGACGCGATAAGGACGCAGCCCCCGACCCCCTGGACAACTCCCCCACCCCATTCCTCTCCTCCTCCTCTCGCCATCCTCGGGGAAAAATTCCCCGAGCCCGCCGTCGCCATTGCCGTGGCCAGGCGCGGCCATCGTGCTCCAGCCGCCTCGCCGTGTTGTCCAGGAGCGTCGTCGTCGTCGTCTTCGTCAACCCCCGCAAGGAATCGAGCCGTGGCGCCTCTCTGCGACGACTACGTCCTCGTCTTCAACCTCGGCTCCGGCGCGATCCGCGACCAATTCCGGCCACCACAAGCCCGCGACGAGCCCGCTGCCACCTCCGTCGTGCTCCTGGTGAGCTTCTCGTTCGTCGCCAGCTGCCCGCTGATGCCCGCTAGGTCCCCGTGCAGAAACCCCCGTTGAGTTGCTCCGTCCGCCGTGGCACGTCGTCGTAGACGTCGATGTGGTTCGTCCCAGCCCGCGATATGTGCACCAGTAGGTTCCCCGTGTTGCGTGTGCTCGATTTGGACCCGTAGCTAGCTCGAGTTCGACCCGTACATGCATTCGCCATTGGAGCCCGACGACCTTCGCCGCCATTGATGAAGATGCGCTCACCTCCGTGCGCCCCAGCTCGCGAGACCACTCCAGATCGACGCGGATTCGAGCTCTCCGTCGACTGCCACCAGCGGCGCCTCAAACGGCGCTCGGAATCGTGGGCTGGCTCGACCTCGCCGCCGGCGAGCCTCCGGTGAGGTTCCGGTGAGGCTGACCGGTGGGACCCCGGTGTTAGCCAGCTGATTAGGGGTTAATCCCACCCCTAATAGCCACTGACATGTGGGTCCCATCCCACTTAAGCGCATGATTAAAATTAACAGAACTGTTAGTAAGAGTTTAAGTCACTGACAGGTGGGTCCCCTCTAATTAATTAACTTAATGATTTAGGTTAATCCAATAAATAAAAACTTAGTCACTGACATGTGGGTCCAAAGGCAATTTCTGATTTTATAAAATGTTTTATAAATAACAGAGGCTGACATGTGGGTCCCACATGTCAGCACTGTTCTGGATAATGTTGTGGATAATGTTTTGGATAATGTTTAAATAAATAATAAAAGAAATCCAGAAAATCATTTAAATTAATTTAAAACTTTGAAATTCAATAACTTTTAAACCGTAACTCGGATTCAAAAACTTTATACATGAAAGTTGATCAGAAAAATACAACGAATACGAATACGCTATATGTATGTCTACCACACCCCTCTAACACTACGAACATCGAACATTCCCCCTCCGGACCGACTGTCCGATAAATTGTCCGGAACTGTTAGAGTGCCCGGATGAATTTATTCCGAACACGAAAGTTGTCCGGAATGGTTCAAATAGCACGGATACACCCCCCTTATGTTTTTCCGGTAACCACAACACCTCCGGCTTGATCTTTCCCCCCTCCGGACACCCTGTCCGGTAATCACCCGGAGCCGGCAGTTCATCCTCAGATGAATTTCCGCTCCGAGCCTATTGCATTGCACTACGTTAGAACCCCGTTTACATTTCATCTGTTATGTCTTGCATTTGTATTGCTATTATTGTTGTGTATTTATTGTTTCTTCCCCCTTTAATCTCCGGTAGACCCCGCTGCCGCCGTCGACTACACCGCTGCTGAGTACGACTACGTCGTCGACGACCCTACTACTACCGTCGAGCTTGCAGGCAAGCAGAGCCATTCTCTTCCCCAGATATCGCCTATCTTTCCGTACATTTCTTGCACTAGGCATTGTTACTGCTGCTGCTACGATTACAATCCTATTCAATTGCATAGCCTGTTTTTGTCGCCCCTTGATGTACCTTCCTTTAATCCTATGCTGCCTATTATTACTTATGCATTATTCAGCAGTGAACCCTGCGCCTTGTTAGCTAGGATTAGATAGAGGGCCGCGATCACTCAGGGGAGTGAACGCGGATATTAATATTATAACTGCACAGGTACGGTACAATGCAGACACCGCCTCAGGCCCTATCTGGGTTATGCCTAGTCACCTCAAGTGTGAGCTATCAAGGAGTAATCCTTGTACTCCACTCGAGGCTGACTCTGTCTTACCGCCATAGGGTCCTGTAAACGGTTGTCCTTCAGGTAAGAAGTCGGGCGACCCAACGGTGCCCGCGAGAGGTATTGCGACGGGACGACAGGGAGGGCATGACCAGTCTACCGGTGTGCTTGGCCCTGATCGTTGGCCGCGAGAGTTACCGAACCACGAAAGTCGAGCTCCTCCAGGAGCACACGCGAGACAAGGTAAGGAGACGGTTCACCTTGTTGGTAACCGCAGTGACTTGGTGGGACGACAGGGCAGGCACCGATGTACTGGTGGTCCTGGCTGCTGTCGTTGACCGCGGGTCGGTTAAGTCGAGGCAACGATAACGGTTGTCACGCAGATTAATTAAAATGCTAAATGGTTCAGTGAATGTCTTGAGTTGGCTATATGCCATGTACGCACTACCTACCCGTGGGAATTACGAGTTATGGGCTCCTCTGCTTCTTAGTGTCGTCCGAGGACTTTTCAGACGTCAGCAGTACCGCGGGCTGATTGCCGGGGAGTGGTGTTGTCTTATTTGCCGCGGCGTGTGATTTGTATTTGCTTTGATTTAACTTCACCGGCCAGTCACGCACCGTGCAGGAGTACGTCGGGGTTAGGGTCCAAAGCCCCGCGTACATAGGATATAGTCCGGCGGATGACCTCTCTGTTGAGTTTGAAAGATGGGCTATGAAGTGTCGGATAGCCTCGGTGGAGCGTTCCCTAACAAGGTTCCCGCCACCCTGGAGATCCGTGCGTGTAGCGTAACACAAGTGCACCCCTGCAGGGAAGAATTGATCTATCGATAGCCGTGTCCACGGTAACAGGACGCTTTATGCTGAAGCTGGATCTTACCACTAGAAACTATTATTAAACTGTATGGTTCCGGGTTCTTTTCCTCGCGGGGATGTCGAGGAGGTGAACTCGGAGGCATTGTTAATTATTAAAATTTATCATTATTCAATGTTGCAGCAACTTCTGCTTCATTGCTACCTTACTGTTTTATATAAACTGTTGGCTGATTCTTACCTCATGCTGCAAGACATCGTCGGAGGATGCTAGTCATCGTTAGGCCTAGCTTCTTACCCTTGCTCTAAATTTCTGTCTTCAGTCCACTATATACAGCCTCTTCATTCCGTTGATACAATGCATAATGCTTAGTAGCGGACGTAAGACTCGCGGGTATACTAGATACTCACCTGCTTTATTTCCTTTACTGTTTTGCCTGATCGGCCGCTGCAGCCGACGTTGGAGCCCAGGAGCAGGAGTACCCCGGAGGCGCCTACTACGATGTCGAGTTCCCCGTTGACCAGGAGTAGTACTGTGGATCCCAGGCAGGAGGCCTCGCCTTTTCGTTCTGTATCTCTGATGTGATTTGTGCTAGCCTTCTTAAGGCGAAACTTGACTAACTATGTCTGTACTCAGATATTATGGCTTGTATGACTTATATATTCGGGTCCGCGTGACCCCCCTCTATTGTAATATATTGGTTTATCCTTTTGTGTTTAGTGTTGTGCTGTGATATTATCACCGTGGCACCCTAATCTCAGTCGTGTACCCTGTGTGTATGATTACTGTACACGGTCTGTTTTTTGGGGGCGTCACAAGTTGGTATCAGAGCCGACTGCCTGTAGGAAGCCACCCCACCACTGCCTGGTCGAAGTTGAGTCTAGACTTTGAAAAACTATTTTGGCTAACTTAATATTTGGCTTACGGGCCCACATCGATGTCACTACGGTGGTATCTATGGTATTAGGATCCTTTTCTCCTTACCCATGCTCCGGGAATCTGCTCTCTTATCCTTGCTGGTAAGTTTTACAAAAGCTGACATTAGGATCACGTTCCCTTGATTCCACCCGGCGTTTTTATGGTGCATCCCCCATTGATCGAGTCGTGTTGCAGGAGTCGTACGCCAGTTCCCAGACCGCGGATCCCATTCTCATTCTGGGCAGGCCGCGCGTTCTCTGGCATCAACTCCTGTGGCCAACAGTTTTCTTGCGGCGTGATTGACATAGTGGAATCTATGTCGCGTCGTGTAATCCTAACCGCGGTCTGCGCGCCGCCTAGAGAGTCCTTTTCCCTTAATTTCTACGACGTTACGCTGCCCGATTTTCGGTTGCTTCTATGTGTGGATGTGTATGTCTTATATGACTACTCCTATATATCCGCGCCTCCTCCTTGTTGTCGCTTTACCTCTTACTCGTTTCCGGTATTTTCGTTAAGTTGTTCATCGCTGAAATACCCCTGTTAAATTCTAGCAGGATGGCTGGTCGTGGTGGTCGTGGTCGTGGTCGTGCTGCCAACGACCCACCTCCGCCGCCGGATTATATGGCCGCGATGATGCAGCAGTTCGAGATGAACCGTCAGTTCATGCAGAATATCATGGCTCAGTTCCCCCAGCCGAATCAGAATGGGCACCACCATCAGCATGCCACCGTGACTCTGCACGACTTCAACCGCCTCAACCCCACTATGTTCCGCAACACTGTTCAGCCGCTGGATGCTGATGACTGGCTTCGCGACATCACTCACGAGCTGGAGTCTGCTAATGTCGATCCAGCCGACTATGTGAACTTTGCGTCTTATCATCTGAAAGGCGCCGCTGCTCAGTGGTGGAGCACCCACAAGCGTTCCCTGCCAGTCGGAGAAGTCATCACTTGGGATGAATTTCAGTCTGCTTTTCGCGGTCGCTACATTCCTCAGGGGATCATGGACCGTAAGGCGGAAGAATTCCGCAACCTCACTCAGGGAGACATGACTGTTGAAGCCTATCAGCGCGAGTTCCTTAACCTCTCTCGCTATGCGGAAGAAGAGATCGCCACTGATGCTCGTAGGCAGCAGAAGTTCCGTCGTGGCCTCAACCCCGAACTCAGGCTCGCTCTTGCCGTTCATGATTTCGCCAACTTCGCCACCATGGTGAACAAGGCTATCACCGTCGAGACTGCCCAGATGGAGCACAAGACCTCTCTGAAGCGTTATCGTGACGTTGGCTCATCTTCGGGCGCAACGCAGAAGCGTCGTATCTGGCTCCCTACCAGTTTGACCCACTCAGCTTCCCCTGCTCCAAGGCCGTCTTATGCTGCACCCCGTCTGCCTCCGCCACCGCAGATGCCAAGAGCTCTGCCTGCACCCCCCAATGCACCACCCCTTCGTCCTCAGGATGGATTATGCTTCACGTGCCGCCAACCTGGGCATTATTCTCGAGAGTGTCCCCTGAAACAGAAGCAACTGGTAGTTCACCCTGCTGGCCGTGGAAATGGTCGTGGCAACCACCGGACCCCCAACTATAATACTGGGTCTGCCGCTCATACTCGTGGTCACGCGAACAACATCAGTGTTGATGAAGCTCAACAACAACCCGCTACCGTGATGGGTACCCTTCTCGTTAATTCCGTACCTGCTACTGTTTTATTCGATACAGGAGCATCGCATTCATTCTTGTCGGAAGCATTTGCATTGTCGCATAATTTTACGCTTGAGGATATGAACCCACCGATGGTTGTCCGCACCCCGATAGGCCATGCCCACACCTCCAAGATAGTGCCCGGAACCATTGTTGAAATTGAAGGGATTGATTTCCGTGCTTCCCCCATCGTTCTGAAGTCTTCCACCATAGACCTCATTCTGGGAATGGATTGGTTGAAGTTCCACGATGCCGCACTTTATTGTGGCACCAAGTCTGTCCAGCTTTTTCACCCCTCCGGTGGGATTGTTAACCACACCGCCCGAGTGACCCGTAATGCTGAAACACAGATCTTTATGATGAATGCTTTGAATGTCTCACCTTTGAAAGACATCGAGAACGTTCCGGTCGTTCGCGATTTTCCCGACGTCTTCCCAGAAGAACTGCCGGGAATACCCCCGATCAGAGAAGTTGAATTCGTCATCGACTTGAAGCCGGGCACTGTTCCTATTGCCAAGCGTCCTTACAAGATGCCGCCACATGAACTCCTTGAACTTAAGGAGGAAATCGACAAGGCCCTTCAGAAAGGATTCATTCGCCCCAGTTCCTCAGCTTGGGGAGCACCTTCGCTCTTTGTCAAGAAGAGCGATGGGACAAACCGATTGGTCCAAGATTATCGGCCCATTAACCAAGCCACCATCCAGAACAAATACCCACTTCCCCGGATCAACGACCTGTATGATCAACTTGCCGGATCTAAGGTGTTTTCTAAACTCGACTTGAGGTTGGGTTATCACCAAATCCGAGTCCGCGATGAGGACATTCCGAAGACTGCCTTCATTACTCGTTATGGTTCATACGAGTACACTGTCATGTCCTTTGGCTTAACCAATGCTCCAGCCACCTTCTCCAGACTGATGAATTATATTTTCATGGAGTACCTCGACCAGTTCGTCGTGGTTTATCTGGATGATATCTTGATATATTCCAAGAATGAAGAAGAACATGCTGAACATCTTCGTCTTATACTGGAGAAGCTTCGAGAACACAAACTCTACGCCAAGTTTTCTAAGTGTGAGTTCTGGCTTCCCGAAGTAACCTACCTTGGACATGTGATTTCCAAGGATGGCATTGCCGTCACCCCAGAACGTATCCAGGCTATTCTTGACTGGACTCCTCCCAAGACCGTCAAGCAGGTCCGCAGTTTTCTCGGGCTCGCTAGTTATTGCCGCCGTTTCGTCGAGAATTTTTCCAAGATTGCCAGGCCGCTGACTAATCTGCTTCACAAAGGCGTCAAGTTTGAGTGGACAGATAAATGTCAAGAAAGTTTTCAAGCCCTCAAGGACAAGCTAACTTCTCCCCCGGTGCTCGCTCCCCCTGATACTCAGAAGGACTTCGTGATATATTGCGACGCGTCCCGTCAAGGATTAGGCTGTGTCCTATTGCAAGAGCGCAAAGTGATTGCTTATGGCTCTCGTCAGTTGCGTGCTCACGAAGAAAAATATCCAACACATGATCTCGAATTGGCAGCAGTAATTTATGCATTGAAGCTGTGGCGACATTACCTCGTTGGTAATCGTTGCGAGATCTACACCGACCACCAAAGCCTGAAATACTTGTTTACTCAGCCCGACCTGAATCTCCGCCAACAAAGATGGCTCGAGACAATAGCCGATTTTAATATGGATATTCATTACACCCCTGGCAAAGCTAATGTGATGGCTGATGCCTTGAGCCGCAAAACTTACTGCTCTGAGCTTGAGGTTCAGGTACAGCAACCACTTCTGTATGAAGACTTTCAAAAGTTGAACCTCGAGATTGTTCCTCAAGGTTGTGCAAATAACCTGGTCATTGAGCCGGATCTCGTCAAATCCGTCAAGTGTATACAGTTCTATGATGATTACGTACACAAGATTAAGCGCGATATCGCCAATGGGAGACCCTCACCCTTCACCCTTGATAGTAATGGTGCGGCGTTCTACCAGAACCGTTTAGTGGTTACTCACAGCAAGGGCAGGCATGAGAATCTGGATATGACCCCGAAGGTCATGAAAGCGGCTCACGATACCCCGTTGTCCATTCATCCTGGGAGCACCAAGATGTACCAAGACATTCGTCAGCAATTCTGGTGGCCCAACATGAAGCAAGACATTGCCCGATATGTTTCTGAATGTGACGTTTGTCGTCGCGTCAAGGGGGAACATCAAAAACCCTCGGGAAAACTACAACCACCTGAAATCCCTGTATGGAAGTGGGACAAAGTTCAGATGGACTTCGTCACCGGTTTTCCCCGATCCCAGAAAGGTAACGATGCTATCTTTGTCGTCATCGACCGGTTCTCCAAGGTTGCTCACTTTATACCAGTCAAGGAGAAGATCACGGCGGCTCAGTTAGCGGAATTATATATCGCCCAGATCGTGTCGCTCCACGGTATTCCGTTGGAGATTAGTTCAGATCGTGGCAGCCTTTTCACCTCAAGATATTGGCGGAGTTTCCAAGAAGCTCTGGGGACTACTCTGCACCTCAGCACCGCTTATCACCCCCAGTCACAGGGCCAAGTCGAACGCGTCAATCAAATACTTGAAGATATGCTTCGAGCTTGTGTCATCTCTTTCGGCAAGAAATGGGAGGAATCTCTTCCATTTGCTGAATTCTCGTACAACAATAGCTACCACGCTAGTCTGAAGATGGCACCCTATGAAGTTCTCTATGGACGTAAGTGTCGGACCCCTCTGAGTTGGTCAGAAACTGGAGAGCGTGCACTCATTGGCCCGGATATTATTCAGCAGGCCGAAGACCAAGTTCACGTCATCCGTGAACATTTGAAGGCCGCTCAGTCTCGCCAGAAGAGCAACTATGACCGCAAACACCGTGACATGGAGTATCAACCTGGTGAATACGCTTACCTCCGTGTCACTCCCATGAGGGGCACTCATCGCTTCGGTATCAAGGGCAAGTTGGCTCCTCGCTACATTGGCCCGTTCCGTATCCTTTCCAGGAGTGGACCCGTGGCATACCGGTTGGAATTGCCGCCGAACCTCTCCCAAGTCCACGATGTCTTCCATGTGTCGCAACTCCGTCGCTGCTTCAAGGATCCTATCCGCGAAGTGTAGCATGATATGATCGAGCTGCAACAAGACTTGACTTATCGAGAACATCCGAGCCGCATCCTCGATCAATCTGAACGCCGCACCCGCAACAAGACCGTCAAGTTCCTCAAGGTTCAGTGGTCGAATCATTCTGAAGATGAAGCCACTTGGGAACGCGAAGATCGCCTTCGCGATGAATACCCCGATCTTTTCCTCGCTACCACTTAAATTCTCGGGACGAGAATTCTTGTAGTGGGGGAGATTTGTAACACCCTCAGATGCTTGTAACAGTAATCATCATCACTGTTGACTATCACTGTTTGCTAATCACTGTTATCCCCTGTCCCTGTTCAAACTTTGCTTCTGCTCTTTTCAAACCATGTGGGTTGGTAATCAAACACAAAGCCCCATGCATTTTGTTCATCATGAAATCAAACCCTAGATGAAACAACCTCTATTGGAAAATAAAACAAAAGTGCTGGAATAAAGTTATTCCAAAAATCATGGGACCATTTTATTAAATTGCCTAAAATCATTATAACCATGTTGGAACAACTTTGGTAATTTTTGGGAGTTACAAAAATTCCAAACAATTCAAACAGTAGGTTAAAATCCCTACTTTGGGCATTTAATATTTAAAAGGAATACCTAATGAATTTATTTTTGCTGCACAACTTTTTGAGGCACCTCAGTAATATATAAAACTAATTTACAAACACCAATTATATTTTTCAAAAATGCTAGGGTTAGCAAATAAATTACAGAAAAGGATTTGAATAAACAGAAAACCAGATAATGGAAAACGCTATAACTCGCCTGTGGCGAAGCCCACCTCAGCCCAGGCCCACTCCCCCTTGTCTTCTTCCTCCTCCAACCACCCCCCACCTGCCCGTACGGCGGCCGCCGTGGCCACGTCGCCGCCAGCCCGGCCCCGCCCTCCAACTGCCCCCTGACGCCGCCGACGCGATAAGGACGCAGCCCCCGACCCCCTGGACAACTCCCCCACCCCATTCCTCTCCTCCTCCTCTCGCCATCCTCGGGGAAAAATTCCCCGAGCCCGCCGTCGCCATTGCCGTGGCCAGGCGCGGCCATCGTGCTCCAGCCGCCTCGCCGTGTTGTCCAGGAGCGTCGTCGTCGTCGTCTTCGTCAACCCCCGCAAGGAATCGAGCCGTGGCGCCTCTCTGCGACGACTACGTCCTCGTCTTCAACCTCGGCTCCGGCGCGATCCGCGACCAATTCCGGCCACCACAAGCCCGCGACGAGCCCGCTGCCACCTCCGTCGTGCTCCTGGTGAGCTTCTCGTTCGTCGCCAGCTGCCCGCTGATGCCCGCTAGGTCCCCGTGCAGAAACCCCCGTTGAGTTGCTCCGTCCGCCGTGGCACGTCGTCGTAGACGTCGATGTGGTTCGTCCCAGCCCGCGATATGTGCACCAGTAGGTTCCCCGTGTTGCGTGTGCTCGATTTGGACCCGTAGCTAGCTCGAGTTCGACCCGTACATGCATTCGCCATTGGAGCCCGACGACCTTCGCCGCCATTGATGAAGATGCGCTCACCTCCGTGCGCCCCAGCTCGCGAGACCACTCCAGATCGACGCGGATTCGAGCTCTCCGTCGACTGCCACCAGCGGCGCCTCAAACGGCGCTCGGAATCGTGGGCTGGCTCGACCTCGCCGCCGGCGAGCCTCCGGTGAGGTTCCGGTGAGGCTGACCGGTGGGACCCCGGTGTTAGCCAGCTGATTAGGGGTTAATCCCACCCCTAATAGCCACTGACATGTGGGTCCCATCCCACTTAAGCGCATGATTAAAATTAACAGAACTGTTAGTAAGAGTTTAAGTCACTGACAGGTGGGTCCCCTCTAATTAATTAACTTAATGATTTAGGTTAATCCAATAAATAAAAACTTAGTCACTGACATGTGGGTCCAAAGGCAATTTCTGATTTTATAAAATGTTTTATAAATAACAGAGGCTGACATGTGGGTCCCACATGTCAGCACTGTTCTGGATAATGTTGTGGATAATGTTTTGGATAATGTTTAAATAAATAATAAAAGAAATCCAGAAAATCATTTAAATTAATTTAAAACTTTGAAATTCAATAACTTTTAAACCGTAACTCGGATTCAAAAACTTTATACATGAAAGTTGATCAGAAAAATACAACGAATACGAATACGCTATATGTATGTCTACCACACCCCTCTAACACTACGAACATCGAACATTCCCCCTCCGGACCGACTGTCCGATAAATTGTCCGGTACTGTTAGAGTGCCCGGATGAATTTATTCCGAACACGAAAGTTGTCCGGAATGGTTCAAATAGCACGGATACACCCCCCTTATGTTGTTCCGGTAACCACAACACCTCCGGCTTGATCTTTCCCCCCTCCGGACACCCTGTCCGGTAATCACCCGGAGCCGGCAGTTCATCCTCAGATGAATTTCCGCTCCGAGCCTATTGCATTGCACTACGTTAGAACCCCGTTTACATTTCATCTGTTATGTCTTGCATTTGTATTGCTATTATTGTTGTGTATTTATTGTTTCTTCCCCCTTTAATCTCCGGTAGACCCCGCTGCCGCCGTCGACTACACCGCTGCTGAGTACGACTACGTCGTCGACGACCCTACTACTACCGTCGAGCTTGCAGGCAAGCAGAGCCATTCTCTTCCCCAGATATCGCCTATCTTTCCGTACATTTCTTGCACTAGGCATTGTTACTGCTGCTGCTACGATTACAATCCTATTCAATTGCATAGCCTGTTTTTGTCGCCCCTTGATGTACCTTCCTTTAATCCTATGCTGCCTATTATTACTTATGCATTATTCAGCAGTGAACCCTGCGCCTTGTTAGCTAGGATTAGATAGAGGGCCGCGATCACTCAGGGGAGTGAACGCGGATATTAATATTATAACTGCACAGGTACGGTACAATGCAGACACCGCCTCAGGCCCTATCTGGGTTATGCCTAGTCACCTCAAGTGTGAGCTATCAAGGAGTAATCCTTGTACTCCACTCGAGGCTGACTCTGTCTTACCGCCATAGGGTCCTGTAAACGGTTGTCCTTCAGGTAAGAAGTCGGGCGACCCAACGGTGCCCGCGAGAGGTATTGCGACGGGACGACAGGGAGGGCATGACCAGTCTACCGGTGTGCTTGGCCCTGATCGTTGGCCGCGAGAGTTACCGAACCACGAAAGTCGAGCTCCTCCAGGAGCACACGCGAGACAAGGTAAGGAGACGGTTCACCTTGTTGGTAACCGCAGTGACTTGGTGGGACGACAGGGCAGGCACCGATGTACTGGTGGTCCTGGCTGCTGTCGTTGACCGCGGGTCGGTTAAGTCGAGGCAACGATAACGGTTGTCACGCAGATTAATTAAAATGCTAAATGGTTCAGTGAATGTCTTGAGTTGGCTATATGCCATGTACGCACTACCTACCCGTGGGAATTACGAGTTATGGGCTCCTCTGCTTCTTAGTGTCGTCCGAGGACTTTTCAGACGTCAGCAGTACCGCGGGCTGATTGCCGGGGAGTGGTGTTGTCTTATTTGCCGCGGCGTGTGATTTGTATTTGCTTTGATTTAACTTCACCGGCCAGTCACGCACCGTGCAGGAGTACGTCGGGGTTAGGGTCCAAAGCCCCGCGTACATAGGATATAGTCCGGCGGATGACCTCTCTGTTGAGTTTGAAAGATGGGCTATGAAGTGTCGGATAGCCTCGGTGGAGCGTTCCCTAACAAGGTTCCCGCCACCCTGGAGATCCGTGCGTGTAGCGTAACACAAGTGCACCCCTGCAGGGAAGAATTGATCTATCGATAGCCGTGTCCACGGTAACAGGACGCTTTATGCTGAAGCTGGATCTTACCACTAGAAACTATTATTAAACTGTATGGTTCCGGGTTCTTTTCCTCGCGGGGATGTCGAGGAGGTGAACTCGGAGGCATTGTTAATTATTAAAATTTATCATTATTCAATGTTGCAGCAACTTCTGCTTCATTGCTACCTTACTGTTTTATATAAACTGTTGGCTGATTCTTACCTCATGCTGCAAGACATCGTCGGAGGATGCTAGTCATCGTTAGGCCTAGCTTCTTACCCTTGCTCTAAATTTCTGTCTTCAGTCCACTATATACAGCCTCTTCATTCTGTTGATACAATGCATAATGCTTAGTAGCGGACGTAAGACTCGCGGGTATACTAGATACTCACCTGCTTTATTTCCTTTACTGTTTTGCCTGATCGGCCGCTGCAGCCGACGTTGGAGCCCAGGAGCAGGAGTACCCCGGAGGCGCCTACTACGATGTCGAGTTCCCCGTTGACCAGGAGTAGTACTGTGGATCCCAGGCAGGAGGCCTCGCCTTTTCGTTCTGTATCTCTGATGTGATTTGTGCTAGCCTTCTTAAGGCGAAACTTGACTAACTATGTCTGTACTCAGATATTATGGCTTGTATGACTTATATATTCGGGTCCGCGTGACCCCCCTCTATTGTAATATATTGGTTTATCCTTTTGTGTTTAGTGTTGTGCTGTGATATTATCACCGTGGCACCCTAATCTCAGTCGTGTACCCTGTGTGTATGATTACTGTACACGGTCTGTTTTTTGGGGGCGTCACAAGTTGGTATCAGAGCCGACTGCCTGTAGGAAGCCACCCCACCACTGCCTGGTCGAAGTTGAGTCTAGACTTTGAAAAACTATTTTGGCTAACTTAATATTTGGCTTACGGGCCCACATCGATGTCACTACGGTGGTATCTATGGTATTAGGATCCTTTTCTCCTTACCCATGCTCCGGGAATCTGCTCTCTTATCCTTGCTGGTAAGTTTTACAAAAGCTGACATTAGGATCACGTTCCCTTGATTCCACCCGGCGTTTTTATGGTGCATCCCCCATTGATCGAGTCGTGTTGCAGGAGTCGTACGCCAGTTCCCAGACCGCGGATCCCATTCTCATTCTGGGCAGGCCGCGCGTTCTCTGGCATCAACTCCTGTGGCCAACAGTTTTCTTGCGGCGTGATTGACATAGTGGAATCTATGTCGCGTCGTGTAATCCTAACCGCGGTCTGCGCGCCGCCTAGAGAGTCCTTTTCCCTTAATTTCTACGACGTTACGCTGCCCGATTTTCGGTTGCTTCTATGTGTGGATGTGTATGTCTTATATGACTAATCCTATATATCCGCGCCTCCTCCTTGTTGTCGCTTTACCTCTTACTCGTTTCCGGTATTTTCGTTAAGTTGTTCATCGCTGAAATACCCCTGTTAAATTCTAGCAGGATGGCTGGTCGTGGTGGTCGTGGTCGTGGTCGTGCTGCCAACGACCCACCTCCGCCGCCGGATTATATGGCCGCGATGATGCAGCAGTTCGAGATGAACCGTCAGTTCATGCAGAATATCATGGCTCAGTTCCCCCAGCCGAATCAGAATGGGCACCACCATCAGCATGCCACCGTGACTCTGCACGACTTCAACCGCCTCAACCCCACTATGTTCCGCAACACTGTTCAGCCGCTGGATGCTGATGACTGGCTTCGCGACATCACTCACGAGCTGGAGTCTGCTAATGTCGATCCAGCCGACTATGTGAACTTTGCGTCTTATCATCTGAAAGGCGCCGCTGCTCAGTGGTGGAGCACCCACAAGCGTTCCCTGCCAGTCGGAGAAGTCATCACTTGGGATGAATTTCAGTCTGCTTTTCGCGGTCGCTACATTCCTCAGGGGATCATGGACCGTAAGGCGGAAGAATTCCGCAACCTCACTCAGGGAGACATGACTGTTGAAGCCTATCAGCGCGAGTTCCTTAACCTCTCTCGCTATGCGGAAGAAGAGATCGCCACTGATGCTCGTAGGCAGCAGAAGTTTCGTCGTGGCCTCAACCCCGAACTCAGGCTCGCTCTTGCCGTTCATGATTTCGCCAACTTCGCCACCATGGTGAACAAGGCTATCACCGTCGAGACTGCCCAGATGGAGCACAAGACCTCTCTGAAGCGTTATCGTGACGTTGGCTCATCTTCGGGCGCAACGCAGAAGCGTCGTATCTGGCTCCCTACCAGTTTGACCCACTCAGCTTCCCCTGCTCCAAGGCCGTCTTATGCTGCACCCCGTCTGCCTCCGCCACCGCAGATGCCAAGAGCTCTGCCTGCACCCCCCAATGCACCACCCCTTCGTCCTCAGGATGGATTATGCTTCACGTGCCGCCAACCTGGGCATTATTCTCGAGAGTGTCCCCTGAAACAGAAGCAACTGGTAGTTCACCCTGCTGGCCGTGGAAATGGTCGTGGCAACCACCGGACCCCCAACTATAATACTGGGTCTGCCGCTCATACTCGTGGTCACGCGAACAACATCAGTGTTGATGAAGCTCAACAACAACCCGCTACCGTGATGGGTACCCTTCTCGTTAATTCCGTACCTGCTACTGTTTTATTCGATACAGGAGCATCGCATTCATTCTTGTCGGAAGCATTTGCATTGTCGCATAATTTTACGCTTGAGGATATGAACCCACCGATGGTTGTCCGCACCCCGATAGGCCATGCCCACACCTCCAAGATAGTGCCCGGAACCATTGTTGAAATTGAAGGGATTGATTTCCGTGCTTCCCCCATCGTTCTGAAGTCTTCCACCATAGACCTCATTCTGGGAATGGATTGGTTGAAGTTCCACGATGCCGCACTTTATTGTGGCACCAAGTCTGTCCAGCTTTTTCACCCCTCCGGTGGGATTGTTAACCACACCGCCCGAGTGACCCGTAATGCTGAAACACAGATCTTTATGATGAATGCTTTGAATGTCTCACCTTTGAAAGACATCGAGAACGTTCCGGTCGTTCGCGATTTTCCCGACGTCTTCCCAGAAGAACTGCCGGGAATACCCCCGATCAGAGAAGTTGAATTCGTCATCGACTTGAAGCCGGGCACTGTTCCTATTGCCAAGCGTCCTTACAAGATGCCGCCACATGAACTCCTTGAACTTAAGGAGGAAATCGACAAGGCCCTTCAGAAAGGATTCATTCGCCCCAGTTCCTCAGCTTGGGGAGCACCTTCGCTCTTTGTCAAGAAGAGCGATGGGACAAACCGATTGGTCCAAGATTATCGGCCCATTAACCAAGCCACCATCCAGAACAAATACCCACTTCCCCGGATCAACGACCTGTATGATCAACTTGCCGGATCTAAGGTGTTTTCTAAACTCGACTTGAGGTTGGGTTATCACCAAATCCGAGTCCGCGATGAGGACATTCCGAAGACTGCCTTCATTACTCGTTATGGTTCATACGAGTACACTGTCATGTCCTTTGGCTTAACCAATGCTCCAGCCACCTTCTCCAGACTGATGAATTATATTTTCATGGAGTACCTCGACCAGTTCGTCGTGGTTTATCTGGATGATATCTTGATATATTCCAAGAATGAAGAAGAACATGCTGAACATCTTCGTCTTATACTGGAGAAGCTTCGAGAACACAAACTCTACGCCAAGTTTTCTAAGTGTGAGTTCTGGCTTCCCGAAGTAACCTACCTTGGACATGTGATTTCCAAGGATGGCATTGCCGTCACCCCAGAACGTATCCAGGCTATTCTTGACTGGACTCCTCCCAAGACCGTCAAGCAGGTCCGCAGTTTTCTCGGGCTCGCTAGTTATTGCCGCCGTTTCGTCGAGAATTTTTCCAAGATTGCCAGGCCGCTGACTAATCTGCTTCACAAAGGCGTCAAGTTTGAGTGGACAGATAAATGTCAAGAAAGTTTTCAAGCCCTCAAGGACAAGCTAACTTCTCCCCCGGTGCTCGCTCCCCCTGATACTCAGAAGGACTTCGTGATATATTGCGACGCGTCCCGTCAAGGATTAGGCTGTGTCCTATTGCAAGAGCGCAAAGTGATTGCTTATGGCTCTCGTCAGTTGCGTGCTCACGAAGAAAAATATCCAACACATGATCTCGAATTGGCAGCAGTAATTTATGCATTGAAGCTGTGGCGACATTACCTCGTTGGTAATCGTTGCGAGATCTACACCGACCACCAAAGCCTGAAATACTTGTTTACTCAGCCCGACCTGAATCTCCGCCAACAAAGATGGCTCGAGACAATAGCCGATTTTAATATGGATATTCATTACACCCCTGGCAAAGCTAATGTGATGGCTGATGCCTTGAGCCGCAAAACTTACTGCTCTGAGCTTGAGGTTCAGGTACAGCAACCACTTCTGTATGAAGACTTTCAAAAGTTGAACCTCGAGATTGTTCCTCAAGGTTGTGCAAATAACCTGGTCATTGAGCCGGATCTCGTCAAATCCGTCAAGTGTATACAGTTCTATGATGATTACGTACACAAGATTAAGCGCGATATCGCCAATGGGAGACCCTCACCCTTCACCCTTGATAGTAATGGTGCGGCGTTCTACCAGAACCGTTTAGTGGTTACTCACAGCAAGGGCAGGCATGAGAATCTGGATATGACCCCGAAGGTCATGAAAGCGGCTCACGATACCCCGTTGTCCATTCATCCTGGGAGCACCAAGATGTACCAAGACATTCGTCAGCAATTCTGGTGGCCCAACATGAAGCAAGACATTGCCCGATATGTTTCTGAATGTGACGTTTGTCGTCGCGTCAAGGGGGAACATCAAAAACCCTCGGGAAAACTACAACCACCTGAAATCCCTGTATGGAAGTGGGACAAAGTTCAGATGGACTTCGTCACCGGTTTTCCCCGATCCCAGAAAGGTAACGATGCTATCTTTGTCGTCATCGACCGGTTCTCCAAGGTTGCTCACTTTATACCAGTCAAGGAGAAGATCACGGCGGCTCAGTTAGCGGAATTATATATCGCCCAGATCGTGTCGCTCCACGGTATTCCGTTGGAGATTAGTTCAGATCGTGGCAGCCTTTTCACCTCAAGATATTGGCGGATGTTTCCAAGAAGCATCCGGGAAGATAGCAATTATGCACGTACTCACGGTCAAAGGAACGGTCTACCACGTTCTGTAATTACAACACTGAACCTTCAAAAGATTTGATCATGCTGTAGTGCTTACTTTGGGTAATGTTCATCACGTCACTTAATCAGTGAGGTGACCTCATAGTCAAGAGACTTAATTGTCCATGATCGCGAAACCACGACCATCATGTTGACCATGAACTAGTTATCGATGTAGAGGCTCACTAGGAACTCTGGGGGTTTCTATACCACATCTGTATCATTGTTTCACTGATACAGTTCTAGCACGGTATGAAACTGGTTATGAACTTGCTTAGATATATTGGAATAATCATATATTATTTGCCTCTAGAGCATATATCCAACAGATATAGAACTGAACAGCTTTCTATTACAAATATAGGGGTACACGAGGTCTAGTACAACGCTAGCGGAGGCACAACTTGCTCCTCGGGCTAGCCTCAGCTCTACACCAACCAGCAACATAACTCTAGCAGCGGAATAACGACGGCAGCGGAACAATAACGGCGATGACGAACACCAATCCACAGGGACACTGGCTGGGACACCTCCTAGCTCGCAAACACCGGGAACGTCGTCCTACGCATCCAAAGCACGGCCTGCAAATCTGGCATAACACGCCAGGTCAGTACATTGAATGTACTTGCAAGCTCACAACAACCATGCAACAAGGCAAAACAATAACATGGCAACAGGTTAAAGTATATTAGTGAATTAAACAGGTGAGCAAAAATATCATGCAAACAGATAATCATCAAGCATATTAACAGCATTAAGTCTAATGCACACACAATGTACCCCACGTGATCGTCGCACGATCACGTGGCTTACCTCGGAGTCCTTATAGACTCAAGCACCGGGTCACCTCGTGACCATTCACTTCCACGGGTCGTCGCATGACCGAACGGGTCATCGCACGACCATTCAACGGGTTAGGTGTCCTCTGTTACCACCCAACCAATCCACTCATCGTATAACCATCCACTTATCACAAACTTTCCACCGTACTCAAGTTGATCATATGGTGTGACCTAGTACGAACTGTGTCCCATGACCGAGGACGTGACTATTCGAATAAATTTTGACTCTGCAGAGTTTGTGCACGTTACCCACATTATGGAGTTCCTTCTCCATCCAGCACCTCGGTACTTGTCCCACAGGATCCTTGGAACTCGCACCGCAGGATTGGACTAGGACATCTCCAACGAAATCCGACTACCGCGTTACCTCCCTACGGACTCACCGACACACGGTCTTGGGTATCCCTGTGGTTGGGTGTCCACGTTACCACCTCAACCACCCAGCCACCTTGTGGCAACTTGTCCCACTGGGACTGAGCTCATAACAACACTGGATTTCGAGATTATCACCACCTACCTGATCAGGGTAGCGTGCTTGCATAACCTCCCCTACTGGGTGATATCCGTAGAAGGCACTACGATAGCCCGAGTCAAGGCCCGCCCATACAAGCAAATGTGGCTGCACGGATAAGCTCGGTTCGGTGGCACCTGATCAACTTGTCACGAAGCATATCTCCAACAGCGAACACAAGTATCAGGTGCAACATGAGTATCAGATCATAACAATGCATAGCATATTAACATGACAGTTTCAGATATGATCAAACACGTTTTTAGTTGGTGAACTTATCCGTGTTAAAAAGATTCAGTTATTTAACATGGCAACATTATGAATGCAGTTAAGCATAACTCAGGCATAGAATGAACTAGCATAGATATAACAGGATCAACTTGACATGGTGGTGGTATGTTGTGGTTAGATGGTGCATATCATAACATGGCAATGATATGATTAAAACATGGCATGTATATAACATGGCAAAACATAGCATAACAATAGCATAAGCAAAGGTAGCATGGCAGTATAACATCAATCATGGCATAGCAACATGATCATAATCATCGATATAAGCGTATCATCGAACAACATTTTTTAAAGACACGTCAAAGCTTTGCAGAGGTGCAAAGGGTATTGTGGCTTGCCTTTCACCAGAGTGGTGTGAAACACCCTCGGTCTCGGATACCGACAACGCCCTGCAAAAATATTTCAAATAGAGCAGCGGGCAAAGAGGTCAAACACCATCTTTTTCTTGACCAGCAAATAACAACATAAAAACATGGCATGAAACCTATGCTAAGCTGAAGAGGAGCTCGATACGAGAACAGCGCAAAAAGAATCACCTCAATCGGTGTTACGGTCGCGGAGATACGGCCGAAACGGTGTCGGGGGCTGGTTTTTTGACAGGAATACGCTTTCTGAGCTGTGAAAGCGTATTTCTGGCCGCAGAAGACAGGAAGGCGTTTTGGCGGTTGAAAGTGTATTTTGGGCTGAGGTTCTGACGGAGTGCGCTTTCCCTCGCTTTCCCTCCGGGAAAGCGTATTTCTGGAAATATGCCTACAAGAAATGGAAAACGGGCTCGGGTCTTCTGCGGATGACGAGTGGGGCCCAGTTGTCATTTTCTCCCCTCTCCTCCTCCACTGCTTCTCTTCTTCGCCCGCGACTGAAACAGAGAAGGCCACGGGGGCCATGGCCGGAGCGGCGTCGGCGATAGGCGGCACGGGAAGGGGCCGCCGGTGGGGTGGTCGGGCGCGGCGGGTCGGGCCGCTCCATCCGGTGGCCGCGACACCTCGCGGGGTGGCCGGTGGCGCTGCCTCCAGCAGGCCGCGGCACGGCGGCCACGATGGCACGGCGCGGTGGAGGAGGGAGGGCTCCGGAGGGCTCCGGCTGGGCGTCGGGGCGAGGAGGTGGCTAGGGTGGGTGTTGGGGCACGGGAAGAGGGAGAGAGGGCCGAGCTCGAGCCGGATTTCGGAGGGGGCCGGCGGACAGAGGAGATCAATGGAGAGCGAGGGGCGGCTCCGGCGAGCAAATTTCTCGAGGGGAAATGGCGAGGAGGGAGTGGGGAGGCTGCTGGTGCTTCTGGAGTGCTCGGGGTGCCTCCTTTATAGCCACGGCAAGGATTCCGAGCTCCAGGCCGCGATAGGGAGATGCGGCCGAGGCGTGCGGCGAGCTGGCGAGCGCGAGAGAGTTCCAGAGGGGGTGGCGTGGTGCACGCGAGCTGAGCAAAGTCGTGCGGCGCGGCTAGACAACAAGAAGACGACAGTGGCGCCCTGTAGCTCGAGGGGGACGCGTCGGGCACGCTCAGTGGGTGGCCAGAGCACGCCTGAAGCTGCCAAGGGCGTGGCCACAAAAGGGAATCTGCGCACAGAGGGTTTTCTTCGTGGCCAAGGATGTCCAGGGGGTAGTCCTTCGAGTGTTGATCATATGAGTGTGCCTGGATGGCCAGCTGGATGAACAGGGTGATCTCTATCTCTTCCTGAAGTTTGATGCAACAAACTTTGAGCAGAAGCAAAGCTCACATGGTGGGGGTTTGGATAGGTTCAAGTTGTCACATGGCTTTTGGGTACAAAGGACTAGAGTACTGTGGATTTTGGGCTCAAAAAAATCAATGCACATGGTACTTGCTTTGTAAATGGCACAATGCTGCAGAAGGTGTTTGTACTGAGGTGTGGGTTGTACATAGTTCCCCTAGGCATGATATTTTGCATAGCTCAATCATACACTAGGATAAGTATGTAAACCAAGTTTCATATCATTTTGAGCAATATGTTTGGTACTTCCTTTGTAAAGCACCAATTAGGTCAGAATGGTGTGGGTGAGGCTAGCATCACATAGGATTGGTGGATTTGGCTGAAAATTGGTGTACTGGGGTTATTTGGTATTTTGCCCATGTGTGTAAACTTTCATAGCCATTGGACACCCATATCTAGCACTTGCTTCACAATGTGGCTCACTGACTAGAAACTTCAACATGATGGTCCACACACATGGGTGATTGGATTTGGCTCCAATCTGTTTTGGTGGAGTTATTTGGTGGTAGGATCATTCTCAAAAAGTTTCAAGGCAAATGGGATCCCCTATCATGCACTTGCTTCACAATGCCCCTTTGCTGCACCCAAACTTTTGGAATTTATTGTGGGAGTTTGTCTAATCAAATGGTGGTGGAATTTGGTGGAGGTCAATCATATGATCATATGAGATTTCAAAAAAAGTTTCACCAGCAATGGATCAAGGAAAATGGCACTCCCTTCACAAAGCTCCAATCTGCCCCCACAGACAAATGAATTTTTCTAGAGGAAAAATCCACTTGGGCTATGAAATGTTTTTGGAGAATTTGGCAAGATATGATGTCAATGACAAGTGGGAATTATTTGGGGATTTATGGAGCAATATAAATAGGGGTTGCTTCACAAACCTCAAATAATAGGAATATCCCTTTTATAGGAAAAAGGAATATATGGTTTGAATAAAATGGTGGCTTGGATGAGGTGGATCCATGGAATGGCATGGGAAAGGCTTGGATTCAAGGGCCACTTGAGCATGGAAAGAAAATATGCTCAAGTTTCAAGTCCAACGAGGTGATCAAAATCAAATCCAATCGCAAATCCAGAAATAAATCCGAAAAGTTTTCGAAAAAAGAAAGTTCCAAAATCCAGGGTGTCACAACATCAATAAGGAAAATCATAGGCGAGAAGGCCAAATGATAGATACGATGTGAGGAGTTGGGATTGCCAGGCAACGGATGCACATATGAGCTAAGAAAAGCTCTCCAATGGAGCTAGTGGGGTGCATCTAACTTGTTCGCTCATGAAGACCTAGAGATCGTTTGAGGAGGCTCATCCTTGGAATATGCAAGCCAAGTTTTATAGTGTGAAGGTCCCCACATAGCTATATGCATAAATGATCATCTCTATGGAGCACAAAGATATAGAGGGAGTACGAGTGTGGATCTTTCAAAAGGAATAGTAGTCCTCTTTGGGATCTTTTCCTCACTTAAGGGCAACACTCTATTTTACAAGAAGGTATAGAAGATCTTCACACTTTACAAGGTACTCAACATAAAGAAGATGTAGCTATCATTATGTATGCAAATGTATGCCTCTTCCAGTGTAGAAGGAACATGTATGACATGAAGATCAAGTCATGAAGAGGTGGATGTTGCATGGCAATATATCTTGGAAAGGCTATGTAAATGCCTTGATAGGTAGGTATGGTGGCTGTTTTGAAGAAGCATATAAGGAGGTTTATGATGACAGAGCATATCATGCCAAGGGTTTCGATGCACCGGCAGGTAGGCGCCAACTCTCTGAATGACAAAAGGCAATGCACGGTACTGAAGAGGCTAAAAAATATGCGGAGGTGGAAGTGTCAACTTTCAATACTTACATTAGTCCGAAGAACTCATGTAACTCTCAATCTAATGAGGAGGTTCAAAAATAGACAAGTACCCCGAGGAGGAGTGTATGGGGGTTTGGTTATCCTTGCGCATCCTCGACTCATGCTACGTGAGTGTACTCTAATATCCGATCCCTCCAATGATTAGTGATCCATCTAGTAGCTAGAGTTCTCAACTAGTTTTGTAGGTTTTGAAAATAAAACAGATTTCCCAAAATACGACACCTATCACTAATAGGCTAGACCTCTTAACACCAAAAGTTCAAACATTACTCACAACAATACCTCAAAACTATTGCAAGTTATTACTACAATTGAATAGCAACCTCAATTACCTACTTCAAGACAAGACACAACTCAGTGCAACAACCAACTCTCTTAACAAGATAAACATGAAAACTAAAGAGAGTTCGAGCAGCAAACTAAACAAAAGGCAAGGCTCTTGCTAAAGACAAACACTAAAACTAAAACTAAACATGGCAGCGGCTACGAAAATATAAAGAACACACAACAGAGAAAGATAAGCATGAAAATCCTATGATGTGTTCTTGATTGGAGTGGGGCGTGTTTCTCTCCCACACAAAGTAAGCTGGGGTCTAACTTGTTATGAACAGCAAGCAAATCTAAAGAAGACTAAAAAGTAAACCTAAGAGCGAGACGCTCCAAGCATATCACATAACGCATGAAGTGATAAAAATATCGTGAGACGAAGGACAAACTGATGATTGTTGATGGAGAAGGGGATGCACGGGTGCATCCCCAAGCTTAGACGCTTGAGTCTCCTTGAATATTTATTGGGGATTCATGGGGGCATCCCCAAGCTTGAGCGTTTGACACTCCCGGATATTCTTTCATCATCTTCCTTCGCACACTTGAAAACTCCCTGCATACATAACTCATCAGAAGCTGATTAGAGAGGTTAGTACCCTTAATACAATAATTTTTCTCCACTGGAAATAAATATATTCTTGAAGAGCTACTGTTTCTCAAGATTGCCAAAGCTTTATGCAAATAAAAAGCAAGCTTCAGGTTTGCAAAAATAAGGAAAGGCAAAACGTGGCAGAATCTGTGAAAAACAGAACAACAGGTAGTAAAGAATTTTTTCGGGGTACTTCTGCAACTTAAATAAAAAATCTCAGAACATATGAAATTTTCACAATTGTATAGAGCATGCTATGTAAAAAATTCAGCCCAAAAATATGAACTGGTGATTTGTTTTGATTTTTTTCCGTCAAGCAGACAGAATCTGTTTTCTGGACAGCATGTCACAACTTTTGCTTCCCTTATCATAAGAGGCTAGAACTTGGCATAAAACTTGAAAATAAAGATACAATGATGTTTCTACAATAGTAACAATCATCAAGACCACTAAAAACAGAAGTAAAAACATCTTGGGTTGCCTCCCAACAAGCGCTTTCTTTTACGCCTTTAAGCTAGGCATAAAGCAAAAGAAGAATCAAGTTTTATCAAGAGAGAGAGAGAGAATAGCTAGCCCGTGTAACGGACTCAAAAGGTAACTTGATTTTACTTCTAGGGAAGTGTTAGATCCCCTTTTTGTGAGGGAATTGGAATTTTATATTCCCCTCTTTCATGTCAATAACAGCACCAACGATGCGAAGAAAAGGACGTCCAAAAATAATTGGACATAAAGGTTCACACTCTATGTCCATAATAATAAAATCAACAAGAACATAATTGTCATTGACAATTATAAGAACATCTTCGATCTTCCCCAAAGGTTTCTTTATGGAAGAACCAACGAGAAGAACACCAAAAGAACAAGGCTCAAAGGGCTTCAATTCAAACATATCATACATTCTTTTTGGCATAACGGAGGTACTAGCTAAAACATCACATAAAGCATAGCAAGAGAAGTTATTCAATTTAATTTTTATCATAGGATCCCGACCATCATCTATCTTCCTAGGTATGGAGGCTTCTATTCTAAGCTTCTCCTCCCTAGCTTTGATGAGAGCATTAGTGATATGCTCCGTGAAGGCAAGATTTAGTGTGCTAGTGTGGGGGGTCTCTAGACATTTTGTGCAGCAAGGTAATAACTTCTGAGAGGGTACAACTATCAAAATTAATATCACTACTATCAAAGGTGGTAGTGGTGTCATCCAGGCTCACTTGTTTGAAACCCTCTATGTTCATAGGAGTTTCTTCTTCTATGGTTGAGGTAGTAGCATCACCATTAATAGGTCCAATGGGACTAGGAGTGTGTTGGGTGCTAATAGTTTAGGTGTCCTCAACAATTTGGATAGTAGCAACAGTGTGGCGTGTAGGAAGGCTCTTAATTCTATCCTCTTCCTTTTTTTTGCTAGCCCATCTTTCTTTAAGTTTAGCCATCATCCTAATATTTTCATTAATTTGAAATTGGATAGCATTAATAGGAGTGGCCTTCCTCTCCTCAAGGGGAGAGGTTCTAATTTTAAGCATCTCAATATGAAGGATTAAGTTGTCTACCTTCAAAGAGAGATTATCTAATTTGTCTAATCTTTCCTCTACACTCTTGTTGAAGGCTTTTTGAGTAGTGATAAATTCTTTAAGCATGCTTTCTAATTCATAGGTGGGGTTCTTATTGCTAGGGTAAATGTTATTGTTCCCATAGTTGGATGGGAACGGTCTAGGATTGCTAGCAAAATTACCCCTATAAGCATTATTGTTGAAGTTATTTCTAGAGATAAAGTTCACATCTACTTGTTCTTGAGCAACCAAAGAATTTATAGGGACATTATGAGGATCAATAGGAGATTGCTTGGTAAGTAGAGACATAATCAAGTCAACTTTTTCATTTAGGGAGGAAATCTCCTCGACAGAGTTTACCTTCCTACCTGTTGGAGCGCGTTCGGTGTGCCATTGGGAGTAATTGGTCATCATCTCATCTAGAAGTTTTGTGGAAGCACCAAGTGTTGTTGACATAAAGGTTCCTCCCGCGGCCGAATCTAACAAGTTCCGCGAGGTAAAGTTCAAGCCTGCATAAAAAGTCTGGATAACCATCCAAGTAGTCAAACCATGTGTAGGGCATTTCTTAACAAGAGATTTCATTCGTTCCCAAGCTTGGGCAAAGTGTTCATTATCCAGTTGCTTAAAATTCATAATGTTACTCCTCAATTGGATAATTTTAGCAGGTGGGTAATACTTCCCAATAAAAGCATCTTTGCACTTATCCCAAGAATCTATGCTATTCCTAGGAAAAGATTGAAACTAGATTTTAGCTTCTCCCCTTAAAGAGAAAGGAAAGAGCTTAAGCTTAACAACATCACCTTCTACTTCTTTATACTTTTGCATATCACTTAACTCAACAAAAAAAATTAAGTGTAAAGTAGCATCATCTCCAGCACCAGAGAATTGATCTCACATAACAAGGTTTAGCAAAGAAGGTTTAATTTCATTAGAGGTAGCTGAAGTGGCAGGTGTGTCAATAGGAGTGTAGATAAAATCATTATTGTTTTGACTAGTGAAGTCACACAACTTGGTGTTTTCAGTGGAACCCATAGCAGCAGCAAGTATGGCGGATTTTTTTTGTGATTTTTGATATAGGAATCTAAGATAAGAACTGAAAGGTAAACTAACAAGACTAAGAAGCAAAGGTAAAAGATAGTGTGCAACTCCCCTAACTTGACACTTGGAGTCCCCCGCAACGGCGCCAGAAATTTGCTTGATACGCGAGATATGATAATGGCTTCTCGCCCTTCGTTGGTTACCCCAAGTGGAAGGTGAGATGTAGGATAGTAGAAAATTTCCCCTATGTAGAGGATATGGTTTGTCTCCCATAGGACTCAAAACCGGAAAAATAGGTGTCAACGGCGCAATGGACGTGGACCTACACACAACACAAATAATTTTGCTCCCAACGAAGTTGAGAGAGGTTGTCGATCTCTCCGGCCTTGTTATTTACAAAGGATCAAACGCAAGGGATAATGATAATGGTGATAGCAGCTAGAAAGTAAAAGCAGGAGATAAAATAGCGTGTAAACAGTGATGAGAATATGGATCGGGGTCCCGTGATGTTCACTAGTGATGTCACTCTCCCAAAAGACGATAAAACTTCTATGCGAGGTAAACAAATCACAGCTAGGAAATTGACAGGATTAAAAACGCACTGCAATGCTAACTATGCTACAAAGAAAGGACGAGGGTCAAAAGCATGGGCGGTACACCAAAAAAAGTAGACCGAAATCCAACTGCATCTACTACTAATCATCCACCTTGAGATATCTATCCAGAACATCTCGCTGGTATTAAGTTGCGAGCCCCACCCAAAGTGTAAACCCAAAGCAATAGACAACTACATTAAAAATCACTTTGCGTAAAGTAAACAATCCTTGCAACCGCGGTTACAAGCACCATTGTTTTCCCCCCTTGTGGCAATAGCACATCCCGTAGACTCATGTTTCTGTCACTCAAGCGTGTCATCAGGGGGCATGAACCCACAATCGAACATAACGTTCCCTCTTGGAGTCACTACCTACTACTTGACCAAAGCAATAAACAGCAATGGAGAACATGCAACAATTACTTAGGAACAAAAATATAAAAGATAAGAAACAAATATATTACTCAATCACAAACTGAAGATAGTCTCGTAATCCATTAGATCCCAGCAAACTCAGCATAGCAGCAGCAGAAAATTACATATGTGCCTCGATCATGTAGGGAAGCTGACGAGGTCTAAACCATGAAGAACAAAAAGGGGAGGAGAACATCACATAGCTACTGATCACGGACCCATGGTCCAAGGAAGACTACTCACGGATCATCTAGGAAGCGTCCATGGTGGAGGGGAAGCTCCCGGAGGTCAATCCTCCCTCCGGCAGGGTGCCGGGAAGAGGTCTGCTGGTGCTCCCGATCTTGGAACCGCGGCGGCGAAAAAGAGGCGAGATCGCGAAAAGGGGTTCTCTCTTCAGAGGTTTCGCGTCACGAAGAATATATAGGCGAAGGGGGGAAGCCAGGGGGGCCACCAGTGGTCCAAGCGCCCCCCTGGCGCGGCCAAGCCCTAGGCCACGCCAGGTGTCCGCCAGGGGCCCAGGTGGCCGCCAGGGGCCCTGGTGGGTCCCCTCTGGTACTCCTTCGGGACTCCGGAAGCTTCCGTTGCGCTGATTTTTTATCTGATTTTCCCGAATTTTTGGAGCACTTTTAATATGGGGGAAACCTAAAATAGAAAAACAGCAGAAAATAGGAACTGGCACTATGGTGCACTAAGTTAATAAGTTAGTCCAAATATGATCAGAAGTGTATGAAAGTGTATCTAGATCATAGCAATATCACACAAAACATGCATGGATCAAGCAAAAATTATAGATACGTTAGGGACGTATCAGAAAGTAAAAGAAGGAAATAAATTGAGCGTGTAAACAGTGATGAGAATATGGACCGGGGTACCGTGATGTTCACTAGTGATGTCTCTCTCCCAAAAGACGATAAAACTGCTATGCGTGGTAAACAAATCACAGCTGGGCAATGGACATGATTAAAAACGCACCACACTACTAACTATGCTACAAAGAAAGGAAGATGCTCAAAAGCATGGAAGGTACACCAAAATAAGTAGACCAAAATCCAACTGCATCTATTACTAATCATCCACCTTGAGATATCTATCCAGAACATCTCGCTGGTACAAAGTGTAAACCCAAAGCAACAGACAACTGCATTAAAAGAACTTTGCGTAAAGTAAACAATCCTTGCAACTGCGGTTACACGCACCGTTGTTTTCCCCCTTGTGGAAAAATCACATCCCCTAGACTCATGTTTCTGTCACTCAAGCTAGTCATCAGGGGGCATGAAGCCACAATCGAGCATAACATTTTCTCTTGGAGTCAGTACTTACTACTTGGCCAAAGCAATAAACAGCAACGGAGAACATGCAAGAATTACTCAAGAACAAAAATATATAAAAGATAAGAACCAAATATATTACTCTATCACAAACTGAGCATAGCCTCATAATCCATTAGGTCCCAGCAAACTCAGCATCGCAACAACAGAGATAATTACATATGTTCCTTGATCATGTAGGGCAGCTCACAAGGTCTAATCCATGAATAACAAAGAGGGGAGGAGAACATCACATATCTACTGATCACGAACCCATGGTCCAAGGTAGACTACTCACGGATCATCCGGGAGGCGTCCATGGTGGAGGAGAGACTCCCGGAGGTCAATCCTCCCTCCGGCAGGGTGCCGAGAAGAGGTCTGCTGGCCCTCACGATCTTCGAAGCGCGATGGCGGCGAAACAGAGGCAAGATCGGGAAAAAGGGTTCTCTCCTCGGAAGAATCCCGTAACGGAGAATATATAGGCGAAGGGGGTCAGCCAGGGGGTCCACCATGGGTCCGGGCGGCCCCCTGGCGCGGCCCCACCCTAGGGCGCGCCGGGAGGGCACCTGGTGGTCCTCTGGCCCCACTTGGGTGTTTCCGGAAGCTTCCGATATGCTGATTTTTTATTTGATTTTTCCCGAATTTTTGGAGCACTTTTAATATGGGGGAAACGTGGAATAGAAAAACAGCAAAAAACGGGATCTGGCAGTGTGGTGCACCGAGTTAATAGGTTAGTCCAAATATGATCAAAAGTGTATGAAAGTGTATCTATATCATAGCAATATCAAACAAAACATGCATGGAGCAAGCAGAAATTATCGATACGTTTGGGACGTATCAACATCCCCAAGCTTAATTCCTGCTCGTCCTCGAGTAGGTAAATGATAACAAGTATAATTTATGTGGTGACACGCTAGCAACTATATAAGAACTTTGAAAAGTAAAGCAATCACGATATGTGATTCAATTCAAGTCATAACATGCAAGTGTCTATATTAGCATTAAAACAAGCAACGAAAGAACATTAGGTGCAATAGCTCTCGTTGTCAGTGACTCGAATGCCTCCAAATGGTGTTTGCGTGCAAGAAGGGGGATAGAAAATACGAGAAAAAAAAAGAATTTTTTGTTGACAACTCAATCTACTAAAGTTTCACACTTTGTCTTCTTTGGAATCTTATCTTGACTCGTCCCTATACCACTAGCTAGGTACAAGTCAACTTGATCCACTCCTTTTCGACATTTTGAGCACTCATGCAATGGATGAGCGTAAGCACGAGAGTTGACACTTAGGATGGCAAAGAGCAAAATATGGTGGAGGAGGAAGACAAAAAGGTTGAGAAAGGCTCACATCAATGAGGACAATCATAGGCGAGAAGGCCAAATGATAGATATGTTGTGAGGAGTACGGATTGGCATGCAACGGATGCACATATGAGCTAGTAGAAGCTCTCCAATGGAACTAGTGGGGGTGCATCTGATACGTCCAAAATGCATCACTATTTTATATTGTAATTTAATCCTATTCATTGATATATTCCACTTTAAAGTATTGTTCTTATGTTGTTTTGGCTTATTTTACACAGTTTACAACTTTCCGGTGCCGAAGCAGCAGAACCAGAATTCAGCGGTGAAAAGTGGACACCAAGTTGCTGAATCAGATCAAGTCCAAATGCGATGAAAATTTACGCGGAGTGTTTTTATGAAGATTGACTTGGGATCACCGATGATGGAGGTGAGGGGACCCACCAGGAAGCCAGAAGGGTGCCTAGTGCGGCCCCCTCCTGGCCGCGCCAGGCACCCTCCTGGATGCCTGGTGGCCCCCCTCGGTGCCCCCTCTCGCCTATAAGACCCCCCTGGGGTAGAAACCCTAAAAGAAGAAGAGTTTCCGTGTTTCGCCACCGCCATGGGGCGGAAACCTACAGAGGATAAAAGCCATCTTCGGTGGGCAGATTCCGCCGGGGAGATCACCTCCCGAAAGGGGAGATCGTCGCCATAATCATCATCGTCGTCACGGGAATCATTGAGATCATCATCAACATCATCCCCAACATCAGCACCATCTCCATCTCCATCCCATCTCATCTCACAATTGCAACTTGTGTTGTAATTCGTACTATTTATCATCTCTACTCTGTTCGTGTTGATTATTGCTTTGTGGTGAATGCTATTGATTTTTGTTGGAGAAATATCATTGTCTAGATTTTTTTTCCACCCATCTATCACCTCTGATCATGATCTCTTTTATGTCTTGTGAGTAGTTACTTTAGTTCTTGAGAACATGGGAGAAGTCTAGTTGTTAGTAGTCATATGATGTTGAAGTGCTATGTGTTGTTTCATACTTAAGTTGTGTTGTTATTTCTCTAGTGGTGTTATGTGAGTCGAACACTTAACACTTCACCTTTCATGGGACTAGAGGAATACATTGTGCACCAAGGATGCTCATGGTGGGTTGCCGGAGTGACAGAAACCTGAACCCCAGTTCGCACACTTTTGCACAAGGGAGTTATGGATCCTTGATCGTAATGTTGTGGTTAGGCTTATGCCTTAATTACTACCTTGTATTTGCGGATGCTTGCAAGGTGTGTAATCATAAGAGTACACTTATCTTAGTCTAGAAAGTGTACTAGCATTGATCCACCCACCAACACTTATCAACACAATACATATTACTTGGCGGAGTATGGTGAAAGTAACTTGGCTATCTCTCCCATGTGTTCTCGAGAACGCTTTAGATTTTATAAGTTTAGTTCCTAGGCTTATCCTTGTGAAAGGATTGGGCCACTTGCTACTCCTCAGTTGCCCTGTTTACTTTGCTTGTCTTTTACTTTTATGTTGCTTAAACCAAAAACCCCTAAATATTTACCTTTTGAGTGTGTGCAGCCTTTCCTTATCTAGTGTCACTTATCAGCACCTTCTGCTCCTCGTTGGGTTCGACACTCTTATTTATCGAAAAGCTACAGTTGATCCCCTAGACTTGTGGGTTATCAAGAATCGTTTATTGGCGCAGTTAACAAGGGAGGCAAACCAACTAAACCTATTAACTTCACCGCCATCAACGAGCTTTTCTGGCATCGTTGCCGAGGAGTGTAGCGTTATTGGTAATTGAAGCCGGTAAGGAAACCTTTATTTTCTGTTGTTACCTTCAGTCCTTATGGAATCTTCTACTATTGGTTCGTTGCTAGTAAGGAGCCGCCCCACGACTGTGGTGGTCACTCCTACCCCTACTGAAATTGTGCCCTATAAAATACCATCTGGTATTATTGATTATTTCTTGGCTAATCGTTATACAGGAGAAGGACATCCGGGAGAACATCTGCTATATTTATCAAAATTATGTTCTTTATTTAAGCTTGCAGGTGTAACAATGGAGTTCATCATGAAGAAACTATTCTCCGTATCACTCAAAGATAAAGCTTAAGATTGGTATAAGCTACTCGATAACCCTGATCTGCTTGAATGGCCAGAGCTTATGTCTCTCTTTTATGCAAAGTTTTATCCTCTTCGTGAAATTCACCAAGACAGGAACTACATCTACAATTTTTGGTCTCGGTACGGAGAGAGCATCGCTCAAGCTTCGGGGAGACTGAAGTCCCTGATGCTCAAATGCCCAAACCATGAGCTCCCCAAGGAAATTATACTTACAAATTTTTATGCCAGGCTTTCTCGTCAGGACAGGGAGATGTTGGATTGCCTCCTCTAGCAGGGTATTCCAGACCAGAAGTATGGAAGAAAAATGGGATCTTATAGAAAGGATCTAGAAGAACACTGAAGACTGGGAAATTGATAAAGGTATTGAACCCGCTATAAACTATGAGCATGACTACATTGAGAGTTATGTCAAGACTGATTACTTTAATACCTTTTGCTCTAAAATTGGTCTTGATTCCCAGCTAATGGTTGACTTTTGCAAGGACTTTGCTTGTCATATTGATTCTTCTAAGAAGAAGAAGAGTCAACATCATAAACCTTTCAAGGAGTCACATATTGAGATTAATGTTACTGATCCAGTTTTACCTGCAGTTGTGTATGAACAGCCTCCTTATCCCTCAAGGATAAAGGAGCACTCTTTTGTTACAGGTATTCTAAACAAAAAGGGAAGGACCACTGACGAACCTGAGGACATGATCAAGGTCAAACCTCAAGTTGCAATGGTCAAGGATCTGGTAACCAGTGATATTGAAGGATCCACTATTAACTTTTGTGTTGTTTCCACTAACATTGTCACAGCCAAGAACAAAGGTCCAATTTCAGGTACACCAGTTGTATCTGTCAAAATAGGAGATCATAATTACTATGGGCTATGTGATTTGGGATCTAGCGTCAGCGCTATTCCCTTCACACTTTATCAAGAGATCATGCACGAGATTCAGCCGTGTGAGATCGAGGACATTGATGTCACGATTCATCTTGCAAATAAACAAACAATCTCTCCAGTTGGGATTGTGAGAGATGTTGAAGTACTCTGCGGGAAGGTAACATATCCTACTGACTTTATTGTACTTGGTTCAGTGCAAGATAGTTTTTGCCCTATTATCTTTGGTAGGCCCTTCCTCGGCACTTTTGGAGCTATAATAGATTGCAAGAAAGGTAAAGTTTCTGTTGAATTCAACGGTGAGCCGTATGAATGTAACATCCCAATTTTTGTAAAACTTGGATGTTAATAGAATCATTTGTGCATATCATTTCTTCCCATTGCATATTGGATCTTTTGGATTCTTTCCAATTTATTTTAACCCAATAAAAATCAAGAGAGAAGATAACATGACTTCTTCAACATAAAAAAGGGTTAAGAAAATATTGGAGCATTTCTTTTAATTTTAATAAAGCATTTCGAAAATTTAATAAATCCTAAAATTCCTTTGGAATTTATTAATTGTCCAAAATGACTTTATAAATAAATTTTCACATTTTATAAAATTGCATTGAGCTAGGAATATTTATCCTAGGCTTTATAGAAATTTTGTTGAGGTTTTATTAGAGTTTTATTGAACTTATTTTGAAATAGATTTTTCTGTAGTATTTTATTTTGGCCAAGAAAATTTAATAATATTTTTCTTATATATTTCTAAGATTTTTAAAAAATTTACTAAGTATTTTTCTAGCGGTATATTATTAAAAAAAACACTAGGCCGCCAGGCCAGGCCAGCCAAGCCAGGCCGGCCCAGCCGCCAGGCCCACAGCGTCGTCCCTCCCGTGCGCAACGCACACAAAGCACGGGCGCAGCAGCGCCATGGCCGCGCCATGCCCGGCCACGCCAGCCACCACGCGCCCTCTTTCCTTCCTTCCCCGCCTCCCCGCGTATCCCGCACCTCCCCTCTCCGCCCCGACACCATTATGGCCCCCATTAAGCCACCATTAAAATATTCGCCGGATTTTTTGCACTCGCCGGATTTCTTCGCCGGGAGCACGCATCTGGACAACCCCTCCCCTATTTAAACCACACCTGCGTGCCTCTCCTTCCACTCGTCCAAAGCCCCCAAAAATCTAGCCAAAAGTCGCACCGTAGCTCGCAATTTGCTCACCGGAGTTCGCCGGCGGAGCTCCGCCTCGGCGTCGATCACGTCGCCGGTAAGCCATAACGAGACCCCAAACTCTAGAAATTGTTCGCCCTTGTCGTTGCGCATCTCTTAGACAACGTTTTGCTCTTTTTCGTGCTCTGTAGAACTCTCCCCGGAGTCGCGCGCCCGCCGGAGTTCGCCGGAGCACCGCCTCGCACCAGCCCTCCCCGATGTCGCCGGAGACCGCCGCCACCACCCCGCGCCTCCCTACGCCCTGCCGCTCCTCCCCGACTACTTCCTCGTCGCTAATCCCCGCCGGAGCCGCCGCCCCACGAAGAGCTGCCACCGGCCAACCTCCTGTGCGTGCGTGTTATTCTTCTCTGTGTAGAAGATGACTTAGAAAAAAAAAGTTTTCTAAAAAAAACGTTTTTTTAGAGAACGTTCACTAGATTAGAATTTTAGGCCCCCTGTTCACACGATAGCCAGGGACTTAGATCTAATTATTTAATTTTATGTTTTAGCAGTTTGCTCCCTAGACTTCGTATAGCTATATCTTTTTACTCGTTTATTAGTTTTAAACGAAACCAAATCCTACGTTTAAGTTTTTCATCCCTCTATCCCGTGGACACCTATTTTCAAAATTTTGAAATTTTAAAATATTAGTTTGGACATATTTAAATTCAAACTTCGTTGTGCCGTAACTTCATAACCGTAGCTCGGTTTTGACCGATTATTTTTGCAAATCGAAACCCTAAATTATCCCTATCACTTAAGACTTTAATCAACAAGTTTTACACAAAATTTTGTTCTGTTTTACAAAACCTTTTTCATTCTTTCTTTTCAAAGTTTGTCGAAACATTGTTTTCGTTTTATTTTGTATTATGTTTTGATTGGATGCACTTGTTTGTTTGCGATAGATTGTCCAGAGTGCGAGCAGAGTACTTCCAGTCCTTAGAGTTTGATCACCAGCAGCCAGACAAGTCTACCTTTGATCATTTTCCACTTTACCTATGTTTTATTGCATGTAGTACCCCTTTTCTTAGAATGCATAAGTAGAGGTTTACTTTCACGCAAACCCAGTAGTTAAATTGTGGTAGGTTTAACTTGTCACCATCGTGTAGGTAATTGTAGTGCTTTGCTATTGTAGACGTGGATTGGGGAGTGAATTCACGATGAGGTGAGTGAATTGGTAGTAAATCAGGACCAAGTTAAACTCAATGAACTACCTGGGTGGATGTGTTGGGGGCACCCTGGAGGAACCAGTGGAGATGCCTAAGTGACCTAGAGATGGCCAGTATTCACTGCGGAAAGCCACCCAGGCTTAAAGAGATTTTATCATATTGTCATTGCTAGAAGCTTACGTGTGCAGCCACAAGCTATTATAGGCTCTGGCTTGGTTGATTAGTAGTAGTGACTCTTGCTAGGTGGTGCTATGAACGTAGTGTTGGTAGGTGGGATGGGCACCGCCAGAGTAAGGGAAACTCTTCTAAAAGACCATGTCTCGACCTTCCTGTTTCCATACAACGTGTAGTGTGGCAAATACCAATGGAGGTGGTCGAGTCTTGTGGGGAAAAGTGCACAAACCTCTACAGAGCGTATAAATCTAATCGATTAGCCGAGTCCCCGGTATTGGACAATTTGAGCGTCTAGTTATGGTAATTTTGAGAAATCTCATCATCTTTAATTAATCATTTTGGGTATAATTACCATGGGTTGTCTTGTGCTTATTTTGGTGAAATTATTTTTAGGAACACTTATTCTATTGGAAAAAAATAGCTTTATGCAAATTGAAACGTAGAAGCTCCACCAGCCAAATGCATGTATTGTAGGACTTCATTTTCTTCTCCTTGGTATGACTTGCCGTACATTCAAAATACTGACCCTATTTGGGATGTACGATTGTTGCAGATTACTTTGACGGTGATTAAGGTGCGAATAGGTTATTGTCCTATACTCAACGTTTTGCCGTGGAGTCGGATGGACCACTACTACTACTATCGCTTCCACATTTTTTGATGGCCTTAAGCCATGCTATTGTAATAAATTTTCTATTTTGAACTCTCTGATGTAATAAAAGACATGTGATTTATTCTGTTATTCATCGAGTACTGTGTGTGCCAGCAAGTTGATCCAGGGACTGGCACAGATCACAGAGACTTTGGTCCTATTCGGGATTGGGTCGTTACAAGATGGTATCAGAGCACATGAAGACTGTAGGACGTGACCTTAGAAATGGAAAAGCCATAGGACAAAATTTTATTTTACAAACCTTCTGATGGGTTCGTTGCATAGAAAACAAAAATTTTCCTACGGTTGTAACAGCCAAGATCACATCTAGAAGATCACTTGTAACGGTTTGAGAAGGACTCACCCTCGAAGACCAAAAGCTTTAACGAGAACTATTCTCGTGGGTGATGTAGTCGAACACTCGCCGACCTCAAGGTCGTGATGAAGACTTGACGCCACAAACGGGCAGCGTCTCCGTAGTCGGTCACACGTACAGATCAGTGACGACCTCCGCCCCTTGCTCCAGTTGGGCAGCGGAAGTAGTGGATCCTCGGGAACTCCAGCAGCACTACAACATAGTGGTGGTGGTGGTAGAGAAGATCTTGAGCAGGGCTTCGCCTAAGCACCATACTCGTGAAACTGGATCAGCTAGCAAGGGGAGGAAGATGCCAACCAAAGGGCATATGAGAGATGGAGGAATGAGTTGGATGTGTGAGGACCTCCACCCATCTATATATAGGAGGAGGGGGAGGCAGCCCCCAAGGGGTAGCACGCCCCAAGAGGTGCCCCCACCTCTCCCCTCATCATGTGGGTGGACTCTCCACTCACAAAAACAAAGGGTCACACATTATTCCCATAATTTCCATAAATCTCCACTCAAAATTCCAAGAGTTTTATCACATTAAAACACTTTTAATTATCTTGTTTAATGTCACTCAAATTAATGAACACTTCATTCAATGAGTACTTCATTGATGAACACTTCATTCAATGAACACATTAACAATTATCCCCTTGCACTATTTTGATATACCGAAACTATTCCGGCAGTTTTATCAAAACAGTCCATGTGTTGTCCAGTATATTCTCCGGCGTTCCGTATCCACTCAAACGCGTCAACGAATCCTTAAGTGTGTCACCCTACGGTTCGTGAATTAAATGGACATGACAGAGACTCTTCTCCGATCAATAATCATCAGAGGGATCTGGAGATCCATGATGACTCCCACTTACTCAACGATGAACTAGTGATCGTGTGAACCATTACTCCGTAACCAATTCCTTTTGTCTCGCGATATTTTACTTGTCCGAGATCCGATCATTTGGTATCATCCATACCTAGTTCGATCTCGTTACCGACAAGTACTCTTTACTCGTTCCGTGATATAACATCCTCGTGAGCCAGTCACGTGCTTGCAAGCAATGTCAATGTGATATCACCGAGAGGGCCCAGAGTATATCTCTCCGTCATCTGGATGGACAAATCCCACTCTTGATCCACGAGCCTCAACTAACACTTTCCAAGTACCCAACGACACCTTTATAATCACCCTGTTACGGTGTGACGTTTGATGGAATCAAAGTACTCTTCCGGTGTCAGTGATTGACGTGATCTCATGGTCTAAGGATTAGGGTTACTTCGTGAAAGTTTGATACAGCAATAGAAACTTTGATGACATGATCGTATTGCTATAACTACTGTGGGTGTATGTTCATCACATCATTCTCCAATGATATGACCTTGTTATTAACGACATCCAATGTCAATGATCAGGAAACCTTGATCATCCGTTAATCAACAAGCTAGTATAAAGAGAGGCATTACTAGGAACCTTTTCTTTGTTTATTAAACACACATGTATTAACGTTTCCGGTTAACACAATTATAGCATGAAAATAAACATTTATCATAAACATGGAATAAGATAATAACCACTTTATTATTGCCTCTCGGGCATATTCCCTTCACCTTCTACTTTTCGTTGTTCTCGTATCGTTGTCTATTCAAATCTAACTTCTCTCTTTTAAAAATATAGATGTCGACTGCGATGACCCGGTTCACCCAACCCGATGAGACCATGCCTTTTGGGCGACGCCTGATGAAGATCGCCAAGTACCTGAACATCGGCCTGCCCAGTTTTATTGGAACCCTCAAGACCTCGACGCCAGAAGATAGATGCTGGAGGATCAACGTCCACATTCCAGGACGCACCTTGGGGAAGAACATCAAGCCTATTGACTTCTTCTTGGAGGCACCAACTTGGAGTTTGGGCCAGAGCATCGCAGCACACACCTCCCTCGGACGCATCCGCGAGGAATAAAAAGAGGATCTCAAGGGAACCACCTTCATGGCGTGCAGACATCGGGATCAGCATGGAGAGATTGTGCGCACCGTTGAGGACGACACTATATCATCCTATATCCAAGACCTGGAGGAGCACATCCGCAGCTTGGAGAAGGTGATGCACCGTAGCATGAAGACCTCCAAGAAGCTGGCCATCCACCAAGAGGAGCTGGAAGAGGAACTCAAGGAAACTCGTGAAGGGTACGAGGATGAAATCAACATGCTACTGAAGAAGCATGAAGAGGTGAAGCTCCTGCTGGAAGAAGCGGAAGAGAAGCTGGACCATGGAGAAAACCTCCAGAACGACAACTCTGATGGAGAATACGTGAGCCAGGATAAGGACTATGAAGGTCCAAATGACGTTGAGATGAGAAAATCTTCTACCGACTCAAATTAGTTACAGACCACCATCATAGATGATTATCATTAGCTACTCGAGTAGAGTTTCGATCTATCGTTTTTTTAGTTACCATGTCAACGTTGTGACATGGATTATCTTAGGTTGCTTGTTTGAAACTTGATTTGGGTGAATTGAATTGAAACTTTGCTATCATTTTTGCATATGGGTAGTATTTTCCCCTTAGGCCCTTTTCTCCCTCTATATCTCATCTATTCTAACCCAACAGATGCCACCAAGAAGGGACCCTTCCGGAAGTGGATCAGGGAGTGGAATCCCCGGCCTAGAGCAGTTGCTTCAGACCCAAAACCAGTTGATGCAGCTTATGATGCAGAACATGAACACCAACAACAACAACAACGCACCACCACCTCCACCACCACCGCCTCCGGTGGATAGTCTCACCTGTTTCCTGAGATTGAACCCACCATTGTTTTCAAGCAGCCCAGAGCCGATTGTGGCTGATGATTGGCTTCGTAATATGGGAAGGAAGCTGGCAACCGCTGGATGCAATGATGGGGATAAAGTGAGGTTCGCCGCACACCAGCTGGATGGACCTGCAGCCGCATGGTGGGATAACTATGCCACCACATACCCCATGGATAATGTGACTTGGGATCAGTTCCAGCAGGCATTCCACACGGCTCATGTTTCAGCTGGAGCTATGAGTCTCAAGAAGAGGGAATTCCGCAACTTACACCAAGGAGGTCGTTCAGTGGCAGAATATGTGGAGGAGTTAAACAAGTTGTCCTGTTATGCTCCAGGAGATGTGGCCTCGGATGCCGCTAAACAAGAGAAGTTTCTGGAGGGACTAAATGATGAGCTTGGCATTTAGCTGGCGGTGGAAACGTTTGCTAATTATCAAGAGATGGTGGACAAGTCTATCATTCTTGAATTCAAGCATCAAATAATGGAGAATCGCAAGAGGAAGTACGGTCAGGGAAAGTTTCACTTTGGAGCTCAGCAGAAGCCCCGTCCCGCACCATTCTCGGGATATGGTGGATCAGGCCACAACAAGTTTGGGGGACACAACCATCATAACCATGGAGGCCATTCTCAGTATGGGAACCATGGAAAAAATCATGGTAGCCCTAGGAATGGAAATGGAGGAACTGGAAATGGAGGAAATGGGAATCAACACCGTCCCAACAATACTGCACCAGTGAGGAAGGATCTGAGTCAGATCACCTGCTTCAAGTGCAACAATAAAGGAAACTACTCAACAGATTGTCCTGAGAACAAGAATGGAAATGGCAATGGAAATTCTGGAAATAAGAAGCCAAATCCTTTCGCCAAGGGACAAGTGAATCATGTCAATGTGGAGGAAGTCTATGAACAGCCAGATGCAGTGTTTGGTAAGTTTTTCCTAAACTCTCATCCGGTATTAGTTCTTTTTTATACTGGTGCATCGCATTCATTCATATCAAGGGTAGTTGTGGATAAGTATGGATTTCCTACCAAGACCCTTAGTATGCCCATTATGGTGAGTTCCCCGGGAGCCGAGATGGTGGCAGGCATAGGTTGTCCCCAGTTGAACCTCGCCATTGGCAAGCATGATTTACCCACAGACCTGATCATCCTGAAGTCACAAGGATTAGATGTCATTCTAGGCATGGATTGGATGTTGAAGTATGAAGGCAACATTGACTGTGTTAGAAGATCGATTTCTCTCACCACTCCAGAGGGAAAGAGGATCAAGTATGTGTCCAAGCATAATCCTAGAAAGGTCCAGGTATACTCACTTAATGGGGTTAGCCTGGAGGAAGTGCCGATAGTCAAGGAGTACTCTAATGTATTCCCGGAGGAATTTCCCAGAATGCCACCGGATCGAGACATTGAGTTCTTGATTGAGTTGTTGCCAGGCACCGGACCAATATCCAAGAGACCGTATAGAATTCCCGCAAACAACCTGGAAGAAATTAAGAAGCAGATTGAGGAGTTGTTGGAGAAAGGGTATATACGTCTGAGTTCATCACCTTGGGGAGCCCCAGTGCTCTTAGTGGCGAAAAAAGATGGAACCCTAAGAATGGTTTTGGATTATCGCTCATTGAATGAGGTGACTATCAAGAACAAGTATCCACTACCAATGATCAACGATTTATTTGATAAACTGGAAGGAGCTAGTTTTTTCTCCAAGATCGATCTTCGAGCTGGATACCACCAGTTTAAGATTCGAGAACAAGATATACCCAAGACCGCATTCACCACCAGATATGGACTTTATGAGTATACAATCATGTCTTTTGGTTTGACCAATGCCCCTGCATACTTCATGAGTATGATGAACAAGATATTCATGGAGTTTTTGGACAAGTTTGTTGTGGTATTCATAGATGATATCTTGATCTACTCCAAGAATGAAGAGGAGCATAAAGAACATATGCGCTTAGTTTTGGAGAAGCTTAGAGAACATCAACTCTATGCTAAGATCAGTAAATGTGAGTTTTGGTTGAAGGAGGTGGGATTTCTTGGGCACGTTGTGTCAGGTGAAGGCATAGAAGTGGACCCTTCCAAGGTTAAAGCAGTCACGGAATGGATTGCACCCACATCAGTCACTGAAATCCGTAGTTTTCTTGGATTTGCGGGATATTACCGGAGATTCATTGAGAGTGTCTCCAAGATCGCCAAGCCCATGACGGAGTTGTTGAAGAAGGAAACCAAGTTTGTGTGGACGGAAGAATGTGAAGCAAATTTTGAAGAATTGAAGAAAAGGTTGGTTACAGCCCCAGTGCTGATTTTGCCTAATATACAAAAGGATTTTCAAGTGTATTGTGATGCCTCTCGTCAAGGACTTGGAGGTGTCCTTATGCAAGACGGAAAGGTCGTAGCTTACACCTCACGTCAGCTTCGACCTCATGAAGTGAACTATGCCACACATGATTTGGAGTTAGCAGTCGTAGTGCATGCACTCAAGACCTGGAGACATTTCCTAATTGGGAATAGTTGTGATGTGTACACTGATCATAAGAGTTTGAAATATATCTTCAGACAGAAGGAGTTGAACCTTAGGCAGAGGAGGTGGTTAGAGCTCATTAAAGATTATGATATGAGATTGCACTATCACCCAGGAAAGGCCAATGTTGTGGCTGATGCTTTGAGCCGGAAGAGTTATATTAATACTCTCATAGCAGGAGGTTTACCTCAAGAATTATGCGATGACCTCAGAGACCTCCGATTGGAGATTGTTCCTCAAGGATTTATCGCCACTCTGGAGATTGAATCCACATTGTTGGAAAAGATCCGCGAGGCTCAGAAGACGGACAAAGACATTGCTGAGATAAAGGAAAGAATGGGCAAAGGAAAGGCCAAAGGATTTCGTGAGGATGAACATGGAACCTTATGGTTTGAACAATGTATTTACGTGCACAATAACCCGGAGATCAGGAAGCTGATTCTTCAGGAAGCTCATGATTCGCCTTACTCCATACACCCAGGCAACACCAAGATGTATTTGTACTTGAAGGAAAAATTCTGGTGGACCGGTATGAAGAAGGATATTGCGGAATATGTAGCAGTGTGTGATGTATGTCAGAGAGTGAAGGCAGAACATCAGAAGCCGGGCGGGTTACTTCAGCCTTTGCCGATACCCGATTGGAAATGGGACAAACTTGGCATGGATTTCATCACTGGATTACCCCGGACTCGATCATGATATGATTCTATCTGGGTATTGGTGGATCATTTGACTAAGGTAGCTCACTTAATCCCCGTGAAAACCACCTATACGAGTGAAAAGCTGGCAAAGATATATATGTCGAGAATCTTATGTCTGCATGGAGTCCCGAAGAAGATTGTGTCAGATAGAGGCACTCAGTTCGCCTCAAAATTCTGGCACCATTTGCATGAAACCTTGGGAACCAGACTGGAATTCAGCACGGCTTTTCACCCGCAGACGGATGGGCAGACAGAGAGAGTGAATCAAATTCTGGAAGACATGTTGAGAGCTTGTGCAGTAGATTATGGATCCAGTTGGGATGATAATTTACCTTATGCAGAGTTCTCATACAACAACAGTTATCAAACTAGTTTGAAGATGGCCCAGTTTTAAGCACTCTATGGAAGAAGGTGTAGAACACCGTTAATGTGGGATGAAGTTGGAGATCGCCAATTGTTTGGACCGGACTTGATTAAAGATTCCAAAGAGAAGGTCAAGTTGATCCGTGATAGATTTAAGATAACCCAGTCCAAGCAGAAGAGTTACGCTGATGCAAAACGCAAGGAGGTAATATACGAAATGGGAGATCGAGCATATCTTCGTGTGTCCCCACTTCGTGGGATCAAGAGATTTGGAGTCAAAGGGAAACTAGCACCACGGTTTGTGGGGCCATAAAAAATTGTGGAACGCAAGGTAGAGGTTGCATACAAGTTGGAATTGCCAGAAGCATTCTCTAGAGTTCACGATGTGTTTCCCGTATCTCAGCTAAAGAAGTGTCATGCAGAGATGGAAGATATCCCGTTGAGAGACACGGTACCCTTGGAAGCAATTCAGCTGGGGAGTGACTTGACATACGAAGAGAAGCCGGTTAAAATTCTTGACACTAAGGACAGAGTCACTCGTACCAAGGTTATCAAGTTCTGCAAGGTTCAGTGGAGTCACCACACTGAGGAAGAAGCCACTTGGGAGCGAGAAGAAGAACTCAAGCAGGACCACCCACACCTTTTTGCTGGCCAACCCGAATCTCGAGGGCGAGAATCATCTTAAGGGGGGTAGGTTTGTAACATCCCAATTTTTGTAAATTTTGGATGTTAATAGAATCATTTGTGCATATCATTTCTTCCCATTGCATATTGGATCTTTTGGATTTTCTTTCCAATTTATTTTAACCCAATAAAAATCAAGAGAGAGGATAACATGACTTCTTCAACATAAATAGGGTTAAGAAAATATTGGAGCATTTTTTTAATTTTAATAAAGCATTTCGGGAATTTAATAAATCCTAAAATTCCTTTGGAATTTATTAATTGTCCAAAATGACTTTATAAATAAATTTTCACATTTTATAAAATTGCATTGAGCTAGGAATATTATCCTAGGCTTTATAGAAATTTTGTTGAGGTTTTATTAGAGTTTTATTGAACTTATTTTGAAATAGATTTTTCTGTAGTATTTTATTTTGGCCAGGAAAAGTTAATAATATTTTCCTTATATATTTCTAAGATTTTTTAAAAACTTTACTAAGTATTTTTCTAGCCGTATATTATTAAAAAAAACACTAGGCCGCAAGGCCGGCCTAGCCGCCCAGGCCCACAGAGTCGTCCCTCCCGTGCGCAACGCACACAAGGCACGGGCGCAGCAGCGCCATGGCCGCGCCATGCCCGGCCACGCCAGCCACCACGCGCCCTCTTTCCTTCCTTCCCCGCCTCCCCGTGTATCCCGCACCTCCCCTCTCCGCCCCGATACCATTATGGCCCCCATTAAGCCACCATTAAAATCTTCGCCGGAGTTTTCGCACTCGCCGGATTTCGTCGCCGGGAGCACGCATCTGGACACCCCCTCCCCTATTTAAATCACACTTGCGTGCCTCTCCTTCCACTCGTCCAAAGCCCCCAAAAATCTAGCGAAAAGTCGCACCGTTGCTCTCGAATTTGCTCGCCGGAGTTCGCCGGCGGAGCACCGCCCCGGCATAGATCACGTCACCTGTAAGCCATAACAAGACCCCCAAACTATAGAAATTGGTCTCCCTTGTCGTTGCGCATCTCTTAGACAACGTTTTGCTCTTTTTCGTGCTCTGTAGAACTCTCCTCGGAGTCGCGCGCCCGCCAGAGTTCGCCGGAGCACCGCCTCGCCCCAGCCCTCCCCGACGTCGCCGGAGACCGCCGCCACCACCCCGCGCCTCCCCACGCCCTGCCGCTCCTCCCCGACTACTTGCTCTTCGCCAATCCCCGCCGGAGCCGCCGCCCCACGAAGAGCCGCCACCGGCCAACCTGATGTACGTGCGTGTTATTCTTCTCTGTGTAGAAGATGACTTAGAAAAAAAAAGTTTTGTGAAAAAAACGAAACATTTTTTTTATATAGAGAACGTTCACTAGATTAGAATTTTAGGCCCCCTGTTCACACGATAGTCAGGGACTTAGATCTAATTATTTAATTTCCTGTTTTAGCAGTTTGCTCCCTAGATTTCGTATAGCTATATCTGTTTACTCGTTTATTAGTTTTAAACGAAACCAAATCCCACGTTTAAGTTTTTCATCCCTCTATCCCGTGGACACCTATTTTCAAAATTTTGAAATTTTAAAATATTACTTTGGACATATTTAAATTCAAACTTCGTTGTGCCGTAACTTTATAACCGTAGCTCGGTTTTGACCGATTCTTTTTGCAAATCGAAACCCTAAATTATCCATATCACTTAGGACTTTCATCAACAAGTTTTACACAAAATTTTGTCCTGTTTTACAAAACCTTTTTCATTCTTTCTTTTCAAAGTTTGTCGAAACATTATTTTCGTTTTCTTTTGTATTATGTTTTGATTGGATGCACTTGTTTGTTTGCGATAGATTGTCCAGAGTGCGAAGCAGAGTACTTCCAGTCCTTAGAGTTTGATCACCAGCAGCCAGGAAAGTCTACCTTTGATCATTTTCCACTTTACCTATGTTTTATTGCATGTAGTACCCCTTTTCTTAGAATGCATAAGTAGAGGTTTACTTTCACGCAAACCCAGTAGTTAAATTGTGGTAGGTTTAACTTGTCACCATCGTGTAGGTAATTGTAGTGCTTTGCTATTGTAGACGTGGATTGGGGAGTGAATTCACGATGAGGTGAGTGACTTTGTAGTAAATCAGGACCAAGTTAAACTCAATGAACTACATGGGTGGATTGGTTGGGGGCACCCTGGAGGAACCAGTGGAGATGCCTAAGTGACCTGGAGATGGCCAATATTCACTGCGGAAAGCCACCCAGGCTTAAAGAGATTTTATCATATTGTCATTGCTAGAAGCTTACGTGTGCATCCACAAGCTATTATGGGCTCTGGCTTGGTTGATTAGTAGTAGTGACTCTTGCTAGGTGGTGCTACGACCGTAGTGTTGGTAGGCGGGATGGGCACCGCCAGAGTAAGGGAAACTCTTCTAAAAGACCATGTCTCGACCTTCCTGTTTCCATACAACGTGTAGTGTGGCAAATACCAATGGAGGTGGTCGAGTCTTGTGGGGAAAAGTGCACAAACCTCTGCAGAGCGTATAAATCTAATCGATTAGTCGAGTCCCCGGTATTGGACAATTTGAGCGTCTAGTTATGGTAATTTTGAGAAATCTCATCATCTTTAATTACTCATTTTGGTTATAATTACCATGGGTTGTCTTGTGTTTATTTTGGTGAAATTATTTTTAGGAACACTTATTCTATCGGAAAAAATAGCTTTATGAAAATTGAAACGTAGAAGCTCCACCAGCCAAATGCATGTATTGTAGGACTTCATTTTCTTCTCCTTGGTATGACTTGCCGTACATTCAAACTACTGACCCTATTTGGGCTGTACGATTGTTGCAGATTACTCTGGCGGTGATTAAGGTGCGAATAGGTTATTGTCCTATACTCAACGTTTTGCCGTGGAGTCGGATGGACCACTACTACTACTATCGCTTCCGCAGTTTTTTATGGCCTTAAGCCATGCTAATGTAATAAATTTTCTATTTTGAACTCTCCGATGTAATAAAAGACATGTGATTTATTCTATTATTCATCGAGTACTGTGTGTGCCAGCAAGTTTATCCAGGGACTGGCACAGATCACAGAGACATTGGTCCTATTCGGGATCGGGTCGTTACAATGAATTTAATTTTTCTAAGTTCTCTAAGAAGCCTCGTGGTACTAACTTGTCAAGTAATGACAAAATTATTGAAGAAATTGCTTCTATTGCTATTCCTCCTGATGATACTTTGCAGCAATTTATGGAAAACCACGAGAATGACATACATATGCAGGAGAGAGATGAACTAGAAGACATATTTTTAAGACAAACTCCTATCCTGAAGCACAACCTCCCGGTTGAACCTTTAGGAATCCTCTCGCAACCAAAAGAAGACCCGGTGTTTGATCTAAAACCACTACCCGATACGCTCAAGTATGCTTATTTAGATGAAAAGAAAGTATATCATGTTATTATAAATTCTAACCTTTCAGGGTATGAAGAAGAGCGATTATTGGAGACACTCCACAGACACCGAGGTGCTATTGGCTATACTCTTGATGATCTCAAGGGTATTAGTCCATCCATTTTCCAACATACTAACAATCTCGAGCCCGATGCTAAACCAGTTGTTGATCATCAACGACGGTTGAACCCAAGGATGAAGAACGTGTTTAGGCCGGAGGTTCTCAAACTTCTAGCCGCAGGTATCATCTATCATATATCTGATAGTAAGTGGGTAAGTCCCGTTCATTGTGTTCCTAAGAAAGGAGGTATGACTGTTGTTCCTAATGATAAAAATGAACTAATACCTCAGAGGACTATTGTTGGATATAGAATGTGTATTGATTTCAGGAAGTTGAACAAGGCCACCAGGAAGGACCACTATCCTCTGCCCTTTATTGATCAGATTCTCGAGCGGCTGTCTAAAAACACCCACTTCTGCTATCTTGATGGGTATTCTGGCTTCTCCCAGATTCACGTTAACACCGCGGATCAAGAGAAGACCACATTTACGTGTCCTTACGATACTTATGCTTATAGGTGTATGCCTTTTGGTTTGTGTAATGCACCTGCTACTTTTCAGAGGTATATGTCTGCAATATTTCATGGTTTCTGTGAGGAGATTGTAGAAGTTTTCATGGACGACTTTTCCGTCAATGGAAACTCCTTTGACCACTGTCTCCACAATCTTAATAAAGTTTTGCAGAGATGTGAAGAAACGAATTTGGTGCTCAATTGGGAGAAGTGCCATTTCATGGTTAACGAAGGGATAGTTCTTGGACACAAGATTTCCGAAAGGGGAATTGAAGTGGACAAGGCAAAGATTGAAGCTATTGAAAGGATGCCCTATCCAAGGGACATCAAAGGTATTCATAGTTTTCTAGGTCATGCTGGTTTATATAGAAGATTTATCAAGGACTTTTCTAAGACCTCGAGACCCCTTACCAATCTTCTCCAGAAGGATTCTCCTTTTGTATTTGATGAAGATTGTAAGGAATCTTTCGAAGTTCTTAATAAAGCCTTGATAACCGCTCCTATAGTACAACCACCTAACTGGAATTTGCCCTTTGAAATTATGTGTGATGCTAGTGATTTTGTTGTTGGAGCTGTTTTAGGACAAAGGGTTGACAGGAAATTGAATGTCATCCATTATGCCAGCAAGACACTTGATAGTGCTCAAAAGAATTATGCTACTACCGAGAAGGAATTATTGGCAGTGGTGTTTGCTTGTGATAAGTTTAGGCAGTATATTGTTGATTCTAAAGTTATTATTCATACTGACCATGCTGCCATTAAGTATCTTATGCATAAAAAGGACCCCAAACCAAGACTCATTAGATGGTTACTCCTTCAAGAATTTGATTTGAAGATTGTCGATAGAAAAGGAGAAGACAAACCGGTGGCGGATAATCTTTCAAGGATGGAAGATATCCCGCACGATCCTATTCCAGTCAACGACAGTTTCCCAGATGAACAGCTTGCTATTGTAAAAGTACAATCTCATTCCGACCCTTGGTTTGCAGATTATGCTAATTTTATCGTTGCAAAGTTTTTGCCTCCAGGTTTTACATTTCAGCAGAGGAAGAAATTCTTCACGGATTTGAGGCACTACTTTTGGGATGATCCACATCTTTACAAAGAAGGTGCGGACGGGATCATAAGAAGGTGTATACCGGAGCACGAGCAGCAGGACGTTCTTCGACAATGTCACGATAGTCCCTATGGAGGACATCATGCCGGTGAAAGGACCGCACATAAAGTTTTACAATCAGGTTTTTATTGGCCTACTCTTTTTAAGGACGCCCGAAGGTACGTTCTATCTTCTGATAAGTGTCGGAGAGTTGGTAACATTAGCAGGAGAAATGAGATGCCTATGAATTACTCACTAGTGATCGAACCTTTTGATTGCTGGGGTTTTGATTTTATGGGTCCTTTTCCTCCTTCACACAAGTACACACACATCTTAGTTGTTGTTGATTATGTAACCAAGTTGGTTGAAGCAATTCGAGTGCTGATCACAAGACATCTTTGAAAATGCTCAAGGATGTAATTTTTCCTAGGTTTGGATTACCAAGGTACCTCATGAAAGCTGGAGGGTCACACTTCACGCATGGAGATTTTAGGAAAGATCTAGCCAAGTACGATGTCAATCATAGGATTGCATCACCGTACCACCCTCAAACTAGTGGGCAAGTTGAGCTCACCAATAGGGAGATCAAGTTGATTTTACAGAAGACAGTAAACAGTTCTAGAAAGGACTGGTCAAAGAAGTTAGGAGATGCTTTGTGGGCGTATAGAACTGCTTAAAAAAAACCCATGGGCATGTCTCCCTATAAAATGGTCTATGGCAAGGCTTGCCATTTACCATTAGAGTTAGAGCACAAGGCGCTCTGGGCTGTCAGAGAGCTAAATGCTGACCCAAAGTTAGCCAGTGAAAAGCGTCTCATGAACTTGATTTCTCTAGATGAGTGGAGGAGTGAAGCTTACGAGAGCGCTAAAATGTTCAAGGAAAAGGTAAAGAAGTGGCACGATAAAAGAATTCTGAAACGTGAATTTAATGTTGGTGATAAATTTTTGTTGTTTAGATCTCGTTTCAGGTTTTCTCCAGGTAAACTACTTTCCAGATGGGAAGGACCTTTTCATATCGAAGAAGCACATCGGTCTGGCACAATCAAGATCAATAATTTCGAAGGCACCAAACCTCAAGTTGTGAATGGACAAAGACTCAAACATTATATGGCCGGTGATCCAATCAATGTGGATGCAAACATGATATATACAAAGACTCACGAAGAACATGTTGCAGCCAGTTTCAGATTCCGGCAGGAGCAGAATAAGAAAAGGTATGAATTATGGTAAGAAAACACCGTGAACGTCAATAAAAGTTTACTTTTCAAAGTTTTGGCAAAATTAGGAAAATTCCAAGCCCGAGTGGAGCCGAAGAGGAGCTCCAGGGGGCCCAGGAGGCCTCCTGGCGCGGCCCCCCTCCTGGCCGCTCCAGGCACCCTCCTGGGTGCCCTGGACTCCGACTCCGACTCCACCTAGGCTTGAAACCTTCCTTCTGTTGCAGAAATTTTTGCTATATATTTGCCCGGATCGTTCCGGCAGCGTATCTCGCGATTTCGTGTGTTTTCTAGCATTGATCCACCCACCAACATTTATCAACACAATACATATTACTTGGCGGAGTATGGTGAAAGTAACTTGTCTATCTCTCCCATGTGTTCTCGAGAACGCTTTAGCTTTTATAATTTTAGTTCCTAGGCTTATCCTTGTGAAAGGATTGGGCCACTTGCTACTCCTCAGTTACCCTGTTTACTTTTCTTGTCTTTTACTTTTATGTTGCTTAAACCAAAAACCCCTAAATATTTACCTTTGAGTGTGTGCAGCCTTTCCTTATCCAGTGTCACTTATCCGCACCTTCTACTCCTCGTTGGGTTCGACACTCTTATTTATCGAAAAGCTACAATTGATCCCATAAACTTGTGGGTTATCAAGAATCGTTTATTGGCGCGGTTAACAAGGGAGGCAAACCCACTAAACATATTAACTTCACCGCCATCAGCATCCAACTTGCTCGTTTGAGGAGGCTCGTCCTTGGAATATGCAAGCCAAGTTCTATAGTGTGAAGGTCTCTACATAGCTATATGCATATATGATCATCTCTATGGAGTACAAGATATAGAGGGGAGTACGAGTGTGGATCTTTCAAAAGGAATAGTAGTGTTGCCCCTTTATCTCTTTTTATTTCTTTTTCTCTTTTTTGTATTTTTTGGGTGGCCTCGATGGCTCTTTCTATTTAAATTTCATTTGTCCTCTTTGGGATCTTTTAAATTTGTCCTTTTTGGGATCTTCTCCTCACTTAAGGGCAAGACTTTTTTTTACAAGAAGTATAGAAGATCTTCACACTTTACAAGGTACTCAAGATAAAGAAGATGTGGCTATCATGATGTATGCAAATGTATGCCTCTGCCAGTGTAGCAGAAACATGTATGACATGAAGAACAAGTTATGAGAAGGTGGATGTTGCATGGCAATATATCTCGGAAAGGCTATGGAAATGCCTTGATAGGTAGGTATGGTGACTGTTTTGAGGAAAGATATAAGGAGGTTTATGATGGCAGAGCGTATCATGCCAAGGGTTTGGATGCACCGGTGAGGTAGACGCCAACTCTCGGATTGAGAAGAGGGCAATGCACAGTACCGAAGAGGCTAGCAAATATGAGGAGGTGGAAATGTCAACCTTCAATACTTACATTAGTCCGAAGAACTCATGCACTTATTATCGGTAACTCTCAATATAATAAGGAGGTTCACAAAGAGACAAGTACCCCGAGGAGGAGTGTATGGGGTTTTGATTATCCTTGCGCATCTTCGACTCATGGTACGTGAGTGTACTCTAATATCCGATCCCTCCAAAGATTAGTGATCCATCTAGTAGCTAGAGTTCTCAACTAGTTTTTGTAGGTTTTGAAAATAAACACGGGTTGCCCAAAATACGACACCTATCACTAATAGGCTAGAGCTCTTGACACCAAAATTTCAAATATTACTTGCAACAATACCTAAAAACTATTGCAAGTTACTACAACAATTGAATAGCAACCTCAATTACCTACTTCAAGACAAGACACAACTCAGTGCAACAACCAACTCTCTTAACAAGATAAACATGAAGACTAAAGAGAGTTCCAGCAACAAACTAAACAAAAGCTAAGGCTCTTGAGAAAGATAAACATGAAAACTAAGAGCAAAACATGGCAGCAGCTACGTAAACATAAAGAACACACAACAGAAGAAAGATAAGCATGGAAATCCTACGATGTGTTCTAGATTGAAGTGGAGCGTGTTTCTCTCCCACAGAGAGTAAGCTGGGTTCTAACTTGTCATGAACGGAAAACAAATCTAAAGATAACTAAAAAGGAAACCTAAGAGCGAGACGCTCCAAGCATAGCACATAACGCATGAAGTCATAAAAATATAGTGAGACGGAGGACGAACTGATGATTTTTGATGGAGAAGGGGATGCACGGGGGCATACCCAAGCTTAGACGCTTGAGTCTCCTTGAATATTTATTGGGGATGCATGGGGGCATCCCTAAGCTTGAGCGTTTCACACTTACGGATCTTCTTTCATCATCTTCCCTCGCACACTTGAAACTCCCTTCAAACATAACTAATCATAATCTGATTAGAGAGGTTAGTACCCTTAATAAAATAATTTCCCTCTACTCGAAATAAAGATATTCTTGAAGAGCTACTGTTTCTCAAGATTTAAAAAAAGTTTTTGCAAAGAAAAAGCAAGCTTAAGGTTTGCAAAAGTGAGGAAAGGCAAAATGTGGCAGAATCTATGAAAAATAGAACAGCAAGTAGTAAATAATTTTTTCGGGGTACTTCTGCAACTCAAATCAAAAAACTCAGAACAGACGCTCGAAATTCAATTGTATGGAGCACGCTGTCAAAACAATTCAGATCAAAAATATGATTTGGTGATTTTAGGCTAATTTTTTCGTCCAAGGACAGAATCTGTTTTCTGGACAGCATGTCACAACTTTTGAACTTTCTTGCAATCGGAGGCTAAACTTGGCACAAAGCTTGAAGATAAAGATACAATGATGTTTCTACAGTGGTAAAAATCATCAAGACCTTTAAAAACAGAAATAAAAACATCTTGGGTTGACTCCCAACAAGCGTTTTCTTTTACGCCTTTAATCTAGGCATAAAGAAAAAAGAAGAATAAAAGTTCCCCGAGATCATCGGAGTCATAAAAACCTTCAAATTGATTTTCAATAAGTTCATTCTTCTTTTTCCTAGGGACGAGGTACTTACCGATATCAATGAATCCTTTCATAGCTCGGAGGAAGTCCCTTCCAAGCACGATGTTACTTTGATTTGGCTCCATGACGAACAAATCCATCGTTGCAACCCTATTAAGGAATGCAACTTGGACTTCTTTTACCTTTCCCTTAATCTCTGAAATATCTCCATTAGCATGTTCATGATAAGGTGACAAATTTTCCATGTTTAGTTTCAAAGAGTCATAAACTATTTTTGGCATTGTAGAAACCATGGATCCAATATCACAAAAAGCAAGGAAGTCTTGGTTAGAGATGCTAACCTAACAAAAGGCTCCCAATCATCATCTATCTCCAACATTTTTTTCTTGTTGGACTTAAGGTCCTCTACCTTTCTCAACTCTAGAGCATCCATCCTATTTTCAATAGTGGCAAGTCTATCTACAACAACATAAATGCTACGATCATAAACAAAATAACTAGATAGGACATGCAAAATATCAAGAGCTCTAGCTTCATCACACTCTAAAAAGTCTCCTTCAGCTATAATATCAAGAGAGTGTTTACACCACTTAAAAAGACCATGGTAAAAATTTCTAAGCACACTTTTTATAGGTATCCAAGGCATAATTCTTCTATGTGCTTCAGAAATTCCGTCCCATTCCTTCTTCATATTTTCTCCATCTCTTTGATGGAAATCTAGAACTTCCGATTCCCTCAAAGAACCAAGTCCTAACATGTTCAACTAAACAAAAAGGACTACTAAAAATAAGGTAAATAATATTTGTGTAGTTTTTGAAAAAGGACACTAAGATAAAAACTGAAAGGTAAATTAAAAGCAAAGGTAAAAGATAGTGTGCAACTCCCCTATTTTGACGATTGGAGTCCCCGGCAACGGCGCCAGAAATTTACTTGATGTGCGAGAGAGGATAATGGCTTCTCGCCCTTCGTTGGTCACCCCAAGTGGAAGGTGAGATGCAGGATAGCAGCAAATTTCCCCTATGTAGAGGAAAGGGTTTGTCTCCCGTAGGACTCCGAAAGCGGCAAGTAGGTGACAACGGCGCCAGAAATTAGAAGGTTGATGTGTACCTACACACAGACACAAATAACTTTGCTCCCAACGAAGCTCGGAGAGGTTGAATCTCTCCGGCCTTGTTGTTTACAAAGGATCAAACGCAAGGGATAAAGGATAATAGTAACTGCAACTGGAAAGTAAAAGCGGGAAATAAATTGAGCGTGTAAACAATGATGAGAATATGGACCGTGGTCCCGTGATGTTCACTAGTGATGTCTCTCTCCAAAAAGATGATAAAACTTCTATGCGAGGTAAACAAATCACAGTTGGGCAATTAACAGGATTAAAAACGCACCGCAATGCTAACTATGCCACAAAGAAAGCAAGAGGCTCAAAAGCTTTGGCGATACGCCAAAATAAGTAGACCGAAATCCAACTGCATCTACTACTAATCATCCACCTTGAGATATCTATCCAGAACATCTCGCTGGTATTAATTAGCGAGCCCCACCCAAAGTGTAAACACAAAGTAACAGACAACTGCATTAAAAGAACTTTGCGTAAAGTAAACAATCCTTGCAACTGCAGTTACAAGCACCGTTGTTTTCCCCCTTGTGGCAACAACACATCCCCTAGACTCATGTTTCTGTGACTCAAGCTAGTCATCAGGGGGCATGAACCCACAATCGAGCATAACATTCCCTCTTGGAGTCACTATCTACTACTTGGCCCAAGCAATAAACAGCAACGAAGAACATGCAAGAATTACTCCAGAACAAAAAAATATAAAAGATAAGAACCAAATATATTAATCTATCACAAACTGAACATAGTCTCATAATCCATCAGATCCCAGCAAACTCAGCATAGCAATAGCAGAAAGAATTACATATGTGCCTTGATCATGTAGGGCAGCTCACAAGGTCTAATCCATGAAGAACAAAGAGGGGAGGAGAACATCACATAGCTAGTGATCACTGACCCATGGTCCAAGGTAGACTACTCACGGATCATCCGGGAGGCGTCCATGGTGGAGGAGAGGCTCCCGGAGGTCAATCCTCCCTCCGGCAGGGTGCCAGGATGAGGTCTGCTGGCGCTCCCGATCTTGGAAGCGCGGCGGCGGCGGAACAGAGGCGAGATCGCGAAAAAGGGTTGTCTCCTCGGAAGAATCCCGTAACGTGGAATATATAGGAGAAATGGGGCAGCCATGGGGTCCACCAGGGGTCCAGGCGGTCCCCTGTCGCGGCCCCACCCTAGGGCGCCTGGGCACCTGGTGGTGGCCCTCTGGCCCCACTTTGGTGTTTCTGGAATCTTCCGGTACGCTGATTTTTTGTCTGATTTTTCCCGAATTTTTGGAGCACTTTTAATATGGGGGGAAACCTGAAATAGAAAAACAACAGAAAACAGGAACTGGCACTGGGGTGCACTGAGTTAATATGTTAGTCCAAATATGATCAAAAGTGTATGAAAGTGTATCTAAATCATAGCAATATCACACAAAACATGCATGGAGCAAGCAGAAATTATAGATACGTTTTGGATGTATGAATAATCCACTTGAGCTTGATGATGATGATCATGCCCGCCTCAACTTGGAACATTTTTCTTGATTCCGCCGGCTCGATGAAGACTAGTAGTATACTCTCCCATACTCCATTATGGGGGAGCCTCTTTTAGGCACATCTTCACAAGAACATTATCACCAAATGGTCGACAAGCTCCATGCATATGATATCTTCGTGATGCTCCTCTTGAACTTGCACACATCAACCTGACCAATCTTTGGATATATAACTCCATGAAGAACACCTTGGTCAATATGTAATCTTCATCATTCAACCTTGAAGCCAACATATGATCTTCAAGCGTTGCCTATGGACAAATCTTAAAGTATAATTCAAGAAAACCATTACTCCATAGATATTGTCATCAATTACCAAAACCAAACATAAGGGCACATGCCCTTTCACATCCGATTCCTTTCAACAATGATCACAGTCTACATGATTTATGATGTCTTTGAAGGAAAGATATGAACTAGAGTTGAGGCGTTCATAGAATCAGAGCCATGCAAATATCTTGAGTTTGTTTAATACTCATGTTTTCCAAATTGCTTCGACGGTGGGGTCTTCATCCATCTGTTTCATGGAGATGTTGTAGTTTTTCCTTGTAGAGAGAGGTTGTCCTTGCAGAGAACACCTTGCCCCAATGAGAAAGTGGGCGTACACACAATAGCGAACCAAAATTTATGGTAGCAATAGAGATTAGATGATTTCACCGGTTAGATTCTATACTGCGGCGTCAAATATTTTCCACCTTGAAAAGTTATGTTCAGTGTTAATGGCTAAAATTTTGTTAGGTTATTTGTGTTTTTATAAACCTTATCAAAAGGGAGTTCATGTCCTTCATGAGCGATGTTTGGCCTATCAGACAAATTCTACCTGATTTGTTTTATCAGCCAAATCCCACCTGGTTTGTTTAGCTCATTATTTGTATTGTCATTTTTCACTAGTAGAAAAAAGCTTATCCCAAACTTTTATTGCTGGCTTGCCAAATTTAATCCACGCTACTGCTATCTTTTTAAAATAGTGTTGGCGTTGCACTTTTTGGTACGCCGGTTATAACAGGTTACTGCTGGCGTGCCGTACAAAATCCACATCACCAGTATGTGGGGTACAGTAGTTTGACTCGGCGCAAGTTATTGCTGACGTGTGATTGTTTTTCCATGTCATTAATATTTAAAGTAATGTTGGCGATCAACTTTTTTTCATGTCGTTAATAATAGAATCAGTATGCTAAAAAAATGAACCATTTACTGATGGCGTGTGGGTTAAATGGAACATTGTTAATAATGCAATTGGGAATGCTCGTGAAATATACATGTACGAGCACCATAACTACGAAGCCAAAACTTGTGCGTACACCTTAATTCAAACCAACACAAGTCGATGCAGCCATAACTTTGATGATGATAATTTCTTCTCGCCCTTCATTGGTTACCCCAAGTGGAAGGTGAGATGCAGCGTAGCGGCAAGTTTCCCTTGGTGAAGATACCAAGGTTGAGAGTATCGACCAGTAGGACTCCGGAGATGATAAGTAGGTGTCAGCGGCGCAACTGACGTGGACCTGCACACAGACACAAATAACTTTGCTCCCAACGAAGTTCAGAGAGGTTGTCAATCTCTCCGTCCTCGTTGTTTACAAAGGATCAAACACAAGGGATAATGATAATGATAGCAACTGAAAGTAAAAGCAAGAAAGTAAATGAGTGTGTAAACAATGACGAGAATATGGACCGGGTCCCGTGATGTTCACTAGTGATGTCTCTCTCCCAAAAGACGATAAAACTGCTATGCGAGGTAAACAAATTACAGATGGGCAATTGACAGGATTATAAACGGACCGCAATGCTAACTATGCTACAAAGAAAGGAAGAGGCTCAAAAGCATGGGCAGTACACCAAAATAAGTAGACCAAAATCCAACTGCATCTACTACTAATCATCCACCTTGAGATATCTATCCAGAACATCTCGCTGGTGTTAAGTTGCGAGCCCCACCCAAAGTGTAAACCCAAAGCAACAGACAACTGCATTAAAAAGCACTTTGCGTAAAGTAAACAATCCTTGCAACCGCGGTTACAGACACCGTTTCCCCCCTTGTGGAAACATCACATCCCCTAGACTCATGTTTCTGTCACTCAAGCATGTCATCGGGGGGGGGGGCATGCACCCACAATCGAGCATAACGTTTCCTCTTGGAGTTACTACCTACTACTTGGCCAAATCAATAAACAACAACGGAGAACATGCAAGAATTACTTAGGAACAAAAATATAAAATATAAGAACCAAATATATTACTCTATCACAATCGGAACATAATCTCATAATCCATCAGATCCCATCAAACTCAGCATAACAACAGCAGAAAGATTACATATGTGCCTCGGTCATGTAGGGTAGCTCACGAGGTCTAAACCATGAAGACCAAAGAGGGGAGGAGAAAATCACATAGCTACAGATCACGGACCCATGGTCCAAATGAAACTACTCATGGCACATCCGGGAAGCGTCCATGGTGGAGGGGAAGCTCCCAGAGGTCGATCCTCCCTCTGGGCAGGGTGCCGGGAAGAAGTCTGCTGGCGCTAGCGATCTTGGAAGCGCGATGGCGGGGGAACAGAGGCAAGATCGCGGAAAAGGGTTCTCTCTTCGGAAGTTTCACGTCACGGGAAATAAATAGGCGAAGGGGGCAGCCAGGGGGCCACCAGGGGTCCAGGCGCCCCCTGGCACGGCCAAGCCCTAGGCCGCGCCAGGTGGCCACCTGGGGCCCTGGTGGGTCCCACCTGGTCCTCCTTCGGGACTCCGGAAGGTTCTGTCACACTGATTTTTTATCTGTTTTTCCCCGAATTTTTGGAGCACTTTTAATATGGGGGAAAACTGAAATAGAAAAACAGCAGAAAACAGGAACTGGCACTGTGGTGCACTAAGTTAATAGGTTAGTCCAAATATGATCAAAAGTGTATAAAAGTGTATCTAGATCATAGCAATATCACACAAAACATGCATGGAGCAAGCAGAAATTATCGATACGTTTGGGCCGTATCAACATCCCCAAGCTTAATTCCTGCTCGTCCTCGAGTAGGTAAATGATAACAAGCATAATTTCTGTGGTGACATGCTAGCAACCATATAAGAACTTTGAAAAGTAAATAAATCAAGGTATGTGATTAAATTCAAGTCATAACATGCAAGAGTCTATATTAGCATTGAAACAAGCAACAAAAGAACATTAGGTGCAAGAGCTCTCATTGTTCGTGACTTGAATGCCTCCAAATGGTGTTTGCGTGCAAGAAGGGGGATAGGGAATACGAGAAAAAAAAAGTATTTTTGTTGACAACTCAATCTACTAAAGTTTCACACTTGGTCTTCTTTGGAATCTTATCTTGACTCGTCCCCAGACCACTAGCCAGGTACAAGTCAATTTGATCCACTCCTTTTCGACATTTTGAGCACTCATGCAATGGATGAGAGTAAACACGAGAGTTGACACTTAGGATGGCAAAGAGAGAAATATGGTGGAGGAGGAAGACAAAAAGGTGAGAAAGGCTCACATCAATGAGAACAATCATAGGCGAGAAGGCCAAATGATAGATATGATGTGAGGAGTAAGGATTTCCATGCAACGGATGCACATATGAGCTAAGAAAAGGTCTCCAATGGAATTAGTGGGGGTGCATCTAACTTGCTCACTCATGAAGACCTAGAGATCATTTGAGGAGGCTCATCCTTGGAATATGCAAGCCAAGTTCTATAGTGTGAAGGTCCCCACATAGCTATATGCATGAATGATCATCTCTATGGAGTACAAGGATAAGAAGGAGTACTGGTGTGGATCTTTCAAAAGGATAGTAGTGTTGCCCCTTTTTCTCTTTTTATTTCTTTTTCTCTTTTTTATATTTTTTTTTGGTGGCTTCAATGGCTCTTTCTATTTAACTCTCATTTTTCCTCTTTGGGATCTTTTATTTCGTCCACTTTGGGATCTTTTCCTCACTTAAGGGCAACACTCTAATTTACAAGAGGGTATAGAAGATCTTTCACACTTTAAAAGGTACTCAAAACATAAAGAAGATGTAGCTATCATGATGTATGCAATGTATGCCTCTGCCAGTGTAGCAGGAACATGTATGACATGAAGATCAAGTCATGAAGAGGTCGATGTTGCATGGCAATATATCTCGGAAAGGCTATGGAAATGCCTTGATAGGTATGTATGGTGGATGTTTTGAGGAAAGATATAAGGAGGTTTATGATGAAAAAGCGTATCATGCCAAGGGTTTGGATGTACCGGCGAAGGTGGACTCCAACTGTCGGAGTGAGAACAAGGCAATGCACGGCACAGGAGAGGCTAGCAAATATGAGGAGGTTGAAGTGTCAACTTTCAATACATACATTAGTCTGAAGAACTCATGCACTTATTATCGGTAACTCTCAATCTAATAAGGAGGTTCACAAAGAGACAAGTACCCCGAGGAGGAGTGTATGGGGGTTTGGTTATCCTTGCGCATTCTCGACTCATGGTACGTGAGTGTACTCTAATATCCGATCCCTCCAAAGATTAGTGATCCATCTAGTAGCTAGAGTTCTCAACTAGTTTTTTTAGGTTTTGAAAATAAATACGGATTGCCCAAAATACGACACCTATCACTAATAGGCTAGAGCTCTTGACACCAAAATTTCAAACATTACTCACAACAATACCTCAAAACTATTGCAAGTTGCTACTAAATTAAATAGCAACCTCAATTACCTACTTTCAAGACAAGACGCAACTCAGTGCAACAACCAACTCTCTATTAAAGATAAACATGAGAAATAATGAGAGTTCCAGCAACGAACTAAACAAAATCCACGGCTCTTGCTAAAGACAAACTAAAACTAAACTAAACATGGCAGTACCTACGAAAAGATAAAGAACACACAACAGCAAAAAGATAGGCATGCAAAATCCTATGATGTGTTCTAGATTGGAAGTGGAGCGTGTATCTCTCCCACACAAAGTAAGCTGGGTCTAACTTGTTATGAACAGCAAGAAAAGCTAAAGAAAACAAAAAATAAACCTAAGAGCGAGACGCTCCAAGCATAGCACATAACACATGAAGTGATAAAAATATAGTGAGACGAAGGACGAAGTGATGATTGTTGATGGAGAAGGGGATGCACGGGGGCATCCCCAAGCTTAGATGCTTGAGTCCCCTTGAATATTTATTGGGAATGCACGGGGGCATCCCCAAGCTTGAGCGCTTGACACTCCCGGATCTCATCTTCTTTCATCATCTTCCATCGCACACTTGAAAACTCTCTTCATACATAACTCATCATAAGCTGATTAGAGAGGTTAATACCCTTAATAAAATAATTTTTCCCCACTGGATATAAATATATTCTTGAAGATATACTGTTTCTCAATATTTCCAAAAGGTTTTTGCAAAGGAAAAGCAAGCTTAAGGTTTGCAAAAGTAAGGGGAGACAAAATGTGGCAGAATCTGTGAAAAAAAGAATAGCAGATAATAGAGAATTTTTTCGGGGCACTTCTGCAACTCAAATCAAAAAACTCAGACCATACGAAAGTTTCACAATTGTATAGAGCATGCTTTGTAAACATTTCAGATCAAAAAGATGAACTGGTGATTTGTTTCGATTTTTTTTGTCGAGAAGACAGAATCTGTTTTCTGGAAAGCATGTCACAACTTTTTCTTCCCTTATCATAAGAGGTTATAACTTGGCACAAAGCTTGAAAATAAAGATACAATGATGTTGCTACATTAGTAAAAATCATAAAGACCACTAAAAACAGAAGTAAAAACATCTTGGGTTGCCTCCCAACAAGCGCTTTCTTTTATGCCTTTAAGCTACGCATAAGGCAAAAGATCAAGTTGTATCAATCGAACCATCATCAAGATCATCAAAAAGCTCTCTAATCGTACAACTAGTCTTAAGAGGTCTTTCAAATAAAGTCCTAATGAAGATACTTCTAGGGATAAAACCAAAAGACGAAAAATCAATGGGGGTTTCATTTATAAATTGATCTAAGAGGGGTATTTCTTCCAAAGATTTCACATTTTCAACTCATTTGGCAATGGGTGGATTATTTTTAGGTCGGGGAACCTTAGGGACATAAATGAACTTAGGTTCCTTTCTTGCCGGAGTCTCTACCTTTTTTGGTTTGATTGAGGAGAAAGTAGTTCCTAGAGTATTAATGATTTCCTCAATCTTATCAATCCTAGATGGATCCATATCATGGGATTAGATGTTCTCCAAAGTTTTAATAATTTTAAGCATGGAGCTATCAAGTCTATTCAAATTCCCATGAATCTTGTGATCCAACTCATTTATCCTAGTTATACTTGGTATTTCTAACTCTATCTTTTCAAGTTTCTTCATAATGTTAGCTAGAGTTATATCTTCTTGTATGCTAGCAACAGGGAGATTTCCAACAAGATTTTCAATAACATTAAGAGACTCACAAATTGGGGCTTCTAGGAAATTCCCATTGATAGCAGTATCTAGAATGAACCTATTTCAAGGAGTAATGCCAACATAAAAATTTCTAAGCAGGATAGTAGTGGATTGCTTCTTGGTGGCTCTTTTATGAGAATCATTAATTCTGTACCAAGCATCTTTTAAACTTTCACCACATTTTTGTTTAAAGGTGAGAACCTCTGTCTCAACAAAGGCAAAAGGACCAGACATAATGACAGCTACTAGTAAGGTAAATAATTTTTTGTGATTTTTGATATAAGACACAAAGATAAAAACTGAAAGGTAAACTAACAAGACTAAAAAAGCAAAGGTAAAAGGTAGTGGGAAACTCCCCTATCTTAGCACTCGGAGTCCCCGGCAATGACGCCAGAAATTTCTTGATATGCGAGAGATGATAATTGCTTCTCGCCCTTCGTTGGTTACCCCAAGTGGAAGGTGAGATGCAGCGTAGCGGCAAGTTTCCCTTGGTGAAGATACCAAGGTTGAGAGTATCGACCAGTAGGACTCCAGAGATGATAAGTAGGTGTCAGCGGCGCAACTGACGTGGATCTGCACACAGACACAAATAATTTTGATCCCAACGAAGTTCAGAGAGGTTGTCAATCTCTCCGGTCTTGTTGTTTACAAATGATCAAACACAAGGGATAATGACAATGATAGCAACTAAAAGTAAAAGAAAGAAAGTAAATGAGCATGTAAACAGTGACGAGAATACGGACCGGGGTCCCGTGATGTTCACTAGTGATATCTCTCCCCCAAAAGACGATAAAACTTCTTTGCGAGGTAAAATTTTTACAAATGGGCAATTTACAGGATTATAAATGCACCGCAATGCTAACTATGCTACAAAGAAAGGAAGAGGCTCAAAAGCATGGGCAGTACGCCAAAATAAGTAGACCGAAATCCAACTGCATCTACTACTAATCATCCACCTTGAGATATCTATCCAGAACATCTCGCTGGTATTAAGTTGCGATCCCCACCCAAAGTGTAAACCCAAAGCAACAGACAACTGCATTAAAAAGCACTTTGCGTAAAGTAAACAATCCTTGCAACCGCGGTTACAAGCACCGTTGTTTTCCCCCCTTGTGGCAACATCACATCCCCTAGAATCATGTTTCTGTCTCTCAAGCATGTCATCGGGGGGCATGAACCCACAATCGAGCATAACGTTCCCTCTTGGAGTTACTACCTACTGCTTAGCCAAAGCAATAAACAGCAACGGAGAACATGCAACAATTACTTAGGAACAAAAATATAAAAGATAAGAACCAAATATATTACTCTATCACAATCTGAACATATTCTCATAATCCATGAGATTCCATCAAACTCAGCATAGCAACAACAGAAAGATTACATATGTGCATCGATCATGTAGGGTAGCTCACGAGGTCTAAACCATGAAGAACAAAGAGGGGAGGAGAACATCACATAGCTACTGATCACGGACACATGGTCCAAAGGAAACTACTCACGGCACATCCAAAAAGCGTCCATGGTGGAGGGGAAGCTCCCGGAGGTCGATCCTCCCTCCGGTAGGGTGCCGGGAAGAGGTCTGCTGGCGCTCCTGATCTTGGAAGCGCGGCGGCTGTGGAACAGAGGCGAGATCATGGAAAAGGGTTCTCTCTTCGGAAGTTTCCCGTCACCCGGAAATAAATAGGCGAAAGGGGGAAGCCAGGGGGCTACCAGGGGTCCAGGCGCCCCCCCCCCCCTGGCACGGCCAAGCCCTAGGTCGCGCCAGGTGGCCGCCTGGGGCCCTGGTGGGTCCCACTTGGTCCTCCTTCTGGACTCCGGAAGGTTCCTTCACGCTGATTTTTTATCTGATTTTCCCGAATTTTTGGAGCACTTTTAATATGGGGGAAAACTGAAATAGAAAAACAACAGAAAACAGAAACAGGCACTGGGGTGCACTGAGTTAGTAGGTTAGTCCAAATATGATCAAAAGTGTATGAAAGTGTATCTAGATCATAGCAATATCACACAAAACATGCATGGAGCAAGCAGAAATTATAGATATGTTTGGGATGTATCACTCGCCGACGACATTTTTTTGTTTTTTGAATTTCTTAATGCTGGCGTGTGAAAAACTAGCACTTAATGACCATTTGTATTACTCCCTGGCGTGGATGGATGGCACACCATATATGAGCCTTTATCACTAGCGACATATTAGTGGCGTTGGGTGTCTATGCCAGAAAGGCCCTTTTTGACACGTTGTAGATGATGAGGGTTTCTCTACTAGTGTTCCAATATATGTGGAGATCAAATTTTTTAGGTAACCTATGTTAGCAGTAATCCTTGTGTTATATTTACTTAGCCATGGAGTAGGAGGAGAAGGAGGAGGAGGAGATTGGCTGAAGCTTCCTTGATAAGTACGTTAGTGTCTTCTTCTATATAACTAATAGTCAATTTGGCTTTGCATATACTAGCATCAACTAGAGTTGCATGATAGGTTTAGCACTAGGAATAGACTTTCCCATGTACTATATATAGACCAGAGGGCAGCAATACAAGCCATAGCTTTAGAAATCAAACTATCATGTGTTTCGTCCTGGCTGCCCTTTGTCTCTATACTTCATTCAATTTTCATGTGGGCTACGACCTGTGCGGCCATCCACTCAAGTTGATATGGTTTTGTATCAGGACCTCACTCTGATGCCAAATGAGGGGAGGTCCGTCCACCACATAGATGTAAAATTTGCATTTTTGAATGGAGTGCTGGAAAAGGAGGTCTACGTGTCGCAACTGCTTGGATTAATCATCATCGTGCAGTATAACAAGGTGTTGCGCTTGAAGAAGGCATTACATGGAATGTGTGCCCCAATGCCACATTGAAGAGCTCTAGCTTTGAGCATAATGACCATAAGCATGTTTTATATGCACGTGGTCATGATAGGGCGTTGATGGCACTGAAGTAGTGCTCCTTGCTGGTTACCCCAAGTGGAAGGTTGAGATGCAGCGTAGCGGTAAATTTCCCTTGGCAAAGATACCAAGGTTTGAGCCAGTCCAGTAAGACTCCAAGGTCGACAAGTAGGTGGTAAAGTGAACAATGGCGCCGCTCACAACCGAGGGTTGCTTACTTTACCTAGACATGCACACACAACAGATAACTTTGCTCCCAACGAGTACAGAGGGGTTGTCAATCTCTTCGGCCTTGTTGTATACAAAGGATTAAACGCAAGGGTAGATAGTAGTGATAATTGCAATGGAAAGTAAAAGCAGTAAATAAATTGGAGGTGTAAACAGTGGTGGAAATATGGACTGGGGTCCCATGATGTTCACTAATGATGTCTCTCTCCCAGAAGACGATAAAACAACTAGCTCTGTAAACAAATACAGCTGGGCAATTGACAGAATTATAAACGCACCGCAATGCTAATTATGCTACTGTAAAGCTAGAGGCTCAAAAGTATGGGCAGTACGCCAAGACAAGTAGACCGAAATCCATCTGCATATACTTACTAATCGTCCACCTTGAGATATCTATCCAGAACATCTCGCCGGTATTAAGTTGCGAGCCCCTCCCAAAGTGTAAACTCAAAGCAACAGGAAACTGCATTCAAAAACTTTGTGTAAGGTAAACAATCCTTGCAACCGCGGTTACAAGCACCGTTGTTTTCTCCTTGGTGACAACAGCACATCCCCTAGTCTCATGTTTCTGTCACTCGAGCTAGACATCGGGGTGCATGAATCCACAATCATGCATACAAGCTCCCTCTTGGAGTTACTATCTAATACTTGGCCAAAGCAATAAAAAACAATGGAGAACATGCAAGAATTACTCAAGAACAAAATATAAAAGGTAAACCAAATATATACCTCATCACGATCTGAACATAATCTCATAATCCATCGGATCCCAGCAAACACATCATAGCAACAGCAGGAAAATTACATAGATGCATTGATCATGCAGGGCAGCTCACAAGGGCTAAGAATTGAAGCACAAGTTTGGAGAGAAGACATCACATAGATACTGGTCATGGAACCATGGTCCAAGGAGGACTACTCACGGCACATCTGGGAAGCGTCCATGGTGGTGGAGAAGCTCCCGGAGGTCAATCCTCCCTCCGGCAGGGTGCCGGGAAGAGGTCTTCTGGTGCTCCCAATCTTGGAAGCGCGGCGGCGCAACAGAGAGGAAATTCACGATGCGGGGGTCTCTCCGATGGTTTTCGGAGCGAGGGGTAAAAATAGGCCGAAGGGGGGCGCCAGAGGTGAGCCAGGTCGCCCAGGCGGCCACCTGGCGTGACCAGGGGGTGGCCACGCCACCAGGGCGCCTGGGTGCCTGGTGGGGGGCCCTGCCCCTCTTTCGGGCATCTGGAAGCTTCTTGTACGCTGATTTTTTATATGATTTTTCTGGAATTTTGGAGCTCTGTAAATATGGGTAAAAACCTGCAACTTACAGACATCAGCAGACATAAATTGTCACTGGGTGCACTGAGTTAGTAGGTTAGTCCAAATATGTAAAAAAAATATAAAAGTGTAGCAAAATACATAGCATTGTCACCTAAAAGAGCATGGAACAAGCAAAAATTATAGATACGTTTGGGACGTATCAGGCGTGTCTGCTCATTGGCGTCTACATTGATGATCTGGTGATGACTAAATCATACCATGATGATCACCCGATTCAAGGAAGAAATGAAGAAGGAATTTCTCACGAGTGATTTTGGGATCCACTCCTTCTACCCGGGGATTGTGGTACACCAAGGCAGAGATGGAATCACCTTGAATCCGAGAAGCTACACCACACACATCCTTGAGTTTGCTGGGTTGAGGAACTGCAGTCCCTCGCCCACACCCATGAAGGAGGGACTCAAATTAAGTTGTGAGAGTACAACACATGACATTGATGCCATAACATACTGATGGATCATTAGAAGTTTGTGTACCTCATCCACACGAGGTCTAACCTTGCCTTCTCGGTTGGTTATGTGAGCAGATTAATATAGCGCCCCATGGTGGAGCACTTGGGCGCTGTGAATCGGTTGTTGTTCTACATCGCTGGAGCAAATCAGCTACGGTCTCTTCTACCCATATGGTTCAAAGGAGGCAAAACTAGTTGGTTATTCAAAGAGTGAACACGCTGACGACATAGGCATGAGGAAGAGCACATCTGAAACTCTATTTTCCCTTGGCAGCAATTGATAAGCTGACAATTAGCCAAACAACGCGTTGTGGTTGCACCTTCCTGTGGCAACCCAGACCATTTGTCTAGCAAGATTGTTCGGAAAACTGAAAGGGGAGAAAACGGGCACCATCAAGCTGAACATGGACAACTTTTCTGCATTGGCACTCAGCAAGAACCCATTTTTCCACGAGCGAAGCAAGCATATCGACTTTTAGTATCATTTCACTGCGAACATGTGAAGAATTGAAGCATCGATGTTGGCTTTATTGGTACCAAGGACCAGGTCGAAAACATCCTAATGAAGGCATTAAGGCGGGTTCTTTCCATGAGCTCAACGCAAGAATTTGAATAATCAAGATTAGTACCAAATAGACAAACAAGGATCAAGGGAAGAATGCTTGTGTTATATGTACTTAGCCAGAGAGTAATAATAGGCTAATTGGTGCTTCCTTAGTAAGTAAGATGGTGTATGCTACTAAACACCTACTAAAGTATTCAATTTGATTTTTTGCATGTACTATCAGTTGGTAGAGTTGCATGATCGATCTAGCATTAGGAACCGACTTCCCCATGTACGGGAGGGGAGCAATACAAGCCACATTTTAAAAAACCAAACTGTTTTGTGTTCAAGTTAGCTCGCCTCTACTTCTATACGTCAGCCTATTTCTAACAACCCATACATTTTCTTCTATGTTTCCGTAATCTCCTTTTCATGTTGCTTCTAGACTTCAGTCTATTTTTAATAACCTATACGTTTTCTTGTATTTTCTGGTAATCTCCTTTTCATAATTGCATGCGGCTATTGTGTTTATCTTCTCCTGAAACGAGAAAAGGTTACTTCCACTTGGGAGTTTGGAGCGTCCCAAAGTTGAGCGTTTTGTCCAGCCAAGTGCTGCTTCCACTACCAACGCTTCTACGCTTTGTTACACGGACGGCAATGATGCAATGCAACATCTGATCTAGGGAATCTTCCATTTTATTATGCAAGAAAAGAAGAGGAAGAGGAACACACACGTACTTACTTTTTGTCAGGTGTAAAACCGCTACATAATTATGTGTAGAGGCCTCACGGCCTCATGTACCATCATACCGAAGCTTACACGTCCGTACTGAATAAACATGAGGCGCGAAAATGAACACCATATATTTTGCTCACACTCATTAGTTTTTTTTTGCGGGGATCACACTCATTAGGTTAGAGGCCAATCCGGCCATACGTGGTAATATCTCACACTACCATTTCGTGTTGCATTATTTCAGTACCACTTCGATGATTTTTTTTTGTCTTACGCAACTCGATGTCACTGAGCACTGCTGAATCGGCAAAAACAAAGGGCTTGGCGACATCATTTGTTGATCACGACGAAACAAAAGATGTGCAGAATATTCAAGAGACCTCCATCCATGTTGTTTGTTATAGAGCTTTGAAGATGCTTTAGCTTCGGCGAGAACCATTAGTCCGTCCCCGCACGGCCAGATTAGGCAATGATGGAAACCAAAGCACAACATTCCGTAGTGGATCGCATCATAGCCGAGAAACCCTATCACTTGTCATGAAACATTGTGCAACCTTTCTTTTTGGAAGAACCTGGAAACACAATGCATAACCGGCTTAATCATGAACACAATGCAAACCCTGGTTTTAGTCTTTTAACTTGGGTGCATAACCGACTTTATCTTCAGAAAGAATTCCACGGTTGGCTCTCTCCATTCGAGGAGCAGAATGCTTTCGCACGGACGGCGGAAAACCCGGACTGCAGGGTGGAATCATTTTCTCTGACCAGAAAAGGTCTTTTTCTTAAGCACCCAATCATGAATCTCCTTTAAACTATTTCCTGGAAGCATTAAGAAACAATCCCAAAACAGTGCAGGCAGGGGGTAAAGTTCCAGCTCCGCATGTTTGCTGAAAAGCTACAAGTGCGCTTCAGTTAAGCTTGTACTACTAGTAAAAATCTAATACTGTTCTGGTTTGAAAGTTGAAACCTGCATTGCCGAACCCAAACGTATATGTTCCTGAAGTTGCAGACACTCCTATCATCCTATCTACACATCTACTTTGCTCGGTACAATGAAGCTAGCCCAACTTTATTCTTTCTGTTGCCTATTAATCATCCTAAGGCTTCCTCCAATGCAAATGTGCTAAGTGAGGTGCTAGAAGTATTAAATGTGCTAAGTAACCATAGTCTTCAATGCATTAGCTTGTTGTTGATAAGCTTCCCTCATTTAATGGTTTAGCAACAAAAGTCTTGCATGCATAGGCTAGTTTCCTCTATTTTTAATGTTTTGCCTAGGTTCCCGTGATTAGCACCGTGTCTTCTTGGGGTCATCAAACTCCTCTCTCCTCTTAATTGGGTGCCACATAGGATTTTTTGCCTTGTTGGCATGCTTAGCACCCATCCAAGGTGGAGCATTGGGAGCAGCCTAACTATTTGTCGATAGGGCTTCTCCAAGGCGATCGGCTCTTTGATGATGCTTGTTCCATGGGAAGTTTGGTCCGAGCGCAATGCCAGGGTCGTCTGCAACACCGCAATCCGCGTCCACGATCCTTGTTGTCAAGATTAAGGCTTTGTTTGGTAGAGGTGGTTTTCAAGCCACCAAGGGGAAGGGGATTGGAGAGGATTTGGTGAATCTTCTTCTTTCACCCAATCCTCTCAAATCCTCTTCAATCTTAAAACCCGTTGCATCTTTTTATCATTTGGTACAAAAGGATTGCCAAAGAGGATTTGCAAAATATTAAAAATGTAATCTTATACTCTCCCCGTACATTCTTCTTGGCTTTACCCCAACTGCATAGCTGATGCATTACACCCATCCAACATCAAAATACCCTGATGCATAACCTTAGGCCGGGCAATCATCTCCATCTCACTAGTCTGATTCTTCCCCAATTTGTGCAGCACACCAACTTCCCAAGACTCTCACCTTTCTTCTCATGTTGATACACAATGGACGACAACAGCAGATGCGAGATGGGCGGATGACCGTGGCGAGGAGGATGAGGCTGCTGAAGGGCGAGGAGAGGAGGGAGATGGGCGCATGAGGCTGCTGGACGGCAATACCCTAGGGAGAGGAGGGAGAGGAGGAATTACATGGGGAGAGAATGTCAGGTTGCTGGAGGAGGATGCCGGGGTCTACTAGCCGCCGGTGGGCGTGGCGGAGCCAACGAGCGGCGACGCTTCGAGAGGTCTGTGGGCGCCTCGTCTTGCTCCGTCTCTCGCCCGTGATTCCGCTCGTCCCTCCTAGATGTTTCTGAACCGCGTGGGTCGAGGAGGATTTCCGGGGATTGTGAGGGATGGCCGGTACAAATCCTTCGTACCAAACGTACTGTCGAGGTTTTCTGGGGTTTCTGAACCTCTCGGGGATTATCCCCCCAAAACCCCGTCAAACCTCACGCACCAAACGAGGCCTAAAGAGGAAATTTCCCTTTGGGTTTTGGCTGATGCCAAACATTTAAGTATTGTAATGTCACGAGAGTAACACCTTATGTTGCCGCTTGCGGGTTATGTTTTAAACTTTCTCCTTATTTAATGAAATGGTTAATCTTTTGCCTTATTTGAATTATTTTCTCTCAGTTGCCTCCAATGGGTTTTCTGACAAAACCTCACCTCTCTTAGAGCATCTCCAGCCGCGCCCCCAAGAGGCCCCCAAGACGGCGAAAATAGCGCCGAACGGACGTATTTCGCCCAGCCGCGCCCCAAGACCCCAATTAGCGCCGGATCGGGCCGATTTTGAGTCCGGCGAACCCAACCCGAACCTAGCGCGCTGGGGGCGCTTGGGGGCGCCGGACGAAACGAAAACGCGTGCGTGGCCCACTGTCAGGCCAAACCGACCCAAAAAGAACACCTCTCCACCACCATCCTTGCCGCCGCTAGATAGCTGTTTCCGCCGCCCAAAAGCTTCTTTCTGTCGGCCCCTCTTCCAACGCCAACTACCCCCGCCTAGTTCACCGGCGCTTGGCCGCCGTGGTCCGCCAAGCCGAGCCCACCGGTGCAAAGCCGCGCCCACCTCGCGTCGCACCTGTTCGGCGAATTGCCTCCCCCGAGATGGACTCCGACGATGAGGAACTCTTCGCCGCATTGCTGGAGGAAGAGGCGATTGCCGGCGCCCAGGACGGCGAGCATCTCATGATGCTCGCCGGCTTGGCCGACCTCTTCGGCGCCAACAAGGCGCCGCAGCGAGGAGGTTCCAAGATGGGTCGCCGGAAGGGAAAGGAGAGGGGCCGTTCGGAGGGCTACTGTTTGCTCTACTCCGACTACTTTGCCGGTGTTCCCCTGCACGGAGACAAGGTATTCCGGCGCCGGTATCGCATGAACCGAAAGCTCTTTCTTCGCATTGTCAATTCACTCCGAGAGTACGACAACTACTTCGTTTGCAAGAAAGATTGCACCGGCACAGTTGGGTTCTCCTCGCTTCAGAAGTGCACAACGACCATGAGGATGCTTGCATACGGAACTCCTGGTGATGAACAGGACGACTATGCACGCATGGCCGAGTCCACCGCCCTTGATTGTTTATACAGATTTTGCAGGGCAATAGTTGGCTGCTTTGGAAAGCAGTACCTGCGAGCACCCAATGCAGAAGACACTGCTCGAATCCTAGCAGAGAATGAAGCAAGAGGATTTCCTGGGATGCTTGGAAGCATCGACTGCATGCATTGGGAATGGAAGAACTGTCCATTTTCTTGGCAGGGGATGTACAAGGGTGCAAAGGGTCACTGCAGTGTGGTACTTGAGGCGGTTGCTACACATGATCTCTGGATTTGGCACTCTTTCTTTGGTATGCCAGGAACACACAATGACATCAACGTCCTGCAGTGCTCAAATGTCTTTGCCAAACTTGTCGAAGGTCATGCTCCTCCGGTGAACTTTGAGGTCAATGGGCACCAGTACAACAAGGTATACTACCTAGCAGATGGCATCTATCCAAGGTGGCCGGTATTTGTGAAGACTATCTCAAACCCTGTGCAAGGAGGGAAGCACGCCCACTTTGCCAAGTGCCAGGAGGCTTGCAGGAAGGATGTCGAGCGGGCATTTGGGGTGCTACAGTCTCGATTTGCTGTTGTCCGATACCCCGCTCAGACTTGGTCGAAAGATCAAATGTGGGAGGTGATGAATTGTTGTGTCATCCTGCACAACATGATCATCGAGAGCGAGAAAGTGGATCCAGTGTATGACTGTGAACCATATATCAACCAGGGGCCTCTTGCAGTTGTTGATCACCAGATACCATCAGATTGGGCAGCATATCTCAACATGCGTCAGGAGATCCGAGACCCGCATGTGCATCGTCAACTGCAAGAAGATCTAGTGGATCATCTATGGATGCGCAAAGGCAATGCCTAGTTTGATCAGTTTTTTGTATTTGTGCCGAACTATGTGTTTGTAGTATCATGTTGTATGACGAAATTGCGCCAAACCGACACGAAATTGCGCCGAATTGAGACGAAATTCGCGTGCTTTGTGCTGAAACTGTGCAAAAAAAATCAAATCGGCGCCGTTTTTGGGTCGAATTTGGGCCGCTCCTTGGTCGGCCCGTCAGTCTTGGGGGGCGCCTTGGGGGCGCGGCTGGGTAGCCCCCCCCTCCCAGGACCTATCGCCGCGTCCAGCGCCCCCAAGCGGCGCTAAAAATAGCGCCGCAAAACGTCCTGGGGGCGAACGGCTGGAGATGCTCTTATATGTAGGCGGTGTTCTTGTTTGCCTACTACCAGAGGGTAATTTTTTTACTGAGAATTGCGTGTGGCCACTAAAAAATAAGAGGATTGACAAGTTTTTAACGAGTTAGCCGATTAAGAGATCAGCTAGATGTGATTATATTCTACTTCCTTCGTTCCTAAATATAAGCCTTTTTTAGAGTTTTTGAAACTACATATGATTGTATATAAACATATTTTAGAGTGTAGATTCATTCATTTTGCTTCATATATAGTCTATGTTGAAATCTGTAAAATATCTTATATTTAAGAATGAAGGTAGTAAAAAATATTTTGAGAAGCTAACCATTTTTTAAGGATCCCTATAAATGTAAAATGTACAAACAAAACAACACTTGATCTCTTAAATCAAATATACTCCGTATGAGACACCAGGGGCTCCACAAGAGAGCAGAGTGCCAAAAGATACTCTACTCTGCCGCAGTGCTGCCAAAAGCAACAGTTTGAGCACTTTTATGGAGACTTTAGTTAGCACCCACTAACAACAGCATGAGCCCTTGAAAGCACAATAAACTAACAGCACTTCCCGCCTTGTCTTTTCCTGGCTTCCATATATAGGACAAGCCTGACTGACAGTGTCGTCCATATGTGGAGTACTTGACTGAACTCTAAGTTGCTTATGTCAGATAAAACTTAGTATCCATGCAGCGATGCTAGTATAAGATTTGCATTTTAGTTGATGCTAATCGAGCTCTGTAATAGCATCAAGCTCACTCTCGGCTCTACTCTGCCGCCGATCTCTCCTGTGTACGTGCCTAAAATTCACGTGATTTTCAGCTGTAATCATCAGATACTAACTGCTGACATTTTTGTGCTGTAAAACGTTCGAACATGTTGCCGTTGTGTGTGGTTTTGACTTTTGATTAGTAGTAAGAATATTTATTTCCTGGCTCTGACAGGCAATGGAGGAATGCCCTGATCAGAAGCAGCAGCAGCAGAGGAGCAGCAATGGACAGCTCCAGAGGCTGGAGGGCATCGAGGAGGAAGGCGGCCCGGCCCCGGCCCCGGCGGAGAAGTGGCCTCCGACGACGGTGAGGGCGCCGGAGACCCCAACGGAGACGATGGAGTTCCTCGCAAGGTCCTGGAGCCTTTCAGCCGCGGAGATATCCAAGGCGCTCAAGGTCCTGAGCAGCAAGGGCGTCTGCGACATCCCCGACGTCGGCGTCGTCGCGGGTTCAGGTAAAGAACAACAGAGATCGCCGCCGCCTCCACTTGACGCGAGAATGGCGGTGGCGCAGGCAGGCGATGGCGCCGCAGGAGGAGCGGCGAGCCCGCCGTTCTCTCCCAGGGCGGGCAACGTGGACGCGCAGCTCCTCCGAGCCGCCGCGGCCGCGGGGAGGGCTGGCGGGAAGACGACGATGGGGGCGTGGATCAAGGAGCAGAAGGAGAAGAAGCGCGCCGAGGCCCGGTCCCGCAACGCGCAGGCCTACGCGGCGACGTCCGTGGCCGGGGTCGCGGCGGCGGTGGCCGCGCTGGTAGCCGGCGCGGTGTTCTCCTCCTCCTCGCCTCCTCCCCCTGCCGCGTCGGCGGAGCGCGCCCAGAGGAACGACGGCGCGAAGACGGCCGCGGCCATCGCGTCCGCGGCGGCGCTGGTTGCGTCGCACTGCGTGGAGATGGCGCAGGCGATGGGCGCGAGCCACGACCAGATCCTGGGGTCCATCCACTCCGCCGTGAACGCGCAGACGAGCGGCGACGTCATGGCGCTGACCGCCGGGGCCGCGACGGCGCTGCGCGGGGCCGCCATGCTGCGAGCGAGGCTCCACAAGGAGATCCAGGCCACCGCGCTACCAGCCGGCGACGCCGGCGGTAGGGCGTCCGAGAGGGACATCTCGCCGCTCATCTTCGTGTCCAGAGGCGGCGAGCTCCTCAAGCGCACCAGACAGGGTATTCTCCATTGGAAGCTCGTCACGGCGTACATCGACACCAACTTCCAGGTACAGAGCCAACCATCTCACCGACGATCAACGACGATGAACTCGATCATGATGGATTTGCTTGCAGGTGGTCATCAAGATGAAGAGCGCGCATATGGCGGGCACGTTCATCAAGACCAAGAAGTGTAAGCAGCTTCAGAGCCCACTGAACTAGCACTAGATGGAAAAGCTCTATTAACGGTGTGCGTTGTTTGTTTGTGTTCAGGTGTTGTGGTGGGCGTGCGGTCGGAGGTGGCGGCGTGGGCGGGGAGGGAGGTGGAGGAGGGGGGCCGGCGGCGAGGCTACTTCGGGGTTCGGACGGAGGAGCGGGTGATCGAGTTCGAGTGCCGGAGCAAGCAGGAGCAGCACAAGTGGGTGCAGGGCATCACCGAGATGCTCAACCGCCGCGACAACATGAACCTCAACATCACCTTGTAGATTATTAAAATTTGTGAAACGCCATGGAAGAAGCAGTCACTCACTGTTCCGGCTTGGTCTGATGACATTTGCATGTATATACACTTGTGATTTACTAGTGCTAGCTTTGGTTGAATCGAATTGAACAAACTTTTTTTCTCTGACAAGACAAGAATTGAAGGAACTTTGGATGCGAGTAATGTTGAGTGAACCCCCCGGGTCGTCCCCGACTCATCCCGTGGGGGATGGCATGATTTGCCTCATTTTACTTGGGTTTACTGATTTGCCTCCGTTTTATCTCAATGACGAATGAGTTTGGCCCCCTTTGTCACTCTAGACTAGAGGGAAACAAATTATCAAATAGAAAAATAAAATGAAGCAAATGATTCAATTTTCCCCCATCCTGTAGCCTGGTCACAGCAATTCAGTGGCACTCTGTTTCCAAGTCTCAGCAAAGGAGTTGGAGGGCACTCGCCGCCGACGCACTCATCCTGCCTCCTCCTCCCCTGTCTCTCTTCCGCGTGTCATGTTCGCGCACAGCTCTCTCGCCAGGTACGAGTCCGCGCCATTGAATCGCCGGAGTAACTTTCTTGGCCTCCTGTCGGCAGGAAAATAACCCCCGGAATTTGTTTTCCTCTCCTCCGAACCACCGAAACACCACTCGTTTCTGGGCTTCTGGCCTCCTGGTGCCCCCCTGCTGCATCCTGACATCACGCCGCCCCCCTTTTCTTGATTGCTAGGTTTAGCCGGCTCGCCCGAAGCCCCCTGCGCGCCGCCGGCTCCCCGCTCCGCTACCCCCAGGTTCTATTATAATACGATTCTCGATGCTACGCTTCTGTGATGAATTAGCACTCCTGCAAATTTTTTCCCTTTGGCGGTTCTTAGATTGCTGAACAGAAAAATTGAGTGGTCGGAGAGCCTTTTGCGCTGATGAATTTCGGTTCCATGTGTATTGTCAAAAATAATTCAGTGGTTTGTATTGTATGCTTCAACCTGCTTCTGCCCATGTTCTTTTCTGCATCATATACCTAGTTACCTACTAGTACAGTACTCCCTCCGTTCATAAATATAAGATGTTTTACATATTTCAATATAGACTATATACGGACTGAAATGAGTGAACAAACACACTAAAACCCTGTGCTTATATACATTCGGTTCACAGAAAAGTTATAGGACATCTTATATTTATTATGAACAGAGCACGTACAATGTTTATATGCTAGCTCTCTTTCTTGCAGGGATCAGTTGATCGAAACAATTTACACGTGTTTGTGATGGAACGGGCTCATGGAGCCTCAAATAATGCAGCGAAACACAGGAAAACAAATTCACCTCTGCAGAGATGGAGGCCTGTCTCGACTGAAGCATCTCCTCGACAAGGTATTTTTGCTACGTACCTGATTCCGCGCCATTGACTAAAAAGGTTAAAACAAATAAATACGTACAACAAAATTTTGCATCTGTGGTAACCTAGCATTCTTGAAATATATTGTGATACTGCATATTGCTAGCCAGATGAGTGACTTATTATGGATGCCAGTTTAGGAGCTCAACCCTTGGGTACACTTGGTACAAGTCTCTCTTAGATTTGTCTGATTACCCTGTCATTGTGTATTTTATTACTCTACTTCTTTGGTAACTGCAAGCCTATCTATAAATTGTGAGTTGATGCTCAAAGCTTATAAACTAATTTCAGAATCGGGCTGCCGTAGTTACTTTAGCCCTTATGACCTGTCTCTTTCTTTCATAATTCAATCGTGTCAGCATTATAATTTTGTGTGTGCGGAGTTATGGTGACATTTTAGAATGACCTTATATTTCCACATGATGCAGCTCACCTTGATGAGATATCCCATTCCGGAGGGAAGCAAACGGTGGGGACTTCCATCAGTGATAGTGAGACTTTGGCCTCGGATGAAACAGCTAATGTTGTCATTGAAGTAACCACCAATAATAATTTGTTGTCAGAAAGTAATTCCACCTTTGGTTCCAGTGCAACTAAAGTAGTTACAGGAAATACTATGGAGGTGACCGGGGAAAAATATTCATCTTCTGTTGAGGTATGCTACACTGATCGATTCTATTATTTTGTTTCAACCAAGCTCTTTTTCCCCTCCAAGCTTGATATGTGTGTAATCATACAAGCAGTTTCCAAACACTTTTAAAAAATTCAATTGTTCTTTCCCAGGTAGATGTTCCTCTAATGCGTTTTCTGAAAGGAAAGGGGTAATGACCTCATACTTACAGTTATTTGTTCGGGATAATGCTTGGCCTTTATTTGTTAGTGTAATATGAATTCTTTGGTTTGTAGTGGATCTGTGCGGAAGCAGATTGAACAGGAGACTGGAGTTAAAATCATTTTTCCATCTGCAAAGGCGGAAACACTTGTTGGTAAAAATGTCCTCATCTTTTTTTTCTGAAATTATGTTCAATAAGGTAGCTATTAGTTATTTTCAGAGCTAAAGAAGCTACTTTTTGAAAATACAGTCCTCGAAGGCAAAAGTGCTGAAAGTATTAGAAAAGCATCAGAGAGAATTTATAAGATCCTTGAAGAGGTAGATATTCGACACACTGCTTCCACAGATGATTACTGTATGTTTATGTCATTTACTGAATCACTGCATGTGTTTATCTTTGCTGCACATACTGTTGACATATCATAAATGGTTATAGTCTGGTTTTACTTCCCATTCTCATCTGGTTCATCACACTAAATTCTTATTGATACCCTGCATTATCTTTTACGCAAATCACAAGCCAGCTTACTTAACAAATATAACTTCATTGAGTTAAATTTAACCAGTCAACTCTGTAATGTATCGAAGTGCATGTGCAGAACGCTAGAATCACATAGCTCCTATATCTGTTGCAGAAGTGACAGCCTGAGTCACCAAACACATCTTGTAAAAGTGGCATTGTTACTGTATTTTTCTCTCGAAAGGAGGTGCGATCCCTGGCCTTCGCATCGAGTGATGCACACAGCCATTTAGTATTGTTGTTACTGTCATGATCCGGTCTTACATAGAGTTTGCAACATCGACACCAGAAGGACTATTTTTATGATTATCTGCTCATTTTCTTTCCGTTTATTTTGAAAGTAGTATCATCATTGGATTAATTGAAGTATCCATTATGAGGACCACTGGGTTGGCCATGAGACCCTCGCTCTAAGTTTAGTGGCAGGCTTCTTAATCTCTCTAGCTGAGTGCAGCCCTCTAATGAATTTGTGTCCATACATTTGTTATTTCGTATATATAGTAGTAATAGTCACTTTGAACAAGTGAACATTGTACATGTTTCAGGCTGTTCAAAGTCCAATGCTAGATTTCTCGCATTTCATATCACTTCCGTTGGCCATCCACCCGGCTCTTGTCGAGAAGCTAAATAACTTCCAGAGGTCGATCCTCGGGGCATCTGCAACTTATGTAGATAGTGATAAGGATGAAAGCCTAAGCGAAGGTTCTATTGAAGAAATTGATGAGGCAGCGAGCCCTAGTGTTTCAGTCAAGCTGCCAGTCCAAGAAGAAAAGCCTGTCATAGTGAAAATGGATAATAAGGGCTCCCAACCAGGTCTAAAGTTTTGCTCAGTTTCTTTTCAAGTGTCTCATGTTCTTCTTTGAATTTTTGTAACAGTCAATACTATCAACTTACGTTCTTGATAAGTAGGAATGGTCAAGGGAACACTTAACTTCGTTCCAGATTGAAGAAGAATGACTTAAATGGCCTATATATAATGAAATTCTGTGACACAGTATCCTTGAGGTATAAAAGTGTGGAACAGCAAAAGCAGAAACAAAGATAGCCATGTTTTTCCTAGTTACTTACAACATACAAAGCAATTAATATAGAGGGCAATTGTGTTTATGAAGAAAGCAATGATGTGAATATGTGATGTTATTTTAGCTTCATTTCGGTGTCAATTATACTTTATGAATTTATGTGTCCGAGGTTGTTTTTGTTTATACTGGCTGGCATGCCACACTTTTTGTTTCGATCCTGATAGCTCATTAGCTCGAAAGTGTCATGCTGATGTCAGGAAACTTGGCAGCTCACTGTTTAACAGTGAGATGCTGCAGAAGCTATACACAAATTGAGCAAAAGGAAAAATGTTAGAAATATAACGTATTTAAAGTAAAAAAATCTCATTGTATGCTAGTAGAAATGTCTAAAAACCGTGCTATTTTGTATTCTTATTGTATGGTAGTGCTATACTGGTGACGCTACATATTATTAGTTTCGTTCTATGCATTTCAAGATTACAATGTTATGTGTAAATTCAGGCATATTGAACTGCTCTTATTAATCACCTGCAGAATTTGGCATTGATAAGTCGATATTCATAAAACCCAAAACGTTCCACCTAACGGTTCTTATGTTGAAGTTGTGGAACAAAGATCGTATCTCTCAGGCTTCTGATGTCCTCCAGGTATTATTATCTCTGATATTATACGGTTTTATTGGATGACAATATGAAGAGATTTAATTCACTACCTTGTAAATGCAGTCAATATCTTCCCAGGTAAATGAAGCTTTGGAAAACCGACCTATCTCCATACAACTTAAGGGTCTGGTAAGTTTCCTTTAGATCTGGAAATATTTTATCATCGAATGCTTGCCTTTTGTATCCGCATCAGAAACTGATTTATAGACGACTAGTTGGAGTGTTAATTTCAAGGCAAAGAAGAAAACATCTCGTATTATTTTCTAGATCATTCCTCCATAGTGCTCCTTGATATGGCTTTATTGAATAGGAAAGTGATGTGTGAAACAATATGAAATTGGAGTATTAATTATTTTTGGATATTTTTGCACTGCTTTGTGGTGATTTGCATCACATGAATGCTGCAATTTCAGACATGCATGAAAGGCTCACCAGCTAGGGCCCGGGTTGTATATGCTCCAGTACTGGAAATTGGTGGAGAAGGACGCCTTGTTCGAGCTTGCAGTATCCTTTGGAATTTTTTATAACTAGTAAGCAATATGTATGTATTATCAGACCTGTTAAATTTCCTCAGCAGCAGTTTGCGCATTACCTACCATTGTCAGTAACTCAGCAGTCATTAGTACTATCTTAGAATTTAACTCTTTCTGGGATGTGAGATCTTGTTCCTTAACTTCCACTCCATCAGAGGTAATAACTGAAGCCTTCGTCAAGTCAGGCCTTGTTCTTGAAAGGGACGCCAAACAAGAACTGAGGGTAAGTGCAGCTCTATAACCTAAATTAGTTTTCTACCGTGCTCTGCCAATTTACTCGACATTTGACAGCATATAAAATTATATTGGTCAAGTTTCAGTTATCAATAAATTTTAGTACTCCCTCCGATCCATATTAATTAACGCACACTTAGTACGACTTCAATTCATATGGATCGGATGGGAGTAATATGTTTTGTTACAAAAACTTACTGACTTCAGTTATTTGGGAGCAATATGTTTTGTTACAAAAACTTATTGACTTCAGTTATTTCGATTCCAGTAATAAGTTTTTTTTACAAAAACTTACTGAAATTGCAGACCACATCATGCAAACTCTAGCCATACATTTGTGTCATTGTTTGATATCATATCGAACATCCATTTGTCCTTTATCCCTAAGAAATTCCACCCTGATCAATTTAGGCTGTCAGCCAGTCACTTCTATGGCGTGAGAGTCAGTTCGACTATTGTGTGATAAATGTTACGCACATTACCGTTAACTTCTGTTGCATTCCTGTTTTGCTTAAAGAATTGTTGATAATTATATTTCAATATGTAAACCCTATACTCCTTAAATTTTGTTCTTGGTGCTGAAATTGCCTGTTATTTTCAAACTGCAGTTACATGCAACCATAATGAATGTGCGCCACAGGAAGAGGTGAGAGTAACAAACCGTTTCCCCCTGTGTCTGTAATTTTGTAGATAATCCCGCGCCTATGTAATATGATGCTCATGTGCAGTTATCTCACCTTGCCTACATTCTTTCGGAAAAAGTCTAAAACAAACCTTAAACTTGTAGACGAAAGCTAAATCAAACCCTGAACTTTAAATCCCTGAAATCAGCACTCTGAACTTGTGAATCCCGGTCTATTTTAAACCCTAGACGTGTTTGGCGCACTGGGAATAGTACAATCCCGGCCGGGATAACCAGCCACTCTCACAAGCGACAATTGGGCCGGCCCACTATCCCACAATAAGAATTCGGAAAGTAAAAAAATGTTCCTATTTTACTTTTTAGACAAATTTAATTTTCTTTTATGTTTTAAAAAAGGTACGAAATTTTAAATTATATCGGCATTTTAGAACCTGTTCACAATTTTTTTTAAATCATACTTTACAATTAATTGTTCAAAATTCCAAAACTTTTCACAAGCTTCAAAAATATTTTTTGGATTTTCAAAAATTATGTCACATTTTTCAAATAATATCTTTGGGTTTTTTCATTAACTGGCTAACTATTTTTTCGTGATGCGACTTGAAAAACACAAAAGCATATTTATAATGTTTTGAAATCTCCGCGCTTCTTCTAAAAAGTGGCTACTGTTTTTCTCATGAAGCGACTGAAAAATAGACAATTTCAAAAAAGGTTCGAAATTTTAAATTATATCATCAGTTTAAAAATTGTTCACAATTTTTTAAAAACCATACTTTTCAATTAATTGGTCAAAATTCCAAAACTTTTCACAAGCTTCAAAAATATTTTTTGGGTTTTCAAAAATTATGTCACACTTTTTCAAATAATATCTTTGGGTTTTTTCATTAACTGGCTAACTGTTTTTTCATAATGCGACTTAAAAAAACACAGAAACATGTTTGAAATATTTTAAAATCTCCGCGGTTCTTCTAAAAAGTGGCTAATGTTTTTTCCTATGAAGCGACTGAAAAATAGACAAAAAGGGGAGCCATGGGGGAATCGAACTTGCGACCTACTTATGCCAGAGTTGTCTCGCGAGCCAATACACCTGACGACTTCATTTTTTCACATCAAGCACAGATGTGCTTAACACGTACAGAAGTGTGGAGATTTGAGAACATTTCTGAAAAAAACAAAATATTTTCTTGAAAGTTAGAAAGTGTACACAATTTAAAATTTTGTTCCCATATTTACAAAAAATATTTATGTTTCAGAAAAAATACTGTTTTGAATTTTTATCTGACAAATTCCGATATCAAGTTTTTATAACGTACAAAAAGTATGTAGGCTGTGAAGACCCCTGCGCTGCATTCTTAATTTTTTCTGTACTGTTATTTTTAAAGTATATATATAATTTATATAAATAAATAATTTGTACTATATTATTTATAAAATATATATGAACAATGAATTATATTGTATATTTCCATCTATATATATTGTATATAAAATTACAAATTTTACTGTATATTAAAATATACATAAATTGTATACACGATTAATGAATTCTAATGAATGTTTGTTGGGTATCGAGAACATCTATTTAATTTTTTTCTTTTGAAAACATATATTTTTAAAAATGTAAATAATGCATTTGTAAATATTGATAGTGTATCAAAAACTATTTCATGTGTGCATGAAAATGTGTATTGGGTACTGAGAAAAATAGACATATGTAGAAAAATAAAACCGGTTACCGGTAAAAAAAATAAAAGAAAAAACAATATGAAGAAACTCAAGAAGAAACCGAAGTATAACAAAGGGAAAAAATCAGAAGAAAACTGATAAAAAATCTAAGGAAAAAATAAAAATAAAAAAGAGAAAATAAAGCAGACGGGTGTGACCGATTGTACTAATGGGCTGGCCCAATTCAGCGAATCCCTGTTAAATCCTCTCAAGGTTTAAAATAGACCGGGATTGAAGAGTTCAGTGTGCTGATTTCAGGGATTAGAAGTTCAGGGTTTGATTTAGCTTTCGCCTACAAGTTCAAGGTTTATTTCAGACTTTTTCCCATTCTTTCACTGCAGCAAGAAATCGAACCGAAGAAATGATTCGTTCGATGCCCGGACTATATTCAGACAATACGGGGAACAGGATTGGGGCGAGTATCCGATACCTGCGGTGCACCTATCGCAGAGGTTCAAGTTCGACAAGACTGGATACTACCATTGCTGTTGCTCGATCCCCTTGCCCGAGGTGGCTCAAGCGGAGTGAGCTCCATGTGTTTCAACAAAATGCGGTAGTCATTACCTCATCTCATCCCTTAGGACTGCTACAGTGGTATGTGGTCTTTTTTGCTGTGATGGAATCTGTTGTATTGACCATGACTTTGCTTCTGTTGATGTGGACATTCTGCACGGCAGTGAGTGGTGACATCCTGCCCCTGTTGATTTCTGAATCTGAACTGTTGGTTGCCCCCTTCCCTACGTTAACTCACAGAAGATCACTGGCCTAGGGAGGCATAGAGCTTCTTTCTCTGAAAATCCGTTTTGTTTCCTTCCGTTGGTCTTGTGATTTCTGTCTCGCAAATGGCCAAACGAGACGCGGAAAGGGCTTGCCAAAGGCAAAAGCCAATTTGTTTATACACACAAACGTGTTGTCCAAAAACCTAATGGTAGGCTGCGCCAGTCTCTTGAGTGAACTGCTCGGTGTAGCTCTCCAATCCTCCTACTGGAAAAGAAAACCTATTGACACTGAATGTCCTTGTTGTTCTCTGTTATGTCCAAAAACCTAATGGTAGGCTGCGCCAGTCTCTTGAGTGAACTGCTCGGTGTAGCTCTCCAATCCTCCTACTGGAAAAGAAAACCTATTGGCACTGAAACTACCTTGTGTAAACTCAGAGTGAGTCGGATTGTTCATTGGATGATGTGCTCCTACAGTACTGTCCTACACCTAGAGCTTGCTGGTGGAGCTGCCCGCCGTCTGATCGACCGCGACCACACCGAATGTCCTTGTTGTTCTCAGTTATGTCATGTTAGGTGTTGTGATGGAGAATCGTCTTGCTTCCTGTTGTCCACTTTCTAGCACAGGATCGTTGAATACATTCTGAATAGAAATTATGTATTCATCGTGTATCCCTGCAGAGAAAAGGTGTATTCATCGCGTATACCTGCAAAAAAAAATGTTGTATTCATCGCGTAGGACGTCTTCCGGAGAACAACGTTGCTTCAAATTTTCAGCTTGGTGCCAAACATATGTACTACGTGAAGATTTGCTTTTCCATGGAAGATTTTCTGAAGCTGGGTGTGTGCAGGCGCCGGTGCCGCTCGTGTGAGACCCAGAGCTGGTAACCGCCCTCCGTTATTACGCAGGCATCAGCAATTCCATCGTTTCCCGTCTTCTTATCATATCCTGCACCGCACATACGGCTTATATAACCGTCACCTCCTACACTCCAGCTCCTATCAGACTCGTCATAACTCGGCTCGATCTCTCGTTGTGGGTGTGATCATCTCGCCACGACAGATCAGCCACACACACACAGAAGCGGTAAACATGGCGAAGTTTGCTCTCGGGCACCACCGCGAGGCCACCCAGGCCGGCTGCGTCCGCGCCGTGCTCGCCGAGGCCGTCCTCACCTTCCTCTTCGTCTTCTCCGGCGTCGCCTCCGCCATGGCCGCCGGTACGTACTTAGCACAGTGTGATGGGAACGCGTCCGTGCATGCATGTGTGCTGAGAGTCTGAAGCCAGGTATGTACAATTGTATGCAATGCATGTGTGTGCAGGGAGGCTGGCCGGCGGCGCTGACACCATCATGGGCCTGACGGCGGTGGCGCTGGCCCACGGGATGGTGGTGGCGGTCATGGTGTCGGCGGGGCTTCACGTCTCCGGCGGCCACATCAACCCGGCAGTCACGCTCTCCCTCGCCACGGGCGGACACATCACGCTCTTCCGCTCCGCGCTCTACGTGCTCGCGCAGCTGCTCGGCTCCTCTCTCGCCTGCCTCCTCCTCGCCTTCCTCGCCGGCGGCGCGGGGACCATGCCAGTGCACGCGCTGGCCGCCGGCGTCGGCGCGGCGCAGGGGGCGCTCTGGGAGACCGTGCTCACCTTCTCGCTGCTCTTCACGGTGTACGCCACCGTCGTCGACCCGCGCCGGAGCGTCGGCAACCTCGGGCCGATACTGGTGGGCCTCGTCGTTGGTGCCAACGTGCTCGCCGGAGGGCCGTTCTCCGGCGCGTCCATGAACCCAGCACGTTCATTCGGGCCCGCGCTTGCCTCAGGGAAATGGGGCGGTCATTGGGTTTACTGGGTCGGGCCGATGATCGGTGGTCCGCTTGCTGGGCTCGTCTATGAGGGGTTATTCATGGTTCGGTCCAGCCATCAGCAGCTTCCCCGGGATGACACCGACTTCTAGACCTGAACATGCTAAATTTGCATGTTGAGAAAGAGATATAAAATGGAAGTTATGAGATGGTGACCAAGGAGATTAACGACAACGACGACGTTTCCTCAAGTGTGATTTCATCTACGAAGGCCGAGCCTCTAATTTAGACGCTCATAACACCGCAAAGTTCGCATGTAATCTTCAACGAAGTCGTTATTTGTGGCTATCTTTCCCTCATGATCCAGCTTGTATCTCTTCAGTTATAAACTTTGAGCAATAAAGTGTTATCAACCCCCTAAAAATAGATATAAACTACTATACCTTTTGATCATTTCCTAGAAAAAATGGTATCAAAGCCTTCGGTTGGTCTTGTGATTTCTGTCTCGCAAATGGCCAAATGAGACGACGAAAGGGCTTGTGAAAGACGAGAGCCGATTTGTTTCTATACAAACGTGTTGTCCAAAACCTAACGGTAGGCTGCGCCAGTCTCTTGAGTGAACTGCTCGGTGTAGCTCTCCAATCCTACTTGAAAAAAAACCTATTGACACTGAAACTACCAAGTGTAAACTCAGAGTGAGTCGGATTGTTCATTGGATGATGTGCTTCTGCTGTCCTACACCTAGAGCTTGCTGGTGATGTTGCCCGCCGTCTGCCTGATCGACCCCGAGCACACCGAATGTCCTTGTTTTTCTCGGTTATGTCATGGTAGGTGTCAGTGGCGGCGACAGGCCCCAGGCAGGCCGGGCTGCCGCCTGGGGCGTGGCCTAATCATGCTTTGTTAACTGTAGCAATTATAGCCACTGTTCATGTACCGTAGCTACTGTTCCTTAGAGCTTGCCTGGGGCGTAGCTTTTTTCTAGCGCCGCTACTGGTAGGTGTTGTGATGGAGATCGGGTCCACTTTGCATGGTGCTCTGCACCGCAGCGAAATGTCCATCATCTTGCTTCCTGTTGTCTACGTACTTTATAGCACAGGACCGATGAATACATTCTGAATAAAAATGATTTGATCATTGACGTATTCATCGTGTATCCCTGCAAAGAAATTGTGTATTCATCGCGTATCCCCGCAAAATAAAAAATGACGTATATGTATTCATCGCGTATATGCGGAAAAAAAAGGAGAGAATAACATTGCTTCCAAATTTCAGCTTGGTGCCTAGCACATATAGTACGTGAAGATTTGCTTTTCTATCCAAGATTTTGTGAAGTCTGGTGTGTGCAGGCGCCGGTGCCGCTCGTGTGAGACCCAACTGGTAACCGTCCTCCGTTATTACACGCAGACATCAGCAATTCCATCGTTTCCTGCCTTATCATATCCTGCACATACGACTTATATATAACCGTCACCTCCTGCACTCCAGCTTCCATCAGACTCGTCATAACTCGGTGTGGGTGTGATCATCTCGCCACGACAGATCAGCCACACACACACACAGGCGGTACACATGGCGAAGTTTGCTCTCGGGCACCACCGCGAGGCCACCGAGGCCGTGCTCACCTTCCTCTTCGTCTTGGCCGGCGTCGGCTTTGCTATGGCCGCCGGTAGGTACTACAGTGCAGTGGCGATTTTAGACCCCAGGCAGCGGCCTGGGCCGTGTAGACAATGTTCTTTGTTGACTGTAGCAACAGTGCAGCTACAGTAATACTATTTGCTACAGCGTATAAAGGCGGCCTGGGGCATTTAGATCCTTGCGGTTCGCCATTGCTACAGTGTGATGGAAAGGTAGCGCGTCCGTGCATGCGTGTGTGCTGAGAGTCTAAAACCACGTGTGTACGATTGTTTGTGTTAGGAATAAGCAACTTGAATTCCCTGGGGCCAAAGGCCACAATATATAGTACATGTACAGGTGACAAATATGCAGGAAACCCTCTAACTAATAGGGACACTACAATCTACTCTAACACCCCCCCTCAAACTCATGGTGGATGAAGAACACTGAGTTTGGAGAGGAAAAAGTGATGCTATGATCTAGTCTGGGCCTTCGTGAAAAAATCTGCCAACTGTAGCTCTGAAGGCACATACTGAAGCACAATAATATGATCCTGCACACTGGCACGAACAAAAGAAGCATCAACACCAATATGCTTGGTAAGCTCATGCTTCACCGGGTCACGTGCAATACTGATAGCACCTGTACTGTCAGACAATAGAGTAGTGGGTGTCGTCACAGAGACACCAAAATCTGCAAGTAACCACCGTAACCAAGTCACCTCAGCAGTCAAAAGAGCCATAGCTCGCAACCCAGCCTCTGCACTCGAACGGGAAACTGCGGTCTGCTTCTTCGTCTTCTAGGCAATGAGAGATCCACCAAAAAAAACACAATAAGCAGATAATGAACGGCGATCCAAAGGATCACTCGCCCACGTAGCATCGGAGTAGGCCTGGAGCTGTAGTGAGCTGGAACGAGGAAAGAAGAGAGAAAGAGAGATAGTCCCACGAAGATAGCGGAGAACACGAAGAAGGTGACTGTAGTGGACCGTAGTGGGAACAGAAACAAACTGACTCAGAATATGGACAGAGTAAGAAATGTCCGGACGAGTAACAACAAGATAGACAAGACTCCCGACAAGATGTCGATAACGAGTTGGGTCAGAAAGAGGATCACCATCAGAAGCACGAAGAGAGAGATTGAGCTCCATGGGAGTCTCAACAATACGCTCGTCAGTAAGAGCGGCACGAGCAAGGAGATCCTGAATATACCGTTCTTGGGAAATAAAGAATCCATCAACAGTGGATGAAACCTCAATCCCAAGAAAATAACGAAGCGGACCAAGATCCGACATGAGAAACTGCTCACTCAGACGAGCCTTAACAAAGGTGATATACTCAGGGTCGTCACCAGTGATGACCATATCATCAACATAGAGAAGAAGAAGAGTGCGACCACGAGGAGAACAATGAACAAACAGTGCCGGATCATGAGCACTGGGGGAGAAACCAGCAGCAGTGACTACAGAAGAAAAGCGCTCAAACCAGGCACGAGGAGCCTGCTTGAGGCCATAGAGAGAGTGACGAAGACGGCAAACCATGCCATCTGTAACAGAATACCCAGGGGGTGGTTGCATATAAACCTCCTCACGCAACTCACCCTTAAGAAAGGCATTCTTGACATCAAGCTGAGACACAGTCTTGCTATAAGGGTAAGGCAACTGGATCTGTTTGCCAAGGCGACAACCCAGACAGTCTAGAGAGACACCACCGGAGACGGATCCGAGAATACCACGTCGAACTAGAGAGGAGAGACGAGAGCCACATAGGTGACCAAGTCGGTGATGCCACTGCTGAAAAGAGCTGGTAGATAAGGCAATAGAGGAGGGGGAACTGGCAGTGGTAGCAGCGGAAGGAAGATGAAGCCAGTCAAGCTCCCAAAGACCCTGAGATTCACGATGACGTGGACCTGCACCAAGTAGAGAACCAGTGCGACGGTCGAGGACAGAACAAGAGTCAAAGTCGAGAATGACCCGACAGTCAGAGTCAACAATCTGACCACCAGAAATAAGCTGCATGGTAAGTCGAGGAACATGCGCAACATCAGGAACAGTAAACGATGAAGTACTAAGAGTGTCGCGGCCATGAACCGGAAGAGAGGTACCATCAGCAGTTTGAACATGAACAGGTGAATCGAGTGATCGAATAGACGATAAAGTGAATGAATCATGAGTCATATGAAAAGAAGCTCCAGTATCAAGAATCCACGAGGATGTACATGCCTGTGTAGAAGGTGGTCTCATAATGCCAGAAGTGTCAGTAGCAGAACCAGCAGAACCTGATGGTGTAGAGTCGGAGAACGCAGCTTATTTCTGGTGGTCAGATTGTTTTGGTCATCGCATTCGGATGGAAAAATTCCCCAGAGGCTTCACGCTGCCGAGAGACACCCCCAAGTATAATGGTTCTGTGAAGCCCGAAGACTGGCTGTCCGATTACCTAACAGCAGTTCGCATCGCAGGAGGCAATCGGCGTGTAGCAGTCCGCTACGCACCTTTGATGCTGCAGGGTTCAGCTCGGACGTGGTTGAACAGTTTGCCCAAGGACAGTGTGAACTGCTGGGAGGATTTCACGACTGCATTCATCCACAACTTCACAAGCACATATGAGAGGCCCAACCTCCTGAGGCAGCTAGCTTTATGTGTGCAAGGCAAGGATGAACCCCTCCGAGATTACTTATCTCGGTGGATCAAGCTGAAAAACTCATGCGAAGGAGTCCATGAGATCCAGGCCATTCAGTACTTTACTGATGGATGCCTGGCTGATTCAATGTTGAAGCACAAGCTGCTCCGCAAAGACTTCACATCGCTCGCCGAGCTCATGAAGGTGGCAAATGCGTTCGCCATGTCCGATTATGCGATGCGCCCTATCCAGCTCGGAGTTGGAGGCGTGATCCAATCACCAGGGGCTCCGCAGTCGGACACAGGGAACCAAGGCCTCAGTCGGAAGGAAAGAAGGGAGAACAACCGCAACAACAACAACCACAACCAGCAGAACAGTGGCAAGCGCAAGGATGAGCAGCCCGATACTCAGTATGGCAGTCGGCAGGTGGCCGCTGTCCAGAATGAGGAGGATCCAGTAGCTGCAGGAGGCAGTCGGAAGATGAGACCAAATGTGAGACCCCCGGGACAGATGAAACCCAAGTACACGTTCGAGGACATGCTGGACACGCCATGTAAGTTGCACAGCACGCCTGGCAGGCCGTCTGCGCACACTACTCGGCAGTGTGACTTTGTGAGAAGAATTGCGAAGGGAGAAGCTTTACCACCTCCACCCCCACCACCACCCCAGAACAGAGGACCACCTCAGCAGCAGAACCAGTTCCCGCAGCAAGATGCCGCCTACATGATTTTCACCAGCGAGTCTACGGACAAGGGCAGTCGGAGAGCCCGAGCAGCGGAAGTTAATGCCACTATGCCACCGATTCCCCAGTTTGTGCTTTGGTCCGAATGTCCTATATCCTGGGACAGAGCAGATCATCCCACCATTTTGCCGAGTCCGGCAACTATCCGCTGGTGGTGGACGCTCTATTCGCAGGACCAAAGTTTTCATGCAAATTCTCCCGAGTGCTCGTTGATGGAGGAAGCACAATCAACATCCTGTATAGAGATACAATGATCAAGCTAGGGCTCACAGAGAGAGATCTAGAGCGCAGTCGGACAACTTTCCACGGGATTGTCCCGGGATTGTCTTGCACCCCCATGGGCCGCATTCGGCTGGACGTCATATTCGGCACGGAGGAAAATTTCAGAAGGGAGCCGATTTGGTTTGAGGTCGCCGACCTCAGCAGTCCTTACCATGCTCTGTTGGGGTTGCCGGCATTTGCCAAGTTCATGATCAATGCACAACAGACATACCTGAAGATGAAGATCCCAGGGCCAAACGGTGTCATCACTGTCACCGGGGACTTCAGGAAGTCCCTCGAGTGCACATCCGCTGGCAGCAGTTTGGCTGACTCGTTAGTGGTCGAGACGGAGAAGCGTCAACTCGGCAAGGTGATCGCAATGGCGCAAGCACAGAACAAGAATCCACTCCCAGTCGGCCCGGCAAAGAGCGTAGATGAGGAATCGGCTTTTCAGTCGGCCAAGGACAGCAAGAAGATTGCTCTAGATCCCTCCGACTCAACCAAGTTTGTTGTAGTCGGAGCAGGACTCAGCGATAAATAGGAAAGCGCGCTCGTCGAGTTTCTCCGTGAGAATCGGGACATCTTTGCATGGTCTCCACAAGACATGCCTGGTGTGCCGAGAGAACTCGCCGAGCACAAGTTGCACATTCGGCCAGGCTCGAAGCCGGTCAAGCAACCCTTGAGACGTTTTTCTGAGGACAAGAGAAGGGCAATCGGCGAAGAGGTTGCGAAGCTACAGGCTGCAGGGTTCATCATGGAAGTATTTTACCCCGAGTGGCTGGCGAATCCAGTTCTCGTCATGAAGAAGAACAAGACTTGGCGCATGTGTATAGATTACACCTGCCTGAACAAGGCATGCCCAAAAGATCCGTTTGCTCTGCCCCGTATTGATCAAGTGATTGATTCTACGGCCGGCTGCGAGCTGTTGTCCTTTCTGGATGCTACTGCTGGATATCATCAGATTAAATTGGCGGTGGAGGATCAGATAAAAACTGCATTTATAACCCCCTTCGGGGCTTATTGCTATATCACCATGCCGTTTGGTCTGAAGAATGGAGGTGCCACTTATCAGCGCACGATTCAGAGATGCACACACTCTCAACTTGGCAGAAATCTCCATGTTTACGTGGATGATTTAGTGGTGAAGTCGGCAAGGGGAATCACGCTGTTGGATGACCTCAGGGAAACATTTGCAAACTTGAGAACTTATCAGATCAAGCTCAACCCGGAGAAGTGCGTGTTTGGAGTTCAAGCCGGCAAGCTCTTGGGGTTTCTCGTTTCTGAGAGGGGAATCAAATGCAACCCCGAGAAGATAGCCGCAATAGAGCGCATGGAGCAGCCCAAAACCCTGAAGCAGGTGCAGAAGTTCACCGGTTGCCTCGTATCCCTCAGCCGATTTCTCAGTCGGCTGGGTGAAAAAGCAATCCCGTTGTACCAGTTGATGAAGAAGACGGAGAAGTTCACTTGGACCCCTCAAGCAAATGAAGCTTTCCGAGAGCTCAAGCGCATGCTCTCCACGACACCGATTCTGGCTGCCCCGATTGAGAAGGAACCAATGATGTTATACATTGCGGCAACCAATCGGGTGATCAGCGCAGTTATGGTGGTGGAGCGGCCCGAGAAAGACAAGGCACAGCAAATTCAGCGTCCAGTATACTACATCAGCGAAGTGCTCTTGGCATCCAAGCAGAACTACCCTCACTATCAGAAGATGTGCTATGGAGTGTACATGGCAGCCAAGAGATTGAAGCCATACTTTCAAGCTCACTTGATCACCGTAGTCAGTTCGGCTCCTTTGGCCGACATCATCGGAAGCAGAGATGCAACCGGAAGAGTGGCGAAGTGGGCAATCGAAGTCGCTAGTCATGGCATCCAATATGAGCCGAGAACGGCAATCAAGTCACAAGCATTGGCCGATTTCCTAGTGGACTGGGCTGAAACTCAGTACATGCCACAGCTCCCGATGTCGGATTCATGGCGAATGCATTTTGACGGCTCCAAGATGAAGAATGGCCTAGGGGCTGGTGTGGTGCTCACTTCACCAAGATGAGATCAACTGCAATATGTGCTCCAGATTCACTTCGCAGCATCAAACAATGTCGCCGAATACGAAGCCCTTGTGCATGGTATCAAGCTTGCCAAGGAAATCGGTATTCGAAATATTGAGTGCTTTGGTGATTCTGACCTGGTGGTACAGCAGTGCTCGGGCACTTGGGATGCAAAGGATGCTAACATGGCAAGCTATCGCTTCCTGGTGCAGCAGATCAGCGGGTATTTCGAAGGTTGCGAGTTCCATCATGTGCCAAGAGCAAGCAACGAAGCAGCAGATGCATTGTCCAAGCTCGGCTCAACAAGGCAAGCAATCCCACCAGGAGTATCGTTGGAGCATATCAAGAAGCCATCCATCGCACCATCCCCAGAGTCCGAGTCCATTTTCATCCCGGAGACGAATCTTGAAGCATTGAAAAAGGCAAAAGAAGTTCAACCGGCCAAACCAGCAACCATGAAGAAGCAGTCAGGCGCTCAGGGTGTCTCGGCAACAACACCAGGGGCTGCCGATTGCGAGCCAGGGGCTGCAGAGGAACAAGAGAAGAGCAAAGCCAGAGGGAAGCGAGTAGAGGCTGCGCTAGAAGGCACAACCTCCGAAGAACCAATGACATCAGAAATTGCCGATTGCAATGATGTAGCTCCAGCTCCAGGTGAGAAGTCGGCACCAGGGGCTGCCGAACGCGTGCTAGGCGCCGCAGTCGGCAGTTCAGAAGCAGAGACAGAGATGGCAGATGTCCAAGAGGCCGAGGTCCAGGAGGCCAACGACCAAGGAACCAAGACACAAGAAGAGGTCTTACCCCAGCATGCAGTGGTAATGGCAGTGGTCAGTGCGCCATCATGGGCACAGCCGATTAGAGATTTCCTAGCAGATGGAGTCCTCCCAGAAGATTTAGCAGAGTCAAGGCAAATCAGCCGCCGATCTTGGGCATACACAATAATCAACAATGAGCTAGTGCGCAAGAGTGCAACTGGCATCCTTCAGAGATGTGTAGAAGAGGACAGAGGCTTGGAGCTGCTCAGAGACATTCATCAAGGTGAATGCGGTCATCATGCGTCTGCAATGGCCATTGTCAGCAAAGCATTCCGACATGGTTTCTACTGGCCGACTGCCCTTGCAGCGGCTGAAAATCTGGTGAAGTACTGCAAGGGTTGTCAGCGTTTCAAGGCAAAAAGTCATCAGCCAGCATCGGCACTGAAGACAATCCCAATAGCATGGCCGTTTGCGGTATGGGGTTTGGACATGGTCGGACCGTTCAAAAGAGCTCGAAGTGGCATGACACATCTTCTGGTTGCAGTGGACAAATTTACCAAGTGGATCGAAGCTAGACCGATCAAGAAGCTGGATGGGCCGACTGCAGTTAGGTTTGTGGCCGACATTGTATGCAGATATGGTGTGCCTAACAGCATCATCACCGACAATGGCACAAACTTTGCGAAGGGTGCACTGGCCCGGTATGCATCTCAACAGGGCATTCGGCTTGATCTCGCATCTGTGGTGCACCCGCAATCAAACGGTCAAGTCGAAAGAGCAAATGGGCTAATCCTATCGGGTATCAGGCCCAGATTGGTAGAGCCGCTTGAGAGGGCACCCGGGGCATGGATTGAAGAGCTTCCCGCAGTACTGTTTAGCTTAAGGACCACACCAAACAGGTCGAATGGATTCACTCCTTTCTTCCTGGTGTATGGTTCAGAGGCAGTCATCCCGTCCGACATCGAGTTCGACTCACCTCGGCATGCCCTGTACACCGAAGAAGAGGCTAGATCGGCACGAGAAGACGACATCGACCTCAAAGAAGAAGCTTGTCTGTTGGCCTTGTCCAGGTCAGCAGTCTATCAGCAGAAGTTGCGGCACTACCACAGCAAGAAGATTCTTCCTCTCGCTTTCCGAGAAGGATACATGGTGCTACGCCGAATCCAGAAGTCAGATGGGCAGCACAAGCTATCCTCACCTTGGGAAGGGCCATTCGTCATCAGCAGAGCGCTCAAGAACAATTCCTATTATCTGATCGACTGCACCAAGGGCACTCGGCACAAGGACACATCAGGAGCAGAGACGGAGTGGCCGTGGAACGCCGAGTTGTTATGTCCGTTCTATAGCTGAGCAGCAGAAACTTATGTAAGCCATTCGGCAAGCAAGCAGTAAAAGTTATCATGCCTCTGAAAATGAGCATTCGATTATCTTCGCATAATTTCATTCGAAGCGCTAGCCTCAATCGGCGACGCGCAGTCATACCCGAGGTATGTATAACACACCCGGGGACTGACCGACTACGAGGCCAAGCGAATAGGCCATCGAGGCACGGGGACTGCGGGCTGGCACTCAACTCGGCACTCAGCTCAAGCGCAAACCGCTAAAAGGTTTGCGGCATTGAGAAGGGTCGTATTTGTGGCAGTCGGCAGTACGAATCCCCGGGAAACAATCCGAAACGCGCCACTAAGGGCATAGTCGATAGCACAAAGTTGCCGAGTGCGCCACGACCCAGGGCATCGGACCTGATAGCACGCAATCGGCGCCTACTGTCGCAGTATCCTTTGCGTTAAATCTTGTCATGTAAAAAAGAAAATACTTATCGAACCTTGGTTGGTAAGCTACCGTTGATCCGATTGCGGACCGCATGACGGCAGCAAGGTGGACACGGTAGACATCCCCAAGTGCAGCCGATAAAGGAAACCGACAAAGACACAAAGTTGATCGCACAAGTAAAAAGCAAAAACCAAGCAATCGGATTGCATCAGAAGGACAGGCCCAAAGCCGAATAAGTTCATTACATCCAAGGCACACCCAGTAGGTGTTGGCAGAATTAAAATTATACCTTACAAACGGACAGTCAAAGGACAAGATAGGATAAAACCGATCCAGTATCGGTAAGCTACAATAAGTAAAACAGTTGATAGCATGACTCAGGCAGTCGGAGGCACTGAGCTAGAAGATGGAGCAGTCGGATCTGATTGCGCTTCAGAAGCTGTGGCACCAGTCTGCTTGGATCGTGGAGATGTTTGAGATGAGTCGCTATCGGAGAGCTCTTCGTCCAGGCCAGGAATGGTAGGAGCGGGGAGCGGGTTCCCTCCCTCGTCGAGATACGGAGTATACTCGTATGGAGAGAACCAGTTTACCATAGTGCTGGCTAGCCGATTAACTTCGGCATAGGTCTTCTCAAGCAGATCGGAGGCGTTCTCTCGGAGGTTGTAAAGTTGGGAGATTTTCACCTGAGGGTACCAGCTCATCACGGTCTGAAGGGCGGTTTCCGCGCCAGTCCGACCGGCAGAGTTCAGCAATACATCGATTCGACGTGGGATGGCCTTCAGGAGAGTCCGAGTCTGCTCAGTGGTAGCATTCGGAGCTTCCCCCTTGTCAGAATCTTCTTCATCTTGTATTTCCCCCCTGTGGATCTCGGCAGAAGAGTCAGCAGTGTTCTTCATCTTCTGAAGTCCGACCTTAAGCTCAGTCGGCGACCACAGCGATTCAGCAATCTTCAGGACGCCGAGCTTGAAGGACAAGGCGATGCCCTTGATAACAGGAATACGGGCTTCGGTGCCAATCAGATATTCATGTCGGGTCCAGACGTTATCTTCACGGTCGCAGGTCCCTCCGGCGGCAACGGTTTCCTCTCGGGACTTGGCAACGGCTGCATTGGCAGCTGCTTCAGACTCGGGCCAGGCTTCTGTGTCACGAAAAGGAAGTATGACCAATAAGATAAGAGAAGAGAGCAATCGGAAAGCGCATAAGGTGCAGGAAACACCCACCGCTAAGGAGGACGTCCATCTCGGTCATTGTGTCGCAGAAGCCTTTGGATCGGCGGCGCAGTCGGGTGGTCTCCTCATAGTTGCGTTTCTCCAAGTCTTCATACTTGGCAACATGTTCATCGCGATCTCGCCGAATAGAATCACGGGCAGCGACTGCTTCATCCTTTTCAGCTTGCAAGGCCTGTCGGGCGGCAACAACAGCATATCTCTCGGCGATGAGGCCATCACCGACAGCCGTCACGGCAGCAATGTCGGCCAAATGTTTTCTCTCAAGGGCGGCCATTTCCGAGCGAAGACCCTGGATAGTACGATTGAGATCGTTTTCTACCCCCTGCAGTCGAGTCGCTTCTTCCTTCGCTTTGGCGAGTGCTGGACCATATTGGTCAAGTTCTGCAGTTAATTCAGCAATTCGGCCCTGAAGGTCATCTACCATGGGAATAGAAGCTAGAAGAGAGCATGAAGATATGAGAACATGTTTAGTCAGAGAGAGGATAGAAAAGGTAGAGAAGTTACCTTTCAGTTTAGTAATCTCAGCCGACTGGTTGTTGACCTGCAGCTGAGCCTGGGCAAGAGTTCGGAGGCTGGCAGTGTATGCATCAAGGAGCTTCTCGAAGACCTCACGTTTTTCTTCCATAACAACCTGTGAGGAACAGCAAGATGGGGTTAGAGACACGGCAGTCAGCAAAAGACATTAAAGATCCGAACCGATTGCAACCAATCGACCCGAATCTCGGGGACTACACCCACTGGGTGCGCTTGCGCGCACCCACCGGAAGAAAAGTTTCCCGATTGAGGAAGGCAAGCGATAAAGCAAAATCAGTTAAAAATCCGAACCGATTGTAACCAATCGGCCCGAATCTCGGGGACTACACCCAGTGGGTGCGCTTGCGCGCACCCACCGGAAGAAAAGTTTCCCGATTGAGGAAGGCAAGCGATAAAGCAAAATCAGTTAAAGATCCGAACCGATTGTAACCAATCGGCCCGAATCTCGGGGACTACACCCAGTGGGTGCGCTTGCGCGCACCCACCGGAAGAAAAGTTTCCCGATTGAGGAAGGAAAGCGATAAAACAAAATCAGTTAAAGATCCGAACCGATTGTAACCAATCGGCCCGAATCTCGGGGACTACACCCAGTGGGTGCGCTTGCGCGCACCCACCGGAAGAAGGGCCTCACGAGCAAAAGAAAGATATAAAGAGAAAGCCAAGAGTTACCGTGTGATGAGAGGTGAGATGTTGGAGGTCCCGGGCAAGGGCGTCGGCAAAATTATTCACCCGGCTCAGAGCAGTCGTCACAGGGTCTTGAGGACGATGCGAGGCGTCAGGCTCGGTGCCGACGTGACGGGCGCGAGAGTACTCGGCCCGGAATTGATCCACCGAGCGCATAAGAATTTCCGAGGCAGAAGAGGTCGGCGTTGACGCTGCAGTTTGAGTAGAGGTGGAAGCAGCGGCAGTAAGGGCCGGGGGCGTCGGCGTCACCTGAGGGCCAGAGGCACCCGATTGTGGCGGCGGCGCAACCGGGCGAGTTGGAGCAGAAGTGACAACGATAACTGGCGGCAAGGTCGTCGTCAGCGGTGGCGCGGATAAGACAACCGACGGCACAGTCTTGGTAATCGGCAGAGCCGACGCCACGGTTGGCGACGGTGTCATCACCACAAGCGGCTCGGACGTGGTAGTTGGGGAAGACGTAGTTGCGGCAGGAGAGGCCGGGTTGGAACGGTGTGGCGGAGATGGGGCAATCAGATCAACCGATTGCGTTCCTCTGTCACCAGGAGCCACCCGGTCAGTGGCATTCTTGGAGGTCTTGGAAGCAAGGGTGGAAGAGGAGGTTTTCTGAGTCGTCGCGAGGCGGGCCTTCTTGGCAGCGCGCTCGGCGTCCTTCGAGGAGCGATGAGAAGCAGTCGGCCGTTTATGAACGGCGGCGGCAGAAGCGGCAGGCGAGATGACGGCGCTGGCACGAACCGGAATGCCAGTGTCGACATCGTCAAGCCCAATCGGCTCCCTGAAGGAAGAAGGAAGAGGAGAATCAGTATCAGGAACAGATAGTAAAATACAGGGCGTAAAGGTAAAGTCATACCCGATTGTTCTCGGTGCGCCAGAGGGCATCCGACATCTTAGAGGGGCGACGTTCAGTGGCGCCTGCGCAGTCGGCCTCCGAGTGATCATCTCCTGGGAATTTTTGCCTTTGCCGGCAGTCGGCGTGACCTTGGCAACCTTGCTGGGAGCCGTACCAGCAGAGGAGCCGGTGGTCGAGGTGCGCTTAGCTGGCACCTTCGGGGGTTTGGCACGAGGAGCTGCATCAGAATCATCAGCCTTTGAGAAACTTTCATCATCGCTCCATTCGGCCAAAAATTGCTCAAGGGAAGGGTCAGGCGTACCCCCTTGAGCCGGCAGCCGGGTGTCGGTCCTTGGAGGATTGGCGGTCTCGGCATCATCGCCCTCGGCGTCCATGGAGTTGGAGGATTCTCCGGAAGACTCGCCATCATCTTCATCATCGTCACCGGACTCGGCGGAGGGTATCTCGCCGTTATATTCGAAGTCGGCGGGATCTTCCTCCGTGCGGTCGGGGGCGTATACGCCAGCTTCCTGACCGTCCTCCATTAGGTCGGACTGAATAAAATGCTGGAAAGAAAATAGAAGTGATCAGAGAAGCAGAGAGAAAGATCAATTGGAAGAAAAAGCATTCGGGACATACCACAGGCGGCTTCTGCTGGCGGGTGAGGTAATCAAGCCCGAAGCGGAAGGGGTCTGGCAATGGGCTAGATGTAATAGCCTTCACTCAGGCGCAGAGATCTTCAGTCTTCACCCGCCACGTGCAGAGCCGAGTGGGATCTCGAAGACCCGACATGTCGCAGAGGCGGTGCACTCAGCACTGCAGGGGGAGAATCCGAGCTTGAAGCCAAGCGGCTACCAGGTCGGTTGAGAGGAGCCCTTCTTGCTCCAGCTGGGCGACCCTAGCAACCTGGTCATCGACGTCGAGGTCTCCGACGCCGTACTTCAGCGACCACTGATGCTTCTCAATCGGCCGGGCGAGGGAGAACTCGGGCAGGTTGAGAAGATCGGGACCTTGGTCGGGTGACTTGACGTAGAAGAATGAGGTTTGCCAGTTCTTGCAGGACTGGACGATCTCGGGACTTTTATACCTCGGCTTGCCGGCTGTGACGAGACAACTACCGCAGTCGGTCATGTCAGTCGGGTACGTTGGCTCGTGGCCTTCGATGGTGGAGGGCACCACAGCTCCTGTCCGGGCGTTATGAGCTCGGAGGTTGAAGAAGCGTTTCCAGAGGGCGATGCTCGGACGGCAGCCGAGGTACCCCTCGCAGAGTGTCACGAACCCCGAGAGGATCATGATGAAGTTGGCCGCGAGATGATGGGGTTGCAGTCGGTGGAAGTCAAGAAATCCGCGGAAGAACGAGCTGGCAGGAAGGCCGAATCCACGCTCGAAGTGAGCAAGGAACACGACCCTCTCGCCAGCGCGTGCGCTGGGCACGACCTCGGCCTTGCCAGGGATGCGCCACTCGACCTCCGCGGGCATCTTCCGGGCATGGATCAGGGACTGGACAGCGTCGGCGGTGTCCTGAGAACCCCTCCAGCACCCGCGGCTCGCCTGTGACACATCTCGCCGGGGCGCCATGGTTTTCGCAGACAAGAAGAAAAGGAGAGAAACAGAGGGAGGTGGAGCACGAAAGCGGCGGTGAAGAGTCGCTGCGGAGGCGGCGGAGGCGGCGTGGCCGGAGCAAATCCAAGGCACAGAGGTTCGCGGCAGAGAGTTTCGCGTGGAGTAGCAATGGAGCAGAGGGGAGGGAGCTCGAGGTTGAAGATGGCGTCTGAGGAGAAGGAAGAGGTGAAGTCTCCCCCCGTGGCTTATATGGGCGGCGGGGGGGGGGGAAGTGGGATACGTCTACGGCTGTGTGGCTCGGTGTGGCCTAGGGCACAGGAAAGGCAACCGGCAAGCCAGCGCAAAGGATCCGGGCGCAAAAGGCGAGGCGTGCGACGTGGGGGTCAGGCCCTGCAGTTATGTCAAGTCGTGCGTGGGTCGTGGGTCCCAGCTCATTGATCACATCCTGGAAGAATCGGAGGTAACCGTTGGAGAGAAATCGGCAAAGGGTGTTTCGCCAGAAAAGAAAAGACACGAGCTGGGAACAAAACAAACCCAATCGGACGAGAAGCTTGGTCAGCCGAGTGTGATCTCCGAGTCGGCTAACGAGCTCGGAACGACACACCCGATGAGGCCATAGCAGTCGGAGGATGTCAAGAGAGAGATTAAAAACTGCAAAGGCCCCGCGGTCAAGTGACCGTGGGACCCTTACAGCTTTAGGGGCTACTGTCGGGGGACTAGTACCCGGGTAGGCTAACCCAAGCGGACGTAACATTTCAAGACAAGGATGGACCGATTGGGCCGCAGCTGGGCCGAGCTGGGCAGGTGTACGACCGATTGCTCCAAGGCAATCAGCCGTATCAAATGCCAGCAGTCGGCCCAGGCGCAATCGGTCCACCCTTTCCTTCACCAAGACAATCATCCGATTGGTCGGCATCTGGTCCGAGGTTGATACCTAGCAAGCCGATTGCCCAGAGCAATCGACCTCGCCAGGAACCACCAGTCGGACCAGGCGCAATCGGAACTACCTAGCACCCAGTCGGGGGTATGATTACGAGGTCATAAATACCATATCCCGAGATATCTGGGTGGCAGGAAGGCCAAGTCACGTCGAGGATTTACTGGAGATACGGTGTCGACCTCCCCGCCGATTCCGCGGACAGGCCGACAAGACCATACTCCCTAGATCCACTGTTCATCCCTACATCCTACAAGTCTATAGCATGGGCCGCCGCTCGTAGGTCCCGGGTCACCCGGAGAGGAGCAGTCGGTGGGCCCAGGCCGATTAGAGGATGACAGCTGGGTCCATTCGGCAAGGAAGTTACCGAAGTATCCTGGGCTCACACTATAAGAGCCAGGGTACCCCTCCTGCGCGAGGGACGACTCATCCTAGATCACCATTTACTCACTTTCCCCATAGTTCGTTCATCTGCTTGTAGTTACTCTCCAGGGACGCAGGAGAGAGCCTTGCCCACGGCGGCGGCTCTCACCTTCCCCTAAGGAGATAGAGAAGCAGAGGTTGTAGCCAGAGCATTGATATATAAGAGACAAGCAGGAGTAGGGGTGTTATCTCTCCGGAGAGCCCCGAGCCTGGGTACATCTTGGTGTCCTCCACCGTGTTTGTGCCCAACCCGATTCCGGCACCATCGACATTCTCTCCCTCGCGTCTTCCCCTCACTTTAGCCATCCCATGGCATCTGGTGTTACATATCGACGACAGCGTGAGAGGCTGGACCGTGCTGTATCTAATGAATCGTGGATGAACTTACATCCACTATCTATGCTAATCAACCTGGAGCTTGGGAAATCGGATCACAGGCCGATTTGTCTGGACACAAAATATCTTGTTGGAGTAGCTGAAAGGCGATCCAGCTCGGGGAAGAAATTTGAGGCCCGATGGCTAGCTGAAGATACGGTGGAGGAAATTGTCAAAACCGCATGGCATAAAGCTGGAGCTAGTGGAGTCTTTCCTATTAGCAAGCTAAAACTGGACTCAGTTCATCGAGACTTGCACGCTTGGGATCGTCGTTGACGAGGGGGTGACCCCACGACTCCTATGGATGAGCCTACCCGGTGTACCCAAAGACAGAAGGCACACGAAGACCCCGCCTGGGCCCAGCCTTGGCCCACTAGTGGCACCGACGTAGGAGTCCGCGACTCATAAGGAAGGTGCAAACTTGCCGTACGGAACAAGATCATGGTTAGGAAACATCATCTGTAATCCAGGACAGACTCCCCGAGACCTAGTCTAGTATATAAAGGCTAGGAGGGGAGACGTCGAGATCAAGCAATACACAATCTGTAACCCTAGCCTTGTGCGCACTAGCCTTGGCTCCCCTGTAATCGCCATCTCCAATCAATAACATCGAGCAGGAACATATCCTCCTGTTAGCCGACGAGCTATCGTCCAACCTGTGCCTCTCATGACTAACCCAGGGTCCCTGACCATGGGATTTGCCGGGGTACATCCCCGTCAATTGGCGCTGTCTGTGGGAACTACACAGGTTGGAATTACGATCTCGGCGGTTCCGTCTTCTGCAAGCCACAACTCAAGAGCAAGAACCAGATGCAATCCACCCGAGGAATTAAAGATCACGGCGAATATCTCTGCCGCCCCAGCAAGATCGCTCAGCCTGCAGCCGTGTCAAGACCAATACTACGGTGGCAACCGAGCCCACCGCCAGCGAAGGAGAACTCGACGACCAACAGAAAAGCGCGAGGGTTCCACACGGAGGTCCCGATCGACAAAATACAGCATGAAGAAGAGGACTTGCCGACCACTCGACGACCCACCGCCACCCAGGCACCCGCCGCACAACAAGACACCGACTCCGAGATCGAGATCAGCGACCGCCAAGATCATCGCCAACAAGGAAGAAATCGACGACTCAGAAGACAGGCGCGAGGATCCTACGAAGAGACCGCACTCGACGAGTCGAACTATACAGCCACGCGCTCGCCGACCACTCGACGACCCGCCGCCCGCCAGGACAGCGACTCTGAGACTCAGACCGGCGAATACTATGACCCAGATCGAAGGCCAGACGAATTCGTCAATCTCATAAGGAACCAGAATCTAAGCGAGGGGATCGAAATTGACCCGCGAGCTCACGAGCACCCAGCGGATCACGCGCTGTTCTTCCGAATCTCAAGGAGGAAACGGCATGCCGGATCCAGCAAGCTCACGGTCAGGGAACAGCTAGAAGGACCCTGCATGATCCACTGCTTCGAAGACAACTGGGGAAACATCAGATCGAGCCACACTCTGGGAGACTGCCGCCTGTTCAACGAACTCGCCGACAGCCTCAAGGAGGAAAAACAACAAGAAGCCAAGCGCGCCCGACGAACCGAGCAGTCGCCCACTCAAGGGCAGGTGTACACGATCCAAAAAGGCAAAGTATCGCAAGCCCAACAGGACGCCTACACCCTGCAGGCCAGAGCAGCCGAGAACCTAAACACAGTCGAAGTCTACCAGCTACACAACGCAGGAACCAACATCATGTTCTCCCAGAGCGATCACCCGCCTGCAGTCCCAAGGCCGGGGCACACACCCCTGGTACTCGACGCCCAAATTGGAGGCTACGACATGGACAGAATCTTCATGGACGGAGGCAGCAGCATGAACATAATCTTCATCAACACCCTACGCAAGATGCTGATACCACGATCAGTATGGAAGAAATCAAGCACCGTGTTATACGGAGTAGTCCCAGGAGAAGCAGCTACTTCCCTTGGACTAATCGAGCTCGAAGTCGTCTTTGGCAGCAGACGCAATTTCGCAAGACACACCCTCGAGATCAAAGTACTCGATTGGCAATCACAGTATCATGCCATATTGGGACGTCCAACGTTCGCACAATTCATGGCGATTCCGCACTACGCCTACCTCAAACTCAAGATGCCAGGATCCACGCGCGTCATCACAACCAACGGGAGCTTCATCAAATCAGACAAATGCGACCGCGATTTCCACAAAGTCTCCGACACCTTCGGAGCCGAGAAAGAACTCACAGAAATAGCCATGGCGACAGACAAAAGCATCTTTCCACTAGCAAGCCGAAGCGAGTCAAAAGAGTATGGACAGGACTTCAAGATCGACAGCGACACGGTCAACCACCAGGTGCACCCGACGGACTCAGAAAAGGCAGGCCGCCCCAAAACGCCCTTCGGCCTAAACAACGCAGGAATAGTACACCAGCGAATGACGCAATCATACATGAGAAACCAGATCGGTGGAAACATCTAGGCCTACATAGACGAGATCATCACCACAATCAAAGAACTCAGACCAGAAGCAGACACAGAGGATGACAACACAGGTGAACCAGCACAAGATGCAGCCGCAAACCCAATAGTTAATGAAGAAGCCAACAACACAGTCGAGGAGCCAGAGCCACCAGCACCCGAGGACCCATCTTGGAGAGAGACACTACTCAGGCTCCTAATCGAAGGCACCCTACCGCAGGATGTCGCAGAAGCCAAACGCAACAGTCGGCGCTCCAAAACATTCACAGTAATCAGCGGAAAACCCTACAAGCAAAACATTTCCCAGGTCCTACAAAAATGCATAGATGAGGAAGACGGCAAAACCCTACTACTGGAGATCCACGAAGGCACCTGCGGGCACCATGCCTGCAGTCGAGCACTCGTAGCAAAAGCCTTTCGAGCAGGACTCTACTAGCCAACAGCCATGAGAAACGCAGAGGACATCCTGCGGCGTTGCATCACCTGTCAAAAATTCGCCAGCAGACCGCACGCTAGAGCATCAGAACTCAAGACCATACCACCATCATGGTCGTTCGCCACCTGGGGACTCGACATGATGGGCCCACTCAAAAAATCATCAAGGGGAGGAAGAACCCACCTGCTAGTAGCAGTCGACAAGTTCACCAAGTGGATCAAAGTAGTGCCCATCACCAGCTCCACAGCCCTCACGACAGTGAATTTTATCAAATCAATCATCTTCAGGTTCGGGGTGCCGCACAACATCATCACGGACAACGGTACGAACTTCACAGCGGCAGAATTCCAGAACTTTTGCGAAGAACTGGGTGTCAAAATCAACTATGCATCAGTCGCACACCCGCAATCCAACGGCCAGGTGGAAAAAGAAAATGTCCTAGTATGCGGAGGGCTCAAAAAGCGGCTCCTTGCACCACTCGAGCAGGCCGCAGGCAACTGGGTAGAAGAACTCCTTGTAGTACTATGGAGCCTGCGCACCACCCCTAATACCGCAATCCAGTACACACCTTTCTTCATGGTGTACGGGTCGGAGGCAGTACTACCACATGACCTCAAATTCGGGGCACCTCAGATCTCGGGGTACGAAGAAGAAGAATGTAACAGCCCAGTTTTCACAAAAATTAAAATTTTTGTTTTCGGTGTGAATTGTTTGATTGTCTGATTTGTTTGCGGTGTTTGCATCCCCGATTTATCGATCGACGATTATTTCCCCCCTCTTATCTCGTATCGGACGGAGACCGACCCTTGCCACCCTGACACTCGACATTTGCGACACCGGGTTTCACCCGATCACCGTCGCGAAAACCGCACGAGACCAGCCGCAGCCAACGGAACGAAAAACCACGTTTAATAATTAAACGGGTTATTTTTATAGCACGCCGGAAAGTGTTCTCGTAACGGTTCCAGCGCGAGGTGAACGCCGCTGGCTCGACGCGCTGATCGCGCGTTTTGAAGTTTTACCCGAATCGGAGGTCCTGCGGACCCCTGGCGGTCAGAAACGTGAGCAACGCCCGCGCGAGAGAAAATCCGGGGATGTTTTTGCAAACTGCCAGCCACCGGGGCTATATAAAGACCCCCACACTCCCACCCCTTTCTAGGGTTTCCCTAGCCACAAAATAGACAGCCACCAGCACCCAGATCTGGAAAAATATCCCCAATTTCCGTAACCCTAGCTCCACCAGATCTGGAAAATTGCCCAATTCGTCCTGGACCGTCAGATCCGGAGATCCGACGGCCCGAGAGCGTTCCACGTCACCCAGCCACCAAGCCGCCCGAGCTCCTCCTCCAGCCCGTGGACCACGCACCCGCCGCCTCCACCTCCGGCCGCCGCCGGCTGCAGCCGCTGCGGGCGCCGTCCTTGCAGGTCTCCTCCTGCGCCACCCTCCTCTCCTTCTTCCCTCCTCTCACCTCTGTCTTCTCCCTCTCTTTTGTGCAGCCAAGCCGCCGTGAAGCTCGCCGCGCCATGGGAGCACCTCGGCCCTGCCTCGAGCTTCAAGCCGCCGCCCTTGGACCCGCCGGCGACCTTGCCCTGCCGGATCCGCCTCCCAGCGCCCCTTCCAGCCCTCACCGCACCGCCGCGGCCCTCCTGGCTCCTCTCCCCTCGCCGGCGTAGGCCAGCCGCCGGCTCCGCCCCGGCCGTCGGCCTCGACCTGGAGAGGACGAGCCGCGCGACCCTGCTCGTCTCCCCCGTGGGCTGGCGCGCCCCTGGCGGCCCAGCAGGTTGAGCCGGCCTCCCCTCCTCCACGGCCCATCGCGCGGCCAGCCAAGCTGCCACCAACCGCCTCCAGCCGGCCTGGGCCAGGCCCAAGGTGAGCGCCCTTTTTTTTTCATTTTTTCGCTGTTGCTACTGTTGGGCCCAGTAGCTTTCGGCCCAGACGGTAGTTTTTTTCTTTTTCTATTTATTTTTTTGCAGATTGTATTGTTTTTATTGCGGTGCCCGTATCTTTTAGCTCGTAGCTCGGATCGCGACGCGTAAAACATGAAAGTTGCTTAGATTTTTGTGTAGATTAATAATTTGTGCTTCTTTGCCATGTTTGACTTTGTTTACATGTTGTTTGACTGCTAATTACACTGCTTGCCACTGAAACTGTAATTGCCGTAACTTTTTAACCGTTGCTCTGATTAAAATGTTTCTTATGTGTAACTTGACTAGAATTGCATGTAGATTGTGTTTATGCTGCTCTTGCTTGCTAATAAAAATAATAAAATATTGTTTAGGAAAAAACAGTACCAAATTCCATTTTTATCATGGGGTCCGCTATAGTTTGCCATGTGTAGGTTTTACCCCCACTTAAATTGACTAGATTAGATAGTTTATTTATGCTTCATCTCTTGAAATGTTTGTGTGCTATGCCATGCTTGAGTGAGATGCCATGTTAACAACCTTTGTTGATCACCTGTAGCTAAATAACTTGAACCCTTGCTAAATGTGCGGTATCGTCGTGTGTGACGAGTACTCCACTTAACCTGTTAGTAACCGCTCTCGACGGTAGGTGCGATGTCTCGTGTTGCCGCCTTATTGATGCTTGCTCGTGTTTGCCTCGTAGTAATAGATGCTTGCTCGTTGATTGCTTTCCAGTGTTTACCCTCTTGTGTGCTTCCGCGGGTACCTCTCAGAGACGATGCGAGCTTGCGATCCACTACACCTTCGGAACCCGACTTATCAACAGGCAAGGACTATACATTACTTATGATCCATTCTATTTCAACCAGCGGTTTGCATGCTAGTCTAGGATAGGTTCGATGTTTGATCCTACCACATGTTTACAACCTCTTTCAAACCGATACAACCATGTCCCCTCCCAGCAAACCTTGTACTGCTATGTTACTATTGCTCGTTGCTCAGCCCCTGCTTAGTATGCATGCTTAGGATGCTACGATGTTACCCTGTTACTCCTTGGTTTGGGATATCACATTATTATATTGTTGTTGATGATATGATTATTATAAATGTTGACTATATTCGACGAAGGATGGAAGGTCTAGGCTATCCCGCCCCGACGCTTTGTTCCATTCGAGTCACCTAGGATCCGAGTTCCGGGTATTGGTTTTAAGACTGAGCGTGCCTAACCGCGTGTGGGATTTTATGGGGTCCCCTTTTCTTACCTACCTAGCTTAAAACATTTCTAGTGGTGGCCCAAGCTGATTTACCATTTGAAATCGTGTGTGTGCTGGTCGGCCGCCAGTTGTTTACCAACCAACCTGGACCAGTGAGGACATAGTTCCCTTGCTGGCCCACCTTGTCCGGCTGAGGACCCGGTGTCCCATGTGTGATTAACCGGATATCCAAACCTGCGACAGACGGTAGAGACCAGATCGAGAGCGCGGCCGGCTCCTGAGATGGATGTCGACTCACCGGGGGCCACCCGGATTTGTTCGTTGTTAGCTAGAGGGACCTGTCGTTTCGGATCTCTTGGATCTAAATCATAAAATGGTTGCCTGTGATGGGTAGCAACTGAGAGAGATGGGCGTGCGTGCGGAGCCTTGTAATGGGCAGTTGGTACACCCCTGCAAGGTTAAATCTTTTCGAGAAGCCGTGTCCACGGTTATGGACGACTTGAGACCTACTCCTTGTTCATAGACAACAACAACCGAGATAATCTTAATATAACTTGATCAACGTGTGTGTGTGCCTTGACTGCTTCTTCTTCGTCGGGATGCGAAGAGGAGGACAAGGATAGGATAGGTGTTATGGTTGCGTAAGTAGTTGATAGAAAGACTTGTTGGAGGCGATTCCTCATCGAATGCTTGGCTTCTTATCTTACTCTCTAGATCGTTATCCACTTCATAAATGCTAGTGCGTCAGCAACCTCACCACTTACCCCTTCCTTACCGTAAACTACTAGTTGTCCTAGAATGACGAGTGATGAAGTCCTTGCTGGGTCAGATGACCACTACAGTTGGATGCTGAGTACCTCTGTACTCATGATAGTACCCCCAAACTCTTTTCAGGGTTCTTGATCGACAACAGGTATGGTGATCGACGTTTCACGTGGAGAATCGACGACGACTAGTTAGGCGGATCCCGGCGGAGGGCCTGGACCCGTGTGGTTATGGGATCGATGTTTTTCTCTTTGCCACTAGGCATTTGTTTGTAGTCTGTACTCAGACATGTATCTTCCGCTGTTGTATTGTATTTGAGGCAGTTGTATGCCGATTGTATGAGATGTTGTATCCTTGTATTTGTAATGTTGTGATATCATGTTGGAAATCCGGGGCGTATGTCTTTGTCATATGTCGCGGTGGGACCGATATGTGCTTCGTCCCCGGATCTGGATGGAAACAACTAGATCTGGAACAGTACCGCATATCGGGCCTTACAAAGAAGCAGAAGAAGCACTGCAAGATGACAAGGACACAACAGACAAAGCAAGGGACACAGCCCTAGCAAGGTCAGAGGGGTACCAGGACAAACTGCGCACTTACCAAAGCAGCCGCCTGCGTACCAGAACCTTGAACAAAGGCGACTTTGTCCTACGGCTCATACAAGAGAAAGTCCACAAGCTTGCCCCCCAATGGGAAGGACCGTTCATAATCACAGAAGTCATAGGAGGAGGCGCCTATAGACTGAAGAACCCGAAGACTGACGAGGACGTGGGAAATCCATGGAACTTAGCGAACCTATGCCTGTTCTACCCATAGTCTCCACCAGTCATGCTCATCTGGCAGCTCATGTAAACCGTCGACGCAATAAAATGAAGTTGCCCAAATACTACCACATCAAAGCACTCGAGGGCTCGAGTACAAACTCCCCCCGAGAGACGCTGTCGTCGCTCACGCGATCTTTACCCAAAGCACTCGGGGGCTCGAGTACAAACTCCCCCGAGAGACGCTATCGTCGCTCACGCGATCTTTACCCAAAGCACTCGGGGGCTCGAGTACAAAACTCCCCCCGAGATACGCTATCGTCGCTCACGCAATCTTTACCCAAAGCACTCGGAGGCTCGAGTACAAAATTCCCCCCGAGAGACGCTATTGTCGCTCACGCGATCTTTACCCAAAGCACTCGGGAGCTCGAGTACAAACTCCCCCGAGAGACGCTATCGTCACTCGCGCGATCTTCACTCAAAGCACTCGGGGGATCGAGCACCACCTCCCTCCGAGAAATGCTCACGCAGTCCTAAACTTAAAGGGCCCAAGAAAAAAAACACCCAACAGGCCCCACCTGCTGAAAAACTGCTCGGAAGACATGGCCACAATCAGATGGAACAAAAAGCACTCTGAAGAAATATGGACGGAGCGCAGGATGCAGACAATTCTTTAGTCTTCACCTGATCGCCAACGATCACCCGGGGGCTACTCCCATCGGGAGCGCTGCCGCGCACCCGGTAAAAGAGAGAAAATAATGGAAGAGCGACAAAGGAAACAAATCTCAGCCTATGCTCGACTCTCCGACTCAAACGTAGCCTCGGGGGCTACTCCAATCGGGAGCGCTGTCGCGCACCCGACAGAACCCACAGTGCAAAGTTTTGATGGACTCGAAGATAGCTCTCGATCGCAAAGGACTCGAACACAGCTCTCGGTTGCAAAGGACTCGAAGACAAACTCCATTGCAAGGGCTCAAGCACAGTTCGCATCACAAGGACCCGAAGATCATTCTCAGTACAAAAAGATTCAAAGTACATTGGATAGAAGGCAACTCTGATTACTCGAAGGCAATCCTCATTACATGGAGAACTAACCTAGTTACAAAAGACGCAAGCAGCCAATAAAGCCTACAACATCAATCACCCAAAGAATTATGACTTGTACATGTGTGCCCTTGCTGGGATGATTGGCACTAAGACAGCGAGCATCATCACAGACAAAGGAGGAGTCGAAGCAGCAGGCTCATGATGTCAATGACATAACAAAAGGTGAACCTCGACTTATTTGCGGAGCAGTTGAAGACGATGCTCCACCAGCTTCTTCTCCTGCTCCACCAGCTTCTTCTCCAGCTTCACCCGAGCTGCCGATGAAGATGACGTCGCTGCCTCCAGTTCTACAAGGTTGCCTTGTGCACCCGCTTGGTTGGTGGCTTGACGTCGAGGTCCACTTCAGAGCCGGAGGAGGAAGAAGTTGAAGACGGCTCAACATCAGCACCCGAAGAGTCGCCGGAGGAGGAAGCAGTCGAAGGCACAGGCGTAGGACTTCTCGACCTGCCGGAACCATCGCTGCTTGTCTCCTGGTAGTACGGATCCATGCGATTGCCGCTCGAGTCAAAGGCGTGGATGATAAGAGTATCTTCGCCATCAAAGCGGAAACAGAGGGTATCACAATCACGCAAGTTCAAGCGTCGAGCAAACGATTTCCAACCAAAGCCAAGAAAAATCAAGCGGGAACTATCGATCTCCAACTTAACATAAGAAGGAGATCGAGTGCACCCTTGAAGACTAAGCAGCAAGCCATCAAGACTATGCTCAGAAACAAGGGCAGAAAATGCAGAAGGAAGCAGAATACGAGCAGCGTTCCGTCCATGGACGCGCAGGAGGAAATCATAGCGCCAAAAACCCTCCTACGAAGAAGAGGAGGAAGGCGTCGACGGTGCACCAGGACGACCACCGCGAGAACAACGCGGAGTACGACCACCGCGACCACGGCGAACCCGGCCGCGGCTGGCCATACCTGCACCTCGTTTTGGCCCCATGAGAAGATGAAGAAGAGGAGCTAGAAAGGCAGAAGACGAACACTACTGCCAGATGAAGAAAAGGGGTCTATTTATAGCACAAGCCCAAGAGCACGCAGAAGCCCAGACGACGGAAGCAATTAATTCAAAGACCAAGCATTCCGGGCGATTCGAACTCCGAGACAAAGATGCATTCACACGGGCGGCATTGTGCGCTGGACGCGTCAAATCTCGCGCATTTTCAATGCGCGCATCCATAAACTCAACAGGCGGCTGCAGCACGACACCAAGAGCCACCATTATGACCGGTCATGAAGACATGACGGTTAGCAGCCAGAGCATCTTTGACGGTCCTCCATTAAGGAGATAGTTATCATCACCAATAAGAGGTAAATCAATGGAGCAGCGAGCAAAAGATACAGCTTGAAAGCACCGTTTTTTACATGGTTTAAATACATTTTTTCAAATATATCTAACTCCCATCGGGAGCGTACCCACCCATGAGAGTTTTGGGTGCTCCCTCACCTAGAAGTAAAAACGTGCTCGAGTGATTACTCGCACCCATGAGAGTTTCGGGTGCTCCCTCACCTAGAAGTAAAAACGTGCTCGAGTGATTACTCGCACCCATGAGAGTTTTGGGTGCTCCCTCACCATGACAGAAGATAAGCATACCTGCACTCGCTAGATCGAGCAGTCCCAGAGTATCAGGTGCTCCCTCACCCCGAGAGCAAAACGATACTCGAGTGATTACCCGCAAAACTCTATGTACTCGAGTACTCGACGACCTCCCGAGCAAATACTCCTCTACGATCACTCGGCAAAGCTCCGCGAGTGACCGCTAAAACAACTCACTTGATTGTTTATTCCAAGTGGGTGCATTATCTACTAGGCTCCGTGCCTCAATAAAAATATATATTCCTGGAACACGATACACTGTGCCCAGATGCCACGCAAGCTTAGCGTGTAGGTAAGACCCCGCTGCGCAGATCGGCCGGGCTGGGACTTGCCGCAGAGCGATTTCACTCCCAACCTTTTCCATGCGCTTGCATGATAGAAAAAGCCGGGCGGACGCGCCTAGGCTACGAAATTTACTGGCGGCAATTGATCACTGTAAGACCTGCAGCGGCATGACTTTTTCTTGACACCAGTGTTCCAAGCTCATGTCGAGGGACATGAGTTTGATTGGGCTACTGCGGTTTTTTCCACTAGTGCAATTCACCAAGGCTCGACCAGTCGACTCCTTGGGCCCTTTCAGCTTAGCATCCCTCGAAACAGGATTTGACATGGCCCCAGACTACCAGGGACCCGCGGTTGAACCGTGCATACATCAAAATGACGCAAGAATGGACTCGAGTCCCTGCGCACCTCTTCAAGTCCCCCAGGCACTTGGGGGCTACTGACGAGGGGGTGAACCCACGACTCCTATGGATGAGCCTACCCGATGTACCCAAAGACAGAAGGCCCACGAAGACGCCGCCTGGGCCCAGCCTTGGCCCACTAGTGGCACCGACGTAGGATTCCGCGACTCATAAGGAAGGTGCAAACTTGCCGTACGGAACAAGATCATGGTTAGGAAACCTCATCTGTAATGCAGGACGGACTCCCCGAGACCTAGTCTACTATATAAAGGCTAGGAGGGGAGACGTCGAGATCAAGCAATACATAATCTGTAACCCTAGCCTTGTGCGCACTAGCCTTGGCTCCCCTGTAATCGCCATCTCCAATGAATCACATAGAGAAGGAACGTATCCTCCTGTTAGCCGACGAGCTATCGTCCAACCTATGCCTCTCATGACTAACCCAGGGTCCCTGACCATGGGATTTGCCGAGGTACATCCCCGTCAGTCGTGTCCTCAAGGAGCCGCGAGCTAGGCTGCGACATAATCAACAAGAGCTGGAAACCTGATGCGGGTGCCCCCCACGCCAGAAATTTGCTTCAAGTAGAAGGAGCTGTCCGTTCTGATAGAAAACTTGCTGGAGCAAGATGAGGTCTATTGGGTACAACGTGGAAGAGTCAGCTGGTTACGGAGAGGTGACCGGAATACCTCATTTTTCAGAATTTTGCGTCTGGGAGAAGTCGCAGAAATCTTATCAAAAAATTGAAAAGAGAAGATGGAACTATTGCTGAAGGAAATGACCTGGTAAGGCCGATAATCCATTCTTACTTTCAGACTCTATTTACTTCTGATCAAGCTAAAACAGACTCGGACATTTTGGCGGCTATCAACCCTTCAGTTAATGATGCAATAAACACTTTCCTGAATGCCGAGTATACACGTGAAGATGTGCGAAAAGCGTTGTTTCAGATTGGTGATCTAAAGGCCCCTGGTCCGGACGGACTACTCGCCATCTTTTTTAAAAGATTTTGGCATATAATTGGGGATGAAATGTCTCAGGAGGTTTTGTATGGGGGTTTGGTTATCCTTGCGCATCCTCGACCCATGGTACGTGAGGGTACTCTATATATTCCAACCCTGCCAGAGGTTAGCGATCCATCTAGTAGCTAGAGTTCTCAACTATTTTTTGTAGTTTTTTGAAAATATAAGCACAGTTTGCCCAAAATACGACACCTATCACTAATAGGCTCACGATCCTGTCACCAAAAGTCCAAACATTACTCAAATCAATACCTCAAAACTATTACAAGTTACTACTACACTTATAATAGCAACCTCAATTACATACTCATGCAAGACACACAACTCAGTGCAACAAACCAACTCTCTAAACAACATAAGCATGATAACTCAAGAGAGTTCCAAAAGCAACTACCTAAATAAAAGCTCTTAAAAAGATAAGCATGAAAACTAAGAGCTAGGCATGACATCAACTACAAAAAGATAAAGAACACACACAAAAAAGATATGCATGCAAACCTATGTTGTGTTCTAAGGTGGAGTGGAGCGTGTTTCTCTCCCAAAAAATGAAGGCTTGGGTACAACTTGTTATTAACAGCAAGCAAAACTAAAAAACTAAAAATCAAAGAACAAGACGCTCCAAGCATAGCACATAACACATGAAGAGATAAAAATATAGCATGGAGAAGGACGAAGTGATGATTATTGATGGAGAAGGGGATGCACGGGGGCATCCCCAAGCTTAGACGCTTGAGTCTCCTTGGATATTTCTTGGGGTGCATGGGGGCATCCCGAAGCTTGATCTTTTGACACTCCCGTATCTTCTTTCATCATCTTCCTTCACATACTTGAAAACTCCCTTCATACGAAACTCGTCATAAGCTGATTAGAGTGGTTAGTACCCTTAAATAAATAATTTTTATCCACTGGAAATAAAGTTTTTCAGGAAGAGATATTGTTTCTCAAGATTGCCAAAAAGTTTTTGCAAAGAAAAAGCAAGCTTAAGATTTGCAAAATGATGAAAACGCAAAACGTGGCTGGATCTGTGACAAATAGACCAACAGGTAGTAAATAATTTTTTCGGGGTACTTCTGCAACTCAAATGAAAAAACTCAGAATAGACGTTAGAAATCCAATTTTATGGAACATACTGTCAAAAAATTCAGATCAAAACGATGATCTGGTGATTTATGATGATTTTTTCCGTCAAGCAGACATAATCTATTTTTGGACAGCATGTCACAAATTTTGAACATTCTTGCAATCGGAGGCTAAAACTTGCCACAAAGCTTGAAAATAAAGATACAATGATGTTGCTACAGTAGTAACAAGCATCAATACCACTAAAACTGAAAGTAAAAACATTTTGGGTTGCCTCCCAATAAGCGCTTTCTTTTATGCCTTTTATCTAGGCATGATGCAAAAAGATCAAGTTTTATCAACTCCAAAAGAATAACTTGCCCGTGTAACAGACTCATAAGGTAACTTAATCTTTTTTCGAAGGAAGTGTTCCATTCCCTTTTTGAGGGGGAATTGGAATCTAATGGTCCCTTCTTTCATATCAATGATAGCACCAACAATGCGGAGAAAAGGACATTCCAAAATAATTGGACATAAGGGATCACACTCAATGTCCATAACTAGAAAATCAACGGGAACATAATTATCATTGACAACAATAAGAGCATCATCAATCCTTCCTAAAGGTTTCTTTACGGAAGAATCAACAAGACGAACACCAAAAGAACATGGATCAAAAGGTTTCAATTCAAGCATATCATATATTCTTTTCGGTAAAACGGAGGTACTAGCTCCAACATCACATAAAGAAAAGCAGGAGAAATTATTCATTTTGATTTTTACCATAGGATCCCAACCATATTCTAGTTTTCTAGGAATAGAAACTTCTAACTTAAGTTTCTCCTCCCTAGCTTTGATAACAGCATTAGTAATATGCCCGGTAAAGACAATGTTAAGTGAACTAGTGTGGGGGTCTTTAGCAATTCTTTGCAGAAAAGTGATTGCTTCAGAAAGACTACAGTTATAAAAATCAAGATCACTATCATTAATTAAAGTGGTGGTGATGTCATCTAAGTTCATTCTCTTGGCGGTCTCTAAATTCAGGGGAACTTCTTGTCGTAAAGTTGAGGTATTAGCATCACCATTAATAGGTCCATTGGGACTAGGGATGTGATGGGTGCTAAAAGTTTTGATATCCTCAACAACCTATATAGTATCAATAGTAGTGTGTGTAGGAAGGCTCGTAATTCTATCTTCCTCTTCTTTTTCTCTAGCCCATCTATCCTTAAGTTTGGCTAGCATTCTAATATTCTCATTAATTTGCACTTGAATAGCATTCATGGTTGTAGTTTTCCTTTCCTCAAGGGGAGAAGTTATAATTTTAAGCATCTCTACATCATGAGCTATATTGTCTACCTTCAAAGAGAGACTATATAGTTTTTCTAATTTCTCCTCTACACTCTTGTTGCAGGCTTTTTGAGAAGTGATAAAGTCCTTAAGCATGCTCTCTGTAACACCCTCAGTGCCATGTAACAATAATCACTTTGGCTAATGACAATTACTATTCCTAATCATGTCTGGATCATCTTTGCATTTGATCATTTCAAAAATTCCCTTTGGTTGCTATTAAAATAATGTGTTAAATCAATCTTGTCCAAAAATTGTGCAACCAATTTTGTTAAATGCATAATAATCAGTGGACCATGCCAATGTGGTTATGGTAATTTATTAAGCTATTGAATAATTCAAACAATTCCAAGCAGTGCCAAAACAACCCTTTTCACACATTGCATATCCAAAAGAAATCCTAAATGAATTTATTTCTCAACCAAACTTTTTGTGGCACTACTATAAAGTGTAACATTGATGTAGCAACAAGTTTCACCTTTTTCAAAAATCATTTGGGTGCCAACCAAAATAGAACAGGAATGAAAGTGTAAGCGAAAAAAGAGAAAATAAAAAATATCTATCCTACGCCCGGGGAAAAGCCCAAATGAGCCCAGCCCACCCACACGCCCTCCATCTTCAACCTCCTGTTCACCACGGGGGTCGTGGCGCGCATCCCACGGCCAGAAGCCGCCATGCCGCCGTGGCGGCCATGCAACTTCCGCCGGCGAGGGTAAGTACCCCCCACACCCCTCGGAACCCTAGCCCCCTCCCCTTTCTCCCCTGTGGCTCGTCCGAGCGCCGCCGTGGGCACGCCGTTGTCACCAGCGCGACCACCCGCCTCCCCAGGCCGGGCGGGAATGTCCAGGAGGAACCCCACTCTCTACTACATCTCCCTCGCCGACGAACACGAGCTCATGGACACCGTACACCAAGAATCGAGCCGCCTCCTCCGCCACAACTGCCGGCCGTCCACGACGAATTCGTCATCCTCTGAGCCCCTCCGGCCGCCTCGAGCCCTCCTCTGAACCCACTATAAGCCGCCGCGCATTATGCCAATGTTAGTTCATCAATTTGGCCTCTCCCTCGTCATTTGTCGCGGAGCCATGCTTCGTCCGCCGCTAGGGCTCGCCGTGGCCCGTGTCTCTGGCCATCCCTACGCCTGCTGCTGCTCCAGATCGAACCCCTCCGTCACCCTCAACCCGTAAGACCTCACGGCCGACCATTTGGTGACCGGAGGAGAGCCCACACTCGTCGTCTGCTACTGCTTTCCGCCTGCGTGCGCGCGAGCAGTTAGCCAATGGGATAAACTGCCACTGACCCGTGGGGCCTCCCAGTGAGGATTTGATCGTGTCAATGTTTAACGAAATAACACCCCCATGTGTATTACATGTGGGCCTAGCCCCTTTTAATTAACCACTGTTATAATAAACCAGAGATAAATACCAGTGACAATGGCAAGTGGTCCCAACCATTTATTTAACCCCCTGGCTTAATTAAATTGATAATTATAAAATGTCTCTATGAATGTGGGCCCCACTGTCATATGATTAAATAAAATGGATTTATCAAATGTGTGGCTGACAGGTGGGACCCACTGGTCAGTTGACCAGTCAAAGGTTCCAGCCTATGACATGTGGGCTCCTGTTGTCAGTTTGACCAGTCAAATCACTATTGTGGATAATGTTGAATTAATAAATAAAAGAAATCTAGAAAATACTCTTAATTTGATTTAAACTTTGAAATTCAATATCTTTTAAACCGTAAGTCAGATTAAAACAATTTACACATGAAACTTGATCATAAAAATACAACGAATACGGATACACTATCCGTATGTCCACATCCCCCTTTATCATAACGAACATGGAACTGTCCCCCTCCGGATCGTCTGTTGTTAATCACTTGGAGCTGGTAGTTCATCCCGTGATGAATTCCCGCTCCGAGCAATACACCTTGTACTGCGTTAGAACACCGCCAACACCGCGTTTGCCATGTCTTGTATCTGTATTGCTATTATTGTCGTGTATTTATTGTTTCTTCCCCCTTCTTATTGTCCGGTAGACCCGACGGCTGCTGTCGACGCCCATGTGATCGACTACGACGACGACCAGTCCCTTGCTACCGAGCTTCCAGGCAAGCAGTGCCCCATCCCCTCTCCTAGATATCACCTATCTATCTATATTTATTTGTTGCACTAGGCATTGCTACTGCTACATTACATTCCTATTCAATTTTGTAGCCTGTCATTGTCGCCCCTTAATGAACCTTCCTTTTTCCTATGATGCCTATTAAATATATTTTATATTCAGCAGTTAGCCTTGCACATTGTTAGTCAACTAGGATTAGATAGTGGGTCGTTATCACTCTGGGTAGTGAACGCGGATACAAATAATTATAACTGAAACAGGTACGGTACAAAGCAGACGCCGCCAAAGGCCCCTACCTCGGCTCTGCCGAGCCATCATCAAGTGTGAGACATCGAGGAGTAATCCTCGTACTGCACTCGTTGATGACTCTGTATAGCCGGCCTAGGGTCCTGAACAACGGTTGTCCTTAAAGGTAAGAAATCAGGTCACCCAACGGTTCTAGCGAGTGGTATTGCGACGGGAACGACGGGGAGGGAATACCGACGTACTGGTGGGCTTGCACCCTGATCGTTGTCCGCGAGAGTTACCAAACCACGGAAGTCAAGCTCCTCCAGGAGCACACATGAGATAAGGTAAGGAGACGGTTCACCTTGTCGGTAACCGCAGAGTATTGACAGGACGACATGGCAGGCACCGATGCACTGGTAGTCCTGACTGCTTCTCGTTGTCCGTTGTGTTAACTAGTCAGGCAACGATAACGGTTGTCCGCGAGATAATAATAAAATGACTAATGGTTCAGGTGGATGACTTGAGAGGCCGCAAAGGCCTGCACGTACTACTTTCACGCGGGATTACAGTGTGGGCCCTCCGCGTTGTGGTCTCGTTCGAAAGCTCTGAAAGACGTCTAGTTCAGCATTGTGGCAGAGACGGATCGCGCTGCGGCGTTGGAATTCACCCTCCTCACACCGACCCGGAGAGCGAGGAGTGATAGGCCCATGACCCCCTTGCGCTTAGGGCTGTAGACCGACGGGGACCTCTCTGATGAGCCGTAGGATGGGCCTCGGCGTGTCGGATAGCCTCGGTGGGGCATTCCCTAACAAGGTGTACGCCACCCTGGAGATCCGAGCGTGCAGGCTGAACAGCAGTGCACCCCTGCAGAGAAGATAATCTATTCGAATAGCCGTTCCATGGAAACAGGACGCTTTATGCTGAAGCCAGAGCCTACTACTACGAACTATCACTATTAAAATGCTGGTTTCGGTTTCTCTTCCATTGTGATATCTATGGTATTAGGATCCTTTTCTTCGAACCTTTGACTCTGGGATTCTACCTTCTTATCTTTGCTGGTAAGTTTTACTAACTCTGACATTTGGATCTCATGCTCGTATTCCACCCGGCGTTCTGCTTCTAAACCCTCTATTGAGTCGTGTCGCAGGGATTTCAGACCAGTATCCCAGACCACTGGATCCCCTTTCTCATTCTGGGTAGGCCGTGCATTCACTGGCTTAATTCCTGTTGCCAACAGTTTTCTTGCGACTTGATTGACATAGCCTTTGCTATGTCGCGTTGTGAATTCCTACCGCGGTCTGCGCGTCGCCTAGTGTGTCTTTTTCCTAAATTTCTTCAACGTTATGCTGTCCGCGAGTAACCGACTATGTGCAAAGATCTGTATTTATGACTACTAGTGTGCATCTACTGCACTTATCGTTCATTGCTCGTACTGCATCATGTATGACTTCTTATCCTTGCAAATGCTTTGATTGAACTAACCCCTGCTGTCAGGCAGGATGGCTGACGACCCCCACCTCCATCGTATTTTACTGCCCTGATGCAGCAGTTTGAACTGAACCATGAGCAGTTTGATCTGAACCGTCAGTTCATGGACGGAGTAATGGCATGGCTTCCAAACCAGAATGCCCCAATCACATTGTAAGAGTTCGTGCGCCTCAACCCGTCCACCTTTTGCGACTCCGCCAATCCTATGGATGCTGATGATTGGCTCCATGATATCAACTTTCAGAGGAGTCAACTGATGTTTCCCCTGACAGTTACGTCACCTATGCGACGTATCATATGAGGGGCCCAGCCGCTCAATGGTGGAAAAGCCACATGCTTGTGCTGCCAGATGGAATTGTAACCACTTGGTAAGAATTTTAGTCAGCCTTCCGTGCATGGAACATTCCTCGAGGTCTGATGGACCAGAAGAAGGAGGAGTTCCGGAAACTCCATCAGGGCCAGACAACTGTTGATGAATATTATATGAAATTCCTTGAGTTGTCCCGCTATGCTAAGAAAGACGTCGCCACCGACGCCCGCAAGTAGGAGAAATTCCGAGGACTGCATCCTGATATAGAGCTCACACTTGCCATCGTTAATTGTGCATACTTTGCGACACTCGTTAGCAAGGCTTTCCAGGCTGAAACTGCTCTGACTAAGCACCATGAGTCACTCAAGCGGGCTCGAGATGCTGGCCCATCTTCGGGTTGGCCTGTTCAGAAACTTAGAGTCTCACTCCCGCACAATGTTTTTCACCGGCCTGCCCCAACGCCAAGGCCGTCTTATGCTGCACCTCGTCTGCCTCCGCCTCCGTGACAGCCAACGTTGCCGATTGAACAGTCCAATATTATGGCTCCTCCCTAGAACAATGGGTTATGCCACAGGTGTGGACAGCCTAGACACTGTGCAAAAAACTATCGTCCAGTTCAGTCTCATAATGCACCATGTCCCCCTGTTAGTCATAAGAAGAGCGGTCGAAATCGTCGTTCCAGGGACTGTAAGGATATGTCGTATGCAATGAGTTGTGCTCAAGTCACCTATGTCAAGATGGAATAAGCTCGCGAGTACCCAAAAATGGTGATGGGCACCCTTCTCGTCAATTCAATGCCATCTTCTATTCTTTTTTATTCCGGCGCATCGCATTCATTTATGTCCCAAACGTTTTCTCAGTTGCATGGACTAGCTATGAAACCCTTGGCCACTCCTTTAGCGGTAAATGTCGTTGGATCTCAGAGTCATGCCACCATGATGAGCCCAAATACCACCATTGCAATTGTGGATTTGTTGTTCCCTACTCCTCTTATTATCCTCAAGGCGTCCAACATTGATGTCATCCTCAGTATGGATTGGTTGGGGGCACATGATGCCCATATCCACTGTGCCACAAAGACAGTTCAACTCACTCACCCTTCTGGCAAGAAGATTCTGTACTCGACCTGAACAAATCAGCATGCCGAAAGCCAAATATATGATCTGAACGCATTGAATGCCTCACCTCTTGAAGGGATTGAGAACATTCTAGTCGTTCACGATTTTACAGACGTTTTTCCAGAAGAACTGTCGGGAATACCCCTGATCTGAGAAGTTGAATTCGTCATCGACTTGAAGCCCGGCACCGTCCCTATTTCTAAGCGCCCTTATAAGATGCCGCCCCACCATCTCCTTGAACTGAAGAAGGAGATCGACACGACACTTCACAAAGGCTTCATCAGTCCTAGTTCCTCTGCTTGGGGAGCACCTTTGCTCTTTGTCAAGAAGAGCGATGGAACGAACCGTTTGGTTCAAGATTACCGACCTATCAACCAGGCAACAATACAGAACAAGTATCCACTTCCACGGATCAATGATCTTTATCATCAACTGGTTGGAGCCATGGTGTTCTCTAAACTCGACTTAAGGTTGGTGATACGTCAAAAATGCATCACTATTTGATGTCGTAATTCACCCCTATTCATTGATATATTCCATGTTATGATGCTATTCTTATGTTGTTTTGGCTTGTTTTACAAAGTTTGCAACTTTCTGATGCCGAAGCAGCAGACGCAGGATTCAGCGGTAAAAAGTGGACACACAGTTGCTGAATCAAAAGACCTCCAAATGACCTGAAAATTTACGGAGATTATTTTCCAGTAAAATGACACAGGCATGCAAAACGAGGACCAGAGGGGGCCACCAGGTGCCCAGGCGCCCCCTGGCGTGCCCCCACCTCTGGCCGCGTCGGGAGGCCGCCTGGACCCCTGGGGCCACTCCCGGCACCCCCTCTGGCCTATTTATTCATCGTCATCCGAAAACCCTAAAAAGAGAGGAGTTTCGCGAGTTCCGCCGCTGCTCCGTGGCGGAAACCCTTAGAGAAGAAAAGACATCTCCGGCGGGCAGATTCCGCCGGGGAGAACACCTCCAGGAAGGGGAGATCGTCGCCATCGTCACGGGCATCATCGAGATCATCATCAACATCATCCCCAACATCAGCATCATCTCCACCACCATCCTATCTCATCCCACAATTGAAACTCGTGTTGTAATCCGTACTATCTATCCTCTCTACTCTACCGGTGTTGATTACTCCTTTGTGGTGAATGCTATTGAGTTTTGTTGGAGAAATATTTCTATGTCCAGATTGTTTATCATCTATTTATCACCACTGATCATGATCTCTTTTATGTCTTGTGAGTAGTTACTTTAGTTCTTCAGCACATGGGAGAAGTCTAGTTTTTACTAGTCATATGATGTTGAAGTAATTTGTGTTGTTTGATATATAAGTTGTGTTGTTATTTTCTTAGTTGTGTTGTGTGAGTCGAACACTCAACACTTCGCCTTTGTAAGGACCTAGGGGAATGCATTGTGCATAAAGCATGCTTACAGTGGGTTGCCGGAGTGACAGAAATCTGAACCCTAGTTTGCATGCTTTTGCACAAGGGAATAATGGATCCTTGATCGTATTGTTGTGACTAGGATTTTTCCTTAATTTCTACCTTGTATTTGCGGATGCTTGCAAGGTGTTTAATCATAAGAGTGCACTTATCTTTGTCTAGAAGGTGTACTAGCATAGATTCACCCACTCAACACTTATCAATACAAAACATTGTACCGATACGGAATATGGCGAAAGCACGCGACTATCTCTCCCGTGTGTCCTCAAGAACGCTTTAGCCTTTATAAGTTCAGTTTCTAGGCTTATCCTTTGCTCAAAAGGATTGGGCCACTTGTTACTCCTCAGTGCATTTTATTTTGCTTGCTTTCATCTTCTCGTTGCCTATACCGAAAAACCCCTAAAAACGCTATCTTTCAGTGGTTGCAGTTATTTCTTTACCAAAGCCACTTATCAATACCTTCTGCTCCTCGTTGGGTTCGACACTCTTATTTATCGAAAACGCTACAATCGATCCCCTACAGTTGAGGGTCATCAATTGGGTTACCATCAGATCCGGGTCCGCGAAGAGGACATCCCGAAGACCGCCTTCATTACTCGCTATGGTTCATACGAGTACATCGTTATGTCTTTTGGCCTAACCAATTCTCCAGCCACTTTATCCCGATTGATGAACTATATATTCATGGAATATCTCGAAAAGTTCATCATGGTTTATCTTGATGATATCTTGGTATACTCCAAGAATGATGAAGAACATGCTGAACATCTTCGTCTTGTGCTGGAGAAGCTTTGAGAACACAAACTATATGCTAAGTATTCTAAATGTGAGTGCTGGCTTCCCGAAGCAACCTACCTTGGTCATGTGATTTCCAAGGATGGCGTTGCCATCAACCCATAACGTATTCAGGCTATTCTTGACTGGACCCCTCCCAGGACTGTCAAGCAAGTTAGAAGTTTCCTTGGCCTCGCTAGCTATTGCCGCCGTTTCGTCGAGAACTTCTCCATGATTGGCAAGCCTCTGGCTAATCTGCTTCAGAAAGGCGTCAAGTTCAAGTGGACACACCAATACAAGGAAAATTGTCAAGCTCTCACGGACAAGCTCACTTCTCCCCCAGTGCTTGCTCCCCCTGATACTCGGAAGGACTTCGTGATATACTGCGACGTTTCTCGTAAAGGATTAGGATGTGTCCTAATGCAAGAGCGCCGCATGATTGCTTGTGGCTCTCATCAGTTGCGTTCTCACGAAGATAAGTATCCAACGCATGATCTCGAGTTGGCAGCGGTAATTTATGCATTGAAGTTGTGGCGACATTACCTCGTCGGTAATCGTTGCGAGATCTACACCGACCACCAAAGCCTGAAGTACATGTTTACTCAGCCAGACCTGAATCTCCGCCAACAAATATGGCTCAAGACAATATCCGATTTCAACATGGATATTCATTACACCCCTGGTAAAGCTAATGTGATGGCCGATGCCTTGAGCCGCAAAGCCTACTGTAGTGAACTCGAAGTTCAAGTACAAAAGCCACTTCTATATGAAGAGCTTCGCAAGCTGAACATCGAGATTGTTTCGCCAGGTATATATATGAATTACCTGGTTATCGAACAAGACCTTGACTCCAAGATCAAGACAAGACAACGTTATGACTCTGATGTCGAGAAGATTAAGTGCTATCTCGCCAGAGGAAATCCCTCATTCTTCACTGTTGCTGATGATGGTACGTTGTACTTCAATGGTCGTCTAGTGGTCCCTATAAAAAGGCCCAACCTGAACGTAGCCCCAGATGTCATGAAAGAAGCTCATGATACACCCTTGCCTATCCACCCCGGTAGTACCAAGATGTACCAGGACATTCGGAAGCGGTACTAGTGGTCTAACATGAAAAAGACATTGCTCGTTATGTTGATGAATGTGACGTTTTCTGCCACGTCAAGGAAGAACATCGAAGACCTGCTGGGACTCTGCATCCACTCTATATACGTGAATGGAAATGGGACAAGATCGAGATGGACTTCGGCACTGGTTTTCCCCGATCACAGAACGGTCATGATGTTATCTTTGTCGTCATCGACCGATTCTCCAAGATTTCCCATTTTCTTCCAGTCAAGGAGACGATCTCTACTAGTCAGTTAGCAGACTTGTATGTTTCCAGAATTGTGACCCTCCATGGTATTCCATTCGAGATCAGTTCCGATCAAGGCAGCATTTTCACCTCAAGATTTTGGGATAGTTTCCAAGAATCTATGGGCACTCACCTAAACTTCAGCACCGCTTATCACCCCCAGTCGCAAGGACAAGTTGAACGAGTCAATCAAGTGCTTGAAGACATGCTTCGAGCTTGTGTCATCTCATTTAGTAAGAAATTGGAGGAATCCCTACCATTTTCTGAATTCTCATACAACAATAGCTATCAAGCTGGTCTGCAGATGGCCCTCTTTGAAGTTCTTTATGGACGTCGGTGTCTAACCCCTCTGAATTGGTCAGAAACTGGGAACGAACCCTCATTGGTCTGGAAATTATCCAGCATGTCGAAGATCAGGTTCGCGTTATTCGAGAACATTTGAAGGTTGCTGATTCCCTCCAGAAGAGAAACTATGACCGCAAGCACAAAGAAATGGTCTATCAACCCGGCGAACAAGCTTACCTTCGTGTCACTCCCATGAGGGGCACTCATAGTTTCGGGATCAAAGGCAAGTTAGCTCCTCGCTACATTGGCCCGTTCCGTATCCTCTCTTGATACGTCCCAAACGTATCTATAATTTCTTCTTGCTCCATGCATGTTTTGTGTGATAGTGTTATGATCTAGATACACTTTCATACACTTTTGATCGTATTTGGACTAACTTATTAACTCAGTGACCACAGTGCCAGTTCCTGTTTTCTGCTGTTTTTCTATTTCAGTTTTCCCCCATATTAAAAGTGCTCCAAAAATTCGGGAAAAATCAGATAAAAATCAGCGCAACGGAAGCTTCCGGAAGAACCTTGATGGGGCCAGAGGGCCACCACCAGGGACGCAGGCGTCCACCTGGCGCGGCCTAGGGTCTGGCCGCGCCGGAGGGGCGCCTGGACCCCTGGTGCCCCCCCTTCGCCTATATATTATCCGTGACGTGAAACCTCTGAAGACAGAACCCTTTTCGCGATCTCGCCTCTGTTCCTGCGCGCCGCGCTTCCAAGATCGGGAGCGCCAGCAGACCTCTTCCCGGCACCCTGCCGGAGGGAGGATTGACCTCCGAGAGCTTCCCCTCCACCATGGACGCTTCCCGGATGATCCATGAGTATTCTCCCTTGGACCATGGGTCCTTGATCAGTAGCTATGTAATGTTCTCCTCCCCTCTTTGTTCTTCATGGTTTAGATCTTGTGAGCCGCCCTACATGATTGAGGCACATATGTAATTTTCTGTTGTTGCTATGCTGAGTTTGCTGGGATCTGATGGATTATGAGACTATGTTCAGATTGTGAGTGAGTAATATATTTGGTTCTTATCTTTTATATTTTTGTTCCTAAGTAATTATTGCATGTTCTCCGTTGCTGTTTATTGCTTTGGCCAAGTAGTAGGTAGTGACTCCAAGAGGGGACGTTATGCTCGATTGTGGGTTCATGCCCCCCGATGACAAGCTTGAGTGACAAACACATGAGTCTAGGGGATGTGCTATTGACACAAGGGGGAAAACAACTGTGCTTGTAACCGCGGTTGCAAGGATTGTTTACTTTACGCAAAGTGATTTTTAATGCAGTTGTCTGTTGCTTTGGGTTTACACTTTGGGGGGGGGGCTTGCAACTTAATACTAGTGAGATGTTCTGGATAGATATCTCAAGGTGGATGATTAGTAGTAGATGCAGTTGGATTTCGGTCTACTTATTTTGGCGTACTGCCCATGCTTTTGAGCCTCATCCTTTCTTTGTAGCATAGTTAGCACTGCGGTGCGTTTTTAATCCTGTCAATTGCCCAGCTGTGATTTGTTTACCTCGCATAGCAGTTTTATCTTCTTCTGGGAGAGAGACATCACTAGTGAACATCACGGGACCCCGGTCGATATTCTCATCACTGTTTACACGCTCTTTTATTTTCCTGCTTTTACTTTCTAGCTGTTATCATTATCCGTTGCGTTTGATCCTTTGTGAACAACAAGGCTGGAGAGATTGACAACCTCTCTGTGCTCATTGGGAAGAAAAGTTTCTTGTATTGTGTGCAGGTCCAGGTTAAGAGAGCAATATCTCAAACCGCGAGTTGCTCGCTTCACCACCTAATTATCATTGCCGGAGTCTTACTGGAGACAAAACCTATCCTCTACATAGGGGAAATTTTCCGCTACACCACATCTAACCTTCCACTTGGGTTAACCAACGAGGATAGAGTATCACACCCTCAGTGTCATGTATCAGTAATCACTTTGGCTAATGACAATTACTGTTCCTAATCATGCCTTGATCATCTTTGCATTTGATCATTTCAAAAATCCCCTTTGGTTGCTATGAAAACAATGTGATAAATTAAATCTTGTCCAAAAATTGTGCAACCAATTTTGTTAATTGCATAACAATCAGTGGACCATGCCAATGTGGTTATGGTAATTTATTAAGCTATTGAATAATTCAAAAATTCCAAGCAGTGCCAAAACAACCCTTTTCACACATTTCATGTCCTAAAGAAATCCTAAATGAATTTATTTCTCAACCAAACTTTTGTGGCACTGCTATGAAATTTAACATTGATGTAGCAACAAGTTGCACCTTTTTAAAAAAATCATTTGAGTGCCAAACATAATAGAACAGAAATGAAAGAGTAAGCAAAAAAAAGAGAAAATAAAAATATATATCCTACGCCCGGGGCAAATCCCAAATGAGCCAAGCCCACCCAGGCGCCCTCCATCTTCAACCTCCTTTTCACCACGGGGGTCGTGGCGCGCATACCATGGCTAAACTCCACCATGCCGCCATGGCGGCCATCCAACGGCCGCCGGTAAGGGTAAGTACCCCCCCCCCCCCCGCACCCCTGGGAACCCCTGGCCCCTCCCCTTTCTCTCCCGCGGCTCGTCCGAGCGCCACCATGGGCACGCCATTGTCACAGGCGCGGCTACCCTGCCTCCCCAGGCCGGGTGAGCATGTCCAGGAGGAACCCCACTCTAGACTACGTCTCCCTCGTCGACGAACATGAGCTCACGGACTCCGTACGCCGCGAATCGAGCCGCCTCCTGCGCCACGGCCACCGGACATCGATGACGAATTCATCGTCCTCCGAGTCCCTTCGGCCGCCCCGAGCCCTCCTATGCACCCACTGTAAGCCGCCGCGCATTATGCCCATGTTAGTTCATCGATTTGGCCTCTCCCTCATCATTTGCTGCGGAGCCATGCTTCGGCCGCTGCTAGGGCTCGCCGTGGCCCGTGTCTCCGGCCAGCCCTACGCCTGCTTCTGATCTAGATCAAACCCCGTTGTCACCCTCAACCCATAGGACCTCACGACCGACCATTTGGTCACCGGAGGCGAGGCCATACTCGTCGCCTGCTGCTGCTTGCCTCCGGCTTGCGCGCGAGTAGTTAGACAATGGGCTAAACTGCCACTGACCCGTGGGGCCTCCCAGTGAGGATTACCCCCTAATCAATGTTTAACGAAATAACAACCCCCTTGGTATTACATGTGGGCCTAGGCCCTTTTAATTAGCCACTGTTATAATAAACCAGAGATAAACACCAGTGGCAATGACATGTGGGCCCAGCACTTTAATTAACCCCTTGGCTTAATTAAATTGATAATTATAAAATGTCTCTATGACATGTGGGACCCCACTGTCATATGATTAAATAAAATGGATTTATCGAATGTGTGGCTGACAGGTGGGACCCACTAGTCAGTTGACCAATCAAAGGTTCCAGCCTATGACATGTGGGCCCCTGATGTCAGTTTGACCAGTCAATATTACTATTGTGAATAATGTTGAATTAATAAATAAAAGAAATCCAGAAATTATTTTTAATTTGATTTAATCTTTGAAATTCAATATCTTTTAAACCGTAAGTCAGATTAAAATAATTTATACATGAAAAATGATTAGAAAAATACAACGAATACAAATATGTTATCCGTATGTCCACCACCCCCTTTATCATAACAAACGTGGAACCGTCCCCCTCCGGATCGTCTGCCGTTAATTACCCGGAGCTGGCAGTTCATCCCCGGATGAATTCCCGCTCTGAGCAATACACCTTGTATTGCGTTAGAACAACGCCAACACCGCGTTTGCCATGTATTCTATCTGTATTGCTATTATTGCCATGTATTTATTGTTTCTCCCCCCTTCTTATTGTCCAGTAGACCCGGCGGCCTTTGTCGACGCCCTAGTGATCGACTACGTCGATGACCAGTCCCTTGCAACCGAGCTTCCAGGCCAGCAGTGCCCCATCCCCTCTCCCAGATATCACCAATCTATCTATATTTATCTATTGCACTAGGCATTGCTGCTGCTACATTACATTCATATTCGATTGCATAGCCTGTCATTGTCGCCCCTTTATGAACCTTCCTTTTTCCTATGCTGCCTATTAAATATATTTTATATTCGGCAGTTATCCCTTCGCATTGTTAGTCAACTAGGATTAGATAGTGGGCCGTGATCACTCTGGGGAGTGAACGCGGATACAATTAATCATAACTGCAACATCTACGGTACAAAGCGAACACCGCCAAAGGCCCCTACCTCGGCTCTGCCGAGCCACCATCAAGTGTGAGACATCGAGGAGTACTCATCGTACTGCACTCGTTGCTGACTCTGTATAGCTGCCCTACGGTCCTGAACAACGGTTGTCCTTAAAGGTAAGAAGTCGGGTGACCCAATGTTTACCGCGAGTGGTATTGCGATGGGAACGACAAGGAGGGAATACCGACGTACTAGTGGGCTTGCACCCTGATCCCGCGAGAGTTACCAAACCACGGAAGTCGAGCTCCTTCATAAGAACTAGCGAGACAAGGTAAGGCGATGGTTCACCTTGTCGGTAACTACAGAGCTTTGACGGGACAACATGGCAGGAACCGGTGCACTGGTGGTCCTGACTGTTGCTCATTGTCCTTGTGTTAACTAGTCAGGCAACGATAACGGTTGTCCGCGAGATAATAATAAAACTACTAATGGTTCAGGTGGATGACTTGAGAGGCCGCAAAGGCCTGTATGCACTACCGTCACGTGTGATTACAGTGTGGGCCCTCTGCGTTGTGGTCTCGTTCAAAAGCTCTGAAAGACGTCCAATTCAGCATTGTGGCAGGGACGGATCGCGCTGCGGTGTTGGAATCACCCTCCTCACACCGACCCAGAGAGCGAGGGGTGATAGACCCATGACCCCCTTGCGCTTATGGCTGTAGACCGGCGGGGGCCTCTCTTATGAGCTGTAGGATGGGCCTCGGCGTGTCGGATAACCTCGGTGGGGCATTCTCTAACAAGGTGTACGCCACCCTGGAGATCCGATCGTGTAGGCTAAATAGAAGTGTACCCCTGCAGGAAGATAATCTATTCGAATAGGCGTGTCCACGGTAACAGGACGCTTTATGCTGAAGCCAGAGCCTACTATTACAAACTATTACTATTAAACTTTTGGTTCCGGTTTCTCTTCCTCGAAGGGAAGTCGAGGAAGGGATCTCGGAGGCATTGATAATTGTTAATAATTACGACATACTATTATACAATGTTGCAGCAACTTCTTCTGCATTATTACTTTATGCTTTATGTGAACGGTTGGCTATTCTCTTCTTGTGCTTCAAGACTCGTCTGAAGATGCTAGTCTTCGATAGGCCTAGTACCTTCCCTCTTACCCTGTTACTTCTATCAAATAGACCACTCTACTGCCTATTCATCCATTTTGATACAAGTGCATATTGCTTAGTAGCCTAGGTTTAAGTATCGCTGAGTATGCTAGATACTCTCCCTTTCTTTCTCCCCCCTTTGTTTTATATACCCATATTGTTGCAATCAGACACTGGCGCCCAGGAGCAGGAGCACCCCGGAGGCGACTACTAGGACGTCGAGTTCCCCGTTGATCGGGAGTAGTTCGGAGGTTCTAGGCGGGAGGCCTTGCCTTTTGGATCTGATGTTATTTGTGCTAGCCTTCTTAAGGCAAAATTGACTAACTATGTCTGTACTCAGATATTATAGTTTGTATAACTTATGTATTCGGGTCCGTGCGACCCCCATTCTTGTAACATATTGGTTTATCCTTTTCTGTTTAGTGTTGTGCTGGGTGATATTCTCATCAATTGTCTAAAATTCATAATGTTACTTCGCAACTGGATAATCTTAGCAGGTGGGTAGTACTTCCCAATAAAAGCATCCTTGCACTTACCCCAAGAATCTATGCTATTCCTAGGCAAGGATTGAAGCCACTCCTTAGCTCTTCCTCTCAAGGAGAAAGGAAAAAAGTTTAAGTTTAACAATGTCACCATCTACTTCTTTGTACTTTTGCATATCACAAAGCTCAACAAAATTATTTAAGTTCAAAGCAACAGCATCTCTAGCACCGGAGAATTATTCTTTCATAACAAGATTCAATAAAGCAGGTTTGATTTCATATGAAGGTGTTGAAGTGACAGGTGGAGCAATAGGAGTGCTAATAAAGTCATTGTTGTTGTGACTATTGAAGTCACACAACTTGGTGTTTTTAGTGGAACCCATAGTAACAGCAGCAAGCAAGAGCAAACTAACTAATTTCTTTGTGGTTTTTGGTATAAGACTCTAAAGGAAAAAAACTAAAAAGTAAACTAACAAGACTAAAAAGAAAAGGTAAAATATAGTGTGCAACTCCCTATCTTGAAGATTGGAGTCCCCGGCAACGGCGCCAGAAATTATGCTTGATGGCACGAGAGACTATCTTCTTCTAGCCCCTCGTTGGTTACTGATACGTCCAAAATGCATCACTATTTTGCACGAGGGAGTGTTGGATCCTAAAGTTTATTGCTATGGTTAGGCTTTGCCTTAACTTCTCTCTTGTATTTGCAGATGCTTGCAAGAGGTTTAATCATAAGAGTGCACTTATCTTAGTCTATAAGGTGCACTAGCATAGGTCCACCCACACAACACTTATCAACACAAAACATAGTACTATACAGAATATGGCGAAAGCACATGACTATTTCTCCCATGTGTCCTCAAGAACGTTTTATCTCTTATAAGTTTGATTCTTAGGCTTATCCTTTGCACAAAACGATTGGGCCACTTGCTGCACCTCAAGACAATTTACTTTACTTGCTTTTATTTCCTTGTTCCTCTACCAGAAAACCCATAAAAAGTTATCTTTCAGTGCTTGCAGTTATTCCTTTCTCAAAATCACTTGTCAATACCTTCTGCTCCTTGTTGGGTTCGACACTCTTACTTATCAAAAAGGCTACGATAGATCCCCTACACTTGTGGGTGATCAAGACCATTTTCTGGCGCCGTTTCTGGGGAGTGTAGCGCTATTGGTAAGTGAAATTGATAAGGAAACCTTTACGCTGCTCGTGCTATTTTTATTTTGCCGTTGTTACTTTCTGTCCCTATGGACAACTTTGCTCTTGGTTCTTTGCTTGTGGGCAACCGCCCCACCGCTACTGTGGTGGAGAAGGCTTCCCCACCTACTGAAATTGTGCCTTTCAAAATACCAACTAGTATTGTTGATTATGTCTTGGCTAATCGATATGCAGGAGGTAGACATCCAAGCGAACACTTGCTATATCTTTCACAACTATGCTCCTTATTTGAGCTTGCAGGTATATCGATGGACTTAGTTATGAGAAAGCTATTCTCTCTATCATTGAAAGATAAGGCTTCAGATTGGTATAGGCTTCTTGATAACTTTAATTTACAAAATTGGCAAGAACTTATGCCTCTCTTTTATGCAAAGTTTTATCATCTTCATGAAAAATACATCAAGACATGAACTATATCTATAAATTTTGATCTCGTGACGGAGAAAGCATCGCCCAAGCCTGGGGGAGATTGAAGTCCCTAATACTCAAATGCCCCAATCATGAGCTCCTCAAGGAAATTATTCTTACAAATTTTTATGCAAGGCTTTCTTGTCAAGATACAGATATCAAAAGGATGATCTGGTGATTTATAGCCAATTTTTTCGTCAAGGGGACATAATCTGTTTCTGGACAGCATGTCACAAATTTTCAACTTTCTTGCAATCGGAGGCTAAAACTTGGCACAAAGCTTGAAAATAAAGATGCAATAATGTTTCTACAGTAGTAAAAAGCATCAAGACTACTAAAACTGAAAGTAAAAAACATCTTGGGTTGCCTCCCAACAAGCGCTTTCTTTTATGCCTTTTAGCTAGGCATGAAGATTTTAAAAGATGCTCTCATAAGAATAAGGATTTGAAGAAAAAGAGAGCATCAAGAAGAAAATGTGAAGAACATTTAATCCTAACCCACTTCCTATGCATAGGCATCTTGTAAGAAAATAAATCAAATAAGCACAAAGCGACAAGCATAGGAAGGTGGAACAAGAACGAGTTCAAAACTTTCAATAAAAAGAAAGGTGTTTTAGTAACATGGGAGTTTCTACAACCAAACTTTCCTCTCTCAAAATAATTTTCAGTAGTATCATGAACAACATCAAGAATATAATTATCACATAGAGCATGTTGTTCCTGACCTACAAGCACACGTGTATTGTTTTCAACGCGGTTTTTAGAATCATAAGATAAATGCAACCCATCACATTGAGCCTTAATAAGAGCACAGTCTTCGGAATATGAGTTCGAGATTTCAAAAGGATAACAGGACAATCAAGTGTGGGTGCAATAGCAATGATTTCATGCTTAACATAAGGAACTATAGCAAGTTCATCTTTGTAAGCATCATTCATAGTGGCATCTTGGCCATAACAAGTGTCAAAAGTTCTTCAAAAAGGGATGTATCAAGTGAGTCCTCAGAATCATAAGATTCATCATCATAGCAATCATTGGCCTCTTCTTGGGAAGCAAACATTTTATTTTTTAAATCCACAATATTATCTTTGCAAACATAATTCTCAAAGCAATATTGAAGCACTGCAAAATTTTCGGACTTGTGAAAAGTATCGTAATGCTTTTCAATCAAAGAAGAAATCTCATAAGCACCCTTGAAGGCAAAAACTCTTCAATCTTTTCAACATCAAAGTAATCATAAACACCTTTAGCATAAGAAGATAGGATCTCATTTTCATTAAACTCACATTGGAAAGGATGGTGTTTACGATCTATATTAGAACAACAAGTAAAATCATAAATGTGGCATAAACGCTCAGCATAGCAATAAGAAACTTGTATTTGATCCCATAAGTGTTTCCCTTTCTGAGATAAGCAGTGTCGCGTATAATGAGCATGCTCATCCAATGATTTTCCCTCAACTAAGTCGGTTGGGTTTTTAGCGCGTGCACAAATTGATCGAAGACGATCCAAGTGAAACATGTCCATCCTACCATATTTGGGCGGTTCCACACCCATGGTAAAGATAGCATCAGTAGGCAGACAACAACAAAGACAAAATGTAGCAACTATTTTTTGGTTTTTCATATAAGACACGAAATAAAAAACTAGAAAGTAAACTAACAAGACTAAAAAGAAAAGGTAAAAGATAACATGCAACTCCCCTATCTTGAAGATTGGATTCCCCGGCAACGGCGCCAGAAATTTTCTTGATGGTACGAGAGATGATAACGGCTTCTCGCCCTTCGTTAGTTACCCCAAGTGGGAGGTTGAGATGTAGATAGCGGAAAATTTCCCTTGGTGAAGATACCAAGGTTTGTCTCCGTAGGACTCCGAAGAAGACAAGTAGGTGGTGCGGCAAGTGATGCGCCGTTTGATGATAATCACTTGCTTTAATTGGACTTGCACACACAACAAATAACTTTCTCCCAACAAAGTACAGAGGGGTTGTCAATCCCTCCGGCCTTGTTGTTTACAAAGGATCAAATGCAAAGGGATAATGATAGTGGTAATGATAGCAACTGAAAGTAAAAGTAAATAAGAAAGTGGAGGTGTAAACAATGGTGGGAATATTGACCGGGGTCCCATGATGTTCACTTGTGATGTCTCTCTCCCAAAAGACGATAAAACAGCTAAGCTGGGTGAACAAATTTCAGTTGGGCAATTGACAGAATTATAAACGCACCGCAATGGTAATTATGCTACTTGAAAGTAAGAGGCTCAAAAGTATGGGCAGTACGCCAAGACCAGTAGACCGAAATCCATCTGCATCTACTCACTAATCATCCACCTTGAGATATCTATCCAAAACATCTCGCTGGTATTAAGTTGCGAGCCGCACCCAAAGTGTAAACTCAAAGAAACAGACAACTGCATTAACAATCTATGTGTAAGGTAAACAATCCTTGCAACTGCGGTTACAAGCACCGTTGTTTTCTCCCTGGTGGAAACAACACATCCCCTAGTCTCATGTTTCTGTCACTCAAGCTAGACATCGGGGGGCATGAACCCACAATCATGCATAAACTCTCCCTCTTGGAGTTACTATCTACTACTTGGCCAAAGCAATAAAAAGTAACGGAGAACATGCAAGAATTACTCAAGAACAAAATATAAAAGGTAAACCATATATATAACTCATCATGATCTGAACATAATCTCATAATCCATTGGATCCCAGCAAACACAACATAGCAACAGCAGGAAAATTACATAGGTGCCTTGGTCATGTAGGGAAGCTCACAAGGACTAAACATTGAAGAACAAGATTGGAGAGAAGACTTCACATAGCTACTGGTCATGGACCCATGGTCCAAGGGGTACTACTCATGGCACATCCGGGAAGCGTCCACGGTGGTGGAGAAGCTCCCAGTGGTCCTTCTTCCATCCGACAGGGTGCCGGGGAGGAGTCTTTTGGCACTCCCGATTTGGAAGCACGACAGCAGTGAAACAGAGAGGAAATTTGCGATGCAGGGTTCTCCTCGAGGGTTTCTGGGACGAAGAGGTAATATAGGAAAAAATGGGCAGACAGGGGTGTCCCAGGGCTCCCAGGCGCCCTGGTGGCGCGACCAGGGGTGGGGCCATGTCACCTGGCCGCCTGGGTGCCAGGTGGGCCCCCCCTGGACCTCCTTCGGGGTTCCGGAAGCTTCCGTTCTGGTGATTTTTATTCTGATTATTCTAGAATTTTTGGAGAAATGAAAATTGGGGTAAAATCACTGCAACTAAAAGACATCAGCAGACAAAAACTGGCACTGGGTGCACTGAGTTAGTAGGTTAGTCCAAATATGTGTAAAATGATATAAAATTGTAGCAAAACATGTAGCAATGTCACATAAAAGTACATGGAACAAGCATAAATTATAGATACGTTTGGGACGTATCAAGATCCCCAAGCTTAATTCCTCCTCGTCCTCAAGTAGGTAAATGATAACGCAGATAATTTCTGTGGTGACATGCTAACACACATATAAGAACTTGAAAGTAAAGCAAGTAAGATGTGAAATTCAAGTCAAGATAATAACAAGCAAGAGTCTGAGTATTGATACTAGCAAAGCATGAACATAAAGGTGCAAGAGCTCTCGCTGTCCGTGACTAGAATGTCTCCAAATGGTGTTTGCGTGCAAGCAATGGGAGATGGGATAGAGAATAAAAAATAATATATAGCTTAATTGAGAACTCAATCTACTAAAGTTTCACACTTGGTCTACTTTGAGAGCTTATTTTGACTCATCCCCAGACCACTAGTCAGGTACAAGTCAAACTGATCCTCTCCCTTTCAACTTTTAGCACTCATGCAATGAATGAGTGCGAGAAAGATACATTGACACTTAGGATGACAAAGAGAGAAATGATGGGGAAGGAAGACAAAAAGGTGTGAAAGGCTCACATCAATGAGAACAATCATAGGCGAGAGAAAACTAAATGATAGATATGATGTGAGGAGTAGGGATTTCCATGCAACGGATGCACATGTGAGCTAAGGTAAGCTCTACAATGGAACTAGTGGGGGTGCATCCAACTTGCTTTCTCATGAAGACCTAGAGCACATTTGAGGAGGCTCATCCTTGGAATATGCAAGCCAAGTTCTATAGTGTAAGGGTCCCCACATAGTTATGCATGAATGATAATCTCTATGGAGTACAAATATAACAATGGAGTACAAGTGTGGATCTTTCAAAAGGAATAGTAGTGTTTCCCCCTTCTCTCTTTTTATTTCTTTTTTCTATTTTTCTATTTTTTTATTTTTTTATTTTTGTGGCCTCATTGGCTCTTTCTATTTATCTCTCATTTGTCCGATTTTGGGATCTTTTAATTTGTCCTCTTTTGGATATTTTCCTCACTTAAGAGCAACACTCTATATTTTATAAGAATGTAGAAGATCTTCACACTTTACAAGAAGTACTCAACATAAAGAAGATGAAAACTATGATGATGTATGCAAATGTATGCCTCTGCCAGTGTAGCAGGATATGCAATGATACTAGCGCGTCATGTAGAAATATTAAGGGAAAAGCCCAACTATCATCCGGGTCCTCGATCAAGAAAAGCATGTATGACATGAAAATCAAGTCATGAGATGGTGGAAGTTGTATGCCAATGTATCACATAAAGGCTATGGAAATGCCTTGATAGGTAGGTGACGAGGGGGTGTCCCCATGACTCCTACAGATGAGGATGCCTGGTGTGCATCAAGATAGAAGGCCCGCTGAAAGCCTCAACAGGCCCACGACTGGCCCACTCGAGGCACCGAAGTAGGAGTCCACGACGACTATGGAAGCTACGACTTGGCGTCCAAGACTAAAACTAGATTAGGCAATTGTCTCTGTAAATCTATATGGAATCCTTGTGACCCAACCTAGTATATAAATGCTGGGAGAGGGGACGTCTAGGGCATCCAATCTTCAAGCCATAGCTCCGGTCCCGAGCGAACTCTCCTCGACCGCCACTGTAATCGCCTCCATCATAATACAAAAGAGCAGGAAGTAGGGCTTTCACCGATCGAGGGCCCAGAACCTGGGTAAATCCCTGTCTCCTGTTAGCCGACGAGTATCACCAACCTGCACATCTCCTCTACGATCTAATATTGGGTTCCTAACCATGGGATTTGCCAAGGTCAATCCTCGTCAATTGGCGCCGACGGCGGGGAAGACGCAGGTTGGAATCACGATCTCGGCGGTCCCGTCATCAGGAACCAGCAAATCGAGGACCCGAGCAAGGTCCAACCCACTCGAAGAACTCAGGTTCATCGCAAGCCTCACCGTTATGTCACCAAGTTCGCTCGGCCAGCAGCATAGCCAAGATCAATTTTTCAGCGATTACCAAAGTCCCGCCCGGCGAAAAAGGACTCGACGACAAAAAAGACGAACACAAGCCACAGCCATGTGGACAGCTGCAACACCAGATCAAGTGCAAAAAGTTCGAATGGAAGTCTCGCTCGAGCAACTGTAGCATGCCATAGCAACTCCAGCCGCCACCCGGGCACCCGGCGCAACCCACGACGGGGACTCTGAGACCCAATCCGGCGAATACGACGACCCAGACCGAAGACTGGACGAATTCGCCAAGATGATCCAGAACCACTCCATCAATAACGAAATCGACCTTGACCCAAGGTTTCATTCCCGTACCGAAGATCACTTGCAATCGTTCAGCATTGCAAGAAGAAGAAGACACGCTGGATCTAGCATACTCACACCTAAGGAGCAACTGGATGGACCCTGCACAATCCACTATTTCGAAGACGATTGGGAACGCCTTAGAGAAGGACACACCCTGAGGAGCCGTCGTTTGTTCACAGAACTCTCCAACAGACTGGAGGAAGAGAAGCAACAGAAAGCCAAGAGGGCTCGAGGGGCAGCGCAGCCATCAGTGCCTAACACAGAAGAGCAGTTTGCATGATCCAAGAAGGACGACTCTCAAAGGAAAAGCAGGAGGCGAACACCCTATAAGCCCGAGCAGCCGAAGACTTGCTGGCAGAAGAAACCTATCACTTATATGGTGTCGGGACCCGGAATAGGCGTATGTAATTCCAGTCACGATACAATCACATGGAGAGCCGAGAGCCGTACCCACTTGTCTAAGCAGACAAGGCCAAGAACAAAACACTCTCGGACAGCATCGAACGTGAGGGGCATCCCATTCAGGCCGGATGATCAACTGAGATGGGTCCTCATCGTCCACTCACGAGTCTAAATGCTTATGGGTGGTGAATCCCATATTCATAGACAAGTCGCCTCAACCATGTTATCGATTGAATCCTAACTCTTACATAGACTTACTCCAGCCCGATCACTTAGTCGGGGTCTAGGGCGGGCTCGATCATACAACAAAGTGTGCACGTGACAGAGTCACGAGCAATCGCATGGCGATGCCCCAAGCTGCGCACATCTAAGGGACACTTGGTGTATAAACGACCGCCATCTAGATCACAACTAAGGTCTCGAAAACCCATACTAAGACATGCATGTTATAAACATACACGCAACACACATGCCTAGTATGAACAGCAGGTATCATCACATAACTCTACAAAATACTTCTTTATTTACTTACACATAGAGTATACAAAGATCACATGTATGTGGTCAACATTACATCATACAACGGAAGCAAATTAGGTCTGAGTACAGACAAGTTTAACAAATGGCTTAGAGAAGCCTTGTAAACATACATGCCCTTCCACGAGGGACCAGACTGCTGTCTGGAACTATACTAGCTTAGTCAACGTCGAGCTTTAGGTTGGTGACTCCATCGGGTCTGGGTTTCCATCTAAAACATAGAATAAGCAAACGTGAGTACAAAGTCGTACTCAGCAAGACTTACATCAGAACTACACTACTCATGCTCAAGTTTCAAGGTAAAGGGAGGTGGGGTTCAACCATGCAGAAGTGCCAGCTTTGACTTGGCTAGTCCTGTACTACGAGTACCAGACTTGAGATAAGAAGCGTACACGAGTCCACTACCAAGTCTCCAACCAATACACCACTATGGTTACTTCCTCGACTTCCCCACGAGGAGCACACCATAGCACTCACACTTATCTTGCGAGTTTTAGAGTATCCATTCAAGTTTTCCAATAATCAGGTACAGGTTCCAAGTAGTCCATGACCGCGGACGCGGCTATTCGAATAGTTTTGTTAACCTTGCAAAGGTGTAAACTACACAGACATGACCATCAGTTACCGCCTTTTTCTCGCCACCGTTCAAGAGGTGACAACGAGGATGTTCACCACGACACTTCGCTCACAACCGGTCTATTCCAGGAGTCGACTATCTAAGTTGCCTCCGCTCGAGAGCCTGGCCGGATCAACGAAACGGACTCAAACAATGCAAGTGACCGAGACGCCACCTTTGGCAGATGGTTTTCCTGCCTCACATGTGCACCCACATATCTATATGATGCAACCATTCCTTCATTCTTTTTCTATGCACATGTCAAATGGAAAGCCTGAACTAATGTGACTCCTGGATGTCAACACGGATCAAGGTACTAGGCCGAGAGGGGTCAGTGAGCCCAATGTGTGGTTGTACTCTTTGTCTTGGATTACCATACAAGAACTCGGTGCTTAAGGCGGTGTTCAACGAGACAACCCACTGTGTACTCCTACACAGTCTCTCATCGTTCACCTTGTATTAGGGTGGATTCACCAACACAGTTTCACTTTCATCAATACCATGTTCACTATCATCCCGACTCACATCAAAAGCATCCTCATTGTAAACTCTAAGCATGCAGTAAGCAGTAATAGTTGCAGTGGACACATGATATCAATCAACTCCTATGTCAGCTAGGATTGTGGTTTGCTTACTACTTTGACAAGATGATAGGTCATGCATCGGATATGGGTTCAACTATGCGGTAGAATCGATACCAGGTGATCTCCTAAACATGCATAAGCGAGACTGAGAGGGAATTGGGATTTTATAGACATGATCAATGGGGTTTGCTTTCCTTGCTGACGATACACGAGTTTACCGGTCTTCTGCTTCGGGGGTGAAGTCCACCTCGGAAAAGCTGCTACCGAAAGCAATCATCAACAAAGGGGTACGGAAAAGTACAATGCACAAACACATGTTCAATTGTATAACGTGATGTTCATGGTTGCATTGTGTGGAATATTCCATTTAAAAGAAGTGGGTTGCAAAGAAATTTGCAAATTCACTCCAAATTTGAATTTGAAAAGAATGCAAATATGCATTTGTCACTGTTCACCCATTTTAAAATGGTCAAACATATAAACAAAGTGCATATTCTTAATCCTTGCATTTTTCTGATAATTTTTCATATATTATATCTTAAATTTGGAGTTAAAAAAATATTCTATGATTTATTGAAGTTTTGGCTATTTTCTGGAATTTCTGTAATTCTTTTAATTGTTTTTTTTCTATTTACTGCGTCAGCATTGCGTCATCATGACGTCAGGGAGGCTCTGACCTGTGGGTCCACCCTGTAAGCCTCACAGGGGTTAATCCCCTCTCTGTTAATTATAACAGAGGGGTTAGGGGGTTTGGGCCCGCTTGCCAGCCACTGTGGTGGGGGGGGATTGAGAGGTGGTTAGGGGGGGCCTAATGGCGTGCTCGCCGGACTTTACTGTTGCCGGCCGAGGAGCTCGCCGGACTTGGCCAAATGGCCACGGGAGGGAAGGGTTCTTGCGCCAAAACGTGCCCCGCGCTCTCCCGCGTCCATCTTCGTCATCAGGGGGACCTCAGAGGCACCGCAGCAACGCCGGCGTCAACGTGGGCGGCGACCGTGGCTCTGCTCAGGTGGAAGGTCGACCTAGGGCTCGGAACAAGGCAGGAGAAGGGGGAAATCGAGCGGATTCTCACCCCAACGTTGATGGAGCAGTCGAGGGGGCCGAGGAGAGCTCGAGGATGACGAATTTAGCGACGAGGTCCAAGGCGGCCGGCGGAAATCGGAGAAGATGGCGTCGGTTCTTGGGCTTCCGGAGCTCAATTGATTGAGAAGCTCGAAGGAGAGGATGCTTGAGGAGCTTCTAGACAAGATGGTTCGGCAAGAAGGCGTCGTTGGTCGCGCTCGCCCTCGTCGGTGATCTCCGGTGTGCTCGGGCCCTCACGGGATCTCGCCGGAGACGAAGGGGACGAGCCACAGGGAAGGGCGAAAGGGTTGAGCGGGTGTGAGGTGGTCTCCGCGACACGTAGGAGGGGCTGGGGGTGGTCTAGAGGGCCGCCGACGTCGTGGTGGCAATCGTCGCCCCCGGCATGCTCGACAGCGAGCTGCTTGGGGTAGACGACAAGCCCCACGTGGGCTTGGGCAGGGGAGGGTTAGTTGGGCCCGAGGCCGTAGGGGGTGGGTTGGGTTTCCTTTTTTTCCTTTTTCTTCTATTTCTTTTCTTTTTTTCCTTTTCTGACTTTTTTTTGCTCTGGAAAAAAAATACCATAGCATTTTCTAAAAATGCCCAAATAATTTTATAAACCCTAGGTTACCAGAAGCAAGCCACCCCTAGGTTTTGAGCATTTTTTAGATTCAAACTTTTTGAATTTCAATTCAAATTGGGGTATTATTTAATTTCCAAGGCACCTTTTGAATTTTAGAAAATTCCATGTGCATGGGAATGAACCCAAACCACTTTTAAAATGATCACCATCATTTATTGGAATTTTCCAAATGTTCAAATGATTTTTGGAAAAATATTTTTATCTGGCCATTTGAATTAATTTCTCAGGGATTTTATTTTCCCCATTTTTGAATTTCTTTTGAATTTTACATGATGCAAAGGGTCAAGCAAGCCCTAGCACTTACCCTAGTTGGGGTTCTGACAACTCGCCCCCACTCAACAGAATCTCATCCCGAGATTCAGAAGTCGTCGGGAGGAAGGTGGGGTACTCGGCACGGAGGCGGTCTTCTCTTTCCCAGGTTGCTTCTTTCTCGGAGTGATGTGACCATTGCACTTTGAGAAACTTGATTTTCGGACGATGAGTGACACGCTCTGCGGAATCAAGAATACGAACAGGGTACTCTCGATAAGAAAGGTCATCTTGGAGATCAAGTGTTTCATGGTCGACTTCGCTGATGGGGTCCTTGAAGCAACGCCTGAGTTGTGACCTATGGAATACATCGTGTACTCGGGAAAGATGAGGGGGTAGTTCAAGTTGGTAGGCAACTTCTCCACGTTTATCAAGAATGCAGAAAGGACTGATGTAACGTGGGGCCAACTTGCCTTTGATACCGAAGCGTTGGGTTCCCTTCAGAGGAGTAACCCGAAGGTAAGCCTTCTCATCCAGATTGTAGCTTTCTTGCCTATGATGACGATCATAGTAGCTTTTCTGACGAGACTGTGCGGCTTTCAATCGATCACGAACAATGCGAACTTGCTCTTCTGCTTCCTTGATCATATCCGGTCCAAAGAGTTGTCTTTCACGCGTTTCTGACCAGTTTAGGGGTGTTCGACATCGTCGTCCATAGAGGAATTCAAAAGGAGCCATGTTCAGACTAGATTGAAAACTGTTGTTATAAGAAAATTCGGCAAATGGAAGAGATTTCTCCCAATTCTTTCCGAATGAGATAAAACAATCTCTGAGCATGTCTTACAAGATTTGATTAACCCTTTCGACTTGACCACTAGACTGAGGATGGAAATCTGTACTAAAGGAGAGATGAGTTCCCATAGCATTCTGAAAGCTTCCCCAGAATCTAGAGGTGAAAAGGCTACCACGATCGGAATTGATTTCCGAAGGAACACCGTGAAGAGACACAATTCTAGAGACGTACAAGTCCTCTAATTGGCTAGCAGTAATAGACTCGCGAACGGGAAGGAAGTGAGCAACTTTGGAAAGTCGGTCAATGACAACGAAGATGGCATCATTTCCTTTCTGGGGTTTTGGAAAGCCGGTGATGAATTCCATACCGACTTTGTCCCATTTCCACTCGGGAATAGGCAAAGGTTGAAGTGTGCCAGCAGGTCTTTGGTGTTCTTCCTTAATGCGACGACAAACATCACATTCAGCAACAAATCGAGCAATGTCTCTCTTCATCCTGGTCCACCAAAATCTCTGGCGTAGATCTCGGTACATTTTTGTGCTACCGGGATGAATCGAGAGGGGTGTGTCATGGGCTTCTTTGAGGATTAGTTGCCTTAGATCTCTATTCTTAGGTATTACCAAACGATTTCCAAATAATACCGTTCCTTTGCTAACTGTGGAGAAACATTTAGCAACTCCGCTAGCAATGTTCTCCTTGATCCGGCAAACACCTCGTGCACGCCTTTGGGAAACTATGATTTCATCCTCAAGGGTTGGTTTCGCCACCAAGTTGAAAAGAGATCCACGAGGAACAATCTCGAGATTGAGCTTTCGAAATTCCTCATGAAGAAGTGGTTGATACTGTTGTAACATGAGGTTGTAACAATACGACTTACGACTTAGTGCATCATCCATGACATTGGCTTTGCCTGGGGTGTAAGAAATTCCTACGTCGTAATCTTTTATCAACTCAATCCAGTGTCTTTGCCTGAGATTAAGATTTGGCTGGGTGAAAATGTATTTGAGGCTTTGGTGGTCGGAAAAGATCTCACAACGATTACCAAGGAGGTAATGTCGCCAAGTTGTCAGGGCATGAACTACGGCAGCGAGTTCAAGATCATGGGTAGGATAGTTCTGTTCATGTGGCCGCAACTGGCGTGAAGCATAAGCTACCACATGTCTATCTTGCATAAGTATGCATCCTAACCCTTGCCGTGAAGCATCGCAATAGATCTCGAAATCCCTTTTGGTGTCTGGAGGTGCAAGTACGGGTGCAGAATTCAATCTTATTTTTAGCTCTTGAAAGCTTTCCTCGCACTTGGGAGTCCATTGGAATTTCTTATCTTTCTTGAGGAGTCCAGTTAGAGGCTTTGCAACTTTAGAAAAGTTCTCGACGAAGCGGCGACAATAGCTTGCTAAGACGAGAAAACTCCTAACTTGCTTAACCGATTCAGGTGGAGTCCAGTCAAGGAAGGCCTGAACTCTCTCGGGATTGACAGCAATGCCTTTCGCAGAAATCACGTGGCCTAAGTAGGTCACTTCTGGTAGCCAAAATTCGCACTTAGAGAACTTGGCATATAGGCGATGCTCTCTAAGTTTCATCAATACCAACCTAAGATGTTCTGCGTGCTCTTCTTCGTTCTTCGAGTAGATAAGAATGTCATCAAGATAAACCACAACAAATTTATCTAGGTACTCCATGAAGATCGAATTCATTAAGCGCGAGAATGTGGTGGGGGCATTGGTTAAACTGAAGGACATGACGGTATACTCGTAAAGACCATAACGAGTAGTGAAAGCCGTTTTTCGAATGTCCTCGTCTTTGATTTTGATTTGATGATAGCCTAATCTCAAATCCATCTTGGAGAAGACAGATGATCCAACAAGTTGATCATAAAGATCATTGATCCTGGGCAGTGGGTACTTGTTCTTTACCGTCGCTAGATTTAGCGGGCGATAGTGTACGCACATCCTTTCTATTCCATCTTTCTTCGTTACGAACAGAACGGGGCAACCCCATGGCGATGAGCTAGGGCGGATGAAGCCTTTTGCCAATGAAGCATCAAGTTGGGTTTTTAGCTCAGCTAACTCATGTGGGGCCATTCTATATGGGCGTCTGGAAATTGGGGCTGTGCCTGGTATAAGATCCACTATGAATTCTACACATCTGTCAGGGGAAATCCCTGGAAGTTCTTCAGGAAAGACATCCGGGAAGTCACGAACCACCGGAACATCTTCAAGGTCAGGAAGGGGAAGCACATTAAAAGTATGCATCTGGATTCTAGAGCTGGGTGACGTGTAGTCAATTGTCTGGCCTGAAGGATGGGTGAGTTTAACTGACTTGGCTTTACAATCCAGGAAAGCATTCTGCCTTGATAACCAATCCATACCTAAGATGACATCAATGTCCGAAGACTTGAGGGCTATAAGTGAAGCAAGGAATACTAAACCCTCAATTGCAATTTGATTGCCATGGCTTACCCTATTAGTTTGCCACTTTGAACCAGGAGTTTGAATGATCATTGGAGAAAACATTTCTTCAAAAGGGAATTCATGACGAAGTGCATAACTCTCCGACATGAATGAATGAGAAGCTCCTGGATCGAAAATAACGGAGGCGGGAACATGATTGACTGGGATTGTACCAAGGATGACGTCAGAAGCAGCAGTGGTTTCCTCAACTGAGATTTGGTTCACACAACCACTACTAGTGGATGAAGGCTTTGTTGGAAAGGGTTTGGAGGTGGATTTCCTTGAAGGCTTATGTCGAGAATGACGTGGTGTCATCAAGACCTGAGGGCATTGACGAAAGTAATGGCCTGGAAGACCACACTTAAAGCATACCATGTCTGAATTGCCGGGAGTGGGATTACTTGGTTGCACACCATCATTCCGGGGTGGAATAATGTGGTGGGTTGGATGGCATAAATTGGATGGTGGCCTCTGAAGAAGGTTTTTGGGTATGGCACTAGTTGGAATCAAAATTCGGCGTTTCTGAGGGGCTGAACTTGAAGAAGGAGCAAGCTCAAGAGCATGCTTGCGAGACTCTTCGAACACTTCATTGCCATGCTCAGCTCTGAAGGATCTGTTGACTAAATCCTCAAAGGTGGAAAATTCGATGAGGTTGAGATCATGACGAAGGATGGGGCTAAGTCCCTTACGGAACCTTGCCTGCTTTCTGGCATCGGTGGTGAGCTCATCTTGGGCATATCGAGCAAGAAGGTTGAACTCTCTCACATACTCATGAATGGACATCTCTCCTTGAGTCAGATTGCAGAACTCTTCCTTCTTGCGTTCCATCAACTCATCCAGAATGTGGTACCCTCGAAAGGCAACACATAACTCCTGCCAAGTCACTACGTGACCATTTGGCTGCATTGCAACATAGTTCTCCCACCTTTGAAGAGCAGCACCTTCCAGGAAGTATACCGCGAAAATAACTCGGTCATCGGGAGAAAAATGTGCAGTATCAAGCTTACGCTCGATGGAACGGAGCCAATCATCAGCTTCAAGGGGCTCAGAAGAACATCGGAATACCGGTGGCTTGAGGAGGATGAAATCCTGAATGCTGACAACCACATTACACTGACGAGCGGTATTCTGCTCGTTGAGCTCCAGAAGGCGTGTTTGATCACGTCTATTCTGCTCGACTTCCATCATGATTTCCGCCGCAGAAGGCGGTGGTAGAGGTTCATCATCATTTCGATTCCGAACACGGTCTCGATTTCGACGAACAGCACTACGAGTTCCACCTGACATCCTGTGTGATAAAGATCAACAATCAGAACAGGTTGTATGATGGAATCAAAGACAAGAAGGACATGATGAAGACGGAAAAGATTATAATGCGAAGGCAATGACTCGAAGGATCACAGAACAAATCCGGTAGCATAACGGCTACACCGGGATGGAAAACAAGAAAACCTCGAGAAGATGGGACAAAACTTTTTCAAGGAACTCAAAGACACGAAGACTCTGGACAACCACAACTGTCCTATGGCTACAAGGAAGCAATCAACGAGATGTTCTAGTAAGACATAGATGAGCCTAGTCCTATCATCCCGTAGAAAAGGCAAGGGTGACCCAGAACTCAGATCGATGAGGATAAGGAGAAAAGAAGCCTCACGTTGTTCCCTTTGTTGGGGTTCGGGGCAGAAAACACAAAATTTTCATAACCTAAGAGACCCATACCCAAGACCTATGCTATGCTGATGCAAGTAACGGACATAAATAGATCACATACCAGTATGTAGTCCGTTAAGCGGGAAACGTTCCCGCATGAACATGGTTGGTGTAGTCGTACCGGCAATCCCCGATGCCGCGCAGATCCACGCTTTCTCCTGTAGCCACCCGATCCTTGTAGACCGGTGACGGGATTACGTCCCCGTCGGAACGTTGCTGAAGAAGACCTTGCGATACGACCACAACGATGAAGTAGCACCACAAGTGTAGTGCCTCGCGGGATTATACACATACAGTATACCCGACGTCCCTCCGGGCTCCGAACTAGTAGAGCAGCGGAAAGAAGATGGATTCGGATCCCGATTCCAGCAGCACGACAGCGTGCGTATAGTGGAGAAATCCCCAACCAAGTGTAGACTCCAAACAAGGGGAGTCCACTCGAGGAAGGAGAAAGGAGGGAGAGAGAGATGAGAGAAACTTGTCTCAAATCGATTTGTATGAAGAAAAAGGGCACCCTACCCCTCCTTATATAGGCCAAGGAGGGGTGCCACCCTCCCCTCCACTTCCGGGGTGGGGCTAATCCCAAGGGGAGGGCAAATGGCGCAGCCCTAGGGGGGTGGGCCCCCTTCATGGCGCCATGGCCCATGGGGGAGGACTCCCTCTCCCCCTAATGGGCCCTATGAGGCCCATATGCCTTTTCTTCCATTCTTAATTATATTTAAATACATTTTAATATTTAATTCAGATAATTAAATAATAAAACATATATTAAATATTATTAAATATATTTTGAACCTTTCAAAATACCCGAAACAACTTCCGGCCTTCATCGGAACAATTCCGACCATCACCGGAACAATTCCGGTGTTCTCTCCAATTTCTCCGGTGATCCCGAATCAATCCTTACTGCGTCGAGTAACCATAAGTGTAACACCCTACGGTCCGGGAAACAGCAGACATGACCGAGACAATTCTCATTGATCAATGGCTAATCAATTGGACCTGGTTACAATCCTTGATAGCCCCTGCGCTTCCATCGAATGAACTTCAATCGCTGTTGGATCCGCTAACCGTGTGCCTGTTCCCTTTGTCCTATGGTACTTTTCTTGTCCGAGGTTTGATCATCGGTATCCAATATACCTAGTTCGTCCTCGTTCTCAACAAACAAGTTTACTCGTTCCCGTGATATTACAACTCCGTGACCTAGTCACACGTTTGCAAACTTTATGATGTAACATCACCGAGTGGGCCCAGAGTACCTATCCGTCACACGGATGGACAAATCCCGCTTTGATCTATTTGCATACTCATTAACATATCTATTCGGAATACCTGAAGTAATCATTTATGGCCAGCATATTTCAGTCAGGCGGTGGGTATTAAATTAGGGCATCCTAATAGACAGTAATTACGTATGATCATTACGGTCTAAGGATCTGGTCACTACGTTATAGTTATCGCAATGTCAAACTATGTGACTTGATCACATCGCAACACTTCTGGTGGGAGTATGCCCATCATATCATTATCCAATGATACGACTCCATTGTCAACAGACGCCATTGTCTCATGATCAGGAAACCTTGATCATCAATCGCCCAATGGACTAGTATACTAGGGTTGACTAAGGACCTGGTTGTTTGTATACCACACCTGTATTAATGTTTCCGCTTAATACAGTTATAGCATAGTATCAAACGTATTATGAACTAATGGAATATGCTCGATAAAACATATTTTATTTGCCTCTAGGGCACATTCCCAACACCCTTATACCCAGAGTAACTATATAACTATAGAGTGCTAGACTCGACTTCGACCAATGGTTGAATAATCCTACAGACAGTCTTGCTCTGATACCAAGTCTGTCGGGACCCGGAATAGGTGTATGTAATTCCAGTCGCGATACAATCACATGGACAGCCGAGAGCCGTACCCACTTGTCTAAGCAGACAAGTCCAAGCACAGAACACTCTCGGAAAGCATCGAACGTGAGGGGCATCCCATTCAGGACAGATGATCAACTGAGATGGGTCCTCATCGTCCGCTCACGAGTCTAAATGCTTATGGGTGGTGAATCCCATATTCATAGAAAAGTCGCCTCAACCATGTTATCGATTGAATCCTAACTCTTACATAGACTTACTCCAGCCCGATCACTTAGTCGGGGTCTAGGGAGGGCTCGATCATACAACAAAGTGTGCACGTGACAGAGTCACAAGCAATCGCATGGCGATGCCCCAAACTGCGCACATCTAAGGGCCACTTGGTGTATAAAAGACCGCCAGCCAGATCACAACTAAGGTCTCGAAAACCCATACTAAGACATGCATGTTATAACCATACACGCAGCACATATGCCTAGTATGAACAGCAGGTATCATCACATAACTCTACAAAGTACTCTTTATAGATATACACATAGAGCATACAAAGATCACATGTCTGTGATCACATTACATCATACAACGGAAGCAAATTAGGTCTGAGTACAGACAAGTTTAACAAATGGCTTAGAGAAGCCTTGTAAAGATACATGCACTTCCACGAGGGACCAGACTGCTGTATGGAACTATACTAGCTTAGTCAACGTCGAGCTTCAGGTCAGTGACTCCATCGGGTCCGGGTTTCCATCTAAAACATAGAATAAGCAAACGTGAGTACAAATTCGTACTCAGCAAGACTTAAATCAGAACTACACTACTCATGCTCAAGTTTCAAGGTAAAGGGAGGTGGGGTTCAACCATGCAGAAGTGCCAGCTTTGACTTGGCTAGTCCTGTACTACGAGTACCAAACTTGAGGTAAGAAGCGTACACGTGTCCACTACCAAGTCTCTAACCAATACACCACTATGGTTACTTCCTCGACTTCCCCACGAGGAGAACACCATAGCACTCACACTTATCTTCTGAGTTTTAGAGTATCCATTCAAGTTTTCTAATAATCAGGTACAGGTTCCAAGTAGTCCATGACCGCGGACGCGGCTATTCGAATAGTTTTGTTAACCTTGCAAGGGTGTAAACTACACAGACATGACCATCAGTTACCTCCTTTTTCTCGCGACCATTCAAGAGGTGACAGCGAGGATGTTCACCACGACACTTCAGTCACAACCGGTCTATTCCAGGAGTCGACTATCTGAGTTGCCTCCGCTCGAGAGCCCGGCCGGATCAACGAAACAGACTCAAACAATGCAAGTGACCGAGACGCCACCTTTGGCAGATGGTTTTCCTGCCTCACAGGTGCACCCTATATGATGCAACCATTCCTTCATTCTTTTTCTATGCACATGTCAAATGGAAAGCCCGAACTAATGTGACTCCTGGATGTCAACACGGATCAAGGTACTAGGCCGAGAGGGGTCAGTGAGCCCAATGTGTGGTTGTACTCTTTGTCTTGGATTACCATACAAGAACTCGGTGCTTAAGGCGGTGTTCAACGAGACAACCCACTGTGTACTCCTACACAGTCTTTCATCGTTCACCTTGTATTAGGGTGGATTCACCAACAAAGTTTCACTTTCATCAATACCATGTTCACTATCATCCCGACTCACATCAAAAGCATCCTCATTGTAAACTCTAAGCATGCAGTAAGCAGTAACAGTTGCATGGGCCACATGATATCAATCAACTCCTATGTCAGCTAGGATTGTGGTTTGCTTACTACTTTGACAAGATGATAGGTCATGCATCGGATATGGGTTCAACTATGCGGTAGAATCGATACCAGGTGATCTCCTAAACATGCATAAGTGATACTGAGAGGGAATTGGGATTTTATAGACATGATCAATGGGGTTTGCTTGCCTTGCTGACGATATACGAGTTTACCGGTCTTCTGCTTCGGGGGTGAAGTCCACCTCGGAAAGGCTGCTATCGAAAGCAATCATCAACAAAGGGGTAAAGAAAAGTACAATGCACAAACACATGTTCAATTGTATAATGTGATGTTCATGGTTGCATTGTGTGGACTATTCCATTTAAAAGAAGTGGGTTGCAAAGACATTTGCAAATTCACTCCAAATTTGAATTTGAAAAGAATGCAAATATGCATTTGTCACTGTTCACCCATTTTAAAATGGTCAAACATATAAACAAAGTGCATATTCTTAATCCTTGCATTTTTCTGATAATTTTTCATATATTATATGTTAAATTTGGAGTTAAAATGAATATTCTATGATTTATTGAAGTTTTGGCTATTTTCTGGAATTTCTGAAATTCTTTTAATTGTTTTCTTCTATTTACTGCGTCAGCATTGCGTCATCATGACATCAGGGAGGCTCTGACCTGTGGGTCCACCCTGTAAGCCTCATAGTGGTTAATCCCCTCTCTGTTAATTATAACAGAGGGGTTAGGGGGTTTGGGCCCACTTGCCAGCCACTGTGGGGGGGGGGGATTGAGAGGTGATTAGGGGGGGCCTAATGGCGGGCTCGCCGGACTTTACTGTTGCCGGCCGGGGAGCTCGCCGGACTTGGCCAAATGGCCACGGGAGGGAAGGGCTCTTGCGCCAATACGTGCCCCGCGCTCTCCCTGGTCCATCTTCGTCATCGGGGGGACCTCAGAGGCACCGCAGCAACGCCGGCGTCAACGCGGGCGGCGACCGTGGCTCTTCTCAGGTGGAAGGTCAACCTAGGGCTCGGAACAAGGCAGGAGAAGGGGGAAATCGAGCGGATTCTCACCCTAAAGTTGATGGAGTAGTCGAGGGGGCCGAGGAAAGCTCGAGGACGACGAATTTAGCGACGAGGTCCACGGCGGCCGGCGGAAATCGGACAAGATGGCGTCGGTTCTTGGGCTTCCAGAGCTCAATTGATTGAGCAGCTCGAAGGAGAGGATGCTTGCGGAGCTTCTGGACAAGATGGTTCGGCGAGAAGGCGTCGTTGGCCGTGCTCGCCCTCGTCGGTGATCTCCGGTGCGCTCGGGCCCTCACGGGATCTCGCCGGAGACGAAGGGGACGAGCCACAGGGAAGGGGGAAAGGGCTGAGCGGGTGTGAGGTGGTCTCCGCGACACGTAGGAGGGGAAGGGGGTGGTCTAGAGGGCCGCCGGCGTCGTGGTGGCAATCGTCGCCCCCGACATGCTCGACAGCGAGCTGCTTGGGGTAGACGACAAGCCCCACGTGGGCTTGGGCTGGGGAGGGTTAGTTGGGCCCGAGGCCGTAGGGGTGGGTTGGGTTTCCTTTTTTCCTTTTCCTTTTTCTTCTATTTCTTTTCTTTTTTTCCTTTTCTGACTTTTGTTTTGCTCTATAAAAAAAATACCATAGCATTTTATAAAAATGCCCAAATAATTTTATAAACCCTAGGTGACCAGAAGCAAGCCACCCCTAGGTTTTGAGTATTTTTGAAATTCAAACTTTTTGAATTTCAATTCAAATTGGGGTATTATTTAATTTCCAACGCACCTTTTGAATTTTAGAAAATTCCATGGGCGTGGGAATGAACAGAAACCACTTTTAAAATGATCACCATCATTTATTGGAATTTTCCAAATGTTCAAATGATTTTTGGAAAAATATTTTTATCTGGCCATTTGAATTAATTTCTTAGGGCTTTTCTTTTTCCCATTTTTGAATTTCTTTTGAATTTTTACATGATGCAAAGGGTCAAGCAAGCCCTAGCACTTACCCTAGTTGGGGTTCTGACATATGGTTCATAAACGAACATCACTTTCTCACAAGACGATCATCCACCAACAATTCCAAGGCTAGGGCACGCACCGTTGGTCCTCGAGGCTCAGATCGGAGGATACGACATGGACTAAGTTTTCATGGATGGTGGCAGCAGCTTGAACATCTTCTTCACCAGCAGCTTGCACGAGATGCTGATCCCATGATCAGTTTGGAAGAACTCAGGCGTCACGATCTACGACATAGTACCAGGCGAAGCCGCCTCCTCCCTGTGAATAATCGAGTTCGACGCTGTTTTTGGCAGCAAGGGCAACTACGCAAGAAAAACTCTCGAGTTAGAGGTACTCGACTGGCAGTCCCAATACCACACCATAGTCGGTCGGCCTGCATTCGCACAATTCATGGCGGTCCCACATTACACATACCTCAAGCTCAAGATGCCAGGGTCCTCAGGGGTCATCACGGTCAGCGGAAGCTTCGCCAAATCAGATCAATGCGACCGAGATTTTCATCAAGTATCTGACACCTTCGGAGCAAAATAGCAGCTCGAAGAGATAACCATGGTGGTAGACAAGAGCATCTTTCCACTAGCCAGCAGAAGCGAATCAAAAGAAATAACGCGCGACTTCAGCGTTGACAGCGACACCACCACCAACCAAGTGCATCCAATGGACCTAGACAAGACGGTGCGAATCTACGCTCGCCTACCAGAAGAACAAGCAATAGCTCTCATGACCTTCCTCCGCGAGGAGTGGAAATTTTTCCCCTGGTTCCCGGCCGACATGCCCGGAATACCACGAGAATTTGTAGAACACGCACTACGGATCTATCCAAAGACCAAACCAGTGAAGCAGGCGCTATGCAGATTCTCCGAACCCAAGCGCAGAGCCATTGGTGAATAAGTCAACCGATTACTCGACGCACAATTTATCCAGGAGACGAAGAAGGGCACCTGGGTCGCAAACCCAGTTCTAGTGTCTAAAAAGGACACCGATGTGCTACGCATGTGCTTCGACTATGGGCCCATCAACAAACATTGCCCAAAAGACCACTTCCCTCTCTCAAGGATCGACCAAATAATCGACTCCACCGCAGGATGCGACCTCTTGTCTTTCCTCGACGCCTACTCAGGATACAACCAAATTAGGATGAAGGAGGAAGACAAGGAGCACACCTCATTCATCACCCCCTATGGTTTATTCTGCTACAGGACAATGCCATTTGGGCTAAAGAACGCTGGAGCCACGTACCAGCGGATGATGCAAGCATGCCTGAGGGATCAAATCGGCAGGAACGTCCAAGTCTATGTCGATGACATCATCATCAAAACATACAGCGTAGGCACACTACACGACGACCTGTCGTGGGAATGACCTCCGGGTAGGTTCACCCAGAAGAAATAACACTTCAAGACGAAGATCGCTGATCTAATGACCGCGGATCTAAGTGAGGCCGAGCCGATCTGGGCCGACCTGTAGACCGTCAGTCGGAGGAAGTGTCGTGGGAAAGTCACAGCAGATGTCCGTAGAGTCGGACTTATCATGGGACCTTTGCTGCGAGGAGAATTCGAGGAGAGAGTCGACATAGGAATAGGACTCGGCGAGTTACCTAGGTTTGGCCCCTTCGGTGCAGTAAAGACCTACTCCTTTTTGACTATAGGGCAATCGACTCTTCAATAGGAAGAGTCGATCGTATCGATTATAGTAATGATGTTATGCAACCTTAGTCTCGTGGAGATCTAGGTTATGGCGCGAGTTGTCTAATCGTGGCTTGAGGTAAGTTCTGGCTCTGGCTCCCGTGGAACTCAGCTTATAAAGGCGCCGGGTCCAGGGATTCCTAGAGTCCGACTCCCACACGATGTGGAGTTCTATTCTACTTTACAAATTTGCTATGTGCTATACAAAGTAAGTCGAATTCCTTCTAGGGCTTCAATCTTCACGCTTGGCACGTCAGAATCCTGGTCGGGTCTTCTTTGTGGGCTTTCATATCTAAGCCGGCCCAGAGGTTTCTAATGCCGGGTCGATGGGCCTGATCCATCCCCCGACATTAGCCCCCAGGATTGTTGTGATGTAGTCTTCACAACAATCTTCCTTAATTTTCTTCATTGCCGCCGGCTCTCGATGGATCAAGGAACGACTATATGCTTGACGTTGATTGGGAGTCAGAGTCGTCTCTCTTCAATTTTGTTTCGATTCCTCTGTCTCCAAGAAGTCGACTCTTCTCGTCGAGTCAGCTATCATCTGATGCTTTACTAGAAGTCGACGCCTAACTCTTTTTAGCTTCTCGTTTCCTTTTACTTGAAGATTTTTCCTTTGACCTTTGGTCAAAGATCCGGTTTGGTTTTTATGATCGCTCTGCCCGAAACGCTGGTTAGAGGCATTGATGTTTGTAGTGGAAATCGAGGAGTCTTTCCATAAATGCTATCTAGCATGGGTAGTTATCTCGCATTATTTATGGCATTAATGGATCCTCCCCATGAATCTACTATAAATATCCCTTGGATAGTTTGATCTTTCAAGCGCATCCATCTTCTTCTTCCTCTCCATGTTTTCCCCATGGCACCTAAGATAGAAGCCTCTTCTCCTTTGGCATCCAACGAGCCCGATCCTCGTGCAAGTACTCGAGGTCGCGGTCGTAGTCGTTGTCGTGGCCGTGGTAGAGGTCGTGGCCGTGGCAGAGGTAGAGGAAGAAGTACTCGTGCTTCCTCTCCTTCTGAATCTCCCCCTTCTTCTCATGAGAGGAGTGAGTTCTTGGTTCATATCCGAACGATTCGACGCTGGATCAAACTTCCCGATTCTTTTTCTCAACTTGTGGTTGACTCGACGCCTTTGGGCCTTTGGCTCCGATCTGATGGATGTCCTCATGGGCCTGTCTGGGTGACAGTTAGTTTTTCTAACCATGGCACCATGTTTTTTGAGAAAGGTTGGAAAACTTTTCTTCGTTCCAGGAATATTTCACGGGGAGACACCATTGTCTTCAAATTTGATGGTGAAGACACCTTGTCAGCTAGGATCTTCGACTCGGATGGAGACCGAGCCTGTTTATGTGTGGAGAGATCCAGTGATGAAGAACTCCTTAGTGAAGAAGAAGCTTCAACAGAGGACGAAGCCGATTCTGAAGAAGATGTCTGAAGCTGTGGGTTTTTCTTTTTAGTAGTAGTTTGCCGAGTTTGGCTTTTGCTTGTAAGGTTGCCTCCTTTGATGTAAAACCCAGTTGGTTTGTTGAATGAAATTTATGAACTTTTATTGAGTCCATGAGTCTATGAGTCGGTTTTATTCCCGACTTGAAATGTTTTCTCATATCGTAGGAGAGCCGATCACTTATGATAGTGTATGTATTTGTAGCCCCCTGAGTCAATTCAGAATAGTTTAGTATCTGTAACCGACTCATAGGATAGTTCGACTTGTAGCCCCATTGAAATGGTGTGGTCACATTTACGTGCCATACCGGTTCTTCAAAGAATATTTTGTTTTTATGAAACTTGCTTCGAAGTAATGTAGCCCCCAAGTGCCGGGTTGTCTTGCCTGCAGCAACCTGGGACTTACAATTTCTTGCATATTTTCTAAAGAAATTTTGAAGTGTTACTCCTCCAAGAGTCAGTGTACTCAGCTGGGTGATGTACCGAGTCTTTATTTGAGAAGAAACCTTGAAGTGTAGTCCTCATGAGTCGGTATGAGCATCTTTTTGTGTCACACTGAGTCATAGAGAAGTTTTTGAGCTATAGTCCCCATGAGTCGGTATGAGCATCTTTTTGTGTCACACCGAGTCACATGGGTTAATGCTCAAGATGCATCTTTTTGGATGATATATGAAATGAAAAGAGTATGTGATGATGCTAATGTATGCAGAAAAAAAATATAAAGGCTCATATAGAAGTCGACTCTGGATTCAAGATGCCTCATCTTCTCGTACTTGAGATAGATTATTGGGTTATCCAGGAGTCTGGACTTCTCTGTAAGCCGGCTACATATGACTAGTGCTCCCTGTACTTAAGACTAGACTCGGCAGGCATTGTTGCAAGCCCCCAAGGTACGTAGACTAAGCTGGGTACACGTAGATCGTATGAGTTTGAGCTATACATGCCAAGGCGTGTTTTGCCAATTTATGTATATACCGGGATTTCTTCGGATAAGAGTCGATGAGTGACATTGAGCCCCCTACTGCCCCTGAATAAGCTTATACATTCTGATTTTTACATATATATGCCGAGTTTTCGGATAAAGAGTCAATGATTGTCATGAAACTCCCCGATTCCCCTGAATAAGCAATATTCATGGTCAGTACCAATAGAGGGGTAGATCAAGCCCTCCGGTCTCTGATATATAATAATGCAATGTATGCAATGTATGATGCAAAATAAATGACATGAAACAAAAAAGTAAAGCGGAGTCGATATGGCGAGAGCCGTTGCGACGGAAGTCGACTTAGTTATATGTGGCGAAAGCCGGCGCGACGAATGTCGGCTTATATATATTGTGGCGAAAGCCAGTGCGACATGTGTCGACTTAGTGAAGCGTACAATAATGTTCCTGTTTCTACTCAAGTGTAATATGGACGGAGTTGTGCGATGTTCCACGTCCTGGGAGTCTCCTCCATACTTGTGCGCGTGTCCGATTTCTCCCGTATATCCACTAGCTAGTAGGATCCGTTGTACAGGTTCTTGCTGACCACAAACGGTCCTTCCCAAGGAGAGGATAACTTGTGCATTCCATCTTTTTTTTTATGAGTCGGAGCACCAAATCACCTTCCTGGAAAGTCCGACTTTTGATGCGACGGCTATGGTAGAGTTGCAGATCTTGTTGGTAGATAGCCGACTGAGCTGCAGCCAAATCTCGTTTTTCATCGAGAATATCCAAGGCGTCTTGTCTTGCTTTCTCATTTTCGGCTTCTACATAAGCAGTGACTCGTGGTGAGTCGTGACGTATGTCACTTGGGAGGACGGCTTTTGTCGGGGGAATATATAAAGCCCATAGACCCGACATTAGGAATCTTCTGACCGACTTACATATGATGGCCCATAAAGAAGACCCGATGAGGAATCTGACGTGCCAAAGCGTAAAGATTGAAGCCCTAGAAGGAATTCGACTTACCTTGTATAGCACGTGGCAAACTTGTAAAGTAGAATAGAACTCCACATCGTGTAGGAGTCGGACTCTAGAAATCCCGGGACCCGACACCTTTATTAGCCGAAGACCACGGGAGCCAGAGCCAGAACTGACATCAAGCCAGGTTTAGACAACTCTCTCCAGAGCCTAGATCTCCACGAGAATAAGCCGGCGAAACATCACCACTGTAAGTGATACGATCGACTCTTCCTATTGAGGAGTCGATCCCCTATAGTCAAAAGCAGGAGTAGGTCTTTACCGCATCGTCGGGGCCGAACCTGGGTAAACTCGCCGAGTCTTGTGCCTATGTCAACTCTCCCCTCGAATTCGCCTCGCAGCAAAGGTCCCATGATAAGTCTGACTCTACGGACACCTGCCGTGACTTTCCCACGACAGTTGGCGCCCACCGTGGGGCCTGCGCTCGCAGGTGTTGAGATTCTAAGGGGAGCTCTGCAAGGCATGGAAGGATTCGTGACCGGGCGAATCATCAGGAGCCGACGCGAAAGGCTCTGCATCGACGAATCAACTTGGGGGCCCGATGCCGATTCCGTCGAATCCGGTTATAGGGTCCCGATCGGATCTATTCACATCTTCATCGGGAGAACAGACGGATCTGAGCCAGAGCCGAATCCTGAAGTCCCCCTGGAAATCTTGAGTCAACGACATGCCGACTCAAGGCACACCTTTGTCGGGTTCATCACTGGATCTCCGGAGCCGGCGCGCTCCGTCGAGCCTCTGACACCCAACGCCATGGGAGAAACATCTGATGCTGACTCACAGCCCAGTGAAACAAGCTTCTCAGATACTGGCTCTATCCGATCCGCCGGGAGCAACAGACTCGGCACGAGAATGGCTGAATACAACCCCGACTTTCCACAGTACGAGCCTTCATATTGCGTGACAGTATTCATGGCAGGCACCGAAGAGAAGGGAAGTCAACCGGATCAAGGTGCAGCTCAATACCAGAATGTGGAAACGACCCACAACACGGCCCCTAATCCAGATAGGGAGCAGCCAGAAGTCCTTACAGGAGCGGAAATCCTCTCGGATACCCTAAACTCCTTGCATGAAGCCTTAGCTGCGCGGATGACCGCGGAAAACCAACAAGCCTGGAGAACCAAGGTCAATGGACTCAAGGTCCAGGTGATGAGCATTCGAAGGGAAATTAACTCCCAGAACGCCCAGATGGTGGAAAGAGAAACGTAACTTGCCCAAGAATCCAGGCGCTTGCGACTCGATTCAGAATTGATAGAAGCCCAGAGACTGAGTCTCGCCAACGCACGCCCCGCAGGGCCCGCAAGTCGGATACCTACTGACCTTCCGGCCCGGAGGCTATTCCAGGACATGAATCAATCGACTCCCCCTGGGTACACGCCACCAAGGCAACATGTTCCCTCGCCACGGCAGGAACGGTTCCATAAGCTCCCGGATCACTTCAACAACCCCATGGCTAATGTGGTGGTAGCGACACGGTACCTCGCCAGCGTACCTGTACATGGAGACACCCCGGTGGATCAAGCCACTCGAGGGGCGATCGACCTGCTCAAAACCGCAGTCACACAGCAAGCCCATTACTCACAGGGATTCCAGTACCTACACGAGACCCCATACCATAGTATGAGCCGGCAAGCGGATTCACCAGCTTCGGCCGGCTCGAGCAGTCACCGCCAGCACCGCGCTCTGCCACCAGACCCGCCGGGGGCGACAAGGATCCAAGACATACCATATAGCCTCTACCCCGAACACTGGGTAGAGCAGATGGTCCAACTTCCACCCCTAAACCAAGACACCGAGTCCATCAGCAGATCCGTGGGCAATCGGTGCCTGGTGCCGGCTTTACGAAATACACGGCTACCACCAGACTTCAAAGGACCACGTAAAATCGCGAACTACAAAGCCGACATGGACCCGACATCTTGGATCGAAAGTTATGACCTAGCCATGGACATGATGCAAGCCAGCGAAGGAGTTTGCGCCCGTTACCTCACAATGATGTTGGAAGGGCCGGCTCGCACATGGTTCAAAAATCTCCCGGAGAATTCCGTCATCTCCTGGACGGATCTCAAGGAAAAATTCATCAAGAACTTCCAAGGTACATGCCGGCGAGCGACCACAATAGTTGACTTGGAGCATTGTGTACAGAAGGAAGGAGAATCGACCCTGAGCTGGGCGCGACGGGTTGCAGAAATAATCCACTCTTCGGATACCATCATAGCCCAAACAACCGTCATCGTCTTGGAAAGGAACTGCAAATTTGGGCCCCTAGTCCACAAACTTGGCCGACTCAAAATGATGGTCAGGGATATAGGAGAACTCATGAACGCAGTCATCAAATATGCTGAGTCTGACAAAACCAAGGATACTGAACCTCAGCAGGATAAAGCTAGCCAGAATAAAAATGGTGGCAAAACATCCCAGAATCAAAGTCAGCAAACCAAGCGGCGGCTTTATCAGACTAATTCTGACTTGGTAGCCAACACAAATGTCGGCTCACAAAGACAGAAGCAGGGGGGCAACAACTACCGCAAGCCGGAAGGAAATTTTCGCCCGAACAATTTTGAAGCAGCTATGAAGAGTCCTTGCTCGACCCATAGTAAACCCGGTCGCCCAGCCAATCACACCTGGGAAGATTGCTATTTCATGAAAGAATTTGCACGATGTGGGAACCAGGGACCTCCCGGGTCAGGTGGAGGAGCCGGCCAGAACGGCAACGACCACGTGCCGGCTCAAGAACTCAGGATGATACCTATTACCTGGCCCTTTGCAGTATGGGGACTTGATATGGTGGTACCTTTCAGAAGGCCGGCCAACAAGAATATCCACGTATTAGTGACAGTGGAAAAATTCACCAAATGGGTCAAAGCAGAGCTGGTCAGCAAATGTGATGCTGCAACATCACTGAAATTCTTGAAAAGGATCATATACAGATTCGACTATCCCCATAGCATCATCACTGATAACGGTTCTAACCTATCAGAAGGGGTTATGCAGCGATTCTTCCAGAACGAGCACATCCGACTCGACCTTGCATCAGTGGCACATCCACAGTCCAACTGACAAGCCGAGAGAGCCAACCAGGAGTTGCTCCGTGGCATCAAACTCCGACTCATTGTTCCTTTGAAAAGGACGCCGGGTTGCTGGGAGGAGGAATTACCCTCAGTATTATGGAGCATTCGGACGACTCCCAACAGGTCGACAGGCTATACGCCCTTCTTCCTAGTTTATGGAGCGGAAGCCGTCCTCCCAAGTGACATACGTCACGACTCACCTCGAGTCACTGCTTATGTAGAAGCCGAAAATGAGAAAGCAAGACAAGACGCCTTGGATATTCTCGATGAAAAACGAGATTTGGTTGCAGCTTAGTCGGCTATCTACCAACAAGATCTACGACGCTACCATAGCCATCGCATCAAAAGTCGGACTTTCCAGGAAGGTGATTTGGTACTCCGACTCATACAGAAAAGAGATGGAATGCACAAATTATCCTCTCCATGGGAGGGGCCGTTTATGGTCAGCAAAAACCTGTACAAAGGATCCTACTACATAGTGGATATACGAGAGAAAGAGGACACGCACACAAGCATGGAGGAGACTCCCAGGCCGTGGAACATCGCACAACTCCGTCCATATTACACTTGAGTAGAAACAGGAACATTACTGTACGCTTCACCAAGTCGACATACGTCGCACTGGCTTTCGCCACACTATATATATAAGCCGACATTAGTCGTGCCGGCTTTCACCATCAAAATATACATAAGTCGACTTCTGTCGCGCTGGCTCTCGCCACATACACCTAAGTCGACTCCAGTCGCAACGGCTACTGCCATACCAAACTCTACTTTACTTTTTGTTTCATGGCATTTAAATTTTTCATCATACATTTTCATACATTGCATTATTATATCTCAGAGACCTTGGGGCTTGATCTACCCCTCTATTGGTACTGATCATGTATATTTCTTACTCAGAGGAATCGGGGAGTTCAATGGCAATCAATTACTCTTTATTCGGAAACTCGGCATATATATGTAAAAATAATTGTGTATAAGCTTATTCAGGGGTAGTAGGGGAGTTCGATGTCACTCATCGACTCTTATCCGAAGAAATCCCGGCATATACATGAATTGGAAAAACAAGCCTTGGCCTGTATAGCTTATGCTCATACGATCTAGATATGCGAAACCCGGCTAAAAACCTTCAAGAAGAAGTTCTAAGGCAAACGGAAAAACGCTGATCAATGTGGGACGGCATACATAGGAGTTCCGACTCATGGATAACCCAAAATTCTTCTCAACAAAGAGAAGATGAGGAAAAGATGAATCCAGAGTCGACTTCTATATGAGCCTTTACATTTTCTTTCTGCATACATCAACATCATTACATACTCTTTTCATTTTTTCAAAAAAATATATCTTGAGCATTAACCTATGTAACTCAGTATGACACAAAAGATGCTCATACTGACTCATGGGGACTATAGCTCAAAAAATTCTCGATGACTCAGTATGACACAAAAGATGCTCATACTGACTCATGGGAAATGCACCTTTTTTCATTGCATCTTCTGCACATATAAAAGTCGCTTTGGTCGCGACGGCTCCCGCCGTACATATAAATATCAACATTCGTCGAATCTTCCTTCGCCGACTTATCTGGAAGTTTGGGATAAAACCCATCATGTCATATCTATGTGACCTGGCAGATTCAAAGATAGACCTATGTGACTTGGCACTGCACACAGATGCACACACCGACTCATGGGGACTACACTTCAAGGTTTCTTCTCAAAAGAAGACTCGGTACATCACCCAGCTGAATATACCGACTCTTGGGGAGTAACACTTCAAAAAATATGTAAGAAATTGTAAGTCCCAGGTTGCTAGAGGCAAGACAACCCGACACTTGGGGGCTACACTACTTCGAAGCAAATTTCATAAACACAAAATCTTTATTGATGACCCGGTACGGCATATAAACATGACCATACCATCTCATGGGGGTTACAAGTCGATCTGTCCTATGAGTCGATTAGCAGATACTACACTATTCTGAATCGACTCAGGGGGCTATAGATACATACACTATCATAAGTGGTCGGCTCTCATATGCTTCGAGAAAGCATTTCAAGTCAGGAATAAAAACTGACTCATAAACTCATGGACTCAACAAAAGTTCATAGATTTCATTCATCAAACCAACTGGATCTTACATCAAAGGAAGCAACCTTACAAGCAAAAGCCAAACTCAGCAAACTACTAATAAAAAGAAAAACCCACAGCTTCAGGCATTTTCTTCAGAGTCGGCTTCATCCTCTTTTGAAGCTTCTTCTTCACTAATGAGCTCTTCATCGCTGGAGCTCTCCACACAACAGCAGGATCGGTCTCCATCCGAGTCAAATATTCTAGCTGACAAGGTGTCTTCACCATCAAATTTGAAGATAATGGTGTCTCCTCGAGAAATATTCCTGGAGCGAAGAAAGGTTTTCCAACCTTTCTCAAAAAACATGGTGCCATGGTTAGAAAAACTAACTCTCACCTAGACAGGCCCATGAGGACATCCATCAGATCGGAGCCAAAGACCCGAAGGCTATGAGTCAAACACAAGTTGCGAAAAAGACTCAGGAAATTTCATCCAGCGACGAATCATCCGGATATGAACCAAGAATTCACTCCTATCAGGAGAAGAAGGGCAAGATTAAGAAGGAGAGGCAGCACGAGCACTTCTTCCTCTACCTCTGCCACGACCACGACCTATACCTCGGCCACGACCACGACCACGGCCGCGACCTCGAGTACTTGCACGAGGATCAAGCTCATTGGATGCCAAATGCGAAGAGGTTTCTAGCTTAGGTTCCATGGAGAAAACAGGAAGAAGAAGAAGATAGGATGCGCTTGAAAGATCTAGCTATCCAAGGGATATTTATAATAGACTCATGGAGAGAATCCATTAATGCCACAACAAATAAGGGATAACTACCCATGGTAGCTGGCATTTATGGAAAGACTCCTCGATTCCCACTATAAACATCAATGCCTTTAACCGGAGTTTCGGGCAGTGTGATCATAAAAACTAAACCGAATCTTTGACCAAAAGTCTAAGGAGAAATCTTCAAGTAAGAGAAAACGGGAAGCTAAAAAGAGTTAGGCGTCGACTTCTAGTAAAGCATCAGATGATAGCTGATTCAACGAAGAGCCGACTCCATAAAGATCAAGGAATTGAAGTAAGATTGAAGAGAGATGACTTTGGTTCCCAATCAACGTCAAGCATAAAGTCAGCCCTTGATCCATGAAGAACCGGTGGAAATAAAGAAGACAAAAGAAGATTGCTGTGAAGGCTGAAGCATCACAACAATCCTGGGGGCTAATGTCGGGGGGATGGATCAAGCCCATAGACCCGACATTAGGAATCTTTGGGCCGACTAACATATGAAGGCCCATAAAGAAGACCCGATGAGGAATCTGGCATGCCAAAGCGTGAAGATTGAAGCCCTAGAAGGAATTTGACTTACCTTTTATAGCACGTGGCAAACTTGTAAAGTAGAATAGAACTCCACATCGTGTAGGAGTCGGAATCTAGGAATCCCGGGACCCGGCACCTTTATAAGCCGAAGACCACGGGAGCCAGAGCCAGAACTGACATCAAGCCAGGTTTAGACAACTCGCTCCAGAGCCTAGATCTCCACGAGGCTAAGCCGGCAAAACATCACCACTGTAATCGGTACGATCGACTCTTCCTATTGAGGAGTCGATCCCCCTATATTCAAAAGAAGGAGTAGGTCTTTACCGCACCGTCGGGGCCGAACCTGGGTAAACTCGCCGGTACTTGGGCCTATGTCGACTCTCCCCTCGAATTCTCCTCGCAGCAAAGGTCCCATGATAAGTCCGACTCTACGGACATCTGCCGTGACTTTCCCACGACAGCTTCCACTCCATAGACTAGGAAGAAGGGCGTATAGACTATCAACCTATTGGGAGTCGTCCGGATGCTCCATAGTACTGAGGGTAACTCCTCTTCCCAGCAACCCGGCGTCCTTTTCAAAGGGACAATGAGTCGGGGTTTGATGCCTCGGAGCAACTCTTGGTTGGCTCTCTCGGCTTGTTTGTTGGACTATGGGTGTGCTACTAATGCAAGGTCGAGTCGGATGTTCTCGTTCTGGCAGAATCGCTGCATAACCCCTTCTGACAGGTTAGAACCATTATCATTGATGATGCTGTGGGGCTAGCCGAATCTTTATATAATCTTTTCAAGAATTTTTGTGCTGTCGCAGCGTCACATTTGCTGACCGGCTCTGCCTCGACCCATTTGGTGAATTTATCCACTGCCACTAGTATGTGGGTATTCTTGTTGGCTGACCTTTTGAAAGGTCCCACCATATATAGTCCCCATACTGCAAAGGGCCAGGTGATAGGTATCATCCCGAGTTCTTGAGACGGCACGTGATACGTCCAAAATGCATCACTATTTTATATAGTAATTCTTTCTTATTCATTGATATATTTCATGATATGATGCTATTCTTATGTTGTTTTGGCTTATTTTACACACTTTACAACTTTCCGGTGCCGAAGCAGCAGACGCAGGATTCAGCGGTAAAAAGTGGACGCTGAGTTGCTGAAAAAGAACACCTCCAAATTACCTAAAAATCGACGGAGGCTGTTTTTCAGAAGGATAACGAAGGCACGCAAAAGAGCAACCAGAGGGGGGCCACAGGGTGCCCAGGCGGCCACCTGGTGCGGCCCCACCCCTGGCCGCGCCGGGAGGGTGCCTGGGCCCCCTGGAGCTCTCTCGGCTCCCCCCTCATGCCTATATACCACTCGTCGTCCAAAAACCCTAAAAGAGGAGAGTTTTCGGAGTTCCGCCGCCGCTCCGTGGAGGAAACCTACAGAGAAGAAAAGCCATCTCTGGCGGGCAGATTCCGCCGGGGAGATCACCTCCCGGAAGGGGAGATCGTCGCCATCGTCATCACCATCGTCATGGGCATCATCGAGATCATCATCAACATCATCCCCACCATCAGCACCATCTCCATCTTCATCCAATCTTATCTCACAATTGCAACTCGCGTTGTAATCCGTACTATCTATCCTCTCTACTCTATCGGTGTTGATTACTACTTTGTGGTGAATGCTATTGAGTTTTGTTGGAGAAATATTATTGTGTTCAGATTGTTTATCATCTATTTATCCCCACTGATCATGATCTCTTTTATGTCTTGTGAGTAGTTACTTTAGTTCTTGAGGACATGGGAGAAGTCTAGTTGCTAGTAGTCATATGATGTTGAAGTAATATGTGTTGGTTGATAATTAAGTTGTGTTGTTATTTTCCTAGTGGTGTTGTGTGAGTCGAACACTCAACAATTTGCCTTATTAAGGACCTAGGGGAGTGCATTGTGTATAAATAATGCTTACGGTGGGTTGCCGGAGTTACAGAAACCTAAACCCCAGTTCGCACACTTTTGCACAAGGGAACAATGGATCACCGATCGTATTGCTATGGTTAGGCTTTTGCCTTAATTACTATCTTGTATTTGCGGATTCTTGCAAGGTGTTTAATCATAAGAGTACACTTATCTTAGTCCAGAGGGTGTTCTAGCATAGATCCACCAACTCAACACTTATCAACACAGCACATAGTACCGATACGGAATATGGCGAAAGCATATGACTACCTCTCCCGTGTGTCCTCAAGAACACTTTAGCTTTTATAAGTTCAGTTGCTAGGCCTATCCTTTGCTAAGAAAGAATTGGGCCACTCTTTGCTATCCAGTATCTTTTACTCTGCTAGTCTTTACTATCCTGTTGCTTATACCAAGAAAATCCCAAAAAAGTTATCTTTCAGTGCTTGCAGTTACCTCCTTATCAAAGTCACTTGCTATTACCTTCTGCTCCTCGTTGGGTTCGACACCCTTACTTATCGAAAACGCTACAATAGATCCCTCTACGTTGAGGGTCATCAGCACGTGGGCTTGTTTTTCATAGCGCTGACATCCATCACACTTCTTGACTATGTCCTCTGCATCCGCATGAGCTGTGAGCCAGTAGAAGCCGTGTCGAAAGGCTTTAGCTACAAGCGAACGAGAGCCGGCATGGTGTCCGCAATCTCCAGAGTGTATTTCGTTGAGGATGGCTCTACCTTCTTCTGGTGAAACACATCTCTGAAAAACATCTGCGACACTTCACCGATGTAACTCACCATTGATGAGTACAAAGGATTGGCTTCTCCTGACGATTTGTCTGGCCAACATCTCATCTTGAGGAAGTATTGCTCGAGTCTTGTAATCCAAGTAAGGTACGACCCATGAGGGTGTAGCATGAATTGCAGCAACCAAAGACGGCTCTGGATCCGGTTCTGCTATGTCTTGCTCTGTTGGTGGTTGTACAGACGGCTTTGTTAGGAAATCCAAGAATACGTTTGGAGGGACCGACTTTCGCTGGAAGCCGAGTCGGGAGAGGGCATCTGCTGCTTTTTTTCCCTATGGTCCACGTGATCCACCTGGTATCCAACAAATAATCCGGCTTGTCTTTGCACCTCTCGTCGATAAGCTGCCATTATGGGATTTTTGGAATCCCATTTTCCTGACACTTGTTGAGAAATGAGATCAGAGTCACCATAGCATTGGATCTAACTTATGTTCATCTCACGAGCCAGCCGTAGTCCATGAAGCAAGGCTTCATATACTGCTGCATTGTTGGTACTAGTGAACTGAAGCTGTAGAACATAACAGAATTTCTCCCCTTTAGGTGAAGTAAGAACCACGCCGGCTCCTGACCCTTGGAGCTGTCGGCTTCCACCGAAGTGCATCGTCCAATATTTGGTGACTGGCTTCTCTGGCGATGTTTGGATCTCTGTCCAGTCATTGATGAAGTCGGCTAGCGCCTGTGACTTGATGGCCGTTCGCGGCTTGTATTTGATGTGATAAGCCCCCAACTCTATGGCCCACTTTGCAATCCTCCCCGTTGCTTCCCAGTTTTGGATGATATCTGCAAGTGGTGCTGAGCTAGCCACAGTTATGGGGTGCTCCTGGAAGTAGTGTTTAAGTTTTCGACTTTCCATCAATACACCAAGAACCAATTTCTTCCAGTGAGGATAGCGTTGTTTTGATAAAGTCAAAACCTCACTGACGTAATAAACTGGCCTTTGCAGAGGGTGCTCCTTCCCGGCTTCCATACGCTCAACAAAAACTACAGCGCTGACCGCTCGATTGTTGGCTGTGATGTAAAGTAACATAGGTTCTTTAGGCTTGGGAGCCGCCAATATTGGAGCCTGGGATAGTTGCTTCTTCAATGACTCTAGGGCCTGATCGGCTTCGTCACCCAGACAAATGTTTCTGATTTCCTCAGGAGTCGATACAGAGGGATTGCCTTTTCACCAAGTCGGCTTATGAACCGACTCAGAGCGGTTACACATCCTGTGAGTCGTTGGACTCCCTTTACTGAGGCAAACTTCTGAAGAGTCATGACAGCATTGATTTTCTCTGGGTTTGCCTCGATACCTCTCTTTGATACTATGTATTTAAGGAGTTTACCTGCAGGTACCCCAAAGGTGCAATTGGCGGGGTTTAGCTTCATCTGGTACTTGCGCAGATTTTTGAAGGTTTCCGTCAAGTCGCTGATGAGTGAGTCGGCCAATTGGGACTTGATCACTATATCATCCACATAAGCATGCACGTTGCGCCCAATCTGCTCTTTGAGGCAACTCTGCACTGTTCGCTGATATGTGGCTCCCGCATTCTTAAGGCCAAAGGGCATAGAAGTGTAACAGTAGATCTCGAAGGGGGTGATGAAATCCGTTTTTGCTTGATCTTCAAGGGCCATCTTGATCTGGTGATAACCAGAGTAGGCGTCAAGGAAACATAGGAGCTCACATCCCGCAGTCGAGTCTATCATCTGGTCAATATGAGGCAGCGCAAAAAGATCCTTCGGGCATGCTTTGTTTAAGTCTGTGTAGTCAATGCACATGCGCCAGGTCCCATTCTTTTTAAAAATGAGGACCGGGTTTGCGAGCCATTCTGGATAGAAGACTTCCATGATGAACCCGGCGGCAAGGAGCCGGGCTATCTCTTCCCCAATAGCGTTTCTACTCTCGTCGTTGAAAAGGCGAAGGAATTGCTTGACCGGCTTCAGCTTTGGATCTATATTTAGGTGGTGCTCAGCGAGTTCCCTCGGAACACCCGGCATATCAGAGGGTTTCCAGGCAAAGATGTCCCGATTCTCATAGAGGAACTCGATGAGCACGCTTTCCTATTTATCAGATAGCTCCGTCCCAATGATGAACTGCTGGGAGGAGTCACCAGGGACAAAGTCAACTTTCTTTGTGTCCTGAGCCGGTTGGAACTTGGGGTTGTTATCGGGAGTCGGTTTCTTCAGGATTGTGGGATCTGCCGGGTCTACATTTTCTTGGTATACTGACAAGTCCTCTTTGGCGCGTGTCGACTCAGCAAATTTGACGTGCTGTTCGTCACATTCCACTGCCCTAGACCGACTTCCATCGATGGTGATTGGGACATTAGGACCCGGCATCTTTAGTTTTAGGTAGACATAACATGGCCGATCCATGAATTTGGCGTAAGCCGGTCTGCCCAAAATGGCGTGATATGGGCTTTCGAGTTTTACCAATTCAAAGGGGATGAGCTCGGAGCAGAAATTCTCAGCGTTTCCAAAAGCCGTCTCCAGGTGAATTTTGCCTATCGGACGTGCCGACTTGCCTGGGACTATTCTATGGAAAACGGTGTTGGAGGGTTGCAGTTGTTTTTAGGCCAGCCCCATCCTGCGAAAGGTTTCGTAGTAGAGGATGTTGATGTTGCTTCCTCCGTCCATGAGCACTTTTTCAAGCGTATATCCTCCAATTTTTGGAGACACTACTAGAGCTAGGGCTCCTGGGTTTTCTACCACGGGGGGATGGTCATCTCTTGTCCAAGTGATTGGATGTTCTGACCAGTTGAGCAACCTGGGCCAAGCCGGCTCTGTAGTCACAGCCATGGCAGCTCTTCATTGCAGCTTTCTATCCCTCCTGCAACTGCTGGTGGTGAAAACGTGATATGTTGCACGGTCATGAAGTTGTTTCGGGTTTTCTTGGAATCCATCAAGCCCCGACTGATTTTGCTGGGCTCCTCCTCCGGGTACTTGGTGTTGAGGCATTTCCCCGGCTCCTTGGAAGCCGGGATTTTGGTTGTTGCCGTTCTGGCCGGCTCCTCCGCCTGACCCGGGAGGTCCCTGGTTCCCACGTCGTGCAAACTCTTTCATGAAATAAAAATATTCCCAGGTGTGGTTGGCTGGGCGATCGGGTTTACTATGGGTCAGGCAAGGACTCTTCATAGCTGCTTCAAAGTTGTTCGGGAAAAAATTTCCTTCCGGCTTCCGGTAGTTGTTGCCCCCCTGCTTCTGTCTTTGGGAGCCGACATTTGTGTTGGCTACCAAGTCAGAAGTAGTCTGATCAAGCCGTCGCTTGGCTTGCTGACTCTGATTCTGGGATGTTTTGCCCCCATTCTTGTTCTGGCTGGCTTTATCCTGTTGAGGTTCAGTATCCTTCGTTTTGTCAGACTCGGCATATTTAATGACTGCGTTCATGAGCTCTCCTATATCCTTAACCGTCCTCTTGAGTCGGACGAGTTTGTGCACTAGGGGTTCGAACTTGCAGTTTCGTTCCAGGACGATGACGGCTGTTTGGGCGGTGATGGTGTCCGAGGAGTGGATTATTTCTGCAACCCGTCGTGCCCAGCTCAGGGTCGACTCTCCTTCCTTCTGGACACAATGCTCCAAGTCGACGATGGTGGTGGCTCGCCGGCACGTGCCTTGGAAGTTCTGGATAAAATTTTCCTTGAGATCCGTCCAGGAGGTGACGGAATTCTCTAGGAGATTTTTGAACCATGTGCGAGCCGGACCTTCCAACATCATTGTGAGTTAACGGGCACAAACTCCTTCTCTGGCTTGCAGCATGTCCATGGCTAGGTCATAACTTTCGATCCAAGCTGCCGGGTCCATGTCAGCTTTATAGTTCGCGATCTTATGTGGGCCCTTGAAATCTGATGGAAGGCATGTATTTCGGAGAGCCGGCACCAGGCATCGATTGCCCATAGACCTGCTGATGAACTCGGCATCTTGATCTTGGGCTGGAAGTTGGACCATCTGCTCTACCCAGCGTTCAGGATAGAAGCTAGATGGTATGTCTTGGATCCTTATCGCCCCCGGCTGGTCTGGTGGCGGAGCGCGGTGCTGGCGATGACTGCTCGAGCCGGCCGGAGCTGGTGAATCCGCTTGCCGGCTCATACTCCGATATGTGGTCTCGTGTAAGTACTGGAATCCCTGTGAGTACTGGGCTTGCTGTGTGATTGCGGTCTTGAGCAAGTCGATTGCCCCTTGAGTGGCCTGGTCTACTGGAGTGTCTCCTTGTGCCGGCACGCTGGCGAGGAACCGTGTTGCTGCCACTACATTAGCCATGGGGTTATTGAAATGATCCGGAGGCGTATGGAATCGTTCCTGTCGTGGTGAATGGACAGGTTGTCTTAGTGGTGTGTACTCTGGTTCTCCAGGCTTGTTGGTTTTCAGCAGTCATCGGCGCAGCTAAGGCTTCATCCAAGGCGTTTAGGGCATCTGAGAGGACATCTGCTCCTGTAATAACTTCTGGCTGTTCCCTATCTGGATTAGGAGTCGTGTTGTGAGTCGTCTCCATATTCCGGTTCTGCGCTGCACCCTGAGCCGGTTCTTTTCACTGCTCTTCGGTGCCCGCCATGAACACTGTCACGCAATATGGAGGATCGTACTGCGGAAAGTCGGGGTTGTATTCAATTGTTCCCGCGCCGAGTCTGTTGCTCCCCACGGATCGGATGGAGCCGGTATCTGAGAAGCATGTTTCACTGGGGTGTGAGTCAGCGTCGGATGTTTCTTCTGTGATATTGGGCGTCAGAGACTCGACGGAGCGCGTAGACTCCGGAGATCCAGCGATGAACCCGACAAAAGTGTGCCTTGAGCCGGCATGTCGCCGACTCGAGGTTTCCAGGGGGACTTCAGGATCCGGCTCTGGCTCAGATCCGTCTGTCCTCCCGATGAAGATATGAATAGACCCGATCGGGACCCGATAACCGGATTCGACGAAATCAGCGTCAGGGCCCCAAGTTGAGTCGTCGATGCGGAGCTTTCCGCGCCGGCTTCTGGTGATTCGTCCGCTCACGAATCCTTCCATGCCTTGCAGGGCTCCCCCTAGAATCTCAACACTTGCGAGCGTAGGCCCCACGGTGGGCGCCAACTGTCATGGGAATGTCACGACAGATGTCCGTAGAGTCGGACTTATCATGGGACCTTTGTTGCGAGGCGAATTCGAGGAGAGAGTCGACATAGGCACAGGACTCGGCGAGTTACCCAGGTTCGGCCCCTTCGGTGCGGTAAAGACCTACTCCTGCTTTTTGACTATAGGGGAATCGATTCTTCAATAGGAAGAGTCGATCTTATCGATTACAGTGATGATGTTTCGCAACCTTAGTCTCGTGGAGATCTAGGTTATGGCGCGAGTTGTCTAATCCTGGTTTGAGGTAAGTTCTGGCTCTGGCTCCCATGGACCTCAGCTTATAAAGGCGCCGGGTCCCAGGATTCCTGGAGTCCGACTCCTACACGATGTGGAGTTCTATTCTACTTTACAAATTTGCTACGTGCTATACAAGGTAAGTCGAATTCCTTCTAGGGCTTCAATCTTCACGCTTGACACGTCAGACTCCTGGTCGGGTCTTCTTTGTGGGATTTCATATCTAAGCCGGCCCAGAGGTTTCTAATGTCGAGTCGATGGGCCTGATCCATCCCCCCGACAGGAAGGCCGATCTAGTCAAGGCCGACCTGAAAATCACCGATCTATTAGAGGACCAAACAAGCACAAGATTGATCTCCAGAGGGCCGAGCTGCTTAGGTCGGAGGACGATTGCCCCAGGAGAGTGCAATCGGCCTCACCTAAGTTCATTCGGTCCAAGAAGATACAAGAAAATCCGAGCTAACACCAAGAGTTGACCTTGGCCTAGGTCGGAGCCCCTGGTACAAGGTCATAAATGCACAATCCCAGAAGATCCTTCCTGTCAGGGACGTGCTGTCCCCTCCCGCGCAGATCACGCGGATAGTCCGACAAGACCAAGATTCCAGCTCCACTGTTCAGTATGCAAGGCCACTGTTCAGTACGCCAAGCCATTGTTCAGTATGCAAGACTTAGAGGCTAGCAGTATGGAGAGCCGGAGAGCAGACGTCATGGGGTCCCAACCAGTACCTGAGGCTTACACTTGGGTCCCCCTCTATTGTGTAATTACCTTAGCACCCCGGGCTCGGCCTATAAGAGCCTCGAGAACCCCTTCTGCGTGAGGGAACGGTCGCATTTACTACACTTCACCAACCAGAGAGAGAGAGAAAGGAGAGAGTTGTGCCTAGATCCCTCTTCTCCTTCCTCTCAACCAGCTCACGGAGCATTCATTGTAGCCAGAGTTATTTCTTATAGCTAGATCGGCAGGACTAGGGGTGTTATCTCTATAGAGAGCCCCGAACCTGGGTACATCACAGTGTCTCACTATGTTTGCCCCCATTCTCGATTCCAGCACCATCGACACTCACCTCGGTTTGTATCCCTCTTTAGCCATCCCCATGGCATCTTTCATTACCAAACGACGACACGACCTCCGAGAGACTTTCGCATCACTCAACAGATACAGAATCAAGCTCAATCCAAAAAAGTGTGTGTTCGGCGTCCCAGCCGGAAAACTTCTCGGGTATATGGTCTCTGCCCGAGGAGTCGAAGCCAACCCAGAAAAAGTCCAAGCACTCGCAAGGATGCAGGAACCGATCGACATCAAGGTCGTACAGCAAATCACCGGAAGACTCGTAGCCCTAAGCCGTTTCATCAACAGGATGGGAGAGAGAACTTTGCCATTCTACCAAATACTCAGAAAAGGAGGGAAATTTGAGTGGACTGAAGAAGCCCGGAGAGCTTTCACGGACCTAAAAAAGACTCTCTCGACCCCGCCAATCCTGGCAGTACCAAAGCAGCGAGAACCCCTATACCTCTACATAGCGGCACGAAGCAGCGTGGTCAGCACCGCACTCGTCGTCGAGCGCGCGGAAGAAGGCAAAGTATAGAGAATACAAAGGCCAATCTACTGCCTTAGTGAGGTCCTCACAAAATCCCAGCAGCGGTACCCGCATTACCAGAAGCTCGTGAATGCCATCGTCATGACATCACGAAAACTAACACACTACTTCGAGGAGCACCCAATCACGGTGGTGAGTAGCGCACCACTCTCGGATATCCTCAACAACCCAGGAGAAACGGGAAGAGTCGCCGAGTGGAACATCGGGCTCAGTCCTCGCGATTTGCAGTTCAAGCACCCAATGGCAATCAAAGCGCAAGTACTCCCAGATTTCCTGGTCGAGTGGATGGAAGTACAAACGCCCGGTCCCTCGGACCTCTGCAATTCATGGAGGATGTTCTTCGACGGATCCAAAAGGCACCAAGGAGCTGGAGCAGGCATCGTTCTAATCTCCCCCAAAGGAGACAAAATAAAATATGTGCTCCAGATCAACTTTGAGAAGGCTTCAAACAATGAAGCGGAATATGAGGCACTCCTACATGGCATGCGCATGGCGAGGGCATGCGGTGCCACCCGCCTCGCAATCTACGGCGACTCCAACCTCATCATCCAACAAGCGATGCGGGACTGCGAAGTAGTCGCAGACAACATGTTAGCATACCAGAAGCTCTACAACACCCTAGAAGGAGAGTTCGACGGATGTGAGCTCAACTACGTTGCTAGGGCGAATAACGTAGAAGCAGACGAGCTCGCAAACATCGGATCAACTCAGGGACCAGTTCCCCCAGGCGTCTTTCTCGAGAGCATCATTTAGAGATCAATCAAAACCAAGACACTCATGCCAAAAGCAGCCACAGAAGCCGATAGAAAAAGAGAACCGGCTCAAGTAGAAGCAGCGAACTGGCCGCTGACGACGAAGGCAACAACACTGTCGAGGAACCAGTACCAGCTACACCCGAAGTCCCAACCTGGACAAGACCTTTCCTCGGATTTCTGATACAAGGCACCTTGCCGCAGGACGTCACGGAAGCCCGACGCATCAGCCGACGATCTAAGGCATTCACCATAATCAACGGACAGCTCTAAAAGCTCATCATCTCACAAGTACTCCAGAAGTGCATTGAGGAGGAAGATGGCACGACCCTACTACTCGAGACCCACGAAGGCACTTGCGGCCACCACGCGAGCAGTCGCGCTCTAGTGGTCAAAGCTTTTCGAGCAGTGTTTTACTGGCCAACCGCGATGCGAAATGCAGAAGACATTGTGCGACGCTGCATCGCCTGTCAAAAATTCACCAGCGGGGCCCACGCACCAGCATCAGAACTCAAAACTATACCGCTATCCTGGCCTTTCTACACATGGGGACTCTACATGGTTGGCCCACTCAAGAAATCCTCAAAGGGAGGCCGAACACACCTCCTGGTAGTAGTCGACAAGTTCACCAAGTGGATTGAGGCAGTACGAATCACCATGTTGACAGCACTCATGGTAGTCAACTTCATCAAATCAATCCTCTTTCGATTCTGAGTACCACACAACATCATCACGGATAACGGCACAAACTTCACAACAGCAGGATTCCAAAACTTCTACCATGAGCTGGGTATCAAGATCAACTACGCCTCAGTCGGACACCCGCAGTCCAACAGGCAAGTGGAGAAATCAAACGGCCTAGTGTGTGGCGGAATCAAAAAACGGCTCCTCGCACCACTCGAGAAAGACACATGCAACTGGATAGAAGAACTTCCCGCAGTCCTACGGAGTATGCGCACCACTCCCAACACTTCAATCCAGTACACACCATTCTTTATGGTGTACGGGGCAGAGGCTGTACTGCCACACGACCTCAAATTTGGAGCTCCTCAAATCACGGAGTACGGAGAGGAAGAGGCGGAAGACGCACTCGAAGACAATAAATATGTTGTAGATGAGGCAAGGGACACAACCCTAGCAAGGTCAGAAGGATACCAAGACAAGATACACACATATCAAAGCAGTCGCATGCGAACAAGAACCTTCCGCGAACGAGATATCGTCCTTCGGCTAATGCAAGAAAAGGTCCACAAGCTCGCGCTATAGTGGGAAGGACCATTAATAATATCTGAGGTCATAGGAGGAGGAGGATCATACAGACTAAAGAACCCGAAGACCAACGAAGACGTGAGAAATCCGTGGAATGTGGAAAACTTGCACCTCTTATACCCATAGACTACTCATCGGCATTTTCACCCAGCAAGGCAATATCGGCAACAACACCGATAGGAAACTCATGTAAAAACTCGAAGCAATAAAAGATGTGTTGCCCAAATAAAACTAATCTGGCACACGGGGGCTCGAGCGCAGGCTCCCCCTCGAGGCGTTTTTTTCTTACGCGATGATACTACTCTGGCACTCGGGGCTCGAGCGCAGACTCCCCCCTCGAGGTGTTTTTCACTTACGCGACGATACTACTCTGGCACTTGGGGCCTCGAGCGCAGACTCCCCCCTCGAGGAATTTTACGCTCACGCGACGATACTACTCTGGCACTCAAGGGCTCGAGTGCAGACTCCCCCCTCGAGGCGCCTTTCGCTTACGCGAAGATACTACTCTGGCACTCGGGGGCTCGAGCGCAGACTCCCCCTCGAGGCGTTTTGTGATTACATGACGATACTAATCTGGCACTCGGGGGCTCGAGAGCAGACTCCCCCCTCGAGGCGTTTTTCTCTCACGCGGCGATACTACTTGGGGCAGAAATACAAACTTACTTCCCCAAAACGCTTTCTCATTCGACAGCAGTAACACTTTGACACTCGGGGGCTCGAACATGAACTCACCCTCGCCTGATTCGCCTGCTCCTTGTGCGAAAGCAACCTAAGAAGTTCAAGTCCTTGAGTACGGGCTCGCCTTCTCACAAATAAAAACATCATTCACCAAGCAACGCTCTCTTTTCGACACCCGGGGGCTCAAGAATTAAAACTTCCTTTTTACTGACGAAGTTTTTCCCACACCTCAACAGTTCTTGCATCAGAAAAATCTACGCCCAACACTAAGGATAAAGCAGCGTCAGCCAGGACAGTTTCTAAGTCTTCACCCGATCACAAGTGATCACCTAAAGACTCTGGGCTACTCCCATCGGGAGCGCTGCTGCGCACCCGGTAAGATTGGAATTACGGCACAAACGCAAGATGGGACCAGCGTGAAGAATATTTTCAGGCTATGCCCGACGCTACAAGTCGAACATAGCCTCGGGGGCTACTCCAATCGGGAGCGCTGTCGCGCACCTGATATCATTGAAAGGATCAAAGGACCGCAAGACCAAGCACTCAAAGACAATTTCCATTACATATCAAGATCGAGCACTCAAAGACAACTTCCATTACATATCAAGGTCAAGCACTCGAAGACAGTATCCGTTACATATCGGAGGAATACAAGGTTCATTACTCGAAGATAAATCCTCTGCTATACATCAAAGATATTACAAGACCATGCATCCAAGCAGCCACTACATATCAAAAGGACCAAAATACCAACCACTACAAGGAATTATGACTTCTACATGTGCGCACATGCTGAGATAATTGACACTTTGGTCCACATCTTGACGAGCATCATCACATAAAAAGTAAACCTAAGTCTGAAAGGAATAGCCCGCCTTTTTCCTGAGCCTGATGACCTTGCCTATCGGCGCACTCGTTTGGCCGGTGGCTTGATGTCCAAGTCCTCCCTATAACTAGAAGAGCAAGCACCACCAATCGAGGAGTCGGCAGAAGATGAAGCCACAGGAGAAGAAGCCGAAGTACTCCTTGATTCGCCAGATCTATCACTGCTCGAGTCCTCCCAGTACAGGTCCAGACGATTGACACTAGCATCAAAAGCACGAACGGTGAGAGTATCATCACCATCAAACCGACAGCAAAGGCTATGACTATAGCGCAAATTCAGTTGGCGAGAAAATGACCTCCAACCGGACCCCAAGAAAATCAAGAACGAGCTATCAACCTCAAGCTCTATCCATAAAGGAGACCGAGAACATCCTTCGAGCCGAAGCCAAAGACCTCTCAAATTAAGCTCAGAAACAATGGAAGCAAAGAAAATGGAAGTGGGATTCGGGTAGCAGTCCGGCTAAGAACGCGCAGAAGAAATTCGTAGCGCCAGACACCCTCCTCCGCAACAGCAGGGGGAGGTGCCATTGTAGCCCCACCATGTTCACATCGGGAAGAGAAAGGCGTGCGGCCACCACAAATGCGTCGGCCACGACCTCGGCCAGCCATGCCATGAGAAGAACCAGCGCAGGATAGAGGACTGGTACGCTTTGGTGCCATGTCAAGAGAAATGAGAGAAAAAGATAGAAGAAGAACAGATGCCGAACACAAGAAAGCAGCAACGTGTATTTATAATGCAGGCCAGGGGCAAGAAAGGAAAATACCAAGAAATCCAAATGGCGCTACCATTAATCAAGACCAGAGCGTGTCGCGATACAGAGTCCAAGACAATATGCCTCTTTGCATCCAACAAATACTTAATAAAGGCGACATCAAATCTCGTGTGTTTCCCATACACGCATCGGAAACCCAACGAGCAGCGGCAGTGCTAGACGTCATCATGGCTGAACAGAAGATGCGGCGGTTCACAAACCAGCCACCGTCATCAAGCACGTCACCAAGAGCATCATTACGACCCCTGACATTATGGAAGCATAGGAAGGATTGATTCAAGACAAGTCACTGCCAAACCCACACATTGGAAAGATTCCCTTCTTTTTCTAGTCACTCATTCGAAACTTTTCAACACAATTCAAAATTTTTACTCTCATCGGGAGCCCTCTGTCTTTGCTAACAACAGAGCATGGACCAAGCCTCGAAGACGCGAGTGGTTACTCCCCCCCCCAACAAGAACAAAGTCATCTACACAGTTCGGGTGCTCTCTCACCCAGCAGATGATGACGTGCTCGAGTGGCGACTCGCACCAACAAGAACAAATACACATATAGAGTTCGGGTGCTCCCTCACCCAGAAGATGATGAAGCGCTCGAGTGGCTACTCGCACCAACCATCAAGATCCGATCAGTATCCAGGAGAACAATCCACCCAAGAACTCGAGTGCGCCACGGGTGCCTGCACGACTAGCCCACTCGACGACTATCCGAGTGGGTGCATATCTTATCAACTCCTCACCTGAGCTCGCAAACGCTCCGCGAGTGACTGCTATTAGTCCACTTGATTTGTTTATCAAAGTGGGTGCATTTCTAATTAGGCTCTGCGCCTCTATAAAAATAATGCCTGGGTGATGACACACTGCAGCCCAGATGCCGCGCAAGCTCGCACGTAGGTAAGAACCCCCTGCGCAGTCGGCCAGGCCGGGACTTGCCACAGCGCGACTTCACTCACGATGCGCGATGCATGAAGAAAGTCGAGCCATTGACGAACACATTAAGGCTATTTGTTGAGACCGGCGACATTGATCCTATAGGATCTGCAGCGGCATGGACCTTGCTAGACACCGGTTGTATCCAAGTTCGTATCGAGGGACACGGGATTGATTGGGCTACTGAGGTATTTTCCACTAGAGAAATTCACCAAAGCTCTACCAGTCGACTACCTTGGGCCCTTTTAGCTTAGCATCCCTCGAATAAGCTACCTATTGTGGCTAATAGACGACAACTCGCAACAACGCGACATGCATAAAGTGTCAGAACCCCAACTAGGGTAAGTGCTAGGGTTTGAGTGCCCTTTGCATCATTGGAAAAATTTAAAAGAAAATTCAAAAATGGGGAAAAGAAAAGCCCTGAGAAATTAAATCAAATGGCCAGATAAAAATCTTTTTCCAAAAATCATTTGAATGTTTGGAAAATTCCTATAATTGTTGCTGATCATTGCAAAAGTGGTTTGGGGATTTTCCCATGCCAATGGAATATTCAAAAATTCAAAAGGTGCATTGGAAATTAAATTAAACTCCAATTTGAATTTAAATTCAAATTGTTTGATTTTCAAAAGTCACAAAAACTTATGAGTGGCTAGCTATTTATGTTATAAGCCCACATAAAAGTTTTCATGATTTTATAAAATGCCTAGCTAATTGTTTTAGCACAGCAAAACAAATAACAGAAAAACAAAACAGAAAGAAAAATGGAATAAGAAGAGAGCCCACCCCACCCACTTACCTGGCCCAGCCTGGCCAGAAGCTGGCCCAGCCCACCAGGGCCAGGGTCGTCTTCCTCCAGGCCAGACGAGCATGCCACTGCGTGGCGAGCATGCGCTCGTCGCCGGCCACGCAGCAGCTTGGCCTCGGCGTCACCTGACCGCCTGGAATCCCCCTCTGGAGACCTCTCTCCATTCCCCCTCTCCCCATGGTCGCCCGTTCCTTCTTCCTCGCCAAATCCCGCGAACCCCGAAGCCACGCCGGAGCGCCGCCGCTGCGTGCCCGTGGCCAATGGCGACGAGGATCCGCCCCGACTTGTCCAGAAGCCCCAGCATCGCCGTCTTCTTCATCCTGCACGCCCAATCGAGCCCGGGTGCCCTGCAAGCGACGTCGTCATCTCCGTTTTGCTCCGGTCGCTGTGGAGCTTCTCGCCGGAATTCGTCGTCCACGGTGCCTCCCCGCCTCGGACTTCAACGCCTTCGTCTCCACGGTGATGCCCCGATGGTTTTGCCCCTCTCCGAGCGTTCCCTCTCTTCGTCTAGCCATGGCTGCCATGAGAGCAGTACGGCGCCGCCGCGCGAGTCGTCGCCGGCAACACTCCGGTGACCAATTGGTCACGTGGATGCGCCCAAAGTTTCCGACAACGCTCTCTGGTTACGCTGCACCCAAAATCCCCCTCCCCGCGCACGTTTTCGCCATCCCCGTCGCAGCAGTGCCACGGCCGCCGCGCCATGTTGACGCCGGCGAGGCTGCGGCCACCCCCGAGCCTCCCCGTGGGCACTGGGTGACGCGGTTGACCTCGGGCGTCCCTCTGGTGGCCTCGGCGAGCTCTCCAGTGGCCGGAATCGCCACTCCGGCGAGGCGCCACCGCGTCCAGTGACGCCGGCGTTGAGCCGCAGGCAGCCCACGCCATTAGGGCTTTAATCACCTTGCTAATCTCCCCCCGAGTCCATGACAAGTGGGCCCAAACCCCCCCCCCCTAACCCCTCAGTTTTAATTAACAGAGAGGGGATTAACCCTGTGAGGCTTACAGGGTGGACCCACAGGTCAGAGCCTCCCTGACGTCATGATGACGCCACCCTGACGCAATAAATCAAATTCCAGAAAATTAGAAAAGATTTAAAGAAATCTAGAAATTACAGAAAATAGGTAAAACTTTAGAAATTCATAGAAATTTCATATGAACTCCAAATTGGGAAATAATATATGAAAAATGATCAGCATAAAATTCTCTATCCAAATATGCAACTTTCAACCATGTTTGAGTTGATTTTAAAAGGGGACCAGTAGCTTTTGCTATTTGGCTTATTTTGAATTAATTCAAATTTAATTCAAATGCAATTCAAATTTTAACCATTACAATGCAAACATGATCACTTGAACTTCAGAAGCATATCACACATATGGTCACATGGTTTCAAATGATCAAACATTTTCAAATACAATTTGGTTAAATTGAAATTCATATGTGGAGTTTGAATTTGCATTTCAAATGCAATACACTTCATTTAAATCAAATGTACCACAAACCAGCACCATTCACATCATGGACAACATAATCATGTGCTTGTGCATTCTATTACAATGTTGCCACCCTCTTGTTGATGATTGTGCCGATAACAGTGTGTCGGGACCCGGGGTTAGCGTATGCAAGTACAGTTAAGACATAGTCATGTGGAGAGCCGAGAACCGCACCCACTTGTCTAAGCAGACAAGGCCAAGCACTGAACATTCTCAGAAAGCATCGTACGTGAGGGGCATCCCATCCAGGCCGGATGATCAACTGTGATGGGTCCTCATCGTCCGCACACAGGTCTAATGATATGGGTGGTGAACTCCCATATTCAAAGACAAGTCGCCTCAACCATACTATCGACTATCTCAAAACTCTTACATAGACTTACTCCAGCCCGATCACTTAGTCGGGGTCTAGGGCGGGCTCGATCATACCACAAAGTGTGCACGAGACGGAGTCTCGGACAATCGCATCGCGATGCCCCAAGCTGCGCACATCTAAGGGCCACTTGGTGTATGAAAGACCGCCAGCCAGAACACAACTAAGGTCTCGAAAACCCATACAAAGACATGCATGTTATAACCATACACGCAGCACACATGCCTTGTATGAACAGTAGGTACCATTGCAATTCTCTACAAAGTGTACATTTTATTTATAACTCTTATAGAGTACACACAGAGATCACATACATGTGATCCAACATTACAACATAAAGCGGAAGCAAATTATGTCTGAGTACAGACAAGTTTAACAAATTGGCTTAAGAAGCCTTATTCAACATAAAGCCCTCCACGAGGGAACCAGTCTGCTGACTGGGACTAGACTAGCTTAACTTCAGTCGTCCAGCTCGATGAAGAAGCCACCTTCGGGGTCAGTGGCGTCATCTAAAACATAGATTAAGCAAACGTGAGTACAAAGGCGTACTCAGCAAGACTTACGTAGGAGCTATACTACTCATGCACAGGTGTCAAGGTAAAAGGAGGTGGGGTTCACTTGCAGAAATGGCAGCTTTGACTTGGCTAATCCTGAACTACGAGTACCAGACTTTGAGGTAAGAAGCGTACACGAGTCCACTACTTTCACCAACCAATACACCACTATGGTACCTTCCTCGACTTCCCCACGAGAAAGCACGCCATAGCACTCACACTTATCTTGGTGTGTTTTAGAAGTATCCGGTTCAAGTTATCTAATAATCAAGCTAAGCTTTCCAAGCAGTCCATAACCGCGGACGCGGCTATTCGAATAGTTTTGTTAACCTTGCAAGGGTTTACCACTACACACACATGACCATCATTTACCGCCTTTGATCTCGACACCATTCAAGGGGTGCCAGCGAGGATGCTCACCACAACTGTTACCTCATAGCCTATCTAGTCCAAGAAATCCGCCTACTTGGGTTGGCTACCACAATCGTGAACCCGGCCGGTTTACCGAAGTGGACCCAAGCGATGTGTGCGTGGTGCATAAGCCGGTCTCGGATGAGCCGTTCTCTCACTTAGCATCCAGGCCACAAGCCTACAAGAACTCCGACCTACTGCGACATCTGGACATCGAAAGGGATGAGTTAATAGGTTGAGAGGGGTCAGTGAGCCCAATGTGTGGTTGTACTCTTCATCTTGGATCACCACACAAGAACTCGGACTTAGGGCGGTGTTCAACGAGACAACCCACCGTGTACTCCTACACAACCTCTCATCGTTCACCTTGTATTAGGGTCGATTCACTAACACTTTTCTACCATCATCAACATGATCACTACCATCCCGACTCACATCACAGTAACAACATGGTATCATACTAAGCATGCAATAAGCGGTAACATTTGCAGGGGCCACATGATATCATTCAACTCCTACATTTGCTAGGATTGTGGTTTGCTTACTACTGTGACAAAAGATAGGTCATGCAAAGGAATGGGTTCATCTATGCGGTAGAATCGTAACATGGTGATCATCCTATACAATGCATAAGCGAGACATGAGAGGAAAGTGGGATTTTATCGACATGATCAATGGGGTTTTGCTTTCCTTGCTGACGAGGTTCGGGTTCTGGATCTTCAGCGAAGGGGGTGACCTCTTGCTCCGGTTCCACCTCTACTCGACAAACAAAGCATGAAGTAGCAATCAATATGAATGCAATGCTCAAGCACATGATTGAATGTTAATGCTTGAAGTACAAGTTTTGATGTGTGAGGCAATTCCATTTAAGTGGAATATATTGCATTTAAAATGCAAATTCAAACTCCACATTTGAATTCAACATTAACCAAGTTATATGTGATATAGTTTGATCATTTTGAATCATCTTCAAATGTGTATGATATGCCTCTGATGTGTAAGTGAAATGTAGCATATTTCCATGGTTCAAGTTGCAAAAATATTTGAATTGAATTTGATTTAATTCCATTTAAATCAAATAGCAAATGCTACTGATCACATTTTAAATTCAACTCAAACAGAGTTGAAAGTTGCATATTTGGAAAGATAATTTTCTCCTGATCATTTTTCATATATTATTTGTCCAATTTGGAGTTAATATGAATTTTCTATGAATTTCCAAAGTTTGGGGTATTTTCTGGAATTTCTGGATTTATTAAACTATTTTGCTTTTCTGGAAATTCAATTAAATGATTTATTGCGTCAGGCTGACGTCAGGCTGGCGTCAGGGGGGGGCTGACATGTGGGGCCACCCTGTCAGTGGCTGGGTTAACTTAACCCGGTTTAAACTTAACCAGGGGGTTAAGTGCCTGGGGGCCCCACCTGTCATTGACTTGGGGTCAATTAGCAGGGGGGTTAACCCCTAAAGACAGTGGCTTCACCGGCGGCTAGCCGCCGGTGGCCACCAGTGCGGCGGCGCTGCACGGGGAGGGGGCTGCCGGGGGCCATTTGATGCGCGGGAGGCATCAATCGACAGCCCGTGGACGCCCGCGTCGAATGGAGCCAGCCAGAAGGACTGGAGCTCATCGGAGTGTCGCCGGCTTCAAGCCCTAGCGGTGGCCGTGGCACGGGCTCGAGGTGAACTCGGCTACGGGGCACCATTTGGGGCGGCTTTGGGCTGGATCGAACCGGAGGAGTGCTGCGGTGACAACGGACAGAGTTCAAGGTCGACTGCGTTGCGGTTGCTCGACGACGACGACCGTGGCGGCAAGGAGCTCCGGCGTCCATGGCGTAAACAGCTAGGGAGGAGGAGGAAGACGAAGGAGTGGCTCGTTCGAACCCCGAGCTCACCTTGATGCTAGCAGGGGGGTCAGGGAGGTCGGGGAGGTCGTGGTGGCGGCGAATTCGACGTCGGCGGCTTGCGGGTCCGGCGAGCTCTCGGTGAAGCGTGCGTCGTCCTCGGGCTCGATTAGGACGCCATCTTCTCCAGATCAGGGTAAACGGCGACGCTGCGTACGATGGACAGGTTATCCTCGCCTAACTCCGGCGTTGGCTACGGGTTCTTGCGTCGACGAACGGCGGCTGCTCTCGGAGGAAAAGGGGAAAGCGAGGAGGAGGCGCGAGACGAAGCGGCGATGGGGGAAAGTGAGAGAGGGAGCCGAGGGCGTCTCCGTGGCGCACTTTGGAGGCTTGGGGCGGCCTGGAAGGTCCTGGGCGTCGAGGTGGCGTCCACGGCGTCGATGCCGCGCCACCGAGCTGCTTGGCAGCGCGGGGTGGAAGACGACAGGGGAGTTCGGGTGGGCTGGGCCGGCTGGAGAGGTGGGCCTCGCCCCAGGCGAGAGGTAAGCCTTTTCTTTTTCTCTCTGTTTAATCTTTCCTTTCTTATTCTGTAATTTGTTTTGGCTCTGATAAAAATACCAAACCATTTTATTAAATGCTGAAAACTTTTATGTGGCCTCATAATAATATAGACTAGCCACTCATAAACTTTCAACATTTTTAAAATTCAAATGATTTGAATTTTAAATCAAAAAGGGTTATTTCTTTAATTCCAAGGTAATGTTTGAATATTTGAAAAATCTATGAGCATGGGTTGGGTCCCACATCACTTGATATTTGATCACACTCATTTATAAGACTTTTCAAAACTCTAACATGAATTTTTGGAAAATATTTTTATCTGGCCTTTTGAATTAATTCATCTGGGGGGTGTTCCTTCTCCCATTTTGATTTTGAAATTGATTTCCAAGATTTCTTCTTGAAATTTTGATATGATGCAAAGGCACTAGCTAACCCTAGCACATACCTAACAGAGGGATCTGACACAGTGCCTCTGAGACGGTGATCACCCCCGAAGAAGAAGACCACCGTTAAGACCCGTGTATCGTCAGCAAGGCAAGCAAACCCCATTGATCATGTCTATAAAATCCCAATTCCCTCTTAGTCTCTCTTATGCATGTTTAGGAGATCACTTTGTATCGATTCTACCGCATAGTTGAACCCATATCCGATGCATGACCTATCATGTTGTCACAGTAGTAAGCAAACCACAATCCTAGCTGACATAGGAGTTGGTTGATATCATGTGGCCCCTGCAACTGTTACAGCTTATTGCATGCTTAGTGTTACAGTGAGGTTGCTTTTGATGTGAGTCGGGATGATGGTAAACATGGTGTTGATGAAAGTAAAACTGTGTCGGTGAATCCACCCTAATACAAGGTGAACGATGAGAGGGTGTGTAGGAGTACACAGTGGGTTGTCTCGTTGGACACCGCCTTAAGCACCGAGTTCCTGTATGGTAATCCAAGACAAAGAGTACAACCACACATTGGGCTCACTGACCCCTCTCGGCCTAGTACCTTGATCCGTGTCGACGTCCAGGAGTCACATTAGTTCGGGCTTTCCATTTGACATGTGCATAGAAAAAGAACAAAGGAAATGGTTGCATCATATAGATATGTGGGTGCACCTGTGAGGCAGGAAAACCATCTGCCAGAGGTGGCGTCTCGGTCACCTGCATTGTTTGAGTCCGTTTCGTTGATCCGGCCGGGCTCTCGAGCAGAGGCAAACTCAGATAGTCGACTCCTGGAATAGACCGGTTGTGAGCGAAGTGTCGTGGTGAACATCCTCGCTGTCACCTCTTGAACGGTGGCGAGACCTGGCGGTAACCGATGGTCATGTGTGTGTAGCTTATACCCTTGCAAGGTTAACAAAACTTGAATGGATACTTATAAAACTCGCAAGATAAGCGTGAGTGCTATGGTGTGCTTCTCGTGGGGAAGTCGAGGAAGTAACCATAGTGGTGTATTGGTTGGAGATGTAGTGGACTCGTGTACGCTTCTTATCTCAAGTCTGGTAGTCGTAGTTCAGGATTAGCCAAGTCAAAGCTGGCACTTCTGCATGATGAAACCCCACCTCCTTTACCTTGATACTTGAGCATGAGTAGTGTAGTTCTGATGTAAGTCTTGCTGAGTACGACTTTGTACTCACGTTTGCTTATTCTATGTTTTAGATGAGAACCCGGACCCCGATGGAGTCACCTTCGTGAAGCTCGACGTTGACTAAGTTAGCATAGTCCCAGACAGCAGTCTGGTCCCTCGTGGAAGGGCATGTTTGTTTACAAGGCTTCTCTAAGACATTTGTTAAACTTGTCTGTACTCAGACCTAATTTGCTTCCGTTGTATGATGTAATGTTGATCACACACATGTGATCTTTGTATGCTCTATGTGTATATCAATAAAGAGTACTTTGTAGAGTTATGTGATGATACATGCTGTTCATACTAGGCATGTGTGCTGCGTGTATGTTTATAGCATGCATGTCTTAGTATGGGTTTTCGAAACCTTAGTTGTGATCTGGCTGGCGGTCTTTTATACACCAAGTGGCCCTTAGATGTGTGCAGCTTGGGGCATCGCGATGCGATTACTCGTGATTCTGTCACGTGCACACTTTGTTGTATGATCGAGCCCGCCCTAGACCCCGACTAAGTGATCGGGCTGGAGTAAGTCTATGTAAGAGTTAGGATCCAATCGACAACATGGTTGAGGCGACTTGTCTATGAATATGGGATTCACCACCCATAAACATTTAGACTTGTGAGCGGACGTTGAGGACCCATCTCAGTTGATCATCCGGGCTGAATGGGATGCCCCTCACGTTCGATGCTTACCGAGAACGTTCTATGCTTGGCCTTGTCTGCTTAGACAAGTGGGTACGGCTCTCGGCTCTCCATGTGATTGTATCATGACTGGAATTACATACGCTAACCCCGGGTCCCGACACATAAAGACTCGCATGGATTCGAGTCCCTGCGCGACTCTTCGACTCCCCCAGGCACTCGGGGGCTACTGGCGAGGGGGTGCCCCCCCGACTCCTACAGATGAGGATACCTGGTGTGCATCAAGACAAAAGGCCCGCTGAAAGACTCGACAGGCCCACAACTTGCCCACTCGAGGCACCGACGTAGGAGTCCACGACGTCTATGAAAGCTACGACTTGGCGTCCAAGACTAAAATTAGATTAGGCAATTGTCTCTCTAAACCTAGATGGACTCCTTGCGACCCAGCCTAGCATATAAAGGTTGGGATAGGGGACGTCTAGGGCATCCAATCTTCAAGCAATACCTCCGGTCCCGAGAGAACTCGCCTCGGCCGCCACTTTAATCACCTCCATCATAATACAAAATAGAAGGAAATAGGGGTTTCACCGATCGAGGGCCCTGAACCTGGGTAAATCCCCGTCTCCTATTAGCCGACGAGTATCTCCAACCTGCACATTTCCTCTACGATCTAACCCAGGGTTCCTATCCATGGGATTTGCCGAGGTCAATCCTCATCGGTAGGTATCGTGGCTGTTTTGAGGAAGATATAAGGAAGTTTGTGATGATAGATGTAACAACCCAGTTTTCAAAAAAAATTAAAAAAATTGTTTTCGATGTGAATTGTTTGATTGTCTGATTTGTTTGCGGTGTTTGCATCCCCGATTTATCAACCGAAGATTATTTTCCCCCCTCTTATCTCGTATCGGACGGAGACCGATCCTTGCCACCCTGACACTTGAAATTTGCGACACCGGGTTTCACCCGATCACCGTCGCGAAAACCGCACGAGACCAGCCGCAGCCAACGGAACGAAAAACCCCGTTTAATAATTAAACGGGATATTTTTATAGCGTGCCGGAAAATATTCTCGGAACGGTTCGAGCGCGAGGTGAACGCCGCCGGCTCGACGCGCTGATCGCGCAGTTCAAAGTTTTACCCGAGTTGGAGGTCTTGCGGACCCCCGGCGGTCAGAAATGTAAGCACCGCGCGCGTGCGAGAAATACCGGGGATGTTTTTGGAAACTGCCAGCCACCTGGGCTATATAATGACCACCACTCTCCCACCCCTTTCTATGGTTTCCCTAGCCTAAATCTTGCAGCCACCCCCTTGTTTTTTCCCGAAAATTGCCCCCAAATAACCACAATTTCGAAACCCTAACCTCCCAGTGATTTCCAGCCTTCAGATTTGGCCACCGAGGGCTCAGATCGTGCCAAGTAGCCCCCAGGAGCTCCCCCACTGCAACTAGGCCCCGCAGGGCGCCTCGGGCCGAACCGGACCGCGCAACCGCCACCTCCACGCCTCCATCCGTCGCCGTCCACGGCCAACCACTGCGCCACGCCCGACGCTGGTAGCCGCCGTAGCACCGGAGCCGCGCCTCCTCTCCTTCTTCTCTTCCTCCCTCTCTCCTCCCGTTGACCCCTCTGCCTCCTTTAACTTGCGCAGGAGCCGCGCCATGGCCGGAGCCGACAGGAGCTCGGCCCGCGCCGCCCGACCCTGCCGCCCGGGTAGCTCCTCGCAGCCGCCGGACGCCTTCGTCAAGCCGTCGTGGTGGCCGCGGGACCTCGCCCCGCCACGGATCTGCGCCCTCCTCCCGCGCCTCACAGCCTCCACCCGCTGGCCGGAGAATCTCACCGGTGTCGAGCCAGCCGCCGGCCGCTGCGTCCTGGTCGGGATCGACCCGACCGGTCGAGCGGCCAACCGCCACCGCCAGCTGGGCCGGCGAACCCAGCGGCCCACCAGCCTCAGCCCAGCTGAGCCTCCGGCCACTTGGGCCTGGCCCATGGGTGAGGTTCTTGTTTTTCTTCCCTTTGTTTATTTATTTTCCTCTGCGAATTTCTGCTAAGTCCTTAAAAATTGTGCTGCTGATTCGATTTTGCGACGATATTTGCGAGTAAACCGTTGCCCGGATGACGTTGCACCCAAAAGAAAATTTTCTTAGAATTGTGTGTACTTCAGTTCATCTTTTGTGAGGATTTTTTATTTGAGGCCATCTTGATGTTGTTAATCACTTTTGAAGTGGGCATCAGACTGTTAACTGCTACTAATTTCTGTCAAGTGCTGCTGATGTTATTTTGTTGCAATTTTGATTGATGATTGTGACACATCCATGAGGCCTATTGCATTGATTCTTTTTGCATACTGTTAAGCATCATATCTACTTCCATTATATGTATTGCATTGTCATGATATGCTTGCTGATCATCTAGTTATTGAGCTCCAAAGTTGCTATGCCACTGTGTTTGACAGCCACCTCTGTTTTTCTCCAAGTCTGTAACGTTCCGATGCCATGTTGCATGCTTAATATCTTTTGACCTGTGGTGCATATGACCTTGATTCTTGTTTGTACCTGATCACCATCATGTCTAGTTCATGCCAATATGTTGCTATGTCATGTTGCTGCAAATTTTCATATAGTTTTGCTCATGTTTATACAACATAAAAATAACAGTTTCTGCCATGTTTTCCTGATTTTCACTAAGTCCTAGACCAGTAATGTTTTATAGCTTTTTGTGTTTCTTATAACTAGTGAACTATGATGCCTATTTTCATGATTATTTTTGCCGTGCCTTCCCTGCCATGTCTACTTTAGTTGCATATCATTTGTGAGCATGTTTTCATTCATTATCATGTTGATGCATTGCTCTAAAGTGTTCTTCCCGATGTTGGCAGATTGTGCCTGTAACTTGTTTTGCTTGTATCTTTTTAACCGTAACTCCGTTTGGAGTGTTCTTTATATGTAACTTGATTATTTTTTTGTGTACTTTGTGTTTATGCTATTGTTTTCTGCTGTTAACCAACCTAAAATATGTTTTAGGGAAGAACAGTACCAATTACTTAAATTGTCGTGGGGTACTTAGTGTTATGCCATGTGTAGGTTGTGCCTCACTTAAATTGACTAGCATATATAGTTTCCTTTATGCTTCACCTCTTGTCATGTTTGTGTGCTATGCCATGCTTGAGTAAGATGCCATGTTAATAACCTTTTCTCATCTTGTGTAGCTATACAACTTGAACCCTTGTAAACGTGCGGTATCGTCGTGTGTGACAAGTACTCCACTTAACCTGTTAGTAACCGCTCTCGACGGTAGGTTCGATGTCTCGTTTTGCCTTCTTGTTGATGCTTTCTCGTGTTTGCTTTGTAGTAATAGATGCTTGCTCATCGATTGCTTTCCAGTGTTTACCGTCTGGTGTGCTTCCGCGGGTATCTCTCGGAGACGTTGCGAGCTTGCGATCAACTACACCTTCGGAACCCGACTTATCAACAAGCAAGGACTATGCATTACTTATGACCCATTCTATTTCAACCAGCGGTTTGCATGCTAGTCTAGGATAGGTTTGATGTTTGATCCTACCACATGTTTACAGCCTCTTTCGAACCGATACAACCATGTCCCCTCCCAGCAAACCATGTACTGCTATGTTACTATTGCTCGTTGCTCAGCCCCTGCTTAGTATGCATGCTTAGGATGCTACGATGTTACCCTACTACTCCTTGGTTTGGGCTATCACATTATTATATTGTTGTTGATGATATGATTAATATATTGTTGACTATATTCGACGAAGGATGGAAGGTCTAGGCTATCCCGCCCCGACGCTTTGTTCCATTCGAGTCACCTAGGATTCGAGTTCCAGGTATGTGTTCTAAGACTGAGCGTGCCTAACTGCGTGTGGGATGTTATGGGGTCCCCTTTTCTTACCTACCTAGCTTCAAACATTTCTAGTGGTGGCCCAAGCTGATTTACCATTTGAAACCGTGTGTGTGCTGGTCGGCCGCCAGTAGTTTTCAAACAAACCGGGCTAGTGGGGACATAGTTTCCCTATTGGTCCAACCTGGCCGGCTGAGTACCCGGACTCATATGAGAATTCACCGGTTATCCAAACCCGAGTCATACGATAGAGACAGATTCGAGAGCGCGGCCGTCTTTTGAGTTGGGTGGCGACTCACCGTGGGCCACCCGGATTTGTTCGTTGTTAGTTAGAGGGACCTGTCGTTTCGGATCTCTCAGAACTAAATCATAAAATGGTTGCCTATAATGGGTAGCAACTAAGAGAGATGAGCGTGCGTGCGGAGTCTTGTAATGGGCAGTTGGTACACCCCTGCAGGGTTAAATCTTTTCGAGAAGCCGTGTCCACGGTTATGGACGACTTGGAACCTACGTCTTGTTCATAGATAACATCAACTGAATCATAACTATAACTTGATCAACGTGTGTGTGCCTTGACTGCTTCTTCTTCGTCGGGATGCGAAGAGGAGGACAAGGATAGGATAGGTGTTATGCTTGCTTAAGTAGTTGATACCAAGACTTGTTGGAGGCGATTCCTCATTGAATGCTTGGCTTCTTACCTTACTCTCTAGATCGTTAGCCACTTCATAAATGCTAGTGCAGCAGCAACCCCACCACTTACCCCTTCCTTACCGTAAACAACTAGTTGTCCTAGAATGACGAGTGATGAAGTCCTTGCTGGGTCAGTTGACCACTACGGTTGGATGATGAGTAACTCTGTACTCATGATACTACCCCCAAACTCTTTTCAGGGATCTTGATCGACAACAGGTATGGTGATCGACGTTTCACGTGGAGACTCGACGACGACTAGTTAGGAGGATCCTGGCGGAGGGCCTGGACCCGTGTGGTTATGGGGATCGATGATTTTCTCTTTGCCACTAGGAATTTGATTGTAGACTGTACTCAGACATGTATCTTCCGATGTTGTATTGTATTTAAGGCAGTTGTATCCTTGTATCTGTAATGTTGTGATATCATGTTGGAAATCCGGGGCATATGACAGTGTCATATGTCGCGGTGGGACCGATATGTGCTTCGTCCCCGGATCCGGATGGAAACATCTAGATCTGGAACAGTACCGCATATCGGGCCTTACAACAAAGCATATTGTGCCAAGGGTTTGGATGCACCGGCGAAGTATGCGCCAACTCTCAATATGAGAAAGGCAATGCATGGTACCGAAAAGGCTAGAAAAATATTGGAAGGTGGAAGTGCCAAGAAACGAATAGTCGCACTAGTCCGAAGAACTCATGCACTTATTATCGGTAACTCTCTATCTAATCAGGGGGTTCACAAAGACACGAGTACCCCGAGGAGGAGTGTATGGGGGTTTGGTTATCCTTGCGCATCCTTGACCCATGGTACGTGAGGGTGATGCACGAGAGATGATAATGGCTTCTCGCCCTTCGTTGGTTACCCCAAGTGGAAGGTGAGATGTAGGATAGCAACAAATTTCCCTTGGCAAAGATGCCAAGGTTTAGAGTGTATCCTGTAGGACTCTGAAAGCGACAAGTAGGTGGCAAGGAAACAATGGCACCATTTTAGACAAAAGTTGCTTCCTTGACCTGGACCCGCACACACAATAAGTAACTTTGCTCCCAAAAAAGTTCAGAGAGGTTGTCAATCTCTCCGGTCTTGTTATTTACAAAGGATCAAACACAAGGGATAATGATAGTAATAATTGCGACTTGAAAGTAAAAGCAGAAAATAAATTGAGCGTGTAACAGTGATGAGAATATGGACCGGGGTCCCATGATGTTCACTAGTGATGTCTATCTCCCAAAATACGATAAAACTGCTATGCGAGCTAAACAAATCATAGCTGGGTGATACGTCCTAAACGTATCTATAATTTCTGCTTGCTCCATGCTTCTTTTGTGTGATATTGCTATGATATTGATGAACTTCCATACACTTTTGATCATATTTGGACTAACTTATTAACTCAGTGCACCCCAGTGCCAGTTCCTGTTTTCTGCTGTTTTTCTATGTCAGGTTTCCCCCATATTAAAAGTGCTCAAATTTTTTGGGAAAATCCAAGAAAAAATCAGCGCTGTAGAATCTTCGGGAATCACCCAGGCGCCCTCCCGGCGCGCCCTAGGGTGGGGCCGCGCCAGGGGGCCGCCTGGACCCCTGGTGGCCCCCCTGGCTACCCACCTTCGCCCATCTATTCCCCGTGACGCAAAAACCCCGAGACAGGAACCCTTTTTCGCGATCTCTCCTCTGTTCCGCCGCCGCCGTGCTTCCAAGATCGGGAGCACCAGAAGACCTCTTCCCGGCACCCTGCCGGAGGGAGGACCCACCTCCGAGAGCTTCTCCACCACCATGGATGCTTCCCGGATGAACCGTGAGTAGTCCACCTTGGACCATGGGTCTATGATCAGTAGCTATGTGATGTTCTCCTCCCCTCTTTGTTCTTCATGGAATAGACCTCGTGAGCTTCCCTACATGATCGAGGCACATATGTAATCTTTCTGCTGTTGCTATGCTGACTTTGCTGGGATCCGATGGATTATGAGACTATGTTCAGATTGTGTCTGAGTAATATATTTGATTCTCCTCTTTTATATTTATGTTCTAGAGTAATTCTTGCATGTTCTCCGTTGTTGTTTATTGCTTTGGCCAAGTAGTAGGTAGTGACTCCAAGAGGGAGCGTTATGCATGCTTGTGGGTTCATACCCCCCGATGACTAGCTTGAGTGACAGAAACATGAGTCTAGGGGATGTGTTGTTGCCACAAGGGGGAAAACAACGGTGCTTGTACTTGCGGGTGCAAGGATTGTTTACTTTATGCAAAGTTCTTTAATGCATTTGTCTGTTGCTTTAAGTTTACACTTTGGGTGGGATTCGCAACTTAATACCAGTGAGATGTTCTGGATAGATATCTCAAGGTGGATGATTAGTAGGTAGATGCAGATGGATTTTGGTCTACTTGTCTTGGCGTACCGCCCATGCTTTTGAGCCTCTTCCTTTCTTTATAGCATAGTTAGCATTGGTTTGCGCACATAATCCTGTCAATTGCCTAGCTGTAATTTGTTTACCTCACATGGCTATTTGATCGTCTTTTGGGAGAGAGACATCACTAGTGAACATCATGGGACCCCGGTCCATATTTCCAGTATTGTTTACACCCACTATCAATTTACTGCTTTATTTACTTTTCCGTTTCTATCACTATCATTATTATCCCGTGCGTTTTATCCTTTGTAAACAACAAGGCCGGAGGAATTGACAACTCCTGTGTACTCTTTGGGAAGCAAAGTTATTTGTTGTGTGTGCAGGTCCAGGTGAAGTTAGCAACCTCGATTGTAAATGGAGCCATTGTTACTTCACCACCTTCTTGTATCTGTTGGAGTCCTACTGGTTCGATACTCAACCTTAGCATCTTCGCTAAGGGAAAGTTGCTGCTACGCTACATCTCAACCTTCCACTTTGGGTAACCAACGAGGGGCGAGAAGTAAACTCTTGTGACATCAAAGCAATTTCTGGCGCCGTTGCCGGGGACTCCACTCTTCAAGATAGGGGAGTTGCACACTATCTTTTACCTTTTCTTTTTAGTCTTGTTAGTTTACCTTTCAGTTTTTGCTTTAGTGTCCTTTATCAAAAATCAAAAAAATAGTTATCTTGCTTGCTGCTGCTATCGGTTCCTCTGAGAACACCAAGTTGTGTGACTTCACTAGTCACAACAACAGTGACTTTGTCTGCACTCCTATTGCTACACCTGCTACTTCAGCACCTTCTTATGAGATTAAACCTGCTTTGCTGAACCTTGTTATGAAAGATCAATTATCCGGTGCTGGAGATGATGCTTATTTGCACTTAAATAATTTTATTGAGCTCTGTGATATGCAAAAGTACAAAGAAGTAGATGGTGATATTGTTAAGCTTAAGCTTTTTCCTTTCTCCTTGAGAGGAGGAGCTAAAATCTGGTTTCAATCCTTGCCTAGGAATAGCATAGATTCTTGGGATAAGTGCAAGGATGCTTTTATTGGGAAGTACTACCCCCTGCTAAGATTATCCAATTGGGGAGTTATATTATGAATTTTAAGCAATTAGATAATGAACACGTTGCCCAAGCTTGGGAACGCATGAAATCTCTTGTTAAGAATTGCCCTACGCATGGTTTGACTACTTGGATGGTTATCCAAACTTTTTATGCAGGCTTGAACTTTACCTCGCGGAACTTGCTAGATTCGGCCGCGGGAGGAACCTTTATGTCAACTACACTTGGTGCTGCCACAAAACTTCTCGATGAGATGATGACCAACTATTCCCAATGGCACACTAAAAGAGCTCCAACAGGTAGGAAGGTAAACTCTATCGAGGAGATCTCCTCCCTAAATGAAAAAGTTGACTTGATTATGTCTCTACTTACCAAGCAATCTCCTATTGATCCTCATCATGTTCCTTTAAATTCTTTGATTGCTCAGGATCAAGTAGTTGTGAACTTTATCTCTAGAAACAACATAACTTTAACAATGCTTATAGGAGTAATTTTGGTAGCAATCCTAGACCGTTCCCCTCCAACAACTATGGCAACAACAACACTTATTCTAGCACCAAGAACTCCACTTGTGAATTAGAGAGTATGCTTAAAGACTTCATCACTACCCAAAAAGCCTTCAACAAGAGTGTAGAGGAAAAACTAGACAAATTAGATAATCTCTTATGGAAGGTAGACAATTTAGCCCATGAAGAATTGCTTAAAATTAGGACTTCTCCTCTTGAGGAGAGGAAGGTCACTCCTATGAATGCTATTCAAGTGAAAATTAATGAAAACATTAGGATGATGGCTAAACTTAAAGAGAGATGGGCTAGATAAAAGGAGGACGAAGATAGAATTAAGAGCCTTCCTACACACCATACCATTGCTACTATCAAGTGGTTGAGGATATCCAAACTCTTAGCACCCAATGCACCCCTAGTCCCATAGGACCTATTAATGGTGATGCTATGACCTCAACCGTAGAAGAGTAAATTCCTATGACTATAGAAGCTACTAAACAAGTGAGCCTAAAGGACACCACTACCACTTTACTTGATAGCAATGACCTTGATTTTGATAATTGCACCCTTTCTGAAGTTATTCGTTTCCTTCACAAGATGTCTAGAGACCCCCACACTAGCACACTTAATCGTGCCTTCACGGAGCATATCACTAATGCTCTCATTAAAGCTAGGGAGGATAAGCTTAGGGTAGAAGCCTCCATACCTAGAAAGCTAGAAGATGGTTGGGATCCTATGATTAAAATTAAGTTGAATAACTTTTCTTAATATGCTTTATGTGATGTTGGACCTAGTACCTCCGTTATGCCCAAAAGAATGTATGATATATTCGAATTGAAACCTTTTGATCCTTGTTCTTTTGGCGTTCGTCTTGTTGATTCTTCCGTAAAGAAACCTTTGGAGAAGATCGATGATGTTCTTATCATTGTCAATGACAATTATGTTCCCATTGATTTTACTATTATGGACATTGAATGGGAACCTTCTTGTCCAATTATTTTGGGACATCCTTTTCTTCGCACCGTGGGTGCTGTTATTGATATGAAAGAAGGGATTATAAAATTCAAATTCCCTCTCAATAAAGGGATGGAACACTTCCCTAGGAAAAAGATTAAGTTGCCTTTTGAGTCCGTCACACGGGCTAGTTATTTTCTTGAAAAGACTAGATCTATTTACATTAAGCCTAGCTAATGGCTTTAAAGAAGCGCGTTTGGGAGGCAGCCCGCAACGAATTTAGGATTTCCTTTTTGTGTTTCTTCTATTTTTAGTGGTCTTGATGATTGTTACTACTGTAGCAACATCATTGTATCTTCACTTTTCAAGATTTGTGCCATTTATAGCCTCATATGACAAGGGAACTGAAAGTTGTGACATGCTGTCCAGAAAACAGATTCTGTCCTCATGACTAGAAAAATCACAGAAAAATACCAGTTCATCTTTTTGAGCTTAATTTTTTACATAGCGTGCTATATACAATTACGGAACTTTCGTATGCTCTGAGTTTTTTTATTTGAGTTGCAGAAGTATCCCTAAAAAATGTATTTACTACCTGCTGGTCTGTTTTTCACAGATTTTGTCCTGTTTTTCCTTTTCTTCATTTTGCAAACCTTAAGCTTGCTTTTTCTTTGCAAATAAACTTTTTGGAAATCTTTAGAAACAGTAGCTCTTCAAGAATATCCTTATTTCCAGTAGAGGAAAAATTATTTTTATTATGGGTACTAACCTCGCTAATCAGATTATGATAAGTTATGTATGAAGGGAGTTTTCAAGTGTGCGAGGGAAGATGATGAAAGAAGATTCAGGAATGTCAAGCGCTCAAGCTTGGGGATGCCCCCATGCATCCCCAAGAAATATTCAATGATACTCAAGCGTCTAAGCTTGGGGATGCCCCCGTGCATCCCCTTCTCCATCAACAATTATCAGTTCGTCTTTGCTTTCATTATATTTTTATCTCTTCATGTGTTATGAGCTATGCTTGGAGCGTCACGCTCTTAGGTTTTATTTTTAGTTTTCTTTAGCTTTTCTTGCTGTTCATAACAAGTTAGAACCCAGATTTCTTTGTGTGGGAGAGAAACACGCTCCACTTTCAAAATCTAGAACACCTCATAGGATTTTTCATGCCTATATCTTTCTTGTGATTGTTCTTTATCTTATTCATAGCTACTGCCATGTTTAGCTCTTAATTTTCATGCTTATCTTTTTAAAGAGCTTTTGTTTAGTTTGTTGCTGGAACTCTCTTGAGTTTTCATGTTTATCTTGTTTAGAGAGTTTCCCTGTTGCACTGAGTTGTGTGTCTTGACTTGAAGTAGGTAATTTAGGTTGCTATTCTTTTGTAGTAGTAACTTGCAATAGTTCTGAGCTATTGCTTTGAGTAATGTTTGGACTTTTGGTGTCAAGAGCTTTAGCCTATTAGTGATAGATGTCGTATTTTGGGCAATCCATGTTTATTTTCAAAACTTACAAAATTAGTTGAGAACTTTAGCTACTAGATGGATCACTACTCTTTGGAGGGATCGAATATTAGAGTACACTCACGTACCATGAGTCGAGGATGCGCAAGGATAACCAAACCCCCGTACACTCCTCCTCGGGGAACTTGTCTCTTTGTGAACCTCCTTATTACACTGAGAGTTACCGATAATAAGTGCATGAGTTCTTCAGACTAATGTGAGTATTCGAAAGTTAACACTTCCACCTTCCCATATTTTTCTAGCCTCTCTTGTGCCGTGCATTGCTTTCTTCTCACTCCGAGAGTTGGCGTCCACCTTCCCCGGTACATCCAAACCCTTGGCATGATACGCTCTGTCATCATAAACCCCCTTTATATCCTTCCTCAAAACATCCACCATACCTACCTATCAAGGCATTTCCATAGCCTTTCCGAGATACATTGCCATGCAAAATCCACCTTCTCATGACTTGATCTTCATGTCATACATGCTACTTGCTTGATTGATGAGACGCATGCTAGTTGGGACTTTCCCTAATCATTGCTACATGACGTGCTAGTATCATTGCATATCCTGCTACACTGGCAGAGACATACATTTGCATACTTCATGATAGTTACATCTTCTTTATGATATGAGTACTTTTGTAAAGTGTGAAAGATCTTCTATACTTTTTGTAATATATAGAGTGTTGCCCCTAAAGTGAGGAAAAGATCCCAAAGAGGACAAAATTAAAAGATCCCAAAGAGGACAAATGAGAGAAATAGAAAGAGCCATTGAGGCCACAAAAAGAATACAAAAAAATAGAAAAAGGAGAAAAAGAAAATAAAAAGAGAGAAGGGGGCACACTACTATTCCTTTTGAGAGATCCACACTCTACTCCCTCTTATATCTTGTACTCCATAGAGATTATCATTGATGCATATAGCTATGTGGGGACCTTCACACTATAAAACTTGGCTTGTATATTCCAATGATGAGCCTCCTCAAATGAGCTCTAGGTCTTCTTGAGCAAGCAAGTTGGATGCACCCCCACTAGTTCCATTTGAGAGCTTACCTTAGCTCGCATGTGCATCCGTTGCATGTCAATCCCTACTCCTTACATCATATCTACCATTTGGATTTCTATCGCCTATGATTGTCCTCATTGATGTGAGCCTTTCTCACCTTTTTTACTTCCTCCTCCACCATATTCTCTCTTTTCCATCCTAAGTGTCAACTTTCTTGCTTACGCTCATCCATTGCATGAGTGCTCAAAATGTCGAAAAGGAGTGGATCATTTTGGCTTGTACCTGGCTAGTGGTCTGGGGATGAGTCCAGATAAGATTCCAAAGAAGACCAAGTGTGAAACTTTAGTAGATTGAGTTCTCACCACAAAAATATTTTTTCTCGTATATCCCTATCCCCTTTCTTGCACGCAGACACCATTTGGAGACATTCGAGTCACGGACAGCGAGAGCTCTTGCACCTTTATATTCTTATGTTGATTGTTTCAATGCTGAATATAGACTCTTGGCTGTTATGACTTGAATTGAATTACATGCCTTGATTGTTTTACTTAAAAGTTCTTATATGGTTGTTAGCATGTCACCATAGAAATTGTGCTTTTTATCATTTACCGGCCAGAGGGGACCCACCAGGGCCCCAGGCGCCCTCCCGGCGCGCCCTAGGGTGGGGCCGCGCCAGGGGGCCGCCTGGACCCCAGGTGGCCCCCCTGGATGCCCCCCTTCGCCCATATATTGCCCGTGACGCAAAACCCCGAGACGGGAACCCTTTTTCGCGATCTCTCCTCTGTTCCGCCGCCGCCGCGCTTCCAAGATCGGGAGCACCAGAAGACCTCTTCCCGGCACCCTGCCGGAGGGAGGAACCACCTCCGAGAGCTTCTCCACCACCATGGATGCTTCCCGGATGAACCGTGAGTAGTCCACCTTGGACCATGGGTCTATGATCAGTATCTATGTGATGTTCTCCTCCCCTCTTTGTTCTTCATGGATTAGACCTCATGAGATGCCCTACATGATCGAGGCACATATGTAATCTTTCTGTTGTTGCTACGCCGAGTTTGCTGGGATCCGATGGATTATGAGACTATGTCCAGATTGTGTTTGAGTAATTCTGTTGTTGCTATGCTTTGATTCTCCTCTTTTATATTTATGTTCTAGAGTAATTCTTTCATGTTCTCCGTTTCTGTTTATTGCTTTGGCCAAGTAGTAGGTAGTGACTCCAAGAGGGAGTGTTATGCACGATTGTGGGTTCATGCCCCCTGATGACTAGCTTGACTGACAGAAACATGAGTCTAGGGGATGTGTTGTTGCCACAAGGGGGAAAACAACAGTGCTTGTACTTGCGGGTGCAAGGATTGTTTACTTTATGCAAAGTTCTTTAATGCAGTTGTATGTTGCTTTGATTTTACACTTTGGGTGGGATTCATAAATTAATACCAGCGAGATGTTCTGGACAGATATCTCAAGGTGGATTATTAGTAGGTAGATGCAGATGGATTTCAGTCTACTTGTCTTGGCGTACCGCCCATGCTTTTGAGTCTCTTCCTTTCTTTATAGCATAGTTAGCATTGGTTTGCGCACATAATCCTGTCAATTTCCCAACTGTAATTTGTTTACCTCCATGGCTATTTTATCGTCTTTTGGGAGAGAGACATCACTAGTGAACATCATGGGACCCCGGTCCATATTTCCAATATTGTTTACACCCACTATCAATTTAATGCTTTATTTACTTTTCCGTTGCTATCACTATCATTATTATCCCGTGCGTTTTATCCTTTGTAAACAACAAGGCCGGAGGAATTGACAACTCCTCTGTACTCGTTGGGAAGCAAAGTTATTTGCTTTGTGTGCAGGTCCAGGTGAAGTTAGCAACCTCGGTGGTAAACGGCGCCATTGTTCACTTCACAACCTTCTTGTATCTGTTGGAGTCCTACTGGTTCGATACTCAACCTTAGCATCTTCGCTAAGGGAATTTTTCTTCTACGCTACATCTCAACCTTCCACTTTGGGTAACCAACGAGGGGGGAGAAGTAAACTCTCGTGACATCACTTGGCAATTGATAGGATTAAAAACGCACCACAATGCTAACTATGCTACAAAGAAAGGAAGAGGCTCAAAATCATGGGAGGTACGCCAAAATAAGTAGACCGAAATCCAACTGCATCTACCACTAATCATCCACCTTGAGATATCTATCCAGAACATCTTGATGGTATTAAGTTGCGAGCCCCATCCAAAGTGTAAACCCAAAGCATCAGACAACTGCATTCAAAGAACTTTGCGTAAAGTAAACAATACTTGCAACTGCGGTTACAAGCACCATTGTTTTCCACCTTGTGGCAACAGCACATCCCCTAGACTCATGTTTCTGTCACTCAAGCTAGTCACTAGGAGGACGAACCCACAATCGAGCATAATGTTCCCTCTTGGACTCACTACCTAATACTTGGCCAAAGCAATAAACAGAAACGGAGAACATGCAAGAATTACTCAAGAAAAAAATATAAAAGATAAGAACCAAATATATTACTCTATCACAAACTGAGAATAGTCTCATAATCCATCAGATCCCAGGAAACTCAGCATAGCAACAGCAGAAAATTGCATATGTGCCTTGATCATGTAGGGAAGCTCACAAGGTCTAATCCATGAAGAAAAAAGAGGGGAGGAGAACATCACATAGCTACTGATCATGGACCCATGGTCCAAGGTAGACTACTGACGGATCATCCGGGAAGCGTCCATGGTGGAGGAGAAGCTCCCGGAGGTCAATCCTCCCTCCGGCAGGGTGCCGGGAAGAGGTCTGCTGGCGCTCCCAATCTTTGAAGCGCGGTGGCGGCGGAACAGAGGCGAGATCGCGAAAAAGGGTTCTCTCCTCGGAAGAATCCCGTGACGGAGAATATATAGGCGAAGGGGGGCAGCCAGGGGGCCACCAGGGGTCCAGGCCGGCCCTTGGCGCGGTTCCACCCTAGGGCGCACCGGGAGGGCGCCTGGGTACCTGGTGGTGGCCCTCTGGCCCCACTTTGGTGATTCCGGAAGCTTCCGGTATGCTGATTTTTTATTGGATTTGTCCCGAATGTTTTGAGCAATTTTAATATGGGGGAAACCTGAAATAGAAAAACAGCAGAAAACAGGAACTGACACTGGGGTGCACTGAGTTAATAGGTTAGTCCAAATATGATCAAAAGTGTATGAAAGTGTATCTAGATCATAGCAATATCACACGAAACATGCATGGAGCAAGCAGAAATTATAGATACGTTTGGGACGTATCAGAGAGTACTCTATATATTCGAACCCCTCCAGAGGTTAGCGATCCATCTAGTAGCTAGAGTTCTCAACTATTTTTTGTAGTTTTGAAAAATAAGCACGGATTGCCCAAAATACGACACCTATCACTAATAGTCCCAAGCTCTTGGCACCTTAATGTCCAAACGTTACTCAAATCAATACCTCAAAACTATTGCATGTTACTACTACACTTGTAACAGCAACCTTAATTACCTACTCATGCAAGACACACAATTCAGTGCAACAAGCCAACTCTCTAATCAAGATAAGCATGAAAACTCAAGAGAGTTCCTAGAACAACCTAAACAAAAGCTCTTAAAAAGATAAGCATGAAAACTAAGAGCTAAGCATGACAACAGCTATGAAAATATAAAGAACACACACAAAAATAAAGATAAGCACGCAAGCCTATGTTGTGTTCTACGGTGGAGTGGAGCATGTTTCTCTCCCAAATAATGAAGGCTAGGATCCAATTTGTTATGAACAGCAGGAAAAACTAAAATAAAAGGAGTAAAGAGAGAGACGCTCCAAGTTTAGCACATAACATATGAAGTGATAAAAATATAGCATGGAGATGGACGAACTGATGATTGTTCATGGAGAAGGGGATGCACGGGGGGCATCCCAAAGCTTAGATGCTTGAGTATCCTTGGATATTTCTTAGGGGTGCATGGGGGCATCCCCAAGCTTGAGCGCTTGACACTCCCGAATCTTCTTTCATCATCTCCCTTCGCATACTTGAAAACTCCCTTCATACGAAACTCATCATAAGCTGATTAGAGTGGTTAGTACCCATGATAAAATAACTTTTATCCACTATAAATAAAGATATTCTTGAAGAACTATTATTTCTAAAGATTGCAAAAAAGTTTTTTCAAAGAAAAAGCAAGCTTAAGGTTTGCAAAACGAAGAAAACGCAGAACGTGCCAGAATCTGTGAAAAACAGACCAGCAGGTAGCAAATAATTTTTTAGGGGTACTTCTGCAACTCAAATCAAAAAACTCAGAACAGACGCACGAAAGATAATTGTATAGAGCATATTTTCAAAAAAATCACATCAAAAAGAGGATCAGGTGATTTATGGCCAATGTTTTTGTCAAGGGGAAAAAATCAGTTTCTGGACAGCATGTCACAACTTTTGAACTTTCTTGCAATCGGAGGCTAAAACTTGTCACAAAGCTTGAAAAATAAAGATACAATGATGCTTCTACAGTAGTAACAAGCATCAAGACCACTAAAACTGAAAGTAAAAAAACATCTTGGGTTGCCTCCCAACAAGGACTTTCTTTTATGCCTTTTAGCTAGGCATGATACAAAGAAGATCAAGTTTTATCAATATCAAAAGAATAGCTTGCCCGTGTAACGGGATCATAAGGTAACTTGACCTTCTTTCGAGGGAAGTGTTCCTTTCCCTTTTGAGGGGGAATTGTAACCTAATGGTCCCTACTTTCATGTCAATGATTGCACCGACGGTGCGAAGAAAAGGACGTCCCAAAATAATTGGACATGAGGGATCACACTCAATGTCCATACAAGAAAATCAACGGGAACATAATTATCATTGACAATAATAAGCACATCATCAGTCCTTCCTAAAGTTTTCTTTACAGAAGAATCAACAAGACGACCACCAAAAGAACATGTATCAAAAGGTTTCAAATTGAGCATAGCATACATTCTTTTGGGCATAACGGAGGCACTAGCTCCAACGTCACATAAAGCAAAGAAAGAAAAATTGTTCAATTTAATTTTGACTATAGGATCCCAACCATCTTCTAGCTTCCTAGGGATGGAAATCTTAAGCTTGAGCTTGTCCTCCCTAGCTTTGATAAGATCATTGGTAATATACTCGGTAAAGGCAATGTTAAGTGTACTAGTGTGGGGGGGTCTTTAGCCATTCTTTGCAAAAAGGTGATAACTTCAGAAAGACTACAATTATCAAAATCAAGATCACTATCATTAATTAAAGTGGTGGTGATGTGGTATAAGCTCATTCTCTTGGTAGTCTCTAGATTAATAGGAACTTCTTGTCCTAAAGTTGAGGTATTAGCATCACTATTAATAGGTCCAATGGGACTAGGGATGTGTTGGGTGCTAAAAGTTTTGAGATCCTCAACATGTATGGTAGCAATGGTAGTGTGTGTGGGAAGGCTCTTAATTCTATCTTACTGCTCCTTTTCTCTAGCCCATCTATCCTTAAGTTTGGCTAGCATTCTAATATTCTCATTAATTTGGACTTGGATAGCATTCATGGGTGTAGTTTTTCTCTCCTCAAGGGGAGAGGTTCTAATTGTAAGCAATTCTACCTCATGAGCTATGTTGTCTACCTTCGAAGATAGACTATCTAGTTTTTCTAATTTCTCTTCTACACTCTTGTTGAAGGCTTTTTGAGAAGTGATAAAATCCTTAAGCATGCTCTCTATTTCAGAAGTGGAGTTTTTGGTGCTAGGATAAGTGTTGTTGTTCCCATAGTTGTTGGATGGAAATTGTCTGGGATTTCTACCAAAAATACTCCTATAAGCATTATTATTAAAGTTGTTCCTAGAGATAAAATTAACATCAACTTGCTCTTGAGCAACTGATACGTCCCAAACGTATCTATAATTTCTGCTTGCTCCATGCATGTTTTGTGTGATATTGCTATGCTTTTGATACACTTTCATATCTTTTTATAACATATTTTGGAACTAACCTATTAATGGTTGCAAAAGTGCACAAGTTCTTGTTTTTGTACTTTATGTGTAGGAATTACTTGGATAAAGGAAAAAAAATCACAAAAAGGAGCCTTGTAGGAGTTGGACTCTAACTTTCCAGAAATCTGTCTCCACCAGACAGGTTTTAAAGATCGCCTCGGAAACGCTAGAAGACGGCCTCAAACGGAAAAACTTAAAACTACAAAGTTGTAGGGAATTCTTTTCCGGTAGATTTAGACATAAAATTCGGCCCAATCTAAGTTCGGATGCTTCCAGAAACCCCGAAATACAGAAGACGTAATATGGATGACGGGAATCCGAGAGTCTATATATATAAAGAGAGCAAACTTAGGTCAAAGGGTACCACGAAAATTCCTCTCCCTTGGCAGCCGTCTTGAGGGGGAGATCAATCTCCACAGAAGCACCATCTCCAAGGAAGAAGAAGGGGCCAAGGGCCGCTTCCCCTAAGGGCCGTGGCCACCGCCGTGGCCGTGGTCGTGGCCGTCGCCGCCGCCGTGGGCGCCGCCGCCGCCATCTCCTTCATCTTCTTCGGGCTGCACCTCTCCATCAACAACTCTCTCTCTCTCACCATGTCCATGTGTGAGTAGTTCCCCTCGGGGCTAAGGCTTATATCTTGATCTATTAGGGTTCTCTCTCTCCCATGATGTGATCTTTGTTGTGATCATAGGCTATGTTAATCTAGGATGATCCCATGATATTTCCCTTCTTCTATGTATTGGATTGATGTACTCAATTGATCTTATCTAGTATAATCTCCGAGACCAAGGTGACAGCGGTCTATTGGACATGGGTTAGAAGAATACTATCATGAGTGATTTCCTCTTTTGTGTGTGGATTGAAGATTGAGAGTGTTTTGGTGCTTGTCTTTGACTATCCTTTAGATATGTTGTGGTGATTGTGGTACTCTCTTTGGATGGCCGCGGTGACATTGGGAAATCCATAGATTGAGAACTATGATCTCTGAGGTGTGCTTTTGTAGCCCTACATAATTCTCATCCTCTCTTGACCACAAAGGAATGAACTCCGAGTGCGTTTCCATTGCATGTTTTATGGGAAATATCATGTGATTAGACTATGTTAATGTTGTTGGGAGTTTCCACTGGTGAAAGTATGAAGCCTAGGCCTTGTTTCCACCATTGCAATACCGTTTGTGCTCACGTTTACCACTTGTTTCCTTGTTGCACTTTTTATTACAGATTTATATTACCTTTCTTTGCCACACCTATCACTCGTATTTTACCATCTCTTCGCCGAACTAGTGCACCTATACAACTCCTAGTTGTATTAGGTGTGTTGGGGACACAAGAGACTTCTTGTATCTTAATTGCAGGGTTGCGTGAGAGAGACCATCTTCAACCTCTACTTCCATGAGTTCGATAAACCTTAGGTCATCCACTTGAGGGAAATTGCTGCTTTTCTACAAACCTCTGCGCTTCGAGGCCCAACATAGTCTACAAGAATAGAAGCGTGCGTAGACATCAGCAACCAGAGAATTCAAAGGAACATCAAGAAGATCAATAGGAGCTTGCTTAGTAAGTAAAGTCATGATCATGTCAACTTTTTCATTTAGGGAGGAGATCTCCTCAACATAGTTTACCGTCCTACCTGTTGGAGCTCTTTCGGTGTGATATTGAGAGTAGTTTGTTATCATCTCATCTAAAAGCTTTGTGGTAGCAGCAAGTGTAGTTGACATAAAGGTTCCTCCCGCTGCCGAGTCGAACAGATTCCGTGAGGTAAAGTTCAAACCTGCATAGAAAGTCTGGATAACCATCCAAGTAGTCTAACCATGTCTAGGGCAATTATTAACAAGATATTTCATGCGTTCCCAAGCTTGGGAACGTGTTCATTATCCAATTGCTTAAAATTCATAATATTACTCCTCAATTGGATAATCTTAGCAAGGGTAGTACTTCCCAATGAAAGCATCCTTCCACTTATCCCAAGAATATATCTTACTCCTAGGAAATGAATGAAACCAAATTTTAGCTCCTCCTCTCAAGGAGAAACGAAAAAGCTTAAGATTAACAATATCACCATCTACTTATTTACACTTTCGCATATCCCAAAGCTCAACAAAATTATTCAAGTGTAAAGAAGCATCATCTCCAGCACCAGAGAATTGATATTCCATAACAAGATTCAGCAAAGCAGGTTTAATTTATAAGAAGGTGCTAAAGTGGCAGGTGGAAAAACAAGAGTGCAGATAAAGTCATTGTTGTTGTGACTAGTGAAGTCACACAACTTAGTGTTTTCAGTGGAACCCATAGTAGCAGCAGTAAGCAAGAACAAGGAAAACAATTTATTTGTGATTTTTGATAAAAGCCACTAAGATAAAAATTGAAAGGTAAACTAGCAATACTAAAAATCAAAGATAAAAGATAGTGTGCAACTCCCCTATCTTGAAGATTGGAGTCCCCGGCAATGGCGCCAGAAATTTGCCTGATGGTACGAGAGATGATAACGGCTTCTTGCCCTTCGTTGGTTACCTCAAGTGGAAGGTTGAGATGTAGATAGCGGCAAATTTCCCTTGGTAAAGATACCAAGGTTTGTCTCCGTAGGACTCCAAAGATGATAACTAGGTGGTGCGTCAAGTGATGCGTCGTTTGATGATAATCACTTGCTTTACTTGGACCTGCACACACAACAAGTAACTTTGCTCCCAACGAAGTAGAGAGTGGTTGTCAATCCTTTCGACCTTGTTGTTTACAAAGGATCAAACGCAAAGGAATAATGATAGTGGTAATGATAGCAACTGAAAGTAAAATCAAATAATAAAGTGGAGGTGTAAACAATGGTGGAAATATGGACCGGGGTCCCATGATGTTCACTAGTGATGTCTCTCTCCCAAAAGACGATAAAACAACTAATCTGGTGTGGCACCCTGGCTCAGAAGACCGGAACGCCCCATGCTCCAGCCCAGAGATCCAGTCTTCTAGAACACGGCACTGCTTGATATAGAACTGAACAACTTTCTATTAACCAATAAACGGGTACAAGGGGTCTATTACAATGCTAGCGGAGGCACAGCTTGCTCCTCCGGATAGCCTCGGCTCTACACCAAGCAGCAGCATAACTCTCTAGCAGCGGAATATAACTCGGCAGCAGAAAAACAACGGCGGTGATGAACTCCAATCCACAGGGACACTGGCTGGAACACCTCCTGGCTTGCAAACACCGGGAACGTCGTCCTATGCATCCAAAGCACGGCCTGCAAATCTGGCATGACACGCCAGGTCAGTACATTGAATGTACTTGCAATCTCACAACATCCAAAGCAACAAGGAAAAACAATAACATGGCATTAGCAGGTTCAAGTATCTTAGTGAGTTAAACAGGTGAACAAAAATATCATGCAACCAGATATTCAGCAAGCATATTATCAGCATTAAGACTAATGCACACACAATCATCGTTTTAGGTCACATGGGCCCCACATGACCATCGCATGATCACGTGGCTTACCTCGGAGTCCTTACAGACTCAAGCACCGGGTCACCTCGTGACCAATCACTTCCACGGGTCGTCCCACGACCAAACGGGTCATCGCATGACCAATCACTTCCACGGGTCGTCGCACGACCAAACAGGTCATCGCATGACCAATCCACTTATCACAGACATACCACCAAACTCATGTTGATCTCATGGTGTGACTTAGTACGAACTGTGTCCATTACCGTGGACGCGGCTATTCGAATAGATTTGTGTGACTCTGCAGAGTTTGTGCACGTTACCCACACTATGGAGTTCTTCCTCCATCCAGTACCCCGGAACTTGTCCCACAGGATCCTTGGAACTCTTACCGCAGGAGTGGACTAGGACTTCTCCAACGAGACCGTCCTACCGCGTGTCCCTCTTACCGTATCACCGACATCCTGTCTTGGGTAGCCCCTGTGTCCTCCCGACACTGACCATCACATGGCCCTCACCATCACCTGGTCCATAAACTTTGTCCCCTCCCCCCCAGGGACCTGTGTGCACATCAACAATCTGGTTGTCAAGACTATCGTCGTTTACCCGGCCAAGGAAACTGCCGCACATAGCCTTCGCTCTTTGGTGATAAGCATAAGAGAACCCACCGGTAGACCGAATCAAGGCCTGCCCATTCAGGCAAATGTGGCTGCACGGATAAGTTCGGTTCGGTGGCACCTGATCAACTTGTCATGAAGCATGTCTCCAACAGCAAACACAAGTATCAGGTGCAACATGAGTAGCATCAGATCATAACAATGCATAGCATACTAGCATAACAATTTGATATATGATCAACATATTGTAGATAGTGAACTCATCCGTGATACAAAGATTAAGTTATTAACATGGAAACATTATGAATGCAGTTGAGCATTACTTAGGCATAGCATGAAGTAACACGAGCGACTTAACATGGTGTTGGTATGTTGTGGTTACGATGATTCAGAACATAACATGGCAAAGGCATAATCAAAGCATAGCATGAATGTAACATGGTCAAAACATAGCATAGCACTAGCATATTCAGGGATAGCATGGCAATGATAACATCAATCATAACGCGGCAACATGATCACGGTCACCGATATAAGCATATCATCGAACAACAATTTTTGAAGCACGTCAATGCTTTGCAAAGGTGCAAACGGTATTGTGGCTTGCCTTCACCAAAAGGGGTGTGAAGAAGCTCCGGGTCTTCAACACAAGCAAAGCCCTGAAAATATTTTGAAATAAAGCAACGGAGAAAAAGTCAAACACCATCTTTTGTTTGACCAGCAAATAACAACATCAAATAATGGCACAAAACATATTCGAAACTGAAGAGGGGATCAAAATAAAACCAACGGAAAAAGAATCGCCTCATTTGGACTTACAATTGCGGAGATATGGAGGAAACGGAGTCGAGGGCTGGATTTAGGTGGAAATGCGCTTTCTGTGAAGTGAAAGCGTACTTTTGGGCCACTGAAGAGGGAAATACGCTTTTGGTGAAGTAAAAGCGTATTCTGGCCGGCAGAGAAGGAAAGTACGCTTTCGATACACGAAAACGTATTTCGGACCGAAGGGACCAGGAATACGCTTTCCTCGCAGGAAAACGTATTTCTTCGGGTACACATCCACTCAAAGGGCCGGGCCCAGCCGTCAGCGACACGCCACCACCATTGGGTCACTTGCGTGCGGGGCCCACGGGCTTCTCTCTCTCCTCCCTGTCTCCTTCCTCTGCTCCACGCCATGGAGCAAGGCACGAGCCCGCGTGGCGCCGGCGAGGGGGAGGGGTCGCAGGCGAGCTCGCCGGGGGGTCGCTGGGCGCGGCTCGTAGGGCCGAGGCCACCGGCGACGGGACCAAGCGGGGCGGCAGGCGCCACCGCCCTCCGTGGCTCGGCGAGGCGTGCCGGAAGGTTGCTCGGCCGTGGCGGGGCTAGGCCACGGGGAGGCGGCTCCAGGGCGCCGGGGCGGTTCGCGCGGGGGCGAGGAGGGGCTGCAGCTGCGGTCCGAGAAGAGAGGGAGGCCTGGGTGGAGAGAATTCCGGCCAGGGGAATGCGGGGCCTCCGTCGTGGCCGAGAGGGCAATGCGGGGCCTCCGTCGAGCAATTGGACGGGGGCGAGTGGCTAGGGGGAGGTGTGGGAGTTGGTGGTGGTGCTGTGAGGCTCGGGAGCGAGCTCCTTATATAGGGGGACGGCAGATTCGAGCTCGGGGCCGAGGCAAAGAGGTGCGGCCATGGAGGGCGGTGAGCTGGCAGCCACGAGAGGTGTCGAGGAGGTTCCAGAGGGGGTGGCGTGGCGCATGTGAGCTGCAGAAAGCCGTGCAGCGCGGTAGGACATGAAGAAGACGACATGGACGCACTAGAGCGCGATGGGGACTCGTCGAGCACGCGCGGAGTGCGCTCAGAGCACGCCATGTGTAGTCTGAGAGCGTGGCTACCAAGGGGGGGTCTAACCAGGGGAGGTTTCTACGTGGCAAAAGATGTCTAGGGGAGGCTCCTTTGAGTGATGATCAGAGTGTTGTGCCTGTTTGGCCAAATGGATGGATGTGGTGAGCTCTATCTCAGGGATAAGATTGATGCAGCAAACTTGGAGCAGGGGCAGAGCTCACATGGTGGGGGTTTGGGTGGTGACAGGTTGTCTTCTGGGCTTAGGGTAGAAAGGACTATGGGTCTGCTGAGTTTGAGCTCAAAATAATCAATGTACATGGTACATCCTTTGCAAATTCACCATGGGGGCTGAAGGTGTTTGTACTGGGCTGTGGCTAGCAAATGGCTCCCCTAAGCATGATATTTCGCATAGCTTAATCATACACTAGGGTGAGTATGTGTACCAAGTTTTAGCTCAAATGGATAAATCTAGCTAGCACTTCCTTTGCAAATGTCCAATTAGGCCAGAATGCAAAGTTGAAGCTAGCATCTCATAGGATTGGTGTAATTGGCTGAAAATTGGTGTACTAGAGTTATTTGGCATAGTGCACATGTGTATAAAATTTCATAGCCATTGCACACACATAGCTAGCACTTGCTTCACAATGTGGCCCACTGGTTAGAAATTTAATATTGACAATGCACTCACATGGGCTATGAGATTTGGCTCACATTTGGTTTGGTGGAGTTATTTGGTGGTAGGATCATGCTCAAAAATTTCAAGGAAAATGGGATCCCCTATCATGCACTTGCTTCACAATGCCCCCTTGCTGCACCAGAACTTTGGGAATTTATTGTGGGAGTTTGGCTAAGCAAATGGTGGTGGAATTTGGTGGAGATAAATTACATGATCATATGATCTTGCATAAAAAGTTTCACCAGCAATGGATCAAGAGAAATGGCACTCCCTTCACAAAGCTCCATTCTGCCCCCATAGACAAATGAATTTTTCTAGAGGAAAAATCGACTTGGGCCATGAAATGTTTTTGGATAATTTGGCAAGATACGACATCAAGATAATGTGGGAATTATTTGGGGATTTATGGAGCAATATAAATAGGGTTTGCTTCACAAACCTCAAATAATGAGAATACTCCTTTTATTGGAAAAAGGAATATATGGTTTGAATAAAATGGTGGCTTGGATTAGGTGGATCAATGGAATGGCATTGGAGAGGCTTGGATTCAAGGTCCACTTGAGCATGGAAAGAAAATGTGCTCAAGTTTCAAGTCCAAAGAGGTGCTCAAAATCAAATCCAATAGCAAATACAGAAATAAATCGGAAAAGTTTTTGGAAAAAGAAAGTTCCAAAATCCAGGGTGTCACATCTGGGTGAACAAATTACAGGTGTTCAATTGACATAATTACAAACACACCACAATGCTAATTATGCTACTTGAAAGTAAGATGCTCAAAAGTATGGGCAGTACGCCAAGACAAGTAGACCGAAATCCATCTGCATCTACTCACTAATCATCCACCTTGAGATATCTATCTAGAACATCTCGTTGATATTAAGTTGCGAGCCCCACTCAAAGTGTAAACTCAAAGCAACAGACAATTGCATTAACAATCTATGTGTAAGGTAAACAATCCTTGCAATTGTGGTTACAAGCACCATGTTTTCTCCCTGGTGGCAACAACACATCCCCTAGTCTCATGTTTCTGTCACTCAAGCTAGACATCGGGGGGCATGAACCCACAATCATGCATAAACGCTCCCTCTTGGAGTTACTATCTACTAGTTGGCCAAAGAAATAAAAATGAACGAATTACATGCAAGAATTACTCAAGAACAAAACATAAAAGGTAAACCAAATATATAATTCATCATGATCTAAACATAATCTCATAATCCATCGGATCCCAGCAAACATAGCATCGCAACAATAGGAAATTTACATAGGTGCCTTCATCATGTAGGGCAGCTCACAATGACTAAACATTGAAGAACAAGATTGGAGAGAAGACATCATGTAACGCCCCCAACGTTAAGCTAAAGTGACCACATGCTAATGTGCTATGTCATCATGCTTTACTCAACCAAATTGCCAATCCATAAAAATGAAAGTCAAATTCAAATTCAAATCTCTTGTCAAATTATTATTTCTTCAAACCGTAACTCAAAAATGTTCTCTCAGTTGCAAATATTCACTAACTAATCTTCATGAATAAACTAATCTTATTTGAATTATTAAATGCCTCAAGCTCATTAGAATAGCACCAGAACATTAAATTTGGCCCTTTTCAAAAAAAAATTAGTCCAACATTTAAAAAAAAGGGAATTGAAACTGTTTGTTATAGCTAAAATGTTATCTACTATTTATGTGCTAATTTTTAAGTTCAACAAAATTCATTTGTTATTAAAATAAAATGCTAATAATTGATGAAAGAATAAAACAAAACAAAAAGAAGAAAAAGGGGGACCGACCCCACTAGGCAGGGGCCTAGCCGGCCACACAGTCACACCAAACACACGAGCACACACACAACACGCTCACACACACACACTGCACAGTGCACACACACGCGCACGACGCTCACAGCTATGGCCGACTATGGCCGTGGCCATGCCCATGGGTCGCTGCCCCCTCGTCGATCCCGCAGCCACCAACCTCTCCTTAGAGCGCCAAGACGTCCAAGAGCCTCGCTGTCGTCGTCTCCTTCGGCTACAGCGATCTGTTTGAGCCGGGGCGCCGTTAAGCTTCAGGATCGAGCCTTCTTCTTCGTCGGCCTCGCCACTATCTCGTCGTCGATCTCCATCATCGGAGCCTCTCCAAACCCACCTTGCTCCTCTTCAGGCTCAGCGTGAGCTCCTCCTCCGTCTCCCCTCACCCCCTAACGAATCAATTGTCGTAGAACCGTGCTCGTTCGAGGTTTCTTGTCGCGATGGCCGGAGCCCGCGCTCCCCGCGTCCACGCCGCGTCCTCCCGGGCCACCCCCTGCTCCTCCTTCCATGATGCTCCTGTAGCTGCACGCGCCGGCCGCGCCCCTGTTTCTCATTGATGTTGTTCCTAGCTGCCGCTGGCTGTTGCTAGTACCCTACTGCTACCTGCTAGTTGCTGCTACTGAACTTTGATGCTGCTGAAACTGATGTTGATGTTGTACCCCTTTTGACAACAAGAAATTAGCAATGAAACAAGTTAAAAAATAGCTGAAAATGATATGAATCAAAACTAGAGATAACCAACTTTGATTTGTTCCATTGGACCAACTTCAGAAAGTGCATAGATTAAATCCTGTAAAAATGACCAAATGCGAATTTCTGTTAACCGAAAGATAGATATATCACCATTGCTATTTTGGAGTTGTAGATGAACACACTACAGGGATCTTTTATGTCATTTAAGGGCATGGCATGAAAGTACACATGTTGTAGTAAATATCATATATAGGAAGTATCTCTATTGGAGCTATAGATCCGTGGCAATCGTCAAACAAACTTGGCATCTTTTAATGATTTCTGGAATTAGCCTTGAGTACAACTTTTCAAACCGAGTTTTAATTAAGTAAATGTGCTCTACCAAAAATGTCATCCATACCGGATTTGAGATCACTAACAACTGAGAAGATTGGTATAGGACATAAATTCATCGGAGAAGTGGAACCCTAAACCGTAGCCTTCTGAATGTGGTAATGGATGCTTAAAACCGAAAAATACCAAACTTAGTAAAATTTCGGTGGAACCCAAATGAGATAATGACAAGTTGGCCCCACTTGCTATTAAATAAATATAAGGATTTATTTAAATGCCAGAGTATGACATGCGGGTACCTTCTGTCAGGGTTGACCTGGTCAATTATACATTGTTGAATTATTGAATAAAATAAATCTAGAAATTCTTTTAAATTGAATTAAACTTTGAAATTCAATATCTTTTAAACCGTGTCTCCGACGAAAATACTTTATGCATGAAAGTTGCTCAGAAAAATACAATGAATAAGAATACACTACCCGTATACCCACCGCACCCCTCTAACATACGGAACGTGGAGCATTTCTCCTCCGGTTCATTTGTCTGTCAGACGACCGGAGCCGGTAAAACTATCCAGATGAAAATGTTCTGTATATGAAAGTTATTCAGGATGGATCTGCGAGCACGGATACACTATCCAGATGTTTGACAGATGTCTCTAACATTGCAGACATGGAACCTTCCCCTCCGGATCATCTGTCCGGTAATCACCCGGTACTGATGAGTCATCCCCGGATAAATTCCCGCTCCGCCTAAAAATACTTAACAGTACGTAGGAACACCGCCAACAATGCGTTTGCCATGTCTTGAATTTGTATTGCTATTATTGTTGTGTATTTATTGTTTCTCCCCCCTTATTCTCCGATAGACCTCGACACTGCCGCCGACGACACCGTTGCCGAGTACGACTACTTCGTCGACGACCGTACCCCTACCGTCGAGCTTCCAAGAAAGCAGGGCCATTCTCTTCCCCAGATATCGCCTATCTTTTCCGTACATTTCTTGCACTAGGCATTGATGCTGCTGCTACGTTACAATCATATTCAATTGCATAGTCTATTTTTGTCGCCCCTTGATGTACCTTCCTTTATCCTATGATGCCTATTAAATATATATTATATTCAGCAGTTAGCCCTGCGCATTGTTAGTCAACTAGGATTAGATAGCGGGTCGTGATCGCTCTTGGGCGTGAACGCGGATATAAATTATTATAAAGGGAACCTACAACGGCGAGACTCTCCGAGTCGCTTCAAGTTTGACTCACGAGTGGATGGGCTCGTATTTCACTCTCGTCGCCGGCTCGGTAGCGTAGCACGCCGAGATGATACGAGGATATTCCTCTTTAGTTCATTCCGCTGATGTCTCGGTCGAACCTCTTCAAGTGTACCATCGAGGGTGATTCCTCCTGGTTTCACTTGATGGTAGGCACCTGAAACAACTGGTGTCCTTAAATTTAAGGAGTCGGGTGACCCAACGGTGCCCGCGCAGGGATTGTATCGGGACGGCAGGACAGGAGGATACCATCGTGGGCCTGGTCCTTGCTCGTTGGCCGTGAGACCCTGTTGTACGAAATTCGGGCTCTTAAAAGAGCACACGCGAGACAAGGTAAGGAGACGGTTCACCTTGTTGGTAACCACACGAGTTGGTGGGACGACAGGGCAGGCGGCCACCGGCTCTGGTTATGGGGGTGGACCTGGCTGCTATCGTTGTCCGCGACTCACCCAGATAGGGGCAACGATAACAATTATCCTGACAGAAAATAATAAAATCCTTAATGGTTCAGGTAGATGACTTGAGTGGGTCGACGTGCCCTATACGCACTATCTCCATGTGGGATTACGGTGTGAGCCCTCTAAGTTGTAGCCTCGTTCGATGGCTCTTCAGACGTCAGATTTACCTCGGGCTGATTGTCGGGCTTGGACCGCCTACTCCGGTAGTGGGAGGTGGGTCTGCTTCACCGGCCAGTCACGTACCGTGCAGGAGCACAAAGGGCAGGGGTCGAAAGTCCCTTTGTGCTTAGGATTTAGACCGGCGGATGGCCTCTCTGTTGAGCTTGAAGGATGGACTTCTGCGTATCGGATAGCCTCGGTGGGGCATTCCCTAACAAGGTGTACGCCACCCTGGAGATCCGAGCGTGTAGGGTAACAGTAGTGCAGCCCCTGCAGGGAAGATAATCTATTCGGATAGCCATGTCCACGGTAACAGGACGCTTTGTGCTGAAGCCAGACTCTACTACTACAAACTACTACTATTAAACTGTTGGTCTAGGTTTTCTTCCTCGCAGGGAAGTCGAGGAAGGATTCTTGGAGGCATTGATAATTGTTATCTAATACAACTTATTATTATACAATGCTGCAACAACTTCTGTTGCATTGTTACTTTATGCTTTATATGAATTGTTGGTTGTTCTCTTCTTAGGCTACAAGACTCATCGGAAGATGCTAGTCTTCGATAGGCCTAGATTCTCTTCCTTATTCTGATTTTATGCAATTCAGGCCACCATATACAGCCTCCCCTTTCCATTTGATACAAATGCATAAATGCTTAGTAGCGGACGTAAGTCTCGCGGGTATGCTAGATACTCATCTTTGCTTTATTCCCCCCTCCCATTTGTTTTATATACCCGACCGGTTGCTGCAATCAGACGCGAGGCGTCCAGGAGTAGGAGATCCCCGATGCCGACCACCGCAACGTGAAGACCCCCGATGCCTTCTCCGACATGGAGATCCCCAACGACCAGGAGTAGTTTGGAGGTTCCAAGGCAGGAGGCCTCGCCTTTTCGATCGTTGTTATTTTTGTGCTATCCTTCTTAAGGCGGATCATGTGTACCTTGTATTTGTACTCAGATACTATTTCTTCCGCTAACTTTCATGGCCCATGGCTTGTATTAAACAGCTTGTATTATTTTATTTGTAGAGTTGTGTTGTGATATCTTACCGTGATTCCCTGATCTCGATCGTGTACCTTGCGTGTATGATTACTGCACATGACTTTATTTTGAGGGCGTCACAAGTTGGTATTAGAGCCGACTGCCTGTAGGAAACCCCCTTCCAACTCCTTGGTCGAAGTTGAGTCTACTCTTTGTAAAACTGATTTTCTAACTTCATTGTGTGGCTTACGGGCCCACAACGCAACTGGGATGGTATTAGGATCTTTTTCTCCGTACCTTTACTCTGGGACTCTGCTCTCTCTTCCTTTCGGGTTACAGATTTTGCTAGCACTAACTCTAGGTTCTCGTGACTACTTCCTTCCGGAGAGCCCTCTACCCAAGATGATCGCTTGCTTCACCTGAAGATTCCGAAGATTACTCTCCGATAAATTTTTGAGAACATACGTGTTCATCGCCTTTGCAATTCCCTGCCACCGATAAGTCCGTATGGATAATTACATCCACCTCCCGATCTAGAAATTATAATTCCCTTGTACTTAAGCATCGAATTATTCTGATGCTTCTATCACTCGATGCCTTTGCATTCTTTCTCCTTCTGGTTGAGTGCAGATACTCACATCAGATTCTTTGCGAACGACCCGACCTTTGGTGGATTATTATCCGACTAATCTTACATGGCTTTTTCCATGTGTCAATTGGATTCATCGTGTGAAATACCATCCCTGGCCCTCGATGATTTGTGTTATCATCGACAACTTCCCTTGACTCCCTGCCAATACAACTTAGTCATGTATATCGTGCTCTACTTTCCTTGGGAAGGATATACACCTAATTCTTGTGTATAATTTCATTTTCCTTTCCATTGGTCTGTTTAATCAGGCAATCACATTTTCCTTTCCATTGGTTTGTTTAACCTTTCTTGCAATCATTATAACCTAAGCAGTGACAATTCCCCTGCTTATGTAAACACCTCGGTGTAAAACCTCGTCAGTAACACCTTGTTTTTTTCAGACGTTTTCGACAGTCGGGGAGATCCCCACTGCCCTCTTTACTGCATCACCCAAAGAACAATTACATGGTATTTACAAAGTGTGAATGAGGGGGGTGGGGGTACAAGATAATAAACCAGAGAACACAGAGAGAGGGGGGCTCGTTTACAGAACTAGCAATCTCAAGAATGGTGGGTTCTAGATCCACCTTGGCCCTATGGAAGATTGTATGGAAGGGGCGATCCCTCTGAAGTGTTTGTCGTTTCTTTCTTTCCAAATCTCCCAGCTAGCGACCACAAAAACTTCCATGAAGAGAGGTCTATTCCAGGCAGCTTTGGCTTCATGCAGCCGTGCAAACCTATTAGGGTTGTCAGTCCAACTAATGCCAAGACAGTCCCAACAGGCCTCACTAAAAGTACAGTCGAAGAATAGATGCAACACATCTTCCTCCAGAGCCTGGGCACACAGAATGCAGTTATAGTTGTTATCATCAAGAGTCATCCCTCTCCTTCTAAGCATGTTCCTCGTGTTGATCCTATCCGACAGGACCAACCAAGCAAAGCACTTCCACTTGTTATTACATTTACTTTTCCAGATCCATTTGAAGGAATCATCTGCTTCAGCCAGCCTGAAACAATGGCCATAATATTTTCTTGGGTTGAATTTGTCAGACCCCCAAACACAAGACCATTTGTCCTGCGCATCCCTTGATAGGGTAACATCGCTGGTCTCCGATTGCAGAACTTCCAGTTCTTCCCTCGCCTGGGTAGACATGGGCAAGTGGAAGGAGTCACCAAGAGATGAGCTGGTGAGTAACCCCTGGACCGAAATGTCAGGAAGCTTGGCATATGAGAATAGACGCGGATACTTCTGAGCGACAACATTGTCCAGCCAGAGATCATGCCAGAAAAGAGTACAATAGTCGTCCCCCACCGAGACCATAGTAACCCCTCTGTAAATGTCATTGAGTTCCAACAAGTCACGCCACTAGAACGATCCACATTTGTTGGCAGCATGTGGCACCATTCCATCATAGTATGTAGCCCATATCAGCTTGACCCACGGCGTCTCATCATGGTTAAAAAAAGTATGCAGCTGTTTGGAGAGGAGCCCCTGGTTCTGGAGTTTGAGGTCCATGATGCCCAGACCCCCTTTCGCTTTAGGCTTACACACAAGCTCCCAAGCCGCCAGCGAGTTGCATTTGTTGCCATCTTCAGCTTGTTTGGTCCAGAGACAGTGTCTTCTTATTTTATCCATGTGCTCGATAACCATAGCAGGGAGTTTGATCGAGAACATAGCATAGACCGCGAGCGATGAGACGACATAATTCAGCAAAGTGAGCTTGGACCCTAGATTAAGCAGAGAGGTTGCAATGGTGAGTCTCCTTTCCATAGACGCCACCATAGGCATGATATCCACGACCGATGGTTGAGTCGTCCCCATTGGCAAGCCAAGGTACGTAAATGGAAGTGATCCCACAGTATAACCGAATACATCTGTCAACTGCGCCGTAAGCACCTCATGCGTATTGAGAGCAATGAGTGTGGACTTTGGAAAGTTGATCCTGAGGCCTACAGACACCACATAGTCTTGTAGAATACGTTTCATAGTCACTGCTTGATTCAGATCGGCTGGCATGAACACAATAGTACCATCCGCGTATTGTATCATAGGATATTCAGCATCCGGGTTGGGGATCGGCATTCAAATTTCACCACATCTTAATTTATCGTTGACAGCAACTTGCAGGAGATCAGCCGCTAACACAAAGATCAGAGGTGATAACGGATCCCCTTGGCGGACTCCTCTCCGACAGGAAAACTGGCGACTTGGTGTGCCATTGAGAATAATCGAGGATTTGGCAGTAACACCTTGTTTCCATTGTTGATGACATTTCGGTAACCACTGGGATGAGAAGTTTGCAAATTGGTCCGCCTCGTATTAACGAGCAGGAAAATGGTTCTCTTTGTCCACTGCTCCTGGTACCGATGTTGTTGCCGACATAGCTGACAAGTCATTCTCTGGAAATCCTTGCATCGTGATTGCGTAATATGCCACCACTCTAAGTCACAGTTCCACTGGATCGAAACCTGACTCTTTGGTACATCCTCGTTCCCAAGCTTATTCCTCGTGCTTAACCTCGTATGCAATTCACGAGTCACCTACCTTGTGATATTTAGTCCGATATCAGACTCGGTACTTATTCCTGATGCTCTGGACCCCTTTTCATCATCTGTCATCGGCATCGAATGCATGCATGTCCTCTTGAAACTTCTCATACCTTATTTTGTTTCTCTCGATGTATTTATCTAAGTTTAAACTGAGAGATATCTTGTACCCCATTCCCTGGGACAGCCTCGGTTGATTACCCTTGTACCGATCCGACCCCTTTGAGTTTTCCCTCCTACCCTGTTCGTAAGTACGATGAAAACCCCGAAGGAAGGATGACAACTCGTTGAGATGGACCGATACAGAGAAATCAAGTCAACAACATTAAGGATCAACTCCTTCGATGAGGACAACAAGAACCAGAAGATTCGTTAGAATATGTGACCAAAATCTTACCCCATACCATACCGCTTAATTCTCGGGACGAGAATTCTATGTAGTGATGGAGATTTGTAACGCCCCCAACATTAAGCTAAAGTGACCACATGCTAATGTGTCGGGGAGGAGTCTTTTGGTGCTCCCTATGTTGGAAGCGCGACGATGGCAGAATAGAGAGGAAATTCGCGATGCGGGGTTCTTCGCGAGGGTTTTTGGGACGAAGAGGTAATATAGGCCAAAGGGGGAAGCCAGGGGTGGCCCAGGGCTCCCAGGCGCCCTGGTGGCGCGGCCAGGGGTGGGGTCGCGCCACCTGGCCGCCTGAGTGCCAGGTGGGGACCCCTGGCCCTCCTTCGGCGTTTTGGAAGCTTCCGTTCTGCTGATTTTTATTATGGTTTTTTTGGAAATTTTGGAGCAACGAAAATTGGGGTAAAATCACTAGGTGCACTGAGTTAGTAGGTTAGTCCAAATATGTGTAAAATGATATAAAAGTGTAGCAAAACATGTAGCAATGTCACATAAAAATGCATGGAACAAGCAGAAATTATAGATACGTTTGGGGCGTATCACCCTAATTTTGATTGTAATTGATATTACTCTTTCATAAGGGCCAAATGAGTTTAGGTTGTTGTTGAGGATGCTTGAGTTTATTAGATAAATTATGATGCTTCTTGTCTATATTCTTATTATTGACACTTCACTCTCTAAACTTGTGGACAAGTTTACCGAGCTCATTAATCGCTTGGGGACAAGCAAGGTCTAAGCTTGGGGGAGTTGATCCGTCCAAAATGCATCACTGTTTTACATCATAATTTACCTCTATACATTGATATATTTCATATTATGATGATATTGTTATAGTGTTTTGGCTTGTTTTACACAGTTTACACCTTTCCGGTGCCAAAACAGCAGATGCAAGAATCATTCGGGAAAAGTGCACACAGAGTGGCCATATCAGCACATCTCCAAATATCCTGAAAATCACGGGGAAGAAGTTTCGAAAGATATAACGAAGACTAGCCAAAGGGTAGCCGGAGGGGGCCACCAGGGCTCCAGGCGACCTGGTGGCGCGCCCCCCCTTAGACCGCGCCAGGTGGCCGCCTGGGGGTTGGGCCCCACCTCCGGTGCCCCCCTTTGGCCTATATCTCCCTCATGACCTCAAAACCCCAGAAGGAGAAGATTTCTCGTAGTTCCACAACCGCTCCGTGGTGGAAACCTACAGAGAAGAAAAGACCTTTCCGGCGAGCAGATTCCGCCGGGGAGAACTCCTGACGGCAAGATAAATAATTTTTTTGTGATTTTTGATATAAGACACAAAGATAAAAAAGAAAGGTAAACTAACAAGACTAAAAAGTAAAGGTAAAAGTTAGTGGACAACTCCCCTATCTTATCACTCGGAGTCCCCGGAAAAGGCGCCAGAAATTCGCTTGATACGCAATAGAGTATTGCTTCTCGCCCTTCGTTGGTTACCCCAAGTGGAAGGTAAGATGAAGCATAGCAGCAACTTTCCCTCGGTGAAGATACCGAGGTTGAGTATCGACCAGTAGGACTCCGGCGATGAAAAGTAGGTGTCAGCGGCGGACCTGACGCGAACCTGCACACAACACAATTAACTTTGCTCCCAACGAAGTTCAGAGAGGTTGTCAATGATCTCTCCGGTCTTGTTGTTTACAAAGGATTAAAAACACAGGATAATGATAGTGATAACAACTGAAAGTAAAAAGCAAGAAAGTAAACCAGCGTGTAAACAGTGATGATAATATGGACCGGGGTCCCGTGATTTTCACTAGTGATGTCTCTCTCCCAAAAGACGATAAGACTGCTATGAGAGGTAAACAAATTACAGAAGGGCAATTGACAGGATTATAAACGCACCGCAATGCTAACTATGCTACAAAACAAAGGAAGAGGCTCAAAAGCATGGGCAGTACGCCAAAATAAGTAGACAGAAATCCATCTGCATCTACTACTAATCATCCACCTTGAGATATCTATCCAGAACAACTCGCTGGTATTAAGTTGCGAGCCCCACCCAAAGTGTAAACCCAAAGAAACATACAACTGCTAAAAATAACTTTGCGTAAAGTAAACAATCCTTGTAACCGCGGTTACAAGCACCGTTGTTTTCCCCCTTGTGGCCACAGCACATCCCCTAGACTCATGTTTCTGCACTGAAGCGTGTCATTAGGGGGCATATACCCACAATCGAGCATAACGTTCCCTCTTGGAGTCACTACCTACCACTTGGCCAAAGCAATAAATAGCAACGGAGAACATGCAAGAATTACTTCGGAAAAAAATACAAAAGATAAGAACCAATTATATTACTCTATCACAATCTGAACATAATCTCATAATCCATCAGATCCCATCAAACTCGTCATAGCAAAAGCAGAAAGAATTATTCACAAGTCCTCTGGCCCCACTTGGGTTCTTCTGGAAGACTCCGTTACGCTGATTTTTTTTATCTAATTTTTCCTGAATTTTTGGAGAAATTTTTATATGGGGGAAACCTGGAATAGAAAAACAGCAGAAAATAGGAACTGGCACTGGGGTGCACTGAGTTAGTAGGTTAGTCCAAATATGGTCAAGTGTATGAAAGTGTATCTAGATTATAGCAATATAACACAAAACATGCATGGAGCGAGAAGAAATTATCGATACATTTGAGACGTATCACCTGCACACAAAAACAAACAACTTTGGTCCCAACGAGTACAGAGAGGTTGTCAGTCTCTCTGGCCTTGTCGTTTACAAAGGATCAAACGCACAGTGGAAATAGTGATGGTGATTGCAACTGAAAGGAAATAAAACAGTAAAGAGTTGAGGTGTTGATGTCTCTCCTCATTGGTTACCCCAAGTGGAAGGTGAGATGCAGGATAGCGGCAAATTTCCCTCGGTGAAGATACCAAGGTATGTCTCCAGTAGGACCCCGGAGATGATAAGTAGGTGGTTCGGCAAGTGATGCGCCGTCTGAAAAGAATCACTTGCTTCTCCTGGACCTACATACGACACAAATAACTTTTCTCCCAATGAGTAGAGAGAGGTTGTCAATCTCCCCGGCCTTGCTGTTTACAAAGGGTCAACGCAACAGATAACAATGATAATGGTGATAGCAACTAGAAAGTAATTACAGGAAAATAAATAAGTGTGTAAACAGTAATGAGAATATGGACCGGGGTCCCGTGATTTTCACTAGTGATGTCTCTCTCCCAAAAGACGAGAAAACTGCTATGCGAGGTAAACAAATTACAGCTAGGCAATTGACATGATTAAAAACGCATCGCAATGCTAACTATGTTACAAAGAAAGGACGAGGCTAAAAAGCATGGGGAGTACGCCAAAATAAGTAGACCTAAATCCAACTGCATCTACTAATAATCATCCACCTTGAGATGCCTATCCAGAACACATCGGTGGTATTAAGTTGCGAGCCCCATCCAAAGTGTAAACCCAAAGGAACAGACAACTGCATTAAAAAGCACTTTGCGTAAAGTAAACAATCCTTGTTACCGCGGTTACAAGCACCGTTGTTTCCCCCTTGTGGAAACAACACATCCCCTAGACTCATGTTTATGTCACTCAAGGGTGTCATTAGGGGGCATGAACCCACAATCGAGCATACTGCTTCTCCTATGGCTTCATCTTCTACCGACTCCTTGGCTGGTGGTGCTTGCTCAACTAGTTCTAAGGAGGAGTCGGATGTCAAGCCGCCGAGCAAGCGTGGGCGTTGACCGGAAAGGTCACCAGGCTGAGGAAGGCATCGAGTGGCTCCTTGCAGACTTAGGCTTACTTTGTCTGTGATGATGCTCGTCAAGATGTGGACCAAAGTGCCAATTATCTCAGCATGGGCACACATATAGAAGTCATAATTCCTTGGGATGATTGGTCTTGTAGTCCTTGTGACAGCTGCTCGAGTCCCTTATCTTGTAATCTTTGGTGTGTGGCAGAAGATTTTGTACTGATGTATCTCTGATATGAAATGAAAAACATCCTTTGAGTGCATGACATTGTAATGAGAACTTTCTTTGGCTCCTTGACCTTGTAACAAAAACTTTCTTCGTCTTTTTGACCTTGTAATTAAATTCTATAATATCGGGTGCGCGACAGCGCTCCCGATGGGAGTATCCCCCGAGGCTATGTTTGATTCATAGAGTCGGGCATAGGCTTGAACTGGCCTGTTTTAAGTTTGCCCTGCTATTCTAGAGAAGACAAACTCATCGAGTGCGCGACAGCGCTCCCGATGGGAGTAGCCCCCGAGTCTTTAGGTGATCACTTGTGATCAGGTGAAGACTTAAAAAATATCCTTCTTTCGCGGCTGTCTTGGATACTCCTTGTGAGCATGAATTTTGTCTACTGAAATTGAAGGGTTGCATCTTTTGTCCTTGCTGTGATGTTAAAACATTGTGGCTTTGGCAGTGAGGTCGTGGGGTGCCTTGGGGACTGTACTTGTGTCCTCAATGTGTTTTTAGGTGCGGCTACGGATACAGGGATTTTGTTTAGATCCCCGAGACTTTATGTTTGGCTCGCGCGTAGGCGAGAAAATCGTCTCTCGGGGGTGTGGCACCCCGGCTCAGAGGACCGGAACGCCCCGTGCTCCAGCCCAGAGATCAAGTCTTCTGGAACACGGCACTGCTTGATATAGAACTGAACAACTTTCTATTAACCAATATACGAGTACAAGGGGATTATTACAACGCTGGCGGAGCAAGAAGGAGAACAAGCTTGCTCCTCAAGCTCGAAACGGATCTACATCAAGCAACAGACTAACTCTCTAGCAGCGGAATATAACTCGGCGGCGGAATATAACTCGGCGGCGAAACAACAACGACAGTGCTGAACTCCACTCCACATGGACACTAGCTGGGACACCTCCTAGCTCACTAACACCGGGAACGTCGTCCTACGCATCCAAAGCATTGCCTGCAAATCTAGCATGACACGCCAGGTCAGTACATCGAATGTAGTTGCAAGCTCACAACAACCATGCACCAAGGCAAAACAATAACATGGCAACAGGTTAAAGTATATTAATGAATTAATCATGTGAGCATCAACATCATGCAAGAAGATAATCATTGAGCATATTATCAACATATTATCAACATTTTATCAACATTCAGACGAATGCACAATCAATCATCGTTTAAGGTCACATGGACCCCACATGATCACCGCCTGATCATGTGGCTTACCTCGGAGTCCTTGCCAGCTCAAGCACCGGGTCATCGCATGACCAACAAGTTACCATGCTCATCCAACCGAACTCATGTTGATCTCATGGTGTGACCTACTGTGAATTGTGTCCAATACCGTGGACTCGGCTATTCGAATAGATTTGTGCGACTCTGCAGAGTTTGTGCACTTTACCCACACTATGGAGTCCCTCCTCCATCCAGTACCTTGGAACGTCTCCCAGGAGTGGACTAGTATTTCTCCAACGAGACCATTCTACCGGTGACTCCCCTTACTGTATCACCCGACATACTTCGCAAGCTATGCCTTGGGTAGCCTCGTGTCCTCCAGACACACAAGCCATCGCATGGCAACTGACCGTCGCACGGTCCATAAACTTTGTCCCAATCGGGGACGGGCCCAAAACATACCTGGCTCTCAAGACTACCGCCGCCTACCTGACCAGGGTAGTCCGCGCGCGCATAGCCTTCCCTACTTGGTGATACGCATAAGAGAAACCACTGATAGACCGAGCCAAGGCCTTCCGATACAGGCGAGTGTGGCTGCACCAGATAAGCTCAGTTCGGTGGCACGTGATCAACTCGGCACGGAACATGTCTCCAGCAGTAAACACAAACATCAGGTGCAACATGAGCATTCATATAATATTATCATGCAATACATGGGGAACCATCCAAGGTACAGTTATAGTTGTATCATTACTATGCACGTTTACATGATTAGCTAACCAGGTAGAAATGAACCACACGATATCAACAGGATATTATCATATGACATTATCATGAGCACGGCGGGAGATTATAATGCATACAAGCATAGCATCGATAACTTGATCAAGCATGGACATGGCATAATAAAGTAATGTCATGATTGTCATGGGTTCAACCTATTATGGACATCACATGGTGATACGGTAATTAAAACATAGCACGATATCAACATGATCAAGGCATATCACGAGAGTTGTATCACCGAAGGTTAAAGCATTTTTAAAACTCGTCAAAGCTTTACGAAGGTGCAAAAGAATTTTTGGCTTGCCTTCACCATAAAGGTGTAAGGAGAAGCTTCGGTTTTCGACACAAGCAAAGCCCTGAAAAGATTTTAGAAAATGAAGACGAAGAAAAATGGTCAAATACAACGTTTCCTTGGCTAGAAAATAACAAAAGTAATACATGGCATGAAACCTATGGCAAAAGTAAGCGGAGCTCGAGACAAAACCAACGCAAAAAGAATCGTCTTGTTTGGACTTACGGTTGCGGAGATATGAGGGCGGGAAGATCAGGGGTTGGTTTTTGGTGGAAATACGCTTTCGGTGTGGAGAAAGCGTATTTCGGGCGAGGAAAATGCGCCTTCGGTAGATGAAAGCGTACTTTCACCCGAAGAGGAAGGAAATACGCTTCCCGAAGGGAAAACGTATTTTTCAGAAGTCGCCTCTACTAAAACAAAACGGGCCCGGGGTGCTAATGAGCGGGACCCGCTGGTCAGATCTCCTTCCTCGCCCCTGCTCTGTTTTCTTCCCCTGCTCCAGCCCGAACAGAGGAGGGGCCACGGCCCGACATGCCGCTGTTGGCTTCCAGCGCGAGGAGGGGCGCCGATGGGCTCGTTAGACGCGTCGCGCCGAGACGCGGCCGCAGGCGGTCTCGGGACCACGCGGGGCAACCGATGTCCACGGGCCCCCACGGGCGGGGCGCGACGGTCGGGCAGGTGGCCATGGCGGCATGGGGAGCCACGGGCACGGCGGCTTCGGCAGCAAGGGGAGGACAAGGGGGTGGCGAGGGGGGCTAAGGGGGTGGAGCAGGTACGGCTAGATGGAGAGGGAGAGCTTCGGGTGGCTCGAATTTTGCCGAAGGTCGGCGGCGGCAATGGGAGGCTGTGGGGAGCAATGGCGGCTCCTGCGACAAATTGAAAAGGGGATGGGCTAGAAGAGGATGTTGGTGGTGCTCTGGGAAGGGCTCGGGGTCGCGCTTCTTATAGGTGGGGCGGAGATGCCCGTGGCCGAAGGCGACAAGCGGGCGCGGCCATGGCACGGGCTAGCTGGCGAGGCCGAGTAGGTTCGAGAGGGGTTCGGAAGGGGGACGTGGCACACGCGAGCTGTAGAAAGTCGTGCGGCGCGGGTTGACGACGAGAAGAGGACGGGGGTGCACTGGAGCTGGACGTGGACGCGTCGGGCACACGCGGAGCGCGGACAGAGCACGCCTGATGCAGCCGAGAGCGCGGCCACCAAGGGGAGGTTCAACTGGGGGAGGTTTCATCGTGGCCAAATTTGTCCAGTGTGTAGTCCTTTCACCCCTGATCACTGTGGTATGCTTGGTTGGCCATATGGTGTACTGTGGTGAGCTCTATCTCAAAGATAAGGTTGATGCAGCAAACTTGGAGCAGAAGCATAGCTCACATGGTGGGGGTTGGGGTGGTGCCAGGTTGTCTTCTGGGATAAGGATAGGAAGGACTAGAGTACTGTGGAGTTTGGGCTCAATTGGATCAATGTACATGGTACTTCCTTTGCACATGTACCACGGAGGCTGAAAGTGTGTGTATTGTGTTATGGCTAGCACATGGCTCCCCTATGAATGATTTTTAGCTGAGCTTAGTCATACACCAGGGTGAGTAGATGTACCAAGTTTCATACAAAAATGGAGCAATGTAGCTAGTACTTCCTTTGCAAATGTTCAAACAGGCCAGAATGCAAAGTTGGATCTAGCGTCTCATAGGTTTGATGGAATTGGCTGAAAATTGGTGGAATGAGGTTATTTGTTGGTGTGCACATGTGTGTAAAATTTCTTGGCCATTGGACAAGCCTAGCTAGCACTTGCTTCACAAGGTGTCCTGCTGACCAGAATCTTACACTTGATGATGCACTCACATGGGTGATTGGATTTGTCTCAAACTTGGTTTGGTGGAGTCATTTGGGTGTGGGAATAGGAACAAAAAGTTTCAAGGCAAATTTATACCCCTATCATGCATTTTCTTTACAATGCCCCCTTGTTGCATCCAAATTTTGGGAATTTATTGTGGGAGTTTGGCTTGGCAAATGGTGGTGGAATTTGGTTTAGGCTAATGATATGATCATATGAGGTTTCACAAAAAGTTTCACCAGCAATGGATCAAGAGAAATGTCACTCCCTTCACAAAGCTCCAATCTTCCCCCACAGACAAATGAATTTTTCTGGAGGAAAAATCCACTTGGGCCATGCAATGTTTTTGGAGAATTTGGAAAGATATGATGTCAATAGAATGTGGGAATTATTTGGGGATTTATGGAGCAATAAAAACATGGGTTGCTTCACAAACCTCAAATAATGGGAATATTCCTTTTCTTGGAAAAGGAATACCTGGCTTGAATAAAATGTGGCCTGGATGGGATGGATCAATGAGATGACATGGGAAAGGCTTGTATTCATGGGCCACTTGAGCATGGAAAGAAAATATGCTCAAGTTTCAAGTCCAAAGAGGAGCTCAAAACCAAATCCAATGGCAAATCCAGAAATAAATCAGAAAGGTTTTTGGAAAAAGAAAGTTCCAAAATCCAGGATGTCACAAACCTACCCCCTTAGAAAATTCTCGTCCTCGAGATTTGGTTGCCCAGGGAACCATTGCAAACTTACCATCCTTCGGAAACTCAGTGCTTCTCATATTTCCTTTTTCTGCATACTGTTTCCTTAGTGGTATGCAATATATTTGGCCCAGGGAGCTTGCTTCACCCAATCCCTATCTCTGACTGAATGTTCTTCCTGGCCATATCAGATCCTTTCCTGTTGACATCCATCCTCATGTTTGTTTACTTGTAAGATAATGAACTGTCTTGTCATGGGCTAAATGCTGACAATACTCATATTATTCTCGTGGTATTTCGGGCCATATCTGCGGCACGGTCTTGAATCCTTTGTGTTGGCCTCTTTGAGAAAAAGAGCTTGGCCTTCACAGGTGACTGCTATCTCAGGCGGATTACAGTCGTGGTGTCTCATTGTGCGGGACTTGGAATGCCTGCACCTGGGGTTGCATCGCTTTGTTTTCGGCTCGTCCATCTTGAGTATGAATCTTGGTCGGGGCACAAATTCTGAACGTTTCCTCAGGCTGAGATTCATTTTTCATATCCATGGGTGGTGATAGACTATGTTGTGTTCTGACGCGGTCTTTATAGTCAAAATGCTGAGCTGTGTAGGTGATCTTCAGCGAAGTAGACTGGGGTATCTCGGCAGAACCGACAATTCCGAACTTAAGTAACTCCTCGGGCTGACAGGCTGGGTATGCGGTCCTTAACCCATAGAGTGAGATTTTTTCGTTGTCGGTGTCTATGGTGGTCCATATGTCTTCAACTGGTCGCAGCAACATTAGACCCTGAGGTCCATACAGTTCATCCTTTTTATTTACTCGTCGGGCTCATAGGAGTTGCATACTTTTGACATCCCGCGAGGGCAACACTTATTCTTGCAGCATATATTGCCGCGAGATTCGACCTGGGCCATGTCTGTATGCTCTGGGTCTTGTTACTGTAACCATCTTCTTGCGCTGGCTTCACCTTCGTCGATATTCTTCCCTTTGTACTTCTTGCATAATGGCTTATTATCCTGTCGGCATCTTCCTCTGAGACAGACGGGTTACATTCACCTTTTGTCTCATGGCTCATTATGCTGATATTAATTGCAATAACTAGGGCCTCAAGATTATCCTTCCTCGGGGCCTTGTCAGGCGTGAGGAGCTGACCCTCGTGATTGGGGCTTGATCCAATGCTTCATTGCTTCCTTTCCTCAGGGTGCTTCTTCATGATTCTGTCAGTCTTTCTTCCAGGCTGAGGTGTGCATCTGATTTTTCTGCTGGCTTGTCTTCCGAGAGTTGCGGTCCACATCGTTGTTCATGTGTATAACTCTTTCTTGATTACGAGCATGGTTGTTTCCACACCGGGGTAGCTGCATCCTTGAGGAGAAGTGTCCATAAAATTTGCGGGTCCTGACGATAATGAAGCCTTTACTGCTTCTGAACAAGTGAATTCCTGACACACCACTGCTGGCATGATGACGTGTCGAGGGAGACTGGGTAGCTTGTCTGTGAAGCTTGGCCAGGGTAGATTGATGGGGAAGATCGGGTGTCGTACCTCCGAAGTTTTCTCTGGTGGTGTATCGAGGAAGGCGGGGTGTCATACCCGGGAAGCTGCCGCGCTAGCTTGCTGAAGAAGACTGAGTGTCTTGCCTTGGAAGTTTGCCTTTTTGCACTGTGAAAATACCGATTCCTTGTATTGAATTTTTTGCGGCTAATCACTGTAGATAGCTGGGTGACTTGTGCTGGAATTCATCCATGGCGTACTGAGCACGACTGGGCGTCTTGCATTGTAAGCTTCACTTGGCGACTTGTGGTGGATGACTGACTGTCTTTGCCAAGAAAATATCTGGACAACGTACTGAGGAAGGCTAATACATTGTACGTGTCGGCTGTGACGGGTATCTTGTTGCGGAAGGATGAGGTTCCTTATGGCTAAAACTTTCCCATTCTGACGTGGGGACAAATCTGAACGCGATGCCTGACAATTTACTGACTGCTGGCTTGTGAGGAGAAATCGTCCTTCCAATCATTCCTTTGCTGGATATGGGCTTCATGATATGTTCTGACCGTCTTCCGGAATATACCGAAATATAGTAACTTGTATAGTATCCCGTGTATGTCCTGCCTTGGACAAATATGTTCATGGGTCAACATTTGTATTTTCCTTTGCTTGAACCTTCGCGGCTATCGCAGTTGGTGCAACTTGATGCAAATGATGGCTTCGATAGCATCTATATGTGAGTCACATACCTTCAATGCAATCGAGTATGAGTCTCTTTTGTCTTGTTGATTTCCCAATTTATTGTGGCCCTTCACTGATGGAATCTTCATGGTGGTAGCGGTCACCAGAATGATGCGGACTTGATCTGAATGATGTATTTAGGCAGAACTCATACTGGATCTCAATATTCCCAATGCATTCTGTGTGAATCCTTCTTGACTTGGTAACTTCATGATGCTCTGCGATCTGTCACTGAGTCTTCGAGGTATGCTGGGGTTGTGAGCAACTTTCCATCGGGGCGGATAAGGTGACACCAAGGAATCCAACGAAGACCGAATGAAAAACAACGAAGAAACCCATCGAAACAAAGATCAACATCAACCGATAGAAGAATCACTTTAAAAGTTTTAGCGGTAGTCGATGACCATCTGAATCCCTTGAATAAAACCGGCAAATAACCCAGTAGCCACCAGAACGGTTTTTACAACTTAGATCTGGGACGTTTACTGGAATAACTCAAGCACTGCTCAAGACGGCCGACCGAAAATCAGCTCAGAGCATGAGACAGCGTTGATAAAAAGAATGCAGAGGTCCCCCAAGACGGCCGAGAAAACAGTTCAGAACATAGGGTCGCCACTGCGAAAAGAAGCTCAACAACTACCCGAGACGACCGAAAATGAATCAGCTCAGAACACAGGTCGGCTGTTGAAAAGATAAATGAAAAGTAGGCCTCCACCCCGGACGGCCGACATGAATCAGCTCAGAACCTGGTGTGGTGTCATTATCCAAAAGAAAGTGAGCAAGGGTTCTTTCGGGTCATGTACTACCCACAAAACATGTTCAATAAATACCGGAGAACCAAATGCTGAGTTGACGAGGAAACTCAACAAAGAAAAGATCAATAGTGTCGATAGTACCTCAGATTACAGGTACCTAGATCACATATTACTACTAGAACAACATCAATCAACATGCAACAACCAGCATGCACTACGAACTATGTGAATCTTAGGCGCTACGGTCCATCAACGGATTGCCGGAAGCAGGGGGATCTGGCGGAGGGGTTGTCACGTCCAAGGCTGTGGCAAGCATCCTTCTTGCTTCCCTTGCATCACTCACCAGCTCGACGAGGAGGGCGTACTCGGCGACCATGTAGCGAGACATACAGGTCACCGCTGCGTCCGCTTCTGCGAGAGGCATGTGAAATCCTATCTGCTGAGGATTGGAGATCAAACTTGGGATAGAAGTGGAAGGCGCGATCTTGATACATCGCGCTCTCGTGCTGGCAAAGACCTACGAGTCCTGCCAACGCAGCTAGCTGGACGGCACGATCTGGGGTAGGAGCGAAACCACCTTGGAAGTCGTAGGCGCGCATGCCAATGGGGAGGTTGACTGCTATGAGGACCTTGGCACGGTACTCCAGCATAGACCCTCCGATTGACGTTGGGGTCACTTGGTACCGTGGAATCTCTCCATTGGGGTAGAGAGTTCACCAAACGTCGGCAAGAAGATGGGCGAAGCTGGTTGGTGGGGGGAGGATAGGTGGTCGAGTGGGTACTCCGCCATCTACACTCATCAAGCAGCTCGTTAGCAAAATGAATGAGATCTATATGCAGCAAACAAGTGCAGCAATCGAGTGAAGCACACAAGCAAGCTATAACTCTAGCTGTAACATTAATCTAACGTCCTTCTAACGTTTGCGCAGGCTAGAGGGTTCTACATCCAGTCATGCTCTGATACCAACCGTTGTGGCACCCCGGCTCAGAGGACCGGAACGCCCCGTGCTCCAGCCCAGAGATCAAGTCTTATGGAACACGACACTTCTTGATATTGAACTTAACAGATTTCTATTAACCAATATACGAGTACAAGGGGATTATTATAACGCTGGCGGAGAGAGACGGAGAACAAGCTTGCTCCTCAAGCTCGCCATGGATCTACATCAAGCCGCAGACTAACTCTCTAGCAGCGGAATATAACTCGGCAGCAGAACAACGATTACAGTGATGAACTCCACTCCACATGGACACTAGCTGGGACACCTCCTAGCTCTCAAACACCGGGAACGTCGTCCTAAGCATCCAAAGCATTGCCTGCAAATCTGGCATGACACGCCAGGTCAGTACATCGAATGTACTTGCAAGCTCACAACAACCATGCACCAAGGCAAAACAATAACATGGCAACATGTTAAAGTATATTAATGAATTAATCATGTGAGCATCAACATCAAGCAAGTAGATAATCATTAAGAATATTATTGACATATTATTAGCATTTTATCAACATTCATACGAATGCACAATCAATCATCGTTTAAGGTCACATGGACCCCACATGATCACCGCCTGATCATGTGGCTTACCTCGGAGTCCTTACCAGCTCAAGCACCGGGTCATCGCATGACCAACAAATTACCATGCTCATCCAACCGAACTCATGTTGATCTCATGGTGTGACCTACTGTGAATTGTGTCCAATACCGTGGACTCGGCTATTCGAATAGATTTGTGTGACTCTGCAGAGTTTGTGCACTTTACCCACACTATGGAGTCCCTCCTCCATCCAGTACCTTAGAACGTCTCCCAGGAGTGTACTAGGATTTCTCCAACGAGACCGTTCTACCAGTGACTCCCCTTACCGTATCACCCGACATATTTCGCAAGCTATGCCTTGGGTAGCCCCGTGTCCTCCAGACACACCGGCCATCGCATGGCAACTGACCGTCGCACGGTCCATAAACATTTTCCCAATCGGGGACGGGCCCAAAACATACATGGCTCTCAAGACTACCGCCGCCTACCTGATCAGGGTAGTCCGCGCGCGCATAGCCTTCCCTACTTGGTGATACGCATAAGAGAGCACCGATAGACCGAGCCAAGGCCTACCCATACAGGCGAGTGTGGATGCACTAGATAAGCTCAGTTCGGTGGCACCTGATCAACTCGGCACGGAACATGTTTCCAGCAGCAAACACAAACATCAGGTGCAACATGAGCATTCATATAATATTATCATGCAATACATGGGGAACCATCCAAGGTACAGTTATAGTTGTATCATTACTAGGCACGTTTACATGATTAGCTTAACCAGGTTGAAATGAACCACACGATATCAACAGGATATTATCATATGGCATTATCATGAGCACGGCGGGAGATTATAATGCATACAAGCATAGCATCGATAACTTTATCAAGCATGGACATAGCATAATAAAGGCATGTCATGATTGTCATGGCTTCAACCTATTATGGACATCACATGGTGATACGGTAATTAAAACATAGCACGATATCAACATGATCAAGGCATATAACAAGAGTTGTATCACCGAGCGTTAAAGAATTTTTAAAACACGTCAAAGCTTTACGAAGCTGCAAAAGAAGTTGTGGCTTGCCTTCACCAACAAGGTGTAGGGAGAAGCTTCAGGTCTTCGACACAAGCAAAGCCCTGAAAAGATTTTAGAAAACGACAACGAAAAAAAATGGTCAAATACAACATTTTCTTGACCAGCAAATAACAACAGAAATACATGGCATGAAACCTATGCCAAAAGGAAGAGGAGCTCGAGACAAAACCAATGCAAAAATAATCGCCTCGTTTGGACTTACGGTTGCGGAGATATGAGGGCGGGAAGATCAGGGGTTTGTTTTTGGTGGAAATACGCTTTCAGTGTGGAGAAAGCGTATTTCGGGCTGAAGAAGAGGAAAATGCGCCTTCGGTAGATCAAAGCGTACTTTCACCCGAGGAGGAAGGAAATACGCCTTCCCGAAGGGAAAACGTATTATTCAGAAGTCGCCTCCACTGAAACGAAACGGGCCTGGGGTGCTGACGAGCGGGACCCGCTAGTCAAATCTCCTTCCTCGCCCCTGCTCTGTTTTCTTCCCCTGCTCCAGCCCAAACAGAGGAGGAGCCAAGGCCAGACTTGCTGTCGTCGGCTGCCAGCGCGAGGAGGGGAGCCGGTGGGCTCGTCGGACGCGCCACGCCGAGCCGCGGCCGCAGGCGGTCTCGGGACCACACTGGGCAGTCGGTGTCCACGGGCCCCCACGTGCGGGGCGCGACGGCCGGGCGGGTGGCCACGACGGCACGGGGAGCCACATGCACAGTGGCTCCGACATAAAGGGGAGGACAAGGGGGTGGCGAGGGGGCTAAGGGGGTGGTTTAGGTATGGCTAGATGGAGAGGGAGAGCTCCGGGTTGCTCGAATTTTGTCGAAGCTCGGCGGCGGCAATGGGAGGCCGTGGGGAGGAATGGCGGCTCCGGCAACAAATTGAAAAGGGGATGGGCTAGAAGAGGATGTGGGGGAGCTGCTGGTGGTGCTCTAGGAAAGGCTCGGGGTCTCTCTTCTTATAGTCGGGGTGGAGATGCCCGTGGCCGAAGGCGACAAGCGGGCGCGGCCATGGCGCGGGCTAGCTGGAGAGGCCGAGGAGGTTCGAGAGGAGTTCGGAAGGGGGACGTGGCGCACGCGAGCTGCAGAAAGCCGTGCGGTGCGGGTTGACAACGAGAAGAGGACATGGGCACACTGGAGCTGGACGTGGACGCGTCGGGCACGCGCGTAGCGCGGCCATAGCACGCCTGATGCAATCGAGAGCGCGGCCACCAAGGGGTGGTTCAACTGGGGGAGGTTTCATCGTGGCCAACTTTGTCCAGTGTGTAGTCCTTTCACCCCTGATCACTGTGGTATGCTTGGTTTGCCATATGGTCTACTGTGGTGAGCTCTATCTCAAAGATAAGGTTGATGCAGCAAACTTGGAGCAGAAACATAGCTCACATGGTGGGGGTTGAGGTGGTGCCAGGTTGTCTTCTGGGATAAGGATAGGAAGGACTAGAGTACTGTGGATTTTGGGCTCAATTGGATTAATGTACATGGTACTTCCTTGTCGGGACCCGGGGTTAGCGTATGTAATTCCGGTCATAATGCAATCACATGGAGAGCCGAGAGCCTACCCACTTGTCTAAGCAGACAAGGCCAAGCACAGATCACTCTCGGTAAGCATCGAACGTGAGGGGCATCCCATCCAGGCCGGATGATCAACTGAGATGGGTCCTCATCGTCCGCTCACAAGTCTAAATGCTTATGGGTGGTGAATACCATACTCATAGACAAGTCGCCTCAACCATGTTATCGATTGAATCATAACACTTACATAGACTTACTCCAGCCCGATCACTTAGTCGGGATCTCGGGCGGGCTCAATCATACAACAAAGTGTGCCACGTGACAGAGTCACGAGCAATCGCATCGCGATGCCCCAAGCTGCGCACATCTAAGGGCCACTTGGTGTATAAAAGACCGCCGACAAGAACAAAACTAAGCTATCGAACCCCACACTAAGACATGCATGTTATAATCATACACGCAGCATACATGTCCAGTGTAAACAACAGGTAATCACAACATGAACTCTACAAACTCAGTCTTTATAACTTCTGCTAAACAGAGCAGACATAGTAGTTGTATTACAAGCAGAGATCACATGACTGTGATCCAACATTACATCAAACATCAACGGAAGCAAATTATGTCTTAGTAAAGACAAGTTTAACAAATGGCTTAAGAACCCTGAAAGAAAAGTACAACGACCCTCCAGAGGGCACAGGCTGCTGCCTGGAACTATACGACATTGGTCCACGTCGAGCTCGAGGTAGAGGCCACCATCAGGTTCAGTGGTCTCGTCTCTAAAACATAGAATAAGCAAACGTGAGTACAAATTCGTACTCAGCAAGACTTACATAGGAACTATACTACTCATGCACATGTATCAAGGCAAAAGGAGGTGGGGTTTCACTTGCAGAAGTGCCAGCTTTGATTTGGCTAATCCTGAAGTACGAGTACCAGAGAGAGGTAAGAACGTACACGAGTCCAAGTAACAGTCTCCAACCAATACTCCATTATGGTGCCTTCCTCGACTTCCCCACGAGGAAGCACGCCATAGCACTCACACTTATCTTGGTGTGTTTTAGAAGTATCCGGTTCAAATTATCTATGATCAAGTAAAGGTCTCCAAGTAGTCCATAACCGCGGACACGGCTATTCGAATAGTTCATTAACCCTCCAGGGGTGTACTGCTACACACACGCCTCATCAGTTACCGCCTAGGGATGGACCCTTCAAGTGAGTACCGGCGACGATGCTTCCACGACACTTCACTCACGGCACCATCTCTAGTCCTAGGGAGTCGCCTATTTGAGTTGGGACCATGATGTAACACTCTTCTGATGTGAGTATGAACTCGTCTCCGAGATCAACTCTACCGAGAAGAAGCAATCACCGAAGCACTGGAAGTAAAGCACAATGAAAATAATACAATGCACATTCAATATGCAAAACATAGCATGGCAATGTGCTGATGTGACCTATGTTTGAATTGCCACATTTTAATTGAAGTTGATTTGAAAAGTAAATTCAAATTCAAACTCCAAATGTTATTCAATTTAGTTTAACTTGCATTTGCTAAAGTTGGTACTTTGTAAACCAAAAGATCATATGTGTGAAATGCTTCTGAAGTACAAGTGAAGTGTGGTGCATTTCAATGGTTGAAGTTGGAATAGTTTTTGAATTGAATTTGAAATAATTCCAATTAAATAAAATAGCAAAAGCTACTGATCCCTTTTTAAGATCAACTCCAACATAGCTGAAAGTTGGAAATTTGGATAGAGGATTTTCTCCTGATCATTTTTCATATATTACACTTTGAATTTGGAGTTATAGTTTAAAAGTTATTCAATTTCAAAGTTTTGCTTATTTTTTGGAATTTCTGTATTAAATAAATTGATTTAGGATTTACTGCATCATCACTAGGTCATGTTGACGCCAGGGTTTTGACCAGTCAACTGACATGCGGGGCCCATCTGTCATTGTCTCTGGGGTTAAATCCCTTTTAGTTAACTTAACAGGGGTTATTACGGCGCTGGGTCCCACCAGTCAGTGAGAGAGAGGGGGGGATTAGCAGGTTAATTAGTCCCTAATGGCCAGGGCTGCCGGTGGTTAGCCGCCGGTGACCTCTGCACATGGCGGTGCCTCGCCGGAGGGCACGGGGGCGGCGGTGGAGGGCACCAGGACGTGCCTCTCGTTCTCCCGCTTCCAGTAGAGCTAGTAGGGGGACTCGAGGAGGTCATGGGCCACGGCTACGACGACGGGAAGCGGCGGCCGGCTACTGACTCCGGCGAACTCGCGCTGCAGAACACGGGGGAGAGAGCTAGGAGGGGGGAAACGAGCGGGAGCTCACGAGGAAGGCGACGACGAGCTCGAGGAGGCCGGAGAGGAGCTGTCCATGGCGAATTTGTCGAAGGCGTCCACGGTGACCGGCGGCGAACTCTTGAAGATGGCGTCTCCTCCGTGGGCTCTTGCTCCAAATTGGTGGCGCCGCTCGAAGTGGTCGTCGCCGAGGCACCTCGTAGACAAGGTCTCGGCGTCTGGGGGGCTCGGTGGCCGCGCTGCTACGGCGGCGTTCTCCGACTGCGGCTCGGTAAAAGGCGGCAGAGGAGAGGAGGGAGGTCGCGAGGGGAGGGTAAAGTGGTCGGGGGCCTCTGGGCGTCTCCAGAGCGAGAGAGAAGAGAGGGGGAAGAGCAGGAGGTGGCAAGGAGGGGGAGGGCATGCCCGCCACGCAGCGCACGGCGCTGCTGCCTCTCCTTCTGGCAAGAGGAGGAAGACGACAGAGGAGGGGGCCGGGCTGGGCCAGGTGGGCCGGCTCCTAGGCGGGAGGTAAGGTCTGCTCTGTTTTTCTCTTTTTATTTCTTTCTGTTATTTGTTTTGCCCTTTAAATAAATAGCTAGGGCATTTATAAAAATCCCCAAATAATTTTATAAAACCTAGGTGACTCTAAAGAAGTCAACCCCAAGTTTTGGGAATTTTTGAAATTCAATTTATTTGAATTTCAATTCAAATAGGCATTTGATTTAATTTCCAAGTCACTATTTGGATTTTTGAAAAATCTATGAGCATGGGATTAATCCCAAATCACTTTTAAAATGATCACACTCATTTTTAGGATTTTTCAACACATCCAAAAGAATTTTGGAAAAAGATTTATTTCTGGCCTTTTTATTTAATTCATTTAGGGCTTTTCTTTTCCCCAATTCTTTTTCTTTTGCAAAAATTTTCAAGATGCAAAAATGCAACTTAGCTAAAGCACAAACCTAGATTTGGGGTTCTGACATTCCTTTCCAAATGTACCATGGAGGCTGAAAGTGTTTGTACTGTGTTATGGCTAGCACATGGCTCCCCTATGAATGATTTTTTTGCTGAACTTAATCATACACCAGGGTGAGTAGATGTACCAAGTTTCATCACAAATGGAGCAATGTAGCTAGTACTTCCTTTGCAAATGTCCAAACAGGCAATAATTCAAAGCTGGAGCTAGCATCTCATAGGTTTGATGGAATTGGCTGAAAATTGGTGGAGTGAGGTTATTTGTTGGTGTGCACATGTTTGTAAAATTTCATTGCCATTGGACAAGCCTAGCTAGCACTTGCGGACCAGAATCTTACACTTGATGATGCACTCACATGGTCGATTGGATTTGTCTCAAACTGGGTTTGTTGGAGTCATTTGGGTGTGGGAATAGGCACAAAAAGTTCCAAGGCAAACGGATACACCTATCATGCACTTGCTTCACAATGCCCCCTTGCCGCATCCAAACTTTGGGAATTTATTGTGGCAGTTTGGCTTGGCAAATGGTGGTGTAATTTGGTGTAGGCTAATTATATGATCATATGAGGTTGCACAAAAAGTTTCACCAGCAATGGATCAAGAGAAATGGCACTCCCTTCACAAAGCTCCAATCTGCCCCCACAGACAAATGAATTTTTCTGGAGGAAAAATCCACTTGGGCCATGCAATTTTTTTGGAGAATTTGGCAAGATATGATGTCAAGAGAATGTGGGAATTATTTGGGGATTTAGGGAGCAATAAAAATATGGGTTGCTTCACAAACCTCAAATAATTGGAATATTCCTTTTATTGGAAAAGGAATACATGGCTTGAATAAAACGTGGCTTGGATGGGATGAATCAATGAGATGACATGGGAAAGGCTTGGATTCATGGGCCACTTGAGCATGGAAAGAAAATATGCTCAAGTTTCAAGTCCAAAGAGGTGCTCAAAACCAAATCCAATGGCAAATCCAGAAATAAATCAGAAAGGTTTTTGGAAAAAAGTCCCAAAATCCAGGATGTCACAGGGGGGGTCCGTTCTCAAGCTCCGAGTGCTTTAGGTTTATTTCGTCTAGTAAGCGATAAAAAAAAGCGTCTTCTCGGGGGGAGTCCGTGCTCGAGCCCCCGAGTGCTTAAGATGGTGTCGTCGCATAAGAGAAAAAGCATCTCTCCGGGGGAGTCCGTGCTTGAGTCCCTGAGTCTTTAAGTTAGGTCATCGCGTAAGCGAAAAAATGTCTCTCGGGGGGAGTCCGTGCTCGATCCCCCGAGTACTTTAAGTTAGGTCATCGCGTAAGCGAAAAAGCGTCTCTCGGGGGGGGGGGGGGTCCGTGCTCGAGCCCCCGAATGCTTTAAGTTAGGTCGTCGCGTAAGCGAAAAAGCGTCTCTCGGGGGGAGTCCATGCTCGAGCCCCAGAGTGATTTAAGTTAGGTTGTTGCATATGCGAAAAAGCGTCTCTCGGGGGGAGTCCGTGTTCGAGCCCCCGAGTGCTTTAAGTTAGGTCGTCGCGTAAGTGAAAAAGTGTCTCTTGGGGGAGTCCATGCTCGAGCCACCGAGTGCTTTGAAGATGGTGTTATTTAGGCAAAGCATTTTGATTGCTTCGAATGTTTTACATGGGTTGCCAGTCAGCTCTGCTGCCGATCCTTGCGTTGCTGAGGAGTGTTGCCGAATGAGAGGTTTATGGGTAGAAGAGGCGCAAGTTTGCCACGTTCCACGGATTTCCCACGTCTTCGTTGGTCTTTGGGTTCTATAGTCTGTATGCTCCTCCTCCTATGACTTCAGAGACTATGAATGGTCCTTCCCATTGTGGGGCGAGCTTGTGGACCTTCTCTTGTATTAGTCGTAGGACGAGATCGCCCTCTTAGAAAGTTCTTGTTCGCAGGTGTCTCCTTTGATAAGTGCGTAGCTTGTCCTGGTATCCTTCTGACCTTGCGATAGTTGTGCCCCGAGCCTCATCCGCAACGTCCTTGTCGTCTTCGAGTGCGTCCTCTGCTTCTTCCTCTTCGTATCCAGTTATTCGGGGGGCTCCGAACTTGAGGTCGTGCGGTAGTACCGCCTCCACTCCGTACACCAGGAAGAATGTTGTGTACTGTGTTTAAGCGTTGGTAGTGGTGCGCATGCTCCATAGGACTGCGAGGAGTTCTTCTATCCAGTTTACTGCGGCCTCCTCGAATGGCGCGAGGAACCATTTTTTGATTCCTTCACACACTAGTCCATTTGATTTTTCTACTTGTCCGTTGGATTGCGGGTGTGCGACTGAGGCATAGTTGATTTTGATGCCCAGTGATACGCGAGAGAGGATAATTGCTTCTCGCCCTTCGTTGGTTACCCCAAGTTGAAGGTGAGATACAGCGTAGCGGCAAGTTTCCCTTGGTGAAGATACCAAGCTTTTAAGATTGTCTCCCGTAGGACTCCGGCAATGATAAGAAGGTGGTGAAGTGAACAATGGCGTCGTTCACAACCGAGGTTGCTTACTTCACCTGGACCTGCACACATACACTAATAACTTTGCTCCCAACGAAGTTCAGAGAGGTTGTCAATCTCTCCGGTCTTGTTGTTTACAAAGGATCAAAAACACAGGATAATGATAATGATAGAAACTGAAAGTAAATACTGAAAAGTAAATAAGCGTGTAAGCAATGATGAGAATATGGACCGGGGTCCCGTGATGTTCACTAGTGATGTCTCTCTCCCAAAAGACGATAAAACTGCTATGCGAGGTAAACAAATTACAGAAGGGAAATTGACAGGATTATAAATGCACCGCAATGCTAACTATGCTACAAAAGAAAGGAAGAGGCTCATAAGCATGGGCAGTACGCCAAAATAAGTAGACCGAAATCCATCTGTATATACTACTAATCATCCACCTTGAGATATCTATCCAGAACATCTCGCTGGTATTAAGTTGCGAGCCCCACCCAAAGTGTAAACCCAAAGCAACAGACAACTGCATTAAAAACAATTTTGTGTAAAGTAAACAATCCTTGAAACCATGGTTAGAAGCACCGTTGTTTTCCCCCTTGTGTCCACAGCACATCCCCTAGACCCATGTTTCTGTCACTCAAGCGTGTCATCAGGGGGCATGTACCCACAATCGAGCATAACGTTCCCTCTTGGAGTCACTACCTAGTACTTGGCCAAAGCAATAAACAACAACGGAGAACATGCAAGAATTACTTAGGAACAAAAATATAAGAGATAAAAACCAAATATATTACTCTATCACAATCTGAACATAATCTCATAATCCATCAGATCCCATCAAACTCAGCATAGCAACAGCAGGAGAATTACATATGTGCCTCGATCATGTAGGGCAGGTCACGAGGTCTAAACCATGAAGATCAAAGAGGGGAGGAGAACATCACATAGATACTGATCACAGACCCATGGTCCAAGGTAGACTACTCAAGGCACATCCGAGAAGCGTCCATGGTGGAGGAGAAGCTCCCGGAGGTCGATCCTCCCTCCGGCAGGGTGCCAGGAAGGGTCATGACGGTGCTCCCGATCTTGGAAGCGCGGCGGCGGTGGAACAGAGGAGAGTTTGTGAAATAGGGTTCTGTCTTTGGATTTTCCCCGTGACGGAGATTAAATAGGCGAAGGGGGCAGCCAGGGGTCCAGGCCCCCCCTGGCGCAGCCAGGCCCTTGGCCGCGCCAGGTGGCCGCCTGGGCACCTGGTGGTGGCCCCCTGGCCTTCCTTCGGGGCTCGGGAAGCTTCCGGCACGCTGATTTTTTATCTAATTTTCCCGGATTTTTGGAGCACTTTTTATATGGGGAAAAACTGAAATAGAAAAACAACAGAAAACAGGACCTGGCACTGGGGTGCACTGAGTTAGTAGGTTTGTCCAAATATGATCAAAAGTGTATGAAAGTGTATCTAGATCATAAAAATATCACACAAAACATGCATGGAACGAGCAGAAATTATTGATACGTTTGGGACGTATCACCCAGCTCTTGGCAAAAGTTCTGGAATTCTGCTGCCGTAAAGTTTGTTCCGTTGTCAGTGATGATTCTGTGCGGTACGCCGAATCGAAAAATGATCGACTTGATGAAGTTGACTGTTGTGAGGGTCGTCGAGCTGGTGATTGGCGTTGCTTCAATCCACTTGGTGACCTTGTCGACTGCTACTAAGAGGTGTGCTCTGCCGCATTTTGTAGATTTCGTGAGTGGTCCTACCATGTCGAGTCCTCATGTCGCGAAGGGCCATGATAGTGGTATTGTCTTGAGCTCGAATGCTGGGGCGTGAGGCCGACTAGAGAATTTTTGACATGCGACGCAGCGTCGCACGATGTCTTCCGCGTTTCTCACTGTGGTTGGCCAATAGAAACCCGCTCGAAAGGCTTTGTCCACGAGTGCGCGGCTGCTCGCATGGTGCCCGCATGTGCCTTCGTGAATCTCGAGCAGTAGGGCTTTGTCGTTTCCTCTTTGATGCATTTTTGGAGTACTTGGGAGATGCTGCGCTTGTAGAGTTGTCCATTCATTATGGTGAACACCTTCGATTGTCTGCTAATTTGTCGGGCATCTGTGACATCTTGTGGCAGGGTGCCTTGTATCAGGAATCCGAGAAAAGGTCTTGTCCAAAGTGGGCCTTCGATTCCTGCTGGCTTACCCTCCTCGACTGCGTTGTTGATTTCATCGTCGGCGACCGGGTCTGCTGCTGCTACCTGCGCGGGCTCGGCTGTGCTTTCATCTTCTGCGGCTGCCTCTTGTGTTGGCGCCTTGACCTTGATCGATCTCTGGCCGATGCTTTCGCGGAAAACTCGTGGGGGGACTTGTCCTCGGGTGGACCCGATGTTGGCGAGCTCGTCTGCTTCTGTATTGTTTGCTCTGGAGACGTAGTTGAGCTTGCATCTGTCGAATTCTCATTCTAGGATGTTGTAGATCTTCTGGTAGGCTGACATGTTGTCTGCGACTACTTCACATTCCTTCATTGTTTGCAGGACGACGAGGCAAGTGGCGCCGCAAGCTTTCACCATACGCATGTCGTGCAGTAGTGCCTCGCATTTTGCTTCGTTGTTTGATGCTTTGCTGAAGTTGATCTGGAGTACGTATTTTATCTTATCTCCTTTGGGTGAGATTATCATGACGCCTGCTCCAGCTCCTTAGTGGCTTTTAGACCCATCAAAGAACATCTTCCATGAGTTGGAGAGGTCTGGAGGACCAGGTGTTTGTACTTCCATCCACTCGACCAGAAAGTCTGGGAGTACTTGAGCTTTTATCGCCATTGGGAGCTTGAATTGAAGGTCGCTAGGGCTGAGCTCGATGTTCCATTCGGCGAGTCGGCCTGTTGCTCCTGGGTTGTTTAGGATGTCAGCGAGTGGTGCGCTGCTGACGACAATGATGAGGTGCTCGTCGAAGTAGCGTGTCACTTTCAGTGATGTCATGATGATGGCATACACGAGTTTCTGGTAGTGCGGGTACCATTGCTGTGATTTTGTTAGGACCTTACTGAGGTAGTAGATTGGCCTCTGTATGCTTTGTACTTTTCCTTCTTCCGAGCGGTCAACGACAAGCGCGGTGCTGGCCACACTGCTGTGTGCTTCTATGTAAAGGTACAGAGGTTCCCGCTCCTTTGGTACTGCCAAAATTGGTGGGGTTGATAGAGTTTTCTTGAGGTCTATGAATGCGTTCCGGGCTTCTTCGTTCCACTTGAATTTTCCTCCTTTTCTGAGCAATTGGTAGAATGGCAGGGTTCTTTCTCCCAGCCTGCTGATGAAGTGGCTCAGGGCTGCGAGTCGCCCGGTAAGATGTTGGACGCCCTTGATGTCAATGGGTTCTTGCATCCTTGCGAGTTCTTGGAATTTTTCTGGGTTTTCTTCGACTCCGCGGGTGGAGACCATGTACCCGAGAAGTTTACCAGCCGGAACGCACAACACACATTTCTTCGGGTTGGGTTTGATCATGTACTTGTTAAGTTTGCAAAGATTTCTCGGAGTTTGTCGAGTAGTGTGTCTGCGTTGTATGTCTTGATGGCGATGTCGTCGATGTAAACTTGAATGTTCTTGTCGATTTGGTCTCTTAGGCATGACTGCATCATCCGCTGGTACGTGGCTCCAGCGTTCTTCAGGCCGAACGACATCGTCCTATGGCAGAATACGCTGTAGGGTGTGATGAATGAGGTGTGCTCTTCGTCTTCTTCTTTCATCCTGATCTGGTTGTATCCTGAGTAGGCGTCAAGAAAAGACAGCAGGTCACATCCTGTGGTTGAGTCGATGATCTGGTCGATCCTTGGAAGAGGGAGTGGTCCTTTGGGCAATGCTTGTTGACGGGCCCGTAGTCGACGCACATGCGTAGTACGTCGGTGTCCTTTTTGGGTACGAGAACTAGGTTTACGACCCAAGTGGCTTTCTTCGTCTCTCAGATGAATTGCGCGTCGAGTAGTCGATTGACTTCTTCTCCAATGGCTCTGCGCTTTGGCTCGGAGAATCTGCGTAGCGCCTGCTTTACTGGTTTGGTGTTCGGGTAGATTTGCAGTGCATGCTCTGCGTACTCCGAGGGTATTCCAGGCATGTCGGCCGGACACCAGGCGAAGATTTTCCAATCCTCACGGAGGAAAACCATGCGAGTTGTTGCTTCGTCTTCCGTTAGGTGGGCGTAGATTTGAACCGTCTTGGCCGGGTCAGTCGGGTGCACTTGATGAGTTGTTGTGTCGCTATCGATGCTTAAATCGCGAGTGGACTCTTTTTCTCGCTTCTTCTTGCTAGCGGAAAGACTTTTTTGTCTACCACCATTGCCATCTCCTCGAGCTGCTGATGTGCTCCAAACTTGTCAGAGACTTGGTGGAAGTCTCGGTCACATTGGTCTGATTTGACGAAGCTTCCATTAATCTTGATGACTCCAGAAGTACCAGGCATCTTGAGCTTGACGTATGTGTAGTGCGGGACTGCCATGAATTGTGCGAATGCAAGTCGCCCTAGTATGGCATGCTATTGGGAATCCCAGTCGAGTACTTCGAACTCGAGGATTTTCCTTGCGAATTTTCCCTTGCTTCCAAAGATGACATCGAGCTCGATTGATCCCAGGGAGGAGGCTGCTTCCCCTGGGACTACGCCATGGATTGTGACGCTTGAGTTTTTCCAAACTGATCGAGGGATTGACATCTTGCGCAAGATGCTGGTGAAGATGATGTTTAGGCTGCTTCCCCCGTCCATGAATACTTTTTCAATGTCGTAACCACCAATCTGAGCTTCAAGGACCAGTGGTGCGTGTCCTGGTCTTGGGATTGCGGGCGGATTGTCGTCTTGTGAGAAGGCGATGTTGGTTTCTGAGCCATGTAGGTGGTAGTTTTATTCTGCTAACAGGTTTTCGGCTGATCAAGCTTGCAGGATGTATGCCTCCTGTTTTTCCTTTGGTGTTCGTCCTTCTTGTATCATGCAGACTCGTCTATGGGACGGCGGGTACTGCTCTTCTGAGTTGTGTGCTGGCGACTGCGCCATCTCTCGAGCCTGTTCGGCTTTGCGTTGCTTTTACTTCCTGAGCCTGTCGGAGAGTTCGGTTGACGAGGATCGGCCTCGGCAAATCCCATGGTCAGGGACCCTGGGTTTATCATAGAGAAGGAATAGGTTGGACGATACTCGTCGGCTAACAGGAGAAGCACTTCCTGCTCGATATTACTGCGTGAGTGGGCGATTACAAGGGAGGCCAAGGTGAGTTCTCGCAAGACCAGGAGAGTAGATTCGATATTGGATATCGAGACGTCTCCCCTCCCAGCCTTTATATACTAGGCTAGGTCTCAGGGAGTCCGTCCTAGATTACAGAGATAGTTTCCTAACCCTAGTCTTGCCTTGTGCACCAAGTCGTTGATACGTCCCAAACGTATCTATAATTTCTGCTTTCTCCATGCATGTTTTGTGTGACTTTGCCATGTTTTTCTTGAACTTTCATACACTTTTGAGCATATTTGGACTAATCTATTAACCCAGTGCACCCAGCTGCCAGTTGCTGTTTTCTGCTGTTTTTGTATTTCAGGTTTTCCGGCCATTAAAAGTGCTCCAAAAAATCCGGAAAAATCAGATAAAAAATCAGCGTCACGGAAGCTTCCGGAAACACCAAAGGAGCGGAGGGGGGCCACCACCAGGAGGCCAGGAGGGTCCCTGGCGCGGCCCTACCCTAGGCCGCGACAGGAGGCCTCCTGGCTGCCTGGTGGGTCCCCTCGACACCCCCCCTTCGCCTATATTTACCCCTCGGGGTGGAAACCCCTAATACGGACTCCTCTTTCGTGATCTCGCCTCTGTACCGCTGCCGCCGCCGTTTCAAGATCGAGGCTGCCTGGAGAAGCTGCTCCGGCACCCTGCCGGGAGAAGCTACCCCCTCCGGGAGACCATCCATAGCCATGGACGCCTCCCGTATGTACCGTGAGTAGTTTCCCTTGGACCATGGGTCCGTGACCAGTAGCTATGTGATCTATCTCTCCCTTCTTTGTGCTTCCACTTTCGAGACCTCGTGAATGAGTAATATATTTGGTTCTTATCTTTTGTATTTTGTTCTTGAGTAAATTCTTGCATGTTCTCCGTTGCCGTATTTTACTTTGGCAAAGTGATTTATTGCAACTCGAAGAGGGAGCGTTATGCTTGATTGTGGGTTCATCCCCTTGATGTCTAGCTTGAGTGACAGAAACATGAGACTAGGGGGTGTGTTGTTGCCACCAGGGATAAAACAACGGTGCTTGTATCCGCGGGTGCAAGGATTGTTTACTTTACGCAAAGTTCTTTTAATGCAGTTGTCTGTTGCTTTGAGGTTACACTTTGGGTGGGATTCGCAACTTAATACCAGCGAGATGTTCTGGATAGATATCTCAAGGTGGATGATTCGTACTAGATGCAATTGGATTTCGGTCTACTTACCTTGGCGTACTGCCCATTGCTTTTGAGCCCTTCCTTACTTTGCAGCATAGTTAGCATTGCGGTGCCTTCATAATCCTGTCAATTACCCAACTGTGATTTGTTTACCTCGCTAGCACTTTTATCTTCTTTTAGGAGAGAGACATCACTAGTGAAAATCACGTGACCTTGGTCCATCTTCATATCATTGTTTACACCCTCAATTTACTTTCAGTCTTTACTTTCAGTTGCCACTATCATTATCTCTTGCGTTGATCCTTTGTAAACGGCAAGGCCGGAGGAATTGACAACTCCTCTGTACTCGTTGGGAGCAAAGTTATTTGTATCTGTGTGCAGGTCCAGGTGAAGTTAGCAACCTCGGTGCCATTGTTCACTTTACCACCTTCTTGTATCCTTCGGAGTCCTACGGGAGACAAACCTTGGTATCTTTGACAAGGGGAAACTTGCCGCTACACTATATCTCACCCTGCACTTGGGGTAATCAACGAGGGCATGAAGAGTAGTAACACTCTCTTGCCATCAGTCGTGCCTTCCATATCAGTTGTGGACTCCTACGTCGGTGCCTTGGGAGAGCCAGCCGCACGCCCATCAGCGCTCCTTGCGGGCCTTCTGTCTTCATACGCACCAGGTATCCTCACACGCAGGAGTCGTGGGGTCACCCCCTCGTTAGTAGCCCCCGAGTGCCTGGGGGACTCGAAGAGTCGCGCAGGGACTCGAATTCGTCATTGTTTTATCATCGCAGGCGCAGCACAGCTGCGGGTTGCTGGCAGTTTTGAGCCATGACAATACCTGTTTCGATGGATTGCTAAGCTGAAAGGGCCCAAGGAGTCGACTGGTCGAGCCTTGGTGAATTGCGCTAGTGGAAAATACCGCAGTAGCCCAATCAAGCCCACGTCCCTCGACATGAACTTGGAACGACCGGTGTCTAGAAAATTCATGCCGCTGCAGGTCTTATAGGATCAATTGCTGCCAGTCTGAGCAAATAGCCTAAGCGCGTCCGCTCGGCTCTTTCTATCATGCGAGCGCATGGAAAAGATCGGGAGTGAAGTCACTCTGTGCCAAGTCCCGGCCCGGCCGTTCTGCACAGTGGGGTCTTACCTACACGCTAAGCTTGCGTGGCATCTGGGTACGGTGTGTTGTAGCCCAGGTATAATTGTTTTCGTAGAGGCACGGAGCCTGGTTAGCGATGCACCCACTTGGAATAAACGATCAAGTGAGCTGTTAGTAGTCACCTGCGGAGCTTTTGCGTGCTCAGGAGAGGAGTCATATAGGAAAGCACCCACTCGGAATATCGTCGAGTGCACGGGTAGTCTAGCTTGCTGAGCTTTTGCGAGTAGCCACTCGAACGCTTTTTGTTTTCAAGGTGAGGGAGCACCCGAACTCCACAGATGTGTTGTTTCCGCTGACGCGAGTAGTCCCGCGAGTGCATGTTCGCCTTTTGGGTGAGGGAGCACCCGAACTCTCAAGTTTTTGGTCCTTTACCCTGTTTTGAATAAAGATACTGCCGATGGGAGTAAAAGATTTTGGAATCGGAATATTTTGGCACTGAGAGATAGGTAACATTTGCCAGTCTTTTGTTTTTTCCAATTGTTTTTATCTTGATCCGTCCTTCTTGGGATGTCGCATTGATAGGCGTTGTCATGCTATTTGGTGACCTATGATGATGCTTGGTCTTCGATCCGTCGCGTCTTCTAGCCATAATGACGACTTGGACGCCCTGCTGTCTGGTGCCTGTTGGATTTCCAAGCTGTGTGTGGGAAATAGGCGAGATTTGACGCGTCCTTTAAATATTGCTGACCATGTGAAGGCATCTTGTCTTGGAATTCGTAACGCCTGACGTGTTTGGTCTTTTATTTAATGATGGTGCTTCCTGGGCTTCTGTATTTTTTCCTGGTTTGCCCCTGGGCTGCGCTATAAATACCCGTTGCTTTATTGTGTGGGCTTGGTCATCCGTTCTTCTTCTATCTTCTTCTTCTTCCTATGGATCCCCAGCGGGGTGGTGCTGCTTCTAGCCGAGGTCGTGGCTGGCGTGGTCGTGGTGGCCGTACCCCTCGCTCTTCTCGTGGTGGGCGCCGTGGAGCTGCAGCGACGCCTTATTCGTCTTGGGCGGATGAGGGTGTTTGGCGCTATGACTTCCTTCTGCGCATTCTTAGTCACACTTCTACTCAGATCCCTCTTCCATTGTCATTTGCCTCCATGATCTCTGGGCTTAATTTTAGGGGTCTGTGGCTTCGGCTTCAAGGGTGCGCTCGACCTCCTGCTTGGGTTGAGCTTTCTATTGATGGCTCCTTCTTGGTTTTTCTTCATGCTGGCTGGAGGTCGTTTTCACAGCAGCTAAACTTTTGTGATGGGGATAGTCTTTTCTGTCGTTTTGATGGTGAAGATACCCTCATTGTTCGTGTGTTTGATGTCGTTGGTAATCGTCTGGATCCATACTGGGAGGAAACAAGCAGTGACAATTCTGATGGGTCGAGGGGTGATTCGCCTGCTTCTCATGTGACTTCATCTTCTGCCGACTCCTCGGCTGGTGGTGCTTGCTCTTCTAGTTCTCAGGATGAGTTGGACGTCAAGCCGGTCGTCAAGCGGGTGCGTCAGTAGGCGAGGCACCTTGTAGAACTGGAGGACGGCGACTTGCTTCTTCGCAGGCTCAGTTGCTACTTTGTATGTGGTGATGCTCGTCGGGTTGTGGGACGAAAGTGCCAATTATCTCATCATGAGCACACATGTAGAAGTCACAATTCCCTGCGATAATTGGTATTGTAACCCGTCTGGTAGCTGCTCGAGTCCTTTTGTAAAGAGAACTGTCCTCGACTCCTTTGTAATGAGGAAAATGTCTTCGGCTCCGTTGTAATGGAAAATTTTCTTCGACTCCTTTGTAATGGAATTTGTCTTTGACTTCTTTGTAATGAGGAAATTTTATTTGACTCCTTTGTAATGGAAATTGTCTTCGACTCCATTGTATAAGTTTTATCCGGTGCGCAGCAGCGCTCCCGACGGGAGTACCCCCCAAGGCTACGTTTGATTTGTAGAATCAGACATATGATGCGAGCTTTTGTCTACCTGGGTTGTCCTTTCTTGTGGCTGCTTTAATTTAATCCGGTTGTTTGTCGGGTGCGCATCAGCGCTCCCGATGGGAGTAGCCCCCGAGTCATTAGGTGGTCGTTTGCGATCAGGTGAAGACTAAAGGACTTTGCATTTCCGATACGATTCTCATGTGAAAAAACTCTTGGTGCTTCGAGGAGATCTTGTGTTCTGGTCCCCGAGTGTTTTCAGGTAAAGTCGCATGAGCGAGGATAGCATCTTTCGGTTGGAGTTTATGCTCGAGTCCCCGAGTGCTTTTAAGTAAAGTCACGTGAGCAAGGATACCGTCTCTCCGGGGGAGTTCGATCCCCGAGTGCTTTTAAGTAAAGTCGCGTGAGCGAGGATAGCGTCTCTCGGGGGGGAGTTTTATGCTCGAGCCCCCGAGTGCTTTTAAGTAAATTCACGTGAGCGAAGATAGCGTCTCTCGGGGGGAGTTTATTCTCAAGCCCCTGAGTGCTTTTAAGTAAATTCGCGTGAGCGAAGATAGCGTCTCTCGGGGGGAGTTTATGCTCGAACCCCCGAGTTCTTTTAAGTAAGGTCGTGTGAGCGAAGATAGCGTCTCTCGGGGGGAGTTTATGCTCGAGCCCCCGAGTGCTTTTAGTGATAATGTTTGGGCAACACCATTTTATTTCTTCGAGTTTTACATGGGTTGCCAATCGGTACTGCTGCCGATGCCGCTGAAATGCCTGGAGGACTATGGGTAGAACAGGCGTAGGTTCGCTACATTCCATGGATTTCCCACGTCTTCATCGGTCTTCGGGTTCTTCAACCTGTATGCATCGCCTCCTATGACTTCCGAGATTATGAATGTCCCTTCCCATTGCGGGGCGAGTTTGTGCACTTTTTCTTGTATCAGCCGTAGACGAGGTCTCCTTTGGTGAAAGTTCTTGTCCGCTGGAGACTGCTTTGATATGTGCGCAGCTTGTCCTGGTATCCTTCAGATCTTTCTATGGTTGTGTCTCGTGCTTCGTCTGTTGTGTCTTTATCGTTCGTGCTTCTTCTGCCTCTTCCTCTTCGTACCCTGAGATTCGGGGAGCTTCAAATTTTAAGTCGTGCGGTAGCACTACTTCTGCCCTGTATACCATGAAGAAAGGTGTATACTGGGTCGAGCTGTTTGGGGTGGTGCGCAGGATCCATAGTACCGCGGGGAGTTCTTCTACCCAGTTGCATGCGGCTTGTTCTAGTGGTGCGAGGAGTCGTTTCTTTATTCCTCCGCATACTAGGCCGTTTTCTTTCTCCACTTGGCCGTTGGATTGTGGGTGTGCGACTGATGCGTAGTTGACTTTGATGCCCAGCTCCTGACAAAAGTTTTGGAATTCTGTTGCTGTGAAGTTTGCACCATTTCTGTGATGATGTTGTGTGGTACGCCGAATCTGAAGATGATTGACTTGATGAAGTTAACTGCCGTGAGGGCTGTTGAGCTGGTGATTTGTACTGCCTCGATCCATTTGGTGAACTTGTCGACTGCGACTAGTAGGTGTGTTCGTCCTCCTTTTGAGGATTTCTTGAGTGGACCCACCATGTCGAGTCCCCAGGTGGCGAATGGCCAGGACGGCGGTATAGTTTTGAGTTCTGATGCTGGGGCGTGTGGCCTGATGGCGAACTTTTGGCAGGCGATGCAACGCCGCATGATGTCTTCCGCATTTCTCATGGCGGTCGGCCAGTAGAACCCTGGTCGAAAAGCATTGGCCACGAGTGCGCAACTGCTCGCGTGATGCCCACAGGTGCCTTCGTGAATCTCGTGCAGTAGGGATTTGTCGTCTTCTTTGTCAATACACTTTTGGAGGACCTGAGAGATGCTGCACTTGTATAGCTGACTGTTGATTACTGTGAATGCTTTGGATCGTCGATTGATGCGTCGGGCTTCTGCGACGTCTTGTGGTAGAGTGTCTTCGATTAGGAATCGAAGGAACGGTTTTGCCCAGGTTGGGTCTTCGAGTGCGGCTGGCTCTGCGACTTCGACTGCTTGGCTGCTTGTGTCATCTGTTGTGCTCGCGGCCGCCACCTGAGCTGGTTTATTTGTGTCATCGGCCTCTGGGACTGCCTCGGGCTCCGCTGGCTTTACTTTGATTGATCACTGGCTGATGCTCTCGAGGAAAACGCCTGGTGGTACTGGTCCTCGAGTCGATTCGATATTCGCAAGCTCGTCTGCCTCCGTGTTATTTGCTCTAGAGACGTAGTTGAGTTCGCAGCCATCGAATCCTCCCTCCAGTGTGTTGTAGAGCTTCTAGTAGGCCATCATGTTGTCTGCGACTGCGTCACAGTCCCTCGTCACCTGTTGGACGACGAGGTTGGAGTCGTCTTAGATTGAGAGGCGAGTTGCGCCGCAAGTTTTTGCCATGCGCATGTCGTGGAGTAGTGCCTCGTATTCTGCTTCATTGTTGGAGGCATTGCTGAAGTTAATCTGGAGGACGTATCTGGGCTTTGTTCCTTTGGGGGACACTAGTACGACGCCTGCTCCGGCTCCTTGTTGTCTTCTGGACCCGTCGAAGAACATCGTCCATGAGTTGGACAGATCTGGGGGACCGGGTGTTTGGACCTCTGTCCACTCAACCAGGAAGTCTGGGAGTACTTGGGCTTTGATTGTTGTTGGGTGCTTGAACTGCAGGTCTCGCAGAATGAGCTCGATGTTCCACTTAGCGACTCGACGGGCCGCTCCGGGGTTGTTGAGGATGTCCGCGAGTGGTGCACTGCTCACGATTGTGATGGGGTGTTCGTTGAAGTAGTGCGATACTTTTCTTGAGGTCATGATGATGGAGAGCAGGAGCTTCTGGTAGTGCGGGTACCGTTGTTGGGACTTTGTGAGGAGCATGCTTAGGTAGTAGATTGGCCTTTGTATGCTCTGGACTTTGCCTTCTTCTGCGCGCTCGATGACGAGCACCGTTCTGACTACGCTGTTGTGCGCTGCTATGTATAGGTACAGTTTCTCCCGTTCTTTAAGCACCGCCAAGATTGGGGGTCGAGAGGGTTTTCCTTAGGTCTGCGAATGCATTGCGCGCTTCCTCGGTCCACCCAAAATTTTCTCCTTTTTTGAGCAGCTGGTAGAATGTTAAGGTTCTTTCTCCCAGCCTGCTAATGAAACGGCTCAGTGCTGCGAGTCTTCCTGTGAGCTGTTGCACGCCTTTCATGTTGGTTGGCTCTTGCATCTTGGCGATTGCTTGGACCTTTTCGGGGTTTGCTTCGATTCCTCGGACGGAAACCATGTACCCGAGTAGTTTTCCGGCTGGGACGCCGAACACGCACTTTTTTGGGTTGAGCTTGATTCTGTACTTGTTGAGGGTCGTGAATGTTTCGCGAAGGTCGTCGAGTAGTGTGCTTGTGCTGTAAGTTTTGATGACAATGTCGTCTACGTAGACCTGGACGTTTCTGCCGATTTGGTCTCTCAAACATGATTGCATCATTCGTTGGTACGTGGCTCCGGCATTTTTTAGACCAAAGGGAATTGTTCTGTAACAGAATACGTCGTAGGGGGTGATGAAAGAGGTGTGTTCTTCATCTTATTCCTTCATCCTGATCTGATTGTATCCTGAGTATGCATCGAGGAAGGATAGAAGGTCGCATCCTACTGTAGAGTCGATTATCTGGTCGATTCTTGGCAGGGGGAAGTGGTCTTTCAGGCAGAGCTTGTTGACAGGCCCGTAGTCGACGCACATCCTCAGTACGTCAGTTTCTTTTTTAGGGACCAGGACTGGATTTGCAATCCAGGTTGCTTTCTTCGTCTCCCGGATGAACTGTGCGTCGAGTAGTCGATTGATTTCTTCTCCGATTGCTCTGCGCTTGGGTTCTGAGAATCATCACAGCGCCTGCTTTACTGGCTTAGTGTTTGGCTTTATACAGAGCGCGTGTTCTGCAAATTCTCGCGGTACTCCGGGCATGTCGGCTGGGCACCAGGCGAAGTTTTTCCACTCTTCGCGAAGGAAGGCTATGAGGGCGGCTGCTTGTTTTTCTGGGAGGTGGGCATATACGCTGGTCGCCCGAGTATGGCGTGGTACTGCGTCTGCCAGTCGAGCACTTCGAACTCGAGGACTTGTCTTGCGAAGTTGCACTTGCTGCCGAAGATGACGTCGAGCTCGATTGTTCCAATGGAGGCGGCTGCTTCGCCTGGAACTACGCCATATATTGTGGTGCCTGACTTCTTCCAAACTGATTGTGGGATCAGCATCTTGTGTAGGGTGCTGGTGAAGATTATGTTTAGGCTGTTGCCTTCGTCCATGAAGACTTTGTCCATGTCGTAGCCTCCGATCTGGGCGTCAAGGACCAGGGGTGCATGCCCTGGCCTTGGGACTTCGGGCGGGTGCTCGCTTTGAGAGAAGATGGTGTTGGTCTCTGCGCCACGCAAGTGGTAGATTTCTGCTGTTTTTAGGCCCTCGGCTGCTCAGGTCTGCAGGGTGTAAGCGTCCTTCTTTGCTTTTGAGGGTCTTCCTTCGTGGATCATGCAGACTCGTCCATGGGACGTAGGGTATTGCCTTTCTGTACTTGGTGCGGGTGACTGCGCGTTTCTTCGGGTGCGCTTGGCTTCACGCTGCTTTTCCTCCTTGAGTCGGTTGGAGAGTTCGGTGAATAATTGACAATCTTCTAGGGTGTGGCTTGCTGATACGTCCAAATTGCATCACTATTTTATATCGTAATTCATCCTTATTCATTGATATATTTCATGTTACGATGATGTTCTTATGTTGTTTTGGCTTGTTTTACACAGTTTTCCACTTTCCGGTGCCGAAGCAGGAGACGCAGGATTCAGCGGTAGAAAGTGGACGCTGAGTTGCCGAAGAATAATACCTCTAATTTACCTGAAAATCGACGGGGGGTATTTTCCAGAAGATTAACGAAGACTCGCCGAAGAGGGGCCAAAGGGGGGCCACAGGAGCCCCAGGCGGCCACCTGGCGCGGCCCCACCCTTGGCCGCGTCGGGAGGGCGGATGGAGCCCTGGGGCCACTCCAAGCTCCCCCCCCTCTGGCCTATATACTCCTCAGTACGCGAAAACCTGAAAAAGAGAAGCTTTCACGGAGTTCCGCCGCCGCTCCGTGGCGGAAACCTACAGAGAAGAAAAGGGCTCTCCGGCGGGCAGATTCCGCCGAGGAGATCACCTCCCGGAAGGGCAGATCATCTCCATTGTCATCACCATCATCATGGGCATCATCGAGATCATCATCATCATCATCCCCCACATCAGCACCATCTCCACCACCATCCAATCTCACCTCACAAGTTTATCTTGTGTTGTAATCCATACTATCTATCCTCTCTACTCTACCGGTGTTGATTACTACTTTGTGGTGAATGCTATTGAGTTTTGTTGGAGAAATATCATTATGTCCAGATTGTTTATCATATATTTATCACCTCTGATCATGATCTCTTTTATGACTTGTGAGTAGTTACTTTAGTTCTTGAGGACATGGGAGAAGTCTAGTTGTTAGTAGTCATATGATGTTGAAGTAATTTGTGTTGTTTCATATTTAAGTTGTGTTGTTATTTTCCTAGTGGTGTTGTGTGAGTCGAACACTCAACACTTCGCCTTCTTAAGGACCTAGGGGAATACATTGTGTATTAAGAATGCTTACGGTGGGTTGCCGGAGTGACAAGAACCTGAAACCCAGTCTGCACACTTTTGCACAAGGGAATACTAGATCCTTGATCTTATTGCTGTGGTTAGGCTTTGCCTTAATTTCTATCTTGTATTTGCGGATGCTTGCAAGATGTTTAATCATAAGAGTGCACTTATCTTAGTCTAGAAGGTGTGCTAGCATAGATCCACCCACTCAACACTTATCAGTACAACACTTGTTATCGATACGGAGTATGGCGAAAGCACGTGACTACCTCTCCATGTGTCCTCAAGAACGCTTTAGTCTTTATAAGTTCAGTTGTCAGGCTTATCCTTTGCTCAAAAGGATTGGGCCACTTGCTGCTCCTTGGTACTATTTACTTTGCTTGCTTTTATCTTATTGTTGCTTATATCGAAAACCCCTAAAAAGTTATCTTTCAGTGCTTGCAGTTATTCCTTGTCCAAAATCACCTATCAATACCTTTCGCTCCTCGTTGGGTTCGACACTCTTGCTTATCGAAAACACTACAATAGATCCCTTTACGTTGAGGGTCATCAAGTAACGTTTTTCGGCGCCGTTGCCGGGCAGCATAGGTCTATTGGTAAGTGAAGCTGGTAAGGAAATTTTTATCTTTTTATTTTGTTGTTGCTGCTCTTTGTCCGTATGGACAACCTAGCTATTGGATCGTTGCTTATGGGGAAATACCCCACGTCTGTGGTGGTTGTTCCTCCCCCTACTGAAATTGTGCCTTATAAAATACCAGCTGGTATTATCGATTGTGTTTTGGCTAATCGTTATAAAATACCAGCTGGTTATATTTATCACAACTATGTTCACTATTTAATCTTGCAGGTGTATCAAAGGAGTTTGTCATGAAGAATTTTTTCTCCGTATCGCTTATAGATAAAGCTTCAAATTGGTATAAGCTTCTCGATAACTCTCATTTGCTTGATTGGCATGAGCTTATGTCTCTCTTTTATACCAAGTTTTATCCTCTTCATGAAATTCTTTGAGACAGGAATTATATCTTGAACTTTAGATCTCGTGACGGAGAAAGCATCGCTCAATCTTGGGGGAGATTGAAATCTCTAATGCTCAAATGTCCTATTCATGAGCTCCCCAAGAAAACTATACTTACAATTTTTTATGCTAGACTTTCTCGTCAGGATGAGGAGATGTTGGATGCCTCCTCTAGTGGGGTATTTCAGACGAAAAGTGTTGAAGAAAGATGCGATCTTCTTGAAAGGATCCAGAAGAATACCGAAGACTGGGAAATAGATAAAGGTATTGAACCCACTATAAATTATGAGCATGATTATATAGAAAGCTATGTGAAACTGATTCCTTTAATTCCTTTTGCTCTAAGATTGGTCTTGATTCCCATCTAATGATTGATTTTTGCAAGGACTTTGTCTCTCATATCGACTCTTCTAAGAAGAAGAGGAATCAGCATCATAAACCCTTCAAAGAATTACCTATTGATATTCATGTTGCTGACCCTATTGTGCCTGCAGTTATGTATGAAAAGCCCCCTTTTCCCGTAAGAATAAGGGAGCACTCTTTTGTGACGGGCGTAATGAATAAGAGTGAGAGAAGAATTGATGAGCCTGAGGACCAGATTAAGGTCGATCCTCGAGTTTCATTGGTTAAGTGAAAGCTCAAGAATGATCAGAGGGGGAGGGGGTGAATGATTACTTCTAAAAATTCTAAGGAGCTTAGAAGGAATTCATGCAAACTGCGAAGGACTAAAGACATCTCGAAGGAAATACAATATCGAAAGATATACATAGCTCGAAAGGATTGGGAGCGAAGGTAAACATCGAAGGCAAACAGGCAGCGAGTAAATACTTAATGTAAATGCAAGAAGGAAAACGAGCCTGACACGACGATGTTTGGTAAACCAGTTGGAGGGACTGGTGATTGAACACCTGGAGCGAAACTCTCTCCGTCCTATTCTCCACTGCAACAAACTCCCCGATCTTGTCCAGTTTTCACTCGTGGTATATGATTCAGGACATCTCCGAGACCTTTACAAACTTCCTTCAGCAGCGAAAATTTCTCTTCGACTGCTTGACAGGTGATGCCTAACCGTCTAGGGGACTTGCAGTTCTCCAAGATAAAAAAGATCGGCTAATCTCGACCTAAGTCTCTGTGAATTGCTCAACTCAGTTCGGACTTGGGTTTTGGTTTTCTCTCGATGGATCTCTCTTGGGATGCTCACAGTACTTCTGTCTTAGAATCTTCAGTGGAACAGCCAACCCGAAATGGCGGGTAGGTGCGGGGTATTTATAGTTGGCGATCCCGATGGGTAAAATGACTGAAGTGACCCGATGCGACCGCTTGACGCGTGTCCACCACGGTGGGATTCCAATCACTGCGCAACTTTACTTGAGGAACAAGTAAGCTGACTTACCGAGCGAGTTCTCTCTCGAAGGCACGAAGTGCGATGACTTTTCCTTCGAGCTATTCACTCGACTTAGTAAGATTTCTCTTGGTAGGCTTTTGTGGGTTTAGGTTGAGCAGAGCAGATTCACTTCGACAAAGATCTCAACTAGCAAACCCCTCTTGATAGTACGTTTTTTCCTACGACTCAAGAAAATAAAGAGAAACTAGTAAAAAGACTAACTCTTCGACCAGATTCAGCTTTCTCCTCGTTACGATTTTACTCGAGAGAGTCCTCTTCTTTGACGACATTTTTAGGGGTCTTCTTCCTTCAAAGGTTTCGGTAGATGACTGCAGCTTCACTGCAGTGAGTTGTCCTTCGACCTTCTCCTTGCGAACTCCATTCTTTAGGAACCTAAGTATTTGTTTACACTCGAAAACAATATTAGTTCCACTTCTGCTTTGTCCAACAATCTCAAAAACCTTCGGGGGCAAAACTTGCTCTTACATTAAGGATCTTATTACTAATGATGCTTTAGACTCCAATATAAATTCTTGTGTAGTTTCTACTGACCTTGTCACAGCCAAGAATAAGGGCCCAATTTCAGGTACGCTAGTAGTATCTACTAAAATAGGAGATCACAATTATTATGGGCTATGCGATTTGGGATTGAGTGCTACTGCTATCCCGTATTCACTTTATCAAGAGATCATGGGTGAAATTTCACCTTGTGAACTTGAAGAAGTTGATGTTACTATTCATCTTGCAAATAGAGCAACTATCTCTCCTATCGGAATTGTGAGAGACGTTGAAGTTTTATGCGGAAAGGTAAAATATCCTACTGACTTTTTAGTACTTGGTTCAGTAAGGGATAATTTTTTGTCCTATTATTTTCGGTAGACCTTTTCTCAGAACTTGTGGAGCTATAATAGATTGCAAGAAAGGTAAAGTTTCTGTCGAATTCAATGGTGAGCCATATGAATTTAATTTTTCTAAGTTCTCTAAGCAGCCTCGTGGTACTGATTTGCCTAGTAATGATAAGATTATTGAAGATATTGCTTCCATTGCTATTCCCCCTAACGATCCTTTGCAGCAATATATGGAAGACCACGAGGATGATTTGCATATGCAGGAGAGGAATGAGCTGGACGAAATATTCCTAAGACAACCTGCTATCCTAAAGCAAAACCTTCCAATTGAGCCTTTGGGAATTTTATCGCAACCAAAAGAAGATCCAGTGTTTGATCTTAAACCTCTTCCCGATTCGCTCAAATATGCTTATTTAGATGAAAAGAAAGTATATCCTGTTATTGTCAATTTTAACCTTTCAGGGTATGAAGAAGAGCGACTATTGGAGGTATTTCGCAAACATCGAGGTGCAATTGGCTATACACTTGATGACCTTAAGGGGATTAGTTCGTCTATTTGTCAACATACCATCAACCTTGAACCTGACGCTAAACCAGTTGTTGATCATCAACGACGGTTGAATCTGAAAATGGTGGATGTTGTAAGGACTGAGATTCTCAAGCTTCTAGCCGAAGGTATTATCTACCCTATAGCTGATAGTAAGTGGGTAAGCCCGGTTCATTGTGTTCCAAAGAAAGGAGGAACAACTGTGGTTCCTAATGATAAGAATGAACTAATACCTCAGAGAATTATTATTGGATATAGAATGTGTATTGATTACAGGAAGCTGAACAAGGCAACCAGAAAGGACCACTTCCGTTCATCTACCAAATGCTTGAAAGGTTATCCAAAAATACTCATTTTTGTTATTTAGATGGTTATTTTGGATTCTCTCAAATTCATGTTAACACTGCTGATCAAGAGAAGACCACTTTTACTTGTCCCTTTGGTACTTATGCTTACAGACGTATGCCTTTTGGTTTATGTAATGCCCCTGCTACTTTTCAAAGGTGTATGTCTTCTATCTTTCATGGTTTTCGTGAAGAAATTGTGGAGGTATTCATGGACGATTTCTCCGTCTATGGAACCTCTTTTGACCATTGTCTCCACAACCTTAATAAAGTTTTCCAGAGATGTGAGGAGAAAAATCTGGTGCTTAACTGGGAGAAGTGCCACTTTATGGTCAACGAGGGAATTGTTCTTGGCCACAAGATTTCCGAGAGGGGAATTGAGGTGGACAGGGCCAAGATCGAAGCAATTGACAGGATGCCCTATCCAAGGGACATCAAAGGTATTCGTAGTTTTCTTGGTCATGCTGGTTTCTATAGAAGATTTATTAAAGACTTTTCTAAGACTTCGAGACCCCTCACTAATCTTCTCCAGAAGGACGTTCCTTTTGTTTTCGATGAAGATTGTAAGGAAGGCTTCGAAGTTCTTAAGAAAGCTTTAATAACCGCTCCTATAGTACAACCACCTGATTGGAATTTACCTTTTGAAATTATGTGTGATGCTAGTGATTTTGCTGTTGGAGATGTTTTAGGAGAAAGGGTTGATAAGAAGTTGAATGTTATGTATTATGCTAGCAAAACCCTTGATAGTGCTCAAAAGAATTATGCTACTACTGAGAAGGAATTCTTAGCAGTAGTGTTTGCTTGTGATAAGTTTAGGCAGTATATTGTTGATTCTAAGATTATTGTTCATACTGACCATGCTGCCATTAAGTATCTTATGGAGAAGAAGGATGCCAAGCCAAGGCTCATCCGATGGGTACTCCTTCAAGAATTTGATTTGCAGATCGTCGATAGGAAAGGAGAAGACAATCCGGTGGCGGATAATCTTTCAAGGATGGAAGATATACCGCATGATCCCATTCCAGTCAACCATAGTTTTCCTGATGAACAGTTAGCTGTTGTTAAAGTACAATCTCTCTCCGATCCTTGGTTTGCAGATTATGCTAACTTTATCGTTGCAAAGTTTTTGCCTCCAGGTTTATCATTTCAGCAAAGGAAGAAGTTCTTTCATGATTTGAGGCATTACTTTTGGGATGACCCACATCTTTTCAAAGAAGGTCCAGATGGGATCGCGAGAAGATGCATACCGGAACACGAGCAGAAGGACATTCTCAAACAAAGTCATGACATTCCATATGGAGGACATCATGCTGGTGAGAGGACCGCACATAAGGTTCTTCAATCAGGTTTTTATTGGCCTACTCTCTTTAAGGATGCTAGAAATTATGTTTTATCATTTGATAAGTGTGAGAGAGTTGGTAATATTAGTACAAGGAATGAGATGCCTATGAATTACTCTCTAGTGATTGAGACTTTTGATTGCGGGGGTTTTGATTTTATGGGTCATTTTCCTTCCTCACACAAGTACACTCACATTTTACTTGTTGTTGATTATGTAACCAAGTGGGTAGAGGCAATCCCCACTGAAAGTGCTGATCACAAGACATCTTTGAAAATGCTCAAGGATGTAATTTTTCCTAGGTTTGGAGTACCTAGGTATCTCATGACTGATGGGGGTTCGCAATTTACACATGGAGCTTTTAGAAAAGCTTTAGCCAAGTACGATGTCAATCATAGAATTGCTTCACCGTACCACCGTCAAACTAGTGGGCAAGTTGAGCTCACCAATAGAGAGATCAAGTTGATCTTACAGAAAACAGTCAATAGAAATAGAAAAGATTGGTCAAATAAGTTAGGAGATGCCTTGTGGGCGTATAGGACTGCTTACAAAAACCCCATAGCCATGTCTCCCTATAAGATGGTCTATGGCAAGGCTTGCCATTTGCCATTAGAATTAGAACACAAAGCTTTCTGGGCTATTAGAGAGCTTAATGCTGACCCAAAATTAGCTGGTGAAAAGCGTCTCATGAACTTGACTTCTCTAGATGATTGGAGAAGTGAAGCTTACGAGATGTCACATCCCAACTTTTGTAGTTCCTTTATTAGAATGCTAAAATTTAGGGTTAACAAAAACTTTGCATGGTTGTAGTGTTGTGATGTTGAATCCATGTTTGACTGTGTGTGCTTAGTGTTGATCATGCTAAACTTGGGTGGTCGTTTGTGGTCAATGTACTTGTGTGAATAGCATAGGTTATCCATACTATCTTGTTGATCATCTTAGCATGATCATAAGCACGGTCACACTAATACCCTAGTATGCGTATATTTAAGACCGTCACATCACGTAACACTTTTGCACTCTCTCACTTATAGATGGTTTTGCTTTCCGTTTGCTTTTGTTTGTTATGATATAAAACCTTATATATTTTCCGTGGTATAAATTATACTAGTAATTATTTTGATCACCACAAAGCCCTAAGGCAATACCTTTCCGCTCGATGAAGAAAACTAAAACAAAGATCATTTAAAATCCTATGAACGTATTCGAGACCTAATAAAATTCATGCATGACCTTGATCCACTCACAATACCCAGGAATTACAGATTTTTTAAATAGAAATTTTGTTTAGGCTTTTTCACAAACACATGGGGTGCACTTTTTTTTTATTTGCTTGAATTTTTTTATTAAGGAAATTTTTTAAAAAAAAGAGAGAAAGAAAACTACCCTAACCCTCCCCCGCACCCCCCCCTCTCTGCTAACGTCAGCCCGATGGGCCCCTGTGACGTAGACGCACCAACGTCAGCCCTCGCCACCGCCTCGGCTGGCCAGTAGGCGAGGAGGCCGCCGCTCGCTCGCCTCCCTCTCCCGCACCCCCCCCTTCTTCCCTCCACGCTATAAAACCCACCCCCAGAGCCCTTCCTCACCTCACTCCCCCTTCACCCGAACACCACAGCCGCTCCACCCCAGCACTCGTAGAAGGAGAAGAGAAGCAGAAGAAGGAAGAAGGGAGGAAGAAGAAGAAGGAAGAAGGGAGGAAGAAGAAGAAGGATAGGAGGGAGAGGCCGGTGCGCCTCTCCACCTCCGCCCCACGCCGGAGCTGCACCAGCGAGGAGCCGCCGCCTGGAGGAGCCGACGACGCTGAGCCGGAGAAGCCGCAGCCGCCCCGTTCGTCTACGTCGAGCCGTCGTCATTCGTCGCCGCGAAACGCCTCTGCGACGCCAAAAACGAAACCCCGGCGAGCCCCTCTACGCCCGCCGCCCCTCCACGCCGCCCGCCGTCGCCGGAACCACCCCCGGTGAGCGCCCGAGCTCCCTACTATCCGCCACGAGCACCGCCATTTCCCTACGTTGCATGCGCACTTTTTTCGCAAAAATGGAGCCCCCAGGCCTCCCTCTGCGCCCGCCGCCCCTTGCCGCCGGCCGCCGGAGGGCCTCCGGCGAGGCCAGCCGCCCCCCTGGACGCCATGGGAGCTCTCCCGAGCTCCCAGCCTGCCCGAGCTGGAAGAAGGGCCCCTGGCCGTCCGATCTTCCGAGATCTAACGGCCCAGGGATCCCCATACCCCTTCGTTTAAAAAAAACTTACTGTTGCGCTGGGCTCGGCCCGTTTAAAAAAAATATAGAAACTGTGCCCGGGTGCATCCAGTAGCCATGGGCCGGCTGTGTTTTTTTTCTTTTTCTTAAAAACTGCAGCACTTAAATAATTCTAAACAAATAATCGTAGCTCAGAAAATTATGAAATAAATTTTGTGTGGTTTAGAAAATTGTGTTTTATTTTTCTATATGCTTAGTATAAATTTTATGCAGTTTCAAATTAATTGCTTTAGTTTAAACTAGTAAATTGTGCTTTTTAGCAGCTAAAAATAGTTTTAATCAATTCTCTGTAAACCCTAAAAATGTAATTTTGATTTTTATATACTCCTGTGAATATTCTTGTTTTTTTTGTATGTGTAGAATATTATATGGCTTAAATAAAATTGTGACCCTTTTTATTGTATTTATTATTATTAATATTGCTAGTTATTCCCTTTGTAACTTATGTTAGTACTATTTTGATTGTTAGTTTATTATTAAACTAGCATGTGGTCAGAATGTTATTGCAATGAACTTGGTTATGGAATTAAAACAAGTTAATAAGTTGTTAGTGAATCACTTAACATAACTCTAGTTAAGAATTGCTTAATATAATCTTGTTGTGGTAATCCTATTAAATTTAATTCCAATGCCTTGTTGTGGTTTTCGACTTGAAGTGTTGGCTTAGTATTTCAATACTAGTACAAATGGTTCTTTTATTTACTTGTTGTTTGGTAGTAAAGTTGAGTGTTGTGTGCCTTGTTTGTTTTGCCCGATGGTAATGGTGAATCTGTTTCTTCCGCAACATGTAGACGATACGCCATACGTTGCATGTGAAGACTCCTCCCTTGCCACCGAAGAAGCCGATCCAGGGTACATCGTCGAGGAAGGCAAGCCACCGTCAAAACTCAAACTCCGCTTTACCCATTTTTACTTTCTTTGTATCATTTATATTGTATCATGCTAGTATTATATTCATATGGTTTGGGATTGTAGTAGTTATATTAGAGAAACTCCACACCACCCCATAGCCTACCTATTTGGGAAAAAAATAGAACCCCGATGATCCCGGCATTCTGTCGAGACCATCACCCAGCTCTAGTATTTAGCATTACATAACAACTTGGAAAGTCTTACTTCATCCTTTTGGTACGGCATTCACCTATGAAAGTGGTATAGCCGGGATTGTGGAACATCGTCGGACATGGACAAAGTCTGGAGGGACTCTCTATTTGTGCCGCCAAAATCTAGCATTACAGTACAACCACTATACTGTATGGGACAGGGCTAGTTGGAAGCTTGTTTGTCTTAGTACGGGGGTCCTATAACTACACATGGATGCGTGATTCCACGAATCCGATAGCCCTCGAAGTCGATGGGTGAAATTCGCTAGGCTTAGTGTCGGAAGGAACCTTGGTGCTCTTCGACTACGGTGCAGGCTTGGGTCCAAGAGGAGCATGACCTGTCACACGGAAAGTCCATGCAGTACGCAAGGGGTGGAATCACCTGTACTAGGGCAGACAAGGGGAAAGCTAAGGTCGATTATCCGAGACCCGCATACTGAAGTATGACGATCCGTGGGGACACACGGCGGATGTATCGAATGTGGTGGGTAAAGTGTACAACCTCTGCAGAGTGTAAATCTATTCGAGTAGCCGGAGTCCACGGTCATGGACAGCTAGTGAGGCCACACTTTGTGGGGAATAGATGAGAAAGCCGGTACTGAGTTTATGGTTCGCGATGATGGTGTTGGTATAGTTGAAAAAGGGTTGGACTTGACTTATCCAAATGCAATGTGCGAAATAAAACTTGCCAAGTTTAAAAATTTGCCAACTTAATAATAATATTGAGTAGATAGGAAATCCCTATGAAAAACTCCACCATATAGCCATCCCATTATTTTCTTGCACAAAACTTTGTTTCTTTCTTTAGGTGGTTTTGCGAGTACTTTGTATGTACTCACGGCTTTTTCCCTGGTTATTCCATCGGCCAGGCTTGGAGGAGCAGGTATATGACGACGATGCTACCGACGACTACTAGGACGTGTTATGCTCTGATCTACCCTGTGGATTGTGTCGCCCCTACCCTTGTTGCTTTTGCTTTTCCGCTGCTATTTGAGCCCGACGAGGCCATGTAAGACTTTATTAATGTATGACTTGTATTCGGTATTGTATGAACATTGAGACTATGATATCCATGTCGAGTTGTGTGTCATGCGAACTGATCATGGGAGCATGACCGTATACACAGCTGGTCGCTTCGGACATATAGTCCGGGGTGCCCACACGAGAGCGCTAAAATGTTCAAGGAAAAAGTAAAGAAGTGGCACGATAGGAGGATTCTGAATCGTCAATTTAATGTTGGTGATAAAGTTTTGTTGTTCAGATACCGTTTCAGGTTTTCTCCAGGTAAACTACTTTCCAGGTGGGAAGGGCCATTTCATATTGAGGATGTCTACCGCTCGAGTGCAATCAAGATTAACAATTTCGAAGGCACCAAACCTCAAGTGGTGAATGGGCAAAGACTTAAGCATTAGATAGCAGGAGATCATGTCAATGTTGATGTGGATTGGTATACACAACAACTCATGAAGAACATGTTGCAGCCCTGTTCCAGACACCAGCAGGAGCAGAATAAGGAAAGGTATGTATTATGGTAAGGAAACATCGCGAAACCGCCATAAAAGTTCCAGATTACGAGTTTTTGCGAAATATAGAAAATTTGAGGCCTAAGTGGAGCCGGAGACCAGCTCCAGGCGGCCCAGGCACCCCCCCTGGCGCGGCCCCACCCCTGGCCGCGCCGGGAGGCCGCTTGGGCACCCCGGAGTCCGTCTTCGATTCCACTTTGACCCGTTACCTTCCTTCCTGTGCAGAAATTTTTGCTATATATTTTCCCGGATCGTTCCGGCAACGTATATCGCGATTTCGTGTGTTTTCTTTTCGAGATGTTTTTGCCAGGAAAACTTTCAGCTAGACCTAGGTTCCATGGCTTCCCCCAAGTTCCCCGAAGGACAAGTTCGTCGTCAACGTCATCAACCCTTACCTCGTTGAGGTGAAGAAGCACCCCAGATCCTTTGTGTAGAGTATGGTGACCTCCACAAGGAGGATCTGAAGGGACCAGTCAAGGAGGGAAGCACCAAGGAGCGGCTGAAGGAGATGGAACATGAGGTCTTCAAGTTCAAGAAGATGGTGGAGCGTGGTTTTGAAGCTAACTTCGACATCATGAACGAGATAGAGGCTTCCCACAAGAAGGAGATGAAGGAGATGTGGTCAAGTTTGGCCGCACTAGAAGAAAAAGTTTATGGGCTCCAAGCACAGATCTATGATCTGCAGAACCAGAACTGTGAGTATGAACTAAAGTTTATGCGCATGGGTTTGGGTGCTGAGTGCAGGATCCTGGAGACGGGAATGTCCTTTGAGACTGGAGAACAGATGCCATGGAAGCGCTTCGCGAAGGAGTACGTGACCGACAAGAACAAGAATGAGGAGTAAATCTCCTTGGGTAATGGCATCCCCTTAGCTTGTTCCAAGCTTGGGGGAGTGCCCGGTATTTTTTTCTTTATATATGTCTTTTAGAGTCAAGTAGAGTCGTATCATGTCTAGGGAAGTTATCTTATAAAATAGGTGTTTGCTTCGAGGTCTATCACTCTTTTTTTTGGAGAGTTATGTATCCGTGAGTTGGGAGTCGTCTATGATGGAATATTAATGAGAAGTCTATTGATCCCATCGCTGCACTCGGTATTCTCTTCACGCATTCGACCTCATGATGATTCTTATGGGGAGTATTGACCTTATAACAGGTATGGCTTTGAAAACTTTATTTAATTTTGGAAAACATAGCTTTGGTCATAACAACAAGCATGTTATTTTTCTCAAAGTAGCGACATAGCCAAACCCTCTTTGTTATTATGCTTGTAGTGTTATGTTGACAAGGAAGACAACTTGATGTGCTATGCTTGTTTTAATGTTTATGCTTTATATTGCTTTGCATCCAAGTCATCATCAATTGTCTGTTCTCTCAAAGCCTTTGCTAGCCAAACCTCTGTACTAAGCGGAATTCTGCTTGTACATCCATACCATGAAACCAGTATCTTCCATATGAGTCCACCATACCTTCCTATTCGTGGTATTCCACTACCACTCCTAAAGCATAGAATTTTGTGTTATCCTTAGATGTTCAAAATGTTCTGTTTTGTGCCCCTGTTTTACCTCATGAGGAAGTAGTAGTTAACTCATGATCTTCTTAAGTTGGACAAGTTTTACCCCGGGATTGCATGTCTAATCTGCAAACCCCTAATACGAGGAGGAACTGGCATGAGTGCGCCCAGCTCACAAAAGATAATATAACAAACAAACCCTCCTTCGCGCTTTGTTCATGAGAAATCAGAAAACTTTGGCAGTGATAAACAAAGGAGATTGCGGGGATGTGATCGTCCCCGTTTGGGAGCCGTTCCTCGAAACTTGTCCAATCTGAGAAGCAATTGAGTTATCTATTAGCATTCGTTGACAAATCATGCACCTCTCAAAACTTGTTTTCATTCTGTTTGATTTAAGGATAGCACTTGAGTTTTCCCTGCTTGCCTTTTACAAGGCTTTTTCCTTTATTTTTATGTTGAGTCAGTTTTCCCTACTTCCTCCTTTCCCAATGAGAACAGACACTTAATGCTGATGACGATTCATCAATATAATGTAGCATTAAAGTTTTGCCATGCCATATCATTGTTGACACTATCTTTTGATAAGTACGTTGTTTGCAAAAGCATTTGCCAAGCAAACATATTCCTTTGTGTTAGCATTTTCACTTCATGACTAATAGCTTGTTCTTTCAAAAATTTCCAATTTATCTCTTCAAAATATAAAGATAAAGAGCAAAGGTAAAAGCTTTTAGTTGTCCCTTGACCAAAGGACTTGTTTGCCATGGTTTGATGAGTTTCCTTATCCCTAATTTTGTTTATAATTGTTATTACTCTTTCATAAGGGCCTTATGAGTTGGAGATTGTTGTTTAGGATGTTTGAGTTTGGTGAAAAGATCATGATGCTTCTTGTCCGTATTTTATTTATCGACACTTCACTCTCTAAACTTGTGGACAGGTTTACCGAGCTCAGTTTTCGCTTGGGGACAAGCGAGGCCTAAGCTTGGGGGAGTTGATACGTCCAAATTTCATCACTATTTTATATCGTAATTCATCCTTATTCATTGATATATTTCATGTTACGATGATGTTCTTATGTTGTTTTGGCTTGTTTTGCACAGTTTGCAACATTCCGGTGCCGAAGCAGCAGACGCAGGATTCAGAGGTAAAAAGTGGACGTTGAGTTGCTGAAGAAGAATACCTCCAATTTACCTGAAAATCTATGGGGGTATTTTCCAGAAGATTAACGAAGACTCGCCGAAGAGGGACCAGAGGGGGGCCACAGGAGCCCCAGGCGGCCACCTGGCGCGGCCCCACCCATGGGCGCGCCGGGAGGGCGCCTGGAGCCCTGGGGCCACTCCAGGCTCCCCCCTCTGGCCTATATACTCCTCGTTACGCAAAAACCTAAAAAAGAGAAGCTTTCACAGAGTTCCGCAGCCGCTCCGTGGCGGAACCCTACAGAGAAGAAAAGGGCTCTCCGGCGGGCAGATTCCGCCGAGGAGATCACCTCCCGAAAGGGGAGTTCATCGCCATCGTCATCACCATCGTCACGGGCATCATCGAGATCATCATCAACATCATCCCCCACAGCAGCACCATCTCCACCACCATCCAATCTCACCTCACAAATTTATCTTGTGTTGTAATTCGTACTATCTATCCTCTCTACTCTACCGGTGTTGATTACTACTTTGTGGTGAATGCTATTGAGTTTTGTTGGAGAAATATCATTATGTCCAGATTGTTTATCATATATTTATCACCTCTGATCATGATCTTTTTTATGACTTGTGAGTAGTTACTTTAGTTCTTGAGGACATGGGAGAAGTCTAGTTGTTAGTAGTCATATGATGTTGAAGTAATTTGTGTTGTTTGATATTTAAGTTGTGTTGTTATTTTCCTAGTGGTGTTGTGTGAGTCGAACACTCAACACTTCGCCTTCTTAAGGACCTAGGGGAATAAATTGTGTATTAAGAATGCTTACGGCGGGTTGCCGGAGTGACAGAAACCTGAACCCCAGTTTGCACACTTTTGCACAAGGGAATACTGGATCCTTAATCTTATTGTTGTGGTTAGGCTTTGCCTTAATTTCTATCTTGTATTTTCGGATGCTTGCAAGATGTTTAATCATAACAGTGCACTTATCTTAGTCTAGAAGGTGTGCTAGCATAGATCCACCCACTCAACACTTATCAGTACAACACTTGTTATCGATACGGAGTATGGAGAAAGCACGTGACTACCTCTCCATGTGTCCTCAAGAACGCTTTAGTCTTTATATGTTCATTTGTCAGGCTTATCCTTTTCTCAAAAGGATTGGGCCACTTATTGCTCCTCAGTACTATTTACTTTGCTTGCTTTTATCTTATTGTTGCTTATATCGAAAACCCCTAAAAAGTTATCTTTTAGTGCTTGCAGTTATTCCTTGTCCAAAATCACCTATCAATACCTTTCGCTCCTCGTTGGGTTCGACACTCTTACTTATCAAAAACACTACAATAGATCCCTTTACGTTGAGGGTCATCACTTGCTCTGAGGCGTCCCCACCCGTCTTCAAAACAGTGGATCGTGCAAGGTCCTTCCAGTTGCTCTCTGGCTGTGAGCCTACTGGAGCTAGCGTGCCTTCTACTCCTTCAGACTTGGAAAATCTGCGAGTGGTCCTCTGAACGTGTCGTGGAGAAATCACGGCAGATGTCCGTGGAGTCGGACTTATCATGGGACCTTTGCTGCGAGGCGAATTCGAGGAGAGAGTTGACATAGACACAAGACTCGGCGGTTTACCCAGGTTCGGCCCCGACGGTGCGGTAAAGACCTACTCCTGCTTCTTGATTATTATCGGATCGACTCTTCAATAGGGAGAGTCGATCTTATCAATTACAGTGGTCACGTTTTGCAACCTTAGTCTCGTGGAGATCTAGGTTGTATCGCGAGTTGTCTAGTCCTGGCTTGAGGTAAGTTCTGGCTCTGGCTCCCGTGGACCTCGGCTTATAAAGGTGTCGGGTCCCGGGACTCCGAGATTCCGACTCCTACACAAGGTGCAGTTCTATTCTACTTTACAAATTCACTACGTGCTATACAAGGTAAATCGAATTCCTTCTAGGGCTTCAATCCTCACGCTTGGCACATCAGACTCCTAGCCGGGTCTTCTTTGTGGGCCTTCATTTATAAGTCGGCCCAGAGGTTTCTAATGCCGAGTCTATGGGCCTGATCCATCCCCCGACATTAGCCTCCAGGATTGTTGTGACGCTTTAGTCTTCATAGAAATCTTCTTTATTTTCTTCTTTGTCGCCGGCTCTTCATGGTCAAAGGCCGACTTCATGTTTGGCGTTGATTGGGAGTCAGAGTCGTCTCTCTTCAACTTGCTCTAATTCCTTTATCTTCATAGGTCTGACTCTTCTGGTTGAGTCAACTAATATTTGATGATCACTAGGAGTCGAAGCCAACTCTCTTTAGCTTCACATCATCTTCTACTTGAATTTTTTTCTTTGACTTCTGGTCACAGATCCGTTTTTACATTTATAGTCCCTCTGCCCGAGACACCACTATTAGAGGCATTTATGTCATTGTGGGAATCGAGGAGTTTTCCATAAATGTCACCCACCATGGGTAGTTTACCCATAGCATTGATTAGTCTTCCTTGTAGTTGCTATAAATAACCATCAGGCAGTTTTATCTTTTGAGTGCTCATATCTTCTTCCTTCGTTTCTTTTTCTCACAACTTTCCATGGCTCCCATGCTAAGCACCCACGTTCCTTCGATGACCGATGACCCTGGTTCCATCGCTTGCACTCGCGCTGGTCGAGGCCGTGGCCGCGGTCGTGGTCATGGACGGGGCCGTGGCAAGGGAAGAGGCACGCGTTCCGCTTCGCCGCCTGAATCTCCACCTTCTTCTCCTGAGAGGAGTGAGTTCTTGGTGAAGGTTCAGGAAATCCGCCGTTGGGTAAAACTTCCTGAATCTTTTGCTCAGATTGTGATGGATTCCAAACCTCCAAGTCTCTGGCTTCGCTCTGAAAGGTGCCCTCATGGACCCATCCAGGTGGCTACCAGCTTTTCTGGCCAGGATTCCATGTTCTTGGAGAAGGGTTGGAAAACTTTCCTTCGTTCCAGGAACATTCAGAAGGGAGATACTATCATTTTCAAATATGATGGTGATGAGACCCTATGGGCCAAGATTTTCGACTCAGATGGTGATCGAGCCGGCTGCTGCATGGAGAGCTCGAGCAGTAGTGATGAAGCTCAAGCTTCCTTATCTGATGATGAAGCCGACTCTGAGGACGACCACTGATGTTGTAGTTTAGCAAGTAGATTTATATAAGTATTGACGGCTTTTGTCTTGTATGCTTCTGATGTAAGACCCGGTCTATGATGAATGAGAATTTTTATTTCCCATCCGATCTATAAGTCGGTTTTTGTACCTAACTTGATAAGATAATATATATCTGAGGCTGACTTCCTTAATATATATGTAGCCCCTTGAGTCGATTTGGACAGACTTGTGTCATGTCGACTCATTGATAAGATCGACTTCTAGCCCCCATGGTTTGATATGGTCACCTTGTGTGCCAAACCAAATCATAGAATTTTGAAGTGATACTCCCCCAAGAGTTGGTACAAGCATCTTTGCGTCGTGCCGAATCTTTGAGAAGGAATTTCGAGGTGTAGTCCCCATGAGTCGGTATGTGCATCTGGGTGATATGCCGAATCACATAGGTCTAACTCATTTGAACTGAAGTTTGCGTTCCCTTTCTCAGAAAAACTTGACGACGTCGTGTAGAGTCGGCCAGTGTTTTAGACTGAGATGGTTTCACTTTTTTGCTATATGTGTTTGGACAAGTTTTGCCAAACCATAGAATTTCAATTTGTCGTTCCCATGAGTCGGTGTGAGCATCTTTTGTGTCATACCGAGTCATAGAGAATTTTGCCCACGATGCATCTTTTGGATGACATATAAAATGATAAAAGATAAAGTATGATATGATGCTGATGTATGAAAAAAGAAAGTATGAAGGCTCATATAGAAGTCGACTCTGGATTCAACATGCCTCATCTTCTCGGGTTTGAGATAGATTATTGGGTTATCCGGGAGTCAGAACCTCTCTGTAAGCCAGCTTCATATGACTAGCATTCCCTGTACTTAAGACCAAACTCGGAAGGCGTTGCTATCAGCCCCCAAGGTTTTTAGGCTAAGTCGGGTACACATAGGTCGTATGAGGTTGAGCTATACAGGCCAAGATTAAGGCGTAGTTTAGCCGGTTCATGTGTATGCCGGGATTTCTTCAGATAAGAATCGACGAGTGACATCGAGCTCCCCTACTGCCCCTGAATAAGCTTATACACATGTGGATTTTTACATATATATGCCGAGTTTTCGGATAAAGAGTCAATGATTGTCATCGAGCTCCCCGATTCCCCTGAATAAGCAATATACATGCTCAGTACCAATATAAGGGTTGATCAAGCCCCCAGGTCTCTGAGATATAAAATGCGGGATAAGAAATGTATGATGCAAAATGAATAACATGAAACAAAAAAGTGAAGAGGAGTCGACATGGCGAGAGCCGGTGCGACAGATGTCGACTTAGGTATAAGTGGCGAGGGCCAGTGCGACAAAAATTCGACTTATGTATGTTAGATGGCGAAAGCCGGCGCGACGAATGTCGGTTTATATATATATGTGTGTGTGTGTGTGTGTGTGTGTGTGTGCGTGTGTGTGTGTGTGTTTGTTAATATGGCGAAAGCCAGTGCAACATGTGTCGACTTGGATAAATGTACAGTAATGTTCATGTTCTACTCGAGTGTAATATGGATGAAGTTGTGCGATGTTCCACGGCCTGGGAGTCTCCTCCATGCATGTGCACGTGTCTGCCTTCTCACGTATATCAACCAGGTAGTAGGATCCATTGTACAGGTTTTTAATAACCACAAACGGTCCTTCCCAAGGAGAGGATAACTTGTGCATTCCATCTTTTTTCTGTATAAGTTGGAGCACTAAATCACCTTCCTAGAAAGTCTGACTTCTGATGCGGCGGCTATGATAGCGTCGCAGATCTTGTTGGTAAATAGCCGACTGAGCTGCGGCTAAATCTCATTTTTCATCGAGAATATCCAAGGAATCTTGCCTTGCTTTCTCGTTTTTTGGCTTCTACATATGCGGTGACTCTTGGTGTGTCGTGACGTATGTCACTTGGGAGAACGGCTTCCGCTCCATAGACTAGGAAGAAGGGCGTATAGCCTGTCGACCAGTTAGGAGTCGTCCTGATGCTCCACAATACTGAGGGTAACTCCTCCTCCCAGCAACCCGACGTCTTTTTCAAGGAAACAATGAGTCGGAGTTTGATGCCTCGAAGCAACTCTTGGTTGGCTCTCTCGGCTTGTCCGTTGGACTGTGGGTGAGCCACTGATGCAAGGTCGAGTCAGATGTGCTCGTTCTGGCAGAATCGCTGCATAACCCCTTCTGATAGGTTAGAACCGTTATCAGTGATGATACTATGGGGGTAGCCGAATGTGTATATGATCTTTTTCAAGAATTTCAGTGTTGTCGCAGCGTCACATTTGTTGACCGGCTCTGCCTCGACCCATTTGGTAAATTTATCCACTGCCACCAATATGTGGGTATTCTTGTTGGCTGACCTTTTGAAAGGTCCCACCATATCAAGCCCCCATACCGCAAAGGGCCAAGTGATAGGGATCATCCTGAGTTCTTGAGCCGGTACGTGAGCTTTTTTTGCATAGCGCTGACATCAATCACATTTCTTGACTATGTCCTCTGCATCTGCATGTGCTGTGAGACAGTAGAAGCCATGCCGAAAGGCTTTAGCTACAAGCGAACGAGAATCAGCATGGTGTCCGCAATCTCCAGAGTGTATTTCATTGAGGATGGCTCTACCTTTTTCTGGTGAGACACATCTCTAGAAGACATATGCGGCACTCCGCCGATGTAACTCACCATTGATGAGTACAAAAGATTGCCTTTTCCTGACAATTTTTCTGGCCAAAATCTCATCTTGAGGAAGGATTACCCGAGTCTTGTAATCCAAGTAAGGTACGACCCATGAGGGTGTATCATGAATTGCAGCAACCAAAGACGGCTCTGGATCCGGATCTGCTATGTCTTGATCTGTTGGTGGTTGTACAGACGGTTTTGTTAGGACATCCAGGAATACGTTTGGAGGGACCGGCTTTCGCTGAGAGCCGAGTCGGGACAGAGCATCTGCTGCTTCGTTTTCCCTATGGTCCACATGATCCACCTGGTATCCAACGAAAAATTCGGCTTGTCTTTGCACTTCTCGTCGATAAGCTGCCATTATGGGATTCTTGGAATCCCATTTTCCTGACACTTGTTGAGAAACGAGATCAGAGTCGCCATAGCATTGGATCCAACTTATGCTCATCTCACGACCCAGCCGTAGCCATGAAGTAAGGCTTCATATTCTGCGGCATTGTTGGTGCAAGTGAACTGCAACTGCAGAACGTAGCAGAATTTCTCCCCTTTAGGTGAGGTAAGGACCACGCCGGCTCCTGACCCTTGGATCCGTTGACTTCCATCGAAGTGCATCGTCCAATATTTGGTGACCGGCTTCTCCGGAGATGTTTGGATTTCCGTCCAGTCATTGATGAAGTCGGCTAACGCCTGGGATTTGATGGCCGTTCGAGGTTTATATTTGATGTGATAAGCCCCCAACTCTATGGCCCACTTTGCAATCCTTCCCGTGGCTTCCCGAGTGTGGATGATATCTGCAAGTGGTGCTGAGATGGCTACAGTTATAGGGTCCTCCTTAAAATAGTGTTTAAGTTTCCGACTCGCCATGAATTGTTGGGACCCGGAGTTAGCGTATGCAAGACTCGATACAACACAATCATATGGAGAGCCGAGAACCGTACCCACTTGTCTAAGAAGACAAGGCCAAGCACATAACGTTCTCAAAAAGCATCAAACGTGAGGGGCATCCCATCCAGGACGGATGATCAACTGAAATGGGTCCTCATCGTCCGCACACAAGTCTAAATGATATGGGTGGTGAACTCCCATACTCATAGACAAGTCGCCTCAACCATACTATCGATTGTATTATAACCCTTACATAGACTTACTCCAGCCCGATCATTTAGTCGGGGTCTAGGGCGGGCTGGATCATACATCAAAGTGTGCACGTGACAGAGTCACGAGCAATCGCATCGCGATGCCCCAAGCTGCGCACATCTAAGGGCCACTTGGTGTATAAAAGACCGCCAGCCAGATCACAACCAAGGTCTCGAAAACCCATACTAAGACATGCATGTTATAATCATACACGCAGCACACATGTCTAGTATGAACAGCAGGTATCATTGCAATTCTCTACAAAGTATACAACTTTATTGATAACTCTTATAGAGGGCACACAGAGATCACAAGTCTGTGATCCAACATTACATCAAACATGCGGAAGCAAAGTAGGTCTGAGTACAGACAAGTTTAACAAATGGCTTAGAGAAGCCTTATTTATAAACAAGCCCTTCCACGAGGGAACCAGTCTGCTGACTGGGACTACACTAGCTTGGTCTTCAGTCGTCGATCTCGAGGAAGAATCCACCTTCGGGGTCAGTGGGTTCATATAAAACATAGAATAAGCAAACGTGAGTTCAAAGTCGTACTCAGCAAGACTTACGTAGGAACTATACTACTCATGCACATGTATCAAGGTAAAGGGAGGTGGGGTTCATAAGCAGAAGTGCCAGCTTTGACTTGGCTAGTCCTGAACTACGAGTACCAGACTTAAGGTAATAAGCGTACACGAGTCCACTACATGTCTCCAACCAATTACACCACTATGTTGCCTTCCTCGACTCCCCACGAGAAAGCACGCCATAGCACTCACACTTATCTTGGCAAGTTTTATAAGTATCCATTGAAGTTATCTAATAATCGAGCACAGCTTTCCAAGTAGTCCCTTACCACGGACGCGGCTATTCGAATAGTTTATTAACCCTGCAGGGGTGTACTGCTACACACATGAAACTATTAGTTACCGTCGGGATCTCTTCACCCTTCAAGCGGGTGTCGGCGAGGATAAATTTCCACAACTTTTACCTCACAGCCAACTCAAATACAATGGAGATGCCTATCTGGGCTGGAGTCCACATCGTGAACCCGGCCGGTTTACCGATGTGGTCCCAGAAGATGTGTGCCAGGTCCCAAGCCGGTCTGAATAGCCGTTCTTCCACTTCGCAGACCGTGCCACAGACCTACCAGAACTCCGAACTACTGCGACTCATTGAACTGAGAAGGGGTGAGTTAGTAGTTTGAGCGGGGGTCCATGTGCCCAACATGTGGTAGTACTCTTCGTCTTGGATCACCACACAAGAACTCGGGCTTAAGGCAGTGTTCAACGAGACAACCCACTGTGTACTCCTACACAGCCTCTCATCGTTCACCTTGTATTAGGGTAGATTCACCAACACATTTCCACCATCATCAACATGATCACTACCATCCCGACTCACAAAAGAGTAACCTCATTGTATCTCTAAGCATGCAATAAGCTTTAACAGTTGCAGGGGCCACATGATATCAACCAACTCCTACATTTGCTAGGATTGTGGTTTGCTTAATACTGTGACAAATGATAGGTCATGCAAAGGAATGGGTTCATCTATGCGGTAGAAACGTAGCATGGTAATCATCCTAAACAATGCATAAGCGAGACTGAGAGGGAAGTGGGATTTTATCGACATGATCAATGGGGCTTTGCTTGCCTTGCTAACGAGGTTCAGTATCGGGGTCTTCAACGAACGGGGTGGCCTCCGGTTCCGGCTCCACTTCTATCCGGACAAACAAAGCATGAAGTAGCAATCAATATGAATGCAATGCTCAAGCACATGATCAAATTTTATAACATGGTGATGGGTGTTGATGTGTTGCCAATTCCATTTAAATGGAGTGTATTGCATTTGAAATGCAAATTCAAACTCCATTAGATTTATCGATGAATTTCAAATGCATTTGAATCCATGAATGTTCATTTGAAATGGTTGATCATGAATTGATGTTGTAAAGGTGAGGTAAAGTCTCTTATGTGTGGATGAAACCATTTAAAAGAAGTGTGTTGCAAAGTCATTTGCAAAATCACTCCAAATTTGAATTCAAAAGAATTTCATATGCATGTTTGCTACTGTTCACCCATTTTAAAATGGTCAAACATAGAAACAAGTTGCATATTCAGAATCCTTGTATTTTTCTGATAATTTTAGACATATTATTTGTCCAATTTGGAGTTAAAATGATTTTTTATGATTTTCCAAAGTTTATAGTCTTTTTTGCCTTTTTCTGAATTAAATAAATTGATTTAACCAATTATGGCGTCATGCTGACGCAGGGCTGACGTGGGGGGCTGCTGACAGGTGGGGCCACCATGTCAGTGGCTAAGTTAATTAACCCGGTTAGTTTAAACTAACTAGGGGATTAGAGGGGCAGGGGGCCACTTTCATAGACTCAGGGGGATTAGTGGCGTGGTTAGCTTAGCCCTAATGGTGGGGTTGTCGCCGGCGACACTGTGCTCGCCGGAGCTTCGCCGGAAACACATTTCAGGGCACGGGGAAGGAAACTGGAGGCACGGGCGTGTAGCCCGCGACCACGCGCATCTGCTGGAGCGGCTGGGGGCACGGGGAGGTCCCGGGCAATGGCTACGACGAAGGGCACGGCGGCCGGTCTCTGTCCACGGCGATATGGCGATACGCGGCTCGAAAAGAAGAACGTGGAGGGGGAAACAGAGCGCAAAGCTCACCAGAGCTCGATGGCAACAACGAAGAGGTCGGAGGGGGCTCGGCGGTGAGTAATTTCTCGCCGGAGTCGATGGCGGACGGCGGTGGGGAATCGAAGGCGACGTCTGCTCCAGGGACTCTGGGCTCGATTGGATGCGCGGGACGACGAAGATGGCGGCGCCAGTGCTTCTGGACACGGTGTCTCGGCTTCTTGGCGTCGATGGCTACGCTGGTGCAGCGGCGTGCTCCGACGTGAGCTTCGGGCGGCAAAGAAAACGGCGAGGGGAGATGAGGGAAGCGAGCTCCGAGAGGGGGAAAGGAAGCGGGGGGCTTCTGGCTGCTGCGTGGCGCCAGGAGAGGGCAGGGGAGGGCCTAGAAGGCCCTCGTCGTCACGGTGGCGTCGCCGGCTCCCTCCCAGCTCGCCACCGAGCTGGTTGAGGAAGACGACAAGGGGGATGGGTAGTGGGCTGGGCCAGGGGGAAACAAGTTGGGCCCAAAACAGGTAAGGCCCATTCCTCTATTCTTCTGTTTTTCTTTTTATTTCTTCTGCAATTTTGTTTTGCTTCAATAATTAAAATATCAAAGCATTTTTTAAAATCCCCAAAACTTTTATGTGGGCTTAGGGTTCATGCCACTAGCCACTCACAAGTTTTGGTGACTTTTGAAATTCAAACATTTTGAATTTAAATTCAAATTGGAGTTTAATTTAATTTCCAAGCCCTATTTAGAATTTTTGACAAATCTTGGTGCATGCAGTGGGACCCACTTCACTTTATAAGTGATCATGCATATTTATAAGACTTTTCAAAAATAACAGAGCAATTTTTGGAAGCAATTTTTGTCTGGCCATTTAATTAAATTCTTTAGGGCTTTTCTTTTCCCCATTTTTGAATTTCTTTTGAAATTTTTAACATGAAGCAAAGTGACTTGCTATTCTAGCACATACCTAACTTGGGGTTGTGACAACTCGCCCCCACTCAAAAGAATCTCGTCCCGAGATTCAGAAGTTTGCGGGAGGAAGGAGGGGTACTCGGCACTGAGACAGTCTTCTCTTTCCCACGTGGCTTCTCTCTCAGAGTGGTGTGACCATTGTAGTTTGAGGAACTTGATCTTCTGACGACGAGTGACACGCTCTGCTGAATCAAGAATAAGAACAGGGTACTCTCGATAAGAAAGGTCATCTTTGAGATCAAGCGTTTCATGGTCCACTTCGCGGATGGGGTCCTTGAAGCAACGCCTGAGTTGTGACACATGGAATACATCATGTACTCGGGAAAGGTGCGGGGGTAGTTCAAGTTGGTAGGCAACTTCTCCATGTTTAGCAAGAATGCGGAAAGGTCCAATGTAACGTGGGGCCAACTTGCCTTTGATACCGAATCGTTGGGTTCCCTTCAGAGGAGTAAGCCTAAGGTAAGCCTTCTCATCCAGATTGTAGCTCTCTTGCCTATGATGACGATCATAGTAGCTTTTCTGACGAGACAGGGCTGCTTTCAATTGATCACGAACAATGCGAACTTGCTCTTCTGCTTCCATGATCATATCCGGTCCAAAGAATTGTCTTTCACCGGTTTCTGACCAGTTTAGGGGTGTTCGACATCGTCGTCCATAAAGGAGTTCAAAAGGAGCCATGTTCAGACTAGATTGGAAACTATTGTTATAAGCAAATTTGGCGAATGGCAGAGACTTTTCCCAATTCTTTCCGAATAAGATAACACAAGCTCTGAGCATGTCTTCAAGAATTTGGTTAACCCTTTCGACTTGACCACTAGACTGAGGATGGAAAGATGTACTAAAGGAGAGATGAGTTCCCATAACATTCTGAAAGCTTCCCCTGAATCTAGAGGTGAAAAGGCTACCACGATCAGAATTGATTTCCAAAGGAACACCATGAAGAGACACAATTCTAGAGACATACAAGTCCGCTAACTGGCTAGCAATTATAGACTCGCGAACTGGAAGGAAGTGAGCAACTTTGGAAAGTCTATCCACAACAACGAAGATGGCATCATTTCCTTTCTCGGTTTTTGGAAAGCCAGTGATGAAGCCCATACCGACTTTGTCCCATTTCCACTTTGGAATAGGCAAAGGTTGAAGAGTGCCAGCAGGTTTTTGGTGTTCAGCCTTAATGCGACGACAAACATCACATTCGGCAACATACTGAGCAATTTTTCGTTTCATCCTAGTCCACCAAAATCTCTGGCGTAGGTCTCGGTACATCTTTGTGCTACCAGGATGAATCGAAAGGGGTGTATCATGAGATTCTTTGAGGATTAGCCTCCTAAGATTGTGTTTTCGTGGTACAACCAATCGAGTGCCAAACAAAACGACACCTTGATCATTTATGGAGAAACATTTAGCAACTCCGCTAGCAATGTTCTTCTTGATCTCTCGAATACCACTATCACGTTTCTGGGAGGCTATGATTTTATCCTCAAGGGTTGGTTTCTCCACCAAGGTAGAAAGATAGCCATGAGGAATAATCTCAATATTGAGCTTGCGAAATTTCTCATGAAGAAGTGGTTGATACTGTTGTAACATGAGGTTGTTACAATACGACTTACGACTTAGTGCATCAGCCATGACATTGGCTTTGCCTGGGGTGTAAGAAATTCCTAAGTCATAATCTTTTATCAACTCTATCCAGCATCTTTGCCTGAGATTAAGATCTGGCTGGGTGAATATATATTTGAGGCTTTGGTGGTCGGAATAGATCTCACAACGATTACCAAGGAGGTAATGTCGCCAAGTTGTCAGGGCATGAACTACGGCCGTGAGTTCAAGATCATGGGTAGGATAGTTCTCTTCATGTGGACGCAACTGGCGTGAAGCATAAGCTACCACATGTCTATCTTGCATAAGTATGCATCCTAACCCTTGCCGTGAGGCGTCACAAAAGATCTCGAAATCCTTATTGTTGTCTGGAGGCACAAGTACGGGTGCAGAAGTCAATCTTCTTTTTAGCTCTTGAAAGATTTCCTCGCACTTGGGTGTCCATTGGAATTTCTTATATTTATTGAGGAGTTCAGTTAGAGGCTTTGAAACTTTAGAAAAGTTCTCGACGAAGCGGCGGCAATAGCTTGCTAGGCCAAGAAAACTCCTAACTTGCTTAACCGATTCAGGTGGAGTCCAGTCAAGGACGGCCTGAACTCTCTCGGGATTGATAGCAATGCCTTTTGCATAAATCACGTGGCCTAAGTAGGTCACTTCTGGTAGCCAAAATTCACACTTGGAGAATTTAGCATACATGCGATGCTCTCTAAGTTTCATCAATACCAGCCTAAGATGTTCGGCATGTTCTTCTTCGTTCTTCGAGTAGATGAGAATGACATCAAGATAAACTACAAAAAATTTATCTAGGTACTCCATGAAGATCGAATTCATCATGCGCGAGAAAGTGGCGGGGGCATTGGTTAAACCAAAGGACATGACGGTGTACTCGTAAAGACTATAACGAGTAGTAAAAGCCGTTTTGGGAATGTCCTCGTTTCTGATTTTGATTTGATGATAACCTAATCTCAAATCCATCTTGGAGAAGACAGAGGATCCAGCAAGTTGATCATAAAGATCATTGATCCTGGGCAGTGGGTACTTGTTCTTTATCTTCGCTAGATTTAGCGGGCGATAGTCTACGCACATCCTTTCTGTTCCATCTTTCTTCGTTACGAACAGAACGGGGCAACCCCATGGCGATGAGCTAGGGCGGATGAAGCCTTTTGCCAACAAAGCTTCAAGTTGGATTTTAATCTCAGCTAACTCACGTGGGGCCATTTTGTATGGGCGTCTGGAAATTGGTGCGGTTCCTGGCATAAGATCCACTATGAACTCTACACATCTGTCGAGTGGCATGCCCGGCAGCTCTTCAGGAAAGACATCCGGGAAGTCACGAACCACCGGAACATCTTCAAGGTCGGGAAGAGGAAGCACATTCAAAGAATGCATCTGGGTTCTTGTTCTTGGTGAGGAGTAATCTATTGTCTGTCCTGAAGGATGTGTAAGTCTAACTGACTTGGCTTTACAATCAAGAAAAGCATTTTGTCTTGATAACCAATCCATACCAGGATGACATCAATGTCTGAAGACTTGAGGGCTATGAGTGAAGCAAGGAATACTAAACCCTCAATTGCAATTTGATTGCCATGTCTTACTCTATTAGTTTGCCACTTGGAACCAGGAGTTTGAATGATCATTGGGGTGAACATTTCATCAAAGGATATCTCATGCCGAAGTGCATAACTCTCCGACATGAATGAGTGAGATGCTCCTGGATCGAAAAGGACAGAAGTGGGAACATGATTGACTGGGAGCGTACCAAGAATGACGTCAGAAGTACCATCAGTTTCCTCAGCTGAGATTTGGTTCACACATCCAATATTTGCGGAAGTGGAAGGCTTGGCGGTGGAAACCTTTGGGGGTGGCTTGGCACTAACATTGGGGTTCCCTTTGGCATGGTGTAGAGCATTCTGACTTATGGGACAATCACGAGAATAGTGACCAGGCTGGCCACACCTGAAGCAAGCTCCGAAGATAGTGTGGGGAGCTGGGTTGTTTGGTGGAGCTGGTGGACGAGGCGGCACAAGGGATGGCCTCGGTGGGTTGTTTTGGTGGAACAAACTGTCAGGAATCCAGATCATGCGCTTCTGAGGGCGTGAACTGGAAGAAGGGGCAAGCTCAATAGCATGCTTGCGAGACTTCTCGAAAACTTCATTGCCATGCTCAGCTCTGAAGGATCTGTTAACTAAATCCTCAAAGGTGGCAAACTCAAGGAGGTTGAGATCATGACGAAGGATGGGGCTAAGTCCCTTGCGGAACCTTGCCTGCTTTCTGGCATCGGTGGTGATCTCATCTTGGGCATAACGAGCAAGACGGTTGAACCGCCTCACATACTCATGAATGGACATCTCTCCTTGATTCAGATTGCAGAACTCTTCCTTCTTGCGCTCCATCAACTCATCCAGAATGTGGTACCCTCAAAAGGCAACACAGAACTCCTGCCAAGTTACTACGTGACCATCTGGCTGCATATCAACATATTTCTCCCACCGCTGAAGAGCAGCACCTTCGAAGAAGTATACCGCGAAAATAACTCGGTCATCGGGAGCAACATGTGTTGTATCAAGCTTACGCTCGATGGAACGGAGCCAATCATCAGCTTCGAGGGGCTCAGAAGAACATCGGAATACCGGTGGCTTGAGGAGGATGAAGTCCTGAATGCTGACCACCACATTACGATGATGGGCGGTATTCTGCTCGATGAGCTCCAAAAGGCGTGTTTGATCACGTCTATTCCGCTCGTCTTCCATCATGATTTCCGCCGCAGAAGGCGGTGGTGGAGGTACATCATCATTTCGATTCTGAACACGATCTCGATTCCGAAGAACAGCACTACGAGTTCCACCTGACATCCTGTGTGATAAAAATCAACAATCAGAACAGGTTGTACGATGGAGGCAAGGATAAAAGGATATGATTTAGGTGGAAAAGATAATAATGCGAAGGCAATGATTCATCGAGACACGGAATAAATTCGGCAGCATAACGGCTGTAATTGCAAGAGAAAACAACTTTCTTACAACATAGAAACAGCACTTACATACGATGTAAGAAATCATGAAGAACAACTACTCTAGCAAACCGAACACAACTTTCCTACGGCTACAAGGAAGCAAACAACGAGATGTTCTAGTAAGACATAGATGACCCTAGTCCTATTTTCCCGTAGAACAAGATGAGGGTGACTCATAACTCAGAACGATGAAGGTAGGGAGAAAAAAGAAGCCTTACGTTGTTCCCTTATATACCCAGAGTAACTATATAACTATAGCAATCTAGACACGACTTCGGCCAAGGCTGATAATCCTACAGTCAGTCCTGCTCTGATACCAAGTCTGTCGGGACCCGGGGTTAGCGTATGCAAGACTCGCTACAACATAATCATATGGAGAGCCGAGAACTGTACCCACTTGTCTAAGCAGACAAGGCCAAGCACAGAACGTTCTCGAAAAGCATCGAACGTGAGGGGCATCCCATCCAGGACGGATGATCAACTGAAATGGGTCCTCATCGTCCGCACACAAGTCTAAATGATATGGGTGGTGAACTCCCATACTCATAGACAAGTCGCCTCAACCATACTATCGATTGTATTATAACCCTTACATAGACTTACTCCAGCCCGATCATTTAGTCGGGGTCTAGGGCGGGCTGGATCATACATCAAAGTGTGCACGTGACAGAGTCACGAGCAATCGCATCGCGATGCCCCAAGCTGCGCACATCTAAGGGCCACTTGGTGTATAAAAGACCGCCAGCCAGATCACAACCAAGGTCTCGAAAACCCATACTAAGACATGCATGTTATAATCATACACGCAGCACACATGTCTAGTATGAACAGCAGGTATCATTGCAATTCTCTACAAAGTATACAACTTTATTGATAACTCTTATAGAGGGCACACAGAGATCACAAGTCTGTGATCCAACATTACATCAAACATGCGGAAGCAAAGTAGGTCTGAGTACAGACAAGTTTAACAAATGGCTTAGAGAAGCCTTATTTATAAACAAGCCCTTCCACGAGGGAACCAGTCTGCTGACTGGGACTACACTAGCTTGGTCTTCAGTCGTCGATCTCGAGGAAGAATACACCTTCGGGGTCTATGGGTTCATCTAAAACATAGAATAAGAAAACGTGAGTACAAAGTCGTACTCAGCAAGAGTTACGTAGGAACTATACTACTCATGCACATATATCAAGGTAAAGGGAGGTGGGGTTCATAAGCAGAAGTGCCAGCTTTGACTTGGCTAGTCCTGAACTACGAGTACCAGACTTGAGGTAAGAAGCGTACACGAGTCCACTACATGTCTCCAACCAATTACACCACTATGTTGCCTTCCTCGACTCCCCACGAGAAAGCACGCCATAGCACTCACGCTTATCTTGGCAAGTTTTATAAGTATCCATTGAAGTTGTCTAATAATCGAGCACAGCTTTCCAAGTAGTCCCTTACCGCGGACGCGGCTATTCGAATAGTTTATTAACCCTGCAGGGGTATACTGCTACACACATGAAACTATCAGTTACCGTCGGGATCTCGTCACCCTTCAAGCGGGTGTCGGCGAGGATAAATTTCCACAACGTTTGCCTCACAACCAACTCAAATACAATGGAGACGCCTATCTGGGCTGGAGTCCACATCGTGAACCCGGCCGGTTTACCGATGTGGTCCCAGAAGATGTGTGCAGGGTCCCAAGCCGGTTTGAATAGCCGTTCTTCCACTTCACAGACTGTGCCATAGACCTTCCAGAACTACGAGTACCAGACTTAAGGTAATAAGCGTACACGAGTCCACTACATGTCTCCAACCAATTACACCACTATGTTGCCTTCCTCGACTCCCCACGAGAAAGCACGCCATAGCACTCACACTTATCTTGGCAAGTTTTATAAGTATCCATTGAAGTTATCTAATAATCGAGCACAGCTTTCCAAGTAGTCCCTTACCACGGACGCGGCTATTCGAATAGTTTATTAACCCTGCAGGGGTGTACTGCTACACACATGAAACTATTAGTTACCGTCGGGATCTCTTCACCCTTCAAGCGGGTGTCGGCGAGGATAAATTTCCACAACTTTTACCTCACAGCCAACTCAAATACAATGGAGATGCCTATCTGGGCTGGAGTCCACATCGTGAACCCGGCCGGTTTACCGATGTGGTCCCAGAAGATGTGTGCCGGGTCCCAAGCCGGTCTGAATAGCCGTTCTTCCACTTCGCAGACCGTGCCACAGACCTACCAGAACTTCGAACTACTGCGACTCATTGAACTGAGAAGGGGTGAGTTAGTAGGTTGAGCGGGGGTCCATGTGCCCAACATGTGGTAGTACTCTTTGCCTTGGATCACCACACAAGAACTCGGGCTTAAGGCGGTGTTCAACAAGACAACCCACTGTGTACTCCTACACAGCCTCTCATCGTTCACCTTGTATTAGGGTAGATTCACCAACACATTTCCACCATCATCAACATGATCACTACCATCCCGACTCACAAAAGAGTAACCTCATTGTATCTCTAAGCATGCAATAAGCTTTAATAGTTGCAGGGGACACATGATATCAACCAACTCCTACATTTGCTAGGATTGTGGTTTGCTTAATACTGTGACAAATGATAGGTCATGCAAAGGAATGGGTTCATCTATGCGCTAGAAATGTAGCATGGTACTAATCCTAAACAATGCATAAGCGATACTGAGAGGGAAGTGGGATTTTATCGACATGATCAATGGGGCTTTGCTTGCCTTGCTGATGAGGTTCAGTATTGGGGTCTTCAACGAAGGGGGTGGCCTCCGGTTCCGGCTCCACTTCTATCCGGACAAACAAAGCATGAAGTAGAAATCAATATGAATGCAATGCTCAAGCACATGATCAAATGTTATAACATGGTGTAAGGGTGCTGATGTGTTGCCAATTCCATTTAAATGGAGTGTATTGCATTTGAAATGCAAATTCAAACTCCATTAGATTTATCGATGAATTTCAAATGCATTTGAATCCATGAATGTTCATTTGAAATGGTTGATCATGAATTGATGTTGTAAAGGTGGGGTAAAGTCTCTGATGTGTGGATGAAACCGTTTAAAAGAAGTGTGTTGCAAAGTCATTTGCAAAATCACTCCAAATTTGAATTCAAAAGAATTCCATATGCATGTTTGCTACTGTTCACCCATTTTAAAATGGTCAAACATAGAAACAAGTTGCATATTCAGAATCCTTGTATTTTTCTGATAATTTTAGACATATTATTTGTCCAATTTGGAGTTAAAATGAATTTTTATGATTTTCCAAAGTTTATAGTCTTTTCTGCCTTTTTCTGAATTAAATAAATTGATTTAACCAATTATGGGGCGCAGGGATGACGTGGGGGGCTACTGATAGGTGGGGCCACCATGTCAGTGGCTAAGTTAATTAACCCGGTTAGTTTAAACTAACCAGGGGGATTAGAGGGGTAGGGGCCCACTGTCATAGACTCAGGGGGATTAGTGGTGTGGTTAGCTTAGCCCTAATGGCGGGGTTGTCGCCGGCGACACTGTGCTCGCCGGAGCTTCGCCGGAAACACGTTTCAGGGCACGGGGAAGGAAACTGGAGGCACGGGCGTGTAGCCCGCGACCACACGCATCTGCTGGAGCGACTGGGGGGCACGGGGAGGTCCCGGGCCATGGCTACGAAGGGCGAGGCGGCCGGTCTCTGTCCACGGCGACATGGCGATACGCGGCTCGAAAAGAAGAACGTGGAGGGGGAAACAGAGCGCAAAGCTCACCGGAGCTTGATGGCAACGACGAAGAGGTCGGAGGGGGCTCGGCGGTGAGTAATTTCTCGCCGGAGTCGATGGCGGACGGTGGTGGGGAATCGAAGGCGACGTCTGCTCCAGGGACTCTGGGGCTCGATTGGATGTGCGGGACGACGAAGACGACGGCGCCAGTGCTTCTGGACACGGTGGCTCGGCTTCTCGGCGTCGATGGCTACGCTGGTGCGGCGGCGTGCTCCGACGTGAGCTTCGGGTGGCGAAGAAAACGGCGAGGGGAGATGAGGGAAGCGAGCTCCGAGAGGGGGAAAGGAAGCGGGGGGCTTCTGGTTGTTGCGTTGCGCCAGGAGAGGGCAGGGGAGGGCCTAGAAGGCCCTCGTCGTCGCGGTGGCGTCGCCGGCTCCCTCCCAGCTCGCCACCGAGCTGGTTGAGGAAGACGACAAGGGGGCTGGGTGGTGGGCTGGGCCAGCTGGGCAAGGGGGAAACAAGTTGGGCCCAAAACAGGTAAGGCCCATTCCTCTATTCTTCTGTTTTTCTTTTTATTTCTTCTGCAATTTTGTTTTGCTTCAATAATTAAAATATCAAAGCATTTTTAAAAATCCCCAAAACTTTTATGTGGGCTTAGGGTTCATGCCACTAGCCACTCACAAGTTTTGGTGACTTTTAAAATTCAAACAATTTGAATTTAATTCAAATTGGAGTTTAATTTAATTTCCAAGCCCTATTTAGAATTTTTGACAAATCTTGGTGCATGCAGTGGGACCCACTTCACTTTATAAGTGATCATGCATATTTATAAGACTTTTCAAAAATAACAGAGCAATTTTGGAAGCATTTTTGTCTGGCCATTTAATTAAATTCTTTAGGGCTTTTCTTTTCCCCATTTTTGAATTTCTTTTGAAATTTTTATCATGAAGCAAAGTGACTTGCTATTCTAGCACATACCTAACTTGGGGTTGTGACATGAATACACCAAGAACCAATTTCTGCCAATGAGGATAACGTTGCTTCGATGAAGTCAAGACCTCACTGACATAGTAAACTGGCCTTTGCAGGGGGTGCTCTTTGTCGGCTTCCATACGTTCAACAACAGCCATAGCGCTGACAGCTCGATTGTTGGCTGCGATATAAAGTAACATAGGTTCCTTTGGCTTGGGAGCCGCCAAGATTGGAGCCTGGGATAGCTGCTTCTTCAATGACTCTAGGGCCTGGTCGGCTTCATCATCCCAGACAAATGTTTCTGATTTCCTCAGAAGTCAGTACAGGGGGGTTGCCTTTTCCCCGAGCCGGCTTATAAACCGACTTAGCGCGGCTACACATCCTATGAGTCGTTGGACTCCCTTTACTGAGGTCGGCTTCTGAAGAGTCATGATAGCATTGATTTTCTCCAGGTTTGCCTCGATGCCTCTCTCTGATACTATGTATCCAAGGAGCTTACCTGCAGGTGCCCAAAGGTGCACTTGTCCGGGTTTTACTTCATCTGATACTTGCGCAGATTTTTGAAGGTTTCCTGTAGGTCACTAATGAGTGAGTCGGCCAATTGGGATTTGATCACTATATCATCCACATAAGCATGCATGTTGCTCCCAATCTACTCTTTGAGGCAACTCTGCATTGTTCGCTGATATGTGGCTCCTTCATTCTTAAGGCCGAAAGGCATAGAAGTGTAACAGTAGATCCCGAAGGGAGTGATGAAAGCCGTTTTCTCTTGATCCTCAAGGGCCATCTAGATCTGGTGATAACCAGAGTAGGCGTCAAGGAAACATAGGAGCTCACATCCCGCAGTCGAGTCTATGATCTGGTCAATACGAGGCAGCGCAAAGGGATCCTTCGGGCAGGCTTTATTTAAGTTAGTGTAGTCGATACACATACGCCAGGTCCCGTTCTTTTTCAAAACGAGGACCGGGTTTGCGAGCCATTCTGGATAGAAGACTTCCATAATGAACCCGGCGGCAAGGAGCCGGGCTATCTCTTCCCCAATAGAGTTTCTCCTTTCATCGTTGAAACGACGAAGGAATTGCTTGACCGGCTTCAGCTTTGGATCTATGTTTAGGTGGTGCTCAGCGAGTTCCCTCGGGACACCTGGCATATTAGAGGGTTTCCATGCAAAGATTTCCCGATTCTCACGGAGGAACTCGATGAGCATGCTTTCCTATTTATCAGATAACTCTGTCCCAATGATGAACTGCTGAGAAGAGTCTCCAGGGACAAAGTCAACTTTATTTGTATCCTGAGCCGGCTGGAAGTTGGGATTGTTGTCGGGAGTCGGTTTCTTCAGGATTGTGGGGTCTGCCGGGTCTACCTTTTCTTGGTATACTGACAAGTCCTCTTTGGCACGTGCCGACTCGGCGAATTTGACGTGTTGTTTGTCACACTCCACTGCCCTGGACCGATTTCCATCCACTGTGATCGGGCCATTAGGACCCGACATCTTTAGCTTTAAGTAGACATAACATTGCCGAGCCATGAATTTAGCGTAAGCTGGTCTGCCTAAAATGGCGTGATATGGGCTCTCGAGTTTTACCACTTCAAAGGGTATGAGCTCGGAGCGGAAATCTTCGGCGTTTCCAAAAGCCGTCTCCAGGTAGATCTTGCCTATCGGACGTGCCGACTTGCCTGGGACTATTCCGTGGAAAACAGTGTTGGAGGGTTGCATCTGTTTTTGGGTCAGCCCCATCCTGCGGAAAGTTTCGTAGTAAAGGATTGTGACGCCCCCAAAATCAGACCGTGTACAGTAATCATACACGCAAGGTACACGATCGAGATTAGGGACTCACGGTGAGATATCACAACACAACTCTACAAATAAAATAATACAAGCTGTTTAATAATGTCCAGGGGCCACAAGGGCTCGAATACAACAGCTCGAGAGCACAAAGTTAGCGGAAGCAAAAGTATCTGAGTACAGACACAAGAATACAAGGTTTCCTTAAGAAGGCTAGCACAAATAACAACAGATCGAAAAGGTGAGGCCTCCTGCCTGGGAACCTCCAAAATACTCCTGGTCAACGGGGAACTCGACGTCGTAGAAGGCATCGGGGATCTTCACTTTGCGGTGGCCGGCATTGGGGGTCTCCTGCTCCTGGACTCCAAGACTCCAACGTTGACTGCAGCGGCCGATCAGGCAAAACATATGTCGGGACCCGGGGTTAGCGTATGCAAGTCCAGCTAAGACATAGTCATATGGAGAGCCGAGAACCGTACCCACTTGTCTAAGCAGACAAGGCCAAGCACAGAACATTCTCGGAAAGCATCGTACGTGAGGGGTATCCCATCCAGGCCGGATGATCAACTGAGATGGGTCCTCATCGTCCGCACACAAGTCTAATGACATGGGTGGTGATCTCCCATATTCAAAGACAAGTCGCCTCAAGCATACTATCGACTATCTCATAACTCTTACATAGACTTACACCAGCCCGATCACTTAGTCGGGGTCTAGGGCGGGCTCGATCATACCACAAAGTGTGCACGAGACAGAGTCTCGAACAATCGCATCGCGATGCCCCAAGCTGCGCACATCTAAGGGCCACTTGGTGTATGAAAGACCGCCAGCCAGATCACAACTAAGGTCTCAAAAACCCATACAAAGACATGCATGTTATAAACATACACGCTGCACACATGCCATGTATGAACAGTAGGTATCATTGCAATTCTCTACAAAGTATACAATTTTATTGATAACTCTTATAGAGTGCACACAGAGATCACAAACATGTGATCCAACATTACAACACAAGCAGAAGCAAATTATGTCTGAGTACAGACAAGTTTAACAAACGGCTTAAGAAGCCTTATTAAAACATAAGCCCTCCACGAGGGAACCAGTCGTCTGACTGGGACTAGACTAGTTGATCTGAAGTCGTCCAGCTCGATGAAGAAGCCACCTTCGGGGTCAGTGGTATCATCTAAAACATAGATTAAACAAACGTGAGTACAAAGTCGTACTCAACAAGACTTACATAGGAGCTATACTACTCATGCACATGTATCAAGGTAAAGGGAGGTGGGGTTTCACTTGCAGAAATGCCAGCTTTGACTTGGCTAGTCCTGAACTACGAGTACCAGACTTGAGGTAAGAAACATACACGAGTCCACTACTTTCTCCAACCAATTACACCACTATGGTGCCTTCCTCGACTTCCCCACGAGAAAGCACACCATAGCACTCACACTTATCTTGGTGTGTTTTAGAAGTATCCAGTTCAAGTTATCTAATAATCAAGCGAAGCTTTCCAAGCAGTCCATAACCGCGGACGCGGCTATTCGAATAGTTTTGTTAACCCTGCAGGGGTGTACCGCTACACACACATGATCATCATTTACCGCCTTTGATCTCGACACCATTCAAGGGGTGCCAGCGAGGATGCTCACCACAACTGTTACCTCATAGCCGATCTAGTTCGAGAAAGCCGCCTACTTGGGTTGATCATGTCCGGTCCAAAGAATTTTCTTTCACCGGTTTCTGACCAGTTTAGTGGTGTTCGACATCGTCGTCCATATAGGAGTTCAAAAGGAGCCATTTTCAGACTAGATTGAAAACTATTGTTATAAGCAAATTCGGCAAATGGAAGAGACTTCTCCCAATTCTTTCCGAATGAGATAACACAAGCTCTGAGCATATCTTCAAGAATTTGGTTAACCCTTTCGACTTGACCGCTAGACTGAGGATGGAAAGCTGTACTAAAGGAGAGATGAGTTCCCATAGCATTCTGAAAGCTTCCCCAAAATCTAGAGGTAAAAAGGCTACCACGATCAGAATTGATTTCCAAAGGAACACCGTGAAGGGATACAATTCTAGAGATGTACAAGTCCGCTAACTGGCTAGCAGTTATAGACTCGCGAACTGGAAGGAAGTGAGCAACTTTGGAAAGCCTATCTATGACAACGAAGATGGCATTGTTTCCTTTCTGGGTTCTTGGAAAGCCGGTGATGAAGTCCATACCGACTTTGTCCCATTTCCACTCGGGAATAGACAAAGGTTGAAGTGTACCAGCAGGTCTTTGATGTTCTGCCTTAATGCGACGACAAACATCACATTCGGCAACAAATTGAGCAATGTCTCTCTTCATCCTAGTCCACCGAAATCTCTGGCGTAGATCTCGGTACATTTTCGTGCTACCGGGATGAATCGAGAGGGGTGTGTCATGGGCTTCTTTGAGGATGAGTTGCCTTAATTCCCTATTCTTAGGTATTACAAAACGATTTTCAAAGAATACCGTTCCCTTGCTATCTGTGGAGAAACATTTAGCAACTCCGCTAACAATATTCTCCTTGATTCGGCGAACACCTCATGCACGCCTTTGGGCAACTATGATTTGATCCTCAAGAGTTGGTTTCGCCACCAAGGTAGAAAGATAGCCATGAGGAACAATCTCAAGATTGAGCTTTCGAAAGTCCTCATGAAGAAGTGGTTGATACTGTTGTAACATGAGGTTGTTACAATACGACTTACGACATAGGGCATCAGCCATGACATTGGCTTTGCCTGGGGTGTAAGAAATTACTACGTCGTAATCTTTTATCAACTCAATCCAGCGTCTTTGCCTGAGATTAAGATCTGGCTGGGTGAAAATGTATTTGAGGCTTTGGTGGTCGGCATAAATCTCACAACGATTACCAAGGAGGTAATGTCGCCAAGTTGTTAGGGCATGAACTACGGCAGCGAGTTCAAGGTCATGGGTAGGATAGTTCTCTTCATGTGGCCGCAACTGGCGTGAAGCATAAGCTACCACATGTCGATCTTGCAGAAGTATGCATCCTAACCCTTGCCGTGATGCGTCACAATAGATCTCGAAATCCTTTTTGGTGTCTGGAGGTGCAAGTACGGGTGCAGAAGTGAATCTTCTTTTTAGCTCTTGAAAGCTTTCCTCGCACTTGGGAGTCCATAGGAATTTCTTATCTTTCTTGAGGAGTTCAGTTAGAGGCTTTGCAACTTTAGAAAAGTTCTCGACGAAGCGGCGGCAATAGCTGGCTAGGCTAAGAAAACTCCTAACTTGCTTAACCGATTTAGGTGGAGTCCAGTGAACGACGGCCTGAACTCTCTCGGGATTCACAGCAATGCCTTTTGCAGAAATCACGTGGCCTAAGTAGGTCACTTCTGGTAGCCAGAATTCACACTTGGAGAATTTAGCATACAGGCGATGCTCTCTAAGTTTCATCAATACCAGCCTTAAGTGTTCGGCATGTTCTTCTTCATTCTTCGAGTAGATGAGAATATCATCGAGATAAACCACAACAAATTTATCTAAGTACTCCATGAAGATCGAATTCATCATGCTTGAGAAAGTGGCGGGGGCATTGGTTAAACCAAAGTACATGACGTTGTACTCGTAAAGACCATAACGAGTAGTAAAAGCCGTTTTGGGAATGTCCTCGTTTCGGATTTTGATTTGATGATAACCTAATCTCAAATCCATCTTGGAGAAGACAGAGGATCCTGCAAGTTGATCATAAAGATCATTGATCCTGGGCAATGGGTACTTGTTCTTTATCGTCGCTAAATTTAGCGGGCGATAGTCTACGCACATCCTTTCTGTTCCATCTTTCTTCTTTACGAACAGAACGGGGCAACCCCATGGCGATGAGCTAGGGCGGATGAAGCCTTTTGCCAACGAAGCATCAAGTTGTATTTTAAGCTCAGCTAACTCACGTGGGGCCATTTTATATGGGCGTCTAGAAATTGGTGCGGTTCCTGGTACAAGATCCACTATAAACTCTACACATCTGTCGGGTGGCATGCCCGGCAGCTCTTCAGGAAAGACATCCGGGAAGTCACGAACCACCAGAATATCTTCAAGTTCGGGAAGGGGAAGTACATTCAAGGAATGCACTTGGTTTCTTGTTCTGGGTGAGGTGTAGTTGACGGTTTTGCCTGAAGGGTGAGTGAGTTTCACGGATTTGCCTTTGCAATCCAGGTAGGCATTATGTCTTGATAGCCAATCCATGCCAAGGATGACATCAATATCTGAAGACTTGAGGGCTATGAGTGAAGCAAGGAATACTAAACCCTCAATTGCAATTTGGTTTCCATGGCTTACTCTATTAGTTTGCCATCATGACCCTGGAGTTTGAATAATCATTGGAGTGGACAATTCAACAAAAGATAACTCATGACGAAGTGCATAACTTTCCGACATGAATGAATGAGATGCTCCTGGGTCGAGAAGAACGGAAGTAGGAACATAATTGACTGGGAGCGTACCAAGAATGACGTCAGTAGTGTCGTCAGTCTCTTCGGCGGCAATCTGGTTCACACATCCACGAGTGGCGGGAGGAGCGGGTTTGGCGGTGTAGACCTTCTGGGGTGGCTTGCCACGACCATTGTTTTTGCCTCCGGCACGGGGTGGAGCATTCTGATGCTGGATCTGGTTCTGGGGGCACTCACGAGAATAGTGGCCTGCCTGACCACACTTGTAACAGGCTCCGAAAACAGTGCGTGGAGCTGGGTTGTTTGGTGGAGCTGGGTGGAACTGGGTTGGTGGACGAGGCGCCACATAGGATGGCCTCGGTGGGTTGTTCTGGCGGAACATACTGTTGGGGATCCAGATCTTGCGCTTCTGGGAGCCAGAACTGGATGAACTGTCGTCTCTAGGGTGTTTGCAGAAATCGTTGGGGGTGTTCATGTCCTCGGCCTTGATGGCCTTGTTGACAAGGACCTGGAAGGTGGCAAAGTCATGCAGGTTGAGCTCACGACGAAGTCCAGAGTTGAGGCCACGACGGAACCTTTCTTGCTTCTTTGCGTCGGTGGAGACTTCTTCGGTAGCATAACGAGCAAGTCGGTTGAACTCACGACTAAACTCGTCAACAATCCTTCTGCCTTGGGTGAGGTTGCAGAACTCCTCACGCTTGCGGTCCATAAGACCCTTGGGAATGTGGTGCTCACGGAAGGAAGTGTAGAATTCATCCCAAGATGCGGGCGGTCCAACGGGACGCATATTCAGGAAGTTCTCCCACCAAGAGCTAGCTGCACCTTCAAGATGATAGGTGGCATAGCTGACCTTGTCGCCATTTGCAACATGGCCTGCTTGGAGCTTCCTCTCGATGCTGCGAAGCCAGTCATCGGCGTCAAGGGGCTCGGTGGAGTAACTGAAAACCGGGGGATGAAGTCGGATGAAGTCGTTTAGGGACACCAACTCGTTGCGCTGCTGAGTGGTGTTGTGGGCAATGACTTCCAGTAGATGGTGAGAGTCTCGGCGGTTCCTCTCAACCTCCATTAGAACCTGAGCCATCGTGGGTGGGGGTGGAAGGTTGCCTTCCTCCTGATCATTCCCACGACCCTGGTTACGACCAACCTGGCCACGGGTTCCTTGAGACATCCTAAAGGTGAAAAACCAAAGTCAAACAGAGTTGATTTGAAGAGTCTAAACAAGGTATTGAAGTACTGGAAGGATTACAGAGCAAAGGAAGTAATCATCTTGACAACATGGTGATAAAAGCATACAAGCCATATATTCACAAGCTGTCATACAAACCATACATCGTTTTAGTACAAGCACCAAGCTAATACAAACGTGATGAAGATGATACATCCTTCAGAGGCACTCTGACTTCCTATACATTATTTATCTAAGCCTCTGGAACTTAGACCCTTGCGTACAATACACTAAGATACTACTACATCCTCACTAAGTAAGACCACAGGCGGTCTCACTCATCTCCATCTCCATAGTAGTCCTCATAAAAGTTACCCGCGTATCCCGGTAGCTGAAGGTGACCATCGGAAAACACGGAGGCCTGTGGACCCTGATATCCATTTGGGCAAGGATGGGGCCTAGGTCCAGCGTAGGGTGGAAGAAAAGGACCACGGGGTGGAAAATGCCTCTAATCTCGGGCCAAGCCACTCGAGAAGGCATCTGTGTCCTCACAGGGTAGATAGCATCATACTCAACTGATCCCACGCTCACAAAGGGTGCCAAGAGTGTCAGTGGTCGATACAGACGAACACGAGTGGCGTGAAGCTCAAAACGAAGAGCGTGTGCATCACGATCTCGATCACTAGCAAACCTAGCAGTCACCTGAAGTGTTGGATCCTCTGCAGAGTGATCTGAGTAGAGTCCGGTGTAATATCCCTCTTATCCTGGAAGTGCAGCAGGGATATAGCGGAAAGAGGTCTCTCTCAGCAAAGTGTGCTCCTCTCTCAGTAGTGTCATACATGAGTATGCAGCATCCTGCACAGCCATGTTCTCGGTAATGCCAATGCCATGTCCAAAGTGGATAGGCTGAGTGACTCCAACGTGGTGCGGATAGATCCGAACAATGCAGTGGAACTGCGTCTGGTTGAAGTCGTGGAACTGCTCCTCGACGGTGTACTCAGGGTACCATCGATATCCCACATAGGACATCATCTCGATCAACGTGGCGGGATGGCCACGCACACCGAGGCACCTGGTCAAACGAACAATCTGCCGAGGGGGAAGATCTGCCATCTGAAACAGAAAGAAGGAGTTTGCAAATGGATCAGATTATGAGATAAACCTGGAATGACTCGGACAGCATAACGGCTGTAATTGTAAGAAATGAAAATTTCTTCCAATCATGAAAAACAGCACTTACATAATACGATGTAAGAAATCAGCATTACAACAATGCTAGGAAAACCGGACACAACTTTCCTATGGATATAAGGAAGCAAACAACGAGATGTTCTAATCAGACAGAGGAGAGCCTAGTCCTATCTTCCCGTAGAATAAGATGAGTTTGACTCAGAACTCAGAACGAAGGGGTAAGGAGAAAAAAGAAGCCTTACGTTGTTCCCTTATATATCCAGAGTAACTATATAACTATAGCAAGCTAGACTCGACTTCGGCCAAGGCTACTAGTCCTACAGTCAGTCCTACTCTGATACCAAGTCTGTCGGGACCCGGGGTTAGCGTATGCAAGTCTAGCTAAGACATAGTCATATGGAGAGCCGAGAACCGTACCCACTTGTCTAAGCAGACAAGGCCAAGCACAGAACATTCCCGGAAAGCATCGTACGTGAGGGGTATCCCATCCAGGCCGGATGATCAACTGAGATGGGTCCTCATCGTCCGCACACAAGTCTAATGATATGGGTGGTGATCTCCCATATTCAAAGACAAGTCGCCTCAACCATACTATCGACTATCTCATAAATCTTACATAGACTTACTCCAGCCCGATCACTTAGTCGGGGTCTAGGGCGGGCTCGATCATACCACAAAGTGTGCACGAGACAGAGTCTCGAACAATCGCATCGCGATGCCCCAAGCTGCGCACATCTAAGGGCCACTTGGTGTATGAAAGACCGCCAGCCAGATCACAACTAAGGTCTCGAAAACCCATACAAAGACATGCATGTTATAAACATACACGCTGCACACATGCCTTGTATGAACAGTAGGTATCATTGCAATTCTCTACAAAGTATACAATTTTATTGATAACTCTTATAGAGTGCACACAGAGATCACAAACATGTGATCCAACATTACAACACAAGCGAAAGCAAATTATGTCTGAGTACAGACAAGTTTAACAAATGGCTTAAGAAGCCTTATTAAAACATAAGCCCTCCACGAGGGAACCAGTCGTCTGACTGGGACTAGACTAGTTGATCTTCAGTCGTCCAGCTCGATGAAGAAGCCACCTTTGGGGTCAGTGGTATAATCTAAAACATAGATTAAGCAAACGTGAGTACAAAGTCGTACTCAGCAAGACTTACATAGGAGCTATACTACTCATGCACATGTATCAAGGTAAAGGGAGGTGGGGTTTCACTTGCAGAAATGCCAGCTTTGACTTGGCTAGTCCTGAAATACGAGTACCAGACTTGAGGTAAGAAACGTACAGGAGTCCACTACTTTCTCCAACCAATTACACCACTATGGTGCCTTCCTCAACTTCCCCACGAGAAAGCACGCAATAGCACTCACACTTATCTTGGTGTGTTTTAGAAGTATCCAGTTCAAGTTATCTAATAATCAAGCTAAGCTTTCCAAGCAGTCCATAACCGCAGACGCGTCTATTCGAATAGTTTTGTTAACCCTGCAGGGGTGTACCGCTACACACACATGATCATCATTTACCGCCTTTGATCACGACACCATTCAAGGGGTGCCAGCGAGGATGCTCACCACAACTGTTACCTCATAGCCGATCTAGTCCGAGAAAGCCGCCTACTTGGGTTGGCTACCACTATCGTGAACCCGGCCGGTTTACCGAAGTGGACCCAAGTGATGTGTGCGTGGTGCATAAGCCGGTCTCGGGTGAGCCGTTCTCTCACTTAGCATCCAGGCCACAGACCTACCAGAACTCCGAACTATTGCGACATCTGGACATCGAAAGGGATGAGTTAATAAGTTGAGAGGGGTCAGTGAGCCCAATGTGTGGTTGTACTCTTCATCTTGGATCACCACACAAGAACTCGGACTTAGGGCGGTGTTCAACGAGACAACCCACCGTGTACTCCTACACAGCCTCGCATCGTTCACCTTGTATTAGGGTCGATTCACCAACACTTTTCTACCATCATCAACATGATCACTACCATCCCGACTCACATAACATTATCATCATGGTATCACTCTAATCATGCAATAAGCAGTAACAATTGCAGGGGGCACATGATATCAATCAACTCCTACATTTGCTAGGATTGTGGTTTTGCCTACTACTGGGACAAATGATAGGTCATGCAAAGGAATGGGTTCATCTATGCGATAGAATCGTTATCATGGTGATCATCCTATACAATGCATAAGCGAGACATGAGAGGGAAGTGGGATTTTATCGACATGATCAATGGGGGTTTGCTTGCCTTGCTGACGAGGTTCGGGTTCGGGGTCTTCAACGAAGGGGGCAGCCTCCTGCTCCGGTTCCACCTCTACTCGACAAACAACAAACAAGGTACCAAAGTAAATACAATGCACAATCACATTATGGAAGTTTGAACCTTGATGTATATGCTTTGATGTGTGAAGCAATTCCATTTAAATGGAGTATATTGCAAATTGAATTGCAAATTCAAACTCCAATTTGAATTCACACTTGACCAAGTTACATGTGACATTTTTTTATCATTTTGAACCTTTTGGAAATGTGTATGATATGCCTCTGAAGTGTGGTTGAAATATAGCTTAATTCCATGGTTCAAGTTGCAAAATCATTTGAATTGAATTTGAATTAATTCCAAATAAATCAAATGACATATGCTACTGGTCCCATTTTAAAATCAACTCAAACATAGTTGAAAGTTGGATTTTTGGATATCTTATTTTCTCCTGATCAATTTCATATATTATTTGTCCAATTTGGAGTTGATATGAATTTTCTATGAATTTCCAAATTTTGGGATATTTTCTGGATTTTCTGGAATTTCTTTAATTCATTTCAATTTCTGGAAAAGGTTTACTGCGTCAGCACTGCGCCAGCATGGCGTCAGCAGGGGCTGACCAGTGGGACAACCCTGTCAGTGGGTCTGGGGTTAATCCCTGTTTAGTTTAAACTGACAGGGGGGTTAAGGGGTCCAGGGCCCACCTGTCATCGACTCCAGGGGGGCTTAGCGCGTGACTAGGGAAAAACCCACCGGCGTCTTGACGCCGGTGGCCTGGCCACGGCGGCGCCCTTGCCGGAATCGGCTAGAGGCCACGGGAGAGGAAACGGAGGGCATCGGCGTGCTCCTGGAGGTCGTCCGCGTCGAGAGGAAGCATCAGGGGGTCACGGGGAGGTCGGGAGCGACGACGGCGACGTGCTGGGCGGAAGCAGAACGACGGCGAGGTTGGGGGAAGAGGCTAGCGTGCACGGCTTGGGCTGATCTGGCGTGCGTTCGAAAGCTGGAACGTCCGCGAGTCAAACGCGCGCACTGGGGTGTCGTGAGGAGCACGAGAACGAGCTCTAGCTCAACCATGGCGGCGAGGAGCTCGGTTCTCATGGCGGATTTGGCTAGAGGGGCTACGGGGCGCTAGGAGCTTGGGGGAAAAACTTAGAAGCTCACCGCGGTTCGAATGGAAGCAACGGCAAGCTCGGGGAGGCTTCCACGACGGCGAATCGACGACGGCGAGCTCGCGGGTCCGGCGACTCCTCGATGAAGCTGGCGACGTCTGCTGAGGCGCTCGGGCTCGATTCATTGAGGGGAACGACGAAGACGCCTGCTGCGGTTCTTCTGGACACGGTGGCACGGCTCGGGGACGACGGTGGCTGCGTGGACTCGGCGGCTTGCTCCACGGCGATCCTCGGGCGGCGGCGAAATCGAGCACGGGAGGAGGAGGAGGAATCTCTGGAGGGGGGGAATGGATCAGGACGGGAGAGAGGCGTCTCCAGGCGCGAGAAGGGGGCACGGGGAGGCCTGGAAGGCGCTCGACGGTGACGTGTCGTCCACGGCTGGCTCGGTGGCATTCCACCGAGCAGCTTGGAGGCGCGGGGCGGGGAAGAAGACCCTGCTGCCCCTCTGGGCCGGGTGGGCTGGATGGGTCGGCTTCGCCTGGGCGTCTGGTAAGTCTTTCTGATTCCTTTTCTGTTTTTCTTTTCTGACATTTGTTGTGCTGTGCTAAAATAAATAGCTAGGCATTTTATTAAATGCTGAAAAAATTTATATGGCTTCATAATAATATAGACTAGCCACTTATAAAGTTTCAACATTTTTAACATTCAAATAATTTGAATCTTAACTCAAATAGGCGTTTTGAATTAATTCCAAGGCACTGTTTAAATATTTGAAAAATCTATGAGCATGGGATGGTTCCCACATCACTTGATATGTGATCACACTCATTTATAAGACTTTTCAAAAATCTAACATGAATTTTTGGAGAAGATTTTTATCTGGCCTTTTGAATTAATTCATCTGTGGGGGTTCCTTCTCCCATTTTGCTTTCGAATTTGATTTCAAAGATTTCTTTTGAAAATTTAACATGATGCAAGAGTACTGGCTAACCCTAGCACATTACCTAACAGAGGGTTCTGACAACTTGCCCCCACTCAAAATAATCTCGTCCCGAGATTCAGAAGTCTGCGGGAGGAAGGTGGGGTACTCGGCATTGAGACGGTCTTCTCTTTCCCACGTAGCTTCTCTTTCAGAGTGGTGTGACCATTGCACTTTCAGAAACCTAATCTTCTGACGACGAGTGACACGCTCTGCGGAATCAAGAATACGAACGGGGTATTCTCGATAAGAAAGGTCATCTTGGAGATCAAGCGTTTCATGGTCGACTTCGCGGATGGGGTCCTTGAAGCAACGCCTGAGTTGGGACACATGGAATACATCATGTACTCGGGAAAGGTGCGGGGGTAGTTCAAGTTGGTAGGCAACTTCTCCACGTTTAGCAATAATGCGGAAAGGTCCGATGTAACGTGGGGCCAACTTGCCTTTGATACCGAAACGTTGGGTTCCCTTCAGAGGAGTAACCCGAAGATAAGCCTTCTCATCCAGATTGTAGCTCTCTTGCCTATGATGACGATCATAGTAGCTTTTCTGACGAGACTGGGCTGCTTTCAATTGATTACGAACAATGCGAACTTGCTCTTTTGCTTCTTTGATCATGTCCGGTCCAAAGAATTGTCTTTCACCGGTTTCTGACCAGTTTAGTGGTGTTCGACATCGTCGTCCATATAGGAGTTCAAAAGGAGCCATGTTCAGACTAGATTGAAAACTATTGTTATAAGAAAATTCGGCAAATGGAAGAGACTTCTCCCAATTCTTTCCGAATGAGATAACACAAGCTCTGAGCATGTCTTCAAGAATTTGGTTAACCCTTTTGACTTGACCGCTAGACTGAGGATGGAAAGCTGTACTAAAGGAGAGATGAGTTCCCATAGCATTCTGAAAGCTTCCCCAAAATCTAGAGGTAAAAAGGCTACCACGATCAGAATTGATTTCCAAAGGAACACCGTGAAGGGATACAATTCTAGAGATGTACAAGTCCACTCACTGGCTAGCAGTTATAGACTCGCGAACCGGAAGGAAGTGAGCAACTTTGGAAAGCCTATCTATGACAACGAAGATGGCATTGTTTCCTTTCTGGGTTCTTGGAAAGCCGGTGATGAAGTCCATACCGACTTTGTCCCATTTCCACTCGGGAATAGACAAAGGTTGAAGTGTACCAGCAGGTCTTTGATGTTCTGCCTTAATGCGACGACAAACATCACATTCGGCAACAAATTGAGCAATGTCTCTCTTCATCCTAGTCCACCAAAATATCTGGCGTAGATCTCGGTACATTTTCGTGCTACCGGGATGAATCGAGAGGGGTGTGTCATGGGCTTCTTTGAGGATGAGTTGCCTTAATTCCCTATTCTTAGGTATTACAAAACGATTTTCCAAGAATACCGTTCCCTTGCTATCTGTGGAGAAACATTTAGCAACTCCGCTAACAATGTTCTCCTTGATTCGGCGAACACCTCATGCACGCCTTTGGGCAACTATGATTTGATCCTCAAGAGTTGGTTTCGCCACCAAGGTAGAAAGATAGCCATGAGGAACAATCTCAAGATTGAGCTTTCGAAAGTCCTCATGAAGAAGTGGTTGATACTGTTGTAACATGAGGTTGTTACAATACGACTTACGACATAGGGCATCAGCCATGACATTGGCTTTGCCTGGGGTGTAAGAAATTACTACGTCGTAATCTTTTATCAACTCAATCCAGCGTCTTTGCCTGAGATTAAGATCTGGCTGGGTGAAAATGTATTTGAGGCTTTGGTGGTCGGCATAAATCTCACAACGATTACCAAGGAGGTAATGTCGCCAAGTTGTTAGGGCATGAACTACGGCAGCGAGTTCAAGGTCATGGGTAGGATAGTTCTCTTCATGTGGCCGCAACTGGCGTGAAGCATAAGCTACCACATGTCGATCTTGCAGAAGTATGCATCCTAACCCTTGCCGTGATGCGTCACAATAGATCTCGAAATCCTTTTTGGTGTCTGGAGGTGCAAGTACGGGTGCAGAAGTCAATCTTCTTTTTATCTCTTGAAATCTTTCCTCGCACTTGGGAGTCCATAGGAATTTCTTATCTTTCTTGAGGAGTTCAGTTAGAGGCTTTGCAACTTTAGAAAACTTCTCGACGAAGCGGCGGCAATAGATGGCTAGGCCAAGAAAACTCCTAACTTGCTTAACCGATTCAGGTGGAGTCCAGTCAAGGACGGCCTGAACTCTCTCGGGATTCACAGCAATGCCTTTTGCAGAAATCACGTGGCCTAAGTAGGTCACTTCTGGTAGCCAGAATTCACACTTGGAGAATTTAGCATACAGGCGATGCTCTCTAAGTTTCATCAATACCAGCCATAAGTGTTTGGCATGTTCTTCTTCGTTCTTCGAGTAGATGAGAATATCATCGAGATAAACCACAACAAATTTATCTAAGTACTCCATGAAGATTGAATTCATCATGCGTGAGAAAGTGGCGGGGGCATTGGTTAAACCAAAGTACATGACGGTGTACTCGTAAAGACCATAACGAGTAGTAAAAGCCGTTTTGGGAATGTCCTCGTTTCGGATTTTGATTTGATGATAACCTAATATCAAATCCATCTTGGAGAAGACAGAGGATCCTGCAAGTTGATCATAAAGATCATTGATCCTGGGCAATGGGTACTTGTTCTTTATCGTCGCTAAATTTAGCGGGCGATAGTCTACGCACATCCTTTCTGTTCCATCTTTCTTCTTTACGAACAGAACGGGGCAACCCCATGGCGATGAGCTAGGGCGGATGAAGACTTTTGCCAACGAAGCATCAAGTTGGATTTTAAGCTCAGCTAACTCACGTGGGGCCATTTTATATGGGCGTCTAGAAATTGGTGCGGTTCCTGGTACAAGATCCACTATAAACTCTACACATCTGTCGGGTGGCATGCCCGGCAGCTCTTCAGGAAAGACATCCGGGAAGTCACGAACCACCGGAATATCTTCAAGTTCGGGAAGGGGAAGTACATTCAAGGAATGCACTTGGTTTCTTGTTCTGGGTGAGGTGTAGTTGACGGTTTTGCCTGAAGGGTGGGTGAGTTTCGCGGATTTGCCTTTGCAATCCAGGTAGGCATTATGTCTTGATAGCCAATCCATGCCAAGGATGACATCAATATCTGAAGACTTGAGGGCTATGAGTGAAGCAAGGAATACTAAACCCTCAATTGCAATTTGGTTTCCATGGCTTACTCTATTAGTTTGCCATCTTGACCCTGGAGTTTGAATAATCATTGGAGTGGACAATCCAACAAAAGATAACTCATGACGAAGTGCATAACTTTCCGACATGAATGAATGAGATGCTCCTGGGTCGAAAAGAACGGAAGTAGGAACATAATTGACTGGGAGCGTACCAAGAATGACGTCAGTAGTGTCGTCAGTCTCTTCGGCGGCAATCTGGTTCACACGTTCACGAGTGGCGGGAGGAGCGGGTTTGGCGGTGTAGACCTTCTGGGGTGGCTTGCCACGACCATTGTTTTTGCCTCCGGCACGGGGTGGAGCATTCTGATGCTGGATCTGGTTCAAGGGGCACTCACAAGAATAGTGGCCTGCCTGACCACACTTGTAACAGGCTCCGAAAACAGTGCGTGGAGATGGGTTGTTTGGTGGAGCTGGGTGGAACTGGGTTGGTGGACGAGGCGCCACATAGGATGGCCTCGGTGGGTTTTTCTGGCGGAACATACTGTTGGGGATCCAGATCTTGCGCTTCTGGGAGCCAGAACTGGATGAACTGTCGTCTCTAGGGTGTTTGCGGAAATCGTTGGGGGTGTTCATGTCCTCGGCCTTGATGGCCTTGTTGACAAGGACCTGGAAGGTGGCAAAGTCATGCAGGTTGAGCTCACGACGAAGTCCAGAGTTGAGGCCACGACGGAACCTTTCTTGCTTCTTTGCGTCGGTGGAGACTTCTTCGGTAGCATAACGAGCAAGTCGGTTGAACTCACGACTAAACTCGTCAACAGTCCTTCTTCCTTGGGTGAGGTTGCAGAACTCCTCACGCTTGCGGTCCATAAGACCCTTGGGAATGTGGTGCTCACGGAAGGAAGTGCAGAATTCATCCCAAGATGCGGGCGGTCCAACGGGACGCATATTCAGGAAGTTCTCCCACCAAGAGCTAGCTGCACCTTCAAGATGATAGGTGGCATAGCTGACCTTGTCGCCATTTGAAACATGGCCTGCTTGGAGCTTCCTCTCGATGCTGCGAAGCCATTCATCGGCGTCAAGGGGCTCTGTGGAGTAACTGAAAACCGGGGGATGAAGTCGGATGAAGTTGTTCAGGGACACCAACTCGTTGCGCTGCTGAGTGGTGTTGTGGGAAATGACTTCCAGTAGATGGTGAGAGTCTCGGTGGTTCCTCTCAACCTCCATTAGAACCTGAGCCATCGTGGGTGGGGGTGGAAGGTTGCCTTCCTCCTGATCATTCCCACGACCCTGGTTACGACCAACCTGGCCACGGGTTCCTAGACATCCTGAAGGTGAAAAACCAAAGTCAAACAGAGTTGATTTGAAGAGTCTAAACAAGATATTGAAGTACTGGAAGGATTACAGAGCAAAGGAAGTAATCATCTTGACAACATGGTGATAAAAGCATACAATCCATATATTCACAAGCTGTCATACAAACCATACATCATTTTAGTACAAGCACCAAGCTAATACAAACGTGATGAAGATGATACATCCTTCAGAGGCACTCTGACTTCCTATACATTATTTATCTAAGCCTCTGGAACTTAGACCCTTGCGTACAATACACTAAGATACTACTACATCCTCACTAAGTAAGACCACAGGCGGTCTCACTCATCTCCATCTCCATAGTAGTCCTCATAAAAGTTACCCGCGTATCCCGGTAGCTGAAGGTGACCATCGGAAAAGACGGAGGCCTGTGGACCCTGATATCCATTTGGGCAAGGATGGGGCCTAGGTCCAGCGTAGGGTGGAAGCAAAGGACCATGGGGTGGAAAAATGCCTCCAATCTCGGGCCAAGCAACTCGAGAAGGCATCTGTGTCCTCACAGGGTAGATAGCATCATACTCAACTGATCCCACGCTCACAAAGGGTGCCAAGAGTGTCAGTGCTCGATACAGACGAACACGAGTGGCGTGAAGCTCAAAACGAAGAGCGCATGCATCACGATCTCGATCACTAGCAAACCTAGCAGTCACCTGAAGTGATGGATCCTCTGCAGAGTGATCTGAGTAGAGTCCGGTGTAATATCCCTCTTCTCCTGGAAGTGCAGCAGGGATATAGCGGAAAGAGGTCTCTCTCAGCAAAGTGTGCTCCTCTCTCAGTAGTGTCATACATGAGTATGCAGCATCCTGCACAGCCATGTTCTCGGTAATGCCAATGCCATGTCCAAAGTGGATAGGCTGAGTGACTCCAACGTGGTGCGGATAGATCCGAACAATGCAGTGGAACTGCGTCTGGTAGAAGTCGTGGAACTGCTCCTCGACGGTGTACTCAGGGTACCATCGATATCCCACATAGGACATCATCTCGATCAACGTGGTGGGATGGCCACGCACACCGAGGCACCTGGTCAAACGAACAATCTGCCGAGGGGGAAGATCTGCCATCTGAAACAGAAAGAAGGAGTTTGCAAATGCATCAGATTATGAGATAAACCTGGAATGACTCGGACAGCATAACGGCTGTAATTGTAAGAAATGACAATTTCTTCCAATCATGAAAAACAGCACTTACATAATACGATGTAAGAAATCAGCATTACAACAATGCTAGGAAAACCGGACACAACTTTCCTACGGATATAAGGAAGCAAACAACGAGATGTTCTAATCAGACAGAGGAGAGCCTAGTCCTATCTTCCCATAGAATAAGATGAGGTTGACTCAGAACTCAGAACGAAGGGGTAAGGAGAAAAATGAAGCCTTACGTTGTTCCCTTATATACCCAGAGTAACTATATAACTATAGCAAGCTAGACTCGACTTCGGCCAAGGCTACTAGTCCTACAGTTAGTCCTACTCTGATACCAAGTCTGTCGGGACCCGGGGTTAGCGTATGCAAGTCCAGCTAAGACATAGTCATATGGAGATCCGAGAACCGTACCCACTTGTCTAAGCAGACAAGGCCAAGCACAGAACATTCTCGGAAAGCATCGTACGTGAGGGGTATCCCATCCAGGCCGGATGATCAACTGAGATGGGTCCTCATCGTCCGCACACAAGTCTAATGATATGGGTGGTGATCTCCCATATTCAAAGACAAGTCGCCTCAACCATACTATCGACTATCTCATAACTCTTACATAGACTTACTCCAGCCCGATCACTTAGTCGGGGTCTAGGGCGGGCTCGATCATACCACAAAGTGTGCACGAGACAGAGTCTCGAACAATCGCATCGCGATGCCCCAAGCTGCGCACATCTAAGGGCCACTTGGTGTATGAAAGACCGCCAGCCAGATCACAACTAAGGTCTCGAAAACCCATACAAAGACATGCATGTTATAAAAATACACGCTGCACACATGCCTTGTATGAACAGTAGGTTTCATTGCAATTCTCTACAAAGCATAAAATTTTATTGATATATCTCATAGAGTGCACACAGAGATCACAAACATGTGATCCAACATTACAACACAAGCGGAAGAAAATTATGTCTGAGTACAGACAAGTTTAAAAAATGGCTTAAGAAGCCTTATTAAAACATAAGCCCTCCACGAGGGAACCAGTCGTCTGACTGGGACTAGACTAGTTGATCTTCAGTCGTCCAGCTCGATGAAGAAGCCACCTTTGGGGTCAGTGGTATAATCTAAAACATAGATTAAGCAAACGTGAGTACAAAGTCGTACTCAGCAAGACTTACATAGGAGCTATACTACTCATGCACATGTATCAAGGTAAAGGGAGGTGGGGTTTCACTTGCAGAAATGCCAGCTTTGACTTGGCTAGTCCTGAACTACGAGTAAAAGACTTGAGGTAAGAAACGTACACGAGTCCACTACTTTCTCCAACCAATTACACCACTATGGTGCCTTCCTCAACTTCCCCACGAGAAAGCACGCCATAGCACTCACACTTATCTTGGTGTGTTTTAGAAGTATCCAGTTCAAGTTATCTAATAATCAAGCTAAGCTTTCCAAGCAGTCCATAACCGCGGACGCGGCTATTCGAATAGTTTTGTTAACCCTGCAGGGGTGTACCGCTACACACACATGATCATCATTTACCGCCTTTGATCTCGACACCATTCAAGGGGTGCCAGCGAGGATGCTCACCACAACTGTTACCTCATAGCCGATCTAGTCCGAGAAAGCCGCCTACTTGGGTTGGCTACCACTATCGTGAACCCGGCCGGTTTATCGAAGTGGACCCAAGTGATGTGTGCGTGGTGCATAAGCCGGTCTCGGGTGAGCCGTTCTCTCACTTAGCATCCAGGCCACAGACCTACCAGAACTCCGAACTATTGCGACATCTGGACATCGAAAGGGATGAGCTAATAAGTTGAGAGGGGTCAGTGAGCCCAATGTGTGGTTGTACTCTTCATCTTGGATCACCACACAAGAACTCGGACTTAGGGCGGTGTTCAACGAGACAACCCACCGTGTACTCCTACACAGCCTCTCATCGTTCACCTTGTATTAGGGTCGATTCACCAACACTTTTCTACCATCATCAACATGATCACTACCATCCCGACTCACATAACATTATCATCATGGTATCACTCTAAGCATGCAATAAGCAGTAACAATTGCAGGGGGCACATGATATCAATCAACTCCTACATTTGCTAGGATTGTGGTTTTGCCTACTACTGGGACAAATGATAGGTCATGCAAAGGAATGGGTTCATCTATGCGATAGAATCGTTATCATGGTGATCATCCTATACAATGCATAAGCGAGACATGAGAGGGAAGTGGGATTTTATCGACATGATCAATGGGGGTTTGCTTGCCTTGCTGACGAGGTTCGGGTTCGGGGTCTTCAACGAAGGGGGCAGCCTCCTGCTCCGGTTCCACCTCTACTCGACAAACAACAAACAAGGTACCAAAGTAAATACAATGCACAATCACATTATGGAAGGTTGAAACTTGATGTATATGCTTTGATGTGTGAAGCAATTCCATTTAAATGGAATATATTGCAAATTGAATTGCAAATTCAAACTCCAATTTGAATTCAAACTTGACCAAGTTACATGTGACATTGTTTGATCATTTTGAACCTTTTTGAAATTTTTATGATATGCCTCTGAAGTGTGGTTGAAATATAGCTTAATTCCATGGTTCAAGTTGCAAAATCATTTGAATTGAATTTGAATTAATTCCAAATAAATCAAATGACATATGCTACTGGTCCCATTTTATAATCAACTCAAACATAGTTGAAAGTTGGATTTTTGGATAGCTTATTTTCTCCTGATCATTTTTCATATATTATTTGTCCAATTTGGAGTTGATATGAATTTTCTATGAATTTCCAAAGTTTGGGCTATTTTCTGGATTTTCTGGAATTTCTTTAATTCATTTCAATTTCTGGAAAAGGTTTACTGCGTCAGCACTGCACCAGCATGGCGTCAGCAGGGGCTGACCAGTGGGCCAACCCTGTCAGTGGGTCTGGGGTTAATCCCTGTTTAGTTTAAACTGACAGGGGGTTAAGGGGTCCAGGGCCCCACCTGTCATCGACTCCAGGGGGGCTTAGCGCGTGATTAGGGAAAAACCCACCGGCGGCTTGACGCCGGTGGCCTGGCCACGGCGGCGCCCTTGCCGGAATCGGCTAGAGGCCACGGGAGAGGAAACGGAGGGCATCGGCGTGCTCCTGGAGGTCGTCCGCGTCGAGAGGAAGCATCAGGGGGTCACGGGGAGGTCGGGAGCGATGACGGCGACGTGCTGGGCGGAAGCAGAACGACGACGAGGTTGGGGGAAGAGGCTAGCGTGCACGGCTTGGGCTGATCTGGCGTGCGTTCGAAAGCTGGAACGTCCGCGAGTCAAACGCGCGCACTGGGGTGCCGTGAGGAGCACGAGGACGAGCTCTAGCTCAACCATGGCGGCGAGGAGCTCGGTTCTCATGGCGGATTTGGCTAGAGGGGCTACGGGGCGCTAGGAGCTTGGGGGAAAAACTCAGAAGCTCACCGCGGTTCGAACGGAAGCAACGGCAAGCTCGGGGAGGCTTCCACGACGGCGAATCGACGACGGCGAGCTCGCGGGTCCGGCGACTCCTCGATGAAGCTGGCGACGTCTGCTGAGGCGCTCGGGCTCGATTCATTGAGGGGAACGACGAAGACGCCTGCTGCGGTTCTTCTGGACACGGTGGCACGGCTCGGGGACGACGGTGGCTGCGTGGACTCGGCGGCGTGCTCCACGGCGATCCTCGGGCGGCGACGAAATCGATCACGGGAGGAGGCGGAGGAAGCTCTGGAGGGGGGGAATGGATCAGGACGGGAGAGAGGCGTCTCCAGGCGCGAGAAGGGGGCACGGGGAGGCCTGGAAGGCGCTCGGCGGCAACGTGTCGTCCACGGCTGGCTCGGTGGCATTCCATTTAGCAGCTTGGAGGCGCGGGGCGGGGAAGAAGACCCTGCTGCCCCTCTGGGCCGGGTGGGCTGGATGGGCCGATTCGCCTGGGCGTCTGGTAAGTCTTTCTGATTCCTTTTATGTTTTTCTTTTCTGACATTTGTTGTGCTGTGCTAAAATAAATAGCTAGGCATTTTATTAAATGCTGAAAAAATTTATATGGCTTCATAATAATATAGACTAGCCACTTATAAAGTTTCAACATTTTTAAAATTCAAATAATTTGAATCTTAACTCAAATAGGGGTTTTGAATTAATTCCAAGGCACTGTTTGAATATTTGAAAAATCTATGAGCATGGGATGGTTCCCACATCACTTGATATGTGATCACACTCATTTATAAGACTTTTCAAAAATCTAACATGAATTTTTGGAGAAGATTTTTATCTGGCCTTTTGAATTAATTCATCTGGGGGGGTTCCTTCTCCCATTTTGCTTTTGAATTTGATTTCAAAGATTTCTTTTGAAAATTTAACATGATGCAAGAGTACTGGCTAACCCTAGCACATTACCTAACAGAGGGTTCTGACAACATAAAGGGGGAAATAAAGCAAGGGTGAGTATCTAGCATACCCGCGAGTCTTACGTCCGCTACTAAGCATTTATGCATTTGTATCAAATGGAAAGGGGAGGCTGTATATAGTGGACTGCAAGATAGAAATCGGAATAAGGATAATAAGCTAGGCCTATCAAAGACTAGCATCTTATGACGTGTCTTGCAACATGAGAAGAGATACAGCCAACAGTTCAATAACATGAATGTAATAACAATGCAGCAGAAGTTGTTGCAGCATTGTATAATAGTAAGTTGTAATAATTAATAATAATAATGCCTCCGAGTTCCCCTCCTCGACTTCCCTGTGAGGAAGAAGACCCGGAACCATACAATTTAATAGTAGTAGTTTGTAGTGGTAAGATCCAGCTTCAGCATAAAACGTCCTGTTACCGTGGACACGGCTATTCGAATAGATTAATCTTCCCTGCAGGGGTGCACTGGCGTGACTCTACGACGCTCGGATCTCCAGGGTGGCGTACACCTTGTTAGGGAACACCCCACCGAAGCTATTCGACACAAAGTAGCCCATCCTTCGGCAATCAACAGAGAGGTCATCCGCCGGACTATATCCTATGTACGCCGGGCTTTGGACCCTAACCCGAACGTACTCCTGCACGGTGTGTGACTGGCCGGTGAAGCAAAATCAAAGAAAATACAAATACACCGCTCGAGCAAGAGAAGACAACACCACTTCCCGGCAATCAGCCCGCGATACTGCTGGCGTCTGAAGACCCTCGAACGATACTACGATGCAGGGGAGCCCACACTCCTTATCCCACGTGTAGGTAGTGCGTACAAGCCAAAAGGCTACTCAAGACATCCGCCGAACCATTTAGCATTTTAATTAACCTGCGTGACAACCGTTATCGTTTCCTCGACTTAACTGACCCGCGGACAACGACAGCAGCTAGGACCACCAGTACATCGGTGCCTGCCTTGTCGTCCCACCAAGTCTCTGCGGTTACCAACAAGGTGAACCGTCTCCTTACCTTGTCTCGCGTGTGCTCTTGGTAGAGCTCGACTTTTCGTGGTTTGGTAACTCTCGCGAGATACGAACAGGGGCCAAGCACGCCAGTAACGTCGGTCGTACCCTCCCTGTCGTTCCCGACGCAATACCGCTCGCGGGCACCGTTGGGTCGCCCGATGATACGTCCAAAACGTATCTATAATTTATGCTTGCTCCATGCATGTTTTGTGTGATATTGCTATGATCTAGATACAATTTCATACACTTTTGATCATATTTGGACTAACCTATTAACTCAGTGCACCACAGTGCCAGTTCCTGTTTTCTGCTGTTTTTCTATTTCAGTTTTCCCCCATATAAAAAGTGCGCCAAAAATTCGGGAAATATCACATAAAAATCAGCGTGAAGGAACCTTCCGGAAGAACGTGGGTGGGGCCAGAGGGCCACCACCAGGGGCCCAGGCGCCAGGGGGCGCCTAGACCCTTGGTGGCCCCCCTGGCTGCCCCCCTTCGCCTATATATTCTCCGTCACGGGAAACTTCCGATAACAGAACCCTTTTTCGCGATCTCTCCTCTGTTCCGCCGCCGCCGCGCTTCCGAGATCGGGAGCACCAGAAGACCTCTTCCTGGCACCCTGCCGGAGGGAGGTCCGGCCTCCGGAAGTCTCCTCTCCACCATGGATGCTTCCCGGATGTCTCGTGAGTAGTTTTCCTTGGACCATGGGTCCGTGATCAGTAGCTATGTGATGTTCTCCTCCCCTCTTTGATCTTCATGGTTTAGACCTCGTGAGCTTCCCTACATGATCGAGGCACTTTTGTAATCTTTCTGCTGTTACTATGCTGAGTTTGATGGGATCTGATGGATTATGAGATTATGTTCAGATTGTGATTGAGTAATATATTTGGTTCTTATCTCTTATATTTTTGTTCCTAAGTAATTCTTGCATGTTCTCTGTTGCTCTTTATAGCTTTGGCCAAGTAGTAGGTAGTAACCCCAAGAGGGAACGTTTTTCTCGATTGTGGGTTCATGCCCCCCCCCCCCGATGACACGCTTGAGTGACAGAAACATGAGTCTAGGGGATGTGTTGTTGCCACAAGGGGGAAAACAATGGTGCTTGCAACCGCGGTTGCAAAGATTGTTTACTTTACGCAAAGTGCTTTTTAATGCAGTTGTCTGTTGCTTTGGGTTTACACTTTGGGTGGGGCTCGCAACTTAATACCAGCGAGATGTTCTGGATAGATATCTCAAGGTGGATGATTAGTAGTAGATGCAGTTGGATTTCGGTCTATTTATTTTGGCGTACTGCCCATGCTTTTGAGCCTCTTCCTTTCTTTTGTAGCATAGTTAGCATTGCGGTGCGTTCATAATCCTGTCAATTGCCCTTCTGTAATTTGTTTACCTCGCATAGCAGTTTTATCGTCTTTTGGGAGAGAGACATCACTAGTGAACATCACGTATCCCGGTCCATATCCTCATTACTGTTTACACGCTCATTTACTTTTTTGCTTTTACTTTCAGTTGCTATCATTATCTGTCAGAACCCCAACTAAGGTAAGTGCTAGGGTTTGTTTGTGCCCTTTGCATCATGCACAAATTCAAATGAAATTCAAAAATGGGGAAAAGAAGAGCCCTGAAGAATTAATTCAAATGGCCAGATAAAAATCTTTTTCCAAAAATCATTTGAATATTTGGAAAATTCCTATAAATGATGCTGATCATTTTAAAAATGGTTTGGTATCAATCCCATGCTCATGGAATTTTCTAATTTTCAAATAGTGCCTTGGAAAATTAAAAGAACCCCTATTTGATTTGAAATTCAAATAAGTTGAATTTCAAAAATGCACAAATCCTAAATGTGACTAGCTACTGGTCACCTAGGGTTTATAAAAATGTTTGGGTATTTTACAAAATTGCCTAACTATTTATTTCTAGGCACAACAGAATAACAGAAAAAGAAAAGAACAAAGAAATAGAAAAGGGGACCCCTGGCCATCTGGCCCAACTTGCTGAACCAGCCAGCCCAACCCACTAGGAGGGCATGGTCGTCTTCCTCCCCGTGCCAGAAGGAAAGCACCGAGGCCGCCGTCGACGCCGCATGGCTGCCACCTCCTGCTTCGCGCTGGAGCCTCCCCTGCCCCTCTTCTTGCGCCACGGAGCATGCCACGACTCCCCGCAGTCTTTCCCCCTCCTCTGGATTCCTCTCTCTCTCCCCTAAGATTCCAGCACCGACCGAAGCCACGCCGGAACGCCGCCGCTGCGTGCTCGTGGCCAACGGCCTCCCCTCCGCGCCCCGTGCTGTCCAGGAGCTCCGAAACGTCGCGCCGCGCCTCCCTGCAGAAGGAATCGGGCCGAAGCCCTCTGAAGACGACGCCCGCGTCTTCCCCGACTCCGGCAAGGCCGCCGCTCGTCGTTGAGAATTCCGGCGCCTCCAGCACCTCCTCAGCCTCGCCGACCGCTCCAATCGCTTCAGGGTGAGCTCATGAGCGTTTCCCCCCTAAACCCCGCTCCTCCCCGTGCCTGTAGCGTTGTGCCGCCTGCGTCAATACTCCGGCCGCCGCGCGAGCTCGACCACGGCGAGCTTCCAGTGCTCCCCGGTGATGTCGCGATGCCCAGGAAGGAGCGCGCGTCCACGGGCTTTCGTTTGGTGGCCGCGGCGCTCGTTTTGCTGCACGGAACCGCCGTCCGCAGTGGAGCCTCCGTGCGGTTTGGTCACCGTCGGCGGGCCCGAGTTAATTAGCGCCTAAACCAAACTTAACCCCCCCCCCCCCCCGAGTCCATCACAGGTGGGCCCCCTGGCCCCTAAACCCCTTTGTTAATTTAACAAAGAGGGGTTAACCCCCTGTGACACTGACAGTGGTGGCCCACAGGTCAGCCCCCCCCCCCTGACGTCATCCCTGCGTCACAGTGACGCAGTAAATCATTTATGAATTAAAAGATTTCAGAAATTCCAAAAAACAGTATAAACTTCCAAAAATCATAGAAAATTCATATTAACTCCAAATTTAATAAATAATATATGAAAAATTATCAAAAAAATGCAAGGATTAAGAATATGCACTTTTTTCTATGTTTGACCATTTTAAAATGGGTGAACAGTAGCAAACATGCATATGGAGTCCTTTTGAATTCAAATTTGGAGTGAATTTGCAAATGATTTTGCATTCCACTTCTTTTAAATGGAATTGTACCCACATTTCAACCATGAACATCACCATTGCAATCTTATTCATGTGATTGTGCATTGTAATTTATTTTTGATCCTATGATTGTCATGTTGCTAATAGAAGTGGAACCGGAACCGGAGGCCACCCCCTTCGTTGAAGACCCCGATACTGAACCTCGTCAGCAAGGCAAGCAAACCCCATTGATCATGTCTATAAAATCCTACTTCCCTCTCAGTCTCGCTTATGCATGTTTAGGATATCACCGAGACACGTTCTTTCGCATAGTTGAACCCATTCCGATGCATGACCTATCATTTTGCCACCGTATTAAGCGAACCACAATCCTAGCAGATTTAGGAGTTGTATGATGAGCATGTGGCCCCTGAAACTGTTACTGCTTATTGCTGCTTAATGATACAATGAGGATGTTATGATTGTGAGTCGGGATGGAATGAACACAGTGATACTGATGATAAACGTGTTGGTGACTCCACCCTAAACAAAGGTGAACGATGAGAGGCTGTGTAGGAGTACACAGTGGGTTGTCTCGTTGAACACTGCCCTAGGCCCCGAGTTCCTGTTTTGTGATCCAAGACAAAGAGTATGACCACATGTAGGGTTTATGGGAGCCCCGTTTGGCCTCTTTACGTACCCGATCCGGTCCAGGAGTCACACTAGATTCGGGCTTTCCATTTGACCTAACTATAGATATGTGGGTGGACCTGTGAGGCAGTGAAACCATCTGTCAAAGGTGGCGTCTCGGTCACTTGCATTATCTGAGTCCGTTTCGTCGAACCGGCCGGACTCTCGAGCGATGACAAACTCAGGTAGTCGACTCCTAGATTAGAGAAGGTGATGTGAGGGTAGTGCCTTGGTTTCATCCACGTCCGACACCCGCTTGAAGGGTGACAAGAACGAGGCGATAAGTGATGACACGCGTGTGAAGATGTACAGCCCTGCAGGGTTAATGAACTATTCGAATAGCCGTGTCCGCGGTTATGGACTACTTGGAAACCTTTACTTGATCATAGACAACTTGGATGGATACTTATAAAACTCGCAAGATAAGCATGAGTGCTATGGCGTGCTTTTTCGTGGGGAAGTCGAGGAAGTATCCATAGTGGTGTATTGGTTGGAGACTTGGTAGTGGACTCGTGTACGCTTCTTACCTCAAGTCTGGTACTCGTAGTACAGGACTAGCCAAGTCAAAGCTGGCACTTCTGCATGTTGAACCCCACCTCCTTTACCTTGATACTTGAGCATGAGTAGTTTAGTTCTGATGTAAGTCTTGCTGAGTACGACTTTGTACTCACGTTTGCTTATTCTATGTTTTAGATGAGAATCCGGACCCCGATGGAGTCACCTTCGTGAATCTCGACGTTGACCTTGGTAGTATAGTTCCAGACAGCAGTCTGGTCCCTCGTGGAAGGGCATGTTTGTTGTACAAGGCTTCTCTAAGCCATTTGTTAATCTTGTCTGTACTCAGACCTAATTTGCTTCCGTTGTATGATGTAATGTGATCACAGACATGTGATCTTTGTATGCTCTATGTGTATATCAATAAAGACTACTTTGTAGAGTTATGTGATGATACCTGTTGTTCATACTAGGCATGTGTGCTGCGTGTATGTTTATAACATGCATGTCTTAGTATGGGTTTTCGAGACCTTAGTTGTGATCTGGCTGGCGGTCTTTTATACACCAAGTGGCCCTTAGATGTGCGCAGCTTGGGGCATCGTGATGCGATTGCTCGTGACTCTGTCACGTGCACACTTTGTTGTATGATCGAGCCCGCCCTAGACCCCGACTAAGTGATCGGGCTGGAGTAAGTCTATGTAAGAGTTAGGATTCAATCGATAACATGGTTGAGGCGACTTGTCTATGAGTATGGGATTTCACCACCCATAATCATGTAGACTTGTGAGCGGGTGATGAGGACCCATCTCAATTGATCATCCGGCCTGGATGGGATGCCCCTCACGTTTGATGCTTTCCGAGAGTGTTCTGTGCTTGGCCTTGTCTGCTTAGACAAGTGGGTACGGCTCTCGGCTCTCCATGTGATTGTATCGTGACTGGAATTACATACGCTAACCCCGGGTCCCGACATTATCCCTTGTGTTTGATCCTTTGTGAACAACAAGACCGGAGAGATTGACAACCTCTCTGAACTTCGTTGGGAACAAAGTTATTTGTGTCTGTGTGCAGGTTTGCGTCAGTTGCGCCGCTAACACCTACTTATCATCTCTGGAGTCCTACTGGAGACAAACCTTGGTATCTTTACTGAGGGAAATTTTCTGTTGTGCTACATCACGCCTTCCACTTGGGGCTCACCAACGAAGGGCGAGAAATCACTATCATTACCTCGCACATCAAGCCAAATTTTTGGCGCCGTTTCCGGGAACTCTGAGTGCTAAGATAGAGGAGTTGCACACTACCCTTTACCTTTGTTTTTTAGTCTTGTTAGTTTACCTTTCAGTTTTTATCTTTGTGCCTTATATCAAAAATCACAAAAAAATTGTTTATCTTGCTGTTTGTAGTCCTCCTTATTTAGATGAACATGTTAGGGCTAGGTGATTTGCGGGAATCGGAAGTTCTCGATTTCCGTCAAAGAGATGGAGAAAATATGAAGAAGGCATGGGACAGAATCTCTGAAGCACATAAAAGAATTATGCCTTGTATACCAATAAAAATTCTGCTTAGAAATTTTTACCATGGTCTTTTTAAGTGGTGTAAACACTCTCTTGATATTATAGCTGAAGGAGATTTTCTAGAGTGTGATGAAGTTAGGGCTCTTGATATTTTGCATAGTCTATCTAGTTATTTTGTTTATGATCGTAGTATTGATATTGTCATAGATAGACTTGCCATTATTGAAAAAAGATTGGATGCTCTAGACTTGAGGAAAGTAGAGGAACTTAAGTCCAACAAGAAAGAAATGTTGGAGATAGAAGATGATTGGGAGCCCTTTGTTAGGATTAGCATCTCTAACCAAGGCTTCCTTGCTCTTTGTGATATTGGATCCACAGTTTCTACTATGCCAAAAATAGTTTATGATTCTTTGAAGCTAGATATGGATAAATTATCATCTTATCATGAATATTATAATGGAGATATTTCAGAGATTAAAGTAAAGGTAAAAGAAGTCCAAGTTGCATTCCTTCATAGGACTGCACCAGTGGATTTCTTCATCATGGAGCCCAACCAAAGTAACATTGTGCTCGGAAGAGACTTCCTCCGTGCTATGAAAGGCTTCATTGATATTGGTAACGGGCACATACGCTTACGCGGTATGGCGAAAGGTAAGTACCTCTTTCCTAGGAAGAAGAAGAATGAGCTTATTAAAAATCAATTTGAAGGTTTTTATGATTCTGATCTTGGAGACCCTTGATTCTTCTTTTGCATCATGCCTAGCTTAAAGGCATAAAAGAAAGCGCTTTCGGGAGGCAGCCCGCAACGAATTTAGGTTTCTTTTTGCTCTTTGTTGTGTCTTTATGTTTGTTACTACTGTAGCAACATCATTGTGTCTTTATTTTTCAGCTTTGTGCCAAGTTATAGCCTCTTATGATAAGGGAAGCAAAAGTTGTGACATGCTGTCCAGAAAACAGATTCTGTCCCTTGACAGAAAAAATCGAATCAAATCACCAGATCATCTTTTTGATCTGAATTGTTTTGACAGCGTGCTCTATACAATTGTGAAACTTTCGTATGTTCTGAGTTTTTTGATTTGAGTTGCAGAAGTGCCCCTAAAAAATTCTTTACTACCTGTTGTTCTGTTTTTCACAGATTCTGCCACGTTTTGTCTCTCCTAACTTTTGCAAACCTTAAGCTTGCTTTTTCTTTGCAAAAACTTTTTGGAACTCTTGAGAAACAGTACCTCTTCAAGAATATCTTTATATCCAGTGGGGAAAATTATTTTATTAAGGGTACTAACCTTTCTAATCAGCTTATGATGAGTTATGTATGAAGGGAGTTTTCAAGTGTGCGATGGAAGATGATGAAAGAAGATCCAGGAGTGTCAAGCGCTCAAGCTTGGGGATGCCCCCATGCATCCCCAATAAATATTCAAGGAGACTCAAGCGTCTAAGCTTGGGGATGCCCCCGTGCATCCCCTTCTCCATCAACAATCATCAGTTCGTCCTTCGTCTCACTATATTTTTATCACTTCATGCGTTATGTGCTATGCTTGGAGCGTCTCGCTCTTAGGTTTTATTTTTAGTTTTCTTTAGTTTTGCTTGCTGTTCATAACAAGTTAGATCCCGTCTTACTTTGTGTGGGAGAGAAACACGCTCCACTTTCAAAATATAGAACACATCATAGGATTTTTCCTGCTTATCTTTTTGCTGTGGTGTGTTCTTTATCTTTTCATAGCTACTGCCATGTTTAGTTTTAGTCTTAGTTTGTCTTTAGCAAGAGCCTTGGCTTTTGTTTAGTTTGTTGCTGGAACTCTTTTTAGTTTTAATGTTTATCTTGTTAAAGAGAGTTGGTTGTTGCACTGAGTTGTGTCTTGTCTTGAAAGTAGGTAATTGAGGTTGCTATTTAATTCTAGTAGTAACTTGCAATAGTTTTGAGGTATTGATGTGAGTAATGTTTGAACTTTTGGTGTCAAGAGCTCTAGCCTATTAGTGATAGGTGTCGTATTTTGGGCAATCCGTGTGTATTTTCAAAACCTACAAAACTAGTTGAGAACTCTAGCTACTAGATGGATCACTAATCTTTGGAGGGATCGAATATTAGAGTACACTCACGTACCATGAGTCGAGGATGCGCAAGGATAACCAAACCCCCATACACTCCTCCTCGGGGTACTTGTCTCTTTGTGAACCTCCTTATTAGATTGAGAGTTACCGATAACAAGTGCATGAGTTCTTCGGACTAATGTAAGTATTGAAAGTTGACACTTCCACCTTCCCATATTTTGCTAGCCTCTCACGTGCCGTGCATTGCCTTCTTCTCACTCCGAGAATTGGTGTCCACCTTCGCCGGTACATCCAAACCCTTGGCATGATACGCTCTGTCATCATAAACCTCCTTATATCTTTCCTCAAAACAGCCACCATACCTACCTATCAAGGCATTTCCATAGCCTTTCCGAGATATATTGCCATGCAACATCCTCCTCTTCATGACTTGATCTTCATGTCATACATGTTCCTGCTACACTGGCAGCGACATACATTGCATACATCATGATAGTTACATCTTCTTTATGATTTTGAGTACCTTGTAAAGTGTGAAAGATCTCCTTTACCTTCTTGTAAAATAGAGTGTTGCCCTTAAAGTGAGGAAAAGATCCCAAAGTGGACACAACAAAAGATCCCAAAGAGGACAAATGACAGTTAAATAGAAAGAGCCATTGAGGCCACCAAAAAAATACAAAAAAAGAGAAAAAAGAGAAAAAAAGAAATAAAAAGAGAGAAAGGGGCAACACTACTATCCTTTTGAGAGATCCACACTAGTACTCCCTTTATATCCTTGTACTCCATAGAGATGATCATTATGCATATAGCTATGTGGGGACCTTCACACTATAGAACTTGGCTTGCATATTCCAAGGATGAGCCTCCTCAAACGAGCTCTAGGTCTTCATGAGCGAGCAAGTTAGATGCACCCCCACTAGTTCCATTGGAGAGCTTCATAGCTCATATGTGCATCTGTTGCATGGCAATCCCTACTCCTCACATCATATCTATCATTTGGCATCTCTTGCCTATGATTGTCCTCATTGATGTGAGCCTTTCTCATTTTTTTGTCTTCCTCCTCCGTACTCCTCTCTTTGCCATCCTAAGTGTCAACTCTCGTGCTTACACGCATCCATTGCATGAGTGCTCAAAATATTGAAAAAGGAGTGGATCAAATTGACTTGTACCTGGCTAGTGGTCTGGGGACGAGTCAAGATAAGATTCCAGAAGAAGACCAAGTGTGAAACTTTAGTAGATTGAGTTCTCAACAAATAAATATGTTTTCTCGTATTCCCTATCCCCCTTCTTGCACGCAAACACCATTTGGAGACATTCGAGTCACGGACAGCGAGAGCTCTTGCACCTAATGTTATTTTGTTACTTGTTTCAATGCTAATATAGACTCTTGCATGTTATGACTTGAATTGAATTTCTAACCTTGATTGCTTTACTTTCCAAAGTTCTTATATGGTTGCTATAATGTCACCACATAAATTATGCCGTTATCATTTACCTACTCGAGGACGAGCAGGAATTAAGCTTGGGGATGTTGATACGTCCAAAACGTATCTATAATTTATGCTTGCTCCATGCATGTTTTGTGTGATATTGCTATGATCTAGATACACTTTTGATCATATTTGGACTAACCTATTAACTCAGTGCACCACAGTGCCAGTTCCTGTTTTCTGCTGTTTTTCTATTTCAGTTTTCCCCCATATAAAAAGTGCTCCAAAAATTCGGTAAAATCAGATAAAAAATCAGCGTGAAGGAACCTTCCGGAAGAACCTGGGTGGGGCCAGAGGGCCACCACCAGGGGCCCAGGCGCCCTGGTGGCGCACCCTAGGGCTTGGCTGCGCCAGGGGGGTGCTTGGACCCCTGGTGGCCCCCCTGGCTGCCCCCCTTCGCCTATATATTCTCCGTCACGGGAAACTTCCGAGAACAGAACCCTTTTTCGCGATCTCTCCTTTGTTCCGCCAGCGCCGCGCTTCCGAGATCGGGAGAACCAGAAGACCTCTTCCCGGCACCCTGCCGGAGGGAGGGCCGACCTCCGGGAGTCTCCTCTCCACCATGGATGCTTCCCGGATGTCTCGTGAGTAGTTTTCCTTGGACCATGGGTCCGTGATCAGTAGCTATGTGATGTTCTCCTCCCCTCTTTGATCTTCATGGTTTAGACCTCGTGAGCTGCCCTACATGATCGAGGCACTTTTGTAATCTTTCTGCTGTTGCTATGCTGAGTTTGATGGGATCTGATGGATTATGAGATTATGTTCAGATTGTGATTGAGTAATATATTTGGTTCTTATCTCTTATATTTTTGTTCCTAAGTAATTCTTGCATGTTCTCCGTTGTTGTTTATTGCTTTGGCCAAGTAGTAGGTAGTAACCCCAAGAGGGATTGTTTTGCTTGATTGTGGGTTCATGCCCCCCGATGACACGCTTGAGTGACAGAAACATGAGTCTAGGGGATGTGTTGTTGCCACAAGGGGGAAAACAATGGTGCTTGTAACCGCGGTTGCAAGGATTGTTTACTTTACGCAAAGTGCTTTTTAATGCAGTTGTCTGTTGCTTTGGGTTTACACTTTGGGTGGGGCTCGCAACTTAATACCAGCGAGATGTTCTGGATAGATATCTCAAGGTGGATGATTAGTAGTAGATGCAGTTGGATTTTGGTCTACTTATTTTGGCGTACTGCCCATGCTTTTGAGCCTCTTCCTTTCTTTTGTAGCATAGTTAGCATTGCGGTGCGTTCATAATCCTGTCAATTGCCCTTCTGTAATTTGTTTACCTCGCATAGCAGTTTTGTCGTCTTTTGGGAGAGAGACATCACTAGTGAACATCACGTATCCCGGTCCATATCCTCATTACTGTTTACACGCTCATTTACTTTTCTGCTTTTACTTTCAGTTGCTATCATTATCCCTTGTGTTTGATCCTTTGTGAACAACAAGACCGGAGAGATTGACAACCTCTCTGAACTTTGTTGGGAACAAAGTTATTTGTGTCTGTGTGCAGGTTCGCGTCAGTTGCGCCGCTGACACCTACTTATCATCTCTGGAGTCCTACTGGAGACACACCTTGGTATCTTTACTGAGGGAAATTTGCTGATGTGCTACATCACGCCTTCCACTTGGGGCTCACCAACGGAGGGCGAGAAATCACTATCATTACCTCGCACATCACCCGACTATTACCTTTAAGGACAACCATTGCTCAGGTACCTAGAGCGGCTATACAGAGTCAGCAACGAGTGGAGGTACGAGGATTACTCCTCGATATCTCACACTTGATGGTGGCTCGGCAAAGCCGAGCTAGGGGGCCTCAGGCGGTGTCTGCATTGTACCGTACATGTTACAGTTAATATATCGTATCCGTGTTCACTCCCCTGAGCGATCACAGCCCGCTATCTAATCCTAGCTAACAATGCGCAGGGCTCACTGCTGAATATAATATATATTTATAAGGCAGCATAGGATAAAGGCAGGTACATCAAGGGGCGACAAAAACAGGCTATGCAATTGAATAGGAATGTAATCGTAGCAGCAGCAGTAACCATGCCTAGTTCAAGAAATGTACGGAAAAGATAGGTGATATCTGGGGAAGAGAATGGCTCTTCTTGCTTGGAAGCTCGGCGGTAGGGGTAGGGTCGTCAACGAAGTAGTCGATCACAGGGGCATCGGCAGCAGTCGTCGGGACTACCGGACAATAAGAGAGGGGGGAAGAAACAATAAATACACGGCAATAAAGCAATAAAAATACAAGACATGGCAAACGCAATGTTAACGGTGTTCTAACACAGTGCACTGTACGTTGCACGGAGCGGGAATCCATCCGGGGATGAACTGCCAGCTCCGGGTGATTACCGAACAGGCTGTCCGGAAGGGGAAGGGATCATGCCGGAGGTGTCGTGGACATCCGACAAACGTGTGGATGGTGTAACCGTGCTAGTTGAAACAATCCGAACAACTTTCGTGTTCAGAATAAATTCATCCGGATACTTTGACAGTACCGGACAAATCATCGGACAAACGGTCCGGAGGGGGACGGTTCGATGTTCGTTGTGTTAGAGGGGTGTGATTGGTATACGAATAGTGTATCCATATTTGTTATATTTTTCTGATCAATTTTGATGTATAAAGTTTTTGAATCTGAATTACGATTTAAAACATATTCAAATTCAAAGTTTAAATCATTTTAAATCAATTTTAGAAATTCTTTTATTAATTAAATAATCATTATCCAGAATAGTTATGTTGACTGGTCAATTGACCAGTGGGGTCTACATGTCAGCCACAAATGTGTATTAAAATTTTTTATATAATTTAAAAGCTGTGGGGGGCAGCTGTCATGGACACATGTGCTAAATCATTGTAATTTATCTGTTTAAATAATTAATAACCAGTTGAGGGCCACCAGTAAGTCTCACATGGGGGTTAATAGTGGTTGTGGCCCACATGTAACAAACCCACTAACCAACAGTTTTATTAGTTTAACTAGCCTCTTAACTAAACAGTGGCCCACCTGTCATAGGGTGTTTAGAGGGGAGCTTAGGCTTAAAAAGGGGATTAACCCCCACGGTTCAATTCACAGGCGCGGCCACTATGGCGAGGTCGACGCCGGCGAGTCCGTTCCGGCGAGTCCTGGCGAGGGAGGCACGACGAGGGGGGGATTCGGGCGCGGCATAGTTGTGCGCGGCGAGAGGGGGGTGGCCAGGGGACGCCATGCGCAGGCAGAGCGCCGCCAGCTTGGGTTGCGGCCATGGCGGCCACAGCAGGAGCTAGCAAGGCGAGCGGGGCAAGCAACAGGCCGGCGCAGAGGAGCGGCGCCGCAGCGGGCCCGTGGCCACGGGATCCGCACGCCGACGAGCGCGACAGCACACCATGGTGAGCTCACCCGAGGAGCTCGAGCCTCGGCCATGGTGGCCACGGCCCACACAGGTGACCAAACAGCGGTAACTCGGAAGGGGAAAGGGGGGAATCAATCCGGATGCTCACGGGGATGCTCGAGGACGTCTCGGTGAGGTCGAAGGGGCTCGGACGGCGACGCAATCATCTTCGGAGCACGGCGGCCGCGATGGAGGAGACGACCTGATTCGCGGCCTCCAGGGAGCTCCTGCCGGAATCGACACGCGGGGGTGAAGAAGAAGAGGGTGGGGAACCTCCTGGACACGCCGGGGCATCCAACAGTGGCCGTTGGCCACGGCGGACACGGAGGCGCGGTCGCGGTTCCGCACTGCGAGCCCGGTGAGAGGATGAACGAGCGGGGAAGGGGGAGATCTTTTCCAACGTCCACGGGGGCACGGGCTTGCCCTTATCCACCCAGAACGACTGCAGCGATGCAGCGGCGCGAGCTGGCTCGGCGGGGACGACGCCCTGCCACGGTCGCCATGGCCTCCGGTCGGTGGAACAGTGGGAGGGAAGAAGGAGGAGGGAAGTGGCTGGGCCGGGGGTGGGCCGGGGTGGGCCTCGCCCTAGGCGAGGTTTATTGTTTTTCTTTTTGTTTTATTTTCGGTCTTCTGTTTTTTTTCTATTTTAATTTGTTTTAGCTACTTTAGCATTTTTGTAAAACTTGTAACTGGCTCCAATATTATTATTGTAAATTGCTAGAGTGCCACAAAAAGATTGGTACTTTTATAAATTCTTTTGCATTTTTGTTTTATTAAAAAGTATTAAATGCCACTGTTTTGCTACTAGTATGATTTGTTTGCATTTTTACATAGCTTGATAAATTACCACAACCATACTAGCATGGTCCAGTGATTATTAGTGATTTTACAAAAGTGGTTGTATAATTTTTGGACAAAGTTTAATTGTCACTTTGTTTTGGAATTTTTAATTGGGTTGAATCTGAACAAGCCATGGTCAAGGGTGATCATCATATCCCTAATCAAGATGTCTTGGCAACTGTAAAAGTGATTACTGTAGTGTGACACCCGGGGTGTTACAAATCTCCACCACTACAAAGAATTCTCGTCCCGAGAATTAAAAGTAGGGTAAGGGGTAAGGTTTCGGTTTCGTATTCTAACGAGTCTTCTGGTGCTTGTTGTACTTCTCGAAGAGGTTAATCCATTTCGTTGATGTCTTCATTTTGCCTGCATCAGTGCATCTCGACGAGTTGTCATCCTTCCATTGGGGCTTCATCGTACCTACGGATAGGCTAGGAGGGGACACTTAGGGGGTCGAATCGACACAAGGTCAATCAACTGGGGTTGTCCAAGGGAATGGGGGCCAGGGTATCTCTCGAGTTGAAACACAGGGAAACACATCGAGAGAAGCAAAAGAGGGTATGAGAAATTTCAAGCGGATAGGCATGCATTCGATGCCGATGACAGATGATGAAAAGGGGTCCTGAACATCAGGCATAAGCACTGAGTTTGATATCGAACCGAATATCACAAGGTAGAGGACTCGTGAATTGCATACGAGGTCAAACAAGAGGGATAACCTCGAGAACAGAAAGTTACAAGAGAGTCAGGTTTCGATCCTGTGGAACTGTGGGTTATGGGCCCACATTGAGTAAGAAGGGTGGCGACAAACGATGCGATCAAGTTGCAATGTCAGTCAGAGAACAGCTTGTTAGCTATGTCGGCAACAACATCAGTGCCAAGGGCGAGGGACGAAGAGAACCATTTTCCTGCTTGTTAAGACGAGGCGGACCAATTGGCAAAGTTCTTGTCCATCGGTGGTCACCGAAAAGTCATCAACAATCGTAACAGGCTGTACGGACGAGGTAGTACACCAAAGTGTTTAGATAAGCAGAGAATTATCACTGCTCAGATAAGTTATATCACAAGAAAGGTTAAACGGACCAATGGAAAGGAAAATGTGATGATACACCAGTATCGGGTGTATATCTTTCCCAAGGGAAAGCAGAGCAAGATATACATGACCAAGTTAGTATTGGCAGGGAGTCAAAGGATGTTGTCGATGTTAACACAAATCATCGAGGGGCAAGGATGGTATTTGTCACCTTGAATTCAATTAACACTTGGTAAAAGCCAAGATGTCGATGATGACCACGACACATTATGTCGAGGGGTTTCAAGAAAATGCAATCGAGTATCCACATCACCAAGCAAAAGGGGGGGTGGAGCCAAAGGTAAGAGGTGTTCTCAGTTGACGATAACCGAGAACCATGAAATGGCTATGACAGGGATATGCATTGTTTCATCACAATTCATAAGATGTAGTGCAAAGGCATGATATCCTCGAGACGCCAAGGGGGTAATACTCGAAGGTACAATGTAATAGTAGTTGAGTTCGATCATTGATTTGTAGAAGACAGGTGTTCAACTTTGTGTGTGAAATAGAATCAAAGGAGAATATCATGGTTAGAACCATGATCGCAAGATTCTAGATCATAGGTGCAGGATTAATTTATACCAAGGGGTTATTATCTTTACGAGAAGCTTTCACGATAAGTTCTACATCATATCCATGGGCATGAACACAAAGGTTCAGGGTCCACCCCCACTTCTTCAATGCATAACCCCTCATTCACTTCTCGCTTTAGAGGAATTAGTAGTGTTCAAAAGTTTATCTGGCATAACACCAGTGGAGTAAGACTCGTAGAAGTACATGGGTTCACACAGATGGATGAAACATAGATACAACCCTTAGGGACATTTTACGAACCTATACGACAAACAACAGGAACAAGAGATACAAGTTTGAAAGCAGAAGACTGATGACACGGACCAGACGATACCGTTCGCCAAAGGCATTTTGTATCAGGGGAAGCTCGTCAATGATTTAGGACACAAGGAGACGACAGGTAGTAATCCACCAAAAAGGTCAGGCGGCGTACGGAGGGTCTGGGGTGAGTATCGGTACTCAACAATAAGAAGAAAGGATGCAAAAGCATCGGATGGTAAACGCATCGGAATAATTCAATGCTTAAGTACAAAGGAATTATGACTTCCATGTCGGTGTATCAGATTCAGATACATCGATCAACCATGAATAAGTTAAATAGAAGCTTGACGGTTAATCAATTAAGGTTTGATTTACCGAGAACCAGCTCATGTCTGGAATAACGTCTGAGCCAGAAGAATGGATTCATAGGGATCAACTGATGATTGCGTGCACTGGCACACACGATGATTCAACAGATCGGAATGGCAATGTCAAGGGAGGGCATCGAAGACCATAAGACAAACATGATTAATCATAGTGCGAATAGGCAAGAAGAATGTCCAAAGCAATAGGCTGCCGAGGATTGGCACGAGATCGAATAGTATTTCAAAGTATTTTGGGAATCACAGGAACAACTTAGGATGAACGGATCCTCAATAAATGTGAGGAATTATCCGCAGGGTGAAAAGAAGCTGCAAGACAGTAGGCTCAAGGATTTCCCGAAACAACGGAAAGTATTTTGATGCATCATGTGAACATAAGAGCAACTGGGGATGAATGAAGGATCGGAGAGTATAGGTAATTATCCATACGCACTTATCGGTGGCAGGGGATTGCAAGGGCGATGGGCACATAGGGTCTCGAGAATTTATCGGAAAGTATCTGCGGGATCTTCTCGTGAAGTAAGCGATCATCTGTAACGAGGGGCTCTCCGAGAGGAAATAGTCACGAGAACCTAATGTCAGAGTTAGCAAAATCTTTAACCCGAAAGGAAGAGAGAGCAGAGTCCCAGAGTAAAGGTGCGAAGTAAAAGATCCTAATACCCCCCCCCCAGTTTGCGACATGGGCCGATTAGCCACACGACACTATTAGTAAAGTATTTTTGCAAGGACTAGACTCGACTTCGACCAAGGAGTTGGAAGGGGTGTCCTACAGGCAGTCGGCTCTGATACCAACTTGTGACGCCCCCAAAATCAGACCGTGTACAATAATCATACACGCAAGGTACACGATCGAGATTAGGGACTCACGATGAGATATCACAACACAACTCTACAAATAAAATAATACAAGTTGTTTAATACAAGCCAGGGGCCACGAGGGCTCGAATACAACAGCTCGAGAGCACAAAGTTAGCGGAAGCAAAAGTATCTGAGTACAGACACAAGAATACAAGGTTGCCTTAAGAAGGCTAGCCCAAATAACAACAGATCGAAAAGGCGAGGCCTCCTGCCTGGGAACCTCCAAACTACTCCTGGTCAACGGGGAACTCGACGTCGTAGAAGGCATCGGGGATCTTCATGTTGCGGTGGTCGGCATCGGGGATCTCCTGCTCCTGGACTCCAAGACTCCAACGTTGACTGCAGCGGCCGATCAGGCAAAACATAAAGGGGGAAATAAAGCAAGGGTGAGTATCTAGCATACCCGCGAGTCTTACGTCCGCTACTAAGCATTTATGCATTTGTATCAAATGGAAAGGGGAGGATGTATATAGTGGACTGCAAGATAGAAATCAGAATAAGGATAAGAAGCTAGGCCTATCGAAGACTAGCATCTTCTGACGTGTCTTGCAACATGAGAAGAGATACAGCCAACAGTTCAATAACATGAATGTAATAACAATGCAGCAGAAGTTGTTGCATCATTGTATAATAGTAAGTTGTAATAATTAATAATAATAATAATGCCTCCGAGTTCCCCTCCTCGACTTCCCTGCGAGGAAGAAGACCCGGAACCATACAGTTTCATAGTAGTAGTTTGTAGTGGTAAGATCGAGCTTCAGCATAAAGCGTCCTGTTACCGTGGACACGGCTATTCGAATAGATTAATCTTCCCTGCAGGGGTGCACTGGCGTGACTCTACGACGCTCGGATCTCCAGGGTGGCGTACACCTTGTTAGGGAACACCCCACCGAAGCTATTCGACACAAAGTAGCCCATCCTTCGGCAATCAACAGAGAGGTCATCCGCCGGACTATATCCTATGTACGCCGGGCTTTGGACCCTAACCCGAACGTACTCCTGCACGGTGTGTGACTGGCCGGTGAAGCAAAATCAAAGAAAATACAAATACACCGCTCGAGCAAGAGAAGACAACACCACTTCCCGGCAATCAGCCCGCGATACTGCTGACGTCTGAAGACCCTCGAATGAGACTACGATGCAGGGGATCCCACACTCCTTATTCCACGTGTTGGTAGTGCATACAAGCCAAAAGGCTACTCAAGACATCCGCCGAACCATTTAGCATTTTATTTAACCTGCATGACAACCGTTATCGTTGCCTCGACTTAACTGACCCGCGGAAAACGATAGCAGCTAGGACCACCAGTACATCGGTGCCTGCCCTGTCGTCCCACCAAGTCTCTGCGGTTACCAACAAGGTGAACCGTCTCCTTACCTTGTCTCGCGTGTGCTCTTGGTAGAGCTCGACTTTTCGTGGTTTGGTAACTCTCGCGAGATACGAACAGGGGCCAAGCACGCCAGTAATGTCGTTCGTACCCTCCCTGTCGTTCCCGACGCAATACCGCTCGCGGGCACCGTTGGGTCGCCCGACTCTTACCTTTAAGAACAACCGTTGCTCAGGTACCTAGAGCAGCTATACAGAGTCAGCAACGAGTGGAGGTACGAAGATTACTCCTCGATAGCTCACACTTGATGGTGGCTCGGCAAAGCTGAGCTAGGGGGCCTCAGGCGGTGTCTGCATTGTACCGTACCTGTTATAGTTAATATATCGTATCCGTGTTCACTCTCCTGAGCGATCACGGCCCGCTATCTAATCCTAGCTAACAATGCGCAGGGCTCACTGCTGAATATAATATATATTTATAAGGCAGCATAGGATAAAGGCAGGTACATCAAGGGGCGACAAAAACAGGCTATGCAATTGAATAGGAATGTAATCGTAGCAGCAGCAGTAACATGCCTAGTTCAAGAAATGTACGGAAAAGATAGGTGATATCTGGGGAAGAGAATGGCTCTTCTTGCCTGGAAGCTCGGCGGTAGGGGTAGGGTCGTCGACGAAGTAGTCGATCACAGGGGCATCGGCAGCGGTCGTCGGGACTACCGGACATTAAGAGAGGGGGTAAGAAACAATAAATACACGGCAATAAAGCAATACAAATATAAGACATGGCAAACGCAATGTTAACGGTGTTCTAACGCAGTGCATTGTACGTTGCACGGAGCGGGAATCCATCCGGGGATGAACTGCCAGCTCCGGGTGATTACCGAACAGGCTGTCCGGAGGGGGAAGGGATCATGCCGGAGGTGCCGTGGACATCCGAAAAACGTGTGGATGGTGTAACCGTGCTAGTTGAAACAATCCGAACAACTTTCGTGTTCAGAATAAATTCATCCGGATACTTTGACAGTACCGGACAAATCATCGGACAAACGGTCCGGAGGGGGACGGTTCGATGTTCGTTGTGTTAGAGGGGTGTGGTTGGTATACGGATAGTGTATCCGTATTTGTTATATTTTCCTGATCAATTTTGATGTATAAAGTTTTTGAATCTGAATTACGGTTTAAAAGATATTCAAATTCCAAGTTTAAATCGTTTTAAATCAATTTTAGAATTTATTTTATCAATTAAATAATCATTATCCAGAATAGTTATGTTGACTGGTCAATTGACCAGTGGGGTCTACATGTCAGCCACACATGTGTATTAAACATTTTTATATAATTTAAAAGCTGTGGGGCCTAGTTGTCATGGACACATGTGCTAAATCATTGTAATTTATCTGTTTAAATAATTAATAAGCAGTTGAGGGCCACCAGTAAGTCTCACATGGGGGTTAATAGTGGTTGTGACCCACATGTAATAGACCCACAAACCAACAGTTTTATTAGTTTAACTAGCCTCTTAACTAAACAGTGGCCCACCTGTCATAGGGTGTTTAGAGGGGAGCTTAGGCTTAAAAAGGGGATTAACCCCACGGTTCAATTCACAGGCGCGCCCACTACGGCGAGGTCGTCGCCGGCGAGTACGTTCCGGCGAGTCCGTTCCGGCGAGTCCGTTCCGGCGAGTCCCAGCGAGGGAGGGACGACGAGGGGGGATTCGGGCGCGGCATAGTTGTGCGCGGCAAGAGGGGCGTGGCCAGGGGAGCCCATGCGCAGGCAGAGCGCCGCCAGCTTGGGCTGCGGCCATGGCGTGGCTCGTCCATGGCGGCCACAACAGGAGCTAGCAAGGCGAGCGGGGCAAGCAACAGGCCGGCGCAGAGGAGCGGCGCCGCAGCGGGCCCGTGGCCACGGGATCCGCACGCCGACGAGCGCGGCAGCACACCATGGTGAGCTCACCCGAGGAGCTCGAGCCTCGGCCATGGTGGCCACGGCCCGCGCAGGTGACCAAACAGCGGCAAATCGGAAGGGGAAAGGGGGGAATCGATCCGTATGCTCACGTGGATGCTCGAGGACGTCTCAGTGAGGTCGAAGGGGCTCGGACGGCGACGCAATCGTCGTCGGAGCACGGCGGCCGCGGTGGCGGATACGAACCGATTCGCGGCCTCCGGGGAGCTCCTGTCAGAATCGACGCGCGGGGGTGAAGAAGAAGAGGGTGGGGAACCTCCTGTACATGCCAGAGCATCCAACGGTGGCCGTTGGCCACGGCGGACACAGAGGCGCGGCCGCGGTTCCGCACTGCGAGCCTGGTGAGAGGATGAACTAGCGAGGAAGGGGGGAGATCTTTTCCAACGTCCACGGGGGCACGGGCTTGCCCTTATCCACCCAGAAAGAGTGCAGCGATGCAGCGGCGCGAGCTGGCTCGGCGGGGACGACGCCCTGCCACGGTCGCCATGGCCTCCGGTCGCTGGAACGGTGGGAGGGAAGAAGGAGGAGGGAAGTGGCTGGGCCGGGGGTGGGTCGGGGTGGGCCTCGCCCTAGGCGAGGTTTATTGTTTTTCTTTTTGTTTTATTTTATGTCTTCTGTTTTCTTTTTCTTTTCTATTTTAATTTATTTTAGCTACTTTAGCATTTTTTTAAAACTTGTAACTGGCTCCAATATTATTATTGTAAATTGCTAGAGTGCCACAAAAAGATTGGTACTTTTATAAATTCTTTTGTATTTTTGTTTTATTAAAAAGTATTAAATGCCACTGTTTTGCTAATAGTATGATTTGTTTGCATTTTTACATAGCTTGATAAATTACCACAACCATACTAGCATGGTCCAGTGATTATTAGTGATTTTACAAAAGTGGTTGTATAATTTTTGGACAAAGTTTAATTGTCACTTTGTTTTGGAATTTTTAATTGGGTTGAATCTGAACAAGCCATGGTCAAGGGTGGTCATCACATCCCTAATCAAGATGACTTGGCAACAGTAAAAGTGATTAATGTAGTGTGACACCCGGGGTGTTACAAGGATGTTGATGCTGCTTCCTCCGTCCATGAGTACTTTGTCAAGTGTATATCCTCCAATTTGTGGAGAGACTACTAGATCCAGGTCCCCTGGGTTATCCACCAATGGGGGTGGTCATCCCTTGTCCAAGTGATTGGTTGTTCTGACCAATTAATCCACCTGGGCCAAGCCGGCTCTGCAGTCACAGCCATAGCGGCTCTCCATTGTTGCTTCCTGTCCCTCCGGCAACTGCTGGTGGTGAAAACGTGATATGTTGCACGGTCATGGAGTTGTTTCGGGTTTGCTTGAAATCCAGCAAGCCCTGATTGATTTTGCTGGCCCCCTCCTCCGGTTCCTTGGTGTTGAGGCATTGCGCCTGCTCCTTGGTAGCCAGGATTTTGGTTGTTACCGTTCTGGCCGGCTCCCCCACCTGACCCGGGAGGTCCCTGGCTCCCATGCCGTGCAAACTCTTTCATGAAATTGCAGTCTTCCTAGGTGTGGTTGGCTGGGCAACCGGGTTTACTATGGGTTGGGCAAGGACTCTTCATAGATGCTTCAAAGATGTTTGGGCGAAAATTTCCTTCCGGATTGCGGTAGTTGTTGCCCCCTGCTTCTATCTTTCGGAGCCGACATTCGTGTTGGCTACCAAGTCAGAAGTAGTCTGATCAAGTCGCCGCTTGGTTTGCTGACTCTGATTCTGGGATGTTTTGCCACCGTTTTTGTTCTGGCCGGCTTTATCCTGTTGAGGTTCAGTATCCTTAGTTTTGTCAGACTCGGCATATTTGATAACCGCGTTCATGAGCTCTCCTATATCCTTGACCGTCCTTTTGAGCCGGCCAAGCTTGTGTACTAGGGGCTCGAACTTGCAGTTCCTTTCCAAGACAATGACGGCTGTTTGGGCAGTGATAGTGTCCGATGAGTGGATTATTTCTGCTACCCGTCGAGCCCAACTCAGGGTCGACTCTCCTTCCTTCTGGACACAATGCTCCAACTCAACAATTGTGGTAGCTCGCCTATGTGAGAACCCGGAAATAATTTCCAGACTCTACTGTGTTTAATTGTCAATCCCAGGATCATTGTTGACAACACAGTGAAATGGTATCATTGCAGAATACATAAAGATTTTACAAGTACCATAATCTGCCATAAGGCATACATATAAAATGTCTCATGACATTTGTTACAATCAGGGAACAGCGGAAAGTAAAAATGCGTAGCGACTCCGTCTCAGCCACAGGCAGTCGATGTAGTCCACGTGACCTCACTCCTACGGATCGCCATAGTAGTCGTAACCATCACCTTCGTCTTCATGGAACTCTGTTCACCAAAATTATTGCCATGAGTACATTTCGTACTCAACATGCCTCCCGGGAAAGGTCCTAGTAACTACATGAGGCTTCAAAGGAAGGTTGTATGGTTCTTTTCCATAAAGGCTAATTTTGTTTGAAAAGCATAATAGTTTGATAAAGCGGTTTTAGATGAAAACAACATTTTATCCATCATAACTTTCAACAAGGTGAGGATCCTCGATCCACTCACATCCTTCATAGGTTCCAAGAATAGGGGCAAAGAGGGAATAAGCAAGACAGGTTCCCGTATGTCAAGAAAGATTCATGTGTCGTCCATGACCGTCGACACGGCTATTCGAATAGTTTTACACTCTGCAGAGGTTGTACCCTTTACCCACACGACATAATCTCGCCTTGTTGCCACCAGTGGCCGCTGGCGTAGTACACTATTTTGTATACCGGCGGGGAGATTGTGACGAGGTCTTTCATTAGACCCACCCTTACTATGACATGCCCACTAGGTTTCACAAGGAAGTAACCGCAGTTCACAGTCCATGCCCCCTTTTGTGCCGAGGTTCTCCTCGCAAGGCAGCAATCCCATCTGCGGTACGGCGATGACCATAATAAGGATGAACTAACTAATTAACCAAGCCAGTGCCCATATAGCATGTGGTTGTACGGTTGTCACAATCATCAAATCCAGGACTTATTGGGCCTCATGCGGCACGGACGATGGATTGCCCCCTTCACCTCGTGAAGGGCAGCCAATCACTCCTTCAATCCTTGATCCAGCTGTCGCTCGCGCACGTATTTAGATGGTAAGTTTCATCCAGAGTAGAAGAGAGTAGAGGAAGTCAACAATGGCCAACCGGCCTAGATCAGCGAGCTCAGTAACAAGTTTCAAGTGTTAATGATCCGAAGATCATTCAGATAATCACCTATAGAATAATTAGCATGGCTAAGCATTTCTACTCTACTAGATTACTATATAGTTCTACTCAGGTGTCAAGTAAATAGGCGACAAGCAGATCAGGGTAATGTGTCAATCGACACGCTTGCTACGAGATAAAATAGCATGCATATAGTGGTTACAAAATACAATGCAATTTTGTAAAACACAGGATAAACATGATCAAAGAGGGAGGCATGCCTTCGTTGTTGAGTCCATCTTCGGTAACTTGAATCTGTCAATGTCCAACATCGTCACTCCCTACTCGTCGTAACGATAGCAAAAAAATAAATAAATACCAAAGCACAAGTAAATCCAAATAACATCCAAAATAGATTAAGGTTGGATGGATAGCAAGATATTGATCAAAATGGAGATTCCAAAATGAGGTAGTGTGATAGACAGGTGAGCGAGAGGATTCAACGAGTTGACATGGTTTGGATTGACATGGCTAAGGAAGGCTCGGTGATCAAGACTGGCGTTCTAATATGAACTATGATAGCAACCACTAGTAGCTAGTAGTGTCTACTCTACCATAAGACAAACATAATGACATCAACACACATGGAATGGAACCATTCTATGCATTTTAACTACATAATCACAACATGATATTTCGAAGCTAAAAGTTAACCACGAATAAATATTTAGATATAATCTAAATATCTATAATGGCCAACAACAAGTATAATCACAAATCAACCATTACAAGTATTAGCATTCCTTACTATAACAAAATACAATCCAATACCATAGCAAAAACGAACTAAGCACTTAAATGATAAGACACATGTCATACAAGGCATCTGAACATAGAATCATAAATATGTTTTCACTAAGAACACAAACATCAAGCATACGAGTTATCATGAGAAGATACTAAACTAGGACATGCTCTTAATAACAAAGAACCACTAATACTAATGACCACTAGGAATTATATCATCACCACATGCTTCAAATAACAAAGCAAGATGCACACACTAAAAGCATGATCAAAACACAACTCTAACAACATCATATATGACTCATCCTAAGCATGTGAGAACTATTGCAACACGCATAAAACACTCATTATACTAACATGAAACATAGGTAATCCTCTATAAGTACACAAACTAAGTATTCAACTATCACACATGGAGCATAATAAAAACACTACTTAGGCATACCACAAATCAAGATATAATTCTAGGCATGGGGATGATCATCACGCGAGATGCTAAACTATACTATCTACAAAATATAACTCGTATATATGAGATAATTTAGTTCATATCAACCAACATAAAGATCAAGCATGACAATATCACACAACTCTAAATTACTAGTTATGACATGTAAGAATAAGAAAGTGTTGCATTATCACACAACACTAGCATGCTAGAAATAACATATACGAAAAATGAGAAATCATAATGAGCATTTAGGCAAGTAAACAACTAGATCATGGCATAAACGAAATCAACATGTAATATAATAGCATGAAGCACATGATAACATTCATTTCTATTTAGTACTATCTACACTTAAAAAATAAATATATAACAAGTAGGTATCATACAAGATTTGAGTTGATACCCATGCAATACATTCTAGTTCTACAATCACAGAAACATGACATGTTATTGATATAAAAAATGACTCAATAAAAGAATGTAGAGATCAAGAAACTACTAGCATGTAAAACTATAAAGTGAGCGCTAACCATATGTATGTATATAGAATACTAACTAGCAATTTAGCACATTGAAATGTACAACTAAATCATGCATTCAACTCGAGCAAGTGATATAATGTCATGATAACCAACTAAGCATGCATTGATAATGACATGGGTAAATAAATCAGACATGATAATTACCAAAAGATAATAAACTAAGTTCCATGTCACAAGAATAAATTCTATAAAGCCATACAAATAAAACCATAGCATACAAAAATATCGAACATGTAATCTTAGATAATAAATAGTATCTACATAATAGAATTGCTGACTACACAAAAGGTGTCACTAAAAGATCACAGAACATGCCATGTCACATGAATTTAGATAGTAAGAAAGTGATCACTAAAACCCTAGACGCTAATAATATGCCTACAACAAGCAATTTGCCACAAGCATCACTAAGTTTTAAAACAACGTACCAATTCGTGCCAACTAGTAAAATAAAACTAGACATTATATTAATTTGAGTGAACAACAACCTAGAGCATGACATGAGTCGAAATCAACAAAACAAACATGTAACATGATGGAAATAAATATGTAAATAAAATTTAAATAAATCATGTAACGCTCATAGTAATTTTATGGATTTAAAAGCATAACAACATTACTAATTCTATACATGCACAAGCAAGGACTACAAAATATGTTTAACATTATCAACATGAAATAACACACAAAATATATTTAATAACATAATCAAATCTAGATTAAAAATACAAATACTAAACATGACGATAACTCACAAAAACCCGTACCAAGAATAAAACATGATGGTAACCCAATTATCAATCCATAACAAAACATACAACTAATTTCACAATTGTAAAGAAGGTAAAATAAATCTAGTAAACTATATAATTCCTAGGATTATGAAATAATTACGAGCGACTCGTAGGCATATCACGAACATGTGAAATAATATCGTACTAACAGAAAGTTCACCGATCAACTACTACACATTAAAATCATTCATAAGAACTAATACAAAGATATATCACACTACTACATGATCTACGAAATTATCTACATGAAACCATACAAAACTATATTGAAAAAATTAATTAACACGAACGACTAAATAAAATCTACACTAAATTTCTATTGACCAAACAAGCAATCTAACTTCACGGTGGGGTTCTAAGATCACATGAATCATTTCTTCTATTGAGTATGAAGGCATTCGAGGAACAAAAATTTCGGAAAACATGATGATGTCCTTGGATGGTCACCGATTTTTGGTGCGCGCGGCCAATGATATAAATAGGTTGAATCGTGATGTCTCGGAGTTTCTACGAGTGACGTTAAGAACGCGTGCAAAAAGAATTGGATAGAGGCTCACCGAATTTGATGGAACCATGCGATGAACTCGACGAACAGTGTACGCGTACATGTAAAATTCTCCGCGTGTGTTCAAAGAATCGAGCTCTTTCTTCCCTGAATGGAGTGGCAGCAAGGAGTAGAGTGTTCTGGCGCAAGCGTGCGGATGAGGATGATCTGCATCAACGGGATCGAACATCGGCGTCCATGGAGCACCATTCCTTGGAGAGAGTTTCTGGAGAGAATGAGGAAGGGAGAGGGCAGGGAAGTGAAGGAATTGGAAGAGCTGATCGTGATGCACCTCTATATATCATCAGGTTTGGAAACTGCAGCAATTAAAGAAAATTAGAGGAGGGGTGTATATTATGGGTGTGTAGGTTTCTTCTTATGTGATAATAAGTGAGTCAATGAGGGCGTGAACGGGTGGAGGAAGAAGAAGGGTTCGTTAGCCATCAGTGAAGCTAATGGGCCAAGGCCCAGGTAGAAAAGAAAATAAAGAAGGGAAATAAAAAATAGATAGAGCTAAGCTCATTCGGTTTGAAAAATAAATAAAATAAAAGGAGATTGCTTCACACAGGAATGAAAGAAAAAAATGTTATGGTAGAAAATTTTGCCTAGAGTTTGGGAGATGAAAAGAATTAGATTTTTCCTAAAAGGGAAAATCTAAAAATAGATGATCAAACAAAATCAAATAAAGTTCAAAAATACAAATACACATAATTTAATATGCTAGAGACAGAAAATAAATATTCAACGAAAAGAGAACAATAAAATTCAAAATTTAATTTAAGTTGACATTAGTTCAAACTAAATTCCTCAAAATTATGAAAACTCAATTTAAGCTTTTAATGACAAAAAATAAAATAAACAAAAAAATTTGGTCCTGATTTTTGGAAAACTTTTTCTTAAACATTTCGAGCATCGGGATGTTACAAATCTACCCCCTTAAAAGAAATCTCGTCCCTGAGATTTAGGCTTACTAACGAGAATGGGTTTGGCTTAGCTTATTCTTCGACACAGTTCTTCTCAGAAACTTGTGGAAATAACGGTCCATTCCGAACTCGGTGAAAAACAACTTTGGGGTCTTGATTGGAGATACTTCAGTTGTTGCTGCTCTATCCAGCTTGCTCAAGGCTTGTAAATAAACCTTCGTTCTTGGCGATGGTAATCTGATAGCTTCTCTTAGTGGTTGACCACTCTTCGTTCTTGCTCTTCTTCTTTAGGTTAAGCTTTGGTGTAGCTGGATTCAATGATCCTTCCTTCGGCTTGTAGTTTCTCGTGGGCATTGAGAAGGTCTTCAAATCTTCATCTTCTTTACGAAAAAATGTCTTCAAATCTTTTATCTTGACACAAATCATTGTCTACTACCCCCCTTAAAATAGGTTTTCCATGGGGTTCACTTTGATAATCAACCTCCAAATAGACTATTCCAACTTTGTTGATATCCATTAGCCTCCCAGGGTTTACAGATACGAGGGAAAAGCACAAGATGAGTATTAGAAACCTATATGTGAACGGGGATACCCAAGATTACAAACGAAAGACAAAAAACCAAGATAACCATGGAGCTATTCAAATCAAACTCAAAAGATCATAGTTTTGTCAAATATGATTTTAGTATGACTGCATAGAAAACCAAAAGAACAATATGCAGACGATACTGACTCAAAAACATTTTGCGTCTACGAGCTACGAGTTCTACCACTACAAGGGTGTTAACCAACCTATTCCTATATGGCAGGTCATAATAAATCTTGAGGAAAATCTTCAAAAATTCTTGAAGTCTGGAGGTGTCTTCTCTCGACAAACGGTTGATACTCCAAGCTTCAGGGTTGAAGTGATGTTGAAACTCTTGGCATGTCTTCTGAAGCTCTGATTTTCCAAAACCATGGTTGGGGAAAAGGTTTCACAACTATAAAGAAGATGATAGAGAAATAGAGTTTAAACTTCAATTGAATAAGATGAGATTAGAAGAGCAATAGTGAAGGAGAAGACTACGAGAATATTTCTTTTCTCAAATAATTTTCTTATAAAATAGTTCTTAAGGCTTTCCATTTCTAACTAAGGTAACGCGACTAGGTCGACATCGGCTCTGATACCACTTATGTGAGAACCCGGAAATAATTTCCAGACAATCCTATGTTTAATTATCAATCCGAGGATCATTGTTGACAACACAGTGAAATGGTATCATTGCAGAATACATAAAGATTTTACAAGTACCATAATCTGCCATAAGGCATACATATAAAATGTCTTATGACATTTGTTACAATCAGGAAACAGCGGAAAGTAAAAATGTGTAGCGACTCCATCTCAGCCACAGGCAGTCGATGTAGTCCACGTGACCTCACTCCTACGGATCGCCATAGTAGTCGTAATCATCACCTTCGTCTTCATGGAACTCTGTTCAACAAAATTATTGCCATGAGTACATTTCGTACTCAACATGCCTCCCGGGAAAGGTCCTAGTAACTACATGAGGCTTCAAAGGAAGGTTGTATGGTTCTTTTGCATAAAAGCTAATTTTGTTTGAAAAGCATAATAGTTTGATAAAGCGGTTTTAGATGAAAACAACATTTTATCCATCATAACTTTCAACAAGGTGAGGATCCTCGATCCACTCACATCCTTCATAGGTTCCAAGAATAGGGGCAAAGAGGGAATAAGCAAGACAGGTTCCCATATGTCAAGAAAGATTCATGTGTCGTCCATGACCGTGGACACGGCTATTCGAATAGTTTTACACTCTGCAGAGGTTGTACCCTTTACCCACACGACACAATCTCGCCTTGTTTCCACCACTGGCCGCTGGCGTAGTACACTATTTTGTATACCGGCGGGAAGATTGTGACGAGGTCTTTCATTAGACCCACCCTTACTATGACATGCCCACTAGGTTTCACAAGGTAGTAACCGCAGTTCACAGTCCTTGCCCCCTTTTGTGCCGAGGTTCTCCTCGCAAGGCAGCAATCCCATCTGTAGTACGGCGATGACCATAATAAGGATGAACCAACTAATTAACCAAGCGAGTGCCCATATAGCATGTGGTTGTAACACGCTAGCTACGAGATAAAATAGCTTGCTTATAGTGGTTACAAAATACAATGCAATTTTGTAAAACATAGGATAAACATAATCAAAGAGGGAGGCATGCCTTCGTTGTTGAGTCCATCTTCGGTAACTTGAATCTGTCAGTGTCCAACATCGTCACTCCCTACTCGTCGTAACGATAGCAAAAAAAAATACCAAAGCACAAGTAAATCCAAATAACATCCAAAATAGATTAAGGTTGGATGGATAGCAAGATATTGATCAAAATGGAGATTCCAAAATGAGGTAGTGTGATAGACAGGTGAGCGAGAGGATTCAACGAGTTCACATGGTTTGGATTGACATGGCTAAGGAAGGCTCGGTGATCAAGACTGGCGTTCTAATATGAACTATGATAGCAACCACTAGTAGCTAGTAGTGTCTACTCTACCATAAGAGAAACATAATGACATCAACACACATGGAATGGAACCATTCTATGCATTTTAACTACATAATCACAACATGACATTTCGAAGCTAAAAGTTAACCACAAATAAATATTTGGATATAATATAAATATCTATAATGGTCAACAACAAGCATAATCACACATCAACCATTACAACTATTAGCATTCCTTACTATAACAAAATACAATCCAATACCATAGCAAAAACGAACTAAGCACTTAAATGATAAGACATGTGTCATACAAGGCATCTGAACATAGAATCATAAATATGTTTTCACTAACAACACAAACATCAAGCATACGAGTTATCATGAGAAGATACTAAACTAGGACATGCTCTTAATAAAAAAGAACTACTAATACTAATGACCACTAGGAATTATATCATCACCACATGCTTAAAATAACAAAGCAAGATGCACACACTAAGAGCATGATCAAAACACAACTCTAACAACATCATATATGACTCATCCTAAGCATGTGAGAACTATTGCAACACGCATAAAACACTCATTATACTAACATGAGACATAGGCAATCCTCTATAAGTACACAAACTAAGTATTCAACTATCACACATGGAGCATAATAAAAACACTACTTAGGCATACCACAAATCAAGATATAATTCTAAGCATGGGGATGATCATCACGCGAGATGCTAAACTATACTATCTATAAAATATATCTCGTATATATGAGATAACTTAGTTCATATCAACCAACATAAAGATCAAGCATGACAATATCACACAACTCTAAATTACCAGTTATGACATGTAAGAATAAGAAAGCGTTGCATTATCACACAACACTAGCATGATAGAAATAACATATACGCACAATGAGAAATCATAATGAGCATGTAGGCAAGTAAACAACTAGATCATGGCATCAACGAATTCAACATGTAATATAATAGCATGAAGAACATGATAACATGCATTTCTATTTAGTACGATCTACACTTAAAAAATAAATATATAACAAGTAGGTATCATACAAGATGTGAGTTGATACCCATGCAATACATTCTAGTTATACAATCACAGAAACATGACATGTTATTGATATAAAAAAATGACTCAATAAAAGAATGTAGAGATCAAGAAACTACTATCATGTAAAACTATAAAGTGAGCACTAACCATATGTATGTATATAGAATACTAACTAGCAATTTAGCACATTGAAATGTACAACTGAATCATGCATTCAACTCGAACAAGTGATATAATGTCATGATAACCAACTAAGCATGCATTGATAATGACATGGGTAAATAAATCAGACATGATAATTACCAAAAGATAATAAACTAAGTTCCATGTCACAAGAATAAATTCTATATAAGCCATACAAATAAAACCATAGCATACAAAAATATCGAACATGTAATCTTAGATAATAAATAGTATCTACATAATAGAATTGTTGACTACACAAAAGGTGTCACTAAAAGATCACAGAACATGCCATGTCACATGAATTTAGATAGTAAGAAAGTGATCACTAAAACTCTAGACGCTAATAATATGCCTACAACAAGCAATTTGCCACAAGCATCACTAAGTTTTAAAACAACGTACCAATTCATGCCAACTAGTAAAATAAAACTAGACATCGTATTAATTTTAGTGAACAACAACCTAGAGCATGACATGAGTCGAAATCAGCAAAACAAACATGTAACATGATGGAAATAAATATGTAAATAAAATTTAAATAAATCAAGTAACGCTCATAGTAATTCTATGGATTTAAAAGCATAACAACATTACTAATTGTATACATGCACAAGCAAGGACTACAAAATATGTTTAACATTATCAACATGAAACAACACACAAAATAAATTTAATAACATAATCAAATCTAGATTAAATATACAAATACTAAACATGACGATAACTCACAAAAACCCATACCAAGAATAAAACATGAGTATGCATGGTAACCCAATCTATACTTCTTATAAAACAAAACCCCACTATAGATCATTTAAGTTGTCTATCTCAACATGCAAGCTATCCACATCATCTATTCTTTTAGCCAATCAATTATCCATGTCACCCAGTTAGGTCATTTAAATTGTTTCTCTTCACATGCAAGCTATCCACATCATCCATTTCTTAGCCAATCAATTGTCCATCTCATCTCAACTAATATATTTATTAATTTCTATATGCAATCTCAATATCAACCATATTTTGATCATTTTATTGTCCACCCTAATATTTTTTAATACACACATGTTTCTGTTGCATCTTCACTTAGACAACTTAACGTGTCATACTTTTATACTTTTTATTTATGCATATAGTTTTCATAGCGATTCCCGCAGCTACGCGCGGGGCATACTTCTAGTTATCAATACATAACAAGACATACAACTAATTTCACAATTGTAAAGAAGGTAAAATAAATCTAGTAAACTATATAATTCCTAGGATTATGAAATAATTACGAGCGACTCGTAGGCATATCACGAACATGTGAAATAATATCGTACTAACACAAAGTTCACCGATCAACTACTACACATTAAAATCATTCATAAGAACTAATACAAAGATATATCACACTACTACATGATCTACGAAATTATCTACATGAAACCATACAAAACTATATTAAAAAAAAATTTTAACACGAACGACTAAATAAAATCTACACTAAATTTCTATTGACCAAACAAGCAATCTAACTTCACGGTGGGGTTCTAAGATCACATGAATCATTTCATCTATTGAGTATCAAGGCATTCGAGGAACAAAAATTTCGGAAAACATGATGATGTCCTTGGATGGTCACCGATTTTTGGTGCGCGCGGCCAATGATATAGATAGGTTGAATCGTGATGTCTAGGAGTTTCTACGAGTGACGTTAAGAACGCGTGCAAAAAGAATTAGATAGAGGCTCACCGAATTTGATGGAACCATGCGATGAACTCGACGAACAGTGTACGCGTACATGTAAAATTCTCCGCGTGTGTTCAAAGAATCGAGCTCTTTCTTCCCTGAATGGAGTGGCAGCAAGGAGTAGAGTGTTCTGACGCAAGCGTGCGGATGAGGATGATCTGCATCAACGGGATCGAACATCGGCGTCCATGCAGCACCATTCCTTGGAGAGAGTTTCTGGAGAGAATGAGGAAGTGAGAGGGCAGGGAAGTGAAGGAATTGGAAGAGTTGATCGTGATGCACCTCTATATATCATCAGGTTTGGAAACTGCAGCAATTAAAGGAAATTAGAGGAGGGGTGTATATCATGGGTGTGTACGTTTCTCCTTATGTGATAATAAGTGAGTCAATGAGGGCGTGAACGGGTGGAGGAAGAAGAAGGGTTCGTTAGCCATCAGTGAAGCTAATGGGCCAAGGCCCAGGTAGAAAAGAAAATAAAGAAAGGAAATAAAAAATAGAGTGAGCTAAGCCCATTCGGTTTGAAAAATAAATAAAATAAAAGGAGATTGCTTCCTACGGGAATGAAAGAAAAAAAATGTTATGGTAGGAAATTTTGCCTAGAGTTTGAGAGATGAAAAGAATTAGATTTTTCCTAAAAGGGAAAATCTAAAAATAGATGATCAAACAAAATCAAATAAAGTTCAAAAATACAAATACACATAATTTAATATGCTAGAGACAGAAAATAAATATTCAACGAAAAGAGAACAATAAAATTCAAAATTTAATTTACGTTGACATTAGTTCAAATTAAATTCTTCAAAATTATGAAAACTCAATTTAAGCTTTTAATGACAAAAAATAAAATAAATAAAATTTTCTGATCCTGATTTTTGGAAAAAAAAATCTTAAACATTCCGAGTATCGGGATGTTACAGCCGACATGTGCCTTGGAAGTTCTTGATGAACTTTTCCTTGAGATCCGCCCAGGAGGTGACAGAATTCTCTGGGAGATTTTTGAACCATGTGCGAGCCGGCCCTTCCAACATCATTGTGAGGTAACGGGCACAAACTCCTTCGCTGGCTTGTAACATGTCCATGGCTAGGTCATAACTTTCGATCCAAGCTGTCGGGTCCATGTCAGCTGTATAGTTCGCGATCTTACGTGGGCCTTTGAAATCTGATAGCAAGCGTGTATTTCGTAGGGTCGGCACCAGGCATCGGTTGCCCACAGATCTGCTGATGAACTCGGTGTCTTGATCTTGGGGCGGAGGTCGGGCCATCTGCTCTACACGACGTTCGGGATTGAAACCGGTCGGTAGGTCTTGGATCCTTATTGCCCCCTGGGGGTCCGGAGGCGGTGGAGCTCTACGCTGGCGATGGTTGCTCGAGCCGGCCGGAGCCGGTGAATCTGCTTGCCGGCTCAAACTTTGATATGGGGTCTCATGTAAGTATTGGAATCCCTGTGAGTACTGGGCTTGATGTGTGATTGCAGTTTTGAGCCCGTGCTAAGTTATTAGAACAGCAGGTGAATTTGCTCTTACTCGAGTCTGATGATCGGCTTAGTGAGAATTATATACTACCTAAATCCTTGTGTGTTTGTATGATCAGGTATCAAGGTGAAGACAAGGAACTAGGAGGAGCTGAGGTTCAAGAAGAAGAAGACAAGGAACAAGGACAAGCTACATGGGAAGAAGAACCTCAAGAAGACAAGGCCAGGAAGAAAAATGCTTCAGGCCGCGGTACTACCGCGCTGACCGTGGTACTACCGCGCCATGGTACTACCGGGCCTACTACCGCGGCAACAGAAGGAATACGGTAGTGGTTACGGTACTACCGTGCCTACTACCGTGCTGGTCAGGAGAACTACGGTAGTGGTTACGGTAGTATCCGCGGTACTACCGCACCCACGGTACTACCGCGCCAATCACGGTACTACCGTGCTGCCTGCGCGCAGAAACGGGCCTACGGCCCCTGTATCCGAGTCTGGACCCCCTTAGACTATAAATATAAGTCCCCCTACGAGTTTTTAGGTCAGACCACATTTAGATAAACCCTAGATACTAAGAATAGCTTCAAGCTTTCCTCTTGAATCATTAAGACTTCAATTCGTATCGATCTGAAGTTCTTCTACTGCAAGTTTTGTGTGATCTGTTGTTCCACTGGGAATTAGTAGATTGCAATCACCGTCTCGTGGTCGACGGCTACGTTGCACAAGTGTGTGAAGTTGTGAATATCCAAAGGGTAGAGAGCTGTCGCATTGGCAATAGGGATCTAGCGAGGAGAGTTCATCGGCTACATACAAGTTATCTATCATCGCCCTCATATTCACCGTCCGCTTACTGAGAAGATCGGGTCACCCCATATCATCTTGGTATCAGATTTCCAGTGTTCCCTCGGTAAGCATCCACCAAATCCCCCGTAGATCGTTTTATTTTCGTCCTATCCAGAAAAAGCCATACAAAAATATTAGGGTTTAGTGTTTTTGCCATAACCTAGAGTGCATCTTTTCCAAGTTTTAGTTGTTGATCGTCGTCCAGTTTGCGTAACTTGTTTTTGATCGAGTCTTAGTTTTCTTATAATCGTGTCTCACAAGTTGGAGTGTCTTTGTCGTGTTAGATTGGTTTGTGTTGCGTTAGTTTATTCTTCGTTGTCTTTTATCCCTTAATTTGTGTCTCCGTTTGATAGCCATAGTTAGCCTTTCTTTTGTGTAGCACTTTCCTATTGAGACTAGCATATCTTTGCTCTTCGGGCTGCTCATATAGGTTTTGAAGTGCATCAAGTGGTTTGTGCAAAGTTGAGTTGGGTTGCTTTTTACGTCACGTGGAGTCGGAAAATTCAAAAAAAAGAGAAAAAGAGAAAACAATTAAAAAAAGGAAAGAGTTGAGCAAAAAGCCTAGCAAAAATAAACAGAAAAGGCAAAGTTGATTACATATTTTGTGCAGCCTTGAGTTCTTTTTCTACCACGTTCATAGCACTAGTAGTTTGAGCAATCTTGTGCCCGTACACTTTGAGCTTTTGCTAGAATTTCTCTCTTGTGCAATTGCAACACGAGCATTACTCCGCCACACATATTGTGCGCTCAATTTCATAGTTGCTTTTGCCCAGTTGTTCTCCACCGCGTGTGTTCCCGTAGAACTTCTTGGCATACGATCAGCACTAGGATTTGTGAATTGGTGTCGTCAGGGTGCCATACCTATAGCTCCACCACATATATCCTGCTTTGTCGTGTGTTCACTCTTTTACTCGGGTATTCACTTCATCACATCCGTGCACTAGTCCTCCATCCGAACGGGTACGCATTACTATTCACTTTGGAACGGTAAGATTCACCTTTTCTTGTCAGTTTTGAGTGAGTTGTGAGTGTCCACCAAAAGATTTTGCTTTAGTGCACTAACCTACTAATCATGTCTCAAAGTGGTTTTGATGTGATGCAAAAACAGGACAAGGATGCGCCTGTTACATGGGAGGCATATGAAGGTCTCCGTGATCACTTGACTGGGATGTTTACTAAATCCGCTGATGCGATTGATACAAATGTTCAAGCGGTCGAATTGAAAGTGGACGCGACTGAAGCGGCAGTCACCACTATGCAACAACAACTTGCTGCTATCCAGCAGAGCCTACAACAAATGACAACATCTGTCACGGGCATACAAGCAGCTATGGTACAACGCCAACCGGACGCTCAGGAAGATGATGGTAGTGTCCATGGTGACAATGCTGATTTGAGGGGCAATCAAGGTCGTGGGCGTGGTCTTCAAGGACCGGTTCGCCAACCTCCATTTGGTCTTGGTGCGCGCCGTATACCCATTCAGGAAGAAGATGTCTTGAGCAAGCCCAAGTTTAACATCCCCAAATTTGAAGGTTCCACGGATGTGGAAGAGTACCTCACATGGGAGCTTAAGATGGAAAAATTATGGCGTTTGCATGATTATCCGGAGGACAAGAAGATCAAGATTGCTTCTTCCGAGTTTGACGGTTATGCTTTGCGTTGGTGGGAGAGTGTGTTGACCGAGATACAAGAAACCAATGGCCAGCCTATTCGTACATGGCGTGACATGAAGGCGACCATGAAAGCTCGGTTTGTTCCCACTAATTATTTACGGACAGTTTTTGATAAATTGCAACAATTGAAGCAAGGTACTATGTCCGTTGATGCATACTATATGGAGATGGAGATGTTGCTGCAACGTGCACGAGTTCGTGAAGAAGTTGAGATGACTATGCAACGTTTTCTCCATGGGCTGAAATTTAATATCAAGAGTATTGTGCGGCATCACCAATACTATAATATGAATGATCTATTGCATCTTGCAAGGGAGGCTGAATCCCAGCTTGCAGAAGAGGCACAACTGAAGTCCAGATACTCCACATCGAGCAGATTTTCTCCAAGGACATCGTCAGCCGCGCCTATGGAGAATTATGGTGCCAATACTCGGGCTTCTTCTTCAGTGTCCAAGCCATCCTCCAATGGTTCTATGGCCAAGAAGCCAGCTGCTCCTGCCACTAGTGCAGGCTCCAACATGTCTACAGCTCGCAATCGCGAGATCACTTGTCATGCTTGCGGTAATCCGGGTCACTTCAAGAGAGATTGCCCGAGTAGAAAGGTCATGTTTGTGAATGAAGAAACCAGCGAGTATGAAACTGGTGATGATGAAGAACCTTCCGCATTTGATGACGAGGGATACCATAGTGAAGAAGGCATGGATGTTTTTCCGTCACATGCTCCTACAATTGTTGTGTCACAACGTGCTCTTACAGTGCAGCCACATGCCGATTCTCAGCGATGTAATTTGTTCCAAACCAAGGCACTCATTGGCCCCAACAAAGCTTGCAAAGTGATTATTGATGGAGGTAGTTGTCGCAACCTCGCAAGCAAGGAGTTATGTGCCAAGCTCAATCTGAAATACTTACCTCACCCAAATCCTTATTATGTCCAATGGTTGAGTGACAGTGGTGAGATGAAGGTGAATCACATGGTGCGCGTAAATTTTGAGATAGGCCCATACACGGATTCCATCGATTTTGATGTGGTGCCTATGACAGTTTGCCATCTTTTATTGGGACGGCCGTGGTTATATGATTGCCATGTGCAACACAATGGTCGAGCCAATACATATCATTTGGAGTTCAAGGGCAAGAAAGTTAATCTCCATCCTATGTCCCCACAGCAAATTGTGAATGAGTCTCGTCAGAAGATAGAGGTGAATGTAGAACCAACACGAGAGAGCAATGTAATAGCTGTGTGTGATAATATAACGAAAAGTGCGAGAGAGACTAGTTTGCTTACATTAGCCACCAAAGCAGACATGAGAGAATTTAGTGAGGATCCTACAGCCATACCTCTTGTCCTCATGTATAAAGGCGAGGTTTTGGTTTCTAATGATAACCATCCTATCTCTCCTGGTGTCTCTACTGTTTTGCAGGATTATGATGATGTGTTCCCGGCGGAGGTTCCAGCGGGATTACCACCCTTGCGTGGTATTGAGCACCAAATTGATCTTATACCGGGTGCAACTCTTCCTAACCGGGCACCATACAGGACAAACCCCCAAGAGATGAAGGAAATTCAGCAACAAGTACAAGCGCTTCTGGATAAAGGGTATATTCGTGTCAGCCTTAGCCCTTGTGTTGTTCCTGTTATTTTGGTTCCTAAGAAAGATGGTACATGGCGTATGTGTGTAGATTGTAAAGCTATTACTAACATCACTATTCGATATCGTCATCCTATTCCATGTTTAGAGGATATGCTTGATGAATTATGTGGTGCTGCTATTTTCTCTAAAATTGATTTGCGTAGTGGATACCATCAAATTAGGATGAAAGAAGGGGATGAATGGAAAACTGCTTTCAAAATTAAGTTCGGCTTATATGAGTGGTTAGTTATGCCTTTTGGTCTTACTAATTCTCCTAGTACTTTCATGAGATTAATGAACCATGTTTTGAGGGAGTTTATTGGACATTTTGTGGTTGTGTATTTTGATGATATACTTATTTACAGCCGCAATGAATTTGAACATGCTGATCATATTAGACAAGTTTTGCAAGTGTTGCGTGATTCTAAATTATATGCTAATCTTGAGAAGTGCACATTTGCAAAAGATAAGGTCATATTTTTGGGATTTGTTGTATCTAAGCATGGGGTAGAAGTATATTCTTCTAAAATTGAAGCAATTCAAAATTGGCCTACTCCCATGAATGTTAGCCAAGTACGAAGTTTTCACGGTCTTGCTGGTTTTTATAGACGTTTTGTGAAAGACTTTAGTACTATTGCTGCACCGTTGAATGAATTGACTAAGAAAGGTGTGCCTTTTGTTTGGGGCATTGCCCAAGACCTTGCATTTGATGAGTTGAAACGTTTGCTTACTTCTGCACCATTACTTGCGTTACCAGATTTTACTAAGCAATTTGAAGTTGAATGTGATGCTAGTGGTATAGGCATTGGTGATGTGTTGATGCAAGAAGGTAGACCTATAGCTTATTTCAGTGAGAAGCTTTCTGGTGCTAGATTGAACTACCCTGTTTATGATAAAGAATTGTATGCACTTGTTCGCGCTCTTGAGGTTTGGCAACTTTATTTGTGGCCAAAAGAATTTATCATACATTCTGGTCATGAAGCTTTGAAATACTTAAAGGCGCAATCTAACTTGCATAGGCGCTTAGCTAAATGGGTTGAGTTCATTGAGTCTTTTCCTTACATCATCAAATATAAGAAAGGGAAAGATAATGTTGTTGCTGATGCTCTATCTAGGAAGAATATGTTATTGACACATCTTGATGTTAAAACTCCTGGATTAGAGAGTTTGTGTGATTTATATGCAATTGATCATGATTTTGCTGAACCATATCGTTTGTGTTTGCTTCGAAATGCATGGGACAAGTTCCACATCCATGATAGATTTTTGTTTCGAGCTAACAAACTTTGTGTTCCAGAATCTTCTGTGCGTTTGCTATTGTTGCAGGAATCACATGCAGGAGGATTGATGGGTCACTTTGGGCGTGAGAAGACATTACTCATGCTTGCTGATAATTTTTATTGGCCCAGGATGAGGCGTGATGTGGACAGGTTTGTTCGACGTTGCATTGTATGCAATACATCCAAGTCCAAGCTTAAGCCTCACGGTTTGTATACTCCACTATCGGCTCCTACCACACCTTGGGAAGATATTAGTATGGCCTTTGTGTTAGGATTGCCACGTACTAAATATGGTCATGATAGTATATTTGTGGTAGTGAATAGATTTTCCAAGATGGCACATTTTCTTGCTTGCCATATGTCGGGACCCGGGGTTTGCATATGTAATTCCAGTCACAATTCAATCATATGAAGAGCCGAGAGCCATACCCACTTGTCTAAGCAGACAAGGCCAAGTACAAGACACTCTCGGAAAGCTCGAACGTGAGGGGCATCCCATCCAGGCCGGATGATCAACTGTGATGGGTCCTCATCGCCCGCTCACAAGTCTAAATGATTATGGGTGGTGAAATCCCATACTCATAGACAAGTCGCCTCAACCATATTATCGATTGAATCCTAACACTTACATAAACAGACTCCAGCCCGATCTCTTAGTCGGGGTCTCGGGCGGGCTCAATCATACAACAAAGTGTGCCACGTGAGAAAGTCACGAGCAATCGCATCGCGATGCCCCAAGCTGCGCACATCTAAGGGCCACTTGGTGTATAAAAGACCGCCGGCGAGAACACAACTAAGGTATCGAACCCCACACATGACATGCACGATATAAACATACACGCAGCATGCATGCCAAGTGTATAACAGCAGGTAACATAACATGAACTCTACAAACTCATAGCTTTATTGCATCTGCTAAACAGAGCAGATATAGTAGTGTTACAAGCAGAGATCACATCACTGTGATCCAACATTACATCATACAACAACGGAAGCAAATTATGTCTTAGTAAAGACAAGGTTAACAAATGGCTTAAGAAGCCTTTAAGAAAACACAACGACCCTCCAGAGGGACCGGGCTGCTGTCTGGGACTACATAACTTCGTCGATGTCGAGCTTGAAGGGGGAGGCCACCATCAGGGTCAGTGGTCTCGACTCTAAAACATAGAATAAGCAAACGTGAGTACAAAATCGTACTCAGCAAGACTTACGTCAGAACTAAACTACTCATGCTCAGGTACCAAGGTAAAGGCAGGTGGGGTTGTAATGCAGAAAGCTTTGACTTGGCTATCCTGTACTACGACTACATAGAGTTGAGATGAGAGGCGCACACGAGTCCATCTAATCTTGAACACCACATCAATACACAACCATGGATCCTTCCTCGACTCCCCCACGAGGAAGCAACCCAAAGCACTCACACTTATCTTGCGATTTTTAAAGTATCCATTTGAGTTGTCTAATAATCAAGTAAAGATCTCCAAGTAGTCCATAACCGCGGACACGGCTATTCGAATAGTTCATTACACTGCAGGGGTGTACTTCTTCACATACGTAGCTACCACTTATCGCCTAGAACTCGTCACCTTCAAGCGGTGTCGGCGAGGATAGTACCACGACACTTACCTCACGGCTCCAACTCTAGTCCATGGAATCGCCTATCTGAGTTGTACCCCAATCGGGAATCCGGCCGGGGTTTCCGTTCAGGACCCAGACGATGTATGGACGGTCCGACAAGCCCACCTCGACGGATGGTACTGCGCTTTCCTAAAACCGTGCTACGTTAGGAAAGCAAATAGAATAAAGTTAACCCATCCGAATCCTGGACCCTAGTCGGGGTGAGTTAATAGGTCGAGAGGGGTCAATGAGCCCAACATGTGGTAGTAATCTGTGTCTTGGATCACAACACAAGAACTCGGGGCCTAGGGCAGTGTAAATGAGACAACCCACTGTGTACTCCTACACAGCCTCTCATTGTTCACTTATTTTAGGGTGACTTCATCAACACGTTACCACCTTGTTGCATGTGTTCACTACCATCCCGATACATCACCCAGATGGATCAACTTCATTGCAAACAACTCTAGCATGGCATAGCATATCATGGATGAAGGGCCACATGATGATCACAAACAATCTTGTATCTGCTAGGTTGAGGTTTGCTTAATACTGTGGTAGCAATGATAGGTCATGCAAAGTATGGGTTCAACTAGCGGAAGAACGGTAACATGTGAATCCCCTAATCATGCATAAGAGAACAAGAGGGAAACTGGGTTTTTATAGATATGATCAAAGCGGGTTTGCTTGCCTTATTGTCGAGACTTGGGGGTGCCACTCTTCGGAGAAAACAGGGACTACGTCCGGCGATGGATCTATCGAGAAGAAGCAAACACCGAGACAACAAAGTATAAACATCACATTGCAATGCACATTCAAGAATGAAACATGGCATGGTACTGATGTGATCTATGTTTAATTTGTAACAATTTAATTGAAGTTGATTTGAATAAGAAATTCAAATTCAAACTCCAAATGTGGTTCAATTTAGCCAAAGTTGCATTTGCTAATGTTTGGATATGGTAAATCATGTGGTCATGTGTATGAATTGCCTCTGATGTTCATGTGATAAGGTTGGCATTGCAAAGATTTAATTTGAAATGATTTAAACATTTATTTTGAATTATTCCAAATAAGCCATATAGCTAAATGCTACTGGTTCATCATCATAGATGTGTTTTTCATCCATGAAAGTAAGATATTTGGAATCCTTGAATTTTTCTAATGATTTTTCATATATAATTTATTTGATTTGGAGTTATGGATTAAAAGTTATTGAATTTCAAAGATTTAAGCATTTTCTGGAAATTCTATTAAATAGAAAAGGGATTTATTGCGCAAGGCTGACGTCAGGATGACATCACTGGGCGCTGACCAGTCAACCTGACGCCTGGGACCCACCTGTCATTGCCTCTGGTGTTGATTCTGTTTTAATTTAATTTGACAGGGGATTAGGGGGGTTGGGTCCCACCCGTCAGTGAGAGAGAGAGGGGATTAGAGGGGGGGTTAGCCATGCCGGCCGGCGTTTAGCCGCCGGTGGCCACTGGCCGCGGCGGAGGGGTCGCCGGAGTGGCCTCCCGGCCACGGGATGGCACGGGGAGGGCACCAAACGGGCCCTCTCACACGCGCGCGTCAAGGGGAGGCACTTGGGCGGCCAAGGGGGCGCCGGGTGCGCGTCGACCAGCAGGCCCGCGGCGGCCGGAGCTCCGCTGCGTGGGAAACGGCGACGAGGCACGAGGGGGAGCACAGGCTAGAGGAAAATTGAGCGGACGCTCACCGTGAGGGCGACGGCGTTGACGAGGAGGCCGGAGATGCAGCGGTGGCCGTCCAATTCCTCGCCGGAGCTCGAATGCCGCCGTGGAAGAACTTGACACGGGCGTCTTCCACGGAGCTTCTCCGCTCGAATTGAGTACGCTAGGAGACGAAGACGAGTGCGGCGGACGTCCTGGACAGCTGGGCGCGGCGAGGGGAGGCCGGTGGCCGTGGTGGCGCACGTCGGTGGCGACGTCGGGCTCTCGGTTCCTCGCGGGATCGCTCGGGAGAGAGGGAAGAAGAACAGAGGAAGGGGGAAGTGGAAGGGGAGAAGAACGGGGCGTCCACGGCGCTAGAAGGCGGCAGGGGAGCAGCCAGGCAGCTGCCTGGCAGCCATGCCAGGCTCGCCGGCGAGCTGCCTGCCTGCCTGGCTCGGGGAGGAAGACGCCCTTGCCCCTGGGCTGGGCCACCTCCCTGAGTTGGGCTGCAGGTAAGTGGGCTCTGCCCCTTTTTCTTTTTTTTTCTTTTTATGCTTCTATTTTATTTGTTTTTGCTCTGGAAAAAATTACCAAAGCAATTTTAAAAATCCCCAAAAATTTATCTTGGACATATGTGACCTATTACTAGTCACTCCCAAGTTTTGAAGATTTTTGGAATTCAAATTATTTGAATCCAATTCAAATAGCATTTAAATTTAATTTCCAAGCCTCTGTTTGAATATTTGAAATATCCACGAGCATGGGTTTGACTCCAAATCATTTTCAAAATGATCATACTCATTTATAGGACTTTTCAAAATTGTTTGGAGGAATTTTGGAAAAACTTTTTATCTGGCATTTTATTTAAATTCTTTTTGAGGCTTTTCCAAATCCTCAATTATTAAACCAAGGAATTTAAACATGATGCAATTATTTCTAATAATAAAAGCACATACCAAAACTAGGGTTGTGACACCATAAAAGCGACGATGCGTCGCATGTTGCTAACCTGTTTTTCAGGGAGATTGTACGCTTGCATGGAGTGCCCAAGACAATTGTTTCTGACAGGGATGTAAAGTTTGTGAGCTACTTCTGGAAGACACTTTGGGGAAAGCTAGGAACAAAGCTTATGTTCAGCACTACATGTCATCCTCAAACTGATGGTCAAACGGAGGTGGTCAATAGAACATTGTCACAATTGCTGCGAGCTATGATCAAGAAAAATCTGCGTGAATGGGAGGAGTGTTTGCCACATGTTGAGTTTGCTTATAACAGGGCAGTACACACTACTACTCAGCTTTGTCCTTTTGAGGTGGTTTATGGTTTTAAGCCTATTACACCCCTTGATTTGTTGCCTCTTCCATTGCAGGACAGAGTTAATATGGAGGCATCCCAACGAGCAGATTACGTGAAGAAGATTCATGCGAAGACACGAGAGGCTATTGAGAAGCAAGGCAAGAACGTTGCTGCTGCACGCAACCAATCACGAAAGCAAGTTCTATTTCAGCCCGGAGATATGGTTTGGGTACATCTGCGCAAGGATAGATTTCCAGGATTGCGGAACTCCAAGTTGAAGCCACGTGGTGCTGGTCCTTATAAAGTGCTGGCCAAGATCAATGATAATGCCTACTCGATTGATATTCCCATTGCTGAGTTTGGTGGTGCAAGTAACAACTTTAATGTAGCTGATTTATCACCACATATGGGAGATGACCTCGGAGCGTCGGGGTCGACGCCTTTTGAAGGGGGGGGGGAGATGATGAGGACATCCCTACTACAACTACTACTTCCCCAACTCTTCATGATGAACAAGCCAATCAAATCCGACTTGGACCTATTACAAGAGCCCGTGCTAAGTTATTAGAACAGCAGGTGAATTTGCTCTTACTCGAGTCTGATGATCGGCTTAGTGAGAATTATATACTGCCTAAATCCTTGTGTGTTTGTATGATCAGGTATCAAGGTGAAGACAAGGAACTAGGAGGAGCTGAGGTTCAAGAAGAAGAAGCCAAGGAACAAGGACAAGCTACATGGGAAGAAGAACCTCAAGAAGACAAGGCCAGGAAGAAAAATGCTTCAGGCCGCGGTACTACCGCGCTGACCGCGGTACTACCACGCCATGGTACTATCGGGCCTACTACCGCCCGTACTACCGCGGCAACAGAAGGAATACGGTAGTGGTTACGGTACTACCGTGCCTACTACCGTGCTGGTCAGGAGAACTACGGTAGTGGTTACGGTAGTAGCCGCGGTACTACCGCGCCAATCACGGTACTACCGTGCTGCCTGTGCGCAGAAACGGGCCTACGGCCCCTGTATCCGAGTCTGGACCCCCTTAGACTATAAATATAAGTTCCCCTACGAGTTTTTAGGTCAGACCACGTTTAGATAAACCCTAGATACTGAGAATAGCTTCAAGCTTTCCTCTTGAATCATTAAGACTTCAATTCGTATCGATCTGAAGTTCTTCTACTGCAAGTTTTGTGTGATCTGTTGTTCCACTGGGAATTAGTAGATTGCAATCACCGTCTCGTGGTCGACGGCTACGTTACGCAAGTGTGTGAAGTTGTGAATATCCAAAGGGTAGAGAGCTGTCGCATTGGCAACAGGGATCTAGCGAGGAGAGTTCATCGGCTACATACAAGTTATCTATCATCGCCCTCATATTCACCGTCCGCTTACTGAGAAGATCGGGTCACCCCATATCATATGGAATCGTTCCTGTCGTGGCGAAGGGACAGGTTGCCTCGGAGGTGTGAACCCTGGAGGAGTCGACCGATGCGGATCCTGGAACAGTATTCGCGCCTGAAGATCAGCGGGAATCCGGCTCACGGGCCCTGCAGGGCGTGCGTTGGCGAGACTTAGTTTCTAAGCTTCTATCAACTCCGACTCGTGTTATAAGCGCCTGGTTTCTTCGGCAAGTCGGGTTTCTCTCTCCACCATCTGTGCGTTCTGCGAGTTAATTTCCCTCCGTATGCTCATCACCTGGGCCTTGAGTCCATTGACCCTGGTTCTCCAGGCTTCCTGGTTTTCCGCAGTCATTGGTGTAGCTAAGGCTTCGTCCAGGGCGTTTAGGGCATCTGGGAGGACTTCCGCTCCCGTGAGAACTTTTGGCTGCTCCCTATCTGGATTAGGGGCCGTGTTGTGAGCCGTCTCTACGTTTTGATTTTGTGCTGCGCCCGGAGCCCCTGACTTACCTGCTCTTAGGTACCTGCCATGAACACTGTCACGCAGTATGGAGGCTCGTACTGCGGGAAGTCGGGGTCGTATTCTGCTGTTCTCGGGACGAGTCTGTTGCTCCCGGCAGATCGGATGGAGCCGGTGTCTAAGAAGCTTGTTTCACTGAGATGTGAGTCAGCGTCAGATGTTTCTTCTGAGGCGCCGGGCATTAGGGACTCGACAGAGCGCGCCGACTCTGGAGATCCAGCGAGGAACCCCACAAAAGTGTGCCTTGAGTCGGCATATCGTCAGCTTGAGGTTTCCCTGGGGACTTCAGGATCCGGCTCTGGCTCAGATCCGTCTGTCTTCCCAATGAAGATGTGAATAGAACCGATCGGGACCCGATACCCAGATTCGACGGAATCGGCCTCAGGGCCCCAAGTTGAGTCGTCGATGTAGAGCTTTCCACGCTGGCTTCTTGTGATTCGCCCAGCAACGAATCCTTCCATACCTTGCAGATCTCCTCCTAGAATCTCAACACCTGCGAGCGCAGGCCCCACGGTGGGCACCAACTGTCATGGAGAAATCACGGCAGAAGTCCGTGGAGTCGGACTTATCATGGGACCTTTGCTGCGAGGCGAATTCGAGGAGAGAGTCGACATAGACACAAGACTCGGCGGTTTACCCAGGTTCGGCCCCGACGGTGCGGTAAAGACCTACTCCTGCTTCTTGATTATTATCGGATCGACTCTTCAATAGGGAGAGCCGATCTTATCGATTACAGTGGTGACGTTTCGCAACCTTAGTATCGTGGAGATCTAGGTTGTATCGCGAGTTGTCTAGTCCTGGCTTGAGGTAAGTTCTGGCTCTGGCTCCTGTGGACCTCGGCTTATAAAGGTGCCGGGTCCCGGGATTCCGAGAGTTCGACTCCTACACGAGGTGGAGTTCTATTCTACTTTACAAATTCGCTATGTGCTATACAAGGTAAATTGAATTCCTTCTAGGGCTTCAATCCTCACGCTTGGCACATCAGACTCCTAGTCGGGTCTTCTTTGTGGGCCTTCGTTTATACGCCGGCCCAAAGGTTTCTAATGCCGGGTCTATGGGCCTGATCCATCCCCCCGACAGAACGGGCGTAGAATCTTGGGTCGAGCTCTATCCCATCGCTCCACGACTGGTTCTGGATCAAGTTGGCGAATTCATCTGGCCTTCAATCTGGGTCGTAGTACTCGCCGGTCTGGGTTTCAGAGTCGATGTCTTGTCGCGCGGCGGGAGTCCGGGTGGCGGTGGGTCGTCGAGTGGCTGGCGAATCTTCTGTCACGCGTTGCGACTCTTCGAGTGGGATTCCCGCGTAGAGTTCTCGCGCTTGCCTTCTGGGTCGTCGAGTTATTTTCCGTCGACGGTGGATCTGGCGGTTGTCGAGATGTTGGGCTTGATTCGGCTGCGGACTAAGTGATCTTGGTGGGGCGATGAAGATGCTTGTGGTGATCTTGAACTCCTCGAGCGGGTTAGATCTGCCTCTAGCCCTCGAGTCATGATTTGCTGAAGACGGGACCGCCGAGATCGTGATTCCAACCTGTGTAGTTCCCACAGACGGCGCCAATTGACGAGGGTCGGCCTCGGAAAATCCCATGGTCAGGGACCCTGGGTTTATCATAGAGAAGGAACAGGTTGGACGATACTCGTCGGCTAACAGGAGAAGCACTTCCTGCTCGATATTACTGCGTGAGTGGGCGATTACAAGGGAGGCCAAGGCGAGTTCTCGCAAGACCAGGAGAGTAGATTGGATATTGGATATCGAGACGTCTCCCCTCCCAGCCTTTATATACTAGGCTAGGTCTCGGGGAGTCCGTCCTAGATTACAGAGATAGTTTCATAACCCTAGTCTTGCCTTGTGTGCCAAGTCGTGCCTTCCATATCAGTCGTGGACTCCTACGTCGGTGCCTTGGGAGAGCCAGCCGCAGGCCCATCAGCGCTCCTTGCGGGCCTTCTGTCTTCATACGCACCAGGCATCCTCACACGCAGGAGTCGTGGGGTCACCCCCTCGTCATCGGTGAACAAGCGACAACTCCTTAAGGTGTGGCTTGATCTGATGTGTCCCCAATCGTCCTCGAAACAATGGATTGTGCACGGCTCATCCAGTTGCTCTTGAGCTGTGAGTTTGCTAGAGCCGGCGTGCCTTCTTCTTCTTGCGATGTGAAACGTCTGCGAGTGATCTTCTGAGCGGGAGTGGGATCTCGGATCGAGCTCGACTCCGTCGTTGATCGATTGGTTGCGAATCATCTTTGCAAATTCGTCCGGTCTTCGGTCGGGGTCGTAGTACTCGCCGGATTGAGTATCGGAGCCCTCGTCGGCTGCTCGGGTGGCGGCGGGCGCTCGGGTGGACGTTGGTGCCGTCGCGCCGGGCGCCGGCTCCTTGAGTGAGACTTCGATTTGGACTCCTTGTTCTGGCTCCGCGATCGGCCCTGCGGCTTGTGTTTGCCTTCTGTGTCGTCGGGTCTTTTTTCGCTGGGCTCGACTTTGATAGTCGCCGAAGGGTTGATTTTGGCGCAGTTGTCGGCCGAGTGATCTTGGAGGCGCGATGGAGAGGCTTGCGATGAACCTGAGTTCTTCGAGTGGATTGGATCTTGCTCGAGTCCTCGAATTGTGTTTTGATGGTGACGGAACCGCTGAGATCGTGATTCCAACCTGCATAGTCCCCACGGTCGGCGCCAATTGACGAGGATTGGCAAATCCCATGGTTGGGAACCCTGGGTTAGATCGTAGAGGAGACATGCAGGTTGGCGATACTCGTCGGCTAACAGGAGAAAGCACTTCCTGCTCAATTGTATTATAGTGGAGGCGATTACAATGGAGGTCCAGGCGAGATTGCTCGGGACCGGAGATGTAGCTATGAGATTCTATGTCCTAGACGTCCCCTCTCCCAACATTTATATACTAGGCTGGGTCGCAAGGAGTCCGTCTAGGTTTACAGAGAGGGTTTTCCTAATCTATCTTAAGTCTTGGACGCCAAGTCGTGGTCTTTATGATCGTCGAGGACTCCTCATGGCGGTTGCCTCGAGTGGGCCATGTGTGGGCCCATCGAGGCTTTCAGCGGGCCTTCTAGCTTGATACGCACCAGGTACCCTCATTTGTAAGGGTCATGGGGTCACCCCCTCGTCACTCCCTACCTAGAACAATTTCTCGTCCATCGATCGAACTCATGTATCGGGACATCCATCCCACTTTTTTTTGAAGAGAATTATGATACTTCCTCCGACAACTAATATGGATAGATACATAAATTTCAAGACAACTAGTATGGATCGAAGGAAGTAACTTTATTCAACAAAAGGTGTTCGTCGAACGGTCAACTAGGAGGCTACTGGTCAAGAAGCTAAGAGGTCCACCTTTCAACTCTCGATCACATCCAGTTTACAAATTTGCTAGGCACACATTTGTGCTAGGACGTTTGCTGATCTTAATACTTCCTCCGTACCGAAATATAGGTAGTTGAAGTATAAAAAACTACTAACGAGCTCTTCTATTTGTAGACAAAGGGGTACCATGATACCCCAAGTGCATGAGCTAATGTAGTAGCATTTTTCAAAGTGAATATAATAAATATGAAGTGTTGAACCAGATGGAGTTAAAGATAAGGTCCATATTCTCTCAAATATTTGTCAATGATACAAACCTACACACATCAAATATTTACTTTATCTGGATGTAAAAAATAATACAAGTGTAAAGGAGATAGTTAAGATAATAAGATACATGTAAATAACTAGTTCGTTTATTTCCTATAAGAAATCAGGTCCATTTCCTCCTCCCATGTAGCTTCAAGCCAGTGAAACAATCTTCTAGATCCGATTCTGGATTGTGGTAGCCCCAATCTCTTCCATCCTTGCCTTCTAGTTGCCTCTACTTCTACTTTTCTTCTTTTTTCCTAGCCTCGATGTTGGTGTGACCTCGCCATCTGCCTCCCTATTACATTCGTCAGCACCCACCCCTTCTACTACAAGACCTGTCTTCTTTCCCTCCCGATTCACCTTCTCTCCTCCCTCGAACATTTGTTGTGTTGGATCCATCATGTGTGTTAGACTGCAGCTAACTGAAACTATGATTGCCACTCACTTTAGATAATTTAATGAATTAAAACATGAATTTTGTGGAAATTGCTTAGAGTACTAGCAACAACACAGGTGCGGTAGCTGAGGTAGCCAGGTCATGACGAATATAGTTTAACCCTTTACAATAATTGATGCCCGAGCTCCCGACAATCTCAAGCTCTATGGCCATTACAACCAAAAGTAGAAGTAAAAAGTAGAAGTGTCGTAAAGGAAACTAGAGTATACCCCGTGCGTTGCTGCGGAAATCAATTGCAATATATTTTCATTGATTTGATTATATGAAACATGAATAGTTGAATTAATAATAGTATATAAACTAAAAGTAAAAAAAAACATGTTGTGTGTTATATTTTACTCCCTCCGTTTCAAAATAACGGACTCAACTTTGTACTAGCTCTAGTATAAATTTGTACTAAGGCTGCGACAGTTATTTTGGAACGGAAGGAATATTATTGTGTAGTTGAAAATATTTATTAAATATAAGTGACATAATATAATGGGAAACTTTTTCATGCGTGTTTAGTGAGGTGGCATGTGTCATAGAATGGATGAGTGCATGATATCAACTAATAATGAAGAACTTTTTTTCATGCATAAATATAAGTGCCATAATACAATGAAAAACTTTTTCATGCATGCTGAGTGAGGTGGCATGTGTCATGAAATGGATATGTGCATGAGATCAACTAATAACATAAATATAAGTGACATAATACAATGAAAACATTTTTATGCATGTTGAGTGATGTGGCATGTGTAATGAAATGAATGTGTGCATGAAATCAACTAATAATGAAGAACTTATTCTCATGCATATTGTGGTGGGCCTTTGATGAGATGACATATGTGCACGTTAAGATAATATAGGTAGTGGGGATCTACTATTTAGGTATATAGGATAACGATTTTGAGTGTCGTAACAATCGTTCCATTCAAGATTAACGTTTCATAGATCTGATGATGGCGCGAAACGTTATAAAGGCGACGAAGGCTGTTGAAGAAGAGATGGATGATTTTGTTATGTACGTGAATATCATTTATGTACGCTTTGTTTGGATAAAATGTAGCCCCTTTATTGCTCAACGTTTATGTTTAAACTGATATAAGAATCGTGGGGAGTAATAAGCCACAAATGGCTCCCTTGGGAAAGCATTCTGGAGTGCTTAGCTACATTTCGAACGTCAAGACTTGATCTCAGAAGATCATGAGAAAAGCTGCAATGATCAAAATTCCCCCTCCTGGAGATTATCTCCCGAATGACTGAGAAGTTGGTGCCTCCTTTCTTCTCTTCAATGTCACGGACAATCTGCTTGTTCTGAGTGATGATGATTATTTTCTTCACTCCCAGGTCTTCAACAAGGGCTTGTGCTTCTAGGCAGGCTATAACATCCAGGATTGGAGAAATAACAAGGTCGGGGATCACTAAAGCCGATGAACCCAGGAAGAGGCCATTTGAGTCTGGCAACAACAGACTCCATCATCTGCAACACTGTTGAAACATCTTTTTTGAGGCAAACTGCCGAAACATTTGATCAAGACCTTTCCTTCCAAGGAAATAGCACAACCCCACCTTACTGAACCTGATATTACATGTGGACCTTGTATGTGCAAACCATCCCTTACATGAAATATCAAGTTATTCACAGGCTTTTGGTTGGACAAATTCACCTCAACGATAAAGTTGTTGATAAAATCATTTGTGGCCATCGAACTCTGGAAAAATGGACTCGTGAGTAGCTTTTGGGTGCGCTATCCAGATAGGATAGCCATAGGTAACGACCACCCGGATGAATTTATCCTTACAACATCTCCTGTAATTGAAAAAGCCAAAGTTTGACATGGGGAAAATATCTGTATGCGAGATCACTTCAAGAAGGGCAACGCTTAGCGCCGGTCGACCAACCCAGTTTGGGCCAGTCAGACCGCCGTCTGATCTCCTGTGATCCGATGAATCAGATTCGCGCGTACCCCTTCGAATTATATGACTGCAACATTTGCGATACCTTTGCAACATTTGCGGTACATTTGCAACTTTTTTGGTACGCAACATTTTTTATTTTTTGTGCTTTTTGCAGCAAAAAAATGGTGGTAGCAACTTTTAATCGCTGACGGTAGCATTTTTTACTACCATGCAGCAAAACGCAGTACGGTTTTAGCAAAACAAAATACCGGTTGCAACAAAAAAATATTTTTTGTATTTGTGTGTACTTTTTTCTTATTTTTTAGCATCATTGCAACAAAAAATTGTGATAGCTTTGTTGCATACAATATTTACCATCAATTGGTGGTAGCAAAATTAATGGCCGATGGTAGCATTTTTTAATATCGGTTACAACAAAAATCATAATCCGTCGTCGCTAATCACTTTATCATGTTTGGTTGTAGAAAAACTTTCAACGGTAGTAGCAAAAACACACAACAATGAAATCAAAAAATTAAACGGTTGCAACATTATGCATAACAAAAAAAAAACCCAAATATTCCCTTGCAGCAAAACCGTTTCACTGGTCGAAGTTTTTTTTACTTCAGTTGAAGCCTTTTTACGCTGATTGTAGCTTTTCTCTGTGATGGTCAACGGTCCAGCAAAAATTGTCGTTGGTTGTAACTTTTTTAACCGTCGATTGTAGCTTTTTTAACAACGGTTACACTATTTTTTGTTAACGGTTGCAGCTTTCGACGGATATGAAACGTTGAAAACCTTAACCGGAGTGGTTGCGGGCGGCCATGGTGGCGGCTGCGGCAACGCGAGGGCAAGGGCGCGTGGCGGCGATGCCGTGGCTCGGGCGGCGCGTAGCCATGGCGCAGGCGGCGACACACGACGGCGGAATGCGGGCAACGGCGTGCATCCATGGCGCGGGCGGCGGCGCGTGATGACTGAACGCGGGCAGCGGCGCGGAACGAAGACGAGTTCCGTCGCGAAATCCAACGGCTAGGGCGCTCCGAGACGAAGATTGGCGGCGGAGCAGCTGCGCGGCGCGGCCATGGCGGTGCGAAGCTCACCGCGACGGCAGGCAGCAGCACGAGACTCATCATGTCGGCAGGCAGCGGCGCAGTTACGCCATGAATCTGAAAAAAAGAAAAAGGAAGAAGGAAGGGAATCTCGTGCGTGGTAAGGGCGATCGGCCCAGATTTTGGCGGGTCAGCCGGCCCCACTCGTTTCCCCTTCAGGCTATGTTCGGTGCTGGGAGATTAATTCCTCTAGTGGATCTAATCCTCTAGAGGTTTGGGTACCATACTACCACCCACGTGGAATCTGTCCACTAGGGGGTTTAATCCCCCACCTATTAAACTTGTTCGGTTGCAGTGAGTGAATAAAATGGTACGCACAACAGCAGCCAGCAAGGATACATCAGCAGCAGCAGCACATACAGTCACATACGGTCAAATAGCACCAGCAGCACCAGCAGCTAGCAACGATACACAGCAGCAGCACATACAGGTAAAATAGCAGCAGCTCAACAACTCAATACCAGCAGCAAAAATACAGCACATTCAGCTCAGCTCAACAGCATGTAAAAACAGCATCATGGTACATTTAACATTTCAGCTCAACAACATGTATCAACATCATCATGGCATATTCAGCTTAACTCAGCTCATGAGTTCATAATTTTGGTAACATAAGATAGTTGGCAGCCAGTTCTTCATCCCTATTGCAAGCAAAGAAGACCTCCAACACAAGCTCACGGTTGAACCCCATCGCCTCAAACTGTCAAATATACGAGTAAATTAATTATTCACTTTCTAATACTTGTTCAAGAAATATAGGCATGCCTTTAATTCAGTTTTATAACTACAGTTTTATAAAAACAGGGGAATATGGGGTTTTGGCAGATAACTATACAGATTTAAATCTGCATGATTAAATGAAGAAAGATAATGTTTCCTACTGTAAAAATAAATAAATTATAACTAGTGTGGCCTGGACTAGAAGTGCACTTGTTGAATTACCCAAAAGATGTCACAGTGGAAGATGCTTTTACTCTGGTCTAAACTACTACCACTGGCCTGGAGCATATTAACCGGAAGCAATAGGAATAAACAAGAGTATTGTTTGCTATCACAGGGGAATGTAGTACAAACTTAGACTACAAACAGGAAAAGTGAGTGATAAAGAGAAATTCAGTACCTGTGTTACTCCATTTCAGACCTAAGCCACATAAGAGCAATATCCGGGTTGGCACTCAGGAAAATCTCTCGGTTCTCGGGGATCTTAAATACTCGGAAAGCCTTGATTTCTTCATTTGGTGTGATATCCATTGTGTTGAGCAGATTGATGCATTTCTTGATTGAGAACTCGTCCACGGCCTTTGCCTTTTCTTTCTCATCCTCCACCTGCTTTGCCCTCATTTCAATGTACTTCTCCATCATAGCAGCCACATCACCATTCGCCGACCTCCGCCTCTTTGGTTCTTTCTCTTGTTCACTTCTTGAGGGTACACTAGCCACCCTTGGTTCAGTTTGAGTAGGCTCCGCATCATCATTGTGCTCCCTTTCTTGCACAAACAGCACCTCCACATCATCAGTGTGCTCCCTTTCTCCTCCAAGATTATGAGCATCTGTTGATGTTTCTCCAACATTCTCAACTTGTGATTGTGTCGGGTATTGCGATGACTCCGTAGAGGTGAAGTTGTATGTTCCGATAGCAGTTTGACCTACAAGTTAAAGTCACAAGAGAACATAAGATATGAAGCAAGAGTAAACAAACACAAAACAATAACATGAATATAAGAGTTGAAGCGAGAGCTAACCATCATGCAATTCGCCTAAAGCTTCATATAGAGGAAAAGCTTTTGTCTTGAACTTCCCAGCTTTAGGGTGAGACTAGAAAGTTGACAAAAATTATATAAGAGCGGGCAAGAGTAAAACAAAAGACATTGGTCGTCAACAAGCAATGATTGTGCAACACACTTACAATGATTATGTTTCTCTAGAGTGGGGGATCTGCTAAAATCATGCACCGTTGGTCGTCCCATGAAACACCACTTTGCTGACGGATCTCCTTTATCATCTTGTACTCTTTCTTTAACTCTTTCTCTTTTTCTTGAATCTTCTTCTTCTCGTACTTAGCATATGGATTCTTTTGATGGAATTTCTGCACCATCAGATTCCATGTTTGAGAGCTCCAACCATTTTGGCCCTTATATTCAGGAGTAACGTGCTCCCGAAGCAAATCCACCAGATCTTTCTCAAGACTGGGATTCCACTGAGCTCTATCTTCTGCATTTTCACATAGATTGTTAATGCTGGGACACCCTCTCATAGATAGAGAAATAAATTCATAGCTAGAGAAATAAAGTTGTACCTTTGGGAGACCCTCTCTTCCTCTTTGCCACACGCCCTGTAGGTGACACCCTACCCCTTTCAGCTGCTTCTTTCATGAGGCTCAACCTCGGTGATCCTCGAGCAGTCATCATAGTGATTTCTGGACAATAGCCATGACATGAACAACAACAAAAATAGTTCCCAAGTGACATGAACATCAGCAAAAATACTTCCCAAGTGACATGAACAACAGCAGCAATTTATTAACATGATAGCAAAACAAGTTCCCAAGTGACAATTTATTACATGACATAAAATAAAAACATCTACTTTATTACATCTTCAATAACTATTGTGCAGCTTGTTGATAAGCATCCCACAGTTGATGAGCAATTGCATCTCTAAGGTTGTCGCCTTCATGATTGACTTGATGATTTTGAGGAACATCACCATCAGGAAGATCGACAAAATTAATGGGAGGTATGTTATCTGGTTGGTTATCTAACCAACGCTCATCTCCGTGGTGAGATCGAATGATGTTATGTAAAATTGCTGCAACTGCTGGTAGCTTGACTTGGTTCTCTATTCGATGATGTGACCCCACTTTTAGGATTGGGAACCGCTTCTTCAAGACTCCCAATGCCCGTTCAATATGATTCCGTAACACGGCATGCCGATGATTAAATAGCTCCTTGTAATTTTGGGGTCGACGACGACCGCGTGCAAACTCTTTCAGATGGTACCGAACACCACGATACGGTGCCAAGAAGTAAGGAGTGTTGGCATAACCACCATCAACGAGATAAAACTTGCCCGGGGGTACATGAAACCCGTTCTCGAGTGCTGACCGAAGAACTTTAGCATCAGTTGCGGATCCCTCCCAACCGCAAGAAATGAATGTAAAGTTCAGGTCGAAGTCACACGCGACCATAACATTATGGCTTAAGGTCCCTTTCCTGTTTCTAAACGGTGCAGCCTTGTCTCCAGAAATTGTTATGGGAACATGTGTCCCATCGATGGCCCCGATGCAGTTCTACAAAGAAATACTACATGTTAGCATGTAGAACAGGAAGCGTAAGTTGTCAATGTGGATCGGAGTTGACGAAGCAAAAACCTGGAAATAAGGGAAGAATCTTGTGCTTGATAGAATCTTAGGATGTACTTGGTCGGGATTTGGGGGCTTCAGAAAATGGTTCGATAGAGTAGGGATTATGTTGAAGAAATTCTTCATTTGCCAATGGAAAGTATCCCCACTATGACCGAAGCGAACTTGAAGATCTTCAAAGGAAGAACTGTGAGATAGCATCCACAAAAAAATGCTAGTTTCTCTTCGACTTTAATTCTGGTATCGAGCACCAACTTCTCTCGTCGAAGATAACTAGCCAAAGATCTGAATATGTGAGGCTCCATCCTAAATGCTACCCGGCAGTTTTTGATGTGCCCTTCAAGTAATTCCCTAACGAACATCTCTCCTGTTAGCAACGATGTATGACGCGGCCTCGGCTCCCTATGAGCATTCTCCATCAAATGTAATCCCGGGAAAACGAATAACATCATTTCATCATCCTCCTCATCCATTGGATCCATTTGAAGACTAAATAAAAAATGCCACTAGTTACAAATTTTACTTGAATGTACAACATACTGCTAGACTGAAAGTAATATGGTTGCATGCTGAAAGATTGAAAGTGACACTAGTTTCAGAAAAATAAAAGACTGAAAGTGACACTAATTTCATAAATATAAAAGACTGAAAGTGACACTAGTTAGTAAGCTGGATATTATATTAACAAAGGATCTGAACTACACTTGGCTAGTACTATCTCTGAACTATACTTCTAGTTTTACTTACTACTCCACTGATTAATTAGTATGTCCATTCTGGAGTACTCTTTTAACTCAAGAAGCACGGGCAGGCCACAAGCAGCAGCAAGAATTAGCAGGAGCAGTACCAAGAATTGGCTAGTAAGATCTTCTCTGTTTGCAAGTCTATGGTATATAGAGGAATCATAGCATGGTTGCAATTTTCCAGCAGGAGGTACAGAAAGAATCAAGACGCAAATCATTTTGCATCACTAAATCACTATAACATGAAGCATACAATCCCAAACAAACCTATTGATCTACACCTGAGACAACTCATTAATTAACAAAGATGCCCATTTGCATCCTCTGGTCTCAAAAACTAGTTTCAAAAATTCAGAAATTGTACATAACAAAGCCTATGTTCTATATCATATTTTTTCCAGTAGAAAGATGCACAATTCGTCATAACAAAGCATGTGTCTATATCAGTTTTGCCAAGAACGCAAGAGGAGGAGCAGGGACATATATCAGTTTTGTCAAGAATCAAAAGAATCAACAAGAACGCAAGAATCAACAGCAGGAGAGAGAGAGAGAGAGAGAGAGAGAGGGGAGAACTACCTGCCGGCGGCTACCTTTTCTCCGGAGCAAGGCGGCGGGGGAGATGGGCGGCGCTAGGGTTTTGGTCGCGGTCGTGGGAGCAAGGCGGCGGGGGAGATGGACGTTGCGCCGCTGCCGCCGTTATCCTCCAGGCCAGTTGCGCCGCCGTGGTTCGCTGCCGCTCGCACCGCCGTCCGCTCCTCTCCGCCTCCCCTTGCCGCTGCTTATGTCGCCGCCGCTCGGGAGAGAGACGCGAGTCCACAAGTGGTTTCGTTCCCCTAGCGCTGGGTCGGGGACGGATTCCGCGTGGATTCCGCGTGGTTTGAGTCGTGGAAAAAAACCACATGGGCTAAACGAACGATCAAACGAAGATGGGCCGGGATTTTACCCGAGCGGGCTTGATCCCCGCCAATACACGCGGATTGGGCCAAAAACCCTGCGGGGATGACCATAACCGAACATAGCCTCAAGAATATATCATCATCCTTCCCAACTTTTGGTACGTGAGGAAACGTATCAGCCCGCCGTAGCGCGAAGACGAAGCCCGTGAATATTCACGATGGGCGCATATGTGTGTTTCAGCCCGTAGTTCGTGTTGGGCCGAAACCCAGCCCGTAGTTCGTGCTTAATACAGCCGCCTAACGGCGGCACAGGTTTCTCACACAAAGCCCCTTCTCCTCCCGCGTAGTTAGGGTTTTGCTCCGCCGCAACGCGCGAGCAGGATCCAGATCCCCACATTTCCCAACCCTAGACCTCTCGGCGCCGGCGGCGTCAGCGGCTTCGGGGAGCAGCAGTCAGCGGCAAGACGAGGCCTATTCTCACGAAGGGGCACGAGCGCCCGCTCACCTCCTCAAGTACAACCGGGACGACGACCTGCTCTTCTCCTGCGCCAATGTCCACACCCCACCGTCTGGTACGCCGACAACGACGACCGGCTCGGCACATACCGCGGCCACAACGGCGCGCTATGGTCCTGCGATGTCTCCCGCCACTCCACGCGCCTTATCACGGGGAGCGCCGACCAGACAGCTAAGCTCTGGGACGTCAAGACGGGAAATGAACTCTTCGCCTTCAGGTTCGACGCCCCCGCGCGCTCCGTAAGCTTCATGGGAAACACGCCCACCGCAGAGGTAAGCGCATCGTCGAGGACCTGCAAGACCCGTATGGGTCACTCTGCCCCGCCTGGAAGTTTCTAGATGTTTGTTGTGACGTGAATGTAGATTTTAATGTGCGTTGGTGGTTTGCAGAGACGAAGTCGGCGCTCGTATGACTAACAGGGCTGTGTGGGGGCCGGGGAAGCGGACCATTATCACCGCTGGTGAGGATGCCACTGTCCGCATTGGAACTCTTTGAGGTTAGCTCCCCCATGCTTGCATGTAGTCCTGTTGATGTTGAGTCCTGCTGGCAATTAGTTCTAGCCTATTTGCAATTAGTTCTAGTGAAGGAGGCTCTTTCACTAGAAAGGATGATGGAACAAATAGGTTGCCTCCTGCAAAGTTTACATGACACCATCTATCTTGCAATGCAATGTATGTTGTACAAGCCAGTTGTTTAATTCAATCAATACGGGCAATGTTGGTTTCCCATTTTGTAGGATGCTATGCATTTATATTCTATTTTCTTTGTGCCTGTAGACCGGGAAACTGTTGAAGCAGTCAGACAAGGAGGTTGGACATTAGACGGCAATTAACTTGCTTTCAAAGCCTTAGATTGGGCTCATTTCCTCACACAGGTTCTTGATAAATCTGCTAAGGTGATACTCTTGAGATTGCTGCCCTGATAACCTGTTCATGCTCTTATTATATGTATTTTGTCTGACATATCTACTATGTGTAGCTCTGGATGCAAGAACGCTGACCCTGATAAAGACATGTCACAGAGCGACCGGTTTATGCTGTTGATATATTTCCTACTCTTGATCAGGTGTTCTCCTGTATCTGTCCCTTTCCTTATCTATGCCTTTTTTCTTAAGTTTCTGCAAGCATTTCAATATGCAAGTTCTTGTAAAGCACGTCGGGTTATGTCATCAATTCTTGGTCTTTTTACAAGCTAAAAGCACGTGTTTCCTTGGGCAATTATGTGTTCCTTGCTTCCTACTCCAACCTTTTATATTGCTGAATCGCTGGCTTTTCGGGTTATTTTTTTTCCTCTTCGAACATGTAGCTCAGTGATAGAGCCAATTACATTGGCAATATACGCTATACTGACCACATCTTGATGAAAAGTTGCATATGAGAGCTAAGTGAAGTAATGCTCATGTCATTGAGCTTTGGCTTATCTGTTGCACATTGCTCATCTTTGTTATCTGTATGTAACTTTTTCTCTCCTTCGTGCTTGAATGTCCTTGCTTCCTACTCCCAACCTTGTATATTGTTGAATAGCTGGATTTTCGGTTTCATTTTTTCCCCTGTACATGTAGCTCAGTGATTAGAGCCAATTACATTGGCAATATACGCTATACCGACCACATTTTGATGAAAAGTTGTATATGAGAGCTAAATGAAGTAATCCTCACGGCACTGAGCTTTGGCTTATCTATGTCACATTGCTCATCTTTGTTATCTGGTTGTGACATTTTGTCTCCTTTGTGTTTGAATGTCCTTGCTTCCTACCCCAACCTCTTATATTGTTGAATAGCTGGCTTTTTTGTTACAGTTTTTTCCTCGAACATGTAGCTCAGTGATTAGAGCCAATTACATTGGCAATATACGCTATACTGACCACATTTTGATGAAAAGTTTTATATGAGAGCAAAGTGAGTAATCCTCACCATTTTATTTTCTTTAATCTAGAGTGTTAACCAATCCTCTTATCTTGGGGGTGAGTATTGACTTTCTGCATCACATTGCTTATCATTTCCATCTGTTTGAGCACAGGTCTCACTTGGTGCCTTCTCTTACTTCCTTCCATCTTATTCATTTCACGTAAATCTAATATATAATTATAGCTAACTCAAAAACAAATAACCAGCTGGACACTTCGTGATTCCTACCTTTTATATTGTTGGATATCTGGCTTTTCTGTTACTTTTTTTGCACCATGCAGCTCAGTGATTAGAGCCAATTACATTGGCAATATACGCTATACTGACCATATTTTGATGAAAAGTTATATATGAGAGCTAAGTGAAATAATCATTATCACCATTTTATTGTCTTTAAACCAATCCTCTTATTTTGGCCATGATTATTGACTTTTCTGCAACACATTACTTGTCATTACCATATGTTTGAGTACATGTTATCTCATTTTGCTGCCTTCTCGTTCCACCTTCTATCATATTGGTTTCATGTACTTGTGTAATACTCTCTCCGTAAACTTTTATAAGATGTTTTAGATTACTACCTTAGTGATCTAAAATTTCTTATAAAAGTGTATGTAGGTAGTATTATTATAGTTAACTCAAATACAAATGACCAGTAAGACACTCTGTTTCCTAACTTGTATATTGTTGAATAGCTGGCTTTTTTTGCACCATGCAGCTCAGTGATTAGAGCCAATTACATTGGCAATATACGCTATACTGACCATATTTTGATGAAAAGTTGTATATGAGAGCTAAGTGAAATAATCATTATCACCATTTTATTGTCTTTAAACCAATCCTCTTATTTTGGCCATGATTATTGACTTTTCTGCAACACATTACTTGCCATTACCATATGTTTGAGTACATGTTATCTCATTTTGCTGCCTTCTTGTTCCACCTTCTATCTTATTGTACTTGTGTAATACTCTCTCCGTAAACTTTTATAAGATGTTTTAGATTACCACCTTAGCCTTAGTGATCTGAAATTTCTTATAAAAGTAGATGTAGGTAGTATTATTACCCCCCCCCCCCCCCCCCCCCCCGCCCCCCAAAACATGTAGCTCAGTGATTAGAGCCAATTACATTGGCAATATACGCTATACTGACCATGTTGATGAAAAGTTGTATATGAGAGCTAAGTGAAGTATTCGTCAATCAACATTTTATTGTCTTTAATATTGAATGTTAACCAATCCTTTTATCTTGGCCGTGAGTATTGACTTTGCTGCAACACATGGCTTATCATTGCCATCTGTTTGAGCACATTTTGTCTCAGTTTGGTGCCTTTTCTTACCACCTTCTATCTCATTGATTTCATGTACTTATCTTATATAATTATAGCTAACTAAAATACAAATGACCATCAGGACACTTTGTGCTTCCTACCTTTTTTCTTGTTGAATAGCTGCCTTTTTGTTACATTTTTTCCAACATGTAGCTCAGTGATTAGAGCCAATTACATTGGCAATATACGCTATACTGATCATGTTTTGATGAAAAGTTGTATATGAGAGCTAAGTGAAGTTATCCTCAATCACCATTTATTATCTTTAATCTTGAGTGTTAACCAATCCTCTTATCTTGGCCGTGAGTATTGACTTTGCTACATTGCTTATCATTTCCATCTGTTTGAGCACATTTTGTCTCATTTTGATGCCTTCTCTTACCACCTTCTATTTTATTAATTTCATGTACTTATCTAATACTCCCTCCGTTCCATATTAGATGACTTGCAAATAGATGTATCTTAAACTAAATGTAGTCTAGATTCATCTATTTGGAAGTCGTCTATTATGGAACGGAGGGAGTATAATTATAGCTAACTCAAATACAAATGACCTGTAGGACACTTTGTGCTTCCTACCTTCTATCTTGTTGAATACCTGCCTTTATTGTTACATTTTTTTCCAACATGTAGCTCATTGATTAGAGCCAATTACATTGGCAATATACGCTATGCTGACCATATTTTGATGAAAAAGTTGTATATGAGAGCTAAGGGGAAGTAATCCTTGATATTTTCTTTAATCCTGAGTGCCAACCTATCCTCTTATCTTGGCTGGGAGTATTGACTTTTCTGCAACAATTACTTATCATTTCCATCTGCTTTAACACAAATTGTCTCATTTTGATGCTTTCTTTTACCACCTTCTATCTTATTGCCTTTTTTGTTATGTTTTTTGTTTCAACATGTAGCTCAGTGATTAGAGCCAATTACATTGGCAATATACGCTATACTGATCATATTTTGATGAGAAGTTGTTTATGAGAGCTAAGTGAAGTATGTCTTTAATCTTGAAAGCTAACCAATCCTCTTATCTTGGCCGGCAGTATTGACTTTTTGGAACACATTACTTATCAGTTCCATCTGTTTTCTCTTTGAACGCACATTGTCTCATTTTGGTGCTTTCTCTTGCCACCTTCTATCTTATTGATTTCATTTACTTATCTACTCCCCCGATTCATAATAAGTGTAAATGAGTGACAATTCCAGGAGTAAAACACGTTGTTAGTTTAATAAGCATGGCGTAAGGACATCGCCCACTTTCAGGTTTTCAACACAACGTCCTATTTGTGTTGCCGCTTTTGCTTCTTTCCGTGCTCGCTAATGGTGACTGGTATCATTATCTCAAGCAGCTTAGCTTTGACGAGGATGGGTGGCTGCAAGCACAAACGACGCTTCGAGGGTGGCTCAATTGTAGTGATAATTTTTGTGCTAATATGTCAAAGACTAACTTTCTTGCGTCAGCAGAGTTCAGAGACGTTTCAGTGCTACGGCAAGATGGATTCTGAACCTGGGATTGGATTCGGACTAATACATTAGTAGCATCTCAATTTTACCTCGATTAATCATAGGCAGTAACAACTGTAACATATGTAAAGAAACATCCACCAAAGGGAAGCAATAATTTTTTTTATTTCAATCCCACGTATGTGCAAAAATCAAAAGAGCTAATGAACAGAACGTATCGGAACTGTGATGGGGAAGGGAGCACATTCTGTTGAAAGGATTGGATAGAATTGTGATTTAAAGTTAGCACATCAGTGCCTTATAGAAAAATGTTACTAGAGATTATTAAAACTTTTCTTGGTTGATTTGAAGCTAATATTACTGTGCACTCCTGATCGTAAATATCCACAGCCTTACATAAGCATGCCAACAAATCAAATCAAATCAAATATCAACAATCATTATCATATCTAGTGTCACCTCTTTTGCTTGTTGCACTCTTGCTGCACCTCTACATTAGGGCCAATTTTTTTGACGGCTTCTCCCAAAACCTGCCATTTCTCTAGCTTTTTTGAGAAGCCGCCCTAAAAAGATAGGAAGGCTTTCGGAATGTCCAACACGGGGCATTCCAAAAGCCTCTCTAACTTTTTAGGACGATTTTTTTAGAAAAGCTGGGGGGAGGGCACCTCCTAAAAGAAGTCGCCAAAAGAACTGACCCTTAGTAACCGTGACTACATGCTATAGACGTGTTTGGTTGCCATCTCCACTTTTGCTGCATTGCTGTTGCAGATCGAATCAATCCATCTCTTGATTTGCACAGGAGTGCTCAATATATACAAGGATCAATCGACGTCACACCCGTTGGAAGAGACGCATCCGCGCCGGGAAGAAGGCGTCGGTTAGAGATGGAAGAACCGCATAGCGGTTTTGGGCAAGGGGAGATTAACCCCTTTTAATCTAAATAAATAAATCTTAACACTCCCCCTAATCTACGCTTGACCATGTAGAGTTATCCCACGATCATCCTATGATCATCTGGGTAGTGCCATCATCTTAGAATATTCTCCCTTTAATAGTTCTTCATAAACCTTCAAGAGAACCTGGAACATAAAACCACAAAGATACAGCATAATGTGATGTTATATACAGAGGTGTCTCAAAATGAGACTCCCCCTCATACTTGCAAGTCCCGAAGTCGTCGCATACCAATTCTATGGACATATTTCTGGAATGTAGAATTTGGTAGAGACTTGGTAAATAGATCAGCAAGATTCTCGCATGATTTAACTTGCAAGATGTTTATTTCCCCGCTTTTCTGAAGTTCATGGGGGAAAAATAGCTTAGGAGCTATATGCTTAGTGATGTTGCTCTTGATGTATCCTGTTTGCATTTGAGCAACACAAGCTGTATTATCTTCATAGATAATAGTCGGTGATTCGATAGAACCAATTCCACATGATTGTTGTATGTGGTTTATCATTCTACGAAGCCAAACACATTCACGTGATGCTTCATATAATGCAATTATCTCAGAATGATTTGTGGACGTTGCTACCAAAGTCTGTTTCGAAGACTTCCATGATATAGCAGTCCCACCATGTAGAAACACAAAGCCGGTTTGTGATCTGGCATTATGGGGGTCAGATAGATAGCCAGCATCAGTGTATCCAATCATATTGAAGTCCAGGTTTCTTTGGAACTGGAAAAACAGTCCAAGATCCTTAGTGCCTTGAAGATACCGAAAAACATTCTTTACACCTGACCAATGGCGCTTGGTAGGTGCTGCGCTGTGTCTAGCAAGTAGATTTACTGCAAAAGCAAGATCTGGTCTTGTGCAATTTGCAAGATACATAAGCGCTCCAATAGCACTGAGATATGGAACCTCAGGTTTCAAAATCTCTTCTCCATCATCCCTCGGTCTGAACGGATCTTTCTCTACGTCTAGAGAGCGAACCACCATAGGAGTTTTAGATGGATAGGATTTGTCCATATTGAATTTCTCCAATATTTTCTGGATATAGGCAGCTTGGTGTACCATGATTCCTGATGGAAGGTGCTCAAGTTGAATGCCTAAGCAAAATTTGGTTTTACCCAAATCCTTCATCTCAAATTCCATTTTGAGGTGATTGCGTGCTTCATCAATGTTATGTGCGTTGCCAATGATGTTGAGATCATCAACATACACAGAAATGATGCAAAATCCTGTAGAGGACTTCTTGATGAAGACACATGGGCAATCATCACTGTTGGAGTAGCCTTTCTGAAGAAGGAACTCACTTAGTCGGTTGTATCACATCCGCCCCGACTGTTTCAAGCCGTAAAGAGACTTGTTCAGTTTAACACAATACATGTTGCGTTTAGCACTTGCATTCGGGACAGAGACTCCGTCAGGAACCTTCATGTAAATGTCCGAATCTAGTGACCCATAAAGATATGCAGTCACGACATCCATCAACTGCATAGATAGATGATTTTGTACTGCCAAAGAAATAAGATATCGAAATGTGATACCACTCATAACTGGAGAATATGTTTCATTGAAATCAATACCAGGTCTCTGCGTGAAACCTTGTGCTACGAGCCTTGCTTTGTATCTCACCACCTCATTGTTCTCATTCCGTTTCCGGATGAACACCCATTTGAATCCCACAGGGAAAACATTTGGAGGTGTAGGTATTGCTTCTGTGAATACCTTTCTTTTGTTAAGCGAGGCTAATTTTGCTTGTATTGCATCCTTCCATTGAGGCCAGTCGGAACGTTTTTCACACTCGACGATGGTCCTAGGATCATGATCATTGAGAAGGGTATTTGCAATTGTAGCAGAAAAGTAAGTGTCGACAATCGTAGACTTACGATCAAATGATTCTCCAGAATCAATATAGTTGGTGGATATCTCCTGCACCCTTGATGACTCTTCATGATTTCCCAATATGTGTGAGTCTGGGTGTTCCGATGTCCCAGCCAGTATGTGCACGCTGGAGCTGGGTTGTGGAGGTTGCCCATCCACTGGGTGTTTGTCAACGTTGAGTTGACTTGCATTTACTGTCTCGGAGGTTTTTCTCCGCGATTTCCTGTGCTGCTTGCTAGAAGCAGAATCCAAGTTAGAGGCCGTACTACTCCCCCTCTTTTTAGGAACAGGGAGTTGAGTGGTTTTTATTGGTACCTCCACTCTTTCGGGTGCATTTCTGGCTGGATTCAGGGATTTTGTAACACCTTTTAGATCAGTAAATGAATCTGGCAGATTATTTGCAAGATGTTGCAAATTTATGATTTTCCGAACTTGGAGTTCGGTCTCATGAGTACGTGGATCAGAGTGTGAAATGGCTTGAGCATTCCAATCAATTTCCGGGCATTCTTTCTGGTACTTGAAATCTCCCCCTAATGCCGGAAAATGTTCCTCATTAAATATGCAATCAGCGTGACGGGCTGTGAATAGATCCCCAGTAAGGGGTTCCAGGTACTTGATAATCGACGGCGATTTGTACCCCACATAGATCCCCAGTTTCCTGTGTGGGCCCATAGATGTCCGCTGTGGTGGTGAGATCGGGATGTATGTAGCACATCCGAACTTGCGCAGATGGGAAATGCTTGGAGGATTTCCACGTACCATTTGCAGAGGGGAAGTACTGTGATATGCAGTTGGCCTCAGTTGTATCAAGTCAGCAGCGTGTAAAATGGCGTGACCCCAACATGAGGTTGGCAAGTTGCAATTCATTAACAAAGGTCTTGTAATGAGTTTGATCCTTTTAATCAGTGATTCAGCCAAACCATTTTGTGTATGGACATATGGAACAGAGTGCTGAACTTCAATCCCTAAAGCCATGCAATAATCATTGAAAGCTCGTGAGGAGAATTCTGCAGCATTTTCCATTCGAATTGATTTAATTCGACTTTCAGGATAATGGGCTTGCAACTTAATGACTTGCCTCATTATCTTGGCAAATGCATGGTTTCGTGTGGATAGAAGACACACATGTGACCATCGTGTAGATGCGTCAATAAGAACCATGAAATACCTGAAAGGTCCAGTTAATGGTTGAATGGGACCACAGATGTCTCCTTGAATTCGTTCAAGGAACTGAAGTGGTTCAGCTTGTATTTTGAGGTGCGAAGGCCTTAAAATTAGCTTTCCCGTGGCACAAGATGTGCACACAAAATCAGAAGATTGAGGAAATTTTGACTCAAGTAAATTGTGACCAACGGAATTGCTAGTAATTTTTCTCATCATCCCGATACCGGGATGACCAAGGCGATCATGCCATGTTTGGAATGCGTTAACATTCTGAAAAATTACTTTGTAAGCAACATGTTCTACGGGTTTGATGTACGTATAGTACAAACCAGACGATAGAGAGGGAATTTTCTCATGCACCTCTTTGCCATATCCGTGATTTTTGGTGAAGAGTAGATACTCCTCTTTGTTGTCTTCATGGGTTTCAATGTGAAAACCATTTTTACGGATATCTCGGTAACTGATTAGGGTACGGGATGAATCGGGATACAATAAAGCATCCTCAATTGTCACTTGTGTACCGCTTGGGAGGGTAAATATGGCACGTCCTGTGCCAACAATCACCGTATCGCGTCCAGCGATAGTTAAGATATCTCCATTTGTCTTTTTCAGAGTTTGGAAATATTTTATCTCCCTCAGTATTGAGTTCGTGGTGCCACTGTCCACAAGGCATAATTCCTCTTCCATCGGATTGTTCCCGTAGAGAACTATATAAAACAAAGAATTTTCAATAAGAAAAACTCATATTAATATATAGAATACAATCTTATTTATATCAAATATGTTGATATAATTACAACCTTATTATATCAAATATGTTTGATACAATATAAAGACAACAAAGACACACTTATGTTCTTATTACAATCATTACAAATGGACATTAATAGGTAGATCACTATGGAGAATGTGGGACTAGTCGAAGTCGCCAAATGTGTCCTTTGAGGTGTACTCAATTAACATGTCCTCCGTTTCAGCAGGATCCTCAAAAGGGTGTGGAATCATGACTCCAGGAGGAACATCATGTGAACATCCAGCTCCATCATCGCTACGTGGATGAAGGTTGAAGTTGGCTTCAAACCTTTTCTTCTGAGGTGCATTGCGTCCTTGAGACTGCTGGTACAGCATAACCAGATGTTTAGGCATGGTGCACTTTTCTGTAGAGTGCGAGTAGCATCCACATTTGTAACAAAGCTTGGTTTTATCAAACTTGTGCTTTGCAATGCCTTTTCCCTTGCCCGAGTTTCTGAATTTCTTGTTCCTGTTGCCGTTTCGCCTATGCTTGAAGTTTGGTTGATTTCCCCTAGGGGTGTCATTAAACTTTTGTTTATTCGCAACATTCATATGAACTTCAGGTAAAGGTTGTGCCCCAACCGGGCGCTGAGAGCCATTCTTAGCGAGTAGCTCATCATGTTTTTCAGCCTGAAGTAACATGTGAATAAGTTCTGAATAAACATCATAGTTGCGAGCACGGTATTGTTGTTGAAGGATCCGATCGGAAGGGAGCATAGTAGACAAAGTCTTTTCTATCTTCTCCGCTTCACTAGGTTCCTTCTCACAAAAACGCAGTTTGGAACATATCTTATGAACCTCGTGATTGTATTCACCAATAGATTTGAAATCTTGAAGTCGTAGGTGAGTCCAATCATGGAGTGCTTCGGGCAGGACCACTGCCTTCTGCTGTTCATACCTCGTTTTGAGGGACAGAAACAGAGTACTAGGAGATTCCTCCTGTAAATACTCAGACTTGAGATCTGGATGAATATGGTGCCTTATGATGAATAAGGCAGCATAGTTTTGCTGTTCTGTCAGCGGCACGGCTCCTTCCGGGAGAGGAGTCTCCGGGTCCTGGATTGCACGTGCTATCCCGCGAGATGCAAGACTGATCTTGATGTCCATGGCCCATGTAGGGTAATTCTGGCCATTGAGGGCTAGCGCCTCAAACTCTTTGGCAGTCATTTCAACCTACATGGAGAACCAATGATTATTAATTTACAAGTAGTAAATTAAAAACCATCATGGTTTGTAATAAGTATGCAAAATTTGACTCAAGTGTATAACTTGAAAAAGGGTCAACCTCAATTGTTTGTCAAAAATTTGCAAGTCTGTCGTGCGAGAGAAATTAATCTCGATCGCGATGATATGTTAATTAAATTAATGATGTGGTATACACATAGAACATATCATCTCCGGTGTAAAACCGGTAATTTATTTATATTACAAAGTACATAATATAAATACATTTAGTTACATACAGTACTAAAACAGAAATACATTACTGAATTAATACAATAACTAATACTAGGTTAGACTAGTAAATAAAACAGAAACTAGAAATGAACAGAAAAAGAAAGAAAGAAAAAAAAATCCAGACGGCCATTCCGGCCCAGTGGCCGGCGGAGGGGAGTGGCCTGGCCCGCCTGGCGCTGTGGGCCTTGGCCACCGCGGCCTTTGGCCGGCCCAGCCGGGCCACCGCTTAAGAGCGAGAGGGGGGGCGGTTACGGATAAGGCGAACCACCCCAGCCCCTCCCGTCTCTTCTACGGAGCCACCGGCGGCACACACGGGCTGCCCTCCCCCTCGACGCCGGCTCACCGGCGACCATGGCGCGGCTCGGAGGAGCCCTCCTCGGAGGAGGAGGTGGACGAGGCCACGTCCACCGGGCGGTGGTGGCCTCCCTCGTCGCCGTTGGAGAGGCCGAGGCTCGCCGGAGCCCACGTCCCGGCGCGGCGGCTCGGGCGACGGTCGATGGCGGCCATGGCGCGGCCGAAGAGGCGGCCGAAGCGCCTCTCGGCGTTGGTGGCGGCGCCTTCCATGGGCTCGAAGCCGGGCGGGAAGCTGCTCGGGCCTGCGTCGTCGGAGGCGGGCGTCGGGGTGCTCGGCGGCACCCAGTGCGCCGGTGGAGGAGGCGGTGGAGGCGGGGCTCCGGTCGCCGACGCATGCAGCATCGGCGCCGCCAGGCCGGCAAGCAGCCATGGGTCGAGGCCGGCGGGCGCACCCATGGCGCCCGGGTCAACAGAGGCGTGCGCGACGGGGGCGCCGAGGCCGACGGGTCCGTGCGCAGCGGAGGCGTCGAGGCCGTGCGCGGAGGAGACGTCGAGGCCGGCGGGGCCGTGCGCGGAGGCGGCACCGAGGCCGGCGGGTGCGCTCGCGCCGGCGCCAGGGCCAACGTGGGCAGCGGCACCTAGGCCGACGGGTGCACGCGCTGCGGCGTCCAGGCCGCGTCCGTTGGCGCTCTGGCCACGTCCAACGTCCCCAACGGCGCTCTGGCCGCGTCTAGCGGCGCCCGGGCCGCGTCCGGCGACGCCCAGGCCACGTCCAGCGGCTCCACGGCCGCGTCCAGTGGCAGCCCGGCGGCGACGAGCATGGAGACGGCCCCAGCGGTCGTCCTCACGGATCAGGCGGAAGAAGAAGGCGGAGAGGGGCGACATCGTACCCACGGCGAGTGCTCCTCCTCTTCTCCTCTCGTGCTCTTCTCGGTAGAGTCTAAGTGCTTGATAACGTGTTGCAGATCGAATCAATCCATCTCTTGATTTGCACAGGAGTGCTCAATATATACAAGGATCAACCGACGCCACGCCCGTTGGAAGAGACGCATCCGCGCCGGGAAGAAGGCGTCGGTTAGAGATGGAAGAACCGCACATCAGTTTTGGGCAAGGGGAGATTAACCCCTTTTAATCTAAATAAATAAATCTTAACAATTGCAAGCAGAGGGTCTGGTTGAACAAAGAGAGGCAAAAAAAACCATCTATATTTTGGTTGCTTGCATTGCATCAAGGGTCATATGAAGCAAAAAATTTGGTAGTCTGCATATTTTCTTCAGAGATGGAGCAGATGCAACCCAAAACTGTTTGATTGTGATTGCATACACGTGTGTGATCTATTCACCCTTTTGAAATGTGGTGGCCTTACCACAACAATCAAACAACAGCAGTGGAAGATTAACAACCACAAAGCAATAAGAACAACATGCAATAACAAGTGTTAATTAACACTACGCATAGGATAAGTTAACCATAGCAAGGGCATCCCATGCCCCTTGCTATGCATCAAGGTGCTAACCTGATCAAAATATACAATACAAGTTTATATCAAGTTCATCGCAACTACAACTAAGCATAAAATGATAACATATAAATTGGATCGGAGGTTTAAGCTGAAGTCGCCCCTGCACCATAGTGCGGGCATTGGAGCTTTCTAGTTGAAGACCTGCACTTATAGGCCGCAAGATGAGAAGGTTGTCAATGACGGCGACAAAAGAACTCTCACCCTCGGCTAAGGACCATGTGGCCCTCGATGTTCAGGATTTGAACCCAGAACTCGCTCCATTTCGCCGTTGAGAGTTAGCCGACGTGCGGCGGCTTGATCAGCAGCCACTACTTAATCACCTTACTGAACTGGGGAGGGATGATGAACATCGCGAGGTCCTCGTCGTCCTTGATCTGGACGTACAACCGGATTGGCTCTCGACGCCTTGCTCCATGTCCAATCCTCGACTTGCGCCTCAACGTGTGAGGCACCTTCATGGCAGCTACTCTGTTAGGGAGGTTCGCCCTCCTAAGGTAGTGGTTCATGGGGAGGGTGTCCTCGTCGACCTCAGCGCCCTATACAAAGAAAAACAACATTAGCATGAAAACTGCCACTGCGTGATTACTTACATGGCGCTGAACATTGGCATGTGTAAAACAGGGTGCACAAAAAAGCACCATTATGATGGCACAAATCAGTGGTAGTTGCCATCTAAAAACACCGCATCTAGATGGCATCTGCCACTGATGATCTACATGACAACTGCCACTGCTTGATGATCTACATGGCACTGAACATTGGTATATCTAATACTAGATGCACATGTATAGGCATGCCACTGATGAACAAGCACAAACCCTAAGCATGAAGACAAGAACTCTAGGCAAGAACACAAACACTACACACGCATGTACGAAGCGTACATCTACACAAGCAATCGAGCAAAAAGGAAAGGGATATCAGATCGAATCCAATTTTATCCGATTCAATCCGATGAATGACAAGCAAACAAGTACCCACTTCCTAGGATCAAGGATCTTTATGATCAACTCGCTGTATCATTTGTCTTCTCCAAAATGGATTTGAGATTAGGCTATCATCAAATCAAAATCAGAAACGAGGACGTTCCCAAAACGGCTTTCACTACTCGTTATGGTCTTTATGAGTACACCGTCATGTCCTTCGGTTTAACAAATGTCCCTGCCACCTTCTCGTGCTTGATGAATTCTATCTTCATGGAGTATTTGAATAAATTTGTTGTAGTTTATCTCGATGACAACCTCATATACTCGAAGAACAAAGAAGAACACGCAATTTGGCAGCAACAATAATGCCTTCAGGAAGGTCAACGATGACCACAACCGTCGCCATCGCTCGTCACGACACTAGGCCGAGATAGGGTCTTCACCCCCACTCCCACGCCATCTCGACCGTACATCTTCCCGCACCGGCACCGGGAAAGCCCGACAACCACCACCATCATCGGAGGCTCTAGAACCGCGCCATCCGCACGCTGCACGACCATGCACCCTGCTAAAGACCAAGCCATCTCACTGCCACAGACTGACCAACCTGCGGCCGCCACCCCCTCGCTGTGGGGTTGGACCACCTGTCACGATCCCCCTCCCCGAGCACGAGCAGCGTCCGTCGCACGCCACCACGTCCTACCGCGCCCAGGGCGCGTGCACCTTACCGTTGCTCGTGCCAGATCTTCTCCCGTCGAGCACACCATGCTGCCCAACGCAAGGAGCACCGTCCTAGTCTCTAGTTGGTGCCCCGAGCGGCCACCGACCTGTCGCAACCCAGTCGAGCTGCGCGTCGCCATGAGTCTGGGTCGTCCTGCACCTCCTCGATGCCCCGGGAGGGGGGGGGGGCGCCGCCTCCCACACGTGCACATGCTTTGGCGGCGTCCACTGGTGGTGGTGAAGGAGGGGAGAGGTGACGCGTGGGTGCCGGCGATGGTGCTAGGGTTGTGCCCGTGCCCCTCACGGGAGTGGCATGATCTTTTTTTGTTATTTCAGTCGCACAAATGATCCTTCATGCCAAAAAATTCAGCTGAGACATCATTTTAGCAGAGTTCCTTTCCATTCAGAAAACAAGATTTTGCCCCCCTTTATAGATAAAGGAAACGAACAAGGTACACGGTCGATCGATACAAGGTGGTGATCTAGCCCCCCTTACAAAGTTGATCCTAAGAAAATCGGCGCACACATGCATCTGTGCGACCAGCAAGAGGTCCCGGAAAAAGTACACACACCCACACAACATCCTAGCAGACCTAAGCTCCACGACAACACCCTCAAGAGGAAAGATGGCGCAGAGTGTCACCGCTGTCGAGTCCGGTCGGACAAAGGTCTTCACCCGGAGCCTTAGCACGGAGAGTAGAACCACGACAACGTCTTCAAGAAGAGCACGACACCCATGGGTGCCGCCGGCGTTGGTGCCAAGGCATGAAACTTTCGCTCGGCAACTCGCCAGTGTCATCGATGCCACTAGAGGGTTAGGAAGAGGTCTAGGCCCCAAATCCGGACCAGACACTGCCACCTAGGAGGCCTATCCGGGCTACCCACTGCTCCATCACCCGTTGCGCATACAACCCAGGGGGAGAGCCACCACCACCACAATGGTGCTTGTCGGAAAGCAATCATGTGGACCACCATCCAGGGCCGCCGCCAGAACATCCATGCCACTAGATAGCGCATGCCAGTCATTTCACAACGCCCTCATCCCGGTGAGAAGAGCAACGACACGTGATCACCTCTCCGCCTGGCATTAGACCCGGAGTTTGGGTAGGCGCCTTCCTTGTCAAAAGCACCCACACCTGCATCCCCCGCCAGTCCCTATGATTTGGGAGGGACGCGACTCTGGGCTACCTACGACCGTCGTAGAGCCAGCCCAGACCACACAGTCGCGCGAGCTCACGCGACGCCAAGTCCGAGGCCTCGGGTGCCGATCCACGACCCGAAATGTCGTTACCACGTCCACCACCTGCGAGCACTATACCCACAAGGCGAGCACGACCATGGTCTGCGGGCACCTCCCGGGCCATGCCCAGTCGCGCCTACCCGAATTGCAAGCTCTAATCCGCCTTGGACTTTGAACTGTCTCGCCCGAGCACGAATCCTAGATTTGGCCCATACACGAAGCGCGTGCGGCTGTTAGCGGCGCGCCGCCACACCCTGCCTAGCGTCGTGCCTTCGCCCAGTGTTGCTGCCCCGCGAGAAGGGAGGAGAAGGGCCTGTGGGTTTTGCCCGGCGACGGCGAGGGGGAGGGGAGGGAGCGGGAGCGGGCCGGGCGAAGGGTTCTGATTTTTTTTTCCACAATGAATCAGTTCCTTTTCCACTACCTAAAGCATCGTTCTTTATTGCTGTTTCTTTTTGTCCTCCAAGCCCGTTTAAAGCCGTGTGCAAAAAAGGGTTGACCTGCTGCTACAGACGAAGCTCCTACGCCCAGCAGTTCAGTGGCAGTTCACAGTCGAGCTATCACAGGCTCACACAAAGTCCAAGCCGACGCAAGGATGACGGGTCGCGTCACGCCGACACAAACAAGAACGGAGGTACGACGACTCCAGCGCCGGCCCGATCGAGCGTCGTCACCAAATAACCAAACCCAAGCCATATTTTCTTGGCCCCGATCATCAACATCGCCGGTTAATGGACCGCGTCCGTGCGCGCCGGGAGAGAGACGCTTTCCTCCTCCCAACATGTGCATCACCCCGTTGCTCTTTTTAATCGTTCCAAGGCCTCAAGATATGCTAAACTGCAGGCGATGATGGGGAGCAGCAGTTGGGTCCGGGGGACGCCATTGGCGACCCGGCGCGCTCTGATGTGGAGGCCATGCCAGGGAGCGACAACGCAGCCGAGCCGTGCGAGAGCAAGCAAGCAGGCAGTTTTGGAGTGCTTTGTTTTCTCCATATTTCCGCATTGGCTTCTTCAGCGACAGCGATGGTGTGCGTCCTCAGGGCCTGGGGAGCAGTTTGGAGTATGATTTTGTTAATCGGTTGCTCATGAACTGAGGTCAAATGAGGAGCAACTTATTATTAGCAGTAGAAAAGAATAAAACGGAGGAGTTCGACTGGACGGCGCTCCAGTCTTGGATCGACACATAGGCTTATGGCGTGATTGTTTTTCTCACGGATCGATCAGAGGGAGGGCCACTCGGCGTCACGTCTGCCGGCTCGCCGTCGATTTGGCCAGCAAAATGCAGAGCTTCTGAGCTTAACCTGCTGCTGGAAAGGGGAAACTCGCGCTACACTCCAGGGGTAACTATCTACGCGGGACCTTTGGCAATTTAGCATGACATGATGATACCCTATGAAGATTTGGGCTGAACTCAAATATGGACCAATCAATCAAGCAAAACAGCTGAGTGTTCTCCCCGTTTCGAAAATACATGTTGCTTCACAAACAAGCATAGTTTTTGTATGTGTGTGTGGCGGGAACAGGCATAGCTTCAATATGAATTTTAGAATTGCGAACCACATCTATCGTAGCTTCAACATGCAATTTTACCTGTTGATATTGATACCTTAGCCGAAATTTATAAGAGTACACTATTAAAAATATGTGTTTTAGAACAAAGTAAGCATTGCTTTCACCTATCCACTTTTATACTCCTCCGACGTAAAATATGTTTTTTTTCAAAGTTAAGTCTTGTAAAGTTTGATCAAACTTATAAAAAAAGTCGTCAATATCTTGAATACCAAATACCATTAAATATATTTGGTATTGTAAACATAGATAGTTGTTTTATTAAACTTTATCAAAGTTTGCAAAGACTGACTTCTACAAGAATCAATATGCACTGTATTATGGAAGAGGGAGTATGTCTCGATACAATGACAAGGTGAACTTTGACCACACGCTTTCTTGAACGGCATGTATATGCTAATGGTACCAATATCTTGTTACAAAAGCCCAAGTTCATATATCATGCATATCGTTTTGAGAAGTGCAACACCCGCGCACCATCACCACACCACACCACAAACCCGTTCATCGTTTACTGAATAACAGATCCACGAAGCTTATATTACCGAAGTCAACCCTCGAGCTTGACCGTCGGTGAGAAAATTTCCTTCCGTTAAAGTTTTTTTAAGGAATTTATTAATACCGCAATGATATCAATTACATCCATCCTCTGCATCTACGAAATGTCGCAAAAACATCAAGGATGCACCCAGCCAAGGGAGGAAACTAAATAAAAGGTAAAAAACAAAGATCCCACCACAACGATCAACTCATCTCAATATAGCAGAGCCACGAAGCTTCTATAATACCGATGTCAGCCCTGGAGCCTCATTGTGGGCGAGAAAATCCCATTCCACTAAGAGTCTATTTGTTTTGCATGATTCAAAAACATGAAATTTGGAAGAAAGAAAACTGATTGGGTGCATGGCATGTTGAATCCTAGAGGATTTTAAGACGCAAGATGTGTATTAGGTTTTATTTGGTTACACCAAAGAAAAAAACATAATAGGCATCTCACACGTGAACAAAATAAAAAAAATCATAACTAAATCAAATAATATTATCAGGAAAAATATATGAATGTTTCTGAATTTCCATTCCAGCAAATCAGAAAATTTTAGAAAAATGGCGGGAAAAGAGCAAAATAAGATACTTCATAAAAAAAACAAGAATATCTCATAAAGTTCACTGATAATCTTCAATTTTTAAGAAATGGAACATATTCAAGAAGGGAAATAAACCATAACTCATAAGTATAGTAAAAAACTTAATTTTCCGTAAAACATATACTTCCTCCGTTCCGGTGTATAGGACCTATCTTCAAAAACTATTTGTTTCACTTTAGTCTAAGATTAAGGCTTGTAAACATTAAATGCAGTTTAATTAGCACGCAACGCGTGGCTGTTCCTTTGTGTTACACCCGTATGCAATCAATTTTCTACATGCAACTAGTACTTCATCACATAATTCGCATGTGAAAACTAGTACTGATGGAAGCTGATTGGATGGAAGGTTAGCCAATAGATTTTCACCTTGGTTCCACTGCGATTTATAAGAGGCCTAACACACCGAAACGGAGGGAGTAGGCAATTTGTGTTATCGTGTTAAGTTGGTCGGCACGAACTACCGTCACGTTCCAACGAGTGAATTGCACAAAACCACGACTTTGTGGGATAGGATTGCAGAAACCACACCTTTTCATTTTTGTTGCGAAAAACACTAACGATTTGACTAATCCTTTGCAACAAACACAGATTATTGGTTTAACCCGTTTTAACCGCGTTTATGACAAGTGGGACCTACTTGTAAGGATGATGTTTTTATAGAAACACCCCTAAATATTATTTTTAAAAGCAATCAAGTCCCTGGAGCTCCCAGCCGCACCCATGAAGGGGCATCCACTGCTGCTGCGCTGCAGCCGCCGTGGGGAGGCCACCGGAAGGACGACCCCGCCTCCGGTAGGTCGCCACCACGCCATGGAGGGCCACCCCCGACGCGCTCGTGCCTCCTCACCGGCCCGCGTCGCGCCACAGCAGCAGCAGCGCGACGCGGGCGGGCGGCGTGGGTGAGGCACGGGGGTGGGCGGCGCACTGGCTCGTCGTGAGAAGTGCGGGCGGCGGCCAGCAGTTGCCGGCGCGCGGCGCAGGCACCAGCGCTCGCTGGCGTCCACCACTGGGGCAATGGGAGGAAGAAGATGAGGATCCAATTTCTTTTTATTTTATTTTTTGAAGGGGTTTTCTGCAAAATATAATTATGATTGTCACATGTCATTCTTACAAGAGGGTCCTACATGTCATAATCATACTTAAATGAAGCAAGTCGGGTGATCTGTGTTTTTTGCAAAGGATTAGTCAAATCGTTAGTGTTTTTCGCAACAAAAATGAAAAGGTGTGGTTTCTGCAATCCTATCCCACAAAATCGTGGTTTCTTGCAATTCACTCCGTTCCAACTTGACAGGACAAACCTGTACAATCTTGTCACTGTAATTACAAACAAACTTGTGTACGGTTGAAGTTTAAATTTAGAATTGTACTCGTGCTAGCCGTCGAAGAGGAGGACGTACTACGTGTTCAAGCTTTTTTTTTCGTTTTCGCCATTGTGATCTGCAAGACTGCGACAGAGAAGACACCCAGCGTGACCTGTGTGCATCCAGTGCACATTGCATGCTCCAGCTGACGTCGTACGTGCACAGCTCTTTTTTGCACCGCATGGAGGATCCATTGAGGCGCGCCATTATAGCCTGTTTGACTTGCGAAATTAATTAAATCTCCCGTACGAATATATCCTGCCTATATATACCCCGCTCCTCCCAGTGAACGAGCACCCACAGTCACACACACATCCAGCGCGCTAGGCATCGATCGATCGGTCCGGTCTGCCTTAGCCATCCGCAGATAAGATCGTCCGTCGATCGATCGGCGCCTTCTCCTAACCTAAACCTCGCCGGGATCGATCGATCGAAGATGCCTAAGATCGCGCTCGGCCACGGCCGCGAGGCGTCGGACCCTGGCTGCGTCCGCGCCGTGGTCGGCGAGCTCGTCCTCACCTTCCTCTTCGTCTTCGTCGGCGTCGGCTCCGCCATCGTCGGAGGTACTACTCCGCCCACTTAAAGGCCGGATACATCTGCTCGTTCCGTGCATGCAAAGTGCTCAAGCCCTGAAGCAACCGTTCGATTTTTTTATTGCTTTATTTAGTTTCATTCAAAGTAGGTGGGACACACACATAAACCAATTACGAGGTGACAAGTGTCTTGCCCACCCCGGTGGAAAATGGAAACTCTTGTGTTGAATTTGGATATCGTAAAAGAATGACAAAGCCGGCGTCGGGGGAATCGGTTCAGATAGAAAGCGACAGAGTAGAACCAGTAGAAACTGACCTGGCACGCCACCAAAAATAAGACCTACATTTACTTCAAAAAACACTTGGCATTTTCAGTCGGTGCTCCAGGTTCTAGCGGTAGGTTCATTGCCACGTACTACGTTCAAGTCTCAAATTTACAGCATCAATCAATCAATGCTTGCATATTATACTGGTTTTTTAACCACGCACGTCACCATGATATATATACTGTGTGCATTGGATGATTGAGTTGCAGCAAAACGTTCTTAAGCTTAAGTTTTATTTTTTTCTAAAAAGGTGGCATGCATGCTATCTTGCTTGATGCGGTACTGTAGACTTTGATCAAGAGAATAATAACCTGCTCGATAGATATGTTGCAACCATCAATCAACGCGCCTGTACCTCCACAATCATAAGTGCGCCTCACGATTAGTGTGTCTCACGACCTACAGGAGCTTCAGATTGGTCATGTTCCGATGGAGTACCCGAGTTTCGATCATTGACTGCAATGGATTCCTATCTCGTTTTCCTTCTCTGCACTGCCAGGAATGTGATGGCACGATCATCTTGAGAAAACGCAAGACATACGCAAACGAGTCTGAAGAGCTGAACCGACGAGATTATGCTGCATCCGCAAGCCGCTGATTTCCTGTGTACGTATTTGGTTATCAGGCCAGGCAGTCGCAGCCGGAGGCGACACGTCGGCGGCGTTGATCGCGGTGGCGCTGGGCCATGCGCTGGTGGTGGCGGTGTTCGCCACGGCAGGGTTCCACATCTCCGGCGCCCACATGAACCCGGCCGTCACGCTCAGCCTCGCCGTCGGCGGCCGCATCACCCTCCTCCGCTCCGCCTTCTTCGTGCTCGCCCAGATGCTCGGCTCCTCCCTCGCCTGCCTCCTGCTCAGGGCCCTCACCGGCGGACTGGTACGCCACGTCACACGCATGCACACAACCTCAAGCTAGCTACCGGATTTAGTAAGCGACATTGTTGATCTTTGCATCCGACGCCGCAGGTCACGCCGGTGCACGCGCTGGCGGCGGGGGTGGGCCCGATACAGGGCGTGGTGGCGGAGGTCGTCTTCACCTTCACGCTGCTCTTCACCATCTACGCGGCCATCATCGACCCTAAGAGCTCTGCGCCGGGGTTCGGCCCTCTGCTCACCGGGCTCCTCGTCGGCGCCAACACCATCGCCGGCGGCTCGCTCACCGGCGCGTCCATGAACCCCGCGAGGTCGTTCGGGCCGGCGCTGGCCACCGGAAACTGGGAGAACCACTGGGTGTACTGGGTCGGGCCGCTCGCCGGCGGGCCCCTCGCCGTGGCCGTCTACGAGTTCATCTTCACGTCCCCGGTGCCGTACCAGCAGCTGCCCGTGGTGGAGTGAAAGGAGCGTCGTCGTCGCGGGGAAGCTCTCGATCGGTAAGTCGTGGGCCGTTGGATGATCAATCGCTCCGACAAAAGGTGTGTCTACGGTGTACGATGGAACGTGCATCGAGTGTTCAAGTGTGCTAGGCCCCACGTGTCAGAGGGCTGGCTTGATTTGTGCGTGATGGGATCGTGTGAAGAATATGTGCGTCTCATGTCGTCGAGTCTGGTTGGGCCAGTGAGCCGTATAAGTTTGTTTCACTGTAAGGTTGTAAGTGCAAGGGTTCCCGTGCATGGGAATGTATGTGGAGTATATATACTTGTCATTACCTCGTTATGTCATTTTGTGTATTCATGTAACGATGTGCAATTAGCCAATTAAGTAGAACTTAAAAAAATAATACATAGAGCTGGTTATGTCACAATTTTTTTAGAGACAATACAGATGCGAACGCTCATAACTACGTACACACACTCATTCCTATGAACATATACACGTATATCCTAACCTTATGAGCATCTCCGATAGACTGGTCTTGATTCGACGAGTCTTGAAATTTAATGAAGTCACCATAAATCCATAAGCGTCTTCGCTACCGATGGGAACGTTTTCTTTCACTAAAAAAAATATTCACCTTCAGTAAGACGCCAAAGCGTTATTACATAAAGCTTGCTACGTCACGGTTCATTCATACCAAAATGCACGAGTTTTTCTTTTGAACCGTAAGGATAGCTTAATTCCTCATAATTCAAGATCAAAAGTATACAAAACGGGTCATGCGGTGCAAGCAACCATACATACCTCCCTTGAGCAAAAGAAATAGAGGGGTTCAAATTACTCGGAACTTAGAGCGTCGATTCACCCGGGGAGAAAACAAATGTATGAAAGCTTAAAAATTCAATTTTTTGTGTGGTAAAAGATGCTTACATGCGAGATGTTCATGCAAACTTTATCGAAGTTCAGACATCTGGGGAGCTCGCTGTTGGATATATGCCCTAGAGGCAATAATAAAGTGAGTTATTATTTATATTCAAGTTCATAATTAATGTTTATATCTCTGTGCTATAATTGCAATGACCCTCACTATGAGATTCAGAAGAAAACACATATGCATGTGTGGAAATGTAAATAACAAGAGTTCCTGGTTTAGCCTCTAAGACCAGCTCATGTGCTAACTGATGATTACGTTTTTTTAATCATGGACATTGTTCTCGCAACATGGATGTCGGTAGCAATGAGAGCATGTTGTTAGCAGAACAATGATGTTGAACCGACCCCAGTGTTATAAATGATATACTTAGAGAACACATCGTAACTACGTTATAAGTCTATCATGATTTGTTGTCATATGCGTAATTCCTTAGACCATGAGAATATCGGGTTGCTTCACACAGGAAGATATGCTTTGGTTCTTAGATGAATCTTTCCGTGACTGGGAAGTAGTAAAATAAGTTCTGGGTATGTTGGATAGTGTGTCTAGTGACAGCGATAGTTCAAGAATGGGATTTTCTCCTGCACGATGAAGAGATATTGACTTTGGGCCCACTTGGTATAACGGTATCCATTATAGTCTGGCCAGACACTTTGTGATTTAGTCACGGGGATACCGGAATACAAAACGAGGAATAGAGACAAACGAGCAATGAGGATAACTAATGGCTTGTGGTCAAGAAGTTGTTTCACATAGATGCCAAACTTCTCTCCTCTAACTTTGTTATATATCGCGAAGCAAAAGGAATGGTGTATGAATAACATAAAGGTTCACTCGAAGTTTCTTCGTGTATGTGTGGGAGTCAACATGGGTGTCCATGGCTCCGCTGTTGATTATTGACTGATGACTATGAGTCCGGAAGACGTTCTGAGTCATGTCCACATAATACCGAACCTATTGGGTCACACACTTAACGTACAGTAAATCTGTTAGAATACTAGGATGGTTGAAGGTTTTGTGGAAGCAAGTGAATTGTTCAGAGCAAAATGAATATGTATGAATCACTCTGGGATGGTCCCAGGTGGTTTTAGAACATATGAGAATGGTATTGTGGAAGTCCAAGTTAAACCTGAATATTTTCCGGGTTATCGATGGACGTCCCGAAAATGACCGACGAACTGACGCAGGGCATCGGGCAAGCTAGACCGTAACCCGGATCGTCCCGAAACCTATCCAGATAGTTCCGGAACGTCCATTAACGACCCCGAAAGGTCTTGGAAGTGTTCCAGAAGGTTCCGGAATGTCCCGAAACCATCCCGAAAGGTCCTGGAATCTTCCGGTAGGTCATGGAAGGTCCCGGAAGGTTCCGGGCAGTATCACCTAATGCGCCCACCCCCTAGCTTGGGGGGCAAGCCACCTGGGCTGGCCCTGGCCGGCCAGGAGGTGGGGGCGCACCAAGGGGGGGGGGAATCCTACTCCAAGTAGGATTGCAATCCTCCTTGGAGTAGGAGGACTCCTCCCAAGGGAAGTTGAGTCCATGTAGGACTCCTCCCTTGGGGGAGGCGCACCAGGGGGGCTGGCCACCTATAAAAGGCGAGCCAGGGGGGAAGGCGCACCCCATAATCCCCTGCGCCCCCTTGCCCCAAGGCTGCTAGTTGCTCCACCATAAACCACGGTTTAGACTCCGTTCTAGATCGGAATCCGCTAGGGTTTTCTTCCTCTAGGAGACGATCTCTGCTAGTCAGTTAGCAGACTTATATGTTTCCAGAATTGTTTCCCTCCATGGCATTCCGTTGGAGATCAGTTCAGACCGTGGCGGCCTTTTCACCTCAAGATTCTGGGATAGTTTCCAAGAAGCTATGGGCACTCACCTGAATTTCAGCACCGCTTATCACCCCCCAGTCACAAGGACAAGTTGAACGAGTCAATCAAGTGCTTGAAGACATGCTTCGAGCTTGTGTCATCTCATTCGGTAAGAAATGGAAGGAATCCCTTCCATTTGCTGAATTCTCGTACAACAATAGCTATCAAGCTAGTCTGAAGATGGCACCCTTCGAAGTTCTATATGGACGTAAGTGTCGAACCCCTCTGAATTGGTCAGAAACTGGGGAACGAACCCTCATTGGTCCGGACATTATACAACATGTTGAAGATCAGGTTCGCGTTATCCGTGAACATTTGAAAGCTGCCCAGTCCCGCCAGAAGAGAAACTATGACCGCAAGCACAAGGAAATGGTCTATCAACCCGGCGAATAGGCTTACCTTAGTGTCACTCCCATGAGAGATACTCATCGATTCGGGATCAAAGGCAAGTTAGCTCCTCGCTACATTGGCCCGTTCCGTATCCTCTCCAGAAGTGGACCGGTGGCATACCGGTTGGAGTTTCCGTCAAACCTCTCTCAAGTTCATGATGTCTTTCATGTGTCACAACTCCGTCGCTGCTTCAAGGATCCTATCCGAGCAGTGGATCATGGAATGCTTGAACTACAACAAGACTTGTATTATCAAGAACATCCGAGCCACATTCTTGATCAGTCTAAACGTCGAACCCACAACAAGGCAATCAAGTTCCTCAAAGTTCAGTGGTCAAATCACTCTGAGGAGGAGGCCACTTGGGAACGCGAAGATCGTCTTCGTGAGGAATACCCCGATCTTTTCCCCTCTACCGCTTAAATTCTCGGGACGAGAATTCTTGTAGTGGGGGAGATTTGTAACACCCTCAGTGTCCATAATAGTAATCCTTTTGCTAATGAAAAATTACTGTTGCTAATCATGCCTTGATCATCTTTGTTCTTGATCACTCCAAAAACCCTTTCGGTTGTTATTAAAAATAATGTGATAAATAAAACTTTGTCCAAAAATTGTGGAACCAATTTTGTTAAATGCCTAAAAATAAGTGATCCATGTTAAACCAACATTGGATATTTATTGCAATATTTAAATATTGCAAACAATTCAAACCATTGCTAAAACAACCCCTTTCACTAGTTGCATATTCAAAACAAATATTAAATGATTTTATAAAAGCTCCAAACTTTTTGTAGCAGTAGTACAAAATGTAACAATAATATTGGAGTAGGTTACAAGTTTTACAAAAATGTTAAATCAATTAAAACAAATAAAAACAGAAAAGAAAGAAAAGAAAAAAACTAAAATTCGAATAGGGCGAGCCCCCCTCCCCTCTCCACCAGGACCGGCCCACCTTGGCCTCCTCCTTGCTACACGGGAGGAGTGTCGTGGCGCCCATCGCCATGGCCGACGTCGCCGTGGCGGCTATCCCCCGGTCGCCGGCGAGGGTAAGTGCCCCCGCACCCCTGGGAACCCTAGCACCCCTCCCAGTTCCCCCCTCGTGCCGCCGCTTTCCCTCTCCCTCACCTCGCCCTCGTCTCGGTTGTCTTCTCCAAGTGCGGCCGTAGGCAAGCCGTCGTTGCCCACGCGGCCAACGGCCGTCATTCGTCTCCCCGTCGTGTCCTGAAGCTTCCCCTCTGTCGTCTTCGTCGTCTCGTCCAGCCAATTGACGCCAAGACGGCCCGCAACCTCGCCATCGAGCCGTTCCTCGTCTCCACGGCCGTCGACTCCGGCGACAAATTCCTCGCCGTTGACCCCTCCCCGGCAACAACGAGCCCTCCCCGAGCTGCCCTGTGAGCTGCGCCATCGATTCCCCCTCTCCCCTCCTCTAATTCGTCGTCGTTTGGCTCCATTGTCGTTGTCTCCGAGCTCGGCCGCCATGGACAGAACACGAGCCCCGTGCGGACTCTCCGTGGCGGGATGCCATGGCTCGCCGCGCCCTGCGTGCCTTGGGTGTGCCCCGTGCGCGACCTCGGCGCGAGTCGCATCCCCCTGCACTTCGCCGTAGCCTCCTCCGCATAGCTCCATCCGCTGCGGCCCGCCATGGCCTGTCGCACCTCTGTCCGCGCCCTCGCCGCGCCGGGTTCCGGCCGCCCGCTTGGTTGCGCCCGCTGGTCCAGCCGTGCACTCGTCGCCGCGGCCTCCCTCGCCGGAGGCTCGAACCCAGCCCCCGCCGTGCCACGGCTTCCCGCCGGCGAGCCCGTATGGATTGGGCACGGGGTAACCCCCCCTAATTAAAATTGATTAGAGAAAAAAAACTATTTAGTTAATAGGGTCAATGACAAGTGGGCCCTAGGCCATTAGGGTTAAGTTAAAGAAAAAAAATGTTAAGATAAATATCTCTGTTAGACTTACATGTGGAGCCCACCCCCCTGATAATTAATTGTTAGATTTAAATAACTTTGATTAGCCAGTGTGTCTATGACAGACATGGCCCACTGGTCAGGTTTGACCAGTCAAAGCTGACAGTTGGGCCCCACCTGTAAGTTTGACCCAGTCAAAGATTCCTTATGGATAATGTTATATTTAAATAATAAAGATAATCCAGGAAATGATTAAAAATTGATTTAAACTTCAAAAATCAATATCTTTTAAACTGTGAATCAGATGAAAAAACTTTATACATGAAACTTGATCAGAAAAATATAACGGTTTTGAATACGCTACCCGTAGGTCCACCACCCCCCTCTAGCACACCAAACCCAAGACATTCCCCCTCTGGTTGCACTGTCCCGTAATTGCCCGGAGCTGGTAAAATTGCCGGTTAAAATTCCCGTTTCATCTGCAATGTGTAGCACCGCGTTAGTTCACCTCTAGCTTAACGTTGCCATGTCTTGTATTTGCATTGCTATTATTTCCGTGTATTTATTGTTTCTTCCCCCTCTCTTATTGTCCGGTAGTCTCGACGTCCGCTGCTGATGCCCCTGTGATCGACTACTTCGTCGACGACCGTACCTCTACTGTCGAGCTTCCAGGAAAGCAGAGCCATTCTCTTCCCCAGATATCGCCTATCTTTCCGTACTTTTCTTGCACTAGGCATATGCTGCTGCTGCTACGTTACAATCCTATTCAATTGCATAGCCTGTCTTTGTCGCCCCTTGATGAACATTCCTTTATCCTATGCTGCCTTATAATTATATTATATTCATTAGTGAACCCTGCGCCTTGTTAGTCAATAGGATTATATAGCGGGTCGTGTTCACTCTGGGAGTGAATGCGGATACGATACATTACAACTGTTACATGTACGGTTCAGAGAAGACACCGCTTGAGGCCCCTACCCCGGCTCTGCCGAGCCACCTCAAGTGTGAGCTATCGAGGAGTAATCCTTGTAATCCACTCGTTGCTGACTCTTTCTAGCCTTCCTAGGGTACTGAACCACGGTTGTCCTTACAGGTAAGGAGTCGGGTGACCCAACGGTGCTCGCACAGGGTATCTTAGCGGAACGACAGGTCAGGTGTATTCCACCGGTGTGCGGCGGGCCTGGTACTGTTCGTGGCCGAAAGATTTCCTGTTGTACGAAAGTCGAGCTCTTCGGAGCAAACGCTAGACAAGGTAAGGAGACAGTTCACCTTGTTGGTAACCGCACGAGTTGGTGGGACGACAGGGTAGGCACCGACGTTACTAGTGGTCCTGGCTGCTGTCGTTGTCCTCGACTCACCGAGAAAGGGGCAACGATAACAGTTGTCCCGACAGATAATAATAAAATGACTTAACGGTTCCGGTGGATGACTTGAGAGGTCGCAAAGGCCTGTACGCACTACCTTCACGTGGGGTTACGGTGTGGCCCCTCCGCGTTGCGGTCTCGTTCGAAAGCTCTGAAAGACGTCCAATTTCAGCATTGTGGTTGGGTTGGATCGTGCTGCGGCACTAGATCCACTTGGCGCACAACAACCCAGAGTGCGAGAGGTGATGGCCCATGAAGCTCTTGCGCTTAGGAATGTAGACCGGCGGGGACCTCTCTGATGAGCCGTATGATGGGCCTCGGCGTGTCGGATAGCCTCGGTGGGGCATTCCCTAACAAGGTGTACGCCACCCTGGAGATCCGAGCATGCAAGCTGAACAATAGTGCACCCATGCAGGGAGTTTGATCTATTCGAATAGCCGTGTCCACGGTAACAGGAAACTTTATGCTGAAGTCAGAGCCTACTACTACAAACTACTACTATTAAACTGTTGGTTCCGGTTTCTTTTCCTCGCAGGGAGTCGAGGAAGGGAACTCGGAGGCATTATATTTATTAATCATTACAACTTACTATTATACAATGTTGCAGCAACTTCTGCTGCATTGTTATTACATTCATGCTATTGAACTGTTGGCTATTCTCTTCTTGTGCTGCAAGACTCGTCGGAAGATGCTAGTCTTCGATAGGCCTAGCTTCTTACCCTTATTCTGATTTCTACCTTGCAGTCCACTATATACAGCCTCCCCTTTCCTTTTGATACAAATGCATAAATGCTTAGTAGAGGACGTAAGACTCGCGGGTATGCTAGATACTCACCCTTGCTTTATTTTCCCTTTTCGCTTTGCCTGATCGGCCGCTGCAGTCGACGTTGGAGCCCAGGAGCAAGAGATTCCAGGAGGAGCCTACTATGACGTCGAGTTCCCGTTGACCAGGAGTAATTCGGTGGATCCCAGGCAGGAGGCCTCGCCTTTTCGATCTGTATCTCTGAGGTTATTTGTGCTAGCCTTCTTAAGGAAAAACTTGACTAACTATGTCTGTACTCAGATATTATGGTTGTATGACTTATGTATTCGGGTCCGTGCGACCCCCTTCCTTGTAATATATTGGTTTATCCTTTTGTATTTAGTGTTGTGTGATATTCTCACCGTGGCACCTTGATCTCGATCATGTACCCTGCGTGTATGATTACTGTACATGATCGTAAATCGAGGGCGTCACAAGTTGGTATCAGAGCCGACTGCCTGTAGGAAGCCACCCAACCACTAACTGGTCGAAGTTGAGTCTAGACTTTGAAAAACTATTTTGCTAACTTAATATTTGGCTTACGGGCCCACATTGATGTCACTACGTGTGATATCTACGTGTGATATCTCCGTATTAGAAATCAATATCAAGGAAAGGTTGGTGGAATTATATTGCAGGGAGGAAATCCTTGAGAAGCAGAGGTCCCGAGTGGATTGGTTGAGAGATGTGGATAAGAACACCAAGTTCTTCCAGATGCGATCATCTAGGCGTCGGCGGAATTTTTTTTATTAAGAAGATGGAGCAGGAGGACAGAACTGCCGTTGAGGATGAGCGGCAGATGGCAGAGATGACGACAAATTTTTACAAAGATATTTATATCAGCGAGGGAGTCCAGAACATGCATGAGGTGTTGGACAGGGTGCCTGAACGAGTCACCGAGGAGATGAGGTTGGGTCTGGATGCGCCATATAGCGCAGCAGAGGTTAAAACTGCACTGTTTCAAATGAACCCATCTAAGGCTCCTGGTACAGACGGTTTCCCGGCTCACTTTTTTCAGAAACACTGGGCTGTTTGTGGAGATGAGATCACCAAGGTGGTATTGAGGATAGTGGAGGGACACGAAAGTGCCGAACTGATCAACAAAACCATACTTGTTTTGATCCCTAAATTCAGCAACCCCACGTTGCTCTCGCAATTTAGGCCTATCAGTTTATGTAATGTCTTGTACAAAATAGCCTCTAAAGTGATTGCAAACCGTCTGAAGGTGGTGCTGCCTTTCATTATCTCCGAGGAACAATCTGTGTTTGTGCCTGGAAGGATGATTACGGATAATATCATCGTGGCCTATGAGTGCCTACATTTTATGAAGAGGAACAAGGCTGCGAAACATCGTTAGTGTGCCCTAAAGTTAGATATGATGAAAGCCTACGATAGAGTGGAGTGGGGATATTTGAAGGACATCATGTTGAAGCAGGGTTTTTTTGAGAGATGGGTGTCTATTGTAATGAGCTTGGTCAGCTCATTTTCATTTTCAGTCTTGTTCAATGGAAAGAAATTGGAGGAATTTTTCCCAACGAGGGGAATTCGGCAGGGAAACCCACTCTCCCCCTACTTGTTTCTTATTGCAGCAGAGGGCCTTTCGTGCCTCCTAAAGTCGTGTGATCAGTCATCTCAAATTGGTGGTCTTCAAGTGGCTCCGCTGGCGCCACCTATTAACCATCTTTTGTTTGCAGATGACAGCCTGCTGTTTTTAAGGCCAATGTAGGGGGTGCGGAAGAGGTGTCAAACCTGTTGAATATCTATTGCAATACATCAGGGCAAAGAGTTAATCCCGCAAAGTCCACGGTTTTTTTCAGCAAGGGGTGCCCGCAACATGTGAGGGATGATATCAAGGCTCTTCTTAATGTCCCGAATGAAACTCTAAATGACAAATATCTGGGGTTACCTACTGATGTTGGGGCGTAAAAAAAATGGGGCATTCAAGTATCTGAAGGAAAGACTATGGGGAAGAGTGAAGGGGGTGGTTGGAGAAGCTGCTCTGTACAGCAGGAAAGGAGGTCTTGATCAAATCAGTAGCACAGGCGGTGCCTGTTTACTCGATGTCATGTTTCAAATTTCCACAAGACCTCCTTGAGGAGCTGAACAAAATTATCCGCCAATTTTGGTGGGGAAGCAAGGATGGAGCTCGCAAAACTACTTGGGTGGCATTGAGGGATATGATTAAGCCAAAGCATATGGGATGATTAGGCTTCCGGGATTTTGAGATTTTTAACTTATCTCTACTGGCTAGTCAATCTTGGAGGTTGCTCACATGCAATAATACATTATGTGCTAGGGTATTGAAATCTGTTTATTACCCGAGCCAGGACATCCTCTCTGCAGAACTTGGAAATCATCCATCTCTCATATGGCGTTCTGTCCTAGAGGGAAGGGATATTATGAAGCAGGGCCTCATTCAAAGGATTGGCAATGGCAAGACTACGAGTATTTGGGGTCACAATTGGATCCCAAGGGAGATAAATATGCAACCTTTGGTGAGGCTTCAGGCTCATGGACCGAATCTGGTTTCCGAACTGATCGGCGCGTCTAATTCTTCATGGAGAGGTGATGTTCTAGAGGAAAACTTCTTACCGATGGATGTTAAGGAGATCCTAAGTATCCCTCTGGTAACACAGAACTGCGAGGATACATGGGCCTGGAATTTTGATAGGAAGGGAGTGTTCTCTGCAAGTCTTGTTATCGGATGATTTCGGCTACGGTGCAACGTCGAACGGATTGGCTGGAAGGATGCCCTGGGCATTCAAATCCTGAAACCGAAGCTAATGGATGGCGTTCTCTCTGGAGGGTCAAGGTACCCGAAAAAGTGCGACATTTTTTGTGGAGGCTCGGGCGGCAGTCCATCCCTACTGAGGATGTGAGGCAAAAACGGAAGATGGCATCCTCTGACGCATGCCAAATTTGTGGCATGCCTGATTCATGGTGACACTCACTAATTGAGTGTTCCAATTCTAGATGTGTTTGGGCGCTAGTGGAGGATGACATTGTTGATCATATGAGGGCTACCAATGAAAGCAATGCAAAACAATGGTTGTTTGCTTTGATCTCCTCACTTAAGCATGAAGAACTGACTGTGGTGGTCGTCACACTTTGGGCGATTTGGCATGCGAGGAGGAAGCTTATTCATGAGGACATTCACCAAAGTCCCATGTCCACCCATATGTTTGTTTCTTCCTTTATATCTGAGCTGGAGGGGATCGGTCATGGACACCCCAGCGGCAGGGTCTGGGCTGCTGATCAACATGCAATTACACGACATGCAACTTTGGATAGCCCGGTCATCTGGACAGGGGGAGGAAGGGCAAGATCTGGAGAGAATGAGGCTGCGGCTGCAATTGCCCGGGATACGAAAGGGAGATATCTGGGTTCGTCGGCCTTGGTGATGAAAGGGGTGAAGGAAGAACATTGTTTGGTGGCCCTATCCTGTCGGAAGGCGATGTCTTTAGCTCAGGATCTCATGCTAAATAAAATCGTCATTGCATGTGATGATCGAAGTGTGCTGGAGGACATCAAGAACAGGACGGATGGTCTTCACGGGATGATTATCAAGGAGATCAAGAAAACTGCGGAGGTGTTTTAATCTTGTAGGTTTATTTTCCAGAAAAGAACTTCTTCTAGTGAATCAGTTAAGATAGTTAAATTTAGTACTTCTCTGGCTCATGGCAGGCATGTGTGGCTCTTAAACCCACATGATCCTATTTGTATCCCGTTGGTTGTGAACTTGGTTGAATAAAGGTTTTACTTACGCTAAAAAAACCCGTTGTAGCTTCGTAATTTGGATTTTTTATTTTCTTATTTACTGATTTCCTTTTACGAGATTTTTTTATCACATTTTTGTTTTTAAGTTTTCTTTGGTACTTTTCCTTTTTTTGAACACATGTCTATCATTTTCAAACACAATGTACATTTTTCATATGCATCAAAGAGATTTGTCTGTACATGTTAATATTTTTAAAATATGTGATTAAAATTGTATTTCGAAATAAATTTTAATGTATATTTTTTCTAATGGTGTACATTTTTCATTAACAACATTTTTTATTAACTTATGTTATCAATTATATAATTAATATTTCTTCAAATATATGTTTTGATGACTATCTTTTTATGTACATTGTCAAAATTATTTTGTTATGCACCTGGAACATTTTTAATACATGTTTACCAATTTTAACATAGAAATTTTACATTTTATCTAATACATATTTTTATCTACTTTTTCGAATACATTTTGGATATATCAATTTTTTCGTATGTATGTTTAAAAAATTTAAATACAATCATTAGCATTTCTTGTACATATTTAATATTTTTCAAATGCTATGATTATATTATTTTTTAAATCTAGCTATTAGTTTGTATGTGTTGTACAACATTTTTTGATATTTTAGATACATATTTTTTAAATGTGGAAACATTTTTGAAATGTTCATACATTTTTCAATGGTAGATACATTTTTCCAAAGTGAGACAAATATTGTTTTACACTGCATTTACATTATTCATACTAAACTTTAATAATAATAAAAATATGTATTTTGTTTTTGTTATAAAAATACAAAAAAGTAAACAAATGTGATATTAGCGTGACATAGACATGATGTTTCCTTGTAGTAACTGGGCCGACTCACTATCAGATATCTATAGGCAATGTTCGGTACGGCTCGTTGTGGGTGGGATATAGTCGTTCCCTTCATGGGAAGATGGTCGATTTGTTCAATGGTGGGTGTTGATGCGGGAAAATGAGCTGAGTTGACAAGTACGTTGATCAGTCCCAACCTCAAAATGAAAGAACAATGTCCCATAAAAGCAGGAAAAGAAAAGAGAAAGAAGATCATGTGATACCATTACCATCGTTTACGTACTTCAATACTATCATTATAAAAAATGACAATTTACTGGTTCTAAAAATTCTTTTTTATGAATGTTGGCCACTCATGTATCTACAATCCTAAGAAAATGAGATATAAATTCAAAGTATTCATAGAGAAAAGTCTGCTCTCATAACTGAAGTATTGAGAGTAGGCAAATTACCTATTTTGAATCCTATTAATAAGGAATAAGAAGTGCTCTCCTATCTTCCAACATATATTATGAGCAACATTCTTCTCTATAAAGGGATCATTGAGCAGATTGAAGTAAATATAGAAGGCACTTCTTTTCGAGAGGGAAAGATTTGGAAAGTAAAAATCTATCATTATCTACATGGGATATGGTCCGCGGGACAAAAAATAAAGGTGATTTGTGAATTCTTAATATGAAGACTCAGAATAAAAGCCTGCTTGTGAAAATGGTAAACTACTTCATGAACCACTTGGATATTCCTTGGGTGGACACCAATATGGTGGCACCAATACTTCTTCTTGGGCCTATTCCTTCTGGTGAAAATATTGTTTGAAATTGATGCCCACTTACAAGCAAGTACACACTTGCGCAATACAAAATGGGATCTGTGTGAACTTCTGGCATGCTAGTTGGGATGATCTCCCTAAGAAAGATTTATGGCCACATCTATTCTCATTTTCCCAAGCTCAAGCTATATCCCTACATAGATTGGCAACTTTAGATGATTTTTCAGAGCATTTTACCCTTCCACTTCCTGTGCAGGATTTTGACCAGTATCAGGATATGCTTTCCTGTCAGGGGGTTGTCTTGATTTGTGTGTGTGAAGAATATGTGTGTTGTGTTTGGCCCGTTCAGTGAGACGTGTAAGGCTCAGTTCTGTTGGGGCTTATGTCTGGCTTTGGAAATAAGCTGCCCCTTCCCAGCTTATCATAGAAACCCAACATATTATTTTTATATAAGCATACTAATTAAGTGTTAATTAGTAGGTTTCTCAAATAAAATTTTAGCTTAGGCTTCTAGAATAAGCTGGGTACGGGCCAGCTTATTCCCACAACCATCCATAATCCCCAAAAGAACTAGTCCTAAGTTTGTTTCACCGTAAGCGGTAAGCTTGTAAGTGTAAGGGTTCCCATCGGTACAACTCACTACGAGCGGCACATAGTCGTGTCCGATGGTGGGTTTTATAGGGGTAAAGGACATCTTTATTCCACGAAGTTAATGTTCACAGGAATATAAAGAGGATCGTGCACTTGCATCAACCATATGCCTGCCAGGGTTCAAAGACTTCACAATTTTAACTAGTGTATGATCTTCTCTATTAGAAACTCTACTCCCAAAAATTAAATTACATTTATTCAAAAGAGACTTATTCACTCTGATCTTCTGAATGATCATGCAGGTCTTGCGCTTAGTTCCACTTGCAATGTCATCAACCATCCCTTTTGAGTCACAAGAGATTAAGATATCTTGAAGCATGAAGTCACGAGCTAGTGCTTGGGCTTCGCGGCATGCGAGTGCTTCTAGGCATTCCGGATCAACCAAACCTGGAGAAACAATTACAGAGGAGCCCATATAAGTGCCAATGGTGGGTGTTGTTGATGCAAGGAGATTGGTTGAGCGGGTAGGTGCGTGGATCAGACCTAGTCTTATAATGAATGGATTTCCAACAAAGTAGAAGAAGAAAAGAAGGAAAATATTAGGTGATACCATCACTTACGTGCTTCAATGCTATCAATATAAAAAATTGATAATTTATCAATTCTAAGATTTAGATCTTTTATGAATGTTGGCTACACATGTGTCTACATCCCTAAAGAATTCATATCTAAATTAAAAGTATGCAAAGAGAAAAAAAGAAATTCAGCATGAATAATATCAATAAAGACAAAAACACAAATAGTGTAAAAACTACATTATTGACATCATGAATTGTTTTTCTTGTGTGTATACCGAGTTTGGATCTTTTTTGAGGGTTTTAAACACATGTCTTGTGAAGATTCATATTTTATTTACTAAAATATATATTCAAATTGATAACATTGGAGAATGTAAGTGATGGTCACACCTAATATTCTTTCGAAGAAACACACACCATATCAATGCATCTAGGGTTTGGGTAATTGTTTGTTGTCTTCTAATTTTACCCTATGAACTAAAATAATATTGTTTTTTTCTAATTAGTATTGATGGAACTCAGGGCCGACACTTAGGGGGGGGGGCACCCCGGGGCCCCCAAGTTCAGGGCCCCCGACCCAGGTAATTAGCTAGAGGTTACGAGCTATAATGGGCCTCGATCCTGGAGAAACATGGACAGACTGGAGCGATTAGACCTCCCGCAATGGGAGTATCATAGCTAGTATCATGCATGCCAACTAAGAAAATTTGATGATGTACCGATCCTCAATTCCTTGTACTCGATGAATTAATTTCCGTAGAAAGGATCGCATCCCTGGCTTCAACTGTTAATCCGTCACGCAATGATTCCCATGGGGCACCCATCCCTAGCCCCTAGGCCGCCGCCGCCATCACGAACCAGCGGCACCCGAGGCTGGCGATGCCGCTGCCGCCATACTGTGGTTCTGCAGCTAGGCCCTGAATGGTGATTGCAGGTCAGCAACCTCGATCTCTCCTGGCTAGTGCATAGTGGTTGCCTCGCTCTAGTATGTCCTCCTAATTCTAAATCCTAATTACGTAGCAATCATCCGTTCATTTGAATGTCTTCATCGTTGTCCCTGATTTCAGTTGTTGAGGCCACTTTGCTTAATTGCCTGCTCTTTGACTAACACTTGCTTAGGTATATATATATTGATGATTTTTTTTGCATTAATTGATGCAATGCATTTTTTTGTTCTCCGCATTATATTCTATCATGTTGCCGAGAAACATGAGATATGTATCGGGTAGATTGTAAGATTCAATTTGCTTGATGGCGTAATATCTATTATCAAGATTTTTAAGCATGTTAGAGAATTTTATTTTGATTGTTATCTTAATGTTTCTATTGCTTATCACATCGCTTTGTTGGGAACTTATCAAATATTATTTATTGTGCTTATGATGGTCACATTGATCGAAAGAAGTTTTAAAAATTAATTATTGAAGAATTATTTAAGATCACCGTTGACTCAAAGAGATTAAGTGGTTTGGCTACATTATGCACCCAAAATAAGTTATTAGATGAGATTGACATTAACCCCATTATAAGTGACTTTGTTTCGAGGAATGTTAAAATAAAATTTTAAGATTATAATTAATATAATATTTGATATGCATGTTGTTTTGGATGCAATTTATTGTTTTCTTTGATACAATTTATATATACCATATGTCGAATATTCTCTAGAGATTTATACTAAAGGCCCCGAAGGGTTCCGACTTATTGTTTCGCCCCAGGCCCCCCAAATCTCAGGACCGGCCCAATACTCTGCTGATAAGTGGAAATGGACGGCTCATATTATTTGGGAAATGTTAAAACTTTGATGGATTTTTTAGATTTCCTTTTTTGTGGGTAAAAATGGAGAGAAATCTTTTTAAAAGTTTACATACTTCTCGTGCAAAAACGGATAAAATTTTCATGCTTGTATTTTTTTTGTAAATGATTTATCATGCTCTGAATTTAAATTATCTCGTTGTATGAAAAATTGTCAATAAATGTGTCATTGCGCTTAGAATAATTGCCATCTGTTCGATCAAGATCCGACAGTCTGAAGGTCGTTCGCTAAGATTCTGTAAAAACCGACGTTCGCTGAGAATTGGCGTCCTATTAAAGTTATATATGTGTTGTCAAGATTCACAATTTTTTACTTAAAATATATATTCAAATTGGTAAAGTTCGAAGTTGTAAGTGATATTCTCACCCAATATTCTTTCGGAGAAACACACACGCATCTCAATGTATGTAGAGTTTGGGTCATTGTTTTTTATCTTCTAATTTTACCTTCTGAACAATTAAAATATTGATTTTGTTTAATTATTTTTTGTTTAATCAGTAGTGCTGGATATACTCTATTGAATAACCGGAAATGGAATGCTCATATTATTTGGAAAACATTGAAAATTGGATAGTTTTAGATTTCTCAACGAACTATTTAAATTATCATGTGAAAACAGATATAATTGTCATGCTTGTAAATGATTTATCATGCTCTGGAATGATAATTAGCAAGTTGTATGAAAAATTGTCAATAAATTTTCCATGCCATTTAGAATAATTGCCATCGTTCGATAAGGATCTGAGAGCCCGAAGGTCGTCCGCTAAAATTCTTTAAAAGACCGACGTTCGCTGAGAAATGGCGTCCTATTATTTGAATTTTCCGTTAAAAGACTTCAAAAATCTCGAGCGCGCGTATGCAGAGGCAGCTATTACCTGATTAACCAACTCGATCTCTAGATTAACTGAGCAGTCATGGCAAAAGTTACAGGCACGCTAAAACTGAGGTACTTGCTCGCGCGCTTTCCTAGTCAACGCTGAATTCAGCCACGACTGGTATGCCGCCGCTTCTCCACCCACACCGGCGACAGTACCGGCGTCGGCCCGAGGCTCACCACCTGCTCCTCTTCGGCCTCCGCCTCGTCTCTCATGGCCTCCACGTCGCCCTTCCCTGCGGCCACAATGTCCTCCACCTCATCCTCGCCGTCGTCGTCATCGTCCTCTTCGTCGTCTTCCTCCTCTTTCCCCACCACCCTTATCCTCCACACCTTCACGCTCTTGTCCAGCCCGGCGCTGTACACCACCATGCTTCCCTCCACCTCCCCTGCCTCGCCGCCGCCCACCGCCAGGCACCGCACCGGCCCGCGGTGCCCCTCGATCACGGCCAGGCACGTGTGCGACTCGCCGCCCTTCCCCTCCCGCCTCCACACGCGCATGGTGGCGTCCTCCGACCCGCTTACGACAACCCGCCCGCCGCAGCCGGAGGCCAGGCAGAACACCGCCAGCCGGTGGCCCTTGAGGAACCCGACGTGCACCGGCCTGCCCGCCGAGGCCTCCTTCTCCCAGATGTTGACGTAGCCGTCGGAGGAGCCGGCGTAGAGGAAGCATCGCCGGGTGGTGCCGCTCGCGGCGTGGCAGAGCGTGAGCGCGTTCACCGGGGACAGCTCGGAGCGGAGCACGATGATGAGCGCGTGCGCGGTGCCGCCGTACACCCGGCGCCACATCTTGACGGTGCCGTCGGCGGAGCCCGTGAAGATGCAGCCGTCGGCCTCGTTGACGAGCATGGCGTTGATGGGCCCGTCGTGGGCGACGAAGGAGTCGACGCAGCTGCCGTCGGAGAGCTTCCACGCCTTGACGGTGTGGTCGTGCGACGCGGTGTAGAGAAGGCCCGCGATGGCGTGGAGCACGAGGCAGGAGACGGTATCGCGGTGGTGGTGCGGGCGCTTCTTGGCGAAGGAGAGGAGGCCGCCCTTGGCCGGGAGCGTGGCCGCCTTCTTGGCGCGGATGTGGTCGCACACGGCGGCGGCGCACACCGTCCACACCCGGACGTGGTGGTCGCGGCTGTGGGAGGTGACGAGCGTGCCGCCGCAGGCGGCGAGGGCCGGGACGCGGCCGCGGCCCACGTCGAGGTACCCGCGGTTGAAGCACCCGGGCGCGGCCCAGGCGCGGACGCGGCCGCTGTCGGACGCCGTGAACAGCACCCCTCTGGCCACGGCCAGCGCGTGCACGTCGCCATCCAGCCGGTGCAGCGCCGCGAGGCAGTGGTAGATCGCGGCGGGCGACGGCGGGAAGCGCAGCCTGCTGTGCAGCGGCGACTGCACCCAGGGGGAGCACCCGCCTCCCACGCCTCCGACTCCCATCATCGCCGGAAATTCCGCGACAGGCACCGACGACATGCTCATCCTTGCCGGCTCCGCGGCTTCGCGCGCCGGGGACCGCCCTCCCCCTCCTCCACCACCTCCCCCGCGCGCATAGTGGTGCACGGGCGTCTGCGCCGCCGCCGGCCGGGCCTTGCGGTCCTCCTCGAAGAAGCTAAAGCTCTTGCGCCGCCCAAAATCCATCGCCGCGGCCCTGGCCTACCTCCAGCAAGCCGCTGCCCCAAGAAGTCCACCCTCTACTCTCCACGACACGGTGGAATTGAACTCACCAGCCTAGCATCGCTGTATCTGTATCGACCTCGTCGACGCTGCTGCCCTACCCACGGCCACCACCACGCGCAACCTCGCCGCTTTTATGCGTATCAGTAGGTACGTATAAACCCCGATCGAGATCCGCGCGCGCACGTATGAAAACTCGGTGGATGGATGGCGCGCGCGCGCGCTCCAGCTCGTACGTACGCGGCACGGCGCGGCGCCATTGATGCGAGGGAGGGGGCGCGCCGGAGTTAAGGAGCTAGTAAATGGCGGCTACGTACGTACGTGGGCCGTAGGAAGATTTGGGGAGGAAGATTACGCCCACGTGGTCGCGTACTTGCGCCGGCGATGAATGCTTTGGCTTGGCATTTGGCGCCTTCGAGGAATTGAACTCGAATAGCAGAGCCGGGACCTGGCAGGGAGGTTCCATGATCCGACGGCTATTGCCGGGACCTTTTTTGACATCCAACGGTGGCCGCCCACCGGCTAAGTAAGAGTGAGATGATACATGACGATGGGTTGGGTGGAGACCAGGAGAATCTCGCGAGATCAAGCCTACCGAGCTGCTGAGATGTACCTCCGCGGGGCCATTGATGCGCTCAGCGGCCATCGTCATGCAAAGACATCCAGTACGTGTTCATTTACTGCCACCGCATCTGCGTAGATCGGATTTCTTCTGGCTGGCTATTTGTATTCTAGTGCTAGGATACAGAGACATCGAGTGCGGGCGCTGCCAGAGTCCTACACCTCGCTTGTAGTACAATCACAAATGTTGGAAATGTTTTTAAAACGTTAGGCTAATTTTAACGCGTCGATACAAACAAACGTGTGATCTATTTGAATTTTACCTGTTTAGGTCGTTTAAACGAAACGAACAGCCGTTTGTTCTTTGTTTGCGTGTTCCAGGTCAGTGAACCCAATCGATCGATTTAGTTGGTGTACCTAAGCCACATTTTGATTAAATTTGATAATTTTTACATAGTACGCGTTGCAATCAAATTTAAGTATTAAATAGATAAAATTTCATAGTTTACAATCAAATAAATAGAAATTACATAGTTTATTACAAATTCATTGAATTCAAAATTGTAGCAAATACAACTATGATTTTTTTATGTGAATTCACATGTGCTCAACGAAATCATCTTAAATTTAGAAGTGAGTTGTTCTATCATGTATTTTTTTTTGATGAAATTGGACGAACCTGGTGGACAAAGGGAGGTTGTTGCGCCGAACGTAAACCCGACTAAAATTTAGGTCGACAATGGGTGCAACCGAACACCAAAATCAGACGGCGGTCCATTTACGCCTCGCGTTAGGCCACATTTTCCCCCCAAACAGACGAATTGGGTGGCTACAATTGAGTAGCCCTAAAAGCATGTACAATCACAATGGGTAAATTTAACCCCTCAAACATTCGCAATCGCGCCCAGTCAGTGTCTGATCATCTTTTTTGGCCTCCATTATATGCATGCATGCAACCATGTTCTTCACTTTGTTCTTGCATTCTTCAGGTGATTGATGGGAATGAAGATAGTGGAAAAAAGGAAGAATAGAAAAGAGAAAAGGTGATCCAAGCTGGACCTCGTCCTATGTGGAGGGTTGAACGAACACGTAGGACATCTCCATATCCGCCCCATATTTACTTTGGGTATGGGTGTTTGCTAACATCTTAGGCATAGGGGACGAAAAGGATTTGGGAATTTCGGTTGGAGATGCTCAAACTTTCTCCAAATCTTTCAACATTTAGCTTGTATCTAAAAAAATAGACTAGTGGGGGGTAGTCGTTTCAATTGGCGTTAGTCGATTTCAATGGAAAAAGAAGCACACCTTCCCTCGAAAAAAGTAGAAGAAGTGCATCGAGTTTAGGGACGATAATGTCATGTCACGGGCCCTTGGGAAAGACCAGAGAGGGTCCTTATTCACATAAATTATGTACTTAAACATGTATTTCAATATTCGAAAGTAAATGTAGATGAGAATACTTTGTTGATTACAAATTATGACACGCTTTCATGCTAATATCCCAACCCACTAAAAATGAAATGTAAGTCACATAAGGAAGTTTCTTTTGGCATTTTGAGAACTAAAACCGTTGATAATTTCCTCTTTATCAATCTTTCCCAGAAATCCTTCTCAATGCATATTTTAGCAAGCCCATTCAACCCTTTCTGGTACATAGTTGATCTCAAATAATTGGTCAACAACTTCAATTCTGAAAAGGTACTTTCATCTCCATCACAAGTATTATAAATAAATTTCGGTAAGCAATTTAAATGCTTGGGAAACAATTATATCTCTAACAAATTCTAGTACGACAACATTTTAGTTGAAAAAATAATTCACCTAACTCAACATCGGATGAGCCCTCATGAGAAAAAGTGCTACTCCCTCTAACCTGTATTATTTATCACTTAAATGGATGCATCTAGCATTAAAATACTGTTGGATACATAAGTTTGAGCGATAAGTATTATGGATCGAAAGGAATTGTAAATTTTATGCAAAATCTTCTTAGCTCAACATAATGAAGTGACTTAAAGTTTTTGAGCTAAGAAGAAACCCAAATATATTTTTATACACTTGCATGTCATCAAATATTTCTTTCAGTGTCATTTTTACGTTTTCCACCGAAGCTCAAAGGAAATTAACTTTAAAATATTTCATAACTTCTAGAATCGCTTTGTCATAACCATTATCAAATCTATCAAATTGCCTTTTTCTAACGACATGTCTGTCGTGGATATAATCCTGACAATGAGTATAGGGGTATGAAAGGAGCTATGTGAATCTGTACGCAAGGAGGTTGACGCAGAGAAAGTAGACATGTTAGGCCTCTTCGTAGAGATAATAACATTAATCCTGCCCCAGACTTTCTGGGGTGTTCTTCCTTAGGGTTCTTGGGAATAGTATCCGCGTAACCCTCCCCAGGGTGAGGGTGAGGGTAGAGGCTTATATAGAGTGCGCCTCCACCCCTTCAATACCCTGGTAATGGGTTATAATTACAAGCTGAAACATCTACATTTATTACATGAAACTGCGTACCCACTAGGACTATTTAAGGAGAGGTAACGCATGTGTCTTCAATGTCTTCACGTCTTTTGGCCTTCCCTTCTTCCGAGTAGCGGGTAGCTCGGCAGTCTCCTCTTTCGAGTAATGAGTTACTCGGAGACAGCCCCTTCTTCCGAGTAACTGGTTACTCGGAGGTTATCATCTTTTCCAAGTAACAAACAACTCGGAAGCAACGCGGTTTGTGTTCCTATGATTACCAAGCTATTGGTGCCTCGATAACTTTTAGATTTTCCTTTGTTCTTAAATGTTTGGATGTCATGATATTAAGGGTACCCCCTGATATTCAATACTTAAGGATATACCTTTGGTATGACCACGACAGTAGCCCCCAAGTGCTTCCGTGTTCTCGTAATTGGGATAATTTATTTCATCAAAGGAGAGTGCTCTTCCTATTGATGACATATTCATAAGGTATATGAAGATTAAACCCAATAAGAGGCCCGGAAGGACTTTACTGAAGTTTACACTTTTCCCTCGCATATAGGTCGGGCAAGTTAAAGGAAAAATCTGGCGACACTCAAGCGTCTCTCGGAAGAGGTGGACTAAGTCCTCGGAAGGCGTGTCTTGGAGTAAAAGGCCTTAAACTCCATATAAACCAGATTTGTAAAGTTCAATATCCTAAAGCATCAAAAACTGAGCTTTAGGTCATACCACGTGGGATATCAATTCTTTACCCCTTGCACCTTGTCATACTAATAATCTGGAAATCTTCGTCAGAGACGGATTATTAGTGAATTAGTTATTCGGAACTTTTCTCGAATAACTAATGAATATAAGATTTTCCGTTTGTTGCGTATTCTGAAATATAGATGCATTCATGCATGTCACTTAGTCCCGAGTTTTATCGCGTTCGAAACTGTTTCTTGCTTGAGAAATAGGTTCTCTCAAAAATACTCTGAGTGGTGACTTACTCGATTTTGTTGAGTTTCCGAGTGGTAACTTACTCGGTTAAGCATTTCAAAGTAAGGTCTCTTTCAAGCTCGTTACTTAGTTTTGAGTGGTATCCCATCCCAATACTGTTTTGAACTTTGAGTAATGTCCATTTTTTGAAAAATGCTCTGAGTGATAGCTTACTCGGTTTATATGGTGAATTTTTTCCCGAGTAATGATCTACTCGGAAAGAAAACCGAGCATGAAAAAAATCTTCCACATAGAGATGTTTCTTGTTTCAGGAGGCAGATCTTTGTTCTCTCCGAGTAGTATTTCGAAATTTGAGCTTTGTGTCAAATCCCTGTTATCTCGGGTGAAACAATGATCTTGTGTCAGAAAAGAATCTGGCTGTCAGAGGAAGTGGAATATTCGTCAGATTTCTCGCCTCGATTCCAGCACCGGTCACTTAAAAAATAACTAATCGTATCCTATTAAATAGGCTAGGTTATGGGGAACCGTAACGACACCCTCAAAATGGCCCACCGATATGACGCGTGGCAGTTAAGGACCTGCTAGTATATAAGCTTCACTGTGGTCAAAAATAGATTTGGACCTCATTGATCTTCGCCCTTGCTACCGTTCTTATTCCTCCTTTGGTCTCACTCTCCAAGCGTTAATCGTTCTCCATCCTTTTTCTCCGTCGACCTCTCGTGAACTTCCCTAGTCTTCGGGGCTCCGGTTGCGGTGACCTGCTGGAGCCATGTCTGCCGGAGAATGGTTGTCGTCGATCGTCACAGCGGAGATGCTTCAAGGATATCGTGACTCCGGTATGCTTCCTCACCATGGTTGTCGCATACCTCCTCCCGGGGAAGAAGAACCCCTTCCCCAAGAGGGCGAGCGAGTTCTACTTCTTTCGCACGTGGACCGTGGGTTTTCTCTTCCTCCACACACGTTCTTATTGGATTTCCTTGCCTTTACCGGTTCTCAACTACACCATCTTGTTCCCAACTCCATTTTCCTTCTTGCCATCTTTTTTACCTTATGCGAGGGTTTCTTAGGCATAGAGCCCCATTGGCATCTTTTCCTCACTATTTACTCCATTACGCCCCAAAAGGTAAAGAAGTCTGGGGAGGGTGGTGGTGTAGAGTTTAATCACCTGTGTGGAGGCTTGTTTCTTGCTAGAAAGCAGGGAGCTCAGTAATTTCCTTCTAGTCTGCCAGTTCTATGAAGAACTGGCAAAATAGTTGGTTTTGTTGTAAGGTAGAAGAAGGGCCTGGAGTTCGGACGCTGCCCCCTTACTCGGATGTGAGGCTGACTGACTCTCAAGGTTGGAATCCCCGACTGACCAATGTTGAAAAAGAGCAAGTGCTTCCTCTGATGTGAGAAATTGTGAGGTTGAAGAAAAATGGTCTAGATGCCATGGATCTAATCTCTGCATTTGTTACTCGGAGGATCCAACCCCTTCAGGCTAGAGCTCGGGGGATGTGGACATATACTAGGCCCGAGGATGATACTCGATATAGCATTGCTGAGATGCCAGTGGAGGAATTCGAGTATCGGATGGAAATTATCACCAGCATAACTCATGCTTTGCAGATGGTGGGCCAAGTTAGAACCCTTGACAGCCTGCATCCCCCAACTTTGGTAGGCTTATTTAATTCATGTGCTTTCCTGTCTTGATCTTCTTCTTGATTTTTTGTTCTGACTCAGAACTTCTATCTTTTTGTATCAGTACATCACACTATTTCATTCACCTATTCCCTTGGCTCCTCGAGACCCTGCTGAGGAAGAGGAAAATAGCAACACAGGTGCCGGGGTTGAGGTCGAGGTTGGAGATGAAATAGAATCCATTGCAGCCCCTTCTCAGGTGGCTTCCGAGATATGCTCGAAGAATAACCAAGACCGTGACTCGGCACGGGAGGGGCTTGCTCGGAGCCGCAAGCGTTCTCTTCCTCCGAGTAGTGGGGAGAGTAGCAACAAGCTTCCTGCCCCCGAGTCATGGGAAGGTTGCCCCCATGAAGGCCAATAAATCTTTGACTACGCTTGGAGGCAGGAGGGTTAATCGTGCAGGGGGATCTGCTGATGCTAGAAAATCTAAGACTGCTGTTGGTGTTGTTGCTCCCCCCACACTACTAGAGAAATAGCTATACATGGAAACCTTATTAGTGGCGCATATTTTTTGCCATGCGCCACCATCTGTAAGGGATGGCGCACTGGTTCAAAATGCGCCACCTATAAGCTCTTATAGGTGGCGCATTTTTTTAAATGCGCCACCCCTAAGAGTGGGCCAGCCCTGGATCCTATTATAGGGTGCGCATTTGGAGAAATGCGCCACCCCTAAGAACCTTATAGGTGACGCATTCTGGAAACGCGCCACCCCTAAGAGCTTATGGGTGGCGCATATTGAGAATGTGCCACCCCTAAGCTCTTAGGGGTGGCGCATATTTGGAATGCGCCACCCCTTAGAGCTTAGGGGTGGTGCATTTTGGGATGCGCCACCACTGAGATGCAAAATGCGCCAATAAATACCTGGAGCTGCCCTTATCTACTCCACCCCACCTACCACCTCTCATTCACTCCACACACTTCTCAAACTAGATGTAATCTTATCACCCTAGATCTATTCGGTTTTCTCCTCCTCCCACCTAATTCTTCCATTTATCCATCCATACTTGGCTTTAAATCTACTTTGTTTCATATTAAAGTAAGTGGAGCTCCTCCCCAACTCTTTTCTACCATTTATCACCCATACTTGCCTTTATTAGGTTGGGGTTTGTTGTATATGTGAAGCTTGGGTTTTGATGTATATGTGAAGTGTATATGTGAAGCTTGTGGTGGTTTGATGTATATGTGAAGCTTGTGGTGGTTTGATGTATATGTGAAGTGTATATGTGAAGCTTGTGGTGGTTTTGATGTATATGTGAAGTGTATATGTGAATCTTGTGGTGGTTTGATGTATATGTGAAGTGTATATGTGAAGCTTATGTTGGTTTGATGTATATGTGAAGCTTATGGTAGTTTGATGAATATGTGAATCTTGAGTTGCCAATGTTTTGCCGAAATGTTGATTCATTTCCATTTCGGCAAATTTCTGGCGCACTCTCCGCATGCTCCCTTGCATTTTTAGGGAAGGTCATGCCAATTTTTTCCGGCGACGACCGTGATATATAATTGTGTTGCTCTCTCTGTGCCACAGACAATCATGGTCCGCGAGATGCTGAGCGATATCACCGTGACTAGGTGGATGGAATGTGCGACAAACGACATGCTACAGAATAATATGACATATATAAGATGTCCGTGTCGGGGATGCAAAGTGCAGTGCGTGATCGAGCCTGATTCCGGAATATTGGAAAGACACCTGAAGTGTAATGGTTTGATGGATGGCTACACACGATGGATAAGTGATGAAGCTGGTGAGGAGGAGGACGTCAATGGTGGGGCGCCAGTAAATGAGGAAGGGCAACTAGACAACAACGACAGGCGAGAAGACGAAGAGCATCCCGTACATGATCATGAAGAAGATGCCAAAGAAGATCATGTAGATCAAGATGCCGGACATGAAGATCAAGATGTCGGACATGAGGATTTAAGATGGGTGCGTGACCCTCATGTTCAAGCGCTGCTTGTCAAAGAGGCGTTGAATGCAAGAGGTGCAGCTAGAGAGAAAGCCAAGCTGGCGCAACTCGAGAAAGACACGGTTACGAAGTTGTATGAAGGATGCAACGATGGGGATACCCGCTTGAATGTAACACTTTGGGCTATGGAGATGAAGGCAAAACACAAATGGACCGATGAAAGCTTCGATGATAACATGGCATTCTGGCACGATCGTCTTCCGAAGGGCAACACGTGCCCAACTAGTATCGCTGAGGCCAAGAAAGTCCTGTGCCCTCTCGATCTTCCGTACGTTAAATACCACGTCTGCATAAATGATTGCATGATCTATAGGGGTGAGGACGCAGAGAAAACCACATGTTCGGTGTGCGGTGTTAGTCGATACAAGAGAGGGAAGAAAGTTCCTAGAAAAGTGGTATGGTACTTTCCGATCACTCCTCGTCTGCAGAGATATTTCGTAGATCCCGAGGAAGCAAAGCTCATGACCTGGCACGCGGATAGAAAAAAGCTAAAAGAGGATGACCCGAACCTGGATCCGGAAAAGGAGGACATGCTGAGGCACCCTTCAGATGGTAGCCAATGGACTGCGTTGGACCTCGAATACCCAGATTTTGGTAAAGAACCAAGGAACCTCAGGATTGGTGTGAGAGCTGATGGAGTCAATCCGTTTGGTGGCCAGAGCAGCACACACAGTACATGGCCGGTGTTTGTATGCATATACAACCTCCCCCCTGGAAGTGCATGAAGAAAAAGTACATAACAATGTGTATGCTATTTCAAGGGCCGAAACAACCAGGTACAGACCTCAATCTGTATCTCCAGCTGTTGAAAGAGGAGCTAGAAACGTTATGGAAATACAGATTCAATACGTGGGCCGCCGCCGCAAAAGAATATTTCCCAATGAAAGTCGCGGTGATCACGACGGTGCACGACTATCTCGGATACAGATATTTCTCAGGGCAGGTGGTCCAAGGATTCTGTGCATGCGTTAGGTGCATGGATAATACAACGCACTGCCATCTAGCGAAAGATCCCGAATCTTCGAAAACCGTGTTCCAAGGGTATCGGAGGTGGCTTCCCAAGAAACACGCGTGGAGAAACTTGGACATATGTTCGATGGCATCGAGGAGCTCCGAGCACCCCCAGCTCGAAGGAGCGGCAAAGAAATCGACAGCTTGTTGAAAACTTGGAAAGAGTGCCCCGCGTCGAAAAAAAAGACTCAGCCGTTGATGAGGGTATGGAAAGTGAGGTCTGTTTTCCGGGATTTGGAATACTGGAGTATCCTCCGCAGTCCTCATAGCCTTGATCTCATGCATATCACAAAGAACATGTGCGAGAGCTTGTTTGGCACGCTGCTCAACATGCCGGAGAAGACCAAGGACGGGAGAAAAGCAAGGAATGACTTGAAATTTATGGGCATCAGGAGGGAACTTCACCCCCTAGTGACGAAGATGATGAGACGGAGGAGGATATGGAAACGCAAAACTCTCGCAAACGAAAAAGGGCGACCAAGAAGAAGACCGGTATTGATCAGTGCCCGCCGGCATGCTTCACTCTGTGCGAGGAGGAGATCAAGCGGTTTATCCACGGCCTCATAGGAGTAAAATTTTCGAACGTCTACGCGGGGAAGATAAGCAGATACCTAGACAAGGCGAAGCAGCGTTTCAGGGGGATGAAATCTCACGACTGTGCCGTGCTGATGACGCAGATTCTCCCGGTTGCGATCCGAGGGATAATGAACAAGCACGTCCGTAAAACGTTATTTGGCCTTTGCAACTTTTTTGACGTCATCTCTCGGAAGTCAATTTGCGCTACGCAACTCAAAAGGCTACATGAGGAGATCGTGCTCATACTATGCGAGCTTGAGATCTATTTCCCTCCCGCGTTCTTCGACATTATGGTGCATCTGCTAATCCATGTCGTGGACGATATCGTCCAACTCGGGCCTGCATTTCTGTGCAGCATGATGTCGTTCTAAAGGATGAATGGACACATCCAAAAATACATTCGTAACAGGTCCCGTCCAGATGGAAGTATAGAGAAGGGCTTTCTAACCGAAGAGTGTATCTCTTTTTGCATGAATTATCTCAACACCGAGAACCCTGTTGGTCTGCCCGTCAACAAGCACTTTGGCAGGATCGATGGGTGTGGTCACTGATACACGAGATAACTTCTCGCCCCTCGTTGGTTACCCCAAGTGGAAGGTGAGATGTAGCACAGCGGCAAATTTCCCTTAGCGACGATGCTAAGGTTTAGGATCGACCAGTAGGACTCCAAGATCGACAAGTAGGTGGCAAGGAAACAATGGCACCGTTTTAGACAAAAGTTGCTTCCTTGACCTGGACCTGCACACACAACAGATAGCTTTGCTCCCAACGAGTACAGAGAGTTTTTCAATCCCTCCGGCCTTGTTGTTTACAAAGGATAAAACGCACGAGATAATAGTGATAGTGATAGCAACGGAAAAGTAAATAAAGCAGTAAATTGATAGCGAGTGTAAACAGTATTGGAAATATGGACCTGGGTCCTATGATGTTCACTAGTGATGTCTCTCTCCCAAAAGACGATAAAATAGCCATACGAGGTAAACAAATTACAGCTGGGCAATTGACATGATTATGTGTGCAAACCAATGCTAATTATGCTATAAAGAAAGGAAGAGGCTCAAAAGCACGGGCGATACGCCAAGACAAGTAGACCGAAATCCATCTGCATCTACCTACTAATCCTCCACCTTGAGATATCTATCCAGAACATCTCGCTGGTTTTAAGTTGCGAATCCCACCCAAAGTGTAAACTCAAAGCAACGGACAACTGCATTAAATAACTTTGCGTAAAGTAAACAATCCTTGCACCCGCAAGTACAAGCACTGTTGTTTTCCCCCTTGTGGCAACAACACATCCCCTAGACTCATGTTTCTGTCACTCAAGCTAGTCATCGGGGGGCATGAACCCACAATCATGCATAACGCTCCCTCTTGGAGTCACTACCTACTACTTGGCCAAAGCAATAAACAACAACGGAGAACATCCAAGAGTTACTCAAGAACATAAATATAAAAGAGGAGAATCAAATATATTACTCAAACACAATCTGAACATAATCTCATAATCCATCGGATCCCAGCAAACTCAGCATAGCAACAGCAGAAAGATTACATAAGTGCCTCGATCATGTAGGGCAGCTCACGAGGTCTAATCCATGAAGAACAAAGAGGGGAGAAGAACATCACATAGCTACTGATCATAGACCCATGGTCCAAGGTGGACTACTCACGGTTCATCCGGGAAGCGTCCATGGTGGTGGAGAAGCTCCCGGAGATGGTTCCTCCCTCCGGCAAGGTGCCGGGAAGAGGTCTTCTGGTGCTCCCGATCTTGGAAGCGCGGCGGCGGCGGAACATAGGAGAGATCGCCAAAAAGGGTTCCCGTCTCGGGGGTTTCACGTCACGGGGAATAAATAGGCGAAGGGGGCAACCAGAGGTGGGCCAGGGGCTCCAGGCGCCCCCCTGGCGTGGCCAGGGGTGGGGCCGCACCCTCTGGCCGCCTGGGCCCCCTGGCCCCCTCGGCCCCCACTTTGTCTCTTCTAGAAGGTTCCCGTACGCTGATTTTTCCGGTACTTTAAATAAGGGGGAAACCTGAAATAGAAAAACAGCAGAAAACAGGATTTGGCACTGGGGTGCACTGAGTTAATAGGTTAGTCCAAATATGACCAAAAGTCGATGGAAGTTCATCAATATCATAGCAATATCACACAAAAGAGGCATGGAGCAAGCAGAAATTATAGATACGTTTTGGACGTATCAACATCCCCAAGCTTAATTCCTGCTCGTCCTCGAGTAGGTAAATGATAAAAGCATAATTTCTGTGGTGACATGCTAAAAACCATATAAGAACTTTTAAGTAAAGCAATCAAGTCATGTAATTCAATTCAACTCATAACATGCAAGAGTCTATATTTAGCATTGAAACAAGGAACATAAGAACATAAAGGTGCAAGAGCTTTCGCTGTCTGTGACTTGAATGTCTCCAAATGGTGTTTGAGTGCAAGAAAGGGGATAGGGATATACGAGAAAACGTATTTTTATGTTGAGAACTCAATCTACTAAAGTTTCACACTTGGTCTTCTTTGGAATCTTATCTTGACTCATCCCCAGACCACTAGCCAGGTACAAGTCAAAATGATCTACTCCTTTTCGACATTTTGAGCACTCATGCAATGGATGAGCGTAAGCAAGAAAGTTGACACTTAGGATGGCAAAGAGAGAATATGGAGGAGGAAGACAAAAAGGTGTGAAAGGCTAACATCAATGAGGACAATCATAGGCGAGAGAAAGTCAAATGATAGATATGATGTGAGGAGTAGGGATTGCCATGCAACGGATGCACATATGAGCTAAGGTAAGCTCTCCAATGGAACTAGTGGGGGTGCATCCAACTTGCTTGCTCAAGAAGACCTAGAGCTCTTTTGAGGAGGCTCATCATTGGAATATACAAGCCAAGTTCTATAGTGTGAAGGTCCCCACATAGCTATATGCATGAATGATAATCTCTATGGAGTACAAGATATAAGAGGGAGTACGAGTGTGGATCTCTCAAAAGGAATAGTAGTGTGCCCCCTTCTCTCCTTTTATTTATTTTTCTCTTTTTTTATTTTTTTGGTGGCCTCAATGGCTCTTTCTATTTCTCTCATTTGTCCTCTTTAGGATCTTTTAATCTTTCCTCTTTGGGATCTTTTAATTTTTCATCTTTGGGATCTTTTCCTCACTTTAGGGGCAACACTCTATATATTACAAGAAGTATAGAAGATCTTTCACACTTTACAAAGTACTCAAATCATAAAGAAGATGTAACTATCATGAAGTATGCAAATGTATGCCTCTGCTAGTGTAGCAGGATATGCAATGATACTAGCGCGTCATGTAGCAATGATTAGGGAAAATCCCAACTAGCATGTGGCTCATCGATCAAGCAAGTAGCATGTATGACATGAAGATCAAGTCATGAGAAGAAGGATGTTGCATGGCAATATATCTTGGAAAGGCTATGGAAATGCCTTAGGTAGGTATGGTGGATGTTTTGAGGAAAGATATAAGGAGGTTTATGATGACAGAGCGTATCATGCCAAGGGTTTGGATGTACCGGCGAAGGTGGACGCTAACTCTCGGAGTGAGAAGAAAGCAATGCACGACACATGATAGGCTAGAAAAGTATGGGAAGGTGGAAGTGTCAACTTTCGAGTTCTCACATTAGTCCGAAGAACTCATGCACTTATTATCGGCAACTCTCAGTATAATAAGGAGGTTCACAAAGAGACAAGTACCCCGAGGAGGAGTGTATGGGGGTTTGGTTATCCTTGCGCATCCTCGACTCATGGTACGTGAGTGTACTCTAATATTCGACCCCTCAGAAGAGTAGTGATCCATCTAGTAGCTAAAGTTCTCAACTAATTTTGCAAGCTTTGAAAATAAACACGGATTGCCCAAAATACGAAATCTATCACTAATAGGCTAAAGCTCTTGACACCAAAAGTCGAAACATTACTCAAAACAACACCTCAAAACTATTGCAAGTTACTACTACAAAGGAATAGCAGCCTCAATTACCTACTTCAAGTCAAGACACAAAACTCAGTGCAACAGGCAAACTCTCTAAACAAGATAAACATGAAAACTCAAGAGAGTTCCAGAAACAAACAAAACAAAATCTCTTTGAAAATATAAGCATGAAAACTAAGAGCAAAACATGACAGCAGCTATGAAAAGGATAAAGAACACACACAACAAAGATAAGCATGAAAAGTCCTATGTTGTGTTCTAGATTTTGGAAGTGGAGCGTGTTTCTCTCCCACACAAAGAAAGCTGGGTTCTAACTTGTTATTTACAGCAAGCAAAGCTAAAGAAAACTAAAAATAAAACCTAAGAGCGAGACGCTCCAAGCATAGCACATAACGCATGAAGTGATAAAAATATAGTGAAACGAGAGACGAACTGATAATTGTTGATGAAGAAGGGGATGCACGGGGGCATCCCCAAGCTTAGACGCTCGAGTATCCTTGAATATTTCTTGGGGATGCATGGGGGCATCCCCAAGCTTGAGCGCTTGACACTCCTGAATCTTCTTTCATCATCTTCCCTCGCACACTTGAAAACTCCCTTCATACATAACTCATCATAATCTTATTAGCGAGGTTAGTACCCATAATAAAATAATTTTTCTCTACTGGAAATAAAGATAATCTTGAAGGGCTACTGTTTCTCAAGATCTCCAAAAAGTTTTTGCAAAAAAAAGCAAGCTTAAGGTTCGCAAAACGAAGAAGAGGCAAAACAGGACAGAATCTGTGAAAAACAGACCAGCAGGTAGTAAAGAATTTTTTAGGTATACTTCTGCAACTCAAATCGAAAAAATCAGAACATACGAAAGTTTCGTAATTGTATAGATCACTCTGTGTAAAAAATTCAGCTCAAAAATATGAACTGGGATTTTTGTGTGAATTTTCTAGTCACGAGGATAGAATCTGTTTTCTGGAGAGCATGTCACAACTTTCACTTCCCTTATCGTATGAGGCTATGAAAGGCACAAAGCTTGAAAAGTAAAGATACAATGATGTTGCTACAGTAGTAACAATCATCAAGACCACTAAAAACAGAAGAAAAACAAAAAGTAAATCCTAAATTCGTTGCGGGCTGCCTCCCGAAAGCGCTTATTTAAAGCCATTAGCTAGGCTTAATGCAAATAGATCAAGTCTTTTCAAGAAAATAACTAGCCCGTGTGACGGACTCAAAAGGCAACTTAATATTTTTCCTAGGGAAGTGTTCCATCCCTTTCTTGAGAGGGAATTGGAATTTTATAATCCTTTCTTTCATATCAATAACAGCACCCACGATGCGAAGAAAAGGACGCCCAAAAATAATTGGACAAGAAGGTTCACATTCTATGTCCATAATAGTAAAATCAACGGGAACATAATTGTCATTGAAAATGATAAGAACATCATCTATCTTCCCCAAAGGTTTCTTTACGGAAGAATCGACGAGACGAACACCAAAAGAACAAGGATCAAAAGGTTTCAATTCAAATATATCATACATTCTTTTGGGCATAACAGAGGTACTAGCTCCAACATCACATAAAGCATAGCAAGAAAAGTTATTCAACTTAATTTTAATCATAGGATCCCAACCATCTTCTAGCTTTCTAGGTATGGAGGCTTCTACCCTAAGCTTCTCCTCTCTAGATTTGATAAGAGCATTAGTGATATGCTTCGTGAAGGCAAGATTAAGTGTGCTAGTGTGGGGGTCTCTAGACATCTTGTGAAGGAAACGAATAACTTCAGAAAGGGTGCAATTATCAAAATCAAGGTCACTACTATCAAGTAAAGTGGTAGTGGTGTCCTTTAGGCTCACTTGTTTGGTAACTTCTATAGTCATAGGAATTTCTTCTTCTACGGTTGAGGTCATAGCATCACCATTAATAGGTCCTATGGGACTAGGGGTGCATTGGGTGCTAAGAGTCTGGATATCCTCAACCACTTGGATAGTAGCAACAATATGGTGTGTAGGAAGGCTCTTAATTCTATCTTCTTCCTCCTTTTCTCTAGCCCATCTCTCTTTGAGTTTAGCCATCATCCTAATGTTTTGATTGATTTGCAATTGGATAGCATTCATATGAGTGACCTTCCTCTCCTCAAGGGGAGAAGTTCTAATTTTAAGCAATTCTACTTCGTGGGCTAAATTTTCTACCTTTGACGAGAGGTTATCTAGTTTGTCTAGTTTTTCCTCTACACTCTTGTTGAAGGCTTTTTGGGTAGTGACAAAGTCTTTAAGCATACTCTCTAATTCAGAAGTGGAGTTTTTGGTGCTAGGATAAGTGTTGTTGTTCCCATAGTTGTTGGAAAGGAACGGTCTAGGATTGATACCGAAGTTCCTCCTATAAGCATTATTGTTGAAATTGTTTCTAGAGATAAAGTTCACATCTACTTGATCTTGAGCAATCAAAGAATTTAAAGGTACATCTTGAGGATCAATAGGAGATTGCTTGGTAAGTAGAGACATAATCAAGTCAACTTTTTCATTTAGGGAGGAGATTTCCTCGACAAAGTTTACCTTCCTACCTGTTGGAGCTCTTTCGGTGTGCCATTGGGAATAGTTGGTCATCATCTCATCGAGAAGTTTTGTGGCAGCACCAAGTGTAGTTGACATAAAGGTTCCTCCCGTGGCCGAATCTAGCAAGTTCCGCGAGGTAAAGTTCAGGCCTGCATAAAAAGTTTGGATAATCATCCAAGTAGTCAAACCATGCGTAGGGCAATTCTTAACAAGAGATTTCATGCCTTCCCAAGCTTGGGCAACATGTTCATTATCCAACTGTTTAAAATTCATAATAAAGCTCCTCAATTGGATAATCTTAGCATGGGGATAGTACTTCCCGATAAAAGCATCCTTGCACTTGTCCCAAGAATCTATGCTATTCCTAGGCAAGGCTTGAAACCAGATTTTAGCTTCATCTCTCAAGGAGAAAGGAAAAAGCTTAAGCTTAACAGTATCACCATCTACTTCTTTGTACTTTTTCATATCACAAAGCTCAATAAAATTATTTAAGTGCAAAGCAGCATCATCTCTAGCACCAGAGAATTGATCTCTCATAACAAGGTTTAGCAAAGCAGGTTTAATTTCATAAGAGGTAGATGAAGTGGCAGGTGTGGCAATATGAGTGCAGATAAAGTATTTGTTGTTGTGACTAGTGAAGTCACACAACTTGGTGTTTTTAGTGGAACCCATAGTAGCAGCAAGTGTGGCAGATTTTTTTGTAATTTTTGATATAAGACACAAAGATAACTGAAAGGTAATCTAACAAGACTAAAAAGAAAAGGTAAAAGGTGCTGAAGTAGCAGGTTTAACAAGGTTCAACAAAGCAGGTTTAATCTCATAAGAAGGTGCTGAAGTAGCAGGTGTAGCAATAGGAGTGCAGACAAAGTCACTGTTGTTGTGACTAGTGAAGTCACACAACTTGGTGTTCTCAAAGGAACCCATAGTAGCAGCAAGCAAGATAACTATTTTTTTGATTTTTGATAAAGGACACTAAAGAAAAAGCTGAAAGGTAAACTAACAAGACTAAAAAGCAAAGATAAAAGATAGTGTGCACTCCCCTATCTTGAAGAGTGGAGTCCCCGGCAACGACGCCAGAAATTTGCTTGATACACGAGATAACTTCTCGTCCCTCGTTGGTTACCCCAAGTGGAAGGTGAGATGTAGCGTAGCGGAAAATCTCCCTTAGCGAAGATGCTAAGGTTTAGGATCGACCAGTAGGACTCCAAGATCGACAAGTAGGTGGCAAGGAAACAATGGCACCGTTTTAGGCAAAAGTTGCTTCCTTGACCTGGACCTGCACACACAACAGATAGCTTTGCTCCCAACGAGTACAGAGAGTTAGTCAATCCCTCCGGCCTTGTTGTTTACAAAGGATAAAACACACGAGATAATAGTGATAGTGATAGCAACGGAAAAGTAAATAAAGCAGTAAATTGATAGCGAGTGTAAACAGTATTGGAAATATGGACCTGGGTCCTATGATGCTCACTAGTGATGTCTCTCTCCCAAGAGACGATAAAATAGCCATGCGAGGTAAACAAATTACAGCTGGGCAATTGACATGATTATGTCCGCAAACCAATGCTAATTATGCTATAAAGAAAGGAAGAGGCTCAAAAGCACGGGCGGTACGCCAAGATAAGTAGACCGAAATCCATCTGCATCTACCTACTAATCATACACCTTGAGATATCTATCCAGAAAATCTCGTTGGTATTAAGTTGCGAATCCCACCCAAAGTGTAAACTCAAAGCAACGGACAACTGCATTAAAGAACTTTGCGTAAAGTAAACAATCCTTGCACCCGCAAGTACAAGCACCGTTGTTTTCCCCCTTGTGGCAACAACACATCCCCTAGACTCATGTTTCTGTCACTCAAGCTAGTCATCGGGGGGCATGAACCCACAATCATGCATAATGCTCCCTCTTGGAGTCACTACCTACTACTTTGCCAAAGCAATAAACAGCAACGGAGAACATGCAAGAGTTACTCAAGAACATAAATATAAAAGAGGAGAATCAAATATATTACTCAAACACAATCTGAACATAATCTCATAATCCATCGAATCCCAGCAAACTCAACATAGCAACAGCAGAAAGATTACATAAGTGCCTCGATCATGTAGGGCATCTCACGAGGTCTAATCCATGAAGAATAAATAGGGGAGGAGAACATCACATAGCTACTGATCATAGACCCATGGTCCAAGGTGGACTACTCACGGTTCATCCGGGAAGCGTCCATGGTGGTGGAGAAGTTCCTGGAGGTGGTTCCTCCCTCCGGCAGGGTGCCGGGAAGAGGTCTTCTGGTGCTCCCGATCTTGGAAGCGCGGCGGCGGCGGAACAGAGGAGAGATCGCGAAAAAGGGTTCCCGTGTCGGGGGTTTCACGTCACGGGGAATAAATAGGCGAAGGGGGGCAACCAGAGGTGGGCCAGGGGCTCCAGGCGCCCCCTGGCGCGGCCAGGGGTGGGGCCGCACCCTCTGGCCGCCTGGGCCCCCCTGGCCCCCCTCGGCCCCCACTTTGGCTCTTCTGGAAGTTCCCGTACGCTGATTTTTCCTATATTTTCCTAGATTTTTTCTGGTACTTTAAATAAGGGGGAAACCTGAAATAGAAAAACAGCAGAAAACAGGAACTGGCACTGGGGTGCACTGAGTTAATAGGTTAGTATAAATATGATCAAAAGTGTATGGAAGTTCATCAATATCATAGCAATATCACACAAAAGAGGCATGGAGCAAGGAGAAATTATAGATACGTTTTGGACGTATCAGTCACCACGAGGGAAGCCGCACAATGCATGACAACATCGAGGGTCGAGACATCGACTTTGAAAGAGCAAGCCTAGTCGCGCTACAACACATCTAGCTGGTCGATCCTTGGATAATAAAGGACAAGGATGTAATCAGGAAGAAGTACAGTGACCAAGGCCTGCAGATAATGGACCGAGATCCACGGCTAATCAAAGAGCACAACTCTGGTTTCATGACTTTGTTCAGGGACGAGCTTCGTGCTAACCCCCCGCGAAGGAACGCTTCCGAGGACGAAAAGATGATATTCGCCTTGTCACAGGGTGCCGCACGCAACCTGATGACCTATCAAGCGTATGATATCAATGGCTACACATTGTACACGGAGGAAAAGGACAATAACTTCGATTACCAGAACTCAGGGGTAACGGGGATATTCTGCACCGATGATGTCAAGGAAAGATTCTACGGAAGGATCGAAGACATATGGGAGCTCGACTACTGTGGAGAGAAGGTGTCGATGTTCTGTGTGAGATGGGTCAAGAGCGTCGTAAAAGAAGACCGGTACTTCACCACCATGGTTATACCCGAAGCCAATTCCAAGTCTGCGGGCGCAAACGTTACCGCGAAAAATGAGCCATGGGTACTGGATAGCCAAGTCGACCAATGCTTCTTCATTACCGACCCATCAAAGCCGAGCCGCGTTGTAGTGAGGAGAGGCAAAAGAAACATGGAATGGATGGAGTCACCAACGAGCAAGACTTTGACAAGTACGGCGACCCGAAGATGGAAGATGACTATGCCGCTCAGGATACATACACCACAACCCTGCCGAAGAAAGGTCTCCTGTTCAAGAGGAAACGTGAAGGTGTCCCGGACCTAAGTTATTCAACCACGACAAAGAAGGGCAAGAAGAATATCGTGAGGCAACGCTAGCTAGATAGCTAGCTCCAAATTTAAGAAAATCTTTTGTAATTTATGATCACTTTGTGTATGCATGGATTTAATATGCACTTCATAATTTATCAAAGTATTTGGTTGCCAACGAGATTATATATATCACGCTAAAAAACAAAGGTATGAGGTACTAACAAATCATCCTTATTAGGCAAAATGGAAATTCCTCATAAGCCACGCATAAGAGACCACTTGGTGGCGCATTTCGGCAAAATGTGCCACCCCTAAGCCTTAACTGCTCCAACCTACTCCCTCCCTTGCACGTGCCCACACCATTCTCTCCCAATCCCCCCTAGCGCCCCTCTCCTCTCCAGCCATCGCCCTCGCCGTTCGAGCTACCGGAGCCTCCCTCGCTATTCGAGCCCCCCTCTCCAACCGCCATCGTCCCCGTCCACAACCGCCATCGTCCCCGGCCACGACCGCCGCCGCCGCCGCGCCCCCATCCACGACCGCCACCGTCCCCGGGAGCCACCGGCCCGACCCCGTGACCTAGGCGACCGGAGCAGCCGCCATCGACGCCGGAGCTGCCGCCCTCGATGCCGGAGACACCCCCTTGACGTCGGAGCCGCCGCCCCGAAACCCTAGCCGCAACACTCAGGTGATCCCCTCCCCCCCAAATTTCAGATGCCTAGGGTCCAATTTTCATCAGAACTAGAAATTACTAGAAATTACTGTTCAAATTGATATACGCTCAAATAAATTGTCATCAGAAATTTTCTTCAATTGATATATGCTCAAGTAAATTTTCTTCAATTGATATATCTCAATGTCAGTGCTAAAATGTTTAATTTGTGCTCTAAAAAACAATAGTTAACAAAAAGAGCAATTTGATAAATGCCATTTTAAACTAACTAGTAAAGCAATTTGATATGAAAAAAAATAAACTGATGAAGAGAGGTTACTCTAAAAATAATAGCACAGAAATATATTGATATGTGTAGTTACTCTCCTTTTGCTTTTCATGACAGAAAAAATGGGTGTGGCAAGGTGTTTACAATGGAACACAAGTTTTTTGTTTTGTGTGGTAGCAATGGAATAGAATTTACTGCTGTTGTTACCGCTGTTGTAAACTGCTATTTTTGTAACATCTTCGATATTTATAGACAAGTAGTTGCTACTGATGTTGTTGTAAACTGCTGCTGAACCCTCTTTTGTATGCAACAAAACAACAACAGACAACTAGCTAGACAAGTTCTTGATGTTGTTGGATCTTATCATGCATCATGGAGGGTTGACATGATAGTACATTTGATGTACAACAAAACACATGTAGGTCCATCTCCATTTGAGTTATAGATCAATGTCAATGCTCAAGTAAAGTTGGTGTCTTTTAACAGTTTGCAAAATGCCTAGGGTCACTATTTTAAAAAAGATAGATAGATGTTCATTTGTGAAGTGACTAGTTAGGGAGCTTGCTGTTTTTAAATGATGTTTTTTAGTGCATTGACAATATGCTTTCCTTATCAATATTTTTATGCATTGTTTAGTGCATTGCTAGAATATGTGTTGTTCTACACTATATATATGTTGCTTGTGCCTATATGTAGGCATTTTTTGTGCAGGTACAAATCATTATCCCCTTTCTCCCGAAATTTTGATTAACTTCCGTTTTGGTTGAGAATGGGGCACTCTCATGTTAAGAAAAATAGCAAAGGTCATGCACGAAAAATTCGTGCATGACCTTTGCTATTTTTCTTAACATGAGAGTAGTTGCATTTATTTATTGTGCTAATTAATTAAGTAGTTGCATTTCTTAATATTGTACTGCAAACATGTTAACCGGAGCCGACGCCGGTCCTTCTTCTCAGCCGCGAAAAAAGGAAGAAATTTTGGGAATACTCCCAGGAGGAGGTCGAGGAGCACAGAGAAGAGGAAGTACCTCCGGACGAGGAGGAGTATGAGGAGAATATAGAGTCGGAGTCTGACTCATCGGATGATGACATGGAGGAGGAGGGTACAAATGGGGAGAGGAACAACGCCGACGATGATGATGCCGGTGGCTCAAACACAGATGGTAGCCAGTCGAGGAAGCGTAATTGGAAACCAACAAAGGTCGGCACCATCCGGCAAGAGTTTACCATCGTGACTTCCATTGGGATTCCTACCGAGCCCCAACATTTTTCGGAAGGGTACGACCGTCAAGTCGCGGCAATCCTCCGGAACACCGTCCCAATCACCACAATAAACCTAAGGATTCGTGACAACAATCATTATTATCAGCTCCTTCTCGACAAGCTGCACAGATGATACAAGTTCTCGGACCCGTACAATAACGAAAACCTCAAAGGGAACAAGGTAAAAAAATGGGCCCTCAGGAGGATGAGCAAAGCCTTGTCCAGTTGGATAACCCGAGTGAAGGAGGCAATTATGGAGCACGCCAAATCCTGGGAGGAGCTCAAGGAGAAAGAGTCGATGATCGACGAAGCTACCTACAACCTTTTCAAGGCTAGATGTGAGTCCGAGGACGCCAAGGCCGCGAGTGCAAAGGGCAAGGCGATGCGGGCGCAGGTCATAGGTAACCACCGTCTCGGAGCCAACGGTTACAGAAATTCCAAGCCTAAATGGGACAAGGAGGATGCCGAGTACGCCGCTGTGGGCCTACCTAACCCCTTTGAGAAATACAAAGCTAATCCACAGACCTAATTCTTTGTGAGGGCCTGATGACCCTCAACTGTAGGGGATCGATTGTAGTGTTCTTGCGGGTAAGTTAACCCAATTTATTGATTCGACACAAGGGGAACCAAAGAGTATTTATAAGCTTTGACAGTTGAGTTGTCAATTCAACCACACCTGAAATATGCTTGCTTGCAACAAAGTATTAATAGAAACTGTGATATGATAACAATAGTGATGATAGCGAAAGTAAACTAGTAGTAACCAGCAAAACTAAAATACTGTAGGCTAGGGAGATGGATGGTCGGGCGCTTCATGAATAAGAATGAACATGTAATAGATTCTAACACGGGGCAAGGCACATGGAAAAGCAATGATCATCTAGGCAAATATCAAACATTAGGGATGTATCCCCTAGGTAGTTGTGCGTGCTTGCAATAAGAACTTGCACACCATATTTTGTCCTACCATCCCGCTATGAACGGGGCCAAAAGGAACTTATGGAGATTAAGGTGCTCCTGTCAAAGAGCACCGAAACAAAGCAATAAACTCAATGGATACATGGAATCCTCAAATTATGGACCATCCCCTTTGGTGTCCCAAGCTATCACCTTTGGGATCGCCGGTTCTGGACCATAATATGTGCATACAAATCATAGATAGGATATCGAACATAAATATACTCATGAAAACATAAGTGGTTCAGATCTGAAAACATGGCACTCGGGCCCAAAGTGACAAGCATTAAGAGCAAAAAGTTGTAGCAAAGATGATAAACACCAAAGCAGATGATAGGCAACATGCCCCAACCAATCTGACGAACTATTACATGATCAATCTCATCCAATCCCTACCATCCCCTTTTCCTACAGCAGGGAATTACTCACACATGTGAAGAGAAGTCATGGAGGGATGATGAAGTGGTGATGGTGATGGCGACGATCTCCCCTCTCCGGAGGCCAAATACCCCTCCAGATTAGCCCTCCCGAAGAAGAACAGAGGTTGGTGGCGACTCCGCGACGGGTTTTGGAAAATCGACTTCTATTTCGAAGTTCCCCTTCACGGGAATAAATAGGAGTCGAAGTAGGGCACCAGGGGAGGGGGGAGTCGCCCAGGCGGCCAGCTTGGCCGCGCCAGCAGGGCGCTTGGGCCCCCTGGCTGCCCTCTGGCCCCCCTTCTGGCTCCGGGCTCCTTCGGGTGCATGGATTTTTTGGTATTTTTCTGGGAATTTTCTGAGATGTCCAAAAATCCATTTTCCTGCGCACAATAAAACCATACAAACACCTCTGCTGAAAACAGCGTCAGTCCGGGTTAGTTTAGCTCAAATTATGCAAGAATGAGGGCAAAACAATAGCAAAAGTGTTTGGAAAAGTAGATACGTTTGAGACGTATCAGGGCCCGGAGCTATAAGGACAAAGAAACCTCGAATATAGTGCTCGATCATAAGGTTTAGGAGTTTACAACTGCCGTGGTAAGTAGTTTACCACGCGACTGCCTTGTCGATTGAATTCTAGTTCATGAAGTTCAACTTCTTAGTGTTTCACATTCTATCCGTAGGAAGAGGAATTCACCGCGGCCTCGTCGTAGGGGTCGTCTATTAAGCCGGCCGGCCCGTGGGACACCTCTTTTAACAGGGCGATGAACAAGGTCAAGAAGGTTGAGAACGTGTCGGCGAAGCCATCGTCAGTCGGCCGTGTGGTCAGCTTTGGTGCGGACTTTAACTGGTCTTCATATTATGGAAAACCGGAGCAGTCAAGCTCAAGGGGGCGCAAGGCGAGAAAGACCAAAGAAGATGTCGCTTATGTTCGTGGACTGGAGGAGAAAGTGAACGCGCTTCCGCAGCTTGTCCAGGACGAAGTGGCGAAGACGATGAGCACCCTCCTTCCTGATATGTTGCAGTCACTCACGAATTGGCAAGCGCGTGGTGGAAAAGGGCCCATACCGGTCCCCAGCATGGTCGGCAGCAACTCAGGCACCGCGGTGGCCGCATTCCTGACTCCCGGCGTATTGGTGGCTCCCGCATCGACTCCCGCCTTATTGGTGACTCCGGCTGACAACACCGCGGCGGCAGCGCCGGACGTGTTGGTGACTCCTCTAGCCACGATCGAGCAACCGGGGCATACTAATAATGCACCCGATGATAGTGAAAAAAGGGTGACCGACGCCATGGGAGGCGGCGCACCCTCCGTCGCTTGCATGCCCGCCCTCGTCGGCGGGGTCTCTTCGTTGGCCGACCTCGACGCCCTCAAGGTAAATATAAGCGTCCGCAACTCAAATGAGGACTTCATCTCCTTGCCTTTTATTACTGGCATCTCTCTGATCCCTACATGCATATATCTCTTTCACAGGAGGACACTCCATGCATTCTACTACAAGTCGTGGACGACGAGTTGAAGGATGTTGCCAAAGGTAAAATCCTTCAACCCCAAAATAGGATGATGCACAATAGGCCGATGTCACCGGAGATGCATAGGGTTCAAATCTCTCTCGTGATTTCAGGCTACGAGAGAATTGAACCTCCCATTCAACCCACCGTATACGATGAGGACGAGCCGGCAGTCCTCAATGATTGTTTCGGCCAAATATGCCTTTGGCCGAAGACCCAAATGCGTTTGATGATGGTGGAAGGGGGACCACACCAAGGACAACACTGGTAGTCATCGTGCCGGCGCCACATGATCCCATCGGCGCACAACAAGAAGACTGCGATCTTGATGATGATATCGACGCCAACCAGTTCATCAACACTTCGTTTGAAGGTGATGACTTATTCATGCTTCCTGTTGAAGGAGCCTACCAGCATGATGAGGAAGCTCGCGATCCAGCTGATCCTGCGGCGAAACCTGCTTGCTCCACGCGTCTCTTCGCTGCTTCTCAGGAGATGTCTCCAGCAGCTTGCGCCTTCACCGAGCCTCAAGCAGATGCCACAATGAGATCTATTCTCAGCCCGTCCACACTCCATAAGGTAGCCACTGAGAAGATAAAGGCCGGTGACTGCTCGAAATCAGAAAAGAAGAAGGGACGGAAAAGAAAGAAGAGCGCTTCGAGCAGCCAACCTTCGATGCCGATCCGGGATCAGGACGGGCCACCAAGACCCAATGATCTCTCGTTTGAAATCCATGTGGCGGGTAGGGCGATGGTACCTAATGACATGCTCGAGCTTGCAACTTCGGATATGCAGAGTGTGCATCACAGTGTTATAGCATTAGAGAAGATGCTTCTTCGAGAAAATAATCCCTCGTAACCAGTTTTCATGGCCAAGGTGCCACTCAACATGGGCTTCATAAAAAATGTCCCCGCGGATATGATAATCATGCAGTTTTCAGCGATCTTCAATTTGTTTCATCTCAAGCGGCTGGACCATAGCCTTATCCGTCTGTTCTCGCTCAGCCTTTCTGTGAGTATCAGGAGAGATAAGACCCCGAGCGTTGCGATATTGGACCCCTTCTACATGCGTGAAAGCATCTTGATGGACGATTGGGACGCGACTCTCGCGGCGGGGGTACATGAGAGACTTCATTCTAGAGAACGACATCAAGGATTCATTTCTCATGACCTACTCCCCCAGGTAAGTCATTCGCTCGCCGCCGTAGCATATATGCTTTCTTAGCTTTCTATTGTCCTCTTCCAACATTCCTTTTGGATTGTTTTAATTATGCAGTGAGGATCAAGACTGCGTGCTCATCTGCTTTTCACCGCAACACTCGCATGCCGTGTATTTAGACTCGGGGAGTGTGAAGAAGAATGATTACAAGCATATCATGAGAGTTTTGGATGATGCTCTCGCCGGCTACAAAGAAGCCAGAGGCAAGATCGTGAAGAACAAGTTCAGGAAGCATCAGCCTGGCCTGAGCATGTTCAACCACGTAATGCAGTTCCCATGCGTCAAGCAGTCGGCTGGCAGTGTGAGGGATGTGTACTACGCCATTGATACGTCCCAAACGTAACTATAATTTCTGCTTGCTCCATCCATATTTTGTGTGATATTGCTATGATCTAGATACACTTTCATACACTTTTGATCATATTTGGACAAACTTATTGAATCAGTGCACCACAGTGCCTATTCATGTTTTCTGTTGTTTTTCTATTCCAGGTTTCCCCCATATTAAAAGTGCTCCAAAAATTCAGGAAAAATCGGATAAAAAATCAACGCAACCGAACCTTCCATAGTCTCGAAGGAGGGCCAGAGGGGCCCCACCTGGTGCCCAGGCGGCCAGGTGGCACGGACTAGGGTGGGGCCGCGTCGGGTGGCCGCCTGGACATCTGGTGGCCCCCCTGGCTGCCCCCCTTCGCCTATTTAATCTCCGGGACGCGAAACCCCTGAGGACAGAACCCTTTTTTGTGATATCGCCTCTGTTCCGCCGCCGCCGCACTTCCAAGATCGAGAGCGCTAGCAGACTTCTTCCCGGCACCCTGCCGGAGGGAGAATTGACCTCCGGGAGCTTCCCCTTCACCATGGACGCTTCCCGGATGTGCCGTGAGTAGTTTTCTTTGGACCATGGGTCCGTGATCAGTAGCTATGTGATGTTCTCCTCCCCTCTTTGTTCTTCATAGTTTAGTCCTCGTGAGCTGCCCTACATGATCGAGGCACATATGTAGTCTTTCTGCTGTTGCTATGCTGAGTTTGCTGGGATCTGATGGATTATGAGATTATTTTCAGATTGTGATTGAGTAATATATTTGGTTCTTATCTTTTATATTGTTGTTCTTAAGTAATTCTTGCATGTTCTCCGTTGCTGTTTATTGCTTTGGCTAAGTAGTAGGTAGTGACTCCAAGAGGGAACATTATGCTTGATTGTGGGTTCATGCCCCCCGATGACACACTTGAGTGACAGAAACATGAGTCTAGGTGATGTGATGTTGCCACAAGGGGGAAAACAACGGTGCTTGTAACCGCGGTTGCAAGGATTGTTTACTTTACACAAAGTGCTTTTAATGTAGTTGTCTGTTGATTTGGGTTTACAATTTGGGTGGGGCTCGCAACTTAATACCAGCGAGATGTTCTGGATATATATCTCAAGGTGGATGATTAGTAGTAGATGCAGTTGGATTTCGGTCTACTTGTTTTGGCGTACTACCCATGCTTTTGAGCCTCGTCCTTTCTTTGTAGCATAGTTAATATTGCCGTGCGTTTTTAATCCTGTCAATTGCCCAACTGTAATTTGTTTACCTCGGATATCAGTTTTATCGTCTTTTGGGAGAGAGACATCACTAGTGAACATCACGGGACCCTGGTCCATATTCTCATCAATGTTTACACACTTATTTACTTTGTTTCTTTTACTTTCTAGCTGCTACCATTATCATTATCCCTTGCGTTTGATCCTTTGTAAACAACAAGACCAGAGAGATTGACAACCTCTCTGAACTTTGTTTGGAGCAAAGTTATTTGTGTTGTGTGCAGGTCCATGTTAGTTGTGCTTTTGACACCTACTTATCATTGTCGGAGTCCTATGGGAGACAAACATATCCTCTACATAGGGGAAATTTGCTGCTATCCTACATCTCACCTTCCAATTGGGGTAACGAACAAAGGGCGAGAAATCATTATCATCATCTCGCACACCAAGCAAATTTCCGGCGCCGTTGCTGGGGACTCCGAGTGCTAAGATAGGGGAGTTGCCCACTACCTTTTACCTTTTCTTTTTAGTCTTGTTAGATTACCTTTCAGTTATCTTTGTGTCTTATATCAAAAATTACAAAAAAATCTGCCACACTTGCTGCTACTATGGGTTCCACTAAAAACACCAAGTTGTGTGACTTCACTAGTCACAACAACAAATACTTTATCTGCACTCATATTGCCACACCTGCCACTTCATCTACCTCTTATGAAATTAAACCTGCTTTGCTAAACCTTGTTATGAGAGATCAATTCTCTGGTGCTGGAGATGATGCTTCTTTACACTTGAACAATTTTGTTGAATTATGTGATATGCAAAAGTATAAAGAAGTAGAAGGTGATGTTGTTAAGCTCAAGCTTTTTCCTTTCTCTTTGAAGGAAGGAGCTAAAATCTGGTTTCAATCTTTGCCTAGGAATAGCATAGATTCTTGGGATAGGTGCAAAGATGCTTTTATTGGGAAGTACTACCCACCTGCTAACATTATCCAATTGAGAAGTAACAATATGAATTTTAAGAAATTGGATAATGAACACATTGCCCAAGCTTGGGAACATATGAAATCCCTTGTTAAGAAATGCCCTACACATGGTTTGACTACCTGGATGGTTATCCATAATTTTTATGCAGGCTTGAACTTTACGTTGCGGAACCTGTTAGATTCGGCCGCGGGAGGAACCTTTATGTCAAATACACTCGGTGATGCCACAAAATTTCTCGATGAGATGATGACCAACTATTCCCAATGGCACACCAAACGCGCTCCAACTGGTAGGAAGGTAAACTCTGTTGAGGAGATTACCTCTCTAGATGAAAAAGTTGACTTAATTATGTCTCTACTTACCAAGCAACCCTCTATTGATCCTCATGATGTTCCTTTAAATTCTTTGGTTGCTCAGGAACAAGTAGATGTGAACTTTATTGCTAGAAACAACTTCAACAACAATGCTTATAGGGGCAACTTTGCTAGTAATCCTAGACCGTTTCCATCCAACTATGGGAACAACAACACTTATCCTAGCAACAAGAACCCCACTTCCGAACTAGAAAATATGTTTAGAGACTTTATCACTACCCAAAAAGCCTTCAACAAGAATGTAGAAGAGAAGTTAGCTAAATTAGATAATCTTTCTTTGAAGGTACATAACATAGCCCTTGATGTTGAGATGCTAAAAATTAGAACCTCTCCCCTTGAGGAGAGGAAGGCCACTCCTATTAATGCTATCCAATTACAAGTCAATGAAAATATTAGGATGATGGATAAACTTAAAGAAAGATGGGCTAAAGAAAAAGAGGAGGAGGATAGTGTTCGGTCTCGCAGCAGAAAACAATAATTTTTTTACCTCGCGTCGCCCTTAACACAAGATCTATCTAGCTGTAATGCCGTAACGGAAAGACTTGCGGAAACATACCTCGGGGTGTAGTCCGTTGCGAGGGAAACGTTCCCGCAAACTTGGTTGATGAAGCCGTAAACCATTCACAGCCCCCTGGCTGTGTTAGCACCCTGTTGGGTGGTAGTGCCGGACGTGCATCACCTCGTAGTACTCGCACACGACGAACTCGATGACGACCTCCGTTCTCCGATCCAACGAAGGTGGCGGAAGTAGACCTCACGGAACCAGAGTTTCGGCAGCACGACGGCGTCCACGTAGCAGAGAAGCCTCAATCCCAGCATAGGTTCCAGACAAGGGGACCCCGGCTTGTGAGAGATGACAAAGGGGAGAAGACCAGTGAATACCAATCTCAATTCGGAGTAATATTGAATTCTCTGCGAATTTTTCTGTGTTCAAGAAGTGCACCCCTGCCCATCTTTGTATAGGCAAAATGAAGAGTCAACCCCCCTTCCCTTGGCAATGTGGGACTAATCCCTTGCCAAGGGGTGAGGGTGCGGCTAGGAGGAGGGGGGAAGTGGGGTGCCACCCACATGGGCCCCAAGGCCCATGGCGCCCCCTTTTTTTTCTTTTCCTTTTCCCTTTTATTTTCCTCCTTCCCCTAATGGGCTTCTTTCACAAATAAGGCCCATTGCACTTTTTAATCTGAAATAAATTATTATTAATTATTAATTCACTTAATTAATAAATAATACATATTATTTCATCTCCCGATGATCCGGAACTCCTTCCAGCTCACTCCGAACGTCCTTCGGACCAACACAGAACTTTTCCGGTACATCTTTCTCTCTTCTCCGGTAACTCCGATAATTCCGAAAAGGTCTCCGATATTCATCGAGCCCTTAAGTGTGTTGCCCTACGGTCCGATAACACTCCAGTCATGACCGAGACAAAGGCTACGACCAATGATCAATAGCGGGACCTGGATGCCCATAATGACCCCTGTGCATTTCGGAAGTAACCGATTGAACCGTACACGTTGTATACCATTCCCTTTGTCATGCGATACTAGATTAGTCCAAGATTCGATCAACTGCATCCAATGCATTAGTTTTATCTTGTTACCGACAAATCGTATTCACTCATTCCGTGATATTCATCCTTGTGACCTAGTCACACGCTGCGCAGCTTTATGGATGAAATCTCACCGAGTTGGCCATGAAGTATCTTTCCATTATATGGATTGACAAATCTCGCTCTTGAATCAACACTCCTCAACATATCCCATCGGATAGCCCAATATACACCTTTATTGTCACCATGTTTCAGTGTGACGGTTAATGCACTCAAAGCATCCTCAGAAGATAGCAATTATGCGTGATCTCACGGTCAAAGGAACAGGCTACTACGTTCTGTAATTAGAACACTAAACTTTTACGATTTGATCATGTTGCAATGCTTGCATTGGGTAATGTTTATCACGTCATTCATGCAATGAGGTGACCTTACCGTCAATTGACTTGATTGTTCATGATCGTGAAACCACAATCATCAGTTGACGATAAACCAGTCATCATGAGAGGCTGACTAGGAACTCTGGTTGTTTCTATACCACACCTGTATCATTGTTTCACTGATACAGTTCCAGCACAGTATGAAACTGGTCATGAACTTATTTAGATATATTGGAATAATCATATATTATTTGCCTCTAGAGCATATATCCAACAGATAGAATTAAGAGCCTTCGTACACACCACACAGTTGCCACTATCCAAATTGTTGAGGACACTCAAACTATTAGCACCCAATGCAATCCTAGTCCCGTTGGACCTATTAATGGTGATGCTAATACCTCAGCCGTAGAAGAAGAGACCCCTATGAATATAGAGGGTTTCGAACAAGTAAGCCTAGATGACTCTACTACCAACTTTGATAGTAGTGATATTGATTTTGATAGTTGCACCCTCTCAGAAGTTATTAGCTTGCTACACAAAATGTCTAGAGACCCCCACACTAGCACACTTAATCTTGCCTTCACGGAGCATACCACTAATGCTCTCATAAAAGCTAGGGAGGAGAAGCTTCGAATAGAAGCCTCCATACCTAGGAAGCTAGATGATGGTTGGGACCCTATGATTAAAATGAAATTAAATAACTTCTCTTGCTATGCTTTATGTGACGGTGGGGCTAGTACCTCCGTCGTGCCCAAAAGAATGTATGACATGTTTGAATTGAAACCTTTTGATTCTTGTTCTTTTGGTGTTCATCTCGTTGATTCTTTCGTAAAGAAACCTTTGGGGAAGATCGGCGATGTTCTTATCATTGTCAATGCCAATTATGTTCCCGTTGATTTTATTATTATGGATATAGAGTGTGAACCTTTATGTCCAATTATTTTGGGACGTCCTTTTCTTCGCACAGTTGGTGTTTTAATTGACATGAAAGAGGGGAACATAAAATTTCAATCCCCTCTCAAAAAAGGTATGGAACCCATCCCTAGAAATAAAATTAAGTTACCTTTTGAGTCCGTCACACGGGCCAGCTATTCTCTCTCTCTTGATAAAACTTGATTCTTCTTTTGCTTTATGCCTAGCTTAAAGGCGTAAAAGAAAGCGCTTGTTGGGAGGCAACCCAAGATGTTTTTACTTATGTTTTTAGTGGTCTTGATGATTGTTACTACTGTAGAAACATCATTGTATCTTTCTTTTCAAGCTTTGTACCAAGTTATAGCCTCTTATGATAAGGAAAGCAAAAGTTGTGACATGCTGTCCAGAAAACAGATTCTGTCTGCTTGATGGAAAAAATTGGAACAAATCACCAGTTCATATTTTTGAGCTGAAATTTTTACACAAAATGCTCTATACAATTGTGAAACTTTCGTATGTTCTGAGTTTTTTTCTTTGAGTTGCAGAAGTGCCCCAAATAAATTATTTACTACCTGTTGTACTGTTTTTCACACATTCTACCACGTTTTGCCTTTGCTTACTTTTGCAAACCTTAAGCTAGCTTTTTCTTAAAAAAAACTTTTTGGAAATCTTGAGAAACAGTATCTCTTCAAGAATATCTTTATATCCAGTGGGGTAAAATTAATTTATTAAGGGTACTAACCTCTCTAATCATCTTATGATGAGTTATGTATGAAGGGAGTTTTCAAGTGTGCGATGGAAGATGAAGAAAGAAGATCCGAGAGTGTCAAGCGCTCAAGATTGGGGATGCCAGCATGCATCCCCAACAAATATTCAAGGAGACTCAAAACAGTGGTGGAAATATGGACCTGGGTCTCATGATGTTCACTAGTGATTTCTCTCTCCCAAAAGACGATAAAATAGCCATGCGAGGTAAACAAATTACAGCTGGGCAATTGACAGGATTATGTGCGCAAACCAATGATAATTATGCAAAACAGAAAGGAAGAGGCTCAAAAGCACGGGCGGTACGCCAAGACAAGTAGACCGAAATCCATCTGCATCTATCCACTAATCATCCACCTTGAGATATCTATCCAGAACATCTCGCTGGTATTAAGTTGCGAATCCCACCCAAAGTGTAAACTCAAAGCAACAGACAACTGCATTAAAGAACTTTGCGTAAAGTAAACAATCCTTGCACCCGCAAGTAAAGCATCGTTGTTTTACCCCTTGTGGCAACAACACATCCCCTAGACTCATGTTTCTGTCACTCAAGCTAGTCATCGGGGGGACATGAACCCACAATCATGCGTAACGCTCCCTCTTGGAGTCACTACCTACTACTTGGCCAAAGCAATAAACATCATTGGAGAACATGCAAGAGTTACTCAAGAACATAAATATAAAATAAGAGAATCAAATATATAACTCAATCACAATCTGAACATAATCTCATAATCCATCGGATCCCAGCAAACTCAGCATAGCAACAACAGAAAATATTACATATGTGCCTCGATCATGTAGGGCAGCTCACGAGGTCTAATCCATGAAGAACAAAGAGGGGAGGAGAACATCACATAGCTACTGATCATTGACCCATGGTCCAAGGTGGACTACTCACGGTTCATCCGGGAAGCATCCATGGTGGTGGAGAAGCTCCCGGAGGTGATTCCTCCCTCCGACAGGGTGCCGGGAAGAGGTCTTCTGGTGCTCCCGATCTTGGAAGCGCGGCGCCGGCGGAACAGATGAGAGATCGCGAAAAAGGGTTCCGTCCCCGAGGGTTTCACGTCACGGGGAATAAATAGGCGAAAGGGGGCAGCTAGAGGTGGGCCAGGGGCTCCAAGCGCCCCCTGGATCCCCTCTGGCCCCTCCTGGGCTCTTCGCGAAGCTTCCGGTACGCTGATTTTTCCTATATTTTTCCCGGAATTTTTTTGGTACTTTTAATAAGGGGGAAACCTGAAATAGAAAAACAACAGAAAACATGAACTGGCACTGGGGTGCACTGAGTTAATAGGTTAATCCAAATATGATCAAAAGTGTATGGAAGTTCATCAATATCATAGCAATATCACACAAAAGAGGCATGGAGCAAGCAGAAATTATAGATACGTTTTGGACGTATCAACATCCCCAAGCTTAGTTCCTGCTCGTCCTCGAGTAGGTAAATGATAACAAGCATAATTTCTGTGGTGACATGCTAAGGACCATATAAGAACTTTTAAGTAAAGCAATCAAGGCATGTAATTCAATTCAAGTCATAACAGGCAAGAGTCTATATCTAGCATTGAAATAAGCAACATAAGAACATAAAGGTGCAAGAGCTCTCGCTGTCCGTGACTCGAATGTCTCCAAATGGTGTTTGCGTGCAAGAAAGGGGATAGGGATATACGAGAAAAAGTATTTTTATTGTTGAGAACTCAATCTACTAAAGTGTCACACTTGGTCTTCTTTGGAATCTTATCTTGACTCATCCCCAGACCACTAGCCAGGTACAAGTCAAATGATCCACTCTTTTTCGATATTTTGAGCACTCATGCAATGGATGAGGATAAGCAAGAAAGTTGACACTTAGGATGGAAAAGAGAGAATAAGGTGGAGGAGGAAGAGAAAAAGGTGTGAAAGGCTCACATCAATGAGGACAATCATACGCGAGAGAAAGCAAAATGATAGATATGATGTGAGGAGTAGGGATTGCCACGCAACGGATGCACATATGAGCTAAGGTAAGCTCTCCGATGGAACTAGTGGGGGTGCATCCAACTTGCTTGCTCAAGAAGACCTAGAGCTCTGTTGGGTATCGCAGCAGAAAACAATAATTTTTCTAACTAGCGTCGCCCTCAACCCAAGATCTATCTAGCTGTAATGCCGTAACGGAAAGACTTGCGGAAACATACCTCGGGGTGTAGTCCGTTGTGCGGGAAACGTTCCCGCAAACGTGGTTGATGAACCTGTAAACCTTTCACAACCCCCTTGCTGTGTTAGCACCCTGTTGGGTGGTAGTGCCGGACGTGCAGCACCTCGTAGTACTCGCACACGTACGGACTCGATGAATTCTCCGATCCAGCGAAGGTGGCGGAAGTAGACCTCCCGGAACCGGAGTTTCGGCAGCACGACGGCGTCTGCGTAGCAGAGAAGCCTCAATCCCAGCACAGGTTCCAGACAAGGGGACCCCGGCTTGAGAGATACGAGAGAGGGGAGAAGACCGGTGATAACTGATCTCAATTCGGAGTAATATCGAATTCTCTGCGAATTTTTCTGTATTAAAGAAGTGCACCCCTGCCCATCTTTATATAGGCAGACGGAAGGAGTCAACCCCCCTTCCCTTGGCAATGTGGGACTAATCCTTTGCCAAGGGGGGAGGGTGCGTCTAGGAGTAGGGGGGGAAGTGGGGCGCCACCCACATGGGCCCCAAGGCCCATGGCGCCCCCCTTTTTTTTCTTTTCCTTTTCCTTTTATTTTCCTCCTTCCCCTAATGGGCTTCTTTCACAAATAAGGCCCATTGCACTTTTTAATCAGAAATAAATTATTAATCCACTTAATTAATAAATAATACATATTATTTCATCTCCCGATGATCCGGAACTCCTTCCAGCTCACTCCGAACGTCCTTCGGACCAACACGGAACTTTTCCGGTACGTCTTTCTCTCTTCTCCGGTAACTCCGATAGTTTCGAAAAGGTCTCCGATATTCATCGAGGCCTTAAGTGTGTTATCCTACGGTCTGAGAACACTCCAGTCATGACCGAGACAAAGTCTGCGGCCAATGATCAATAGCGGGACCTGGATGGCCATAATGACCCCTGTGCATTCCGTAAGTAACCGATTGAACCGTACATGTTGTATACCATTCCCTTTGTCATGCGATACTAGATTAGTACAAGATTCGATCAACTGCATCCAATGCATTAGTTCTATCTTGTTACCGACAAATCTTATTCACTCGTTCCGTGATATTCATCCTTGTGACCTAGTCACACGCTGCGCAGCTTTATGGATGCAATCTCACCGAGTTGGCCATGAAGTATCTTTCCATTATATGGATTGACAAATCCCGCTCTTGAATCAACACTCCTCAACATATCCCATCGGATAGCCCAAGATACACCTTTATGGTCACCATGTTTCAGTGTGACGGTTAATGCACTCAAAGCATCCTCAGAAGATAGAAATTATGCGTGATCTCACGGTCAAAGGAACAGGCTACTACGTTCTGTAATTACAACACTGAACTTTTACGATTTGATCATGTTGCAATGCTTGCATTGGGTAATGTTCATCACGTCATTCATTCAATGAGGTGACCTTACCATCAATTGACTTGATTGAACATGATCTTGAAACCACAATCATCAGTTGACGATAAACCAGTCATCATGTGAGGCTGACTAGGAACTCTGGTTATTTCTATACCAAACCTGTATCATTGTTTTACTGATACAGTTCCAGCACAGTATGAAACTGGTCATGAAATTATTTAGATATATTGGAATAATCATATATTATTTGCCTCTAGAGCATATATCCAACAGTCTCCCACTTGCACTATATAGCAAATAATCTAGCTGCATATTTTCTCGATCATAATCATCTTATCATATAAGTGTTTATTGATCATGCTTTCTCATGGAAGAGGTTTCGTCAACGATCTGTACCCGTTCAGATTCGTATGTTCCTTTGCAACAGGTATTGGTCAACTTGCTTGATATACCCTTCATTATCTAATAATGCTTGAATTATAAGTTTGGCGGGAGAGTGAGATTTCTTATTTTACAGTATTCTTTAATGACAAAATGGTTTTTGTCCCTAGGACTCCCACAGTCATGTATACTGAAAAATACACTCAGCCATAAGTCTAAACTTCTTACGCTAAACTTTATTCAACCTTCTACTTCCTTAAGTAGATATTTATATTTTGTAGAGTTTTGGTTCGCGAAATTATAGCTCACATTTCCTTTCTATTCCTTTTGGTGATATCTCTAATTCATATAGACCCATAATAAGGCTTGCAATCGTAATCCAGTATTACATTCAAGTATATTATCTTTTCTATCATTTAGAGTATTGTCCTCAGTTTCTCTTCAGATACTGAATGCTTGGACTTTGCTCAGGTTCTGTGTTTTGCCAACCAAGCACATCAGAACCTGTTCTTCTTCTAAGAACCTTTGAGTCATTCTGTTATTGGATTCACAACTTCCGTTTTATGGTAGAATCACATGTCAAAGGTCATATAGGATCACATGTCTTGAGACAAAGTGCATCCCTATTCTTCCATTAAAACATTATTTTGTGATATTAAGGTTTTACATCCTTTATATAATTCCTAGCCACAAGAACCTTTTCTTGTTTAGGATATCATTCCAATCCTTTTGATGTTCATTACACATGTCCTAATCTATCCTTATAGATTTTAGTGTGTGACACATCTGTATTTCGTTCATATAAGATTCTTGTAATCCTTTCATCTTATTAGCCTTAATCTCCATGTATATCAATGTATATATATGAGATTGTTTTCACATATACCATCGTATATATATGAAATTGACATTGTGCTCCCACTCAAATATATCCGACATATATATGTAAGTAAGATTTTATTAAGTGTCTATTCTAATTATGTCAGACATAATAATATTGCTCCCAAAGCTCCCACTCAGAAAATGCTCTCTGCATTCCAAGTTTTCAGGAAGTCTCCAAAGCTCCCACTCAGTTTCATGAAATTGCAGTCCATCTCAATATTTTGATTACTTCAAAATCACTTGATGAACTCAAGGTTGAGAGTTTTTGCCTTGAGGTACTATGGTCCATCTTATCGAAACATTCTTTCGTTATGCCAATTGCTACTTCTCTTCAAATTCCACAACTTGAATGTGATGCAATTTCAAGCTATGGTCCCTTCATAGTGTTCGTGAATGAAATACCCATATTGATTTAGCATTACTACGCTTCCGTAGTCAATCATTATTGAATGTAGCCATAACATCTTTTATGTGCCAAATCATGCCTTTATGTGTTGCATCATTCTTAATAACTTCCTGGTTATTCGGAATGTGAAATAACTACTTTATTTCATAGGATGTGAGACATCCCATATGCAACTCAATATGATTTCATTTCTCCTCGTTTCCTAGGTAACCATCAATCCTTCGTAATTTATGAGCAGTGTCCCTTTTGTTTCACTTAAGAAGACTCATGATCATTGTTTTGTACAAAACGTATTCATGACAATCTTCTTATTTTTAAACTAAGGATTTAACTAATATACCATGATCATCATCAATAGCATATTTCCTCTTCTCATGGAGTCATTTCAGCGGAACGTTTTCCGTTGCGTTACTCTGTTATCTGGAGGCAGGGTCAATCACCCTGGTCAAAGAATTCACTTTTCTCCCATTGGTTTATTCCATGAGAACCATCTTCTCATTCACCAATTCAAGCAATACAAGTTTTGATATTTGGGAAGGTGTGTTTTACAATTGCTCACAACTCTAATACAAAGAAAGTTATATCATATAAAACTTCTAGAAACTTTCTAACACCATTATCATATGGAGTCATCAGCTTCATTAAATTCAGAATGGTTTCCTTATTTCATGACGTGGGTGTTTTAACTTAATAAATTATAACAACTTTGTTCATTTAAAATAGCATTAGCGTAAGGGGAATGTATTTAGACCATACTACATTTTAGTATGACTACGAATGGTTCAGGTGCTTGAGCACTTTAAACTTCCATCGTAATTTGTGGCATTATTTCCACAAGTCTCCCATTTATGTCAACTATAATACTCATCACTTTGATCACATCGCGGTGATTTGTATTCTTATATCCAACTTCACTGTGATTCCGTAATCTCAGATTTATGATCTTAATTGAATGCCTTGTTCAATTAATCATGCGAAGCATCTTTAATGATTATTCATGCGCTTGGTTAATACATCATTTATGTACAATGTTTGGCGCAAGTTCTACTTTGCTAGAACTCCGTCATTAGTCATCTTGGTTGATAATAAATTCATGAGTTAATAGATCGAGTATCTAATGACTTCATCATTTATGAATTCATCTGATTCATTTAGTATCGTTATGACTTTTGACCTTATTGTTATTCATAATAACTTAATCATTAAACATTGGATATCACTTGACAATTATGGTGTTTTATAAATGCTTCTATCATATTATAAACTCAACTTCAATCATAGTATAAGAACACTTTATTCATCAAACTGGAACAACTGACTTGTCTCAAAACATGAATAACTTTGTCTCGCGAGATGCAAGACATACCACTAAGTGTTCATATTCGATTGATTACAAAAGATTTATCTAATACTCTAAGTATAATCCTATGATAGATGTCTTGGTGAAATCTTGATGGCCATCAACTTTCTTGGTTGTCATCAATCCTGGATCGCACCTCTTCCCGTCCATGCAACGGCATGCCCTGTTTTCATAAAACAGAACATGTATCAAATAATTATTAAACTGCAAATGTTGTATAAGGGAACAAACATTTATAACGAGTATATCAAATATATACCTTCTCCATCAACAATTTCTCCTTCAATGGGTTCAACCTCTAAATCTCGGAGGTTGACCATGAACTCAAAGAACTGAAGGCTTTCACCTCTTCCGACATAGTCATGGACAAAGTCTGTGTAACTCGGTGGAAGCGAGTGTAGCACCGTGTTTATAGAAGTCTCCTCTGTGGTCCAATAGTCAAAGTCCTCCACGAGTTTCAGATGTATGCCATGCATCTTGGCTACGTGAGTTTTCAGACAAGTGTTCTCTTCCATCTTTGTAGTAAGAAACTCATTTTCTAACTCAAATCTGGCCACTCTGAACTGATGTATAAACAATGACTTCATCATGTCGATTGTGTCAAACGTGTCCATATCCGCATATTGTTCACGAAAATCTTGCGGAAAGCTAGTTTCTATGACACTTTTAACCATGGCGTAAGTCCTTCGACGATTATGGTAATCAAGCATTACTTTTTATTCCATGTTGTCTACTGGAGGGTCTCCCAAATGCTCTTGTATCACGAACAAGAGGTTAGCTCTCTTTAGCACAGTCCTAAGGTATAAGTACCAATCAACGAAATTTGACCCATCATCTTTAAGTCTTTCACCACGTAAGAAAGTAACCAATCCGAGATACTGATTCATGTCCATTTTCATTTTCTACAAAATATTTGCAAGGAAAACAATTAAGACTAGTTCATAACAATGAGTTCATAATAATCATATTATAGATGATCTCACACTAAAACAATAATCCCTAAGAAGTTTTAGTGATTACATGGTCCAGATTAACTATCCGTCCTCGAATATCACAACGGCCGACGGATTAGTTTCAAAGGTAGACAACTAGTTTGTGCGATCACATCCTATATGTGACTCATGCTCGATCTTTCGATCTCTAGTATTCCGAGGCCATATCTACATATGATAGGCTCGCCAAATTGACCTTAATGTTATATGCTGCTTAGCAAGGCCATATTGACATATGCTAGACTTGCCAGTCCCAACCTCATGCGAACTCTAATGTATGTATGACACCCGATCGTCACGACCTGCCTATCATAAAGAGAACCTTCCAGGTGGTGCACACTTCGGTAGAATACTTATGTTTGGCATTTTATAAGGGATCATCTTATTTAATGCTACCGTCGTGTATCCTATACTAGCAAGTTTTAAGATGTATGATCATGGTGGCACTAAGTATACAGTGTCTCCATTTAAGTTTGTTTCATCATGATGAACGTTTACTACTTTCTAGTAACACATAGCAAAGCTATCACTACATCAAGATTAAGCAAAAAACAAGAGCCCTCTCTGCAATATAAAGTTAGACGCACCTATATTTGTATATTGCATGTTTTATGTGGCTGCTAGGGCTTTTCATAGATCAACCGTTTCTACGAACATTGAACCACAACGCTGATTATAGATTGTCTCTATTACACCCCGTACGGGGCCCTCCGTTGCAAATGCCATATCCGCTAAATTAAGAGAGACAGACACCCCCCAGAGCCACTTTATACGGTACACGCCGTATGTCCAGCATGGAACCAGTCTCGCGTAAGCGTACGCGTAAGTTCGGTCGGGGGCCGCCTTCATCAAACAATGCCACAGATATAACAAGTACACGTGAGAGGGTACCAATCGTAGAATCAACGCCCACATCCCCGATGTGTTATAACCGTACAACAATACGAAGCATAGATCTAGCTTTGATCCCGCTGTTGGGTCTCGCAGCAGAAAACAATAATTTTCTAACTAGCATCGCCCTTAACCCAAGATCTATCTAGCTGTAATGCCGTAACGAAAAGACTTGCGGAAACATACCTCGGGGTGTAGTCCGTTGCGCGGGAAACGTTCCCACAAACGTGGTTGATGAAGCCGTAAACCTTTCATAGCCCCCTGGCTGTGTTAGCAACCTGTTGGGTGGTAGTGCCGCACGTGCAACACCTCGTAGTACTCGCACACGTACGGACTCGATGAGGACCTCCGTTCTCCGATCTAGCGAAGGTGGCGGAAGTAGACCTCCCGAAACTGGAGTTTCGGCAGCACGACGTCGTCCGCGTAGCAGAGAAGCCTCAATCCCAGCACAGGTTCCAGCAAGGGGACCCCGGATTGAGAGAGACGAGAGAGGGGAGAAGACCGGTGAAAACCGATCTCAATTCGTAGTAATATTGAATTCTCTGCGATTTTTTTTGTGTTCAAGAAGTGCACCCCTGCACATCTTTATATAGGCAGACGGAAGGAGTCAACCCCCCTTCCCTTGGCAATGTGGGACTAATCCCTTGCCAAGGGGGGAGGGTGCGGCTAGGAGGAGGGGGGAAGTGGGCCGCCACCCACATGGGCCCCAAGGCCCATGGCGCCCTCCTTTTTTTTCTTTTCCTTTTCCCTTTTATTTTCCTCCTTCCCCTAATGGGATTCTTTCACAAATAAGGCCCATTGCACTTTTTAATTTGAAATAAATTATTATTAATTATTAATTCACTTAATTAATAAATAATACATATTATTTCATCTCCCGATGATCCGGAACTCCTTCCAGCTCACTCCGAACGTCCTTCGGACCAACACAGAACTTTTCCGGTACATCTTTCTCTCTTCTCCGGTAACTCCGATAATTCCGAAAAGGTCTCCGATATTCATCGAGACCTTAAGTGTGTTACCCTACGGTCCGAAAACACTCCAGTCATGACCGAGACAAAGGCTACGGCCAATGATCAATAGCGGGTCCTGATGCCCATAATGACCCCTGTGCATTCCGGAAGTAACCGATTGGACCGTACACGTTGTATACCATTCCCTTTGTCATGCGATACTAGATTAGTCCAAGATTCGATCAACTGCATCCAATGCATTAGTTTTATCTTGTTACAGACAAATCTTATTCACTCATTCCGTGATATTCATCCTTGTGACCTAGTCACACGCTGCGCAGCTTTATGGATGAAATCTCACCGAGTTGGCCATGAAGTATCTTTCCATTATATGGATTGACAAATCCCGCTCTTGAATCAACACTCCTCAACATATCCCATCGGATAGCCCAATATACACCTTTATTGTCACCATGTTTCAGTGTGACGGTTAATGCACTCAAAGCATCCTCAGAAGATAGCAATTATGCGTGATCTCACGGTCAAAGGAACAGGCTACTACGTTCTGTAATTAGAACACTAAACTTTTACGATTTGATCATGTTGCAATGCTTGCATTGGGTAATGTTTATCACGTCATTCATTCAATGAGGTGACCTTACCGTCAATTGACTTGATTGTTCATGATCGTGAAACCACAATCATCAGTTGACGATAAACCAGTCATCATGAGAGGCAGACTAGGAACTCTGGTTGTTTCTATACCACACCTGTATCATTGTTTCGCTGATACAGTTCCAGCACAGTATGAAACTGGTCATGAACTTATTTAGATATATTGGAATAATCATATATTATTTGCCTCTAGAGCATATATCCAACAGATCGAATTAAGAGCCTTCCTACACACCACACAGTTGCCACTATCCAAATTGTTGAGGACACTCAAACTATTAGCACCTAATGCAGTCCTAGTCCCGTTGGACCTATTAATGGTGATGCTAATACCTCAGCCGTAGAAGAAGGGACCCCTATTAATATAGAGGGTTTCAAACAAGTAAGCCTAGATGACACTACTACCAACTTTGATAGTAGTGATATTGATTTTGATAGTTGCACCCTCTCAGAAGTTATTAGCTTGCTACACAAAATGTCTAGAGACCCCCACACTAGCACACTTAATCTTGCCTTCACGGAGCATATCACTAATGCTCTCATCAAAGCTAGGGAGGAGAAGCTTCGAATAGAAGCCTCCATACCTAGGAAGCTAGATGATGGTTGGGACCCTATGATTAAAATGAAATTAAATAACTTCTCTTGCTATGCTTTATGTGACGTTGGGGCTAGTACCACCGTCGTGCCCAAAAGAATGTATGACATGTTTGAATTGAAACCTTTTGTTTCTTGTTCTTTTGGTGTTCATCTCGTTGATTCTTTCGTAAAGAAACCTTTGGGGAAGACCGGCGATGTTCTTATCATTGTTAATGACAATTATGTTCCCGTTGATTTTATTATTATGGATATAGAGTGTGAACCTTTATGTCCAATTATTTTGGGACGTCCTTTTCTTCCCACAGTTGGTGTTGTTATTGACATGAAAGAGGGGAACATAAAATTTCAATTCCCTCTCAAAAAAGTTATGGAACACTTCCCTAGAAATAAAATCAAGTTACCTTTTGAGTCCGTTACACGGGCTAGCTATTCTCTCTCTCTTGATAAAACTTGATTCTTCTTTTGCTTTCACTACTAGGGAAATAGCTATACATGGAAAGCTTATTAGTGGCGCATATAGAAGGCCATGCGCCACCATCTGTTAGGGGTGGCGCACTGGAAAATAATGCGCCACCCATAAGGTCTTATGGGTGGCGCATTATTTTCCAGTGCGCCACCCCTAAGAGTGGGCCAGCCTGGATGATCTTATACGTGGCGCATTCAGTTATATGCGCCACCCCTAAGAACCTTATAGGTGGCGCATTGCCAACATGCGCCACCCCTAAGAGCTTAGGGGTGGCGCATTTCTGTGAATGCGCCACCCATAAGGTCCTTAGGGGTGGCGCATTGGGGTAATGCGCCACCCATAAGAGCTTAGGGGTGGCACATTCCACCAATGCGCCACCACTGACTTGCTATATGCGCCACTAAATGCCTAGATCTGCCCTTATCTACTCCACCCCACCTACCACCTCTCATTCACTCCACACAATTCTCAAACTAGTTCCACTCTTCTCACCCTACATATATTCGGTTTTCTCCTCCTCCCCACCTCATTTCTTCCATTTATCCATCGATACTTGGCATTACATCTATTTTGTTTCATATTGAAGTAAGTGGACCTCCTCCCAAACACTTTTGTTCCATTTTTGACCCATATACTTGCCTTTATTAGCTTTGGGTTTGTTGTATATGTGAAGCTTGGGTTTGATGTATATGTGAAGCTTGTGGTGGTTTGTTGTATATGTGAATCTTATGGTGGTTTGATGTATATGTGTATCTTGAGTGGCCAATGTTTTGCCGAAATGTCGATTCATTTCCGTTTCGGCAAATTTCTGGCGCACTCTCCGCATGCTCCCTTGCATTATTAGGGAAGGTCATGCCGAATTTTTTCGACGACGACTGTGATATATAATTGTGTTGCTCTCTCCGTGCACGCAGGTGATCGACCATGGTCCGCGAGATGCTGAGCGATATCACCGTGGCTAGGTGGATGCAATGTGCGACAAACGACATGCTAAGGAATAATAGGTCGGATATAAGATGTCCGTGTCGGAGATGCAAACTGCAGTGCGTGACCGAGCCTGATTCCGGAATATTGCAAAGACACCTGAAGCGTAATGGTTTGATGGATGGATACACACGGTGGATAAGTGATGAAGCTAGTGAGGAGGAGGGCGTCAATGGTGGGGCGCCAGTAAATGAGGAAGGGCAACCAGACAACAGCGGCGGGCGAGAAGACGAAGAGCATCCCGTACATGATCATGAAGAAGATGCCGAAGCGGATCATGTAGATCAAGATGACGGACATGACGATCAAGATGTCGGACATGATGAGGATTCAAGCTGGGTGTGGGACCCTCATGTTCAAGAGCCGCTTGTCAAAGAGGCGTTGAATGCAAGAGGTGCAGCTAGAGAGAAAGCCAAGAAGGCGCAACTCGAGAAATACGCGATTACGAAGTTGTACGAAGGATGCAACGACGGGGATACCCGCTTGAATGTAACACTTGGGGCTATGGAGATGAAGGCAAAACACAAATGGACCGACGAAAGCTTCGATGATAACATGGCATTCTGGCACGATCGTCTTCCGAAGGGCAACACGTTCCCAACTAGTATCGCTGAGGCCAAGAAAGTCCTTTGCCCTCACGATCTTCCGCACGTTAAATACCACGTCTGCATAAATGATTGCGTGATCTATCGGGGTGAGGACGAAGATAAAACCACATGTTCGGTGTGCGGTGTTAGTCGATACAAGAGAGGGAAGAAAGTTCCTAGAAAAGTGGTATGGTACTTTCCGATCACTCCTCGTCTGCAGAGGTATTTCGTAGATCCCGAGGAAGCAAAGCTCATGACCTGGCACGCGGATAGAAAGAAGCTAAAAGAGGATGACCCGAAACCGGATCCGGAAAAGGAGGACATGCTGAGGCACCCTTCAGATGGTAGCCAATGGACTGCGTTGGACCTTGAATACCCAGATTTTGGGAAAGAACCAAGGAACCTCAGGATTGGTGTGAGTGCTAATGGAGTCAATTCGTTTGGCGGCTAGAGCAGCACACACAGTACCTGGCCCGTGTTTGTATGCATATACAACCTCCCCCCTGGAAGTGCATGAAGAAAAAGTACATAACAATGTGTATGCTAGTTCAAGGGCCGAAACAACCAGGTACGAACCTCAATCTATATCTGCAGCTGTTGAAAGAGGAGCTAGAAACGTTATGGAAAGACGGAGTCAATACGTGGGACGCCGCGGCAAAACAATATTTCCCAATGAAAGCCGCGGTGATCACGACGGTGCACGACTATCTCGGATACGGATATTTCCCAGGGCAGGTGGTCCAAGGATTCTGTGCATGCGTTAGGTGCATGGATAATACAACGTACCGCCAGCTACCAAAAGATCCCGGATCTTCAAAAACCGTGTTCCAGGGGTCTCGGAGGTGGCTTCCCAAGAAACACGCGTGCAGAAAACAGGGACATCTGTTCGATGGAAGCAAGGAGCTCCGACCACCCCGAGCTTGAAGGAGCGGCAAAGAAATCGACAACTTGCTGAAAACATGGAAAGAGTGTCCCGCGCCGGGAAAGGATAAAAAGAAGACTCAGCCGTTGATGAGGGTATGGAAAGCGAGGTCTGTTTTCTGGGATTTGGAATACGGGAGTCTCCTCCGCAGTCCTCATAGCCTTGATCTCATGCATATCACATGGAACGTGTGCGAGAGCTTGTTTGGCACGCTGCTCAACATGCCGGATAAGACTAAGGACGGGCCAAAAGCAAGGAATGACTTGAAATTTATGGGCATCAGGAGGGAACTTCACCCCCCTAGTGATGACGATGATGAGCCGGAGGAGGAAGAGGATACGGAAACGCAAAACTCTCTCAAACTAAAAATGACGACCAAGAAGAAGACCGGTATTGATCACTGCCCCCCGGCATGCTTCATTCTGTGCGAGGAGGAGATCAAGCGGTTTATCCACTGCCTCATAGGAGTAAAATTTCCGAACGGCTACGCGGGGAAGAAAAGCAGATACCTAGACGAGGTGAAGCAGCGTTTCAGCGGGATGAAATCTGATGACTGTTCCGTGCTGATGACGCAGATTCTCCCGGTTGCGATGCGAGGGATAATGGACGAGCACGTCCGTAAAACGTTGTTTGGCCTTTGCAACTTTTTTGACGTCATCTCCCGGAAGTCGATTTGTGCTACGCAACTCAAAAGGCTACAAGAGGAGATCGTGCTCATACTATGCGAGCTTGAGATCTATTTCCCGCCCGCGTTCTTCGACATTATGGTGCATCTGCTGATCGACGTCGTGGAGGATATCGTCCAACTCGGGCCTGCGTTTCTGCGCAGCATGATGCCGTTCGGAAGGATGAATGGACACATCAAAAAATACGTTCGTAACAGGTCCCGTCCAGATGCAAGCATAGCGAAGGGCTTTCTAACCGAAGAGTGCATCTCTTTTTGCACGAATTATCTCAACACCGAGAACCCTGTTGGTCTGGCCATCAACAAGCACTTTGGCAAGACCGATGGGTGTGGTCACCACGAGGGAAGCCGCGCAATGCATGTCAACTTTGACGGTCGAGACATCGACTTTGAAAGAGCAAGCCTAGTCGCGCTACAACACATCCAGCTGGTCGATCCTTGGATAGTAAAGCACAAGGATTTAATCAGGAAGAAGTACAGTGACCAGGGCCTGCAGATAACAAACCGAGATCCACGACTAATCAAAGAGCACAACTCCGGTTTCATGACTAGGTTCAGGGACGAGCTTCGTGCTAATCCCCCGCGAAGGAACGCTTCCGAGGACGAAAATATGATATTCACCTTGTCACAGGGTGCCGCACGCAACCTGATGACCTATCAAGCGTATGATATCAACGGCTACACATTCTACATGGAGGAAAAGGACAATAACTGCGATTACCAGAACTCAGGGGTAACGGGGATATTCTACACCGATGACGTCAAGGAAAGATTCTATGGAAGGATCGAGGACATATGGGAGCTCGACTACTGTGGAGAGAAGGTGCCGATGTTCCGTGTGAGATGGGCCAAGAGCGTCGTAAAAGAAGACCGGTACTTCACCACCATGGTTATACCCGAAGGCAAATCCAAGTCTGCGGGTGAAAACGTCACCGCGAAAAACGAGCCATGGGTACTGGCTAGCCAATTGGACCAATGCTTCTTCATTACCGACCCATCAAAGCCGAGCCGCGTTGTAGTGAGGAGAGGCAAAAGAAACATCATCGAAATGGATGGAGTCGCCAACGAGCAAGACTTTGACAAGTACAGCGACCCGAAGATGTAGGATGACTACGTCGCTCAAGATACATACACCACAACCCTACCGAAGAAAGGTCTCCTCCCGTTCAAGAGGAAAAGTGAAGGCGTCCCGGGCCTAAATTATTCAACCACGACAAAGAAGGGCAAGAAGAAGATCGTGAGGAAACGATAGCTAGATAGCTAGCTCAAAATTTAAGAAAAATATTTTGTAATTCATGATCAATTTGTGTATGCATGGATTTAATATGCACTTTGTAATTGATGATCACAATCTTATGTTTCCAAATGCCGCTACACCTTGTGTTTGTGGATCTTGGTTCGGCGACGACACGGTTAAGGCATGGTACGTGGATCGATATGATCACATTCATATGTTTGGATCATAGTTTGAAGTGTATGAACATCGACGATACACAATCGAAGCACCATTCTCAAGGTCGGTTAGAGAAAGTACTCCCTCCGTATCTTTTTACTCCGCATATAAGATTTGGTCAAAGTCAATCTTAATAAAGTTTGACCACTTTTATACACAATTGAAGCATCATGCCTAACTCCTTAAAAAGATGAAATGGTCAGCTACACCTTGTAATTGATGATCACATTCTTATGTTTCTAAATGCCGCTACACCTTGTGTTTGTGGATCTTGGTTCAGCGATGACACGGTTAAGGCGTGGTACGTGGATCGATAGGATGAGTAACACACACCGATGGCAAGGAAGGCCATGGTCTCGCTAAAAAACCCAGATATTTAGTAGCGAGAAAAAAACTAGTAGCGATAAAAAACCAGATAGATAGCTAGTCCAATTAATAAAAAAAATTAAAAAAACTCTTAGGGTGGCGCATCTTTCATAAATGCGCCACTAAATGTGCTTAGGGGTGGCACATTTTTCCAGAATGCGCCACCAAGAGGTTCCTTATGCGTGGCGCATTTCGGCGGAATGTACCACACATAAGGAACCTCTTGGTGGCGCATTCTGGCAAAATGCGCCACCCCTAAGCCTTAACCTCCACGTCCCCCTCCCCCTTGCTCGTCACAGTACCCATTCGAGCACGATCCCCTCTCGAGCCCTAGCCGCCACCGTCCTCGCCGTCGACGCCGGAGCCGCCCCTCGACGCCACCGGAGCCGCCCCTCAACGCCACCGCGGAGGAGCCGCTCCTCTACGCCACCGCGGAGGGTCCGCTCGCCGCCACCGGAGCCGCTCGCCGCCACCAGTGCCCCTCAACGCCACCGGAGCCCCTCTACACCACCGGAGCCGCCACCCCGACGCCCCCGAGGTGATCCCCCTCGACGCCTCCATCTCCATCCCTGCCCCCTGCTTACTTCCCCTATTATTCAAATAAAACAGAGAGGGGATTTGAGATTCTTGGTCCATATATGATGATGCATATGTTTTCTTCCATGTGTTTGTTAGAAATTGTTAAGGAATCCTGCACATGTGTTTGTTTTCTTACTAGAAATTGTTAAGAAATTGCTAGAAACTTACTCCATATATGATGATGCATATGTTTTCTTCCATGACTAAGCAACAATCCTTGAATCAGTGCATAGAGTTGATGTTAGCTTTCTGTTATCTTAGATTAATTAATAACACCATAATATTTTTTAACAAGAATCCAATGAACTTTGCTAAACTGTCCCATACTTTCTAAAATTAAGTAGTAAGCAATTCATGAAGTGTATTTCTTGTCAGTATTTATTCTTGATAATGGTTTGTTTGAGTTATATTTTTTATTTTATTATCGATACAAAGCAGTTTTGAAATGCTAAAGTAGCTAGGGAATCAGGTAGCTAGTGTGAAACTATTTTGCTATGTTGCTTTCAGAGAAAGTTTACTCCATGCAAAATCTCTAAAAGAAAATTATACTTAGGAACCAAGGGAGTACTAGCAAACTTAACATTAATTATATTAAAAAGAAAAACATAATGTAGGCTATGTGTGTGTGTGATATGTGTGTGTGCTACTGACCATACATGACCATGTGAATATCATGCTTATTAAATATTTTTGTTTCTTGTTGTTTTTTGTGTCCTGTGTGTGTCATGTGTGTGTGTGTCTTGTGTGTGTGTGATGTGTAGAATCTGTGTGTGTGATGTGTGTGTGTCCTCTGTGTGTGTGTGTGATGGCATCATAAAATAGTGTAGAATAAAATGTGTGTGGTGCTTATGTTCTTCATATATGCTGGTTGTGCCTACATACTAGGCATTTTTGTGTGCAGGGACTCTCATTATCCCCTTTCTCCCGTAATGTTGATTAACTTCCGTTTCGGTTGAGAATGGGGCACTCTCATGTTAAGAAAAATAGCAAAGGTCATGCCGATTTTTTTCGTGAATTCGTGCATGACCTTTGCTATTTTTCTTAACATGGGAGTAGTTGCATTTATTTATTGTGCCAATTAATTAATTAGTTGCATTTCTTAATATTGTACTAGTGCAAACATGTCGACCGGAGCCGACGCCGGTCCTTCTTCTCAGCCGGGAAAAAAAGGAAGCAATCTTGGGACTACTCCCAGGGGGAGGTCGAGGAGCAGAGAGAAGAGGAAGTACCTCCGGCCGAGGAGGAGTATGAGGAGGAGATAGAGTCGGAGTCCGACTCATCGGATGATGACTTGGAGGAGGAGGCCGGTACGACAGACGGCGAGAGGAACATCGGCGAGGATGATGGGACCGGTGGCTCCAACATAGATGGTACCCAGTCGAAGAAGAGGAATCGGAAACCGACCAAGGTCGGTGCCATCAGGCAAGAGTTTACTGTTGTGATCGCCGTCGGGATTCCTAAACAGCCTGAACGTTTTTCGGAAGGGTACGGCCGTCAAGTCGCGGCGATCCTCCGCAACACCGTGCCGATCACCACGATTAACCTCAAGAGTCGTGCGAATATTCATTATTGTCAGCTTCTTATCAACAAGCTGCACAGACGATACAAGTTTCCGGAGCCGTACAATAACACCAAACTCAGAGGGAACAAAGTAAACACATGGGCCCTCAGGAAGATGAGCAAGGCCTTATCCAGTTGGAAAACCTGGGTGAACAGGGCAATTTTTGAAAAGAACAAAACCTAGGAGGAGCTCAAGGAGAAAGATCCGTTGATCGATGAAGCTACCTACAACCTTTTCAAGGCTAGGTGTGAGTCCGAGCAAGCCAAGGCCGCGAGTGCAAAGGGCAAGGCCATGCGGTCGCAGGTCATAGGTAACCACCGTCTCGGAGCCGGTGGTTACAAAAGTTCCAAGCCTAAATGGGAAAAGGAGGATGCCGAGTATGCCGCTGCGGGCATACCTAACCCCTTCCAGAAATACAAAGATGATCCACAGACCGAACTCTTTTTGAGGGCCCGGAGCTATAAGGACAAAGCAACCTCGAAAATAATTATCGATCTTAAGATTCAAGAGTTTACGACTGCCGTGGTAAGTAGTTTACCACGCGACCTTGTCGATTGAATTCTCGAGTGAAGTTCACAATTTCTTAACGTTTCACATTCTTTTTGCAGCCAGCGGAAATGAAAATCGCCTCGTCGCAGGAGTCGTCGGTTAAGCCGGCCGGCCCGTGGGACAACGCCTTTAACAGGGCGTTGAACAAGGTCAAGAAGGTTGACGACGTGACGGCGAAGCCATCGTCAACCGTCCGTGTGGTCGGCTTTGGTGCGGACCTAAATTGGTCCGAATATTATGGAAAACCGGCGGAGCAGTCCGGTTCGAGGGGGCGCAAGGCGAGAAGGACCAAAGAAGACGCCGCTTATGTTCGTGGACTGGAGGAGAAGGTGAACATGCTTCCGCAGCTTGTCCAGGACGAAGTGGCGAAGACGATGAACGCTCTCCTTCCAGATATGATGCAGTCACTCGTGAATTGGCAAGCGCGTGGTGGACAAGGGCCCATACCAGTCCCCAGCATGGTCGGCAGCAACTCGGGCACCGCGGCGCCTGCAGTCCCGACTCCCGCCGTAGTGGTGGCTCCCGCACCGACTCCCGGCGTATTGGTGACTCCAGCCGCCAACACCGCGGCGGCGGCGCCGGATGTGATGGTAACTCCTCCAGCCACGATCGAGCAACCGGGGCATAACAATAATGCACCCGGCGGCAGCGCAAATAGGGTGACCGACGCCACGGGAGGCAGCGCACCCTCCGTCTCTTGCATGCCCGCCGTCATCGGCGGGGTCTCTTCACTAGCCGACCTCGACGCCCTCAAGGTAACTATAAGCGTCTGCAACTCAAACGAGGACTTCATCTCCTTGCCTTTTTTAGTGGAATCTCTCTGATGCCCTACATGCATATATCTCTTTCGCAGGAGGACACTCCATGCATTCTATTACAAGTCGTGGACGGCGAGTTGAAGGATGTTGCCAAAGGTAAAATCATTCAACCACAAAATCGAATCATGCACAATATGCCGATGGCACCGGAGATGCATAGGGTTCAAATCTCTCTCGTGATTTCGGGCTACGAGAGAGTTGAACCTCCCATTCAACCCCCCGGATACGATGAGGATGAGCCGGCAGTCCTCAGTGACTGTTTCGGCCAAATATGCCTATGGCCGAAGAGCCAAATGCGTTTAATGACGGGGGAAAGGGGCACCACACTAGGACAACACCGCTAGTCATCGTGTCGGCGCCACATGATCCCATCGGCGCACAACAAGAAGACGATGATCTTGATGATGATATCAGCACCGACCAGTTCATCAATACTTTGTATGATGCTGATGACTTATTCATGCCTCCTGCTGAAGGATCCTATCAGCATGACGAGAAAGCTCGCGGTCCAGCTGATCCTGCGGTGAAGCCTGCTTGCTCCACGCGTCTCTTCGCTGCTTCTCAGGACATGTCTCCAGCAGCTGGCGCCTTCACTGAGCCTCAAGCAGATGCCACAAGGAGATCTATTCTCAGCCCGTCCACACTCCATAAGGCGGCCACTGAGCAGATAAAGGCCGGTGACTGCTCAAAATCAGAAAAGAAGAAGGGACGGAAAAGAAAGAAGAGCATCACTTCGAGTAGCCAACCTTCGATGCCGATCCGTGCTCAGGACGGGCCACCAAGACCCAAGGATCTCTCGTTTGAAATCCATGTGGCTGGTAGGGCGATGCTACCTAAGGACATGCTCGACCTTGCAACTTCGGATATGCAGAGTGTGCATCATAGTATTATGGCATTAGAGGAGATTCTTCTTCGAGAAGAGAATCCCTCGTACCCGGTTTTCATGGCCAAGGTGCCACTCAACATGGGCTTCATCAACACTATCCCCGCGGATATGATAATCCTGCGGTTTTCGGAGATCTTCAATTTGTACCATCTCAAGTGGCTGGACCATAGCCTTATCCATCTGTTCTCGCTCAGCCTTTCTATGAGTATCAGGAGAGACAAGACCCTGAGTGTCGCGATATTGGACCCCTTCTACATGCGTGAAAGCATCTTGATGGACGACGGGGACACGACTATCGCGGCGGGGTACATCACAGAATTCATGCTACAGAACGCCGACAAGGATTCATTTCTTATGACCTACTCTCCCAAGTAAGTCATTCGCTCGCCGCCGTAGCATATATGCTTTCTTAGCTTTCCATTGTCCTCTTCCAACATTCCTTTTGGATTGTTTTAATTATGCAGTGAGGATCAGGACTGCGTGCTCATCTGATTTTCACCGCAACACTCGCATGCCGTGTATTTAGAATCAGGGAGTGTGAACAAGAAAGATTACAAGTATATCATGAGAGTTTTGGATGATGCTCTCTCCGGCTACATAAAAGCCGGAGGCAAGATGGTGAAGCACAAGTTCAGGAAGAATCAGCCTGGCGTGAACGTGTTCAGCCACGTAACGCAATTCCCATGCGTCAAGCAGCCGGCTGGTAGTGTGAGGGATGCATACTACGCCCTTCATCACATGAGGGCGATTGTACAGGAACAACGCAACCTTACGCTGCCAAGTCATCTCAGAGCGTGGGCCAAAAGGAAGGCGGAAATCGACGATGCAAATCTGAAGGAGGAGTTCTTTCACATCCAAGCGCAGATGGCGACTATCATCCGTCATGAAGTACACATGAGGGGGTCGATCTTCCACTCGAACATTGCACCATCCAATGGGGAGATACAAGTCCGCCTAAAGGCCTTGCGTGACACAAGGCCTTTCATGACGAAAGAAGGATGCCGCCCATTCCCTGAGCCGAGTCAGAACAATTGAACAATTTATGTTATATATGGAAGTCATTTGATGAATGTGTGCCCTACATGTAATTTGGATGTACTCTTTGTGTAGTAGATGGTAGTGTCAAATACTCTTGGTGCTCTTTGTGCATAAAGGTCACTGCATATGCATTTTTATGCATATGTGCATGCTCCTCGATTGATCGACTTGCTTTAAGTTGTTGATAAGAATAGATGATACATTGCTTTGTTATCCTTTGGTATGAATTCATATGGATGTGACCTCTAAAGCTTTGTTTTGTGCAGGTTGAAGAGCAAAGAAGAGATGATGACGAAAGTAGCTTTCGGTTTTCAATAATTGTTGGACTCATTGTAATATTGTGATGGATGTAATCTTGTGAATCTTGTTGGCCTCGAAACCTTTGTAAATCTTTGTAATAAGAATTATAATGCAATTCTTTTGTATCAATAATTGTTGGGCTCATTGTAATATTGTATTTTGCATTTCTGTAATATAATAAAAATATCTGTAATGTTTTTATTCTTTTCTGTAATTCTTTTTTTTGTTTTCTGTAAGCCATTTTGTGGCGCATATTGTCTGGCTTTAGAGGCGCACTGGGAATGCGCCACACCTAAGGCCCTTAGGCGTGGCGCATACCAGAATGCGCCACCCCTAAGAGCTTAGAGGTGGCATATTCTGATATGCGCCACGCCTAAGGGCCTTAGGGGTGGTGCATCCAGAATGCGCCACCTCTAAGCCCTTATTAGTGGCTTGTAGTTAGTGGCGCATCCCTAATGCGCCACTAAACACAAAAAAGGGCGCCACTAAAAGGGCATTCCCTAGTAGTGTTTATGCCTAGCTTAAAGGCGTAAAAGAAAGCGCTTGTTGGGAGGCAACCCAAGATGTTTTTACTTCTGTTTTTAGTGGTCTTGATGATTGTTACTACTGTAGCAACATGATTGTTTCTTTCTTTTCAAGCTTTGTACCAAGTTATAGCCTCTTATGATAAGGAAAGCAAAAGTTGTGACTTGCTGTCCAAAAAACAGATTCTGTCTGCTTGACGAAAAAATTTGGAACAAATCACCAGTTCATATTTTTGAGCTGAAATTTTTACAAAAAATGCTCTATACAATTGTGAAACTTTCGTATGTTCTGAGTTTTTTATTTGAGTTGCAGAAGTGCCCCAAAAAAATTATTTACTACATGTTGTTCTGTTTTCCACAGATTCTACCACGTTTTGCCTTTCCTTACTTTTTCAAACCTTAAGCTTGCTTTTTCTTAAAAAAAAACTTTTTGGAAATCTTGAGAAACAGTAGCTCTTCAAGAATATCTTTATATCCAGTGGGAAAAATTATTTTATTAAGGGTACTAACCTCTCTAATCATCTTACGATGAGTTATGTATGAAGGGAGTTTTCAAGTGTGCGATGGAAGATGAAGAAAGAAGATCCAAGAGTGTCAAGCGCTCAAGCTTGGGGATGCCACCATTCATCCCCAACAAATATTCAAGGAGACTCAAGCGTCTAATCTTGGGGATTCTAAAACACGAGATAACTTCTCGCCCACGTTGGTTACCGCAAGTGGAAGGTGAGATGTAGCGTAATGGCAAGTTTCCGTCGGTGAAGATGCCAAGGTTTTAAGATTGTCTCCCGTAGGACTCCAAGGTCAACAAGTAGGTGGTTCGACAAGTGAGGCGCCGTTCACTTGCTTCTCCTGGACCTGCACACACACAGATAGCTTCGCTCCCAACGAGTACAGAGGAGTTTTCAATTCCTCCGGCCTTGTTGTTTACAAAGGATAAAACGCACGGGATAATAATGATAGATAGTGATAGCAACGGAAAAGTAAACACTGAAGGTAAATTGATAGTGTAAACAATGGTGGAAATATGGACCTGGGTCTCATGATGTTCACTAGTGATGTCTCTCTCCCAAAAGACGATAAAATAGCCATGCGAGGTAAACAAATTACAGCTGGGCAATTGACAGGATTATGTGCGCAAACCAATGCTAATTATGCAAAACAGAAAGGAAGAGGCTCAAAAGCACGGGCGGTATGCCAAGACAAGTAGACCGAAATCCATCTGCATCTACCCACTAATCATCCACCTTGAGATATCTATCCAGAACATCTCGCTGGTATTAAGTTGCGAATCCCACCCAAAGTGTAAACTCAAAGCAACGGACAACTGCATTAAAGAACTTTGCGTAAAGTACACAATCCTTGCACCCCCGAGTAAAGCACCGTTGTTTTCCCCATTGTGGCAACAACACATCCCCTAGACTCATGTTTCTGTCACTCAAGCTAGTCATCGGGGGGCATGAACCCACAATCATGCATAACGCTCCCTCTTGGAGTCACTACCTACTACTTGGCCAAAGCAATAAACAGCAACGGAGAACATGCAAGAGTTACTCAAGAACATAAATATAAAATAAGAGAATCAAATATATAACTCAATCATGATCTGAACATAATCCCATAATCCATCGGATCCCAGCAAACTCAGCATAGCAACAGCAGAAAATATTGCATATGTGCCTCGATCATGTAGGGCAGCTCATGAGGTCTAATCCATGCAGAACAAAGAGGGGAGGAGAACATCACATAGCTACTGATCATGGACCCATGGTCGAAGGTTGACTACTCACGGTTCATCCGGGAAGCATCCATGGTGGTGGAGAAGCTCCCGAAGGTGATTCCTCCCTCCGGCAGGGTGCCGGGAAGAGGTCTTCTGGTGCTCCCGATCTTGGAAGCGCGGCGGCGGCGGAACAGAGGAGAGATCGCGAAAAAGGGTTCCGTCCCCGAGGGTTTCACGTCACGGGGAATAAATAGGCGAAAGGGGGAAGCTAGAGGTGGGCTAGGGGCTCCAGGCGCCCCCTACCGCGTCCAGGGGCCTGGCCGCGCCCTCTGGCCGCCTGGGCCCCCCTGGATCCCCTATGGCCCCTCCTGGGATCTTCGTGAAGCTTCCGGTACGCTGATTTTTCCTATATTTTTCCAGGAATTTTTTTGGTACTTTTAATAAGGGGGAAACCTGAAATTGAAAAACAGCAGAAAACATGAACTGGCACTGGGGTGCACTGAGTTAATAGGTTAATCCAAATATGATCAAAAGTGTATGGAAGTTCATCAATATCATTACAATATCACACAAAATAGGCATGGAGCAAGCAGAAATTATAGATACGTTTTGGACGTATCAACATCCCCAAGCTTAATTCCTGCTCGTCCTCGGGTAGGTAAATGATAACAAGCATAATTTCTATGGTGACATGCTATGGACCATATAAGAAATTTTAAGTAAAGCAATCAAGGCATGTAATTCAATTCAAGTCATAACAGGCAAGAGTCTATATCTAGCATTGAAATAAGGAACATAAGAACATAAAGGTGCAAGATCTCTCGCTGTCCGTGACTCGAATGTCTCCAAATGGTGTTTGCGTGCAAGAAAGGGGATAGGGATATACAAGAAAAAGTATTTTTATTGTTGAGAACTCAATCTACTAAAGTGTCACACTTGGTCTTCTTTGGAATCTTATCTTGACTCATCCCTAGACCACTAGCCAGGTACATGTCAAAATGATACACTCTTTTTCGATATTTTGAGCACTCATGCAATGGATGAGCGTAAGCAAGAAATTTGACACTTAGGATGGCAAAGATAGAATAAGGTGGAGGAGGAAGACAAAAAAGGTGTGAAAGGCTCACATCAATGAGGACAATCATAAGCGAGAGAAAGCAAAATGATAGATACGATGTGAGGAGTAGGGATTGCCACGCAACAGATGCACATATGAGCTAAGGTAAGCTCTCCAATGGAACTAGTGGGGGTGCATCCAACTTGCTTGCTCAAGAAGACCTAGAGCTCTGTTGGGTCGCGCAGCAGAAAACAATAATTTTTCCAACTAGCGTCGCCCTTAACCCAAGATCTATCTAGCTGTAATGCCGTAACGGAAAGACTTGCGGAAACATCCCTCGGGGTGTAGTCCGTTGCGCGACAAACGTTCCCGCAAACGTGGTTGATGAAGCCGTAAACCTTTCACAGCCCCCTGGCTGTGTTAGCACCCTGTTGGGTGGTAGTGGCGCACGTGCAGCACCTCATAGTACTCGCACACATACGGACTCGATGACGACCTCCGTTCTCCGATCCAGCGAAGGTGGCGGAAGTAGACCTCCCGGAACCGGAGTTTCGGCAGCACAACGACGTCTGCGTAGCAGAGAAGCCTCAATCCCAGCACATGTTCTAGACAAGGGGACCCCGGCTTGAGAGAGACGAGAGAGGGGAGAAGACCGGTGAAAACCGATCTCAATTCAGAGTAATATTTAATTCTTTGCGAATTTTTCTTTATTAAAGAAGTGCACCCGTGCCCATCTTTATATAGGCAGACGAAAGGAGTCAACCCCCCTTCCCTTGGCAATGTGGGACTAATCCCTTGCCAAGGGGGGAGGGTGCGGCTAGGAGGAGGGGGGGAAGTGGGGAGCCACCCACATGGGCCCCAAGGCCCATGGCGCCCCACCTTTTTTTTCTTTTCCTTTTCCCTTTTATTTTCCTCCTTCCCCCTAATGGGCTTCTTTCACAAATAAGGCCCATTGCACTTTTTAATCTTAAATAAATTATTATTAATTATTAATTCACTTAATTAATAAATAATACATATTATTTCATCTCTTGATGATCCAGAACTCCTTCCAGCTCACTCCAAACGTCCTACGGACCAACACGGAACTTTTCCGGTACGTCTTTCTCTCTTCTCCGGTAACTCCGATAGTTCCGAAAAGGTCTTCGATATTCATCAAGCCCTTAAGTGTGTTACCCTACGGTCCGAGAACACTCCAGTCATGACCGAGACAAAGGCTACGACCAATGATCAATAGCGGGACCTGGATGCCCTGTGCATTCCGGAAGTAACCGATTGAACCGTACACGTTGTGTACAATTCCCTTTTTCATGCGATACTAGATTAGTCCAAGATTCGATCAACTGCATCCAATGCATTAGTTCTATCTTGTTACCGACAAATCTTATTCACTCGTTCCGTGATATTCATCCTGGTGACCTAGTCACACGCTGCGCAGCTTTATGGATGCAATCTCACCGAGTTGGCCATGAAGTATCTTTCCATTATATGGATTGACAAATCCCGCTCTTGAATCAACACTCCTCAACATATCCCATCGGATAGCCCAAGATACACCTTTATGGTCACCATGTTTCAGTGTGACGGTTAATGCACTCAAAGCATCCTCAGAAGATAGCAATTATGCGTGATCTCACGGTGAAAGGAACAGGCTACTACGTTCTTTAATTACAACACTGAACTTTTACGATTTGATCATGTTGCAATGCTTGCATTGGGTAATGTTCATCACGTCATTCATTCAATGAGGTGACCTTACCGTCAATTGACTTGATTGTCCATGATCTTGAAACCACAATCATCAGTTGACGATAAACCAGTCATCATGAGAGGCTGACTAGGAACTCTGGTTGTTTCTATACCACATCTGTATCATTGTTTCAATGATACAGTTCCAGCACAGTATGAAACTGGTCATGAACTTATTTAGATATATTGGAATAATCATATGTTATTTGCCTCTAGAGCATATATCCAACAGTCTCCCACTAGCACTAGGTAGCAAATAATCTAGCTGCATATTTTCTCGATCATAATCATCTTATCATATAAGTGTTTATTGATCATGCTTGATCATGGAAGAGGCTTCGTCAACGATCTGTACCCGTTCAGATTCGTATGTTCCTTTGCAACAGGTATTGGTCAACTTGCTTGATATACCCTTCATTATCTAATAATGCTTGAATTATAAGTTTGGCGGGAGAGTGAGACTTCTTATTTTACAGTATTCTCTAATGACAAAATGGTTTTAGTCCCTAGGACTCTCATAGTCATGTATACTGAAAAATACACTCAGCCAGAAGTCTAAACTTCTTACGCTAAACTTTATTCAACCTTCTACTTCCTTAAGTAGATATTTATATTTTGTAGAGTTTTGGTTCGTGAAATTATAGCTCACATTTCCTTTCTATTCCTTTTGGTGATATCTCTAATTCATATAGACTCATAATAAGGTTTGCAATCGTAATCTAGTATTACATTCAAGTATATTATCTTTTCTATCATTTAGAGTATTGTCCTCAGTTTCTCTTCAGATACTGAATACTTGGACTTTGCTCAAGTTCTGTGTTTTGCCAACCAAGCACATCGGAACCTGTTCTTCTTCTAAGAACCTTTGAGTCATTCTGTTATTGGATTCACAACTTCCGTTTTATGGTAGAATCATATGTCAAAGGTCATATAGGATCACATGTCTTGAGACAAAGTGCATCCCTATTCTTCCATTAAAACATTATTTTGTGATATTAAGGTTTTACATCCTTTATATAATTCCTAGCCACAAGAACCTTTTCTTTTTTAGGATATCATTCCAATCCTTTTGATGTTCATTACACGTGTCCTAATCTATCCTTATGGATTTTAGTGTGTGACACATCTGTATTTCGTTCATATAAGATTCTCGTAATCCTTTCATCTTATTAGCCTTAATCTCCATGTATATCAACGTATATATATGAGATTGTTTTCACATATATCATCGTATATATATGAACTTGACATTGTGCTCCCACTCAAATATATCTGACATATATCTGTAAGTAAGCTTTTATTAAGTTTCTATTCTAATTATGTCAGACATAATAATATTGCTCCCAAAGCTCCCACTCAGAAAATGCTCTTTGCATTCCAAGTTTTCAGGAAGTCTCCAAAGCTCCCACTCAGTTTCATGAAATTGCAGTCTATCTCAATATTTTGATTACTTCAAAATCACTTGATCAAATCAAGGTTGAGAGTTTCTGCCTTGAGGTACTATGGTCCATCTTATCGAAACATTCTTTCGTTATGCCAATTGCTACTTCTCTTCAAATTCCACAACTTGAATGTGATACAATTTCAAGCTACGGTCCCTTCATAGTGTTCGTGAATGAAATACCCATATTTATTTAGCATTACTACGCTTCAATAGTCAATCATTATTGAATTTAGCCATAACATCTTTTATGTGCCAAATCATGCCTTTATGTGTTGCATCATTCTTAATAACTTCCTGGTTATTTGGAATGTGAAATAACTACTTTATTTCATAGGATGTGAGCCATCCCATATGCAACTCAATATGATTTCATTTCTCCTCGTTTCCTAGGTAACCATCAATCCTTCGTAATTTATGGGCAGTGTCCCTTTTGTTTCACTTAAGAAGACTCATGATTATTGTTCTGTACAAAACGTATTCATGACAATCTTCTTATTTTTAAACTAAGGCTTTAACTAATATACCATGATCATCATCAATAGCATATTTCCTCTTCTCATGGAGTCATTTCAGCGGAACGTTTTCCGTTGCGTTACTCTGTTATCTGGAGACAGGGTCAATCACCCTGGTCAAAGAATTCACTTTTCTCCCATTGGTTTATTCCTTGAGAACCATCTTATCATTCACCAAATCAAGCAATACAAGTTTTTCTATTTGGGAAGGTGTGTTTTATAATTGCTCACAACTCTAATACAAAGAAAGTTATATCATATAAAACTTCTAGAAACTTTCTAACACCATCATCATATGGAGTCATCAGCTTCATTAAATTCAGAATGGTTTACTTATTTCATGAAGTGGGTGTTTTAACTTGATAAATTATAACAACTTTGTTCATTCAAAATAGCATTAGCGTAAGGGGAATGTATTTAGACCATACTACATTTTAGTATGACTACGAATGGTTCAGGTGCTTGAGCACTTTAAACTTCCATCGTAATTTTTGGCATTATTTCCACAAGTCTCCCATTTATGTCAACTATAATACTCATCACTTTGATCACATCATGGTGATTTGTATTCTTATATCCAACTTCACTGTCATTCCGTAATCTCAGATTTATGATCTTAATTGAATGCCTTGTTCAATTAATCATGCGAAGCATCTTTAATGATTATTCATGCGCTTGGTTAATACATCATTTATGTACAATGTTTGGCGCAAGTTCTACTTTGCTAGAACTCCGTCATTAGTCATCTTGGTTGATAATAAATTCATGAGTTAATAGATCTAGTATCTAATGACTTCATCATTTATGAATTCATCTCATGCATTTAGTATCGTTATGACTTTTGACCTTATTGTTATTCATAATAACTTAATCATTAAACATTGAATATCACTTGACAATTATGGTGTTTTATAAATGCTTCTATCATATTATAAACTCAATTGCAATCATAGTATAAGCACCCTTTATTCATCAAACTGGAACAACTGACTTGTCTCAAAACATGAATAACTTTGTCTCGCGAGATGCAAGACATACCACTAAGTGTTCATATTCGATTGATTACAAAAGATTTATCTAATACTCTAAGTATAATCCTATGATAGATGTCTTGGTGAAATCTTGGTGGCCATCAACTGTCTTGGTTGCCATCAATCCTGGATCGCACCTCCTCCCGTCCATGCAACGGCAGACCCTGTTTTCATAAAACAAAACAAGTATCAAATACTTATTAAACTGCAAATGTTATATAAGGTAACAAGCATTTATAATGAGTATATCAAATATATACCTTCTCCATCAATAATTTCTCCTTCAATGGGTGCAACCTTTGCATCAAGAAGATTAGTCATGAAATCCTGGAGATGCATGTTATCTCCTCTCCCGACATAGCCATGGACATAATCTTGATAACTCGGTGGAAGCGAATGTAGCACCGTGTTTACCGCAAACTCCTCTGTGGTAGATTCATTTGTTGTCCAATAGTCAAAGTCTTCCACAAGGCTCAGATACATCCTATGCATCTTGTCTAGGTGGGCTCTTAGGCAGGTGTGCTCTTCCATCTTTGTAGAAAGAAACTGTTTTTCTAACTCAAATCTGGCCACTCTGAACTGACGTATAAAAAATGACTTTAGCGTGTCTTTCATGTCATAAGCAATAGTTTCCCTAAACAGATTGCTTAACTCATTTGACATGGAGTGTTCCATAACATTCTTCACCACAAAGTATTTATGTCGACGAACATAGTAATCCATCATTTCTTGTTCATCTCCATTGTTATCGGGAGGATCTCCCACATGGCTTTCTATTATGAACAAGATGTTTACTCTCTTGAGTGAAGTCCTAAGGCGTAGACACCAATCAACGAAGTTTGACCCATTTACTTTAAGTCTATCACCACCCATGAAAGAAAGCAATTCACGATGTTCATTTGGATTCATTTTCTACAAAATATTTGCAAGGAAAACAATTAAGACAAGTTCATAGCAATGAGTTCATAATAATCATATTATAGATGAGCTCACACTAAAACAATCATCCCTAAGAAGTTTTAGTGATTACATGATCCAGATTCACTATCCGTCCTCGAATATCACAACGGCCAACGGATTAGTTTCAAAGGTAGACAACTAGTTTGTGCGATCACATCCTATATGTGACTCATGGTTGATCTTTCGATCTCTAGTATTCCGAGGCCATATCTACATATGCTAGGCTCGCCACATTGACCTTAGTGTTATATGCTGCTTAGCAAGGCCATATCGACATATGCTAAGCTTTCCAGGCCCAACCTCATGCGAACTCTAATGTATGTATGACACCCGATCGTCACGGCCTGCCTATCATAAAGAGAACCTTCCAGGTGGTGCACACTTCGGTAGAATACTTATGTTTGGTATTTTATAAGGGATCATCTTATTTAGTTCTACTATCGTGTATCCTATACTAGCAAGTTTTAAGATGTATGATCATGGTGGCACTAAGTCTACAGTGTCTCCATTTAAGTTTGTTTCATCATGATGAACGTTTACAACTTTCTAGTAACACATAGCAAAGCTATCACTACATCAAGATTAAGCAAACAACAATAGCCCCCTCTGCAATATAAAGTTAGACGCCTCTATATTTGTATATTGAATGTTTTATGTGGATGCTAGGGCTTTTCATAAATCAACCATTTCTACGAACATTGAACCACAACGCTGATTATAGATTGTCTCTATTACACCCCGTACGGGGCCCTCCATTGCAAATGCCATATCCGCTAAAGTAAGAGAGACAGACACCCCCAGAGCCACTTTATACGGTACAAGCCGTATGTCAAGCGTGGAACCAGTCTCGCGTAAGCGTACGCGTAAGGTCGGTCGGGGGCCGCTTCATCAAACAATGACATAGATATAACAAGTACACGTGAGAGGGTAACAATCGTAGAATCAACGCCCACATCCCTGATGTGTTCTAACCGTACAGCAATACGAAGCATAGATCTAGCTCTGATACCACTGTTGGGTCTCGCAGCAGAAAACAATAAATTTTCTAACTAGCGTCGCCCTTAACCCAAGATCTATCTAGCTGTAATGCCGTAACGGAAAGACTTGCGGAAACATACCTCGGGGTGTAGTCCGTTGCGCAGGAAATGTTCCCGCAAACGTGGTTGATGAAGCCGTAAACCTTTCACAGCCCCCTGGCTGTGTTAGCACCCTTTTGGGTGGTAGTGCCGCACGTGCAGCACCTCGTAGTACTCGCACACGTACGGACTCGATGACGACCTCCGTTCTCCGATCCAGCGAAGGTGGCGGAAGTAGACCTCCCGGAACTGGAGTTTCGGCAGCACGACAGCGTCCGCGTAGCAGAGAAGCCTCAATCCCAGCACAGGTTCCAGACAAGGGGACCCCGGCTTGAGAGAGAAGATAGAGGGGAGAAGACCGGTGAAAACCGATCTCAATTCGGAGTAATATTGAATTCTCTGCGAATTTTTCTGTATTAAAGAAGTGCACCCCTGGCCATCTTTATATAGGCAGACGGAAGGAGTCAACCCCCCTTCCCTTGGCAATGTGGGACTAATCCCATGCCAAGGGGGGAGGGTGCGGCTAGGAGGAGGGGGGGGGGAGTGGGGCGCCACCCACATGGGCCCCAAGGCCCATGGCACCCCCTTTTTTTTCTTTTCCTTTTCCCTTTTATTTCCTCCTTCCCCTAATGGGCTTCTTTCACAAATAAGGCCCATTGCACTTTTTAATCTGGAATAATGTCAGATCCCTCTGTTAGGTATGTGCTAGGGTTAGCTAGTACCTTTGCATCATGCAAAAATTTCAAAAAGAAACCTCAAACATCAATTCAAAATCCAAATGGGAGAAGGAACACCCCCCAGATGAATTAATTCAAAAGGCCAGATAAAAATATTTTCCAAAAATTCATGTTAGAGTTTTGAAAAGTCTTATAAATGAGTGTGATCACATATGAAGTGATGTGGGACCCATCCCATGCTCATAGATTTTTCAAATATTCAAACAGTACCTTGGAAATAAAGAAATCCCCCTATTTGATTTAAAATTCAAATCATTTGAATTTTAAAAATGTTGAAAGTTTATGAGTGGCTAGTCTATATTATTATGAGGCCACATAAAAAGTTTCAGCATTTAATAAAATGGTTTGGTATTTTATCAGAGCCAAAACAAATAACAGAAAACAGAAAGGAAAGATTAAACAGAATAAAAGGAAAAGACTTACCTGTTGCCCAGGGCGAAGCCCACCTCTCCAGCCGGCCCAGCCCACCTGGACCCTCCCCTGTCGTCTTCCTCCCCACGCCCCGAAGCTGCTCGGTGGAATGCATGCAGCACTCCACCGACGCCGCCGACGAGCCCTGGCCACCTCCTGCTTCCCCCTCGCCACCTCTTCACACCTGGAGACGCCCTGGAGTCGTCCACGTCCATTTCCCCCCTCCTCATCGTCTTCCTCCTCCTCCTGCGCCGATTTCTTCAACGTCCGAGGACCCGCCGGAGCGCGCCACCGTGGAAGACATGGCCATCATGGCCTAGAGCTCAGGCCAACTTGTCCCGTGCGTGCATCGTCGTCGACTTCATCGCCTCGCAGAAGACGGCGCCTTGATTTGATCCAGAGGAGACGCGAGCCTCACCGAATCGCCGCCGGTCGCCGGAGAGCTACCTCGTCGATTCGCCACCACCAGACCCTCCCCGAGCCCGCTGACCACGCCATCGAATTCGTGGTGAGCTCCTGCCCGTTTCCCCCAACCTGGCGCCCTCTCTCTTGGTCTCTAGCCGCCTTCACCATGGACGCCGTAGCTCGTCGCCGCCATGGATGAGCTCGAGGTCACCCCTGTGCCCCTTCGACTCGTCCAGCGCACGCGTTTGGCTCCTGAGCCCGATAGCTTTCGAACGCAAGTGAAATCAACCCGATCCGTGCACGGTAGCGCCGACCACGACCTCGTCGCCGTACTGTTTCCGCCGGAGTCGTCGCCGTCGTCGACTGCGGGCACCCAGTGAACCCCCGATGCCACCAAACGACGCGGAAGACCTCCAGGAGCAAGATGGTGCCCTCCCCGTGCTCTCCCGTGGCCTGTAGCGGATTCCGGCGAGTCGCCGCCGTGGTTCTCGTCGCCGGCGTCAAGCCGCCGGTGGCTTAGCCACTAATCACGAGTTAAGTGACCCCTGTGTCACTGACCAGTGGGCCCAATGGCTTAATTAAGCCACTGGTTTAATTTTAACCACGGGTTTAAACACTAAGTCACAGACAGGTGGGACCCCCTCGTCAGTTTGACTGGTCAAACCCCCCCGCTGACGCAATAAACCAAAAATGATTAAAAAGAAATCCAGAAAATCCAGAAAACACCCAAACTTTGGAAATTCATAATTAATTCATATTAACTCCAAATTGGACAAATAATATATGAAAAATGACCAGGAGAAAATTATCTTTCCAATTATGCAACTTTCAACTCTGTTTGAGTTGATTTTAAAATGGGATCAGTAGCATATATCATTTGCTTTATTTGAATTTATTTCAAATTCAAACCAAATGATTTTGCCACTTGGACCATGAATTTATGTTGCAAATCAACCACACTTCAGAGGCATATCGTACACATTGAAGTTAATTCAAATTGATCAAACTATATCATGTATAACTTGGTTAAGGTTGAATTCAAATGTGGAATTTGAATTTGCATTTTAAAAATGCAATATATTCCACTTAAATGGAATTGCCTCACACATCAAACTTGTACTTCAAGCTTAAACATTCTATCATGTGCTTGAGCATTGCATTCATATTGATTGCTAATTGTACTTGCTTGTCGAGTAGAGGTTGAACCGGAGCAAGAGGTCACCCCCTTCGCTGAAGATCCAGAGCCCGACTCTCGTCAGCAAGGCAAGCAAAACCCCATTGATCATGTCGATAAAATCCCACTTCCCTCTCATGTCTCGCTTATGCATTGTATAGGATGATCACCATGCTTCGTTTCTACCGCATAGATGAACCCATTCCTTTGCATGACCTATCTTTTGTCACAGTAGTAAGCAAACCACAATCCTAGCAACTGTAGGAGTTGTTTGATATCATGTGGCCCCTGCAAATGTTACTGCTTATTGCATGCTTAGTATGTTTCCATGTTGTTACTGTGATGTGAGTCGGGATGGGAATAATCATGTTGTTGATGGTAGAAAAGTGTTGGTGAATCGACCCTAATACTAGGTGAACGATGAGAGGCTGTGTAGGAGTACACGGTGGGTTGTCTCGTTGAACACCGCCCTAAGTCCGAGTTCTTGTGTGGTGATCCAAGTTGAAGAGTACAACCACACATTGGGCTCACTGACCCCTCTCGACTTATTAACTCATCCCTTTCGATGTCCAGATGTCGCAGTAGTTCGGAGTTCTGGTAGGCTTGTGGCCTGGATGCTAAGTGAGAGAACGGCTCATCCGAGACCGGCTTATGCACCACGCACACATCGCTTGGGTCCACTTCGGTAAACCGGCCGGGTTCACGATTGTGGTAGCCAACCCAAGTAGGCGGCTTTCTTGGACTAGATAGGCTATGAGGTAACAGTTGTGGTGAGCATCCTCGCTGGCACCCCTTGAATGGTGTCGAGATCAAAGGCGGTAAATGATGGTCATGTGTGTGTAGCGGTACACCCTTGCAAGGTTAACAAAACTATTCGAATAGCCGCGTCCGCGGTTATGGACTACTTGGAAAGCTTAGCTTGATTATTAGATAACTTGAACCGGATACTTCTAAAACACACCAAGATAAGTGTGAGTGCTATGGCGTGCTTTCTCGTGGGGAAGTCGAGGAAGGCATCATAGTGGTGTAATTGGTTGGTGGAAGTAGTGGACTCGTGTACGCTTCTTACCTCAAGTCTGGTACTCGTAGTTCAGGACTAGCCAAGTCAAAGCTGGCATTTCTGCAAGTGAACCCCACCTCCCTTTACCTTCATACATGTGCATGAGTAGCATAGCTCCTACGTAAGTCTTGCTGAGTACGATTTTGTACTCACGTTTGCTTAATCTATGTTTTAGATGACGCCACTGACCCCGAAGGTGGCTTCTTCATCGAGTTGGACGACTGAAGTTAAGCTAGTCTAGTCCCAGTCAGCAGACTGGTTCCCTCGTGGAGGGCTTTGTGTTTGAATAAGGCTTCTTAAGCCATTTGTTAAACTTGTCTGTACTCAGACATAATTTGCTTCCGTTCGGTGTTGTAATGTTGGATCACATGTATGTGATCTCTGTTTGTACTCTATAAGAGTTATAAATAAAATGTACACTTTGTAGAGAATTGCAATGGTACCTACTGTTCATACAAGGCGTGTGTGCTGCGTGTATGTTTATAACATGCATGTCTTTGTATGGGTTTTCGAGACCTTAGTTGTGTTCTGGCTGGCGGTCTTTCATACACCAAGTGGCCCTTAGATGTGCGCAGCTTGGGGCATCGCGATGCGATTGTTCGAGACTCGGTCTCGGGCACACTTTGTGGTATGATCGAGCCCGCCCTAGACCCCGACTAAGTGATCGGGCTGGAGTAAGTCTATGTAAGAGTCTAGAGATAGTCGATAGTATGGTTGAGGCGACTTGTCTTTGAATATGGGAGTTCACCACCCATATCAGTAGACTTGTGTGTGTACGATGAGGACCCATTACAGTTGATCATCCGGCCTGGATGGGATGCCCCTCACGTACGATGCTCTCCGAGAATGTTCAGTGCTTGGCCTTGTCTGCTTAGACAAGTGGGTGCGGTTCTCGGCTCTCCATATGACTATGTCTTAACTGTACTTGCATACGCTAACCCCGGGTCCCGACAGACTTGGTATCAGAGCAGGACTGACTGTAGGACTAGTAGCCTTGGCCGAAGTTGAGTCTAGCTTGCTATAGTTATATAGTTACTCTGGGTATATAAGGGAACAACGTAAGGCTTCATTTTTTCTCCTTACCCCCTTCGTTCTGAGTTCTGAGTCACCCTCATCTTACTCTACGGGAAGATAGGACTAGGCTCTCCTCTGTCTGATTAGCATATCTCGTTGATTGCTTCCTTATAGCCGTAGGAAAGTTGTGTCCAGGTTTTCCTAGCATTTTGATAATGCTGAATTCTTACATCGTATTATGTAAGTGCTGTTTTGCATGATTGAAAGAAATTGTCATTTCTTACAATTACAGCCGTTATGCTGTCCGAGTCATTCCAGGTTCATCATATAATCTGATGCATTTGCAAACTCTTGCTTTCTGTTTCAGATGGCAAATCTTCCCCCTCGGCAGATTGTTCGTTTGACCAGGTGCCTCGGTGTGCGTGGCCACCCCGCCACGTTGATCGAGATGATGTCCTACGTGGGATATCGATGGTACCCTGAGTACACCATCGAGGAGCAGTTCCACGACTTCAACCAGACACAGTTCCACTGCATTGTGCGGATTTACCCACACCACGTTGGAGTCACCCAGCCTATCCACTTTGGACATGGCATCGGCGTTACCGAGAACATGGCTGTGCAGGATGCTGCATACTCATGTATCACACTGCTGAGAGAGGAGCACACTTTGCTGAGAGAGACCTCATTCCGCTATATCCCAGCTGCACTTCCAGGAGAAGAGGGATATTACACCGGACTCTACTCAGATCACTCCGCAGAGGATCCAGCACTTCAGATGACTGCTAGGTTTGCTAGTGACAGAGACCGTGATGCACGTGCTCTCCGTTTTGAGCTCCACGCTACTCGTGTTCGTCTGTACCGAGCACTGACGCTCTTGGCACCCTTTGTGAGCGTGGGATCAGTGGAGTACGATGCGATCTATCCAGTGAGGACCCAGATGCCTTCTCGAGTTGCTTGGCCCGAGATTGGAGGAGTTTTTCCACCCCGTGGTCCTTTGCTTCCACCCTACACTGGACCTAGGCCCCATCCTTGCCCAAATGGATATCAGGGTCCACAAGCCTCCGTGTTTTCCGATGGTCACCTCCAGCTACCGGGATACGCGGGTAATTTTTATGAAGATTACTATGGAGATGGAGATGAGTGAGACCTCCTGTGGTCTTACTTAGTGAGGAGTTCTGTAACCTCACTCAAGGCAGAAGGACCGTTGACGAGTTCAGTCGTGAGTTCAACCGACTTGCTCGTTATGCAATTGAAGAAGTCTCCACCGACTCCAAGAAACAAGAGAGGTTCCGTCGTGGCCTCAACAGTGGACTCCGTCGCGAGCTCAACCTTCATGACTTTGCCACATTTCAGGTCCTTGTCAACAAGGCCATCAAGGCAGAGGACATGAACACCCCCAATGACTTTCGCAAACACCCTAGAGAGGAAGGTTCATCCAGCTCTGGTTCCCAGAAACGCAAGTTCTGGATTCCAAATAGCATGTTCCGCCAGAATAACCCACCGAGGCCATCCTATTCGGCGCCTCGTCCACCCACCCAGTTCCACCCAGCTCCACCAAACCACCCAGCTCCACGCACCGTTTTTGGAGCTTGCTACAAGTGTGGTCAGGCAGGCCACTACTCTCGCGAGTGTCCCCAGAACCAGCCCCAACACCAGAGTGTTCCACCACGTGCCGGAGGCAACAACAACAACAATGGTCGTGGCAAGCCACCCCAGAAGGTCTTCACCGCCAAACCCGCTCCTCCCGCCAATCGTGGACGTCTGAACCAGATTGCCGCCGAAGAGACTGACGACACCACTGACGTCATTCTTGGTACGCTCCCAGTCAATTTTGTTCCTACTTCCGTTCTTTTCGACCCAGGAGCATCTCATTCATTCATGTCGGAAAGTTATGCACTTCGTCATGAGTTACCTTTTGTTGAATTGTCCAACCCAATGATTATTCAAACTCCAGGGTCAAGATGGCAAACTAATAGAGTGAGCCATGGTAATCAAATAGCAATTGAGGGTTTAGTATTTCTTGCTTCACTCATAGCCCTCAAGTCTTCAGACATTGATGTCATCCTTGGCATGGATTGGCTATCAAGACAGAATGCCTATCTGGATTGCAAAGGCAAATCCGTGAAACTCACCCACCCTTCAGGCAAAACCATTAGCTATACCTCACCCAGAACAAGAACCCAAGTGCATTCCTTGAATGTACTTCCCCTTCCCGAACTTGAAGATATTCCGGTGGTTCGTGACTTCCCGGATGTCTTTCCTGAAGAGCTGCCGGGTATGCCACCCGACAGATGTGTAGAGTTTATAGTGGATCTTGTTCCAGGAACCGCACCAATTTCCAAACGCCCATACAAAATGGCCCCACATGAGTTAGCAGAGCTAAAAACCCAACTGGATGCTTCGTTGGCAAAAGGCTTCATCCGCCCTAGCTCATCGCCATGGGGTTGCCCCGTTCTGTTCGTGAAGAAGAAAGATGGAACAGAAAGGATGTGCGTAGACTATCGCCCGCTAAATTTAGCGACGATAAAGAACAAATACCCACTGCCCAGGATCAATGATCTTTATGATCAGCTTGCAGGATCCGCCGTCTTCTCAAAGATGGATTTAAGACTAGGTTATCATCAGATCCGAATCCGAAACGAGGACATTCCTAAAACGGCTTTCACTACTCGTTATGGTCTTTACGAGTACACCGTCATGTCCTTTGGTTTAACCAATGCCCCCGCCACATTCTCACGCTTGATGAATTCGATCTTCATGGAGTACCTAGATAAATTTGTTGTGGTTTATCTTGATGATATTCTCATCTACTCGGAGAACGAAGAAAATCATGCCAAACACTTAAGGCTGGTATTGATGAAACTTAGAGAGCATCGCCTGTACGCTAAATTCTCCAAGTGTGAATTCTGGCTACCAGAAGTGACCTACTTAGGCCACGTAATTTCTGCAAAAGGCATTGCTGTGAATCCCGAGAGAGTTCAGGCCGTCCTTGACTGGACTCCACCTGAATCGGTTAAGCAAGTTAGGAGTTTTCTTGGCCTAGCCAGCTATTGCCGTCGCTTCGTCGAGAACTTTTCTAAAGTTGCAAAGCCTCTAACTGAACTCCTCAAGAAAGATAAGAAGTTCCTATGGACTCCCAAGTGCGAGGAAAGCTTTCAGGAGCTAAAAAGAAGATTAACTTCCGCACCCGTGCTTGCACCTCCACACACAAAAAGGGATTTCGAGATCTATTGTGATGCATCACGGCAAGGGTTAGGATGCATACTTCTGCAAGATCGACATGTGGTAGCTTATGCTTCACGCCAGTTGCGGCCACATGAAGAGAACTATCCTACCCATGACCTTGAACTCGCTGCCGTAGTTCATGCTCTAACAACTTGGCGACATTACCTCCTTGGTAATCGTTGTGAGATTTATTCCGACCACCAAAGCCTCAAATATATTTTCACCCAGCCAGATCTTAATCTCAGGCAAAGACGCTGGATTGAGTTGATAAAAGATTACGACGTAGCAATTTCTTACACCCCAGGCAAAGCCAATGTCATGGCTGATGCCCTAAGTCGTAAGTCGTACTGTAACAACCTCATGTTACAGCAGTATCAACCACTTCTTCATGAGGACTTTCGCAAACTCAATCTTGAGATTGTCCCTCATGGCTATCTTTCAACCTTGGTGGCGAAACCAACTCTTGAGGATCAAATTGTAGTTGCCCAAAGGCGTGCACGAGGTGTTCGCCGGATCAAGGAGAACATTGCTAGCGGAGTTGCTAAATGTTTCTCCACAGATAGCAAGGGAACGGTTTTCTTTGGGAATCGTTTAGTAGTACCTAAGAATAGGGAACTAAGGCAACTCATCCTCAAAGAAGCCCATGACACACCCCTCTCAATTCATCCCGGTAGCACGAAAATGTACCGAGATCTACGCCAGAGATTTTGGTGGACTAGGATGAAGAGAGACATTGCTCAATTTGTTGCCGAATGTGATACTTGTCGTCGCATTAAGGCAGAACATCAAAGACCTGCTGGTACACTTCAACCTTTGTCTATTCCCGAGTGGAAATGGGACAAAGTCGGTATGGACTTCATCACCGGCTTTCCAAAAACCCAGAAAGGAAACAATGCCATCTTCGTTGTCATAGATAGGCTTTCCAAAGTCGCTCACTTCCTTCCGGTTCGCGAGTCTATAACTGCTAGTCAGTTAGCGGACTTGTACATCTCCAGAATTGTATCACTTCACGGTGTTCCGTTGGAAATCAATTCTGATCGCGGTAGCCTTTTCACCTCTAGATTTTGGGGAAGCTTCCAACGTGCTCTGGGAACTCATCTCTCCTTTAGTACAGCTTTCCATCCTCAGTCTAGCGGTCAAGTCGAAAGGGTTAACCAGATTCTTGAAGACATGCTCAGAGCTTGTGTTATCTCATTCGGAAAGAATTGGGAGAATTCTCTTCCATATGCCGAATTTGCTTATAACAATAGTTTTCAATCTAGTCTGAACATGGCTCCATTTGAACTCCTTTATGGACGACGATGTCGAACACCTTTAAACTGGTCTGAAACCGGTGAAAGACAATTCTTTGGACCGGATATGATCAAGGAAGCAGAAGAGCAAGTTCGTATTATTCGTGATCAATTGAAAGCAGCCCAGTCTCGTCAGAAAAGCTACTATGATCGTCATCATAGGCAAGAGAGCTACAATCTGGATGAGAAGGCTTACCTTCGGGTTACTCCTCTGAAGGGAACCCAACGTTTCGGTATCAAAGGCAAATTGGCCCCACGTTACATCGGTCCTTTCCGCATTATTGCTAAACGTGGAGAAGTTGCCTACCAACTTGAACTACCTCCGCACCTTTCCCGAGTACACGATGTATTCCATGTGTCCCAACTCAGGCGTTGCTTCAAGGACCCCATCCGCGAAGTCGACCATGAAACGCTTGATCTCCAAGATGACCTTTCTTATCGAGAATACCCCATTCATATTCTTGATTCAGCAGAGCGTGTCACTCGTCGTCAGAAGATTAGGTTTCTGAAAGTGCAATGGTCACACCACTCCGAAAGAGAAGCTACGTGGGAGAGAGAAGACCGTCTTAGTGCCGAGTACCCCACCTTCCTCCCGCAGACTTCTGAATCTCGGGACGAGATTCTTTTGAGTGGGGGCGAGTTGTCAGATCCCTCTGTTAGGTATGTGCTAGGGTTAGCTAGTACCTTTGCATCATGCAAAAATTTCAAAAAGAAACCTCAAAAATCAATTCAAAATCCAAATGGGAGAAGGAACACCCCCCAGATGAATTAATTCAAAAGGCCAGATAAAAATATTTTCCAAAAATTCATGTTAGAGTTTTGAAAAGTCTTATAAATGAGTGTGATCACATATGAAGTGATGTGGGACCCATCCCATGCTCATAGATTTTTCAAATATTCAAACAGTACCTTGGAAATAAAGAAATCCCCCTATTTGATTTAAAATTCAAATCATTTGAATTTTAAAAATGTTGAAAGTTTATGAGTGGCTAGTCTATATTATTATGAGGCCACATAAAAAGTTTCAGCATTTAATAAAATGGTTTGGTATTTTATCAGAGCCAAAACAAATAACAGAAAACAGAAAGGAAAGATTAAACAGAATAAAAGGAAAAGACTTACCTGTTGCCCAGGGCGAAGCCCACCTCTCCAGCCGGCCCAGCCCACCTGGACCCTCCCCTGTCGTCTTCCTCCCCACGCCCCGAAGCTGCTCGGTGGAATGCATGCAGCACTCCACCGACGCCGCCGACGAGCCCTGGCCACCTCCTGCTTCCCCCTCGCCACCTCTTCACACCTGGAGACGCCCTGGAGTCGTCCACGTCCATTTCCCCCCTCCTCATCGTCTTCCTCCTCCTCCTGCGCCGATTTCTTCAACGTCCGAGGACCCGCCGGAGCGCGCCACCGTGGAAGACATGGCCATCATGGCCTAGAGCTCAGGCCAACTTGTCCCGTGCGTGCATCGTCGTCGACTTCATCGCCTCGCAGAAGACGGCGCCTTGATTTGATCCAGAGGAGACGCGAGCCTCACCGAATCGCCGCCGGTCGCCGGAGAGCTACCTCGTCGATTCGCCACCACCAGACCCTCCCCGAGCCCGCTGACCACGCCATCGAATTCGTGGTGAGCTCCTGCCCGTTTCCCCCAACCTGGCGCCCTCTCTCTTGGTCTCTAGCCGCCTTCACCATGGACGCCGTAGCTCGTCGCCGCCATGGATGAGCTCGAGGTCACCCCTGTGCCCCTTCGACTCGTCCAGCGCACGCGTTTGGCTCCTGAGCCCGATAGCTTTCGAACGCAAGTGAAATCAACCCGATCCGTGCACGGTAGCGCCGACCACGACCTCGTCGCCGTACTGTTTCCGCCGGAGTCGTCGCCGTCGTCGACTGCGGGCACCCAGTGAACCCCCGATGCCACCAAACGACGCGGAAGACCTCCAGGAGCAAGATGGTGCCCTCCCCGTGCTCTCCCGTGGCCTGTAGCGGATTCCGGCGAGTCGCCGCCGTGGTTCTCGTCGCCGGCGTCAAGCCGCCGGTGGCTTAGCCACTAATCACGAGTTAAGTGACCCCTGTGTCACTGACCAGTGGGCCCAATGGCTTAATTAAGCCACTGGTTTAATTTTAACCACGGGTTTAAACACTAAGTCACAGACAGGTGGGACCCCCTCGTCAGTTTGACTGGTCAAACCCCCCTGCTGACGCAATAAACCAAAAATGATTAAAAAGAAATCCAGAAAATCCAGAAAACACCCAAACTTTGGAAATTCATAATTAATTCATATTAACTCCAAATTGGACAAATAATATATGAAAAATGATCAGGAGAAAATTATCTTTCCAATTATGCAACTTTCAACTCTGTTTGAGTTGATTTTAAAATGGGATCAGTAGCATATATCATTTGCTTTATTTGAATTTATTTCAAATTCAAACCAAATGATTTTGCCACTTGGACCATGAATTTATGTTGCAAATCAACCACACTTCAGAGGCATATCGTACACATTGAAGTTAATTCAAATTGATCAAACTATATCATGTATAACTTGGTTAAGGTTGAATTCAAATGTGGAATTTGAATTTGCATTTTAAAAATGCAATATATTCCACTTAAATGGAATTGCCTCACACATCAAACTTGTACTTCAAGCTTAAACATTCTATCATGTGCTTGAGCATTGCATTCATATTGATTGCTAATTGTACTTGCTTGTCGAGTAGAGGTTGAACCGGAGCAAGAGGTCACCCCCTTCGCTGAAGATCCAGAGCCCGACTCTCGTCAGCAAGGCAAGCAAAACCCCATTGATCATGTCGATAAAATCCCACTTCCCTCTCATGTCTCGCTTATGCATTGTATAGGATGATCACCATGCTTCGTTTCTACCGCATAGATGAACCCATTCCTTTGCATGACCTATCTTTTGTCACAGTAGTAAGCAAACCACAATCCTAGCAACTGTAGGAGTTGTTTGATATCATGTGGCCCCTGCAAATGTTACTGCTTATTGCATGCTTAGTATGTTTCCATGTTGTTACTGTGATGTGAGTCGGGATGGGAATAATCATGTTGTTGATGGTAGAAAAGTGTTGGTGAATCGACCCTAATACTAGGTGAACGATGAGAGGCTGTGTAGGAGTACACGGTGGGTTGTCTCGTTGAACACCGCCCTAAGTCCGAGTTCTTGTGTGGTGATCCAAGTTGAAGAGTACAACCACACATTGGGCTCACTGACCCCTCTCGACTTATTAACTCATCCCTTTCGATGTCCAGATGTCGCAGTAGTTCGGAGTTCTGGTAGGCTTGTGGCCTGGATGCTAAGTGAGAGAACGGCTCATCCGAGACCGGCTTATGCACCACGCACACATCGCTTGGGTCCACTTCGGTAAACCGGCCGGGTTCACGATTGTGGTAGCCAACCCAAGTAGGCGGCTTTCTTGGACTAGATAGGCTATGAGGTAACAGTTGTGGTGAGCATCCTCGCTGGCACCCCTTGAATGGTGTCGAGATCAAAGGCGGTAAATGATGGTCATGTGTGTGTAGCGGTACACCCTTGCAAGGTTAACAAAACTATTCGAATAGCCGCGTCCGCGGTTATGGACTACTTGGAAAGCTTAGCTTGATTATTAGATAACTTGAACCGGATACTTCTAAAACACACCAAGATAAGTGTGAGTGCTATGGCGTGCTTTCTCGTGGGGAAGTCGAGGAAGGCATCATAGTGGTGTAATTGGTTGGTGGAAGTAGTGGACTCGTGTACGCTTCTTACCTCAAGTCTGGTACTCGTAGTTCAGGACTAGCCAAGTCAAAGCTGGCATTTCTGCAAGTGAACCCCACCTCCCTTTACCTTCATACATGTGCATGAGTAGCATAGCTCCTACGTAAGTCTTGCTGAGTACGATTTTGTACTCACGTTTGCTTAATCTATGTTTTAGATGACGCCACTGACCCCGAAGGTGGCTTCTTCATCGAGTTGGACGACTGAAGTTAAGCTAGTCTAGTCCCAGTCAGCAGACTGGTTCCCTCGTGGAGGGCTTTGTGTTTGAATAAGGCTTCTTAAGCCATTTGTTAAACTTGTCTGTACTCAGACATAATTTGCTTCTGTTCGGTGTTGTAATGTTGGATCACATGTATGTGATCTCTGTTTGTACTCTATAAGAGTTATAAATAAAATGTACACTTTGTAGAGAATTGCAATGGTACCTACTGTTCATACAAGGCGTGTGTGCTGCGTGTATGTTTATAACATGCATGTCTTTGTATGGGTTTTCGAGACCTTAGTTGTGTTCTGGCTGGCGGTCTTTCATACACCAAGTGGCCCTTAGATGTGCGCAGCTTGGGGCATCGCGATGCGATTGTTCGAGACTCGGTCTCGGGCACACTTTGTGGTATGATCGAGCCCGCCCTAGACCCCGACTAAGTGATCGGGCTGGAGTAAGTCTATGTAAGAGTCTAGAGATAGTCGATAGTATGGTTGAGGCGACTTGTCTTTGAATATGGGAGTTCACCACCCATATCAGTAGACTTGTGTGTGTACGATGAGGACCCATTACAGTTGATCATCCGGCCTGGATGGGATGCCCCTCACGTACGATGCTCTCCGAGAATGTTCAGTGCTTGGCCTTGTCTGCTTAGACAAGTGGGTGCGGTTCTCGGCTCTCCATATGACTATGTCTTAACTGTACTTGCATACGCTAACCCCGGGTCCCGACAAATAAATTATTATTAATTATTAATTCACTTAATTAATAAATAATACATATTATTTCATCTCCCGATGATCCGGAACTCCTTCCAGCTCACTCCGAACGTCCTTCGGACCAACACGGAACTTTTCCGGTACGTCTTTCTCTCTTCTCCGGTAACTCCGATAGTTCCGAAAAGGTATCCGATATTCATCGAGCCCTTAAGTGTGTTACCCTACGGTCTGAGAACACTCCAGTCTTGAACGAGACAAAGGCTACGACCAATGATCAATAGCGGGACCTGGATGCCCATAATGACCCCTGTGCATTCCGAAAGTAACCGATTGAACCGTACACGATGTATACCATTCCCTTTGTCATGCGATACTACATTAGTCCAAGATTCGATCAACTGCATCCAATGCACTAGTTTTATCTTGTTACCGACAAATCTTATTCACTCGTTCTGTGATATTCATCCTTGTGACCTAGTCACACGCTGCGCAGCTTTATGGATGCAATCTCACCGAGTTGGCCATGAAGTATCTTTCCATTATATGGATTGACAAATCCCGCTCTTGAATCAACACTCCTCAACATATCCCATCGGATAGCCCAAGATACACCTTTATGGTCACCATGTTTCAGTGTGACGGTGAATGCACTCAAAGCATCCTCAGAAGATAGCAATTATGCGTGATCTCACGGTCAAAGGAACAGGCTACTATGTTCTGTAATTACAACACTGAACTTTTACGATTTTATCATGTTGCAATGCTTGCATTGGGTAATGTTCATCACGTCATTCGTTCAATGAGGTGACCTTACCGTCAATTGACTTGATTGTCCATGATCGTGAAACCACAATCATCAGTTGACGATAAACCAGTCATCATGAGAGGCTGACTAGGAACTCTGGTTGTTGCTATACCACACCTGTATCATTGTTTCACTGATACAATTCCAGCACAGTATGAAACTAGTCATGAACTTATTTAGATATATTGGAATAATCATATATTATTTGACTCTAGAGCATATATCCAACAAGATCATTTGAGGAGGCTCATCATTGGAATATACAAGCCAAGTTCTATAATGTGAAGGTCTCCACATAGTTATATGCATGAATGATAATCTCTATGGAGTAAAAGATACAAGATGGAGTACGAGTGTGGATCTTCTCAAAAAGAATAGTAGTGTGCCCCCTTCTCTCCTTTTATTTCTTCTTCTTCTTCTTCTTTTTTTCTCTTTTTTTTATTTTTTTATTTTTTGGTGGCCTCAATGTCTCTTTCTATTTAACTGTCATTTGTCCTCTTTGGGATCTTTTAATTTTGTCCACTTTGGGATCTTTTCCTCACTTTTGGGGCAACACTCTATATATTACAAAAAGTATAGAAGATCTTTCACACTTTACAAAGTACTCAAATCATAAAGAAAATGTAACTATCATGATGTATGTAAATGTATGCCTCTGCCAGTGTAGCAGGATATGCAGTGATACTAGCGCGTCATGTAGCAATGATTATGGAAAGGCCCAACTAGCATGCGGCTCATCGATCAAGCAAGTAGCATGTATGACATGAAGATCAAGCCATGAGAAGATGGATGTTGCATGGAAATGTATCTCGGAAAGGCTATGGAAATGCCTTGATAGGTAGGTATGGTGGCTGTTTTGAGGAAGGATATAAGGAGGCTTACGATGACAGAGCGTATCATGCCAAGGGTTTGGATGTACCAACGAAAGTGGACGCTAACTCTCGGAGTGAGAAGAAAGCAATGCACGGCACAAGGAAGGCTAGCAAAATATGGGAAGGTGGAAGTGTCAAATTTCGAATACTCACATTAGTCCGAAGAACTCATGCACTTATTATCGGTAACTCTCAATATAATAAGGAATTTCACAAAGAGACAAGTACCCCGAGGAGGAGTGTATGGGGGTTTGGTTATCCTTGCGCATCTTCGACTCATGGTACGTGAGTGTACTCTAATATTCGACCCCTCAGAAGAGTAGTGATCCAACTAGTAGCTAAAGTTCTCAACTAATTTGTAGGTTTTTGAAAAATAAATACGGATTGCCCAAAATAAGACATCTATCACTAATAGGATAAAGCTCTTGACACAAAAAGTCAAAAAATTACTCAAAACAATACCTCAAAACTTTTGCAAGTTACTACTACAAAAGAATAGCACATAACGCATGAAGTGATAAAAATATAGTGAAACGAGAGACAAACTGATAATTGTCGATGGAGAAGGGGATGCACGGGGGCATCCCCAAGCTTAGACGCTTGAGTCTCCTTGAATATTTCTTGGGGATGCATGGGGGCATCCCCAAGCTTGAACGCTTGACACTTCTTAATCTTCTTTCACCATCTTCCCTCGCACACTTGAAAACTCCCTTCATACATAACTCATCATAATCTGATTAGCGAGGTTAGTACCCATAATAAAATAATTTTTCTCAACTGGAAATAAAGATAACCGTGAAGAGCTACTGTTTCTCAAGATTGCCAAAAAGTTTTTGCAAAGAAAAAGCAAGCTTAAGGTTTGCAAAACGAAGAAAAGGCTAAACAGGACATAATCTATGAAAAACAGACCAGCAGGTAGTAAAGAATTTTTTAGGGGTACTTCTGCAACTCAAATAAAAAAACTCAGAACATATGAAAGTTTTGTAATTGTATAGAGCACGCTGTGTAAACAATTCAGCTCAAAAAGATGAACTTGGATTTTTCTGTGATTTTTCAAGTCACGAGGACAGAATCTGTTTTCTGGACAACATGTCACAACTTTCACTTCCCTTGTCGTATGAGGCTATAAAAGGCACAAAGCTTGAAAAGTAAAGATACAGTGATATTGTTACAGTAGTAACAATCATCAAGACCACTAAAAACAGAAGAAAAACAAAAAGGAAATCCTAAATTCGTTGCGGGCTGCCTCCCGAAAGCGTTTCTTTAAAGCCATTAGCTAGGCTTAATGCAAAAAGATCAAGTCTTTTCAAGAAAATAACTAGCCCGTGTGACGGACTCAAAAGGCAACTTAATCTTTTTCCTAGGAAAGTGTTCCATCCCTTTCTTGAGAGGGAATTGGAATTTTATAATCCCTTCTTTCATATCAATAACAGCACCTACGGTGCGAAGAAAAGGACGTCCCAAAATAATTGGACAAGAAGGTTCACATTCAATGTCCATAATAGTAAAATCAATGGGAACATAGTTGTCATTGACAATGATAAGAACATCATCTATCTTCCCCAAAGGTTTCTTTTCGGAAGAATCGACGAGACAAACACCAAAAGAACAAGCATCAAAAGGTTTCAACTCAAATATATCATACATTCTTTTAGGCATAAGAGAGGTACTAGCTCCAAGATCACATAAATCAAAGAAAGAAAAGTTATTCAACTTAATTTTAATCATAGGATCCCAACCATCTTCTAGCTTTCTAGGTATGTAGGCTTCTAACCTAAGCTTCTCCTCCCTAGCTTTGATGAGAGCATTAGTGATATGCTCCGTGAAGGCAAGATTAAGTGTGCTAGTGTGGGGGTCTCTAGACATCTTGTGAAGGAAACGAATAACTTCAGAAAGAGTGCAATTATCAAAATCAAGGTCACTACTATCAAGTAAAGTGGTAGTGGTGTCCTTTAGGCTCACTTGTTTGGTAGATTCTATAGTCATAGGAATTTCTTCTTCTACGGTGGAGGTCATAGCATCACCATTAATAGGTCCTATGGGACTAGGGGTGCATTGGGTGATAAGAGTTTGGATATCCTCAACCACTTGGATAGTAGCAATAGTATGGTGTGTAGGAAGGCTCTTAATTATATCTTCTTCCTCCTTTTCTCTAGCCCATCTCTCTTTGAGTTTAGCCATCATCCTAATTGTTTCATTAATTTGCAATTGGATAGCATTCATAGGAGTGAGCTTCCTCTCGTCAAGGGGAGAAGTTCTAATTTTAAGCAATTCTACTTCATGGGCTAAATTGTCTAGCTTCGACGAGAGGGTATCTAGTTTGTCTAGTTTTTCCTCTACACTCTTGTTGAAGGCTTTTTGGGTAGTGATAAATTCTTTAAGCATACTCTCTAATTCAGAGGTGGAGTTTTTGGTGCTAGGATAAGTGTTGTTGTTCCCATAGTTGTTGGAGGGAAACGGTCTAGGATTGCTACCAAAGTTACTCCTATAAGCATTGTTGTTGAAGTTGTTTCTAGAGATAAAGTTCACATCTACTTGATCCTGAGCAATCAAAGAATTTAAAGGAACATTTTGAGGATCAATAGGAGATTGCTTGGTAAGTAAAGACATGATCAAGTCAAATTTTTCATTTAGGGAGGAGATCTCCTCGACAGAGTTTACCTTCCTACCTGTTGGAGCTCTTTCGGTGTGCCGTTGGGAATAGTTGGTCATCATCTCATCGAGAAGTTTTGTGGCAGCACCAAGTGTAGTTGACATAAAGGTTCCTCCCGCGGCCGAATCTAACAAGTTCCGCGAGGTAAGGTTCAAGCCTGCATAAAAAGTCTAGATAACCATCCAAGTAGTCAAACCATGCGTAGGGTAATTCTTAACAAGAGATTTCATGCGTTCCCAAGCTTGGGAAACATGTTCATTATCCACTTGTTTAAAATTCATAATAAAGCTCCTCAACTAGATAATCTTAGCAGGGGGGTAGTACTTCCCGATAAGAACATCCATGCACTTATCCCAAGAATCTATGCTATTCTTAGGCAAGGATTTAAATCAGATTTTAGCTTCATCCCTCAAGGAGAAAGCAAAAAGCTTAAGCTTAACAATATCAATAAAATTATTTAAATGCAAAGCATCATCATCTCTAGCACCAGAGAATTGATCTTTCATAACAAGGTTCAGCAAAGCAGGTTTAATCTCATAAGAAGGTGATGAAGTAGCGGGTGTAGCAATAGGAGCGCAGATAAAGTCACTGTTGTTGTGACTAGTGAAGTCACACAACTTGGTGTTCTCAGAGGAACCCATAGTAGCAGCAAGCAAGATAACTATTTTTTTTGTTTTTTGATAAAAGACACTAAAGCAAAAACTGAAAGGTAAACTAACAAGACTAAAAAGAAAAGATAAAAGATAGTGTGCAAATCCCCTATCTTGAAGAGTGGAGTCCCCGGCAACGGTGCCAGAAATTTGCTTGATACACGAGATAACTTCTCACCCTCGTTGGTTACCCCAAGTGGAAGGTGAGATGTAGCGTAACGGCAAGTTTCCCTCGGTGAAGATACCTAGGTTTTAAGATTGTCTCCCGTAGGACTCCAAGGTCAACAAGTAGGTGGTTCGGCAAGTGAGGCACCGTTCACTTGCTTCTCCTGGACCTGCACACACACAAATAGCTTCGCTCCCAACGAGTATTGAGGAGTTGTCAATTCCTCCGGCCTTGTTGTTTACAAAGGATAAAACGCACGGGATAATAATGATAGATAGTTATAGCAACGGAAAATTAAATACTGAAGGTAAATTGATAGTGTAAACAGTGGTGTATATATGGACCTCGGTCTCATGATGTTCACTAGTGATGTCTCTCTCCCAAAAGACGATAAAATACCCAGGCGAGGTAAACAAATTACAGCTGGGCAATTGACATGATTATGTGCGCAAACCAATGCTAATTATGCAAAACAGAAAGGAAGAGGCTCAAAAGCACGGGCGGTACGACAAGACAAGTAGACCGAAATCCATCTGCATCTACCCACTAATCATCCACCTTGAGATATCTATCCAGAACATCTCGCTGGTATTAAGTTGCGAATCCCACCCAATGTAAACTCAAAGCAACGGACAACTGCATTAAAGAACTTTGCGTAAAGTAAACAATCCTTGCACCCGCAAGTACTAGCACCGTTGTTTTCCCCCTTGTGGCAACATCATATCCCCTAGACTCATGTTTCTGTCACTCAAGCTAGTCATCGTGGGGCATGAACCCACAATCATGCATAACGCTCCCTCTTGGAGTCACTACCTACTACTTGGACAAAGCAATAAACAACAATGGAGAACATGCAAGAGTTACTCAAGAACATAAATATAAAAGAAGAGAATCAAATATATAACTCAATCACAATCTGAACATAATCTCATAATCCATCGGATCCCAGCAAACTGAGCATAGCACCAGCAGAAAATATTACATATGTGCCTCGATCATGTAGGGCAGCTCACGAGGTCTAATCCATGAAGAACAAAGAGGGGAGGAGAACATCACATAGCTACTGATCATGGACCCATGGTCCAAGGTGGACTACTCACGGTTCATCCGGGAAGCATCCATGGTGGTGGAGAAGCTCTCGGAGGTGATTCCTCCCTCCGGCAGGGTGCCGGGAAGAGGTCTTCTGGTGCTCGGGATCTTGGAAGCGCGGCGGCGGCGGAACAGAGGAGAGATCGCGAAAAAGGGTTCCGTCCCCGAGGGTTTCACATCATGGGGAATAAATAGGCGAAAGGGGGCAGCCAGAGGAGGGCCAGGGGCTCCAGGCGCCCCCTGGCGCGTCTAGGGGCCTTGCCGCGCCCTCTGGCCTCCTGGGCCCCCTGGCTCCCCTCTGGCCCCTCCTGGGATCTTCGCGAAGCTTCCGGTATGCTGATTTTTCCTATATTTTTCCCGGAATTTTTCTGGTACTTTTCATAAGGGGGAAACCTGAAATAGAAAACAACAGAAAACAGGAACTGGCACTAGGGTGCACTGAGTTAATAGGTTAATCCAAATATGATCAAAAGTGTATGGAAGTTCATCAATATCATATCAATATCACACAAAAGAGGCATGGAGCAAGCAGAAATTATAGATACGTTTTGGACGTATCAGATGCCCCCGTGGATCCCCTTCTCCATCAACAATCATCAGTTAGTCCTTCGTCTCACTATATTTTTATCACTTCATGCGTTATGTGCTATGATTGGAGCGTCTTGCTCTGAGGTTTATTTTTTAGTTTTCTTTATCTTTGCTTGCTGTTCATAACAAGTTAGACCCCAGCTTACTTTGTGTGGGAGAGAAACATGCTCCACTTTAAACTAGAACACATCATAGGATTTTCATGCCTATCTTTTTACTGTTGTGTGTTCTTTATCTTTTCGTAGCTACTGCCATGTTTAGTTTTAGTTTGTCGTTAGCAAGAGCCTTGGATGTTGTTTAGTTTGTTGCTGGAACTCTCTTTAGTTTTCATGTTTATCTTGTTAAGAGAGTTGGTTGTTGCACTGAGTTGTGTCTTGTCTTGAAAGTAGGTAATTGAGGTTTCTATTTATTTTTTGTAGTAACTTGCAATAGTTTTGAGGTATTGTTGTGAGTAATGTTTGAACTTTTGGTGTCAAGAGCTCTAGCCTATTAGTGATAGGTGTCGTATTTTGGGCAATCCATATTTCTTTTCAAAAGCTACAAAACTAGTTGAGAACTCTAGCTACTAGATGGATCACTAATCTTTTGAGGGGTCGGATATTAGAGTAAACTCATGTACCATGAGCCGAGGATGCGCAAGGATAACCAAACCCCCATACACTACTCCTCGGGGTACTTGTCTCTTTGTGAACCTCCTCATTAGATTGAGAGTTACCGATAATAAGTGCATGAGTTCTTCGGACTAATGTAAGTATTGAAAGTTGACACTTCCACCTCCTCATATTTGCTAGCCTCTTCCGTACCGTGCATTGCCTTCTTCTCACTCCGAGAGTTGGCGTCCACCTTCGCCGGTACATCCAAACCCTTGGCATGATACGCGCTGTCATCATAAACCTCCCTATATCTTTCGTTAAAACAGCCACCATACCTACATATCAAGGCATTCCATAGCCTTTCCGAGATATATTGTCATGCAACATCCACCTCTTCATGACTTGATCTTCGTGTCATACATGTTCCTGCTACACTGGAAGAGGCATACATTGCATACATCATGATAGCTACATCTTATTTATTCTTGAGTACCTTGTAAAGTGTGAAAGATCTTCTATACCTTCTTGTAAAATAGAGTGTTGCCCTTAAGTGAGGAAAATATCCCAAACTGGACAAAATAAAAGATCCCAAAGAGGAAAAATGAGAGTTAAATAGAAAGAGCCATTGAGGCCACCAAAAAATAGAAAAATAGAAAAAAGAGAAAAAAAGAAATAAAAAGAGAGAAATGGGCAACACTACTATCCTTTTGGAAGATCCACACTAGTACTCCCTCTTATGCTTGTACTCCATAGAGATGATCATACATGCATATAGCTATGTGGGGACCTTCACAGTATAGAATTTGGCTTGCATATTCCAAGGATGAGCCTCCTCAAACGACCTCTAGGTCTTCATGAGCAAGAAAGTTGGATGCACCCCCACTAGTTCCATTGGAGAGCTTTTCTTAGCTCATATGTGCATCCGTTGCATGGCAATCACTACTCCTGTAAGAGCAAAGTTATACCCCCATGAGTTTTGGATATTGTTGGGCAAAACAGTGGAGGAACTAACAAGTTTTCTAGTGTAAAACAAATTGTTAGGTTCCTGAAGTTATAGGTTGGTGATAAAGCTTCAACGAAGATTTACACTTTTACTGAAGCATATCCTCTGGAGTGAAGCTCATCACGGATGTCGACCCCTAAAAAGATAAGGAATCCTGAAGCACGTCTCATCGAAGAAGATGACCAAGATGGCGCAAGACTTAGTAGTTTTTGCGTAGTTCTTTTTCACTTCTTTGAGTCGTAGGAAAAAACGTACTATCAAGAGGGGTTTAGTAAATGTACTCCGAAGGTTTTGGTGAAAAGACTCAGATCGAATCCAAACCAGTGAGAAGCCAGAGTTGAGAAATCTCATGTGCACTAGGTAATGCTTCACCAGCGAAGACTTAGTTCTTTCGGCTACTGAAGCAAAAACAAGTCCGTGAGTCAGCTTTACTTGGACCGCAAGTAAAGTTGCGCTTTGATTGGAAATATGACCGTTGGGGACAGGTGTCAAGCTGTCACATCGGGTCACTTCAGTCATTTCGCACATTGGGATTGCCACCTATAAATACGCCACCCCTTCCCTCATTGGCCGGAGGCTGCTCCGAGATTATTTTCCTTACAGTGAAGGAGAGAGAGCAACCCCACCGAAGCAAACCAAAAACCCATCCACCGAAGCATAAGTACTATTGATCTGAGTTGATTCATTATGACTTAGGAAGAAGTTTGCTAGCCTTTTTATCTTGGAGAACTGCAATTCTCCTAGACGGTTAGAGAGTTGTTCTTCAGAGAGCGAAGAGTTATTGTCGCCTCGAAGTTCAGTTTGTCAAAGGTTTTGGTGATTTTCAGTAATCAACCACGAGTGAAGAACTGACCAACCTCAAGGAGATTGGTGCAGTTGAGATACGGACGGAGAGAGGTTAGCACCTGTGTTCAATCACAAGTCCCTCCAACCAGATGTAGCACTTTGCAGAGTGTGAACTGGTCGAACAAACATCGCCGAGTCAAGAGTTCGTTTTACTTTCCGCACTTACATTCAGTTTATCAATTGCTTCAGTGATCTGCTTCAATGCAATTGATTCGATGCTTTTGATTCGCTATGTTATGCTTCAATCATGTTCTGCTTCAACGTTTACCTTTCTGTTGAAACTCTTCTGCTGTTAAGTTATGCTTCACTTCATAGTTTCATGCAAAAATTTGAAGTGATCATTCAGCCCCTCCCCCTCTGATCACATACTTGGACTCACAACTCTTCACATCATATCTATCATTTGGCCTTCTCTCCTATGATTGTCCTCATTGATGTGAGCCTTTCTCACCTTTTTGTCTTCCTCCTCCATCATATTTCTCTCTTTACCATCCTAAGTGTCAACTTTCGTTCTTACGCTCATCCATTGCACGAGTGCTCAAAATATCAGAAAGGAGTGGATCAAATTGACTTGTACCTGGCTAGTGGTCTGGGGAAGAGTCAAGATAATATTCCAAAGAAGACCAATTGTGAAACTTTAGTAGATTGAGTTCTCAACAAAAATACTTTTTTCTCGTATTCCCTATCCCCCTTCTTGCATGCAAACACCATTTGGAGACATTCGATTCATGGACAACGAGAGCTCTTGCACCTAATGTTCTTACGTTTCTTGTTTCAATGCTAATATAGGCTCTTTCATGTTATGGCTTGAATTGAATCACATACCTTGACTGATTTACTTTTCAAAGTTCTTATATGGTTGCTAGCATGTCACCACAGAAATTATGCTTGTTATCATTTACCTACTCGAGGACGAGCAGGAATTAAGCTTGGGGATGTTGATAAGTCCCAAACGTATCTATAATTTCTGCTTGCTCCATGCATGTTTTGTGTGATATTGCTATGATCTAGATAAACTTTCATACGCTTTTGATCATGTTTGGACTAACTTGTTGATTCAGCGCACCACAGTCGGGGTGAGTGGCCAGGGCGCGTCGATGGCGGTCGAGGTGGTGCGGCACCACAGGGGAAGATGGAAGAGGGGGCAAGGGAGGCTCACAGCGGGCGGGGACGGCGGCGGTTGCTGATGCGGCAGGGCGAAGCAGTCCGGCGGGGCGGGGGCGAGCCGCTCGGACGTGGTGCGGTAATGGCAATGCGACCGCGTTGACGTCTGTGACCCAGAGAAGTTGCGCGGGGATGGCGACGCGAGAACGGGTCGAGCGGCGACTCGGGGCATGGGAGAGGAGGCGCCGACGGTAGGAGTAGGCGAGGAGGGGCGCTGGCAGCGCAGTGGTGCGGTGGCGGCGGCGGCCGGCATGCTCCAATCCGAGGGAGAGGGCGGGGTAGGGGGAAAAGTGGGGTGCTCGATCTACGGTTCCCAGGGGGTCCTGGGGTTGCTCTTATCCACGCCGGTCACTGTAGCGGCACGAGACGACAGGGTTCAACGGTGATGCCGCGGGCGTCGGGTGCACTAGCACCATGGCCTGGGTCTTCTTCTCCTGTAGCAAGAGGTGGGAGAAGGCCCGAGGTGGGGTGGGCCATCTGGGGTTGCCCTGAGCGATAAAAAATGTTTTCGCTTTTTGTGTTACTTGTGTAGTGTTGTACTCCATTTGTTTTATTTTATTTGCCAACATTTGGATGTTTGCAAAAGATGAAGCTGGTTGCTATATTGGTGTTACACTATAAGGTGATGGCTCAAAAAGTTTGGGCACAAAATAAATTCATTTGGGATTTTATTTGAAAATGCAATGAGCAAACAGGGCTGATTGGGCACCGTTTTGAATTGTTTAAATATTTTAATAGCTTAATAAATTCCCCAATCAACATTGTGTTGACACACTGATTATTAGACCCTTTATAAAATTATTTGCAAAGATTGTGGTCCAACAATAATTGCCACATTGGTTTGGAATTTTTATTGGGATTGTATTTGAGCTAGACTTAATCAAGGTTGATTAACCCTTGCATAATCATGATGACTTGGCATTAGGTAAGGTGATGACTGTTGAATTACTATCGCATGACTACCAGGGTGTTACAAATCTCCAGCACTACAAAGAATTCTCGTCCCAAGAATTAAAAGGTAGTGTAAGGGTTAAAGTTTTGGTTTCGTGTTCTAACGATTCTTTTGGTTCTTGTTGTTCTTCACGAAGAGGTTGATCCATTTCGTTGATGTCTTCATTTTGTCCGCATCAATGCGTCTTGACGAGTTGTCATTCTTCCTTCACGGTCTTCATCGTACTTACGAGAAGGGTAGGAGGTAAATTATATAGACAGATGTCTGGGAGGGTGGGCATCCGGTAATTATCCCAGGGGATAAGACACAAAGTATCCCTAGAGTTGAACTCAGAAAATACATCGTGAGAAGTTAAAGATGGCATGTGAAGTTTCAAGCGGATAGACAATCACTCGAAGGTTATGACGGATGATGAAAAAGGTCAAGGGCATCGGGCATAAGCACTACATATGATACCAGATTCAATGCTAATATAGACTCTTGCATGTTATGACTTGAATTGAATCACATACCTTGATTGCTTTACTTTTCAAAGTTCTTATATGGTTGCTAGCATGTGACCACAGAAATTATGCTTGTTACCATTTACCAACTCGAGAACAAGCAGGAATTAAGCTTGGGGATGTTGATACGTCCCAAACGTATCTATAATTTCTGTTTGCTCCATGCATGTTTTGTGTGATATTGCTATGATCTAGATACACTTTCATACACTTTTGATCATATTTGGACTAACTTATTGAATCAGTGCACCACAGTGCCAGTTCATGTTTTCTGCTATTTTTCTATTCCAGGTTTCCCCCATATTAAAAGTGCTCCAAAAATTCAGGAAAATCGGATAAAAAATCAGCGCAACAGAACCTTCTCGAGCCCCGAAGGAGTTCCAAAGGGGCCCCACCTGGTGCCCAGGCGGCTAGGTGGTGCGGCCTAGGGTGGGGCCGCGTCGGGTGGCCGCCTGGATACCTGGTGGCCTGGCTGCCCCCCTTACCCTATTTAATCTCTTTGACGCGAAACCCCCGAGGACAGAACCCTTTTTTGTGATCTCGCCTCTGTTCCGCCATCGCGCCTCCAAGATCGGGAGCGCCGGCAGACTTCTTCTCGACACCCTGCCGAAGGGAGGATTGACCTCTGGGAGCTTCCACTTCACCATGGACGCTTCCCTTATGTGCCGTGAGTAGTTTACTTTGGACAATGGGTCCGTGATCAGTAGCTATGTGATGTTCTCCTCCCCTCTTTGTTCTTCATGGTTTAGTCCTCGTGAGCTGCCCTACATGATCGAGGCAGACATGTAATCTTTCTGCTGTTGCTATGCTGAGTTTGCTAGGATCTGATGGATTATGAGATTATGTTCAGATTGTGATTGAGTAATATATTTTGTTCTTATCTTGTATATTGTTGTTTTTATGTAATTCTTGCATGTTCTCCGTTTCTGTTTATTTCTTTGGCCAAGTAGTAGGTAGTGACTCCAAGAGGGAACGTTATGCTCAATTGTGGGTTCATGCCCACTGATGACACGCTTGAGTGACAGAAACATGAGTCTAGGGGATGTGTTGTTGGCACAAGGGGAAAACAACGATGCTTGTAACCGCGGTTGCGAGGATTGTTTACTTTACGCAAAGAGCTTTTAATGCAGTTGTCTGTTGCTTTGGGTTTGCACTTTGGGTGGGGCTCGCAACTTAATACCAGCGAGATGTTCTGGATAGATATCTCAAGGTAGATAATTAGTAGTAGATGCAGTTGGATTTCGGTCTTCTTATTTTGGCGTACTGCCCATGCTTTTGAGCCTAGTCCTTTCTTTGTAGCATAGTTAGCATTGCGGTGCGTTTTTAATCCTGTCAATTGCCCAACTGTAATTTGTTTACCTCGCATAGCAATTTTATCATCATTTGGGAGAGAGACATCACTAGTGAACATCACGGGACCCTGGTCCATATTCTCATCACTTTTTACAGGCTTATTTACTTTCTTTCTTTTAATTTCTAGTTGCTATCATTATCATTATCCCTTGCGTTTGATCCTTTGTAAACAACAAGACCGGAGAGATTGACAACCTCTCTGAACTTCGCTGGGAGCAAAGTTATTTGTGTTGTGTGCAGGTCCACGTCAGTTGCGCCGTTGACACCTACTGATCATTGCCGGAGTCCTACGGGAGACAAATCCTATCCTCTACATAGGGGAATTTTTTTGCTATCCTACATCTCACCTTCCACTTGGGGTAACCAACGAAGGGATAGAAACAATTATCATTATCTCACACATCAAGTAGAAAAATAGATGATCAGTATTCCTTATGCAAAATTTCTTAAGAGGTGGTGCAATGGCACGATATCCTCGATATACTAGGGGGTAATACTTGAAGGTGGAACGAAAGATCACAGACGCAAGAAGAATTTCTACCAGGGGGACAATTACTTTTAGCAGAAGCTTTCAGATAAGTTCTACATAGTATCCATGGGCATGAACACAAAGGTTTAGGGTGGACTCCCACTTTTTCAATGCATAGCCTTTCATTCACTTATCGCTGTCGATGAATTTGTAGAGTTCAACAAATGTATCTGGCATAACACCAGTAGAGTATGACCCGTAGAAGTTCATGAGTTCACACAGATGGATGAAGCATAGATACAACCCATCGGGACATTTTAAGAATCTATACAACAAACAACAAAACTAGGGGATACAAGTTCGAAAGCAGAAGGATAACGACATGAATTAGATGATACCATTAGCTGGAGGCATTTTTCATTAGGGGAAATTCATCAATGACTTAGGGCACAAGGGAACGGTAGGTAGTAATCCACCAAAAGGTCAGGTGGCGTACAGAGAATCTGGTATAATTATCGGTACTCAACCGCAAAAGCAAAGAATGCAAAGGTATCGGATGATAGAAACATCCGAACAATTCAATGGTTGAAAACAAAGGAATTATGATCCCCAGAACGAAGGATCGGAAACAGACGCTCTGATCAAAAGATGAGCAAGTTGAACAGAACTATACGCACAATTTAATTCAAGGTTTGATTTACCGAGAACCATCTCATGTCCAGAATGACGTCTGAGCCGAAAGAATACATTCATAAGGATCAACTGCAAGGCAATAGACACAAGGATTCCCGGAACAATGGAGAGTATGTCGGGGAATCTTGTGAACACAAGAGTATCTAGGATTGAATAGTTGAACGAAAGGTGTATGTAGTTATGCATACATATTTATCGGTGGCAGGGAATTGCAAAGGCGATGAACACACAGGGTCTCGGGAATTATCGGAGAGTATCTTTGGAATCTTATGGTCAATAAGGCGACCATCTGCAATGAGGGGCTCTCCGGGAGGAAGTAGTCACGAGAACCTAATGTCAGTGTTAGCAAAATCTTTAACCCGAAAGGAAGAGAGAGCAGAGTCCTAGAGTAAAGGTACGGAGTAAAAGATCCTAATACCATATCAGTTTGCGACGTGGGCCGATAAGCCACACGACACTTTTAGTAGTATAGTTTTCCTACGACTCAATTCACCAAAAAGAAATCGAAAGGAAAACTCCATTTTCATGCTCCATACACCGAGGGGAAAATAACCGACATGTGCCATGAATATAATTATCTGAAAATGCTCATCGCACATGGTTAATCCGCAAATGTATTGTCATCAATCACTAAAACCAACCAAGGGGTAATATGCCCTATCACCCCCAATGTCTAGCTTGAGTGACAAAAACAAGAGACTAGGGGATGTGTTGCTTCCACATGGGAGAAAACAACGATGCTTGTAACTGCGGTTGCAAGGATTGGTTACCTTACGCAAAGTTTGTTAATGTAGTTGTCTGTTGCTTTGGGTTTACACTTTGGGTGGGGCTCGGAACTTAATACCAGCGAAATGTTCTGGAAAGATATCTCAAAGTGGATGATTAGTGAGTAGATGCTGATGAATGAACGGTCTACTTGTCTTGGCGTACTGCCCATATGATTGAGACTCTAACTTTCTTGTGGCATAATTAGCGTTGCGGTGCGTTTATAATTCTGTCAATTGTCCAGCTGTAATTTGTTCACCCAACTTAGTTGTTTTATCGTCTTTTGTGAGAGAGACATCACTAGTGAACATCATGGGACCCCGGTCCATATTTCCATCATTGTTTACACCTCAATCATTTACTGCTTTTATTTGCTTTTCGTTGCAATCACCACTACTATTTCCCGCTTTTGTTTGATCCTTTGTGAACAACAAGACCGGGGAGATTGACAACCTCTCTGAACTCATGATACGCCCCAAACGTATCTATAATTTATGCTTGTTCCATGCCCTTTTATGTGACATTGCTACATGTTTTGCTACACTTTCATATCATTTTACACATATTTGGACTAACCTACTAACTCAATGCACCTAGTGCCAGTTTCTGTCTGCTGATGTATGTAAGTAGCAGGTTTTAACCCCAATTTTCAGAGCTCCAAAAATTTCAGAAAAATCATATAAAAATCAGCGAGACCGAAGCTTCTGGAGCCCTGAAGGAGGACCTGGGGGGCCCACCTGGCACCTAGGTGGCCAGGTGGGGAGGCCCCCTCCCTGGCCGCGCCACCACGGCGTCTGGGAGGTGGGCCACCCCCTGGCTGCCCCCTTCGTCCTATATTACCTCCTCGTCCCAAAAACCCTCGGGTAGAACCCCGCATCGCGAATTTCCTCTTTGTTCCGCCGCCGCCGCGCTTCAAAGATTAGGAGAACTAGAAGACCTCTTCCTGACACCCTGTCGGACGGAGGATTGACCTCCGGGAGCTTCTCCACCACCATGGACTCTTCTCGGATGATCTGTGAGTAGTCTACCTTGGACCATGGATCCATGAACAGTAGATATGTGATGTCTTCTCTCCAATCTTGTTCTTCAATTCTTAGTTCTTGTGAGCTGCCCTACATGATCAAGGCACCTATGTAATCTTCCTGTTGTTTCTATGATGTGTTTTCTGGGATCCGATGAATTATGAGATTATGTTCAAGTCGTGATGAGTTATATATTTGGTTTAATTTTTATATTTTGTTCTTGAGTAATTCTTGCATGTTCTCTGTTACTTTTTATTGCTTTGGCCAAGTAGTAGATAGTAACTCCAAGAGGGAGCGTTTATACATGATTGTGGGTTCATGCCCCCCGATGTCTAGCTTGAGTGATTGAAACATGAGACTAGGGGATGTGCTATTGCCACCAGGGAGAAAACAACGGTGCTTGTAACCGCGGTTGCAAGGATTGTTGTAGCGACCCAATTCACACAGAATTGAAGTCTCTGTGCTCTAGTGCCAGTCCCTGGATCGAACTCGCTGGCACACACAGTATTATAGATGTATATCAAAGTACAAGTGCATCATTATTACAACGTATGATCCAGAGTAAATAAATAACAAGTTGCATAGCTCAAGGCTAAATTTATTCAATATAAATATAGCGGAAGCAAAAGCAAATAACATGGAGTCCCATCAACAGCCACATGCGAACATGCTGAGTGTAGACTCGCAACCCCTAACGCACCTTACTGATCGTCTGAAAAACCTGCAACACTGAAGGTTACAGCCCGACAACGGGTCAGTACATATGATTTGTACGGCAAGTGACACGGAAAATTTTATATAAAGGACCTACAACTAAATGCAAGGTAAGTCAAAGGAAAGGCTTAAGGTTTTGGTTTGCAGAAAGCCAATTTTCTCCTGAACTAAACTAGTCAAAATTTTAAGTTGAACTTACTACTAAAGAACGAACTGGGCACACCAGTTCCAACACCACACCCTTATTTAATCTTGCCCACTCAAACTATTATGGTGATTCATATGTCAAGATCCTCCAGTAACAGTAATGTCTAGTAGCTCAAGGATGTCCATAACCGGGGACACGGCTAATCATGACTAGTTTTTACTCTGCAGAGGTTAGTACACTTTCCCCGCTGGACTCAACCCGAAGATTGAGACGAAGTATTTAAGAAGAGGTCACCTACACCCAACGGCAAGCCGGTACCACCTATCACATCTACATCTGCTAGCTTTGCACGGGAGAGGCTTCCTACATCATACTCAACTAAGCCAGAGCCCATATGGCCAACGGCTGTACATGTAAGCTCCTAGTCACCAAGTGTGTCTGATCTTTTTGAGCCTGGACGGCGCCCAATTACGTTCAGAGGGTAGCACCATGACGTACTGTCAACCACCAAACCAACCATTAGGGGTACTACCTGGTCTCGCCCTTAGATAAGGAACGAGCCCCCAGGAAGCACTCCCTGCCCGTCTAGAGGTGATTTCTATTTATTAAACAGTTGCTACACAAATTATTAAATAGCTCACAAGCACTCCATGAATTTACACAACCCAAACCACGTCTACAAAGCATAGCAATAAAGCAACAACACGGCTAGGTTGATCTACGGTAGACAAGTCAAGACATGTGGCTATCCTAACTGGTTTTGAAGCAACAGTAAAATAAACTACCTATCATGCAATAGGGTGATATTTCTTAACATAATTCATATAGAAAATATTGGTATGAGTATGGTCAAAGCATCACTTGCCTTCTTGCTGGTCCTGACGGTCACAATCCTCACAAAACGAGGCGGCACACTCCGGACAATCTATACGAGCAAACATAGCACCAATCAATCATATGTTCAATACAAATATGCTCAAATAGTAATAAACATTCAAATAACAGTAGCAAAACTTTCCTAACAGTAGCTAAACTTAAAGTACTTATCAAAATACAACCAACGCAAAAAGAAACGGCATAAACGGGCGCACCGGTAAAAAGTTACGGCTGCCGGAAGTTCAAATTTGGATCAGCTTGGGATCCAAATTTAAAAACTTCAAACTTCTGTAACACTTGGTGTACTAGCTAGGAAATTTCTACACGGTCGCAACGCAACTGGAATCACTCGATTCCGAGTTACGGTTAAAAAGTAATCGCGAAAACGGTATCGGGGTGACACCGGGGGTACCGGGGTGCTCTACTGTAAAAAGGACCCAGACGTAAATAATTTTTTTCTGAAAAATGCGAACGGGTCCTCGGGCGGTTTGGATCCAGATCTGGACTTTTTTTTCCAAAACGCATCTAATCTTTTTTTTCCAGCCATCTCTCTCCTCGGAACGGCCACGAAGGCCATGGCCATGGCAGCACCGGCTCGGTTGGCCTGGGCACTTCGTCCGGCTCCGGCGAGGGACGTTGGCGGGGGCGGCGGTGGGCGGCGGAGCGGGGCGGCCAGGGGCGCGAGGCGCGGCGGGGCACCGGGCGGCTCGGTCGCCCGGCTCGCTCCGGCGAGCGGCGGCGCGGCGGGGTCGGCTCCGGGAGGCGTGGGGACGGCGGCTACTCGGCGGCTCCGGAAAATACCTCGAAAAACGGCGAAAAACGCGACTCCGGCGAACTTTCCGGCGAAACTGCGGCGAGATTCCGGCGATGACGTCGTCGATGATGTCGGCGACGGCGGGTCCCGCGGATTAGTTTGGGCTAACCTAAAAACGCTGAACGAAAATAATCTAGCCCTAATCGGGGCTATTTATAGCCAGCCCCTAATCCCTTTTTTTAAAATCCGAGATAAATACAAAATCGGTCTGCGGAAAAAAAAAGAACATGCCCATTAGCCCCAAAACAATATTAGAAAAATCACGGAAATTTATTTTTAAATTCCGTCTTCACCAATATTTTTAAAATAATAAAATTGAATTTTTGGCTTTACCAAAATATTAAATAAATATATAAACTTTGCAACGTATTTTTAAATATTTTTAAATACTTTTCTGGCATTTTAAAAATACCGAAAACTCCAAAAATTGATTTAAAAACTTTTCCGGAGCATAAATAAATTCCAATTTTTTTTTAGAAAATATTTATAACTCCAAAGTAAATTTAAAAAGTCTCCCTAAAATATTTTAAACCATTTTTCAACAAATTAAAATGGGGATAAGTCCTTTTATATCCTCTCCAGCGAACTGCCATGTGTTGAAAAATGTTTAAAAATATTTTAAAACTTCAGAAAAATGCGGAAGCAGCATGAGATGCAAATGATGATCTATGAACATCCGAATTTAGAAAATTGGGATGTTACAAACCTACCCCCTTAAGATGAATCTCGTCCTCGAGATTCGGGCTGGCTAGCAAAGAGATGCGGGTGGTCTTGCTTCAGATCTTCTTCACGCTCCCAAGATGCTTCCTCTTCGGTATGATGATCCCACTGAACCTTGCACAGCCTGATCGTCTTGGTGCGGGTAACTCTTTCGGCAGTCTCCAGAATCTTCACAGGTTTCTCCTCATAAGTCAGGCCCCTCTCCAACTGAATTGCCTCAAGTGGCACTGTATCTCTCAAAGGAATATCTGCCATCTCCGCATGACACTTCTTCAGCTGGGATACGTGAAACACATCATGAAATTCTGACAAATCTTCTGGCAACTCCAACTGATAAGCTACCTCTCCTCTACGCTCCAAGATCTTGTAAGGCCCCACAAAACGTGGTGCTAACTTGCCCTTGATTCCAAACCTCTTGATTCCGCGAATTGGTGAAACTCTGAGATACGCACGGTCTCCAACCTCATAGGTTACGTCCTTGCGCTTAGCAGCCGCATCACTCTTCTGCCTGGACTGTGCTATCTTCAGTCTATCACGGATCAACTTGACTTTCTCCTCGGCATCTCTGATCAGGTCTGGTCCAAAGAACTGACGTTCTCCTACCTCATCCCACATCAACGGAGTCCTGCACTTCCTGCCATACAGTAACTCAAATGGTGCCATCTGAAGACTAGCCTGGTAACTGTTGTTATATGAGAACTCAGCATACGGTAAGTTGTCATCCCAACTCGAACCATAATCCAACGCACAAGCTCTCAACATATCCTCCAAGATCTGATTGACTCTCTCGGTCTGCCCATCTGTCTGAGGATGGAACGATGTACTGAACTCCAGCCTAGTGCCCAAGGTCTCATGCAACTGAATCCAAAACTTTGAAGTAAACTGAGTACCTCTATCAGACACAACCTTGCTTGGAACTCCATGCAAACACACGATCCTGGACATATAAATCTTGGCTAGCTTGGCACTGTTGTAAGTTGTCTTCACTGGAATGAAGTGAGCAACCTTGGTCAAACGATCAACAATCATCCAAATAGAATCATATCCTGACCGAGTCCTGGGTAAACCAGTAATAAAGTCCATACCTATCGGATCCCACTTCCAATCTGGTATAGGAAAAGGCTACAACAAACCTGCTGGCTTCTGATGCTCAGCCTTGACTCTCTGGCAAACATCACACACAGCAATAAACTGCGCTATCTCTCGCTTCAGGCTAGGCCACCAAAATCTCTCCCTCAAATCCAAATACATCTTGGTATTTCCGGGATGAATAGAATAAGGTGAATCATGTGCCTCCGGAAGAATCAACTTCCTGATCTCTGCATCTTGCGGTACACAAATGCGCTTCTCAAACCAAATGGCTCCATGCTCATCCTCACGGAAACCCTCTGCTTTCCCTTTGGTCATATTCGCCTTTATCTCATCAATTTCTGCATCACTCTTCTGGGCTTCTCTGATTCTATTCGCCTTTATCTCATCAATTTCTGCATCATTCTTCTGGGCTTCTCTGATTCTTTCCAACAGATTTGGCTTCACTTCCAATGTTGCCACATATCCCTTAGGAACTATCTCCAACCCGAGATTCTTGAACTGCTCACATAACTCACGTGGCATATCCTCAACATTAGCAACATTGATATGACTCATACGGCTCAATGCATCAGCAACCACATTCGCTTTACCAGGATGATACTGCACATTCAAATCATAATCCTTAATAAGCTCCAGCCATCTACTCTGCCTGAGATTCAAATCATTCTGAGTAAAGATATACTTCAAACTCTTATGATCAGTAAAAACATCACAATGATTACCAACAAGATATTGCCTCCATGTTTTCCATGCATGAACAACTGCAGCTAACTCCAAATCATGTGTAGGATAGTTCTGCTCATGGTTCTTAAGCTGACGTGAAGCATAAGCAACAACTCTACCTCCTTGCATCAAAACACAACCAAGTCCTCGACGAGATGCATCACAATATACTGGGAAATCCTTATGTATATCAGGAAAACATAAAACAGGTGCAGTAACTAACCGTTTCTTCAATTCCTGAAAGCTGGCTTCACATGCCTCACTCCAAACAAACTTATTCTCTTTCTTCAACAGCTTAGTCATTGGTTTTGCAAGATTGGAGAAATTCTCAATGAACCTCCTATAATATCCTGCAAGACCCAAGAAACTGCGAATGTCTCCAACTGTCGCGGGTGTCTCCCATTCTGTAACTGTTGAAACCTTAGATGGGTCCACAGCTACTCCTTCTCCTAACACAACATGTCCAAGGAATCCGACCTCCTTCAACCAAAACTCACACTTGCTGAACTTGGCATACAACTTGTGCTCCCTGAGCTTCTCCAATACCAAACGCAAATGTGCCTCATGCTCTTGCTCATTCTTGGAATACACCAATATATCATCAATGAACACCACAACGAACTTATCCAAGAACTCCATAAACACCTTGTTCATCATATTCATGAAGTTGCAGGAGCATTAGTCAATCCAAATGACATAACAGTATACTCATACAACCCATACCTTGTAGTAAAAGCAGTCTTCAGAATATCCTTCTCCCGAATCTTGACTTGATGATAACCAGAACGAAGATCAATCTTAGAGAATACACAAGCTCCCTCCAACTGGTCAAATAGATCATTAATCACAGGTAAAGGATACTTGTTCTTGATAGTAACATCATTCAGAGAACGGTAATCAACACACATCCTCTGGGTTCCATCCTTCTTCTCAACAAACAACACTGGAGATCCCAAAGGTGACGAGCTTGGGCGAATGAACCCCTTTTCTTGCAACTCTCTGATCTGTTCCTTCAACTCTGCAAGTTCATTAGCGGGCATCCTATACGGTCTCTTAGCAATAGGCCCAGTGCCTGGTATTAAATCAATAAGGAACTCAATCTCCCTATCCGGTGGCATACCTGGCAACTCCTCCGGAAACACATCCGGATACTCCCTCACAACACGCACATCATCCAGGCTACCCCCTTAAGAGAATTCACCTGGGCGTGCTCATTCTTATACTTGGACACATATCTGATATTCTGTCCACTCGGTGTACTGAGAGTGATAGACCGACTGGCACAATCAATAACACCTTGGTATTTGGCTAACCAATCCATGCCCAAAATAATATCCAAACCTTGTGACTTCAACACAATCAAATCTGTAGGAAAAACATGCTTCCCTACGGCTAGGCTCAACTGATAGCATCCCAAACTAGCTGACATCTCCGCTCCCGGTGAACTTATGAGCATAGATGACTTAAGAACTACGGTAGGTAACTCATGCTTATCCACAAATACCCTCGATATGAAAGAATGCGATGCACCAGAATCAAAAAGAACAAGTGCGGGTACTGAATTGATAAAGAACTTACCAATCACAGCATCAGGCTCATCATAGAACTCCTCCACGTTGACATGGTTCACATGCCCCTTGTTGAAAGGATTGGGCTTGCTGACTCCAGAATTCCCATTGTTGTCCTTGTTCTCCGGGCACATGTTGGAGTAGTGTCCCATCTTCCTGCACTTGAAACACTGAACTCGACTAAGGTCCTTCTGAGCATTCACCACTTGACGGTTCTGGTTGTAGTTCTCTCCATTTCCATTTCCTTTACCATTGCCATTGCCATTCTTGTTACCATTGTGGTGGTTGTGGCCATTATGGTTGTGACCATTCCCACCATGATGGTTGTGTCCTCCACTGTGAACATGGCCGTTCCCACCATTGGGGTTATGTCCATGGTTATGTCCTCCATTGCCACCATAAGAATTGCGTGGCTTCTGATGCGGTCCAGAGTTATACTTGCCACCATTGTTGTTGTTGTACTTCCTCTTGCGGTTCTCAATGGCTTGCTGCTTGCCTTCCAACACAATAGCCTTGTCTATGAGCGCCTAGCAGTTAGCAAAAGTAGCCACTGTCAACTGGACTCCCAACTCATCATTCAGCCCCTCCAAGAACTTCTCCTTCCTTGCAGCATCATTCCTGACATCATCTGGAGCATATCTGGCAAGCTTGTTGAACACCTCAACATACTCGGCCACTGAACGGCCTCCCTGACGCAAACTGCGAAACTCCTTCTTCTTCAAGCTCATGGCGCCTGCTGAAACATGTGCGGCGCGAAAGGCAGAATGGAACTGCGCCCAAGTGATGGTGTCGATGGGGTACGTCAGCAAGTAGTTTTCCCACCAAGCAGCGGCAGGACCCTCCAGCAAATGTGAGGCAAACCTCACTCTCTCTGCCTCAGTGCAGCCAACAGTCTCCATATTCCGGCCCACTGAACGAAGCCAGTCATCCGCCACTATGGGCTCAGGAGTGCTAGAGAACCTCTGAGGATTCATGTCGGGACCCGGGGTTAGCGTATGCAAGCCTCGCTACAACACAATCATATGGAGAGCCGAGAACCGTACCCACTTGTCTAAGCAGACAAGGCCAAGCACAGAACGTTCTCGGAAAGCATCGAACGTGAGGGGCATCCCATCCAGGCCGGATGATCAACTGAAATGGGTCCTCATCGTCCGCACACAAGTCTAAATGATATGGGTGGTGAACTCCCATACTCATAGACAAGTCGCCTGAACCATACTATCGATTTTATTATAACCCTTACATAGACTTACTCCAGCCCGATCACTTAGTCGGGGTCTAGGGCGGGCTCGATCATACATCAAAGTGTGCACGAGACGGAGTCTCGAGCAATCGCATCGCGATGCCCCAAGCTGCGCACATCTAAGGGCCACTTGGTGTATAAAAGACCGCCAGCCAGATCACAACTAAGGTCTCGAAAACCCATACAAAGACATGCATGTTATAAACATACACGCAACACACATGTCTAGTATGAACAACATGTATCATTGCAATTCTCTACAATGTATACATCTTTATTAATAACTCTTACAGAGTGCACACAGAGATCACAAGCATGTGATCCAACATTACAACAGACAAGCGAAAGCAAAGTAGGTCTGAGTACAGACAAGTTTAACAAATGGCTTAGAGAAGCCTTATCTAAAAACAAGCCCTCCACGAGGGAACCAGTCGTCTGACTGGGACTACACTAGCTTGGTCTTGGTCTGAGTCTTCATGCTTCGAGCTTCAGGTAGAAGTCACCATCGGGGTCGGTGGGTTCATCTAAAACATAGATTAAGCAAACGTGAGTACAAAATCGTACTCAGCAAGACTTACGTAGGAGCTATACTACTCATGCATATGTATCAAGGTAAAGGGAGGTGGGGTTTCACTTGCAGAAGTGCCAGCTTTGACTTGGCTAGTCCTGAACTACGAGTACCAGACTTGAGGTAAGAAGCGTACACGAGTCCACTACATCTCTTCAACCAATACACCACTATGGTTACTTCCCCGACTTCCCCACGAGAAGCACACCATAGAACTCACGCTTATCTTGGTGTGTTTTAGAAGTATCCAGTTCAAGTTGTCTAATAATCAAGCTAAGCTTTCCAAGCAGTCCTTAACCGCGGACGCGGCTATTCGAATAGTTTTGTTAACCCTGCAGGGGTGTACCTATACACACACGTGTCATCATTTACCACCTTTTGCATGTCACCGTTCAAGAGGTGACAGCGAGGATGCCACCACAACACTTCGCCCACAGCTCCGTTCTATGCCAGAGAGTCGCCTATCTGAGGGGGATCCGTATGGAAGTCCGGCCGAGGTTCCAGTACATCCTCAACGATGTGTGCAGGGTCCCAAGCCGGTCTTGAAAAGCCGTTCATCCACGTCGCAGACCATGCCACAGCCCTACCAGAACTCCGAACTACTGCGACTCTTGGGGTTCGAACGGGGTGAGGTACTAGGATGAGAGGGGCCAGTGAGCCCAATGTGTGATTGTACTCTTCTTCTTGGATCACCACACAAGAACTCGGACTTAAGGCGGTGTTCAACGAGACAACCCACTGTGTACTCCTACACAGCCTCTCATCGTTCACCTTGTATTAGGGTAGATTCACCAACACATTTCACTTTCATCAACACCATGGTCACCATCATGCCGACTCACATCAAAAGCAACCTCATTGTACCACTAAGCATGCAATAAGCAGCAACAGTTGCAGGGGCCACATGATATCAACCAACTCCTACATCTGCTAGGATTGTGGTTTGCTTACTACTATGACAAGATGATAGGTCATGCAAAGGATATGGGTTCAACTATGCGGTAGAATCGATACAAGGTGATCTCCTAAACATGCATAAGCGAGACTGAGAGGGAATTGGGATTTTATAGACATGATCAATGGGGGTTTGCTTGCCTTGCTGACGAGGTTCATTCACGGGGTCTTCAACGAAAGGGGTGATCTCGAGCTCCGGCTCCACTTCTATCAGCAACATGACAATCATAGGATCAACATAATGTACAATGCACAATCACATGAATAAGATTGAAATGGTGATGTTCAAGGTACTAATGTGTTGAGCATTCCATTTAAAAGGAGTATATTGCATTTGAAATGCAAATTCAAACTCCATTTGATTTATCGATGAAATTCAAATGCATTTGAATGCATGAAAGTTTATTTGAAAAGGTTGATCATGAAGTGATGTGGTATAGTTGAGATAATGTTTCTGATGTGGGGGTGAAACCATTCAAATTAAGTGTGTTGCAAAGCCAATTGCAAAATCACTCCAAATTTGAATTTGAAAAGGATCCATATGCATGTTTGCTACTTTTCACCCATTTTAAAATGGTCAAACATGAAAACAAATTGCATATTCATAATCCTTGTATTTTTCTGATAATTGTAGACATATTATTTGTCCAATTTGGAGTTAAAATGAATTTTCTATGATTTATTGAAGTTTTGGCCATTTTCTGTAATTTCTGGAATTGTTTTAAAAAGGAAAAAAGACTTATTGCGTCAGCATGAGGTCATGCTGACGTGGGGGGGGGGCTCTGACCAGTGGGCCAGCCTTGTCAGTGGCTCAGGGGTTAACCCCGTTTTATGTATTTTAAACTGTGTTTAATTAGAGGGACTGGGCCCATTGTCATAGAGAGGAGGGGGGATTAGCTTAGGTTTAAGGGGGCCTAATGGCGGGCTCGACGCCGGCGACTGGGAGCTCACCGAAACTCCACCGGAATCGGCTCGGGGGCTCGGGGATGGCAACCGAGAGCACCGGGGGAATCCTCTCGCTCGCCCGCACCCATTCGTGCCATTAGGTGGTCTCGGGGGGGGGGGGGGGAGGGGGGGGCTCTGGAGCTTGGCCACAACGGCAATGGCGGCGGCCGGCGGCTGGTGACAATGGAATTGGGCACGAGGCCATGGGAGAGAGCGGGGAAGGCACTGGCGTGAAGCTCTCGACGCCGCGCGTCTGCTAGACTAGAAGGGGATCGAGGGGGAGGCCTCAGGCCATGGCTACGACAAGGAGGCGGCGACCGGAGCTTCTGGTCTTGGCGAGCACGAAGACAGAGGGCACAGGGAGGAAAACGAAGAGGGGGGAAAAGATGACGGGCTCACCACGAGCACGGTGGGAAGGTCTCCGGGGACGGGGGCTTCTTGCATCCGGAGAATCGAACGAGGGCACGCGGTGGCCGGAGTTGGGGAAGGAGGTCACGGGCGTCGCTTCCAGAGGGCTTCGGCTCGAATTGCTAGCACGGGAGGACGATTGCGAGGTCGCCGGTTCTCCTGGACAGCAAGGACTGGAGGGAGGAAGCTGTTGGACACGGCGGCCACGGCATCACGCTCCGGCGGCTCTCGGGGTGGCTCAAAAATTGGAAGAGCAGGAGGGGGAGCTGCCAGGGAGAAGGGGGAAAAAGGTGCGGTGCCTATCCAGCGTCTCCTAAGCGAAGAGAGAAGAGGGGGGGAAGGCTGCGTGGCCAGGAGGAGGTGGCCACGGCCACGGGTGTCAGAACCCCAACTAGGGTAAGTGCTAGGGTTTGTTTGTGCCCTTTGCATCATGCAAAAATTCAAATGAAATTCAAAAATGGGGAAGCAGAAAGCCCTGAGGAATTAATTCAAATGGCCAGATAAAAATCTTTTTCCAAAAATCATTTGAATATTTGGAAAATTCCTATAAATGATGGTGATCATTTTAAAAGTGGTTTGGTATTTTCCCATGCCCATGGAATATTCTAAAATTCAAATAGTGCTCTGGAAATTAAATTTGACCCCTATTTGATTTGAAATTCAAATGTTTTGAATTTTAAAAATGCTCAAATTCTATATGTGGCTAGCTACTGGTCACCTAGTAATTATAAAAATGTTTGGGCATTTTACAAAATTGCCTAGCTATTTATTTTTAGGCACAACAGAAATACAGAAATTTAAAAAGAAACAAAAAAAGGAAAAGAAGCTTACCAGTAAACCGGCCCAACTCGGGGAGGTGGCCCAGCCCAGGGGCACCACCGTCTTCTTCCCCGAGCCAGGCAGGCAGGGCGCTGCGTGGCGCCCATGCCGGTGTCGCCAGGCCTCCCACGGCTCCCTTCCGTGCTTATCCGGCGCCGTGGAGGCCCTGGAGAAGCCCCTAGCCTTTCCCCCTCCCCTGGACCTCTTCCTCTTCGTCCCCAGCGAGTTTCCGTGAGGTCCCGAGAGACGCCGTCGCCGCCATCAAGCTTCCACGCGGCCACCGAGCTCCAACCGCCGCCCCGTGGTGTCCAGCAACGCCGCAGGCCTCGACTACGACGAACCCCGCCGTCAATTCGGGAAAGGAACCTCCCCAGGCGACGTCCCCTTCAGGTCTTCACCGCCGGTCGCCTTCGTCTCCGGCGACGAATTGCTCTGCGCCTACTCCTTCTCCAGCTTTGCTGCGGTCACCATCGTGTTCGGGTGAGCGTTTTCTTCGAATCCCCTTTTTCCTCTCCTCCTTACGCGCTCTGCATCGTCTTCTCGCTGTCGACAGTGGGCCGGCCGCCGCTGTCTTCGACCTAGCCGTGGCCCGAGGCCCCTCCTCATTGCCCATATGGCATGAACGGGTGCGCGAGGTTGCGGGCTACACGCCCATGCCACCCACGCCACTCCCCGTGCCCGAATCCCAGCTCCGGCGAAGCTCCGGCCATCTCTCCCGCGAGCCCCTAGCCATTAGGGCTAATCACCCAGCTTAACCCCCTAGACACTTACAGGTGGGCCCCTGTTGTCAGCCCCCCTGTGACATCACCCCCACATCAGCATGACGCATTAAAATATTTTCCAGAAATAAAACATTTTTTCCAGAGAATTAAAATAATCCAGAAAAATCCAGAAAATCATTTAAACTTTGGAAATTCATAACTAATTCATATTAACTCCAAATTAAACATATAATATATGAAAAATTATCAGAAAAATACAAGGATTAAGAATATGAAATTTGTTTTCATGTTTGACCATTTTAAAATGGGGGCAACAGTAGCAAATGTGCATATGGCTTATTTGAATTCAAATTTGAAGTTTGAATTTGCAATTCTGTTGCAATACACTTCAATTAAATGGAATTGTCAACACATCAGTACCATGTAAATCATGTTTCCACAACTTATCATGTGCTTGAGCATTGCAATTATATTTATTCCTTGTATGATTGTTTGGTCGATAGACGTGCAACTGGAACCGGAGGCCACCCCCTTCGTTGAAGACCCCCGATACTGAACCTCATCAGCAAGGCAAGCAAACCCCATTGATCATGTCTATAAAATCCTACTTCCCTCTCAGTCTCGCTTATGCATGTTTAGGAGATCATCGAGACACATTCTTTCACATAGTTGAACCCATTCCGATGCATGACCTATCATTTTGTCACCGTATTAAGCAAACCACAATCCTAGCAGATTTAGGAGTTGAATGATGAGCATGTGGGCCCTGCAACTGTTACTGCTTTTGCTGCTTAGTGATACCATGAGGATGTTATGATTGTGAGTCGGGATGGAATGAACCCAGTGATGTAAATGTTATCGTGTTGGTGAATCCACCCTAAACAAAGGTGAACGATGAGGGCTGTGTAGGAGTACACAGTGGGTTGTCTCGTTGAACACTGCCCTAGGCCCCGAGTTCCTGTTTTGTGATCCAAGACAAAGAGTATGAACACATGTAGGGTTTATGGGAGCCCCGTTTGGCCTCTTTACGTACCCGATCCAGTCCAGGAGTCACACTAGATTCGGGCTTTCCATTTGATTTATGTATAGATATGTGGGTGGAACTGTGAGGCAGTGAAACCATCTGTCAAAGGTGGCGTCTCGGTGCCTTACATTATCTGAGTCCGTTTCGTGGAACCGGCCGGACTCTCGAGCGGTGATAAACTCAGGTAGTCGACTCCTGGATTAGAGAAGGTGATGTGAGGGTAGTGCCTTGGTTTCATCCACGTCCGACATCCGCTTGAAGGGTGACAAGAACGAGGCGATAAGTGATGACACGCGTGTGAAGATTTACACCCCTGCAGGGTTAATGAACTATTCGAATAGCCGTGTCCGCGGTTATGGACTACTTGGAAACCTCTACTTGATCATAGACAACTTGAATGGATACTTATAAAACTCGCAAGATAAGCGTGAGTGCTATGGCGTGCTTCCTCGTGGGGAAGTCGAGGAAGTATCCATAGTGGTGTATTGGTTGGAGAAGGTAGTGGAATCGTGTACGCTTCTTACCTCAAGTCTGGTACTCATAGCACGGGACTAGCCAAGTCAAAGCTGGCACTTCTGCATGTTAAACCCCACCTCCTGTACCTTGATACTTGAGCATGAATAGTGTAGTTCTGATGTAAGTCTTGATGAGTATGATTTTGTACTCACGTTTGCTTATTCTATGTTTTAGATGAGAACCCGGACCCCGATGGAGTCACCGACCTGAAGCTCGACGTTGACTAAGTTAGCATAGTCCCAGACAGCAGTCTGGTCCCTCGTGGAAGGGCATGTTTGTTGTGCAAGGCTTCTCTCAGCCATTTGTTAATCTTATCTGTACTCAGACCTAATTTGCTTCCGTTGTATGGTGTAATGTGATCACAGACATGTGATCTTTGTATGCTCTATGTGTATATCTATAAAGAGTACTTTGTAGAGTTATGTGATGATACCTGCTGTTCATACTAGGCATATGTGCTGCGTGTATGGTTATAACATGCATGTCTTAGTATGGGTTTTCGAGACCTTAGTTGTGATCTGGCTGGCGGTCTTTTATACACCAAGTGGCCCTTAGATGTGCGCAGCTTGGGGCATCGCGATGCGATTGCTCGTGACTGTGTCACGTGCACACTTTGTTGTATGATCGAGCCCGCCCTAGACCCCGACTAAGTGATCGGGCTGGAGTAAGTCTATGTAAGAGTTAGGATTCAATCGATAACATGGTTGAGGCGACTTGTCTATGAGTATGGGATTCACCACCCATAAGCATTTAGACTTGTGAGCGGACGATGAGGACCTATCTCAGTTGATCATCCGGCTTGGATGGGATGCCCCTCACGTTCGATGCTTACCGAGAACGTTCTGTGCTTGGCCTTGTCTGCTTAGACAAGTGGGTACGGCTCTCGGCTCTCCATGTGATTGTATCGTGACTGGAATTACATACGCTAACCCCGGGTCCCGACAACGGGCATGCCGGGCACGCAGCTGCCTGGCTGCCTGGAGAAGAAGATAACGGCTCCAGCTGGGCTGGGCCGGCTGGGCCTCGCCTAGGGCGAGAGGTAAGATTCCCTCTCTCTGTCTTTTCCTTTTTCTTTTTATTTCTTCTGTAAATAGGTTGACCGAGCTAATAAAATAGCTAGGTATTTTTATAAATGCCATAATTTTTTATATGGCCTCATAAAAGCTATAGCTAGGCACTTATAAAAATTTTCACTTTTGAAAAGTCAAAACATTTGAATTTTAAATCAAATAGGGGTTTATTTAATTTCCAAAGCACATTTTTGAATTTTTGAATATTCCATGGGCATGGTAAAGAACCCAAACCAGTTTTAAAATGATCAGCATCATTTATAGGAATTTTCCAAATACTCAAATGTTTTTTGGAAAAAGATTTTTATCTGGCCATTTGATTTAAATTTCTCAAGGCTTTTCTTTTCCCCATTTTTGAATTTTCTTTTGAATTTTTGCATGATGCAAAGGCAAAATAAAACCCTAGCACTTACCAATGTTGGGGTTCTGACAACTCGCCCCCACTCAAAAGAATCTCGTCCCAAGATTCAGAAGTCCGCGGGAAGAAGGAGGGGTACTCGGCATGGAGACGGTCTTCTCTTTCCCACGTGGCTTCTCTCTCAGAGTGGTGTGACCATTGCACTTTCAGAAACTTGATCTTCTTTCGGCGAGTGACACGCTCTGCTGAATCGAGAACACGAACGGGGTATTCTCGATAAGAAAGGTCATCTTGGAGATCAAGCGTTTCATGGTCGACTTCGCGGATGGGGTCCTTGAAGCAATGCCTGAGTTGTGACACATGGAATACATCATGTACTCGGGAAAGGTGCGGGGGTAGTTTGAGTTGGTAGGCAACTTCTCCACGTTTAGCAAGAATGCGGAAAGGTCCGATGTAATGTGGGGCCAACTTGCCTTTGATACCGAATCTTTGGGTTCCCTTCAGAGGAGTAACCCGAAGGTAAGCCTTCTCATCCAGATTGTAGCTTTCTTGCCTATGATGACGATCATAGTAGCTTTACTGACGAGACTGGGCTGCTTTCAATTGATCACGAACAATGCGAACTTGCTCTTCTGCTTCCTTGATCATATCCGGTCCAAAGAGTTGTCTTTCACCGGTTTCTGACCAGTTTAGGGGTGTTCGACATCGTCGTCCATATAGGAGTTCAAAAGGAGCCATGTTCAGACTAGATTGAAAACTATTGTTATAAGCAAATTCGGCGAATGGCAGAGACTTCTCCCAATTCTTTCCGAATGAGATAACACAAGCTCTGAGCATGTCTTCAAGAATTTGGTTAACCCTTTCGACTTGACCGCTAGACTGAGGATGGAAAGATGTACTAAAGGAGAGATGAGTTCCCATAGCATTTTGAAAGCTTCCCCATAATCTAGAGGTGAAAAGGCTACCACGATCAGAATTGATTTCCAAAGGAACACCGTGAAGAGACACAATTCTAGAGACGTAAAAGTCCGCTAACTGGCTAGTAGTTATAGACTCGCAAACGGGAAGGAAGTGAGCAACTTTAGAAAGCCTATCTATGACAACGAAGATGCATCGTTTCCTTTCTGGGTTTTTGGAAAGCCGGTGATGAAGTCCATACCGACTTTTTCCCATTTCCACTCGGGAATAGGCAAAGGTTGAAGTGTACCAGCAGGTCTTTGATGTTCTGCCTTAATGCGACGACAAACATCACATTCGGAAACAAATTGAGCAATGTCTCTCTTCATCCTAGTCCACCAAAATCTCTGGCGTAGATCTCGGTACATTTTTGTGCTACCGGGATGAATCGAGAGGGGTGTGTCATGGGCTTCTTTGAGGATGAGTTGCCTTAGTTCCCTATTCTTAGGTACTACCAAACGATTTCCAAAGAATACCGTTCCTTTACTACCTGTGGAGAAACATTTAGCAACTCCGCTAGCAATGTTCTCCTTGATCCGGCGTACACCTCGTGCACGTCTTTGGGCAACTATGATTTGATCCTCAAGGTTTGGTTTCACCACCAAGTTGAAAAGAGATCCACGAGGAACAATCTCGAGATTAAGCTTTCGAAATTCCTCATGAAGAAGTGGTTGATACTGTTGTAACATGAGGTTGTTACAATACGACTTACGACTTAGTGCATCAGCCATGACATTGGCTTTGCCTGGGGTGTAAGAAATTCCTAAGTCATAATCTTTTATCAACTCAATCCAGCGTCTTTGCCTGAGATTAAGATCTGGCTGGGTGAAAACGTATTTGAGGCTTTGGTGGTCGAAATAGATCTCACAACGATTACCAAGGAGGTAATGTCGCCAAGTTGTTAGGGCATGAACTACGGCAGCGAGTTCAAGGTCATGGGTAGGATAGTTCTCTTCATGTGGCCTCAACTGGCGTGAAGCATAAGCTACCACATGTCGATCTTGCAGAAGTATGCATCCTAACCCTTGCCGTGATGCGTCACAATAGATCTCGAAATCCTTTTTGGTGTCTGGAGGCGCAAGTACGGGTGCAGAAGTCAATCTTCTTTTTAGCTCTTGAAAGCTTTCCTCGCACTTGGGAGTCCATAGGAATTTCTTATCTTTCTTGAGGAGTTCTGCAAGAGGCTTTGCAACTTTAGAGAATTTCTCGACGAAGCGACGGCAATAGCTGGCTAGGCCAAGAAAACTCCTAACTTTCTTGACCGATTCAGGTGGAGTCGAGTCAAGGACGGCCTGAACTCTCTCGGGATTCACAGCAATGCCTTTTGCAGAAATCACGTGGCCTAAGTAGGTCACTTCTGGTAGCCAAAATTCACACTTGGAGAATTTAGCATACAGGCGATGCTCTCTAAGTTTCATCAATACCAGCCTTAGGTGTTCGGCATGTTCTTCTTCGTTCTTCAAGTAGATGAGAATGTCATCGAGATAAACCACAACAAATTTATCTAAGTACTCCATGAAGATCGAATTCATCATGCGTGAGAAAGTGGCGGGGGCATTGGTTAAACCAAAGGACATGGCGGTGTACTCGTAAAGACCATAACGAGTAGTAAAAGCCGTTTTTGGAATGTCCTCGTTTCGGATTTTGATTTGATGATAACCTAATCTCAAATCCATCTTGGAGAAGACAGAGGATCCTGCAAGTTGATCATAAAGATCATTGATCCTGGGCAATGGGTACTTGTTCTTTATCGTCGCTAAATTTAGCGGGCGATAGTCTACGCACATCCTTTCTGTTCCATCTTTCTTCGTTACGAACAGAACGGGGCAACCCCATGGCGATGAGCTAGGGCGGATGAAGCCTTTTTCCAACAAAGCTTCCAGTTGGGTTTTAAGCTCAGCTAACTCACGTGGGGCCATTTTGTATGGACGTCTGGAAATTGGTGCGGTTCCTGGGGCAAGATCCACTATGAACTCTACACATCTGTCGGGTGGCTAGGTTTAAGGAGTTTGGTTACTGGATGGTTTTCCTGAGGATGACCATGGTTTACTAGGGGCTACAACAGATATGTCAGAGTAACAAAGTACCCCAACACGATGGTTAGTGTGGTTCTTCTGGCTAGAAGACATCTAAAGTGGGAGGAAGAACTGCAAATGAATCACTATAGGTTTCTAGAACAAAACCTACAATAAACTCTATGGAAGTGTCGGGCATGCCACCTAGAAAACTTCTGGAAGGACACCCGAAAAAGATAGAAGGATTTTGCAAATGCATCAGATTATGTAGAAACCTGGGATGACTCGGACAACATAACGGCTGTAATTGTAAGAAATGTCTTTTCTTGCAATGTATAAACAACACTTACATAATACGATGTAAGAAATCAGCATTACAACAATGCTAGGAAACCGGACACAACTTTCCTACGGCTACAAGGAAGCAAACAACGAGATGTTCTAATCAGACAGAGGTGAGCCTAGTCCTATCTTCCCGTAGAATAAGATGAGGGTGACTCAGAACTCAGAACGATGAGGGTAAGGAGAAAAAAGAAGCCTTACGTTGTTCCCTTATATACGCAGGGTAACTATATAACTATAGCAAGCTAGACTCGACTTCGGCCAAGGCTACTAGTCCTACAGTCAGTCCTGCTCTGATACCAAGTCTGTCGGGACCCGGGGTTAGCGTATGCAAGTCCAGTTAAGACATAGTCATATGGAGAGCCGAGAACCGTACCCACTTGTCTAAGCAGACAGGGCCAAGCACATAACGTTCTCGGAAAGCATCGAACGTGAGGGGCATCCCATCCAGGCCGGATGATCAAATGAAATGGGTCCTCATCGTCCGCACACAAGTCTAAATGATATGGGTGGTGAACTCCCATACTCATAGACAAGTCACCTCAACCATACTATCGATTGTATTATAACCCTTACATAGACTTACTCCAGCCTGATCACTTAGTCGGGGTCTAGGGCGGGCTCGATCATACATCAAAGTGTGCACGAGACGGAGTCTTGAGCAATCGCATCGCGATGCCCCAAGCTGCGCACATCTAAGGGCCACTTTGTGTATAAAAGACCGCCAGCCAGATCACAACTAAGGTCTCGAAAACCCATACAAAGACATGCATGTTATAAACATACACGCATCACACATGTCTAGTATGAACAGCAGGTATCATTGCAATTCTCTACAATGTATACATCTTTATTAATAACTCTTACAGAGTGCACACAGATATCACAAGCATGTGATCCAACATTACAACATACAAGCGGAAGCAAAGTAGGTCTGAGTACAAACAAGTTTAACAAATGGCTTAGAGAAGCCTTATCTAAAAACAAGCCCTCCACGAGGGAACCAGTCGTCTGACTGGGACTACACTAGCTTGGTCTTGGTCTGAGTTTTCATTCTTCGAGCTTCAGGTAGAAGTCACCATCGGGGTCGGTGGGTTCATCTAAAACATAGATTAAGAAAACGTCAGTACAAAATCGTACTCAGCAAGACTTACATAGGAGCTATACTACTCATGCATATGTATCAAGGTAAAGGGAGGTGGGGTTTCACTTGCAGAAGTGCTAGATTTGACTTGGCTAGTCCTGAACTACGAGTACCAGACTTCAGGTAAGAAGCGTACACGAGTCCACTACATCTCTTCAACCAATACACCACTATGGTTACTTCCCCGACTTCCCCACGAGAAGCACACCATAGCACTCACGCTTATCTTGGTGTGTTTTAGAAGTATCCAGTTCAAGTTGTCTAATAATCAAGCTAAGCTTTCCAAGCAGTCCTTAACCGCGGACGCGGCTATTCGAATAGTTTTGTTAACCCTGCAGGGGTGTACCGCTACACACACGTGTCATCATTTACCGCCTTTTGCATGTCACCGTTCAAGAGGTGACAGCGAGGATGCCACCACAACACTTCGCCCACAGCTCCGTTCTAGTCCAGAGAGTCGCCTATCTGAGGGGGATCCGTATGGAAGTCCGGCCGAGGTTCTAGTACAGCCTCAAACGATGTGTGCAGGGTCCCAAGCCGGTCTTGAAAAGCCGTTCATCCACTTCGTAGACCGTGCCACAGCCCTACCAGAACTCCGAACTACCGTGTCAAATTCATGAGACGCTTTTCACTAGCTAGTTTCGGGTCAGCATTAAGCTCTCTAACAGCCCAGAAAGCTTTATGCTCTAATTCTAAAGGCAGATGGCAAGCTTTGCCATATACCATCTTATACGGAGACATGCCCATGGGATTTTTGTATGCCTTTCTATACGCCCACAAGGCATCTCCCAACTTTTTGGACCGGTCCTTTCTAGAACTGTTCACTGTCTTTTGTAAGATCAACTTGATCTCCCTATTTGTGAGCTCAACTTTCCCACTTGTTTGAGGATGGTAAGGTGAAGCAATCCTATGTTTAACATCATACTTTGCTAAAGCTTTTCTAAAAGCACCATGTATAAAATGTGATCCTCCGTCGATCATGAGGTATCTTGGTACACCAAACCGAGGAAAGATCACATCTTTGAGCATCTTGAAAGATGTCTTATGATCAACACTCTAATTGGGGATTGCCTCAACCCACTTGGTTACATAATCAACCGCTACTATAATGTGAGTGTACTTGTGCGAAGAAGGAAAGGGACCCATAAAATCAAAACCCCAGCAATCAAAATGCTCAATCACTAGAGATTAATTCATAGGCATCTGGTTTCTCCTACTAATGTTACCAACTCTCTGACACTTATCACAGGATAAAACATATTTTCTAGCATCTTTCAAGAGAGTAGGCCAATAAAAACCTGATTGGAGAACCTTGTGTGCGGTCTGATATGTCACAAACATATCTATAACTTTGCTTGCTCCATACATGTTTCGTGTGATATTGCTATGTTTTAGATACACTTTCATACACTTTTGATCATATTTGGACTAACTTATTAACTCAGTGCACCCCAGTGCCAGTTCCTGTTTTCTGCTGTTTTTCTATTTCAGGTTTCCCCCGTATTAAAAATGCTCCAAAAATTCCAAAAAAATACAATAAAATAATCAGCGTACTGGAAGCTTCCGGAATCACCAAGGTGGGGCCAGAGGGCCACCACCAGGGTCCCAGGCGTCCTCCCGGCGCGCCCTAGGGTTGGGTCGCGCCAAGGGGCTTCCTGGACCCCTGGTGCCACCCTGGCTGCCCCCCTTTGCCTATATATTATCCGTGACAGGAAACCTCGAAAGATAGAACCCTTTTTCGCGATCTCGCCTCTGTTCCGCCGCCGCCGCGCTTCCAAGATCGGGAGCGCCAGCAGACCTCTTCCCGGCACCCTGCCAAAGGGAAGATTGACCTCCGGGAGCCTCTCCTCCACCATGGACGCTTCCCGGATGATCCGTGAGTAGTCTACCTTGGACCATAAGTCTGTGATCAGTAGCTATGTGATGTTCTCCTCCCCTCTTTGTTCTTCATGGATTAGACCTTGTGAGCTGCCCTACATGATCAAGGCACATATGTACTTATTTATGTTGTTTCTATGGTTAGTTTGCTAGGATCTGATGAATTATGAGACCATGTTCAGTTTGTAATTGAGTAATATATTTGGTTACTATCTTTTATATTTTTTTTCTTGAGTAATTCTTGCATGTTCTTTGTTGTTGTTTATTGCTTTGGCCAAGTAGTATGTAGTGACTCCAAGAGGGAACGCTATTCTCGATTATGGGTTCATGTCCCCCGATGACTAGCTTGAGTGACAGAAACATGAGTCTAGGGGATGTGTTGTTTCCACAAGGGGGAAAACAACGGTGCTTGTAACCGCGGTTGCAAGGATTTTTTACATTACGCAAAGTTCTTTTAATGCACTTGTCTGTTGCTTTCGATTTACACTTTGGGTGGGGCTCGCAACTTAATACCAGCGAGATGTTCTTGATAGATATCTCAAGGTGGATGATTAGTAGTAGATGCAGTTGGATTTCGGTCTTCTTATTTTGGCGTACCGCCCATGCTTTTGAGCCTATTCCTTTATTTGTAGCATAGTTAGCATTCCGGTGCGTTTTTAATCCTGCCAATTTCCTAGCTGTGATTTGTTTACCTCGTGTAGCAGTTTTATCGTCTTTTGGGAGAGAGGAATCATTAGTGAACATCACGGGACCCCGGTCCATATTCTCATCACTGTTTACACGCTCAATTTATTTCCTTCTTTTACTTTCTAGTTGCAATTATTACAATGCTTTATCCCTTGCGTTTGATCCTTTGTAAACAAAAAGGTCAGGGAGATTGACAACCTCTCTGAACATCGTTGGGAGCAAAGTTATTTGTGTCCGTGCGCAGGTCCACGTCAACCGCCTAATTTCTAGCACCGTTGTCACCTACTTGTCGCTTTCGGAGTCCTACGGGAGACAAACCCTATCCTCTACATAGGATAAATTTGCTGCTATCCTACATCTCACCTTTCACTTGGGGTAACCAACGAAGGGTGAGAAGCCATTATCATCTTTCGCACATCGCGGTCCTCTCACCGGCATGATGTCCTCCATAGGGACTGTCGTGGAAATTACTCAAAATATCCTTTTTCTCATGCTCCGGTATGCATATTCTTATGATCCCGTCTGCACATTCTCTGAAAAGGTGTGGATCATCCCAAAAGTAATACCTAAAATCGTGGAAGAATTTCTTCCTTTGATGAAATGTTAAACCTAGAGGTAGAAACTTGGTGACAATAAAGTTAGCATAATCTGCAAACCAAGGATCAGAAATAGATTGTATTCTCAAAATAGCTAATTGTTCATCAGGAAAACTATCATTAACAGGAATAGGATCATGTGGTATGTTTTCTATCCTAGAGAGGTTGTCCGCTACAGGATTGTCCGCTCCTTTTTTGTCAACAATCTGCAAATCAAATTCTTGAAGAAGAAGAAGAACCCATCTGATAAGCCTAGGTTTAGCATCCTTCTTCTCCATAAGGTACTTAATAGCAGCATGGCCAGTATGAATAATGAATTTGGAGTCAACAATGTAAGGTCTAAATTTATCATAAGCAAATACTACTGCTAAAAATTCCTTTTCAGTAGTAGCATAATTCTTCTGAGCACTATCAAGGGTCTTACTAGCATAATGTATAACATTTAATTTCTTATCGACCCTTTTTCCTAACATAGCTCCAACAACAATTTCACTAGCATCACACATAATTTCAAAAGGTAAATTCCAATCAGGTGGTTGTACTGTAGGAGCAGTTATTAAAGCTTTCTTAAGAACTTCGAAGGCTTCCTTACAACCTTCATCAAACACAAAAGGAATATACTTCTGGAGAAGATTAGTGAGGGGTCTTGAAGTCTTAGAAAAGTCTCTAATAAATCTTCTATAGGAACCAGCATGACCTAGGAAACTACGAATACCTTTGATGTCCCTTGGATAGGGCATCTTCTCAATTTCTTCGATCTTCGCTCGGTCTACCTCGATTCCCCTCTCGAAAATCTTATGGCCAAGAACAATTCCCTCGTTTACCATGAAGTGGCACTTCTCCCAGTTGATTACCAAGTTTGTCTCCTCACATCTCTGCAAAACTTTATTAAGGTTGTGGAGACAATGGTCAAAAGAGGTTCCATAGATGGAGAAATCGTCCATGAAGACCTCAAAAATTTCTTCACAAAAACCATGAAATATAGAAGACATACACCTTTGAAAAGTAGCACGGGCATTGCATAAAACGAAAGGCATACGTCTATAAGCATAAGTACCAAAAGGACAAGTAAAATTGGTCTTTCTTGATCGGCAGTGTTAACATTAATTTGAGAGAAGCCAGAATATCCATCAAGATAACAAAAGTGGGTGTTTTTGGATAACCTTTCAAGCATTTGGTCGATGAACGGCAACGGATAGTGGTCTTTTCTCGTCGCCTTGTTCAACTTCCTGTAATCAATACACATTCTATATCCAATAATAATTCTCTGAGGGATTAGTTCATTCTTATCATTAGGAACAACAGTTGTGCCCCCTTTCTTGGGAACACAATGCACGGGGCTTACCCACTTACTATCAGCTATAGGCTAGATGATACCTGCGGCTAGAAGCTTGCGGATCTATGTCCTCACAACATCCTTCATCTTCCAATTCAACCTTCGTTGATGATCAACAACTGGTTTAGCATCGGGCTCGAGATTGATAGTATGTTGAAAAATAGATGGACTAATTCCCTTGAGGGCATCAAGGGTATATCCAATAGCTCCTTGGTGTCTACGAAGGGTTTCCAATAATCGCTCTTCTTCATATCCTGAAAGGTTAGAATTGGTAATAACAGGATACTTTCTTTTCATCTAAATAAGCATACTTGAGCGTATCGAGAAGAGGCTTGAGATCGAACACCGGGTCTTCTTTGGGTTGTGATAAAATTCCTAAAGGTTCAACCGGAAGATTGTGATTCAGGGTAGCCGGCTGCCTCAAGAAGGCTTCATCTAATTCATTTCTTTCCTGCATATGCATATCATTCTCGTGGTCCTCCATATATTGCTGCAGAGGATCGTTAGGAAGAATAGAAATAGAAGGAATATCTTCAATAATTTTATCATTACTAGGTAAATTAGTACCACGAGTTTTCTTGGAAAATTTAGAGAAGTTAAATTCATATGGCTCACCATTGAATTTAATGGATACTTTACCTTTCCTGCAATCGATAATAGCTCCACAAGTCTTGAGAAAAGGTCTACCAAAGATAATAGGGCAAAAACTATCTTGCACTGAACCAAGTACTAGAAAGTCGGTAGGATATTTTACCTTTCCACATAAGACTTCAACATCTCTCACAATTCCAATAGGAGAGATCGTTTCCCTGTTTGCTAGATAAATAGTAACATCAACCTCTTCAAGTTCACGAGGTGAAATCTCACCCATGATCTCCTGATAGAGTGAATAAGAAATAGCACTAGCACTCGATCCCAAATCACATAGCCCATAATAATTATGATCTCCTACTTTAACAGATACCACTGGAGTACCTGAAATTGGGCCTTTATTCTTGGTTGTGACAAGGTTAGTGGAAACAACACAAAAAATTATATTGGAATCTAAAACATCATCAGTAACAAGGTCTTTAACTAATGCAACTGGAGGATCGACCTTGATCTGGTCCTCGGGTTCAACAGTTCTTTTCTCACTTTTGTTTAATATGCCTGTCAGAAAAGAATGCTCCCTCATCCTTGCAGGAAAATGGGTTTTTTCATATATAACTGCAGGCAAAATAGGTTCAGCAACATGAATATCAACGGGTAAATACTTAACGGGCTTATGATGCTGATCCTCCTTCTTGTTAGAGGAATCAATATGAGAGGAATCCAGACCAATCTTAGCACAAAAGTTATTGAAGTAATCAGAGTCTACATAGCTCTTAATGTAATCATGCTCATAATTTATAACGGGTTCAATACCTTTATCAATCTCCCAATCTTCAGTGTTCTTCTGGATCCTTTCCATAAGATCCCATCTTTCTTCAACGCTTCTGGTGCAGAATACCCCCACTAGAGGAGGCATCGAGCATCTCTTTATCTTGACGAGAAAGCCTTGCATAAAAATTTGTAAGAATAATTTCCTTGGGGAGCTCATGATTGGGAAATTTGAGAATTAGGGACTTCAATCTCCCCCAAGCTTGAGCGATGCTTTCTCCATCACGAGACCAAAAGTTATAGATATATTTCCTGTCTCGATGTATTTCATGAAGAGGATAAAACTTTGCATAAAAGAGAGGCATAAGTTCTTGCCAAATTAGTAAATGAGAGTTATCAAGAAGCCTATACCAATCCAAGGCCTTATCTTTTAATGATAGAGGAAATAGTTTTCTCATAAAAAAGTCCATCGATATGCCTGCAAGCTAAAATAAGGAGCATAGTTGTGAAAGATATAGCAAGTGTTCACATGGGTGTCTATCTCCTGCATATCGATTAGCAATAACACAATCAATAATACCAGTTGGTATTTTAAAGGGCACAATTTCAGTAGGTGGGGGAGCCTTCTCCACCACAGTAATGGCGGGGCGGTTCCCCGTAAGCAGAGTACCAAGAGCAGAGTTTTCCATAAGGACTAATAGTAGCAACAACAAAATAAAATCAGCACTTACAACATAAAGTTTCCTTACCAATTTCACTTAGCAATAGCGCTACGCTCCCAGGCAACAACGCCAGAAAATGGTCTTGATGACCCACAAGTGTAGGGATCTATCGTAGCCTTTTTGATAAGTAAGAGTGTTGAACCCAACGAGGAGAAAAAGGTATTGATAGGTGAACTTGAGATAGGAATAGCTGCAAGTACTGAAGGGTAAATTTTTATGGGTTTTCTGGTATAAGAAATAATAAGATAGAAGCAAATAAGGTAAATTGTAGTAAGGTTCAGCAAGGTGGCCCACTCCTTTTGTGCAAAGGACAAGCCAAATGATCTAAACTTATAAAGACTAAAACGTTAATGAGGACACACGGGAGAAATAGTCATGTGCCTTCGCCATATCCCGTACCGGTACTATGTTTTGTATTGATAAGTGTTGTGTGGGTGTACCTATGCTATTGCACTTTCTAGACTAAGATAAGCACACTCTTATGATTAAAACTCTTGCAAGCATCCGCAAATACAAGAGAGAAATTAAGGATAAACTTTAGGGCCCAACAATCCCTCGTGCAAAAGTGTGTGAACTGGGGTTCAGGCTTCTGTCACTCCGGCAACCCACCATAAGCATACTTTATACACAATGCATTCCCCTAGGTCCTTAAAAAGGCGAAGTGTTGTGTAGTCGACGTTCACACAACACCACTAGAAGAATAACACCACAACTAAAATATCAAACAAAACATATTACTTCAACATCATATGACTACTAACAACTAGATTTATCCCATGTCCTCATGAACTAAAGGAACTACTCACAAGACATAAAAGAGATCATGATTAGTGGTGATAAATAAGTGATAAATAATCGTGTCATAACAATAATCCTCCAACAAAGCTCAATAGCATTCACCACAAAGAGTAATCAACACCGGTAGAGTAGAGGGGATCGATATTACGGGTTACAACTTGGATTGCAATGATGAGATGAGATGAGATGGGATGAAGATGGAGATGGTGCTGATGGTGAGGATGATGTTGATGATGATCTCAATGATGCCTGTGACGATGGTGATGACGATGAGGACAATCTTGCCCTCTGGGAGGAGTTCTCCCTGGCGGAATTGATGGCACTAAAGTAGTGCTCCTCGTTGGCTACCCCAAGTGGAAGGTTGAGATGTAGCATAACAGTAATTTCCCCTAACATAAAGGATATGATTATGTATCCAGTAGGACTCCAACAAGGACAAGTAGGTGACAACGACGCTAGAAATTACTTGATAGCGCGAGAATTGACGTGGACCTGCACACAACAATAGATAACTTCGCTCCAACGAGTACAGAGAGGTTGTAAATCTCTCCGGCCTTGTTGTTTATAAAGGGTCAAACGCAAGGGTAGATAGTAGTGATAACTGAGACAGAAAGTAACAGTGGTAAATAAATTGAGGGTGTAAACAGTGGTGAAAATACGGACCGAGTCTCATGAAGTTCACAAGTGATGCCTCTCTCCCAAAAGACGATAAACAGCTACGCGAGGTGAACAAATTACAGCTGGGCAATTGGTAGGATTGAAAACGCACTGCAATGCTAACTATGCTAAAAAAGAAAGGAAGAGGCTCAAAAGCATGGGCAGTACACCAAGACGAGTAGACCGAAATCCATCTGCATCTACTCACTAATCATCCGCCTTGAGATATCTATCCAGAACATCTCGCTGGTATTAAGTTGCGAGCCCCACCCAAAGTGTAAACCCAAAGCAACAGACAACTGCATTAAAAGAACTTTGCGTAAAGTAAACAATCCTTGCACCCGCAAGTACAAGCACCGTTGTTTTCCCCTGGCGGCAACAACGCATCCCCTAGACTCATGTTTCTGTCACTCAAGCTAGTCATTGGGGGGCATGAACCCACAATCATGCATAACACTCCCTCTTGGAGTTACGATCCATCACTTGCCCAAAGTGATAAAAAGCAACGGAGAACATGCAAGAATTACTCAAGAACATAAATATAAAAGGAGAAGAACCAAATATATTACTCATCACAATCTTAACATAATCTCATAATCCATCAGATCCCAGGAAACTCCACATAGCAACAACACGACAATTACATATGTGACTTGATCATGTAGGGCATCTCACAAGGTCTAAACATTGAAGAACAAAGAAGGAGAGAAGACATCACATAGCTACTGATCATGGATGCATGGTTCAAGGTGGACTCCTCACGTCTCATCCGGGAAGCGTCCATGGTGGTGGAGAAGCTCCTGGAGGTCAATCCTCCCTCCGGCAGGGTGCCAGGATAGAGTCTCCTGGCAGCCCCGATCTTGGAAGCGCGTGATACGTCCAAAATGTATCTATAAATTCTGCTTGCTCCATGCATGTTTTGTGTGATATTGCTATGTTTTAGATACACTTTCATACACTTTTGATCATATTTGTACTAACCTATTAACTCAGTGCACCCCAGTGCCAGTTTATGTTTTCTACTATTTTTGTATTTCAGGTTTTCCCATTATTAAAAGTGCTCAGAAATTTCCGGGAAAAATATATAAAAAATCAGCATTCCAGAAGCTTCCTTACGCCCGAAGGGGGCCCAGAGGGGCCCCACCTTCTGCCTAGGCGGCCAGTGGGCGCGGCCTAGGGGGTGGCCGCGCCGGGAGGCCGCCTAGACTCCTGGTGGCCCCCCTGGCTGCCCCCTTGCCCTTATTTTTACTCGCGACGCGAAAAACCTGATTCCAGACTTATTTTCTCCAGAAGCAATTCGGATCTCCGCCGCCGTCGCCAACAAGCTTCGGGGGACCAGGATTCCTGTGCCGGCACCCTGCCGGGACGGGGAAGTGCCCCCGGATTCATCTCCATCGACGTTTCTTCCTCCCTCCATGATGCGGGCGTAGTTCCTCGTCGGGGCTGAGGTTTATACCAGTAGCTATGTGGTCTTCTCTCTCTCCCATGATGTGATCTTGATTGTGTTCATAGGCTATGTTAATATAGGATGATCCTATGATGTTTCCCCTTCTTCTATGTATTGGATTGATGTACTCACTTGATCTTATCTAGTATAATCCCCAAGACCATGGTGACAACGGTCTATGGGACATGGGTTAGAAGAATATTTTCATGAGTGATTTCCTCTTTTGTGTGTGGACTGAAGATTGAGAGTCTCTTGGTGCTTGTCTTTGACTATCCTTTAGATATGTTGTGGTGATTGTGGTACTCTCTTTGGATGGCCGCGGTGACATTGGGAAATCCATAGATGGGAACTATGAACTCTGAGGTGTGCTTTTGTAGCCCTACACAATTCTCTTCCTCTCTTGACCACAAAGGAATGACCTCCGAGTATGTCTCCATTGCATGTTTTATGGGGAATATCATGTGATTAGACTATGTTAATGTTGTTGAGAGTTGCCACTAGTGAAAGTATGAAGCCTAGGCCTTGTTTCCACCATTGCAATACCGTTTGTGCTCACGTTTACCACTTGTTTGCTTGCTGCACTTTTTATTACAGATTTATATTACTTTGTTTTCCCACACCTATCACCCATATTTTACCATCTCTTCGCCGAACTAGTGCACCTATACAACTCCTAGTTGTATTAGGTGTGTTGGGGACACAAGAGACTTCTTGTATCTTAATTGCGGGGTTGCTTGAGAGAGACCATCTTCAACCTCTACTTCCCTGAGTTCGATAAACCTTAGGTCATCCACTTGAGGGAAATTGCTGCTGTCCTACAAACCTCTGCGCTTGGAGGCCCAACATAGTCTATAAGAATAGAAGCGTGCGTAGACATCAAGCTATTTCTGGCGCCGTTTCCGGGGAGGTAAGTGTTGAAGGTATATCTTTAGATCTTTCAATTAAATATTTTTGTTTCCTGTTTTTATTTTCACTAGTTATGTTTATGGAAAACTGCTCTCTTAGTTCGCTGCTTGGGGGAGGCCGCTTTGCCACACCTGTGGTAGAGAAGTATCCGCCACCTACTGAATGTATCCTGTTCCAAATTCCACTTGGGATAATTGAAATAATTAGGAATGATTGTTATGATGGGACAGGACTTTGCGAGTTGTTTAAGATTTCAGGTTTGACAAGAGATGGAGTCATGAAGAAATTATTTGCCTTGTCACTGAAAGGAAAAGCATTGGAATAGTATAGGCTACTAGATGATTCTCACCTGTTGGACTGGGAAGAGATCCAGTCTCTCTTTTACTCCAAGTTTTATCCTCTTCATGAAGTCCATGAGAATAGGAATTATGTTTATAATTTCTATCCTCATGACGGAGAGAGCATAGCTCAATCTTGGGGGAGACTGAACACTTTAATGCTTAAATGTCCTAACCATGGGCTCCCCAAAGATATCATTATTACTAATTTTTATGCAAGGCTCTCTCGACAGGATAAAGACTTGCTCGATGCTTCCTCTATGGGTTCTTTCACAAACGAAAAGATCGATGCTAAATGGGAACTCCTTGAAAGAATTCAGCGCAACACTGAAGATTAGTAGATCAAAAAATGTAAAGAGTCAGGTATAATTTATGAGTATGATTGCACTAAGTCCTTTGTTGAAACTGCAAGTTTTAATAAGTTTAGTGCTAAGTTTGGGCTTCATTCTCAACTCCTTGTTGATTTCCTCAAATCTTTTGCTTCACATCTTAATATGCCTAAGGAGGATTGGATCAAGCATCATGAACCTTTTAAAGAGATTTGCAAAGAAAATAAAATTGTTCATGATGATTGCAACATGCATGATCCAATTCCTGAAAATGAAGTTTTATATAAGCATGTTAATTTTTGTGGAGTGGATAGACCTTGTGAAAGGCCTATGATTGAAGAAGAGAAGTATTGTAAGCAAGATAAGCATGAACGAACAATCACTTGGGTCAAAGATTTAAATGAAATTGCTAGAGAATTGTGTGACCTTTATCCTTTTACTTTTGAACTTTGTGGTATAGAGGGTCACTTTAATTTTCAATGCATGAACTTTGAAAACATAATTGTTAACCAGTTGTGTGATAACATGATCACCCCTGATCTTTATGATGAACTTATGTTATTTTTTATGTGTGAAGAGTTATCAGAAAAGACTTCTTGGCTAGATGTTAATGCCTTAGGAATAAACAACACTTTGCAGAATTGCCATCTCTATTGTGTTGTTAATTTCCATGAAAATGATTACATAAGTAAGATTAGAAAGGAGGGAACTTTGCCAAAGTATAAAAATGTCTCTTATATTTCTACTAATAAAAAGGAGAGTTTCTCCCAAGTTTCCCCTATTGTTTCTAATGATAAACCAGGATATATGGAGACACTTCATCTCCAACCACTCCCTCCTAAGGTGAAGAAGAATAAAAAGAAGAGGAGGAGGAAGAGGAGCAAGAAGGAAGAAGAATGGGTATCAACCTGGCCTGAGCATATTCCTCGCATCAATTTTTATCCTAACGGACATAAATTTATGGAGGATGGTGAGCTTGATTGCATTCATTATTATCCTGATGTTAAGTCCGTAGGCACTATTGAAGATGATTTTTATTATGATATGCATGTTACTTATTGTGATTTGGAAGATAATGATAATGCCACTTATGATCTTGAAAATCTTTTTGGTGCCAACTCTGAAAATGATGATATAGAAAGCTCTGAGCTTGGGGATGATAGGATTGCAAGTCCTTTACCCATTAGTGATGTGGTAATTGAAAATTCATTTGCTAGTAAGAATAAAGACAACATGTTTACAAATATAGTTGCTAGCAATGATAATGCTCTTCTCTACTATGACGATGTTATAACTCCTATCTATAGTGATTGTAAAGGTACCTATGACATAAGGATAAATTATCCTTATGAAACTTGTCATAATCATGGAGGGGATTACTCCCTTGCTGAACACCATCTTCCTAATACACAATTAATTTATAGTGTTTAAGTTGTTTATGATAGTCCTACTCCCACTATTACCAATGAGAAAGATTATGCTTATGTGGAGAGTAAGAGTACCTTTTTGCATGTGGATCATGGTAACAATGCTTTATGTGATACTTATATTGTTGAGTTTATTCATGATCCCGCTGAAAATTATTATGAGAAGGGAACACATGCTTATAGATATTTCAATAATATCAAGTTCCCTCTCTTTATGTTGAAGGTTTTGAAGCTGCACTTGTTTTGCCTTCCTATGCTTATTGCTTTGTGCTTCAATGAATTATTCTATTGCAATATGCCTATGCATAGGAAGTGGGTTAGGCTTAAATGTGTTTCATATTTTCTTCTTGATACTCTCTTTTGCTTCAAAACTCTTATTCTTGTGAGAGCATCTTCTATAATCTTCATGCCTAGCTTAAAGGCATAGAAGAAAGCGCTTTCGGGAGGCAGCCCGTAACGAATTTAGGTTTTCCTTTTTGTTTTTCTTCTGTTTTTAGTGGTCTTGATGATTGTTACTACTGTAGCAACATCATTGTATCTTTAATTTTCAAGCTTTGTGCCAATTATTGCCTCATATGACATGGGAAGTGAAAGTTGTGACATGCTGTCCAGAAAACAGATTCTGTCCTCGTGACGGGAAAAATCACAGAAAAATCCCAGTTCATATTTTTGAGCTGAAATGTTTACACAGCATGCTCTATACAATTACAGAACTTTCGTATGTTCTGAGTTTTTTTATTTTATTTGCATAAGTATCCCTAAAAAATTATTTACTATCTGCTGGTCTGTTTTCACAGATTCTGTCCTGTTTTTCCTTTTCTTTGTTTTGCAAACCTTAAGCTTGCTTTTTCTTTGAAAAAACTTTTGGGCAGTCTTTATAAACAGTAGCTCTTCAAGAATATCCTTATTTTCAGTAGAGGATTTTTTTTTTTATTATGGGTACTAACCTCGCTAATCAGATTATGATGAGTTATGTATGAAGGGAGTTTTCAAGTGTGCGAGGGAAGATGATGAAAGAAAATTCAGGAGTGTGAAGTGCTCAAGCTTGGGGATGCACCCATGCATACCCAAGAAATATTCAAGGAGACTCAAGCGTCTAAGCTTGGGGATGCCCCTGTGCATCCCCTTCGCCATCAACAATTATCAGTTCGTCTCTCGTCTCACTATATTTTTATCACTTCATGCGTTATGTGCTATGCTTGGAGCGTCTCGCTCTTAGGTTTTATTTTTAGTTTTCTTTAGCTTTGCTTGCTGTTCATACAAGTTAGAAACCAGCATTCTTTGTGTGGGGGAGAAACACGCTCCACTTTCAAAATCTAGAACACAACATAGGATTTTTCAAGCTTATCTTTGCTCTGTGTGTTCTTTATCTTTTTCATGGCTACTGTCATATTTAGCTCTTAGTTTCCATGCTTATCTTTTTAAAGAGATTTTGTTTAGTTTGTTGATGGAAATCTCTTGAGTTTTCATGTTTATCTTGTTTAGAGAGTTTGCCTGTTGCACTGAGTTTTGTGTCTTGACTTGAAGTAGGTAATTGAGGTTGCTATTCTTTTGTAGTAGTAACTTGCCATAGTTTTGAGGTATTGTTTTGAGTAATGTTTGGACTTTTGGTGTCAAGATCTTTAGCCTATTAGTGATAGATGTCGTATTTTGGGCAATCCGTGTTTATTTTCAAAACTTTCAAAATTATTTGAGAACTTTAGCTACTAGATGGATCACTACTCTTCTGAGGGGTCGAATATTAGAGTACACTCACGTACCATGAGTCGAGGATGCGCAAGGATAACTAAACCCCCATACACTCCTCCTCGGGGTACTTGTCTCTTTGTGAAACCTCCTTATTAGATTGAGAATTACCGATAATAAGTGCATGAGTTTTTCGTACTAATGTGAGTATTGGAAAGTTGACACTTCCACCTTCCCATATTTTTCTAGCCTCTCCTGTGCCGTGCGTTGCTTTCTTCTCACTCCGAGAGTTGGCGTCCACCTTCGCCGGTACATCCAAACCCTTGGAACGATACGCTCTGTCATCATAAACCTCCTTATATCCTTCCTCAAAACAGCCACCATACCTACCTACCAAGGGATTTCCATAGCCTTTCCGAGATATATTGCCATGTTATAACCCTCAACTTTAGGGGATCGAGATAGTCTTCGCGGGCAAGATAACCCAATTTATTGATTCGACACTTCGGGACACAAAGAATACATACAGGCTTGCACAAAGGTATTAGTAGCAACTGTGATATGGTAGTGGTGGTAATGATAATAGTGGTGATAGTGATAATGGAACAACAAAGGTAAACAACTAGTAACCAACAGAAGGAAAACACCGTAGGCTAGGGAGATGGATGGTTGGGTGCTGCTTGGATGAGAACGAACATGTAATAGATTCTAACACGGGCAAGGCTCACAGAAAAGAAAGGATCATCTAGGCAAATATCAAACATCTGGCATGTATCCCAAGGTAGTTGTACGTGCTTGCAATAAGAACTTTGCACAACATCTTTTGTCCTACCCTCCCGCTACAAACGGGTCCAAAAGGAACTTAGGGAGATTAAGGTACTCCTGTCAAAGAGCACCGGAACAAAGCATTAACACTTCATGGATACACGGAATCCTCAAATTATAGTCCATCCCCTTTGGTGTCCCAAGCTGTCACCATTGGGATCGCCGGTTCCGGACTATAATAGGTGCATACAACTCATAGGTATAATCAAGAACACCACAAACTCAAGAAACAAAAGGGTGATCAGATCTGAAATCATGGCACTCGGGCCCAAAGTGACAAGCATTAAGAACAACAAGTTGTAACAGAGATGATAAACACCAAGTAGATGATAGGCAACATGCCCCCAACAATATGATTGAACTATTACATGATCTAACTCATCCAATCCCTACCATCCCCTTTGCCTACAGCAAGGAATTACTCACACATGAGAGGAGAAGTCATGGAGGGGTGATGGAGAGGCGATGATGATGACGATGGCGATGATTTTCCCCTCACCGGAGGCCAATTCAGCCTCCAGATTAGCTCTCCGAGGAAGAACAGAGGGTTGCGGCGGCTCCGCGACGTAGATTGGAAAAGAGACTCCTGTTTCGGGGTTTCTGCGTCGGGAGAATAAATAGGGGCCAAGGTAGGTCACCAGGGGGTGCGGGACCTAGCCAGGAGGGCAGGTGGCGCGGCCAGGAGCTGGGCCGCGCCAGGCACCCTCCTGGCTGCCCTGTGGCCCCCCTTTGGCTTGATGGAAGCTTCCGGAACGCTGATTTTTTATATATTTTTTTGGGATTTTTCCAGCGTACCTAAATATCCAGAAACCTGCACAAAAGAAAACAACACTGGTAGCTCTGCTGAAAACAGCGTTAGTCCGTGTTAGTTTTGTTCAAATAATGCAAGAATGAAGGCAAAACAATAGCAAAAGTGTTTGGAAAAGTAGATACGTTTAGGACGTATCAACTCCCCCAAGCTTAGCTATTGCTTATCCTCAAGCAATTCAGTTCAACGAACTGGACGCGACAAAGAAAACTTTGACAAACTCTTTTGCTTCATTAGATGTATATAATCATGTACTACAAAAGAGTTTAGCAAGTTTTGACACCATGCTACAAGGACAATGCACGAAGCAATTCTTCTTTCATGTAATCAGTCACAAACAAACAAAAAGTAAATAATATGCTGCTGAAAATCAATCTAAGATCACAATGCACATAGCATGAACATATCAGAGTGGTATCTCGCTAGCCTCCATGAGTGAAGCAAAACATAAATGCAGAAACTCCTCCGGAGTTTTAGAGGAGACTAGAACTCATAACTCAAAGTAAGAAACATCACAAGCATGCAGAAGACAATGTGGTACTTTGCGACAATGCATGTTACACTAAGAATAACAATTATGCTCTCATAGTTGGTGCTTTGGAGAAAGGAAGGTGGAGACTCTCGAACCGTGGCGTTTGATGGCAAGGTTGAAAACCCTTGAAAGGAAGCAAAGACTAAACATGTGCCAGAGCTCTTGGTTTTGAAAACAGAGATAAAACTCTTTTGAGAGGTGCAACTTTCCAGTCAACGGTGAACGGTAAAGGTCTCTCAATATCTCCCATGCCAACCATATTAATGCCTTTTGCTTACACATGTTCCCTTATCCATAAATCCTTTGATGGTCTACGAAACCTTTTATTTTGCCTCAAGGATGGAAGGAGGATATCGTTCCATCTATCATAAGCAGCATTTGGTCCATTTCACTCCATCATCAAGTATGGGGGGGTGTAACTCTCATTTATATTTTTTATTGACTAGTTAAAACTTCGGTCAAAATATTTTTGGCATGAAAGATACTGATTTTCCCTCACCGCACCATGAGCTTGTACGGTTACAAAGGGAAAGCTTTTGAATAAATTTCGAGATGGCATAAGAAAGTCTAAGTTAGGAGTGGCCGGTAAATACCACATATAGGTAGGTATGGTGGACTCAAATGGAACAACTGGGTTTAGAAAGGTGATTGTGGAAGCACAAGCAGAATTCCGCTTGGTGCTGGAGGAAGGCTAGAAAAAAGACGGGGAAGCGACCAACTAGAGAGCATAACAGTCATAATCATGCAGAGCGACAAAGCAACATTGAATGGGGCATGAAAGTGATATAATTGACCCTGAAGTAAAAATATCATCAAGGCAGAACATACTTTTTAGTCTTTAACATGCGTGAACATGTGCCAAGTCAATCCAATAATCCCCCGGAGGGAAATACCACTTCAATATGCCACACCATGAACAATGCAATGCATGTTAATCATCTCAAGCAACACATTATAAACTCTAGCTATTTGAGACTAACCACAAAGAAAGCAAGAACCACTGGGAAAGCATTGTAAACATAGCACTATGTCGCTACAAGCTGGTCTCTAATCATAAGTACAGGCATATGTACAAAAGTAGAAACAAAAAGAGTTCATACCGGCTTTCCTTGTTGCATTCCTTCCGTCGATCTTCGTCATTACTGCCTTGTCACTTGCACGATCGAACGTAGGAAATTATAATCATCACGGACTCGAGCTGAACTCTGAAAACAAAGCAAACTAAAGAGCAAAGGAAACATATTTTTGGGTTTTTTAAAGTTTAACGAAAACAAAAGAAAAGAGAAATCTTTTTGGGTTTTTTTTTGCAAACTAGAAGGACAAAGAAGAACAGGAAAAAACTTGCAAAAAGATAAAAGCGAACCAACGGTAGATACAAAAGAAAGGGGAGGAGAGCACGTACTCCCCCAAGCTTAGGCTTTTGACCTAAGTTGGGCTCTTCTACTGCGGTCCCGCAGAGCTTCCTGCTCCGGGGTAATGGTAATCCCACGGGTTTTATGAGCCCTCCGGTGCATACAGTGAATTCCTCGGATCCTCCCACATGGAAGAGGAAGGTCCCGCCCCCCATCCAGAGGAAGACCCTTCACCCCAGGGGGTGACGGTCTCCTCCTGAACTGGTGGATATACCACGTGCTCCTCCTCGTCTGGCTCGACCCCCTCCGTGGGGTCGTGAAACTGGTATCTCCCCGTGATCTCATCAAACTCGGCCACTGAAAAACAAAATCCGTTCCTGCGAGAAAAATCAAACACAAGTGGTGCAGGTAGACGGACAGCGCGTTCCACACCGTCTTCCAATCGCAAAACATAACCAAGTGCATAGCGGTCAGAGGCCTTAGTAACAAAGAAATGCCTCTTCATGGCAGCCAAGTCAAGGCTAACAAAAGGAAAGACTGTATCATCTGGGCACGGTTCTCCTTGGAGAAACTGCAAAAGAAGTGTGGCATAGACGCCACCAAAGAGGTCCCCCTTGTTACTATTATTAGCAAGGCGTTTCGCGATAAGCGAACCCACATGATACCCGTGCTTCCCTGAGAGGGCATTCGCCATGATAGCAGTATCAGGCGTAGAAGTGCTGCTCGTGTTGTCTCGAGCCAACACTCCTCTAGCAATATAATAGGCGAAATACCTGAGGTGAGGGAACATAATGTTGGAAATCTTCTGACGGTTGGATGCCCTCACTTCAGTGTTACAGAACGAGTCGAGGAGGGTGTTGAGTGCAACAGTTTGGACATTTTTCCTCTTCTTCTTTTCGACCAAGCCTGGCAAACCTAAAGCTTCACGAAATGTACTCATAGGCATGGTCAGCAACCTTTCATAAAGTCTGAACACCACAGTATCATTTTCAGGATAAAACCTGAAACTGTTAACAAAAATAGCGGTGAGTGTCTCGTACTATGGTACACGGCTTGTAACGAGCCGTGTCAAACCTGCATGGGCACACAAAGCATAGAACTCTTCTCGTATGCCAACATCCTCCATGAAGTCTTCGCATGGAAATGCCATAGCTCTTGCGGGTGACGCGTCCAACATCTCCATGGGTACGATATCTTCATTATAGCTCACCCTCGTGGCCGAAGGTGAAGCTGCGGAACGCGTAACACGACTAGAGCGCTCGGGCTTCTTCTTCCCAAGCCACTTTCCTAGCCTCTCCATTTCTGAAATTTTTAACAATTCACAAAAACGGGGATTTAAGCAAAACTAGTTTGGGAAAAATATTCTACTTACTTTACCAAGGCTCAAACTAGAAACAAAACTTGAAAAATAAATTTCTACACAAACATTTAAGCTCAATTAAACAGCACCAAGAACCACTAAATACTCACTAATGAAGCCACCAACTAGAAAATTAATTGGAGGGGTGAGGGAGTCACATACCAGAAAATATTTGTCCCAAATTTCACCTCAAATGAGTGGTTGTAGAGGGAGATCGAAGTTCCATGCTCAAGAACAGCAAGAACACGAAACCAGAGCAAGAACTCGAGTTTTCAGGGTGAAAGAGAGAGAGTGGAAGAAGAGATGCCAGCAGGGGGTTCCTGTGGGCCCCAGGAGGGTGGATGGCGCGACCAGAAGCTGGGCCGCGCCACATGGCCTCCTGGGCCAGGGGTGGACCCCCCTGGTCAGCCACAGGTACTCCCCGATGGCTTCTTACCTGGAAATTTTTGTTTTGAATTTTCTGGAATTTTCTGGGCAACTTCACTGTAGAGAATTTTTCAAAGTTCAAAAAGCTTCAAAAACTTTCGTGAACTTGCGACAAAAGTTAGAACAAGTGAAGTTTTAAACAAAAACTTTGGTAGAGCAAGGAGAATAAAAGCTAAAGGAAATGAAAACATAACAGGCTCAACTTTTTACTTATATAAAACTTGCTAGTTAGCAAGGTTGATCAAGTCTTACCAACACACCGGTGATATATAGCGCAGAAAGTCTCGCCTCTTATGAAGTGATCATTGCACTCTCACTTTAATGTACATGGTCCCCACCATAATTGTTTTGTATTTGTGGTATACATGTAGTGGACAATCCCATTCTCCAATCTTCACGGTCTCGATTTTCTCAATGGAGTTAAGGCCATGCCTTTTGTCGATTTTCTTCGGAAAATACACCGTGTGTTCTTTGTCATTTACGTTGAAGGTAACCTTCCCTTTATTGCAATCAATAACGACACCTGCGTTGTTAAGAACAGGTCTACCAAGGATAATGGACATGCTCCCATCCTCGGGCATGTCAAGCACAATAAAATCAGTAAGTATTAAGCAATTGGCAACTTCAACAGGAACATCCTCACAAATACCGATCGGGACGTCCGTGGACTTGTCGGCCATTTGAAGAGAGATATCTGTAGGAATTAGTTTCTCTAAACAAAGCCTTTTGTAGAGAGAGAAGGGCATAGCACTCACTCCTGCACCAAGATCACATAAGGCAGTTCTAACATAATTATTCTTTATAGAACAAGGAATGGTGGGTATACCTGGAACACCAAGCTTCTCAGGAATCTTGCCACTGAAAGAGTAGTTAGCAAGCATAGTAGATATTGCCTCATTAGGGACTTTTCTTTTATTAGTAACAATATCTTTCATATATTTTGAGTAAGGAGGTAATTAATAGCATCAGTCAAAGGAATTTGAAGAAAAAGAGGTTTCATCTACTCACAAAACTTGTTGTAGTGCTCTTCTTCTTTGGATTTGACGGACTTGCTTGGGAAAGGCATGGGTTTCTGTACCCATGGTTCTCGTTCCTTCCCGTGTCTCCTTTCAAGGAAGTCTTCTCTAGTATACTTCTTGCGCTTATCGGGTGCTTCTTCTTCACGAACCTCGGGTGGATCATTCTTTTCAGTATCTTTTTCAGGTTCATCATCGTCTTCAGTCTCAGCATCGGATGTAGATATGCTGTTTGGATCCACATCTTGTTCTTCTTCTTCTATAGGATCATTGGAATTGTCAGCTTCCTTGTGTTTCTTTTTCTTCTTATTCTTCTTTGGGGAGCTAACAATTTCTTCTTCCTGCACTTGAGAATCTTGCTCGATCCTCTTTGGATGCCCCTCTGGATAGAGAGGGTCCTGGGTGTGTGTGCCTCCCCGGGTCTTTATACCGTAAGCTTGTAAATTGTCTTGTTTGGCATTATTAGCAAGCAAATCTTTTTGCACATTAGAAATTTGTTCAAGCTGAGTTTGAACCATTTGAAAATGCTTCACAAGAAATTTAACATCATTAATTGTTCTACCTAGAACATCAAGCAAACTTTTGATAGCAAGAGTATTATCATGCAACTGACCTTGTATCTTCTTATTGAAGTGATTCTGCTTCATAATAAAATTATCAAGCTCATCTAAACATTGGTCAGGAGGTTTACCTTTAGGGATGTCACTTGCATTGAAATCTAAAAGAGTGTGTACTTCTACCATAGGTGGGTGAGTGGTAGGCTCACACAGCTTCTCAATTGGAGGTAGATTCTTCACGTCGTTAGCTTTAATACCTTTCTCTCTTATGGACTTCTTTGCTTCTTGCATATCTTCCGGGCTTAGAACTAGCATGCCCCTCTTCTTTGGTGGTGGAGGTGGTTCAGGCACGGACCAATCTTCATAGTTTTTCGCAATTTTGCCCATCGATTCTTCCACATCGTCTGGTGTTCTTTGCCTGAAAACAGAACCAGCACAACTATCTAGGTAGGATTTAGACCCATCGGTTAGACCAGCATAAAATATATCAAGTAATTAATTTTTAGGGACTTCATGTCCCGGTCTAGCTTTTAGCAAACTGCAAAATCCCCCCCCAGCTTTAGGGAGATGCTCATCCTGCAACTGTTTAAAGTTATAAATTTTTTGTAAAGCAGCATGTTGCATATGAGCAGGAAAATACTTATCAACGAAAGATATAGCCATATCTTGAGGACTCTGAATGGAACCACATGGTAGTGCATCGTACCATGCTCTAGCATCTCCTTTCAAGGAAAAAGGAAGAAGCTTGGTCACATAAAAGTTCCGGATCCTTTCATCTGTGGTAAACAAGCCGCCTAACTCAGTGTGTTTGGTCAGGTGCCCGATAGCATCATCATTTTCTCTGCCATAAAAGGGATCAGCTTCAACTGTGGATATAAGTGAAAGGTCAACAGAGAAATCATAATCAGGATCAGTGATGCATATAGGAGACGTTGCAAAAGTAGGATCAAGAGTAAACTTGTTCTTCAGGGAGTGCTTTGCTAGCACCTTATTTATAGTAGCAGGGTCGGAACCAACACATTCATTAAGCTCCCTGCATAAATCATCATCAAGTATAACATAGTCGTCCTCAAGGAGTTTCTCCTTAAGGCCAGCAAGGTCATGAATTTTTCCAATAGGTGTTTGGGTAACGGGAATTTCAACACCCGAGAATCGGGCAGCAGCAGCAATCTGTTCTTCAATAAAAGAACCAAGTGAACCTGTAGTCTCAAAATAGTAGAAGCATCATCAAAAGTATCTGACATATCGCCAGACTCAGCAGAAGTAGCATGTAACTAAGGTGAATCAAACTGACTCATAACCGAAGGTGAATCAAGTTTAGCACTAGTGCTAAGAGCAGTACCTCGTCTCGTACGGGATGGTAAGATCAGAACTTTAGGGTCTCCTTTCTTACCCATAGTGGATAACGTGCACCAGGTAGGATACTTCGAGTAGACCTATAAATAAAGCTATGGTCCCCGGCAACGGCGCCAGAAAACAGTACTTGATAACCCTCAACTGTAGGGGATCGAGATAGTCTTCGCGGGCAAGATAACCCAATTTAATTATTCGACACTTGGGGACACGAAGAATACGTACAGGCTTTGACAATTGAGTTGTCAATTCAACCGCACCTGAAACACTTGCTTGCACAAAGGTATTAGTAGCAACTGTGATATAGTAGTGGTGGTAATGATAATAGTGGTGATAGTAATAATGGAACAGCAAAGGTAAACAACTAGTAACCAACAGAAGGAAAACACTGTAGTCTAGGGAGATGGATGGTTGGGCGCTGCATGGATGAGAACGAACATGTAATAGATTCTAACACGGGCAAGGCTCACAGAAAAGAAAGGATCATCTAGGCAAATATCAAACATCAGGCATATATCCCAAGGTAGTTGTACGTGCTTGCAATAAGAACTTTGCACAACATCTTTTGTCCTACCCTCCCGCTACGAACGGGGCCAAAAGGAACTTAGGGAGATTAAGGTACTCATGTCAAAGAGCACAGGAACAAAGCATTAACACTTCATGGATACACGGAATCCTCAAATTATAGTCCATCCCCTTTGGTGTCCCAAGCTGTCACCATTGGGATCGCCGGTTCCGGACTATAATAGGTGCATACAACTCATAGGTATGATCAACAACACCACAAACTCAAGAAACAAAAGGGTGATTAGATCTGAAATCATGGCACTCGGGCCCAAAGTGACAAGCATTAAGAGCAACAAGTTGTAACCGAGATGATAAACACCAAGTAGATGATAGGCAACATGCCCCCAACAATATGATTGAACTATTACATGATCTAACTCATCCAATCCCTACCATCCCCTTTGCCTATAGCAGGGAATTACTCACACATGAGAGGAGAAGTGATGGAAGGGTGATGGAGAGGCGATGATGATGACGATGGCGATGATTTCCCCCTCACCGGAGGCCAATTCAGCCTCCCGATTAGCTCTCCGAAGAAGAACAGAGGGTTGTGGCGGCTCCGCGACGTAGATTGGAAAAGTGACTTCTGTTTCGGGGTTTCTGCGTCGGGAGAATAAATAGGGGCCAAGGTAGGTCACTAGGGGGTGTGGGACCCAGCCAGGAGGGCAGGTGGCGCGGCCAGGAGCTGGGCCGCGCCAGGCACCCTCCTGGCTACCCCCTGGCTGCCCTGTGGCCCCCCTTTGGCTTGATGGAAGCTTCCAGAACGCTGATTTTTTATATATATTCTTGGGATTTTTCTAGCGTACCTAAATATCCAGAAACCTGCGCAAAAGAAAAAAACACTGGTAGCTCTGCGAAAACAGCGTCAGTCCGGGTTAGTTTCGTTCAAATCATGCAAGAATGAAGGCAAAACAATAGCAAAAGTGTTTGTAAAAGTAGATACATTTAGGACGTATCACCATGCAACATCCACCTTCTCATGACTTGATCTTCATGTCATACATGCTACTTGCTTGATCGATGAGCTGCATGCTAGTTGGGCCTTGCCTTAATCATTGCTACATGACGCGCTAGTATCATTGCATATCCTTCTACACTGGCAGAGGCATACATTTGCATACATCATGATAGTTACATCTTCTTTATGATTTGAGTACTTTTGTAAAGTGTGAAAGATCTTCTATACGTTTTGTAATATATAGAGTGTTGCCCCTAAAGTGAGGAAAAGATCCCAAAGTGGACAATTAAAAGATCCCAAAGAGGACAAATCAAAAGACCCCAAAGAGGACAAATGAGAGAGGAATAGAAAGAGCCATTGAAGCCACCAAAAAATACAAAAAATAGAAAAAAGAGAAAAATAAATAAAAAGAGAGAAAGGGGCACACTACTATTCCTTTTGAGATATCCACACTCGTACTCCATCTTATATCTTGTACTCCATAGCGATGATCATGCATATAGCTATGTGGGGACCTTCACACTATAGAACTTGGCTTGCATATTCCAAGGATGAGCCTCCTCAAAAGAGCTCTAGGTCTTCTGGAGCAAGAAAGTTGGATGCACCCCCACTAGTTCCATTGGATAGCTTACCTTAGCTCATATGTGCATCCGTTGCATGGCAATCCCTACTCCTCACATCATATCTATCATTTGGCTTTCTCTCACCTATGATTGTCCTCATTGATGTGAGCCTTTCACACCCTTTTTATCTTCCTCCTCCACCATATTCTCTCTTTGCCATCCTAAGTGTCAACTTTCTTGCTTACGCTCATCCATTGCATGAGTGCCCAAAATATCGAAAAGGAGTGGATCATTTTGACTTGTACCTGACTAGTGGTCTGGGGATGAGTCAAGATAAGATTCCAAAGAAGACCAAGTGTGAAACTTTAGTAGATTGAGTTCTCAACACAAAAAAACTTTTTTATTCTATATCCCTATCCCCTTTCTTGCACGCAAACACCATTTGACATTCGAGTCACGAACAGCCAGAGCTCTTGCACCTTTATGTCCTTATGTTGCCTGTTTCAATGCTAATATAGACTCTTGCCTGTTATGAATTGAATTGAATTGAATTACATGCCTTGATTGCTTTACTGAAAAAAATTTATATGGTTGGTAGCTTGTCACCACAGAAATTATGCTTGTTATCATTTACCTACTCGAGGACGAGCACGAATTAAGCTTGGGGATGTTGATACGTCCAAAACGTATGTATAATTTCTGCTTGCTCCATGCATGTTTTGTGTGATATTGCTATGTTTTAGATACACTTTCATACACTTTTGATCATATTTGGACTAACCTATTAACTAAGTGCACCCCAGTGCCAGTTTCTGTTTTCTGCTGTTTTTGTATTTCAGGTTTTCCCATTATTAAAAGTGCTCAGAAAATTCCGGGAAAAATATATAAAAAATCAGCATTCCAGCAGCTTCCTTACGCCCGAAGGGGGCCAGAGGGGCCCCACCTGGTGCCTAGACGGCCAGTGGGCGCGGCCTAGGGGGTGGCCGCGCCGGGAGGCCGCCTAGACTCCTGGTGGCCCCCCTGGCTGCCCCCCTTGGCCCTTATTTTTACTCGCGACGCGAAAACCCTGATTCTAGACCCTCTTTCTCCAGAAGCAATTCCAATCACCAAAGCCATCGCCAACAAGCTTCGGGGGACCAGAATTCCTGTGTCGGCACCCTGCCGGGACGGGGAAGTGCCCCCGGATTCATCTCCATTGACGTTGCTTCCTCCCTCCATGACGCGGGAGTAGTTCCTGCCCGGGGCTGAGGTTTATTCCAGTAGCTATGTGGTCTTCTCTCTCTCCCATGATGTGATCTTGATTGTGTTCATAGGCTATGTTAATCTAGGATGATCCCATGATGTTTCCCCTACTTCTATGTATTGGATTGATGTACTCACTTGATCTTATCTAGTATAATCCCCAAGACCATGGTGACAGCGGTCTATTGGACATGGGTTAGAAGAATATTTTCATGAGTGATTTCCTCTTTTGTGTGTGGATTGAAGATTGAGAGTCTCTTGGTGCTTGTCTTTGACTATCCTTTAGATATGTTGTGGTGATTGTGGTACTCTCTTTGGATGGCCGCGGTGACATTGGGAAATCCATAGATGGGTTACGAACTCTGAGGTGTGCTTTTGTATCCCTACACAATTCTCTTCCTCTCTTGATGTCAGGCCCGATATGCGGTACTGTTCCAGATCTAGATGTTTCCATCCAGATCCGGGGACGAAGCACATATCGGTCCCACCGCAACATATGACATATCCATATGCCCCGGATTTCCAACATGATATCACAACATTATAGATACAAGGATACAACATCTCATAAAATCGGCATTCAACTGCCTTAAATACAATACATCAGCGAAAGGTATATGTCTGAGTACAGACTACAATGAAATGCCTACTGGCAAAGAGAAAATCATCGATCCCCATAACCACACGGGTCTAGGCCCTTTGCCGGGATCCGCCTAACTAGTCATCGTCGAGTCTCCACGCGAAACGTAGATCACCATACCTGTTGTCGATCGAGAACCCTAAAAGGAGTTTGGCGTAGTATCATGAGTACAGAAGTACTCAGCATCCAACTGTAGTGGTCAACTGACCCAGCAAGGACTTCATCACTCGTCATTCTAGGACAACTAGTAGTTTACGGTAAGGATGGGGTAAGTGGTGAGGTTGCTGCCGCACTAGCATTCATGAAGTGGCTAACGATCTAGAGAGTAAGATAAGAAACCAAGCATTCGATGAGGAATCGCCTCCAACAAGTCTGCTATCCACCTACTTACGCAAGCATAACACCTATCCTATCCTTGTCCTCCTCTTCGCATCCCGACAAAGAGGAAGCAGTCAAGGCACACACATGTTGATCAAGTTATAGTAAGATTAACTCAGTTGTTGTTGTCTATGAACAAGGAGTAGGTCTCAAGTCGTCCATAACCGTGGACACGGCTTCTCGAAAATATTTAACCCTGCAGGGGTGTACCAACTGCCCATTACAAGGCTCCGCATGCACGCCCATCTCTCTCAGTTGCTACACATCACAGGCAACCATTTTATAATTTAGTTCCGAGAGATCCGAAACGACAGGTCCCTCTAACTAACAACGAACATATCCGGGTGGCCCCTGGGGAGTCGACACCCAATCCAAAAGCCAGCCACGCTCTCGGATCGGACTCTTCCGTATGACGCAGGTCGGATTGCCGGTAATTCTCACATGAGGCCGTGTCCTAGCTGATCAGGTGGACCAACAGGAAAACCATGTTCCCACTGGCCCGGTTTGTTATAAAGAACATCTGCTAGGAGCGACCCGACAGATACAAACGCGGTTTTCAAATGGTAAATCATCTTGGGCCACCACTAGAAATGTTTGAAGCTAGATAGGTAAGAAGAGGGAACCCCATAGTATCCCACACGCGGTTAGGCACGCTCGTCAAGAGACACAATACCCGGAACTCGGGTCCTAGGTGACTCGAATGGAACAAAGCGTCGGGGCGGGATAGCCTAGACCTTCCATCCTTCGTCGAATATAGTCAACATTATAATAATCATATCATCAACAACAATATAATAATGTGATATCCCAAACCAAGGAGTAGTAGGGTAACATCGTAGCATCCTAAGCATGCATACTAAGTAGGGGCTGAGCAACGAGCAATAGTAACATAGCAGTACAAGGTTTGCTGGGAGGGGACATGGTTGTATCGATTTGAAAGAGGCTGTAAACATGTGGTAGGATCAAACATCGAACCTATCCTAGACTAGCATGCAAACCGCTGGTTGAAATAGAATGGATCATAAGTAATGTATATTCATTGCCTGTTGATAAGTCGGGTTTCGAAGGTGTAGTTGATCGCAACCTCGCATCGTCTCCGAAGGTACCCGCGGAAGCACACAAGAGGGTAAACACTGGAAGCAATCAACGAGCAAGCACTCTATTACTACGAGGCAAACACGAGCAAACATCAACAAGAAGGCAACACGAGACATCGCATCTACCGTTGAGAGCGGTTACTAACATGTTAAGTGGAGTACTCGTCACACACGATGATACCGCACATTTAGAAAGGTTCAAGTTGTTTAGCTACACAATGTGAGCAAAGATTATTAACATGGCATCTCACTCAAGCATGGCAAGAGGTGAAGCATAAATAAACTATCTAATCTATTCACTTTAAGTGGGGGTAAAACCTATACATGGCAACTATTACGGACCCCACGATATTTAAATAATTTGGTATTGTTCTTCCCTAAACATATTTTTATTATTGTTATTAGCAAGCAAGAGCAGCATAAACACAATCTACACGAAATTCTAGTCAAGTTACATATAAAGAACATTTTAATCGGAGCAACAGTTAAAAAGTTATTAAAGAAACAGTTTACGGTGGCATGCAATGTAAATAACAGGTAAACAACATGTAGACAAGAGAAAACATGGCAACAAAGTACATTTTATTAATCTACACAAAAAACTAAGCAAGTTTCATGTTAAAAGCGTCGCGATCCGAGATACCGTTAAAAGATATTGCTACCGAAAGAAAATAATACAATCTTCCAATTAATAATAAAACTCCTAGAAAAAAAACTTTTCGGGCCGAACTAGGCCTAACAAGGGGCGCTGCTTATCTAAATAGCGCACAGTGCGAGATTTACTCATCGAGCCGGCCCAACAGCAGCATAGCAATAACTAGTAAAAAAAGAAAGAAAAAGGTGCCTCACCTCTGGGCCGAGGCCCAGCTCGCGGTGGGCGTAGCTTAGCGGAGGCGCGCCTACAGGCGCGAGAAGGCGAGCGGGACGGCTGGGAGGCACTGGGGCGGAACTGGGCCGAGGGATCTCGCCGGCCCACGACGCTGGGGACGCCTGTGTTCGTCCCGATCGGGACCTCGCAGCCACGGCGGCGGCGGCCTAGCGGTTCCCGCGACGAGCAATGACGGGGAGCGCAGCGAGGGGGTCCGGCTGCGGATCTGGACGACGCGGCGCGGGACCTGGCCGGACACCCGTGCCGGCGGGCGCAGTGCAGCGGCGGGACCTGGCTCGGTTCATGGAGGCTCGGGCGAGCTCCTCGTCAATGGAGGCGGCGGCGAGGTCCCTGTGAGGAGGAGAGGGAGGAGAGGGTGAGAGAGGGAGGGAGGTGAGGAGAATGTTGGATATGTGCCCTAGAGACAAATTAATAAAGATATTTGTCACATATCCATTTTGTTCATAATACGTTTTATACTATGCTATAACTGTATTACTTGGAAATACTAATACAGGTGTAGTATAAAACATGGTCCGTAGTTTAACTCGGGTAAACTATCTCATTGGGCAATTGATTGATGAAGCTTTCCTGATCATGGCGACACTTAAGTCCATTGACAATGAGGTCATATCATTAAGGGGAATGATGTGATGGACGTACACCCACCTAAAGTATTGCAATGTGATCGAGTCACATAGTTCAGCGTTGCTATGACTTTGTAACGTATGGCTTAGTCCTTAGACCGTAATGATCATACGTAATTACAATCTATGAGGAGACTTTGATTTGTATCCCACCGCCTGACTGAAATATGCTGGCTATGACGGTGCACTTTGGGTATTCCGAAATATATGGTTGATGAGTATGTTAATAGATCAGAGCGGGATTTGTCAGTCCTTGTGACAGGACAGGTACTCTGGGCCCACTCGGTGATATTGCATCAACACCTTGCAAGGACGTGACTAGGTCACAAGAGATGCAATGATCATGGACGAGAGAAGTTGTTTGTTGTGAACGAGATGTGAACACGGTATGTAGGATACCGACGATCAAACCTCGGACAAACAAAGTACCGCAGCACAAAGGGATTATGTCGTATCATTAACGGTTTCCAAAAGCGATCGAAGTTCATTCGATGGAAGCGCAGGGGCTGTCAAGGATTGTAACCAGGTCCAACTGACTAGTCATTGGTCAATGAGAAGAGTCTCGACCATGTCTGCTGTTTCCCGGACCGTTAGGGTGTTACACTTAAGGGCAATCGATGCATAGGACAGTTACGGGATCAATCGGTGAAATAGGAGAAATCACCGGAATAGTTCCGAAGGAGGACGGAATGGTTTCTGGACATTTTGAATAGTTCAAAATAAAGTTTAATTGTTTTAATAATGTTTTATTATTTAATTATCTGAATTAAATATTTAAGACATATTAAATAAATAAAAAATTGGGAAAAAGGCTATATGGGCCCATGGGGCCCATTAGGGGAGGAGGGGGTTTCCCCCCTTGGGCTTGGCGCGAGGGGTGGGGCCCAACCCCCCCCCCTCCCCTATGGCCGGCGCACTCCCCCCCCCCCCTTGGGAGTTTAGTCCCACATGGGGGAGGGGAGGAGGATCACACCCCCCCTTGGCCTATATAAGGAGGGGTAGTCCCCCCTTTTTCCAGCACACCAATATCTCCTTCTTCCTCCTTCTCCTTCCCGGAAGTGGACTCCCCTTGTTTGGAGTCTGCACCAGGATTGGAGTTCTCCACCATAAGGCAGGCCGTCGCTCTGCTGGAGTCGGGATCCGTAACCGTGTTTCTTCCGCTGCTCGCCTGGTTCGGGGCCCGGGAGGAACATCGATTGTACCGTACGTGTATGATCTCTTCGAGGCACTACACCTGTGGTGCTACTTCGTTGCTGGAGGTTTACCGGGAGTCATCCTCGCCGGTGGTGGTCTTCTACACGACAGGGAGGTCGTAGTTCTGAGTCTACGCCAACCACGTTCGCAAGAACGTTTCCCTCTTTCGGTCTTCAAAGGTATGAACACCGATTCCCTCCGTTACTTTACATCGCCATAGCATAGATCTTGGGTTCGGGTACCGTAGGTATGAAAATTATGTGTTTTCTTCCCCGTATCCCAACAGAGAAACGAGAGAGGAAGCGACCCGGGACGGCGGCGGAGCGCTCTCCGGCGACGGCCGGAGACGACACGCGCGTGGGGAAGGAGCTTGGGAGGAGATCCACGGCTGGCTTCGGTGTTGGGGGATCTGATGACGTGGCACTCTACGATTCGTCCGATCTGCATCTGAGGGCTCAGATTGAGCCCCCAAATCTGAACGTGGGGAGAGGTGGATGTGCATGGTGGCGGCGGCGCTGGTTGGGGAGGCGCGGAAAGCAAGGGAGGCTAGCTAGGGTTTTCCAAAATAGGTAGGGATATCACTGCTATTTATAGCGAGGGACTGTTTGGAAGGTGGTTTGGGCCACAAAATGGTATGTTTTGGGCCCGGTTTTTCGGGTGGGCTAGAATTCGAAGATAAGCGGGGAATCCGGGGGTCTAGCTAAAGGCACGCGCGACATTTTGTAAAATACGCCACAGGACTTACACGACTACTATGCACGGCACATCCGAACGTTTACCTACCCGACGAAGTCGGACTCGCACGAAAATCGAAACATCGCCCGATAAAATAATAACCGATTTAAATATAAATGGGGGTTTTTGCACCGAGGGTGGAGGCTGGTCTTGTGCCGGAAGCTGCGACGATGATCGGGTAAACACCCGGTGTCGCAAAGGTCGAGTGTCAGGGTGGCAAGGGTCGGTCTCCGTCCGGTACGAGATAAGAGGGGGGGAAATCGCCGATTGATAAATCAGGGATGCAAACACCGCAAACTAATAAGACAATCAAACAATTCACGCCGAAAACAAAAATTTTAATTTTTGTGAAATCTGGGCTGTTACACTTGACCACAAAGGAATGACCTCCGAGTACGTCTCCATTGCATGTTTTATGGGGAATATCATGTGATTAGACTATGTTAATGTTGTTGAGAGTTGCCACTAGTGAAAGTATGAAGCCTAGGCCTTGTTTCCACCATTGCAATACCGTTTGTGCTCACGTTTACCACTTGTTTTCTTGCTGCACTTTTTATTACAGATTTATATTACTTTGTTTTGCCACACCTATCACCCATATTTTACCATCTCTTCGCCGAACTAGTGCACCTATACAACTCCTAGTTGTATTAGGTGTGTTGGGGACACAAGAGACTTCTTGTATCTTAATTGTAGGGTTGCTTGCGAGAGACCATCTTTAACTTCTAATTCCCTGAGTTCGATAAACCTTAGGTCATCCACTTGAGGGAAATTGTTGTTGTCCTACAAACCTCTGCGCTTGGAGGCCCAACATAGTCTACAAGAATAGAAGCATGCGTAGACATCAGCGCGGCGACGGCGGAATAGAGGGGAGAACGCGAAAAAGGTTTCTGTCCTCGAGGGTTTCGGAAGACGGGGTAAATACAGGCCGAAGGGGGGCCAGGGGGAGGCCGCGCCACTAGGGAGCCTAGACCCTTGGTGGCCCCCTCTGGCCCTACTTCGAGGATCTGGAAGGATTCGTCTCGCTGATTTTTTATATATTTTTCCCGGAATTTTTTGGCACATTAAGTAATGGGAAAAACCTGAAATACAAAAACAACGGAAAACAAAAACTGGCACTGTGGTGCACTGAGTTAATAGGTTAGTCCAAATATTATCAAAAGTGTATCAAAAGCAAAGCAATGCCACCCAAAACATGCATGGAGCAAGACAAAATTATAGATACGTTTGGGACGTATCAACATCCCCAAGCTTAATTCCTGCTCGTCCTCGAGTAGGTAAATGATAACAAGTATAGTTTCTGTGGTTACATGCTACCAACCATATAAGAACTTTTAAGTAAGGAAAGCAAGGCATGTAATTCAATTCAAGTCATAACAAGCAAGAGTCTATATTAGCATTGAAACAAGCAACATAAGAACATAAAGGTGCAAGAACTCTCGCTGTCTGTGACTCGAATGTCTCCAAATGGTGTATGTGTGCAAGAAGTGGGAGATGGTTTTAGAGCAAAAAAACATACTATTTATTTTGGTTGAGAATTCAATCCACTGAAGTTTCACACTTAGTGTCCTTTGGAATCTTATCTTGACTCGTCCCCAGACCACTAGCCAGGTACAAGTCAAACTGATCCACTCCCTTTCGACTTTTTGAGCACTCATGCAATGGATGAGCGTAAGCAAGAAAGTTGACACTTAAATGGTGAAAGATAAAAATGATGGAGAAGGAAGACATAAAGGTGTGAAAGGCTCACATCAATGAGGGCAATCATAGGCGAGATAAAGCCAAATGATATATATGATGTGAGGAGTAGGGATTGCCATGCAACGAATGCACATGCGAGCTATGGAAAGCTCTCCAATGGAACTAGTGGGGGTGCATCCAACTTGCTTGCTCAAGAAGACCTAAAGCTCATTTGAGGAGGCTCATCATTGGAATATACAAGCCAATTTCTATAGTGTAAGGGTCCCCACATAGCTATATGCATGTATGATGATCTCTATGGACTACAAGATATAAGAGGGAGTACGAGTGTGGATCTCTCAAAAGGAATAGTAGTTTGCCCCCTTCTCTCTTTTTTTTTTTTTTCTCTTTTTTATATTTTTATTTTTATTTTTTATGGCCTCAATGGCTCTTTCTATTTAACTCTCATTTGTCCTATTTGGGATCTTTTAGTTTTTCCTCTTTGGGATCTTTTCCTCACTTTAGGGAATACACTCTATATATTACAAGAAGTATAGAAGATCTTTCACTCTTTACAAAATTACTCAGCATAAACAAGATGAAGCTATGTATGCAAATGTATGCCTCTGCCAGTGTAGCAGGATATGCAATGATACTAGCACGTCATGTAACAATTATTATCGGTAACTCTCAGTCTAATCAGGAGGTTAACAAAGAGACAAGTACCCCAAAGAGGAGTGTATGGGGGTTTGGTTATCCTTGCGCATCCTCGACTCATGGTACGTGAGTGTACTCTAATATCCGATCCCTCCAAAGATTAGTGATCCATCTAGTAGCTAGAGTTCTCAACTAGTTTTTTGTAGTTTTTCGAAAATAAACACGGATTGCCCAAAATATGACATCTATCACTAATAGGCTAAATCTCTTGACACCAAAAGTTCAAACATTATTCAAGACAATACCTCAAAATTATTGCAAGTTACTACTACAATTGAATAGCAACCTCAATTACCTACTTTAAGTCAAGACCACAACTCAGTGCAATAGGCCAACTCTCTAAACAAGATAAACATGAAGACTCGAGAGATTTCCAGCAACAACCTAAACAAAAGCTCTTAAAAAGAAATAAACATGAAAGCACAAGAGCTAAACATGATAGCAGCTATGAAAAGATAAAGAACACGCATAGCAAAGATAAGCATGAAAATCCTATGATGTGTTCTAGGTCAAAGTGGAGTGTGTTTCTCTCCCACACAAAGAAAGTGGGGTTATAACTTGTTATGAACAGCAAAAAAATCTAAATAAAACTAAAAAGTAAAAATCAAGACGCTCCAAGCATAGCACATAACGCATGAAGTGATAAAAATATTGTGGAACGAAGGACGAACTGATAATTGTTGATGGAGAAGGGGATGCACGGGGGTATCCCCAAGATTAGATGCTTGAGTCTCCTTGGATATTTCTTGGGGTTGCATGTGGGCATCCCCAAGCTTGAGCGTTTGACACTCCCGAATCTTCTTTCATCATCTTCCTTCGCACACTTGAAAACTCCCTTCCTACGTAACTCATCATAAGCTGATTAGAGTGGTTAGTACCCATAATAAAATAATTTTTTCTCCACTGGAAATAAAGATATTCTTGAAAATATATTGTTTCTAAGGATTGCCAAAAAGCTTTTTCAAAGAAAAAGCAAGCTTAAGGTTTGCAAAAGGAAGAAAAGGAAAAACGTGGCAGAATCTGTGAAAAACAGACCAGAAGGTAGTAAATATTTTTTTTGGGGTACTTCTGCAACTCAAATCAAAAAAATCAGAAAAGATGCATGAAAGCTAATTGTATAGAGCACACTGTCAAAAAATCAGATCAAAAATATGATCCGGTGATTTTAGCCGAATCTTTCCGTCAAGGGACAAAATCTGTTTTCTAGACAGCACGTCACAACTTTTGAACTTTCTTGGCACAAAGCTTGAAAATAAATATATAATGATGTTGCTACAGTAGTAACAATCATCAAGACCACTAAAACAGAAGGAAAAAAATTGGGTTGCCTCCCAACAAGCGCTTTCTTACGCCTTTGAGCTAGGCACGAAGCAAAAAGATCAAGTTTTATCAAGTGTAAGAGAATAGCTAGCCCGTGTAACGGACTCAAAAGGTAACTTAATCTTCTTTCTAGGGAAGTGTTCCATGCCCTTCTTCAGAGTTAATTGGAATCTTATATTCCGCTCTTTCATATCAATGACAGCACCAACGGTGCGAAGAAAAGGACATCCCTAAATAATTTGACATGAGGGTTCACACTCAATGTCCATAATAGTAAAATCAACGGGAAAATAATTATCATTGATAATAATAAGAATATCCTCAATCTTCCCCAAATGTTTCTTTAAGGAAGAATCAAAAAGGCGAACACCAAAAGAAGAAGGATAAAAAGGTTTCAATTCAAACATATCATACATTCTTTTGGGCATAACGGAGGTGCTAGCTCCAACATCACAAAGAGCAAAGCAAGAGAAGTTATTCAATTTAATTTTAATCATAGGATCCCAAACATCTTCTAACTTTCTTGGTATGGAGGCTTCTAACCTAAGCTTCTGCTCCCTAGCTTTAATGAGAGCATTGGTGATATGCTCCATGAAGGCAAGGTTTAGTGTGCTAGTGTGGGGGTCTCTAGACATTTTGTGTAGGAAACCAATAGCTTGCTTGGTAAGTAAAGACATGATTAAGTCAACCTTTCCATTTAGGGAGGAGATCTCCTCGACAGAGTTTACCTTCCTACATGTTGGAGCTCTTTCGGTGTGCCATTGGGAATAGTTGGTCATCATATCCTCTAGTATTTTTGTGGCAGCACCAAGTGTTGTTGACATAAAGGTTCCTCCCGCGGCCGAATCTAACAGGTTCCGCGAGGTAAAGTTCAATCATGCATAAAAAGTCCGGATAACCATCCAAGTAGTCAAACCATGCGTAGGGAAATTCTTAACAAGAGATTTCATGCGTTCCCAAGATTGGGCAACGTGTTCATTATCCAATTTCATAAAATTCATAATATTACTCCTCAATTGGATAATCTTAGCAGGTGGATAGTACTTTCCAATAAAAGCATCCTTGCACTTATCCCAAGAATCTATGCTATTCCTAGACAAGGATTGAAACCAAATTTTATCTCCTCCTCTCAAGGAGAAAGGAAAGACCTTAAGATTAACAATATCACCTTCTACTTCCTTATACTTTTGCATATCACAAAGTTTAACAAAATTATTCAAGTGGAAAGCAGCATCATCTCCAACACCAGAGAATTGTTCTTTCATAACAAGGTTCAGCAAAGCAGGCTTAATTTCATAAGAAGATGCTGAAGTGGCAGGTGTAGCAATAGGAGTGCAGATAAATTCATTGTTGTTGTGACTAGTGAAGTCACACAACTTAGTGTTTTCAATGGTACCCATAATAGCAATAGTAAGCAAGACAAGCAATTTTTTGTGATTTTTGATAGAGGACACTAAGATAAAAACTGAAAGGTAAACTAACAAGACTAACAAGAAAAGATAAAATATAGCGTGCAACTCCCCTATCTTGAAGAGTGGAGTCCCCGACAACGGCGCCAGAAATTACTCTTAATGGCACTGAAGTAGTGCTCCTCGTTGGTTACCCCAAGTGGAAGGTTGAGATGTAGTGTAGCAGTAATTCCCCCTAAAGTAGAGGATAGGGTTATGTCTCCAGTAGGACTCCAACAACGACAAGTAGGTGACAACGGCGCTAGAAATTACTTGATAGCGCGAGAGTTGATGCGGACCTGCACACGGCAACAGATAACTTCTCTCCGAACGAGTACAGAGAGGTTGTCAATATCTCCGGCCTTGTTGTTTACAAAGGGTCAAACGCAAGGGTAGATAGTAGTGATAATTGCTACAGAAAGTAAAAGTAGTAAGTAAATTGAGGGTGAAAGCAGTGGTGGAAATATGGACCGGGGTCCCATGAAGTTCACTAGGGATGTCTCACTCCCAAAAGACGATAAACAACTATGCGAGGTGAACAAATTACAACTGGGCAATTGATACGTCCAAAATGCATAACTATTTTATATCATAATTCACCCCTATTCATTGATATATTTCATGTTATGATGCTACTCTTATGTTGTTTTGCCTTGTTTTACACAGTTTGCAACTTTTCGGTGCCGAAACAGCACACGCAGGATTCAGCGGAGAAAATTGGACAATGAGTTGCTGAAACAGAATATCTCCAAATGCGCTGAAAATCGACGGAGGATATTTTCCAAAAGATTAACGAAGCTTCGCCAAAAAGTGGCCATAGGGGGGCCAGTAGGTGCCCAAATGCCCCCTAGCGCGGCCCCCACCAGGGGCGCGCAGGGAGGCCGCTTGGACACCTGGGGCCACTCCTGGCTCCCCCTTTGGCCTACTTATTCTCCATCATATGAAAACCCTAAAAAGAGAGGAGTTTCGCGAGTTCCGCCGCCGATCCGTGGCGGAAACCTACAGAGAAGAAAAGACATCTCCGGCGGGCAGATTCCGCCAGGGAGAACACCTCCCAAAAGGGGAGATCGTCGCCATCGTCATCACCATCGTCACAGGCATCATCGAGATCATCATCAACATCATCCCCAACATTAGGACCATCTCCACCACCATCGTATCTCATCTAACAATTGCAACTTGTGTTGTAATTCGTACCATCTATCCCCTCTACTCTATCGGTGTTGATTACTCCTTTGTGGTGAATGCAATTAAGTTTAGTTGTAGAATTATTGTTATGTCCAGATTGTTTATCATCTATTTATCACCGCTGATCATGATCTATTTTATGTCTTGTGAGTAGTTACTTTAGTTCTTGAGGACATGACGCGGCCCCACCCCTGGCCGTGCCACCTGGCCGCCTGGGCGACTCCCACCGCCTCTGGTGCCCTACCTCGACTCGTATTTATTCCCGTGATGGGAAAACTCTAAAACAGAAGTCCCTTTTCCATAACCCATCGCGGAGCCGCCGCCACCCTCTGTTCTTCCTTGGGAGGACTAATCTGGAGGCTGATTTGGCCTCCGGAGAGGGGAGATCGTCGCCATCGTCATCACCATCACCAATCCATCCTCCCTCCATGACTTCTCTTCACATGTGTGAGTAATTCCCTGCTGTAGGCAAAGGGGATGGTAGGGATTGGATGAGTTTGATCATGTAATAGTTCGTGAGATTGTTGGGGGCATGTTGCCTATCATCTACTGTGGTGTTTATCATCTTTGCTACAACTTGTTGCTCTTAATGCTTGTGACTTTGGGCCCGAGTGCCATGTTTTCAGATCTGAACCACCTATGTTTTCATGAGTATATTTATGTTTGAGATCCTATCAATGATTTGTATGCACCTATTATGTTCTGGAACCGGCGATCCCAAAGGTGACAGCTTGGGACACCAAAGGGGATGGTCCATAATTTGAGGATTCCATGTATCCATTGAGTTTATTGCTTTGTTCCGGTGCTCTTTGACAGGAGCACATTAATCTCCATAAGTTCCCTTTGGCCCCGTTCGTAGCGGGGTGGTAGGACAAAAGATGTTATGCAAGTTCTTATTGCAAGCACGCACAACTACCTACGGGATACATGCCTAATGTTTGATATTTTCCTAGATGATCATTGCTTTTCTGTGTGCCTTGCCCTGTGTTAGAATCTATTACATGTTCACTCTTATTCATGCTGCGCCTAACCATCCATCTCCCTAGCCTACAGTGTTTTAATCCTGCTGGTTACTAATGTTTATTTCTGTTGTTTTACTTTTTCTGTTACCACCATCGCTACCACTATCATACCACAGTTGCTACTAATACTTTGTTGCAAGCAAGTGTATTTCAGGTGCGGTTGAATTGACAACTCATTTGTCAAAGCTTATAAATACTCTTTGGCTCCCCTTGTGTCGAATCAATAAATTGGGTTAACTTACCCGCGAGAACACTACAATCGATCCCCTACAGTTGAGGGTCATTAGTTTCCTAAATTCTTTTGCTTCACATCTTAATATGCCTAAGGAGAATTGGCTCAAGCATCATGAACCTTTTCAAGAGATTTGCAAAGAAAATGAAATTGTTCGTGATGATTGCAACATGCATGATCCAATTCCTGAAAATGAAGTTTTATATAAGCATGTTAATTTTTGTGGAGTGGATAGACGTTGTGAAAGGCCTATGATAGAAGAAGAGAAGTATTGTAAGCAGCATAAGCATGAAATAACAATCACTTGGGTTAGAGATTTAAATGACATTGCTAGAGAATTTTGTGACCTTTATCCTTTTACTTGTGAACTTTGTTGCATAGAGGGTCACTTTAATTTTCAACGCATGCACTTTCAAAACATAACAATTAAGAAATTGTGTGATAACATGATCACCCCTGATCTTTATGATGAATTTATGTTATTTTTTATGTGTGAAGAGTTATTAGAAAAGACTTCTTGGCTAGATGTTCATGCTTTGGGAATAAATAACACTTTGCAGAAATGCCATCTCTATTGTGTTGTTAATTGCCATGATAATGAATACATAAGAAAGATTAGAAAGGAGGGAACTTTACAAAAGTATAAAAATGTGTCTTATATTTCCACTAATAAAAAGGAGAGTTTCTCCCAAGTTCCCCCTATTGTTTCTAATGATAAACCAAGATATGTGGAGAAGCTTCCTCTCCAACCACTCCCTCCTAAGGTGAAGAAGAAGAAAAAGAAGAGGAGGATGAAGAGGAGAAAAAAGGAGGAAGAATGGGTATCAACCTGGCCTAAGCATATTCCTCCCATCAACTTTTATCCGAATGGTTGTAAGTTTAAATAAGATGGTGAACTTTATTGTCTTCATTATTATCCTGATGTTAAGTCCGTAGGCACTATTGAAGATGATTTTGATTATGATATGCATGTTAGTTTTTGTGATTCGGAAAATGATGATAATGCTACTTATGATCTTGAAAATCTTTTTGGTACCAACTCTGAGAATGATGATATGGAAAGCTCTAAGCTTGGGGATGATGGGATTGCAAATCCTTTACCCATTTGTGATGTGATAATTGATAATTCTTTTGTTAGTAAGAATACCTTTTTGCATGTGGATCATGGTAACAATGCTTTATGTGGTACTTATGTTGTTGAGTTTATTCATGATGCCACTGAAAATTATTATGAGAGGGGAACTCATGCTTATATATATCTCAATTTTATCGAGATTTTTCTCTCTATGTCGAAAGTTTCAAAGTTGCACTTTTTTGCCTTCCTATACTAATATCTTTATGCTTTAATGAGTTATTACTCTACAAGATCCCTTTGCATAGGAAGTGGGGTAGACTTAAATTTGGTTGGTATTTTCTTCTTGATACTCTCTTTTGTGCTTCAACTCTTATTCTTACGAGAGCTTCATTAAAATTTTAAACCTATCTTTATGGCTATAAAGAAAGAGCTCTTGGGAGGCACCCCATGTTATCTTTACTTTGAGTTTGTTCTTACAGTTTTAGTGTGTCTTGGTGCTTTTTACTACTGTAGCGACATCATTGTATCTTTATTTTCAAGCTTTGTGCCAAGTTTTAGCCTCTGATTGCAAGAAAGTACAAAAGTTGTGACATGATGTCAAGAAACAGATTATGTCCCCTTGAAGGAAAAATTGGCAATAAATCACTGACGAGGGGGTGACCCCACGACTCCTGCGTATGAGGCTTCCCAGTGCGTGTGAAGACAGAAGGCCCGCTAGGAAGCCACGACAGACCCACGACTAGCCCGACCAAGCACCGACGTAGGAGTCCGCGACTAGTATGGAAGGCATGACTTGGCGTACAAGGCAAGACTAGAACTAAGAAACCATCTTTGTAACCTAGTACGGACTCCCCGAGACCTAACCTAGTATATAAAGGCTGGGAGGGGAGACGTCCAGATAAATCCAATACGTGTCTACTCATCTGGTCTTGCGAGAACTCGCCTTGGCCCCCACTGTAATCGCTCCCTCACGCAATAATATCGAGCAGGAAGTGCTTCTCCTGTTACCCGACGAGTATCGTCCAACCTGTGCCTTCTCTATGACTAACCCAGGGTCCCTGACCATGGGATTTTCCGGGGCCGATCCCCGTCAATTGGCGCAGTCTGTGGGAACTACACAGGTTGGAATCACGATCTCGGCGGTCCCGCCCTCAGCAAATCAAGACTCGAGGACTAGAACCAGATCTAGCCCGCTCGAGAAATTCAAGTTCACCGCAAGCATCTCCATCGCCCCGACAAGATCACTTAGCTACAGCCGAATCAAGTCCAGCACCTCGACGACCGTTAGATCCATCACCGACGGAAAAGAACTCGACGACCCAGAAGACAAGTGCGAGGACTCTACTAGGGAGCACCACTCGAAGAGTCGGGGCGCGTGACAGGAGACTCGACCACCAGTCGATGACCCGCCGCCGCCCGGGCTCCCACCACGCGACAAGACAGCGACTCCTAAACCCAGACCGGGGAATACTACGACCCAGATGGAAGACCAGATGAATTCACCAACTTCATCCGGAACCAATCACTCAGCGACGGGATAGAGCTTGATCCAAGATTCCACAACCGAGCTGAAGACCACTCGCAGATCTTCCAAATCTCAAGGAGAAGAAGGCACACTGGCTCCAGTAAACTCACAGCCAAATAGCAACTGGAAGGACCTTGCGCAATCCACTATTTCGAAGACAATTGGGGACACCTCAGAGCAAGCCACACCCTAGGAGATTGTCGCCTATTCACCGAACTCTCCAACAGCCTCAAGGAGGAGAAGCAGCGCGAAGCCAAGCGCACTCGAAGAAGCGATCAGTCACCAGCACCAAGTAAAGAAAGGCGACACCCCACGTCCCATGAACGAGTCTGCATGATCCAAGAAGGAAGACCCTCAAAAGAAAAGCAAGACGCCTACACCCTGCAGGCCGAAGCAGAAGAAGGCCTAAAGATAGCAGAGATCTACCAACTGCGTGGCGCTAAGACCAGCATCACCTTCTCTCAGAGCGACCACCCACCCGCAGTCCCAAGGCCGGGGCACGCACCCCTGGTCCTCGAAGCCCAGATCGGAGGTTACGACATGGACAGAGTCTTCTTGGACGGAGGTAGCAGTCTAAACATAATCTTCGCCAGCACCCTACGCAAGATGTTAATTCCACGATCAGTCTGGAAGAAGTCAGGCACAACAATACATGGCGTAGATCCGGGCGAAGCAGCCTCCTCCATCGGAACAATCGAGCTTGAGGTGATCTTCGGCAGAAAGCGCAACTTAGCAAAACAAGTCCTCGAGTTCGAAGTGCTCGACTGGCAGTCCCAATATAGCGCCATACTCGGGCGATCAGCGTTCGCACAATTCATGGCGGTCCCGCACTATGCATATCTCAAGCTCAAGATGCCAGGACCCGCAGGAATCATCACAGTCAAAGGAAGCTTCACCAAATCGGACCAGTGCGACCGCGATTTCCACAAAGTCTCCGACACGTTCGGAGCCCAACAACATCTCAAAGAAATTTCCATGGTGACGGACAAAATCATATTTCCCGCTGGCAAGCCGAAGCGAGTCAAAAGAATTCGGTCGCGACTTCAGCGTCGACAGCGACACAATCACCCACCAAGTCCACCCAACAGATCCAGAAAAGAAGGTCCGCGTGTATGCCCACCTTCCGGAAGAACAAGCAACCACCCTCATAACCTTCCTCCGCGAAGAGTGGAAAATTTTCGCTTGGTGCCCAGCCGACATGCCCGGAATACCGCGAGAATTTGTAGAACACGCGCTCCACATCAAACCAAACACCAAACCAGTAAAGAAGGCGCTGTGACGTTTCTCAGAGCCCAAGCGCAGAGCAATCGGAGAAGAAGTCAACCGACTACTCGACGCACAGTTCATCCGAGAAACGAAGAAAGCAACCTGGATAGCAAACCCAGTCCTAGTCCCTAAAAAGGACACTGACATACTGAGGATGTGCGTCGACTATGGTCCCATCCACAAGCACTTCCCAAAAGACTGTTGGGAATGTGCCCTAGAGGCAAATAAAATATGTTTTATCGAGCATATTCCGTTAGTTCATAATACGTTTGATACTATGCTATAACTTTATTAAGCGGAAACATTAATACATGTGTGGTATACAAACAACCAGGTCCCTAGTCAACCCTAGTATACTAGTCCATTGGGCGATTGATGATCAAGGTTTCTTGATCATGAGACAATGGCATCTGTTGACAATGGAGTCGTATCATTGGATAATGATATGATGGACATACACCCACCAGAAGTGTTGCGATGTGATCAAGTCACATAGTTCGACATTGCGATAACTATAACGTAGTGACCAGATCCTTTGACCGTAATGATCATACGTAATTGTCATCTATGAGGAGACTTTGATTTGTATCCCACCGCCTGACTGAAATATGCTGGCCATAACGGTGCACTTTGGGTATTCCGAAATAGATGGTTGATGAGTATATAAATAGATCAAAGCGGGATTTGTCCATCCATGTGACGGATAGGTACTCTGGGCCCACTCGGTGATGTTACATCATAAAGTTTGCAAACGTCTGACTAGGTCACGGAGTTGTAATATCACGGGAACGAGTAAACTTTTTTGTTGAGAACGAGGACGAACTAGGTATATTGGATACCGATGATCAAACCTCGGACAAGAAAAGTACCATAGGACAAAGGGAACAGGCACACGGTTAACGGATCCAACAGCGATTAAAGTTCATTCGATGGAAGCGCAGGGGCTATCAAGGATTGTAACCAGGTCCAATTGATTAGTCATTGATCAATGAGAATTGTCTCGATCATGTCTGATGTTTCCCGGACCGTAGGGTGTTACACTTAAGGGTACTCGATGCGGTAGGATTGATTCGGGATCACCGGAGAAATTTGAGAGAACACCGGAATTGTTCCGATGAAGGCCGGAAGTTGTTCCGGGTATTTTTGAAAGGTTCAAAATATATTTAATAATGTTTAATTAATGTTTTATTATTTAATTATCTGAATTAAATATTAAAATATAATTAAATATAATTAAAAAGTAATTAAAAGGCATATGGGCCTCATAGGGCCCTTTAGGGGGAGAGGGAGTCCTCCCCCATGGGCCATGGCGCCATGAGGGGGCCCACCCCCTTTTATTTGGTGCGCCAGCCCCCTCCCTTGGGATTAGTCCCACCCCGAAAGTGGAGGGGGGGTGGCACCCCTCCTTGGCCTATATAAGGAGGCGTAGAGGTGCCCTTTTAATCATCATATTTTTTAGATAAGTTCTCATCTCTCTCTTCCTCCTTTCTCCTTCCTCGAGTGGACTCCCCTTGTTTGGAGTCTACACTTGGTTGGGGATTTCTCCACTATACGCACGCCGTCGTGCTGCTGGAATCGGGATCCGAATCCATCTTCTTTCCGCTGCTCTACTGGTTCAGAGCCCGGAAGGACGTCGGGTATACTATATGTGTATAATCCCGCGAGGCACTACACTTGTGGTGCTACTTCATCGTCGTGGTCGTATCGCGAGGTCTTCATCAGCAACGTTCCGACGGGGACGTAATCCCGTCATCGGTCCACAAGGATCGGGTGGCTACAGGAGTCATCGTGGATCTGCGCAGCATCAGGGATTGCCGGTACGACTACACCAACCACGTTCATGCGGGAACGTTTCCCGCTTAACGGACTATATACTGGTATGTGACCTATCTCTGTCCGTTACTTCCATCAGCATAGCATAGGTCTTGGGTATGGGTCTCGTAGGTTATGAAAAAATTGTGTTTTCTGCCCCGAACCCCAACAAAGACCACTCCCCCCTCCCAAGAATCGATCAAATAATCGACTCCACAGCAGGATGCGACCTCCTATCCTTCCTCGATGCATACTCAGGATACAATCAGATCAGGATGAAGGAAGAAGACGAAGAGCACACCTTGTTCATCACCCCTACGGCGTATTCTATTACTAAACAATGCCCTTTGGCCTAAAAAATGCCGGAGCCACATACCAGCGAATGATGCAAGCATGATTGAGAGACCAGATTGGCAGAAACGTCCAGGTCTATGTAGATGACATTCTCATCAAAACCTACAGTGCAAACACGCAACTCGATGACCTCCGTGAAACATTCGCGGCCCTCAACAAGTACATAATCAAACTCAATACAAAAAAGTGTGTGTTCGGCGTCCCAGCCGGAAAACTACTAGGGTACATGGTCTCTGCCCGAGGAATCGAAGCAAACCCCGAAAAGGTCCAAGCAATCGCCAAGATGCCAAGGCCAACCAACATTAGAGGAGTGCAGCAACTCACAGGGAAACTCGCAGCATTGAGCCGTTTCATCAGCAGGCTGGGAGAAAGGACCTTACCGTTCGACAAGCTGCTGAGAAAAAGAGAAAAATTCTAGTGGACCGAGGAAGCCCGCAATGCATTCGCAGACCTAAAGAAAACCCTCTCGACCTCACCAATCTTGGCGGTGCCTAAAAAATGGGAGAAGTTGTACCTCTACATAGCAGCACGCAGCAGTGTCGTGAGCACGACACTCGTCGTCGAGCGCACAGAAGAAGGCAAAATCCAGAGCATACAAAGACCAATCTACTACCTCAGTGCGCTGCTCACAAAGCCACAACAACGGTAACCGCACTACCAGAAGCTCCTACTCGCCATTATCATGACCTCCAGGAAAGTATCGCACTACTTCGACGAACACTCCATCACAATCGTGAGCAGTGCACCACTCGCGGACATCCTCAACAACCCCGGAGCGACCGGCTGAGTCGCTGAATGGAACATGGAACGCAGCCCACGAGACCTGCAGTTCAAACACCCAACAGCAATCAAAGCCCAAGTACTCTCAGACTTCCTGGTCGAGTGGTCAGAAGTCCAAACACCAGGTCGCCCACACTTATCCAGTTCATGGACGATGTATTTTGACGGATCCAAAAGGCAGAAAGGAGCCGGATCAGGGGTTGTACTAGTCTCCCCCAAAGTAACGAAGCTCAAATACATCCTCCAGATCAACTTCAGCAATGCCTCCAACAACGAAGCAGAATACGAGGCACTACTCCACGACATGCGCATGGCAAAAACTTGCGGTGCCACTCGCCTCTCGATCTATGGAGACTCCAACCTCATCGTCCAGCAGACGATGAGAGACTGTAACGCAGTCGCAGACAACATGACAGCCTACCAGAAGCTCTATAACACGCTAGAGGGAGGATTCCACGGCTGCGAACTCAACTACATCCCCAGAGCAAATAACACAGAAGCCGACGAACTTGCGAACATCGGATCGACTCGAGGACCAATACCACCAGGCGTTTTCCTCGAGAGCATCAGCCAGAGATCGATCAAAGCAAAGCCAGCGGCACCCAAAGCTGTCGCAGAGGAAGATGGCACAAATGAACCAGCGCAGGTGGCAGCAATGAGCACAGCCGACGGCACAAGCAGCCAAGCAACCGAACCCGAAGAGCCAGCAGCACTCGAAGGCCCAGCATAGGCAAAGCCTTTCCTTCGATTCCTAATCGATGGCACCCTACCACAAGACGTTGCAGGAGCCCGACGCATTAGTCGACGATCTAAAGCGTTCACAGTAATCAACAGACAACTCTATAAATGCAGCATCTCTCAGGTCCTCCAAAAGTGTATAGATGAAGAAGATGGCAAATCGCTACTGCTCGAGATCCACGAAGGCACCTACGGACACCACACGAGCAGTCGAGCACTTGTGGCCAAGGCCTTTCGAGCAGGTTTCTACTGGCCGACCGCTATGAGAAATGCGGAGGAGATCGTACGGCGTTGCATCGCCTGCCAAAATTTTGCCAGCAGGCCGCACGCCCCAGCATCAGAACTCAAAACCATACCGTTGTCATGGCCATTTGCCACATGGGGACTCGACATGGTAGGCCCACTCAAGAAATCCTCAAAAGAAGGACGAACACACCTACCAGTCGTAGTCGACAAGTTCACCAAATGGATCGAGGTAGTACCAATCACCAGTTCAACAGCCCTCACGGCAGTCAACTTCATCAAGTCAATCATCTTCAGATTCGGAGTACCGCACAACATCATCACAGACAATGGTACAAACTTCACAGCAGCAGAGTTCCAAAACTTCTGGCAAGAGCTGGGCATCAAATTCAACTACGCATCAGTCGCGCACCCGCGGTCCAACGACCAAGTGGAGAAATCAAACGGCCTAGTATGCGGAGGAATAAAGAAACGACTCCTAGCACCGCTAGAGCAAGCCGCAGGAAACTGGGTAGAGGAACTTCCCGCAGTACTATGGATCCTGCGCACCACCCCCAAACAGCTCGACCCAGTATACGCCTTCTTGGTATACGGGGCAGAAGAAGTACTGCCGCACGACTTAAAATTCGGAGCCCCTAGAATCTCAGGGTACGAAGAGGAAGAGGCAGAAGAAGCACTGCGGAACGACAAAGACATAGAAGGCGAAGCTCGAGATACAGCCATCACAAGATCTGAAGGATACCAGGAAAAACAGCGCACATATCAAAGCAGTCGCCTATGGACCAGAACATTCACCAAAGGAGACCTCGTGTTACGGCTAATAAAGGAGAAAGTGCACAAGCTTGCCCCTGATACACGAGATAACTTCTCACCCCTCGTTGGTTACCCCAAGTGGAACGTGAGATGTAGCGTAGCGGCAAATTTCCCTTAGCGAAGATACTAAGGTTGAGGATCGACCAGTAGGACTCCAACATCGACAAGTAGGTGGCAAGGAAACAATGGGACCGTTTTAGACAAAAGTTGCTTCCTTCACCTGGACCTGCACACACAACGGATAGCTTTGCTCCCAACGAGTACAGAGAGGTTGTCAATCCCTCCGGCCTTGTTGTTTACAAAGGATAAAACGCACGGGATAATAGTGATAGTGATAGAAACGGAAAAGTAAATATGGTAATCGATTCTTCTCTCACTCTTATTCATTATGCCTGTCACAAAAGAGTTCTCCCTTATTCTTACGGGAAAAGGGGGCTTTTCATATATAACTGCAGGCACAATAGGGTCAGCAACATGCATATCAATAGATGATTCTTTGAAGGGTTTATGATGCTGACTCTACTCTTTCTTAGAAGAGTCGATATGAGAGGCCAAGTCCTTACAAAAATCAATCATTAGATGGGAATCAAGACCAATATTAGAGCAAAATGCATTAAAGGAATCAGTTTTCACATAGCTCTCTATATAATCATGCTCATAATTTATAGTGGGTTCAATACCTTTATCTATTTTCCAATCTTCGGTATTCTTCTGGATCCTTTGAAGTAGATCCCATCTTTCTTCAACGCTTTTCGTCTGAAATACCCCACTAGAGGAGGCATCCAACATCTCCTTATCCTGACGAGAAAGTCTGGCATAAAAGTTTGTAAGTATAGTTTCCTTGGGGAGCTCCTGAATAGGACATTTCAGCATTAGAGATTTCAATCTCCCCCAAGCTTGAGCGATTCTTTCTCCGTCATGAGACCTAAAGTTATAGATATAATTCATGTCTCGATGAATTTCATGAAGAGGATAAAATTTGGTGTAAAAGAGAGACATAAGTTCATGCCAATCAAGCATATGAGAGTTATCGAGAAGCTTATACCAATCTGAAGCTTTATCTATAAGAGATACGGAGAACAATTTCTTCATGACAAACTCCTTTGATACACCTGCAAGCTTAAATAGCGAACATAGTTGTGATAAATATAGCAAGTGTTCACTGGGGTGTCTATCTCCTGCATAACGATTAGCCAAGACACAATCGATAATACCAGCTGGTATTTTATAAGGCACAATTTAATTAGGGGGAGGTACAACCACCACAGATGTGGGGCGTTTCCCCATAAGCAACGATCCAATAGTTAGGTTGTCCATACGAACAAAGAACAACAACAACAAAATGAAAACAATGATATAAAAATTCCTTACCGGCTTCACTTACCAATAGCGCTATGCTCCCCAGCAACGGTGCCAGAAAACGTAGCTTGATGACCCTCAATGTAAAGGGATCTATTGTAGCGTTTTCGATAAGCAAGAGTGTAGAACCCAACGAGGAGCGAAAGGTATTGATAGGTGATAGTGGGCAAGGAATAACTTCAAACACTAGAAGATAACTTTTTAGGGCTTTTTGATATAAGCAATGATAAGATAAAAGCGAGCAAAGTAAGTAGCACTGGGGAGCAGCAAGTGGCCCTATCCTTTTGTACAAAGGATAAGCCTGACAACTGAACTTACAAAGACTAAAGTGTTCTTGAGGACACATGGAGAGGTAGTCACGTGCTTTCGCCATACTCCGTATCGATAACAAGTATTGTGCTGATAAGTGTTGAGTGGGTGGATCTATGCTAGCACACCTTCTAGACTAAGATAAGTGCACTCTTATGATTAAACATCTTGCAAGCATCCGCAAATACAAGATAGAAATTAAGGCAAAGCCTAACCACAGCAATAAGATCAAGGATCCATTACTCCCTTGTGCAAAAGTGTGCAAACTAGGGTTCAGGTTTCTCTCACTCCGGCAACCCACCGTAAGCATTCTTAATACACAATGTATTCCCCTAGGTCCTTAAGAAGCAGAAGTGTTGAGTGTTCGACTCACACAACACCACTAGGAAAATAACAAGACAACTTAAATATCAAACTACACAAATTACTTCAACATCATATGACTACTAGCAACTAGACTTCTCCCATGTCCTCAAGAACTAAAGTAACTACTCACAAGACATAAAAGAGATCATGATCAGAGGTGATAAATATATGATAAACAATTTGGACATAATGGTATTTCTCCAAAAAAAACTCAATAGCATTCACCACAAAGGAGTAATCAACACCGGTAGAGTAGAGAGGATAGATAGTACGGATTACAACACAAGATGAACTTGTGAGGTGAGATTGGATGGTGGTGGAGATGGTGCTGATGTTGAGGATGATGTTGATGATGATCTCGATGATGCCCGTGACGATGGTGATGACGATGGCGATGATCTCCCCTTCCGGGAGGTGGTCTCCTCGGCGGAATCTGCCCGCCGGAGAGCCCTTTTCTTCTCTGTAGGTTTCCTCCACGGAGTGGCGCCGGAACTCTGTGATGGCCTCTCTTTTTAGGGTTTTCGCGTAACAAGGAGTATATAGGCCAGAGGGGGAGCCGGGAGTGGCCCTAGGGCTCCAGGCGCCCTCCCGGCGCGGCCAGGGGTGGGGCCGCGCCAGGTGGCCGCCTGGGGCTCCTGTGGGCCCCCTCTGGCCCCTCTTCGGCGAGTCTTTGTTATTCTTCTGGAAAATACTCCCCGTCGATTTTCAGATAATTTGGAGGTATTCTTCTTCAGCAACTCAGCGTCCACTTTTTACCTTTGAATCCTGCGTCTGCTGCTTCGGCACCGGAAAGTTTCAAACTGTGTAAAATAAGCCAAAACAACATAAGAACATCATCGTAACATGAAATATATCAATTAATAAGGATGAATTACGATATAAAATAGTGATGCATTTTGGACGTATCAACTCCCCCAAGCTTAGACCTCGCTTGTCCCCAAGAGAAAACTGAGCTCGGTAAACCGGTCCACAAGTTTAGAGAGTGAAGTGTCGATAAATAAAATACGGACAAGAAGCATCATGATCTTTTCACCAAACTCAAACATCCTAAATAGCAATCTCCAACTCATCAGGCCCTTATGAAAGAGTAATAACAATTATAATCAAAAGTAGGGCTAAGGAAACTCATCAAATCATGGAAAACAAGTCCTTTGGTCAAGGGACAACTAAAAGATTTTACCTTTGCTTTTCTCTTTATATTTTGAATTGATGATTTGGAACTTTTTGAAATAACAAGCTATTAGTCATGAAGTGTAAATGCTAACACAAAGGAAGATGATTTCTTGGCAAAGGCTTTTACAAACAACTTACTTATCAAGAGATAATGTCAACAATGATATGGCATGGCAAAACTTTAATGCAGCATTATATTGATGAATCTTCATCAGCATCAAGTGTCTGTTCTCTTTGGGAATGGGGGAAGTAGGGAAAACTGACTCAACATAAAAGTAAAGGAACTACAGCCTTGTTAAAGGCAAGTAGGGAAAACTCAAGTGCTATCCTTAGATCAAATAGAATGAAAACAAATTTTGAGAGGTGCATGATTTTTCAACGAATGCTAATAGATAACTCAATTGCTTCTCAGATTGGACAAGTTTCGAGGAACGGCTCCCAAACGGGGACGATCACATCCCCGCAATCTCCTTTGTTTATCACTGCCACAATTTTCTGATTTCTCATGAACAAAGCGTGAAGGAGAGTTGTTGGTTGTGATTATCTTTTGTGAGCTGGGCGCACTCATGCCAGTTCCTCCTCGTATTAGGGCTTTGCAGATTAGACATGCAATCCCGGGGTAAAACTTGTCCAACTTGAGAAGGTCATGAGTTAACTACTACTTCCTCATGAGCTAAAACAGGGGCACAAAACAGAAGATTTTGAACATCCAAGGATAACACAAAAATTCTATGCTTTAGGAGTGGTAGTGGAATACCACGAATAGGAAGGTATGGTGGACTCATCTGGAAGGTACTGGTTTCAGGGTATGGATGTACAAGCAGAATTCCGCTTAGTACAGGGGTTTGGCTAGCAAAGACTTTGAGAGAACAGACAATTGATGATGACTTGGATGCAAAGCAATATAAAGCATAAACATTAAAGCAAGCATAATACATCAAGTTGTCTTCCTTGTCAACATAACACTGCAAGCATAATAACAAAGAGGGTTTTGGCTATGTCGCTACTTTGAGAAAAATAACATGCTTATTGTTATGAAAAAAGCTATGTTTGCCAAGATTAAATAAAGTTTTCAAAGCCATACCTGATATAAGGTCAATACTCCCCATAAGAATCATCACGAGGTTGATTACGTGAAGAGAATACCGAGTACAGCGAAGGGATCAATAGACTTCTCATTAATATTCCATCATAGACGACTCCACACTCATGGATACATAACTCTCTAGAAAGGAGTGATAGACCTCAAAGAAAATACCTATTTCATAAGATAACTTCCCTAGACATGATATGACTCTACTTGACTCTAAAAGACAAAGATAAAGATAAAAATACCGGGCACTCCCCAAGCTTGGAACAAGCTAAGGGGATGCCAATACCCGAGGAGATTTACTCCTCGTCCATGTTCTTCTCGGTCACGTACTCCTTGGCGAAGCGCTTCCATGGCAGCTGCTCTCCGGTCTCAAAGGACATTCCCGTCTCCAAGATCCTGCACTCAGCACCCAAACCCATGCGCATAAACTTTAGTTCATACTCACAGTTCTGGTTCTGCAGATCATAGATCTGTGCTTGGAGCCCATAAACTTTTTCTTCTAGTGCGTCCAAACTTGACCACATCTCCTTCATCTCCTTCTTGTGGGAAGCCTCGATCTCGTTCATCATGTCGAAGTTAGCTTCAACACCACGCTCCACCATCTTCTTGAACTTGAATACCTCATGTTCCATATCCTTCAGCCGCTCCACATGAAGGATCTGGGGTGCTTCTTCAACTCAGCGAGGTAAGGGTTGATGACGTTGACGACAAATTTGTCCTTCGGGGAACTTGGGGAAGCCATGGCACCTAAGTATAGCTGAAAGTTTTCCTGGCAGAAACAGCTTGAAAAGAAAACAAACAAAATCGCGAGATACGCTGCCGGAACGATCCGGGAAAATATATAGCAAACATTTCTGCACAGAAATGAAGGTAACAGGTCAAAGAGGAGTCGGAGACGGGCTCCGGGGTGCCCAGGCAGCCTCCCAGCGTGGACAGGGGTGAGGCCGCGCCAGGGGGGCGCCTGGGCCCCCTGGAGCTGGTCTCCGGCTCCACTTAGGCCTCAAATTTTCTATATTTTTCAAAAACTCATAATCTGGAACTTTCATGACGGTTTCGCGATGTTTCCTTACCGTAATACATACCTTTCCTTATTCTGCTTCTGCTGGTGTCTGAAACGGGGCTGCTACATGTTCTTCATGAGATTTTGTGTATACCAAATCCACATCAACATTGACAGGATCTCCTGCTATGTAATGCTTAAGTCTTTGCCCATTCACCACTTGAGGTTTGGTGCCTTCGAAATTGTTAATATTGATTGCACCCGAGCGGTAGACTTCCTCAATATGAAATGGCCCTTCCCACCTGGAAAGTAGTTTACCTGGAGAAAACCTGAAACGGGATCTAAATAACAAAACTCTATCACCAACATTAAATTCACGTTTCAAAATCCTCCTATCATGCCACTTCTTTACCTTTTCCTTGAACAATTTAGCGCTCTCGTAAGCTTCACTTCTCCACTCATCTAGAGAAGTCAAGTTCATGAGACGCTTTTCACCAAATAATTTCGGGTCAGCATTAAGCTCTCTAATAGCCCAGAAAGATTTGTGTTCTAATTCTAATGGCAAATGGAAAGCCTTGCCATAGACCATCTTATAGGCAGACATGCCCATGGGGTTTTTGTAAGCAGTTCTATACGTCCACAAAGCATCTCCTAACTTATTTGACCAGTCCTTTCTATTTCTATTGACTGTCTTCTGTAAGATCAACTTGATCTCTCTATTTGTGAGTGATACGTCCAAAAAGCATCACTGTTTTATATTGTAATTTCATCCTATTCATTGATATATTCCACTTTAAAGCATTGTTCTTATGTTGTTTTGGCTTGTTTTACACAGTTTGCAACTTTCCGATGCCGAAGCAGCAGAACCAGGATTCAGCGGTGAAAAGTGGACATCAAGTTGCTCAATCAGATCAAGTCCAAATGCGATGAAAATTTACGGGGAGTATTTTTACGAAGATTACTGGGGATCACCGAGGATGGAGGTGAGGGGACCCATCAGGCAGCCAGAAGGGTGCCTGGCGCGGCCCCCCTCCTGGCCTCGCCAGGCACCCTCCTGGATGCCTGGTGGCCCCCCTTGGTGCCCCCTCTCGCCTATAAGACCCACCTGGGGTGAAAACCCTAAGAAGAGAAGAGTTTCCGTGTTTCGCCGCCGTCACGGGGCGGAAACATACAGAGGAGAAAAGCCTCCGGCGGGCAGATTCCGCCAGGGAGATCACCTCCCGGAAGGGGAGATCGTCGCCATCATCATCATCATCGTCATGGGCATCATCGAGATCATCATCAACATCATCCCCAACATCAGCACCATCTCCATCACCATCCCATCTCATCTCACAATTGCAACTTGTGTTGTAATCCGTACTATCTATCCTCTCTACTCCGTTGGTGTTGATTACTACTTTGTGGTGAATGCTATTGAGTTTTGTTGGAGAAATATCATTGTGTCCAGATTGTTTTCCACCCATCTATCACCTCTGATCATGATCTCTTTTATGTCTTGTGAGTAGTTACTTTAGTTCTCGAGAACATGGGAGAAGTCTAGTTATTAGTAGTCATATGATGTTGAAGTATTATGTGTTGTTTGATACTTAAGTTGTGTTGTTATTTCTCTAGTGGTGTTATGTGAAGAACACTTAACACTTCACCTTTAATGGGCCTAGAGGAATACATTGTGCACAAAGGATGCTTATGGTGGGTTGCCGGAGTGACAGAAATCTGAACCCCAGTTCGCACACTTTTGCACAAGGGAGTTATGGATCCTCGATCGTAATGTTGTGGTTAGGCTTATGCCTTAATTACTACCTTGTATTTGTGGATGCTTGCAAGGTCTGTAATCATAAGAGTACACTTATCTTAGTCTAGAAGGTGTACTAGCATTGATCCACCCACCAACACTTATCAACACAATACATATTACTTGGCGGAGTATGGTGAAAGTAACTTGACTATCTCTCCCATGTGTTCTCAAGAACGCTTTAGCTTTTATAAGTTTAGTTCCTAGGCTTATCCTTGTGAAAGGATTGGGCCACTTGCTACTCCTCAGTTACCCTGTTTACTTTGCTTGTCTTTACTTTTCTGTTGCTTAAACCAAAAACCCCTAAATATTTACCTTTGAGTGTGTGCAGTCTTTCCTTATCCAGTGTCACTTATCAGTACCTTCTGCTCCTTGTTGGGATCGACATCCTTATTTATCGAAAAGCTACAATTGATCCCCTAGACTTGTGGGTTATCAAGAATCGTTTATTGGCGCGGTTAACAGGAGAGGTAATCCCACTAAACCTATTAACTTCACCGCCATCAACGAGCTTTTCTGGTTTCGTTGCCGGGGAGTGTAGCGCTATTGGTAAGTGAAGCCGGTAAGGAAACCTTTATTTTCTGTTGTTAATTTCAGTCCTTATGGACTCTTTGGCTGTTGGTTCATTGCTGGTAAGGAGCCGCCCCACGACTGTGGTGGTCACTCCTACCCCTACTGAAATTGTGCCCTATAAAATACCACCTGGTATTATTGATCATGTCTTGTCTAATCGTTATACAGGAGAAGGACATTCGGGAGAACACCTGCTATATTTATCACAATTATGTTCTTTATTTAAGCTTGCAGGTGTAACGATGGAGTTCTTCATGAAGAAACTATTCTCCATATCATTCAAAGATAAAGCTTCAGATTGGTATAAACTACTCGATAACTCTGATCTGCTTGAATGGCCAGAGCTTATGCCTCTCTTTTATGCAAAGTTTTATCCTCTTCGTGAAATTCACCAAGACAGGAACTACATCTATAACTTTTGGTCTCGCGATGGAGAGAGCATCGCTCAGCTTGGGGGAGACTGAAGTCCCTGATGCTCAAATGCCCAAACCATGAGGTCCCCAAGGAAATTATACTTAGAAATTTTTATGCCAGGCTTTCTCGTCAGGACAAGGAGATGTTGGATGCCGCCTCTAGCGGGGTATTCCAGACCAGAAGTATGGAATAAAAATGGGATCTTATAGAAAGGATCCAGAAGAACACTGAAGACTAGGAAATTGATAAAGGTATTGAACCCACTATAAACTAGAAGCATGATTACATTGAGAGCTATGTGAAAACTGATTACTTTAATACCTTTCGCTCTAAAATTGGTCTTGATTCCCAGCTAATGGTTGACTTTTGCAAGGACTTTGCTTCTCATATTGATTCTTCTAAGAAGGAGAGTCAACATCATAAACCTTTCAAGGAGTCACCTATTGAGATTAATGTTACTGATCCTGTTTTACCTGCAGTTGTGTATGAACAGCCTCATTATCCCTCAAGGATAAAGGAGCACTCTTTTGTTACAGGTATTCTAAACAAAAACGGAAGGACCACTGATGAACCTGAGGACATGATCAAGGTCAAGCCTCAAGTTGCAATGGTCAAGGATCTGGTAACCAGTGATATTAAAGAGTCCACTATTAGTTTTTGTCTTGTTTCCACTAACATTGTCACAACCAAGAACAAAGGCCCAATTTCAGGTACACCAGTTGTATCTGTCAAAATAGGAAATCATAATTACTATGGGCTATGTGATTTGGGATCTAGCGTCAGCGCTATTCCCTTCACACTTTATCAAGAGATCATGCACGAGATTCAGCCGTGTGAGATCGAGGACATAGATGTCACGATTCATCTTGAAAATAGACAAACAATATCTCCAGTTGGGATTGTGAGAGATGTTGAAGTACTCTGCGGGAAGGTAAAATATCCTACTGGCTTTCTTGTACTTGGTTCAGTGCAAGATAGTTTTTGCCCTATTATCTTTGGCAGGCCCTTCCTCAGCACCTGTGGAGCTATAATAGATTGCAAGAAAGGTAAAGTTTCTGTTGAATTCAACGGTGAGCCGTATGAATTTAATTTTTCTAAGTTTTCTAAGAAGCCTCGTGGTACTGACTTGTCAAGTAATGACAAAATTATTGAAGAAATTGCTTCTATTGCTATTCCTCCTAATGATACTTTATAGCAATTTATGGAAGACCACGAGAATGAAATACATATGCAGGAGCAGGATGAACTAGAAGACATATTTTTAAGACAAATTCCTATTCTGAAGCACAACCTCCCGGTTGAACCTTTAGGAATCCTCTCGCAACCAAAAGAAGACCCAGTGTTTGATCTAAAACCACTACGCGATACGCTCAAGTATGCTTATTTAGATGAAAAGAAAATATATCCTGTTATTATCAATTCTAACCTTTCAGGGTATGAAGAAGAGCGATTATTGGAGACACTCCGCAGACACCGAGGTGCTATTGGCTATACTCTTGATGATCTCAAGGGTATTAGTCCATCCATTTGCGAACATACTATCAATCTCGAGCCCGATGCTAAACCAGTTGTTGATCATCAACGACGGTTGAACCCAAAGATGAAGGACGTGGTTAGGACAGAGGTTCTCAAACTTCTAGCCGCACGTATCATCTATCCTATAGCTGATAGTAAGTGGGTAAGTCCCGTTCATTAGGTTCCTAAGAAAGGAGGTATAACTGTTGTTCCTAATGATAAAAATGAACTAATACCTCAGAGGACTATTATTGGATACAGAATGTGTATTGATTTCAGGAAGTTGAACAAGGCCACCAGGAAGGACCACTATCCTCTGCCCTTTATTGATCAGATGCTCGAGCGGCTGTCTAAAAACACTCACTTCTGCTATCTTGATGGGTATTCTGGATTCTCCCAGATTCATGTTAACGTCGTGGATCAAGAGAAGACCACCTTTACGTGTCCTTACGGTACTTATGCTTATAGGCGCATGCCTTTTGGTTTATGTAATGCACCTGCTACTTTTCAGAGGTGTATGTCTGCAATATTTCATGGTTTCTGTGAGGAGATTGTAGAAGTTTTCATGGACGACTTTTCCGTCTATGGAAACTCCTTTGACCACTGTCTCCACAATCTTAATAAAGTTTTGCAGAGATGTGAAGAAACGAATTTGGTGCTCAACTGGGAGAAGTGCCATTTCATGGTTAACGAAGGGATAGTTCTTGGACACAAGATTTCCGAAAGGGGAATTGAAGTGGACAAGGAAAAAATTGAAGCTATTGAACGGATGCCCTATCCAAGGGACATCAAAGGTATTCGTAGTTTTCTAGGTCATGCTGGTTTCTATAGAAGATTTATCAAGGACTTTTCTAAGACCTCCAGACCCCTTACGAATCTTCTCCAGAAGGATTCTCCTTTTGTATTTGATGAATATTGTAAGGAAGCTTTTGAAGTTCTTAAGAAAGCCTTGATAACCACTCCTATAGTACAACCACCTGACTGGAATTTACCCTTTGAAATTATGTGTGATGCTAGTGATTTTGCTGTTGGAGCTGTTTTAGGACAAAGGGTTGACAAGAAGTTGAATGTCATCCACTATGCCAGCAAGACACTTGATAGTGCTCAAAAGAATTATGCTACTACCGAGAAGGAATTCTTGGCAGTGGTGTTTGCTTGTGATAAGTTTAGACCGTATATTGTTGATTCTAAAGTTATTTTTCATACTGACCATGCTGCCATTAAGTATCTTATGCAGAAAAAGGATGCCAAACCAAGACTCATTAGAGGGGTACTCCTTCTTCAAGAATTTGATTTACAGATTGTCGATAGAAAAGGAGAAGACAATTCGGTGGCGGATAATCTTTCAAGGATGGAAGATATCCCGCACGATCCTATTCCAGTCAACGACGGTTTCCCAGATGAACAGCTTGCTGTTGGAAAATTACAATCTCATTACGACCCTTGGTTTGCAGATTATGCTAATTTTATCGTTGCAAAGTTTTTGTCTCCAGGTTTTACATTTCAGCAGAGGAAGAAATTCTTCAAGGATTTGAGGCACTACTTTTGGGATGATCCACATCTTTTCAAAGAGGGTCCAGATGGGATCGTGAGAAGATGTATACCAGAGCACGAGAAGCAGGACGTTCTTCGACAATGTCACGATAGTCCTTATGGAGGACATCATGCCGGTGAAAGGACCGCACATAAAGTTTTACAATCAGGTTTTTATTGGCCTACTCTTTTTAAGGACGCCCAAAGGTACGTTCTATCTTGTGATAAGTGTCAGAGAGTTGGTAACATTATTAGGAGAAATGAGATGCCTATGAATTACTCACTAGTGATCGAACCTTTCGATTGTTGGGGTTTTGATTTTATGGGTCCTTTTCCTCCTTCACATAAGTACACACACATCTTAGTTGTTGCTGATTATGTAACCAAGTGGGTTGAAGCAATCCCCACTGAGAGTGATGATCACAAGACATCTTTGAAAATGCTCAAGGATGTAATTTTTCCTAGGTTTGGAGTACCAAGGTACCTCATGACAGATGGAGGGTCACACTTCATGCATGGAGATTTTAGGAAAGCTCTAGCCAAGTACGATGTCAATCATAGGATTGCATCACCGTACTACCCTCAAACTAGTGGGCAAGTTGAGCTCACCAATAGGGAGATCAAGTTGATCTTACAAAAGACAGTAAACAGTTCTAGAAAGGACTGGTCAAAGAAGTTAGGAGATGCTTTGTGGGCGTATAGAACTGCTTACAAAACCCCATGGGCATGTCTCCGTATAAAATGGTCTATGGCAAGGCTTGCCATTTACCATTAGAGTTAGAGCACAAGGCTTTCTGGGCTGTCAGAGAGCTAAATGCTGACCCAAAATTAGCTGGTGAAAAGCGTCTCATGAACTTGACTTCTCTAGATGAGTGGAGGAGTGAATCTTACGAGAGCGCTAAAATGTTCAAGGAAAAGGTAAAGAAGTGGCACAATAAAAGAGTTCTGAAACGTGAATTTAATGTTGGTGATAAAGTTTTGTTGTTTAGATCCTGTTTCAGTTTTTCTCCAGGTAAACTACTTTCCAGATGGGAAGGACCTTTTCTTATCGAAGAAGTATATCGGTCTGGTGCAATCAAGATCAACAATTTCGAAGGCACCAAACCTCAAGTTGTTAATGGACAAAGGCTCAAACATTACATGGCAGGTGATCCTATCAATGTGGATGTGAACATGATATATACAAGAACTCATGAAGAACATGTTGCAGCCCAGTTTTAAACTCCGGCAGTAGTAGACTAAGAAAAGGTATGTATTACGGTAAGGAAACATCGCGAACGTCAATAAAATATTACTTTTCAGAGTTTTTGCAAAATTAGGAAAATTCCAAGCCCGAGTGGAGCCGGAGAGGAACTCCAGGAGGCCAGGAGGCCTCCTGGCGCGCCCCCCCTCCTGGCCGCGCCAGGCACCCTCCTGGGTGCCCTGGACTCCGACTCCACCTAGGCTTGAAACCTTCCTTCTGTTGCGGAAATTTTTGCTATATATTTGCTCGGATAGCCCCGGCACCGTATCTCTCGATTTCACATGTTTTCTTTCTCGATCTGTTTCTGCCAGGAAAACTTTCAATAGAACTAGGTGCCATGGCTTCCCCAAGTTCCCCCAAGGACAAGTTCGTCGTCAACGTCATCAACCCTTACCTCGCTGAGGTGAGGAAGCACCCCCAGGTCCTTCGTGTGGAGGACGGTGTTATCCACAAGGAAGATCTGAAGGGACCAGTCAAGGAAGGGAGCATCGACGAGCGGCTGAAGGAGATGGAACATGAGTTCTTCAAGTTCAAGAAGATGGTGGAGCGTGGTGTTGAAGCTAACTTCGACATCATGAACGAGATCGAGGCTTCCCACAAGAAAGAGATGAAGGAGATGTGGTCAAGTTTGTCCGCACTAGAAGAAAAAGTTTATGGGCTCCAAGCACAGATCTATGATCTGCACAACCAGAACTGTGATTATGAACTAAAGTTTCTACGCATGGGTTTAGGTGCTGAGTGCAGGATCCTGGAGACGGGAATGTCCTTCGAGACTGGAGAGGAGCTGCCATGGAAGCGCTTCGCCAAGGAGTACCTGACTGAGAAGAACAAGAATGAGGAGTAAATCTCCTCGGGTAATGGCATGCCCTTAGCTTGTTCCAAGCTTGGGGGAGTGCCGGGTATCTTTATCTTTGTCTTTAGGAGTCAAGTAGAGCCGTATCATGTCTATGGAATTTACATTATGAAATAGGTGTTGCTTTGAGGTCTATCACTCCTTTTGTAGAGAGCTTTGTATCCGTGAGTGTGAGGTCGTCTATGAAGGAATATTAATGAGAAGTCTATTGGTTTCTTCGCTGCACTTGGTATTCTTTCACGCAATCGACATTATGAGCTGATTCTTATGGGGAGTATTGACCTTATATCAGGTATGGTTTCGAAAACTTTATTTAAATCTTGGAAAGTATAGCTTTGGTCATAACAACAAGCATGTTTTTCTCAAAGTAGCGACATAGCCAAAACCTTTGTGTTTTTATGCTTGAAGTGTTATGTTGACAAGGAAGACAACTTGATGTTTCATGCTAGTTTTAATGTTTATGCTTTGTATTTCTTGCATCTAAGTTGTCATCATTTGTCTGGTCTCTCAAAGCCTTGCTAGCCAAAACTCTGTACTAAGCGGAATTCTGCTTGTACTTCCATACCCTGAAACCAACATCTTCCACTTGAGTCCACCATACCTTCCTATTTGTGGTATTCCACTACCACTCCTAAAGTATATAATTTGTGTGCTATCTCTAGATGTTCAAAATCTTCTGTTTTGTGCCACTGATTCAGCTCATGAGGAAGTGGTGGGTAACCCATGATCTTCTTAATTTGGACAAGTTTTATCTTGGGATTGCATGTCTAATCTGCAAACCCCTAATACGAGAAGGGACTGGCATGAGTGCCCAGCTCGTAAAAGATAAATACTAACGCACAAGTTCCTTCGCTCTTTGAACAAAGGAATTTAAGGGGATGTGATCGTCCCCACATGGGAGTCGTTCCTTGAAACTTGTCCAAATCATGAAGTGAGTGAGTTATCTATCAGCAGTCGTTGACGGATCATGCACCTCCCAAAAGCCTGTTTTTATTCTGTTTGATCTAGAGATGGCACATAAGTTTTCCCTGCTTACCCTTTTGCACGGGGTTTATCCTTTATTTTGTGATGAGTCAGTCCTTCCTACTTCCTTCCTTCTTGAGAGAGAATAGACACTTGATGTAAATAAAGAGTCTTGCATACAAAGTTGCATTGAAAGTTAGCATGTTACATCTGTGTTGACATTATCTTTTGATAAGTGAGTTGTTTACAAAAGCTTATGCTGAGTAAACATCTTCCTTTGTGTTAACATGTGCACTTCTTGACTAATAACATGTTCTTTCCAAAGCTTCAACTGGTTCCTTTTTAAGTGAAAGAGCAAAAGTAAAACTTATTAGTTGTTCCTTGACCAAGGCTATGTTTGCCATGATTTGATGAGTTTTCCAGGTCCTACTTTGTTATAATTGTTACTACTTTCTCATAAGGACCTTATGAGTTGAGGTTGCTATTGAGGATGCTTCATTTTGGTGAGAAATCTTGATGCTTCTTGTCCGTATTCTTTTATCGACACTTCACTCTCTAAACTTGTGGATAGGTTTACCGAGCTCAGTAATCGCTTGGGGACAAGCGAGGTCTAAGCTTGGGGGAGTTGATACGTCCAAAAAGCATCACTATTTTATATTGTAATTTCATCCTATTCATTGATATATTCCACTTTAAAGCATTGTTCTTATGTTGTTTTGGCTTGTTTTACACAGCTTACAACTTTCCGATGCCGAAGCAGCAGAACCAGGATTCAGCGGTGAAAAGTGGACATCAAGTTGCTGAATCAGATCAAGTCCAAATGCGATGAAAATTTACGGGGAGTATTTTTACGAAGATTGACTGGGGATCACCGAGGATGGAGGTGAGGGGAACCACTAGGCAGCCAGAAGGGTGCCTGGCGCGGCCCCCCTCCTGGCCGCGTCAGGCACCCTCCTGGATGCCTGGTGGGCCCCCTCGGTGCCCCCTCTCGCCTATAAGACCCCCCTGGGGTGAAAATCCTAAGAAGAGAAGAGTTTCCGCGTTTCGCCGCCGTCACGGGGTGGAAACGTACAGAGGAGAAAAGCCATCTCCGGCGGGCAGATTCCTCCGGGGAGATCACCTCCCGGAAGGGGAGATCGTCGCCATCATCATCATCATCATCATCATCATCGTCACGGGCATTATCGAGATCATCATCAACATCATCCCCAACATCAGCACCATCTCCATCACCATCCCATCTCATCTCACAATTGCAACTTGTGTTGTAATCCGTACTATCTATCCTCTCTACTCCGTTGGTGTTGATTACTACTTTGTGGTGAATGCTATTGAGTTTTGTTGGAGAAATATCATTGTGTCCAGATTTTTTGCCACCCATCTATCACCTCTGATCATGATCTCTTTTATGTCTTGTGAGTAGTTACTTTAGTTCTTGAGAACATGGGAGAAGTCTAGTTATTAGTAGTCATATGATGTTGAAGTATTATGTGTTGTTTGATACTTAAGTTGTGTTGTTATTTCTCTCGTGGTGTTATGTGAGTCGAACACTTAACACTTCACCTTTAATGGGCCTAGAGGAATACATTGTGCACAAAGGATGCTTATGGTGGGTTGTCAGAGTGACAGAAACCTGAACCCCAGTTCGCACACTTTTGCACAAGGGAGTTATGGATCCTCGATCGTAATGTTGTGGTTAGGCTTATGCCTTAATTACTACCTTGTATTTGCGGATGCTTGCAAGGTGTGTAATCATAAGAGTACACTTATCTTAGTATAGAAGGTGTACTAGCATTGATCCACCCACCAATACTTATCAACACAATATATATTACTTGGCGGAGTATGGTGAAAGTAACTTGACTATCTCTCCCGTGTGTTCTCAAGAACGCTTTAGCTTTTATAAGTTTAGTTCCTAGGCTTATCCATGTGAAAGGATTGGGCCACTTGCTACTCCTCAGTTACCTTGTTTACTTTGCTTATCTTTACTTTTCTGTTGCTTAAACCAAAAACCCCTAAATATTTACCGTTGAGTGTGTGCAGCCTTTCCTTATCCAGTGTCACTTATCAGTACCTTCTGCTCCTCGTTGGGATCGACATCCTTATTTATCGAAAATCTACAATTGATCCCCTAGACTTGTGGGTTATCAAAAATCGTTTATTGGCGCGGTTAACATGGGAGGCAATCCCACTAAACCTATTAACTTCACCTCCATTAGTGAGCTCAACTTGCCCACTAGTTTGGGGGTGGTACGGTGAAGCAATTCTATGATTGACATCGTACTTGGCTAAGGCTTTTCTAAAAGTTCCATGTGTAAAGTGTGAACCCCCATCAGTCATGAGGTACCTGGGTACTCCAAACCTAGGAAAAATTACATCCTTGAGTATTTTCAAAGATGTCTTGTGATCAGCACTTTCAGTGGGGATTGCTTCTACCCACATGGTTACATAATCAACAGCAACTAAAATGTGAGTGTACTTGTGTGAGGAAGGAAAAGGACCCATAAAATCAAAACCCCAACAATCAAAAGGCTCAATCACTAGAGAGTAATTCATAGGCATCTCATTCCTCCTACTAATATTACCAACTCTCTGACACTTATCACAGGATAAAACATAATTTCTAGCATCTTTAAAGAGAGTAGGCCAATAAACACCTGATTGAAGAACCTTATGAGCGGTCCTCTCACCAGCATGATGTGCTCCATATGGACTATCATGACATTGTATGAGAATGTCCTTCTATTCGTGCTCCGGTACGCATCTTCTCACGATCCCATCTGGACCTTCTTTGAAAAGATGTGGGTCATCCCAAAAGTAATGCCTCAAATCATGAAAGAACTTCTTCCTTTGCTGAAATGTTAAACCTAGAGGCAAAAACTTTGCAACGATAAAATTAGCATAATCTGCAAACCAAGAATCGAAGAGAGATTGTACTTTAACAACAGCTAGCTGTTCGTCTAGGAAACTGTCGTTGACTGGAATGGGATCATGCGGTATATCTTCCATCCTTGAAAGATTATCCGCCACCGGATTGTCTCCTCCTTTTCTATCGACAATCTGCAAATCAAATTCTTGAAGAAGATGTACCCATCGTATGAGCCTTCGTTTGGCATCCTTCTTCTCCATAAGATACTAAATGGCAGCATGATCAGTATGAACAATAATCTTAGAATCAACAATATACCGCCTAAACTTATCACAAGCAAACACTACTGCGAAGAATTCCTTCTCAGTAGTAGGAAAATTATTTTGTGCACTATCAAGGGTTTTGCTAGCATAAGATATAACATTCAACTTCTTATCAACCATTTGTCCTAAAATAGCTCCAACAGCAAAATCACTAGCATCACACATAATTTCAAAAGGTAAACTCCAATCAGGTGGTTGCACTATAGGAGCAGTTATTAAAGATTTCTTAAGAACTTCGAAGGCTTCCTTACAATCTTCATCGAAAACAAAAGGAACATCCTTCTGGAGAAGATTAGTGAGGGGTCTTGAAGTCTTAGAAAAGTCTTTAATAAATCTTCTATAGAAACCAGCATGACCGAGAAAACTACGAATACCTTTGGTGTCTCGTGGATAGCGCATCCTTTCAATTGCTTCGATCTTGGCTCTGTCCACTTCAGTTCCCCTCTCGGAAATCTTGTGGCCAAGAACAATTCCCTCGTTGACCATAAAGTGGCACTTCTCCCAGTTAAGCACCAGATTTGTCTCCTCACATCTCTGCAAAACTTTATTAAGGTTGTGGAGACAATGGTCAAAAGAGGTTCCATAGACGGAGAAATCGTCCATGAATACCTCCACAATTTCTTCACAAAAACCATGAAAGATAGCAGACATACACCTTTGAAAAGTAGCAGGGGCATTACATAAACCAAAAGGCATACGTTTGTAAGCATAAGTACCATAGGGACAAGTAAAAGTGGTCTTCTCTTGATCAGCAGTGTTAACATGAATTTGAGAGAAGCCAGAATAACCATCCAGATAGCAAAAGTGAGTGTTTTTGGATAACCTTTCAAGTATTTGGTCGATGAACGGCAACGGGTAGTGGTCCTTCCTGGTTGCCTTGTTCATCTTCCTGTAATCAATACACATTCTATATCCAATAATAATTCTCTCAGGTATTAGTTCATTCTTATCATTAGGAACCACAGTCGTTCCTCCTTTCTTTGGAACACAATGAACCGGTCTTACCACTTACTATCAGCTATAGGGTAGATAATACTTGCGGCTAGAAGCTTGATAATATCAGTCCTTACAACATCAATCATTTTCGGATTCAGCCATCGTTGATGATCAACAACTGGTTTAGCATCAGCTTCAAGGTTGATGGTATGTTGACAAATAGATGGACTAATCCCCTTAAGGTCATCAAGGGTATAGCCAATTGCACCTCGATGGTTGCGAAGTACTTCCAATAAACGCTCCTCTTCGTATCCTGAAAGGTTAGAATTGACAATAACAGGATATACTTTCTTTTCATCTAAATAAGCATATTTGAGCGTATCGGGAAGAGGTTTAAGATCAAACACTGGATCTTCTTTTGGTTGCGACAAAATTCCCAAAGGCTCAACTAGAAGGTTGTGCTTTAGGATAGCAGGTTGTCTTAGGAATATTTCGTCCAGCTCATTTCTCTCCTGCATGTGCAAATCATTCTCGTGGTCCTCCATATATTGCTGCAAGGGATCATTAGGAGGGATAGAAATGGAAGCAATATCTTCAATAATCTTATCATTACTAGGCAAATCAGTACCACGAGGCTGCTTAGAGAACTTAGAAAAAATAAATTCATATGGCTCACCATTGAATTCAACAGAAACTTTACCTTTCTTGAATTCTATTATAGCTCCACAAGTTATGAGAAAAGGTCTACCGAAAATAATTGGACAGAAATTATCCCTTACCGAACCAAGTACTAGAAAGTCGGTAGGATACTTTACCTTTCCGCATAAGACTTCAACATCTCTCACAATTCCGATGGGAGAGATAGTTGCTCTGTTTGCAAGATGAATAGTGACATCAACTTCTTCAAGTTCGCAAGGTGAAATTTCACCCATGATCTCTTGATAAAGTGAATACGGGATAGCGCTGGCACTCGATCCCAAATCTCAAAGCCCATAATAATTATGATCTCCTATTTTGACAGATACTACTGGAGTACCTGAAATTGGGCCCTTATTCTTGGCTGTGACAAGGTTAGTGGAAACAACACAAAAAATTATATTGGAACCTAAAGCATCATTAGTAATAAGATCCTTAACCAATGCAACTCGAGGATCGACCTTGATCTGGTCCTTGGGTTCATCGATTCTTCTCTCACTCTTATTCATTATGCCTGTCACAAAAGAGTGCTCCCTTATGCTTACGGGGAAAGGGGGCTTTTCATATATAGCTGCAGGCACAATAGGGTCAGCAACATGCATATCAATATATGATTCTTTGAAGGGTTTATGATGCTGACTCTTCTCCTTCTTAGAAGAGTCGATATGAGAGGCAAAGTCCTTACAAAAATCAATCATTAGATGGGAATCAAGACCAATATTAGAGCAAAAGGCATTGAAGGAATCAGTTTTCACATAGCTCTCTATATAATCATGCTCATAATTTATAGTGGGTTCAATACCTTTATCTATTTCCCAATCTTCGGTATTCTTCTAGATCCTTTCAAGTAGATCCCATCTTTCTTCAACGCTTTTCGTCTGAAATACCCCACTAGAGGAGGCATCCAACATCTCCTTATCCTGATGAGAAAGTCTGGCATAAAAGTTTGTAAGTATAGTTTCCTTGGGGAGCTCATGAATAGGACATTTGAGCATTAGAGATTTCAATCTCCCCCAAGCTTGAGCGATGCTTTCTTCGTCACGAGACCTAAGTTGGTGTAAAAGAGAGACATAATTTCATGCCAATCAAGAAGATGAGAGTTATCGAGAAGCTTATACAAATCTGAAGCTTTATCTATAAGCGATACGGAGAAAATTTTCTTCATGACAAACTCCTTTGATACACCTGCAAGCTTAAATAGCGAACATAGTTGTGATGAATATAGCAAGTGTTCACTGGGGTGTCTATCTCCTGCATAACGATTAGCCAAGACACAATCGATAATACCAGCTGGTATTTTATAAGGCACAATTTCAGTAGGGGGAGGTACAACCACCACAGATGTGGCGCGTTTCCCCATAAGCAACGATCAAATAGCTAGGTTGTTCATACGGACAAAGAACAGCAACAGCAAAATAAAAGCAACGATATAAAAATTCCTTACCGGCTTCACTTACCAATAGCGTTATGCTCCCCAGCAACGGCGCCAGAAAATGTAGCTTGATGACCCTCAACGTAAAGGGATCTATTGTAGCGTTTTCGATAAGTAAGAATGTCGAACCCAACGAGGAGAGAAAGGAATTGATAGGTGATAGTGGGCAAGGAATAACTGCAAACACTGAAAGATAACTTTTTAGGGGGTTTTGATATAAGCAATGATAAGATAAAAGCGAGCAAAGTAAGTAGCACTGAGGAGCAGCAAGTGGCCCAATCCTTTTGTACAAAGGATAAGCTTGACAACTGAACTTACAAAGACTAAAGTGTTCTTGAGGACACATGGAGAGGTAGTCACGTGCTTTCGCCATACTCCGTATCGATAACAAGTGTTGTGCTGATAAGTGTTGAGTGGGTGGATCTATGCTAGCACACCTTCTAGACTAAGATAAGTGCACTCTTGTGATTAAACATCTTGCAAGCATCCGCAAATACAAGATAGAAATTAAGGCAAAGCCTAACCACAGCAATAAGATCAAGGATCCATTACTCCCTTGTGCAAAAGTGTGCAAACTGGGGTTCAGGTTTCTGTCACTTCGGAAACCCACCGTAAGCATTCTTAATACACAATGTATTCCCCTAGGTCCTTAAGAAGGCGAAGTGTTGAGTGTTCGACTCACACAACACCACTAGGAAAATAACAACACAATTTAAATATCAAACAACACAAATTACTTCAACATCATATGACTACTAGCAACTAGACTTCTCCCATGTCCTCAAGAACTAAAGTAAATACTCACAAGACATAAAAGAGATCATGATCAGAGGTGATAAATATATGATAAACAATCTTGAAATAATGGTATTTCTCCAACAAAACTCAATAGCATTCACCACAAAGGAGTAATCAACACCGGTAGAGTAGAGAGGATAGATAGTACGGATTACAACACAAGATGAACTTGTGAGGTGAGATTGGATGGTGGTGGAGGTGGTGCTGATGTTGGGGATGATGTTGATGATGATCACGATGATGCCCGTGACGATGGTGATGATGATGGCGATGATCTCCCCTTCCGGGAGGTGATCTCCTCGGCGGAATCTGCCCACCGGAGAGCCCTTTTCTTCTTTGTAGGTTTCCGCCACGGAGCGGCGGTGGAACTCCGTGATGGCCTCTCTTTTTAGAGTTTTCGCGTAACGAGGAGTATATAGGCCAGAGGGGGGAGCCGGGAGTGGCCCCAGGGCTCCAGGCGCCCTCCCGGCGCGGCCAGGGGTGGGGCCGCGCCAGGTGGCCGTCTGGGGCTCCTGTGGCCCCCCTCTGGCCCCTCTTCGGCGAGTCTTTGTTATTCTTCTGGAAAATACTCCCCGTCGATTTTCAGGTAATTTGGAGGTATTCTTCTTCAGCAACTCAGCGTCCACTTTTTACCGCTGAATCCTGCGTCTACTGCTTCGGCACCGGAAAGTTGGAAACTGTGTAAAATAAGCCTAAACAACATAAGAACATCATCGTAACATGAAATATATCAATGAATAAGGATGAATTACGATATAAAATGGTGATGCATTTTGGATGCATAGAAGATCTTTTCCTCACTTTAGGGGCAACACTCTATATATTACAAAAAGTATAGAAGATCTTTCACACTTTACAAGGTACTCAAATCATACAGAAAAGGTAACTATCATGATGTATGCAAATGTATGTCTCTGCCAATGTAGCATTATATGCAATGATACTAGCGTGTCATGTAGAAATGATTAGGGCAAAGCCCAACTAGCATGCGGCTCATCGATCAAGAAAGTAGCATGTATGACATGAAGATCAAGTCATGAGAAGATGGATGTTGCATGGCAATGTATCTCGGAAAGGCTATGGAAATGCCTTGCTAGGTAGGTATGGTGGTTGTTTTGAGGAAGGATATAAGGAGGTTTATGATGACAGAGCGTATCGTGCCAAGGGTTTGGATGTACCGGAGAAGGTGGACGCCAACTCTCGGAGTGAGAAGAAAGCAATGCACGGCACAGGAGAGGCTAGCAAAGTATGGGAAGGTGGAAGTGTCAACTTTCGGATACTCACATTAGTCCGAAGAACTCATGCACTTATTATTGGTAACTCTCAGTCTAATAAGGAGTTTCACAAAGAGACCAGTACCCCGAGGACGAGTGTATGGGGGTTTGGTTATCCTTGCGCATCCTCGACTCATGGTACGTGAGTATACTCTAATATTCGACCCCTCAGAAGAGTAGTGATCCATCTAGTAGCTAAAGTTCTCAACTAATTTTGTAAGTTTTAAAAATAAACACGGATTGCCCAAAATACGACATCTATCACTAATAGGCTAAAGCTCTTGACACCAAAAGTCCAAACATTACTCAAAACAATACCTCAAGACTATTTCAAGTTACTACTACAAAAGAATAGCAACCTGAATTACCTACTTTAAGTCAAGACACAAAACTCAGTGCAACAGGCAAACTCTCTAAACAAGATAAACATGAAAACTCAAGAGAGTTCCAGAAACAAACTAAACAAGAGCTCTTTGAAAAGATAAGCATGAAAACTAAGAGCAAAACATGACTGCAGCTATGAAAAGAGATAAAGAACACACACAGCAAAGATAAGCATGAAAAGTCCTATGTTTTGTTCTAGATTTTGGAAGTGGAGCGTGTTTCTCTCCCACACAAAAAAAGCTGGGTTCTAACTTGTTATGAACAGCAAGCAAAGCTAAAGAAAACTAAAAATAAAACCTAAGAGCAAGACGCTCCAAGCATAGCACATAATGCATGAAGTGATAAAAATATAGTGAAACGGGAGACGAACTGATAATTGTCGATGAAGAAGGCGATGCACGGGGGCATCCCCAAGCTTAGATGCTTGAGTCTCCTTGAATATTTCTTGGGGATGGGGGCATCCCCAAGCTTGAGCGCTTGACACTCCTAAATCTTCTTTCATCATCTTCCCTCGCACACTTGAAAACTCCTTTCATACATAACTCATCATAATCTGATTAGCGAGGTTAGTACCCATAATAAAATAAATTTTTCTCTACTGGAAATAAAGATAATCTTGAAGGGTTACTGTTTCTCAAGATTGCCAAAAAGTTTTTGCAAAGATAAAGCAAGCTTAAGGTTTACAAAACGAAGAAAAGGCAAAACAGGACATAATCTGTGAAAAACAGACCAACAAGTAGTAAAGAATTTTTTAGGGATACTTCTGCCACTCAAATCAAAAAACTCAGAACATATGAAATTTTTGTAATTGTATAGAGCTTTCTGTGTAAACAATTCAGCTCAAAAAGATGAACTGGGATTTTTTTGTGATTTTTCTAGTCACGAGGACAGAATCTGTTTTCTGGACACAACTTTCACTTCCCTTGTCGTATGTGGCTATAAAAGGCACAAAGCTTGAAAAGTAAAGATACAATGATGTTGCTACAGTAGTAACAATCATCAAGTCCACTAAACACAGAAGGAAAACAAAAAGGAAATTCTAAATTCGTTGCGGGCTGCCTCCCGGAAGCGTTTCTTTAAAGCCATTAGCTAGGCTTAATGCAAATAGATCAAGTCTTTTCAAGAAAATAACTAGCCCGTGTGACGGACTCAAAAGGCAACTTAATATTTTTCCTAGGGAAGTGTTCCATCCCTTTCTTGAGAGGGAATTGGAATTTTATAATCCCTTCTTTCATATCAATAACAGCACCCACGGTGCGAAGAAAAGGACGTCCCAAAATAATTGGACAGGAAGGTTCACATTCAATGTCCAAAATAGTAAAATCAACGGGAACATAATTGTCATTGACAATGATAAGAACATCATATATCTTCCCCAAAGGTTTCTTTTCAGAAGAATCGACAAGACGAACACCAAAATAACAAGGATCAAAAGGTTTCAATTCAAATATATCATACATTCTTTTGGGCATAACAGAGGTACTAGCTCCAACATCACATAAAGCATAGCAAGAAAATTTATTCAACTTAATTTTAATCATAGGATCCCAACCATCTTCTAGCTTTCTAGGTATGGAGGCTTCTACCCTAAGCTTCTCCTCCCTAGCTTTGATAAGAGCATTAGTGATATGCTCCGTGAAGGCAAGATTAGGTGTGCTAGTGTGGGGGTCTCTAGACATCTTCTGAAGGAAACGAATAACTTCATAAAGGGTGCAATTATCAAAATCAAGGTCACTACTATCAAGTAGAGTGGTAGTGGTGTCCTTTAGGCTCACTTGTTTGGTAACTTCTATATTCATAGGAATTTCTTCTTCTACGGTTGAGGTCATAGCATCACCATTAATAGGTCCTATGGGACTAGGGGTGCATTGGGTGCTAAGAGTTTTGATATCCTCAACCACTTGGATAGTGGCCACAGTATGGTGCGTAGGAAGGCTCTTAATTCTATCTTCTTCCTCCTTTTCTCTAGACCATCTTTCTTTGAGTTTAGCCATCATCCTAATGTTTTCATTAATTTGCAATTGGATAGCATTCATAGGAGTGACCTTCCTCTCCTCAAGGGGAGAAGTTCTAATTGTAAGAAATTCTACTTCATGGGCTAAGTTGTCTACCTTCGAAGAGAGGTTACCTAGTTTGTCTAGTTTTTCCTCTACACTCTTTTTGAAGGCTTTTTGGGTAGTGATAAAGTCTTTAAGCATACTTTCTAATTCAGAAGTGGAGTTTTTGGTGCTAGGATAAGTGTTGTTGTTCCCATAGTTGTTGGAGGTGAACGGTCTAGGATTGCTACCAAAGTTACTCCTATAAGCATTGTTGTTGAAATTTTTTCTAGAGATAAAGTTCACATCTACTTGATCTTGAGAAATCAAAGAATTTAAAGGAAAATTTTGAGGATCAATAGGAGATTGCTTGGTAAGTTGAGACATAATCAAGTCAACCTTTTCATTTAGGGATGAGATCTCCTCGACAGAGTTTACCTTCCTACCTGTTGGAACTCTTTCGGTGTGCCATTGGGAATAGTTGGTCATCATCTCATCGAGAAGTTTTGTGGCAGCGCCAAGTGTAGTTGACATAAAGGTTCCTCCCGCGGCCGAATCTAGCAAGTTCCGCGAGGTAAAGTTCAAGCCTGCATAAAAAATTTCGATGACCATCCAAGAAGTCAAAACATGCGTAGGGAAATTCTTAACAAGAGATTTCATGCGTTCCCAAGCTTGGGCAACGTGTTCATTATCCAATTGTTTAAAATTCATAATAAAGCTCCTCAATTGGATAATCTTAGCAGGGGGATAGTACTTCCCAATAAAAGCATCCTTGCACTTGTCCCAAGAATCTATGCTATTCCTAGGCAAGGATTGAAACCAGATTTTTGCTTCATCTCTCAAGGAGAAAGGAAAAAGTTTAAGCTTAACAATATCAACATCTACTTCTTTGTACTTTTTCATATCAAAAAGCTCAATAAAATTATTTAAATGCAAAGCAGCATCATCTCTAGCACCAGAGAATTGATCTTTCATAACAAGGTTCAACAAAGCAGGTTTAATCTCATAAGAAGGTGCTGAAGTAGCAGGTGTAGCAATAGGAGTGCAGATAAAGTCACTGTTGTTGTGACTAGTGAAGTCACACAACTTGGTGTTCTCAGAGGAACCCATAGTAGCAGCAAGCAACATAACTATATTTTTTTATTTTTGATAAAGGTCACTAAAGCAAAAACTGGAAGGTAAACTAACAAGACTAAAAAGCAAAGATAAAAGATAGTGACGGGGATCAACCCCGGCAAATCCCATGGTCAGGGACCCTGGGTTAGTCATGAGAGGCGCAGGTTGGACGATAGCTCTTCGGCAAACAAGGAGGCTCGCTCCTGCTCGATATTATTGATTGGGGAGATACGATTACAGTGGAGGACAAGGTTGTAGTGCTCAAGGCTAGGGTTACAGGTGAGATTAGATGTCTTTGGTGTCGCCCCTCCTAGACCTTATATACCGGGCTAGGTCTCGGGGAGTTCATCTATGTGTACAGGTAAACTTTCCTAACCCTAGCTTGCCCCGTACGGCAGGTCTTCGCACCTTTCTTGCGAGTCGAGTACTTCTACGTCGGTGCCATCTAGTGGGCCGAGGCCGTATCTTCATGGGCCTTCTGCCTTCATGGACACCAGGTAGGCTCATCCGTAGGAGTCGTGGGGTCACCCCCTCGTCAGTTGCCCCCGAGTGCCTGGGGGACTCGAAGAGTCGCGCAGGGACTCGAGTACATTCATTTGTCGTTTATTGATATGCACGGTTCATCCGTGGGTCGCTGGCAGTCTGGTGTCCATGACAAAACCTGTTTCGAGGGATGCTAAGCTGAAAGGGCCCAAGGAGTCGACGGGTCGAGCCTTGGTGAATTGCACTAGGGAAAATACCACATTAGCCCAATCAAACCCACGTCCCTCAACGTGAGCTTGGAACACTAGTGTCGAGCAAAAGTCCGGCCGCTTCAGGTCTTACGGTGTTCATTTGCCGCCAGTAATGTGTGTAGCCTAAGAAGCGTCCACCCGACTTATCTATCATGCTCTGCGCATGGGAAAGGTTGGGAGTGAAATCGCTCTTCGGCAAGTCCCAGCCCGGCCGTACTTCGCAGCGGGGTCTTACCTACACGCTAATCTTGCGTGGCATCTGGGCACAGTGTGTCGTGTTCCAAGAAAGTGTGTTTTTGAGGCGCGGAGCCTTATAGCATTGCACCCGCTTGGAACAAAACATCAAGCGAGTTGTTCACTCATTCACCCGAGGAGTTTAGTTTCGAGTGCTCAATCGGGGGGTTTTTTGAGAGTAATCACTTGAATGCCGTTTTCGGCTCTTGAGGTGAGGGAGCACCTGAGACTCTTAGCGACGTATGGTCTTGGCGAGTGCTTGTTTGTCTTACGTCGGGTTGAGGGAGCACCCGAGACTCTCATAGGTGCGAGTGTTCACTCGAGCACGTGGCTAACCTTTAGGTGAGGGAGCACCCGGGACTCTTATGATGTACGCTCCCGATGGGAGTAAGATGTTTTTCTTCCTTTGGGGAAAGATCTAAAAGATGGAAAATCAGAGCCTTGGTGTCTGTTTGGTATTTCTTTGCTGCTTGTGAGAGGCAGCGATGCCTCTGTTTGATGGCTGTCAGGGATGCTCTACCATTGAACCGTCACATCTTCTGGACCGGTCATAATGATGGCCGCTGTGGCATGCGGCAGGCGCCGGTTGGGTTTCCCATACGCGCGTTGGAAACGTGCACGAATTGACGCGTCTTGCATACAGTGCGTCCCGTGAGAAAGCATCTTCGTCTTGGAGTCCGAGACGGCTGGGACGATTGGTCTTTCAATTAATTGCTGCTGTCGTTTTGGCTTCTCTGTGCCTTGATGATAGTTATTCTATAAATAGGCCTTTCTCTGCCACACCTCTATCCAACTCGCTGCTTCACCTCTTTCTTCATCTCTTCTTCCGCTCATGGTTCCTAGGCGAGGTGTTGGCCGTGGCCGTTGTCGTCGTGGCCGTGGTGGCCGCACACCACGCTCATGCCGTGGTGGTCGCCATGGTGCGGCGCCAATGCTTTCCTCCTCTCCCTTGGAGGAGGGATTCTGGCGCTATGATTTTATTTTGCGTGTTCGTGGCCAAAGTGCGAATCGCATCCTTCTTCCTTCTGCTTTTTCTGCCATTGTCTCTGAACGTGGCTTGGATGGCGTGCTTCTGCACCTTCAAGGGAGTTGTCGATCTCCTTCCTATGTTGACTTGGAGGTTGATAGCTCTCTCTTGATTTTTCTTGGCTCTGGTTGGAGTTTGTTTTCTCGGCGGTTGCATTTGCGGGATGGTGATATGCTCAGCTGTCGCTTTGATGGTGAGAGCACTGTCACTGTCCGCGCTTTCGATCCTAGTGGCAATAGCATGGATCCGCATGGGCAGGAGTTGAGCAGCGACAGCTCCACAAAGTCGGGAAGTCCATCGCCGGTGTCTTCGACTACTTCTTCTTCCAGGGACTCTTCTGATGCTGGTGGTGAGCCGTCTTCAACTGCTTACTCCTCTGCCTCTGAAGAAGACCTCGATGTCAAGCCACCGGTTAAACGAGCGCGGAAGGCGACCTTGTAGAACTGGAGGCAGCAGCGTCATCTTCGCCGGCAGCTTGGGTGGAGCTGGAGAAGAAGCTAGAGGAGCAGGAGAAGAAGCTGGTGGAGCAGCGTCTCCAATGGCTCCACAAATAAGTCGAGCTTCACCTTTTGTTATGTCATTGACATCATGAGCCTGCTGCTTCGACTTCTACTTTGTCTGTGATGATGCTCTTGTACTAGAGTAGATTACCCCTCATGGGCACACATGTAGAAGTCATAGTTCCTTGGGTGATTTCCTCTTGTAACAGGAGCTGCCTTCTATCCAAATGTAGTTGAGTCCTTTTTGTACTGAAGATGATATCTATGATGTGAACTGTGCTTTATCCTTTGTAATGGAATTTATATTTGAGCCTTTTATGCCACCGAAAACTGTTTCTTGACCATCAGGACATGTCTTCAAATCTTTTTGTAACTGAGAGTTATGCTTGAGTCTTTTGCTGCTGGGGACTGTCTTCGGGTCCATCCTATGCTTGGTACTAGAGGTTCTATCGGGTGCGCGACAGCGCTCCCGATGGGAGTATCCCCCGAGGCTACGCTTGAGTCGAAGGGTCAGGCGTAGGCTAAAATTTGTTTCCTTTGTTGTCTTTTTATCGGGTGCGCGGCAGCGCTCCCGATGGGAGTAGCCCCCGAGTCTTTAGGTGATCGTTGGCGATCAGGTGAAGACTAAATGAGTTTGTGCTGCCTCCAAAGTTTCTTCAAAAGTGCTTGGATGCCATGGGAGTGTTGATGGTCGTCTCTCGGGTGGGGTTTGTGCTCGAGACCCTGAGTGCTTCATGAAGAAGATCGCGTAGGCGATAGCGTTTCTTGGGGGGATTTTATTCTTAAGCCCCCGAGTGCTTCGATTAAGATCGCGTAGGCGATAGCAGTTGCTCGGAGGGGAGTTTTACTTTTAAACCTCCAAGTGCTTCGATTAAGATCGCGTAGGCGATAGCAGTTGCTCGGGGGGGGGGGAGTTTTGCTCTTAAGCCCCCGAGTGCTTCGATTAAGATCGCGTAGGCGATAGCAGTTGCTCGGGGGGGGGGGAGTTTTGTTCTTCAGCCCCCGAGTGCTTCGATTAAGATCGCGTAGGCGATAGCAGTTGCTCGGGGGGAGTTTTCCTCTTCAGCCCCCGAGTACTTCGATTAAGATCGCGTGTGCGATAGCAGTTGCTCGGGGGGAGTTTACTCTTCAGCCCCCGAGTGCTTCGATTAAGATCGCGTGTGCGATAGCAGTTTCTCGGGGGGGAGTTTCCTCTTCAGCCCCCGAGTGCTTCGATTAGGATCGCGTGTGCGATAGCAGTTGCTCGGGGGGAGTTTCCTCTTCAGCCCCCGAGTGCTTGGAGATGGAAGTATTTGGGCAACACTTATTTTATTGTGTTTCAAGCGATTTACATGAATTTCCAGTCATGTCCGACCGATAGGGGATATGGATAGAATAGTCGCAAGTTTGCTACGTTACATGGGTTGCCCACGTCTTCGTCTGTCTTTGGGTTCTTCAGCCTGTAGGCGCCGCCTCCGATGACTTCTGAGATTGTGAATGGTCCTTCCCATTGGAGGGCAAGTTTGTGGACCTTCTCTTGTTTTAGTCGTAGGACTAGGTCACCTTTGTTGAAGGTTCTAGTGCGCAGTCGACTGCTTTGGTAGGTACGTAGTTTTTCTTGGTACCCTTCTGATTTTGTCAAGGCTGCGTCTCTTTCTTCGTCAGTCGTATCTTTGTCGTCTTGTAATGCTTCTTCTGCTTCTTCTTCCTCGTATCTGGTGACCCGAGGTGCTCCGAACTTGAGGTCATGTGGTAAGACTGCCTCTGCCCTGTACACCATGAAGAAGGGTGTGTATTGGGTCGCAGTGTTTGGTGTGGTTCGTAGGCTCCACAGGACCGCGGGGAGTTCTTCTACCCAGTTGCCGGCGGCTTGCTCGAGTGGTGCGAGGAGCCGTTTCTTGATTCCCCCACAGACAAGGCCGTTTGCTTTTTCCACCTGGCCGTTGGACTGTCGGTGCGCGACTGATGCATAATTTATTTTGATGCCCAGTTCTTCGCAGAAGTTCTGAAATTCTGCGGCCGTGAAGTTCGTGCCGTTGTCCGTAATGATGTTATGTGGCACTCCGAATCTGAAGATGATCGACTTGATGAAATTGACAGCCGTGAGAGCTGTAGAGCTGGTGATGGGCACTGCTTCGATCCACTTGGTGAACTTGTCGACTGCGACGAGCAGGTGTGTCCTTCCGCCCTTTGATGATTTCTTTAGTGGGCCCACCATGTCGAGCCCCCAGGTGGCGAACGGCCAGGATAGTGGTATGGTCTTGAGCTCTGATGCGGGAGCGTGTGGCTTGTTTGCAAATTTTTGACAGGCGACGCAACGTCGCACGATTTCCTCTGCGTTTTTCATGGATGTGGGCCAGTAGAACCCAGCTCGGAATGCTTTGGAGACGAGCACTCGACTGCTCGCGTGGTGTCCGCAGGTGCCTTCGTGGATTTCGAGAAAGAGGGCTTTGCCGTCCTCTTCGTCAATGCACCTTTGGAGTATCTGGGTGATGTTGCGCTTATATAGTTGTCTGTTGATCACTGTGAATGCCTTGGATCGTCGGCTGATGCGTCGTGCTTCGGCCACGTCTTGTGGTAGCGTGCCTTCGATTAGGAATCGGAGGAACGGTTTCGTCCAAACAGGCCCTTCAAACTTTGCCGGGGCTATGCTGTCGGATGTGCTGGTACTTGTGCCTTCTGATAGGGTTGTTGCTGCCACCTGCGCTATTTCTGTTGCGTCTTCGCCGTCCGCAGCTGCTTCAGGTGTTGCTGCCTGTACCTTGATGGACCTCCGGTTGATGCTTTCGAGGAAAACGCCGGGTGGTACGGGCGCCCTGGTCGAGCCGATGTTCGCGAGCTCCTCAGCTTCTGTGTTGTTGTCCCTGGTGATGTAGTTGAGCTCGCAACCGTCGAAATTTCCTTCGAGTTCGTTGTAGATCTTTTGGTAGGCCGCCATGTTGCCGGCTATTGCGTTGCAGTTTCTCATCGTCTGCTGGACGACGTGGTTGGAGTCCCGGTAAATTATGAGGCGAGTGGCTCCACATGTTTTGGCCATGCGCATGCCATGGAGGAGTGCCTCGTATTCTGCTTCGTTGTTGGAGGCGTGACTGAAGTTGATCTGGAGGACGTATTTCAGCTTTATTCCTTTGGGGGAGATAAGTACAACTCCTGCCCCAGCTCCTTGTTGCCTCTTGGACCCATCGAAGAACATTGACCATGAGCTTGATAGGTCTGGGGGGCCTGGTGTTTGAACCTCCGTCCACTCGACCAGGAAATCTGGGAGTACTTGGGCTTTGATGGCTGTTGGGTGCTTGTACTGCAGGTCTCGTGGGTTGAGCTCGAAGTTCCACTCGGCGACTCGCCCGGTTGCTCCAGGGTTGTTGAGTATGTCAGCGAGTGGTGCGCTGCTCACGATTGTGATGGGGTGTTCGTCGAAGTATTGGGACACCTTTCTTGAGGTCATGACGATGGCTAGTAGTAGCTTCTGATAGTGCGGGTACCGCTGCTGGGATTTGGTCAGGAGCATGCTGAGATAGTAGATTGGTCTCTGAATGCTCTGGACTTTGCCTTCTTCTGCGCGTTCGACAACGAGCGCTGTGCTTACTACACTGCTGCGTGCTGCCACGTAGAGGTATAGCTTCTCTCGTTCCTTGGGTACCGCCAGGATTGGTGAGGTTGAGAGTGCCTTTTTTAGGTCCGCGAATGCTTGGCGGGCTTCCTCCGTCCACTCGAATTTCTCTCCCTTCCTGAGCAGTTGATAGAAAGGCAGCGTGCGTTCTCCTAGCCCGTTGATGAAGCGGCTGAGAGCTGCGAGTTTTCCAGTGAGCTGCTGCACTCCTTTGACGTCAGTTGGTTCTTGCATGCGGGTGATGGCTTGGACTTTCTCGGGATTTGCCTCGATTCCGCGGGCAGAGACCATGTAGCCAAGCAGCTTTCCTGCCGGTACGCCGAAGGCGCACTTCTGTGGGTTGAGTTTGATTCTGTATTTGTTGAGCGCCGCGAAGGTTTCGCGCAGGTCGTCGAGTAGTGTGGCTGCTTTGTAGGTCTTGATGATGATGTCGTCCACGTAGACTTGAACGTTTCTTCCGATTTTCTCCTTCAAGCAGGCCTGCATCATTCGTTGGTATGTGGCGCCTGCGTTTTTTAGCCCGAAGGGCATGGTCCTATAACAGAATACTCCATAGGGGGTGATGAACGATGTGTGCTCTTCGTCTTCTTCCTTCATCCTGATCTGGTTGTATCCTGAGTAAGCGTCAAGAAAGGAGAGTAGATCGCACCCTGCTGTTGAGTCGATTATCTGATCGATTCTAGGCAGGGGGAAGTGATCCTTTGGGAAATGTTTGTTGACTGGTCCGTAGTCGACACACATGCGCAGCACGGTCGTGTCTTTCTTGGGTACCAGCACTGGGTTGGCTATCCAGGTGGCTTTCTTCGTTTCTCGGATGGACTGAGCGTCGAGTAACCGGTTGACTTCCTCTCCGATTGCTCTGCGCTTGGGCTCCGAGATTCGTCTCAGCGCTTGCTTCACTGGTCTCGCGTTTGGTTTGATGCATAGGGCGTGTTCCGCGAATTCGCGTGGTATCCCAGGCATGTTGGCTGGGCACCAGGCGAATATTTCCCACTCGTCTCGAAGGAAGGCGACGAGAGCCGTTGCCTGCTCCTCTGGTAGGTGGGCATACACGCGGACTGTTTTGTCCGGGTCCGTCGGGTGCACTTGCTGAGTGACTGTGTCACTGTCGATGCTGAAGTCGCGTCCGTACTCCCTGGATTCGCTTCGGTTTACCAATGGGAAGGTGCTCTTGTCCATCACCATGGCTATTTCTCTGAGTTCTTGTTTGGCTCCGAATGTGTCGGAGATCCTGTGGAAGTCACGATCACATTGGTCTGATTTGATAAAGCTTTCGTTGATCATGAGGACTCCTGATGATCCTGGCATCTTGAGCTTGAGGTAGGCGTAGTGTGGGACTGCCATGAATTGCGCGAATGCTAGTCGTCCCAGTATGGCGTGATACTGCGATTGCCAGTCGAGTACCTCGAACTCGAGGACGTGCTTTGCGAAGTTACGACGGTTGCCAAAGACGACTTCGAGTTCGATGACTCCGAGAGATGTGGCTGCTTCTCCTGGGACTACCCCGTGCAACTCGATGCTTGATTTTCTCCATACTGATCGTGGGATCAGCATCTTTTGCAGGGTGCTGGCGAAGATGATGTTCATGCTGCTGCCTCCGTCCATGAAGATCCGGTCCATGTCGTATCCTCTGATTTGTGCATTGAGCACTAAAGGTGCATGCCCTGGTCTTGGGACTGTGGGTGGATGGTCATCCTGTGAGAACGTGATGCTGGTCTCCGTTCCTTGTAGAAGGTAGACTTCGACTATGTTTATGCTCTCAGCTGCTCAGGCCTGCAGGGTTTGGGCGTCGCGTTGTGCTTGCGGTACCCTTCCTTCTTGAATCATGAGCACCTGTGCTTGCGACGGGCTGTGACGTCCTTCCGGGCTTAAGGTCGGCGCTTGCTCGGGTCGTTGGTTGCGTCTGTTTTCTTTCTGCTTCTCCTTCTTGAGGTTGTCGGCTAGCTCGTTGAACAGGCGGCAGTCTCTCAAAGTGTGACCTGACCTGATGCGTCCCCAGTCATCCTCAAAGCTGTGGATCGTGCAGGGTCCTGCTAGCTGCTCTCTGGCCGTAAGTTTGCTAGATCCGGCGTGCCTCTTCCTTCTTGAGGTTCTGAAGATCTGCTCGTGATCCTCCAGGGGTTCATGGAAGCGAGGATCGGTTTTGATTCCTCGGCTCATGTCTTGATTCTTGATGAGGTTGGTGAATTCATCCGGCCTTCGATCTGGGTCGTAGTACTCACTAACAGGTCTCTCGGAGTCGCTATCTTGGTTGGCGGTTGATGCTCGTGCGACGGCGTGTCGTCGGGTGGTCGTCGGTTGCGCGACTGCGTGATGTGGCTTATTCATTGGGATCCCGCCGTAGTTACCCCATGCGCACCTTTTGGGTCGTCTATTCCTTCTGCCTTGGCGGTGGTTCTGCTGATCGCTAGATTCGATCTCGTAGTCATCGTCTTGATGTGCGGTGGGTGCCCGGGCGGTGGTTGGTTGTCGGAAGATTTGCGAGTCCTCCGCTGCGTGTCGCAGTTCGTCTAGTGGGATTCCTTCGTAAAGGCCCCTCGCCGTTCTTCTGGGTCGTCGACTCCTTCGGCGCCGGCGCTGTACTTGGTCGCTACCGTAGTATTGGTCCTGGCATGACTGCAGCTCGAGTGGTCTTGATGGGGTGGCGAAGATGTCCGCCGTGATCTTGAATCCTTCGAGTGGGCTAGGTCTGGTTCTTGCCCTTGAGTTGTGGCTTGCTGAAGACGGGACCGCCGAGATCGTGATCCCAACCTGCGTCGTTCCCACAGACGGCGCCAATTGACGGGGATCAACCCCGGAAAATCCCATGGTCAGGGACCCTGGGTTAGTCATGAGAGGCGCAGGTTGGACGATAGCTCGTCGGCAAACAGGGAGGCTCGCTCCTGCTCGATATTATTGATTGGGGAGATACGATTACAGTGGAGGACAAGGCTGTAGTGCTCAAGGCTAGGGTTACAGGTGAGATTAGATGTCTTTGGTGTCGCCCCTCCTAGCCCTTATATACCGGGCTAGGTCTCGGGGAGTTCATCTACGTGTACAGGTAAACTTTCCTAACCCTAGCTTGCCCCGTACGGCAGGTCTTCGCACCTTTCTTGTGAGTCGAGGACTTCTACGTCGGTGCCATCTAGTGGGTCGAGGCCGTATCTTCATGGGCCTTCTGCCTTCATGGACACCAGGTAGGCTCATCCGTAGGAGTCGTGGGGTCACCCCCTCGTCAGATAGTGTGTAACTCCCCTATCTTGAAGAGCGGAGTCCCCGGCAACGGCGCCAGAAATTTGCTTCATACACGAGATAACTTCTCGCCCCTCGTTGGTTACCCCAAGTGGAAGGTGAGATGTAGCGTAGCAGCAAATTTCCCTTAGCGAAGATGCTAAGGTTGAGGATCGACCAGTAGGACTCCAACGTCGACAAGTAGGTGGCAAGGAAACAATGGCACCGTTTTAGACAAAAGTTGCTTCCTTGACCTGGACCTGCACACACAACAGATAGCTTTTCTCCCAACGAGTACAGAGAGGTTGTCAATCCCTCCGGCCTTGTTGTTTACAAAGGATAAAACGCAAGGGATAATATTGATAGTGATAGCAACGGAAAATGAAATACTGAAAGTAAATTGATAGCGAGCGTATACAGTATCGGAAATATGGACCGGGGTCCTATGATGTTCACTGGTGATGTCTCTCTCCCAAAAGACGATAAAATAGCCATGCGAGGTAAACAAATTACAGTTGGGAATTGACAGGATTATGTGCGCAAACAAATGCTAATTATGTTATAAAGAAAGGAAGAGGCTCAAAAGCACAGGCGGTAAGCCAAGACAAGTAGACCGAAATCCATCTGCATCTACCTACTAATCATCCACCTTGAGATATCTATCCAGAACATCTCGCTGGTATTAAGTTGTGAATCCCACCCAAAGTGTAAACTCAAAGCAACGGACAACTGCATTAAAGAACTTTGCGTAATTAAACAATCCTTGCACCCGCAAGTACAAGCACCGTTGTTTTCCCCCTTGTGGCAACAGCACATCCCCTAGACTCATGTTTCTGTCATTCAAGCTAGTCATCGGGGGGTATGAACCCACAATCATGCATAAAGCTCCCTCTTGGAGTCACTACCTACTACTTGGCCAAAGCAATAAACAGCAACGGAGAACATGCAAGAGTTACTCAAGAACATAAATATAAAAGAGTAGAATCAAATATATTACTCAAACACAATCTGAACATAATCTCATAATCCATCGGATCCCAGCAAACTCAGCATAGCAATAGCAAAAATATTACATATGTACCTCGATCATGTAGGGCAGCTCACGAGGTCTAATCCATGAAGAACAAAGAGGGGAGGAGAACATCACATAGCTACTGATCATAGACCCATGGTCCAAGGTGGACTACTCACGGTTCATCCGGGAAGCATCCATGGTGGTGGAGAAGCTCCCGGAGGTGGTTCCTCCCTCCGGCAGGGTGCCGGGAAGAGGTCTTCTGGTGCTCCCGATCTTGGAAGCGCGGCGGCGGTGGAACAGAGGAGAGATCGCAAAAAAAGGGTTCCCTTCTCAAGGGTTTCAGGTCACGTGGAATAAATAGGCGAAGAGGGGCAGCCAGAGGTGGGCTAGGGGCTCCAGGCGCCCCCCTGGCGCGGCCAGGGGTGGGATCGCGCTCTCTGGCCGCCTGGGCCCCCCCTCGGCTCCCACTTTGGCTCTTCTGGAAGGTTCTCATACGCTGATTTTTCTTATATTTTCCCCGGAATTTTTTTGGTACTTTAAATAAGGGGGAAACCTGAAATAGAAAAACAGCAGAAAACAGGAACTGGCACTGGGGTGCACTGAGTTAATAGGTTAGTCCAAATATGATCAAAATTGTATGAAAGTTCATCAATATCATAGCAATATCACACAAAATAGGCATGGAGCAAGCAGAAATTATAGATACGTTTTGGATGTATCAGCCCCGCAATGGGAAGGACCGTTCATAATCTCGAAAGTCATTGGAGGAGGCGATCTCTTCATAATCAATATGATGGGAACCCTTTTTCGCGATCTCTACTCTGTTCCGCCGCCGCCGCCGCGCTTCCAAGATCGGGAGCACCAGAAGACCTCTTCCCGGCACCCTGCCGAAGGGAGGAACCACCTCCGTGAGCTTCTCCACCACCATGGATGCTTCCCGGATGAACCGTGAGTAGTCCACCTTGGACCATGGGTCTATGATCAGTAGCTATGTGATGTTCTCCTCCCCTCTTTGTTCTTCATGGATTAGACCTCGTGAGATGCTCTACATGATAGAGGCACATATGTAATCTCTCTGCTGTTGCTATGCTGAGTTTGCTGGGATCCGATGGATTATGAGACTATGTTCAGATTGTGTTTGACTAATATATTTGATTCTCCTCTTTTATATTTATGTTCTAGAGTAATTCTTGCATGTTCTCCATTGCTGTTTATTGCTTTGGCCAAGTAGTAGGTAGTGACTCCAAGAGGGAGCGTTATGCATGATTGTGGGTTCATGCCCCCCGATGACTAGCTTGAGTGACAGAAACATGAGTCTAGGGGATGTGATGTTGCCACAAGGGGGAAAACAACGGTGCTTGTACTTGCGGGTGCAAGGATTGTTTACTTTACGCAAAGTTCTTTAATGCAGTTGTCTGTTGCTTTGAGTTTACACTTTGGGTGGGATTCGCAACTTAATACTAGCGAGATGTTCTGGATAGATATCTCAAGGTGGATGATTAGTAGGTAGATGCAGATGGATTTCGGTCTACTTGTCTTGGCGTACCGCCCATGCTTTTGAGCCTCTTCCTTTCTTTATAGCATAGTTAGCATTGGTTTGCGCACATAATCCTGTCAATTGCCCAACTGTAATTTGTTTACCTCGGATGTCTATTTTATCGTATTTTGGGAGAGAGACATCACTAGTGAAAATCATAGGACCCCGGTCCATATTTCCAATACTGTTTACACCCACTATCAATTTACTGCTTTATTTACTTTTTCGTTGCTATCACTATCATTATTATCCCGTGCGTTTTATCCTTTGTAAACAACAAGGCCGGAGGAATTGACAACTCGTCTGTACTCGTTGGGAAGCAAAGTTACTTGTTGTGTGTGCAGGTCCAGGTGAAGTAAGCAGCCTTGAGTTGTGAACAACGCCATTGTTCACTTCACCACCTTCTTGTATCTATTGGAGTCCTATTGGTTCGATCTTCAACCTTAGCATCTTCGCTAAGGGAAATTTGCCTCTACGCTACATCTCACCTTCCACTTTGGGTAAACCAACGAGGGGCGAGAAGTAAAATCTCGTAACATCAAAGGCGCATACAGATTGAAGAACCCCAAAACCAATGAGGATGTGGGAAACCCATGGAACGTAGTGAATCTATGCATGTTCTACCCATAGTCCTCTAGGCATTGTCAGAGACATCGGTAGCAGCACCGATCGGCAGCCCATGTAAAACTCGAAGAAATAAAATAATTCTGCCCAAGCATCTTACTCCAAAGCACTCGGGGGGCTCGAGCATAAACTCCCCCCGAGAGACGCTATCTTGGCTCATTCGACTTTTACTTAAAAGCACTCGGGGGCTCGAGCATAAACTCCCCCCGAGAGACGCTATCTTCGCTCATGCGACTTTTACTTTAAAGGCACTCGGGGGCTCGAGCATAAACTCCCCCCGAGAGACGCTATCTTCGCTCATGCGACTTTTACTTAAAAGCACTCGGGGGATCGAGCATAAACTCCCCCTGAGAGACGCTATCCTCGCTCATGTGACTTTTACTTAAGGGATAATTGTTTTTGTGCCCTTAGTTGGGTCACACTCGACTGATTTGCCCCTAATTTCTCAAAACACGCGGTCCTGCCCAACTCGCGCCGGTCTTTTGCGTTTTTTCCCTTCCGTCATGGTTCTATCCAGTCAACGTCGTTTGACCGTAGACGGCGCAGTACTTTGGACATTTTTGCCCCTCCCACTCCTTCCTCCTCCCCGTGCCCACCCCCACCTTCTTCCACCCATGGACCAGACCCGCCTCCCCTGACCGGACCACCGCCTCCAGGACCTCACCGCCGGGGTCCAGACCCTCCGCCGCCAGTTCTCGCCGTGACCGGCGAGGCCCCCTGGATCGACTCATCACGAGCGGCGACGCGGGCGCCAACGACGACGTCGGTGAGGCGATGCGCGGCGGAGGAGGATGTGGCTGGGAGGGGGCTCGTGGCGCTGCTGCTCGTCGCTCTCGCCGCACCTGTGGAGCTCCTACCCGGGCCGCCCCGCGCCTCCTTGCTCTAGCAAGACGGCCAGTGAGCCGCCGCCCGCCAGGTCACCCCGTCGCGCGCCTCCCCTGCCGTCCCTCTCCTCCTTCTCCCTTTCCTCTCTTCCTCTCTCTCTATCTCGCAGAACGGCGCCACCATGGTCGAGCAGGAGCTCGCCGCCGCCATGGGAGCTCGCACCTCCCCGTCCCGCCCTCCTGTTCGCCACCATCGGTCGCCGCAATCCGGATCCAGTCGGTTGCCGTGGCCTGCGGCGGCGTGGAGCATCCACGGCGGTGCAGCGGCCGGGGGGGATCAGGGGGCACGAGGCGTGAGCAGGGGAGGCGGGGAGGGCTGCTGGCGTCCACAGCGGTGTAGCGGGTCTCGGCCTCCTGGTGATCGGGGAGGGAAGAGAGGAGATAGGAGATAGGAGAGAGGAGAGGAAGGAGATGAGAGAGGTGGGTCCCACCTGTAAGTGATACACTTTTTTTTACTTGGAGTTATATGGAGGGGCAAAAGGGTCCTAAAAAGTGTTAGCTAACAGTCAAAGGCCTTTGACCGGACGGAATCTTGACGGATGGGCAAAAACGCAAGATGATCGAAGTGAGTTGGGCAAGGCCGCGGGTTTTTGGAAATTAGGGGTAAATGCGTCGAGGATGACCCAACTAGGGGTATAAAATCAATTATCCCTTTACTTAAAAGCACTCGGGGGCTCGAGCATAAACTCCCCTCCAGAGACGCCATCTTCGCTGATGCGACTTTTACTTAAAAGCACTCGGGCTCTCGATCATAAACTCCCCCCGAGAGACGCTATCTTTGCTCAGCGACTTTTACTTCAAAGCACTCGGGGGCTCGAGCATAAACTCCCCCTGAGAGACGCTATCCTCGCTCATGCGACTTTTTAATTAAAAGCGCTTGGGGGCTCGAGCGTAAACTTCCCCCCGAGAGATGATATCCTCGCCAAAAAGCGCGACCTTATCTACAAACACTGGGAAACCAGAACACAAGACTCCCGCCAAAACAACAAGATCTTCTGCAAAGTAAGTCGCATCAAAAAAGCGCACAGTTCTCTAGTCTTCACCTGATCACAAGTGATCACCTAAAGACTCGGGGGCTACTCCCATCGGGATCGTGGCGCGCACCCGATCCAAACTTGGAATAATTCGAAAACAACCACGAGAAGAGACAAACTAGTAAGACAAAAATTCATAAGCCTACGCTTGATTCTAAAAATCAAACGCAGCCTCGGGGGCTACTCCCATCGGGAGCGCTGGCGCGCACCCGAAAAGACAGTTTTTTCATTACAAAGGAGTCGAACACAGTCTTTTCATTACAAAGGAGTCGAAGACAGTCCCATTACAAAGGAGTCGAAGATAGTTTTTTCATTACAAAGGAGTTGAAGACAGTCTTTTCATTACAAAGGAGTCGAAGACAGTCTTTTCATTACAAAGGAGTCGAGGACAGTTTCCAGTACATAGGATCCGAAGCAGTTTCCATTACAAAGAAGTCGAAACGATAGTTATCGCTACAGAAGGACCCGAGCAACTACAAGACGGGCTACAATCAAGTTCTACATGTGTGGTCATGCTGAGATAATTGGCACTTTCGTACCACAACCTGACGGGCATCACCACAGACAAAGTACCAACTCAGTCCGTGAAGAAGAAGGTCGCCGTCCTCCAGTTCTACAAGGTGCCGCGCCTACTGAAGCAGCCGCTTGACGACCGGCTTGACATCCAGTTCATCCTTAGAACTAGAAGAGCAAGCACCATCAGCTGAGGAGTCAGCCGAAGATGAAGTCACAGGAGAAGCAGGAGAACCACCACTCGATCCATCAGAACCAAAACTGCTTGTTTCCTCCGAGTATGGATCCAGACGATCACCACCAGCATCAAATGCACGAACGATGAGAGCATCTTCGCGATCAAAATGACAGAAAAGACTATCTCCGTCACGGAAATTCAACCGACGAGAAAACGTCCTCCAGCCAGATCCAAGGAAAATCAAGGATGAGTTATCAACCTCCAACTCCACCTAAGAAGAAGACCGAGCGCATCCGTGAAGACGGAGCCAGAGACCCCTCAAATTAATCTCAGAAGCAATGGAGGCAAAGGAAAAGGGAAGAGGAATCCGGGCAGCGATCCGGATAAGAATACGCAAAAGAAAATCATGGCGCCAAAAACCCTCTCCCATGGAGGAAGAAGAAGAAGGAACCGACGCAGCACCATGACGTCCTCCGCGTGAAGAACGAGGCGTGCGACCACCACAACCACGGTGGCCACGACCTCGCCCAGTCACACCACCACCATGCCTGGGCGCCATATGAATAAGAAGCAGAAGATAAATATGCGAAGAATGGATGCCAAGGACAAGCAACAACAAGAGGTATTTATAGCACAATCCAAGGGCAAACCAGGGAAAGCACACAGAAGCCTAGGCGGCGCCATCATTACTTCAAAGACCAAACGAGCCGGGCGTTACAAATTTCGAGACAAGATGCCTTCACACGGTCAACACTCCTTAATGAATATGTCAAATCTCGCCTATTTCCCATACAAGCCTTGGAAACCCAACAGGCATCGGGCAGCATGACGTCCAAATCGACATTATGACGGGCCAGAAAACGCGACAGATCAAAAAAGCAAGCATCATCATAGGTCTCCAAACAGCATCAGCGCGACATCTCAAGACGGATCAATATAAAAGCAATTGGAAAAAAGCAATAGACTCCAACTTCCTGATGACAAATTTTATGATTCTAAAAATCTCTTACTCCCATCGGGAGTACCTTTATTCGTGTTCGGGTGCTCCCTCACCCAGAAGGCAAAGACGTGCTCGAGTGATCACTCGCACCAGCAAAAAACAACATACTTTCAGAGTTCAGGTGCTCCCTCACCCCAAAGGTTGTAAAGCATTCGAGTGACCACTCGCAACAGACTCAACAAGTACTCGTCAATGTGAAACTACTCACGCACTCGACGACTTTCCGAGTGGGTGCTTTCTTATTTTCCTTGCCTAAGTTCATTACAAACTCCGCGAGTGACTGCTAAATAGCTCACTTGATTGTTTATTCCAAGTGGGTGCATCGCTAACCAGGCTCCGTGCCTCTACAAAAAACAATTATGCCTGGGCTACGACACACTGTACCCAGATGCCACGCAAGCTTAGCGTGTTGGTAAGAACCCGCTGCGCAGAACGTCCGGGCCGGGACTTGCCGCAGAGTGATTTCACTCTCGACCTTTTCCATGCGCTCGCATGATAGAAAGAGCCGAGCAGACGCGCTCAGGCTATTTGCTTAGACTGGCAGCAATTGATCCTATAACACCTGCAGCGGCATGACTTTGCTTGACACCGGTCGTTCCAAGTTCATGTCGAGGGACGTGAGCTTGATTGGGCTACTGCGGTATTTTCCACTAGCGCAATTTACCAAGGCTCGTCCAATCGACTCCTTGGGCCCTTTCAGCTTAGCAATCCCTCGAAACAGGTATTGTCATGGCTCAAAACTTCCAGCGACCCGCGGCGGCGCCACGCTTACAAAACAATAAAGTGTTGATAAAATTCGAGTCCCTACGCGACTCTTTGAGTCCCCCAGGCACTCGGGGGCTACTGACGAGGGGGTGACCCCACGACTCCTGTGTATGAGGTTGCCCGATGCGTATGAAGACAAAAGGCCAGCTAGGAAGCCACGACTGGCCCACGACTGGCCCGACCAAGCACCAACGTAGGAGTCTGCGACTAGTATGGAAGGCACGACTTGGCGTACAAGGCAAGACTAGAACTAGGAAACCATCTTTGTAACCTAGTACGGACTCCCCGAGACCTAGCCTAGTATATAAAGGCTAGGAGGGGAGACGTCCAGATAAATCCAATACGCGTCTACTCATCTGGTCTTGCGAGAACTCTCCTTGTCCCCCACTGTAATCGATCCCTCACGCAATAATATCGAGCAGGAAGTGCTTCTCCTGTTAGCCGACGAGTATCGTCCAACCTGTGCCTTCTCTATGACTAACCCAGGGTCCCTGACCATGGGATTTGCCAGGGTCGATCCCTGTCAATCACCAGATCATATTTTTTATCTGAATTTTTTTGACAGTATGCTCCATACAATTGGCTTTCGTGCGAATGTTCTGAGTTTTTTGAGTTGCAAAACTATTCCAAAAAAAAACTATTTACTACCTGCTGGTCTATTTTTCACAGATTCTGCCCTGTTTTGCCTTTTCACAGTTTCCAAGTCTTACGCTAGCTTTTTCTTTGCAAAATCTTTTTGGCAATCTTGAGAAACAATATCCCTTCAAGAATATCTTAATTTCCAGTAGAGGAAAATTGTTTTATTATGGGTACTAACCTCTCTAATCAGCTTATGATGAGTTATGTATGAAGGGAGTTTTCAAGTGTGCGAAGGAAGATGATGAAAGAAGATCCGGGAGTGTGAAACGCTCAAGCTTGGGGATGCCCCCATGCATCCCCAAAAAATATCCAAGGAGACTCAAGCATCTAATCTTGGGGATGCCCATGTGCATCCCCTTCTCCATCAAGAATTATCAGTTCGTCCTTCGTTCCACTATATTTTTATCACTTCATGCGTTATGTGCTCTGCTTGGAGAGTCTTGCTCTTTACTTTTTAGTTTTCTTTAGCTTTGCTTCTTATTCATAACAAGTTCAAACCCAACTTTCTTTGTGTGGGAGAGAAACACGCTCCGCTTTAAACTAGAACACATCATAGGATTTTCATGCCTATCTTTCTTTTGTTGTGTGTTCTTTATCTTTTCGTAGCTGTTGTCATTCTTAGCTCTTAATTTTCATGCTTATATTTTTTAAGAGCTTTTGTTTAGTTTATTGCTGGACTCTCTTGCGCCTTCATGTTTATCTTGTCTAGAGAGTTGGCTTGTTGCACTGAGTTTTGTGTCTTGACTTGAAGTAGGTAATTTAGGTTGCTATTCGGTTGTAGTAGTAACTTGCAATAGTCTTGAGGTATTGTTTTGAGTAATGTTTGAACTTTTGTTGTCAAGAGCTTTAGCATATTAGTGATAGATGTCGTATTTTGGGCAATCCGTGTTTATTTTCAAAAAACTACGAAAACTAGTTGAGAACTCTAGCTACTAGATGGATCACTAATCTTTGGAGGGATCGGATATTAGAGTACACTCACGTACCATGAGTCGAGGATGCGCAAGGATAACTGATACGTCCCAACGTATCTACAATTTCTTCTTGCTCCATGCATGTTTTGTGTGATATTGCTATGATCTAGAAACACTTTCATGCACTTTTGATCATATTTGGACTAACCTATTAACTCAGTGCACCCCAGTGCCAGTTTCTGTTTTCTGATGTTTTTCTATTTCAGGTTTCCCCCATATTGAAAGTGCTCCAAACATTCGGGAAAAATCATATAAAAAATCAGCGTTCCGGAAGCTTCTAGATTCACCTAAGAAGGGCCAGAGGGGCCCCACCTAGTGCCCAGGTAACTAGGTGGCGCGACCTAGGGTGGGGTCGCGCCGGGTGGCCACCTGGACTCCTGGTGCCCCCCTCCCGGTGCCCCCATTAGCTCTTATTTATACTCCCATCATGGAAACCCTGATTCCAGGCCCCTTTTCTCCAGAAGAAATTCCGATCTCCGCCGCCATCGCTAACAAGCTTCGGGGGACCAGAATTCATGTGACAGCACGCTGCCGGGACGGGGAAGTGCCCCCGGATTCATCTCCATCGACGTTGCTTCCTCCCTCCATGATGCGGGAGTAGTCCCTCCTCGGGGCTAATGTTTCCACCAGTAGCTATGTGGTCTTCTCTCTCTCCCATGATGTGATCTTCGTTGTGATAATAGGCTATGTTAATCTAGGGTGATCCCATGATGTTTCCCCTTCTTCTATGTATTGGATTTGATGTACTCACTTGTATTTAGCTAGTATAATCCCCGAGACCAAGGTTACAGCGGTCTATTGGACATGAATTAGAAGAATATTTTCATGAGTAATTTCCTCTTTTGTGTGTTGATTGAAGATTGCGAGTCTCTTGGTGCTTGTCTTTCACTATCCTTGAGATATGTTGTGGTTATTGTGGTACTCTCTTTGGATGGCCACGGTGACATTGGGAAGTCCATAGATTGAGAACTACGAACTTTGAGGTGTGCTTTTGTAACCCTACATAATTCTCGCCTTCTCTTGACCACAAAGGAATGGCGTCCGAGTGCGTCTCCATTGCATGTTTTACGGGAAATATCGTGTGATTAGACTATGTTAATGTTGTTGGGAGTTTCCACTTGTGAAAGAATGAAGCCTAGGCCTTGTTTCCACCATTGTTACACCGTTTGTGCTCACTTTTGTCACATGTTTGCTTGCTGCACTTTTTTTTACAGATTTATATTACCTTTCTTTGCCACACCTATCATCCATATCTTACCATCTCTTCGCCGAACTATTGCACCTATACAACTCCTAGTTGTATTAGGTGTGTTGTGGACACAAGAGACTTCTTGTATCTTAATTGCAGGGTTGCTTGAGAGACCATCTTCAACATCTACTTCCCTGAGTTCGATAAACCTTAGGTCATCCACTTGAGGGAAATTGCTACTATCCTACAAACCTCTGCGCTTGGAGGCCCAACATAGTCTACAAGAATAGAAGCGTGTGTATACATCAAGCTATTTTTGGCGCCGTTGCCGGGGTGGTGAGCGTTGAAGGTATATCTTTAGATCTTTCAATTAAATATTTTCGTTTCTTGTTTTTATTTTCACTAGTTATGCTTATGGAAAACAGCACTCTTAGTTCGTTGTTTGGGGAAGGACGCTTTACCACGCCCGTGGTAGAGAAGTCTCCTCCACCTACTGAATGTATCCCGTTCAAAATACCACTTGGGATAATTGAAATAATTAGGAATGATTGTTATGCAGGGGATGGAACAGTCCATCCTAGTACTCATTTTTTGAAACTTACAGAACTTTGTGAGTTGTTTAAGATTTCAAGTTTGACAAGAGATGGAGTCATGAGGAAATTATTTGTCTTGTCACTGAAAGGAAAAGCATTGGAATGGTATAGGCTACTAGATGATTCTCACCTACGAGATTGGGAAGAGATCCAGTCTCTCTTCTACTCCAAGTTTTACCCTCTTCATGAAGTTCATGAGAATAGGAATTATGTTTACAATTTCTATCCTCATGACGGAGAGAGCATATCTCAAGCTTGGGGGAGACTGAAAAATTTAATGCTAAAATGTCCTAACCATGGGCTCCCCAAAGATATAATTATTACTAATTTTTATGCGAGGCTATCTCGACGGGATAAAGACTTTCTCAATGCTTCCTCTATGGGTTCTTTCACAAACAAAAAGATTGATGCTAAATGGGAACTCCTTGAAAGAATTCAATGCAATATTGAAGATTGGGAGATCAAAAAAGGTAAAGAGTCAGGTATAAATTATGAGTATGATTGCATTAAGTACTTTGTTGAAACTGGAAGTTTTAATAAGTTTAGTGCTAAGTTTGGGCTTGATTCTCAACTCCATGTTGATTTCCTCAAATCTTTTGCTTCACATCTTAATATGCCTAAGGAGAATTGGATCAAGCATCATGAACCTTTTAAAGAGATTTGCAAAGAAAAGGAAATTGTTCATGATGATTGCAACATGCAGGATCCAATTCCTGAAAATGAAGTTTTATATAAGCATGTTATTTTTTGTGGAGTGGATAGACATTGTGAAAGGCCTATGATTGAAGAAGAGAAGTATTGTAAGCAACATAAGCATGAAAGAACAATCACTTGGGTCAAAGATTTAAATGAAATTGCTAGATAATTGTGTGACCTTTATCCTTTTACTTGTGAACTTTGTTGTATAGAGGGTCACTTTAATTTTCAATGCATGAACTTTCAAAGCATAACTGTTAATCAGTTGTGTGATAACATGATCACTTCTGATATTTATGATGAACTTATGTTATCTTTGATGTGTGAAGAATTATCAGAAAATACTTCTTGGCTAGATGTTAATGCCTTAGGAATTAGCAACACTTTGCAAAATTTTCATCTCTATTGTGTTGTTAATTTCCATGAAAATGATTACATAAGTAAGATTAGAAAGGAGGGAACTTTACCAAAGTATAAAAATGTCTCTTATATCTCTACTAATAAAAAGGAGAGTTTCTCCCAAGTTTCCCCTATTATTTCTAATGTTAAACCAGGATATGTGGAGAAACTTCATCTCCAACCACTCCCTCCTAAGGTGAAGAAGAAGAAAAAGAAGAGGAGGAGGAAGAGGAGCAGGAAGGAAGAAGAATGGGTATCAACCTGGCCTGAGCATATTCCTCGCATCAATTTTTATCCTAAGGGGCAGAAATTTTTGGAGGATGGTGAGCTTGATTGCATTCATTATTATCCTGATGTTAAGTCCGTAGGAACTATTGAAGATTATTTTGATTATGATATGCATGTTACTTTTTGTGATTGGGAAAATGATGATAATGCTACTTATGATCTTTAAAATATTTTTGGTACCAACTCTGAGAGTGATGATATGGAAAGCTCTAATATTGGGGATGATAGGATTGCAAGTCCTTTACCCATTAGTGATGTGGTAATTGATAATTCTTTTTCTAGTAAGAATAAAGACAACATGTTTACAAATATAGTTGCTAGCAATGATAATGCTCTTCAATACTACGATGATGTTATAACTCCTATCTATAGTGATTATAAAGGTACCTATGACATAGGAGAAATTATCCTTATGAAACTTGTCATAATCAGGGAGTGAATTACTCCCTTGTTGAACACCATCTTCCTAATACACAATTAATCTATAGTGTTCAAGTTGTTTATGATAGTCCTACTCCCACTATTACCAATGAGAAAGACTATACTTATGTGGAGAGTAAGAGTACCCTTTTGCATGTGGATCTTGGTAACAATGCTTTATGTGATACTTATATTTCTGAGTTTATTCATGATCCTACTGGAAGTTATTATGAGAAGGGAACATATTCTTATATATATTTCAATAATATCAAGTTCCCTCTCTTTATGTTGAAGGTTTTGAAGTTGCACTTATTTTGCCTTCCTATGCTAATATCTTTATGCTTCAATGAGTTATTTCTCTACAAGATCCCTTTGCATAGGAAGCATGTTAGACTTAAGTGTGTTTGGTATTTTCTTCTTGATGCTCTCTTTTGTTCTTCAACTCTTATTCCAACAAGAGCATCATTAAAATCTTAAGCCTATTTTTATGGATATAAAGAAAGAGCTCTAGGGAGACAACCCTTGTTATCTTTACTTTGGGTTTTTACTTTCAGTTTTTAGTGGTCTTGATGCTTGTTACTACTGTAGAAACATCATTGTATCTTTATTTTCAAGGTTTGTGCCAAGTTATAGCCTCATATGACAAGGAAAGCGAAAGTTGTGACATGCTGTCCAGAAAACAGATTCTGTCTTCGTGAAGGGAAAAATCGGATCAAATCACCAGTTCATCTTTTTGAGCTGAATTATTTACACAGTGTGCCATATACAATCGCGGAACTTTTGTATTTTCTGAGTTTTTTTATTGGAGTTGCAGAAGTATCCCAAAAAAATTCTCTACTACATGTTGTTCTATTTTTCACAGATTCTGCCACATTTTGTCTCTCCTTACTTTTGCAAACCTTAAGCTTGCTTTTTATTTGCAAAAACCTTTTGGCAATCTTGAGAAACAGTAGATCTTCAAGAATATCTTTATATCCAGTGGGGAAATTATTTTATTAAGGGTACTAACCTCTCTAATCATCTTATGATGAGTTATGTATGAAGGGAGTTTTCAAGTGTGCGATGGAAGATGATGAAAGAAGATTCGGGGGTGTCAAGCGCTCAAGCTTGGTGATGCCCCCATGCATCACCAATAAATATTCAAGGAGACTCAAGCGTCTAAGCTTGGGGATGCCCCCGTGCATCCCCTTCTCCATCAACAATCATCAGTTTGTCCTTCGTCTCACTATATTTTTATCACTTCATGCGTTATGTGCTATGCTTGGAGTGTGTCGCTCTTAGGTTTTATTTTTAGTTTTCTTTAGCTTTGCTTTCCGTTCATAACAAGTTAGACCCTGTCTTACTTTGTGTGGGAGAGAAACACGCTCCACTTTCAAAATCTAGAACACATCATAGGATTTTTCATACCTATCTTTTACTGTTGTGTGTTCTTTATATTTTCGTAGCTACTGCCATGTTTAGTTTTAGTCTTAGTTTGTCTTTATAAAGAGCCTTGTCTTTTGTTTAGTTTGTTGCTAGAAGTCTCTTTAGTTTTCATGTTTATCTTGTTAAGCGAGTTGGTTGTTGCACTGAGTTGTGTTTTGTCTTGAGAAGTAGGTAATTGAGCTTGCTATTTAATTTTAGTAGTAACTTGCAATAGTTTTGAGGTATTGTCGTGAGTAATGTTTGAACTTTTGGTGTCAAGGCTCTATCCTATTAGTGATAGGTGTCGTATTTTGGGAAATCTGTGTTTATTTTCAAAACCTACAAAACTAGTTGAGAACTCTAGCTACTATATGGATCGCTAATCTTTTGAGGGGTCGAATATTAGAGTAAACTGACGTACCATGAGCCGAGGATGCGCAAGGATAATCAAACCCCCATACACTCCTCCTCGGGGTACTTGTCTCTCTGTGAACCTCCTCATTAGATTGAGAGTTATCGATAATAAGTGCATTAGTTCTTCGGACTAATGTAAGTATTGAAAGTTGACACTTCCAACTCCTCATATTTGCTAGCCTCTTCGGTACCATGCATTGCCCTCTTCTCATTCCGAGAGTTGGCGTCTACTTCGCCGGTACATCCAAACCCTTTCCATAGGAAGCATGTTAGACTTAAATGTGTTTGTTATTTGCTTCTTGATGCTCTCTTTTGTTCTTCAACTCTTATTCCTTATTCCTATGAGAGCATCATTAAAATCTTAAGCCTATCTTTATGGCTATAAAGAAAGAGCTCTAGGGAGACAACCCTTGTTAACTTTAGTTTGAGTTTTTACTTTCAGTTTTTAGTGGTCTTGATGATTTTACTACTGTGGCAACATAATTGTATCTTTATTTTCAAGCTTAGTGCCAAGTTTAGCCTCTTATGATAAGGGAAGCAAAAGTTGTGACATGCTGTCCAGAAAACAGATTCTGTCTGCTTGACGGAAAAAATCAGAACAAATCTCCAGGTCACCTTTTTGAGCTGAAATTTTTACACAGCATGCTCTATACAATTGTGAAACTTTTGTATGTTCTCAGTTTTTTGATTTGAGTTGCAGAAGTGCCCCGAAAAATTCTCTACTACCTGTTGTTCTGTTTTCACAGATTCTGCCACGTTTTCCCTTTCCTTACTTTTGCAAACCTTAAGCTTGCTTTTTCTTCGCAAAAACCTTTTGGCAATCTTGAGAAACAGTAGCTCTTCAAGAATATCTTTATATCCATTGGGGGAAATTTATTTTATTAAGGGTACTAACCTCTCTAATCATCTTATGATGAGTTAAGTATGAATGGAGTTTTCAAGTGTGCGATGGAAGATGATGAAAGAAGATCCGGGAGTGTCAAGCGCTCAAGCTTTGGGATGACCCTATGCATCCCAATAAATATTCAAGGAGACTCAAGCGTCTAAGCTTGGGGATTCCCCCGTGTATCCCCTTCTCCATCAACAATCATCAGTTCGTCCTTCGTCTCACTATATTTTTATCTCTTCATGTGTTATGTGCTATTCTTGGAGCGTCTCGCTCTTAGGTTTACTTTTTTGTTTTCTTTAGTTTTTCTTGTTGTTCATAAAAATTTAGACCCCATCTTAATTTGTGTGGGAGAGAAACACGCTACACTCCAATCTAGAACACATCATAGGATTTTTCATGCTTATCTTTTTGCTGTTGTGTGTTCTTTATCTTTTCGTAGCTACTGCCATGTTTAGTTTTAGTCTTAGTTTGTCTTTAGCAAGAGCCTTGGCTTTTGTTTATTTTTCTGCTGGAACTCTCTTTAGTCTTCATGTTTATCTTGTTAAGAGAGTTGGTTGTTGCACTAAGTTGTGTTTTGTCTTCAAAGTAGGTAATTGAGCTTGCTATTTAATTTTAGTAGTAACTTGCAATAGTTTTGAGGTATTATTGTGAGCAATGTTTGAAGTTTTGGTGTCAATAGTTCTAGCCTATTAGTGATAAGTGTTGTATTTTGGGCAATCCGTGTTTATTTTCAAAAACCTACAAAACTAGTTGAGAACTCTAGCTACTAGATGGATCACTAATCTTTGGAGGGATCGGATATTAGAGTACACTCACGTACCATGAATCGAGGATGCGCAAGGATAACCAAACCCCCATACACTCCTCCTCGGGGTACTTCGCTCTTTGAGAACCTCCTTATTATATTGAGAGTTACCGATAATAAGTGCATGAGTTCTTCAGACTAATGTAAGTATTGAAAGTTGACACTTCCACCTCCTCATATTTGCTAGCCTCTTCTGTACCGTGCATTGCCTTCTTCTCACTCCGAGATTTGGCGTCCACCTTCGCCGGTACATCCAAACCCTTGGCATGATACGCTCTGTCATCATAAACCTCCCTATATCTTTCCTCAAAATAGCCACCATACCTACCTATCAAGGCATTTCCATAGCCTTTCCGAGATATATTGCCATGCAACATCCACCTCTTCATGACTTGATCTTCATGTCATACATGTTCCTGCTACACTGGCAGAGGCATACATTTCATACATCATGATAGCTACATCTTATTTATGTTTTGAGTACCTTGTAAAGTGTGAAGATCTTCTATACCCTCTTGTAAAATAGAGTGTTGCCCTTAAGTGAGGAAAATATCCCAAAGTGGACAAAATAAAAGATCCCAAAGAGGAAAAATGAGAGTTAAATAGAAAGAGCCATTCAGGCCACCAAAAAAAAGAAAAAAAGAAATAAAAATAGAGAAAGGGGCAACACTACTATCCTTTTGAAAGATCACAACTAGTACTCCCTCTTATCCTTGTACTCCATAGAGATGATCATACATGCATATAGCTATGTCGGGACCTTCACACTATAGAACTTGGCTTGCATATTCCAAGGATGAGCCTCCTCAAACGAGCTCTAGGTCTTCATGACCGATCAAGTTGGATGCACCCCCACTAGTTCATTGGAGAGCTTTTCTTAGCTCATATGTGCATAATATCTATCATTTGGCCCTCTTGCATATGATTTTCCTCATTGATGTGAGCCTTTGTCACCCTTTTTGTCTTCCTCCTCCACATATCTCTCTCTTTGCCATCCTAAGTGTCAACTTTCGTTCTTACACTCATCCATTGCATGAGTGCTAAAAATATCAAAAAGGAGTGGATCAAATTGACTTGTACCTGGCTAGTGGTCTGGGGACGAGTCAAGGTAAGATTCCAAAGAAGACCAAGTGTAAAACTTTAGTAGATTGAGTTCTCAACAAAAATATATGTTTCTCGTATTCCCATATCCCCCTTCTTGCACACAAACACCATTTGGAGACATTCAAGTCACGGACAGCGAGACCTCTTGCACCTAATGTTCTTATGTTGCTTGTTTCAATGCCAATATAGACTCTTGCATGTTATGACTTCAATTGAATCACATACCTTGATTGCTTTACTTTTCAAAGTTCTTATATGGATTCTAGCATGTCACCAAAGAAATTATGCTTGTTATCATTTACCTAATCGAGGACGAGCAGGAATTAATCTTGGGGATGTTGATACGTCCCAAATGTATCTATAATTTTTGCTTGCTCCATGCATGTTTTGTGTATATTGCTATGATCTATATACACTTTCATACACTTTTGATCATATTTATACTAACCTATTAACTCAGTGCACCCCAGTGCCAGTTCCTGTTTTCTGCTGTTTTTCTATTTCAGGTTTCCCCCATATTAAAAGTGCTCCAAAAATTCGGGTAAAACAGATAAAAAATCAGCATTCCGGAATCTTCCGGATTCACCGAAGAAGGGCCAGAGGGGCCCCACCTGGTGCCCAGGCGGCCAGGTGGCGTGGCCTAGGGTGGGGTCGCGCCAGGTGGCCGCCTGGACTCCTGGTGCCCCCCCCCCCGGTGTCCCACCTTTGGCTCTTATTTATTCTCCCGTCGCGAAAACCCTGATTCCAGACCCCTTTTCTCCAGAAGCAATTCCGATCTCTGCCGCCATCGCCAACAAGCTTCGGGGGACCAGATTTCCTGTGTCGGCACCCTGCCGGGACGGGGAAGTTCCCTCGGATACATCTCCATCGGTGTTGCTTCCTCCCTCCATGATGTGGGAGTAGTACCTCCTCGGGGCTAAGGTTTCTACAAGTAGCTATGTGGTCAATTCTCTCTCCCATGATGTGATCTTCGTTGTGATCATAGGCTAAGTTAATCTAGGGTAATCGCATGATGTTTCCCCTTCTTCTATGTATTGGATTTGATGTACTCACTTGTCTTTATCTCGTATAATCCGCGAGACCAAGGTGATAGCGGTCTATTGGACATGGATTAGAAGAATATTTTCATGAGTGATTTCCTCTTTTGTGTGTTGATTGAAGATTGAGAGTCTCTTGGTGCTTGTCTTTTACTATCCTTGAGATATGTTGTGGTGATTGTGGTACTCTCTTTGGATGGCCGCAGTGAAATTGGGAAATCCATAGATTGAGAACTGCGAACTTTGAGGTGTGCTTTTGTAGCCCTACATAATTCTCGTCCTCTCTTGACCACAAAGGAATGACCTCCGAGTGCGTCTGCATTGCATGTTTTATGAGAAATATCATGTGATTAGACTATGTGAATGTTGTTGGAAGTTGCCACTAGTCAAAGTATGAAGCCTAGGCCTTGTTTCCACCATTGTTACACCGTTTGTGCTCAATTTTGTCACATGTTTGCTTTGCCACACTATCACCCATATTTTACCATCTCTTCGCCGAACTAGTGCACCTATACAACTCCTAGTTGTATTAGGTATGTTGGGGACGCAAGATGCTTCTTGTATCTTAATTGAAGGGTTGCTTGAGAGAGACCATCTTCAACCTCTACTTCCCTAAGTTCGATAAGCCTTAGGTCATCCACTTGAGGGAAATTGCTGTTGTCCTACAAACCTCTGCGCTTGGAGGCCCAACATAGTCTACAAGAATAGAAGCGTGTGTAGACATCAATAACCAAACCCCATACACTCCTCCTCGGGGTACTTGTATCTTTGTGAACCTCCTGATTAGATTGAGAGTTACCAATAATAAATGCATGAGTTCTTTGGACTAATGTAAGTATTCGAAAGTTAACACTTCCACCTCCTCATATTTTGCTAGCCTCTTCAGACCGTGGGTTGCCTTTTCTCACTCCAAGAGTTAGCTTCTACCTCGCCGGTGCATCCAAACCCTTGGCATGATACGCTTTGTCATCATAAACCTCCTTAAATCCTTCCTCAATACAGCCACCATACCTACCTATCGAGGCATTTCCATAGCCTTTCCGAGATATATTGCCATGCAACATCCACCATCTCAATACTTGATCTTCATGTCATACATGATTTTGCTTGATTGATGAGCCGCATGCTAGTTGGGCCTTTCCCTAATCATTGCTACATGACGCGCTAGTATCATTGCATATTCTTCTACACTGGCAGAGGCATACATTTGCATACATCATCATAGCTTCATTTTCTTTATGTTGAGTACTTTTGTAAAGTGTGAAAGATCTTCTATACTTCTTGTAAAATAGAGTGTTGACCCTAAGTGAGGAAAAGATCCCAAAGAGGACAAATTTAAAAGATCCCAAAGAGCACAAATGAGAGTTAAATAGAAAGATCAATTGAGGCCACCAGAAAATACAAAAAAAATAGAAAAAGGAGAAAAAGGAAACAAAAAGAGAGAAGGGGGCACACTACTATTTCTTTTGAGAGATCCACACTCGTACTCCCTCTTTGTAACACCCTCAGAGCCATGTAACAGTAATCACTTTTGCTAGTGACAATTACTGTTACTAATCATGCCTTGATCATCTTTGCATGGATCATTTCAAAAATCCCCTTTTCTTGATATTAAAAATAATGTGATAAATAAAACTTTATCCAAAAATTATGGAACCAATTTTGTTAAATGTCTAAAGATCAATGGACCATGATAAATCTATATTGGGTATTTATTAAAATGATTTAATATAACAAACAATTTAAACCAGTGCCAATACCGTCCCAAATATCCATTGCATATTCAAAAGAAATGCTAAATGAATTTCTTTTGCACCCAAACCTTTTGTGGCACTGTTATATGGTGTGACATTAATTTAGAAGCACTTGGCACATTTTATAAAATTCATATACTAGCTAAACTAAATAAAATACAAATAAAAGAATAAAGAAAAAAAAATTGAAAAGCCCTATCTACCGCTCAGGTGCAAGGCCCACCCAGAGCCCAGCCACCCCCACCATGTCCTCTCCCTTCTTCTTTCTGTTCACCCGATCGACGCCATAGAGAAGCCGACCGAGGCCCTCGCACTCGTCGCCGCCGGACCAGCTCATCGGAGCCGCTACAGTAGATGTGGAGGGGATAAGTTCCCCGAGTCGCCTCCCCTCCAGTAACCCTAGATCTCATCCTCCCTCTCCCCCTCCACCTCGCTATCGTCGGGGGAGAAACCGCCCGAGTTCACCCTCGTCGTGTCGTCGCCGGAGCACGCGGCTACCGGCCTCCCTAGCAGCCGCGAGCGTGTCCAGGAAGCTCCCTGTCGACGGTCGCGTCCTCTCCGTGCCTCGAATCAAGCCCGGACGCACGGAGGACGCGAATCGGCTCGCCCCCTCCCGCCACGGCCACTGCCTCGCCGCCGCCCGGACGCTCCATCCCGAGCCCTCCGGCATCCCCGAGTCCACTGGCCTGCCCTGCTTCGCCCCCTGTGAGCTTCTGCGCCGTTTTTTTCCCTCGCCCCGCTTCCCTTCGTCGCCGTGGCCACTATAGCAAGTTCCGACCGCCGCCGTGTCGCCATGGTCGGAGTGCGTAGGGACCGCGCCCTACCTCTCCTCGGCCGCGCCCCAACGTGCACGCGCATGCACCCCTAGACCCCTAGCCACACCCCGTCGCGGCTCACTCGTCAGGATGGCCTCGCCGCCGTCCGTGGACCTCGTCGTGCTCACTGTGCTTGACGCCGGCGGGCTTGGGTTAAGCCACGGGGATACCCCCCCCCCCTTGTATACCACTGACTACTGGGCCCCGCCCAGTTAAACTAATTAATGTTTTAACAAATTGGAGATAACCCCCTGTTAGGCTGACATGTGGGTCCACCCCCTTTAAATAAACCTCTGGATTAAATTAAACTGATAAATATACTCTGGGTCATTGACAGTGGACCCCACTGACTTATTTAGATTTAAAATGGAAATAGAAAATGATTATAGTCCATGACATGTGGGCCCAGTGATTATTTAATTTTAGTTAAATGTATTGTTAAAATGTGTGGCTGACCAGTGGGACCCAGTGGTTCTGACCAGTGGGACCCACTGGTCAGGTTTGACCAGTCAATTTTACTGATAATGTTAGGATTTAATTAATAAAATAAATTCATAAAATGATTTAAATTGAGTTAAACTTTTAAAATCAATATCTTTTAAACCGTGAATCAGATGGAAAAGCTATATACATGAAAATTGATCAGAAAAATATAAAGAATACGGATACGCTACCCATACCCCCACCACACACCTCTAACATACCGCACATGAGACATTCCCCCTCCGGTTGCTTTGTCCGGTAATCGCCCGGAGCCGGTAAAATTGCCGGTTGAATTCCCGTTTCGTCTGCAACGTGTAGCACCGCATCAGTTCACCCCTAACACTGCGTTTTCCATGTCTTGTATTTGTATTGCTATTATTGCTATGTATTTATTGTTTCTTCCCCCTCTCTTATTGTCCGATAGTCTTGACGTCTGCTGTCGATGCCCCTGTGATCGACTACTTCGTCGATGACCGTACCTCTACCGTCGAGCTTCCAGGCAAGCAGAGCCATTTTCCTTCTCCAGATATCGCCTATATTTTCCGTACATTTATTGCACTAGGCATTGCTTCTACTGCTACGTTACAATCCTATTCAATTGCATAGCCTGTTTTTGTCGCCCCTTGATGTACCTTCCTTTATCCTATGCTGCCTATAAATATGTATTATATTTAGCAGTGAGCCATGCGCTTTGTTAGTCAACTAGGATTAGATAGCGGGTCGTGATCACTCAGGGGAGTGAACGTGGAAACAACTTATTATAACTGTCACATGTACGATACAATGTAAACACCGCCAAAGGCCCCTACCTCGGCTCCGCCGAGCCACATCAAGTGTGAGCTATCGAGGAATAATCCTTGTACTCCACTTATTGCTGACTCTATATAGCCGCCCTAGGGTCCTGAACAACGGTTGTCCTTAAAGGTAAGAGTAGGGTGACCCAATGGTACCCGGGAGAGGTATTGTATCGGGACGACAGGACAGGCGGATACCATCGTGGGCCTGGTCCTTGCTCGTTGGCCGTGAGATACCAAAACACGAAAGTACAGCTCTTCCAAGAGCACACGCGAGACAAGGTAAGGAAATGGTTCACCTTGTCGGTGACCGCAGAGCTTTGACAGGACGACATGTAAGGCACTGATGTACTGGTGGTCCTGGCTGTTGTTCGTTGACCGTTGTGTTAATCAGTCAGGCAACGATAATGGTTGCCCGCGAGATAATAATAAAATGACTAGCGGTTCAGGTGGATGACTTGAGAGGCTGCAAAGGCCTGTGCACACTACCTTCACGTGGGATTACGGTGTGGGCCCTCCGCGTTGTGGTCTCATTCGAAAGCTCTGAAAGACATCTAGTTCAGCATTGTGGCCGGGACTAATTGTCACCGGTGGTGTACGGATCTCCCGCCTCACACCAACCCGGAGAGCGAGGGGCGACGGCCCAAGACCCCCTTGCGCTTAGGACTTTAGACCGGCAGGGACCTCTCTGATGAGTCGTAGGATGGGCCTCGCCGTGTCGGATAGCCTCGGTGGGGCATTCCCTAACAAGGTGTACGCCACCCTAGAGATCCGAGCGTGCAGGCTGAATAGTAGTGCACCCCTGCAGGGAGTTTGATCTATTTGAATAGTTGTGTCCACGGTAACAGGATGCTTTACGCTGAAGCCAGAGCCTACTACTACAAACTACTACTATTAAATTGTTGGTTCTGGTTTCTCTTCCTCGCAGGGAAGTCGAGGAGGGGATCTCGGAGGCATTGTTAATTATTGATAATTACAACTTACTATTATACAATGCTGCAGAAACTTCTGCTGCATTGTTACTTTATGCTTTATATAAACTGTTGGATATTCTCTTCTCATGCTGCAAGACTCGTCGGAAGATGCTAGTTTCGATAGACCTAGCTTCTCTTCATTATTATGGTTTCTGACTTTCAGTCCACCATATATAGACTCCCCTTTCCATTTGATACAACTGCATAAATGCTTAGTACGGACGTAAGACTCGAGGGTATGCTAGATACTCGCCCTTGCTTTATTTCCTCTTTTTGTTTTGCCTGATCGGCCGCTGCAGTCGACGTTGGAGCTCAGGAACAGGAGCACCTCGCTGGTGGCTACTACTACGTCGAGACCCGCTTTGACCAGGACAAGGAGTAGTTCGGTGGATCCCAGGCAGGAGGCCTCGCCTTTTTGATCCGTACCTCTGATGTTATTTGTGCTAGCCTTCTTCAGGAAAAACTTGACTAACTATGTCTGTACTCAGATATTATGGTTTGTATAACTTATGTATTCGGATCCTCGTGATCCCTGGTTTGTAATATCAGATTTATCTTATTTGAGTCTAGTGTTGTGCTATGATATTATCATCGTGGCACCCTGATTTCGGTCGTGTACCCTGCGTGTATGATTATTGTACACGGCTTGATTTTGGGGGCGTCACATTCTTATACCTTGTACTCCATAGAGATCATCATACATGCATATAGCTATGTGGGGACCTTTACACTATAGAACTTGTCTTGTATATTCCAATGATGAGCCTCCTCAAATGATCTCTAGGTCTTCTTGAGCAAGCAAGTTGGATGCACCCCCACTAGTTCCATTGGAGAGCTTCCCATAGCTCACATGTGCATCCGTTGCATGGCAATACCTGCTCCTCACATCATATCTATCATTTGGCTTTCTCTCTTGTCGTGGGGTTAACACAGCAGATGTCTGAGTCATCGAACTTGTAGTGAGGCCTTTGCTGCGAGGTGGTATCAAGGAGAGAGTCGACATAGACACGGTACTCGGCGATTTACCCAGGTTTCGGCCCCTCTTTGTTCTCGAGGTAAAGACCTACTCCTGCTTCTTATTATTGAGTGGTTCCGGCTTTTCGAAAGGACTAGACGGCTTTTGGATTACAAGAGTTTGTCGGCTCGTAATTGTGTCTCAGGGAGATCTAGGTTACGAGTCGTGCGTTGGTGGTTTGTGTGTTGAGTTGAGAGTTGATCCTGGCGCCCCGAACCCTCGGCTTATAAAGGTGCCGGGTCCAAGAGTCCAAGGATCCGATTCCTACTTAAGGTGGAATCCTATTCTATGTCTACTTTAAAAATACTCTACGTGCTATACAAGGTAAGTCGAATTCCTTCTTGGGCTTCAAGCTTGTCTCCTTGGCGTGTCTCCCTCTGGGTCGGGTCTTGTTTTCGTGGGCCTTCACGTATAAGCCGGCCCAAAGGGTTTTGATCTAATGCCGGGTTATGGGCTCGATCCATCCCCCCGACATTATACCCCAGGATTGGTATGATGCTTTAGTCTTCATGGCAATCTTCAGTTACTTGGTAGATCTTCACAGTGCCGGCTCTTATAGTCGAACCGACTTGTGTCTTCAAGAAATATTATGACGGCTTGAACTTTTAAAGAGCTGACACCGACTTATACTTCGAGGATCTGACGCCGGCTTGTGCTTCGGGGAGCTGACGCCGACTCATATCGATTTTCTTGTTAGTCGGCTGAATCCGACTTCCATTATCGCTAATATTATTGTATTTTTATTCGAACAGTTTTATCCCGATTGTGGCGGCGCAATCAATGCCATGTTAGATATGCTCGGAAAATCGAGGGATTTCCTGCCGTTTAGTCATCAGTGCGCGGCGCCTCGGGTTTCGGGTCGTTTTCCTTCATAAATACGGGCCCCTCCTTGCCCATTGGGTCTTTATCTCATTCACCGTTCTATTCTTCTTCTTCCTTGAGCCAGAGCACGAGCGCGAAGTTCCTCACCGCTGTTCTTCGAGTCGTCGGACTTTGGAGCTAGCGGCAGAAGTTCTGGGGTCATGCCACTCCCGCTCGTCGTCCAAGTACGCTTCGCTCCATCTCGGCATTATGAACTTTTCTCTCGTTGCCATTACCGTAGCACCTCGAGCTTTTTCTTCCATAGATCGGTTTCCGATACTGATAGATGTGTAGTGCATGTCTGTAGATAATTTCTTTGCTCCCTAGGTGATTCACATGATGCGTAATCTCATTGCGAGCTATCTGTTGCGATGTATCTCTCCGCCGCTTTCCACGGTCTTTTGGTAGATCTATTTTTAACCCGTTTTTAGGTTTTGTTAGATCTGTCTGTTTTTAGGTAGATTGCGGAATTTATTTGTGCAGAAGTAAGTCGGCTTTTGTTTGTCTTTGTAGTTTTCTAGTCGGTGCCGACTCTTGTCCTACGTTCGTAGTAGATTTCCACTTTAATGATTTCTTTACTCGTTTAGATCTGAGTCGCCCGTCATGGTTAAAACCAGTGCCCCGGCTAGGGGTAAGAAGGCAACAGCTGGTCGAAGTCGTCCCCCCGCTAAGAAGAACACCTCAGAGGCCAATTGGGGGCCGAGTCTTGTCATCGAGAAGAAGTTGAAGGAATTAGAAGAGGAAGGTATCCTTCCTTCTCAAGAAGTAAAATGGCATGTCCCTGGAGATGAAAGCCGGCCAGCGCCTAAAAAAGGTGAAGTCGTTGTCTTTGCGGATCATGTGACTCGGGGGTTTCAGCCTCCCGGGTCCAGATTTTTCACAAGTGTGTTGCATAATTATAAGTTGCATCCACAAGATTTGAGCGCCAATTCTTTGCTCAATATTTGTCACTTTCAAGTCTTCTGCGAGGTTTATCTGCAGAGGAGACATCTCTCGGTCTTTTTGCCGAGTTTTATTATTGCAAGCAGCAGACTGAACAGAGTGGTGGCCAGGCTTTGGAATGTGGAGGCATCATGACGAGGGGGTGACCCCAAGACTCCTATGGATGAGCCTACCTGGTGTACCCGAAGACAGGAGGCCCACAAAGATGCTGCCTGGGCCCAGCCTTGCCCCACTAGTGGCACCGACGTAGGAGTCCGCGGCTCATAAGGAAGGTGCAAACTTGTCGTACGGAACAAGATCTCGGTTAGGGAACCTCATATGTAATCTAGGACGGACTCCCCGAGACCTAGCCTAGTACATAAAGGCTGGGAGGGGAGACGTCGAGATTAAGCAATACACAATCTGTAACCCTAGCCTTGTGCGCACTAGGCTCGGCTTCCCAGTAATCGCCATCACCGATCAATAATATCGAGCAGGAACGTATCCTCCTGTTAGCCGACGAGCTATCGTCCAACCTGTGCCTCTCATGACTAACCCAGAGTCCCTAACCATGGGATTTTCCTGGGTACATACCCGTCAATTGGCGCCGTCTGTGGGAACCGCATAGGTTGGGAACGCGATCTCGGCGGCCTCACCAGCATCTTCGACACCCGCCGACGCGATAACTTCACCAGCACCCTTCGATCCAATGACCCAGGTGGAATCCGATCTGTTTGGGTCCCTCGTTTTCACGGCCCACCTCTCGACTCTCCGGCCTGTTTTCGCCGACCTACGCTCCGGCATCAACCTGATCTTCGGAGCATATCAGATCTACATCAACCACTGGGGCGCCCTCCGCCTCACGGACGACGCCCGAGCACCCGTGGCGACATCTACAACAGCAATCGACGCAGTCGCCACCCACGCGGCCACCCTTCGAGCAAGCCGCGACCGCTCCACGTCGCCCGCGATCGCTCGGCCGGACCCCTGGCCTGGAAAAACAGCACCACAAGCACGAGCACTAAGGCGGCCAGGTCACCATCCCAAGTGTTCATGGCAGAAGCCGACGCACCACCAGCAAACGGCGAGGGCCAAGATAACGACTCGAACACTCGCCAAGCCGACGACAACACAAAAGCGCCCGGAACCGCCAGCAAGGTCGCCGTGAAGCTGGGAAAAGTGGGAAGCATACCAACGAAGGTACCACAGGAACAAGAACAGAGCAACCACAAGAGCGACAAGCCATCAAGCAGTAAGCAGCAAACCCCGAGTGCGGTGGTGGACGACCCACCCAAAGAGCGAATCTACCTGTCCAAAGAATCAATGGCCAGAGTAAAGGACGCAGTCGAACATGGGAAGTTACTACCGGCAAGTGCAACAAGGGACGAGCTCAGGGCATACAACAAATTGGCAAGCAAGCTAACCTAGCAAGCGAGACAACAGCGCCTAGAGCTAGAGAAGCAAAAAAGGGTGGCCGCCGAGAAGAAAAGAAATCGCAAGCCCCCTCCAAGGGACGACTCCCCGGATCACGACTTCCCTGTCCGCAATAAATCAAAATTCAGCAACCTGCGACGAACAGATAAGGAGAGAGTGATTCGGAAGCTCGACGATGACTTCAAACTAGAAGAGGAGGATGACGAGGAGGAACCCCTCACACCAGCAGAAGCCCTTATAAGCGCCCGAGACTACCTGTCTCGTGCCCAGAAAAATAGGCAGAACAAACCAAACCGCAACACTTCAATAGCCTTGCAGATAATGAAGGACGCCATCGCCGCCTCAGCACCCAAAAAATCAAGTGCAAGGCGACCGACCCGTGCAAGGACACCAGACAGGGACCCCAGCTCACCCGATGACGACGACTTCAGCGACGATTGGCGCAAACGCTCCGGCAAAAACAGGAAGAACGACAGCGACGACAACGACAACAGGCGCCGCAGCAGTCGACGAGACGCGCGCGACGACATCACACAGAACAAAGTCAACCGCAGCAGACGAAGACGCGCAGCACGCGAAGAGTACTCGGACGAAGAAGCCTTCGACGAAGAAATCGATCCATGCGGAGCACTATGCTTCGCGCGTTCCATACGCGAGACGCGAATGCCGAGCGGGTTCAAATTGAACTCCACAACGCTCAAATAAAATGGACTCGAGGAGCCAGAGGCGTGGCTCGACGACTACTTAACAGCAGTCAAGTTCCAGCGAGGGACCAACATCACAGCAATGCAGTATGTGCAGCTCATGCTCTAGAGCTCGGCACGACACTGGTTGAAGAATCTCCCGCGAGGATCCATCAGTTCATGGAGGCAGTTCCGTGAAGCCTTCATAGAAAACTTCAAATCCACATACAAGAGACCGGCATCGCTCGAGGAACTGCGGGCATGCAAGCAAGGAACCAGGGAAACCCTGCGATCCTACATCCAGCGGTGGACCATACTCAAGAATTTAGCAGAAGACATATCAGACGAAAGCGCAATCGACGCGTTCAGGCGAGGCCTGCAGCGCATCGAATTCAAGGAACAGCTCGGGCAGATGAAAGTCCGAACACTCGCACGGCTGCTGGAGCAAGCCAACAGCTGGGCGGACGGCGAGGATTCCGTTTGCAACGAAACAGAAATCCACATCGCACGCTCAGAACACGACTACGACTACCACAACGGAGAAAGAGGACTCGACCGTCGAAGGAAGCGACCCAGTCGTAGCTTCTACGACGACAAAGGACCCGACATGGTCGCCGCCGGCTTACCAGACGAGAGAGACGGCAGGCATCGTGACGATAGCAGAATACAGCGCAGAGACAACCTCGAAGATGCGCCCCAAGCTCAGAAACGAGACTGGAGGACGAGGCAGCCGCGCGGCAGCACCAGAACATACCGCTCGGCCAAAGAACAACTCGACGGACCGTGCTCGATACACGGATTGAGAAACGAATGAGGGGATCTCAGATCAGGACACACCCTCAGGAACTGCAGAAGCTTCAACGAGTTGGCGGAGGAAAAAATCTGATCCGCGACAACAGCAGCCCAGCCACTCGCGAGCATAGCAGTCGGGCCCATCGCCCACGACGCACCACCAGCCCCTCCCCTACCAGCAAGGCAAGTGGCCGCAATCCAGCAACGGTGCAGGACACCAGATGAAGAGGAGCAGTACCCAGAAGCCCACGGCAGGATCTACATGATACAAGAAGGAAGGCCTTCAAATAGGCAACAGAAGCAGGTCACAAGATAAATATTCCTCGCAGCCTCCTCACACCCCGCTATCCCGGAGTACTTGCGCGGGTCCGAGATAGATATTACCTTCTCTCGGGAGGACCACCCGCCTGCCATCCCTCGACCAGGACATGTCGCGCTAGTGCTCGAGGCTAGAATTGGGAACTACGACATGTCACGAGTATTCAGGGACGGCGGCAGCGGGATCAACATCATCTTTACAAGGACACTCGAAGAAATGCTAATCCAGAGCTCCGCGCTGAAATCCTCAAGCACAACCTTCCACGAGATTGTGCCAGGAAAAGAAGTCTACCCTCTGGGAAAAATAAGCCTGGAAGTGGTCTTTGGTGATGCGACCAACTTCCGCAAGGAGATCCTGGACTTCGAAGTGGTCGACTAGAAGTCGCAGTACCACGCAATCCTCGGACGACCGTCCTTCGCCCGCTTCATGGCAGTGCCTCACTACGCCTACCTTAAGCTAAAGATGCCAGGCCCTCATGGGGTCATCACAATCAGCGGCAGTTTCGTCAGGTCCGACCGCTGCGACAAGGAATTCCACAAGATATCAGAGGCCTTTGGAGCCCACCAAGCCAGCGAGACCACGGGACCCGCAGAAGAAGCGCTCCCGTAGAAGAAGCCACTACCCGGAGGACCCGAGCACTCGGAGAAGAAGCCATCTAGCCCTTAAGGCTACCACGCCACCTATTTCAATAAAGGGGACTGTCCTCATCAGAGCCCCCCCCCCATTCTTACTAAATGTAAGAAACACCAGAAAGAATATTGAAAAAAAATCCAAAAGTTGATTCATTGGCACTCGGGGGCTCGCCGCAGCAGCCACCCCCCGAGGCGTTCGTCGCAATCGCGACATAAACAAAATTTACACTCGGGGGCTCGCCGCAGTAGCCACCCCCCGAGGCGTTCTTCGCAATCGCGACCTTAAAAAAATTGGCACTCGGGGGCTCGCCGCAACAGCCACCCCCGAGGCATTCTTCGCAATCGCGACATAAACAAAATTGGCACTCGGGGGCTCGCCGCAGCAGCCACCCCCCGAGACGTTCTTCGCAATCGCGACCTAACAAAAATTGGCACTCGGGGGATCGCCGCAGCAGCCAACCCCCGAGGCGTTCTTCACAATCGCGACCTTAAACAAAATTGGCACTCGGGGGCTCGCCGCAGCAGCCAACCCCCGAGGTGTTCTTCGTAATCGCGACCTTATACAAAACTGGCACTCGGGGACTCGCTGCAGCAGTCAACCCCCGAGGCGTCCTTCGCAATCGCGACTCACACGGACTCACCACAGCAGCAGAACCCCTTACTGCAAAGGAGTACGGCACACCAAGAAGAAGCATATACAAAGAAAGGAAGCATCTAACCCCTAGGCTCTATCTTCGCCTTAATAATGGCACCCAGATAACGATCATTCTCTTCACACACCCGCTCCACTACTCGGTGCGCAGGCTCGTCAACCGCCGAGTAATGCTCATCCATCGGATAATCCCTACCACGTGGAGGACCCCCCACCACTTGAGCAATATCAGCCCACGGCCAATGACTATGGACCAAGCCCAAGGCAGCACGGGCTCCAGCATGAATCTGGTAATTCATCACGCGACGCAACTCTGCAGGCTGAGAAAACACGTGGCAAAGCGTCTCAAAGGACGATGGCACCACCTGTAGCGGATAAAACTCAGCGTGGATGCCACCCAACACCTGTTGATAGTACCGCAGAGCAGCCGGCACCCGCTCAACTCGAAGACGAAGCACAGCAAATGCTCGAGCACGATCCCCATATGCCTAGAAAGCATTGCTCGCCTGCACTTCAGGATCATCCAACCAAGACAGCTCCGACTGGACGGCCTACTCTTCATCCCGGGACCGCCCCGACAGCACTTCGAAAAACAGAATCAAAATCAAGACGACGACAGGAAAGCCACTAAATGCAGTCGAGCAATCGAGCAGCAGCAAGACTCAGCTCGCAGGAGGTCAGACAACTTTACCACCCACGAAGCAAGACTATCCAGCACGGCCTCAGCACGCTCGCGTTTGGAACGATGAACTGCTACAGCCCCCTTCAAGCGAACAACCTCACGCTCAGCATCCCTCATCCTCAAGCACACGGACTCATACACGCCCTCGCGAGCGTCCTCCTTCAAAGAACTCCAAGACCGAAGCACGCCCAGGGCGGCCTACCGCAAAACGAACAAAAAGAAAAGACAATCAAACACAACAGCAAGAATGGCCAAACAGTTACTTCAATCCAGGTAGCACAGATCCACCACCACAAAGGAGGCATATTACAACCAGAAAGTTTCAGACGACACGACATGGCTACAACCCCCCCCCCCCCTTGCCTACAGAGGAGGGATACTGACCATCCACAACCTCCTGCAGGCGAAGAGCCAGAACAGTGGCTTGCGCACTCTGCTCGTCAGTATAAGAAGGGAAAGCCTCAACCAGAGAGTCGTCAATAGCAATTCCGTGCCCCATAAGAACAACAAGGGACGTGGAAAGACCACTCACCACGGTCTCCCCAACTAGCTCTTCCAAGAGATCCCCGCCATTACCAAATGCAGCAATGCGGGCGTCCAGACCAGCAGGTACCTTCGCGCCCTCCGGCATGATGTGCTCATGAACAAGACCCACAAGAGTAGAAGCCCAGGCACAGACCCCCTTGGCAACATCAACAGCGGCCGACATGGCATCCACGGCCCCCCGGAGAACTCCAGATTCCGATGCAGCCACTTCCGTCGCACTCGCACCCGTAGAGGCTGCACCAGGCAACAAAAATCACTAAAAAGGAGGAAAGAAACAAAGCACCCAGCAACGGAACAACGACTTACACACAAGAGAGTCCGCCAAGACCCGAAGACGCTCGCACTCGACCGCCTCCGCCTGCACAAGCGCATTCTCAGCCCGACGCAGGCGCACCAGTTCCTCGTGCTGATCGTGCATCTCCTTCTCCTTGGAGGCCAAAGCAGCCTTAAGGTTGGAAACCGTCCTTTCCGCCTTCTCGGCCTGCTTCTCGGCAGTTTGACGACGGTCTGAAACACAAGACAACACTCGGAATCGAAGACCCAGCAGTTCAAGCACGGCAGCACAGGAAGAAATACTCACTACTCATGGCAGACAAGGCATCCCGAGCAGAATTGTGGGCCTCCTGCCAACGCTCAGCCTCGACAACCAGACTCTCACAGTGCTGGAACACCGGCTACTCGAAGAAATAAAATATTAAAAGTCATAACCAAAGCAAGACTACAACCAATCGCAAGCGCTTGCTTGCAGCCTCGGGGGCTACTCCCTTCAGGAGCACTGGTCGTGCTCCCAATGACGACACAAAGGAAAAACAGGGACAAGGAAAGATTGCAAGCAACCGCAAGCACTTGCCTGCGGCCTCGGGGGCTACTCCCATCGGGAGCACTGCCGTGCCCCCGATGACAAAAACTGCACAAGCAAACAGGAAACAAACTCACCAGTCCAACTATGCGGTCGAAAAAGCGGACTTTATCTTCAACACCAAGATCAAGACGGCCCAAGTAAGGCCGATCTGGAGCAGCAGGCTCGGCATCAGGAGCAACAACACCAGATGCCACAGGCGGAGCGGCAGCAGGGATCACACCCGCAGCCGGGACAGCAGAAGTCACCGACGGTACGAGCGGAACAACAGCAGCCGGCGAATCCCCAGTATGCTTGGCAGCTGCTCCAGAGTCAGTCGATTGCAGGTCGACAGCAGCCGCACTAGAGGAGGAAGTAGCCGGAGAAGTCGCAGCTCTGCAGGATAAAAGCCATCAGACAAAAGAACAGAGGAAAACCAGCCTCAGCAAAGACAAGAACATGCTTACCCGCCACACGCAGAACTTGGTGGTTGACCGCGTCGTTGTCGATCCTGGAGTCCCGTCCATGCTCTTTTGACTCGCTTCTTCTTTCTCATGGGAAGGTGCTTTTATCTGTCGCCATGACTATTTCTGTGGGTTCTTAGTCGGCTCTGAAAGTGTCGGAGACTTTGTAGAAATCGCGTTCGCATTTATCTGATTTGATGAAGCTCCCGTCGACTGTGATGACGCCTGCGGATCCTGGCATCTTGAGTTTGAGGTAGGCGTAGTGCGGAATCGCCATGAATTGTGTGAACGCTGGACGTCCCAATATGGCGTGATACTACGATTGCCAATCGAGTACTTCGAACTTGAGGGTGAGTCTTGTGAAGTTGCGTCTGTTGTCGAAGACGACTTCGAGCTCGATTAGTCCAAGGGAAATAGCTTCTTCTCTTGGGACTACTCCGTATAACATGATGCTTGATTTCTTCCATACTGATCGAGGGATCAGCATCTTGCGCAGGGTGTTGACGAAGATTATGGTCATGTTGCTGCCTCCGTCCATGAAGATTCTGTCCATGTCGCACCCTCCGATTTGGGCGTCGAGTACCACGGGCGCGTGCCCCGGCCTCGGGACTGCGGGCGGTTGATCGCTCTAGGAGAACGTGATGCTGATTTTTGCGTCGTGTAGCTGGTAGACTTCGACTGCGTTTAGGTTCTCGGCTGCTCTGGCCTGCGGGGTGTAGGCGTCCTGTTGGGCTTGCGATACCTTGCCTTCTTGGATCGTGTACACCTGTCCTTGAGTGGGCGACTGCTCGGTTCATCGGGCGCGCTTGGCTTCTTGCTGTTTTTCCTCCTTGAGGCTGTCGGCGAGTTCATTGAATAGGCGGAAGTCTCCCAGAGTGTGGCTCGATCTGATGTTTCCCCAGTTGTCTTAGAAGCAGTGGATCATGCAGGGTCCTTCTAGCTGTTCCCTGACCGTGAGCTTGCTGGATCCGTCGTGCTGTTTCCTCCTTGAGATTCGGAAGAATAGCGCATGGTCCGCTGGGTGCTCGTGAGCTCGCGGGTCGACTTCGATCCCTTCACTTAGATTCTTGTTCCTTATGAGATTGGATGATTCGTCTTGCCTTCGATCTGGGTCATAGTATTCGCCGGTTCGAGTCTCAGAGTCGCTTTCCTGGCGGGCGGTGGTTGTCCGCACGGCAGCGGGTCATCGAGTGGTCGGCGATCGTGCAGCTGTATAGTTCGACTCGTCCTGTGGAGCCGCTTCGTAGGATCCTCGCGCCTGTCTTTTGGGTCGTCGATTTCTTCCTTGTTGGCGATGATCTTGGCGGTCGCTGATCTCGAGCTCGGAGTCAGTGTCTTGTTGTGCGGCGGGTGCCTAGGTGGCGGTGGGCCGTTGAGTGGTCGGCAGGTCCTCTTCTTCATGCTGCAGTTCGTCGATCGGGATCTCCATGTGGAAACCTCGCTCCTTTCTTTTGGGTCGTTGAGTTCTCCTTCTCTGGCAGCGGGCTCGGTTGCCGCCATAGTATTGATCTTGACACGGCTGAGCGATCTTGCCGGGGCGGCAGAGATATTCGCCGTGATCTTGAATTCCTTGGGTAGATTGCATCTGGTTCTTGCCCTTGAGTTGTGGCTTGCTGGAGACGAAACCGCCGAGATCGTAATTCCAACCTGTGTAGTTCCCACAGACGGCGCCAATTGTCGGGGATGTACCCCGGCAAATCCTATGGTCAGGGACCCTGGGTTAGTCATGAGAGGCACAGGTTGGACGATAAGCTCGTCGGCTAACAGGAGGATACGTTCCTGCTCGATTTTATTGATTGGAGATGGCGATTACAGGGGAGCCGAGGCTAATGCGCACAAGGCTAGGGTTACAGATTGTGTATTGCTTGATCTCGACGTCTCCCCTCCTAGCCCTTATATACTAGGCTAGGTCTCGGGGAGTCCGTCCTGGATTACAGATGAGGTTTCCTAACCAAGATCTTATTTCGTACGGCAAGTTTGCACCTTCCTTATGAGTCGCGGACTCCTACGTCGGTGCTACTAGTGGGCCAAGGCTGGGCCAAGGCGGCATCTTTGTGGGCCTTCTGTCTTCGGGTACACCGGGTAGGCTCATCCATAGGAGTCGTGGGTTCACCCCCTCTTCAAGCACGCAATAACCTGCCAAACCTGGGCCTTTTGCACTCAGCGACAGAAGGAGACGGCTCAGCAGACGGTACAGACAGCGGAACAGCACCACTCGTCGCGTCAAGATCCTCGGCGCCCGAAGGTCTTGACCGCTTGACACGAAAGGGCCTCGATTCCTCACTATCTCCGGTCCCCGGCAGCTCAACCCCCGTGGACTCGTCAGCACCAGTGGCACCCGCGAGCACGCTGGCACCAGCACTCGGCGCAGCATCGTCAGCACCGGAAGCATCCGGCTCCTCGCGAATATCAGCATCCTCCGGCTGTGGAGGGTTGCACAACACAGGAACATGATCCTACAAAAGCAAATAGCATCATCAGTAAGCAGTCAAACAAGCACCTCAAGTCATACGGGAAATTCAAAAACGCGAACCTGCGGCAGCGCATGATCAAAAGAATAAGGAATGACGAAACCCATCTCGGAAACGCTCGAGCATTTGGTCACATACTGGATCCGGGCCAGGAGGCCATCAGCATCAAGCTCTTGGCGGGAGCACCTCGTCGAGTCCTCGAGTCCCTCATATTGCCACATGGGACGGGCCCGAGACTGCAAAGGTTGAACGCGCCTCCCAATAAAAACAGAGATGAGCTGCCCACCGGTCAAGATGTCCTTCACCAGGTCAACTCTCTCCAAGAATGGAGCCACCTCGGATTACTCTTTCGCAGACAAAGAATGGGACCATGAAGCCTGCTTAACTACCCGCGCTTCAGAATTAAAGGGAGGAAGACCAAATCGATGCCCAGCAACGTGTTGATCCTTCAGATAGAACCAACTTTTCCGCCAAGCACTAACGGAGTCAAGCATCTCCAAATCAAAGTACAATTTGGAGTCCCTAATGGATATACCCACCTACCCTACAGTGTACTTAGAATTCGTCCTCTTTATACAAAAGAGGTGCTTCTAGAGCCCCCAATGGGGATAGATCCCCAAGAAAGCTTCACAAAGGGTAATAAAGCAAGCAATGTGCAAGATCCCATTGGGAGTCAAATTGTGCAGCTGAAGTCGATAGGTGTACAGCAAACCACGAACGAAAGGGTGAATCGGAAGGGCAAACACGCAAGGGAAGAACGCCTGAAAGCACACCCGCTCATCTGCCGTGGGAGCGGGAACAGGTTCATCCCCCGGAATCCGCACGGCATCTCCAGCCACCAAGCCATCAGCAATCAGTGGGCCGAGATCTGCAACCCCAAAAGTCGAGCGCTCCCACTTGCCACACATCTTGGCCGATTTCGGAGCAGCACGGGAGCGTGTTGTCAACAATCCCGCAGCAAGCAGCAACAGGAGGAAGGAGAAGGCTTAAGAATAGAGGAAATCTGGCAGCGAGGGGAGAAGGCAATGGCTGGGTAAAACCTAAAATTTACTCATCCGCTCGGTATTTAACCACCAGCTAGGCGAGCAGGGGCACCGTTCAATCCCAACAGCCAGTAAACGTGGCACGATCCCACGGCAGGCAAAAAACATGGAAAACCCAAACGGCGCAGCAACAACACCGCCCACTATGCGCGCAAAAAGAGGACCATAATCACACGAAGCGAAAATCTCGGCGGGACAGCGCCAAGTCATTTCCTTCGGCAGGTTACAATGGTCAAAGACACTAGAAAAAACCAAGCCAGCGTGACAAGGCGTATCTAGTACGTTTCCCAGCCTCAGAATTTCAACTTTTTAAATCTTTTTCCGATGGGCAAAACATTTTACTCCCATCTGGAGCATCTCCACGAGAGTTTCAGGTACTCCCTCACCTAGAAGTAAAAACGTGCTCAAGTGATTACTCGCACCCATGAGAGTTTCGGGTACTCCCTCACCTAGAAGTAAAAACATGCTCGAGTGATTACTCGCACCCATGAGAGTTTCGGGTGCTCCCTCACCGCGACACAAGATGAGCAGACCTGCACTCGCCAGATCGAGCGGTCCCGGAGTATCGGGTGCTCCCTCACCCCGAGAGCAAAAGCGATGTTCGAGTGATTACTCGCAAAACTCTATATACTCAAGCACTCGACGACCTCCCGAGCAAATACTCCTCTACGTTACTCCTCGCCCGAGGACTCGGTGAAGCTCCGCGAGTGACCGCTAAAACATCTTACTTGATTGTTTATTCCAAGTGGGTGCATTATCTACTAGGCTCCGCGCCTCAATAAAAATACATATTCCTGGAACACGATACACTGTGCCCAGATGCCACGCAAGCTTAGCGTGTAGGTAAGACCCCGCTGCGCAGATCGGCCAGGCTGGGACTTGCCGAAGAGCGATTTCACTCCCAACCTTTTCCATGCGCATGCATGATAGAAAAAGCCGGGCGGACGCGCCTAGGCTACGAACTTTACTGGCGGCAATTGATCACTGTAAGACCTACAGCGGCATGACTTTTTCTAGACACCAGTGTTCCAAGCTCATGTCGAGGGACATGAGTTTGATTGGGCTACTGCGGTTTTTGCCACTAGTGCAATTCACCAAGGCTCGACCAGTCGACACCTTGGGCCCTTTCAGCTTATTATCCCTCGAAATAACTTTTGTCATGGCCCCAGACTGCCAGCGAACCGCGGTTGAAACATGCATACATCAAAAACGACGCAAGAATGGACTCGAGTCCCTGCGCGCCTCTTCGAGTCCCCCAGGCACTCGGGGCCCCCTGACGAGGGGGTGACCCCACGACTCCTATGGATGAGCCTACCTGGTGTACCCGAAGACAGGAGGCCCACAAAGATGCCGCCTGGGTCCAGCCTTGGCCCACTAGTGGCACCGACGTAGGAGTCCGCGACCCATAAGGAAGGTGCAAACTTGCCGTACGGAACAAGATCTCGGTTAGGAAACCTCATCTGTAATCCAGGACGGACTCCCCGAGACCTAGCCTAGTATATAAAGGCTGGGAGGGGAGACGTCGAGATTAAGCAATACACAATCTGTAACCCTAGCCTTGTGCGCACTAGGCTCGGCTTCCCTGTAATCGCCATCTCCGATGAATAATATCGAGCAGGAACGTATCCTCCTGTTAGCCGACGAGCTATCGTCCAACCTGTGCCTCTCATGACTAACCCAGGGTCCCTAACCATGGGATTTGCCGGGGTACATCCCCGTCACATCACTATCCAGAAACGTGCCAATACGATTTTTCCTGCTCCTAAACTGGCTAGCAACGTCAAGGATTGGCAGAGGTCATATTTCTACTGCACCGTGAAAATACCTGACGGCGATCATACTTCTCCTGGCTTTCGTGAAAGTCGGCTCGTATTTCATGATGGTTTGAATCTCTCCCCTACGGACGAAATGGTGAATAAGAACAAGCCGCTTATCGCCCGGCTAAAGGCTTCATTATCCCATGGGCTAGTCGGCAAGGATCTGGTCCGATGTTGGGTAGGTTGGCAGATTCAACCTCTCAGTATCAGAGACCGTCTTATGTGTAAGTACAACGGGAGAGGAGACCCAATATTCTTTGTACAAAATGAGTTGACCTCTGCCACTTTGGTTACTTATTTCAAGAAGTTTGTCGCCGAGAAGATTGAATACCTTAAAGAAGATGGTATTGCCCCATTTTATCAAGGCAACTCGGCTTCTCCAGTATGTCTTTTCCTTTGGCCTTTTTCTTGTCGTCTTATTGTCTAAAGATGTTAATCTTATGTCTTATTCTTTTCAGGATGATTCTGACTTTTGGGCTGCGGGTCAAGATCTTGAGTCTGAAGAAGAGGAAGAGGAGGACGAAAGCTCGGAAAGTGAGAGTAACCCGGTAATTATATATTTTGTTTTCTTTTCGATTTCGGCTACGTCTTTTTACTTTCTTTCATTCTTATAGAATGACTCGAAGGACAATGAAAAGGTAGAGGTCCGAGTTTCTCCTTCCAAGGATGAGGCAAGCAAGAAGGCCAAGGCTCCTAATCAGCCGGTATTCTTTATGTCCGGCTTTCTGTAATAATCTGATTGTAAGTCGACTGCTCACACCTTTCTTTTTGTTGGCGCAAGGCCAGAAGAGGCATACCCGAAGTTCAGACTCGGTGGACCCTTTTGTGGTTTTGGGAGATCTACCTCGTAATGTTAAGAGCAAGCCGGCCAAGCTTGCTACCCCTCCTCGTCAATATATCGTCTTTACTGAAGAGGCTGGGCAAGCCGGCGGCTCTGGTGATGGTACTCCATCTTCTGAGGGGTCGTCACTCCCAGCTGATTTTGTTGTCAATCTGGGGTATGTATTTTCTTTTCTTGATTGCCGATTTGCCTTTTTTATGTATAGTATTTGACAAGTTTTGCTATCCTCTTTGGGTAGACTCGGCTTGATTCCATGGATGTGGATGATTTGAAAGAGCAAGCCGTGCTTCCAAAGGTGGCGCCTGAGGTCCTTATTTCTGAAGTTCTGGAGAAGGCCGGCTTAGATGAGTCGGGCCCTTCTAACCTGCATAAAGGTTCATCTCCTCATGCTGTCTTGGAGAAGTCGTTGTCTGATGCTGCTCCGACAGTTATTCCGGCTCCTTCCAAAGGGAAGGAGGCTGATGATTCTGAAGTGGTTATCACAGAGACCCATCAAGGCGCTCCTCCTGCCCAGAATTTCTTGGCAAAGGTTATAGATGATAAGAGGCATGTTATGAATCGACCTTTTGGGTGTATTAGTGAGAAGACTTCCATTGACGAGTTGTATAATCAGTCCATGATTTATACGACTCAGCAGCACAACATTGTCACCCATCTTCGTCGGAGATATGAGGTATTTTGTCTTTGCCGACTTTTATTTAGTATGTCAAAATCGGCTTTATGCTATTGATATGCCTTTATAGCCCCTTAAGTCGTCATGTTATTTGCAAATCATGGCGGGTTATAAGAGTCCCCAAACTTGATCTATAATATCTTCTGTACTGTAGCCCCCATGAGTTGTTTTACCATACTTGATGGTGTGACGAGTCATGAGTGTAGCTATGTGAACCGTAGTCTTCTTAAGGTCGGCAATTAGTTATCTTTTGAGTATGCCGATTTAAATTGGAGCTGTAGCCCCCATGAGTCGGTACGCTTAATTACTGGCGTGCCGAGTCATGTATTTAGAATTTTGAGTTGTTGCCCCCATGAGTCGGTATGCTTACTTGGTGGCGTGCCGAGTCATGTTTTTAGAATTTTTGAGCTATAACCCTTATGATAATTTGCTTTTTAGCGGGCCATTACTTTGGAAGCCGTCCAAAAGAATGATGATGTATACACACGCTTCTATTCTTGTAGACTATGTTGGGCCTCCAAGCGCAGAGGTTTGTAGGACAGCAGCAATTTCCCTCAAGTGGATGACCTAAGGTTTATCGAACTCAGGGAAGTAGAGGTTGAAGATGGTCTCTCTCAAACAACCCTACAATTAAGATACAAGAAGTATCTTGTGTCCCCAACACACCTAATACAACTAGGATTTGTATAGGTGCACTAGTTCGGCGTAGAGATAGTAAAATATGGATGATAGATGTGGCAAAGCAAGGTAATATAAATATGTAATAAAAAGTGCAGCAAGCAAACATGTGACAAAAGTGAGCACAAATAGTGTAACAATGGTGGAAGCAAGGCCTAGGCTTCGTACTTTCACTAGTGGCAACTCCCAACAACATTAACATAGTCTAATCACATGATATTTCCCATAAAACATGCAATGGAGACACACTCGCAGGTCATTCCTTTGTGGTCAAGAGAGGACGAGAATTATGTAGGGCTACAAAAGCACACCTCAAAGTTCGTAGTTCTCAATCTATGGATTTCCCAATGTCACCGTGGCCATCCAAAGAGAGTACCACAATCACCACAACATATCTCAAGGATAGTCAAAGACAAGCACCAAGAGACTCTCAATCTTCAATCAACACACAAAAGAGGAAATCACTCATGAAAATATTCTTCTAATCCATGTCCAATAGACCGTTGTCACCTTGGTCTCGGGGATTATACTAGATAAAGACAAGTGAGTACATCAATCCAATACATAGAGGAAGGGGAAATATCATGGGGTCACCCTAGATTAAGATAGCCTATGATCACAACTAAGATCACATCATGGGAGAGAGAATTGACCACATAGCTACTGGTAGAAACCTCAGCCCCGACGAGGGACTACTCCCGCATCATGGAGGGAGGAAGCAACGTCGATGGAGATGAATCTGGGGGCACTTCCCCGTCTAGGCAGGGTGCCGGCACAGAAATTCTGGTCCCCCTAAGCTTGTTGGTGATGGCGGTAGAGATCGGAATTGCTTCTGGATAAAAGGGGTCTTGAATCAGGGTTTTCGCGATGGGAGAATAAATAGGAGCCAAAGGGGGCACCAGGGGGCCACCAGGAGTCCAGGCGGCCACCCGGCGCGGCCCCACCCTAGGCCGCGCCACCTGGCCGCCTGGGCACCAGGTGGGGCCCCTCTGGCCCTTCTTCGGTGAATCCGGAAGCTTTCGGAATGCTGATTTTTTATCTGATTTTTCCCTAATTTTTGGAGCACTTTTAATATGGGGGAAACCTTAAATAGAAAAACAGCAGAAAACAGGAGCTGGCACTGGGGTGCACTGAGTTAATAAGTTAGTCCAAATATGATCAAAATTATATGAAAGTGTATCTAGATCATAGCAATATCACACAAAACAAGCATGGAGCACGCATAAATTATACATACATTTGGGATGTATCAACATCCCCAAGCTTAATTCATGCTCGTCCTCAAGTACGTAAATGATAACAAGCATAATTTTTGTGGTGACATGCTAACAACCATATAAGAACTTTGAAAGTAATGCAATCAATGTATGTAATTCAATTCAAGTCATAACAGGCAAGAGTCTATATTAGCATTGAAACAAGCAACGAAAGAACAGTAGGTGCAAGAGCTCTTGCTGTCCGTGGCTCGAATGTCTCCAAATGGTGTTTGCATGCAAAAAGGGGGATATGGGAATACGAGAGAAAAAATATATTTGTTGAGAACTCAATCTACTAAAGTTTCACACTTGGTCTTCTTTGGAATCTTATCTTGACTCGTCCCCAGACCACTAGCCAGGTACAAGTCAATTCGATCCACTCCCTTTCGATATTTTGAGCACTCATGCAATGGATGAGCGTAAGCACGAAAGTTGACACTTAGGATGGCAAAGAGAGAAATATGGTGGAGGAGGAAGACAAAGAGGGTGAGAAGGTCTCACATCAATGAGGACAATCATAGGCGAGAATGCCAAATGATAGATATGATGTGAGGATTAGGATTGCCATGCAACGGATGCACACATGAGCTACGAAAAGCTCTCTAATGGAACTAGTGGGGGTGCATCCAACTTGCTCGCTCATGAAGACCTAGAGCTCTTTTGAGGAGGCTCATCCTTGGAATATGCAAGCCAAGTTCTATAGTGTGAAGATCCCCACATAGCTATATGCATGTATGATCATCTCTATGGAGTACAAGGATAAGAGGGAGTACTAGTGTGGATCTTTCAAAAGGATAGTAGTGTTGCCCCTTTCTCTCTTTTTATTTTCTTTTTCTATTTTTCTATTTTTTTCTATTATTTTTTTGGTGGCCTCAATCGCTCTTTCTATTTAACTCTCATTTGTCCTCTTTGGGATCTTTTATTTTGTCCACTTTGGGATCCTTTCCTCACTTAAGGGCAATACTCTATTTTACAAGAGGGTATGGAAGATCTTTCACACTTTACAAGGTACTCAAACATAAAGAAGATGTAGATATCATGATGTATGCAATGTATGCCTCTGCTAGTGTAGTAGAAACATGTATGACATGAACATCAAGTCATGAAGAGGTGGATGTTGCATGGTAATATATCTCGGAAAGGCTATGGAAATGCCTTGATAGGTAGGTATGGTGGCTATTTTGAGGAAAGGTATAGGTAGGTTTATGATGACAGAGCGTATCATGCCAAGGGTTTGGATGTACCGGCGAAGTGGAAGCCAATTCTCGGAATGAGAAGAGGGCAATGCACGGTACTGAAGAGGCTAGCAAATATGAGGAGGTGGAAGTGTCAACTTTCAATACTTACATTAGTCCGAAGAACTCATGCACTTATTATCGGTAACTCTCAATCTAATAAGGAGGTTCACAAAGATACAAGTACCCCGAGGAGGAGTGTATGGGGGTTTGGTTATCCTTGCGCATCCTCGACTCATGGTACGTGAGTGTACTCTAATATCCGACCCCTCAAAAGATTAGTGATCCATCTAGTAGCTAGAGTTCTCAACTAGTTTTGTAGGTTTTGAAAATAAACACGGATTTCCCAAAATACGACACCTATCACTAATAGGCTAGAGCTCTTGACACCAAAAGTTCAAACATTACTCACAACAATACCTCAAAACTATTGCAAGTTACTACAAAAATTAAATAGCAACCTCCATTACCTACTTCTCACGACAAGACACAACTCAGTGCAACAACCAACTCGCTTAACAAGATAAACATGAAAACTAAAGAGAGTTCCAGCAACAAACTAAACAAAATCCAAGGCTCTTGCTAAAGACAAACTAAGACTAAAACTAAACATGGAAATAGCTACGAAAAGATAAAGAACACACAACAGTAAAAGATAGGCATGAAAAATCCTATGATGTGTTCTAGATCTTGAAAGTGGAGCGTGTTTCTCTCCCACACAAAGTAAGACGGGTCTAACTTGTTATGAACATCAAGCAAAGCTAAAGAAAACTAAAAATAAAACCTAAGAGCGAGACGCTCCAAGCATAGCACATAACGCATGAAATGATAAAAATATAGTGAGACGAAGGACGAACTGATGATTGTTGATGGAGAAGGGGATGCACGGGGGCATCCCCAAGCTTAGACGCTTTAGTCTCCTTGAATATTTAGTGGGGATGCATGGGGGTATCCCCAAGCTTGAGCGCTTGACACTCCCGAATCTTCTTTCATCATCTTCCATCGCACACTTGAAAACTCCCTTCATACATAACTCATCATAAGCTGATTAGAGAGGTTAGTACCCTTAATAAAATAATTTTCCCCACTGGATATAAAGATATTCTTGAAGATCTACTGTTTCTCAAGATTTACAAAAGGATTTTGCAAAGAAAAGCAAGCTTAAGGTTTGCAAAAGTAAGGAGAGACAAAACGTGGCAGAATCTATGAAAAACAGAACAGCAGGTAGTAGAGAATTTTTTTTGGGATACTTATGCAACTCAAATCAAAAAACTCAGAACATACGAAAGTTTCGCGATTGTATATGGCACGATGTGTAAAAAATTCAGCTCAAAATAATGAACTGGTGATTTGATCCAATTTTTCCCGTCACGAAGACAGAATCTGTTTTCTGGACAGCATGTCACAGCTTTCGCTTTCCTTGTCATATGAGGCTATAACTTGGCACAAAGCTTGAAAATAAAGATACAATGATGTTGCTACAGTAGTAACAAACATCAAGATCACTAAAAACTAAAAGTAAAAACTCAAAGTAAAGATAACAAGGGTTGTCTCCCTAGAGCTCTTTCTTTATAGCCATAAAAATAGGCTTGAGATTTTAATGATGCTCTTGTTGGAATAAGAGTTGAAGAACAAAAGAGAGTATCAAGAAGCAAATACCAAACACACTTAAGTCTAACATGCTTCCTATTCAAAGGGATCTTGTAGAGAAATAACTCATTGAAGCATAAAGATATTAGCATAGGAAGGCAAAATAAGTGCAACTTCAAAACCTTCAACATAAAGAGAGGGAACTCGATATTATTGAAATATCTATGAGCATATGTTCCCTTCTCATAATAATTTTCAGTGGGATCAAACTCAAGAAAATAGCTATCGCATGAATCATTCTTATCATGATACACTTGCAAACATTTATTCTTTATAGCATAAGTGTCATCGCAATAATCATCATAGATAGGAGGCAAAGTATCATCAAAATAAATTTCCTCATCAAAACTTGGGGGGCTAAAAAGATCATCTTCATAAAACGTAGCATCCCCAAGCTTATAGCTTTGCATATCATTAGTATCAAAAGTATTCAAAGAAGACATGATAATAACATTACTACTATCATGAGTGTTGTGCAAATAATAAAGCTCCATAGGCTTTTTGATCTCCTCCTCAAACACTTCATGGCCTAACTCAAGATAGAGATCATAAAGCTCTCTCATAATTTTTTTTTGTTTTCCATAAAGCCTAACTAGTGAAAATAAAAACAAGAAACGAAAAGATTTAATTGCAAGATCTAAAGATATACCTTCAAGCACTCACCTCCTATAACGACCCGATTCGCTAAGAATCCAAGTCTCTGTGCATTCTGTGCTAGTCCCTGGATCAATAGCTAGCACACACAGTACAGGATGTAATATCAAGAGTAAACCACATGGCATATATAATACATCGAAGATCCAGTATTACAATATAGCATACCTGCATAGCTCAAGGCTAGCTTAGAATAAAATACAGCGGAAAAGCAATAAAATCTTCGTGGCGTCCATCAACTCCACCGGCACAGTTGAGTATAGACATTGTAACCCTACAATGCATCACTTACTCAATGCGTATAATCCTGCAACACCGAAGGTTACAGCCCGACAACGGGTCAGTACATTTGAATGTACGGCAAATCATATCCTAGAAAGAGGTAAAATTTCCTACAATACATGCAATTTGGCTGGTGGAACTTCTACATTTATTTTTGCAAAAAGCTAAATTTTCCCTATAGAATAATAGTAACTAAGTTCTACAATAGCATACGATGGAGATGGAAAAAAAATCCACTCGGTCTATCCCAAAGTGATTAAACCAATAAATTAATTAAAGATGATGAGACAAATCAATATTACCACATCTAGTCGCTCAAATTGTCCATAACCGGGGACACGGCTAATCGATTAGTTTTACACTGTGCAGAGGTTTGTGCACTTTTCCCCACAAGACTCGATCGCCTCCTTTGTAATTCGTCACACTGCATGGTGTATGACAACTGGAAGATCGAGACATGGTCTTTCAGAAGTGTTTCCCCTTAACCGCTGGATAACCGGTACACCTATAAAAAATCTACATCTGCTAGTATATCCCGGAAAGAGGTCACACAACCTACTCAACTAAGCCAGAGCCCATAATAGCTTGTGGCTGCACACGTAAGCTTCTAGGTATGACAACACAATTAGTCCCTTTGAGCCTGGGTGGCTTTCCGCAGTCATCATTGGCCATCTCCAAGATGCTCACAACCATCCCACCCAGGTAGTTCATTAACTTTATCTTGGTCCTGATTACTACATTATCACTCATACCTCATAATGATTCACTTCCCAATCCACGTCTACTTAGCATAGCAATATCATAGTATACGATGGTGACAATGATGTAAGGATCAGACCTACCTCAATGAACTACAAGGTGTAAATAGCACAGCATAACCTATCATGCCATCTAAAGAAGAAGAACTAATGAATTGAAAACATAGGTAATAGGGAGTATGATCAAAGGTATGACTTGCCTTATACATTCGATGAAGATCTTCGTTCTCACGTTCCAGTCAACTCTATTCGTCACCCTTCGAGAATTCTATCGCAACGAAGGAACTCAAATAAGCAATCACACCAAAAGGAAAACAAAAAAATCAACAAAACAATCACAAAAGTTTTAGCAACAAAACAAAAGCTTGACACAGTACAAGTGTCGATGTGCTCGAAGGTGATCAGTGGAACGTGAACTCGAGAGAGTCCACAGATAAATGATTATCGGTAACGAGTTGTGACCATGGACATTTGTGAATTCAAGGTGAATATCATGCCCACATGAAAAGTGTGTGAATCTTACCGATAACATGTCTCAAATGATCCGATATGCAAAAATAATCACGTGAAATGGAATACTACAACGCAGGTCATAGCAAGTGCAAAATTAAATTGAATTTGAATTTAAACGAATCAAGAAACATTTGAATTTTTGTGTACACATGATACAGACAGAAAGTCCATGGAACGAATGATCCAATGCAAGAAGAATCACTCGATTTGGATCAATGCTTTAAAAGATACGACCTCTGGAATTTGAATTTGAATTTGAATTTGAAATAAATTCAAATTCCAAAGTGTGCAAAGTGTGCAAAGTGTGAAAAAACTTATTCCATGCTAAAATACAGAACAACACGAGCGCTTAGGAAAAAGTTTCACCTCGATCCGACGCACGGTGTGGGAGATATTGCGGAAACGGCGCCGGGGTGTTTTTTGCCAAAAGGACCTGTTCGCAAATAAAAAAATTCCCGAAAAAGCAATCGGGTCCCTGGAGGAGGATCTGGACGGAGTTGAATCCGGTGAGGCGCGTGCTCCGGCGAGGTGGTGGCTGGTGGCGGCTTGGCGGCGCCGCGGCACGGGCTGGAGGGGCGACGGCGCACGGGGCGGCGCGCAAGGGCGCGTGGGAGCGCGCGTGGGCTGCGGCCTCGGGCGACGAGGGCGGCGGCTCCGGCCACGGGCGGCGCGGGGGGTGGCTTCGGAAACAGGCGGCGCTCGGGCGGCAGAGGCGTGGGGCGGCGTGTCCGCGCGGCGAGGCGGCGGCGACGGGCGGCGCGGCTCCGGCCGGGGCGGCGGCGAATTCCGGCGAAGCGGGGCCCGCGGTTAGGGTTTCCAAAAATAAATAAAAGGAAAAACAATTTCTGAAAAAAATCTTAAATAGACAGAGCAAAAGAGAAAAAAAACAAACCGACTCGGGCCCAACTTCGGTCGCGGCGATAAATAGCCCACTGGGCCGGCTAGGCTACGGTTTTTTCTTGTTATACAAAATCCGAACTTCAAACAATTGTAGAAAAATAAATACTCATCAAAAAAACGTGAAATAAATTTCTAAATTCATCAAATAATAAAAAGAAATTTTTTTAATGAATACATTTTCCAAAAAGGAAAATAAAAATAAAAACATTTTCTAAATACTTTATTTAAATGTAAAATACTTTTCATAAATCAAATAAAATCCAATAAATTATTAAAGCATTGACAAACCATTTCTAAATAATTAAATATGAAAAAATTGGAAATTGTCACACCAATAAATAATTTTCTAAAATAAAATATCCCATTGGAATATATTTTTTAACTCTTTTGAAATATTTAATAAATCATTTCAATGAAATAAAAACTCTCTTAGAATTATAAAATCCATAAAATAATTTTAGAGTTATTTATAATACTCATAATAAATTTTAAAAACTTTAAATTAATATTCTTAATATTTTCCAACTTTATTAAAAAGGGGATAAGTCATTTTATATCCTCTCAATTGAATTTCCTCGTGTTGAAAAATGTTTTGAATATTCAGAAGAATTCCAATAATGATTTAAACATTTTCCAACCTTTTAATATATTGAAGGAGTCATATTACCTTCTCTCATTTTGTTTTGTTGATTTTATTTTAAATAATAAAATCCAAAACACCAATTATGAATATTAGGGAAAGTCCTTTTATTCCCTCTCCTTTTAATATTCAATAAACCCCAAAAAGTTTGAAATCCCAGAGAAAATCAAACACCTCAAGCAAACAATCATTATCTATTTAATTTTATTAACATTCCAAAATTCGGAGAATTTTGGGATGTTACACCTCCCCGGCAACGGCGCCAGAAATAGCTTGATGTCTACACACGCTTCTACTCTTGTAGACTATGTTGGGCCTCCAAGCGCAGAGGTTTGTAGGACAACAGCAATTTCCCTAAAGTGGATGACCTAAGGTTTATCAAACTCAGGGAAGTAGAGGTTGACGATGGTCTATCTCAAGCAACCCTACAATTAAGATACAAGAAGTCTATTGTGTCCCCAACACACCTAATACAACTAGGAGTTGTATAGGTGCACTAGTTCGGCGAAGAGATAGTAAAATATGAGTGATAGATGTGGCAAAGCAAGGTAATATAAATCTGTAATAAAAAGTGAAGCAAGCAAACATGTGACAAAAGTGAGCACAAACGGTGTAACAATGGTGGACACAAGGCCTACGCTTCATACTTTCACTAGTGGCAACTCCCAACAACATTAACATAGTCTAATCACATGATATTTGCCATAGAACATGCAATGGAGACGCACTCGGAGGTCATTCCTTTGTGGTCAAGAGAGGACGAGAATTATGTAGGGCTAAAAAAGTACACCTCAAAGTTCGTAGTTCTCAATCTATGGATTTCCCAATGTCACTGCGGCCATCCAAAGAGAGTACCACAATCACCACAACATATCTCAAGGATAGTCAAAGACAAGCACCAAGAGACTCTCAATCTTCAATCAGCGCACAAAAGAGGAAATCACTCATGAAAATATTCTTCTAATCCATGTCCAATAGACCGCTGTCACCTTGGTCTCGGGGATTATACTAGATAAAGAGAAGTGAGTACATCAATCCAATACATAGAGAAGGGAAATATCATGGGATCACCCTAGATTAACATAGCCTATGATCACAACGAAGATCACATCATGGGAGAGAGAATTGACCACATAGCTACTGGTAGAAACCTCAGCCCCGATGAGGGACTACTCCCGCATCATGGAGGGAGGAAGTAACGTCGATGGAGATGAATCCGGGGGCACTTCCCCGTCCCGGCAGGGTGCCAGCACAGGAATTGTGGTCCCCTGAAGCTTGTTGGTGATGGCGGCGGAGATCGGAATTGCTTCTGGAGAAAAGGGGTGTGGAATCAGGATTTTTGCGACGGGAGAATAAATAGGAGCCAAAGGGGGGCACCAGGGGGGCCACCAGGAGTCCAGGCGGCCACCCGGCGCGGCCCCACCCTAGGACGCGCCACCTGGACGCCTGGGCACGAGGTGGGGCCCTTCTGGTCCTTCTTCGGTGAATCCGGAAGCTTCTGGAACGCTGATTTTTTTTAATCTGATTTTCCCGATTTTTTGAGCACTTTTAATATGGGGGAAACCCGAAATAGAAAAACAACAGAAAACATGAACTGGCACTGGGGTGCACTGAGTTAATAAGTTAGTGTGACGCCCCCAAAATCAATCCGTGTACAGTAATCATACACGCAGGGTACACAGCTGAGATTAGGGTGCCACGGTGATCAAGTCACATAGTTCGACATTGCGATAATTATAAAGTAGTGACCAGATCCTTTGACCGTAATGATCATACGTAATTGTCATCTATGAGGAGACTTTGATTTGTATCCCACCGCCTGACTGAAATATGCTGGCCATAACGGTGCACTTTGGGTATTCCGAAATAGATGGTTGATGAGCATGCAAATAGATCAAAGCGGGATTTGTCCATCCGTGTGACGGATAGGTACTCTGGGCCCACTCGGTGATATTGCATCATAAAGTTTGCAAACGTGTGACTAGGTCACGGAGTTGTAATATCACGGGAACGAGTAAACTTGTTTGTTGAGAACGAGGAAGAACTAGGTATATTGGATACCGATGATCAAACCTCGAACAAGCAAAGTACCATAGGACAAAGGGAACAGGCACACGGTTAACGGATCCAACAGCGATTGAAGTTCATTCGATGGAAGCGCAGGGGCTATCAAGGATTGTAACCAGGTCCAATTGATTAGTCATTGATCAATGAGAATTGTCTCGATCATGTCTGCTGTTTCCCGGACCATAGGGTGTTACACTTAAGGGTACTTGACGTAGTAAGGATTGATTCGGGATCACCGGAGAAATTGGAGAGAACACAGGAATTGTTCCGGTGATGGCCGGAATTGTTCCGATGAAGGCCGGAAGTTTTTTCGGGTATTTTGAAAGGTTCAAAATATATTTAACAATGTTTGATTAATGTTTTATTATTTAATTGTCTGAATTAAATATTAAAATATATTTAAATATAATTAAAAATGAATTAAAAGGCATATGGGCCTCATAGGGCCCATTAGGGGGAGAGGGAGTCCTCCCCCATGGGCCATGGCGCCATAGAGGGGCCCACCCCCTTTATTCATGGTGCACCCCCCTCCCCTTGGGATTAGTCCCACCCCGGAAGTGGAGGGGGGGTGGCACCCCTCCTTGGCCTATATAAGGAGGGGTAGAGGTGCGCTTTTAATCATGATATTTTTGAGATAAGTTCTCATCTCTCTCTCCCTCTTTTATCCTTCCTCGAGTGGACTCCCCTTGTTTGGAGTCTACACTTGGTTGGGGATTTCTCCACTATACGCACGCCGTCGTGCTGCTGGAATCGGGATCCGAATCCATCTTCTTTCCGCTGCTCTACTGGTTCGAAGCCCGGAGGGACGTCGGGTATACTGTATGTGTATAATCCCGCGAGGCACTTCACTTGTGGTGCTACTTCATCGTTGTGGTCGTATCGCGAGGTCTTCATCAGCAACGTTCCGACGGGGACGTAATCCCGTCATCGGTCTACAAGGATCGGGTGGCTACAGGAGTCATCGTGGATCTGCGCGGCATCGGGGATTGCCGGTACGACTACACCAACCACGTTCATGCGGGAACGTTTCCCGCTTAACGGACTACATACTGGTATGTGATCTATTTCTGTCTGTTACTTGCATCAGCATAGCATAGGTCTTGGGTATGGGTCTCGTAGGTTATGAAAAATTTGTGTTTTCTGCCCCGAACCCCAACAATGGTATCAGAAGCAAGGCTTTGCGTAGATGTATTGTACGGATAGAACACATCTAGTATGTGGGCATCAATTCTCCAATTGTTACCCTCTCACATGTACTCATTTAGCGCTGCGGCAATGTTTGATGAAGCGGGCCCCGACCGACCTTACGCGTTTACGCGAGACTGGTTCCACGCTTTACATATGGCTTGTACCATATAAAGTGGTTGGGGGTGTCTGTCTCTCTGCATTAGCGATGCAAAGATGTTTGCAACGGAGGGCCCCGACAGGGGTGTAATAGAGACAATTGCGGGATTGGTGTTGTGGCTTGTTTTCGCAGGATGGAAAGCGGTTCTTTTCTCGAAACCCCTAGCAGCCACGTAAAACTTGCAAAAGATAAAGTAGAAAGGCGTTTTAACTTTAATTTGCATGAAGGGGGATCATAGGTTGTATGATTTATAGTTTTACTTCCTGTTTTATGCTAGTATGCTAGATATATCGACGGTAGCACGAAACAGGGCCATCTCTCACAATACCAACATTGTGTTCTCCCTTGGTGGGCACCACCTGGAAGGTTCTCTGTTGGGAATGTTCCGATGAAGGCCGGAAGTTGTTCCGGAGAAATTGGAGAGAACACCGGAATTGTTCCGATGAAGGCCGGAAGTTGTTCCGGGTATTTTGAAAGGTTCAAAATATATTTAATAATGTTTAATATATGTTTTATTATTTAAGTATCTGAATTAAATATTAAAATGTATTTAAATATAATTAAAAATGAATTAAAAGGCATATGAGCCTCATAGGGCCCATTAGGGGGAGAGGGGTCCTCCCCCATGGGCCATGGCGCCATGAGGGGGCCCACCCCCTTTAATAGGTGCGCCACCCCCTCCCTTGGGATTAGTCCCACACCGGAAGTGGAGGGGGGGTGGCACCCCTCCTTGGCCTATATAAGGAGGGGTAGAGGTGCCCTTTAATAATCATATTTTGAGATAAATTCTCATCTCTCTCTCCCTCCTTTCTCCTTCCTCGAGTGGAGTCCCCTTTTTTGGAGTCTACACTTTGTTGGGGATTTCTCCCGTCATCGGTCTACAAGGATCGGGTGGCTACAGGAGTCATCGTGGATCTGCGCGGCATCAGGGATTGCCGGTACGACTACACCAACCACGTTCATGCGGGAACGTTTCCCGCTTAACGGACTACATACTGGTATGTGATCTATTTCTGTCTGTTACTTGCATCAGCATAGCATAGGTCTTGGGTATGGGTCTCGTAGGTTATGAAAAAATTGTTTTTTCTGCCCCGAACCCCAACAGTGGTATCATGAGCAAGGCTATGCGTAGATGTATTGTATGGATAGAACACATCTAGTATGTGGGCATCAATTCTCCAATTGTTACCCTCTCACGTGTACTCATTTAGCGTTGCGGAAATGTTTGATGAAGTGGCTGTCTCTCTGCATTAGCGATGCGAAGATGTTTGCAACGGAGGGCCCCGACAGGGGTGTAATAGAGACAATTGCGGGATTGGTGTTGTGGCTTGTTTTCGCAGGATAGAAAGCGGTTCGTTTCTCGAAACCCCTAGCATCCACGTAAAACTTGCAAAAGATAAAGTAGAAAGGCGTTTTCAACTTTAATTTCCATGTCGGGGGGAATCATAGCATGTATGATTTATACTGTTGCATCCTGTTTTGCTAATATGTTAGATATATGACGGTAGCATAATAGGATGATCCCTCACTAAAACCAATATAGTGTCCTTACCCTAGTGAGCACCACCTGGAAAGTTCTACATTATGGATACACCACGTGTCACACGTGTGTCAAACATTTTTTCGTTCACATGAGGTGGGTGTAGCAAGCCTGGCTTATGTATATGATATGGCCTTGCATGACACAGCAACAAATCACATAGGGTGTGGTGGCGAGCCTGGCATATGTATATGATATGGCCTCGGGACACAAGAGACCGAAAGGTCGAGCATGAGTCACATGGATGATGTGATTGGCATGATGGCCTACCTGGAACAACATACTGATGGCTGTGACGATCGGGGGAGGTATGGTGTTCAAGGATCGTGTAATCACTTAGAATAAACTATGAGGGATGTTTGTCTGAGTGGGAGTTCCAGAATTGTTTTTGAAACATGAACTCCATATTATGAACTTAATATTCATGTCTTAGCAAATATCATTGTAGATAACGTCATACCAATGTTTAGAACTATGGCTCTTTTAGTATGATAGAACTTAAGGTAAATGGGTCTTACTTCATTGATGTGTACCAACACCATTAGAGACATACTCATTAGTAATGACTTGCTAAACATAATACGAAGAACTGCTAGGAGATACACCTGACAACTCCGTAGTCAAGGAAGATGATGATGAGTATCACACTCACCGTCACTTATGAATGATTGTCCAATACACCATAATTCATTCTATGGAATCTAAAATGTGAATGCATGTTAACCAACATGTATGACGTGCTAGGTGAACTTGAAATCACTTGGTCACAAATCAGAGTAATGGAATATGAGTATATGGACGGGGTTTCTTTCAACTATGGTGGAAGGAACAACCTGCTGACAAAGTCACTTGGAAAATGTATAAGATACATGGAACACCTTGTGTATAACTTGGACTACTGAATGACTGGTTACTTTGCGATAACTGGGGAGTTGCATCCGCTTCCTCCCAGTTACAAAGACCATGTCTGGACTATGTCATGAAGGAGAATCATTCACCTGTCATGAGGTCATGGTTAAAGTCAAGAACTTTAAGAGTAGAACCAATGCAGGAATGGTCATTGACGGAGAAGGTATATTTGATATACGAGTTATAAATGTCTTTCCCACGAAACACTAATTGCGGTTGATTAAGTATTTGATGCTTGAACTTACTGCTTGAGAGTGGCTTGGAAGGGATGAGGTGACAATGTGTGCTGACGGCAATCAAGATAGTTGATGGTTGACAACACTCTCCCTCTACATCTATCAATTGATTAATATATGAATAAATTTTATGATCGTTTGAATGAGGACTTTATTAGTGTGTCTTGCATCTCGCGAAGACAATTATTCATATTAGTGAGAAACAAGTCAGTTGTTCTCCTTCTATGAATGATATCTCTTATGGTCACATTACGATTATGAATGAGTTATTCTTATATTAATGATAGTTGTTTGATCATTTATAAGAAATATTGTAATGCCAAGAAATATCCAGGATTAATAATGACACTACAGTTTAAGTCATGAATGGTATGATGATGTCTTAAGATACTTGATCTGTTGACACATACAAACCATGCCTTTTAGGTGAGATGACTAAAACCTCGCATTCTGGTAAACGGAATGTGTACTGATTGTTGAGTATCATACATTGTGATGTATCGTATGTCAGCATGTGGTGAATTTCATTATTTCGTGAACTTAGTATGTGTACTTAGATGAATATTTGTATTCACTAATGAAACATGAGTCTGAAATAATTTGATATGATCAAAAGGGATTTCAGAGTAAAGATGGATATAAAATTAACAAGAAAGACAAGTCTCTACGATTTGATCAAAGTGACAAATGTTTTGAGTTAGTCTTGGGCATAAAGACTTGTGTGAAAGTTGTTCCACAAATTGCAATGTCTTGAGACACTTCAATATGATTGACGTGCCTGAACATTGTGATCATATTCTATCGAAAAGTGTATGGTCTAAGTTATCTCTTACCAAGTTACGTTATTATTGTTTAGAGTTATTAATTTAATATGCAAACACTCACTTCAGCATAGGGAACCATCTGAGTTCGTGGAAACCAACACTATATATGTCATGGTGTGTTGTGGTTTCTAGGAAGCTTGATTTATGTAAGATAAATTATCTTTGTAGTGTATCCTTAGACAACTATGGATGCATCTTCCACAACTAGAACCAAAAGGAGCAAAACTTGTATTGCTATGTTTAGTTTTTGTCAAGAATTGTTCTTGATAAATGTGGTAACGGAAGAAAAGTGAAAGTTCAACCAAGGTAATTGACCTTGCCTCCAAATGTCAGAGTAGTGCAATGGAATATGTTCTGGAAGCAAAGCTCTACAATAAGAGGAGAAACTAATGATAATGATCATGATCTTCTAATGGGAGCTTTTACTGAGAAAGGTAAGATTCAAGAATATATATTTGCCCCTGGTGCAAAATGATATTCATGATACACTTGTCATGTTAATGGAACAAGACATTCCTACGAACTACAAAGAAGCGATGGTGGACCTAAGTACGAGATATGACTACGAGTCATGAAATCCTATGTTGAGTTACATTTAAGATTGCTTGAATCTTATCAAGTAAGAAGGTTACTTGATATTCACAATAACTTCAGAGTTATGAGGAATAAATGTGAACATCAAAGGGACGTCAAGATTGGTTTGTCACAAAGATTGTTTCTGACAAATTCAATGGGTTGACTACAATGTGTAGCAATGCTTGAGTCAAAGGGATATTCACTACGATTGATCCAGGATTGTTATCAATACCGTGACTTCCTCAAATCCTCTATTTGAAGAAGTGTTGTAATTGGTACAACAAGAAGGTTTTGGAAAAACATATGGATACTAGTGTCTCGTAAACTGAATTCTCATTTTGATGGATGATCAAAGGATTTTGGACTTAACCAAAATATCGAGGAAACATGCATTTGCATGAAACTGAGTGGGAGCTGAATAGTTTCCTGAAACTTAATATGTAGACGACATATTTTGAGTGGAAGCTATGGGAGTATTATCCTAGACTTATATGTAAATGACATTTTGAGTAGGAGCCATGTGGTTAGTATCCTGAACTTAATATGTGTCTGACATATCTAAGTGGGAGCCATGTGGATGTTATCCTTGTCTTATATGTGGCCGACATATTTGAGTGGGAGCAATATGAGTGTTATCCTATAACTTAATATGTGCATGACATATTTGAGTGGGAGCATGATAACATTCTCATATATGGATAACATATTATGAATGGTGCAGTTGGTGTTAATGATTATTTGAATCTTTCATAAATGAAGATGAATAAGTATTAAGCATTGAAGATCTATTAAGATAGATATGTGTTTAATAACATTGAGTCGTAATACTTTCCTGGATAAGATTCTGAAGGAGTTCAGAATGGGACAAGTCAAGAAGTGGTCCTTACTTGTATATCCAAAAGAAGTGTTGAGTTAATCTCAGTACAAGAACAATGGTTAATGGTTAATGAAAGAAATGGATGTGTTGGATCCTCTATGCCTTTGTCATAGGTTCTTTCATATAAAACCAGAGTTATGTACTCGACGTAATGTGACCCAAGTTCTTAGTAGTAAGAACATGCTGTGATATGATTTATGAGTAAATCATTGAACAAAGAGTTAAGTTTATCCTTCAGTGTCTGAAGAGAACTGAGGATACATCTCAAATTTGTAAAGGATAGTGGACTTGACCATAAATGTTATGCTGGTTCAAGTTTTGACACTAACCTAGAAAATTGAGATAGCATACTAATGAATGCCTAAGTTGAAAGAAACTTGGTTAGACATCAAAGTTGCATACAATGCACTAAGGATTGAATCTACATTGATGTGGCTGCTTTAGAAGTAGCAGGAGTTATATTATGGCTTAAGAAGTTCGACTTCTGATTGAGTTAGTTTCAAGTGTTCATGACTATGGGAAATTTCGTGTGACCCACCGGATGTCATTGCAATGACACAGCAAACGAAGTCTCACTTCACCGCCAAATATATATACCTCATCATTATAGTAGATAATGAAGCAATGTCAAATTAGGTAACATTATGATTTGCAAAAGGACATACAGTTCTGAATGGTACCCAGACCGTTGATACAACCTCTTCCACGGGCAAGAATGATCAATAAGGTGTTATGATCCAGAGAAAATGCAACTAGATTCACTACTGGAATTCACCAGTTTGCCATGGGCCAGTGGCTTTGCTGTCTGCATTTCGTCGGGGCGGACGGCAAAGCAGCGGTATGCCGTCCGCTGCCCTAAGTACAGACGGTAACACGTAGACATACGGCAAACCACATGTTTGCCGTCTGCGTGGACGCAGGCAGACGGCAACGAGACCTATGACGTCCGTTGACAGACGGCAAACCTCCAGCTGGGCCCACCCAAACGAGGCACGCGACCTGGCTAACGGCGCACCGCTTTGCCGTCTGCCTACGGACGGCATACGTGCCGTTGCCGTCTGTCGGCAGACGGCAAAGCGGTGGGCCGTTAACCCCCCGCACGGTCCCTCTCCCACTCCCACTCCCACTCCCACTCCTCCTCGCAACCGTGCTCTCTCCCCACGCCGCCGCCGAGCCCCAAACATCGCCGCCGCCTCTCCGTCCCGCCCTTGCCAAATCTCTCCCCGTCCTCCACCTCCCCGCCCTCCGCCGCCCGCGGGATCCCGCACCCGCCCCCACCCTCCTCCGCCCCGCCCTCCGCTGCCTACGGCCGCATCTCGCCGGATCCCGACGCCGACACCGCTGCCCGCCTCCGCCACTCGCCGTTGCGCAGCCGCCCACCTCCCGGCCGCTCCTCCTCTATTTTTTTATTTTTTCTCTGTAATTTCTATAGTTGTAGGATTTTAGTTAGTGATTAGTTAGTGTTAGGATTTTAGTTAGTAATTAGTTAGTGTTAGGATTTAGTTAGTAATTGTAGATATTAGGTTTTAGGTTCTAGATTTTTAGTACGATTTATTTTTATTTTTTCTGTTAATTGCAATATGCAGAAAATTTAAATGATAAGATGCATAATTACAATATTCAGAAAATTTAAATGATAATAAAGAGTAAATGTAAATAAAAGAAGAAGTGTTAAGGAAAAAAGAAATAATATGTAAAATAGGAAGAAAGAGGAGGAGAGAAGGTGGAGGCCGGAGGAGGAGGCCGGGAGAAGAGAAGGTGGAGGCCGGAGGAGGAGGCTGGGAGGAGAGAAGGTGGAGGCCAGGAGGAGAGAAGGTGGAGGTCAGAGGAGGAGAAGAGTAGAAAGTAGAAGAAGGAGGATGAGAAATGGAGAAGGATGAGTCTGGAGGAGGAGAAGAGTAGAAAGTAGAAGAAGGAGGAGTACAAATGAATCTTGACCGAAGAGCATCTCTAGCATAACCTGAAACCAAAAAAATATCTCTAGCACACCGCAGAATAGCTTATTGGTTTTTAATGTGCAGTTGTTCCCCCTTCACCTCGAGCCGTCGCAAGACTGGTGTTCGACGACCTCTCCCTGTGTTCGACGATCTCCCCTGCACTCGAGGGTATGCAAAACACGTCTTATCCTCCTGACCCCCCTTCCTTTGCTCTGTTCCGGCCTTTGTGCCGATGACACTAGCTAGCAATATAGTTTCAATATGCAGTCGCGTAACCAGTATGTGTCTCCCGTTCGAAAGGGTTACAATTATAAATATGCATTCATTTGCATATTTATAATAGTGATTCTTTCGAATTGTCCAACGTTATCCATGGACAGCCCGAGTATGTGTAGATTGAGTCGGTTTCCCATGCTTTGGTCCCGATCCGACGCGGTATTTCATCAGCGCCTCCCTGTTGTTCTCCGGATACACAACCTCTCGGCTTGTTGTCGAGACGTGTATTAGGAGAACAGCGGGGAGGTGCTGCCGAAATACCGCGTCGAATCGGGACCAAAGCATGGGAAACCGACCCAATCTACACATACTCGGGTGGGATTAGGACCTATCTTTACCTATTAGTGTGTAGGTTAATTGCATATGCCGTAGTTATGTATGATAAAAGCAATAAAAAGTGGACGTAATAAAATTGACAAACTGGTATATTTGTTGTTTAGTAGCGACAAGATGAGCGATGATCGTGCGTGGATGTACACTGGTCGCCCTAATCAGAAAGAGATCAGCAATGAATGGGCAATGAAAACCAAGGAGTTTCTGAGAGCGGCGTTTGCAAATGGGCAGAGAAAAACCTGGTGCCCCTGTGTTAGGTGCGACAATTATGAACAGGCGACAGAGGTGGATATGGGTAAACACTTGCAGAAGTGGGGTTACAAGCCTGGTTATACGGTGTGGAGCTTCCATGGCGAGTCTGGCGGACGACGGAGAGAGGAGGTGGTCCGTCAGCGCACGGATGAGTACGGAACCGGGATCGAAGACATGGTGCAGGACTTTGACGATGCGCGGGATGAGGACGATGAGATGGAGGAATATGCGAAGGCCTTCTATGAGATGTTGGAGTCTTCGAAACGTCCGCTGCACGCTCACACTGAGCTTTGTCAGCTCGATGCCATCGCACAGCAGATGGCTTTGAAGGCACAATTCAACTTGGGCACAGATTGCTACAATGCGATCACTACCCTAATTGGGCGGTTTCTACCAAAAGATCATGTTATGCCTGCAAACCTGTACCAATCGGATAAAATCCTCAAGGTACTTAAGATGCCCTATGAGCAGATACATGCTTGTGAAAATGGATGTGCTTTATTTAGGAAAGAGTATGCGGACGAAGACTATTGTCCCAAATGCAAGTCATCCAGGTATGTTGTGGTAGACAATGGTCAAGGTGAGAAGACGCAGACCAAAATACCCGTAAATGTTCTTCGGTATCTTCTAGTGATACCAAGAATTCAACGCCTTTACATGATGGAAGAGATAGCCAGACAAATGACATGGCACAAACATGGGAAGAGAACAGAATTTGATGCAGATGGGAAGCCGATGTTGACTCACCCATCGGATGGTTCAGCATGGAAGCACTTTGATGAAAAACATTCGGAAAAAGCTAAGGAGCCAAGGCATTGCCGAATCACCGTCGGCACAGATGGGTTCAATCCTTTCGGTCTAATGGCAGCCTCATACAGTTGTTGGCCTGTATTTGTCATGCCACTCAATCTCCCCCCCTCAGAGATTATGAAAAGGAAGAAAATTTTCCTGACGTTGATAATACCAGGGCCCAAATATCCGGGGAAGAATATGGATGTGTACATGCAACCGCTTAAGGAGGAATTGAAACAAGCTTGGGACGAAGGGTTCAAGACATACGATGCAGCTAGCAAAAAGACCTTCAAAATGCATGTTTGGTACCAGTACTCGATGCATGACTTGCCGGCGTATGCGCTTTTCGCTGGCTTCTGTGTTCATGGAAAGTTCGGGTGCCCAACATGCAAGGCTTCTCTTCAGTTTCATTGGCTGAAGGCGGGTGGCAAGTATTCCTGCTTCGACTTGCATAGACAGTTTCTGCCTCCTAAGCATCCTTTTAGAAAAGACAAGAAGAACTTCATCAAAGGCAAAGTTGTCAAAAACCTGGCAGCACCTACGATGACGGGCGAACATGTCTTGGCACAGTTGAACTCTCTCGAGCCTGATCCAGAACGTCCCGGGTATTTTAAGGGATATAATTCGGAACACGCCTGGACTCACAAGACATGCTTCTGGGATCTCCCCTACTTCCAGGACCTCGAACTTCCACACAATATTGACGTGATGCACACTGAAAAAAATATCGGCGAGGCCCTGTTTGGTACATTTTTCGGCATATATGGGAAGTCAAAGGACAATCCTAAAGCTAGAGTCGACCAGGAGACTCTATGTGATAGACCCTCACAGAACATGCGACAGCCGAAAGGAAAGAAGAATTGGTCCAAGCCAAGGGCCTGGTTCAATCTTGAAAGGGGGCATATCAGGGAAATTTTCTTGTGGGTGCAAAACAGTTTGATGTTCCCCGATGGGTATGCAGCGAATCTGAGGAGGGGAGCGAGTCCTGAAAAACATAAAATATTTGGGCTGAAGAGTCATGATTGGCACATATGGCTTGAGCGGGTAGTGCCGGTGATGTTGCGCGGCTATATCCCCGAGGAAGAGTGGCTAGTACTGGCAGAACTGAGCTATTTCTTTCGTGTTCTTTGTGCTAAAGAACTATCCGATGGCGTGCTAGAAGACATGGAAGATATGGCGCCGGAGTTGCTCTGCAAGTTAGAGAAGATCTTTCCACCGGTTTTTTTTAATCCGATGCAGCATTTGATATTGCATCTCCCGACCGAGGCAAGATTAGGGGGCCCTGTGCAAAATCGTTGGTGCTATTCAACGGAGAGAATGCAGAAGACGCTTCGAGCAAAATGTAAAAATAAACGTAGAATTGAAGCATCGATGGCCGAGGCTTTCATTACCGAGGAGGCGGAAAACTTCGTGACAGCACATTATGAAGCCAAAAATCACCATTTGCATAAGCCTCGATACAATACTGGCGACCCCCAACGGCGTCAATCCAACCTCAGCCTATTCAAAGGGAAGCTCGGACCTGTTGGTGCTTCGAGAAATAAGATTTTGGATATCAAAAAATGGCGGACTCTTACACTGTATATCTTCACCAACCTAACAGAAGTGCGACCGTACATCGAGTAAGTGCTCGGTACGTACATTGTTTCGCAACTTCTAATAATTCTTGTTTCTTATTAATTCCCCTGAATTCATACAGTCGATACGTCACCAAATTCTCGAATGGAGTGGTTATTGAAAGTGATTCCATCACAGAGTATGAGCTTCTTGCCAATCAAGGAGACGGCAATCCTGGTTTCATCTCTTGGTTCAAACGAACGGTAACTATCATTCATATATGGGGTTTCATTTGTTGGTTCGACCTATTTTTCACTAATATAACAATCCTTTCCTATAAAACTTATAGGCAAATGAGGAGCCTATGGACGCCGAATTGAGACAAGTCGCTAATGGTTTTGACAATAAGGTCCGTGTATTTGAGAAATACGACATCAACGGGTATCTCTTTCGTACCGTTGATAAAGAGCGAAAAATGGCCGATCGAAAAAGTACAAATTCGGGTGTCTCTGCTGTCGGCGACGGAGGTATTGAGTATTATGGAAGAGTTGAATCAATATACGAACTTCTATTCTATGGTGAAAATCCTCCCAACGTCGTTGTCTTCAAATGTCATTGGTTTCTCCCGTCGAGGACTAGACGAACTCATGAACATGTAGGTCTAGTCGAAATTCGACAAGACACCCATTTTAATGTCCCCGATGTCTATATTACGGCTCAACAGGCCACCCAGGTTTTCTATCTATCCTACCCCTGCCAAACGGTTGAAAACCTGAAAGGTTGGGATGTCGTTTATGATGTGCCACCTCATATTAGACCACCTCCCCCAAATGAAGAGGATTATGTACCCCACATTGACCCAGAGACATATGAAGGAGAATTCTTCCAAAAAACACGCGTGATAAAAAAAAACGTTTCCGAAACCGCTCTACGCAACCCCAGAACATGGAAGAAGACAATGAGAGTGAACCCGCTAACGACGATGTTGAAGAGCCTGAAGAAGAAGAGGTTACTGCTCTAGATGACCTGTCCATGCTTGACCGTTTACATAAAGGCCTTCCAAATGTTGGTGTTGTTGAACCTGATGAGGCCGTCATTATCGACGACACGCGTGATAGTGATGACGATCCTTCAATTGATCGCGGAGAAGATACCGATGATCCCGACTATTGTTAGTTGTATGCATCTCAACTTTAATTATATATATATATTCTCATTATTGCAGTAATTACTTTTGTATTATTAATTCTTTTTCTCATTGTACTAATTATTTTATTTTAATTCTTGGCAGGTTTGTGACAGATATGGAGGGCGAGACCTCAGGCTCGCGAGGGAGGGGTCATGGGCTCCCACCTCTGGCTCTACGGAGGTCTTTGCTCGAGAGTATTTCCTCGCCTCCTCCTTCTACTGATGAGGTGCCCAGCGGGAAGGTCGGAAGAAGACCGGGAGAGGCAAAGCAGGTGGTGGTCGCGGGAAAGGGAGACGGACACCTGCTGCTGCTTCCTCGCCGGCACCTCCGGCTGATTCACCAGAGCACTGCAGGGTGGATCCCTCCTCGGACACTCCGATCCACTAGCCTGAGGTGGAGGAGGAGTCTACGTCCACCCACACGACCTGGAGTCCCTGGCCGGACCAGCCGGAGCAGCACACGCCTGAGGGGGAGGCTGGTGCCGAGCTGGACACTACGGATGAGGAGGAGGTGGCTGAGGGTACCACCGTGTACCAGCGTGGGGGTACACGGCTCCCGTCCGTGCCGGTGACTCCCGCCCATAAGTGGTTGATTACGCCTGATGGAGAGACGTAAGTGCACTTATACTCTCTTCCGGTACCTTCTATACTTATGTCTATCTGATGGCTTTGTCTTTTTATACTGCAGGGGTTGGATATACGGCAATGGTGTCCGCAATCCCAACTCCATCCTTGGTGCGCTCGTCAGGGAGAACTTCCCGGGGCTGGTTTAATTGCCCGGACCTGATGAGGTTCCGCAGCCTGAAATCAAATGGGAGCACTATTGTGCTGCCCCGGCCCCGCCGGATACGACCATCAACGGAGTCGAATGCCACACCAGAGCCGACATGGTGATCAACGGCTTTTGGGTAATTTCTGTTTCACACAATAAAATCTTGACAATAGCTAGTTGGTGCACTCATCAGTGTTGTCTCGTGCTATTGCAGGTCTACTACAAGGTCGATGAGTCCAAGGAGCAGGAGGCGGAGGACGTGATAGTTGCAGAGGCCACGCGCCTCTTGCAGAACACAAGGCACGAGATGCGAGTGCAGGCGGTCCGTGACTACTACGCCAAGCAAGGGCGCAAGCGTAGCAAGAAGGACTGCCGCAAGAAGTTTCTGACCAGGGCCCAGTACATGACGGTAACCCTTCTTAAGTCTTGAATAGTTTGCTTGATTTGATTCCTATCTATGCTACTTATTAGTTTCCTTGTTTACTAACTTAGGCGCCGCCGAGATGGTGTGCGGACAAGATGGATTGTTGGGAGGTCATTGTGGACCACTGGTGCTCAGATGCCTGGTTGGCCGTCCACAACAATGCCAAGGACCGGCGCGCCCAAATGGTTGGTGTGCCACACCATCAAGGCAGCCGTAACTTAGCTGGTTACGGGCATAAATGGGTATGTGAAAATTCTTCTTTGCTTTGTCTTTTAGGCACCCACTTACTAATATCATGCTTTGCTTTGTCTTTTAGGTGGAGCATAATAAAACGGAGGTGCCTCAGGTGTTCGACATGTATGGCATGTCCCATACAGCGTCGTACAAGAAGGCCAAGGCGCTCTCAGAGTTGGATCTCGCCACTCCTTCGACTTTCACCAACATTGCCGCCTATAGTAAGCTCAAGGCTTATACTGAGGTGGCGAAGGAGAAGCACGGGGAGGCTTACACCCCGATTGGGAAGCCTATTGACCCGGAGCTGGTGATAATCTCTGGTGGCGGAAGGCGCCATGGCGCCATGGCCATTGGAGATAAGTTGATTAGGTGTGATAAGACTCTTCCTGAGATCAAGGCGCGCCAAACGAGTTCTTCTCCTGCTATAAGGACTTGTCTGCGGCCAGTCGACCTCGCTATCCAGGTTATCCATAAGGACTCTTGCATTCTTGTTTTCTCTCATCGAATATTACAATGCTAACTAGAGGAGTGGGGTTGCAGGAAGCTCTTGAGAAAGAGCGACAGAACACCCAGCGGCTACTGGAGGAGAAGGAGCGGTTGGCAGAGGAGAAGGCAGCGGAGAGGGAGCGGTTGGCGGAGGAGAGGACGGCGAAGCCTCTCGAGGAGGCCGCGGCACGACACGATGCATCGAACCGGGCCTTGTATGAGCTCTTCGTGGTAAGTCACTTGTTCATATTCACCCAAAGAATGCATGTTATAATTTTTTTTTATATTACTAACTAATATGATTGACTCATGAAAAACAAATGTGCAGACTATGTGCGAGAAGACTGGTCAGGCCGCTCCACCGATGCCGATCATTTCTCCTGTGGGGACGGTGAGTATCTTTTGATGATCATCAATACCATATTGAGTGGCGTGCTAACCTCTAGTTGATCTTTTCGTGCAGCATAACTCTCGGGCTGCGTCCCATGACCCTTCTCCACCGTCAACATCGGCCAACCCGACGGATGCTTCTCAGCCACCTCAGCCTTGAGGGCTACACTCTGGTAAGTTGTGTTGTATATTTTGCTTTATAAATGCTTAGTTAGTTTGAAAATGCATATTTAGCTTCTGAAATATTGTGAAATTCTTAAATATAGCTAAGTTAGCCTAATAATAGCATGATTAGCCAGATTTTCTCACAATATGATGAAGTTAGCTTGATTTGCTCACAAAATGCTAAAGTTACCTTAATTGGCTCAAAAAATGCTTAAGTTAGCTTCATTTGTTCAAAGTTGCCAAAGTTAGCTTAATTTGCTCACAAAATGGTAAAGTTAGCTTGATTTTCTCACAAGATGCTAAAGTTAGCTTGAATCGCTCACAAAATGCTAAAGTTAGCTTGATTCACTTAAAAAATTCTAAAGTTAGCTAAAGTGGCTCACAAAATGCTAAAGCTAGCTTAATTGGCTCACAATATGCTAAAGTCAGCTTAATTCCTCAAAACACGCTAAAGTTTCTTAAATTGCTCACAATATGCTAAAGTTAGTTTCATTGGCTCAAAATATGCTAATGTTTGCTTAATTGCTCACAAATGCTAAAGGTTAGCTTAATTTCTCAAAATATGCTCACAATGCTCAAGGTTAGCTTAATTGCTCACAAATGCTAAAGAAAACAGAAGAAGAAGAAGAAGAAGAAGGAGAGGAGAGAAGAAAAACAAGGAGAAGATAGAAAAGAACTCTTCTCTGTTCTTCTTCTCTCCTCCTTGTTCTTCTTCTCTTTTCTTCTTCTTCTTGTCCTTCTCCTTCTCTTATTACTTATTCTTCTTGTCCTCCTTCTTCCGCTAACTTTCTTATTTTGATTTTGCAGATTTTCTTTATGAGGGTCGTGCATCGATGGAGTTGCTGTATTTTCACTTTCAATTAGCTTAGAAACAGTTTCTTGTTGTTATGAACTGTTTGGAGACTTTGTGTAATGAACTATGTATATATTGTTGTTATCCTTGTTTGGAAACAATGTGTTATCCTTGTTGGAGATTCATATGTTGTTTGATATGATGTGATGTGGTGTTAAAATGTGCTTCTGATTCTGCTGCTATATATATATATATTGCTTTTTTGTCAAATGCAGGGATTAAAAGAAAAACAGAAAAAACAGAGACAATATAGGCTCTTTGCCGTCCGCAGGCAGTCGGCAATGATGTTTGCCGTCTGCATGCAGTTGGCAAAGAGGACACGTGGCGCCCAGCTGTGCAATCTGGCAACAGCTGGGTGACCATTTGGTCATTATGCCGTCTGCCTCCGGCAAGGCAGACGGCAAAGCTGGTTTGTCGTCTGTCAGTAGACGACATTAACGGCCTGACGGAGCCAGCCGGCCGGTCATGATACCGTCTGCCTCCGGCAAGGCAGACGGCAAAGTTGGGAGGTTTTCCGTCTGTCTGTAGACGGCAAATCCCGCCGTTAACGGCCTGACGGAGCCGGCTGGCAAAGGTTCGCCGTCACGCCCGCTCTGCCGTCTGCTTGCACAAAAGCGCACGGCAAAGGTAATTTGTCGTCCGTCGATTTCCGGCAGACGGCAAAGCACCCCTTTGCCGAAGAAATAGCTGACGGGTGCTTTGCCGTGCATGGGCAGACGGCAAAGTCCTTTGCCGTCCGCCATATAGGTGTTTGCCGTCCGTCGAGGCAGACGGCAAATAGGTGAATTCCAGTAGTGATTATTTGTACTCTAGTGCAAGTGGGAGACTGTTGGGAATGTGCCCTAGAGGCAAATAAAATATGTTTTATCGAGCATATTCCATTAGTTCATAATACGTTTGATACTATGTTATAACTGTATTAAGCGGAAACATTAATACAGGTGTGGTATACAAACAACCAGGTCCCTAGTTAACCCTAGTATACTAGTCCATTGGGCGATTGATGATCAAGGTTTCCTGATCATGAGACAATGGCGTCTTTTGACAATGGAGTCGTATCATTGGATAATGATATGATGGACATAGACCCACCAGAAGTGTTGCGATGTGATCAAGTCACATAGTTCGACATTGCGATAACTATAACGTAGTGACCAGATCCTTTGACCGTAATGATCATACGTAATTGTCATCTATGAGGAGACTTTGATTTGTATCCCACCGCCTGACTGAAATATGCTGGCCATAACGGTGCACTTTGGGTATTCCGAAATAGATGGTTGATGAGTATGCAAATAGATCAAAGCGGGATTTGTCCATCCGTGTGACGGATAGGTACTCTGGGCCCACTCGGTGATATTGCATCATAAAGTTTGCAAACGTGTGACTAGGTCACGGAGTTGTAATATCACGGGAACGAGTAAACTTGTTTGTTGAGAACGAGGACGAACTAGGTATATTGGATACCGATGATCAAACCTCGGACAAGCAAAGTACCATAGGACAAAGGGAACAGGCACACGGTTAACAGATCCAACAGCGATTGAAGTTCATTCGATGGAAGCGCAGGGGCTATCAAGGATTGTAACCAGGTCCAATTGATTAGTCATTGATCAATGAGAATTGTCTCGATCATGTCTGCTGTTTCCCGGACCGTAGGGTGTTACACTTAAGGGTAGTCGACGCAGTAAGGATTGATTCGGGATCACTGGAGAAATTGGAGAGAACACCGGAATTGTTCCGGTGATGGCCGGAATTGTTCCGATGAAGGCCGGAAGTTTTTTCGGGTATTTTGAAAGGTTCAAAATATATTTAATAATGTTTAATTAATGGTTTATTATTTAATTATATGAATTAAATATTAAAATTTATTTAAATATAATTAAAAATGAATTAAAAGGCATATGGGCCTCATAGGGCCCATTAGTGTGAGAGGGAGTCCTCCCCCATGGGCCATGGCGCCATAGAGGGGCCCACCCCCTTTATTCATGGCGCACCCCCCTCCCCTTGGGATTAGTCCCACCCCGGAAGTGGAGGGGGGTGGCACCCCTCCTTGGCCTATATAAGGAGGGGTAGAGGTGCCCTTTTAATCATGATATTTTTGAGATAAGTTCTCATCTCTCTCTCCCTCTTTTCTCCTTCCTCGAGTGGAATCCCCTTGTATGGAGTCTACATTTGGTTGGGGATTTCTCCACTATACGCACGCCGTCGTGCTGCTGGAATCGGGATCCGAATCCATCTTCTTTCCGCTGCTCTACTGGTTCGGAGCCCGGAGGGACGTCGGGTATACTGTATGTGTATAATCCCGCGAGGCACTACACTTGTGGTGCTACTTCATCTTCGTGGTCGTATCGCGATGTCTTCATCAGCAACGTTCCGACAGGGACGTAATCCCATCATCGGTCTAAAAGGATCGGGTGGCTACAGGAGTCATCGTGGATCTGCGCGGCATCGGGGATTGCCGGTACGACTACACCAACCACGTTCATGCGGGAAAGTTTCCCGCTTAACGGACTACATACTGGTATGTGATCTATTTCTGTCCGTTACTTGCATCAGCATAGCATAGGTCTTGGGTATGGGTCTCGTAGGTTATGAAAAATTTGTGTTTTCTGCCCCGAACCCCAACAGGTACTGCTGACGTCTGAAGACCCTCGAACGAGACTACGATGCAGGGGAGCCCACACTCCTCGTCCCACGTGTAGGTAGAGCGTACAAGCCAAAAGGCTACTCAAGACATCCGCTGAACCATTTAGCATTTTAATTAACCTGCGTGAGAACCGTTATCGTTGCCTCGACTTAACTGACCGCGGTCAACGACAGCAGTCAGGACCACGAGTACATCGGTGCCTGCCCTTTCGTCCCACCAAGTCTCTGCAGTCACCAACAAGGTGAACCGTCTCCTTACCTTGTCTCGCGTGTGCTCTTGGTAGAGCTCGACTTTTCGTGGTTTGGTAACTCTCGCGAGATATTCGCAGGGGCCAAGTACACCAGTAACGTCGGTCGTACCCTCCCTGTCGTTCCCGACAATATACCTCTCGTGGGCACCGTTGGGTCGCCCTACTTTCTTACCTTTAAGGACAATCTTTGCTCAGGTACCTAGAGCGGCTATACAGAGTCATCAACGAGTGGAGTACAAGGATTACTCCTTGATATCTCACACTCGAAGGTGGCTCGGCAGAGCCGAGCTAGGGGGCCTTAGGCGGTGTCTGCATTGTACCGTACTTGTGCAGTTGTATATATTGTATCCGCGTTCACTCCCCTGAGTGGTCACGGCCCGCTAACTAATCCTAGCTAACAATGCGCAGGGCTCACTGCTGAATAATGCATAAGTAATAATAGGCAGCACAGGATAAAGGGGCGACAAAAAACATGCTATGTAGTTGAATAGGATTGTAATCGTAGCAGCAGCAGTAACAATGCCTAGTGCAAGAAATTTACGGAAAGATAGGCAATATCTGAGGAAGAGAATGGCTCTGCTTGCCTGGAAGCTCGACTTTAGGGGTAGGGTCGTCGACGAAGTAGTCGTACCCGGCAGCAGTATAGTCGGCGGTAGCAGCGGGGTCTACCGGAGAATAAAAGGGGGGAGAAACAGTAAATTTAAAGCAGGCATAACAAACAGATGCATGACAAGACAGATGAAAAGTTAACGGTGGTCTAACGCAATATGATGTATTATGCTCGGAGCGGAAAGTCATCCGGGGATGAACTGCCAGCTCCGGGTATTTATCGGACAGGGTGTCCGGAGGGGGGGAATCATGCCGGAGGTGTCTTGGACATCCGACAAACGGGTGGATGGTGTATCTGTGTTAGTTGAACTATTCTGAACAACATTCGTGTTCAGAATAAATTCATCCGGATACTTTATCAGTACCGGACAAATCATCGGACAAACGGCCCAGAGGGGGGGTGTCGATGTTCGTTGTGTTAGAGGGGTGTGGTGGGTATACGAATATCGTATCTGTATTCATTATATTTTTCTGATCAATTTTGATGTATAAAGTTTTTGAATCTGACTTACGGTTTAAAAGATATTCAAATTCAAAGTTTTAATCATTTTTAAAAGATTTTCTGAATTTAATTTATTAATAAAATGCAACATTATCCACAGAGAGGTTTGACCAGTCAAACCTGGCCAGTGGGACCCACTGGTCAGCCTCACATGCTAATCAAACATTTTAATTAAATCTAATTATCCACTGGACCCACATGTCAATCACTACTGTTTTATAATTTCTCTTTAATTGATCTAATTACTAGTGGGGCCCAGGTGTAAGCCTAACAGTACTAACTAACAGTTATTTAAACTAACTCATGCCTAGGGCCCACCTGTCATAAAGTGGGGTAAACTAACAGTTTTTAATTTGTTTTAAACTCAGATTAATTAGCGAGGGACTGGCCCACATGTCATACACAGAGTTAACTAACAGGGGTTATTTCCTTTTTTTTCTTAACGACGATTAGTGGCTAATTAAGCCAGAGGGTCCACACGCCAGTGGGTGAACCCACTGGGCTTAGCCCGTGCCTGGCCACGCCGACGACCGAAGCACGGTGGCGCCGTCTGGGAGGGTACTCCGGTGACCAATTCGAGCGGCGCTGGGCGGAATCGAACGAGGCGGGGAGCGCGCATCATGGGGAGGCCATGGAAGGCTGTGAGGTGGTCGGAGACAGGGGCAACGGCGAGCGCGGGCGGTGGCCGGAGCGTGAGCTCGCGGGCATGGAGCTACGGGCATGGGGAGGAGAGGGGAAAAGGTCAGGGGAGACCGCGCGCTCAAAGGGAGGGAGCTGGAGCAGGAGGAATAGCTAGGGAAGGCCGGAGTTGAGCTTCACGGCGCCAATGGTGCGGCGGCCGTGGTGGAGGGAATCCGCCCAATTCGCGGCCTCCGGCGTGCCCCCACCCGAATTGAAGCCGGGGGAAGATGTAGACGACGACGAAGGGCGGCTTGGACACGTCAGTTGGGACGAGGAGGTGCAGTGGTCGCGCAAGCTCACGGGCAGGCGTCCATGGCGGTTTCTGTCTGGAGCGAGGAGGAAGAAAATGGGGGGGAGGCACCGGCTCGATTTAGGGTTTCGGGGCGGGCTGGGGTGGCCTCGGCCGTTCTTATCCCGCCGGAGGGGGGCTGGATGGTCGCCACGGCGTCCTGGCCATGGCGTGGCCGGCTCAGATGGTGACCACGGGGTCACCATGAGCAGTGGTTGAAGAAGACAGGGGGTTTTCCCGGGTGGGCTTGCTGGGCTGGTGGCCCAAGGGGGGAGGGAGGGGAGTGGGCCTCGGGCCAGATTAGGCTAGGTTAGTTTCTTTTTCTTTTTAGTTTTCTGTATTTCTTTTATGTTTGCATTTTGTTTAGCTAGGTTTTGATTTTTTTCAACAGTGAAACTTGCCCCAATATTTATGTTGCGTATATTAGAGGTGCCACAAAAAGTTTTGCCCTTTTATAAATTCTTCTGCATTTTTGTTTTATTAAAAAGGTGTTAAATGCCACTGTTTTACCACTGTTATGAATTTTTTTTTTATTCAGTGGCATGATAAATACTCAAAACCATATTGGCATGGTCCACTGATTATTAGTGGTTTTACAAAAGTGGTTCCACAATTATTGGACAATGTTTTATTTCCACTTAATTTTTAATATTTATCAAAAGGCATTTTGGGTTTGTTTGAATTCAAAGATGAACAAGGCATGATCAAGGGTGATTAGAGACTTGCTAATCACAGAGGTTTATTATTAACAAAAGTTTTATTGATGCCAGACACTGAGGGTGTTACAAATCTCCCCCACTACAAGAATTCTCGTCCCGAGAATCTAAGCGGTAGAGGGGAAAAGATCGGGGTATTCCTCACGAAGGCGACCTTCGCGTTCCCAAGTGGCTTCATCTTCAGAATGATTCGACCACTGAACTTTGAGGAACTTGGTTGTCTTGTTGCGGGTTTTGCGTTCAGACTGATCGAGAATGCGGCTCGGATGTTCTTGATAAGTCAAGTCCTGTTGCAGCTCAATTATATCATGTTCCACTTCTCGAATAGGGTCCTTGAAACAGCGTCGGAGTTGCGACACGTGAAAGACATCGTGAACTTGAGAGAGGTTTGCCGGCAATTCCAAACGGTATGCCACCGGTCCACTTCTGGAAAGGATACGGAATGGGCCAATGTAGCGAGGAGCTAACTTGCCTTTGATTCCGAAACGATGAGTGCCCCTCATCGGAGTGACACGAAGGAACGCGTATTCGCCAGGTTGATAGACCATTTCTTTGTGCTTGCGATCATAGTTGCTCTTCTGGCGGGACTGAGCAGCTTTCAAGTGTTCACGGATAACGCGAACCTGATCTTCGGCATGCTGGATAATGTCCGGACCAATGAGAGTTCGTTCCCCAGTTTCTGACCAATTCAGAGGGGTTCGACACTTACGTCCATAGAGAACTTCGAAGGGAGCCATCTGCAGACTAGCTTGATAGCTATTGTTGTACGAGAATTCAGCAAATGGAAGAGATTCCTCCCATTTCTTACCGAATGAAATGACACAAGCTCGAAGCATATCTTCAAGCACTTGATTAACTCGTTCGACTTGTCCTTGCGACTGGGGGTGATAAGAGGTGCTGAAATTCAGACGAGTGCCCATAGCTTCTTGGAAACTATCCCAAAATCTTGAGGTGAAAATGTTGCCTTGGTCGGAACTGATCTCCAACGGAATACCGTGGAGCGACACGATTCTGGAAACATACAAGTCTGCCAACTGACTAGCAGAGATCGTCTCCTTGACTAGCAGAAAGTGGGCAACCTTGGAGAAGCGGTCGATGACGACAAAGATAGCATCATGGCCTTTCTGCAATCTGGGAAAACCAGTGACGAAGTCCATCTCGATCTTGTCCCACTTCCATTCAGGAATAGAAAGTGGTTGCAGAGTTCCAGCAGGTCTTTGATGTTCTGCCTTGACGTGACGACAAACGTCACACTCGTCAACATATCGAGCGATGTCTTGCTTCATGTTAGACCACCAATACCGTTGACGAAGGTCTTGGTACATCTTGGTACTACCAGGGTGAATCGACAAAGGAGTATCATGCGCTTCTTTCATGACACGCGGGGTCAAGTTTAGATTGGGCTTACTCCTAGGGACCACTAAACGATTCTTGAAATACAACGTACCATCATCAGCAACAGTGAAGCAAGATGGCTTTCCTCTAGCGATATACTTCTTGATCTTCTCGACATCAGATTCACATGTCTGTATCCACTTGATGGTGTTGTCGAGGTCCGGCTCAACAACAAGGTTATTCACATATCCCTGAGGAACAATCTCAAGGTTTAGCTTGCGTAGCTCTTCATACAGAAGTGGTTGTTGTACTTGAACTTCAAGTTCCCTACAGTAGGCTTTGCGGCTCAAGGCATCAGCCACCACATTAGCTTTGCCAGGGGTGTAAGAAATTCCCATGTTGTAGTCGGCTATTGTCTCGAGCCATCTCTGCTGGCGGAGATTCAGGTCTGGTTGAGTAAACAGGTACTTCAGGCTTTGGTGGTCGGTGTAGATCTCGCAACGGTTACCGACGAGGTAATGTCGCCACAGCTTCAATGCATAAATGACCGCTGCCAATTCAAGATCGTGTGTTGGATACTTATCTTCGTGAGCACGCAGTTGACGAGAGCCGTAAGCAATCACTTTGCGCTCTTGCATTAGGACACAGCCTAATCCTTGACGAGATGCGTCGCAATATATCACGAAGTCCTTCTGAGTATCAGGCGGAGCAAGCACTGGGGGAGAAGTGAGCTTGTCCTTGAGGGCTTGGAAACTTTCCTGACATTTATCTGTCCACTCAAACTTGGCGCCTTTGTGAAGCAGGTTAGTCAGAGGCCTGGAAATCTTGGAGAAGTTCTCGACGAAACGGCGGCAATAGCTGGCGAGTCCGAGGAAACTTCTGACTTGTTTGACAGTATTGGGGGGAGTCCAATCAAGAATAGCCTGGATACGTTCTGGGTTGACGGCAATGCCATCCTTGGAAATCACGTGAACAAGGTAGGTCACTTCAGGAAGCCAGAACTCACACTTAGAATACTTAGCGTAGAGTTTGTGTTCTCGAAGCTTTTCCAGTATAAGATGAAGATGTTCAGCATGTTCTTCTTCATTCTTGGAGTATATTAAGATATCATCCAGATAAACCACGACAAACTTGTAGAGGTATTCCATGAATATATAGTTCATCAATCGGGAGAAAGTGGCTGGAGCATTCGTCAAGCCAAAGGACATGACAGTGTACTCGTATGAACCATAGCGAGTAATGAAAGAGGTCTTCGGAATGTCCTCTTCACGGACTCGGATCTGATGGTAACCCAACCTCAAGTCGAGTTTCGAAAACACTGTGGATCCAGCAAGTTGATCATACAGATCGTTGATCCGGGGAAGCGGATATTTGTTCTGGATGGTGGCTTGGTTGATGGGTCGGTAATCTTGGACCAAACGATTTGTTCCATCGCTCTTCTTGACAAAGAGCGAAGGTGCTCCCCAAGAAGAGGAACTTGGGCGAATGAATCCTTTGTGAAGTGCTTCGTCGATCTCCTTCTTCAGTTCAAGGAGGTGGTGAGGTGGCATCTTATAGGGACGCTTGGCTATAGGGACGGTGCCAGGCTTCAGGTCGATGACGAATTCCACCTCTCGGATCGGGGGGTATTCCCGAGAGTTCTTCTGGGAAGACGTCGGGAAAATCACGAACGACTGGAACATTCTCAATCCCGTCAAGAGGTGAGATATTCAGAGCATTCATCATATAGATCTGCGTTTCCTCATCTTGGGTAATTCGGGTGGTGTGGTTAACAATCTCGCCGGAGGGGTGAAAAAGTTGGACAGAACTGGTGCCACAATACAGTGCGGCATCATGGACTTTCAACCAATCCATGCCCAGAATGAGGTCTATGGTGGAAGACTTCGGGAGGATGGGGGAAGCAAGGAACTCAATTCCTTCAATTTCGACGATGGTTTTGGGCACTATCTTGGAGGTGTGGCAATGGCCTATCGGAGTGCGGACAACCATCGGTGGATCCATCTTTTCTACCATGAAGTTATGCGACAATGCAAATGGTTCTGACAGGAATGAATGCGATGCTCCTGAATCAAATAAAACAGTAGCAGATACTGAATTAACAAGAAGGGTACCCATCACGGTAGCAGGTTTCTCCTGAGCTTCTTCAACATTAATGTTGTAAGCATGTCCGCGAGTGTGAGAAGAAGACCCAGTGTTATAGTTGGGAGTCCTGTTGTTGCCACGGCCATTTCCACGGCCAGCAGGGTGAACTACCAGTTGATTCTGTCGCTGGGGGAAGTCTCTGGAAAAGTGACCTGGCTGATGGCACTTGAAGCACAGGCCATCTTGAGGACGGAGGGGTGCGGTCTCAGTCTTCGGCTGTCTCGGCGGGGGCGGAGGCAGACGAGGTGCAACATACGACGGCCTTGGTGCCGGGGCAGGTGGACGATACACACTGTGTGGAAGCCAAACGCGTTGCTTCTGTGTTGTGCCCGAAGATGAGCCAGCCTCACGGGGGCGCTTCGGCGAACCACCGAACTTAAGCTGAGCAGTCTCAAGAGTGATAGTTTGGTTCACCATAGTAGCAAAGTCGGGGAAGACATGCAGGGCCAGAGCAAGCTGGAGATCTGAGTTGAGTCCATCACGGAACTTCTCTTGCCTACTTGCATCATTTGGGAGGTCACTTGCAGCATAGCGGGAGAGGCGGAGGAATTCCCTCTGATATGCCTCGACGTTTTTTTTGCCCTGAACGAGGTTGCGGAACTCGGCCTTCATACGGTTCATAATCGCCTGGGGGACATAACGAGCACGGAAGGTAGTCTTGAAGTCATTCCAGGTGACGACAGTCCCTTCAACTAGCGAGCCCTTGTAGGTGTCCCACCACTGAGCAGCGGGGCCACGCGGGAAATAGGACGCAAAGTTGACGTAATCAGCAGCGCTCACATTAGCGAACTCTAGCTGACGAGTGATGTCACGAAGCCAATCATCGGCATCCAGCGGTTGTTCAGGTTGGTGGAAGAGAGGGGGGTTGAGACGCATGAAATCCCGCAGAGTAACCACAGGCGGTTGGTTCTGGTGTTGGTTCTGGTTCTGATTCTGATTCTGGAGCTGGTCTATGACTCCTTGCATAAACACTTGGTTCATCTGAAACTGCTGCATCATCGCGGCCATGTAGTCCGGCGGCGGAGGTGGATCGTTGGCACCACGACCACGACCACGACCACCACGATCAGCCATCCTGCTAGAATTTAACAGGGGTATTTCAGCGATGAGAATTTTAACGAGATGCCGGAAACGAGTAATAGGTAAAGCGTCAACAAAGAGGAGGCGCGGATATAAAGGAGTAGTCATATAAGAAAATACACATCCACACATAGAATCAATCGAAAATTGGGCAGCGTAACGTCGTAGAAATTAAGGAAAAAGGACACACTAGGCGGCGCGCAGACCGCGGTAAGGATTACACCACGCGACATAGATTCCACTATGTCAATCACGCCGCAAGAAAACTGTTGGCCACAGGAGTTAATGCCAGAGGACGCGCGGCCTGCCCAGAATGAGAATGGGATCCGCGGTCCGGGACCTGGGGTAGAACTCCTGCGACATGACTCAATCAATGGGGAACGCACCAAAACGCCGGGTGGAATCAAGAGAACGTGATCCTAATGTCAGAGTTTGTAAAACTTACCGGCAAGGAGAAGAGAGCAGATTCCCAGAGCATAGGTAAGGAGAAAAGGATCCTAATACCATAGATATCACACGTAGTGACATCGATGTGGGCCCGTAAGCCAAACATCAAGTTAGCAAAATAGTTTTTTCAAGGACTAGACTCAACTTCGACCAGGTAGTGGTTGGGTGGCTTCCTACAGGAAGTCGGCTCTGATACCAACTTGTGACGCCCCCAAAATCAATCAGTGTACAGTAATCATACACGCAGGATACACGGCTGAGATTAGGGTGCCACGGTGAGAATATCACAGCACAACACTAAACACAAAAGGATAAACCAATATGTTACAATAAAGGGGGGTCGCGCGGACCCGAATACATAAGTTATACAAACCATAATATCTGAGTACAGACATAGTTAGTCAAGTTTTGCCTTAAGAAGGCTAGCACAAATAACATCAGAGATACACATCGAAAAGGCAAGGCCTCCTGCCTGGGAGCCTCCGAAACTACTCCTGGTCCTGGTCAACGGGGGTCTCGACGTAGTAGTATCCGCCTCCGGGGTACTCCTGCTCCTGGGCTCCAACGTCGACTGCAGCGGCCGATCAGGCAAAACATAAAGGGGGAAATAAAGCAAAGGTGAGTATCTAGTATACCCGCGAGTCTTACGTCCGCTACTAACCATTATGCATTGTATCAAATGGAAAGGGGAGGCTGTATATAGTGGACTGCCAGATAGAAATCAGAATAAGGATAAGAAGCTAGGCCTATCGAAGACTAGCATCTTCCGACGATGTCTTGCAGCATGAGAAGAGAAACAGCCAACAGTTCAATAACAAGAATGTAATAACAATGCAGCAGAAGTTGCTGCAGCATTGTATAATAGTAAGGTGTAATGATTAATAATGATAATGCCTCCGAGTTCCCTTCCTCGACTCCCTGCGAGGAAGAAGACCCAGAACCATACAGTTTAATAGTAGTAGTTTCTAGTGGTAGGATCCAGCTTCAGCATAAAGCGTCCTGTTACCGTGGACACGGCTATTTGAATAGATTAATCTTCCCTGTAGGGGTGCACTGGCGTGACTCTACGACGCTCGGATCTCCAGGGTGGCGTACACCTTGTTAGGGAACACCCCACCAAAGCTATCCGACACAAAGTAGCCCATCCTTCGGCAATCAACAAAGAGGTCATCCGCCGGACTATATCCTATGTACGCCGGGCTTTGGACCCTAACCCGAATGTACTCCTGCACGGTGCGTGACTGGCCGGTGAAGCAAAATCAAAGCAAATACAAATACACCGCTCGAGCAAGAGAAGACAACACCACTTCCCGGCAATCAGCCTGCGGTACTGCTGACGTCTGAAGACCCTCGAACGAGACTACGATGCAGGGGATCCCACACTCCTCGTCCCACGTGTAGGTAGTGCGTACAAGCCAAAAGGCTACTCAAGACATCCGCCGAACCATTTAGCATTTTAATTAACCTGCGTGACAACCGTTATCGTTGCCTCGACTTAACTGACCCGCGGTCAACGACAGCAGTCAGGACCACCAGTACATCGGTGCCTGCCCTGTCGTCCCACCAAGTCTCTGCGGTTACCAACAAGGTGAACCGTCTCCTTACCTTGTCTCGCGTGTGCTCTTGGTAGAGCTCGACTTTTCGTGGTTTGGTAACTCTCGCGAGATACGAGCATGGGCCAAGTACACCAGTAATGTCGGTTGTACCCTCCCTGTCGTTCCCGACAATATACCTCTCGCGGGCACCGTTGGGTCGCCCGACTTTCTTACATTTAAGGACAACCGTTTCTCAGGTACCTAGAGCGGCTATACAGAGTCATCAACGAGTGGAGTACAAGGATTACTCCTTGATAGCTCACACTCGAAAGTGGCTCGGCAGAGCCGAGCTAGGGGGCCTTCGGCGGTGTCTGCATTGTACCGTACCTATGCAGTTGTATATATTGTATCCGAGTTCACTCGCCTGAGTGGTCACGGCCCGCTAACTAATCCTAGCTAACAATGCGCAGGGCTCACTGCTGAATAATGTATAAGTAATAATAGGCAGCATAGGATAAAGGAAAGGTACATCAAGGGGCGACAAAAAACATGCTATGTAGTTGAATAGGATTGTAATCGTAGCAGTAGCAGTAACAATGCCTAGTGCAAGAAATGTACGGAAAGATAGGCGATATCTGGGGAAGAGAATGGCTCTGCTTGCCTGGAAGCTCGACTGTAGGGGTAGGGTCGTCGATGAAGTAGTCGTACCCGGCAGCAGTGTAGTCGGTGGTAGCAGCGGGGTCTACCGGAGAATAAAAGGGGGGACAGTAAATATAAAGCAGGCATAACAAACAGATGCATGACAAGACAGATGAAAATTTAACGGTGGTCTAACGTAGTATGATGTATTATGCTCGGAGCGGAAAGTCATCCGAGAATGAACTGCCAGCTCCGGGTATTTATCGGACAGTGTGTCCGGAGGGGGGGAATCATGCCGGAGGTGTCGTGGACATCCGACAAACGGGTGGATGGTGTATCTGTGTTAGTTGAACTATTCTGAACAACATTCGTGTTCGGAATAAATTCATCCGGATACTTTATCAGTACCGGACAAATCATCGGACAGACGGCCCGGAGGGGGGTTTCGATGTTTGTTGTGTTAGATGGGTGTGGTGGGTATACGGATACTGTATCCGTATTTGTTATATTTTTCTGATCAATTTTGATGTATAAAGTTTTTGAATCTGACTTACGGTTTAAAAGATATTCAAATTCAAAGTTTTAATCATTTTTAAAAGATTTTCTAAATTTAATTTATTAATAAAATGCAACATTATCCACAGAGAGGTTTGACCAGTAAACCTGACCAGTGGGACCCACTGGTCAGCCTCACATGCTAATCAAACATTTTTAATTAAATCTAATTACCCACTGGACCCACATGTCAATCACTACTGTTTTATAATTTCTCTTTAATTAATCTAATTACTAGTGGGGCCCAGGTGTAAGCCTAACAGTACTAACTAACAGTTATTTAAACTAACTCATGCCTAGGGCCCACCTGTCATAGAGTGGGGTAAACTAACAATTTTTAATTTGTTTTAAACTCAGATTAATTAGCGAGGGACTGGCCCACATGTCATACACAGAGTTAACTAACAGGGGTTATTTCCTTTTTTTCTTAACGACGATTAGTGGCTAATTAAGCCAGAGGGTCCACACGCAAGTGGGTGAACCCACTGGGCTTAGCCCGTGCCTGGCCACGCCGACGACCGGAGCACGGTGGCGCCGTCCGGGAAGGTACTCCGACGACCAATTTGAGCGGCGCAGGGCGGAATCGAACAAGGCGGGGAGCGCGCATCGTGTGGAGTCCATGGAAGGCCGTGAGGTGGCCGAAGACAGGGACAACGGCGAGCGCGGGCGGCGGCCGGAGCGTGAGCTCGCGGGACTGGAGCTACGGGCATGGGGAGGAGAGGGGAAAAGGTCAGGGGAGACTGCGCGCTCACCGGGAGGGAGCTGGAGCAGGAGGAATAGCTAGGGAAGGCCGGAGTTGAGCTTCACGGCGCCAATGGCGCGGCGGCCGTGGTGGAGGGAATCCGCCCGATTCGCGGCCTTCGGCATGCCCCCACCCGAATTGAAGCCGGGGGAAGATGTAGACGACGACGAAGGGCGGCTTGGACACGTCAGTTGGGACGAGGAGGTGCAGTGGCCGCGCAAGCTCACGGGCAGGCGTCCATGGCGGTTTCTGTCTGGCGCGAGGAGGAAGAAAATGGGGGGAAGGCGTCGGCTCGATCTAGGGTTTCAGGGCGGGCTGGGGTGGCTGGATGGTCGCCACGACGACCTGTCCATGGCGTGGCCGGCTCAGATGGTGACCACGGGGTCACCATGAGCAGTAGTTGAAGAAGACAGGGGGGTTTGCCCGGGTGGGCTTGCTGGGCTGGTGGCCCAGGGGGGAAGGGAGGGGACTGGGCCTCTGGCCAGATTAGGCTAGGTTAGTTTAGTTTTTTTTTCTTTTTCTTTTATGTTTGCATTTTGTTTAGCTAGGTTTTGATTTTTGTCAACAGTGAAACTTGCCCCAATATTTATGTTCCGTATATTAGAGGTGCCACAAAAAGTTTTGCCCTTTTATAAATTCTTCTGCATTTTTGTTTTATTAAAAAGGTGTTAAATGCCACTGTTATACCACTGTTGTGAATTGTTTGATTTATTCAGTGGCATGATAAATACCCAAAACCATATTGGCATGGTCCACTGATTATTAGTGATTTTACAAAAGTGGTTCCACAATTATTGGACAATGTTTTATTTCCACTTAATTTTTAATATTTATCAAAAGGCATTTTGGGTTTGTTTGAATTCAAAGATGAACAAGGCATGATCAAGGGTGATTAGAGACTTGCTAATCACAGAGGTTTATTATTAACAAAAGTTTTATTGATGCCTGACACTGAGGGTGTTACAGTTAGTCCAAATATGATCAAAAGTGTATGAAAGTGTATCTAGATCAGAGCAATATCACACAAAACATGCATGGAGCAAGAAGAAATTATAGATAAGTTTGGGACATATCAAATGCTCGGCTGAAGGAGCAGCTTGCGGCTGAATCAGTTAAGCTGAAAGAAGCTGATGAGGTGAATAGTCTTCTTTAAGAAACTTTGAAGAAGAAAGACGTTGAGTTTGAGGCAATGAAGGTTAGTCTGACTGAGGCCAATCATGCCTTGTCAAAGGCCTTGGATGACATCGTGGCTGCTGAGCAAAAGCAGAAATTACTGAGGCGAAGCTCATGACAATTCGAAATAGTGTGCGCCGATTAGTGTCATCCGTCTTTGGTAAGCCAGTTTAAAGTGCTTCCTTCTGACGAGGGGGTGACCCCACGACTCCTACATGTGAGACTACCTGGTGCGTGTGAAGATAAAAGGCCCACCGGGAAGTTGCGACAAGCCCACAATTGGCCCAACCTGGCACCGACGTAGGAGTCCGCGACTAACATGGAAGGTGCAACTTGGCGCACAAGGCAAAGACTAGAACTAGGAAACCATCTACTTTAACCTAGAATGGACTCCCCGAGACCTGGCCTAATATATGATACGTCCAAAACGTATCTATAATTTCTGCTTGCTCCATGCATGTTTTGTGTGATATTGCTATGATCTAGATACACTTTCATACACTTTTGATCATATTTGGACTAACCTATTAACTCAGTGCACCCCAGTGCCAGCTCATGTTTTCTGCTGTTTTTCTATTTCAGTTTTCCCCCATATAAAAAGTGCTAGAAAAATTCCGGGAAAAATACAGGAAAATCAGCATACAGGAAGCTTCGAGAAGAGCCCGGGAGGGGCCAGAGGGGAGCCAGGGGGGCCCAGGCGGCCACCCGGCGCGGCCCCACCCCTGGCCGCGCCAGGGGGGGCGCCTGGGGCCCCTGGCCCACCTCTCGCTGCCCCCCCCCTTCGCCTATTTATCCCCCGTCACGGAAAACTCCAGAAGCAGAACCCTATTCCGCGAACTCGCCTCTGTTCCGCCGCTGCCGCGCTTCCAAGATTGGGAGCACCAGAAGACCTCTTCCCGGCACCCTGCCGGAGGGAGGATTGACCTCCAGGAGTCTCCTCTCCACCATGGATGCTCCCCGGATGTCTCGTGAGTAGTTTTCCTTGGACCATGGGTCCGTGATCAGTAGCTATGTGATGTTCTCCTCCCCTCTTTGATCTTCATTGTTTAGACCTCGTGAGCTTCCCTACATGATCGAGGCACCTTTGTAATATTTCTGCTATTGCTATGTTGAGTTTGATAGGATCTGATGGATTATGAGATTATGTTCAGATTGTGATAGAGTAATATATTTGGTTTTTATCTCTTATTTTTTTGTTCCTATGTAATTCTTGCATGTTCTCCGTTGCTGTTTATTGCTTTGGCCAAGTAGTAGGTAGTGACTCCAAGAGGGAACGTTGTGCTAGATTGTGGGTTCATGCCCCCCTCCCGACGACATGCTTGAGTGACAGAAACATGAGTCTAGGGGATGTGCTGTTGCCACAAGGGGGAAAACAACGGTGCTTGTAACCGCGGTTACAAGGATTGTTTACTTTACGCAGAGTTCTTTTTAATGCAGTTGTCTGTTGCTTTGGGTTTACACTTTGGGTGGGGCTCGCAACTTAATACCAGCGAGATGTTCTGGATAGATATCTCAAGGTGGATGATTAGTAGTAGATGCAGATGGATTTCGGTCTACTTATTTTGGCGTACTGCCCGTGCTTTTGATCATCTTCCTTTCTTTTGTAGCATAGTTAGCATTGCGGTGCGTTCATAATCCTGTCAATTGCCTTTCTGTAATTTGTTTACCTTGCATAGCAATTTTATCTTCTTTTGGGAGAGAGACATCACTAGCGAACATCACGTATCCCGGTCCATATCCTTATCACTGTTTCCATGCTACATTTACTTTACTGTTTTTATTTGCTATCATTATCCCGTGCGTTTATCCTTTGTAAACAACAAGACCGGAGAGATTGACAACCTCTCTGAACTTCGTTGGGAACAAAGTTATCTGTGTCTGTGTGCAGGTCGGCGTCAGTTGTGCCGCTGGCACCTACTTATCATCTCTGGTGTCCTGCTGGAGAGAAACCTTGGTATCTTCACCGAGGGAAAACTGTTGTTGCACTACATCTCAACCTTCCACTTGGGGTAACCAACGAAGGGGCGAGAAGCCATCAATATATAAAGGCTAGGAGGGGAGACGTCGAGATCTTATCAATACGCATCTACTCATCCTAGTCTTGCGAGAACTCGCCTTGGCCTCCACTGTAATCGCCCCCTCACGCAATAATACCAAGCAGGAAGTGCTTCTCTTGTTAGCCGACGAGTATCGTCCAACCTGTGTGAAAGGATCGGAATGTCGACTAGAGGGGGGGTGAATAGGCGACTAACACTTTTTAAACTTTTCTTAACAATTTAGGCTCAACAAGGAATATAGGTTGTCTAGATATGCAACTATGTGAGCAACCTATATGCCAACAACTATGATATAACAAGCAAGCAATAAATAAGCAAGGAAAGTAACTTGCGCAAAGTAAAGGTAAAGGGGAACACGGGAGACAAGGATATGTTTCCGAAGTTCCTTCACTTTCGAGAAGTATGTCTCCGTTTGGAGAGGGTGAGGAGCACAATGCTCACACGAAGCCAACGAGGGCCACCCTATTTCTCCTCGCGCTCTTACCGATGTAAGATGCTGTGACGCCCCAAAAATCAGACCGTGTACAGTAATCATACACACAGGGTACACGACTGAGATTAGGATGCCACGGTGATAATATCACAGCACAACACTAAACACAAAAGGATAAACAAATATGTTACAATAGAGGGGGTCACGCGGACCCGAATACATAAGTCATACAAGCCATAATATCTGAGTACAGACATAGTTAGTCAAATTTTGCCTTAAGAAGGCTAGCACCAATCACATCAGAGATACAGATCGAAAAGGCGAGGCCTCCTGCCTGGGATCCACCGAACTACTCCTGGTCAACGGGGAACTCAACGTCGTAGTAGGCTCCTCCGGGGTACTCCTGCTCCTGGGCTCCAACGTCGGCTGCAGCGGCCGATCAGGCAAAACAGTAAAGGAAATAAAGCAGGTGAGTATCTAGTATACCCGCGAGTCTTACGTCCGCTACTAAGCATTATGCATTGTATCAACGGAAAGAAGAGGTTGTATATAGTGGACTAAAAGACAGAAATCCAGAGCAAGGGTAAGAAGCTAGGCCTATCGAAGACTAGCATCTTCCGACGATGTCTTACAGCATGAGGTAAGAATCAGCCAACAGTTTATATAAAGCATAAAGTAACAATGCAGCAGAAGTTGCTGCAGCATTGTATAATAATAAGTTGTAATAATTAGCAATGCCTCCGAGATCCCCTCCTCGACATCCCCGCGAGGAAGAAAACCCGGAACCATACAGTTTAATAATAATAGTTTCTAGTGGTAAGATCCAGCTTCAGCATAAAGCGTCCTGTTACCGTGGACACGGCTATTCGAATAGATTAATCTTCCCTGCAGGGGTGCACTTGTGTTACGCTACACGCACGGATCTCCAGGGTGGCGGGAACCTTGTTAGGGAACGCTCCACCGAGGCTATCCGACACTTCATAGCCCATCTTTCAAACTCAATAGAGAGGTCATCCGCCGGACTATATCCTATGTACGCGGGGCTTTGGACCCTAACCCCGACGTACTCCTGCACGGTGCGAGGCTGGCCGGTGAAGTTAAATCAAAGCAAATACAAATCACACTGCTGCGGCAAATAAGACAACACCACTTCCCGGCGGAGGCCGCGGTACTGCTGACGTCTGAAGAGTCCTCGGACGACACTACGAAGCAGAGGAGCCCATAACTCGTAATTCCCACGGGTAGGTAGTGCGTACATGGCATATAGCCAACTCAAGACATTCACTGAACCATTTAGCATTTTAATTAACCTGTGTGACAACCGTTATCGTTGGCTCGACTTAACTGACCCGCGGACAACGACAACAGCCAGGACCACCAGTACATCGGTGCCTGCCCCGTCGTCCCACCAAGTCACTGCGGTTACCAGCAAGGTGAACCGTCTCCTTACCTTGTCTCACGTGTGCTCCTGGAGGAGCTCGACTTTCGTAGTTTGGTAACTCTCGCGGCCAACGACCAGGGGCCAAGCACACCGGTACACTGGTCGTACCCTCCCTGTCATCCCGTCGCAATACCTCTCGCGGGCACCGTTGGGTCGCCCGACTTCTCACCTGAAGGACAACCGTTTTTCAAGACCCTATGGCGGTAAGACAAAGTCAGCCTCGAGTGGAGTACAAGGATTACTCCTTGATAGCTCACACTTGAGGTGACTAGGAATAACCCAGATAGGGGCCTTAGACGGTGTCTGCATTGTACCGTACCTGTGCAGTTATAATATTTGTATCCGCGTTCACTCCCCTGAGTGATCACGGCCCTCTATCTAATCCTAGCTAACAATGCGCAGGGCTCACTGTTGAATAATGCATAATAATAATAATAGGCAGCATAGGATAAAGGAGGCACATCAAGGGGCAACAAAAACAGGCTATGCAATTGAATAGGATTGTAACGTAGCAGTAGCAGTAACAATGCCTAGTGCAAGAAATGTACGGAAATATAGGCGATATCTGGGGAAGAGAATGGCTCTGCTTGCCTGGAAGCTCGACGGTAGTAGTAGGGTCGTCGACGAAGTAGTCGTACTCAGCAGCGGTGTAGTCGACGGCAGCAGTGGGGTCTACCGGAGATTAAGGGGGGGGGAAGAAACAGTAAATACACAGCAAGCATATACAAACAGATGCATGACATGACAGATGAAATGTTAACGGTATTCTAACGCAGTGCAATGCACGTTTCTCGGAGCGGAAATTCATCTGAGGATGAACTACCGGCTTCGGATGATTACCGGACAGGGTGACCGGAGGGGGAAGGATCAAGCCGGAGGTGTCGTGGGTACTGGACAAACATAAGGGAGGTGTATCCGTGCTAGTTGATCTATTCCGAGAAACATTCGTGTTCGGAATAAATTCATCCGGGCACTCTAACAGTACCGGACAATTTATCGGCCAGTCGGTCCGGAGGGGGACGGTTCGATGTTCGTTGTGTTAGAGGGGTGTGATAGACATACGGATAGCGTATTCTTATTCATTATGTTTTTCTGATCAGTTTTCATGTATAAAGTTTTTGAATCCGAGTTACGGTTTAAAAGTTATTGAATTTCAAAGATTTAAGTTATTTAAATGATTTTCTGAATTTCTTTTATTATTTATTCAACATTATCCAGAACATTATCCAAAACAGTGCCTGACATAGGGGACCCACATGTCAGCCTCTGTTTATTTATAAAACATTTTATTAAATCAAAAATAGCCTCTAGGCCCACATGTAAGTCACTGGAATTTATTTAAATCTTCTAAATAATTAAAATCTGACAAGGGGGCCCAGTGGTCAGTGACTCCAGTGCTAATTAAATCTGTTTAATAAGTTAAAAGGTCAGGGGCCCACATGTCAGTGACTAAGGGGGGGTTTATATCTCTGTTTAATTTTTAACCGTGGGATTAAGGGGGCAGGCCCACATGGCAGTGACAGAGACCAAAATCATTAGGGCTAATGACCTAGCTGACGACGGGGGGCCACCGGTCAGCCTCACCGGAGTGCTCACAGGAGCCGACGGCGCACGCGCTACAGGCTACGGGAGAGGGCGTGGGGTGGCGCCTTCGAACCGGAGGAGCACCGCGGTTCGAATGGTGGCGGCGGCGCGACTTGGGGTCGCCGGAATCGGCGTCGACGACGCGCGAGGCGGCGGACCGTGGGCGGAAGGTGACGTCGGCAAAGTTCTAGCGGGTAGGCTTGGGTTTGAGCTACGTGGTTCGTCTCCTGGGTGTAGTGCGAACAAGATGAAGCGGTTGGCGCGTCAAACGCGTGCTCCAGGCCGCGGGCAGGAGAACGGCGGTGGCGAGGTGGCCACGGCTCTCATGGTGGATCGAACTACGGGGAACGGGAAGCTAAGGGGAGGCATGGGGGAGGTGCAGGAGCTCACCTCGAATGCAGTGGTGGTGGAAGCGGGCTCGATGGCGTCCCTACGGCGGCGAATTTCCTCTGCGACGTCGCGGCGGCCGGGGTTGGGGAAGTTGATCGTGCGCTCGACGTAGTGGCTCCGGTCTCGATTCCTTGCGCTCGGCGACGAAGACGACGACGTGGAACACGCTGGACAAGGCGGCGTGGAGACGCGAGCTCACTGGCCGCGTGAGCTCACGGCCATGGCGACAGCGGCTCCGGTGGGATCTTTCCCCGACGACTGCGAGAAGAGGAGGAGGGGAGAAGGAGGAGGGGCGTGTCCAGGAGGTGCGCGGGGGCTGCCTTATCGCGTCAGAGGCATAGGGGAGGTGGGGGCGGCCGGCAGGCGTCCCAGCCACGGCGACGGGGCAGGTGACGGAGGGGACGGGGGCAGGTGGGGAAGGGGAAGTGGGCCGGGTGGGCCGTCGCCTTAGGCGAGTTTTAGCATTTTTCCTTTTCTCTTTATTTTCCATTCTGCACTTTCTGTTAGTAATTAATTTAGTGCCTTTTGCATTTTTGTAAAATGTGTTACCTGGTCCATAATTCGTCATATATATATTCCTAGGGTGCCACAAAAAGTTTGGGGTCAAAAGAAATATATTTAGTATTTCTTTTAAATAACCGAATGACAATTGGTGCTGTTTTGGCTGGTGTTTGAATTGTTTGAATTTTTTAGAGGCATAATAAAATACCATAACCACATGGGCATGACCCACTGATTATTTGTGATTTAATAAAAGTGGTTGTATAATTTTTGGGAAAGTTTTATTTGCAACATTATTTTTAATATCAACAAAAGGCATTTTGGATTTGATTTGATTTAAATTTGATCATGGCATGATTTAGCAACAGTAATTAGTCCACAGTAAAAGTGATTACTGTTACAGACAACTGAGGGTGTTACAAATCTCCCCCACTACAAGAATTCTCGTCCCGAGAATTTAAGTGGTAGCGAGGAAAAGATCGGGGTATTCATCACGAAGGCGATCTTCGCGTTCCCAAGTGGCTTCATCTTCAGAATGATTCGACCACTGAACCTTGAGGAACCTGACGGTCTTGTTGCGGGTTCGACGCTCAGACTGGTCGAGAATGCGGCTCGGATGTTCTCGATAAGTCAAGTCTTGTTGCAGCTCGATCATATCATGCTCCACTTCGCGGATAGGGTCCTTGAAGCAGCGACGGAGTTGCGACACGTGGAATACATCGTGGACTTGGGAGAGGTTCGGCGGCAATTCCAACCGGTATGCCACGGGGCCACTCCTGGAAAGGATACGGAACGGGCCAATGTAGCGAGGAGCCAACTTGCCCTTGATACTGAAGCGATGAGTGCCCCTCATGGGAGTGACACGGAGGTACGCGTATTCACCAGGTTGATACTCCATTTCACGGTGTTTGCGGTCATAGTTGCTCTTCTGACGAGACTGTGCGGCCTTGAGATTTTCTTGCACAATGCGAACTTGTTCTTCAGCCTCTTGGACAAGATCCGGTCCGAAGTAGGGTCGTTCCCCAGTTCCTGACCAATTCAGGGGGGTTCGACATTTACGTCCATATAGAACTTCGAAGGGGGCCATCTTCAAGCTAGCTTGATAGCTATTGTTGTACGAGAATTCCGCGTACGGGAGGGCATCCTCCCATTTCATGCCGAAAGAAAGGACACAAGCGCGAAGCAAGTCTTCCAGCACTTGATTAACTCGTTCAACTTGGCCTTGCGACTGGGGGTGATACGCGGTACTGAGAGACAGACGAGTCCTGAGGGCTTCCATGAAACTATTCCAGTATCGTGAGGTGAAAAGGCTGCCACGGTCTGAACTGATCTCCATCGGAATACCGTGGAGTGACACAATCCGGGAGATATACAAGTGTGCCAACTGACTAGCAGTGATCGTCTCCTTGACCGGCAGGAAGTGTGCAATCTTGGAGAATCGGTCGATGACGACAAAGATGGCATCGTTACCTTTCTGTGACTTAGGAAAACCGGTGACGAACTCCATCTCGACTTTGTCCCACTTCCAATCAGGAGGAGGGAGTGGTCGCAACAAGCCAGCAGGTTTCTGATGTCCGGCTTTGACGCGACTGCAAACGTCACATTGAGAAACATAGCGGGTGATGTCTTGCTTCATGTAAGGCCACCAGTACCGTTGACGAAGGTCTTTATACATCTTGGTACTGCCAGGGTGGATTGACAAGAGAGAATTATGGGCTTCTTCCATGATATCTGGACCACAGTTAATGATGGCCGGGCTCACAGGAACTACTAAGCGGCCCTTGAAGTACACAGTATCACCATCATTAGTATCAATGGTAAAAGAGGAGGGCTTTCCTTCTGCGATGTCCTGCTTGATCTGCACAATGTCAGGGGCCAGAGATTGTCTACCCTTGATGAGGGCGTCGAGTTTTGACTCGAGAACCAGGTTATTGACGTAACCTTGAGGAACAATCTCGAGGTTCAACTTGCGAAACTCTTCATACAGAAGTGGTTGTTGCACCTGAACCTCAAGTTCAGAACAGTAAGCTTTGCGGCTCAAGGCATCGCCCATCACATTAGCCTTGCCAGGGGTATACGAAATATCCATGTTGAAGTTGGCTATTGTCTCGAGCCATCGTTGTTGATGAAGATTCAGGTCTGGCTGAGTAAACGGGTACTTCAGACTTTGGTGATCGGTGTAGACCTCGCAACGATTACCGACGAGGTAATGTCGCCACAGCTTCAATGCATAAATTACTGCTGCCAATTCGAGATCATGTGTTGGGTATTTGTCTTCGTGAGTACGTAACTGACGAGAGCCATAAGCAATCACCTTGCGCTCTTGCTATAGGACACAGCCTAATCCTTGACGAGACGCGTCGCAATATATCACGAAGTGTATCCGGGGGAGCGAGCACCGGGGGAGAAGTTAGCTTGTCCTTGAGCGCCTGGAAACTTTCTTGACATTTATCTGTCCACTCAAACTTGACGCCTTTGTGAAGCAGATTAGTCAGAGGCCTGGCAATCTTGGAAAAATTCTCGACGAAACGGCGACAATAGCTAGCGAGCCCGAGGAAACTGCGGACTTGCTTGACGGTCTTGGGAGGAGTCCAGTCAAGAATAGCCTGGATACGTTCTGGGGTGATGGCAATGCCATCCTTGGAAATCACATGTCCAAGGTAGGTCACTTCGGGAAGCCAGAACTCACACTTAGAATACTTAGCGTAGAGTTTGTGTTCTCGAAGCTTCTCCAGTATAAGACGAAGATGTTCTGCATGTTCTTCTTCATTCTTGGAATATATCAATATATCATCCAAATAAACCACGACGAACTGGTCGAGGTACTCCATGAAAATATAATTCATCAATCTGGAGAAGGTGGCTGGAGCATTGGTTAAGCCAAAGGACATGACAGTGTACTCGTATGAACCATAGCGAGTAATGAAGGCAGTCTTCGGAATGTCCTCATCACGGACTCGGATTTGGTGATAACCCAACCTCAAGTCGAGTTTAGAAAACACCTTGGATCCGGCAAGTTGATCATACAGATCGTTGATCCGGGGGAGTGGGTATTTGTTCTGGATGGTGGCTTGGTTAATGGGCCGATAATCTTGGACCAGTCGGTTTGTCCCATCGCTCTTCTTGACAAAGAGCGAAGGTGCTCCCCAAGTTGAGGAACTGGGGCGAATGAATCCTTTCTGAAGTGCCTTGTCGATTTCCTCCTTAAGTTCAAGGAGTTCATGTGGCGGCATCTTGTAAGGACGCTTGGCAATAGGAACAGTGCCTGGCTTCAAGTCGATGACGAATTCAACTTCTCTGATCGGGGGTATTCCCGGCAGTTCTTCGGGGAAGACGTCGGGAAAATTGCGAACGACTGGAACACTTTCAATTCCTTTGAGGGGGGCGGCATTCAAAGCATTCATCATAAATATCTGTGTTTCAGCATTACGGGTAACTCGGGTGGTGTGGTTAACAATCTCGCCGGAGGGGTGAAAAAGTTGGACAGACTTGGTGCCACAATACAGTGCGGCATCGTGAAATTTCAACCAATCCATTCCCAGAATGAGGTCTATGGTGGAAGACTTCAGGAGGATGGGCGAAGCAAAGAATTCAACTCCTTCGATTTCAATGGTGGTGTTTGGCACAAGCATGGTGGTTCGGCATTGGCCAATCGGGGTGCGAACAACCATCGGTGGTTTCATCGTTTCGTACTTGAAGTTATGCGAAAATGCAAATGCTTCCGACATAAATGAATGCGATGCTCCTGTATCAAATAAAACAGTAGCAGGTACGGAATTAACGAGAAGGGTACCCATCACGGTAGCGGGTTGTTGCTGAGCTTCTTCAACATTGACGTTGTTAGCATGTCCACGAGCATAAGCAGCAGACCCAGTATTATAGTTGGGGGTCCTGTTGTTGCCACGACCATTTCCACGGCCAGCGGGGTGAACTACCAGTTGCTTCTGTTTCTGGGGGCACTCTCTGGAAAAATGCCCAGGTTGGCGGCACGTGAAGCATAATCCATCCTGAGGACGGAGGGGTGTAGCATTGGGTGGTGCAGGCAGAGCTCTTGGCATCTGCGGTGGCGGAAGCAGACGGGGTGCAGCATAAGACGGCCTTGGAGCAGGGACAGCTGAATGGGTCACACTGGTAGGGAGCCAGATACGACGCTTCTGCGTTGCGCCCGAAGATGAGCCAACGTCACGATAACGCTTCAGAGAGTTCTTGTGCTCCACCTGTGCAGTCTCGACGGTGATAGCCTTGTTCACCATGGTGGCGAAGTTGGCGAACTCATGAACGGCAAGAGCGAGCCTGAGGTCTGGGTTGAGGCCACGATGAAACTTCTGCTGCCTGCGAGCATCAGTGGTGATCTCTTCTTCCGCATAGCGAGAGAGGTTGAGGAACTCGCGCTGATAGGCTTCAACAGTCATGTCGCCCTGAGTGAGGTTACGGAATTCTTCCGCCTTACGATCCATGATCCCCTGAGGAATGTAGCGAACGCGGAAGGCAGACTGAAATTCATCCCAAGTGATGACTTCTCCAACTGGCAGTGAACGCTTGTGGGTGCTCCACCACTGAGCAGCGGCGCCTTTCAGATGATAAGACGCAAAGTTCACATAGTCGGCTGGATCGACATTAGCAGACTCCAGCTCGTGAGTGATGTCGCGAAGCCAGTCATCAGCATCCAACGGCTGGACAGTGTTGCGGAACATAGTGGGGTTGAGGCGGGTGAAGTCGTGCAGAGTCACGGTGGCATGCTGATGGTGGTGCCCATTCTGATTCGGCAGGGGGAACTGAGCCATGATATTCTGCATGAACTGACGGTTCATCTCGAACTGCTGCATCATCGCGGCCATGTAATCCGGCGGTGGAGGTGGGTCGTTGGCACCACGGCCACGACCACGACCACGACCAGCCATCCTGCTAGAATTTAACAGGGGTATTTCAGCGATGAAAATTTAACGAGATACCGAAATCAAGCCTGAAGTAAAACGACAACGAAAAGGAGGCGCAGATATATATAGGAGTAGTCATATAAGACATACACATTCACACACAGAGTCAATCGAAAATCGGGCAGCGTAACGTCGTAGAAATTAAGGAAAAAGGACTCACTAGGCGGCGCGCAGACCGCGGTTAGGATTACACGACGCGACATAGATTCCACTATGTCAATCACGCCGCAAGAAAACTGTTGGCCACAGGAGTTAGTGCCGGAGAACGCGCGGCCTGCCCAGAATGAGAATGGAATCCGCGGTCCGGGACCTGGGGTATGACTCCTGCGACACGACTCAATCAATGGGGGGAAGCACCAAAAACGCCGGGTGGAATCAAGAGAACGAGATCCTAATGTCAGCTTTTGTAAAACTTACCAGCAAGGATAAGAGAGCAGATTCCCAGAGCATAGGTAAGGAGAAAAGGATCCTAATACCATAGATATCACACGTAGTGACATCGATGTGGGCCCGTAAGCCAAATGTTAAGTTAGCAAAATAGTTTTTCAAAGTCTAGACTCAACTTCGACCAGGTAGTGGTGGGGTGGCTTCCTACAGGCAGTCGGCTCTGATACCAACTTGTGACGCCCCCAAAATCAGACCGTGTACAGTAATCATACACACAGGGTACACGACTGAGATTAGGGTGCCACGGTGATAATATCACAGCACAACACTAAACACAAAAGGATAAACAAATATGTTACAATAGAGGGGGTCACGCGGACCCGAATACATAAGTCATACAAGCCATAATATCTGAGTACAGACATAGTTAGTCAAGTTTTGCCTTAAGATGGCTAGCACCAATGACATCAGAGATACAGATCGAAAAGGCGAGGCCTCCTGCCTGGGATCCACCGAACTACTCCTGGTCAACGGGGAACTCGACGTCGTAGTAGGCGCCTCCGGGGTACTCCTGCTCCTGGGCTCCAACGTCGGCTGCAGCGGCCGATCAGGCAAAACAGTAAAGGAAATAAAGCAGGTGAGTATCTAGTATACCCGCGAGTCTTACGTCCGCTACTAAGCATTATGCATTGTATCAACGGAAAAAAGAGGCTGTATATAGTGGACTGAAAGACAGAAATCCAGAGCAAGGGTAAGAAGCTAGGCCTATCGAAGACTAGCATCTTCCGACGATGTCTTACAGCATGAGGTAAGAATCAGCCAACAGTTTATATAAAGCATAAAGTAACAATGCAGCAGAAGTTGCTGCAGCATTGTATAATAATAAGTTGTAATAATTAGCAATTCCTCCGAGATCCCCTCCTCGACATCCCCGCGAGGAAGAAAACCCAGAACCATACAGTTTAATAATAATAGTTTCTAGTGGTAAGATCCAGCTTCAGCATAAAGCGTCCTGTTACCGTGGACACGGCTATTCGAATAGATTAATCTTCCCTGCAGGGGTGCACTTGTGTTACGCTACACGCACGGATCTCCAGGGTGGCGGGAACCTTGTTAGGGAACGTTCCACCGAGGCTATCCGACACTTCATAGCCCATCTTTCAAACTCAACAGAGAGGTCATCCGCCGGACTATATCCTATGTACGCGGGGCTTTGGACCCTAACCCCGACGTACTCCTGCACGGTGCGAGGCTGGCCGGTGAAGTTAAATCAAAGCAAATACAAATCACACTGCCGCGGCAAATAAGACAACACCACTTCCCGGCGGAGGCCGCGGTACTGCTGACGTCTGAAGAGTCCTCGAACGACACTACGAAGCAGAGGAGCCCATAACTCGTAATTCCCACGGGTAGGTAGTGCGTACATGGCATATAGCCAACCCAAGACATTCACTGAACCATTTAGCATTTTAATTAACCTGTGTGACAACCGTTATCGTTGCCTCGACTTAACTGACCCGCGGACAACGACAGCAGCCAGGACCACCAGTACATCGGTGCCTGCCCCGTCGTCCCACCAAGTCACTGCGGTTACCAACAAGGTGAACCGTCTCCTTACCTTGTCTCGCGTGTGCTCCTGGAGGAGCTCGACTTTCGTAGTTTGGTAACTCTCGCAGCCAACGACCAGGGGCCAAGCACACCGGTACACTAGTCGTACCCTCCCTGTCGTCCCGTCGCAATACCTCTCGCGGGCACCGTTGGGTCGCCCGACTTCTCACCTGAAGGACAACCGTTTTTCAAGACCCTATGGCGGTAAGACAAAGTCAGCCTCGAGTGGAGTACAAGGATTACTCCTTGATAGCTCACACTTGAGGTGACTAGGCATAACCCAGATAGGGGCCTTAGACGGTGTCTGCTTTGTACCGTACCTGTGCAGTTATAATATTTGTATCCGCGTTCACTCCCCTGAGTGATCACGGCCCTCTATCTAATCCTAGCTAACAACGCGTAGGGCTCACTGCTGAATAATGCATAATAATAATAATAGGCAGCATAGGATAAAGGAGGCACATCAAGGGGCGACAAAAACAGGCTATGCAATTGAATAGGATTGTAACGTAGCAGTAGCAGTAACAATGCCTAGTGCAAGAAATGTACGGAAAGATAGGTGATATCTGGGGAAGAGAATGGCTCTGCATGCCTGGAAGCTCGACGGTAGTAGTAGGGTCGTCGACGAAGTAGTCGTACTCAGCAGTGGTGTAGTCGACGGCAGCAGCGGGGTCTACCGGAGATTAAGGGGGGGGAATAGTAAATACACAGCAAGCATATACAAACAGATGCATGACATGACAGATGAAATGTTAACGGTATTCTAACGCAGTGCAATGCACATTTCTCGGAGCGGAAATTCATCTGAGGATGAACTACCGGCTCCGGATGATTACCGGACAGGGTGACCGGAGGGGGAAGGATCAAGCCGGAGGTGTCGTGGGTACCGGACAAACATAAGGGAGGTGTATCCGTGCTAGTTGATCTATTCCGAGAAACATTCGTGTTCGGAATAAATTCATCCGGGCACTCTAACAGTACCGGACAATTTATCGGCCAGTCGGTCCGGAGGGGGACGGTTCGATGTTCATTGTGTTAGAGGGGTGTGATAGACATACGGATAGCATATTCGTATTCGTTATATTTTTCTGATCAATTTTCATGTATAAAGTTTTTGAATCCGAGTTACGGTTTAAAAGTTATTGAATTTCAAAGATTTAAGTTATTTAAATGATTTTCTGAATTTCTTTTATTATTTATTCAACATTATCCAGAACATTATCCAAAACAGTGCCTGACATGGGGGACGCACATGTCAGCCTCTGTTTATTTATAAAACATTTTATTAAATCAAAAATAGCCTCTAGGCCCACATGTAAGTCACTGGAATTTATTTAAATCTTCTAAATAATTAAAATCTGACAAGGGGGCCCAGTGGTCAGTGACTCCAGTGCTAATTAAATCTGTTTAATAAGTTAAAAGGCCAGGGGCCCACATGTCAGTGACTAAGGGGGGGTTTATATCTCTGTTTAATTTTTAACCGTGGGATTAAGGGGGCAGGCCCACATGGCAGTGACAGAGACCAAAATCATTAGGGCTAATGACCTAGCTGACGACGGGGGTCCACCTGTCAGCCTCACCGGAGTGCTCACCGGAGCCCGTCGCCGGCGAGGTCGACGGCGCACGCGCTACAGGCTAAGGGAGAGGGCGTGGGGTGGCGCCTTCGAACCGGAGGAGCACCGCGGTTCAAATGGTGGCGGCGGCGCGACTTGGGGTCGCCGGAATCGGCGTCGACGACGCGCGAGGCGGCGGACCGTGGGCGGAAGGTGACGTCGGCAAAGTTCTAGCGGGTAGGCTTGGGTTTGAGCTACGTGGTTCGTCTCCTGGTTGTAGTGCGAACAAGATGAAGCGGTTGGCGCGTCAAACGCGTGCTCCAGGCCGCGGGCAGGAGAACGGCGGCGGCGAGGTGGCCACGGCTCTCTTGGTGGATCGAACTACGGGGAACGGGAAGCTAAGGGGAGGCATGGGGGAGGTGCAGGAGCTCACCTCGAATGCAGTGGTGGTGGAAGCGGGCTCGATGGCGTCCCTACGGCGGCGAATTTCCTCTGCGACGTCGCGGCGGCCGGGGTTGGGGAAGTTGATCGTGCGCTCGACGTAGTGGCTCCGGTCTCAATTCCTTGCGCTCGGCGACGAAGACGACGATGTGGAACACGCTGGACAAGGCGGCGTGGCGACGCGAGCTCACTGGCCGCGTGAGCTCACGACCATGGCCACGGCGGCTCCGGTGGGATCTTTCCCCGACGACTGCGAGAAGAGGAGGAGGGGAGAAGGAGGAGGGGCGTGTCCAGGAGGTGCGCGGGGGCTGCCTTATCGCGTCAGAGGCACAGGGGAGGTGGGGGCGGCCGGCAGGCGTCCCAGCCACGGCGACGGGGCAGGTGGCGGAGGGGACGGGGGCAGGTGGGGAAGGGGAAGTGGGCCGGGTGGGCCGTCGCCTTAGGCGAGTTTTAGCATTTTTCCTTTTCTCTTTATTTTAAATTCTGCACTTTCTGTTAGTAATTAATTTAGTGCCTTTTGCATTTTTGTAAAATGTGTTACCTGGTCCATAATTAGTCATATATATTCCTAGGGTGCCACAAAAAGTTTGGGGTCAAAAGAAATATATTTAGTATTTCTTTTAAATAACCGAATGATAATTGGTGCTGTTTTGGCTGGTGTTTGAATTGTTTGAATTTTTTAGAGGCATAATAAAATACCATAACCACATGGGCATGACCCACTGATTATTTGTGATTTAATAAAAGTGGTTGTATAATTTTTGGGCAAGTTTTATTTGCAACATTATTTTTAATATCAACAAAAGGCATTTTCGATTTGATTTGATTTAAATTTGATCATGGCATGATTTAGCAACAGTAATTAGTCCACAGTAAAAGTGATTACTGTTACAGACAACTGAGGGTGTTACAGATGTCGTGATCCACTACGAGGCGGACTTGAAGGTGGCAACCAAACCTTTACAAACAAGGTTGGGGCAAACTCCACAACTTAATTGGAAGTTCCCAACGAAACCACGAAGCTTCACCACAATGGAATGTGGCTTCGAGGTGACCTCTTCCGTCTACGGCACCAAAGCACCCAAGAGTAACCACGGGATTAGTGGGGGGAATCAAATATCCTTTGGTGGAATTGTAGATCGGGGCCTCCTCTTCCAAGCCCTAGAGAATCAACAAGATTTGATGGCTAGGGAGGGAGATCGGGCAAGAATGGAGCTTGGGCATCAATGGAGGTGAGAGCAATAAATGAGGTGAGTCTCAATGGGGAAGAAGACCCCCTTTTATAGGTGCCCTTAAATGCAGCCGTTGGCTGTCCACCAACCACGGTAGTACCGCTTCAGAAGCGGTACTATCGCGCTGCCGTACTACCGTACCGAGAGCGGTACTACCAAGACCCAATGCCGCCCCCACTACCGCAGAGTATAGTGGGAATCCGGTAGTGGATGCGGTACTGGTTCACGGTACTACCGCTCTGAGAGTGGTACTACCGCTCTACGGTACTACCGAGCCCCAGTGCCGCCTCCAATACCGCAAAGTCCAGTGGGAATCCGGTAGTGGATGCGGTACAGGTTCACGGTACTACCGCGGAGCGGTACTACCAAGCCCCAGTGCCACCTCCACTACCGCAGAGTCCAGTGGGAATCCGGTAGTGGATGCGGTACTGGTCCACGGTACTACCGTGGAGCGGTACTACCGCTCCTAGAGCGGTACTACCGCCCTGGCAGAGCCAGGGAGCCACATCCAAGAGTCCCCACACCTCCATGACGCAAAAGGAATATGTGGGTGCAGAAAGTGAGACCGTGTGATGATTCCACCCACTATTTCCAAAGCGGATCCCCTCTTCATAGAACGGTTTTCCTACGACTCAAATAACACAAAAGGAGATCGAAAGAAAAACACCTTCTTCACATTTCGTACACCAAGGGGGTAATAACCATCTTGTGCCAATAATGTCGTTATCTGAAATGCTCATCGCACCCGGTTAGTCCGCAAATGTATTGTCATCAATCACTAAAACCAATCAAGGGAAAACATGCCCTATCAATCTCCCCCTTTTTGGTGTATTGATGACAACACAAGATTTGCACAATAAAAATAGGGAATTTTAAAACAACAAGCCATTAGTTTATAAAATATAGACAGGCTCCCCCTTGATGTGTGCATCATTTTAGATATGCCTCTCGAATGCAAGACACACACATAAGGAGGACACTCCCCCTATATTTTATAAACTAGGCCATACTAAGCTAGACAAAACAAGTATGTGAGCATAAGGATAACATGTCATAACATAGCACCACATAACAAGACAATAAGAGTACGAACATAAGATAGCATATGTCTCACACCATATATCACGGAGGTCTCACAAGATGAACTAAAAACCAAAGCAAATAAACGGAGTTCACAAGTGGAGCAGAGGAGACAAATAAAACACGCTTGTGACTCGCCCAACCCTGAGAAGATGCAAATCGGAATCCTAGACCTCTCTCCCCCTTTGGCATCGAGACGCCAAAAAGGCAGAGAATGACCTAGCGTCCCAAGGTGATGAACTACTCTTCGTCCTAGTCGTAGTCCTCGTCATCGTCAGACTCCTCGGACTCCACTAGTGCTTCTGTGTCATCAGTAGTTGGCTGCTGAGCAGTGGACGAAGGACCAGGAATGTCATCAGTGAGGTCCCACGCACTGAACTGGGAGATCCACCTGTCCTCGGGAGTGATGCTCCGCTCGGACCCACTCGAGACGTGCATGCCCTGCTGTCTGTAGAAAGCCTTCTGCAGTATCATGTTCTTCTTCTCCCTCTTGTGGGCCTCATACAGGCGGTGCTGAACGTCATTCTGAAGGCAAAAGAGCTGCTTCACCTTCCTGGTGAGCTTGGCATCCCATCCAGACTGCTCTGGACCCTGTATAGAAGACAAACCACCAGCACCAAAGCTCGCACCAGAGCGTGTGCGGGGAACACTGCCTCCACCAGCCTCCTGCTCCTCCCGAATTCATCAGACCCGGCAGGAGGAGGGGAACCATGCGTAGGACCATGACCGCCAGCCCAGTTGTCCTTGATGCGCAGCTGAACCTCCTCGTGAGCAGTCAGAGGCCCAATGGGAAGGCGCTCAATAGCAAAGGTAGCTGCCCACGTGATCTCGAAGAGGACCTGAAGATAAGGGCCATAAATGGGAACCTTACGTTCCATCACAGCAGCATGAAGCTCCTCCCACATGATGTCACAGACATCCAAGGTCTGCGAGGTGCCCTTGCACTCCTCACAGAGGAGAAGCATGTCCACCAGATGCCCGTGAACCATGTCCAGATTGCCCACACGGGGAAACAGAGAAGTCCAGAAAATGCGATGCATGATGTCTAAGAACGGGCAAAGGACCACTCTGTACTTCTGCTGTCCCTTGGCATCTATATATGGAATTGACTTCTGATACGGCCCTAGCATGCTCTTGGGCTTGGCAGTTGCTGAAGCATATGGGCTGACACCAACGGGCGCCTCTGACGTAGAGACGGGAATGTGCAAAGCTGTCATGAACTCTCCCCATGTGCATCTGACTTGCTCGTCCTTGCACATCCAAACGATGGTCCGATCAGCGTTACTGGTGAAGTACACAGTAGCAAAGAACTGGGCAAGAAGCTCGACATCGAACCGCTTGTTGAAGGAGATGATGTCCAGAATCCCAAACTGCTCGCAAAGAGCATATGCCTCTCCAAAGTAATCGGGGTGAGCCCGCATGTGCCTCAGCTAGACAGACTTCACGTGTGGAACAAACTTGTTCTTCCTGTGCATCATAACCTTGTGGAACACATCCCTCTGAGTCTTATTCCAGAACTGAGTGCCAACTAACTCTGGGTCTTGCTCTTCACGGTAAGGATTGACACAACGGTAGGCCATGTACTCGGGAAGAGAAAGCTCTGCCACCGGCTTGACCGGTTCCTTCTTCTTGTGAGAAACCTTCTTGAAGTTGCTACTGGGTGGACCCGAGGCCTTGCGCTTGGGATTTCGACGAGAGCCATCACCTGACCAACACCAATAGAGAGAAACGGAAAAACAAACCACATGAGATGCAAAAGCCGGACACAAGTGAACAAGGCAGGTCTGTTGGGGAGGTTTCAGATTGTGGGACCCCGGTAGTACCGCCCGAGGCACGGTACTACCGCCCAGCGGTAGTACCGCTGGCAGTGCGGTAGTACCGCGCAAGCGGTAGTACCGCAGCGGGACCAGCGGTAGTACCACCCTGGAGCAGAGGACACGGATCTGAGATCCGGTACTACCGGGGTTCCAAAAACTCAAACCACTCCAACACATCTACTCCATTCCTATCTAGCAGTCTATCCATATTCTCAAAGTTCCTAGGCATAGCCAAAAACCTAGTGTATCTACAAGTATTGCCCTAGCAACAAAGTTCAACAAAACTGAACCAAAGAAGAAGAGAACGGGGGCAATACCGGTATCCATGGCACCCGGGGGGGATAGGGAATGATCCCACCGGGAGGGGGCGCCGGGGTGGGCGCCGCTGCTGCAGAGGAGAGAAAAACGAAACTGAAAGGGGGAATGGGGAGGAACTCCCCGTACCCCTTCAGTTATAAGATTCCTCGGAACCGCGGTAGTACCGCGAGAGCGGTAGTACCGTGACTGCTGCGGTAGTACCGCTGGCAGCAGAAACTTCCACCAAGGACAACACTGAGGGGGGCTATTGCATCGAGTGTCTTAGGGGGAAGGGCTTAGGATGACTCGAAACACAGCAGCTGGATGGAAAACACTCCGAGACAAAACAACAACGAGAAAATGCAAGATCGAACTCGGAGTGATCAAGATGCAACAAAACAACCTGGACACAAGAAAGAAGCACAAAAGCGAACCAATCCTCCCAACGAGAGGGGCGGTGGCCGAAGCCACCATGTTTGAGATTATTTGGTATGACACCACAAATATGTATCTTGGGTTCATTGCCAATGCTCTTCTTTGAAGCACCGTTGTCACCTTGGGTGACCATGAAGGCTGCCGAACGTGACCATAGTGAAAGAATTTTTTCTCTTTCCGCATAATAGGTGGAGTGGTTACCTATGAATTAAGCAACACTCCCCCTATGTCCATGCCTACATCCAAGCTAGACCTCATGTTGAGATGGGAAGGGTGGGCAAGTCTTCAAACCGCATTACTTGAATCAATGATATTTAGCTCATGCCTTAACTCTCGAAATCTTGTTTCATCTAAAGGCTTGGTGAAGATATCCGCAAGTTGATCTCCGGTGCCCACATATGAAAGGTCAATATCACCCCGCTTCACATGATCTCGAATAAAGTGATGATGAATCTCAATATGCTTCATCTTGCTATGTTGAACGGGGTTGTAAGCAATCTCGATAGCACTTTCATTGTCACATAAAAGAGGCACTTTGTCACAAATGACACCGTAGTCCTTCAAAGTTTGCCTCATCCATAATAATTGTGCACAACAACTTGCGGCGGCAATGTACTCGGCTTCGGTGGTAGAGAGGGAAACACAATTTTGCTTCTGGGATGACCAACTCACCAAAGACCTACCAAGGAATTGGCATCCTCCGGAAGTGGACTTCCTCTCCACTTTGTCTCCCGCCCAATCCGAATCCGTGTACTCGACGAGGTTGAAGCTTGAGCCTTTAGGATACCACAATACAAAGTTTGGGGTATGAACCAAATATCGAAAGATTCTTTTGACAGCCACTACATGACTCTCTTTTGGTGCGGATTGAAATCTTGCACACATGCCCACACTCAACATGATATCCGGCCTAGATGCACAAAGATACAACAAGGAACCAATCATAGAACGATACTCCCTTTGGTCTACCTCTTTACCGTTCGGGTCGAGGTCAAGTTGACACTTGAGTGGCATGGGGGTCTTGACTCCTTTAAGACCATCATACTTGAATCTCTTGAGCATGTCTTGAGTATATTTGGCTTGATTAATTAAAGTTCCTCTTAACAATTGCTTGACTTCAAAATCGACAAAGAACTCCAACTCTCCCATCATAGACATCTCAAACTTGTTGGTCATTAGCTTAGTAAACTCCTCATTAAAAGATTTGTTAATCGAGCCAAAGATAATATCATCAACATATAGTTGGCATATGAACAATTTCCCACCAACCCTCTTGGTAAAAAGAGTGGGATCGACTTGCCCAATTTCAAACCCATAATCAACTAAGAACTCGGTAAGGTGCTCATACCAAGCGCGTGGTGCTTGCTTAAGGCCATAGAGCGCCTTGTAGAGTTTATAGACATGATTGGGGAAATTGTGGTCCTCGAACCCGGGGGTTGCTTGACATATACCAACTCATTAATGGTACCATTAAGAAAAGCACTCTTCACATCCATTTGATATAACTTGAAGTTGTGATGAGAGTCATAAGCAAGAGTAATATGAATGGACTCAAGACGAGCCACGGGGGCAAAAGTTTCACCAAAGTCAATACCTTCGACTTGGGAAAATCCTTGAGCCACCAACCTTGCCTTGTTCCGGATGACAATACCAAGTGCATCTTGCTTGTTCTTGAAAATCCACTTGGTCCCAATAACATTATGATCACCTTTGGGTCTCTCCACTAATGTCCACACCTTGTTGCGCTTGAAGTTATTGAGTTCATCATGCATGGCCTCAAGTCAATCCGGATCTTCAAGCGCCTCACCTACCTTTTGGGGTTCAACACAAGAAACAAATGCATTATGGGCACAAAAGTTTCTCAATTGACTACGAGTTGTTACCCCCTTTTGGATGCTTCCGAGCACTTGATCCACCGAAAGATCTTGTGATTTTAACCGGGATGCAATCTTGAGTGCTCGGCGAACTCTCTCTTCTTCCAAGGTATCTTGAGAGGGAGCTAGAGGGCCATCGGAAGAAGGAGCATCCTCAAGGACTTGCTCATCATCTTGAGCTTGCCCTTGAAAGAGAACATGATCTTGGTCATCATTTGGTGCACCACCATCTTCAATGATTTGATCTTGACCTTGATCTTGTTCGGGCGAGAGAGGGCCTTCGTCTTGTTCTTGGTTTGCTTGTGAATCTTGAGGAGGTGATGGCTCCACGAGCGTAGAGCATTGTCCTTCTCCTTCCACCACAAGGGGTTCCTCAATGGGTAGGAAATGACCCACACCCATTCTTCTTATGGCTTGAGGAGGAATTTCATCACCTACAACATTAAGATCACCTTGCCCCACTTGAGAGCCATTATGCTCATCGAACTCCACGTTGCTAGATTCTTCAACAAGTCCGAAAGACTTGTTGTAGACTCTATAGGCGTGAGAGTTTGAAGCATAACCAACAAATATGCCCTCATTTGTCTTAGACTCAAACTTAGACAAACGAGCACCTTTCTTAAGAATGAAACACTTACACCCGAAGACCCGAAAATACTTGATGTTGGGCTTCTTCCCGTTGATGATTTCATACGGAGTTTTGTTCAAGATCTTGCGGAGATAAACACGGTTGGTTGCATGACAAGCAGTGTTGATGGCCTCTGCCCAAAAGTTGTATGGACTCTTGAACTCCGCCATCATTGTTCTTGCTGCATCAATCAGAGTGCGGTTCTTCCTCTCCGCAACACCATTTTGTTGAGGGGTATAAGCAGCGGAATATTGATGTTTGATCCCCTCGTCTCCAAGGAATTCATCCAAGGTGTAGTTCTTGAACTCGGTGCCGTTGTCACTCCTAATTGCCAAAATCTTTGAATTGTGTTGACGTTGAGCTTCATTGGCAAACTCGATGACAGTTTGTTGGGTCTCACTTTTCTTCTTGAAGAAATAAACCCATGTATATCTTGAATAATCATCGACAATAACTAAGAAATACTTCTTCCCGCCAAGACTATCATATGAGGGAGGCCCAAATAGATCCATGTGAAGGAGCTGTTGGGATACGGGGCAGAAAACACAAATTTTTCATACCTACGGTACCCGAACCCAAGATCTATGCTATGGCGATGTAAAGTAACGGAGGGAATCGGTGTTCATACCTTTGAAGACCGAAAGAGGGAAACGTTCTTGCGAACGTGGCTGGCGTAGACTCAGAACTACGACCTCCCTGTCGTGTAGAAGACCACCACCGGCGAGGATGACTCCCGGTAAACCTCCAGCGACGAAGTAGCACCACAGGTGTAGTGCCTCGAAGAGATTATACACGTACGGTACAATCGATGTTCCTCCCGGGCCCCGAACCAGGCGAGCAGCGGAAGAAAGACGACTACGGATCCTGACTCCAGCAGAACGACGGCCTGCCTTATGGTGGAGAACTCCAATCCAGGTGCAGACTCCAAACAAGGGGAGTCCACTTCCGGGAAGGAGAAGGAGGAAGAAGGAGATATTGGTGTGTTGGAAAAAGGGGGGCTACCCCTCCTTATATAGGCCAAGGGGGGTGTGATCCTCCTCCCCTCCCCCATGTGGGACTAAACTCCCAAGGGGGGGAGTGCGCTGGCCATAGGGGGGATGGGCCCCACCCTTGGCGCCAAGCCCAAGGGGGGAGACCCCCTCCTCCCTTAATGGGCCACATGGGCCCATATAGCCTTTTTCCCATTTTTAATTTATTTAATATGTTTTAAATGTTTAATTCAGATAATTAAATAATAAAACATTATTAAATCAATTAAACTTTATTTTGAACTATTCAAAATGTCCGGAAACCATTCCGTCCTCCTCCGGAACTATTCCGGTGATTTCTCCTATTTCACCGATAGATCCCATAACTGTCCTATGCATCGATTGCCCTTAAGTGTAACACCCTAACGGTCCGGGAAACAGCAGACATGGTCGAGACTCTTCTCATTGACCAATGACTAGTCAGTTGGACCTGGTTACAATCCTTGACAGCCCCTGCGCTTCCATCGAATGAACTTCGATCGCTTTTGGAAACCGTTAACGATACGACGTAATCCCTTTGTGCTGCGGTACTTTTTTTGTCCGAGGTTTGATTGTCGGTATCCTACATACCGTGTTCACATCTTGTTCACAACAAACAACTTCTCTCGTCCATGATCATTGCATCTCTTGTGACCTAGTCACGTCCTTGCAAGGTGTTGATGCAATATCACCGAGTGGGCCCATAGTACCTGTCCTGTCACAAGGACTGACAAATCCCACTCTGATCTATTAACATACTCATCAACCATCTATTTCGGAATACCCAAAGTGCACCGTTATAGCCAGCATATTTCAATCAGGCGGTGGGATACAAATCAAAGTCTCCTCATAGATGATAATTATGTATGATCATTACGGTCTAAGGACTAAGCCACACGTTACAAAGTCATAGCAACGCTGAACTATGTGACTCGATCACATTGCAATACTTTAGGTGGGTGTATGTCCATCACATCATTCCCCTTAACGATATGACCTCATTGTCAACGGACTTAAGTGTCGCCATGATCAGGAAAGCTTGATCAACCAATTGCCCAATGAGATAGTTTACCCGAGTTAAACTACGGACCATGTTTTATACTACACATGTATTAGTATTTCCAAGTAATACAGTTATAGCACAGTATAAAACGTATTATGAACAAAACGGATATGTGACAAATATCTTTATTAATTTGTCTCTAGGGCACATATCCAACAGTCTCCCACTTGCACTAGTGTCAGAACCCCAACTAGGGTAAGTGCTAGGGTTTGTTTGATCCTTTTTCATCATGCAAAATTCAAAAGAAATTCAAAAATGGGGAAGCAAAAAGCCCTGAGAATTTAAATAAATGGCCAGATAAAAATCTTTTTCCAAAAATCATTTGAATGCTTGGAAAATTCCTATAAATGATGCTGATCATTTCAAAAGAGGTTTGGGGATTTTCCCATGCCCATGGAATATTCAAAAATTCAAAAGGTGCATTGGAAATTAAATTAAACTCCAATTTAAATTTAAATTAAAATTGTTTGAATTTCAAAAGTCACCAAAACTTATGAGTGGCTAGCTATCTATGTTATAAGCCCACATAAAAGTTTTCATGATTTTTTAAAAATGCTCTACTATATTTTTATTTGCGGCAGAACAAATTAAAAGAAAAGAAATTCAAAAGAAAAAGGAAAGGAAGAAGTCCCCTGTCCTTCTGGCGCATTTGGCCCAGCCTGGCCAGCAAGCCGGCCCAGCCCACCAGGGGCAGGGTTGTCTTCTACCCCGCGCCAGGCAGGCTGGGAGCTGCGTGGAGGCCATGCCACGGCAGCCGGCCACCTCTTGCTTCCCCCTGGCCTCCTAACCCTCCCCGTGGATGCCTTGAGGCCGTCCTGATCCTTTCCCCCTCCTCTGGCCGTTCTTCCCCTCCTCCCCATCGAGATCCCGCGGCCACCCGAGCGTTCGACCTCGCCGCGCCGCCGCACAGACGTGGCCAACGGCCCCCTCCCGGCAAGCCGTCGTGTCCACGAGGTCCCTCGTCGTCGACTTCATCTAGCAGGCCGCCGAATCGAACTTGATTCCCACCGAAGACGACGCAAGTTTCCTAGAGCTCCCGCCGGCCACCGAGGAACTCCGGCGAGCAATACGCTGCCTCCGGTGCCTCCCCGTCGTAGCCGTCAACACCATACGCTCCAGGATGATCTCGCGCCCGTTTCCCCTCTCTCCCAGCTCCTCCCCGTCCATCGTAGCACTGCGCCACCAAACTCGAACCACGGCCGCCGCGCCATGTGGACGCCGGCGAGGCTCCGGCCACCCCCTTGCCTCCCCGTGGGCAGCATCAGACGAGGACGAGCACGAGGAGCGTGCTGGTGGTCTCCCCGTGCTCTTCCATGGACGGAGACGCTGACAGCCGTGTGCGCCGCCGTGCGGTTTGGTCACCGACGGCTAACCGCCGGCGGGCCGGTTTAATTAGCGTTAATCAACTCTTAACCCCCCCCCCCCAGTGCCACAGACAGGTGGGCCCCAGGCCACCTCTAACCCGCTAACTTAACTAAACAGAGAGGGGTTAAGCCCCTCTCCCACTGACAGGGCTGGCCCACTGGCCAGAGCCCTTGTGACGTCACCCCTGCGTCACTGCTGACGCAGTAAATGGAAAAACATTTAAAATAATTACAGAAAAGGCTGAAAATTGAATAAACTTCCAAAAATCATAGAAAATTCATATTAACTCCAAATTAAACATATCATATATGAAAAATTATCAGAAAAATACAAGGATTAAGAATATGCAATCTATTTTCATGTTTCACCATTTTAAAATGGGTGAACAGTGCAAAACATCCATATGGCTTTATTTCAAATTCAAATTTGAAGCACATTTGCAAATGACTTTGCATTTGACTTCTTTTAAATGGAATTGTACCCACATTGTGACCAAGAACATCACCATTTCAATATTGATCATGTGTTTGAGCATTGCAAATAAATTTATACTTTGTTTGATTGTTTGCTCGATAGACGTGCAACCGGAACCGGAGGCCACCCCCTTCATTGAAGACCCCGATATCGAACCTCGTCAGCAAGGCAAGCAAAACCCCATTGGTCATGTCTATAAAATCCTACTTCCCTCTCAGTCTCGCTTATGCATGTTTAGGAGATCATCGAGGCACGTTCTTCCGCATAGTGGAACCCATTCCGATGCATGACCTATCATTTTTGCCACCGTATTAAGCAAACCACAATCCTAGCAGATTTAGGAGTTGATTGATGAGCATGTGGCCCCTACAACTATTACTGCTTATTGCTGCTTAGGGATACAATGAGGATGTTATGTTTGTGAGTCGGGATGGAATGAACACAGTGATGCTGATGATAAACGTGTTGGTGAATCCACCCTAAACAAAGGTGAACGATGAGAGGCTGTGTAGGAGTACACAGTGGGTTGTCTCGTTGAACACTGCCCTAGGCCCCGAGTTCCTGTTTTGTGATCCAAGACAAAGAGTATGACCACATTTAGGGTTTTATGGGAGCCCCGTTTGGCCTCTTTACGTACCCGATCCAGTCCAGGAGTCACACTAGATTCGGGCTTTCCATTTGATTTATGTATAGATATGTGGGTGGACCTGTGAGGCAGTGAAACCATCTGTCAAAGGTGGCGTCTCGGTCCCTTACATTATCTGAGTCCGTTTCGTGGAACCGGCCGGACTCTCGAGCGGTGACAAACTCAGGTAGTCGACTCCTGGATTAGAGAAGGTGATGTGAGGATAGTGCCTTGGTTTCATCCACGTCCGACATCCGCTTGAAGGGTGACAAGAACGAGGCGATAAGTGATGACACGCGTGTGAAGATGTACACCCCTGCAGGGTTAATGAACTATTCGAATAGCCGTGTCCGCGGTTATGGACTACTTGGAAACCTCTACTTGTTCATAGACAACTTGAACTGGATACTTCTAAAACTCGCAAGATAAGCGTGAGTGCTATGGTGTGCCTCCTCGTGGGGAAGTCGAGGAAGTAACCATAGTGGTGTATTGATTGGAGATGTAGTGGACTCGTGTACGCTTCTTACCTCAAGTATGGTATTCGTAGTTCAGGACTAGCCAAGTCAAAGCTGGCACTTCTGCATGATTGAACCCCACCTCCTTTACCTTGTTACTTGAGCATGAGTAGTATAGATCTGATGTAAGTCTTGCTGAGTACGACTTTGTACTCACGTTTGCTTATTCTATGTTTTAGATGAGAACCCGGACCCCGATGGAGTCACCTTCGTGAAGCTCGACGTTGACTAAGTTAGTATAGTCCCAGACAGCAGTCTGGTCCCTCGTGGAAGGGCATGTTTGTTGTACAAGGCTTCTCTAATCCATTTGTTAAACTTGTCTGTACTCAGACCTAATTTGCTTCCGTTGTATGATGTAATGTTGATCACAGACATGTGATCTTTGTATGCTCTATGTGTATATCTATAAAGAGTACTTTGTAGAGTTATGTGATGATACCTGTTGTTCATACTAGGCATGTGTGCTGCGTGTATGTTTATAACATGCATGTCTTAGTATGGGTTTTCGAGACCTTAGTTGTGATCTGGCTGGCGGTCTTTTATACACCAAGTGGCCCTTAGATGTGCGCAGCTTGGGGCATCGCGATGCGATTGTTCGTGACTCTGTCACGTGCACACTTTATGGTATGATCGAGCCCGCCCTAGACCCCGACTAAGTGATCGGGCTGGAGTAAGTATATGTAAGAGTTAGGATTCAATCGATAACATGGTTGAGGCGACTTGTCTATGAGTATGGGATTCACCACCCATAAGCATTTAGACTTGTGAGCGTACGATGAGGACCCATCTCAGTTGATCATCCGGCCTGAATGGGATGCCCCTCACGTTCGATGCTTACCGAGAACGTTCTGTGCTTGGCCTTGTCTGCTTAGACAAGTGGGTACGGTTCTCGGCTCTCCATGTGATTGCATCGTGACTGGAATTACATACGCTAACCCCGGGTCCCGACAACTAGAGTACAAATTACACTAGTTTACATCAGGTATGTATCTAACACCAATAGTCTCTCGGTGTTCTTCAAACTTGCCCTGTGGAAGAGGTTTAGTCATCGGGCCTGCTGCGTTCAGATCCGTATGTATCTTGTGAATCCTAGTGTGTCCATCCCTGACGTAGTCTCACGTCACATGGAACTTTCGGAGGATGTGCTTGGTTTTAGAGTGAGTTCTTGTCTCCTTCGCGTTAGCAATGGCACCCGTGTTGTCGCAGAAGATTCCCACGGGGTCAGTGCAACTGGGAAAGACGCCAAGCTCGATCACGAACTTCTTCAGCCACAGCGCCTCGTTTGACGCTTTGCAAGCGGCAATATACTCCGACTCCATTGTAGATTGAGCGACGACTGACTGTTTGCCGCTCCTCCAGCTAATTGCGCCACCGTTCAACATGAAAACATATCCCGTCTGGGATTTCGAGTCATCTAGATCTGAGCCGAGGCTTGCGTCAATGTAACCTTTTACGGTGAGCTCCTCATCAACTCCTCCATAAACGAGAAAGAGATCCTTGGTTCTTCTTAAGTACTTAAGGATGTTCTTTACTGCTGTCCAGTGAGCCATTCCCGGGTTACTCTGGTAGCGATTAGTCATACTAATGGCCAGCGCTAAATCCGGTCTAGTACATAACATAGCATACATGAGAGAACCTATGGCTGAGGCATAGGGTTTTGAGGACATCTCCTCCTTCTCTTTTGCTGTGGTTGGGCATTGAGTCACGCTTAATTTGACACCTTTTATAACTGGCAAGAGACCTCTCTTGGAGTCATCCATTTTGAACCTTTTCAATATCTTGTCAATATAAGTGTTCTGACTCAAGGCCAACCGTCGATTAGGTCTGTCTCTATAGATCTTAATCCCTAATATGTACGCAGCTTCACCTAGGTCCTTCATGGAAAATTTTCCATTCAGATATTCCTTCACTTCCTCTAAGAATTTCTTATCGTTCCCTATTAGTAATATGTCATCTACATATAACACAAGGAATGCTACAGAGCTCCCACTCAGTTTCTTATAGACACAGAACTCTTCGACGTTTTGGACAAATCCAAAAGCTTTAATGACCTCATCAAATCGAAGATTCTAGCTCCGAGATGCTTGCTTCAACCCATAGATGGACCGTTGAAGCTTGCACACCTTACCAGCGTTCCTTGGATCGACAAACCCCTCTGGTTGCATCATATACAACTCTTCCTCAATGTTGTCATTTAGGAATGCAGTTTTCACATCCATCTGCCATATCTCGTAATCATGATATGCAGCTATTGCTAGTAGGATCCGAATAGACTTTATCATCGCTACAGGAGAGAATGTCTCCTCGTAGTCAACTCCTTGAATTTGTCGGAAACCCTTCGCGACAAGTCGAGCTTTGTAGACAGATACGTTTCCGTCTGCGTCAGTCTTTTTCTTGAAAATCCATTTATTCTCGACGGCCTTGCGGTCCCCGGGAATATCCACCAAAGTCCATACTTTGTTGGTGTACATGGAGTCTATTTCGGATTTCATGGCTTCAAGCCATTTCTCGGACTCGGGTCCCTCCATTGCTTCTTTGTAACTTGTAGGTTCATCCGACTCATCAGCCGAGATTGCATTCACAAGCTGTCCGTAAAACTCAGTAGGTTGACGGACTCTTGATGACCTACGGGGCATAAAAGGTTCCTCTTCATTCTTATCACGATCATCATCAATGTCATGATCGTTATGAATGTTGTTCTGGCCATTCTCTTCAGCTCCCACTGTGGAAGATGGTTCCAGAACAATTTCCGTAGCCGTTTCTTCCAATTGGAGTGATTGGTCAGTCACTTCATCGAGGTCTATTTTCCTCCCACTCAACTCTTTCGCGAGAAACTCCTTCTCAAGAAAGTGTCCCGTCTTGGCAACAAACGTTTTGCTGTCAGACTTGTTGTAGAAGGTGTATCCACAAGTTTCCTTGGGATAGCCCACAAAGATGCACTTATCCGCCTTGGACTCAAGTTTGTCAGGCTGTAGTTTCCTAACATAAGCCTCACAACCCCAAATCTTCAGGTGAGACAACTTAGGTTTTGTGCCATGCCATTCTTCAAATGGTGTTGTCTTTACGGATTTGGATGGTGCCCTATTAAGAATATGAATGGCAGTTTCTAATGCATACCCCCAGAATGACACAGGCAAATCAGTATGAGACATCATCGATCATACGCTATCCAATAGGGTTCGATTACGTCGCTCAGCCACACCGTTTCTCTGAGGTGTGCCTGCCGGCGTAAGCTGTGGTACTATGCCACAAGACTTCAGATGATTGCCAAACTCGTGACTCAAATACTCGCCACCTCGATCCGATCGAAGGTGCTTGATTTTCTTTCCGAGTTGATTTTCGACCTCATTCTGAAATTCCTTGAACTTTTCAAAGGTTTCAGACTTGTGCTTCGTCAAGTAAATATACCCATATCTACTCAAGTCATCAGTAAAGGTCACGAAGTAACGAAGACCATTGCGAGTGGGGATGTTCATGGGTCCACATACATCCGAGTGTATGATCCCCAATAAGACATCCGCACGCTCCATTATGCCATTGAATGGAGTCCTTGTCATTTTTCCCATGAGGCATTGTTCACATGTATCAAGGGATCCAAAATCTAATGACTCAAGAAGTCCATCCTTATGGAGCTTCTTCATGCGTTTTATACCAATATGACCAAGTCGGCAATGCCACATCATCATGTGATCTTCATCATTCTTCAATCTTTTGGCCTCAATATTGTTAATGTGACACACGTCACCATCGAGATCATGTACGAATAAACCATGCAACTCCGGTGCGTGAACATAAAACATTTCATCCTTATAAATCGAACAACCAATTGTATCAGACTTAAAAGAATAGCGGTCTCACTTCAAGCAAGAGCCACTAACGATGTTCACACTCAACGCGGGTACATAGTAGCAATTATTCAGAACTAAAACCAATCCCGAAGGGAGACTAAGATGCTTCGTGCCGACCGCCAAGACTTCAATCTGACAGCCATTCCCCACGCGCATCATCACTTCATCTTTGAGCAAGCGTCTCCTATTCCTTAGTCCCTGAATGGAATTAGAAATATGAGCGACAGATCCTGTATCAAATATCCAGGATGTGTTCCCGGCGCTTGTCAAGAGAAGATCAACAATATGTATATCAAATATACCTTCGTCTCTCTTGGCGACCTTGCCAGCCTTATTGTCCTTTAGGTACTTGGGACAGTTGCGTTTCCAGTGACCTTCACCCTTGCAATAGAAGCACTCCACTCCGGGTTTAGGCTTGGGTGCCTTGGGAGGAGCGGCAACTGACTTGCCATCCCTCTTGGGGCCACCTCTCTTGGCCTTCTCCCACCTGCTTTACTTCTTGAAGTCAGTGGTCTTGTTGACCATGAAGACGGCGTGCTCCTTCTTGATCTCAACCTCGGCGCTTTTCAGCATGGCGAACAACTCAGAAGGGGTTTTGTTCATCCCCTGCATGTTGTAGTTCAGCACAAAGCCTTTGTAGCTAGGGGGAAGCGACTGCAACACCCTATCAACAGCAAGTTCATCTGGAATCTGGCATTCCAGAGCATTCAAGCGCTGAACGTAGCCAGACATTTTGACTACGTGCTCACTCACGCTGCCGTGCTCGTCCATCTTTGCTGAGAAGAAGGCTTTAGAAGCCTCGTACCATTCAGCCCTGGCTTGAGGTGCGAAGAACGCCTTGAGGTCGGTGATAATCTCATATGCACCCATCCTCTCAAAGCGTTTCTGCAGCTCAGCCTCCATGGAGTAGAGCATGCCACTCTGGACAAGGTTGTAATCATCAGTCCTGGAGAGATAGACATTCTTCTCGTCCTGACTGGCATCATCTGCTGGTGCGTCACCTAACGCGTCCTCTAGTACGTATGTCATATTGAGGGGAACGAGGAGAATCCTCAGGGTGCGGAACCAGTTGGTGAAGTTTGTCCCATCTGTTTTTAGCTTATCTTTCTCTAGGAATGATCCTAAGTTGAACGAGGGGCGAGGTGCTGCCATCTACAAGGTTGATTCACAAGGATACATATTTAGACTTTTGTTCATAATGTGGAGTTTCAATTTAATCTCAAAATTCTAGAAAGCTCCCACTTAGATAAACACCTCTCAATTGAACTAAGTGATTACACAATCCCAGCCCCCATACCTCCCCCGATCGTCACGGCCATCAGTATGCGAACCAGGTAGGCCTCTGAGCCAATCACATCAGGCATGTGACTCGTGCTCGACCTTTCGGTCTCCTGTGTTCCAGGCCCGCATCTACATATGTCAAGCCTGCCAATCGAACCTTGATGTTAGCTGTTCAACAAGGCCATATCTGCATATGCCAGGCTTGCCGAACCCAACCTCATGCGAACTCAGTTTAATATGTAGGACAACTCCGGTATGTACGGAGCATCAAGCCATATGGGAGAACCTTCCAGGCGGTGCCCACCAAGGGAGAACACAATGTTGGTATTGTGAGAGATGGTCCTGTTTCGTGCTACCGTCGATATATCTAGCATACTAGCATAAAACAGGAAGTAAAACTGTAAATCATACAACCTATGATCCCCCTTCATGCAAAGCAAAGTTAAACGCCTTTCTACTTTAGCTTGTGCAAGTTTTACGTGGCTGCGAGGGGTTTCAAGAGAGAGAACCGTTTCTATCCTGCGAAAAACATGCCACAACACTGTCTTCCATCCGTCTCTATTACACCCCTGTCGGGGCCCTCCATTGCAAACATCTTCGCATCGCTAATGCAGAGAGACAGACACCCCCCCAGCCACTTTATATGGTACAAGCCATATGTCAAGCGTGGAACCAGTCTCGCGTAAACGCGTAAGGTCGGCCGGGGGCCGCTTCATCAAACATTGCCGCAATGCTAAATGAGTACACGTGGGAGGGTAACGAATGAAGATTCGATGCCCACATCCTAGATGTGTTCTACCCGTACAATACATCTGCGCATAGCTAGCTCTGATACCACTGTTGGGATATGGGGCAGAAAACACAAATTTTTCATACCTACGGTACCCGAACCCAAGATCTATGCTATGGCGATGTAAAGTAACGGAGGGAATCGGTGTTCATACCTTTGAAGACTGAAAGAGGGAAACGTTCTTGCGAACGTGGCTGGCGTAGACTCAGAACTACGACCTCCCTGTCGTGTAGAAGACCACCACCGGCGAGGATGACTCCCGGTAAACCTCCAGCGACGAAGTAGCACCACAGGTGTAGTGCCTCGAAGAGATTATACACGTACGGTACAATCGATGTTCCTCCCGGGCCCCGAACCAGGCGAGCAGCGGAAGAAAGACGACTATGGATCCTGACTCCAGCAGAACGACGGCCTGCCTTATGGTGGAGAACTCCAATCCAGGTGCAGACTCCAAACAAGGGGAGTCCACTTCCGGGAAGGAGAAGGAGGAAGAAGGAGATATTGGTGTGTTGGAAAAAGGGGGGCTACCCCTCCTTATATTGGCCAAGGGGGGTGTGATCCTCCTCCCCTCCCCCATGTGGGACTAAACTCCCAAGGGGGGGAGTGCGTCGGCCATAGGGGGATGGGCCCCACCCTTGGCGCCAAGCCCAAGGGGGGAGACCCCCTCCTCCCTTAATGGGCCCCATGGGCCCATATAGCCTTTTCCCCATTTTTTTAATTTATTTAATATGTTTTAAATATTTAATTCAGATAATTAAATAATAAAACATTATTAAATCAATTAAACTTTATTTTAAACTATTCAAAATGTCCGGAAACCATTCCGTCCTCCTCCGGAACTATTCCGGTGATTTCTCCTATTTCACCGATTGATCTCGTAACTGTCCTATGCATCGATTGCCCTTAAGTGTAACACCCTAACGGTCCGGGAAACAACATACATGGTCGATACTCTTCTCATTGACCAATGACTAGTCAGTTGGACCTGGTTACAATCCTTGACAGCCCCTACGCTTCCATCGAATGAACTTCGATCACTTTTGGAAACCGTCAACGATACGACGTAATCCCTTTGTGCTGCGGTACTTTGTTTGTCCGAGGTTTGATCGTCGGTATCCTACATACCGTGTTCACATCTCGTTCACAACAAACAACTTCTCTCGTCCATGATCATTGCATCTCTTGTGACCTAGTCACGTCCTTGCAAGGTGTTGATGCAATATCACCGAGTGGACCCATAGTACCTGTCCTGTCACAAGGACTGACAAATCCCGCTCTGATCTATTAACATACTCATCAACCATCTATTTCGGAATACCCAAAGTGCACCGTTATAGCCAGCATATTTCAGTCAGGCGGTGGGATACAAATCAAAGTCTCCTCATAGATGATAATTATGTATGATCATTACGGTCTAAGGACTAAGCCATACGTTACAAAGTCATAGCAACGCTGAACTATGTGACTCGATCACATTGCAATACTTTAGGTGGGTGTATGTCCATCACATCATTCCCCTTAATGATATGACCTCATTGTCAATGGACTTAAGTGTCTCCATGATCAGGAAAGCTTGATCAATCAATTGCCCAATGAGATAGTTTACCCGAGTTAAACTACGGACCATGTTTTATACTACACCTGTATTAGTATGTCCAAGTAATACAGTTATAGCACAGTATAAAACGTATTATGAACAAAACAGATATGTGACAAATATGTTTATTAATTTGTCTCTAGGGCACATATCCAACAGGAGCTCCAAAGGCCTCTTGGTGGAGATGATATTCTTGATGGGGTGTTTCTTCTCGTGAAGTTTCCCTTCAATGCATGCCCTACAAGCACGATCTTTGGCAAAGCTAACATTTGTTAGTCCAATGACATGCTCACCCTTGAGAAGTGTTTGCAAAGACATCATATTGACATGGGCTAGTCGGCGGTGCCAAAGCCATCCCACATCAAGTTTAGCCATTAGACACATGGCGGTTTTAGTGGGGACTTTTGAGAAGTCCACCACGTACATACCGTCCTCCACGTGTCCAACAAAGGCTACTTTAAGAGTTTTACTCCACATTAGGGTGACCATGTCTTTATCTAAGAAAGTACAAAGTCCCATCATGGCAAGTTGACGAACGGAAAGTAAATTAAAGGCACAAGTCTCAACTAGCAATACTTTCTCAATGGACGAGTCCGGAGAAATTATTACTTTGCCAAGACCTAATACCTTTGACGTGTTTGCATCTCCAAATTGGACACGGGTGGTTCTAGATGGTCCGAAATCAATGTCCACCAACATGTCCTTGCTTCCGGTCATATGACTTGTAGCCCCGCTATCAAGTATCCATGAACCACCACCGGAAGACGCCACCTACATGAGATCAATGCTTGGATTTAGCTACCCATTCATGAATGGGTCCTCTCGCGTTAGTAACAAGGGTCTTAGGCACCCAAATGGACCATGCAATATACTCATCAAAGGAACCAACAAATTTGGCATAAACATGCCCATCATTAGTGCAACAAAGAACATAAGAGGGGTTAGTTGGTCCGGCAAAGTCATTGGGAGTGGTATCACCCCTCTTGGTCATTTCACCCTCAATGGCCTTTGCCACTTTTTCTTGAGGCTTCTCGCCTTCTTTCACAAATGTGACTTCCTTTGAAGGAGGAGATGCCTTGCTTTTCTTCTTTTTGTTCTTCCTCTTCTTGTTCTTCCTCTTTGATGAACTTGTACCAAAACCAATGCCTTCCTTGCCAATGACCTCCTTTTGAGAACTCAAGAGATCATTAAGGTTCTTTTCTCCTTGAATGCACGAGACAAGTCCCTTCTCAAGTTGTGCCTTCAACCTAGTGTTTTCCTCAATGAGAGGAGCATGCTCACAACAAGAGTTAGAGGAACTAGGTTTCTCTACCACAATAATAGGAGAAAAGGTAGTAATTTCTTTAGTGAGTTGCATACTTGTTTCATCATGAGCCTTCTTGAGAGCCATGAGTTCGTGTTTTAAGGACTTGTGGTCCTTTTCGACTTTCTCATGATCCACAAGAAGTCTTTCATGAGCCTCAACAAGTTCATCATTTTTAGTCTTGAGATCACAAGCAATAGCATTATAATGTTTAAGGTCAAGTTTTAGCTTAGAGATATCAATAGCATATGTCTCATCAAGAGACAACTTAAGCTCACGCTCTTCTTTGAGAGAATGAGATAGCTCCCCTATCTCATCCGCATAGTCGCGACTATGACCTTGCAACTCGATGATAGTCTCATCAAGTTGATCAATGTGAGCATGTGCTTCGCCTAGTTGTTCCAAGAGAGCCACAAAATGTCCCTTTGCAACACCTTTGAGCTTGGACATGAATAGTTCGAATTCATTCTCCTCATGTGCTTTGGGCTCCTCATTTTCCTCCACACAATCCAACAGTGAGGGGTTAGTGGGAGTAAACGGTTTAGAGTGAGGAGTTACCGAGGTAGTCTTGGCCATAAGACACTTGTGGACGATGTGAGGGTTCTCGTTGGGGGAGTTGAAGAGAGACGTTGATGAGGGGGATTCAATGGCGATGGAAACGGTGGCGGTTGCCACAATCTCACCACTTTCTTCATCATCCTCATCATCGGAATAGTATTCTTCTTGAGCCAGCAACACACGTTGTGGCTTCTTCTTCACAAAGGTATTGACCAATGGTGGCTTGTTCTTGTCCTTACGGATGAGCTTTCCCCCGTGGTCTTCTCTCTTATCATACGGACAATCCGCAACAAAGTGACTCATATTGCCACAATTGAAGCAAGTTCTTATTCTTTGGCCCTTTGGCTTGAAGCTACTTGTGTTGGACTTGAAGTTCTTCTTGTTGCCCCAAAATTTTCTTGAGGCTAGAGCCATGTGCTCGTTGTAAGCATACTTGGTGTCTTCCGGGCCCACATCCTCTTCATCTTCATCTTCCTCAACTTGAACCTCCTTGGCCTTCAAGGCAAGAGATGGCATCTTGGAGCCGCTTTGGCGAGCCAATTTTAACTCGGCCGTGGAGTCCAAGATTTCCATGGCAACGAATTCATCCAAGACTTGGTTTGAACTCAACTCGCAAAAGTCGGGCCTTTGACGAATGACTTTGGTGATATGCTTCTTGTGTAGGAGCATAGCCGTGATGAACTTTCTCTTTATCCATCCGTCATCGGTGTCCATGCTCCCATGGTCCGTCATGGAGTTTGCGAGAGCCACCAACCTTTGATGAACATCCTCGGAAGACTCCCCTTCATTCCGGACAAAGTGATCGGCTTGATCTTGAATCTTGTCAAACTTTGAGCACCATATGCTAGTGCTTCCCATGGGAGTCCTCTCGAGAATATCCCACATCTCTTTGGCCGTTTCACACTTTAGGACAAGATTGTATTGCTCTTCCTTCAACCCATTTCCTATCACGAGCATAGCATGACTGTTGATGGAGTTGTCCCGATATTCTCTTGGGGTCATGTTGTGGCGGTCACGAGGAGTAAATCCCTCTTCAAAAATGCGCCAAAGTTCCACGGAGGACCCCTTCAAGTGTCTCTTCATGCGATGAGCCCAAACCGGATAAGCATCTTTGTTAAGGATGGGAATAGTTCCTGCATGTGCAAAATGGGGTTCGGGTAGAGGTAGAGATTTATAAGTAACAGGAGGAGCCACCGCGGAATGGATACCCAATCCATTCCCCGTACGAGGAATGGATCGGATATCATTCCTACCATCATCATGAGATTGGGAGATGACATCTCCTCCAACCAATGTTGGAATGTTGGGGATGATGGTGGGGTTGCTCTCCGAGGGCATCCTTGACATGAGACAACCAAGCATATCGGTAACTTTGTTCATGTGAGCCTTAATGGCGGACATGCCTTCATTGTACTCATGTCGAGAGATAGATGATGAGTCATCCTTCGCGAGCGTATTCGCGAAGCCCTCGATCCTTGGATTCCCTTCCAAAAGAGAAGGGCTCGAAGTAGCTCCTGGAAGCTAAACCTCTACCGGTTTATCCTCTTGCGACATCCTCTTAAGGCGGTAAAGCCCTTAATAAGAGACGAGGCTCTGATACCAATTGAAAGGATCGGAATGTCGACTAGAGGGGGGGTGAATAGGCGACTAACACTTTTTAAACTTTTCTTAACAATTTAGGCTCAACAAGGAATATAGGTTGTGTAGATATGCAACTATGTGAGCAACCTATATGCCAACAACTATGATATAACAAGCAAGCAATAAATAAGCAAGGAAAGTAACTTGCGCAAAGTAAAGGTAAAGGGGAACACGGGAGACAAGGATATGTTTCCGAAGTTCCTTCTCTTTCGAGAAGTACGTCTCCGTTTGGAGAGGGTGAGGAGCACAATGCTCACACGAAGCCAACGAGGGCCACCCTATTTCTCCTCACGCTCTTACCGATGTAAGATGTCGTGATCCACTATGAGGCAGCCTTGAAGGTGGCAACCAAACCTTTACAAACAAGGTTGGGGCAAACTCCACAACTTAATTGGAGGCTCCCAACGAAACCACAAAGCTTCACCACAATGGAATGTGGCTTCGAGGTGACCTCTTCCGTCTAGGGCACCAAAGCACCCAAGAGTAACAAGATCCACACGGGATTAGTCGGGGGAATCAAATATACTTTGGTGGAAGTGTAGATCGGGGCCTCCTCTTCCAAACCCTAGAGAATCAACAAGTTTTGATGGCTAGGGAGGGAGATCGGGCAAGAATGGAGCTTGGGCGTCAATGGAGGTGAGAGCAATAAATGAGGTGAGTCTCAATGGGGAAGAATACCCCCTTTTATAGGTGCCCTTAAATGCAGTCGTTGGCTATCCACCAACCACGGTAGTACCGCTTCAGAAGCGGTACTACCGCACTGCCGTACTACCGTACCGAGAGCGGTACTACCGCTCCACGGTACTACCGAGACCCAGTGCCGCCCCCACTACCGCAGAGTACAGTGGGAATCTGGTAGTGGATGCGGTACTGGTTCACGGTACTACCACGCAGCGGTACTACCGCTCTGAGAGCGGTACTACCGCTCTACGGTACTACCGAGCCCCAGTGCCGCATCCACTACCGCAAAGTCCAGTGGGAATCCGGTAGTGGATGCGGTACTGGTTCACGGTACTACCGCGGAGAGGTACTACCGCTCTGGGAGCGGTACTACCGCTCCACGGTACTACCGAGTCCCAGTGCCGCCTCCACTACCGCAGAGTCCAATGGGAATCCGGTAGTGTATGCGGTACTGGTCCACGGTACTACCGTGGAGCGTTACTACCGCTCCTAGAGCGGTACTACCGCCCTGGCAGAGCCAGGGAGCCACATCCAAGAGTCCCCACACCTCCATGACTCAAAAGGAATATGTGGGTGCAGAAAGTGAGACCGTGTGATGATTCCACCCACTATTTCCAAAGCGGATCCCCTCTTCATAGAACGGTTTTCCTACGACTCAAATAACACAAAAGGAGATCGAAAGAAAAACACCGTCTTCACGTTTCGTACACCGAGGGGGCAATAACCGTCTTGTGCCAATAATGTCGTTATCTGAAATGCTCATCGCACCCGGTTAGTCCGCAAATGTATTGTCATCAATCACTAAAACCAATCAAGGGAAAACATGCCCTATCACTGTGTCTATCTCTATGACTAACTCAGGGTCCCTGACCATGGGATTTGCCGGGGTTGATCCCCGTCAATTGGCGCCGTCTGTGGGAACTACACAGGTTGGAATCACGATCTCGGCGGTCCCGACCTCAACAGATCAAGACTCGAGGACTAGAGCCAGATCCAGCCCGCTCGAGAGATTCAAGTTCACCGCAAGCATCTCCATCGCCCCATCAAGATCACCCAGCCTGCAGCCGTACCAAGTCCAGCACCTCGACGACTGTCAGATCCATCACCGACGGAAAATAACTCGACGACCCAGAAGACAAGCACAAGGAGGCTACTCAAGAATCCCACTCGAGGAGTCGCGGCACGCGGCCGAAGGCTCGCCCATTAGTCGACGACCCGCTGCCGCCCAGACTCCCACCACACGCCAAGACAGCGACTCCGAAACCCAGAGCGGAGATTACTACGACCCGGATCGAAGGCCAGACGAATTCGCCAACTTCATCCGGAACCAATCACTCAGTGACGGGATAGAACTCGACCCAAAATTCCACAGCCGAGCAGAAGACCCCTCGCAGATCTTCCAAATTTCAAGAAGAAGAAGGCACGCCAGCTCCAGCAAGCTCACAGCTAAAGAGCAGCTGGAAGGACCTTGCGCGATCCACTGTTTTGAAGACAGCCGAGGACATCTCAGAGCTAGCCACACCCTAGGAGATTGCCGCCTATTCGCCGAACTCTCCAACAGCCTCAAAGAGGAGAAGCAACGCGAAGCCAAGCGCACTCGAAGAAGCGAGCAGTCGCCCTCACCAAGCACAGAGGGGCAATACCCCACATCCCATCGACGAATCTGCATGATCCAAGAAGGAAGACCCATGAAAGCAAAGCAAGATTCCTACACCTTGCAGGCCGAAGGAGCCGAAGACCTAAATACAACAGAGATCTACAAGTTGCACGGCGCGGAGACCAACATCACTTTCTCACAGAGCGACCATCCGCCTGCAGTCCCGAGGCCTGGGCACGCACCCTTGGTCCTCGAGGCCCAGATCGGAGGATATGACATGGACAGAATCTTCATGGATGGAGGCAGCAGTCTAAACATAATCTTTGCCAGCACCCTACGCAAGATGTTGATCCCACGATCAGTTTGGAAGAAGTCAGGAACCACAATATATGGTGTAGTCCCGGGCGAGGCAGCCACCTGCATCGGAACAATACATCTTGATGTGATCTTTGGCAGCAAACGCAACTTTGCAAAGCAGGCACTCGAATTCGAAGTGCTCGACTGGCAGTCGCAGTATCACGCCATACTCGGGCGACCAGCGTTCGCACAATTCATGGCGGTTCCGCACTACGCATATCTCAAGCTCAAGATGCCAGGACGTGCGGGAATCATCACAGTCAAGGGAAGCTTCACCAAATCGGACTAGTGCGACCGTGACTTCTACAAAGTCTCCGACACATTTGGAGCCCAACAACAGCTCAAAGAAATAGCCATGGTGACGGATAAAAGCATATTCCCGCTGCCAAACCGAAGCGAGACAAAGGAATTTGGTCGCGATTTCAGCGTCGATAGTGACACAATCACACACCAAGTACACCCAACAGACCCAGAGAAGACAGTCCGCGTATATGCCCACATTCCAGAAGAGCAAGCAACCACCCTCATAACCTTCCTTCGCGAAGAGTGGAAAATCTTCGCCTGGTGCCCAGCCGACATGCCTGTGATACAACGAGAATTCGCGGAACACGCGCTCCACATCAAGCCAAACACGAAGCCAGTAAAGCATGCGCTGCGACGGTTTTCCGAGCCCAAACGCAGAGCAATCGGAGAAGAAGTCAATCGACTACTCGACGCACAGTTCATCCGAGAGACGAAGAAAGCAACATGGATAGCAAACCCAGTCCTAGTCCCTAAAAAGGACACCGAGGTACTGAGGATGTGCGTCGACTACGGGCCTATCAACAAGCACTGCCCAAAAGACCACTTCCCCCTGCCAAGAATCAATCAAATAATCGACTCCACACCAGGATGCGACCTCCTATCTTCGACGCATACTCAGGATACAATCAGATCAGGATGAAGGAAGAAGACGAAGAACACACCTCGTTCATCACCCCCCTACGGAGTATTCTGCTACCAAACAATGCCCTTCAGACTAAAAAATGCCGGAGCCACGTACCATCGGATGATGCAAACATGTCTGAGAGACCAGATCGGCAGGAACGTCCAGGTCTATGTAGACGACATTGTCACCAAAACCTACAGCGCAAACACGCTACTCGACGACCTCCGCGAGACGTTCGTGGCCCTCAACAAGTACAGGATCAAGCTAAACCCCAAAAAATGCGTGTTTGGCGTCCCAGCAGGAAAATTACTCGGGTACATGGTCTCTGCCCAAGGAATCGAAGCAAACCCTGAAAAGGTTCAAGCAATCGCCAAGATGCAAAGGCCAACCAACATCAGAGGAGTACAACAACTCACACGAAAGCTCGCAGCATTGAGCCGCTTCATCAGCAGACTAGGCGAAAGGACCCTACCTTTCTACAAACTGCTGAGAAAAGGAGAAAAAATATAGTGGACGGAGGAAGCGAGCAATGCATTCGCAGACTTGAAGAAGACCCTCTCTACCCCACCAATCTTAGCGGTGCCTAAAGAAAGGGAAAATTTTTACCTCTACATAGCAGCACGCAGCAGCGTCGTGAGCACAGTGCTTGTCGTCGAGCGTACAGAAGAAGGCAAAATCCAGAGCATCCAAAGACCAATTTACTACCTGAGCACGCTACTCACAAAGTCACAGCAGCGGTATCCACACTACCAGAAGCTCCTGCTCGCCATTATCATGACCTCCAGGAAAGTATCGCACTACTTCGACAAACACTCCATCACAATCGTGAGCAGTGCACCACTCGCGGACATCCTCAACAATCCCGGCGCGACCGGTCGAGTCGCCGAGTGGAACATGGAACTCAGCCCACGAGACCTACAGTTCAGACACCCGACAGCAATCAAATCCCAAGTACTCCCAGACTTCCTGGTCGAGTGGGCAGAAGTCCAAACACCAGGCCCCCCAGACCTATCCAACTCATGGACGATGTACTTTGACGGATCCAAAAGACAACAAGGATCCGGAGCAGGCGTCGTCCTGGTCTCCCCCAAAGGAACGAAGCTCAAATACATCCTTCAGATCAACTTCAGCAACGCCTCCAACAATGAAGCTGAATACGAGGCACTAATTCACGGCATGCGCATGGCAAAAACTTGCGGTGCCACTCGCCTATCGATCTATGGCGACTCCAACCTCGTCGTCCAACAGGCGATGAGAGATCGCAACGCAGTCGCAGACAACATGGCAGCCTACCAGAAGCTCTACAACGCGCTAGAAGGAGGATTCGACGGCTGTGAACTCAACTACATCCCCAGAGCAAATAATACAGAAGCAGACGAACTCGCGACCATAAGATCGACTCGAGGACCAATACCACCAGGCATTTTCCTCGAGAGCATCAATCAGAGATCAATAAAATAAAAGCCAGTGGAGCCCAAAGCAGTCGCAGAAGAAGACGACACAAATGAGCCAGCACAGGTGGCAGCAACGAGCGCAGCTGACGCTACAAACACCCAAGCAATCGAAGTTGAAGTACCAGCAGCACTCGAAGACCCGGCCTGGGCAAGACCTTTTCTTAGATTCCTAATCGAAGGCACCCTACCACAAGACGTTGCAGAAGCCCGACGAATCAGTCGACGATCCAAAGCATTCACAGTAATCAACAGAAAGCTCTACAAGCGCAGCATTTCCCAGGTCCTACAAAAGTGCATAGACGAAGAAGACGGCAAAGCCCTACTACTAGAAATTCACGAAGGCACCTGTGGACATCACTCCAGTAGTCGAGCACTCATGGCAAAAGCCTTTCGGGCAGGATTCTACTGGCCGGTCGCCATGAGAAAGGCAGAGGATATCGTACGACGTTGCATTGCCTGCCAAAAGTTCGCCAGCAGGTTGCACGCCCCAGCATCAGAACTCAAAACCATACCGTTATCATGGCCATTCGCCACATGGGGACTCGACATGGTGGGCCCACTCAAGAAATCATTAAAAGGAGGAAGAACACACCTACTGGTCGCAGTCGACAAATTCATCAAATGGATCCAGGAAGTACCAATCACCAGCTCAACACCCATCACGGCAGTCAACTTCATCAAATCAATCATCTTCAGATTTGGAGTACCACACAACATCATCACAAACAATGGCACAAACTTCATAGCAGCAGAGTTCCAAAACTTCTGTCAAGAGTTGGGCATCAAAATCAACTATGCATCAGTCGCACACCCGCAGTACAACGGCCAAGTGGAAAAGGCAAACGGCCTAGTATGCGGAGGAATAAAGAAGCGACTCCTAGCACCACTCGAACAAGCCGCAGGCAACTGGATAGAGGAGCTCCCCACAGTCCTATGGAGCCTACGCACCACCCCAAACAGATCAACCCAGTATACGCCTTTCTTCTTGGTATACGGGGCAGAAGCAGTGCTGTCGCACGGCCTAAAATTCGGAGCACCCAGAATCTCAGGGTATGAAGAGGAAGATGCAGAAGAAGCGCTGCAGAACGACAAAGACATAGTAGACGAAACACGAGACACATCCATCACAAGATCCGAAGGATACCAGGACAAGCTGCGCACATATCAAAGCAGTCGACTGCGGACCAGATCGTTCAACAAAGGAGACCTTGTGCTACGGCTAATACAGGAAAAAGTGCACAAACTTGCCCCACAATGGGAAGGGTCATTCATCATCACGGAAGTCATAGGAGGTGGAGCATACAGATTGGCGAATCCGAAGACCAATGAGGACGTGGGAAATCCATGGAACTTAGCGAACCTACGCCTGTTCTACCCATAGTCCTCCAGGCATTATCAGAGACATTGGCAGCAACACCGATCGGCAACACATGTAAAATTCGAAGGAATAAAATAATGTTTCCCAAAGCATCTTACTTACAAGCACTCGGGGGCTCGAGCCTAGAACTCTCCTCCCCCCCCCCCGAGAGACGTTATCTTCGCAAACGCGACCTTTACTTACAAGCACTCGGGGGCTCGAGCCTAGACCCCCCCCCCCCCGAGAGACACTATCTTTGCAAACGCGACCTTTACTTACAAGCACTCGGGGGCTCGAGCATAGAACCCCCCCCCCCCGAGAGACGCTATCTTCGCAAACGCGACCTTCACTTACAAGCACTCGGGGGCTCCAGCCTAGAACTCCCCCCCCCTCGAGAGACGCTATCTTCGCAAACGCGACCTTTACTTACAAGCACTCGGGGGCTCGAACCTAGAACTCCCCCCCCCCCCGAGAGACGCTATCTTCGCAAACGCGACCTTTACTTACAAGCACTCGGGGGCTTGAGCATAGAACTCCCCCCCGAGAGACGATATCTTCACAAACGCGACCTTCACTTACAAGCACTCGGGGGCTCGACCCTAGAACTCCCCCCCCCCGAGAGACGCTATCTTCGCAAACGCGACCTTTACTTACAAGCACTCGGGGGCTCGAGCATAGAACTCCCCCCCCGAGAGACGCTATCTTCGCAAAAGCGACCTTTACTTACAAGCACTCGGGGGCTCGAGCATAGAACTCCCCCCCCCCGAGAGACCCTATCTTCGCAAATGCGACCTTTACTTACAAGCACTCGGGGGCTCGAGCCTAGAAATACCCCCCCCCCCCGAGAGACGCTATCTTCGCAAACGCGACCTTTATTTACAAGCACTCAGAGGCTCGAGCATAGTACTCCCCCCCCCGAGAGACGCTATCTTCGCAAACGCGACCTTCACTTACAAGCACTCGGGGGGCTCGAGCCTAGAACTCCCCCCCGAGAGACGCTATCTTCGCAAACGTGGCCTTTACTTACAAGCACTCGGGGGCTCGAGCATAGAACTCCCCCCCCCCCCCCGAGAGACGCTATCTTCGCAAAAGCGACCTTTACTTACAAGCACTCGGGGGCTCGAGCCTAGACCTCCCCCCCCGAGAGACGGTATCTTCGCAAACACGACCTTTACTTACAAGCACTCGGGGGCTCGAGCCTAGAACCCCCCCCCCCCCGAGAGACGCTATCTTCGCAAACGCGACTTTTACTTAAAAGACTCGGGGGCTCGAGCATATGATGGCAAGAGAGTGTTAATACTCTTCAAGCCCTCGTTGATTACCCCAAGTGCAGGGTGAGATATAGTGCAGCGGCAAGTTTTCCCTTGGCAAAGATACCAAGGTTTGTCTCCCGTAGGACTCCGAAGGATACAAGAAGGTGGTAAAGTGAACAATGGCGCCGAGGTTGCTAACTTCACCTGGACCTGCACACAGATACAAATAACTTTGCTCCCAACGAGCACAGAGGAGTTGGCAATTCCTCCGACCTTGCCGTTTACAAAGGATCAACACAAGAGATAATGATAGTGGCAACTGAAAGTAAATTGAGGGTGTAAACAATGATATGAAGATGGACCAAGGTCACGTGATTTTCACTAGTGATGTCTCTCTCCCAAAAGACGATAAAAGTGCTAGCGAGGTAAACAAATCACAGTTGGGCAATTGACAGTATTATGAAGGCACCGCAATGCTAACTATGCTGCAAAGAAAGGAAGGGCTCAAAAGCAATGAGCAGTACGCCAAGGTAAGTAGACCGAAATTCATCTGCATCTACTACGAATCACCCACCTTGAGATATCTATCCAGAACATCTCGCTGGTATTAAGTTGCGAATCCCACCCAAAGTGTAAACTCAAAGCAACAGACAACTACATTAAAAGAACTTTGCGTAAAGTAAAAAATCCTTGCACCCGCGGATACAAGCACCGTTGTTTTATCCCTGGTGGCAACAACACATCCCCTAGTCTCATGTTTCTGTCACTCAAGCTAGACATCAAGGGGCTGAACCCACAATCAAGCATAACGCTCCCTCTTGGAGTTGCAATAAATCACTTAGCCAAAGTAAAATACGGCAACGAAGAACATGCAAGAATTTACTCAAGAACAAAATATAAAAGAGAAGAACCAAATATATTACTCATCACAATCTGAACATAGTCTCATAATCCATCAAATTCCAACAAACTCAGCATAGCAACAGCAGAAAATTACAAAGGTGCCTCGATCATGTGAGGCAGCTCACGAGGACTCGAAAGTGGAAGCACAAAGAAGGGAGAGATAGATCACATAGCTACTGGTCACGGACCCATGGTCCAAGGGAAACTACTCACGGTACATAGGGGAGGCGCCCATGGCTATGGATGGTCTCCCGGAGGGGGTAGCTTCTCCCGGCAGGGTGCCGGAGCAGCTTCTCCAGGCAACCCCGATCTTGAAACGGCGGCGGCGGCGGTACAGAGGCGAGATCGCGAAAGAGGAGTTCGTCTTAGGGGTTTCCACCTCGAGGGGTAAATATAGGCGAAGGGGGGTGTCGAGGGGACCCACCAGGCAGCCAGGAGGCCTCTTGGCGCGGCCTAGGGTGGGGCCGCGCCAGGGACCCTCCTGGCCTCCTGGTGGTGGCCCCCCTCCGCTCCTTTGGTGTTTCCGGAAGCTTCCGTGTCGCTGCTTTTTTATTTGATTTTTCTAGATTTTTTGGAGCACTTTTAATGGCCGGAAAACTTGAAATACAAAAACAGCAGAAAACAACAACTGGCAGCTGGGTGCACTGGGTTAATAGATTAGTCCAAATATGCTCAAAAGTGTATGAAAGTCCAAGCAAAACATGGCAAAGTCACACAAAACATGCATGGAGAAAGCAGAAATTATATATACGTTTGGGACGTATCAGCATACAACTTACCCTGAAAGGCGTTACCCTCGCTAAAAACGCGACTCCCGCCAAACAAAGTTGCATCAAAAAGCGCACGATTCTTTAGTCTTCACCCGATCGCAAGCGATCGCCTATTGACTCGGGGGCTACTCCCATCGGGAGCGCTGACGCGCACCCGATTTAAACTTGGAAAAATTCAAAGACAACTACAAACTAGTGAGACAAAAATTCATAAAGCCTACGCTTGATTCTGCAAATCAAACGCAGCCTCGGGGGCTACTCCCATCGGGAGCGCTTGCACGCACCCAAGAAGACATTCTCATTACAAAGGAGTCGAAGACATTCTCATTACAAAGGAGTTGAAGACATTCTCACTACAAAGGAGTTGAAGACATTCTCACTACAAAGGAATTGACGACATTCTCATTACAAAGGAGTTGAAGACATTCTCATTACAAAGGAGTCGAAGACATTCTCATTACAAAGAAGTTGAAGACATTCTCACTACAATGGAGTTGACGACATTCTCATTACAAAGGAGTCGAAGACATTCTCATTACAAAGGAGTCGAAGACATTCTCATTACAAAGGAGTCGAAGACATTTCCATTACAAAGAAGTCGAAACGACAGTTCGCCGTTACAGAAGGACCTACGAAACTACAAGCTGGGCTACATTTCAACTTCTACATGTGTGCTCATGCTGAGATAATTGGCACTTTCGTGCCACAACCAGGAAGGCATCATCACAGACAAAGTAGCAGCCCAACCGGCGATGGAGAAGCTCGTTGTCCTCCAGTTCTACAAGGTGCCTCGCCTACTGCCGCTGCCGCTTGACGACTGGCTTGACGTCCAGTTCTTCCTTAGAACTAGAAGAGCAAACACCATCGCCCGAGGGATCAGCCGAAGACGTAGACACGGGAGAAGCAGACGAACCACCACTCGAGCCATCAGAATCGTTGTTGCTCGTCTCCTCACAATATGGATCCAGACGGTTGCCACCAGCATCAAACGCACGGATAATAACAGTATCTTCGCCGTCAAAACGACAGCAAAGGCTGTCCCCGCCGCGCAAATTCAACTGACGAGAAAATTTCCTCCAGCCAGACCCAAGGAAGATCAAGGACGAACTATCAAATTCCAGCTCAACCCAAGAAGAAGAACAAGAGCATCCATGAAGACGGAGCCAGAAGCCCTTTAAGCCACGCTCAGAAGCAATGGAGGCAAACGAGGCAGGAGAGGAATCCGGGCAGCATTCCGCCCAAGAACATGCAAAAGAAAATCATGGCGCCAAAATCCTTCTTCCATGGAGGAAGAAGAAGACATCGCCAACGCAGTACCATGACGCCCACCGCGTGAGGAACGAGGGGTGCGGCCACCACGACCACAGCGGCCACGACCTCGCCCTGAAACACCACGGCCTCGCCCAGCTACACCGTTACCACGTTTGGATGCCATCTGAAGAAGAAGAAGCAGAAGGGAAATATGAGAAGAATGGATGCCAAGGACGGGCAACCAAAGGAAGTACTTATAGCACAATCCAAGGGCAAACCAGGAAAAGCACAAAGAAGCCCAGGCGATGCCATCATTACATCAAAGACCAAACGGGACGAGCGTTACGAATTCCAAGGCGAAGATGCCTTCACACGGTCAGCATTACTGACAGGACGCATCAAAACTCGCTTGTTCCCCATACAAAGATTTGGAAACCCAACAGGCAACAGGCAGCGCGACGTCCAAATCATCATTATGGCGGTCCAGAAGACGCGACGGATAAAAAAAATCAAGCATTGTCATACGTCATCAAACAGCATGACAATGCATATCAGCACGGCATCCCAAAGGGAACGGATCAAGGTAAAAACAGTTGGAAAAAACCAAACGATTCCAAGAGCCAACCATACGTCTAAATTTTCTGACTATAAAAAATTCTTACTCCCATCGGGAGTACCCTTTTGAGTCCGGGTGCTCCCTCACCCAGAAGGCAAAAATGTGCTCGAGTGATCACTCACACTAGTAGACACAACATACTCTCAGAGTTCGGGTGCTCCCTCACCCCAAGAGCAGAAAAGCACTCGAGTGACCACTCGCAGAAAAAGACTCAGCAATTCAGCAAGCATGACTTACTCGCGCACTCGACGGCATTCCGAGTGGGTGCTATCTTATTTTCCTCGCCTGAGATCGCTACAAGCTCCGCGAGTGACGACTAAAACAGCTCACTTGATTGTTTATTCCAAGTGGGTGCATTGCTAAATCAGGCTCCTTGTCTCTACAAAAACAATTATGCCTGGGCTACGACACACTGTACCCAGATGCCACGCAAGCTTAGCGTGTAGGTAAGACCCCGCTGCGCAGAACGGCCGGGCCGGGACTTGCCGCAGAGCGATTTCACTCCCGACCTTTTCCATGCGCTCGCATGATAGAAAGAGCCGAGCGGACGCGCTCAGGCTATGTGCTTAGACTGGCGGCAATTGATCCTATAAGACCTGCAGCGGCATGACTTTGCTTGACACCAGTGTTCCAAGTTCATGTCGAGGGACATGAGCTTGATTGGGCTACTATGGTATTTGTCACTAGCACAATTCACCAAGGCTCGACCAGTCGACTCCTTGGGCCCTTTCAGCTTAGCAATCCCTCGAACCAGATATTGTCATGGCTCAAAACTACCAGCGACCCGTGGCGATGCCGCGCTTACAAATAATAAAGGCGCAGATGAATTCGAGTCCCTGCGCGACTCTTCGAGCCCCCCAGGCACTCGGGGGCTACTGACGAGTGGGTGACCCCACGACTCCTACATGTGAGACTACCTGGTGCGTGTGAAGATAGAAGGCCCACCGGGAAGTTGCGACAAGCCCACAATTGGCCCAACCTGGCACCGACGTAGGAGTACGCGACTAACATGGAAGGTGCAACTTGGCGCACAAGGCAAAGACTAGAAATAGGAAACCATCTACTGTAACCTAGCATGGACTCCCCGAGACCTAGCCTAATATATAAAGGCTGGGAGGGGAGACGTCGAGATCATCTCAATACGCATCTACTCATCCTAGCCTTGCGAGAACTCGCCTTGGCCTCCACTATAATCGCCCCCTCACGCAATAATATCGAGCAGGAAGTGCTTCTCCTGTTAGCTGATGAGTATCGTCCAACCTGTGTCTATCTCTATGACTAACCCAGGGTCCCTGACCATGGGATTTGCCAGGGTTGATCCCCGTCACCTTCTTTTATTATCCAGCTGTTATTGCTGCTGACTTGTGTTTGTTTTGTCAGGCAAAGAGCATGAATTTGTGAATGAGTCGGCCGGCAAGCAGTTAACTGGCAGCTTCACCCTCGTCAAGCAATTGTTTGAGGGTGTCTGTAAAATTATAAGTTTGACACAACCATTGTCGGAAGGCATGAAGAGGATCACCGACGTCATGGAGCCTTTCTTAGTTGTTGCTTAATGGGCTAAGATAGGAAAGCAGTCAGCTTGCCGGCTGGGGGCGATGCGTGTCTTCGCACTTGCTAAGGCATATCACCCTGGTCTAAAGCCGGAACTTTTAGCCAGCGTCTTTCCTGAAATCAAAGCTGACGGGACTCCCTTTGGTAAAGAAGATTTTCTGAAGGTGCAGAAAGAGATCCGCCCGGCTTCCTCTCAAATAGCCAACAGTATAGACCTTTCTCGTTTGGAGATTGGTTACGACAATCAAGGCAAGAAGCGCAAGGTCACCTTCCCAATTCCTGAGAAGTTCATTCTTCTTCCTCCTTCGGACGACTCATCAAAGCCGGCGGGCATCGAGCCGGCTTCAGGTGCGGAAGATGATGAACTGAATATGGCCGGCTTCTGTGATATAGACCTGGTAGAGGTTTGTAATAAACTTCTATCACCTGCAGGTGCGGCCGGGTCTTCTTCTCAAGGTCAAGCCGGTGAAAAGGCGTAGTCGTCCAAGTGTCTTTAAAAAAACTCTTAGGTTAATTTGGTATGGCTTGAAAAAGCCGAGTTTGTAATATTTTGAGATACTTCTCTCTTGTGGCCAGCGTGGGTTCAATACTTCTATGCCGAGTGACATTTGAAATGGCTTGTGGTATGATGATATGGTTTTCCCTTTGAGGACATTTTTTTGTGATCCGAGGTTTTGTTACCCGGTATAGCTCGCATGCGCCATATTTTTAATGTTTCTTTCCAAGAATTGGTATGTTTATGCCGAGTATTTTGGAAAGATTTTTCAGTTTGTAGTTTCCAGCCTGAGCCGGTAAACATATCTTGGCGTTTTTCCGGATTTCTAGAAGATTTTTCTTATGAACCAGCAAGCACGTTTTTGCGTTTTTGTCGGCTCACATAGGAAATTTGTTTTTCGAAGTGTGGTTTTTATGAGTCGGATGGTATGTCTTGACGCATGACCGAGTCATATAAAGAAGTTTTTTTGTATTGTGGTCCTCATGAGTTGGTATGCGTGTATTGACGCATGACCGATTCGCATAAAGGCGTTTTTATATTGTAGTCCCCATGAGTCAGTATGCGTGTATTGACGCATGACCGAGTCGCATAAAGACGTTTTTTATATTTTAGTCCCCGTGAGTCGGTATGCGTGTATTGACGCATGACCGAGTCACATAAAGACTTGTTTTGAGTTGTGGTTCCTATGAGTCGGCATGTGTGTATTGACACATTACCGAGTCACATAGGTTTTAACTCTATATCCTGTAAGGATTTTGTGTATATGCAAAGAAAAATATGCTTTATGATTATGTATGCCAAAGAGGTAATTCATGAATTGCTCGAAGAAGCCGACTCTGGATTCATCTGGTCCTCATCTTCTCTCGTTTAAGAAGAGTTTGGGTTATCCTTGAATCGATACTTCTCTGTATGCCGTCTCACATTGATCAGCGTTTCTCCATTTGCGTCAAAAATATCCTTTTAAGAATTTTCTAGCTGGATTTCACGTGTCTAGACCGTATGAGCATCGAATATACATGCAGTTTAGGAGGCGTGGAGTGCCACATGTATAAGCCGAGATTTCTTGGGTGAAGACTCGATGGGTATAGTCGAGCCCCCAAGATTTCTCTGAATTCGAGCTTTGTACATGCAATTTTCACATATCTGCCGAGATTTCTCAGTTAGAGGTTGATGAGTTGTCATCAAGCTCTGTTGTACTTTCTCTGAATGAAACACATAAGTGCCCAGACTACCAATTGGAGGTTGATCAGGCCCCCAGGTTTCTGAGAAATTTTTAAATGCAAAATATGACATGTATGATGCAAAACAGAAAAATAAATGTACGCAATACTTAAGAAGAGCAGCCGGAGCCGGCTTACAATTGTGCGGAATCTTACTGTGGCATGAAAATTTACCTTTTAGGCGAAAGCACAATGTGACGAAAATCGGCTTTCTAATAGATGACAGAAAAACGGGTTACGACGAAAGTCGATTTTTTATTAAGTGGCGAGAGCCAGTTGCGACGAAAGTCAATTTTTTATTAAGTGGCGAGAGCCGATTGCGACGAAAGTCGGCTTTTTATTAAATGGCGAGAGCCGGTTGCAACGAAAGTCGACTTTTTATTATGTGGCGAGAGCCGGCGACTGGTTAATTCTTTTTCCAGTGCTGATTGAAGTGATGGATCCCTTGTAGTGTCTGGTTGAGTCCATGTTCTTGGCACTTCCCGTGCTTGCAAGGTGTGGTGAGGTTATCTTCTCGTCCACTTGCTTTCTCAACTAGGCGTCTATAATCTTTAATGAAGTAGCATTGACTCCATGTGTGTTTAGCAGGACAACCCGGTTTGGAGTGCTTTGGGCATAGGTCTTGCATGGCTCTCTCGTAGTCTCGGTATCTTGTCCCCAGGTCTGGTGACTCCCCCGGTGAGGGTTGCTTGCGTTTCCTGTTTTGCGTCTGGTTTATGCTTTGACCTTGTCGGTACCGGCTTTCATCGGATTTGGCATATCTGATGATTGCCTCTACGAGCCCACCAAGATCTTCGGTTACTTCCTTTACGCGCCTAAGCAAGCTTGTTATGGGTGTAAGACGACGATCTATGTCGGGGTCTTGTTCATAGTATGTCCTGTGAAAGGGTCGGCTTTGTGCCTGTGTAAAGCTCCTGTGCTCCCAAGCTATCTCTCTTTGTAGTAGAGTTGCCATTTCGTGATGTTCTTTTAAGTTTTCATCAAAGTCGGCTTTGTTCTGATTTGATGGTTTCCATTGGCTCGCGGCCCGTGCCTCCAAGTCGTCTTTTATCCCTAATGGACTTTGATCGGCTCTGTAGCAGCCATAGGCTGGACTCTTGTGTCTTGGATATTTTTGTTGTCCTTGGTCGTCTGCCATGTAGACGGTCGACCTCTAAGATGAGTCGTAGTGGGATAGATCCGGATTATACCATTCTGGGCTTGATCCGAGTCTGTCTTCTTTGACGGATCAAATCGATCTGGTGTTTGTATCCCTGTCCTCTTCTTGGTACGAGTCGGCTTCAGAGGCATCTTCTTTATCTTCATGGTCTGGGATCTTGTCGGAATGCTCTTGCTCTGAAGACTCCTTGACAAACCCGACAAAGACGTGATGCGGAATATCCTCCTGCCGATTTGCCTTGCTTGAGGAAACTTTGGGTGCAATCTTTGGTTCCGGCTTGCTGATGAAGAGGTTGATGGAACCGATTGAGACTTGGTAACCCGGCGTAATCACGGTACCAGTTTCCCATGTGGAGCTATTGATTCGGAGTTTTCTTCTCCGACTTTTTGTGATTCGTCCGGAGACGAATCCTTCCATGCCCTGCTGAGCTCCTCCAAGAATCTCAACGCCCGCACGCGCAGGCCCCACAGTGGGCGCCAACTGTCGTGGGGTTAACACAGCAGATGTCTGAGTCATCGAACTTGTAGTGATGCCTTTGCTGTGAGGTGGTATCAAGGAGAGAGTCGACATAGACACGGTACTCGGCGATTTACCCAGGTTTCGGCCCCTCTTTGTTCTCGAGGTAAAGACCTACTCCTGCTTCTTATTATTGAGGGGTTTCCGGCTTGTCGAAAGGACTAGCCGGCTTTTGGATTACAAGAGTTTGTCGGCTCGTAACTTGTGTCTCGGGGAGATCTAGGTTACGAGTCGTGCGTTGGTGGTTTGTGTGTTGAGTTGAGAGTTGATCCTGGCACCCCGAACCTCGGCTTATAAAGGTGCCGGGTCCAAGAGTCCACGGATCCGGTTCCTACTTGAGGTGGAATCCTATTCTATATCTACTTTACAAATATGCTACGCGCTATACAAGGTAAGCCGAATTCCTTCTTGGGCTTCAAGCTTGTCTCCTTGGCGCGTCTCCCTCTGGGGCGGGTCTTGTTTTCGTGGGCCTTCACGTATAAGACGACCCAAAGGGTTGTGATCTAATGTTGGGTTATGGGCTTGATCCACCCCCCCCGGACATCTCTCCTATGATTGCCCTCATAGACGTGAGCCTTTCACATCTTTTGTGTCTTCCTCCTCCACCATCTCTCTCTTTTCCATCCTAAGTGTCAACTTTCTTGCTTACACTCATCCATTGCATGAGTGCTCAAAATATCGAAAGGGAGTGGATCAGTTTGACTTGTACCTGGCTAGTGGTCTGGGGACGAGTCAAGATAAGATTCCAAAGAAGACCAAGTGTGAAACTTTAGTAGATTAAGTTCTCAACCAAAATAAATATTATGTTTTTCTCTCTCGTATTCCCATCTCCCACTTCTTGCACGCAAACACCATTTGGAGACATTCGAGTCACGGACAACGAGAGCTCTTGCACCTTTATGTTCTTATGTTGCTTGTTTCAATGCTAATATAGACTCTTGCTTATTATGACTTGAATTGAATTACATGCCTTGCTTTTTTTACTTAAAAGTTCTTATATGGTTGGTAGCATGTCACCACAGAAATTATGCTTGTTATCATTTACCTACTCGAGGACGAGCAGAAATTAAGCTTGGGGATGTTGATACGTCCCAAACATATCTATGATTTCTGCTTGCTCCATGCATGTTTTGGGGGATATTGCTATGCTTTTGATACACTTTTGATCATATTTGGACTAACCTATTAACTCAGTGCACCACAGTGTCAGTTTCTATTTTCTGCTGTTTTTGTATTTCAGGTTTTCCCATGACCTAAAGTGCCAGAAAAATTCCGGGAAAAACATATAAAAAATCAGCGACTCGGAAGCTTCCAGACGCCCGAAGGGGGGGTAGGGCCCCCACCAGGAGTCTAGGAGGCCAAGGGGCGCGACCTAGGGTGCGGTCGCGCCGGGAGGCCGCCTACACTGCCTGGTGGCCCCATGACTACCCCCTTGGCCCTTATTTTTACTCCCGTCGCAAAAACCCGGATTCCAGGTTCCGAGTACGTCTCCAATGCATGTTTTAGTGGAAATATCATGTGATTAGACCATGTTAATGTTGTTGAGAGTTGCCACTAGTGAAAGTATGAAACCTAGGCCTTGTTTCCACCATTGCAATACCTTTTGTGCTCACGTTTACCACTTGTTTGCTTGTTGTAATTTTTATTATAGATTTATATTACTTTGTTTTGCCACACCTATCACCCATATTTTACCATCTCTTCATCGAACTAGTGCACCTATACAACTCCTAGTTGTATTAGGTGTGTTGGGGACACAAGAGACTTCTTGTATCTTAATTGCAGGGTTGCTTGAGAGAGACCATCTTCAACCTCTGCTTTCCTGAGTTCGATAAACCTTAGGTCATCCACTTGAGGGAAATTGTTGCTGTCCTACAAACCTCTGCGCTTGGAGGCCCAACATAGTCTACAAGAATAGAAGCGTGTGTAGACATCAATGACAGGAGTTGCCGCCAAAACGGGTGGTTGGTCAAGTGAAATTTTGATGCAGAATTCTGACACCTCGGCTGGTGCCGATCTTGATCTTGCAGGTGCTGACTGATCTTGCTTCACGGATCGACGGTTTCTTCGCCGCTGAACGTAGCCTCGGAAACCGCCGAAGGCTTGAGCTTGGCTCATGTGTCGACTGAGTGCGCCAGATTGCGGGACTGGAAAATTTGCGGTGAACTTGAAGTTTCCGAGTGGATAGGTCCTTGCTTGAATCATTGCTGAAGTCGCCGAATTGCCGGTTGCTAATGACGGGACCGCCGAGATCGTGACTCCAACATGCGTCTTCCCCACGGTCGGCGCCAATTGATGAGGATCGACCTCGACAAATCCCATGGTTAGGAACCCTGTGTTTAGATTGTAGAGAGAGGAGTGCATGTTGGCTATGCTCGTCGGCTAACATGAGACAGTGATTTACCCCGGTTCAAGGCCCTCGATCGGTAAAACCCCTACTTCCTGCTCGATGTATTATATGGTGGAGGCAATTACAATGGAGGTCTCGGCGAGATTGCTCTAGCCAAGGGTGGAGCTATGCGATATTGGATGTCCTAGACGTCCCCTCTCCCAACCTTTATATACTAGGCTATGTCTCGAGGAGTCTGTCTAGGTTTACAGAGGCGATTGCCTAATCTAGTTAGACTTGACGGAGACGTCCTGGACTCCGAACCGCCTTGGACTCCATGTTGGCATAGCCGTCGGTGCTTCGGGTGGGCTGATCTTGGGCCAGTCGAAGCTTCCAGTGGACCTTCCGTGTGGACACGCACCAGGTACCCTCATGCTGAGGAGTCGTGGGGGTATCCCCTCATCACTCATCGACGCACGAAGATGGAAGTATTCGGTGTTCTTATCCCCATCTCTCAACCAGTCGACCCTGGATCTTTGTTTCTGAATAATCTCCTCCCTAGTGTACAATTCAACCAACCTCTCCCGGATTTTGATTTCTCTGTGATTGGGGCCAACACGCCCCGGGGCGTTCAGAAGGATTTCTTTTTCATGTTTAGAGCACTGATCTCCTTTCTTACGTTGCCAAAAACCCTCATGTCCCAGTTGTGTACATTTTCCGACAAGGAGCTAAATTTAACTCCCAAGTTGGCCACCGATTCCGTTTCATCTCCAGCACTCCACTTGGATGCAAAAAAACTCCTCAAAATCAGGGTGCCGTTCCCACATTAGTTCGTATCTGAATGATTTTGGTCTGCTGAAAGTGGTTGTTTTGTCCAGAGTAACCAGGATGGGGTCATGATCAGAGCAAGCCGACGCTAGGTTTTCCACTACCAAATTTGGGTGCAAATTCGACCAGCCCGGGTCCGCGACTTCTCTATCCAGTCTAACCCTTGTGAATGTCCTACCTGCAGTTCGCTTCTGAAACGTCCATCGTCTCCTTGAGTAACCCAGGTCCATGAGACCGCACATGTCGAGGGCATCCCTAAACCCCTGCATCTGTGCCTGGCTACGCTGACTTGCACCATCATACTCATTTCGATGTAAAACTTTATTAAAATCCCCTAGGGCTATCCAAGGGAGGCCCGAGTTACCAGCAATAGATTTCAGTGTATCCCATGTTTTGTATCTGTCCGCATCTTGTGCCTCACCATAGACAAAAGTGCACCTCATATCATTCAAAAATCAGCCCTTTGACAGAACCTTGTGCTCTTTGTGTCATAATTATCATTGCGATGTGTTTATAATTATGTCAATTATCCAACTGTATTTTTTCACCCAACATGTTTATCGCCGTACGAAGAGACACCACTAGTAAAACCGTGGCCCCCGGTCCATCTTCCACCATTGATTACAACCGTTTGCATTTACGTTTTCCTTTTTTTGCCTATTGTACCTTTTTTACTTTTCTTTGCTCCGACCACACCATACGTTTAACCTCTTCGTAAACATCAAGACGGGAAGCTTGACAACCTTCCTGGTTAGTTGGGACGAAATTCTTGTGTCCTTGTGTGTAGGTCCACGTTTACTGGCGTTGTTGCAGGGGATTGAAGCATAAGTCTGTTCCTGTCAATAGTCCGTGTTTCTGGCGCCGTCGAAATTGGATTGATCACCTTGGTATCTTCACTGAGGAAAAACGGTCACTTGCCGCATCACACCTTCCTCTTAAGGTTTCCAACGAGTGTGTGTGTGTGTGTGTGTGAAATGCACTACAAGCAAGCCATCAACACTGCGGGAGAGAAGAGCTCAGAGGGGTTGGGGTGGGGGAGTGAATGTTGCTGAGGGGCCCCGCCGCCGTCGTGGGCAAGCCGGTGGTCGTCGACGAGGCCAGATGCGAGTGGGGAGGGGGCCTGGCGGCGCTAGGGTTTGAATTCTCTGAGTCGCCTAGGAAGGACGACACGGGGGTTGGGAGCGGCCCTCTTAGTGCTCATGGGGGATGCATCGACCTGGATTTGGTTGGCCCACTGTCGTCACGATTGACGATGCTGCTCAGCGAAAGGGCGTTGAGGAAGCTGTTACTGCTGCTGCCGCCTCTATGGGTCTATCCCTATTCACGGTAGGATATGACAGGTTCATTCATTTTTTTACTGGTTCATATGCTAACCGTACTTACGTGTTGTATAGATGTGTTCGTTCTATGTTAGTAGTACGTGCCCACATGCTTAAATTTTAGTACGAGTTTTATATTATTATTATGTTTATAATTCATTTATGGATGAACCCAATTGAAAAAATGTTAATATTTCAAACAGAAACCATCAAATTTTGTTGCAAAAATGTTTGGTTGTCGAGAAATTTTTTTGAGGAAAAGGAAAAGAATATCTTGATCTATCGCTGTCCGACGAGCGACGAGCACCCCGTCTCCGCCTCTCCGGTGGTCGGCTCTCCGCTCTAAAACCCACGACACCGGGATAAAACCCGACCCTAATAAGCCCTCCGTCATGCCGCCGCAAGTGCCTTCCCCTCTCCGCCGCCTCCTCCCTCTCTCCCAAACCCTAGCTCCGGCCCCTCTCCTCCACCTCTCGCGCCGCCTCTTCTTCTCTTCCGTCTCCGCTCCCCGCCCCCCCTTCACCCGCGCCGCCGGCCTCCGCTCCCTCGCGTACCGCGGCCAGGCCAGGCGCCACCACCTCCGCCGCGGGAACAGCACGAACAGGAAGGAGCCCGAGGGGATGGTTAGCGGTGGCAGTGGCAAGGACGCGGGGGTGGCGTTCAATAAGATGCGTGCGGAGGGGAGGGACGCCAGGAAGGACAGGAGCATGGAGCTCAAGAACCGCAGGGCCAACCCCATCAGCACAACCTCCTATGTGCAGGTGTGCGAAATTATTGTCTTATATACCTCGACGGATTCAGTAGATTTACGGGCTTGCTTCGCCTCGATTCAGCTCGGTATAGGTAGACATTTTCCCCCAGTAGTCCTTCGGCATTCTGCCTAAGACGTGGAGATGAATAATGCACATTATTTTAACAGGGTGCAATCCATTTCGTCCACTGTATAGCATGTACCGCTCTGTGTGAATCATGCGCATTTCGGATACTGGCTGGATGGCATAATGTCGGTTTCAGTGAACGGTTCTATACAACAACAACACCCAAAAAAGTCGGGGTAGACTAGAGTTGAAACCCATAAGATATTGAAACCAAGTCATGGTTCTAGGCTTCTAGCACGTCGAAAGCTAACTTTCATGCACCCCTGTCCAGAGCTAAATCGTTGGTGATAAGCCAATCCTTTAGATCTTTCTTCAGACTCTTCCCAAGTCAAGTTTTGTCTTCCCTTTACCCCTCTTGACATTATCAACACGCCTTAACCGCCCACTATGCACTGGCTCTTCAGGAGGCCTGCACTGAATATGCCCAAACCATCTCTATATCATCATTCCGGGCCCGATCCTTCCTTGTGTGGCCACATGTCCATCTCAACTTGTGCATCTCTGCCACACCTAGTTGTTGGACATATCGCCTTTTAGTTGGTCAACATTCAACGCCATACAACATCGCATGTGGAATTGCCGTTCTATAGAACTTGCCTTTTAGCTTTTGTAGCACTCTCTTATCACAGAGAACGTCAGAAGTTTGGCACCACTTCAACCATCCAACTTTGATTCGATGGCTCACATCTTCATCCATATCACCATCCTTCCGCGGCATTGACCTCAAATATTGAAAGGTGTCCTTCTGACATACCACCTGCCCATCAAGGCTAACTTCCTCCTCTTCCTCTCGCCTAGTAGTACTGAAACCTCACCTCTTGTACTCACTTTTAGTTCTATACTAAGCCTAAAACCTTTCGATTCTAAAGTCTGCCTCCACAACTCTATCTTTCTATTAACCCCCGTCCGACTATTGTCGACTAACGCCACATCATTCGCAAAAAGCATACACCATGGGATGTCCCCTTACATCCCTTGTGACCTCATCCATCAGCAAAGCGAAAAGATAAGGGCTCAAAGCTGACCCATGGTGCAGTCCTATTTTAATTGGGAAGTCATCAGTGTCGCACTGTCGCCATCGCTTGTTCGCACACTTGTCAGAACATCGTTGTACATGTCCTTGACGAGGGTAATGTGTACTTTGTTGGAACTTTATGTTTCTCCAACGCCCACCACATGACATTCTGCAGTATCTTATCGTAGGCCTTCTCTAAGTCAATGAACACTATATGCTGTTCCTTCTTTTGCTCCCTGTATCTCCATAAGTTGTCGTACCAAGGAAATGGTGGAATTTATACGGTCCTCATATATTACTAGAGTGGTATCAGAGAATGTGCTGTTGGGAGATCTAATATGCTTTTTCTGAAGGAGTTTGAAGGTCTGCTTTTGGTTTCAGAAACATTTTTTGTCGTTTCCAACTGGTTTTAATCGATAATAGTGATGATCATTCAAAAATTACGACGCCCTTCTGGAGAAAACCCAGCCTTTTATCTGTTCTTAGGAAACTGAGCAGTTGGTCTATCTCTGTATTTTTTAGGAACAAAGTGTTACTGGTCTCATTCTTTTAGTTGTGTTGTTGAATGATGTCAATTCCACAAGGATACATTGTCAGTGTTTTGAACCACTAAACCATCACAACATTTGATTTGGAACTTAAAAGCAGCAACATAATTGTGTTATCTTATTACCGATTTGACCTTTGTTCGTTCTTGTTGTGCAGATACTCGGTACAGGGATGGATACTCAAGATACCGCGCCTTCAATTTTACTATTCTTTGACAAACAAAGATTTATATTTAATGCTGGCGAGGTATGATCTACTTTAACATGCTAAACAACTAACAGAATAAGCTGGAAATTAAATTTTTCTTTCGCTTCTTTTTTGAGGCATTTTAACAAAGGTGTATGTTTACTAATCTCCACATCTGTTGGAGTTTGGAGGCGCATCATCAAATTGTAGAAAATCTTGTGCAGTTTTAATCCTTCATCGCTAAAATATTGTGTCCCCTTATAGTTGACTTTAAGTTTTAAGTGTTGATACATGCATAAGCTCAATAGAATCATTTGTGGCTAATGTGCTTACGTGATTGATTGGGATGCTTATAAACCCTTAAATGCACAAGCTATGGTTTCCCCACATAGGACTGAATATGTAGGTAGCTAGAGTCGAGTTATTTCTTCTTAGCTCTTTATTTTTGTCACTGCTTACTTATTAAGATGATATTATTAACAATATAATTCTGAACTTGTTTTTGAACTTACTCCACCGGCATCTTGCAATCTAACAGGGTCTTCAGCGTTTCTGCACTGAACACAAGATAAAGTTGTCAAAGGTATGTGATGCCCTCGTCAGCAGTTTTGCAACTCCACGTGTACCCACCCTCGTTTCTTATGTCCTGGTATGGGCAATTTAAACTAGTAACATGCTATATTCTGTACTTTCCCAGATTGACCACATTTTTTTCACTCGTGTGTGCTCAGAAACTGCAGGGGGCCTTCCAGGTATTAAAAATACTTTCACGCATTTGCCCATATACTGAATTAGTAGGTTTGTTCGATGCACTGATGCTACATTTTCTTGACATAGTTATTTTCATTTTTCTTTTCTTAATGTAGGCCTGGTGCTAACTCTGGCTGGGATGGGAGATGAGGGCATGTCGGTGAGATGAAATAATTATTGTTTGCGTTCTTTCAAGTACTGTCTAGTTGTTGATGCTCATGTGTTTAATTAATCTGTTTTTCATATTGATTATAATAATATTCCTCTTAACGCTAATACAGGTGAACATATGGGGCCCTTCGGACCTTGATTTTTTAGTGGGCGCGATGAAATCTTTTATCCCAAATAGGGCAATGCTTCATACACACAGCTTTGGTGTGGAACGCAGTGCATCTTCTTCACAATCTGCAGATGCTACTGTTATTATTGATGATGAAGTAGTTCGTATATCAGCAATGTTTGTCAAACCGAGGTACAATAATGAAGCCCGGAATTCGACAGATATCAAATCAAAGCCTGGTGATACTGCTATAGTCTACTCATGTGAATTGACAGAAATTAAAGGAAAATTTGACCCTGCTAAAGCTGCTGCCCTTGGTCTTAAGCCTGGACCAAAGTATCGTGAACTTCAACTTGGGAACTCTGTGCAGTCTGATAAAATTGATACAATGGTTAGTGTTGATTGCTAAAATGTTGAATTGAATTTTCTCAATATGGACTTTCACAGGCTCATGGCCTTTCCTCACTTGCACATATGTTGCTTAAAGGGTCTCTATCCACCGAGGGACCACCTATCTTTGGTTTTACAAACTATTTTCATTTTTTGTCATATCTTCTGTGCTATGAATTTGAAGTTGAGCTTTTGCAGTGGGTAGATAACTAGAGGAATTTCCTTTTAAAACTTTCTTTTGTTGGACATGTCATTCATAGGTTCATCCAAGTGATGTTCTTGGCCCATCAATTCCTGGACCAATCGTACTTCTGGTGGATTGCCCTACACAATATCACATGCATGAACTGTTTTCGCTGCAATCACTTAGCTGCTTTTATGAAGATTCTTCCTGCCAAACAGAGAATGCCAAGAAAGTAAATTGCATAATCCACTTAGGTCCATCTTCTGTGACAAACACTGTTGATTATCAGAACTGGATGAACTCTTTTGGCACCACACAACATATCATGGCAGGGCATGAAAAGTAAGTTCAGTTTCGTTTACCTTTTTCCTCTCTGGTTTAATTTGTTCTCATGCATTTGAAATATAGATTTTGCTACTTAGATTTGAACTGCATTGATGCCACTAGACAATTAGAAGTTGTTTATACTTAGTGATAAAAGCAACAAATTTCTCAAGTTTGAAATGTTAGATTCGGATGCTGTGGATGTGTTACAGTGTCTACAAGATTTTTGTAAAGGCTGCATCTCGTGAATGTTTATTCATTCATGCTATCCTCTCATTTATGTCTTTGATATCATTCTCTAATAATCTGTTATATTAGTACCTGTTCGGATTACATCCACTCCGCTCCGGGAGCAACGCGGGGGGGGGGGGGGGGGACTGCTTAAGTGTAAAGCGAGGCGACACTTTAGTCAACACCTGAACCTAATGGGCAATAGGGTAGAATACCATTTAATCATTTATCAAACTCTCATATCTCAACTCTCATCTCCAAGTCTCAATAGCCATCATCAACATCCTCTAATCAACAGTGAGCACATCATGCATTAGTAGTATTACCTCATTACTCTAATCAACATGACACATCATCAGCTTGCTTTATTCTAATCCACCAGTGAGCACATCATGCATCAGTAGTATTATTGTAAACCATCCACTAAGCAGTAAGCAACTAGCCAACTAAAAGAGAGGCAGCAGCAGCACCTAACAGCATAGGGGCTGTGCATAGCATAACTCATAACAGAGCAGGAAAAGCATGGCCCAGTTTTCCTGCTTGAAATCTCTATCCCCCTACCTAGCAAGTCTGATGCGTCCTATCTCCACTAAAGTGCCAATCAGGACGCCTAAGCGGGCGGTTCAGACGCTTTAATGTCTAAAGGCGGACGCCTTAGACACATGTCTAAAGCGATCTGGACGCCTTGAGCCTGGAGGGCGCTCTGACGCTAAAGCGTCGCTTAAGTGACACTTTAAAAACAGTGATCTGGAGGGTTGCCGAACAGGCCTTTAGTGATCCCCCCTTCTCTCAAATTCCTTAAAAATCGTATATGCCTAATATGGTGACTACCACCTTGTGGATGTTTATTCATTTCATGCTATCCACCTTATTTTATTTTACTCTCTTATAATCTGTGAGGTTCAGTGTCGTTAACTCAGCATTTACTGCAACTTACTCTTACTTCCTGAGTAACATTCTTGTATGATATGTATTGAACTTTATTTTTACTTTCAAACTCAAGTAGCTAGAGATATAAATCAGTGGTAGTGCCATACTTTATGGTGACGATTTCCCTCCTTTTGACACTTGCAGTAAAAACATGGAAGTTCCTATCCTGAAAGGTAGTGCAAGGATATCTTCACGTCTTAATTTTGTATGCCCTCAGCTCTTCCCATCCTCTGGGTTTTGGCCTGTGGAACCTGCAAATGGTATGGATTTGGAGAAGAATGAGGTAAACTTCAGTGATATATGAAACACCAGAGGTTGAATGTTGAAATGCTTGTAAACAGAAACCATCTTATTGTCCTTTCAGAGTACTTCATTCCAAGCCTGTGAAAGTGTGACAGCAGCAAACTTGCTGAAGGTACGTCTAAAGTAGAGTCACACTATGTCACTGTGCTAATTACTTGACATTTGAGCATTTTTTATGTTCGAAGGCATCTCCAATGATAAATAACGCTGTAATACAAATAAAACTTGCATTACAACAGGTTGTATCCCTTAGTGTCTTCTCTAATAATTTAAGGCTTGCATTAATATACAAATATGTGGTGATTAGAAATTTAGAATTAGATAGGAGAACACACGGCGAAGCGAAAACATTATGTATGATGGAAAAAGTTAGTGATCTCTTGGGCATGAAGAGATCATCCCTTTGCCAAGAGAAGGCAACCTTTTCTCTTTTATTTCTATATCCTCGAACTCAGCAAAAATCCCCTATGTGGTACCTGTAAGAGAAGGTTGGCATCACATCATTGTAGATGTCCTACTTTTGGTTGTTGTTACTATGCGATAACCTAAGTTCTCGCATGCATGAAAAATTATTCCATGCATGGATGTAATAATTGATGATCTTTTTCTTTTCCATTTAAGATGCTGCTCCCTGCGTCACCACTTTGCTAGTGTGTCCCCCCTGTATGCAAATAAGTATTTCTATTATCTGGAAAGGAAAACTTGTCTGCTTAAGTGCAAAATAAGTAGTATTTCATTTTGCAGGTTCAACTTAACTTTTTTAGTGCAAAAGTAGGGGTATCAATGTTTGTCTTTTGTTGTTCTGCAGTTTCGTCTGCGTCCATATGCTCAACTGGGGCTGGATAGAGCTTCTATACCAAGCTTGTGTAGTTATGAAGAAATTGTAGGTGAACTTATTTCTGAGATTCCTGAAATTAAAGAAGTTCCTGAGCAGATTAGCAAGTTCTGGCAAAGTAGTGTAGGCCAAAAAAGTGCATTGGCACCAGCTGGCGAGCATATGCTGATGGTTGAAGAGCCATGGATTAGTAAAGATTCCTCTCTTCCTGATATTTTAGATGAACAGGGGAATTCAGCTAAGTTTCAAGATGACAATAGTTTGAGAGAAAGTCGCTGGAGAAAGCGCCCAAAGGGCAATTCAGGGACCCCCTGCTGTGTGGAGAATGCTACGAGAGAAGATATGGAAATTACATTTTTGGGTACGGGTTCATCCCAGCCTTCGAAGTATCGAAATGTTAGTTCCATATATATTAACCTGTTTGCACAAGGTGGTATGCTTCTTGATTGTGGTGAAGGAACGTTAGGGCAGCTGAAAAGGAGGTTTGTTCCAACAAGACTTCATTAGAAGATTGCAAAACACTTCATGCTAAGTTATATTCATAATACTTTTTTTGTGGGTAACAGGTTTGGTGTAAGTGGTGCTGATGAAGCTGTAAAAAACTTGAGGTTCATCTGGATTTCCCATATTCATGCTGATCACCACACCGGTCTCGCTAGAGTTCTTGCCTTGAGGTCAAAATTGCTAAATGGTGTTCCTCACAAACCCTTGCTCGTGATTGGACCAAAACAACTCCTGAGATTTCTAAATGCATATTCAACACTTGAAGATCTTGATATGCAGTTCCTAGACTGCAGACAAACTTTGAAGCCTAGTGTGGAGGATCTTCTTGATGACAATGCCTCCGAACCTGCAGTAGCTCAACTTGAAAACACCATGTTTGCTCCTGGGAGCAGAATGGAGAACTACAACAAGAAGCCTTCGAGTCCGAATGATACTACAGCTCTTTCTAACTTGAAAGAAATTCTGCATGAGTCAGGTTTGGAGATTCTGTACAGTGTCCCCGTTGTACATTGTGCACAGGCGTTTGGAGTTGTTTTGAGAGCCAAGGAGAAGGCGAGTAGTGCCGGGAAGGCAATTCCAGGATGGAAGGTTGTATATTCAGGCGACACGAGGCCCTGCCCAGCTCTTGTAGATGCATCCAGAGATGCCACAGTGCTGATACACGAGGTAAGCTGAAACAATACATACATTTATTCAACTGCATATATCAACTTGAGTACATACAATAATTGTCTTTTTTTCTCATATTTCTCTTGCCCTCTGTCCATACTGTTGGGCATGCTTCACGTTCCAACTAATGTGGACCACAAGCGGCATTAAATTGAATATTGCAGATATTGTATAATACTGTTAGTTGAGTGGTGTGCTCTTCCAGTTATTGAACATGCTAAAAGGTTTTGGGCTGTGACTATGTTGCCTGTGCAATAATAAACCTTCTTGATTCTTGTTTTGCTTCAGGCGACGTTTGAGGACAGTATGAAGGACGAAGCGATCACGAAGAACCATAGCACAACCAAGGAAGCCATAGCAGTAGGCACATCGGCTGGAGCGTACCGCATAATCTTGACCCACTTTAGCCAGAGATACCCAAAAATCCCGGTCTTTGACGAGGACGACATGGACAAGACCTGCATCGCTTTCGACCTGATGAGCGTAAACCTCACCGATTTGCCCGTGCTTCCAAAGGTTCTACCTCACCTGAAGCTCCTGTTCAAGGACGAGATGGTGGTCGAGGAGTCCGACGAGGTCCTGGAGGCCGTGGTGTAGCGAGTGATATAGATGCGATAATGTACATTGTATTTTTTTTCCTGGCAATTGGCATAATTTTTGACCCGAGGATTCTCAGTTGTAGCCTTTGTAGACCTGATACGTCTGATGAAGCCACCAACCATGAGGCCAGATAGAGTATAGTTGGGCTTTGGCAGTCATATACCTTCAGTTTTTGGAATGACCTTCAAATATGTGACAACTATGCGACATTATTTCCTGAGTTTTTAAATAGATATAGCAGAAGTAACACAAAGACTTTCCAGGAGGTGCGAGTAGGAGTAAGCTAGAATTAGACAAGACTAGGTACATGTAAAGCGTTTCCTACTCATCATCTAAAGAAAAGCGTTTCCTACTAGCATCTCGCCGCCCCTGAATCGATGGCCAAAACTCCGACCCCAAACGCAAAGTGGTGTATCTCAGCTCGTCTCCTGCCTCTCTGGCTGCTGTTTCTTCCTCCCGACACGGCGAAGAAAGCAAAACGGTTAAAGCCTTAAAACTCCTCCACCTCCACCTCACCCGCCCGCCACTCGAAGCTTCCATCCACGCCTCCTCGCCCTCCTCCGGCCGCACGTGCCGCCCAACCCCCCCTTCCCCCCGTACACCTGGTCCACCGCCACACCTAGGCCCCCGTCTCAGATCTCGACCTCCCCGGTGGTGCCTCCCGCTGCCGTGGCGGTGGCCTCCCTCCCTCCCTTCCCCCGCTTAGGGTTTCGTCTGACGAGGGCGCCATGGATCAGAGCCGGCGGGCGGTGGAGTCCTACTGGCGGTCGCGGATGGTGGACGGCGTCACGGCGGACGACGACAAGGTCGCCCCCGTCTACAAGCTCGAGGAGATCTGCGAGCTCCTGCGCGCCTCCGACGCCGGCATCGTCAAGGAGGTCGCCGACTTCGTCCTCAAGCGCCTCGACAACAAGAGCCCCCTCGTCAAGCAGAAGGTCCGTTACTCATGTCCTCCTCCTGCTGCTGCTTCCCCCTTTTATTTTCTTCTTCTTATGATCTGGGATCGTGCCGTGTTGACCTGACGCGTCCGATGAGGACGATGATCGTCCACTGTTCATGCATATGTGATAGTAATGTCAGCGGCTACTGTTTTAGTGTTCCCGCTGATTAATTCCGCGGACGTGGTTATCAATTTGTGATGCCTAGAGCATTCTGACCTGAATGGTCTAGTGGTTACAGGGATTTTTGAGTGTCCAGTGTTTATTTATCGTATCATACCAGTGTTGGTTGCAGGGAAATAGGGGCGGTTTCAAGTGTTGAGCTAATGAATATAGCAACTTTGGGTAGTGTATCCCAGGCCATAAGTATGGATGGCCATCACATGTTGCTGTACTTGCTCGCGGCGAGGTGTGGCAATCCACATTATGTCTGGCCAACAAATTTGTCGCCGCTCCTTAGCTTCTTTTTAATGAAGCATGAGGTCGTGGCAAGTTGGCTGCCAGGTTAAGAACCTGTAGCTCACCAAAAACTGTTGAGAAGAAACACTATTTAGTTTTCTAGGAGAAACCTGGCACGAATAATGTTGGCTTAGCAAATATTATTGCAATGACAAAATAGAAAGGGTGGGTAACCCTATAATTTTGTAGGCCACACACTAAAGTTGGAGGGAGGGAGGCCACCCCATGGCATTTAAAACATACTTTTTAGCCATGGGGTAGTGCTCAACTCCAACCCCAGTGAGAAATTAAATATTTAATCAAGATTTATAAAATATATGAAACTTATGAGTAACTCTTCTCCAGGTGAACCAAATTCTGCTCAAGGATGTAGTACTGCGTTGCTGAGCGTTTGTGCTGAATGCCTGAATGCCCCAGAACGTAAATACTGAATTCTACGAAATTAGGTTTTCTGTAATCCTCAACCCATAATGTCATCTTTCAATCATGAGTGACCTGTTGTATATATCCAGAGGAAATGCTATTACAAAGTGTAATTTTGGCAACTGCATTACCTTATGTCTAAGTTCAACTACATAAGTTTGTTTAATCTGCTGAAGCCCTAGGCTTGAGTTTCTCTGACTCAGTATTGTTATATAATCTCTTACCTGCTTTCCAGGCTTTGCGGTTGATTAGATATGCTGTTGGAAAATCTGGCACTGATTTCAAGAGGGAAATGCAACGGCACTCAGCAGCTATGCGCCAGCTTGTTCACTACAAAGGACACCCTGACCCCTTAAAAGGGGATGCCCTTAATAAGGCTGTCCGTGAAACTGCGAACGAGGCTATTACTGCTATTTTCTCCACTGAGGACCCTAAAGCAGTTGTTGTGACGGAAGGTCTAGGCAAGCGCATACAGGGCTTTGGAAACACTAATTATGAGCCATCAAGAGATGATAAGAAGTCTTTCCTCAGTGAACTAACTGAAGTAGTGGGCATCAGTGGTGCTTCCATTAAACAGGGTTTGAGCAACTTTGCTGCCACACATTCAATGATGCCAAATGATAATGGTAGTATGTACAAGAACCCAATTCGCAGGTCTCTGACCACAGAAACTGATAGATATGGTAGGTACGATCCAAGTGAAATTCAAGGTGAGAGCCGTGCCGCATCTGGTGCTTCGAAGAATGCGAGTTCTGGTTCTTGGGGTCCAAGTCCGTCAAGTTCAGCATCAGCTGGTGATACTGACTCAAGTCAACCGGGAATTAAGACTCGTGAGGAGAGACTTTTGGAAACAATTGTTACTGCAAGTGGTGTGCGGTTGCAACCAACTCGAGATGCTCTGCAGATATTTCTAACAGAAGCCTCCAAACTGGATGCAGTTGCTTTGAGCCGTGCCCTTGAGAGCAAACTGAACTCTCCATTGTGGCAGGTGAGTTTCCCGTTCTGGGTCTTTATTTTTTGCCCCCCTTTTTTGTGTGTGCGTGTGCTCGGGGAGGGGGGAGGATTATATTTTTAACCTTTTTCCCTTCCGTGGATAAGAATTGGATTATGTCTCTTAGCTCCTCTGACAGGTGAAGAGTGCATATTTTGTAGACAAATCAATTTTTTGGGTCTTGTTTATTCTAGGTTACACATACACACTTTAATATATAAAAAACATTGGTATATAAGAGAAATATTTGTTATCTTCTTTTTGGCAGTGATGCATACCGATTTCATTTCGTGGCACATTTGCATTATTATCATCACTAGATCATGTACGTCTTGTACATAGTTAGAAGTTCAGAACTGTATGAATTTTAGGTTTGGTATCTAAAAAGACTCTGCTCAACATAGATAGATGTAATTAGAAGATTCTATGGTACTTACCTTAATATATTGAGGAGTATAGTATATTAAAAATGCACACAAGCTGTACACAATTTGCATAAAAAAGCTTTGTCCAAGGACCACATACTAGTATTAGTGATGTTGCACACTGGTCCTGATAATATTGTCAAGCAGCTGTGTCTCAAGTGTCTGGATTTGTGATATCTAGCCGTCTTTGTAAATATATACCAATTTCTTTGAATTAAAACGGATTTATATCTGGCAGGGGTTAGTGATAGTGAGCATTCTCGTTTTGGGCTGTTTGTTGACCTTATTTGAATAAATCTGGTACAATATTTGTTCACATCGTTAATTCAATTGGTTAGGTCACATGGGTGTATATTTTAGCTTGACTGATCGCAGGATTTTGATGCTTTTCGTCTAGCTCTCATAAATAGTGAATAAGTTTGTCTACTACTCAGGTTCGCATGAAGGCTATCTGTGTGCTGGAAGCGGTTGTAAGGAAACAGGATACTGATCCTTATTCCATCGTTGCTTCATATTTCAGTGAGAACAGTGCTTCTGTTGTCAGATGTTGTGAACTGCCACAAGTTTCTCTCAGAGAAAAGGCTTCAAAAGTGAGTCAACTTACAAAGCTGAGTCTCTTAAAATAGAAAACTGTATATATTCCATCAATAAAAGAGAATTGTGAATAAGTCTTGTTCTGTTTTCTGTAAATTGTTATCTGCAGTATGTGTTTCTTTCTCTTATCTTGAATGATAAAATCTTTTTGTGCCATTGTCAAAGATGTAATAAGTTGTATAAATTTTCTTAGGTATTAAATCTGCTAGTAGGGGAACAACCTACCGGAAGCAAACATCTTGCAGAATCAAAAACTCCTGTTCAGATGCCCGATTTGATTGATACAGGGGATCAGGATGATCTAGTAACCCAGAGTTCAGCTCAAGAAAGCAGTGAGCATACATCGGGGAATAGTATCTATGTTTCTTCAGTTGATGATTTGCTTGGTGGTGAAACTATTGATAATACCGGTGCCACTAGCAATGGTAATGGAAGTGATCCATTTGCAGATGTATCATTCCATGAGGAAGAGATTAAGGAGACGGATGACCTCTTCTCAGGGATGACAGTAGAGGAAAGAACCTCAGCCTCCATGCATGACAACTCCATGATCGAGTCAGATATATTTGGCAACAGCCCTGAGCCATTGTTCCAAGTTGATGCCAAAGGAACTGTCGATGATTTAATGGCTGGTTTGAACCTTAACAGCACTGCCCAAACTCAGCCTGGAGTAAAAGCAGAAACTAGCAGTAATCTCAATGGTTCGCAGTTCTTTGACATGAACAGTCAGACTAGCCATGTGGCAAGTGGTGCAGCACTGAATGGCATCCTTGGTCAAAGCTCCTTCTATCAGCAGGTTCCTTTGCAGTACAACTTGTCACCACAAATGTTCGGTCAATCATTTCCTGGGCAGCAATTAAATTATGGTAGTATGGAAGTTCTTCTTGCTCAGCAGCAGCAGTTACTACAAAATTTGGGAAATTTCAGTGCTGGACTTGGGCATCCGTCTTTCAATTCAATGAACAGTGGAAATGCATCTGGGATGCCAGATATTTTCAATTCAAGTAATCAACCTCAACATCAAGTGGCTGTGATGAGCAATTCCAAGAAAGATGAAACTAAAGCTTTTGATTTCGTCTCGGTATGCATTTCCATCTACTGCCTGATTTGTCATCCTTCATTTCTTGCGACATTAGTTGCTATGGGCCGTCTAGTAAAAAAAAAAGCAATGTCTGGACACGGATAGTCTTCATACTCCCAAACGTAGCTTTGATCACCATTTTTTATCTGTAGCAATCATATATGCGACTTGATTGCATGAAAAACTTATGTAGCAATATATGTAGAAAAGCATACCTGCGAGGCTGCGACTCGTTAGAGCAGCTCCAATAGCTGCCCTATAATAGGACACCAAAAACTGCTTGGAGTAAAATTTACAACATCAAAAGGTGCTTCTTAGGGCACCAGAAAATGTACTGCTGCAACATCTGCCAGAAAATAGGGCACTACTGCTCCAGCTGCTGCACCAAAATAGGGCAGCCACACACAACTTCTTTTCCACAATTGCATACAAATAATATCGAACATATTTCAAATGAATCCAAAACAAAGATAACAACGATCATTGATCAATAGAGCTCAAATTATTACATAGTTCATCAAATCCACAACATCAAATGCAGCACAAATTGTTCATCATTGAATACAACAAAGCACACAATATAACAAAGTTCATCACACAATACAACAAATATATAACTAGTGCTGTAGTTGACCATGCCATGTCCACCACTTCATGAGATCTTTGTAAAGATCTTCATGCGTCTCGGAATCTCTAATGTCATGATACACTTGAAGAAAGCGTTGGATTCGGTCTTGCCTCCTATTCGGCCGCACCCGTTATCCCATGAGCTCATAGTTGGTGTAATCCAAATTTTGTCCATGCTCGTTCTCAATGATCATGTGATGATGTACCAACGGATCTCTTGATCCCAGATTCTAGCAAGTCCTTGTAAACTAGGATTGCAAAATCCCAAAAGCCCTCTCCACATCTTTCCTATCAGCCGCTTGAGCATTATGAAAATAAAATTCTTTCTTACCTTCGGGAGTGCAATTGGCTTCACAAAAGTAGCCCCTTCGGATAAATCCCATCTGCAAGACAGTGCCAAAGTTGTATGTGTGGCCATTTGCTTGGAACTCCAACGGTGGTGGTTCTCCATTGGCTAGCTTTGCAAAGAAAAGTGATCGGTCGAGCACATTGATGTCATTGCAAGATCCAGGCATCTCAAAATATACATGCCAAATCCACATCTCCTGATTGGCCATGGCTTTAAGAATGACAGCGACATCTTTGTGTCCCTTGAACTGTCCATGCCATGCTGCAGGAAAGTTCTTCCACTTCCAGTGCATGCAATCAATGAACCAAGCACATCCTTCTTATGTCCTTTGAACTGCCCATGTCATGTTGTGGGACAGTTCTTCCACTTCGAGTGCATGCAATCAATGGAACCAAGCATAACTGGAAACCAGGGGCTTTGACCATCTCCAAAAGCCTCTTGAGGAAGTGTTTGGTTGCAAAAGGTGTAATGGTAACGATAACGGTTTGAGAATACACCGTCATCGCAAATGAAATGGATGAAAACTGATTTTGTTTGGTTCATGAAGGTAACAGTATGCATGTACAGCACGTTGTTTGGTTCAGAGAATACGATGCAAATACACCTTTCCACACTGAGCCTGCCAGCAAAGGGTGACCGGTTCGTTGGTCTGTTGGAGCCGCAGCTGGTACCACAATCTGTTAATGGTGGGGGTTGAGTGGAATCAAAGTAGATTTGAGCTGTTATCTGTTTGCACGGTAAGTGTTTACAGACTGAGCTAACCAAACACGTTTAAAGGGAATCATTTAACGCTGCAATCAGATAACGGGGGTACAAAAGAGTTGGACCAAACACCTCTTGAGTGCCCTGAGCATTGGGTGCTCTGAGATACTCTGGCCCAAACACTTCTACCACCGCCTTTGCAAATTGTTTGACAAAATAGATTGAACTCTCTCTGCCATTGCCAAGTTATCATTAATGAAATCTGACGGAATACCATAGGCCATCACGTGCAGTGCGACAGTCACCTTTTGCTCAGTGCTATGTCCAAGCAATCCGGTACAATTCCTCCTCTGCTCGAAGGATCGATCATGTTGCTTCACACAATTGCAAATGTGAAGGAGCAAATCCGGAGACATCCTAAACCGGCGTTGAAAGTTCAGCAACAATCTATTGTGAGCCTCTTGTCGATCCCTCCGCAAGAGCTCACAACCGAAAACGGAACCACCCTGCTTCAGCTTCTTGTTCTTATGCATCATCATGAGAAAATCGATGTCTTCCTCCTTGGTCATGTCATATTCCTCATCCGACGAGGAATTATCCCAAACAAAGGAGTATGGACTCGTCTACAATACAATAAATCTCCATCTACTTCGTGCATGAACAAAATAGGGAATGTTGTTTTTACCTTCAAGAAATTCCGTCGAACACCTTGTGTGCGAGGAGAAACTGATCGCTGCTCATCACAGCCTAGATGGAAGCCGTGCAGCAGTAGAAATGCCTACGAAGGCCCTCCGCCGCCTTAGAGGTCGAGCTTGCATTTGTTAGGAGTTACGGGGATGAGCGGCAACGTCGAGCATGATGTCGCTTGAAGTAGCGGCCACGACATGACTCGGTCTCGGTCGCAACGGTCGCGGGGCTAGCGGCGGCCACTAGTCCCCCTTTACACGCCGCAGAGGAGCTACCATTATAGGCCGTTGGCTCCTCGGAATCGGTGTGTCGCTGTATCACGAATTGGTGGGCCGGTGGGGGACTCCACATCCGTCTGGAGTGGCCAGGTCGCGGCGGACTCGGAGATAGGTGCCTGACCGGGGACGTTCGCAATTGGAATCGCACCGTTAGGAAGAACTGCAAGTCGAGCGTGGCTGAAAGGTCCAGTAGCGGTTGGTGGATCTTGCGTTGTGCAAAGCGTTTTGCGCCAGCAACCTAAGTGATGTATATTTGCAGCACTTTGTGCTGTTATCTGTGCCGCCCAAGAAAATTTGGAGCAAAATTTGCAAATTGGGAAGAGTTGGGAGCTGTGTTTTTGCCTGCAAATGCCCTAAAAAGTGGACACTTGTTAAAATAGTAACAATAGATGTGCAAACCATGTTTGCCTAACATAATTAAAACATGCAGTTCTTACCCTCAATATCATGGATGTAGAAGAAAGCTACAAAAAACATGCTATTTTGCAAGTTTTTATTATTATTTAAGAAAGTAAATAGCTATCTTTTCTTATAGGAAAATATTGCATAAAATTGTTAGTAACACAGTTTTTTATTGATAAAAATGCAATTAGAGAGTGATTAATTAGGAGACTAAGTACAGTTAAAACCTATTAAGTATACGAGTAGTTAAAGAAGGTACCTAAAATATGTTGTATGAAAGATTATGAAATCGATAGTATTTGGATGGCTTAGATAAAAAGTATCCCGATCAACTCAATTTTTTATACTGATATATTGATATGGATAACATGTTTATAAAACCGAATGCAATTATCTCGTGAGATGTCTACTCACATAATTTCTAAATGGTTTATCGAACTGTTAAGTTGAGTTGAAGTAGTGGATTGGACACATTCTAGGATATTACCTGTTTTTCTGTCAATAGAGAATATTCAATAATAGATGATACCCCACACATTGTTGCAGGAATGTTTTGCATTATATTTCAGTGAGAATATTTGGACTAATAATATAAGAACAGAAACTGAAAAACACATGATTAATTGTGTCCGATTATTGTATATTATAAATGTCAAAATAGAATGAAAATTATCATGCATGTTTGCATGTTGAAGTTGGCCTTCTCCCATGCATGTTGAATGCTGAGGTGGTATGCTTGCATGTTGAGAGAAATAGGTTAGTCGGGGCTAGCTTTTTAGATATAGAAGATTTATTTGGTTTTTGTTGTGCATTATATTTAAGTACAACAACAACAACAAAGCCTTTCAATCCCGAACAAGTTGGGGTAGGCTAAAGTTGCAACCCATAAGATATTGAAACCGATTTATGGTTCTGGCACGTGGATAGCTTGATCGCACATTTTCTTTTCGGCGATTCCCCCAGAATCGTCCCTTTCCCCAACTTCTCCCAGAATCACCCCCTCCTCCACTCCATATTATTTTGACAATCCTATCTAGTTAAGGTCTAATTAGGTAGGATTGTAAAAAAAAATTGAAGTGGCAATTCTGGGAGAAGCTGGGGAGGGGGGCGATTCTGGGAGAATCACCCAAAATCGCCGAAAAGAACTGGCCTTAAGTAATAAACTTAAATTAAACCTGCGCGTTGCTGTGGTAATTCTTCTCTTTTTGCAATGTAGATTGAAAATTAGAATCACAAATTTACTTGCATTTTTAGTATGTTGTTTCTATAGCTTGTATGAATTTGATGGTACTTAGTATGTTCCAGATTGGATAATTGATTTGAGTGTTTTTTTTATCCCTGCGTTTATGTTTGTGGGTTTGCAATATGGTACAGTGAGGATGTGATGATGTGTCATTCTCATGTGCCTCATATTGCATTCAGCTAGTTTCTCAGTGAACCACCTTGCATCTTACAGAATTTGAGTGCTTGATTTATTCTTAAGAGCAAGGAGCCTTGCCTATATAAATATTGAACTTTGTCCTTCAAGAAGCTCTTAAGACTTGAGATATTGTGAGTACAGAACACAAATGTGTGGACTGAAGAATGAAAGTATGGCCGTTCAGGAAAAATCTGCTTCTCTTTTGCCTGAAATTTGTCAGACTAACTTGGTACCTCAATATGTAATGCCCGACAGTTTTGCATAATAACGTATTGATGCCGTTCCGACACTTAAAGCATCTGCTTCTCTTGTTGTTAACAACTTTACCTGGTTTTTCAGGATCACCTTGCCGCAGCTCGTGGTTCAAAGAAGTACTAAAAGGAATGGCATGTTCAGAATTTTGACAAGAACAGAGATGTCAGGCTTCATTGAACTGGGGTACATATCGTCTGAGGCTTGACTGGGTAGTAGCTGCATGGGTCACACGGCTGGTTTTGGTTCGCATGCTTCAGCAAATGATTAAAGATTCTCGCACAAGGTTTGCAGACGGGATATTGTGTTGTATTGTGTGTTTAGAAGAAGTCTGGTTTAAGTTAAAAAATAAATTGTGAGCTCCATTCTGTTTCTTTTATTTCTTGTCCTCCTTAAAAGGTCAGACATTGTATATTCAAATATGCTGTGGGATTTTATTTCTTGTTACTTTACAAGGACATTTTTGTTCTTTTGATGGGCATTGTAAAGTTTGTTAATTTAAGAAAGGTGAAATGTTACAAAAATAACCATTTTATTAGACCATATACAATGCAAGGTGCTTAGAAGTGGTGCTTATAGAAAAAACCAGGTTTTTCTCTAAGCACTGATACTTAGATGTAAAGGGTAGACACTTAATTAGGCACCTCTCCTATAGAAATAAGCACTAATGCTAAAAAAAAATTGGTTTATTTTACTAAGCACTTCCCTAAGCACCTTGCATTGTACAAGACCTAAGGGGATAGGCAGGAGTTTTTCAAGAAAGCTCCAGCTCTCGACAAGCTCCTTGACAATATTTGTCAATCTGTTATGTGATGCTATATATTTATGCATTATTCAGTTTGTATAAATTGGTACAGTACTACAATCTGTTATGTCAAAAAAATATTTTCAAATTTGGAATAACACATTTATGAAATCCTGGGCCGGCCCGTGCACCTATTGGCAAACGAGTCCGATCCTGCCGTCACCACTTCCGAGTCACATACGGGAGTTTACCCTCCGAGCAGCCTATAAAAGGAGACCATGAAACAGAAGAGGCACAATCAGGCATAGATAGAGGTGTGCGGGGATTTGGAGAAGCAAAGGGAAAGAGAAAGGGAAGATCCATCTAGGCAGCATGGGGAAGAGAGCCAGCTCGAACGCGGCGAGAACGACGGCCGCCGTGGCAGGCGTCGGCGCCGGCGCCCATGACAAAAAAGAGCAGCGCAACGAGACGGAGGCGCAGAAGGTAGAGCGGCTGCAGGCTCAGCTGGCGTTCCTCAAGGCGTCGCACGCGGACGCCCTGCTCTACGACGCCATGGAGGAAGAGGAGGTGGTGGAGGAGTACCGGAGGGCGGGCAAGCTCCACACGTACGACGAGGCCAAGGAGTGGAAGAAGCGTTTCGCCAGGGTCGCCAAAATCTACACGCCGCCAAGGCACATGGTGGAGGAGCTCAATGAATACAGCAAACTCCTCGAGGAAGACGAGGACGACTTCAGGATAGGCCTCTGTTCGTTAATCGACGTGAAATTAGATTTTGAGGAATCTTATTGGTGAACCACGCTCCGCGTATTTGTCAGTGTGTGATGCTTAGTTTCCTCTTTTTTTTTAATCGACACGTTGTATTTTCCAGTTCTTGTAAGTTTTTTTTTTATGTTTGTGATGGAAGTCTAGGTTCGTATGTGTCGGTCGGTTTTTTCCTTTAATTTATTATTGTTGTTAATGGATACAACCTGCAATATATATTAGAGAAGATCGTGTAATTTATTTGCGTTATTATCACTTGTAAAATGTGCATTCCTTGATTTTGCCAATCTGTTTAAAGTTGACTCCTAATCTTCATCCCCTCTTTATCCACATCTCTATATTGTTTTCATATATACTAGGCAATTATTCGCAGGTTGCAACGAGAAGACACATATTCTAGTGAGTATGTATCTTTAGATGTATATGCGCATCAAACAACATTTTTTAGTAAACCATAGATAATTTTATTTTGGTTAATTACAATATTGTGGTGACCAAGAATTATCCATAAAAAAGAATATGTTTGATCAACAAAGAGGGTCTATAACTAAGCCTATCTAATTTTAGTTCCTAAACATTTGCGGACGCGATCGATCGTACCACGGATAGCGCCGGCTAGCTCTCCATTTATCCTCTCGGACAACCATATTTTATTTCTATATTCAAATTCATAAATCCATGAAAATCCATACACATAGATCATATAACACATTTTTTTATCAATTTAACATTCGATGATGCAAGATAATAATCAATTTTACTACTTTTAATGCGAGGTTCATAAAATATTCACTATTTTTACTAAAACTACACCAATAATAAGGATATAAGTGCATCTTCAACGCGGATCCTTAAACCTCGAATTTTTATTTACACAATCGGATCTCTCAATTACGATAACTCAAATCCATATAATTAGATGCAACATAGAACCTAAACTAAATTACCGGCGACGAAGCTCCAACTCCACTGTCGTGGCCATGTCCGACGAGCGGCTAAGGCCCCAGGATTGTTCGATTGGTCTCTGGCGAGGTAGAGTAGGATATGGGACATGCACCGACTCACGGGACTTGATACACCGCCGTCTCCCATGCCCTACTCTTCCTCGTCGAGCCCATGGACTGCACATCACCGACCGATGTGAGGTGCACAAGGGATCCGTCTTGGTCAGAGTCATACACCTCCACCACGAGATGAGATTCCAATCCACAGATCGGGTGACGGAGGACTCGAATCCAATGCTCGCTATGCAGGGATGAAGCTTGATTATTACTTAACTAGCGAGGAATTTTCTAATTGCATTGGGGTCAATTGACCCCCAATGCATACAAGGAAGTTGTGTCCCTGCCACAATGTCGAAGAAGGATGAAGATTGCTGGAGCGGGGCTTGGAGGCGGAGTGGAGCGAAGAAAACATTTGGTCTGAGTATGGGTGTGTCTATCAGCTCGATCACACTTTGGCACGGGTTCGTGGCTTTTAGTTGGGTGGTAAAAAAACATCCGACCAACGTTCAAACAAGCTGCTCGGGTGTTTATGGTTTGTTTCGAGGATTTGAATTCTTTTAAGGGCAGTTTGGAGTACTCGATTGTGGATTTTTTAACATGCATAGTGCGACAACATATGTTAAGTAAGGATCACTAATTTAGGAAAAGTCCAATATTATTTATGTGGGATACATTAATAATTTTCATTCCCTTTTCATCGTCTTCATGTTCTGCTGCACAATTATACCCGACGACTCGATGCGAGACGAGCAATAGAAAAAAACATTCACAACATGAAGGCATTCGTAACTGATAGAATTACTGAGATATACTCCTTCCGTACCGTAATATAGATAGTTGGAGAATACTAGTTGTAATATACTTCAACTAGCTATATTACGTTATGAAGGGAGTATGTATTTACCTTCATTGGAACGTACTACCTCTGTCCCATAAAACAGTTAGCCATACTTACTGTTGGATTTTATCTATTTGCTTGAGTGGGCTTTTGGTCCAAAGCACTTTGTAAATCTAAAATTCTCTTGGCTCATTCATGCATAGCAAGTGGTGGGAAGTTTAGTACCACCTCGCTAGTGGAGGGAGATCCACACCTCTTTATAAGGTGAGCTCCACTAACACTTGTAAGAGCTTGAGAAAAGAAGTGCTACACGCGCTCGCCTCGCCTCGCCTTGCCCCGACGCGCCGAGCCGAGGACAAAGCTATGCGTACGCTTATATTTTTACAGCTCGGGAAAAATTAATGAGACATTAATTGTAATTAACGGACGCGTTAATTTGCTTAATTGGTGCACCGTTTTCGTGGGCTCTACTCCCACGTCAGCCCATCCCGCTGCGTCTATATAAACAACGCAAACCCTATCCTGGCCGTACCGCCATATGGTTCCTCCTCCTCGTTCCAGATCATTGCGCCGCCGCCCAAGTCTTGTCCATCCCTTCTTCCAGTGTGCACCGCAAGAAGGGACAGCAGGCCTCCGAAACCCCGCCTCTCGCGATTCTGTACGGGAGAGGGGCGATCAGGTATTTGGGGAGCGCACTCGCGCGACTGCTGGCAGCGACGACGACTACTTCTCCGACGACGACTTCTTCCCAGACGTCGGCAGCCTCTCCATCAGCGACATGGGCGACACCAACACCAGCGGCTCCACACCCGCTGCGTCGTACGTGATCCGTTCTTATGTGTTTGAGATCATGTTGCATGTCATTTTTCTAGTAATTTCTTTAGATGTGATCTCTTTGTCTACTGTTTGGTAGATCGCATGGCTAGTTTGATTTGTTTCATTATTGCCATGGATTGTTTGTCTATTTCGTGGATTAAATCATATGCTAAATTGCTAATATTTTCAACAATCCAAAAACCTGATTATAGGCAATTTACTGCATCTGGCTTACTTGCGTCTATGAAGCCGCCACCTTTCAAGGGGGTGCACTATAAGCGGTGGCGCACGAGAGCAGTGTACTGGCTTCAGTCCATGCAATGCTATGACGCCACCAAGGGCAAGCCCGAGGGCGATCTTACTCCTGCACAGCAGGAGGCTTATGAGAAGATCGATACTCTCTTTAAGGATGCCCTCCTTGGTATTCTTGATGATTCCATTGTGGATTCATATATGTCGTTTGATAATGGCAAGGACATGTGGGATGCGCTCGAGGACAAGTTTGGGGCCTCGGACGCTGGCAGCGAGTTGTATGTCATGGAACAATATTATGACTACAAGATGACTGATGAGCGCTCTGTTGTTCAACAAGCGCATGAGATACAATTGCTCGCCAAGGAACTTGAGCACTTCAAGTATGTGTTGCCGGACAAGTTTGTGGCCGGAGGCATTATTGCCAAACTTCCACATTCGTGGAACAACTTTGCTACTTCTTTAAAACACAAGAGGCAAGAGTTTTGCGTTGCGAATCTCATTGGGACTCTTGATGTTGAAGAGAAGGAGAGAGCAAAGGATACACGCGCTCGAGTTCCTGAGGGTGGTTCAAGTGCCCATATGGTACAGAAAAAGAACTACCAGCCCAACAAGTTCAACTTCAAGAATAAATCTGGTGGAAAAGGCAAGTTTGATAAAAAGAACAAGCCGTCACAGCCTACCAACTTCAAGAAGAATCCTAATAAGAAGAAGGGAGTGTGCCATGTTTGCGGCAGTGCAAAGCATTGGGCCTCCAGCTACCCTGATCGCTATGAGGAGCGCGGACCTGAGAATGGCGGCAAGACCGCCAATGTTGTCATTGACACGGAGATGAAAGACTCTGGGTACGTCCCTACAATTATTTCATTATGTCGGTCTCCTGATTGGTTGATTGATACTGGTGCCAATGTTCATGTTTGTGCTGACGCCTCTATGTTTTCTTCTTATCAGGTCACAGGGACTTCCCCCGTGCTGATGGGGAACGGGTCATATGCTACTGTTCATGGGGTCGGTACGGTGGATCTGAAGTTTACTTCGGGGAAGATCGTGCGACTGAAGAACGTTCATCATGTGCCCTCCATCAATAAAAATCTTGTTAGCGGTTCGCGTTTGTGTCGAGATGGTTTTAAGTTGGTTTTCGAGTCCAATAAAGTTGTAATTTCCAAGTATGGACAATTCATTGGGAAAGGCTATGAATGCGGAGGCTTGTTCCGCCTATCTTTGTCAGATATTTGAATCAAAGTTGTTAATCATATTTGTTATGATAATGAGTCCAATGTTTGGCATTCTCGACTCTGTCACATTAACTTTGGTAGCATGACGCGGTTAGCTAATATGAGTTTAATTCCGAAATTTCCTACTGTCAAGGGTTCCAAGTGCCAAGTATGCATTCAAGCTAAGCAACCTCGCAAGTCCCATAAGACTGCAGAGGCAAGAGACTTGGCACCACTGGAACTTATACATTTAGACCTCTGTGAGATGAATGGTGTGATGACAAAAGGTGGAAAGAAATATTTCATGACTTTGATTGATGACTCTACTAGATATTGTTATGTGTATCTTCTGAAATCTAAAGATGAGGTTTTAACTTACTTCAAAAACTATAAAGCCGAAGCAGAGAACCAACTTGATCGAAAGATTAAATGGCTTAGGTCCGATCGTGGTGGAGAATACTTTTCCAATGAATTTGATTTTTTTGTGCGGAACATGGTATAATACATGAAAGGACGCCTCCCTATTCACCTCAGTCAAATGGGGTGGCCGAAAGAAAGAACCGAACTCTAACTGATTTGGTTAACGCCATGTTAGATACTTCGGGTCTCTCCAAGGCATGGTGGGGGGAGGCGCTAATGACTGCATGTCATGTCCTAAACCGAGTTCCCACAAAGACAAAAACTGTTACCCCATTTGAGGAATGGGAAAGTAAAAGGCTGAAACTCTCTTACTTACGTACTTGGGGCTGTTTGGCAAAGGTCAATATACCGATCCCCAAGAAGTGCAAGCTTGGACCAAAAAACGTAGATTGTGTTCTATTGGGTTATGCTTTTCATAGCATTGGCTATAGATTTTTGATAGTAAAATCTGAGGTATCCGACATGCATGTTGGTACAATTATGGAGTCGAATGATGCGACTTTCTTTGAGGATATATTTCCTATGAAGGATATGCCTACCTCATCAAACCAGGAGATTCCTACTTTATCTGGCCAGGATTTAACTGAGATTCCTGAGACCACCATTTCGATAGAACACGTTGAGAATCCTGAGGAGGATGACAATGAAACTCCTGTAAAGAGCAAGAGACAGAGGACTACAAAGTCCTTTGGTGATGATTTCATTGTGTACCTCGTGGATGACACACCCAGTACTATTTCAGAAGCCTATGCATCTCTTGATGCTGACTACTGGAAGGAAGCTGTTCGTTGCAAGATGGATTCCATCTTGGCTAACGGAACCTGGGAAGTTACTGAACGTCCTTATGGGTGCAAACCTGTAGGATGTAAGTGGGTGTTCAAGAAAAAGCTTAGGCCTGATGATACTATTGAGAAGTACAAAGCAAGGCTTGTGGCCAAGGGCTATACTAAAAAAGAAGGTGCAGACTTCTTCGATACTTACTCTAAGTGGCCAGATTGACCACTATACGGGTGCTACTTTCATTGGCTGCCTCACACGGTCTTCTCGTTCATCAAATGGACGTTAAGACAGCTTTCCTCAATGGAGAGTTGGACGAGGAAATTTACATGGAGAAGCCAGATGGTTTTGTAGTACCTGGTCAAGAGGGCAAGGTGTGTAAGTTATTGAAGTCGTTGTATGGCCTTAAGAAAGCTCCTAAGCAGTGGCACGAAAACTTTGAAAGGACTTTAACCGCTGAAGGCTTTGTTGTAAACGAGGCCGACAAGTGTGTGTACTATCGCCATGATGGGGGCGAGGGAGTCATTCTTTTTCTATATGTCGACGACATATTGATTTTTGGGAGCAACCTCGATTTAATCAAGGAGGTCATGTTGGGGAACGGGGCAGAAAACAATAATTTTTCATGACCTACGCGTCCCGAACCCAAGACCTATGCTATGGAGATGCAAGTAACGGAGGGAATTGGTCACATACCAGTATGTAGTCCGTTAAGTGGGAAACGTTCCCGCGTGAACGTGGTTGATGTAGTCGTACCGACAATCCCCGACGCCGCGTAGATCCACGATGACTCCTGAGGCCACCCGGTCCTTGAAGACCGATGACGGGATTATGTCCCCGTTGGAACGTTGTCGGTGAAGACGTCGCGACACGGCCTCAACGATGAAGGAGCACCACAAGTGTAGCGCCTCGCGGGATTACACGCATACGGTGTACCCGACGTTCCCTCCGGGATCCGAACCAGAAGAGCAGCGGAAAGAAGATGGATTCGGATCCCGATTCCAGCAGCACGACGACGTGCGTATGATGGAGAAACCCCAACCAAGTGTAGACTCCAAACAAGGGGAGTCCACTCGAGGAGGGAGAAAGAGAGAGAAGAGAGATATGAGAAACTTGTCTCAAATCAAATTGTGTGTAGAAAAAAGGCACCCCCACCCCTCCTTATATAGGCCAAGGAGGGGTGCCACCCTCCCTCCCCTTCCCATGTGGGACTAAACCCTAGGGAGGGGGGGTTTGGTGCGGCTAGGGGAGGTGGGCTCCCTCCCTTGGCGCCTTGGCCCAAGGGGGAGCTGCCTCCTTCCCCTAATGGGCCTCTTTAGGCCCATATGCCTTTTAATTCATTTTTAATTATATTTAATCATATTTTAATATTAAATCCTGTTAATTAAATAATAAAACATATTTAAACATTATTTTGAACCTTTCAAAATATCCAGAACAACTTCCGGCACCTCCCGGAACAATTCCGGTGTTCTCTCTTATTTCACCGATGATCCCGAATCAATCCTTATTGCGTCGAATACCCTTAAGCGTGACACCCTACGGTTCGGGAAACGGCAGACATGATCAGACACTCTCTGACCAATGACCATCATGTGGGATCTGGTTACAATCCTTGATGAGCCCCTACGCTTCCATCGAATTAACTTCATCGTTTGAACCGTTAACGTTGAGTCCTGATCCCTTTGTCATACGGTACTTTGTTTGTCCGAGGTTTGATCGTCGGTATCCAATATACCTAGTTCATTCTCGTTACCGACAAACATGTTTACTCGTTTCCGTGATATTACAACCCCATGACCTAGTCACATGATTGCACAATCTTTATGATGTAATATCACCGAGTGGGCCCAGAGTACCTATCCGACACTCGGATGGACAAATCCCTTTTTGATCTATTTGCATACTCATCAACATATCTACTTCGGAATACCCAAGATACACCTTTATGGTTACCATGTTTCAGTGTAACGGTTAATGCACTCAAAGCATCCTGGTAGATAGCAATTATGTATGATCATCACGGTCTTAAGGATCGGGTCACTACGTTTATAGTTATCGCAATGTTGAACTATGTGACTGGATCACATTGCAACACTTCTGGTGGGTGGGTGTCCATCATGTCATTCTCCCAATGACATGACCCCATTGTCAATAGACTGTTCACATCTCATGATCAGGAAACCTTGATCATCAATTGCCCAATGGACTAGTTTACTAGAGTTAACTAGGGACCTGGTTGTTTGTATACCACACGTGTATTAATGTTTCCGCTTAATACAGTTATAACACAGTATAAAACTTATTATGAACTAATGGAATACGCCAATAAACATATTTTATTTGCCTCTAGGGCACATTCCCAACAGTCTCCCACTTGCACTAGAGTACAAATAATCTAGTTGCATTTTTCTGTGGATCATAACTCCATATCATGTATATGGTTATAGATCATGCTTGCTTGTGGAAAAGGTTGTATCAACGGTCTGGGTACCATTCAGATCCTTATGTCTTTTGCAAATCATTAATGTCACCTAGTTTGACATTACTTCATTATCCATTATAATGATGAGGTATATATATATATTCGGCGGTAGAGTGAGACTTCGTTTGTTTGTGTTTCAGCAATGACATCCGGTGGGTCACACGGACTTTCCCATAGTCATGCACACTGAAACTCACTCAGTCAGAAGTCGAACTTCTTAAGCCAGAATATAACTCTTGCCACTTCTAAAGTAGCCATATCATTGTAGATTTAATCCTTAGTGCATTGTATGCAACTTTGATGTCTAACCATGTTTCTTTCAACTTAGGCATTTATTAGTATGATATCTCAATTTTCCAGGTTAGTGTCAGAACTTGAACCAGCATAACATTTATGGTCAAGTCCACTATCCTTTACAAATTAGAGATGTATCCTCAGTTCTCCCCAGATACTGAAGGATAAACTTAACTCTTTGTTCAATGATTTACTCATAAATCATATCACAACATGTTCTTCTTACTAAGAACTTGGGTCACATTACGTTGAGTACAAAACTTTGGTTTTTATATGAAAGAACCTATGACAGAGGCATAGAGGATGTAGCACATCCATTTCTTTCATTTAACCATTGTTCTTGTACTGAAATTAACTCGATACTTCTCTTGGATATACAAGTAAGAACTATCTTCTTGACTTGTCCCATTCTGAACTTCTTCAGAATCTTATCCAGGAAAGTATTCCGACTCAATGATATTAAACACGTTAATCTATCTTAATAGGTTTTCAATGCTTAACTTCATTCATGAAAGATTTTCAATAATCATTAATACCAACTACATCATTCACCATATGTTATATATGAGAATGTTGTCACGCTCCCACTCAAATATGTCAGCCACATATAAGACTAGGATAACATCCACATAGCTCCCACTCAAATATGTCAGCCACATATTAAGTTCAGGATAATACTCCCATAGCTCCCACTCAAAATATGTCGTCCACATATTAGGTTTAGGATACTATTCAGCTCCCACTCAGTTTCATGCAAATGCATGTTTCCTCGATATTTTGTCTAAGTCTAAAATCCTTTGATCACCCATCAAATCGAGAATTCCGGTTACGAGACACTAGCATCCATATGTTTTCCAAAACCTTCTAATTGTACCAATTACAACCCTTCTTCAAATGCAAGATTTGAGGAAATCACGGTATTGATAACAATTTGGATCAATCGTAGTGATAATCGTATTGACTCAAGCATCGCTACTATTGTAGCCAACCTTTTGAATTTGTCAGAAACATCCTTCATGACAAATCGATCTTGATTTCTTCCTTTGATGTTCACATTTATTCCTTAGAACCTTGAAGTTATTGAGAATATCAAGTGACCTCTTTACTCGATAAGATTCATGTAATCTTAAATGTAACTCAATATAGGATTCCATGACTCATAGTCATTTCTCGTACTTAGGTCCACCATCGCTTCTTCGTAGTTCGTAGGTATGTCTTGTTCCATTAACTTGACAAGTGAATCATGAATATTACTTTGCACAAGGGCAAATATGTATTCTTGAATCCTACTTTGTTCAGTAAAAGTTTCAACCGAAACACCATGATCATTATCATCATTTTCTCCTCTAATTGTAGAGCTTTGGTTTCGGAACACATTTCGTTGCGCTACTCTGACATCTGGAGGCAAGTTCAATTACCTTGTTTGAACTTTCACTTTTCTTCCATTAACACATTCATCAAGAACACTTCTTGACAAACACCAAACTTAGCAACACAAGTTTTTCTCTTTGGTCCTTGTTGCGGAAGATGCATCCATAGTTGACTAAGGATACACTACAAAGATAATTTACCACATAAATTATTTTCCTAGAAACCATGACACACCATAACTTATATAGTGTTGGTTTCCACGAACTCAGATGGTTCCCTATACTGAAGTGAGTGTTTTCTTATTAAATTAATAACTCTAAACAATAATAATGTAACTCGGTAAAAGATAACTTATACCATACACTATCCAATAGAGTATGATTATAATGTTCAGGCACATCAACAATATTGAATTGTTCCAAGCATTGTAATTTGTGGAACAACTTTCACACAATTCCGTATGCCGAAGGCTAACTCAAAACATTTGTCTCTTTGATCAAATCGTAGAGACTTGTTTTTCTCGTTAATTTAGTACCCGTCTTCATTCTGAAATCCCTTTGATCACATCAAACTATCCCAGACTCATGTTTCATTAGTGAATACACATATTCATCTAAGTCCACATCTGAAGTTTACGAAATAATGAAATTCACTACATGCTGAAATATGATACATCACTATGTATGATATGCAACAGCCATCGCAAACTCTGTTTTACCAGAATGCGAGGTTTCAGTCATCTCACCTAAAGAGGCATGGTTTGCATGTGTCAAGAGATCAAGTATCTCAAGACCTCATCAAACCAATCATGACTTAACCGGTAGTGTCATTACTAAGTTTGGATAATTCTTGGCATTACAATATTTCTTATAAATGATCAAACTACTACCATCAATATAAGAATAACTCATTCATAACCGTAATGTGACCATAAAAGATATCATTCATAAAATGAGAACAACTGACTTGTTTCTCACTAATATGAATAATTGTCTTCGCGAGATGCAAGACACACTAATAAGGTTCACACTCAAACGATCATAAATTTATTCATATACTAATCAAATGATAGATGTAGAGGGAGAGTGTTGTCGACATCAACTATCTTGATTACCGTCAGCACACATTGTCACCTCATCCCTTCCAAGCCACTCTTTAAGCAGTGAGTTCAAGCATCGAATACTTAATCAACCACAATCAGTGTTTTGTGGGGAAAGACATTTATAACCCGTGTATCAAATATACTTTCTCCGTCAATGACTATTCTGCATTGGTTCTACCTTTAAAGTTCACAACTTTAACCATGACATCATGACAGGTGAACGATTCTCCTTCATGACATAGTCTAGACGCGGTCTTTGTAGCTGGGAGGAAGCGGATGCAACTCCCCAGTTATCGCAAAGTAACCAGTCATTCTGTAGTCCAAGTTGTACACAAGGTGTTCATGTATCTTATACATTTTCCAAGTGACTTTCTCAGCAGGTTGTTCCTTCCACCATGGTTGAAAGAAACCCCGTCCATATACTCATATTCCATTACTCTGATTTGTGACTTAGTGCTTTTAAGATCACCTAGCACGTCATACGTGTTGATGTCTTAATCATGCATTCACAATTCAGATTCCATAGAATGAAGTATGGTGTATCGGACAGTCATTGAATAAGAGACGATGAATACGATACTCATCATCATCTTCCTCAATTACGGAGTTATCCGGTGTATCTCCTAGCAGTTCTCGTATTATGTTTTAACAAATCATTAGTAATGAGTATGTCTCTAACGGTGTTGGTACACATCAATGAAGTAAGACCCATTTTCCTTAAGTTCTACATCACACTAAAGAGCCATGGTTATAAACATTGGTTATGAAATTATCTACAATGATATTTGCTAAGACATGAAGATTAAGTTCATAATAGGAGTTCATGTCTTAAACAATTCTAGAACTCCCACTCAGACAAACATCCCTGATAGTTTATTCTAAGTGATTACACAATCCTTGAGAACTATACCTCCCCCGTGTGACATGACCATTAGTATATTCTCAAGGTAGGCCATCATGACAATCACATTATCCATGTGACTCATGCTCGATCTTTCGATCACTGTGTCCCGAGGCCATATCTGCATATGCCAGGCTCGCCACAATAACCTTAGTGATTATGTGCCGCGTATGCAAGGCCATGTTTCTGGACATGCTAGGCTTGCTTCACCCATCTCATTTGAACGCTAATATGTTTGACACCCGTGTGACACGCGATGCCTCCATAATGGAGATCTTTCCAGATGGTGCTTCACTAAGGAAGGACACTTTGTTGGATTAGTGAGGGATCATGCTATAATGCTACCGTCGTATATCTAATACAAGCAAAACAGGATGCTATAGTATAAATAATACTAACTATGATGCCCCCTTGTAAATTAAAGTTTAGATGCCTCTACTTTATCTTTTGCAAGTTTTACGTGGCTGATAGGGCTTTCGAGATAGAACCGTTTCTATGCCTACGAACATACAACCACAACACCAATCCCGCAATTGTCTCTATTACACCCATGTCGGGGCCCTCCGTTGCAAACGTCTTCGTATCGGTAATGTTAGAGAGACAGACACCCCCAGCCACTTATATGGCACAAGCCATATGTCAAGCGTGGAACCAGTCTCGCGTAAACGCGTAAGGTCGGACGGGGCCGCTTCATCAGGACATTGCCGCAATGCTAAACGAGTACACGTGAGAGGGTAAAAATTGGAGAATTGATGCCCACATACTAGATGTGTTCTATCCGTACAATACATCTACGCATAGCCTTGCTCATGATACCACTGTTGGAGAAACGGGCAGAAAACAATAAGTTTTCATGACCTACGCGTCCCGAACCCAAGACCTATGCTATGGCGATGCAAGTAACGGAGGGAATTGGTCACATACCAGTATGTAGTCCGTTAAGCGGGAAACGTTCCCGCGTGAACGTGGTTGATGTAGTCGTACCGGCAATCCCCGATGCCGCGCAGATCCACGATGACTCCTGAGGCCACCCGGTCCTTGAAGACCGATGACGGGATTACGTCCCCGTCGGAACGTTGTCGTTGAAGACGTTGCGACACGGCCTCAACGATGAAGGAGCACCACAAGTGTAGCGCCTCGCGGGATTACACGCATACAGTGTACCCGACGTTCCCTCCGGGCTCCGAACCAGAAGAGCAGCGGAAAGAAGATGGATTCGGATCCCGATTCCAGCAGTACGACGGCGTGCGTATGGTGGAGAAACCCCAACCAAGTGTAGACTCCAAACAAGGGGAGTCCACTCGAGGAGGGAGAAAGAGAGAGAAGAGAGATCTGAGAAACTTGTCTCAAATCAAATTGTGTGTAGAAAAAGGAACCCCCATCCCTCCTTATATAGGCCAAGGAGGGGTGCCACCCTCCCTCCCCTTCCCATGTGGGACTAAACCCTAGGGAGGGGGGGTGATGGCTTCTTGCCCTTCGTTGGTAAACCCCAAGTGGAAGGTGGAGATGTAGCGCAGCAGCAAGTTTCCCTCGGTGAAGATACCAAGGTTTGTCTCCAGTAGGACTCCAGAGATGATAAGTAGGTGTCAGCGGCGCAACTGACGTGGACCTGCACACAGACAAAGATAACTTTGTTCCCAACGAAGTTCAGAGAGGTTGTCAATCTCTCCGGTCTTGTTGTTCACAAAGGGTAAAACACAAGGGATAATGATAGCAAGTGGAAAGTAAATGCAGAAAATTAAATATAGCGTGGAAGCAATAATAAGGATATGGACCAGGATACGTGATGTTCACTAGTGATGTCTCTCTCCCAAAAGACGATAAAACTGCTATGCGAGGTAAACAAATCACAGAAGGGCAATTGACAGAATTATGAACGCACCGCAATGCTAACTATGCTACAAAAGAAAGGAAGAGGTTCAAAAGCACGGGCAGTACGCCAAAGTAAGTAGACCATAATCCAACTGCATCTACTACTAATCATCCACCTTGAGATATCTATCCAGAACATCTCGCTGGTATTAAGTTGCGAGTCCCACCCAAAGTGTAAACCCAAAGCAACAGAAAACTGCATTAAAAAGAACTCTGCGTAAAGTAAACAATCCTTGCAACCGTGGTTTCAAGCACCGTTGTTTTCCCCCTTGTGGAAACAGCACATCCCCTAGACTCATGTTTCTGTCACTCAAGCGTGTCATCGGGGGGCACGAACCCACAATCGAGCACAACATTCCCTCTTGGAGTCACTACCTACTACTTGGCCAAAGCAATAAACAGCAACTGAGAACATGCAAGAATTACTTAGGAACAAAAATATAAGAGATAAAAACCAAATATATTACTCTATCACAATCTGAACATAATCTCATAATCCATCAGATCCCATCAAACTCAGCATAGCAACAGCAGAAAGATTACAAAAGTGCCTCGATCATGTAGGGCAGCTAACGAGGTCTAAACAATGAAGATCAAAGAGGGGAGGAGAACATCACATAGCTACTGATCACGGACCCATGGTCCGAGGAAAACTACTCACAAGACATCCGGGGAACATCCATGGTGGAGAGGAGACTCCCGGAGGTCAATCCTCCCTCCGGCAGGGTGCCGGGAAGAGGTCTTCTGGTGCTCCCGATCTCGGAAGCGCGGCGGCGGCGGAACAGAGGCGAGTTTGCGGAATAGGGTTCCTCTTCTGGAGTTTCCCCGTGACGGAGAATAAATAGACGAAGGGGGGCAGCCAGAGGTGGACCAGGGGCCCCAGGCGTCCCCCTAGCGCGGCCAGGGGTTGGGCCACGCCGGGTGGCCGCCTGGCCCCCCTGGCTCCCCTCTGGCCCCTCTCGGGCTCTTCGCGAAGCTTCCTTCACGCTGATTTTTTATCTGAATTTTCCCAAATTTTTCTGGAACTTTTTATATGGGGGAAAACCGAAATAGAAAAACAACAGAAAACAGGAACTGGCACTGGGGTGCACTGAGTTAATAGGTTAGTCCAAATATGATCAAAAGTGTATCTAGATCATAGCAATATCACACAAAGCATGCATGGAGCAAGCAGAAATTATAGATACGTTTTGGACGTATCAACATCCCCAAGCTTAATTCCTGCTCGTCCTCGAGTAGGTAAATGATAACAGCATAATTTCTGTGGTGACATGCTAGAAACCATAAAAGAACTTTGAAAAGTAAAGCAATCAAGGTTAGAGATTCAATTCAAGTCATAACAGGCAAGAGTCTATATTAGCATTGAAACAAGTAACAAAAGAACATTAGGCACAAGAGCTCTCGCTGCCCGTGACTCGAATGTCTCCAAATGGTGTTTGCGTGCAAGAAGGGGATAGGGAATACGAGAAAAAGTATTTTTGTGTTGAGAACTCAATCTACTAAAGTTTCACACTTGGTCTTCTTGGGAATCTTATCTTGACTCGTCCCCAGACCACTAGCCAGGTACAAGTCAATTTGATCCACTCCTTTTTGATATTTTGAGCACTCATGCAATGGATGAGCGTAAGCACGAGAGTTGACACTTAGGATGGCAAAGAGACAAATATGGTGGAGGAGGAAGACAAAAAAGGATGAGAAAGGCTCACATCAATGAGGACAATCAAGGGCAAGAGATGCCAAATGATAGATATGATGTGAGGAGTAGGGATTGCCATGCAACGGATGCACATACGAGCTAAGAAGCTCTCCAATGGAACTAGTGGGGGTGCATCTAACTTGCTCGCTCATGAAGACCTAGAGCTCGTTTGAGGAGGCTCATCCTTGGAATATGCAAGCCAAGTTCTATAGTGTGAAGGTCCCCACATAGCTATATGCATAATGATCATCTCTATGGAGTACAAGGATATAAAGGGAGTACTAGTGTGGATCTCTCAAAAGGATAGTAGTGTTGTCCCTTTCTCTCTTTTTTTTTTCTTTTTGTCTCTTTTTTCTCTTTTTTGTATTTTTTTGTGGCCTCAATGGCTCTTTCTATTTAACTCTCATTTGTCTTCTTTGGGATCTTTTGATTTTTCCACTTTGGGATCTTTTCCTCACTTAAGGGCAACACTCTATATTTTACAAGAAGGTAAAGGAGATCTTTCACACTTTACAAGGTACTCAAAATCATAAAGAAGATGTAGCTAACATGATGTATGCAATGTATGCCGCTGCCAGTGTAGCAGGAACATGTATGACATGAAGATCAAGTCATGAAGAGGTGGAAGTTGCATGACAATGTAACTCGGAAAGGCTATTGAAATGCCTTGATAGGTAGGTATGGTGTCTGTTTTGAGGAAAGATATAAGGAGGTTTATGATGATAGAGCGTATCATGCCAAGGGTTTGGATGTACCGGCGAAGGTGGAAACCAACTCTCGGAGTGAGAAGAAGGCAATGCACGGCACGAGAGAGGCTAGCAAAATATGGGAAGGTGGAAGTGTCAACTTTCAATACTTACATTAGTCCGAAGAACTCATGCACTTATTATCGGTAACTATCAATCTAATAAGGAGGTTCACAAAGAGACAAGTACCCCGAGGAGGAGTGTATGGGGGTTTGGTTATCCTTGCGCATCCTCGACTCATGGTACGTGAGTGTTCTCTAATATTCGATCCCTCCAAAGAGTAGTGATCCCTCTAGTAGCTAGAGTTCTCAACTAGTTTTGTAGGTTTTGAAAATACACACGGATTGCCCAAAATACGACACCTATCACTAATAGGCCAGAGCTCTTGACACCAAAAGTTCAAACATTACTCACATCAATAGCTCAAAACCATTGCACGTTACTACTAAAATTAAATAGCAACCTCAATTACCTACTTTCAAGACAAGACACAACTCAGTGCAACAACCAACTCTCTTAACAAGATAAACATGAAAACTAAAGAGAGTTCCAGCAAAAAAATAAACAAAATCCAAGGCTCTTGCCAAAGACAAACTAAGACTAAAACTAGACATGGCAGTAGCTACGAAAAGATAAAGAACACACAACAGCAAAAAGATAAGCAGGAAAAATCCTATGATGTGTTCTAAATTTTGAAAGTGGAGCGTGTTTCTCTCCCACACAAAGTAAGACGGGATCTAACTTGTTATGAACAGCAAGCAAAGCTAAAGAAAACTAAAAACAAAACCTAAGAGCGAGACGCTCCAAGCATAGCACATAACGCATGAAGTGATAAAAATATAGTGAGACGAAGGACGAACTGATGATTGTTGATGGAGAAGGGGATGCACGGGGGCATCCCCAAGCTTAGATGCTTGAGTCTCCTTGAATATTTTTTGGGGATGCATGGGGGCATCCCCAAGCTTGAGCGCTTGACACTCCTGGATCTTCTTTCATCATCTTCCATCGCACACTTGAAAACTCCCTTCATACATAACTCATCATAAGCTGATTAGAGAGGTTAGTACCCTTAATAAATAATTTTTCTCCACTGGATATAAAGATATTATTGAAGAGCTACTGTTTCTCAAGAGTGCCAAAAAGTTTTTGCAAAGAAAAAGCAAGCTTAAGGTTTGCAAAAGTTAGGAGAGACAAAACGTGGCAGAATCTGTGAAAAACAGAACATCAGATAGTAAAGAATTTTTTAGGGGTACTTCTGCAATTCAAATAAAAAAACTCAGAACATACGGAAGTTTCGTAATTGTATAGAGCATACTGTGTAAAAAAATTCAGCTCAAAAATATGAACTGGGATTTTTCTGGAATTTTTCTGGTCCCGAGGACAGAATCTGTTTTCTGGACAGCATGTCACAACTTTTACTTCCCTTGCCGTAAGAGGCTATAACTTGGCACAAAGCTGAAAAATAAAGATACAATGATGTTGCTAAAGTTGTAAAAAACATAAAGACACAACAAAAGCAAAAATAAAAACCTAAATTCGTTGCGGGCTGCCTCCCGAAAGCGCTTCTTTAAAGCCATTAGCTAGGCTTGATGCAAAAAGAAGAATCAAGTTTTATCAAGAGAAAGAGAATAACTAGCCCGTGTAACGGACTCAAAAGGTAACTTGATTTTCTTTCTAGGGAAGTGTTCCATCCCCTTTTTGAATGGGAATTGAAATTTTATATTCCCCTCTTTCATGTCCATAACCGCACCAACGGTGCGAAGAAAAGGACGTCCCAAAATAATTGGACATAAAGGTTCACACTCTATATCCATAACAATAAAATCAACGGAAACATAGTTTTCATTGACAATAATAAGAACATCGTCGATCTTCCCCAAAGGTTTCTTTACGGAAGAATCAACAAGACGAACACCAAAATAACAAGGCTCAAAAGGCTTCAATTCAAACATATCAAATATTCTTTTGGGCATAACGGAGGTACTAGCTCCAACATCACATAAAGCATAGCAAGAGAAGTTATTTAATTTAATTTTGATCATAGGGTCCCAACCATCATCTAGCTTCCTAGGTATGGAGGTTTCTATTCTAAGCTTCTCCTCCCTAGCTTTGATAAGAGCATTTGTGATATGCTCCGTGAAGGCAAGATTAAGTGTGCTAGTGTGGGGGTCTCTAGACATTTTGTGTAGCAAGCTAATAACTTCTGAGAGGGTGCAACTATCAAAATCAATATCACTACTATCAAAGATGGTAGTAGTGTCATCTAGACTCACTTGTTTGAAACCCTCTATGTTCATAGGAGTTTCTTTATCTACGGTTGAGGTATTAGCATCACCATTAATAGGTCCAACGGGACTAGGAGTGCATTGGGTGCTAATAGTTTGGGTGTCCTCAACAATTTGGATAGTGGCAACTGTGTGGTGTGTAGGAAGGCTCTTAATTCTATCCTCTTCCTCTTTTTCTCTAGCCCATCTTTCTTTAAGTTTAGCCATCATCCTAATATATTCATTGATTTGTAACTGGATAGCATTAATAGGAGTGGCCTTATTCTCCTCAAGGGGAGAGGTTCTAATTTTAAGCATCTCAATATCAAGGGCTAAGCTTTCTACCTTCAAAGAGAGATTATCTATTTTAGCTAATTTCTCCTCTACATTTTTGTTGAAGGCTTTTTGGGTAGTGATAAATTCTCTAAGCATGCTTTCTAATTCAGAAGAGGGGTTCTTGTTGCTAGGGTAAGTGTTGTTGTTCCCATAGTTGGATGGAAACGGTCTAGGATTGCTAGCAAAATTTCCCCTATAAGCATTGTTGTTTAAGTTGTTTCTAGCAATAAAGTTCACATCTACTTGTTCTTGGGCAACCAAAGAATTTAAAGGAACATCATGAGGATCAATAGAGGGTTTCTTGGTAAGTAGAGACATAATTAAGTCAACTTTTTCATTGAGGGAGGTAATTTCCTCGACAGAATTTACCTTCCTACCTGTTGGAGCGCGTTCGGTGTGCCATTGGGAATAATTGGTCATCATTTCATCGAGAAGCTTCGTGGCAGCACCAAGGGTAGTTGACATAAAGGTTCCTCCCGCGGCCGAATCTAACAGGTTCCACGAGGTAAAGTTCAAGCCTGCATAAAAAGTCTGGATAACCATCCAGGTAGTCAAACCATGTGTAGGGCATTTCTTAACAAGAGATTTCATTCATTCCCAAGCTTGGGCAACGTGTTCATTATCCAATTGCTTAAAATTCATAATGTTACTCCTCAATTGGATAATCTTAGCAGGAGGGTAGTACTTCCCTATAAAAGCATCTTTGCACTTATCCCAAGAATCTATGCTATTCCTAGGCAAAGATTGAAACCAGATTTTAGCATCTCCCCTTAAAGAGAAAGGAAAGAGCTTGAGCTTAACAACATCACCTTCTACTTCTTTATACTTTTTCATATCACATAATTCAAAAAAATTATTCAAGTGTAAAGCAGCATCATCTCCAGCACCAGAGAATTGATCTCTCATAACAAGGTTTAGCAAAGCAGGTTTAATTTCATAAGAGGTAGCTGAAGTGGCAGGTGTGGCACTGGGAGTGCAGATAAAGTCTTCGTTGTTGTGACTAGTGAAGTCACACAACTTGGTGTTTTCAGTGGAACCCATAGTAGCAGCAAGTGTGGCAGATTTTTTTGTAATTTTTGATAAAAGACACAAAGATAAAAACCGAAAGATAAACTAACAAAACTAATAAACAAAGGTAAAGGGTGTGTGCAACTCCCCTATCTTAGCACTCGGAGTCCCCGGCAACGGCGCCAGAAATTCGCTTGATGGCTTCTCGCCCTTCTTTGGTAAACCCCAAGTGGAAGGTGGAGATGTAGCGCAGCAACAAGTTTCCCTCGGTGAAGATACCAAGGTTTGTCTCCAGTAGGACTCCAGAGATGATAAGTAGGTGTCAGCGGCGCAACTGACGTGGACCTGCACACAGACATAGATAACTTTGTTCCCAACAAAGTTCAGAGAGGTTGTCAATCTCTCCGGTCTTGTTGTTCACAAAGGGTAAAACACAAGGGATAATGATAGCAAGTGGAAAGTAAATGCAGAAAATTAAATATAGCATGGAAGCAATAATAAGGATATTGACTGGGATACGTGATGTTCACTAGTGATACCCTCTCCCAAAAGACGATGAAACTGCTATGCGAGGTAAACAAATCACAGAAGGGCAATTGACAGGATTATGAACGCACCGCAATGCTAACTATGCTACAAAAGAAAGGAAGAGGTTCAAAAGCACGGGAAGTACGCCAAAGTAAGTAGACCGTAATCCAACTGCATCTACTACTAATCATCCACCTTGAGATATCTATCCAGAACATCTCGCTGGTATTAAGTTGCGAGTCCCACCCAAAGTGTAAACCCAAAGCACCAAACAACTGCATTAAAAAGAACTCTGCGTAAAGTAAACAATCCTTGCAACCGCGGTTATAAGAACTGTTGTTTTCCCCCTTGTGGCAACAACACATCCCCTAGACTCATGTTTCTGTCACTCAAGCGTGTCATCGGGGGGCATGAACCCACAATCGAGCACAACGTTCCCTCTGGGAGTCACTACCTACTACTTGGACAAAGCAATAAACACCAACGGAGAACATGCAAGAATTACTTAGGAACAAAAATATAAGAGATAAAAACCAAATATATTACTCTATCACAATCTGAACATAATCTCATAATCCATCAGATCCCATCAAACTCAGCATAGCAACAATAGAAAGATTACAAAAGTGCCTCGATCATGTAGGGCACCTCACGAGGTCTAAACAATGAAGATCAAAGAGGGGAGGAGAACATCACATAGCTACTGATCACGGACCCATGGTCCAAGGAAAACTACTCACGAGACATCCGGGGAGCATCCATGGTGGAGAGGAGACTCCCGGAGGTCAACCCTTCCTCCGGCAGGGTGCCGGGAAGAGGTCTTCTGGTGCTCCCGATCACGGAAGCGCGGCGGTGGTGGAACAGAGGCGAGTTTGCGGAATAGGGTTCCTCTTCTGGAGTTTTGTGGGCACCCCGGACTATATGTCCGAAGCGGCCAGCTGTGCATACCGTCGTGCTCCCATGATCAGTTTCGCATGACGCACAACTCGACAATGGATATCACAGTCACAAGTTCATACATTACCGAATACAAAGTCATACAACAACATAGTCTTACACAACCTCATCGGGCTCAAATAGCAGCGGAATAAGCAAAAGCATGAAGGTAGTGGCGGCACAATCCACAGGTAAAGCTCAGAGCATAACACGTCCTAGTAATCGTCGGTGGCATCATCGTCAAATACCTGCTCCTCCAAGCCTGGCCGATTGAATAACCAGGGACAAAGCCGTGAGTACATACAAAGTACTCGCAAACCACCTAAAGAAAGGAACAAAGATTTTTTTTGTACAAGAAAATAATGGGTTGGCTATATGGTGGGGTTTAACATGGGGGAACCTAACTACTCAATATTAGTTAAGTTGGCAATATTTTACTCTTGACAAATTTTAATCCCATAATTTATATTTTATTAAATCATGTCCAACCCTTTTCAACATCATCGTGAACCATAATTCTCAGTACTAGAATTTCTCATCTATTACCCACAAAGTGTGGCCTCACTAGCTGCCCATGACCGTGGACTCCGGCTACTCGAATAGTTTTCACTCTGCAGAGGTTGTACACTTTACCCACAACATTCGATACATCCGCCGGGAGTCCCCACGGTTCGTCATACCTCAGTATGCGGTTTTCGGATAATCGACCGTAGTGTTCCCCTTGCCTATCGTAGTACAGGTGATCTACCCGATGCCCACATCCTGAACTGTCCGTGTGCAAGGTCATGCTCCTCGTGCAAGCCTTCACCGTACTAGAGGTGCGGCAAAGTTCCGTACCGACACTGATATAGTCCAGCGTATTACACCCCCGAAGCATCGGCAGGATTCCAGCTTCTGGGTACCATCATGTACCTCACTCATGTAGTTATAAGATCCCCGTACTAAGATAAGAAAGCTTCCAACTAGCCCTGTCCCATACCAGAGTATTGTGGTTGTACTGTAATACTAGGTTTTGGCGGCACTTATAGAGAGTCCCTCTAGACTTTGAATATGTTCAACGATGTTTCCAACAACCACAATCTTGGCCACCACATCTTCTTAGATGTATGCCAATACATTAGGGGGGAACAAGATTAACCAAATTATTATGTTGTCACTAGTTCTTTAGCAAGGCTTGTAATAGTACCACAAGATTACCGATGTCTAGTTTATTTCTCCCAAATAGGTTGGCTTACAAGGTATGTGGGGTTCACCTAATAAATTAGTACAAATCCCAACCCAAAATGATATAACAATAGCATGATATATAATTAGGGTACAAAGAAAGTAAAAAATGTAGGACAAGGTTAAGTTTTTGAAGATGGCTTGCCTTCCTCGGCGGTGTCTCCCGGTACGGCTTCTTCGGCTTGGAAGGAGTCTTCACCTGCAGCGTCAAGCGTCTCGTCTACACGTTGCAGAAATTAACACACAATTACCATCACATTTATTCACAGAAACACTCAACCAACATAACAATCACTTGGCACCCAATCAAACAACAAATGAGGCACACCAATCAATCATATTAGGATTAACACACGTGAGCAAAAATTTTAGTGGTGAAGTAACAAGTTCATAGGGCTAAGCAAAAATTATGCCACACACCACAAAGGATTTTACACAAGTTACTTTTGTATTGCTTTAGATCATGCTTAAATTTATTTCAATATCAACCATAATTAACTACTGTTCAAAGACAAGCATAATAATTTTTTAACCTATTTGATTGATTAACATAGAATAAACTAAAATTATCCTAACATGGAATGCTAGCAATAATAGTAATAAGATCATTACTTTTATTTAAACAATCAACAATTCTATTCATACAGAAAAAAACAAATAAAGCATAATCATAGTAATTTTATATCTAACTTATTTTATTATTAACAATTTGAACTAAATGTATATGAGACATTATTGTGTACAACTATAGATAAAATATTCTACACTTTTATTAACATCATTAATAATATTATTAAACTATACCTTAATTTGATAATTAAACAAAGATAAAACTAATATTTTTTTTGCCTAAACATTAACAGAAGGGTTAATAACAAAAACTAAGCACAAGTTAAGCAACAACAATAAAAAAATGACCCCTATGATAATTCTATAAATCACAAATCTAATTATACAGAAAAATAAAGAATAACCCTAAGAGCACAACACAATTTGTTTTATATTTTTCGGAGGTGTAGATATTTTTAAACAATTAATTTAGTGGTGCTGTCTTAATATATATATATATATTTTTAAGGGGAACTAGGGTGGGTCGGCCTGCATCTATGTCGCGCCCCTGGCATTTTTTTTCCGCTGCGGGCTGGGCCTGGGGCGCTGAGTGCTTTGTTTTTTTATATATATAAACGAAGGGGTACGGGTGGCCTTGGGCCGTTGGATCTCCTGGGATCGAACGACCCGAGAATTGTCTTCCACAGCGGGCAGGAGGAGCTCGGTCTCCCCAGGCCATGGCGGCAAGAGGATGGGCCAGCCTCGCCGGCGGCCCTCCGGTGGCCGGAGGCCGGAGGCAGGGGGCGGCGAAGGTAGAGGAGGTCGAGGGGGTTCCACTTTTGCGCATAAACAGGGCATGCAACGCGGGAAAACGGGGCGCCAAGGTGGACAACAGGGAACGGGAGCTCACCAGGGGAGGCTTTCCGGGCAGCGGTTGGCGACGGCGAGGTGTGGCGGGGGCGCGGCTCGGTGGCGGGGTTCCCTTTTTGGGCTCGGAGGCGGCGTGCGAGGTCCGGAATGGCAGAAGCTCCGGCTTGGGAGGCTCGGGGTAGACGGCGTTGGGGCAGCGCGGGCTCGGGGTAGGGCGTCGCCTCCTCCTCCTGGCCGGCGCTCCTTGCCGGCGTGGCTCCGGCGGGGTAGCGGAGAGGCACGCCGGCGTCCCCCCTCCTTCCTTCCTCCCTGCTTCTTCTTCTTTCCTCCTTCCTCTCTACGTCTCCTCCTCTCTTCTTCTCGGTTCTGGCTGGTGGGGTGTTGGTGAGGCGAGGTGAGTGGAGTTGGACGCCGGGGGTTTCCTTTTTATAGCCGAGCGGAGCAGGGCTGCAACAGGAGGGAGAGCTCCAACGGTCCGGACGCCATGGGAGCGATCCGTGGCCTCTCCACGCACTGGGCAACGAGGGCGGCGGGTGTGCTCGTGAGGGGAGCAGGGGCGGGTCGATTCCACCGTGGAGGCCTCCGGTCACATCGCAGCCAAGGGTTGGGGGGGTATACTCGGGGTGTAAGGCCACGGGGGCGATCCTTGGGTTTGTCTCCGGTTGGGCAACTGGGGCATGGGTGGCTGACAGGGGGGCTCGGGAGAGAGAGAAGAGAAGAATGAGAGAGAGAGGTTCACGGGTGGGGAGGGAACATGTGAGAGAGAGAAGAACGAGAGAGAGAGGGTCTCTCCCTATTCGTTGGGGTGAGGGAGGTTAGAGAGAGAGATTAGGGGAGGGATTAGTGGGGGGTAGTTAGGATAGTTTTTTTACTCTAGTTAATATATATACGTTTTTAAGTAAATCTGGGTTAACACTTAAAAGAAAACATCGAAGGAATTTTTGTTGGAGAAACCATAAACATACACATTTTTTATGAGTTATGAAGGCACTCATCTCATTATTATTTTATGTAGTTAGGTATTTTTTTTATTGAAAAATGCTTTAGTTATTTCTAACCCACAAAAGTTTAATGCCCAAGGGTTTTGTAATGGTTAAAGTTATCAGTATTATTATTATACGGAAAATTTATTAGGTTTTAGCAATAATGGTTTTAGGATTTTTCAAGTTGCCATTATAAGATCATCTCAAGATGAGTTGCATGCACCACAAAATGATCATCACCACAAGTTCATCATCAAGCAATAACATAGCTAACATTTCATGCAAGGTTTTTGTTGGCCCTAATTTTTGGTTATCTAAATTTACTAGAGAATAAAAAGTTGGAATGTGACAGACCTTCCCCCCTTAAAAAGAATCTCGTCCCCGAGATTCACAAGCTAGTGAAGAGATGCGGGAACTCGCGCTTGAGGTAGTCCTCCCGTTCCCAGGTGGCTTCCTCCTCTGTGTGGTTTGTCCACTGGACCTTGTGGAACTTGATTGCGCGCTTTCGGGTGACTCGGGTGGCTTCTTCCAGGATACGAAGGGGTGTCTCGCGGTATGTGAGATCCTGGTTGATGTCCACCGTGCGGTGATCGATGTTCTTGGAAACATCGGGCTTGTCCGGCACCTCCAGACACTTCCGGAGCTGCGAGATGTGGAAGACATCGTGCACATCGGATAGCTCTGCTGGCAGTCTCAACTGATAGGCAACTTGACCTCGTCTGGCTATCAAATGGTCCGATGTAACGAGGTGCTAGCTTTCCCTTCACATGGAATCGCTGCATTCCCTTTAGTGGGGTGACTCGGAGATACACAAAGTCTCCAACTGCAAAATTCACCTCTCGACGCTTCGGGTCGGCATAACTCTTCTGACAAGACTGAGCGGTCTTGAGACGCTCACGAATCAACTGGACCTGCTCTTCGGCCTCCTTCAGAACATCGGGTCCGAAATTTTTCCCTTCTCCGGTCTGAGACCAGTTTAGGGGCGTGCGACACTTCCTCCCATACAATGCTTCAAATGGGGCCATCTGCAAACTCGACTGGTAGCTGTTGTTGTAGGAGAATTCTGCATAGGGCAAGCAATCCTCCCACTTGGAACCATAGGCTAGAGCACATGCACGGAGCATATCCTCTAGTATCTGGTTTACTCGCTCGGTCTGGCCTCCAGTCTGCGGGTGATAGGCTGTGCTGAATGCGAGCTTGGTTCCTAATGCCTCCTGGTCTTGCTTCCAGAACCTCGAGGTAAACTGGGTACCTCGGTCTGAAACAATCTCCTTCGGAACTCCGTGCAGGCATACGATCCTTGACATGTACAAGTCTGCCAGCTGATCTCCTCGATAGGTGGTTCGCACCGGAATAAAGTGTGCTACCTTGGTGAGTCGGTCGACGATAACCCAGATAGAGTCATGACCCGTGCTCGACCTCGGTAGTCCTGTGATGAAGTCCATGCCTATCTGTTCCCACTTCCACTCAGGAACTCGGAGTGGTTGCAGCAATCCTGCAGGTCTTTGGTGCTCTCCTTTCACTCTCTGGCAGATGTCGCACTTCGCAACATACAAGGCAATCTCACGCTTCATACTGTGCCACCAAAACAAGTCCTTCAGGTCTTGATACATCTTAGTCCCTCCGGGGTGGATGGAGTAAGGTGTATCGCGAGCTTCCTTCAGGATAGTGAGCTTCAACTCCTCCACATCAGGCACACACAATCGGCCATCAAACCAAAGAACTCCTTCATCATCTGTCGTGAACTTCGGGGCCTTGCCGAGGGGCATCTTCTTCTTGATTCCCTCGATACTGTCGTGTCCCTTCTGTGCCTCCTTGATCTGATCAAATAGAGTCGGAGTCAGCTCGAGGTGAGCCAGAAAACCGGGTGTAACAAGTTCCAAACCCAGCTTCTCGAACTCCTCGTGCAGAGCTGGCTGCGTCTCTCTGATCATTGCATTAAGTGTGCAGGGTTTGCGGCTGAGGGCATCTGCTACCACGTTGGCCTTACCAGGATGGTAATGGATTTCGAGATCATAGTCTTTGATCAGCTCGATCCATCTCCTCTGCCTCATGTTCAACTCCTTCTGTGAGAAAATGTACTTCAGGCTCTTATGGTCTGTGTAGATGTCGCAACGGTGACCCATCAGGTAATGTCTCCATCTCTTGAGAGCAAGCACAACTGCGGCTAGCTCCAAGTCGTGGGTGGGGTAGTTCAACTCGTGCGGCTTCAACTGTCGTGACAGGTACTCAATCACCTTGCCCACTTGCATAAGGACACAACCCAAACCAATCTTCGATGCGTCACAGTACACATCAAATCTCTTGGTTAGGTCGGGCATAGTCAACACTGGGGCGGATACCAATCTCCTCTTCAACTCCTGGAAACTGGCTTCACACTTCGCCGTCCATACAAACTTCTGGTCCTTCTTCAGCAGTTGAGTCATGGGTCGGGCAATCCTGGAGAAGCCTTCCACGTATTTGCGGTAATATCCCGCTAATCCGTGGAACCCTCTGACTTCGGTCTGAGTGGTCGGAGCTGTCCAGTCCATGATGGACTGAATCTTGGCGGGGTCGACGGATATTCCTCCTTCCGACAATACATGTACTAAAAATCCGACTTCCTTGAGCCAGAGCTCACACTTGCTGAACTTGGCGTACAGCTGGTGCTCTCGCAGAGTCTCGAGGACTAAGCGCAGATGCTCGACATGTTCTTCCTCCGCCTTAGAATATATCAGGATATCATCAATAAACACCACTACAGACTTGTCAAGGTACTTCATGAAGATCTTGTTCATGAGATTCATGAAATAGGCCGGGGCATTGGTAAGTCCGAATGACATCACAGTGTATTCGAACAAACCATATCGGGTCGTGAAGGCGGTCTTGGGGATGTCCGACTCTCGGACCTTCAGCTGATGATATCCGGTCCTCAGATCGATCTTGGAGAAGACTCAGGCTCCGTTCAACTGGTCGAACAGATCCTCGATCTTGGGGAGCGGATACTTGTTCTTGATGGTTACTTCATTCAGCTTACGGTAGTCCACACACAGGCGTATGGTACCGTCTCTTTTGTCCACGAAGAGAACTGGCGAACCCCAGGTGAAGCACTGGGTCGGATCAGTCCCTTCTGGAGCATATCATTCAACTGCTTCTTCAATTCAACCAGCTCTTAGGCATTCATCCGGTAGGGTCTCTGGGCAATTGGGGCTGTGCCAGGCACTAACTCGATGATGAACTCGATATCCCGATCAGGCGGCATACCGGGTAACTCCTCCGGAAAGACATCCGGGAATTCACATACCACACTCACTTCTTCAAGGGATGGCACCGAGACACTCTGATGACAGTAGGCTCGGGTCTTGTAGGTCAGGTCTGAGTACTCTATCCGAAGTCCTTCAGCACTGGTGAGGTTGACTGTCCTCTCTGTGCAATCTATCCGACCTCGGTACCTGGACAACCAGTTCATGCCAAGTATAACCTCTATCCCTTCTGTTCCCAGCACAATCAATTCTGCCGGAAACATGACTCCTTGGATCTCTACGGGCACACCATAACATGTGCGAAATGCCTTGACTCTAGACCCTGGAATTTGCATGCTCATGGACATCCTCATGGGCTCGGACCTCATGCCACTTCTATTCACAAATGACGTCGTAACAAACGAGTGGGATGCACAAGAATCAAACAATACTTGGGCAGGTACTGAATTAACTGAGAACGTACCCAAGATGACGTCTGCGGCCTCCTGGGCTTCCTCGGCTTGCACATGATTCAGACGTCCCTTCGCGGCGTTAGACGCACCGCGCGGGGAATTGTTGCGGCCGGGGTTCCCTCTAGCTGGCGCTGGTGCATTGGGGCGTGGAGCAACATTCTTCTTGTTGGGACACTCTGTCGAGTAGTGGCCCTTCTGACCACATCCAAAGCAGATCACTCCAGGGTTGCGGGGAACTCCGCCTGCTGGACGCGGAACTCCAACAGGGCGGGTAGGAGCATTGGGGCGTGGCGCTGGGTAAGGGCTCCTTTGAGGCTGGGGTGCTGGCTTTGGCGGCTGTGTCGGACGCAGTCGGGGGTTACTGGATCCACCCTGCTGCATCATGCGGAGCTTGCGGTTCTCAGTGGCCATCTTGAGCTTGCCCTCCATCATAATAGCAGCATCAGCGAGAGACTCAAGGTCAGGGAACTGCATGGCCACCAGAACAACCTGCAGCTCATCGTGAAGTCCATCCAGGAAACGGTCCTTCCGCTTCTCCTCGGTGTCCACCTCCTCCGGGGCATACCTCGACAGCTGAGTGAATCAGTCAAGATAATCGACCACAGTCATACCCCCTTGCTTGAGGTGGCGGAACTCATCCTTCATCCTCCTGATCAATGCGGTGGGGATGTGCGCCTTCTTGAACTTTGCGGAGAACTCAGCCCAGGTGAGTACTTGCCCTTCAGGAAGATGGGCATGCACTCCTTCCCACCAGCTCCTGGCGGTGCCGGCGAGGTAGTGGGTGACATACAGGACCTTCTCGTTGTTGCCAACAGCGGCGACAGCAAGGTTGTTCTCCATGGTGCGGAGCCAATCCTCAGCATCCAGAGGCTCCTTCGTCTGCGAGAACACGGGCGGGTTGGTGTTCTGGAAATCTCAGAGCCGAGACCTGGGCTCCTCATTCCCACCAGCTCCTCCGCCTCCTTGGTTGGCATTGGTGGCGGCCTGGACTAACTACTGGAGTGAAACCATGTTTGCCTGGCGCTCGTCACGAGAATCCTGGCGCTCCTCCATAAGCAGTCGCAGAAGTTGCGCCATGCTCGGGTCGGGTGGTGGTGGTGGCACACCACCGGATCCACTCGGGTTGCTGCGGGTGTGCCTCGACATCCTGAGGTGGTTGCGCAAGATAAGTGTGAATTTAGTCTACAAGGGGGGGGGTAAGTCCCTAACAATTTAGTTATCATACACAAGCAAGACATATAAGATAGACAATAAACTTGCAACTAGCAAATCAGCACATGTTAGCATAACGATAGCATAAGTCTCATACATAACCAAGTCTTACAGATAACCAACCACACATCACCAAACCGGGCCACGACTAAACCCAAAAGTGGAAACTACTCAATGGGACACCTCCTACGCGTCACTCTCCTCCTCATCGTCGATGAAAGCACGATCCTCGGAGTTCGAGACGTCCTCCTCCTCGTCGTGGTCCTCGTCAACACTAAGGTAGGCATCATCCTCCTTCCGGATGTCCTCGCCATCATCCAGAGCAGCAATCTCGTCCTCCAAATCCACGCACTTGCGCTTCAGGCTCCTGGTCCTCTTTCTCAGCATATCATTACTCCCCTCCAGACGGGCGACCTGGCCCTGAAGCTCCTCTATAATCCAGTCCCGGGACTCTAGGTCGATGGGGTCGATGTGGGCGTGACCCCATGTCTGGAGGTTGTAGTCGTGCTTAAACCGGGCTTCATCCAGCTGAGCCTCAGTCAAAGCCAAGTGCTTCTCCATAGCGATCAGGTGATCCCCCATGATCGGGTGAGGAATGCCGGAAGTGGGATCTCCCTCGCCATCGCGCATCCCGTAGTGACGGAACCGCGTGGATCTCAGCTCGTACTGGTGGAACCTCACAATGCGAGCAATCGCCTCCTGACAAGCTCGAAGCAGACCCTCCTCCAAAGTACGGGCGTACAACACAAAGGCGATGGTGTCCGATCGCGGAGTAACCTCCGATCCTCGGAGCGCACACCGCACAACCAGGCGAGCCTCCACATCCTTCCTCCCGGAGATCTCGTAGGCCCAGAACTCTGCAACGGGGCGGTGAACAAGCTGAAGCAGCTCGATCAGATCCTGAGCAAAGAGCGTATCCCCAGCCTGATTCAGCTGCAGGTGGTGCACCGGAACTCCATCCATCTACTATTTTTATAAGTTTAAGTTAGATGACAAGTGGGCAATATTTTAAACATAACAAAACAGTTATAAATGGTTTACTATAGAAGGGATAAGAGAGGTAAGCATTTTATACTATGCAGATTACCATCTCTTTATTTTAGAAAATAGTTTTTGATTTCCCTCCATCCTATCTATCGTCCATTCTAACTAGGCTGCTACGGTCAGAACAGTGGCTCTGATACCAAGTCTGTGGGCACCCCGTACTATATGTCCGAAGCGGCCAGCTGTGCATACCGTCATGCTCCCATGATCAGTTTCGCATGACGCACAACTCGACAATGGATATCACAGTCACAAGTTCATACATTACCGAATACAAAGTCATACAACAACATAGTCTTACACAACCTCATCGGGCTCAAATAGCAGCGGAATAAGCAAAAGCATGAAGGTAGTGGCGGCACAATCCACAGGTAAAGCTCAGAGCATAGCACGTCCTAGTAATCGTCGGTGGCATCATCATCAAATACCTGCTCCTCCAAGCCTGGCCGATTGAATAACCAGGGACAAAGCCGTGAGTACATACAAAGTACTCGCAAACCACCTAAAGAAAGGAACAAAGATTTTTTTTGTACAAGAAAATAATGGGATGGATATATGGTGGCGTTTAACATGGGGGAACCTAACTACTCAATATTAGTTAAGTTGGCAATATTTTACTCTTGACAAATTTTAATCCCATAATTTATATTTGATTAAATCATGCCCAACCCTTTTCAACATCATCGTGAACCATAATTCTCAGTACTAGAATTTCTCATCTATTCCCCACAAAGTGTGGCCTCACTAGCTGTCCATGACCGTGGACTCCGGCTACTCGAATAGTTTTCACTCTGCAGAGGTTGTACACTTTACCCACAACATTCGATACATCCGCCGGGAGTCCCCACGGTTCGTCATACCTCAGTATGCGGTTTTCGGATAATCGACCGTAGTCTTCCCCTTGCCTATCCTAGTACAGGTGATCTACCCGATGCCCACATCCTGAACTGTCCGTGTGCAAGGTCATGCTCCTCGTGCTAGCCTTCACCGTAGTAGAGGTGCGGCAAAGTTCCGTACCGACACTGATATAGTCCAGCGTATTACACCCCCGACGCAACGGCAGGATTCCGGCTTCTGGGTACCATCATGTACCTCACTCATGTAGTTATAAGATCCCCGTACTAAGATAAGCAAGCTTCCAACTAGCCCTGTCCCATACCAGAGTATTGTGGTTGTACTGTAATACTAGGTTTTGGCGGCACTTATAGAGAGTCCCTCTAGACTTTGAATATGTTCAACGATGTTTCCAACAACCATAATCTTGGCCACCACATCTTCTTAGATGTATGCCAATACATTAGGGGGGAACAAGATTAACCAAATTATTATGTTGTCACTAGTTCTTTAGCAAGGCTTGTAATAGTACCACAAGATTACAGATGTCTAGTTTATTTCTCCCAAATAGGTTGGCTTACAAGGTATGTGGGGTTCACCTAATAAACTAGTACAAATCCCAACCCAAAATGATATAACAATAGCATGATATATAATTAGGGTACAAAGAAAGAAAAAAATGTAGGACAAAGTTAAGTTTTTGAAGATGGCTTGCCTTCCTCGGCGGTGTCTCCCGGTACGGCTTCTTCGGCTTGGAAGGAGTCTTCACCTGCAGCGTCAAGCGTCTCGTCTACACGTTGCAGAAATTAACACACAATTACCATCACATTTATTCCAAGCAACACTCAACCAACATAACAATCACTTGGCACCCAATCAAACAACAAATGAGGCATACCAATCAATCATATTAGGATTAACACACGTGAGCAAAATTTTTAGTGGTGAAGTAACAATTTCATAGGGCTAAGCAAAAATTATGCCACACACCACAAAGGATTTTACACAAGTTACTTTTGTATTGCTTTAGATCATGCTTAAATTTATTTCAATATCAACCATAATTAGCTACTGTCCAAAGACAAGCATAATAAATTTTTAACCTATTTGATTGATTAACATAGAATAAACTAAAATTATCCTAACATGGAATGCTAGAAATAATAGTAATAAGATCATTAATTTTATTTAAACAATCAACAATTCTATTAATACAGAAAAATAATAAATAAAGCATAATCATAGTAATTTTATATCTAACTTATTTTATTATTAATTTTTTTAACTAAATGTATATGAGACATTAATGTGTACAACTATAGATAAAATATTCTATACTTTTATTAACATCATTAATAATATTATTAAACTATACCTTAATTTGATAATTAAACAAAGATAATACTAATATTTTTTTTGCCTAAACATTAACAGAAGGTTTAATAACAAAAACTAAGCACAAGTTAAGCAACAACAATAAAAAAAATGACCCCTATGATAATTCTATAAATCACAAATCTAATTATACAGAAAAATAAAGAATAACCCTAAGAGTACAACACAATTTTTTTTATATTTTTCGGAGGTGTAGATATTTTTAAACAATTAATTTAGTGGTGCTGTCTTAATATATATATATTTTACTTTTATTTTTTTGAGGGGAACTGGGGTGGGCCGGCCTACATCTATGTCGCGCCCCTGGCATTTTTTTTTCCGCTCGGGCTGGGCCTGGGGCGCTGAGTGCTTTGTTTTTTTTATATAAACGAAGGGGTACGGGTGGCCTTGGGCCGTTGGATCTCCTGGGATCGAACGACCCGAGCGTCGTCTTCCACAGCGGGCAGGAGGAGCTCGGTCTCCCCAGGCCATGGCGGCCAGAGGCTGGGCCAGCCTCGCCGCCGGCCCTCTGGTGGCCGGAGGCCGGAGGCAGGGGGCGGCGAAGGTAGGGGAGGTCGAGGGGGTTCCATTTTTGCGCATAAACAGGGCATGCAACGCGGGAAAACGGGGCGCCATGGTGGACAGCAGGGAACGGGAGCTCACCGGGGGAGGCTTTCCGGGAAGCGGTTGGCGACGGCGAGGTGTGGCAGGGGCGCGGCTCGGTGGCGGGGTTCCGTTTTTGGGCTCGGAGGCGGCGTGCGAGGTCCGGAATGGCAGAAGCTCGGGGTAAACGGCATCGGGGCAGCGCGGGCTCGGGGTAGGGCGTCGCCTCGTCCTCCTGGCCGGCGGCTCTGTCAGAACCCTCTGTTAGGTAATGTGCTAGGATCAAGTCACTTGAATTCATCTCAAAATTTTAAAAGAAATCTTTGAAATCAAATTCAAAAGCAAAATGGGAGAAGGAAGCCCCCCAGATGAATTAATTCAAAAGGCCAGATAAAAATCTTCTCCAAAAATTCATGTTAGATTTTTGAAAAGTCTTATAAATGAGTGTGATCACATTTCAAGTGATGTGGGACCCACCCCATACTCATGGATTTTTCAAATATTCAAACAGTGCCTTGGAATTAATCAAAAACCTCTATTTGAGTTAAGATTCAAATTATTTGAATTTTAAAAAGTGCCAAACTTTATAAGTGGCTAGTCTAATATAATATGAGGCCATATAAAAAAGTTTCAGCAATTTTAAAAATGCCCAGCTATTTATTTTAGCAAGGCCAACATATAACAGAAAAATAAAACAGAGAGAAAAGAAAAAGGAACTTACCTGGCTTCTGGCCTGTTGGCCCACTTACCTGGCCCAGCCCAACCCGCCAGGGGCAGCAGGGTCTTCTTCCTCTCCCCACGCCTCCAAGCAGCTCGCTGGAGAGGCCGAGCAGCCGTGGACGCCACCTCGACGCCTTCAAGCTTCCAGAGCCCCCGTGTCCTCCCCTCGGTGTCCTGGAGAACCCCCTTTGCGCCGTGCACCGTTTACCCCTCAGTGCAGTGTCTATCCACCCCTCTCCTTCTCTCCCGCAAGCTTCACCGAGAGCAGCCACAGGCCATGGCCATGGAACTCGCAGCCAACGTCACCTAGGGCTCAAGCTGGTGTGTCCATCCTCCTCCCTGTCCTCGTCTTCGTCGACTAGCAGAAGCAGGAGCTCCAATTTGGACTAGAAGCGACGCCAGGTTCATCGGATCACCGCCGGCCGCCGGAGCTCGAACTCTTCGATTCGCCGCCACCGAAGCTTCTCCGAGCCAGCTAGCCACCCCGTCGCATCCGTGGTGAGCACATGCGTCTTTCCCCTCAAGCCACGGCCACCTTTTCCTCCTCTAGCTCATTTCACCATGAGCGCAGAAGAGCAGCGCCGCCGTGCTCGTCGACGGCGAGTCTCCGTTAAGCATTTGTTCCCGCGGCCATGTCCGTCGTCTTCGCCGAGCTCTTCTGGTTCGATCCCGACTAGCTCAGCGCCATGAAGAGCCCCCTAGCTTGATCCCATTCTCAACCGTGCCTCGGACCGCCGCCGTTCAGGTCGCCGCCGTCACGTCGGGCCTCCCCGTGGTCACTCGACTCGCCTAGGTGAAGCGCACGTTCGAGGGCTACCTTCTGGTGGTCTCGGCGTGCGATTTGGTGGCCGGGAGCACCCTCCCCGTGTGCGCCGCCGTGGCCAGGCCACCGGCGTCAAGCCGCCGGTGGGTTAGCCTTAACCCGTGATTAGCTTAATGCTAATCCCCCCCCTTACAGAGGATGACATGTGGGCCCTGCCCTGCTAATCTCCTCTGTTTAGTTTTAATAAACGTTTTAAATCGTTTTAATTAACACAGTGACACTTAAAGGTGGGACCCCCTTGTCAGTGTCCCCCTGAGGCCAGCATGAAGTCATGCTGACGCCATAAATGAATTTCCAGAATAAATTGAATTAAAGAAATTCCAGAAAATAGCCCAAACTTTGGAAATTCATAGAAAATTCATATTAACTCCAATTTGGACAAATAATATATGAAAAATGATCAGGAGAAAATAAGCTATCCAAAAATCTAACTTTCAACTATGTTTGAGTTGATTTTAAATTGGGACCAGTAGCATATGTCATTTGATATATTTGGAATTTATTCAAATTTATTTCAAATGCTTTTGCAACTTGGACCATGAAAACATGCTACATTTGAACCAAACATAAGAGGCATATCATACACATCTCAAAATGATTCAAATTGATCAATCAATGTCACATGTAACTTGGCTAAGTTTGAATTCAAATTGGAGTTTGAATTTGCAATTCAATTTGCAATATACTCCATTTAAATGGAATTGCTTCACACATCAAAGCATATACATCAAGTTTCAACCTTCCATCATGTGATTGTGCATTGTATTTACTTTGCGACCTTGTTTGTTGTTTGTCGAGTAGAGGTGGAACCGGAGCAGGAGGCTGCCCCCTTCGTTGAAGACCCCGAACCCGAACCTCGTCAGCAAGGAAAGCAAACCCACATTGATCATGTCGATAAAATCCCACTTCCCTCTCATGTCTCGCTTATGCATTGTATAGGATGATTACCATGCTACGTTTCTACCGCATAGATGAACCCATTCCTTTGCATGACATATCATTTGTCACAGTAGTAGGCAAAACCACAATCCTAGCAAATGTAGGAGTTGATTGATATCATGTGGCCCCTGCAATTGTTACTGCTTATTGCATGCTTAGAGTGATACCATGATGATACTGTTATGTGAGTCGGGATGGTAGTGATCATGATGATGATGGTAGAAAAGTGTTGGTGAATCTACCCTAATACAAGGTGAACGATGAGAGGCTGTGTAGGAGTACACGGTGGGTTGTCTCGTTGAACACCGCCCTAAGTCCGAGTTCTTGTGTGGTGATCCAAGATGAAGAGTACAACCACACATTGGGCTCACTGACCCCTCTCATCTTACTAACTCATCCCTTTTGATGTCCAGATGTCGCAATAGTTCGGATTTCTGGTAGGCTTGTGGCCTGGATGCTAAGTGAGAGAACGGCTCACCCGAGATCGGCTTATGCACCACGCACACATCACTTGGGTCCACTTCGGTAAACCGGCCGGGTTCACGATAGTGGTAGCCAACCCAAGTAGGCGGCTTTCTCGGACTAGATCGGCTATGAGGTAACAGTTGTGGTGAGCATCCTCGCTGGCACCCCTTGAATGGTGTCGAGATCAAAGGCGGTAAATGATGATCATGTGTGTGTAGAGGTACACCCCTGCAGGGTTAACAAAACTATTCGAATAGCCGCGTCCGCGGTTATGGACTGCGTGGAAAGCTTAGCTTGATTATTAGAGAACTTGAACTGGATACTTCTAAAACCCACCAAGATAAGTGTGAGTGCTATGGCGTGCTTTCTCGTGGGGAAGTCGAGGAAGGCACCATAGTGGTGTAATTGGTTGGATAAAGTAGTGGACTCGTGTATGTTTCTTACCTCAAAGTCTGGTACTCGTAGTTCAGGATTAGCCAAGTCAAAGCTGGCACTTCCGCAAGTGAAACCCCACCTCCCTTTACCTTGATACATGTGCATGAGTAGTATAGCTCCTATGTAAGTCTTGCTGAGTACGACTTTGTACTCACGTTTGCTTAATCTATGTTTTAGATGAACCCACTGACCCCGAAGGTGGTTTCTTCATCGAGCTGGACGACTGAAGATCAAGCTAGTCTAGTCCCAGTCAGACGACTGGTTCCCTCGTGGAGGGCTTGTGTTTAAATAAGGCTTCTTAAGCCATTTGTTAAACTTGTCTGTACTCAGACATAATTTGCTTCCGCTTGTTGTTGTAATGTTGGATCACATGTTTGTGATCTCTGTGTGCACTCTATAAGAGTTATCAATAAAATTGTATACTTTGTAGAGAATTGCAATGATACCTACTGTTCATACAAGGCATGCGTGCTGCGTGTATGTTTATAACATGCATGTCTTTGTATGGGTTTTCGAGACCTTAGTTGTGATCTGGCTGGCGGTCTTTCATACACCAAGTGGCCCTTAGATGTGCGCAGCTTGGGGCATCGCGATGCGATTGTTCGAGACTCCGTCTCGTGCACATTTTGTGGTATGATCGAGCCCGCCCTAGACCCCGACTAAGTGATCGGGCTGGAGTAAGTCTATGTAAGAGTTATGAGATAGTCGATAGTATGGTTGAGGCGACTTGTCTTTGAATATGGGAGTTCACCACCCATATCATTAGACTTGTGTGCGGACGATGAGGACCCATCTCAGTTGATCATCCGGCCTGGATGGGATGCCCCTCACGTACGATGCTCTCCGAGAACGTTCTGTGCTTGGCCTTGTCTGCTTAGACAAGTGGGTACGGTTCTCGGCTCTCCATATGACTATGTCTTAACTGGACTTGCATACGCTAACCCCGGGTCCCGACAGACTTGGTATCAGAGCAGGACTGACTGTAGGACTAGCAGCCTTGGCCGAAGTCGAGTCTAGCCTTCTATAGTTATATAGTTACTCTGGGTATATAAGGGAACAACGTAAGGCTTCTTTTTTCTCCTTACCCCCTTCGTTCTGAGTTCTGAGTCACCCTCATCTTATTCTACGGGAAGATAGGACTAGGCTCTCCTCTGTCTGATTAGAACATCTCGTTGTTTGCTTCCTTGTAGCCGTAGGAAAGTTGTGATCGGTTTGTTAGAGTGGTTATGCTCCCTGATTTATTACATCGTATGTAAGTGCTGTTTCCATGTTGTAAGAAATTGTCTTTTTCTTGCAATTACAGCCGTTATGCTGTCCGAGTCATTCCAGGTTTATCTCATAATCTGATGCATTTGCAAACTCCTTCTTTCTGTTTCAGATGGCAGATCTTCCCCCTCGGCAGATTGTTCGTTTGACCAGGTGCCTCGGTGTGCGTGGCCATCCCGCCACGTTGATCGAGATGATGTCCTATGTGGGATATCGATGGTATCCTGAGTACACCGTTGAGGAGCAGTACCTTGACTTCAACCAGACCCAGTTCCACTGCATTGTCAGGATCTACCCGCACCACGTTGGAGTCACTCAGCCTATCCACTTTGGACATGGCATTGGCATGACAGAGAACATGGCTGTGCAGGATGCTGCATACTCATGTATTACACTGCTGAGAGAGGAGCACACTATGCTGAGAGAGACCTCATTCTGCTATATCCCTGCTGCACTTCCAGGAGAAGAGGGATATTACACCGGACTCTACTCAGATCACTCTGCAGAAGATCCAGCACTTCAGATGACTGCTAGGTTTTCTAGTGATCGAGATAGTGATGCACGCGTTCTCCGTTTCGAGCTTCACGCCACTCGTGTTCGTCTGTATCGAGCACTGACCCTTTTGGCACCCTTCGTGAGCGTTGGATCAGTCGAGTATGATGCTATTTACCCAGTGAGGACTCAGATGCCTTCTCGAGTTTCTTGGCCCGAGATTGGAGGCATTTTTCCACCCCGTGGTCCTTTGCTTCCACCCTACGCTGGACCTAGGCCCCATCCTTGCCCAAATGGATATCAGGGTCCACAGGCCTCCGTGTTTTCCGATGGTCACCTTCAGCTACCGGGATACGCGGGTAACTTTTACGAGGACTACTATGGAGATGGAGATGAGTGAGACCGCTTGTGGTCTTACTTAGTGAGGATGTGGTAGTATCTTAGTATATTGTACGCAAGGTATCTAAGTTCCAGAGGCTTAGATAAATAATGTATAGGAAGTCAAAGTGCCTTTAAAGGATGTATCATCTTCATCACGTTTGTATTAGCTTGGTGCTTGTACTAAAACGATGTATGGTTTGTATGACAGCTTGTGAATATATGGCTTGTATGCTTTATCACCATGTTGTCAAGATGATTACTTCCTTTGCTCTGTAATCCTTCCAGTACTTCAATACCTTGTTTAGACTCTCCCAATCAACTCTGTTTGACTTTGGTTTTCACTTCAGGATGTCTCAAGGAACCCGTGGCCAGCTTGGTCGTAACCAGGGTCGTGGGAATGACCAGGAGGAAGGCAACCTTCCACCCCCACCCACGATGGCTAAGGTTCTGATGGAGGTTGAGAGGAACCGCCGAGACTCTCACCATCTGCTGGAAGTCATTGCTCGCAACACCACTCAGCAGCGCAACGAGTTGGTGTCCCTGAACGACTTCATCCGGCTTCATCCCCCAGTTTTCAGTTACTCCACCGAGCCCCTTGACGCCGATGACTGGCTTCGCATCATCGAGAGGAAGCTCCAATCAGGACATGTTGCAAATGGCGACAAGGTCAGCTATGCCACCTATCACCTTGAAGGTGTAGCTAGCTCTTGGTGGGAAAACTTCATGAACATGCGTCCCGTTGGACCGCCTGCATCTTGGGATGAATTATGCACTTCCTTCCATGAGCACCACATTGCCAAAGGTCTTATGGACCGCAAGCGTGAGGAGTTCTGCAACCTCACCCAAGGCAGAAGGACCGTTGACGAGTTTAGTCGTGAGTTCAACCGGCTTGCTCGTTATGCTACTGAAGAAGTCTCCACCGACGCAAAGAAGCAAGAGAGGTTCCGTCGCGGACTCAATTCTGGACTCCGTCGTGAGCTCAACCTACATGACTTTGCCACCTTCCAAGGCCTTGTCAACAAGGCCATCAAGGCAGAGGACATGAACACCCCCAACGACTTTCGCAAACACCCTAGAGACGATGGTTCATCAAGTTCAGGCTCCCAGAAGCGCAAGATCTGGATCCCCAATAGTATGTTCCGCCAGAACAACCCACCGAGGCCATCCTATGTGGCACCTCGTCCACCAACTCAGTTCCACCCAGCTCCACCAAACAACCCAGCTCCACGCACTGTTTTCGGAGCCTGTTACAAGTGTGGTCAGGAAGGCCACTACTCTCGTGATTGTCCCCAGAACCAGCTCCAGAATCAGAATGCTCCACCCCGTGCCGGAGGCAACAACAATGGTCGTGGCAAGCCCCCCCAGAAGGTCTACACCACCAAACCCGCTCCTCCCGCCACTCGTGGACGTGTGAACCAGATTGCCGCCGAAGAGACTAACGACACCACTGACGTCATTCTTGGTACGCTCCCAGTCAATTATGTTCCTACTTCCGTTCTTTTTGACCCAGGAGCATCTCATTCATTCATGTCGGAAAGTTATGCACTTCGTCATGAGTTATCTTTTGTTGAATTGTCGACCCCCATGATTATTCAAACTCCAGGGTCAAGATGGCAGACTAATAGAGTAAGCCATGGAAATCAAATTGCAATTGAGGGTTTAGTATTCCTTGCTTCACTCATAGCCCTCAAGTCTTCAGATATTGATTTCATCCTTGGCATGGATTGGCTATCAAGACAGAATGCCTACCTGTATTGCAAAGGCAAATCCGTGAAACTCACCCACCCTTCAGGCAAAACCGTCAACTATACCTCACCCAGAACAAGAACCCAAGTGCATTCCTTGAATGTACTTCCCCTTCCCAAACTTGAAGATATTCCGGTGGTTCGTGACTTCCCGGATGTCTTTCCTGAAGAGCTGCCGGGCATGCCACCCGACAGATATGTAGAGTTTATAGTGGATCTTACCCCAGGAACCGCACCAATTTCTAGACGCCCATACAAAATGGCCCCACGTGAGTTAGCTGAGCTTAAAACCCAACTGGAAGCTTTGTTGGAAAAAGGCTTCATCCGCCCTAGCTCATCGCCATGGGGTTGCCCCGTTCTGTTCGTAACGAAGAAAGATGGAACAGAAAGGATGTGCGTAGACTATCGCCCGCTAAATTTAGCGACGATAAAGAACAAGTACCCACTTCCCAGGATCAATGATCTTTATGATCAACTTGCAGGATCCTCTGTCTTCTCCAAAATGGATTTGAGATTAGGTTATCATCAAATCAAAATCCGAAACGAGGACATTCCCAAAACGGCTTTTACTACTCGTTATGGTCTTTACGAGTACACCGTCATGTCCTTTGGTTTAACCAATGCCCCCGCCACTTTCTCACGCATGATGAATTCGATCTTCATGGAGTACTTAGATAAATTTGTTGTGGTTTATCTCGATGATATTCTCATCTACTCGAAGAACGAAGAAGAACATGCCGAACACCTAAGGCTGGTATTGATGAAACTTAGAGAGCATCGCCTGTATGCTATATTATCCAAGTGTGAATTTTGGCTACCAGAAGTGACCTACTTAGGCCACGTGATTTCTGCAAAAGGCATTGCTGTGAATCCCGAGAGAGTTCAGGCCGTCCTTGACTGGACTCCACCTGAATCGGTTAAGCAAGTTAGGAGTTTTCTTGGCCTAGCCAGCTATTGCCGTCGCTTCGTCGAGAACTTTTCTAAAGTTGCAAAGCCTCTAACTGAACTCCTCAAGAAAGATAAGAAATTCCTATGGACTTCCAAGTGCGAGGAAAGCTTTCAAGAGCTAAACAGAAGATTGACTTCTGCACCCGTACTTGCACCTCCAGACACCAAAAAGGATTTCGAGATCTATTGTGACGCATCACGGCAAGGGTTAGGATGCATACTTCTGCAAGATCGACATGTGGTAGCTTATGCTTCACGCCAGTTGCGGCGACATGAAGAGAACTATCCTACCCATGACCTTGAACTCGCTGCCGTAGTTCATGCCCTAACAACTTGGCGACATTACCTCCTTGGTAATCGTTGTGAGATCTATTCCGACCACCAAAGCCTCAAATAAATTTTCACCCAGCCAGATCTTAATCTCAGGCAAAGACGCTGGATTGAGTTGATAAAAGATTACGACGTAGGAATTTCTTACACCCCAGGCAAAGCCAATGTCATGGATGATGCACTAAGTCGTAAGTCGTATTGTAACAACCTCATGTTGCAACAGTATCAACCACTTCTGCATGAGGACTTTCGCAAGCTCAATCTTGAGATTGTTCCTCATGGCTATCTTTCTACCTTGGTGGCGAAGCCAACTCTTGAGGATCAAATCATAGTTGCCCAAAGGCGTGCACGAGGTGTTCGCCGGATCAAGGAGAACATTGCTAGCGGAGTTGCTAAATGTTTCTCCACAGATAACAAGGGAACGGTATTCTTTGAAAATCGTTTGGTAGTACCTAAGAATAGTGTCGGGGGATTGGTACCCGGGTAGGCTAACCCAAGCGGAAGTAAGCTTTCAAGACAAGGATGGGCCGATTGGGCTGCAGCTGGGCCAAGCTAGGCAGAGGTACGGTCGATTGCTCTAAGGCAATCGGCCATACCAAGTGCCGGCAGTCGGCCCAGGCGCAATCGGTCCACCCTTTTGTTCACTGAAGACGATCGTCCGATTGACCTGCTGCTGGATCGAGGTCGCTTCCTAGAAGACCGATTGCCCAGAGCAATCGACCTTACCCAGGAACCACCAGTCGGTCCAGGCGCAATCGGAGCTACCTGACACCCAGTCGGGGGTATGATTACGAGGTCATAAATGCCATATCCCGAGATATCTGGGTGGCAGGAAGGCCAAGTCACATCGAGGATTTCCGGGAGATACGATGTCGACCTCTCCGCCGATTCCGCGGACAGGCCGACAAGACCGTACCTCATAGCTCCACTGTTCATTACTAGACCCTACAAGGTAGCAGCATGGGTCGCCGCTCGTAGGCTCTGGATCACCCGGATAGGAGCAGTCGGTGGGCCCAGGCCGACTAGAGGTTGACAGCTGGGCCCATTCGGCACTGAAGTTACCGAAGTACCCTGGACTCACACTATAAGAGCCAGGGTACCCCTCCCGCGCGAGGGACGCCACACCTGAGACCTCATTAACTCTTTCTCCCTTCAGTTCATTTACTGCCCGTAGTCACTCCTCAGGAAAGCAGGAGAAGAACTTGACCACGGCGGTGGTTTACTCCTTCCCCTGAGAAGAGAGAAGAGCAGTTATTGTAGTTCCTTCATTGATATATAAGAGATAAGCAGGAGTAGGGGTGTTATCTCTCCGGAGAGCCCCGAACCTGGGTACATCGTGGTGTCCTCACTGTGCTTGTGCCCAACCCGATTCCGGCACCATCGACATTCCCTCCCTTGTGTCTTCCCCTCACTTTAGCCATCCCCATGGCATCTGCCGTCACATATCGACGACAGTTGGCGCCCACCGTGGGGCAGACCGAGGCGTCGACTGGAGTCAAGATCCGGACGGGATCAATCTCTGCATCGGGCGGTAGCCACGCCTCTGGCCTGATTCTAAGGCATGGGGCAATCGACTATGTGGTGGACTACTCGGCGCGGTACAAGGAAGGAGCTCCCTTGCCGCCCGGGGTGTCGCTGCAGGTGGGAAGTCACCGTCTCTTCATCGGTGCCTTCCCTGAGGCATATCCAAAAGACATCCGAGTTTTCTCATGTGCTACAGACTCTCTCTTGACCAGGGGCTGCGTCGTAGCACCTGGCCAAGGGGAGGGCCGACTGCATGCTGCAGTCATGATGGCGGGAGCATCGTCCTCGACCAATCGGGACCCGGCAAGCGCAGCAAGGAAGGCAAAGGAAGTGGCTGATGCAGCAGAGCGAATCGGCACCAGTGCGTTGCGGGATGTGCTGTACACACCCGTGAACAGGAATGGTGATCCGGAGCAAGTGCATACCGAGCTGGAAACGGCACGGCTTGCACTGGCTCGCAAGGCTGAGCAAGTGCTGGCTGAGGAGCGTTGGCTGGGAGCCATCACTCGGGAATACAACGCAGCGCATGCAGGACCGCGTCGGCCGATTGAGCCCGCAGTCCTGGAGGACCTGAGAAGCCGAGGCCGGGCAATCAACCAGCAGTTGTCTGGGGCGGAGCAACCGGAGCGTCCGAGAAGGCCAACACAACCAGGGCAACCGGTGCAATCGACATTTGTCCAAAGACCCACATATAGCACACCCGACAAGAATCTGAGAGCAGCCGAGCAGATAGCGCTTGAGTTGGAAGAGTTGGAAGGAGATGAGCGGCGCGAGCAGTCGCGCCGAATGCGTGAACTGATAGCGGCCGCAAAAGAGCAGAGGCTTGCGGAAAGGGGCAATCAGAACGCTGAGCCAGAGGCATCAAGAGGGACAATGAGGCCGAATGCGGGAGCCAGCCAGCGGCCGAATGCGTCGCGCCAGAATCGGCACCAGCCCGCGCCATCTCGGCATGACAGCAAGGTCAGAAGCAATCGCCCAGCAGCAAGCAGAAGAATGGAAGAGCCGGCTGTTAATAGCAGGCGCCATGACATGCCGCAGCAGTCGGCACCGAGACCAGCAATCAGCACCCGACTTGGCCCTCGCCAAATCGGTCAGAATGATGCAAGGCATCGCATTGAGCTCCTGGAGAAGGAGGCCCAGGAAGATGAAGAAGGAGAAGCTGGCCCAGCATGTTTCGGTCATCGCATTCGGACGGAGAAGTTCCCCAAAGGCTTCACACTGCCGAGAGATACCCCCAAGTACAATGGCTCGGTAAAGCCTGAGGACTGGCTGTCCGATTACCTGACAGCAGTTCGTATTGCGGGAGGCAATCGGCGTGTGGCAGTTCGCTATGCACCGCTCATGCTGCAGGGTTCAGCTCGGACATGGCTGAATAGTTTGCCCAAGGACAATGTGAACTGTTGGGAGGACTTCACGACTGCGTTCATCCACAACTTCACAAGCACATATGAAAGGCCCAACCTCCCTCGGCAGTTAGCTTTGTGCGTGCAAGGCAAGGACGAGCCCCTCCGAGATTACCTGTCTCGGTGGATCAAGTTGAAGAATTCGTGCGAAGGAGTCCATGAGATTCAGGCCATTCAGTACTTCACTGATGGATGCCTGGCTGATTCAATGCTGAAGCACAAGCTGCTCCGCAAAGACTTCACATCGCTCGCCGAGCTCATGAAGGTGGCAAATGCTTTCGCTATGTCCGATTCTGCGATGCGCCCTATCCAACTCGGAGTTGGAGGTGTGATCCAGTCACCAGGGGCTCCGCAGTCGGACGCAGGAAACCAAGGCCTCAGTCGGAAAGAGAGAAGAGAGAACAACCGCAACAACAACAACAACAACCAGCAGAACAACGGCAAGCGAAAGGACGAGCAACCGGACACTCAGTATGGCAGTCGGCAGGTGCCCGCTGTTCAGAATGAGGAAGACCCAGCGGCCGCAGGAGGCAGTCGGAAGATGAGACCCAACGTGAGACCCCCAGGGCAGATGAAGCCTAAGTACACGTTTGAGGACATGTTGGATGCACCGTGTAAGTTGCACAGCACGCCTGGGAGGCCGTTTGCGCACACCACTCGGCAATGTGATTTTGTGAGAAGGATAGCAAAACGAGAAGCTTTACCCCCACAACCACCACCACCACCACCGCAGAACAGAGGACCACCTCAGCAGCAAAACCAGTACCCGCAGCAGGATGCAGCATACATGATTTTCACCAGTGAGTCCACGGACAAGGGCAGTCGGAGAGCCAGAGCTCAGGAAGTCAATGCAACTATGCCACCGATCCCCCAATTCATGCACTGGTCAGAATGTCCGATATCCTGGGACAGAGCAGATCATCCCACCATTTTGCCGAATCCGGGCAACTATCCGCTGGTGGTGGATGCTCTGGTCGCAGGGCCTAAGTTTTCATGCAAGTTTTCAAGAGTGCTAGTTGATGGAGGAAGCACAATCAACATCCTGTACCGAGATACGATGCTCAAGCTAGGACTCACAGAGAGGGATTTGGAGCGCAGTCGGACGACATTTCACGGGATCGTCCCTGGGTTGTCTTGCACCCCCTTGGGTCGCATTCGGTTGGATGTCATTTTTGGCACAGAGGAGAATTTCAGAAGAGAGCCGATTTGGTTCGAGGTGGCCGACCTCAGTAGTCCATACCATGCTTTGTTGGGATTACCAGCATTTGCCAAGTTCATGATCAATGCACAGCAGACATACCTGAAGATGAAGATCCCGGGGCCAAACGGCGTCATCACAGTCACCGGAGACTTCAGGAAGTCCCTCGAGTGCACATCCGCTGGCAGCAGTTTGGCAGAGTCCTTAGTGGTGGAGACAGAGAAGCGTCAGCTCGGCAAGGTGATTGCAATGGCGCAAGCGCAGAGCAAGAATCCACTGCCGGTTGGCCCAGCAAAAAGAGCAGAGGAGGAATCGGTTTTTCAATCGGCCAAGGACAGCAAGAAAATCGCTCTAGATCCCTCCGACTCGACCAAGTTTGTTGTGGTCGGAGCTGGACTTAGCGACAAATAGGAAAGCGAGCTCGTCGAGTTTCTCCATGAGAATCGGGACATCTTTGCATGGTCTCCACAGGACATGCCTGGTGTTCCGAGAGAACTCGCCGAGCACAAGCTGCACATTCGGCCAGGCTCGAAGCCGGTCAAACAACCCCTGAGACGTTTTTCTGAGGACAAGAGAAGAGCAATCGGCGAAGAGATTGCAAAGTTACAAGCTGCAGGTTTCATCATGGAAGTGTTTTACCCCGAGTGGCTGGCCAATCCAGTCCTCGTCATGAAGAAGAACAAGACTTGGCGTATGTGTATAGATTACACTTGTTTGAACAAGGCATGCCCCAAAGATCCGTTTGCTTTGCCCCGAATTGACCAAGTGGTTGACTCTACGGCCGGCTGCGAGTTGTTATCCTTTTTGGATGCTACTGCTGGATATCACCAGATAAAGTTAGCCGTAGAAGATCAGATCAAGACAGCATTCATAACCCCTTTCGGGGCCTATTGCTATATCACCATGCCTTTTGGTCTGAAAAATGGAGGTGCTACTTATCAGCGCATGATGCAAAGATGCACACACTCTCAGCTCGGCAGAAATATCCACGTTTACGTGGACGACTTGGTGGCGAAGTCGGAAAGGGGAGTCACATTGTTGGACGACCTCAGAGAGACCTTTGCAAATCTGAGAACCTATCAGATCAAGCTCAACCCGGAGAAGTGTGTGTTTGGAGTCCAAGCCGGCAAGCTCTTGGGGTTTCTCGTTTCCGAGAGGGGAATCGAATGCAACCCCGAGAAGATAGCCGCAATAGAGCGCATGGAGCAGCCCAAAACCTTGAAGCAAGTGCAGAAGTTCACCGGTTGCCTCGCATCCCTCAGCCGATTCCTCAGTCGGCTGGGCGAGAAGGCAATTCCCTTGTACCAGTTGATGAAGAAGACAGAGAAGTTTACTTGGACCCCCTAGGAAAATGAAGCATTCTGAGAGCTCAAGCGCATGCTATCCACGACACCGATTCTGGCTGCCCCGATTGAGAAGGAGCCCATGATGTTATACATTGCGGCAACCAATCGGGTGATCAGCGCAGTTATGGTGGTGGAGCGGCCCGAGAAGGACAAGGCACAGCAAGTCCAGCGCCCAGTGTACTACATCAGCGAAGTGCTTTCGGCATCCAAGCAGAACTATCCCCACTACCAGAAGATGTGCTATGGAGTATACATGGCGGCCAAGAAATTGAAGCCATATTTTCAAGCCCACTTGATCACTGTTGTCAGTTCGGCTCCATTAGCCGACATCATGGGAAGCAAAGATGCAACCGGAAGAGTGGCGAAATGGGCAATCGAGGTGGCCAGTCATGGCATCCAATATGAGCCAAGGACTGGAATCAAGTCGCAGGCACTAGCCGATTTCCTGGTGGACTGGGCTGAAACTCAGTACATGCCACAGCTCCCCATGTCGAGATGTCTGGCGAATGCACTTCGATGGCTCCAAGATGAAGAATGGCCTAGGGGCTGGGGTGGTGCTCACGTCCCCAAGGGGAGATCAATTGCAATATGTGCTCCAGATTCACTTTGCAGCATCTAACAATGTAGCCGAGTACGAAGCCCTTGTGCATGGTATCAAGTTGGCCAAGGAAATCGGTATTCGGAATATTGAGTGCTATGGTGACTCTGATCTAGTGGTACAGCAGTGCTCGGGCACGTGGGATGCAAAAGATGCTAACATGGCGAGCTACCGATTCCTGGTGCAGCAAATCAGCGGATATTGTGAAGGTTGCGAGTTCCACCATGTTCCAAGAGCAAACAATGAAGCAGCAGACGCCTTGTCCAAGCTTGGCTCCACAAGGCAAGCAATTCCACCAGGCGTATCTCTCGAGCATATCAAGAAGCCATCCATCACTCCATCACCAGATTCCGAGTCCATTTTTATCTCGGAGACCGATCTTGAAGCTCTGAGAAAGGCAAAAGAAGTTCAACCGGCCAAGCCTGCAACCATGAAGAAGCAATCCAGCACTCCGGGTGTCTCGGCAATAGCACCAGGGGCTGCCGATTGCACACCAGAGGCTGCAGAAGAGAAGAAGAAGAGCGATACCACAGAGAAGCAAGCAGAGGCTGCGCCAGAGGGCACAACCTCTGGAGAACAAGTGATATCAGAAATTGCCGATTGCAGTAATGAAGTTTCAACCCCAGATGAGAAGTCAGCACCAGAGGCTGCCGAATGCGTGCCAGGCGCCGCAGTCGGCAGTTCGCAAGCAGAAGAAGATACAACAGAGGTTCAAGAGGCCGAGATCGAGCAGGCCAATGCTCAAGAGACCGAGATCCAAGAAGAAGCCTTACCCCAGCAGGCAACAGTAATGGTAGTGGTCAGTGCGCCATCATGGGCACAGCCAATTCGAGATTTTTTGGCAGATGGGATCCTCACACCAGATTTGGCATTGTCCAGACAGATCAGTCGCCGATCTTGGGCATATACAATCATCAACAACGAGCTGATGCGCAAAAGTCCGACTGGTGTTCTTCAGAGGTGTGTTGAAGAGGACAGAGGCTTGGAGCTGCTCAGAGACATCCATCAGGGTGAATGTGGTCATCACGCGTCAGCAAAGGCAATCGCCAACAAGGCTTTCCGACATGGTTTCTACTGGCCAACTGCACTCGCAGCAGCTGAAAATCTGGTGAAGCACTGCAAGGGTTGTCAGCGATTCAAGGCAAAGAGTCATCAGCCAGCATCGGCACTGAAGACCATCCCAATAGCTTGTCCATTTGCAGTTTGGGGTTTGGACATAGTCGGACCATTCAAGAGAGCTAGAAGCGGCATGACACATCTCCTGGTGGCAATCGACAAATTTACCAAGTGGATCGAGGCAAGACCAATCAAGAGGTTGGATGGACCGACTGCAGTCAAGTTTGTGGCCGACATCGTATGCAGATATGGTGTTCCTAACAGCATCATTACCGACAACGGCACAAACTTTGCAAAGGGGGCATTGGCTCGATATGCATCTCAGCAAGGCATTCGGCTTGATCTGGCATCTGTGGCACACCCACAGTCCAATGGTCAAGTCGAAAGGGCAAATGGACTAATCCTATCGGGTATCAGGCCCAGATTGGTAGAGCCACTCGAGAGGGCACCTGGGGCATGGATTGATGAGCTCCCCGCAGTACTTTTCAGTTTGAGGACCACGCCGAATAGGTCGACTGGATTCACTCCTTTCTTCCTGGTATATGGTTCAGAAGCAGTCATCCCCTCCGACATCGAGTTTGATTCACCTCAGCACGCCTTATACACTGAAGAAGAAGCCAAGTTAGCAAGAGAAGACGGCGTCGACCTCAAAGAAGAAGCTTGTTTGTTGGCCTTGTCTAGATCAGCAATCTATCAGCAGAAGTTGCGGCACTACCACAACAAGAAGATTCGACCTTTCTCTTTTCGAGAGGGGGACATGGTGCTCCGCCGAATCCAGAAGTCAGATGGGCAGCACAAGCTATCCTCACCTTGGGAAGGGCCTTTTATTGTCAGTAGAGCGCTCAAAAACAACTCCTACTACCTGATCGATTGCACCAAGGGAACTCGGCACAAGGACACATCGGGAGTAGAGACAGAGCGACTGTGGAATGCCGAGTTGTTATGTCCGTTCTATAGTTAAACGGCATAAGTTTATGTAAGCCATTCGGCAAACAATCAGTTAAAGTTATCATGTCTCTGAAAATGAGCATTCGAGTACTTTCGTATAATTCCATTCGAAGAGCTAGCCATAATCGGCAACGCTCCGTCAGACCCGAGATGTGCATAGCATACCCGGGGACTGGCCGACTACGAGGTCAAGAAAATAAGCCATCGTGGCACGGGGACTGCAGGCTGGTTCGCAATCGGACACCCAGCTCAAGCGCAAATCACTAAAGGGTTTGTGGCATTGAAAAGGGTGACGAGTGAAGCAGTCGGTAGTACAAATCCCGGGAAACAACTCGAAACATGCCACCACAAGGAGCACCGACGAGATAAAGTCGCCGATTGCGCCGCAAACTCGGACACTAGATCCAGAAGCGAGCAATCGGTGCCTGCTGTTGCAGAATCCTTTGCGTTAAGAATCTTGTCGTGTAAAAATAAAAACTCATCGAACCTTGGCTGGACGTTTTACTGTTGATCCTATCGGGGACCGCATGTCGGCAGCAAGATTGACGCAGTAAACGTCCCCAAGCGCAGCCGATGAAAGAAACCGGCAAAGACGCAAAGTTGATCGCACATGAAAACAGTTAAAACAAGCAATCGATTTGCATCAAAAGTAACAGGCCCAAGGCCGAATAAGTTCATTACACCAAGTGGGTGTCGGCAGAATTAAAATTGTCTTACAAGGAAAAGTAAAACCGATCTAATATCGGCAGGGGGATAGTCCGAATACAAATCAAGAGGGCACATCTCAAGCAGTCGGAGGCACCGAGCTGGAGGATGGAGCAGATGGATCCGATTGAGCTTCAGAACCGGCAGCATCAACTCGTTTCGTCTTCGGAGAGGTCTGAGATGAGTCGCTGTCGGAAGGCTCCTCGGCTAGCGCAGAGATAGTTGAAGCAGGGAGTGGGTTCCCTCCGTCATCAAGGTATGGAGTGTAGTCATACGGAGAGAACCAATTCGCCATAGTGCTGGCCAGCCGATTGACTTCAGCGTAGGTTTTCTCAAGAAGGTCCCCGGCACCATCTCGGAGGCTGTATAACTTGGAGAGTTTCACCTGAGGGTACCAAGTCAATATTGTCTGAAGGGTGGTCTCCGCACCAGTACGACCCGCGGAATTCAGCAGAACGTCGATCCGACGTGGGATAGCCTTGAGGAGAATCCGAGTTTGCTCAGTGGTCGCATTCGGAGTTTCCCCTTGATCAGAATCTTCCTCCTCTTGTGGGTCGTCCTTGCGAACCTCGGCGGAGGAGTCGGCAGCATGTTCCATTCTCTTTAGTCCGGCTTTGAGCTCAGCCGCCGGCCACAGAGCTTCGGCAATCTTCAGAATTCCGAGCTTGAAGGACAGGGCCACTCCCTGGATGACCGGAATGCGAGCTTGAGTGCCGATCAGATATTCATGTCGGGTCCAGATGCTGTCCGCGCGGTCACAAGTCCCTCCGGCAGCGATATGATCCTCCCGAGACTGGGCGACAGCGGCGTAGGCAGCCGCCTCAGATTCGGGCCAGGCCTCTGTGTCAAGAAGGAAAAATGTGAGAAATCAGATACAAGAAGAAAGCAATCGGAAAATGCAATCGGCATAAAGGAAGACTCACCGCTAAGGAGAAGATCCATGTCAGTTAGCGAGTCGCAGAAACCTTTGGCTCGGCGGCGCATTCGGGCATTCTCTTCAAGATGATGCTTCTCCATTTCTTCATATTTGGCGATCTGCTCGTCGCGATCCTTGCGAATGGAATCCCGCGCGGCGACTGCGTCATCCCTCTCGGCTTGTAAAGCATCTCGGGCGGAGACTGCGGCATCCCGTTCGGCAAGAAGCCCAACGCTAGTAGCCGTCACAGCAGCAACGTCCGCAAGATGTTTCTTTTCAAGAGCCGCCATCTCGGCGCGAAGATTGTGAATAGTCCGGTTCAAGTCAGTCTCTACCCCTTGCAGCCGAATCACTTCTTCAGAAGCTTTGGCGAGAGCTGGGCTCTGCTGGTTAAGTTCTGCAGATAATTCAGAAATCCGGCCCTGGAGGTCACCTACCAGAGGAACAGTAGCTAGAAGAGAGCATAGAGATATGAGCGCTAGAGCAATCGGCTAGTGGAGAAAAGGCAGATGGGCTAGAAGATACCTTTCAGTTTGGAGGTTTCGGCTGACAGGTTGTTGACCTGCAGCTGGGCCTGGGCGAGGGTCCGGAGGCTGGCGGTATAAGATTCAAGAAGTTTCTCGAAGACATTTCGTTTCTCCTCCATAACAGCCTGAGAGGAACAGTACGACAAAGTCAGTGATAGAGCAAAAAATGCTAAAAGATCCGAACCGATTGTAATCAATCGGCCCGAATCTCGGGGACTACACCCAGTGGGTGCGCTTGCGCGCACCCACCGGAAGGAAAGTCTACCGATTGAGGAAGGCAAACGAGAAAAGCAAAAATGCTAAAAGATCCGAACCGATTGTAACCAATCGGCCCGAATCTCGGGGACTACACCCAGTGGGTGCGCTTGCGCGCACCCACCGGAAGGAAAGTCTACCGATTGAGGAAGGCAAACGAGAAAAGCAAAAATGCTAAAAGATCCGAACCGATTGTAACCAATCGGCCCGAATCTCGGGGACTACACCCAGTGGGTGTGCTTGCGCGCACCCACCGGAAGGAAAGTCTACCGATTGAGGAAGGCAAACGAGAAAAGCGAAAGTACTAAGAAGATCCGAACCGATTGTAATCAATCGGCCCGAATCTCGGGGACTACACCCACTGGGTGCGCTTGCGCGCACCCACCGGAAGAAAAATGTCTAAAGTAAAAGAAGGAAAAGAAGGAAAGCAAGAGGTTACCGTGTGATGCGAGGCGAGCTGTTGCAGATCCCGAGCAATGGCATCGGCGAAGCGGTTCACTTGGCTCAGCGCGGACGCCATGGGCTCTTGAGGAGGAAGCGCAGCGTTAGCCTCAGCACCAGCATGACGGGCGCGAGAGTACTCGGCCCGGAATTGATCCACCGTGCGCATTAAAACTTCTGAGGCAGTGGGGGTCGGCGTCGGCGCTGAGGTTGGAATCGCGATGGAAGTGGCAGTTGTAAGAGCTGGTGGCACCGTCGTCACTCGAAAATCAGAAGCACCCGATTGCGGCGGTGGCACAATCGGGCGAGTCGGAGCGGCGGTAGTAACGATGACTGGGGGAAGATTTGTGGTTGTCGGCGGCGCTGATAGAACAGCGGGTGGCGTGGTAGCAATGGTTGGCGGTCCCAACATCACAGTCGGCGGAGAGATCGTCACCATCGGTGCGTCGGGCACAGCGGTCGACGGAGCGGGAGAAGTTGTAGCAGCGGCGGCCAGGATGGAGCGGCGTGGCTGGGACGGGGCAATCGGATCGAACGATTGCATTCCCCCGACACCAGGAGATACCGGGTCGGCCGCACGCTTGATAATCTTTGGGGCGAGGTCGGAAGGAGACGTCTTCTGGGCTGCTGCGAGCCGAGCTCTCTTGGCAGCACGTTCGGCGTCTTTGGAGGAGTGATGGGTGGCGGTCGGCCGCTTTCGAACAGCCGCAGTAGAAGCAGCGGGCGAGATGATGGCGCCGACACGAGCCGGGATCTCAGTGTCGATGTCATCAAGCCCAATCGGCTCGCTGAAGGGAGAAAGGGAGAAGAGTCAGTAGAAGCAGAGGTAGCAAAGTACTGCGCAGAAAGTCAGAAGCATACCCGATCGTTCGAGGTGCGCCGGTAGGCATTCGGCAGCGGAGTGGGGCGACATTCAGCGGCGCCTGAGTGGTTGGCCTTCGAGCTGTCTTCTTCTGGGCCTACTTGCCTTTGTGGGCAGTCGGAGTGGTTTGGATGACCTTGGAGGGAGCGGTACCAGAGGAAGAGCTAGCTGCCGAGATGCGTTTGGCTGGCACCCTGGGAGGCTTATCCCAAGGAGCTGCAGCAGGAGCAGCACCCGTTGAGATACTGTCATCGTCACTCCAATCAGCCAAAAGTCGCTCAAGGGAAGAGTCGGGCGTACCCCCTTGAGCTGGCAGCCGAGTGGTGGTCCTTGGAGGGATGGCGCGCGCAGCATCATCATCTTCGGCGTCCATGGGGTCGGAGGATTCCCCAGAGGACTCGTCTTCATCCTCATCATCTTCACTGAAGTCGGCGGAAGGGATCTCGCCATTGTACTCAAGGTCAATGGGGTCCTCTTCCGTGCGATCAGGAGCAAACACACCAGCTTCCTGGCCGTCCTCCATGCGGTCGGACTGAATGAAATGCTAAAAGGGGCACAAGTGATCAGAGCAATCGGAAGAGCATGCAGGTGGAAGAAAAAGCAATCGGAAGAGCAGGCAGTCGGACTGAATGAAGTGCTGAAAAGAAGGCGCAAGTAATCGGAGCATACCACAGGCGGTTTCTGCTGTCGGGTAAGGTAGGCAAGCCCGAACCGGAAAGGATCAGGCAGCGCACTGGCGGTGATGGCTTTCACTCGGGCGCAGAGGATCTCGGTCTTTATTTCCCAGGTGCAGAGCCGAGTGGGGTCCCGAGGCCCCGACACGTCGCAGAGACGGTGCACTCGGCGCTGCAGGGGAAGAATTCGCGCGTGAAGCCATGCCGCTATCAAGTCGGTGGGAAGGAGTCCCTCTCGCTCCAGCTGGGTGACCCTGGTGGCTTGAGCGTCGACGTCGCAATCCCCAGCACCGTGCTTCAGAGCCCATTGATGTTTCTCAACCGGCCTAGCGAGTGAGAACTCGGGCAGGTTGAGGAGGTCGGGGCCTTGATCGGGAGACTTGATGTAGAAGAACGACGTCTGCCAGTTTTTGCAGGACTGGACGATGTCGGGGCTGGGATATTTTATCTTGCCGGCTGCGGCAAGACAACTGCCGCAGTCGGTCATATCAGTCGGATAGGAGGGTTTGCCGCCTTCGATGGTGGGGGCAACGATCTCTCCTGTTCGAGCATTGTGGGCTCGGAGGTTGAAGAAGCGCTTGAAGAGCGCGATGCTAGGTCGGCAGCCGAGATAGCCCTCGCAGAGTGTCACAAACCCGGAAAGGTTCATGATGAAGTTGGCGGCGAGATGATGAGGCTGAAGTCGGTGGAACTCAAGGAACTCACGGAAGAAGGCGCTTGCGGGAAGGCCGAATCCACGCTCAAAGTGAGCGAGGAAGACGACCCTCTCGCCCGTGCGCGCGCTGGGCACGACGTCGGCCTGGCCTGGGATCCGCCATTCGATCTCTGCGGGCATCTTTCGGGCGCGAATCAGCGCTTCGACGGCGGCGGCAGTGGCTTGGGATCCTTTCCAGCACCCGCGGCTCGCCTGCGAGACGTCCCGTCGTGGCGCCATTGGTTCCGCAGAAGAGGAAGGAGAGGAAGCAGACCGAGGCGGAGCACGAGAACGACGCCGGCGAACTGCTGCGGCGGCGGCGGAGGCGGCGCGGAGCGCGAATCAGTTGCCGGAGCAGGCGGGAGAGCAGAGGTACGCGGGAGAGAAATCTGCGCGAGGAGCGGCAATGGCGCAGAGAGAGAGAGAAAGCGGGAGGTTGAAGGAGATGTGCTGGAGAAGGAAGAGGCGAGGCTCCCCCCCCCCCGGTGGCTTATATGGGCGGCGGGGGAGGGGAGTGGGATCACCTCGTGGCCATGTGGCCCGGTGTGGCCTAGGGCACAAGAAGGCCAACCGACAGATCATCACAGAGGATCCTGGCACAGAAGGCGAGACGTGCGACGTGGGGGTCGGCTCCTGAAGTTATGTCACGTCGCGCGTGGGTCATGGGTTCCAGCTCATTGATCACGTCGTGGGCAAGTCGGAGGTAACCGTTGGAGTGCAATCGGCAGAAGGTACTGTTCCAGAAAATGAAGATACGAAGCGAGAAGGAACCAAATCCAATCGGATGGGAACGAGGTCAGCCGAGTGTGATCTCCGAGTCGGCCGACAAACTCGGAAAGACGCACTCGAAGAGGCCATAGCAGTCGGAAAACCTCAAGACAAATTGAAAAACTGCAAAGGCCCCGCGGTCAAGTGACCGTGGGACCTTTACAGCTTTAGGGGCTACTGTCGGGGGATTGGTACCCGGGTAGGCTAACCCAATCGGAAGTAAGCTTTCAAGACAAGGATGGGCCGATTGGGCTGCAGCTGGGCCGAGCTAGGCAGAGGTACGACCGATTGCTCTAAGGCAATCGGCCATACCAAGTGTCGGCAGTCGGCCCAGGCGCAATCGGTCCACCCTTTTGTTCACTGAAGACGATCGTCCGATTGACCTGCTGCTGGATCGAGGTCGCTTCCTAGAAGACCGATTGCCCAGAGCAATCGACCTTACCCAGGAACCACCAGTCGGTCCAGGCGCAATCGGAGCTACCTGACACCCAGTCGGGGGTATGATTACGAGGTCATAAATGCCATATCCCGAGATATCTGGGTGGCAGGAAGGCCAAGTCACATCGAGGATTTCCGGGAGATACGATGTCGACCTCTCCGCCGATTCCGCGGACAGGCCGACAAGACCGTACCTCATAGCTCCACTGTTCATTACTAGACCCTACAAGGTAGCAGCATGGGTCGCCGCTCGTAGCCTCCGGATCACCCGGATAGGAGCAGTCGGTGGGCCCAGGCCGACTAGAGGTTGACAGCTGGGCCCATTCGGCACTGAAGTTACCGAAGTACCCTGGACTCACACTATAAGAGCCAGGGTACCCCTCCTGCGCGAGGGACGCCACACGTGAGACCTCATTAACTCTTTCTCCCTTCAGTTCATTTACTTCCCATAGTCACTCCTCAGGAAAGCAGGAGAAGAACTTGACCACGGCGGCGGTTTACTCCTTCCCCTGAGAAGAGAGAAGAGCAGTTATTGTAGTTCCTTCATTGATATATAAGAGATAAGCAGGAGTAGGGGTGTTATCTCTCCGGAGAGCCCCGAACCTGGGTACATCGTGGTGTCCTCACCGTGCTTGTGCCCAACCCGATTCCGGCACCATCGACATTCCCTCCCTCGTGTCTTCCCCTCACTTTAGCCATCCCCATGGCATCTGCCGTCACATATCGACGACAAATAGGGAACTACGGCAACTCATCCTCAAGGAATCCCATGACACACCCCTCTCGATTCATCCCGGTAGCACAAAAATGTACAGAGATCTACGCCAGAGATTTTGGTGGACTAGGATGAAGAGAGACATTGCTCAATTTGTTGCCGAATGTGATGTTTGTCGTCGCATTAAGGCAGAACATCAAAGACCTGCTGGTACACTTCAACCTTTGTCTATTCCCGAGTGGAAATGGGACAAAGTCGGTATGGACTTCATCACCGGCTTTCCAAAAACCCAGAAAGGAAACAATGCCATCTTTGTTGTCATAGATAGGCTTTCCAAAGTTGCTCACTTCCTTCCAGTTCGCGAGTCTATAACTGCTAGCCAGTTAGCGGACTTGTACGTCTCTAGAATTGTGTCCCTTCACGGTGTTCCTTTGGAAATCAATTCTGATCGCGGTAGCCTTTTCACCTCTAGATTTTGGGGAAGCTTTCAGAATGCTATGGGAACTCATCTCTCCTTTAGTACAGCTTTCCATCCTCAGTCTAGCGGTCAAGTCGAAAGGGTTAACCAAATTCTTGAAGACATGCTCAGAGCTTGTGTTATCTCATTCAGAAAGAATTGGGAGAAGTCTCTGCCATTCGCCGAATTTGCTTATAACAATAGTTTTCAATCTAGTCTGAACATGGCTCCTTTTGAACTCCTTTATGGACGACGATGTCGAACACCACTAAACTGGTCAGAAACCGGTGAAAGACAATTCTTTGGACCGGACATGATCAAGGAAGCAGAAGAGCAAGTTCGCATTGTTTGTGATCAATTGAAAGCAGCCCAGTCTCGTCAGAAAAGCTACTATGATCATCATCATAGGCAAGAGAGCTACAATCTGGATGAGAAGGCTTACCTTCGGGTTACTCCTCTGAAGGGAACCCAATGTTTCGGTATCAAAGGCAAGTTGGCCCCACGTTACATCGGACCTTTCCGTATTCTTGCTAAACGTGGAGAAGTTGCCTACCAACTTGAACTACCCCCGCACCTTTCCCGAGTACATGATGTATTCCATGTGTCCCAACTCAGGCGTTGCTTCAAGGACCCCATCCGCGAAGTCGACCATGAAACGCTTGATCTCCAAGATGACCTTTCTTATCGAGAATACCCCGTTCGTATTCTTTATTCCGCAGAGCGTGTCACTCGTCGCCAGAAGATTAAGTTTCTGAAAGTGCAATGGTCACACCATTCTGAGAGAGAAGCTACGTGGGAAAGAGAAGACCGTCTCAGTGCCGAGTATCCCTCCTTCCTCCCGCAGACTTCTGAATCTCGGGACGAGATTCTGTTGAGTGGGGGCGAGTTGTCAGAACCCTCTGTTAGGTAATGTGCTAGGATCAAGTCACTTGCATTCATCTCAAAATTTCAAAAGAAATCTTTGAAATCAAATTCAAAAGAAAAATGGGAGAAGGAACCCCCCCCAGATGAATTAATTCAAAAGGCCAGATAAAAATCTTCTCCAAAAATTCATGTTAGATTTTTGAAAAGTCTTATAAATGAGTGTGATCACATTTCAAGTGATGTGGGACCCACCCCATACTCATGGATTTTTCAAATATTCAAACAGTGCCTTGGAATTAATCAAAAACCTCTATTTGAGTTAAGATTCAAATTATTTGAATTTTAAAAAGTGCCAAACTTTATAAGTGGCTAGTCTAATATAATATGAGGCCATATAAAAAAGTTTCAGAAATTTTAAAAATGCCCAGCTATTTATTTTAGCAAGACCAACATATAACAGAAAAATAAAACAGAGAGAAAAGAAAAAGGAACTTACCTGGCTTCTGGCCTGCTGGCCCACTTACCTGGCCCAGCCCAACCCGCCAGGGGCAGCAGGGTCTTCTTCCTCTCCCCACGCCTCCAAGCAGCTCGCTGGAGAGGCCGAGCAGCCGTGGACACCACCTCGACGCCTTCAAGCTTCCAGAGCCCCCGTGTCCTCCCCTCGGTGTCCTGGAGAACCCCCTTTGCGCCGTGCACCGTTTACCACTCAGTGCAGTGTCTATCCACCCCTCTCCTTCTCTCCCGCAAGCTTCACCGAGAGCAGCCGCAGGCCATGGCCATGGAACTCGCAGCCAACGTCACCTAGGGCTCAAGATGGTGTGTCCATCCTCCTCCCCGTCCTCGTCCTCGTCGACTAGCAGAAGCAGGAGCTCCAATTTGGACCAGAAGCGACGCCAGGTTCATCGGATCACCGCCGGCCGCCGGAGCTCGAACTCTTTGATTCGCCGCCACTGAAGCTTCTCCGAGCCAGCTAGCCACCCCGTCGCATCTGTGGTGAGCACATGCGTCTTTCCCCTCAAGCCACGGCCACATTTTCTTCCTCTAGCTCATTTCACCATGAGCGCAGAAGAGCAGCGCCGCCGTGCTCGTCGACGGCGAGTCTCCGTTAAGCATTTTTTCCCGCGGCCATGTCCATCGTCTTCGCCGAGCTCTTCTGGTTTGATCCCGACTAGCCCAGCGCCATGAAGAGCCCCCTAGATTGATCCCATTCTCAACCGTGCCTCGGACCGCCGCCGTTCAGGTTGCAGCCGTCACGTCGGGCCTCCCCGTGGTCACCCGACTCGCCTAGGTGAAGCGCACGTTCGAGGGCTACCTTCTGGTGGTCTCGGCGTGCGATTTGGTGGCCGGGAGCACCCTCCCCGTGTGCGCCGCCGTGGCCAGGCCACCGGCGTCAAGCCGCCGGTGGGTTAGCCTTAACCCGTGATTAGCTTAATGCTAATCCCCCCCCTTACAGAGGCTGACATGTGGGCCCAACCCTGCTAATCTCCTCTGTTTAGTTTTAATAAACGTTTTAAATCGTTTTAATTAACACAGTGACACTTACAGGTGGGACCCCCTTGTCAGTGGCCCCCTGACGCCAGCATGAAGTCATGCTGACGCCATAAATGAATTTCCAGAATAAATTGAATTAAAGAAATTCTAGAAAATCCAGAAAATAGCCCAAACTTTGGAAATTCATAGAAAATTCATATTAACTCCAATTTGGACAAATAATATATGAAAAATGATCAGGAGAAAATAAGCTATCCAAAACTCCAACTTTCAACTATGTTTGAGTTGATTTTAAATTGGGACCAGTAGCATATGTCATTTGATATATTTGGAATTTATTCAAATTTATTTCAAATGCTTTTGCTACTTGGACCATGGAAACATGCTACATTTCAACCACACATCAGAGGCATATCATACACATCTCAAAATGATTCAAATTGATAAATCAATGTCACATGTAACTTGGCTAAGTTTGAATTCAAATTGGAGTTTGAATTTGTAATTCAATTTGCAATATACTCCATTTAAATGGAATTGCCTCACACATCAAAGCATATACATCAAGTTTCAACCTTCCATCATGTGATTGTGCATTGTATTTACTTTGCTACCTTGTTTGTTGTTTGTCGAGTAGAGGTGGAACCGGAGCAGGAGGCTGCCCCCTTCGTTGAAGACCCCGAACCCGAACCTCGTCAGCAAGGCAAGCAAACCCCCATTGATCATGTCGATAAAATCCCACTTCCCACTCATGTCTCGCTTATGCATTGTATAGGATGATTACCATGCTACGTTTCTACCGCATAGATGAACCCATTCCTTTGCATGACCTATCATTTGTCACAGTAGTAGGCAAAACCACAATCCTAGCATATGTAGGAGTTGATTGATATCATGTGGCCCCTGCAATTATTACTGCTTATTGCATGCTTAGAGTGATACCATGATGATACTGTTATGTGAGTCGGGATGGTAGTGATCATGATGATGATGGTAGAAAAGTGTTGGTGAATCTACCCTAATACAAGGTGAACGATGAGAGGCTGTGTAGGAGTACACGGTGGGTTGTCTCGTTGAACACCGCCCTAAGTCCGAGTTCTTGTGTGGTGATCCAAGATGAAGAGTACAACCACACATTGGGCTCACTGACCCCTCTCAGCTTACTAACTCATCCCTTTCGATGTCCAGATGTCGCAATAGTTCGGATTTCTGGTAGGCTTGTGGCCTGGATGCTAAGTGAGAGAACGGCTCACCCGAGACCGACTTATGCACCACGCACACATCACTTGGGTCCACTTCGGTAAACCGGCCGGGTTCACGATAGTGGTAGCCAACCCAAGTAGGTGGCTTTCTCGGACTAGATCGGCTATGAGGTAACCGTTGTGGTGAGCATCCTCGCTGGCACCCCTTGAATGGTGTCGAGATCAAAGGCGGTAAATGATGATCATGTGCGTGTAGCGGTACACCCCTGCAGGGTTAACAAAACTATTCGAATAGCCGCGTCCGCGGTTATGGACTGCTTGGAAAGCTTAGCTTGATTATTAGAAAACTTGAACTGGATACTTCTAAAAACCACCAAGATAAGTGTGAGTGCTATGGCGTGCTTTCTCGTGGGGAAGTCGAGGAAGGCACCATAGTGGTGTAATTGGTTGGAGAAAGTAGTGGACTCGTGTACGCTTCTTACCTCAAAGTCTGGTACTCGTAGTTCAGGATTAGCCAAGTCAAAGCTGGCACTTCTGCAAGTGAAACCCCACCTCCCTTTACCTTGATACATGTGCATGAGTAGTATAGCTCCTATGTAAGTCTTGTTGAGTACGACTTTGTACTCACGTTTGCTTAATCTATGTTTTAGATGAACCCACTGACCCCGAAGGTGGCTTCTTCATCGAGCTGGACGACTGAAGATCAAGCTAGTCTAGTCCCAGTCAGACGACTGGTTCCCTCGTGGAGGGCTTGTGTTTAAATAAGGCTTCTTAAGCCATTTGTTAAACTTGTCTGTACTCAGACATAATTTGCTTCCGCTTGTTGTTGTAATGTTGGATCACATGTTTGTGATCTCTGTGTGCACTCTATAAGAGTTATCAATAAAATTGTATACTTTGTAGAGAATTGCAATGATACCTACTGTTCATACAAGGCATGTGTGCTGCGTGTATGTTTATAACATGCATGTCTTTGTATGGGTTTTCGAGACCTTAGTTGTGATCTGGCTGGCGGTCTTTCATACACCAAGTGGCCCTTAGATGTGCGCAGCTTGGGGCATCGCGATGCGATTGTTCGAGACTCCGTCTCGTGCACATTTTGTGGTATGATCGAGCCCGCCCTAGACCCCGACTAAGTGATCGGGCTGGAGTAAGTCTATGTAAGAGTTATGAGATAGTCGATAGTATGGTTGAGGCGACTTGTCTTTGAATATGGGAGTTCACCACCCATATCATTAGACTTGTGTGCGGACGATGAGGACCCATCTCAGTTGATCATCCGGCCTGGATGGGATGCCCCTCACGTACGATGCTCTCCGAGAACGTTCTGTGCTTGGCCTTGTCTGCTTAGACAAGTGGGTACGGTTCTCGGCTCTCCATATGACTATGTCTTAACTGGACTTGCATACGCTAACCCTGGGTCCCGACAGACTTGGTATCAGAGCAGGACTGACTGTAGGACTAGCAGCCTTGGCCGAAGTCGAGTCTAGCCTTCTATAGTTATATAGTTACTCTGGGTATATAAGGGAACAACGTAAGGCTTCTTTTTTCTCCTTACCCCCTTCGTTCTGAGTTCTGAGTCACCCTCATCTTATTCTACGGGAAGATAGGACTAGGCTCTCCTCTGTCTGATTAGAACATCTCGTTGTTTGCTTCCTTGCAGCCGTAGGAAAGTTGTGATCGGTTTGTTAGAGTGGTTATGCTCCCTGATTTATTACATCGTATGTAAGTGCTGTTTCCATGTTGTAAGAAATTGTCTTTTTCTTGCAATTACAGCCGTTATGCTGTCCGAGTCATTCCAGGTTTATCTCATAATCTGATGCATTTGCAAACTCCTTCTTTCTGTTTCAGATGGCAGATCTTCCTCCTCGGCAGATTGTTCGTTTGACCAGGTGCCTCGGTGTGCGTGCCCATCCCGCCACGTTGATCGAGATGATGTCCTATGTGGGATATCGATGGTATCCTGAGTACATCGTTGAGGAGCAGTTCCTTGACTTCAACCAGACCCAGTTCCACTGCATTGTCAGGATCTACCCGCACCACGTTGGAGTCACTCAACCTATCCACTTTGGACATGGCATTGGCATGACAGAGAACATGGCTGTGCAGGATGCTGCATACTTATGTATTACCATGGATGGCACAAGTAACCGCGCTAATCCGTTACACCTCACGCACTGATGTCTAGACATAATACATAAATAAAACATGAGGTAAACGTTTGAATCATGATAATCTGGAGGCCGTTGAGGCAAGCATTGTCCACCAAGACTGGTCATCCATCACCTAGGAGTTGTGTTAATCCTAGCCACCTTGCAAAAAACTTCATATGCCATTTCCAGGTCCTTATCTGAACCGAAATTTGGAAAAAGAAGAAGAAAAGTGTTACAAGCTGTGGTAATAATGGAATACAGGACCCATTACAAAAACTAGATGGAAGACATACACTGGCCAACTGGGCAATGCACATAAGGAATGTGGATAACCCTCACCTGCAAAAAAAGCCACCATAGTAATTCTGCTTCTCAATCACGGTTCCTGTCATTAGATGCCACAGAAGCAGAGCCTGCATTCACATAACTGTCAGTCTCACTAGGAATACTACCTTCAATGTAAATCAAAACAAGGCATGTTAATTAGTCCAAGCACACGATCTAACGCTCACAAAAATCAGCACGCATTCATCGACAATGGAACACTTCAGAAATTAATTCAGCAAATAACTTAGTATACTAGTCTATAGAGATCATATACAGTTAAAACACCTAGCTATAAAAGCAGCCTAAATGGAACACTTCAGAAATTAATTCAGCAAATAACTTAGTACAGTATAAAACTATGAAGATAAACATTCAATACTATCATAAACTGGAATACTTCAGTAGTTATCTGTCTATAGTAGTACCAATACCACTGCCATCCACAGACTACAGGAATAAGCAACCAATTCACATACATATTATGTTTATGTTGTACATGGGTGTCAGAGTTTTCCTATAATAGAAGTTTGATTGATATCATCGTCCTATCAAATGGATACAACTGCACAGTTGTCTAGAATGAATTCTACTAAATCTGCCAATAACAGTGAATTGAACATCGAAAATAAATTAGATAGAAAGATGGATCGATGAAGCATATATGGAGTACATGGTAAGGATCAACCAATAACTAAATCATTTCCAAAGAATTTATTGGTAACGATCGGTCCCAAAATGATAATGAAACTCATGTTTATGCAAATTCTGACGGAATGGCTAGCACTGGAGCTGTTCTAATGAACACCCTTAGCATTGGCAGGTCCTGTGTAGATATATCTACTGAAGAATGTAGTTTCTTACTCTAAAACATCTATCTACTATTTTTTTTGTAACGAACTACAGCTTTATACAAGGCCAGATATGAATATGAGGATGTACAACATAACTATCATTGTGACAGAATTTTTCCATTCCCATAAAATTCTGAAGAGACAAAAATATGTGCGGTTACAGTGACAACACCAGGGAATATGCATAGGGTAAAGTATTTCACAGTCCAAGTCCACACATTAAACAGGATCAGATCATTACAGGGTCCTAGCTACCAAGACCACATATTTGTGGTATAATCAGGTGCAGCATACTCGATCAGTACATGAGAAGGCGTATCAGCGTGAAATGGAGAATCATTATCAGTGTTCTGAACCATATCAAACAGCATCAAAGCAACAACGCAGAAGAGAAGATGTGGATTGTTACCTGCACGAAGCGATGGCGGCAGCTCCCATGCTTTAACGCAAGAGGAGGAGACCTCTTTCCTGCGAGGTCCGACCAGCTTGTAGACCTCACACTCCACCACCTTCCTTTCTCGCAGGTTGACGCCGAAGAGGTGCTTGCCCAGGAAGAAGTATACCACATCTGGGTTCTTGAGGTGGATGAGAGCGAGCAAAGGTGCTTTCTTGGGCAGCCCGGTCGCCTTGTAGCTCTGATCCGCCCAAACGTCCGCGAAGTTCACCCTGTGCTCCACCTTCCACTCCCCGGCGTCCGGATCGGCCAGCGTCCACATGACCACCCGAGGTTTGCGGTGGATCCGGGACTGCGCCTGTCGGAGCCTCATCCAAGAGCGGAGCATGGCGCGCCTGGGCCGAGAGCCGTGGTCGCCGCAGGTCAGCTCCACCAGGCGGAACTGTTGGAAATTTAGGGTTTTGGAGCCAAAGTCCCCCAAAATTTCTTCCAAGAAATAGAAATCCTTTCCTTGTTCTGCAGCAAACATGGTAGGTGTATGTTGATCTTCCGGCCAGTCAGTTGGCCGTGCAGCTGCTTGATGGAAGGCAGCATGGTGGCCATAACATACAGTTTCCGAGCAGCTAGCTCGTTCGGCTTGATAAATCATCGAGTGAAGATCAACCTCATTAGAGAGGAGGATTAGGCGAGTAGTCGAACGAACGGACACTGCATGAGGGGCCGTGGCCTGGGTTCCATATGTAGAGTATTCTTCCGCTGTGGGCTAGATTATGAGACAAGGCATCGGCAGTGATGTGCGCGTACGTACATTTTCTTTAGGCAGCAGGAGCAGACGAGCAGTACAACTCGTACGTACTCGAGTAGCTGTGGACATAGATTGATGTTTTTCCTCACTTGAAGTATCTTCAGCACGTATGTCAGGTTCACTGGTCGGAATTACATAGTACTCAATAATCTCAGCTGTAAGCAGAAACATCATCTTTATTTTCCAAGCTTGTAGTTTGTGTCATGTAATTTGTAGTAGTTCCTGAGCAACTCAGTAAAAGCCATCTATACTAGTTCACTTGTTGTTGAGTAGTAGCAAATTCCAAGCAACCAACGAATTAGCTTGTGTACCTAACCAATTCCAAGCAACCAACTAGCTTGTATACCTGACAAATTCCAATCAGCCAAAAAATAGACTGTATGCTTAACGACGGAGACCGAGCAGGGGATGGGGAGCATCGGACGGTCGGCTTCGGTGGCCGGCGAGGCAGTAGCGGACGGCGTCGAAGACTGACGGCTTGGCAGCAGCGGATGACGAAAATTGACAGTCAGCAACAACAGATGAACTGCAGCCGCTGACAACGTCGACGGCCGACGAGCAACACCAACGGACGGCGTTGACGGTCAGCAGAAGCTGAAGGACTGCTGCAGATCGGGCGGAGTCAACGACTTTGGGCGGCGGCTGATGGCGGGTTCCAACTTCCAAGCGAAGAAGTGCGACAGCGCCGGGCGAGTAAATCGATCAGGAGCGATTCGTGAGCAACGAGGCCGGACAGATTGTTCTGAATAGGCAGAGTATGCAGCGGAATTGGTTACAGATCAAATCGAGTCGACGACCACGGCGTTAACTCTAACCTAGCTCAGATGCCAATGTTGGAAATTTAGGGTTTTGGAGCCAAAGATGACACAAACTACAAGCTTGGAAAATAAAGATGATGTTTCTGCTTACAGCTGAGATTATTGAGTACTATGTAATTCCGACCGGTGAACCTGACATACGTGCTGAAGATACTTCAAGTGAGGAAAAACATCAATCTATGTCCACAGCTACTCGAGTACGTACGAGTTGTACTGCTCGTCTGCTCCTGCTGCCTAAAGAAAATGTAGTACGCGCACATCACTGCCGATGCCTTGTCTCATAATCTAGCCCACGGCGGAAGAATACTCTACATATGGAACCCAGGCCCCGGCCCCTCATGCAGTGTCCGTTCGTTCGACTACTCGCTTAATCCTCCTCTCTAATGAGGTTGATCTTCACTCGATGATTTATCAAGCCGAACGAGCTAGCTGCTCGGAAACTGTATGTTATGGCCACCATGCTGCCTTCCATCAAGCAGTTGCACGGCCAACTGACTGGCCGGAAGATCAACATACACCTACCATGTTTGCTGCAGAACAAGGAAAGGATTTCTATTGCTTGGAAGAAATTTTGGAGGACTTTGGCTCCTAAATACGTAACTTGAAAGGGGTTTCAAAGAAGTGATATTATTGAGCATCACTTGTGCATGGAGGAAGATTGGAGTCACTCTCAGGACAAGGAAAATTGGTCTTCATTTGAAGGTATGTTGAATGTTAATGTGTATTTACACAATGGTTTATTTACTTGTTGCTACCTTTCCAATGGGTTATGGTGTTTGTTTCTACATCATATATTGCTAGAATATAATAGCAACTTTATTAGCATGTAACAATTCTAAAGGAATATTTGGTGTACTTTGGATTGGAAATTATGCCACCAAGCATCATTGTGGAGGAAAAATATTATTGGTATAGGGCACTTCGTGTAACCTTATTGAGAAGAGATTTAATTCATTGTTCTATCATAAAATTTATTGACTTCGTCATACTATCTGGCAAAGGAAGAGTGGAAATATTGCTCAATGGTAAATTGGTGCCTTACGAAATTTTTCACAATGGTCCTTCATGATCCATTGGAAGTTGACAACCCAAATTATTTATTTGGAGAATATAACTCCATATGGAGGAATACTGATAATGGGAACACATGCTTGAAACTTATTATTTATGTCATTGACTACTTGGTCACATATCATGGAACCGAATCCAATGGCTTATTAATTCTGGAATTCTAAAGTTCAGTGGGAGAGACTATGGTATTTTGAAGCATATATAATGAATATTCTGGTTTATAAACCTTTTATCGTGGTGGAAAATGAGAAGAAGCTTCATCATCGTTTCTTATATACTTATGGTATATTTTTTTAGACACTCTACTAGAGGTTAGATTTTTTTATCTCATTTATTGATGATTGCACATGATATGGTTATGTTTCAATATACAAGTTGGAATGTTTTTATTGTGCTCGTCACATTGAGTACTGAAGTGGAAAGTCAGTTGATTAAAGGATTTCAAAGTTTTATCAACTGATTGGTGGGGAAATTACACTTCAGGAATATATCAACTGAATATGTAAAGAGCATGGAATTAATCACCATTATACTATGATGTATACTCCACCATTGAATGGAGGAATTAAATTTGGTTTTTGTACTCTTGTGTTTTGGAGGAAGCATTAAATGTTGCATTTGTTTATAACATTGTTCATCTAGCATGGTCACTACTTCTGGTTTCTAGACTCGAAGGAAATATATATATTTATAGGAAATTTTCAATTACTGCAAAGCATACACCATGGATGTTTTAATGGTTATTCTAGCAGATCAATGGGTGCTTTCCATTTTATCTGGAAAAGGAAAACTGGTGGAAAGTAGGAACACAATTATTATTTTTATGATCAAGGGTGGAATTATTGGCAATCACACTGGAATATAATATAAACCCCAAAGGAAACTACAAGTGAAACTCCCGACACAAACATGCTTAGGATAAGTGGGAGGAATTAACTTGGAATGTCGCTCTGAATAATTGTTATGTCTTTGTGGGGGAAGTCACTCTAAATTTTAGAGGAATAAACTCAATGAGGAAATATATAGATAGTTTGGGATTTTATTATCATACCAAACGACCGCAAGCCCATTGTCTATAATTGTTTTTATTTTTTTGTAAGGAATTTTGGCTCACTGGAATATTATTATGTCACTCTATTATTCGATTCTTTACACAAAGGGAAATATACTTTGTGGAAACTCTCTCTCCTGGAATTTTGGGAAAGAGGAACTAAATACATGGTTTTCCAATTGAATACATTGATGTATTGTCTTATAACAATCTTCACATCAATGGAATAGCAGGTCATATGATTTTCTAAATGAAAAGGCGATCATCTATAAATATGTTTCGGTAGTGGAAATACATAGAGAATGTTTTAAAGTGTTTCTCTATGGAAAATTGCAAACCTGTTAAAGTACCTTGATAAAGGGAATCATACTCAGTGAGGAATTATGTTTGAACTCCTGAGGAAAAAGAAAGAATAAATGGTATTCAACTTTATTTTGGTATCTCATTACACAACTGTACCTTAGCTACTGGAATTTTGCTGTTGCATTCAACTAGTGGAAGGAAAACATGTGGCAAAGGGAATCTCACACATCGTATAAGAACGTGGAAAATGCATCACAACCTGTCAATTGTTCTGGAATTTAAAGTAAAGATAAACACATTGAGGAAGCTATTACTCTATCTATGAGATGAGAATTAAGTCCATGTACGTAATTATTATTTATAGTACTAATATTGTGCAGGTTCACAGACTAAAGTCGGGTATTTCTTTCAAAACATGGTTACTTATGAAACTTCATTTATTGATTGGATTTGATATTTATGTTGTTTTGGAAGCTTTACTCAACATGGTTAACATCTATTTGACTCAATGTGGAATTATTCATATCTGTGATGGAAAATAATTGATGTGGAACTTCACTTGAGGAAACAAAATACTCAAGGTGCCTGTAAAGGTGGAATGACACTCGAGGAAATAATACTCGAGGCACCGAGGACAGCTATGCTGGAATAACTAGGTGGAAATCGAGGTTTTGAGAGATCTTAGGTACCACAGCAAGCAAACATATTGAGGGAAGGTATTATCATATATTTATTTCTATTTTTTGATTTTCAACATTGGGTTGATATGATTATTGATCCCTTGACTAAGACTCTTAGTCAAGAGAAATTTGGCAAGCATGTTAAAGCTATGGATTTATGGATATTTGAATGATCGTTTTGGACAAGTGGGAGATGTTGGAATTATGTGTCCTGCAACTATATTCAAATCACTTGGAATTACTAATATTCAGAATACCTCATTATGGAATTATACATGTATTTATGCATGGAATTACTTTACATGTTTATCATGGAATATTACTTTGCTGGAACATACTTAAGTAAATATACTTAAGGAAGCCGGTACGGCTATACTGGAACACAGTGTATATGGATATGCTGGAATTATACCCGAGAACATTATAGAGTGGAATGCCAGGTTGTCCATAGGATTGGCTCTATGGATTGTTAAGCCTGCGAGGTTGATTTTGTATTCAAACTCGGCGCGTGACTCACACACGCGTGTATGAGACCTAATTGATTAACAGTATTTAGACTCGATAACTGACTGTTAATTATTGTGGTTGGTTTAACAAGTCACGAGTTCTAACTGGAAACAGATTGAAATATCTGGAACTTGGAGTCTATATAAGGTCCCACCATCTAGCCTCAATATGGATTGTGAGCGGCACCACCGATAAGGCGGAGGAATAGAGGGTAGGCCGTTTAGCTCCAAAACCCTAAATTTCCAACACGAACATGCCGGCGCTGACCTCCACGCAGCGGCGCGTGCTCAGCTCTCTCCCGGCGGAGTGGAGGCAGTCGATGCTCTGCCGCAGCTTGCCCTCCGGGAGCTCCACGAAGTCCATGACCGGCTCCGCGGCGAATGGGTCGCAGGAGAGGATGCCCGTGGAGAGGTCCACCCAGCAGAGCTTCCCGGCGTTGGCGATCACGGCGTCGGTGTTCCAGATCACGCCGGGCACGGGGTAGAGCACGTCCTTCTCCTCCCACTCCCCCGTCGCGGACGAGAAGCAGACCAGAGTGGCCTCGTCGCTGCCGATGAGCGGCTGCAGCTCGACGACGATGTAGTGGCCGCCGCCCGCCGGGGACGCGAGGACGCCGGCGGAGCGGTCGTCGAGGAAGACGCGCCCGCGCCGGTAGCCGAGGAGGCGGGCGGCGGTGGCGGAGGAGGCGTCGCAGACGTAGTACCCGGGGGGCGTGCGGTCGGTGATGTGGAGCGTGACCACGCCGTCGGCGTCGGGGCGGGAGGGCGGCGAGCGGTGAGGGGGAGGGGGCGGGGGCGTGCAGAGGAGGAAGAGGCCGGAGGGGTCGACGGCGAGGACCATGGGGTAGTGGCCCGGGTTGGGCGAGACGCGGTTGGACACGGTGAGCAGGGTGGCGCGCGGCGGCAGGGCGTGGGCAACGGCGAGGTCGGCGCCCGGCGGGAGGGCCGAGGCGGCGGCGTCCATGCCCGACACCCGCGCCACGCGGCCCAGGATGATCCACGACGGCGTCGGCGAGGAGGCCATCTCGAATGGATCAACCGGCTCCGCTTGGTTTGCTTGTCGTGGAATGCAAAACGAAAGCTGAGGGGTTAGGGTTTTAGCCTTTTTAGCCTATCTAGCAGGAGCAGCCGAGCAGGCACCAAACGAAAGCTGCAAACTGCCAGCCTTTGAACTGCAACGTTTTGGCTTTGGCCTGTGGACTGTGGTGGCATTTGAACGGTGATCTGCCAGTGCGGAGAGACGGTGGCCGATTGGTGGAGAGAGCTGGGCGCTGGCAGAAGAGCAGGACCGGTCTGAGCTGAAAGCGGTGGGTAGGGGTACGCTGCAAAGAAGTGAATGGTGCAGCCTCTTTCCTTCCATGGCTGCTGCTTTTGACCAGGCGGTTGCGTCATGGATGGAGCAAGCCAGTCACTGCTTGAGATGATTTGCTACGTCCCCATTTCCACCCATCTTTGGTTTCCCTAGCTGCATCAAATCAATAGTTTTGAAACAAGAGAAATGTAGCATATGCTTCTGCTCTTCTTTCAGTTTCAGTCAACATGCTGTCCAATTTTTTTGGATTTGTTGGTTAGAAGGCAGCAATTCCTACCAGAAAACCTCACCGTGCCAGAAGATGGAGTGGTGGCGCCCTTCTCTTCCCCTCTCTAATCCACCCCTAAAGGTATTCTCCTACAATCGCCTCAATTTCATTCGAAAAAAAAACATTAGATTGATCCTATTTTTACATGTTCAGATGAAACCCTAGTTCACCTTTTTTTTTGAAATTTGTATGGCTCATTGTAAATGTATTTGGTGATTTAGCAAAAAAAATTGCGATAAGGTGATTTAGCATTTTGTATATTAGAAGTGGCAATGTATCAATCACCTGAATTCTAATCCTAGTTCAGTCGATTTTTGATCAAATATAATCGATTGAACCAAACTAGAATAAATCAATTATGATTCTTCTTCAAAGAAAAATGAAGACACGAAATTCTAAACCGAAGCTGCCTGAAAACCCCAAACTCAAAATAGGCCCACACAAGAACGAGGCCCAAAACAAAAGGCGTGGGAACAGTCAGCTACAAGAGAGCCTAACCTCTCTCCCTATTGATCCCATCCTTCTTTCTTTCCTTCCTCATCCCAACTCGCGCGGTGCCGCCATAAAATTTCACCAGAAAAGAAAAAGGAAGAATGATCTGCATGAAGGACATCCAGGCTCCATAAACTCATGTCCAGGTCACTACGAACAGGAACTCTATTTATCTATGAAATTCCCCATATCAAGGTAAATATAACAAAAACATCACAATTACTTGTTTCCTCCATAAAATGAATCTTCCTGTCTCAACTTTCACAATATTTGACTACTTAGATCTAATTTTCACTGGAGTAGATAGTAACCTCCAGAAATTGAACCTAGAAATTCGTTAATACAGTCAACGAGAATTGAATCTTCAGACTTCCTCATACAAATCAACAAGAAACTTGTTACAAATTAAACGGTATAGTTTTAGAATAGCAAAATAATTCAGATAACATAAAAACACAAAAAAAATCATAAACAAAATTGAATGAGGTTTTTTTACACATGAATGAATATTAGGATTTCTATTACGCCCCCTAAAGAACGGAATAACATATACATAATTGAATGGAAACATAAACATAATTGAATGAAAATTTTCTATACAAAAAAAATTAAGGTTTATATTACCCTCCCTAAATAACAGAATACATAAATGGAAAATGAATGAACACATAAACAAATTTGATTGAAGTTTTTCTATACAAGAATGAATTTTAGGATTTCTATTACCCTCCCTAAAGAACAGAAATAGAAAACTAAAAGCATTTTCAGTTAGTGTTTATACTTATATGTTGTTACAAATCTATTACTACCGTTTCATTATTGTATACACAATGCCCAACATTTGCACACATGCAAGATAATCAAGAATAATAGCTACCTGGAGTGAAACATAATGATATTAACATACTACATCACAATTTTTACTTTCTAATTCAATGATACATTTTTATCAAATCATGTTAAATTGCATTGTCAGCAAAATTGCACACATGCTAGAACATCAAGAAGCACAGTTGAAACGGGCAAACATTTATCAAAAGAAGGTAAGCAAGAAATAAAGTAATTGACACAAAAGATGACACTATCTATAAGTGGTAGACCAAGTTCTGAATATTAAATATTTGCAAATGTATGAGATTGAGGTTTCAACACAAGGCATATTCAAAATGGTAATAAACTAACTAAAGTGTAAAACATTTCAAACAAAATATTAAGAAATATAGAGGAACTAACAAATTATAATTTAACTTTCCAGGAGCCAAAATTTAATTATGTCAAAGAACATCATTGCTTAAGTCAGCAAACATGATTACAACCAATCAAAGAGGTAAGCAAAACAACATCATCAATTGATTCAAGTTTTCTTAATTTAATCTTTTAATGAGTTTATTGACATATTATGAGTTTGCATTTACATGTACCTATCAGTGCACAAATGATTCAAGGGCAACAATGTCAACAAAGGAAGTCTAATCGTATTGCTATCAACAACTAGGTGAGAGGCTATGACAGTTCTACTACTTATTGAAAATAACAATCTACTTGACATCAATAAGGTAACAAAATACCGGAAATGCTTGTTGTAGCCCGAGCTACAACAGTTAGTTTTTTTTATGGATATACAGTTCAATTTTTTTTATGGATATACATACATCTGTATAGGACATTTGTGTAAATTTTCATACCATTATACTTTAATGCGCCCCGAAAAAAAAAGACAAATACACTGATGAAATTTTGAACAGATTTCTTGTTTTTGGGCTGAAATTTTGTTGTTTTTGGGCAGACTGATATTACAATATTTTCAAACGAAATTTTACACTCGTGTGAAGAATACACATAAGTATCAATACAAAACTGTTCGATTTTTTTAAAGCTTTTAAATATGTTTTTTGATTTTTTTAAATAACAGGGTACATGTAGCTCGGGCTACACCGATTCGCGTCCAACAAAATACCCATTTCTCACCAAAAAAACATAGGCAACAGAAGAAGAAATAAATGCACATCGACAAGTGCAACTACAAAATAGAAAAAAAAATCTGATCTATATGAAGGAAGCAGACAATCAAAGACTACACTTATGCAAGAAGTGACTCTCATGACCAAACTTTAAAGTGACAACTTGGCATTTCGAGTACCAAGCTACACTTCTTTATTGTAAGGAGGCATACTGACAGAGGTTTGCAAACATTTTTTACATTGAGTACTTAAATTCATTATCAAATTTCTACATATTGTTTATAAATTGTTGCAAAATTTTACAGCAGGCCAGCTGGCTATCGTAAAGGACAACAACTACAAGTTACAAACAAGTTCAGCCAGATAGTGACGAGGGGATACTGTAACACCCTTAGTATCATGGAACAGTAAACACTTTGCTAATGAAGATTACTGTTGATAATCATCCCTTGATCATCTTGAATCAAATCAAATTTAAAATGCCCCTTGGTTAATATTAAAAATCTGGTGATAAATAAAATCTTGACCAAAAATGATGAAACCAATTTTATTAAATGCACAAAAATCTTTAGATCTAGATACCATGGTGATGGATATTTATTGCAACATTTAAATATATTAAACAATTCAAAACAATGGCTATAATAGGCCCTTTAATCCTTTGTCATTTAAATAAAATATTAAATTTTTATTTGGGTCCCAAGCTTTTTGTGTCACTGCTACATAGTGCAACACAAATTTACAAACAAGTTTCATCATTACCAAAAATCATTTGAGTGCAAAACAAATTAAAACAGAAGTACAAAAAGAAAACAAAAGCAAAAATAGGAAAATATATATCTAACGCCTGGGGCAAGGCCCCCTCCCCCCCTCCACCTGTCCGGCCCAACCCCCTCGTCCCCTCCACTGCTCACCCCCTCCCGTGGCGCGCATCCACGGCGACACGGCCGCGACCGTCGCCGTGTCACCCATCGACGGTGAGGTCGAGGTTAAGACCTCGAGCCACCCCGCGCCCCTCCCCTGGAAACCTAGGACCCCCTCGCGCTGCCGCTTTTACCCTCGTCCCTCTGTTCCTCCCGCACGAGCCTGAGCGGCGCCGTCGCCACATAGCCGTCGCCGTCGTGGCCACTGGCCACCTCCGGCCCAGCCAGCACGTCCAGGAGCGCCGTCTTGTACATCTCCGTCTTCCCGCGCGGCGAATCGAGCCGAGGAGGCCCAAGCGGAGTGCAGCGTCGTCGTCTTCAACCTCGAACCCGCGGGCGACCTCGACAAACTCCGGCTTCTGCGAGCCCTCCCCGCGCCCACGACCTCCTCTACGCGCTCCACGGTGAGCAGGCGAACATTTTCCCCATCTCGCGCTCGTTGCCCCGCCGGAATCGATGTTCCCCGCGCCCATTCTCGACCACCGTCGTGCTCGCCGTGGCTACAGCGACCACAACCATGCAAAGCCTCCCCCTGCGTCGTGGCTTCCCTGCTGCGGCCGCGCGCAGCGCGGGGCCCCGCCCCGCTCCTCTCCGCGCCCCCCTGGACGGAATAGCTCACAGCCGACGCCACGTGTCTCGCCGGCGTGGGCTGGTGCTAAACCAGTGGGTAGTCCCACTGGCAGGTGGGCCCTCCCCGTGTGGTTAAGCCCCTAATACCCCTGTTAGTTAAACCCCCCATGCTAATTAAAAACAGAGATAACCCCCCTAGACTTATAGTGGGCCCAAGGCCATTTGTATTTGAGTTAATAAAAATTGTTAGTTAAATAACCCCTGGGTCACTTACAGGTGGGTCCAGTCATTAAGTTAATCTACTGTTTAATTAAGATGCTAATTAACTATAGGTCTCACTGATATGTGGGACCCCACTGTTAGTTAGTTAAATTAAATAGATTTATTAGTTGTGTGTATGACATGTAGGTCCCACCTGCCAGACACTGTTCTGGATAAGGTTGTGGATAATGTTGCTAATTAAATAATAAAGAAATTCTAGAAATTGTTTTAAATTGTTTCAAACTATGAAAATCAATATCTTTTAAACCGTCAATCAGATGGAAAAACTTTATATATGAAAATTGATCATAAAAATATAACGAATACGAATACGCTATCCTTATAACAACCAAACCCCTCTAACACAACGAACACGAGACATTCCCCCTCTGGGCCATGTGTCGATAATCACCCGGAGCTGGTATTTCATCCCCGGATGAATTTCCGCTCCGAGCATAACACGTTGCACTGCGTTAGAGCACCGTTAACATTTCATCTGTCATGTCATGCATCTGTTTGCTTATGCTTGCTTTATATTTACTGCCCCCCTTATCTCCGGTAGACCCCGTTGCTGCCGCCGACTACACCGCTGCCGTGTACGACTACGTCGTCGACGATCGTACCCCTGCCGTAGAGCTTGTAGGCGAGCATAGTCATTCTCTTCCCCAGATATCTCCTATCTTTTTCGTACATTTCTTGCACTAGGCATTGTTACTGCCGCTTCTACGTTACAATCCTATTCTATTGGATAGCCTGTTTTTGTCGCCCCTTGATGTACCTTCTTTTATCCTATGCTGCCTATTATAAATATTATATTCAGCAGTGAGCCATGTGCATTTTTAGTCAACTAGGATTAGATAGCGGACCGTGATCACTCTGGGAGTGAACGCGGAAACAAATATATATAACTGCACAGGTACGGCACAATGCAGACACCGCCTAAGGACCCTACCTTGGCTCTGCCGAGCCACATCAAGTGTGAGTTATCGAGGATTAATTCTCGTACTCCACTCGTTGCTGACTCTGCATAGACGCCCTAGGGTCCTGAAAAACGGTTATCCTTAAAGGTAAGTAGTCGGGTGACCCCACGGTGCCCGCGAGAGGTATTGTATCGGGACGGAAGGGCAAGCAGATACCATCGTGGGCCTGGTCCTTGCTCGTTGGCCGTGAGATACGAAACCACGAAAGTCGAGCTCTTTTAAGAGCACACGCGAGACAAGGTAAGGAGACGGTTCACCTTGTTGGTAACCGCAAAGCTTTGACGGCACGACAGGGCAGGCAACGATGTACACTACCTTCACGTGGGATTACGGTGTGGTCCCTCCGCGTTGTGGTCTCGTTCGAAAGCTCTGAAAGACGTCCGGTTCAGCATTGTGGCATGATCGGATCTGCATCCATGATAGAGTTGCGTGGTATCCACCGTCCTCACACTGACCCGGAGAGCGAGGGGTGACGACCCAAGACCCCCTTGCGCTTAGGACTGTAGACCGGCGGAGACCTCTCTGATGAGCCGTACACTACTAGGAAAAAGCTTATAGGTAGAGGCTTAACAGTAGCGCCCCTCTCCTGAGGGCGCTACTGCTAATTAGCAGTAGCGCCTCTTATGGGGGCCCGCTACTGCTAGGCCTTTATTAGTAGCGCCTTTTATGGGCGCCTGCTACTGCTAAAGAAGGTCCCCACCAAACCCAGCTGACAAGTTGCAGTAGTAGCGCCTTCCTGTAAAGCGCGCTACTACTAGTGTCGTAGTAGTAGCGCCCCCACCTGTCGCTCGCTGCTGTTAAAGTGGATCCAACTGTCCGCATATACCAGCAGCGCGTCTCTCTTGGGGGCGCTGCTGCTATGGGCCGCACATAACCGGCCTAACCCTCTCCTCTCTCACATTTCTCTCTCTCTCTCTCACTCTCCTTCTTCTTCCACCGCGTCGTCGCCCCGACCCGCCGCCCGCCTCCCCGACCCGCCGCCACCCGCCTCCCCGACCCGTCGCTGCCCCGACCCGCCGGCCGCCTCCCCACCCTACCCCGCTCCTCCACGCTGATACGTCCCAAACTTATAGATAATTTCTGCTCGTTCCATGCATGTTTTGTGTGATATTGCTATGATCTAGATACACTTTCATACACTTTTGATCATATTTGGACTAACCTATTAACTCAGTGCACCCCAGTGCGAGTTCCTGTTTACTGCTGTTTTTCTATTTCAGTTTTCCCCTATATAAAAAGTGCTCCAAAAAATCTAGGAAAAATCAGATAAAAATCAGCGTACCGAAAGCTTCCAGTGCCCCGAAGGAGGGCTAGGGGGCCACCGCCACGCGACCTCCGGGAGCTTCTCCTCCACCATGGACGCTTCCCGGATGTGCCGTGAGTAGTCTACCTTGCACCATGGGTCCGTGATCAGTAGCTATGTGATGTTCTCCTCCCCTCTTTGTTCTTCATGGTTTAGACCTCGTGAGCTGCCCTACATGATCGAGGCACATATGTAATTCTTCTGCTGTTGCTATGCTGAGTTTGATGGCGTCTGATGGATTATGAGATTATGTTCAGATTGTGATAGAGTAATATATTTGGTTTTTATCTCTTATATTTTTGTTCCTAAGTAATTCTTGCATGTTCTCCGTTGCTTTTTATTTCTTTGGCCAAGTAGTAGGTAGTGACTCCAAGAGGGAACGTTATGCTCGATTGTGGGTACATGCCCCCTGATGACACGTTTGAGTGACAGAAACATGAGTCTAGGGGATGTGTTGTGGCCAAAAGGGGGAAAATAACGGTGCTTGTAACCGCGGTTGCAAGGATTTTTTACTTTACACAAAGTTCTTTTTAATGAAGTTGTCTGTTGATTTGGGTTTATACTTTGGGTGGGGCTCGCAACTTAATACCCGTGAGATGTTCTGGATAGACATCTCAAGTTGGATGATTAGTAGTAGATGCAGTTAGATTTCGGTCTACTTATTTGGCGTACTTCCCATGCTTATGAGCCTCTTCCTTTCTTTTGTAGCATAGTTAGCATTGCGGTGCGTTTATAATCCTGTCAATTGCCCATCTGTAATTTTTTACCTCGCATAGCAGTTTTATCGTCTTTTGGGAGAGAGACATCACGAGTGAACATCACGGGACCCCGGTCCATATTCTCATCACTGTTTACAAGCTTATTTCCTTTTCAATATTTACTTTCAGTTGCTATCATTATCATTATCCCTTGTGTGTTTGATCCTTTGTAAACAACAAGACCGGAGAGATTGAAAACTTCTCTGAACTTCGTTGGGGGCAAAGTTATTAGTGTCTGTGTGCAGGTCCAGGAGAAGCAAGTGATTCGTTTCAGATGGCGCATCACTTGCCGAACCACCTACTTATCATTGCCAGAGTCCTATGGGAGACGATCTTTCAACCTTGGTATCTTCACCAAGGGAAACTTGCCGCTACGCTGCATCTCACCTTCCACTTGGGGTAACCAACGAAGGGCGAGAAGCAATTATCATCTCTCGCGTATCAAGCAAATATCTGGCGCCGTTGCCGGGGACTCCGAGTGCTAAGATAGGGGAGTTGCCCACTACCTTTTACCTTTGCTTTTTATTCTTGTTAGTTTACCTTTCCAGTTTTTGTTTTTGCTTTTGTGTCTTTATGAAAAACCAAAAAATTAGTTGCTATCTTTTGCCTTTGTCTTTGTCTGCCTACTGATGCTATCTTTACCATGGGTGTGGAACCACCCAAATATGGTAGGATGGACATGTTCTACTTGGATCGTCTTCGATAAATTTGTGCTCGCGCTAAAAACCCAACCGACTTGGTTGAGGGAAAATCACTGGATGAACATGCTCATTATACGCGGCTCCGCCTATCTCAGAAAGGGAAACACTTATGGGATCAAATACATGTTTCTTATTGCCATGCTGAATTTTTGTGCCACATTTATGATTTTACTTGCTGCTCTGATATATATCATAAACACCTTCCTTTCCAATGTGAGTTTAATGAAAATGAGAGCTTATCTTCTTATGCTAAAAGTGTTTATGATTACTTTGATGTTGAAAAGATTGAAGAGTTTGTTGCTTTTAAAGGTGCTTATGAGATTGCTTCTTTGATTGAAAAGTATTATGATACTAGTCACAAGTCCGAAAACTTTGCAGTTCTTGCTTATTGCTTCGAGAATTATACTTCCAATGCTTATATTGAGGATTTTAAAAATAAAATGTTTGCTGCCCTAGAAGAGGCTAATGATTGCTTTGATGAGGAATCCCATGATTCCCAGGACTCACTTGAAATATCCCTCTGAAGATTTTGATACTTGCTTTGTTGATGGCCATGATGCCAATATGGATTATGCTTGTGAAGATGAACTTGCTATAGTTCCTTACGTCAAGCATGAAATTGTTGCTATTGCACCCACACTTGATGTCCCTATTATCCTTTTGAAATCTCCAACTCCGGAGAATTTTCCTCTTATCAAAGCTCAATGTGATGGGTTGCATTTATCTTATGATCCTAAAAACCGTGTTGAAAACAATACACGTGTGCTTGTAGGTCATGGACAATATGATTTATGTGATACTTATATTCTTGATGTTGTTCATGATACTACTGAAAATTATTTTGAGAGAGGGAAGTTTGGTTGTAGAAACTTCCATATTACTAAAACTCCTCTCTTTATGTTGAAAGTTTTGAAGATGTTCTTATTCCACCTTCCTATGCTGGTTTCTTTTTTATTCTTTGATTTATTTTCTTATAAGATGCCTATGCATAGGAAGTGGGTTAGGCTTAAATGTGTCTCATATTTTCTTCTTGATGCTTTCTTTTGCTCCAAATTCTTATTCTTATGTGAGCATCTTCTATAATCTTTATGCCTAGCTTAAAGGCGTAAAAGAAAGCGCTTGTTGGGAGGCAACCCAAGATGTTTTTAGTTCTGTTTTTAGTGGTCTTGATGATTGTTACTACTGTAGCAACATCATTGTATCTTTATTTTCAAGCTTTGTGCCAAGTTATAGCCTCATATGACAAGTGAAGCGAAAGTTGCGACATGCTGTCCAGAAAATAGATTATGTCTTCGTGACGGGAAAAATCGGATCAACTCACCAGTTCATCTTTTTGAGCTGAATTTTTTACACAGAGTGCTCTATACAATCGCGGAACTTTCGTATGTTCTGAGTTTTTTGATTTGAGTTGCAGAAGTACCCCAAAAAATTCTCTACTACCTGCTGTTATGTTTTTCACAGATTCTGCCACGTTTTATCCCTCCTAACATTTGCAAACCTTAAGCTTGCTTTTTCTTTGCAAAAACCTTTTGGAAATCTTGAGAAACAGTAGCTCTTCAAGAATATATTTATATACAGTGGGGAAAAATTATCTAATTAAGGGTACTAACCTCTCTAATCAACTTATGATGAGTTATGTATGAAGGGAGTTTTCAAGTGTGCGATGGAAGATGATGAAATAAGATCCAGGAGTGTCAAGCGCTCAAGCTTGAGGATGCCCCCATGCATCCCCAATAAAAATTCAAGGAGACTCAAGCGTCTAAGCTTGGGGATGCTGTCATGGGAAAGTCACGACAGATGTCCGTAGAGTCGGACTTATCATGGGACCTTTGTTGCAAGGCGAATTCAAGGAGAGAGTCGACATAGACACAGGACTCGGCGATTTACCCAGGTTCGGCCCCGTTGATGCGGTAAAGACCTACTCCTGTTTTTGACTATAGGGGGATCGACTCCTTAATAGGAAGAGTCGATCGTATCGATTACAGTGATGGTGTTTCGCAACCTTAGTCCCGTGGAGATCTAGGTTATAGCGCGAGTTGTCTAATCCTGGCTTGAGGTAAGTTCTGGCTCTGGCTCCCGTGGACCTCGGATTATAAAGGTGTCGGGTCGCGGGATTCCTAGAGTCCGACTCCTACATGATGTGGAGTTCTATTCTACTTTACAAGTTTTCTACGTGATATACAAGGTAAGTTGAATTCCTTCTAGGGCTTCAATCTTCACGCTTGGCACGTCAGACTCCTGGTCGGGTCTTCTTTGTGGGCCTTCATATATAAGCCGGCCCAGAGGTTTCTAATGCCGGGTCTATGGGCCTGGTCCATCCCCCCGACATTAGCCCCCATGATTGTTGTGATTCTTTAGTCTTCACAGCAATCTTCTTTATTTTCTTCATTGCCGCCGGCTCTTCATGGATCAAGGGCCGACGTTATGCTTGGCGTTGATTGGGAGTCGGAGTCGTCTCTCTTCAATAGTGCTTCGATTCTTTTATCTCCATGAAGTCGACTCTTCTGGTTGAGTCAACTATCATTTGATGCTTACTAGGAGCCATCGTCAACTCTTTTTAGCTCCTCATTTCCTTTCACTTGAAGATTTTTGTTTTGACCTTTGGTCAAAGATCCAGTTTGGTTTTTATGATCACACTACCCGAAACGCCGGTCAGAGGCATTGATGTTTGTAGTGGGAATCGAGGAGTCTTTCCATAAATGCTATCTACCATGGGTAGTCATCCCGTATTATTTATGGAATTAATGGATCCCTCCCATGAATCTACTATAAATATCACTTGGATAGTTTGATCTTTCAATCGCATCCGTCTTCTTCTTCCTCTTCCTGTTTTCCCCATGGCACCTAAGCTAGAAGCCTCTTCTCCTTTGGCATCCAACGAGCCCGATCCCCGTGTAAGTACTCGAGGTCGCGGCCGTGGTCGTGGACGTGGCCGTGGACCGTGGTAGAGGTAGAGGAAGAAGTACTCGTGCTGCATCTCCTTCTGAGTCTCCCCCTTCTTCTCCTGAGAGGAATGAGTTCTTGGTTCATATCCGGATGATTCGACGCTGGATCAAACTTCCTGAGTCTTTTTCTCAACTTGTGATTGACTCGACGCCTTCGGGTCTTTGGCTCTGATCTGATGGATGTCTTCATGGGCCTGTCTGGGTGACAGTTAGTTTTTCTAGCCATGGCACCATGTTTTTTGAGAAAGGTTGGAAAACTTTTCTTCGCTCCAAGAATATCTCAAGAGGAGACACCATTGCCTTCAGGTTTGATGGTGAAGACACCTTGTCGGCTAGGATCTTTGACTCGGATGGAGACCGAGCCTGCTGTTGTGTGGAGAGCTCCAGCGATGAAGAACTCCTTAGTGAAGAAGAAGCTTCAACGGAGGATGAAGACGACTCTGAAGAAGATGTCTGAAGTTGTGGGTTTTTATTCTTAGTAGTGTATTGCCGAGTTTGGCTTTTGCTTGTAAGGTTGTCTCCTTTGATGTAAGACCCAGTTGATTTGACGAATGAAATTTATGATCTTTCATTGAGTCCATGAGTCCATGAGTCGGTTTTATTACAGACTTGAAATGTTTCTCAGAATGTATGAGAGCCGATTGTTTATGATAGTATATGTATCTGTAGCCCCCTGAGATGGTGTGGTCATGTTTACGTGCTGTACCGGGTCATCAAAGAAGAATTTTGTGTTTATGAAACTTTTGCTTCGAAATGATGTAGCCCCCAAGTGTCGGGTTGTCTTGCCTGCAGCAACCTGGGACTTATAATTTCTTGCATATTTTCTGAAGAATTTTTGAAGTGTTACTCCCCAAGAGTCGGTGTGCACAGTTGTGTGTCGTACCGAGTCTCTATCTGAGAAGAAAACTTGAATTGTAGTCCCCATGAGTCGGCGTGTGCACTGATACGTCCAAAACGTATCTATAATTTCTGCTTGCTCCATGCCTCTTTTGTGTGATATTGCTATGATATTGATGAACTTACATACACTTTTGATCATATTTGGACTAACCTATTAACTCAGTGCACCCCAGTGCCAGTTCCTGTTTTCTGCTGTTTTTCTATTTCAGGTTTCCCCATATTAAAAGTGCTCCAAAAATTCGGGAAAAATCCAATAAAAAATCAGCGTGCAGGAAGCTTCAAGAATCACCGAAGGGGGCCCAGAGGGGACCCACCAGGGCCCTAGGCGCCCTTCCGGCGCGCCCTAGGGTGGGGCCGCGCCAGGGGCGGCCTGGACCCCTGGTGGCCCCCCTGGCTGCCCCCCTTCGCCTATTTATTCCCCGTGACGCAAAAACCCCGAGAGGGGAACCCTTTTTCGCGATCTCTCCTCTGTTCCGCCGCCGCCGCGCTTCCAAGATCGGGAGCACCAGAAGACCTCTTCCCGGCACCCTGCCGGAGGGAGGAATCACCTCCGGGAGCTTCTCCACCACCATGGATGCTTCCCGGATGAACAGTGAGTAGTCCACCTTGGACCATGGGTCTATGATCAGTAGCTATGTGATGTTCTCCTCCCCTCTTTGTTCTTCATGGATTAGACCTTGTGAGCTGCCCTACATGATCGAGGCACTTATGTAATATTTTTGCTGTTGCTATGCTGAGTTTTCCGGGATCCGATGGATTATGAGATTATGTTCAAATTGTGTTTGAGTAATATATTTGATTCTCCTCTTTTATATTTATGTTCTTGATTAATTCTTGCATGTTATCCGTTGCTGTTTATTGCTTTGGCCAAGTAGTAGGTAGTGACTCCAAGAGGGAGCGTTATGCATGATTGAGGGTTCATGCCCCCCGATGACTAGCTTGAGTGACAGAAACATGAGTCTAGGGGATGTGATGTTGCCACAAGGGGGAAAACAACGGTTCTTGTACTTGCGGGTGCAAGGATTGTTTACTTTACGCAAAGTTCTTTAATGCAGTTGTCCGTTGCTTTGAGTTTACACTTTGGGTGGGATTCACAACTTAATACCAGCGAGATGTTCTGGGTAGATATCTCAAAGTGGATGATTAGTAGGTAGATGCAGATGGATTTCGGTCTACTTGTCTTGGCGTACCGCCCATGCTTTTGAGCCTCTTCCTTTCTTCATAGCATAATTAGCATTGGTTTGCGCACATAATCCTGTGAATTTCCCAGCTGTAATTTGTTTACCTCGCATGACTATTTTATCGTCTTTTGGGAGAGAGACATCACTAGTGAACATCATAGGACCCCGGTCCATATTTCCAATACTGTTTACACCCACTATCAATTTACTGATTTATTTACTTTTCCGTTGCTATCACTATCATTATTATCTCGTGCGTTTTATCCTTTGTAAACAACAAGGCCCGAGGGATTGACAACCCCTTTGTACTCGTTGGGAGCAAAGTTATCTTTTGTGTGTGCAGGTCCACGCCAACCGCCAATCTCTGGCGCCGTTGTCACCTACCTGTCGTTGCTGGAGTCCTGCTGGAGACAAACCTTGGTATCTTCACCGAGGGAAATTGCCGCTGTCTACATCTCAACCTTCCACTTTGGGTAACCAACGAGGGGGCCTTAATTCATACCATCAAAATCAATTTCTGGCGCCGTTGCCGGGGAATCCACTCTTAAAGATAGGGGAGTTGCACACTATCTTTTATCTTTGCTTTTTAGTCTTGTTAGTTTACCTTTCAGTTTTTGCTTTAGTTCCCTTTATCAAAAATAAATAAAAATAGTTATCTTGCTTGCTGCCACTTTGGGTTCCTCTGAGAACACCAAGTTGTGTGACTTCACTAGTCACATCAACAATGACTTTATCTGCACTCCTATTGCTACACCTGCTACTTCAGCACCTTCTTATGAGATTAAACCTGCTTTGCTGAACCTTGTTATGAAAGATCAATTCTCCGGTGCTAGAGATGATGCTGCTTTGCACTTAAATAATTTTATTGAGCTTTGTGATATGAAAAAGTACAAAGAAGTAGATGGTGATATTGTTAAGCTCAAGCTTTTTCCTTTCTCCTTGAGAGAAGAAGCTAAAATCTGGTTTCAATCCTTGCCTAAGAATAGCATAGACTCTTGGGATAAGTGCAAGGATGCTTTTATTGGGAAGTACTACCCCCTGCTAAGATTATCCAATTAAGGAGCTTTATTATGAATTTTAAACAATTGGATAATGAACACGTTGCCCAAGCTTGGGAACGCATGAAATCTCTTGTTAAGAATTTCCCTACGCATGGTTTGACTACTTGGATGGTTATCCAAAAAATTTATGCAGGCTTGAACTTTACCTCACGGAACTTGTTAGATTCGGCCGTGGGAGGAACCTTTATGTCAACTACACTTGGTGCTGCCACAAAACTTCTCGATGAGATGATGACCAACTATTCCCAATGGCACACCGAAAGAGCTCCAACAGGTAGGAAGGTAAACTCTGTCGAGGAGATCTCCTCCCTAAATGAAAAAGTTGACTTGATTATGTCTCTACTTACCAAGCGATCTCCTATTGATCCTCAAGATGTTCCTTTAAATTCTTTGATTGCCCAAGATCAAGTAGATGTGAACTTTATCTCTAGAAACAACTTCAATAACAATGCTTATAGGAGTAACTTTGGTAGCAATCCTAGACCGTTCCCAACAACTATGGGACCAACAACACTTATCCTAGCACCGAAAACTCCACTTTTGGATTAGAGAGTATGCTTAAAGACTTTATCACTACCCAAAAAGCCTTCAACAAGAGTGTAGATGAAAAACTAGACAAATTAGATAACCTCTCGTCGAAGGTAGACAATTTATCCCCTTGAGGAGAGGAAGGTCACTCCTATGAATGCTATCCAAATGCAAATTAATGAAAACATTAGGATGATGGATAAACTTAAAGAGAGATGGGGTAGAGAAAAGGAGGAAGAAGATAGAATTAAGAGCCGTCCTACACACCATACTGTTGCTACTATCCAAGTGGTTGAGTAAATCCAAACTCTTAGCACCCAATGCACCCCTAGTCCCATAGGACCTATTAATGGTGATGCTATGACCTCAACCATAGAAGAAGAAATTCCTATGACTATAGAAGCTACCAAACAAGTGAGCCTAAAGGACAACACTACTACTTTACTTGATAGTAGTGACCTTGATTTTGATAATTGCACCCTTTCTGAAGTTATTCGTTTCCTTCACAAGATGTCTAGAGACCCCCACACTAGCACACTTAATCTTGCCTTCAGGGAGCATATCACTAATGCTCTCATCAAAGATAGGGAGGAGAAGCTTAGGGTAGAAGCCTCCATACCTAGAAAGCTAGAAGATGGTTGGGATCCTATGATTGAGATTAAGTTGAATAACTTTTCTTGCTATGCTTTACGTGATGTTGGAGCTAGTACCTCTGTTATGCCCAAAAGAATGTATGATATATTTTAATTGAAACCTTTTGATCCTTGTTCTTTTGGTGTTCGTCTTGTCGATTCTTCCGTAAAGAAACCTTTGGGGAAGATAGATGATGTTCTTATCATTGTCAATGACAATTATGTTCCCATTGATTTTACTATTATGGACATTGAATGTGAACCTTCTTCTCCAATTATTTTGGGACGTCCTTTTCTTCGCACCGTTGGTGCTATTATCGATATGAAAAAAGGGATTATAAAATTCCAATTCCCTCTCAATAAAGGGATGGAACACTTCCCTAGGAAAAAGATTAAGTTGCCTTTTGATTCCGTCACACGGGCTAGTTATTTTCTTGAAAAGACTTGATCTATTTGCATTAAGCCTAACTAATCGCTTTAAAGAAGCGATTTCGGGAGGCCGCCTGCAACGAATTTAGGATATTCTTTTTGTTTTTCTTCTGTTTTTAGTGGTCTTGTTGATTGTTACTACTGTAGCAACATCATTGTATCTTTAATTTTCAAGCTTTGTGCCATTTATAGCCTCATATGACAAGGGAAGTGAAAGTTGTGACATGCTGCCCAGAAAACAGATTCTGTCCTCGAGACGGGAAAAATCATAGAAAAATCCCAGTTCATCTTTTTGAGCTGAGTTTTTTACACAGAGTGCTCTATAAAATTACGGATCTTTCGTATGTTCTGAGTTTTTTCATTTGAGTTGCAGAAGTATCCCGAAAAACTTATTTACTACCTGCTGGTATGTTTTTCACAGATTCTGTCCTGTTTTGCCTTTTCTTCGTTTTGCAAACCTTAAGCTTGCTTTTTCTTTGCAAAAACTTTTTGAAAATCTTGAGAAACAGTAGGTATTCAAGAATATCTTTGTTTCTAGTAGAGAAAAATTATTTTATTATGGGTACTAACCTCGCTAATCAGATTATGATGAGTTATGTATGAAGGGAGTTTTCAAGTGTGCGAGGGAAGATGATGAAAGAAGATTCAGGAGTGTCAAGCGCTCAAGCTTGGGGATGCCCCAATGCATCCCCAAGAAATATTCAAGGAGACTCAAGCGTCTAAGCTTGGGGATGCCCCCGTGCATCCCCTTCTCAATCAACAATTATCAGTTCGTCTCTCGTCTCACTATATTTTTATCACTTCATGCGTTATGTGCTATGCTTGGAGCGTCCCGCTCTTAGGTTTTATTTTTCTTTAGCTTTGCTTGATGTTCATAACAAGTTAGAACCCAGCTTTCTTTGTGTGGGAGAGAAACACGCTCCACTTCCAAATCTAGAACATCACATAGGACTTTTCATGCTTATCTTTGCTGTGTGTGTTCTTTATCTTTTCATAGCTACTGTCATGTTTTGCTCTTAGTTTTCATGTTTATCTTTTCAAAGAGCTTTTGTTTAGTTTGTTGCTGGAACTCTCTTGAGTTTTCATGTTTATCTTGTTTAGATAGTTTTCATGTTGCACTGAGTTTTGTGTCTTGACTTGAAGTAGGTAATTGAGGTTGCTATTCTTTTGTAGTAGTAACTTGCAATAGTTTTGAGGTATTGTTTTGAGTAATGTTTGGACTTTTAGTGTCAAGAGCTTTAGCCTATTAGTGATAGATGTCGTATTTTGGGAAATCCGTGTTTATTTTCAAAACTTACAAAATTAGTTGAGAACTTTAGCTACTAGATGGATCACTACTCTTCCGAGGGGTCGAATATTAGAGTACACTCACGTACCATGAGTCGAGGATGCGCAAGGATAACCAAACCCCCATACACTCCTCCTCGGGGTACTTGTCTCATTGTGAAACATCCTTATTAGATTGAGAGTTACCGATAATGAGTGCATGAGTTTTCGGACTAATGTGAGTATTCGAAAGCTGACACTTCCACCTTCCCATATTTTTCTAGCCTCTTCTGTGCCGTGCAATGCTTTCTTCTCACTCCGAGAGTTGGCGTCCACCTTCGCCGGTACATCCAAACCCTTGGCGTGATACGCTCTATCATAATAAACCTCCTTATATCCTTCCTCAAAACATCCACCATACCTACCTATCAAGGCATTTCCATAGCTTTTCCGAGATACATTGCCATGCAACATCCATCTTCTCATGACTTGATCTTCATGTCATACATGCTACTTGCTTGATTGATGAGCCGCATGCTAGTTGGGCCTTGCCCTAATCATTGCTACATGACGCGCTAGTATCATTGAATATCCTGCTACACTGGCAGAGGCATACATTTGCATACATCATGATAGTTACATCTTCTTTATGATTTGAGTACGTTGTAAAGTGTGAAAGATCTTCTATACTTTTTGTAATATATAGAGTGTTGCCCCTAAAGTGAGGAAAAGATCCCAAAGTGGACAAATTAAAAGATCCCAAAGAGGACAAATTAAAAGATCCCAAAGAGGACAAATGAGAGAAATAGAAAGAGCCATTGAGGCCACCAAAAAATACAAAAAACTAGAAAAAAGAGAAAAAGAAATAAAAATAGAGAAGGGGGCTGATACGTCCAAAACGTATCTATAATTTCTGCTTGCTCCATGCATGTTTTGTGTGATATTGCTATGATCTAGATACACTTTCATACACTTTTGATCATATTTGGACTAACCTATTAACTCAGTGCACCACAGTGCCAGTTCCTGTTTTCTGCTGTTTTTCTATTTCAGTTTTCCCCCATATAAAAAGTGCTCCAAAAATTTGGGAAAAATCAGATAAAAAATCAGCGTGAAGGAACCTTCCGGAAGAACCTGGGTGGGGTCAGAGGGCCACCACCACGGGCCCAGGTGCCCTGGTGGCACGCCCTAGGGCTTGGCCGCGCCAGGGGGGGCGCCTGGACCCCTGATGGCCCCCCTGGCTGCCCCCCTTCGTCTATATATTCTCCGTCACGGTAAACTTTCGAGACGAGAAACCTTTTTCGCAATCTCTCCTTTGTTCCGCCGCCGCCGCGCTTCCGAGATCGGGAGCACCAGAAGACCTCTTCCCGGCACCCTGCTAGAGGGAGGGCCGACCTCCGGGAGTGTCCTCTTCACCATGGATGCTTCCCGGATGTCTCGTGAGTAGTTTTCCTTGGACCATGGGTCCGTGATCAGTAGCTATGTGATGTTATCCTCCCCTCTTTGTTCTTCATGGTTTAGACCTCGTGAGCTGCCCTACATGATCGAGGCACTTTTGTAATCTTTCTGTTGTTGCTATGCTGAGTTTGATGGATTCTGATGGATTATGAGGTTATGTTCAGATTGTGATTGAGTAATATATTTGGTTCTTATCTCTTATATTTTTGTTCCTAAGTAATTCTTGCATGTTCTCCGTTGCTGTTTATTGCTTTGGCCAAGTAGTAGGTAGTAACTCCAAGAGGGAACGTTTTGCTCGATTGTGGGTTCATGCCCCCCGATGACACGCTTGAGTGACAGAAACATGAGTCTAGGGGATGTGCTGTTGCCACAAGGGGAAAACAACGGTGCTTGTAACCGCGGTTACAAGGATTGTTTACTTTACGCAAAGTGATTTTTAATGCAGTTGTCTGTTGCTTTGGGTTTCCACTTTGGGTGGGGCTCGCAACTTAATACTAGCGAGATGTTCTGGATAGATATCTCAAGGTGGATGATTAGTAGTAGATGCAGTTGGATTTCGGTCTACTTATTTTGGAGTACTGCCCATGCTTTTGAGCCTCTTCCTTTCTTTTGTAGCATAGTTAGCATTGCGGTGCGTTCATAATCCTGTCAATTGCCCTTTTGTAATTTGTTCACCTCGCATAGCAGTTTTATCGTCTTTTGGGAGAGAGACATCACTAGTGAACATCACGTATCTCGGTCCATATCCTCATTACTGTTTACACGCTCATTTACTTTTCTGCTTTACTTTCAGTTGCTATCATTATCCCTTGTGTTTGATCCTTTGTGAACAACAAGACCAGAGAGATTGACAACCTCTCTGAACTTCGTTGGGAACAAAGTTATTTGTGTCTGTGTGCAGGTCCAGGTCAAGGAAGCAACTTTTGTCTAAAACGGTGCCATTGTTTCCTTGCCACCTACTTATCATCTCTGGAGTCCTACTGGAGACAAACCTTGGTATATTTACTGAGGGAAATTTGCTGCTGTGCTACATCACGCCTTCCACTTGGGGTTTACCAACGAAGGGCGAGAAATCACTATCATTACCTCGCACATCAAGCCAAATTTCTGGCGCCGTTGCCGGGGACTCCGAGTGCTAAGATAGGGGAGTTGCACACTACCCTTTACCTTTGTTTTTAGTCTTGTTAGTTTACCTTTCAGTTTTTATCTTTGTGTCTTATATCAAAAATTACAAAAAAACCTGCCACACTTGCTGCTGCTATGGGTTCTACTGAAAACACCAAGTTGTGTGACTTCACTAGTCACAACAACCAAGACTTTATCTGCACCCCCATTGCCACACCTGCCACTTCAGCTACCTCTTATGAAATTAAACCTGCCTTGCTAAACCTTGTTATGAGAGATCAATTCTCTGGTGCTGGAGATGATGCTGCTTTACACTTGAACAATTTTGTTGAATTATGTGATATGCAAAAGTATAAAGAAGTAGAAGGTGATATTGTTAAGCTCAAGATCTTTCCTTTCTCTTTAAGGGGAGACGCTAAAATCTGGTTTCAATCTTTTCCTAGGAATAGCATAGATTCTTGGGATAAGTGCAAAGATGCTTTTATAGGGAAGTACTACCCACCTGCTAAAATTATCCAATTAAGGAGTAACATTATGAATTTTAAGCAATTGGATAATGAACACGTTGCCCAAGCTTGGGAATGAATGAAATCTCTTGTTAAGAAATGCCCTACACATGGTTTGACTACCTGGATGGTTATCCAGACTTTTTATGCAGGCTTGAACTTTACCTCGCGGAACCTGTTAGATTCGGCCGCGGGAGGAACCTTTATGTCAACTACACTTGGTGCTGCCACGAAACTTCTCGATGAGATGATGACCAATTATTCCCAATGGCACACCGAACGCGCTCCAACAGGTAGGAAGGTAAAGTCTGTCGAGGAAATTACCTCCCTCAATGAAAAAGTTGACTTAATTATGTCTCTACTTACCAAGCAACCCTCTATTGATCCTCATGATGCCCATTTAAATTCTTTGGTTGCCCAAGAACAAGTAGATGTGAAATTTATTGCTAGAAACAACTTCAACAACAATGCTTATAGGGGTAATTTTGCTAGCAATCCTAGACCGTTTCCATCCAACCATGGGAACAACAATACCTACCCTAGCAAACAAGAACCCCTCTTCTGAATTGGAAAACATGCTTAGAGATTTTATCACTACCCAAAAAGCCTTCAACAAAAATGTAGAGGAGAAATTAGCTAAATTAGATAATCTCTCTTTGAAGGTAGAAAGCTTAGCCCTTGATATTGAGATGCTTAAAATTAGAACCTCTCCCCTTGAGGATAATAAGGCCACTCCTATTAATGCTATCCAATTACAAATTAATGAAAATATTAGGATGATGGCTAAACTTAAAGAAAGGTGGGCTAGAGAAAAAGAGGAAGAGGATAGAATTAAGAGCCCTCCTACACACCACACAGTTGCCACTATCCAAATTGTTGAGGACACCCAAACTATTAGCACCCAATGCACTTCTAGTCCCGTTGGACCTATTAATGGTGATGCTAATACCTCAAACAAAGATGAAGAAACTCCTATGAACATAGAGGGTTTCCAACAAGTGAGCCTAGACGACACTACTACCACCTTTGATAGTAGTGATATTGATTTTGATAGTTGCACCCTCTCAGAAGTTATTAGCTTGCTACACAAAATGTCTAGAGACCCCCACACTAGCACACTTAATCTTGCCTTCACGGAGCATATCACAAATGCTCTCATGAAAGCTAGGGAGGAGCAGCTTAGAATAGAAGCCTCCATACCTAGGAAGCTAGATGATGGTTGGGACCCTATGATCAAAATTAAATTAAATAACTTCTCTTGCTATGCTTTATGTGATGTTGGAGCTAGTACCTCCGTTATGCCCAAAAGAATATTTGATATGTTTGAATTGAAGCCCTTTGAGCCTTGTTCTTTTGGTATTCGTCTTGTTGATTCTTCCGTAAAGAAACCTTTGGGGAAGATCGACGATGTTCTTATCATTGTCAATGACAGCTATGTTCCCGTTGATTTTATTGTTATGGATATAGAGTGTGAACCTTTGTGTCCAATTATTTTGGGACGTCCTTTTCTTAGCATCGTTGGTGCGGTTATTGACATGAAAGAGGGGAATATAAAATTCCAATTCCCACTCAAAAAGGGGATGGAACACTTCCCTAGAAAGAAAATCAAGTTACGTTTTGAGTCCGTTACACGGGCTAGTTATTCTCTTTCTCTTGATAAAACTTGATTCTTCCTTTTGCATCATGCCTAGCTTAAAGGCATAAAAGAAAGCGCTTTCGGGAGGCAGCCCGCAACGAATTTAGATTTTTATTTTTGATTTTGTTGTGTCTTGATGTTTTTTACTACTGTGGCAACATCATTGTATCTTTATTTTTCAGCTTTGTGCCAAGTTATAGCCTCTTATGATAAGGGAAGCAAAAGTTGTGACGTGCTGTCCAGAAAACAGATTCTGTCCCTTGACCGAAAAATTCGAATCAAATCACCAGATCATCTTTTTGATCTGAATTGTTTTGAAAGCGTGCTCTATACAATTGTGAAACTTTCGTATGTTCTGAGTTTTTTGATTTGAGTTGCAGAAGTGCCCCTAAAAAATTCTTTACTACCTGCTGTTCTGTTTTTCACAGATTCTGCCACGTTTTGTCTCTCCTTACTTTTGCAAACCTTAAGCTTGCTTTTTCTTTGCAAAAACCTTTTGGCACTCTTGAGAAACAGTAGATCTTCAAGAATATCTTTATATCCAGTGGGAAAAAATTTATTTTATTAAGCGTACTAACCTCTCTAATCAGCTTATGATGAGTTATGTATGAAGGGAGTTTTCAAGTGTGCGATGGAAGATGATGAAAGAAGATTCAGGAGTGTCAACGCTCAAGCTTTGGGATGCCCCCATGCATCCCCAACAAATATTCAAGGAGACTCAAGCGTCTGAGCTTGGGGATGCCCCCGTGCATCCCCTTCTCCATCAACAATCATCAGTTCGTCCTTCGTCTCACTATATTTTTATCACTTCATGCGTTATGTGCTATGCTTGGAGCGTCTCGCTCTTAGGTTTTATTTTTAGTTTTCTTTAGTTTTGCTTGCTGTTCATAACAAGTTAGATCCCGTCTTACTTTGTGTGGGAGAGAAACACGCTCCACTTTCAAAATTTAGAACACATCATAGGATTTTTCCTGCTTATCTTTTTTGCTGTTGTGTGTTCTTTATCTTTTCGTAGCTGCTGCCATGTTTAGTTTTAGTCTTAGTTTGTCTTTAGCAAGATCCTTGGATTTTGTTTAGTCTATTGCTGGAACTCTTTTTAGTTTTCATGTTTACCTTGTTAAAGAGAGTTGGTTGTTGCACTGAGTTGTGTTTTGTCTTGGAAGTAGGTAATTGAGGTTGCTATTTAATACTAGTAGTAACTTGCAATAGTTTTGAGGTATTGATGTGAGTAATGTTTGAACTTTTGGTGTCAAGAGCTCTAGCCTATTAATGATAGGTGTCGTATTTTGGGCAATCCGTGTGTATTTTCAAAACCTACAAAACTAGTTGAGAACTCTAGCTACTAGATGGATCACTAATCTTTGGAGGGATCGAATATTAGAGAACACTCACGTACCATGAGTCAAGGATACGCAAGGATAACCGAACCCCCATACACTCCTCCTCGGGGTACTTGTCTCTTTGTGAACCTCCTTATTAGATTGAGAGTTATCGATAATAAGTGCATGAGTTCTTCGGACTAATGTAAGTATTGAAAGTTGACACTTCCACCTTCCCATATTTTGCTAGCCTCTCCCGTGCCGTGCATAGCCTTCTTCTCACTCCGAGAGTTGGTGTCCACCTTCGCCGGTACATCCAAACCCTTGGCATGATACGCTCTGTCATCATAAACCTCCTTATATCTTTCCTCAAAACAGCCACCATACCTACCTATCAAGGCATTTCCATAGACTTTCCGAGATATATTGCCATGCAACATCCACCTCTTCATGACTTGATCTTCATGTCATACATGTTCCTGCTACACTGGCAGCGACATACATTGCATACATCCAAAACGTATCTATAAAAATAGAGAAGGGGGCTGATATGTCCAAAAAGTATCTATAATTTCTGCTTGCTCCATGCATGTTTTGTGTGATATTGCTATGATCTAGATACACTTTCATACACTTTTGATCATATTTGGACTAACCTATTAGATCAATGCACCACAGTGGCAGTTCCTGTTTTCTTCTGTTTTTCTATTTCAGTTTTCCCCCATATAAAAAGTGCTCCAAAAATTCGGGAAAAATCAGATAAAAAATCAGCGTGAAGGAACCTTCCGGAAGAACCTGGGTGGGGCCAGAGGGCCACCACCAGGGGCCCAGGTGCCCTGGTGGCGCGCCCTAGGGCTTGGCCGCGCCAGGGGGGCGCCTGGACCCCTGGTGGCCCCCCTGGCTTCCCCCCTTCGTCTATATATTCTCCGTCACGGGAAACTTCCGAGACGAGAACCCTTTTTCGCAATCTCTCCTCTGTTCCTCCGCCACCGCGCTTCCGAGATCGGGAGCACCAGAAGACCTCTTCCCGGCACCCTGCTGGAGGGAGGGCCGACCTTCGGGAGTGTCCTCTTCACCATGGATGATTCCCGGATGTCTCGTGAGTAGTTTTCCTTGGACCATGGGTCCGTGATTAGTAGCTATGTGATGTTATCCTCCCCACTTTGTTCTTCATGGTTTAGACCTCGTGAGCTGTCCTACATGATCGAGGCACTTTTGTAATCTTTCTGCTGTTGCTATGCTGAGTTTGATGGATTATGAGATTATGTTCAGATTGTGATTGAGTAATATATTTGGTTCTTATCTCTTATATTTTTGTTCCTAAGTAATTCTTGCATGTTCTCCGTTGCTGTTTATTGCTTTGGCCAAGTAGTAGGTAGTAACTCCAAGAGGGAACGTTTTGCTCGATTGTGGGTTCATGCCCCCCGATGACACGCTTGAGTGACAGAAACATGAGTCTAGGGGATGTGCTGTTGCCACAAGGGGAAAACAACGGTGCTTGTAACCGCGGTTACAAGGATTGTTTACTTTACGCAAAGTGCTTTTTAATGCAGTTGTCTGTTGCTTTGGGTTTCCACTTTGGGTGGGGCTCGCAACTTAATACCAGCGAGATGTTCTGGATAGATATCTCAAGGTGGATGATTAGTAGTAGATGCAGTTGGATTTCGGTCTACTTATTTTGGCGTACTGCCCATGCTTTTGAGCCTCTTCCTTTCTTTTGTAGCATAGTTAGCATTGCGGTGCGTTCATAATCCTGTCAATTGCCCTTCTGTAATTTGTTCACCTCGCATAGCAGTTTTATCGTCTTTTGGGAGAGAGACATCACTAGTGAACATCACGTATCCCGGTCCATATCCTCATTATTGTTTACACACTCATTTACTTTTCTGCTTTACTTTCAGTTGCTATCATTATCCCTTGTGTTTGATCCTTTGTGAACAACAAGACCCGAGAGATTGACAACCTCTCTGAACTTCGTTGGGAACAAAGTTATTTGTGTCTGTGTGCAGGTCCCGGTCAAGGAAGCAACTTTTGTCTAAAACGGTGCCATTGTTTCCTTGCCACCTACTTATCATCTCTGGAGTCCTACTGGAGACAAACCTTGGTATCTTTACTGAGGGAAATTTGCTGCTGTGCTACATCACGCCTTCCACTTGGGGTTTACCAACGAAGGGCGATAAATCAGTATCATTACCTCGCACATCAGGGGCACACTACTATTCCTTTTGAGAGATCCACACTCGTACTCCCTCTTATATCTTGTACTCCATAGAGATTATCATTCATGCATATAGCTATGTGGGGACCTTCACACTATAGAACTTGACTTGTATATTCCAATGATGAGCCTCCTCAAATGAGCTCTAGGTCTTCTTGATCAAGCAAGTTGGATGCACCCCAACTAGTTCCAATGGAGAGCTTACCTTAGCTCATATGTGCATCCGTTGCATGGAAATCCCTACTCCTCACATCATATCTATCATTTGGATTTCTCTCGCCTATGATTGTCCTCATTGATGTGAGCCTTTCACACCTTTTTGTCTTCCTCCTCGACCATATTCTCTCTTTGCCATCCTAAGTGTCAACTTTCTTGCTTACGCTCATCCATTGCATGAGTGCTCAAAATGTCGAAAAGGAGTGGATCATTTTGACTTGTACCTGGATAGTGGTCTGGGGATGAGTCAAGATAAGATTTCAAAGAAGACCAAGTGTGAAACTTTAGTAGATTGAGTTCTCAACACAAAAAGACTCTTGCCTGTTATGACTTGAATTGAATTACATGCCTTGATTGCTTTACTTAAAAGTTCTTATATGGTTGTTAGCATGTCACCACAGAAATTATGCTTTTATCATTTACCTACTCGAGGACGAGCAGGAATTAAGCTTGGGAATGTTGATACGTCCAAAACATATCTATAATTTCTGCTTGCTCCATGCCTCTTTTGTGTGATATTGCTATAATATTGATGAACTTCCATACACTTTTGATCATATTTGGACTAACCTATTAACTCAGTGCACCCCAGTGCCAGTTCCTGTTTTCTGCTATTTTTCTATTTCAGGTTTCCCCCATATTAAAAGTGCTCCAAAAATTCGGGAAAATCCAATAAAAAATCAGCGTGCAGGAAGCTTCGGGAATCACCAAGGGGGGCCAGAGGGGACCCACCAGGGCCCCAGGTGCCCTCCCGGCGCGCCCTAGGGTGGGGCCGCGCCAAGGGGCCGCCTGGACCCCTGGTGGCCCCCTGGCTGCCCCCTTCGCCTATTTATTCCCCGTGACGCAAAAAACCCCGAGAGGGGAACCCTTTTTCGCGATCTCTCCTCTGTTCCGCCGCCGCCGCGCTTCCAAGATCGGGAGCACCAGAAGACCTCTTCCCGGCACCCTGCCGGAGGGAGGAATCACCTCCGGGAGCTTCTCCACCACCATGAACGCTTCCCGGATGAACCGTGAGTAGTCCACCTTGGAACATGGGTCTATGATCAGTAGCTATGTGATGTTCTCCTCCCCTCTTTGTTCTTCATGGATTAGACCTCATGAGATGCCCTACATGATCGAGGCACTTATGTAATATTTCTGTTGTTGCTATGCTGAGTTTGCTGGGATCCGATGGATTATGAGATTATGTTCAGATTGTGTTTGAGTAATATATTTGATTCTCCTATTTTATATTTATGTTCTTGAGTAATTCTTGCATGTTCTCCGTTGCTGTTTATTGCTTTGGCCAAGTAGTAGGTAGTGACTCCAAGAGGGAGCGTTATGCATGATTGTGGGTTCATGCCCCCCGATGACTAGCTTGAGTGACAGAAACATGAGTCTAGGGGATGTGATGTTGCCACAAGGGGGAAACAACGGTGCTTGTACTTGCGGGTGCAAGGATTGTTTACTTTACGCAAAGTTCTTTAATGCAGTTGTCCGTTGCTTTGAGTTTATACTTTGGGTGGGATTCACAACTTAATACCAGCGAGATGTTCTGGATAGATATCTCAAGGTGGATGATTAGTAGGTAGATGCAGATGGATTTCGGTCTACTTGTCTTGGCGTACCGCCCATGCTTTTGAGCCTCTTCCTTTCTTCATAGCATAATTAGCATTGGTTTGCGCACATAATCCTGTCAATTGCCCAGCTGTAATTTGTTTACCTCGCATGGCTGTTTTATCGTCTTTTGGGAGAGAGACATCACTAGTGAACATCATAGGACCCCGGTCCATATTTCCAATTCTGTTTAAACCCACTATCAATTAACTTCTTTATTTACTTTTCCGTTGCTATCACTATCATTATTATCCCGTGCGTTTTATCCTTTGTAAACAACAAGGCCGGAGGGATAGACAACCCCTTTGTACTCGTTGGGAGCAAAGTTATCTGTTGTGTGTGCAGGTCCACGCCAACCGCCAATCTCTGGCGCCGTTGTCACCTACCTGTCGTTGCCGGAGTCCTGCTGGAGACAAACCTTGGTATCTTTACCGAGGGAAATTGCCGATGTCTACATCTCAATCTTCCACTTTGGGTAACCAAGGAGGGGGTGTTAATTCATACCATCATGCATCTATGTGCAGTGCCGAGTCACATAGGTCTATCTTTTAATCTGTCAAGTCACATAAATATGACACGATGGGTTTTGTTCCCTGCTTCCAAATAGGTCGGAGAGAGCCGGTTCGACGAATGTCAATATTCATATGTATGGCGAGAGCCGTCGCGACCGAAGTCGACTTTATATATATGGCGAGAGACGTCACGACCGAAGTCTACTTTATATGTATGGCGAGAGCCGTTGCGACCGAAGTCGAATTTATATATGCAGAAGATGCGATGAAAAAAGGTGTAGTCCCCATGAGTCGGTATGAGCATCTTTTGTGTCATACCGAGTCATAGAGAATTTTTTGAGCTATAGTCCCCATGAGTCAGTATGAGCATCTTTTGTGTCATATCGAGTCACACAGGTTTAATGCTCAAGATATATCTTTTGGATGAAAAAATGAAAAGAGTATGTGATGGCGCGAATGTATGCAAAAAATAAAAATATGAAGGCTCATATAGAAATTAACTCTGGATTCAACATGCCTTATCTTCTTGTATTTGAGATAGATTATTGGGTTATCCAGGAGTCGGGTCTTCTCTGTAAGTCAGATACATATGACTAGTGCTCCCTGTACTTAGGACTAGACTCAACAGGCATTGTTGTAAGCCCCCAAGGTATGTAGACTAAGCCGGGTACACGTAGGTCGTATGAGTTTAAGCTATACATGCCAAGGCGTGTTTTGCCAGTTCATGTACATGCCGGGATTTCCTTGGATAAGAGTCGATGAGTGACATCGAGCCCCCCTACTGCCCCTGAATAAGCTTATACACTGTGATTTTTACATATATATGTCGAGTTTTCGGATAAAGAGTGAATGATTGTCATTGAACTCCCCGATTCCCCTGAATAAGAAGTATACATGCTCAGTACCAATAGAGAGGTAGATCAAGCCCCCATGTCTCTGAGATATAATAATGCAATGTATGATGCAAAAAATGAATGACATGAAACAAAAAAAGGTAAAGCGGAATCGATATGGCGAGAGCCGGCGCGACGAAAGTCGACTTAGTTATGTGTGGCGAGGGCTAGTGCGACAAGAGTCGACTTATGTATTTTTTTTATGGTGAAAGCCAGCGCGACGAAATGTCGGCTTATATATAAATTATGCCGAAAGCCACTGCGACGTGTGTCGACTTAGTGAAGCGTACAGTAATGTTCCTGTTTCTACTCAAGTGTAATATGGACGGAGTTGTGCAATGTTCCACGGCCTAGGAGTCTCCTCCATGCTTGTGCGTGTGTCTACCTTCTCGCGTATATCCACTAGGTAGTAGGATCCATTGTACAGGTTCTTGTTGACCACAAACGGTCCTTCCCAAGGAGAGGATAACTTGTGCATTCCATCTCTTTTCTGTATGAGTCGGAGCACTAAATCACCTTCTTGGAAAGTCCGACTTTTGATGCGACGGCTATGGTAGCGTCGTAGATCTTGTTGGTAGATAGCTGACTGAGCTGCAGCCAAATCTCGTTTTTCATCGAGAATATCCAAGGCATCTTGTCTTGCTTTCTCATTTTCGGATTCTACATAAGCAGTGACTCGAGGTGAGTCGTGAAGTATGTCACTTGGGAGGACGGCTTCCGCTCCATAGACTAGGAAGAAGGGCGTATAGCCTGTCGACCTATTGGGATTCGTTCGGATGCTCCATAGTACTGAGGGTAACTCCTCCTCCTAGAAACCCGGCATCCTTTTCAAGGGGACAATGAGTCGGGGTTTGATGCCTCGGAGCAACTCTTGGTTGGCTCTCTCGGCTTGTCCGTTGGATTGTCACTGATGCAAGGTCGAGTCGGATGTGCTCGTTCTGGCAGAATCGCTGCATAACCCCTTCTAATAGGTTAGAACCATTATCAGTGATGATGCTGTGGGGGTAGCCGAATCTGTATATAATATTTTTCAAGAATTTTAGTGTCGTCGCAGCGTCACATTTGCTGACCGGCTCGGCTTCGACCCATTTGGTGAATTTATCCACTGCCACTAATATGTGGGTATTCTTGTTGGCTGACCTTTTGAAAGGTCCCACCATATCAAGTCCCCATACTGCAAAGGGCCAGGTGATAGGTATCATCCTAAGTTCTTGAGCCGGCAAGTGAGCATGTTTTGCATAGCGCTGGCATCCATCACATTTCTTGACTATGTCCTCTGCATCCGCATGAGTTGTGAGCCAATAGAAGCCATGTCGAAAGGCTTTGGCTACAAGCGAACGAGAGCCGGCGTGGTGTCCGCAATCTCAAGAATGTATTTCATTGAGGATGGCTCTACCTTCTTCTGGTGAAACACATCTTTGAAAGACATCTGCAGAACCTCGCCGATGTAACTCACCATTGATGATTGCAAAGGATTGGCTTCTCCTGGAGATTTGTCTGGCCAACATCTCATCTTGAGGAAGGATTCCTCGAGTCTTGTAATCCAAGTAAGGTACGACCCATGAGGGAGTAGCGTGAATTGCAGCGACCAAAGCCGGCTCTGGATCCGGCTATGCTATGTCTTGCTCTGTTGGTGGTTGTACAGACGGCTTTGTTAGGACATCTAGGAATACGTTTGGAAGGACCGGCTTTCGCTGAGAACCGAGTCGAGAGAGAGCATCTGCTTTTTCATTTTCCCGACGGTCCACGTGGTCCACCTGGTATCCAACAAAAAATCCGGCTTGTCTTTGCACCTCTCGTCGATAAGCTGCCATTATGGTATTTTTGGAATCCCATTTTCCTGACACTTGTTGAGAAACGAGATCAGAGTCGCCATAGCATTGGATCCAACTTATGTTTATCTCACGAGCCAGCTGCAGTCCATGAAGCAAGGCTTCATACTCTGCCGCATTGTTGGTACAGGTAAACTGCAGCTGTAGAATATAACATAATTTCTCTCCTTTAGGTGAGGTAAGAACCACGCCGGCTCCTGACCCTTGGAGCTGCCGGCTTCCGTCGAAGTGCATCGTCCAATATTTGGTGACTGGCTTCTCCGGAGATGTTTGGATTTCTGTCCAGTCATTGATGAAGTCGGCTAACGCCTGGGACTTGATGGTCGTTCGTGGTTTATATTTGATGTGATAAGCCCCCAGTTATATGACCCACTTTGCAATCCTTCCCGTTGCTTCCCGGTTTTGGATGATATCTGCAAGTGGTGCTGAGCTGGCCACAGTTATGGGGTGCTCCTGAAAGTAGTGTTTAAGTTTCCGGCTCGCCATGAATACACTAAGAACCAATTTCTGCTAGTGAGGATAGCACTGCTTTGATAGGGTCAAAACCTCACTGACGTAAAAAACTAGCCTTTGTAGGGGGTACTCCTTGCCGGCTTCCATACGCTCAACAACAACCACAGCGCTGACTGCTCGATTGTTGGCTGCGATATAAAGCAGCATAGGTTCCTTTGGCTTGGGAGCCGCCAGGATTGGAGCCTGGGATAGCTGCTTCTTCAATGACTCTAGGGCCTGATCGGCCTCGTCATCCCAGATAAATGTTTCTGATTTCCTTAGAAGTCGATACAGGGGGATTGCCTTTTCACCAAGTCGGCTTATTAACCGACTGACGGGGATCAACCCCGGAAAATCCCATGGTCAGGGACCCTGGGTTAGTCATAGAGGAGGCACAGGTTGGACGATACTCGTCGGCTAACAGGAGAAGCACTTCCTGCTCGATATTATTGCGTGAGGGGGCGATTACAGTTGAGGCCAAGGCGAGTTCTCGCAAGGCTAGATGAGTAGATACGTATTGTGTTGTCCTGGACGTCTCCCCCTCCCAGCCTTTATATACTAGGCTAGGTCTCGGGGAGTCCGTCCTAGGTTACAGGGATGGTTTCCTAGTTCTAGTCTTTGCCTTGTACGCCAAGTTGCACCTTCCATGTTAGTCGCGGATTCCTACGTCTGTGCCTGGTTAGGCCAATCGTGGGCTTGTCGTAGCTTCCCAGTGGGACTTCTGTCTTCATACGCACCAGGTAGCCTTACATGTAGGAGTCGTGGGGTCACCCCCTCGTCAGTAGCCCCCGAGTGCATGGGGGACTCGAAGAGTCGCGCAGGGACTCGAATTCATCTGCGCTTTATTATATGTAGGCGCGGCATCACCGCGGATCGCTGGCAGTTTTGAGCCTTGACAATATCTGTTTTGACGGATTGCTAAGCTGAAAGGGCCGAAGGAGTCGACTGGTCGAGCCTTGGTGAATTGTGCTAGTGACAAATACCACAGTAGCCCAATCAAGTTCACGTCCCTCGACATGAACTTGGAACGACCGGTGTCAAGCAAAGTCATGCCGCTGCAGGTCTTATAGGATCAATTGCTGGCAGTCTAAGAACATAGCCTGAGCGCGTCCGCTCGGCTCTTTCTATCATGCGAGCGCATGGAAAAGGTTGGGAGTGAAATTTCTCTGCGGCAAATCCCGGCCCGGCCGTTCTACGCAGCGGGGTCTTACCTACCCGCTAAGCTTGCGTGGCATCTGGGTACAGTGTGTCGTAGCCCAGTCATAATTGTGGTATTGGTCCTCGAGTCGATCCTATGTTCGCAAGTTCGCCGGCTTCTGTGTTATTTGCTCTGGGGATGTAGTTTAGTTCACAGCAGTCGAATCCTCCTTCTAGTGTGCTATAGAGCTTCTGGTAGGCTGCCATGTTTTCTGCGACTGCGTTACAGTCTCTCATCGCCTGCTGGACGACGAGGTTGGAGTCGCCATAGATCGATAGGCGAGTGGCACCACAAGTTTTTGCCATGCGCATGTCGTGAATTAGTGCCTTGTACTCTGCTTCGTTGTTGGAGGCGTTGCTGAAGTTGATCTGGAGGATTTATTTGAGCTTCATTCCTTTGGGGGAGACTAGGACGATGCTTGCTCTGGCTCCTTGTTGTCTTTTGGATCCGTCGAAATACATCGTCCATGAGTTGGATAGGTCTGGGGGACCTGGTGTTTGGACTTCTGCCCACTCGACCAGGAAATCTGGGAGTACTTGGGCTTTGATTGCTATCGGGTGTTTGAACTGCAGGTCTCGTGGGCTGAGATCCATGTTCCACTCAGCGACTCGACTGGTCGCTCCGGGGTTGTTGAGGATGTTTGCGAGTTGTGCACTGCGCACGATTGTGATGGAGTGTTCGTCGAAGTAGTGTGATACTTTCCTGGAGGTCATGATGATGGCGAGCAGGAGCTTCTGGTAGTGTGGGTACCGCTGCTATGGCTTCGTGAGTAGCGTGCTAAGGTAGTAGATTGGTCTTTGGATGCTCTAGGTTTTGCCTTCTTCTGCCCGCTCGACGACAAGCACTGTGCTCACGACACTGCTGCGTGCTGCTATGTAGAGATACAATTTTTCCCTTTCTTTAGGCACCGCCAATATTGGTGGGGTCGAGAGGATCTGTTTTAGGTCTGCGAATGCATTGCTGGCTTCCTCGGTCCACTCGAATTTTTCTCCTTTTCTCAGCAGTTTTTAGAACGGTAAGGTCCTTTCGTCTAACCTGCTGATGAAGCGGCTCAATGCTGCGAGCTTTCCTATGAGCTGCTGTACTCCTCTGATGTTGGTTGGTGATACGTCCCAAACGTATCTATAATTTCTGCTTGCTCCATGCATGTTTTGTGTGATATTGCTATGCTTTTGATACACTTTCATGTCTTTTTATAACATATTTTGGAACTAACCTATTAATAGTTGCAAGAGTGCACAAGTTCTTATTTTTGTACTTTATGTGTAGGAATTACTTGGATAAAGGAAAAATCACAAAAAGGAGCCTTGTAGGAGTTGGACTCTAACTTTCCCGAAATCTGTCCTCACCAGACAGGTTTTAAAGATCACCTCGGAAACGCTAGAATACGGCCTCAACCGGAAAAACTTAAAACTACAAAGTTGTAGGGAATTTTTTCCGGGTGGATTTGGACATAAAATTCGGCCCAATCGAAGTTCGGATGCTTCCAGAAACCCCGAAATACAGAAGACGTAATCTGGATGACGGGAATCCGAGAGTCTATATAAAGAGAGGAAACCTAGGTCAAAGGGAACCACGAAACTTCCTCCCCCTTGGCAGCCGTCTTGAGGGAGAGATCAATCTCCACAGCAGCACCATCTCCAAGGAAGAAGAAGGGGCCAAGGGCCGCTGCCCCCAAGGTCCGTGGCCGTGGCCGTGGGCGGCGCCGCCGCCGTCGCCGTCTCCTTCATCTCCTTCGGGCTGCACCTCTTCATCAACAACTCTCTCTCTCTCACCATGTCCATGTGTGAGTAGTTTCCCTCGGGGCTAAGGCTTGTATCTTTATCTATGTGGTTTCTCTCTCTCTCCCATGATGTGATCTTTGTTGTGATCATAGGCTATGTTAATCTAGGGTGATCCCATGATATTTCCCCTTCCTCTATGTATTGGATTGATGTACTCAATTGATCTTATCTAGTATAATCCCCGAGACCAAGGTGACAGCGGTCTATTGGACATGGGTTAGAAGAATATTATCATTAGTGATTTCCTCTTTTGTGTGTGGATTGAAGATTGAGAGTCTCTTCGTGCTTGTCTTTGACTATCCTTGAGATATGTTGTGGTGATTGTGGTACTCTCTTTGGATGGCCGCGGTGACATTGGAAAATCCATAGATTGATAACTACGAACTTTGAGGTGTGCTTTTGTAGCCCTACATAATTCACATCCTCTCTTGACCACAAAGGAATGACCTTCGAGTGCGTCTCCATTGCATGTTTTATGGGAAATATCATGTGATTAGACTATGTTAATGTTGTTGGGAGTTGCCACTAGTGAAAGTATGAAGCCTAGGCCTTGTTTCCACCATTGCAATACCGTTTGTGCTCACGTTTACCACTTGTTTATTTTCTGCACTTTTTATTACAGATTTATATTACCTTGTTTTGCCACACCTATCACCCATATTTTATCATCTCTTCGCCGAACTAGTGCACCTATACAACTCCTAGTTGTATTTGGTGTGTTGGGGACACAAGAGACTTCTTGTATCTTAATTGCAGGGTTGCTTGAGAGAGACCATCTTCAACCTCTACTTCCATGAGTTCGATAAACCTTAGGTAATCCACTTGAGGGAAATTGCTGCTGTCCTACAAACCTCTGCGCTTGGAGGCCCAACATAGTCTACAAGAATAGAAGAGTGCGTAGATATCAAGCTATTTCTGGCGCCGTTGCCGGGGAGGTGAGTGCTTGAAGGTATATCTTTAGATTCTGCAATTAAATCTTTTCGTTTCTTGTTTTTATTTTCACTAGTTAGGTTTATGGAAAACTGCAATCTTAGTTCGCTGCTTCAGGGAGACCGCTTTGCCACACCTGTGGTAGAGAAGTCTCCGCCACCTACTGAATGTATCCCATTCCAAAACCACTTGGGATAGTTGAAATAATTATTAATGATTGGTATGATGGGATAGTCAATCCTAGTATTCATTTGTTGAAACTTACAGAACTTTGTGAGTTATTTAAGATTTCAGGTTTGACAAGAGGTGAAGTCATGAAGAAATTATTTGCCTTGTCACTGAAAGGAAAAGCATTGGAATAGTATAGGCTACTAGATGATTCTCACCTACGGGATTGGGAAGAGATCCAGTCTCTCTTTTACTCCAAGTTTTATCCTCTTCATGAAGTCCATGAGAATAGGAATTATATTTATAATTTCTATCCTCATGACGGAGAGAGCATAGCTCAAGCTTGGGGGAGACTGAAAACTTTGATGCTAAAATGTCCTAACCATGGGCTCCCCAAAGATATGATTATTACTAATTTCTATGCAAGGCTATCTCGACAGGATAAAGACTTGCTCGATGCTTCCTCGATGGGTTCTTTCACAAACGAAAAGATTGATGCTAAATGGGAACTCCTTGAAATAATCCAACACAATACTGAAGATTGGGAGATCGTCAAAGGTAAAGAGTCAGGTATAATTTATGAGTATGATTGCATTAAGTCCTTTGTTGAAACTGCAAGTTTTAATAAGTTTAGTGCTAAGTTTGGGCTTGATTCTCAACTCCTTGTTGATTTCCTCAAATCTTTTGCTTCACATCTTAATATGCCTAAGGAGAATTGGATCAAGCATCATGAACCTTTTAAAGAGAATTGCAACGAAAATGAAATTGTTAATGATGATTGCAACATGCATGATCCAATTCCTGAAAATGAAGTTTTATATAAGCATGTTAATTTTTGTGGAGTGGATAGACCTTGTGAAAGGCCTATGATTGAAGAAGAGAAGTATTGTAAGCAACATAAGCATGAAAGAACAATCACTTGGGTTAGAGATTTAAATGAAATTGCTAGAGAATTGTGTGACCTTTATCCTTTTACTTGTGAACTTTGCTGCATAAAGGGTCACTTCAATTTTCAGTGCATGTTTCAAAACATATCTATTAGCCAGTTGTGTGATGACATGATCACCCCTGATCTTTATGATGAGCTTATGTTATTTTTGATATGTGAATAGTTATCAGAAAAGACTTCTTGGCTAGATATTCATGCTTTGGGAATAAATAACACTTTGCAGAATTGCCATCTCTATTGTGTTGTTAATTGCCATGATAATGATTACATAAAAATATTAGAAAGGAGGGAACTTTACCAAAGTATAAAAATGTTTGTTATGTTTCTACTAATAAAAAGGAGAGTTTCTCCCAATTTTCCCCTATTGTTTCTAATGATAAACCAGGATATGAGGAGAAGCTTTCTCTCCAACCACTCCTTCCTAAGGTGAATAAGAAGAAAAAGAAGAGGAGGAGGAAGAGGAGCAGGAAGGAAGAAGAATGGGTAACAACCTGGCCTGAGCATATTCCTCGCATCGATTTTTATCCTAACGGACAGAAATTTATGGAGGATGGTGAGCTTGATTGCATTCATTATTATCTTGCAGATAAGTCTGTAGGTACTATTGAAGGTGATTTTGATTATGATATGCATGTTACTTTTTGTGATTGGGAAAATGATGATAATGCTACTTATGACCTTGAAAATCTCTTTGGTACCAACTCTGAGAGTGATGATATGGAATGCTCCAAGCTTGGGGATGATAGGATTGCAAGTCCTTTACCCTTTAGTGATGTGGTAATTGATAATTCTTTTGCTAGTAAGAATAAAGACAACATGTTACAAATATAGTTTCTAGCAATGATAATGCTCTTATCTACTATGATGATGTTATAACTCCTATGTTTAGTGATTATAAAGGTACCTATGACATAAGGAGAAATTATCCTTATGAAACTTGTCATGATCATGGAGGGAATTACTCCCTTGTTGAACACCATCTTACTAATACACAATTAATCTATAGTGTTCAAGTTGTTTATGATAGTCCTACTCCCACTATTACCAATGAGAAAGATTATGCTTATGTGGAGAGTAAGAGTACCCTTTTGCATGTGGATCATGGTAACAATTTTTTATGTGATACTTATATTGTTGAGTTTATTCATGATCCCACTGAAAATTATGATGAGAAGGGAACACATTCTTATAGATATTTCAATAATGTCAAATTCCCTCTCTTTATGTTAAAGGTTTTGAAGTTGCACTTATTTTGCCTTCCTATGCTAATATCTTTATGCTTCAATGAGTTATTTCTCTGCAAGATCCCTTTGCATAGGAAGCATGTTAGACTTAAATGTGTTTGGTATTTGCTTCTTGATGCTCTCTTTTGTTCTTCAACTCTTATTCCTTATTCCTATGAGAGCATCATTAAAAATCTTAAGCCTATCTTTATGGCTATAAAGAAAGAGCTCTAGGGAGACAACCCTTGTTATCTTTAGTTTGAGTTTTTACTTTAAGTTTTTAGTGGTCTTGATGATTGTTACTACTGTAGCAACATCATTGTATCTTTATTTTCAATCTTTGTGCCAAGTCTAGCCTCCGATTGCAAGAAAGTTCAAAAGTTGTGACATGCTGTCCAGAAAACAGATTCTGTCCTTGGACGGAAAAATTAGCCTAAAATTACCAGATCATCTTTTTGATCTGATTTTTTTGACAGCGTGCTCCATACAATTGACTTTCGAGCGTTTGTTCTGAGTTTTTTGATTCGAGTTGCAGAAGTACCCCTAAAAAGTTCTTTACTACCTGTTGTTCTGTTTTTTATAGATTCTGCCACGTTTTGTCTCTCCTAACTTTTGCAAATCTTAAGCTTGCTTTTTCTTTGCAAAAACTTTTTGGCAATCTTGAGAAACAGTAGCTCTTCAAGAATATCTTTATATCCAGTGGGTAAAAATTATTTATTAAGGGTACTAACCTCTCTAATCAGCTTATGATGAGTTGTGTATGAAGGGAGTTTTCAAGTGTGCGATGGAAGATGATGAAAGAAGATCCAGGAGTGTCAAGCGCTCAAGCTTGGGGATGCCCCCATGCATCCCCAATAAATATTCAAGGAGACTCAAGCGTCTAAGCTTGGGGATGCCCCCGTGCATCCCCTTATCCATCAACAATCATCAGTCCGTCCTTCGTCTCACTATATTTTTATCACTTCATGCGTTATGTGCTATGCTTGGAGCGTCTCGCTCTTAGGTTTTATTTTTAGTTTTATTTAGCTTTGCTTGCTGTTCATAACAAGTTAGATCCTGTCTTACTTTGTGTGGGAGAGAAACACGCTCCTCTTTCAAAATCTAGAACACATCATAGGATTCTTCATGCCTATCTTTTTGCTGTTGTGTGTTCTTTATGTTTTCGTAGCTACTGCCATGTTTAGTTTTAGTTTTATTTTGTCTTTAGCAAGAGCCTTGGCTTTTGTTTAGTTTGTTGCTGGAACTTTCTTTATTTTTCATGTTTATCTAGTTAAGAGAGTTTGTTCTTGCATTGAGTTGCGTCTTGTCTTGAGAGTAGGTAATTGAGGTTGCTATTTAATTTTAGTAGTAACTTGCAATAGTTTTGAGGTATTGATGTGAGTAATGTTTGAACTTTTGGTGTCAAGAGCTCTAGCCTATTAGTGATAGGTGTCGTATTCTGGGCAATCCGTGTCTATTTTCAAAAACCTACAAAACTAGTTGAGAACTCTAGCTACTAGATGGATCACTAATCTTTGGAGGGATCGGATATTAGAGTACACTCACGTACCATGAGTCGAGGATGCGCAAGGATAACCAAACCCCCATACACTCCTCCTCGGGGGTACTTGTCTCTTTGTGAACCTCCTTATTAGATTGAGAGTTACCGATAATAAGTGCATGAGTTCTTCGAACTATTGTAAGTATTGCAAGTTGACATTTCCACCTCCTCATTTTTGCTAGCCTCTCCCGTGCCGTGCATTGCCTTCTTCTCACTCCGAGAGTTGGCGTCCAGCTTTGCCGGTACATCCAAACCCTTGGCATGATACGCTCTGTCATCATAAACCTCCTTATATCTTTCCTCAAAACAGCCACCATACCTACCTATCAAGGCATTTCCATAGCCTTTCCGAGATATATTGCCATGCAACATCCACCTCTTCATGACTTAATCTTCATGTCATACATGTTCCTGCTATGCTACACTGGCAGATGCATACATTGCATACATCATGATAGTTACATCTTCTTTATGATTTGAGTACTTTGCAAAGTGTGAAAGATCTTCTATACTTCTTGTAATATAGAGAGTGTTGCCCCTAAAGTGAGGAAAAGATCCCAAAGTGGACACAATAAAACATCCCAAAGAGGACAAATGAGAGTTAAATAGAAAGAGCCATTGAGGCCACAAAAAAATACAAAAAATAGAAAAAAGAGAAAAAAGAAATAAAAAGAGAGAAAGGGGCAACACTACTATCCTTTTGAGAGATCCACACTAGTACTCCCTTTATATCCTTGTACTCCATAGAGATGATCATTATGCATATAGCTATGTGGGGACCTTCACACTATAGAACTTGGCTTGCATATCCCAAGGATGAGCCTCCTCAAACGAGCTCTAGGTCTTCATGAGAGAGCAAGTTAGATGCACCCCCACTAGTTCCATTAGAGAGCTTCTTAGCTCATATGTGCATCCGTTGCATGGCAATCCCTAATCCTCACGTCATATCTATCATTTGGCATCTCTTGCCTATGATTGTCCTCATTGATGTGAGTCTTTCTCACCCTTTTTGTGTTCCTCCTCCACCATATTTCTCTCTTTGCAATCCAAAGTGTCAACTCTAGTGCTTACGCTCATCCATTGCATGAGTGCTCAAAATATCGAAAAGGAGTAGATCAAATTGACTTGTACCTGGCTAGTGGTCTGGGGACGAGTCAAGATAAGATTCCAAAGAAGACCGAGTGTGAAACTTTAGTAGATTAAGTTCTCAACAAAAATACTTTTTCATCTTGTATTCTCTATCCCCTTTCTTGCACGCAAACACCATTTGGAGACATTCAAGTCACGGACAGCGAGAGCTCTTGCACCCTTTGTTCTTTTGTTGCTTGTGTCAATGCTAATACAGACTCTTGTTTGTTAAGGCTTGAATTGAATTGCATGCTTTGATTGCTTTACTTAAAAGTCCTTATATGTTTGTGTGGCATGTCAACACAGAAGTTATGCTTGTTATCATTTACCTACTCGAGGACGAGCAGGAATTAAGCTTGGGGATGTTGATACGTCCCAAACGTATCTATAATTTCTGCTTGCTCCATGCATGTTTGGTGTGATATTGCTATGCTTTTGATACACTTTCATATCTTTTATAACATATTTTGGAACTAACCTATTAATGGTTGCAAGAGTGCACAAGTTCTTGTTTTTGTACTCTATGTGTAGGAATTACTTGGATAAAGGACAAATCACAAAAAGGAGCCTTGTAGGAGTTGGACTCTAACTTTTCCGAAATATGTCCCCACCAGACAGGTTTTAAAGATCGCCTCGGAAACGCTAGAATACGGCCTCAAACAGAAAAACTTAAAACAACAAAGTTGTAGGGAATTGTTTTCCGGTGGATTTGGACATAAAATTAGGCCCAATCGGAGTTCGGATGCTTCCATAAACCCCAAAATACAGAAGACGTAATATGGATGACGGGAATCCGAGAGTCTATATAAAGAGAGGAAACCTAGGTCAAAGGGCACCACGAAAATTCCTCCCCCTTGGCAGCCGTCTTGAGGGGGAGATCAATCTCCACAGAAGCACCATCTCCAAAGAAGAAGAAGGGGCCAAGGGCCGCTTCCCCCAAGGGCCGTGGTCGTGGCCGTGGGCGCCGCCGCCGCCGTGGCCGCCGCCGTCACCGTCTCCTTCATCTCCTTTGGGCTGCACCTCTTCATCAACAACTCTCTTTCTCACCATGTCCATGTGTGAGTAGTTCCCCTCGGGGCTAAGGCTTGTATCTTGATCTATGTGGTTTCTCTCTCTCTCCCATGATGTGATCTTTGTTGTGATCATAGGCTATGTTAATCTAGGGTGATCCCATGATATTTCCCCTTCCTCTATGTATTGGATTGATGTACTCAATTGATCTTATCTAGTATAATCCCCGAGACCAAGGTGACAGCGGTCTATTGGAGATGGGTTAGAAGAATATTATCATTAGTGATTTCCTCTTTTGTGTGTGGATTGAAGATTGAGAGTCTCTTGGTGCTTGTCTTTGACTATCCTTGAGATATGTTGTGGTGATTGTGGTACTCTCTTTGGATGGCCGCGGTGACATTGGGAAATCCATAGATTGAGAACTACGAACTTTGAGGTGTGCTTTTGTAGCCCTACATAATTCTCATCCTCTCTTGACCACAAAGGAATGACCTTCGAGTGCGTCTCCATTGCATGTTTTATGGGAAATATCATGTGATTAGACTATGTTAATGTTGTTGAGAGTTGCCACTAGTGAAATTATGAAGCCTAGGCCTTGTTTCCACCATTGCAATACCGTTTGTGCTCACGTTTACCACTTGTTTCTTTGCTGTACTTTTTATTACAGATTTATATTACCTTGTTTTGCCACACCTATCACCCATATTTTATCATCTCTTCGCCAAACTAGTGCACCTATACAACTCCTAGTTGTATTTGGTGTGTTGGGGACACAAGAGACTTCTTGTATCTTAATTGCAGGGTTGCTTGAGAGAGACCATCTTCAACCTCTACTTCCCTGAGTTCGATAAACCTTAGGTCATCCACTTGAGGGAAATTGATGTTGTCCTACAAACCTCTGAGCTTGGAGGCCCAACGTAGTCTACAAGAATAGAAGCGTGCGTAGACATCAGTTGGCCTGTGCATCTTGGCGATTGATTGAACCTTTTCAGGGTTTTCTTCGATTCCTTGGGCAGAGACCATGTATCCGAGTAGTTTTCCGGCTGGGACGACAAACACGCATTTTTTGGGGTTGAGCTTGATCATGTACTTGGTGAGGGCCGCGAATGTCTCGCAGAGGTCTTCGAGTAGCGTGTTTGCGCTGTAGGTTTTGATGACGATGTCGTCCACGTAGACCTGGACGTTCCTGCCAATCTGGTCTCTCAAACATGCTTGCATCATCCGCTGGTACGTGGCTCCCGCGTTTTTTTAGGCCAAAGGTCATTGTTTGGTAGCAGAATACTCCATAGGGGGTGATGAACGAGGTGTGCTCTTCGTCTTCTTCCTTCATCCTGATCTAATTGTATCCTGAGTATGCATCGAGGAAGGAGAGGAGGTCGCATCCTGCCATGGAGTCGATTATCTGATCTATTCTTGGCAGGGGGAAGTGGTCTTTTGGGCAGTGCTTGTTGATAGGCCCATAGTCGACGCACATCCTCAGTACCTCGGTGTCCTTTTTAGGGACTAGGACTAGGTTTGCTATCCATGTTGCTTTCTTCGTCTCTCGGATGAACTGTGCGTCCAGTAGTCGGTTGACTTCTTCTCCGATTGCTCTGCGCTTGGTTTCTGATAATCGCCGCAGCGCCTGTTTTACTGGTTTGGTGTTTGGCTTGATGTGGAGCGCGTGTTCTGCGAATTCTCGTGGTATCTCGGGCATGTCGGCTGGGCACCAGGCGAAAATTTTCCACTCTTCGCGAAGAAGGCTATGAGGGCGGTTGCTTTCTCTTCTAGAAGGTGGGAATATACTCGAACTGTCTTCTCTGGGTTTGTTGGGTGGACTTGGTGTGTGATTGTGTCGCTGTCGATGCTGAAGTCGCGGCCGAATTATTTTGTCTTGCTTCGGTTTGCCAGCGGGAATATGCTTTTGTCCGTCACCATGGCTATTTCTTTGAGCTATTGTTGGGCGCCAAATGTGTCAGAGACTTTGTGGAAGTCGTGGTCGCACCGGTCCGATTTTGTGAAGCTTCCCTTGACTGTGATGATTCCTGCGGGTCCTGGCATCTTGAGTTTGAGATATGCGTAGTGAGGGACCGCCATGAACTGCGCGAATGCTGGTAGCCCGAGTATGGCGTGATACTGCGACTGCCAGTCGAGAACTTCGAACTCGAGCGCTTGCTTTGCGAAGTTGCGCTTGCTGCCAAAGATCACATCGAGCTGTATTGTTCCAATGGAGGTGGCTGCTTCCCCCGGGACTACGCCGTATATTATGGTGCCTGACTTCTTCCAAACTGATCGTGGGATTAACATCTTGCGTAGGGTGCTGGCGAAGATTATGTTTAGACTGCTGCCTCCGTCCATGAAGACTCTGTCCATGTCGTATCCTCCGATCTGAGCTTCGAGGACCAAAGGTGCGTGCCCAGGCCTTGGGACTACGGGCGGATTGTCACACTGTGAGAAGGTGATGCTGGTCTCAGCACCGCTCAGTTGGTAGGTTTCAGATATCTTTAGTCCTTCGGCTGCTTCGGCCTGCAAGGTGTAGGCATCTTGCTTTGCTTTCGGGGGGTCTTCCTTCTTGGATCATGCAGACTCGTCCCTGGGACGCGGGGTATTGCTCCTTGTGATTGGTGCGGGCGACTGCGCGCTTCTTCGAGTGCGTTTGGCTTCGCGCTCCTCCTTGAGGCTGTTGGAGAGTTCGGCGAATAGGCGGCAATCTCCTAGGGTGTGGCTTGCTCTGAGATGTCCTCGACTGTCTTCAAAACAGTGGATTGCGCAAGGTCCTTCCAGTTGCTCTTTAGATGTGAGTTTACTGGAGCCGGTGTGCCTTCTTCTCCTCGAGAGTTGGAAGATCTGCGATTGGTCTTCCGCTCGGCTATGGAATCTTGGGTCAAGTTCTATCCTGTCGCTGAGTGATTGGCTTCGGATGAAGTTGGAAACTTCATCTGGCCTTCGAACTGGGTTGTTGTACTCTTCGGTCTGGGTTTCGGAGTCGCTGTCTTAGCGTGTGGTGGGAGTCCGGGCGGCGGCGGATCGTCGACTGATGGGCGATTCTTCGGCCGCGCGCCGCGACTCTTCGAGTGGAGTTCCCGAGTAGGGTCCTCGTGTTTGTCTTCTGGGTCGTCGAGTTCTTTTCCGTCGCCGATGGATCTGACAGTCGTCGGGGTGCTGGACTTGGCTCGTCTGCAGGTTAGATGATCTTGACGAGATGATGGAGATGCTTGTGGTGATCTTGAATTCCTCGAGCGGGCTAGATCTGGTTCTAGTCCTCGAGTCTTGATCTGCTGAGGGCGGGACCGCCGAGATCGTGATTCCAACCTGTGTAGTTCCCATAGACGGCGCCAATTGACGGGGATCAACCCCGGAAAATCCCATGGCCAGGGACCCTGGGTTAGTCATAGAGGAGGCATAGGTTGGACGATACTCTTCGGCTAACAGGAGAAGCACTTCCTGCTCGATATTATTGCGTGAGGGGGCGATTACAGTGGAGGCCAAGGCGAGTTCTCGCAAGGCTAGATGAGTAGATGCGTATTGTGTTGTCCTGGACGTCTCCCGCTCGCAGCCTTTATGTACTAGGCTAGGTCTCGGGGAGTCCGTACTAGGTTACAGGGATGGTTTCCTAGTTCTAGTCTTTGCCTTGTACGCCAAGTTGCACCTTCCATGTTAGTCGCGGACTCCTACGTCGGTGCCTGGTTGGGCCAATCGTGGGCTTGTCGTAGCTTCCCAGTGGGCCTTCTGTCTTCATACGCACCAGGTAGCCTTACATGCAGGAGTCGTTGGGTCACTTATGGCTTCTCGCCCTTCCTTGGTTACCCCAAGTGGAAGGTGGAGATGTAGCGCAGCAGCAAGTTTCCCTCGGTGAAGATACCAAGGTTTGTCTCTAGTAGGACTCCGGAGATGATAAGTAGGTGTCAGCGGCGCAACTGACGTGGACCTGCACACATACACAGATAACTTTGTTCCCAACGAAGTTCAGAGAGGTTGTCAATCTCTCCGGTCTTGTTGTTCACAAAGGATAAAACACAAGGGATAATGATAGCAAGTAAAAGCAGTAAGGTAAATATAGCGTGGAAATAATAATAAGGATATGGACCGGGATACGTTATGTTCGCTAGTGATGTCTCTCTCCCAAAAGACGATAAAACTGCTATGCGAGGTAAACAAATTACAGAAGGGCAATTGACAGGATTATGAACGCACCGCAACGCTAACTATGCTACAAAAGAAAGGAAGAGGCTCAAAAGCACGGGCAGTACGCCAAAATAAGTAGACCGTAATCCAACTGCATCTACTACTAATCATCCACCTTGAGATATCTATCCAGAACATCTCGCTGGTATTAAGTTGCGAGCCCCACCCAAAGAGTAAACCCAAAGCAACAGACAACTGCAATAAAAAGAACTTTGCGTAAAGTAAACAATCCTTGTAACCGCGGTTACAAGCACCGTTGTTTTCCCCCTTGTGGCAACAGCACATCCCCTAGACTCATGTTTCTGTCACTCAAGCGTGTCATCGGGGGGCATGAACCCACAATCTAGCACAACGTTCCCTCTTGAAGTCACTACCTACTACTTGGCCAAAGCAACAAACAACAACGGAGAACATGCAAGAATTACTTAGGAACAAAAATATAAGAGATAAAAACCAAATATATTACTCTATCACAATCTGAACATAATCTCATAATCCATCAGATCCCATCAAACTCAACATAGCAATAGCAGAAATATTACAAAGGTGCCTCGATCATGTAGGGCAGCTCACGAGGTCTAAACAATGAAGATCAAAGAGGGGAGGAGAACATCACATAGCTACTGATCACGGACCCATGGTCCAAGGAAAACTACTCACGAGACATCCGGGGAGCATCCATGGTGGAGAGGAGACTCCCGGAGGTCAATCCTCCCTCCGGCAGCGTGCCGGGAAGAGGTCTTCTGGTGCTCCCGATCTCGGAAGCGCGGCGGCGGCGGAACAGAGGCGAGTTTGTGAAATAGGGTTCTGTCCTCGGAATTTCCCCGTGACGGAGAATAAATAGGAGAACGGGGGCAGCCAGAGGTGAACCAGGGGCCCCAGGCGCCCCCCCTGGCGCGGCCAGGGGTGGGGCCGCGCCGGGTGGCCGCCTGGGGCCCCCTGGCTCCCCTCTGGCCCCTCCCGGGCTCTTCTCGAAGCTTCCTGTACGCTGATTTTTCCTGTATTTTTCCCGGATTTTTTCTGGCACTTTTTATATGGGGGAAAACTGAAATAGAAAAACAGCAGAAAACAGGAACTGGCACTGGGGTGCACTGAGTTAATAGGTTAGTCCAAATATGATCAAAAGTGTATGAAAGTGTATCTAGATCATAGAAATATCACACAAAACAAGCATGGAGCAAGCAAGCACAAAGTGCCCCTTTTTCTCTTTTTATTTCTTTTTCTCTTTTTTCTATTTTTTTTTGTATTTTTTGTGGCCTCAATGGCTCTTTCTATTTAACTCTCAGATGTCCTCTTTGGGATCTTTTATTGTGTCCACTTTTGGATCTTTTCCTCACTTAAGGGCAACACTCTATTTTACAAGAAGGTAAAGGAGATCTTTCACACTTTACAAGGTACTCAAAATCATAAAGAAGATGTAACTATCATGATGTATGCAATGTATGTCGCTGCGAGTGTAGCAGGAACATGTATGACATGAAGATCAAGTCATGAAGAGGTGGATGTTGCATGACAATGTAACTCGGAAAGGCTATGGAAATGCCTTGATAGGTAGGTATGGTGGCTGTTTTGAGGAAAGATATAAGGAGGCTTATGATGACAGAGCGTATCATGCCAAGGGTTTGGAAGTACCGGTGAAGGTGGACACCAACTCTCCGAGTGATAAGAAGGCAATGCACGACACGAGAGAGGCTAGCAAAATAAGGGAAGGTGGAAGTGTCAACTTTCAATACTTACATTAGTCCGAAGAACTCATGCACTTATTATCGGTAACTCTCAATCTAATGAGGAGGTTCACAAAGAGACAAGTACCCCGAGGAGGAGTGTATGGGGGTTTGGTTATCCTTGCGCATCCTCGACTCATGGTACGTGAGTGTACTCTAATATTCGACCCCTCAGAAGAGTAGTGATCCATCTAGTAGCTAGAGTTCTCAACTAGTTTTGTAGGTTTTTAAAATACACACGGACGTCCCAAAATACGACACCTATCACTAATAGGCAAGAGCTCTTGACACCAAAAGTTCAAACATTACTCACATCAATACCTCAAAACCATTGCAAGCTACTACTAAAATTAAATAGCAACCTCAATCACCTACTTTCAAGACAAGACACAACTCAGTGCAACAACCAACTCTCTTTAACAAGATAAACATGAAAACTAAAAAGAGTTCCAGCAACAAACTAAACAAAAGCCAAGGCTCTTGCTAAAGACAAACTAAAACTAAAACTAAACATGGCAGTATCTATGAAAAGATAAAGAACACACAACAGCAAAAAGATAAGCAGGAAAAATCCTATGATGTGTTCTAAATTTTGAAAGTGGAGCGTGTTTCTCTCCCACACAAAGTAAGAAGGGATCTAACTTGTTATGAACAGCAAGCAAAGCTAAAGAAAACTAAAAACAAAACCTAAGAGCGAGACGCTCCAAGCATAGCACATAACGCATGAAGTGATAAAAATATAGTGAGACGAAGGACGAACTGATGATTGTTGATGGAGAAGGGGATGCACGGGGGCATCCCCAAGCTTAGACGCTTGAGTCTCCTTGAATATTTATTGGGGATGCATGGGGGAATCCCCAAGCTTGAGCTCTTGACACTCCCGGATCTTCTTTCATCATCTTCCAACGCACACTTGAAAACTCCCTTCATACATAACCCATCATAAGCTGATTAGAGAGGTTAGTACCCTTAAAAAAATAATTTTTCCCACTGGATATAAAGATAATCTTGAAGAGCTGCTGTTTCTCAAGAGTTCCAAAAAGTTTTTTCAAATAAAAAGCAAGCTTAAGGTTTGCAAAAGTTAGGAGAGAAAAAACGTGGCAGAATCTGTGAAAAACAGAACATAAGATAGTAAAGAATTTTTTAGGGGCACTTCTGCAACTCAAATCAAAAAACTCAGAACATACGGAAGTTTCATAATTGTATAGATCATACTGTGTAAAAAATTCAGCTCAAAAAGATGAACTGGCATTTTTCTGGAATTTTTTTGGTCACGAGGACAGAATCTGTTTTCTGGACAGCATGTCACAACTTTTACTTCCCTTGCCGTAAGAGGCTATAACTTGACACAAAGTTGAAAAAGAAAGATACAATGATGTTGCTACAGTAGTAAAAATCATCAAGACACAACAAAAGCAAAAATAAAAACCTAAATTTGTTGCGGGCTGCCTCCCGAAAGCGCTTTCTTTTATGCCTTTAAGCTAGGCATGATGATCATAGAAGATGCTCTCACTAGAATAAGAATTTTGAAGCAAAAGAGAGCATCAAGAAGCAAATATGAAACACATTTAAGCCTAACCCACTTCCTATGCATGGGCATCCTGTAAGAAAATAAATCAAAGAAGCACAAAGTGACATGCATAGGAAGGTGGAAAAAGAACAACTTCAAAACTTTCAACATGAAGAGAGGTGTTTTAGTAACATGAGAGTTTCTATAACCAAACTTTCCTCTCTCAAAATAATTTTCAGTAACATCATGAACAATATCAAGAATATAACTATCACATAAATCATATTGTTCATGACCTACAAGCACACATGTATAGTTTTCAACACGGTCTTTAGGATCATAAAATAAATGCAACCCATCACATTGAGTTTTGATAAGAGAAAAATTATCCGGAGTTGGAGATTTCAAAAGGATAATATAACACTCAAGTGTGGGTGCAATAGCAAAAATTTCATGCTTAACATGAGGAACTATAGAAAGTTCATTTCCGTAAGCGTCATCCATAGTGGCATCACGGCCATAAGCATAGAAGGCATCAACTTCATCAAAAAGGTATATTTCAAAAGAATCCATGGGATCATAACACTCATATAAGTTAAGAGTCAAAGAGTTACTCTCATTAGAAGGTAGACGTGGATGGCTCCATTCTTCCTCCTTTTGTTCGTCACTCTCCTCCTCTTTTTAATCCAAGGAGCTTTCAGGTTCAGCAATTTCTTCTTCCATAGAGTCCTGCAAATCATTAGTCTCTTCCTTTGGGGGAGAGATTCTCTCAAGATGATCAGTAATATAATAATTTGCATCGTAATTTTCCAAACAATAGTTAAGTATAGCAAGACTCTCAAATTTTTAAGGGGCATCATTAATATTTCTAGGAATAGAAGTAATTTCATAGGCACCCTTATAAGCAACAAATTCTTCTATTGGCTCTGCATCATAAAAATCATAGTTTCTCTTAGAATAGGAAGCTAAGGTTTCATCATCATTGTACTCACATTGGAAAGCAAGGTGTTTCTACCTCATAAAGCAACAAGATTCATCCCTGCAGAAAGATATATTATATATTGAGCACAAGTTTCTAGCATACTCATATAAATGATTTATTTGTTTCCATAAGTGTATCCCCTTTTGAGACAAGCGGTGTTCCTTGTACCACTTTTGTTGATCCTCTGTGAATCCTCCATGCCAATAAGATCTGGTTTCAAAGAAGTTAGACATTGATTGGCAAGTAAGGAACTAGACATAATATTATTATTATTTTTGATTTTTGATAAAGGACACAAAATTAAAAACTGAAAGGTAAACTAACAAGACTAAAAAACAAGGGTAAAGGGTAGTGTGCAACTCCCCTATCTTAGCACTCGGAGTCCCCGACAACGGCGCCAGAAATTCGCTTGATGGCTTCTCGCCCTTCGTTGGTTACCCCAAGTGGAAGGTGGAGATGTAGCGCAACAACAAGTTTCCCTCGGTGAAGATACCAAGGTTTGTCTCCAGTAGGATTCCTGAGATGATAAGTAGGTGTCAGCGGCGCAACTGACGTGGACCTGCACACAGACACAGATAACTTTGTTCCCAACGAAGTTCAGAGAGGTTGTCAATCTCTCGGGTCTTGTTGTTCACAAAGGATAAAACACCAGGGATAATGATAGCAAGTAAAAGCAGTAAGGTAAATATAGCGTGGAAATAATAATAAGGATATGGACCGGGATACGTTATGTTCGCTAGTGATGTCTCTCTCCCAAAAGACGATAAAACTGCTATGCGAGGTAAACAAATTACAGAAGGGCAATTGACAGGATTATGAACGCACCGCAACGCTAACTATGCTACAAAAGAAAGGAAGAGGCTCAAAAGCACGGGCAGTACGCCAAAATAAGTAGACCGTAATCCAACTGCATCTACTATTAATCATCCACCTTGAGATATCTATCCAGAACATCTCGCTGGTATTAAGTTGCGAGCCCCACCCAAAGTGTAAACCCAAAGCAACAGACAATTGCAATAAAAAGAACTTTGCGTAAAGTAAACAATCCTTGTAACCGCGGTTACAAGCACCGTTGTTTTCCCCCTTGTGGCAACAGCACACCCCCTAGACTCATGTTTCTGTCACTCAAGCGTGTCATCGGGGGGCATGAACCCACAATCTAGCACAACGTTCCCTCTTGAAGTCACTACCTACTACTTGGCCAAAGAAACAAACAACAACGGAGAACATGCAAGAATTACTTAGGAACAAAAATATAAGAGATAAAAACCAAATATATTACTCTATCACAATCTGAACATAATCTCATAATCCATCAGATCCCATCAAACTCAACATAGCAATAGCAGAAATATTACAAAGGTGCCTCGATCATGTAGGGCAGCTCACGAGGTCTAAACAATGAAGATCAAAGAGGGGAGGAGAACATCACATAGCTACTGATCACGGACCCATGGTCCAAGGAAAACTACTCACGAGACATCCGGGGAGCATCCATGGTGGAGAGGAGACTCCCGGAGGTCAATCCTCCCTCCGGCAGGGTGCCGGGAAGAGGTCTTCTGGTGCTCCTGATCTCGGAAGCGCGACGGCGGTGGAACAGAGGCGAGTTTGCGAAATAGGGTTCTCTCTTCGGAGTTTCCCCGTGAAGGAGAATAAATAGGAGAAGGGGGGCATCCAGAGGTGGACCAGGGGCCCCAGGCGCCCCCCTGGCGCGGCCAGGGGTGGGGCCGCGCCGGGTGGCCTCCTGGGCCCCCCCTGGCTCCCCTCTGGCCCCTCCCGGGCTCTTCTCGAAGCTTCCTGTACGCTGATTTTTCCTGTATTTTTCCCGGAATTTTTCTGGTACTTTTTATATGGGGGAAAACTGAAATTGAAAAACAGCAGAAAACAGGAACTGGCACTGGGGTGCACTGAGTTAATAGGTTAGTCCGAATATGATCAAAAGTGTATGAAAGTGTATCTAGATCATAGCAATATCACACAAAACATGCATGGAGCAAGCAGAAATTATAGATACGTTTTGGACGTATCAGTCACCCCCTCGTCACCGACTCAGAGCGGCTACGCATCCTGTGAGTCATTGGACTCCCTTTACTGAGGCCGTCTTCTGAAGAGTCATGACAGCGTTGATTTTCTCTGGGTTTGCCTCGATACCTCTCTCTGATACTATGTATCCAAGGAGTTTACCTGCAGGTACCCCAAAGGTGCATTTGGCTGGGTTTAACTTCATCTGGTACTTGCGCAAATTTTTTAAGGTTTCCGTCAAGTCACTGATGAGTGACTCGGCCAATTGGGACTTGACCACTATATCATCCACATAAGCATGCACGTTGTGCCCAATCTGCTCTTTGAGGCAACTCTGCACTGTTCACTTATATATGTGGCTCCCGCATTCTTAAGGCCAAAGGGCATAGAAGTGTAACAGTAGAGCCCGAAGGGGGTGATGAAAGCTGTTTTTTCTTGATCTTCAAGGGCCATCTTGATCTGGTGATAACCAGAGTAGGCGTCAAGGAAACATAGGAGCTCACATCCCCCAGTCGAGTCTATGATCTGGTCAATACGAGGCAGTGCGAAGGGATCCTTCGGGCAGGCCTTGTTTAAGTCTGTGTAGTCAATGCACATGCGCCAGGTCCCATTCTTTTTCAAAACAAGGATCGGGTTTGCGAGCCATTCTGGATAGAATACTTCCATGATGAACCCGGCGGCAAGGAGCCGGGCTATCTCTTCCCCAATAGCGTTTCTCCTCTCGTTGTTGAAACGGCGAAGGAATTGCTTGACCGACTTCAGCTTTGGATCTATATTTAGGTGGTGCTCAGCGAGTTTCCTCGGGACACCTGGCATATCAGAGGGTTTCCAGGCGAAGATGTCCCGATTCTCATGGAGGAACTCGATGAGCACGCTTTCCTATTTATCAGATAACTCTGTCCCGACGATGAACTGCTGAGAAGATTCACCAGGGACAAAGTCGACTTTCTTCGTATCCTGAGCCGGTTGGAACTTGGGGTTGTTGTCGGGAGTCGGTTTCTTCAGGATTGTGGGGTCTGCCGGGTCTACCTTTTCTTGGTATACTGAGAAGTCTTCTTTAGCGCGTGTCGACTCGGCGAATTTGACGTGTTGTTCGTCGCATTCCACTGCCCTGGTCCGACTTACATCGACGGTGATTGGGCCTTTAGGACCCGGCATTTTTAGTTTCAGGTACACATAGCATGGCCGAGCCATGAATTTGGCGTAAGCCGGTCTGCCCAAAATGGCGTGATATGGGCTCTCGAGTTTTACCACTTCAAAGGGTATGAGCTCGGAGCGGAAATTTTCAGCGATTCCAAAAGCCGTCTCTAGGTGAATTTTGCCTATCGGGCGTGCCGACTTCCCTGGGACTATTCCATGGAAAACGGTGTTGGAGGGTTGCAGCTGTTTTTGGGTCAGCCCCATCCGGCGAAAGGTTTCGTAGTAAAGGATGTTGATGATGCTTCCTCCATCCATGAGCACTTTGTCAAGTGTATATCCTCCAATTTGTGGAGAGACTACTAGAGCCAGGCCCCCGGGTTATCTACCACCGGGGGGTGGTCGTCCCTTGTCCAGGTGATTGGCTGTTGATAACCCTCAAATCTAGGGGATCGAGATAGTCTTCGCGGGCAAGATAACCCAATTTATTGATTCAACACTTGGGGACACAAAGAATACGTACAGGCTTTGACAATTGAGTTTTCAATTCAACCGCACCTGAAATAAACACTTACTTGCAGAAAGGTATTAGTAGCAACTGTGGTACGGTGGTAGTAGTGGTGGTGATAATAGTGGTGATGGGGGTGGTGACACAACAAAAGTAAAACAACAAAAGTAAACAACTAGTAACCGGCAGGAAAGAAAACATTGTAGGCTAGGGAGATGGATGGTTGGGCGCTGCTTGGATGAGAACAAACATGTAATAGATTCTAACACGGGCAGGGCTCACAGAAAAGAAAGGATCATCTAGGCAAATATCAAACATCAGGCGTGTATCCCAGGGTAGTTGTACGTGCTTGCAATAAGAACTTTGCACAACATCTTTTGTCCTACCCTCCCGCTACAAACGGGGCCAAAAGGAACTTAGGGAGATTAAGGTACTCCTGTCAAAGAGCACAGGAACAAAGCATTAACACTTCATGGATACACGGAATCCTCAAATTATAGTCCATCCCCTTTGGTGTCCCAAGCTGTCACCATTGGGATCGCCGGTTCCGGACTATAATAGGTGCATACAACTCATAGATAGGATCAAGAACACCACAAACTCAAGAAACAAAAGGGTGATCAGATTTGAAATCATGGCACTCGGGCCGAAAGTGACAAGCATTAAGAGCAACAAGTTGTAACAGAGACGATAAACACCAAGTAGATGATAGGCAACATGCCCCCAACAATCTGATTGAACTATTACATGATCTAACTCATCCAATCCCTACCGTCCCCTTTGCCTACAGCAGGGAATTACTCACACATGAGAGAGGAAGTCATGGAGGGGTGATGGAGAGGCGATGATGATGACGATGGCGATGATTTCCCCTCACCGGAGGCCAAAGCAGCCTCCAGATTAACTCTCCCGGAGAAGAACAGAGGGTTGCGGCGGCTCCGCGACGTAGATTGGAAAAGCGACTTCTATTCTGGGGTTTCTGCGTCGGGAGAATAAATAGGGCCAAAGTAGGGCACTGGGGGACGTGGGACCAAGCCAGGAGGGCAGGTGGCGCGGCCAGGGGCTGGGCCACGCCAGGAACCCTCCTGGCTGCCCCCTGGCTGCCCTGTGGCCCCCCTTTGGACTTGCGGAAGCTTCCGGAACACTGATTTATTTTATATATTTTTTGGGATTTTTCCAGCGTACCTAAATATCCAGAAACCTGCACAAAAGAAAACAACACTGGTAGCTCTGCTGAAAACAGCGTCAGTCCGGGTTAGTTTCGTTCAAATCATGCAAGAATGAAGCCAAAACAATAGCAAAAGTGTTTGGAAAAGTAGATACCTTTGAGACGTATCAGCTGTTCTCACCAATTAAGCCACCTGGGCCAAGCCGGCTCCGAAGTCACAGCCACGGCGGCTCTCCGTTGCAGCTTCCTATCCCTCCTGCAACTGCTAGTGGTGAAAACGTGATATGTTGCATGGTCATGGAGCTGTTTTGGGTTTACTTGGAATCCAGCGAGCCCTGATTGATTTTGCTGGGCCCCTCCTCCGGGTCCTTGGTGTTGAGGCATGGTGCCGGTTCCTTGGTAGCTAGGGTTCTGGTTGTTGTCGTTTTGGCCGGCTCCCCCACCTGAGCCGGGAGGTCCATGGTTCCCTCGTCGTGCAAACTCTTTCATGAAATTGCAATCTTCCCAAGTGTGGTTGGCTGGGCGACCGGATTTGCTATGGGTCGGGCAAGGACTCTTCATAGTTGCTTCAAAGTTGTTCGGGCGAAAATTTCCTTCCGGCTTGCGGTAGTTATTGCCCCCTGCTTCTGTCTTTAGGAGCCGACATTTGTGTTGGCTACCAAGTCAGGAGTAGTCTGATCAAGTCGTCTCTTGGTTTGCTGATTCTGATTCTGGGATATTTTGCCGCCATTTTTGTTCTGACCGGCTTTATCCTGTTGAGGCTCAGTGTCTTTGGTTTTGTCAGACTCGGCATATTTGATGACTGCGTTCATGAGCTCTCCTATATCCTTGACCGTCCTCTTGAGTCGGCCAAGTTTGTGCACTAGGGGTTCGAACTTGCAGTTCCTTTCTAAGACGTTGACGGCTGTTTGGCCAGTGATGGTGTCCGAGGAGTGGATTATTTCTGCAACCCGTCGTGCCCATCTCAGGGTCGACTCTCCTTCCTTCTGGACACAATGCTCCAAGTCGACGATTGTGGTAGCTCGCCGGGAGGTGCCTTGGAAGTTCTGGATAAACTTTTCCTTGAGATCCGTCCAGGAGGTGACGGAATTCTCCGGGAGGTTTTTGAACCATGTGCGAGCCGGCCCTTCCAACATCATTGTGAGGTAACGGGCACAAACTCCTTCGCTAGCTTGTAACATGTCCATGGCTAGGTCATAAATTTCGATCCAAGCTGTCGGGTCCATGTCAGCAGTATAGTTTGCGATCTTACGTGGGCCCTTGAAATCTGATGGCAAACGTGTATTTCGGAGAGCCGGCACCAGGCATCGGTTGCCCACGGATCTGCTGATGAACTCGACGTCTTGATCTTGGGGTGGAAGTTGGACCATCTGCTTGACCCGGTGTTCAGGATGGAAGCTGGATGGTATGTCTTGGATCCTATCGCCCCCGGCGGGTTTGGCGGCGGAGCCCGACGCTGGCGATGGCTGCTCGAGCCGGCTGGAGCCGGTGAATCTTCTTGCTGGATCATACTTTGATATGGGGTTTCATGTAAGTACTGGAATCCCTGTGAGTACTGAGCCTGCTGTGTGATTGCGGTTTTGAGCAGATTGATTTCCCCTCGAGTAGCCTGGTCTACCGGAGTGTCTCCGTGCACGGGCACGCTGGCGAGGTACCATGTCGCTGCCACCACGTTTGCCATGGGATTATTGAAATGATTCGGGGGTGTATGGAACCGCTCCTGTCGTGGCGAAGGGACATGTTGCCTTGGTGGCGTGTACCCTGGGGGAGTCGACTGATTCATATCCTGAAATAGCCTCTGGGACGGGAGGTCAGCAGGGATCCGGCTAGTGGGTCATGCGGGTCGTGCGTTGGCGAGACTTAGTTTCTGAGATTCTATCAATTCCGACTCGTGTCGCAAGCGCCTGGTTTCTTGGGCGAGTTGGGTTTCTCTCTCCACCATTTTTTGCATTCTGGGAGTTAATTTCCCTCCGAATGTCATCACCTGGGCTTTGAGTCCGTTGACCCTTGTTCTCCATGCTTGATGGTTTTCAGTAGTCATCGGCGCAGCTAAGGCTTCATCCAAGGCGTTTAGGGCATCTGAGAGGACTTCTGCTCATGTAAGAACTTCTGGCTATTCCCTATCTGGATTAGGGGCCATGTTTTGAGTGATCTCCACATTCCGGTTTTGTGCTGCACCTTGAGCGGATTGGCTTCCTTGCTCTTCGGTACCCGCCATGAACACTGTCACGCAATATGGAGGCTCGTACTGCAGAAAATCGGGGTCGTATTCAGCTGTTCTCGCGCCAAGTCTGTTGCTCCCGGCGGATCGGATGGAGCCGGTATCTGAGAAGCTTGTTTCACTGGGGTGTGAGTCAGCATCAGATGTTTCTTCTGTGGTGTTGGGCGTCAGAGGCTCGACAGAGTGCGCCGACTCCGGAGACCCAGCGATGAACCCGACGAAGGTGTGCCTTGAGCCGGCATGTCGCCGACTCAAGGTCTCCAGGGGGACTTCAGGATCCGGCTCTGGCTCAGATCCATCTGTCTTCCCAATGAAGATATGAATAGATCCGATCGGGACCCGATAACCAGATTCGACGGAATCAGCATCAGGGCCCCAAGTCGAGTCGTCGATGCAGAGCTTGCCATGCCAGCTCCTGGTGATTCGTCCCGTTACGAATCCTTCCATGTCTTGTAGAGCTCCCCCTAGAATCTCAACGCCTGCGAGCGCAGGCCCCATGGTGGGCGCCAACTGTCTTGGGAAAGTCATGGCAGATGTCCGTAGAGTCGGACTTATCATGGGACCTTTTTTGCGAGGCGAATTCAAGGAGAGAGTCGACATAGACACAGGACTCGGCGATTTACCCAGGTTTGGCCCCGTCGATGCGGTAAAGACCTACTCCTGCTTTTTGACTATAGGGGATCGACTCCTTAATAGGAAGAGTCGATCGTATCGATTACAGTGATGGTGTTTTGCAACCTTAGTCTCGTGGAGATCTAGGTTATAGCGCGAGTTGTCTAATCCTGGCTTGAGGTAAGTTCTGGCTCTGGCTCCCGTGGACCTCGGCTTATAAAGGTGTCGGGTCCTGGGATTCCTAGAGTCCGACTCCTACATGATGTGGAGTTCTATTCTACTTTACATGTTTTCTACGTGCTATACAAGGTAAGTCGAATTCCTTCTAGGGCTTCAATATTCACGCTTGGCACGTCAGACTCCTGGTCGGGTCTTCTTTGTGGGCCTTCATATATAAGCCGGCCCAGAGGTTTCTAATGCCGGGTCTATGGGCCTGATCCATCCTCCCGACAGATGCCCCCGTGCATCCCCTTCTCTATCAACAATCATCAGTTCGTCCTTCGTCTCACTATATTTTTATCACTTCATGCGTTATGTGCTATGCTTGGAGCGTCTCGCTCTTAGGTTTTATTTTTAGTTTTCTTCAGCTTTGCTTGCTGTCATAACAATTTATACCCCGTCTTACTTTGTGTGGGAGAGAAACACGCTTCACTTTCAAAATCTAGAACACATCTAAGATTTTTCATGCCTATCTTTTTGTTGTTGTGTGTTCTTTATCTTTTCGTAGCTACTGCGATGTTTAGTTTTAGTCTTAGTTTGTCTTTAGCAAGAGCCTTGGCTTTTTTCTAGTTTGTTGCTGGAACTCTCTTTAGTTTTCATGTTTATCTTGTAAAGAGAGTTGGTTGTTGCACTGAGTTGTGTCGTCTTGAAAGTAGGTAATTGAGGTTGCTATTTAATTTTATTAGTAACTTGCAATAGTTTTGAGGCATTGATGTGAGTAATTTTTGAAATTTTGGTATCAAGAGTTCTATCCTATTAGTGATAGGTGTCGTATTTTGGGCAATTCGTGTTTATTTTCAAAACCTACAAAACTAGTTGAGAACTCTAGCTACTAGATGGATCGCTGATGACCCTCAACTGTAGGGGATCGATTGTAGTGTTCACGCATGTAAGTTAACCCAATTTATTGATTCGACACAAGGGGACACAAAGAGTATTTATAAGCTTTGACAGTTGAGTTGTCAATTCAACCGCACCTGAAATATGCTTGCTTGCAACAAAGTATTAATAGCAACTGTGATATGATAGCGATAATGATAACAACAAAAGTAAACTAGTAGTACCTAGCAGGATTAAAGCATTGTAGGCTAGGGAGATGGATGGTTGGGCGCTGCATGAATAAGAATGAACATGTAATAGATTCTAACACGGGGCAAGGCACACATACAAGTAATGATCATCTAGGCAAAATATCAAACATTAGGCATGTATCCCGTAGGTAGTTGTGCGTGCTTGCAATAAGAAGTTGCACAACATCTTTTGTCCTACCATCCCGCTACGAACGGGGCCAAAAGGAACTTATGGAGATTAAGGTGCTCCTGTCAAAGAGCACCGGAACAAACCAATAAACTCAATGGATACATGGAATCCTCAAATTATGGACCATCCCCTTTGGTGTCCCAAGCTGTCACCTTTGGGATCGCCGGTTCCGGACCATAATAGGTGCATACAAGTCATAGATAGGATCTTGAACATAGATAAACTCATGAAAACATAAGTGGTTGAGATCTGAAAACATAGCACTCGGGCCCAAAGTGACAAGCATTAAGAACAACAAGTTGTAGCAAAGATGATAAACACCAAAGTAGATGAAAGGCAACATGCCCCCAACAATCTGACGAACTATTACATGATCAATCTCATCCAATCCCTACCATCCCCTTTGCCTACAGCAGGGAATTACTCACACATGTGAAGATAAGTCATGGAGGAAGGATGGAGTGGTGATGATGATGACGATGGCAACGATCTCCCCTCTCCGGAGGCCAAATCAGCCTCCAGATTAGCCCTCCTAAGGAAGAACAGAGGTTGGCGGCGGCTCCGCGACGGGTTCTGGAAAAGTGGCTTCTGTTTCGGAGTTTCCCTGTCATAGGAATAAATAGGAGCCAAAGTAGGGCACCAGGGGAGGGGGAGTCGCCCAGGAGGCCTCCCGGCGCGGCCCCACCCCTGGCCGCGCCAGGGGGGCGCCTGGGGCCCCCTTGGGTGCCCTCTGGCCCATCTTCTGGCTCCGGGCTCCTTCAGGTGCGTGGATTTTTTGGTATTTTTCTGGAAATTTTCTGAGATGTCCAAAAATCCATTTTCCTGCGCACAATAAAACCATACAGGCGGCTCTACTGAGAACAACGTTTGTTCGGGTTAGTTTAGTTCAAATCATGCAAGAATGAGGGCAAAACAATAGCAAAAGTGTTTGGAAAAGTAGATACATTTGAGACGTATCAACTCCCCCAAGCTTAGCCTATTGCTTGTCCTCAAGCAATTCAGTTCAACGAACTGGACGCGACAAAGAAAACTTTGACAAACTCTTTTGCTTCATAAGATGTATATAAGCCGGTACTACGAAAAAGAGTTTAGCAAGTATCAAAACAATGCTATGAGGACAATGCATGAAGCAATCCTTCTTTCAAGTGATCAATCACAAACAGTCTAAAGTGAATAATATGCTGCTGAAAATCAAGACAAGATCACAATGCACATAGCCTGAACATATCAGAGTGGTATCTCGCTAGCCTCCATGAGTGAAGCAAAACATAAAGGCAGAAACTCCTCCGGAGTTTTAATGGAGACTAGAACTAAGATTTCAGACTAGCCATATAACAAGCATGCAGAAGGCAATGTAATACAATGGGACAATGCATGTTACACTAAGAATGTCAATTATGCTCTCAATAGTTGGTGCTTTGAAAAAAGAAGGCGAGACTCTCGAACCATGGATTTTTTATGGCAAGATTGAAAACCCGTGAAAGGAAGCAAAGACTAAACATGTGCCAGAGCTCTTGGTTTTGAAAACAGAGATAAAATTCTTTTGAGATGTGCAACTTTCCAGTGAACGGTGAACGGTAAAGGTCTCTCAATATCTCCCATGCCAACCATATTAATGCTTTTTTCTTACACATGTTCCCTTATCCATAAATCCTTTGATGGTCTACGGAACCTTTTATTTTGCCTCATATATGGAAGGAGGGTATCGTTCCATTTATCATAAGCAGCATTTGGTCCATTTCATTCCATCATCAAGTATGGGGGAGGTGTAATTCTCATTTTTTTATTGACTAGTTAAAAATTCCTTCAAAATATTTTTGGCATGGTAGATACTGATTTTCCCTCACCGCACCATTAGCTTGTACGGTTACAAAAGGGAAGCTTTTGAATAAATTTCGAGATGGCACAAGAAAGTCTAAGTTAGGAGTGGCCGGTAAATACCACATATATGAAGGTATGGTGGACTCAAGTGGAATAACTAGTTTGAAAAGGAGTTTGGATGCACAAGCAGAATTCCTTTTAGTGCGAGTGAAGGCTAGCAAACGACTGGGAAGCGACCAGCTGGAGAGCAATAATTGTCATAATCATGCACAGAGACAAAGCAACATTGAATCGGGCATGAAAGTGATATAAATATTCTGAAATAAAAAGGTCATCAAGGCATGATAGACATATCAGTCATAAACATGTGTGAACACGTGCCATGTCAATCCAAGAATTCTCCGACGGGAAATTCCACTTCAATATGCCAAACCATGAACAATGCAATGCATGTAAATCAATTCAACAACATATTATGCACCCTAGCTATTTGAGATCAGCCACAAAGAAAGAGCGAACACTGGGAAAGCATTGTAAACATAGCACTATGTCGCTACAATCTGTCTCTAGATCATAAGTACATGCATATGTACAAAAGTAGAAACAAGAAGAGTTCATACCGGTTTTCCTTGTTGCTTCCCTTCCGTCGATCTTCGTCACTACTGCCTTGTCACTTGCATGACCGAACGTGAGAAATATATAATCAAATGCCATCACGGACTAGAGCTGAACTCTGAAAACAAAGCAAACTAAAGAGAGAAAGGAAATATTTTTGGGTTTTTCAAAGTATAGCGAAATAAAAAGAACAGAGAAATCTTTTTGTTGTTTTTGAAAAATAGAAGAACAAAGAAGAACGGGCAAAAACTTCGAAAAGATCAAATCGAACAAAATAAAAACATATAATGCAATGGAAAGGTGAGAAGGGCACGTACTCCCCCAAGCTTAGGCTTTTGGCCTAAGTTGGTAGCAGCTACTGCCCCTAGGAGCCTCCTGCTCCGGGGTAGTGGTAAGTCCAAGGGTCGAATGAACCCTCCGGTGCGTACACCGAAGTCCTCGGGTCCTCCCATGAGGAAGGTCCTACGCTCCAAGCGGAAGAAGATCCCTCGCCATGCTCGGTGAAGGTCTCTCCCTGGAAAGGTGGGAACTCACCATGCTCCTCCTCGTCGGGCACAACCCCCTCCATGGGGTTAGGTAGCTGGTAATGAGCCATGAACTCATCGAACTGGATATAGTTGAAGGACCATCCGTTCCTGCGAGTGCTATCAAACAAAAGTGGTGCAGGTAGACGGATCTCACGAGTAATGGTCTTTTCAAACCTCAAAATATAATCAAGGCTACCAAACTAAAAAGTCATGGTAACAAACTTATGCCTCTTCATAGCTGCAAGATCGAGACTTGCGTATGAAAAGGGAACATCATCAGGATGCGGGGTGCACTCAAGAGACTCAAGGATAAGTGTGGCGTAAACACCACCAGATAAATCGCCCTTGTTACTGTTCGTAACAAGGCGCCGAGCAATTAAGGCACCCAAATTATACTCATTCTTACCAGAGAGGGCATTCGCATAAATAGCAAAATCTGGTGCAGAACCACTACTCGTGTTGTCATGAGCCAACACCCCTCTAGCAATATAATATGAAAAATACCTGAGGTGGGGAAACAAAATGCTGGAAATCTTCGTGCGCTGAATGTCGGTCTCCTCCTGGTAACAAAGGGAGTTGAAGAGGGTCCTCAACTCGGAAGGCTGAGAAATCATCTTCGCCGTATGACCAACATTCGGCACACCTATTGTATCACAAAACTGTGCCAAAGACATAGCTATGAGATCATTATAAAGTTTGAACTCGACGGTTCTAGCATCATGGTTATAACGAAAACTGCTAACAAAGCGGGAGCTAAGGTTTTTTTACTGTACCACATGGCATAATGTTAGCCGTGTCAAACCTGCATCGCCACAAAGGCCATAAAATTCCTCCTTAATTCCCGCAGTTGTAAGAAAATCATCGCACGAATACATCATTGCGCATGCTGGACTTGTGTCTTCCAACAACTCCAGGGGCACATGATCTTCATTATAGCTCACCCTAACTGCTGAGGGTGAAGCTGCAGCTCTAGTGACTCGATCGGAATGCTCGGGCTTTTTCTTCCCAAGCCACCCCTTTGCTTTTCCTAAGAAACTCATTTCTGAAATTTTTGAAAATTCATAAAAACAAGGATTTAAACAAAGTGAGTTGAGGCAAACTACTCTACTCACTTACCTAAGGCATAAACTTGCATCAAAAAGACACATGCATGCAAGCTCATCTAAACAGCACCAAGGACTACTAAATACTCACAAATGAAACCACCAATCAAAAATCTAATTGGAGGGGTGAAGGAGTTGCATACCAGGGAGTATTTGTCCAAAATCTCAGCTCAAATGGTTGGGTGTAGAGAGATATCGAAATTCTGGATGGAGGAGAGCAAGAACGCAAGTTCTAGGTGCAGAACTCGTGTTTTTGGAGAGAGAGAGAAGGGAGGAGGAAGAAGACTTACCTGGAGGTGGGACCTGTGGGCCTTAGGCGCCCTATGGGCGCGGCTAGGGGGCTGGCCGCGCCAGCTGGCCGCCTGGGCCACTGGTGGCCCCCCCTAGTCAGCCCAAGGTGCCTCTGGGTCACTCCCGGCATGGAAATTTTTAATATAATTTTTTTGGATTTTTTCTGAAAACTTCACTGTTGAAAATTTTCTGGACTTCAAAAAGCTGCGAGACTTTCTGAAAACTTGAAGCAGTGATTAGAATTGTGAAGTTTCAAAAACATATAAACTTGGTACAACAAGGAGAATAAAAGCTAAAGCAAATGAAAACATAACAAGCTCCACTTTTTGCCTATATAAAACATGCTCACTAGCAAGGTTGATCAAGTCTTACCAATGAACCGACGATATATAGAACAACAAGTCTCACCTCTTATGCAGTGATCATTGCACCCTCACTTTAATGGACATTTTCCCCACCATAATGGTTTTGTATTTGTGGTGCACGTGTAGAGGACAATCCCATTCTCCAATCTTCACAGTCTCGATATTCTCTATAGAGTTAAGGCCATGCCTTTTGTCGATCTTCTTTAGAAAATACACCGTGTGTTCTTTATCATCTACATTGAAGGTGACCTTTCCTTTATTGCAATAAATAATGGCACCTGCGGTGTTTAGAAAAGGTCTACCAAGAATAACGAACATGCTCCCATCCTCGAGCATGTCAAGCACGACAAAAATCAGTGAGAATCAAACAATTAGCAACTTCAACTGGAACATCCTCACAAATATCTATCGGGGCGGCTGTTGACTTGTCAGCCATCTGAAGAGATATATCTGTAGGGATTAACTTATCTAAACATATCTTTTATAAAGAGAAAAAGGCATAACACTCACCCCTGCTCCGAGATCACATAAGGCAGTCTTGACATAATTATTTTTTATGGAGCAAGGAATGGTGTCTTGATACGTCCAAAACGTATCTATAATTTCTTCTTGCTCCATGCATGTTTTGTGTGATATTGCTATGATCTAGATACACTTTCATACACTTTTGATCATATTTGGACTAACCTGTTAACTCAGTGCACCCCAGTGCCAGTTCCTTGTTTCTGCTGTTTTTCTATTTCAGTTTTCCCCCATATAAAAAGTGCCAGAAAAATTCCGGGAAAATACAGGAAAAATCAGCGTACAGGAAGCTTCGAGAAGAGCCCGGGAGGGGCCAGAGGGGAGCCAGGGCGGGCCCAGGAGACCACCCGGCGCGGCCCCACCCCTGGCCGCGCCAGGGGGCGCCTGGGGCCCCAGGTCCACCTCTGGCTGCCCCCCTTCTCCTATTTATTCTCCGTCACGGGGAAACTCCCAAAATAGAACCCTATTTCGCAAACTCGCCTCTGTTCCGCCGCCGCCGCGCTTCCGAGATCGGGAGCACCAGAAGACCTCTTCCCGGCACCCTGCCGGAGGGAGGATTGACCTCCGGGAGTCTCCTCTCCACCATGGATGCTCCCCGGATGTCTTGTGAGTAGTTTTCCTTGGACCATGGGTCCGTGATCAGTAGCTATGTGGTGTTCTCCTCCCCTCTTTGATCTTCATTGTCTAGACCTCGTGAGCTGCCCTACATGATCGAGGCACTTTTGTAATATTTCTGCTATTGCTATGTTGAGTTTGATAGGATCTGATGGATTATGAGATTATGTTCAGATTGTGATTGAGTAATATATTTGGTTCTTATCTCTTATATTTTTGTTCCTAAGTAATTCTTGCATGTTCTCCGTTGCTGTTTATTGCTTTGGCCAAGTAGTAGGTAGTGACTCCAAGAGGGAACGTTTTGCTCGATTGTGGGTTCATGCCCCCCGATGACACGCATGAGTGACAGAAACATGAGTCTAGGGGTTGTGACGTTGCCACAAGGGGGAAAACAACGGTGCTTGTAACCGCGGTTACAAGGATTGTTTACTTTACGCAAAGTTCTTTTTAATGCAGTTGTCTGTTGCTTTGGGTTTACACTTTGGGTGGGGCTCGCAACTTAATACCAGCGAGATGTTCTGGATAGATATCTCAAGGTGGATGATTAGTAGTAGATGCAGTTGGATTTCGGTCTACTTATTTTGGCGTACTGCCCATGCTTTTGAACCTCGTCCTTTCTTTTGTAGCATAGTTAGCATTGCGGTGCGTTCATAATCCTGTCAATTGTTTTTTTGTAATTTGTTTACCTCGCATAGCAATTTTATCGTCTTTTGGGAGAGAGACATCACTAGCGAACATCACGTGTCCCGGTCCATATCCTCATCACTGTTTACACGCCCATTTACTTTTCTGCTTTTACTTTTACTTGCTATCATTATCCCTTGCGTTTTATCCTTTGTGAACAACAAGACCGGAGAGATTGACAACCTCTCTGAACTTCATTGGGAACAAAGTTATCGTGTCTGTGTGCAGGTCCGCGTCAGTTGCGCCGGCTACACCTACTTATCATATCCGGAGTCCTACTGGAGACAAACCTTGGTATCTTCACCGAGGGAAATTTGCTGTTGTGCTAAATCACGCCTTCCACTTGGGGCTCACCAACGAAGGGCGGGAAATCACTATCATCATCTCGCACATCAAGCCAAATTGCTGGCGCCGTTGCTGGGGACTCCGAGTGCTAAGATAGGGGAGTTGCACACTACCCTTTACCTTTATTTTTTTTAGTCTTGTTAGTTTACCTTTCAGTTTTTATCTTTGTGTCCTTTATCAAAAATCAAAAAAAATATATATATAGTATGTCTATTTCCTTACTTGCCAATCAATGTCTAACTTCTTTGAAACTAGATCTTATTGGCATGGAGGATTCACCGAGGATCAACAAGAATATTACAAGGAATACCGCTTGTCTCAAAAAGGGATACACTTATGGAGACTCATACATCATGTTGGGGTTCGGGGCAGAAAACACAAATTTTTCATAACCTACGAGACCCATACCCAAGACCTATGCTATGGCGATATAAGTAACAGACAGAAATAGATCACATACCAGTATGTAGTCCGTTAAGCAGGAAATGTTCCCGCATGAACGTGGTTGGTGTAGTCGTACCGGCAATCCCCGATGCCGCGCAGATCCACGATGACTCCTGCAGCCACCCGATCCTTGTAGACCGATGACGGGATTACGTCCCCGTCGGAACGTTTTTCGATGAAGACCTCGCAATACGACCACGACGATGAAGTAGCACCACAAGTGTAGTGCCTCGCGGGATTATACACATACAGTATACCCGACGTCCCTCCGGGCTCTGAACCAGTAGAGCAGCGGAAAGAAGATGGATTCGGATCCCGATTCCAGCAGCACGACGGCGTGCGTATAGTGGAGAAATCCCAAACCAAGTGTAGACTCCAAACAAGGGGAGTCCACTCGAGGAAGGAGAAAGGAGGGAGAGAGAGATGAGAACTTATCTCAAAAATATCATGATTAAAAGGGCACCTCTACCCCTCCTTATATAGGCCAAGGAGGGGTGCCACCCCCCCTCCACTTCCGGGGGGGGGGAATAATCCCAAGGGGAGGGGGGTGCGCCATGAATAAAGGGGGTGGGCCCCTCTATGGCGCCATGGCCCATGGGGGAGGACTCCCTCTCCCCCTAATGGGCCCTATGAGGCCCATATGCCTTTTAATTCATTTTTAATTATATTTAAATATATTTTAATATTTAATTCAGATAATTAAATAATAAAACATTAATTAAATATTATTAAATATATTTTGAACCTTTTAAAATACCCGGAACAACTTCCGGCCTTCATCGGAACAATTCCGATCATCACCGGAACAATTCTGGTGTTCTCTCCAATTTCTCCGGTGATCCCGAATCAATCCTTACTGCGTCGAGTACCCTTAAGTGTAACACCCTACGGTCCGGGAAACAGTAGACATGATCGAGACAATTCTCATTTATCAATGACTAATCAATTGGATCTGGTTACAATCCTTGATAGCCCCTGCGCTTCCATCGAATGAACTTCAATCGCTGTTGGATCCGTTAACCGTGTGTCTATTCCCTTTGTCCTATGGTACTTTGCTTGTCCGAGGTTTGATCATCGGTATCCAATATACCTAGTTCGTCCTCGTTCTCAACAAACAAGTTTACTCGTTCCCGTGATATTACAACTCCGTGACCTAGTCACACGTTTGCAAACTTTATGATGTAACATCACCGAGTGGGCCCAGAGTACCTATCCGTCACACGGATGGACAAATCCCGCTTTGATCTATTTGCATACTCATCAACCATCTATTTTGGAATACCCAAAGTGCACCGTTATAGCCAGCATATTTCAGTCAGGCGGTGGGATACAAATCAAAGCATCCTAATAGACAGTAATTACGTATGATCATTACGGTCTAAGGATCTGGTCACTACGTTATAGTTATCGCAATGTCAAACTATGTGACTTGATCACATCGCAACACTTCTGGTGGGTGTATGTCCATCATATCATTATCCAATGATACGACTCCATTGTCAACAGACGCCATTGTCTCATGATCAGGAAACCTTGATCATCAATCGCCCAATGGACTAGTATACTAGGGTTTACTAGGGACCTGGTTGTTTGTATACCACACCTGTATTAATGTTTCCGCTGAATACAGTTATAGCATAGTATCAAATGTATTATGAACTAATGGAATATGCTCGATAAAACATATTTTATTTGCCTCTAGGGCACATTCCCAACAGTCTCCCACTTGCACTAGAGTACAAATAATCTAGTTGCATTTTCTCTGGATCATAACTCCTTATTGATCATGCTTGCCCGTGGAAGAGGTTGTATCAACGGTCTGGGTACCATTCAGAACCGTATGTCCTTTTGCAAATCATAATGTCACCTAATTTGACATTCCTTCATTATCCACTATAATGATGAGGTATATATATTTGGCGGTGAAGTGAGACTTCGTTTGCTGTGTCATAGCAATGACATCCGGTGGGTCACGCGGACTTTCCCATAGTCATGCACACTTGAAACTCACTCAATCAGAAGTCGAACTTCTTAAGCCATAATATAACTCCTGCTACTTCTAAAGCAGCCACATCAATGTAGATTCAATCCTTAGTGCATTGTATGCAACTTTGATGTCTAACCATGTTTCTTTCAACTTAGGCATTCATTAGTATGATATCTCAATTTTCTAGGTTGGTGTCAAAACTTGAACCAGCATAACATTTATGGTCAAGTCCACTATCCTTTACAAATTTGAGATGTATCCTCGGTTCTCTTCAGACACTGAAGGATAAACTTAACTCTTTGTTCAATGATTTACTCATAAATCATATCACAACATGTTCTTACTACTAAGAACTTGGGTCACATTACGTCGAGTACATAACTCTGGTTTTATATGAAAGAACCTATGACAAAGGCATAGAGGATCCAACACATCCATTTCTTTCATTAACCATTGTTCTTATACTGAGATTAAATCAATACTTCTCTTGGATATACAAGTAAGGACCACTTCTTGACTTGTCCCATTCTGAACTCCTTCAGAATCTTATCCAGGAAAGTATTACGACTCAATGTTATTAAACACATATCTATCTTAATAGATCTTCAATGCTTAATACTTATTCATCTTCATTTATGAAAGATTCACATAATCATTAACACCAACTACACCATTCATAACATGTTATCCATATATGAGAATGTTATCATGCTCCCACTCAAATATGTCACGTACATATTAAGTTATAGGATAACACTCATATTGCTCCCACTCAAATATGTCGGCCACATATAAGACAAGGATAACATCCACATGGCTCCCACTTAGATATGTCAGACACATATTAAGTTCAGGATACTATCCACATGGCTCCTACTCAAATATGTCATTTACATATAAGTCTAGGATAATACTCCCATAGCTCCCACTCAAAATATGTCGTCTACATATTAAGTTTCAGGAAACTATTCAGCTCCCACTCAGTTTCATGCAAATGCATGTTTCCTCGATATTTTGGTTAAGTCCAAAATCCTTTGATCATCCATCAAAATGAGAATTCAGTTTACGAGACACTAGTATCCATATGTTTTTCCAAAACCTTCTTGTTGTACCAATTACAACACTTCTTCAAATACAGGATTTGAGGAAGTCATGGTATTGATAACAATCCTGGATCAATCGTAGTGAATATCCCTTTGACTCAAGCATTGCTACACATTGTAGTCAACCCATTCAATTTGTCAGAAACAATCTTTGTGACAAACCAATCTTGACGTCCCTTTGATGTTCACATTTATTCCTCATAACTTTGAAGTTATTGTGAATATCAAGTAACCTCCTTACTTGATAAGATTCAAGCAATCTTAAATGTAACTCAACATAGGATTTTATGACTCATACTCATATCTCGTACTTAGGTCCACCATCGCTTCTTTGTAGTTCGTAGGAATGTCTTGTTCCATTAACATGACAAGTGAATCACGAATATCATTTTGCACCAGGGGCAAATATATATTCTTGAATCCTACCTTTCTCAGTAAAAGCTCCCATCAGAAGATCATGATCATTATCATTAGGTTCTCCTCTTATTGTAGAGATTTGCTTCCAGAACATATTCCGTTGCACTACTCTGACATTTGGAGGCAAGGTCAATTACCTTGGTTGAACTTTCACTTTTCTTCCATTACCACATTTATCAAGAACAATTCTTGACAAACACCAAACATAGCAATACAAGTTTTGCTCCTTTTGGTTCTAGTTGTGGAAGATGCATCCATAGTTGTCTAAGGATACACTACAAAGATAATTTATCTTACATAAATCAAGATTCCTAGAAACCACAACGCACCATGACATATATAGTGTTGGTTTCCACGAACTTAGATGGTTCCCTATGCTGAAGTGAGTGTTTGCATATTAAATTAATAACTCTAAACAATAATAACGTAACTTGGTAAGAGATAACTTAGACCATACACTTTTCGATAGAATATGATCACAATGTTCAGGCACGTCAATCATATTGAAGTGTCTCAAGACATTGCAATTTGTGGAACAACTTTCACACAAGTCTTTATGCCCAAGATTACCTCAAAACATTTGTCACTTTGATCATGTAGCGACCCAATTCACACAGAATTGAAGTCTCTGTGCTCAAGTGCCAGTCCCTGGATCGAACTCGCTGGAACACACAGTATTATAGATGTATACCAAAGTACAATTGCATCATTATTACAACGTATGATCCAGAGTAAATAAATAACAAGTTGCATAGCTCAAGGCTAGCTTATTCAATATAAATACAGCGGAAGCAATAACAGGTAACGTGGAGTCCCATCAACAGCCATATGCGAACATGCTGAGTGTAGACTCGCAACCCCTAAACGCACCTTACTCATCGTCTGAAAAACCTGCAACACCGAGGGTTACAGCCCGACAACGGGTCAGTACATCTGATTTGTACGGCAAGTGACACGGAAAGGTTTATATAAAGGACCTACAACTACATGCAAGGTAAGTCAAAGGAAAGGCTTATGGTTTAGTTTTGCAGAAAGCCAATTTTCTCCTAAACTAAACTAGTCAAAATTTGAAGTTGAACTTACTACTAAAGAACGAACTGGGCACACCAGTTCCAACACCACACCCTTTATTAATCTTGCCCACTCAAATTATTAAGGTGATTCATATGTCAAGATCCTCCAGTAACAGTAATGTCTAGTAGCTCAAGGATGTCCATAACCGGGGACACGGCTAATCATGATTAGTTTTTACTCTGCAGAGGTTAGTACACTTTCCCCGCTGGACTCAACCCGAAGATTGAGACGAAGTCTTTCAGAAGAGGTCACCTACACCCAACGGCAAGCCGGTACCACCTATCACATCTACATCTGCTAGCTTTGCACGGGAGAGGCTTCCTACATCATACTCAACTAAGCCAGAGCCCATATGGCCAGCGGCTGTACATATAAGCTTCTAGTCACCAAGTATGTCTGATCTTTTTGAGCCTGGACGGCGCCCACTACGTCAGAGGGTACTCGCCATGACGCACTTTCGACCACCAAACAAACCAATTAGGGGTACAACCTGGTCTCGCCTTAGATAAGGCACGAGCCCCCAGGATGCACTCCCTGCCCGTCCAGAGGTGATTTCTATTTATTAAATAGTTGCTACACAAGTTATTAAATAGCTCACATGCACTCCATGAATTTACACAACCCAAACCACGTCTACAGAGCATAGCAATAAAGAAACAACACGGCTAGGTTGATCTACGATAGACAAGTCAAGACATGTGGCTATCCTAACTGGTTTTGCAGCAACAGTAAAATAAACTACCTATCATGCAATAGAGTGATATTTCTTAACATAATGCATATAGAAAATATAGGTATGAGTATGGTCAAAGCATCACTTTCCTTATACATTCGATGAAGATCTTCGCTCTCACGTTCCAGTCAACTCTACTCGTCACACTCCGAGCAATCTATCGTCAACGAAAGAACTCAAATAAGAAATCACATCACATTACAAACAAAACAAAAGGTTTTGAAGTGCAAAGGTGTGGATGTGCTCGAAGGTGATCGGTGGAACGTGAACTCGAGGTAGTCAACGGATAAAGAGTTGTCGATACAAGAGTATGATCAAGGCATTATGAAATCAAGGTAAAGATCATAGCAATATGAATGGTATGTGGATATTGCCGATAAGATGTCCCATATGATCCAATATGCAAAAAGAATCACGTGAAACGGAATACTACAACACAGGTCATAACAATTGCAACATGGAAGTGAATTTGAATTTAAACAGATCAGTAAACTTGTGAATTTTTGTGTACACATGATATAACATAAAGTATAAGGAACGAGTGATCCAACGCAAAAAGAAACGGCGCAAACGGGCGCACCGGTAAAAAGGTTACGGCTGCCGGAAGTTCAAATTTGGATCAGCTTGGGACCCATATTTAAAAGCTTCAAACTTCTGTAACACAAGATCTACTGGCTAGATAATTTCTACACGGTCACAATGCAACTGGAATCGCCCAATTCCGAGTTACGGTTAAAAAGTAGTCGCGAAAACGGTTTCGGGTGAAAAACGGGGGTACCGAGGGGTTCTACTGTAAAAAGGACCCGTGCGTAAATAAAAGTTTTCTGAAAAACGCGATCGGGTCCCCGGGCGGTTTGGATCCAGATCTGGAAAAAAAATTGAAACCGCGTTTGACCTTTTTTCTTTTCTCTAACTCCATCTTCTTCCACGGGCTGGACAGGGACAGAGCAATGGAGGCCATGGAGCTCGGCTCGGCTGGGGCTCTCCGGCCGGCGGCCAGCTCCGCCCGAGGCCGGCGGCGGGGGCGGCGGGGCGGGGCAGGGGCGGGCGGCCAGGCGCGGCCGGGCGGAGCACGCGGGCGCGGGGCGCGGGGCTCGGCCAGGAGGCAGCCATGGCGCGGGCGGCGGGAGCTCACAGCGGCGCGGCTCGCCGGCCTGCGGCGGCGGCGGCGGTGCGGCCGGGGGTGGCGGGGACTGCTCCGGTGAGGCACGGCTAGGGCGCAGGCGGCGGTGGCTCGCGAAAATTACCTCGAAAAAACGCGAAAAACGCAACTTCGGCGATGCTCCGGCGAAATTCCGGCGATGACGTCGGCGGCGGCGGGTCCCGCGGATTAGTTTAGCTAACCCTAAAAACGCTAAGCGAAAATAATTTAGCCCTAATCGGGCTATTTATAGCCAGCCCCTAATCCTTTTTTTTAAATCCGAGATAAATACAAAATCGGTCTGCGGAAAAAAAAAACAGAGCAGACCGCCCAGAACAATATTAGAAAAATCACGGAAATTTATTTTAAAATTCCGTCTTCGCCAATATTTTTAAAATAATAAAATTGAATTTTTGGTTTCACCAAAATAATAAAATAAAATAAAATAAAAACTTTGCAACTTATTTTTAAATACTTTTCTGGCATTTTAAAAATACCGAAAACTCCAAAAATTGATTTAAAAACTTTTCCGGAGCATAAATAAATTCCCAAAATAATTTTAGAAGATATTTATAACTCCAAAGTAAAATTAAAAGTCTCCCAAAAATATTTTAAACTATTTTTCAACAAATTAAAATGGGGATAAGTCCTTTTATATCCTCTCAAATGGATTTCCTTGAGTTGAAAAATGTTTTGAATATTCAAAAGAATTCCAATAAAGATTTAAAACCTTTTCCAAACCTTTAATAAGTTGAAGGAGTCATATTACCTTCTCTCATTTTATTTTGTTGGTTTTGTTTTAAAATAATAAATTCCAAAAACACCAATTGTGAAAATTAGGGAAAGTCCTTTTATTCCCTCTCATTTTAATATTCCATAAACTCCAGAAGTTTTTATAAATTCCAGAGAAAATCAAACACATCAGGCAAACAATCATTATCTATTAGAATTTTGGGATGTTACACACTACCACCCTTAAAAAGAATCTCGTCCTCGAGATTCGAGAAGGCTAGAGAGAAAGGTTAGGGTTCGGGTCTTCGTGACAGTCCATCGATCCTCCGATGAGCTAGGGTGCTACCACCCTTAAAAGGAAAGCGACTTGGTCTTCAAAAGCTATCTTCAAAAGCTTGCTCCCTCAGCGAGCTCCTCACACATAATCTTCATACTCCGTTGGGGCATTGAATTCTTCATCACAAGGGTGGGCTTCTTGTATCTTAATCCATCGATGACATTCTTCGTAAAGATTTCACCTTCGGTCTTCGAGGTTTCACGAATTTCTCCTTTGAGGTTTCCATTCCTTAGCCAGAGAGTGGTCTTCCAAATCCACTAATCTTCAAGAATGTTCCTCCTTCGACTACCACCTCCGAATAGTTCATATACTCCGTTGTTGTCTTGAATACTATATACAAAAGGCGAGTCCTCCAAGTAGTGAACCTTCATGGCTGACCAGGCAGGCGCCAATACTAAGCAACTATCGATTCTCTCTTGGTGGTCATCAATAATACTTCCACGGAATACCTCCAGCAAATGGTCTTGGTTTATACTCACCGTATAACACAAATGGTAAACTTCTACTGGGGTCACACATCGTACCATTCTATGGTTCAGGCTTAACATCGTCGTCTCTCTGCTATAGGCAAGTCACTCAAGATTTACTATCCCGCATAGCAAGAGCGAATAATAAGGGTAGTCGTCATGGGGGCCAATCCATTCCGCACCCATATCATTACCTTGTATATGGTTTAGTGAATCTCGCAATCTAACACTCGGTCATTCTCACAAGCATTGCAGAAGTCCTCCTTATCTTGAACTGGGTCCAGATAAATCCATGGTTCTGCAAGCCAACCAAAACATCTATCATTTCCTCACAACTCTCAGGTTTACGCAAACTTCTATAAAACGTGTACTCGTGGACTTCAACTTCCTCCAGAGTTCTTCCTTCAGCAAGATTGTGCTTGCTTGTTGTAAGATCCTGGCGCGCGGGGTTAACTTTGAACTCATCATCGGTTGCATTCCTCTTTATTCCAGCCTTGACATTAGTGGACATTGAAGTAGCTTCTTCAGTTTAGGGATGAGGATGAGGGGGGATAGAGTGTAGATAGCGAGGTAAAGACAGAGAGATAGGGAGAGATACCCATACAAACATCACACTAGTTTTGAAACATAAGTTTTGATGTGTAGCTGTCGGTAAAACAAGAAATAACAGCTCACAGAAACGATCTAATGGTAGAAACTTGAATCTTCATGTCTTCAAGTCTTCAGGTCTTCAATGACGGTAGCTTCAGTTTTGCAATGTCAAAACAATCTTCATATCGTTGAGTCATTTGTCAAGTTATTCTTCTTTTTGTTGTGTCTTCTTCAGTCTTGAAGCATACTAATTAGATAAGGGGTCTAAGGTAACGTAAGCTTATTTTACTCGCATAGAAGAAACACAAAGGTCCACACACAACATCAATCAAAACAAGACATAACAGGGTCACAGGGTACAAGACAAAACTTAACAAAACAATCATGACATAAAACATCTAGTTAATCCACAGCAAAACATGCATCGATCCACATCTCCAACTAACATTTAGAAGGTACCACTATACACTAGTGCACACCAAGAATATTCTATTCTCCAATTGCAAAACATAAGCTTCTTCGGGTCAGCATCCTTGCTTCCCCGTTCACAACTTCTCCTTCCCCTTCAATTCTGGACACGTATTGCTGTAGTGTCCCATGTTCCTGCACCAATAGCACTCAATTTGGATAAGGTCCTTTATCTTCTTCATCATGAGTGCTTCCTTTAATTCTGGACACATGTTGGTGTAATGTCCCATATTCCTGCACCGGAAACACTGAATGTGGCTAATGTCCTTCTTTTTCTTTTTCACGGGTGCTTCCTTCAATTCTTGAATAGCTTTCTTCATTTCTTCCTTTTGATGTTGAACCACTTGTTGTGTCACAATGAAAAATTGACACTGAGCGGGGTAACGATCAGTTCCTTCACACGTAAAACATGTGACTTGTGCAGTGGGGCATTCTTCACCCGAGTGAATTTCTTCACAATAGGGGCATCCATCTTGGTGTCCTTCATAGGAGTGTCCTGTTTCTCCGCAAATTGTACAGGCACGGATCCTCTTAAGGTTTACCGTCCTTTGCATCGGGGTGACGAGGCGGGATCCCAACAAAATCTTTGTAAATTCCTGCCAAGTAATCTTCCTTTGCGATTCGTCAATCGCTTGGTGCATTCTCCACCAGGTAGCAGCCTCTTCTACAAAGTACTTGACAGCATAGGGAACCATGTCCTCATTTCCAACCTTGTTTATCTTCATGTGCTCCTCCATTCTACGAATCCACTGCTCCACCGTCAGTCTCGACATCGCCCCAGAAAAGGCGAGTCCTACTTCATACTCCATCTATTAAGCCCATACGACAAAGGTTAGGGCCAAACTATAACACCGACAAGAAAACAAACTAAGGATAACACCAAACATATGCCCTCAACAAAAAGAGGCAAAACACCTACGTTCGACAACAACACAACCACAAAAAATACAGTCACAACAGTCAAAACACACAAACAACTCCTAGGGTAAGGTCATATGTACAAGACATACAATCTCATCATGCTACACGAAATTCGTTCATCTACCTTCACCTAAAATGTGGTGGTCCGAATCTAAACTTCATCCTTCTCAGCTAAGCGGATCTTAAGATCCTCTCGTAGTGTAAACACTAATCCTTAATAAAATCCATAGGATACTCCTCCTAATTGTGGCAGCTGTAACTCCAATTGATCCACGAGGTTGATGATGTTCTTCTCAAATGTCTTGTCTTCAGGGGCATACGCAATTCAGAGGGGTATTTACAGTAAAACAAGATGAGAAGTTTTAGAAGATGAATAATAGATGAGAAATACTAGTGGAGAGAGTAAGTAATCAAAGAGTGATAAAATATTTTTGTTCCTATGGATTTTTCTATCCATTTTCTAGGGTCACGAACCTACAGTCAACACACTGCTATGATACCATCTGTAGCGACCCAATTCACACATAATTGAAGTCTCTGTGCTCAAGTGCCAGTCCCTGGATCGAACTCGCTGGCACACACAGTATTATAGATGTATACCAAAGTACAAGTGCATCATTATTACAACGTATGATCCAGAGTAAATAAATAACAAGTTGCATAGCTCAAGGCTAGCTTATTCAATATAAATATAGCGGAAGCAATAACAGGTAACGTGGAGTCCCATCAACAGCCACATGCGAACATGCTGAGTGTAGACTCGCAACCCCTAAACGCACCTTACTGATCGTCTAGAAAACCTGCAACACCGAGGGTTACACCCCGACAACGGGTCAGTACATCTGATTTGTACGGCAAGTGACACGGAAAGGTTTATATAAAGGACCTACAACTACATGCAAGGTAAGTCAAAGGAAAGGCTTATGGTTTAGTTTTGCAGAAAGCCAATTTTCTCCTGAACTAAACTAGTCAAAATTTTAAGTTGAACTTACTACTAAAGAATGAACTGGGCACACCAGTTCCAACACCACACCCTTTATTAATCTTGCCCACTCAAATTATTAAGGTGATTCATATGTCAAGATCCTCCAGTAACAGTAATGTCTAGTAGCTCAAGGATGTCCATAACCGGGGACACGGCTAATCATGATTAGTTTTTACTCTGCAGAGGTTAGTACACTTTCCCCGCTGGACTCAACCCGAAGATTGAGACGAAGTCTTTCAGAAGAGGTCACCTACACCCAACGGCAAGCCGGTACCACCTATCACATCTACATCTGCTAGCTTTGCACGGGAGAGGCTTCCTACATCATACTCAACTAAGCCAGAGCCCATATGGCCAGCGGCTGTACATGTAAGCTTCTAGTCACCAAGTATGTCTGATCTTTTTGAGCCTGGACGGCGCCCACTACGTCAGAGGGTACTCGCCATGACGCACTTTCGACCACCAAACAAACCAATTAGGGGTACAACTTGGTCTCTCCTTAGATAAGGCACGAGCCCCCAGGATGCAATCCCTGCCTGTCCAGAGGTGATTTCTATTTATTAAACAGTTGCTACACAAGTTATTAAATAGCTCACATGCACTCCATGAATTTACACAACCCAAACCACGTCTACAGAGCATAGCAATAAAGCAACAACACGGCTAGGTTGATCTACGGTAGAAAATTCAAGACATGTGGCTATCCTAACTGGTTTTGCAGCAACAGTAAAATAAACTACCTATCATGCAATAGAGTGATATTTCTTAACATAATGCATATAGAAAATATAGGTATGAGTATGGTCAAAGCATCACTTGCCTTATACATTCGATGAAGATCTTCGCTCTCACGTTCCAGTCAACTCTACTCGTCACACTCCGAGAAATCTATCGTCAACGAAAGAACTCAAATAAGAAATCACATCACATTACAAACAAAACAAAAGGTTTTGAAGTGCAAAGGTGTGGATGTGCTCGAAGGTGATCGGTGGAACGTGAACTCGAGAGAGACAACGGATAAAGAGTTGTCGATACAAGAGTATGATCAAGGCATTATGAAATCAAGGTAAAGATCATATCAATATGAATGGTATGTGGATATTGCCGATAAGATGTCTCATATGATCCAATATGCAAAAAGAATCACGTGAAACAGAATACTACAACACATGTCATAGCAATTGCAACATGGAAGTAAATTTGAATTTAAACAGATCAATAAACATGTGAATTTTTGTGTACACATGATATAACAGAAAGTACAAGGAACGAGTGATCCAACGCAAAAAGAAACGGCGCAAACGGGCGCACCGGTAAAAAGGTTACGGCTGTCGGAAGTTCAAATTTGGATCAGCTTGGGACCCATATTTAAAATCTTCAAACTTCTGCAACACTAGGTCTACTGGCTAGAGAATTTCTACACGGTCGCAACGCAACTGGAATCGCCCAATTCCGAGTTACGGTTAAAAAGTAGTCGCGAAAACGGTTTCGGGTGAAAAACGGGGGTACCGGGGGATTCTACTATAAATAGGACCCGTACGTAAATAAAAGTTTTCTAAAAAACGCGATCGGATCCCCGGGCGGTTTGGATCCAGATCTGGAATTTTTTTTTTTGAAACCGCGTTTGACCTTTTTTTTCTCTAACTCCATCTTCTTCCATGGGCTGGACAGGGACAGAGCCATGGAGGTCATGGAGCTCAGCTCGGCTGGGGCTCTCCGGCCGGCGGCCAGCTCCGGCCGGGGCCGGGGGCGGGGGCGGCGGGGCGGGGCAGGGGCGGGCGGCCAGGCGCGGCCGGGCGGAGCACGCGGGCGCGGGGCTCGGCCAGGAGGCGGCCATGGCGCGGGCGGCGGGAGCTCACAGCGGCGCGGCTCGCCGTCCATCGGCGGCGGCGGCGGCGGTGCGGCCGGGGGTGGCGTGGATGGCTCCGGTGAGGCACGGCTAGGGCGCAGGCGGCGGCGGCTCGCGAAAATTACCTCGAAAAAACGCGAAAAACGCAACTCCGGCGATGCTTCGGCGAAATTTCGGCGATGACGTCGGCGGCGGCGGGTCCCGCGTATTAGTTTAGCTAACCCGAAATAAATTCCCAAAATAATTTTAGAAGATATTTATAACTCCAAAGTAAAATTAAAAAGTCTCCCAAAAATATTTTAAACTATTTTTCAACAAATTAAAATGGGGATAAGTCCTTTTATATCCTCTCAAATGGATTTCCTTGAGTTGAAAAATGTTTTGAATATTCAAAAGAATTCCAATAAAGATTTAAAACCTTTTCCAAACTTTTAATAAGTTGAAGGAGTCATATTACCTTCTCTCATTTTATTTTTTTGGTTTTGTTTTAAAATAATAAATTCCAAAAACACCAATTGTGAATATTAGGCAAAGTCCTTTTATTCCCTCTCATTTTAATATTCAATAAACTCCAGAAGTTTTTTTAAATTCCAGAGAAAATCAAACACATCAGGCAAACAATCATTATCTATTTAATTTATTAACATTCCAAAATTCGGAGAATTTTGGGATGTTACAGATCAAATCGTAGAGACTTGACTTTCTTGTTAATTTTATACCCATCTTTACTCTGAAATCCCTTTTGATCATATCAAATTATTTCAGACTCATGTTTCATTAGTGAATACAAATATTCATCTAAGTCCACATACGAAGTTCATGAAATAATGAAATTCCCCACATGCTGACATACGATACATCACAATGTATGATACTCAACAATCAGTACACATTCCGTTTACCAGAATGCGAGGTTTTAGTCATCTCACCTAAAAGGCATGGTTTGTATGTGTCAAGAGATCAAGTATCTTAAGACATCATCATACCATTCATGACTTAAACAGTAGTGTCATTATTAAGCCTGGATATTTCTTGGCATTACAATATTTCTTATAAATGATCAAACAACTATCATCAATATAAGAATAACTCATTCATAATCGTAATGTGACCATAAGAGATATCATTCATAAAAGGAGAACAACTGACTTGTTTCTCACTAATATGAGTAATTGTCTTCGCGAGATGCAAGACACACTAATAAAGCCCTCATTCAAACGATCATAAAATTTATTCATATATTAATCAATTGATAGATGTAGAGGGAGAGTGTTGTCGACCATCAACTATCTTGATTGCCGTCAGCACACATTGTCACCTCATCCCTTCCAAGCCAGTCTCAAGCTGTAAGTTCAAGCATCGAATACTTAATCAACCGCAATTAGTGTTTCGTGGGAAAGACATTTATAACTCGTATATCAAATATACCTTCTCCGTCAATGACCATTCCTGCATTGGTTCTGCTCTTAAAGTTCTTGACTTTAACCATGACCTCATGACAGGTGAACGATTATCCTTTATGACATAGTCCAGACATGGTCTTTGTAACTGGGAGGAAGCGGATGCAACTCCCCAGTTATCACAAAGTAACCAGTCATTCAGTAGTCCAAGTTATACACACGGTGTTCCATGTATCTTATACATTTTCCAAGTGACTTTCTTAGCAGGTTGTTCCTTCCACCATAGCTGAAAGAAACCCCGTCCATATACTCATATTCCATTACTATGATTTGTGATCAAGTGCTTTCAAGTTCACCTAGCACGTCATACGTGTTGGTTAACATGCATTCACAATTCAGATTCCATAGAATGAATTATGGTGTATTGGACAGTCATTCATAAGTGACGGTGAGTGCGATACTCATCATCATCTTCCTTGATTACGGAGTTGTCAGGTGTATCTCCTAGAAGTTCTTCGTATTATGTTTAGCAAGTCATTACTAATGAGTATGTCTCTAATGGTGTTGGTACACATCAATGAAGTAAGACCCATTTACCTTAAGTTCTATCATACTAAAAGAGCCATAGTTCTAAACATTGGTATGACGTTATCTACAATGATATTTGCTAAGACATGAAGATTAAGTTCATAATATGGAGTTCATGTTTCAAAAACAATTCTGGAACTCCCACTCAGACAAACATCCCTCATAGTTTATTCTAAGTGATTACACGATCCTTGAACACCATACCTCCCCCGATCGTCACGGCCATCAGTATGTTGTTCAAGGTAGGCCATCATGCTAATCACATCATCCATGTGACTCATGCTCGACCTTTCGGTCTCTTGTGTCCCGAGGCCATATCATATACATATGCCAGGCTCTCCACCACACCCTATGTGATTTGTTGCTGTGTCATGCAAGGCCATATCATATACATATGCCAGGCTTGCTACACCCACCTCATGTGAACGAAAAAATGTTTGACACACGTGTGACACGTGGTGCCTCCATAATGTAGAACTTTCCAGGTGGTGCTCACTAGGGTAAGCACACTATGTTGGTTTTAGTGAGGGATCATCCTATTATGCTACCGTCGTATATCTAACATATTAGCAAAGCGGGATGCAACATAAATCATACATGCTATGATTCCCCCCGACATGCAAATTAAAGTTGAAAACGCCTTTCTACTTTATCTTTTGCAAGTTTTACGTGGATGCTAGGGGTTTCGAGAAAAGAACCGCTTTCTATCCTGCGAAAACAAGCCACAACACCAATCCCGCAATTGTCTCTATTACACCCCTGTCGGGGCCCTCCGTTGCAAACATCTTCGCATCGCTAATGCAGAGAGACAGACACCCCCCCAGCCACTTTATATGGTACAAGCCATATGTCAAGCGTGGAACCAGTCTCGCGTAAACGCGTAAGGTCGGTCGGGGGCCGCTTCATCAAACATTGCCGCAACGCTAAATGAGTACACGTGAGAGGGTAACAATTGGAGAATTTATGCCCACATGCTAGATGTGTTCTATCCGTACAATACATCTACGTATAGCCTTGCTCTGATACCACTGTTGGGGTTCGGGGCAGAAAACACAAATTTTTCATAACCTACGAGACCCATACCCAAGACCTATGCTATGGCGATATAAGTAACGGACAGAAATAGATCACATACCAGTATGTAGTCCGTTAAGCGGGAAACGTTCCCGCATGAACGTGGTTGGTGTAGTCGTACCGGCAATCCCCGATGCCGCGCAGATCCACGATGACTCCTGCAGCCACCCGATCCTTGTAGACCGATGACGGGATTACGTCCCCGTCGGAACGTTTTTCGATGAAGACCTCGCGATACGACCACGACGATGAAGTAGCACCACAAGTGTAGTGCCTCGCGGGATTATACACATCCAGTATACCCGACGTCCCTCCGGGCTCCGAACCAGTAGAGCAGCGGAAAGAAGATGGATTCGGATCCCGATTCCAGCAGCACGATGGCGTGCGTATAGTGGAGAAATCCCCAACCAAGTGTAGACTCCAAACAAGGGGAGTCCACTCGAGGAAGGAGAAAGGAGGGAGAGAGAGATGAGAACTTATCTCAAAAATATCATGATTAAAAGGGCACCTCTACCCCTCCTTATATAGGCCAAGGAGGGGTGCCACCCCCCCTCCACTTCCGGGGTGGGACTAATCCCAAGGGGAGGGGGTGCGCCATGAATAAAGGGGGTGGGCCCCTCTATGGCGCCATGGCCCATGGGGGAGGACTCCCTCTCCCCCTAATGGGTCCTATGAGGCCCATATGCCTTTTAATTCATTTTTAATTATATTTAAATATATTTTAATATTTAATTCAGATAATTAAATAATAAAACATTAATTAAACATTATTAAATATATTTTGAACCTTTCAAAATACCCGGAACAACTTCCGGCCTTCATCGGAACAATTCTGGTCATCACCGGAACAATTCCGGTGTTCTCTCCAATTTCTCCGGTGATCCCAAATCAATCCTTACTGCGTCGAGTACCCTTAAGTGTAACACCCTACGGTCCGGGAAACAACAGACATGATCGAGACAATTCTCATTGATCAATGACTAATCAATTGGACCTGGTTACAATCCTTGATAGCCCCTGCGCTTCCATCGAATGAACTTCAATCGTTGTTGGATCCGTTAACCGTGTGCCTGTTCCCTTTGTCCTATGGTACTTTGCTTGTCCGAGGTTTGATCATCGGTATCCAATATACCTAGTTCGTCCTCGTTCTCAACAAACAAGTTTACTCGTTCCCGTGATATTACAACTCCGTGACCTAGTCACACGTTTGCAAACTTTATGATGTAACATCACCGAGTGGGCCCAGAGTACCTATCCGTCACACGGATGGACAAATCCCGCTTTGATCTATTTGCATACTCATCAACCATCTATTTCGGAATACCCAAAGTGCACCGTTATAGCCAGCATATTTCAGTCAGGCGGTGGGATACAAATCAAAGCATCCTAATATACAGTAATTACGTATGATCATTACGGTCTAAGGATCTGGTCACTACGTTATAGTTATCGCAATGTCGAACTATGTGACTTGATCACATCGCAACACTTCTGGTGGGTGTATGTCCATCATATCATTATCCAATGATACGACTCCATTGTCAACAGACGCCATTGTCTCATGATCAGGAAACCTTGATCATCAATCGCCCAATGGACTAGTATACTAGGGTTTACTAGGGACCTGGTTGTTTGTATACCACACCTGTATTAATGTTTCCGCTTAATACAGTTATAGCATAGTATCAAACGTATTATGAACTAATGGAATATGCTCGATAAAACATATTTTATTTGCCTCTAGGGCACATTCCCAACACATCAATCGTATGAGTATGCTAAAAACTTGTGCTCAATATATAATATATCTTTCTGCAGGGATGAATCTTGTTGCTTTATGAGGCACAAACACCTTGCTTTCCAATGTGAGTACAATGAGGATGAAACCTTAGCTTCTTATGCTAAGGGAAATTATGATTTTTATAATGCAGAACAAATAGAAGAATTTGTTGCTTTTAAGGGTGCCTATGAAATTACTTCTTTTCTTGAAAATATTGATGACGCCCCTTACAAATCTGAGAGTCTTGCTATACTTAACTATTGTTTGGAAAATTATGATGCAAATTATTATATTACTGATCATCTTGAGAGAATCTCTCCTCCAAAGGAAGAGACTAATGTTTTGCAGGACTCTATGGAAGAAGAAATTACTGAACCTGAAAGCTCCTTGGATGAAAAAGAGGAGGAGAGTGACGAACAAGAGGAGGAAGAATGGAGCCATCCATGTCTACCTTCTAATGAGAGTAACTCTTTGACTCTTACCTTATATGAGTGTTATGATCCTATGGATTCTTTTGAAATATCCCTTTTTGATGAAGTTGACGCCTTCTATGCTTATGGCCGTGATGCCACTATGGATGATGCTTACGGAGATGAACTTGCTATTGTTCCTCATGTTAAGCATGAAATTGTTTCTATTGCACCCACACTTGATTGTCCTACTATCCTTTTGAAATCTCCAATTCATATTCCGGAGAACTATGCTCTTATCAAGGCTCAATGTGATGGGTTGCATCTATCTTATCATCCTAAAAACCGTGTCGAAAACAATACACGTGTGCTTGTAGGTCATGAACAACATGATTTATGTGATAGTTATATTCTTGATGTTGTTCATGATGCTACTAAAAATTACTTTGAGAGAGGAAAGTTTGGTTGTAGAAACTTCCATATTACTAAAACTCCTCTCTTTATGTTGAAAGTTTTGAAGATGTTCTTGTTCCACCTTCCTATGTTGGTTTCTTTGTGCTTCTTTGATTTATTTTCATACAAGATGCCTATGCATAGGAAGTGGGTTAGTCTTAAATGTGTTTCATATTTTCTTCTTGATGCTCTCTTTTGATTCAAAATTCTTATTCTTGTGAGAGCATCTTCTATAATCTTTTTGCCTAGCTAATGGCTTTAAAGAAGCGCTTTCGGGAGGCAGCCCGCAACGAATTTAGGTTCTTCTTTTTGCTTTTGTTGTGTCGTGATGATTGTTACTACTGTATCAACATCATTGTATCTTTATTTTTCAACTTTGTGCCAAGTTATAGCCTCTTACGGCAAGGGAAGTAAAAGTTGTGACATGCTGTCCAGAAAACAGATTCTGTCCTCGTGACCAGAAAAATTCCAGAAAAATCCCAGTTCATCTTTTTGAGCTGAAATTTTTATACAGTGTGATATATACAATTACAAAACTTCCGTATGTTCTGAGTTTTTTTATTTTAGTTGCAGAAGTGCCCCTAAAAAATTCTTTACTATCTGCTGTTCTGTTTTTCACAGATTCTGCCACGTTTTGTCTCCCCTAACTTTTGCAAACCTTAAGCTTGCTTTTTCTGTGCAAAAACTTTTTGGAACTCTTGAAAAACAGTAGATCTTCAAGAATATCTTTATATCCAGTGGGGAAAAATTATTTATTAAGGGTAATAACCTCTCTAATCAGTTTATCATGAGTTATGTATGAAGGGAGTTTTCAAGTGTGCGATGGAAGATGATGAAAGAAGATCCAGGAGTGTCAAGCGCTCAAGCTTGGGGATGCCCCCATGCATCCCCAAAAAATATTCAAGGAGACTCAAGCGTCTCATCTTGGGGATGCCCCCGTGCATCCCCTTCTCCATCAACAATCATCAGTTCGTCCTTCGTCTCACTATATTTTTATCACTTCATGCGTTATGTGCTATGCTTGGAGCGTCTCGCTCTTAGGTTTTGTTTTTAGTTTTCTTTAGCTTTTCTTGCTGTTCATAACATGTTAGATCCTGTCTTACTTTGTGTGGGAGAGAAACACGCTCCACTTTCAAAATTTAGAACACAACATATGGTTTTTCCTGCTTATCTTTTTGCTGTTGTGTGTTCTTTATCTTTCCATAGCTACTGCCATGTTTAGTTTTAGTCTTAGTTTTTCTTTAGCAAGAGCCTTGGCTTTTGTTTATTTTGTTGCTGGAACTCTTTTTAGTTTTCATGTTTATCTTGTTAAAGAGAGTTGGTTGTTGCACTGAGTTGTGTCTTGTTTTGAGAAGTAGGTAATTGAGGTTGCTATTTAATTCTAGTAGTAGCTTGCAATAGTTTTGAAGTATTGATATGAGTAATGTTTGAACTTTTGGTGTCAAGAGCTCTAGCCTATTAGTGATAGGTGTCGTATTTTGTGAAATCCATGTGTATTTTCAAAACCTACAAAACTAGTTGAGAACTCTAGCTACTAGATGGATCACTACTCTTCTAAGGGGTCGAATATCAGAGAACACTCACGTACCATGAGTCGAGGATGCGCAAGGATAACCAAACCCCCATACACTCCTCCTCGGGGTACTTGTCTCTTTGTAAACCTCCTTATTAGATTGAGAGTTATCGATAATAAGTGCATGAGTTCATCGGACTAATGTAAGTATTGAAAGTTGACACTTCCACCTTCCCATATTTTGCTAGCCTCTCCTGTGCCGTGCATTGCCTTCTTCTCACTCCGAGAGTTGGTGTCCACCTTCGCCGGTACATCCAAACCCTTTGCATGATACGCTCTGTCATCATATGCCTCCTTATATCTTTCCTCAAAATAGCCACCATACCTACCTATCAAGGCATTTCCATAGCCTTTCCGAGTTACATTGCCATGCAACTTCCACCTCTTCATGACTTGATCTTCATGTCATACATGTTCTTGCTACACTGGCAGCGACATACATTGCATACATCATGATAGTTACATCTTCTTTATGATTTTGAGTACCTTGTAAAGTGTGAAAGATCTCCTTTATCTTCTTGTAAAATAGAGTGTTGCCCTTAAGTGAGGAAAAGATCCCAAAGTGGACACATTAAAAGATCCCAAAGAGGACAAATGAGAGTTAAATAGAAAGAGCCATTGAGGCCACACAAAAAAATACAAAAAATAGAAAAAAGAGAAAAAGAAATAAAAAGAGAGAAAGGGGCAACACTACTATCCTTTTGAGAGATCCACACTAGTACTCCGTTTATACCCTTGTACTCCATAGAGATGATTATCTTGCATATAGTTCCATTGGAGAGATTCTTAGCTCGTATGTGCATCTGTTGCATGGCAATCCCTACTCCTCACATCATATCTATCATTTGGCATCTCTTGCCTATGATTGTCCTCATTGATGTGAGCCTTTCTCATCCTTTTTGTCTTCCTCCTCCATACTTCTCTCTTTGCCATCCTAAGTGTCAACTCTCGTGCTTACGCTCATCCATTGCATGAGTGCTCAAAATATCGGAAAGGAGTGGATCAAATTGACTTGTACCTGGCTAATGGTCTGGGGATGAGTCAAGATAAGATCCCAAAGAAGACCAAGTGTGAAACTTTAGTAGATTGAGTTCTCAACACAAAAACACTTTTTCTCGTATTCCCTATCCTCCTTCTTACACGCAAACACCATTTGGAGACATTCGAGTCACGGACAGCAAGAGCTCTTGCACCTAATGTTCTTTTGTTACTTGTTTCAATGCCAATATAGACTCTTGCATGTTATGACTTGAATTGAATCTCTAACCTTGATTGTTTTATTTTTCAAAGTTCTTATATGGTTGCTAGCATGTCACCAAAGAAATTATGCTGTTATCATTTACCTACTCGAGGACGATCAGGAATTAAGCTTGGGGATGTTGATACGTCCAAAACGTATATATAATTTCTGCTTGCTCCATGCATGTTTTGTGTGATATTGCTATGATCTAGATACACTTTCATACACTTTTGATCATATTTTGACTAACCTATTAACTCAGTGCACCCCAGTGCCAGTTCCTGGTTTCTGCTGTTTTTCTATTTCAGTTTTCCCCCATATAAAAAGTACCAGAAAAATTCCGGGAAAAATAAAGGAAAAATCAGCATACAGGAAGCTTCGAGAAGAGCCCGGGAGGGGCCAGAGGGGAGCCAGGGGGCCCAGGCAGCCACCTGGCGCGGCCCCACCCCTGGCCGCGCCAGCGGGGCGCCTTGGGACCCTGGTCCACCTCTGGCTGCCCCCTTCTCCTATTTATTCTCCGTCACGGGGAAACTCCGAATAGAGAACCCTATTTCGCAAACTCGCCTCTGTTCCGCCGCCGCCGCGCTTCCGAGATCGGGAGCACCAGAAGACCTCTTCCCGGCACCCTGCCGGAGGGAGGATTGACCTCCGGGAGTCTCCTCTCCACCATGGATGCTCCCCGGATGTCTCGTGAGTAGTTTTCCTTGGACCATGGGCCCGTGATCAGTAGCTATGTGATGTTCTCCTCCCCTCTTTGATCTTCACTGTTTAGACCTCGTGAGCTGCCCTACATGATCGAGGCACCTTTGTAATATTTCTGCTATTGCTATGTTGAGTTTGATGGGATCTGATGGATTATGAGATTATGTTCAGATTGTGATTGAGTAATATATTTGGTTTTTATCTCTTATATTTTGTTCCTAAGTAATTCTTCATGTTCTCCGTTGCTGTTTATTGCTTTGGCCAAGTAGTAGGTAGTGAATTCCAGAGGGAACGTTGTGCTAAATTGTGGGTTCATGCCCCCCGATGACACGCTTGAGTGACAGAAACATGAGTCTAGGGGATGTGTTGTTGCCACAAGGGGGAAAACAACGGTGCTTGTAACCGCGGTTACAAGGATTGTTTACTTTACGCAAAGTTCTTTTTATTGCAGTTGTCTGTTGCTTTGGGTTTACACTTTGGGTGGGGCTCGCAACTAAATACCAGCGAGATGTTCTGGATAGATATCTCAAGGTGGATGATTAGTAGTAGATGAAGTTGGATTACGGTCTACTTATTTTGGCGTACTGCCCGTGCTTTTGAGCCTCTTCCTTTCTTTTGTAGCATAGTTAGCATTGCGGTGCGTTCATAATCCTGTCAATTTCCCTTCTGTAATTTGTTTACCTCGCATAGCAGTTTTATCGTCTTTTGGGAGAGAGACATCACTAGCAAACATCACGTATCCCGGTCCATATCCTTATTATTATTTCCACGCTATGTTTACCTTACTGCTTTTACTTGCTATCATTATCCCTTGTGTTTTATCCTTTGTGAACAACAAGACCGGAGAGATTGACAACCTCTCTGAACTTTGTTGTGAACAAAGTTATCTGTGTCTGTGTGCAGGTCCACGTCAGTTGCGCCGCTGACACCTACTTATCATCTCCGGAGTCCTACTGGAGACAAACCTTGGTATCTTCACCGAGGGAAACTCGCTACTGTACTACATCACGCCTTCCACTTGGGGCTCACCAACGAAGGGCGAGAAGCCATCAGGCCACGCCAGGGACCCTTCTGGAGTCCCTATGGTGTCCCCCCTCCGCTGCCTTGGTGATTCCGGAAACTTCCGGGTCGCTGATTTTTTATCTGATTTTTCCGGATTTTTTGGAGCAATTTTAATGGCCGGAAAACCTGAAATACAAAAACTACATAAAACAGCAACTGGCAGATGGGTGCACTGGGTTAATAGATTAGTCCAAATATGCTCAAAAGTGTATGAAAATTCAAGAAATTCATGGCAAAGTCACACAAAACATGGATGGAGCAAGCAGAAATTATAGATACGTTTGGGACGTATCAACATCCCCAAGCTTAATTCCTCCTCGTCCTCGAGTAGGTAAATGATAACAAGCATAATTTCTGTGGTGACATGCCACACAACCATATAAGGACTTTTAAGTAAAGCAATCAAAGCATGCAATTCAATTAAAGTCTTAACAAGCAAGAGTCTATATTAGCATTCACACAAGTAACAAAAGAACAAAAGGTGCAAGAGCTCTCACTGTCCGTTACTCGAATGTCTCCAGAAGGTGTTTGCGTGCAAGCAGGGGACTGGGAAAAAGAGAAAAAAGGTTGTTGAGAACAACTATCTACTAAAGTTTCACACTTAGTATCCTTTGGATTCTTATCTTGACTCGTCCCCAGACCACTAGCCAGGTACAAGTCAAACTGATCCACTCCCTTTCGATATTTTGAGCACTCATGCAATGGATGAGCGTGAGCAAGAAAGTTGACACCTAAAAGGCGAAACAGAAAGAAGGTGGAGGAGGAAGACAAAAAGGTGTGAAAGGCTCACATCAATGAGGACAATCATAGGCGAGAGAAGGCCATATGATAGATATGATGTGAGGAGTAGGGATTGCCATACAACGGATGCACATGTGAGCTAAAAGCTCTCCAAGGGAACTAGTGGGGGTGCATCTAACTTGCTTGCTCAAGAAGACCTGATAATTGTTGATAAAAATATAGTGCAACGAGAGACGAACTGATAATTGTTGATGAAGAAGGGGATGCACGGGGGCATCCCCAAGCTTAGACGCTTGAGTCTCCTTGAATATTTATTGGGGGTGCACATGGGCATCCCCAAGCTTGAGCGTTTGACACTCCAAGATCTTCTTTCATCATCTTCCATCGCGCACTTGAAAACTCCCTTCATACATAACTCATTGTAGACTGATTAGAGAGGTTAGTGCCCTACTCAAACAATTTTCCTCTACTGAAAATAAAGATTTCCAGGAATAGCTATGTTTCTCTTGCCTGCCCAAAAGATTTTGCAAAGAAAAAGCAAGCTTAAGGATTGCAAAACTGCGAAAAGAAAAACCGGGGCAGAAGCTGAGAAAAACAGAACAGCAGAGAGAAAAGAATTTTTTAGGGATACTTGTGCAACTCAAATAAAAAAACTCAGAACATACGAAAGTTTTTTAATTGTATAGAGCACGCTATGTAAAAAATTAAGCTCAAAAATATGAACTGGGATTTTTATCTGATTTTTCTAGTCACGAGGATAGAATCTGTTTTGTGGACAGCATGTCACAACTTTCACTTCTCTTATCGTATGAGGCTATAAAAGGCACAAAGCTTGAATAGTAAAGATACAATGATGTTGCTACAGTAGTAAAAATCATCAAGACCACTAAGAACAGAAGAAAAGAAAAAAAGTAAAACCTAAATTTGTTGCGGGCTGCCTCCCGAAAGCGCTTCTTTAGAGCCATTAGCTAGGATTAATGCAGAAGATCAAGTCTTTTCAAGAGAATAACTAGCCCGTGTGACGGACTCAAAAGGGAACTTAATCTTTTTCCTAGGGAAATGTTACATCCCTTTCTTGAGAGGGAATTGGAATTTGATATTCCCCTCTTTCATGTCAATAACAGCACCAACTGTGCGAAGAAAAGGACGTCCCAAAATAATTGGACAAGAGGGCTCACACTCAATGTCCATAATAGTGAAATCAACGGGAACATAATTGTCATTGACAATGATAAGAACATCATCGATCTTCCCCAAAGGCTTCTTTACGGAAGAATCGACAAGACGAACACCAAAAGAACAGGGATCAAAAGGTTTCAATTCAAGCATATCATACATTCTTTTGGGCATAACAGAGGTACTTGCTCCAACATCACAAAGAGCATAACAAGAGAAGTTATTCAATTTGATATTTATCATAGGATCCCAACCATATTCTAGCTTCCTAGGTATGGAGGCTTCTAGTCTCAGCTTCTCCTCCCTAACTTTGATTAGAGCATTGGTGATATGCTCTGTGAAGACAAGATTAAGTGTGCTAGTGTGGGGGTCTTTAGACATCTTGTGTAGGAAACCAATAACTTCAGGTAAAGTGCAGTTGTCAAAGTCTAGGTCACGACTATCTATCAAGGAGGTAGTGATATCATTTAGGCTCAATTGTTTGAAAGCCTCTATGTTCATAGAGGTTTCTTCATCTATGGTTGAGGTGGTAGCATCACCATTGGTAGGTCTAGTGGGACTAGGGGTGTGATGGGTGCTAACAGTTTGGACATCCTCAACTACTTGGATAGTGGCCACTGTGTGGTAGGTAGGAAGGCTCTTAATTCTATCCTCTTCCTCTTTTTCTCTAGCCCATCTTTCTTTGAGTTTAGGCATCATCCTAATATTTTCATTGATTTGTAACTGGATAGCATTAATAGGAGTGACCTTACTCTCCTCAAGGGGAGAGGTTCTAATTTTTAACATCTCAACATCAAGGGCTAAGTTGTCTACCTTCAAACAAAGATTATCTAATTTAGCTAGTTTTTCTTCCACATTCTTGTTGAAGGATTTTTGGGTAGTGATAAAGTCTCTAAGCATACTCTCTAGTTCAGAGGTGGGGTTCTTGTTGCTAGGGTATGTGTTGTTGTTCCCATAAGTGGATGGAAACAGTCTAGGATTGTTGCTACCAAAATTACTCCTATAAGCATTATTGTTGATGTTGTTTCTAGAGACAAAGTTCACATCTACTTGCTCTTGAGCAACCAAAGAATTTAAAGGAACATCCTGAGGATCAATAGGAGCTTGCTTGGTAAGTAGAGACATGATAAGGTCAACATTTTCATTTAGAGAGGAGATCTCCTCGACAAAATTTGCCTTCTTTCCAGTTGGAGATCTTTCGGTGTGCCACTGAGAGTAGTTCAGCATCATCTCATCAAGTAGCTTTGTGGCAGCACCAAGTGTGGTTGACATAAAAGTTCCTCCTGCGGCCGAATCTAACAGGTTCCGCGAGGTAAAGTTCAAGCCTGCATAAAAAGTCTGGATAACCATCCAGGTAGTCAGTCCATGTGTGGGGCAGTTCTTGACAAGCGTCTTCATACGTTCCCATGCCTGGGCAACGTGTTCATTATCCAATTGCCTGAAATTCATAATGTTACTCCTCAATTGAATAATTTTAGCATGGGGTAGTACTTCCCTATAAAAGCATCTTTGCATTTACTCCAAGAATCGATACTGCTCTTGGGTAAGGATAGCAGCCACTCCTTGGCTCTTGCTCTCAAAGAGAAAGGAAAAAGCTTCAGCTTGACGATGTCTCCATCCACTTCCTTGTACTTTTTCATATCACAGAGCTCGATAAAATTGTTTAAGTGCAAGGCAGCGTCCTCTCTAGCACCTGAGAATAGATCTTTCATAACAAGATTAAGCAGAGCAGGTTTAATTTCATAATAAGGTGCTGAAGTGGCAGGTGGAGCAATAGGAGTGCAGATAAAGTCACTTTTGTTGTGACTAGTGAAGTCACACAACATGGTGTTTTCATTGGAACCCATAGTAGCAACAGGTATTTTTGGTATTTTTGATAAGGGGCACAAAAGTAAAAACTAAAAGGTAAACTAACAAGACTAAAAAGCAAAGATAAAAGATAGTGTGCAACTCCCCTATCTTGTAGACTGGAGTCCCCGGCAACGGCGCCAGAAGTTAGCTTGATACGGTGAGGATAGTTCTCTCACTCCTCGTTGGTTACCCCAAGTGGAAGGTGAGATGTTGCGTAGCAGCAAATTTCCCTCGGTGAAGATACCAAGGTTTGTCTCCAGTAGGACTCGCAGAAATACAAGAAGGTGTCAAAAGAGCCAGAAATTGGCTTCTGACTAGAGAGTTGACAGGACCTGCACACAGAAACAAATAACTTTGCTCCCAACAAGTACAGAGGAGTTGTCAATTCCTCCGGCCTTGTTGTATACAAAGGATCAACGCAAGAGATAATAATAGTGGCAACTGAAAGTAAAGACTGAAAGTAAACTAAGGGTGTAAACAATGATGTGAAGATGGACCAGGGTCCCGTGATTTTCACTAGTCATGTCTCTCTCCCAAAAGACGATAAAAGTGCTAGCGAGGTAAACAAATCACAGCTGGGCAATTGACAGAATTATGAAGGCAACGCAATGCTAACTATGCTACAAAGAAAGGAAGGGCTCAAAAGCAATGGGCAGTACGCCAAGGTAAGTAGACCGAAATCCAACTGCATCTACTACGAATCATCCACCTTGAGATATCTATCCAGAACATCTCGCTGGTATTAAGTTGCGAATCCCACCCAAAGTGTAAACTCAAAGCAACGGACAACTACATTAAAAGAACTTTGCGTAAAGTAAACAATCCTTGCACCCGCGGATACAAGCACCGTTGTTTTATCCCTGGTGGCAACAGCACATCCCCTAGTCTCATGTTTCTGTCACTCAAGCTAGACATCAAGGGGTTGAACCCACAATCAAGCATAACGCTCCCTCTTGGAGTTGCAACAAACTACTTGGCCAAAGTAAAATACTGCAACGGAGAACATGCAAGAATTTACTCAAGAACAAAATATAAAAGAGAAGAACCAAATATATTACTCATCACAATCTGAACATAGTCTCATAATCCATCAGATCCCAGCAAACTCAACATAGCAACAGCAGAAATTACAATAGTGCCTCGATCATGTGAGGCAGCTCACGAGGTCTCGAAAGTGGAAGCACAAAGAGGGGAGAAGTACATCACATAGCTACTGGTCACGGACCCTTGGTCCAAGGGGGACTACTCACGGTACATCTGGGAGGCGTCCATGGCTATGGATGGTCTCCAGGAGGGGGTTCCTCCTCCCGGCAGGGTGCCGAGGCAGCTTCTCCCGGCAGCCCCGATATAGAAACGGCGGCGGCTGTACAGAGGCGAGTTCGCGGAAAAGAGATCGATATTAGGGGTTTCCACCCCGAGGGCTAAATATAGGAGGAGGGGGTGTCGAGGGGACCCACAGGGCAGCGAGGAGGCCCCCTGGCGTGGCCTAGGGTGGGGCCGCGCAAGGGACCCTTCTGGAGTCCATGTGGTGGCCCCCCTCCGCTGCCTTGGTGATTCTGGAAGCTTCCGGGTCGCTGATTTTTTATCTGATTTTCCCGGATTTTTTGGAGCACTTTTAATGGCCGGAAAACCTGAAATACAAAAACAGCAGAAAACAGCAACTGGCAGCTGGGTGCACTGGGTTAATATATTAGTCCAACTATGCTCAAATGTGTATGAAAGTTCAAGCAATTCATGGAAAAGTCACACAAAACATGCATGGAGCAAGCAGAAATTATAGATAAGTTTGGGACGTATCAGGATGTCATTTTCAGTAAAGTATAATAGAGAGTGTACCTGACGGGGATGTGCCCCGGCAAATCCCATGGTCAGGGACCCTGGGTTAGTCATGAGAGGCACATATTGGACGATAAGCTCGTCGGCTAATAGGAGGATACGTTCCTTCTCAATATTATTGATTGGAGATGGCGATTACAGGGAAGCCGAGGCTATTGCGCACAAGGCTAGGTTACAGATTGTGAATTGCTTGATCACGACATCTCCCCTCCTACCCTTATATACTAGGCTAGGTCTCGGGGAGTCCGTCCTGATTACAGATGAGGTTTCCTAACTGACGAGGGGGTGACCCCATGACTCCTACGGATAAGCCTACCTGGTTTCCATGAAGACAGAAGGCCCATGAAGATACAGCCTCGGCCCACTAGTTGGCACCGACGTAGGAGTCCACGACTCACAAGGAAGGTGCGAAGACCTGCCGTACGGAACAAGCTAGGGTTAGGAAAGCTTACCTTTAAACGTAGATGAACTCCCGGGGACCTAGCCCGGTATATAAGGGCTAGGAGGGGCGACGCCAAAGACAACTAATATGACCTGTAACCCTAGCCTTGAGTGCTCCAGCCTTGGCCTCCACTGTAATCGCATCTCCCCCATCAATAATATCGAGCAGGAGCGAGCCTTCCTGTTTGCCGACGAGCTATCGTCCAACCTGTGCATCTCATGACTAACCTAGGGTCCCTGACCATGGGATTTGCCGGGGTTGATCCCCGTCAATTGGCGCCGTCTGTGGGAACTACACAGGTTGGGATCACGATCTCGGCGGTCCCGTCTTCAGCAAGCTACAACTCAAAGGCAAGAACCAGATCTAGCCCACTCGAAGGATTCAAGATCACGGCGGACATCTCTGCTACCCCATCAAGACCGCTCGATCTACAGTTGTGCCAGGACCGATACTACGGTAACGGCCAAGTGCAGCGCCAGCGCCGAAGGAGTCGACGACCCAGAAGAACGGCGAGGGGCCTCTACGAAGGAATTCCACTCGACGAACCGCGACGCGCAGCGGAGGACTCGGAAATCTTTCGACAACCCACCACCGCCCGGGCACCCGCCGCACATCAAGACGATGACTACGAGATCGAATCCAGCGATCAGCAGAACCACCACCAAGGAAGAAGGAATCGACGACCCAAAAGGAGCGCATGGGAGACCTACGACGAGGCCCCAATGAACGAGCCACATCACGCAGCCGCACAACCGACGACCACTCGACGACACGCCGTCGCGCAAGCACCTGCCGCCAACCAAGACAGCGACTCCGAGACACCTGTAGGCGAGTACTACGACCCAGATCGAAGGCCGAATGAATTCGCCAACCTCTTCAAGAACCAAGACATGAGTCGAGGAATCGAAACCGACCCTCGCTTCCACGAACACCCGGAGGATCACGAGCAAATCTTCAGAATCTCAAGAAGGAAGAGGCATTCCGGATCTAGCAAACTCACGGCTAGAGAGCAGCTAGCAGGACCCTGCACGATCCACAGCTTCGAGGATGACTGGGGACGCGTTAGGTCAGGTCACACTTTAAGAGACTGCCGCCTGTTCAACGAGCTAGCCGACGACCTCAAGAAGGAGAAGCAGAAAGAAGACAGGCGCAACCGACGACCCGAACAATCGCCGACCTCAAGCCCGGAAGGACGTCACAGCCCGCTGCAAGAACAGGTGCTCATGATCCAAGAAGGAAGGGTACCGCAAGCACAACGCGACACCCACACCCTGCAGGCTAGAGCAGCTGAGAACATAAACATAGTCGAAGTCTACCAGCTACATGACACGGAGACCAGTATCACGTTCTCACAGGACGATCATCCACCCGCAGTCCCAAGACCGGGGCACGCGCCCCTAGTACTCGATGCATAAATCGGAGGGTACGACATGGATAGGGTCTTCATGGACGGAGGCAGCAGCATGAACATCATCTTCACCAGCATCCTGCAAAAGATGCTGGTCCCACGATCAGTATGGAGAAAATCAAGCATCGAGTTACACGGGGTAGTCCCAGGAGAAGCAGCCACATCCCTCGGAGTCATCGAACTCGAAGTTGTCTTCGGAAACCGACGCAACTTCGCAAAGCACGTCCTCGAGTTCGAGGTACTCGACTGGCAATCGCAGTATCACGCCATATTGGGACGGCCAGCATTCGCGCAGTTCATGGCGGTCCCACACTACGCCTACCTCAAGCTCAAGATGCCAGGATCATCAGGAGTCCTCACGATCAACGGAAGCTTCATCAAATCAGATCAATATGATCGTGACTTCCACAGAATCTCTGACACATTCGGAGCCGAACAAGAACTCAGAGAAATAGCCATGGTGACGGACAAGAGCACCTTCCCATTGGTGAACCGAAGCGAAGCACGGGAGTACGGACGCGACTTCAGCGTCGACAGCGACACAGTCACTCACCAAGTGCACCCGACGGACCCGGACAAAACAGTCTACGTGTACGCCCACCTACCAGAGGAGCAGGCGACGGCTCTCGTTGCTTTCCTTCGAGACGAGTGGGAAATATTCGCCTGGTGCCCAGCCGACATGCCTGGGTTACCACGCGAATTCGCGGAACACGCCCTACGCATCAAGCAAAACACGAAGCCGGTGAAGCAAGCGCTGAGACGATTCTCGGAGCCCAAGCGCAGAGCAATCGGAGAGGAAGTCAACCGGTTACTCGACGCTCAGTTCATCCGAGAAACAAAGAAAGCCACCTGGATAGCCAACCCAGTGCTGGTGCCCAAGAAAGACACGATCGTGTTGCGCATGTGTGTTGACTACGGACCAGTCAACAAGCATTGCCCGAAGGATCACTTCCCCCTTCCTAGAATCGATCAGATAATCGACTCAACAGCAGGGACCATGCCCTTCGGGCTAAAAAACGCAGGCGCCACTTACCAACGAATGATGCAGGCATGCCTGAAGGAGCAAATCGGAAGAAACGTGCAAGACTACGTGGACGACATCGTCATCAAGACCTACAAAGCAGCCACACTACTCGACGACCTGCGCGAAACCTTCGCGGCGCTCAACAAATACAGAATCAAACTCAACCCAAATAAGTGCGCATTCGGCGTACCGGCGGGAAAGCTGCTTGGCTATATGGTCTCTGCACGAGGAATCGAGGCAAACCCTGAGAAAGTCCAAGCCATCACCCGCATGCAAGAACCAACCGACGTCAAAGGAGTATAGCAGCTCACTGGAAAACTCGCAACCCTAAGCCGCTTCATCAGCAGGCTGGGAGAACGCACGCTGCCTTTCTATTAGCTTCTCAGGAAAGGAGAGAAATTCGAGTGGTCGGAGGAAGCCCGCCAAGCATTCGCGGACCTGAAAAAGACACTTTCGACCCCACCAATCCTCGCGGTACCCAAGGAACGAGAGAAGCTATACCTCTACGTGGCAGCACGTAGCAGTGTAGTGAGCACAGCGCTCGTTGTCGAACGCGCAGAAGAAGGCAAGGTCCAGAGCATCCAGAGACCAATCTACTACCTCAGCATGCTCCTGACCAAATCCCAGCAGCGTTACCCGCACTATCAGAAGCTACTACTGGCCATCATCATGACCTCAAGAAAGGTGTCCCACTACTTCGACGAGCACCCTATCACAATCGTGAGCAGCACACCCCTCGCTGACATACTCAAGAACCCTGGAGCAACCGGGCGAGTCGCCGAGTGGAACATTGAGCTCATCCCACGAGACCTGCAGTTCAAGCACCCAACAGCCATCAAAGCCCAAGTACTCCCAGATTTCCTGGTCGAGTGGACGGAGGTTTAGAAACCAGGCCCCCCAGACCTATCAAGCTCATGGTCAATGTTCTTCGATGGGTCCAAGAGACAACAAGGAGCTGGGGCAGAAGTTGTGCTCATCTCCCCTAAAGGAACAAAGCTGAAATATGTCCTCCAGATCAACTTCAGTCACGCCTCCAACAACGAAGCAGAATACGAGGCACTCCTCCACGGCATGCGCATGGCCAAAACATGCGGAGCCACTCGCCTCATAATTTACGGGGACTCCAATCTCGTCGTCCAGCAGACGATGAGAAACTGCAACGCAATAGCCGACAACATGGCGGCCTACCAAAAGCTCTACAACGAACTCGAAGGAAGTTTCGACGGTTGCGAGCTCAACTACATCACCAGGGACAACAACACAGAAGCTGACGAGCTCGCGAACATCGGTTCGACCCGGGGCCCTGTACCACCCGGCGTTTTTCTCGAAAGCATCAGCCGGAGATCCATCAAGGTACAGGAAGCAACACCTGAAGCAGTCGTGGACGGCGAAGACCCAACAGAAATGGCGCAGGTGGCAGCAGCAACCCCATCATAAGGCACAAGCACCAGCACATCCGACAGCACAGCTCCGACAGAGCTCGAAGGACCCGTCTGGACAAAACCGTTCCCCCGATTCCTAATCGAAGGCACGCTACCACAAGACGTGGTCGAAGCACGACGCATCAGCCGACGATCCAAGGCGTTCACGATGATCAACAGACAACTATACAAGCGCAGCATCACCCAGATACTCCAAAGGTGCATCGACGAAGAGGATGGCAAGGCCCTACTGCTCGAAATCCACGAAGGCACCTGCGGGCACCACGCGAGCAGTCGAGTACTCGTGTCCAAAGCATTCCGAGCTGGGTTCTACTGGCCCGCGGCCATGAAAAACGCAGAGGAAATCGTGCGACGTTGCGTCGCTTGCCAGAAATTCGCCAATAGACCAACGCTCCCGCCTCAGAGCTCAAGACCATACCACTATCCTGGCCATTCGCCACCTGGGGACTCGACATGGTAGGCCCACTCAAGAAATCATCAAAGGGCGGAAGGACACACCTGCTCGTCGCAGTCGACAAGTTCACTAAATGGATCGAAGCAGTGCCCATCACCAGCTCCACAGCCCTCACGGCTGTCAACTTCATCAAGTCGATCATCTTCAGATTCGGAGTGCCACACAACATCATAACGGACAACGGCACGAACTTCACGGCCGTAGAGTTTCAGAACTTCTACGAAGAACTGGGAGCGTTGGTCTATTGGCGAATTTCTACTGGCCCGCGGCCATGAAAAACGCAGAGGAAATCGTGCGACGTTGCGTCGCTTGCCAGAAATTCGCCAATAGACCAACGCTCCCGCCTCAGAGCTCAAGACCATACCACTATCCTGGCCATTCGCCACCTGGGGACTCGACATGGTAGGCCCACTCAAGAAATCATCAAAGGGCGGAAGGACACACCTGCTCGTCGCAGTCGACAAGTTCACTAAATGGATCGAAGCAGTGCCCATCACCAGCTCCACAGCCCTCACGGCTGTCAACTTCATCAAGTCGATCATCTTCAGATTCGGAGTGCCACACAACATCATAACGGACAACGGCACGAACTTCACGGCCGTAGAGTTTCAGAACTTCTACGAAGAACTGGGCATCAAAATCAATTATGCATCAGTCGTGCACCCGCAGTCCAACGGCTAGGTGGAAAAAGCAAACGTCCTTGTCTGCGGGGGAATCAAGAAACGGCTCCTCGCACCACTCGAGCAAGCCGCAGGCAACTGGGTAGAAGAGCTCCCCGCGGTCCTATGGAGCCTACGTACTACACCAAACCCCACGACCCAGTACACACCCTTCTTTATGGTGTACGGGGCAGAGGCAGTCCTACCACATGACCTCAAGTTCGGAGCACCCAGGGTCACCGGATACGAAGAAGAAGAAGCAGAAGAAGCACTACAAGATGACAAAGATACGGCTGACGAAGCAAGAGACACAGCCCTGACAAAATTAGAGGGGTACCAAGACAAACTACGTACCTACCAAAGCAGTCGATTGCGCACTAGAACCTTCAACAAAGGCGATCTAGTCCTACGACTAATACAAGAGAAGGTCCATAAACTTGCCCCCCAATGGGAAGGACCATTCATAGTCTCAGAAGTCATCGGAGGTGGCGCCTACAGGCTGAGGAACCCGAAGACAGACGAGGACGTGGGCAACCCATGGAACGTAGCAAACTTGCGACTGTTCTACCCATAGCCCCTATCGGTCGGACATGACTGGCAACTCATGTAACCGTTTGACCGCAATAAAATAAATGTTGCCCAAATACAGCCATCCCAAAGCACTCGGGGGCTTAAGAGCAAAATCCCCCCGAGCAACGCTATCGCCTACGCGATCTTAACCAAAGCACTCGGGGGCTTAAGAGCAAAATCCCCCCGAGCAACGCTATCGCCTACGCGATCTTAACCAAAGCACTCGGGGGGCTTAAGAGCAAAATCCCCCCGAGCAACACTATCGCCTACGCGATCTTAACCAAAGCACTCGGGGGCTTAAGAGCAAAATCCCCCCAAGAGACGCTATCGCCTACGCGATCTTAACCAAAGCACTCGGGGGCTTGAGAGAAAAATCCCCCCGAGAGACGCTATCGCCTACGCGATCTTAACCAAAGCACTCGGGGGCTTAAGAGCAAAATCCCCCCGAGCAACGCTATCGCCTACGCGATCTTAACCAAAGCACTCGGGGGCTTAAGAGCAAAATCCCCCCGAGCAACGCTATCGCCTACGCGATCTTAACTAAAGCACTCGGGGGTTTCAGAGCAAAAACCCCCCGAGAGATGTTATCGCCTACGCGATCTTCATAAAAAAAACTCGGGGACTCGAGCACAAGAACTCCCCCCGAAGGACACTATCGCCACCCACGCGACCTCTACATCCAATCACCCGGGAGCTCGAGGACCATCGCCTCCCGAAGAACGTTCGCGCAGTTTGAAGCTTAAAAACGCTCAAGCAAAAAATACCCGGCTAGCCCCACCTGCTGAAAACAAGGCTCGAAAAACATGGCCACAATCAGATGGAGCACCAAGTACTCTGAAGAAACTTTGGAGGAAGCACAAGACACAGGCTCATTTAGTCTTCACCTGATCGCCAGCGATCACCTAAAGACTCGGGGGGGGGGGGAATTTTAGCCTACGCTCGACCCTTCGACTCAAGCGTAGCCTCGGGGGCTACTCCCATCGGGAGCGCTGTCGCGCACCCAATAGAACCCACAGTGCAAAGTACTGGACGGACTCGAAGACAGCTCCTGATCGTCAAGGACTCGAACACAGTTTTTGGTTGCATAAAGGCCCAAATATAAATTCCATTGCAAAGGATCAAGCACAGTTTACATCATAAGGATCATCTTCGGTACAAAAAGGACTCAACTACATTTGGATAGAAGGCAGCTCCTGTTACAAGAGGGAATCACCCAAGGAATTATGACTTCTACATGTGTGCCCGTGAGGGGTAATCGACTCTAGTACAAGAGCATCATCAGAGACAAAGGAGGAGTCGAAGCAGCAGGCTCATGATGTCAATGACATAACAAAAGGTGAAGCTCGACTTATTTGCAGAGCCATTGAAGACGATGCTCCATCAGCTTCTTCTCCTGCTCCACTAGCTTCTTCTCCAGCTCCGCCCAAGCTGCCGCCGAAGATGACGCCGCTGCCTCCAGTTTTACAAGGTCGCCTGCCGTGCTCATTTAACCGATGGCTTGACATCGAGGTATTCTTCAGAGCCAGAGGGGGAAGCAGTTGAAGACGGCTCACCACCAGCACCAGAAGAGTCCCTGGAGGAAGAAGCAGTCGAAGACGCAGGTGAAGGACTCCTCGACTTTGTGGAGTTGTCGCTGCTCGACTCCTGCCAGCGCGGATCCATGCTGTTGCCGCTCGGGTCGAACGCGCAGACAGTGCCAGTGCTTTCGCCGTCAAAACGACAGCTGAGCACATCGCCATCTCGCAAATTCAATCGCCGAGCAAACAAACTCCAACCGGAACCAAGGAAAATCAAGCGGGAACTATCAAGCTCCAAGTCAACATAAGAAGGAGATCGACAGCTCCCTTGAAGATGCAGAAGCAAGCCATCCAAGCCACGTTCAGAGACAATGGCGGAAAAGGCAGAAGGAAGAAGAACGCGATTGGCACTTTGGCCACGAACATGCAAAAGAAAGTCATAGCTCCAGAAGCCCTCCTCCAAGGGAGAAGAGGAAGGCACTGGCGCCGCACCATGGCGACCACCAAGGCATGAGCGTGGTGTATGGCCACCACGGCCACGACGAACACGGCCACGGCCAACACCCCGCTTGGGAGCCATGAGAGGAACAAGAGAAGAAGGAAGAGGCAAAGCAGCAAGCCGGATAGAGGCGGAACGCTGGGGAAGAGAAAGGCTTATTTATAGAACAACAATCCTCAAGCACAGAGAAGCCAAGACGACAGCAACAATTAATTCAAAGACCAAACGTCGCAGACGTCTCGGACTCCAAGACCAAGATGCTCTCCCACGGGATGCACTGTGCGCAAGACGCGTCAATTCACGCGCGTATCCAACGCGCGTATCGGAAACTCAACCGGCGCCTGCCGCACGCCACAGCGGCCATTATTATGACCGGTCATGAAGACGTGACGGTTCACTGATAGAGCACCCCTGACAGCCATCAACCAGAGGCATCGCTATCCCTGACAAGCGGCGAAGAAAACCAAACAGACATCAAGGCCCTGAGATTCCATCTCTCAGATCTTTTTCCCGATGAAGAAAAAACACCTTACTCCCATCGGGAGAGTACATCATAAGAGTCCCGGGTGCTCCCTCACCTAAAGGTCAGCCATGTGCTCGAGTGACCACTCGCACTTATGAGAGTCTCGGGTGCTCCCTCAACCCGGCGTAAGACAAACATGCATTCGCCAAGACCATACGATGCTAAGAGTCTGAGGTGCTCCCTCACCTCAAGAGCCGAAACGGCATTCGAGTGATTACTCGCGAAAAAAACCCCGACTGAGCACTCGAAACAAAGCTCCTCGGGTGAATGAGTGAACAGCTCGCTTGATGTTTTGTTCCAAGAGGGTGCAATGCTATAAGGCTCCGCGCCTCAAAAATACACATTCCTGGAACACGATACACTGTGCCCAGATGCCGCGCAAGAATAGCGTGTAGGTAAGACCCCTCTGCGAAGTTCGGCCGGGCTGGGACTTGCCGAAGAGCGATTTCACTCCCAACCTTTCCCATGTGTTGCGCATGATAGAAAAGCCGGGCGGACGTGCCTTAGGCTATGCACATTACTGGCGGCAAATGAACACCGTAAGACCTGAAGCGGCCGGACTTTTTCTCGACACCAGTGTTCCAAGCTCACGTCGAGGGATGTGGGTTTGATTGGGCTACTATGGTATTTGCCCTAGTGCAATTCACCAATGCTTGACCCGTCGAATCCTTGGGCCCTTTCAGCTTAGCATCCCTCGAAAAAGGTATTGTCATGGCCACAAGACTACCAGCGACCCGCGGATGAACCGCGCATACCAATAACCGACAAATGAATGTACTCGAGTCCCTGCGCGACTCTTCGAGTCCCCCAGGCACTCGGGGGCTACTGACGAGGGGGTGACCCCACGACTCCTACGGATAAGCCTACCTGGTGTCCATGAAGACAGAAGGCCCATGAAGATACAGCCTCGGCCCGCTAGTTGGCACCGACATAGGAGTCCACGACTCACAAGGAAGGTGCGAAGACCTGCCGTACGGAGCAAGCTAGGGTTAGGAAAGCTTACCTGTAAACGTAGATGAACTCCCCGGGACCTAGCCCGGTATATAAGGGCTAGGAGGGGCGACGCCAAAGACAACTAATATGACCTGTAACCCTAGCCTTGAGCGCTCCAGCCTTGGACTCCACTGTAATCGCATCTCCCCCATCAATAATATCGAGCAGGAGCGAGCCTTCCTGTTTGCCGACAAGCTATCGTCCAACCTGTGCATCTCATGACTAACCCAGGGTCCCTGACCATGGGATTTGCCAGGGTTGATCCCCGTCACTAACCATGATCTTGTTCCGTACGGCAAGTTTGCACCTTCCTTATGACTCACGGACTCCTACGTCGGTGCCACTACTGGGCCAAGGCTGGGCCCAGGCGGCATTTTTGTGGGCCTTCTGTCTTCTGGGACACCGGGTAGGCTCATCCATAGGAGTCGTGGGGTCACCCCCTCGTCAGTAGCCCCCGAGTGCCTGGGGGACTCGAAGAGGCGCGCAGGGACTCGAATCCACTCTAGCGTTGTTTTGATGTATGCACGGTTCAACTGTGGGTCGCTGGCAGTCTGGGGCCATGAAAAAACCTGTTTCGAGGGATGCTAAGCTGAAAGGTCCCAAGGTGTCGACTGATCGAGCCTTGGTGAATTGCACTAGTGGAAAAAACCGCAGTAGCCCAATCAAACCCATGTCCCTCGACATGAGCTTGGAACACTGGTGTCTAGCAAAATTCATGCCGCTGCAGCTCTTACAGTGATCAATTGCCGCCAGTAAAGTTCGTATCCTAGGCTCGTCCGCCCGGCTTTTTCTATCATGCATGCGCATGGAAAAGGTTGGGAGTGAAATCGCTCTTCGGCAAGTCCCAGCCCGGCCGAGCTTCGCAGCGGGGTCTTACCTACACGCTAAGCTTGCGTGGCATCTGGGCACAGTGTATCGTGTTCCAGGAATATGTATTTTTATTGAGGCGCGAAGCCTAGTAGATAATGCACCCACTTGGAATAAACAATCAAGTGGGCGGTTTTAGCGGTCACTCGTGGAGCTTCTCCGAGTGCTCGGGTGTAGAGGGATATTTGCTCGGGAGGTCGTCGAGTGCTTGAGTATATATAAAGTTTTGTAAGTAATCACTCGAATATCGCTTTTGCTCTCAGGGTGAGGGAGCACTCGATACTCTGGGATCGCTCGATCTGGCGAGTGCAAGTCTGCTCATCTCGTGTCGTGGTGAGGGAGCACCCGAAACTCTCATGGGTGCAAGTAATCACTCGAGCATGTTTTTGCTTCTAGGTGAGGGAGCACCTGAGACTCTCGTAGGTGCGAGTGATCACTCGAGCACATTTTTTCCTTCTGGGTGAGGGAGCACCCGAAACTCTCGCAGGTGGATACGCTCCTGATGGGAGTTAGATATATTTGAAAAATGTATTAAAACTTTGTCAAAAAATGGTGCTTGCAAGCTGCCTCTTCTGCTGACTGCCTCTTTAACTTACCTTTTGTTTGGTGAAGATAACTATCTCCTTGCTGGAGGACCGTCAAAAGATGTTTTGGCTGCTAACCTTCATGTCTGCATGACCAGTCATAATGATGGATTTTGGTGGCGTGCTGCAGCCGCCTATTGAGTTATCGATGTGCGCATTGAAACCGCGCGAGATTTAACATGTCCAGCGCACTGTGCCGCCCGTGTGAAGGCATCTTTGCCTCGGAATTTGAATCGCCCGGCGTGCTTGATCTTTGATTTAATGGCTCCCGTCGTCTGAGCTTCTATGTGGGGTTTGTGCTATAAATAGGCCCCTCTTTTTCTTCTAGCAGCGGTATTCGCCCTCTGCTCATCTTGCTTCTCTTTCTCTTCCTCTTCTCATGGCACCCAAGCGTGGAGCTGGTATGACTGGCCGTGGTCGTGCTCGCCGCGGTCGTGGTGGTCGTACTCCGCGCTCTTCTCGCGGTGGTCGTCATGGTGCAGCGTTGGTGTCTTCCTCCTCTTCCTCGGAGGAGGGTGTTTGGTGTTATGACTTTCTCCTGCATGTCCGTGGCCGGGGCGCTGCTCGTATTCTTCTTCCTTCTGCATTTGCTGCCATTGTTTCTGTGCGCGGCTTTGATGGCTTGTTGCTTCGTCTTCAGGGGTGCGCTCGATCTCCTTCTTATGTTAAGTTGGAGATCGATAGTTCCCGCTTGATTTTTCTTGGCTTTGTCTGGAAATACTTTGCTCGTCGGTTGAACCTGCGTGATGGTGACACTCTTTGTTGCCGTTTTGATGGTAAAGACACTCTTGTCATCCGTGCTTTTGACCCGAGCGGCAACCGCATGGATCCGTACTGGCCGGAGACAGGCAATGATGGTTCTGACAGGTCGAGGAGTCCTTTGCCTGCGTCTTCAACTGCTTCCTCCTCCGGTGACTCTTCGGGTGCTGATGCGGAGCCGTCTTCTACTGCTTCCCCCTCCTGTGCTGAAGAGGATCTTGACATCAAACCACCAGTCAAGCGGGCGCACCAGGCGACCTTGTAGAACTGGAGGCAGCAGCGTCATCTTCGTCGGCAGCTCGAGTGGAGCTGGAGAAGAAGCTGGTGGAGCAGAAGAAGAAGCTGGTGGAGCATTGTCTTCAACTGTTCTGCAAATAAGTCAAGCTTCACCTTTTGTTATGTCATTGACATCATGAGCCTGCTGCTTCGACTCCTCCTTTGTCTATGATGATGCTCGCTATCTTGGTGCCAATCATCCCAGCATGGGCACTCATGTAGAAGTCATAATTCCTTGGGTGATTGATGCTATAGGCTTATTGGCTACTTGTGCCTTTGGTAACTAGGTTAGTTCTCCATGTAATGAGGATTGCCCTCGAGCAATCAGAGCTGCCCTCTATCCAATGTACTTTGAATCTCTCTTTTTTGTACTGAAAGTGATCCTTTGTGATATGAACTTGTGCTTGAGCCTTTGTAATGAAATTTGTCTTTGAGCCCTCTGCAACCGGTAGCTGTTTTCGAGTCCTTAGTGTTCGAGGGCTGTCTTCGAGTCCTTTGCAACCGAGAGCTGTCTTCGAATCCTGTGCGATCGACAGCTGTCTTCAAGTCCATCAAAAACTTTGCACTGCAGGTTCTATTGGGTGCGCGACAGCGCTCCCGATGGGAGTAGCCCCCGAGGCTACGTTTGAGTCGAAGAGTTGAACGTAGGCTGAGATCTGTTTCCTTTGTCATTCTTCCATTATTTTCTGTCTTTTATCGGGTGCGCGGCAGCGCTCCCGATGGGAGTAGCCCTCGAGTCTTTAGGTGATCGTTGGCGATTAGATGAAGACTTAAATATTTTCCTGCGTCCTGCGCTCCGTTCGTATTTCTTCAGAGTATAGGGTGTTCCATCTGGTTGTAGCCGTGTCTTTATTTTTTATTCCGGAAAGAGTTCAACGGGTGGCGCTTGTCGATGGGTTTTTGCTTGGACCCTTTTGAGCTTCGGGCTGCGTGAGCGATGATGATGTCTCTCGGGAGGAGATTTTGCAATCGAGCTCCCAAGTGCTTTTGTGAAAGATCGCGATTGCGGCGGTAGCGTCTCTCGGGGGGTTGTTGTGCTCGAGCCCCCGAGCGCTTTGGTAAGAGATCGCAATTTCGACGATAGCGTCTCTCGGGGGGAGTTTTTTGTGCTCGATCCCCCGAGCGCTTTGGTAAGAGATCGCGATTGCAACGATAGCGTCTCTCGGGGGGAGTTTTTGTGCTCGAGCCCCCGAGCGCTTTGGTAAGAGATCGCGATTGCGACGATAGCATCTCTCGGGGGGAGTTTTTGTGCTCGAGTCCCCGAGCGCTTTGGTAGGAGATCGCGATTGCGACGATAGCGTCTCTCTGGGGGAGTTTTTGTGCTCGAGCCCCCGAGCGCTTTGGTAAGAGATCGCGATTGCGACGATAGCGTCTCTCGGGGGGAGTTTTTGTGCTCGATCCCCCGAGCGCTTTGGTAAGAGATCACGATTGCGACGATAGTGTCTCTCGGGGGGAGTTTTTGTGCTCAAGCCCCCGAGTGCTTTGGTAAGAGATCACGATTGCGACGATAGCGTCTCTCGGGGGGAGTTTTTGTGCTCGAGCCCCCGAGCGCTTTGGTAAGAGATCACGATTGCGATGATAGCGTCTCTCGGGGGGGAGTTTTTGTACTCAAGCCCCCGAGTGCTTTGTTGTGGTAGGATTTGGGCAACATCATTTTATTGCGTTGAAGGTTTACATGAGCTGCCAGATGAGCATGACTGGTGGAGACTATGGGTAGAACAGGCGTAGGTTCGGTACGTTCCATGGATTTCCCACGTCCTCGTCTGTCTTCGGGTTCTTCAGTCTATAGGCGCCTCCTCCTATGACTTCTGTGATTATGAACGGTCCTTCCCATTGGGGGGCGAGCTTGTGAACTTTCTCTTGTATGAGCCGTAGGACAAGGTCGCCTTTATTGAAGGTTCTGGTGCGCAGGCGACTGCTTTGGTAAGTGCGCAGTTTGTCCTGGTATCCCTCCGACTTTTCTAGGGCTGTGTCCCTTGCTTCGTCTGCTATATCTTTGTCATCTTGCAGCGCTTCTTCTGCTTCCTCTTCTTCGTACCCTGAGATCCGGGGTGCCCCAAATTTGAGGTCATGTGGTAGCACCGTCTACGACCCGTACACCATAAAGAAAGGTGTGTACTGGGTTGCAGTATTTGGGGTGGTGCGTAGGCTCCATAGTACGGCAAGGAGTTCTTCTACCGAGTTGCCCGCGGCCTGCTCGAGTGGTGCGAGGAGCCGCTTTTTGAGTCCTCCGCATACTAGGCCGTTTGCTTTCTCCACTTGGCCGTTGGACTGCGGGTGTGTGACTGATGCATAATTGACTTTGATGCCCAGCTCTTCGCAGAGGTTCTGGGGCTCTACCGCTTTGGTGTTCGTACCGTTGTCCGTGGTAATGTTGTGCGGCTTTCCGAACTTGAAGGTGATTGATTTGATAAGATTTGCTGCCGTGAGGGCTGTATTGCTGGTAATGGGTGCTGCTTCGATCCACTTGGTGAATTTGTCGACTGCTACTAGCAGGTGGGTTATTCCTCCCTTTGAAGATTTTTTGAGCGGGCCCACCTTGTCGAGTCTCCAGATGGCGAACGGCCATGAGCGTTGTATGGTCTTGAATTCTGAGGCTGGAGCGTGTGGTCTATTGGCAAATTTGTGGCAGGCCATGCAACGCCGCATGATGTCCTCTACGTTCCTCATGGTTGTTGGCCAATAAAGTCCTGTTCTAAAGGCTTTTGCCACGAGTGCTCGACTGCAGGCATGGTGCCCGCAGGTGCCTTCGTGGATCTCCAGTAGTAGGGTCTTGTCGTCTTCCTCGTCTATGCATTTGTGTAGGACCTGGGAAACGCCGCGCTTGTAGAGTTGTCCGTTGATTACTGTGAATGTTTTGGAGCGCCGATTAATGCGTTTGGCTTCTGCGGCGTCCTGCGGTAGGATGCCGTCGATTAGGAACCTGTGGAGTGGCTCTCTCCAAGATTGGTCCTCTGGTGCGGGTGGCTCTGGCTCCTCGTCTGTGTTGTGGGCTTCTTCATTAACTATTGGGTCTGCGGCTGCTACTTGTGCTGGTTCAACTGTGTTGTCATCCTTCGTGTCTGCTTCTGGTCCGAGTCCTTTGATTGTTGTGATGGTCTCATCTATATAGGCCTGAATGTTTCCACCGATCCGGTTTCTCATATGTGATTGCACCATTCGCTGGTATATTGCTCCTGCGTTGCTTAAGCCGAAGGGCATTTTGGGGTGGCCTGCTTTTCCTGAGTCCGTCGGCTGTACTTGGTGTTTGACCACGTCGCTGTCGATCCTGGATTCCCGTCCATGCTCTTTTGACTCGCTTCTGCCTGCTAGTGGGAAGGTGCTTTTATCTTTCGCATTGACTGTTTCTGTGAGTTCTTGCTCGGCTGCGAATGTGTCAGAGACTTTGTGGAAGTCTCGGTCACATTTGTCTGACTTGATGAAGCTCCCGTTGACTGTGATGATGCCCGCGGATCCTGGCATCTTGAGTTTAAGGTAGGCGTAGTGCGGAATCGCCATGAATTGTGTGAACGCTGAACGCCCCAATATGGCGTGGTACTGTGATTGCCAATCGAGTACTTCAAACTCGAGGGTGCATCTTGCGAAATTGCGTCTGTTGCCGAAGACGACTTCGAGCTCGATTAATCCAAGGGAAGTAGCTGCTTCTCCTAGGACTACTTCGTATAACACGGTGCTTGATTTCTTCCATACTGATCGAGGGATCAGCATCTTGCGCACGGTGCTGACGAAGATTATGTTCATGCTGTTGCCTCCGTCCATGAAGATTTTGTCCATGTCGTACCCTCCTACTTGAGCGTCGAGGACCAGGGGCTCGTGCCCCGGCCTTGGGACTGCAGGCGGGTGGTCGCTCTAGGAGAACGTGACGCTGGTTTCTGCGTCGTGTAGCTGGTAGACTTCGACTGCGTTAAGATTCTCGGCTGCTCTAGCCTGCAGGGTGTAGGCGTCCTGTTGGGCTTGCGATACCTTGCCTTCTTGGATCGTGTACACCTGTCCTTGAGTGGGCGACTGCTCGACTCGTCGGGCGCGCTTGGCTTCTTGCTGTTTTTCCTCCTTGAGGTTGTCGGCGAGTTCATTGAACAGGCGGCAGTCTCCCAGAGTGTGGCTCGATCTGATGTTTCCCCAGTTGTCTTCGAAGCAGTGGATTGTGCATGGTCCTTCTAGCTGTTCCCTGACCGTGAGCTTGCTAGACCGGCGTGCCATTTCCTCCTTGAGATTCGGAAGAATAGCGCGTGGTCCGCTGGGTGCTCGTGAGCTCGCGGGTCGACTTCGATCCCTGCACTTAGATTTTCGTTCCTTATGAGATTGGCGAATTTATCTGGCCTTCGATCTGGGTCGTATTATTCGTCGGTCCGAGTCTCGGAGTCGCTGCACTGGCGGGTGGTAGCTGTCCGCGCGGCGGCGGGTCGTCGAGTGGTCGGCGATCGTGCGGCTGTATAGTTCGACTCGTCGGGTGGAGTCGCTTCGTAGGATCCTCCCGCCTGCCTTCTGGGTCGTCGATTTCTTCCTTGTTGGTGATGGTCTTGGCGGTCGCTGGTCTCGAGCTCGGAGTCAGTGTCTTGTTGTGCGGTGGGTGCCCGGGTGGCGGTGGGTCATTGAGTGGCCAGCAGGTCCTCTTTTTCATGTTGTAGTTCATCGATCGGGGTCTCCGTGTAGAACCCTAGCGCCTTTCTTTTGGGTCGTCGAGTTCTCCTTCGTTGGCGGTGGGTTCGGTTGCCTCCGTAGTATTGGTCTTGGCACAGCTGCTGGCCGAGTGATCTTGCCGGGGCGGCAGAGATGTTCGCCGTGATCTTGAGTTCCTCGGGTAGATTGCATCTGGTTCTTGCCCTTGAGTTACGGCTTGCTGGAGACGGAACCGCCGAGATCGTAATTCCAACCTGTGTAGTTCCCACCGGCGCCAATTGACGGGGATGTGCCCCGGCAAATCCCATGGTCAGGGACCCTGGGTTAGTCATGAGAGGCACAGGTTGGACGATAAGCTCGTCGGCTAACAGGAGGATACGTTCCTGCTCGATATTATTGATTGGAGATGGCGATTACAGGGAAGCCGAGGCTAGTGCGCACAAGGCTAGGTTACAGATTGTGTATTGCTTGATCTCGACGTCTTCCCTCCTAGCCCTTATATACTAGGCTAGGTCTCGGGGAGTCCGTCCTGATTACAGATGAGGTTTCCTAACCATGATCTTGTTCCGTACGGCAAGTTTGCACCTTCCTTATGACTCGCGGACTCCTATGTCGGTGCCACTAGTGGGCCAAGGCTGGGCCCAGGCGGCATCTTTGTGGGCCTTCTGTCTTCTGGGACACCGGGTAGGCTCATCCATAGGAGTCGTGGGGTCACCCCCTCGTCAGTACCTCTACCAAGGGAGGGTGAGTAGTAGGCTGACACAACTTCTCGATAGGCGGTAGATTCTTCACATCTTCGGCTTTGATGCCTTTCTCCTTAATAGACTTCTTTGCTTCTTGCATATCTTCGGGGCTCAGAACAAGCATGCCCCTCTTCTTTGGTGGTGGAGGTGGTTCAGGGACGGACCAATCTTCATGGTTCTTGGCAATCTTGCCCATTAATTCTTCAGCATCGGCCGGTGTTCTTTCCCTAAAAACACAACCAGCACAACTATCCAGATAGGACCTGAATTCATCGGTTAGACCAGCATAAAATATATCGAGTAACTCATTATTTGGGACTTCATTTCCTGGTCTAGCCTTAATTAAATCACAATACCTCCCCCAATCTTTAGGGAGGTGCTCATCCTGCAACTGTTTAAAGTTATAAATTCTTTGCAAAGCAGCATGTTGCATATGAGCAGGAAAATACTTATCAACAAAAAATTGAACTAAGTCCTGAGGACTCTCAGTGGAACCATAGGATAGTGCATCGTACCATGATTTAGCGTCTCCCTTTAAAGAAAAAGGAAAAAGCTTGGCCACGTAGAAGTTTCGTATCTTCTCGTCAGTAGTAAATAGGTCACTTAACTCAGCAATTTTGGTCAAGTGTGCTATAGCATCATCATTTTCTCTGCCATAAAAAGGGCCAGCCTCGACTGTAGATATAAATGAAAGATCAATAGAGAATTCATAATCAGGATCATTGATGCATATAGGAGATGTGGCAAATTTTGGATCAGGAATATTCTTGTTCTTCATGGAGTGCTTCTTGAGCAACTCCTTAACAACTCCAGGGTCAGAGTCGGCACACTCTCTGAGTTCCCTGCAAAGATCATCATCAAGAATAACATAATCATCATCAAGGAGTCTCTCCTTGAGTTCATCTAAATCTGGGTAACCAAAAGTTTTGCAAGTAGGAATAAAGGTAGCAGGTATCTCAGTCTCGGGCTCTGCTGTAGCCTTAGCAGTCTCAGATTCAATATAGTGACCAAGAAAATTATCATCATCAAGAGTAGTGGAAGCATCATCAAAAGTATCGGACATAGTAACGGACTCAGTAAAAGTAGCATGTGGTGGTAGTGGTGAAGCAAACTTACTTATAACAGAAGGTGAATCAAGCGTAGCACTGGTACTTGATACGATGAGGATAGTTCTCACTCCTCGTTGGTTACCCCAAGTGGAAGGTGAGATGTAGCGTAGCAGCAAATTACCCCTATGTAGAGGATAGGGTTTGTCTCCCATAGGACTCGCAGAGATACAAGAAGGTGGTAAAGTGAACAATGGCGCCATTCACAACCGAGGGCTGCTAACTTCACCTGGACCTGCACACAGATACAAAAAACTTTGCTCCCAACGAGTACAGAGGAGTTGTCAATTCCTCCGGCCTTGCTGTTTACAAAGGATTAACGCAAAATATAATGATAGTGATAGCAACTGAAAAAGTAAACTAAGGATGTAAACAGTGATATGAAGATGGACCGGGGTCCCGTGATTTTCACTAGTGATGTCTCTCTCCAAAAGACGATAAAAGTGCTAGCGTGGTAAAAAAATCACAGTTGGGCAATTGACAGGATTATGAAGGCACCACAATGCTAACTATGCTGCAAAGAAAGGAAGGGCTCAAAAGCAATGGGTAGTACGCCAAGGTAAGTAGACCGAAATCCATCTGCATCTACTATGAATCATCCACCTTGAGATATCTATCCAGAACATCTCGCTGGTATTAAGTTGCGAATCCCACCCAAAGTGTAAATCCAAAGCAACAGACAACTGCATTAAAAGAACTTTGCGTAAAGTAAACAATCCTTGCATCCGCGGATACAAGCACCGTTGTTTTATCCCTGGTGGCAACAACACATCCCCTAGTCTCATGTTTCTGTCACTCAAGCTAGACATCAAGGGGTTGAACCCATAATCAAGCATAACGCTCCCTCTTGGAGTTGCAACAAATCACTTGGCCAAAGTAAAATACGGCAATGGAGAACATGCAAGAATTTACTCAAGAACAAAATATAAAAGAGAAGAAACAAATATATTACTCATCACAATCTGAACATAGTCTCATAATCCATCAGATCCCATCAAACTCAACATAGCAACAACAAAAATTACAATAGTGCCTCGATCATGTGAGGCAGCTCACGAGGTCTCGAAAGTGGAAGCACAAAGAGGGGAGAAGTACATCACATAGCTACTGGTCACGGACCCATGGTCCAAGGGGGACTACTCACGGTACATCTGGGAGGCGTCCATGGCTATGGATGGTCTCCCGGAGGAGGTACCTCCTCCCGGCAGGGTGTCGGGGCAGCTTCTCCAGGAAGCCCCGATCTTGAAACGGCGGTGGCGGTGGTACAGAGGCGAGATCGTGAAAAAGGAGTTCCTTCTAGGGGTTTCCGTTACGGGGGGTAAATATAGGCGAAGGGGGCACCGAGAGGGGCCACAGGGCAGCCAGAAGGCTCCCTGGCGCGGCATAGGGTGGGGCCGCGCCAGGGACCCTTCTGGAGTACCTGTGGTGGCCCCTTCCCTCCTTTGGTGTTTCCGGAAGCTTCCGTGTCGCTGATTTTTTATCTGATTTTTCCGGATTTTTTGGAGCACTTTTAATGGCCGGAAAACTTGAAATACAAAAACAGCAGAAAACATCAACTGGCAGCTGGGTGCACTGGGTTAATAGATTTGTCCAAATATGCTCAAAAGTGTATGAAAGTTCAAGAAAAACATGGCAAAGTCACACAAAACATGCATGGAGCAAGCAGAAATTATAGATACGTTTGGGACGTATCAACATCCCCAAGCTTAATTCCTCCTCGTCCTCGAGTAGGTAAATGATAACAAGCATAATTTCTGTGGTGACATGCCACACAACCATATAAGAACTTTGTAAGTAAAGCAATCAAAGCATGCAATTCAATTCAATTCTTAACAAGCAAGAGTCTATATTAGCATTGACACAAGCAACAAAAGAACAAAAGGTGCAAGAGCTCTCGCTGTCCGTGACTCGAATGTCTCCAGATGGTGTTTGCGTGCAAGCAGGGGATAGGGAAATACGAGATAAAAAAAAGGTTATTGTTGAGAACAACTATCTACTAAAGTTTCACACTTAGTCTCCTTTGGATTCTTATCTTGACTCGTCCCCAGACCACTAGCCAGGTACAAGTCAAACTGATCCACTCCCTTTCGATATTTTGAGCACTCATGCAATGGATTAGTGTGAGCAAGAAAGTTGACACCTAAAAGGCGAAACAGAAAGAAGGTGGAGGAGGAAGACAAAAAGGTGTGAAAGGCTCACATCAATGAGGACAATCATAGGCGAGAGAAGGCCATATGATAGATATGATGTGAGGAGTAGGGATTGCCATACAACGGATGCACATGTGAGCTAAAAGCTCTCCAAGGGAACTAGTGGGGTGCATCTAACTTGCTTGCTCAAGAATACCTAGAGCTCGTTTGAGGAGGCTCATCATTGGAATATACAAACCAAGTTCTATAGTGTGAAGGTACCCACATAGCTATATGCATGATGATGATCTCTATGGAGTACAAGGGATAAAGGATGAAGTACTAGTGTGGATCTCTCAGAAGGAATAGTAGTGTGCCCCCTTCTCTCTTTTTATTTTTCTTTTTCTCTTTTTTCTATTTTTTTTGTATTTTTTGGTGGCCTCAATGGATCTTTCTATTTAACTCTCATTTGTCCTCTTTGGGATCTTTTCATTTTTTCCTCTTTGGGATCTTTTCCTCACTTAGGGGAAACACTCTATATTTTACAAGAATATAGGAGATCTTTCACACTTTACCAAGGTACTCACATAAAGAAGATATAGCTATCATGACACAAAGGTATGACATGAGGATCAAGTCATGAGAAGGTGGATGTTGCATGGCAATGTATCTCGGAAAGGCTATGGAAATGCCTTGTAGGTAGGTATGGTGGCTGTTTTGAGGAAAGATATAAGGAGGCTTATGATGATAGAGCGTATCGTGCCAAGGGTTTGGATGCACCGGCGAAGTATGCGCCAACTCTCAAGATGAGAAAGGGCAATGCACGGTACCGAAGAGGCTATAAAAAGTATAGGTGGGTGGAAGTGTCAACTTTCGAATACTCACATTAGTCCGAAGAACTCATGCACTTATTATCGGTAACTCTCAATCTAATCAGGAGGTTCACAAAGAGACAAGTACCCCGAGGAGGAGTGTATGGGGGTTTGGTTATCCTTGCGCATCCTCGACTCATGGTAAACGGGTGTACACTAATATTCGAACCCTCCAGAGGTTAGTGATCCATCTAGTAGCTAGAGTTCTCAACAGGGGTTTTTGGTTTTCGAAAATCACACGGATTGCCCGACATCTATCACTAATAGGCTCGAGCTCTTGACACAAAAAGTTCAAACATTACTCTAGTCAATACCTCTAAACTATTGCAAGTTACTGCTACAAAGAGAAAAGCAACTTCAACTACCTACTTCTAGTCAAGACACAAAACTCAGTGCAACAGGCAAACTCTCTAACAAGATAAAACATGCAACCTATAGAAAGTTCAACCTAAAACAAAATAAAATCTCTAGAAAAACAAAAGCACTACAACTAAACAGAGCAGCAGCTAAGAAAAGAAAAAGAACAACTCACAGCTAAAAGAATAAGCAAGCAAATCCTATGAGGAGTTCTAGTTCAAGCAGAGCGTGTAACTCTCCCACACAAAAGAAAGTAAGTTGGGATCTAACTTGTTACTACAGCAAACGAAGCTAAAGAAAACTAAAAACAAAACCTAAGAGCGAGACGCTCCAAGAATAGCACATAACGCATGAAGTGATAAAAATATAGTGCAACGAGAGAACTAATAATTGTTGATGAAGAAGGGGATGCACGGGGGCATCCCCAAGCTTAGACGCTTGAGTCTCCTTGAATATTTATTGGGGGTGCACATGCGCATCCCCAAGCTTGAGCGTTTGACACTCCAAGATCTTCTTTCATCATCTTCCATCGCACACTTGAAAACTCCCTTCATACATAACTCATTGTAGACTGATTAGAGAGGTTAGTAACCTATTAAAATAATTTTTCTCTTACTGGAAATAAAGATAATCTTGAAGAGCTACTGTTTCCCAAGATTTCCAAAAAGTTTTTGCAAAGAAAAAGCAAGCTTAAGGTTTGCAAAAGTGAAGAGAGACAAAACGTGGAAGAATCTGTGAAAAACAGAACAGCAGGTAGAAACTAATTTTTTAGGGGTACTTCTGCAATTCAAATAAAAAAACTCAGAACATACGGAAGTTTCGTAATTGTATAGAGCACGCTGTGTAAAAATTTCAGCTGAAAAATATGAACTGGGATTTTTCCATGATTTTTCTAGTCATGAGGACAGAATCTGTTTTCTGGACAACATGTCACAACTTTTACTTCCCTTGTTGTATGAGGCTATAAAAGGCACAAAGATTAAAAATTAAAGATACAATGATGTTGCTACAGTAGTAACAATCATCAAGACCACTAAGAATAGAAGAAAATAAAAAAGAAAAACCTAAATTCGTTGCGGGCTGCCTCCCGAAAGCGCTTCTTTAGAGCCATTAGCTAGGCTTAAAGCAGAAGATCAAGTTGTATCCATTGAACCATCATCAAGATCATCAAAAATCTCTTCAATAGTACAACTAGTCTTAATAGGTTTCTCAAACAAAGGACGAATGAAAATGCTTCTTGGAATAAAATCAAAAGTAGGGAAATCAATTGGAGTTTCATTAAAGTTAAAGATAGGTGTCTCCTCCAAAGTTTTCACCGTTTCAACTCTTTTGGCAATAGGTGTGTTTGCTTTAGCTCGAGGAACCTTGGGGACGTAAACGAACTTAGGTTCCTTCTTTGCCGGAGTTTCATCCTTTTTGGTTTTGATTGAGAAAAAGGTAGTTCCTAAAGTTTCAATAACTTCCTCAATCTTTTCTATCCTAGAAGACTTCTCATCAAGGGATTTGATAGTCTCCAAAGTTTTGATAATTTTCTGCATGAAGTTATCTAACCTATTCAAATTCCCTTGAATCTTACGATCCAACTCATTCATCCTATCGATACTTGGCATCTCTAGCTCTATTTTTTCAAGTTTTCTCATAATGTGAGCTAAAGTAATGTCCTCCTTAATACTAAAAACTGGGAGACTTCCAACAAGATTTTAAATAACATTAAGGGCTTCCCAAACTGGGGCCTCTACGAAGTTCCCATTGATAGCAGTGTCTAAAAGAAACCTATTCCGAGAAGTGATCCCAACATAAAAATTTCTAAGCAAGATAGTAGTGGATTGCTTCTTGGTGGCTCTTTTTTTAGAATCATTAATTCTATACCAAGCATCTTTCAAACTTTCACCACCTCTTTGAGTAAAGGTAAGTACTTCTGCCTCAACAAAGGTAAATGGACCAGCCATAGTGGTAACTACTGACAAGGTAACAGGTATTTTTGGTATTTTTGATAAGGGACACAAAAGTAAAAATTGAAAGGTAAACTAACAAGACTAAAAAGCAAAGATAAAAGATAGTGTGCAACTCCCCTATCTTGTAGACTGGAGTCCCCGGCAACGGCGCCAGAAATTGGCTTGATACGGTGAGGATAGTTCTCACTCCTCGTTGGTTCCCCAAGTGGAAGGTGAGATGTAGTGTAGCAGCAAATTTCCCCTATGTAGAGGATAGGGTTTGTCTCCCGTAGGACTCGCAGAGATACAAGAAGGTGGTAAAGTGAACAATGGCGCCGTTCACAACCGAGGGTTGCTAACTTCACCTGGACCTGCACACAGATACAAATAACTTTGCTCCCAACGAGTACAGAGGAGTTGTCAATTCCTCCGGCCTTTCTGTTTACAAAGGATTAACGCAAAAGATAATGATAGTGATAGCAACTGAAAAGTAAACTAAGGATGTAAACAGTGATATGAAGATGGACCGGAGTCCCATGATTTTCACTAGTGATGTCTCTCTCCCAAAAGGCGATAAAAGTGCTAGCGAGGTAAACAAATCACAGTTGGGCAATTGACAGGATTATGAAGCCACCGCAATGCTAACAATGCTGCAAAGAAAGGAAGGGCTCAAAAGCAATGGGCAGTACGCCAAGGTAAGTAGACCGAAATCCATCTGCATCTACTACGAATCATCCACCTTGAGATATCTATCCAGAAGATCTCGCTGGTATTAAGTTGCGAACCCCACCCAAAGTGTAAATCCAAAGCAACAGACAACTGCATTAAAAGAACTTTGCGTAAAGTAAACAATCCTTGCATCCGCGGATACAAACACCATTGTTTTATCCCTGGTGGCAACAACACATCCCCTAGTCTCATGTTTCTGTCACTCAAGCTAGACATCAAGGGGCTGAACCCACAATCAAGCATAACGCTCCCTCTTGGAGTTGCAACAAATCACTTGGCCAAAGTAAAATACGGCAACGGAGAACATGCAAGAATTTACTCAAGAACAAAATATAAAAGAGAAGAACCAAATATATTACTCATCACAATATGAACATAGTCTCATAATCCATCAGATCCCAACAAACTCAGCATAGCAACGGCAGAAAATTACAAAGGTGCCTCGATCATGTGAGGTAGCTCACGAGGTCTCGAAAGTGGAGGCGCAAAGAGGGGAGAGATAGATCACATAGCTACTGGTCACGGACCCATGGTCCAAGGGAAACTACTCACGGTACATACGGGAGGCGTCCATGGCTATGGATGGTCTCCCGGAGGGGGTAGCTTCTCCCGGCAGGGTGCCGGAGCAGCTTCTCCAGCCCCGATCTTGAAACGGCGGTGGCGGCGGTACAGAGGCGAGATCGCGAAAAAGGAGTTCCTTATAGGGGTTTCCGTCACGGGGGGTAAATATAGGCGAAGGGGGGCACCGAGAGGGGCCACAGGGCAGCCAGGAGGCTCCCTGGCGCGGCCTGGGGTGGGGCCGCGCCAGGGTCCCTTCTGGAGTCCCTGTGGTGGCCCCCCTTCCCTCCTTTGGTGTTTCCGGAAGCTTCCGTGTCGCTGATTTTTTATTTGTTTTTTCCAGATTTTTTGGAGCACTTTTAATGGCCGGAAAACCTGAAATACAAAAACAACAGAAAACAGCAACTGGCAGCTGGGTGCACTGGGTTAATAGATTAGTCCAAATATGCTAAAAAGTGTATGAAAGTTCAAGCAACACATGGCAAAGTCACACAAAACATGCATGGAGCAAGCAGAAATTATAGATACGTTTGGGACGTATCAGTACTCAGAACGGTACCTTTTCTTGTAGTGGATGGTAGGATCGGAACCTTGGGGTCACCTTTCTTACCCATAGAGGATAAAGTGTGGCAGGCAGGATACTTCAAGTAGACTTGTAAATATTGCTATGGTCCCCGGCAACGGCACCAGAAAACAGTACTTGATGACCCTCAACTGTAGGGGATCAGTTGTAGTGTTCTCGCGGGTAAGTTAACCCAATTTATTGATTCGACACAAGGGGACACAAAGAGTATTTATAAGCTTTGACAGTTGAGTTGTCAATTCAACCGCACCTGAAATATGCTTGCTTGCAAAAAAGTATTAATAGCAACTGTGATATGATAGCGATAATGATAACAGCAAAAGTAAACTAGTGGTAACCAGCAGGATTAAAGCACTGTAGGCTAGGGAGATGGATGGTTGTGCGCTGCATGAATAATAATGAACATGTAATAGATTCTAACGCGGGGCAAGGCACACAGAAAAGTAATGATCATCTAGGCAAATATCAAACATTAGGCATGTATTCCGTAGGTAGTTGTGCGTGCTTGCAATAAGAACTTGCACAACATCTGAAAGTGCAATATATCGACCAGAGGGGGGTGAATGGGAGATTTTCAATTTTACTACCAGATTTTGGTTTTCTTCAGGACTGAAGCAATCATGAAGCTGAAGAAGTAACCAAAATCATGAAGAAATAAAACTTCATAGAATGTAATCATTAGGGCAGCTCATCATAATGCAACAGAAATAAATCAATTCAGATAAGCAGAAGTGCTTCAGATGCATAGTATGAAGAGAAAGAGCAGAGGGAGAGCTGAAGCATATCATACCAAATACTGAAGCTTAAGAGGTTGAAGAGATTGCACCAAAGATTGAAGACATTGGTTTGGTAGACCAGTTCAAGTTGCTGTGACAACTCTACGTCTGGTTGGAGAGGCTGAGATTCAACTCAGAAGACATAGTCTTCACCTTGTTCTCCTTGAACTAAAGACCTCAGACTCCGTCCAATAACTCAGGTGAGTCTTCAAGGTAGACTCCCGAAACCTTCACAGACTCAGTCACTCCGGGAAGTCACAATTGCATCTTGACTTCCTCAGACTGAAGACTTCTACACCGGCTGGAAGATCACAGTCTTCAAGAGTAAAAAGCTTCGGATCACTCGAACCGACTTCCTCAGAAATGCTCAACTACTCAGGCTGGTGGTTTTTCCTCACATAGGTTCTTCAGTTTCCTCAGAGGTGGGTTGCTCTCAGATGACAAGTTTCAATTTTTCTCTCGGAGCAGCCGACCCACAAATGGGGCTGGGGGTGGCTATTTATAGCCGCGGAGCAACCCGAGGCGAAAGGACATAAATGCTCGTGCATGCAATTACTCTCATGCCCTCGGAAATGACCGTTGCTAGACAAGTTCTAGCCTCTCACCACGCAACATGTGGCACGGTCAAAGTATTCTCTCTCCAGACTCCTCAACCGAAGTTAGTTGCCTCAGTGTCCTGAAGAACAACGTCTCAGACACATGAGGACTGAACTTCTACTGCAGGAGATAACTCTCTCTTCAGAAGAACTGCACTCGCAGTCTCCAGACTCCTCAACCGAAGACAGATTCCTCAGTGTCCTGAAGAACAAGGTATCAGACACCCGAGGAACTGAACTTCTACTGCAGGAGATTTCCTCAGGGTTTTTCTTCAGGATTCCTAACTGAGCACTTCCTCAGACCTTCGGAACTCGTTTTCTTCAACCCCTCCAACAGTGCGGTGTTTTCCTATGACTCAAGAAGTATAAAAAGTCTTAGCGAAGACTACGCTTCAACTTCGTCTTCAGCGCGAACTTCCTCAGGATCGTCTTCAGCTTCAGCTTCAAACGAACGCTTCAGGATCCTGTTTCCTCAGGATTTCGCGCGACTTCATTCTTCAGGAAACGCACCGTTTTCTCCAATGTTCCTCAACATTTTGGGGGGTCGACATTGGTGGTTAAACACCTCATCAGGGACTGTTCTCCTGTGTATACTCACAAACACATCAGTCCCTTAACCGTTTTGTCATCAAACTACAAAACCTCAAGGGGAGGGCACTTGATGCACTTACAACATCTTTTGTCCTACCATCCCTCTACGAAAGGGGCCAAAAGGAACTTATGGAGATTAAGGTGCTCCTATCAAACAGCACCGGAACAAAGCAATAAACTCAATGGATACATGGAATCCTCAAGTTATGGATCATCCCCTCTGGTGTCCCAAGCTGTCACCTTTGGGATCGCCGGTTCCGGACCATAATAGGTGCATACAACTCATAGATAGGATCTTGAACATAGATAAACTCATGAAAACATAAGTGGTTCAGATCTGAAAACATGGTACTCGGGTCCAAAGTGAAAAGCATTAAGAACAACATGGCACATGGCACATGATAAACACCAAAGTAGATGAAAACATGCCCCCAACAATCTGACGAACTATTACATGATCAATCTCATCCAATCCTTACCATCCCTTTTGCTTACAGCAGGGAATTACTCACACATGTGAAGAGAAGTCATGGAGGAAGGATGGAGTGGTGATGGTGATGGTGATGAAGATGGTGACGATCTCCCCTCTCCGGAGGCCAAATCAACCTCCAGATTAGCCCTCTCGAGGAAGAACAGAGGTTGGCGGCGGCTCCGCGACGGGTTCTGGGAAAGTGGCTTATGTTTCGGAGTTTCCCCGTCACGGGAATAAATAGGAGCCAAAGTAGGGAACCAGGGGAGGGGGGAGTCGCCCAGGAGGCCTCTCGGCGCGGCCCCACCCCTGGCTGCGCCTGGGGCCCCCTTGGCTGCCCTCTGGCCCATCTTCTGGCTCCGTGCTCCTTCGGGTGCGTAGATTTTTTGGTATTTTTCTGGGAATTTTCTGAGATGTCCAAAAATCCATTTTCCCGCGCACAATAAAACCGTACAGGAAGCTCTGCTGAAAAACGCGTCAGTCCGGGTTAGTTTAGTTCAAATCATGCAAGAATGAGGGAAAAACAATAGCAAAAATGTTTGGAAAAGTAGATACGTTTTAGACGTATCAATCGCTAATCTTTGGAGGGATCGAATATTAGAGTACACTCACGTACCATGAGTCGAGGATGCGCAAGGATAACCAAACCCCCATAAACTCCTCCTCGGGGTACTTGTCTCTTTGTGAACCTCCTCATTAGATTGAGAGTTACCGATAGTAAGTGCATGAGTTCTTCAGACTAATGTAAGTATTGAAAGTTGACATTTCCACCTCCTCATATTTGCTAGCCTCTCCCGTGTCGTGCATTGCCTTCTTCTCACTCCGAGAGTTGGCGTCCACCTTCGCCGGTACATCCAAACCCTTGGCATGATACGCTCTGTCATCATAAACCTCCCTATATCTTTCCTCAAAACAGCCACCATACCTACCTATCAAGGCATTTCCATAGTCTTTCCGAGATATATTTCCATGCAACATTGATACGTCCCAAACGTATCTATAATTTCTGCTTGTTCCATGCATGTTTTGTGTGACTTTGCCATGTTTTGCTTGAACTTTCATACACTTTTGAACCTATTTGGACTAACCTACTAACTCAGTGCACCCAGTTGCCAGTTGCTGTTTTTGAATTTCAGGTTTTCCGGCCATTAAAAGTGCTCCAAAAAATCCGGAAAAATCAGATAAAAAATCAGCGTCACGGAAGCTTCCGGAAACACCAAAGAAGCGAAGGGGGCCACCACCAGGAGGCCAGGAGGGTCCCTGACGCGGCCCCACCCTAGGCCGTGCCAGGAGGCCTCCTGGCTGCCTAGTGGGTCCCCTCGGCACCCCCCCCCTTCGCCTATATTTACCCCTCGGGGTGGAAACCCCTAATATGGACTCCCTTTTCGCGATCTCGCCTCTGTTCCGCCGCCGCCGCCGTTTCTAGATCGGGGCTGCCTGGAGAAGCTGCTCCGGCACCCTGCCGGGAGAAGCTACCCCCTCCGGGAGACCATCCATGGCCATGGACGCCTCCCGTATGTACCGTGAGTAGTTTCCATTGGACCATGGGTCCGTGACCAGTAGCTATGTGATCTATCTCTCCCTCTTTTGTGCCACCACTTTCGAGTCCTCGTGAGCTGCCTCACATGATCGAGGCATCTATGTAATTTTTGTTGTTGCTATGCTGAGTTTGTTGGGATCTGATGGATTATGATACTATGTTCAGATTGTGATGAGTAATATATTTGGTTCTTCTCTTTTATATTTTGTTCTTGAGTAAATTCTTGCATGTTCTCCGTTGCGGTATTTGCTTTGGCCAAGTATTTATTTGCAACTCCAAGAGAGAGCGTTATGCTCGATTGTGGGTTCAGCCCCCTGATGTCTAGCTTGAGCGACAGAAACATGAGACTAGGGGATGTGATGTTACCACCAGGGTTAAAACAACGGTGCTTGTACCTGCGGGTGCAAGGATTGTTTACTTTACGCATGGTTCTTTTAATGTAGTTGTCTGTTGCTTTGAGTTTACACTTTGGGTGGGATTCGCAACTTAATACCAGCGAGATGTTCTGGATAGATATCTCAAGGTGGATGATTCGTAGTAGATGCAGATGGATTTCGGTCTACTTACCTTGGCGTACTGCCCATTGCTTTTGAGCCCTTCCTTTCTTTGCAGCATTGTTAGCATTGCGGTGGCTTCATAATCCTGTCAATTTCCCAACTGTGATTTGTTTACCTCGCTAGCACTTTTATCGTCTTTTGGGAGAGAGACATCACTAGTGAAAATCACGGGACCCCGGTCCATCTTCATATCATTGTTTACACCCTCAATTTATTTTCAGTCTTTACTTTCAATTGCCACTATTATTATCTCTTGCGTTGATCCTTTGTAAACAGCAAGGCCGGAGGAATTGACAACTCCTCTGTACTCGTTGGGAGCAAAGTTATTTGTATCTGTGTGCAGGTCCAGGTGAAGTTAGCAACCTCGGCGCCATTGTTCACATTACCACCTTCTTGTATCTCTGTGAGTCCTACGGGAGAAAAACCTTATCCTCTACATAGGGGAAATTTGCTACTACGCTACATCTCACCTTCCACTTGGGGTAACCAACGAGGAGTGAGAACTATCCTCACCGTATCAAGCTAATTTCTGGCGCCGATGCCGGGGACTCAAGTCTACAAGATAGGGGAGTTGCACACTATCTTTTACCTTTGCTTTTTAGTCTTGTTAGTTTACCTTTCTGTTTTTACTTTTGTGTCCTTTATAAAAAATTCAAAAAAAAAATAGCATGTCCAGTTCCTTACTTCCCAATCAATGTCTGACTTCTTTGAAACCAGAACTTATTGGCATGGAGGATTCACCGAGGATCAGCAAAAGTGGTACAAGAACACCGCTTGTCTCAAAAGGGGATACACTTATGGAAACAAATACATCAGTTGTATGAGTATGCTAGAAACTTGTGCTCAATATATAATATATCTTTTTGCAGGGATGAATCTTGTTGCTTTATGAGGCACAAACACCTTGCTTTCCAATGTGAGTACAATGATGATGAAACCTTAGCTTCTTATGCTAAGAGAAACTATGATTTTTATGATGCAGAGGAAATAGAAGAATTTGTTGCTTATAAGGGTGCCTATGAAATTACTTCTCTTCTTAAAAATATTGATGATGCCCCTTACAAATCTGAGAGTCTTGCTATACTTAACTATTGTTTGGAAATTACTATGAAAATTACTATATTACTGATCATCTTGAGAGAATCTCTCCTCCAAAGGAAGAGACTAATGTTTTGCAGGACTCTATGGAAGAAGAAATTACTAAACCTGAAAGCTCCTTGGATGAAAAAGAGGAGGAGAGTGACGAACAAGAGGAGGAAGAATGGACCCATCCATGTCTACCTTCTAATGAGAGTAACTCTTTGACTCTTACCTTATATGAGTGTTATCATCCTATGGATTCTTTTGAAATATCCCTTTTTGATGAAGTTGATGCCTTCTATGCTTATGGCCGTGATGCCACTATGGATGACGCTTACGAAGATGAATTTGCTATAGTTCCTCATGTTAAGCATGAAATTTTTGCTATTGCACCCACACTTGAGTGTTATATTATCCTTTTGAAATCTCCAACTCCGGATAATTTTTCTCTTATCAAAACTCAATGTGATGGGTTGCATTTATTTTATGATCCTAAAGACCGTGTTGAAAACTATACATGTGTGCTTGTAGGTCATGAACAATATGATTTATGTGATAGTTATATTCTTGATATTGTTCATGATGTTACTGAAAATTATTTTGAGAGAGGAAAGTTTGGTTATATAAACTTCCATGTGACAAAAACACCTCTCTCCAAACTGAAACTTTCGAAGTTGTTCTTGTTCCACCTTCCTATGCATGTTACTTTGTGCTTCTTTGATTTATTTTCTCACGAGATCCCTATGCATAGGAAGTGGGTTAGGCTTAAATCTGTTTCATATTTGCTTCTTTATGCTCTCTTTTGCTTCAAAATTCTTATTCTTGCGAGAGCATCTTCCATAATCTTTAAGCCTAGCTAATGGCTCTAAAGAAGCGCTTTCGGGAGGCAGCCCGCAACGAATTTAGGTTTTTCTTTTTGCTTTTATTCTGTTATTAGTGGTCTTGATGATTGTTACTAATGTAGAAACATCATTGTATCTTTTCTTTTCAAGCTTTGTGCCAAGTTTAGCCTCATACGGCAAGGGAAGTAAAAGTTGTGACATGCTGTCCAGAAAACAGATTCTGTCTTCGTGACTAGAAAAATCATAGAAAAATCCCAGTTCATATTTTTGAGCTGAAAGTTTTACACAGCGTGCTATATACATTTACGAAACTTCCGTATGTTCTGAGTTTTTTTATTTCAGTTGCAGAAGTATCCCTAAAAAATTCGTTTCTATCTGATGTTCTGTTTTTCACAGATTCTGCCACGTTTTGTCTCTCTTCACTTTTGCAAACCTTAAGCTTTCTTTTTATTTGCAAAAACCTTTTGGCAATCTTGGGAAACAGTAGATATTCCTGGAAATATTTATTTGCAGTAGAGGAAAATTATTTTATTAGGGTACTAACCTCTCTAATCAGCCTACAATGAGTTATGTATGAAGGGAGTTTTCAAGTGCGCGATGGAAGGCGACGAAAGAAGATCCAGGAGTGTCAAGCGCTCAAGCTTGGGGATGCCCCCATGCATCCCCAATAAATATTCAAGGAGACTCAAGCGTCTAAGCTTGGGGATGCCCCCGTGCATCCCCTTCTTCATCAACAATTATCAGTTCGTCTCTCGTTGCACTATATTTTTATCCCTTCATGCGTTATGTGCTTTTCTTGGAGCGTCCCGCTCTTAGGTTTTGTTTTTAGTTTTCTTTTGCTTTTTTTTCTGTAGTAACAAGTTAGATCCTAACTTAATTTCTTGTGTGGGAGAGATTCACGCTCCGCTTGAACTAGAACTCCTCATAGGATTTGCATGCTTATTCTTTTAGTTGTGAGTTGTTCTTTTTCTTTTCTTAGCTGTTGTTCTGTTTAGTTGTAGTGCTTTAGTTTTTCTAGAGCTTTTCTTTTGTCTTAGGTTGAACTTTCTATAGGTTGCATGTTTTATCTTGTTACAGAGTTTGCCTGTTGCATTGAGTTTTGTGTCTTGACTAGAAGTAGGTAGTTGAAGTTGCTTTTCTCTTTTAGTAGTAACTTGCAATAGTTTTGAGGTATTGATTAGAGTAATGTTTGAACTTATGGTGTCAAGAGCTCTTGCCTATTAGTGATAGATGTCGTATTTTGGGAAATCCGTGTGTTTTTCGAAAACCAAAAACCCCTGTTGAGAACTCTAGCTACTAGATGGATCACTAACCTCTGGAGGGTTCGAATATTAGAGTACACTCACGTACCATGAGTCGAGGATGCGCAAGGGTAACCAAACCCCCATACACTCCTCCTCGGGGTACCTGTCTCTTTGTGAACCTCTTGATTAGATTGAGAGTTACCGATAATAAGTGCATGAGTTCTTCGGACTAATGTGAGTACTCGAAAGTTGACACTTCCACCCACATATACATTTTCTAGCCTCTTCGGTACCGTGCATTGCCCTTTCTCACCTCGAGAGTTGGCGCATACTTCACCGGTGCATCCAAACCCTTGGCATGATACTCTCTGTCATCATAAGCCTCCTTATATCTTTCCTCAAAATAGCCACCATACCTACCTATCAAGGCATTTCCATAGCCTTTCCGAGATACATTGCCATGCAACATCCACCTTCTCATGACTTGATCTTCATGTCATACATGTTCCTGCTACACTGGCAGCGGCATACATCTATCATGATAGTTACATTTTCTTTATGTGAGTACCTTTGTAAAGTGTGAAAGATCTCCTATATTCTTGTAAAATATAGAGTATTGCCCCTAAAGTGAGGAAAGGATCCCAAAGAGGACAAAATTAAAAGATCCCAAAGAGGGCAAATGAGAGTTAAATAGAAAGAGCCATTGAGGCCACCAAAAAAATAAAAAAATAAACAGAAAAATAAAAAAAAGAGAAGGGGGCATACTACTATTCCTTTTGAGAGATCCACACTAGTACTTCATCTTCTATCCCTTGTACTCCATAGAGATCATCATCATGCATATAGCTATGTGGGGACCCTTCACACTATAGAACTTGGCTTGTATATTCCAATGATGAGCCTCCTCAAACGAGCTCTAGGTCTTCTTGAGCAAGCAAGTTAGATGCACCCCCACTAGTTCCCTTGGAGAGCTTTTAGCTCACATGTGCATCCGTTGTATGGCAATCCCTACTCCTCACATCATATCTATCATATGGCCTTCTCTCGCCTATGATTGTCCTCATTGATGTGAACCTTTCACACCTATTTGTCTTCCTCCTCCACCTTCCTTCTGTTTCGCCTTTTAGGTGTCAACTTTCTTGCTCACGCTCATCCATTGCATGAGTGCTCAAAATATCGAAAGGGAGTGGATCAGTTTGACTTGTACCTGGCTAGTGGTCTGGGGACGAGTCGAGATAAGAACCCAAAGGAGACCAAGTGTGAAACTTTAGTAGATAGTTGTTCTCAACAACCTTATTTTTTCTCTCGTATTTCCCTATCCCTTGCTTGCACACAAACACCATCTGGAGACATTCGAGTCACGGACAGATAGAGCTCTTGCACCTTTTGTTCTTTTGTTGCTTGTGTCAATGCTAATATAGACTCTTGCTTGTTAAGACTTGAATTGAATTGCATGCTTTGATTGCTTTAATTAAAAGTCCTTTTATGGTTGTGTGGCATGTCATCACAAAATTATGCTTGTTATCATTTACCTACTCGAGGACGAGCAGGAATTAAGCTTGGGGATGTTGATACGTCCCAAACGTATCTATAATTTCTGCTTGTTCCATGCATGTTTTCTGTGACTTTGCCATGTTTTGCTTGAACTTTCATACACTTTTGAACCTATTTGGACTAACCTACTAACTCAGTGCACCCAGTTGCCAGTTGCTGTTTTCTGCTATTTTTGTATTTCAGGTTTTCCGGCCATTAAAAGTGCTCCAAAAAATCCAGAAAAATCAGATAAAAATCAGCGTCACGGAAGCTTCCAGAAACACCAAAGAAGCGAAGGGGGGCCACCACCAGGAGGCCAGGAGGGTCCCTGGCGCGGCCCCACCCTAGGCCACGCCAGGAGTCCTCCTGGCTGCCTAGTGGGTCCCCTCGGCACCCCCCCCCCTTCGCCTATATTTACCCCTCGGGGTGGAAACCCCTAATACGGACTCCCTTTTCGCGATATCGCCTCAGTTCCGCCGCCGCCGCCGTTTCTAGATCGGGGCTTCCTGGAGAAGCTGCTCCGGCACCCTGCCGGGAGAAGCTACCCCCTCCGGGAGACCATCCATGGCTATGGACGCCTCCCGTATGTACCGTGAGTAGTTTCCCTTGGACCATGGGTCCGTGACCAGTAGCTATGTGATCTATCTCTCCCTCTTTTGTGCCTCCACTTTCGAGTCCTCGTGAGCTGCCTCACATGATCGAGGCATCTATGTAATTTTTGCTGTTGCTATGCTGAGTTTGTTGGGATCTGATGGATTATGAGACTATGTTCAGATTGTGATGAGTAATATATTTGGTTCGTCTCTTTTATATTTTGTTCTTGAGTAAATTCTTGCATGTTCTCCGTTACGGTATTTGCTTTGGCCAAGTATTTATTTGCAACTCCAAGAGAGAGTGTTATGCTCGATTGTGGGTTCAGCCCCCTGATGTCTAGCTTGAGCGACAGAAACATGAGACTAGGGGATGTGTTGTTGCCACCAGGGATAAAACAACAGTGCTTGTACCTGTGGGTGCAAGGATTGTTTACTTTACGCATGGTTCTTTTAATGCAGTTGTCTGTTGCTTTGAGTTTACACTTTGGATGGGATTCGCAACTTAATAACAGCGAGATGTTCTGGATAGATATCTCCAGGTGTATGATTCGTAGTAGATGCAGATGGATTTCGGTCTACTTACCTTGGCGTACTGCCCATTGCTTTTGAGCCCTTCCTTTCTTTGTAGCATAGTTAGCATTGCGGTGCCTTCATAATCCTGTCAATTGCCCAACTGTGATTTGTTTACCTCGCTAGCACTTTTATCGTCTTTTGGGAAAGAGACATCACTAGTGAAAATCACGGGACCCCGGCCCATCTTCATATCATTGTTTACACCCTCAATTTATTTTCAGTCTTTACTTTCAATTGCCACTATTATTATCTCTTGCGTTGATCCTTTGTAAACAGCAAGGCCGGAGGAATTGACAACTCCTCTGTACTCGTTGGGAGCAAAGTTATTTGTATTTGTGTGCAGGTCCAGGTGAAGTTAGCAACCTCGGCGCCATTGTTCACTTTACCACCTTCTTGTATCTCTACGAGTCCTACGGGAGACAAACCTTATCCTCTGCATAGGGGAAATTTGCTGCTACGCTACATCTCACCTTCCACTTGGGGTAACCAACGAGGAGTGAGAACTATCCTCACCATATCAAACATCCACCTCTTCATGACTTGATCTTCATTTCATACATGTTCCTGCTACACTGGCAGCGGCATACATTGCATACATCATGATAGCTACATCTTCTTTATGATTTGAGTACCTTGTAAAGTGTGAAAGATCTTCTATACCCTCTTGTAAACTAGGGTGTTGCCCTTAAGTGAGGAAAAGATCCCAAAGTGGACAAAATAAAAGATCCCAGAGAGGACAAATGAGAGTTAAATAGAAAGAGCCATTGAGGCCACCAAAAAAATACAAAAAAAAGAAAAAAAGACAAAAAGGAAATAAAAAGAGAGAAAGGGGCAACACTACTATCCTTTTGAAAGATCCACACTAGTACTCCCTCTTATCCTTGTACTCCATAGAGATGATCATGCATATAGCTATGTGGGGACCTTCACACTATAGAACTTGGCTTGCATATTCCAAGGATGAGCCTCCTCAAACGAGCTCTAGGTCTTCATGAGCGAGCAAGTTAGATGCACCCCCACTAGTTCCATCGGAGAGCTTTTTAGCTCATATGTGCATCCGTTGCATGGCAATTCCTACTCCTTACATCATATCTATCATTTAGCCTTCTCGCATATGATTTTCCTCATTGATGTGAGCCCTTCTCACCCTTTTTGTCTTCCTCCTCCTCCATATTCTCTCTTTGCCACCCTAAGTGTCTACTCTCTTGCTTACGGTCATCCATTGCATGAGTGCTCAAATTATCGAAAAGGAGTGGATCAAATTGACTTGTACCTGGCTAGTGGTCTGGGGACGAGTCAAGATAAGATTCCAAAGAAGACCAAGTGTGAAACTTTAGTAGATTGAGTTCTCAACAAAAATACTTTTTTCTCGTATTCCCTATCCCCATTCTTGCATGCAAACACCATTTGGAGACATTCGAGTCACGGACAGCGAGAGCTCTTGCACCTAATGTTCTATTGTTACCTGTTTCAATGCCAATATAGACTCTTGCATGTTATGACTTGAATTGAATCACATACCTTGATTTCTTTACTCTTAAAAGTTCTTATATGGTTGCAAGCATGTCACCACAGAAATTATGTTTATTATCATTTACCTACTCGAGGACGAGCAGGAATTAAGCTTGGGGATGTTGATACGTCCCAAACGTATCGATAATTTCTGCTTGTTCCATGCATGTTTTGTGTGATATTGCTATGATCTAGATACACTTTCATACACTTTTGATTATATTTGGACTAACCTATTAACTCAGTGCACCCCAGTGCCAGTTCCTGTTTTCTGTTGTTTTTCTATTTTAGTTTTCCCCTATATAAAAAGTGTTCCAAAAAATCCGGGAAAAATCAGATAAAAAATTAGTGTACCGGAAGCTTCCAGTGCCCCGAAGGAGGGCCAGGGGCCACCACCAGGTGCCCAGGCGGCCACCTAGCGTGGCCAGGGGCCTGGCCGCGCCAGTCGGGCGCCTGGACCCCTGGTGGCCCCTGGCTGCCCCCTTCGCCTATTTAATCTCTGTCACGGGAAACCTCCGAAGACAGAACCCTATTTCGCAAACTCGCTTCTGTTCCGCCGCCGCCGCGCTTCCAAGATCGGGAGCACCGTCAAGACCCTTCCCGGCACCCTGCCGGAGGGAGGATCGACCTCCGGGCCTCCACCATGGACGCTTCCCGGATGTGTCGTGAGTAGTCTACCTTGGACCATGGGTCCGTGATCAGTAGCTATGTGATGTTCTCCTCCCCTCTTTGTTCTTCATGGTTTAGACCTCCTGAGCTGCCCTACATGATCAGGGCACATATGTAATTCTTCTGTTGTTGCTATGCTGAGTTTGATGGGATCTGATGGATTATGAGATTATGTTCAGATTGTGATAGAGTAATATATTTGGTTTTTATCTCTTATATTTTTGTTCCTAAGTAATTCTTGCATGTTCTCAGTTGCTGTTTATTGCTTTGGCCAAGTAGTAGGTAGTGACTCCAAGAGGGAATGTTATGCTCGATTGTGGGTACATGCCTCCTGATGACACACTTGAGTGACAGAAACATGAGTCTAGGGGATGTGCTGTGGCCACAAGGGGGAAAACAACGGTGCTTGTAACCGCGGTTGCAAGGATTGTTTACTTTACGCAAAGTTCTTTTTAATGCAGTTGACTTTTGATTTGGGTTTACACTTTGGGTAGCGCTCGCAACTTAATACCAGCGAGATGTTCTGGATAGATATCTCAAGGTGGATGATTAGTAGTAGATGCAGTTGGATTTCGGTCTACTTATTTTGGCGTACTGCCCATGCTTATGAGCCTCTTCCTTTCTTATGTAGCATAGTTAGCATTGCGGTGCGTTTATAATCCTGTCAATTGCCCATCTGTAATTTGTTTACCGCACGTAGCAGCTTTATCGTCTTTTGGGGGAGAGACATCACTAGTGATAATCACGGGACCCCGGTCCATATTCTCATCACTGTTTACAAGCTTATTTCCTTTTCAGTATTTACTTTCAGTTGCTATCATTATCATTATCCCTTGTGTGTTTTATCCTTTGTAAACAACAAGACCGGAGAGATTGACAACCTCTCTGAACTTCGTTGGGAGCAAAGTTATTAGTGTTGGATATGTGCCCTAGAGACAAATTAATAAAGATATTTGTCACATATCCGTTTTGTTCATAATATGTTTTATACTGTGCTATAATTGTATTACTTGGAAATACTAATACAGGTGTAGTATAAAACATAGGTCCGTCGTTTAACTCGGGTAAACTATCTCATTGGGCAATTGATTGATCAAGCTTTCCTGATCATGGAGACACTTAAGTCCATTGAGAATGAGGTCATGTCATTACGGGAATGATGTGATGGACATACACCCACCTAAAGTATTGCAATGTGATCGAGTCACATAGTTCAGCGTTGCGATGACTTTGTAACGTATGGCTTAGTCCTTAGACCGTAATGATCATACGTAATTGTCATCTATGAGGAGACTTTGATTTGTATCCCACCGCCTAACTGAAATATGCTGGCTATAACAGTGCACTTTGGGTATTTCGAAATAGATGGTTGATGTGTATGTTAATAAATCAGAGCGGGATTTGTCAGTCCTTGTAACAGGACAGGTACTCTGGGCCCACTCAGTGATATTGCATCAATAGCTTGCAAGCAGGTGACTAGGTCACGGGAGATAAAATAGGCACGGACGAGTAAACTTGTTTGTTGTGAACGAGATGTGAACACAGTATGTGGGATACCGATGATCGAACCTCGGACAAACAAAGTACCGCAGCACAAAGGGATTACGTCGTATCGTTAACGGTTTCCAAAAGCGATTGAAGTTCATTCGATGGAAGAGCAGGGGCTGTCAAGGATTGTAACCAGGTCCAACTGACCAGTCATTGGTCAATGAGAAGAGTCTTGACCATGTCTGTTGTTTCCCGGACCGTTAGGGTGTTACACTTAAGGGCAATCGATGCATATGACACTTTCGGGATCAATCGGTGAAATAGGAGAAATCACCGGAATAGTTCCGGAGGAGGGCGGAAGTTGTTCTGGACATTTTGAATGGTTCAAAATAAATTTTAATTTTTTTTAATAATGTTTTATTATTTAATTATCTGAATTAAATATTTAAACATATTAAAATAATTAAAAAAATGGAAAAGGGCTATACGGGCCTATGGGGGCCATTAGGGGAGGAGGGGGTTTCCCCCCTTGGGCTTGGCGCCAAGGGTGGGGGCCATCCCCCCTAGGCCGGCGCACTCCCCCCCCCTTGGGAGTTTAGTCCCACATGGGGGAGGGGAGGAGGATGGCACCCCCCCTTGGCCTATAGAAGGAGGGGTACACCCCCCCTTTTTCCGACACACAATTATTCCTCTCTCTCTCTCTCTCCTTCTCCTTCCTGGAAGTGGACTCCCCTTGTTTGGAGTCTGCACCTGGACTGGAGTTCTCCACCATATGGCAGGCCGTCGCTTTGCTGGAGTCGGGATCCGAATCCTTCTTTCTTCCGCTGCTCGCCTGGTTCGGGGCCCGGGAGGAACATCGCTTGTACCGTACGTGTATAATCTCTTCGAGGCACTACACCTGTGGTGCTACTTCATCGCTGGAGGTCAACCGGGAGTCATCCTCGCCGGTGGTCTACTACACGACAGGGAGGTCGTAGTTCCGAGTCTACGCCAGCCACGTTCGCAAGAACGTTTCCCTCTTTCGGTCTTCAAAGGTATGAACACCGATTCCCTTCGTTACTTTACATCGCCATAGCATAGATCTTGGGTTCGGGTACCGTAGGTTTGAAAATTTGTGTTTTCTGCCCCGTATCCCAACAGTGGTATCAGAGCTAGCTATGCATAGATGTATTGTACGGGTAGAACACATCTAGGATGTGGTCATCGAATCTTCATTCGTTACCCTCCCACGTGTACTCATTTAGCGTTGCGGCAATGTTTGATGAAGCGGCCCCCGACCGACCTTACGTGTTTACGCGAGACTGGTTCCACACTTCACACATGGCTTGTACCATATAATGTGGCTGGGGTGTCTGTCTCTCTGCATTAGCGATGCGAAGATGTTTGCAATGGAGGGCCCCGACAGGGGTGTAACAGAGACGGATGGGAGACGGTGTTGTGGCATGTTTTTCACAGGATAGAAACGGTTCTCTCTTTCGAAACCCCTAGAAACCACGTAAACCTTGCACAAGCTAAAGTAGAAAGGCGTTTGACTTTGCTATGCATGAAGGGGGATCATAGTTTGTATGATTTACATCTTTACTTCCTGTTTATGCTAGTATGCTAGATATGACGACGGTAGCACAAATAGGACCATCTCTCACAATACCAACATTATGTTCTCCCTTGGTGGGCACCGCCTGGAAGGTTCTTCCATATGGCCGACATTCCGTACATACCGGGTGTCACACATATTAAACGGCGTTCGCATGAGGTTGGGTTCGGCAAGCCTGGCATATGTAGATATGGCCTTGCTGAACAGCTAACATCAAGGTTCGATTGGCAGGCTTGACGTATGTAGATGTGGGCCTGGAACACAGTAGATCAAAATATCGAGCACGAGTCACATACCTGATGTGATTGGCTTAGAGGCCTACAAGGGTCGCATACTGATGGTCGTGACGATCGGGGGAGGTATGGGGTCTGGGATTGTGTAATCACTTAGTTAAATTGAGAGGTGTTTATCTAAGTGGGAGCTTTTCTAGAATTTTGAAGATTAAATTGAAAAACTCCACATTATGAACAAAAGTCTAAATATGTATCCTTGTGAATCAAACTTTGTAGATGGCAGCACCACGCCCCTCGTTCAACTTAGGATCGTTCCTAGAGAAAGAAAAACTGAAAACTGATGGGTCAAACTTCACCAACTGGTTCCGAACCCTGAGGATTCTCCTCGTTCCCCTCAAAATGACATACGTCTAGAGGGCGCGTTAGGTGACGCACCAGCAGATGATGCCAGTCAGGATGAGAAGAATGTCTATCTCTCTAAGACTGATGATTCCAACCTTGTCTAGAGTGGCATGCTCTACTCCATGGAGGCTGAGCTGCAGAAATGCTTTGAGAGGATGGGTGCATATGAGATTATCACCGACCTCAAGGCTGTCTTTCCACCTCAAGCCAGGGTTGAACGGTATGAGGCTTCTGAAGCCTTCTTCTCAACAAAGATGGATGAGCACGACAGCGTGAGTGAGCACGTGGTCAATATGTCTGGCTACGTTCAACGCTTGAATGCTCTGGAATGTCAGATTCCGGATGAACTTGCTGTTGATAGGGTGTTGCAGTCGCTTCCCCCTAGCTACAAAGGCTTTGTGCTGAACTACAACATGCAGGGGATGACCAAAACCCCTTCTGAGTTGTTCGCTATGCTGAAGAGTGCTGAGGTTGAGATCAAGAAGGAGCACGCTGTCTTCATGGTCAACAAGACCACTGAATTTAAGAAGTCAAGCAGGCGGGAGAAGGCTAAGAGAGGTGTGATACGTCCCAAACATATCTATAATTTCTGCTTGCTCCATGCATGATTTGTGTGACTTTGCCATGTTTTGCTTGAACTTTCATACACTTTTGATCATACTTGGACTAACCTATTAACTCAGTGCACCCAGTTGCCAGTTCCTGTTTTCTGCTGTTTTTGTATTTCAGGTTTTTCCAATAATTAAAGTGCCTAATAAATCCCGAAAAAATTATATAAAAAATCAGTACTCCGGAAGCTTCCGGAATATACAAGACATGGCAGGAGGGCCACCACCAGGGGCCCAGGAGGGTGCCTGGCGCGGCCCCACCCTAGGCTGCGCCACCTGCCCTCCTGGCTGCCCTGTGGCCCCCCTCGGTGCCCCCTTTGGATCCTATTTATTCTCCCGTCGCGAAAACCCTGATCCCGGACCCCTTTTCTCCAGAAGCAATTCCGATCTCCGCCGCCATCACCGCCAAGCATCGGGGGACCAGAATTCCTGTGTCGGCACCCTGCCGGGACGGGGAAGTGCCCCCGGATTCATCTCCATCGATGTTGTTTCCTCCCTCCATGAAGCAGGAGTAGTTCTCCCTCGGGGCTGAGGTTTCTACCAGTAGCTATGTGTTCTTCTCTCTCTCCCATGATGTGATCTTCATTGTGATCATAGGCTATGTTAATCTAGGGTGATCCCATGATATTTCCCCTTCCTCTATGTATTGGATTGATGTACTCAATTGATCTTATCTAGTATAATCCCCGAGACCATGGTGACAACGGTCTATTGGACATGGGTTAGAAGAATATTTTCATGAGTGATTTCCTATTTTGTGTGTTGATTGAAGATTGAGAGTCTCTTGGTGCTTGTCTTTGACTATCCTTGAGATATGTTGTGGTGATTATGGTACTCTCTTTGGATGACCGCGGTGACATTGGCAAATCCATATATTGAGAACTACGAACTTTGAGGTGTGCTTTTGTAGCCCTACATAATTCTCATCCTCTCTTGACCACAAAGGAATGACCTCCGAGTGCGTCTCCATTGCATGTTTTATGGGAAATATCATGTGATTAGACTATGTTAATGTTGTTGAGAGTTTCGACTAGTGAAAGTATGAAGCCTAGGCCTTGTTTCCACCATTGTTACACCGTTTGTGCTCACTTTTGTCACACGTTTGCTTGCTGCACTTTTTATTACAGATTTATATTACCTTGCTTTGCCACACCTATCACTCGTATTTTACCATCTCTTCGCCGAACTAGTGCACCTATACAACTCCTAGTTGTATTAGGTGTGTTGGGGACACAAGAGACTTCTTGTATCTTAATTGCAGGGTTGCTTGAGAGAGACCATCTTCAACCTCTACTTCCCTGAGTTCGATAAACCTTAGGTCATCCACTTGAGGGAAATTGCTGCTGTCCTACAAACCTCTGCGCTTGGAGGCCCAACATAGTCTACAAGAATAGAAGCGTGCGTAGACATCAAGCTATTTCTGGCGTCGTTGCCGGGGAAGTAAGTGTTGAAGGTATATCTTTATATCTTGCAATTAAATCTTTTCGTTTCTTGTTTTTATTTTCACTTGTTATGCTTATGGAAAACTGCACTCTTAGTTTGCTGTTTGGGGAAGGCCGCTTTACCACGCCCGTGGTAGAGAAGTCTCCTCCACCTACAGAATGTATCCCGTTCAAAATACCACTTGGGATAGTTGAAATAATTATTAATGATTGTTATGATGGGACAATCAATCCTAGTATTCATTTGTTGAAACTTACAGAACTTTGTGAGTTATTTAAGATTTCAGGTTTGACAAGAGGTGAAGTCGTGAAGAAATTATTTTCCTTGTCACTGAAAGGAAAAGCATTGGAATGATATAGGCTACTAGATGATTCTCACCTACGGGATTGGGAAGAGATCCAGTCTCTCTTTTACTCCAAGTTTTATCCTCTTCATGAAGTTCATGAGAATAGGAATTATGTTTATAATTTATATCCTCATGACGGAGAGAGCATATCTCAAGCTTGGGGGAGACTGAAAACTTTAATGCTAAAATGTCCTGACCATGGGCTCCCCAAAGATATAATTATTACTAATTTTTATGCGAGGCTCTCTCGACAGGGTAAAGACTTGCTCAATGCTTCCTCTATGGGTTCTTTCACAAACGAAAAGATTGATGCTAAATGGGAACTCCTTGAAAGAATTCAACGCAATACTGAAGATTGGTAAATCGACAAAGGTAAAGAGTCAGGTATAAATTATGAGTGTGATTGCATTAAGTCCTTTGTTGAAACTGCAAGTTTTAATAAGTTTAGTGCTAAGTTTGGGCTTGATTCTCAACTCCTTGTTGATTTCCTCAAATCTTTTGCTTCACATCTTAATATGCCTAAGGAGAATTGGATCAAGCATCATGAAACTTTTAAAGAGATTTGCAAAGAAAATGAGATTGTTCATGATGATTGCGACATGCATGATCCAATTCCTGAAAATGAAGTTTTATATAAGCATGTTAATTTTTGTGGAGTCGATAGACCTTGTGAAAGGCCTATGATTGAAGAAGAGAAGTATTGTAAGCAACATAAGCATGAAAGAACAATCACTTGGGTCAAAGATTTAAATGAAATTGCTAGAGAATTGTGTGACCTTTATCCTTTTACTTGTGAACTTTGTTGCATAGAGGGTCACTTTAATTTTCAATGCATGAACTTTCAAAGCATAACTGTTAATCAGTTGTGTGATAACATGATCACTTCTGATCTTTATGATGAACTTATGTTATTTTTGATGTGTGAAGAGTTATCAAAAAAGACTTCTTGGCTAGATGTTAATGCCTTAGGAATTAGCAACACTTTGCAAAATTGCCATCTCTATTGTGTTGTTAATTGCCATGAAAATGATTACATAAGTAAGATTAGAAAGGAGGGAACTTTACCAAAATATAAAAATGTCTCTTATATCTCTACTAATAAAAAGGAGAGTTTCTCCCAAGTTTCCCTTATTGTTTCTAATGATAAACCAGGATATGTGGAGAAGCTTCATCTCTAACCACTCCCTCCTAAGGTAAATAAGAAGAAAAAGAAGAGGAGGAGGAAGAGGAGCAAGAAGGAAGAAGAATGGGTATCAACCTGGCCTGAGCATATTCCTCGCATCAATTTTTATCCTAATGGACAGAAATTTTTGGAGGACGGTGAGCTTGATTGCATTCATTATTATCCTGATGTTAAGTCCGTAGGCACTATTGAAGATGATTTTGATTATGATATGCATGTTACTTTTTGTGATTGGGAAAATGATGATAATGCTACTTATGATCTTGAAAATCTTTTTGGTACTAACTCTGAGAGTGATGATATGGAAAGCTCTAAGCTTGGGGATGATAGGGTTGCAAGTCCTTTACCCACTAGTGATGTGGTAATTGATAATTCTTTTGCTAGTAAGAATAAAGACAACATGTTTACAAATATAGTTTCTAGCAATGATAATGCTCTTATCTACTATGATGATGTTATAACTCCTATCTTTAGTGATTATAAAGGTACCTATGACATAAGGAGAAATTATCCTTATGAAACTTGTCATAATCATGGAGGGAATTACTCCCTTGTTGAACACCATCTTCCTAATACACAATTAATCTATAGTGTTCAAGTTGTTTATGATAGTCCTACTCCCACTATTACCAATGAGAAAGATTATGCTTATGTGGAGAGTAAGAGTACCCTTTTGCATGTGTATCATGGTAACAATGCTTTATGTGATACTTATATTGTTGAGTTTATTCATGATCCCACTGGAAATTATTATGAGAGGGGAACATATGCTTATATATATTTCAATAATATCAAGTTCCCTCTCTTTATGTTGAAGGTTTTGAAGTTGCACTTGTTTAGCTTTCCTATGCTTATTGCTTTGTGCTTCAATAAATTATTTCATTGCAATATTCCTATGCATAGGAAGCATGTTAGACTTAAATTTGTTTGTTATTTGCTTCTTGATGCTCTCTTTTGTTCTTCAACTCTTATTCCTTATTCCTATGAGAGCATCATTAAAATTTTAAGCCTATCTTTATGGCTATAAAGAAAGAGCTCTAGGGAGACAACCCTTGTTATCTTTAGTTTGAGTTTTTACTTTCAGTTTTTAGTGGTCTTGATGATTGTTACTACTGTAGCAACATCATTGTATCTTTATTTCCAATCTTTGTGCCAAGTCTAGCCTCCGATTGCAAGAAAGTTCAAAAGTTGTGACATGATGTCCAGAAAATAGATTCTGTCCTTGGACGGAAAAATTAGCCTAAAATCACCACATCATCTTTTTGATCTGAATTTTTTTGACAGCGTGCTCCACACAATTGAATTTCGAGCGTCTGTTCTGAGTTTTTTGATTCGAGTTGCAGAAGTACCCCTAAAAAACTCTTTACTACCTGTTGTTCTGTTTTTCACAAATTCTGCCACGTTTTGTCTCTCCTAACTTTTGCAAACCTTAAGCTTGCTTTTTCTTTGCAAAAACTTTTTGGCAATCTTGAGAAACAGTAGCTCTTCAAGAATATCTTTATATCCAGTGGAATTTATTTATTTATTAAGGGTAATAACTTCTCTAATCAGCTTATGACGAGTTATGTATGAAGGGAGTTTTCAAGTGTGCGATGGAAGATGATGAAAGAAGATTCGGGAGTGTCAAGCGCTCAAGCTTGGGGATGCCCCCATGCATCCCCAACAAATATTCAAGGAGACTCAATCGTCTAAGCTTGGGGATGCCCCCGTGCATCCCCTTCTCCATCAACAATCATCAGTTCGTCCTTCGTCTCACTATATTTTTATCACTTCATGCGTTATGTGCTATACTTGGAGTGTCTCGCTCTTAGGTTTTATTTTTAGTTTTCTTTAGCTTTTCTTGTTGTTCATAACAAGTTAGATCCCGTCTTACTTTGTGTGGGAGAGAAACACGCTTCGTTTGAACTAGAACTCCTCATAGGATTTGCAAGATTATTTCCTTAGCCGTGAGTTGTTCTTTTTCTTTTCTTAGCTGCTGCTCTGTTTAGTTGTAGTGCTTTAGTCTTTCTAGAGCTTTTCTTTTGTTTTAGGTTGAACTTTCTATAGGTTGCATGTTTTATCTTGTTAGATAGTTTGCCTGTTGCACTGAGTTTTGTGTCTTGACTAGAAGTAGGTAGTTGAAGTTGCTTTTCTCTTTGTAGTAGTAACTTGCAATAGTCTTGAGGTATTGACTAGAGTAATGTTTGAACTTTTGGTGCTAAGAGCTCGAGCCTATTAGTGATAGATGTCGTATTTTGGGCAATCCGTGTGATTTTCGAAAACCAAAAACCCCTGTTGAGAACTCTAGCTACTAGATGGATCACTAACCTCTGGAGGGTTCGAATATTAGTGTACACCCGTTTACCATGAGTCGAGGATGCGCAAGGATAACCAAACCCCCATACACTCCTCCTCGGGGTACTTGTCTCTTTGTGAACCTCCTGATTAGATTGAGAGTTACCGATAATAAGTGCATGAGTTCTTCGGACTAATGTGAGTATTCGAAAGTTGACACTTCCACCCACCTATACTTTTTCTAGCCTTTTCGGTACCGTGCATTGCCCTTTCTCACCTTGAGAGTTGGCGCATACTTCGCCGGTGCATCCAAACCCTTGGCACGATACACTATGTCATCATAAGCCTCCTTATATCTTTCCTCAAAACAGCCACCATACCTACCTACAAGGCATTTCCATAGCCTTTCCGAGATACATTCCATGCAACATCCACCTTCTCATGACTTGATCTTCATGTCATACATGCTACTTGCTTGATCGATGAGCCTCATGATAGTTGGGCCTTGCCCTAATCATTGCTACATGACGCGCTAGTATCATTGCATATCCTGCTATCCTGGCAGAGGCATACATTTTCATCATGATAGTTATATCTTCTTTATGTGAGTACCTTTGTAAAGTGTGAAAGATCTCCTATATTCTTGTAAAATATAGAGTGTTGCCCCTAAAGTGAGGAAAAGATCCCAAAGAGGACAAATGAGAGTTAAATAGAAAGAGCCATTGAGGCCACCAAAGAAATACAATTTTTTTGAAAAAGAAATAAAAAGAGAGAAGGGGCACACTACTATTCCTTTTGAGAGATCCACACTAGTAGTTCATCCTCTATCCCTTGTACTCCATAGGGATCATCATCATGCATATAGCTATGTGGGGACCTTCACACTATAGAACTTGGCTTGTATATTCCTATAATGAGCTTCCTCAAACGAGCTCTAGGTCTTCTTGAGCAAGCAAGTTAGATGCACCCCCACTAGTTCCCTTGGAGAGCTTTTAGCTCACATGTGCATCCGTTGCATGGCAATCCCTACTCCTCACATCATATCTATCATATGGCCTTCTCTCGCCTATGATTGTCCTCATTGATGTGAGCCTTTCACACATTTTTGTCTTCCTCCTCCACCTTCTTTCTGTTTCGCCTTTTAGGTGTCAACTTTCTTGCTCACGCTCATCCATTGCATGAGTGCTCAAAATATCGAAAGGGAGTGGATCAGTTTGACTTGTACCTAGCTAGTGGTCTGGGGACGAGTCAAGATAAGAATCCAAAGGAGACCAAGTGTGCAACTTTAGTAGATAGTTGTTCTCAACAACCTTTTTCTCTCTTTTTCCCAGTCCCCTGCTTGCACGCAAACACCATCTGGAGACATTCGAGTCACGGACAGCGAGAGCTCTTGCACCTTTTGTTCTTTTGTTGCTTGTGTCAATGCTAATATAGAATCTTGCTTGTTAAGACTTGAATTGAATTTCAGGCTTTGATTGCTTTACTTAAAAGTCCTTATATGGTTGTGTCGCATGTCACCACAAAAATTATGCTTGTTATCATTTACCTACTCGAGGACGAGTGGGAATTAAGCTTGGGGATGTTGATACGTCCCAAACGTATCTATAATTTCTGATTGCTCCATGCATGATTTGTGTGACTTTGCCATGTTTTGCTTGAACTTTCATACACTTTTGATCATATTTGGACTAACCTATTAACTCAGTGCACCCAGTTGCCAGTTCCTGTTTTTTGCTGTTTTTGTATTTCAGGTTTTTCCAATAATTAAAGTGCCCAATAAATCCCGGAAAAATTATATAAAAAATCAGCGCTCCGCAAGCTTCTGGAATAACCAAGACATGGCAGGAGGGCCACCAACAGGGGCCCAGGAGGGTGCCTGGCGCGGCCCCACCCTAGGACGCGCCACCTGCCCTCCTGGCTGCTCTGTGGCCCCCTCGGTGCCCCCTTTGGCTCCTATTTATTCTCTCGTCGCGAAAACCCTGATCCCAGACCCCTTTTCTCCAGAAGCAATTTCGATCTCCGCCGCCATCGCCGACAAGCTTCGATGGACCAGAATTCCTGTGCCGGCACCCTGCCGAGACGGGGAAGTGCCCCCGGATTCATCTCCATCGACGTTGCTTCCTCCCTCCATGAAGCATGAGTAGTTCTCCCTCGGGGCTGAGGTTTCTACCAGTAGCTATGTGTTCTTCTCTCTCTCCCATGATGTGATCTTCATTGTGATCATAGGCTATGTTAATCTCGGTTGATCCCATGATATTTCCCCTTCCTCTATGTATTGGATTGATGTACTCAATTGATCTTATCTAGTATAATCCCCGAGACCATGGTGACAGCGGTCTATTGGACATGGGTTAGAAGAATATTTTCATGAGTGATTTCCTCTTTTGTGTGTTGATTGAAGATTGAGAGTCTCTTGGTGCTTGTCTTTGACTATCCTTGAGATATGTTGTGGTGATTGTGGTAATCTCTTTGGATGGCCGCGGTGACATTGGGAAATCCATAGATTGAGAACTACGAACTTTGAGGTGTGCTTTTGTAGCCCTACATAATTCTCATCCTCTCTTAACCACAAAGGAATGACCTTCGAGTGCGTCTCCATTGCATGTTTTATGGGAAATATCATGTGATTAGACTATGTTAATGTTGTTGAAAATTGCCACTAGTGAAAGTATGAAACCTAGGCCTTGTTTCCACCATTGTTACACCGTTTGTGCTCACTTTTGTCACATGTTTGCTTGCTGCACTTTTTATTACAGATTTATATTACCTTGCTTTGCCACACCTATCACTCGTATTTTACCATCTCTTCGCCGAACTAGTGCACCTATACAACTCCTAGTTGTATTAGGTGTGTTGGGGACACAAGAGACTTCTTGTATCTTAATTGTAGGGTTGCTTGAGAGAGACCATCTTCAACCTCTACTTCCCTGAGTTCGATAAACCTTAGGTCATCCACTTGAGGGAAATTGCTGCTGTCCTACAAACCTCTGCGCTTGGAGGCCCAACATAGTCTACAAGAATAGAAGCGTGCGTAGACATCAAGGTGGCCCCAAAAGGGATGGTAAGTCAGTTGTCGTTCCTCCCAAGGCACCTAAGCCCAAACCCGGAGTTGAGTTCTTCTACTGCAAGGGTGAAGGTCACTGGAAATGCAACTGCCCCAAGTACCTAAAGGACAAGAAGGCTGGCAAGGTCGCCAGGAGATACGAAGGTATATTTGATATACATATTGTTGATCTTTTCTTGACAAGCGTCGGGAACACATCCTGGATATTTGATACAGGATATGTCGCTCATATTTCTAATTCCGTTCAGGGACTAAGGAATAAGAGACGCTTGCTGAAAGATGAAGTGACGATGCGAATGGGGAATGGCTGTCAAATTAATGTGTTGGCGGTCGGCACGAAGCATCTTAGTCTCCCTTCGGGATTAGTTTTGGTTCTGAATAAATGCTACTATGTACCCGCATTGAGTGTGAACATCGTTAGTGGCTCTTGCTTGAAGCGAGACCACTATTCTTTTAAGTCTGATACAATTGGTTGTTCGATTTATAAGGATGAAGTGTTTTATGTTCACGCGCCGGAGCAACGTGGTTTATTCAAGACATATGCATTTTATGATAATATGAAAATAGCATTTGATCTTGGACATCGCCGCCGAGGCTCCAATGTTTTTCGTGATGATGAAATTTCGATTAAACTAGGCGACATGATTCAAGTTCGATGTTCATGTGAGTTTTTAAACAACAATTTTGTTAATTCTACAATTTATTTTCTTTGCTTCCAAATGTTGACAACTAATTTATAATTGCCAGCTTATGTTCTTGCCACCGAAGAAGTACATAATCTTTTTGATAATACCTTCTATAATGGTGTCTTCAACCTAAGTATGGTTGAACAAGATGAATTTGTCGAAGTTCTCAAATTTTTACCTGAGTATGCGAACTATTTAAAGGCTGGTCGTCCTTTTGGACCATATGTGCCATTTGTCCTTAAGTTGGAGGACTATATGCTTAAATGGAATAGCCTGGTAAGATTTTTATCATTTTGTCAGTAGCCTATATTGTCCAAAAAGTCATTCTTATTAAGTATACTCCATTGCTAACTACGCTACTAATATGTATGTTCTTCAACAGAGGATACCGCAAGCTTGTACGCCTAGATGGATGCTGGGATCGAAAGGCGAAATCCAAACTGTTTGTGCACGGCCATGGACAGAACCTTTCACACATGATTACTACACTGAAAGTGGGTCAGATGGCTGTGTCAAAATCAAAGCATGGTTGAAGATACGGGTCCAGAAGAAACCACAACATGGAGACAAGTTGATCTATATTCTCTATTTTGGAGAATTTGGACATTCTTTTTGATTTTATTTCCTTACACCTTCGCGAGTTGATTAGGTCCTATATATATATATATTTATTTAGTAGTAGTGAATTTGAACAATTAGGTTGTCGAATTTAAACTAGGAAATATCTTTGTGTTGGATAATATGGCTTTCGTACTTGTTGTTATTGAAGTTAAATTAGGAAAAAACTTTGTGTTGGATATTACGATCATGTGATAATATATATGAGATGATTGATTTAGACTATTGTTTGTGTATGAGATATTGTGTGCATTATACTATGAAACCTGTACAAACAAATAGGAGAAAATAGGCAGAAAAGGAAAAAAAGATTGAAAAATATTACTAGTAGCGCCTGACAGAGGCAGGCGCTGCCGCTATATCTATTAGTAGCGGCCAATCCAGGAGGCGCTACTGCTAACCCTACGTAGCAGTAGCGGTTGCCAGTGCGCGCTGCTGCTACAAGTTAGCTGTAGCATGCTATCAGTAGCGCGCCATGGGGCGCTACTGATAAGCCAAAATGGGGCGTTACTACTAGCCTTTCTCCTAGTAGTGGTAGGATGGGCCTCGGCGTGTCGGATAGCCTCGGTGGGGAATTCCCTAACAAGGTGTACGCCACCCTGGAGATCCGAGCGTGCAGACTGAACAGTAGTGCACCCCTGCAGGGAAGATGATCTATTCTAATAGCCGTGTCAACGGTAAAAGGACGCTTTATGCTGAAGCCAGAGCCTACTACTACAAACTATTACTATTAAAATGTTGGTTCCGGTTTCTCTTCCTCGCAGGGAAGTCGAGGAGGGGATCTCGGAGCATTGTTAATTATTGATAATTACAACTTACTATCGTACAATGCTGCAGCAACTTCTGCTGCATTGTTACTTTATGCTTTACATAAACTGTTGGCTATTCTCTTCTCATCCTGCAAGACTCATCGGAAGATGCTAGTCTTCGATAGGCCTAGCTTCTCTTTCTTATTCTGGTTTCTGACTTTCAGTCCACCATATATAGCCTCCCCTTTCCATTTGATACAACTGCATAAATGCTTAGTAGCAGACGTAAGACTCGCGGGTATGCTAGATACTCACCCTTGCTTTATTTCCCCATTTTTGTTTTGCCTGATCGGCCGCTGCAATCGACATTGGAGCTCAGGAGCAGGAGTACCTCGCTGGTGGCTACTACTACGTCGAGACCCCCTTTGACCAGGATCAGGAGTAGTTCGGTGGATCCCAGGCAGGAGGCCTCACATTTTCGATCTCTACCTCTAATGTTATTGTGCTAGCCTTCTTAAGGCAAAACTTGACTAACTATGTCTGTACTCAGATATTATGATTGTATAACTTATGTATTCGGATCCTCGTGATCCCTGGTTTGTAACTTATAAATTTATCTTATTTGTGTCTAGTGTTGTGATGTGATATTCTCACCGTGGCACCCTAATTTCGGTCGTGTACCCTGTGTGTATGACTATTGTACACGACTTGATTTTGGGGGCGTCACAGATACCCCCACGACTCATAGAGTAGTAAGCAACCATAAAAGATAAAAATGTAAAGTAACATTGATAAGCCACCGATACCAATGCATCATTAAGCGATTTAACGTAACATATGTATTGGTATGTAGCAATCATGGGATTTTTAGTGCAAAATATTGGGAATTATGATTATAGAATTTTTTATAACAAGGATCACTATGAAGTGCAACAAGAATGGAAAGGAAAGAGCAATAGTAAACCAAATGCAGTAGGATCAAAAGGAAGGAAATATAATCCGACTAAGATAGTATAATCAGAATTTGAAATGACAACTAATAGGAGAAGAGAAACAACAACTTGATAACGGGGTGTGAAGCTCAAATGGTTGTTACTTGGAAAGTAGATCGTTGGGTTGTCACAAGGCTGATTCCTGTGCTGCTGTGCACAATCATGATCTTAGTTCACCATAAGAAGTTAGATTCCTATGATCACACAAATATATGAGCCCACAAGAGAAAGACCTGATAAGAACTTGCAAAAGGGTTAACATATCAACAACAAAATTTATGGCAATCATGGCATTCTTAAGAGGTAGAGGGTTATCAGCATTATCATACACAACAAAACATAGGGGATAATTTGCTTGCGGCAAATAAATTCAAAAAAAATGTGTACATCAATGTTAAATCTAGGACTCGAAACTTGATGGATTGATATCACCACAAGAAACCTAACCATCTCAACTAGTGCAATTCACACCCTGATCATCACTTCCACCATCAATAATATGCCTTTCATTTATAATGAAGTGGTTACACGTTACGTGATCACCCTAGTCATCAAAATCACAAATCAATCGCTAATAAATTGATATTTAATAAATCAATCTCAGATAAAGACTAATATCTAGTACTAACATACTATAATTCATTCGAGCCGTCGATATATTTTTACATCCATAACAACGCATGTGCAATTACCTAGCATGAAAATAGAAAAACCCAGTATAGAGATAAACATTGTCCAAAAGAAAAAGCAAAGCGCAAACCGGTAGCCGCCGACCCGGTCCAGGTCCTCGACCCTGACATACCGGGTCCACCGTCCGCACCAACCCTGACTCGTGTACCGCGCGTCGCCGTCGCCGAACCTAACCCCTCTCCATCCCCATCGCTCCCCACGTCAGGACTGCACGCAACCCGCTGACAGGTGGGCCAGGAACGGTGTCCCCACCACCGTGGCCCCACGCTACAGCGACCGAGTGCGGCAGGGGTTGGAGCGCCAGCGTGGTGGGTCCGGGGGCTCTGCCAACCCCCGGGGCCAAATAGATCGGTAAGGCCACGCGTTCCCGTTCCCCTCTCATCGCAGTCTCGCCTCCCCTCCCCTCCGTCGCACCCGCGCACTCCACCACCGAGCTCCCACCCCACCCCTATCGAGGCGCGCCCGGCCTGGCTTCCGCCGGCGGCCATGGACACCGAGTAGGCACCTCCTCTCCTTCGCCGCCGCCGCCGCCGCGATCGGACGGCGCCACTTAACTTTCCGTGGTTTATTAATCTTTTCGTTGTTCGATTGGTTTGGTTGGTGATCGGCTTAGGGGTGTCGTTCCTGTGCAGGTGCCACGGGCTGCAGCAGGGGGGCTCGTCCTGCTGGGCGACGGGCGCGGCGGACTGGACTTCATCGCAGCAGAAGCGGCAGCGATGCGAGGTAATCTGGCCCGGTTCGTCTGATTCCGTTCGTTCCGCGTTCCCGGGTTGATTACGGCGTAGTGGGCGCCGCACGCGCCGCGCGGCTTTAGAATTTTGGCGTGCCAAGTCTAAGCTGCGCCCGATGTGTCGCGTTTAGGGTTTTGTTTCAGTCCGAATTGGGGTTTTTATTGTGTTGAGAAGGCGCGATCTTGACACTTAGGGTTTGGAGTTTTGGGCCGAAATTTAGGTGTGTTTATGGTCTTTATCGGTGTTATTAATTTGTTAATCATGTCCGTGATTTGAGGGGTTTGTGGATGCGTTCTTGCAGCGTTATCCTTTGTCAGTCCGATGGACGGACTGACGCAATGCCGGTCATAATTGGATTGAGATCCAGAATCACTTAGATTTGTTTGAAGTTTTTAGGGTATCTGTGGCATTTGCATTCCATAAGTTCTGGTCTTTGTGTGTTTTTGTTCTTTTGATCAGCTTCTCTGGCTGCCCGTAATGGGTAGTATCATAAGTTAGTATCATGTACTATATGATACTACCTCTGTAATGCATACTATCATATAGTAGTGTCATAGATAGCTTTATTTATTGTCATGCAAGACACATACTAGTACTACATTTAATATGATATGCAGTATCATAATATGATACTACATCCTCTCTTTCTCACTAAATTGCATGCCATCTCATCAAAATTGCCTAGTTGTCATGCATGATACTACCTATGATACTCCCATTAGGGGCTGCCTTAATTCTTGGAAAATGATAAGTGCCGAACGTTAGGGCGGAAGCCCCCTCCCCCCCCCCCCCCTGACGTTTTTTGAACTAAAATTGCCACCTAAAAAAAGAAAAAAATTGCCTTCTCTATAGAAAATTGCCATGTGCTTACAACTAAAATTGCCATGTGCTTACAACTAAAATTGCCATGTGCTTACAACTAAAATTGCCAAGCGATCTTAACTAAAGTTGCCAACCAAAATTTTCGGAATTGCCATCCCTTCCGCCCTGACGTTTGGCACTTATCAGGGTCCTAATTCTTATCTTATCTTCTTTAAGGGTAATTCTTATCTTATCTGTAGTAATGATCATGAGTTGATTTTGTTTCAATTATGTCACATTTGAAATCAGTAGAATGGTCTTCCCTTTCACCAAGTGATAATTTTAAAATGTGAACTAGAATGCTTGCTCTGAATACTATGGTAGTAGTCAAGGTGCTACCCTTGTGCCAAAGTCAAAGGTACACTTACGTTAGTCAATGGAATTACAGACCCTGTAAACACAATTTCATATATTCTGATGTAACTGATTAGCAGTCCATTCACAAATACTGATTAGACACCACAGAGTTAGTTGCAGAAGGAAGTACCCTTTGCTAGTATTAGTTTGATTCGAGAAAACAGACATATCATTTCGATCTTCCTGCATGAATAATTACCTCTTTCTTGTACTGACATGTTGCAATTGAACAGGGATCTTCCAGTGACCAAGTTGGATCCAGCACGAGTGCTTCTGTGCAAATGTCTGAACCAGAACTACCAGATGAGGAAGAAGATTACTATATGGATGATGATGATGATGATGATTGTGATGAGGACAACGACGATGAATCTGAATATGAATTCGATGAAGCTGACTTTAATCAGCAGCTTGCTGATAAATTTGATGATTTAGATCTGCCTCCAGGTGTGGAGGCTACTGTACCTTGGCTTCAGAAACTTGCAGCCACTGACGAGCCGGACACGTCATCTGAGTTGGTTGAGGATGAAATTACAAAGAAATATAAGTCGTTTCAACAATTCTACACTGTTCAAAATTTCTCTGATCATCATTTTGCTAGTAAATCAGTGGGAAAGGTAATGCGTTGAACTTATTGCTCACAGTATGCTCATTTTGGATACTAATACTCTTTTTTTTTTAATTCTTGCCGGGGGCGTGATACTTACTTCTTCTTCAATGTGAATATTATTTCAGCCAAGCAGAGAATGGGCAAAGAGAATTCAACATGACTGGAAACTTCTGGAGAAAGATCTACCAGGTTAGCTGTTTGCAACTGGGTTTCTTTCTTTAGTTAACTATTCAGTTTTACCAATAACTAATGGGATTAATGTATACAACAACATCAACAACAACAAAGCCTGTCAGTCCCAAACAAGTTGGGGTAGGCTAGAGCTGAAACCCAAAAGATATCGTAACCAAATCACGGTTCTGGCACGTGGATAGCTAACTTCCACGCACCCCTGTCCAGAGTTTAACATAACTAATGGGACTAATGTATATTCCACTTAAAGTTTAACATAACACCTCCAAAACATTTCTGGCGAGCTCGGTTTTCTATAGCCAACACATTTGCTCTACTGTCTGGATGCGTCTTGTTGTCATGTTAGTGTCCGAGGTAGAAATTTAGGTTTTTGGGGCACACAAACCATAATCCCCTTTAGCCAACTTACTCCTCATAAGATACAGTGGTTTTTGAGCTTTTTTCGAATGTCTTTTTAAAGATCTTTTGCCCAGGACTAGATGAGCCTGGGCTCATCTTTGAATTACCGGGGTTTTGAAGCTTATCTTGGAATATAATGCATGCATATAGAGTTAACGTACATCTTTTGACCTTGTTTATTTAATTTTCTGTGCTAAATGTTTATGTATGTGCACAAAACATATTTTGACCTTGTTTATTTTATTCTCTGTGCTGAACGCTTATGTATGTCTGCACAGTGTGTACAGGACATTCTGTATCCCATCATTTGATGGTAGTATAATATTTTCTTCTTTATGTGTTTTTTTCTATTTCATAGATTTTTATCATTTTTCTGGTGATAAATTTATATTCTTCAGATCATATCTTTGTAGAACTGTCAATTTAAAGCTTGATCTGAAAGATGTATTCTACCTCATGCTAATTATCTCTGTATAATCTTAAGATTTTTGACTGATTTCTGATATCTATCAAATCCACCCTTATATTTAATGTTAATCTAGTATGTCTAAAACAATTCAATGGTTTACCTGCTATTCGGTTTTGCATAGTCATGTACTGAGTAACAAGTGAGGCTAAAATAGCATATTTGATTTCTAATGCACAGTCAACGCCGTGAGCCATAGAATCTTTCATCCAACAGTAAGGAAAGTAACACCAAATTGATATAGAAATGAATTTTAGATCTGGATAAAAACCAAATCTTATGGCTAACCGACAGCTTAGTTTCGTCAACTGAGATTTAGTTAATTCTCATTTGACTTAGTACTAGCAAATGGATTGATGTTATGAATTTGAGCAAATTATGGATTATTTATCGTACCTTTTCAATTTACTTTCTCAAAACTAGAAGTCTAAAATTTAAAATTTACTCTTTTTTGCAGCTTCTATCTTTGTCCGTGTTGCTGAAGATAGAATGGATCTTCTTAGGGCTGCAATTATTGGCCCCAAGGGAACACCCTACCATGATGGCCTCTTCTTCTTTGATGCACATTTTACCTCTTATTATCCTTCTGAGCCTCCAGTATGTATGCTTCAGTGCTTCTCTTTATGTGATTTTTCTTTTCTTTTTTCACTAAATACTAAACACTGATGTCTGATGGTGTTGCAGTTGGTATATTACCATTCTGGAGGACTAAGACTCAATCCAAACTTATATAATTGTGGAAAAGTCTGTCTTAGCCTCCTTGGTACCTGGAGCGGTAGTGGTTGCGAGAAGTGGAACCCAGCTCACTCAACCATGCTGCAGGTGCTCGTCTCCATTCAGGCTCTCATTTTAAATGAGAAGCCGTACTTCAATGAGCCTGGATATGCAGGCTCCGCGAATACCCCAACTGGACAACAGCATTCTATAGAGTACAACAAGACCACGTTTCTGCACTCCTGCAGGACTATGCTGTATTCACTTAGAAGGCCTCCGGAGGTAATGTTTTGCTATATCTACCTACAGTACTTTCTGTTAAGCTGCAAAAACAAAATAATAGTTTATCTTGTCCTTTTAAAGCATGCTAAGGTACTTACTTTGACATGCTAGACTGCTGCTGTAGTAGATTAGCCCCTTTCTTCCCTCAAATTTATGGATCTTCCTGTGGTTTACTTGTATACTTGAATGTGCTATAAAGGTTGGTTTCAATCTTTTAAAACTTAGTAGCTTGTATGCGTTTGGTCACCCCCACCTTGTAGTGATTACTAGGTTTTAACCTCGTGCGATCTCGTGTGGAAGGGCAGTCTCCTTGACAGAGTTGTGGTACTCTATTTTGGTGCACCAGTGGAGTTTGGATGGGCCTTGGGGCTTATATCAAATTAGGCCTAAATAAGCTGCCAGCTTAGTACATGATTACTCCCTCCGTCCCATAATGTAGTAACGTTTTTTGAGCTCTAGCTCAAAAAACGTTACTACATTATGGACGTTTTTTGAGCTAGTCTAGCTCAAAAAACGTTACTACATTATGGGACGGAGGGAGTACCTGAGTAATGCTGTGTTATTCTGGTTAATCATGTTGCATACTCATTTTTCTCCTAATCTAAGTCGGCAGGGGCACAGACACCTAGTATGCGTACTTGACCAAATGCAGTTTTAGAACATGCAAAGACCGCCATCTACAGAACAAAATGAAGTACCAGAAGATAGGAATGTAGCATGTGAAATGCGGCAGCTTCTTTATTGAACAGACCAATTGTATTATACATTTACCGTCAAGTGTAAGTAAAAGATGTTTTGGATTGAACAAACACACTAAGACACGTCTATATACATCCGATTCTAAAAAAGTTAGAACATCTTATAATTGTGAATTGATAATATACTGAGATGGCTTCACCAATTTAATTTTATAACACTCTTGTTTTTAATTAGCAGATAGTTGAGTAGATGGAATCTATGCTTTAGTAACTGTCCTTTGTTGTTGGCTCCTTGCAGCACTTTGGAGACCTTGTCGCTGGGCACTTCCGGGAATACGGGCGCACCATTCTAGCAGCATGCAAACACTACCTAGAGGGTAATATGGTTGGATCGGTAGTCCCTGAAGAGGAAGAATCAGAATACGATGGTGCTGGAGCTTCCAGCAGCAGCAGCAGCAGTGGCGCACCAAAGCAAGAAGTGTCGAGGGTGGATCCTTTGGGTAGGCGTACCCAGTTCTCTGACGGCCTGAAGACACTGTTTGAAGATCTTCTGATGGAGTTCAATGTAAAGGGTGCTGACACTAGGAAGTTCCTGGAAGAGAAAGTGAAGAAAAACCTGCCTGGAGCCTGAGAAGCATAAACCAAACTACCTGCGCAGGCGCAGGTAGAGATGATTTGCCTGCTAATGCGGGGGGTGATTGCAGGCTCGGTAACTAGAAATAGAAAACAAGGTGGTGGTAGTTTGCTTTCCTAACTGCAGGGAAGATTTTGTAGATAGTAGCAAACTTTCAGTAATAGTTGGAACTTTACTTAGTTCACCGAAGAATGCGAAACTACCTGAATCAATCAGTGCCGATTCTGATGGTACCATATTCAAGTTAGGCGTACATAAAGCGTGTATTTCTCATCTCGTATGCCAGATGCATTGCTGAATGCTCCTGTTCTGCTTATCGTATCATTGGTGAGGGGTGGATAATCCGTTGCTTGCTCCGTGGAGCTGTCCTGAGAACTGGCTCTAGTATCCACTGGCTTTCAAGGAATGGAATATTACCAAGCACCATCCACTATTTCGGATAGTATTTATGAATATGCTGTTATCCAGCATCCTTGAGTCGCAAGTTTCCTTGGGGATACTGTTACACGTAAAGTCCTGGCTTCTTTGCTAGCTTTGGGTGTGCGTATATACGATTATTAATCTGTAGCACGGATGGTAAGTGGTGTCCAAACGGAGGTGCGGCCCCATCTGATGTGTCCGTTGCAAGTTGCAACAATGCAGCTCCATTCGATGTTCTATGCCAGACAAATGTGACGGGTTGGCTATCCATCTATTAGCTTGCGGGCATTAAACAAGCGCAATGGTTGAAAAATCGGGAGGCATGTAAACACACCACCCCACTCGCTCCCTGCTCTTCTTTCACCTCTACCATGACGATGAGCTCTAAACCCTTGTGGGATAGAAGCATGTTTAATGATGATAACAATCTTGATCTATAACACAACTGCGAAGCCAACGTAGGTGATTGCGAACAAGAGCTTTCCTCGATGAGTTGGATGTAAAGGTAGCGCATGCAATGTTTACGTATGATGACTCTCCTCAACGGGGCAGCTTCGCGTCTTGCGAGTCGGCCGGCTATGACTTGCTTCTGCGGAAAGCTCACACGAAAGACCTACGTGGGTTTGCCTCGCGACAGAACTGGGGGTGCCGACATCACGACTGCCATGGGCGATTGCTGGCATGCCCTTGTCCCATGTGGGTTGATCCTGCAACTTGATGAAGCATCTTTGTGTCAGTGACCAGTATCCCGCACCTTCTCCGCGGGGAATCTTTAAGCCGCACTGAAGCTTCTTCGCAGCTGGGAGCGTCGGAGCTACAACAAGGCGCTTCCATTCCGAGACTTCATGGACGATCACGGTCACCGACATAGTTTTAGTCTTGTTTAAAAAGCTCATGCATTTAGATTGTTTTATGAAAATCGTTAGGTTTGCATGAATCGTTTTCGGTTTCTTTAAATTATATCCAAATTTAAATGAATTTTGTCCGAGTTTATTCCACTTTAGTCGATTTCAATTAAACCATGGACAAACGATTGCGTCTACGGTTGGATGGCGGAGCCCGTATCATTGTCCATGGACTAGTTCGAACCAGTCCAGGAACGGATACAATGTCCGTTTTGGGAGTAGACGTTGGATATTCCCTAAGGGCAACTCCTATGCAGATCAGTAAGTCGTCCACAAATATTTGGATCGAGCTAACGCGGATCATCAAATCTCACCAAATCGCCTACAAATATTTATCGAGCCATCCTAATACTTTTGTAGTCATTCAATGATGATCAGCAAAATTGTCTGGACCAGGCTCGATGTTCGAAATTTCGCAAAGCTGTATTTGAAGAAGATTAACATGAGTACATACATCGAGACCGGCCAGGACAATTTTGGTGGCCGTCATTGGATGACAAAAAGTGACTAGACAAACGCAATGTCGAACCATGACGCCGGGACCTACTTAAAATTGAGCTATAGCCCGCACATTCTCACACAACCCCCACCCTTTAGTGAGAAAGTCTGCCCCTCCTGTCCTCCCCGCATTTCAACGTTCACCGCTGGATGGAGCAACCAGAGGAGCTGCTCATGATGTTCTTCTTCCTGCCAAACCTTAAGGACGCCACCTTCAAGGTTGCATTCGCTCTACACCGAGGACGACACGTCATGGCGACAAAAAAGGAGGATAAGAAGAAGTCGGAGAAGGTGGCGGCTGAAGCAACTCGTCGTCCAAAGCCAAACATTTGGCTGGTGTACCCGAGCAATCATACCTTAGCTCGCCTAGCTGAAGTTGTCCTAATACTACGTCGTGTAATGCCTCGGTCTACCTGACACGTAGTAATCTTCGTCGTAGTACACCACGTTCTCCTTCACCTCCGGTCCTTGAGCGTCATTCCTTGTCGACCTCAACAAAAAACTACGACTTCACGGAATCACCGACACTTATCCGTTTGCGAACTCACCTTGTAGAGCTCTCATCCGTTGGTGCCCTATCACTATTTTCTGAAATGCCTCAACCAAGCCCGACAACTGCAAACAACAAGGCGACGATGAACATCATGCATGATGAAAGCACATACAAAGATGGACAAATGGATGACTCCTAGCCAGAGTATGAGACACATCCGAACACCTAGGCTTACACCAATCAGCTAGACTTTGAGTCGATCTGGGTCACTGGCCTACTCAAACAAGAAGGATGAGTTGATCTCTCGAGCATGGTTGGCCACTAGTGTTGATACTTTTCATGGCTTTGAGCAAAAGTACACGACATTTTGGCAAAGTGTGTATGATTGGGTTCATGAGAAAAAGTACTATGGTCCCTATCGCACGAAAGTGATCCATGCTCACAATCCAAATTCGCTATCAATCGATGATCCATCAGTCAAGAGGTTGTCAACACATTTTGCGACTTGTATAAAGAAGTGCAGAACCCAAGGCCTAATTTGACGACACTTCAAGAGCTCGTAAGTGTTGTTGCTCTATGTGTTTGACATTTGATTTACCCTGCAAAAAAGAGACATTTGGTTTATTTGATCAATGTTGCGACTTCTTAACCATATCATTGTTTTCACATTGTACCATAAAAAGGAGAAAAATCACTTCATATTCATGCATTGGTGATTGAAATTGAATGGCCAACCCAAATGACTAGTCTATGTTGCTAATTCGGTCAAGATGGTGATCCAATGAAGGGATATCTGACCACCCATATGCCTAGGAACCCAAGAAAAGAGTGGGAGATGGGAAAGGAGAAGCCAAATGGGCGATGACCAAGAGGATAAAAAAGTTTGACTAAAAAGGAAGATGCATGTGCCAACCACTATGAGGTCAAGGAGGAAAAAAGGCGGATAGATTTGCCATCTTCATGGACATTCAAAACAAGATGCTGAAGCTCGAGGAGAAGAAGCTCACGATGAAGGCTGGTCTCAAGGAGTTCAAGATATACGTGAAGGTGGCGGACTTGGATCCCGATATGGCGAAGTATGAAGTATGTGCAAGATTATCGTGTTATCATGTTCAATTTTTTTTGCACAGATGAAGAGTGAAAACGAGACCAAAAGTTAGAGGTCATTGGCATGGACATCCGGGCTGGAAGCTTTTGGATCGATGAATGTAAAAACTTGTTAAATATTTGGTAATTTTGATTTTGATTGCGTATGTTTGCAACCGCCTAAATGCATGGTTAAATTTCTATCCATCCAGATATCCATATCAAAGAAATAAGAGAAGGATGTTTGATGCCTAGTGTGGAATGACTTTTGTCCGCTCGCTCTCTATATACATTCGAATTGTCCGCGAACATTTGGTGTCTTCTGTTGGTAATCTTGGTTGAAATTTCCCTAGTGGGAGAAATCACACCACCAGCGTAGGAAGACCTTGGAGCAGCCCACAGAAACCAGAGCATGCGAGGACACACGGACCACCGAAACTCACATCACAATAACAAAGGACTCGCCGCTTTGCCCACCCTCCAGACATAATTAAATGGCCAAGAAGCGGATCACTGGCGCACATTTTCACACCACATGGACATGGAACCAACCACCATGGTCACGCCGTCACCGAGCCTCGCCGCCATATTCGTGCCGCCTCCAGCCATGAGGATAAATGCAACTTCAACGCGTCTCCTCAATCGGTTCGCTTTTGTTTGTTTAGATCATCACGGTTAAAACTTACAGTTCAATACAACGATTCAAACATATTTAAGTTGGAGAACGCATTTTTAGAGTGATCGTATCAGTCAAAACTTAGCGTAAATTTGCATTAGATTCGTGTCCGCGTAGATACCAAGCGAACCTTGCTGCGTCCGTTTAAGACCCACGCGTCAGCGTCCTAGCCAACAACCAGTCCTCTTTAAAGAATAGTGTATGCAGATAGGGACACCTTCTTCCTTCGCCATCTCCTCTCCAAACGGCGACTGCCATCCTTCTTCCCTAGCCATCCACCAGCGCAAATCCGCGGTAGTGGACCCTTTCAAGGCGAGCAAGCACGATCACAAGGCCTCGTCGTTGTCTAATTCTTGCGGCCGAGCGATCGGTTTCATCTCGGCGACCTCGCATGCTCATCCACCATCGAGGCCGACTGTATCACACTCCATCTACGGGCAGCCAGACAGTGACCCACCGACTCTCCGCTTCCCCGGCTCTCCTAGCGATAGCTCGCCGGAGGTCACCACCTCGACGCCATCCATGATCCGGGAGCGGCCCATCGACCTTAACGGGTGCCCCATGGCTAGCTTGTCCCGACGAATGAAGCAGTGGTTCGAGAGGAGGAAGATGGAGTTGCTCGATGAGTCAGGGTCTACAAGGCCGAGGGCCTCTTTTTGGCACAAACTGTGTGGCCTGGGTATGTCCTGGCCTTCATTTGGTGTGAACTGTGCGGCATGGGGTGTCCCCTTGCCGTTGTTTTTGGCGTCTGCACGGCCTGGGCATGTCCTGGTCTTCATTTGAACTGTGTGGCCTGAACGTGTACCCGATCACTTTTGGCAAGAACAATGCAACCTGAAAACGTTTCCCGACCACTGTAGTGCTTTGAACTGGAATGAATAGGATTGGCATACCATGGCATCAAGTTGGGATGAACTATACCATCAAGTTGGTACCAGGCCAAATGCATCGTGCTACTGTTGGGCGAAGCGACCTTGTAAAAATGGACATCGATCAGTTAAGAGATCCAAACGTATAAAAGACGGACGAAATGGTGGTCTGTTGTTTGGGTCGTGCCTTTTTTTTTTTGAGTCGCGCCTTTGGTGTTACCCTAACAACGCAAGTCCATCAACAGCAGCAGCCAAAACTAAACAACGCGGGCGGCACATCCCGCCTCGTCCAACCTCAAATTCCAATGTTTCATCATACTAGTAAGTTAAAAGTTTGATCAAATAGATTTAGAATCACACACAAATAAAATTTAAGATCATCACCCATCTCATTCAAAATCAAACTATAACGACATAATATTTGATGAAAACTTATGTGAAATACATAAAAACAGTTGAGTATTCCATTTGCAAAGAAAGTTGGACTTTGGAAAGATGTTGTATTAGCTTTGAATCAAAACAGAACAAAATAAAAAAAAATAGATATCAATTCTTTTCAAAGAAAAGCACGTGGGAGAAATTAACTATGGAAGTGTCTAGAGAAAATGAGAAGTGTATGTGGAACAACATGAATGATTATTCATGAACAGAAAAACACTTGAAGAACTAAAGTATGAAAGATTCTAAAACGAAGGAGAAATATCTTTGTTTCTAGGTTTGTGGATAAGCAGAAGCGTGGAACCTTCTGGATTGGTACACATGGCACAATCTAATGTGATGGAAATAATATCCAACGGCTAAGATTACTCGGATTTGCCACATCTCAACCATTGGATCGAATTCATCCAACGGATAGCATTCGAAGTTATTGCTACACTATATAGTGGTATAGATATAGATATTAGTTCCCAATGCATATGGCAGCCAAAATGCGCAGCTTACAAGTGAGATAGATGGATGGATTCTACTGTAAACAGCCACCAAAGAGTCCACTGATCGCTCCTTCCTACCAGCTCCGAAAAAAAAAAACTACTTTTGCTTCTGTTCCATTGATGATCGCAAAACATCGCTGCCTGTCACCGCCCACCAACGTTGCCGGCGGCGACCATTTGCCGGCGGACTCACCAGTTCTAGCATCAACTCTACTACTACTAGTCTATATGTCTCTTGTTACCCCTCGGTCGATCTCATCTCACTCGCACGCTCTGCCTCACGCACCTGACCAGTTCTGGTACACTGCGCCGGGACCTGCGACGCCGAGGAAGGTCGGGTAGGCGCGCTGTGGCTCACGGCTCGCCCATCGCCGCCTGCGCCGCCGCGGCAGCCGTTCCTGCCTCGCGGGGTTTCCGACGGGAAGCACCAGACCGCCGCCCACCGCGTCGCCCTCCCAGTTGTTCCAGAACGTTCTGGCCGCTCTGCGCGCGCCCCGGCAGTGGACCAGCGCCATGCCGAGCCCGCCCTCGCCGCACCTGCCCAGGCGCGCCTGCCATCCCGGCGGCCGGAAGGCGACCACCTCCACCGTGTCCCCGTCGCGCATGCTGGCGTGCCGCGACAGGAACAGGGACCACTGGCCTGTCAGGCGGTACGTCCGGGCCAGGCGGTCGCGCTTCAGTACCATGCGGTACTGTCGCCCCACGCGGTCGAACGCCGGCACCCGCAGCCCACCACCGGCCAACACCAGCTGCCGCTCCGCCTCCGTCATCGTGCCGAGGAGCGGCGACTCCCTGACCAGGACGTCCGGGAGGACGAGACGCCCCTTGTCGCGGGTGCGGTCCGAGGGGGTCAGCCGCTTCGTCATCATCAGCGCCGGCCGAAAGACGTGGAGGCGGTGGAGCTCGGCGCGCAGACCGTCGTAGTCCCGGTAGACCTGAGGCTCTTCTCGGAGGATGCCCGCGCCGGAGTCGCCATCGCCTTCCACGGCGAGAGGGACAGGCTGATTCCCGAACCCCTCGCCGTCGACGTCGCCGTCGCCGGCGCCGCCGGTGGGAGAGACGGGCCGATTCCCGAACCCCTCGCCGTCGACTTCGCCGTCGCCGGTGGAAGAGACGGGCCGATTCTCGGACCCGTCGCTGTCGCCGGTGGGAGAGACGGGCCGATTCTTGAACCCGTCGCCGTCCGCGGCGGGAGAGACGGATCGATCCCCGAACCCCTCGCGGTTGCCGTCGCCGTCGCCGTCGCCGTCCACGGCGGGAGAGACGGACCGATTCCTGAACCACTCGCCGTTGCCGTTGCCGTCGCTTTCCACGGCGGGCGAGACGGGCCGATCCCCGAACCCGTCGCCGTGGCCGTGGCTGACGACGTCCTGGATCGTAGAGGCGGCCTCGTTCTGGTAGGACCGCATGAGCCTCTTCTTGGGGGGGAGCTTCTCCAGAGGGACGGCGGCGAGGCCCTCAATGGACACGGTGTCGCAGACGGGCGGCGTCGTCGGAACCACAGGCGTGGGCACCACTTGTTCGACAGAATGCCTCTTCCTCACCCGCAGGTTAGAGCCGGGACAGGCGAGGCCCAACACGATGGTAGGGAGGTCGGGGTCCGAGGAGGCTCCCCGACGGCGCGGAGGCTTCCGGATGGTACGGCGTGGAGGCGGCGATGGCGGAGATGGTGAGAGACGGGGGATATGAGAGGTGACGGGGGGTAGCGGTGGCGGCGGAGGCAGAGGAGGTGACGGCGGCATCTGTAGGGCATGGGGTGGAGGGTACGGAGGCGGCAATGGCAGGGAAGACGACGGGAGGGGTGGGCGGGACGACGCCGGTGGGAGGGGCGGCGGCGGCGGGAGAGGGAGTGGGGGCGGGGGTGGCAGCGGCAGGGGAGGGGGCGGCGGCAGGCGGTTATGACGGTGGCGGAGCGGCGGTGGCCCCGTGCTTGCAGCGGAAGTTGGCCTGGGGCCAGACAAGAAGGGAGATTTGAGAGGCCCCATGCCTGCCCCCCTGCGCCGCGACGCACCTCGCCGATTGGCAACACAACCGCAGGGGCCCGAGGGCTTTTTGATCTCTCCCTCTCCCTCTCTCGCCGGTGCCTTTGCCCTGTTTTTCCTTACCGGCAGGAATTGATCTGCTTATATAACATGGAATTCAGGCACAGGGTTGTCTTTTCAGATCTAATGGCTGCCTACAGATTTCTGAAAAAAGGCAATAAATCCAATTACTTTTTTCTATCTTTTGCTCTCATTCGAGATATGATAAGCCTACGCGGGGACGCTAATACAGTGCGACCGTACGTGTGTTTTGGTTGGCGCTACCCGACCAGGAGTAATTGCTGGCGGTGGACGCGAATCGGTTGCGACGCCTGTGAGAAGTACTATCTGGTGGCGATGGATAGCAGCAGCCACCGCTGTCGTGGATGAAAAGCTTTGGCGAGGAGGGACAACACCGTCCACGGCCGGTGGTGGCGTTGGTGGTGAACCACGATAATTTTTTTAACGACCAACCCCCTCTCAAAGGGATACTTATAATTTTTCTTTTGTGTGAGGTGTTTTTTTGCTTATGTGCCATGTCGATTTGGCATCTCTCGTGTTGTCCAACCTGGTTTGCGTGTGTTGTAATTTTAACTTTATACGATAAACATGTGGGTAGCTTTTAAAAATAATGTATTTTTCGTTTACAATTTTGAATCAGGAGAGAAGAGGATTATGGACGCTAATGCAATGTGACCACACGTGTGTTCGCGTTGGCGCTGCCCAACAAGGAGCAATAGATGCCAGGTGGACAAGGGATGTGCATGAGCAACACTATCCCATGATAGTCACCGACACCATGGGGAAGGGACTCTGATGAGAGGGTATAGCACCGGCCGATGACGTGATGACACAAGCGGTTCTCTAGTTCTTCTGATTGAATTGGGGGTAGGGGTGTAACGCCCCATACCTATAGGTTCTCTACCGAATCTTGTTCGGTGCATCTTTCCAGTCGGTTACCCATCCTAAGACTGCTCTAAGCTAAGCAAGCTTAACCTAGTAGTTTCTTTCTGATGGGCTTTCGAAAAAAAAGGTGCACCTTATTGATATGAGTTGTATATCATTTCTATTGAATCTGATATGTACATACACCATCCCTCAAAGGAACTGACGTCCCCTTTGACACAACAGGAACATTCCCTTTTGGCACACGTCTGTGTGTGCCAGGGCTGGCATCGACATGTGCCTCACATAAGCCTCACTGGACCACACACGCATCGTGTAATCGGCAAGATCGGCTCTATTCTCACATCAGTAAAGCCCCGGCCAAACCTACCGGTTCCCTACCGAATCCTGGCCGGTGCGCGTGGGACCCAAACTATTCTCACATACCAACATTAGTATTTTTTTGCACACTTTGTCCTCACTCGTGCACACCTCAGATCAACTTCTCAGTCGGCCATCCATCCTAAGACTACTCTAGATCAATCACACTTAACCTAGTAGTTTTTTTTTCTTTTGACGGGCTTCCAGAAAAGAAGATGCACCTTATTGATATGAGTAGTCTATCATTCCTATTGATGCTGAGCTGTTGCAGGGCTAAGAGGATGAAGGATACTTTGATAATCCCATTTTACTAAATATTTTCAAAATTAAATTAAATAATTTGGATTAAATCCTAATGGGTAAATGTTTGTACTACCACGGTCATACAATCGTACACAGGTTTGCACTATGACACTACCCAACAAGGAGAAATAGCCGCTAGGTGAACATGGAGTAGTTGTGGCATGCATTAGCAACATTATCCAACAACGACAAATATTAGCAACCATCTGCACCGTAGACGAGCAACTCCGGTGAGGTGGGACAACACAGTCGCATGAGCAATACTTCAGTTTTTTTTGGAAATGAATATGAATCGGGGGGAAGAGGATGAAGGGTACAGTCGCATGATAGGCTCCACTAGTTGTTTCTCCCTGATTAGCTCCACAACCATGTTCTTCCTTCCCCAATACGCAACACAACTCCTACATATCAGAAGAAAAACCAATGATGATACGATGAATCAGAAAATATATATAGACCAAAACAGAATACATGGTCCTAATGAGCAAAGTGACTTGCATTTGGCCGATTGTGTATAGTTGTGATGATTGGTGTCATGATGAAATCATAAATGATTTGATATCAATTACACTTTTTGGGCCCATGAATAGTTGTGGCGTGATGATGAATTTATGCAAATGCATTTAGATCTACAAACCCGACTAAGATTGGAAGCTTTGAAAACTCATTACATTAGGATACATCGCTTATCTATCCCAAAATGTCTATCAGTCAAAAGTTTTCTCAATGTAAAAATGTACTATCCATTATAATTGTACGTGTGCTTCCCATGTAGTATATGTGTACTTTACGTATTAGATACATGTATTGCCTCATGCTAGCGTGTTTTGTTGTTGTTGATGTATGTATTTTTCTCATGTGTTTTGTGTATTCCACCATGCAGTAGTGTCTGATTCTGTGAGTATTTTCCATGTTTGTGTGTGTAGCATTCATGTGTATTTACTTTCAAGATTGTGAATGTACATCCTATATCAATGTGTGTACTTTTCAAATCAGCGAGTGTACTTTCAGAATCAATGTATGTACCTCTACAGTCAAATATATATGTACTTCCCATGTTACCGTGGGTGTGCTCTACATATTTTTTCAACATAGTACATACGTAGATGCTCGTATATATGCACATACATTCATCCCTATAAATACACAAACGCACACTCTAAACCAATGAAAACCTCAGGGATACTAAGCTGACAATCATCTTGAGATCGACGAAGTCACTTCGTACTTGATTGAAATATCGTCTCCCATTGAACACACATCGCCGAAAGGTCTGAAATAATTCCAAGAAAACACGAGCACCGGCGTTAAGTCTAGGACTTGAACCCTTGTGGGTTGGGGATAACACTACCCTCCTAACCATCCAATAATAGGTTGGTTCGCTTGTGCTCTGCATGTTTATTGTGTGTACTACACATACAAGTTGCACCACCCAAAAACATCATGAGTCGGCATAGCAGCAACACGTGTCACAATGAAAGCGCTTCAACATATGCTTCCCATCCAAAAATCTTTATAAATTTTTAGTGCTAAAGATAATGAGCTAGAGAAGTCGATACCATGCGCATGGCCATATAGCTTGATGTATACACCGATGAGAAAAACATTAAATTTTGAAAGTTTACTTTCAATAGTGATGTGATTTTAAAATTTCATTTTATTTGATTGAACCAATAAAGATTGGGGAGTACCCTAAAACCCACCAATTTGCAGCCCTACACAAAATACCGGTGAACAACCATTATGACACCCACTGCAACACACATCTTTATCGGGGACATCCAACATATGTTCGTACAAAACTTTGGCTTCAACGGGCTAAATTTATTTAAATGGACAGAAGTTGATACTTATTACCTTTGATACAGTATCAGATGTAGTAATATCATTTTCCCCTAGAGACCTAGAAATTGTCGAATTTAGGAAGCCATTACACTTGGCAATGTGACTTCTACAAGTTTTTGTTATCACATAAGATTTATGTTAATTGGACCAACACAAATAAATGCAACAGTTGCAAATAACAAGATAAATAGACGCGAGCAAAGGTTCAACCGCAATTTTGTACACAAGTTGGGATTGCAAGATAAAAAATAAGCATTAGCAAGTAATAAAATATATAGTTTGTGAAGAGGTATGTGGGCGATGCGATGATATGTCTCAAATGTATCTATAATTTTGGATTGATTCATACCATATTTATACAATGTTTGTATCATTTTGGCATAGTTTTGAACCAATTTTATTATTTTCAAGACTAACTTATTAACTCAGTGCCCAGTGCCAGTTGTTGTTTTGTGCATGTTTTTGGACCTTCAATTTTTTTGATTTTAGGAGCTTCAAAAACTGGGTTATTCTATCATTAGGGATGTTGATAGGGACTATACTAGATTTATGATAGTTAACCTTGAGCCCAGTACCATCAATGAATGAGTTTAGGAGAGCCTTAAGACAAAATAACTGTTCGGCATCATCTTGCAGGCTAACTAGGGTATCATCAACACATTGATTTATTGGGAAGTCAGGGTAGGATTTCACCACACACTAAAGGAGGAGCAAGAAGACCAACATTTTGAGCTATGTTGATGATGGGTTGAAGAAGGTCAAAAACAAGCACAAACAGAAGGGGAGAAAAGGGATCTCCTTGTCTAACACCTCTTTTATAGTAGATTTTTTTTCCTGGCACCCCGTGATACGTCTCCAACGTATCTATAATTTTTGTTTCTGACATGCTTGTTTCATGACATTGCTACATGCTTTTGCTACACTTTCATATCCTTTACAACATTATTGGGAACTAACCTATTGACTCAGTACCAGTTTCTGTCTGTTTTGTTTGTGCATTGCATAAAAAGGTCAAAAATCAAAGTGCTCAGAAAATTCCAATCTTCCAAAAGACTCCTGGAGCCAGAAGGGCCCTCGAAGTGGGGCCATCCCTGGTCTAGGAAACCAGAGGACAGGACCAGGGCTAGGCCGCACCCTCCAACCGCATGGGGGGTGGGGCCAGCCCTTGTGCCCCTCTTTCGCCTATTTATTACCCGTACTCTGAAAACCCTCGAGGAGGAAGAATTATACTAGAAGCTATCTTCGTTCCACCAACATCGTGGATCTCATTTGTGTGTTGTCGAGTCCTGTCCCAACACCCTGCCGAAGGGGGGAGATCATCCTGGAGGCCTCTTCCTCGCCATGTATGCCTCCTGGATGATGTGTGAGTACTTCCACATTGGACCTTGGGTCCATGGAAGTATCTAGATGGTTGTCTCTTCAATCTTGTGCTTCACTAATTAGTCTTTGTGAGCTGCCTATCATGATCAAGGCATCTTTGATGTATGTAATTTCTATGTTGATATGATGTGTTTGTTGGGATCTGATGGATTATGAGATTATGATCAGATTGTTCATGCTATATATTTGATATCTTGTAGATATGTTCTTTAAAAGTTCTTGCATGCTCTTTGTTATAATTTATTACTTTGTCCAAGTAGTGTTTTATAACTCCAAGAGGGAGCTTAGTGCTTGATATTGGGTGCATGCCTCCTCGCGTCTGGGCACGAGTGATATAAACGTATAAGGCGGTGGATGTGTTGTCGCTACTAAGGTTAAAATAATGTTGTTTGTGGCTAGTTTTTGCTTATAGACGTTGCTTACATTATGTACTTAGTTTATAGCATTAGTCTGTTGCCTAGCAACTTAGTACAAGCGAGATACTCTAGATAGGGGTCTCAAGGTGGACTTTTAGTAGTAGATGCAGCTGGATAGCGGTCTACTTACCTTGATGTAATCCCTACATGATTTGAACCATGTGCTCTTTGTGTCATAGTTAGCATTGCGGTGTGTTTATAATTTCGTCAATTGCCCAACTGTCATTTGTTCACCCACCATGTTTATCGTCTTATACAGAGACACCACTAGTGAAACTATGGCCCCGGTCTATCTTCTAGCATTGATTACAACTGTTTTCATTTACATTTTCCTTTATTTTGCTTGCTGCACCTTTTTTTACTTTTAGTTGCTCCAACCATACCATACTTTACTTTTAGGAGTTAAAGGTCTTGCATTCTTGGGGATTAATGTGATGAATGAGGTATTGATACTTTCTAGAGAGACTTTGCATCAAAACAAATGTTTTATCAGAGCCAATTATGTGCCAGCAAGCTTTGAAAAAATCATTCTTAATGCCATTAGGCCCAGAGTATTTTCCATTTGGAAGGTTATCAATGACACTCTTTACTTCATCTTCAGTGAAGGGAATTTCCAGTTGTTGGAGAATAGTAGGATCAATCTCATTGTCAAAAAGGTCAGGGAGGTTGAAATGCATATGTGTTTTAGTGATTTTCCCCAAGTCTGTCCTTAAAAGCATCCCATAATAAAGTTGGTTTGCCATCATGGTCAGAAATGTAAACCTGATCTTTATTCTAAAGCACAACAATGAAATTATGTCTGTGATTGATACGTCCCAAACGTATCTTATTTCTGCTTGTTCCATGCTCTTTTAGGGGACATTGCTATGTGTTTTGCTACACTTTCATACCTTTTTACACATATTTGGACTAACCTACTAACTCAGTGCACCCATTGCCAGTTTCTGTCTGCTGATGTCTATGGATTGCAGGTTCTTATACATATTTACAGAGCTCCAAAAATTCCAACAAAAATATATAAAAAATTAGCGCAACGGAAGATTCCAAAATCACCAAAGTGGGCCAGAGGGGAGCCAGTACCCACCCAGGCAGCCAGGTGGCGTGAACCCCTCCTGGTCGCGCCACCAGGGAGCCTGGGGGGAGGGGCCACCCCCTGGTGCCCCCTTCGGCCTATATTTACACCCCGTCACGGAAATCCTCGAGAGGAACCCCGCATCACGATTTTCACCACTGTTCCGCCGCCGTCGCACTTCTAAGATCGGGAGCACCAGAAGACCTCTTCCCGGCACCCTGCGGGAGGGAGGATTGACCTTCAGGAGCTTCTCCACCACCATGAGCGCTTCCCGGATGTGCCGTGATTAGTCCCCCTTGGACCATGGGTCCATGATCAGTAGCTATGTGATGTCTTCTCTCCAATCATGTGCTTCAATTCTTAGCCGTTGTGAGATGCCCTACATGATCAAGGAATCTATGTAATTTTTCTGCTGTTGCTATGTTGTGTTTGCTGGGATCCGATGGATTATGAGATTATGTTCAGGTTGTGATGAGTTATATATTTGGTTCTACTTTTATATTTTGTTCTTAAGTAATTCTTGCATGTTCTCTGTTGATTTTTATTGCTTTGGCCAAGTAGTAGATAGTAACTCCAAGAGGGAGCGTTTATGCTTGATTGTGGGTTCATGCCCCCTGATGTCTAGCTTGAGTGACAGAAACATGAGACTAGGGGATGTGTTGTTGCCACCAGGGAGAAAACAATGGTGCTTGTAACCGCGGTTGCAAGGATTGTTTACATTGCGTAAAGTTTGTCAATGCAGTTGTCCGTTGCTTTCGGTTTACACTTTGGGCAGGGCTCGCAATTTAATACCAGCGAGATGTTCTAGATAGATATCTCAAGGTGGATGATTACTGAGTAGATGCAGTTGGATTACGGTCTACTTGTCTTGGCGTACTGCCCATACTTTTGAGCCTCTAACTTTCTTTGCAGCATAATTAGCATGGCGGTGCGTTTATAATTCTGTCAATTACCTAACTGTAATTTGTTCATCCATCTTAGCTGTTTTATCGTCTATTGGGAGAGAGACATTACTATTGAACATCATGGGACCCCAGTCCATATTTCCACCACTTTTTACACCTCACTTTATTTAGTGCTTTATTTCCTTTTCAGTTGCAATCACTGATGTGCGAGAGATGATAATGGCTTCTTGCCCTTCGTTGGTTACCTCAAGTGGAAGGTGAGATGTAGGATAGCAAAAAATTTCCCCTATGTATAGGATAGGGTTTGTCTCCCGTAGGACTCCGAAAGCGGCAAAGTAGGTGACAACGGCGCTAGGGTTTCAAACCTGGAATAGAAAACAGCAGAAAACAGGAATTGGCACTGGGGTGCACTGAGTTAATAAGTTAGTCCAAATATGATCAAAAGTGTATGAAAGTGTATCTAGATCATAGCAATATCACACAAAACATGCATGGAGCAAGCAGAAATTATAGATACGTTTGGGACGTATCAACATCCCCAAGCTTAATTCATGCTCGTCCTCGAGTAGGTAAATGATAACAAGCATAATTTCTGTGGTGACATGCTAACAACCATATAAGAACTTTGAAAGTAAAGCAATCAAGGTATGTAATTCAATTCAAGTCATAACAAACAAGAGTCTATATTAGCATTGAAACAAAAGAACATAAAGGTGCAAGAGCTCTCGCTATCCATGACTCGAATATCTCCAGATGGTGTTTGCGTGCAAGAAGGGGGAGATGGGAATACGAGAAAAATATGTATTTATTGAGAACTCAATCTACTAAAGTTTCACACTTGGTCTTCTTTGGAATCTTATCTTGACTCGTCCCCAGGCCACTAGCTAGGTACAAGTCAATTTGATCCACTCCTTTTCGATATTTTGAGCACTCATGCAACGGATGAGCGTAAGCACGAGAGTTGACACTTAGGATGGAAAAGAGAGAGATTTGGTGGAGGAGAAAGACAAAAAAGGGTGTGAAAGGCTCACATCAATGAGGACAATCATAGTCGAGAGTAGGCCAAATGATAGATATGATGTGAGGAGTAGGGATGGCCATGCAACGGATGCACATATGAGCTAAGAAAAGCTCTCCAAGGGAACTAGTGGGGGTGCATCCAACTTGCTCACTCAAGAAGACCTAGATCTCGTTTGAGGAGGCTCATCCTTGGAATATGCAAGCCAAGTTCTATAGTGTGAAGGTCCCCACATAGCTATATGCATAAATGATCATCTCTATGGAGCACAAGGTATAGAGGGGAGTACGAGCGTGGATCTTTCAAAAGGAATAGTAGTGTTGCCCCTTTCTCTCTTTTAATTTCTTTTTATATATATTTTTGTATTTTTTTGGTGGCCTCAATGGCTCTTTCTATTTAACTCTCATTTGTCCTCTTTGGGATCTTTTAATTTGTCCTCTTTGGGATCTTTTCCTCACTTAAGGGCAACACTCTATTTTACAAGAGGGTATAGAAGATCTTCACACTTTACAAGGTACTCAACATAAAGAAGATGTAGTTATCATGATGTATGCAAATGTATGCCTTTGCCAGTGTAGTAGGAACATGTATGACAGGAAGATCAAGTCATGAGAAGGTGGATGTTGCATGGCAATATATCTCGGAAAGGCTATGGAAACGCCTTGGTAGGTAGGTATGGTGTCTGTTTTGAGGAAACATATAGGGAGGTTTATGATGACAGTGCATATCATGCCAAGGGTTTGGATGCACCGGCGAAGGTGGACGCCAACTCTCAGAGTGAGAAGAGGGTAATGCGCGGTACCGAAGAGGCTAGCAAATATGAGGAAAGTGTCAACTTTCAATACTTACATTAGTCCGAAGAACTCATGCACTTATTATCGGTAACTCTCAATCTAATAAGGAGGTTCACAAAGAGATAAGTACACCAAGTAGGAGTGTATGGGGGTTTGGTTATCCTTGCGCATCCTCGACTCATGGTACGTGAGTGTACTCTAATATCCGATCCCTCCAAAGATTAGTGATCCATCTAGTAGCTAGAGTTCTCAACTACTTTTTGTAGGTTTTGAAAATAAGCACGGATTGCCCAAAATACGACACCTATCACTAATAGGATAGATCTCTTGACACCAAAAGTTCAAACATTACTCACAACAATACCTCAAAACTATTGCAAGTTACTACTACAGTTGAATAACAACCTCAATTACCTAATTCAGAACAAGAGACAACTCAGTGCAACAACCAACTCTCTTGACAAGATAAACATGAAAACTAAAGAGAGTTCCAGCAACAAACTAAAAAAAACCTAAAGCTCTTGAGAAAGACTAACATGAAAACTAAGAGCTAAACATGGCAGCAGCTACGAAAAGATAAGTAACACACAACAGAAGAAAGATAGGCATGAAAATCCTATGATGTGTTCTAGTTTGAAGTGGAGCGTCTTTCTCTCCCACACAAAGTAAGATGGGTTCTAACTTGTTATGAACATCAAGCAAAGCTAAAGAAAACTAAAAAGGAAACCTAAGAGCGAGACGCTCCAAGCATAGCACATAACGCATGAAGCGATAAAAATATAGTGAGACGAAGGACGAACTAATGATTGTTGATGGAGAAGGGGATGCACGGGGGCATCCCCAAGCTTAGACGCTTGAGTCTCGTTGAATATTTATTGGGGATGCATGGGGGCATCCCAAAGCTTGAGCGTTTGACACTCCCGTATCTTCTTTCATCATCTTCCCTCGCACACTTGAAAACTCCCTTCAGACATAACTCATCATAAGCTGATTAGAGAGGTCAGTACCCTTAATAAAATAATTTTTCTCCATTGGAAATAAAGATATTCTTGAAGAGCTACTGTTTCTCAAGATTGCCAAAAAGTTTTTGCAAATAAAAAGCAAGCTTAAGGTTTGCAAAAGTGAGGAAAGGCAAAATGTGGCGGAATCTTTGAAAAACATAACATCAGGTAGTAAATAATTTTTTCGGGGTACTTCTGCAACTCAAATCAAAAAACTCAGAACAAATGCTCGAAATACAATTGTATAGAGCACGCTGTCAAAAAATTCAGATAAAAAAGATGATCTGGTGATTTTAGGCTAAATTTTCCGTCCAAGGACAGAATCTGTTTTCTGGACAACATGTCACAACTTTTGAACTTTCTTGCAATCGGAGGCTAAACTTGGCACAAAGCTTGAAAATAAAGATACAATGATGTTGCTACAGTAGTAACAATCATCAAGACCACTAAAAACAAAAGTAAAAACATCTTGGGTTGCCTCCCAACAAACACTTTCTTTTATGCCTTTAAGCTAGGCATAAAGCAAAAAAGAAGAATCACGTTGTATCAATCGAACCATCATCAAGATCATAAAAAATCTCTTCAATTGTACAACTAGTTTTAAGAGGTCTTTCATATAAAGGCCTAATAAAGATGCTTCTAGGGATAAAACCAAAAGGCGGAAAATCAATTGGAGTTTCATTCATAAATTTCTCCAAGAGGGATATTTCTTTCAAAGTTTTCACGGTTTCAACTCCTTTGGCAATGTGTGGATTATTTTTAGGTAGAGGAACCTTAGGGACTAATTAAACTTAGGTTCCTTCCTTGCCGGAGTTTCTACCTTTTTTGGTTTGATTGAGGAGAAAGTATTTCCCAAAGTGTCAATGATTTCCTCAATCTTATCTATCCTAGAAGGATCCAAATCATGGGATTTGATGGTCTCCAAAGTTTTAATAATTTTATGCATGGAGCTATTGTCGTGGGAAAGTCACGGAAGATGTCCGAAGAGTCGAACTTGACATGGGACCTTTTTTGCGAGGCGATTTCATGGAGAGAGTCGACATAGACAAGAGACTCAGCAATTTACCCAGGTTTCAACCCCTCTTTGTCTCGAGGTAAAAGCCTACTCCTGCTTGCTATTATTATGGGTTCCGACTCTCGAAAGAAGAGTCGGTTGGACAATTACAAGAGAGTCGGCTCGTAAACTTAGTCTCGAGGAGATCTAGGTTACGCCGACAAGTGTCTAGTCCTATCTTAGGTTGAGATTGTTCTCTGGCCCTGGATCCCATGGACCTCGGCTTATAAGGGCACCGGGTCCTGGGATTCCACGAGTCTGACTTCGACACGATGTGGAGTCCTACTCTACTTTACAAATATGCTATGTGCTATCAAGGTAAGTCGAATTCCTTCTACGACTTCGATCTTCTTTCCTTTGCGCAGCCGGTCCGTGGCCGAGTCTTCTTTGTGGGCCTTCTGTAGGTGAGTCGGCCCATAGACCTAATGCCGAGTTATGGGCTTGGTCCATCCCCCCCGACATTAGCCCCCAGGATTGATGTGATGCTTTAGTCTTTGCAGCAATATTCTTGTCATCATCGTGGTTGCCGACTCCCTGACTTGAACAAACCGACTCCCATCCTTCTTTTAGGGAGTCGATGTCAATCTTCTTGGTCTTCAAGAAGGATCTTTCTGTTGAGCCGACTCTTGTAACTATGCCAACTCACACTCTTTGGTTTTCGAGCCCGTATATATTTCTCAACAATAGATCCGCATTTTCCGTTTTTCTTGGAATCTTTTGGACGGTTTTTATCCCAATTCTAGCGGCGCAATTAATGCCCACTAGATTCGTTCACGGAAATCGAGGGATTTCCTGCTGTTAGACATCATCATGCGACGCCTCGGATTCTGGGACGGTTTCCTTTATAAATAGGTTCCCGTTCCCATCTGTCTTTTCTATCCCGTCCATACCCCTTTCTACATCGTCTCCTTCCTTGCGCACTGAAGGTCCGAGCTTCATCTCCATCGCGGCGTCAAGCTTCTCTCCCTTTAGTGGTTTGCGAAGAACGGTCTGGGGCCATGCCACTCCCGCGCGTTGCTCGAGTAATTTCTCCATCCCTTACCCCTTAGCGTCAGTTTTCTCGTCGCCATTGTCGCAGGCCTCCGAGCTTTTTCCGTTTGATAATTAGATGTAGTCTTTAATGGTAGATCTTGATGCACGCACGGGCCTGTAGTTTAGGATACCCTATACACCACTTTGTATCCACTACTCATCTGAGGAGACATGCTAGATTTGTATATTTTTTGACTGTTTTAGGGTTTCCTGTAGGCCAATAACCTGCTCATATTTTTGTTTGATTTTTCTGAGCTCGGTAGATCTACTTGTTTCACCATGTTTTGCGAAACCTGTTTGTGTAACTGTCGTAGAGTCGGCTTCCTTCCGACTCCTTGAATTTGAACTGCATAATTGGCATAGAGTCGATTTAACCCGGCTCCTTGGATTCTATTTAGGATTATCAGTTGTTTGTCTCAATTGGCTTAGTACATATCTTCTTTTATGTTTTAGATCTTACTCTTGCACCATGGGCAAAAAGGTTGCCGCCCATAAGAAGCCGGCGGGCAAAAAGCCACCAAAGCCGCCGACTCAAAGGAAAACAGTAGAGGCGAACTGGCCCAAAAGTCATGTGACTTTAGAGCAGTTAGATAAAATGGTGGCAGATGGAATCCTTCAGCCTCAGGACGAGATCAAGTGGCGAGTCCCAGGAGAAGAGACTCGGTCGACGCCTAAAGAAGGAGAAGTTATAGTTTTTTCCGACCATGTGACCCGAGGATTTCGTCCTCCCGGGTCAAAATTCTTCAGAAGCGTGTTGTTCTGCTATAAGTTGCACCCTCAGGATTTGAGTGCCAACTCGGTGCTAAAAATTTTCCACTTCCAAGTTTTCTGTGAAGCTTACCTACAGATCAAGCCGACCATGAATCTGTTTGCCGATTTCTATTATTGCAACTAGCAAACTGAATATAGCGGGGGTCCAGCTCTGGAATGTGGTGGATTCACTATCCAGAAGCGGGCCAAGTCGATCTTCCCCGCTCCCCGGCTCATAAGCAAGGTGAAGGACTAGCAAAGTCCTATTTTTACTATACTTTGAAGGAGATCCCTGGTGAGCATCCTCTGCCCGGCTTTCGTGAGAGCCGGGTAGTGTTCCATGATAGTTTGAATCTTTTTCCTAAGGATAGTCACTAAAAGAGGAACGAGCTGATCATTGCTCGGATGAAGGCTTTGTTTGCCCACATGCTTACTTGCAGGGATTTAACCCGGTGCTGGGTTGGTTGGCAAATCCAACCTCTCAGCATAAGAGATCGTATTATGCGCGAATACACCGGGAAGGATGATCCCATGTGTTTTTCTCATAATGAACTTTCTCATGATGAGTTAGCAAAAGCTTGCAAGAAGTTTCTCTAGGAACGTCTCGAGGATCTGAAAAGAGTCGGTCTGGCTCCGTTCTGCATAACTAACCCCGCTCCAGAGGTATGTTCTCGCTATATGTTTTGTTCTGCTATTTTTCTGAAGTGTTTTTGAATTTCCAACTCTCATTTCTTCCAGGATGACGACCCATGGTGGAATGCAGGACAAGTTTTTGTTGGCAGTGCTAAGAGTCCGAGTCATACAGTAAGAGTCGATCGTTCTTCTTTTCTGTACTGCATTTCTTTTCTTGACCCTCTTCGTCTTTCGTAGGGTGACTCGGGTGAAAATGAGGATGAAGAGGAGGAAGAGAAGGTGGAAGAGGATGAAGTTCCTCCCGTCGAAGCCGACGCTCCAAAGGAGAGTCAAAACGTAGATCCACCGGTATGTATCTTTGCCGACTCCTTTTAGCTTGTAGGATTTTTGTATCCTTATACTATGCCTTGTCCCATAGGTGCAAGGCTCGAAGAGGCGTACCCGTAGTACCGACTCGGAGGAACCTCTCTTAGTTCTGGAAAATGATCCTCGACGTGTTCGAGGAAAAACTGCTGATGCGTCGACTCCCTCTCATAAGTTGGGAGATCTTAAGGATGAACAGCCGCAAGCCGGCAATTCTTCTTCTGAGGGTTCATCTGTCCACGCACCCCTCCCTATTAACCGCGGGTGAGTGCCATTATTGTTACGCCGACTTTATCTGCTTATGTATATATTTCTGACGAGTGGTGTGTTTTCCTTTGAGCAGCGCTCGGATTGATCAGGCCGACTCTGAAGTTATAAAGGAGTCGGCAGATTTACCGGAGACTGAGGATTTGAAGGGGGCCGACTTACATGAGTCGAGTCCTTCGGATCTCTACAAGGATACTTCTCCCGTTGTTGGAGCCAAGAAAACAGAGACAGCCCCAGGTTCTACCCCGACTCCTTTGGAGAAGGTGACTGATGATGAAGTGACGATCACGGGGACTCACCAAGGGATCCCTCCTGCTAAGACAGTCTTGGAAAAAGTTGTGGATAACAAGGAGCAGGTGGTGCGTCCAAGGCATGAGTTGATCTCAGAGAAAACTTCCCTTGACGAATTGTATTGGCGGCCACTGGCCTGCTCTACCGAGCAACATGACATAGTTATTCAGCTTCGACAACGCTATGAGGTATTTTTCTACAATGTTTTGTGATGTAGTATGTAGCATCTGTAGCCCCCATAAGCCGGCATGGTCATTGAAAACCATGGTGGGTTATGTTTCTAGGGGAAATCTGATTTGTTGCCATCATAAGTCGACATAATGCTTAGAGTCGAAATAACTTTTGAGATGTAGCCCCCATGAGTCGGTGAGATATGATTATATCTCACCGGGTTTAGAATTTGAAGGTGTAGCCCCCAAGTATCTGGTTGGGCAATGTGTCTAAGCAGATACTTAGTAATTTTTTTGTTTTTGTTTTGGTAAGGCTCTTGCTTTGAAGCTCGGCAATGATGCTTGTCAGGTGGAGGCGAATTATAGAGCCGAAGTGGCCAAGCGTGAACAAGCTGAAAGGCAAGTCGATCAACTTCTTGATGAACTGAAGAAGAAAGTGGATGAGCTGAGTTAGGCCAAATCCGACTCTGTTTAAGTTCAAAATGCTTGAAGGCATCTGATGACATGCTGGCTCAGCGTGATGCGGTCGAGAAGAAGCTTGAGTCGGTTGAGAAGAAGCTGGAAACGCTAAAGGGCAGCATCAACCGACTCATGTCAGCAATATTTGGTGAGTCAGAAAAGCTTCTGGGAGTTTCTGTTTCTCCGACTTTCTGCGCTATTTTGCTGACTTTTTGTTATATCTGCCTATCTTTTTTGCAGGCAAAGAGCATGACGTCGTAAAAGAGTCTCCTGCAATGAAGTTGACTTGTACTTTTGCTATTGTAAAGAAGCTGTTTGAAGGTGCCTGCAAGGCTATTGTGCAACCCAACCGAAGCCCCCAAGTATGAAGAGGATTACTGATATGATGGGGCCTCTTTCAGTTGTACCTGAATGGGTGAAGCTTGGTAAGCGCTCAGCTTTTTGTATGGGTGTGATGCGAGGCCTAGAGCTGGCCAAACCCTATCACCCCAGTCTAAAGTCGGAACTGTTGGCTGCCGGCTTCCCTGAATTCAAGGCTGACAATTCAAAGTTCTCCAAGGATGATCATACCAAGATTCGTAGAGAGACTCGTTCGACCGCGACCAAGATAGCTGATGGTATGGAGCTGTCTTCTTTAGAAGCCGGTTATGATGATACCAACAAGAGGTGCCGAGTCGATCTGCCGGCTCCGACCGAGTTTCCTCTTCTTCCATCTCCGAAGAAGGTCCCAGAGCCGGCTGGTTCTGTCGAGCCGGCTTCAGGTGCGGAAGAAGATGAGCTGAAGATGGATGACATCTCTGATGCAAACTTGGTCGAGATGTGTAATGTCCTCATATTGTCTGCAGGTGCTGCCAGGTCGTCATCACAAAGCAAAGCCGGTGACCAAGCGTAGGCTTCTGTTGAATTGGCTTTGAAAAAACTTTATGATACATTTGATATGGCCGTAGTGCCGGGTTTTTTAATATTGGGAGACATGTCCCGTGGCGTCTGACCAGTGTGTTGGTCAAGTACTTTTATGTTACCTTGCCTTGGATTTTGCCTTGTGGCTTTTGAATGTTGATCTTTTCATGGCACAAGTCGGTCTTCATCTTTTGTCTTTGTGCTTTATTGACTTATGATTGTTGTTTCCGTTGAGAGAGTTTGATCTCAACTGAGTCGGTTTCTATACCTTTCTTTGCTACGATTGTAGCCAATTGTTTTTGTAGGCAGAAGAGTCGGCGTATGTGCCATAATGCCAAGACCTTGTGATAAGGAAATTTTGAAGTGTTGCTCCCTAAGAGTCGGTGCTTGCATTAGTGTGCGGTACCGAGTCTTTGCTTGTGAAGAAACTTCGAAGTGTAGTCCCCATGAGTCGGTATATGCACCTGAGTGTTTTAGGCCAAGTCACATGGGTCTAACTTATATCTGTGAGAAAAAAATTGTGATTATGCGTGATGCTTTATATGCAAGAATGTAATGCAAAGGCTAGTAGAAGCCGACTTAAACCTCATCTTATCTCATTAAGAGAGATTATTGGTTAAAAAAGTCGAAACATCTCTGTAGAGCCGGCTTTCCAGTAACTAGCGTGCCCGACTCTTAGGACTAAATTCGATATATGGTTTATATAAACCTCGAAGTTTAGACCAACCAGTTGCGTGTTAGTTATGGAAGCTCTAAACTGTACAGGACGGACGGCGTGGCCAAGTCATGTGTATGCCAGGATATCTTCGGTTTTTAAGATTCGATGGGAGCCATCGAACCCCCCTTTTATCCCTTATCAAAACAAATACATGTGAAGTTTTTACATGTATATGCTGGCTTTTTCTGGTAGGAGTCGTTGAGTATCATCAAGGCCCCCCCCCCGCTTTCACCTTATCAAAGCAATAGACATGCTCAGAGACGGTAGAGGGTTGATCAAGTCCCCAGGTCTCTGAGAATTATGTGATATTATGATGCAATATGCAATGCGATGTAATGTGATGCAATATGTATGAAAAAATTGTGCAATATATATATGAATTGATGTTATGCATAAGTGTGTCGAGAGCCGGTGCGACGAAGTCGACTTTGAGATGTGGCGAGGGCCGGGTGCGATTTCGAGATCGAGTTTATTATTTTGACTGAGAGTCCGTTGCGATCGAAGATCGTGTTTTATTTAAGGCGAAAGACGGCAGCGATCGAAGATCATCTTTGTTTATGGAGAAAGCCGGTTGCGATCGAAGATCGACTTTTATTTATTTAAATGTGGCGATGGCCTAATGCGATGGGAATCGACTTACATTGAGAACAATAAATGAAAATCCGGCTCTTATTGTGGGCGGGTCCATGTCCTTGATCTCTTGTAGTAGCATGAGCCGGCAGGGGCTTCGTCGTATTGGTTTTCTTTTTGGATCCTTTCCTCGATTAGGCGTCTGTATTCTTGCATGAAGGAGCACTGTCCCCAGGTGTGTTTAGCAGGGCGACCAGGTTTGGAGTGTTTAGGGCAAGCTTCTTGGATGGCTTGTGCGCAGTTCTGATACCTTATTCCCTGTTGGGATGGCTGTGCATAGCTCTAGGGGTGATTGTTGACGGGGCATTTGCGCTTCTTATTGCGCGTCCGACTTTGGTTTGGAAGTATCCCGTACCTTGCTTCATTGGACACGGCGTAGCTAACGACAGCGTCTACGAGCCCTCTAAGGTCTCCGGCTACCTCTTTTATACGTTTCAGCGCATTGGTTATAGGTGTGAGCCGGTCGCTTATCGACTCTTGGGGGTTGCAGTGTTGTAATTGCTGCGATAGCCGATTCTGAGCTTCTGCGAGATTTTGATGTTCCCAAACTATCTCTTTCTGCAACCTTGTCGTTTTTTCTTGATATTCCTCCAACTCCTGATCAGGATCGGCTCTGTTTTGGCTCAATCGCTGCCATACGTTGGTGGTTTGTGTGTCTGAGTCCTCGGATAGATTCTGGATGTCGTTGGCTTTATGAGCCGGGCTCCTATATTCTGAAGAGTGTCGTCGTCTTCGATCGTCTGTTGTAAAGACGACTCCTTCTTGAGGGGACCTGAGATAGGGAGAATCTGGATTGTACTCCTCTGGGTCAGATCCGAGTCCCCCTTGTTTAACGGATCGAATCGACCGGTGTCTTCATACTGATCCTCTTCTTGGTATGATCCGACATCAAAGAGATTATCTGTTTCGTCATGAGTAAGGATCTCAACGGTGTGCTCCGGCTCTGGGGACCCACCGATGAATCCTACGAAGGCATGATGGGGAGCGATATTTGGCCGACTCATACCTGGAGGGCTGCTTGTTTGCTGATAGGTGGTCGATGCGTTTTTCAGGCCATAAGGCATGACGAAAAGCTGGCTTGAGGTCTCTGTGGAGGCTTCCTGATCCGGATCTGGTTCGGATCTATCCGTTTGGCCAACGAAGATGTGGATGGATCCGATCTGGACCCGAAATCCAGATTCGACAGAATCAGATTCAGGGCCCCAGGTAGAGTCATCGATGCAGAGCCTCCCGCGCCGGCTTCTGGTCATCCGTCTAACGATGAATCCCTCCATGCCTTGCAGAGCTCCCTCCAGAATCTCAACGCCCATGAGCGCAGGCTCCACGGTGGGAGCCGACTGTCGTGGGAAATTTACGACAGATGTCCAAAGAGTCGAACATGACATGGGACCTTTGCTGCGAGGCGATGTCATGGAGAGAGTCGACATAGACAAGAGACTCGGCGATTTACCCAGGTTTCAGCCCCTCTTTGTCTCGAGGTAAAAGCCTACTCCTGCTTGCTATTATTATGGGTTACGGCTCTCGAAAGAAGAGTCGGTTGGACAATTACAAGAGAGTCGGCTCATAAACTTAGTCTCGAGGAGATCTAGGTTACGCCGACAAGTGTCTAGTCCTCTCTTAAGTTGAGATTGTTCTCTGGCCTTGGATCCCATGGACGTCGGCTTATAAGGGCGCCGGGTCCTGGGATTCTGCGAGTCCGACTCCGACACGAGGTGGAGTCCTATTCTACTTTACAAACATGCTATGTGCTATACAAGGTAAGTCGAATTCCTTCTATGACTTCGATCTTCTTTCCTTGGCGCAGCCGGTCCGTGGCCTGGTTTTCTTTGTGGGTCTTCTGTAGGTGAGTCGACCCATAGACCTAATGTCGGGTTAGGGGCTTGGTCCATCCCCCCGAAAGCTATCGAGTCTATTCAAATTCCCTTGAATCTAGCGATCCAACTCATTTATCCTACTTATGCTTGGTATTTCTAACTCTATCTTTTCAAGTTTTTTCATAATGTGAGCTAGAGTGATATCCTCTTAAATGCTAGCAACAGGGAGATTTCCAAAAAGATTTTCAATAACATTAAGAGACTCCCATGTTGGGGCTTCTAGGAAATTCCCATTGATAGCAGTATCTAAAACAAACCTATTCCAAGGAATAATCCCAACATAAAAATTTCTAAGAAGGATAGTAGTGGATTGCTTCTTGCTGGCTCTCTTCTGAGATCATTAATTATATACCAAGTATCTTTTAAACTTTCACCACCTTTTTGTTTAAAGGTGAGAACCTCTGTCTCAACAAAGGAAAAAGGGACAGACATGATGACAACTACTAGCAAGACTTTTTTTTGTGATTTTCGATAAAGGACACTAAGATAAAAACTGAAAGGTAAACTAACAAGACTAAAAAGCAAAGGTAAAAGATAGTGAGCAACTCCCCTATCTTGGCGATTGGAGTCCCCGGAAACGGCGCATGAAATTTTCTTGATCTGCGAGAGATGATAATGGCTTCTCTCCCTTCATTGGTTACCCCAAGTGGAAGGTGAGATGTAGGATAGCAACAAATTTTTCCTATGTAGAGGATAGGGTTTGTCTCCCGTAGGACTCCGAAAGCAGCAAAATAGGTGACAACGGCGCTAGAAATTTAGCGGTTGACGTGGACCTGCACACAGACACAAATAACTTTGCTCCCAATGAAGTTCAGAGAGGTTGTCAATCTCTCCGGTCATGTTGTTTACAAAGGATTGAATGCAAGGGATAATGATAATGGTGATAGCAACTGGAAAGTAAGCGGAAAATAAATGAGCATGTAAACAGTGATGATAATATGGACCAGGGTCCCGTGATGTTCACTAGTGACGTCTCTCTCCCAAAAGACGATAAAACTGCTATGCGAGGTAAACAAATCACAGCTGGGCAATTGACAGGATTAAAAGCGCACCGCAATGCTAACTATGCTACAAAGAAAGGAAGAGGCTCAAAAGCATGGGCGGTACACCAAAATAAGTAGACCGAAATCCAACTGCATCTACTACTAATCATCCACCTTGAGATATCTATCCAAAACATCTTATTGGTATTACGTTGCGATCCCCACCCAAAGTTTAAACCCAAAGCAATGGACAACTGCATTAAAAGAACTTTGCATAAAGTCAACAATCCTTGCAATCGCGGTTACAAGCACCGTTGTTTTCCCCCTTGTGGCAATAGCACATCCCCTAGACTCATGTTTTTGTCACTCAAGCGTGTCATCAGGGGCATGAACCCACAATCGAGCATAACGTTCCCTCTTGGGGTCACTACCTACTACTTGGCCAAAGCAATAAACAACAACTGAGAACATGCAAGAATTAATTAGGAACAAAAATATAAAAGATAAGAACCAAATATATTACTCTATCACAAACTGAACATAGTCTCATAATCCATCAGATCGCAACGAACTCAGCATAGCAACAACATAAAGAATTAGATATGTGCCTTGATCATGTAGGGAAGCTCACAAGGTCTAATCCATGAAGAACAAAGAGGGGCGAAGAACATCACATAGCTACTGATCACGGACCCATGGTCCAAGGTAGACTACTCACGGGTCATCCGGGAAGCGTCCATGGTGGAGGGGAAGCTCCCGGAGGTCAATCCTCCCTCCGGCAGGGTGCCGGGAAGAGGTCTGATGGCGCTCCCGATGTTGGAAGTGCGGCGACGGTGGAACAGAGGAGAGATCACGAAAAGGGGTTCTGTCTTTGGAAGAATCCCTTCACGGAGAATATATAGGTGAAGGGGGGCATCCAGGGGGCCACCAGGGGTCTAGGCGCCCCCTGGCGCGGCCTGCCCCGAGGGCGCCTGGGCCCCTGGTGGTGGCCCTCTGGCCCCACCCAGGTGATTCCGGAAGGTTCCTTCACGCTGATTTTTATCTGATTTTTCCCGAATTTTTGGAGAACTTTTAATACGGGGGAAACCTGAAATAGAAAAATAGCAGAAAATAGGAACTGGCACTGGGGTGCACTGAGTTAATAAGTTAGTCCAAATATGATCAAAAGTGTATGAAAGTGTATCTAGATCATATCAATATCACACAAAACATGCATGGAGCAAGCAGAAATTATAGATACGTTTGGGACGTATCAATCACCATCACTATTTCCACCATGTGTTTGGCCCTTTGTGAACAACAAGACCGGAGAGATTGGCAACCTCTCTATACTCGTTGGGAGCAAAGTTATTTGTTTTTGTGTGCAGGTCCAGGTCAAGTTAGTAATTAGCTTCAAACGATGCCTTGCTCATTTGACCACCTACTTGTCCTTGGAGTCCTACTGGTTAATTAAACCTTGGTATCTTCATCGAGGGAAATTTGCTGCTAGGCTACATCCAAACCTTCCACTTGGGGTAACCAACGAGGAGCACTACTTTGGTTCCATCAAGCGAATTTCTGGCGCCGTTGCCGGGGACTCCACTCTTCAAGATAGTGGAGTTGCACACTATTCTTTTACCTTTTCTTTTTAGTCTTGGTAGTTTACTTTCTAGTTTTTGCTTTAGAGTATTATACCAAAAACAAAAAAATCAGTTGCTTTGTTCTTTCTTGCTGCTGTTACTATGGGTTCCACTAAAAACACAAAGTTGTGTGACTTCACTAGTCACAACAACAATGACTTTATCAGCACTCCTATTTCTCCACCTACCACTTCAGCAACTTCTTATGAAATTAAACCTGCTTTACTGAATCTTGTTATGAAAGAACAATTCTCCGGTGCTGGAGATGCTGCTGCTTTGCACTTGAATAAATTTTTTGAGCTTTGTGATTTGCAAAAGTACAAATAAGTAGATGGTGACATTGTTAAACTTAAGATTTTTCCTTTTTCTTTGACAGGAGGAGCTAAAGTGTGGCTTCAATCCTTTCCTAGGAATAGCATAGATTCTTGGGATAAGTGCAAGGATGCTTTTACTGGGAAGTACTACCCACCTGCTAAGATTATCCAGTTGAGAAGTAACATTATCAATTTTAACCAACTGGATAATGAACACGTTGCCTAAGCTTGGGAACGCACGAAATCTCTTGTTGAGAATTTCCCTACACATGGTTTGTCTACTTGGATGGTTATCCAGACTTTATATGCAGGATTAGACTTTATCTCACGGAATCTGTTGGACTCAGCCGCAGGAGGAACCTTTTTTTCAACTTGTTGGATATGTGCCCTAGAGACAAATTAATAAAGATATTTGTCACATATCCGTTTTGTTCATAATACGTTTTATACTGTGCTATAACTGTATTACTCTGAAATACTAATACAGGTGTAGTAAAAAACATGGTCCGTAGTTTAACTCGGGTAAACTATCTCATTGGGCAATTGATTGATCAAGCTTTCCTGATCATGGCGACACTTAAGTCCATTGACAATGAGGTCATATCGTTAAGGGGAATGATGTGATGGACGTACACCCACCTAAAGTATTTCAATGTGATCGAGTCACATAGTTCAGCGTTGCTATGACTTTGTAATGTATGACTTAGTCCTTAGACCGTAATGATCATACGTAATTGTCATCTATGAGGAGACTTTGATTTGTATCCCACCGCCTGACTGAAATATGCTGGCTATAACGGTGCACTTTGGGTATTCCGAAATAGATGGTTGATGAGTATGTTAATAGATCAGAGCGGGATTTGTCAGTCCTTGTGACAGGACAGGTACTCTGGGCCCACTCGGTGATATTGCATCAACACCTTGCAAGGACGTGACTAGGTCACAAGAGATGCAATGATCATGGACGAGAGAAGTTGTTTGTTGTGAACGAGATGTGAACACGGTATGTAGGATACCGACGATCAAACCTCGGACAAACAAAGTACCGCAGCACAAAGGGATTACGTCGTATCGTTAACGGTTTCCAAAAGCGATCGAAGTTCATTCGATGGAAGCGCAGGGGCTATCAAGGATTGTAACCAGGTCCAACTGACTAGTCATTGGTCAATGAGAAGAGTCTCGACCATGTCTGCTATTTCCCGGACCGTTAGGGTGTTACACTTAAGGGCAATCGATGCATAGGATAGTTACAGGATCAATCGGTGAAATAGGAGGAATCACCGGAATAGTTCCGGAGGAGGACATAATGGTTTCCGGACATTTTGAATAGTTGAAAATAAAGTTTAATTGTTTTAATAATGTTTTATTATTTAATTATCTGAATTAAATATTTAACACATATTAAATAAATTAAAAAATGGAAAAAAGGCTAAATGGTCCCATGGGGCCCATTAAGGGAGGAGGGGGTTTCCCCCCTTGGGCTTGGCGCCAAGGGTGGGGCCCACCACCCCCCTTGGCCGGCGCACTCCCCCCCTTGGGAGTTTAGTCCCACATGGGGGAGGGGAGGAGGATGGCACCCCCCTTGGCCTATATAAGGAGGGGTAGACCCCCCTTTTTCCAACACACCAATATCTCCTTCTTCCTCCTTCTCCTTCCCGGAAGTGGACTCCCCTTGTTTGGAGTCTGCACCTGGATTGGAGTTCTCCACCATAAGGCAGGCCGTCGTTCTGCTGGAGTCGGGATCCGTAGCCGTCTTTCTTCCGCTGCTCGCCTGTTTCGGGGCCCGGGAGGAACATCGATTGTACCGTACGTGTATAATCTCTTCGAGGCACTACACCTGTGGTGCTACTTCGTCGCTGGAGGTTTACCGGGAGTCATCCTCGCCGGTGGTGGTCTTCTACACGACAGGGAGGTCGTAGGTCCGAGTCTACGCCAGCCACGTTCGCAAGAATGTTTCCCTCTTTCGGTCTTCATAGGTATGAACACCGATTCCCTCCGTTACTTTACATCGCCATAGCATAGATCTTGGGTTCGGGTACCATAGGTATGAAAAATTTGTGTTTTCTGCCCCATATCCCAACAGTGGTATCATGAGCTAGCTATGCGTAGATGTATTGTACGGGTAGAACACATCTAGGATGTGGGCATCGAATCTTCATTCGTTACCCTCCCACGTGTACTCATTTAGCGTTGCGACAATGTTTGATGAAGCGGCCCCCGACCGGCCTTACGCGTTTACACGAGACTGGTTCCACGCTTGACATATGGCTTGTACCACATAAAGTGGCTGGGGGGTGTCTGTCTCTCTGCATTAGCGATGCGAAGATGTTTGCAACGGAGGGCCCCGACAGGGGTGTAATAGAGACGGATGTGAGACGGTGTTGTGGCATGTTTTTCGCAGGATAGAAACGGTTCTGTCTCTCGAAACCCCTAGCAGCCACGTAAAACTTGCACAAGCTAAAGTAGAAAGGCGTTTAACTTTGCTTTGCATGAAGGGGGATCATAGGTTTTATGATTTACAGTTTTACTTTCTGTTTTATGCTAGTATGCTAGATATATCGACGGTAGCACGAAACAGGACCATCTCTCACAATACCAACATTGTGTTCTCCCTTGGTGGGCACCACCTGGAAGGTTCTCCCATATGGCTTGATGCTCCGTACATACCGGAGTTGTCCTACATATTCAACGGAGTTCGCATGAGGTTGGGTTCGGCAAGCCTGGCATATGCAGATATGGCCTTGCTGAACATCTAACATCAAGGTTCGATTGGCAGGCTTGACATATGTAGATGCGGGCCTGGAACACAGGAGACCGAAAGGTCGAGCACGAGTCACATGCCTGATGTGATTGGCTTAGAGGCCTACCTGGTTTGCATACTGATGGCCGTGACGATTGGGGGAGGTATGGGGGCTGGGATTGTGTAATCACTTAGTTAAATTGAGAGGTGTTTATCTAAGTGGGAGCTTTCTAGAATTTTGAGATTAAATGGAAACTCCACATTATGAACAAAAGTCTAAATATGTATCCTTGTGAATCAACCTTGTAGATGGCAGCACCTCGCCCCTCGTTCAACTTAGGATCATTCCTAGAGAAAGATAAGCTAAAAACAGATGGGACAAACTTCACCAACTGGTTCCGCATCCTGAGGATTCTCCTGGTTCCCCTCAAGATGGCATACGTACTAGAGGGCGAGTTAGGTGACGCACCATCAGATGATGCCAGTCAGGACGAGAATAATGTCTATCTCTCCAGAACTGATGATTACAACCTTGTCCAGAGTGGCATGCTCTACTCCATGGAGGCTGAGCTGCAGAAACGCTTTGAGAGGATGGGTGCATATGAGATTATCACCGACCTCAAGGCGGTCTTCGCACCTCAAGCCAGGGCTGAACGGTACGAGGCTTCTGAAGCCTTCTTCTCAGCAAAGATGGACGAGTACGACAGCGTGAGTGAGCACGTAGTCAAAATGTCTGGCTACGTTCAGCGCTTGAATGCTCTGGAATGCCAGATTCCAGATGAACTTGCTGTTGATAGGGTGTTGCAGTCGCTTCCCCCTAGCTACAAAGGCTTTGTGCTGAACTACAACATGCAGGGGATGACCAAAACCCCTTCTGAGTTGTTCGCCATGCTGAAGAGCGCCGAGGTTGAGATCAATAAGGAGCACGCCGTCTTCATGGTCAACAAGACCACTGACTTCAAGAAGTCAAGCAGGTGGGAGAAGGCCAAGAGAGGTGGCCCCAAGAGGGATGGCAAGTCAGTTGCCGCTCCTCCCAAGGCACCCAAGCCTAAACCCGGAGTGGAGTGCTTCTACTACAAGGGTGAAGGTCACTGGAAACGCAACTTCCCTAAGTACCAAAAGGACAAGAAGGCTGGCAAGGTCGCCAAGAGAGACGAAGGTATATTTGATATACATATTGTTGATCTTCTCTTGACAAGCGTCGGGAACACATCCTGGATACTTGATACAGGATCTGTCGCTCATATTTCTAATTCCATTCAGGGACTAAGGAATAGGAGGCGCTTGCTCAAGGATGAAGTGACGATGCGCGTGGGGAATGGCTGTCAAATTGAAGTCTTGGCGGCCGGCACGAAGAATCTTAGTCTCCCTTCGGGATTGGTTTTAGTTATGAATAATTTCTACTATGTACCCGCGTTGAGTGTGAACATCGTTAGTGGCTCTTGCTTGAAGCGAGACCGCTATTCTTTTAAGTCTGATACAATTGGTTGTTCGATTTATAAGGATGAAATGTTTTATGTTCACGCACCGGAGTTGCATGGTTTATTCGTACTTGATCTCGATGGTGACGTGTGTCACATTAACAATATTGAGGCCAAAAGATTGAAGAATGATGAAGATCACATGAATATGTGGCATTTCCGACTTGGTCATATTGTATAAAGCGCACAGAGAAGCTCCATAAGGATGGACTTCTTGAGTCATTGGATTTTGGATCCCTTTATACATGTGAACCATGCCTCATGGGAAAAATGACAAGGACTCCATTCAATGGGATAATGGAGCGTGCGGATGACTTATTGGGGATCATACACACGGATGTATGTGGACCCACGAACGTCCCCACTCGCAATGGTCTTCGTTACTTCGTGACCTTTACTGATGACTTGAGTAGATATGGGTATATTTACTTGATGAAGCACAAGTCTGAAACCTTTGAAAAGTTCAAGGAATTTTAGAATGAGGTCGAAAATCAACTCGGAAAGAAAATCAAGCACCTTCGATCGGATCGAGGTGGCGAGTATTTGAGTCACGAGTTTGGCAATCATCTGAAGTCTTGTGGCATAGTACCACAGCTTACGCCGGCAGGCACACCTCAGAGAAACGGTGTGGCTGAGCGACGTAATCGAACCCTATTGGATAGCGTACGATCGATGATGTCTCATACTGATTTGCCTGTGTCATTCTGGGGGTATGCATTAGAAACTGCCGCTCATATTATTAATAGGGCACCATCCAAATCCGTAAAGACAACACCATTTGAAGAATGGCATGGCACGAAACCTAAGTTGTCTCACCTGAAGATTTGGGGTTGTGAGGCTTATGTTAGGAAACTACAGCCTGACAAACTTGAATCCAAGGCGGATAAGTGCATCTTTGTGGGCTATCCCAAGGAAACTTGTGGATACACCTTCTACAACAAGTCTGACAGCAAAACGTTTGTTGCCAAGACGGGACACTTTCTTGAGAAGGAGTTTCTCGCGAAAGAGTTGAGTGGGAGGAAAATAGACCTCGATGAAGTGACTGACCAATCACTCCAATTGGAAGAAACGGCTACGGAAATTGTTCTGGAACCATCTTCCGTAGTGGGAGCTGAAGAGAATGGCCAGAACGACATTCATAACGATCATGACATTGATGATCATCATGATGAGAATGAAGAGGAACCTTTTATGCCCCATAGGTCATCAAGATTCCGTCAACCTACAGAGTTTTACGGACAGCTTGTGAATGCAATCTCGGTTGATGAGTCGGATGAACCTACAAGTTACAAAGAAGCAATGGAGGGACCCGAGTCCGAGAAATGGCTTGAAGCCATGAAATCCGAAATAGACTCCATGTACACCAACAAAGTATGGACTTTGGTGGATATTCCCGAGGACCGCAAGGCCGTCGAGAATAAATGGATTTTCAAGAAAAAGACTGACGCAGACGGAAACGTATCTGTCTACAAAGCTCGACTTGTCGCGAAGGGGTTCCGACAAATTCAAGGAGTTGACTACGAGGAGACGTTCTCTCTTGTAGCGATGATAAAGTCTATTGGGATCCTACTAGCAATAGCTGCATATCATGATTACGAGATATGGCAGATGGATGTGAAAACCGCATTCCTAAATGGCAACATTGAGGAAGAGTTGTATATGATGCAACCAGAGGGGTCTGTCGATCCAAGGAACGCTGGTAAGGTGTGCAAGCTTCAACGGTCCATCTATGGGTTGAAGCAAGCATCTCGGAGCTGGAATCTTTGATTTGATGAGGTCATTAAAGCTTTTGGATTTGTCCAAAACGTCGAAGAGTTCTGCGTCTATAAGAAACTGAGTGGGAGCTCTATAGCATTCCTTGTGTTATATGTAGATGACATATTACTAATAGGGAATGATAAGAAATTCTTAGAGGAGGTGAAGGAATATCTGAATGGACAATTTTCCATGAAGGACCTAGGTGAATCTGCGTACATATTGGGGATTAAGATCTATAGAGATAGACCTAATCGACGGTTGGCCTTGAGTCAGAGCACTTATATTGACAAGATATTGAAAAGGTTCAGTATGGGTAACTCCAAGAGAGGCCTCTTGCCAGTTATAAAAGGTGTCAAATTAAGCGTGACTCAATGCCCAACCACAACAAAAGAGATGGAGGAGATGTCCTCAAAGCCCTATGCCTCAGCCATAGGTTCTCTCATGTATGCTATGTTATGTACCAGACCGGATTTAGCGCTGGCCATTAGTATGACTAATCGCTACCAGAGTAACCCGGGAATGGCTCACTGGACAACAGTAAAGAACATCCTTAAGTACTTGAGAAGAACCAAGGATCTCTTTCTCGTTTATGGAGGAGTTGATGAGGAGCTCACCGTAAAGGGTTACGTTGACGCAAGCCTCGGCTCAGATCTAGATGACTCGAAATCCCAGACGGGATATGTTTTCATGTTGAACGGTGGCGTAATTAGCTGGAGGAGCGGAAAACAGTCAGTCGTCGCCCAATCTACAATGGAGTCGGAGTATATTGCCGCTTGCGAAGCGTCAAACGAGGCGATGTGGCTGAAGAAGTTCGTGATAGAGCTTGGCGTCTTTCCCAGCCGCACTGACCCCGTGGGAATATTCTGCGACAACACGGGTGCCATTGCTAACGCGAAGGAGCCAAGAACTCACTCTACAACCAAGCACATCCTCCGAAAGTTCCATGTGACGCGAGACTACGTCAGGGATGGACACACTAGGATTCACAAGATACATACGGATCTGAACGCAGCACAACCGATGACTAAACCTCTTCCACATGGCAAGTTTTAAGAACACCGAGAGACCATTGCTGTTAGATACATACCTGATGTAAACTAGTGTAATTTGTACTCTAGTGCAAGTGGAAGACTGTTGGATATGTTCCCTAGAGACAAATTAATAAAGATATTTGTCACATATCCGTTTTGTTCATAATAAGTTTTATACTGTGCTATAACTGTATTACTTGGAAATACTAATACAGCTGTCGTATAAAACATGGTCCGTAGTTTAACTCGGGTAAACTATCTCATTGGGCAATTGATTGATCGAGCTTTCCTGATCATGGGGACACTTAAGTCCATTGACAATGAGGTCATATCGTTAAGGGGAATGATGTGATGGACGTACACCCACCTAAAGTATTGCAATGTGATCGAGTCACATAGTTCAGCGTTGCTATGACTTTGTAACGTATGGCTTAGTCCTTAGACCGTAATGATCATACGTAATTGTCATCTATGAGGAGACTTTGATTTGTATCCCACCGCCTGACTGAAATATGCTGGCTATAATGGTGCACTTTGGGTATTCTGAAATAGATGGTTGATGAGTATGTTAATAGATCAGAGCGGGATTTGTCAGTCCTTGTGACAGGACAGGTACTCTGGGCCCACTCGGTGATATTGCATCAACACCTTGCAAGGACGTGACTAGGTCACAAGAGATGCAATGATCATGGACGAGAGAATTTGTTTGTTGTGAACGAGATGTGAACACGGTATGTAGGATACTGACGATCAAACCTCGGACAAAAAAAGTACCGCATCACAAAGGGATTACGTCGTATCATTAACGGTTTCCAAAAGCGATCGAAGTTCATTCGATGGAAGCGCAGGGGCTGTCAAGGATTGTAACCAGGTCCAACTGACTAGTCATTGGTCAATGAGAAGAGTCTCGACCATGTCTGCTGTTTCCCGGACCGTTAGGGTGTTACACTTAAGGGCAATCGATGCATAGGACAGTTACGGGATCAATCGGTGAAATATGAGGAATCACCGGAATAGTTCCGGAGGAGGACGAAATGGTTTCCGGACATTTTGAATAGTTCAAAATAAACTTTAATTGTTTTAATAATGTTTTATTATTTAATTATCTAAATTAAATATTTAAAACATATTAAATAAATTAAAAAATGGGAAAAGGCTAAATGGGCCCATGGGGCCCATTAAGGGAGGAGGGGGTTTCCCCCTTGGGCTTGGCGCCAAGGGTGGGGCCCACCACCCCCCTTGGCCGACACACTCCCCCCCTTGGGAGTTTAGTCCCACATGCGGGAGGGGAGGAGGATGGCACCCCCCCTTGGCCTATATAAGGAGGGGTAGACCCCCCTTTTTCCAACACACCAATATCTCCTTCTTCCTCCTTCTCCTTCCCGGAAGTGGACTCCCCTTGTTTGGAGTCTGCACCTGGATTGGAGTTCTCCACCATAAGGCAGGCCGTCGTTCTGCTGGAGTCGGGATCCGTAGCCGTCTTTCTTCCGCTGCTCGCCTGGTTAGGGGCCCGGGAGGAACATCGATTGTACCCTACGTGTATAATCTCTTCGAGGCACTACACCTGTGGTGCTACTTCGTCGCTGGAGGTTTACCGGGAGTCATCCTCGCCGGTGGTGGTCTGCTACACGACAAGGAGGTCGTAGTTCCGAGTCTACGCCAGCCACGTTCGCAAGAACGTTTCCCTCTTTCGGTCTTCATAGGTATGAACACCGATTCCCTCCGTTACTTTACATCGCCATAGCATAGATCTTGGGTTCGGATACCGTAGGTATGAAAAATTTGTGTTTTCTGCCCCGTATCCCAACACAACTACACTTGGTGCTTCCACAAAGCTATTGGACGAGATGATGAAAAATTATACTCAATGGCACATCGAAAGAGATACAAACAGGTAGGAAGGTAAACTCTGTTGAGGAGATCTCCTCTTTAAGTGAAAAGGTTGACATGATCATGTCTTTACTTACTAAGCAAGCTCCTATTGATCCTGATGATGTTCCTTTAAATTCTTTGGTTGATCAAGAAAGAGAGCAAGTTGATGTTAATTTCATTTCTAGGAACAACTTTAATAATAATGCTTATAGGAGTAATTTTGGTAGCAACAATCCTAAACCGTTCCCATCCAACAATTATGGGAACAACAACACTTATCCTAGCACCAAAAACTCCACTTCTGAATTAGAGAGCATGCTTAAGGAATTTATTACTTCTAAAAAGGCCTTCAATACGAGTGTAGAAGAGAAATTATAAAAATTAGATAGTCTCTCTTTGAAGGTAGACAACATAGCTCATGATGTAGAGATGCTTAAAATTATAACTTCTCCCCTTGAGGAAAGGAAAACTACACCCATGAATGCTATACAATTGAAAATTAATGAGAACATAGAATGCTAGACAAACTTAAGGTTAGATGGGCTATAGAAAAGGAAGAGGAAGATAGGATTAAGAGCCTTCCTACTCACACTACTATTGCCACTACACAAGTTGAGGATCTCAAAACTTTTAGCACCCAACACATCCCTAGTCCCAATGGACCTATTAATGGTGATGCTAATACCTCAACTTTAGGACAAGAAGGTCCCGTGAACTTAGAGACTACCAAGAGAATGAGCTTAGATGACATCACCACCACTTTAATTAATGGTAGTGATCTTGATTTTGATAATTTTAGTCTTTCTGAAGTTATCACTTTTTTTTGCAAAGAATGGCTAAATACCCCCACACTAGTACACTTAACATTGCCTTCACTGAGCATATTGCCAATGCTCTTATCAAAGCTAGGGAGGAGAAGCTCAAGTTAGAGACTTCTATTCCTAGAAAACAAGAAGTTGGTTGGGATCCTATGGTCAAAATTAAATTGAATAGTTTCTCTTGATTTGCCTTATGTGATGTTGGAGCTAGTGCCTCCATTTTTCCCAAAAGAATATATGATCATGCTTGATTTGAAACCTTTTGATCCATGTTCTTTGGGTGTTCGCCTTGTTGATTCTTCGTTAAAGAAACCTTTAGGGAGGATTGATGATATTCTTATTGTTGTCAATGATAATTATGTTCCCGTTGATTTTCTTGTCATGGACATTGAATGTGATCCCTCATGTCCAATTATTTTGGGACGTCCTTTTGTCCGCACCATTGGTGCTATCATTGACATGAAAGAAGGGAACATTATATTCCAATTCCCCCTAAAAAAGGGAATGTAACACTTCCCTCAAAACAATATTAAGTTACCTTATGAGTCTGTTACATGGGCTAGATATTCTTTTGGAGTTGATAAAACTTGATCTTTTTTGCATCATGCCTAGCTAAAAGGCATAAAAGAAATCGCTTAATGGGAGGCAACCCAAAAATGTTTTTACTTTCAGTTTTAGTGGTCTTGATGCTTGTTACTACTGTAGTAACATCATTGTATCTTTATTTTCAAGCTTTGTGCCAAGTTTTAGCCTTCGATTGCAAGAAAGTTCAAAAGTTGTGACATGCTATCTAGAAACAAATTTTGTCTTCCTGACGGAAATATTCACGATAAATCACCAGATCATATTTTTGATCTGAATTGTTTTGACGGTATTCTCTATACAATTAGCTTTCTGGGGTCTTTTCTGAGCTTTTTTATTTGAGTTGCAGAAGTACCCCTCAAAAATTATTTACTACCTGCTGGTCTATTTTTCACAGATTCTACCATGTTTTGCGTTTTCATCGTTTTGAAAATCTTAAGCTTGATTTTTCTTTGAAAAAACTTTTTGGAAATCATGAGAAATAGTAGTTCTTCATGAAAATATTTATTTCCAGTGGAGATTTTTTTATCATGGGTACTAACCACTCTAATCAGCTTATGATGAGTTTCGTATGAAGGGAGTTTTCAAATATGTGATAGAAGATGATGAAAGAAGATCCGAGAGTGTCAAGCGCTCAAGCTTGGTGATGCCCCCATGCACCCCCAAGAAATATCCAAGGAGACTCAAGCATCTAAGTTTGGGGATTCCCCCGTGCATCCCCTTCTCCATCAACAATCATTACTTCGTCCTTCTCCATGCTATATTTTTATCTCTTCATGTGTTATGTGCTATGCTTGGAGTGTCTCTCTCTTTACTTTTTAGTTTATTTTAGTTTTGCTTGTTGTTCATAACAAGTTGGACCCTAGCCTTTATTGTTTGGGAGATAAACATGCTCCACTTCACCCTAGAACACAACATAGGTTTGCATGCTTATTCTTTTTGTGTGTTCTTTATCTTTTCATAGCTGTTGTCATGCTTAGCTCTTAGTTTTCATGCTTATCTTTTTAAGAGCTTTTATTTAGGTTGTTTTTTGGAACTCTCTTGAGTTATCATGCTTATGTTGTTTAGAGAGTTGGCTTATTGCACTGAGTTGTGTGTCTCGACATGAGTAGGTAATTAAGGTTGCTATTATAAGTGTCGTAGTAACATGCAATAGTTTTGAGGTATTGATTTGAGTAATGTTTGGACTTTTGGTGCCAAGCACTTGAGCCTATTAGTGATAGGTGTCGTATTTTGGGAAATCCGTGTTTATTTTCGAAAACTACAAAAATAATAGTTGAGAACTCTAGCTACTAGATGGACCGCTAACCTCTGGAGGGGTTGGAATATGTATAGAGTACCCTCACGTACCATGGGTCGAGGATGCGCAAGGATGACCAAACCCCCATACACTCCTCAGGGTACTTTACCTTACACAAAGTTTGTTAATGCTGTTTTCTGTTGCTTTGGGTTTACACTTTGGGTGGGGCTCGCAACTTAATACCAGCGAGATGTTCTGCATAGATATCTCAAGGTGGATCATTAGTAAGTAGATGCTGATGAATAAACTGTCTACTTGTCTTGGCTTACCGCCCTTACTTTTGAGCCTCTAACTTTCTGGTGGCATAATTAGCATTGCGGTGCGTTTATAATTACGTCAATTTCCCAACTGTATTTTGTTCACCCAGCTTATCTGTTTTATCGTCTTTTGGGAGAGAGACATCACTAGTGAACATCATGGGACCGCGACCCATATTTCCACCATTGTTTACACCTCAACTCTTTACTGCTTTATTTCCTTTTAGTTGCAATCACCATCATTATTTCCACCGTGTGTTCGATCCTTTGTAAACGACAAGGCCGGAGAGATTGACAACCTCTCTGAACTCATTGGGAGCAAAGTTACTTGTGTTGTGTGCAGGTCCAGGTCAAGTGAGTAATTTATCTCCAACAACGCCTTGCTCGTTTGACCACCTTCTTGTTGAGGAGTCCTACTGTACGATTAAACCTTGGTATCTTCATCGACGGAGATTTTCTGCTAGCTACATGTCAACCTTCCACTTGGGGCAACCAACGAGGGGTGAGAAGAAAATAATCTCTCGCACCATCAAGAAAATTTCTGGCGTCGTTGCTCAGGACTCCAATCTTCAAGATAGGGGAGTTGCACACTATCTTTTACCTTTGCTTTTTAGTCTTGTTAGTATACTTTCTAGTTTTTGCTTTAGAGTCTTATACAAAAAACCACAAAAATTTTAGTTACTTTGCTTTTAGTAGTTCTTTCTGTCCAGTCAGTATGTCTAAGTCCTTTGCCTTTGGTGTTGCACCGGAGGGAGAGATTCTCACCTTCAAACAAAGGGGTGGAGAAAGTTTGAAAGATGCTTGGTATAGAATTAATGACTCTCAAAATAGAGCCACCAAGAAGCAATCCACCATTATCTTGCTTAGAAATTTTTATGTTGGTATTACTTCTTGGAATTGGTTTGTTTTAGATACTGCAATCGATGGGAATATTTAAGAATCCCCAGTTTGGGAAGCTCTTAATGTTATCGAAAACCTTTTCGGAAATCTCCCTATTGATAGCACACAAGAGGAAATTACTCTAGCTCACATTATGAGTAAACTTGAGAAGATAGATCTAGAGATGCCAATCATGGGTAAAATAAATGAGGTAGACCATAGGATTCAAGGGAATTTCAATATACTTGATAGATCCATGAACAAAATTTATAAAAAATTGGAGACCCTTAAATCCCATGATATGGACCCCTTCTAGGATTGATAAGATTGAGGATATCATTGAAACTTTAGGAACTACTCATCCTCTATCAAGACTAAGTTCGTTTACGTATGTAAGTTTGTTGTACTATTGAAGAGCTTTTTGATGATCATGAGTATGGTTTAATTGATACAAAAAAGATCCATCGTGGGTGGGGGTGGAAGGTTGCCTTCCTCCTGGTCATTCACACGACCCTGGTTACGACCAATCTGGCCACGGGTTCCTTGAGACATTGAAGGTGAAAAACCAAAGTCAAACAGAGTTGATTGGGAGAGTCTGAACAAGGTATTGAAGTACTGGAAGGATTACAGAGCAAAGGAAGTAATCATCTTGACAACATGGTGATAAATCATACAAGCCATATATTCACAAGCTGTCATACAAACCATACATCGTTTTAGTACAAGCACCAAGCTAATACAAACGTGATGAAGATGATACATCCTTCAGAGGCACTCTGACTTCCTATACATTATTTATCTAAGCCTCTGGAACTTAGACACCTTGCGCACAATATACTACGATACTACTACATCCTCACTAAGTAAGACCACAAGCGGTCTCACTCATCTCCATCTCCATAGTAGTCCTCATAAAAGTTACCCGCGTATCCCGGTAGCTGAAGGTGACCATCGGAAAACACGGAGGCCTGTGGACCCTGATATCCATTTGGGCAAGGATGGGGCCTAGGTCCAGCGTAGGGTGGAAGCAAAGGACCACGGGGTGGAAAAATGCCTCCAATCTCGGGCCAAGCAACTCTAGAAGGCATCTGAGTCCTCACAGGGTAGATAGCATCATACTCGACTGATGCAACGCTCACGAAGGGTGCCAAAAGGGTCAGTGCTCGATACAGACGAACAGGAGTGGTGTGAAGCTCGAAACGGAGAGCGCGTGCATCACGATCTCGATCACTAGCAAACCTAGAAGTCATCTGAAGTGCTGGATCCTCTGCAGAGTGATCTGAGTAGAGTCCGGTGTAATATCCCTCTTCTCCTGGAAGTGCAGCAGGGATATAGCGGAATGAGGTCTCTCTCAGCATGGTGTGCTCCTCTCTCAGCAGGGTAATACATGAGTATGCAGCATCCTGCACAGCCATGTTCTCGGTAATACCAATGCCATGTCCAAAGTGGATAGGCTGGGTGACTCCAACGTGGTGCGGGTAGATCCTGACAATGCAGTGGAACTGCGTCTGGTTGAAGTCGTGGAACTGCTCCTCGACGGTGTACTCAGGGTACCATCGATATCCCACGTAGGACATCATCTCGATCAACGTGGCGGGATGGCCACGCACACCGAGGCACCTGGTCAAACGAACAATCTGCCGAGGGGGAAGATCTGCCCTCTGAAACAGAAAGAAGGAGTTTGCAAATGCATTAGATTATGAGATAAACCTGGAATGACTCGGACATCACAACGGCTGTAATTGTAAGAAATGACAATTTCTTCCAATATGAAAACAACACTTACATAATACGATGTAAGAAACAACATTACAACAATGCTAGGAAACCGGACACAACTTTCCTACGGCTATAAGGAAGCAATCAACGAGATGTTCTAGTCAGACAGAGAAGAGCCTAGTCCTATCTTCCCGTAGAATAAGATGAGGGTGACTCAGAACTCAGAACGAAGGGGGTAAGGAGAAAAAAGAAGCCTTATGTTGTTCCCTTATATACTCAGAGTAACTATATAACTATAGCAAGCTAGACTCGACTTCGGCCAAGGCTATTAGTCCTACAGTCAGTCCTGCTCTGATACCAAGTCTGTCGGGATCCGGGGTTAGCGTATGCAAGTCCAGTTAAGACATAGTCATATGGAGAGCCGAGAACCGTACCCACTTGTCTAAGCAGACAAGGCCAAGCACAGAACGTTCTCGGAAAGCATCGTACGTGAGGGGCATCCCATCCAGGCCGGATGATCAACTGAGATGGGTCCTCATCGTCCGCACACAAGTCTAATGATATGGGTGGTGAACTCCCATATTCAAAGACAAGTCGCCTCAATCATACTATCGACTATCTCATAACTCTTACATAGACTTACTCCAGCCCGATCACTTAGTCGGGGTCTAGGGCGGGCTCGATCATACCACAAAGTGTGCACGAGACGGAGTCTCTAGCAATCGCATCGCGATGCCCCAAGCTGTGCACATCTAAGGGCCACTTGGTGTATGAAAGACCGCCAGCCAGATCACAACTAAGGTTTCGAAAACCCATACAAAGACATGCATGTTATAAACATACACGCAGCACACATGCCTTGTATGAACAGTAGGTATCATTGCAATTCTCTACAAAGTATACAATTTTATTGATAACTCTTATAGAGTGCACACAGAGATCACAAACATGTGATCCAACATTACAACACAAACGGAAGCAAATTATGTCTTAGTACAGACAAGTTTAACAAATGGCTTAAGAAGCCTTATTTAAACACAAGCCCTGCACGAGGGAACCAGTCGTCTGACTGGGACTAGACTAGTTGGTCTTCAGTAGTCCAGCTCGATGAAGAAGCCACCTTCGGGGTCAGTGGTCTCATCTAAAACATAGATTAAGCAAACGTGAGTACAAAGTCGTACTCAGCAAGACTTACATAGGAGCTATACTACTCATGCACATGTACCAAGGTAAAGGGAGGTGGGGTTTCACTTGCAGAAATGCCAGCTTTGACTTGGCTAGTCCTGAACTACGAGTACCAGACTTTGAGGTAAGAAGCGTACACGAGTCCACTACTTTCTCCAACCAATTACACCACTATGGTGCCTTCCTCGACTTCCCCACGAGAAAGCACGCCATAGCACTCACACTTATCTTGGTGTGTTTTAGAAGTATCTAGTTTAAGTTGTCTAATAATCAAGCTAAGCTTTCCAAGCAGTCCATAACCGCGGACGCGGCTATTCGAATAGTTTTGTTAACCCTGCAGGGGTGTACCGCTACACACACATGATCATCGGTTACCGCCTTTGTACTCGACACCGTTCAAGAAGTGTCGGCGAGGATGCTCACCACAACTGTTACCTCATAGCCGATCTAGTCCGAGAAAGCCGCCTACTTGGGTTGGCTACCACTATCGTGAACCCGGCCGGTTTACCGAAGTGGACCCAAGTGATGTGTGCGTGGTGCATAAGCCGGTCTCGGATGAGCCGTTCTCTCACTTAGCATCCAGGCCACAGACCTACCAGAACTCCGAACTATTGCGACATCTGGACATCGAAAGGGATGAGTTATTAAGTTGAGAGGGGTCAGTGAGCCCAATGTGTGGTTGTACTCTTCATCTTGGATCACCACACAAGAACTCGGACTTAGGGCGGTGTTCAACGATACAACCCACCGTGTACTCCTACACAACCTCTTTATCGTTCACCTTGTATTATGGTCGATTCACCAACACTTTTCTACCATCATCATCATGATCACTACCATCCCGACTCACATCACAGTATTATCATGGTATCATTCTAAGAATGCAATAAGCAGTAACAATTGCAGGGGCCACATGATATCAATCAACTCCTACATTTGCTAGGATTGTGGTTTTTCCTACTACTGTGACAAATGATAGGTCATGCAAAGGAATGGGTTCATCTATGCAGTAGAAACGTAGCATGGTAATCATCCTATACAATGCATAAGCGAGACATGAGAGGGAAGTGGGATTTTATCGACATGATCAATGGGGGTTTGCTTGCCTTGCTGACGAGGTTCGGGTTCTGGATCTTCAGCGAAGGGGGCAGCCTCCTGCTCCGGTTCCACCTCTACTCGACAAACAACAAACAAGGTAGAAAAGTAAATACAATGCACAATCACATGATGGAAGGTTGAAACTTGATGTATATGCTTTGATGTGTGAAGCAATTCCATTTAAATGGAGTATATTGCAAATTGAATTGCAAATTCAAACTCCAAGTTGAATTCAAACTTATCCAAGTTACATTTGACATTGCTTGATCATTTTAAACCTTTTGGAAATGTGTATGATATGCCTCTGAAGTGTGGTTGAAATATAGCATAATTCCATGGTCTAAGTTGCAAAAGTATTTGAATTGAATTTGAATAAATTCCAAATAATTCAAATGACATATGCTACTGGTCCCATTTTAAAATCAACTCAAACATAGTTGAAAGTTGCATTTTTGGATAGCTTATTTTCTCCTGATCATTTTTCATATATTATTTGTCCAATTTGGAGTTGATATGAATTTTCTATGAATTTCCAAAGTTTGGGTTATTTTCTGAAATTTTCTGAAATTCTTTAATTCAATTTGATTTATGGAAATTCATTAAATCGATTTATTGCGTCAGGCTTGCGCAAGGGTGACGTCAGGGGGGGCTGACGTGTGGGGTCGGCATGTCAGTGTCACTGGTTAATTAACCCGGCTGGTTAATTAATCCAGTGGCTTAATTAAGCCACTGGGCCCACTGGTCAGTGGCCCAGGGTGGGTTTAGGAGGGGATTAGTGGCTAACCCACCGGCGGCTAAACGCCGGCGGCCTGGCCACGGCGGCGCACACGCGGGAGGGCGTTCCTGTGGTCCAAAAGGTGCGCCGAGACCACCAGACGACTCCTCTTGGACGCGCGCTTCACCCCGAGCACCTCAGCGTCACCGGGGAGGCCGGAGTCGTCGGCGGCGAGCACCCGTGGCGGCGGCAGAAACATGGCTACGACGGAGACGATGTTGCGGTGCACGAAAATGAGTGTGGCCTAGCGCGTTGTGAAGCTGTGGCGAAGGGAAACATGATGCGCGCTTGAACCAGGGTGTAGAGGCACGGGGGCGATCTCGGGGTCAGCCATGGCGGCGACGGAGCTCGGCTCCCATGGTGGAATGGCACAGAGGGTGCGAGGGGCCGCGATAACTTGGGGAAAACGGGGAGAAGCTCACCCTGAGCTCAACGGTGCAGACGGCGGGGCGATTGGTGGCGCGACGGTGACGAATTCGTCGTCGGGGGCTTGCGGTTCCGGCGATGTCTCGGTGAAGCGTGCGTCGTCCACGGGCTCGATTAAGGGGCCATCTTCTCCAGATCGGGGTAGTCGACGGTGCTGCGCAGGATGGACAAGGTCTCCGGGCTCCTCTTCGTCGTTGGCCGCGAGATCTTGCGACGGCGAGCGGCGGCGCTCTCGGGTGCAGGAAGAAATCGGCGAAGGAGGAGGAAGGAGTCGCGCTGGAGGGGAGGAATGGAGGAGGCGTGATCCAGGGCGTCTCCAGGCGAAGGAAGGAGGCACGGGGAGGCCTGGAAGGCTCTCGGCGGCGACGTGGCGTCCACGGCTGGCTCGGTGGCTTTCCACCGAGCAGCTTGGGTGCACGGGACGGGGAAGAAGACCCCTGTGCCCTTTTGGGCCGGCTGGGCTGGATGGGCCGGCTTCGCCTAGGCGACAGGTAAGGGTTTCTTCTTCCTTTTTCTGTTTTTCTTTTCTGACATTTGTTTTGCTGAGCTAAATTAAATAGGTAGGCATTTTATTAAATGCTGAATTTTTTTATATGGCCTCATAATAATATATACGAGCCACTTATAAAGTTTCAACATTTTTAAAATTCAAATAATTTGAATCTTAACTCAAATAGGGTTATTTGATTAATTCCAAGGCACTGTTTGAATATTTGAAAAATCTATGAGCATGGGATGGGTCCCACATCACTTGATATGTGATTACACTCATTTATAAGACTTTTCAAAAATCTAACATGAATTTTTGGAGAAGATTTTTATCTGGCCTTTTGAATTAATTCATCTGGGGGGGGGGGGGTTCCTTCTCCCATTTTGCTTTTGATTTTGATTTCAGAGATTTCTTTTGAAATTTTAACATGATGCAAGTGACTTGCTAACCCTAGCACATTACCTAACAGAGGGTTCTGACAACTCGCCCCCACTCAACAGAATCTCGTCCCGAGATTCAGAAGTCTGCGGGAGGAAGGAGGGGTACTCGGAACTGAGACGGTCTTCTCTTTCCCACGTAGCTTCTCTCTCAGAGTGGTGTGACCACTGCACTTTCAGAAACCTAATCTTCTGACGACGAGTGACACGCTCTGCGGAATCAAGAATACGAACGGGGTATTCTCGATAAGAAAGGTCATCTTGGAGATCAAGCGTTTCATGGTCGACTTCGCGGATGGGGTCCCTTAAGCAACGCCTGAGTTGGGACACATGGAATACATCATGTACTCGGGAAAGGTGCGGGGGTAGTTCAAGTTGGTAGGCAACTTCTCCACGTTTAGCAAGAATGCGGAAAGGTCCGATGTAACGTGGGGCCAACTTGCCTTTGATACCGAAACGTTGGGTTCCCTTCAGAGGAGTAACCCGAAGGTAAGCCTTCTCATCCAGATCGATCTCTCTTGCCTATGATGACGATCATAGTAGCTTTTCTGACGAGACTGGGCTGCTTTCAATTGATCACGAACAATGCGAACTTGCTCTCATATCCGGTCCAAAGAATTGTCTTTCACCGGTTTCTGACCAGTTTAAAGGTGTTCGACATCGTCGTCCATAAAGGAGTTCAAAAGGAGTCATGTTCAGACTAGATTGATAACTATTGTTATAAGCAAATTCGGCAAATGGAAGAGACTTCTCCCAATCCTTTCCGAATGATATAACACAAGCTCTGAGCATGTCTTCAAGAATTTGGTTAACCCTTTCGACCTGACCGCTAGACTGAGGATGGAAAGCTGTACTAAAGGAGAGATGAGTTCCCATAGAATTCTGAAAGCTTCCCCAAAATCTAGAGGTGAAAAGGCTACCACGATAAGAATTGATTTCCAAAGGAACACCGTGAAGGGATACAATTCTAGAGATGTACAAGTCCGCTAACTGGCTAGTAGTTATAGACTCGCGAACCGGCAGGAAGTGAGCAACTTTGGAAAGCCTATCTATGACAACGAAGATGGCATTGTTTCCTTTCTGGGTTTTCGGAAAGACGGTGATGAAGTCCATACCGACTTTGTCCCATTTCCACTCGGGAATAGACAAAGGTTGAAGTGTACTAGCAGGTCTTTGATGTTCTACCTTAATGCGACGACAAACATCACATTCGGCAACAAATTGAGCAATGTCTCTCTTCATCCTAGTCCACCAAAATCTCTGGCGGAGATCTCGGTACATTTTTGTGCTACCGGGTTGAATTGAGAGGGGTGTGTCATGGGCTTCCTTGAGGATGAGTTGCCTTAGTTCCCTATTCTTAGGTACTACCAAACGATTTTCAAAGAATACCGTTCCCTTGCTATCTGTGGAGAAACATTTAGCAACTCCGCTAGCAATGTTCTCCTTAATCCGGCGAACACCTCGTGCACGCCTTTGGGCAACTATGATTTGATCCTCAAGAGTTGGTTTCGCCACCAAGGTAGAAAGATAGCCATGAGGAACAATCTCAAGATTGAGCTTGCGAAAGTCCTCATGAAGAAGTGGTTGATACTGTTGTAACATGAGGTTGTTACAATACGACTTACGACTTAGGGCATCAGCCATGACATTGGCTTTGCCTGGGGTGTAAGAAATTCCTACGTCGTAATCTTTTATCAACTCAATCCAGCGTCTTTGCCTGAGATTAAGATCTGGCTGGGTGAAAATATATTTGAGGCTTTGGTGGTCGGAATAGATCTCACAACGATTACCAAGGAGGTAATGTCGCCAAGTTGTTAGGGCATGAACTACGGCAGCGAGTTCCAGGTCATGGGTAGGATAGTTTTCTTCATGTGGCCGCAACTGGCGTGAAGCATAAGCTACCACATTTCGATCTTGCAGAAGTATGCATCCTAACCCTTGCCGTGATGCGTCACAATAGATCTCGAAATCCTTTTTGGTGTCTGGAGGTGCAAGTACGGGTGCAGAAGTCAATCTCCTTTTCAGCTCTTGAAAGCTTTCCTCGCACTTGGGAGTCCATAAGAATTTCTTATCTTTCTTGAGGAGTTCAGTTAGAGGCTTTGCAACTTTAGAAAAGTTCTCGAAGAAGCGACGGCAATAGCTGGCTAGGCCAAGAAAACTCCGAACTTGCTTAACCGATTCAGGTGGAGTCTAGTCAAGGACGGCCTGAACTCTCTCGGGATTCACAACAATGCCTTTTGCAGAAATCACGTGGCCTAAGTAGGTCACTTCTGGTAGCCAGAATTCACACTTGGAGAATTTAGCATACAGGCGATGCTCTCTAAGTTTCATCAATACCAGCCTTAAATGCTCGGCATGATCTTCTTCGTTCTTCGAGTAGATGAGGATATCATCGAGATAAACCACAACAAATTTATCTAGGTACTCCATGAAGATCGAATTCATCAAGCGTGAGAATGTGGCGGGGGCATTGGTTAAACCAAAGGACATGACGGTGTACTCGTAAAGACCATAACGAGTAGTAAAAGCCGTTTTGGAAATGTCCTCGTTTCGGATTTTGATTTGATGATAACCTAATCTCAAATCCATCTTGGAGAAGACAGAGGATCTTGCAAGTTGATCATAAAGATCATTGATCCTGGGCAGTGGGTATTTGTTCTTTATCGTCGCTAAATTTAGCGGGCGATAGTCTACGCACATCCTTTCTGTTCCATCTTTCTTCTTTACGAACAGAACGGGGCAACCCCATGGCGATGAGCTAGGTCGGATGAAGCCTTTTGCCAACGAAGCATCAAGTTGGATTTTTAGCTCAGCTAACTCATGTGAGGCCATTTTGTATGGGCGTTTGGAAATTGGTGCGGTTCCTGGTACAAGATCCACTATAAACTCTACACATCTGTCGGGTGGCATGCCCGGCAGCTCTTCAGGAAAGACATCCGGGAAGTCACGAACCACCGGAATATCTTCAAGTTCGGGAAGGGGAAGTACATTCAAGGAATGCACTTGGGTTCTTGTTCTGGGTGAGGTATAGTTGACGATTTTTCCTGAAGGGTGGGTGAGTTTCACGGATTTTCCTTTGCAATCCAGGTAGGCATTCTGTCTTGATAGCCAATCCATGCCAAGGATGACATCAATATCTGAAGACTTGAGGGCTATGAGTGAAGCAAGGAATACTAAACCCTCAATTGAAATTTGGTTTCCATGGCATACTCTATTAGTTTGCCATCTTGACCCTGGAGTTTGAATAATCATTGGGGTGGACAATTCAATAAAAGATAACTCATGCCGAAGTGCATAACTTTCCGACATGAATGAATGAGATGCTCCTGGGTCGAAAAGAATGGAAGTAGGAACATAATTGACTGGGAGCATACCAAGAATGACGTCAGTGGTGTCGTCCGTCTCTGCGGCGGCGATCTGGTTCACACGTACACGAGTGGAGGGAGGAGCGGGTTTGGCGGTGTAGACCTTCTGGGGTGGCTTGCCACGACAATTGTTGTTGTTGCCTCCGGCACGGGGTGGAGCATTCTGATTCTGGATCTGGTTATGGGGACACTCACGAGAATAGTGGCCTGCCTGACCACACTTGTAACAGGCTCCGTATACAGTGCGTGGAGCTGGGTTGTTTGGTGGAGCTGGGTGGAACTGGGTTGGTGGACGAGGCGCCACATAGGATGGCCTCGGTGGGTTGTTCTGGCGGAACATACTATTTGGGATCCAGATCTTGCGCTTCTGGGAGCCAGAACTGGATGAACTGTCGTCTCTAGGGTGTTTGCGAAAGTCGTTGGGGGTGTTCATGTCCTCTGCCTTGATGGCCTTGTTGACAAGGACCTGGAAGGTGGCAAAGTCATGAAGGTTGAGCTCACGACGGAGTCCAGAGTTGAGGCCACGACGGAACCTCTCTTGCTTCTTTGCGTCGGTGGAGACTTCTTCGGTAGCATAACGAGCAAGTCGGTTGAACTCACGACTAAACTCGTCAACAGTCCTTCTGCCTTGAGTGAGGTTACAGAACTCCTCATGCTTGCGGTCCATAAGACCCTTGGGAATGTGGTGCTCACGGAAGGAAGTGCAGAATTCATCCCAAGATGCGGGCGGTCCAACGGGACGCATATTCAGGAAGTTCTCCCACCAAGAGCTAGCTGCACCTTCAAGGTGATAGGTGGCATAGTTGACCTTGTCGCCATTTGCAACATGGCCTGCTTGGAGCTTCCTCTCGATGCTGCGAAGCCAGTCATCGGCGTCAAGGGGCTCGGTGGAGTAACTGAAAACCGGGGGATGAAGCCGGATGAAGTCGTTCAGGGACACCAGCTCATTGCGCCGCTGAGTGCTGTTGCGAGCAATGACTTCCAACAGGTGGTGAGAGTCTCGGCGGTTCCTCTCAACCTCCATTAGAACCTGAGCCATCGTGGGTGGGGGTGGAAGGTTGCCTTCCTCCTGGTCATTCACACGACCCTGGTTACGACCAATCTGGCCACGGGTTCCTTGAGACATCCTGAAGGTGAAAAACCAAAGTCAAACAGAGTTGATTGGGAGAGTCTGAACAAGGTATTGAAGTATTGGAAGGATTACAGAGCAAAGAAGTAATCATCTTGACAACATGGTGATAAAGCATACAAGCCATATATTCACAAGCTGTCATACAAACCATACATCGTTTTAGTACAAGCACCAAGCTAATACAAATGTGATGAAGATGATACATCCTTCAGAGGCACTCTGACTTCCTATACATTATTTATCTAAGCCTCTGGAACTTAGACACCTTGCGCACAATATACTACGATACTACTACATCCTCACTAAGTAAGACCACAAGCGGTCTCACTCATCTCCATCTCCATAGTAGTCCTCATAAAAGTTACCCGCGTATCCCGGTAGCTGAAGGTGACCATCGGAAAACACGGAGGCCTGTGGACCCTGATATCCATTTGGGCAAGGATGGGGCCTAGGTCCAGCGTAGGGTGGAAGCAAAGGACCACGGGGTGGAAAAATGCCTCCAATCTTGGGCCAAGCAACTCTAGAAGGCATCTGAGTCCTCACAGGGTAGATAGCATCATACTCGACTGATCCAACGCTCACGAAGGGTGCCAAAAGGGTCAGTGCTCGATACAGACGAACACGAGTGGTGTGAAGCTCGAAACGGAGAGCGCGTGCATCACGATCTCGATCACTAGCAAACCTAGAAGTCATCTGAAGTGCTGGATCCTCTGCAGAGTGATCTGAGTAGAGTCCGGTGTAATATCCCTCTTCTCCTGGAAGTGCAGCAGGGATATAGCGGAATGAGATCTCTCTCAGCATGGTGTGCTCCTCTCTTAGCAGGGTAATACATGAGTATGCAGCATCCTGCACAGCCATGTTCTTGGTAATACCAATGCCATGTCCAAAGTGGATAGGCTGGGTGACTCCAACGTGGTGCGGGTAGATCCTGACAATGCAGTGGAACTGCGTCTGGTTGAAGTCGTGGAACTGCTCCTCGACGGTGTACTCAGGGTACCATCGATATCCCACGTAGGACATCATCTCGATCAACGTGGCGGGATGGCCACGCACACCGAGGCACCTGGTCAAACGAACAATCTGACGAGGGGGAAGATCTGCCATCTGAAACAGAAAGAAGGAGTTTGCAAATGCATCAGATTATGAGATAAACCTGGAATGACTCGGACAGCACAACGGTTGTAATTGTAAGAAATGACAATTTCTTCCAATATGAAAACAACACTTACATAATACGATGTAAGAAACAACATTACAACAATGCTAGGAAACCGGACACAACTTTCCTACGGCTATAAGGAAGCAATCAACGAGATGTTCTAGTCAGACAGAGAAGAGCCTAGTCCTATCTTCCCGTAGAATAAGATGAGGGTGACTCAGAACTCAGAACGAAGGGGGTAAGGAGAAAAAAGAAGCCTTACGTTGTTCCCTTATATACCCAGAGTAACTATATAACTATAGCAAGCTAGACTCGACTTCGGCCAAGGTTACTAGTCCTACAGCCAGTCCTGCTCTGATACCAAGTCTGTCGGGACCCGGGGTTAGCGTATGCAAGTCCAGTTAAGACATAGTCATATGGAGAGCCGAGAACCGTACCCACTTGTCTAAGAAGACAAGGCCAAGCACAGAAGGTTCTCGGAAAGCATCGTACGTGAGGGGCATCCCATCCAAGCCGGATGATCAACTGAGATGGGTCCTCATCGTCCGCACACAAGTCTAATGATATGGGTGGTGAACTCCCATATTCAAAGACAAGTCGCCTCAATCATACTATCGACTATCTCATAACTCTTACATAGACTTACTCCAGCCCGATCACTTAGTCGGGGTCTAGGGCGGGCTCGATCATACCACAAAGTGTGCACGAGACGGAGTTTCTAGCAATCGCATCGCGATGCCCCAAGCTGCGCACATCTAAGGGCCACTTGGTGTATGAAAGACCGCCAGCCAGATCACAACTAAGGTCTCGAAAACCCATACAAAGACATGCATGTTATAAACATACACGCAGCACACATGCCTTGTATGAACAGTAGGTATCATTGCAATTCTCTACAAAGTATACAATTTTATTGATAACTCTTATAGAGTGCACACAGAGATCACAAACATGTGATCCAACATTACAACACAAACAGAAGCAAATTATGTCTGAGTACAGACAAGTTTAACAAATGGCTTAAGAAGCCTTATTTAAACACAAGCCCTCCACGAGGGAACCAGTCGTCTGACTGGGACTAGACTAGTTGGTCTTCAGTCGTCCAGCTCGATGAAGAAGCCACCTTCTGGGTCAGTGGTCTCATCTAAAACATAGATTAAGCAAACGTGAGTACAAAGTCGTACTCAGCAAGACTTACATAGCAGCTATACTACTCATGCACATGTACCAAGGTAAAGGGAGGTGGGGTTTCACTTGCATAAATGCCATCTTTGACTTGGCTAGTCCTGAACTACGAGTACCAGACTTTGAGGTAAGAAGCGTACACGAGTCCACTACTTTCTCCAACCAATTACAGCACTATGGTGCCTTCCTCGACTTCCCCACGAGAAAGCACGCCATAGCACTCACACTTATCTTGGTGTGTTTTAGAAGTATCCAGTTTAAGTTGTCTAGTAATCAAGCTAAGCTTTCCAAGCAGTCCATAACCGCGGACGCGGCTATTCGAATAGTTTTGTTAACCCTGCAGGGGTGTACCGCTACACACACATGATCATCGGTTACCGCCTTTGTACTCGACACCGTTCAAGAAGTGTCGGTGAGGATGCTCACCACAACTGTTACCTCATAGCCGATCTAGTCCGAGAAAGCCGCCTACTTGGGTTTGCTACCACTATTGTGAACCCGGCCGGTTTACCGAAGTGGACCCAAGTGATGTGTGCGTGGTGCATAAGCCGGTCTCGGATGAGCCGTTCTCTCACTTAGCATCCAGGCCACAGACCTACCAGAACTCCGAACTATTGCGACATCTGGACATCGAAAGGGATGAGTTAGTAAGTTGAGAGGGGTCAGTGAGCCCAATGTGTGGTTGTACTCTTCATCTTGGATCACCACACAAGAACTCGGACTTAGGGCGGCGTTCAATGATACAACCCACCGTGTACTCCTACACAGCCTCTCATCGTTCACCTTGTATTAGGGTCGATTCACCAACACTTTTCTACCATCATCATCATGATCACTACTATTCCGACTCACATCACAGTATCATCATGGTATCATTCTAAGCATGCAATAAGCAGTAATAATTGCAGGGGCCACATGATATCAATCAACTCCTACATTTGCTAGGATTGTGGTTTTGCCTACTACTGTGACAAATGATAGGTCATGCAAAGGAATGGGTTCATCTATGCGGTAGAAACGTAGCATGGTAATCATCCTATACAATGCATAAGCGAGACATGAGAGGGAAGTGGGATTTTATCGACATGATCAATGGGGGTTTGCTTGCCTTGCTGACGAGGTTCGGGTTCTGGATCTTCAGCGAAGGGGGCAGCCTCCTGCTCCGGTTCCACCTCTACTCGACAAACAACAAACAAGGTAGCAAAGTAAATACAATGCACAATCACATGATGGAAGGTTGAAACTTGATGTATATGCTTTGATGTGTGAAGCAATTCCATTTACATGGAGTATATTGCAAATTGGATTGCAAATTCAAACTCCAAGTTGAATTCAAACTTATCCAAGTTACATTTGACATTGCTTGATCATTTTAAACCTTTTGTAAATGTGTATGATATGCCTCTGAAGTGTGGTTGAAATATAGCATAATTCCATGGTCTAAGTTGCAAAAGTATTTGAATTGAATTTGAATAAATTCCAAATAATTCAAATGACATATGCTACTGGTCCCATTTTAAAATCAACTCAAACATAGTTGAAATTTGCATTTTTGGATAGCTTATTTTCTCCTGATCATTTTTCATATATTATTTGTCCAATTTGGAGTTGATATGAATTTTCTATGAATTTCCAAAGTTTGGGTTATTTTCTGGAATTTTCTGAAATTCTTTAATTCAATTTGATTTCTGGAAATTCATTAAATCGATTTATTGCGTCAGGCTTGCGCAAGGGTGACGTCAGGGGGGGCTGACGTGTGGGGTCGGCATGTCAGTGTCACTGGTTAATTAACCCGGCTGGTTAATTAATCCAGTGGCTTAATTAAGCCACTGGGCCCACTGGTCAGTGGCCCAGGGTGGGTTTAGGAGGGGATTAGTGGCTAACCCACCGGCGGCTAAACGCCGGCGGCCTGGCCACGGCGGCGCACACGCGGGAGGGCGTTCCCGTGGTCCAAAAGGTGCGCCGAGACCACCAGACGACTCCTCTTGGACGCGCGCTTCACCCCGAGCACCTCAGCGTCACCGGGGAGGCCGGAGTCGTCGGCGGCGAGCACCCGTGGCGGCGGCAGAAACACGGCTACGACGGAGACGACGTTGCGGTGCACGAAAACGAGTGTGGCCTAGCGCGTTGTGAACTGTGGCGAAGGGAAACATGATGCATGCTTGAACCAGGGTGTAGATGCACGGGGGCGATCTCGGGGTCAGCCATGGCGGCGACGGAGCTCGGCTCCCATGGTGGAATGGCACAGAGGGTGCAAGGGGCCGCGATAACTTGGGGAAAACGGGGAGAAGCTCACCCTGAGCTCAACGGTGCAGACGGCGGGGCGATTGGTGGCGCGACGGTGACGAATTCGTCGTCGGGGGCTTGCGGTTCCGGCGACGTCTCGGTGAAGCGTGCATCGTCCACGGGCTCGATAAAGGGGCCATCTTCTCCAGATCGGGGTAGTCGACGGTGCTGCGCAGGATGGACAAGGTCTCTGGGCTCCTCTTCGTCGTTGGCCGCGAGATCTTGCGACGGCGAGCGGCGGCGCTCTCGGCTGGAGGAAGAAATCGGCGAAGGAGGAGGAAGGAGTCGCGCTGGAGGGGAGGAATGGAGGAGGCGTGCTCCAGGGCGTCTCCAGGCGAAGGAAGGAGGCACGGGGAGGCCTGGAAGGCTTTCGGCGGCGACGTGGCGTCCACGGCTGGCTCGGTGGCTTTCCACCGAGCAGCTTGGGTGCACGGGACGGGGAAGAAGACCCCTGTGCCCTTTTGGGCCGGCTGGGCTGGATGGGCCGGCTTCGCCTAGGCGACAGGTAAGGGTTTCTTCTTCCTTTTCTGTTTTTCTTTTCTGACATTTGTTTTGCTGAGCTAAATTAAATAGCTAGGCATTTTATTAAATGCTGAAATTTTTTATATGGCCTCATAATAATATAGACTAGCCACTTATAAAGTTTCAACATTTTTAAAATTCAAATAATTTGAATCTTAACTCAAATAGGGTTATTTGATTAATTCCAAGGCACTGTTTGAATATTTGAAAAATCTATGAGCATGGGATGGGTCCCACATCACTTGATATGTGATTACACTCATTTATAAGACTTTTCAAAAATCTAACATGAATTTTTGGAGAAGATTTTTATCTGGCCTTTTGAATTAATTCATCTGGGGGGGGGGGTTCCTTCTCCCATTTTGCTTTTGATTTTGATTTCAAATATTTCTTTTGAAATTTTAACATGATGCAAGTGACTTGCTAACCCTAGCACATTACCTAAACGAGGGTTCTGACAGCTTAGCTCTTGTTTTCATGCTTATCTTATTAAGAGATTTTATTTAGGTTGTTTCTTTTGGAACTCTCTTGAGTTATCATGCTTATCTTGTTTAGAGAGTTTGTCTGTTGCACTGAGTTGTGTGTCTTGCATGAGTAGGTAATTGAGGTTGCTATTATTAGTGTAGTAGTAACTTGCAATAGTTTTGAGGTATTGAATTGAGTAATTTTTGGACTTTTGGTGCCAAGAGATTGATCCTATTAGTGATAGGTATCGTATTTTGGGCAATCCGTGTTTATTTTCGAAACTACAAAAATTAGTTGAGAACTCTAGCTACTAGATGGAGCAATAACCTCTGGAGGGGTTGGAGTATATAGAGTACCCTCACATACCATGTCTCGAGGATGCGCAAGGATAACCAAACCCCCATACACTCCTACTCGGGGTGCTTGTATCTTTGTGAACCTCTTGATTAGATAGAGAGTTACCGATAATTAGTGCATGAGTTCTTCGTACTAATGCGAGTATTCGATTGTTGGCACTTCCACCTTCCATATTTTTCTAGCCTCTTCGGTACCGTGCATTGCCCTTTCTCATCTTGAGAGTTGGTGAAAATTTCGCTCGTGCATCCAAACCCTTGGCATGATACTCTATGTCATCATAAACCTCCTTATATCTGCCTCAAAACAGCCACCATACCTACCTACCAAGGCATTTCCATAGCCTTTCCGATATACATTGCCATGAAACATCCTTCATGTCATGACTTGATCTTCATGTCATACATGCTTTTGCTTGATTGAGGAGGCGCATGCTAGTTGGGCCTTGCCCTTATCATTGCTGCATGACGCGCTAGTATCATTGCATATCCTGCTACACTAGCAGAGGCATACATTTGCATACATCATGACAGTTTTCATTTTTCTTTATGTTGATTACTTCTTGTAAAGTGTGACGATCTTCTTTATATTCTTGTAAAATATAGAGTGTTTCCCTTAAGTGAGGAAAAGATACCAAAGAGGACAAAATAAAATATCCAAAAAGAGGACAAATTGAAATATCCCAAAGAGGACAAATGAGAGATAAATAGAAAGAGCCAATGAGGCCACAAAAATACAAAAAAAGAAAAAAAGAAAGAAAAGAGAAATAAAAAGAGAGAAGGGGGGCAACACCACTATTCCTTTTGAAAGATCCACACTCGTACTCCATTGTCCTATTTGTATTCCATAGAGATATTCATATCATTCATGCATAACTATGTGGGGATCCTTACACTATAGAACTTGGCTTGCATATTCCAAGGATGAGCCTCCTCAAATGAGCTCTAGGTCTTCATGAGCAAGCAAGTTGGATGCACCCCCACTAGTTCCATTAGAGAGCTTACCTTAGCTCATATGTGCATCACTTTCATGGCAATCCCTACTCCTCGCATCATATCTATCATTTGGCTTTCTCTCGCCTATGATTGTCCTCATTGATGTGAGCCTTTCACACCTTTTTGTCTTCCTTCCCCATCATTTTTCTCTTTTCCATAATAAGTGCCAACATATCTTGATTACTCTCATCCATTGCATGAGTGCTCAAAGTCGAAAGGGAGAGGATCAGTTTGACTTGTGCCTGACTAGTGGTCTAGGGACGAGTCAAAAAAAGATTCCAGAGGGGATCCAGGCCCCACCCAGGCGGCCAGGTGGCGCGGCCCCCCTCCTGGACGCCACCAGGGCGCTTGGGGGGATGGTCCACCCCCTGGTGCCCCCTTCGGCCTATATTTACACCCCATGACTGAAACCCTCGAGAGGAACCCCACATTGATATTTTTACCTCCGTTTCGCCGCCGCGGCATTTCCAACATAGAGAGAACCAGAAGGCCTCTTCCCGGCACCCTGCCAGAGGGAGGATTGACGTCCGGGAGCTTCTCCACCACCATGAGCGCTTCCCGGATGTGCTGTGAGTAGTCCCCCTTGGACCATGGGTCCATGACCAGTAGCTATGTGATGTCTTCTCTCCAATCTTGCGCTTCAATTCTTAGCCCTTGTGAGCTGCCCTACATGATCGAGGCATCTATGTAATTTTTTTGCTGTTGCTATGTTGTGTTTGCTGGGATTCGATGGATTATGAGATTATGTTCAGATTGTGATGAGTTATATATTTGGTTCTCCTTTTATATTCTGTTCTTGAGTAATTCTTGCACGTTCTTTGTTTCTTTTTATTGCTATGGCCAAGTAGTAGATAGTAACTCCAAGAGGGAGCGTTTATGCTTGATTGTGGGTTCATACCCCCTGATGTCGAGCTTGAGTGACAGAAAAATGAGACTAGGGGATGTGTTGTTGCCACCAGGGAGAAAACAACGATGCTTGTAACCGCAGTTGCAAGGATTGTTTACCTTATGCAAAGTTTGTTAATGCAGCTGTCTGTTGCTTTGGGTTTACACTTTGGGTGGGGCTCGCAACTTAATACCAGCGAGATGGTATGGATAGATATCTCAAGGTGAATGATTAGTGAGTAGATGCAGTTGGATTACGGTCTACTTGTCTTGGCATACTGCCCATACTTTTGAGCCACTAGCTTTCTTTGCGGCATAATTAGCATGGCGGTGCGTTTATAATTCTGTCAATTGGCCAGCTGTAATTTGTTCACCCAGCTTAGTTGTTTTATTGTCTATTGGGAGAGAGACATTACTAGTGAACATCACGGGACCCCAGTCCATATTTCCACCACTTTTTACACCTCACTTTATTTACTACTTTATTTACTTTTCAGTTGCAATCACCATCACTATTTCCACCGTGTGTTTGATTCTTTGTAAACAACAAGACCAGAGAGATTGGAAACCTCTATGTACTCGTTGGGAGCAAAGTTATTTGTTTCTGTGTGCAGGTCCAAGTCGAGTGAGTAATTAGCTTCAAACGTCGCCTTGCTCATTTGAACACCTACTTGTCGTCCTTGGAGTCCTACTGGTCGATTAAACCTTGGTATCTCCATCGAGGGAAATTTGCTAGGCTACATCCAAACCTTCCACTTGGGGTAACCAATGAGGAGCAATACTTCGGTGCCATCAGTGATTAATGATTTCTCTAGCTTGAAAAAACTTTGAATTTTCATCTCCAAATTGTACTGAACTAATTTTGCCCCTTCTCTTCCAGTAGATTCTCTTGTTTTTAGAAGATTTATGAGATGATCTTTTAACATGATCATGCCGTTCCCCTCAAAAGTAGTAAGCTTTCTTAATTCTTCAAATAGGTCCAAAAAGTATATAACATCATTGATTTCTTGAATTTCTCTTCTAAAACATGATAAGTTCTTGGACCAAATCTTAAGAGCTCTTCTGTGATTCTTGAATTTAGCATCGATCATCTTAACTTTATCATCAAAACCCATAGGAATGTTCCAGGAAGACTGAACAAATTCAAAGAAGTCAGAATGTTGCAACCAATAATACTGAAGCCTAGAAATCTTGGACTTTGGAATATTCGACTCAATAGTGATCATACATGGAATGTGGTTAGAAACTGATTTAGCAAGTGGGATAGCATTGGTGGTTGGATAATTGGTGATCCATGTAGCGGAAGTAAAGAACTTGTCTAATTTCTGTAGCAAAGGATTTTCCTTCATATTACTCCAAGTCTAGTTCCTACCTTTTAAAGGTAGATCAATTAAACCACGCTTGCTAATAGCATCATTGAAAAGGAGCATTTTATTAATATCCCCACCCTCTCTATTTCTATCATCAGATGATCTCAAGAAATTAAAATCCCCCATGATGATCCAATCCAAATTATGAGCCATGTCAATGTTGCTAAACCATTGAATAAATTCCCCTTTATCTTCATGTGAGCATGGGCTATAAATATTTGTGAGCACCCAGGTATGACCAGATATTTTGTTGAAGAACTTCATATATAGAAATAATTTGTTCTCGAAGATGACATTCCCATCCAAAATAGACCCATTTGAAGATGTGAGATTACCACCTGAAGCCCCAACAGAGTGTAAGAAAGCAAACTGTGAAATTCTTCAAGGGAAGAAATTTTTAAGGTAAGAAGAGTCAAAGTATTATCTTTTGGTTTATGAATACAAACAATAGCACATGCTCTTTCTTCAATCTTCTGTTAATAGCATTCCATTTATTTTGTGAATTGATACCTCTCACATTCCAGTTAAGGATATTCCAGTTTTTTTATTACTACTCATGGATCACATTATCTGATACATGACTTGGATCAAGAGGCACTCTTGAACAATCCTGGATATAAATGCATCTAGCAAGCACAAACACTACAAATCTGAAGATGGGGGAAAATTGATCTAAATCACCAGACATTTCAACTTTTAATGTAAGAACAACCGTCAAAATTAAAAGGTTCAATTCAGATTCAAACCACCAGGGATTCCATGAGGTCCAGAAAATTCAATAGAGCCTTAGAAATTTGGGATCAAGCACAATAGGACATGTCTTTCTTACATCATACAACAAATACCAAAAGCTACTACTATCACTGAATGACCAGATATTGTTGTCAATCATTTATCACTAGTGGTGGAATTCTTCTTATCCTTAGCCTTGAGTCCCTTGGCTATTCCCCGTTGGATTTTCTTCTGGGCTTCTTGGCTAGCTTGTGATCCAATTCCTTTTCAGCCACCTTACAAAAAGATGAAGTCAAATTCTTAATCAGCTTGTTTTGAAGTTCAGGTGGATTGGCATGACAAGGCAGGCAGTTTATATTAGAGCAGGGATTATATTTCAATCAATCATTATTAATCTCTATCCTTTCACTCCTCTTACCTTAGATTCCACCAAATCTACCTTGCTCCTCCTTTTCTTGGACCCGACATATTTTTGGGACAGATCAGTCATTTTAGAATTTTCCTGGTTCTCAAAATAAGTAGAGATATTAGGTTCCACATTTTCAGAATGTATCATTTTCTCCGCAGTTTAGCAAGCAAGGGCCCGAGATGCAATGCATTTATCAAGAATGAAGAAAGTATATGAATCTTCAAAATTTTCATTTTCGGTGATTATGGCCCAAAGAGGAGATTGCATTAATTTTCTGTCCCAAACAAACTGATGAGGGGACATAAGAATATTAATGATAAAATGGAACCAATTTACAGGAACCTCAACCTCCAGATGTTGCAATGATCTACTCTTAGTTTCATTATTCCCAGGGGCAAAATGTTGTTTCCAAAGATTCAGACCGTCAGGTGAGATACAAGTATTAGTGGCTTTGGAGGAGAAGGCCTTACTTTAAGGGAGTTATCATCACATATCCCTCAAAAATTAGCAAGGGTTTCATTAAAAAGAGTATATTCAAGAATATCGTGAGAGATCATACCAACAATGTTTTTAGAATCAGGGGAGCTAGGATTTGCACTATATCCAAGGGGTCTCCAAAACTTGTGTTGATCCACTGACATGAACATGGAATCCAGGAGGATATTCAGGAATTGGGTCGGCGTTGTCGATGAATGCATCCTCAGGAGATTTCTCTTGCACGATAGGGGAGTGCTTGCTGGTGTAGATACACCCCTCGTTGGTTACCCCAAGTGCAAGGTGATGATGATGTAGATAGCAACAAATTTCCCTTACGTGGGAACTATAAGGTTTATACAAACAGAAGGATTCAAAGGCTTCAAGTAGGTGGCTAGTAAGCAACGACTCCAGAAACTTGCTGGCCTAGACCTGCACACAAGACACAACTAAGTTTTCACCAACGTGTCAGAGGGGTTGTCAATTGATACGTCCCAAACGTATCTATAATTTTTGCTTGTTCCATGCTTCTTTTGGTGATATTGCTATATGTTTTGATGCACTTTCATATCATTTACAACATATTTGGTACTAAACTATTAACCTAGTGCCCAGTGCCAGTTTCTGTCTATTTTTGTCTGCATTGCAGAAAAAGGTGAAAAATCAAAGTGCTCGGAAAATTCCAGAAAAAATCCCAGAATTCTTTTACGTCGGAAAAATTCAGAAGCCAGAAGGACACCCACATAAGGTCCACTCCTGGCACAGGCGCCCCTAGGGCGTGCCCAGGGGGCTCGCACCCTGGGCTAGTGGGACCTCCCAGATGCCCCCTTTGGCAAATAATTACCTCCGTCTCCGAAAACCCTTGGAGAGGACCCCGTGATGAAGAATACCCTACTATTTCGCTTCCACCGCGATTCCGAGATCGGGATCAGCAAAAGTTCCTGTCCCGACACCCTATCGTAGGGAAGATTGACCTCTGGAGGCTCCTCCATCACCATGATTGCTTCCAGGATGTGTCCTGATCAGTAGCTAGTAGATGTCTTCTCTCCAATCTTGTGCTTTAATGTTTAGCCCTTGTGAGCTGCCTATCATGTTCAAGGCACCTATGTATGATTTCCTGCTTTGATGTCTCGTGTTTGTTAGAATTCGATGGATTATGAGATTATGTTCAGATTTTTGAAAGTAATATATTTGATTTACCTTTATATTTTAGTTCTTTAGTAGTCTTGCATGTTCTCCATTTTCGTTTACTGCTTTGACCAAGTAGTATATTGCATCTCCAAGAGCGAACGTTATGCTAGATTATGGGTTCATGCCTTCCGATGTCTAGGTTGAGTGACATAAACATGAGACTAGAGAATGTGTTGTTGCCATTGGGGGTAAAAAAGCGGTGATTATGACTATGTGTCATAAGGATTGCTTACATTACACATAGAGTGTTAAGGAAGTTGTCCATTGCTTTGGGTTCATCGCTTTAATTAGTTGTGGCTCACAACTTAATACCAGCAAGATGTTCTGGATAGATATCTCAAGGTGGATCATTAGTGAGTAGATGCTAATGAATAAATGATCTACCTGTCTTAGTGTAATGCCCATACAATTGAGCCTTTTACTTTTCTAGTAGCATAATTAGCATTGCGGTGCATTTATAATTCTGTCAATTTCCTAGCTGTAATTTGTTTACCCAACATAGTTGTTTACTGTCTTTTGGGAGAGACACTACTAGTGAGCATCATGGTACCCTAGTCCATCTTCACATTATAGTTTACACCTCCATCATTTACTGTTTTAATTTTCATTTGCGTTGCATTATTATTTTGGGACAATTACATTTCTACCCCTAGTTATATCCCACTCGTATGATTTGCTCCTAGTTTGAAAATCACACCAGTTTTTCCCGAGCCACTTTGCTTTTCTTATGTTTTTCCCTTTGACCGTTTGACTGTAACTTTGAAAACTTCAGAGTATATTCATACTAACTTGGAAAAATGAAAATAAGATATCAAACTGTTCAGAAAAACATCACCTATATGTCCATGTCATTTGCAATTATGAAAAAAGTGTTGTAAAGTCCACATCTCAGTTCGAGCTCATATGATCTTTGCATACATATGAAAATCATAAAAATTCAAAAAAAATTATCTTAATTATTTTTCTTGTAAGCATTGACAAATATTTTGTGTTCTTGCAAAGTTTCAACATGGAATAAGATTCATGAAAGTCCTGAAAAAAAGACAAATTCAACACTCTGAAACAATTAATTTTGGGGTGTTGAATTTGTCTTTTTTGTCACGACTTTCATGAATGTTATTTCATGATGAAACTTTGCAAGAACTCAACTCATTTGTCAATGTTTACAGAAAAAATAATTAAGATTTTTTTATTTTTTTCAATTTTTCTATTCATGCTAAGATCATACGAGCTCGAACCAAGATGGACACTTTTACAACACTTTTTCATGATTGAAAATGACATGGACATAGAGGTGATGTTCTTCTGGACATTTTGATATCTCATTTGCATTTTTCCGAGTGAGCATGACTCTGCTTTGGAGTTTACAAAGTTATGGTCAAACGGTGAAAGGGCAAAAGTATAAGAAAAGCAAAATGGCTTGGGAAGAACTGGAGAGTTTTTGAAACTAGAGGAAAATCAGACGAGTGGGACATAACTAGGGGTACAAATGTAATTGTCCCCATTATTTTCCCTTTGTGTTTTATCCTTTGTAAACAACAAGGCCGGGGAGATTGAAAACCTCTCTTTACTCGTTGGGAGCAAAGTTATTTGTGTCTTGTGTGCAGGTCCAGTCAAGTAAACAACCTTTGGGTGTAAACATCGCCATTGTTGTCTTTCCACATTCTTGTAGTCTTCGGAATCCTACTGGAGACATCACCTTACTCTCTCACGTGTAAGGGAAATTACCGCTATCTACATCTTAACCTTCCACTTGGGGTAGCCAACGAGGAGGTGTTATCTATACCCATCATCAATCCCTCCGTCTTGTCGTTTACAAAGGATTAAAAGCAAGGGAAAATAATATTGCAACTAAAATGATAGTAAAAGTGGTAAATTGCAGTGGTGTAAATGTATAATGAGTATATGGACAAGGGTGTCATGGCGCTCATTAGTGAGATCTCTTTTCATAAAGACGATAAAACTTATGTTGGGTGAACAAAAAATGTCACTAGTAGCATCATCCTCAGGGCCAAGGGGGGTTCACCATCTACCCATGCCATATTCTCATTTTGCACAACATCAAGAAGCTAGTTGATTGCAACATTATGTGGGATATGAGGCTGAAAGGTGCAATGTCCATCATTGTCATCATGCCAATCATCATTTCCACCCAAATTATTTGCATTGTTCTGATGATCCATGTTGAAACCATGGAAAGCATTCTCTTGCCGAGGAATGGGATGTGGATCCACACCTGGAGGGGGCATTGGGTCCTCATCAGTAGGTCCACCACCAAGAACCTCATGCATAAGAGAATCTCAAGAGATCAAGACCAAGTTTGTTCATCAAATTGCCCCCTTTAGACATCTGATGCTTTTGGGAACTTTCTACAAGTCAAGAACATGAACCTTCAAGAGAACTCTTCCCTTCTTAGCTTCGCTTTTCTCCCAACTAATTACTCTGTCAAACATGCAAATCTCCTGAGCAAGTTCATCCGTACTGTAATAGTCAAAGGGCACGCCCAAAAGTAAGAGCCAATAGACCCTATTGAAATTAACTCTTCTCCAATTCTTACCCTCATTGTGCTTGACAAATGTGAGGTGCACCTCACCAAAGGGGTGAGGGCTGTCCAGGATGAAAATGTCTCTGTCTGGCTGAATCTAATAATATATGCTTCACCGAAAGGACATTCCTAATGTCCATAATATCGACATGCTCTATCTCAAATAACTCAACAAGAACATTTCTCACAAAAGGGAAAAATACCTTGGTAGGTCTCAGATGGATAGTGAAAATTGCCCAGTCTTCGTGCTTCCTCTGACGTCGAGGGATGACGACCCCCGAGACACAAGTGCCGCTTTGGGCCTGCAGAATCTGATTGCCTCGGGGGACGAATGGCAGCGGATAATGGGCACATTCGCCAAGGGTGACGAAGGATGGGGTCTGTATTCAGTGGAGCTCGAGCATTAATCCTGAAGGGTCAAATCAGGGATAGAAAAGGTAGGTGTGGAAGACGAGGGGGAAAGTGATGGCCGTGGCTATAAATTTAAGAACATACCATCACTCATTTCCTTAAAAGAGGAATACATTTGGGGGGCTCCACTTTACCAAAGGCCTAAAACCAGTCCTCGGCCACCCTAGGAGCCCAAGAGCAATCAAGGGCCGGGAATGTGGAAAATTACATAAAGGGAAGTAGTAGGCTCGTGAGGCGGGGAAGGGAACAACTTTTGGCCTTATGACCAATCTCTCCACCAATGAGACATGCCAAGTTAAAGTTTGAATCCGCATCATTGTCGTGCTCCGGGTCAACGTCACCTGGGACATTAAACAATCATCAAGTGATGTATTGATGGGCTCATCACGAGCATGAGAAGATTCAAGGGCATTGGATAGGTGTTGGAAGACTGATCATCGTGGATCACACCCTTGGTAACTCCGGTGATCGCCATTGTCACGACACTGATGAAGTACTGTCCATTGCGCATCTTCTTCTCTATAGAAGTTAAGCTCTTCATGAAACCGAAGAGGGACTCCCTCACTCCAAAGGTTGCGCAAAAATTCTGCCAGCATTATAGATTTCGAACCCCATAGACTTAGAAGCCACCGAGAACGCAACAGATCTATCTTTGAGAAGATGAACACAAAAACCTTGTGGATACCCACCAAAGCACACTTGCAAAGCCACGTTGATAGTGTGGATGTACTAATGGAAAGAGGCAAGGAAAATGAAACCATGAACTTGAATTCACGATGGTGAAATCCAGGAGAGAACACAACAGAGCGTCCAAACTTTTGTCGCATCGAAGTTTGGGGAAGTTTGGAAAATCCTACCTCGGCTAAAATTGAGAGCTAAGGGCGCCATCACCAAGAGATAGGATAACACAAGGGCACGGGGAGATGTGGTTACCAGTGTCGGAGTGGGCACCGACAAGAAGGGTGTCCATCGGGGCCGGAGTGGCCACCGACGCAAGATCGCCTTAGGGGTTGCCTAGGATCCGCCTAGGAGAGCTTAATAAGCTTTTGTTTTCTTGTTCCCTCTAGCTATGATGATAATTGTGATAATACTTATGCTATAAAAATAGTGATAATCATCCATATGAAAGTTATCATAATTATGAAGATCAATACTCTCCTACTGAATATTATCATTACAATGTGCAAATTGTTTATAATGTTCAACGTTCACATCATAGATATATTGTTTAATTTTTTCCCACTATTACTAATGCGAAGGATTTTAGTTATGTGGAGAGCAATATAATTCTTGTATGTGTGTCGACCATGAAAATAATTCTTGTATATATATATATATAATTGGTTGTGTTCATGATGTCACTGTAAATTGTTATGATAGAGGGAGACATGGTCATAGATATATTAATAATATCAACTTTCCTAGCTCTCTTTATGTTGAAAGTTGTGAAGTTGCACTTGTTATGCCTTCCTATGCTAGTTAATTCTCACTTCAATGAATTGTTTGCTTATAGGATTCCTATGCATAGGAAGAGGATTTGACTTAAATGTGTTTCATCTATGATCTTTGACGCTCTCTAGTGTGATCCAAAATAATTATGATTCTTGTTTTCTTGTGAGCATATATCAATGCCTAGATAAAGGCATTAAAGAAAATGCTTGTGGGAGCCATCCCATATTTATCCTTTATTTTTTTCAATATTATTTTACCTTATGTAGCAATAGTATTTTGTATATTTTAATAAAGTGTCAAGTATAGCCTTTACCAGGCTCAGTTTGCAAGTTTATAAGTTGTTGTGCTGAAATATAAAGTTTTCCGTAATGTCCATATTTTCCATAGTCAGTTAGAATGTTTGAAATTTTTTAGAATCTTAGAATTTATAAGGTCTCCATTCATGGTAATTTCAAGATGTTTCGATGTTACAGAAGCATCTAAATAAATTACATCTATACAGAATGTCCTGTTTTGACATATTGTTGTTACAATTGCATTCTCTTATGTTTGCTCCTTTATGTTCCTATTTGGGGATAGAGTGTTAAAATGCATAGATATACATCAGATGATGTTTGTTTCAAATTTAGTCGATTTAATAGAGTAGAGGATTCTAAATGTTTGGTGATTTATTCATATTATCCTATCTCACGAGTTATTTCAATATTTTGTGTGGATGAAGTATTGAAGACTCATGTGAGCGACTATGATATGAGGAGAATAAATGAGATAAAATAGCTTAAGCTTGAGTATGTGCAATGCACCCAGGGTAATATTTCAAGAAGTCTCAAGCTCTAAGCTTGTGTATGCCCTCGTAGGCATCTCATTTTCCTTCATCTACAAATATATGTTAGTTTCGATTGGGCTATGTTTTTTTTTCCACATGACATGTGTTATCTTTGGAGTGTATATTCATTTTTTTATTGTTGTTGATCACAATTATTATATCTAAACTTCATGGTTTAGAGAGAGTCTATGCATAGCTACCTATTTACTAATTACTATTTCCTCTTCACTTATATCTTTTGGAGTAGTTTATTATTTATTCATGTGTTTCACTTATATTTTAGAGTAAATTCATGAATGAATTGAATATAATGCACTATAGTTACATATGTGCTGAAAATTAAAGTGCATCCCTCCTTAATTTATCAAAATTTAAGTGAAAGTATGATAGGCCATATCTTTAATCAAACAATGACACAATTAAGTTAAACCCATCATGTTGTGGTGGTAAGTATCTCCTAGTGAAGGACATATGATTGGCTTGGTATATGTTTACGCAGCTTTGACAAATACCAATGTAGTCTTGATGGTATTGAAGTTTGTAGGTTATCATCATGTTTATGTTTTCTCAATAATGTTACTATTTAAGAATGTGTAATTGTGGTTTCTATGATAAATCTTAATCTTGCACTAAATATTTTTCTGAAAACAAATTGCTTTAGTTGGACATGCAAGACATGATAATGAATCATTATTTATGCACATTACATATAAGTAATGTCATGGACCCTCCAATATTGCATGATTTGATCTAAACCTTTGCAAGCCCAAAACTATGTACTAAGCGGGAGTGTTGCTTGTAGATCCATAACCCTGAAACCCAGTGTATTTCCACAAGTGTCCACTATAGCTACCTATTGGTTGATAAAGTCCTTCCAATTAAGTTGTCATTGGCGCATACACTACGCTTGTGACCCTGCTAAGTGTGAGTTTTTATTGAAAGTGAATTACAACTTTATACGAACTTGTGATGGGGCATTAAACCATAAAAATAGAAGGAAATGGGGAACCATAACAAAAGGAAATTTAAACTTAGGTTCTTTCCCATTAAACTCTTATGAAACTCAACCCAAAAGTGCATGACAACATTTGCTCCCCTCCGCGAAGGGTCTATCTTTTTTTTAACTTTTAGTGTTGACTGTTGAGTCAGTTTCATTTTCTAGCCCCTTTATACTCCACTTGTTAAACATCGCATGTTGGGCAAAGATCTAGGCACATATATCCAGTTAAAACGGTGTATCATGAGTTGTTATTGTATACATTATCCCTAAGATGAACAAGTTAGAGCATCTCCAAGAGCCTTTGCATATTTGGCTAGGATTTGAAAAAAAACTGAAAATATAGCAATTTTGGTCAAAAACGTTGCTCCAACAGCCTTTGTATAAGTGGTCCCCACCCCAATTTTTTTTACAAAGCTAGCTAAATTTGCACCCACACTTGGTATATTTGCAAAGTGAGAGAGCACTTTGTATACTCTGGAAACCACGCGCGGGACGTTTCTTGGCCGCATATGCGACCTCGACGCCGCTGTCTCCGCCCGCCGCAGTGTCCATGGAGGCCACGGGCGACCTCCACTGCGCACCTGAAGCCGCCGCCAACCCTCTTCCTCACGTTCCCGCTGTTGGGAATGTGCCCTAGAGGAAAATAAAATATGTTTTATCGAGCATATTCCATTAGTTCATAATACGTTTGATACTATACTATAACTGTATTAAGAGGAAACATTAATACAGGTGTGGTATACAGACAACCAGGTCCCTAGTAAACCCTAGTATACTAGTCCATTGGGCGATTGATGATCAAGGTTTCCTGATCATGAGACAATGGCGTCTGTTGACGATGGAGTCGTATCATTGGATAAAGATATGATGGACATACACCCACCAGAAGTGTTGCGATGTGATCAAGTCACATAGTTCGACATTGCGATAACTATAACGTAGTGACCAGATCCTTAGACCGTAATGATCATACGTAATTACTGTCTATTAGGATGCTTTGATTTGTATCCCACCGCCTTACTGAAATATGCTGGCTATAACGATGCACTTTGGGTATTCCGAAATAGATGGTTGATGAGTATGCAAATAGATCAAAGCGGGATTTGTCCATCCGTGTGACGAATAGGTACTCTGGGCCCACTCGGTGATGTTACATCATAAAGTTTGCAAACGTGTGACTAGGTCACGGAGTTGTAATATCATGGGAACGAGTAAACTTGTTTGTTGATAACGAGGACGAACTAGGTATATTGGATACCGATGATCAAACCTCGGACAAGCAAAGTACCATAGGACAAAGGGAACAGGCACACGGTTAACGGATCCAACAGCGATTGAAGTTCATTCGATGGAAGCGCAGGGGCTATCAAGGATTGTAACCAGGTCCAATTGATTAGTCATTGATCAATGAGAATTGTCTCGATCATGTTTGCTGTTTCCCGGACCATAGGGTGTTACACTTAAGGGTACTCGACGCAGTAAGGATTGATTCGGGATCACCGGAGAAATTGGAGAGAACACCGGAATTGCTCCGGTGATGACCGGAATTGTTCCGATGAAGACCGGAAGTTGTTCCGGGTATTTTGAAAGGTTCAAAATATATTTAATAATGTTTAATTAATGTTTTATTATTTAATTATCTCAATTAAATATTAAAATATAATTAAATATAATTAAAAATGAATTAAAAGGCATATGGGCCTCATAGGGCCCATTAGGGGGAGAGGGAGTCCTCCCCCATGGACCATGGCGCCATAGAGGGGCCCACCCCCTTTATTCATGGCGCACCCCCCTCCCCTTGGTATTAGTCCCACCCCGGAAATGGAGGGGGGGTGGCACCCCTCCTTGGCCTATATAAGGAGGGGTAGAGGTGCCCTTTTAAGCATGATATTTTTGAGATAAGTTCTCAGCTCTCTCTCCCTCCTTTCTCCTTCCTCGAGTGGACTCCCCTTGTTTGGAGTCTACACTTGGTTGGGGATTTCTCCACTATACGCACGCCGTCGTGCTGCTGGAATCGGGATCCGAATCCATCTTCTTTCCGCTGCTCTACTGGTTCGGAGCCCGGAGGGATGTCGGGTATACTGTATGTGTATAATCCCGCGAGGCACTACACTTGTGGTGCTACTTCATCGTCATGGTCATATCGCGAGGTCTTCATCGACAACGTTCCGACGGGGACGTAATCCCGTCATCGGTCAACAAGGATCGGGTGGTTGCAGGAGTCATCGTGGATTGCCGGTACGACTACACTAACCACGTTCATGCGGGAACGTTTCCCGCTTAACGGACTACATACTGGTAAGTGATCTATTTCTGTCTGTTACTTGCATCAGCATAGCATAGGTCTTGGGTATGGGTCTCGTAGGTTATGAAAAAATTTGTGTTTTCTGCCCCGAACCCCAACAGTGGTATCATGAGCAAGGCTATGCGTAGATGAATTGTACGGATAGAACACATCTAGTATGTGGGCATCAATTCTCCAATTGTTACCCTCTCACGTGTACTCATTTAGCGTTGCGGCAATGTTTGATGAAGCGGCCCCCGACCGACCTTACGCGTTTACGCGAGACTGGTTCCACGCTTGACATATGGCTTGTACCATATAAAGTGGCTGGGGGGTGTCTGTCTCTCTGCATTAGCGATGCGAAGATGTTTGCAACGGAGGGCCCCGACAGGGGTGTAATAGAGACAATTGCGGGATTGGTGTTGTGGCTTGTTTTCGTAGGACAGAAACGGTTCTTTTCTCGAAACCCCTACCAGCCACGTAAAACTTGCAAAAGATAAAGTAGAAAGGCGTTTTAACTTTAATTTGCATGAAGAGGGATCATAGGTTGTATGATTTACAGTTTTACTTCCTGTTTTGCTAATATGTTAGATATACGACGGTAGCATAATAGGATGATCCCTCACTAAAACCAACATAGTGTCCTTACCCTAGTGAGCACCACCTGGAAAGTTCTACATTATGGAGGCACCACGTGTCACACGTGTGTCAAACATTTTTTCGTTCACATGAGGTGGGTGTAGCAAGCCTGGCATATGTATATGATATGGCCTTGCATGACACAGCAACAAATCACATAGGGTGTGGTGGCGAGCCTGGAATATGTATATGATATGGCCTCGGGACACAAGAGACCGAAAGGTCGAGCATGAGTCACATGGATGATGTGATTGGCATGAGGGCCTACCTTGAAAAACATACTGATGGCCGTGACGATCGGGGGAGGTATGGTGTTCAAGGATCGTGTAATCACTTAGAATAAACTATGAGGGATGTTTGTCTGAGTGGGAGTTCCAGAATTGTTTTTGAAACATGAACTCCATATTATGAACTTAATCTTCATGTCTTAGGAAATATCATTGTAGATAACGTCATACCAATGTTTAGAACTATGGCTCTTTTAGTATGATAGAACTTAAGGTAAATGGGTCTTACTTCATTGATGTGTACCAACACCATTAGAGACATACTCATTAGTAATGACTTGCTAAACATAATACGAAGAACTGCTAGGAGATACACCTGACAACTCCGTAATCAAGGAAGATGATGATGAGTATCGCACTCACCGTCACTTATGAATGACTGTCCAATACACCATAATTCATTCTATGGAATTTGAATTGTGAATGCATGTTAACCAACACGTATGACGTGCTAGGTGAACTTGAAAGCACTTGGTCACAAATCAGAGTAATGGAATATGAGTATATGGACGGGGTTTCTTTCAACTATGGTGGAAGGAGCAACCTGCTGAGAAATTCACTTGGAAAATGTATAAGATACATGGAACACCTTGTGTGTAACTTGGACTACTGAATGACTGGTTACTTTGCGATAACTGGGGAGTTGCATCCGCTTCCTCCCAGTTACAAAGACCATGTCTGGACTATGTCATGAAGGAGAATCGTTCACCTGTCATGAGGTCATGGTTAAAGTTAAGAACTTTAAGAGTAGAACCAATGCAGGAATGGTCATTGACGGAGAATGTATATTTGATATACGAGTTATAAATGTCTTTCCCACGAAACACTAATTGCGGTTGATTAAGTATTCGATTCTTGAACTTACTGCTTGAGAGTGGCTTGGAAGGGATGAGGTGACAATGTGTGCTGACGGCAATCAAGATAGTTGATGGTCGACAACACTCTCCCTCTACATCTATCATTTGATTAATATATGAATAAATTTTATGATCGTTTGAATGAGGACTTTATTAGTGTGTCTTGCATCTCGCGAAGACAATTATTCATATTAGTGAGAAACAAGTCAGTTGTTCTCCTTTTATGAATGATATCTATTATGGTCACATTACGATTATGAATGAGTTATTCTTATATTGATGATAGTTGTTTGATCATTTATAATAAATATTGTAAAGCCAAGAAATATCCAGGCTTGATAATGACACTACAGTTTAAGTCATGAATGGTATGATGATGTCTTAAGATACTTGATCTTTTGACACATACAAACCATGCCTTTTAGGTGAGATGACTAAAACCTCGCATTCTGGTAAACGGAATGTGTACTGATTATTGAGTATCATACATTGTGATGTATCGTATGTCAGCATGTGGTGAATTTAATTATTTCGTGAACTTCGTATGTGGACTTAGATGAATATTTGTATTCACTAATGAAACATGAGTCTGAAATAATTTGATATGATCAAAAAGGGATTTCAGAGTAAAGATGGATATTAAATTAACAAGAAAGATAAGTCTCTACGATTTTATCAAAGTGACAAATGTTTTGAGTTAGTCTTGGGCATAAAGACTTGTGTGAAAGTTGTTCCACAAATTGCAATGTCTTGAGACACTTCAATATGATTGACGTGCCTGAACATTGTGATCATATTCTATCAAAAAGTGTATGGTCTAAGTTATCTCTTACCAAGTTACGTTATTATTGTTTAGAGTTATTAATTTAATATGCAAACACTCACTTCAGCATAGGGAACCATCTGAGTTCGTGGAAACCAACACTATATATGTCATGGTGTGTTGTGGTTTCTAGGAAGCTTGATTTATGTAAGATAAATTATCTTTGTAGTGTATCCTTAGACAACTATGGATGCATCTTCCACAACTAGAACCAAAAGTAGCAAAACTTGTATTGCTATGTTTGGTGTTTGTCAAGAATTGTTCTTGATAAATGTGGTAATGTAAGAAAAGTGAAAGTTCAAGCAAGGTAATTGACCTTGCCACAAAATGTCAGAGTAGTGCAACGGAATATGTTCTGGAAGCAAAGCTCTACAATAAGAGGAGAAACTAATGATAATGATCATGATCTTCTGATGGGAGCTTTTACTGAGAAAGGTAGGATTCAAGAATATATATTTTCCCCTGGTGCAAAATGATATTCATGATTCACTTGTCATGTTAATGGAACAAGACATTCCTACGAACTACAAAGAAGCGATGGTGGACCTAAGTACGAGATATGACTACGAGTCATGAAATCCTATGTTGAGTTACATTTAAGATTGCTTGAATCTTATCAAGTAAGGAGGTTACTTAATATTCACAATAACTTCAGAGTTATGAGGAATAAATGTGAACATCAAAGGGACGTCAAGATTGGTTTGTCACAAAGATTGTTTCTGACAAATTCAATGGGTTGACTACAATGTGTAGCAATGCTTGAGTCAAAGGGATATTCACTACAATTGATCCAGGATTGTTATCAATACCGTGACTTCCTCAAATCCTGTATTTGAAGAAGTGTTGTAATTGGTACAACAAGAAGGTTTTGGAAAAACATATGGATACTAGTGTCTCGTAAACTGAATTCTCATTTTGATGGATGATCAAAAGGATTTTGGACTTAACCAAAATATCGAGGAAACATGCATTTGCATGAAACTGAGTGGGAGCTGAATAGTTTCCTGAAACTTAATATGTAGACGACATATTTTGAGTGGGAACTATGGGAGTATTATCCTAGACTTATATGTAAATGACATATTTGAGTGGGAGCCATGTGGTTAGTATCCTGAACTTAATATGTGTCTGACATATCTAAGTGGGAGCCATGTGGATGTTATCCTTGTCTTATATGTGCCCGACATATTTGAGTGGGAGCAATATGAGTGTTATCCTATAACTTAATATGTGCATGACATATTTGAGTGGGAGCATGATAACATTCTCATATATGGATAACATATTATGAATGGTGCAGTTGGTGTTAATGATTATTTGAATCTTTCATAAATGAAGTTGAATAAGTATTAAGCATTGAAGATCTATTAAGATAGATATGTGTTTAATAACATTGAGTCGTAATACTTTCCTGGACAAGATTCTGAAGGAGTTCAGAATGGGACAAGTCAAGAAGTGGTCCTTACTTGTATATCCAAGAGAAGTGTTGAGTTAATCTCAGTACAAGAACAATGTTTAATGGTTAATGAAAGAAATGGATGTGTTGGATCCTCTATGCCTTTGTCATAGATTCTTTCATATAAAACCAGAGTTATGTACTCGACGTAATGTGACCCAAGTTCTTAGTAGTAAGAACATGTTGTGATATGATTTATGAGTAAACCGTTGAACAAAGAGTTAAGTTTATCCTTCAGTGTCTGAAGAGAACTGAGGATACATCTCAAATTTGTAAAGGATAGTGGACTTGACCATAAATGTTATGATGGTTCAAGTTTTGACACTAACCTAGAAAATTGAGATATCATACTAATGAATGCCTAAGTTGAAAGAAACATGGTTAGACATCAAAGTTGCATACAATGCACTAAGGATTGAATCTACATTGATGTGGCTGCTTTAGAAGTAGCAGGAGTTATATTATGGCTTAAGAAGTTCGACTTCTGATTGAGTGAGTTTCAAGTGTGCATGACTATGGGAAAGTCCGCGTGACCCACCGGATGTCATTGCTATGACACAGCAAACGCAGTCTCACTTCACCGCCAAATATGTATACCTCATCATTATAGTGGATAATGAAGGAATGTCAAATTAGGTGACATTATGATTTGCAAAAGTACATACGGTTCTGAATGGTACCCACACCGTTGATACAACCTCTTCCACGGGCAAGCATGATCAATAAGGAGTTATGATCCAGAGAAAATGCAACTAGATTATTTGTACTCTAGTGCAAGTGGGAGACTGTTGGGAATGTGCCCTAGAGGAAAATAAAATATGTTTTATCGAGCATATTCCATTAGTTCATAATACGTTTGATACTATGCTATAACTGTATTAAGCGGAAACATTAATACAGGTGTGGTATACAGACAATCAGGTCCCTAGTAAACCCTAGTATACTAGTCCATTGGGCGATTGATGATCAAGGTTTCCTGATCATGAGACAATGGCGTCTGTTGACAATGGAGTCGTATCATTGGATAATGATATGATGGACATACACCCACCAGAAGTGTTGCGATGTGATCAAGTCACATAGTTTGACATTGCGATAACTATAATGTAGTGACCAGATCCTTAGACCGTAATGATCATACGTAATTACTGTCTATTAGGATGCTTTGATCTGTATCCCACCGCCTGACTGAAATATGCTGGCTATAACGGTGCACTTTGGGTATTCCGAAATAGATGGTTGATGAGTATGCAAATAGATCAAAGCAGGATTTTTCCATCCGTGTGACGGATAGGTACTCTGGGCCCACTCGGTGATGTTACATCATAAAGTTTGCAAACGTGTGACTAGGTCACGGAGTTGTAATATCACGGGAACGAGTAAACTTGTTTGTTGAGAACGAGGACGAACTAGGTATATTGGATACCGATGATCAAACCTCGGACAAGAAAAGTACCATAGGACAAAGGGAACAGGCACACGGTTAACGGATCCAACAGCGATTGAAGTTCATTCGATGGAAGCGCAGGGGCTATCAACGATTGTAACCAGGTCCAATTGATTAGTCATTGATCAATGAGAATTGTCTCGATCATGTCTGCTGTTTCCCGAACCGTAGGGTGTTACACTTAAGGGTACTCGACGCAGTAAGGATTGATTCGGGATCACCGGAGAAATTGGAGAGAACACCGGAATTGTTTCGGTGATGACCGAAATTGCTCCGATGAAGGCCGGAAGTTGTTCGGGGTATTTTGAAAGGTTCAAAATATATATAATAATGTTTAATTAATGTTTTATTATTTAATTAGCTCAATTAAATATTAAAATATATTTAAATATAATTAAAAATGAATTAAAAGGCATATGGGCCTCATAGGGCCCATTAGGGGGAGAGGGAGTCCTCCCCCATGGGCCATGGCGCCATAGAGGGGCCCACCCCCTTTATTCATGGCGCACCCCCCTCCCCTTGGTATTAGTCCCACCCCGGAAATGGAGGGGGGGTGGCACCCCTCCTTGGCCTATATAAGGAGGGGTAGAGGTGCCCTTTTAATCATGATATTTTTGAGATAAGTTCTCATCTCTCTCTCCCTCCTTTCTCCTTCCTTGAGTGGACTCCCCTTGTTTGGAGTCTACACTTGGTTGGGGATTTCTCCACTATATGCACGCCGTCGTGCTGCTGGAATCGGGATCCGAATCCATCTTCTTTCCGCTGCTCTACTGGTTCGGAGCCCGGAGGGATGTCGGGTATACTGTATGTGTATAATCCCGCGAGGCACTACACTTGTGGTGCTACTTCATCGTCGTGGTCGTATCGCGAGGTCTTCATCGACAACGTTCCGACGGGGACGTAATCCCGTCATCGGTCAACAAGGATCGGCTGGCTGCAAGAGTCATCGTGGATCTGCGCGGCATCGGGGATTGCCGGTACGACTACACCAACCACGTTCATGCGGGAACGTTTCCCGCTTAACGGACTACATACTGGTATGTGATCTATTTCTGTCCGTTACTTGCATCAGCATAGCATAGGTCTTGGGTATGGGTCTCGTAGGTTATGAAAAATTTGTGTTTTCTGCCCCGAACCCCAACACCCGCTGCGGTCCCGGCCAAGCCCAAGGCCCAACAGTGCCTAGGGTTGGCGCCGCCGCTGAGCTTCTGCCACGGTCGCCGTCCCCAGCGCCCCCAATGGGGCCGTCACCGCCGCGCCCTTCTCCGTCTACTCCTCCACCGGCCCCTCCACTCACAAGCATAGGCCGACGCCCGCTGAATCGATATCGCCCCGCCCGCGCAGTCTTTGCCCGATTCGGCTCGGAGGAGGCCGACACCGGAGAAGTTCAGCGCTGCCCCAGGTCCTCGCGGACGTCCCTCTCTGACGGGGATCAACCCCGGCAAATCCCATGGTTAGGGACCCTGGGTTAATCATGAGAGGCACAGGTTGTACGATAGCTCGTCGGCAAACAGGAAGGCTCGCTCCTGCTCGATATTATTGATGGGGGAGATGCGATTACAGTGGATGCCAAGGCTGGAGCGCTCAAGGCTAGGGTTACAGGTGATATTAGGCCTCTTTGGCGTCGCCCCTCCTAGCCCTTATATACCGGGCTAGGTCTCGAGGAATTCATCTACGTTTACAGGTAGGCTTTCCTAACCCTAGCTTGCTCCGTACGGCAGGTCTTCGCACCTTCCTTGTGAGTCGTGGACTCCTACGTCAGTGCCAACTAGCGGGCCGAGGCTGTATCTTCATGGGCCTTCTGTCTTCATGGACACCAGGTAGGCTTATCCGTAGGAGTCATGGGGTCACCCCCTCGTCAGTAGCCCCCGAGTGCTTGGGGGACTCGAAGAGTCGCGCAGGGACTCGAGTACATTCATTTGTCGGTTATTGGTATGCGCGGTTCATCCGCGGGTCGTTGGCAGTCTGGTGGCCATGACAAAACCTGTTTCGAGGGATGCTAAGCTGAAAGGGCCCAAGGAGTCGACGTGTCGAGCCTTGGTCAATTGCACTAGGGAAAATACCACAGTACCCCAATCAAACCCACGTCCCTCGACGTGAGCTTGGAACACTGGTGTCGAGAAAAAGTCCGGCCGCTTCAGGTCTTACGGTGTTCATTTGCCGCCAGTAATGTGCATAGCCTAAGGCACGTCCGCCCGGCTTTTTCTATCATGCGCAGCGCATGGAAAAGGTTGGGAGTGTAATCGCTCTTCGGCAAGTCCCATCCCGGCCGTACTTCGCAGCGGGGTCTTACCTACACGCTAATATTGCGTGGCATCTGGGCACAGTGTATCGTGTTCCAGGAATGTGTGTTTTTGAGGCGCGGAGCCTTATAGAATTGCACCCGCTTGGAACAAAACATCAAGCAAGCTGTTCACTCATTCAACCGAGGAGCTTGTTTCGAGTGCTCAGTCAGGGGGTTTTTCGCGAGTAATCACTCGAATGCCGTTTCGGCTCTTGAGGTGAGGGAGCACCTGAGACTCTTAGCGCCGTATGGTCTTGGCGAATGCATGTTTGTCTTTGCGTCGGGTTGAGGGAGCACCTGAGACTCTTCGTGAGTGCGAGTGGTCACTCGAGCACTTTGCTGACCTTTAGGTGAGGGATCACCCGGGACTCTTATGATGTACTCTCCCGATGGGAGTAAGATGTTTTTTCTCCATCGGGAAAAAGATATGAAAGATAGAATCTCAAGGCCTTGATGGCGTACTCAGTATGCCTTGCTGTGATATGACGTTGGCGTGGTCTTCTGCAATTTTTTGACCGCTGCGGCCTGTCGTGGGAAATGACTTGGCGCTGTCCCGCCGAAATTTTCGCGCTGCGCGATCATGGTCCTCTTTTTGCGCGCGTAGTGGGCGGTGTTGTTATTGCGCTGGTTGGATTTTCCATACTTTTCTCCTCTGTATGGGGTCGTGCCACGTTTTACTAGGAAAAAAGGTTGCATGGTGGACCTTCTTGCTAGGATCTTGAGTTAAATACCATGTGGCTGGGTAAATTGTAGGTTTTACCCAGCCATTGCCTTCCTCCTCTTTCTCTGCTTCCTTCGTGTTCCCGAGCCTTCGTCTTTTCTCTTCTGCGTGCTGCTGTGAGATCTATGTCCAAGCGCTCCCGTGCTACTGTCGAGTCGGCCAAGATGTCCGGCAAGTGGGAGCGGTCCACGTTCGGGGCTGGAGATCTGGATGTGCTGGTTGCTGATGGCATGGTGGTGGCGGGCGATGTCCGTCTTCCTGGTGATGAGTCGATTCCAGCGCCGGCGGCGGACGAGCGGGTATGCTTCTAGGCTTTCTTCCACCGTGGGTTTGCTCTTCCGCTGCATCCTTTCGTTCGGGGCTTCCTGTATTCCTATCGGCTCCAGTTGCATGACCTGACTCCCAATGGGATTTTGCACATTGCGTGTTTCATCACTCTTTGCGAGGCCTTCCTGGGGATTTACCCCCATTTGGGACTTTGGAGGCGCCTTTTTAATGTAAAAAGGACGAACTCTGAGTACGTCGTGGGTCGAGTGGGTATCTCCATTGTGGATAAACATTCATATTTTGACTTGGAGAAGATCGATTCCGTTAGTGGCTGGCGAAGAGGCTGGTTTTATCTGAAGGATCGATGCGTTGTTGGTCAGCAATTTGGTCTTGCTTCTTTCAATCCGGGCACACGGGTGGTCAGACAGCCTTCATGGTTTCATTCTTTGACCGAGGTGGAGTCGTCCGAGCTGACTCCATTTTTGGAGAGGATTTCTGTGTTGAAGGATAACTTGACTGGTGGTCAGCTTATCTCTGTTTTTGTGGGGAGGGGAGTTCAACCGTTGCAGCATCGAGCTCGCCCTATGTGGCAGTACGAGGGACTCGGTGACTCAACGAGATGCTCTCCTGAAGAGCTAGAACATGATGCCTTGCTGGCTCGTATCCAGCATGTGACCAAGTGCTCGAGTATTTCCGAGATGCGCCTTGTCCTTCCATATGCTTCTGATGATTCTCCGCCACCGGTTGGTGCCCGTGTTCATTCATTTGTTTGGGCGAGTACCTAGTTTTGTTTTGTTGTTGACATTACTTGCCTTGCAGGGCCATGCTCCGGTGCCGTGTAATCCTCCGCAGCCGGAGGATGCCGATATTCGTGAAGAGCCTGATGCTTCTGCAGCTGATAATGCTGCGCCGGCTGTTGATGCTGAGATTGTGCTAGTGGAGACTGGAGATAGTGAGGACTCGAGTCCCTTTCGTGTGAAGCGGTCGCGTCCCTTGGATGCTGAAGATCATGCTGCGTTAGGTGATGATGTCCCGCCTGCTGCTCCTTTTGCTGGGCCTTCCCCTTCGGCTGTTGCTCCGGCCCCTCCTCCCAAGAGGGTCAGGCTTGGGAGGCTGGGGCTTCCTCGTGTTGCGCGTGTCGGGTAAGAGTCTGCTGGATTTGTGCCCGTTCCTTTTTCCTTGTTCTTGCGTCTGACAATGCTTATTTTGTAGTGCTGCGCCTGCTCTGGCTGCTTCGTGCACCAGCGCAGCTGCTACTGATCTGAAGTCGACGAGTTCTGGGCGGCCGCCAAACATCTCGAGGACCTCTCGGTTGCCGCTGGTCAATCTGGGCCGACGGCGACTCCTGTCGTTTCGGCTGCGGGTGTAGTTCCTGTTGTGCCTTCTTCTGAGGCGCCTGGTGCTATTGCTCCTGAGCCCAAGCCGATTGAACTTGGGTCTCCGTACTTTGGCCGTCTTGATGTGGCGATTGAAGACAAGGCCCCTGTTTTCGACCATGTCTCCAAGCTGGTAAGATGATTCGTGTATGTGTTACTTTATCATCGGGGGCACGGCAGTGCTCCCGATGGGAGTAGCCCTCGAGGCTAGAAGTAACTGTTTGCAGTTGCTTGTAGTCTTGTCTTTTCCTTAACACCTGATTGCCTGGTATTTGTAGCCTGTTTTCCAACACTGTGAGAGTTCGATGATTGATGCTGAGCGTTGGCAACGGACCCACGATTCTTCCCAGGATGCCTTGTCTGCTATGGATGGTGAGTTTTTTGTTTTTGCGTTGCTGAGCTTTGGGCGCTTCGTCTTTTTTTCTGAGTGATGTCTTGCCTTGTAGATCGTCGCCGGGTAACCGAGAAGCAAGCCGAGAAGGCGGAAAAGACGGTTTCCGTTCTCAAGGCTGCCTTGGCTTCCAAGGAGGCGGAGTTGCACGGTCAACATGAGGATCTGGTTCGCCTTCGCCTGGCTGAGGACGCGCGTGCGCGAGTGGAAGCAGTCGAGGGAAAACGTCTTTGCTCTTTGGCGGACTCGCTTGTGTGTAAGTTTTGGTATTCAACCATTGGTCTTGTTGTTCCTACTGTCTTCCCCTGGTGACGTTTCTTTGCTTGGTGCAGCTGATGTAGGTGCGAAGCCGGTGGAGACTGCTGCGTCAGGGTCTGGAATTCTCCAAGGTGTTGTGGATGCTGTTGCAGAGGCTGTTTCGGTGGTCGGGGACGTCTGCGCCCGAGCTTCCAATCTTGTGGGGCTTGCGCACGAGCACCTTATGCCGGAGGGTTCAAAGGTGCCAGATGGCCTGGGCGCTCGGGTGGCTGCATTCGGTCCCGATGGGAGACGTATGGTGGAGCTGGTTGCAGAGAGCGTGGTGAGTGGTTCTTCCACGACCCTTGTCGTCCTTATAGGGCATGGGGTTTCCTTTGATGATTCCTTGGTTGAGACCATCCCGGACTATTCTGATGAGCAGGACAACCGAGCCGACAAGCTGGCTCGTCGCCTGCAACAGGTTGTGGATGCTCAGTGTCCCCCTGTCGTAGGTGAGGGGGAGGCATAGTAGTGTTGCGTTGCTTTGAAACTTTGTCTGTAATTCGTGACTCCGTTGTGATGGTTGATCTTTTGCTACCTTTATCTTAGTGACTGCTTAGCTGTTCCTCTTGCTGTTTTTGATTTCTTTGTTTTGTTCATCTTGCGGTAGGCCACTCCGGGCGTTCTTCGTCCGTGGAGTTCGCTGAAGGATGACGCTCGCGAGGGTGCGTACGGGTCCGTTTGCTTGCGGCTGAAAGACGCTGAGCGTGAGATTGTTCGACTGAAGGGGTCCGTAGCCGTTCAGCGTACTCGTCGCGAGCGTGCCGAGGCCGTGGTTGAGAGCCTTGTTTCGTGGGTGGTGAAGTTGTCCGACCTATTGCGGGGTGAGTCTTGCCTCTGCTTGGTTGCTTGATTCCGCTTAGTGGGTTTTGCCGTCTCTGTCTTGATCGTAGTTCTTGACTTTCGAAGTGCTGGCAGGGCGAACTCGAGATGAAGAGAGGGCCGTTCAGTCGGAGATGTCGCGGCTTGATGATTCTAGTGTGCAGGCGAGCAATCTCTTTTGGGCAGATGGGGCTCGTGCTCGAGCGTTTGCTTTGCTTCGTCTCCGAGTTGAACGGGTACCGGATGCTCTCAAATACTGCAAGCGGGTATTGGGTGGTATCCATGCTGAGTTCTATCCGTTGGAGGTGGTTCCTTCGTCCCTTGAGAGGCTCTGTCGCATATTTTCTCTGCCTGCCGAGTTACGTCGAGTGATGGATCATCAGATTCGTGCTGGAGCCCGAGCTGCTTTGGGCTTGGTCCATAGTCATTGGTCAGGGGTTGATTTTGCTCAGGTGGTGGCGGGTCCTCCAGGCGGTAGGGGTCATCCGATGAACGAGCACTATATGGATGTAGATAAACCTGCGCGCCAGGTTGTGAGGCGAGTTTGTGAAGAGAACGACCGCCATCTGGGTGCACTTATTAAGGCGAAGTTGGAGCCAAAAAATTAGGTGCTTCCCTTCGTTGTGTATGCTTCTTCTTGGTGGTGTATATTCCATTCTGTCTTGTTCGCGTCGCGGGGGGTCGTCTGCGTTGTAATTGCGGGGGACGTTGCCGCGGATTGCCCCTGAGTGTAAAGTTTTTTATGTGTCGCGGTTGCGAAGGACGCCTCGGGGGGTGGCAGTTTCGGCGAACCCCCGAGTGCCAAGTTTTGATGTGCCGCGGTTGCGGAGGACGACTCGGGGGGTGGCTGCTTCGGCGAGCCCCTGAGTGGCAAGTTTAATGTGCCGCGGTTGCGGAGGACGACTCGGGGGGTGGCTGCTTCGGTGAGCCCCCGAGTGCCAAGTTTAATGTGCCGCGGTTGCGGAGGACGACTCGGGGGGTGGCTGCATCGGCGAACCCCCGAGTGCCACGTTTAATGTGCCGCGGTTGCGGAGGACGACTCGGGGGGTGGCTGCATCGGCGAGCCCCCGAGTGCCACGTTTAATGTGCCGCGGTTGCGGAGGACGACTCGGGGGGTGGCTGCATCGGCGAGCCCCCGAGTGCCACGTTTAATGTGCCGCGGTTGCGGAGGACGACTCGGGGGGTGGCTGCTTCGGCGAGCCCCCGAGTGCCAAGTTTAATGTGCCGCGGTTGCGGAGGACGACTGGGGGGTGGCTGCATCGGCGAACCCCCGAGTGCCACGTTTAATGTGCCGCGGTTGCGGAGGACGACTCGGGGGGTGGCTGCATCGGCGATCCCCCGAGTGCCACGTTTAATGTAGCGCGGTTGCGGAGGACGACTCGGGGGGTGGCTGCATCGGCGAGCCCCCGAGTGCCACGTTTAATGTGTCACGGTTGCGGAGGACGAATCGGGGGGTGGCTGCATCGGCGAGCCCCCGAGTGCCACGTTTAATGTTCCGCGGTTGCGGAGGACGACTCGGGGGGTGGCTGCATCGGCGAGCCCCCGAGTGCCAACAGATTTTGGGGAAAAATATTTATGTAATACTTTTCCTGCTGTCTCTTACAGAGAGTAGGGGGTTCTGTTGAAGACAGATCCCTTTTGTCGGGACCGGGGGTTAGCGTATGCAAGTACAGCTAAGACATAGTCATATGGAGAGCCGAGAACCGTACCCACTTGTCTAAGCAGACAAGGCCAAGCACAGAACGTTCTCGGAAAGCATCGTACGTGAGGGGCATCCCATCCAGGCCGGATGATCAACTGAGATGGGTCCTCATCGTCCGCACACAAGTCTAATAATATGGGTGGTGAACTCCCATATTCAAAGACAAGTCGCCTCAACCATACTATCGACTATCTCATAACTCTTACATAGACTTACTCCAGCCCGATCACTTAGTCGGGGTCTAGGGCGGGCTCGATCATACCACAAAGTGTGCACGAGACGGAGTCTCGAACAATCGCATCACGATGCCCCAAGCTGCGCACATCTAAGGGCCACTTGGTGTATGAAAGACCGCCAGCCAGAACACAACTAAGGTCTCGAAAACCCATACAAAGACATGCATGTTATAAACATACACGCAGCACACATGCCTTGTATGAACAGCAGGTACCATTGCAATTCTCTACAAAGTGTACAATTTTATTGATAACTCTTATAGAGTGCAAACAGAGATCACAAACATGTTATCCAACATTACAACACAAACGGAAGCAAATTATGTCTGAGTACAGACAAGTTTAACAAATGGCTTAAGAAGCCTTATTTAAACACATGCCCTCCACGAGGGAACCAGTCGTCTGACTGGGACTAGACTAGTTGGTCTTCAGTCGTCCAGCTCGATGAAGAAGCCACCTTCGGGGTCAGTCGCATCATCTAAAACATAGATTAAGCAAACGTGAGTACAAAGTCGTACTCAGCAAGACTTACATAGGAGCTATACTACTCATGCACATGTATCAAGGTAAAGGGGGTGGGGTTCACTTGCAGAAGTGCCAGCTTTGACTTGGCTAATCCTGAACTACGAGTACCAGACTTTGAGGTAAGAAGCGTACACGAGTCCACTACTTTCTCCAACCAATACACCACTATGGTGCCTTCCTCGACTTCCCCACGAGGAAGCACGCCATAGCACTCACACTTATCTTGGTGTGTTTTAGAAGTATCTGGTTCAAGTTATCTAATAATCAAGCTAAGCTTTCCAAGCAGTCCATAACCGCGGACGCGGCTATTCGAATAGTTTTGTTAACCCTGCAGGGGTGTACCGCTACACACACATGATCATCATTTACCGCCTTTGATCTCGACACCATTCAAGGGGTGCCAGCGAGGATTCTCACCACAACTGTTACCTCATAGCCGATCTAGTCCGAGAAAGCCGCCTACTTGGGTAGGCTACCACTATCGTGAACCCGGCCGGTTTATCGAAGTGGACCCAAGTGATGTGTGCGTGGTGCATAAGCCGGTCTCGGATGAGCCGTTCTCTCACTTAGCATCCAGGCCACAAGCCTACCAGAACTCCGAACTATTGCGACATCTGGACATCGAAAAGGATGAGTTAGTAAGTTGAGAGGGGTCAGTGAGCCTAATGTGTGGTTGTACTCTTCATCTTGGATCACCACACAAGAACTCGTACTAGGGCGGTGTTCAAAGAGACAACCCACCGTGTACTCCTACACAGCCTCTCATCGTTCACCTTGTATTAGGGTAGATTCACCAACACTTTTCTACCAACATCAACATGATCACTACCATCCCGACTCACATCACAGTAACAACATGGTATCATACTAAGCATGCAATAAGCAGTAACATTGCAGGGGCCACATGATATCAAACAACTCCTACATTTGCTAGGATTGTGGTTTGCTTACTACTGTGACAAAATGATAGGTCATGCAAAGGAATGGGTTCATCTATGCGGTAGAAACGAATCATGGTGATCATCCTAAACCATGCATAAGCGAGACATGAGAGGGAAGTGGGATTTTATCGACATGATCAATGGGGGTTTGCTTGCCTTGCTGACGAGGTTCGGGTTCTGGGTCTTCAACGAAGGGGGCAGCCTCCTGCTCCGGTTCCACCTCTACTCGACAAACAACAAGCAAAGTAGCAAAGTAAATACAATGCACAAACACATGATGGAAGTTTGAATCTTGATGTACATGCTTTGATGTGTGAAGCAATTCCATTTAAATGGAGTATATTGCAAATTGAATTGCAAATTCAAACTCCACATTTGAATTCAAAATAACCAAGTTGCATGTGACATTGTTTGATCATTTTGAATAATCTTCAAATGTGTATGACATGCCTCTGATGTGTGGTTGAATTGTAGCATAATTCCAAGGTCCAAGTTGCAATAGCATTTGATTTGAATTTGAAATAATTCCAAATAATACAAATGACATATGCTACTGGTCCCATTTTAAAATCCACTCCAACATAGTTGAAAGTTGCATATTTGGAAAGATAATTTTCTCCTGATCATTTTTCATATATTATTTGTCCAATTTGGAGTTAATATGAATTTTCTATGAATTTCCAAAGTTTGGGGTATTTTTTGGAATTTCTGGAATTTCTTTAATTCAAATAATCTCTGGAAATTCATTAAAATGATTTATTGCGTCAGTGCTGGCGTCAGGGGGGGCTGACAAGGGGGTCCCACCTGTCAGTGGCTGGGTGAGTTAATCCGTGGGGTTAGATTAATCCAGTGGCTTAATTAAGCCACTCGGCCCACTGGTCAGTGACCTAGGGGGTCATTAGGCGGGTGATTAGTGGCTAACCCACCGGCGGCTAAACGCCGGCGGCCTTGCCACGGCGGCGACTCGCCGGAATCTGCTAGAGGCCACGGGAGAGGGAGAGGAGACCACCAATGGGTGCAGCGTCGTCGTCCGCGTCGTCTGGAAGCAACAGGGGGTCACGGGGAGCTCGGAGTCGACGGCGGCGACGTCTCCGGCGGCAACAGAACGGCGGCGAGGTCACAGATGTTGCTGTAGTGCACGGTTTGAGTCGATTCGGGGCGTGTTCGAATGCTAGCACACGCAGGAGTCAAATGCGTGCACTGGAGCTTCATGACGGGCACTGGAGCGAGGAGGTCGACGACCATGGCGGCGAGGTGCTCGGGTTCCCATGGCAGATCCGGCTAGAGGATGCAATCGAGAGGGGAGAAAGAGGGGTTTTGACCGTGAGCTCACCCTGAGTCTAACTGAAGCGGTGGCTTGCTCGGGGAGGCTCTGGTGCGGCCGGAATTCGAGGTCGATCCACGGCGGCCGGCGACGAAGACGACGAAGCTAGCGAGCTCGTGGAAGCGTCTGGCTCAGATTCCTTCTGCAGGCTGATGAAGACGACGTCTGCGGTTCCTCTGGACAGCTCGAGGCGTCGCGGGGAGCACGGTGGCCACGCGGGGGCTCGACGGGGCTCCGGCGTTCTTCTCGGGCGACGACGAATCGGGCGAGAGAGGAGGGGAGGGAGCTCGTGGAGGGGGAGAATGGAGGGGAAAAGCTTCAGGGCGTCTCCAGGCGCGAGAAGAGGGCACGAGGCGGCCTGGAAGGTCTTCGACGACGACGTGTCGTCCCCAGCTGACTCGGTGGCATTCCACCGAGCAGCTTGGAGGCGCGGGACGGGGAAGAAGACCCCGCTGCCCCTGTGGGCCGGCTGGGCTGGGTGGGCCGGCTTCGCCTGGGCGTCTGGTAAGGTTTTTCTGCTTTCTTTTTCCTTTTTTGTTTTTCTTTTCTGTCAATTGTTTTGCTGAGCTAAAATAAATAGCTAGGCATTTTATTAAATGCTGAAATTTTTTATGTGGCTTCATAATAATATAGACTAGCCACTTATAAAGTTTCAACATTTTTAAAATTCAAAAGATTTGAATTTTAAATCAAATAGGGGTATTTCTTTAAATCCAAGGCACTGTTTGAATATTTGAAAAATCTATGAGCATGGGATGGGTCCCACATCACTTGATATGTGATCACACTCATTTATAAGACTTTTCAAAAATCTAACATGAATTTTTGGAGAAGATTTTTATCTGGCCTTTTGAATTAATTCATCTGGGGGGTTTTCCTTCTCCCATTTTGCTTTTGATTTTGATTTCAAAGATTTCTTTTGAAAATTTGACATGATGCAAGGTTACTTTGATCCTAGCACATTACCTAACAGAGGGTTCTGACACCTTTTGCTTAGAACGGCGATGTGGTGGACTTAAAGGCCTGGTAATTTTATCTCCGAGTGCCTGGGTTCTTCGGGAGATTTTCCTTTCCTTCTACGGGAACGCTTCTTCTACGAGTCCCGTGGTCCTGCTGTCTTGGTGGGCTATGAAGGCTTCTGCTATCTTGTGGAATTCTTTGTCGCAGCGGTCAGATCTGACGAAACTGCCGCTGATTGTAATGACCCCGTGCGGGGCAGGCATCTTCAGCTTGAGGTAGGCGTAATGGGGTACGGCCATGAAGAGAGCGAAAGCTGGTCGCCCGAGGATTGCGTGGTATTGCGACTTCCAGTCGACCACTTCAAAGTCGAGTGTTTCCTTGCGGAAGTTTGTCGCGTTCCCAAAGACTACCTTCAGGCTTATCCTTCCGAGGGGGTAGACTGCTTTTCCCGGTACGATCCCGTGGAAGGTTGTGCCTGAGGACTTGAGTGCGTTGTTTTGGATGAGCATGTCGTCGAGTGTTCGGGTGAAGATGATGTTGATCCCGCTGCCGCCATCCATGAATACTCGCGACATGTCGTCATTTCCGATTCTGGCCTCGAGTACTAGCGCGGCGTGCCCTGGTTGGGGAACGACTGGCGGGTGGTCGTCCCGGGAGAAGGAGATTTCTGTCTCCGACCCGCGCAGGTACTCTGGGACGGCCGGGTGTGCGGAGGTTGCCAGGAAGACTTGTCTGGTGACTTTTTTCTGCTGCCTGTTGGAAGGTCTGCCTTCTTGTATCATGTAGATCCTCCCGTGGGCTTCTGGGTACTGGTTTTCTTCTTCTGGTGTCCTTTGTCGTTCCTGGCTGGCGGCCACCTGTCTTGTTGGCAGAGGGGGGGCTGGTGGCGCATCGTGGGCGACTGGCCCAACTGCTATGCTTGCGAGTGGTCGTATTGTTGCGGCCGCGGAGCGGCTTTTCTCCTCGGCCAACTCGTTGAAGCTTCTGCAATTCCTGAGGGTGTGGGATGATCTAAGCTCTCCTCGCTCGTTTCTGAATCCATGTATAGAGCACGGTCCGTCGAGTTGTTCTTTGGCGGAGCGGAATGCGCGAGTGCCATCGCGTGGCTGCCTTGTCCTCCATTCTCGTCTCTGAGCCTGGGGCTCGTCTTCTGGGTTGTCTCGTCGCTGTGGTCTTTTGTCATCACGGTGCCTACCGTTCCGATCGTCCGAGAAACCGACGGCGACCATGTCAGTTCTTCTGTCGTTGTAGAAGTTCCGTCTGGGTCGCTTCCTTCTTCTGTCGTCTCCTCTATCTCCGTTGTAGTCGTAGTCGTACTCTGATCGTGCAGTGTGGGTTTCTGTTTCATTACGAACGGAGTCTTCTCCGTCCGCCCAGATGTTGGCTAGTTCTAACAGCCGTGCGAGTGTTCGGACTTTCATTTGTCCGAGCCGCTCCTTGAATTCAACGCGCTGAAGGCCTCGCCTAAATGCGTCGATCGCACTTTTGTCCGAGATGTCTTCCGCTGAATTCTTGAGTATCGTCCATCGCTGGATGTATGCTCGCAGGGCCTCCCTCGTTCCTTGTTTGCATGCCCGCAGCTCCTCGAGTGAGGCTGGTCACTTGTATGTGGATTTGAATTTTTCTATGAAGGCTCCTCGGAACTGGCTCCAGGAGCTGATGGATCCGCGCCGAAGATTTTTCAGCCAATGTCGAGCGGAGCTCTCGAGCATGAGCTGCATGTACTGCATTGCCGTGACGTTGGTTCCTCTTTGAAACTTGACTGCTGTTAGGTAGTCGTCGAGCCATGCCTCCGGCTCCTCGAGTCCGTTGTACTTTAGTGTCGTGGATTTCAGTTTGAACCCGTTTGGCATACGCGTCTCACGTATGGCACGTGTGAAGCAGAGTGCTCCACATGACTCGATTTCCTCGTCGGAAGCCTCTTCATCCGAGTACTCCTCGCGTGCTGCGCATCTTCGCCTGCTGCGGTTGACTCTGTTCTGCGTGATGTTGTCTCGTGCATCTCGCCGAGTGCTGCGGTGCCTGTTGTTGTCGTCGCTGTCGTGTTTCTTGTACCTGTCGGGGCGCCTGCGCCTGTCGTCATTACTGTCGTCGTCGTCGTCGTCGTCGTCGTCGTTATCTGGTGAACTGGGGTCCCTGTCTGGTGTCCACTCGCGAGTCTGCCGTTTTGCGCTGGATTTCTTAGGTACCGAGGCATCGATAGCGTCCTTCATTATCTGCAAAGCAATGGAAGTGTAGCGATCTGTCTTGCCTTTTCTGCTTTTATGGGCACGTGACAGGTAGTCCTGGGTGCTTATGAGTGCTTCTGCCGGGGTGAGGGCTCTTCTTCGTCGTCGTCCTCCTCTGATCTGAAGTCGTCTTCCAGTTTCCGCACTACTCTTGCCCTTTCTGTCTTCCGCAGGTTGTTGAGTTTCGATCTGTTGCGGGTGGGGGAGTCGTTGCCTGGCGAGTCACTTCTGGGAGATTGTCTGCGACTGCTTTTCCTTTCGGGTTCCGCTTTTGCTTGCTTCTCCATGGCTAGGCGCCAGTGTCTCGTCTTCTGGGTTAACTCACCCGCTAACTTGTTGTATGCCCTTATCTCGTCTCTTGAGGCATCTGATGGTAGTAACCTGCTGCGGGCGACTGCTTCCTTTACCATTGCCATTGATTCCTTGGACAAGTATATTTTTTCTTTGGATGGTTCGTCCGCCGCTGCAGCCGGGGTTTGCTGCCTGCTGCGTGATGGCTGGCTGCCTTGGCCGGGTGCTTGATGTTTGCTGCTTAGCGGCTGACTGCTTTTTTGATTGCTGGGTCCTTGTTCCACTGGGACTTTCTTTGGTATGGTCCCCGGTTCTCCTAGTTGTACGACCATCTGACTGGTGTTGCCGGGACCTGCCGCCCTGTTGGTGGTTGGGGTGTCTTGACGAGTGCCCGGGTCATCGATTCGCCCGTTGTTACCTGACGCTGATGCGCCAACTTCTGCCATGAACACCTGCGATGGTGTCCTTTCCGTCTCCTTGCTGATACGTGTGATCGTGATTCTCCATGCTGGGGCTTCACTCGAGCGGTTGGCCGTGCGGGCGGCGTCTGCTCCGGTCATTGCTGCAGGTGTTGCCGTGGGCGCACGGGTGCAGTTGATGAGGCGAAGGGTCCCCCAATGGTTGATGTAGATCTGATACGCTCCGAAGATCAGATTGACGCCGGAGTGTGGATTGGTGAAGACTGGCTTGAGGGCCGGGAGGTGGGCCGTGAATCCGAGGTACTCGAACAGGTTGGATCTTGCCGGAGCCGTCGAGTTGATGAGTGCTGATGATGATGAGGCCGCCGAGATCGTGTTCCCAACCTGCGCGGTTCCCGCAGACGACGCCAATTGACGGGGATCAACCCCGGAAAATCCCATGGTCAGGGACCCTGGGTTAATCATGAGAGGCACAGGTTGGACGATAGCTCGTCGGCAAACAGGAAGGCTCGCTCCTGCTCGATATTATTGATGGGGGAGATGCGATTACAGTGGATGCCAAGGCTGGAGCGCTCAAGGCTAGGATTACAGGTGATATTAGGCCTCTTTGGCGTCGCCCCTCCTAGCCCTTATATACCGGGCTAGGTCTCGGGGAATTCATCTACGTTTACAGGTAGGCTTTCCTAACCCTAGCTTGCTCCGTATGGCAGGTCTTCGCACCTTCCTTGTGAGTCGTGGACTCCTACGTCGGTGCCAACTAGCGGGCCGAGGCTGTATCTTCATGGTCCTTCTGTCTTCATGGATACCAGGTAGGCTTATTCGTAGGAGTCGTGGGGTCACCCCCTCGTCACTCTCCTAGCGCTAACCCCGCCTCGGCCCTGCGCCTCCGCTGTGCTTCGAGTCGCTGGTCAAACCACCGTGTGAGAGGAAGAAGAGAAAATTGTGTGGCTGACTACAAGGGCCCACATGTCATTGTGACACACACACACAATTTACAAATCCAGTTATACAAAGGTTGTAAAAGCAAAAATTGCGTTGGCTTTGTATACCGTCTCTCTCCTCTTGCTATCACCTCTTTTTACAAATCCAATTTGCAAAGGCTGTTGGAGATGCTCTTAGAAAGTTAAACAATGCTAAACTTCCATATTCCTTTGTGTCTTATTTAAGAATGCATGTTCTAAAATTTGCAAGTTAAGATCTTTAGGTCAACTTAATCCTTCATAAAGAACTAACTATTTAGTATGGGAATCACTCTTAACTTTGTATGAATTCTTTTTAATAGTAATTTGTTGAGCAATGCATAAATATGATGCTTGTCTTCAAGTTAGGGCACCTAGTCATCGTCTTTACTTCATTGATGTCAATGCACGGATTTGTTTGTAGAGTTGTAAGATTTGTGAGGTACTTCATTATCATTTTATGTCATGTTGAACTTTGTGACGCCCCCAATTTACGATCGTGTACAACAATTATACATGCAAGGTACACAATCGAGGTCAGGGACTCATGGTAAGATATCACAACACAACTCTACAAAAAAAATACAAGTTGTATAATACAAGCTAGGGCCTACGAGGGCTCGAATACAATAGCTCGAGAGCACAAAGTTAGCGGAAGCAATAGTATGTGATTACAGACACAAGGAATACAAGGTTGTCTTAAGAAGGCTAGCACAAAATCAACACTCGATCGAAAAGGCAAGGCCTCCTGCCTGGGAACCTCCGAACTACTCCTAGTCGTCAGGGATCTCCAATTCGTAGAAGGCATCCAGGATCTGTTGGATATATGCTCTAGAGGCAAATAATATATGATTATTCCAATATATCTAAGCAAGTTCATAACCAGTTTCATACCGTGCTAGAATTGTGTCAGTGAAACAATGATGCAGGTGTGGTATAGAAACCCCCAGAGTTCCTAGTTAGCCTCTACATCGATAACTAGTTCATGGTCAACATGATGATCGTGGTTTCGCGATCATGGACAATTAAGTCTCTTGACTATGAGGTCACCTCACTGGTTAAGTGACGTGATGAACATTACCCAAAGTAAGCATTACAGCATGATCAAATCTTGTGAAGGTTCAGTGTTGTAATTACAAAACGTGGTAGACCGTTCCTCTGACCGTGAGTACGTGCATAATCACTCTCTTCCCGGATGCTTTGACTTACATCCCACCACCTGAATGAAATATGAGGGTCATAACGGTTGTATCTTAGGTATTCCGTGGAGATATGTTGAGGAGTATTGTTACAAGAGCGGGATTTGTCAATCCATATAATGGATAGATACTCGGGGCCCACTCGGTGAGATTCCATCCATAAAGCTGCAGCGTGTGACTAGGTCACGGGGATGAATATCACCGGAACGAGTGAATGAGGATTAGTTCGGAACGAGGTTGAACCAGACATAGGATGTCATTGATCGAATCTCGGAACAATCCAGTATCGCTGACAAAGGGAATGCTATACGGCGTAAGGTCCAAACGGTGTTTGATATCCGGAATTCACAGGGGTCATTATGGGCATCCAGGTCCCGCTGATGATCATTGACTGTAGCCTCTGCTCGGTCATGACTGGAGTGTTCTCGGACCGTAGGGTAACACACTTAAGGGCTTGATGAAATCGGAGACCTTTTCGGAACCATCAGAGTAACCAGAGAATAAAGGAAACAATATCGGAGAAGTACCGTGTTGAACCGAAACAAGTTCAGAGTGAACCGGAAGGTGTTCCGGAGCACCGGGGGATGGAATATTATGTTTTAGTTATTAATTAATTGAATTAATAATTAAAATCATTTTATTTCTAATTAATATGTGCAATGGGCCTTAGTGGAGAAAAAGGCCCATTAGGGGAAATAAAAGGGAAAAAGAAAAAGAAAAAAAGAGAGAGAAGGAAGGGGGAGGCGCCATGGGCCCTAGGGCCCATGAGGGGTGCGCCCCCTCCCCCCCTTGGTCGGCCAACCCCCCCTTAGCAAAGGGACTTTAGTCCCACATTGCTAAGGGAGAGGGGTTGACTCCCCCCCCTCTGCCTATATATAGATGGGCAGGGTGCACATATTTAATACACAGAAATTCGTGAGAAAATAAATATTACTCCGAATTGAGATCGGTTTTCTCCGGTCTTCTCCCCTCCCTTGTATATTTCACGGTGGACTCCCTAGTGTGAGTCTATAGTGGAATTGAGGCTTCACTGCTAGAATCGGAGGCCGTCGTGCTGCCGAAGCTCCGTCCGGAGGTCTGCTTCCGCCACCTCCGCTGGATCGAAGAACGGAGGTCGTCATCGAGTTTCGTACGTGTGCGAGTACTACGAGGTGTTGCACGTGTGGCACTACACCCATCCGAGTGCTCAACACAACCAGGGGGCTGTGAAACTTGATCGGCTACGTCAACCACGTTTGCGGGAACGTTTCCCGCGCAGCGGACTACACCCCGAGGTATGTTATTTCCGCACTACTTTCCGTTACGGTAATATGGCTAGCTAGATCTTGGGTTATGGGAACGCTAGTTAGAAAAATTTGTGTTTTCTGCTGCGAACCCCAACAGTGGTATCAGAGCTAGGTCTATGCTTAGTATTACTGTACGGATAGAACACATCGGGGATGTGGGCGTTGATTGTATGATTGTTACCCTCCCACGTGTACTTGTTCACATCTGCGGCATTGTTTGATGAAGCGGCCCCCGACCGACCTTACGCGTACGCTTACGCGAGACTGGTTCCACGCTTGACATACGGCTTGTACCGTATAAAGTGGCTGGGGGTGTCTGTCTCTCTACTTTAGCGGATGTGGCATTTGCAACGAAGGGCCCCGTGCGGGGTGTAATAGAGACAATCGTATGGTTGACGTTGTGGTTGACTCGTAGGTTAAAACCTGTTTTACTATGAAAGCCCTAGCAGCCACGTAAAACTTGCAATATACAACTAGACCGTCTAAACCTTGTATTGCTAAGTGGGGGCTATCGTTTGTTTGTTTGTGGTCTAGTGATAGCTTTTTCTATGTGTTACTAGTAAGTAGTAATCGACATCATAAAACAAACTAAAATGGAGACACTGTAGACTTAGTGTTGCCATAGCTCAGATATCTTAAAACTTGCTAGTATAGGATACACGACGGTAGCATGTGATAAGATGATCACTTAACAAAGCCAAACACTAGTATTCTACCGAAGTGTGCACCGCCTGGAAGGTTCTCCAATATGGCTTGATGCTCCGTACATACCGGAGTTGTCCTACATATTAAATGGAGTTCGCATGAGGTTGGGTTCGGCAGGCCTGGCATATGCAGATATGGCCTTGCTGAGCAGCATATAACATGGAGGTTAATTTGGCGAGCCTAGCATATGCAGATATGGCCTCGGAATACTAGAGATCGAAAGATCGAGCATGAGTCATAGTACATATAAGATAATGTGATACACAAGTTGTTGTCTACCTTTGAAATTGACCCGTCGGTCGTGTGATATTCGAGGTCGGGCAGTGAATCTGGATCATGTAATCACTAAAACTTCTTAGGGATGAAATGTTTTAGTGCGAGCTCATTTATAATATGATTATATGAACTCATTGTTGTGAACTAGTCTTAATTGTGTTCCTTGCAATTATGTTTGTAGAAAATGGATAATACCCAGTACCTTGAAATGGTTTCCTTCTTACATGGTGAAAGACTTAAAGAAAATGGGTCAAACTTCATTAGTTGGTACTTACGCCTTAGAGCCGTGCTCAAGAGAATCAACCTTTCATTCTTAACTAAAAAGCATGTGGGAAACCCTCCAACAAACGACATGGATGCACAAGCGGTGATTGATTATCAGTATCGTCGAAGGACGTATGCCATAGCTAAGGGTATCATAGAAACCAGCATTCCGCAACCTTTGCGTGAGGAGTATGCTGATTTGGATACATATGATATGATCGATGAGCTAAAGTCATCAAACTTGCATTAGTTTAAAGTTGCCAGATTTGAGTTAGAAAGTGAGTTCCTCTCTACAAAGATGGAAGAAGGCTCTTGCCTGAAGGCACACTTGGCCAAGATGCATGAGATACATCTGAGCCTCGTAGATGACTTTGACTATGAGACCACACATGAGTCTGCGATATACACGGTGTTACACTCGCTTCCACCGAGCTATACAGACCATGTCCAGTGCTATGTCGGCAGAGGTGAAAGCCTCGAGTTCTCTGACTTCATGGATAGACTTCAGTACCTGGAGGTTGAACCCATTGAAGGAGAAGTTGTCGATGGAGAAGGTATATACTTGATATACTTTATAAATGTTTACTCCCTTATACAACATTTGCAGTAAATGAGTACCTGATACTTATTCTGTTTTATGAAAACAAGACCTGCCGTTACATGGACAGGAAGAGGTGAAATCAAGGATTGATGGATATCAAGTCAGTTGATGGCCAGCATGGATTCCGCCGAGACATCTATCATAGGAGATACTTAGAGTATTAGATAAATCTTATGTAATCATTATAGTATGAACACTTAGTTGTGTGTCTTGCATCTCGTGAGACAAAGTTATTCATGTAATGAGACAAGTCAGTTGTTCCATCTTTATGAATAAAAGAGTGATTATACTTTGATTACGTCTTGATTTATGATATGATAGAAAGCATTTATAATATTACTATTATTGTCAAGAAATATTCAATGTTTAATGATAAAGTTGTCTTGATTATAACAAGCCAAAGATTTGATTGCATGAGGTGACTTCATAACTGATGAATTCATTAAATGTATGATCTATTAACTTGTGAGTTCATTATCGAATGAAAATCATAACTTGATTGCATGAGATGGATTAGATACACGATCTATGAACCTCTGCAATGAATATAACCATGACAAGGTTCTAGCAAGTAGAACTTGTGCCATTCATTATACATAAATGATGTACTAAATGGGCACGTGAGTTATCATTAAAGACTTCATATGATTAATTGAAAGTTGTATTCAATTGAGTTCATAAAACTGAGATTCGGGAATCACAGTGAGAAGTGAGAATACAAGGATACATATCACTAGGCTACGATCCGAAGTGATAAGTATTGATATTGACATAATGGGAGACTTGTGGAAGTTGTACCACAAACTACGATGGAAGTTGCAAGTGCTAGACTATTTAAACCATTCGTAGTCATACTAAACCGTAGTATGGTCTAAACATTCTTTCCCTTAGCACTATAGTTATTGTCGAATAAGATTGTTTAATTCATTAAGTTAAAACACCCACTTCATGAATAGGAAGCCATCCTGAATCTAACGAGACATGATAGCTCCAAAACTGATGGTGTTAAAAGGTTTCTTAAAAGAAAGAATTTATTTGTAATAAAACTACAAGCAATTGAAATTACATATTCTCCCCGAATAGCAAAATTTGTGTTGCTTAATTGGTAATACGAGAAAAGTCTCTCAACACGGATCCAATGGGAGATAATGGAAACTTTGACCGGGGTATTGGACCTTGCCTTCAGAATATCAGAGTATTGCAACGGAAGCATGTTCCGTTGTAATGACGCTATATAAGGAAGGTTATGCCAAGGATAATTGATATTGGTATATGAGTTGAACCCATTGTTGAATTTAGAAGGTTATCATGAATACGTTCTGTACAGAACAATAATCATGAGTCTTCTTAATAAAACAATAGGGAATAATATTGCTTGAAGATACAAAGGAATGATGGTAGCCTAGAACACGAGGAGAAATGAAATAATATTGAGTTACATATAGGATGGCTCACGTCCCGTGAAATAAATCGGTTATTTCATATTGTCGACAAACTGGAGAGTTATTGAGAATAATGTAATGGGCATAAGGCATTATTTGGTTATGACCAAATTTCAATGGTGATTGACTACGGAAACGTAGGAATGCTTTAATCAATAAAATATTTCATTTACACTACGATGGGCCATAGCCTGAAATTGCATCTCAGTCAAATTTGGGATTTGAAAGAGAATTGCAATGGGCATGACGAAGGTTACTTCGTTAAAAGGATGGACTATAGTATCTCAAGACAGAAACCCTCAGCCTTGATTTGATCAAGCGATTTTGTGATGACCAAAATATTGAGTGGGCCTGCATTTTCATGAAACTGAGTAGGAGATTTGAAGACTTCCCGGAAACTTGGAATGCAGAGGGCATTTTCTGGGTGGGAGCTTTGGAAGCTTTGTCATTATGTGAGACATAGTGAAACAATAAAATGACTTGATGAAAGCTGAAATATATGAGTATATGATGGATATGTTTGAGTGGGTGCATGATCATTGTCTCAAACATATATGCATTGATATGTGTGAAGAATGATCTCATATGTATATAAATGGATATGCATTGATTGTGTATATAGAGAATCGTCTTATATACATATGTGCATTATGATATATATAGAGCATAAGGCAAATAAAATACAAGATTGCAAGAATCTTCTTTTATGTGAAATACCAACACATTACACGTTGAAATCTATATGAGTAGATTAAGATACGGATAATGAGACGAAGTGAAGGTTGGAATAATCTTCTAGACAAGAAACAAGTTCTTGTGGTTAGAAATTATATAATGGATGAAATCCAAATATCACAAGCAATGTCTTGATGGAAGAATAGAGATGCACCATGTACTTGACATGTGATCTTATATGTTCTTGACATATGATTCTACCATATAACATGCATTGTGAATCCAACAACAAAATGACTCAAAAGTTCTTGGAAGAAGAACAGATTCCGATGTGCTTTAGGAGTAAAACACAGAATCTGAATAAAGTCCATGATTTCAGTATATGAGGAATACTGAGGACTGTACTCTAAAATATAGAGAGGATAATAGACTTGAATGTAATGCAAGATTACAATTGCAAGCCATATTATGGGTCTATATGGAATTAGAGACATCACCAAAGACATGAAAGAAATGTGAGCAAAATTCACGGCACTACAAACATAATACTACTTAAGAAAGTAAACGTATGGATAAAAGTTTAGCGTTAGAAGTATTGGACTTCTGGTTGAGTGTATTCCCAGTATATATGACTAAGGATGAGTCTTCTAAAGACTGAACCAAGAGATCATTGGAGGATACTGTGAAATAATAGTCTCAATCTCCCGCGAAACTTATATCCAACCATTATATGATAATGAGTGGTATGTGAAAAGAGCTTTTGACATGTACCAGTTGCAAAGAAAACATACGAATCTGAATTGGTGCAGTTCGTTGACGAACCCTCTTCCATGGGCATGCATGATCAATGAACACTTATGTGATAAGATGATTATGATCGGAAAAATGCGGCTAGATTATTAGCACTCTAGTGCAAGTGGGAGACTGTTGGATATATGCTCTAGAGGCAACTAATATATGATTATTCCAATATATCTAAGCAAGTTCATAACCAGTTTCATACCGTGCTAGAACTGTGTCAGTGAAACAATGATGCAGGTGTGGTATAGAAACCCCCAGAGTTCCTAGTTAGCCTCTACATCGATAACTACTTCATGGTCAACATGATGATCGTGGTTTCGCGATCATGGACAATTAAGTCTCTTGACTATGAGGTCACCTCACTGGTTAAGTGACGTGATGAACATTACCCAAAGTAAGCATTACAGCATGATCAAATCTTGTGAAGGTTCAGTGTTGTAATTACAGAACGTGGTAGACCGTTCCTTTGACCGTGAGTACGTGCATAATCACTATCTTCCCGGATGCTTTGACTTACATCCCACCACCTGAATGAAATATGCGGGTCATAACGGTTGTATCTTAGGTATTCCGTGGAGATATGTTGAGGAGTATTGTTACAAGAGCGGGATTTGTCAATCCATATAATGGATAGATACTCGGGGCCCACTCGGTGAGATTCCATCCATAAAGCTGCAGCGTGTGACTAGGTCACGGGGATGAATATCACGGGAACGAGTGAATGAGGATTAGTTTGGAACGATGTTGAACCAGACATAGGATGTCATTGATCGAATCTGGGAACAATCCAGTATCGCTGACAAAGGGAATGCTATACGGCGTAAGGTCCAAACGGTGTTTGATATCCGGAATGCACAGGGGTCATTATGGGCATCGAGGTCCCGCTGATGATCATTGACTGTAGCCTCTGCTCGGTCATGACTGGAGTGTTCTCGGACCGTAGGGTAACACACTTAAGGGCTTGATGAAATCGGAGACCTTTTCGGAACCATCGGAGTAACCAGAGAATAAAGGAAACAATATCGGAGAAGTACCGTGTTGAACCGAAACAAGTTCGGAGTGAACCGGAAGGTGTTCCGGAGCACCGGGAGATGGAATATTATGTTTTAGTTATTAATTAATTGAATTAATAATTAAAATCATTTTATTTCTAATTAATATGTGCAATGGGCCTTAGTGGAGAAAAAGGCCCATTAGGGGAAATAAAAGGGAAAAAGAAAAAGAAAAAAAAGAGAGAGAAGGAAGGGGAGGCGCCATGTGCCCTAGGGCCCATGAGGGGTGCGCCCCCTCCCCCCCCCCCCCTTGGTCGGCCAACCCCCCCTTAGCAAAGGGACTTTAGTCCCACATTGCTAAGGGAGAGGGGTTGACTCCCTCCCCTCTGCCTATATATAGATGGGCAGGGTGCACATATTTAATACACAGAAATTCGTGAGAAAATAAATATTATTCCGAATTGAGATTGGTTTTCTCCGGTCTTCTCCCCTCCCTTGTCTCTTTCACGGTGGACTCCCTAGTGTGAGTCTACAGTGGAATTGAGGCTTCTCTGCTAGAATCGGAGGCCGTCGTGCTGCCGAAGCTCCGTCCGGAGGTCTGCTTCCGCCACCTCCGCTGGATCGGAGAACGGAGGTCGTCATCGAGTCTCGTACGTGTGCGAGTACTACGAGGTGCTGCGCGTGTGGCACTACACCCATCCGGGTGCTCAACACAGCCAGGGGGCTGTGAAACTTGATCGGCTACATCAACCACGTTTGCGGGAACGTTTCCCGCGCAACGGACTACACCCCGAGGTATGTTATTTCCGCACTACTTTCCGTTACGGTAATACGGCTAGCTAGATCTTGGGTTATGGGAACGCTAGTTAGAAAATTTTGTGTTTTCTGCTGCGAACCCCAACAGGATCTTCACGTTGCGGTGGTCGGCATCAGAGATCTCCTTCTCCTGAACGCCTCGCGTATGATTGCAACAACCGTGTATATAAAACAAAGATAGAAAAGCAAGAGGGGTGAGTATCTAGCATACGTGCGAGTCTTACGTCTAGCTACTAAGCATTTATGCATTGGTATCAAATGGAAATGGGAGGCTATATAGTGGACTGAACTGCAGAAAGCAAGAATAAGGATGAGAAGCTAGGCCTATGGAAGACTAGCATCTTCCGACGATTCTTGCAGCATGAGAAGAGAATAGCCAACAGTTATATATAAATCATAAAGTAACAATGCAGCAGAAGTTGTTGCAGCATTGTATAATAGTAAGTTGTAATAATTATCAATGCCTCCGAGATCCCTTCCTCGACTTTCCTGCGAGCCAGAGAAACCGAAACCACCAGTTTAATAGTAATAGTTTCTAGTAGTAGGCTCTGGCTTCAGCATAAAGCGTCCTGTTACCGTGGACATGGCTATTCGAATAGGTTATCTTCCCTGCAGGGGTGCACTACTTTTCAGCCTGCACGCTCGGATCTCTAGGGTGGCATACACCTTGTTAGGGAATGCCCCATCGAGTCTATCCGACACGCCGAGGCCCATCCTATGGCTCATTAGAGAGGTCCCCGCCGGTCTAAAGTCCTAAGCGCAAGGGTGTCTTGGGTCGTCGCCCCTCATTGTCCGGGTCGGTGTGCGCTAAGTGGATCCAGTGCACAGCACGATCCGACCCAACCAAAATGTTGAACTGGACGTCTTTCAGATCTTTCGAATGAGACCACAACGCGGAGGGCCCACACCGTAATCCCACGTGAAGGTAGTGCGTACAGACCTTTGCGGCCTCTCAAGTCATCCACCGAACCATTAGTCATTTTATTATTATCTCGCGGACAACCGTTATCGTTGCCCGACTAGTCAACACAACGGACAACAAACAACAACCAGAACCACCAGACCATCGGGGCCTGCCATGTCGTCCCGTCAAAGCACGCGGTTGCCAACAAGGTGAACCGTCTCCTTACCTTGTCTCGCGTGTGCTCCTGGAGGAGCTCGACTTTCGTGGTTTGGTATCTCACGGCCAACGAGCAAGGACCAGGACCACAATGGTATCCGCCTTTCCTGTCGTCCTGATACACTACCTCTCGCCGGCACCATTGGGTCACCTGACTACATACTTTTAAGGACACCAGTTGATTCATGTGCCTACCATCAAGTGAAACCAGGAGGAATCACCCTCGATGGTACACTTGAAGAGGTTTAACCAAGACGTCAGCTGAATGAACTAAAGAGGAATATCCTCGTATCATCCCGGTGGTGCTACACTAATAAGCCGGCAACGAGAGTGAAATACGAGTCCCTCCCCTCGTAAGTCAAACTTGAAGCGATTCGGGAGAGTCTCGTCGTTGTAGGTTCCCTTGGGCGTCTGCTCTGTACCGTACCTGTTGCAGCAATTTAAATTGTTTGTGTTCCGTGTTCACTCCCCAAAGTGATCACGGCCCGCTATCTAATCCTAGTTAACTAACAATACGCTGGGCTAACTGCTGAATAGTATATATATTTAATAGGCATCATAGGATAAAGGAAGGTACAACAAGGGGCGACAAGGACAGGCTATGCAATGAATAGGAATGTAACGTAACAACAGCAGTAGCAATGCCTAGTGCAAGAAATGTACAGAAAAGATAGGCGATATTTGGGGAAGGAAAATGGTTCTGCTTTCCTGGAAGCTCGGTATTAGGGGTACGGTCGTCGACGACGTAGTCGAACATAGCAACGTCGGCGGCGGTAGTCGCGGGGTCTACCGGACAATAAGGGGGGAAGAAACAATAAATACACGGAAATAATAGCAATACAGCTACAAGACATGGCAAACGCAATTTTTACGGTGTTCTAACGCAGTACAGATGCTCGGAGCTGGAATTCATTCGGGGATGAATTGCCATCTCTGGGTGATTATCGGCAGACGATTTGGAGGGGGAATGTCACGTGTTCGGTACGTTAGAGGTCTGTGGTGGATACACGAGTGGCGTATCCGTATTCGTTATATTTTTCTGATCAAATTTCATGTACAAATTATTTTCATCGGAGTTACGGTTTATTTTATATGATTTTTCCAAGTTTAAATGAATTTCTAGAATTCTGGAATATATAAATTCGAATTAAAAACATTAAATACTTTGCATACACAGAAGCACCTAGCCATAGTGTATGGCTGGTGGGGTCAGGGGCTGGGTTAACCTAGTCAACAATTGACTGGTCAACTAATGAATAGTGTTAAGGGGTCCACATGTCATTGACCTAGTTGTAACAGATTAATTAATCCAGTTTAATTAGAGGGGGGCCCACTGTCATAGGATGATAGGCAATATTAATTAACTAACTAATATACCTTATAATCACTATTATTATACTAATATTTTATTTTCTCTTTATGTACACGGGGTGTGGCCCACCTGGCAGTGGCACAGCCACACCACCACGCAGCACGCACGAGCTCAGGGCCTCGGCCATGGGCGTGGCCAAGGGCCAACGACGGGCATGGCTAGGCCGGCCGGCGAGGGGGGGGCAGCGCGTTGAGGGCGCTGCCACGCGGCGAGCTTGAGAGCGGCCACGGGGGTGCACGGGGCGTGCAACCGTGGCGAGCGACGACGCGCAGCGAGAAAGTGTGGCGAGCTCGCGTGGCACGCACGGCTGGGCACACACGGGCGCGGCCCGGCTGCAGCGAGGGCGGGCGCACTGAGGGAGACTGGGCGTGGCTAGGGTCGCGGGAAGCGCACGCGGAGCAAGCTCCAGCCCTGGCGGCCGAGCACGTGGACGACGACCTACGGGAACGGATCGAGGTCGGGGGCGAGGGGAATCGAAGGAGGATCTCACCACGGAGCTCGAGGTCATGGCTAGGAGGCGAGGGGACAACCGGAGCAGCGGCATCAACGACGAGTTGGTGGCGGCCGTGGGTGAAGATGAATACGATTTCGAGCGGTCCTGGCTCGAACCGGCGGATGTTGCCGAAGGATACGGCGAAGAATAAGCTCCTAGACGTCTCGACACGCTGAGAGGAGGCTAGTGGCCGCGATGACGACGAACTCTCGACGACGGGGAGCTGGGGGCAGGGAGCCATGGCGCAGTGGAAGGGGAAAATGTGTGTTCGATCTAGGGTTTGCATCAAGAGGGCATGGGGTCCTTATCCACGAGGGGGAACGGGGTAGTCTGTTGTGGATCGTTGAGTGGCCAGAGGGGGGGCATGGCGCGCGTGCGGTGTCCATGGCGTCGGCGTGCACGGGGTGAACAGGAGGAGAAGAAAGGAGATGGGGGATTGTGCTGAGCCCTTGGACTTTTCCCTATGCGCTAGATAGTTCCTTTTCTTTTCTTTGTTTTTCTTTTTCTTTATTATTTTCTGTTAATATTTTGTTTAGGTGGCTTCTGGTTTTTTGAAAAGATGGGACTTGTTCTAATATTGCTCTTATACATTATAACACCACCACAAAAAGTTTGATTAGAAAATAAATTCATTTGCATTTTTTATTTATTTAAAATGGAACAAAGGTGGTTGTTTTGCTACTATTTGATTTGTTTAAAATATTTAAACATTGTAATAAAACACCATTTGTATTTTAATATGGCCTAATGATAATTTGACATTTTATAAAATTGTTTGCAACATTTTTGGTTTCACTTTTATTTCCACTTTTTTTTAATTCCATCCAAAGGGTTTTAATATTATTCGATTTTAAATATGATCAAGGCAATATTAATCATTGTGATTAGTCATTAACAATAGGTGATCAGTGTAGCTTGACACCATGGATATATGCTCTAGAGGCAAATAATATATGATTATTCCAATATATCTAAGCAAGTTCATAACCAGTTTCATACCGTGCTAGAACTGCGTCAGTGAAACAATGATGCAGGTGTGGTATAGAAACCCCCAGAGTTCCTAGTTAGCCTCTACATCGATAACTAGTTCATGGTCAACATGATGGTCGTGGTTTCGCGATCATGGACAATTAAGTCTCTTGACTATGAGGTCACCTAAATGTTAAAGTGACGTGATGAACATTACCCAAAGTAAGCATTACAGCATGATCAAATCTTATGAAGGTTCAATGTTGTAATTACAGAACGTGGTAGACCGTTCCTTTGACCGTGAGTACGTGCATAATTACTATCTTCCCGGATGCTTTGACTTACATCCCACCACCTGACTGAAATATGCGGGTCATAACGGTTGTATCTTAGGTATTCCGTGGATATATGTTGAGGAGTATTGTTACAAGAGCGGGATTTGTCAATCCATATAATGGATAGATACTCTGCGCCCACTCGGTGAGATTCCATCCATAAAACTGCAGCATGTGACTAGGTCACGGGGATGAATATCACGGGAACGAGTGAATGAGGATTAGTTCGGAACGAGGTTGAACCAGACATAGGATGTCATTGATCGAATCTCGGAACAATCCAGTATCGCTGACAAACGGAATCCTATACGGCGTAAGGTCCAATCGGTGTTTGATATCCGGAATGCACAGGGGTCATTATGGGCATCCAGGTCCCGCTGATGATCATTGACCTTAGCCTCATCTGAGTCATGACTGGAGTGTTCTCGGACCGTAGGGTAACACACTTAAGGGCTCGATGAAATCGTAGACCTTTTCGGAACCATCGGAGTAACCAGAGAATAAAGGAAACAATATCGGAGAAGTACCGTGTTGAACCGAAACAAGTTCGGAGTGAACCGGAAGTTGTTCCGGAGCACCGGGAGATGGAATATTATGTTCAGTTATTAATTATATGAATTAATAATTAAAATCATTTTATTTCTAATTAATATGTGCAATGGGCCTTAGTGGAGAAAAAGGCCCATTAGGGGAAATAAAAAGGGAAAAAGAAAAAGAAAAGAGGGGGGAGGCGCCATGGGCCCTAGGGCCCATGAGGGGAGCGCCCCCTCTCCCCCCCCCCATGGCCGGCCACCCCCCTTAGCAAAGGGACTTTAGTCCCACATTGCAAAGGGAGAGGGGTTGACTCCCTCCCCTCTGCCTATATATAGATGGGCAGGGTGCACATATTTAATACACAGAAATTCGTGAGAAAATAAATATTACTCCGAATTGAGATCGATTTTCTCCGGTCTTCTCCCCTCCCTTGTGTGACGCCCCCAAAATCAATCCGTGTACAGTAATCATACACGCAGGGTACACGGCTGAGATTAGGGTGCCACGGTGAGAATATCACAGCACAACACTAAGCACAAAAGGATAAACAAATATATTACAATACCAGGGATCACGAGGATCCGAATACATAAGTCATACAAGCCATAATATCTGAGTACAGACATAGTTAGTCAAGTTTTGCCTTAAGAAGACTAGCACAAATCACATCAGAGATACAGATCGAAAAGGCGAGGCCTCCTGCCTGGGATCCACTGAACTACTCCTGGTCAACGGGGAACTCGACGTCGTAGTAGTCGCCTCCGGGGTACTCCTGCTCCTGGGCTCCAACGTCGGCTGCAGCGGCCGATCAGGCAAAGAGAAAAAGGGGAAATAAAGAAAAGGTGAGTATCTAGCATACCCGCGAGTCTTACGTCCGCTACTAAGCATTATGCATTGTATCAACAGAAATAAGAGGCTGTATATAGTGGACTGAAAGACAGAAATCAGAGCAAGTTTAAGAAGCTAGGCCTAACGAAGACTAGCATCTTCTGACGATGTCTTGTAGCATGAGGTAAGAATCAGCCAACAGTTTATATAAAGCATAAAGTAACAATGCAGCAGAAGTTGCTGCAGCATTGTATAATAATAAGTTGTAATAATTAACAATGCCTCCGAGTTCACCTCCTCGACATCCCCGCGAGGAAGAAAACCCGGAACCATACAGTTTAATAATAATAGTTTGTAGTGGTAAGATCCAGCTTCAGCATAAAGCGTCCTGTTACCGTGGACACGGCTATACGAATAGATTAATCTTCCCTGCAGGGGTGCACTTGTGTTACACTACACGCAGGGATCTCCAGGGTGGCGGGTACCTTGTTAGGGAACGCTCCACCGAGGCTATCCGGCACTTCGTAGCCCATCTTTCAAACTCAACAGAGAGGCCATCTGCCGGTCTCAATCCTAAGTACGCCGGGCCTTGGACCCCAACCCGAACGTACTCCTACATGGTGCGTGGCTGGCCGGTGAAGTTAAAGCAAATCCAAATAAGACACCACCGCGCGAGCGAATAAGACAACACCACTTCCCGACAATCAGCCCGCAGTACTGCTGACGTCTGAAGAGTCCTCGGACGACACTACGAACCAGAGGAGCCCATAACTCGTAATTCCCACGGGTAGGTAGTGCGTACATGGCATATAGCCAACTCAAGACATCCACTGAACCATTTAGCATTTTAATTAACTTGCGTGACAACTGTTATCGTTGCCTCGACTTAACCGACCCGCGGACAACGACAGCTGCCAGGACCACCAGTACATCAGTGCCTTCCCTGTCGTCCCACCAATTCACTGCGGTTACCAACAAGGTGAACCGTCTCCTTACCTTGTCTCGCGTGTGCTCCTGGAGGAGCTCGACTTTCGTGGTTTGGTAACTCTCGCAGCCAACGATCAGGGGCCAAGCACACCGGTACACTGGTCGTGCCCTCCCTGTCGTCCCGTCGCAATACCTCTCGCGGGCACCGTTGGGTCGCCCGACTTCTTACCTGAAGGACAACTGTTTCTCAGGTACCTAGAGCGGCTATACAGAGTCAGCAACGAGTGGAGTACAAGGATTACTCCTTGATAGCTCACACTTGATGGTGGCTCGGCTGAGCCGAGCTAGGGGGCCTGAGGCGGTGTCTGCATTGTACCGTACCTATGCAGTTATAATATTTGTATCCGCGTTCACTCCCCTGAGTGACCACGGCCCTCTATCTAATCCTAGCTAACAATGCGCAGGGCTCACTGCTGAATAATGCATAATAATAGGCAGCATAGGATAAAAGAGGTACATCAAGGGGCGACAAAAACAGGCTATGCAATTGAATAGGATTGTAACGTAGCAGCAGCAGTAACAATGCCTAGTGCAATAAATGTACGGAAAGATAGGCGATATCTGGGGAAGAGAATGGCTCTGCTTGCCTGGAAGCTCGACGGTAGAGGTAGGGTCGTCGACGAAGTAGTCGTACCCAGCAGCGGTGCAGTCGACGGCAGCAGCGGGGTCTACCGGAGATTAAGGGGGGAAGAAACAGTAAATACACAGCAAGCATATACAAACAGATGCATGACATGACAGATGAAATGTTAACGGTGTTCTAACGCAGTGCAATGCACGTTGCTCGGAACGGAAATTCATCCGGGGATGAACGGCCAGCTCCGGGTGATTATCGGACAAGGTGTCCGGAGGGGGGAGATATCATGACGGAGGTGTCGTGGACATCCGACACATGTGTGGGTGGTGTATCCGGGTTAGTTGATCTATTTCGAACAATTTTCGTGTTCGAAATAAATTCATCCGGGTACTTTAGCAGTACCGGACAATTTATCGGACTGCCGGTCCGGAGGGGGACGGTTCGATTTTCGTTGTGTTAGAGGGGTGTGATAGACATACGGATAGCGTATTCGTATTCGTTATATTTTCTGATCAATTTTCATGTATAAAGTTTTTAAATCTGAGTTACGGTTTAAAAGTTATTGAATTTCAAAGTTTAAATCATTTTTAAACATTTTCTGGAATTTCTTTTATTAATAAATCCAACCTTATCCAGAACAGTGCCTTTTGACTAGTCAAACCTGACCAGTGGGACCCACTGGTCAGCCTCACACCAGATAAAACAGTTTAATTTAATCTAATTACCAGTGGGGCCTACATGTCATACACACATATTATTAAACAGAGTTTAATTTAATTAAATTGGGATTTGCCAGGGGTGGGACCCATCTGTCATCCTAACATATATATATTAGCAGTTATTTAGTTAATGTAATGTCCTGGGGCCCACTGTCATAGAGAGGGGGTTCTAATTCAACAGTTTTTTTTATTTGGGGGGAGGGGGTTATCCCACTGGATGGGCCCCGGTGGTCAGTGGCGGTAGGCCACACCACACGCACGGCACGTCATGGCCATGCCATGGCCGTGGCCGGCGGTGAGCACATCCCGGCGAGGGAGGTGAGCCGGGGGTGCGGGCGCGGCAGAGGTGTATGCGGCGAGGGGGGTGCGTGGCCGGGGGTGGCCATGTGCAGGCAGGACGCCGCTGGTTTGGGCTTCGGCCATGGCGGCCACAGCAGGAGACAACAAGGCGAGCGAGGCGAGGAGCAGGCTGGCCCAGTGGAGCGGCGCCGCAGCCGGAGCGCGGATGCGAGGGTGCGCGCGGCGAGGGTGTAAGCGGCGCGCGTGGGGCGCGGCCAGGACCAGGCGAGCACACGCCCTGGCCATCAAGACGAACACGGGGGCGACGGAGGGGAAGGGCATACAGCGGCTAATCGATGGGGAAAACTGGCGAAATCGGGGCGGAGCTCACCGAGGAGCGCGATGGAGGTCTCGGTGTGGCCAAAGAGGACTCCACGGCGTCGAATTTCACCTGGGAATCCGGCGGCTCGAGGTTGAAGACGACCGCGATTAGCTCGCCATGGTGGCTCCGGGCTCGGCTCCTTATGCTGGCAGACGAAATCGTCGACGGCGAACGCACTAGACAAGCTCTCCCACGCCGGGGAGCACGATGGCCACGGCGGCTACGAAGACGCGGCCATGGCGGGCTCGGGCATGGTGGAGAAGAAGAGCGCGAGGGGGAAAAGGGGAGGACGAGCACTGGGGGCTGGGGAGGCTTGGTCTTATCTCCACCGGGGGGCAGGTGAGAGGGGGGAGGGAGCAGGTGGGGTGGGGTGTCGGCGACAGTGGCCATGGCGCCCTGTCCACGGCGACAGTGGAACAGGGGAGGGGGTAGGTGGGGAGGAGGAGGAGGAAAGGGGGGTTGGGCCCGGGGTGGGCCTCGCCTAGGGCGAGGGATAGAATTTTTTTTGCTTTGTTTTGTTTTGCTGTTTGTTTTTCTTTTGTTTACTGTTGCAGTTAAAATAAATATTTCTGCATTTTATTTAAATGTGTTGGTGGTTTGTAAAATAGGTGTATGTCACATGTAGGTGACACAAAAGGTTTGGTACATTTTAAAACTCAGTGGATATTTCTTTTAAATATTTTATGATTAAAAAGGACCTTATAAGCTACTGTTATAATTGTTTGAGATTTTTCATAACTCCAAAAATTACCAAAGTTGGTCCAACATGATAATAATGATTTTAGGCAATTTACAAAAATGGTTTCATGATTTTTGAGCAAGGTTTAATTTCCACCAAGTTTTTATTATCCACCAAAAGGGGTTTTAGGGTTTTGACTTTGGGGTTTTTATTCCAAGGGCTCAAGTACATGGTGCATGGGATATTGATCACCCACATCAAGGTTTTGATCATTAGCATCACAAAGTTTGAACAGGGTCAGGGAATCAACAGTGATAACTCAACAGTGATGATCAACAGTAAGGATGGTTACTGTTACAAGCAACTGAGGGTGTTACAAATCTCCCCCACTACAAGAATTCTCGTCCCGAGAATTTAAGTGGTAGCGAGGAAAAGATCGGGTATTCATCGCGAAGGCGATCTTCGCGTTCCCAGGTGGCTTCACCTTCAGAATGATTCGACCACTGTACCTTGAGGAACTTGACGGTCTTGTTGCGGGTTCGACGCTCAGACTGATCGAGAATGCGGCTCGGATGTTCCCGATAAGTCAAGTCTTGTTGCAGCTCGATTATATCATGCTCCACTTCACGGATAGGATCCTTGAAGCAGCGACGGAGTTGAGACACGTGGAAGACATCGTGGACTTGAGAGAGGTTCGGCGGGAATTCCAACCGGTATGCCACGGGTCCACTCCTGGAAAGGATACGGAACGGGCCAATGTAGCGAGGAGCCAACTTGCCCTTGATACCGAAGCGATGAGTGACCCTCATGGGAGTGACACGGAGGTAAGCGTATTCACCGGGTTGATACTCCATTTCCCGGTGTTTGCGATCAAAATTGCTCTTCTGACGAGACTGGGCGGCCTTGATATTTTCTTGCACAATGCGAACCTGATCTTCAGCTTGTTGGACAAGATCCGGTCCGAAGTAGGGTCGTTCCCCAGTTCCTGACCAATTCAGGGGGGTTCGACATTTACGTCCGTATAGAACTTCGAAGGGGGCCATCTTCAAGCTAGCCTGATAGCTATTGTTGTACGAGAATTCCGCGTACGGGAGAGATTCCTCCCATTTCATGCCGAATGAAAGGACACAAGCGCAAAGCATGTCTTCCAGAACTTGATTGACTCGTTCAACTTGGCCTTGCGACTGGGGGTGATAAGCGGTGCTGAGAGACAGACAAGTCCCGAGGGCTTACATGAAACTATTCCAGTATCGTGAGGTGAAAAGGCTGCCACGGTCTGAACTGATCTCCATCGGAATACCGTGGAGTGACACAATCCGGGAGATATACAAGTGTGCTAACTGACTAGCAGTGATCGTCTCCTTGACCGGCAGGAAGTGAGCAATCTTGGAGAATCGATCGATGATGACAAAGATGGCATCGTTACCTTTCTGTGACTTAGGAAAACCGGTGATGAAGTCCATCTCAACTTTGTCCCACTTCCAATCAGGAGGAGGAAGTGGTTGCAACCAACCAGCAGGTTTCTGATGTCCGGCTTTGACGCGACTGCAAACGTCACATTGAGAAACATAGCGGGCGATGTCTTGCTTCATGTAAGGCCACCAGTACCGTTGACGAAGGTCTTTATACATCTTGGTACTGCCAGGGTGGATTGACAATGGAGAATTATGGGCTTCCTCCATGATATCCGGACCACAGTTAATGATGGCTGGGCTCACAGGAACTACTAAGCGTCCCTTGAAGTACACAGTATCACCATCATTGGCATCAATGGTAAAAGAGGAGGGCTTTCCTTCTGCGATGTCCTGCTTGATCTTCACAATGTCAGGGGCCAGAGATTGTCTACTCTTGATGAGGTTGTCGAGGCTTGACTCGAGAACCAGGTTATTGACATAACCTTGAGGAACAATCTCGAGGTTCAACTTGCGAAACTCTTCATACAGAAGTGGTTGCTGCACCTGAACCTCAAGTTCAGAATAGTAAGCTTTGCGGCTCAAGGCATCGGCCATCACGTTAGCCTTGCCCGGGGTATACGAAATACCCATGTTGAAGTCGGCTATTGTCTCGAGCCATCGTTGTTGACGAAGATTCAGATCCGGCTGAGTAAACAGGTACTTCAGACTTTGGTGATCGGTGTAGACCTCGCAACGATTACCGATGAGGTAATGTCGCCACAGCTTCAATGCATAAATTACTGCGGCCAATTCGAGGTCATGTGTTGGATATTTGTCTTTGTGAGCACGCAACTGACGAGAGCCATAAGCAATCACTTTGCGCTCTTGCATTAGGACACAGCCTAATCCTTGACGAGACGCGTCGCAATATATCACGAAGTCCTTCTGAGTATCAGGGGGAGCGAGCACCGGGGGAGAAGTTAGCTTGTCCTTGAGCGCTTGGAAACTTTCTTGACATTTATCTGTCCACTCAAACTTGACGCCTTTGTGAAGCAGATTAGTCAGAGGCCTGGAAATCTTGGAGAAATTCTCGACAAAATGGCGGCAATAGCTAGCGAGCCCGAGGAAACTGCGGACTTGCTTGACGGTCTTGGGAGGAGTCCAGACAAGAATAGTCTGGATACATTCTGGGGTGACGGCAATGCCATCCTTGGAAATCACATGTCCAAGGTAGGTTACTTCGGGAAGCCAGAACTCACACTTAGAATACTTAGCGTAGAGTTTGTGTTCTCGAAGCTTCTCCAGTATAAGACGAAGATGTTCATCATGTTCTTCTTCATTCTTGGAATATATCAATATATCATCCAGATAAACCACGACGAACTAGTCGAGGTACTCCATGAAAATATAATTCATCAATCTGGAGAAGGTGGCTGGAACATTGGTTAAGCCAAAGGACATGACAGTGTACTCGTATGAACCATAGCGAGTAATGAAGGAAGTCTTCGAAATGTCCTCAACACGGACTCGGATTTGGTGATAACCCAACCTCAAGTCGAGATTAGAAAACACCTTGGATCCGGAAAGTTGATCATACAGATCGTTGATCCGGGGAAGTGGGTATTTGTTCTGGATGATGGCTTGGTTAATGGGCCGATAATCTTGGACCAATCGGTTTGTCCCATCGCTCTTCTTGACAAAGAGCGAAGGTGCTCCCCAAGCTGAGGAACTGGGGCGAATGAATCCTTTCTGAAGTGCCTTTGTCGATTTCCTCCTTAAGTTCAAGGAGTTCATGTGGCGGCATCTTGTAAGGACGCTTGGCAATAGGGGTGGTGCCGGGCTTCAAGTCGATGACAAATTCAATTTCCCTAATCGGGGGTATTCCCGACAGTTCTTCTGGGAAGACGTTGGGAAAATCGCGAACGACTGGAACGTTCTTGATGCCTTCGAGGGGGCGGCATTCAAAACATTCATCATAAATATCTGTGTTTCAGCATTACGGGTAACTCGGGTGGTGTGGTTAACAATCTCGCCAGAGGGGTGAAAAAGTTGGACAGACTTGGTGCCACAATAAAGTGCGGCACCGTGAAATTTCAACCAATCCATTCCCAAAATGAGGTCTATGGTGGAAGACTTTAGAATGATGGGGGAAGCAAGGAATTCAATCCCTTCAATTTCAACAATGGTTCCGGGCACTATCTTGATGGTTTGACATTGGCCTATCGGGGTGCGGACAACCATCGATGGGTTCATCTTTTCTAACGTGAAGTTATGCGACAATGCAAATGCTTCCGAAAAGAATGAATGCGATGCTCCTGTATCAAATAAAACAGTAGCAGGTACGGAATTAACGAGAAGGGTACCCATCACGGTAGCGGGTTGTTGTTGAGCTTCTTCAACATTGATGTTGTTAGCATGTCCACGAGCATAAGCAGCAGACCCAGTATTATAGTTGGGGTCCTGTTGTTGCCACGACCATTTCCGCGGCCAGCGGGGTGAACTACCAGTTGCTTCTGTTTCTGGGGGCACTCCCTGGAAAAATGCCCAGGTTGGCGGCACGTGAAGCATAGTCCATCCTGAGGACGAAGGGGTGTAGCATTGGGTGGTGCTGGCAGAGCTCTTGGCATCTGCGGTGGCGGAGGCAGACGGGGTGCAGCATAAGACGGCCTTGGAGCAGGGACAGGTGAATGGGTCACACTGTTAGGGAGCCAGATACGATGCTTCTGCGTTGCGCCCGAAGATGAGCCAACGTCACGATAACGCTTCAGAGAGTCCTTGTGCTCCATCTGGGCAGTCTCGACGGTGATAGCCTTGTTCACCATGGTGGCGAAGTTGGAAAAATCATGAACGGCAAGAGCGAGCCTGAGGTCTGGGTTGAGGCCACGACGGAACTTCTGCTGCCTGCGAGCATCAGTGGTGATCTCTTCTTCCGCATAGCGAGAGAGGTTGAGGAACTCGCGCTGATAGGCTTCAACAGTCATGTCGCCCTGAGTGAGGTTGCGGAATTCTTCCGCCTTACGATCCATGATCCCCTGAGGAATGTAGCGGGCGCGAAAGGCAGACTGAAATTCATCCCAGGTGATGACTTCTCCAACTGGCAGTGAACGCTTGTGGGTGCTCCACCACTGAGCAGCGGCGCCTTTCAGGTGATAAGACGCAAAGTTCACATAGTCGGTTGGGCCGACATTAGCAGACTCCAGCTCGTGAGTGATGTCGCGAAGCCAGTCATCAGCATCCAACGGCTGAACAGTGTTGCGGAACATAGTGGGGTTGAGGCGGGTGAAGTCGTGCAGAGTCACGGTGGCATGCTGATGGTGGTGCCCATTCTGATTTGGCTGGGCGAACTGAGCCATGATATTCTGCATGAACTGACGGTTCATCTCGAACTGCTGCATCATCGCGGCCATGTAATCCGGCGGCGGAGGTGGGTCGTTGGCACCACGACCACCACGACCAACCATCCTGCTAGAATTTAACAGGGGTATTTCAGCGATGAAAATTTAACGATATACCAGAATCAAGCCTGAAGTAAAAACGACAACGAAGAGGAGGCGCGGATATATATAGGAGTAGTCATATAAGACATACACATTCACACACAGTGTCAATCAAAAATCGGGCAGCGTAACGTCGTAGAAATTAAGGAAAAAGGACTCACTAGGCGGCGCGCAGACCGCGGTTAGGATTACACGACGCGACATAGATTCCACTATGTCAATCACGCCGCAAGAAAACTGTTGGCCACATGTGTTAATGCCAGAGGACGCGCGGCCTGCCCAGAATGAGAATGGGATCCGCGGTTCGGGACCTGGGGTAGAACTCCTGCGACACGACTCAATCAATGGGGAAGCACCAAAACGCCGGGTGGAATCAAGAGAACGTGATCCTAATGTCAGAGTTTGTAAAACTTAACAGCAAGGATAAGAGAGCAGAGTCCCAGAGCATAGGTAAGGAGAAAAGGATCCTAATACCATAGATATCACACGTAGTGACATCGATGTGGGCCCGTAAGCCAAATATTAAGTTAGCAAAATAGTTTTTCAAAGTCTAGACTCAACTTCGACCAAGTAGTGGTGGGGTGGCTTCCTACAGGCAGTCGGCTCTGATACCAACTTGTGACGCCCCCAAAATCAATCCGTGTACAGTAATCATACACGCAGGGTACACGGCTGAGATTAGGGTGCCACGGTGAGAATATCACAGCATAACACTAAACACAAAAGGATAAACAAATATATTACAATACCAGGGATCACGAGGATCCGAATACATAAGTCATACAAGCCATAATATCTGAGTACAGACATAGTTAGTCAAGTTTTGCCTTAAGAAGGCTAGCACAAATCACATCAGAGATACAGATCGAAAAGGCGAGGCCTCCTGCCTGGGATCCACCGAACTACTCCTAGTCAACGGGGAACTCGACGTCGTAGTAGTCGCCTCCGGGGTACTCCTGCTCCTGGGCTCCAACGTCGGCTGCAGCGGCCGATCAGGCAAAGCGAAAATGGGGAAATAAAGCAAAGGTGAGTATCTAGCATACCCGCGAGTCTTACGTCCGCTACTAAGCATTATGCATTGTATCAACGGAAATAAGAGGCTGTATATAGTGGACTGAAACACAGAAATCCAGAGCAAGCGTAAGAAGCTAGGCCTAACGAAGACTAGCATCTTCTGACGATGTCTTGCAGCATGAGGTAAGAATCAGCCAACAGTTTATATAAAGCATAAAGTAACAATGCAGCAGAAGTTGCTGCAACATTGTATAATAATAAGTTGTAATAATTAACAATGCCTCCGAGTTCACCTCCTCGACATCCCCGCGAGGAAGAAAACCCGGAACCATACAGTTTAATAATAATAGTTTGTAGTGGTAAGATCCAGCTTCAGCATAAAGCGTCCTGTTACCGTGGACACGGTTATTCGAATAGATTAATCTTCCCTGCAGGGGTGCACTTGTGTTACACTACACGCACGGATCTCCAGGGTGGCGGGAACCTTGTTAGGGAACGCTCCACCGAGGCTATCTGACACTTCGTAGCCCATCTTTCAAACTCAACAGAGAGGCCATCCGCCGGTCTAAATCCTAAGTACGCCGGGCCTTGGACCCCAACCCAAACGTACTCCTGCACGGTGCGTGGCTGGCCGGTGAAGTTAAAGAAAATCCAAATAAGACACCACCGCACGAGCGAATAAGACAACACCACTTCCCGGCAATCAGCCCGCAGTACTGCTGACGTCTGAAGAGTCCTCGGACGACACTACGAAGCAGAGGAGCCCATAACTCGTAATTCCCACAGGTAGGTAGTGCGTACATGGCATATAGCCAACTCAAGACATCCACTGAACCATTTAGCATTTTAATTAACCTGCGTGACAACCGTTATCGTTGCCTCGACTTAACCGACTCGCGGACAACGACAGCAGCCAAGACCACCAATACATCGGTGCCTGCCCTGTCGTCCCACCAAGTCACTGCGGTTACCAACAAGGTGAACCGTCTCCTTACCTTGTCTCGCGTGTGCTCCTGGAGGAGCTCGACTTTCGTGGTTTGGTAACTCTCGCGGCCAACGATCAGGGGCCAAGCACACCGGTACACTGGTCGTGCCCTCCCTGTCGTCCCGTCGCAATACCTCTCGCGGGCACCGTTGGGTCGCCCGACTTCTTACCTGAAGGACAACTGTTTCTCAGGTACCTAGAGCGGCTATACAGAGTCAGCAACGAGTGGAGTACAAGGATTACTCCTTGATATCTCACACTTGATGGTGGCTCGGCAGAGCCGAGCTAGGGGGCTGAGGCGGTGTCCGCATTGTACCGTACCTGTGCAGTTATAATATTTGTATCCGCGTTCACTCCCCTGAGTGACCACGGCCCTCTATCTAATCCTAGCTAACAATGCGTAGGGCTCACTGCTGAATAATGCATAATAATAATAATAGGCAGCATAGGATAAAAGAGGTACATCAAGGGGCGACAAAAACAGGCTATGCAATTGAATAGGATTGTAACGTAGCAGCAGCAGTAACAATTCCTAGTGCAAGAAATGTACAGAAATATAGGCGATATCTGGGGAAGAGAATGGCTCTGCTTGCCTGGAAGCTCGACGGTAGAGGTAGGGTCGTCGACGAAGTAGTCGTACCCAGCAGCGGTGTAGTCGACGGCAGCAGCGGGGTCTACCGGAGATTAAGGGGGGGAAGAAACAGTAAATACACAGGGAAGCATATACAAACAGATGCATGACATGACAGATGAAATGTTAACGGTGTTCTAACGCAGTGCAATGCACGTTGCTCGGAACAGAAATTCATCCGGGGATGAACGGCCAGCTCCAGGTGATTATCGGACAAGGTGTCCGAAGGGGGGAGATATCATGCCGGAGGTGTCGTGGACATCCGACACATGTGTGGGTGGTGTATCCGGGTTAGTTGATCTATTCCGAACAATTTTCGTGTTCGAAATAAATTCATCCGGGTACTTTAGCAGTACCGGACAATTTATCGGACTACCGGTCCGGAGGGGGACGGTTCGATGTTCGTTGTGTTAGAGGGGTGTGATAGACATACAGATAGCGTATTCGTATTCGTTATATTTTTCTGATCAATTTTCATGTATAAAGTTTATAAATCTGAGTTACGGTTTAAAAGTTAATGAATTTCAAAGTTTAAATCATTTTTAAACAATTTCTGGAATTTCTTTTATTAATAAATCCAACCTTATCGAGAACATTGCATTTTGACTAGTCAAACCTAACCAGTGGGTTCCACTGGTCAGCCTCACACCAGATAAAACAGTTTAATTTAATCTAATTACCAGTGGGGCCTACATGTCATACACACATATTATTAAACAGAGTTTAATTTAATTAAATTGGGATTTGCCAGGGGTGGGACCCATCTGTCATCCTAACATATATATATTAGCAGTTATTTAGTTAATGTAATGGCCTGGGGCCCACTGTCATAGAGAGGGGGCTCTAATTCAACAGTTTTTTTTATTTGGGGGGAGGGGTTATCCCACTGGATGGGCCCCGGTGGTCAGTGGCGCTAGGCCACACCACACGCACGGCACGCCATGGCCATGCCATGGCCGTGGCCGCCGGTGAGCACATCCCGGCAAGGGAGGTGAAACGGGGGTGCGGGCGCGGCAGAGGTGTATGCGGCGAGGGGGTGCGTGGCCGGGGGTGGCCATGTGCAGGCAGGACGCCGCCGGTTTGGGCTTCGGCCATGATGTGGCTCGGCCATGGCGGCCACAGCAGGAGACAACAAGGCGAGCGAGGCGAGGAGCGGGCTGGCCCAGTGGAGCGACACGCGGATGCGAGGGTGCGCGCGGCGAGGATGTAAGCGGCGCGAGCGGGGCGTGGCCAGGACCAGGCGAGCACACGCCCTGGCCATCACGGACGAACACGGGGGCGACGGAGGGGAAGGGCATACAGCGGCTAATCGATGGGGAAAACTGGCGAAATCGGGGCGGAGCTCACCGAGGAGCGCGATGGAGGTCTCGGTGTGGCCAAAGAGGACTCCACGGCGTCGAATTTCACCGGGGCATCGGGCTGCTCGAGGTTGAAGACGACCGCGATTAGCTCGCCATGGTGGCTCCGGGCTCGGCTCCTTATGCTGGCAGACGAAATCGTCGACGGCGAACGCACTGGACAAGCTCTCCCACGCGGGGAGCACGATGGCCACGGCGGCTACGAAGACGCGGCCATGGCGGGCTCGGGCAAGGTGGAGAAGAAGAGGGCGAGGGGGAAAAGGGGAGGACGAGCACTGGGGGCTTGGGAGGCTTGGTCTTATCTCCACTGGGGGGCAGGTGAGAGCGGGGAGGGAGCAGGTGGGGTGGGGTGCCGGCAACAGTGGCCATGGCGCCCTGTCCACGGCGACAGTGGAACAGGGGAGGGGGTAGGTGGGGAGGAGGAGGAGGAAAGGGGGGTTGGGCCCGGGGTGGGCCTCGCCTAGGGCGAGGGATAGACTTTTTTTGTGTTTTGTTTTGCTGTTTGTTTTTCTTTTGTTTACTGTTGCAGTTAAAATAAATGCTTCTGCATTTTATTTAAGTGTGTTGGTGGTTTGTAAAATAGGTGTATGTCACATGTAGGTGACACAAAAGGTTTGGTACATTTTAAAACTCAGTGGATATTTCTTTTAAATGTTTTATAATTAAAAAGGACCTTATAAGCTACTGTTATAATTGTTTGAGATTTTTCATAACTCCAAAAATTACCAAAGTTGGTCCAACATGATTATAATGATTTTAGGCAATTTACAAAAATGGTTTCATGATTTTTGAGCAAGGATTAATTTCCACCAAGTTTTTATTATCCACCAAAAGGGGTTTTAGGGTTTTGACTTTGGGGTTTTTATTCCAAGGGCTCAAGTACATGGTGCATGGGGTGTTGATCACCCACATCAAGGTTTTGATCAGTAGCATCACAAAGTTTGAACAGGGTCAGGGAATCAACAGTGATAACTCAACAGTGATGATCAACAGTAAGGATGGTTACTGTTACAAGCAACTGAGGGTGTTACACCTTGTCTCTTTCACGGTGGGCTCCCTAGTGTGAGCCTGTAGTGGAATTGAGGCTTCTCTGCTAGAATCGTAGGCCGTCGTGCTGCCAAAGCTCCGTCCGGAGGTCTTCTTCCGCCACCTTCGCTGGATCGGAGAACGGAGGTCGTCATCGAATCTCGTACGTGTGCGAGTACTACGAGGTGCTGCACGTGTGGCACTACACCCATCCGGGTGCTCAACACAGCCAGGGGGCTGTGAAACTTGATCGGCTACATCAACCACGTTTGCGGGAACGTTTCCCGCGCAACGGACTACACCCTGAGGTATGTTATTTCCGCAATCCTTTTCGTTACGGTAATACGGCTAGCTAGATCTTGGGTTATGGGAACGCTAGTTAGAAAAAAATTATGTTTTCTGCTGCGAACCCCAACAGCGGTATCATGAGCTAGGTCCATGCTTAGTATTACTGTCCGGATAGAACACATCGGGGATGTGGGCGTTGATTGTATGATTGTTACCCTCCCACGTGTACTTGTTCACATCTGCGGCATTGTTTGATGAAGCGGCCCCTGACCGACCTTACGCGTACACTTACGCGAGACTGGTTCCACGCTTGACATACGGCTTGTACCGTATAAAGTGGCTGGGGGGGTGTCTGTCTCTCTACTTTAGCGGATGTGGCATTTGCAACGGAGGGCCCCGTGCAGGGTGTAATAGAGACAATCGTATGGTTGACGTTGTGGTTGACTCATAGGTTAAAACATGTTTAACTATGAAAGCCCTAGAAGCCACGTAAAACTTGCAATATACAACTAGAACGTCTAAACCTTGTATTGCTAAGTGGGGGCTATCGTTCGTTTGATTGTGATGTACTGATAGCTTTGCTATGTGTTACTAGTAAGTAGTAATCGTCATCATAAAACAAACTAAAATGGAGACACTGTAGACTTATTGTTGCCATAGCTCAGACATCTTAAAACTTGCTAGTATAGGATACACGACGGTAGCATGTGATAAGATGATCCCTTAACAAAGCCAAACACAAGTATTCTACCGAAGTGTGCACCGCCTGGAAGGTTCTCCCATATGGCTTGATGCTCCGTACATACCGGTGTTGTCCTACATATTAAATGGAGTTCGCATGAGGTTAGGTTCGGCAAGCCTGGCATATGCAGATATGGCCTTGCTGAGCAGCATATAACATGGAGGTTAATTTGGTGAGCCTAGCATATGAAGATATGGCCTCAGAATACTAGAGATCGAAAGATCGAGCATGAGTGACAGTACATATAAGATAATGTGATCGCACAAGTTGTTGTCTACCTTTGAAACTGACCCGTCGGCCGTGTGATATTCGAGGTCGGGCAGTGAATCTGGATCATGTAATCACTAAAACTTCCTAGGGATGAATTGTTTTAGTGCGGGCTCATTTATAATATGATTATATGAACTCATTGTTGTGAACTAGTCTTAATTGTGTTCCTTGCAATTATGTTTGTAGAAAATGGATAATACCCAGTACCTTGAAATGGTTTCCTTCTTACATGGTGAAAGACTTAAAGAAAATGGGTCAAACTTCATTAGTTGGTACTTACGCCTTAGAGCCGTGCTCAAGAGAATCAACCTTTCATTCTTAACTAAAAGGCATGTGGGAAACCCTCCAGCAAACGACATGGATGCACAAGCGGCGATTGATTATCAGTATCGTCGAAGGACATATGCGTGAGGAGTATGCTGATTTGGATACATATGATATGATCGATGAGCTGAAGTCATCAAACTTGCATCGGTTTAGAGTTGCAAGATTTGAGTTAGAAAGTGAGTTTCTCTCTACAAAGATGGAAGAAGGCTCTTGCCTGAAGGCACACTTGGCCAAGATGCATGAGATACATCTGAGCCTCGTAGATGATTTTGACTATGAGACCACACATGAGTCTGCGATATACACGGTGTTACACTCGCTTCCACCGAGCTATACAGACCATGTCCATGGCTATGTCGGCAGAGGTCAAAGCCTCGAGTTCTCTGACTTCATGGATAGACTTCAGTACCTGGAGGTTGAACCCATTGAAGGAGAAGTCGTGGACGGAGAAGGTATATACTTGATATACTTTATAAATGTTTATTCCCTTATACAACATTTGCAGTAAATGAGTATCTGATACTTATTCTGTTTTATGAAAACAGGACCTGCCGTTGCATGGACGGGAAGAGGTGAAATCGAGGATTGATGGATATCAAGTCAGTTGATGGCCAGCATGGATTCCACCAAGACATCTATCATAGGAGATACTTGGAGTATTAGATAAATCTTATGTAATCATTATAGTATGAACACTTAGTTGTGTGTCTTGCATCTCGCGAGACAAAGTTATTCATGTAATGAGACAAGTCAGTTGTTCCATCTTTATGAATAAAAGAGTGATTATACTTTGATTACATCTTGATTTATGATATGATAGAAAGCATTTATAATAATACTATTATTGTCAAGAAATATTCAATGTTTAATGATAAAGTTGTCTTGATTATAACAAGTCAAAGATTTGATTGCATGAGGTGACTTCATAACTGATGAATTCATTAAATGTATGATCTATTAACTTGTGAGTTCATTATCGAATGAAAATCATAACTAGATTGCATGAGATGGATTAGATACACGATCTATGAACCTCTGCAATAAATATAACCATGACAAGGTTCTAGCAAGTAGAACTTGTGCCAATCATTATACAACAATGATGTACTAAATGGGCACGTGAGTTATCATTAAAGACTTCATACGATTAATTGAAAGTTGTATTCAATTGAGATCTTAAAACTGAGATTCAGGAATCACAGTGAGAAGTGAGAATACAAGGATACACATCACTACGCTACGATCCGAAGTGATAAGTATTGATATTGACATAATGGGAGACTTGTGGAAATTGTACCACAAACTACGATGGAAGTTGAAAGTGCTAGACTACTTAAACCATTCGTGGTCATACTAAACCGTAGTATGGTCTAAACGTTCTTTCCCATAGCACTATAGTTATTGTCGAATAAGTTATTTTAATTCATTAAGTTAAAAACACCCACTTCATGAATAGGAAACTATCCTGAATCTAACGAGACATGATAGCTCCATAACTGATGGTGTTATAAGGTTTCTTAAAAGAAAGAATTTATTTGTAATAAAACTACAAGCAATTGAAATTACATATTCTCCCCGAATAGCAAAATGTGTGTTGCTTGATTGGTAATGCGAGAAGAAGTCTCTCGACACGGATCCAATAGGAGATAATGGAAACTTTGACCAGGGTATTGGACCTTGCCTTCAGAATATCAGAGTATTGCAACGGAAGCATGTTCCGCTGTAATGACACTGTATAAGGAAGGATATGCCAAGGATAATTGATCTTGGTATATGAGTTGAAGCCATTGTTGAATTTAGAAGGTTGTCATGAATACGTTCTGTACAGAACAATAATCATGAGTCTTCTTAATAAAACAATAGGGAATAATATTGCTTGAAGACACAAAGGAATGATGGTAGCCTAGAACACGAGGAGAAATGAAATAATATTGAGTTACATATAGGATGGCTCACGTCCCGTGAAATAAATCGGTTATTTCATATTCTCAACAAACTAGAGAGTTATTGAGAATAATGTAATGGGCATAAGGCATTATTTGGTTATGACCAAAGTTCAATGGTGATTGACTACGGAAACGTAGGAATGCTTTAATCAATAAAATATTTCATTTACACTACAATGGACCATAGCCTGAAATTGCATCTCAGTCAAATTTGGGATTTGAAAGAGAATTGCAATGGGCATGACGAAGGTTACTTCGTTAAAAGGATGGACTATAGTACCTCAAGACAGGAACCCTCAAACTTGATTTGATCAAGTGATTTTGTGATGACCAAAATATTGAGTGGGCCTGCAGTTTCATGAAACTGAGTGGGAGCTTTGAAGACTTCCCGGAAACTTGGAATGCAGAGGGCATTTTCTGAGTGGGAGCTTTGGAAGCTTTGTCATTATGTGAGACATAGTGAACAATAAAATGACATGACGAAAGCTGAACCACAAATATATGAGTATATGATGGATATATTTGAGTGGGAGCATGATCATTGTCTCAAACATATATGCATTGGTATGGTGAAGAATGATCTCATATGTATATATATATATATGGATATGCATTGAATGTGTATATAGAGAATCGTCTTATATACATATGTGCATTATGATATATATATATAGAGCATAAGGCAAATAAAATACAAGATTGCAAGAATCTTATTTTATGTGAAATACCAACACATTACACGTTGAAATCTATATGAGTAGATTAAGATACGGATAATGAAACGAAGTGAAGGTTGGAATAAACTTCTAGACAAGAAACAGGTTCTTGTGGCTAGAAATTATATAATGGATGAAATCCAAATATCACAAGCAATGTCTTGATGGAAGAATAGAGATGCACCATGTACTGGACATGTGATCTTATATGTTCTTGACATATGATTCTACCATATAACATGCATTGTGAATCCAACAACAAAATGACTCAAAAGTTCTTGGAAGAAGAACAGATTCCGATGTGCTTTAGGAGTAAAACACGGAATCTGAATAAAAGTCCATGCATTCAGTATATGAGGAATACTGAGGACTATTCTCTAAAATATAGAAATGATAATAGACTTGAATGTAATGCAAGATTACAATTGCAAGCCATATTATGGGTCTATACGGAATTAGAGACATCACCAAAGACATGAAAGAAATGTGAGCAAAATTCACGGTACAACAAACATAATACTGCTTAAGAAAGTAGACGTATGGATAAAAGTTTAGCGTTAGAAGTATTGGACTTCTGGTTGAGTGTATTTCCCAGTATATATGACTAAGGATGAGTCTTCTAAAGACTGAACCAAGAGATCATTGGAAGATACTGTGAAATAATAGTCTCACTCTCCCGCGAAACTTATATCCAACCATTATATGATAATGAGTGGTATGTCAAAAGAGTTTTTGACCTATACCAGTTGCAAAGGAAACATACGAATCTGAATTGGTGCAGTTCGTTCACGAACCCTCTTCCATGAGCATGCATGATCAATGAAACACTTATGTGATAAGATGATTATGATCGGAAAAAATGCGGCTAGATTATTAGAACTCTAGTGCAAGTGGGAGACTGTTGGATATATGCTCTAGAGGCAAATAATATATGATTATTCCAATATATCTAAGCAAGTTCATAACCAGTTTCATACCGTGCTAGAACTGCGTCAGTGAAACAATGATGCAGGTGTGGTATAGAAACCCCCAGAGTTCCTAGTTAGCCTCTACATCGATAACTAGTTCATGGTCAACATGATGGTCGTGGTTTCGCGATCATGGACAATTAAGTCTCTTGACTATGAGGTCACCTCACTGTTAAAGTGACGTGATGAACATTACCCAAAGTAAGCATTACAGCATGATCAAATCTTATGAAGGTTCAGTGTTGTAATTACAGAACGTGGTAGACCGTTCCTTTGACCGTGAGTACGTGCATAATTACTATCTTCCCGGATGCTTTGACTTACATCCCACCACCTGACTGAAATATGCGGGTCATAACGGTTGTATCTTAGGTATTCCGTGGAGATATGTTGAGGAGTATTGTTACAAGAGCGGGATTTGTCAATCCATATAATGGATAGATACTCTGGGCCCACTCGGTGAGATTCCATCCATAAAGCTGCAGCGTGTGACTAGGTCACGGGGATGAATATCACGGGAACGAGTGAATGAGGATTAGTTTGGAACGAGGTTGAACCACACATAGGATGTCATTGATCAAATCTCGGAACAATCCAGTATCGCTGACAAAGGGAATGCTATACGGCGTAAGGTCCAATCGGTGTTTGATATCCGGAATGCACAGGGGTCATTATGGGCATCCAGGTCCCGCTGATGATCATTGACCGTAGCCTCATCTCGGTCATGACTGGAGTGTTCTCGGACCGTAGGGTAACACACTTAAGGGCTCGATGAAATCGGAGACCTTTTCGGAACCATCGGAGTAACCAGAGAATAAAGGAAACAATATCGGAGAAGTACTGTGTTGAACCGAAACAAGTTCGGAGTGAACCGGAAGTTGTTCCGGAGCACCGGGAGATGGAATATTATGTTTTAGTTATTAATTAATTGAATTAATAATTAAAATCATTTTATTTCTAATTAATATGTGCAATGGGCCTTAGTGGAGAAAAAGGCCCATTAGGGGAAATAAAAAGGGAAAAAGAAAAAGAAAAGAGGGGGGAGGCGCCATGGGCCCTAGGGCCATGAGGGGTGCGCCCCCTCTCCCCCCCTTTTGGCCGGCCACCCCCCTTAGCAAAGGGACTTTAGTCCCTGTAAGGCCCGATATGCGGTACTGTTCCAGATCTAGGTGTTTCCACCCAGATCCGGGGACGAAGCACATATCGGTCCCACCGCGACATATGACAAAGCCATATGCCCCGGATTTCCAACATGATATCACAACATTACAGATACAAGGATACAACATCTCATACAATCGGCATACAACTGCCTCAAATACAATACAACAGCGGAAGATACATGTCTGAGTACAGACTACAAGCAAATGCCTACTTGCAAAGAGAAAAACATCGATCCCATAACCACACGGGTCCAGGCCCTCCGTCGGGATCCGCCTAACTAGTCGTCGTCGAGTCTCCACGTGAAACGTCGATCACCATACATGTTGTCGATCAAGAACCCTGAAAAGAGTTTGGGGGTAGTATCATGAGTACAGAGGTACTCAGCATCCAACTGTAGTGGTCATCTGACCCAGCAAGGACTTCATCACTCGTCATTCTAGGACAACTAGTAGTTTACGGTAAGGAAGGGGTAAGTGGTAAGGTTGCTTCCGCACTAGCATTGATGAAGTGGCTAACGATCTAGAGAGTAAGATAAGATGCCAAGCATTCTATGAGGAATCGCCTCCAACAAGTCTTGCTATCAACTACTTACACAATCATAACACCTATCCTATCCTTGTCCTCCTCTTCGCATCCCGACGAAGAAGAAGCAATCAAGGCACACACACGTTGATCAAGTTATATTAATATTAGCTCAGTTGATGTTGTCTATGAACAAGGAGTAGGTCTCAAGTCGTCCATAACCGTGGACACGGCTTCTCGAAAAGATTTAACCCTGCAGGGGTGTACCAACTTCCCATTACAAGGCTCCGCACGCACGTCCATCTCTCTCAGTTGCTACCCATCACAGGCAACCATTTTATGATTTAGTTCCAAGAGATCCGAAACGACAGGTCCCTCTAACTAACAACGAACAAATCCGGGTGGCCCCCGGGGAGTCGACACCCAATCCAAAAGCTGGCCACGCTCCCGGATCGGACTCTTCCGTCTCAACAGGGTTTGGGTTACCGAGACGCCTCACGTGAGGCCTCGGGCCCTCGCCGGTCAAAGGTGGACCAACAGGGAAACCATGTCTCCGCTGGTCCGGGTTGTTTAAAAATTGCGAGGGGATCCACCAAGCACACACACGGGGTTTCAAATGGTAAACCAGCTCGGGCCACCACTGGAAATGTTTGAAGCTAGATAGGTAAGAAAAGGGGACCCCATAAAATCCCACACGCGGTTAGGCATGCTCAATCTTAAAACCAATACCCGAAACTCGGATCCTAGGTGACTCGAATGGAACAAAGCGTCGGGGCGGGATAGCCTAGACCTTCCATCCTTCGTCGAATATAGTCAACATTATAATAATCATATCATCAATAACAATAATAATAATGTGATATCCCAAACCAAGGAGTAACAGGGTAACATCGTAGCATCCTAAGCATGCATACTAAGCAGGGGCTGAGCAACGAGCAATAGTAACATAGCAGTACATGGTTTGCTGGGAGGGGACATGGCTGTATCGGTTTGAAAGAGGTTGTAAACATGTGGTGGGATCAAACATCGAACCTAACCTATACTAGCATGCAAACCGCTGGTTGAAATAGAATGGATCATAAGTAATGTATAGTCCTTGCCTGTTGATAAGTCGGGTTCCGAAGGTGTAGTCGTTCGCAAGCTCGCATCGTCTCCGAGAGGTACCCGCGGAAGCACACAAGACGATAAACACTGGAAAGCAATCAACGAGCAAGCATCTATTACTACGAGGCAAACACGATCAAGCATCAACAAGAAGAAACACGAGACATCGCACCTACCGTCGAGAGCGGTTACTAACAGGTTAAGTGGGGTATCGGTCACACACGACGAATACCGCACGTTTTCGGTGGTTCAAGTTGCTTAGCTACAGGTGAGCAAAAGTTGTTAACATGGCAGAGCAAAGAAGCATGGCATAGCACACAAACAATACAAGAGGTGAAGCATAAAGAAAACTATCTATGCTAGTCAATTTAAGTGGGGGGTAAAACCTATACATGGCAAACTATCGCGGACCCCACGATAAAGAAGGAATTTGGTACTGTTTTTCCCTAAACAATATTTTATTATTTTTATTAGCAAGCAAAAGCAGCATAAGCACAATCTACATGCAATTCTAATAAAGTTACATATAAAGAACATTTTAAACAGAGCAACGGTTAAAAAGTTATTGCAATAACAGTTTACAGTGGCAGGCAGTGTAATTAGCAGTCAAACAGCATGTAAACAAAGTCAAACATGGCAAAGGAGCACAAATTAATAAACTAGACACAATTCTAAGCAAGTTTCATATTTTACGCATCGCGATCGGAGCTACGGTTAAAAAGTTACGGGCACCGCAAAAATCCTAATACAAACTGCCTAAATTAAATAAATAAAACCTAGCAGGGAAAAAAACCTAAACGGGCCGAATCTACTGGCCCAACAGATAAAAAAAACAAAAAAACAAAAAACAAAAAAATAAAATAAAAAGGAGGGGCTGGGGCGCCTCACCCCATGGGTTGTGGCCCATCTGGCCTGGAGGGGGGCTGCGGCCTGGCTGGGCTTCTGGGGCGAGTGGGCCACGCGGGGGCGTTGGGCCGCCTGGGGGCGCGCCGGCCCAACAGCGGCTCGAGCGGGCGGGCGAGCGGGTGGCCTTCGTGCTCCTCCCCGTTCCTGCGCAGGAGGCTGGCGGCGGCGGTTGCCTCGCCGGGTCTCGCCGGACCGGGATGAGGTGGGGTGCTGGGACGGGCGCAGACAGAGGTGGGCAGCCGGATCCGGCCCGGGCGGTGGCTGGCGACGTCGGGAGGAGTCCGGCGAGCTCGGGCTTCCGGCGACCTCCTGTTGCTTGTTGGCGTCCATGGCGCGGGGCTGTGAAAACCAAAGAGAGGAGGGAGAGGTGAGAAGCTAGGGGGAGAGAAGAGGAAGGCGGGCGCGAGAGGAGAGAGGAGAGGGGTCCGTGCGGGGTGCTCATCGGCTGCTGGTGCGGCGGCCCGGGCGCAATAGGCCGGCGGCGAGCCGGATCGGGGCGCAGGGGAGCTCCGTCCCAAATCCATGGCGCGGCTGCTCCTTGCGGCTACAAACAGAGAGAGAGAGAGGATGAGAAGGAGAGGGAAGGAGGAGGTGCGCCGGCAGCAGGCGGCTCGTCGGCGCGGCGTCCGTGGAGGTGACGGGCGGCGCGGGAGCCCACGGGCTGGAGAGAGAGGAGATGGAGGTGGAAGGCAGGGCGCTGACGTGGCGCGCTCTGGTCCATCGATCTGCGGATCCGACGGCTAGAGTTGCTCTGGAATTAGGGCTTTGGGATTTGGGGGTATTTTCGGGAAGATCTGAGCAAACTCAGGGGGGTGGCTGCAAAATTGGCTAGGGGAACCCTAGAAATGGGTGGGAGTGTGGTGGTCTTTATATAGCCCCGGTGGCTGGCAGTTTGCAAAAACATCCCCGGTTTTTCTCTCGCGCGCGCGGTGCTCACGTTTCTTACCGCCGGGGGTCCGCAGTACCTCCGATTCGGGTAAAACTTCGAACTGCGCGATTAGCGCATCGAGCCGGAGGCATTCACCTCGCGCTGGAACCGTTCCAAAAACACTTTCCGACGCGTTATAAAAATATCCCGTTTAACTATTAAACGGGGTTTTTCGTTCCGTTGGTTGCGGCTGGCGACGTCGGGAGGAGTCCGGCGAGCTCGGGCTTCCGGCGACCTCCTGTTGCTTGTTGGCGTCCATGGCGCGGGGCTGTGAAAACCAAAGAGAGGAGGGAGAGGTGAGAAGCTAGGGGGAGAGAAGAGGAAGGTGGGCGCGAGAGGAGAGAGGAGAGGGGTCCGTGCGGGGTGCTCATCGGCTGCTGGTGCGGCGGCCCGGGCGCAATAGGCCGGCGGCGAGCCGGATCGGGGCGCAGGGGAGCTCCGTCCCAAATCCATGGCGCGGCTGCTCCTTGCGGCTGCAAACAGAGAGAGAGAGGATGAGAAGGAGAGGGAAGGAGGAGGTGCGCCGGCAGCAGGCGGCTCGTCGGCGCGGCGTCCGTGGAGGCGGCGGGCGGCGCGGGAGCCCACGGGCTGGAGAGAGAGGAGACTGGAGGTGGAAGGCAGGGCGCTGACGTGGCGCGCTCTGGTCCGTCGATCTGCGGATCCGACGGCCAGAGTTGCTCTGGAATTAGGGCTTTGGGATTTGGGGGTATTTTCGGGCAGATCTGAGCAAACTCAGGGGGGTGGCTGCAAAATTGGCTAGGGGAAACCCTAGAAATGGGTGGGAGTTTGGTGGTCTTTATATAGCCCCGGTGGCTGGCAGTTTGCAAAAACATCCCCGGTTTTTCTCTCGCGCGCGCGGTGCTCACGTTTCTGACCGCCGGGGGTCCGCAGTACCTCCGATTCGGGTAAAACTTCGAACTGCGCGATCAGCGCGTCGAGCCGGAGGCATTCACCTCGCGCTGGAACCGTTCCAAAAACACTTTCCGACGCGTTATAAAAATATCCCGTTTAACTATTAAACGGGGTTTTTCGTTCCGTTGGTTGCGGCTGGTCTTGTGCGGTTTTTGCGACGGTGATCGGGCGAAACCCGGTGTCGAAAGGTCGAGTGTCAGGGTGGCAAGGGTCGGTCTCCGTCCGATACGAGATAAGAGGGGGAAAAATAATCGCCGATCGATAAATCGGGGATGCAAACACCGCAAACAAATCAGAAAATCAAACAATTCACACCGAACACAAATTTTTTAATTTTTGCAAAAACTGGGCTGTTACAGTCCCACATTGCTAAGGGAGAGGGGTTGACTCCCTCCCCTCTGCCTATATATAGATGGGCAGGGTGCACATATTTAATACACAGAAATTCGTGAGAAAATAAATATTACTCCGAATTGAGATTGGTTTTCTCCGGTCTTCTCCCCTCCCTTTTCTCTTTCACGGTGGGCTCCCTAGTGTGAGCCTATAGTGGAATTGAGGCTTCTCTGCTAGAATCAGAGGCCGTCGTGCTGCCGAAGCTCCGTCCGGAGGTCTGCTTCTGCCACCTTCGCTGGATCGGAGAACGGAGGTCGTCATCGAGTCTCGTACGTGTGCGAGTACTACGAGGTGCTGCACGTGTGGCACTACACCCATCCGGGTGCTCAACACAGCCAGGGGGCTGTGAAACTTGATCGGCTACATCAACCACGTTTGCGGGAACGTTTCCCGCGCAACGGACTACACCCCGAGGTATGTTATTTCCGCATTCCTTTCCGTTACGGTAATACGGCTAGCTAGATCTTGGGTTATGGGAACGCTAGTTAGAAAAAATTTGTGTTTTCTGCTGCGAACCCCAACAGTGGTATCATGAGCTAGTTCTATGCTTAGTATTACTGTACGGATAGAACACATCGGGGATGTGGGCGTTGATTGTATGATTGTTACCCTCCCACGTGTACTTGTTCACATCTGCGGCATTGTTTGATGAAGCGGCCCCCGACCGACCTTACGCGTACACTTACGCGAGACTGGTTCCACGCTTGACATACGGCTTGTACCGTATAAAGTGGCTGGGGGGGTCACCCGACTACTTACCTTTAATTACACCAGTTGATTCAGGTGCCTATCATCAAGTGAAACCAGGAGGAATCACCCTTGAAGGTACACTTGAAGAGGTTCGACCGAGACATTAGCGGAGTGAACTAAAGAGGAATATCCTCGTATCATCCCGGTGGTCCTACACTAGCCTATTAGTGATAGGTGCCGTATTTTGGGCAATCCGTGTTTATTTTCAAAAACCTACAAAACTAGTTGAGAACTCTAGCTACTAGATGGATCACTAATCTTTGGAGGGATCGGATATTAGAGTACACTCACGTACCATGAGTCGAGGATGCGCAAGGATAACCAAACCCCCATACACTCCTCCTCGGGGTACTTGTCTCTTTGTGAACCTCCTTATTAGATTGATAGTTACCAATAATAAGTGCATGAGTTCTTTGGACTAATGTAAGTATTGAAAGTTGACACTTCCACCTCCTCATATTTGCTAGCCTCTCCCGTACCGTGCATTGCCCTCTTCTCACTCCGAAAGTTGGCGTCCACCTTCGCCAGTGCATCCAAACCCTTGGCATGGTACGCTCTGTCATCATAAACCTATTTATATCTTTCCTCAAAACAATCACCATACCTACCTATCAAGGCACTTCCATATCCTTTCCGAGATATATTGCCATGCAACATACACCTCTTCATGACTTGATCTTCATGTCATACATGTTCCTGCTACACTAGCAGAGGCGTACATTTGCATACATCCATGATAGCTACATCTTCTTTATGTTTGAGTACCTTGTAAAGTGTGAAATATCTTCTATACCTTCTTTTAAAATAGAGTGTTGCCCTTAAGTGAGGAAAAGATCCCAAAGTGGACAAATTAAAATATCCCAAAGAGGAAAAATGAGAGTTAAATAGAAAGATCCATTGAGGCCACCAAAAAAATACAAATAAATAAAAAAAGAGAAAAAGTAATAAAAATAGATAAAGGGGCAACACTGCTATTCTTTTGAAAGATCCACACTAGTACTCCCTCTTATCCTTGTACTCCGTAGAGATGATCATGCATATAGCTATGTGAGGACCTTCACACTATAGAACTTGGCTTGCATATTCCAAGGATGAGCCTCCTCAAACGAGCTCTAGGTCTTCATGAGCGAGCAAGTTGGATGCACCCCCACTAGTTCCATTGGAGAGATTTTCTTAGCTCATATGTGCATCTGTTGCATGGCAATCCCTACTCCTCACATCATATCTATCATTTGGCCTTCTCGCCTATGATTGTCCTCATTCATGTGAGCCTTTCACACCCTTTTTGTCTTCCTCCTCCACCATATCTCTCTCTTTGCCATCCTAAGTGTCAACTCTCGTGTTTATGCTCATCCATTGCATGAGTGCTCAAAATATCGAAAAGGAGTGGATCAAATTGACTTGTACCTGGCTAGTGGTCTGGGGACGAGTCAAGATAAGATTCCAAAGAAGACCAAGTGTGAAACTTAGTAGATTGAGTTCTCAACAAATATATATTTTCTCTCGTATTCCCATATCCCCCTTCTTGCACGCAAACACCATTTGGAGACATTCGAGTCACGGACAGCTAAGAGCTCTTGCACCTAATGTTCTTTCGTTGCTTGTTGCAATGCTAATATAGACTCTTGCATGTTATGACTTGAATTGAATCACATACATTTATTGCTTTACTTTCAAAGTTCTTATATGGTTGCTAGCATGTCACCATAGAAATTATGCTTGTTAACATTTACCTACTCGAGGACGAGCAGGAATTAAGCTTGGGGATGTTGATACGTCCCAAACGTATCTATAATTTCTGCTTGCTCCATGCATGTTTTATGTGATATTGACATGATCTAGATACACTTTCATACACTTTTGATTATATTTGGACTAACTTATTAACTCAGTGCACCACAATGTCAGTTCATGTTTTCTGCTGTTTTTCTATTTCAGGTTTCCCCCATATTAAAAGTGGTCCAAAAATTCGGGAAAATCAGATAAAAATCAGCATGAAGGAACCTTCGGAATCACCTGGGAGGGGCCAGAGGGCCACCACCAGGGAACCAGGCGGCCACCTGGCGCGGCCTAGGGTCTGGCCGCGCCAGGGGGCGCCTGAACCCCTGGTAGCCTCCCTTGTTGCCCCCTTCGCCTATATATTCTCCATGACGCAAACCTCCGAAGACAGAACCCTTTTTCGTGATCTCGCCTCTGTTCCGCCGCGCTTCCAAGATTGGGAGCGCCAGCAGCCGTCTTCCCGGCACCCTAACGGAGGGAGGATTGACCTCCGGGAGCTTCCCCTCCACCATGGACGCTTCCCGGATGTGTCGTGAGTAGTCTCCCTTGGACCATGGGTCCATGATCAGTAGCTATGTGATGTTCTCCTCCCCTCTTTGTTCTTCATGGTTTAGACATCGTGAGCTGTCCTACATGATCGAGGCACATATGTAATTTTCTGTTGTTGCTATGCTAAGTTTGATGGGATCTGATGGATTGTGAGACTATGTTCAGATTGTGATTGAGTAATATATTTGGTTCTTATCTTTTATATTTTTGTTCCTAAGTAATTCTTGCATGTTCTCCGTTGATGTTTATTGCTTTGGCCATGTAGTAGGTAGTGACTCCAAGAGGGAACGTTATGCTCGATTGTGGGTTCATGCCCCCCGATGACACGCTTGAGTGACAGAAACATGACTCTAGGGGATGTGATGTTGCCACAAGGGGGAAAACAACGGTGCTTGTAACCGCAGTTGCAAGGATTGTTTACTTTACGCAAAGTGATTTTTAATGCAGTTGTCTGTTGCTTTGGGTTTACACTTTGAGTGGGGCTCGCAAATTAATACCAGCGAGATGTTCTGGATAGATATCTCAAGGTGGATGATTAGTAGAAGATGCAGTTGGATTTCGGTCTACTTATTTTGGCGTACCGCCCATGCTTTTGAGCCTCTTCCTTTCTTTGTAGCATAGTTAGCATTGCGGTGCGTTTTTAATCCTTTCAATTGCTCAGCTGTGATTTGTTTACCTCGCATAGCAGTTTTATCGTCTTTTGGGAGAGAGACATCACTAGTGAACATCACGGGACCCCGGTCCATATTCTCATCACTATTTACACGCTCATTTATTTTCCTGCTTTTACTTTCTAGATGCTATCACCATTATCATTATCCCTTGCGTTTGATCGTTTTTAAACAACAAGACCGGAGAGATTGACAACCTCTCTGAACTTTGTTGGGAGCAAAGTTATTTGTTTCTGTGTGCAGGTCCAGGAGAAGCAAGTGATTACGGCGCATCACTTGCCGAACCACCTACTTACCATTATCGGAGTCCTACTGGTAGACACTCTCAACCTTGGTATCTTCACCAAGGGAAACTTGCCTCTACGCTGCATCTCACCTTCCACTTGGGGTAACCAACGAAGGGCAAGAAACCATTATCATCATCTCGTCCATCAGCAGAGTCTCGCCGTTGTAGGTTCCCTTGGGTGTCTGCTTTGTACCGTACCTATTGCAGCAATTTAAATCATTTGTGTTCCGCGTTCACTCCCCAGCGTGATCACGGCCCGCTATCTAATCCTAGTTAACTAACAATGCACTGGGCTAACTGCTGAATAGTATATATATTTAATAGGCAGCATAGGATATAAAGGAAGGTACAACAAGGGGCGACAATAACAAGATATGCAATGAATAGGAATGTAACGTAGCAGCAGCAGTAGGAATGCCTAGTGCAAGAAATGTACGGAAAAGTTAGGCGATATCTGCGGAAGGAAAATGGCTCTGCTTGCCTCGAAGCTCGGTAGTAGGGGTACAGTCGTCGACGACCTAGTCGAACACAACAACGTCGGCGGCGGTAGTCGCGGGGTCTATCGGACAATAAGGGGGGAAGAAACAATAAATACAAGACAATAATAGCAATACAGCTACAAGACATGGCAAACGTGGTATTGACGGTGTTCTAACGCAGTACAAAGTGTATTGCTCACAGCGAGAATTCATCCAGGGATGAACTGCCAGCTCCGTGTGATTATCGGCAAACAATCCGGAGGGGAAATGCCACGTGTTCGGTACGTTAGAGGGTTGTGGTGGATACACGGGTGGCGTATCCGTATTCGTTATATTTTTTATCAACTTTTATGTACAAATTATTTTCATCGGTGTTACGGTTTATTTTATATGATTTTTCCAAGTTTAAATGAATTTCTAGAATTGTAGAATATATAAATTTGAATTAAAAATAGTAAATACTTTGCGTACACAGAAGCACCTAGCCATAGTGTATGACTGGTGAGGGCCAGTGGCAGGGTTGACCCAGTCAACAATTGACTGGTCAACCAATGAATAGTGTTAAGGGGTCCACATGTCATTGACCTAGTTGTAACAGATTAATTAATCCAGTTTAATTAGAGGGGGCACTGTCATAGGCTGATAGGCAAGGTTAATTAACTAACTAATATACCTTTTAATCATTATTATTATACTAATATTCTACTTTCTCTTTATTTACAGGCGGTGTGGCCCACCTGGGAGTGGCACAGCCACACCACCACGCAGTGCGCACGAGCCCAGAGCCTCGGCCATGGCTGTGGCCAAGGGCCAACGGCGGGCACGGCGAGGCCGGCCTGCTAGGAGGGGGCGCGGCAAGCGGCGGCCAGCACGGTGAGGGCGTTGCCACGCGGCGAGCCTGGGAGCGGCCACAGGGGTGCACGGGGCACGCGGCCACGGCGAGCGACGGCGCGCAGCGAGCAAGTGTGGCGGGCGATCGTGGCACGCACGGCTGGGAACGCGCAGGCGCGGCCCGGCTGCAGCGAGGGCGCGCACACTGAGGGAGGCTGGGCGTGGCTAGGGTCGTGGGAAGCGCACGCGGAGCAAGCTCCGGCCATGGCGGCCGAGCACGTGGACGACTACCTACGTGCATGGATCGAGGTCGGGGGCGAGGGGAATCGAAGGAGGAGCTTACCACGGAGCTCGAGGACATGGCTAGGAGACGAGGGGACGACCGAAGCAGCGGCATCGACGACGAGTTGGTAGCGACGTGGGCGAAGATGAAGACGATGGCTAGCGTACGGGCGGTCCTGGCTCGAACCGACGGATGTAGCCGAAGGAGACGACGACGACGAAGAAGCTCCTAGACGTCTTAAAGCGTTGAGAGGAGGCTGGTGGCCGCGACAACGACGACCTCGTGACGACAGGGAGCTCAGGGGTAGGGAGCCATGGCGAAGTGGAAGGGGAAAATGTGTATTCGATCTAGGGTTTGCATCGAGAGGGCATGGGGTCCTTATCCACAAGGGGGAACGGGGTAGTCCGTTGTCGATCAGTGAGTGGCCAGAGGGGGGGCCATGGCGCGCGTGCGGTGTCCATGGCGTCGGCGTGCATGGGGTGAATAGGAGGAGAAGAAAGGAGATGGGGCGATTGGGCCCTTGGACTTTCACTATGCGCTAGATAGTTCCTTTTCTTTTCTTTGTTTTTCTTTTTCTTTATTCTTTTTTGTTTGTATTTTTTTAGGTAGCTTCTGTTTTTTTTTAAGATGTGACTCGTTCCAATATTGCTCTTATACATTATAACACCACCACAAAAAGTTTGGTTTCAAAATAAATTCATTCGCATTTTTTATTTATTTAAAATAGAACAAAGGTGGGTGTTTTGCTACTCTTTGATTTGTTTAAAATATTTAAACATTTCAATAAAATACCATTTGTATTTTAATATGGCCTAATGATTTTTTGACATTTTATAAAAAAATTGTAACATTTTTTGTTTCACTTTTATTTCCACTTTGTTTTTAATTCTATCCAAAGGGGTTTTAATATTATTTGATTTTGAATATGATCAAGGCAATATTAATCATTGTGATTAATCATTAACAATAGGTGATCACTGTAGCTTGACACTGACGTGTTACAAACTTGATACAATGATTCTATTTATTATTATAATGATGGTACAATTACATTTCTACCCCTAGTTATGTCCAACATGTTTGATTGGCCTCTAGTTTAAAAAACACACCGGTTCCAGTTTTCTTTTCTTATGCTTTTACCCGTTGACCGTTTGACCGTAACTTTCAAAACTTCAAATCAGATTCATACTAACTCGGAAAAATGTAAATAAGATATCAAATTGTGTAGAAAGACATCACCTATATGTCCATGTCATTTGCAATCATGTCGAGCTCATATGATCTTAGAATGAATATCAAAATCATAAACAAATCTAAAATAATTCAAAAACAAATCTTAATTATTTTTCTTGTAAGCATTGACAAATGTTTTGTGTTCTTACAAATCAACATGAAAAAACATTCATGAAAGTCGTGGCAAAAAAAAAGAAAAATTCAATACTCTGAAACAAATATTTTTGGAGTGTTTAATTTGTCTTTTTTGCCACGTCTTTCATGAATTTTATTTCATGATGAAACTTTTCAAGAACTCAAACCATTTGTCAACATTTACAGAAAAAATAATTAAGTTTTATTTTTATTTTTTTGAGATTTTGCTATTCATGCTAAGATCATACGAGTTCGAACTGAGATGGGGACTTTACAACACTTTTTTCATGATTTAAAATGACATGGACATATATGTGATATTCTTCTGAACATTTTGATATCGTATTTGCATATATATTTTTTGAGTTAGTATGACTCTGCTCTAATTTTTTCAAAGTTACGGTCAAATGGTCAAAGGGCAAAAGCATAAGAAAAGCAAAGTGGCTTGGACAGAACCGGTGAGTTTTTGAAACTAGGGGCAAACCAGACGAGTGGGACATAACTAGGTGTAGAAATATAATTGTCCGTACAATGATCATTCTCTATGTGATAAAATATTTTTTCTCTATGACAATCAAAAATAATTTTGTTATCATCTACCTACTCAAGGACGAATACAGATTAAGCTAGGGGATGTAGATACGTCGCAAATGTATTTATAATTTTTTGTTGCTTCATGCCTTATTTATCATTTTGGCATATTTTCATCACCAAGTCTTGTATCATTTTTCTGGACTAACCTGATAAATTAGTGTTAGTTGTTGTTTTCTTCAATTTTTAGACATACAAAAAATCAAATTTAAGGAACTCCAAAAATCGCAAAAAAATCCAAAAACTGTTTTACGCCAGGAAGCTTTGAGGGGTCACCTACATAGGCCAGGGAGTGTCCCACGATCTTCACACTGCATAGTGGGCCTATGTGGACCCCATAGACCCCCTCTGCACCACCCTCGACGCCTATATTTTTTCGTTTCGTTTGAAAATCCTAAACAACCTGGAGCAATATTGCTTTCGTCGTTGCACCTCTTTGTACCGTGGTGAGCTAATCTAGAGACATGTTATGTCACCCTGTCTGAGGAGGGATTGATCTTCATCGACTTATCCATCATCCCTTGATGCCCCTACCATGATCCGGGAGTAGTCCACCCTAGGGGTAGAGGGTATGTACTAGTAGCTTATCCAGTCTCTCTATCTCCCATGATCATGTAGGTTCCCGATCTCGATTGTATCATGGTCTTTGTTAATAGAGTTGAATCTTGTGATGTTTCCCCCTCTATTCTCATTCTAGTGATTTGAATCTTGCTCCTTCTATGAGTTTCTTTACGTTGGACTTATCCTTTGGGAACCATTGAGATTACATGATGCATGTCTAATATAATTTGCGGGGATCCATGGTGACATTTGTGTATTCTATGTGTAATATATTAGAATGACAAAAATATATGGTGTTACCATAGTACAATTTTGGGGGCTTCCCATTGAGACATTGGGAGGTTCAATAGATTAAAATTGTAAAGACGACTTTGAGGTGGTATGATGTTTGTGCACCTATGTGATCTCATCCTACTTTTATCCGACGAAAGAGGGAACTTTGGAGTGATTCTTGTTATATTTATATGAGGGTATATCATGTGTTTCAATTATGTTAATGATGTTGAGAGCTGGCACTAGTGAAATTATGAACCATAGGCCTTGTTTCTAAGAATTGCCACTCGATTTTTTTCACTTTTGTTACTTGTTACCTTGTTGTCCTATTTATTTAGACTACAAAATCAACTGCTACCATCCATATTACACATATATCGCCATATCTTCTCCGAACTCGTGTTCCTATACAATTGAAAAATGTATTGGGTGTGTTGGGTACACAAGAGACCACTTGCATTTGATTGCATGGTTGTTTGAGATAGATCACTTTCAACCTACACCTCCCACAAATTGATAAACTTTAGATCATACACTTGAGGGAAAGTTATTGTTGGCCTACAAAAATCTCCGCTTGGAGGCCCAACAATGCCTACAAGAATAAAGTTGTGTAGTAGACATCATGTGTCCTTGTGTTATCACGGAAGATTGCCACTGAATTGAGGATGAGATTGTCCAAACTTAGCCATTTTTTGTATCGTGGGGTTTCCTTGGTTATTAATAATAATCTGGACAAATGCATTAGTGTTTGATGAATCAATCGTTGTCTTCCTTATGAAATCTCGAGCTCTGATGTGGTCCTCGAAACCGATCTGGTGACTTCAATGATTGTTGCTGGTTGGAAGTCAGGCCAAGGATAGAGGGTGATATGGGGTGGCCCTATCTTCTTAGTAAGCGAACGGTGAATATGAGGGCGATATGAGATAACTTGTATGTAGCCGATGAACTCTCCTCGCTAGATCCCTGTTGCCAATGCGACAGCTCTCTGCCCTTTGGATATTCATAACTTCACACACTTGCGCAACGTAGCCTTCGTCCACGAGACGGTAATTTGCAATCTACTAATTCCCAGTGGAACAACAGATCACACAAAACTTGTAGTAGCAACACTTCAGATCAATACTAATTGAAGTATATGATTCAAGATGAAAGATTATAGCTATTCTCAAGAACTAGGGTTTATCTAAATGTGGTCTAACCCTAAAACTCGCAGGAGGTCCGGTATTTATAGGCTAGGGGTGTCAAACTCGGATACAAGGCCGCAACCCTTCAGATCTGCGTGCAGGCAGTTCGGGCGTCCGATGGGTTTCGGACGTCCGAATCGTGTCGGACTTCCGGCTGTTTTGACATCGGTTCTCGGGGGTCGTCGCGAAGGTCTTCATGTCGGACGTCCGCTCCATGTAGAAAGTCCGTCGTGTCGGACGTCCAAATCCCGTCGGATGTCCGTCGAAAATAGCAACCCTTCTGTAACTTGAGGTCATCGAGGCGTCGTAGCTCCTGGCCTCCGATGTCGGACGTTCGAAAAGGGTCGGACGTCCGAAAGTTGGAGCTTCTTTCATCTTCTCCTCCTTCTGGATCCTCTTCTTCGTCATGATAACTGATTATGCAAACATACAAAGATTTAGGCAGTATAAAGTTTTCACTACATGACATATCAGAATCTATTAAGACCGAGTTCACCTGTTGTTCTATCAACTTTGCACGAGCTCTTGTAATAGGTCCAATTCTGATTTCATCATCCGTCTTCTTTGTTGAATCAACTTGTTCTTCATGACGAACTGGAGATGTGTTGGTAGTAGGGATGTCCTCATCATCTCCCCCTCCCCCTTCAAAATGCGTCGACCTCGACGCTCCAAGGTCATCTCCCATGTATGGTGATAAATCAACAACGTTGAAACTGTTGCTAGCGCCACCAAACTCAGCAATGGGAATATCAATCGAGTAGGCATTGTCATTGATCTTGGCTAACACCTTGTAAGGACCAGCCCCACGCGGCTTCAACTTGGAATCTCGCAATCCTGGAAATCTATCCTTGCGCAAATGCATCCAAACCATATCTCCAGGCTGAAATAGAACTTGCTTCCGTGACTGGTTCCTTGCAGCAGCAACATGCTTGCCTTGCTTCTCAATAGCCTCTCGTGTCTTCTCATGTATCTTCTTCACATAATCTGCTCGTTTGGATGCCTCCATATTAACTCGTTCCTGCAATGGAAGAGGCAACAAATCAAGCGGCGTAATAGGCTTAAAACCATGCACCACCTCAAAAGGACAAATCTGAGTAGTAGTGTGTACTGCCCTGTTATAAGCAAACTCCACATGTGGCAAACACTCCTCCCATTCGCGCAGATTCTTCTTGATCATAGCTCGCAGCAATTGTGACAATGTTTTAATCACCACCTCCGTTTGACCATCAGTTTGGGGATGACATGTAGTGCTGAACATCTACTTTGTTCCCAACTTTCCCCAAAGTGTCTTCCAGAAGTATCTCACAAACTTCACATCCCTGTCAGAAACAATTGTCTTTGGTACTCCATGCAAGCGTACAATCTCCCTGAAAAACAGGTTAGCAACATGCGACGCATCGTCGCTCTTATGGCATGCAATAAAATGTGCCATCTTAGAAAATCTATCCACTACCACAAAGATACTATCATGACCATATTTAGTGCGTGGCAATCCTAACACAAAATCCATACTAATATCTTCCCAAGGTGTGGTAGGATCCGAGAGTGGAGTATACAAACCGTGAGGTTTCAGCTTGGACTTGGATGTGTTGCATACAATGCAGCGCCGAACAAACCTGTCCACATCACGCCTCATCCTGGGCCAATAAAAATTATCAGCAAGCATGAGTAGTGTCTTCTCACGCCCAAAGTGACCCATCAATCCTCCTGCATGTGATTCCTTCAATAATAGCAAACGCATAGACGATTCTGGAACACAAAGCTTGTTAGCTCGAAACAAAAATCTATCATGGATATGGAACTTTTCCCATGCTGTTCGAAGCAAACACAAACGATATGGTTCAGCAAAATCATTATCAGTTGCATTTAAATCACATAGACTCTCTAAACCAGGAATTTTAACATCAAGATGTTTCAATAACATGTTCTTACTAGATAGAGCATCAGCAACAACATTATATTTCCCTTTCTTATGTTTAGTGATGTAGGGAAAAGACTCAATGAACTCAACCCACTTAGCAAGACGCCTATGCAAGTTAGACTGAGCTTTCAGATATTTCAAAGCTTCATGATCAGAATGTATGATAAATTATTTTGGCCACAAGTAATGTTGCCAAACTTTTAGAACTCTAACAAGTGCATATAATTCTTTATCATAAACAGGATAATTCAATCTAGCACCAGAAAGCTTCTCACTGAAATAAGCTATAGGTCTACCTTCTTGCATCAATACACCACCAATGCCTATACCACTAGCATCACACTCAACCTCAAATTGTTTAGAAAAATCTGGTAATGCAAGTAATGGTGCAGAAGTAAGCAAACGTTTCAGTTCATCAAATTCCAGGTCTTGGGCAACGCCCCAAACAAAAGGCACACCTTTCTTAGTCAATTCATTCAACGGTGCAGCAATAGTACTAAAGTCTTTCACAAAACGTCTATAAAAACCAGCAAGACCGTGAAAACTTCGTACTTGACTAACATTCATGGGAGTAGGCCAATTTTGAATTGCTTCAATTTTAGAAGAATCTACTTCTACCCCATATGCTTAGATACAACGTATCCCAAAAATATGACCTTATCTTTTGCAAATGTGCACTTCTCAAGATTAGCATATAATTTAGCATCACGCAACACTTGCAAAACTTGTCTAATATGATCAGCATGTTCAAATTCAGTTCGGCTGTAAATAAGTATATCATCAAAATAGACAACCACAAAACGTCCAATAAACTCTCTCAAAACATGGTTCATTAATCTCATGAAAGTACTAGGAGCATTAGTAAGACCAAAAGGCATAACTAACCACTCATATAACCCGAACTTACTTTTGAAAGCAGTTTTCCATTCATCCCCTTCTTTCATCCTAATTTGATGGTATCCACTACGCAAATCAATTTTAGAGAAAATAGCAGCACCACTCAATTCATCAAGCATATCCTCTAAACGTGGAATAGGTTGGCGATATCGAATAGTGATATTATTTATAGCTCTACAATCTACGCACATACGCCATGTACCATCTTTCTTAGGAACCAAAATAACACGAACATCACAAGGGCTAAGACTGACACGAATATACCCTTTATCCAGAAGCGCTTGTACTTGTTGCTGAATTTCCTTCGTCTCTTGGGGATTGGTCATGTAGGGTGCCCGGTTGGGAAGAGTAGCACCCGGAATACGATCAATTTGGTGCTCAATACCACACAAGGGTGGTAATCCCGCTGGAACCTCCACCAGAAACACATCATCATAATCCTGCAAAACAGTAGACACACTAGAAGAAAGAAGATGATTATCATTAGAAAGAAATACCTCGCCTTTGTACATAAGCACAAGTGGCATGGATGTAGGATCCTCACTAAATTCTCTCATGTCTTCTTTGGTGGCTAAAGTAAGCAAACTAGTCTCTCTCGCACTTTTCGTTATATTATCACTCACAACTATTACATTGTTCTCTCGTGTTGGTTCTAAATTCACCTCTACCTTCTGGCGAGGCTCATTCACAATTTGTTGTGGGGACATAGGATGGAGATTAACTTTCTTGCCCTTGAACTCTAAATGATATGTATTGGCTCGGCCATTGTGTTGCACATGGCGATCATATAACCACGGCCGACCCAATAGGAGATGGCAAACTGTCATAGGCACCACATCAAAATCAATGGAATCCTGGTATGGGCCTATCTCAAAATTTACGCGCACCATATGATTCACCTTCATCTCACCACTGTCACTCAACCATTGGACATAATATGGATTCGGGTGATCTAAGTATTTCAAATTTAGCTTGGCACATAAATCCTTGCTTGCGAGGTTGCGGCAGCTACCTCCATCAATGATCACTTTGCAAGCTTTGTTTGGGCCAACTAACGCCTTGGTTTGGAACAGATTGCAGCGCTGAGAATCAGCATGTGGCTGCACAGTGAGAGCACGATGTGACACAACAATAGTAGGGGCAGGGGATGGAAAATCATCCATGCCTTCTTCATTGTTGTATCCCTCATCATCGAATCCGAATGGGTCTTCATCATCACCGGTTTCATACGCGCCGGTGTCCTCATTAATGAGCATGACCTTTCTGTTCGGGCAATCTCTCTTGAAGTGACCCGGATTGCCGCAAGCGTGACAAGTCATTTCTCGAGTACGAGCTGTAGACATATTGGAGCCTGCACTAGTGGCAGGAGCAGCTGGCTTCTTCTCCATAGAAGCATTGGAGGCTGGTTTGGAATATGAAGAAGAAATACGGTTGTTAGCACCATTGCTCTCCATAGGCGCGGCAGACGGCGTCCTAGAAGAAAACCTGCTAGAGGATGAGTATCTTGATTTAATCTGGGCCTCTTCTGCAAGATGTGACTCCGTCTCTCTGGCATGATGTAAGATCTCATTCATATTAGTGTATTGATGATGTCGAACAATACCCTTGATCTGAAATTTTAATACATGGAGAAAACGTTGCATAGTCATCTCAATAGACTCTCGAACTCGTGCACGTTGCAACAACATCTCCATCTCCATATAGTATGCATCAACGGACATCGTGCCTTGCTTCAATTGTTGCAATTTATCAAAGACAGTCCGTAAATAATTTGTGGGAATAAAACGAGCCCGCATGGTTGCTCGCATATCACACCATGTGAGAATAGGCATCTCATTGGCCTCTTGTATATCACTCATGACTCCATCCCACCATCGCAAAGCATACCCATCAAATTCTGAGGAAGCAAGCTTGATCTTCCTATCTTCTGTATAGTCATGCAAACGCCATAATTTCTCAATCTTGAGCTCCCAAGTGATATATTCTTCCACATCCGTGGAGCCTTCAAATTTTGGAATTGAGAATTTGGGCTTGCCTAACCCATCATCATCCTGAAGTGGTATGCGTCGAGCACCAAGACCAATAAGAGGTTGGCGATTCTGTCCAAGAGCACCACGGCCACGGCCATTAGCGCCCCGCACAATATCATTGTCGTCCTGGACACTACCATCATCTTCATTGCCTTCAGGTTGGCGTTGGACGACAGGAACTCGCATAGCATTGATCGATGTTGTCAATTGATGGATGCTTGTTTGAAGTCCATCAACTTGCGTGTGCAAAGTAGTGACGGAATCTTTAGTACCATCCAACTTCATATTAGCCTCTAGAATATCACGCACAAGAGGTTCCATGGATGTATCAATCTTTGTGGTCAAATGATCTCGGAGACCTTCATACACATCCCAAGTAACTGGAGCATCCTTATCTTGTTTCTGCATCACATCAAAACCACTTTGAGACATGATTAGTAGGTTAGTGCACTAAATCAAAATCTTTTGGTGGACACTCACAACTCACTCAAAATTGACAAGAAAAGGTGAATCTTACCGTTCCAAAGTGAATAGCAATGCGTACCCGCTCGGATGGAGGACTAGTGCACGGATTTGATGAAGTGAATATCCGAGTAAAAGAGTGAACACACAACAAAGCAGGATATATGTGGTGGAGCTATAGGTATGTCACCCTAACTACACCGAAGTCAAGTCCTAGTGCTGATCGTGTGATACAAACCCTAGGAAAAACTCACACAGTGGAGATAAAAAGAAGACAGAACTCTCAAAATATCACCACTATGATATGTCCTTTCTAGCACTTGTATATCTCTTTGCACTCTTTGATAAATCTTTTTGATCACTCTTCCTTCTCTTTTTTTTTAATATTTTCTCTTTTTTTCTGACTCTTTTCCACACTTATTGAAATTTCTACAGTGATTTTGATTTTTCTATAGTAACTTTTCTCTTTAGGCCACAATATGTCGCACCACGAATAAATTTTCGGGATGAACACAACGAAACAGCAACTAAAATAATGACTCCGATGCAATCTAAGTTATGGTAAAACTAGAAACCCTAATATTTTTGTATGGCTTTTTCTGGATAGGACAAAAAAAACGAACTAATGGATGGATTTGGTGGATGCTTACCGAGGAAACACTGGAAATCTGATATCAAGATGATATGGGGTGGCCCGATCTTCTCAGTAAGCAAACGGTGAATATGAGGGCGATATCAGATAACTTGTATGTAGTCGATGAACTCTCCTCGCTAGATCCCTGTTGCCAATGCGGCAGCTCTCTACCCTTTGGATATTCACAACTTCACACACTTGCGCAACGTAGCCGTCGACCACGAGACGGTAATTTGCAATCTACTAATTCCCAGTGGAACAACAGATCACACAAAACTTGTAGTAGCAACACTCCAGATCGATACGAATTGAAGTATATGATTCAAGATGAAAGCTTGTAGCTATTCTCAAGAACTAGGGTTTATCTAAACGTGGTCTAACCCTAAAACTCGCAGGAGGTCCGGTATTTATAGTCTAGGGGTGTCAAACTCGGATACAAGGCCGCAACCCTTCAGATATGTGTGCAGGCAGTTCGGACGTCCGATGTGTCGGACGTCCGAATCTTGTCGGACTTCCGGCTGTTTTGACATTGGTTCTGTACTCGGGGGTCGTCGCGAAGGTCTTCATGTCGGACGTCCGTTCCATGTCGGAAGTCCGTCGTGTCGGACGTCCGAATCCCGTCAGATGTCCGTCAAAAATAGCAACCCTTTTGTAACTTGAGGTCATCGAGGCGTCGTAGCTCCTGGCCTCGGATGTCGGACGTCCGAAAAGGGTCCGACGTCCGAAAGTTGAAGCTTCTTTCATCTTCTCCTTCTTCTGGATCCTCTTCTTCGTCATGATAACTGATTATGCAAACATACAAAGATTTAGGCAGCATAAAGTTCTCACTACATGACATATCAGAATCTATTAAGAGCGAGTTCACCTGTTGTTCTATCAACTTTGCACGAGCTCTTGTAATAGGTCCAATTCTGATTTCATCATCCGTCTTCTTTGTTGAATCAACTTGTTCTTCATGACGAACTGGAGATGTGTTGGTAGTAGGGATGTCCTCATCAGAGGGGGTTGGAGAATTGTGGAAAATGCATGTTTGTAGGTTGGTTCAGCCGGTTTGTTGTTAATAGGTTAATACAAAATATTTTGTAAAATGATATGAAAGTGCATCAAAACATATAAAATCACACAAACAAGCATAGAACAAGCAAAAATTATAGATACATTTGGCATTTATCACATGTTATGTTTTTTTTGGATGACGTGGACTACATAAGAGCATGCACAGTGGTTCATAAGTCATCTTATCCTAAGCTTGCGACATAATTTAGAAATGATAATAATATTTGGTATTTTTATATATTTTTTCCTTAAATCAAACCACTACTTAGATATACTCCTAATTATCAAGGTTGCTCAAAAAATTTCCATGTTTCATCCAAACTTTGTTCAAAAATACCCTTTTGTGTCATTTTCATCCTACGAAAGGCCGTTGACCATTTACGGTGCATTTACAGGACATTTCTATTGGGCTACACGACGTGCGACGATGACATATTAAAATATTAATCCTACTGCGCAGTCATCCTAGGAGCATGCTTAGGAGATAGATCATGAGATTACCACTAGAGGCGTAGTCTTTGCAGCGAAAGAAGAGTTGAAGAAGCCGTCACCGGACTCGTATCCTCCTCTCGTCGATCTCCCACGAATAGTTGATCGCGGGATCCCTCAAACAGATTTGTTGGAGCAGCGCAAGCGCACGGTTTCTAGCATCTGCGCGTACGAAAAGAACGGTGTGCGATAAAATGATAGGTCTGACCGCAAAGATGACTACGAAAGAGGTGACTAGTTGCAACATATGCAAATCCCTAATGACAAGCGCCAAAGCGATCACCAAAGGACACGTCACTCTTCTATTATATATTTATATATAACAAGCGCCAAAGCGATCATCAAAGCACACGTCGCTCTTTTATTATATATTTATATATAGGCATCCATCGTGGGCTCAATACATGGGAATATATGAATTTAGAAATGCTATGATTAAAAAACGTGTCACGTGATTTGTTTTTATTTATGAATTTTGTCGTCATGTGCACAAAATGCCATGTTTTGGAGATTTGTTTTATATTTTATCCAAGGAACAAATACAAAATGCCATGCTGTAAATTTTTCATTATTTCATTCATTGCACAAAGAAAGGTAAAAACTCCATGTCATTGAAAAAATAAAATTGATACAATAATAAAAATTGGCATCCTCTTAATGATAAAATTGTCATTCTATTAGTCATACAAATGTTTTGTTCTCGATAATAAATTGCCATCATGTTAGTAATAAAACTATCATGCTATCAATAATAAAATTGTCATCATGTTTATAATAAAACTAGCATCCTCTTATAAATAAAAATGATATGTTTCTAATTATTAAAATGCCATGCTCTTGAAAATAAAACTGTCATCTTGGTATTAATAAAATTTCATGTTATTGTCTATAAAAAATTCATGCTCATAATATAAAAATAATAATATGTTATTAATTATTAAAATTTCAAGTTCTTAAATAATAAAATGACATTGAGAAAGTAAAAATGTCATGTAATATAAATCATGGTTTGATTAGAAAAATAAATTGTCATGCTACCTATAAAAATACAAATGGCATGTCTAGAAAAAATCCCAAAAATTGGGATTTTTGTCCTTTCTAAAATGAAAAATGTTTTATTTTCTAATAAAAACAAATTTATAAATAAATTAAGGCAAATACATTAGTGCTAGTGTTTACAAAAACATATTAATTGGTAGGGGTGGAAAGTGACAATGGATAATATGAAATATCCGATATTCGTATTCGAGAAAATGCATATCCAAAACATCTGTGTCCGAACTAAAATGGAAATGGAAATGTAAAATATTTGAGTTTATTTTGCAAATACAAATACAATAAAGAATTTTGACGCAAATATGGGTATGGAAGTAGATATATCCTTAAGTGAATAAAGTTCCGCAAGCTAATTTAAGCAATTCTAGCCCCAATATGCCAATGATTCAACATAAAAGCCTGATAAGTTATCGAATTTTAAGTTTTTTATGATGAAACTTAGAAACATTTATGCATTATAGTAATACTTATTCATAAACATGGTTATCGTTGACTTATTATATGTTGCAAGTTGATTATTTATAATCACAAGGCTATTTAATTATGAGTGCGGATTATGTACCTACACAAGTGGGTACATGTTATATCATCACCATCAACTAATGCATTGAGATTCGTACGAAAACAAAACAGTTTGCACTCCATAAGCTATGTTTTACTTTGTGGTCTTCTTTAATGTGGAAACAACAAGCCAAAATAAATACCTAAAAACGCATAACCACACAAAAGCACAGTTTTTAATATGCACAAAATTTCTTTTCAAGTTTTTTCTCTTTGTGTGTAGAAAAGGTTAGCTTTTCCCTTTGTATGTCGCGTTGTTGCCTTTCCAGTTTTTAATATGTATAAAATTCCTTAGCACAATCCATTTTGATGCATGGTTGTACAAATCTCAAAGCAAAATACCTTTTAATAGATGGTGTAGATATGACATGTACCCGCTTGTGTAGCTACATATGCATTTCCGTTTAATTATTTATTTTAATAATATATCGCTATTATTTGTACTTGTTCCGAATTTAGTAAACATTCGATACGTATCCGTATTCGAGTATCCGATCTGAATTCGCATCCGGTTACATTCATATTCGCATTCGTGTTCGTTTTAAAAATATGGAAATGGGGGTGGTAAGAGCACTAATAGCACTATCCGATTCGTATCCACCCCTACTGATTGGCACGTATACATAGCCCTTAAGACACCTAAATTGAAGAGCGTTGTTGGTGTTGGGCTCGTGAGGAATGTGTTTAGATAACATTTTCTAAGAAGAAAGATAAATTAAGGTGAACAGAAAATAAATGTTACTCCCCCGTTTTATAACAAATGTCGTTCATCTAGTATAAAATTTGTATTAATTTAATACAAAATAAGCGATATTTATTATCGATCAGAGGAAGTAGCTATTTTGAGTTCTGTCTCGCCAATTGAAGATCGGGAGAATATCCTACGGAAACCAATATTCAATGAAAACTTCGTGGAAACCACGTTTAAACATTTCGAAAAAATCTGAAAAAAATGTAGGTTAGTAAGACGGTGATGTTCTAGTACCATGCAAAATTTCAAGTTGAAACACATTACGGATTGCGAGCTATGAAAAAAACAAAATTCGTCAATGAATAGTCATGTTACTATTCAACACTATTCAATGCTGATTTTTTTTTTCATAGCTCGAAATCCGTAATGTGTTTTAACTTGAAATTTTGCATGGTACTAGAACATCATCTTCTTACTAACCTACATCTTTTTCAGATTTTTTAGAATATTCAAAATATCATTTTCGAGTGGTTTTCACCGGTTTCCACCGAATATTGGTTTCCATATGATATTTCCCCAAAGCCCCCTTGAAGATCAGGCTACACAATAGGTTTACAAAAGGAAAACAAAACTATGACAGTAGAACCTCCTTTTGGTGGTGAAAACTGGGCTTGGGCTTAATTCCAAAGTTTAGCATACGCCAGTGTCATTCATTATACAGAAAATAACTCAAGAAAAGAAACCATTCGGCCATGATTTCAAGATTTTGTAACCCGAGAATCATGCATCTATCAGTATTTCATTTGCATCAACGACCAATAAAATATGGTCAAATATCGCATGCCTCTCACTGGGATAAAGTTTAACTCGATCTAGGGTTCAAAACTGACGGCAGGATACATCATAAGACATTTGGAGATAACAAGACAACGCAACGCCCAACAACCCCTGCCCTATCTGTACATATATGTGGTGACAATCTACAGTCTGCACCCAAAGATATATGTTCTCAAAAGTACAGTCAACACTGCATGGTTAGGAGCCTCTTGGCAGACACAAGAATCAATCACGCCTCCGACATTTCTCACGATTTCATGAGAATGCACTTTCCATGAGTTCAAGGAAACCAGGGGGTGACATTGGTGGCATCGCTTCTTCTTGGACATCAATCATTTCCAGGATCTTTCTTGCAGTTGCTTGAGAATTGTCATTACCGCCTTCTTTCAAGATTGAGGATTGAGCAGCTGTTACATTTGCGTGGATAGACTCCTCGTTTCCAAGACCAATGTTCAACGACTCTGCTTTAGTGTGTGCTTTTGCAGAGGTCACTGCAGCCGTGAAGATGCCAGATTCCTTGAGACCACGAATTATAGCCTGGAAAGATGAGGCATAGCTTAGCAGCATTGAAGTAACTTCACGTTTATAAGTCGATACCTTCATCACTGAGATTAAGAATGCCATTTTTATTTTTTGAGGTTAGGATTTACCATTGGTGCATATATGCGTGTTAAAACACCCTTCCTCAAAAGCTTTAAATTTGTATCTTTGTCAGTCCATACAACATGTTCCCGGTACCTGACCATAAGTATCCAAATAAATATAATGTGTACTTCAGGACAAGGGTAGGAAGGGAAGAACTGCATTTAGGGTGTTACCAGTTCCTCATCTCTTGCTCAGTAGCTGTTGATGCAATTATGAAGGCCTGACATGTCAGAGGAAAGCCAAATTAATTAGTTTTGCCACTTCTGTTATTTATGCAAATAAAATTTCATACAGAAGCTGCATTGGTTGTTTTCAGCAAAGCTTCTCATTCTTAAGAGCTGGTTTGTTGTCATGCTACTTTCTTGATACTGCATTGCTGTTGCATTTTTATATGACACCCATGCACAACTCCAATAAGCAAAAAATGCATGATGTTTGACCAGGTGACCATACCCAAACAACAAACACATGTGCAGCAAAGGAAAGAAACAAATATAACTCACCAATCTGTCAAACTCCAAGATAAAACATCGTTTCACATCTTCCTTTGTTGGTTTGCAGCCACACCTATCCCTTCTTGAAGTTAAGTCCGAGAACCTTGTGTAAGTGTAATGCAGAATAGCAGCCTCCTCCAACTTAATTTCACTACAGGAACAGATAAGAGATGGCTAAATAATCTAGTAGAAATGTTTCCCTAGAAATTGACTTGTTAGCTGAATACTAGAAGAAAAGAAAAACTCCAAAAATTCAGATATCTGACATCATACTTTGGGCTTTTCATGTAATTATGCCATCTATGAGCACCATTCGGACGCATGTGCTCCTGGACCCTTGCCGCAGATTTCCCATTTCCATAAGTGAGGAAGTAGTTTGGATTACCCCGTGTGGCCTCTTTGTATAGGCCAAAGTATGTATCCTTCGGAAGATGGTCGTAGTTCTTCTTAAACATGGAAACCTGCAGGTACACAAACATGGTACTATAAGGAGGGGAGTGAGAATCAGCCCATCACTAGGCGAGTATTGTCTAGCCCAACCACGCTACCTTGCCCCCAAAATGGGGGATATTTTTAAGGTTCCAAACACATTGAGCAAGGCTACAAAGTACCTAACTGAGAATCTGTACGATCCCCTATATAAATTAATTATGGTAATCAAATTATTGGCAACTCAAGCGAAAGTCTCAGTGAATAGATCACCACCAACTCAGATCTTTATACAAGTATATATATATATATATATAGATATAGAGATAAGAATTGGTATTCTCAGCATGGATTTAATGAACTGTTCCTTTTGCCATCGTATATGGCTAATTATGCCTTTTTATAGAATAAGTGCCACCAGTAAAATAGTTTGCATACCTCAGTAAAAGGATCTTTAATGTCATCCCGCTCAACGCTGCTCTCCTAAGGGAAAAAAATCTTACTAGTCAGATGTGAAATGAATTACTAATTCAACAACAGATTAGCTATGCAACTCACATAGTTGGGGAAGATAACCATGTCAACATTATCAGGAACATCCAAAAGCAACCGCCTCAGAGAGTACTCCCTGGCACCCGCTGGATGAATCAATTCGTCGGTATCAAGATGTATGATCCAATCCATTCCAGCCTCCTGTGATAATCAAACAGGGAAGCTTACGCAAAACTCACAGCAAAACAACAGGCCTTATCAAAATCCAACAAAAGCATGTAAGTTTTCTCCATAACTATGGCTAAATTTTTGTGATGTTTACAAGCAAGTGAGTGATGTAAATTCACATCCTTGTTACAGCTTTGGCAAAATAGCAAAGCATATTAATGTGATCGGAGTTTCATGTATTTTTAGTTAATAGAAGTAGAGACTCGGCAATGTACACAACAGTGAACATACTTTTGGACACAAAAGAAAACACCACTTTTTATTAGGTGTAAATAAGGTATGCGTGTTCCCTGTTTGTATTATATGCACTCTACATACACACTGTACCAGATACAGTATTTTACTATTGTGACTTAAGTCCCTATCAGTTATATATGTTATGTTGTACTCCCTCCGTTCCGAATTACTTGACATGGCTTTACTTCAAGTTTAAACCAAACTTGAACTAAAGCCATGTCAAGTAATTCGGAACGGAGGGAGTACTAGAGATGGTAAATAGGTATCGCTGTTGGTGCTAAATAACTGAATATTATATGATGATAATTATGTCCCAGCGCACACAAAAAAAGAGCTGTTATAGTAAGATGGTAGCTGACAATAGATAACACGCAGAGCGCCAGTGTTTGTGAATGAAATGCTGATAATTACATATAGAAATCTTACAAAGGACATGAAAGTCAAATCAGACATATCAAAAGAAATAGCTCCCACCCCGTACTTAGCTGCCACTCCTAACCTAGTAGCTTCCCTCTATGCAGTTGAGGCTTTTGGCCTTTGTTTTTTGGTTTAGGACAGGTTGCTTTTTTAGCTTCTGCTCTGTTTTCTTTTAGCTTTGCTCTGTAAAACTCGCATTATTTTGACACGCTTTTTTCTCCTAATACAAAATGGCACAGCCAGGTGTGTGTTCAAGAAAGAAATAGCTCATACCCTTGCCATAACGATAGCCATTTCCATGTTAAGTGACTGCTTAACAAAAAGCTCATAATTGCATGGCTTGTAAAAGAAACCTGAAAGCCAAGTTTCATTCCAAATGCGGCTGAAAATGATATAGACAAAACAAGTTTAGACGATCAACACATCATGAGTATACATCAGCAAAGTAATTAGCAAAATATATATCATGTAATTCATTAATTCCCATGCACAAGGAAAAAAAAGAGTACAAGATTCTTATACAGTACAACAATGCGTCAGAACATTCAAAGTTCAATTCACGGCATTGTGATATAAGTAATTTCAAATCTTTACTATGCGCCTGTTCGAATGTCCTCCGCTCCGGGAGCGAAAGGAGCGGAGCGGGCATTCCACTGTACAAATTTGCGGAGCCGTGAAATTGGTGCACCTTATTTTTCTCGGAGCGGAGCTGACGGGTGGAAATCCGAACACGGCCTATACCTCTACACACATCATTTTCAGGCTTTCAGCAATACTGTCAAAATTTATCAATGCATGTCTTATCAATGTTAAGTTGGTATTTACAGTTTTTTGAATTTTATGGTAGTCGTAGATGGAATTTTCAACAAAACATTACACATGTGCTTTGTTACTTCAAAAGCTAATTTCGGAAATGTGTATAATGTTTGAGCGTGTCACCATACCTTCTGTCCTGTTGTTCTTTTAGTTCTTTAGTTCTGAAAATAATTTTTACACCCTAGAACATAGGCACATATAGTCAGAACAAGATCAGACAAAGTTCTCATAACGAAAGGACATGGTGAAATTAATTACCCGAATAGATTCGAGAACAGAAGTAACAGCTGGTTTAGCAGCCTGTCCTTCAACAAACAGAATAAAGTGTGAAACACCAATGACCTTGTGATAGTACAACCATGGAAGAATTTGGTGTAAGCTAGCAGATGTGCTTCCCGTGATACAGATCTGCAGTGTCATGAATACATATCCAAGGAACAGAATTAGTTCAACATAAGCATCAGGCGGTGCTGCTCAAGACTTAGATATGCGCACAGCGCACTAGATTCTCACAATTAAAACATGATCTCATGTGATGTAAAAATAAATAAAATAGGTGATTTGGATGATTTATATTATGGGTTTGTGGTTTAATTTTGGCTAGTCTTTCCTACTTAATCGCATATCTAAAAATCATGTGAGCACCATATATCCCATTCCGCAGACTTGTTATTCATGCCTAAAGTCCCATCCGTCTGATTAGGATGCAATTGTACATATAGTGGGGAAATGTGCTAGTAAACCATCACTAATATAGCCCCATTTTTTCATAAGAATATAGGGACTGCTAGTTTTTCTACTGGGTATAAATGGCTCATTGAAGCGGGTCCTCAAACACCGAAGTTACAAGGAAGCATTGACAGGCAGCTCTGCACACACAGCGGCATAGAAAAATTAGAAGGATGCTCCATGCAGCAATGGGCCACCATGTTCCCCACCCCCCCTCGGTGCCAAAACACCACATCAACCGCAAAGAAACAAGAAGCTAGATCCCGGAAATGTAATTTATTTTATTACATAATTTCTTCAAATGAACAATTTGAAGAAGTGTCTTCCGAAGTCATCATTAAAAATCTGAAAGTATCATAGCTGTGCACCTAATGAACACAAAGTTATCATACTGTACTGTGTGAACAAATGCAAGATCACAAATCAGGTATCCTGAAAACTCTGATATCCCAAATTCATGGAAGGCTGCACTGCTCAACCCTGTGCATCTGGGGCTACTGACCTCTAACCAAGTCGCACTTGAAATAAAACAACTCTGCTCTTAAAGATTGGATTTTTTTTTCTCTATGAAGTGAAAAAACAACCTTAGATGGGTGAAGGTCAGCCTATTAGCCAGCAATTCAAAACCCAGAAAAAAAAATACTACTCCGAGTAGGTGTTACTGTACCACTGCGGAATCTTGCACAGTGTGATCTCATTCTCACAATCCCAGAAGCAATGGGATCGAATTATATCGCCAGTGCAACTTCGAATTCTCAGCCGAGGTTAGTAATAAAATCGCAGCTCAACAGGAAAACCCCTCGGATCAAATATACACTAGCGACAATTCCTTAGCACGAGATCACATCGAACCGCTCTAGAAACGAGGATCTCTAAGCGCAGATCAGATCGGAGCCAGAGGGCGTACCGCACCTTGGGGGTTATAGAGGTGTCGGAGTCGAAGCTCCAACCTCGGTAGAGAGAGATGCCCTGGGTGGAGGCGCTCCGGCCGAGGATCTCGGCGCAGTCGGCGGCAGCGGAGGAGTCCGACGAGGAGGAGACGGCGAAGTAGGAGCCTCTGCCTCCCGTGGACGAGGAGGAGGAACCGAGCGGGCTGTTCTCCATGCCGGGGAACCGCTGCGTGTCGGCGGGCCACACGGCGCCGGTCGGGTCGCGCATGCCGCCGCGCCACTGGAGCGCGAAGGCGAACGCGGCGAGCGCGAGCGGCAGCAGCGTGAGGATCAGGAGCACGCGCGTCGCGAACGCCGCCGCCCCTCCGCCGCCGGCCGCGGATGAGGAGGAGGCGCTGCGGTAGCCCGCCATTGGGGAGAGTCGGTGGCGGGTTGGTGGAGACCTCCGTCCGCCCCTCTGGTTGTGGAGCTGCTCTCCAGCGAGCGTTGCCGGAAGGAGACTGGAGAGCTGAGCATTCTGCGGGCTGGGCCTTGAGTTTTTTATAGAGAGAGAAGAAGGCTGGGCCTTTGAGTAGGCCGGTGGAGAGGCCGAAATCAGTGTTCGATTTTCCTCACATTTCAAAGATTTAAATTCTCAGTTTGGCTTTGCTCATTCCATTGTTTTGATTGAAGGAGTGAGACAAAATGTGAACTGAAACTTGAAAAATCTAGCTGTTACTTGGCACAATGGAGATGTCACTATTGATTTGTCAGAAAACTACGTACTGGCTTTAGCTATTAGCTCTGAACTGATCCGAAGACACAAGCGAACCCATTTTGTTTTCTAAAGATATTTAGATACGTGCATAGTCTTTTTTGTCAAGAAATGTGCACATAGTTGCATGCAGCTGCTTAATATATTTTAATTGTCCACACAATCAAATGACATAAGTTCACTTTAGCTATATGTTAGTCGCCTAGTTTTCAATTTGAATCAATCGATTCCTATAAGCAGCTACCGCGGAGGTACGTGGGGCATCAAGGTCGCGTGTTCGTCGAGAGAAGAAGTGTCTCAGTGTTTATCTTTGAGATGCTTGGTGCATGTTCATCGGAAAAACAGTGCATCGATGTCTATCTTAGGAATGTGAGGGTACAACCAAAGGTCGGTGGACCTTAGAGAGATGAATGGAGGTAATGGGAGAGGTTGAGGATAGGATGGGACGTCGAGGCTGTAGCAGAAGCACCGTTAGCCGCGCGCAACAAAGCAGATGGTTAAATCGGAGGTCGTGGGTGGTTTGAGGAAGATCATAATTAATGGCAGACAAGAGATAGAAAAGGACCATTTGTTGTTCGTTGGGATAGCACGGAAAAAACAACTAGTCCAAAAAATTTCATCAACTGACGATTAGCCAGTCTCAGATAAGTTTAGGCTATCCTCAATTGTCCATCTTCATAAGCCACTTTCATATTCTTGCATATGTGCTAGCAAGATAAGCACACCTTCATGTGCACGAAAGCCAGATTCACAGGTGCTTTCTTCAAGGCATGTTGGGATATCATAAAGTTTGATGTCATGGCCACCATCGACAGCTTCTCCGACTTACATGCCTTGAACTTCCACTGGTTGAAATCTGCCAAAATCGTGCTTATCCCCAAGAAAGATGGTGCCGAGTACATATGTGACTTTAGATCGATTAGTTTGATCCATGCAATTGCTAAGCTCATTGCCAAAATGATGGCGCCTCACCTTTCTATTCACATGGATGACCTCGTCTCGCAAGCCTGTGCCTTCATCAAGAAGCGAAGCATCCACGATAATTTCACCTTTGTCCGCAACCTTGATAGATACTTCCATCGGAACAAACCCCCCATGTTGCTTTTCAAGCTCGATATCAAGAAGGCTTTTGAGTTTTGACTTAGTTCGATGGGACTACATAATGGATTTGCTTCAACACCTTGGATTCCCTGTGCGCTTCAGGGGTTGGGTCTCAGCCCTTCTATCTTCGACCTCTTCAAGAGTTTTTCTCAATGCCACGGTTGGCGATCCAATCAATCACGAGAGAGTATTAAGGCAAGGAGACCCGTTGTCACCTCTACTTTTTTTGTTTGCCATCGCCCCCTTGCACCACATATCGCAAAAACCAACAATGCAAGGGAAGCTACAACAGGTCCGTGAAAATCCAACAACTCTCTACGCTTCTTTGTATGCCGACGAGGTTGTTGTTTTTGTAAATCCAACCAAGGAGGATGCCGATTTCTTTGCCTCCACTCTTGATGCGTTTGGCAAGGTCACAAGCTTGATCACAAAGTGCAACAAGAGCTTGGTCGCTCCCATCTGTTGTGCAAACTTGGATCTCCAAGACATTCTTCATCACTTCCCGACAAAGCTCTCAACCTTCCACATGAGATACCTTGGGCTTCCACTTTGGTTGCCAGATTCAAAGCGATCCATTTCTTGACTCTTGACACTAGTAGAGAAAATCTCTTCCATGGCGTGCCAAAAAATCACTTGCTAGCATAGGCACCAGACTCTAGTAATATTGCGCCAATGATAAAAAATATTACTGGCGTTTTGTGTCCCACGTCAGCTCTAAAGGTCCTATCTGTGGAGTTCTAAATAATGTAAGGCCATAGATATAGTTTTCAAAATGTATAAAAAGTCATAATTTTAAATGTCGGCAGAACATTCATATACCAAAAGTAGCTTTATTAAACACAAGGAGCTCCATTAAGCAAGTAGTTCATCATCTCAACATCAAAGTAGTTTAACACTTAACTTGAACACAAGTTCATCGATCGATCAAATTAAAAAAACTAATTAACTATGGATGATATCTTTGATCTTGCAAAGCTTATCATCCTTCTGGACATCGCTAATGATATTAGTGATGTCATAGCAAACAACTCCCTAGTCTCAGACTCGAGATGGTTCACATCCATCTCAAGTTTGGCCTTGTCCTCGACTAGCTCGTGTCGCTCCTCCATTATCTTGTTGCCATCTAGCTCCAGGATCTTGATGATCTCCTTGTGAAACCTGATGATCCTCTTCAGAACCTCAATCTCCGCTAACTTGTCACGCATATAAAACCGGTTTGCCTACAAAAAAGGATGACAATTGAATATTTAGCATTCATTGGCACTCAACACATAGCAAATATCATACATAATAATATGATAGTTAGTCCTAACATCGTTTTTTGGGGTGGTCCTATTGGCTTGGTCCTCTGCTTGAGCTAACCAAGGATCCATTTGCTACCGCCTACCAAAAACAGAAAAATCAGCTATCCTAGCCATATATATATGTAGGCACCAAAATACATAGCAAAATACATGGCTTCCTTCAAAAGCACCAAGCCATATAACAAAAGAGAGGAACTATATCTACTGTTTGGACTTATTTTGCTATACAAATTAACAACAATTGCTATATAAAATTAACTAAAACATGTTATAGAACTAACGAAAAATAGAGATTATACTAAGCAAACAAGTAGGTAAACTAGTAACTAACTAAACTAGCAAAGATGGCAATTTATATCAATTTTTCATTTTTATCCAACTAGCAAGAGCATTGCAAGCACTAAATTTCAAACACTCAATTGTAACTAAGCTAACAACTAACTAAAAATAGAGATTATACTAGTCTAACAAGTAAGTAAACTAGCAACAATGGAAATTTATATCAATTTTCATGTTTATCCAACTAGCTTGAACATTGCAAACACTGAATTTCAAACACTCAATTGTAACTAAACTAACAACTAACTAAAAGCAGATATTATACTAGGCTAGCAAGTAAGTAAATTAGCAACTAACTAAACTAGCAACAATGGCACTTTATATAAAATTTTCATTTTTATTCAACTAGCAAAACCATTACAAGCACTCATTTATAACTAAACTAACAGCTAACTAAACTTGAACTAACTAAAAACAAAGAAGTGGAGAGGTGGAAGATTGAGAGGATGAAGAGAGAAGAGGTCAGAGGGGAGATGGAAGATGAGGAGCTCACCGCGGTGGCTTGGGGAGGTGGCGGCACTTGGGGAAGGAGACGACGTCTCGGGGATCTGCACGGAGCGAAAGAGGTCAAACGGGAGGGGGAACAAAGAGAGGAGGGAGAAAGAGAGGGTTGGCGTTGGCTAACCGAGCTCAGGAAGGCGGGTGACGCTCGGGGAGGTGGCGGCACTCGAGGACGTGCGACGGCGAGTTTGTGCGGCGGCAAGGGGGGAGAGAGAATTGGTTTGGATAGAAAAACGAGTTCTTGTCGCGCGATGCATTTAACTTAATTGCTGGTGTGGTCCAGTTGAGCCCATGGGCCATGCCAGCAATAACATTCACACTACACACAATTTCACACTAAGTCTCAAAAGTACATTCACAGTGTACACAATTTCACATTATGCCTTAAAATATTATTCATACTATATTCATTTTATGTTATATATAAATACAATAGGAAATAATAAAACCCTTTAATTAAGAAAGAAATGAAATAAAACAAAAAATAAAAGGTTTTATACAAGAAATAAGTAAATGTATAATATGGCATTATTAAAACAAATATTATTTTTTAATAATATACAAGAATAAACATACAAAATTTGATACAATAAATTAATGTTTTTTTTTTACTTTTTATGTCATTTACATTTATATAACACCATCACAATATGATATATACTAGAGGATACCCCACACGTTGCTGCGGGAATTAGTGGGGATGTTGAGATGAACACCTTGCATGTTAAGAGAACTGAGATGGCGTGTCATATTTTACCACACCAACAATATTTTTTCTTTTTCCACTACACTTGGGTGACTATAGTGATATCGTTATTTAAAATTTCCACGCCAACACTAATCGTATTGAACTGAGGTACCAAAAATGCCTACGTCAGCACTATTTAAAAAAAAACAATGTCGTGGAATTTATTTGACGTGCCAGTAATTAAAGTTGAGGATAAGTTTTTTCTAGTACTGTGAGGATAAAATCACGATAGAAGTTCACCCACGGTCACTAATCTCCTCTACTATCTAAAAAGAACTTAAGGGTTCCTTATGGTCCCTCTCAGGCATTTTGCCAACAATTTCGTCAACAGGTTCACTCCCTCCCACTATTTATTTGCGTTTTTTTTATTTTAACCTCTTTTTTGTTCATCCACATCTTAGGGCATGTACAATGATGCTATCTTAGTCTTATCATGCTGATGTGGAGGAGAGAGAAACTGAAAAAAAGGCTTTGCCTTCTCTTAACTAAGAGATCACCTCTTAGCAATAATTCTCTCACCATAAATTTAGGAATCTCTAGTTTTTATAGTTAAGCTAAGATAGAATCCATTGTATATCACTTTTTTTGTTATATCTAAATTATGTGGCGACGCTAAGATATAACAGTCTTATCAACCATTGTACATGCCCTTATTTGAACACTCATTGTCATATGCGCTCATCACATTAATACCTTTTCATACGTCATTTAATCGCATTAATTAAACATTTCCATATCTTGTTCAATCACATTAATTAATCCTCCTAATCATATCAATATCTTTTCGTATATCGCTGATTGATTAACTTATCGTATAATTTATATCTTTGTATACCATCTAAAATAAATAAAAGTTATGTCTTTCGCTACAAAACGTTTCGCCCAACCCTTCGTCAACTTGTTCATCACGCCCCCCTCTCAATAATGATATTCCATCTCTAAAAGAAAATGATATCCCACCAGCACCAATTTTAATACCCCACTTGATTTTTTTTCCTTTTGCTCGATTTTTTTTTATTTTTTTGCACTAATCCTTTTGCTCGCTTTGCAGGTGTATATTCATTATTCAATCAATGCAAAACGATCGCTAATCTTGCATGCACCCGATTCAATCGGCAATTGCTGATTTAATCCAATCGTACTTGACAAATACAGTACTAATTGACTTCTTTCCAAAAAAAATGTCTGGGCACACTATGCCCTTGATTTCTTTCCTTGCGTCTCATATAGACACACTATGCCTTTTGTTTCTTTTCCGAGCACACTAAATCATTGATTTTCATTCAAATACAATCAATTCGTTCACATCATCCTCTTGCATGTACATTCTTTTACGCCTTGAGCCTTCACGTTTGACGAGCTACTACTGTGACGAATTTGGTCTCTGGTAAGTTTAGGGAAAAAGTATGGAATAAACCTTGAACTTGTAGACAAAAGCTAAATCAAACTCTGAACTTTGAATTCCGGTCGTTTGCACCCTAAATTATTGAATCCCGGTCTAAATGAAACCCTATAACTGTTTGGCGCACCGGGAATTAGAGAATGCTGGTCGAGATGTTTCGCTAGACATTAAAATGAATTGGGCCAGCCCATTAGTGCAGTTACTTGCGCTCGCTCTTCTCTATTTTATTTTTTTATTTTTGTATTACTCCCTCCGATCCAAATTAATTGACACACACTTAGTACCATTTTATACTAAAGTGTTACTAAGCATGCGTCAATTAATATTGATCGGAGGGAGTATTTTATTTCGTTTTATTTTTCTGTTTTATTTCATTTCATATTATTTAATCTTCTTCTTCCTTTTATGGCATAGAGAAATGCATTGATTGTGTTAACTCTAAAACATATTTGCACTCCAAAATTTTAAAATTTGTAAAAGTAATCGCATTCAATTTTTTAAAAATCTTAAAACAAGTTTGCACCTAAAAATGTTTGCTCTGCTCAATTTTTTTATTTTTTTTTATTTTTTATTCTTTCTTGCATTACTTTTGAAAGATGTTTGCATTAAAAATAAAAATTTAAAAATGTGCGTACTTAAACATTTTTGAGTGTGATTTGTTAAACCGAGTAGATCAAAGGGTACACCAAAATTAAGCTTCAAATGTTTGCATTAAAAAAATTTAAAAACGTGCGTACTTAAACATTTTTTGAGTATGTTTTGGTAAACTGAGTTGATCAAAGGGTACACCAAAATTATTATTAAGCTTCAAATGAGCGCAGCGGAGGGATCGAACGCGCGACGTCTGTGATTTTGTGATAAAACTAGCAGGCGGATGGCACGGCGACACGCCGTGCCCGTCCTAGAACATCTTGTATATGCAGTGGCGGCGCCAGTATATGTGTTTTTATTCTTTTTGGAATATGTGTGTTTCATTTTTAAAATAAAAGGAAATATAATTGTGATGTTGAGGTCAAGTTTTTTGCAAGGGGATCGTTTTGTAACGTTGCTTATTGCATGGATTTTCTTAATGTTTGGTTTTACTTTGTACAAATTATGGATTTTTTTTCCTTTAGTAAGAGTACATAAGCTTTTAAAAATGAACTGTTGCATGTCTTTGATGATACAGTTACTTGGAGCCTCATTTTCTACTGGCATTAAAAAACCAATATGGTACATATAATCGTCCATCTTTAAAACATATAGCAGTGCGGAGGCACAACGTATTGGCCCGTCATTTCTTATATTGTTCAGTTGGTGAATCAAGCCTAAGTATAAGAAAAAGAACATGCTCTATTTATGCTTCAGTTTGTCGACCTCTAAATTCCAAAATTACTACAGTGCTAATCAAAGCTAAGGTAATCAACAATGCTAGTCATAAAATAGGACAAAAATGGGTAAAACAGGTAACTACGGTGAAAACTGAGAAGGGAACAAATAAGAATTTCAATAAATAGATAAATTTTCATACTGCATTATACCGAATTGTGGTCCTCTCGAAAAAGAAACACCAAGAATACTAAATATAATTTTTCTATGAAAAAACTTTATATACATAACCAAAATTACTGGAGGAAGCAGACATGCCTAGCAACAACCTCTATTATTGATAGGACAAAATAGTTACTTGAGGAATAAATGAGGAAGCAGACATGCCTAGCAACATCCTCTATTACTGGTGGGATGAAAAAATTGATATTTTTACAATTTTAGTGTGGATGACAAAGCTGAACTATATCTTTCTTGCTAGGTTATAACAGTACACAATTAGATCTGCATTGAGGAAATTCCCAGTCGAAGACGGTAAATTATGAGGTCTCGCACTAAATAATTTGCTGTATAGAGGTGCTAACCATTTTAAAACATAGGTGCTCAACTGGTCGTAGAGGGAGCCAGGGAGGCATGGTTAAGATTCTTATTTGATACATGCAGACTATTAGTTCCAGTAGCTGGGACTTGGTGCTTTTCGTTTTTCATAGTCCTAACAACAATAGCTAGCTATTTTGGCCGTGTTAATTTTCAGAATAAATATGCCCATCACCATGACACTTCTACTGCATGTACTTTGTTGATGTTTCTTAAAAGGGAAATTTCTTCTCAGGTAACCAACATAAATGACTTCAAATACAGTTACCAATGAGGTTTCTTCACTGCAGTGAAATGCTTTGTTTTCTGAAGACCCAAGGGTTCCAGGCCCGGGTTCCTTCTATTACAAATAATTACAGCCTCACAGAGGTTGGAGTTGGAATAAAGCTAAGAGTTCCAGAAGCAAACCAGGAGCGAAACATTAAAATCATTATGAGCATTTGTATCCTAGATTGACCATCAAGTAAGATCACATTTGGGAGAAGGGCAGTGCAGAAGTACACCCTATGTCATTGAAATTAAATAAATATAATTTTTCTATGATAGGAATACAAAAACTATGTGCAATGGATACTAAAGTTAATCCATTACTCTAATACAAAAAATAGTACAAAAATCCTAAGGCCAAGGCAGATGTTGAACCTTAATTTGCATACCAAATTACCAAATTAACAGCAAACAAACATAACTGTAAACTTAGGCATAAGCACTGAAATCTGACCATAATAAATTTCGAATCGGCCGATATATAAAGCACAATAGTAGTTCAACATTAGAGATCATGTAGATATTCTCAGGCTGAGATCAATAAACCACACACAGTTAACAAAAAGGAGAAATTACAATTCGATGCTTTGTTTGGATGCTATAGTATGTGTGATACATACCAGTAACTTCAATACTATGTTTGTCAGTAACTGTAGAAGAAATCGCTGACACATGCACAACATCCATCAAAGCAGTCCGTCCACCAGAACAACAACCAAATCATCTATCATGTGGACGAATAAATAGGCGGACCAACGAACAGAGAACTGGGTCTCGCAGAGCAAACTGAAACAGAGGAAAAAGGCAGAGCAAGACCAGTCGTCAGTTTTCCTATGGCCATGCGATCCAACACCAACCGAGATCAGAGCAGATGGCACAACAGCAGCAAAGCATCTTCGAGCTCTCCCATGGCCACGTGATGTAGCAGCGGCATGCCGGCATACCGGCCAGGCGACGAAGCGCCTCGGACTCGATGAACGACAACAAAAAATATCGAGAATGGGAAAGGCGGATCGGGGAAGAGGGAGCCGTGCAGCGATGCCGTGACCTCGTCCACCACAACTTGACGATTGGTGACCGCACCGCTGTGTCGTGCCTGTTTTTTTTTTCTTTTGCTGTGAGAGGAATGGATGCGGTGGATAATGATGGATGGAAGGGTTAACTTAGTAGAAAAAAGGATCCACGTGTCAGGTAGGAATTAAGTCACGGCTAACACTACAAATGCACAGGAGGGACGCTAGCTTAGCCGGTTTGTTTTATAAGTATATGTATGAGGCGCGACCACCACACCACAGCTTATTTTCTGTTATATTGCGATACCAAGTTATTGTAATTTTTAAAAAGGATGTAGACGGTCAACGCCACTGCGCTGCTTTCTTAATGTTTTTTTTACTGTTATTTTCAAAAATTATTATAAAATGTATATAAATAAATGGTTTTATTTTATGTTATTTATAAAATATGTACGAACAACGAATTTTATTGTATATACGAGTAACAAATTTTATTTTATATTGCCTATAAAATACACAAAAATTATATATACGAGTGACGAATTTTATTGAATGTTTGTTGGATACCGAGATCATATATTTAGAAATGTTTAGAAAACATAAATTTTAAAAACTGTACATAGTACATTTAAAAATATAGATAGTGTGTCAAAAATATTTTATATGTGCACAAAAAATGTGCCTTAGGTACTGAAAAAAATAGACATGTGTACACAAATAAAATAGGTTACCGAGAAAGGAAAAAATAAAATAAAAACAATATGAAGAAAATCAAGAAGAAACCGAAGTATAAGGAAGGAGAAAATCCAGAATAAAATTGATAGGAAACCAAACAAAATTAAAAAGAAAAACAAAGCAGAGTACGCGTGAGCGACTGCACTAATGGGCTGGCCCAATTAAATACGTGTTAAATCCTGTGAAGGTTTAAAATAGTGCGGGATTGAAGAGTTCAGTGTGCTGATTTCAGGATTGAAAGTTCAGGGTCTGATTTAGCTTTCACCTACGAGTTCAAGGTTTATTTTAAACTTTTTCATAAGTTTAGTGATTTATCATTCACGTCTGTTCTGTATAGACAACGGCTGGCGAGGAGGTGAGAATGCGCCGATTGCTGATGGTAATGGGCGTTGTTGTTTGGCGGCGCAACATGGGCAGGGGAGACGCGCTAGTTGAGATCAAAACTCACTTTGATCCAAATACTTAAAAATACGCAAAATGCGAAAGTTATATCAGTGAATACCAGAGGTGATTGTTATAATTTTTAACTGCGTATTTTGCCTACGTGAAATATTGTTTAACCAATTGACCGTTCACACATATGTGCTAGCAGCACAAAATTTAGCGGCGGTCACTAGACTTGTCTTCAAAATTTACTTTGGTCACTGGTTAAAAATCCCTACACATTTTTTGTTCGTTGGTTAATATTTTTTCTTCTTAGTTTAATTTATTTATCTAGAATATAATTATTGTAAAAATTCATCTACTTAAAATTGGAAAATTATTCATCAAACATAAAAAAATGTTCGTGCAGTGTAAAAAAATGTTCAAGCTATTTTCTAAAAAAACTATTGCTAGCTTTAAAAAAATAGTGATATTAGAAAAATGCTCACTTTTTCAAAAATAGGTTCATGACAATTAATTTTTTATACAATAAAAATGCACAATTTACAAAAAATTCCATACCATTCAAAAAAAATCATAACATTTAAAAATGGTTCATGGGTTTGAGAAAATGTTCCAGATATTATCAAAACTATTAATGTAAAAAATATTTACATAAACTTCAAATACTTTTTTGTCACACGTTTTAGAAATATGTTCATAATATTTTTTAAGTATATTAATATAATTCTTTAAAATGTTCACATAATATAAAAATATTTATTACCATACAAAAAATAGTCATCAGAAATTTTAAAATGTTTAACATTTATTCAAAACATGTTCACACACAAACTTGAAAAATGAGCATCTTATATTTAAAAAAATGCTCAACATGTCTGAAAAATTAGCATATATAAAAATATATGAAATATATTACAAAATTAGACATCTATATAACATAATGAAAAATACTTAAAAAGACTTTAAAACCGCTATTACTACTTCATAGAACCTGCCAAAAATTGTTTAATGGGTTGGACCCCTAAGAGAGAATGCACCTAGCATGAAACGGTCTTCATAGTGGCAAACCTATTATCTCTAGAGTACCACAATACTATTGTTTATGCATATAGACCCTTAAGAGGACGTGAAATAAAATAAATTAAAGTGGTAACATAAGGGCTTCCCAATGCATTGTTTCTTAGCACAATATCATCGGAGCAATTAAAACTTAAGATACAACCTCTACAATGCATTGTTTCTTAGAGGTTGTATCTTATTTAATGATTTTAGTTTCATGCATAAATGTGATTGGTCTAACAATGCTTTTTGCATATGGCCCCGTGCAAGGGTTGTATCTTAGCTAAGATACAACCTCCCTCTCTTTCTACATTAAATAGTATGCCACATAAGCAAAATGTCTATGATTACGTGCTAAGATACAAGCATTGGGAGTGCCCTAAGCCACATTCTCCGATTTTAGAAAATGTGAACATTTTTCTAATGTTACTAGTATTTTCTTGAAAGGTAGCAACATTTTTTTAATAGCTTGAACATTATTTTACACTGCATGAATATTTTTTGTATGTGTGATGATTAGTTTGACAATGGCAATTAATTTAGTTCTATAATACATATAGTTCAAATATATAAACAAATTAAGAAGAAAGAAGACTTGCCACAAACAAAGTAATGTGTTTTGAATTTTGAACAAGTGACCAAAATAAATTTTGAAGACAAGTTCAATGACCGCCTATGAATTTTATGCTGCTAGCACATACGTGGGCGATCAATTGGTAAAACAGTATGCCACGTAGGTAACATACGTAGTCAAAGCATTTGGTGGCGACCGTCGATGTTCACTAATACAACTTTAATGATGGTATTTAGGGTATTTCTAAGTACCTGTACCAAAGTGAATTTTGGTCTCAAGTTCAATGACTACGTGTGATCTTCTCTCGTAAAATCATTCACAAGCTTGCACCATGGACCGTATAAGGCAGGTCTGTCTTGTCAAGGCGGTGCTTAACGCCATTCCTATCTACAACATCACCTCGCTCGTGCTACCAGAAGAGGTGATGAAGAGGATTGACCCTCTACGAAGGGTGTTCGTGTGGGTTGGATATGATAAGGTCATCGGATGCAAATGCAAGATCACCTGGGAGCGTGTGTGTTGGCAAAAAATTGTGGGAGGCCTTGGGATCCTCAATCTGAACAATTCTGCCACTGCCCTTCAACTGAGGTGGCTTTGGTTTGATTGGTCTAACACGCCAAAACCTTGGCTTGGGCACCCCATCTAATGATAAAGATAGAGATCTTTTCGTGGTGTCTACGAAAGTCAAGGTGGGGAAAGGCGCCAAGGCTCTTTTCTGGATATCCAGACGGGTTGAGGTCTATGGATATTGCACCGATTTTTTTCCTGTTATCCAAGAAGAAGAGTTGCAGGTGTTCAAAAATCTTTATATGATGGCAGTCATTAACATTAAACACATACATGAGTTCACCGCCCTCTAGGAGAGGCTTGATGATGCGACCCTCCACCACCACGTACACTATACAATCATATGCATGGAAGTTCACGATAAACGACCTATTCTCGATGACCACGGCCGATACGATGCAATATGAGGGGCTCACCATCAGGCCTCTGCTAAAGAAAGTTTGGAAGGTGTGGACTACTCCAAAATGAAAGCTCTTTCCTTGGTTGATTGTCACAATAGGGTGTCGACGGTTGATCGACTTCATCACAGGGGATGGCCAAATTGCTATATGTGCTCTCTATGCAACGAAGTCCAAGAAACAGTGGCACACCTATTGTTCCAATGTCGTTATTTGATTGCGGTCTGGAATGCGGTCAAGGCTAGAATTGGTTGTGATGATATTAGGGCGAGCGCTTGGTTGAACATGGTTGGGTCAAAGATTGGTGGAACATGGTTGCCCGTGCAAGATCACCAAATAGGAAACGAGTGACTTCCCTATTGATGCTTATTTATTGCGAGCTATGGAAGGAGCGGGATGCGAGAGTCTTCCGAAACATCGCCACCCCTTCGATGATTGTCATAGATAGGATTATCGAGGAGGCTAGGTTGTGGGTAACAGCGGCTGGCAAGGGATTAGATTTGATTTTTCACCGCGAGTAGTCACTTATTCGTGCCACTTCATGGCTGTTGTTTGTTACTATGGAACCCTCTATTCTTAATCAATGAAATGGCAAGTTTTTTTACCTCATTTAAAAAAGTCCGCAAATGAAACATGCACTCAGTGACACATCGGTACAAGCTTCTACATGAAACGTCAACGCTAGTATTAGATATTGTATTGTAGCTAAACATAGGTTAACCATGTTGGTTAATATCTCTTGTATTTGTACCCCTGTATACATTATAACTTATAGATTTGCTAGGGCACATGTGCCCTAAGATAGAGCACATCTAAGTTTACTCAAACTAAAAAGAAAAAGAGAAAATATTAAGAAAAATATCTAAACAAATCTTCATATAAAGTCAATAGTATAAAATTTAGATGTGCTCTATCTTAGGGCACATCTAGATGTACCCTAGACAAACCCATCTAACTATAACACCAAGGACACCCACGTTCAGTGTGTCAAAATCATTAAACCCTATTACGTCTATTAGTTGGTAACGTCCAACGGACATAAACGCTTATAACAAGTAAATATTAAAAAAAACTGGCACATTGCGGGTTATGGCACCAAAAAATTACCCACTTTTTATTTTCTCAAAAACTACCACAAATTGGTCCACTTTTCCAAAAAAACTCAAGTCTCCCAATGGTTACAATTTAAGTGTGATTATGATAGCTCTAACGACCCGTCACGTCTTGCGTGGCATCAAAGTCAGCACTCATATTGCATAAAAATCCTTAAAAAAAGAAAATGCAATTAGATCCCTTTCTTAAAAACAAATGATTTTTAAATAAATCACATGGGACACACATTGCAAAAACAAACATTTTCCCCAAAAAAATAAAAAATCCCTAAAAAGGTATTTTCCCCGAGAAACATAGTTTTAGAAAAAAACCTTGAAATATTTTTTTTCCTAAAAAATAAAAAAAACTCAAAATAATAATTCTCCCCTAAAAACGTAAATAAAAAAAACATTGAAAAATTATTTTCCCTGTTGTTTTAGCAAAAAAAACTTTTACTTGGAAAACTATTTTCCGAAAAATGCTAATTTTCCCCCAAAAAAATCATAGAAAACAATTCTTTTTATCCCAAAATGAAAATTGATTTTTTTTTCTTTTTTCTCATGGAAATTTGGGGAGAAAATCAACGAAAAATGATTTGTTTGGGAAAATTGATTTTTGGGGAGGGGACAAATTAATAAATTTGGGTAAAATAATTTATTGAGGGGAACATGCTTTTTATCAGGATTCTTTTTGAGGAGGGGGAATTGGATTTTTTTCGAGGTAATTTTTTTTGAACCAAAATTGTTTAAGTTGGGGTTGACATGTTGGTTCCACGTGATTTGTTTTGAAGAAAAATCATTTGTTTTTATAGGGAGCGACCTAAATTTTTTTTCTGCAGGAAATTTTATGTAATGTTAGTGTTGACTTTTATTCCACGTCAAACCTACAGGTGGGCCTGACATATCATAATAGCGCTTAAATTGTCACCGTTCGAAGGCTTGTCTTTTTTGGAATAGCGAACCAATTTTTTGGTAGTTTTTTGAAAAATTAAAAAGGTATTTTTTAGTGCCCTAGCCCATAATGTGAGAGTTTTTTTTGCTATTTACTCCATTTATAAGAGCATCTCCAATAGCTAATGTATAACACTCCAAAAATGCTTGATGTAAATTATACATCACAAAAAACTGGCTTTTTACACCGCGGGTGTGTGCAACACCAACAACTAATGTATTATATGGCACGAGCTCCCCAACAGGTGATGTAAAAACTGAACCGAATCAAAACTGAACTCGACAACAAGCAACCTGACGAAACTGTGGACAAAAAATACATGGGAGGAGCTTGACCACGAGGTGAGGCGCACTGGATGTGTCGGGGGATTGGTACCCGGGTAAGCTCACCCAAGCGAAAGCATTCTTTCAAGACAAGGATATACCGATTGGGCTGCAGCTGGGCCGAGCTGGGCAGGCGTATGGCCGATTGCTTCAAGGCAATCAGCCGTACCGAATGACCAGCAGTCGGTCCAGGCGCAACCGGTCCACCCTTTGCCCACTATGACGATCTTCCGATTGGTCTGCAGCTGGGCCGAGATGGGCATCAGCACGACCGATTGCCCAGAGCAATCGACCCTGCCGAGGGCCACCAGTCGGCCCCAGGCGCAATCGGTACAACCTACCCTCCCTGAAGAAGTTGACCCCGAGACCAGTCGGAGGTCCAAGTACGAGGTCATAAATGCGCAATCCCGAGAGATCGGGGTGGCAGAGAAGCCAAGTCATATCGAAGATCTGTCAGAGATGTGGTGTCGACCTCTCCGCCGATTCCGCGGACAGGGCGACAAGACCGCACCTCCTAGCTCCACTGTTCATCATCATGCCCTACAAGTCTACAGCATGGGCCGCCGCTTGTCGGGTCCGGATCACCCGGAGAGGAGCAGTCGGTGGGACCCAGCCGATTAGAGGATGACAGCTAGGCCGAATCGGCAGTGAAGTTACCGATTTACCCCGGGCTCACACTATAAGAGCCCGGGGTACCCCTCCTGCATGGGGGACGATCCACTCATTCGCACCATTACTCACATTCTCCTCAGTTCATTCACTGCTAGTAGTTACTCCTCAGGGAAGCAGGAGAGAGCCTTGCCCACGGCGGCTCTCACCTTCCCCTGAGAAGATAGAGAAGCAGTTATTGTAGTCCATTTCTACTGATATATAAGAGACAAGAAGGAGTAGGGGTGTTATCTCTCTGGAGAGCCCCGAACCTGGGTACATCGTGGTGTCCTTCACCGTGTTTGTGCCCAACCCAATTCCGGCACCATCGACATCCTCTTCCTCGCGTCTTCCCCTCACTTTAGCCATCCCCATGGCATCTGACGTCACATATCGACGACAGTTGGCGCCCACCGTGGGGCAGACCGAGGCGTCGACTGGAGTAAAGATCCAGACGGGATTTTCCTCTGCATCAGGCGGTAGCCACGCCTCTGGCCTGATTCTTAGGCGTGGGGCAATTGATTATGTGGTGGATTAATCGGCGCGGTATGGGGCCGGCGCACCCCTGCCGCCCGGTGTATCGCTGCAGGTCGGCAGTCATCGCCTCTTCATCGGCAGCTTCCCCGAGGCATATCCCAGAGAGATTCGCGTCTTCTCGTGTGTCACGGATCCGCTCTCGACCAGGGGCTGCAGTCCAGCACCCGGTGGAGAGGATGGCCGAGTGCACGCAGCTGTCATGATGGCAGGGGCGTCTTCATCGAGAAATCGCGATGCAGCGAGTGCGGCTAGGAGAGCCAAGGAGGCAGCGGAGGCTGCAGAGAGAGTCGGCACCAGTGCGTTGCGGGATGTGTTGTACACACCCGTGAACAGGAATGGTGATCCCGGTCAAGTGCACACCGAGCTGGAAACGGCAAGGCTTGCTCTGGCTCGCAGGGCCGAGCAGGTGCTGGCAGAAGAGCGCAGGCTGGGAGCCATCACCAGGGAGTACAACGCAGCGCATGCAGGGCCGCGCCGTCCGATTGAGCCCGCGGTCCTGGAAGATTTGAGAAGCCGAGGTAGAGCAGTCAATCAGCAGCTGTCGGGAGCTGAGCAGCCGGAGCGTCCAAGGAGGCCGGTGCAACCGGAGCAACCGGCGCAATCGGCATTCATCCAGAGGTCGACATACAGCACGCCAGACAAAAATCTGAGAGCAGCCGAGCAGATAGCAATCGAGCTAGAAGACCTGGAAGGAGATGAGCGGCGAGAGCAGTCGCGCAGAATGCGTGAGCTGCTAGCAGCCGCAAAGGAGTAGAGGCTCGCAGCAATGGAGAATCAGAATGCAGGACCTGGGGCGTCAAGAGGAACTATGAGGCCGAATCCGGAAGCTAGCCAGCGACCGAATGCATCACGCCAGAACAGACAGCAACCTGCCCCGTCTCGGCATGAGAGTAGAGTCAGGAGCAATCGGCCACCTCCAGCAGCAAGCAGAAGAATTGAAGAGCCAGCTGTTAACAGCAGGCGCAATGACATGCCACAGCAGTCGGCACCAAGACCAGCGATCAGCGCCCGACTTGGCCCTCGCCAAATCGGTCAGAATGATGCAAGGAATCGCATTGAGCTCCTGGAGAAGGAGGCTCAAGAGGATGAAGAAGGAGAAGCCGGCCCGTCGTGTTTTGGACATCGCATTCGGACCAAGAAGTTTCCCAAAGGCTTCACGCTGCCAAGAGATACCCCCAAGTACAATGGTTCTGTGAAACCAGAAGATTGGTTGTCCGACTACCTGACCGCGGTTCGCATTGCAGGAGGCAATCGGCGCGTAGCAGTCCGCTATGCACCTTTGATGCTGCATGGATCAACTCGGACGTGGTTGAACAGTTTGCCCAAGGACAGTGTAAATTGTTGGGAAGATTTCACAAGTGCATTCATTCACAACTTCACGAGCACATATGAGCGGCCTAACCTCCCGCGGCAGTTGGCTCTTTGTGTGCAAGGCAAGGATGAACCCCTCCGAGATTATTTATCTCGGTGGATCAAGCTGAAGAACTCATGTGAAGGAGTCCATGAGATCCAGGCCATTCAGTACTTCACGGATGGATGCCTGGCCGATTCAATGTTGAAGTACAAGTTGCTCCGCAAGGATTTACATCGCTCGCCGAGCTCATGAAGGTGGCCAACGCGTTCTCTATGTCCGATTCTGCGATGCGCCCTATCCAGCTCGGAGTTGGAGGTGTAATCCAGTCACCAGGGGCTCCGCAGTCGGACACATGGAACCAATGCCTTAGTCGGAAGGAAAGGAGGGAGAACAACCACAACAACAACAACCAGCAGAACAATGGCAAGCGCAAAGATGAGCAGCCAGATACTCAATACGGCAGTCGGCAGGTGGCCGCTGTCCAGAATGAAGAAGATCCAGGGGCTGCAGGAGGTAGTCGGAAGATGAAGCCCAATGTAAGGTCGCAGGGGCAGATGAAGCCCAAATACACGTTTGATGATATGCTGGATGCGCCGTGCAAATTACACAGCACTCTCGACAGGACGTCTGCGCATACCACTCGGCAATGTGATTTTGTGAGAAGGATTGCAAAGGGAGAAGCTTTACCACCTCCACCCCCACCACCACCCCAGAACAGAGGACCACCTTAGCAGCAGAATCAGTTCCCGCGGCAAGACGCCGCTTACATGATTTTCACCAGTGAGTCCACTGACAAGGGCAGTCAAAGAGCCCGAGCTCAGGAGGTCAATGTCATCATGCCGCCGATTCCTCAGTTCATGCATTGGTCCGAGTGTCCTATATCCTGGGACAGAGCAGATCACCCCGCCATTTTGCCGAATCCAGGCAATTATCCGCTTGTGGTTGACGCTTTGGTCGCAGGACCGAGGTTCTCATGCAAGTTCTCCCGAGTGCTTGTCGATGGAGGGAGCACAATCAACATTCTGTACAGAGACACCTTGATCAAGCTAGGGCTCACTGAGAAGGATCTGGAGCGCAGTCGGACAACTTTCCATGGGATTGTCCCTGGGTTGTCTTGTACCACCATGGGTCGCATTCGGCTGGACGTCATATTCGGCACAGAGGAGAACTTCAGGAGGGAGCCGATTTGGTTCGAGGTCGCCGACCTCAGCAGTCCCTATCATGCTCTGTTGGGATTGCCCGCATTTGCCAAATTCATGTTCAACGCGCAGCAGACTTACCTCAAGATGAAGATCCCAGGGCCAAACGGCGTCATCACCGTCACCGGGGACTTCAGGAAGTCCCTCGAGTGCACGTCGGCTGGCAGCAGTTTGGCTGATTCTCAGGTGGTCGAAACGGAGAAGCGTCAGCTCGGTAAGGTGATTGCAATGGCGCAAGCGCAGAACAAGAATCCACTCCCAGTCGGCCCAGCCAAGAGAGCATATGAGGAATCGGCTTTTCAGTCGGCCAAGGACAGCAAGAAGATCGCTCTAGATCCCTCCGACTCAACAAAGTTCGTTGTAGTCGGAGCCGGACTTAGCGACAAATAGGAAAGCGAGCTCGTCGAGTTTCTCCGTGAGAATCGGGACATCTTCGCATGGTCTCCACAAGACATGCCTGGTGTGCCGAGAGAACTCGCCGAGCACAAGCTGCACATTCGGCCAGGCTCGAAGCCGGTCAAGCAACCCCTGAGACGTTTTTCTGAAGATAAGAGAAGGGCAATCGGCGAAGAGATTGCGAAGCTGCAAGCTGCAGGTTTCATCATGGAAGTGTTTTACCCCGAGTGGCTGGCGAACCCAGTCCTCGTCATGAATAAGAACAAGACTTGGCGCATGTGTATCGACTACACGTGCTTGAACAAGGCATTCCCGAAGGATCCGTTTGCTCTGCCCCGTATCGATCAAGTGATTGATTCTACGGCCGGATGCGAGCTTTTGTCTTTTCTGGATGCTACAGCTGGCTATCACCAGATTAAACTTGCTGTGGAAGATCAAATAAAAACTGCATTTATAACCCCTTTCGGGGCTTATTGTTACATCACCATGCCTTTTGGTTTGAAAAATGGTGGTACCACTTATCAGCGCACGATTCAGAGGTGCACACATTCCCAACTCGGCAGAAACCTCCATGTCTACGTGGATGATTTGGTGGTGAAATCGGCAAAAGGTGTTACACTTCTAGACGACCTCCGAGAGACATTTGCAAATTTGAGAACCTATCAAATCAAGCTCAATCCGGAGAAATGTGTTTTTGGAGTCCAAGCCGGCAAGCTCTTGGGATTTCTCGTTTCCGAGAGGGGAATCGAATGCAATCCCGAGAAGATAGCCGCAATCGAGCGCATGGAGCAACCCAAGAACTTGAAGCAGGTACAGAAATTCACCGGTTGCCTCGCCTCACTTAGCCGATTTCTCAGTCGGCTGGGTGAAAAAGCAATCCCGTTGTATCAGCAGTTCACCTGGACCCCCAAGAAAGCGAAGCATTCCGAGAGCTCAAGCGCATGCTCTCCACTGCGCTGATTCTGGCTGCCCCGATTGAGAAAGAGCCAATGATGCTGTACATTGCGGCAACCAATCGGGTGATCAGTGCAGTTATGGTGGTGGAGCGGCCCGAGAAGGAAAAGGCACAGAAGATTCAGCGACCTGTGTATTACATCAGTGAAGTGCTCTCAGCATCCAAGCAAAACTACCCTCACTACCAGAGGATGTGCTATGGAGTGTACATGGCGGCCAAGAGATTGAAGCCATATTTTCAAGCCCACTTGGTCACCGTCGTCATCTCGGCTCCATTGGCCGACATCATAGGAAGTAGAGATGCAACCGGAAGAGTGGCGAAGTGGGCAATTGAGATCGCCAATCATGGCATCCAGTATGAGCCGAGAACTGCAATAAAGTCGCAAGCATTGGCCGATTTCCTGGTGGACTGGGCTGAAACTCAATATATGCCGCAGCTCCCAGGATCGGATTTCTGGCGAATGCATTTTGACGGATCCAAGATGAAGAGCGGCCTTGGGGCTGGCGTAGTGCTTACTTCACCAAGAGGAGATCAACTGCAATATGTGCTCCAGATTCACTTTGCAGCATCAAACAACGTCGCCGAATACGAAGCCCTTGTGCATGGTATCAAGCTTGCCAAGGAAATCGGCATTCGGAATATTGAGTGCTTTGGTGATTCGGATTTGGTAGTACAGCAGTGCACAGGCACTTGGGATGCAAATATGGCAAGCTATCATTTTCTAGTACAGCAGATCAGTGGGTACTTTGAAGGATGTGAGTTTCACCATGTACCGAGAGCAAACAACGAAGCAGCAGATGCTTTGTCCAAGCTCGGCTCAACAAGGCAAGCTATCCCACCAGGCGTATCACTTGAGCACATCAGGAAGCCATCCATCATGCCATCCCCAGAGTCTGAGTCCATCTTCATCTCGGAGACCGACCTTGAAGCGTTGAAAAAGGCAAAAGAAGCTCCACCGGCAAAAATTTCAGCTCTGAAGAAGCAGTCAAGCACCCAAGGTGCAGCAGCAGCACCAGGGGTTGATGAATGCAGCAAGATGAGCAAAGCCAAAGGGAAGCAAGCAGCACCAGCGCCAGATAGCACAGCTTCAGAAGAACCAATGATGTCAGGAACTGCCGATTGCAGTGAAAAAGTTCAAGCTCCAGACGAGCAGTCGCCACCAGGGGCTGCCGAATGCGTGCCAGGCGCCGCAATCGGCAGTTCAGAGACCGGAGTCGAGATGACAGAAGTTCAAGAGGCAGAAATCCAAGAGGCCAATGGCCAAGAAACCGAGATCCAAGAAGAAGATGCACCCCAGCATGCAGAAGTAATGGTGGTCGTCAGTGCGCCATCATGGGCACAGCCGATTAGAGATTTTCTAGCAGACGAAATCCTCCCAGAAGATGAAGCGGAGTCAAGACAAATCAGCCGCCGGTCTTGGGCATACACGATAATCAACAATGAGCTAGTGCGCAAAAGTGCAACTGGTGTGTTTCAGAGATGTGTAGAAGAGGACAGAGGCTTGGAGTTACTCAGAGACATCCATCAGGGTGAATGCGGTCATCACGCATCCGCAAAATCCATCGCCAGCAAAGCTTTCTGACATGGTTTCTATTGGCCGACTGCGCTTGCAGCGGCTGAGAATTTGGTGAAATATTGCAAGGGCTGCCAGCGGTTCAAAGCAAGAAGTCATCAGCCAGCATCAGCATTGAAGACAATCCCAATAGCATGGCTGTTTGCAGTATGGGGTTTGGATATGGTTGGTCCGTTCAAGAGGGCCCGAAGTGGCATGACACATCTCCTGGTTGCAGTGGACAAGTTTACCAAGTGGATTGAAGCTCGCCCGATCAAGAAGCTTGATGGTCTGACTGCGGTCCGATTCGTGGCCGACATCGTGTGCAGATATGGTGTGCCCAACAACATCATCACCGACAACGTCACAAATTTTGCAAAAGGTGCACTGGCTCGATATGCATCTCAGCAGGGCATTCGGCTTGATCTTGCATCTGTGGCGCATCCCCAGTCGAATGGTCAAGTAGAAAGATCAAATGGCCTCATCCTCTCGGGTATCAGACCCCGATTGGTGGAGCCACTTGAGAGGGCACCTGGAGCATGGATTGAAGAGCTCCCAGCAGTACTGTTCAGCTTGAGGACCACACCAAACAGGTCGACTGGATTCACTCCTTTCTTCCTGGTATATGGTTCAGAAGCAATCATCCCATCCGACATCGAGTTTGATTCACCTCGACACACTTTGTACACCGAAGAAGAAGCCAAACTAGCATGAGAGGACGGCGTCGATCTCAAGGAAGAAGCCTGTTTGCTGGCCTTGTCCAGATCAGCAGTCTATCAGCAGAAGTTGCGGCACTACCATAGCAAGAAGATTCGTCCTCTCGCATTCCGAGAGGGCGAGATGTGCTACGCCGAATTCAGAAGTCATACGGACATCACAAGCTATCCTCACCCTGGGAAGGACCATTCGTCATCAGCCGCGCACTCAAGAACAACTCCTATTATCTGATCGACTGCACTAAGGGCACTCGGCACAAGGACACGTCAGGAGTAGAAACGGAGCGGCCGTGGAACGCCGAGCTCTTATGTCCGTTCTATAGTTGAGCGGAAGAAATTTGTGTATGCCATTCGGCAAACGATCAGTAAAGCTATCATGCCTCTGAAAAAGAGCATTCGGTTACCTTTGCATAATTTCATTCGAAAAGCTAGCCCAAGTCGGAAATGCTTAGTCATATCCGAGATGTGCGTAACGCACTCAGGGACTGACCGACCACGAGGTCAGAAGAATAGGCCATCGAGGCACGGGGACTGCGGGCTGGCACTCAACTTAGCACCTAACTCAAGCGCAAGTCATGAAAAGTGTTTGTGGCATTGAGAAGGGTAGCGGTTGGGGCAGTCGGCAGTACAAGTTCCCGAGAAACGAATCGAAACATTCTAGGAAGGGCATAGTCGATAAACTAAGTTACCGATGAATCAAGCTCGGCAGCGAGCAATCGGCTCCTAACGTTGCAGAATCCTTTGCGTTAAACCTTGTCGTGTAAATTCGAAAAACTTATCGAACCTTGGCTGGAAATCAACCCTTGATCCGATTGCTGATCGCATGTCGGCAGCAACACAGACAAGGCATGACACCCCCAAGTGCAGGCCGATAAAAGAAACCGACAAAGACGCAAAGTTGATCGCACAAATGAAAACTCACAATGAGCAATCGGATTGCATAAAAGATAACAGGCCTAAGGCCGAATGAGTTCATTACATCGAAGCCACACCCAGTGAGTGCCGATAGAGTTAAAACCATGTATTACAAGCAACTAGTCGGAAAGTAAAAACAAGATAAGGCCGATCCGATGTCGGCAACCAGCAGCAGATGACGCCGTCAGCGGCACGGCTCAAGAAGTCGGGGCAGTTGAGGGCGCAAAGCTGGAAGTCGGAGCAGTCGGATCGGCTCGCGCGGCAGCGGCGTCGGGTTCCGACTGCGCATCAGAAGATGTGGCCCCAGCGCGTTTGGACCTCGGAGAGGTATGGGACGACCCGCTGTCAGAAAGCTCTTCGGCTAAGCCAGAGATAGAAGTTGCAGCCAGCGGGTTCCCTCCCTCGTCAAGATATGGAGTGTAGTCATAGGGAGAAAACCAGTTCACCATAGTGCTGGCGAGCCGATTCACCTCAGCGTAGGTCTTCTCAAGCACGTCGGCTGCGTTCTCTCTGAGGCTGTAGAGCTTGGGAAGTCTCACTTGTGGGTACCAGCTCAGCACAGCTTGAAGAGCAGTCTCCGCGCCAGTCCGACCAGCAGAGTTGAGCAAGACGTCGATCCGATGGGGAATGGCCTTCAGAAGAGTCCGAGTCTGCTCGGTGGTAGCATTCGGAGCGTCTCCCTTGTCAGAGTCTTCTTCATCCAGAGTGTCCGATCTGTGGGGCTTAGCAGAGGAGCTGGCAGCACGCTTCATTCGCTGGAGTCCAACAACTTTGAGCTCAGTCGGCGACCACAACAACTCGGCGATCTTCAGAATGCCAAGTTTGAAAGACAAGGCAATCCCCTTAATGACGGGAATGCGAGCTGCTGTGCCAATCAGGTACTCGTGCCGAGTCCAGACATCATCATCAAGCTGGCAGGACCCCCCGGTCGCGATGGTCTCCTCTCGGGATTTAGCCACGGCCGCATTAGCAGCTGCTTCAGATTCAGGCCAAGCCTCTGCATCACGAAGAAGATAATGAGTAATAGCAAAAAAGAAGGAAGCAGTCGGAAATGCACTCGGAGGCAAGAAGCACTTACCACCAAGAAGCGCGTCCATCTCGCTCATCGTGTCGCAGAGGACCTTGGCCCGGCGGCGCAGTTTAGTGGTGTCTTCATAGTTGCGGGTCTCCAGCTCTTCATATTTGGCAATATGGTCATCACGATCCTTGCGGATAGAATCCCGCATAGCAACAGCTTCATCCCTCTCGACCTGCAGTGCTTCTCGGGCGGCAACAGCTGCGTCTCGCTCGGCGCGGAGCTCATCACCGGCAGCAGTCACGGCGGCCAAATCGTCCAAATGTTTCTTGTCAAGAGCAGCTATCTCGGCGTGGAGGCTTTTGATGGTCTGAGTAAAGTCGGCTTCCACCCCCTGCAGTCGGATTGTCTCTTGCTTAGCCGTGTCGAGTGCCGGCCCTTGCTGGCGGAGCTCTGTGGTCAATTCAGCAATTCGGCTCTGAAGATCATCCACCAGGGGAACAGAGACTAGAGGGGAAAAATAGAGCTATTAGTACAAGAGACATTATTAGTCGGAGGGAAGATAGAAATGATGCAGAAGTTACCTCTCAGCCTATTAATCTCGGCCGATTGATTGTTGACCTCGAGCTGGGCTTGGGCGAGAGTTCGGAGGCTAGCGGTATAAGCGTCGAGGAGCTTTTCAAAGATCTCGCGTTTCTCTTCCATAACAGCCTGAGAAGAACAACAAGATAAAATTTAGAGATACATCAGCTAAAAGAAGATCCGATTCGATTGCAAGAAATCGACCCGAATCTCGGGGACTACACCCAGTGGGTGCGCTTGCGCGCACCCACTGGAAGAAAGTCTCCCGATTGGAGGAAGGCAGGAGAAAAAGCAAAAGGCATAAAAGATCCGAACCGATTGCTGAACAATCGGCCCGAATCTCGGGGACTACACCTAGTGGGTGAAAAGTCTCCCGATTGAAGGAAAATCATGAAGGAAAATTGAAGAACTTACCGCGTGATTGCGATCGAGCTGTTGGAGGTCCCGAGCAATGGCGGTGGCAAAGTCGTTCACTCGACTGTATGCCGTCGTCAAAGGATCTTGAGAGCGGTGCGGAGCATCGGGCTCGGTGCCGACGTGGCGGGTGCGAGAATACTCGGCCCGGAATTGCTCCACCGAGCGCATCAGAATTTCTGATGCGGAAGAGGTCGGCTGTTGCGGCGAAGCTTGAATAAAGGCGGCAGAGGTAATGATTGTAGAGACCGATGGCGCAGACGTCGCCAAAGGGCCGGAGGCAGTCGGTTGTGGAGGCGGAGCAATCGGGCGAGACGAGGTCAAAGTGGTCGCCACAATCGGCGGAGTGGTCGTCATGATCAGCGGAGTGGTCGTCATGATCAGCGGAGTGGTCGTCATGATCGGCGAAGTGGTCATCATGATCGGCGAAGTGGTTGTCAGGACGGGCGAGGAGGTGGAGATAACGGGAGCAGAAACTGGGTCGGAGCGCCGAGGCGGAGATGGAGGAATCGGATTGACCGATTGCGCTCTTTCACCACCGGTAACTCCCCGGTCGGCTGTTCTCTTGGAGGTCTGGGAGGCAGTGGTGGAAGTAGTAGTGGGCTTGGCAGTAGCGAGGCGGGCTTTCTTGGCTGCGCGCTCGGCGTCCTTGGAGGTTCGATGTGAAGCCGGAGGCCGTTTATGAATTGTAGCAGCAGACGCGGCAGGGGAGATGACTGCGCCGACATGGGCAGGAATGTCGGCGTCGATGCCGTCAAGGCCAATCGGCTCCCTGAAAGAAGAAAGAGGTGAATCAGTACAAGGGAATATAGTGAAGTTCAAGGCATGAAGATAAGGACATACCCGACTGTTCTCGGCGCGCCCGCGGGCATCCGACATCTCAGGGGGGCGACGTTCAAAGTCGCTAGGCCAATCGGCAGTCGAGCGGCCGTCACCTGAGGTTGTTTTCCTTTGGGGGCAGTTGGCGCCACCTTAGCGACCTTGCTCGAAGCGGCACCAGAGGAGGAGCTGGTTGCCGAGGTGCGTTTAGTCGGCACTTTCGGCGGCTTGGTGGGAGGAGCTGCATCGGAATTACCAACCGTTGATACACTATCGTCATCACTCCATTCAGCCAGAAATTGCTCAAGGGAAGGGTCAGGCGTACCCCCTTGAGCCGCAGTTCGGGTGTCGGCGGTCTTGGGGTCGGCGGCCTCGACGTCGGCATCGCCCGCGGGATCTTCGGAGTCGGAGGACTCCCCGGAGTATTCGCCGTCATCGGCATCATCATCATCGGATTCGGAAGGAGGAGCCTCACCATTGTACTCGAAGTCCGCGGGGTCATCTTCCTCGCGGTCGGGGGCGTATGTGCCAGCCACTTGGCCATCTTCCATCACATTGGATTGAAGGAAGTGCTGAGCAAAAAGAAGAAAGTTGTCAGGGAAATTCGATATGGGGAAAAAGCAATCGGAAAAAGGGACAAATCGGGACATACCACGAGTGGCTTCTGTCGGCGGTGTAGGTACTCGAGGCCGAAGCGGAAGGGATCGGGCAAGGCGCTGGATGTGATAGCCTTTACCCTGGAGCAAAGGTCTTCGAGCTTCACCCGCCACGTGCAGAGCCGAGTGGGATCTCGGGGCCCCGACATGTCGCATATGCGGTGCACTCGGTGCTGCAGAGGGAGCACTCGGGCTTGAAGCCAAGCAGCAACAAGATCAGTCGACAGGAGCCCTTCTTGCTTCAGCTGAGCAACCCGGGCGACTTGGGCATCCACGTCAAGGTCTCCGACACCATACTTCAGCGACCACTGATGTTTCTCAGTCGGCCGGGCGAGGGAGAACTCGGGCAGATTCAGGAGGTCGGGGCCTTGATCGGGTGACTTGACATAAAAGAAGGTGGTCTGCCAGTTCTTGCACGACTGGACGATCTCGGGACTCTTGTACCTCGGTTTGCCGGCTGCGACAAGGCAACTGCCGCAGTCGGTCATGTCAGTCGGATAGGTTGGCTCGCCACCTTCCGTGGCAGATGGCACCACTGCGCCTGTCCGAGCATTGTGAGCTCGGAGGTTGAAGAACCGCTTCCAAAGAGCAATGCTTGGGCGGCAGCCGGGATATCCCTCACACAGCGTGACGAAGCCGGAGAGGATCATGATGAAGTTCGCGGCGAGGTGATGGGGTTGTAGGCGGTGGAAGTCGAGGAAGTTTCGGAAGAAGGTGCTGGTGGGGAGTCCGAATCCACGCTCAAAGTGAGCGAGGAAGACGACCCTCTCGCCAGCGCGCGCGGTGGGCACGATCTCGGCGCCGGGAATGCGCCACTGGACTTCAGCCGGCATCTTGCAGGCGCGAACCAGAGCTTGGATCTCATCCGCGGTGACCTTGGCTCCTTTCCAGCACCCGCGGCTGGCCTGAGAGGTGTCTCTCCGGGGGGCCATGGAGCTCGCCGGCGGAGCGAGAAGAGGGACGAGGTGCTAGCAGCGAGAGAATACCGTGGTGGCGGAGCAGCACGCGAGCGCACGGCCGGAGCGGGTCCCGTGCGCGGAGGCGGAGAGACGAGCGCGACGAAGAGCTTCAGGTGGAGCGGCAATGGCGCGCGAGAAGAACAAGAGATGGGGGAGGAAGAAGGCGTCTGGAAGAAGGAGAGTCCAAGCCCCCCCTGTGGCTTATATGGGCGGCGCAGGTGGGGAGTGGGATCCGGTTGCGGCCGTGTGGCCTGATGTGGCCTAGCCCACAGGAAGACCAACCGGCAGACCGGCGCAAGAGATCCCAGCGTGAGAGGCGAGACATGCGACGTGGGGGTCGAGGCCTGCAGTTATGTCAAGTCGCACGTGGGTCGTGGGCCCCGGTCCATTGATTCCACCCCGGAGAAATCGGAAGTAACCGTTGGAAGGTAATCGGCGAGGGATACTATTCTCAGAAAGTGAAGGCAGAAATCAGAGATGATTCGAAGCAGATCGGACGAAATCTTAGCCAGCCGAGTGTGAGCTCCGAGTCGGTCGACGAATTCGGAATGACGCACTTGATGAGGCCATAGCATTCAGAAGATATTGGAGAAAGATGGAAAACAGCAAAGGCCCCGCAGTCAAATGACCGTGGGACCTTTACAGCTTTAGGGGCTACTGTCGGGGGATTGGTACCCGGGTAGGCTCACCCAAGCGAAAGCATTCTTTCAAGACAAGGATAGACCGATTGGGCTGCAGCTGGGCCGAGCTGGGCAGGCGTATGGCCGATTGCTTCAAGGCAATCAGCCGTACCGAATGACCAGCAGTCGGCCCAGGCGCAACCGATCCACCCTTTCCCCACTATGACGATCATCTGATTGGTCTGCAGCTGGGCCGAGATGGGCATCAGCACGGCCGATTGCCCAGAGCAACCGACCCTGCCGAGGGCCACCAGTCGGTCCCAGGCGCAATCGGTACAACCTACCCTCCCTGAAGAAGTTGACCCTGAGACCAGTCGGAGGTCCCAGTACGAGGTCATAAATGCGCAATCCCGAGAGATCGGGGTGGCAGAGAAGCCAAGTCATATCGAAGATCTGTCAGAGATGCGGTGTCGACCTCTCCGCCGATTTCGCGGACAGGGCGACAAGACCGCACCTCCTAACTCCACTGTTCATCATCATGCCCTACAAGTCTACAACATGGGCCGCCGCTTGTCGGGTCCGGATCACCCGGAGAGGAGCAGTCGGTGGGACCCAGCCGATTAGAGGATGACAGCTGGGCCCAATCGGCAGTGAAGTTACCGATTTACCCCGGGCTCACACTATAAGAGCCCGGGGTACCCCTCCTGCGTGGGGGACGATCCACTCAGTCGCACCATTACTCACATTCTCCTCAGCTCATTCACTGCTAGTAGTTACTCCTCAGGGAAGCAGGAGAGAGCCTTGCCCACGGCGACTCTCACCTTCCCTGAGAAGATAAAGAAGCAGTTATTGTAGTCCATTTCTACTGATATATAAGAGACAAGCAGGAGTAGGGGTGTTATCTTTCCGGAGAGCCCCGAACCTGGGTACATCGTGGTGTCCTTCACCGTGTTTGTGCCCAACCCGATTCCGGCACCATCGACATCCTCTTCCTCGCGTCTTCCCCTCACTTTAGCCATCCCCATGGCATCTGACGTCACATATCGACGACAGGGTGTGCTGTGTCTATTTGCTGCGTACGGATGGAACACAAGGGGAAGATCGCGGACGCGCGCTGGAAGCACGAGGGTGTGCTGCGCGCACGTTAGGATTACGGCCCGTTGCACGTCATCACTGCCGGATGATGGGCCGCCCCCACATCCATCTAGCGCTGATGGTCGAGCCCAGTCGCTGCCACCCGCCCGTCCCAGCCGCTCATGCTCGCCCCTGCCGCTCGTCACATCCGCAGTCTTGGGAGTAGAGCGGAGAGATCCTAACCGACGGTGGGAATTAATTGATCCAGGGACAGGCGGGGTCGGCATGTGGGGTTGCCATGGCGGCAAATGGCCGCCGATTCAGCGTTCGGGGGCAGCAACGGGACGGAGACGAAGCAATCTAAAGTTCAGGCAGCGGTTGGCTTCATGCGCGCGTCGTTTCGGCTATTACATCACCGGGTCTGGTGATGTGATGTATGGTTCCGTGGCTCCGTGCAGATTTGGAAGAGTTCACAGCCTGAGTTTGAAGAAGAAGACATAGTTGCTTTGAGATTCGAGTTACCACGTGGCATGCTTCAAACAAGGTCTCACGTGATGGGCAAAAAGACCCCGTCTCGTAGAATTTTTTTCCGCCGCTTGCTGGCGATGCGCCACCATCCAAGAACACCTCCACGATTCCAAAAACCCCATTTACATCACCAGTGTCCTATTTTACGGCGCGATATATATATTTTACATCAAAATCGGTGTACGAGTGTTGTTGAAGTTCGTTTTTACCTCGTTTTAGTTACATCAAAAAGGTTAACTGCATAGGTACATCAAAAATTACTCCTATGAACATCCTTGAAAAGAATGAGGTCACAGGTATAGCGAAGTCAAGACTCGGGGACAGGCTCATTAACGAAGATGACTTACGATTACTTTCGACATTGTTCTTCAAAGGAACAAGACCAAAGAAACTCCGAGTGTCGTCCATGATGACCACATGCCTTGGAGCGGCTCAGCAGCTGATCGAGCGGTGGAGGAGTTTGGAGCGTGGTAGGGTTGAAGCTTGTCCCGCGTGTAACATGGGATGCATGCCCCCATTGTTGCACGAGCAAGTGTGGATACTGTTGCTCTCCTAGTTAGCTTAATCTCATGGACCCATACATGTACAGCTACTGTACAAGGATATACGGTCAGACGTGTACGTTAGTTGGGCATTATTAACGGTGCACATGCCATCGACGCCGCGACATCCGGAGGCAGGGAGGCCCGGCGCATGTGTGCTTGCTCTTGGTAATCATCCCGTCCTTGGAAATTCTGCTCGCATATACTCCGTATACATCATCACTGTCATTGACAATGACACGTAGTACTGATCAATACGAGCTGGTGCTGGCGTCGAGCTACAGAAATATGGACCAAAGTCACTGTTTACCGTAAGTTTAGCACCAAGTGAACTTTGTTTGAAAAAAAATAGCATGATCTGACCATTTTCTACAATGCCCAGCCATTTAGCGTTTCATTCAGACACTAAAACGCTGACGTTCATGGCGTTGCAATCAGGCCCACCATCGATAACCTTCTAACATGGGGGTAAGGGCAAAAAAAAATTCGAAGAAAACTTCCGATCTATTCATCTTCAAACATGGTAGTACAATGAATACTAAAAATAATAAAAAATACATTTAGACTCATAGACCACGACTACAAGCACTGAAGCGAGCCGAAGGCGCGCCGCCGTCATCGCCCCTCCCTCGCCGGAGTTGGGCAAAACTTGTTGTAGTAGACAGTCGGGAAGTCGTCGTGCTAAGGCCCCGTAGGACCAATGCACCAGAACAGCAACCGCCGCTGTTGAAGAGTAGCGTAGATCGGAAGGATCAAAACTGAAGACACACAAACGCAGACGAACTATGACGAGCTTCGAGAAAATCCACCAAGGATAAATCTGCCGAAGACACACCTCCACACGCCCACCGATGATGCTAAACACACCACCGGGATGGAGGATAGGCGGGGAGACCTTTATTTCATCTTCAGAAATCCACCACCATCTCATCTTTCTGAGCAAGACACAAACCCTAAATTTTTTTAAAGAAAACATCTAAAAACGATGCCTTCCCACCGACAACAACCGAGATCTACCGCGTCACCATGGCCCTAAGGCCACAGAGACGAGGCAGATCAGCAGTAGCGCCGGCGGGACGCGGGAGGAAGCGGCCGCGTGCGAGGGAGCTGGCGGCGGCGGCGGAGGCTGCGTGGAACCTAGGCGGACGCGTGCGTCATGGGGTAAGGGCAATTTCAACGCGACGATCCATTTATCTGCTTTGGATCTGTTTAGGTTTTTTGGACCAGAATGGTGATACATTTCTAACCTAAATTTGATCCGCATTTAGATTTTTACAAACACAGAAGAGACGCTTTTCTCGTCTTCTTTTTGTCTGCTTTGTTTGATCTGGTCCACCATCCTCTCTTTAGTTTTGCTTTGATTTCCCTTCTGGCCCACCCATCCGTCCATCCACCCACCACATCTCTCCCGGACGAGATAGAAAGCAGTCGGCGTCTCCCCCCTCGCGAGGAGCGACAAGATGGCTGGATCACGGCACCACCCCTCCTCCTCGTCCAGCAGCCACTGAGGAGAGTGTCGCATCGGTGAGGAGTGCTTCAGCGGTCGGTGTTGTGGTGGCCCTCCACTTGATCCGTCGCAACTCGTTTGGGTGGGCGACCTGCTCGATGGCGATGGGCAGCGGACAGGCTGCTCAACGGTGGCTGGCGCGACAGCAACGACCTATTCCAGGGCGACAGGCAGTTGCGTGCACATTTTGAGTCATTCCTAGTAGTTGGGTGATTTGTTTTTTTTTGCATGTTTGATGGCGTATGTGGTTCGTTTTGGCGACCCAAACGAACAAAAATGAACAAAATCTACGTTCATTTGGATCCCTCAGTTGAAGTTGCCCAAAGACTGAAACGCCAAAGACGTTTACACATCTGACCGAAACGCCAAACCGTTTTGCGTTTGCTGGTTGTCGAAAGGTAAACATATATTTTTGCTTTTTTCTATTTTCATTTCTTTTTTCCATGTTTCATTTTTTTATATTTTTGTTTCCCCCTTTTTCAGTTTAGGATTTATTTTTTCATAAAACATTTTGATCCTTTTTAAATACACGTTAAAAGTTTAATTATATGTTGAACAAAATTTTAATATACATTGATTTTTTTCAATTTCTACACAATGGATTTTTTTATAATATATTGAACCCTTTTTCTAATGTATATTGAACTTTATATATATATATATGTATCATATATTTTTTAATGTACAACAAACACTTTTAATATATATTTAATTTCTTTATTCTACAAAATAAACATTTTTTAATACACATCAAAGAATTTTTTTAGTATATAATGATTCTCTTTTAATATATCTTGAACTTTTTAATCTTCTTATGTTGAACACTTTTTTATTACATACCAAAATATTTTCCATACATAAAATAATAAACCGGGAAACCATCCAAAAAACAGGAAAATAAAAAACCTGCAAAAAAAAGACATTTTTGTAGATGGGCCAGCTCAATTAGGGGGCACCATCTGCGGTCGCTTGCAAACAGAAACCCTGAATGAAAGGTATCTTGGCCTCCCATCTGATATTGGCACCTCCAAAGAGGGGCTTTTAAATTCCTAAAAGACCGAATATGGGGGAAAGTTAAAGGGTGGATCGAGCGTACTATTTCGTCAGCGGGCAAGGAGGTTCTTATCAAATCCGTGGCGCAGTCCGTCCCCGTTTACTCTGTCATTTTTCAAGCTGCCAAGAGGTCTGTGTGAGCATCTAAATAAACTCATCAGGAAGTTTTTCTGGGGCAGTAAATAGGGTCAGAGAAAACCACATTGGGTATCGTGGAAGGCAATGACGCAGCCAAAGCAAGATGGAGGCTTGGGGTTCAGAGATTTGGAGCTCTTCAACATTGCTCTCCTAGCCAGGAAGGCTTGGAGAATCCTGACGAAACCAGATACTTTATGCGCAAGGCTGTTAAAGTCGGTATATTTCCCGAACACTGATTTCATTGATGCACAACTTGGCACTCAACCATCGCAGATCTGGCGAGGTTTAGTTGAAGGCAGAGATGCGCTGAATCTAGGGCTCATTAAGTGTATCGGTGATGGAAGCTCAACTCATGTGTGGGATGATAACTGGATTCCACGGGACGCGGGTCTCCGTCCGATAGCTTGTCTCTTCCAGGAGAAACCTGTCTATGTGGAAGACCTCATAGATGCATCAGAGGCCAGGTGGAATGAGCGCCTCAGGCAAACTTTTCTCCCAAATGATGTGTCTGCCATCTTGAACATACCCCTCTGCACACATGCAATAATAGACTTTTGGGCTTGGCATTATGAGAAGAATGGAGTGTTCTCTGTACGGTCTATGTACAAGCTGCTTGTGCGAACCAGAAACGCGAATGAAGAGTTGCCGGGAACTGGTGCGGCTCCTTCTGATGGTATCTTAGAGCGACAAGGTTGGAAGTTGCTCTGGAATATCAAAGTCTCGGGAAAGATTCGAAACTTCTTGTGGCGGCTGGCTAGGCACTCTCTTGCGACTAAAGATGTTAGAAAACATCGGAATATGGCTACGGAAGACCAATGTCAATTCTGTGGGGAGGTGGATTCATGGAGGCACTCCCTTGTGGAGTGCACAATGGCTCGGTGCGTTTGGGCTCTGCAACCGGAGAAAATAGTGGAAGAGATGATAGACAACATGGTGTCGAATGCCAAAACTTGGCTCTTTACAATGGCGGAGACATTATCGCATGCAGAGTTTGTGACTTTTGCTCTGACCCTATGGGCCATTTGGACGGCTAGGAGAAAGGAAATTCACGAGAGCATATTCCAGAATCCATTGGCTACAAAAACCTTTGTTGATCGTTTTGTCCAGGAGCTCGCCATGATCAATCCTAGACCTCTTGCGCCTGGAAATCCACCACGGGCGGGGACTGGGAGCAGCAATACCACTTCATCGCATGTAAAGAGGAAGGGAACATGCACTGCTTGGGTTCGACCTCCTCTGGGCTACTCAAAAATCAAAGTTGATGGTGGCTTCAGCCCGGATGGGACAGTTTGAGAGGCTGCAGCGGTTTGTCGCGATGGACGGGGCGGTTTGAGGGCTCATCTGCGTTGGTCATTCGGGGGATCGCCCATCCTTCTACCGTCGAAGCCTTGGCTTGCAGGGAGGCTCTGGCCCTTTCTGAAGATCTTCTTCTCCGCCGGGTTATTATTTCATGTGATGCAAAGGAGGTGGTGTAACACCCTCAGTGTCAGGCACCAGTAAAACTTTTTGTTAATATAATTCTCTGTGATCAGCAAGCCTCTAATCACCTTTGATCATGCCTTGTTCATCTTTGAATACAAACAAACCCAAAATGCCTTTTAATGAATATTAAAAATAAGTGATGAATAAAACTTTGTCTAAAAATTGTGCAACCACTTTTGTTAAATCACAAATAATCAGTGGGCCATGACAATATGGTTATGGTATTTTATCAAGCCATAAAATAAATCAAACAATTCAAATAGTAGCAAACCAGTGGCATTTAATCCATTTTGAATAAAACAAAAATATTAAATAATTTTCTTTGGCCACCAAACATTTTGTGGTACCTCTAATATATGCAACACAATTATACCCACAAGATTAAAATGTGGAAAAAATCATTTGAAAGCAAAACAAATCAAAACAGTAAAGAAATAAAAGAAAACAAAAGAAAATGGGAAGGGCTATCTAACGCCCAGGGGGCAAAAACCCCCTTCCCTCCTCACTGGGCCCAGCCTAGCCCAACCCAACCCCCACCGTCCTCTTCCCCTGTTCACCCCGATGGCGTGTCGGCCATCCTGCGGCGCCACGGCCGTCGTCGTCGTGTCCACCATCGGCGAGTATCTGGCGGGTATAAGAGCCCCGAGCGCCCCGGCACAAACCCTAGGTCGCCCCTTTGCCCTACCTCTCCACCACGCCACCGTTCTCCTCTCCCGCAGCCCGACTGTGTGCAACCGAGCGCCGCGGTGGGCGTACCTCGCTGGAACTCGCGGCCACCGGAGTCCTTCCGTCCCCTCGTCTTGTCCAGGAGCTGCGCCACACTCCTCCACGCCACCCCATCACCAGGGATCGAGCCGGGAGCCCCTGCAATGCCCGAATCACGTCGTCGTCTTCATCGGCTCCGACGGGATCGGCGACCAATTCCGGCCAATCCAGCCCTCCGTCGAGCCCATTGCCACCCGTGTCGCATTTCTGGTGAGCTAGGCCACCGCCTCCAGCTTCCCTTGCCCCCTCCCTCTCGCCGTAGCACGTTCTGCCATGGGGGCAGAAGCTCACCGCCGCAGTTGCACTCGCCACCGTGGCGTGGAGGGCGCGTTTGGCGCGCTATGCGCGTCAATCTGTTCCCCACGCTCCTAGTAGATCGATCTCGTAGCGCACACTCGAGCTAGCTAGCTATTACGCCGTTCTCGTCGTCGCCCGTGTTCGGACTGCCGCGCGCACGCTCGCCGTCGTCACTCCGGCGCGCGTCCGGCGAGGATACCACCACCAGTCGACGCACCGTTCCCCCCTCTGTCGAACGTGCCCGGTCCCAACCCCTCCCGTGGACTATGACGAGAGCACCATCGCCGCCGGCCTCACTGCTCGTTGCCGGCGATGGTTTGAGACACTGTCTGGTGGCCCCACCTGTCAGCAAGGGTGATTAACACTAACACCCCCTGGGTCCGTGACGTGTGGGCCAGCCCCCCTAATTAAATTGCCAGTTTTAATTATAACCCCCCCCCCCCCCAACAACTCACACATGGGCCCTACCCCTGTTAAATTAAATCAATTAACTGTTTAATTAAACATGTGTCACTGACTAGTGGCCCCCACTCTCAGATTAGTATTCAAAAGAATTTAGATTAATTGTTGTGTATGACATGTGGGCCCTGGCACTATTTAAATTGATTAAATGTTATTATTAATAATGTCAGGCTGACCAGTGGGACCCTGATACGTCCAAAATGCATCACTATTTTATATAGTAATTCTTTCTTATTCATTGATATATTTCATGATATGATGCTATCCTTATGTTGTTTTGGCTTATTTTACACAGTTTGCAACTTTCCGGTGCCGAAGCAGCAGACGCAGGATTCAGCGGTAAAAAGTGGACATTGAGTTGCTGAAGAAGAACACCTCCAAATTACCTGAAAATCGACGGAGGCTGTTTTCCAGCAGGATCACGAAGACACGCAAAAGAGCGACCAGAGGGGGGCCACAGGCTGCCCAGGCGGCCACCTGGCGCGGCCCCACCCCTGGCCGCGCCGGGAGGGCGCCTGGACCCCCGGGGCCACTCCCGACTCCCCCCGGCCTATATACTCCCCGTCGTCCAAAAACCCTAAAAAAGGAGAGAGTTTCCGGAGTTCCGCCGCCGCTCTGTGGCGGAAACCTACAGAGAAGAAAAGCCATCTCTGGCGGGCAGATTCCGCCGGGGAGATCACCTCCCGGAAGGGGAGACCGTCGCCATCGTCATCACCATCGTCACGGGCATCATAGAGATCATCATCAACATCATCCCCATCATTAGCACCATCTCCATCTTCATCCAATCTTATCTCACAATTGCAACTCGCGTTGTAATCCGTACTATCTATCCTCTCTACTCTATCGGTGTTGATTACTACTTTGTGGTGAATGCTATTGAGTTTTGTTGGAGAAATATTATTGTGTTTAGATTGTTTATCATCTATTTATCCCCACTGATCATGATCTCTTTTATGTCTTGTGAGTAGTTACTTTAGTTCTTGAGGACATGGGAGAAGTCTAGTTGTTAGTAGTCATATGATGTTGAAGTAATATGTGTTGGTTGATATTTAAGTTGTGTTGTTATTTTACTAGTGGTGTTGTGTGAGTCGAACACTCAACACTTCGCCTTATCAAGGACCTAGGGGGATACATTGAGTACGAAGAATGCTTACGGTGGGTTGCCGGAGTGACAGAAACCTGAACCCCAGTTTGCACGCTTTTGCACAAGGGAACAATGGATCACCGATCGTATTGCTATGGTTAGGCTTTTGCCTTAATTACTATCTTGTATTTGCGGATGCTTGCAAGGAGTTTAATCATAAGAGTACACTTATCTTAGTCTAGAGGGTGTACTAGCATAGATCCACCCACTCAACACTTATCAACACAGCACATAGTACCGATACAGAATATGGTGAAAGCACATGACTACCTCTCCCGTGTGTCCTCAAGAACACTTTAGCTTTTATAAGTTCAGTTGCTAGGCCTCTCCTTTGCTCAGAAAGGATTGGGCCACTCTTTACTATCCAATATCTTTTACTTTGCTAGTTTTTACTATCCTGTCACTTATACCAAGAAAATCCCTAAAAAGTTATCTTTCAGTGCTTGCAGCTACCTCCTTACCAAAGTCACTTGCTACTACCTTCCGCTCCTCGTTGGGTTCGACACTCTTACTTATCGAAAACACTGCAATAGATCCCTCTACGTTGAGGGTCATCAAGCTACGTTTTCTGGCGCCGTTGCCGGGGAGTGTAGCGCTATTAGTAAGTGAAGCCGGTAAGGAAGTTTTTATATTTCTGTTTTAAGTTTCTGTTGCTACTTTTGTCCTTATGGACACTCCAACTCTTGGATCGTTGTTCTTGGGGAACCGCCCCACAACTAAGGTAGTTACTCCTGACCCTACTGAAATTGTGCCTTATAAGATACCACCTGGTATTATCGATTATGTTCTATCTAATCGCTATGCAGGAGACAGGCATCCAGGTGAACACTTGCTATATTTATCACAACTATGTTCATTATTCAAGCTTGCAGGTGTGTCACTGGAGTTCGTTATGAAGAAATTATTCTCCGTATCGCTTACATGCAAAGCTTCAGATTGGTATAAGCTCCTCGATAACTCACATTCTCTTAATTGGGAAGAGCTTATGTCTCTCTTTTATACAAAGTTTTACCGTCTTCATGAAGTCTATCGAGACAGGAATTACACCTATAACTTTAGGTCTCGCAATGGATAGAGCATCGCTCAAGCTTGGGGGAGGCTTAAATCCCTAATGTTTAAATGTCCTATCCATAAGCTCCCCAAAGATATTATACTTACAAATTTTTATGCCATGCTTTCTCGTCAGGATAAGGAAAGGCTGGATACCTCCTCTAGCGGGGTATTTCAGACAAAGAGCGTGGAAGAAAGATGGGATCTCATCGAAAGGATCCAGAATAATACTGAAGATTGGGAAATCGATAAAGGTATTGAACCTGCTATAAATTATGAGCATGATTATATTGAGAGCTATGTGAAAACTGATTATTTTAATACCTTTTGCTCTAAGATTTGTATGGATTCCCATCTAATGTTTGATTTTTGTAAGAACTTTGCCTCTCATATTGATTCTTCTAAGATGAAGAAGATCAGTACCATAAGCCTTTCAAAGAAGTACCTATTGATATTCACGTTGCTGATCCCATTTTGCCTGCAGTTATATATGAACAACCCCCTTTTCCTTCAAGAATAAGGGAGCACTCTTTTGTGACAGGCATCATAAATAAAAGTGAGAGAAGAACAGCCGAACCTGAGGACCAGATCAGAGTCGATCCTCAAGTTGCTATGGTTAAAGATTTAGTTACTAATGATGTTTCAGATTCTATTATAAATTTTTGTGCTATTTCAACTAACATTGTCACAGCCAAGAATAAAAGCCCAATTTCAGGTACACCAGTTGTATCTGTTAGAATAGGAGATCACAATTATTACGGGCTATGCGATCTGGGATCAAGTGCTAGCGCGATTCCTTATTCGCTTTATCAAGAGATCATGAGTGAGATTTCACCCTGTGAACTTGAAGAGATTGAGTTACTATTCATCTTGCAAACAAAGCTACTATCTCTCCTATTGGGATTGTGAGAGATGTTGAAGTCCTATGTGGAAAGGTAAGGTATCCTACCGACTTTTTTGTACTTGGTTCAGTACAAGATAGTTTTGTCCTATTATTTTTGGTAGACCTTTTCTCATCACTTGTGGAGCTATTATAGATTGCAAGAAAGGTAAAGTTTCTGTTGAATTCAATGGTGAGCCATATGAATTTAACTTTTCTAAGATTTCCAAGCAGCCTCGTGGTACTGAATTACCTAATGATGATAAAATTATTGAAAGTATTGCTTCTATTGCTATTCCCCCTAATGATCCTTTGCAGCAATACATGGAGGACCACGAGAATGATACTCATATGCAGGAAAGAAATGAAATTGATGAAATCTTCTTGAGACAACCTGCTATCCTGAAGCACAACCTTCCGGTTGAACCTTTAGGAATTCTATCCAAACCAAAAGAAGACCCGGTGTTTGATCTCAAACCTCTTCCCGATACGCTCAAGTATGCTTATTTAGATGAAAAGAAAGTATATCCTGTTATTATCAACTCTAACCTTTCAGGATATGAAGAAGAGCGATTATTGGAAGTACTTCGTAAACACCGTGGTGCAATTGGCTATACCCTTGATGACCTTAAGGGAATTAGTCCATCTATCTGTCAACATACTATCAACCTCGAGCCCGATGCTAAACCTGTTGTTGACCATCAACGACGGTTGAACCCAAAGATGATGGATGTTGTGAGGACCAAAATCCTCAAGCTTCTAGCCGCAGGTATTATCTACCCTATAGCCGACAGTAAGTGGGTAAGTCCAGTTCATTGTGTTCCTAAGAAAGGAGGGACAACTATAGTCCCTAATGATAAGAATGAACTAATATCTCAGAGAATTATTATTGGATATAGAATGTGTATTGATTACAGGAAGTTGAACAAGGCGACCAGGAAGGACCACTACCCGCTGCCTTTCATTGATCAGATGCTTGAGAGGTTGTCGAAAAACACCCACTTTTGCTATCTTGACGGGTACTCTGGCTTCTCTCAAATTCATGTTAACACTGCCGATCAAGAGAAGACCACTTTCACTTGTCCTTATGGTACTTATGCTTACAGGCGTATGCCTTTTGGTTTATGCAATGCCCCTGCTACTTTTCAGAGATGTATGTCTGCAATATTTCATGGCTTCTGTGAGGAGATTGTGGAAGTCTTCATGGACGATTTCTCTGTCTATGGAACTTCCTTTGTCCACTGTCTCCACAATCTTAATAAAGTTTTGCAGAGATGCGAGGATACAAATTTAGTTCTAAATTGGGAAAAGTGCCACTTCATGGTTAACGAAGGGATCGTGCTTGGCCACAAGATTTCCGAGAGGGGAATTGAAGTGGACAAGGAGAAGATTGAAGCTATTGAAAGGATGCCCTATCCAAGGGACATTAAAGGTATTCGTAGTTTTCTCGGTCATGCTGGTTTCTATAGAAGATTTATTAAAGACTTTTCTAAGACCTCGAGACCCCACACTAATCTTCTCCAGAAGGATGCTCCTTTTGTATTTGATGAAGATTGTAAGGAGGCTTTCGAAGTTCTTAAGAAAGCTTTAATAACCGCTCCTATAGTACAACCGCCTGACTGGAATTTGCCCTTTGAAATTATGTGTGATGCTAGTGATTTTGCTGTTGGAGCTGTTTTAGGACAAAGGTTGATAAAAAGTTGAATGTTATTTATTATGCTAGTAAGACCCTTGATAGTGCTCAAAAGAATTATGCTACTACTGAGAAGGAATTCTTAGCAGTAGTGTTTGCTTGTGATAAGTTTAGGCAGTATATTGTTGATTCTAAAGTTATTATTCATACTGACCATGCTGCCATTAAGTATCTTATGACGAAGAAGGATGCCAAACCAAGGCTCATAAGATGGGTACTCCTTCTTCAAGAATTTGATTTGCAGATTGTTGATAGAAAAGGAGCAGACAACCCTGTAGCGGACAATCTTTCAAGGATGGAAGATATACCGCATGATCCCATCCCAGTCAACGACAGTTTTCCGGACGAACAACTTGTCGTTGTTAAAGTACAATCTCTTTCCGATCCTTGGTTTGCAGATTACGCTAATTTTATCGTTGCAAAGTATTTGCCTCCAGGTTTAACATTTCAGCAAAGGAAGAAATTCTTCCATGATTTGAGGCATTACTTTTGTGATGACCCACAACTTTTCAAAGAAGGTCCAGACGGGATCGTGAGAAGATGCATACCAGAACACGAGCAGAAGGATATTCTCAAGCAATGTCACGATAGTCCCTACGGAGGACATCACGCCGGTGAGAGGACCGCACATAAGGTTCTCCAATCAGGTTTTTATTGGCCTACTCTCTTTAAAGATGCTAGAAATTATGTTTTAGCCTGTGATAAATGTCAGAGAGTTGGTAATATTAGTAGGAGGAATGAGATGCCTATGAATTACTCACTAGTGATTGAGCCTTTTGATTGCTGGGGTTTTGATTTTATGGGTCCTTTTCCTTCTTCACACAAGTACACTCACATATTAGTTGCTGTTGATTATGTGACCAAGTGGGTTGAAGTAATCCCCACTGAGAGTGCTGATCACAAAACATCTTTGAAAATGCTCAAAGATGTAATTTTCCCTAGGTTTCGTGTACCTAGGTATCTCATGATTGATGGAGGATCACACTTCACGCATGGAGCTTTTAGAAAAGCTTTAGCCAAGTACGATGTCAATCATAGGATTGCGTCACCGTACCATCCTCAAACTAATGGGCAAGTTGAGCTCACCAATAGAGAGATCAAGTAGATCTTGCAGAAGACAGTCAACAGAAATAGGAAGGAATGGTCAAATAAGTTAGGAGATGCTTTGTGGGCGTATAAAACTGCTTACAAAAACCCCATGGGCATGTCTCCCTATAAAATGGTCTATGGGAAGGCTTGCCATCTGCCATTAGAGTTAGAACACAAAGCTTTCTGGGCTGTTAGAGAGCTTAATGCTGACCCAAAGTTAGCTGGTGAAAAGCGTCTCATGAACTTGACTTCTCTAGATGAGTGGAGAAGTGAAGCTTACGAGAGCGCTAAAATGTTCAAGGAAAAGGTAAAGAAGTGGCATGACAGGAGGATTCTGAAACGTGAATTTAATGTTGGTGATAAAGTTTTATTGTTTAGATCCCGTTTCAGGTTTTCTCCAGGTAAACTACTTTCCAGGTGGGAAGGGCCATTTCATATCAAAGAAGTCTACCGGTCTGGTGCAATTAAGATTAACAATTTTGAAGGCACCAAACCTCAAGTTGTGAATGGGCAAAGACTCAAGAATTACATGGCGGGAGATCCCGTCAACGTTGATGTAAATATAATATGCACAACAACTCATGAAGAACATGTTGCAGTCCTGTTTCAGACACCGACAGAAGCAGAATAAGAAAAGGTATGTATTACGGTAAGGAAACATCGCGAACCGCCATAAAAGTTCCATATTATGAATTTTTGCAAAATTAGGAAAATTCGAGGCCTAAGTGGAGCCGGAGACGAGCTCCGGGGGGCCCAGGCGCCCCCCTGGCGTGCCCTACCCCCTGGCCGCGCCGGGAGGTCGCCTGGGCACCCAGGACTCCATCTCCGACCCCACTTTGGCTCGTTACCTTCCTTTTGTTGTAGAAATTTTTGCTATATATTTGCCCAGATCGTTCCGGCAACGTATCTCGCGATTTCGTGTGTTTTCTTTTCGTTCTGTTTCTTCCAGGAAATCTTTTAGCTAGACCTAGGTGCCATGGCTTCCCCAAGTTCCCCCAAGGACAAGTTCGTCGTCAACATCATCAACCCTTACCTCGCTGAGGTGAACAAGCACCCCCAGGTCCTTCGTGTGGAGGACGGTGTTCTCCACAAGGAAGATCTGAAGGGACCATTCATGGAGGGGAGCACCGAGGAGCGGCTGAAGGAGATGGAACATGAGGTCTTCAAGTTCAAGAAGATGGTGGAGCGTGGTGTTGAAGCCAACTTCGACATCAGGAACGAGATCGAGGCTTCCCATAGGAAAGAGATGAAGGAGATGTGGTCAAGTTTGTCCGCACTAGAAGAAAAAGTTTATCAGCTCCAAGCACAAATCTATGATCTGCACAACCAGAACTGTGAGTATGAACTAAAGTTTCTGCGCATGGGTTTAGGTGCTGAGTGCAGGATCCTGGAGACGGGAATGTCCTTCGAGACTGGAGAGGAACTACCATGGAAGCGCTTCGCCAAGGAGTACCTGATTGAGAAGAACAAGAATGAGGAGTAAATCTCCTCGGGTAATGGCATCCCCTCAGCTTGTTTCAAGCTCGGGGGAGTGCCGGGTATCTTTATCTTTATCTTAGTCTTTTAGAGTCAAGTAGAGTTGTATCATGTCTAGGGAGTTTACTATATGAAATAGGTGTTTGCATTGAGGTCTATCACTCCGTCTATGGAGAGATTGTATCCGTGAGTGTGGAGTCGTCTTTAATGGAATATTAATGAGAAGTCTATTGGTTCCTTCGCTGCACTCGGTATTCTCTTCACGCAATCGGCCTCATATGACGATTCTTATGGGGAGTATTGAGATTATATCAGGTATGGCTTTGAAAACTTTATTTAATTTTGGCAAACATAGCTTTGGTCTTGACAACATGCATGTTTTCTCAAGTAGCGACATAGCCAAAACCTTTATGTTATTATGCTTGAAGTGTTATGTTGACAAGGAAGACAACTTGATGTGTTATGCTTACCTTAATGTTTATGCCTTATATGTTTTGCATCTAAATTAGCATCAAATGTCTGTTCTCTCAAAGCCTTTGCTAGCCAAACTCTTTGCCAAGTAGATTTCTGCTTGTGCATCCATACCCTGAAACCAATACCTTCCATTTGAGTCCACCATACTTCCTATTCGTGGTATTCCCCTACCACTCCTATAAGTATAGAATTTATGTGTTATCCTTAAATGTTCAAAATCTTCTGTTTTGTGCCTCTTGTTTAGCTCATGAGGAAGTAGTAGGTAATTCATGATCTTCTCAAGTTGGACAAGTTTTATCCCGGGATTGCATGTCTAATCTGCAAACCCATAATACGAGGAGGAACTGGCATGGGTGCGCCCAGCTCGAAAGATAGTATAACAAACAAACCCTCCTTCACGCTTGGTCTATGAGAAATCAGAAACTTTGGCAGTGATAAACAAAGGAGATTAAGGGGATGTGATCGTCCTCACTTGGGAGCCGTTCCTCGAAACTTGTCCATCTTGAGAAGTAATTGAGCTATCTATTAGCATTCGTTGACAAACTATGCACCGCCCCAAAATCTATTTTTATTCTGTTTGATTTAAGGATAGCACATGAGTTTTCCCTGCTTGCCCTTAACAAGGCCTTTCTCCCACTTTCATGTTGAGTCAGTTTTCCCACTTCCTTCTTTTCCCTAAGAGAACAGACATTTGATGTTGATGAGGATTCATCCATATAGAGCTGCATTAAGTTTTTCCATGCCATATCCTTGTTGACATTATCTTTTGATAAGTAAGTTGTTTGCAAAAGCTTTTGCCTAGCAAGCATCTTCCTTTGGGTTAGCATTTACACTTCATGACTATTAACATGTCCTTTCAAAAGCTTCAAATTGTTTGTAGTTATCCTTTGACCAAGGTCATGTTTGCCATAATTTGATGAGTTTCCTCAGCCCTACTTTTGATTATAATTGTTATTACTTTCTCATGAGGGCCTTATGAGTTGAGGTTGCTATTGAGGATGCTTGAGTTTGATGGAGAAACCTTGATGCTTCTTGTCCGTATTTTATTTATCGACACTTCACTCTCTAAACTTGTGGACAGGTTTATCGAGCTCAGTATTCTCTTGAGGACAAGCAAGGTCTAAGCTTGGGGGAGTTGATACGTCCAAAATGCATCACTATTTTATATAGTAATTCTTTCTTATTCATTGATATATTTCATGATATGATGATATCCTTATGTTGTCTTGGCTTATTTTACACAGTTTGCAACTTTCCGGTGCCGAAGCAGCAGACGCAGGATTCAGCGGCAAAAAATGGACGTTGAGTTGCTGAAGAAGAACACCTCCAAATTACCTGAAAATCGACGGAGGCTGTTTTCCAGCAGGATCACGAAGACACGCAAAAGAGCGACCAGAGGGGGGCCACAGGGTGCCCAAGCGGCCACCTGGCGTGGCCCCACCCCTGGCCGCGCCGGGAGGGCGCCTGGACCCCCGGGGCCACTCCCGGCTCCCCCCTTTGGCCTATATACTCCTCGTCGTCCAAAAACCCTAAAAAGGAGAGAGTTTCCGGAGTTCCGCCGCCGCCCCGTGGTGGAAACCTACAGAGAAGAAAAGCCATCTCTGGCGGGCAGATTCCGCCGGGGATATCACCTCCCGGAAGGGGAGATCGTCGCCATCGTCATCACCATCGTCATGGGCATCATCGAGATCATCATCAACATCATCCCCATCATCAGCACCATCTCCATCTTCATCCAACCTTATCTCACAATTGCAACTCGCGTTGTAATCCGTACTATCTATCCTCTCTACTCTATCGGTGTTGATTACTACTTTGTGGTGAATGCTATTGAGTTTTGTTGGAGAAATATTATTGTGTGTAGATTGTTTATCATCTATTTATCCCCACTGATCATAATCTCTTTTATGTCTTGTGAGTAGTTACTTTAGTTCTTGAGGACATGGGAGAAGTCTAGTTGTTAGTAGTCATATGATGTTGAAGTAATATGTGTTGGTTGATATTTAAGTTGTGTTGTTATTTTCCTAGTGGTGTTGTGTGGGTCGAACACTCAACACTTCGCCTTATCAAGGACCTAGAGGGATACATTGAGTACAAAGAATGCTTACGGTGGGTTGCCGGAGTGACAGAAACCCGAACCTTAGTTTGCACGCTTTTGCACAAGGGAACAATGGATCACCGATCGTATTGCTATGGTTAGGCTTTTGCCTTAATTACTATCTTGTATTTGCGGATGCTTGCAAGGAGTTTAATCATAAGAGTACACTTATCTTAGTCTAGAGGGTGTACTAGCATAGATCCACCCACTCAACACTTATCAACACAGCACATAGTACCGATACAGAATATGGTGAAAGCACATGACTACCTCTCCCGTGTGTCCTCAAGAATACTTTAGCTTTTATAAGTTCAGTTGCTAGGCCTCTCCTTTGCTCAGAAAGGATTGGGCCACTCTTTACTATCCAGTATCTTTTACTTTGCTAGTTTTTACTATCCTGTCACTTTTACCAAGAAAATCCCTAAAAAGTTATCTTTCAGTGCTTGCAGCTACCTCCTTACCAAAGTCACTTGCTACTACCTTCTGCTCTTCATTGGGTTCGACACTCTTACTTATCGAAAACACTGCAATAGATCCCTCTACGTTGAGGGTCATCAGACCCACTGGTCAGGTTTGACTGGTCGAACCCCTGTTTTGGATAATGTTACATTTTATTAATAAAAGAAAATCCAGAAATTCATTTAAAATGATTTAAACTTTGAATTTGAATATCTTTTAAACCGTAAGTCAGATTCAAAAACTTTATACATGAAAATTGATCAGAAAAATATAACGAATACGGATACGCTATCCGTATACAAACCACACCCCTCTAACACACCGAACATCGAACCGTCCCCCTCCGGACTGTCTGTCCGATGATTTGTCTGGTACTGTCGAAGTATCCGGATGAATTTATTCTGAATACGAAAGTTGTTCGGGTTGATTCAACTAGCACGGTTACACCATCCACACGTTTGTCGGATGTCCACGACACCTCCGGCATGAACCCTTCCCCCGTCGGACACCCTGTCCGGTAATCACCCGGAGCTGGCAGTTCATCCCCGGATGGATTCCCGCTCCGTGCAACGTGCATTGCACTGCGTTAGAGCAGCGTTAAGATTGCATACGTCATGCCATTCATATGTTTCTATGATTGTTTTATATTTACTGTTTCTCCTCCCTTTATTCTCCGGTAGACCCCACTGCTACCGCTGACTACATTGCTGCCGGGTACGACTACTTTGTCGACGACCCTACCCCTACCGTCGAGCTTCCAGGCAAGCAGAGCCATTCTCTTACCCAGATATCGCCTATCTTTCCGTACATTTCTTGCACTAGGCATTGTTACTGCTGCTGCTACGATTACAATCCTATTCAATTGCATAGCGTGTTTTTGTCGCTCCTTGATGTACCTTCCTTTATCCTATGCTGCCTTATAAAAATATATTATATTCGGCAGTGAGCCCTGCACATTGTTAGCTAGGATTAGATAGCAGGGCCGTGACCACTCAGGGGAGTGACGCGGATACGTCTTATTATAACTGCAACAGGTACGGTACAATGCATACACCGCCTAAGGCCCCTAGATCGGCTCTGCCGAGCCACATCAAGTGAAGCTATCGAGGAGTAATCCTCGTACTCCACTCGTTGCTGACTCTGCATAGCCGCTCTAGGTACCTGAGCAACGGTTGTCCTTAAAGGTAAGAGTCAGGCGACCCAACGGTGCCCGTGAGCGGTATTGCGTCGGGAACGACAGGGAGGGTACGGCCGACGTTACTGGCGTGCTTGGCCCCTGCTTGTATCTCGCGAGAGTTACCAAACCACGAAAAGTCGAGCTCTACCAAGAGCACACACGAGACAAGGTAAGGAGACAGTTCACCTTGTTGGTAACCGCAGAGACTTGGTGGGATGACAGGGCAGGCACCGATGTACTGGTGGTCCTGAGTGCTGTCGTTGTCCGCGGGTCAGTTAAGTCGAGGCAACGATAACGGTTGTCACGCAGGTTAATTAAAATGCTAAATGGTTTGGTGGATGACTTGAGAGGCCCGTTGGTCTGTACGCACTACCTACACGTGGGATTACGGTGTGGGCCCTCCGCGTCGTAGTTTGTCTGAAAGCTCTTCAGACGTCAGCAGTACCACGGGCTGCTAGCCGGGAAGCGGTCTTGTCTTCTTTGCTGCAGCAGGTGTGCTTGGATTTTCTTTTGCTTCACCGGCCAGTCTTGTACCGTGTAGGAGCGTGCAAGGGTGAGGGACCTAGACCCCTTGGCGCATAGGATATAGTCCGGCGGATGGCCTCTCTGCTGAGCCTAGGATGGGATGCGATGTGTCGGATAGCGTCGGTGGGGCATTCCCTAACAAGGTGTATGCCACCCTGGATGTCCGAGCGTGCAGGCTGAACAGTAGTGCACCCCTGCAGGGAGTTTAATCTATTCGAATAGCCGTGTCCACGGTTATGCTGAAGCTGGATCTTACCACTACAAACTACTACTATTAAACTGTATGCTTCCGGGTTTTCTTCCTCGCAGGGAGTCGAGGAAGGGAACTCGGAGGCATTATTATTATTAATTAATACAACTTACTATTATACAATGCTGCAACAACTTCTGCTGCATTGTTATTACATTCATGTTATTGAACTGTTGGATGTTTCTCTTCTCATGCTGCAAGACACGTCAGAAGATGCTAGTCTTCGATAGGCCTAGCTTCTTACCCTTATTCTGATTTCTACCTTGCAGTCCACTATATATAGCCTCCCCTTTCCATTTGATACAATGCATAATGCTTAGTAGCGGACGTAAGACTCGCGGGTATGCTAGATACTCACCCTTGCTTTATTTTCCCCCTTTATGTTTTGCCTGATCGGCCGCTGCAGTCGACGTTGGAGCGTTGGAGTCCAGGAGCAGGAGATCCCCGATGCCGACCACCGCAACATGAAGCCCGAGGCCTTCTACGATGTTGAGTTCCCCGTTGACCAGGAGTAGTTTGGAGGTTCCGAGTAAGGAGGCCCCGCCTTTTCGATCGTTGTTGCTTTTGTGCTAGCCTTCTTAAGGCAGATCATGTGTACCTTGTGTCTACTCAGATACTTTTGCTTCCGCTAACTTTGTGCTTTCGAGCTGTTGTATTCGAGCCCTCGTGGCCCCTGGCTTGTATTAAACAGCTTGTATTATTTTATTTGTAGAGTTGTGTTGTGATATCTCATCGTGAGTCCCTAATCTCGATTGTGTACCTTGCCGTGTGATTACTGTACACGTTCTGATTTTGGGGGCGTCACAAGTTGGTATCAGAGCCGACTGCCTTTAGGAGACCCCCTTCCAACTACTTGGTCGAAGTCGAGTCTAATCATTGCAAAACTACTTTACTAACAGTGTCGTGTGGCTTATCGCCACACGTCGCAAAACTGGGTGATATTAGGATCTTTTACTCCGTACCTTCACTCTGGGACTCTGATCTCTCTTCTCTTTCGGGTTAAAGATTTTTGCTAACTCCGACATTAGGTTCTCCTGACTACTTCCTCCCGGAGAGCCCGTCATTACAGATGATCGGTTGCTTCACGAGAAGATTCTGAAGGTTACTCTCCAATAAAATTCCCGAGACCATATGTGCCGATCACCTTACAATCCCCTTCCACCGATAAGTGCGTATGGATAATTACCTATACTTTCTGATCATCCATTGAATCCCAGTTGCTCTTGTGTTCACAAGATGCATCGAAATACTTTCCGTTGTTTCGAGAATTCCTTGAGCCAACTTCCTTTAAGCTTCTTTCCACCCTGCGGATAATTCCTCACATTTAACGAGGATCCGTTCATCCTAAGTGGTTCCTGTGATTCCCAAAATACTTTGTAATACTATTCGATCTCGCGACCATCCTCCTCAGCCTACTGCTTTGGAGATTCTTCTTACCTGCTTGCACTATGATTAATCCCGTTCGTCTTGTAGTCTTGGATGGCCTCCCTTGGCATTGCCATCCTGATCTGTTGAGTCATCGTGTGTGCTAATGCACACAATCATCCGTTGATCCCTATGAAGTCATTCTTCCGGCGCAGACGTCACTCCGTGCATGAGTTGGATATCGGTAAATCAAACATTGATTGATTGTACGTCTAATTCCATTCAACTTACCCATCTTTTAATTGGAGCGTTGATACGTCCAAAACGTATCTATAATTTCTGCTTGCTCCATGCCTCTTTTGTGTGATATTGATGAAGTTCCATACACTTTTGATCATATTTGGACTAACCTATTAACTCAGTGCACCCCCTGTCAGAACCCTCTGTTAGGTAATGTGCTAGGATCAAAGTCATCTTGCATCATGTTAAAAAAATTCAAAAGAAATTGAAATGGGAGAGAGAACACCCCCCAGATGAATTAATTCAAAAGGCCAGATAAAAATCTTCTCCAAAAATTCATGTTAGATTTTTGAAAATTCTTATAAATGAGTGTGATCACATATCAAGTGATATGGGACCCACCCCATGCTCATGGATTTTTCAAATACTCAAACAGTGCCTTGGAATTAATCAAAAACCCCTATTTGATTTAAAGTTCAAATAATTTGAATTTTAAAAATGTTCAAACTTTACAAGTGGCTAGCCTAGTATATTCTGATGCCACATAAAAAGTTTCAGCATTTAATAAAATGGTTTGCTATTTTTTTTAGCTAGACAAAACAAATGTCAGAAAAAGAAATAAGAAAAAGAAAACATAAGCTTACCTCTCGCCCAGGGGCGAGGCCCACTCACCTCAGCCGGCCCAGCCCACCTGGAGGGGGTACATGCGTCTTCTTCCCCTCCAGGCAGGCAAGCACCTCGCCGGTGAACCCCGTGGGCACGACAGGCAGCTGCCTGCATGCCCCGAGCCTTATCCCTTCGCCTCGCACGTCTGGGAGACGCCCAACTCCATTTCCCTCCCTCCAGTGCACTTGCCCCCTCCGTTTTCTCCGGATTTGAAGAAGACCGAGAGGATCGCCGGAGCGCCGTCGAGCCCCCGCGTGGCCATCGACGTCCCGGAGCGTGTTGAAGCTGTCCCCCGTGTTCCCCTTCGAGTGCATCGTCGAGCTGCAGAAGATGGCGAGCAAGGCGCCTCCGTAGTCGACGAATTCGAGCTCGAGCCGCCGCCGGAGCCGAAGGAGATCGACGACGATTGCCTCGCCGTCAAGCCCTCCCAGCTCAAGCCGTCACCGCTGTTGAACTCCTGGTGAGCAGGCGGTTCAAACCCCTCTCTTCCTGCCCCCTATTTCTGCCTCTGTCACGAACTGCCATGAGGGCCGAGGTGCAGCGCCGCCGTGCTCGTCGACGGCGAGTCTCCGCTAAGCTTTCATCGCTGCCACCGTGTCCTTCGCGTTCCCCGTGCTACACTGCTCCGTTTGCTCCTGTCCCCGCTCCAAATGGTGCTCTGTGGCAAGGTTCACCTCAAGCCAGTGGCGTTGCCACCGCAAAACTTGACGACGGCATCACTCCGGTGCCCCCCGATGACGCTGAGGTGCTCGAGGAGATGCGCGCGACCAAGGGGAGTCGTCTGGTGGTTGCAGCGCGTCATTTGAACCACGGGAACGCCATCCCGTGCGGACGCCGCCGTGCTAGAAGGTCGCCGGCGTTTAGCCGCCGGCAGCCCGTCGACGTGGCTGTGATTAGGGGCTTAACCCCACCTGGGTTAAGTGACCCTGGGTCACTGACAGTGGGCCCTGGCCCGCCCTTAATCCCCTGGTTAGTTTAAACTAACCGGGATTTTAAACAGAGAGGCTGACACCCCTAGCCCACCAGTCAGCCCCCCCTGACATCACCCTTGCACAAGCCTGACGTAGTAATTCGAATAAATGAATATATAAATCCAGAAAATTCCAGAAAAGGCAGAAATTACCCCAAACTTTGGAAATTCATAGAAAATTCATATTAACTCCAAATTTAACAAATAATATATGAAAAATAATTAGGAGAAAATAAGCTATCCAAATATGAAACTTTCAACCATGTTTGAGTTGAATTTAAAATGTGACCAGTAGCATTTGCAATTTGGTTTAAGTGGAATTAAATCAAATTCATTTCAAATGCTTTTTCATTTTGAACCATATCAACATATCACCTTATACTTGAACTTCAGAGGCATATCATACACATTTCAAAATGGTTTAACTTGATCAAACGATGTCATTTCTAACTTGGCTAAAATGAATTCAAATTGGAGTTTGAATTTGCAATTCATTTGCAATATACTCCATTTAAATGGAATTGCCTCACACATCAGAAACATATACATCAAGTTTCAACCTTCAACCATGTGATTGTGCATTGTATTTACGTTGCTACCTTGTTTGTTGTTTGTCGAGTAGAGGTGGAACCAGAACAGGAGGCATCCCCCTTCGTTGAAGACCCCGACCCCGAACCTCGTCAGCAAGGCAAGCAAACCCCCATTGATCATGTCGATAAAATCCCACTTCCCTCTCATGTCTCGCTTATGCATTGTATAGGATGATTACCATGCTACGTTTCTACCGCATAGATGAACCTATTCCTTTGCATGACCTATCATTTGTCACAGTAGTAAGCAAACCACAATCCTAGCAAATGTAGGAGTTGATTGATATCATGTGGCCCCTGCAAATGTTACTGCTTATTGCATGCTTAGAGTGATACAATGATGTTACTGTTATGTGAGTCGGGATGGTAGTGATCATGATGATGATGGTGGAAAGGTGTTAGTGAATCTACCCTAATACAAGGTAAACGATGAGAGGCTGTGTAGGAGTACACAGTGGGTTGTCTCGTTGAACACCTCCCTAAGTCCGAGTTCTTGTGTGGTGATCCAAGATGAAGAGTACAACCACACATTGGGCTCACTGACCCCTCTCAACTTATTAACTCATCCCTTTCCATGTCCAGATGTCGCAATAGTTCGGAGTTCTGGTAGGTCTGTGGCCTGGCTGCTAAGTGAGAGAACGGCTCACCCGAGACCGGCTTATGCACCACGCACACATCACTTGGGTCCACTTTGGTAAACCGGCCGGGTTCACGATAGTGGTAGCCAACCCAGGTAGGCGGCTTTCTCGGACTAGATAGGCTATGAGGTAATAGTTGTGGTGAGCATCCTCGCCGACACTTCTTGAACGGTGTCGAGTACAAAGGCGGTAACAGATGATCATGTGTGTGTAGAGGTACACCCCTGTAGGGTTGACAAAACTATTCGAATAGCCGCGTCCGCGGTTAAGGACTGCTTGGAAAGCTTAGCTTGATTATTAGATAACTTGAACTGAATACTTCTAAAACACACCAAGATAAGTGTGAGTGCTATGGCGTGCTTTCTCGTGGGGAAGTCGAGGAAGGCACCATAGTGGTGTAATTGGTTGGAGAAAGTAGTGGACTTGTGTACGCTTCTTACCTCAAGTCTGGTACTCGTAGTTCAGGACTAGCCAAGTCAAAGCTGGCACTTCTGCTTTTGAACCCCACCTCCCTTTACCTTGATACATGTGCATGAGTAGTATAGCTCCTATGTAAGTCTTGCTGAGTACGACTTTGTACTCACGTTTGCTTATTCTATGTTTTAGATGAACCCACTGACCCCGAAGGTGGCTTCTTCATCGAGCTCGACGACTGAAGACCAAGCTAGAATAGTCCCAGTCAGACGACTGGTTCCCTCGTGGAGGGCTTGTGTTTAAATAAGGCTTCTTAAGCCATTTGTTAAACTTGTCTGTACTCATACCTACTTTGCTTCCGCTTGTCTGTTGTAATGTTGGATCACATGCTTGTGATCTCTGTGTGCACTCTGTGAGAGTTATCAATAAAATGTATACTTTGTAGAGAATTGCAATGATACCTGTTGTTCATACAAGGCATGTGTGCTGCGTGTATGTTTATAACATGCATGTCTTTGTATGGGTTTTCGAGACCTTAGTTGTGATCTGGCTGACGGTCTTTTATACACCAAGTGGCCCTTAGATGTGCGCAGCTTGGGGCATCGCGATGCGATTTCTCGAGACTCTGTCTCGTGCACACTTTGATGTATGATCGAGCCCGCCCTAGACCCCGACTAAGTGATCGGGCTGGAGTAAGTCTATGTAAGAGTTATGAGATAGTCGATAGTATGGTTGAGGCAACTTGTCTGTGAATATGGGAGTTCATCACCCATATCTTTAGACTTGTGTGCGGACGATGAGGACCCATCTCAGTTGATCATCCGGCCTGGATGGGATGCCCCTCACGTACGATGCTTTCCGAGAACGTTTTGTGCTTGGCCTTGTCTGCTTAGACAAGTGGGTACGGTTCTCGGCTCTCCATATGACTATGTCGTAGCGGGACTTGCATACGCTAACCCCGGGTCCCGACAGACTTGGTATCAGAGCAGGACTGACTGTAGGACTAGAAGCCTTGGCCGAAGTCGAGTCTAGCCTTCTATAGTTATATAGTTACTCTGGGTATATAAGGGAACAACGTAAGGCTTCTTTTTTCTCCTTACCCTCATCGTTCTGAGTTCTGAGTCACCCTCATCTTATTCTACGGGAAGATAGGACTAGGCTCTCCTCTGTCTGATTAGAACATCTCGTTGTTTGCTTCCTTATAGCCGTAGGAAAGTTGTGTCCGGTTTCCTAGCATTGTTGTAATGCTGATTTCTTACATCGTATTATGTAAGTGTTGTTTTCTATGTTGTAAGAAATTGTCTTTTCTTGCAATTACAGCCGTTATGTTGTCCGAGTCATTCCAGGTTTATCTGATAATCTGATGCATTTGCAAACTCCTTTCTGTTTCAGATGGCAGATCTTCCCCCTCGGCAGATTGTTCGTTTGACCAGGTGCCTCGGTGTGCGTGGTCATCCCGCCACGTTGATCGAGATGATGTCCCATGTGGGATATCGATGGTACCCTGAGTACACAGTTGAGGAGAAGTTCCTTGACTTCAACCAGACCCAGTTCCACTGCATTGTCAGGATCTACACGCACCACCATGGAGTCACTCAGCCTATCCACTTTGGACATGGCATTGGCATGACTGAGAACATGGCTGTGCAGGATGCTGCATATTCATGCATTACACTACTGAGAGAGGAGCACACTATGCTGAGAGAGACCTCGTTCCGCTATATCCCTGCTGCACTTCCAGGAGAAGAGGGGTATTACGCCGGACTGTACTAGGATCACTCTGCAGAGGAGCCAGTACTTCAGATGACTGCTAGAATTGCTTGTGATCGAGATCGTGATGCACGCGCTCTCCGATTTGAGCTTCACGCCACCCGTGTTCGTCTGTATCGAGCACCGACACACTTGGCACCCTTCGTGAGTGTTGGATCAGTCGAGTATGATGCTATCTACCCTGTGAAGACTCAGATGCCTTCTCGAGTTGCTTGGCCCGAGATTGGAGGCATTTTTCCACCCCGTGGTCCTCTACTTCCACCCTACGCTGGACCTAGGCCCCATCCTTGCCCAAATGGATATCAGGGTCCACAGGCCTCCATTTTTTCCGATGGTCACCTTCAGCTACCGGGATACGCGGGTAACTTTTACGAGGACTACTATGGAGATGGAGATGAGTGAGACCGCCTGTGGTCTTACTTAGTGAGGATGTAGTAGTATCTTAGTATAATGTACGCAAGGTGTTCTAAGTTCCAGAGGCTTAAATAAATAATGTATAGGAAGTCAGAGTGCCTCTGAAGGATGTATCATCTTCATCACGTTCGTATTAGCTTGGTGCTTGTACTAAAACGATGTATGGTTTGTATGACAGCTTGTGAATATATGGCTTGTATGCTTTTATCACCATGTTGTCAAGATGATTACTTCCTTTGCTCTGTAATCCTTCCAGTACTTCAATACCTTGTTTAGACTCTTCCAATCAACTCTGTTTGACTTTGGTTTTCACCTTCAGGATGTCTCAAGGAACCCGTGGCCAGCTTGGTCGTGCCCAGGGTCGTGGGAATGAACAGGAGGAAGGCAACCTTCCACCCCCACCCATGATGGCTCAGGTTCTGATGGAGGTTGAGAGGAACCGCCGAGACTCTCACCATTTGCTGGAGGTCATTGCTCGCAACACCACTCAGCAGCGCAACGAGTTGGTGTCTCTGAACGACTTCATCCGGCTTCATCCCCCGGTTTTCAGTTACTCCACCGAGCCCCTTGACGCCGATGACTGGCTTCACAGCATCGAGAGGAAGCTCCTGGCAGGCCATGTTGCAGATGGCGACAGGGTCAGCTATGCCACCTATCACCTTGAAGGTGCAGCTAGCTCTTGGTGGGAGAACTTCCTGAACATGCGTCCCGTTGGACCGCCCGCATCTTGGGATGAATTCTGCACTTCCTTCCGCGAGCACCACATTCCAAAGGGTCTTATGGACCGCAAGCGTGAGGAGTTCTGCAACCTCACCCAAGGCAGAAGGACCGTTGACGAGTTTAGTCATGAGTTCAACCGACTGGCTTGCTATGCTACTGAAGAGGTCTCCACCGACGCCAAGAAGCAAGAAAGGTTCCGTCGTGGACTCAATTCCGGACTCCGTCGTGAGCTCAACCTACATGACTTTGCCACCTTCCAGGTCCTTGTCAACAAGGCCATCAAGGCAGAGGACATGAACACCCCCAACGACTTCCGCAAACACCCTAGGGATGATGGTTCATCTAGCTCAGGCTCCCAGAAGCGCAAGATCTGGATCCCCAACAGTATATTCCGCCAGAACAACCCACCGAGGCCATCCTATGTGGCGCCTCGTCCCCCAGCTCAGTTCCACCCAACTCCACCAAACAACCCAGCTCCACGCACTGTCTTTGGAGCCTGTTACAAGTGTGGTCAGGCAGGCCACTATTCTCGTGAGTGTCCCCAGAACCAGCTCCAGAATCAGAATGCTCCACCCCGTGCCGAAGGCAACAACAATGGTCGCGGCAAGCCACCCCAGAAGGTCTACACCACCAAACCCGCTCCTCCCACCACTCGTGGACGTTTGAATCAGATTGCCGCCGAAGAGACTGACGACACCACTGACGTCATTCTTGGTACGCTCCCAGTCAATTATGTTCCTACTTCCGTTCTTTTTGACCCAGGAGCATCTCATTCATTCATGTCGGAAAGTTATGCACTTCGTCATGAGTTATCTTTTGTTGAATTGTCCACCCCAATGATTATTCAAACTCCAGGGTCAAGATGGCAAACTAATAGAGTAAGCCATGGTAATCAAATTGCAATTGAGGGTTTAGTATTCCTTGCTTCACTCATAGCCCTCAAGTCTTCAGACATTGATGTCATCCTTGGCATGGATTGGCTATCAAGGCAGAATGCCTACCTTGATTGCAAAGGAAAATCCGTGAAACTCACCCATCCTTCAGGCAAGACCATCAACTACACCTCACCCAGAACAAGAACCCAAGTGCATTCTTTGAATGTACTTCCCCTTCCCGAACTTGAAGATATTCCGGTGGTTCGTGACTTCCCGGATGTCTTTCCTGAAGAGCTGCCGGGAATGCCACCCGACAGATGTGTAGAGTTCATAGTGGATCTTGTGCCAGGAACCGCACCAATTTCTAGACGCCCATACAAAATGGCCCCACGTGAGTTAGCTGAGCTAAAAACCCAACTGGAAGCTTTGTTGGAAAAAGGCTTCATCCGCCCTAGCTCATCGCCATGGGGTTGCCCCGTTCTGTTCGTAACGAAGAAAGATGGAACATAAAGTATGTGCGTAGACTATCGCCCGCTAAATTTAGCGAGGATAAAGAACAAGTACCCAATGCCCAGGATCAATGATCTTTATGATCAACTTGCAGGATCCTCTGTCTTCTCCAAGATGGATTTGAGATTAGGTTATCATCAAATCAAAATCCGAAACAAGGACATTCCCAAAACGGCTTTTACTACTCGTTATGGTCTTTACGAGTACACCGTCATGTCCTTTGGTTTAACCAATGCCCCCGCCACTTTCTCACGCATGATGAATTCGATCTTCATGGAGTACCTAGATAAATTTGTTGTAGTTTATCTCGATGACATTCTCATCTACTCGAAGAACGAAGAAGAACATGCCGAACACCTAAGGCTGGTATTGATGAAACTTCGAGAGCATCGCCTGTATGCTAAATTCTCCAAGTGTGAATTTTGGCTACCAGAAGTGACCTACTTAGGCCACGTGATTTCTGCAAAAGGCATTGCCATGAATCTGAGAGAGTTTAGGCCGTTCTTGACTGGACTCCACCTGAATCGGTTAAGAAAGTTAGGAGTTTTCTTGGCCTAGCCAGCTATTGCCGTCGCTTCGTCGAGAACTTTTCTAAAGTTGCAAAGCCTCTAACTGAACTCCTCAAGAAAGATAAGAAATTCCTATGGACTCCCATGTGCGAGGAAAGCTTTCAAGAGCTAAAAAGAAGATTGACTTCTGCACCGTACTTGCGCCTCCAGACACGACAAAGGATTTCGAGATCTTTTGTGACGCATCACGGCAAGGGTTAGGATGCATACTTCTGCAAGATAGACATGTGGTAGCTTATGCTTCACGCCAGTTGCGGCCACATGAAGAGAACTATCCTACCCATGACCTTGAACTCACTGCCGTAGTTCATGCCCTAACAACTTGGCGACATTACCTCCTTGGTAATCGTTGTGAGATCTATTCCGACCACCAAAGCCTCAAATACATTTTCACCCAGCCAGATCTTAATCTCAGGCAAAGACGCTGGATTGAGTTGATAAAAGATTATGACGTAGGAATTTCTTACACCCCAGGCAAAGCCAATGTCATGGCTGAGCACTAAGTCGTAAGTCGTATTGTAACAACCTCATGTTACAACAGTATCAACCACTTATTCATGAGGAATTTTGCAAACTCAATCTTGAGATTGTTCCTCATGGCTATCTTTCTACCTTGGTGGCGAAACCATCTCTTGAGGATGAAATCATAGTTGCCCAAAGGCGTGCACGAGGTGTTCGCCGGATCAAGGAGAACATTGTTAGCGGAGTTGCTAAATGTTTCTCCATAGATAGCAAGGGAACGGTATTCTTTGGAAATCGTTTGGTAGTACCTAAGAATAGGGAACTAAGGCAACTCATCCTCAAGGAAGCCCATGACACACCCCTCTCGATTCATCCCGGTAGCACAAAAATGTACCGAGATCTACGCCAGAGATTTTGGTGGACTAGGATGAAGAGAGACATTACTCAAGTTGTTGCCGAATGTGATGTTTGTCGTCGCATTAAGGCAGAATATCAAAGACCTGCTGGTACACTTCAACCTTTGCCTATTCCAGAGTGGAAATGGGACAAAGTCGGTATGGACTTCATCACCGGCTTTCCAAAAACCCAGAAAGGAAATGATGCCATCTTCTTTGTCATAGATAGGCTTTCCAAAGTTGCTCACTTCCTTCCAGTTCGCGAGTCTATAACTGCTAGCCAGTTAGCGGACTTGTACGTCTCTAGAATTGTATCTCTTCACGGTGTTCCTTGGGAAATCAATTCTGATCGTGGTAGCCTTTTCACCTCTAGATTCTGGGGAAGCTTTCAGAATGCTATGGGAACTCATCTCTCCTTTAGTACAGCTTTCCATCTCAGTCTAGCGGTCAAGTCGAAAGGGTTAACCAAATTCTTGAACACATGCTCAGTGCTTGTGTTATTTCATTCGGAAAGAATTGGGAGAAATCTCTGCCATTCGCCGAATTTGCTTATAACAATAGTTTTCAATCTAGTCTGAACATGGCTCCTTTTGAACTCCTTTATGGACGACGATGTCGAACACCCCTAAACTGGTCAGAAACCGGTGAAAGACAATTCTTTGGGCCGGACATGATCAAGGAAGCAGAAGAGCAAGTTCGCATTGTTCATGATCAATTGAAAGCAGCCAAGTCTCGTCACAAAAGCTACTATGATCGTCATCATAGGCAAGAGAGCTACAATCTGGATGAGAAGTGTAAGAGCAAAGTTATACCCCCATGAGTTTTGGATATTGTTGGGAAAAACAGTAGAGAAACTAACAAGTTTTCTAGTGTAAAACAGATGGTTAGGTTCCTGAAGTTATAGGTTGGTGATAAAGCTTCAACGAAGATTTACATATTTACTGAAGCATATCCTCTGCAGTGAAGCTCATCACGGATGTTGTAAGGCCCGATATGCGGTACTGTTCCAGATCTAGGTGTTTCCACCCAGACCCGGGGACGAAGCACATATCGGTCCCACCGCGACATATGACATAGCCATATGCCCCGGATTTCCAACATGATATCACAACATTACAAATACAAGGATACAACATCTCATACAATCAGCATACAACTGCCTCAAATATAATACAACAGCGGAAGATACATGTCTGAGTACAGACTACAAGCAAATGCCTAGTGGCAAAGAGAAAAGCATCGATACCCATAACCACACGGGTCCAGGCCCTCCGCCGGGATCCGCCTAACTAGTCGTCGTCGAGTCTCCACGTGAAACGTCGATCACCATACCTGTTGTCGATCAGAACCCTGAAAAGAGTTTGGGGGTAGTATCATGAGTACAGAGGTACTCAGCATCCAACTGTAGTGGTCATCTGACCCAGCAAGGACTTCATCACTCGTCATTCTAGGACAACTAGTAGTTTACGGTAAGGAAGGGATAAGTGGTGAGGTTGCTGCCGCACTAGCATTTATGAAGTGGCTATCGATCTAGAGAGTAAGGTAAGAAGCCAAGCATTCGATGAGGAATCGCCTCCAACAAGTCTTGCTATCAACTACTTACGCAAACATAACACCTATCCTATCCTTGTCCTCCTCTTCGCATCCCGACGAAGAAGAAGCAGTCCAGGCACACACACGTTGATCAAGTTATATTAAGATCATCTCAGTTGTTGTTGTCTATGAACAAGGAGTAGGTCTCAAGTCGTCCATAACCGTGGACACGGCTTCTCGAAAATATTTAACCCTGCAGGGGTGTACCAACTGCCCATTACGAGGCTCCGCACGCACGTCCATCTCTCTCAGTTGCTACCCATCACAGGCAACCATTTTATGATTGAGTTCCAAGATATCCGAAACGACAAGTCCCTCTAGCTAACAGCGAACAAATCCTGGTGGCCCCCGGTGAGTCGACATCCAACTCAAAAGCCGGCCGCGCTCTCGAATCGGCCTCTACCGTCTGGATGAGGTCGGATAGGTTGCCCAAACAGATGTGGACAACCCCCTAGCTCCCTGGTGTGGACCAACAAGAGAAACCATGTCTCCGCTGGCCCAAGTTGTTTTAAAAGATATCTGCTAGGAGCGACCCGACAAGATATATGTGCATGTTTTCAAATGGTAAATCAGCTTGGGCCACCACTAGAAATGTTTGAAGCTAGATAGGTAAGAAAAGGGGACCCCATAAAATCCCACACGCGGTTAGGCACGCTCAGTCTTAAAACCAATACCCGGAACTCGGATCCTAGGTGACTCGAATGGAACAAAGCGTCGGGGCGGGATAGCCTAGACCTTCCATCCTTCGTCGAATATAGTCAACATTATAATAATCATATCATCAATAACAATATAATAATCAGGTGATATCCCAACCCAAGAAGTAACAGGGTAACAACGTAGCATCCTAAGCATGCATACTAAGCAGGGGCTGAGCAACGAGCAAAAGTAACATAGCAGTACAAGGTTTGCTGGGAGGGGGCATGGCTGTATCGGTTTGAAAAAGGCTGTAAACATGTGGTAGGATCAAACATCGAACCTAACCTATACTAGCATGCAAACCGCTAGTTGAAATAGAATGGATCATAAGTAATGTATAGTCCTTGCCTGTTGATAAGTCGGGTTCCGAAGGTGTAGTCGATCGCACGCTCGCATCGTCTCCGAGAGGTACCCGCGGAAGCACACAAGAAGTAAACACTGGAAAGCAATCAACAGCGCACCACTATTACTACGGAGCAATACAAGATCAAAGAGACAACACAAGGCACGGCAACGCGATACGGATCTATCGTCGAGAACGGTTACTAACGATTTAAGTGGAGTACTCGTCACACACGACGATACCGCACGTTTAGAATCGGTTCAAGTTATTTAGCTACAGGTGACCAAACAACGGTTATTAACATGGAAAAACAAGAAAGCATGGCATAGCACACAAACAGGTCAAGAGGTGAAGCACAAAGTAAACTATCTATGCTAGTCAATTTAAGTGAGGCACAACCTAAACATGGCATAACACTAAGTGCCGTACGATGATTAAAAGATTTGGTACTGTTCTGCCCTAAACCATATTTTAGGTTGGTTAACAACAGCAAACAATAGCATAAACACAAAGTACACGAAAAACTAATCAAGTTACATATAAAGAACACTCCAAACGGAGTTACGGTTAAAAAGATATAAGCAAGACAAGTTATGCACACATGCTGTATAAACAGGGGTAAATCTATCTGCAAAAGTGCAGCAACATGACATAGCAATACATGGGGTGAAAGTAGACATGATGCTTAACAATATGCAACTGGAATCACTCAATTCCGATAAACGGTCGCGACACACTCGTCGACCGAAGTTGCAACAAAATAACAATTTCAGCAATAACAGCACAATAACATCAGGATCACCACTTTGGAGCAAGATATAAACATGATGCAGCAAGCAAATATGGCATGTGAATGCATGAAACTGAAGTAGAAACATTGCCTAACGCAACGCAAAAGGAATCAATGCAATAGGCCTCATGGATTTGTTACAAACATCATGCAAAGTAGCAACAAAATAATAACAGCAGCACATAATAGCAAAAAGTAGCAGTTTAACGGCCTGATGCCCTGTTCAGCACACAATTACACAATCAAGAAGAGCTCAAACGCAAAAGCTCACAAAAGATAAATTAAAGTACACGCAATTCTAAACAATTCGTCTTTTGGGCGCAACGCGATCCGAGCTACGGATTAACGGGAAATCGCAGTGCAAAACGGAATCAGCAGCACAGTTTTTATCAGACCGGGCCTCACCACTGGGCTCGGCCCAGTTCGGCCGGAGAGGCCATGGGCCAGGGGCGCGCTGGCTGGGCCAGATCTGGAGGCGGGCCGCGCCTGGGCCCACGTGGCAGGTGGCCGGGCCGGCCTGGCTGGCTGGATGGATGGAGCTGCTCGGGCTCCTCCGAGCGTGCGGCGGCGGCGGCCATCGCCGGCCAGCCACGGCGAGCGCCGCGAGGAGGCGGAGGACGCCAGGGGAGAGGAGGCGGCGGCGGAGGGGATCCCGCCGGATCCGGGCGAGGGGCGGCGCTGGTCCTGTGGCAGCACGGCTCGGCTTCTCGAGCTCGGCCGTGGCCGTCCATGGCGCGGGCGAGGCGCAACCTGCAGCTGCGAGGATGAGGGAGGTGAGACCAGGAGGATAAGATTAGAGGGAGAGGAAGAGGAAGGAGGGGAGGGAAGGAGATGGCCGGGGCGTGCGGCTCGCCGGCTGGGGAGATGCGGCGGCGGCTCCACGGCTGCCTTGGGGAGAGAGGAGAGAGAGAGGTGGGAGCTTGAGGGTGATGACGTGGCGCTCCGGGAGCCCTCCGATCTGCGATCCGACGGCTCCGGGAGCGTCCAGGGCTAGGGTTTCGAAAACTGGGGTGCTACTGGGCAGACCTGGAGCAAAAACAGGGGGTGGCTGCAAATTTGTGTTAGGGAAACCCTAAGTGGGGGTGGGAGAGTGGTGGTCTTTATATAGCATGGGTGGCTGGCAGTTTGCAAAAACATCCCCGATTTTTATCTCGCGCGCGCGGTGCTCGCGTTTCTGACCGCCGGGGGTCCGCAGTACCTCCGATTCAGGTAAAACTTTGAACTGCGCGATCAGTGCGTCGAGCCGGAGGCGTTCAGCTCGCGCTAGAACCGTTCCGAAAACACTTTCCGGCGCGCTATAAAAATATCCCGTTTAGTTATTAAACGGGGTTTTTCGTTCCGTTGGCTGCGGCTGGTCTCGTGCGGTTTTCGCGACGGTGATCGGGTGAAACCCGGTGTCGCAAAGGTCGAGTGTCAGGGTGGCAAGGGTCGGTCTCTGTCCGATACGAGATAAGAGGGGGGAAATAATCACCGATCTATAAATCGGGGATGCAAACACCGCAAACAAATCAGGCAATCAAACAATTCACACCGAAAACAAAAATTTTAATTTTTGCAAAAACTGGGCTGTTACAGATGTCGACCCCTAAAAAGATAAGGAATCCTGAAGCACGTCTCATCGATGGAGATGACCAAGATGGCGCAAGACTCAGTAGTTTTTGCGTAGTTATTTTTCACTTCTTTGAGTCGTAGGAAAAACCGTACTATCAAGAGGGGTTTAGTAAATGTACTCCGAAGGTTTTGGTGAAAAGACTCAGATCGAATCCAAACCAGTGAGAAGCCAGAGTTGAGAAATCTCATGTGCGCTAGGTAATGCTTCACCAGCGAAGACTTAGTTCTTTTGGCTCCTGAAGCAAAACCAAGTCCGTGAGTTAGCTTTACTTGGACCGCAAGTAAAGTTGCGCTTTGATTGGAAATATGACCATTGGGGACAGGTGTCAAGCTGTCACATCAGGTCACTTCAGCCATTTCGCACCTAGGAATTGCCACCTATAAATACACCACCCCCGCCCTCATTGGCCGGTGGCTGCTCCAAGATTATTTCCTTACAAGGAAGAGAGAGTAACCCCACCGAAGCAAACCAAAACACCCATCCACCGAAGCATAAGTCCTATTGATCTGAGTTGATTCATTATGACTTAGGATGAAGTTTGCTAGCCTTTTTATCTTGGAGAACTGCAATTCTCCTAGACGGCTAGAGAGTTGTTCTTCAGAGAGCGAAGAGTTATTGTCGCCTCGAAGTCCAGTTTGTCAAAGGTTTCGGTGATTTCCTCAATAATCAACCACGAGTGAAGAACTGACCAAGCTCAAGGAGATTGGTGCAGTGGAGATACGGACGGAGAGAGGTTAGCTCCAGTGTTCAATCACAAGTCCCTCCAACCAGACGTAGCACTTTGCAGAGTGTGAACTGGTCGAACAAACATCGTCGAGTCAAGAGTTCGTTTTACTTTCCGCACTTACATTCAGTCTATCAATTGCTTCAGTGATCTGCTTCAATGCAATTGATTCGATGCTTTTGATTCGCTATGTTATGCTTCAATCCTGTATGCTTCAATGTTTACCTTTCTATTGAAACTCTTCTGCTGCTAAGTTATGCTTCACTTCATAGTTTCATGCAAAAATTTGAAGTGATCATTCACCCCCTCCCCCTCTGATCACATACTTGGACTTACAAGAAGGCTTACCTTCGGGTTACTCCTTTGAAGGGAACCCAATGTTTCGGTATCAAAGGCAAGTTGGCCCCACGTTACATCGGACCTTTCCGCATTCTTGCTAAACGTGGAGAAGTTTCCTACCAACTTCCCGCACCTTTCCCGAGTACATGATGTATTCCATGTGTCCCAACTCAGGCGTTGCTTCAAGGACCCCATCCGCGAAGTCGACCATGAAACGCTTGATCTCCAAGATGACCTTTCTTATCGAGAATACCCCGTTCGTATTCTTGATTCCGCAGAGCGTGTCACTCGTCGTCAGAAGATTAAGTTTCTGAAAGTGCAATGGTCACACCACTCTGAGAGAGAAGCTACGTGGGAAAGAGAAGACCGTCTCAGTGCCGAGTACCCCACCTTCCTCCCGCAAACTTCTGAATCTCGGGACGAGATTCTTTTGAGTGGGGGCAAGTTGTCAGAACCCTCTGTTAGGTAATGTGCTAGGATCAAAGTCATCTTGCATCATGTTAAAAAAATTCAAAAGAAATTGAATGGGAGAGAGAACACCCCCCAGATGAATTAATTCAAAAGGCCAGATAAAAATCTTCTCCAAAAATTCATGTTAGATTTTTGAAAAGTCTTATAAATGAGTGTGATCACATATCAAGTGATGTGGGACCCACCCCATGCTCATGGATTTTTCAAATATTCAAACAGTGCCTTGGAATTAATCAAAAACCCCTATTTGATTTAAAGTTCAAATAATTTGAATTTTAAAAATGTTCAAACTTTACAAGTGGCTAGCCTACTATATTATGATGCCACATAAAAAATTTCAGCATTTAATAAAATGGTTTGCTATTTTTTTTAGCTAGCCAAAACAAATGTCAGAAAAATAAATAAGAAAAAGAAAACATAAGCTTACCTCTCGCCCAGGGGCGAGGCCCACTCACCTCAGCCGGCCCAGCCCACCTGGAGGGGGTACATGCGTCTTCTTCCCCTCCAGGCAGGCAAGCACCTCGCCGGCGAACGTCGTGGGCACGACAGGCAGCTGCCTGTCTGCCCCGAGCCTTATCCCTTCGCCTCGCACGTCTGGGAGACGCCCAGCTCCATTTCCCTCACTCCAGTGCACTTGCCCCCTCCGTTTTCGCCGGATTTGAAGAAGACCGAGAGGATCGCCGGAGCGCCGTCGAGCCCCCGCGTGGCCATCGACGTCCCGGAGTGTGTTGAAGTTGTCCCCCGTGTTCCCCTTCGAGTGCATCGTCGAGCTGTAGAAGATGGCGAGCAAGGCGCCTCCGTAGCCGACGAATTCGAGCTCGAGCCGCCGCCGGAGCCGAAGGAGATCAACGACGATTGCCTCGCCGTCAAGCCCTCCCAGCTCAAGCCGTCACCATCGTTGAACTCCTGGTGAGCAAGCGGTTCAAACCCCTCTCTTCCCGCCCCCTATTTCTGCCTCTGTCACGAACTGCCATGAGGGCCGAGGTGCAGCGCCGCCGTGCTCGTCGACGGCGAGTCTCCACTAAGCTTTCATCGCTGCCACCGTTTCCTTCGCGTTCCCCATGCTACACTGCTCCGTTTGCACCTGTCCCCGCTCCAAATGGTGCTCTGTAGCGAGGTTCACCTCAAGCCAGTGGCGCCGCCGCCGCAAAACTTGACGCTGGCATCACTCCGGTGCCCCCCGATGACGCTGAGGTGCTCGAGGAGATGCGCGCGACCAAGGGGAGTCGTCTGGTGGTTGCAGCGCGTCATTTGAACCACGGGAACGCCATCCCGTGCGGACGCCGCCGTGCTGGAAGGTCGCCGGCGTTTATCCGCCGGCAGCCCGTCGACGTGGCCGTGATTAGGGGCTTAACCCCACCTCGGTTAAGTGACCCTGGGTCACTGACAGTGGGCCCTGGCCACCCCTTAATCCCCTGGTTAGTTTAAACTAACCGGGATTTTAAACAGAGAGGCTGACACCCCAGGCCCACCAGTCAGCCCCCCCTGACGTCACCCTTGCGCAAGCCTGACGCAGTAATTCGAATAAATGATTATATAAATCCAGAAAATTCCAAAAAGGCGGAAATTACCCCAAACTTTGGAAATTCATAGAAAATTCATATTAACTCCAAATTTATCAAATAATATATGAAAAATGATCAGGAGAAAATAAGCTATCCAAATATCCAACTTTCAAACATGTTTGAGTTGAATTTAAAATGTGACCAGTAGCATTTGCTATTTGGTTTAAATGGAATTAAATCAAATTCATTTCAAATGCCTTTTCATTTTGAACCATATCAACATATCACATTATACTTGAACTTCAGAGGAATATCATACACATTTCAAAATGGTTTAACTTGATCAAACAATGTCATTTATAACTTGGCTAAAATGAAGTCAAATTGGAGTTTGAATTTGCAATTCATTTGCAATATACTCCATTTAAATGGAATTGCTTCACACATCAGAAACATATACATCAAGTTTCAACCTTCAACCATGTGATTGTGCATTGTATTTACGTTGCTACCTTGTTTGTTGTTTGTCGAGTAGAGGTGGAACCGGAACAGGAGGCAGCCCCCTTCGTTGAAGACCCCGAACCCGAACCTCGTCAGCAAGGCAAGCAAACCCCCATTGATCATGTCGATAAAATCCCACTTCCCTCTCATGTCTCGCTTATGCATTGTATAGGATGATTACCATGCTACGTTTCTACCGCATAGATGAACCCATTCCTTTGGATGACCTATCATTTGTCACAGTAGTAAGCAAACTACAATCCTAGCAAATGTAGGAGTTGATTGATATCATGTGGCCCCTGCAAATGTTACTGCTTATTGCATGCTTAGAGTGATACAATGATGTTACTGTTATGTGAGTCGGGATGGTAGTGATCATGATCATGATGGTGTAAAGTTGTTAGTGAATCTACCCTAATACAAGGTGAACGATGAGAGGCTGTGTAGGAGTACACAGTGGGTTGTCTCATTGAACACCGCCCTAAGTCCGAGTTCTTGTGTGGTGATCCAAGATGAAGAGTACAACCACACATTGGGCTCACTGACCCCTCTCAACTTATTAATTCATCCCTTTCGATGTCCAGATGTCGCAATAGTTCGGGGTTCTGGTAGGTCTGTGGCCTGGCTGCCAAGTGAGAGAACGGCTCACCCGAGACCGGCTTATGCACCACGCACACATCACTTGGGTCCACTTCGGTAAACCGGCCGAGTTCACGATAGTGGTAGCCAACCCAGGTAGGCGGCTTTCTCAGACTAGATAGGCTATGAGGTAACAGTTGTGGTGAGCATCCTCGCCGACACTTCTTGAACGGTGTCGAGTACAAAGGCGGTAACAGATGATCATGTGTGTGTAGCGGTACACCCCTGCAGGGTTAACAAAACTATTCGAATAGCCGCGTCCGCGGTTAAGGACTGCTTGGAAAGTTTAGCTTGATTATTCGATAACTTGAACTGGATACTTCTAAAACACACCAAGATAAGTGTGAGTGCTATGGCGTGCTTTCTCGTGGGGAAGTCGAGGAAGGCACCATAGTGGTGTAATTGGTTGGAGAAAGTAGTGGACTCGTGTACGCTTCTTACCTCAAGTCTGGTACTCGTAGTTCAGGACTAGCCAAGTCAAAGCTGACACTTCTGCTTTTGAACCCCACCTCCCTTTACCTTGATACATGTGCATGAGTAGTATAGCTCCTATGTAAGTCTTGCTGAGTACGAATTTGTACTCACGTTTTCTTATTCTATGTTTTAGATGAACCCACTGACCCCGAAGGTGGCTTCTTCATCGAGCTCGACGACTGAAGACCAAGCTAGAATAGTCCCAGTCAGACGACTGGTTCCCTCGTGGAGGGCTTGTGTTTAAATAAGGCTTCTTAAGCCATTTGTTAAACTTGTCTGTACTCAGACCTACTTTGCTTCCGCTTGTTTGTTGTAATGTTGGATCACATGCTTGTGATCTCTGTGTGCACTCTATGAGATTTATCAATAAAATGTATACTTTGTAGACAATTGCAATGATACCTGCTGTTCATACAAGGGATGTGTGCTGCGTGTATGTTTATAACATGCATGTCTTTGTATGGGTTTTCGAGACCTTAGTTGTGATCTGGCTGGCGGTCTTTTATACACCAAGTGGCCCTTAGATGTGCGCAGCTTGGGGCATCGCGATGCGATTGCTTGAGACTCTGTCTCGTGCACACTTTGATGTATGATCGAGCCCGCCCTAGGCCCCGACTAAGTGATCGGGCTGGAGTAAGTCTATGTAAGAGTTATGAGATAGTCGATAGTATGGTTGAGGCGACTTGTCTGTGAATATGGGAGTTCATCACCCATATCTTTAGACTTGTGTGCGGATGATGAGGACCCATCTCAGTGGATCATCCGGCCTGGATGGGATGCCCCTCACGTACGATGCTTTCTGAGAATGTTCTGTGCTTGGCCTTGTCTGCTTAGACAAGTGGGTATGGTTCTCGGCTCTCCATATGACTATGTCGTAGCGGGACTTGCATACGCTAACCCCGGGTCCCGACAACCCCAGTGCCAGTTCCTGTTTTCTGCTGTTTTTCTATTTCAGGTTTCCCCCTTATTAAAAGTACCAGAAAAATTCCGTGAAAAATATAGGAAAAATCAGCGTACCGGAAGCTTCGAGAAAAGCCCGAGAGGGGCCAGAGGGGAGCTAGGGGGCCTAGGCGGCCAGTGGGCGCGGCCCCACCCATGGCCGCGCCAGGGGGCGCCTGGAGCCCCTGGCCCACCTCTGGCTGCCCCCTTTCACCTATTTATTCCCAGTGACGAGAAACCCTCGGGGACGGAACCCTTTTTCGCGATCTCTCCTCTGTTCCGCCACCGCCGCGCTTCCAAGATTGGGAGCACCAGAAGACCTCTTCCCGGCACCCTGCCGGAGGGAGGAATCACCTCCGAGAGCTTCTCCACCACCATGGATGCTTCCCGGATGAACCGTGAGTAGTCCATCTTGGACCATGGGTCCATGATCAGTAGCTATGTGATGTTATCCTCCCCTCTTTTTTCTGCATGGATTAGACCTCGTGAGCTGCCCTACATGATCGAGACACATATGTAATCTTTCTGCTGTTGCTATGCTGAGTTTGCTGGGATCCGGTGGATTATGAGATTATGTTCAGATTGTGATTGAGTTATATATTTGATTCTCTTCTTTTATATTTATGTTCTTGAGTAACTCTTGCATGTTCTCCGTTGCTGTTTATTGCTTTGGCCAAGTAGTAGGTAGTGACTCCAAGAGGGAGCGTTATGCACGATTGTGGGTTCATGCCCCCCCGATGACTAGCTTGAGTGACAGAAACATGAGTCTAGGGGATGTGTTGTTGCCACAAGGAGGAAAACAACGGTACTTGTACTTGCGGGTGCAAGGATTGTTTACTTTACGCAAAGTTCTTTAATGCAGTTGTCCGTTGCTTTGAGTTTACACTTTGGGTGGGATTCGCAACTTAATACCAGCGAGATGTTCTGGATAGATATCTCAAGGTGGATGATTAGTGGGTAGATGCAGATGGATTTCTGTCTACTTGTCTTGGCGTACTTCCCGTGCTTTTGAGCCTCTTCCTTTCTGTTTTGCATAATTAGCATTGGTTTGCGCACATAATCCTGTCAATTGCCCAGCTGTAATTTGTTTACCTCGCATGGCTATTTTATCGTCTTTTGGGAGAGAGACATCACTAGTGAACATCATGGGACCCCGGTCCATATATCCACCATTGTTTACGCTATCAATTTACTGTCGGTATTTACTATTTCGTAGCTATCATTATCTATCATTATTATCCTGTGCGTTTTATCCTTTGTAAACAACAAGGCCGGAGGAATTGACAAGTCCTCTGAACTCGTTGGGAGCAAAGCTATCTGTTGTGTGTGTAGGTCCAGGTGAAGTAAGCAACCTTAGGTTGTAAACGACGCCATTGTTCACTTCACCACCTAGTTGTATCTGTTGGAGTCCTACGGGTGACGATATTTTAAACCTTGGTATCTTTACCAAGGGAAATTTTCCGGTACGCTACATCTCACCTTCCACTTGGGGTAACCAACGAGGAGCGAGAAGTATCTCGTGTATCAAGCGTCTGCTTCCGATCCTCCATTCAGGAAGTCATAATTCCTTTGAAATTAAGCATCAAAATATACAGCTGCTTCTGTCATATGATGCCTTTGCATTCTTTCTCCTTATGGTTGAGTACCTGATACGTCCAAAACGTATCGATAATTTCTGCTTGCTCCATGCATGTTTTGTGTGATATTGCTATGATCTAGATACACTTTTATACATTTTTATCATATTTGGACTAACCTATTAACTCAGTGCACCCCAGTGACAATTCCTGTTTTCTGCTGTTTTTCTATTTCAGTTTTCCCCCATATAAAAAGTGCCAGAAAAATTCGGGAAAATTCAGATAAAAAATCAGCGTGACGGAAGCTTCGAGAAGAGCCCGGGAGGGGCCAGAGGGGAGCCAGGGGGGCCCAGGCGGCCACCCGGCGCGGCCCCACCCCTGGCCGCGCCAGGGGGGCGCCTGGGGCCCCTGGCCCACCTCTGGCTGCCCCCTTTCGCCTATTTATCCCCCGTCACCGGAAAACTCCAGAAGAGGAACCCTATTCCGCGAAGTCACCTCTGTTCCGCCGCCGCCGCGCTTCCGAAGATCGGGAGCACCAGAAGACCTCTTCCCGGCACCCTGCCGGAGGGAGGATTGACCTCCGGGAGTCTCCTCTCCACCATGGATGCTCCCCGGATGTCTCGTGAGTAGTTTTCCTTGGACCATGGGTCCGTGATCAGTAGCTATGTGATATTCTCCTCCCCTCTTTGATCTTCATTGTTTAGACCTCGTGAGCTGCCCTACATGATCGAGGCACCTTTGTAATATTTCTGCTATTGCTATGTTGAGTTTGATCGGATCTGATGGATTATGAGATTATGTTCAGATTGTGATAGATTAATATATTTGGTTTTTATCTCTTATATTTTTGTTCCTAAGTAATTCTTGCATGCTCTCCGTTGTTGTTTATTGCTTTGGCAAAGTAGTAGGTAGTGACTCCAAGAGGGAGCATTGTGCTAGATTGTGGGTTCATGCCTCCCCGATGACATGCTTGAGTGACAGAAACATGAGTCTAGGGAATGTGCTGTTGCCACAAGGGGGAAAACAACGGTGCTTGTAACCGCGGTTGCAAGGATTGTTTACTTTACGCAAAGTTCTTTTTAATGCAGTTGTCTGTTGCTTTGGGTTTACACTTTGGGTGGGGCTCGCAACTTAATACCAGCGAGATGTTCTGGATAGATATCTCAAGGTGGATGATTAGTAGTAGATGAAGATGGATTTCGGTCTACTTATTTTGGCGTACTGCCCGTGCTTTTGAACCTCTTCCTTTCTTTTGTAGCATAGTTAGCATTGCGGTGCGTTCTTAATCCTGTCAATTGCCTTTCTGTAATTTGTTTACCTCGCATAGCAATTTTATCGTCTTTTGGGAGAGAGACATCACTAGAGAACATCACGTATCCCGGTCCATATCCTTATCACTATTTCCATTCTACATTTACTTTACCGCTTTTATTTGCTATCATTACCCCTTGCATTTTATCCTTTGTAAACAACAAGACCGGAGAGATTGACAACCTCTCTGAACTTCGTTGGGAACAAAGTTATCTGTGTCTGTGTGCAGGTCCGCGTCAGTTGCGCCGCTGACACCTACTTATCATCTCTGGAGTCCTGCTGGAGACAAACCTTGGTATCTTCACCGAGGGAAAACTGCTGCTGCACTACATCTCAACCTTACACTTGGGGAAACCAACGAAGGGGCGAGAAGCCATCAAGCAAGTTTTCTGGCGCCGTTGCCGGGGACTCCAAGTGCTAAGATAGGGGAGTTGCACACTACCCTTTACCTTTGTTTTTTAGTCTTGTTAGTTTATCTTTCAGTGTTTATCTTTGTGTCTTTTATCAAAAATACCAAAAATACCTGCCACACTTGCTGCTACTATGGGTTCCACTGAAAACACCAAGTTGTGTGACTTCACTAGTCACAACAACCAAGACTTTATCTGCACTCCCATTGCCACACCTACCACTTCAGCTACCTCTTATGAAATTAAACCTGCTTTGCTAAACCTTGTTATGAGAGATCAGTTCTCTGGTGCTGGAGATGATGCTGCTTTACACTTGAATACTTTTGTTGAATTATGTGATATGCAAAAGTATAAAGAATTAGAAGGTGATGTTGTTAAGCTCAAGCTCTTTCCTTTCTCTTTAAGGCGAGATGCTAAAATCTGGTTTCAATCTTTGCCTAGAAATAGCACAGATTCTTGGGATAAGTGCAAAGATGCTTTTATAGGGAAGTACTACCCTCCTGCTAAGATTATCCAATTGAGGAGTAATATTATGAATTTTAAGGAGATGGATAATGAACACGTTGCCCAAGCTTGGGAACGAATGAAATCTCTAGTTAAGAAATGCCCTACACATGGTTTGACTACTTGGATGGTTATCCAGACTTTTTATGCAGGCTTAAACTTTACCTCGCGGAACCTGTTAGATTCGGCCGCGGGAGGAACCTTTATGTCAACTACACTTGGTGCTGCCACGAAGCTTCTCGATGAAATGATGACCAATTATTCCCAATGGCACACCGAGCGCGCTCCAACAGGCAGGAAGGTAAACTCTGTCGAGGAAATTACCTCCCTCAATGAAAAAGTTGACTTAATTATGTCTCTACTTACCAAGCAACCCTCTATTGATCCTCATGATGTTCCTTTAAATTCTTTGGTTGCTCAAGAACAAGTAGATGTGAACTTTATTGCTGGAAACAATTCAACAACAGTGCTTATAGGGGAAATTTTGCTAGCAATCCTAGACCGTTCCCATCTAACTATGGGAACAACAACACTTACCCTAGCAACAAGAACCCCACTTCTGAATTAGAAAGCATGCTTAGAGACTTTATCACGACCCAAAAAGCCTTCAACAAAAATGTAGAAGAGAAATTATCTAAAATAGATAATCTCTCTCTGAAGGTAGAAAGCTTAGCCCTTGATATTGAGATGATTAAAATTAGAACCTCCCCCCTTGAGGAGAATAAAGCCACTCCTATTAATGCTATCCAGTTACAAATCAATGAAAATATTAGGATGATGGCTAAACTTAAAGAAAGATGGGCTAGAGAAAAAGAGGAAGAGGATAGAATTAAGAGCCTTCGTACACACCACACAGTTGCCACTATCCAAATTGTTGAGGACACTCAAACTATTAGCACCCAATGCACTCCTAGTCCCGTTGGACCTATTAATGGTGATGCTAATACCTCAACCGTAGAAAAAGAAACTCCTATGAACATAAAGGGTTTCAAACAAGTGAGCCTAGATGACACTACTACCACCTTTGATAGTAGTGATATTGATTTTGATAGTTGTACCCTCTCAGAAGTTATTAGCTTGCTACACAAAATGTCTAGAGACCCCCACACTAGCACACTTAATCTTGCCTTCACGGAGCATATCACAAATGCTCTCATCAAAGCTAGGGAGGAGATGCTTAGAGTAGAAGCCTCCATACCTAGGAAGCTAGATGATGGTTGGGACCCTATGATCAAAATTAAATTAAATAACTTCTCTTTCTATGCTTTATGTGATGTTGGAGCTAGTACCTCTATTATGCCCAAAAGAATATTTGATATGTTTGAATTGAAACCTTTTGAGCCTTGTTCTTTTGGTGTTCGTCTTGTTGATTCTTCCATAAAGAAACCTTTTGGGAAGGTCAACAATGTTCTTATCATTGTCAATGACAACTATGTTCCCGTTGATTTTATTGTTATGGATATAGAGTGTGAACCTTTATGTCCAATTATTTTGGGACGTCCTTTTCTTCGCACCGTTGGGACGTCCTTTATGTCCAAATTTTTACACAGTATTCTCTATACAATTACGAAACTTCCGTATGTTCTGAGTTTTTTTATTTGAGTTGCGGAAGTGCCACTAAAAAATTCTTTACTATCTGCTGTTCTGTTTTTCACAGATTCTGCCACGTTTTGTCTCTCCTAACTTTTGCAAACCTTAAGCTTGCTTTTTCTTTGCAAAAACTTTTTGGCACTCTTGAGAAACAGTAGCTCTTAAATAATATCTTTATATCCAGTGGAGAAAAAATTATTTATTAAGGGTACTAACCTCTCTAATCAGCTTATGATGAGTTATGTATGAAGGGAGTTTTCAAGTGTGCGATGGAAGATGATGAAAGAAGATCCAGGAGTGTCAAGCGCTCAAGCTTGGGGATGCCCCCATGCATCCCCAATAAATATTCAAGGAGACTCAAGCATCTAAGCTTGGGGATGCCCCCGTGCATCCCCTTCTCCATCAACAATCATCAGTTAGTCCTTTGTCTCACTATATTTTTATCACTTCATGCGTTATGTGCTATGCTTGGAGCATCTCGCTCTTAGGTTTTGTTTTTAGTTTTATTTAGCTTTTCTTGCTGTTCATAACAAGTTAGATCCTTTCTTGCTTTGTGTGGGAGAGAAACACACTCCACTTTCAAAATATAGAACACGTCATAGGATTTTTCCTGCCTATCTTTTTGTTGTTGTGTGTTCTTTATCTTTTCATAGCTACTGCCATGTTTAGTTTTAGTCTTAGTTTGTCTTTAGCAAGAACTTTGGATTTTGTTTAGTTTGTTGCTGCAACTCCTTTTAGTTTTCATGTTTATCTTGTTAAGAGAGTTGGTTGTTGCACTGAGTTGTGTTTTGTCTTGAAAGTAGGTAATTGAGGCTGCTATTTAATTTTAGTAGTAGCTTGCAATAGTTTTGAGGTATTGTTGTGAGTAACGTTTGGACTTTTGGTGTCAAGAGCTCTTGCCTATTAGTGATAGGTGTCGTATTTTTGGAAATCCGTGTTTATTTTCAAAACCTACAAAATTAGTTGAGAACTCTAGCTACTAGATGGATCACTACTCTTCTGAGGAGTCGAATATTAGAGTACACTCACGTACCATGAGTCGAGGATGCGCAAGGATAACCAAACCCCCATACACTCCTCCTCGGGGTACTTGTCTCTTTGTGAACCTCCTCATTAGATTGAGAGTTACCGATAATAAGTGCATGAGTTCTTCGGACTAATGTAAGTATTGAGAGTTGACACTTCCACCTTCCCATATTTTGCTAGCCTTTCCCGTGCCGTGCATTGCCTTCTTCTCACTCCGAGAGTTGGTGTCCACCTTCGCCGGTACATCCAAACCCTTGGCACGATACGCTCTGTCATCATAAGACTCCCTTTATCCTTCCTCAAAACAGCCACCATACCTACCTATCAAGGCATTTCCATAGCCTTTCCGAGTTACATTGCCATGCAACTTCCACCTCTTCATGACTTGATCTTCATGTCATACATGTTCCTGCTACACTGGCAGCGACATACATTGCATACATCATGTTAGCTACATCTTCTTTATGATTTTGAGTACCTTGTAAAGTGTGAAAGATCTCCTTTAACTTCTTGCAAAATAGAGTGTTGCCCTTAAGTGAGGAAAAGATCCCAAAGTGGACACATTAAAAGATCCCAAAGAGGACAAATGAGAGTTAAATAGAAAGAGCCATTGAGGCCACAAAAAATACAAAAAAATTGAAAAAAGAGAAAAGGAAATAAAAAGAGAGAAAGGGGCAAGACTACTATCCTTTTGAGAGATCCACACTAGTACTACCTTTATATCCTTGTACTCCATAGAGATGATCTTTTTGTGCATCTATTGCATGGCAATCCCTACTCCTCACATCATATCTATCATTTGGCATCTCTTGCCTATGATTGTCCTCATTGATGTGAGCCTTTCTCATCCTTTTTGTCTTCCTCCTCCACCTTATTTCTCTCTTTGCCATCCTAAGTGTCAACTCTCGTGCTTACGCTCATCCATTGCATGAGTGCTCAAAATATCGAAAAGGAGTGGATCAAATTGACTTGTACCTGGCTAGTGGTCTGGGGACGAGTCAAGATAAGATTCCAAAGAGGACCAAGTGTGAAACTTTAGTAGATTGAGTTCTCAACAAAAATACTTTTACTCTCGTATTCCCTATCCCCTTTCTTGCACGCAAACACCATTTGGAGACATTCGAGTCACGGACAGCGAGAGCTCTTGCACCTTTTGTTCTTTTGTTACTTGTTTCAATGCTAATATAGACTCTTGCATGTTATGACTTGAATTGAATCTCTAACCTTGATTGCTTTACTTTTCAAAGTTCTTATATGGTTGCTATCATGTCACCACAGAAATTATGCTTGTTATCATTTACCTACTCGAGGACGAGCAGGAATTAAGCTTGGGGATGTTGATACGTCCAAAACGTATCGATAATTTTGGCTTGCTCCATGCATGTTTTGTGTGATATTGCTATGATCTAGATACACTTTTATACATTTTTGATCATATTTGGACTAACCTATTAACTCAGTGCACCCTAGTGCCAGTTCCTGTTTTCTGCTGTTTTTCTATTTCAGTTTTCCCCCATATAAAAGTGCCAGAAAAAATCGGGAAAATTCAGATAAAAAATCAGCGTGACGGAAGCTTCGAGAAGAGCCCGGGAGGGTCCAGAGGGGAGCCAGGGGGGCCCAGGCGGCCACCCGGCGCGGCCCCACCCCTGGCCGCGCCAGGGGGGCGCCTGGGGCCCCTGGCCCACCTCTAGTTGCCCCCTTTCTCCTATTTATCCCCCGTCACGGGAAAACTCCAGAAGAGGAACCCTATTCCGTGAACTCGCCTTTGTTCCGCCGCCGCCGCGCTTCCGAAGATCGGGAGCACCAGAAGACCTCTTCCCGGCACCCTGCCGGAGGGAGGATTGACCTCCGGGAGTCTCCTCTCCACCATGGATGCTCCCCGGATGTCTCGTGAGTAGTTTTCCTTGGACCATGGGTCCATGATCAGTAGCTATGTGATGTTCTCCTCCCCTCTTTGATCTTCATTGTTTAGACCTCGTGAGCTTCCCTACATGATCGAGGCACCTTTGTAATATTTCTGCTATTGCTATGTTGAGTTTGATCGGATCTGATGGATTATGAGATTATGTTCAGATTGTGATAGAGTAATATATTTGGTTTTTATCTCTTATATTTTTGTTCCTAAGTAATTCTTGCATGCTCTCCGTTGTGTTTTATTGCTTTGGCCAAGTAGTAGGTAGTGACTCCAAGAGGGAGCGTTGTGCTAGATTGTGGGTTCATGCCTCCCCGATGACATGCTTGAGTGACAGAAACATGAGTCTAGGGGATGTGCTGTTGCCACAAGGGGGAAAACAACGGTGCTTGTAACCGCGGTTGCAAGGATTGTTTACTTTACGCAAAGTTCGTTTTAATGCAGTTGTCTGTTGCTTTGGGTTTACACTTTGGATGGGGCTCGCAACTTAATACCAGCGAGATGTTCTGGATAGATATCTCAAGGTGGATGATTAGTAGTAGATGCAGATGGATTTCGGTCTACTTATTTTGGCGTACTGCCTGTGCTTTTGAACCTCTTCCTTTCTTTTGTAGCATAGTTAGCATTGCGGTGCGTTCTTAATCTTGTCAATTGCCTTTCTGTAATTTGTTTACCTCGCATAGCAATTTTATCGTCTTTTGGGAGAGAGACATCACTAGCGAACATCAGGTATCCCGGTCCATATCCTTATCACTGTTTCCATTATACATTTACTTTACCGCTTTTATTTGCTATCATTACCCCTTGCATTTTATCCTTTGTAAACAACAAGACCGGAGAGATTGACAACCTCTCTGAACTTCGTTGGGAACAAAGTTATCTGTGTCTGTGTGCAGGTCCGTGTCAGTTGCGCCGCTGAAACCTACTTATCATCTCTGGAGTCCTGCTGGAGACAAACCTTGGTATCTTCACCGAGGGAAAACTGTTGCTGCACTACATCTCAACCTTACACTTGGGGAAACCAACGAAGGGGCGAGAAGCCATCAGTACCGATACTCACACCAGACTCTCTGTATGCCGCCTGACCTTTTGGTGGATTACTACCTACCGTCCCCTTGTGCCCTAAGTCATTCATGATATTTCCCGGATATCAGATGCCTCTGGCGAATGATATCATCTACTTGGTGTCGTTGGCCTTCTGATTTCGAACTGGTATCCCTCTCTTATGATGTTTGTTGTATGGGTTTCAAAATGCCCCGATGGGTTAACACTATGCTTCCCCTAATCTATATGAACCCAAACTTTATGCGGGTTATACTCTACTGGCCTCCCGTCAGATGAGCTTGCAATCTTACCACCTCCCTAAAAGCAAGAAGTGAATGAGAGGCTATGCATTGAAGAAGTGGGAGTCGACCCTGAACCTTCGTGTTCATGCCCATGTATACTATGTAGAACTTATCATGAGAGCTTCTTGTAAAGGTAAATATCCCCTTGGTATAAATTCTGCTGCACCTATGATCTTCCATTCTACCTTTGAGTATTACCCCTCTGGTATCTCGACAATATTGGGCCATTGCACCACCTCTCATGAATTCTTTCTGGTGCGATACTTCTCATCGATTTTGCCATTCCACAGGTTCTGGGTTGTCGTCATCCGAGAATACCGAATACCTTTTGCTTGGAATCGCCGCTATTCGATTTCATTCTCTGGAAACCCCTCGACACAATGTGTCGTGGTCATCATCGACATTTTGACTTCTCCCAAGTGTTACTTGGATGCATCGTGAGAAATACCATCCTTGCCCCTCAATGATTTGTGTTATCATCGACAACCTCCTTTGACTCCCTGCCAATACAAACTTGGTCATGTATATCTTACTCTGCTTTCCCTTGGGAAAGAGGTACACCTGAAGCTTCTGTATCATCACATTTTCCTTTCCCTTGGTCTGTTTAACCTTTCTTTGAATATAAATTATCCGAGCAGTGATAATTCCCTGCTGATGAAAACACTTCAGTGTACTACTTTGTCCGCACAACCTGTTACTACTGTTGATAACATTTCGGTGACCACCGATGGACAAGAACTTTGCCAATTGGTCCGCCTCGTCTTAACGAGCAGGAAAATGGTTCTCTTCATCCCTCGCCCTTGGCATCGACGTTGTTGCCGACATAGCTAACAAGTTGTTCTCTGACTTACCTTGCAACTTGATCGCATTGTTTGTCACCACCCTTCTTATTCAATGTGGGCCCATAACCCACAGTTCCACGGGATCGAAACCTGACTCTCTTGTACCTTTCTGTTCTCGAGGTTATTCCTCTTGCTTGACCTCGTATGCAACTCACGAGTCCTATACCTTGTGATATTCAGTCCAATACCAGACACATTGCTTATGCTGGATTCTCTGGACCCCTTTTCATCATCCGTCATCGGCATCGAATGCATGCCTGTCCACTCCAAACTTCGAATACCTCCCTTGCTTTCCCTCGATGTATTTCCCTGAGTTTAAAACTCGGAAGATACCTTGTATCCCATTCCCTCGGACAACCTCGGTTGATTAACCTTGTAACTATCTGACCCCCTTAAGTTTCCCTCCGAGCCTATTCGTAAGTACGATGAAGCCCCGAAGGAAGGATGACAACTCGTCGAGTTGCACTGTTGCAGAGAAATGAAGACGTCAACGAGAAGGATTAACTTCTTTGGGAAGGACAACAAGACCCAGAAGATCCGTTAGAATACGAAATCAAAACCTTACCCCTTGCACTACCTTTTAATTCTCGGGACGAGAATTCTTTGTAGTGGGGGGAGATTTGTAACGCCCTCAGTGTCAGGCACCAGTAAAACTTTTTGTTAATATAATTCTCTATGATTAGCAAGCCTCTAATCACCTTTGATCATGCCTTGTTCATCTTTGAATACAAACAAACCCAAAATGCCTTTTAATGAATATTAAAAATAAGTGATGAATAAAACTTTGTCTAAAAATTGTGCAACCACTTTTGTTAAATCACAAATAATCAATGGGCCATGAAAATATGGTTATGGTATTTTATCAAGCCATAAAATAAATCAAACAATTCAAACAGTAGCAAACCAGTGGCATTTAATCCATTTTGAATAAAACAAAAATATTAAATGATTTTCTTTGGCCACCAAACATTTTGTGGAACCTCTAATATATGCAACACAATTATATCCATAAGATTAAAATGTGGCAAAAATCATTTAAAAGCAAAACAAATCAAAACAGTAAAGAAATAAAAGAAAACAAAAGAAAATGGGAAGGGCTATCTAACGCCCAGGGGGCAAAAACCCCCTCCCCTCCCCACTGGGCCCAGCCCAGCCCAACTCAACCCCCACCGTCCTCTTCCCCTGTTCACCCTGATGGCGTGTCGGCCATCCTGCGGCGCCACGGCCATCGCCGTCGTCGTGTCCACCATCGGCGGCTATCCGGCAGGTATAAGAGCCCCGAGCGCCCTAGCACAAACCCTAGGTCGCCCCTTTGCCCTACCTCTCCACCGCGCCACCGTTCTCCTCTCCCGCAGCCCGACTGTGTGCAACCGAGCGCCACGGTGGGCGTACCTCGCCGGAACTTGCGGCCACTGTAGTCCTTCCGTCCCCTCGTCTTTTCCAGGAGCTGCGCCACACTCCTCCACGCCACCCCAGCACCAGGGATCGAGCCGGGAGCCCTGCAATGCCCGAATCACGTCGTCGTCTTCATCGGCTCCGACAGGATCGACGACCAATTCCGGCCGCTCCAGCCCGCCGTCATGCCCATTGCCACCCGTGTCGCATTCCTGGTGAGCTAGGCCACCGCCTCCAACTTACCTTGCCCCCTCCCTCTCGCCGTAGCACGTTCTGCCATGGGGGCGGAAGCTCGCCGCCGCCGTTGCACTCGCCACCGTGGCGTGGAGCGCGCGCGTTTGGCGCGCTATGCGCGTCAATCTGTTCCCCGCGCTCCCAATAGATCGATCCCGTACCGCACACTCGAGCTAGCTAGCTATTACGCCGTTCTCGTCGTCGCCCGTGTTCAGACCTCCGCGCGCACGCTCGCCGTCGACACTCCAGCGCGCGTCCGGCGAGGATACCACCACCAGTCGACGCGTCGTTCCCCCATCTGTCGAACGTGCCGGTCCCAACCCCTCCCGTGGACTATGACGAGAGCACCATCGCCGCCGGCCTCACTGCTCGTCGCTGGCAATGGCTTGAGACACTGTCTGGTGGCCCCACCTGTCAGCAAGGGTGATTAACACTAACACCCCCTTGGGTCCCTAACGTGTGGGCCTGCCCCCCTAATTAAATTATCAGTTTTAATATAATCCCCCAGCAACTCACACATGGGCCCTACCCGTGTTAAATTAAAGCAATTAACTGTTTAATTAAACATGTGTCACTGACTGGTGGCCTCCACTCTCAGATTAATATTCAAAAGAATTTAGATTAATTGATGTGTATGACATGTGGGCCCTGGCACTATTTAAATTGATTAAATGTTATTATTAATAATGTCAGGCTGACTAGTGGGACCCGCTGGTCAGGTTTGACTGGTCAAACCCGTGTTCTGGATAATGTTACATTTTATTAATAAAAGAAAATCCAGAAATTGATTTAAAATGATTTAAACTTTGAATTTAAATATCTTTTAAACCGTAAGTTAGATTCAAAAACTTTATACATGAAAATTGATCAGAAAAACATAACGAATACGGATACACTATCCATATACAAACCACACCCCTCTAACACACCGAACATCGAACCGTCCCCCTCCAGACCGTTTGTCCGATGATTTGTCCGGTACTGTCGAATATCCGGATGAATTTATTCTGAACACGAAAGTTGTTTGGATTGTTTCAACTAGCACGGTTACACCATCCACACGCTTGTCGGATGTCCACGACACCTCCAACATGAACCCTTCCCCGTTCGGACACCCTGTCCGGTAATCACCCGGAGCTGGCAGTTCATCCCCGGATGGATTCCCGCTCCGTGCAACGTGCATTGCACTGCGTTAGAGCACCGTTAACATTGCATACGGCATGCCATTTATATGTTTTCTATGATTGCTTTATATTTACTGTTTCTCTCCCCTTTATTCTCCGGTAGACCCCATTGCTACCGCCGACTACATTGCTGCCGGGTACGACTACTTCGTCGACGACCCTACCCCTACCGTCGAGCTTCCAGGCAAGCAGAGCCATTCTCTTCCCCAGATATCGTCTATCTTTCCGTACATTTCTTGCACTAGGCATTGTTACTGCTGCTGCTACGATTACAATCCTATTCAATTGCGTAGCCTGTTTTTGTCGCCCCTTGATGTACCTTCCTTTATCCTATGCTGCCTTATAAAAATATATTATATTCGGCAGTGAGCCCTGCACATTGTTAGCTACGATTAGATATCAGGGCCGTGACCACTCAGGGGAGTGACGCGAATACGTCTTATTATAACTGCAACAGGTACGGTACAATGCAGACACCGCCTAAGGCCCCTAGCTCGGCTTTGCCGAGCCACATCAAGTGAAGCTATCGAGGAGTAATCCTCGTACTCCACTCGTTGCTGACTCTGCATAGCCCTCTAGGTACCTGAGCAACGGTTGTCCTTAAAGGTAAGAGTCGGGCGACCCAACGGTGCCCGCGAGCGGTATTGCGTCGGGAACGACAGGGAGGGTACGACCGACGTTACTGGCGTGCTTGGCCCCTGCTCGTATCTCGCGAGAGTTACCAAACCACGAAAATTCGAGCTCTACCAAGAGCACACGCGAGACAAGGTAAGGAGACGGTTCACCTTGTTGGTAACGCAGAGACTTGATGGAACGACAGGGCAGGCACCGATGTAGTGGTGGTCCTGACTGCTGTCGTTGTCCGCGGGTCAGTTAAGTCAAGGCAACGATAACGGTTGTCACGCAGGTTAATTAAAATGCTAAATGGTTCGGTGGATGACTTGAGAGGCCCGTTGGTCTGTACGCACTACCTGCACGTGGGATTACGATGTGGGCCCTCCGCGTCGTAGTTTGTCCGAAAGCTCTTCAGACGTCAGCAGTACCACGGGCTGATAGCCGGGAAGCGGTCTTGTCTTCTTTGTTGCAGAAGGTGTGTTTGGATTTGCTTTTGCTTCACCGGCCAGTCTCGTACTGTGCAGGAGCATGCAAGGGTGAGGGACCTAGACCCCTTGGCGCATAGGATATAGTCTGGCGGATGGCCTCTCTGCTGAGCCTAGGATCGGCTGCGATGTGTCGGATAGCCTCGGTGGGGCATTCCCTAACAAGGTGTACGCCACCCTGGAGATCCGAGCGTGCAGGGTGAACAGTAGTGCACCCCTGCAGGGAGTTTAATCTATTTGAATAGCCGTGTCCACGGTAACAGGACGCTTTATGCTGAAGCTGGATCTTACCACTACAAACTACTACTATTAAACTGTATGGTTCCGGGTCTTCTTCCTCGCAGGGAGTCGAGGAAGGGAACTCGGAGGCATTATTATTATTAATTATTACAACTTACTATTAAACAATGCTGCAGCAACTTCTGCTGCATTGTTATTACATTCATGTTATTGAACTGTTGGTTGTTTCTCTTCTCATGCAGCAAGACACGTCAGAATACGCTAGTCTTCGATAGGCCTAGCTTCTTACCCTTATTCTGATTTCTACCTTGCAGTCCACTATATATAGCCTCCCCTTTCCATTTGATACAATGCATAATGCTTAGTAGCGGACGTAAGACTCGCGGGTATGCTAGATACTCACCTTGCTTTATTTCCCCCCCTTTATGTTTTGCCTGATCGGCCGCTGCAGTCGATGTTGGAGCGTTGGAGTCCAGGAGCAGGAGATCCCCGATGCCGACCACCGCAACATGAAGCCCGAGGCCTTCTACGATGTTGAGTTCCCCGTTGACCAGGAGTAGTTTGGAGGTTCCCAGGCAGGAGACCTCGCCTTTTCGATCGTTGTTGTTTTTGTGCTAGCCTTCTTAAGGCAGATCATGTGTACCTTGTGTCTGTACTCAGATACTTTTGCTTCCGCTAACTTTGTGCTTTCGAGTTGTTGTATTCGAGCCCTCATGGCCCCTGGCTTGTATTAAACAACTTGTATTATTTTATTTGTAGAGTTGTGTTGTGATATCTCATCGTGAGTCCCTAATCTCGATCGTGTACCTTGCGTGTATGATTACTGTACACGGTCTGATTTTGGGGGCGTAACAGGTGGTGCAAGCCATTGATCAAAACCAGGGAGGGATCTTCGAGCCTGTGGTTAAGGAGATCGAATTGCGAAGACAAGGGCTTCAAGACTGTTGCTTTATTCATGAGGGGCGTGCCTCGAATATAGATGCGCATAATACTGCTAAATTTGCTTGTAATCTTCCTCCTGGACGCCATGTGTGGCTCTCCAGTCCTTTTGATCCAACTTGTATCGAACCTGTTATTAGTTCTGAGCAATAAAGTTTTTAATTCTCAAAAAAAAATGTGGTCGCTTGCATGATTAATATGGCGTATGATTAACCACAAATTGTCTCTGTGTACCTCATGCGAACGGGCTGTCTTAGCCCATGCATACGGGGCTATTGTTCACATGATGCGTTGATCTTTTGTACATGTTTACTTCGCTTTTCTTCTATCAAAAAAATAGTGTATCACTAACATACTCGCAATAAAAGTGAGAAAGAAGAGGACGGTGACGCAAGATAGGTGTCAACATCCAAGGGCGGAGCTAGGCTAGCATTGAACCCCGAACCCGCTTCATCAGTACGATTATCAACATTGCAAAAAAGTGCTACAGTCAACGAAGAAATAAATCCGCACGCTCCGTGCCCAAACCCCCCGGCCTAGGTGCTATCTCCGCCACGGTCAACATCAATGTCTTGAGGTAAAAGGAGCTAGAGAAGAGGGATATTTGTGTTTGCGCCGTACCTTACATAGTGAATGCCACGTTCTACTATTGGGTCCAACTAAAGGATCGCGGGGGTTGTGCTGAACACGGCCCGTAGCCAACCATCGAAATCGCGCGAGAGACATCCGGTAGCGCACCACCAGTTCGGCTGACCCTCACTCAAGCGCGACTGATCATGCCCCATTAGGTATACATTGATATACTTACAATAAAAAAAAAGAGAAGAGGACGGTGGCGCAAGATAGGTATCAACATCAGCATCTTGAGGCAAAAGGAGATAGAGAAGAGGGATATCCGTGTTTGCGCCATAACTTACATAGTGAACACCACGTTGTACCGGTTAGCGTCCGTATATGAAACCAAACTCCAACTTGGTGATTCTGATTAGCTGTCCAAGTGGCCCTGTCCCAGCTACGAGCCAACCAACCAATGCATGCAACGCAACCCAATCACTCGATGAGACAGCTAAACCTGTGTTGTGTAGCCTTGTTCCAACCACTAGACCCCAGCCAAGAACGAGAGAACATGAGATCGGGTTAGCCAAGACGAAAGAAAAAACACCTTTTCGCAATCTTTTATTTTATTTATACTACTTTTATGTGCTACTCTAATATTGTGGGCACGTAGTAACGACAACAAATATGTTAAATCGGCGCTCGAAATACTATCTAGGAAAGCTCTTGTTGGTCCCAACGGAGAAAACAGGAGTAGGTGCAGAACGGGAAGCAGGAAACACCAAAACGGGGAGAGAGAGAAGAGATTCCGTTCCCTGTCTTGTCTTATCCAAGACCTACCACCCAAAGAAAAGAAAAGAAAAACCTACCACGGGTTCGTTGTAATACTCCTCTCGTCACGCCGTCACGCCAGATTCCTTCCCTTGAATCTCCTCAGCTCCGTCGGTTGGCACCAGCCGGGGTATATTCCTGGTGCAGGAGAACACCAAAATTACGCGCACGCCTACAAAAATTCACCGAGAATTACGAGTTCTGGTTAAACCGACCCCGACCCCGACCACGTACACAAATATTCTGTGGCGCCCCTGCCATGTCACGTCCGTGGTGGGCGCGCCTGCAACACTGCTGCAGCGCACACGTTTCGTGTCGTGTCACGCTGCGAATTGTTGGAAGTAGTTCTTCACATGGCCTTTGGCCCACCGACATTGCTTAGGATAACTGCCATTGCTTAAGCAACTACTAGCTGCAGTTGATATTCTGTGTCTTGTAGTAGCAACCGCTATGTGCGGTTAGATTCCCTCCTCACATATTGTAACTGCTCCTTTGTATATATATATCCAGAGATCAATGAGAATCAACATTAGTTCAATCAATCTTTTACTTTTCACTGTTCACACGTTATCAGCACTTCGCTCTGCCAAAAGAGACATCGCATGAAAGGAAAGAAGAAAGGAAATGGCTGGCGTCATGCATAGAGAATTTCATGAACTTGAACTAGATGGCGTAATTATTTATCGTGGGCTATGGATACCAAGATAGCATTAGAATGTCGTAAACTAGGTCCCACGGTCGCCACACCTACTGAAGGCGATGCAGAAATACCGCAAGCAGCCAAATATACAGCATTAAGTTTCATAAGGCATCATCTTCATCCGAATTTAAAAACAGAATATTTAATGGAAGAAGATCCACTTGCTTTATGGAACTCTCTCAAGGAGAGATATGACCAACAAAGAGCAGTTATGCTGCCAGAAGCACAATGTGAATGGTCCCTCATAAGGTTCCAAGATTTTAAATCTGTAGCAGCATACAACTCTGCGGTTCATAAGGTTAACTCTAAACTAAGATTTTGCAATCAAGCAATTTCCGAAGATGATCTTATTGAGAAAACCTTGTGCACTTTCCACCCCTCAATGAGAGTACTGCAACAGCAATACCGCCAACAAAAATACAAGAAGTATTCTGAGCTTATATACACCCTGCTTCAAGCGGAGAAACATGATGAACTTTTTATGAAGAATCATCAGACTCGCCCAACGGGCTCAATACCACTCCCTGAAGCACATGCTAACACTCAGTTTACTAAAAAGTATGGGAGTAACAAAAAGAATTTCAGAAAATTCAAAGGAAAGTGGAAAAAGAACAACAAGCAGAGAACCTTTGGTCAATCTAAAGGTAAAGGTCATTTCAAGAAAGATGACCCAAAAATCAACTCCGAGATTTGTCATAGGTGTGGCTGTACTAACCATCGTGCTAGTAAATGCCGTACTCCCAAGCATCTAGCGGATTTATATCTCAAATCTACTGGGAAAGGCAAACAAGTTCATGGAAAAGTTGAAACTCACTTCAACACTTTACAAGAAGAGAACCTTGAAGCTAGCACTTCTCAAAGCGCTCCTAATTCAAGCCAGAAGGATGAAGATCTTCTTGATGTCAACGACATGATGGTGGAATACACCCTGGACGCATATGGAGATCTCCACTAAATCTCCACATCACTCATTTGATGTTATCAGCTATTTAATGTACTTAAGGATGTTATGATTTGTATAACCCTAATTAGAATAAAAGTCCTACGGACCTATCATGTTATGTATTCAGACATAATGTTGTATTTATATTTTAATTGTAATATGAATACTTTGTATGATTATATATGAGCAATATAAATAAATTTTATTTAAATATTCTCTTAATCATATAGATACGGGAAGATAATCCAATGGAAGAAGAACTCGTTTTGGTGGATAGTTGTACCACCAACACGATACTAAGGGAAACAAAATATTTCCAAACTCTAACAAAGAGAAAGGGGAATATTATGACCATTGCCGGTCGTGATGCATCAGTTATTGGCTCAGGACGAGCCACAATTGTACTTCCTATGGGTACCATCATTGTAATTGAGGATGCACTCTTGTATCCTGAATCTACACGTACCCTTGTAAGTTTCAAAGACATTCGCTCAAATAATTTCCATCTGGAAACAATATCCGAGGATAATACTGAGCATTTGCTTTTAACAAAAAGCTTAGGGTCCGAGAAACAAATTCTTGAGAAATTTTCCTCACTTTCATCTGGATTGTATTACACTTATATAAAACCCGTACCACATGTTGCGTACAAAATAATTTTTCAAGACCTTGATAAATTCAAGACTTGGCATGATCGCCTTGGTCATCCTGGCATAGAGATGATGAGAAAAATTATTAACAATTCTATTGGTCACAGCCTTCCAACTAAAAGATTTCCTAAATCATCAGATTTTGTATGCACCGCATGTGCAACAGGAAAATTAATAATAAAACCATCTTATCTCAAAATAAAGAACGAGTCACTAAATTTTCTTGAACGCATTCAAGGAGATATATGTGGACCTATTCAACCACTATCAGGACCTTTCAGGTATTTCATGGTACTCATAGATGCATCTACTAGATGGTCACATGTGTGTCTTTTATCCACACGAAATCATGCCTTTGCCAAGCTAATTGCTCAAATTATCAAATTAAGGGCAAATCATCCTGAAAATAGGATAAAAACAATCCGAATGGATAATGCCGCTGAATTTTCTTCACGAGCATTCAATGATTATTGCATGGCTATGGGCATTCATTTAGAACATTTTGTGCCTTATGTTCATACTCAAAATGGATTGGCTGAATCTCTCATTAAAAGAGTAAAATTAATTGCTCGACCATTGTTACAGAATTGTAATTTACCAACATCTTGTTGGGGACATGCGGTATTACACGCCGCAGATCTGATACAAATCAGACCAACTACATATCACACAACCTCCCCGCTACAACTAGTACGTGGCAATCAGCCAAGCATTTCCCATCTGCGAAAATTCGGTTGCGCAGTATACGTACCGATATCACCACCGCAGCGTACATCCATGGGCCCCCACAGAAAATTAGGGATCTATGTGGGTTATAATTCTCCGTCAATTATAAAATATCTTGAGCCCCTTACAGGGGACCTGTTTACTGCCCGATACGCTGATTCTATTTTTGATGAGGACAATTTCCCGGCATTAGGGGGAGAATTAAACCACAAAGAATGCCAGGAAATAGATTGGAATGTAACAGGCATTCAGTCCTTAGATTTACGTACTAAAGAATCTGAAACTGAAGTTCAGAGGATTATAGATTTGCAACACATTGCAAATAATCTGCCAGATGCATTTACTGACCATAAAGGTGTCACAAAATCACATATTCCTGCTGTTAATGCACCAGAACGAGTGGAGGTACCAAGTAAAACCACTCAAACCCCAAATGAGAGTAAGAGGGGGAGAAATCTGATTAACCGGAATATAGCTTCTCAAAAGCCTCCGCGGAAATAGAGGAAATCAAACCCTCTACCAGTAAATGCAAATCAACCTCAAGTTGATAGACACCAACAAGATGCTCAACATCAAGAACCCAACATAAATGCGCATACAGATATAAACGTTGGGACATCGGAACACCCTTATTCTATTGTTGAGGGAAATCACATAGAGTCTGAGGGTATAAAAGAAATATCCACAAATTATAAAGATTCAGGAGAATCATACAATAGAAAGACTACAATTGTCGACATATATTTCTCCTCTAAAATTGCTAATACCCTTCAACTGGATCCAGAACCAAAGTCCGTCAAGGAGTGCCTCAAGCGCCCTGATTGGCCTAAATGGAAGGAAGCAATTAAGGAAGAACTGCGCTCGCTCAACAAAAGAGAGGTATTTTCCTCGGTGATTCCTACTCCTCAAAAGGTATTCCCTGTGGGAGCCAAATGGGTTTTTGTTCGTAAAAGGAATGAAAACAATGAGGTGGTGAGATATAAAGCGAGGCTAGTAGCACAAGGGTTCACGCAGAGACCTGGCATCGATTACGATGATACATACTCTCCTGTAATGAGTGGAATAACGTTTCGATACTTAATATCTTTGGCAGTACAAATGAATTTATCTATGCAGTTAATGGACGTAGTGACTGCATACTTATATGGGTCACTAGATTCGGACATATATATGAAAGTCCCTGAAGGACTTAAAATGCCGAACTCCAAAGCAAATCGCAACACATATTGTGTAAAATTACAAAAGTCACTCTATGGCTTAAAACAGTCGGATAGAATGTGGTATAACCGACTAAGTGAGTTCCTTATTAAAAAGGGATACTCAAATAATGATGATTGCCCTTGTGTATTTATAAAGAAGTCCTCAAACGGATTTTGCATCATCTCAGTGTATGTTGATGACCTCAATATCATCGGAAGTACACATGATATAGACGAAGCACGCAATCATTTTATGACAGAATTTGAGATGAAAGATTTGGGAAAGACCAAATTCTGCTTAGGCTTACAGCTTGAGCACCTTCACTCAGGAATATTAATATACCAACCTGCTTATAGTCAAAAGGTTTTGGAAAAATTCAATATGGATAAATCATATCCATCCAAAACACCCATGGTAGTCAGATCCCTTGATATGAATAAAGATCCTTTTAGACCTAGGGATGCCGACGAAGAGATATTAGGACCTGAGTTCCCGTATCTCAGTGCCATTGGAGCGCTTATGTACCTTGCAAATTGCACCAGGCCTGATATTGCATTTGCGGTAAATTTACTAGCTAGACACAGCGCAGCTCCAACAAAACGTCATTGGACAGGAGTAAAGAATATCTTCAGATATTTACATGGCACAAAAGATCTTGGTTTATTCTATCAGAAAAACCAAGATATAACTATGGTAGGTTATACTGATGCTGGCTATTTATCTGATCCCCACAATGCCAGATCACAGACAGGTTTTGTATTCTTATATGGTGGAACTGCTTTTTCATGGAAGTCATCAAAACAGACTCTTGTAGCAACATCCACTAATCATTCTGAAATCATTGCATTATATGAAGCATCACGAGAATGTGCATGGCTTCGCAGAATGATTAACCATATTCAAACTTCATGTGGTGTTGGTTCATTAGGATCACCAACTATCATTTATGAAGATAATGCAGCTTGCATTGCTCAAATGCAAATGGGTTATATTAAAAGTAATATCACAAAACACATTGCTCCTAAATTGTTCTTTCCTCATGAATTACAGAAAAATGGAGAAATTGATATTTTGCAAACTAAGTCATGTGATAATCTAGCAGATTTATTCACAAAGTCTTTGCCAAACTCAACATTCCAGAAATATATTCATGGAATTGGTATGAGACGTTTTCGAGATTTGCATGGTTCAGGGGGAGAAAACTTCTAGAACTATAACCCATTATTTATCATCAGATAATAAATATTGTACTCTTTTCCTTTATGAGTTTTTTCCTTCAGGTTTCTCATAAAAGGTTTTTAATGAGGCAATACAAATTATACCATATCGTTTTCTCCTTATATTTTTCCCACAAGGTTTTTTAAAGGAGTTTTCATTGGTGTATCTATTACTTCTCATATTTTTCCCACAGGGTTTTTGGGGGAGGTTCTCAAACAGTTTAAATAATTCTCAAGCTGGATGATGAATATACAAGGAGCTCTACGTGATGAATTATACGAGAAGATCTACATGATGGATAATCTTTAGAAGATGTGTGATCCAAGGGGGAGTGTTGGAAGTAGTTCTTCACATGGCCTTTGGCCCACCGACATTGCTTAGGATAACTGCCCTTGGCAGTTGTACTTTTGTCTCACGCTTAAGCAACTGCTAGCTGCAGTTGATATTCTGTGTCTTGTAGTAGCAACCGCTATATGCGGTTAGATTACCTCCTCACATATTGTAACTGCTTCTATGTATATATATATCCAGAGATCAATGAGAATCGACATCAGTTCAATCAATCTTTTACTTTTCACTGTTCACACGAATGAAGGGATCTGTTCGTACTACGTGACAGAGCCCAGCGAACAGCGACCAAGCCTACGGCACTGGACCGGACAAAAGGCACAAGGCACCGTCCGTTTATTACTGCTTTGCCCCGGACAGAACGGAACACCGACCCAGAAATATCCCAATCAACGAGAGTCATCTTCCTCCTCCTTTTGTTCCGACTGAAACCCCTAGCGCCTCCTTTATCTTGCGTGTACCCGTCAGTGGATCAATGGGTTAATCAATTCATTCTGGGTGCACGCAGAGCAGGCAGGCACGTACGTCACGCGGCGGGGCCTCCGTTGTTGGTTCGTCCGGCTGACAGATCGAGATCCACAGCTGCTTGCTGCTGTGATGAGCCGGCGATAGGATCGAGCTCACGTCCCTTTCCCACCCGCACTGATTGAAATTTCTTCACTGATTCGGCTGAGCACACGAGATATGTGCAGTATCACATTATATTTCTATTTATCCCCAAGCTATCTATCTATCTCCATCCATCGGTTTCTAAGGTTTCGTGCCACGTTTTGACACGCCACCTCTATCTAACATTTTCCTGCCCGCTTCTCTCGTTCGTGCTTATCGCTAGATCCTGTGAAGCTTGCTTGACCGGAATGATCTTGTGAAGCCATGAGAAGTTTTTCTTGTTTCAATTGGGTTAACTCCTCTAAGCTAACAATCGACATATACCAATAGAACTATCGAACCATTTTGTTGTATGTATATGTATCCACAGACATAGTTTGTATAACAATTAAAGGGAGCTTATGGATCCTTACGTACTTATGTTCATCACAACTCTATCAATCAAGCAGGAAAAAGAAGAGATAAAATGCACCAAGTTCCTTTTCTTAATTACCATGACCAACAAATTAACACACCAACATAATCATAATTACACAGGTTTTTAACCACCACAAAAAACAAGAGAAAGCCCCACATAAAATTTACACGATACGGTGAGGACAGGACAGCGATGATCCATCGAAAGAATAACAAATGTTCTTGCGTGTACGTTTTGCATGCGTGCTATGCATGCATGGCAAAGTGTGGTGTGTGTGTCGTCGTCGTACGTACGTACGTGCTTACTTTTGTGCAGCTACCCGGAGGACACAGTAGAGAGACCGATCACAAATTCACAATAACTTAAAAATGATTTCTTCTTCCATTACCATCAGCAAGCAAGCCAGATGGTGTACGTACGTAGCTTTGGGTTGCTCTTGATCACTTCTTCTCTGGCTCTGCTGAAGGTGCGGCGGCTTCAGCTGGCTTCTCCTCCTCCTTCTTCTCCTCCACTACCTCAGCCGGCGCCGGCGCGGCTGCCTCCTCCGGTGCCGCTGCGGCCGCTTCTGCCGGTGGGGCGGAGGGCTCGGCTGCCTCCTCCTTCTTCACCTCCTCAACGGCGACGTCTCGGGTGGTGGTCTCCTCTGCCGGAGCGGCGGCGGCGGGCTCGGGCTCGGCCTTGGGCTCCTCCTTGGGCGCGGGGACGAAAGGCGCAACCTTGTCCAAGATGAAGACGATGGCGGGGGAGAGGGGCGTGGTGCCAGACTTGGCCACCGCGTCGCTCACCAGCTTGGCTCCGGGGAAGTCTGCAAGTTAACCAACACTCATTAGTTCCATAGTTTATTGTAAGCTAGTGAACTAATGCTTCTAAAAATAGTTAATGAAAAAATGTGATTAAATAATGATTTTTTGAAATCATGATTAACTAATGATTAAGAGTGACTTCTTTGTTCTAGAACGCACAAAACTCTCACCGGCATGCCCGAGAGCTGAGTGTACTTGTGACAACATCGACTAATCATAATTAACTACTGTTAATTTGTTCATCTTTTGTTAATCACGCAGGTTATGTTTTGTCTGCATCGCCTAGAAAGTAACGGTACTGTTGCATGTGAACTTCTGTTGCAAGAAACATATGTGAGAAGATTCCATGACTTTGTCTTCTTTTTGTGCTAACAAGATTCCTCTGATGTTTAATTATGTGAAACGATAATAAAGGTTATTTTGTTCAAAAGGCAAGGAATAAAGGTTTATTTGGATTAAGGACCCTAAGAAATTAGTACTACATGATAAGATGGCTAAAAGAATTCTAGTGTTTATTTAGACATAGATGAATATTATATGAAAACTAATCATTTGCAAGTTAAATCCTTTTACTTAAATACACATAATGATTGGTTTGATTTTCTTAATAGTACTCACCAATCTTGGCCAAATCGTCAAGGAACTTGGTGACTGCAGCTGAGTTCTTCTTGATCTTGGATGTTTTCTTATCCTTTATCAAGCCCTACAACAACATAACATGTAAAATGAAACATGATTAGCACTAAGATGGCTACTTCCTACTTCCATGCACTGAGGCAACCACATAAAAATAATATTTACATATTGAAAAAATCTTTTCACCTTAATTTCTGGAGGAGATGCTTCAATAGTCTCGACAACCTTGGGCTCTAGTTCCGTCTTCTTGTCCTCAATCTCCTTGTCAATCTCCTCCTGCATACATAGACCACACCCACACCAATCAACAAGCAAGCACGCAAAAAAACATGCAGACATCACCATCTACCATTTTCAAAATTTCGGAACCCACAAATTTCACAGAAAATTTGCATGAATTCTACGAGAACCCGCGCACCTTGTTGAAGGATTTCAAGAACTCGATGGCGGCGGCCTTCTTGCCATCCTTGTCGAAGATCTTGTTGAGCCCGGGGAGAACCTTGGTCTTCCACACACTCGTCATCTCTTACTCTCCTTGAAAGAAGTCTACTCCAACACAAGAGCAAAAAAACACAAGATTTCAAAGATGTTTTCTCGTCGGAAGGAGGCAACAAGAGAGAAGATGGATAGAAGGGACGGGAACTTACGTGCAGCAAGCTGGAGGCTGAGGAGATAGATGCGTAGTTGCTCTCGGCAGCAGCGATCACCAGCCTATCAATGGGCAGCAGTACATGAGCCACGGTGCCATGAGAGCGATATATAATGGGTTGGCCAGATAGGCGGCCTGGCCCCCGCGGGGAAATTACGTGGATGCCCCCCTGGTGAGGTGGCTCGATCGGGTTGTTGGAGGGAAGCAGGGGCATGGATGTCAAATCAGGGGAAGGTTATGGAAGGGGTGTCATTAAGCCAGGAAAATGATGAATGGGTCGTGGAGGCTTGCAAGCTGCGCTGGAGGGGGTACAGAATGCAGACCACAGCGAGAGTAGGACATGTTTGCTAGGATCATCTGTGGTCATCCTGTTATGTGCCTTGCAAGTTGCCCGAATGGTTTTTAGGATAAAGGGTGTTTTTATTTACTCAACATCTAGCATCGAGCGATATAATTATAGTGAGCACATCTGATCTTTGCATAACTAAGATGCACACAGTCAACACAAACATTTATACACAAAATATCACGTCGGTAAATAGCATTCAATATCGAAGCTATGCCTATACGTAGAAAAGAAAAAAGGCAAAAGCGGTGAAAACTGTGATTGACAACATACGGTGATGACAATCGGTACCAATCATCTGTTGACAACACAAGGACTACACGGAAGGTTCTTCAAAAGGGACACCTCCAGGAAGAGAACATCGTGCAAGCTTCGTCGTCGCCCGATCCAACCATCGAAAGGGTCAAACCTAGGCTTTTCACCCTGGAGTTCGAGACCACCCAATTGAAGTCATCCTATGTTGTCTCCTCCACTTGCCACGATCCCAACAGTTGTATTCACGCATGATCCTGGTAGAGGGCTGACGAGTCGCGGCGAAAGCCGCTCACCGCAACACGATGAATTATTTGTTGGGGAGGAAGGACACCAGAACCACCAAAACCGGAGTTCGAGACACTTCAGAGACCCGTACCATCCTCACAAGTGGTAGCCAATGACTGATTTGTATTAGATGACAACACCACACACACCATTTAATTTCTTAATTTTTGTAGTCAGATGGGGGTTTGAGATATGGGTAGCTCATTGAAAGATTTGTCTATGGCAAGGTGAAATTGAACACTGCAATATTTATCTTGTATTTTCATCTAAAAAATCTTCTCGAGACAGAATTTAGCTATACATACTGGATTGCAAGTATAAACTTGTTCTCTTTCCAGCATGTTTATATGTTGTTTCTAAAGTGATACTCTATGCTAAGCCATATAAATATCAAATACTTGTAGTATATTCATCTGGTTAGACTAATTTTTTAATCAACTCCCCTATATTCATTATGATAAGAATTTGATAAATAATTACTCTATTAGAGCATCTACATCTGTACTTGGATAATCCAGCCCCCCTATACGCCACGGGCGCGATAAGATGGGGTCGTGCACAACACCGAACGATCCCTCATATGGCATGCCGGGCAACCACACACCTCAAATCTAGGCCCTCATTTTCATGCAAATGCATGCACGTCCATCTTAAAAGTTTAATGTCACGCATAAAATATATGTCACTTCGAAAAGATAATAGTGTGCCCCTCTCTCTTTATCCTCTCTTTTTTTGGCCTTCACGACACTTTTTTATATTCCTCGCAAGAGGGCAACACTTTATAATGATGGTTAATATAATAATTGTACTCATAACTCAATAATAAACATGATGTAGGAACATATAGTGCATGATGACAACAGTCATCTCTAGTCATGTAATGATGGTGGTGGAAGTTTCATGATAGTATACTCAGAATAGTCATGGAAATGCCATAATAGGTAGTTATAGTGGCTATTTGAGGAAGGATATAGTTTTATGTGTAGGAGAACATGATAGTATACTCAGAATAGCCATAGAAAACCTAAGGCAAGACTTATATTGTATCCTCGTGATTAACACTTTGATCAATATACCTAGTTGTCATCAGTATTGTTTGTACCTTTTCTCGTTTTTGTATTTCAGTGTCCCCATGACCAAGTTACCATTCCTATCTACGTGGTAATAAACATCGTCATACCGTGTGGACCCATACTTTATATCTTCATTGTCGGAGGAGAAAATTCTAGTTTTGACATATCAAGCACCACGACATACTTTTCCAGCATAACCAAAAGCCACCTTTGTATTCCCTAGTTACATAGTGACACTATTAATCTCGGTATTTATGATATTATCATGGCCTATAATAGTGTCAACGATGGAGGAAGCACGTGAATGAGCCACCATAGGGGTTAGGGAGTGCACCTCTGGGTTGTGTGGGTGAAGACACATAAGATGGGGCCAAGAGTGATGCAGTCTTTTGGGAATCTACTAAGTACTTCCTGACAACAAATCTAGTAAAAAAATCATGGAAAAATAGCCCGACACAAGCCCATGTTCAGGGAGGTATTCTTTCTGCCTGCTTCGAACATTTGAAAGGAAAGGAACAATAAACATTGTAGAACATTTTAGAGGAATCCCATCCTCCATACACTAATGGTTCCATAGATTGAAGGAAGATGTTACCTTACTTAAGTATAGAGTGGGTGAGGCTCAACAACACTTTATTTCATCTCTTGTAGCTTCCATCAACTAGACTTCGTTTGTCCCCCCCCCCTCTTTCTTCAAATCTATCTCCACCCCTAAAGTTGGTTAGATTGTAAAGATCTCTTCTAGAATTTTATTCCCTTTTAATTAAATTTCAATGCGAGAGTCTTCCAATGTTCTAGGTTCAAAAATAATCATGACATATAAACCATATATCACCAAAGAAATTCTTGGTCAAAACGTTTGTCTTAGTTGGACATAATATGACATGCTCCCAATGTCCGTATTTACATGAGACATTCGTAGTTAAAGACCTACTTTGACCATCAATTAACCAACAACAAACGTGGGTGATAGCCTTACATGTCATAGAAAACATACCATTCATATTGAAATGTATTGTCTTTGTTCACAAATATAAGATGGTTTAAATATTTTAATATGGACACAAATGAATGAACAAACATATTAAAACACGTCTATATACATTTAATCCAATAAATAAATAAAACAACTTATAAATGTGAACAGAGAAAATTGTTCCAAAGAAATGTTTTACTCTCTTTGTTCCATATTAACTATCGCTGAAACATATGTATCTAATATGTCTAGATACATCCGTTTCAGCGAGGGTTAATATAAAACACAGAGACATAATGATATACAATTTACATCATTGGTGAGATTTTTTGTTTGAAATTTTATCACGAAATACAAGGACACTATGTAGATAAGAAAAGAGAGAGTATTTACTAGAATGGAGGGAGTAGATGTACATAACTTATAATGTTTAAAAGAACATTCAAGTTTGGATGATTTATTTATAATCTCATAAGATCACGAAATGACAAAACTAAATGTACATATTCTCCTGAATATTCCAAGTCATAATCCCATATATTTTTTTAGTGGAGACGATCTCATTTCTAGACAGGTCATTTTCCATCTCCAGAGTAGTGAAATCGCGTCCACATCCATCGAATCATCCTGCTTCCATACAAACCTACTCCCAGTTCCATGACACGCCGCACACCCTCGCTCCACAAGAGATCAAGTTCAGCCAGGTCACACCACTTGGGCAACCTTGCGTGTGGCCCACACTTACTCGCCCGTGGGTCCATCCCAGGGACGGTACCGTGAGCTCCTCAAAGAAGCAACGCCTCTGCCCAATCACAGCACTCATCCTTGGAGAAAGACAGCATGATTAAAAACCATAAGTCTCAAGAACTGTAGCCAGTACAGCTAACATAGCTAGCTAACCTCATTATCTAAGGAAAAAATACGCTAGCTAATCCGTCGCTAAGAGTTAGATTAGAGACAAAATTAAGGAGAATAAAAATCCAGCCGATCCGCTGGTTAATTTCATAATGTTTGGAGCTTGGAATATTCTCGCGGTTTGCTAACTAATTAAAACCCAATGCAGGGGCAGCACTCCAACGTGCTGGCATGAGTGGTACCTCTACCAGCATGACAGCTCCTCCCTCATTTCGCAAGTGACCACCAGCATTTCGCTAGGCCACAGGGACAGCGATGAAAGGATTTTGCCACGTCGGCTGCACGCCATGGACACACACAGTGACCTCATTGTTTCGGCCTTTCGGGGAACTGATATTTGCCCATCTTTGTTAGAGCATCTGCAGCCGCGTCCCCAAGAGGCTCCCAAGCTGATGCTATTTGTGTCGGACAGACGAATTTCGCCCAGTCGCGCTTCTAAGGGCCTAAATAGCGTCGGATTAGGTCGATTTCGAGTCCGGCGACCCCAAGAGCGTCTTTTCACGCGGCGTCCTTATCCTCTCGTCTCGTCTTTCCCACTTCTGGCGCTGCCGCAGGCGAATCAATGCGGCATCGGAGTCGAGTCCAATCGCCGCGGGAGGCGAATCAATGCGGCCGCGGTGAGTAGTCAATTCGCCGCCCACATCGCCGCCGCGTGTACACGCCGCCCAACTATATAAAGCGGGCTCGCCGTCATGAAACGCCGCACCCTCGTCTCCTCTCCTCCTCCTCTCGCCGCGTTTTGCTCCTCATCACCTTGCCGTGCTCTTCTCCTCGCCACCATGGCCAACCGCCGCACCCTCGCCGTCGTTGAGGCGGTCCTTCTCGCTCAGGCGGACTACCCCTACCCGTCGGACACGCGCCCGTCGTGCGGCTGGGTGCTCAGTGCCGGCGGCGTGCCGGTATCGCCGGTGCCTCGTGAGGGGGCCCCCTTCGACAGGGAGGTCCAGACCATCCGCGCCTCCATGACGGACGCCGAGCACGCCGGCCTGGTGAACGCGCCGGGAAACGTCGCCCGCTAGACGTCGCACTTCGAGGAGCGTCGCGCCTAGGCGATCGTCTCCACCAACGGTCTGGAACCGGTGTCGGGCCGGCTGAACTGACATGGTCGGTGGCTGTGGTGGAGCGCGGAGGGACGCACCCTCCTCTCCGTCCTCGACTACATCGAGGACGGCAACGCGCCGCTGCTCGAGTACCCGTGAAGACGATGGCGACGACGACGGGGACGACAACGGGGCCGCAGGAGGAGGCGTCGGAGGAGCCGCCGGAGTTTCCAGTAGTTTTTTATTTGCTATTTATGTAAATTAAGACCAAATATTATGAATTTCGCTAAATTTCGTTCAATTTTTCCTAAGTTTAGTTGAATTTAGTCGAACATGGGGGTTCCTTTGGGGCCGCGGCTGGGTGGCCGATCGGCCCCGAACCACTTTCGTCGCCGAGGCGCCCCCAAGCGGCGCTAAAATAGCGCCGAAAACGGCTTAAGGGACCGAACGGGTAAAGATGCTCCTAGCTTTGCTTTTCTCGCAAACCCTCAAAACATGTTTTCGTATCTCTTCTCACAGTTTTAAAGGCGCGCACGATAAGGGATTGCTCTAACTCCCTAGCGATCATGTATAGGTGTAGGCGATGGGCCAAGTTGCGTATTTTGAATCATCTTTAGGAGGTCATACCCAATAAGTAATCGACAAGTCAGTAGATCATCACTACAGTACTTGTGACTAAAGAGATTTATGCGTCTCCAAAATATATTTTCCATGCATTTTTGTTTATTTTAGCGAAGCATTGACCGAAAAACAGCGATGTGTTTAGCTGGCCAAATTAGCCAACTCGCTCTAAATAAGAACAACTATTCCTAACACACACAAAAAACAACTATTCCTAACACACACAAAATTCAAAAATTATGTAGGCCCTCTCCTGGTCTTGGATAATAGCCATTGTGCCCACTTGGCACATGCCAACCCCCATTTGCTGTCACCTCCTTTATTACGAGCCAGGTAGCAAGACCAGACCAGCTCAGTGATAGCACCCCAACCAACAAATACCATTTCTCAAATCCAACATCTACTTGTTTATTCTCTTCAAATCCAGCAAGATACGCTTGAGTCATTTGTGCCATACATAAATTCGCTTGCAATGTGGCCAGCATGCAATAGCTTCCCGGCGGACCAATCAATCAGGAGCCTAGGAAAGAAAGCGCACCTCAACGTCAAGATTCAAGAAGTAACTTGTTGCGAATGAACACTCAAATGATGAGGTAAGGACCGCTAAGTGTAAGACTGGCACTAGTAGAAAACGGGGCATCCGTCTAAGCCTTTAGTACCGGTTTCATTACGAACCGGTACTAAAGGGGGCTTTCGTACCGGTTTGGGCGTCCAGGCGGGCGAGGAGCTATCGTACCGGTTCGTCCGGAGCTTTAGTACCGGTTCTAGTTAGGAACCGGTACTAAAGGTTTTCCAGACGGTGGGGGGGGGGGGGGGTCCTTTGGTACCGGTTCAAGTGTAGAACCGGTACTAATTAACCCATGCACCCAATTAACCCGATTCATCCTTCATTTCTACCTCCCTCTCACACATTTGTAAACATTTTGCACCTCTCACACTCAACAAATCTTCATTTTTTGTCCACCATTTTAACAAGATTAACGACATCTATCTATCCAAGGGTTAGCAATATCATCCTTTCTTCCGGCGTTCCTAATTTAGCTCGTCTCTTTGCTAGTTAACTCGTATTATTTTTCTAGTGCTAGCAAGGTGTTCGATGAAATGCCTAGCTAAGTTTGGGATTTTATTTTATTTATTTGAAATTTGAGCTGAAACTATATTATGTTTTGTAGGTTTTGGTATCATCCCCGTCCTCACCGTTGTCGATCGTCAGCGTCGTCCCCTAGCCGACACCGTACCACCTCGGTGAGCCCCTTTCTTTTTTATAAAATTAGAAAGGGTTGAAAATTGATGGTTACGGCGCAATAAGCAAATGACACAAGCGAATAAAAAATGAAGACAGATGAAGTCAGACAGGGTTGAAAATTGATGATGTGGCTTTGAATGGTTCATTTTGAAGACACAAAAAGTCTCGATGAACTGAAGGATTTCTAAATATATCAACAAAACACACGGTTTCGCCTGCATACAACCCAACTGTGGCTCGTGAGTGCCCGCACATCAAATGCACCGTTGGGCGTATGCAGGCCAATCCGAATGATTTGTATTTGGTCGATGAACTGAAGGATTTCTAGATATATTAACAAAACACACCGATTCATCCCTGTCCCATGCCCACCCGATTCATCTTCATTGATGATTTTTGATATACATATATAATGATTTTGATATATCTATGATGTTGTCTAATTAATGATTTGTGATATACATATATAATGCAGATGAGTCGGCAATGGATGTACGGTGACCGGTGCCATCCCGACTTCATTAAAGGCATGCATTATTTTCTCAGCGTGGCTGAGGCAAACAAACGGACAAATGGTTTCATCTATTGTCCATGTAGTTCCTGTAAGAATATGAAGGATTACTCTACCTCAAAGACCATTCACGTCCACCTGCTGGAGAACGGTTTCATGCCCAGCTATAATTGTTGGACCAAGCACGGAGAAAGGGGGGTTATATTGGAAGACAACGAAGAAGAAGAGGATAGTGACAACTATCCTATTTTCACTGAAGACGGTGATAGTAGAATGGGGGAAGACGAAGCTGAAGAAGAGCCCATTTTTGATGACCCGATTTTTGATGACCCCGATGACGATTTGGGTCGGGCCATTCTTGATGCGAAGATAAACTGCGAAAGTGAAAAGGAGAGGTTGAAGTTGGAGAAAATGCTAGAGGATCACAACAAACTGTTGTACCCAAATTGCGAAGATGGCCAGAAAAAGCTGGGTACCACGCTGGAATTGCTGCAATGGAAGGCAGAGAATGGTACTACTGACAAGGGATTTGAAAAGTTGCTGAAAATAATAAAGAAGATGCTTCCAGGGGAGAACGTATTGCCCTCTAGTACGTACGAAGCAAAGAAGGTTGTCTGCCCTCTAGGATTAGAGGTGCAGAAGATACATGCATGCATCAATGACTGCATCCTCTACCGCAAGGAGTACGAGAATTTGAATGCATGCCCGGTATGTGGTGCACTGAGGTATAAGATCAGGCGAGATGACCCTGGCGATGTTGAGGGCGAGTCCACCCCCAGGAAGAGGGTTCCTGCGAAGGTGATGTGGTATGCTCCTATAATACCACGGTTCAAACGTTTGTTTCAAAACAAAGAGCATGCCGAGTTGTTGCGATGGCACAAAGAGGACCGTAAGAATGATGTGATGCTAAGACACCCCGCTGACGGGTCGCAGTGGAGAAAAATCGACAGAAAGTTCAAGTCATTTTCAGATGACGCAAGGAACTTAAAACTTGGTCTAAGTACAGATGGCTTTAATCCTTTCGGGGAGCAGAGCTCCAGTCATAGCACCTGGCCAGTGACTCTATGTATCTATAACCTTCCTCCTTGGGTGTGCATGAAGCGGAAGTTCATTATGATGCCAGTGCTCATCCAAGGCCCGAGGCAACCAGGCAACGACATTGATGTGTACCTGAGGCCATTGGTTGAAGAACTTTTACAGTTGTGGCGTGAAGAAGGTGTACGTGTGTGGGATGAGCACAAAAAGGAGGAATTTGACCTGCATGCCTTACTTTTTGTAACCATCAATGATTGGCCTGCTCTTAGTAACATTTCAGGGCAGTCAAACAAGGGATACAATGCATGCACACACTGTTTAGGTGAGACTGACAGTATATATTTGGGAAACAAGAATGTGTACCTGGGGCATCGTCGATTTCTTCCAAAACAACATCACGTAAGAAAGAGAGGAAAGCATTTCAGAGGTGAGGCAGATAACCGAACGAAGCCTACCCGCCCTACTGGGGATGTTATATATGATATGGTCAAGGATTTAAAAGTGATCTTTGGAAAGGGTCCTGGCGGACAATCTGTTCCGCATGATGTTGACGGACACGTACCCATGTGGAAGAAGAAGTCTATATTCTGGGAGCTACCCTACTGGAAATTCCTAGAGGTTCACTCGGCAATCGACGTGATGCACGTGACGAAAAATCTTTGCGTGAACCTGCTAAACTTCTTGGGCGTGTATGGGAAGACAAAAGATACACCGGATGCACGGCAAGACCAGCAAAGTATCCACGAAGGAAACAACCTGAATCCAGAGAAGTATCAAGGTCCTTCCAGCTACGCTCTTACCAAAGAAGAGAAGGAGATCTTTTTTGAAGTACTGAGTAGCATCAAGGTCCCGTCTGGCTTCTCGTCGAATATAAAAGGGATAATAAACATGTCAGAGAAAAAGTTTCAAAACCTAAAGTCTCATGACTGCCACGTGATTATGACACAATTACTTCCGGTTGCATTGAGGGGGCTTCTGCCGGAAAATGTTCGAGTACCCATTGTCAAGCTATGTGCGTTCCTCAATGCAATTTCTCAGAAGGTGATCAATCCACTAACTCTACAAAATTTACAGAAGGATGTGGTGCAATGTCTAGTCAGCTTCGAGTTGGTGTTCCCACCATCCTTCTTCAATATTATGACACATCTCCTAGTTCACCTGGTCGAAGAGATTAGCATTCTCGGTCCTGTATTTCTACACAACATGTTTCCCTTTGAGAGATTCATGGGAGTCTTAAAGAAGTACGTTCATAACCGTGCTAGGCCAGAAGGAAGCATCTCCAAGGGATATGGAACAGAGGAGGTCATTGAGTTTTGTGTTGACTTTATTCCTGACCTTAAGCCGATCGGTGTTCCTGAATCGCGCTATGAGGGGAGACTGGGTGGAAAAGGCACGCTAGGGAAGAAACCAACAACGTGTATGGACGGACATTCTTTCACTCAAGCACACTACACAGTTCTACATAATTCTATCTTGGTGGCTCCGTACATAGTGGAACACAAGGATATCTTACGCTCCGAATACCCGGAGCAACGTGAAGATTGGATTGATGGAGAACACATGAAGACTTTCGGCGGTTGGTTGCAAAATCGTCTAATGAATGTCACTGATGAAGAACAATTATACTTGTTGGCCAAGCAACCATCTTCGACTATATCGACTTTTCAAGGGTACGAGATTAATGGGAATACATTTTACACGTTCGCCCAAGATAAAAAGAGCACCAACCAAAACAGTGGTGTCCGCTTTGATGCAGCAGAGGGCAACGGGAAGAAGGTCACATATTATGGGTACATAGAGGAGATATGGGAACTTGACTATGGACCTAATTTCAAGGTCCCTTTGTTCCGGTGCAAATGGTTCAACCTGAAAGACGGGGTACAGGTAGACCCGTAGTACGGAATGACTACAGTGGATCTCAAGAATCTAGGGTACGACACCGAACCATTCGTCCTAGCCAGTGAAGTGGCTCAGGTTTTTTATGAGAAGGACATGTCTACCAAACCGAAAAAAAGAAAAGAAAGGCAAGAGTACACATTATACGATGAGCCAAAGCGCCACATAGTTCTTTCAGGAAAAAGAAACATCGTGGGAGTAGAGGACAAGACAGACATGTCAGAAGATTATAATAAGTTTGATCATATTCCACCCTTCAAGGTAAAAACTGAACCAAGCATCATCTTAAATAATGAAGATTGTCCATGGTTGCGTCGCAATCCGAAGAAAGGGAAACACACGAAGAAAACTAGCTAGATAGGGATCATAACTTTGGAAATCACTTTTGTGTAATGATGCTACTGTATGTAAGATATGGAAATCACCGCGACATCGGCGACTCCAACATTCGAATCTAGCCATGTGTATCTTAATTTTCAGTTGAGCTATGTACTTTAGTTCGAGTTCAATCGTAATAAAATTTTATTCAGTTGAGCTATGTACTTTATACCAAGTTTCAACCTTTTCTGAATTCAGTTGTAGTGCTTTCCAATTACAGGGTCATTTAGCTCAAAATAAATCATTAAATGCATCAAAAATAGCAAATGAAGTCAAAAAGGGTTGAAATTTTATTATGTGGCTTTGAATGTTGCATGTTGGATGCAAAAAAAGTATTGAGTTGAAATAAGTTTAGAAAAATGAAATTCCTTTGAAACAGATGTGTTTTCGTCTGAAACACTCGTACTTTGAAAGAGATGGTCCAGTTTGTACACGGAGTGCATCCAGTTTTTCTCGTAATCCTCTCAACTTTTGCACACATCCTATGTGGGTCAAAAGATGATACCATGCCAAGTTTCAACCTTTTCTGAGTTCAGTTGTAGTGCTTTCCAATTACAGGGTCATTTAGCTCAAAATAAATCATTAAATGCATGAAAAATAGCAAATGAAGTCAGAAAGGGTTGAAATTTTAGTATGTGGCTTTGAATGTTGCATGTTGGATGCAAAAAAAAGTCTTGTGTTGAAATAAGTTTATAAAAATGAAATTCCTTTGAAACAGATGTGTTTTCGTCTGAAACCCTCGTACTTTGAAAGATATGGTCCAGTTTGTACACGGAGTGCATCCAGTTTTTCTCGTAATCCTCTCAACTTTTGCACACATCCTATGTGGGTCAAAAGATGATACCATGCCAAGTTTCAACCTTTTCTGAGTTCAGTTGGATGTACACAGAGGAAAAACGTATAGTCATTTATGAAGGGCACACAAGAAAAAGAAACAAAAAAGAAAAGAAAAAGAAACATAAAAAAAGAAATAGAAATAGAAAAATAAAGAAATAGAAAACAAAAAGAAATAGAAATAGAAAAATAAAGAAATAGAAAAGAAAAAAAAAAGAAAAAGAGAAAGAAACAGAAAAATAAAAAGAGAAAGAGAAAGAAACAGAAAAAAAGGAATAGAAATAGAAAAATAAAGAAATAGAAAACAAAAAGAAATAGAAATAGAAAAATAAAGAAATAGAAAACAGAAAGAAATAGTAAAAGAAACATAAAATAAAATAAAAGGAAAAGAGAAAGAAACAGAAAAGAAAAGAAAAAGGAAAAAAAAGAAATAGAAATAGAAAAATAAAGAAATAGAAAACAAAAAGAAATAGAAAAGGAAAGAAAAAGAAATAGAAAAATAAAGAAATAGAAAACAAAAAGAAATAGAAATAGAAAAATAAAGAAATAGAAAACAGAAAGAAATAGAAAAAGAAACAGAAAAGAAAAAGAGAAAGAAACAGAAAAGGAAAGAAAAAGAAATAGAAAACAAAAAAGAAAAGGCCCTTTCGTACTGGTTCGTATTGACAACCGGTACGAAAGGTTTTCGGGAGGTGGAGTGGCGCCAGGGTTGGACCTTTGGTACCGGTTCGCCGCTATAACCGGTACCAAAGGTCCCTTTGGTACCGGTTATAGCGGCGAACCGGTACCAAAGGTCCTTTCCCCCGCCAAAAGAGCCCGCGCGACCACTATCTTCTCACATTCTTCCCCAATTCTGCGCGCGCTGCCCCCCACCCCCGAGGAGAAGCTCGCCGCCGCCGCCTCCCGTGGACGCCCGTCGCCGTGCAAGCTCCCGTGGACGCCCGTCGCCGTGCAAGCTCGCCGCCGCCGCCTCCCGTGGACGCCCGTCGCCGTGCTGGTGAGCATCCCGGCCCGCCTCCCACGCCCCTGTACTTCCCTCCGGCTCCTGCTGCTGCTGCTGCTGTGGGCTCCTCCGGCTCCTGCTCCGGCTGATGCTGCTGCTGCGGCCATGGGGCTGCTGCTGCTAGGGCTCCTGCTCCGGCTGCTGCTGCTCCTGTTTTCAGATTTTGAACAATGTTTATTCACTTGATGTATGCTGTATGCTGCTGCTGTTTTCAGATTTTGAACAATGTGTCTTATTTACTGATGTATGCTGCTGAAAATGAAAATTATATATTTTTTATTTATTATTTATCAATAAGTATTACATTTCATAAGTCAAAATAATAATATTCATCTCTGAATTTATTCCAAGGATTAAACAGATTAAAAAAATGGTATAAATCAATTTAATCCCTTAGAAATTGGCAAATAAAGAATAATTTAGAGCATGTTTGTTTTGTAAAAAAAATGAAAATTGAAAATGTTAAAATAAAATTCATAGGAAAAAAGGAACAAGTGTTACATAAATTATATATTCTTTATTTATTATTTATCAATAAGTATTACATTTCATAAGTCAAAATAATAATATTCATCTCTGAATTTATTCCAAGGATTAAACAGATTAAAAAAATGGTATAAATCAATTTAATCCCTTAGAAATTGGCAAATAAAGAATAATTTAGAGCATGTTTGTTTTGTAAAAAAAATGAAAATTGAAAATGTTAAAATAAAATTCATAGGAAAAATGGAACAAGTGTTACATAAATTATATATTCTTTATTTATTATTTATCAATAAGTATTACATTTCATAAGTCAAAATAATAATATTCATCTCTGAATTTATTCCAAGGATTAAACAGATTAAAAAATGGTATAAATCATTTTAATCCCTTAGAAATTGGCAAATAAAGAGTTTAGAGCATGTCTGTTTTGTAAAAAAAATGAAAATAAAAAATGTTAAAATAAAATTCATAGGAAAAAAGGAACAAGTGTTACAAAAATTATATATTCTTTATTTATTATTTATTAATAAGTAATACATTTCATAAGTCAAAATAATAATATTCATCTCTGTTATGATCATGAAATGATGAATGAATTAATTGTTTTCTTAATTTTGTAGTGACATTGAGCTATGGAGGACAACACCTTCGTCCGAAATGAGGATCAAGAAGAAGCCGTGCAGAGAATGATATTTGAGAGTGCTCGTGGGCCGGAACCCGATGGAGATGACTTTGAGCTCACACAGTTTCTGAACGATGTTGGTGAGGGCGTTGAGTCTGAAGAGATTAGAAGAGAGAATGAAGTGTCCATAACAAACTCTGGCGAGGTGTATATTTATGTATCAAGTCTATGTTCATCAGTAGATGCATTCATTTATTTGTGTTGCACTTATTAACGAATCATTTTTCTTTTAGCCTTCTGGATCAATATCGAGCAAGTCTGTTAAAACAAAACGAGGCCCGACGCAATTGCTAAAGGGCGAGGGTAGGTTAGCCCTCATCGCATTTGATGATAACGGTGAACCGGTGCATCCGAAAGAGCACTGCCGCAAATTTATAAATCAAGCTGGAGTTCTTGTTAGGGACCATGTACCGATCAGCATTCAAGAGTGGCATAAGCCGAAGAACGCGGGGACTGAAGCTAGTTATGTCAACGACGCGTTGAAATTTTTTCTTTTCGACAATCTACTGACACGCTTCAGCCTACCGGAAGACATGACGGAAGGCCAGAAGAAGAAACTGAAGGAATGGACTCTCAAGAAGATGGCCATGCTATTCCAGACATGGAAGAAAAAATTATGGGAGAAATATAAGGATGAAGATCCAGTATTCAATGATAATCTAGTGAAGATAAAAGATCACTGGCCCGCATTTAAGAGGTATAAGCAATCGTCTACTCATGTGTCCCGATCGGTCACAAATAAGAAAAATGCTTCAAAGAAGGAATTTTTCCATCATTTGGGGTCAGGTGGCTACAAGACTGCCATTCCGAAGTGGAGAGCGTTTGAAGATAAACTGGTGGGTGCAGGAATCACTCCACAGACATGGGAGTGGCCCGACCGGTCCAGGCTCTGGTTGTTCGCGCATGGGGCAGGGTTGGACCCAATGACAGGGAAGATCGTTGCGCGGGGGAAATGGAAGAGCAAAATTGAAGCAGTCACGAAGAAGCTTATAGATGCAATTGAAAAGGTCAGAAAGGGAGAGTACATTCCCGATAGAGAGAATGACGAGCTGACACTCGCTTTGGGAAATCCTGAACACGTTGGACGGGTTCGAGCTCGCCCAGGTCTCAACAAGAAGGAAGCGTGGCCGGAGTGCGCTGACACTTATAGAAGCCATTCGCGAAAGAAGAAGAAGGAGTCATACAGGTTAACGGAATTGATAAATAGGGTGGAGGCACTTGAGAAAAATCAGAGGGAGCCTCATGATGATCCTCATGTCGATGCCGCCCCATCTCAGCGTAGAAGCAGTGTGGGTTCCTCGCATCTTGACGGATGTGGAGGAAGCTACCCCGTGGATTATGTCACGGAGAAGACAGATTGCGAGCTACACATGTTATTCAGGAACGTGTCCGTTAAGGTGGCGTTCGGCTATGTTTACCCTAATGAAGATGGAGCAACGCACCATCATATGCCCATTCCACCTGGCTGTGTTCGTGTCGGGGTGGATGAAGTTGTTTCGGGTTACGAAACATTGGAGCTTGATTTTCCTACAGGTGACGATGAGAAGACAATGGCCGATGTCAAGCACGGTTTCACCCTATGGCCCAAGAAACACATCGTCCTTTTGCAAAGGCCACAAACTCCTCGCAGTCCACCTGAGCAGGAAAGGCCACCGACTCCTCTTCGTAGCGGTCCACATGAGCAGCAAAGGCCATCGACTCCTCCTGGTAGCAGTCCACATGAGCAGCAAAGTCCACATCTACCTGAGAGGGACCCCAGCGTGAGTCCGCCATCTCGAGATCCTCCGCGTAAGACAGCGTCCTTTAAGCGGAACGGTACACCGCCTAGGAAGAGACCTAGAAAGGAGAAACCACTGCTTCCTATTGAGAAGTTACCTTGGGAAAAAACTATCGAGGAAAACACGGAAACCTCTAAGTCCGAGCTGAAATCCTTTTTTGCTAAGAAAGTGCCAGAGATCCCTTTTAAGAAGACTCTAGATCCGGTGAAAGTTGTGCGTACTGTTGAGAATCTATATGACCCTGTACCATCGCCGCCATCTGACTATAGGCATTCTATACAAAAGTCTTATGACGAGATGATGAGGGCTAAAAAACCCACTCAATCGGGTGTCACAGCGAAAAAAGGGAAACAACAAGTGCACCAGCTCGGACAACAACCCGTCCAATCGGCCCCCCCTCTCATGGTGTTTGACGAGAAGGCCGTTGAAAGTTCTCGACAATCCATCGAGCACCCCTTACATGAAGGAGCATATCAATATGTTGAAGGGAAAGATTTGGTCGAGAATCTCAGGAAGCTACCAACAAGTATGCGTAATTTGCATACGTGGTACAGTAATTCCATAAAGAAAGGGATGCAGTGTATCATGGTTGGAGTTAAGGAAGAGCACTACTTCCAAGAATACATTGTGAGCGTTGACTTCAGAGAACTTTTCCAGTTATACAATCTCCGGGCCCTCGACAAATCTATCATCAGTTGCTATTGTCTGTAAGTGATTTATTTATGTAATTTGAGAAGTCTTTAGCTCAGCTCGTTCTTTGTCTGCAAATTATAATCTTTTGTGCGCTATATTATGCAGATCGAAGATGCTCGAATGCAAAAGAAATGAAATCAAGCACATTGGGTTCATTGACCCGAATACAATGCATGAAGTAACCATAGATGATCCCATCTTTAACAGGGATACACCGGAGACTTTGCTAAGGTTTTTGAAGCGACAACGTGACAAAAAGATAATACTTTGGCCTTACAACTTCAAGTGAGTGTTACTGTCTTATAAGACATTTCTCTTTTTCTCACGAGATGTTCAAATTTTAACTGATGACTTATATATATGGCACTGCATATTTAAACGTGCGCAGGTTCCACTATATTCTTATCGTTATTGATATGTACGAAGGAAAAGTTGAAGTCTTTGACTCGCTTAACAAAGAGCCTATACTATACAAGACGGCTTTTCTTATGCTCAAAGAGTAATTTTAATTCATATCAGTTTTTTTCGTTAATTTCCTAATATCAACTTATTGATAACTTTTTTATGCATTTTCTTTTGTCGGGCAGCGTATGGGAAACGTTCATCAAGGAAGATAAGTCCCATGAATGGAAACCGAAGCTGACATGGCGTTTGAACAAAGTAAGTAGTACTACCTAGGTCCACACACCTTTATCATACTTGATTATTGTTTAATTGAATTATATTCTTGTACAGAAATCCCCGCAACAACCACAGGGAACTGATCTATGTGGATACTACGTTTGCGAGAACATCCATAAAATTGTCAGCGAGAGAACAAATAATGAAATGAATAAAGAGGTACGAAAACAATATTCACAAATTTATTTTGTTATCATATATAAGTTGTGCTTAGTTTCAGTAATAATTGTTTGATTGTGATTTGATATATATATACACACACATAGCTCATGTATTCATTTGTATCTCATTCTTTTATAGTTGGCAAGAAAGCGGGACAAGATCTCAATCGAGGAACGGTTCAAAGCAATTGGCGATGAATTGGCGGGATTTTTCCTTCGTGAAGTCATACTGCCATTCGGAGAGTACCACTATGAATGATGTACATGTAACATATAGTTTGACTCGGAGATCGAGTACCACTATTCTACATGTAATAGATAGTATGCCTCAGAGAGTACCACTACTATATATGCATGAAGATCAATCTTCGTGCATACGTATATACTACTTAATTTGCGATCGCAATTATATATGCACCAAGTTGCTACGCATCACCTTTTATCTTCATGTACTACCTAAACCCAAACGCGTAGCAGGCGCATCGACGCGATATGAAACGGTCCGATACCCCTAAACCCCTCTCTAAGCATCGACGCGATATCCGATACCCCTAAACCCCTAAAAACCCTAAACCCTGAATCAACCTTTGGTACCGGTTCGTATTGCAAACCGGTACCAAAGCTCCTTTGGCCTGCGCACTCCCGGAGGCCCACGTGGAGGCCCCTTTAATACCGGTTCGCAAGGAACCGGTACCAAAGGGGGGGGCTTTAGTACCGGGCCTTTAGTACCGGTTTTCCACTGATGAGCGATTTTCTACTAGTGTGGGCTGTTTAATACTCCCATAACGTAAACAAGATGGAACTTTGATTTTGTCGCAGCAAAAAATGGGGGTCAAAACCATGTGTGCTGACATATCTTTTTTTTTGCATCAATCCCGTCAAGCTTTTGGATAACTATCTAGGTTAGCTTATAGTCATGTTGCTGAATATATCAGAGTTGAAGTCTTAAAGTTGGACAGGAAAACCGTGCACCGTGTTGTTGTGCTAGAGATGGCAGACATATGCCTCTTTCTCTGAAAAAGGGGTTTCTCCGTTTTGTTCTCCTTCCTTTTCTCTTTTCAGATTCAGTGTTATCTGTTTCTTGTGCCATGTCCATTATCATTAGGACTTTTTTAGTATACAAGTCGATTCCCACTAGGTTAGGTTTCTCCACTGGTTTTTGTTTGGCCAACATGTTGTGGGCAAATGGTTTTTGCTAAGCAAAGCATAATTGCAACTCAAAATCCTTGGAACAAAATATGCCTTGTAATTATTGTGACTACTTAACTAAATAGACTGTCGTGACCCCAGAGTGACATGCATGTCATTTCTTAGTCTTACTTGTCTAATGATTCATGATTTTGTTTGCATGAGGACAAGTAGATTACAAAGCCTTTTGGTTTGGCCTTACAACCCTACGCAAACCAAGAAACAAAGCAATACTTTCTGTTGAGTATATATGTGTTATGTATATCTGTGTATTAGGACCATTTCCTAGTTGTGTATAGTTGAGGTCATGGTTCACCGTTGTACTTCATATATACGTGCGGTATGCACCCGAGTAATACATCATGCAATTCACCCAACATACATGATATCAGTTTTTAGGTTACAACCCTAGCTTCCGCCGCCGCGCCCTCCCCTCCCGACCGCTGCTTCCCACGCGCCTCGGCCTCCCCCCGATCGCCGACCCGACGACCGCAGCCGCCACCTCCCCCGTCGTCGCGACCCCCCCCTCCACTGTCGTGACCTCCTTCTCTTCACCCAAAGCCGCCGCCGCTGCCTCCCCCTCACAGCCATCGCCGCTTCAACCCTCTGACGCCCCTAAAATCAATCCGTGTACAGTAATCATACACGCAGGATACACGGCTGAGATTAGGGTGCCACGGTGAGAATATCACAGCACGACACTAAACACAAAAGGATAAACCAATATGTTACAATAAAGGGGGGGGGGGGGTCGCGCGGACCCGAATACATAAGTTATACAAACCGAAATATCTGAGTACAGACATAGTTAGTCAAGTTTTGCCTTAAGAAGGCTACCACAAATAACATCAGAGATACAGATCGAAAAGGCGAGGCCTCCTACCTGGGATCCACCGAACTACTCCTGGTCAACGGAGAACTCGACGTCGTAGTAGTCGCCTCCGGGGTACTCCTGCTCCTGGGCTCCAACGTCGACTGCAGCGGCCGATCAGGCAAAACATAAAGGGGGGAATAAAGCAAAGGTGAGTATCTAGCATACCCGCGAGTCTTACGTCCGCTACTAAGCATTTATGCATTGTATCAAATGGAAAGGGGAGGATGTATATAGTGGACTGCAGGATAGAAATCAGAATAAGGGTAAGAAGCTAGGCCTATCGAAGACTAGCATCTTCCGACGATGTCTTGCAGCACAAGAAGAGAACAACCAACAGTTCAATAACATGAATTTAATAACAATGCAGCAGAAGTTGCTGCAGCATTGTTTAATAGTAAGTTGTAATAATTAATAATAATAATGCCTCCGAGTTCCCTTCCTCGACTCCCTGCGAGGAAGAAGACCCGGAACCATACAGTTTAATAATAGTAGTTTGTAGTGGTAAGATCCAGCTTCAGCATAAAGCGTCCTGTTACCGTGGACACGGCTATTCGAATAGATTAATCTTCCCTGCAGGGGTGCACTGGCGTGAATCTACAACGCTCGGATCTCCAGGGTGGCGTACACCTTGTTAGGGAACGCCCCACCGAAGCTATCCGACACAAAGTAGCCCATCCTTCGGCAATCAACAAAGAGGTCATCCGCCGGACTATATCCTATGTACGCCGGGCTTTGGATCCTAACCCGAACGTACTTCTGCACGGTGCGTGACTGGCCGATGAAGCAAAATCAAAGGAAATAAAAATACACCGCTCGAGCAAGAGAAGACACCACCACTTCCCGGCAATCAGCCCGTGATACTGCTGACGTCTGAAGACCCTCGAACGAGACTACGATGCAGGGGAGCCCACACTCCTCATCCCACGTGTAGGTAGTGCGTACAAGCCAAAAGGCTACTCAAGACATCTGCTGAATCATTTAACATTTTAATTAATCTGCGTGACAACCGTTATCGTTGCCTCGACTTAACCGATCCGCGGTCAACGACAGCAGTCAGGACCACCAGTACATCGGTGCGTGCCCTGTCGTCCCACCAAGTCTCTGCGGTTACCAACAAGGTGAACCGTCTCCTTACCTTGTCTCGCGTGTGCTCTTGGTAGAGCTCGAATTTTCGTAGTTTGGTAACTCTCGCGAGATACGAGCAGGGGCCAAGCACGCCAGTAACGTCGGTCGTACCCTCCCTGTCGTTCCCGACGCAATACCTCTCGCGGGCACCGTTGGGTCGCTAGACTCTTACCTTGAAGTACAACCGTTGCTCAGGTACCTAGAGCGGCTATACAGAGTCAGCAACGAGTGGAGTACAATGATTACTCCTTGATAGCTCACACTTGATGGTGGCTCGACAGAGCCGAACTAGGGGGCCTTAGGCGGTGTCTGCATTGTACCGTACCTGTTGTAGTTATATATATCGTATCCGTGTTCACTCCCCTGAGTGGTCACGACCCGCTATCTAATCCTAGCTAACAATGCGCAGGGCTCACCGCTGAATAATGCATAATTATAATAGGCAGCATAGGATAAAGGAGGTACATCAAGGGGCGACAAAATCAGGCTATGCAATTGAATAGGATTGTAATCGTAGCAGCAGCAATAACAATGCCTAGTGCAAGAAAGTACGAAAAAGATAGGTGATATCTGGGGAAGAGAATGGCTCTGCTTGCCTGGAAGCTCGCGGGTAGGGGTACGGTCGTCGACGAAGTAGTCGTACCCGGCAGCAGTGTAGTCGGCGGTAGCAGCGGGGTCTACGGGAGAATAAAAGGGGGAATAAACAGTAAATATAAAGCAATCATATCAAACAGATGAAAGGCATGACGAATGCAATGTTAACGGTGTTCTAACGCAGTGCAATGCACGTTGCACGGAGCGAAAGTCCATCCGGGGATGAGCTGCCAGCTCCGGGTGATTACCGGACAGGGTGTTCGGAGGGGAAGGGATCATGCCGGAGGTGTCGTGGACATCCGACAAACATGTGGATGGTGTAACCATGCTATTTGAAATAATCCGAACAACTTTCGTGTTCAGAATAAATTCATCTGAAAAGTTTTACCGATACCGGGTAATTACCGGACAAATGATCCGGAGGGGGAAAGTCACGGGTTCGGTATGTAAGAGGGGTGCGGTGGGTATGTAGGTAGCGTATTCTTATTTGTTATATTTTTCTGATCAATTTTCATGTATAAAGTTTTTGAATCAGACTTACGGTTTAAAAGATATTGAATTTTAAAGTTTAAAACATTTTAAATCATTTTCTGAATTTATTTTATTTAATAAATAAACATTATCCACAACAGTGGAGTTGACTGGTCAAACCTGACCAGTGGGACCTGGTCCCACTGGTCAGCCTCACAATACTAATAATTCATTTTATTAAATCAAAACAGAGCTAGGGCCCACATGTCATACACTAGTTAATTAACTAATTAATCTTAATTAAATTAATCGCAGGTGGGGCCCATGTGTCATAGGGACATAGTTTAACAATCAATTTAATTAACAGTTAAAGGCCTGGGGCCCATCTGTAATTGCCCCAGTGATAAATTAACAGATTATTCATTTAATCAGAGGGTTAAGTTGGGCTGGCCCACTTGTCATAAGCAGCAGGGGGGTTTCTGTGCTAATTACTTTTAACAAGTAAACAGGGGGTGGGTTAGATTAATTAAGCTGGGCTGGCCCACCTGCCAGTGGGTCAACCCCACGCTTAACACAACGGCGCCGGCGGTGAGGCTACAGGGGGGGCACGGCGGAGAGGCCGACTCGCCTCCGACGAGCAAATCGCGGAGCGGGCGGGAGGAAACGAACTGGGCTCATATCGCGCGTTGCCTGGGGAGGTGGTAGGGGCGGGTGTGGGCTAGCTCGACGGCGGCGACATATGCTCGCGGCGGCCGGAGCACTGTATCCCTGGAGACGACGCAGGATGGCCCAATCTACAGGGAAAATGGGGGCGCTCAAAGTGGTGCTCACCAGGGAGCGCCGTGGAGGTCTCGGCGTGTGCAGGGGAGGGCCGGAGGGCGCGAATTTGGGTGGCGGAACGCGCCGTCCGTGGCGGGGAACGGTGGTGATGGCGATGGTTGTGGAGGCTCCCGACGTCAATGGAGCGTCCGGGGTGATGAATGCGTGCGTCGCGCGTCTCCTGGACACGGTGCCAGGACCGGAGATGGCCGGTGGCCGCGTCGGCGTCGATGGCACGCACGGCGGAGCTCGGCTCGCGGTTCTGTAGTGCGGGCGGAAGGGGAGAGATGCGAGGGGGGGGGGGAGATCCAGTGGGTTGGGGGTTAGGATTTCCGCCGAGGGGGGCTCGACCGCTCTTGTAGGCCACCGGGGGTCGTGGATGAGCGCCACGGAGGGGGGCGGGGGGAGGGCTCGCCGGTGGCAGCGGGGATGCTCGCCATGCCCTCCCCTAGGTAGACGACAACGGGATTAGGGGAGGTGGGCTGGGCTGGTGGCCCAGGGGGAAGCAGGGGGGATGGGCTTCTTTGCTTTTTATTCCTTTTATGTATTTTATTTTCTGTTTTCTTTTATGTTTGCATTTTGTTTAGTTTCTTAAGCATTTTTGTAAAACTTGTAACTTGCTCCATTATTTGTATTGCCATATGTAGCAATGCTACAAAAGTTTGGTGATTAAAGAAATTCATTTGAATATTATTGTTTATTTTAATATGGCTTTTTGTGCTATTATGCTACTGTTAATAACTGTTTGCAATATTTAGATATTGCAATAAATGCTCAATGTAGGTTTACCATGGTTCAGTGGTTTTTAGGGATTTTTCAAAAGTGGTTTCATAATTTTTGGACAAAGTTTTATCCATCACTTATTTTTAATATTCATAAAAAGGCATTTTGAGTTCGAGTTGATCCAAGGTGATCAAAGCATGATTAGCCATAGTGATTAGCAATAGTAATCTTCATTATCAAAAGTGTTACTGTTCCATAACACTCGGGGTGTTACAAACCCTAACCCTAGCCGTCCCCTCGCCGCCGCCCTCGCCGCCATGTCTTCCGTCACCTCGGGCGCCTCCTCCAACCCGTTCGGCGAGGCCTACCCGCCCGACGTCAACACCATTCGCAGCCTCAACATCCACGAGCGGGTCCCGAATCATCTCTCCCAGACGGGCTCCTCCTACTACACGTGTAAGACGCACTTCTCCCTCGTGCTCCGGGAGTACCACCTCATCGATCGCGTGGACGGCTCCGTCGACTCCAGCCTCGTCCTCGACTTCCACGACTAGTCCACCATCGACACCATGATCATCCGATGGTTTTTTCTCACCATCTCACCGGACTTGTTTCAGACGGTCGTGCATGACGTCGATGATGCTCACGCCGTGCGGACTAAGATGAACGGGCTCTTCACCGACAATCGCCTTCAGCGTCGCATTATTTTGCAGCAAGAGTTCTTCGGGTGCCACCAGGACAACTCCTCTGTCGACGACTACTATCGCCGCGTCAAGACTCTCGCTGACGAGCTCCGCGATATTGGCGCGAAGATTGATGATGACACCCTTCTCAGCACGCTCACCGCCGGGTTCAACGAGAATTTCAGCAACGCCGCGACGAACCTCTCCCTCATCCCCGAGCCATCCTTCACCAAGTTCGCCGCCTACCTTCGGCTGGAGGAGCGGCGGATGAAGCAGGTGAAGGCGCGAGCCATCCACACCGCCCTTGCCGTCGGCACTACTCGTGGCGGGCCTCCCTCTTCCCCGGTCGCGCCCTCTCGGCCGCGCCACCAGCCCCAGCAGCAGTCGGGCCTGCTTCCCCTGCCGTACGGGCCTCCCACCCCTCCCACGCCTCCGACTCGGTGGCCAGCAGCAGCAGCAGCAGCCGCATCCGCAGCAGATCGCAGGTGCGCCACGTCCACCGCAGCAGCAGCTCCAGGTGCATCCTTCATGGGCCGCCGGCTACAACCCGTGGACCGGTGTTGTTCATGCGTACACCATGCCAGTGCCACGGGCTCCTGCGCCGACTCTTCTAGTGCCGCGTCCGCCGCCCTACTACGGGTACCCACGGCCGCAGCCGAGCGGCGCCTGATGGCTTCTCGCCCCTCGTTGGTTAACTAAAGTGGAAGGTTGAGATGTAGACAACAACAAATTTCCTTCGGTGAAGATACCAAGGTTTGTCTCCAGTAGGACTCCAACAACGACAGGAAGGTGACAACGGCGCCATCAATTAGGCGGTTGACGTGGACTTGCACACACAACAGATAACTTTGCTCCCAACGAGTTCAGAGAGGTTGTCAATCCTTCCGGCCTTGTTGTTTACAAAGGATCAAACGTACGGGATAATAATGATAGTGATAGAAGCGGAAAAGTAAATCAAGCAGGAAATAAATAGTGGGTGTAAACAATATTGGAAATATGGACCGGGATCCCATGATGTTCACTAGTGATGTCTCTCTCCCAAAAGATGATAAAATAGCCATGCGAGGTAAACAAATTACAGCTGGGCAATTGACAGGATTATGTGCGCAAACCAATGGTAACTATGCTATAAAGAAAGGAAGAGGCTCAAAAGCTTGGGCGGTACGCCAAGACAAGTAGACTGAAATCCATCTGCATCTACCTACTAATCATGCACCTTGAGATATCTATCCAGAACATCTCGCTGGTATTAAGTTGCGAATCCCACCCAAAGTGTAAACTCAAAGCAACAGACGACTGCATTAAAGAACTTTGCGTAAAGTAAACAATCCTTGCACCCGCAAGTACAAGCACCGTTGTTTTCTCCCTTGTGGCAACAACACATCCCCTAGACTCATGTTTCTGTCACTCAAGCTAATCATCAGGGGGCATGAACCCACAATCATGCATAACGCTCCCTCTTGGAGTCACTACCTACTACTTGGCCAAATCAATAAACAGCAACGAAGACAATGCAAGAATTACTCAAGAACATAAATATAAAAGAGGATAATCAAATATATTACTCAAACACAATCTGAACATAGTCTCATAATCCATCGGATCCCAGCAAACTCAGCATAGCAACAACAGAAAGATTACATATGTGCCTCGATCATGTAGGGCAGCCCACGAGGTCTAAACCATGAAGAACAAAGAGGGGAGGAGAACATCACATAGCTAATGATCATAGACCCATGGTCCAAGGTGGACTACTCACGGTTCATCCGGGAAGCATCCACGGTGGTGGAGAAGCTCCCGGAGGTGGTTCCTCCCTCCGGCAAGGTGCTGGGAAGAGGGCTCCTGGTGCTCCCGATCTTGGAAGCGCGGCGGCGGAACAAGAATAGATCACGAAAAAGGGTTATGTACCCTAGGGTTTCTCTTCACGAGGAATAAATAGGCAAAGGGGGGCAGCCAGAGGTGGACCAGGGCCCCCAGGCGCCCCCATGGCGCAGCCTAGGGGGTAGCCGCGCCAGGTGGCCTCCTGGGCCACCCCTGGCCCCCCTCTGTCCCCTCTCGGACTCTTCGCGAAGCTTCCTGTACTCTGATTTTTCCTATATTTTCCCGGATTTTTTCTGGAACTTTAAATAATGTGAAAACCTGAAATACAAAATCAGCAGAAAACAGGAACTGGCACTGGGGTGCACTGAGTTAGTAGGTTAGTCCAAATATGATCAAAAGTGTATGGAAGAGCATCAATATCATAGCAATATCACACAAAAGAAGCATGGAGCAATGATGTCTACGCACGTTTCTATTCTTGTAGACTATGTTGGGCCTCCAAGCGCAGAGGTTTGTAGGACAACAACAATTTCCCTCAAGTGGATGACCTAAGGTTTATCGAACTCAGGGAAGTAGAGGTTGAAGATGGTCTCTCTCAAGCAACCCTACAATTAAGATACAAGAAGTCTCTTGTGTCCCCAACACACCTAATACAACTAGGAGTTGTATAGGTGCACTAGTTCGGCGAAGAGATGGTAAAATATGTGTGACACCCCCAAAATCAATCCGTGTACAGTAATCATACACGCAGGGTACACGGCTGAGATTAGGGTGCCACGGTGAGAATATCACAGCACAACACTAAACACAAAAGGATAAACCAATAAGTTACAATACCAGGGATCACGAGGATCCGAATACATAAGTCATACAAGCCATAATATCTGAGTACAGACATAGTTAGTAAAGTTTTGCCTTAAGAAGTCTAGCACAACTGACATCAGAGATACAGATCGAAAAGGCGAGGCCTCCTGCCTGGGATCCACCGAACTACTCCTGGTCGACGGGGAACTCAACGTCGTAGTAGTCGCCTCCGGGGTACTCCCGCTCCTGGGCTCCAACGTCGGCTGCAACGGCCGATCAGGCAAAGAGAAAAAGGGAAATAGAGCAAAGGTGAGTATCTCGCATACCCGTGAGTCTTACGTCCGCTACTAAGCATTATGCATTGTATCAAATGGAAAGGGGAGGCTATATATAGTGGACTGCAAGATAGAAATCAGAATAAGGGTAAGAAGCTAGGCCTAACAAAGACTAGCATCTTCCGACGAGTCTTGCAGCATGAGGAGAGAATAGCCAACGGTTCATATAAAGCATAAAGTAACAATGCAGCAGAAGGTTATGCAACATTGTATAATAGTAAGTTGTAATAATTAACAATGCCTCCGAGATCCCCTCCTCGACATCCCCGCGAGGAAGAAAACCCTGAACCATACAGTTTAATAATAATAGTTTGTAGTGGTAAGATCCAGCTTCAGCATAAAGCGTCCTGTTACCGTGGACACGGCTATTCGAATAGATTAAACTTCCCTGCAGGGGTGCACTTCTGTTACACTACAACGCATGGATCTCCAGGGTGGCGTACACCTTGTTAGGGAATGCCCCACCGAGGCTATCCACAGTCCATCTTTCAAACTCAACAGAGAGGCCATCCGCCGGTCTAAATCCTAAGTACGCAGGGCCTTGGATCCCAGCCCTGACGTACTCCTGCACGGTGCGTGGGTGGTCGGGAAGCCGTAACAAAAACAACACAGCTCGAGCCAAAGAAGACACCGCACTTCCCGACAATCAGCCTGCGGTACTGCTGACGTCTGAAGAGTCCTCGGACGACACCATGAAGCAGAGGAGCCCATAACTCATTATCACACGTCTAGGCAGCGCGTTGTAACAACCCAGTTTTCACAAAAATAAAAAAAAATATTTTCGGTGTGAATTGTTTGATTGTCTGATTTGTTTGCGGTGTTTGCGTTCCCGATTTATCGATCGGCGATTATTTCCCCCCCTCTTATCTCGTATCGGACGGAGACCGACCCTTGCCACCCTGACACTCGACCTTTGCGACACCGGGTTTCACCTGATCACCGTCGCGAAAACCGCACGAGACCAGCCGCAGCCAACGGAACGAAAACCCCATTTAATAATTAAACGGGATATTTTTATAGCGCGCCGGAAAGTGTTTTCGGAACGGTTCCAGCGCGAGGTGAACGCCGTCGGCTCGACGCGCTGATCGTGCAGTTTGAAGTTTTACCCGAATCGGAGGTACTGCGGACCCCCGGCGGTCAGAAACGTGAGTACCGCGCGCGCGAGAGAAAAACCGGGGATGTTTTTGCAAACTACCAGCCATCGGGGTTATATAAAGACCACCACACTCCCACCCCTTTTCTAGGGTTTCCCTAGCCACAAAATTGTAGCCAGCCCCCATTTTTGCCCCAAAATTGCCCCCAAATTGCCCCCAAATACCCCAGTTTTTGAAACCCTAGCCCTACCTCAAATCTGGACCATCAGATCTGAGATCTGATGGCCCAGATGAGCGCCGCGTCACCCCGTGTCTCCACCTACCTCGCTCCACCCCGCGGGCAGCCCGAGCCCTCCACAGCCGCAGCCGCCGCCTCCGGCCAAGGAGCCACCGCCGCACGGCCTCCTCAGGCGAGCTCCTCCTCACCTCTGCCCGCGCCTCTCCTCTGTCTCACCTCCCCGTCCGCCTCTGTCCCGTGCAGGAACGCCGCCGCCATTGGAGGGCACGACCGAGCTCGGCCTCGCTGCGCCATGGCCCCGGCACCTGCTGGCCTCCTCCCGGCCGAGATCCGGCGTCCGGGCCCGCCGCCCAGCTCTCCACCGCGCCGGCTCGCCTCCCTTCTCGCCAGGAGCCCCTTGGAGCCCCGCTCGTCGCCGGCCAGGGCCGCCGTCGCCGGATCCCGCCTGGATCAGGACGGGGACGCCCGAGCGGCCGGCCAGCACCCTCGTGGGCCAGCGCTGTTGGGCCCGGCCCGGCCAGGCTAGCCTCTCCAGCCCAAGGCCAGCAGCCCAGCAAGGCCAAGCCCAGACCGACCCCCCCTCACAGCCGTAGTTGGGCCGGCCCAGTGAGAGGCGCCCCTTTCTTTTTTTTTCCCTGGGTAATTTCCCCTAAGCCTGTTTTTTTCTAAGTCCTTAAAATTCTGCTGCTATTAGCCGTTTTGCGAGTAGGTTAACGAGTGATCCGTAGCTTCGTTGAACGTGCCCCCAAAACAAAAAATGCTTAGAATTGCGTGTACTTTAATCCATCTTTTGTGAGAATTTGCATTTGAGGTCATCTTGATTGTGTAATTGTGTGCTAAACAGGGCCACTGGTCGTTAATTGCAAACTGTTGATTAACTGCTGCTGAAACTGTTGCTTCATTGAAACTTCGGGCGACGGTTGCTTCGCAACCGTACGTCGGAATTGTTTGATTCCTTTTGCGTTGCGTTAAGCATTGTTTCTACTTCAGTTTCATGCATTCACATGCCATAATTGCTTGCTGCATCATGATTGTATCTTGCTCCAAAGTAGCTACCCTGCTGTTTATATTTTGTTGCAACTTCGGTCGACGAGTGTGTCGCGACCGTTTATCGGAATTGAGTGATTCCAATTGCATATTGTTAAGCATCATGTATACTTCCATTATATGTATTGTATTGCCATGATATGCTTTCTGGTCATATAGATATTGAGCTCCAAAGTTTCTATGCTGCTGTTTTTGACAGCCGCCTCTGTTTTTCTCTAAGTCTGTTACTTTGCGATGCCATGTTGTTTGCTTAATATCTTTTGATCCATGATGCCTATTTGCATGATTCTTTTTGCCATGCCTTCGCTGTCATGTATAATTTAGTTTCATATCATTTGTGAGCATGTTTGCATTGATTGTCCTGTTTATGCATTGCTCTAAAGTGTGCTTCGTGATGTTGGCAGATTGTGCCCGTAACTTGTTTTGCTTATATCTTTTTAACCGTAACTCCGTTTGGAGTGTGCCTTATATGTAACTTGGTTAGTTTTTCGTATTATTTGTGTTTATGCTATTGTTTGCTGTTTTTAACCAACCTAAAATATGGTTTAGGACAGAAAAATACCAAATGTTTTAATCATTGTGCGGCACTTAGTGTTATGCCATGTTTAGGTTGTGCCTCACTTAAATTGACTAACATAGATAGTTTACTTTGTGCTTCACCTCTTGACATGTTTGTGTGCTATGACATGCTTGCTTGAGTTGCCATGTTAATAACCGTTGGTTGATCACCTGTAGCTAAGCAACTTGAACCACCATAAATGTGCGGTATCGTCGTGTGTGACGAGTACTCCACTTAACCTGTTAGTAACCGCTCTCGACGGTAGGTGCGATGTCTCGTGTTGCCTTATTGTTGATGCTTTCTCGTGTTTGCTTCGTAGTAATAGATGCTTGCTCGTTGATTGTTTTGCAGTGTTTATCGTCTTGTGTGCTTCCACGGGTACCTCTCGGAGACGTTGCGAGCGTGCGATCGACTACTCCTTCGGAATCCGACTTATCAACAGGAAAGGACTATACATTACTTATGATCCATTCTATGTCAACCAGCGGTTTGCATGCTAGTATAGGTTAGGTTCGATGTTTGATCCTACCACATGATTACAACCTCTTTCAAACCGATACAGCCATGTCCCTTCCCAGCAAACCTTGTACTGCTATGTTACTATTGCTCGTTGCTCAGCCCCTGCTTAGTATGCATGCTTAGGATGCTACGATGTTACCCTGTTACTCCTTGGTTTTGGGATATCACATTATTATATTGTTGTTGATGATATGATTATTATAATGTTGACTATATTCGACGACGGATGGAAGGTCTAGGCTATCCCGCCCCGATGCTTTGTTCCATTCGAGTCACCTAGGATCTGATTTCCGGGTATTGGTTTTAAGACTGAGCGTGCCTAATCGCGTGTGGGATTTTATGGGGTCCCCTCTTCTTACCTACCTAGCTTCAAACATTTCTAGAGGTGGCCCAAGCTGATTTACCATTTGAAACCGTGTGTGTGCTAGTCAGCTGCCAGTAGTTTTCAAACAACTCGGGTCAACGGAGACTTAGTTCCTCTGTTGGTACACACTTGGTGAGCTAGGGGTCCCTTGATGTCAGGTGTGATTTCCTGACCTTAGCCTTACGGAAGAGTCCGATCCGAGAGCGTGGCCAGCTTTTGGATTGGGTGTCAACTCCCCGGGGGCCACACGGATTTGTGCGTTGTTAGTTAGAGGGACCTGTCGTTTCAGATCTCTTGGAACTAAATCATAAAATGGTTGCCTATGATGGTTAGCAACTGAGAGAGATGGGCGAGCATGCGACGCCTCGTAATGGGCAGTTGGTACACCGCTGCAGGGTTAAATCTTTTCGAGAAGCCGTGTCCACGGTTATGGACGACTTGAGACCTACTCCTTGTTCATAGACAACAACAGTTGAGATAATCTTAATATAACTTAATCAACGTGTGTGTGCCTTGACTGCTTCTTCTTCGTCGGGATGCGAAGAGGAGGACAAGGATAGGATAGGTGTTATGTTTGCGTAAGTAGTTGATAGCAAGACTTGTTGGAGGCGATTCCTCATCGAATTCTTGGCTTCTTATCTTACTCTCTAGATCGTTAGCCACTTCATAAATGTTAGTGCGACTGCAACCTCACCACTTACCCCATCCTTACCGTAAACTACTAGTTGTCCTAGAATGACGAGTGATGAAGTCCTTGCTGGGTCAGATGACCACTACAGTTGGATGTTGAGTACCTCTGTACTCATGATACTACCCCCAAAATCTTTTCAGGGTTCTTGATCGACAACAGGTACGGTGATCAACGTTTCATGTGGAGACTCGACGACAACTAGTTAGGCGGATCCTGGCGGAGGGCCTGGACCCGTGTGGTTATGGGGATCAATGTTTTTCTCTTTGCCACTAGGCATTTGCTTGTAGTCTGTACTCAGACATGTATCTTCCGCTGTTGTATTGTATTAAGGCAGTTGTATGCCGATTGTATGAGATGTTGTATCCTTGTATCGGTAATGTTGTGATATCATGTTGGAAATCCGGGGCATATGGCTTTGTCATATGTCGCGGTGGGACCGATATGTGCTTCGTCCCCGGATCTGGGTGGAAACACCTAGATCTGGAACAGTACCGCATATCGGGCCTTACACGCGTACAAGCCAAAAGGCTACTCAAGTCATCCGCCGAACCATTAGTCATTTTATTAACTTGCGGGACAACTGTTATCGTTGCCTCGACTTAACTGACCCGTGGACAATGACAACAGCCAGGACCACCAGTACATCGGTGCCTGCCCTGTCGTCCCACCAAGTCTCTGCGGTTACCAACAAGGTGAACCGTCTCCTTACCTTGTCTCGTGTGTGCTCCTGGAGGAGCTCGACTTTTGTAGTTTGGTAACTCTCGCGGCCAACGATCAGGGGCCAAGCACACCGGTACACTGGTCGTACCCTCCATGTCGTCCCGTCGCAATACCTCTTGCGGGTACCGTTGGGTCGCCCGACTTCTTACCTGAAGGACAACCGTGGCTCAGGTACCTAGAGCGGCTATACAGAGTCAGCAACGAGTGGAGTACAAGGATTACTCCTTGATAGCTCACACTTGATGGTGGCTCGGCAGAGCCGAGGTAGGGGCCTGAGGCGGTGTCTGCATTGTACCGTACCTGTGCAGTTGTAATAAGTTATATCCGCGTCACTCCCCAGAGTGATCACGGCCCACTATCTAATCCTAGCTAACAATGCGCAGGGCTCACTGCTGAATATTATATTTATATATAAGACTGCATAGGACATATGAAAAAGGTAAATCAAGGGGCGACAAAAACAGGCTATGCAATTGAATAGGATTGTAATCGTAGCAGCAGCAGTAACAATGCCTAGTGCAAGAAAAGTACGGAAAGATAGGCGATATATGGGGAAGAGAATGGCTCTGCTTGTCTGGAAGCTCGACTGTCGGGGTACGGTCGTCGACGACGTAGTCGTACTCGGCAGCGGTATAGTCAACAACAGTCTCGGGGTCTACCGGACAATCTTATGCATGATATACAAACATATGCATGACATGACAGATGAAATGTTTACGGGGTTCTAACGCAGTGCAATGTGTGATGCTCGGAGCGGAAAATCATCCGGGGATGAACTGCCAGCTCCGGGTGATTACCGGACAGGGTGTCCGGAGGGGGGAGATATCATGCCGGAGGTGACGTGGACATCCGACACATGTGTGGTTGGTGTATCTGGGTTAGTTGATCTATTCCGAACAACTTTCGTGTTCGAAATAAATTCATCTGGGTACTTTAGCAGTACCGGACAATTTATCCGACAGACGGTCCGGAGGGGGACGGTTCGATGTTCGTTGTGTTAGAGGGGTGTGGTAGACATACAGATAGCGTATTCGAATTCGTTATATTTTACTGATCAATTTTGATGTATAAAGTTTTTTAATCTGAATTACGGTGTAAAATATATTAAATTTTAAAGTTTTAAATCAATTTAAATGATTTTCTGAATTACTTTTATTATTTAATTAATAACATTATCCAAATCAGTAAACCTAACCAGTGGGTCCCACTGGTCAGCCTCTGGTTATTTAATTAATTGCTTAGTTTATGTAAATAGTGGGTGGACCCACATGTCATAGGAACAAATTATAATTAACTAGCTTAATTAAACTTAAATGGGCTGGGCCCACATGTAAGTGTCAACAGGGGGTTATTGTTTTATGATTTTTAACTAACAAGTTAATTAGGGGACCGGGCCCCACATGTAAGTGTAATAGAGAATTATCTCTTTTTAATTATATTTTCTTAACAGAAGGGGGGTTATTTCTAATCTTTTTTTTATTGGATGATTAAGGGAGGTGGGGGCCCCTGTCAGTGGGTAACCCCACTGTTAACCGGGAGTTCCCCGCTGCCCATGGCGCGCCCGCACGGGAGGCCATCGGCGGGGAGTCGTGGCTCGGCAGGGGGGAGGGGGTGTGGCGCAGAGGCCATGGTTGGGGGGCTGCCGGAGCTAGGCGAGCGGCGGCGGAAGGAGGGGGGGGGGGTCCAGCCGGCGGCCTCGGGCCAGAGGGGAACGGCGGCAAGGGCGTGGGCGCGAGGGGAGCATGGGGGAGGGGGCTCACAGGGACGCGTCGCAGGGGAGGGGCGACGTTGCTCGGGGGAGTCCGTCGAGGTGGCGAGCCGGAGCTGCAGCGAGCTGGTGGGCGGTCGCGGCGACGCTGCTCCTCTGGAGCTCCTGCGCGGGGCGAACGAGAACCGGGACGAGGGGAGGGGTGGCGCGGCGCGAGTGGGTGGGGGAACAAGGGGGTGGCTAGGGCTCCTCCATGGCCGAGGGGAGCCTTATAGGCGCCGCCGGCGCCGTGGATGGCCGCCACGGTAGCCATGGCCATGGCGATGTGCGCCACGGGGGTGGGGGGGACGAACAGTGGGGGAGATGACGGTTTGGTGGGGTGGGCCGGGCTGGTATGTCCCAGGGTTGGGGATGGGAATTGGGCCATAGCCCCGGGGGTTAGGTTAGATAGGTTTTTATTTTTATTTTCTTTTTCCTTTCTGATATTTCTGTTGGCATTTATTTTGATCACTTTGGCATTTTTGTAAAATGTTTAATGGGGTCCATAATTAATGTTGCAACTTAGGTCCGTGCCAAAAAAAGTTGGGTGGCAGAATAAATTCATTTAATATTTGATTTAAATATTAAATGGTTTATTTAGGGTTTTTGGCCACTGTTGATAATTGTTTGAATTATTTTAGAGATTAATAAAATCCCCAAATTGTTGTGACATGCTCCACTGAATATTAGTGATTTAATACAAGTGGAAGCGCCATTGTTGGACAAGGTTTTATTGTCACCTTGTTTTTAATATTGCACCAAAGGCATTCCAAGATTTGATCTGATTTCAAATGAAAGGGGTTGGACATTTGTTATTGACCAATGATGATCAAGGCCCATGGTTCACATTGCTTTTCAAAATAACAAAGGGGAATTCGAATTTGAATTTGGACTGAACCAAGTTTATCAAAGCGAAGTTTTGGAACAGTAATGATCAACAGTAACCCTGATTACTGTTTACTGACAGTGAGAGTGTTACAAATCTCCCCCACTACAAGAATTCTCGTCCCGAGAATCTAAGCGGTAGAGGGAAAAAGATCGGGGTATTCTTCACGAAGACGATCTTCGTGTTCCCAAGTGGCTTCATCTTCAGAATGATTCGACCACTGTACCTTGAGGAACTTGACGGTCTTGTTGCGGGTCTTGCGTTCAGACTGATCGAGAATGCGGCTCGGATGTTCTTGATAATTCAAGTCGTGTTTCAGCTCGATCATATCATGTTCCACTTCGCGGATAGGGTCCTTGAAGCAGCAACGGAGTTGCGACACGTGGAAGACATCGTGGACTTGGGAGAGGTTCGGCGGCAGTTCCAACCGGTATGCCACTGGTCCACTCCTGGAAAGGATACGGAACGGGCCAATGTAGCGAGGAGCTAACTTGCCTTTGATCCCGAAGCGGTGAGTGCCTCGCATGGGAGTGACACGGAGGTACGCGTATTCGTCAGGCTAATAGACCATTTCCTTGTGCTTGCGGTCATAGATGCTTTTCTGGCGGGACTGAGCGGCTTTCAGATGTTCACGGATAACGCGAACCTGATCTTCAGCATGCTGTATAATGTCCGGACTAACGAGAGTTCGTTCCCCAGTTTCTGACCAATTCAGAGGGGTTCGACACTTACGTCCATAAAGAACTTCAAAGGGTGCCATCTTCAGACTAGCCTGATAGCTATTGTTGTACGAGAATTCAGCAAACGGAAGATATTCCTCCCATTTCTTGCTGAAGGAGATGACACAAGCCCGGAGCATATCTTCAAGCACTTGATTGACTCGTTCAACTTGGCCTTGCGACTGGGGGTGATAAGCGGTGCTGAAATTCAGGTGAGTGCCCATAGCTCCTTGGAAACTATCCCAAAATCTTGAGGTGAAAATGCTGCCTCGGTCCGAACTGATCTCCAACGGAATACCGTGGAGCGACACGATTCTAGAAACATACAAGTCTACTAACTGACTAGCAGAGATCGTCTCCTTGACTGGAAGAAAGTGGGCAACCTTGGAGAAGCGGTCGATGACGACAAAGATAGCATCGTGGCCTTTCTGCGATCTGGGAAAACCAGTGACGAAGTCCATCTCGATCTTGTCCCACTTCCATTCAGGAATAGAAAGTGGTTGCAGAGTTCCAGCAGGTCTTTGATGTTCTGCTTTCACGCGACGGCAAACGTCACACTCATCAACATATCGAGCGATGTCTTTCTTCATGTTAGACCACCAGTACCGCTGACGAAGGTCTTGGTACATCTTGGTACTACCAGGGTGAATCGACAAAGGAGTATCATGAGATTCTTTCATGACGCGCGGGGTCAAGTTTTATTGGGCTTACTCCTAGGGACCACTAAACGATTCTTGAAATACAACGTTCCATCTTCAGCAACAGTGAAGCATGATGGCTTTCCTCTAGCGATATACTTCTTGATCTTCTCGACATCAGAGTCACAGGTTTGTATCCACTTGATGGTGCTGTCGAGGTCCGACTCAACAACAAGGTTATTCACATATCCCTGTGGAACAATCTCAAGATTCAGCTTGCGTAGCTCTTCATACAGAAGTGGCTGTTGTACTTCAACTTCAAGTTCGCTACAGTAGGCTTTGCGACTCAAGGCATCGGCCATCACATTAGCTTTGCCAGGGGTGTAATGAATATCCATGTTGAAATCGGCTATTGTCTCGAGCCATCTTTGTTGCGGAGATTCAGATCTGGCTGAGTAAACAGGTACTTCAGGCTTTGGTGGTCGGTGTACATCTCGCAACGATTACCGACGAGGTAATGTCGCCACAGCTTCAATGCATAAATCACCACCGCCAATTCGAGATCATGTGTTGGATAGTTTTCTTCGTGAGCACACAACTGGAGAGAGCCATAAGCAATCACTTTGCACTCTTGCATTAGGACACAGCCTAATCCTTGACGAGATGCGTCGCAATATATCACGAAGTCCTTCCGGGTATCAGGGGGAGCAAGTACCGAGGGAGAAGTGAGCTTGTCCTTGAGAGTTTGGAAACTTTCCTGACATTTATCAGTCCACTCAAACTTGACACCCTTGTGAAGCAGATTGGTCAGAGGCTTGGCAATCTTGGAGAAGTTCTCGACGAAACGGCGGCAATAACTGGCGAGTCCGAGGAAACTTCTGACTTGCTTGACAGTCTTGGGGGGAGTCCAATCCAGGATAGCCTGAATACGTTATGGGTTGACGGAAATGCCATCCTTGGAAATCACGTGACCAAGGTAGGTTACTTCGGGAAGCCAGAACTCACACTTAGAATACTTAGCATAGAGTTTGTGTTCTCGAAGCTTTTCCAGTATAAGGCGAAGATGTTCAGCATGCTCTTCTTCATTCTTGGAGTATATTAAGATATCATCGAGATAAACCACGACAAACTTGTCGATATATTCCATGAATATATAGTTCATCAACCGGGAGAAAGTGGCTGGGGCATTGGTTAGGCCAAAGGACATGATAGTGTACTCGTATGAACCATAGCGAGTTATGAAGGCGGTCTTCGGAATGTCCTCTTCACGGACCCCGGTCTGATGGTAACCCAACCTCAAGTCGAGTTTCGAGAACACCGTAGATCCAGCGAGTTGATCATACAGATCGTTGATCCGAGGAAGTGGGTACTTGTTCTGTATTGTTGCCTGGTTGATAGGTCAGTAATCTTGGACTAAACGTTTCGTGCCATCAATCTTCTTGACAAAGAGCGAAGGTGCTCCCCAAGAAGAGGAACTGGGGTGAATGAATCCTTTCTGAAGTGCCTTGTCGATTTCCTCCTTAAGTTCAAGGAGTTCATGTGGCGGCATCTTGTAAGGACGCTTGGCAATAGGAACAGTTCCTGGCTTCAAGTTGATGACGAATTCCACCTCTCTGGTTGGGGGGTATTCCCGGCAGTTCCTCTGGGAAGACGTCGGGAAAATCACGAACGACCGGAACGTTCTCAATTACTTCCAGGGGTGAGACATTCAAAGCATTCATCATAAATATCCGCGTTTCAGCATCACGGGTAATTCGGGTGGTGTGGTTAACAATCTCGCCGGATGGGTGAAAAAGTTGGACAGAACTGGTGCCACAATACAGTGCGGCATCGTGAACTTTCAACCAATCCATTCCCAGAATGAGGTCTATGGTGGCGGTTTTCAGGATGATGGGGGACACAAGGAATATAATCCCTTCGACATCAATGGTGACATCGTGTACCATCATGGAGGTTTGGCAACGGCCTCTAGGGGTGCGAACAATCATCGGTGGGTTCATCTTCTCAAACGTAATGTTACGCGATAATGCAAATGCTTCCGACATGAATGAATGCGATGCGCCTGAATCAAATAAAACAGTAGCAGGTGCGGAATTAACGAGAAGGGTACCCATCACGGTAACGGGTTGTTCCTGAGCTTCTTCAACATTAATGTTGTAAGAATGTCCACGAGCATGAGCAGCAGACCCAGTGTTATAGTTGGGGGTCCTGTTGTTGCCACGACCATTTCCGCGACCAGCAGGGTGAACTACCAGTTGCTTCTGTTTCTGGGGACACTCTAGAAAAATGACCAGGCTGGCGGCACGTGAAGCACAATCCATCCTGAGGACGAAGGGGTGCAGCATTGGGTGGTGGAGGCAGAGCTCTTGGCATTTGCGGTGGCGGAGGCAGACGGGGTGCAGCATAAGACGACCTCGGAGTAGGGGCAGGTGAATGGGTCACACTGTGAGGGAGCCAGATGCGACGCTTCTGAGTTGCGCCCGAAGATGAGCCAACATCACGATAGCGTTTCTGCGTGTCCTTGAACTCCATCTGGGCAGTCTCGACGGTGATAGCCTTGTTCACCATGGTGGCGAAGTTGGCAAAATCATGAACGGCAAGAGCGAGCCTGAGGTCTGCATTGAGTCCACGACGGAACTTCTGCTGTCTACGAGCATCAGTGGTGATCTATTATTCTGCATAGCGAGAGAGGTTGAGGAACTCACGCTGATAGGCTTCAACAGTCATGTTGCCCTGAGTGAGGTTGCAGAATTCTTTCTGCTTGCGATCCATGATCCCCTGAGGAATGTAGCGGGCGCGAAAGGCAGACTGAAATTCATCCTAGGTGATGACTTCTCCAACTGGCAGTGAACGCTTGTGGGTGCTCCACCACTGAGCAGCGGCGCCTTTCAGATGATAAGATGCAAAGTTCACATAGTCTGCTGGATCGACATTAGCAGACTCCAGCTCGTGAGTGATGTCGCGAAGCCAGTCATCGACATCCAACGACTGAACAGTGTTGCAGAACATAGTGGGGTTGAGGCGGGTGAAGTCGTGCAGAGTCACGGTGGCCTGCTGATGGTGGTGCCCATTCTGATTCGTCTGGGGGAACTGAGCCATGAAATTCTGCATGAACTGACGGTTCAGCTCGAACTGCTGCATCATCGCAGCCATGTAATCCGGCGGCGGAGGTGGTTCGTTTGCACCACGACCACGAGCACGACCACCACGACCAGCCATCCTGCTAGAATTTAACAGGGGTATTTCAGCGATGAAAATTTAACGAGATACCAGAATCAAGCCTGAAGTAAAGCGACAACGAAGAGGGGGCACGGATATATAGGAGTAGTCATATAAGACATACACATTTACACACGGAGTCAATCGAAAATCGGGCAGCGTAGCATCGTAGAAATTAAGGAAAAACGACTCACTAGGCGGCGCGCAGACCGCGGTAAGGATTACACGACGCGACATAGATTCCACTATGTCAATCACGCCGCAAGAAAACTGTTGGCCACAGGAGTTAATGCCAGAGGACGCGTAACCTGCCCAGAATGAGAATGGGATCCGCGGTCCGGGACCTGGGGTAGAACTCCTGCGACACGACTCAATCAATGGGGTAGCACCAAAATGCTAGATGGAATCAACATAACGTGATCCTAATGTCAGAGTTTGTAAAACTTACCAGCAAGGATAAGAGAGCAGAGTCCCAGAGATAGGTACGGAGAAAAGGATCCTAATACCATAGATATCACACGTAGTGACATCGATGTGGGCCCGTAAGCCAAATATTAAGTTAGCAAAATAGTTTTTCAAAGTCTAGACTCAACTTCGACCAAGTAGTGGTGGGGTGGCTTCCTACAGGTAGCCGGCTCTGATACCAACTTGTGACGCCCCCAAAATCAATCCGTGTACAGTAATCATACACGCAGGGTACACAACTGAGATTAGGGTGCCACGGTGAGAATATCACAGCACAACACTAAACACAAAAGGATAAACCAATAATTTACAATACCAGGGATCACGAGGATCCGAATACATAAGTCATACAAGCCATAATATCTGAGTACAGACATAGTGAGTCAAGTTTTGCCTTAAAAAGGCTAGCACAAATGACATCAGAGATACAGATCGAAAAGGCGAGGCCTCCTGCCTGGGATCCACCGAACTACTCCTGGTCGACGGGGAACTCAACGTCGTAGTAGTCGCCTCCGGGGTACTCCTGCTCCTGGGCTCCAACGTCAGCTGCAGCGGCCGATCAGGCAAAGCAAAAAAGGGAAATAGAGCAAAGGTGAGTATCTAGCATACCCGCGAGTCTTACGTCCACTACTAAGCATTATGCATTGTATCAAATGGAAAGGGGAGGCAATATATAGTGGACTGCAAGATAGAAATCAGAATAAGGGTAAGAAGCTAGGCCTAACGAAGACTAGCATCTTCCGACGAGTCTTGCAGCATGAGGAGAGAATAGCCAACAGTTCATATAAAGCATAAAGTAACAATGCAGCCGAAGTTGCTGCAGCATTGTATAATAGTAAGTTGTAATAATTAACAATGCCTCCGAGATCCCCTCCTCGACATCCCCGCGAGGAAGAAAACCCGGAACCATACAATTTAATAATAATAGTTTGTAGTGGTAAGATCCAGCTTCAGCATAAAGCGTCCTGTTACCGTGGACACGGCTATTCGAATAGATTAAACTTCCCTGCAGGGGTGCACTTCTGTTACACTACAACGCACGGATCTCCAGGGTGGCGTACACCTTGTTAGGGAATGCCCACCGAGGCTATCCGACACTCCACAGCCCATCTTTCAAACTCAACAGAGAGGTCATCCGCCGGTCTAAATCCTAAGTACGCAGGGCCTTGGACCCCAACCCTGACGTACTCCTGCACGGTGCGTGGGTGGCCAGGAAGCCGTAACAAAAACAACACAGCTCGAGCCAAAGAAGACACCACACTTCCCGGCAATCAGCCCGCGGTACTGCTGACGTCTGAAGAGTCCTCGGACGACACCATGAAGCAGAGGAGCCCATAACTCATTATCCCACTTGTAGGCAGCGCGTACAAGCCAAAAGGCTACTCAAGTCATCCGCCGAACCATTAATCATTTTATTAACTTGCGGGACAACCGTTATCGTTGCCTCGACTTAACTGACCCGTGGACAACGACAACAGCCAGGACCACCAGTACATCGGTGCCTGCCTTGTCGTCCCACCAAGTCTCTGCGGTTACAACCAAGGTGAACTGTCTCCTTACCTTGTCTCGCGTGTGCTCCTGGAGGAGCTCGACTTTCGTATTTTGGTAACTCTCGCGGCCAACGATCAGGGTCTAAGCACACCGGTACACTGGTCGTACCCTCCCTGATGTCCCGTCGCAATACCTCTCGCGGGTACCGTTGGGTCGCCCGACTTCTTACCTGAAGGACAACCGTGGCTCAGGTACCTAGAGCGGCTAACAGAGTCAGCAAAGAGTGGAGTACAAGGATTACTCCTTGATAGCTGACACTTGATGGTGGCTCGGCAGAGCCGAGGTAGGGGCCTGAGGTGGTGTCTGCATTGTATCGTACCTGTGCAGTTGTAATAAGTTGTATCCGCGTCACTCCCCAGAGTGATCACGGCCCGCTATCTAATCCTAGCTAACAATGCGCAGGGCTCACTGCTGAATAATATATTTATATATAAGGCTGCATAGGACATATGAAAAAGGTACATCAAGGGGCGACAAAAATAGGCTATGCAATTGAATAGGATTGTAATCGTAGCAGCAGCAGTAACAATGCCTAGTGCAAGAAAAGTACGGAAAGATAGGCGATATCTGGGGAAGAGAATGGCTCTGCTTGCCTGGAAGCTCGACTGTCGGGGTACGATCGTCGACGACGTAGTCGTACTCGGCAGCGGTGTAGTCAACAGCAGTCTCGGGTTCTACCGGAGATTAAGGGGGGAGGAAATAGTAAATACACAACAATAATATACAAATGTATGTATGACATGACAGATGAAATTTTTACGGGGTTCTAACGCAGTGCAATGTGTGATGCTCGGAGCGGAAAATCATCCGGGGATGAACTGTCAGCTCCGGGTGATTACCGGACAAGGTGTCCAGAGGGGGGAGATATCATGCCGGAGGTGACGTGGACATCCGGCACATGTGTGGTTGGTGTATCCGGGTTAGTTGATCTATTCCGAACAACTTTCGCGTTCGAAATAAATTCATCCGGGTACTTTAGCAGTACCGGACGATTTATCCGACAGACAGTCCGGAGGGGGATGGTTCGATGTTCGTTGTGTTAGAGGGGTGTGGTAGACATACGGATAGCGTATTCGTATTCGTTATATTTTTCTGATCAATTTTGATGTATAAAGTTTTTTAATTTGAATTACGGTTTAAAAGATATTGAATTTTAAAGTTTTAAATCAATTTAAATAATTTTCTGAATTACTTTTATTATTTAATTAACAACATTATCCAAAACAGTAAACCTGACCAGTGGGTCCCACTCGTTAGCCTCTGGTTATTTAATTAATTGCTTAGTTTATTTAAATAGTGGGTGGACCCACATGTCATAGGAACAGATTATAATTAACTAGCTTAATTAAACTTAAATGGGCTGGGCCCACATGTAAGTGTCAGCAGGGGGTTATTGTTTTATGATTTTTAACTAACAAGTTAATTAGGGGACTGGGCCCCACATGTTGGTGCAATAGAGGGTTATCTCTTTTTAATTATATTTTCTTAACAGAAGGGGGGTTATTTCTAATCTTTTTTTATTGGATGATTAAGGGGGGTGGGGGACCCTGTCAGTGGGTAACCCCACTTTTAACCGGGAGTGCCCCGCTGCCCATGGCGCGCCCGCACGGGAGGCCACCGACGGGGAGCCGTGGCTCGGCAGGGGGGAGGGGGTGTGGCGCAGAGGCCGTGGTTGGGGGGCTTCCGGAGCTAGGCGAGCTGCGGCGGAAGGAGGGGGGGTCCAGCCGGCGGCCTCGGGCCAGAGGGAACGGCGGCGAGGGCGTGGGCGCGAGGGGAGGATGGGGGAGGGGCTCACAGGGATGCGGCGCATGGGAGGGGCGGCGTGGCTCGGGGGAGTCCGTCGAGGTGGCGAGCCAGAGCTGCAGCGAGCTGGGGGGCGGTCGCGGCGACGCTGCTCCTTTGGAGCTCCTGCGCGGGGCGAACGGGAACCGGGACGAGGGGAGGGGTGGCGCGGCGCGAGTGGGGGGGGGAACAAGGGGGCGGCTGGGCTCCTCCATGGCCGAGGGGAGCCTTATAGGCGCCGCCGGCGCCGTGGATGGCCGCCACGGTAGCCATGGCCATGGCGATGTGCGCCACGGGGGTGTGGGGGGACGAACAGTGGGGGAGATGACGGTTTGGTGGGGTGGGCCGGCTGGTATGGCCCAGGGGGTGGGGATGGGAATTGGGCCATTGCCTCGGGGGTTAGGTTAGATAGGTTTTTATTTTTATTTTCTTTTTGTTTTCTGATATTTCTGTTGGCATTTATTTTGATCACTTTGGCATTTTTGTAAAATGTTTAATGGGGTCCATAATTAATGTTGCAACTTAGGTCAGTGCCACAAAAAGTTGGGTGGCAGAATAAATTCATTTAATATTTGATTTAAATATTAAATGGTTTATTTAGGGTTTTTTGCCACTGTTGATAATTGTTTGAATTATTTTAGAGATTAATAAAATCCCCAAATTGTTGTGACATGCTCCACTGAATATTAGTGATTTAATTCAAGTGGAAGCACCATTGTTGGACAAGGTTTTATTGTCACCTTGTTTTTAATATTGCACCAAAGGCATTCCAAGATTTGATCTGATTTCAAATGAAATGGGTTGGACATTTGCTATTGACCAATGATGATCAAGGCTCATGGTTCACATTGCTTTTGAAAATAACAAAGGGGAATTTGAATTTGAATTTGAACTGAACCAAGTTTATCAAAGCGATGTTTTGGAAAAGTAATGATCAACAGTAACCCTGATTACTGTTTACTGACAGTGAGAGTGTTACAATATGGGTGATAGGTGTGGCAAAACGAAATAATATAAATCTGTAATAGAAAGTGCAGCAATGAAACAAGTGGTAAACGTGAGCACAAATGGTATTGCAATGGTGGAAACAAGTCCTAGGCTTCATACTTTCACTAGTGGCAACTCCCAACAACATTAACATAGTCTAATCACATGATATTCCCCATAAAACACACAATGGAGATGTACTCGGAGGTCATTCCTTTGTGGTCAAGAGAGGACGAGAATTGTGTAGGGCTACAAAAGCACACCTCAGAGTTCGTAGTTCTCATCTATGGATTTCCCAATGTCACCGCGGCCATCCAAAGAGAGTACCACAATCACCACAACATATCTAAAGGATAGTCAAAGACAAGCACCAAGAGACTCTCAATCTTCAATCCACACACAAAAGAGGAAATCACTCATGAAAATATTCTCATGAACTTCATGAAGAGGATAAAACTTGGAGTAAAAGAGAGACCGGATCTCTTCCCAATCCCGTAGGTGAGAATCATCTAGGAGCCTTTACCATTCCAATGCTTTTCATTTCAGTGACAAGGCAAATAATTTCTTCATGACTTCACCTCTTGTCAAACCTGAAATCTTAAACAACTCACAAAGTTCTGTAAGTTTCAACAAATGAATACTAGGATTGACTGTCCATCATAATAATCATTCCTAATTATTTCAATTATCCCAAGTGGTATTTGGAACTGGATACATTCAGTAGGTGGAGGAGACTTCTCTACCACGGGTGTGGTAAAGCGGCCTTCCCCAAGCAACAAGCTAAGAGTGCGGTTTTCCATAAACATAACTAGTGAAAATAAAAAAAGAAACGAAAAGATTTAATTGCAAGATCTAAAGATATACCTTCAAACACTTACTTCCCCGGCAACGGCGCCAGAAATAGCTTGATATCTACGCACACTTCTATTCTTGTAGACTATGTTGGGCCTCCAAGCGCAGAAGTTTGTAGGACATCAGAAATTTCCCTCAAGTGGATGACCTAAGGTTTATCGAACTCAGGGAAGTAGAGGTTGAAGATGGTCTCTCTCAAGCAACCCTGCAATTAAGATACAAGAAGTCTCTTGTGTCCCCAACACACCTAATACAACAAGGAGTTGCATAGGTGCACTAGTTCGGCGAAGAGATGGTAGAATATGGGTGATAGGTGTGGAAAAACGAAATAATATAAATCTGTAATAAAAAGTGCAGCAATGAAACAAGTGGTAAACGTGAGCACAAACGGTATTACAATGGTGGAAACAAGGCCTAGGCTTCATACTTTCACTAGTGGAAACTCCCAACAACATTAACATAGTCTAATCACATGATATTCCCCATAAAACATGCAATGGAGACGTACTCGGAGGTCATTCCTCTGTGGTCAAGAGAGGACGAGAATTGTGTAGGGCTACAAAAGCACACCTCAGAGTTCGTAGTTCTCATCTATTGATTTCCCAATGTCACCGCGGCCATCCAAAGAGAGTACCACAATCACCACAACATATCTAAAGGATAGTCAAAGACAAGCACCAAGAGACTCTCAATCATCAATCCACACACATAAGAGGAAATCAGTCATGAAAATATTCTTCTAACCCATGTCCAGTAGACCGCTGTCACCATGGTCTCGGGGATTATACTAGATAAGATCAAGTGAGTACATCAATCCAATACATAGAAGAAGGGGAAACATCATGGGATCATCCTAGATTAACATAGCCTATGATCACAATGAAGATCACATCATGGGAGAGAGAGAAGACCACATAGCTACTGGTAGAAACCTCAGCCCCGAGGAGGAACTACTCCCGCATCATGGAGGGAGGAAGCAACGTCGATGGAGATGAATCCGTAGGCACTTCCCCGTCCCGGCAGGGTGCCGGCACAGGAATTCTGGTCCCCCGAAGCTTGTCGGCGATGGCGGCGGAGATCGGAATTGCTTCTGGAGAAAAGGGGTCTGGAATCAGGGTTTTCGCGACGGGAGAATAAATAGGAGCCAAAGGGGGGCACCAGGGGGGGCACCAGTCGCCTAGGTGGCCTCCCGGCGCGGCCAATCCCTGGGCCGTGCCCACTGGCCGCCTAGGCACCAGGTGGGCCCCCTCTGGCCCTTCTTCGGTGAATCCGGAAGCTTCCGGAACGCTGATTTTTTATCTGATTTTTCCCGATTTTTTTGGAGTACTTTTAATATGGGGGAAACCTGAAATAGAAAAACAGCAGAAAAGAGGAACTGGCACTGGGGTGCACTGAGTTAATAGGTTAGTCACAATATTATCAAAAGTGTATGAAAGTGTATCAATATCATAGCAATATCACACAAAACAAGCATGGAGCAAACAGAAATTATAGATACGTTTTGGACGTATCAACATCCCCAAGCTTAATTCCTGCTCGTCCTTGAGTAGGTAAATGATAACAAACATAATTTCTGCGGTGACATGCTGATACGTCCAAAAAGCATCACTATTTTATATTGTGATTTCACCCTATTCATTGATATATTCCACTTTAAAGTATTATTCTTATGTTGTTTTGGCCTATTTTACACAGTTTACAATTTTCCCGTGCCGAAGCAGCAGAACCAGAATTCAGCGGTAAAAAGTGGATACCAAGTTGCTTAATCAGATCAAGTCCAAATGCGATGAAATTTTACGGGGAGCATTTTTATGAAGATTGACTGGGGATAACCGAAGGAGGAGGTGAGGGGACCCACCAGGCAGCCAGAAGGGTGCCTGGCGCGGCCCCCCTCTTGGCCGCGCCAGGCACCCTCCTGGATGCATGGTGGCCCCCCTTGGTGCCCCCTTTCTCCTATATAAGCCCCCTGGGGTGGAAACCCCTAAAGAGGAGTCGTTTCCGTGTTTCGCCGCCGCCACGGGGAGGAAACCTACAGAGGGGAAAAGCCATCTCCGGCGGGCAGATTCCGCCGGGGAGATCACCTCCTGGAAGGGGAGATCGTCGCCATCATCATCATCATCGTCGTCATGGGAATCATCGAGATCATCATCAACATCATCCCCAACATCAGCACCATCTCCATCTCCATCCCATCTCATCTCACAATTGCAACTTGTGTTGTAATCCGTACTATCTATCCTCTCTACTCTGTTGGTGTTGATTACTACTTTGTGGTGAATGCTATTGAGTTTTGTTGGAGAAATATCATTGTGTCTAGATTGTTTATCACCCATCTATCACCTCTGATCATGATCTCTTTTATGTCTTGTGAGTAGTTACTTTAGTTCTTGAGTACATGGGAGAAGTCTAGTTGTTAGTAGTCATATGATGTTGAAGTATTATGTGTTGTTTGATACTTAAGTTGTGTTGTTATTTCTCTAGTGGTGTTATGTGAGTCGAACACATAACACTTCACCTTTCATGTGCCTAGAGGAATAATTTGTGCACAAAGGATGCTTATGGTGGGTTGCCGGAGTGACAGAAACCTGAACCTCAGTTCGCAGACTTTCGCACAAGGGAGTTATGGATCCTTGATCGTAATGCTGTGGTTAGGCTTATGCCTTAATTACTACCTTGTATTTGCGGATGCTTGCAAGGTGTGTAATCATAAGAGTACACTTATCTTAGTCTAGAAGGTGTACTAGCATTGATCCACCCACCGACACTTATCAACACGATACATATTACTTGGCGGAGTATGGTGAAAGTGACTTGACTATCTCTCCCATGTTTTCTCGAGAACGCTTTAGCTTTTATAAGTTCAGTTCCTAGGCTTATCCTTGTTAAAGGATTGGGCCACTTGTTACTCCTCAGTTACCTTGTTTACTTTGCCTGTCTTTTACTTTTTTGTTGCTTAAACCAAAACCCCCTAAATATTTACTTTTGAGTGTTTGCGCCCTTTCCTTATCCAGTGTCACTTATCAACACCTTCTGCTCCTCGTGGGATCGGTACTCTTATTTATCAAAAAGCTACAATTGATCCCCTAGACTTGTGGGTTATCAAGAATCATTTATTGGCGCGGTTAACAAGGAAGGCAACCCAACTAAACCTATTAACTTCTCCACCATCAACGAGCTTTTCTGGCGCCGTTGCCGGGGAGTGTAGCGCTATTGGTAAGTGAAGCCGGTAAGGGAACTTTTATTTTCTGTTGTTACTTTCAGTCCTTATGGACTCTTCTGCTGTTGGTTCGTTGCTGGTAAGGAGCCGCCCCACGACTATGGTGGTCACTCCTACCCCTACTGAAATTGTGCCCTATAAAATACCATCTGGTATTGTTGATTATGTCTTGGCTAATCTTTATACAGGAGAAGGACATCCGGGAGAACACCTGCTATATTTATCACAATTATTTTCTTTATTTAAGCTTGCAGGTGTGACGATGGAGTTCGTCATGAAGAAACTATTCTCCATATCACTCAAAGATAAAGCTTCAGATTGGTATAAGCTACTCGGTAACTCTGATCTGCTTGAATGGCCAGAGCTTATGTCTCTCTTTTATGCAAAGTTGTATCCTGTTCGTGAAATTCACCAAGACAGGAACTACATCTACAACTTTTGGTCTCGCGACGGAGAGAGCATCGCTCAAGCTTGGGGGAGACTGAAGTCCCTGATGCTCAAATGCCCAAACCATGAGCTCCCCAAGGAGATTATACTTACAAATTTTTATGCCAGGCTTTCTCGTCAGGACAAGGAGATGTTGGATGCCTCCTCTAGTGGGGTATTCCAGACCAGAATTATGGAAGAAAAATGGGATCTTATAGAAAGGATCTAGAAGAACACTGAAGACTGGGAAATTGATAAAGGTATTGAACCCGCTATAAACTATGAGCATGACTACATTGAGAGTTATGTGAAGACTGATTACTTTAATACCTTTTGCTCTAAAATTGGTCTTGATTCCCAGCTAATGGTTGACTTTTGCAAGGACTTTGCTTATCATATTGATTCTTCCAGGAAGAAGGAGAATCAACATCATAAACCTTTCAAGGAGTCACCAATTGAGATTAATGTTAATGATCCTGTTTTACCTGCAGTTGTGTATGAACAACCTCCTTATCCCTCTAGGATAAAGGAGCATTCTTTTGTTACAGGTATTCTAAACAAGAATATAAGGACCACTGACGAACCTGAGGAGATGATCAAGGTCCAGCCTCAAGTTGCAATGGTCAAGGATCTGGTAGCCAGTGATATCGAAGAATCCACTATTAGTTTTTGTGCTGTTGCCACTAACATTGTCACAGCCAGGAACAAAGGCCCAATTTCAGGTACACCAGTGGTATCTGTCAAAATAGGAGATCATAATTACTATGGGCTATGTGATTTGGGCTCTAGCGTCAGCGCTATTCCCTTCACGTTTTATCAAGAGATCATGCACGAGATTCAGCCGTGTGAGATCGAGGACATAGATGTCACTATCCATCTTGCGAATAAACAAACAATCTCTCCAGTTGGGATTGTAAGAGATGTTGAAGTACTCTGCGGGAAGGTAAAATATCCTATAGACTTTCTTGTACTTGGTTCAGTGCAAGATAGTTTTTGCCCTATTATCTTTGGTAGGCCCTTCCTCAGCACTTGCGGAGCTATAATAGATTGCAAGAAAGGTAAAGTTTCTGTTGAATTCAACGGTGAGCCGTATGAATTTAATTTTTCTAAATTTTCTAAGCTGCCTCGTGGTCCTGAGCTGTCAAGTAATGACAAAATTATTGAAGAAATTGCTTCCATTGCTATTCCTCCTAATGACACTTTGCAACAATTTATGGAAGACCACGAGAATGATATACATATGCGGGAGAGGGATGAACTAGAAGACATATTTTTAAGACAAACTCCCATCCTGAAGCACAACCTCCCGGTTGAACCTTTAGGAATCCTCTCGCAACTGAAAGAAGAGCCGGTGTTTGACCCAAAACCACTACCCGATACGCTCAAGTATGCTTATTTAGATGAAAAGAAAGTATATCCTGTTATTATCAATTCTAACCTTTCAGGGTATGAAGAAGAGCGATTATTGGAGACACTCCGCAGACACCGAGGTGCTATTGGATATACTCTTGATGATCTCAAGGGTATTAGTCCATCCATTTGCCAACATACTATCAATCTCGAGCCCGATGCTAAACCGGTTGTTGATCATCAACGACGGTTGAACCCAAAGATGAAGGACGTGGTTAGGACGGAGGTTCTCAAACTTCTAGCCGCAGGTATCATCTATCCTATAGCTGATAGTAAGTGGGTAAGTCCCGTTCATTGTGTTCCTAAAAAGGGAGGTATAACTGTTGTTCCTAATGATAAAAATGAACTAATACCTCAGAGGACTATTATTGGATATAGAATGTGTATTGATTTCAGGAAGTTAAACAAGGCCACCCGGAAGTACCACTACCCTTTGCCCTTTATTGATCAGATGCTCGAGCGGTTGTCTAAAAACACCCACTTCTGCTATCTTGATGGGTACTCTGGCTTCTCCCAGATTCACGTCAACACCGCGGATCAAGAGAAGACCACTTTCACGTGTCCTTACGGTACTTATGCTTATAGGCGTATGCCTTTCGGTTTGTGTAATGCACCTGCTACTTTTCAGAGGTGTAAGTCTGCAATATTTCATGGTTTCTGTGAGGAGATTGTAGAAGTTTTCATGGACGACTTTTCCGTCTATGGAAACTCCTTTGACCACTGTCTCCACAATCTTAATAAAGTTTTGTAGAGATGTGAAGAAACAAATTTGGTGCTCAATTGGGAGAAGTGCCATTTCATGGTTAACGAAGGGATAGTTCTTGGACACAAGATTTCCGAAAGGGGAATTGGAGTGGACAAGGAAAAAATTGAAGCTATTGAAAGGATGCCTTATCCAAGGGACATTAAAGGTATTCGTAGTTTTCTAGGTCATGCTGGTTTCTATGAAGATTTATCAAGGACTTTTCTAAGACCTCGAGACCCCTTACCAATCTTCTCCAGAAGGATGCCCCTTTTGTATTTGATGAAGATTGTAAGGAAGCTTTTGAAGTTCTTAATAAAGCCTTGATAACCACTCCTATAGTACAACCACCTGACTGGAATTTGCCCTTCGAAATTATGTGTGATGCTAGTGATTTTGCTGTTGGCGCTGTTTTAGGACAAAGGGTTGACAAGAAGTTGAATGTCATCCAATATGCCAGCAAAACACTTGATAGTGCTCAAAAGAATTATGCTACTACCGAGAAGGAATTCTTGGCAGTGGTGTTTGCTTGTGATAAGTTTAGACCGTATATTGTTGATTTTAAAGTTATTGTTCATACTGACCATGCTGCCATTAAGTATCTTATGCAGAAAAAGGATGCCAAACCAAGACTCATTAGGTGGGTACTCCTTCTTCAAGAATTTGATTTGCAGATTGTCGATAGAAAAGGAGAAGACAATCCGGTGGCGGATAATCTTTCAAGGATGAAAGATATCCCGCACGATCCTATTCCAGTCAACGACAGTTTCCCAAATGAACAGCTTGCTGTTCTAAAAGTACAATCTCATTCCGACCCTTGGTTTGCAGATTATGCTAATTTTATCGTTGCAAAGTTTTTGCCTCCAGGTTTTACATTTCAGCAGAGGAAGAAATTCTTCATGGATTTGAGGCACTACTTTTGGGATGATCCACATCTTTTCAAAGAGGGTCCAGATGGGATCATGAGAAGATGTATACCGGAGCACGAGCAGCAGGACATTCTTCGACAATGTCACGATAGTCCGTATGGAGGACATCATGTCGGTGAAAGGACCGCACATAAAGTTTTACAATCAGGTTTTTATTGGCCTAGTCTCTTTAAGGACGCCCGAAGGTACGTTCTATCTTGTGATAAGTGTCAGAGAGTTGGTAACATTAGCAGGAGAAATGAGATGCCTATGAATTACTCACTAGTGATCGAACCTTTCGATTGCTGGGGTTTTGATTTTATGGGTCCTTTTCCTCCTTCACACAAGTACACACACATCTTAGTGGCTGTTGATTATGTAACTAAGTGGGTTGAAGAAATCCCCACTGAGAGTGCTGATAACAAGACATCTTTGAAAATGCTCAAAGATGTAATTTTTCCTAGGTTTGGAGTACCAAGGTACCTCATGACAGATGGAGGGTCACACTTCACGCATGGAGCTTTTAGGAAAGCTCTAGCCAAGTACGATGTCAATCATAGGATTGCATCACCGTACCACCCTCAAACTAGTGGGCAAGTTGAGCTCACCAATAGGGAGATCAAGTTGATCTTGCAGAAAACAGTAAACAGTTCTAGAAAGGACTGGTCAAAGAAGTTAGGAGATGCTTTGTGGGCGTATAGAACTGCTTACAAAAACCCCATGGGCATGTCTCCGTATAAGATGGTCTATGGCAAGGCTTGCCATTTACCATTAGAGTTAGAGCATAAATCTATCTGGGCTGTCAGAGAGCTGAATGCAGACCCAAAGTTAGCTGGTGAAAAGCGTCTCATGAACTTGACTTCTCTAGATGAGTGGAGAAGTGAAGCTTACGAGAGCGCTAAAATGTTCAAGGAAAAGGTAAAGAAGTGGCACGATAAAAGAATTCTGAAACGTGAATTTAATGTTGGTGATAAAGTTTTGTTGTTTAGATCTCGTTTCAGGTTTTCTCCAGGTAAACTACTTTCCAGATGGGAAGGACCTTTTCATATCGAAGAAGTATATCGGTCTGGTGCAATCAAGATCAATAATTTCCAAGTCACCAAACCTCAAGTTGTTAATAGACAAAGACTCAAACATTATATGCCAGGTGATCTAATCAATGTGGATGCAAACATGATATATACAAGTACTCATGAAGAACATGTTGCAGCCCAGTTTCAGACTCCGGCAGGAGCAGAATTAGAAAAGGTATTAATTATGGTAAGAAAACACCGCGAACGTCAATAAAAGTTAACTTTTGAGAGTTTTTGCGAAATTAGGAAAATTCCAAGCCCGAGTGGAGCCGGAGAGGAGCTCCAGGGAGGCCAGGAGGCCCCCTAGAGCGGCCCCACTCCTGGCCGCGCCGGGCACCCTCCTGGCTTCCCTGGACTCTGCCTCCGACTCCACCTAGGCTTGAAACCTTCCTTCTGCCGCAGAAATTTTTGCTATATATTTGCCCGGATAGTTCCGGCACTGTATCTCCCGATTTCGCGTGTTTTCTTTCTCGGTCTATTTCTGCCAGGGGGGAAGCTGTTGCTGAAGATGTCTTCTTGTGGCTCGAGCGGAGAGGACTTCTTGGGATGGCGTCTACGTCAAGTTCAGAAAGATCTTAATCAAGGGAAGCACGTTGATTGGGCTACCGAAGAAGAAATTGCCGCAAGACAAGCGGAGATGGAGCGTGTCGTGAGAGAGGAAGTCAAGACTATCACTGCCCAACAACAAGGAGGTCCAAGCAATCCCATCATGGTGGGATCTGTCCAACCTCAGTATGATCTTTCTCTCAACCTTTCAGGGCCCTCCACTTCACTTGAAGATCAAAGCATGCTTTCCACCATCTCCGAGGCCTACCGCATCACCAACCAACTCTGCGAAGATTTCTGTGTACTAAAAATACAAGTGGAATTCTTGGAGTCAGGGAACCAAGCCCTTCGCCGTGTCATCAGGGATCTGAAGAAACAACCACAACAAGATGAGGAGTAAAACTCCTCGGGTAATGGCACCCCCTTAGCTTGTTTCAAGCTTGGGGGAGTGCCCGGTATCTTTATCTTTATCTTTTTCTTTAGGAGTCAAGTAGAGTCGTATCATGTTTAGGGAGGTCAATTTATGAAATAGGTGTTGCTTTGAGGTCTATCACTCCTCTCGTGGAGAGCTTTGTATCTGTGAGTGTGGAGTCGTCTATGAAGGAATATTAATGAGAAGTCTATTGGTTTCTTCGCTGCACTTGATATTCTCTTCACGCAATCGACATTATGAGCTGATTCTTATGGGGAGTATTGACCTTATATCAGGTATGGCTTCGAAAACTTTATTTAATCTTGGCAAGTATAGCTTTGGTCATAACAACATGCATGTTTTTCTCAAATTAGCGACATAGCCAAAACCTTTGTGTTATTATGCTTGAAGTGTTATGTTGACAAGGAAGACAACTTGGTGTTTCATGCTAGTTTTGATGTTTATGCTTTGTATTTCTTGCATCTAAGTTTTCATCAATTGTCTGCTCTCTCAAAGCCTTGCTAGCCCAAAACTCTGTACTAAGCGGAATTCTGCTTGTACTTCCATACCTTGAAACCAACTTCTTCCACTTGAGTCCACCATACCTTCCTACTTGTGGTATTCCACTACCACTCCTAAAGTATATAATTTATGTGCTATCTTTAGATGTTCAAAATCTTCTGTTTTGTGCCGCTGATTCAGCTCATGAGGAAGTGGTGGGTGACCCATGATCTTCTTAATTTGGACACGTTTTATCTTGGGATTGCATGTCTAATCTGCAAACCCCTAATACGAGAAGGGACTGACATGAGTTCCCAGCTCGTAAAAGATAAATACTAACACACAAGTTCCTTCGCCCTTTTACGAGTGATAAACAAAGGAATCCAAGGGGATGTGATCGTCCCCACATGGGAGCCGTTCCTCGAAACTTGTCCAAATCATGAAGTGAGTGAGTTATCTATCGGCAGTCGTTGACGGATCATGCACCTCCCAAAAAGTTTGTTTTTATTCTGTTTGATCTAGAGATGGCACATAAGTTTTCCCTGATTACCCTTTTGCACGGGGTTTATCTTTTATTTTGTGCTGAGTCAGTCCTTCCTACTTCCTTCCTTTCTTGAGAGAGAACAAACATTTGATGTTGATAAAGATGCTTGCATATAAAGTTGCATTGAAATCTAGCATGTTACATCTTTGTTGACATTATCTTTTGATAAGTGAGTTGTTTGCAAAAGCTCATGCTTAGTAAACATCTTCCTTTGTGTGAACATGTGCACTTCTTGAGTAATAGCATGTTCTTTCAAAAGCTTCAACTGTTCCTTTATGAGTGAAAGAATAAAAGTAAAAGTTATTAGTTGTTCCTTGACCAAGGCTATGTTTGTCATGATTTGATGAGTTTTCCAGGTCCTACTTTGTTACAATTGTTACTACTTTCTCATAAGGACCTTATGAGTTGAGGTTGTTGTTGAGGATGTTTAAGTTTGGTGAGGAATCTTGATGCTTCTTGCTCGTATTCTTTTATCGACACTTCACTCTCTAAACTTGTGGACAGGTTTACCGAGCTCAGCAATCGCTTGAGGACAAGCGAGGTCTAAGCTTGGGGGAGTTGATACGTCCAAAAAGCATCACTATTTTATATTGTGATTTCACCCTATTCATTGATATATTCCACTTTAAAGTATTGTTCTTATGTTTTTTTTGCTTATTTTACACAGTTTACAATTTTCCGGTGCCGAAGCAGCAAAACCAGAATTCAGCGGTAAAAAGTGGATACCAAGTTGCTGAATCAGATCAAGTCCAAATGCGATGAAATATTACGGGGAGCATTTTTATGAAGATTGACTGGGGATAACCGAAGGAGGAGGTGAGGGGACCCACCAGGCAGCCATAAGGGTGCCTGGCGCGGCCCCCCTCCTGGCTGCGCCAGGTGCCCTCCTGGATGCCTGGTGGCCCCCCTCGGTGCCCCCTTTCGCCTATATAAGCCCCCTGGGGTGGAAACCCCTAAAGAGGAGTCATTTCCGTGTTTCGCCGCCGCCACGGGGCGGAAACCTATAGAGGGGAAAAGCCATCTCTGGCGGGCAGATTCCGTCGGGGAGATCACCTCCCGGAAGGGGAGATCGTCGCCATCATCATCATCATCATCGTCACGGGCATCATCGAGATCATCATCAACATCATCCCCAACATCAGCACCATCTCCATCTCCATCCCATCTCATCTCACAATTGCAACTTGTGTTGTAATCCGTACTATCCATCCTCTCTACTCTGTTGGTGTTGATTTACTACTTTGTGGTGAATGCTATTGAGTTTTGTTGGAGAAATATCATTGTGTCCAGATTGTTTATCACCCATCTATCACCTCTGATCATGATCTATTTTATGTCTTGTGAGTAGTTACTTTAGTTCTTGAGAACATGGGAGAAGTCTAGTTGTTAGTAGTCATATGATGTTGAAGTATTATGTGTTGTTTGATACTTAAGTTGTGTTGTTATTTATCTAGTGGTGTTATGTGAGTCGAACACATAACACTTCACCTTCCATGGGCCTAGAGGAATACATTGTTCACAAAGGATGCTTATGGTGGGTTGCCGGAGTGACAAAAACCTGAACCTCAGTTCGCAGACTTTTGCACAAGGGAGTTATGGATCCTTGATCGTAATGCTGTGGTTAGGCTTATGCCTTAATTACTACCTTGTATTTGCGGATGCTTGCAAGGTGTGTAATCATAAGAGTACACTTATCTTAGTCTAGAAGGTGTACTAGCATTGATCCACCCACCGACACTTATCAACACGATACATATTACTTGGCGGAGTATGGTGAAAGTGACTTGACTATCTCTCCCGTGTTTTCTCGAGAACGCTTTAGCTTTTATAAGTTCAGTTCCTAGGCTTATCCTTGTTAAAGGATTGGGCCACTTATTACTCCTCAGTTACCCTGTTTACTTTGCCTGTCTTTTCCTTTTCTGTTGCTTAAACCAAAACCCCCTAAATATTTACTTTTGAGTGTTTGCAGCCCTTTCCTTATCCAGTGTCACTTATCAACACCTTTTGCTCCTCGTGGGATCGATACTCTTATTTATCGAAAAGCTACAATTGATCCTCTAGACTTGTGGGTTATCAAGAATCGTTTATTAGCGCGGTTAACAGGGAAGGCAACCCAACTAAACCTATTAACTTCTCCGCCATCACATGCTAACAACCATATAAGAACTTTTAAGTAAAGCAATCAAGGCATGTAATTCAATTCAAGTCATAACAGGCAAGAGTCTATATTTAGCATTGAAACAAGCAACATAAGAACATAAAGGTGCAAGAGCTCTCGCTGTCCGTGACTCGAATGTCTCCAAATGGTGTTTGCGTGCAAGAAAGGGGATATGGATATACGAGAAAAATTATTTTTGTGTTGAGAACTCAATCTACTAAAGTTTCACACTTGGTCTTCTTTGGAATCTTATCTTGACTCATCCCCAGACCACTAGCCAGGTACAAGTCAAAATGATCCACTCCTTTTCGACATTTTGAGCACTCATGCAATGGATGAGCGTAAGTAAGAAAGTTGACACTTAGGATGGCAAAGAGAGAATATGGTGGAGGAGGAAGTCAAAAAGGTGAGAAGGGCTCACATCAATGAGGACAATCATAGGCAAGAGAAAGCCAAATGATAGATATGATGTGAGGAGTAGGGATTGCCATGCAACGGATGCACATATGAGCTAAGGTAAGGTCTCCAATGGAACTAGTGGGGGTGCATCCAACTTGCTCGCTCAAGAAGACCTAGAGCTCATTTGAGGAGGCTCATCATTGGAATATACAAGCCAAGTTCTAAAGTGTGAAGGTCCCCACATAGCTATATGCATGAATGATAATCTCTATGGAGTACAAGATATAAGAGGGAGTACGAGTGTGGATCTCTCAAAAGGAATAGTAGTGTGCCCCCTTCTCTATTTTTATTTATTTTTCTCTCTTTTTTTCTATTTTTTGTATTTTTTGGTGGCCTCAATGGCTCTTTCTATTCCTCTGGGCTCAAAAGGAATATAATTTTTCCGGGCTTTATTTGGCACTTTTAATGGCCGGAAAACCTGAAATACAAAAACAGCAGAAAACAGGAACTGGCAACTGGGTGCACTGAGTTAATAGGTTAGTCCAAATATGATAAAAAGTGTATGAAAGTTCAAGCAAAACATGGCAAAGTCACACAAATCATGCATGGAGCAAGAAAAAATTATAGATACGTTTGGGACGTATCAACATCCCCAAGCTTAATTCCTGCTCGTCCTCGAGTAGGTAAATGATAATAAGCATAATTTCTGTGGCGACATGCCACACAACCATATAAGTACTTTTAAATAAAGAAATCAAAGCATGCAATTCAATTCAAGTCTTAACAAGCAAGAGTCTATATTAGCATTGACACAAGTAACAAAAGAACAAAAGGTGCAAGAGCTCTCGCTGTCCGTGACTCGAATGTCTCCAAATTGTGTTTGCGTGCAAGAAAGGGGATAGGGAATACGAGATAAAAAATAGTTGTTGAGAACTACTATCTACTAAAGTTTCACACTTAGTCTCCTTTGGATTCTTATTCGTACTCGTCCCTAGACCATTAGTCAGGTACAAGTCAAACTGATCCACTCCCTTTCGATATTTTGAGCACTCATGCAATGGATGAGCGTGATCAAGAAAGTTGACACCTAAAAGGAGAAACAGAAAGAAGGTGGAGGAGGAAGACAAGAAAGGTGTGAAAGGCTCACATCAATGAGGACAATCATAGGCAAGAGAAGGCCATATGATAGATATGATGTGAGGAGTAGGGATTGCCATGCAACGGATGCACATGTGAGCTAAAAGCTCTCCAAGGGAACTAGTGGGGGTGCATCCAACTTGCTTGCTCAAGAAGACCTAGAGCTCATTTGAGGAGGCTCATCATTGGAATATACAAGCCAAGTTCTATAGTGTGAAGGGTCCCCACATAGCTATATGCATGTATGATGATCTCTATGGAGTACAAGGGATAGAGGATGAAGTACTAGTGTGGATCTCTCAAAAGGAATAGTAGTGTGCCCCCTTCTCTCTTTTTATTTTTCTTTTTGTCCTTTTTCTATTTTTTTCTATTTTTTTTTGGCCTCAATGGCTCTTTCTATTTCTCTCATTTGTCCTCTTTGGGATCTTTTAATTTTGTTCTCTTTGGGATCTTTTAATTTTGTCCTCTTTGGGATCTTTTGATTTTGTCCTCTTTGGAATCTTTTCCTCACTTTAGGGGCAACACTCTATATATTACAAAAAGTATAGAAGATCTTTCACACTTTACAAAGTACTCATATCATAAAGAAGATGTAACTATCATGATGTATGCAAATGTATGCCTCTGCCAGTGTAGCAGGATATGCAATGATACTAGCGCGTCATGTAGAAATGATTAGGGAAAGGCCCAACTAGCATGCGGCTCATCGATCAAGCAAGTAGCATGTATGACAGGAAGATCAAGTCATGAGAAGATGGATGTTGCATGGCAATGTATCTCGGAAAGGCTATGGAAATGCCTTGATAGGTAGGTATGGTGGATGTTTTGAGGAAGGATATAAGGAGGCTTATGATGACAGAGCGTATCGTGCGAAGGGTTTGGATATACCGGCGAAGGTGGAAGCCAACTCTCGGAGTGAGAATAAAGGAATGCACGGCACAGCACAGGAAAGGCTAGCAAAATATGGGAAGGTGGAAGTGTCAACTTTCGAATACTCACATTAGTCCAAAGAACTCATGCACTTATTATCGGTAACTCTCAATCTAATAAGGAGGTTCACAAAGAGACAAGTACCCCGAGGAGGAGTGTATGGGGTCTTGGTTATCCTTGCGCATCCTCGACTCATGGTACGTTAGTGTACTCTAATATTCGATCCCTCAGAAGAGTAGTGATCCATCTAGTAGCTAGAGTTCTCAACTAATTTTGTAGGTTTTTGAAAATAAACACAGATTGCCCAAAATACGACATCTATCACTAATAGGCTAAAGCTCTTGACACCAAAAGTCCAAACATTACTCAAAACAACACCTCAAAACTATTGCAAGTTACTACTACAAAAGAATAGCAACCTCAATTACCTACTTCAAGTCAAGACACAAAACTCAGTGCAACAAGCAAACTCTCTAAACAAGATAAACATGAAAACTCAAGAGAGTTCCAGCAACAAACTAAACAAAAGCTCTTTGAAAAGATAAGCATGAAAACTAAGAGCTAAACATGACAGCAACTATGAAAAGATAAAGAACAAACACAGCAAATATAAGCAAGTGGAGCGTGTTTCTCTCCCATACAAAGAAATCTGGGCTATAACTTGTTATGAACAGCAAGCAACGCTAAAGAAAACTAAAAACAAAACCTAAGAGCGAGACGCTCCAAGCATAGCACATAACGCATGAAGTGATAAAAATATAGTGAGACAAGAGACGAACTGGTAATTGTTTATGAAGAAGGGGATGCACGGGGCATCCCCAAGCTTAGACGCTTGAGTCTCCTTGAATATTTCTTGGGGATGCATGGGGGCATCCCCAAGCTTGAACGCTTGACACTCCTGAATCTTCTTTCATTATCTTCCCTCGCACACTTGAAAACTCCCTTCATACATAACTCATCATAATCTGATTAGCGAGGTTAGTACCCATAATAAAATATATTTTTCTCTACTGGAAATAAGGATAATCTTGAAGAGCTACTGTTCCTCAAGATTTACAAAAAAAATTGCAAATAAAAATCAAGCTTAAGGTTTGCAAAACGAAGGAAAGGCAAAAGAGGACAAAATCTGTGAAAAACAGACCAGCAGGTAGAAAAGAGTTTTTTAGGGATATTTCTGCAACTCAAATCAAAAAACTCAGAACATACGAAAGTTCCGTAATTGTATAGAGCACGCTATGTAAGAAATCAGCTAAAAATATGAACTGGGATTTTTCTCTGGTTTTTCTAGTCACGAGGACAGAATCTGTTTTCTGGACAGCATGTCACAACTTTCACTTCCCTTGTCATATGAGGCTATAAATGGCACAAAGCTTGAAAATTAAAGATACAATGATGTTGCTACAGTAGTAACAATCATCAAGACCACTAAAAACAGAAGAAAAACAAAAGGGAAAACCTAAATTCGTTGCGGGATGCCTCCCGAAAGCGCTTCTTTAAAGCCATTAGCTAGGCTTAAGATTTTAATGATGCTCTCGCAGGAATAAGAGTTGAAGAACAAAAGAGAGTACCAAGAAGCAAATACGACACACATTTAAGCCTAACATGCTTCCTATGCATAGGAAGGCTAAACAAGTGCAGCTTCAAAACCTTCAACATAAAGAGAGGGAACTTGATATTATTGAAGTATCTATAAGCATGTGTTCCCTTCTCATAATAATTTCCAGTGGGATCATGAATAAACTCAACAATATAAGTATCACATAAAGCATCGTTACCATGATCCACATGCAAAAAGGTACTCTTACTCTCCACATAAGCATAATCTTTTTCATTGGTAATAGTGGGAATAGGACTATCATAAACAACTTGAACACTATAGATTAATTGTGTATTAGGAAGATGGTGTTCAGCAAGGGAGTAATCCCCTCCATGATTATGACAAGTTTCATAAGGATAATTTCTCCTTATGTCATAGGTACCTTTACAATCACTATAGATAGGAGTTATAACATCATCATAGTAGAGAAGAGTATTATCGTTGCTAGCAACTATATTTGTAAACATGTTGTCTTTATTCTTACTAGCAAAAGAATTATCAATTACCACATCACTAATGGGTAAAGGACTTGCAATCCTATCATCCCCAAGCTTAGAGATTTCCATATCATCATTTTCAGAGTTGGCACCAAAAAGATTTTTAAGATCATAAGTAGCATTATCATCATCTTCCCATTCACAATAAGTAACATGCATATCATAATCAAAATCATCTTCAATAGTGCCTACGGACTTAACATCAGGATAATAATGAATGCAATCAAGCTCACCATCCTCCATAAATTTATGTTCATTAGGATAAAAATTGATGCGAGGAATATGCTCAGGCCAGGTTGATACCCATTCTTCTTCCTTCTTGCTCCTCTTCCTCCTCCTCTTCTTTTTCTTCTTCTTCACCTTAGGAGGGAGTGGTTGGAGATGAAGTTTCTCCATATATCCTGGTTTATCATCAGAAACAATAGGGGAAACTTGGGAGAAACTCTCCTTTTTATTAGTATAAATATAAGAGACATTTTTATACTTTGGTAAAGTTCCCTCCTTTCTAATCTTACTTATGTAATCATTTTCATGGCAATTAACAGCACAATAGAGATGGCAATTTTGCAAAGTGTTGTTTATTCCTAAGGCATTAACATCTAGCCAAGAAGTCTTATCTGATAACTCTTCACACATCAAAAATAACATAAGTTCATCATAAAGATCAGGGGTGATCATGTTATCACACAACTGGTTAACAGTTATGTTTTGAAAGTTCATGCATTGAAAATTAAAGTGACCCTCAATACCACAAATTTCACAAGTAAAAGGATAAAGGTCACACAATTCTCTAGCAATTTCATTTAAATCTTTGACCCAAGTGATTGTTCTTACATGCTTATGTTGCTTACAATACTTCTCTTCTTCAATCATAGGCCTTTCACAAGGTCTATCCACTCCACAAAAATTAACATGCTTATATAAAACTTCATTTTCAGGAATTGGATCATGCATGTTGCAATCATCTTGAACAATTTTATTTTATTTGCAAATCTCTTTAAAAAGTTCATGATGCTTGATCCAATCCTCCTTAGGCATATTAAGATGTGAAGCAAAAGATTTGAGGAAATCAACAAGGAGTTGAGAATCAAGCCCAAACTTAGCACTAAACTTATTAAAACTTGCAGTTTCAACAAAGAACTTAATCCAATCATACTCAAAAATTATACCTGACTCTTTACCTTTGTCGATCTCCCAATCTTCAATGTTGCTTTGAATTCTTTCAAGGAGTTCCCATTTAGCATCAATCTTTTCGTTTGTGAAAGAACCCATAGAGGAAGCATCGAGCAAGTCTTTATCCTGTCGAGTGAGCCTTGCATAAAAATTAGTAATAATTATATCTTTGGGGAGCCCATGGTTAGGAAATTTTAGCATTAAAGTTTTCAGTCTCCCCCAAGCTTGAGCTATGCTCTCTCCATCATGAGGATAGAAATTATAAACATAATTACTATTCTCATGAACTTCATGAAGAGGATAAAACTTGGAGTAAAAGAGAGACTGGATCTCTTCCCAATCCCGTAGGTGAGAATCATCTAGGAGCCTATACCATTCCAATGCTTTTCATTTCAGTGACAAGGCAAATAATTTCTTCATGACTTCACCTCTTGTCAAACCTGAAATCTTAAACAACTCACAAAGTTCTGTAAGTTTCAACAAATGAATACTAGGATTGACTGTCCATCATAACAATCATTCCTAATTATTTCAATTATCCCAAGTGGTATTTGGAACGGGATACATTCAGTAGGTGGAGGAGACTTCTCTACCACGGGTGTGGTAAAGCGGCCTTCCCCAAGCAACAAGCTAAGAGTGCGGTTTTCCATAAACATAACTAGTGAAAATAAAAAAAGAAACGAAAAGATTTAATTGCAAGATCTAAATATATACCTTCAAAAACTTACTTCCCCGGCAACGGCGCCAGAAATAGCTTGATGTCTACGCACGCTTCTATTCTTGTAGACTATGTTGGGCCTCCAAGCGCAGAGGTTTGTAGGACATCAGCAATTTCCCTCAAGTGGATGACCTAAGGTTTATCGAACTCAGGGAAGTAGAGGTTGAAGATGGTCTCTCTCAAGCAACCTTGCAATTAAGATACAAGAAGTCTCTTGTGTCCCCAACACACCTAATACAACAAGGAGTTGCATAGGTGCACTAGTTCGGCGAAGAGATGGTAGAATATGGGTGATAGGTGTGGAAAAACGAAATAATATAAATCTGTAATAAAAAGTGCAGCAATGAAACAAGTGGTAAACGTGAGCACAAACGGTATTACAATGGTGGAAACAAGGCCTAGGCTTCATACTTTCACTAGTGGCAACTCCCAACAACATTAACATAGTCTAATCACATGATATTCCCCATAAAACATGCAATGGAGACATACTCAGAGGTCATTCCTTTGTGGTCAAGAGAGGAGGATAATTGTGTAGGGCTACAAAAGCACACCTCAGAGTTCGTAGTTCTCATCTATGGATTTCCCAATGTCACCGCGGCCATCCAAAGAGAGTACCACAATCACCACAACATATCTAAAGGATAGTCAAAGACAAGCACCAAGAGACTCTCAATCTTCAATCCACACACAAAAGAGGAAATCACTCATGAAAATATTCTTCTAACCCATGTCCAATAGACCGCTGTCACCATGGTCTCGGGGATTATACTAGATAAGATCAAGTGAGTACATCAATCCAATACATAGAAGAAGGGGAAACATCATGGGATCATCCTAGATTAACATAGCCTATGATCACAATCAAGATCGCATCACGGGAGAGAGAGAAGACCACATAGCTACTGGTAGAAACCTCAGCCCCGAGGAGGAACTACTCCCGCATCATGGAGGGAGGAAGCAACGTCGATGGAGATGAATCCGGGGCACTTCCCCGTCCCGGCAGGGTGCCGACACAGAAATTCTGGTCCCCCGAAGCTTGTCGGCGATGGCAGCGGAGATCGAAATTGCTTCTAGAGAAAAGGGGTCTGGAATCAGGGTTTTCGCGATGGGAGAATAAATAGGAGCCAAAGGGGGCACCAGGGGGGCCACCAGTCGCCTAGGCGGCCTCCCGGCGCGGCCAAGCCCTGGTGAAAGGATCGGAATGTCGACTAGAGGGGGGGGTGAATAGGCGACTAAAACTTTTTAAACTTTTCTTAACAATTTAGGCTTAACAAGGGATATAGGTTGTCTAGATATGCAACTATGTGAGCAACCTATATGCCAACAACTATGATATAACACGCAAGCAATAAATAAGCAAGGAAAGTAACTTGCGCAAAGTAAAGGTAAAGGGGAACACGGGAGACAAGAATATGTTTCCGAAGTTCCTTCTCTTTCGACAAGTACGTCTCCGTTTGGAGAGGGTGAGGAGCACAATGCTCACACGAAGCCAACGAGGGCCACCGTATTTCTCCTCACGCTCTTACCGATGTAAGATTCCGTGATCCACTAGGAGGCGGCCTTGAAGGTGGCAACCAAACCTTTACAAACAAGGTTGGGGCAAACTCCACAACTGAATTGGAGGCTCCCAACGAAACCACGAAGCTTCACCGCAATGGAATGTGGCTTCGAGGTGACCTCTTCCATCTAGGGCACCAAAGCACCCAAGAGTAACAAGATCCTGTAACATCCCAATTTTCTAAATTCGGATGTTAATAGATCATCATATGCATCTCATGCTGCTTCCGCATTTTTCTGGAGTTTTAAAATATTTTTAAACATTTTTCAACACATTGCAGTTCGGTGGAGAGGATATAAAAGGACTTATCCCCATTTTTAATTTGTTGGAAAATAGTTTAAAATATTTATGGGAGACTTTTTAATTTTACTTTGGAGTTATAAATATTTTCTAAAATTATTTTTGGAATTTATTTATGCTCTGGAAAAGTTTTAAAATCAATTTTTGGAGTTTTCGGTATTTTTAAAATGCCAGAAAAGTATTTAAAAATATTTAAAAATAAGTTGCAAAGTTTTTATTTTTATTTATTATTTTGGTCAAGCCAAAAATTCAATTTTATTATTTTAAAAATATTGGCAAAGACGGAATTTTAAAATAAATTTCCGTGATTTTTTTAATATTGTTTTGGGCCTAATGGGCCTGTTCTGTTTTTTTTTCCCGCATACCGATTTTGTATTTATCTCGGTTTAAAAAAAAAGAGGATTAGGGGCTGGCTATAAATAGCTCCGATTAGGGCTAAAATTTTTTCGGTTAGCGTTTTAGGGTTAGCTCTAAATTAATTTGCGGGACCCGCCGCCGCCGACGTCATCGCCGGAATCTCGCCGGAGTTCGCCGGACCACGGCGGAAGTTCGCCGTAGTTTCGCCGGAGCATCGCCGGAATTTCGCCGGAGCATCACCGGAGTTCGCCGGAGTTGCGTTTTTTTGCCGTTTCGAGGTATTTTCTCCGGAGCCGCCGTGTGCCGCCGTCCCCACGCCTCCCGGAGCCGACCCCGCCGCCTAGCCGCCGTAGCCGCGCCGCCGCCGCGCCGCCTCCTCGCCGGCCGGCCGTGCCGCCGCGAGCCTCCTGGCCGCCCACGCCATGGCCGCCTCCTGGCCGAGCGCCGCCGCCGCGCCCCGTGCGTCGCGCTGGCCCGCCCGCGCCGCCGCCCCTCTGCTGCCTCGTCGCCGCCTCTAGCCGCCCCGCCGGCCACGGCCGGAGCCGCCGCCGGCCCTCGCCGGGGTAGCCGAGCCAAGCCATGGCCATGGCTCCCCTGTGCCCGTGCGCGTGGTGGAGAAGAAGGATTAGGAAAAAAAATAGTTAATACGCGGTTTCAAATTTTTTTTCCAGATCTGGATCCAAACCGCCCGGGGACCCGATCGCGTTTTTCAGAAAAATTTTATTTACGTACGGGCCCTTTTTACAGTAGAACCCCCGGTACCCCCGTTTTTCACCCGATACCGTTTACGCGACTACTTTTTAACCGTAGCTCGGAATCGAGTGATTCTAGTTGCGTTGCGACCGTGCTAAAATTTTCTAGCCATTAGACCAAGTGTTACAGAAGTTTGAAGTTTTTAAATTTGGATCCCAAGCTGATCCAAATTTGAACTTCCGGCAGCTGTAACTTTTTACCGGTGCGCCCGTTTGCGCCGTTTCTTTTTGCGTTGGTTTTTATTTGACAATTACTTTAAGTTTAGCTACTGTTTGGCAAGTTTTTCTACTGTTCTTTGAATGTTTATTTTTGTTTGAGCATAATTGTATTGAATATATGATTGATTGGTGCTATGTTTGCTCGTATAGATTGTCCGGAGTGTGCCGCCTCGTATTGTGAGGATTGTGACCGTCAGGACCAGCAAGAAGGCAAGTGATGCTTTGACCATACTCATACCTATATTTTCTATATGCATTATGTTAAGAAATATCACTCTATTGCATGATAGGTAGTTTATTTTACTGTTGCTGCAAACCAGTTAGGATAGCCACATGTTTTGACTTGTCTACCGTAGATCAACCTAGCCGTGTTGTTGCTTTATTGCTATGCTTTGTAGACGTGGTTTGGGTTGTGTAAATACATGGAGTGCATGTGAGCTATTAAATAATTTGTGTAGCAACTGTTTAATAAATAGAAATTACCTCTGGACGGGCAGGGAGTGCTTCCTGGGGGCTCGTTTCCTTATCTAAGGTCGAGACCAGGTTGTACCCCTAACGGTTGGTTTGGTGGTTGACAGTACGTCATGGCGAGTACCCTCTGACGCAGTGGGCGCCGTCCAGGCTCAAAAATATCAGACATACTTGGTGACTAGAAGCTTACATGTACAGCCGCTGGCCATATGGGCTCTGGCTTAGTTGAGTATGATGTAGGAAGCCTCTCCCGTGCAAAGCTAGAAGATGTAGATGTGATAGGTGGTACCGGCTTGCCGTTGGGTGTAGGTGACCTCTTCTAAAAGACTTCGTCTCAATCTTCGGGTTGAGTCCAGCGGGGAAAGTGTACTAACCTCTGCAGAGTAAAAACTAATCATGATTAGCCATGTCCCCGGTTATGGACATCCTTGAGCTACTAGACATTACTCTTACTGGAGGATCTTGACATATGAATCACCTTAATAATTTGAGTGGGCAGGATTTTAATAAAGGGTTTGGATTGAGACTGGTGTGCCCAGTTCAATCTTTAGTAGTAAGTTAAACTAAAATTTTGACTAGTTTAGTTCAGGAGAAAATTGGCTTTCTGCAAAAATAAACCACAAGCCTTTCCTTTGACTTACCCTGCATGTAGTTGTAGGTCCTCTATATAAACTTTTCCGTGTCACTTGCCGTACAAATCAGATGTACTGACCCGTTGTCAGGCTGTAACCTTCGGTGTTGCAGGTTTCTCAGACGATCAGTAAGGTGCGTTTAGGGGTTGCGAGTCTACACTCAGCATGTTCGCATGTGGCTGTTGATGGACTCCACGTTATTTGCTTTTGCTTCCGCTATATTTATATTGAATAAGCTAGCCTTGAGCTATAAAACTTGTTATTTATTTTAGTCTGGATCATACGTTGTAATAATGATGCACTTGTACTTTGATATACATCTATGATACTGTGTGTGCCAGCGAGTTCGATCCAGGGACTGGCACTTGAGCACAGAGACTCCAATTCTGTGTGAATTGGGTCGTTACAGATCCACACGGGATTAGTGGGGGGAATCAAATATCCTTTGGTGGAAGTGTAGATCGGGGCCTCCTCTTCCAAACCCTAGAGAATCAACAAGTTTTGATGGCTAGGGAGGGAGATCGGGCAAGAATGGAGCTTGGGCGTCAATGGAGGTGAGAGCAATAAATGAGGTGAGTCTCAATGGGGAAGAAGACCCCTTTTTATAGGTGTCCTTAAATGCAGCCATTGGTGAAGCGGTACTACCGTGCCGAGAGCGGTACTACCGCTCCACGGTACTACCGAGCCCCAGTGACGCCCCCACTACCGCAGAGTCTAGTGGGAATCCGGTAGTGGATGCGGTACTGGTTCACGGTACTACCGCGCAACAGTACTACCGCTCTACGGTACTACCGAGCCCCAGTGCCGCCTCCACTACCGCAAAGTCCAGTGGGAATCCGGTAATGGATGCGGTACTGGGTCACGGTACTACCGCTCCACGGTACTACCGAGCCCCAGTGCTGCCTCCACTACCGCAGAGTCCAGTGGGAATCCGGTAGTGGATGCGGTACTGGTCCACGGTACTACCGTGGAGCGGTACTACCGTGTGACGCCCCCAAAATCAATCCGTGTACAGTAATCATACACGCAGGGTACACGGCTGAGATTAGGGTGCCACGGTGAGAATATCACAGCACAACACTAAACACAAAAGGATAAACAATATGTGACAATAAAGGGGGGGTCACGTGGACCCGAATACATAAGTTATACAAGCCATAATATCTAAGTACAGACATAGTTAGTCAAGTTTTGCCTTAAGAAGGCTAGCACGAATAACATCAGAGATACAGATCGAAAAGGCAAGGCATCCTGCCTGGGAGCCTCCGAAACTACTCCTGGTCCTGGTCAGCGGGGGTCTCGACGTAGTAGTATCCGCCTCCGGGGGACTCCTGCTCCTGGGCTCCAACGTCGACTGCAGCGGCCGATCAGGCAAAACAGTAAAGGAAATAAAGCAGGTGAGTATCTAGTATACCCGCGAGTCTTACGTCCGCTACTAAGCATTATGCATTGTATCAACGGAAAGAAGAGGTTGTATATAGTGGACTGCAAGATAGAAATCAGAATAAGGGTAAGAAGCTAGGCCTATCGAAGACTAGCATCTTCCGACGATGTCTTGCAGCAAGAGGTAAGGATCAGCCAACAGTTCATATAAAGCATAAAGTAACAACGAAGAAGAAGTTGCTGCAACATTGTATAATATAAGTTGTAATGATTATCAATAATAATAATGCCTCCGAGTTCACCTCCTCGACATCCCCGCGAGGAAGAAAACCCGGAACCATACAGTTTAATAATGATAGTTTCTAGTGGTAAGATCCAGCTTCAGCATAAAGCGTCCTGTTACCGTGGACACGGCTATTTGAATAGATTAAACTCCCTGCAGGGGTGCACTACTGTTCAGCCTGCACGCTCGGATCTCCAGGGTGGCGTGAACCTTGTTAGGGAATGCCCCACCGAGGCTATCCGACACGACGCAACCCATCCTAGGCTCAACAGAGAGGCCATCCGCCGGACTATATCCTATGCGCCAAGGGGTCTAGGTCCCTCACCCTTGCACGCTCCTGCACGGTGCGAGTCTGGCCGGTGAAGCAAAAGCAAATCCAAACACACCTGCTGCAGCAAAAGACAAGACCACTTCCCGGAGATCAGGCCGCAGTACTGCTGACGTCTGAAGAGCTTTCGGACGAACTACGACGCGGAGGGCCCACACCGTAATCCCACGTGTAGGTAGTGCGAACAGACCAACCGGTCTCTCAAGTCATCCGCCGAACCATTTAGCATTTTAATTAACCTGCGTGACAACCGTTATCGTTGCCTCGACTTAACCGACCCGCGGTCAACGACAGCAGTCAGGACCACCAGTACATCGGTGCCTGCCCTGTCGTCCCACCAAGTCACTGCGGTTACCAACAAGGTGAACCGTCTCCTTACCTTGTCTCGCGTGTGCTCTTGGTAGAGCTCGACTTTCGTGGTTTGGTAACTCTCGCGAGATACGAGCAGGGGCCAAGCACGCCAGTAACGTCGGTCGTACCCTCCCTGTCGTTCCCGACGATATACCGCTCGCGGGCACCGTTGGGTCGCCCGACTTTCTTACCTTTGAGGACAACCGCTGTCCAGGACCCTATGGCGGCAAGACAAAGTCAGCCTCGAGTGGAGTACAAGGATTACTCCCGGATAGCTCACACTTGAGGTGACTAGGCATAACCCAGATAGGGGCCTTTGGCGGTGTCTGCTTTGTACCGTACCTGTGCAGTTGTATATATTATATCCGTGTTCACTCCCCTGAGTGATCACGTCCCGCTATCTAGTCCTAGCTAACAATGCGCAGGGTTCACTGCTGAATATATGCATAATTATAATAGGCAGCATAGGATAAGAAAGGTACATCAAGGGGCGACAAAAACAGGCTATGCAATTGAATAGGATTGTAATCGTAGCAGCAGCAGTAACAATGCCTAGTGCAAGAAATGTACGGAAAGATAGGCGATATCTGGGGAAGAGAATGGCTCTGCTTGCCTGGAAGCTCGACGGTAGGGGTAGGGTCGTCGACGAAGTAGTCGTACCCGGCAGCAGTGTAGTCGGCGGTAGCAGCGGGGTCTACCGAAGATTAAGGGGGGGGGGAGGAAACAGTAAATACACAGCAATAATAAACAAACATATGCATGACATGACAGATGAAATGTTAACGGGGTTCTAACGCAGTGCAATGCACGTTGCTCGGAGCGGGAATTCATCCGGGGATGAACTACCGGCTCCGGGTGATTACCGGACAGGGTGTCCGGAGGGGGAAAGGTTCATGCCGGAGGTGTCGTGGACATCCGACAAGCATAAGGGGGGTGTATCCGTGTTAGTTGAACCATTCCGGACAACTTTCGTGTTCGGGGTAAATTCATCCGGGTACTTTTTATCGGTACCGGGAATTATCGACAGACAGCCCAAAGGGGGGAATGTCGATGATCGGTGTGTTAGGGGGGTGTGGTGAGGGTATGGATAGCGTATTCATATCCGTTGTATTTTTCTAATTAACTTTCATGTATAAAGTTTTTCGATCCGAGTTACGGTTTAAAAGATATTGATTTTCTAATATTTAAATCATTTTTAAAAGAATTTCTGAATTATTTTTATTATTAAAATAGAACATTATCCAGAATAGTTTGACTGGTCAAACCTGACCAGTGGGAGCCACTGGTCAGCCTCACATGCTTAATAAAACATTTAGTTAAATTCAAATATTCACTGGACCCACATGTCATACACTCAACAGCAAGTTATTTTAATAAAACAAAAGGGCTTACAGATGGGGCCCATGTGTCATTGACATAAGTTAAACCAACCGTTTTCTTTTATTTTTAATAGGAAGTGGCCCCACCTGTCATTCACATGAGGGGGCTTTGTCTGGTTAATTTAATTAGCATTTAGATTAGGGGGTATGGCCCCACCTGTAAGTGGGTGTGAGGGGGGTTAGTTTAGGTGCTAATGGGGTATTAGCACCCTGGTTAACCAACCAGTGCCGCCGGCGGCACGGCAGCGGCCGTCTCGGCCATCTCCGGCGAGGGGCGAGGCAGTGGGGGTCATGGCCATGGGAGGACACACGCAACTACGGTCGACGTCGGCTTGGGATGCGGCCATGGCGTGGCTCAACCATGGCGGCCACGACGGGAGCCAGCAAGGTGACCGGGGCGAGCAGCGGGCCGGCGCAGAGGAGCGATGTCGCAGCGGTCGCGCGTATGCGAGGGAGCGTGCGGCCAAGGGGGCAAACGGGTGAGCGGGGTGCGGCTAGGACCAGGCGCGCGCATGCCCTGACCATGGTGGCCACGGCGGGTAAGGACTCGGCGGGGGAGTGTGCTACAACGACGAATCGAGGGAGGGGGAGGGGGATTCGCAGGAGGGGCTCACAGGGAGCGCGAGGAGGTGCTCGGGGAGGCCGGACGTGTCCGGGGCGGCGCCAATTCCGGCGAGGTGCGTCGACGGTCGTCTCCAGGGGAACGGCGCGATTCGGGCATCGTGGTGGCCGAAGGTGACGTCGGACGGGTTGGGGAGATGAAGTCGGGGCCGGGAAGGCGGCCAGACATGGCGGCGTGGTCCGCCGACGCCGTGGGCCGCTACGGCACGGCGGTTGCGACGACGCGGCGCCCACGGGCAAGTTCGGCCCGAGGCAAGTAGAGGATGGCGGCGCGAGGGAGATGGGGAAAACGGCTGCTAGGGTTTGAGGGAGGGGCATGGAGGCGCATGGGTCCTCATATGCCGCGGGGGAAGATGGGGATGGCTGACACGAGGCAGCCATGGCCACGGACGGCCATGGGGAAGACAGCGAGCGAGGATGAGTAGTGGGAGGAAGGAGGTGGGAAGTGGAGGGGCTGGGCCGGGCTGGTGGGCGCCTAGGGCGAGGAATAGCCTTTTGCATTTTTTTTGTTTACCTCAAGCTTTCACCTTTCAGTTTTATTTTGGTTTGGATAGATTTGAATTTTACAAGACGTGCAATTGGTCTCAATATTCATGTTACATTATTCTATACTACCACAAAAAGTTTTGGCTTCAAATAAATTCATTTGCATATTCGTGTTATTAAAAAGGCTTAATTGGGGCTGTTTTACCTATTGTTTGAATGGTTTAAAATATTTAAACAAGGTAATAAAATACCATTTCTATTTTATCATGACCTACTGACTTTTAGACATTTAATAAAATTGTTTGCACAATTTTTAGTTTAACTTTAATTTTCACTTTTATTCAATTTTCCAGATATTGTTTTTATTTCTTAACATTACTAAAACACTTTGGTAAAATATCCATTACTATAATAGCATGGCCTAATGATAGTTAGGCACTCTATTAATAGGTTCCATCATTTTGGATTTATCTAAGATTTCATTTCCATATCAGATTACATGAGGATTTTGATAACCCAACTTGATTTGGTTGCATGATCATCACTGTCTTGGGATCATTCAAATGACTAGGGGGATTTGGTTTAACCATGATTAAGGTGAGGGACATTCATCCACAATTCTTGGAGCAATTATATAATTTGAAATTTTTATCAGGGTGAGGATCTGACAGAGCCATGATCAAAGGTGATCAGGGTTTGATCATCAATAGTAATGATCACTAACAGTGGAATCATTGTAGTGATTACTGTTTCTGATTCTGAGGGTGTTACATACCGCTCCTAGAGCGGTACTACCGCCCTGGCAGAGCCAGAGAGCCACATCAAAGAGTCCCCACACCTCCACGACGCAAAAGAAATATGTGGGTGCAGAAAGTGAGACCGTGTGATGATTCCACCCACCATTTCCAAAGCGGATCCCCTCTTCATAGTACGGTTTTCCTACGACTCAATTAACACAAAAGGATATCGAAAGAAAAACTCCGTCTTCATGTTTCGTACACCGAGGGGACAATAACCGTCTTGTGCCAATAATGTCGTTATCTGAAATGCTCATTGCACCCGGTTAGTCCGCAAATGTATTGTCATCAATCACTAAAACCAATCAAGGGAAAACATGCCCTATCAATCTCCCCCTTTTTGGTGTATTGATGACAACACAAGATTTGCACAATAAAAATAGGGAATTTTAAAACAACATGCCATTAGTTTATAAAATATAGACAAGCTCCCCCTTGATGTGTGCATCATTTTAGATATGCCTCTGGAATGGAGGACACACACATAAGGAGGACACTCCCCCTATATTTTATAAACTAGGTCATACTAAGTTAGACAAAACAAGTATGTGAGCATAATGATAACATGTCATAACATAGCACCACATAACAAGACAATAAGAGTACGAACATAAGATAGCATATGTCTCACCATATATCACGGAAGTCTCACAAGACGGACTAAAAACCAAAGCAAATAAACGGAGTTCACAAGCGGAGCAGATGAGACAAATAAAACACTCTTGTGACTCGCCCAACCCTGAGAAGATGCAAATCGGAATCCTAGACCTCTCTCCCCCTTTGTCATCGAGACGCCAAAAAGGCAGAGAATGACCTAGCGTCCCAAGGTGATGAACTACTCGTCGTCCTGGTCGTAGTCCTCGTCATCGTCAGACTCCTCGGACTCCACTGCTGCCTCTGTGTCATCAGTAGATGGCTGCTAAGCAGTGGACGAAGGGCCAGGCATGTCATCAGTGAGGTCCCACGCGCGGAACTGGGAGATCCACTTGTCCTCGGGACTGATGCTCCGCTCGGACCCACTCGAGACGTGCATGCCCTGCTATCTGTAGAAAGCCTTCTGCAGTATCCTGTTCTTCTTCTCCCTCTCGTGGGCCTCATACAGACGGTGCTGAACATCAGTCTGAAGGCAGAAGAGCTGCTTCACCTTCCTGGTGAGCTTGGCAGCCCATCCGGGCTGCTCCGGACCCTGTGCAGAAGACGAACCACCAGCACCAAAACTCGCACCAGAGCGTGTGCGGGGAACACTGCCTCCACCAGCCTCCTGCTCCTCCTGAATCTCCTCATCAGACTCGGCAGGAGGAGGGGAACCATGCGCAGAACCATGACCGCCAGCCCAGTTGTCCTTGATGCGCAGCTGAACCTCCTCGTGAGCAGTCAGAGGCCCAACGGGAAGGCGCTCCACAGCAAAGGTAGCTGCCCACGTGATCTCGAAGAGGACCTAAAGATAAGGGCAATATATGGGAACCTTACGTTCCATCACAGCAGCATGAAGCTCCTCCCACATGATGTCACAGACATCCAAGGTCTGCGTGGTGCCCTTGCACTCCTCACAGAGGAGAAGCATGTCCACCAGATGCCCGTGAACCATGTCCAGATTGCCCACACGGGGAAACAGAGAAGTCCGGAAAATGCGATGCATGATGTCCACGGGCAGAGGACCACTCTGTCCTTCTGCTGTCCCTTGGCATCTATATAAGGATCTGACTTCTGATAAGGCCATAGAATGCTCTTGGGCTTGGCAGTTGCTGAAGCATATGGGCTGACACCAACGGGCGCCTCTGACGTGGAGACGAGAATGTGCAAAGCTATCATGAACTCTCCCCATGTGCATATGACTTGCTCGTCCTTGCACATCCAAACGATGGTCCGATCAGCGTTACTGGTGAAGTATACTGTAGCAAAGAACTGGGCAAGAAGCTCGACATCGAACCGCTTGTTGAAGGAGATGATTTCCAGAATCCCAAACTGCTCGCAAAGAGCATATGCCTCTCCAAAGTAATCGGGGTGAGCCCGCATGTGCCTCAGTTGGACAGACTTCACGTGTGGAACAAACTTGTTCTTCCTGTGCATCATAACCTTGTGGAATACATCCCTCTGAGTCTTATTCCAGAACTGAGTGCCAACTAACTCTAGGTCTTGCTCTTCACGGTAAGGGTTGACACAACGGTAGGCCCTGTACTCAGGAAGAGAAAGCTCTGCCACCTGGTTGACCGGTTCCTTCTTCTTGTGAGAAACCTTCTTGAAGTTGCTACCGGGTGGACCCGAGGCCTTGCGCTTGGGATTCCGACGAGAGCCATCACCTGAACAACACCAACAGAGAGAAACGGAAAAACAAACCACATGAGATGCAAAAACCGGACACAAGTGAACAAGGCAGGTCTGTTGGGGAGGTTTCAGATTGAGGGACCCAGGTAGTACCGCCCGAGGCACGGTAGTACCGCTGACCGTGCGGTAGTACCACCACGCAAGCAGTAGTACCGCAACGGGACCAGCGGTAGTACCGCCCTGGAGCAGAGGACACGGATCTGAGATCCGGTACTACCGGGGTTCCAAAAACTCAAACCACTCCAACACATCTACTCCATTCCTATCTAGCAGTCTATCCATGTTCTCAAAGTGCCTAGGCATAGCCAAAAACCTAGAGGATCTACAAGTATTTCCCTAGCAACAAAGTTCAACAAAACTGAACCAAAGGAGAAGAGAACGGGGGCAATACCGGTATCCATGGCACCCGGGGGGATAGGGAATGATCCCACCGGAGAAGAACAAGGAAGGACGGCACGGATGTGGCACACCGGGAGGGGGCACCGGGGTGGGCGCTGCTGCTGCAGAGGAGAGAAAAACGAAACTGAAAGGGGAATGGGGAGGAACTCCCCGTACCCCCTCAGTTATAAGATTCCTCGGGACCGCGGTAGTACCGCACCAGGCGCAGTAGTACCGCGAGAGCGGTAGTACCATGACTGCTGCGATAGTACCGCTGGCAGCAGAAACGTCCACCAAGGACAATGATGAGGGGGGGGGGCTATTTCATCGAATGTCTTAGGGGGAAGGGCTTGGGATGACTCGAAACACAGCAGCTGGATGGAAAACACCCCGAGACAAAACAACAATGAGAAAATGCAAGATCGAACTCGGAGTGATCAAGATGCAACAAAACAAACTGAACACAAGAAAGAAGCACAAGAGTGAACCAATCCTCCCAACGAGAGGGGCGGTGGCCGAAGCCACCATGTTTGAGCTTATTTGGTATGACACCACAAATATGTATCTTGGGTTCATTGTCAATGCTCTTCTTTGAAGCACCGTTGTCACCTTGGGTGACCATGACGGCCGCCGAACGTGACCATAGTGAAAGAATTTTGTCTCTTTCCGCATAATAGGTGGAGTGGTTGCCTATGAATTAGGCAACAGTCCCCCTATGTCCATGCCTACATCCAAGCGAGACCTCATGTTGATATGGGAAGTGTGGGCAAGTCTTCAAACCGCATTACTTGAATCAATGATATTTAGCTCATGCCTTAACTCTCGAAATCTTGCTTCATCTAAAGGCTTGGTGAAGATATCCGCAAGTTGATCTCCGGTGCCCACATATGAAAGGTCAATATCACCCCGCTTCACATGATCTCGAATAAAGTGATAACGAATCTCAATATGCTTTGTCTTGCTATGTTGAACGGGGTTGTAAGCAATCTTGATAGCAATTTCATTGTCACATAAAAGAGGCACTTTGTCACAAGTGACACCGTAATCCTTCAAAGTTTGCCTCATCCATAATAATTGTGCACAACAGCTTGCGGCAGCAATGTATTCGGCTTCGGTGGTAGAGAGGGAAACACAATTTTGCTTCTTGGATGACCAACTCACCAAAGACCTTCGAAGGAATTGGCATCCTCCGGAAGTGGACTTCCTCTCCACTTTGTCTCCCGCCTAATCCGAATCCGTGTACCCGACGAGGTTGAAGCTTGAGCCTTTAGGATACCACAATCCAAAGTTTGGGGTATGAACCAAATATCGAAAGATTCTTTTGACAGCCACTACGTGACTCCCTTTTGGTGCGGATTGAAATCTTGCACACATGCCCACACTCAACATGATATCCGGCCTAGATGCACAAAGATACAACAAGGAACCAATCATAGAACGATACTCCCTTTGGTCTACCTCTTTACTGTTCGGGTCGAGGTCAAGTTGACACTTGAGTGGCATGGGGGTCTTGGCTCCTTTAAGACCATCATACTTGAACCTCTTGAGCATGTCTTGAGTATATTTGGCTTGATTAATGAAAGTTCCTCTTGACAATTGCTTGAATTCAAAACCGAGAAAGAACTCCAACTCTCCCATCATAGACATCTCAAACTTGTTGGTCATTAGCTTAGCAAACTCCTCATTAAAAGATTTGTTAATCTAGCCAAAGATAATATCATCAACATATAGTTGGCATATGAACAATTGCCCACCAACCCTCTTGGTAAAAAGAGTGGGATCGATTTGCCCAATTTCAAACCCAAAATCAACTAAGAACTCGGTAAGGTGCTCATACCAAGCGCGTGGTGCTTGCTTAAGGCAATAGAGCGCCTTGTCGAGTTTATAGACATGATTGGGGAAATTGTGGTCCTCGAACCCGGGGGGTTGCTTGACATATACCAACTCATTAATGGGACCATTAAGAAAAGCACTCTTCACATCCATTTGATATAACTTGAAGTTGTGATGAGAGGCATAAGCAAGAGCAATACGAATGGACTCAAGACGAGCCACGGGGGCAAAAGTTTCACCAAAGTTGAAAGCTCAAGAATGATCAGAGGGGGAGGGGGTGAATGATCACTTCTAAAAATTCTAAGGAACTTAGAAGGAATTCATGCAAACTGCGAAGGACTAAGAACATCTCGAAGGAAATACAGTATCGAAGGTAATGCATAGCTCGAAAGGATTAAGGGCGAAGGGAAACATCGAAGGCATACAGGCTACGAGAGAATACTTAATTTAAATATATGAAGGAAAACGAGCCTGACGCGATGATGTTTGGTAAACCAGTTCACACTCTGCAAAGTGCTACGTCTGGTTGGAGGGACTGGTGATTGAACAGCTGGAGCAAAACTCTCTCCGTCCTATTCTCCACTGCAACAAACTCCTCGAGCTTGTCCAGTTTTCACTCGTGGTAGATGATTAAGGACATCTCCGAGACCTTTACAAACTTCCTTCAGCAGTGACAATTACTCTTCGACTGCTTGACAGGCGACGCCTAACCGTCTAGGAGACTTGCAGTTCTCCAAGATAAAAAGATCGGCTAATCTTGACCTAAGTCATAGTGAATTGCTCAACTCAGCTTAGACTTGGGATTTTGGTTTTCTCTCGATGAATCTCTCTTGGGATGCTCACAGACTTCTGTCTTAGAATCTTCAGTGGAGCAGCCAGCCCGAAATGGCGGGTAGGTGCGGGGTATTTATAGATGGCGATCCCGATGGGTAAAATAACTGAAGTGACCCGATGCAACCGCTTGACGCGTGTCCACAACGGTCGGATTCCAATCACTGCGCAACTTTACTTGAGGAACAAGTAAGCTGACTTACCGAACGAGTTCTCTCTCGAAGGCACGAAGTGCGATGACTTTGCCTTCGAGCTATTTACTCGACTCAGCAAGATTTATCTTGGTAGGATTTTGTCGGTTTAGGTTGAGCAGAGCAAATTCACTTCGACTAAGATCTCAACTAGCAACCCCCTCTTGATAGTACGGTTTGCCTACGACTCAAGAAAATAAAGAGAAACTAGTAAAAAGACTAAGTCTTCGACCAACTTCAGCTTTCTCCTCGTTGCGCTTTCACTCGAGAGATACTTTTTCTTCGACTACATTTTTAGAGGTCGTCTTCCTTCAAAGGGTTCGGTAGATGACTACAGCTCTGCTGCAGTGAGTTGTCCTTCGACCTTCTACTTGCAAACTCCATTCTTTCGGAACCTAAGAATCTGTTTATACTCGAAAACAATATTAGTTCCACTTCTGCTTTGTCCAACAATGTCCAAAACCTTCGGGGGAAAAACTTGCTCTTACAATCTCCCCCTTTTTGGACGATTGTTGACAAAACAGGCATCGATAAATAATTTCCTGTGAAGGTCGATGAAAATACTCCCCCTTGATGTATGCACGGAAGATAAGAGTTTCCTGTGAAGTGCATATTTTGACAAGTAGAGTCGAGGGAAAAACATCAATAATCTTAGCGAGTGAAATTGCATTCCAGATAATATCCAATGAGAAACATGCAATCTCCTCGAATGACCTGTGAACTTATATGAAAGATAACTTCCTGCAAAAGGTTAAGTATCGCAAGCAGCAGATAGATATCTTACGAAAAAGAGTAGCAGTTCACAGTCCTACTTAGAGTTAGTTACAACCAGATCGAATATGAATCGAAAGTTTGTTGAAACTACTCAGAAAACCTCAAATATCAAAAGTTTGTCGAATGAAAAGCAAAGCCCTTAACCCCGAAGGCAAACTAATTTCTTCGATGCCACTACATCTCCCCCTTTTTGTCACAACGTACAAAAAGTTGAGAGAATAGGGTCGAAAGAAATCCCTACTCGCTGTGGCGGCTCCGGCGACGTCGAGAGGATTCGGCGAGCGTGGGAGCACGCCGAATTGGGCGAGCGCCTGGAGGAGTGATCTTCGTGCGGAAGGAGTGTTGATCTCCAGAAGATTCCAGCTGCGATTCCGGCGGGGTCCTGGGGCTTCGAGGGTGTGGAGTATAAACTCTCTCTTGACGTGGAGGGGCTTCATCTTGCTCGGACTCGGAGGAGAAGGTGTCCAAGGTGATGTGGTAATAGTCATCAACACTTAGGACATCTCGGTTCTTCGACAGCCGAGGGATATTGGGATCCGGGCGATCGACACGATCATCATTAGTCCAATTCCTGGTCAGATGGGGAGGATATTCTTCAAAGCCACATCGTTGAAGTTGACCGAGGGAATTGAACTTCCGTAGACCTTTCCAATCTCTTCGAAGACATTCACGCAACATCTGATTGTTGTTCATGGTAATATTGCGCAAATGATTAATCTCGTCCATCAAAGCTTGCTTCTGAATGAAATCTTGGTCGATGTGATGTTGAAGCATTTGCTGGGACCGAAGAGAAACTTCCATGTGATGCACTGGCTTGATAAACTTCGAGCGAACATTTCGCTCAGTCAAATGGGTGCGGATGCCAGTGTGCTCAGCATATGGATCGTTGGGTCGAGCAACAATCTGCAACACTTCCCTAACAGGTGGTGTGAAAATCTTCGGGAAAATTGACACGGGGAATGGCACGTCCCGAGAGTAATTGCAAATAGCCATCAGCCATGGTGCATACGGCTTGTGGGAATTGTGATCATCAGCACAAGACACCAAAGTTCTGAGGAAGTAGTCTTCAAAATCGAAAGGATGACCGTGGACTAACTTCAACAGAGCAAGTTGTACGTCATTGGGAATAGGAAAGTCATCGTGAACATCGAGCATTGGCATCAAAGTCTTCGAAAGAATATAAAACCATGCCTTTGCTTCAAAAACTAAGTGTCTTGGCTTGGGCTCAGCCGGGTAGGTATCTCCTACGACATCTGGATTCATGATCGTTGAAAATTCAGCAGGCGTTGTAGCAGGTAAGTCATGAAGCTTGTGTGGTAATCCTTCGAACCGAGGTAAATTGATGATGGCCTGAAATTGATCGACAGTCATATGGAATACTTGGCCTTGGATCATATAATCAAATTTCCACGTCTTCGAGTTCTCGGGATCACCAGTGACATAGAGCGTTGCATAAAATTGCTTGATAAGCTCGGGATTGTAGCCACAATCGAGAGCAAACATCTTGTGAGCATGAAGACCATCAATTGTCTCGGCAACATTTTCAAAACATGAAGTGGAGTACACCGAAGGCATATCGAGGTATTGATGGAACACTCTAGCCTATTGTACAGCACACGAGTATAATAGATGGCTTGCTCTTGGGTCCAAAACCGAAGAGAATATGCACTTCTGGGCTTCTCGTAGGGATTGGTCCCGAAGAAAAATGGCTTGTGTTCGCGCCTTTTGAAGATGGGGCCTCCTCGAGGAACATCTGAGAAGAACAGAGGCGGCATTTCTCTCGGATGAGAAGAATGGAGCAGCTCATCAACAGGAAAAACTTCGTCAGCATTGTCTGGCATCTGGAAAACTGGCTCAGCAGGGCGAGTAATGGAAGATGGAATGTTTACTATGTCCTGAGCTGGGATGGCTGCAGGTGCATTTTCCTCGGCCTGCGCTTCGACGGCAACTCCTTCGTCGGTGTTAGCATTTTGCGCAGCCTCTTCATTCTCCATGGCCTCCAAATCTTCATCTAGTTGTGCAAAAGCATCAACCATTTCTTCGTTCGAGGAACTTGATGAGGAGGAGGAAGAACTGGCACTCGAACGGTCATCTCCAGAACTATTTCCTTCGACAGGATCTTGACGAGAAGAAACTGTCGTGATATCAACATCAGCGTCTTCTCCTTCATGCAGAGTCTGGGCAGAGGAGTAATCTTTCTAAGCAGAGGAAATGGGGACTTGAGTTTCTGGCTCGACATGAGCAGCTTGCTCGGTCTCTGCATGATCTTGGGTCTCGATGGCTGGGGTGGTTGATGGAATATTGTTCGGTGGTGATGATGGTTTTGGCGGTGGCGACGAGGCTTTTGGTGGTGATGGTTGACGAGGTGGAGGTGTTTGTTGTCGAGGTGGAGGAGTGGCTTGGCGAGGGGGTGGAGTTGTCTCACGAGGAGGAGTTGGTTCCTTGGTGGGGTTTGGTGCAGTATCTTGTCGTGCTGATGCAGCAACGACCTCGGTAGACTTGGCCTTCTTTGCATTCTTCTCGATCTCTGGCGTCCCACGTGCAGAGGTTGGAGCAGCAGACTTTCTCTTACGAGATTGTCTCTTGTACAGTGCATCATTGTGCTCTTTGCATACGGCCGACACAATTTGTCGAACCTTGTCATACACAGCGGTCAAATTTTCCTTCTGAGCCCTTCTGGAAGCTTCAGCGGTGGCAATCTTGGATTTGAAAAACTTACGGGACTCAATGTCCTCGGTTTCTTCTTGAAGTTGACGGGAGTAAAAATTCACTTGCTCCTTGTCCTTGCGATCCTGGGTGATATACCCTTCCCAGCGAATCATGTATCGAGCAACATGCTCTTGGATTTCAGCAGGGACATCATCCTCGGCAGTGACTCTGCTCGGTGTGGTAGCCATCTTCCAGAGGATGTGAGAAATATTAGCAGCATCCCAAGGAGCATGGGCAGCAGATTCTCCTTCGTTGGAACTCTCTTCATCGGCACGAGGGCCGAAAACAACAGGTGCAGCAGGTGCAGGAGCTGGAGGAACTGGAGCATTCTGAGCCTTTTGCCTAGCCTCCTTGGCTTTCTTCTCGGCCTCCTTGGTGGCCTTGGCAGCAGCAATGGGTTTGGTGATGGCACTAGGGGCCACAGCTTTATCCTTCGAGGCACTTGGGGCCTCAGCATTTTTCTTCGTGACTGTGGGAGTCACAATTTTCTCGGTGGCGCTGGGGGCCACAACCTTTTCTTTCGGTGCAACAGGAATGTTGCCTTCAGCAATTTGTCGTCGGTACTTTTCACTGACCAAATGAAGAATGCCTAGCTGTTGAGCAACCAGAGCCTTTTTATGCTCGGGATGGCTGTGAAAGTTTAGGAGCTTGGAATTTGTCAAGTCCTTTGCTTCTTGTTCTTTTTGCTTTGCCAGCCTTTCTCTACGTTGAATAAGTGTTTCTTCATCCTCAGAAACTAGAGCTTGCTTTCCCTTCGATTTAGTCGAAGGTTTTGGTTGGCGAGCTTGAACTGGAGGAGAAGATGAAATGGGCGGATCAGTGACCAAGTTGGTCAAGTCAATATTTGCTCGAGGAGCCTGTGAAGCTGGCTCCTGGATCCTAATGCCCTTACTGCTCGGCTTCTTTTTCAGAGGAATGTCCTCGACATCAGCCTCTGTACCAGGGTCTTGATCATCTGAATTTACTTCTTCATCAGAGCTCACATCAGGTGGCGAGACAATTACCACCTTTTTCTTTCGCTTGGCTGATTTCTTGCCAGCCTTCGATTTTGCACTAGGGCCAACATCTACGGTGCCCTCAGCAGCAGCAGCCTCCTTTTTAGCTTTGGCTTCTTTTCGCTTCTGTGCTCATGCTTCCCGAGCATCAACCAGCTCTTGAAAATCGGCAGGAGTTTTCAGAGAGGATGGATGAGCATCAGCTGGAGGAGGTGGTCGATTATCTTTTGTCCACTTTGGCCTTAACGCTTTGACATCAGACCAAGGATTTTTCATAGCAAACAGCCTCTCCCAGCGAGGCATAAGAGACTTGTACTCATACCAACGAAGCGCTTGAAGTCTTCGAATCTCTTGCAGACGGTTTTCTCTCGTACGTTCATCCTCAGAACCTTCAGGCGTTCTCAACTTCTTTTCGACGATCAACTCTTCTGATAAACCTTCAGAGTTGTTGGTGATTCTTGTTCGGCCTCCTACACGCTTGGGTGCTCTGACATTTCCTTCGATCCCAGACATTTTCCTGCGAAAAAGGTAGGTACGAAGGAATATAGGAAAGTTGTGAACAAGTACCAGTGGTTTTCGAGGAAAATAATTTTGAGAGCAGTAAACTTATCGATAAGCAAGTCTTGCAGCGAGTTTTTCAAACAAGTTCTAGGCTAGATTTCCATTGGGTACAAATCTAACGAAGAACTGTATGAACAAATTGCACAACACAAGTTTATCGATACGTTTCTGAGGAAATTGCTAAAGTGAGAGAATCCGAGGGATTTCTTACCTAGCGCAGATGGGAATCGACAGAAAACGCTAGAAAACTGATTTCCCAAGATTCAATGATCCAAACAGATCAAACAGACCTAAGAAAAAGAGAGAAAATCAAGAACAAATCTGGATACAATGAACAGGAAAGATTGGAATCGTATCCAGAGCCGTGCATACCCAAACTTGGTGATGTACGACGACTACGGCGACACGGAAGAAGTTCCTCGTTGACGGGGAGGTCTCCGGCGGCTTCCTTCCGGCAGCAAAGCGGCGAGGGAGTCGACGGCGACGAGCAGCACGGCAGCGTGCGAGAGAGAATTTCGGGAGCAGAGAGACGAAGTCGAGGAAATTGCGATGTCTGAGCTGGTGGCAGGGATCAGTATTTATAGGGAGGGGAGGTCTGACATAACTGTCAGATCTGATCCAACAGCGCAGATTTCGCGTCTCTCCGCATTCAACGGACGGATTTTGTGGCGGTAATTGCGGGAAAAACCCAACGAACCGAAAGAAAGTTGCTCCACGTCCGAGACCAAACTCATCGAACATCGAGTATAAAAGTAGATAAACGTTCGATAGATTTTCCTTCGGAATCAATGACATTCGAAGGGAATCTTGATCGAGTACATATATACATGTTCACGAGAGTAAAGCACAGATGGGGTAGGGATAGAATAGAGGGAAAACAGGGTCCGATGCTTAATCAATCCGAGGGGAAAACAGTGATAAAACTCGGAGTGGTAAGTGTATAGGACAACAACAAACGAACAAAAACAAACGAAAAAGAAACACGATAGAAAAATAACGTAAGTAAACAACATAGAAAGAAAGCATATAATTCATGGTACCGATAGTTATGATCTTACTGCACATTGCATGAGTCCAATATGTTTAACTCACACCTTAGTGCACAGAACCTCTTTTCATCCAAGGGCTTCGTAAAGATATCAGCCAATTGATCTTCGATGCGTACATGGCTGATAACAATATCTTCTCGCTGAACATGATCTCGAAGAAAATGATGACGAATGTCAATATGCTTCGTTCGAGAGTGTTGCACAGGATTATGGGCAATCTTGATAGCACTCTCGTTATCACATAGCAATGGAATTTTCTTCACAAGAATACCATAATCTTTCAGCGTTTGCTTGAGCCACAGAATCTGAGTGCAACATGAACCGGCAGCAATATACTCGGCTTCAGCCGTAGAAATAGATACGCAATTCTGTTTCTTCGAAGCCCAACAGACAAGAGATCTACCGAGAAAATGACATGTGCCTGAGGTAGATTTCCTGTCGACTCGATCACCAGCCCAGTCAGAATCAGAATATCCAACGAGATCAAACTGGGCACCCTTGGGATACCAAAGTCCCAAAGATGGTGTGTGAGCCAGATATCGAAGAATTCGCTTGACAGCAATATGATGTGATTCTTTCGTGTTTTCCTGAAAAGGAGCACACATACAAACTGATAGCATTATGTCAGGTCTAGATGCACAAAGATAAAGAAGTGAACCGATCATCGAGCGATATTTCTTCTGATCGAAAGGTTTGCCCTTCTCATCTGCATCTAGATGAACATTCGTAGGCATAGGAGTCTTGATAGTTTTGCAACTGACAAGATCGACCTTCTTCAGGCAATCTTTGAGATACTTCTCTTGAGAAATGAAAGTCCCATTCTTCTGTTGACGGATTTGAAGCCCGAGTAAGAACTTCAATTCACCCATCATAGACATTTCATATTTCTTCGACATCATACGAGCAAATTCTTCGCTAATATCAGGGTTAGTACAGCCAAAAATAATATCATCGACATAAATTTGACACACAAAAATAACATTTTTGTATGCACGAGTAAAAAGAGTCGGATCTGTTGTTCCTGGTTTGAAGCCCTTCTTTAGAAGAAAATCCTTTAGTGTTTCATACCAAGCACGAGGAGCTTGCTTTAACCCATATAGGGCCTTGTGCAACCTGTACACCTTATCAGGATTCTTCGGGTCTTCAAAACCTGGTGGCTGCATAACATATACTTCTTCTTCGATTTCACCGTTAAGAAATGCACTTTTGACATCCATTTGATATAGCAATATACCATTGTAATTGGCAAAAGAAAGCATGACACGAATGGATTCAAGTCGAGCAACTGGGGCATAAGTCTCACCGAAATCAATACCTTCGATTTGAGTGTAGCCTTGAGAAACCAGTCGAGCTTTATTCCTTATCAGAATGCCATCTTCATCTTGCTTGTTGCGAAAAATCCATTTCGTACCAATGATATTATGCTTCTTGGGATCAGGTCTATCAACAAGGGACCAGACTTTATTTCTCTCGAACTGATTAAGTTCTTCGAGCATTGCAGTCATCCAGTCTGAGTCCTTCATGGCTTCATCAAATTTCGATGGTTCTAGCATGGATACAAACGAGAAATTTCCACAGAAGTTAGCTAATCGAGTACGAGAACGAGTGGTGGGACGACCTGGTAAATGAATCTCTTCGAGTATTGAGTCGACGTCCACTCTTCTTCGAACACGAGGTAAAACTCCTTCATCATCTTGTGGATCTGGTTGTCCTTCGGGATCAGCTTGACCTTCGGGATCAGCTTGTCCTTCGGGAACATTTTCTTTGTTTACGCGTTCTCCTTCGACCTGTACATCATTTGCTTCAGGATGTTGATCTCCAGCGCCCCGGGCTATGTGTGGGAACATTGGACCATCATCATCCTTGTTTTCTTGACGTGCATTTCCATCGACAGGTCGAATATCTCCAATAGCCATGTACCTGATAACTTCATCCAAAGGTGGTTCATCCAGGTTAAGAGGTAATTTCTCTTTTTGAGAGACGTTAGTTTCATCAAATCGAACATTTACAGTTTCTACAACTTTGCCAAGATGAGAGTTGTAAACTCTGTAAGTGTGAGAATTCGAACCATAACCTAGGAGAAAACCTTCGTGAGCCTTTGGAGAAACTTGGAGCTGTGATTCATATCTCTGATATAACATGGAGCGCCAAAAACCCTGAGATATGAAACATTTGGCTTTTTACCAGTAATAAGTTCATGTGAAGTTTTCTTCAGAAACTTGTGCAGATAAACCTTGTTGATGATATGACATGCAGTATTGATTGCTTCAGCCCAGAACCTGATGGGAGTCTTGTATTCAGCAAGCATTGTTCTGGCCATTTCAATAAGTGTACGATTCTTTCTCTCGACCACACCATTTTGTTGCGGTGTATAAGCAGCCGAGAATTCATGAGTAAAGCCATATTCATCAAGAAAATCTTCGATATGAGTGTTTTTGAATTATGTACCATTGTCACTTCTGATATGCTTGAGAGATAATTCATATTCAGTCTGAGCTCTCTTTGCGAAAGTTTTGAATATTTCAACAACCTTGCTTTTGTCATCTAGAAAGAAAACCCAAGTATATCGAGAGAAATCATCAACAATAACCAGACCATACTTGTTACCTCCAAGACTAGCATAATTTTGAGGACCGAATAAATCCATATGAAGTAATTCAAGAGGACGAGTAGTAGTCATGACGGTTTTTGCTGAGTGATGTTTCTTGGCAATCTTTCCAGCTTCACAGGCACTGCATAGACGATCTTTATCGAATTTCACATTATCAATTCCAACTATGTTCTTCTTCGAGATAAGAGTTTGAAGATTTTTCATCCCTGCATGACCAAGTCTTCGGTGCCATAACCAACCAGACGTGGCTTTTGCCATCAAACATGTGGACACTGCAGGTCCCGAAGAAAAATCAACGACGTAAAGATCACCCTTACGATATCCTTCGAACACGAAGGAATAATCATCCTGTGAAAAGACAACACAACGAGACGCAGAAAACAGTACAAGCATACCCATATCACAAAGTTTCGACATAGACATAAGATTATATCCTAGAGATTGAACAAGCATAACATTATCGATATGCTTATCCTTCGATATAGCAACCTTACCCAAACCAAGTACTTTTCCTTTGTTGTTGTCACCGAAGGTAATGTATCTCTGTGAAGATTCAGTGAGTTTGTCTTCGGTGAACAAATCTTTGTCTCCGGTCATATGATTTGTACATCCACTATCCATGACCCATTCGGATCCACCGGAGACATAGCCCTGTAGAAGAATTAGTTCTTCTTAACCACCCACAAACGAGCAGGTGACTTAGAAGACATGGAAGAGCTAGATGGGGCAGCAATATTATAGCGAACAGGATTGAATTGTCTATCTGGACCATCAAGCACACCATAAATATAATTCCTCGATGAGGGGTTAGAGTACTGATGAGTAACAGCAACTTTGGTGTTATCGTTACGATGACGATAAACATTTCTATCGACACGATAGTATTCCTTCTGGGGAACATTTGAAGCAGGCACCAAAGGTTCATTTCTATCCTCGAGAGAATAGTAGTGATTCGGTGGTACCAAGGATTTTCCCTGCATAGAATGGTTAGGGGGCAGTTTTTCTACGAGAGATTTGCGAACCCAAATCTGTCGCTTATAGAAACCATTCTTCGGAGGAGTACCAATGAATTCAGCCGACACCTTTCCTTCCTGATCTTTGACAAGCTTGTAGTCAGAATCAAGTGATTCATCAACAATAGCTTTGTCAATTTTGCAACTGAAACCTGAAAGGTTAGCAATATCAATGGGCTTTTCTTTCGCAAGAACCCAGACAGTTTTAGGATACTGCTCGGGTTCCCAGTAGGTTCCATTGGGATTGATTTTCCTTTCGAAGCCAACTCCTTCGTTTCGGGGATTCCTGTGAAGAAGAGCCTTTCGTAGGATATCACATAGGTACTGGTGTCCCTGCACACTTTTGAACATGCCTGTTTCAAATAAATCTTTCAACCTGAGGAGTTCCTCGGTAATGGTTTCCTCGTTCGAGGGGTTAGTATCATCGATAACAATAGGTTGCTTTCCTTTCGATCTCTCGGAAATAGACTCAATTTTACTTCGTTCCAAACAGGTTAAGCAAGGTGAAGTAGATTCATTTTTAGCTTCTGAGCCTTGTTGAGCCATGAGCGTGAGGTTGACACTTTCCAACTCTTCATTAGCCTCTCTCAGTTTTTCGAGAGCCATTTTTCCTTGAAGGAATTCATAGGTTAGCTTCTCGTAGTCCACTAAGAGAAGATCATGACGAGAGGAAAGTTCATCATACTTTTCTTTCAGAGCAGTATGCTCATTCGTCAAAGTTTGACCCTTCTCAATCTCATCGATCAACAAAGTCTCAGATTTTTGAATAGTTTCACTTAAAGAATCTAGCTCATCTTGTTGGATAGAAGCAATTTTGGCAAGTTTAGCATAACTTATCCTAGAGTTACTTTCATAAGCAGATCCATCAGAAGTATCGTAGGAATTCTTAGATGAGGATACCTTAGCCTTGGCCATGAAGCAGTAAGCTGGAGATTCATCTTCGCTGCTTTGGTTGGTGAAGAATGAACTTGAAGTCTTGCTCGAAGCAAATGCTAAAGCAGCAACGCCATCAGATTCAGAACCAGAACCAGAACCAGATCTTGGGTTTGATTCAGCTTCGGAACCGGATGCATCATCTTCAGAGTTCATCTCTTTACCCAGATAGGCTTTGGCACAATGGGAATTCTTTCGTCGAGAGGAATGTGATTTCGAGGAAGAACCCTCTCGATGCTTGTGATACTTCTTCTTCTTGTCATCATCAGAACCGTCTTTCTTGTCTTTTCTGGACTTCGAATCATATCTCTTCGACTCATAGTTTTTGCTCGATCTGTGAGACTTTCTCGAAGAATTGCTGTGAGAATGCTTTGATCTATGTTCAATTTCCCAGAGAGGACAATCAGCAATGAAATGACCTGGCTTCTTGCACTTATAGCAACAGTTATCTTTCGCTGAAGAGTTTCTGGATGATGATCGATGCTGTGATGAATTGTTTGAATGTCTTGAAGAGTAGTTTTTTTTCGGTGAAGAGGAGTTCCTTCTCTGAAAGCGATTGAATCATCTCATTATCAGTGCCAGATCTTTTCCAATGTTCTCGGGGTCATCTGAGGCACAACCCGATTCAGAACTAGCTTCAGGAGAGGAGTCATGTGAAGCTCTGGCCTTCAGTGCATGAGATTTTCTTCGTGTTCCATTTATATCTCGTTTTTCATCTTCTTCCATCTCGAAGGTATTAAGTCTCTCGAGAATATCAGCGGCAACAAGATCCTTGAAATCAGTCCTTTCCTTGATCATCAGCACAATGTGATCGAAGGAATCATCAAGGGAACGAAGCAAAGTTCTGACAATAATCCGATTGGTAATGTCTTCGGCACCGAGAGAAATCAGTTCATTTGACAGCGCACTGAGTCTGCTGTATATGGAGCTAACTTTTTCTCCCTCGTGCCTCTTGAAACGATAGAACTTGCTTCGAAGGGTGTCAATACGAGCATCTTTCTGAGTAGAGACACCTTCACCAATCTTCTCGAGATAATCCCAAACACCTTTGGCCGAAGGAATATTCTTGACTTCATGCTATTTCTCTGGAATCAGATGATTTGTTATGAAGACCCAGACTTCAGTATCTAGTTCTATCTTCTTTGCCTCTTCAGGAGTGATGGCATTTGTGTCTTTGACAGTTACACCATTTTTGACAACTTCCCAAGCGGCAGAGTTGATAGCCATGATATTCCTCTTCATTTTGTCCTTCCAATAGGGATAGTCCTTCCCATTGAAGATAGGGATTGGTTCCCCCGAGTGAACAGCTGCAAACGACATTCTTGACAACACTCCAGGTTGTTAGACCAAAATACGCAGAGCGTAGGGAGTGCCTAGCTCTGATACCAATTGAAAGCTCAAGAATGATCAGAGGGGGAGGGGGTGAATGATCACTTCTAAAAATTCTAAGGAACTTAGAAGGAATTCATGCAAACTGCGAAGGACTAAGAACATCTCGAAGGAAATACAGTATCGAAGGTAATGCATAGCTCGAAAGGATTAAGGGCGAAGGGAAACATCGAAGGCATACAGGCTACGAGAGAATACTTAATTTAAATATATGAAGGAAAACGAGCCTGACACGACGATGTTTGGTAAACCAGTTCACACTCTGCAAAGTTCTACGTCTGGTTAGAGGGACTGGTGATTGAACACCTGGAGCAAAACTCTCTCCGTCCTATTCTCCACTGCAACAAACTCCTCGAGCTTGTCCAGTTTTCACTCGTGGTAGATGATGAAGGACATCTCCGAGACCTTTACAAACTTCCTTCAGTAGTGACAATTACTCTTCGACTGCTTGACAGGCGACGCCTAACCGTCTAGGAGACTTGCAGTTCTCCAAGATAAAAAGATCGGCTAATCTCGACCTAAGTCATAGTGAATTGCTCAACTCAGCTCAGACTTGGGATTTTGGTTTTCTCTCGATGAATCTCTCTTGGGATGCTCACAGACTTCTGTCTTAGAATCTTCAGTGGAGCAGCCAGCCCGAAATGGCGGGTAGGTGCGGGGTATTTATAGATGGCGATCCCGATGGGTAAAATAACTGAAGTGACTCGATGCAACCGCTTGACGCGTGTCCACAACGGTCGGATTCCAATCACTGCGCAACTTTACTTGAGGAACAAGTAAGCTGACTTACCGAACGAGTTCTCTCTCGAAGGCACGAAGTGCGATGACTTTGCCTTCGAGCTATTTACTCGACTCAGCAAGATTTCTCTTGGTAGGACTTTGTGGGTTTAGGTTGAGTAGAGCAAATTCACTTCGACTAAGATCTCAACTAGCAAACCCCTCTTGATAGTACAGTTTTTCCTACGACTCAAGAAAATAAAGAGAAACTAGTAAAAAGACTAAGTCTTCGACCAGCTTCAGCTTTCTCCTCGTTGCGCTTTCACTCGAGAGATCTTTTTCTTCGACTACATTTTTAGAGGCCGTCTTCCTTCAAAGGGTTCGGTAGATGACTACAGCTCTGCTGCAGTGAGTTGTCCTTCGACCTTCTACTTGCAAACTCCATTCTTTCGGAACCTAAGAATCTGTTTATACTCGAAAACAATATTAGTTCCACTTCTGCTTTGTCCAACAATGTCCAAAACCTTCGGGGGCAAAACTTGCTCTTACAAAAGTCAATACCTTCGACTTGGGAAAAACCTTGAGCCACCAACCTTTCCTTGTTCCGGATGACAATACCAAGTGCATCTTGCTTGTTCTTGAAAATCCACTTGGTCCCAATAACATTATGATCACCTTTGGGTCTCTCCACTAATGTCCACACCTTGTTGCGCTTGAAGTTATTGAGTTCATCATGCATGGCCTCAAGCCAATCCGGATCTTCAAGCGCCTCACCTACTTTTTGGGGTTCAACACAAGAAACAAATGCATTATGGGCACAAAAGTTTCTCAATTGACTACGAGTTGTTACCCCCTTTTGGATGCTTCCGAGCACTTGATCCACCGAAAGATCTTGTGATTTTAACCGGGATGCAATCTTGAGTGCTCGGCGAACTCTCTCTTCTTCCAAGGTATCTTGTGAGGGAGCTAGAGGGCCATATTCGGAAGAAGGAGCATCCTCAAGGACTTGCTCATCATCTTGAGCTTGCCCTTGAAAGAGAGCATGATCTTGGTCATCATTTGGTGCATCACCATCTTCAATGATTTGATCTTGACCTTGATCTTGTTCGGGCGAGAGAGGGCCTTCGTCTTGTTCTTGGTTTGCTTGTGAATCTTGAGGAGGTGATGGCTCCACGTGCGTAGAGCATTGTCCTTCTCCTTCCACCACAAGGGGTTCATCAATGGGTAGGAAATGACCCACACCCATTCTTCTTATGGCTTGAGGAGGAATTTCATCACCTACAACATTAAGATCACCTTGCCCCACTTGGGAGCCATTATGTTCATCGAACTCCACGTTGCTAGATTCTTCAACAAGTCCGGAAGACTTGTTGTAGACTCTATAGGCGTGAGAGTTTGAAGCATAACCAACAAATATGCCCTCATTTGTCTTAGACTCAAACGTAGACAAACGAGCACCTTTCTTAAGAATGAAACACTTACACCCGAAGACCCGAAAATACTTGATGTTGGGCTTCTTCCCGGTGATGATTTCATACGGATTTTTGTTCAAGATCTTGCGGAGATAAAGACGGTTGGTCGCATGACAAGCAGTGTTGATGGCCTCTGCCCAAAAGTTGTATGGACTCTTGAACTCCGCCATCATTGTTCTTGCTGCATCAATCAGAGTGCGGTTCCTCCTCTCCGCAACACCATTTTGTTGAGGGGTATAAGCAGCAGAATATTGATGTTTGATCCCCTCATCTCCAAGGAATTCATCCAAGGTGTAGATCTTGAACTCGGTGCCGTTGTCACTCCTAATTGCCAAAATCTTTGAATTGTGTTGACGTTGATCTTCATTGGCAAAATCGATGACGGTTTGTTGGGTCTCACTTTTCTTCTTGAAGAAATAAACCCATGTATATCTTGAATAATCATCAACAATAACTAAGCAATACTTCTTCCTGCCAAGACTATCATATGAGGGAGGCCCAAAAAGATCCATGTGAAGGAGCTCCAAAGGCCTCTTGGTGGAGATGATATTCTTGACGGGGTGTTTCTTCTCGTGAAGTTTCCCTTCAATGCAAGCCCTACAAGCACGATCTTTGGCAAAGCTAACATTTGTTAGTCCAATGACATGCTCACCCTTGAGAAGTGTTTGCAAAGACCTCATATTGACATGGGCTAGTCGGCGGTGCCAAAGCCATCCCACATCAACTCTAGCCATTAGACACATGGCGGTTTTAGTGGGGACTTTTGAGAAGTCCACCACGTACATACCGTCCTCCACGTGTCCAACAAAGGCTACTTTAAGAGTTTTTCTCCACATTAGGGTGACCATGTCTTTATCAAAGAAAGTACAAAGTCCATCATGGCAAGTTGACGAACGGAAAGTAAATTAAAGGCACAAGTCTCAACTAGCAATACTTTCTCAATGGACGAGCCCGGAGAAATTATTACTTTGCCAAGACCTAATACCTTTCACGTGTTTGCATCTCCAAATTGGACACGGGTAGTTCTAGATGGTCTGAAATCAATGTCCACCAACATGTCCTTGCTTCCGGTCATATGACTTGTAGCCCCGCTATCAAGTATCCATGAACCACCACCGGAAGCCGCCACCTACATGAGATCAATGCTTGGATTTAGGTACCCATTCATGAATGGGTCCTCTCGCGTTAGTAACAAGGGTCTTAGGTACCCAAATGGACCATGCAATATACTCATCAAAGAAACCAACAAATTTGGCATAAACATGCCCATCATTAGTGCAACAAAGAACATAAGAGGGGTTAGTTGGTCCGGCAAAGTCATTGGGAGTGGAATCACTCCTCTTGGTCATTTCACCCTCAATGGCCTTGGCCACTTTTTCTTGAGGCTTCCTCCCTTCCTTCACAAATGTGACTTCCTTTGAAGGAGGAGGTGCCTTGCCTTTCTTCTTTTTGTTCTTCCTCTTCTTGTTCTTCCTCTTTGATGAACTTGTACCAAAACCAGTGCCTTCCTTGCCAATGACCTCCTTTTGGGAACTCAAGAGATCATTAAGGTTCTTTTCTCCTTGAATGCATGAGACAAGTCCCTTCTCAAGTTGTGCCTTCAACCTAGTGTTTTCCTCGATGAGAGGAGCATGCTCACAACAAGAGTTAGAGGAACTAGGTTTCTCTACCACAATAATAGGAGAAAAGGTAGTAATTTCTTTAGTGAGTTGTATACTTGTTTCATCATGAGCCTTCTTGAGAGCCATGAGTTCGTGTTTTAAGGACTTGTGGTCCTTTTCGACATTCTCATGATCCACAAGAAGTCTTTCATGAGCCTCAACAAGTTCATCATTTTTAGTCTTGAGATCACAAGAAATAGCATTTGAATGTTTAAGGTCAAGTTTTAGCTTAGAGATATCAATAGCATACGTCTCATCAAGAGACAACTTAAGCTCACGCTCTTCTTCGAGAGAATGAGATAGCTCCCCTATCTCATCCGCATAGTCGCGACTATGACCTTGCAACTCGATGATAGTTTCATCAAGTTGCTCAATGTGAGCATATGCTTCGCCTAGTTGTTCCAAGAGAGCCACAAAATGTCCCTTTGCAGCACCTTTGAGCTTGGACATGAATAGTTCGAATTCATTCACCTCGTGTGCTTTGGGGTCCTCATTTTCCTCCACACAATACAACAATGAGGGGTTAGTGGGAGTAAATGGTTTAGAGTGAGGAGTTACCGAGGTAGTCTTGGCCATAAGACACTTGTGGATGATGTGAGGGTTCTCGTTGGGGGATTTGAAGAGAGACGTTGATGAGGGGGATTCAATGGCGATGGCAACAATGGCGGTTTCTTCATCCTCCTCATCATCGGAATAGTATTCTTCTTGAGCCACCAACACACGTTGTGGCTTCTTCTTCACAAAGGTCTTGTTCAAATGTGGCTTGTTCTTGTCCTTACGGATGAGCTTTCCACCGTGATCTTCTCTCTTCTCATACGGAAAATCCGCAACAAAGTGACTCACATTGCCACAATTGAAGCAAGTTCTTATTCTTTGTCCCTTTGGCTTGAAGCTACTTGTGTTGGACTTGAAGTTCTTCTTGTTGCCCCAAAATTGTATTGAGGCTAGAGCCATGTGCTCATTGTAAGCATACTTGGTGTCTTCCGGACCCACATCCTCTTCATCTTCATCTTCCTCAACTTGAACCTCCTTGGCCTTCAAGGCAAGAGATGGCATCTTGGAGCCGCTTTGGCGAGCCAATTTTAACTCAGCCGTGGAGTCCAAGATTTCCATGGCAACGAATTCATCCAAGACTTGGTTTGAACTCAACCTGCGAAAGTCGGGCCTTTGACGAATGACCTTGGTGATATGCTTCTTGTGTAGGAGCATAGCCGTGATGAACTTTCTCTTTATCCATCCATCATCGGTGTCCATGCTCCCATGGTCCGTCATGGAATTTGCGAGAGCCACCAACCTTTGATGAACATCCTCGGAAGACTCCCCGTCATTCCGGACAAAGTGATCGGCTTGATCTTGAATCTTGTCAAACTTTGAGCACTGTATGCTAGTGCTTCCCATGATAGTCCTCTCGAGAATATCCCACATCTCTTTGGCCGATTCACACTTTAGGATAAGATTGTATTGCTCTTCATTCAACCCATTTCCTATCACGAGCATAACATGACTGTTGATGGTGTTGTCCCGATATTCTCTTGGGGTCATGTTGTGGCGGTCATGAGGAGTAAATCCCTCCTCAACGATGCGCCAAAGTTCCACGGAGGACCCCTTCAACTGTCTCTTCATGCGATGAGCCCAAACCGGATAAGCATCTTTGTTAAGAATGGGAATAGTTCCTGCATGTGCAAAATGGGGTTCGGGTAGAGGTAGAGAGTTATAAGTAACAGGAGGAGCCACCGCGGAATAGATACCCGATCCATTCCTTGTACGAGGAATGGATCGGATATCATTCCTACCATCATCATTAGATTGGGAGATGACATCTCCTCCACCCAACGTTGGAATATTGGGGATGATGGTGGGGTTGCTCTCCGAGGGCGACCTTGACATGAGAACGGGGGACTTTGTTCATGTGAGCCTTAATGGCGGACATGCCTTCATTGTATTCATGTCGAGAGATAGATGATGAGTCATCCTTCGCGAGCGTATTCGCGAAGCCCTCGATACTTGGATTCCCTTACAAATGAGAAGGGTTCGGAGTAGCTCCTGGAAACTCAACCTCTACCGGTTTATCCTCTTGCAACATCCTCTTAAGGCGGTAAAGCCCTTAATAAGAGACGAGGCTCTGATACCAATTGAAAGGATCAGAATGTCGACTAGAAGGGGGGGTGTGAATAGGCGACTAACACTTTTTAAACTTTTCTTAACAATTTAGGCTTAACAAGGGATATAGGTTGTCTAGATATGCAACTATGTGAGCAACCTATATGCCAACAACTATGATATAACACGCAAGCAATAAATAAGCAAGGAAAGTAACTTGCGCAAAGTAAAGGTAAAGGGGAACACGGGAGACAAGGATATGTTTCCGAAGTTCCTTCTCTTTCGAGAAGTACGTCTCCGTTTGGAGAGGGTGAGGAGCACAATGCTCACACGAAGCCAACGAGGGCCACCCTATTTCTCCCCACGCTCTTACCGATGTAAGATGTCGTGATCCACTACGAGGCGGCCTTGAAGGTGGCAACCAAACCTTTACAAACAAGGTTGGGGCAAACACCACAACTGAATTGGAGGCTCCCAACGAAACCACGAAGCTTCACCACAATGGAATTTGGCTTCGAGGTGACCTCTTCCGTCTAGGGCACCAAAGCACCCAAGAGTAACAAGATCCACACGGGATTAGTGGGGGTAATCAAATATCCTTTGGTGGAAGTGTAGATCGGGGCCTCCTCTTCCAAACCCTAGAGAATCAACAAGTTTTGATGGCTAGGGAGGGAGATCGGGCAAGAATGGAGCTTGGGCGTCAATGGAGGTGAGAGCAATAAATGAGGTGAGTCTCAATGGGGAAGAAGACCCCTTTTTATAGGTGTCCTTAAATGCAGCCATTGGCTGTCCACCAACCACGATAGTACCGCTTCAGAAGCGGTACTACCGCGCTGCGGTACTACCGTGCCGAGAGCGGTACTACCGCTCCACGGTACTACCGAGCCCCAGTGCCGCCCCCACTACCGCAGAGTCCAGTGGGAATCCAGTAATGGATGCGGTACTGGTTCACGGTACTACCACGCAACGGTACTACCGCGCAACGGTACTACCGCTCTGAGAGCGGTACTACCGCTCTACGGTACTACCGAGCCCCAGTGCTGCCTCCACTACCGCAAAGTCCAATGGGAATCCGGTAATGGATGCGGTACTAGGTCATGGTACTACCGCGGAGCGGTACTACCACTCTGGGAGCGGTACTACCGAGCCCCAGTGCTGCCTCCACTACCGCAGAGTCCAGTGGGAATCCGGTAGTGGATGTGGTACTGATCCATGGTACTACCGTGGAGCGGTACTACCGCTCCTAGAGCGGTACTACCGCCCTGGCAAAGCCAGAGAGCCACATCCAAGAGTCCCCACACCTCCACGACGCAAAATAAATATGTGGGTGCAGAAAGTGAGACCGTGTGATGATTCCACCCACCATTTCCAAAGCGGATCCCCTCTTCATAGTACGGTTTTCCTACGACTCAATTAACACAAAAGGAGATCGAAAGAAAAACTCTGTCTTCACGTTTCGTACACCGAGGGGACAATAACCGTCTTGTGCCAATAATGTCGTTATCTGAAATGCTCATTGCACCCGGTTAGTCCGCAAATGTATTGTCATCAATCACTAAAACCAATCAAGGGAAAACATGCCCTATCACCTGGGCCGCGCCCACTGGCCTCCTAGGCACCAGGTGGGGCCCCTATGGACCTTCTTCGGTGAATCCGGAAGCTTACGGAACGCTGACTTTTTATCTGATTTTACCGATTTTTTGGAGCACTTTTAATATGGGGGGAACCTGAAATAGAAAAACAACAGAAAACAGGAACTGGCACTGGGGTGCACTGAGTTAATAGGTTAGTCCAAATATGATCAAAAGTGTATGAAAGTGTATCAATATCATAGAAATATCACACAAAACAAGCATGGAGCAAGCAGAAATTATAGATACATTTTGGGCGTATCAAGCAAGCAGAAATTATAGATACGTTTTGGACGTATCAGCGCCCTGGGATTCGGCGCTCCTCGCCGCGCTTCACACTGTTCCTACGCCGACGACCTACATCGGAGGAGGTGACTGGTACATGGATACCAGGGCCACGACGCAGATGTTTGCTCATCCTGGTAATCTTGCCGCTTTCAATCCTGTCACCACCGATCGCCGCATCATTGTCGGCGACGGTTCCACACTTCCCATCACACATGTCGGGCACACTTCTTTTCCTTATAATTCCATGCCTATATCTATGTCTAACATACTTGTGTCTCCTCATCTTATTAAGAACCTTGTTTCTGTTAAATCTCTTACTCGTGATAATCCTGTTACTGTTGAATTTGATGGTCTTGGTTTTTGTGTCAAGGACGCTCGGACCAGGATGGTGCTCTACCGATGTGACAGCCCCGACGAGCTTTAACCATTGCATCCGTCCTCCTCCTCCACCACCGCACCGGTTGCCCTCTCCATTGGCGTCGATCTCTGGCATGCTCGCTTGGGTCATCCCAACCCCGTCACACTTTGCCACATTCTCAGTAGTTTCAGTTTTAGTTGTAATAAGATAGAGGATCACACTTGTCATGCATTTCGTGTCAGTAAACATGTTAGTCTTCCGTTTAATGACTCCACCATCATAGCTTCTTTTCCTTTTTAGTTAATTCATAGCGATGCATGGACCTCTCCAGTTCCTAGTAATACGGGCTACTTATATTATATGGTTATTCTTGATGATTATTCTCACTATGTGTGAACTTTTCCTCTGCGACGAAAGTCGGACGCACTCTCCACATTGACGACTTTTTATTCTTATGTCTACACGCAGTTTGGGCGTCCCATTCTTGCTCTTCAGACGTACAAGGGTAAAGAGTTCGACAATCTTGCTTTCCGCACTTTTTTGTCGCTTCATGGCACTGATTTTCGTCTCACATGCTCGTATACCTCACAGCAGAATAATCATGTCGAGCGCGTCCTTCGCACTCTGAACGACTGTGTTCGCACGCTTCTGTTCCATGCCCATGTGCCGCCTCGGTTCTGGCCGGATGCACTCGCTACTGCCTCACTACTCATTAACATCCGTCCATGTCGTCCACATTGGAACTTTGCACCTGAATTTGTCGGAACCCTTTCGCAAAAAGTCGAGGTTTATAGACAGAAATGTTTCCGTCTGCGTCAGTCTTTTTCTTGAATATCCTTTTTTTTTCGACGGCCTTTCGGTCCTCGGGAATATCCACCAAAGTCCATACTTTGTTGGTATACATGGAATCTATTTCGGATCTCATGGCTTCCAGCCATTTCTCGGACTCGGGTCCTTCCATTGCTTATTTGTAGCTCGTAGGTTCGTCAGGTTCATTCAACGTGACTGCATTCACAAGTTTTCCATAAAACTCAGTAGCTTGAAGAATTCGTGATGACCTACATAGCACAATAGGTTCCTCTTCAATTTCATTATGATCATCATGTATGTCATGATCGTTATGAATGTCGTGTTGACCATTCTCTTCAGCTCCCACTATGGAAGAAGGTTCCAGAACAATTTTTGTTGCCATGTCTTCCATTTGGAGTGATTGGTCAGTCACTTCATCGAGCTCTATTTTCGTCCCACTCAATTCTTTCGAAAGAAATTCTTTCTCAAGAAAGCATCCAGTCTTGGCGACAAACGTTTTGGCCTCAGACGGGTTGTAGAAGGTGTATCCACAAGTTTCCTTTCTATAGCCCACAAAGATGCACTTATCCGCCTTAGATTCGAGTTTGTCAGACTGAAGTTTCCTAACGTAAGCCTCACAACCCCAAATCCTTAGGTGATACAACGTAGGCTTCTTTCCATGCTATTCCTCAAATGGGGTTGTCTTTACGGATTTGGATGGTGCCCTATTAAGAACGTAAGCGGAAGTTTCTAATGCATACCCCCATAATGACATAGGACAGTCGGTATGAGACATCATCGATCGTACACTATCCAATAGAGTTCGATTACGTTGTTCGGACACACCGTTTCGTTGAGGTGTTCTTGCCGGCGTAAGTTGTGGTACAATGCCACAAGCCTTCATATGATTGACAAACTCGTGACTTAAATACTCGCCTCCTCGATCGGATAGAAGGTGCTTGATTTTCTTCCCAAGTTGATTCTCGACCTCACTCTGAAATTCCTTGAGATTTTCAAAGGTTTCAGACTAGTGTTTCATCAAGTAAATATACCCATATCTACTCAAGTCATCAGTGAAGGTCACGAACTAACGAAGACCATTACATGTGGGGACGTTCATAGGTCCACATACATCGGTATGTATGATCCCTAATAAGTCCGTCGCACGCTCCATTTTTCCATTGAATATAATGTAGTCCTTGTCATTTTTCCCACTAGGCATGGTTCACATGTGTCAAGGGATCCAAAATCCAATGACTCAGAAGTCCATATTTATGAAGCTTATCCATGCGCTTTATACCAATATGACCAAGTCGACAATGCCAATCGTCATGTGCTCTTCACCACTAGGCTTTAATCTTCTGGCATTTAAATTGTTGATATGACATACATCACAATGGAGATTAAGTATGAATAAACCATTTCTTTCTCGTGCTGAACATAAAACACATCACTCTTATAAATCGCATAACCAATTGTATCAGACTTAAAAGAATAGTGGTCTTGCTTCAACCAAGAGCCACTAACGATGTTCACACTCAGTGCGGGTACATAGTAGCATTTATTAAAAATCAAAACTAATCCTGAAGGGAGACTGACATGCTTCGTGCCGACAGCCAATACTTCAACTTGACATCCATTGTCCACGTGCATCGTCACTTCATCTTTCACCAAACGCCGCTTATTCCTTAGTCCCTGAATGGAGTTAGAAATATGAGCAACCGATCTTGTATCAAATATCCAGGAAATTCTCCCGGTGCTTGTTAAGAAAAGATCAACAATATGTATATCAAATATACCTTCGTCTCTCTTGGCAATCTTACCAGCCTTCTTGTCCTTTAGGAACTTGGGGCAGTTGTGTTTCCAGTGGCCATCACCCTTGCAGTAAAAGCACTCAACTCTAGACTTGGGTCCAGGTTTAGGTGCCTTCGGATGAACGACAACTGGCTTGCCATCCTTCTTAGGGCCTCCTTTCTTTCCCTTCTCCCTTTTGCTGGACTTCTTGAATTCAGTGGTCATGTTGACCATGAATACAACGTGCTTCTTCTTGATCTCAACCTCAGCACTTTTCAGCATGGCGAACAACTCAGAAGGGGTCTTAGTCATCCCCTGTATGTTGTAGTTCAGCACAAAGCCTTTGTAGCTGGGGGCAGCGATTGCAGCACCCTATCAACGGCAAGTTCATCCGGAATCTGACATTCCAAAGCATTCAGGCGTTGAACGTAGCCATACATTTTGACCACATGCTCACTAACACTGTTGTGCTCATCCATCTTTGCCGAGAAGAAGCTTCAGAAGCCTCGTATCGTTTAGCCCTGGCTTGGGGTGCAAATACGGCCTTGAGGTCGGTGACTATCTGATAAGCACCCATCCTCTCAAAGCGCTTCTGCAGCTCAGCCTCCATGGAATAGAGCATGCCACTCTGGAAAAGGTTGTAATCATCAGCCTTGGAGAGGTAGACATTCTTCTCATCCTTACTTGCACCTGTTGGTGGTTCATCACCTAACGCGGCCTCTAGTACGTATGCCATTTTGAGGTGAACGAGGAGAATCCTCAGAGTGAGGAACCAGTTGGCGAAGTTTGACCCATCAGTTTGCCGTTTGTCTTTCTCTAGGAATGACCCTAAGTTGAATGAGGGACGTGGTGCTGCCATCTACAATGGTATTCACAAAGATACATATTTAGAATTTTTTTAATAATGTGGAGTTTCAATTTGAACTTAAATTCTAGAAAGCTCCCACTTAGAAAAACATCTCTCAATTTAACTAAGTGATCACACAATCCTATAACCTCATACCTCCCCCGATCAACACGGCCATCAGTATGTGGCTAAGGTAGGCCATCATGCCAATCACATCAGTTATGTGACTCGTGCTTGGTCTTTCGATCTTCTGTGTTCCAGGCCCGCATCTACATATGTCAAGCCTGCTATTTTGACCTTAATGTTAACTGCTTAGCAAGGCCAAATCTACATATGCTAGGCTTCCCAAATCCAACCTCATGCGAACGTCGTTTATTATGTGTGACACCCAATGTATGGTGTATCGGCCATAAGGGAGATCCTTCCAGGCGGTGACCGTTAAGGGAGAACACAATGTTGGTATTGTGAGAGATGGTCCTATTTATGCTACCGTCGTTATATCTAGCATATTAGCAAAAACAGGATGTAAAACTATAAATCATACATGATATGACCCCCCTTCATGCAAATTAAAGTTAAACACCTTCTACTTTATCTTTTGCAAGTTTTACATGGCTGCTAGGGGTTTCGATAGAGAGAACCGTTTCTATCCTGTGAAAACATGCCACAATACCAATTCCACAATTGTCTCTGTTACACCCCTGTCGGGGCCCTCTGTTGCAAACATCTTCACGTCGCTAATGTTAGAGATACATACACCCCCTGAGCCACTTATATGGTACAAGCCATCTGTCAAGCGTGGAACCAGTCTCGCATAAACGTGTAAGGTCGGTCGGGGCCGCTTCATCAAGACATTGCCGCAACGCTAAATGAGTACACGTGGGAGGGTAACAAATGGAGAATTGATGCCCACATCCTAGATGTTTTCTACCCGTAAAATGCATCTACGCATAGCTAGCTCTAATACCACTATTGGGATACGGGGCAGAAAACAATAATTTATTCCTAACTACGATACCCGAACCCAAGATCTATGCTATGGTGATGTAATGTAACGGAGGGAATTGGTGTTCATACCTTTGAAGACCGAAAGAGGAAAACGTTCTACGAACGTGGTTGGCGTAGACTCTGATCCTACGACCTCCCTGTCATGTAGAAGCTCACCGGCGATGAAGACTCCTGGAGACCTCCGGCGATGAAGTAGCACCACATGTGTGGTGCCTCCAGGAGATTGCACACATATGGTGCAACCGATGTTCCCTCCGGGCTCCGAACCAGACGAGCAGCGGTAACAAGACAAAATCAGAGAACTCCCAACCAGGTGCAAACTCCAAACAAGGGGAGTCCGCTTGAGGTAGGAGAAAGAGAGAGAAGATCAAACTTAATGTTGTATGGAAAAAGGGGGTCTACCCCTCCTTATATAGGCCAGGGGGTGATCCTCCTCCCCTCCCTCATGTGGGACAAAACTCCCAAGGGAAGGGGATGCGCCGGCCATGGGGGGATGGGCCCCACCCTTGGCGCACGACCTAAGGGGGGAACCCCCTCCTTCCCCTAATGGGCCCATATGGCCCATTTTCCTTTTTTCATTATTTTAATTAATTTAAATACAAATTAATATTTAATTATGTCAATTAAATAATAAAATATTATTAAATAAAATTATACGTTATTTGAACCTTTCAAAATATCCGGAACAACTTTCGACAATTCCCGGAACAATTCCGGTGCTTTCTCCTTTTTCACCAATGACCCCAAATATGTCCTAATGCATCTATTACCCCTTAAGTGTGACACCCTATGGTCCGGAAAACAACATACATGATCAAGACACTCTCTTGAAAATGACTAATCAATTGGACGTGGTTACAATCCTTGATAGTCCCTGCGCTTCCATCGAATGAACTTCAATCGCTGTTGGAAACCGTTAACGATAAGACATGCTCCCTTTGTCCTGCGGTACTTTGTTTATCCGGGGTTTGATCATCGATATCCTTATACCCAGTTCATACCTCATTCTCAACAAACAATTTTACTCATCCGTGCCTATTACATCTCTTGTGACCCAGTCACTTGCTTGCAAGCTGTTGATGCAATATCACCGAGTAGACCTAGAGTACATGTCCATCACATGGACTGACAAATCCCATTTTGATCTATTTTCAACTCACTAATGTGTCTACTTCGAGTACCTAAGATACACCTTTCTGGCCAGCATATTTAGGTAAGGCGGTGGATGCAGGTTAAAGTATCCTGGTAGAAAATAATTACGTATGATCATCGCGGTCTAAGGACTAAGGCATATGTTACAAAGTCATCGCAATGTTGAACCATGTGACTTGATCACATCGCAATGCTTTAGGTGGGTGTGTGTCCATCACATCATTCTCCTAATGATATGACCTCATTGTCAATAGGCGGTTTGTACCTCATGATCAGGAAGCCTTGATCATCGATTGCCCAATGAGCTGGTACACCTGAGTTTAACTAGGGACGGGTGTTTATATTACATGTGTATTAGTGTTTCCAAGTAATACAGTTCTATCATAGTATAAAATGTATTATGAACAAAACGAATATGTGACAAATATCTTTATTAATTTGCCTCTAGGGCACATATCCAACAGTGGTATGGAGGAGGCGTGTGGAGGCCATTGCTTGGTGGCGTGGAATCAGGTGTGTCGACCATTGGCGAATGACGGCCTTGGGGTAATCTGCATGGACTTTCTCAACACTACACCGTGTATGCAATGGCTATGAATTACGAAGGTTGGGCCGGTCAGAGCCTGGGATTGTATCCCACTTTGCATCCCGGAGGAAGCTTGTGATCTATTCCGCGCAGCCACTAGGATCACAGCGGGGCAGGGGAGACAAAATCTCCTTCTGGTACGATTTCTGGTTGAACGATAGAATCCCACAAGATATCGGATCCAATTTGTTCCCGTTTGTTAGGGCACATGGGGCCATGAAGAGATCACTTATGGAGGCACGTACAAACAATCGTTGGGTTAATGATTTGCATGGCACGCTCTCGGTGGAGGCTATTGTGGAATTCATGCAACTATGGCAGATGATCAGAACCTCTCCCGCGTTAACCGAGGAAGAAGACCGATCACGTGGAGGCTAGAAGTTAAGGGCATATACTTCTCTCGATTGACCTACATGGCCTTCTTCATGGGGGCGGAGGAGGTCGATTATGCGTCGGCTCTTTGGAATGATGCACCACCCAAAGAACAATTCTTCACTTGGCTAGTGATGCGAGATCGTTGCTGGATGGAGGAATGTCTGCGCCGCCGAGGTATGGACCACCCCCATGTTGTGCCATGTGTGACCAGAAACCGGACAACATCAACCATCTGGCGGTGAATTGTCCGTACGCGAGACAATTTTTGTACATGCTTCTTGGACAGTTGGGTCTGGGGAAACTCATGCTAGCTTCTAACGACAACGCTCGTGATTGGTGGGTTTCGTTTGTGCCGCCGGGGTATGGACATCCCCGATGTTGTGCCCTATGTGACCAGGCACCAGAAAACATCAAACATCTGGCGGTAAATTGCCTGTGCCCAAGACAATTATTGTACATGCTTCTTGGACAGTTGGATTTGGGGCAACTCATGCTAGCTTCTAACGACAACGTTCACGACTGGTGGGGTTCGTCTATAAATCGGGCCACAACTAGACTAAGGAAACGGGCGGCAACAGTTCTCATCGCCAGTCTAAGGAAGCTATGGCTAGAAATAAATGTGCGAGTTTTTTATGCCAAGTGCACGCCAATCACCCATGTAGTCCATCTAGTTGTCGAGGAGATTAAACTGTGGAAGATGGTGAGAACGCGAAGAGCAGGTGGTCGTGAAGACAAGTAGTAGTAAAATGTTGTGACGGGCCTCGATGGGGCTATACCAGTGACGGATATGTCGCGCTGGTACTATTGTATTATTCCTCGACTTCTCTCTTAATGAAAATATCAGACAACACTTGTTGCTTGCTCTTTAAAAGACACTGCAATCCTATAATTTCTTAATTTTTGTGTTTTTAGAATCCTGGGAATCAAAGAGCCCTAAAGGAGGGAGTCGGTACAAATTATACTAACAATTCTTCCGTTTCTAAACACTGTTCAAGATATGTTCTGATAAATCGTCCGATTTATCCCTTCTCGGTGTCTGGCCAATAAGATAAATCGCCTGATGTTCCGATAAATTGCCCGATATGCCAATAAATCACCTGATTTACCCCTTATTTTGGGTCAACCGATAAGTGATATCCCCAACATTGTTTCTAAATAGCTATAACCCAATAGCTATTTTTTCTAGACATGCAACCATGCCACATAAGCAAGACATGCATGCAAGTAAGAATTTAATGATTCATACAATACTCTATGCATGGCGCAACCATCACATCATTAATTTATTCATATTAATTATAATTTTAGTTTTTTTAATATATTTTATATTGATAATATATGTGTTGGGCGGTTGCAACATATCTACATAATTCCTATTTAACAATTTTGTTAGAAATGATATTTTTATCAACTCTTTCTTTTGTTACATCATTTTCATTTTGTAGATTACGTTTTCTTTTTATTTATATTAAAAATTTTTGGTAATTTTATGAAATTCTAGCAAGATTTTCATAGCAACGCGTAGAACATCGTCTAATTTTTTAAACAAAATTACCGAAGAAATGGGCGGAGAATCATCTTGTTATACTAAAGTGCGAAAAATATTCTATAACCAATCTGGTTGGCGTTGTACAGGCACCGCTGTGCATCCCTAAACTGAAGGCATATGCTACAGATGCAGAACCAGTATTCTCCTACGTGCCTAGACAGTAAATTAACCACAGATCATGGCGGTTGGCGCATCATCAGAGACAGGCCCCATGCAAAATACAACGACGGAATGGACAAATTAAGCACCTATATACATCAGCGCACAGTCTGATCAATCACGCACGTTCGTCGCCGACGTGCGCCACGATTTTTCTGGAACCTTCAGCCCGCCGATTAGCTAGCAAAGCTAGCTGTGAGCCTGTGACATGACATGAACCGATTACAGCTCCGTCACGCAGCAGAGCTGGCACGATAATATCTTTCGTTGATACGGTTTTCCTATTATATTGCTGCAATCTATGCCGAGCTTGATTGCCTTGCACGTAGCCGCTCAGGTAGCACGGCTGTGGTCGGTCAGCAAACTTAGCATCTCCGGTAACCAGCGCTATGGGATTCCTTGAGATATTCCTCCCCGGCGAGCGGCGCGCGGCGCAGAACAGATGCCGTTGCCGCGGCTGGATGGATGGGACGCCCATTCAATCGGGGAAGACGAGACGAGCAGCAAACGCGCCGTCTCTTCGGCCTGAACCACGTCGTGCCAAGTTGCCAACGAGCCTTCCCGAGCAGAGAGGAAGTTACTGGTTTTATTTTATCTTTTGCGATGGGAGGAAGTTTCCCAATTGGATTTGCCACACACGAAATTCCAGTTGCTGATACGACAACGAAATATTCCTCACTCCAGTTATTATGCCGTACAAGTTACTACTGTGAGTTGGCTGGGGTGATGGTTGTTTTCAAATGTCATAATCCAAAGACTAACAATGACCCTATCCCAAAACGGGTATTGTTTTATATTTTTTTTTCCTGATAAGAAAGTTGAACATACAGTCCCTCTATAGATAGGTGCAGTCATTTGAATATCTTAATGTTATATATATGACAAACTTGTTATACATTTATATATTGTAAAACGTTACCAAAATAATAATGTAATTCTATCGCGTTGTTAGAGGCATAGATTTTATCACATAGTCCATTTAGAGATAAATTGTAAGAATGTCTATATACTTAGGTTAGTTCAGTTAGGAAGATAAGGATATGGTTCACTAGAAAAGTCGAAATTCTATTCTTAGGCGCAAGGTCTTTTCTTCCCTATAAAAAGATATCAATGGTTAAGGCATGTCCAACATTATTTCCTAAAACAAACACACTATATGTTCATGAACCGCGTTCTAATGTGTTCGTGGACATGATACAAGAGTCAGCCATTTAACCATGTTCTTTAAATAGGCATCAAATTCGGACATCAAAGACGAGACAAGCAGATCTAGAAGACAAAGCATAAGGATCGTGAGGACATGTGATCCAACTGATGATGGACCAAGCAGATTCTCCAATAGTGTTCGGGCTCCCGCAAAGCCCCCACCCATTTTTCCTCATCAGTTTGCTTCCGGTTTACGTGAAAACGAACATGAAAATGGATCTGTGAATATTTAGGGAACATATTGAATGACAAAAAGTGTTTTGACAACATGGTCTGAACCTTTACGGTAGCTTTGGGGTACCGTGTTAGAGATGCCCTTATGCATCCCGATGATGTAGAGATCGGGACTATCCTATTTACAAAAAAAGGAACATAAGGATTTTTTTATGGTCTGGTTGATCCAACATCTCTGGAAGCTCATGCTTGCAACGAAGCGTTGGCCCTAGCGAAGGACTTGAATCTACATCAATTTCGGTGGCATATAATTGCATGGAAAGGGGATGCCGGTATCTATGTGTCAGTTCGGGAAGAGATCAAGTACCAGAGTATGGAGTACTTTTGTTTGATGATTGCTGACCACATACGCCATGTGGTACAAGGGTATGGAGTTTACTAGTGTGGATGTTTGTTTTGAGTCTAGAGACCAAAAATTTGAAGCACACTCAATTGTTAAGGGTGTTGCCTCTCTTCCTCTGGGTCCCCACATTTTTCTAGGGGTTTTACCGGGTGTTGCATGTATTCTGGAGATGATCATTTTTGAGTAAAATGCCTAGTTTACGTAAAGGAAACAACTAGAGGTGTCCTTCGGCTTCATCCACCACCTCGGCTCGAGGACGTGTTGTTAAAAAGGGTGGTGTAATGTCGGAGGTGTGGATCTCATTCCTTATCCACTAGGCATTATTGGTAAGATTCGTTAGGAAAGTCGACATCCTATTTTTAGGCATCAACTCGAATCTTCCCTGTAAAAAGGGATATCATGTATCCCATAAGGATTATCGAACCAATGGGGGTATACTAGTAAGATCTGATCCTCGCCCCCAACATTTTTTTTTCTCCCTCTCATCTCGGCTTCATGTCTGACTAATCTTCGCTCACCGCATTCATCGGTGTTAAGACTGGCACAAATTCTAACATATGACACGGGCGACAACCCGAGTTAGCGATCTTAACACGAATAATAAAAAAATCGTAGTACTACCACAGTTTAAATACCAATCCTGATTCAATTTGCTACACACACAAAATTTCAGTTCCTGATATGAAATCAAAGTAGTACTCGTTGCAATTACGCCATGTAAGTACATCTGTTAGTGGCTGGATGCTCACTGTTTCAAAGGTCCGAAACTTGTCACATTCTGTAACATGGCCCTATCCTTATATGAATATTTGCTATATTATGTTGCAAACTTGCTATATGTTTAAATAAAGTTAACTGTTGCTATAATACAAATGGGATTGCTAGTCTGCAAACCATACAAAATTTCTATTGGACTTTAGGATGAGAAACATCTCAATGACTTATCCGGAGCTAGACTAAATTTTCTGGCAGATCAAGAACCCACAAAAGCCCCAGCAACCATCTACTGTCCTCACACGCGCCTTCAGAGGAGATACTGCCATCCAAAGAGCAATCCTGAAAACAACTTTGATGACTAAAACAAGTCAAATTTTGGAGCATAGATCATATCGCTGTAGGAGATTTTTTGTTAGCACTGTTGAATGCGCTGGTCTCCCGAACACATGGCAGCCAGGTGGCTCCATATTATGCCATTACAAACAAGACGTTTATGCTTTTGCTGCAGGACTCTCCAATGTACATGCACCTGAAAACCCGGGCTCTAGACTATAGGTACAGCAAGAAAGAAAACAGCAGAGAGCAAGAGAGCACACCACTAAAATACCACTACCACAAAGACATCAGCATCAGTCTAGAATCTACACTGCCCATCACCCAAAACAAACACGAGGCACCGGCACGTCTTGGGATGGAAGCTATACTTCCCACGAGGATCAGTGGCACAACTCCAATTTGAGCCGCCACACGATGAAGAATTCAGTAAGCAACTGTAACTACCTCCTGGGCTTTTTTGTTCTCTAGCATGTCGCGTCCCGGAAGAATTCTGCGGGAACCGTAGGTGGACAGTGCTTCTTCCCAACAAATTTGTACTGAGGAGAATGACAGGAGGAGAGCATCAGCAACGTTATAGTTTCTTAACTGAAAGAACATTTTGGTGGCAACAACAGATTATTCGGTTACCTTATGTTGACTGTACTTTTCTCTGATTGCAGGAAGATTACTCCCAGGACCAACCCTCAACAAGCGGTGCAGCGCCTTCACACAATCGCATAGCTCCGACGGCTTGTATTGCGTGTAGTGGGCAAGGGTGGAATTCTGCATCCAGTGCACACAATGGAAAGGGCATGTTAGCTCAAGCAAGCAACAATCTGATCCGGCAACTAGTACAATGATACGTGGAAGCAGCACTTACCCAAGGATGCTTTGCTGGCTGCAGTACGAACTTCGACAAGAAAATTGCAGAGGCAGCTACAAGTGAAGGAGGGTAAGCAAGTAGACTGTACTCAAGCAGTGATAGCTCAGCCACATAATTGGCTAGGAACTCAAGATGCAAAGGTGGATCCTGTAGGAAGAAAAGTAATCAATACAATGCTACTCACAAAGTATGTGACCAATCGAAAATGCAGTAAGCAAACAGTCAAGAGAGCTATACCTCATCACAGACTTGTGCAGCCCGGACAAATCTCCTATTGTAAGCAAGAAATAGAGTTAGTGGGATTCGGTGGCTATGATATCATGAAATTTATTGATGCATGAAAGAGAGCAAAACCTTAAAAAGCACTTTGCTGTAGGTGCGGTCATTTCAAACTTCAGGTAATTAAGGACAGAAGCTTCCATGTCCAAAACCTGTTTATCTATGAATCAGAGAACGGTAGAGACAAAGTGACCAACAATGAACGATTCTGATGCAATATATCACTAACCTCATCCTTGAAGTATGTATTGTCAGTGATGTAGCAGAATTCTTCTACTTGGGGTGCACAGATCTCCTCATATTTACTGAAAATTGAACGAGCAAAATTAGTATGTTAACAATGAAATGCCAAACAAGAGTAACTATAAATAAATAAAAATGAACTTGCTGGATCTTAATATCTTACGCAGCAATAAGCATGCAAGCGACACCAAGTAATTGCAGCCTTTGGCGATTGATCTCATTGCCAGAAAGAAAACGATCAATATAGTTGACTGTCAGGTATAAGGTATCAGGAACAAGGCGATATTCTTCAGCAACCTGCACGAAGTGATGCATTAATATACTGAAATGAGTGGCCTCCAGGCTTATAAATTGTCACTAAATTTGCTTTGTCCGGTGGAAAAGCTTACTTCCACAAGCCAGTCAATTAGGATAGCCCGCATGCTTGGGTTCACATCCTTCTGAATTGTTTCCAGAAAATCAGTTGATGGTCTTTTCCTGGTCTGTTGATAAATAAATAAAGCATTACAACAACATATAGTTTACGTCCATTTTCATTAAACTTAGTTGAGTTCATTGAGCAGAATATGTGCATATAGGTCAATTTTACATCAACTTTTATTGAACTTAATTTAGCTCATCGAGGAGAACATTACTCCACTACGACTTCTAGGGTATCTTACTCCACTAGGGCTATTCCATCCTGTGTGAACTCCTCTATCATACACCACCTACATTATTTTAACACTACCTTCTGACATATTGACACCAATTTGTGAAATATACAACACATTGATGTATGATGTTCCAAAAATGTGTTGACAACAGGTGTTTATAATTATTTGGAGGCTGGTTTAATCGGTTATGTGAACCTGATCTTAGAAAATGTTGTAGTGTGTGGTAGTGTCTATGTTCATCTACTTCTCGATTAATGTTTTCAGCAGCTGACTACAAGCATTTGACATTTCGTATTGCTTCTTTTTTCACATTCCTGATAATTGACAATAAGTTCTATGATGACACCAACAGACTTCTAGACCATAAGCTGAGAAGGGCAAGCAACACTAAGAAACATATGCAAACTGAAGCTGATTTTCAGTGCAATAATCATGTCACCATGCAATAATCGGTTCTGATCTAAACATTCTGAAGGACTGCTTAAAGAAGATGTTGAAGAAAAGAATGCACACCTCAGCCTCTCGCAGGTGCATATAGATATCAGAAGCAAGAGTAGCACACAACTGTGGATCCTCATAGTTATCATCAACGTCACAAACGTTGTCAGTGTCCATTGGGGCAGCAGCATCCTTCTTCCACTTAGATCCTGCTAAAGAAAAAAGGCAATAACCTAATCAGAAATAGCCTAACAAAATAAACTATAAGAGCACACATCCTAGACATAATTGTCAATGTTCAGCAATCACAACAAACCTTCTACTGTTCTATCATCTGAAATGCGCAGGTTTTCATTTGCCCGTCGCTGTAAAGAGTCGAGCAATGAGGAGTCCCCGTTATCAATGTACTCAAAATCGGGGCTCTTCATAGATTCGCACGTTGACATTGTCTCGTCAGTGGAAACGGAATCTCCTGAATGTCCAGGAGACACGAAGCTGCTGAAGGGTATAACCGCAGGCACGGCGATTGGCACGACGGTAGGCACCTTACGAGGAGGAGCACTCTCCTTTTGTACGGAGCTCTCATGGCGAGATGTGACAGGAGCTGGCTTGGTCGGAGCCGATTTCACAGCCGAGCCACGATTTGCGCTTGCATTCCGAGCACTTGCCAAAGATCCCTTCTTCACAGGTGCAGCTGAATTCAACCTCTGCATGACAATTCGACAAATGTAAATAACTTGTTTCAGATCTCTTGATTTTAGGCATGCATCAGTAAGGGACATATGGATTTCAAATTGTACAAATACGAAGCGCGGATATACTAGTATCATATTAGAAAATTCCAATGTAACTTTGTGCTAAGCTGTTCCACTACAGTGTAAGCTTTTGACCATAAACGTTCAGCACGAAAACGGAGCAAGCTCCAGATATGTAATCCGCAATAGAAAGAGCAGTAGTTGTAAATTTTTTAAATTGAATGAGAATGGCAGCCAGAATCAAACACAAAAAAAGCATCAAAGTTGGGAAATCCAGAGTAATAACCCAGAAATGGAGAACAATACAAGCCAAAATGAACCCCAAAAATATTGTAACAAAGAGCGCAAAGACGCCACTACTGATTGGGCAACAGATCGCAGGGTATGTCCTCTTATACCAGAGGAACTAAACGTTTGACTTGTCGCCTGGAAGGATGGAGACACAACATCCAAATCTTCCGCATCGAGAAATTTCCTAGCCCAGAAAAGGGAAATGTACAACTAGTTGATCCATCCTTTGGAAGAATAACATAGATAGAAGCAAGAGGAGTGGCTACAACTTGCGTTCGTTTGGTCACAAACCAACCGTTCAAAATTTGAAACCGGCCAGCGATCTTAACCCCAGACGGTAACGGAAAACATCAACCATTTCATAATCATATAAAAAAAAGGCAATCCAACAACGTTGTCTGTGGTTCGGATCCGTACCGCGTTGCCTGCCGTGACGACCGCGATCTTCCCGCAGCCGCTCCTGCCCCCGGCGGCGGCGACGTTGGTGAGGTTGCCGAGCGCGACGCGCTTCTTCGCCTGCTGCTGCGAGGCCGCGGGGCCAGCCGCGGCCGAGGCCTTGGGTCCCCCGGCGCCCTCCGCCGCGGCCGGGCGCTTCGCCGTTGCGGGCGCCATCGCCGACGACGAGGAGCGCCGGGAGGAGAACGCGGCGGCGGTGCTCGACATCGGCGCTCGGGTGGGACGGCGGGGGAGGGGAGGTCGCTGCCACCACAGCCACCGGCAGCCGTGGAGAGCTTGGGTGGGATTCGGGGGGCAGCGGGGGAGAGGCGAGGAGGAGGGTTTGTGTCCCGACCGACAGAGTGCCCTGGGGTTTGGGACTTGTGATGGCGATGTGGGGGGGGGGGGGGGGGGGGGGGAGAAGAAGAGGTGATGGGAGGGGGGTGGGTTATATTAAGAAAACACCCTGTCCTTTCGAAATAGTTTCCTTCTTAGGGCCTGCCGTTGCCTATTTAGGCTGCCAATTAACTAATCGCCTCATAAAATTCAAATTGGGCCTGAGATTGGCTGAAACTAGCCGGTGAGGGAGGAGGGCAGCGCGTAGCAGCCTCAGTTTAAATTTCAAACTTACTACATGGTGGCCCTGGAGCAAACAGTAACGTATTTTTTTTTTGAGAAAATAACATTACAATACACTATCTAATCTGGTACTAAATCAAAGTATTAGTTGAAGAACCAAGGCTGCTGCTGCTTGCATGTTGCCAGTCATGTGTTTATTGCCGTTACAGTTCGCTTCAACCCCCACGGCTCCCCCCAATTCGAATTTCGAAATTTGAAATGGGCGCCTCGTGGGGCTGCCCTTTTGTCACGGTGCAGTTTAGGGAAGCGCTCGAGGCACTCCCCTCCTTCCTTGGCTCCTCCTAGTTAGTAGTACTACGTGGCATGGTTGCCCCAACGCGTCGAAAGAACAAAGCCAAGGCAGATTTTCATTTTAATTTAGTACTTCTAATAGGAGGGAGTACTAATAAGTACGGGATTAATGGTGTGGAGGGAAACGGGCGGGTTTGAACCACCGGCGGATCTGGTCCGTCCGGACCGACGGCAACGGCTTGATCTGTCGTGTCTCCCTGGCCCCCCTGGGGGAGCGTGCGTGCGCTTGCTCTCGAGGGCTGCTGGATGGATGGAGGAGGACCGGGTGGGCCCCGCACGTCGCCTTTGCTGCTCGCTCGCGGTTTGAACTTTGAACCGCGCTGATGCGCGCTGCCCTCCTGACCGGCCCCCCAACTGCTCAAACCCGCACGTGCCCTGGACGCTCTGGACTCGGAGTCCGGATTGCGTTCACGCTCGCCGGCCGGTTGCGTGAGGTTTTAATTTTTTTCGAACTGGTAGCGGTGCTAGTAGTGGGAGTTGGAATTGCTTTCAAAGAAAAACAAATAGTGGGAGTTGGAAAGCAAAACAAGATCTCGGGGGCGTGGCGAAAAGCGACTGTATGAACTAGGCACTACGGTAACGGTACAGTGGGCAAGGCCCGCATCTGACTGCTCAAGTGCTGATGCTGCTCCCGGCTTGGTTCCGTGCCATTTTTGGACACGGAAGGTAATGCTGATGCCGGTTCCTGTCAGTGACCGTTCAGTCATGCCGGCGACCGCCCGCCTTCATGGTTGGCTCGTGCGGGACAAAACGGGTCTATTTTGGGTTGAGTTAATTGTGAAAGAGTACCACAATTGAAGCCGTATTTAGGATTTGGTACCACCCTTTAAATGTTTTGTAAATACGTATCAAGATATATGCAGCTCGTTAAAAAACTTGTATTTGTACGTATCTATGCTGTATCTGATACTCGGACCCACTGTTAGCCTCTCAAACTTAAAAAAAACCAAACCTTGCAAAAAACGGCCTCTCCAGGCGCTCTCGATTTTTAGGCCGACCGCCCCGCCGCCTAACAAGGGCCGTGCGCTCCCGCCGGCCTGCCGTCGCGACTGCCGCATTAGCCCCCCCCCCCCCCCCGCGCGCGCGCGCCCAGGCACACGAATGGCCCGCCGTCAGGCCCCGCCCGCGCGCTCCCGCCGCCCCCGCCCAGCCGCGTTAGCCCTGGCAGCGCCCGTCGCCTCGTCGGGGCCGTGGTTGGCCGCCCGCTGGCCGCGCAGGGGCCTCGCTGGGGTCGCGGCTGGCCGCCCGTTGGCCGCGAGCCTCACCTCGTCGGGATTGGCCTCCCACTGGTCGCGCCCCCCGGCGGGGCCGAGGCTGGTCGCCAGGGCCTCGCCGGGCTGGCCGCGCGCCTCGCCGGGGCCAGGGCTCGCCGCCTGCTGGCCGCGATCCTCGCCTCGTCGGGCTGGCCGTCCGCTAGCCGCGCGCCTCGCCGGGGCCGGGGCTGGCCGCCCGCTGGCCGCGAGCCTCACCGAGGCTTGGGCGCGGGGTCGGCCAGGGCGGGGGCAACTCTAGCGGGGTAGCGCGTGCGGCGCAGACTTGGTCTCCGGCGAGGTCGCCGGCGGCAGCGCCTCGGCCGGGGTCGTCAGCCGCGTAGCCTCTCTGCAGCTCAGGCGGGTAGAGGTGGCCGGTCGGTTGGTTAGATGAAGGCTGACCAGTGGTTGCACTGGGTTTTTTATTTTATTAAACCGGTTGGATTCGGTTTTTTAACTCTGAGAGGCTGACAATAGGTCTGAGTGTCATATACAACATCTATATGTATAAATACAAGTTTTTGCAATGAGCTGCCTGTATCTTGGTACGTATTTGCAAAATTTTGAAAAGTGGTACCAATTCCTGAATACGGCCTCAATTGTGGTACTCTTTTGCAATTAACTCATTTAGGGTTCGAGCAAGATTTTTTGATTAGTATATTTTCTCTTAAACAATTTTCTTTAAAGTAATTATAGGGAGCAAACGTTCTCTTTCGAACTTGACAAGAGCAAATGTTTTGTATGACAATCGCTGTAGATATAGGTGACAACTGCCAGCACATGTGTGACAATCGAAAAACAATACCTACAACGAATTGTCATGTGTTATACACTGCAGTTGCCATCCACATCTACATCGGTTACCATAAAAAACATTCGCGCTTACCATATTTCTAAATGAACGTTTGCTCCAACTTAACATCCTTTTCTTTATCAACATTGTGTCAAGAATTTACATAACTCGACTGATCATTGTTTTTATGTCGGGACCCGGGGTTAGCGTATGCAAGTACAGTTAAGACATAGTCATATGGAGAGCCGAGAACCGCACCCACTTGTCTAAGCAGACAAGGCCAAGCACTGAACATTCTCGGAAAGCATCGTACGTGAGGGGCATCCCATCCAGGCCGGATGATCAACTGAGATGGGTCCTCATCGTCCGCACACAAGTCAAATGATATGGGTGGTGAACTCCCATATTCAAAGACAAGTCGCCTCAACCATACTACCGACTATCTCAAAACTCTTACATAGACTTACTCCAGCCCGATCACTTAGTCGGGATCTAGGGCGGGCTCGATCATACCACAAAGTGTGCACGAGACGGAGTCTCGAGCAATCGCATCGCGATGCCCCAAGCTGCGCACATCTAAGGGCCACTTGGTGTATGAAAGACCGCCAGCCAGAACACAACTAAGGTCTCGAAAACCCATACAAAGACATACATGTTATAAACATACACGCAGTACACATGCCTTGTATGAACAGCAGGTACCATTGCAATTCTCTACAAAGTGTACATTTTATTTATAACTCTTATAGAGTACACACAGAGATCACATACATGTGATCCAACATTACAACATAAAGCGGAAGCAAATTATGTCTGAGTACAGACAAGTTTAACAAATTGGCTTAAGAAGCCTTATTCAAACATAAAGCCCTCCACGAGGGAACCAGTCTGCTGACTGGGACTAGACTAGCTTAACTTCAGTCGTCCAGCTCGATGAAGAAGCCACCTTCGGGGTCAGTGGCGTCATCTAAAACATAGATTAAGCAAACGTGAGTACAAAGGCGTACTCAGCAAGACTTACGTAGGAGCTATACTACTCATGCACATGTATCAAGGTAAAGGGAGGTGGGGTTCACTTGCAGAAATGCCAGCTTTGACTTGGCTAGTCCTGAACTACGAATACCAGACTTGAGGTAAGAAGCGTACACGAGTCCACTACTTTCACCAACCAATACACCACTATGGTGTCTTCCTCGACTTCCCCACGAGAAAGCACGCCATAGCACTCACACTTATCTTGGTGTGTTTTAGAAGTATCCGGTTCAAGTTATCTAATAATCAAGCTAAGCTTTCCATGTAGTCCATAACCGCGGACGCGGCTATTCGAATAGTTTTGTTAACCCTGCAGGGGTGTACCGCTACACACACATGATCATCATTTACCGCCTTTGATCTCGACACCATTCAAGGGGTGCCAGCGAGGATGCTCACCACAACTGTTACCTCATAGCCTATCTAGTCCGAGAAAGCCGCCTACTTGGGTTGGTTACCACAATCGTGAACCCGGCCGGTTTACCGAAGTGGACCCAAGTGATGTGTGCGTGGTGCATAAGCCGGTCTCGGGTGAGCCGTTCTCTCACTTAGCATCCAGGCCACAAGCCTACCAGAACTCCGAACTACTGCGACATCTGGACATCGAAAGGGATGAGTTAATAGGTTGAGAGGGGTCAGTGAGCCCAATGTATGGTTGTACTCTTCATCTTGGATCACCACACAAGAACTCGGACTTAGGGCGGTGTTCAACGAGACAACCCACCGTGTACTCCTACACAGCCTCTCATCGTTCACCTTGTATTAGGGTCGATTCACCAACACTTTTCTACTATCATCAACATGATCACTACCATCCCGACTCACATCACAGTAATAACATGGGATCATACTAAGCATGCAATAAGCGATAACAATTGCAGGGGCCACATGATATCATTCAACTCCTATAGTTGCTAGGATTGTGGTTTGCTTACTACTGGACAAAATGATAGGTCATGCAAAGGAATGGGTTCATCTATGCGGTAGAAACGAAGCATGGTGATCATCCTAAACAATGCATAAGCGAGACATGAGAGGCAAGTGGGATTTTATCGACATGATCAATGGGGTTTTGCTTGCCTTGCTGACGAGGTTCGGGTTCTGGATCTTCAGCGAAAGGGGTGACCTCTTGCTCCGGTTCCACCTCTACTCGACAAACAAAGCATGAAGTAGCAATCAATATGAATGCAATGCTCAAGCACATGATTGAATGTTAAAGCTTGAAGTACAAGTTTTGATGTGTGAGGCAATTCCATTTAAGTGGAATATATTGCATTTAAAATGCAAATTCAAACTCCACATTTGAATTCAACATTATCCAAGTAATATGTGATATGGTTTGATCATTTTGAATTATCTTCAAATGTGTATGATATGCCTCTGAGGTGTAAGTGAAATGTAGCATGTTGCCATGGTTCAAGTTGCCAAAATATTTGAATTAAATTTGATTTAATTCCATTTAAATCAAATAGCAAATGCTACTGATCACATTTTAAATTCAACTCAAACAGAGTTGAAAGTTGCATATTTGGAAAGATAATTTTCTCCTGATCATTTTTCATATATTATTTGTCCAATTTGGAGTTAATATGAATTTTCTATGAATTTCCAAAGTTTGGGGTATTTTCTGGAATTTCTGGATTTATTAAACTATTTTGCTTTTCTGGAAATTCAATTAAATGATTTACTGCGTCAGGCTGACGTCAGGCTGGTGTCAGGGGGGCTGACATGTGGGGCCACCCTGTCAGTGGCTGGGTTAACTTAACCCGTGGGTTAAATTAATCCAGTGGCTTAATTAAGCCACTGGGCGTGACCCAGTGGGCCACTAACTGGGTGATTAGTGGCTAACCCACCGGCGGCTTGACGCCGGCGACTCGCCGGAATGAGCTAGGGGACACGGGAAGCCACAGGGAGGACACCATCTTGCTCCTGGAGGTCGTCCGCGTCTTCTGGAGGCAACAGGGGTTCGCGGGGTGCTCGGAATCGACGACGGCGACGACTCCGGCGGAAGCAGAACCACGGCGAGGTCGTAGACGACGCTACCGTGCACGGTTCGGGCTGAACTCGCTCGCGTTCGAAAGCTAGCATGCTCAGGAGCCAAACGCACGCTCTGGCTGAGACGAAGGGGCACAGGGGCGACCTCGAGCTCATCCATGGCGGCGACAAGCTTCGGCATCCATGGCGGATCCGGCTAGAGCGAGCAAACCAGGGGAAGAAGAGAGGGGTTTCACTCGCAAGCTCACCCTGAATCCAGCAGAGGTGGTGGCGAGGTCTGGGGTGGCTCAACGGCGGCGTAATCGACGAAGTCTTCCACGGCGGCCGGCGGAAGCTCGAGGAAGAATCCGGCGACTTCGACGGCTCCGAGTTCGATTCCTGCTTCAGTTCGACGAGGACGACGACGACGAAGAGCTTGGACACGTTGGCTTGACTCCTCGACGTCAATGGCCACGAGTTCTTGCGACGGCGAGCGGCGGCACTCTCGGGTGGCGATGGAAAAGATCACGGGAGGAGGAGGAGGAAGCTCTGGAGGGGGGGAATGGACGCGTCGTTCTCCAGGGCGCGTCCAGGTGCGAGAAGGGCCACGGGGAGGGGTGGAAGCTCGTCGACGACGACGTGTCGCCACCAGCTAGCTCGGTGGCATTCCACCGAGCAGCTTGGAGGCGCGGGAGGGGGAAGAAGACCCCCGTGCCCCTTTGGGCCGGCTGGGCTGGGGTGGGCCGTCTTCGCCTGGGCGCCAGGTAAGGTTTTTCCCTTTTTCTTTCTGTTTAATCTTTCCTTTCTTTTTCTGTAATTTGTTTTGGCTCTGATAAAAATATCAAACCATTTTATTAAATGCTGAAAACTTTTACATGGCCTCATAATAATATAGACTAGCCACTCATAAACTTTCAACATTTTTAAAATTCAAATGATTTGAATTTTAAATCAAAAAGGGGTATTTCTTTAATTCCAAGGTACTGTTTGAATATTTGAAAAATCTATGAGCATGGGGTGGGTCCCACATCACTTGATATGTGATCACACTCATTTATAAGACTTTTCAAAACTCTAACATGAATTTTTGGAAAAGATTTTTATCTGGCCTTTTGAATTAATTCATCTGGGGGGTGTTCCTTCTCCCATTTGGATTTTGAATTTGATTTCCAAGATTTCTTTTTTGAAATTTTGACATGATGCAAAGGTACTAGCTAACGCTAGCACATACCTAACAGAGGGTTCTGACATTTTATGAGAGTGCCTCGTCTGATCATTGTTACTACGAACTAGCAAGGCAGCGAGCGAGCTCGATCGATCTCAACATTGTTTATTCACACTCACTCCACGGCATCTCACGCTGGGGCAGCTGAGAATGACCACGTTGCCGTTGGTCCTGACACGGTTGCACTTGCACAAATCCGAGAGTGCATGCGCACGGCATGCAATGCAACACACAGGACAGGAGCGATTCTTCCACGCGAGTTTGAAGTATGGATGGATTTGGTAGACTGCACAAGGCTCAATCGTCTGCTGAACGTGATCTCGATTCCTTTGGTAACATGCGTTGTATGATTTTTTTAGCTCGTATGATGTTTGAAATACTCAAAAGAGTCTAACCCATTGGCAAAAAGGATCGCCCACATGTTGTCCCCGCGGGCGACTCGGGTGGCCTCGCCGTCCCCGTAGCCTAGACCTCCCTCCACCTGCTCGCCATCGATGGTCGGAGCTGTAAGGGCAAAGCCCCTCGCGATAGCGAGTGGAAACAAGAGCTCACCTGCGCGCTCCTCCTTCCCTCCCCCTTCCTTTTTCGACTATGGGTCCCCGACCATGCATCGTCGACAGTTGGTCCATGCCTTTCTCGGCTAGCATCGCTGTCTCGTCCTGCTCGTGGCCATGGGCCATGGCTGCCCTGGCCATTACATGAACTTCATGGTTGCTGTCATCGACATGCGTGCACCCGTGATTTCGATGGCTTTCAATTCAAGGGCGGCTATACTGGTGACGCTAGGCGTTGGGTGCTTCGGTGGAGATGGACTAGGAGCCATGAATGTTGTTGTTGCGACGGGGCGGGCTACGATGCTCAGGTTCTTAGCGAGCGGACAGATCTACCTTTCATGCTTTAGATTCAGCTTTGTCAAATGGGCTTGGGTAGAGCTCTCTCTTGCGAGGTCATAGTCGGCGAATAGGTGTGTCATCATTAGTGTTGGTACATGCGGTGAGTAATCCTGTTTGCAGTGGCGGCCTCGCTGCGGATTACGATAACCACCGAAGGGTCTTTGTGAGGATTACTCTCTTCAGATTCGGTGGTTGCCTTTGATGATGAGATGCAATGTATTGACGATGGCTTGACGCAAAGGTTATGGTTGTGCAACTGCTAGGATCGTGGAAAAGAGGTGGAGACAACACACGATTGACTCTGATGATGGTACTTCTTAAGTACCAGGTCTCGAGATCCAAGGTGAAGACCTAGGTTTGGCCCGAGTTGGCTCTACTTGGCAATGACGATGTTTTTGCGTTGTTATCTTGGTGAAGACGTTGCTCGAATATGCTCGGACTGGTTCTTCGAAGTGAAAACCCAGAATCTGACCTTTGGTCTGGTTGGATCCGGTGATGGTGGTGCTCGAGCGTCGTTCTCTTCCTAAAGGTGTTGCTTCTGAAGAACCTCTTTGTTCCTGTGGTTTCATGAGATGTTTGGTGCAAATATAATATTTTTTGTACTTTGTCGATAGCACATTTGTGTGTGTGTGTGTGTGTGTCATCTAAGTTATGCAGAGATCGAGCGTGTGTTCATTGTGTTTGTATCCACATAGTTTCATTTTTAAGTTAATAAAATTCATTCTTTATTAAAAAAGAGTTTATCCCATTTAAAACGAGCAAATCGATTGTTTTCTTTCAGTCAAGCACTACCGATGTACAGGAGGGGATCTGGCTTGCACGATCGATGTACTCGTGTGCGAGCTCGCACACGCATTGGTACATGTGTATTTGATTTTGTTGGGAATGTGCCTTAGAGGCAAAAATATGTTTTATCGAGCATATTCCATTAGTTCATAATACGTTTGATACTATGTTGTAACTGTATTAAGCGGAAACATTAATACATGTGTGGTATACAAACAACCAGGTCCCTAGTCAACCCTAGTATACTAGTCCATTGGGCGATTGATGATCAAGGTTTCCTGATCATGAGACAATGGCGTCTGTTGACAATGGAGTCGTATCATTGATAATGATATGATGGACATACACCCACCAGAAGTGTTGCGATGTGATCAAGTCACATAATTCGACATTGCGATAACTATAACGTAGTGACCAGATCCTTAGACCGTAATGATCATACGTAATTACTGTCTATTAGGATGCCTTGATTTGCTACCCACCGCCTGACTGAAATATGCTGGCCATAAAGGAGTACTTCAGGTATTCCGAATAGATACGTTAATGAGTATGAAAATAGATCAAAGCGGGATTTGTCCATCCGTGTGACGGATAGGTACTCTCGGCCCACTCGGTGATGTTACATCATAAAGTTTGCAAACGTGTGACTAGGTCACGGAGTTGTAATATCACGGGAACGAGTAAACTTGTTTGTTGAGAACGAGGACGAACTAGGTATATTGGATACCGATGATAAAACCTCGGACAAGCAAAGTACCATAGGACAAAGGGAACAGGCACACGGTAACGGATCCAACAGCGATTGAAGTTCATTCGATGGAAGCGCAGGGGCTATCAAGGATTGTAACCAGGTCCAATTGATTAGTCATTGATCAATGAAGATTGTCTCGATCATGTCTGCTGTTTCCCGGACCGTAGGGTGTTACACTTAAGGGTACTCGACGCAGTAAGGATTGATTCGGGATCACCGGAGAAATTGGAGAGAACACGGGAATTGTTCCGATGAAGGCCGGAAGTTGTTCCGGGTATTTTGAAAGGTTCAAAATATATTTAATAATGTTTAATATATGTTTTATTATTTAATTATCTGAATTAAATATTAAAATGTATTTAAATATAATTAAAAATGGAAGAAAAGGCATATGGGCCTCATAGGGCCCATTAGGGGGGAGGGAGTCTTCCCCCATGGGCCATGGCGCCATGAGGGGGGTCCACCCCCCTAGGGCTGCGCCAAAACCCCCCTCCCTTGGGATTAGTCCCACCCCGGAAGTGGAGGGGGGGTGGCACCCCTCCTTGGCCTATATAAGGAGGGGTAGGGTGCCCTTTTTTCTTCAGACAAATTGATTTGAGACAAGTTTCTCTCATCTCTCTCTCCCTCCTTTCTCGTTCCTCGAGTGGACTCCCCTTGTTTGGAGTCTACACTTGGTTGGGGATTTCTCCACTATACGCACGCCGTCGTGCTGCTGAAATCGGGATCCGAATCCATCTTCTTTCCGCTGCTCTACTGGTTCGGAGCCCGGAGGGACTTCGGGTATACTGTATGTGTATAATCCCGCGAGGCACTACACTTGTGGTGCTACTTCATCGTCGTGGTCGTATCGCGAGGTCTTCATCAGCAACGTTCCGACGGGGACGTAATCCCGTCATCGGTCTGCAAGGATCGTGTGGATACAGGAGTCATCGTGGATCTGCGCGGCATCGGGGATTGCCGGTACGACTACACCAACCACGTTCATGCGGGAACGTTTCCCGCTTAACGGACTACATACTGGTATGTGATCTATTTCTGTCCGTTACTTGCATCAGCATAGCATAGGTCTTGGGTATGGGTCTCGTAGGTTATGAAAATTTTGTGTTTTCTGCCCCGAACCCCAACAGTGGTATCATGAGCAAGGCTATGCGTAGATGTATTGTACGGATAGAACACATCTAGTATGTGGGCATCAATTCTCAAATTGTTACCCTCTCACGTGTACTCATTTAGCGTTGCGGCAATGTTTGATGAAGCGGCCCCCGACCGACCTTACGCGTTTACGCGAGACTGGTTCCACGCTTGACATATGGCTTGTACCATATAAAGTGGCTAGGGGGTGTCTGTCTCTCTGCATTAGCGATGCGAAGATGTTTGCAACGGAGGGTCCCGACAGGGGTGTAATAGAGACAATTGTGGATTGGTGTTGTGGCTTGTTTTCGTAGGATAGAAACGGTTCTTTTCTCGAAACCCCTAGCAGCCACGTAAAACTTGAAAAAGATAAAGTAGAAAGGCGTTTTTAACTTTAATTTGCATGAAGGGGGATCATAGGTTGTATGATTTATAGTTTTACTTCCTGTTTTATGCTAGTATGCTAGATATATCGACGGTAGCACGAAACAGGACCATCTCTCACAATACCAACATTGTGTTCTCCCTTGGTGGGCACCGCCTGGAAGGTTCTCCCATATGGCTTGATGCTCCGTACATACCGGAGTTGTCCTACATATTAAACGGAGTTCGCATGAGGTTGGGTTCGGCAAGCCTGGCATATGCAGATATGGCCTTGCTTAACAGCTAACATCAAGGTTCGATTGGCAGGCTTGACGTATGTAGATGCGGGCCTGGAACACAAGAGACCGAAAGGTCGAGCACGAGTCACATGCCTGATGTGATTGGCTTAGAGGCCTACCTGGTTCGCATACTGATGGCCGTGATGATCGGGGGAGGTATGGGGGCTAGGATTGTGTAATCACTTAGTTAAATTGAGAGGTGTTTATTTAAGTGGGAGCTTTCTAGAATTTTGAGATCAAATTGAAACTCCACATTATGAACTTAATCTTCATGTCTTAGCAAATATCATTGTAGATAACGTCATACCAATGTTTAGAACTATGGCTCTTTTAATATGATAGAACTTAAGGTAAATGGGTCTTACTTCATTGATGTGTACCAACACCATTAGAGACATACTCATTAGTAATGACTTGCTAAAAAAAATACGAAGAACTGCTAGGAGATATACCTGACAACTCCGTAATCAAGGAAGATGATGATGAGTATCGCACTCACCATCACTTATGAATGACTGTCCAATACACCATAATTCATTCTATGGAATCTGAATTGTGAATGCATGTTAACCAACACGTATGACGTGCTAGGTGAACTTGAAAGCACTTGGTCACAAATCAGAGTAATGGAATATGAGTATATGGACGTGGTTTCTTTCAACTATGGTGGAAGGAACAACCTGCTGAGAAAGTCACTTGGAAAATGTATAAGATACATGGAACACCTTGTGTATAACTTGGACTACTGAATGACTGGTTACTTTGAGATAACTGGGGAGTTGCATCCGCTTCCTCCCAGTTACAAAGACCATGTCTGGACTATGTCATGAAGGAGAATCGTTCACCTGTCATGAGGTCATGGTTAAAGTTAAGAACTTTAAGAGTAGAACCAATGCAGGAATGGTCATTGACGGAGAAGGTATATTTGATATACGAGTTATAAATGTCTTTCCCACAAAACACTAATTGCGGTTGATTAAGTATTCGATGCTTGAACTTACTTCTTGAGAGTGGTTTGGAAGGGATGAGGTGACAATGTGTGCTGACGGCAATCATGATAGTTGATGGTCGACAACACTCTCCATCTACATCTATCAATTGATTAATATATGAATAAATTTTATGATCGTTTGAATGAGGACTTTATTAGTGTGTCTTGCATCTCGCGAAGACAATTATTCATATTAGTGAGAAACAAGTCAGTTGTTCTCCTTTTATGAATGATATCTCTTATGGTCACATTACGATTATGAATGAGTTATTCTTATATTGATGATAGTTGTTTGATCATTTATAAGAAATATTGTAATGCCAAGAAATATCCAGGCCTAATAATGACACTACAGTTTAAGTCATGAATGGTATGATGATGTCTTAAGATACTTGATCTCTTGACACATACAAACCATGCCTTTTAGGTGAGATGACTAAAACCTCGCATTCTGGTAAACGGAATGTGTACTGATTGTTGAGTATCATACATTGTGATGTATCGTATGTCAGCATGTGGTGAATTTCATTATTTCGTGAACTTCGTATGTGGACTTAGATGAATATTTGTATTCACTAATGAAACATGAGTCTGAAATAATTTGATATGATCAAAAGGGATTTCAGAGTAAAGATGGATATTAAATTAACAAGAAAGACAAGTCTCTACGATTTGATCAAAGTGACAAATGTTTTGAGTTAGTCTTGGGCATAAAGACTTCTGTGAAAGTTGTTCCACAAATTGCAATGTCTTGAGACACTTCAATATGATTGACGTTCCTGAACATTGTGATCATATTCTATCGAAAAGTGTATGGTCTAAGTTATCTCTTACCAAGTTACGTTATTATTGTTTAGAGTTATTAATTTAATATGCAAACACTCACTTCAGCATAGGGAACCATCTGAGTTCGTGGAAACCAACACTATATATGTCATGGTGTGTTGTGGTTTCTAGGAAGCTTGATTTATGTAAGCTAAATTATTTTTGTAGTGTATCCTTAGACAACTATGGATGCATCTTCCAGAACTAGAACCAAAAGGAGCAAAATTTGTATTGCTATGTTTGGTGTTTGTCAAGAATTGTTCTTCATAAATGTGGTAATGGAAGAAAAGTGAAAGTTCAACCAAGGTAATTGACCTTGCCTCCAAATGTCAGAGTAGTGCAACGGAATATGTTCTGGAAGCAAAGCTCTACAATAAGAGGAGAAACTAATGATAATGATCATGATCTTCTGATGGGAGCTTTTACTGAGAAAGGTAGGATTCAAGAATATATATTTGCCCCTGGTGCAAAATGATAATCATGATTCACTTGTCATGTTAATGGAACAAGACATTCCTACGAACTACAAAGAAGCGATGGTGGGCCTAAGTACGAGATATGACTATGAGTCATGAAATCCTATGTCGAGTTACATTTAAGATTGCTTGAATCTTATCAAGTAAGGAGGTTACTTGATATTCACAATAACTTCAGAGTTATGAGGAATAAATGTGAACATCAAAGGGACGTCAAGATTGGTTTGTCACAAAGATTGTTTCTGACAAATTCAATGGGTTGACTACAATGTGTAGCAATGCTTGAGTCAAAGGGATATTCACTACGATTGATCCAGGATTGTTATCAATACCATGACTTCCTCAAATCATGTATTTGAAGAAGGGTTGTAATTGGTACAACAAGAAGGTTTTGGAAAAACATATGGATACTAGTGTCTCGTAAACTGAATTCTCATTTTGATGGATGATCAAAGGATTTTGGACTTAACCAAAATATCGAGGAAACATGCATTTTCATGAAACTGAGTGGAAGCTGAATATTTTCCTGAAACTTAATATGTAGACGACATATTTTGAGTGGGATCTATGGGAGTATTATCCTAGACTTATATGTAAATGACATATTTGAGTAGGAGCCATGTGGTTAGCATCCTGAACTTAATATGTGTCTGACATATCTAAGTGGGAGCCATGTGGATGTTATCCTTGTCTTATATGAGGCCGACATATTTGAGTGGGAGCAATATGAGTGTTATCCTATAACTTAATATGTGCATGACATATTTGAGTGGGAGCATGATAACATTCTCATATATGGATAACATATTATGAATGGTGTAGTTGGTGTTAATGATTATTTGAATCTTTCATAAATGAAGATGAATAAGTATTAAGCATTGAAGATCTATTAAGATAGATATGTGTTTAATAACATTGAGTCGTAATACTTTCCTGGATAAGATTCTGAAGGAGTTCAGAATGGGACAAGTCAAGGAGTGGTCCTTACTTGTATATACAAGAGAAGTGTTGAGTTAATCTCAGTACAAGAACAATAGTTAATGGTTAATGAAAGAAATGGATGTGTTGGATCCTCTATGCCTTTGTCATAGGTTCTTTCATATAAAACCAGAGTTATGTACTCGACGTAATGTGACCCAAGTTCTTAGTAGTAAGAACATGTTGTAATATGATTTATGAGTAAATCATTGAACAAAGAGTTAAGTTTATCCTTCAGTGTCTGAAGAGAACTGAGGATACATCTCAAATTTGTAAAGGATAGTGGACTTGACCATAAATGTTATGCTGGTTCAAGTTTTGACACTAACCTAGAAAATTGAGATATCATAGTAATGAATGCCTAAGTTGAAAGAAACATGGTTAGACATCAAAGTTGCATACAATGCACTAAGGATTGAATCTACATTGATGTGGCTGCTTTAGAAGTAGCAGGAGTTATATTATGGCTTAAGAAGTTCGACTTATGATTGAGTGAGTTTCAAGTGTGCATGACTATGGGAAATTCCGCGTGACCCACCGGATGTCATTGCTATGACACAACAAACAAAGTCTCACTTCACCGCCAAATATATATACCTCATCATTATAGTGGATAATGAAGGAATGTCAAATTAGGTAACATTATGATTTGCAAAAGGACATACGGTTCTGAATGGTACCCAGACCGTTGATACAACCTCTTCCACGGGAAAGCATGATCAATAAGGAGTTATGATCCAGTGAAATGCAACTAGATTATTTGTACTCTAGTGCAAGTGGGAGACTGTTTGGAATGTGCCCTAGAGGCAAATAAAATATGTTTTATCGAGCATATTCCACTAGTTCATAATACGTTTGATACTATGCTATAACTGTATTAAGCGAAAACATTAATACATGTGTGGTATACAAACAACCAGTTCCCTAGTCAACCCTAGTATACTAGTCCATTGGGCGATTGATGATCAAGGTTTCCTGATCATGAGACAATGGCGTATGTTGACAATGGAGTCGTATCATTGATAATGATATGATGGACATACACCCACCAGAAGTGTTGCGATGTGATCAAGTCACTTAGTTCGACATTGCGATAACTATAACGTAGTGACCAGATCCTTAGACCATAATGATCATACGTAATTACTGTCTATTAGGATGCCTTGATTTGCTACCCACCGCCTGACTAAAATATGCTGGCCATAAAGGAGTACTTCAGGTATTCCGAATAGATATGTTAATGAGTATGCAAATAGATCAAAGCGGGATTTGTCCATCCGTGTGACGGATAGGTACTCTGGGCCCACTCGGTGATGTTACATCATAAAGTTTGCAAACGTGTGACTAGGTCACGGAGTTGTAATATCACGGGAATGAGTAAACTTGTTTGTTGAGAACGAGGACGAACTAGGTATATTGGATACCGATGATCAAACCTCGGACAAGCAAAGTACCATAGGACAAAGGGAACAGACACACGGTTAACGGATCCAACAGCGATTGAAGTTCATTCGATGGAAGCGCAGGGGCTATCAAGGATTGTAACCAGGTCCAATTGATTAGTCATTGATCAATGAGAATTGTCTCGATCATGTCCGCTGTTTCCCGGACCGTAGTGTGTTACACTTAAGGGTACTCGACGCGGTAAGGATTGATTCGGGATCACCGGAGAAATTGGAGAGAACACCGGAATTGTTCCGATGAAGGCCGGAAGTTGTTCCGGGTATTTTGAAAGGTTCAAAATATATTTAATAATGTTTAATATATGTTTTATTATCTAATTATCTGAATTAAATATTAAAATGTATTTAAATATAATTAAAAATGGAAGAAAAGGCATATGGGCCTCATAGGGCCCATTAGGGGGGAAGGGAGTCCTCCCCCATGGGCCATGGCGCCATGAGGGGGGCCCACCCCCCTAGGGCTGCGCCAAAACCCCCCCTCCCTTGGGATTAGTCCCACCCCGGAAGTGGAGGGGGGTGGCACCCCTCCTTGGCCTATATAAGGAGGGGTAGGGTGCCCTTTTTTCTCCAGACAAATTGATTTGAGACAAGTTTCTCTCATCTCTCTCTCCCTCCTTTCTCCTTCCTCGAGTGGACTCCCCTTGTTTGGAGTCTACACTTGGTTGGGTATTTCTCCACTATACGCACGCCATCGTGCTGCTGGAATCGGGATCCGAATCCATCTTCTTTCCGCTTCTCTAATGGTTCGGAGCCCGGAGGGACGTCGGGTATACTGTATGTGTATAATCCCGCGAGGCACTACACTTGTGGTGCTACTTCATCGTCGTGGTCGTATCGCGAGGTCTTCATCAGCAACGTTCCGACGGGGACGTAATCCCGTCATCGGTCTGCAAGGATCGTGTGGCTACATGAGTCATCGTGGATCTGCGCGGCATCGGGGATTGCCGGTACGACTACACCAACCACGTTCATGCGGGAACGTTTCCTGCTTAACGGACTACATACTGGTATGTGATCTATTTCTGTCCGTTACTTGCATCAGCATAGCATATGTCTTGGGTATGGGTCTTGTAGGTTATGAAAAATTTGTGTTTTCTGCCCCGAACCCCAACAGATTTTTCATGTGTTCTGCTATAACCTTCTCTCTTAATCAATTTCATTTAACCCCTTATAATCTATACAATGATGATTGGATTCAAGTTAAACTCTAAACGAAAAATACACACATCGATATTGTGGTTTTATTCATATGATTACTTTATAGTTTCGTTAACAGTAAATGTTCAATTTTGTATTTACATTTGAAGCTATTTTGGACGAATTTTATCAAATGTGTTGCACACAATCGATAGTTTAAAATTTCTTTTCACCACTAGCTTTATCTCGTTATTGTGTTACATTTTTTCTATTTCGACGATCATAGATCAATATATATCTACATCTCTTTATTAGATTTTACAAATGTATATGTGTGATATATTTTAACGACATTCCTTTCTCCTTCACCTAGATATTAACCCCCGGATTACAACAAGGTGATAGTGGTACTGAGCAAAAACCTCATCGGAGTGCCACAGATGACTATGGACACATTTGAGGATCTATACAATTGAATGGTCATTAGCACACCATCGATCCACCATGAGCACAACTGTTAAGAGTCGACCTCATCGATGTCATTGGTGTTACAAATATGCAACTTGTATTCCATGATGACCAAAGGCCAGTATATATAGTACATGTACAGGTGATGAAAAATATGCAGAAAGCCCTTATACTACGGGAAACCTATACAGACTACATGAAGACATAATATAACTATAACATCCTACCCCCCCCTCAAACTCTTGGTGGATCTGCAACCCTAAGTTTGGAGAGATAAAATTCATGATGTGCTCTAGTTTGTGCCTTTGAAAGAAATCCGCCAACTATAACTTAGAAGGAACATATTGTAGAGCAATAACATGATCCTGCACACCGGCGCGCACAAAAGAAGCATCAACATCAATATGCTTGGTGAGCTCATGCTTCACAGGGCCGCGCGCAATACTGATAGCACCTATAATGTCAGACAATAGTAGAGTGGGTGTAGTCACTGAAAGACCAAACTTTTGAAGTAACCATTGTAACCAAGTCACCTATGTCCGTCAAAAGAGTCATATCTCGCAACTCAGCCTCTACACTCGTACGACAAACTGCAGTATGTTACTTCGTCTTACAGGTAATGAGGTGGCTGAGTGTCGACGAAGTAACATACTGCAGTTTCCTATTCGAGTGCAGAGACTGAGTTGCGAGCTATGGATCTTTTTGACGACAAAGGTGACTTGGTTACGATGGTTACTACACCCAGTCTGCTATTGTCTAACGGTACAAGTGCTATTAGTATTACGCGCGACCCTATGAAGCATGAGCTCACCAAGAATATTGGTGTTGATGCTTCTTTTGTGCGCACCGGTGCGCAAGATCAGATTATTGCTCATTAATATGTGTTTTTGAATTACATTTGGCGGATTTCTTTACAAAGGCACATACTAGAGCGCATCATGGATTTTATCTCTCCAAACTTAGTATTGTAGATCCATACTGAGTTTGAGGGTGAGGGGGTATTAGAGTTATATTATGTTTCCATGTAGCATGTATAGGTTCCCCGTACTATAAGGGGCTTTCTGCATATTTGTCATCACCTGTACATGTATTATATATACTGGTCTTTGACCACCATGGAATACAAGTTGCATATTCCTAACAAGATCTTTGGGAGATAATATGTATACTTAGAACTAGTTAAACCTACATCGGTATTCAATTAGCCCTACATCGGTCTGATCTACCAGTCATCGTTGAGTTAAACTACATCATGGTCATGAAGCTTGTTACTGGGAATGACCATAAGAGATCAATATAGGCCACCATTGTGGACGAGATCAAGGAATTGCTACCTTCATTCGCTACTTTTGTTTTCTTATCCCTAGAAGTTGTAATAATGCAAGTACTCTTTTAGCTCAGTTTGCATAAATATAATCTAGAACCATGGTTTGGTTGGGGCCAGCCCCTCGAATGTTTTAATTTGTTGTAATAGGAAGAAATCTTTGATGGAGATAGAGTAATAAAGTTACTATTACACGCAAAAAAGAGCTACCTTCAGAATCAATACACAAACGATAAGCTATCCGTTCATCTTAGATGCATCATGGTGATACGTTCAAAACGTATCTATAAATTTTTTTGTTCCATGTTTTTTTGCAATATTGCTATATGTTTTGATGAACTTTCATATCATTTACAACATATTTGGGACTAACCTATCTTACATCTTACATCTTACATTCTTAAGAAGTTGGTCCCAATTCTCTCAACATGCAAGGTGTCCATCTCACCATCCCACTAAGTCAATCATTGAAATTTTCTTTCCCATTAGGCCATGCAGAGTATGCCACATAAGGAAGCTTTCATTAACTTCGCATGCGCATGCAGCTGATCACATATAAATATTAACATTTTTTGCACTTAAATTTATAAGTGACTTTTTTTATAGAGAATCAAATTATAAGTTACTTCACATATTGTTTTTCTATGCGACATGTTTCATATCATCTCGCCGATATATTGTCAAGGTAATAACAAAAAAAAGACACTCCTTTTTTATTTATCATCATTTTTCTTAAATTTTACTCATAACAATATTAATTTCAAAGAAATTACAATTAAATTATAGTATGTTTCATAAATTTTCTTATATTTAAAAATATTAAATCATTTATTAACAATACCCGTAGCAACGTGCGGGGTATCATCTAGTTAACCTAGTGCCCAATGATAGTTTCTGTCTCTTTTTGTCTGTGCAATGCAGAAAAGGGTGAAAAAACAAAGTGCTCGAAAAATTCCAGAAAAATCCAAAAAATATTTCTTGTCAGAAGACTCCATAAGCCAGAAGGGCACCCAAAGGGGGGGCACCCCTGGCCCAGGTGACCCTAGGGCGCGTCAACAAGGGCCGCGCCCTCTGGCCGCCTAGAGCAGTGGGGCCTCCCCCGATGCCCCCTTTGGCCTATAATTACATCATTCTACGAAAACCCTCGAGGAGGACACCGTGACGCAAAATACCCTACTGTTCCGCCGCCGTCGAGATTCCGAAATTGGGATCCGCAGAAGTTCATGTCCCGGCACCCTGCCGGAGGGAGGATTGATCTCCAGAATCTCCTCCATCACCATGATCGCTTCCGAGATATGCAGTGAGTAGTCCCCCTTGGACCATGGGTCCATGGTCCCCCTTGGACCATGGGTCCATGATCAGCAAGCTAGTAGATGTCTACTCTCCAATTTTGCGCTTCGATGTTTAGCCCTTGTGAGCTACCTATCATGATCAAGGCACTTATGTATGATTCCTGCTTTGCCATGTTGTGTTTGTTGGGATCCAATGGATTATGAGACTATGTTCAGATTTGTGAAAGTAGTATATTTGGTTCTCCTTTATATTTTCGTTCTTGGGTAGTTTTGCATGTTCTCCGTTGCCGTGTATTGCTTTGGCCAAGTAGTATCTTGTAAATCCAAGAGGGAACTCTATGCTAGATGATGGGTTCATGCCTCCAGATGTCTAGTTTGAGTGACAGAAACATGAGACTAGGGAATGTGTTATTGCCATTAGGGGTAAAACAACGGTGCTTATGACTGTGTGTCATAAGGATTGTTTACATTATGCATAGAGTGTTAAGGAAGTTCTCTGTTGCTTTGGGTTTACAACTTTAATTATGGCTCACTACTTAATACCAGCGAGATGTTTTGGATAGATATCTCAAGGTTGATGATTAGTGAGTAGATGTTGATGAATAAACGTTCAACTTGTCTTGGTGTAATGCCCATACGATTGAGCCTTTTACTTTTCTAGTAGCATAATTAGCATGGCGGTGCGTTTATAATTCTACCAATTGCCCAACTGTAATTTTTTTACCCAACATAGTTGTTTACTGTCTTTTGGGAGAGAGACACTACTAGTGAGCATCATGGTATCCTGGTCCATCTTCACATCATGGTTCACACTGCTTTTATTTACTGCTTTAATTTTCCATTCGTTGCATTATTATGATTTCCCCTTTGTGTTTGACCCTTTGTAAATAACAATGTCGGATAGATTGAAAACATCTCGGTACTCGTTGGGAGCAAAGTTATTTGTCTCTTGTGTGCAGGTCCAGGTCAAGTAAACAACCTTTGGTAGTAAACGGCGGCATTATTTGCTTGCCACCTTCTTGATGACTCGGGAATCCTTCTGGTTCGATAAACCTTACACTCCTCACATAAGGGAAATTACTGCTATCTGCGTCATAACCATCCACTTGGGGTAACCAACGAGGAGGTGTTATCTACACGCATCACATGGTATGCTAAATATTAGAGTATTAGAGGTGTGCTGGTGATGTCTACGCACGCTTCTATTCCTGTAGACTATGTTGGGCCTCCAAGCGCAGAGGTTTGTAGGACAACAACAATTTCCCTCAAGTGGATGACCTAAGGTTTATCGAACTCAGGGAAGTAGAGGTTAAAGATGGTCTCTCTCAATAAACCCTGCAATTAAGATATGAGAAGTCTCTTATGACCCCAACACACCTAATACAACTAGGAGTTGTATAGGTGCACTAGTTCGGCGAAGAGATGGTAAAATATGGGTGATAGGTGTGGCAAAACAAAGTAATACAAATCTATAATAAAAAGTGCAGCAAGGAAACAAGTGGTACACTACTAGAGAAATATCTATACATGGAAACCTTATTAGTGGCACATTTTATATGTAATGCGCCACTATGTTGTAAGGGGTGGCGCACTGGTAAAAAATGCGCCACCTATAAGCTCTTATAGGTGGCGCATTTTTTAAAATGTGCCACCCCTAAAAGTGGGCCAGCCCTGGATCCCCTTATACGTGGTGCATTTCGAGAAATGCGCCACCCTTAAGAACCTTATAGGTGGCGCATTTTGGAAATGCGCCACCCCTAAGAGCTTATGGGTGGCGCATTCTAGAAATGCGCCACCCCTAAGGAATTATTAGTGGCGCATTCAGAATGCTCCACCCATAAGCTCTTAGGGGTGGCACATTTTGCATATGCGCCATAAGAAAATTAGTTTCCCATATGATATGTAGTCTACTTGTTAGGAAAATTTACAAATATGAATTTTTACTTTTTTTGCAAAATCTCTCGAGAATTTTGTAAAATGGGCATAACTTTTGCATCCGACCTCCGATGAAAAAGTTTTTTATATGAAAATCATCTACTCGAAAAGTTATATCCAAGTTCAACGGGGTTATGACCATTTTACAAAATTCTTGAAACCTAACAACAAAATTTTTACGGGAATTTGAAGATCTGGAGACAAAAAAATGAATTTTTTTTGAACTTAGTAGTGGCGCATTTTGTATGAAATGCGCCACTAGTAATAGAAAAAAATTGATTTTTTTTTAAAAAATATTTTTTATTTTTTAAATAAAACTCAAAATAGGCTAGAGGACCGATCGGGAAGTGTCAAAAAAAAGTTGAAAGTTTTAGTAACATTAAAAAATGTAAATAAAAATAAAGTAAAATTTAAAAAAAAATCAAAAATTTTAGCACACCCATGAACATCAACAAGGTTCTAGACATCAACATGGTTTAATAGGATTTATATGATAGATATATCAACAAGTGACTGCTAGGTGAGCTGGAGTGGGAGTTGAATAGAACCGAGAAGTTAAGCGTGCTTGGGCTAGCATAGTGACCAGACATTAAGCATACAAACCTGAGATTATGAAAAAAAAATCGTTATCCAGATTCAGATTGCAAATTCAAAATTCAATTTTTTTAATAGTGGCGCATTTTCAGAATGCGCCACCCCTAAGACTCTTATGGGTGACGCATTTGTGGCGCATTTCGAAATGCGCCACGCACAAGAGTTTTAGGGGTGGCGCATTTGAAATGCGCCACTATTAAGGCCTTATTAGTGGCTTGTCCTTAGTGGCGCATTTGAAATGCGCCACTAAAGGCAAAAAAAGGACGCCAATAAAATGCTATTCCCTAGTAGTGGTAAACGTGAGCACAAACGGTATTGCAACGGTGGAAACAAGGCCTAGACTTCATACTTTCACTAGTGGCAACTCCTAACAACATTAACATAGTCTAATCACATGATATTTCCCATAAAACATGCAATGGAGACGCACTCAGAGGTCATTCCTTTGTGGTCAAGAGAGGACGAGAATTATGTAGGGCTACAAAAGCACACCTCAAAGTTCGTAGTTCTCAATCTATGGATTTCTCAATGTCACCGCGGCCATCCAAGGAGAGTACCACAATCACCACAACATATCTCATGGATAGTCAAAGACAAGCACCAAGAGACTCTCAATCTTCAATCAACACACAAAAGAGGAAATCACTCATGAAAATATTCTTCTAACCCATGTCCAATAGACCGATGTCACCATGGTCTCGGGGATTATACTAGATAAGATCAAGTGAGTACATCAATCCAATACATAGAGAAAGGGGAAATATCATGGGATCACCCTGGATTAACATAGCCTATGATCACAACGAAGATCACATCATGGGAGAGAGAATTTATCACATAGCTACTGGTAGAAACCTTAGCCCCGAGGAGGAACTACTCCCGCATCATGGAGGGAGGAAGCAATGTCGACGGAGATGAATCCCGGGGCATTTCCCCGTCCCGGCAGGGTGCCGACACAGGAATTCTGGTTCCTCGAAGCTTTTCGGCGATGGCGGCGGAGATCGGAATTGCTTTTGGAGAAAAGGGTTCTGGAATCAGGGTTTTTGCGACGAGTGTATAAATAAGAGCCAAGGGGGGCACCGGGGGGGTCACCAGTCGCCCATGATGCCACCCGGCGCAGCCAAGCCCTGGGCCGCGCCCACTGGACGCCTGGGCACCAGGTGGGGCCCCTCTGGCCCTTCTTCGTTGAATCCGGAAGCTTCCGGAAAGCTGATTTTTTATCTGATTTTCCCAAATTTTTGGAGCACTTTTAATATGGGGGAAAACTGAAATAGAAAACAGCAGAAAACAGGAACTGGCACTGGGGTGCACTGAGTTAATAAGTTAGTCCAAATATGATCAAAAGTGTATGAAAGTGTATCTAGATCATAGCAATATCACACAAAACATGCATGGAGCGAGCTGAAATTATCGATACGTTTGAGACGTATCAACATCCCCAAGCTTAATTTCTACTCGTCCTCGAGTAGGTAAATGATAACATGCAAAATTTCTGTGGTGACATGCTAGCAACCATATAAGGACTTTGAAAAGTAAAGAAATCAAGGTATGTGATTCAATTCAATTCATAACATGCAAGAGTCTATATTAGTATTGAAACAAGTAACAAAAGAACTTTAGGTGCAAGAGCTCTCGCTGTCCGTGACTCGAATGTCTCCAAATGGTGTTTGCGTGCAAGAAGGGGGATATGGGAATACGAGAGAAAAATATGTTTGTTGAGAACTCAATCTACTAAAGTTTCACACTTGGTCTTCTTTGGAATCTTATCTTGACTCGTCCCCAGACCACTAGTCAGGTACAAGTAAATTTGATCCACTCCTTTTCCATATTTTGAGCACTCATGCAATGGATGAGCGTAAGCACGAAAGTTGACACTTAGGATGGAAAAGAGAGAGATATGATGGAGGAGGAACACAAAAAGGGTGAGAAAGGCTCACATCAATGAGGAAAATCATAGCCGAGAGGGCCAAATGATAGATATGATGTGCGGAGTAGGGATTGCCATGCAACAGATGCACATATGAGCCAAGAAAAGCTCTCCAATGGAACTAGTGGGGGTGCATCCAACTTGCTCGCTCATGAAGACCAAGAGCTCTTTCGAGGAGGCTCATCCTTGGAATATGCAAGCAAAGTTCTATAGTGTGCAGGTCCCCACATAGCTATATGCATGAATGATCATCTCTATGGAGTACAAGGGTAAGAGGGAGTACTAGTGTGGATCTTTCAAAAGGATAGTAGTGTTGCCCCTTTCTCTCTTTTTATTTCTTTTTATCTTTTTTCTATTTTTTTGTATTTTTTTGGTGGCCTCAGTGGCTCTTTCTATTTAACTCTCATTTGTCCTCTTCGGGATCTTTTATTTTGTCCACTTTGGGATCTTTTCCTCACTTAAGGGCAACACTCTAATTTACAAGAGGGTATAGAAGATCTTTACCACTTTAGAAGGTACTCAAATCATAAAGAAGATGTAGCTATCATGATGTATGCAATGTATGCTGCTGCCAGTGTAGCAGGAACATGTATGACATGAAGATCAAGTCATGAAGAGGTGGATGTTGCATGGCAATATATCTCGGAAAGGCTATGGAAATGCCTTGATAGGTAGGTATGGTGGCTGTTTTGAGGAAAGATATAAGGAGGTTTATGATGACAGAGTGTATCATGCCAAGGGTTTGGATGTACCGGCGAAGGTGGACGCCAACTCTCAGAGTGAGAAGAGGGCAATGCACAGTACGGAAGAGGCTAGCAAATATGAGGAGGTGGAAGTGTCAACTTTCAATACTTACACTAGTCCGAAGAACTCATGCACTTCTTATCGGCAACTCTCAATCTAATAAGGAGGTTCACAAAGAGACAAGTACCCCGAGGAGGAGTGTATGGGGGTTTGGTTATCCTTGCGCATCCTCGACTCATGGTACGTGAGTGTACTCTAATATTCGATACCTCCAAAGATTAGCGATCCATCTAGTAGCTAGAGTTCTCAACTAGTTTTGTAGGTTTTGAAAATAAACACGGATTGCCCAAAATACGACACCTATCACTAATAGGCTAGAGCTCTTGACACAAAAAGTACAAACATTACTCACATCAATACCTCAAAATTATTGCAAGTTACTACTAAAATTAAATAGCAACCTCAATTACCTACTCTCAAGACAAGACAACACTCAGTGTAACAACCAACTCTCTTATCAAGATAAAGATGAAAACTAAAGAGAGTTCCAACAAGAAACTAAACAAAATCCAAGGCTCTTGCTAAAGACAAACTAAGACTAAAACTAAACATGGCAGTAGCTACGAAAAGATAAAGAACACACAACAGAAAAAAGATAGGCATGAAGAATCCTATGATGTGTTCTAGATTTTGAAAGTGGAGCGTGTTTCTCTCCCACACAAAGTAAGACGGGATCTAACTTGTTATGAACAGCAAGAAAAGCTAAAGAAAACTAAAAATAAAACCTAAGAGCGAGACGCTCCAAGCATAGCACATAACGCATGAAGTGATAAAAATATAGTGAGACGAAGGACGAACTGATGATTGTTGATGGAGAAGGGGATGCACGGGGGCATCCCCAAGCTTAGACGCTTGAGTCTCCTTGGATATTTTTTGGGGATGCATGGGGGCATCCCCAAGCTTGAGCGCTTGACACTCCCGAATCTTCTTTCATCATCTTCCATTGCACACTTGAAAACTCCCTTCATACATAACTCATCATAAGCTGATTAGAGAGGTTAGTACCCTTAATAAAATAGTTTTTCCCTACTGGATATAAAGATATTATTGAAGAGCTACTATTTCTCAAGATTTCAAAAAGTTTTTTGCAAATAAAAAGCAAGCTTAAGGTTTGCAAAAGTAAGGAGAGCCAAACGTGGCAGAATATATGAAAAACAGAACATCAGGTAGTAAATAATTTTTTAGGGGTACTTCTGAAACTCAATTAAAAAAACTCAGAACATACGAAAGTCTCGTAATTGTATAGAGCACTCTGTGTAAAAATTTCAGCTCAAAAAGATGAACTGGTGATTTGATCTGATTTTTCCCGTCACGAGGACAGAATCTGTTTTCTGGACAGCATGTCACAACTTTCACTTCACTTCTCGTATGAGGCTATAACTTGGCACAAAGCTTGAAAATAAAGATACAATGATGTTGCTACAGAAGTAAAAATCATCAAGACCACTAAAAACTGAAAGTAAAAACTCAAAGTAAAGATAACAAGGGTTGTCTCCATAGAGCTCTTTCTTTATAGCCATAAAGATAGGCTTAAGATTTTAGTGATGCTCTCGTAGGAATAAGTGTTGAAGAACAAAATAGAGCATCAAGAAGCAAATATCAAACACATTTAAGTCGAACATGCTTCCTATGCAAAGTGATCTTGTAGAGAAATAACTCATTGAAGCATAAAGGTATTAGCATAGGAAGCCAAAATAAGTGCAACTTGAGAGGGAACTTGATATTATTGAAATATCTATAAGCATATGTTCCCCTCTCATTATAATTTTCAGTGGGATCATGAATAAACTCAACAATATAAGTATCACATAAAACTTTCTTATCATGATCCACAAGCATAGAAAATTTGTTACTCCCCACATAAGCAAAATCCTTCTCATTAGTAATAGTGGGAGCAAACTCAACAAAATAGCTATCACATGAATCATTCTTATCATGATGCACTTGTAAAAATGTATTCTTTATAGCATAAGTGTCATCACAATAATCATCATAGATGGGAGGCAAAGTATCATCAAAATAAATTTCCTCATCAAAACTTGGGGGGCTAAAAAGATCATCTTCATAAAACGTAGCATCCCCAAGCTTATGGCTTTGCATATCATTAGTATCAAAAGTATTCAAAGAAGACATGATAATAACATTACTACTATCATGTGTGTTGTTCAAATAATAAAGCTCCATAGGCTTTTTGATCTCCTCCTCAAACACTTCATGTCCTAACTCAAGATAGAGCTCATAAAGCTCTCTCGTAATTTTGTTGTTGTTTTCCATAAAGCCTAACTAGTGAAAATAAAAACAAGAAACAAAAAGATTTAATTGGAAGATCTAAAGATATATCTTCAACGCTTACCTCCCTGACAACAGCGCCAAAAATAGCTTGATGTCTACGCACGCTTCTATTCCTGTAGACTATGTTGGGCCACCAAGCGCAGAGGTTTGTAGGACAACAACAGTTTCCCTCAAGTGGACGACCTAAGGTTTATCGAACTCAGGGAAGTAGAGGTTGAAGATGGTCTCTCTCAAGCAACCTGCAATTAAGATATGATAAGTCTCTTGTGTCCCCAACACACCTAATACAATTAGGAGTTGTATAGGTGCACTATTTCGGCGAAGAGATGGTAAAATATGGGTGATAAGTGTGGCAAAACAAAGTAATATAAATCTTTAATAAAAAGTGCAGCAAGGAAACAAGTGGTAAATGTGAGCACAAACGGTATTGCAACGGTGGAAACAAGGCCTAGGCTTCATACTTTAACTAGTGGCAACTCCCAACAACATTAACATAGTCTAATCACATGATATTTCCCATAAACATGCAATGGAGACGCACTCGGAGGTCATTCCTTTGTGGTCAAGAGAGGACGAGAATTATGTAGGGCTACAAAAGCACACCTCAAAGTTCGTAGTTCTCAATCTATGGATTTCCCAATTTCACCGCATCCATCCAAAGAGAGTACCACAATCATCACAACATATCTCATGGATAGTCAAAGACAAGCACCAAGAGACTCTCAATCTTCAATCAACACACAAAAGAGGAAATCACTAATGAAAATATTCTTCTAACCCATGTCCAATAGACCGCTGTCACCATGGTCTCGGGGATTATACTAGATAAGATCAAGTGAGTACATCAATCCAATACATAGAGGAAGGGTAAATATCATGGGATCACCCTGGATTAACATAGCCTATGATCACAACGAAGAGCACATCATGGGAGAGATAATTGACCACATAGCTACTAGTAGAAACCTTAGCCCCGAGGAGGAACTACTCCCGCATCATGGAGGGAGGAAGAAATGTCGATGGAGATGAATCCAGGGGCACTTCCCCGCCCAGGCAGGGTGCCGGCACAGGAATTCTGGTCCCCCGTGTTGGGATACGGGGCAGAAAACACAAAATTTTCATACCTACAGTACCTGAACCCAAGATCTTTGCTATGGAGATGTAAAGTAACGGAGGGAATCGATGTTCATACCGTTGAAGACCGAAAGAGGAAACGTTCTTGTGAACGTGGCTGGCTTAGACTCGGAACTACGACCTCCATGTCGTGTAGTAGACCACCGGCGAGGATGACTCCCGGTTGACCTCCAGCAATGAAGTAGCACCACAGGTGTAGTGCCTCGAAGAGATTATACATGTACGATAGAATCGATGTTCCTCCCGGGCCCCGAACCAGGCGAGCATCATAAGAAAGACGGATTCGGATCCCGACTCCAGTAGAGTGACGGCCTGCCTTATGGTGGAGAACTCCAGTCCAGGTGCAGACTCCAAACAAGGGGAGTTCACTTCCAGGAAGGAGAAGGAGAAAGAGAGTAATAATTGTGTGTTGGAAAAAGGGGGGGTACCCCTCCTATATAGGCCAAGCAGGGGTGGCACTAAACTACCAAGGGGGGGAGTGCACCGGCCTAGGGAGGGGATGGGCCCCACCCTTGGCGCCAAGCCCAAGGGGGGAAAACCCCTCCTCCCTGATACGTCCAAAACGTATCTATAATTTCTGCTTGCTCCATGCATGTTTTGTGTGATATTGCTATGATCTAGATACACTTTCATACACTTTTGATCATATTTGGACTAACCTATTAACTCAGTGCACCCCAGTGCCAGTTCCTGTTTTCTGTTGTTTTTCTATTTCAGTTCTCCCCCATATAAAAAGTGCCAGAAAAATTCCGGGAAAAATATAGGAAAAATCAGCGTACAGGAAGTTTCGCGAAGAGCCCGGGAGGGGCCAGAGGGGAGCCAGGCGGCCACCCGGCGCGGCCCCACCCCTCGCCGCGCCAGGGGCCCCTGGTCCACCTCTGGCTGCCCCCCTTCGCCTATTTATTCTCTCATAGGATCTGATGGATTATGAGATTATGTTCAGATTATGATTGAGTAATATATTTGGTTCTTATCTCTTATATTTTTGTTCCTAAGTAATTCTTGCATGTTCTCCGTTGCTGTTTATTGCTTTGGCCAAGTAGTAGGTAGTGACTCCAAGAGGGAACGTTTTGCTCGATTGTGGGTTCATGCCCCCCCCCCCGATGACACGCTTGAGTGACAGAAACATGAGTCTAGGGGATGTGCTGTTGCCACAAGGGGGAAAACAACGGTGCTTGTAACCGCGGTTACAAGGATTGTTTACTTTACGCAAAGTTCTTTTTAATGCAGTTGTTTGTTGCTTTGGGTTTACACTTTGGGTGGGGCTCGCAACTTAATACCAGCGAGATATTCTGGATAGATATCTCAAGGTGGATGATTAGTAGTAGATGCAGTTGGATTTCGGTCTACTTATTTTGGCTTACTGCCCATGCTTTTTAGCCTCGTCCTTTCTTTTGTAGCATAGTTAGCATTGCGGTGCGTTCATAATCCTGTCAATTGCCTTTCTGTAATTTGTTTACCTCGCATAGCAATTTTATCGTCTTTTGGGAGAGAGACATCACTAGTGAACATCATGTATCCCGGTCCATATCCTCATCACTGTTTACACGCTCATTTACTTTTGTGCTTTTACTTTCAATTGCTATCATTATCCCTTGTGTGTGATCCTTTGTGAACAACAAGACCGGATAGATTGACAACCTCTCTGAACTTCGTTGGGAACAAAGTTATCGTCTCTGTGTGCATGTCCGCGTCAGTTGCGCCGCTGACACCTACTTATCATCTCCGGAGTCCTACTGGAGACAAACCTTGGTATCTTCACCGAGGGAAATTTGCTGTTGTGCTACATCACGCCTTCCACTTGGGGTTTACCAACGAAGGGCGAGAAATCACTATCATCATCTCGCACATCAAGCCAAATTTCTGGCGCCGTTGCCGGGGACTCCGAGTGCTAAGATAGGGGAGTTGCACACTACCCTTTACCTTTGTTTTTTAGTCTTGTTAGTTTACCTTTCAGTTTTTATCTTTGTGTCCTTTATCAAAAATCAAAAAATATATATATAGTATGTCTAGTTCCTTACTTGCCAATCAATGTCTAACTTCTTTGAAACTAGATCTTATTGGCATGGAGGATTCACCGAGGATCAACAAGAATATTACAAGGAATACCGCTTGTCTCAAAAAGGGATACACTTATGGAGACTCATACATCAATCGTATGAGTATGCTAAAAACTTGTGCTCAATATATAATATATCTTTCTGCAGGGATGAATCTTGTTGCTTTATGAGGCACAAACACCTTGCTTTTCAATGTGAGTACAATGAGGATGAAACCTTAGGTTCTTATGCTAAGGGAAATTATGATTTTTATGATGCAGAACAAATAGAAGAATTATTTGCTTTTAAGGGTGCCTATGAAATTACTTCTTTTCTTGAAAATATTGATGACGCCCCTTACAAATCTGAGTCTTGCTATATTTAACTATTGTTTGGAAAATTATGATGCAAATTATTATATTACTGATCATCGTGAGAGAATCTCTCCTCCAAAGGAAGAGACTAATGTTTTGCAGGACTCTATGGAAGAAGAAATTACTGAACCTGAAAGCTCCTTGGATGAAAAAGAGGAGGAGAGTGACGAACAAGAGGAGGAAGAATGGAGCCATCCATGTCTACCTTCTAATGAGAGTAACTCTTTGACTCTTACCTTATATGAGTGTTATGATCCTATGGATTCTTTTGAAATATCCCTTTTTGATGAAGTTGACGCCTTCTATGCTTATGGCCGTGATGCCACTATGGATGATGCTTACGGAGATGAACTTGCTATAGTTCCTCATGTTAAGCATGAAATTGTTTCTATTGCACCCACACTTGATTGTTCTATTATACTTTTGAAATCTCCAATTCATATTCCGGAGAACTATGCTCTTATCAAGGCTCAATGTGATGGGTTGCATCTATCTTATCATCCTAAAAACCGTGTTGAAAACAATACACGTGTGCTTGTAGGTCATGAACAACATGATTTACGTGATAGTTATATTCTTGATGTTGTTCATGATTCTACTGAAAATTACTTTGAGAGAGGAAAGTTTGGTTGTAGAAACTTCCATGTTACAAAAACACCTCTCTTCATGTTGAAAGTTTTGAAGTTGTTCTTGTTCCACCTTCCTATGCATTCCACTTTGTGCTTCTTTGATTTATTTTCTTACAAGACGCCTATGCATAGGTAGTGGATTAGACTTAAATGTGTTTCATATTTGCTTCTTCATGATCTCTTCTGCTTCAAAGTCTTATTCTTGTGAGAGCATCTTCTATAATCCTTAAGCCTAGCTAATGGCTTTAAAGAAGCGCTTTCGGGATGCAGCCCGCAACGAATTTAGGTTTTTATTTTTTGCTTTTGTTGTTTCTTGATGATTGTTACTACTTTAGCAACATCATTGTATCTTTATTTTTAAGCTTTGTGCCAAGTTATAGCCTCTTACGGCAAGGGAAGTAAAAGTTGTGACATGCTGTCCAGAAAACAGATTCTGTCCTCGTGACCAGAAACATTCCAGAAAAATCCCAGTTCATCTTTTTGAGCTGAAATTTTTACACAGTATGCTCTATACAATGACGAAACTTCCATATGTTCTGAGTTTTTTGATTTGAGTTGCATAAGTGCCCCTAAAAAATTCTTTACTATCTGCCGTTCTGTTTTTCACAGATTCTGCCACGTTTTGTCTCTCCTAACTTTTGCAAACCTTAAGCTTGCTTTTTCTTTGCAAAAACTTTTTCGCACTCTTGAGAAACAGTAGCTCTTCAAAATATATTTATATCCAGTGGGTAAAAAATATTTATTAAGGGTACTAACCTCTCTAATCAGCTTATGATGAGTTATGTATGAAGGGAGTTTTCAAGTGTGCGATGGAAGATGATGAAAGAAGATCCAGGAGTGTCAAGCGCTCAAGCTTGGGGATGCCCCCATGCATCCCCAATAAATATTCAAGGAGACTCAAGCGTCTAAGCTTGGGGATGCCCCCGTGCATCCCCTTCTCCATCAACAATCATCAGTTCGTCCTTCGTCTCACTATATTTTTATCACTTCATGCGTTATGTGCTATGCTTGGAGCGTCTCGCTCTTAGGTTTTGTTTTTAGTTTTCTTTAGATTTTCTTGCTGTTCATAACAAGTTAGATCCCGTCTTACTTTGTGTGGGAGAGAAACACGCTCCACTTTCAAATTTAGAACACATCATAGGATTTTTCCTGCTTATCTTTTTGCTGTTGTGTGTTCTTTATCTTTTCATAGCTACTGCCATGTTTAGTTTTAGTCTTAGTTTGTCGTTAGCAAGAGCCTTGGCTTTTGTTTAGATTGTTGCTGCAACTATTTTTAGTTTTCATGTTTATCTTGTTAAAGAGAGTTGGTTGTTGCACTGAGTTGTGTCTTGTTTTGAGAAGTAGGTAATTGAAGTTGCTATTTAATTTTAGTAGTAGCTTGCAATAGATTTGAAGTATTGATGTGATTAATGTTTGAACTTTTGGTGTTAAGATCTCTAGCCTATTAGTGATAGATGTCGTATTTTGGGCAATCCGTGTGTATTTTTCAAAACCTACAAAACTAGTTGAGAACTCTAGCTACTAGATGGATCACTACTCTTCTGAGGGGTCGAATATTAGAGTACACTCACGTACCATGAGTCGAGGATGCGCAAGGATAACCAAACCCCCATACACTCCTCCTCGGGGTACCTGCCTCTTTGTGAACCTCCTCATTAGATTGAGAGTTACCGATAATAAGTGCATGAGTTCTTTGGACTAATGTAAGTATTGAAAGTTGACACTTCCACCTTCCCATATTTTGCTAGCCTCTCCCGTGCCGTGCATTGCCTTCTTCTCATTCCGAGAGTTGGTGTCTGTTACGTCCAAAACGTATCTATAATTTATGCTTGGTCCATGCATGTTTTGTGTGATATTGCTATGATCTAGATACACGTTCATACATTTTTTTATCATATTTGGACTAATCTATTAACTCAGTGCACCCCAGTGCCGGTTCCTGTTTTCTGCTGTTTTTCTATTTCAGTTTTCCCCCATATAAAAAGTGCCAGAAAAATTCCTGGAAAAATACAGAAAAAATCAGCGTACAAGAAGCTTCGAGAAGAGCCCGGGAGGGGCCAGAGGGGAGCCAGGGGGCCCAGGCGGCCACCCGGCGCGGCCCCACCCCTGGCCGCGCCAAGGGGGCGCCTGGGGCCCCTGGTCCACCTCTGGCTGCCCCCCTTCGCCTATTTATCCCCCGTCACGGGAAAACTCCAGAAGCAAAACCCTATTCCGCGAACTCTCCTCTGTTCCGCCGCCGCCGCACTTCCAAGATCGGGAGCACCAGAAGACCTCTTCCCGGCACCCTGCCGGAGGGAGGATTGACCTCCGGGAGTCTCCTCTCCACCATGGATGCTCCCCGGATTTCTTGTGAGTAGTTTTCCTTGGACCATGGGTCCGTGATCAGTAGCTATGTGATGTTCTCCTCCCCTCTTTGATCTTCATTTTTTAGACCTCGTGAGCTGCCCTACATGATCGAGGCACCTTTGTAATATTTCTGCTATTGCTATGTTGAGTTTGATAGGATCTGATGGATTATGAGATTATGTTCAGATTGTGATAGAGTAATATATTTGGTTTTTATCTCTTATATTTTTTGTTCCTAAGTAATTCTTGCATGTTCTCCGTTGCTGTTTATTGCTTTGGCCAAGTAGTAGGTAGTGACTCCAAGAGGGAACGTTGTGCTAGATTGTGGGTTCATGCCCCCCCGATGACATGCTTGAGTGACAGAAACATGAGTCTAGGGGATGTGCTGTTGCCACAAGGGGGAAAACAATGGTGCTTGTAACCGCGGTTACAAGGATTGTTTACTTTACGCAGAGTTCTTTTTAATGCAGTTGTCTGTTGCTTTGGGTTTACACTTTGGGTGGGGCTCGCAACTTAATACCAGCGAGATGTTCTGGATAGATATCTCAAGGTGGATGATTAGTAGTAGATGCAGATGGATTTCGGTCTACTTATTTTGGCGTACTGCCCGTGCTTTTGAACCTCTTCCTTTCTTTTGTAGCATAGTTAGCATTGCGGTGCATTCATAATCCTGTCAATTGCCTTTCTGTAATTTGTTTACCTCGCATAGAAATTTTATCGTCTTTTGGGAGAGAGACATCACTAGCGAACATCACGTATCCCGGTCCATATCCTTATCACTGTTTCCACACTACATTTACTGTACTGCTTTTATTTGCTATCATTATCCCTTGCGTTTATCCTTTGTAAACAACAAGACCAGAGAGATTGACAACCTCTTTGAACTTCGTTGGGAACAAAGTTATCTGTGTCTGTGTGCAGGTCCGCGTCAGTTGCGCTGCTGACACCTACTTATCATCTCTGGATTCCTGCAGGAGACAAACCTTGGTATCTTCACCGAGGGAAAACTGCTGCTGCACTACATCTCAAACCTTTCACTTGGGGTAACCAACGAAGGGCGAGAAGCCATCAAGCAATTTTTCTGGCGCCGTTGCCGGGGACTCCAAGTGCTAAGATAGGGGAGTTGCACACTACCCTTTACCTTTGTTTTTTAGTCTTGTTAGTTTATCTTTCAGTTTTTATCTTTGTGGCTTTTATCAAAAACTACAAAAAAAGTCTGCCACACTTGCTTCTACTATGGGTTCCACTGAAAACACCAAGTTGTGTGACTTCACTAGTCACAACAACCAAGACTTTATCTACACTCCAATTGCCACACCTGCCACTTCAGCTACCTCTTATGAAATTAAACCTACTTTGCTAAACCTTGTTATGAGAGATCAACTCTCTGGTGCTAGAGATGATGCTGCTTTACAGTTGAATAATTTTGTTGAATTATGTGATACGCAAAAGTATAAAGAAGTAGAAGGTGATGTTGTTAAGCTCAAGCTCTTTCCTTTCTCTTTAAGGGGAGATGCTAAAATCTGGTTTCAATCTTTGCCTAGAAATTGCATAGATTCTTGGGATAAGTGCAAAGATGCTTTTATAGGGAAGTACTACCCTCCTGCTAAGATTATCCAATTGAGGAGTAATGTTATGAATTTTAAGAAATTGGATAATGAACACGTTGCCCAAGCTTGGGAACGAATGAAATCTCTTGTTAAGAAATGCCCTACACATGGTTTGACTACTTGGATGGTTATCCAGACTTTTTATGCAGGCTTGAACTTTACCTCACGGAACCTGTTAGATTCGGCCGCGGGAGGAACCTTTATGTCAACTACACTTGGTGCTGCCACAAAGCTTCTCGATGAGATGATGACCAATTATTCCCAATGGCACACCGAACGCGCTCCAACAGGTAGGAAGGTAAATTCTGTCGAGGAAATTACCTCCCTCAATGAAAAAGTTGACTTAATTATGTCTCTACTTACCAAGAAACCCTCTATTGATCCTCATGATGTTCCTTTAAATTCTTTGGTTGCCCAAGAACAAGTAGATGTGAACTTTATTGCTAGACACAATTTCAACAACAATGCTTATAGGGGAAATTTTGCTAGTAATCCTAGACTGTTTCCATCCAACTATGGGAACAACAACACCTACCCTAGCAACAAGAACCCCTCTTCTGAATTAGAAAGCATGCTTAGAGACATTATCACTACCCAAAAAGCCTTCAAAAAATGTAGAAGATAAATTATCTAAAATAGATAATCTCTCTTTGAAGGTAGAAAGCTTAGCCCTTGATATTGAGATGCTTAAAATTAGAACCTCCCCCCTTGAGGAGAATAAAGCCACTCCTATTAATGCTATCCAGTTACAAATCAATGAAAACATTAGGATGATGGCTAAACTCAAAGAATGATGGGCTAGAGAAAAAGAGGAAGACGATAGAATTAAGAGCCTTCCTACACACCACACAGTTTCCACTATCCAAATTGTTGAGGACACTCAAACTATTAGCACCCAATGCAATCCTAGTCCCGTTGGACCTATTAATGGTGATGCTAATACCTCAACCGTAGATAAAGAAACTCCTATGAACATAGAGGGTTTCAAAAAAGTGAGCCTAGATGACACTACTACCACCTTTGATAGTAGTGATATTGATTTTGATAGTTGTACCCTCTCAGAAGTTATTAGCTTACTACACAAAATGTCTAGGGACCCCCACACTAGCACACTTAATCTTGCCTTCACGGAGCATATCACAAATGCTCTCATCAAAGCTAGGGAGGATAAGCTTAGAGTAGAAGCCTCCATACCTAGGAAGCTAGATGATGGTTTGGACCCTATGATCAAAATCAAATTAAATAACTTCTCTTGCTATGCTTTATGTGATCTTGGAGCTAGTACCTCCGTTATGCCCAAAATAATATTTGATATGTTTGAATTGAAGCCTTTTGAGCCTTGTTCTTTTGGTGTTTGTCTTGTTGATTCTTCCATAAATAAACCTTTGGGGAAGATCGACGATGTTCTTATCATTGTCAATGACAATTATGTTCCCGTTGATTTTATTGTTATGGATATAGAGTGTGAACCTTTGTGTCCAATTATTTTGGGACGTCCTTTTCTTCGCACCGTTGGTGCGGTTATTGACATGAAAGAGGGGAATATAAAATTCCAATTCCCATTTAAAAAGGGGATGGAACACTTCCCTAGAAAGAAAATCAAGTTATCTTTTGAGTCCGTTACTCGGGCTAGTTATTCTCTTTCTCTTGATAAAACTTGATTCTTCTTTTGCATCATGCCTAGCTAATGGCTTTAAAGAAGCGCTTTCGGGAGGCAGCCCGCAACGAATTTAGGTTTTTCTTTTTTGCTTTTTTTGTGTCTTGATGTTTGTTACTACTGTAGCAACATCATTGTATCTTTATTTTTCAGCTTTGTTCCAAGTTATAGCCTCTTACGGCAAGGGAAGTAAAAGTTGTGACATGCTGTCCAGAAAACAGATTCTGTCCTCGTGACCAGAAAAATCCCAGTTCATCTTTTTGAGCTGAAATTTTTACACAGTATGATCTATACAATTACGAAACTTCCGTATGTTCTGAGTTTTTTGATTTGAGTTGCATAAGTGCCCCTAAAAAATTCTTTACTATCTGTTGTTCTGTTTTTCACAGATTCTGCCACGTTTTGTCTCTCCTACCTTTTGCAAACCTTAAGCTTGTTTTTTCTTTGCAAAAACTTTTTGGCACTCTTGAGAAACAGTAGATCTTCAATAATATCTTTTTACCCAGTGGGGAAAAGTTATTTGTTAAGGGTACTGACCTCTCTAATCAGCTTATGATGAGTTATGTATGAAGGGAGTTTTCAAGTGCGCGATGGAAGATGATGAAAAAAGATCCAGGAGTGTCAAGCGCTCAAGCTTGGGGATACCCCCATGCATCCTCAATAAATATTCAAGGAGACTCAAGCGTCTAAGCTTGGGTATGCCCCCGTGCATCCCCTTCTCCATCAACAATCATCGGTTCGTCCTTCGTCTCACTATATTTTTATCACTTCATGCGTTATGTGCTATGCTTGGAGCGTCTCGCTCTTAGGTTTTATTTTTTGTTTTCTTTAGCTTTGCTTGTTGTTCATAATAAGTTATATCCCATCTTACTTTGTTTGGGAGAGGAACACGCTCCACTTTCAAAATTTAGAACACATCATAGGATTTTTCCTGCTTATCTTTTTGCTGTTGTGTGTTCTTTATCTTTCCATAGCTACTGCCTTGTTTAGTTTTAGTCTTAGTTTGTCTTTAGCAAGAGCCTTGGCTTTTGTTTAGTTTGTTGCTGCAACTCTTTTTAGTTTTCATGTTTATCTTGTTAAAGAGAGTTGGTTGTTGCACTGAGTTGCGTCTTGTTTTGAGAAGTAGGTGATTGAGGCTGCTATTTAATTCTAGTATTAGCTTGCAATAGTTTTGAGGTATTGATGTGAGTAATGTTTGAACTTTTGGTGTCAAGAGGTCTCGCCTATTAGTGATAGGTGTCGTATTTTGGGCAATCCGTATGTATTTTCAAAACCTACAAAAACTAGTTGAGAACTCTAGCTACTAGATGGATGACTACTCTTTTGAGGGGTCGAATATTAGAGTACACTCACGTACCATGAGCCGAGGATGCGCAAGGATAACCAAACCCCCATACACTCCTCCTCGGTGTACTTGTCTCTTTGTGAACCTCCTTATTAGATTGAGAGTTACCGATAATAAGTGCATGAGTTCTTTGGACTAATGTAAGTATTGAAAGTTGACACTTCCACCTTCCCATATTTTGCTAGCCTTTCCTATGACGTGCATTGCCTTCTTCTCACTCCGAGAGTTGGTGTCCACCTTCACCATTACATCCAAACCCTTGGCATGATACGCTCTGTCATCATAAGCCTCCTTATGTCTTTCCTCAAAACAGCCACCATACCTACCTATCAAGGCATTTCCATAGCCTTTCTGAGTTATATTGCCATGCAACATCCACCTCTTCATGACTTGATCTTCATGTCATACATGTTCCTGCTACACTGGCAGAAGCATACATTGCATACATCATGATAGTTACATCTTCTTTATGTTTTGAGTACCTTGTAAAGTGTGAAAGATATCCTTTACCTTCTTGTAAAATAGAGTGTTGCCCTTAAGTGAGAAAAGATTCCAAAGTGGACACATTAAAAGATTCCAAAGTGGACACATTAAAAGATCCCAAAGAGGACAAATGAGAGTTAAATAGAAAGAGCCATTGAGGCCACAAAAAAATACAAAAAAAATAGAAAAAGAAATAAAAAGAGAGAAAGGGGCAACACTACTATCCTTTTGAGAGATCCACACTAGTACTCCCTTTATATCTTTGTACTCCATAGAGATGATCATTATGCATATAGCTATGTGGGGACCTTCACACTATAGAACTTGGCTTGCATATTCCAAGGATGAGCCTCCTCAAACGAGCTCTAGGTCTTCATGACCGAGAAAGTTAGATGCACCCCCACTAGTTCCATTGGAGAGCTTCTTAGCTCGTATGTGCATCCTTTGCATCGCAATCCCTCCTCCTCACATCATATATATCATTTGGCATCTCTTGCCTATGATTGTCCTCATTGATGTGAGCCTTTCTCATCCTTTTGTCTTCCTCCTCCACCATATTCTCTCTTTGCCATCCTAAGTGTCAACTCTCGTGCTTACGCTCATCCATTGCATGAGTGCTCAAAATATCGAGAAGGAGTGGATCAAATTGACTTGTACCTGGCTAGTGGTCTGGGAACGAGTCAAGATAAGATTCCAAAGAGGACCAAGTGTGAAACTTTAGTAGATTGAGTTCTCAACACAAAAATACCTTTTTCTCGTATTCCCTATCCCCCTTCTTGCATGCAAACACCATTTGGAGACATTCGAGTCACGGACAGCGAGAGCTCTTGCACCTAATGTTCTTTTGTTACTTGTTTCAATGCTAATATAGACTCTTGCATGTTATGACTTGATTTGAATCTCTAACCTTGATTACTTTACTTTTCAAAGTTCTTTTATGGTTGTTAGCATGTCACCACAGAAATTATGTTGTTATCATTTACCTATTCGAGGACGAGCAGGAATTAAGCTTGGGGATGTTGATACGTCCAAAACGTATCTATAATTTCTGCTTGCTCCATGCATGTTTTGTGTGATATTGCTATGATCTACATACACTTTCATAAACTTTTGATCATATTTGGACTAACCTATTAACTCAGTGCACCCCAGTGCCAGTTCCTGTTTTCTGCTGTTTTTCTATTTCAGTTTTCCCCCATATAAAAAGTGCCAGAAAAATTCCGGGAAAAATACAGGAAAAATCAGCGTACAGGAAGCTTCGAGAAGAGCCCGGGAGGAGCCAGAGGGGAGCCAGGGGGGCCCAGGCGGCCACCCGGCGCGGCCCCACCCCTGGCCGCGCCAGGGGGGCGCCTGGGGCCCCTGGTCTACCTCTGGCTGCCCCCCTTCGCCTATTTATCCCCCGCCACGGGAAAACTCCAGAAGCAGAACCCTATTCCGCGAACTCACCTCTGTTCCGCCGCCGCCGCGCTTCCAAGATCGTGAGCACCACAAGACCTCTTCCCGGCGCCCTGCCGGAGGGAGGATTGACCTCCGGGAGTCTCCTCTCCACCATGGATGCTCCCCGGATGTCTCGTGAGTAGTTTTCGTTGGACCATGGGTCCGTGATCAGTAGCTATGTGATGTTCTCCTCCCCTCTTTGATCTTCATTGTTTAGACCTCATGAGCTGTCCTACATGATCGAGGCACCTTTGTAATATTTCTGCTATTGCTATGTTGAGTTTGATAGGATCTGATGGATTATGAGATTATGTTCAGATTGTGATAGAGTAATATATTTGGTTTTTATCTCTTATAATTTTGTTCCTAAGTAATTCTTGCATGTTCTCCGTTGCTGTTTATTACCTTGGCCAAGTAGTAGGTAGTGACTCCAAGAGGGAACGTTGTGCTAGATTGTGGGTTCATGCCCCCCCGATGACATGCTTGAGTGACATAAACATGAGTCTAGGGGATGTGCTGTTTCCACAAGGGGGAAAACAACGGTGCTTGTAACCGCGGTTACAAGGATTGTTTACTTTACGCAGAGTTCTTTTTAATGCAGTTGTCTGTTGCTTTGGGTTTACACTTTGGGTGGGGCTCGCAACTTAATACCAGCGAGATGTTCTGGATAGATATCTCAAGGTGGATGATTAGTAGTAGATGCAGATGGATTTCGGTCTACTTATTTTGGCGTACTGCCCATGCTTTTGAACCTCTTCCTTTCTTTTGTAGCATAGTTAGCATTGCGGTGCATTCATAATCCTGTCAATTCCCTTTCTGTAATTTGTTTACCTCGCATAGCAATTTTATCGTCTTTTGGAAGAGAGACATCAATAGCGAACATCACGTATCCCGGTCCATATCCGTATCACTGTTTCCACGCTACATTTACTTTACTTCTTTTATTTGCTATCATTATCCCTTGCGTTTATCCTTTGTAAACAACAAGACCGGAGAGATTGACAACCTCTCTGAACTTCGTTGGCAACAAAGTTATCTGTGTCTGTGTGCAGGTCCGCGTCAGTTGCGCCGCTGACACCTACTTATCATCTCTGGAGTCCTGCTGGAGAAAAACCTTGGTATCTTCACCGAGGGAAAATTGCTGCTGCACTACATCTCAAACCTTTCACTTGGGGTAACCAACGAAGGGCGAGAAGCCATCAGTGTCCACCTTCGCTGGTACATGCAAACCCTTGGCATGATACGCTCTGTCATCATAAGCCTCCTTATATCTTTCCTCAAAACAACCACCATACCTACCTATCAAGGCATTTCCATAGCCTTTCCGAGTTATATTGCCATGCAACATACACCTCTTCATGACTTGATCTTCATGTCATACATGTTCCTTCTACACTGGCAGCGACATACATTGCATACACTGCTATGTGTCTTGCATGGCAATAGATAAACCATCTATGATACTAATATATGATACTACGAAACTACTTTACAACCGACACTTTGTGTCCTATCCTAGGACGATGGTTAATCCAGTGGTGTGTTGCACTTTGCTTTATTGGATGGATTGTTAGATATGTAGCATCGTGCACAAATCGTGTAAGGAGCGTTGTCTGCATAGCAGCACTCATGATACTATGCATTATGGAGATAGTATCATACTCTAGTATCATATGCATGATACTACCTTATGATACTACCCATTACGGGCAGCCTAAGGGCACTCCCAATGTTAGTATCTTAGAACGTAATCAAAGGCATTTTGCTAATGTGACACGTTATTTAATGAAGAAAGAGAGGGAGGTTGTATCTTACCTAAGGCTGGTCACTGTGGGAGTAACTTCAGCAGTAACATAATTGCCACCTAAGAAAAAAAGATGATGTGATAGCTAATTAATAAGGAGAGAGGGAGATAGAGTAACTTAGCTAGTTACCATCACATCATTCTTCCCAAGATAGAATGAGTCTATAAGCCAATAAATAAAGTCACCTATGTTACTATCTTGAAGTTATTTTGCATTGTGGAGGTAGTAACATAGACTAATAACATGAGCATGTTACTACTCTAAGTTACTCCCCATTGTGACCAGCCTAAGATACAACCCTTGCACGTGGCCATATGTAAGAAACATGGCTAGAGCAATCACATATATGCATGAAGCCAAAATTATTAAATTAGATACAACCTCTAAGAAACAATGCATTGTGGGGGTTATATTTTAAGTTTTATTGTTTCTATGATATTGTGTTACTAATAAACAATGCATTGGAAGAAAGTAAAACTTCTTCGATCCATAATAAATGTCTCTTAACGAATGAGCATTAATGAATACGTGCCACAATAATAGAGTCCTGCTATACATACGATAATTTCCATCCGATACTTGTACGATCCTACATGGCTACCATTCTTCTCGCCCAAAGGTAACAAGAGTCAAACGTGGTTTGGGTTTGAGCTGGACTGAGTGTTGGATAATTGGATCGGACCATCTCTTCCTCTTTGGTAGGCCCACCTGGCAAATATTCCTTTTTTACTTTGCCTTATCCACGTTAGCTGCTTGGGTGCACTGTTTTAGTGCAATTCTAACAGATGCACTATCCCGCCGCCGGCTCGTATATATGTGGGGTTTTTTATGATCGGACATAGTTTTGGTTCATAATGGAACCGCCATAATCGGTGTGGTCCGTAAATTTTTTGGGAGCGGCCCCCAAACCGTTGCTTTCAACCACTATATCTATAGCTCAGACGGCGGTTTAGGGTTTCCGTCTCTTATCCAACCCCCCTCCGCCGCTGTAATTTATGATGCTCCCTCGCGTACACTCAACAGCTCCGACGAGAAATTACATGGCGCCTGGTGCATCTGGAGGCCTCGTCCGTGGGGGAAACTGTGATGGTCGTGGTGGCGGTCGCCTGGCCGCTCTTGTAGCTCCACTCAGGCCCCGGGGCTCTTTGGTCGCGCGCCCGCTGGCGCAGAGGCTGACCACTCGTGGAATCGGTTCATTCGCCTCATAAACTGCCTCTCCCTGTACACAATCTTCTGCAGCTTGATACGTCCCAATCGTATCTAGAATTTATGCTTGCTCCATGCATGTTTTGTGTGATATTTCTATGATCTAGATACACTTTCATACACTTTTGATCATATTTGGACTAAATTATTAACCCAGTGCACCACGGTGCCAGTTCCTGTTTTCTGCTGTTTTTCTATTTCCGTTTTCCCCCATATTAAAAGTGCTCCAAAAATCCGGGAAAATCAGATAAAAAATCAGCGCAACGCAAGCTTCCAGAGTCCCGAAGGAGGGCCGGAGGGACCCCACCTGGTGCCCAGGCGCCCAGGTGGCGTAGCCTACGGTGGGGCCGCGCCGGGTGGCCGCCTGGACACCTGGTGGCCCCCCTGGCTGCCCCCCTTCGCCTATTTAATCTCCGTGACGCGAAACCGCCGAGGACATAACCCTTTTTCGCGATCTCACCTCTGTTCCGCTGCCGCTGCGCTTCCAAGATCGGGAGCGCCAGCAGAATTCTTCCCGGCACCCTACCGGAGGTAGGATTGACCTCCGGGAGCTTCCCCTTCACCATGGACGCTTCCGGGATGTGCCGTGAGTAGTTTTCTTTGGACCATGCGTCCGTGATCAGTAGCTATGTGATGTTATCCTCCCCTCTTTGTTCTTCATGGTTTAGTCCACGTGAGATGCCCTACATGATCGAGGCACATATGTAATCTTTCTGCTGTTGCTATGCTGAGTTTGCTGGGATCTGATGGATTATGAGATTATGTTCAGATTGTGATTGAGTAATATATTTGGTTCTTATCTTTTATATTGTTGTTCTTAAGTAATTCTTGCATGTTCTTCGTTGCTTTTTATTGCTTTTGCCAAGTAGTAGGTAGTGACTCCAAGAGGGAACGTTATGCTCGATTGTGGGTTCATGCCCTCCGATGACACGCTTGAGTGACAGAAACATGAGTCTAGGGGATGTGTTGTTGCCACAAGGGGGAAAACAACGGTGCTTGTAACCGCGGTTGCAAGGATTGTTTACTTTATGCAAAGTGCTTTTAATGCAGTTGTCTGTTGCTTTGGGTTTACACTTTGGGTGGGGCTCGCAACTTAATACCAGTGAAATGTTCTGGATAGATATCTCAAGGTGGATGATTAGTAGTAGATGCAGTTGGATTTCGGTCTACTTATTTTGGCGTACTACCCATGCTTTTGAGCCTCGTCTTTTCTTTGTATCATAGTTAGCATTGCAGTGCGTTTTTAATCCTGTCAAATGCCCAACTGTAATTTGTTTACGTCGCATAGCAGTTTTATCGTCTTGTGGGAGAGAGACGTCACTAGAGAACATCACGGGACCCCGGTCCATATTCTCATCACTGTTTACACGCTTATTTACTTTCTTGCTTTTACTTTCTAGATGCTACCATTATCATTATCCCTTTCGTTTGATCCTTTGTAAACAACAAGACCGGAGATATTGACAACCTCTCTGAACTTCGTTGGGAGCAAAGTTATTTGTGTTGTGTGCAGGTCCACGTCAGTTGCGCCGTTGACACCTACTTATCATTGCCGGAGTCCTACGGGAGACAAACCCTATCCTCTACATAGGGGAAATTTGCTACTATCCTACATCTCACCTTCCACTTGGGGTAACCAACGAAGGGCGAGAAACCATTATCATCATCTTGCACATCAAGCAAATTTCTGGCGCCGTTGCTTGGGACTCCGAGTGCTAATATAGGGGAGTTGCCCACTACCTTTTACCTTTGCTTTTTAGTCTTGTTAGTTTACCTTTCAGTTTTTATCTTTGTGTCTTATATCAAAAATTACAAAAAAATATATTTATCTTTCTAGTAGTTGTCATTATGTCTGGTCCTTTTGCCTTTGTTAAGACAGAAGTTCTCACCTTTAAACAAAAGGTGGTGAAATTTTAAAGATGCTGTGTATAGAATTAATGATTCTCAGAAAAGAGCCACCAAGAAGCAATCCACTACTATCCTGCTTAGAAATTTTTATGTTGGGATTACTCCTTGGAATAGGTTCATTCTAGATACTGCTATCAATGGGATTTCCTAGAAGCCCCAATTTGGGAGTCTCTTAATGCTATTGAAAATCTTGTTTGAAATCTCCCTGTTGCTAGCATACAAGAAGATATAACTATAGCTCACATTATGAATAAGCTTGAAAAGACAGAGTTAGAAATACCAAATATAACTAGGATAAATGAGTTGGATCGCAAGATTCAAGGAAATTTGAATAGACTTGATAGCTCCATGCTTAAAATTATTAAAACATTGGAGACCTTCAAATCCCATGACATGGATTCTTCTAGGATTGATAAGATTGAGGAAATCATTAATACTCTAGGAACTAATTTCTCCTAAATGAAACCAAAAAAGGTAGAAACTTCGGCAAGAAAGGAACCTAAGTTTAATTATGTCCCTAAGGTTCCCCGACCTAAAAATAATCCACCCATTGCCAACGAAGTTGAAGCCGTGAAAACTTTGGAAGAAATACCTCTTTTTGATAAATTTATAGATGAAACTCCCGTTGATTTTCCGCCTTTTCGTTTTCTCCCTAGAAATATCTTCATTAGGCCTTTATTTGAACGAACTCTTAAGACTAGTTGTACAATTGAAGAGCTTTTTGATGATCTGGATGATGATTCGATTGATACAACTTGATCTTTTGCCTTATGCCTAGCTTAAAGGCGTAAAAGAAAGCGCTTGTTGGGAGGCAACCCAAGATGTTTTCACTTCTGTTTTTACTGGTCTTGATGATTGTTACTACTGTAGCAACATCATTGTATCTTTATTTTCAAGATTTGTGCCAAGTTATAGCCTCTTATGATAAGGGAATCAAAAGTTGTGACATGCTGTCCAGAAACAGATTTTGTCTACTTGACGGGGAAAAATCACAAATTCATCTTTTTGTGCTGAATTTTTTACACATCATGCTCTATACAATTGTGAAACTTTCGTATGTTCTGAGTTTTTTTATTTGAGTTGCAGAAGTACCGCAAAAAATTTATTTACTACCTGTTGTTCTGTTTTTCACAGATTCTGCCACGTTTTGCCTTTCCTTACTTTTTCGAACCTTAAGCTTGCTTTTATTTGCAAACACTTTTTGGCAATCTTAATAAACAATAGCTCTTCAAGAATATTTTTATATCTAGTGGGGAAAAATATTTTATTAAGGGTACTAACCTCTCTAATCAGCTTATGATGAGTTATGTATGAAGGGAGTTTTCAAGTGTGCGAGGGAAGATGATGAAAGAAGATCCGGGAGTGTCAAGCGCTCAAGCTTGGGGATGCCCCCATGCATCCCCAATAAATATTCAAGGAGACCCAAGCGTCTAAGCTTGGGGATGCCCCGTGCATCCCTGATGGTACGATTTCTCGCCCCCTCGTTGGTTACCCAAAGTGGAAGGTTGAGATGTAGATAGCGGCAATTTCACTTAGCAAAGATGCTAAGGTAGAGTATCGAACCAGTAGGACTCCAACATATACAAGAAGGTGGTAAAGTGAAAAATGGCGCCGTTTACAACCGAGGTTGCTAACTTTACCTGGAGTTGCACACACAACAAATAACTTTGCTTCCCAACGAGTACAGAGGAGTTGTCAATTCCTCCGGCCTTGTTGTTTACAAAGGATAAAACGCACGGGATAATAATGATAGTGATAGCAACAGAAAAGTAAATAAAGCAGTAAATTGATAGTGGGTGTAAAAAGTATTGGAAGTATGGACCGGGGTCCTATGATGTTCACTAGTGACGTCTCTCTCCCAAAAGACGATAAAATAGCCATGCGAGGTAAACAAATTACAGCTGGGCAATTGACAGGATTATGTGCGCAAACCAATGCTAATTATGCTATAAAGAAAGGAAGAGGCTCAAAAGCATGGGCGGTACGCCAAGAAAAGTAGACCGAAATCCATCTGCATCTACCTACTAATCATCCACCTTGAGATATCTATCCAGAACATCTCGCTGGTATTAAGTTGCGAATCCCACCCAAAGTGTAAACTCAAAGCAACGGACAACTGCATTAAAGAACTTTGCGTAAAGTAAACAATCCTTGCACCCGCAAGTACAAGCACCGTTGTTTTCCCCCTTGTGGCAACAACACATCCCCTAGACTCATGTTTCTGTCACTCAAGCTAGTCATCAGGGGGCATGAACCCACAATCATGCATAACACTCCCTCTTGGAGTCACTACCTACTACTTGGCCAAAGCAATAAAAAACAACGGAGAACATGCAAGAATTACTCTAGAACATAAATATAAAAGAGGAGAATCAAATATATTACTCAAACACAATGGGAACATAATCTCATAATCCATCGGATCCCAGCAAACTCAGCATAGCAACAGCAGAAATATTACATATGTGCCTCGATCATGTAGGGCAGCTCACGAGGTCTAATCCGTGAAGAGCAAAGAGGGGAGGAGAACATCACATAGCTACTGATCATAGACCCATGGTCCAAGGAGGACTACTCACGGTTCATCCGGGAAGCATCCATGGTGGTGGAGAAGCTCCCGGAGGTGGTTCCTCCCTCCGGCAGGGTGCCGGGAAGAGGTCTTCTGGTGCTCCCGATCTTGGAAGCGCGGCCGCGGCGGAACAGAGGAGAGATCGCGAAAAATGGTTCCCGTCACGGGGGTTTCTCATCACGAGGAATAAATAGGCGAAGGGGGCAGCCAGGGGGGCCACCAGGGGTCCAGGAGGGTGCCTGGGGCCCTGGTGGGTCCCCTCTGACCCCTCTCGGTGATTCCCGAAGCTTCTTCTGCGTTGATTTTTATTGGATTTTCCCGAGTTTTTGGAGCATTTTTAATATGGGGGAAACCTGAAATAGAAAAACAGCAGAAAACAGGAACTAGCACTGGGGTGCACTGAGTTAATAGGTTAGTCCAAATATGATAAAAAGTGTATGGAAGTTCATCAATATCATAGCAATATCACACAAAAGGGCATGGAGCAAGAAGAAATTATAGATACGTTTTGGACGTATCAACATCCCCAAACTTAATTCCTGCTCGTCCTCAAGTAGGTAAATGATAAAAGCATAATTTCTGTGGTGACATGCTAACAACCATAAAGGAATTTTTAAGTAAAGCAATCAAGGTATGTAATTCAATTCAATTTATAACAGGCACGAGTCTATATTTAGTATTGAAACAAGAAACATAAGAACATAAAGGTGCAAGAGCTCTCACTGTTCGTGACTCGAATGTCTCCAAATGGTGTTTGCGTGCAAGAAAGGGGATAGGGATATACGAGAAAAAGTATTTTTGTGTTGAGAACTCAATCTACTAAAGTTTCACACTTGGTCTTCTTTGGAATCTTATCTTGACTCATCCCCAGACCACTAGCCAGGTACAAGTCAAAATGATCCACTCCTTTTCGACATTTTGAGCACTCATGCAATGGATGAGCGTAAGCAAGAAAGTTGACACTTAGGATGGCAAAGAGAGAATATGGTGGAGGAGGAAGATAAAAAGGTGTGAAAGGCTCACATCAATGACGACAATCATAGGCGAGAGAAAGCCAAATGATAGATATGATGTGAGAAGTAGGGATTGCCATGCAACAGATGGACATATGAGCTAAGGTAAGCTCTCCAATGGAACTAGTGGGGGTGCATCCAACTTGCTTGCTCAAGAAGACCTAGAGCTCATTTGAGGAGGCTCATCATTGGAATATACAAGCCAAGTTCTAAAGTGTGAAGGTCCCCACATAGCTATATGAATAAATGATAATCTCTATGGAGTACAAGATATAAGAGGGAGTACGAGTGTGGATCTCTCAAAAGGAATAGTAGTGTGCCCCCTTCTCTCTTTTTATTTCTTTTTCTCTTTTTTCTATCTTTTTGTATTTTTTTGGTGGCCTCAATGGCTCTTTCTATTTCTCTCATTTGTCCTCTTTGGGATCTTTTAATTTTGTCCTCTTTGGGATCTTTCAATTTGTCCACTTTGGGATCTTTTCCTCACTTTAGGGGCAACACTCTATATATTACAAGGAGTATAGAAGATCTTTCACACTTTACAAAGTACTCAAATCATAAAGAAGATGTAACTATCATGATGTATGAAAATGTATGCCTCTGCCAGTGTAGCAGGATATGCAATGATACTAGCGTGTCATGTAGCAATGATTAGGGCAAGGCCCAACTAGCATGCGGCTCATCGATCAAGCAAGTAGCATGTATGACATAAAGATCAAGTCATGAGAAGGTGGATGTTGCATGGCAATGTATCTCGGAAAGGCTATGGAAATTCCTTGATAGGTAGGTATGGTGGCTGTTTTGAGGAAGGATATAAGGAGGTTTATGATGACAGAGCGTATCATGCCAAGGGTTTGGATGTACCGGCGAAGGTGGACGCCAACTCTCGGAGTGAGAAGAAAGCAATGCACGACACAGGAGAGGCTAGAAAAGTATGGGAAGGTGGAAGTGTCAACTTTCGAATACTCACATTAGTCCGAAGAACTCATGCACTTATTATCGGTAACTCTCAATCTAATAAGGAGGTTTCACAAAGAGACAAGTACCCCGAGGAGGAGTGTATGGGGGTTTGGTTATCCTTGCGCATCCTCGACTCATGGTACGTGAGTGTACTCTAATATTCGACCCCTCAGAATAGTAGTGATCCATCTAGTAGCTAAAGTTCTCAACTAATTTTGTAAGTTTTGAAAATAAACACGGATTTCCCAAAATACGACATCTATCACTAATAGACTAAAGCTCTTGACACCAAAAGTCCAAACATTACTCAAAACAATACCTCAAAACTATTTCAAGTCAAGACACAAAACTCAGTGCAACAGGCAAACTCTCTAAACAAGATAAACATGAAAAGTCAAGAGAGTTCCAGCAACAAACTAAACAAAAGCTCTTTTGAAACTATAAGCATGAAAACTAAGAGCTAAACATGACAGTAGCTATGAAAAAGATAAAGAACACACACAACAAAGATAAACATGAAAAATCCTATGTTGTGTTCTAGATTTTGGAAGTGGAGCGTATTTTTCTCCCACACAAAGAAAGCTGGGTTCTAACTTGTTATGAACAGCAAGCAAAGCTAAAGAAAACTAAAAATAAAACCTAAGAGCGAGACGCTCCAAGCATAGCACATAACGCATGAAGTGATAAAAATATAGTGAAACGAGAGACGAACTGATAATTGTTGATGAAGAAGGGGATGCACGGGGGCATCCCCAAGCTTAGACGCTTGAGTCTCCTTGAATATTTATTGGGGATGCACGGGGGCATCCCCAAGCTTGAGCGCTTGACACTCCTGAATCTTCTTTCATCATCTTCCCTCGCACACTTGAAAACTCCCTTCATACATAACTCATCATAATCTGATTAGCGAGGTTAGTACCCATAATAAAATAATATTTCCTCTAATGGAAACAAAGATATTCTTTAATAGCTACTGTTTCTCAAGATTTACAAAAAGTTTTTTCAAAGAAAAAGCAAGCTTAAGGTTCGCAAAATGAAGGAAAGGCAAAACAGGACAGAATCTGTGAAAAACAGACCAGCAGGTAGTAAATAATTTTTTAGGGATACTTCTGCCACTCAAATAAAAAAACTCAGAACATACGAAAGTTCCGTAATTGTATAGAGCATGCTGTGTAAAACTTTCAGCTCAAAAAGATGAACTGGGATTTTTCTGTGATTTTTCCAGTCACGAGGACAGGATCTGTTTTCTGTACAGCATGTCACAACTTTCACTTCCCTTGTCATATGCGGCTATAAATGGCACAAAGCTCGAAAAGTAAAGATACAATGATGTTGCTACAGTATTAACAAACATCAAGACACAACAAAAGCAAAATAAACCTAATTCGTTGTGACATGATGTCCAGAAAACAGATTCTGTCTTCTTGACGGAAAAAATCGGATCAACTCACCAGTTCATCTTTTTGAGCTGATTTTTTTACACAGCGTGCTCTATAAAATTTCGTAACTTTCATATGTTCTGAGTTTTTTTGATTTGAGTTGCATAAGTTCCCCGAAAAAATTCTCTACTACCTGCTGTTCTGTTTTTCATAGATTCTGCGACGTTTTGCCTCTCCTTACTTTTGCGAACCTTAAGCGTGCTTTTTCTTTGCAAAAACCTGTTGGCAATCTTGAGAAATAGTAGCTATTCAAGAATATCTTTATATCAAGTGGGGGAAAATTATTTTATTAAGGGTACTAACCTATTTAATCAGCTTATGATGAGTTATGTATGAAAGGAGTTTTCAAGTGTGCGAGGGAAAATGATGAAAGAAGATCCGGGAGTCTCAAGCGATCAAGCTTGGGGATGCCCCCATGCATCCCCAGTAAATATTCAAGGAGACTCAAGCGTCTAAGCTTGGGGATGCCCCATGCATCCCCTTCTCCATCAACAATCATCAGTTCGTCCTTTGTCTCACTATATTTTTATCACTTCATGCGTTATGTGCTATGCTTGGAGCGTCTCGCTCTGAGGTTTACTTTTTAGTTTTCTTTAGCTTTGCTTGCTGTTCATAACAAGTTAGATCCCAGCTTACTTTGTGTGGGAGAGAAACACGCTCCACTTCAATCTAGAACACATCATAGGATTTTGCATGCCTATCTTTTTTACTGTTGTGTATTCTTTATCTTTTCGTAGCTACTGCCATGTTTAGGTTTAGTCTTAGTTTGTATTTAGCAAGAGCCTTGGCTTTTGTTTAGTTTGTTGCTGGAACTCTCCTTAGTTTTCATGTTTATCCTGTTAAGAGAGTTGGTTGTTGCACTGAGTTGTGTCTTGTCTTGAAAGTAGGAAATTGAGGTTGCTATTTAATTTTTGTAGTAACTTGCAATAGTTTTGAGGTATTGTTGTGAGTAACGTTTGAACTTTTGGTGTCAAGAGCTCTAGCCTATTAGTGATATGTTTCAGAACATACAAAACTAGTTGAGAACTCTAGCTACTAGATGGATCGCTAATCTTTTTAGGGATCGAATATTAGAGTACACTCACTTACCATGAGTCGAGGATGCGCAAGGATAACCAAACCCCCATACACTCCTCCTCGGGGTACTTGTCTCTTTGTGAACCTCCTTATTAGATTGAGAGTTACCGATAATAAGTGCATGAGTTTTTCAGACTAATGTAAGTATTGAAAGTTGACACTTCCACCTCCTCATATTTTCTAGCCTCTTTCGTACCGTGCATTGCCTTCTTCTCACTACGAGAGTTGGCGTCCACCTTCGCCGGTGCATCCAAACCCTTGGCATGATACGCTCTGTCATCATAAACCTCCCTATATCTTTCCTCAAAACAACCACCACTATCAAGGCATTTCCATAGCCTTTCCGAGATATATTGCCATGCAACATCCACCTCTTCATGACTTGATCTTCATGTCATACATGTTCCTGCTACACTGGCAAAGGCATATATTGCATACATCATGATAGCTACATCTTCTTTATGTTTGAGTACCTTGTAAAGTGTGAAGATCTTCTATACCTTCTTGTAAAATAGATTATTGCCCTTTAGTGAGGAAATGAACCCAAAGTGGACATAATAAAAGATCCCAAAGAGGACAAATGAGAGTTAAGTAGAAAGAGCCATTGAGGCCACCAAAAAAATACAAAAAATAGAAAAAATAGAAAAAGAAATAAAAAGAGAAGGGGGCAACACCACTATCCTTTTGAAATATCCACACTAGTACTCCCTCTTATCCTTGTACTCCATAGAGATGATCATTTATGCATATAACTATGTGGGGACCTTCACACTATAGAACTTGGCTTAAATATTCCAAGGATGAGCCTCCTCAAACGAGCTCTAGGTCTTCTTCAGCGAGCAAGTTGGATGCACCCCCACTAGTTCCATTGGAGAGCTTTTCTTAGCTCATATGTGCATCCGTTGCATGACAATCCCTACTCCTCACATCATATCTATCATTTGGCTTTCTCGCCTATGATTGTCCTCATTGATGTGAGCCTTTCTCAACATTTTTGTCTTCCTCCTCCACCATATTTATTTTTTTTCCATCCTAAGTGTCAACTTTTGTTCTTACGCTCATCCATTGCATGAGTGCTCAAAATATCGAAAAGGAGTGGATCAAATTGACTTGTACCTGGCTAGTGGTCTGGGGACGAGTCAAGATAAGATTCCAAAGAAGACCAAGTGTGAAACTGTAGTAGATTGAGTTCTCAAGAAAAAATAATTTTTCCTCGTATTCCCTATCCCCTTTCTTGCACGCAAACACCATTTGGAGACATTCGAGTCACGGGAAGCGAGAGCTCTTGCATCTAATGTTTTTTCGTTGCTTGTTTCAATGCTAATATAGACTCTTGCATGTTATGACTTGAATTGAATCACATACCTTGATTGCTTTACTTTTCAAAGTCCTTATATGGTTTCTAGCATGTCACCACAGAAATTATGCTTGTTATCATTTACCTACTCGAGGACGAGCAGGAATTAAGCTTGTGGATGTTGATACGTCTCAAACGTATCTATAATTTCTGCTTGCTCCATGCATATTTTGTGTGATATTGCTATGATCTAGATACACTTTCATACACTTTTGATCATATTTGGACTAACTTATTAACCCAGTGCACCACAGTGCCAGTTCCTGTTTTCTGTTGTTTTTCTATTTCCGTTTCCCCCCATATTAAAAGTGCTCCAAAAATCCCGGAAAAATCAGATAAAAAAAATCAGCGCAACGAAAGCTTCCAGCGTCTTGAAGGAGGGCCAGAGGGCCCCCACCTGGTTCCCAGGCGGCCAGGTGGCGCGGCCTAGGGCGGGTCCGCGCCAGGTGGCCGCCTGGACACCTGGTGTCCCCCCCTTCGCCTATTTAATCTCCGTGACGCGAAACCCCTGAGGACAGAACCCTTTTTCGCGATCTCGCCTCTGTTCCGCCGCCGCCACGCTTCCAAGATCGGGAGCGCCAGCAGACTTCTTCCGGGCACCCTGCCGGAGGGAAGATTGACCTCCGGGAGCTTCCCCTTCACCATGGACGCTTCCCGGATGTGCCGTGAGTAGTTTTCTTTGGACCATGGGTCCGTGATCAGTAGTTATGTGATGTTCTCCTCCCCTCTTTGTTCTTCATGGTTTAGCCCTTGTGAGCTTCCCTACATGACCGAGCCACATATGTAATCTTTCTGATGTTGCTATGCTGAGTTTGCTGGGATCTGATGGATTATGAGATTATGTTCAAATTGTGATTGAGTAATATATTTGGTTCTTATCTTTTATATTGTTGTTCTTAAGTAATTCTTGAATGTTCTCCGTTGCTGTTTATTGCTTTGGCCAAGTAGTAGGTAGTGACTCCAAAAGGAAACGTTATGCTCGATTATGGGTTCATGCCCCCCGATGACACGCTTGAGTGACAGAAACATAAGTCTTGGGGATGTGCTATTGCCACAAGGGGGGAAACATGGTGCTTGTAACCGCGGTTGCAAGGATTGTTTACTTTACACAAAGTGCTTTTAATGCAGTTGTCTTTTGCTTTGGGTTTACACTTTGGGTGGGGCTCGCAACTTAATACCAGCGATATGTTCTGGATAGATATATCAAGGTGGATGATTAGTAGTAGATGCAGTTGGATTTCGGTCTACTTATTTTGGCGTACTGCCCATGCTTTTGAGCCTCGCCCTTTCTTTGTAGCATAGTTAGCATTGCGGTGCTTTTTTAATCCTGTCAATTGCGCATCTATAAGTTGTTTACCTCGCATAGCAGTTTAACCGTCTTTTGAGAGAGAGAGACATCACTGGTGAACATCATGGCCCCCCGGTCCATATTCTCATCACTGTTTACACGCTTATTTACTTTCTTGCTTTTACTTTCTAGCTGCTACCATTATCATTATCCCTTGCGTTTGATCCTTTGTAAACAACAAGACCGGAGGGATTGATAACTTCTCTGATCTGGGGTAACCAACGAAGGGCGAGAAACCATTATCATCATCTCGCACATCACAGCTACGCCGACATGGCACTCTGTAAGGCCACCAACGCCATGAAACACGGTGATATTGGCGCGCTGGGTGCCACGCCGACACCTAGCGCCAGTACGACCTCGTCGAGCAGCGGTATAGGGAGGCATGCGAGCGAGTGAGGAGTCTCCGTAAAAAGCTCCAAGTATATACTACCCAGGCGACCGCCGGCGACCAAATATTATGTGTTTTTTAGTGTTTGTGTGCTTTGGTGAACTTCCTCCTAGTTTATACCGTGAAACTATATTTTTATTCGAATATGTAATAAGCCGAATGTGTTTGGCGTTGACGGCGGAGGCACCTGCCAAGGCTGGCACCTCAATCTGCTCTGAAGATGGACCAATGAAAGATGGCGGCGACGACACATGTGAATGCGCCGGACCGGTTTGTGCCCCGGACCCGGTATGTGGCTCGGCCGGGGCCTCCGGCTTTAGATGTTAGGCTTAGGTGAAAGGTCTGGGTATGTGGCCTAGCTTGCACCCCTTTATCATATGGATAGCAGTAGCGGCAGATGTTGCCAAGATGACGGATTCAGGCATATTGTTGTACTACTTTGTAAGGTCATCAAGAATAATTAATAAAATGAGTGCATGCATCTTTTAGATGCAGAGGCCGGGGGTCATCCTTTAAAAAAAAGAGTTGCTCTTAGTAGGAGTCTAGTAGGAGGTAGCAGCCATCCATTGATACATCTGGTTGAGCAGTTGATTTGTGTTTGGAGATTTTACAAGTGACAGCAACATCCGGGTATGGGTTTGGATGGGGTGAGACTTTGGGCAAGCGCTGGGAAAAATTAATTAGCGTTGTGGACAAGGTATCGTATAGAGATCGGATGCATTTCTTCGTGTGTGAAGCAATTTCGACAATAATAATACCGAGGCAGATGTCAACCTCCTTTTCGAAAAAAAGAGGAGCCTGTCGTGTTTCCAGTGGTTTCCAAACCTCAGAAATCACACAATCACACGGTTCCAAATGCCGGCTCGTCGTCTTTCAGTCCGGCACGCCTTGGGAAACACCGCCCCGGCCGTCTCCTCTTTCGACCCCTTCCTCCTCCTCCTCCCCCCTCTCCACCGGCTCCCACTTCCGTCGGGCGCCTTGTTAAATTTAGCAATGCCTCCTCTCCATCCATTCCCGCCCGCCTTCCCCGTCCCACCCCAACCTCCTCCAGGCCCCGTCGCCTCTCCGCGTAACAACCACCTCGACCGTCGCCGCCGTTCCCGCCCACGGCCACGGGAGGGTGACCTCGCGCCTGTCCTTTGGAGACGGTGCCTTTGGTGTGGCGTTTGCAGGGGCCGCCGAGGCTTGCTCCGGCTCATCTCATCCATCCCTAGGTTTGTGCCTCTCGCCCGGTGACCAATGAACCCCTGCCGTTTACGATACTGTGTCTCTGTTCCCTTGTTCCAATGTTCTGCCTCCAAATTACTCTCCTTGCATATAGGCCTGTTCATCAGACAATGGCATCACAGTAGTTTGAGGACGATGATACCATAACTGATATAGATTCATTTCATGGATATATTCGTAATTATGTAAGTATTGAATTCATGTTAAATGATTTTTACACCGATGATAATTTGAAGGCTATCATGTATGCATTGCTTATTAAGGCAACAACGTCAATATATTCCTCAAAAAAAAAACGTCAATATAACCTTTTGGAATCAATGATCGATTGCATGTTCATTCTTGAACAAATTCATTATGAGGTAATACATTATTATTATAATAGACATTTCCAATCTAAAACAATGAGAAAGATGTATCATATATTTATATAAGAAGGCCTTACCCAGGAATACAGAATTAGAGTATTGGTTATGACAGTAAAACAGTTCTTCAGTTTTTTGATTGCTTCGTTGGAAATTGACAAATTCCTAGCGATCATGATCATTGTGAAAACAAATGTTTTGTTTGGAATTATAATGCACTATATGGTCTTCCAAAATCTATTTTGCCCATTTCTTCTAGAGTTATTGGTTCTACTATTTGCCCATTCTTACTGTAACGATGAACTATTTTGTGAAGTTTCAGATGAACTCCAGGTCATACAACAAGCTGGCCACCGTGAATGACAAAATGGATTTTAACAGTCGTGGAAATACCGCGTTCAATGGCACATTAGAGCGGAATCAATCAGGCGTGTCTGCCAATCCATCTACAGCATCCAAACCAGCCGCACACTCGCAGATCCCAATGGATTTCAGCACTCGAGGAAATACATCGATCAATGGCACCTTAGACCGGAATCAATCAGGTATCTCAGCGAATTCATCCACAGCATCCAAACCAGCCGCACACTCGCAGATCCCTTCTGATAAGAAACCACGTCCCAAGAAAGAAGATTTTGCTGACAAAATGAACCCAAACCACATGACAAAACGTCTAGGTAATCCTGCGGAGAACCCTGTTATTACACCAACAAAAGCAACAGCCGGAGGCGTGAATATCAAAAATGAGAAACTTAGTGATTCCGTTCTAACCCTTCGTCAAGGTAGCCTTGACAGTCCTCGAAGTAACAGCATGGATAGCTCCGTTTCCGGTCATGTCAAGCATCACACCGGAGGGGACTGCAGGTGGGAGGCCGTCCAGTTGGCCAGCTCCAGGGACTCCCCTCTAAGCCTAGTCCACTTCAGACTTCTGAAGCGGCTTGGATATGGAGACATTGGCAGCGTTTACCTTGTGGAGCTCAGGGGTACCAACACATTCTTCGCGATGAAGGTGATGGACAAGGAATCACTCATCAGCAGGAACAAGCTGATAAGGGCACAAACGGAGAGGGAGATACTGGGCCTCCTTGATCATCCCTTTCTGCCCACACTGTACACTCATTTTGAGACCGAGAAGTTCTACTGCCTTGTCATGGAGTATTGCTGCGGCGGTAATCTCCATTCGCTTCGGCAGAAGCAACTTCACAAGCACTTCAGTGAGAACGCAGCCAGGTTTGGTTCACTTCGATCAGCTTACTGTATCTATTTATCTTCAGTCTGTCCGATGACATAAATATCTACGATTGTCTTTGGCTAGATTTTATGCCTCCGAGGTGTTGCTCGCGCTCGAGTACCTCCACATGCTCGGCATTGTGTACCGAGACCTCAAGCCTGAAAATGTGCTCGTCCGTGATGGGGGCCACATCATGCTGTCCGACTTCGACCTGTCGCTGCGGTGCTCCGTGAGCCCGATGCTCATCAAGTCGTCGTCGGTCCACGCAGGCCCCAACGGCATCGAGAAAGGGCTAACGGAGACCGAAGGCCTCAGCAACGGGTGCATCCAGCCATCGACATTCTTCCCTCGGATGCTCAGCATGAGCATGAGCAAGAGGAACCGCAACAAGACCAAGTCGGACATCAGCCTCCACGGGCTGCAGACCATGGAGTTCAACGCGGAGCCGACGGACGCCCGGTCCATGTCGTTCGTGGGCACCCACGAGTACCTGGCGCCCGAGATCATCCGAGGGGAGGGCCACGGCAGCGCGGTGGACTGGTGGACCTTCGGCATCTTCCTGTACGAGCTGCTACACGGCATGACGCCATTCAAAGGGAACGGCAACCGCGCCACGCTCAGCAACGTGGTGGAGCAGCCGCTGCGGTTCCCGGAGAGCCCGCCGGTGAGCAACGTCGCAAGGGACCTCATCCGGGGCCTCCTCATGAAGGACCCCCAGAAGAGGATCGCGACCAAGAGGGGCGCCACCGAGATCAAGCAGCACCCATTCTTCGAGGGGGTGAACTGGGCGCTCGTCAGGAGTGCTCACCCGCCGTCGGTCCCGGACCCCGTGGACTTCAGGCAGTACGGAGGCAAGGAGAAGAACATGGCAGAGCATGGCTTGGGCACCTCTCCGAGCGGCTTATCGGGAGGCGCCGTCGCAGGCGCCAAGACGGCCACGATGAGCGGTTCCTCCGGTCAATTTGAGTATTTCTAGAAGCGTATCAGTTTTCTCGGTACTCGTAGGACGACTGGACACCGTAGATAACAGATACCCCGTGTTCTTATCACTGTGAATCCTCTCTCTTTCACTGGTGTAATTTCCGTCACTATACCTGAGATGTCTCATCTGCTAACGGCTGCTAATGAATTGTGGAGTTTTGTACCTCTGCTCGTAAATTGTTTAATCTTTCTATGCAGAAGATTGTTCACAGGACTGAACCTGCAATAGCATTTTTCTCTGCTATTGACATGAACTACAGTTTCAGACCGTTGAAAACTACTCTGAGATCGAACGAAAATAGGTAACTTTGAGAGGTCAAAGAGCTATAGTGTCAAAGGAGGAGGTGACCTGACTACAAAACATTGCAATTTGTCCACCTTCAAACTATTGGAATTTCAGCTAAAACCCGTGAAAACATACAATCTATAGAAAAAACAGCACTTAGTCAAGTCATTTACGGTTATAAAAATACAAGAGGTAATTACTCAACAGGTACTAGAACTTGGCACAAATTCTCACTTTCGTACTAGAACTTGTGGTGTACATAAAAGTGGTTCAATAACTTGGCTTCCGCGTGCAATACAGTACATATACAGTTTCGTAGATGATTAATAGGCTAATGTGGCATCGTATTTTAGTTTTTTTCTACACAACAGAGATTAGGCCCCACTTGTCAGCAAACAGGAGGCATTAGAAATATTGATTACAAATATTGGCGTGACTGACCACTAAGCTGAACAACATTTTATGTCATATTGCAACAAAACACATTTAATGTTCTGCTTTGGCCAACTAATTTTGTATTGGTAGTTTGTTTAAAACAATTATACAAGATGTGTAAATTACAATGATTTTCACAAACAATATATATTAATACAGTAAATTACGTTAAAAATACATTCATGTATTTTAAAAATTATTCATATACTTTTTTGTCAATTAAAAATAAATTCACATAACAATTTGCATAATTATTTTTATATTTTTCTACATATTTAATTAAACAAACATAAGTATATAATAAAATTCACAATTTTAATAATTTTTATAGTAGTATATAAAAGTGTTCAAGCTTTAATAAATATAAATATTATGTATAATAAAATACAAAATGAGCCTAGTGTGGGCCTAGATTGCATATGGAACATTATTTAATGAGGTACTTACATTTTTTATTATTTCAATACATTTCCATAAATAACGCAAATTAAATAATTTAGAAATATTTATTATTTATGTGTATTATTTTGACACACTATTATAGTTTATATACTATTAAAATTCTTTTAAAAACTAACAATATAATAAAAATAATAATTAATACATGAATATATTTATATCATAATTTGTTTTATTATTATAATTTACACATCTAGTGTAATTTGTTTTAAAAAACTGCCAGTTCAGAATGGCTGGCCGCTACAACCCATTAAGGCTGACGATTATATAAATATGTTGTATTAAAATGTGAAATAAAACATTGTTCGGCGTGGTGGTGAGCGACTCGACTCTTTTAGTATGACTGTTCATGCCTAGTGATTGTATTTTTATGGGATGCCTAATGACTGGTGACAAGTGGGGCCTACTTTTTGTCATGTAGAAAAAAAACTGAAATATGATGCCACATCATCATATTAGCCATCTACAATGCGTATATGAACCGTATTGCACGCGGAAGCCAAGTTATTAAATTACTTTTATGTATACCACAAGTTCTAATACGAAAGTGAGAATTTGTGCCAAGTTTTAGAACCCGTGGTGTAATTGCCTCAAAATACAATCAATACTTAAATCCAATTTATAGAATAACACAGGGCATTTTGGTAAGTTCAGCATATTTGTGCATCAGCAATAGCTGCTACAACACAACTATCAAATAACTACATCTCGACTCGAACCTTCTACCCGCAGCTAACAGCTATTACCGCTCCTTCCAGCCACAACCATTAGAGCTGTAGTCATGAAAATTGCAGCCCAAACAAACACGTCGTTAGTATATGCAACTTAGGCCAAGCGAAACACGGTGCTAGGGTTTCAACTCGATCACTCCTACAATAGAGACAACTCCTCCTCTATGTATCCAAGGCTCAAGTAGCCAGTACAATTCAAGATATTACAAGAAGTAGAGAGGTAGCAGGTGCGAATGCTTTTCGAAAAGTGAACTGCGACGATCAGACGAACGTCACTTGAGTGAGTGGAGTAGGCCGGATTGCCAAAATCCTAATGTTGAGGGTGCTAGCTTGTAGTGACCCCGCACACTACTGTATTATGTATTCCAGCATCAGTAATCGATTACCTTACTCGATTGATGTGTCATTAATGGTGGGGTGTGGAGAATGGGGAGAGGAAAATGGCTTGGCTTAGCTAGGATAAGATGATCTTGCTTAAATGAAAAGGGGAATGGTCTTCTGAGATATGTGAGCATTTAATCAAGTCATACTTGCTAAGAAAGTCTGCGCCTTATTGATTCCCCAAAATCTTGTTTGCTCGACTCCTTTGACTGAAATAGTACCCCCATGGGGACTTACTGGATGCGTCTTCCCACCTACTCCCTTCCTCCTTGAAAGAGTCTACTTCCAACTTTATTGAAAAGTCAAACTTTTGGAACTTTGACCATGATTACATAAAAATACATCAACATTTATACCACCAAATTAGTATCATTAGATTTGTTATGAAGTATATTTTTATTATATAATTATTTGATTTCATAAGTATGGTTATATTTTAGTCTAAACTCGGTCAAAGTTTGAAATAGTTTGAATCTCCTAGAATGTTGGAAGTACACTCTTTCAAGGACGGAGGGAGTAGCTCTTTGGTAGTGTGGAAAGGGAACCTAGATCTTTGGTAGTGTGAAAAGGGATAGTTCATGGACTCGAGTTGGTGAAGAAAGGTTTCATTTGGAGGGTGGGTGATGATACACAAATACGAGCTTGGTGTGACCCTGGATCCCACATTGAAGAAGTGTAGCACTTGGCGAAGTGAAAAGAGGGCCTTTTGGTATTGAACCTTGTTTCAACTCACACCTATACACAAAGGCTTATATTATATATATATATCTCCTCCTCTCCTCCATTCTAGGGTTATAAATAATAGACTAATTATATATATCTCCTCCCCTCCTCCATTCTAGGGTTAGAAATAATAGACTAAATCTTGAAAGAGCCTTGCTCAATCTACCTTCCTTATGTGATGCCTCCAGCTTGGAGAAGGATCTTGCTTGCATGGTCACCAAGACCTCCATATAATGGGGAAGAATCTCCCAAGTGAATTATCAAGGCCTCTTTTCCCTAGGGTTTGGGGATGAACTATTTCTCTCCCTAGCTCCATCTCTCTTAGTGATTTGGACGAACTAGTTAGTTGTATTTCCCTTTGTTGTTGTTGGATCTTGTGGTGTGTATGCTATCGGGGATAATTTGAGGACCTATGCTTATCGATCTTGTTCCTTTCCTCTTATTTGTATCTTCTTAATGGATTTCCCTTGTGTTCTTCGTGAATTCACTACAAATCCACCTACAATTTGTAAATATCTGGATAGCGTAGAGGATTGGTGTAAGGCCCCCGATGCGGTACTATCTCAAGTTAGTCGCTTTCGCGTCCAATCTGAGATAGAAGCGCATAAGTGGCCACCGACGCACGATACTCGCACTCGTATCGCTATCGGATTCTCGACAATAGGTAAATGAAGCATGAACAACTAAGACATAAAATATATAAGTCCAGGGCATACACTCGCCACTGGTATTTATTACATCATCCCAGAGATCATAAGATCCAACAGTACATCATGACATCATGCAGAAGACAAACACGACCGGGTACGGTCAAGATCCAAACGACCCTAGAGAGGGCTGCACATAAACAAGTCCACCCACGGATCGTCGGAACCCAACTATAGGCCTACTGGGCGAAGTCCTCCTCATCGTCCTCCTCCGGTGGCACCTCCACGAAGTAACGTCCGGTACTCGGGTCGAGGTAGTAATAAACTGCAGTGGCCGATCAGGAAAAACATAAAGGGAAAAGGAAAAGCAAGAGGTGAGAATATATCAATGCAGTATAACTAACTTCTCACAGCAAGGAAAAGTAGTGGTTGAGGTTGCAGCCGCACTAGCATATATGAGTGGTGATACGTCCAAAATGCATCACTATTTTGTATCATAATTCCTCCTTATTCATTGATATATTTCACATTACGATGATGTTCTTATGTTGTTTTGTCTTGTTTTACACAGTTTGCAACTTTCCGGTGCCGAAGCAGCAGATGCAGGATTCAGCGATAAAAAGTGGACGCTGATTTGCTGAAGAAGAACACCTCGAAATTACCTGAAAATCGACGGGGGGTATTTTTGAGAAGATTGACGAGGACTCGTGAAAGAGGGGCCAGAGGGGGGGGGGGCACAGGGGCCCCAGGCGGCCATCTGGCGCGGACCCACCCCTGGCGGGCACTCTAAATATCAAACCCTAAAAAGAGGAGTTTTTACGGAGTTCCGCCGCCACTCCGTGGCGGAAGCCTACAGAGAAGAAAAGGGCTCTCCGGCGGGCAAATTCCGCCGAGGATACCTCCTCCCGGAAGGGGATATCGTCGCCATCGTCATCACCATCGTCACGGGCATCATCGAGATCATCAACATCATCCCCAACATCAGCACCATCTTCATCTTCATCCAATCTCATCTCACAATTGCAAATTGCGTTGTAACTCGTACTATCTATCCTCTCTACTCTACTGGTGTTGATTACTACTTTGTGGTGAATTCTATTGAGTTTTATTGGAGAAATATTGTTATGACCATATTTTTTACCACCTATTTATCACCTCTGATCATGATCGCTTTTATATCTTGTGAGTATTTACTTTAGTTCTCGAGGACATGGGCGAAGTCTAGTTGTTAGTAGTCATATGATGTTGAAGTAATATGTGTTGTTTGATATTTAAGTTGTGTTGTTATTTTCCTAGTGGTGTTGTGTGAGTCGAACACTCAACACTTCGCCTTGTTAAGGACCTAGGGGAATACATTGTGTATAAATAATGCTTACGGTGGGTTGCCGGAGTGACAGAAACCTGAACCCCAGTTTGCACACTTTTGCACAAGGGAATAATGGATCCTTGATCTTATTGCTGTGGTTAGGATTTGCCTTAATTTCTATCTTGTATTTGTGGATGCTTGCAAGATGTTTAATCATAAGAGTGCACTTATCTTAGTCTAGAAGGCGTGCTAGCATAGATCCACCCAATCGACACTTATCAGCCAACACTTGTTATCAATACGGAGTATGGCGAAAGCACGTGCTACCTATCCATGTGTCCTCAAGAACGCTTTAGTCTTTATAAGTTCAGTTGCCAGGCTTTTCCTTTGCTCAAAAGGATTGGGCCACTTGCTTCTCCTCAGCGCTATTTACTTTGCTTGCTTTTATATTATTGTTGCTTATATCGAAAACCCCTAAAAAGTTATCTTTCAGTGCTTGCAGTTATTCCTTGTCCAAAATCACCTATCAATACCTTTCGCTCCTTGTTGGGTTCGACACTCTTACTTATCGAAAACGCTGCAATAGATCCTTTACGTTGTGGGTCATCAAGTGTCTAACGATCTATTAGAGTAAGGGGAGATCCAAGAACTTACATTGACAACGTGTCATAGGTCTGCTATCCACCTACTTACGCAAACATAACACAACCTTGTTCCTCCCGTAGTCCCCCTGGACGAAGAAAGGCAACCAAGGAAACTCACACGGTAGTCAAGTTTTAAGCATGATCTAGTTTGATGTTATTCTATGAACAAGGAGTAGGTCTCAAGTCGTCCATAACCACGGAGACGGCTTTTCAAAAAGATTTAACCCTGCAGGGGTGTACCAACTGCCCATCATAGGCTTCGCATGTACGCCCGATTTCCGCTTGGCGGGTGAAGGCGCCTGAAACTCCAGAACGTCAGAGTCCCTCTAACTAACAACGCACAATTCTGGGTGGCCCCCGGTGAGTCGACATCCAACTCAAAAGCCGGTCGCGCTCTCGAATCGGCCTCTACCGTCTGGACGAGGTCGGGGTAACTAACCCATCACTTTGGGCGGCCCCCTAGCTTCCAAGTTTGGACCAACAAGGGAACTCTGTCCTCGCTGGTCCAAGTTATTTTAAATCTGCTGGAGCGCTAACCAGACACACACACGACGTTTCAAATGGTAAAAGCAGCCCGGGCCACCACTAGAATTGTTTGCAGCTAGGTAGGTAAGACAAGGGGACCCCATAGAATCCCACACACGATTAGGAACGCTCATCAAGAAACAAAATACCCGGAACTCGGGACCTAGGTGACTCGAATGGAACAAAACACCCGGCGGGAACAACCCGGTCTCCCATCCTTCGTCAAATATAAATTAACATCATAATAATAAATATCAACCAATTTTTGATAATAGCATGATATTCCACCAAGCAGCAGGTTAAGGGCCTACACATATTAAGCAATGGTTAAGCAAGCAAGGTACATAGCCAAACAAGGTTTTGCTAGGATGTGGGGGCATGGCTGTTTGGGTTTAATTAAGAGGCAAAAGTATATGGTGGTAGGATCAAGCAACCGTTCTAGATACAGCTAGGCAAGCGAGCTGAAAGCTATAAGGAATGATATATAAACCCCCTTGCCTGGGTAATTAGTCGACGGAGCAGACGTAGCAGGGTCCTTGGGATCGGTGTCGGAAATCTCCACGAAAGTCTCCTCGGCAGTCTCAGGTGCTAACGTAAGGTACCGGCAAGGAAAAGCACACAAGTAAACATCGAGATCAAAATGCTCAAGCATGGATGGGATGATCAAGTTTTAAATTAGGCATGGTGTGACCCTAACTAGTCAAGTTTAAATGAAGGTGTTGACGACACGTCAACCAACTCCATATGCAATTATTAATATCTTTATGGCTTTGGTCTTAGCCTTAACTTTGGTGTAAATAACATGGCAACATGGCATGGCATAAACAACAACAATAAGTGAACAAGAGTAAATGCATCGTGAAATAAATCTATCGATTCCGGAGACGGAAGGTGTCGACGAAGGTTGACACCCGGAGAAGTTTCAAAAGAAGGAACGGAGACAAGTCCCTCTCATATAACAATATGCTAGGGGTTGCCTTCAATGAACCAAAAGGATTGACAAATGTCATGGTCCACGACCCACTGACATGAGAAACAAGACAAAATGACATGATGCACAAACTTGGATTTGCAAAGATGAGCCACACCAAGCAAAGGGTTTGTTCATATGAAGATATGAACAACATCAATTGGTAACCCCTCACCTTGCTATTCTAGGCAGAAGTGCTAGGCTCACATGCACAACAATGCAGAAGAAAAGAGTTCAAAGGGCAAAAGAAAAGAAAAAAAATGGTGCACAAGTGTTATGCACACTCCATCCATTTTTGTGTTGCACAAAACACAAAATGGAGGGCCCCACTAAATTCCTTGCATTATTCTGCCCAAAAAACATATATGACATGTTGCAAAATGAGCTAGCACTTGCAAGATTGAAAATCTCCAAAATTCTTTAATTCAAACAATTACAGAAAAAGGAAACTAGAAAAAAAAGAGGGGTAGTCCCCTTGGGCCGGCCTTGGCTTGTGCTGGCCCAGCAAGCTGCTGCTGCTGGTAAGGGGTTGCTGGGATTAGCCGAGCAAGACCACGGTGGCCTGAGCCACTGACCAGGCTGGCCCAGAGGTCAGGCTCCCATGCAAAAGGAAAAGGGGGGGGGGCATATGCACTGGCTGGGTATCGAACCCACGTCGCCAGCCTACTCCACTCGCCCCTACCAATACGCCACTCGCTACTTATCGAATAGCACGAGGCAGTGGCAACAAATACAGTGCTGCCCCGCTTAACTAACAAAACTGACGAACTGAACCCACTGCACCGAGAGCGATGAGGCCACTTCCGGCGACCACCTCTTCGGCTTCCGCACTCCGGTGACTCAGCTGAGTGCTGCTACTTGCAGCCGGGACAACCAAGTGCCCACTTGGCTCCCTATCCCGCACCGGATCCTCAAGGACGACAGACTGCCTCGCCGGAAAGTCTCGGCGGCTCACTGACGTTGCAGGGTTCAGTCCAGAATGGGAACGCGACACACAAAACCTGGCGTGCCCAAGGCGGCACCTTGGGGGCCATACGGGCGCTCCGCACACTCATACGGCATGCGCGCGCACGGCCTGGTCGCAACACGACACGGTGACGACGCGCTACGCGACGGAGCTGTCAACGCAGCGGCGGCGACGGCTACATGTCGAGAGACAGACGAAGGAGGGGTCGTAGCTCACCTAGGGGAGGCTGGGGACCATCTAGCGCGCACGAAAGGGAAGGAGACATGGCGGCCGTCGTTGGGGAAGAAGAAGCCGTGGCGGAGGTCGTCGGCTCGGGGAGGACTCTCGGCTCCTCTCGCGTTCCTGCAGGGTGGAGGCGGTGATAAATGACCGCAGGGAGGCGCACACGAGAGCTCTTCAACGGCGTCGCGAAACGACGACGAATTTGGGGTCTCAACGGCGGAACCGGGGAGGCCGGAGCGGTCGAAGGAGGGCGGCGGCGGAGAAATGGGGGGAGGGAATGGTTTGGCTAGGGTTCCCAAGCTCGAGGCGAGCTCTGGTTATAAAGGGGAGGCCCCCTGGCCATGTCGACGGCGGGTTGCCGCCGTGGATCACCGGCGTGAGAGAGGGGCGAGGGGGGGACCTTGGCCACCATGGAAAGAAGAAGGAGGAGGGCCCTCCGATGGCGATCCGACGATCCAGGCGCCACCCCACTTACCGGTTCGTCCAACTGGGCTGGAGCCCGCGGAGGAGAGGCCCGGTGGACTGGGCCACGACCATGAAAAGAAAAGGAAAAAGAAGAAACCCCTGGCTATTTTCTATTTAATAAAACAGAAAACACTTGGGGAGTTTTCTAGGAATATTCACAAGGAATTAAATCATAGAAAAATATGCAAAATGATCCTTGCAATATTCTCCAATTTATAAAATTGGTTTGACCATTTTTGGAGTAACTAAAATGTGGGGCCATTTTGAAATTCAAATTCACTTTGAATTATGGCCCACATTTTGGAAGGGGCAAAAATGGTGCAAGGTTTTTGAAAAGCTTGGGAAGGGGAAAGAATTGGCTATGCCAAGTTTGGGGTCAAGGGAAGCACACATGCAACATGGATAAATCTCCAAACAACTCTCTTTAACCATGTTGTTTGAAATCAAAAGCAATTGAAATGAACCCAAAACCTTTTGGCAATTTAAATCATCACATGAATTTGCAACATATAGCACCATGTCAAGTTTGGAATACAAATGACAAAGAAAAATTACATGCTGATTACAAGAATTGCTCTTGGGATGTTACACTTAGGAAATGGGAATCAATTTAGCCCTTAACCCACATTATTTGGTATGTAGAGCAAGCTTGCCATAAATTGGAATCCCCTCCCCCTCATGATTCTACTCCCTCCGTTCCAAAATAACTGTCTTAGACTTAGTACAACTATAAACTAGATCTAGTACAAAGTTGAGACTATTATTTTGGAATGGAGGGCTGACGAGGGGGTGACCCCACGACTCCTCTACGTGACGGTACCTGGTGCATGTCATGGCTGGTGGCCCACCAGGGGCCCACTCGTGGACACCGACATGATGGAATAAGACGTGAAGCCCAAGACTTGAGGCGCAAGACAAGGACTCCTACTTGTAGTTGACTAGGACTCATGTAAACCCCTACCTGGCTATCTATATAAAGCGAGGCAGGGGCACCTCTCTAGACATGCTTTCAATCCCCACGCATAGGACTAGACAGATCTCTCTCCACCAAAGCCCTCACGGCACCCCTGTACATCATCATCAATACAAGATCAGATAAGCAGCATGTAGGGTTTTCCCTCCGGGGGCCTGAAGCTGGGTAAATCGTGCCCCATGTGTCGCTTGTCTGCCGTCTGAGACAACTCAATACGCATCTACTCATCCTTGCCTTGTGAGAACTCGCCTTGGCCTCCACTGTAATCGCCCCCTCACGTAATAATATCGAGCAGGAAGTGCTTCTCCTGTTAGCCGACGAGTATCGTCCAACCTGTGATATCTCTATGACTAACCCAGGGTCCCTGACCATGGGATTTGCCGGGGTTAATCCCCGTCAATTTACGCCGTCTGTGGGAACTACACAGGTTGGAATCACGATCTCGGCGGTCCCGTCTCCAGCAAGTCACAAATCAAGGGCTTATTCAACAACTACATCAAGATCTACATCAAGCTCATGGAGAAAACAAGAAAAATATCGAGCGCGTCACTCGAAGATCGACCACAACAAAAGTGCTCACGTGCAGCCCACAGGACAAAAAAACGTCTGTGTTGAGGGCACTCGAGACGGTGACTCAGAGCTCATCTCGACGATCCCTTCGGTGGAAAGATACGGAATCCAATTCTCGAAAAACTTTGAAAATTTCAGCAAATTCCAACGGCTGGATCTCCGTCGGTGACTCCCGCACTGAAGCACTCTCAGAATCTGATGGAACTCCGCGTGACTCCAGCAAATAAATTCCTGACATTATCTCAGACATCAACATGAAAATCTCTCCGGTGAAAGCATGCGGGATTCAATCCCCCATCAGCACAAAACATTTCAGAAAATTCCAACAGTTAGATCTCCGTCAGCGGCTCTCGCACTGCAACGCGTTTTCGGATCTACGCGAGATCGCGAATTTCCAATCGCGAATTCGGGTTCATTCTTGAACCGCAAGGCTTCTACTCCAACTCGACATGCCATGGATGACTCGCCAAGGTTTCTACATCGACTCGCGCCGGTACAACAAGGGCTGCACGTAACGCAACTTTGACAAGTCAACCCCGCCCAACGCGTCGAGTCCCTCTCGGTCACTCGCCGCGCCGTCGACTCCCTCTCGGTCACTCGCCGCGCCGTCGACTCCAAGCACACAAATCATCCTGCGCCGAGCTCCTTTGTATGGTCTTTCCCGTACCGAGCTCCATCGCGCAAGAATTACCGCGTCGAGTCATCTCACCACTCGCCGGATAAGTTCATTACGACGACTTCGCCGCGCAACTCCGCCACCTCAGCACTCGGGGGCTCGCGGACTCGGGGGCTGAACGTCGCAGCCGCCGTCACATCGACTTCGTTCTCGCCTCGTCGACTGCTCATCGTCGACTACTCGACTGCTCATCTTCGACATCCTCCTCCGCGTCGATCCTACAGCTAAGTTTTCTTTACACTCTTATGCTATGATTCCAAAACCTTTATACATTCTCGATCATTCGCCAAAAAAGACTACGCAGTCGCACACAAACATCTGAGGGCTAAAAATCATCCTGTCGGCTACGCAGTCGTGCAGAAAAATATGAGGGCTACAAAATCATCCTGCCGACTATGCAGTCGTGCAGAACCATCTCGAGGGCTTCAAAACTATACTTTGGATCATGCTCAGTTTTATATGTTGTTTATTCACGTTCGTCAAAGTAGTGAGGCTGGGTACTAAAAGGCCGCTCTTGTCTCTGGGTTCAACAAGTCTGGCATAGCGTCCCTGTTACCTGGCAATAGTATCCTGCTGGAGGGCCTACTCATGAAAAGACATGCATAAACTTTATATGCTGCTACATTATCCACTCGACAAAAGTGCAACATCTGCAAATCATGCACCTTATAATTCTTTTGTATATCGCGCAAGTACATCTTAATGCAGTTGCACCTTTTTCTCCTTCTTAGCAGATGCTCGGGGCTAGGCGCTCTCGTGACGCGGCGAGGCCAACCTCTTCATCCATGAACGGTCCCTACAACAACTCACGCCTACGACGCAAGAACAGAGTCGAGAACTATCTTGGATGAAAATTACTCAACGGCGAAGAAGTCTTGAGTCCATGCTCGACTGCAAGCAGTCGAACATAGCCTCGGGGGATACTCCCATCGGGAGTGCTGACGCGCACCCGACGAGCACTACTCGCGCATCCGACAAGAATGAAGGGGTTAGCTTGAAAACAACTTGAGCCTATGCGCGACTCTACGAGTCGCACATAGCCTCGGGGGCTACTCCCATCGGGAGTGCTGACGCGCACCCGACGAATGCTTCTCACACATCCTACAAGAAGACGAACCAGACTGCAATTTCGATGCTTCATCCAAATACTTCCATCGGGAGCAAACTCACGACATCTTCGACTGTTCATCAGCAAATAATCGACACGCACTACGGAGGCTACTGCAGATTCGAGTCCCTGAGCGACTCTTCGAGTCCCCCAGGCACTCGGGGGATACTGACGTGGGGGTGACCCACGACTCCTCTACGTGAGGGTACCTGGTGCGTGTCATGGCTGGTGGCCCACCAGGGGCCCACTCGTGGACACCGACATGATGGAATAAGACGTGAAGCCCAAGACTTGAGGCGCAAGACAAGGACTCCTACTTGTAGTTGACTAGGACTCATGTAAACCCCTACCTAGCTATCTATATAAAGCGAGGCAGGGGCACCTCTCTAGACAGGCTCTCAATCCCCACACATAGGACTAGACATATCTCTCTCCACCAAATCCCTCACGACACCCCTGTACATCATCATCAATACAAGATCAGACAAGCAACATGTAGGGTTTTCCCTCCGGGGGCCTGAAGCTGGGTAAATCGTGCCCCATGTTTCGCTTGTCCGCCGTCCGAGACAACTCAATACACATCTACTCATCCTTGCCTTGCGAGAACTCGCCTTGGCCTCCACTTTAATCGCCCCCTCACGTAATAATATCGAGAAGGAAGTGATTCTCCTGTTAGCCGACGAGTATCGTCGAACCTGTGCTATCTCTATGACTAACCCAGGGTCCCTGACCATGGGATTTGCCGGGGTTGATCCCCGTCAAGGGCGTAGGTTATTTTTGTTTGTTCTTGTCCAATTTTCAAAATTCCCACAAAAAAATAGCCACATCCAATTTCGAGTGCATTGTTGATTCTTGTCATTTTTTGTTGGATTAGCCTTATATGCGTTCTCATGGACCATATTTCTCCCCCCTTCAATTGTAACTTACAGCCCATCCATTTCCGTCCAAAATCGAGCTTCAGGGGCATAATCACGATATGGATGGTACCAAGCCAGACAATATGACTTAGACAACAGTAGCAAAATCTTCCATCTTGATCTTCAAGGGCCCTTCCTAGATTATACGGCCATCCCCCGAACAATGGTCCTTGACAGTTGGCCAGAACACACTTTTTTGCGGGCTCAACACGAACTATCCGGATTCCAACCCGAATTATCCAGTTCTTGGAAAACTGCCCAAGGTGGATTCTCCGTTTTCACCATAGCTTCTCCGTTTCGACTCTGAATTCGACATTAAAGCTCATTTTGTAGCTATTGACGTCCTCGTTCTAACCACATAGGTTTGATCATCATTTACTTCCATCATATATTTGACACTTTTGCACCTTCTCCGAGGCCTTCACAAAGGACTACTTGGAACCACACATCTTCACCGATTACGCAATTGGGAGCAATCTACGTGGGAGCACTTGTACCTCTACATAGAATACATTAACCTGTTGGGATACGGGGCAGAAAACACAAAATTTTCATACCTACGGTACCCGAACCCAAGATCTATGCTATGTCGATGTAAAGTAACGGAGAGAATCGGTGTTCATACCTTTGAAGACCGAAAGAGGGAAACGTTCTTGCGAACGTGGTTGGCGTAGACTCTGATCTACGACCTCCCTGTCGTGTAGAAGACCACCACCGGCGAGGATGAGTCCCGGTAAACCTCCAGCAACGAAGTAGCACCACAGGTGTAGTGCCTCGAAGAGATTATACACGTACGGTACAATCGATGTTCCTCCCGGGCCCCGAACCAGGCGAGCAGCGGAAGAAAGACGGCTACGGATCCCGACTCCAGCAGAGCGACGACCTGCCTTATGGTGGAGAACTCCAATCCTGGTGCAGACTCCAAACAAGGGGAGTCCACTTCCGGGAAGGAGAAGGAAGAAGAAGGAGATATTGGTGTGTTGGAAAAAAGGGGGACTACCCCTCCTTATATAGGCCAAGGGGGGTGTGATCCTCCTCCCCTCCACCATGTGGGACTAAACTCCCAAAGGGGGGGGGTGCGCAGGCCATAGGGGGGGTTGGGCCCCACCCTTGGCGCCAAGCCCAAGGGGGGAAACCCCTTCCTCCCCTAATGGGCCCCATGGGCCCATATAGCCTTTTTCCCATTTTTTTAATTTATTTAATATGTTTTAAATATTTAATTAAGATAATTAAATAATAAAACATTATTAAAATAATTAAACTTTATTTTGAACTATTCAAAATGTCCGGAAACCATTCCGTCCTCCTCCGGAACTATTCCGGTGATTTCTCCTATTTCACCGATTGATCCCGTAACTGTCCTATGCATCGATTGCCCTTAAGTGTAACACCCTAACGGTCCGGGAAACAACAGACATGGTCGAGACTCTTCTCATTGACCAATGACTAGTCAGTTGGACCTGGTTACAATCCTTGACAGCCCCTGCGCTTCCATCGAATGAACTTCGATCGCTTTTGGAAACCGTTAACGATACGACGTAATCCCTTTGTGCTGCGGTACTTTGTTTGTCCGAGGTTTGATCGTCGGTATCCTACATACCGTGTTCACATCTCGTTCACAACAAACAATTTCTCTCGTCCATGATCATTGCATCTCTTGTGACCTAGTCACGTCCTTGCAAGGTGTTGATGCAATATCACCGAGTGGGCCCAGAGTACCTGTCCTGTCACAAGGACTGACAAATCCCGCTCTGATCTATTAACATACTCATCAACCATCTATTTCGGAATACCCAAAGTGCACCTTTATAGCCAGCATATTTCAGTCAGGCGGTGGGATACAAATCAAAGTCTCCTCATAGATGGTAATTACGTATGATCATTACGGTCTAAGGACTAAGCCATACGTTACAAAGTCATAGCAACGCTGAACTATGTGACTCGATCACATTGCAATACTTTAGGTGGGTGTACGTCCATCACATCATTCCCCTTAATGATATGACCTCATTGTCAATGGACTTAAGTGTCGCCATGATCAGGAAAGCTTGATCAATCAATTTCCCAATGAGATAGTTTACCTGAGTTAAACTACGGACTATGTTTTATACTACACCTGTATTAGTATTTCCAAGTAATACAGTTATAGCACAGTATAAAACGTATTATGAACAAAACGGATATGTGACAAATATCTTTATTAATTTGTCTCTAGGGCACATATCCAACAGTCTCCCACTTGCACTAGAGTACAAATTACACTAGTTTACATCAGGTATGTATCTAACACCAATGGTCTCTCGGTGTTCTTCAAACTTGCCCTGTGGAAGAGGTTTAGTCATAGGGTCTGCTGCGTTCAGATCCGTATGTATCTTGTGAATCCTAGTGTGTCCATCCCTGACGTAGTCTTGCGTCACATGGAACTTTCGGAGGATGTGCTTGGCTGTAGAGTGAGTTCTTGGCTCCTTCGCGTTAGCAATGGCACCCGTGTTGTCGCAGAAGATCCCCACGGGGTCAGTGCAACTGGGAAAGACGCCAAGCTCGATCACGAACTTCTTCAGCCACAGCGCCTCGTTTGTCGCTTCACAAGCGGCAATATACTCCGACTCCATTGTAGATTGAGCGACGACTGACTATTTGCCGCTCCTCCAGCTAATTGCGCCACCGTTCAACATGAAAACATATCCCGTCTGGGATTTCGAGTCATCTAGATCTGAGCCGAGGCTTGCGTCAACGTAACCTTTTACGGTGAGCTCCTCATCAACTCCTCCAGAAACGAGAAAGAGATCCTTGGTTCTTCTTAAGTACTTAAGGATGTTCTTTACTGCTGTCCAGTGAGCCATTCCCGGGTTACTCTGGTAGCGATTAGTCATACTAATGGCCAGCGCTAAATCCGGTCTGGTACATAACATAGCATACATGAGAGAACCTATGGCTGAGGCATAGGGCTTTGAGGACATCTCCTCTTTCTCTTTTGCTGTGGTTGGGCATTGAGTCACGCTTAATTTGACACCTTTTATAACTGGCAAGAGACCTCTCTTGGAGTCATCCATTTTGAACCTTTTCAATATCTTGTCAATATAAGTGTTCTGACTCAAGGCCAACCGTCGATTAGGTCTATCTCTATAGATCTTAATCCCCAATATGTACGCAGCTTCACCTAGGTCCTTCATGGAAAATTTTCCATTCAGATATTCCTTCACTTCCTCTAAGAATTTCTTATCGTTCCCTATTAGTAATATGTCATCTACATATAACACACGGAATGCTACAGAGCTCCCACTCAGTTTCTTATAGACGCAGAACTCTTCGACGTTTTGGACAAATCCAAAAGCTTTAATGACCTCATCAAATCGAAGATTCCAGCTCCGAGATGCTTGCTTCAACCCATAGATGGACCGTTGAAGCTTGCAAACCTTACCAGCGTTCCTTGGATCGACAAACCCCTCTGGTTGCATCATATACAACTCTTCCTCAATGTTGCCATTTTGGAATGCAGTTTTCACATCCATCTGCCATATCTCGTAATCATGATATGCAGCTATTGCTAGTAGGATCCGAATAGACTTTATCATCGCTACAGGAGAGAACGTCTCCTCGTAGTCAACTCCTTGAATTTGTCGGAAACCCTTCGCGACAAGTCGAGCTTTGTAGACAGATACGTTTCCGTCTGCGTCAGTCTTTTTCTTGAAAATCCATTTATTCTCGACGGCCTTGCGGTCCTCGGGAATATCCACCAAAGTCCATACTTTGTTGGTGTACATGGAGACTATTTCGGATTTCATGGCTTCAAGCCATTTCTCGGACTCGGGTCCCTCCATTGCTTCTTTGTAACTTGTAGGTTCATCCGACTCATTAGCCGAGATTGCATTCACAAGCTGCCCGTAAAACTCAGTAGGTTGACGGACTCTTGATGACCTACGGGGCATAAAAGGTTCCTCTTCATTCTCATCATGATCATCATTAAAGTCATGATCGTTATGAATGTCGTTCTGGCCATTCTCTTCAGCTCCCACTGTGGAAGATGGTTCCAGAACAATTTCCGTAGCCGTTTCTTCCAATTGGAGTGATTGGTCAGTCACTTCATCGAGGTCTATTTTCCTCCCACTCAACTCTTTCGTGAGAAACTCCTTCTCAAGAAAGTGTCCCGTCTTGGCAACAAACGTTTTGCTGTCAGACTTGTTGTAGAAGGTGTATCCAGAAGTTTCCTTGGGATAGCCCACAAAGATGCACTTATCCGCCTTGGATTCAAGTTTGTCAGGCTGTAGTTTCCTTACATAAGCCTCACAACCCCAAATCTTCAGGTGAGACAACTTAGGTTTTGTGCCATGCCATTCTTCAAATGGTGTTGTCTTTACGGATTTGGATGGTGCCCTATTAATAATATGAACGGCAGTTTCTAATGCATACCCCCAGAATGACACAGGAAAATCAGTATGAGACATCATCGATCGTACACTATCCAATAGGGTTCGATTACGTCGCTGAGCCACACCGTTTCTCTGAGGTGTGCCTGCCGGCGTAAGCTGTGGTACTATGCCACAAGACTTCAGATGATTGCCAAACTCGTGACTCAAATACTCGCCACCTTGATCCGATCGAAGGTGCTTGATTTTTCTTCCAAGTTGATTTTCGACCTCATTCTGAAATTCCTTGAACTTTTCAAAGGTGTCAGACTTGTGCTTCATCAAGTAAATATACCCATATCTACTCAAGTCATCAGTAAAGGTCACGAAGGTAACGAAGACCATTGCGAGTGGGGACGTTCATGGGTCCACATACATCCAAGTGTATGATCCCCAATAAGACATCCGCACGCTCCATTACGCAATTGAATGGAGTCCTTGTCATTTTTCCCATGAGGCATTGTTCACATGTATCAAGGGATCCAAAATCCAATGACTCAAGAAGTCCATCCTTATGGAGCTTCTCCATGCGTTTTATACCAATATGACCAAGTCGGCAATGCCACATCTTCATGTGATCTTCATCATTCTTCAATCTTTTGGCCTCAATATTGTTAATGTGACACACGTCACCATCGAGATCAAGTACGAATAAACCATGCAACTCCGGTGCGTGAACATAAAAAATTTCATCCTTATAAATCGAACAACCAATTGTATCAGACTTAAAAGAATAGTGGTCTCGCTTCAAGCAAGAGCCACTAACGATGTTCACACTCAACGCGGGTACATAGTAGCAATTATTCAGAACTAAAACCAATCCCGATGGGAGACTAAGATGCTTCGTGCCGACCGCCAAGACCTCAATCTGACAGCCATTCCCCACGCGCATCGTCACTTCATCTTTGAGCAAGCGTCTCCTATTCCTTAGTCCCTGAATGGAATTAGAAATATGAGCGACAGATCCTGTATCAAATATCCAGGATGTGTTCCCGACGCTTGTCAAGAGAAGATCAACAATATGTATATCAAATATACCTTCGTCTCTCTTGGCGACCTTGCCAGCCTTCTTGTCCTTTAGGTACTTGGGACAGTTGCATTTCTAGTGACCTTCACCCTTGCAGTAGAAGCACTCCACTCCGGGTTTAGGCTTGGGTGCCTTGGGAGGAGCGGCAACTGACTTGCCATCCCTCTTGGGGCCACCTCTCTTGGCCTTCTCCCGCCTTCTTGACTTCTTGAAGTCAGTGGTCTTGTTGACCATGAAGACGGCGTGCTCCTTCTTGATCTCAACCTCGGCGCTCTTCAGCATGGCGAACAACTCAGAAGGGGTTTTGGTCATCCCCTGCATGTTTTAGTTCAGCACAAAACCTTTGTAGCTAGGGGGAAGCGACTGCAACACCCTATCAACAACAAGTTCATCTGGAATCTGTCATTCCAGAGCATTAAAGCGCTGAACGTAGCCAGACATTTTGACTACGTGCTCACTCACGCTGCCGTGCTCGTCCATCTTTGCTGAGAAGAAGGCTTCAGAAGCCTCGTACCGTTCAGCCCTGGCTTGAGGTGCGAAGACCGCCTTGAGGTCGGTGATAATCTCATATGCACCCATCCTCTCAAAGCGTTTCTGCAGCTCAGCCTCCATGGAGTAGAGCATGCCACTCTGGACAAGGTTGTAATCATCAGTCCTGGAGAGATAGACATTCTTCTCGTCTTGACTGGCATCATCTGCTGGTGCGTCACCTAACGCGTCCTCTAGTACGTATGCCATCTTGAGGGGAACGAGGAGAATCCTCAGGGTGCGGAACCAGTTGGTGAAGTTTGTCCCATCTGTTTTTAGCATATCTTTCTCTGGGAATGATCCTAAGTTGAACGAGGGGCGAGGTGCTTCCATCTACAAGGTTGATTCACAAGGATACATATTTAGACTTTTGTTCATAATGTGGAGTTTCAATTTAATCTCAAAATTCTAGAAAGCTCCCACTTAGATAAACACCTCTCAATTTAACTAAGTGATTACACAATCCCAGCCCCCATACCTCCCCCGATCGTCACGGCCATCAGTATGCGAACCAGGTAGGCCTCTAAGCCAATCACATCAGGCATGTGACTCGTGCTCGACCTTTCGGTCTTCTGTGTTCCAGGCCCGCATCTACATATGTCAAGCCTGCCAATCGAACCTTGATGTTAGCTGTTCAGCAAGGCCATATCTGCATATGCCAGGCTTGCCGAACCCAACCTCATGCGAACTCTGTTTAATATGTAGGACAACTCCGGTATGTACGGAGCATCAAGCCATATGGGAGAACCTTCCAGGCGGTGCCCACCAAGGGAGAGAGATGGTCCTATTTCGTGCTACCGTCGATATATCTAGCATACTAGCATAAAACAGGAAGTAAAACTGTAAATCATACAACCTATGACCCCCCTTCATGCAAAGCAAAGTTAAACGCCTTTCTACTTTAGCTTGTGCAAGTTTTAAGTGGCTGCTAGGGATTTCGAGAGAGAGAACCGTTTCTATCCTGCGAAAAACATGCCACAACACCGTCTCCCATCCGTCTCTATTACACCCCTGTCGGGGCCCTCCGTTGCAAACATCTTTGCATCGCTAATGCAGAGAGACAGACACCCCCCAGCCACTTTATATGGTACAAGCCATATGTCAAGCGTGGAACCAGTCTCGCGTAAACGCGTAAGGTCGGTCGGGGGCCGCTTCATCAAACATTGCCGCAACGCTAAATGAGTACACGTGGGAGGGTAACGAATGAAGATTCGATGCCCACATCCTAGATGTGTTCTACCCGTACAATACATCTACGCATAGCTAGCTCATGATACCACTGTTGGGATACGGGGCAGAAAACACAAAATTTTCATACCTACGGTACCCGAACCCAAGATCTATGCTATGGCGATGTAAAGTAACGGAGGGAATCGGTGTTCATACCTTTGAAGACCGAAAGAGGGAAACGTTCTTGCGAACGTGGTTGGCGTAGACTCTGATCTACGACCTCCCTATCGTGTAGAAGACCACCACCGGCGAGGATGACTCCCGGTAAACCTCCAGCAAGAAAGTAGCACCACAGGTGTAGTGCCTCGAAGAGATTATACACGTACGGTACAATCGATGTTCCTCCCGGGCCCCGAACCAGGCGAGCAGCGGAAGAAAGACGGCTACGGATCCCGACTCCAGCAGAGCGACGGCCTGCCTTATGGTGGAGAACTCCAATCCTGGTGCAGACTCCAAACAAGGGGAGTCCACTTCCGGGAAGGAGAAGGAAGAAGAAGGAGATATTGGTGTGTTGGAAAAAGAGGTGACTACCCCTCCTTATATAGGCCAAGGGGGGGGGGTGTGATCCTCCTCCCCTCCCCCATGTGGGACTAAAATCCCAAAGGGGGGGGGGTGCGCCGGCCATAGGGGGGGTTGGGCCCCACCCTTGGCGCCAAGCCCAAGGGGGGAAACCCCTTCCTCCCCTAATGGGCCCCATGGGCCTATATAGCCTTTTTCCCATTTTTTAATTTATTTAATATATTTTAAATATTTAAATCAGATAATTAAATAATAAAAAATTATTAAAACAATTAAACTTTATTTTGAACTATTCAAAATGTCCGGAAACCATTCCGTCCTCCTCCGGAACTATTCCGGTGATTCCTCCTATTTCACCGATTGACCCCGTAACTGTCCTATGCATCGATTGCCCTTAAGTGTAACACCCTACCGGTCCGGGAAACAACAGACATGGTCGAGACTCTTCTCATTGACCAATGACTAGTCAGTTGGACCTGGTTACAATCCTTGACAGCCCCTGCGCTTCCATCGAATGAACTTCGATCGCTTTTGGAAACCGTTAACGATACGACGTAATCCCTTTGTGCTGCGGTACTTTGTTTGTCCGAGGTTTGATCGTCGGTATCCTACATACCGTGTTCACATCTCGTTCACAACAAACAATTTCTCTCGTCCATGATCATTGCATCTCTTGTGACCTAGTCACGTCCTTGCAAGGTGTTGATGCAATATCACCGAGTGGGCCCAGAGTACCTGTCCTGTCACAAGGACTGACAAATCCCGCTCTGATCTATTAACATACCCATCAACGATCTATTTCGGAATACCCAAAGTGCACCGTTATAGCCAGCATATTTCAGTCAGGCGGTGGGATACAAATCAAAGTCTCCTCATAGATGGTAATTACGTATGATCATTACGGTCTAAGGACTAAGCCATACGTTACAAAGTCATAGCAACGCTGAACTATGTGAATCGATCACATTGCAATACTTTAGGTGGGTGTACGTCCATCACATCATTCCCCTTAATGATATGACCTCATTGTCAATGGACTTAAGTGTCGCCATGATCAGGAAAGCTTGATCAATCAATTGCCCAATGAGATAGTTTACCCGAGTTAAACTACGGACCATGTTTTATACTACACCTGTATTAGTATTTCCAAGTAATACAGTTATAGCACAGTATAAAACGTATTATGAACAAAACGGATATGTGACAAATATCTTTATTAATTTGTCTCTAGGGCACATATCCAACAAAACCAACAAGCTCAGGTGTACTACGATGATCCACTCTATCATTTTGACACCAACATGGTAAGCAAGATCATTCATCACCTTTTTTCAAGGTATAGGTGTTGATGAGGTATACCATTCCATGACACAAAATTTTACCTCCCTTGCCATTACTCTTGTCAGATGTCCATTTCATTCTTTGAGAATACCTTTTAACCCACCGATCCTAGCTTATCGAGTATTATTCGGGATCGATCACTTGTATTACTTAGTCACCATTGTTCTCACTGATCACTGGATATCTTGTGAGGTTTGTTTGAATCCTTGCATGACCTTGATAGCTATAGTCTTGAGCTTTTGATCTTGTCTCAAAGGGAAAAAGGTAAAAGGAAGAAAATATATAAGAACAAATGCCAATAGAAAAAGAAGAAGCTTATAAGAAAAAGTGCAAAGAGAAATAGAAATACAAGTGTCAATGATACTTATTGGAAAACATCATGCTTTGATAGTAGTAGTGTGGTAGTCAAGTGATCGAATCCATTGCATTCTACGTGTAATCAATCTATTGTCTCTCCTTTGCAACACGAGATTAGTTTTTGTTAAGACAATTTTGTGTGACAATTGACATGATTGCACAAGCCCCAACATCTTAGCGTGCGTTTTTATTTATCCTCTCCATCCTTACCTTTGTGATTGCTTGCATATCATTCGAGTTCAATTTGGTTCACTTGAAACTTTTTCTACATCTTAAACTAAATTTTCTTGCTTTCGTACCACTAATTCCTACCGAGCTCCACTATAAGCCTTTGTGTATAGGTGTGAGTTGAAACAAGGTTCAATACCAAAAGGCACTCTTTTCACTTCGCCAAGTGCTACACTGCTTCATTGTGGGATCCAGGGTCACACCAAGCTCGTATTTGTGTATCATCACCCACCCTCCAAATGAAACCTTTCTTCACTAACTCGAGTCCATGAACTATCCCTTTACACACTACCAAAGATCTAGGTTCCATTTCCACTCTACCAAAGAGCTAGGTGGGAAGACGCATCTAGTAAGTCCCCATGGGGGTATGATACATCTCAAACGTATCGATAATTTCTGCTCGCTCCATGCATGTTTTGTGTGATATTGCTATGATCTAGATACATTTTCATACACTTTTGATCATATTTGGAATAACCTACTAAATCAGTGCACCCCAGTGCTAGTTCCTGTTTTCTGTTGTTTTTCTTTTCCAGGTTTCCCCCATATTAAAAATGCTCCAAAAATTCGGGAAAAATCGGATAAAAAAATCAGCGTAACGGAGTCTTCCAGAAGCACCCAAGTGGGGCCAGCGGGCCACCACTAGGGGCCCAGGAGGCCACCTGGACCCCTGGTGGCCCCCTGGCTGCCCCCCTTCGCCTATTTATTCTCCGTGACGGGGAAACTCCGAAGACAGAACCCTATTTTGCAATCTCGCCTCTGTTCTGCCACCGCCTCGCTTCCAAGATAGGGAGCACCGTCCGGACCCTTCTTGGCACCCTGCCGGAGGGAGGATCGACCTCCGGGATCTTCTCCTCCACCATGGACGCTTCCCGTATGTGCCGTGAATTGTCTTCCTTGGACCATGGGTCCGTGATCAGTAGCTATGTGATGTTGTCCTCCCCTCTTTGTTCTTCATGGTTTAGACCTCGTGAGCTGCCCTACAAGATCGAGGCACATATGTAATTCTTTCTGCTTTTGCTATGCTGAGTTTGATGGGATCTGATTGATTATGAGATTATGTTCAGATTGTGATAGAGTAATATAATTGGTTCTTATATTTTGTATTTTTTTTCCGAAGTAATTCTTGCATGTTCTCCGTTGCTATTTATTGCTTTGGCCAAGTGGTAGGTAGTGACTGCAAGAGGGAACATTATTCTCGATTGTGGGTACATGCCCCCTGATGACACGCTTGAGTGACAGAAATATGAGTCTAGGGGATGTTCCGTGGCCACAAGGGGGAAAACAACGGTGCTTGTAACCGCAGTTACAAGGATTGTTTAATTTACGCAAAGTTTTTTTAATGCAGTTGTCTATTGCTTTGGGTTTACACTTTGGGTGGGGCCCGCAACTTAATACCAGCGAGATGTTCTGGATAGACATCTCAAGGTGGATGATTAGTAGTAGATTCAGTTGGATTTCGGTCTACTTATTTTGGTGTACCGCCCATTGACGAGGATCAGCCTCGGCAAATCCCATGGTCAGGGACCCTGGGTTAGATTTTAGAGAAGGAACATGTTGGCGATACTTGTCGGCTAACAGGAGAAGCACTTCCTTCTCAATTGTATTAGGAGAGGGGGCGATTACAGTGGAAGTCTAGGCGAGTTCGCACAAGACCAAGGGTGTAGATTGTAGATTGGATGTCCTGAGACGTCCCCCCTCCCAGCCTTTATATACTAGGCTGGGTCTCGGAGAGTCCGTCTCAGGTTACAGGGACGATTGCCTAATTCTAGCCTTGCCTTAAATGCCAAGTCTTGACTTCCATATTGATCGTGGACTCCTACGTCAGTGCTCAGAGCGGGCTAGTCGTGGGCCTGTCGAAACCTCCAGCGGGCCTCTTGTCTTCATATGCACCAGGTATCCTCACACGCAGGAGTCGTGGGGTCACCCCCTGGTCAGTAGCCCCAGAGTGCATAGGGGACTCGAAGAGTCGCGCAGGGACTCGAATCGTAGTTTGCCTTCATGTGCGCAGCGCGGCCGCGAGTCGTTGGCAGTTTAGCCATGACAATGTTATTTCGAGGGATGCTAAGATGAAAGGGCCCAAGGTAATCGACTGGTCGAGCCTTTGTGAATTGTACTAGCGAAAAATACCCCAGTATCCCAATCAAGCCCGTGTCCCTCGACCCAAACTTGGAAACGACCGGTGTCTAGAAAAGTCCATGCCGCTGCAGGTCTTATAGGATCAATGCCACCGGCCCCAGCAAATAGCCTTAACGCGTCCGTTATCGGCTCATCTTTCTATCATGCGAGCGCACGGAAAATGTTGGGAGTGAAGTCGCGCTGTGGTAAGTCCCAGCCCGGTTGACTGCGCAGCGGGGTCCTACCTACACGCTAAGCTTGCGTGGCATCTGGGTACAGCAAGTCGCAGCCCAGGTATCATTTTGTGATAGAGGCACGGAGCCCGGTTAGAGATGCAACCACTTGGAATAAATGATCATTTGAGCTATTAGTAGTCGCTCGCGGAGCCTTTGCGAGCTCAGGCGAGAATAAAGAAAGGCACCCACTCGGAAAGTCGTCGAGTGCGCGAGTAGATTAAATTGCCGAATACTAGTTGAGCCTTGTGAGTAGTCACTCAAATGCTTTCCTGTGTTCAAGGTGAGGGAGCACACGAACTCTGAAATTGCGTCGTCTTTGCTAGGGAGAGTGGTCACTCGAGTACATGTTTGCCTTCTGGGTGAGGGAGCACCCGAAACTTAGTAGATGTCGTGATTACAATTGGTGCGAGTGGCCACTCGAGCACGTCTTTTATTTCTGGGTGAGGAAGCACCCGAACTCTGCGGTTTTTGGGTCTTGCCCTGTTTTAATAGAGGTAGTCCCGATGGGAGTAAAAAAAATTGGATTTGAAAATCAGAATATTTCAGCACCGATGGACAGGTGGTCTTTGCCGGTCTAAGTTATTCCCAATTTCTTTTATCTTGTTGCGTCCTTCTTTAGATGTTGCAGGAATAAATAATGCTCTTTAGTGACCGATGAGATGACGATGCTTGGTCTTCGATCCGTCACATCCCCTGGCCAGTCATAATGACAACTTGGATGACGTGCTGCCGCTGCCCGTTGGATTTCCGAGGAGTGTATGGGAAACACGCAAGATTTGACGTGTCCTTTAAATAGTGCTGACCGTGTGAAGGAATCTTGTCTTGGAATTCGTAACGCCCAGCGTGTTGGTCTTTGAATTAATGATGGTGCTGCCTGGGCCTTTTGGGTTTTCCTGGTTTGCCCTTGGGCTGTGCTATAAATACTCGTTGCTTGTTTGCCTAGGCTTGGCATCTATTCTTCTCCCATCTTTCCCTTCTTCTTCTTCTTCTTCCTATGGCTCCCAAGCATGGTGGTGATGCAGCTGGTCGAGGTCATGGCTGGCACGGTCATGGTGGCCGTGCACCTCATTCTTCGCGTGGTGGTCGCCGTGGGGCTACGTCTATGCCCTCCTCTTCTTACGCGGAGGAAGGTGTATGACGCTACGAATTTCTTCTGGGTGTTCTTAGCCGCACTTCTACTCAGATCCCTCTTCCATTCTTGTTTGTCTCCATGATTTCTGAGATTAATTTAAGGGGTCTGTGGCTCCGGCTTCAAGGGTTTGCTCGATCTCCTACTTGGGTGGAGCTTGTTGTTGATAGTTCCTTCTTGATTTTTCTTGGATCTGGCTGGAGGTTGTTTTCGCGACGGCTGAACTTGCGTGATGGGGATAGTCTTTGCTATTGTTTTGATGGTGAAGATACTCTCATTGTTCATCCATTCGATGCCGGTGGCAATCGCCTGGATCCATGCTGGGAGGAAACAAGCAGTGACAGTTCTGGTGGATCGGAGGGTGTTTTTCTTGCTTCTCCTGTGGATTCATCTTCTGCCGACTCCACAACTGGTGGTGCTTGCTCTTCTAGTTCTAAGGATGAGCTCGACGTCAAGCCATTCGTCAAGCGGGCGCGTCGGTAGGCAAGGCACCTTGTAGAACTGGAGGGCGGCGACTTGCTTCTTCGCAGGCTTAGATTTTTACTTTGTCTGTGGTGATGCTTGTCAAGTTGTGGTCCGAAAGTGCCAATTATCTCAGCATGGGCACACTTGTAGAAGTCATAATTCCTTTGGATAATTGGTACTGTAATCCTTCCTGTAGCTGCTCGGGTCCTTTTTAATGAGAACTGTCCTCGAGTCCTTTGTAATGAGAACTGTCCTCGAGTCCTTTGTAATGAGAACTGTCCTCGAGTCCTTTGTAATGAGAACTGTCTACGAGTCCTTTGTAATGGGAACTGTCTTCGAGTCCTTTGTAATGAGAACTGTCTTTGAGTCCTTTGTAATGAGAACTGTCCTCTTCTTCTAGCTCCTTGATTGCTCCAGATTTTTATCGGGTGCGCGGCAGCGCTCCCGATGGGAGTAGCCCCCCGAGTCTTTAGGTGATCACTTGTGATCAGGTGAAGACTAAAGAATTTTCTTTGTCCGGTGCCTTTTGTCCTTATCCTCGGGGAGTAAATTATGCTGTGCAGGAAAACTTTAATTGGTGCTTGTGCGGGCGAGACGATGCTTGAGCCCCCTAGGCTTTGTGTCTTGAGTTTTGCGTAAGTGAAAATAGCGTTTCCTTTGGGGGAATCTGCGTTTGAGCTCTCCAGTATTAGGAGACGTCGTGTAAAATAGCGTTTCTCGGGGGGGGGGGGGGTTGTGCTCGAGCCCCGAGTGCTTTAAGTAGTGGGACTTTTGCGAAGGTTGCATCTCTCAGGGGGAGTTTGTGCTTGATCCCCCGAGTGCTTTAAGTAGCGTCACGTAAGCGAAGATAGCTTCTCTAGGGGGGGGGGGTTGTGCTTGAGCCCACGAGTGCTTTTAGGTAATGTCGCATAAGCGAAGATAGCGTCTCTCAGGGGGGGGGGGTTGTGCTCGAGCCCCCGAGTGCTTTTAGGTAATGTCGCGTAAGCGAAGATAGCGTCTCTCGGGGGGAGTTTGTGCTCGAGCCCCCAAGTGCTTTTAGGTAGTGTCGCGTAAGGGAAGATAGCGTCTCTCAGGGGGAGTTTGTGCTCGAGCCCCCGAGTGCTTTTAGGTAGCGTCGCGTAAGCGATGATAGCGTCTCTCGGGGGGAGTTTGTGTTCGAGCCCCCGAGTGCTTTTAGTGTTTTTATTTGTGAAACACCTTCTTTTATTGCTTCGAGTGTTACATGAGTTGCCGGTCGGTGCTGCTACCGATGCTGCCAGTAGTGTCTATAGGTAGACTATGGGTAGAACAGGCGCAAGTTTTCCACGTTCCACGGGTTTCCCACGTCTTCGTCGGTCTTAGGGTTTCTCCTCATATGACCTCTGAGATTATGAATGGTCCTTCCCACTTTGGGGCAAGTTTGTGCACTTTTTCTTGTATTAGTCGCAGAACGAGATCTCCTTTGCGGAAAGTTCTGGTCCGTAGGCGACTGCTTTGGTACGTGCGTAGCTTGTCGTGGTATCCTTCTGACCTTGCTATGGCTGTGTCCCTTGCTTCGTCCGCGGTGTCTTTATCGTCCGGTAGCGCTTCCTCTGCATCTTCTTCTTCGTATCCCAAGATTCTGGAAGATCCAAACTTTACGTCGTGCGGGAGGACCTCTTCGGCCCCATATACCATGAAAAAGGGTGTGTACTGGGTTGAGGCGTTGGGGGTGGTGCGCAGGCTCCACAGGACTGGGGGGAGTTCTTCGACCCAATTACATGCGGCTTGTTCGAGTGGTGCGAGGAGACGCTTTTTTATTCCTCCGCATACTAAGCCGTTTGCTTTCTCCACCTGGCCATTAGATTGTGGGTGCGCGACTGACGCGTAGTTGATTTTGATGCCCAGATCTTGGCAGAAGTTCTGAAATTCGGCTGATGTGAAGTTTGTACCATTGTCTGTGATGATATTATGTGGTACGCCGAATCTGAAGATGATGGACTTGATGAAGTTGACTGCCGTGAGGGCTGTTGAGCTGGTGATTGGTACTGCCTCGATCCACTTTGTGAACTTGTCTACTGCTACTAGTAGATGTGTTCGACCTCCTTTTGAAGATTTCTTGAGTGGACCTACCATGTCGAGTCCCCAGGTGGTGAACGGCCACGATAACGGTATGGTTTTGAGTTCTTATGTTGGGGGGTGCGGCCTGCTGGCGAATTTTTGGCAGGCGATGCAGCGTCGTACGCTGTCTTCTGCATTTCTCATTGCTGCTGGCCAGTAGAACCCTGCTCGAAAAGCTTTGGCCATGAGTGCGCGACTGCTTGCATGATGCCCGCAAGTCCCTTCGTGGATCTCGAGCAATATGGCTTTGCCGTCTTCTTCCTCGATGCACTTTTGGAGGACCTGAGAGATGATGCGCTTGTAAAGCTGTCCATTGATTACTGTGAACGCTTTAGATCGTCGAATGATGCGTCGGGCTTCTGCAACGTCTTGTGGTAGGGTACCTTCGATTAGGAATCGAAGGAACGGTTTTGTCCAGGCTGGACCTTCGGGTGCAGCTAGTTCTGCTTCTTTGACTGCTTCGGTGCCTGTGTCATCTGTTGGGTTCGCGGCCGCCACTTGTGCTGGTTCGATTGAGTCATCGTCCTCTGCGACTGCCTCCGGAGCGAGTGCCTTTGTTTTGATTGATCTCTGGCTGATGCTTTCAAGAAAAACGCCTGGAGGGATTGGTCCTCGGGTTGATCCGATGTTTGCAAGCTCGTTTGCTTCTGTGTTATTTGCTCAGGTGACGTAGTTTATCTCGCAGCCGTCGAATCCTCCTTCCAGGGTGTTCTAGAGCTTCTGGTAAGCCATCATGTTTTCTGCGATTGCTTCACAATATGTCATTGTCTGCTGGAAGACGAGGTTAGAGTCGCCGTAGATTGAGAGACGAGTGTCGCCGCAAGCTTTTGCCATGCCCATGCCATGGAGTAGTGCCTCGTATTCTGCTTCATTGTTTGAGGCATTCCTGAAGTTGATCTGGAGCACGTATCTGAGTTTGGCTCATTTGGGCGAGAGTAGTACGACGCCTGCTCCGGCTCCTTTCTGTCTTTTTGACCCGTCGAAGAACATTGTCCATGAGTTGGACAGGTCTGGGGCCCCGGGTGTTTGCACTTCTGTCCACTCGACCAGGAAGTCTGGGAGTACTTGGGCTTTGATCGCCGTTGGATGTTTGAACTGTTGGTCAGGGTGTGCGTTCGTTTTTTTGGTTTAATTCGGTTCGGTTTATACGGTTTTCGCTTTTATATGGTTTTTATACTTCAGTTTATACGGTTTTATACGTAGATACGATTCGGTTTCGGTAATAACCATTTAATTTCGGTTCGGTTTCGGTAATAACCTAAAGAACCAAAATTGACGCGAATTTTTGAATGAACGACAAATATATTTTTAGTCACACGAATCCATCTAAGTATGTAGGTTACTTTTTTCTTGGGAGAACTACCTACGTGATTTAGATCATTATATGATTTCATCCTATGCATTAGATTACAATATCACATACATGATTTGGTGCTACCTGCTAGGCATTAATGGCAGCAGAACAAAGGGATTAGTATGTTTCTGGTTACGTGAAGGAGCTAGCAGAAATAAGAAGGAAAGAGCCATGAAATGATTTTTTTTGAAGGCCAAGAGCCATGCAGCGATGGATTTTATTATTTGAGCGTGGCCAAGAAGAGATGGAATGCCTGGGGATCGCTCGACTGTCGACTGGGCCGAAGGGAATCTGTATGGGCTGGATTATTTGAGGCCCAGATGCGCGCCAGCTGCACAGATCGTTCGCTCGGTGCCTCAGCGTTTAGTACCACCTCTCCCATCGAGTTGCAGCGCAGCGGGCGAAAGGCTATAAAATACGGGGTGGCTCCTGTGTGATGGTTCATCAATTTTCTGCACCGCGAGTCATGTTTCGGTTATTTCAGTTTAACCGAAAACCGTTGGTTTTTAACCAAAAAACCGAATGTCAAATGGTTTCTAAAAGTGGAAACAGAAACTGAAACCGGAAATTGAAAAAACTGAAATTTTGGTTCGGTTTGGTTTTTTCTGGTTCGGTTTTCGATTTCCGATTCGGTTTTGCACACCTGAACTGTAGGTCACGGGGACTGAGCTCGATGTTCCGATCAGCGACTCGGCCAGTTGCTCCGGGGTTGTTGAGGATGTCCGCGAGTGGTGCGCTGCACACGATCGTGAGGAGATGCTCGTCGAAGTAATGTGTTACTTTCCTTGAAGTCATGACGATGGCGTATACCAGCTTCTGGTAGTGCGGGTACCGCTGCTGAGATTTTTTGAGGAGCATGCTTAGGTAGTAGATTGACCTTTGTATGCTCTGGATTTTTCCTTCTTCCATGCGCTCGACGACGAGCATCGTGCTGACTACGCTGCTGTGTGCCGCTATATAGAGGTAAAGGGGTTCTTTCTCCTTGGGCACCGCCAGGATTGGTGGTGTCGAATTGTTCTCCTTTTCTGAGCAACTGGTAGAATGGCAGGGTCCTTTCTCCCAGCCTGCTGATGAAGCGGCTCAGTGCTTCGAGTCTTCCTGTGAGTTGCTGTACGCCCTTGATGTTAACTGGTTCTTGCATCTTGGCTATAGCTTGGACTTTTTTGGGGTTTGCTTCGACTCCTCGAGCGGAGACCATGTACCCGAGCAGTTTTCCGGCTGGGACGCCGAACACGCACTTTTTTGGGTTGAGCTTGATTCTGTATTTGTTGAGAGCTGCGAAGGTTTCGTGGAGGTCGTCGAGTAGTGTGTGATACGGTGAGGATAGTTCTCTCACTCCTCGTTGGTTACCCCGAGTGGAAGGTGAGATGTAGCGTAGCAGCAAATTTCCCCTATGTAGAGGATAAGGTTTGTCTCCCGTAGGACTCGCAGAAATACAAGAAGGTGGTAAAGTGAACAATGGCACCGAGGTTGCTAACTTCTCCTAGACCTACACACAAAGAAAATAACTTTGCTCCCAACGAGTCTAGAGGAGTTGTCAATTCCTCCGGCCTTGCTGTTTACAAAGGATCAACGCAAGAGATAATAATAATGGCAACTAAAAGTAAGAACTGAAAGTAAATTGAGGGTGTAAACAATGGTCTGAATATGGACCGGGGTCCCGTGATGTTCACTAGTGATGTCTCTCTCCCAAAAGACGATAAAAGTGCTAGCGAGGTAAACAAATCATAACTGGGCAATTGACAGGATTATAAACGCACCGCAATGCTAACTATGCTACAAAAGAAAGGAAGAGGCTCAAAAGCAATGGGCAGTACACCAAGGTAACTAGACCGAAATCCATCTGCTTCTACTACGAATCATCCACCTTGAGATATCCATCCAGAACATCTCGCTGCTATTAAGTTGCGAATCCCACCCAAAGTGTAAACTCAAAGCAAGAGACAACTGCATTAAAAGAACTATGCGTAAAGTAAACAATCCTTGCACCCGCAAGTACAAGCACCATTGTTTTATCCCTGGTGGCAACAACACATCCCCTAGTCTCATGTTTCTGTCACTCAAGCTAGACATCAAGGGGCTGAACCCACAATCAAGCATAACGCTCCATCCTGGAGTTGCAACAAATCACTTGGGCAAAGTAAAATACAGCAACAGAGAACATGCAAGAATTTACTAAAGAACACAAATATAAAAGAGAACCAAATATATTACTCATCACAATCTGAACATAATCTCATAATCCATCAGATCCCAGCAAACTCAGCATAGCAACATAGAAAACTACAAAAGTGCCTCGATCATGTGAGGCAGCTCACGAGGTCTCGAAAGTGAAAGCACAAAGAGGGGAGGATTACATCACATAGCTACTGGTCACGGACCCATGGTCCAAGGGGGACTACTCACGACAGTTCCGGGAGGCATCCATGGCGATGGATGGTCTCCCGAAGGGGATTCCTCCTTCCGGCAGGGTGCCGGGGCACCTTGCCCTGGAAGCCCCGATCTTGAAACGGCGGCGGCGGAACAGAGAGGAGAACGGGAATAGCAGATCGATATTAGGGGTTTCCGTCACGAGGGGTAAATATAGGCCAAAGGGGGCACCGAGAGGGGCCAAAGGGCAGCGAGGAGGCCTCCTGGCGCGGCCTAGGGTGGGGCCGCGCCAGGGACCCTCCTGGGGCCCTGGTGGGTCCACCCCCTTCCTTCCTTGGTGATTCGGGAAGCTTTCGGGTTGCTAATTTTTTATATAATTTTTCCGGGCTTTATTTGGCACTTTTAATGGCCGGAAAACCTGAAATACAAAAACAGCAGAAAACAGGAACTGGCAACTGGGTGCACTGAGTTAATAGGTTAGTCCAAATATGATAAAAAGTGTATGAAAGTTCAAGCAAAACATGGCAAAGTCACACAAATCATGCATGGAGCAAGAAAAAATTATAGATACGTTTGGGACGTATCAACATCCCCAAGCTTAATTCCTGCTCGTCCTCGAGTAGGTAAATGATAATAAGCATAATTTCTGTGGCGACATGCCACACAACCATATAAGTACTTTTAAATAAAGAAATCAAAGCATGCAATTCAATTCAAGTCTTAACAAGCAAGAGTCTATATTAGCATTGACACAAGTAACAAAAGAACAAAAGGTGCAAGAGCTCTCGCTATCCGTGACTCGAATGTCTCCAAATTGTGTTTGCGTGCAAGAAAGGGGATAGGGAATACGAGATAAAAAATAGTTGTTGAGAACTACTATCTACTAAAGTTTCACACTTAGTCTCCTTTGGATTCTTATTCGTACTCGTCCCTAGACCATTAGTCAGGTACAAGTCAAACTGATCCACTCCCTTTCGATATTTTGAGCACTCATGCAATGGATGAGCGTGATCAAGAAAGTTGACACCTAAAAGGAGAAACAGAAAGAAGGTGGAGGAGGAAGACAAGAAAGGTGTGAAAGGCTCACATCAATGAGGACAATCATAGGCAAGAGAAGGCCATATGATAGATATGATGTGAGGAGTAGGGATTGCCATGCAACGGATGCACATGTGAGCTAAAAGCTCTCCAAGGGAACTAGTGGGGGTGCATCCAACTTGCTTGCTCAAGAAGACCTAGAGCTCATTTGAGGAGGCTCATCATTGGAATATACAAGCCAAGTTCTATAGTGTGAAGGGTCCCCACATAGCTATATGCATGTATGATGATCTCTATGGAGTACAAGGGATAGAGGATGAAGTACTAGTGTGGATCTCTCAAAAGGAATAGTAGTGTGCCCCCTTCTCTCTTTTTATTTTTCTTTTTGTCCTTTTTCTATTTTTTTCTATTTTTTTGGTGGCCTCAATGGCTCTTTCTATTTCTCTCATTTGTCCTCTTTGGGATCTTTTGATTTTGTCCTCTTTGGGATCTTTTCCTCACTTTAGGGGCAACACTCTATATTTTAAAAGAATATAGGAGATCTTTCACACTTTATAAAGGTACTCACATAAAGAAGATGTAACTATCATGATGCAAATGTATGCCTCTGCCAGGGTAGCAGGATATGCAATGATACTAGCGCTTCATGTAGCAATGAAATGATTAGGGCAAGGCCCAACTAGCATGCGGCTCATCGATCAAGAAAGTAGCATGTATGACATGAAGATCAAGTCATTGGAACGTGGATGTTGCATGGCAATGTATCTCGGAAAGGCTATGGAAATGCCTTGATAGGTAGTTATGGTGCCTGTTTTGAGGAAAGATATAAGGAGGTTTATGATGATAGAGCGTATCATGCCAAGGGTTTGGATGTAGCGGCGAAGGTGGACGCCAACTCTCGGAGTGAGAAGGAGGCAATGCACGACACAGGAGAGGCTAGCAAAATATGGGAGGTGAAGTGTCAACTTTCGAATACTCACATTAGTCCGAAGAACTCATGCACTTATTATCGGTAACTCTCAATCTAATCAGGAGGTTCTCAAAGAGACAAGTACCCCGAGGAGGAGTGTATGGGGGTTTGGTTATCCTTGCGCATCCTCGACTCATGGTACATGAGTGTACTCTAATATTCGAACCCTCCAGAGGTTAGTGATCCATCTAGTAGCTAGAGTTCTCAACAGGGTTTCTGGTTTTCGAAAATCACACGGATTGCCCAAAATACGACATCTATCACTAATAGGCTCGAGCTCTTGACACCAAAAGTTCAAACATTACTCTAGTCAATACCTCAAAACTATTGCAAGTTACTACTACAAAGAGAATAGCAACTTCAACTACCTACTTTCTAGTCAAGACACAAATCTCCGTGCAGTAGGAAAACTCTCTAACAAGATAAAACATGCAACCTATAGAAAGTTCAACTTAAGACAAAACAAAAGCTCTAGAAGAAAACTATAGCACACCAACTAAACAGGGTAGCAGCTAAGAAAAGAAAAAGAACAACTCACAGCTAAGAGAATATGCATGCAAATCCTATGAGGAGTTCTAGTTCAAAAGAAATCTGGGATCTAACTTGTTATAACAGAAAACAAAGAAAAAACAAACCTAAGAAAAGGTAAAGAGCGAGACGCTCCAAGCATAGTACATAACGCATGAAGTGATAAAAATATAGTGCAACGAGGGACGAACTGATAATTGTTGATGAATAAGGGGATGCACGGAGGCATCCCCAAGCTTAGACGCTTGAGTCTCCTTGAATATTGGGGGGGGGGGTTGCACATGGGAATCCCCAAGCTTGAGCGTTTGACACTCCAGGATCTTCTTTCATCATCTTCCATCACACACTTGAAAACTCCCTTCATACATAACTCATTGTAAACCGATTAGAGAGGTTAGTACCCTATTAAAATAATTTTTCCCTTACTGGAAATAAAGATATTCTTGAAGAGATACTATTTCTCAAGATTTCCAAAAAGTTTTTGCAAATAAAAAGCAAGCTTAAGGTTTGCAAAAGTTAGGAGAGATAAAACGTGGCAGAATCTGTGAAAAAAAGAACAACAGGTAGTAAAGAATTTTTTAGGGGTACTTCTGCAACTCAAATAAAAAAACTCAGAACATACGAAAGTTTCGTGATTAGAGCATGCTGTGTAAAAAATTAAGCTCAAAAAGTTGAACTGGTAATTTTCTACGATTTTTTCGTCACGAGGACAGAATCTGTTTTTTGGACAGCATGTCACAACTTTCACTTCCCTTGTCATATGAGGCTATAATTGGCACAAAGCTTGAAAAGTAAAGATACAATGATGTTGCTACAGTATTAACAATCATCAAGACCACTAAGAACAGAAGAAAAACAAAAAGGAAAAACTAAATTCGTTGCGGGCTGCCTCCCGAAAGAGCTTCTTTAAAGCCATTAGCTAGGCTTAAAGCAAAAGATCAAGTCTTATCAAGAAAATAACTAGCCCGTGTGACGGACTCAAAGGGCAACTTAATCTTATTCCTAGGGAAATGTTCCATCCCTTTCTTGAGAGGGAATTGGAATTTGATATTCCCCTCTTTCATGTCAATAACAGCACCGACGGTGCGAAGAAAAGGACGTCCCAAAATAATTGGACAAGAAGGCTCACACTCAATGTCCATAATAGTAAAATCAACGGGAACATAATTTTCATTGACAATGTTACGAACATCGTCGATCTTCCCCAAAGGTTTCTTTACGGAAGAATCGACAAGACGAACACCAAAAGAACAAGGATCAAAAGGTTTCAATTCAAGCATATCATACATTCTTTTGGGCACAACGGAGATACTAGCTCCAACATCACAAAGAGCAAAGCAAGAGAAGTTATTGAATTTGATTTTTATCATAGGATCCTGACCATCTTCTAGCTTCCTAGGTATGGAGGCTTCTAGTCTAAGCTTCTCCTCCCTAACTTCGATTAGAGCATTGGTGATATGCTCTGTGAAGGCAAGATTAAGTGTGCTAGTGTGGGGGTCTCTAGACATTTTGTGTAGGAAACCAATAACTTCAGGTAAGGTGCAATTATCAAAGTCTAGACAAGGAGGTAGTGATATCATTTAGGCTCACTTGTTTGAAAGCTTCTATGTTCATAGAGGTTTCTTCATCTATGGTTTAGGTGGTAGCATCACCATTGATAGGTCCAGTGGGACTAGGGGTGTGATGGGTGCTAACAGTTTGGACATCCTCAACAACTTGGATAGTAGCTACTGTGTGGTAGGTACGAAGGCTCTTAACTCTCTCTTCTTCCTCCTTTTCTCTAGCCCATCTCTCTATAAGTTTGCCCAACATCCTAATGTTTTCATTAATTTGCACTTGGATAGCATTCATAGGAGTGGTCTTCCTCTCCTCGGGGGGAGAAGTTCTAATTTTAAGCATCTCAACATCATGGGCTATGTTTTCTTCCTTCGAAGAGAGGATATCTAATTTGTGTAATTTCTCTTCTACACTCTTGTTGAAGGATTTTAGGTAGTGATAAAGTCTTTGAGCAAGGTCTCTAGTTCAGAGATGGAGTTTTTGGTGCTAGGATAAGTGTTGTTGTTCCAATAGTTGTTGGATGGGAAAGGTCTAGGATTGTTGCTACCAAAATTACTCCTATAAGCATTATTGTTGAAGTTGTTTCTAGAGATAAAGTTCACATCTACTTGTTCTTGAGAAACCAAGGAGTTTAAAGGAACATCCTGAGGATCAATAGGAGCTTGCTTGGTAAGTAGAGACACGATCAAGTCAACCTTTTCATTAAGAGAGGAGATCTCCTCGACAAAATTTACCTTCTTACCAGTTGGAGATCATTCAGTGTGCCATTGATAGTAGTTCAGCATCATCTCGTCAAGTAGCTTCGTGGCAGCACCAAGTGTGGTTGATAGGAAAGTTCCTCCCGCGGCCGAGTCTAACAGATTCCGCGAGGTAAAGTTTAAGCCTGCATAAAAAGTCTGGATAACCATCCAGGTAGTCAAACCATGTGTAGGGAAGTTCTTAACAAGAGATTTCATTCGTTCCCAAGCTTGGGCAACGTGTTCATTATCCAATTTCCTAAAATTCATAATGTTACTTCTTAACTGGATAATTTTAGAAGGGGGATAGTACTTCCCAATAAAAGCATCCTTACACTTGTCCCAAGAATCGATACTATTCTTAGGTAAGGATTACAACCACTCCTTGGCTCTTCCTCTCAAGGAGAAAGGAACAAGCTTCATCTTGACGATGTCTCCATCTACTTCCTTGTACTTTTGCATATCACAAAGCTCAACAAAATTATTTAAGTGCAAGGCAGCATCCTCTCCAGCACTTGAGAATTAATCTTTCCTAACAAGATTAAGCAAAGCAGGTTCAATTTCATAAGAAGGTGCTGAAGTGGCAGGTGGAGCAATAGGAGTGCAGATAAATTCACTGTTTTTGTGACTAGTGAAGTCACACAACTTGGTGTTTTCATCGGAACCCATAGTAGCAGCAGGTATTTTTGGTATTTTTATAAGGGACACAAAAGTAAAGACTAAAAGGTAAATTAACAAGACTAAAAAGAAAAGATAAAAGATAGTGTGCAACTCCCCTATCTTGTAGACTGGAGTCCCCGATAATGGCGCTAGAAATTGGCTTCTAGCTAGGGAGTTGACGACACCAGTCTACTTGTTGTACCTTGGAATCCCCGGCAACGGCGCCAGAAATTGGCTTGATACGGTGAGGATAGTTCTCTCACTCCTCGTTGGTTACCCAAGTGGAAGTTGAGATGTAGTGTAGCAGCAAATTTCCCCTATGTAGTGGATAGGGTTTGTCTCCCATAGGACTCGCAGAAATACAAGAAGGTGGTAAAGTGAACAGTGGCGCCGAGGTTGCTAACTTCGCATGGACCTGCTGTTGGGAAACGTAGTAGAAAACAAAAAATTTCGGCCTACGAATCAAGAACCCAAGATCATCCAAGAAGATTGCATACAAGGTTTTAGGTCATGGCTCACCAACCGATGTAGCGGAAGTAGAGTTGGTGAAGCTCGTGGACATAGTGGAAGAAGATCTCGCAAGTTCTCCCACGAACAGTCCCTCGATCAATCCCACGAACAAGTCCCGCGATCTAGTCCCACGGACAAGTCCCATGAACAAGCTCCTCGAAGAAGGGTCGAAGGTACGACCCCTCCATTAGTATCCACACATCCCGTAGCAGCAATCCAGCAGCGCTCTGCCGTCCAGAGATGAACGCCACCGAGAAAACTAGAGGGAAAAAACCCTAACGGATTCCGATCTAGAACAGCGTCTAAACCGGGGTCTAAAAGTGGAGCAACGGGGTTTAGAGGAGGGAGGGTGGCGCATAGGCCTTGGGGACAAGTTGTGTTGCGCCCCCCACCCCTCCCCCACATTATATAGGTGGCCAAGAGGCCCTTGGGGCGCAGCTCAAAGGGAATTGGGAGTCCAACTTGGACTCCCAAGCCTTCCAAACCTTACCACACCTTCCCACCGGAAAACTGCCATAATGGGTTTTGGTATTCCCACCTGGAGGAGGTTTCCTTCCCCTTGGTGCGCCCCCACCCCCTTGGCCGGCCAGGGCAGCCTAGGTGGCTTGCCCCCCAAGGCTAGGGGCGCAGGGGAGTGGGTGGTACTGCCCGGAACCTTCCGGAACCTTCTAGAAGCTTCCAGGACCTTCTGGGACCTACCGGGACTGTTCCGGGACATTCCGGACACTTTTGGAGCACTTCCAATACCTTCCGGAACCTCTAACGAATGTTCCGGAGCCATCTAAATGGGTTTCGGAGCCATCCGGGCAAAGGTTATTATGTCCGGTGAACACAACATATTGTTTAAGCTGTCCACCGATCACCGAAACTATTCCGGTTGATCGTAAACTTTCCCATTACCATTTTCATATGTTCCGGAACCACCTGGGACTACTCCAGAGTGATCCGGACATATCCTTAAATACCCAAAACTACTTTTGGTGCCCTTATGAACTATTTCATAAATCCCCGGAACTACTTCCGGTACCCGTATGAACTATTCTGCTTTGCTTCCACTAAACCTTCTACCATTCTAGTATTCTAACAGACTACTGCTCGTTAAGTGTGTGACCCAATAGGTTCGGTATAATGCGTACATGACTCAGAACATCTTCCGGACATAGGTCAACAGCCTTTTGTCAATAGCCAATAATCAACAGCGGAGCCATGGACACCCATGTCCCACACATACACGAAGAAACTTCGAGTGAACCATTATGTTTATTCATGTACCATTCCCTTTGCTTCGCGATATATGACAAAGTTAGAGGAGAGAAGTTTGGCACCCATGTGTAACAACTTTTGAACACAAGCCACTCGTTATCCTCTCTGCTCGTTTGTCCCTTTTCTCGTTATCGTATTCCGGTATCCCCGTGACTGAATCACAATGCGTCTGGCCAGACTATAATGGATACCGTCATACCGAGTGGGCCCGAAGTGAATATCTTCTTCATCGTGAAGGAGCAAATCCCATTCTTGAACTATCACAGTCACTAGCCACACCATCTGACATACCCAGAACTTATTTTACTACTTCCCATTTACGGGAGGATTCATCTAAGAACCAAAGCATGTCTTCCTGTGTGAAGCAACTCGATACTCTCATGGTCTAAGGAATTACGTATATGATAACATTTCATGATATGACTTATAACGTAGTTACGATGTGATCTCTAAGTATATCATTCAATACTGGGGTCGGTTCAACATCATTGTTCTACTAACAATATGTTCCCATTGCTACTGACATCCTTGTTACAAGAACAATGTCCATGATTAAGAAAACGTAATCATCAGTTAGCACATGAGCTGGTCTTAGAGGCTAAACCAGGAACTCTTGGTGTTTACATTTCCACACATGCAAATGAGTTTCCTTCTGAATCTCACAGTCAGGGTCATTGCAATTATAGCACAGAAATATAAACATTAATTACGAACGTGGAAATATATATATAATAACATTTTATTATTGCCTCTAGGGCATATTTCCAACAGTCTCCCACTTGCACTAGAGTCAATAATATTGTCAGTTCTTGAGCACTTTACACCTATGGCATACCGGTGTAATAAATGCCTCATTTGTGGTATAGACCTCATCTTCGGATCTGACGTTTCAGGCCCATTTGTATCTTGCATATCTTCGCGTTTTCACGCTATCATAAAATTCACTAATTTTATCAGTTTAGCTTTGTATATGTTTGAATCATTTGGCAGGACCTTGGTTCCTTTAGAATAAGTCATGAAATCATTCGTCAATGTTCCATGAGCTTCAAGCATCTAGGAAACCATACCATGTTCATAAATGAATTTATGATTCAAAATACCCTCCTTGTTACTTCTTTAAGCAACAATATACTTAGCCTCTATTATAGAATTCGCCACAGTATCGAACTTGACATAGTTCCTCCATACTGTGCCACCCTTACGTGTGAAACACATAATCCCAATTAAAATCGAAAATCGATCGGAGTAAGTATGAAGACTGAATTGGTGTAACTGTTTACATCAAAATTCAGCTGGTGTAACTTGTTACAACGAGCTCTTCATTATCTCCATTTTCTGAGAAACATATCTTATCTATCATAAGTTTAACTTTTCACTGCTTGTCCAATGATCAACATATTGATCACTTTGGTATCTTGCTCACAACCTTTTGGAGCGTTGGACATATCTGGTCGTTTTACATATTATGGTGTACATGATTAATCCAAACACACATGTGAGTGAAATTCAATTCATGTGTTTTGCTTATCTATGTTCATGAACACCGATTTCCGCAAACAACTTTTCACCGTGACCTCGGCAAGAACATGTTTCTTGGCATTTCATACTAATCTACTTTAGTATCATGTCAATATGTAGTGTTGGCTTTAGCATGATCAGGCACTTACTATCTTCATAGATCACTGTGCTCAATACTAATGCTATATCAGCCCAAGTTCTTCAACTTAAAACTATTTCCAACGAAGTCCTTAATCGTGTCAAGAAATTTACATCATTTCTAATCAACAATATGTCATCTACATAAGGTTTTAGAAATATTATTCAGCTCCCACTTACTTTCTTGAATATTCAAGCATCTTCGTTATTCCTGATGAAAACAAACTCTTTTCGCAATTTCATCACAACGAAAATTCCAACTCCATTATGCTAGCATCAGTCCATCACTGGATATCCAAGGCTTGCATCTATTTTAGCATCCTTTGAATCGACAAAACATTCCGGTCGTATCACGTATACGTCCTTTGTTATATTTCCTTGTAGGAACTTTGTTTTGACGTTCATTCTACCATATCCTATAAATGAGATATGTAGTAATTGCTAGTATAACCCGAACTGACTAAAGCATTTCTACGGTCGACACTATTTCGCCGTAGTCAACTTTTGAACTTGCTAGAAAACAATTTTTCAACGAGTTGAGCTTTATGGATAAAACAATTTCATCCGAATCAATTATAGATCCATATATATATTCTCTAGACTTTTAGTCTTTCCGAGGGTCTACCAAGTTCAAAACTTGACTTACTTCCATGGATACTATCTCGGATTATTTGGCATTTAGCCAAATCCCGGAGTCAGGGCCCATCAACACTTCTTTGTATATCACAGGTTTATCATTGTGGAACAACAATATCTCGTTTTACATATCATGAATGTTTGTACGATTTTTGTCTAACCTGTGTGGTTCAGCTGCGCACTTCTCTGAAGATTCAACAATCTTTGACAAGTTGCACTGTCCTCCCACTCACTCTTTTGTAAGAAACTATTTTTCTTCAAAACACATTGTTCTTAACAGCAAACAGTTTTGCTTTTGTGTAGTGATAGAGGAATACCAAAACTTTTGGCATAACCTTAACAAAGTAGCACTTATCTGATTTGGGGTTTTGAGTATGTCAAACATATGCCTCATATACCCAAATTTTAAGAAAAGACAACATGGTTTTAACAGTCCATACCACATCTAATATGGTGTCATTTCAACAGATTTGATGATGCTCTTTTCAGTGTAAAAGCCGTAGTCACTAACGCATAACTTTAATAAGTATAATGGCAAATTGATAAACGTCATATTTGATCTTTACCGTGTCATACATGGCTTGATTACATCTCTCGAACACTTTACTCATAGTGGACGCAAGTTATGATACTTCTTCACAACTTATCAGACGTTCGCTAAACTTGTAACTCAAATATTACTTTCTACAATCTAATTTGCAGAAGCTTTATTTTCTCGTTACAATGAATTTCTATTTCACTCTAAAATTCCTTGAACATTTCAAAGATTTCAGACGTATGTCTCTATTGATCAGATATCCACATATCCACTTCAACTCATGAGTGAAGATAGGGAATCCACTGTACACAACTATACTTATTGGACTACACACATCATCATGTATGATTACCAATGGTTTAGTTGCCCATTCATGTATTACCTATTAATGGTGTTTTAGTCACATTACTTCGAGACAAAGATCGCAAGCGTCAAGTGATTCATAATCATATGACTCGAAAGTCCATCACTTATGGAAATTCTACATGCATTTTATGTCACTTGTGATAAACGGCAGTGCCACATCTGTGTGGTATTTCTGTCAGTCTTGCGACGTTTAGCGTCAGTGTTATGGATGTTTAGAATTATCATCAAGATTCATAACATACAACCTATTCACAATAGAAGTATGGCCTTTATGTTATTCATAGCTTTGAACAACTCTCTTGCAATAAACATGATTCAAAATGATGTTTTGCAACAAGGCTAAAGTGCAGTAACAATTTACTCAACTCTAAAATGAATTATGAAGATAATCATAGAGTCAACACACGGTATAGTAAACCTTTTACCGTGTTCCTGAGTGTGTCAAAACTCATCATTAGCTAGTCATAAAATCCATAGTATTTCTTGTATCGAGTTGCAACAATATGCAATCGATGTGATATTCCGGTGATCAACTGTTTAATCACAATATACAGAATCCACAATTAACTGCTTAATCATGATTCCCAAGAATTACATCTCTTGACCAGCAATGAATTCATCTATAACTCCGTATGACTTTCATTTCTGAGCTGGTTATTCCGGTCTTCTTTCGTTTTGCCTTTATACGTATCATAGTTCTATTTCCAATGTCACTCCTACTCACAAAAGATCACACATGATCAAGGGTGGCGCAGGCCATGGACTTTCCGGCGTGTAAGTCTTACTAACACCCTATGGAACTTCCTTTCCCTTAATCCTCATCATCATATGATCATTGTTCTTCTGGATCCCACACTTATCGGTTTTGTTTAGAGCACAATGAACATTTTCACTAATGCTTACAATCATACATTGTACTAGATATCTTATATCCAACATTAATTGTCTTACTACTGAAAACTTATTTTTCAGTTCCATGAATATAACATAACTATCCCAAACTTTTCGAAGTTCGGGTTTCATGGTGGTGAAGACAATGCACTTAGCTGTCGTGGAATTCTAGCATTTTGGATTATGGACATAAGTCACATCATCCATAGCATCAGCGGGAGAGCATCAAAAATTTGCGATAGGACAAGCTCCTTCTCGACACTATTGAGGATAGTCCTCACAATACGGTACCAATCGTAAAGTTTTTACCAGATAAAACAGTTAATCAAAATCAATTGGGAAGGTGGTAACGCGAGCCATTATTCTACAACGATAATGCAAATACTAAGACTTTGTTCATAATTAAGTTGCACTTGTGATTAATCAATTTAATTACTTAGTGCGCTCCCACTCAGATCAATATCTCTCGTAATTGATGCTGGAGTGATTCAAGATCCAACCCAATCGTCCGCCATTGATGTGACATCACTGATGACTTAGACTGGACCGGTAGGCCAACTTTCCAATCACGCCAAAGGTGATTCTTGTTCATCTTTCGATGGGCGTGTTCCGGTAGCAAACTTTTATCCAAACCGTCAAGATAACCAAGTGTAATGTGCTGTGTGTTCTTTTAACACACCCGTCTTTTATGCGTCACACCGTGTGCACCCATGTGACATGACCTGCTCCGATGTGAAACATAGTATAGACGGTGCTACAGTTGGAAGAACACTATCAACTTGATATTGTTTTGCGAGAGATCACCCTAATAAAATACGACTACCGCGCATCAAACAAGGGTGCATGAAAGGGATAAACATCACAGGCAGTTCATAAAATTATGTGATATGATATAGCCCTTTGCTTCGTGAAGTCTTTATTATCTTCACGTCGTCGTGGTTGAAGTCACCGTGTCCACCAACTTTGTCCTTGGTGCCGGGACCAACACCACGGCTTCTGGCATGTGCGTCGGGGTCCACCTCCGCATCGTAGATCATCACCTTGCATCTATCTATTGCTTTGCCTCGAGCTAATAAACAGTTCTGGCACGCAGGCCATAATTAAGTGACAATCATATGACTCCAGTCATCATGCCGTACCACGACACGCAGGTCGCGAATAAATATTACATAACATATAGCATCTCATACAAACACATTGCAAATCTTGAAGGCTATACCACATCACATGCATACTCTGCAAAAACGAGTTAGATCGCCATCTACACGGGTTGTTGCAACTTTTATCGTGGTTGTTAAGCAGGTTTACAAGGCAAACAAGAAACCCTAGACAAAACAAAAACACGATACTTCTTTTGTTGCTAGTTTAACATACGGGGTGCGTGTAGCAACTAATGCCACAAGCCAAACTTCGTTAAACGCGTGACCCCCGTGTTGATTTGAGTTCATAAAATCCACAAGCCCGTTCATGTAAAATTTTCTATAGCAAGACTAGGATGAGATCCAAGGAATTTGATGTAGTCCATGATCAAGGCAACCAGCATACTAAGAGCAGCATAGAGGGATCATGGCAAAACTCAAACCTTGTAGCAAAATCACATCATGCCGTCGAGCAAAGAAAAGATCACATGATAGGGAAGCAAAAAAGAAAATCAATGCCTCATATCAACATATGATCTACCTAAACATGCATCTAATCAAGGATCGCTCTGATACCACTGTTGGAAAACATAGTAGAAAACAAAAAATTTCGGCCTACGAATCAAGAACCCAAGATCATCCAAGAAGATTGCATACAAGGTTTTAGGTCATGGCTCACCAACCGATGTAGCGGAAGTAGAGTTGGTGAAGCTCGTGGACGTAGTGGAAGTAGATCTCGCAAGTTCTCCCACGAATAGTCCGTCGATCAATCCCACGAACAAGTCCCGCGATCTAGTCCCACGGACAAGTCCCATGAACAAGCTCCTCGAAGAAGGGTCGAAGGTACGACCCCTCCATTAGTATCCACACATCCCGTAGCAGCAATCCAGCAGCGCTCCGCCGTCCAGAGATGAACGCCACCGAGAAAACTAGAGGGAGAAAACCCTAACGGATTCCGATCTAGAACAGCGTCTAAACCGGGGTCTAAAAGTGGAGCAACGGGGTTTAGAGGAGGGAGGGTGGCGCATAGGCCTTGGGGACAAGTTGTGTTGCGCCCCCCACCCCTCCCCCACATTATATAGGTGGCCAAGAGGCCCTTGGGGCGCAGCTCAAAGGGAATTGGGAGTCCAACTTGGACTCCCAAGCCTTCCAAACCTTACCACACCTTCCCACCGGAAAACTGCCATAATGGGTTTTGGTATTCCCACCTGGAGGAGGTTTCCTTCCCCTTGGTGCGCCCCCACCCCCTTGGCCGGCCAGGGCAGCCTAGTTGGCTTGCCCCCCAAGGCTAGGGGCGCAGGGGAGTGGGTGGTACTGCCCGGAACCTTCCGTAACCTTCTAGAAGCTTCCAGGACCTTCCGGGACCTACCGGGACTGTTTCGGGACATTCCGGACACTTTTGGAGCACTTCCAATACCTTCCGGAACCTCTAACGAATGTTCTGGAGCCATCTAAATGGGTTTCGGAGCCAACCGGGCAAAGGTTATTATGTCCGGTGAACACAACATATTGTTTAAGCTGTCCACCGATCACCGAAACTATTCCGGTTGATCGTAAACTTTCCCATTACCATTTTCATATGTTCCGGAACCACCTGGGACTACTCCAGAGTGATCCGGACATATCCTTAAATACCCAAAACTACTTTTGGTGCCCTTATGAACTATTTCATAAATCCCCGGAACTACTTCCGGTACCCGTATGAACTATTCTGCTTTGCTTCCACTAAACCTTCTACCATTCTAGTATTCTAACAGACTACTGCTCGTTAAGTGTGTGACCCAATAGGTTCGGTATAATGCGGACATGACTCAGAACATCTTCCGGACATAGGTCAACAGCCTTTTGTCAATAGCCAATAATCAACAGCGGAGCCATGGACACCCATGTCCCACACATACACGAAGAAACTTCGAGTGAACCATTATGTTTATTCATGTACCATTCCCTTTGCTTCGCGATATATGACAAAGTTAGAGGAGAGAAGTTTGGCACCCATGTGTAACAACTTTTTAACACAAGCCACTCGTTATCCTCTTTGCTCGTTTGTCCCTTTTCTCGTTATCGTATTCCGGTATCCCCGTGACTGAATCACAATGCGTCTGGCCAGACTATAATGGATACCGTCATACCGAGTGGGCCCGAAGTGAATATCTTCTTCATCGTGAAGGAGAAAATCCCATTCTTGAACTATCACAGTCACTAGCCACACCATCTGACATACCCAGAACTTATTTTACTACTTCCCATTTACGGGAGGATTCATCTAAGAACCAAAGCATGTCTTCCTGTGTGAAGCAACTCGATACTCTCATGGTCTAAGGAATTACGTATATGATAACATTTCATGATATGACTTATAACGTAGTTACGATGTGATCTCTAAGTATATCATTCAATATTGGGGTCGGTTCAACATCATTGTTCTGCTAACAATATGTTCCCATTGCTACTGACATCCTTGTTACAAGAACAATGTCCATGATTAAGAAAACGTAATCATCAGTTAGCACATGAGCTGGTCGTAGAGGCTAAACCAGGAACTCTTGGTGTTTACATTTCCACACATGCAAATGAGTTTTCTTCTGAATCTCACAATCAGGGTCATTGCAATTATAGCACAGAAATATAAACATTAATTACGAACGTGGAAATATATATATAATAACATTTTATTATTGCCTCTAGGGCATATTTCCAACACCTGCACACACAACAAATAACTTTGCTCCCAACGAGTACAGAGGAGTTGTCAATTCCTCCAGCCTTGCTGTTTACAAAGGATCAACGCAAGAGATAATAATAATGGCAACTGAAAGTAAGAACTGAAAGTAAATTGAGGGTGTAAACAATGGTGTGAATATGGACCGGGGTCCCGTGATGTTCACTAGTGATGTCTCTCTCCCAAAATACGATAAAAGTTCTAGCGAGGTAAACAAATCACAGCTGGGCAATTGACAGGATTATAAACGCACCGCAATGCTAACTATGCTACAAAAGAAAGGAAGAGGCTCAAAAGCAATGGGAAGTACGCCAAGGTAAGTAGACCGAAATCCATCTGCATCCACTACGAATCATCCACCTTGAGATATCTATCGAGAACATATTGCTGGTATTAAGTTGTGAATCCCACCCAAAGTTTAAACTCAAAGCAAGAGACAAATGCCTTAAAAGAACTATGCGTAAAGTAAAGAATCCTTGCACCCGCAAGTACAAGCACCGTTGTTTTATCCCTGGTGGCAACAACACATCCCATAGTCTCATGTTTCTGTCACTCAAGCTAGACATCAAGGGTCTGAACCCACAATCAAGCATACCGCTCCCTCTTGGAGTTGCAACAAATCACTTGGCCAAAGTAAAATACGGCAACGGAGAACATGCAATAATTTACTAAAGAATACAAATATAAAAGAGAACCAAATATATTACTCATCACAATCTGAACATAATCTCATAATCCATCAGATCCCAGCAAACTCAGCTTAGCAACACAAAAAACTACAAAAGTGCCTCGATCATGTGAGGCAGCTCACGAGGTCTCGAAAGTGAAAGCACAAAGAGGGGAGGAGTACATCACATAGCTACTGGTCACGGAACCATGGTCCAAGGGGGACTACTCACGACACTTCCGGGAGGCGTCCATGGCGATGGATGGTCCCTCGGAGGGGATTCCTCCTTCCGGAAGTGTGCCGGGGCAGCTTCTCCTGGCATCCACGATCTTGAAACGGAGGCGGCAGAGGAACAGAGAGGAGAACGGGAATAGAAGATCCATATTAGGGGTTTCCGTCACGGGGGGTAAATATAGGCCAAAGGGGGCACCGAGAGGGGCCACAGGGCAGCCAGGAGGCCTCCTGGCGCGGCCTAGGGTGGGGCCGCGCCAGGGACCCTCCTGGGGCCCTGGTGGGTCCACCCCTTCCTTCCTTGGTGATTCGGGAAGCTTTCGAGTCGCTGATTTTTTATATAATTTTTCCGGGCTTTATTTGGCACTTTTAATGGCCGGAAAACCTGAAATACAAAACAGCAGAAAACAGGAACTGGCAACTGGGTGCACCGAGTTAATAGGTTAGACCAAATATGATAAAAAGTGTATGAAAGTTCAAGCAAAACATGTAAAAGTCACACAAATTAGGCATGGAGAAAGTGGAAATTATAGATACATTTGGGACGTATCAGTGTGCTTGAGATGTAAGTTTTGATGACGATGTCGTCGACGTATACTTGGACGTTTCTGCCGATTTGGTCTCTCAAGCATGCTTGCATCATCCGTTGGTACGTGGCTCCGGCGTTTTTCAATCCGAAGGGCATTGTTCTGTAGCAGAATACGCCATAGGGGGTGATGAACGAGGTGTGTTCTTCGTATTCTTCCTTCATCCTGATTTGGTTGTATCCTGAGTAGGCGTCGAGGAAGGATAGGAGATCGCATCCTGCGGTAGAGTCGATTATCTGGTCTATCCTCGGCAAGGGAAAGTGGTCCTTCGGGCAGTGTTTGTTGACGGGCCCGTAGTCGACGCACATCCGTAGTACGTCGGTGTCCTTTTCAGGTACCAAGACTGGGTTTGTGATCCAGGTGGCCTTCTTCGTCTCCCAAATGAATTGTGCGTCGAGTAGTCGGTTGATCTCTTCTCCAATGGCTCTGCGCTTGGGTTCTGAGAATCGGCACAACGCCTTCTTTACTGGTTTGGTGTTTGGATGTATGTGCACCGCGTGTTCTGCAAACTCTCGTGGTATTCCGGGCATGTCGGCCGGGCACCGGGAAAAAAATTTCCACTCTTCGCGGAGGAAGACCATGAGGGCAACTGCTTGTTCTTCTGAGAGGTGTGCGTAGATTCAGACTATCTTGTTTGGATCCGTTGGGTGAACTTGATGGGTGACTGTGTCGCTGTCGACTCTGAACTCGCGATTGAATTCTTTTGACTCGCTTCTTCTTGCTAGTGGAAAGATGCTCCTGTCTGTTACCATGGCTAACTCTTCGAGCTGTTGCTGGGCTCCAAAAGTGTCAAAAACTTCGTGAAAATCATGGTCGCACTGGTCTGATTTGATGAAACTTCCATTGACTGTGATGACCCCTGAGGGTCCTGGCATCTTGAGCTTGATGTACGCATAGTGTGGGCCCGCCATAAATTGCGCAAATGCGGGTCGTCCTAGTATGGCGTGGTATTGGGACTACTAGTCGAGTACTTTGAACTCGAGGACTTTTCTTGCGCAGTTGCCCTTGCTGCAGAAGATGACATCGAGCTCGATTGTTCCGAGGGAGGCGGCTGCTTAGCATGGCACTACGTCGTAGATTGTGACACCTGACTTCTTTCAGACTGATCGTGGAATCATCATCTTGCGTAAGGTGCTGGTGAAGATTATGTTTAAGCTGCTGCCTCCGTCCATGAAGATTATGTCCATGTCGTAGCCACTGATCTGAGCGTTAAGGACCAGTGGTGCGTGCCCTGGTCTTGGAATTGCGGGTGGGTGATTGCTTTGTGAAAAGATGATGTTTGTTTCTGCGCCATACAGTTGGTAGGTTTCTGCTGTTTGGGGGCCCTCAGCTTCTCGGGTCTGCAGTGTGTGGGCGTTCTGTTTTGATTTTGAGGGTCGTCCTTCTTGGATCATGCAGACTCGTCCATGGGATGTGGGGTATTGCTCTTCCGTATTTGGTGCTGGCGACTGCTCGGTTCCTCGGGCCCGTTTGGCTTCGCGCTGCTTCTCTTCCTTGAGGATGTTGGAGAGTTCGGTGAACAGACGACAATCTCTTAGGGTGTGGCTTGCTCTAAGGCGTCCCTAGTCGTCCTCGAAATAGTGGATTGTACAGGGTCCATCCAGTTGTATTTTGGCTGAGAGGTTGCTTGAGCCTGCGTGCCTTCTTCTTCTCATGACCTGAAACGACTGTGAGTGGTCTTCTGAGCGGGAGTGGAACCTTGGGTCGAGTTCTATTCCATCGTTGATCTAGTGGTTCCGGATAAATTTTGAGAATTCATCTGATCTTCGATCTGGGTCGTAGTACTCGCCGGTCTGAGTTTCAGAGTCGCTATCCTGGCCCGCGGCGGGTCTTCGAGTGGCTGGCAAGGCTTCTGTCACACATTGCGACTCCTCGAGTGGGATTTCTGCGAAGAACTCTTGTACTTGTTCTAGCATCCTGGTCGGCTTTGCGGTCGCGATTTGTGCTCGCCTTCTGGGTCATCGAGTTCTTGTCCGTCGATGACGACTTTGGTAGTCGCCAAAGTATTGGACTTGGTCCAACTGCGGGCCGAGCGATCTTGGTGGTGCGATGGAGAGGTTTGCGAAGAACTAGAATTCCCCGAGTGGGTTGGATCTTGTTCGAGCCCTTGAGTTGCGACCTGCTGGAGATGGGACCTCCGAGATCGTGATTCCAACCTATGTAGTTCCCACAGACGGCGCCAATTGACGAGGATCGGCCTCGGCATATCCCATGGTCAGGGACCCTGGGTTAGATCGTAGAGAAGGAACAGGTTGGCGATACTCGTCGGCTAACAGGAGAAGCACTTCCTGCTCGATTGTATTATGCGAGGGGGTGATTACAGTGGAAGTCTAGGCGAGTTCGCACAAGACCAAGGGTGTAGATTGTAGATTGTAGATTGGATGTCCTGAGACGTCCCCCGTCCCAGCCTTTATATACTAGGCTGGGTCTCGGAGAGTCCGTCTCAGGTTACACAGATGATTGCCTAATTCTAGTCTTGCCTTAAACGCCAAGTCTTGACTTCCATATTGATCGCGGACTCCTACGTCGGTGCTCAGAGCGGGCCAGTCGTGGGCCTGTCGAAGCCTCCAGCGGGCCTCTTGTATTCATATGCACCAGGTATCCTCACACGCAGGAGTTGTGGGCTCACCCCCTCGTCACCCATGCTTTTGAGCCTCTTCCTTTCTTTTGTAGCATAGTTAGCATTGCGATGCGTTTATAATCCTGTCAATTGCCCGTCTGTAATTTGTTTACCTCGCATAGAAATCTTATCGTCTTTTGGGAGAGAGACATCACTAGTGAACATCACGGGATCCCGGTCCATATTTTCATCACTATTTACACGCTCTTTTACTTTCTTGCCTTTTTACTTTCAGTTGCTATCATTATCATTATCCTGTGTCTTTTATCCTTTGTAAACAACAAGGCTGGAGAGACTGACAACCTCTCTGAACTTCGTTGGGAGCAAAGTTAATTGTGTTGTGTGCAGGTCTGCATCAGGTACGCCGCTGACACCTACTTATCATCACCGGAGTCCTACTGGTCGATACTCAACCTCGATATCTTCATCGAGGGAAACTTGCTGCTACGCTGCATCTTACCTTCCACTTGGGGTAACCAACGAAGGGCGAGAAGCAATTCTCTCTCGTGTATCAAGCAAATTTCTGGCGCCGTCACCGGGGACTCAGAGTGATAAGATAGGGGAGTTTCCCACTACATTCTACCTTTACTTTTTAGTCTTGTTAGTTTAGATTTCTGTTTTTATCTTTGTGTCTTATATCAAAAAATTACAAAAAAATCTCCCACACCTGCTGCTACTATGGGTTCCTCTGAAAACACAAAGTTGTGTGACTTCACCAGTCACAACAACAATGACTTTATCTGCACTCCTATTGCCACACCTTCCACTTCAGCTACCTCTTATGAAATTAAAACTTCTTTGCTAAACCTTGTTATGAGAGATCAATTCTCCGGTGCTGGAGATGATGATGCTTTACACTTGAATAATGTTTTTGAATTATGTGATATGCAAAAGTATAAAGGAGTAGAAGGTGGTATTGTTAAGCTCAAGATTTTTCCTTTCTCTTTGAGGGACGGAGCTAAAATCGGGTTTCAATCTTTTCCTAGGAATAGCATAGATTCTTGGGATAAGTGCAAAGATGCTTTTATTGGGAAGTACTACCCACCTGCTAAAATTATCCAATTGAGGAGTAACATTATGAATTTTAGGCAATTGGATAATGAATACGTTGCCCAAGCTTGGGAACGTATGAAATCTCTTGTTAAGAAATGCCCTACACATGGTTTGACTACCTGGATGGTTATCCAAACTTTTTATGCAGGCTTGAACTTTACCTCGCGGAACTTGTTAGATTCGGCCGCGGGAGGAACCTTTATGTCAACTACACTTGGTGCTGCCACAAAACTTCTCGATGAGATGATGACCAACTATTCCCAATGGCACACCGAACGTGCTCCAACAGGTAGGAAGGTAAATTCTGTCGAGGAAATTACCTCCCTAAATGATAAAGTTGATTTAATTATATCTCTACTTACCAACCAACCCTTTATTGATCCTCATGATGTTCCTTTAAATTCTTTGGTTGCTTAGGAACAAGTAGATGTGAACTTCATTGCTAGAAACAACTTTAATAATAATGCTTATAGGGGCAACTTTGCTAGTAATCCTAGACCGTTTCCATCCATTTATGGGAACAACAACACCTACCCTAGCAACAAGAACCCCACTTCTGAACTAGAAAATATGCTTAGTGACTTTATCACTACCCAAAAAGCCTTCAACAAGAATGTGGAAGAAAATCTAGGTAAACTAGATAATCTTTGTTTTAAGGTAGACAGCTTAGCCCTTGATGTTGAGATGTTAAAAATTAGAACCTCTCCCCTTGAGGAGAGTAAGGCCACTCCTATTAATGCTATCCAGTTACAAATCAATGAAAACATTAGGATGATGGCTAAACTTAAAGAAAGATGGGCTAAAGAAAAAGAGGAAGAGGATAGAATTAAGATCCTTCCTACACACCACTCTGTTGCACTGTCCAAATTGTTGAGGACACTGAAACTATTAGCACCCAATGCACTCCTGGTCCCATTGGACCTATTAATGGTGATGCTAATACCTCAACCGTAGAAGAAGAAACTCCTATGAACATAGAGGGTTTCAAACAAGTGAGCTTAGATGACACTACTGCCACCTTTGATAGTAGTGATATTGATTTTGATAGTTGCACCCTCTCAGAAGTTATCAGCCTATTACACAAAATGTCTAGAGACCCCCACACTAGCACACTTAATCTTGCCTTCATGGCGCATATCACAAATGCTCTTATCAAAGCTAGGGAGGAGAAGCTTAGGATAGAAGCCTCCATACCTAGGAAGCTAGATGATGGTTGGGATCCTATGATAAAAATTAAATTAAATAACTTCTCTTGCTATGCTTTATGTGACATTGGAGCTAGTACCTCCGTCATGCACAAAAGAATGTATGATATGTTTGAATTGAAACCTTTTGATTCATGTTCTTTCGGTGTTCGCCTTGTGGACTCTTCGGTAAAGAAACCTTTGGGGAAGATCGACGATGTTCTTATCATTGTCAATGACAACTATGTTTCTGTTGATTTTATCATTATGGATATAGAGTGTGAACCTTTATGTCCAATTATTTTGGGATGTCCTTTTCTCCGCACCGTTGGTGCCATCATTGACATGAAAGAGGGGAATATAAAATTCCGATTCCCTCTCAAAAATAGGATGGAACACTTCTCTAGAAAGAAAGTCAAGCTACCTTTTGAGTCCGTTACATGGGCAAGCTATTCTCTTTCTCTTGATAAAACTTGATTCTATTTTTGCCTTATGCCTAGCTTAAAGGCATAAACAAATCGCTGGTTGGGAGGAAACCCAAGATTTTTTACTTCTTTTTTAGTGGTCTTGATGATTGTTACTACTGTAGCAACATCATTGTATCTTTATTTTTCAAGCTTTGTGCCAAGTACAGCCTCATATGACAAGGGAAGTGAAAGTTGTGACATGCTGTCCAGAAAACAGATTCTATCCTCGTGACGGGAAAAATCAGAATAAATCACCAGTTCATATTTTTGAGCTGAATTTTTTAAAAAGCGTGCTCTATACAATCATGGAACTTTCGTATGTTCTGAGTTTTTTGATTTGAGTTGCAGAAGTGTCTCTAAAAAATTCTTTACTACCTGTTGTCCTGTTTTTCACAGATTCTTCCACGTTTTGTCTCTCCTAACTTTTGCAAACCTTAAGCTTGCTTTTTCTTTCCAAAAACCTTTTGGAAATATTGAGAAACAATATCTCTTAAAGAATATCTTTATATCCAGTGGGGAAAAATTATTTTATTAAGGGTACTAACCTCTCTAATCAGCTTATGATGAGTTGTGTATGAAGGGAGTTTTCAAGTGTGCGATGGAAGATGATGAAAGAAGATTCGGGAGTGTCAAGCGCTCAAGCTTGGGTATGCCCCCATGCATCCCCAATGAATATTCAAGCAGACTCAAGCGTCTAAGCTTGGGGATGACCCCGTGCATCCCCTTCTCCATCAACAATCATCAGTTCGTCCTTCGTCTCACTATATTTTTATCACTTCATGCGTTATGTGCTATGCTTGGAGCGTCTCGCTCTTAGGTTTTCTTTTTTATTTTTATTTTTATTTGCTTGATGTTCCTAACAAGTAAGATCCTGTCTTATTTTGTGTGGGAGAGAAACACGCTCCACTTTCAAAATCTAGAACACATCATAGGATTCTGCATGCCTATCTTTTTGTTGTTGTGTGTTCTTTATCTTTTCGTAGCTACTGCCATGTTTAGTTTTAGTTTTATTTTTAGTTTTAGCAAGAGCCTTTGATTTTGTTTAGTTTGTTGCTGGAACTCTCTTTAGTTTTCATGTTTATCCTGTTAAGAGAGTTGGTTGTTGCACTGAGTTATGTCTTGTTTTTACAGTAGGTAATTGAGGTTGCTATTTAATTTTAGTAGTAACTTGCAATAGTTTTGAGGTATTGATGTGAGTAATGTTTGAACTTTTGGTGTCAAGAGCTCTAGCCTATTAGTGGTAGGTGTCGTATTTTGGGAAATCCGTGTTTATTTTCAAAAACCTAAAAAACTAGTTGAGAACTCTAGCTACTAGATGGATCACTACTCTTCTGAGGGGTCGAATATTAGAGTACACTCACGTACCATGAGTCGAGGATGCGCAAGGATAACCAAACCCCCATACACTCCTCCTCGGGGTACTTGTCTCTTTGTTAACCTCCTCATCAGATTGAGAGTTACCGATAATAAGTCCATGAGTTCTTCACACTAATGTAAGTATTGAAAGTTGACACTTCCACCTCCTCATATTTGCTAGCCTCTCCTGGGCCGTGCATTGCCTTCTTCTCACTCCGAGAGTTGGCGTCCACCTTCGCCGGTACATCCAAACCCTTGACATGATACGCTCTGTCATCATAAACCTCCTTATATCTTTCCTTATAACAGCCACCATACCTACCTATCAAGGCATTTCCATAGCCTTTCCGAGATATATTGCCATGCAACTTCCACCTCTTCATGACTTGATCTTCATGGCATACATGTTCCTGCTACACTGGCAGCGACATACATTGCATACATCATGATAGCTACATCTTCTTTATGATTTGAGTACCTTGTAAAGTGTGAAAGATCTTCTATACCCTCTTGTAAATTAGAGTGTTTCCCTTAAGTGAGGAAAAGATCCCAAAGTGGACAAAATAAAAGATCCCAAAGAGGACAAATGAGATTTAAATAGAAAGAGCCATTGAGGCCACCAAAAAATACAAAAAATAGAAAAAAGAGAAAAATAAATAAAAAGAGAGAAAGGGGCAACACTACTATCCTTTTGAAAGATCCACACTAGTACTCCTTCTTATCCTTGTACTCAATAGAGATGATCATGCATATAGCTATGTGGGGACCTTCACACTATAGAACTTGGCTTGCATATTCCAAGGATGAGCCTCCTCAAAAGATCTCTGGGTCTTCATGAGCGAGAAAGTTAGATGCACCCCCACTAGTTCCATTGGAGAGCTTTTCAACTCATATGTGCATCCGTTGCATGGCAATCCCTACTCCTCACATCATTTCTATCATTTGACCTTCTCGCCTATGATTTTCCTCATTGATGTGAGCCTTTCTCACCTTTTTGACTTCCTCCTCCACCATATTTCTCTCTTTGCCATCCTAAGTGTCAACTATCGTGCTTATGCTCATCCATTGCATGAGTGCTCAAAATATCGAAAAGGAGTGGATCAAATTGACTTGTACCTGGCTAGTGGTCTGGGGACGAGTCAAGATAAGATTCCAAAGAAGACCAAGTGTGAAACTTTAGTAGAATGAGTTCTCAACAATAATACTTTTTTCTCGTATTCCCTATCCCCCTTCTTGCACGCAAACACCATTTGAAGACATTCGAGTCACAGACAGCGAGAGCTCTTGCACCTAATGTTCTTTTGTTGCTTGTTTCAATTCTAATATAGACTCTTGCATGTTATGACTTGAATTGAATTACATACCTTGTATGCTTTACTTTTCAAAAGTCCTTATATGGTTGCTAGCATGTCACCACAGAAATTATGCCTGTTATCATTTACCTGCTCGAGGACGAGCAGGAATTAAGCTTGGGGATGTTGATACGTCTCAAACGTATCGATATTTTCTGCTAGCTCCATGCATGTTTTGTGTGATATTGCTATGATCTAGATACACTTTCATACACTTTTGATCATATTTGGACTAAACTACTAACTCAGTACACCCCAGTGTCAGTTCCTGTTTTCTGCTGTTTTTCTATTCCAGGTTTCCGCCATATTAAAAATGCTCCAAAAATTCAGGAAAATCGGATAAAAAAAATCAGCGTAACGGAGTCTTCCAGAAGCACCCAAGTGGGGCCAGAGGGCCACCACCAGGGGCCCAGGCGGCCACCTGGCGCGACCATGGGCCTGGCCGTGCCAGGGGGGCACCTGGACCGCTGGTGGCCCCCTGGCTGCCCCCTTCGCCTATTTATTCTCTGTGACGGGGAAACTCCGAAGAAAGAACCCTATTTTGCAATCTTGCCTCTGTTCCTCCACCGCCGCGTTTCCAAGATCGGGAGCACCATCAGGGCCCTTCCCGACACCCTTCTGGAGGGAGGATTGACCTCCGGGAGCTTCTCCTCCACCATGGACGCTTCCCGGATGTGCCATGAGTAGTCTACCTTGGTCCATGGGTCCATGATCAGTAGCTATGTGATGTTCTCCTCCCCTCTTTGTTCTTCATGGTTTAGACCTCGTGAGCTTCCCTACATGATCGAGGAACATATGTAATTATTTCTGCTTTTGCTATGCTGATTTTGATGGGATCTGATGGATTATGAGATTATGTTCAGATTGTGATAGAGTAATATAATTGGTTCTTATCTTTTGTATTTTTGTTCCGACGTAATTCTTGCATGTTCTCCGTTGCTATTTATTGCTTTGGCCAAGTGGTAGGTAGTGACTCCAAGAGGGAACGTTATGCTCGATTGTGGGTACATGCCCCCTGATGACACGCTTGAGTGACAAAAACATGAGTCTAGGGGATGTGTTGTGGCCACAAGGGGGAAAACAACGGTGCTTGTCACCGCGGTTACAAGGATTGTTTACTTTACGCAAAGTTCATTTAATGTAGTTGTCTGTTGCTTTGGGTTTACACTTTCGGTGGGGCTCGCAACTTAATACCAGTGAGATGTTATGGATAGATATCTCAAGGTGGATGATTAGTAGTAGATGCAGTTGGATTTCGGTCTACTTATTTTGGCGTACCGCCCATGCTTTTGAGCCTCTTCCTTTGTTTTGTAGCATAGTTAGCATTGCGGTGCGTTTATAATCCTGTCAATGGCCCGTCTGTAATTTGTTTACCTCGCATAGCAATCTTATCGTCTTTTGGGAGAGAGACATCACTAGTGAACATCACGGGACCCCGGTCCATATTCTCATCACTCTTTACACGCTCTTTTACTTTCTTGCCTTTTTACTTTCAGTTGCTATCATTATCATTATCATGTGTCTTTGATCCTTTGTAAACAACAAGGCCGGAGAGACTGACAACCTCTCTGAACTTCGTTGGGAGAAAAGTTAATTGTGTTGTGTGCAGGTCCGCGTCAGGTGCGCCGCTGACACCTACTTATCATCGCCGGAGTCCTACTGGTCGATACTCAACCTTGGTATCTTCACCGAGGGAAACTTGCTGCTACGCTGCATCTTACCTTCCACTTGGGGTAACCAACGAAGGGCGAGAAGCAATCCTCTCTCGCGTATCAGGGTACTATTTCGGTCAAAGCAGTCGAGCAAACAAGATTTTGGGGAATCAATAAGGTGCAGACTTTCTTAGCAAGTATGACTTGATTAAATTCTCACATATCTCGGAAGACCATGCCCCTTTTAATTTAAGCATGATCATCTTATCCTAGCTAAGCCAAGCCACTTTCCTCTCCCCATTCTCCACACCCCACCAATAAAGACACATCAATCGAGTAAGGTAATCGATTATTGATGCTGGAATACACTCATCACGTAAGTGGGGATCCCCTGTGCCACTACCTCAATCAAAAGTTCATTGATACCTGAGGACGTGTATTATTCACTCAGTCCATGAGTCTTTCCCTGAGTTTTTCCTGTACGGACACAAATGTCCCTTTATGCATGCGTCCATGCAGGGCAGGCAATCCTAAGTACTTTTCCTCAAACACATCTTGGGTAACATCAAGTATCTCTTCTATCTCCACAATACCAACCTCCTCGCAATTATCTGAAAAATGATGGATCAATTTTTGGGTTGATAAGTTGACCCTTTGTCGACGCATAAGTGTTCAAAAAACTTATAAAAATGCTTTCCTGGTGACTTGTAGAACAAAAGAGGAGCATAGAATCATCTGCAAATAATAGGTGAGAGATAACCGGGGCACCTCTATAAATCTTCAGCCCTTGCAGCCTCTCCTCTGTTGTTCATTTAATAATAAGGGTGGATAGAGAATCGGGAGCAAACATGACTAAAAATGGGGACAATGGGTCACCTTGGCCAAGGCCTTTAAGAGTAGAAGACTGCAGTAATTTCTCATTAAACTTCATAGAGTATTTCACAAAAGTCATGCGTGCCATAAACTAAAATTCCAAAATTGAGAGAAGACCCATTTAAACAACGTTTTCTCCAAGAATCCCAATGAACACGGTCATAAGCATTGGAAAGATCCAGCTTGTACGCGCAAGAACTCGGAGCATTACCAGTTAAATGTTGAATATAATGAATGCACTCATCAACAATAATGGATTTATTTGTAATAAGACGTTCTAGAACAAATGAACTTTCATTATTTGAAATAAGGATGTACCCCTTCTGTTCCTTGATACAAGGTGCCTAAGCTTTTTGCATGGATATTAACGCGTACGTATAATGCTACAATTGGACTGATCTTTCCCTAGAAAAAATCGGGAGAAGACAGTTCGAATCAACCAATAATAGGAAAGAGATCCTCCGTTCTATCTCTTTTCATAAGTATATTTGCTTAGACGTTTGGTATAATACCAATATGCCATTTGTTTTGGATTTTTTTCTCAAAACCTTACGTACCTTATATCAAGGAACAGAGGGAGTATAGAAGAGGACATAAATGGTCAATCAGCCATTTGGAAATAATTTATAGACCATATTGCAAAGGCTAATCGTCCTGGAATCCTTCAATGAGTGTGGGTGTGTCACTTTAGGAAACAGTATGACGCCATATCATTAACCCCATCTAGCATAATACCTTATAAAAAAATCCAAAAAAACAACAATATTCTCCTTAAGAACATACCAATTCCTCTAAAGCCTTGTTTGGATGTAGATATTCGAAGGCTTGACATTGAATTGGCTCCAATGCCAATATCTTAAGACATTGATAATTATATTCAATTTCAATTCCAGAGTTTAGATGTGCACATATTTAGCTCATGGAATTCAGGCGCATACGAGTCTCAGCTGGTGTTGACCCTGGCCGCCTTGGGCGGTCGGTGCTCACCCACCGCCATCACCGCTCCATACTGTTGCTGGTGCATGAGCTCCACCTCCATGTCCTCCTAGACGAACGCCATGACGATCTGCTGGTTGATAGGTCTCAAACGTATCAACTTTTCCAAACACTTTTGCTATTGTTTTGACCTCTTTCTTGCATGATTTGAATGAAACTAATTCGGACTGACGCTGTTTTCAGCATAGTTGCTTGTATGGTTTTCTTGTGTGCAGGAAAATGGAATTTTAGGTGTCCCAGAAAATTCCCATAAAATACAGAAAATCCACGCACCAGGAGGAACCCACTGTCAGAAGGTGGGGCCCAGAGGGGGCTGCCCCTGGCCCAGGTGGCCAAGTGGCGCAGCCAGGCCCCTAGCCGCGCCAGGGGGGGCGCTTGGGTGGTTCCCACCCCCTCTGGTGACCTACCTGGAGTCCTATTTTTACCCTCGTCGAGGAAATCCCAGAAAAGATGTCAATTTTCTAATTCTCTTCGCAGAGCCGCCGCCACCCTTTGTTCTTCTCCGGGAGAGCTAATCTGGAGGTTGTTTTGGCCTCCGGTGAGAGGGAATCATCGCCATCGTCATCACCATCGCCACTCCATCATCCCTGCATGACTTCTCCTTTCATGTGTGAGTAATTCCCTGCTGTAGGCAAAGGAGATGGTAGGGATTGGAGATGAGTTAGATCATGTAATTGTTTATCCGATTGTTGGGGGCATGTTGCCTATCATCTACTATGGTGTTTATCATCTTTTCTACAACTTTTTCTTCTTATTGCTTGTCGCTTTGGGCCCGAGTGCCATGATTTCAGATCTGAACCCTATGTGTTTTCATTAATATATTTGTGTTCTTGATCCTATCTATGAGTTGTATGCAACTATTATAGTCCGGAACCGGCGATCCCAATGGTGACAACTTGGGGTACCAAAAGGGATGGGCTGTAAGTTGAGGATTCCATGTATCCATTGATTGTTAATTCTTTGTTCCGGTGCTCTTTGACAGGAGCACATTAATCTCCATAAGTTCCTTTTGGCCCCGTTTGTAGCGGGATGGTAGGACAAAAGATGGTGTGCAAGTTCTTATTGCAAGCACGTACAACTACCTTTGGGACCCATGCCTAATGTTTGATATATGCCTAGATGATCATTACTTTTCTGTGCGCCTTGCCCCAAGTAAAATGCATGATGTCTCTCAACCATGCAGCACCCAACCATCCATCCCCTTAGCCTATAGTGTTTTAATTCTGTTGGTTACAAGTTACTTTACTTTTACCGTTCTTACTTTCGTTGTTGTACCACCACTATTTCTGTTGGCACCATCACGTCCACATCACCGTTACCACTAATATCTCGTTGCCAAGAAAGTATCTTTCAGGTACGGTTGCATTGACAACTCAACTGTCAAAGGTTATAAATATTCTTTGGCTCCCCTTGTGTCGAATCAATAAATTGGGTTATCTTACACGCGAAGACTATCGCGATCCCCTACACTTGTGGGTCATCAAGACAGTTTTCTGGCGCCGTTGCCAGGGAACGTAGCTCTATTTACATGTCTAGTTGAAGTTATTTTGCTTGCTGCAATTTATCCGCTATGGGTAAGAAAGGAGACCCCAAGGTTCCGATTTTACCATCCACTACAAGAAAAGGTACTGCTCTTAGCACCAGTGCTACGCTTGATTCACCTTCTGTTATGAGTAAGTTTGTTTCACCACCACCACATGCTACTTCTACTGAGTCAGTTACTATGTCTGACACTTTTGATGATGCTTCCACTACTCATGATGATATTGGTTTTCTTGGTCGCTATCTTGAATCTCAAATTGCTAAGGCTGCAAAACAGTCGGGAATTGAAACTCTTGCTACACGTTATCCCACTTGCAGATCCTTTGGTTACCCCGACTTGAGTGAACTCAAGGAAAGAATCCTTGATGATGATTATGTTGAACTTGATGATGATTTATGCAGGGAACTTACAAAAGCATTCTATGAAGAACAAGTTTACTCTTGATCCTAAATTTGCTTCATCTTCTATTTGCATTGAAGATGCCGATTTTAATTTCTCTGTTGATCTTTCACTTATATCTATAGCTGAAGCTGACCCCTTTTATGGCAGAGAAAATGATGACGCTATTGCACACCTTACCAAACCCAATGAGTTGTGTGGCTTATTTTCTACAGAGGACAAGAAGAGAAATTATTATGTTACTAATGTTCTTCCTTTTTCTTTGAAGGAGGGTGCTAGAGCATGGTATGACGCACTACCTTATGGTTCTATTAAAAGTCCTCAAGAATTAGCTCAATCTTTTGTTGCTAAATATTTTCCTGCTCATATGCAACATGCTGCTTTGCAAAGAATTTATAATTTTAAACAGTTGCAGGATGAGCACCTCCCTAAAGCTTGGGGGAGGTATTGCACTTTGCTCAAGTCTAGGCCGGTACATGGAGTCCCTAGGAATGACTTACTTAATATATTTTATAATGGTCTAACCGATGAATCTAGAACCTATCTAGATAGTTGTGCTGGTTGTGTTTTCAGGGAAAGAACACCGGACGATGCTGAAGAACTAATGGGCAAGATAGCCAAAAATCACGAAGATTGGTCCATACCTGAACCACCTCCACCACCAAAGAAGCGTGGAATGCTCGTCTTGAACCTCGAAGATATGCAAGAAGCCAAGAAGTCTATCAAAGAGAGAGGTATTAAAGCTGAAGATGTGAAGAATCTACCTCCTATTGAAAAACTTTGTGAGCCTACTACTCACCCTCCTATGGTAGAGGTACACCCTCTTTTAGATTTCAATGCAAGTGACATCCCTCATGGTAAGCCTCCTGATCAATGTTTAGATGAGCTTGATAACTTTATATGAAGCAAAATCACTTTAATGAAAGGATTCAAAGTCAGTTGCATGATAATACCCTTGCTATAAAAAGTTTGCTAGATGTTTTAGGTAGAACTGTCAACGATGTTAAAGGTCTTGTGAAGCATTTTCATATGGTTCAAGATCAGCTTGAACAAATTTGCAATGTGCAAAAAGATTTGCTTGCTAACAATGCCAAACAAGATATGTAGGCCTACGGGATTAAAACCTGATGTGGCACCCACAATCAAGATCATCTTTGTCCAGAGGGACATCCTAAGAGGATCGAGCAAGATTCTCAAATGCAGGATGAAGACATTGTCACCTCCCCTAAGAATAATAAGAAGAAGAAGAATAAGAAGAAACACAAAGAAGCTGACAATTCAAATGATCCCACAATTGATGAAGATCCCACTGTTGATCCTAATAGTATATCTACTTCCGATGCTGAAACTGAAGACGGTGCTTAGCCTTGTAAAGATAAAGAGAAGAATGATCCTCCTGAAGTACGAGAAGAAGAAGCACTGATACGTCCCAAACGTATCTATAATTTCTGCTTGCTCCATGCATGTTTTGTGTGACTTTGCCATGATTTGCTTGAACTTTCATACACTTTTGAGCATATTTGGACTAATCTATTAACCCAGTGCATCCAGCTGCCAGTTGCTGTTTTCTGTTGTTTTTGTATTTCAGGTTTTTCGGCCATTAAAAGTGCTCCAAAAATTCCGGAAAAATCAGATAAAAAATCAGCGACACAGAAGCTTCCAGAAACACCAAAGAAGGGAAGGGGGGCCACCACAGGGACTACAAAAGGGTCCCTGGTGCGGCCCCACCCTAGGTCGCGCCAGGGAGCCTCCTGGCTGCCCTGCGGCCCCTCTCGGTGCCCTCCGTAACGGAAACCCTTGGGAGAAACTCCTTTTTCACGATCTCTCCTCTGTACCGCCGCCGCCACCGTTTCTAGATCGGGGCTGCCTGGAGAAGCTCCTCCGACGCCTTGCCGGGAGAAGCTACCCCCTCCGGGAGACCATCCATAGCCATGGACGCCTCCCATACGTACCGTGAGTAGTTTTCCTTGGACTATGGGTTCGTGACCAGTAGCTATGTGATCTATCTCTCCCCTCTTTGTGCCTCCACTTTCAAGACCTCGTGAGCTGCCTCACATGATCGAGGCACCTTTGTAATTTTCTGCCGTTGCTATGCTGAGTTTGTTGGGATCTGATGGATTATGAGACTATGTTCAGATTGTGATGAGTAATATATTTGGTTCTTCTAATATATTTGGTTCTTCTCTTTTATATTTTGTTCTTGAGTAAATTCTTGCATGTTCTCCGTTGCCGTATTTTACTTTGGCCAAGTGATTTGTTGCAACTCCAAGAGGGAGCGTTATGCTTGATTGTGGGTTCATCCCCTTGATGTCTAGCTTGAGTGACAGAAACATGAGACTAGGGGATGTGCTGTTGCCACCAGGGATAAAACAACGGTGCTTGTATCCGCGGATCCAAGGATTGTTTACTTTACGCAAAGTTCTTTTAATGCAGTTGTCTGTTGCTTTGGATTTACACTTTGGGTGGGATTCACAACTTAATACCAGCGAGATGTTCTGGATAGATATCTCAAGGTGGATGATTCGTAGTAGATGCAGATGGATTTCGGTCTATTTACCTTGGCGTACTGCCCATTGCTTTTGAGCCCTTCCTTTCTTTGCAACATAGTTAGCATTGCGGTGCCTTCATAATGCTGTCAATTGCCCAATTGTGATTTGTTTACCTCGCTAGCACTTTTATCATCTTTTGGGAGAGAGACATCACTAGTGAAAATCACGGGACCCCGGTCCATTTTCATATCACTGTTTACATCCTTAGTTTACTTTCCAGTTGCTATCACTATCATTATCTTTTGCATTAATCCTTTGTAAACAGCAAGGCCGGAGGAATTGACAACTCCTATGTACTCGTTGGGAGCAAAGTTATCTGTATCTGTGTGCAGGTCCAGGTGAAGTTAGCAACCCTCGGTTGTGAACGGCGCCATTGTTCACTTTACCACCTTCTTGTATCTCTGCGAGTCCTACTGGTTCGATAGTCAACCTTAGCATCTTCGCTAAGGGAAATTTGCTGCTACGCTACATCTCACCTTCCACTTGGGGTAACCAACGAGGAGTGAGAACTATCCTCACCGTATCAAGCACCCGATAAACGCAAGAGATATACTAGAGAAGACTTTATTGCAACGAAGCATGGGAAGGAAATAGAACCATGGGTACAAAAACCAATGCCCTTTCCAAGTAAGTCTCTCAAAACTACAAAAGAAGAGCACTATAATAAATTTTATGAATGGATGAAACATCTTTTTCTTCAAATTCCTTTGACTGATGCTATTAAGTTGCCTACGTACTCGAGGTATATGAAAGATATTGTGACTAATAAAAGAAAAGTTCCTAATGAGGCAATATCTACTATGCTTGCTAACTACTCTTTCAATGGCAAGATTCCTAAAAAAATTGGTGATCCAGGTATACCCACCATTCCTTGCTCCATAAAGAATAATTATGTTAGAACTTCTTTATGTGGTCTTGGTGCAGGAGTGAGTGTTATGCCTTTCTCTCTTTACAAAATACTTAGCTTGGATAAATAATCCCCACAGATATCTCTCTTCAAATGGTTGACAAGTCAACAACCATTCCCATCGGTATTTGTGAGGATGTACCTGTTGAAGTTGCTAATTGTTTGATTCTTACTGATTTTGTTGTGCTTGACATGCTCGTGGATGGGAGCATGTCTATTATTCTTGGTAGACCTTTTCTTAACACTGCAGGTGCTATTATTGATTGCAACAAAGGAAAGGTCACTTTCAATGTTAATGATAAAGAACACACGGTTTATTTTCCAAAGAAGATCGATAAAAGGCATGGCCTTAACTCCATTGAGAATATTGAGACCGTGAAGATTGGTGATTGGGATTGTCCTCTACATGTGCACCACAAATACAAAACAATCATGGTAGGGACAATATCCCTCCAAATAAAGGTACCATGAATGCCTTATAAGAAGTGTAACTTTTTGCTCCACATATCACTTGTTTAGTAGTAAGACTTGATCAACCTTGCTAATAAACAAGTTTTATATGAGTAAAAAGGGGATATTATTATATTTGAATTTATTTTAGCTTTCATCTATCCTACTTTACCAAAGTTTATGCTTTTGAAACTTCATGTGCTTAACCACTGTTTCGAGCCTTCCAGAAGTTTTTGCAGTTTTCGCTACCTCGGAAATTTTTCAAAAATGAAGTTGTCAGAAAAATTCCAGAAAAATTATATTAATTTTTTTTCACAAAAGAAGAAGCACAGGGGCACCTGGGGCTGACCAGGGGGGTACCCCTGGTCCAGACGGCCAAGTGGCGCGGCCTGGCCCCTGGCCGCGCCACCAGGGTGCCAGGGCCCACCAGACCCCCTTTTCAGGTGTGCCTTCTTCCACTCTCTCTCTCTCTGTCTCTCACCCAAAAACTCGAGTTTTGCTGTTGGAACCCGAGTTTTTGCTTTTCTTTTAGTCGAATTTTGATCTCTCTATTCATCCCATCATTTGAGTTGAGATTTTGAGCATTTGCTCCCTGGTATGTGACTCCTCCACCCCTCCAATTAGAATTTTTAATGGTGGTCACATTTATGAGTATTTAGAAGTTTTCGGTGTTGTTCATATGAGCTTGCATGCATGTTTAGAAATTTATGTTTGAAGTTTTTATGCAAGTTTAAGCCTTGGGGAAGTGAGTAGCGTAGTTTGCTTCAAATCATTTTGCTTAAATATTCGTTTTTGTAACTTGTCAAGAAAATTCAGAAATGAGTTTATTTGGAAAGGCTAAGGGATAGCTTGAGAAGAAGAGGCCCGAGCCTACTGATAGAGTAACTAGAGCTGCAACTTCATCCTCTTCTTCGAGGATGAGTTACAGTGATGATATTGTGCCACCGAAATTTCTCTACGAGACAGACATGGCACATGCCATCACGTACCCGTGTTCGGACTTTCTTACGGCAACATGTATTAAGGATGAATTTGATAACCTTTGTGCAGCTGCAAGTTTGACACACCTTGTGACACATCAAGTGCTACAGTATTCAAAACTCACATATTATTTTGTCAATTGGTTTAAGTATAATGATAAAACTGGTATGGTTGAATTTAGAATTTATGAGAAAGTTATTATCATCCGATTGGCAGAGTTTTGTGATATTTTAGGTGTGCGGAATGTTGGTAAGACCAAGATACCTACTCACCCCACCCGAGTTGAAGTCCCTATTCACTTCCCTTTGCAGCAAGGATCCGAAGGATGTTCACCGGGGGAATATTTCCAGCATTTTGTTTCCTCACATCAGTTATTTCGCGTATTATATTTCTTGAGGAGTATTGGCTCGTGACAACACGAGCAATATTTCAGGCCCAAATATTGCTATCTTGGCAGCCGCCCTCTTAGGAGATAGCTAGTATAATATTGGTGCTTTGATTGCTCGCCGCCTTGTCGCGAACAACGACAAAGGACCTCACTTTGGTGGAATTTACGCCACACTTATTCTTGAGCGGCTCGAACTCACTGCACGTGATGATGATGCGCCTTATCCATTCTTACGCTTTGATCTTGCTGCTATGAAGAGGCATGAGTTTGTTACTAGGACTTCCGAGTTTTGTAACCTTGTTTACGTTATGAGATTTGGCGAGACTACCACTCACGAGATCCGTCTACCTGCACCACTTTTGTTTAATTATACTAGCAGGAACGGATGGTCTTTCACCGCGGTCGAGCTGGATGAGTTTGTTGTCCAGCAGCAGTTCCACAACCCCATGGAGGTGGTTTCTCTCGAGGAGGAGGAGCCGGAGATTACACACCCCCAGGAGGAGCCTGTTGCCCAGTGGGGTGAGGGACTTTCTTCTTGGGGTGGGGAGCTGTAAGAGCAAAGTTATACCCCCATGAGTTATGGATATTGTTGGGCAAAATAGTAGAGGAACTAACAAGTTTTCTAGTGTAAAACAGATGGTTAGGTTCCTGAAGTTATAGGTTGGTGATAAAGCTTCAACGAAGATTTACATACTTACCGAAGCATATCCTCTGGAGTGAAGCTCATCTCGGATGTCGACCCCTAAAAAGATAAGGAATCCTGAAGCACGTCTCATCGAAGGAGATGACCAAGATGGCGCAAGACTTAGTAGTTTTTGCGTAGTTATTTTTCACTTCTTTGAGTCGTAAGAAAAAACGTACTATCAAGAGGGGTTTAGTAAATGTACTCCGAAGGTTTTGGTGAAAAGACTCAGATCGAATCCAAACCAGTGAGAAGCCAGAGTTGAGAAATCTCATGTGCACTAGGTAATGCTTCACCAGCGAAGACTTCGTTCTTTCGGCTCCTGAATCAGAACCAAGTCCGTGAGTCAGCTTTACTTGGACCGCAAGTAAAGTTGCGCTTTGATTGGAAATATGACCGTTGCGGACAGGTGTCAAGCTGTCACATCGGGTCACTTCAGTCATTTCGCACCTAGGGATTGCAACCTATAAATACGCCACCCCCGCCCTCATTGGGCGGTGGCTGCTCCAAGAATATTTCCTGACAGTGAAGAGAGAGAGCAACCCCACCGAAGAAAACCACAAACCCATTCCACAGAAGCATAAGTCCTATTGATCTGAGTTGATTCATTATGACTTAGGAAGAAGTTTGCTAGCCTTTTTATCTTGGAGAACTGTAATTCTCCTAGACGGTTAGAGAGTTGTTCTTCAGAGAGCGAAGAGTTATTGTCGCCTCGAACTCCAGTTTGTCAAAGGTTTCGGTGATTTCCTCAATAATCAACCACGAGTGAAGAACTGACCAAGCTCAAGGAGATTGGTGCAGTGGAGATACGGACGGAGAGAGGTTAGCTCCTGTGTTCAATCACAAGTCCCTCCAACCAGACGTAGCACTTTGCAGAGTGTGAACTGGTCGAACAAACTTCGCCGAGTCAAGAGTTTGTTTTACTTTACGCACTTACATTCAATTTATCAATTGCTTCAGTGATTTTCTTCAATTCAATTGATTCGATGCTCTTGGTTCGCTATGTTATGCTTCAATCCAGTTCTGCTTCAATGTTTACCTTTCTGTTGAATTTGTTCTGCTGCCAAGTTATGCTTCACTTCATAGTTCATGCAAAAATTTGAAGTGATCATTCACCCCCTCCCCCTCTGATCACATACATCGACTTTCAGGAGCCTTCTTCTTCGGAGGACAGCAGGAAGTCCGTCTACGCACCCGAGACCTCATACGACGGATGGACGTACCAATACTATCCCGGAGCCGGAGGAAGCACCTGGGGGCCGTAGTAGCCGATCCCGACTTAGGCCAAAAGCCTAAGCTTGGGGGTGTATGTGCCTTCTCCCCTTCCATTGTATTATCCATTTGTGTTCGCCTTAATCTTTTTGAAGTTTTTTCCCGTTCTTTTTTTGTTCTATCTTAAATTGCAAAAACGACAAAAAGAATTATCCTTTCTTTTGCTTTCGATTAATCTTTAGAAAATACAAAAAAAATTCCTTTCTCTCTTTAGTTTGCTTTGCTTGCAGAGTTCAGCTCACGTCCATGGTTGCATTTGCACTTGATTATATCTTTTCCACATTCGATTGTGCAAGCGACGAGGCAATAATGACGAAGATCAACAGAAAGGATGCAACAAGGAAAGCCGATATGAACTATTTTTGTTTCTACTTTTGTACATATGCTTGTACTTATGATCTAGAAACCAGATTGTAGCGACATAGTGCTATGTTTACAATGCTTTCCCCGTAGTTCATGCTTTCTTGTGACTAGTCTCAAATAACTGGAGTGCATAATGTGTTATTGAAATGATTTGCATGCATTGCACTGTTCATGACTTGGCATATTGAAGGTGTATTTCCCTTCGGAGAATTTTTGGATTGACTTGGCACATGCTTACACATGTTTATGACTGAAAGTCTCTGAAGCTTTGATGATCTTTTTCTTTCAGAATGGGTATATCACTTTCATGCCCGATTCAATGTTGCTTTGTCGCTCTTCATGATTATGACCGTTATTGCTCTCTAGTTGGTCGGTTCCCCGTCTTTCACTAGCCTTCGCCCTTACTAAGGGGAATTCTTCTTGTGCATAAAAAATCCTTGAAACCAGTTGCGCCATCTGAGTCCACTAGACCTTCCTATATATGGTATTTACTGGCCATCCTAACGAAGACTTTCTTGTACCATCTCAAAATTATTCAAATGCACTTCTCTTTTTGTATCTGTACAAGCTCATGGAGCGTTAGAAGGAATCACTATCTTCCATGCTAAAAATGTTTTACTCCTTGCCAAAGTTTATTCTAGTCAAATTTATGAGGCACAGGCCGGTCTGGAGAATGTCCAGTTCTCACTTATTTTACATTTTTTATAAAAGTTTGCACTTGCCCTCCATACTTGATGATGGAATGAAATGGAACTAAATGTTGGCCACTAACTGCTAATGATAGGTGGAAGGAGACTCACAATATTCTCTTCCATACTTGAGGCAAGATAAAAGGCACCACGCAATTGCTGGTCATGGACCATTTATGATAGATGGAAAGGGAACACAAGTGTAGGCATAATACAAAAGAATGGGAAGCGACATTAATGTGGTTGGTATGGAAGATATTGAGAACCTTTACCGTTACCGTTGACTGGAAAGTTACACTCTCAAAAACGTTTTATCTCTGTTTTCAAAACCACGAGCTCTGGTACTTGTTTAGTCTTTGCTTCCAGCCACGGGTTTTCAACCTTGCCATGAAATGCCACGGTTCGAGAGTCTCCACTTCTTTCTTCAAAGCACCAACTATTGAGAGCATAATTGTCATTCTAAGATTAATGTGCATTGTCCCAAAGTACCACATTATCTTCAGCATGTTTGTGATATCACTCATTCTGAAATATTTAGTTCAAGTCTCCTCTAAAACTCCAAAGGAGCTTCTGCATTTATGTTTTGCTTCACTCATGGAGGCTAGCCAGCTACCACTCTAGTATGTTCAAGTCTTGTGCGTTGTAATATTGTTTTGATTTTCAGTAGCATATTATTCATTCGTGGTTGTTTGAGACTTTTCACATGAAAGAAGGATTGCTTCATGCATTGTCTTTGTAGCATTGTGCCAACACTTGCCAGTCTTGTTCGTAGTACATGCTTATATACATCTAATGAAGAAAAAGTAGATTGCCAAAGTTTTCTTTGTTGTGTCCAGTTTGTTGAGATGAATTTCTTGAGGACAAGCAATATGCTAAGCTTGGGGAAGTTGATACGTCTCAAACGTATCGACTTTTCCAAACACTTTTGCTATTGTTTTGACCTCATTCTTGCCTGATTTGAATGAAATTAACGCGGACTGGCGCTGTTTTCAGCAGAGTTTCTTGTATGGTTTTCTTGTGTGCAGGAAAATGGATTTTTAGTTGTCCCAGAAAATTCCCATAAAAATACAAAAAATCCACGCACCCGGAGGAACCTACTGTCATAACGGGGGCCAGATGGGGCTGCCCCAGCCCCAGGCGGACAGGTGGCACGGACAGGCCCCTAGCCGGGCCAGGGGGCGCATGGGTGGGTCCCACCCCCTCTGGTGCCCTACCTGGACTCCTATTTTTTCCCTAGTTGAGGAAATCCCAGAACAGAAGTCACTTTTCCAATTCTCGTCGCGGAGCCGCCGCCACCCTCTGTTCTTCTCCGGGAGAGCTAATTTGGAGGCTGTGTTGGCCTCCAATGAGGGAGAATCATCGCCATCGTCAACACATTTGCCACTCCATCATCCCTCCATGACCTAACCTTTCATGTGTGAGTAATTCCATGCTGTAGGCAAAGGGGATGGTAGAGATTGGATGAGTTAGATCATGTAATTGTTAATCAGATTGTTGGGGGCACGTTGCCTATCATCTACTATGGTGTTTATCATATTGGCTACAACTTGTTGTTCTTATTGCTTGTCACTTTGGGCCCGAGTGCCATGATTTCAGATTTTAACCCTATGTGTTCGCATGAATATATTTGTGTTCTTGATCCTATCTATGAGTTGTATGCACCTATTATAGTCCGGAACCCGCGATCCCAATGGTGACAGCTTGGGACACCAAAGGGGATGGACTATAATTTGAGGATTTCGTGTATCCATTTATTTTTAATATTTTGTTCCGGTGCTCTTTGACAAGAGCACCTTAATCTCCATAAGTTTGTTATGGCCCCGTTTGTAGCGGGGTGATAGGACAAAAGATGTTGTGCAAGTTCTTATTGCAAGCACGTACAACTACCTTTGGGATACATGTCTAATGTTTGATATATGCCTAGATGATCATTACTTTTCTGTGTGCCTTGCCCCAAGTAAAATAAAATATGTATCTCATCCATGCAGCGCCCAACCATCCGTCCCCTTAGCCTACTGTGTTTTAATTCTGCTGGTTACAAGTTACTTTACTTTTATCGTTCTTACTTTCGTTGCTTTACCGCCACTATTTCTGTTGCCACCATCACTTCAACATCACCATTACCACTAATATCTCGTTGCCAAGCAAGTATCTTTCAGGTGTGGTTGATTTGACAACTCAACTTTCAAAGCTTATAAATGTTCTTTGGATCCCCTTGTGTCGAATCAATAAATTGGGTTATCTTACCCGCGAAGACTATCGCGATCCCCTACACTTGTGGGTCATCTCTGCTCCGTGTACTACTTGTAACACCATCAGTGTCATGTAACAGTAAACTCTTTTGTTCATGATCATTACTATTGCTAATCATGCATTGATCATTTAAAAATCCCCTTTGATTGATATTAAAAATATTGTTCCAAATGAAACTTTGTCCAAAATTGGTGCAACCAATTTTGTAAAATGCCTAAAAACCAGTGGACCATGATAAACCAACATTGGGAATTTATTAAGTCATAAAAAAATCAAACAATTCCAAACATCAGAGAAAAGTCTATTTTAATGAGTTGTAGCTCAAAAACAAATATTAAATGAATTTATAAAACCCCCAAACTTTTTATGGCACTCTAGTAATGTGCAATACAAATTATGGAACAACTTTCATGTTTTACAAAAATGGCAAAGCTAATAAAATAAATACAAGCAAAACGAATAAATAAAAGAATACAAAAAAGGGAAAACCTAAACTACGCACTGGGCAACAGGCCCACCCCTCCCCTCCACTCGGCCTGGCCCAGCTCCCTCCCACTTCATCTCCCTCCTGTTCACACGGGTTTCGTGGCGGGCATCCCCCCGCCAGGCCGCGGCCTCGCCGCCGTGGCAGACATCCGCTGGCTGCCGGCGGAGCTTAAGACCCCGAGCCCCCCCCCCCCCCCGAGCCATCCCCTGGAACCCTAGAAGCCCCCTCGCGCCGCCGTTTCCCCCTCCCTCTCCCGTGCTCCTCCCTGAGCCCGCCGGGCGTCCGCCGTGGGCACGCCGCCATCTCCCTCGTAGCCAAAGGCCAAGTCAGGCCACTCCGTCGTGTCCCCCAACTCCGCCGCGATCCGCTGGGTCATCCTCGCCCTCGATCCGAAGCCGGCGGCCACTGCATTGCAGGAATCGAAGCCGCTTCTCCCTCCACGGCGGCGCACCTCGACGCCGATTGCCGCCTCCACGCTCTTCCTCCGGCCTGCTCGAGCTCGGCAACACCACCCCTGTGAGCATGCGCATCTCCCCGACCCCTCCTCGTGCGTCCTCGCGTTTTGTAGCCACCTTGCCGGCGAAGACGTGCCCCCGCCGCCGCCATGATTGGTCGTGAGCTCGCACTGGAAAACCCCAGCTCACGTCCTTAGCACGAACGGATGCGGCTCGTTGCCTTGCGCGTGAAGGATCAAATGACACCCGATTTGGTGCTCCATAGAGGAAGGACGGCCGCCGCCGGCCTCACTGGTCCTCGCCGGCGTGCCCCGGGTAGCTCGGCCATGGGGTTAGCCCACTGATATGTGAGGCAGGCTGTATTAGCCACTAACCCCCTGGCTAACCCCCCCCTAATTAAAAATGTTAGATTAATAAAAAGGGACCCTAATAAAAAACCCATGTCTCACTTACATGTGGACCCAACCCTTTGATTAAGTCACTGGTTAAACTACTGTTAATTAAATCAATGTTAGTATGACACCTGAGCCCACCCGGGTTATTAGTTTAATAAAACTGCAATTTATAAAATGAGTCAATGACATGTGGGACCCCACTATCATTTAATTGATAAAATTGATTTATTAAAAATGTGGGGCTGACCAGTGGGTCCCACTGGTCAGGTTTGACCAGTCAACTACTTTTGGATAATGTTAGAATTATTAATAAAAGAAAATCCAGAAAATCTATTAAATTGACTTAACTTTGAAATTTAATATCTTTTAAAGCATAAGTCAGATTCAAAAACTTTATACATGAAAATTGATCATAAAAATACAACGAATACGGATACGCTACCCGTACACTACCCCATCTAGAATACCAAACCCGAGACTTTCCCCCTCCGGATCGTCTGTCCGGTAATCACCCGGAGCCGGTAAAATTGCTGGTTGAATTCCCGTTTCGTCTGCAACGTGTAGCACTACGTTAGTTCACCTCTAGCTAAACGTTTGCCATGCCTTGTATTTGTATTTCTATTATTGTCGTGTATTTATTGTTTCTTCCCCCTCTCTTATTGTCCGGTAGTCTCGACGTCCGCTGCCGATGCCCTTTTCAGGAAAGCAGAGCCATTTTATTCACCAGATATCGCCTATCTTTCCGTACATTTCTTGTACTAGGCATTACTGCTGCTATGTTGCTTACCTATTCAACTACATAACCTGCCATTGTCGCCCCTTGATGTACCTTCATTTATCCAATGCTGCCTATTAATTATATATATTATAATCACCAGTTAGCCCTGCACCATGTTAGTCTACTAGGATTAGATAGCGGGACCTGATCGCTCTGGGAGTGAATGAGGGTATAAATTATATAACTGCAACAGGTACGGTATAGAGAAGACGCCCAAGGGAACCTACAAAGGTGAGACTCTCCGAGTCGCTTCAAGTTTGACTGACGAGTGGATGGACATGTATTTCACTCTTGTCGCTGGCTCAGTAGCGTAGCATCAACGGGATGATACGAGGATATTCCTCTTTAGTTCATTCCGTTGATGTCTCAGTTGAACCTCTTCAAGTGTACCATCAAGGGTGATACCTCCTAGTTGCATTTGATGGTAGGCACTCGAATCAACTTGTGTACTTAAAGGTAAGTAGTCGGATGACCCAACGGTGCCCGCGAGAGGTACTGTATCTGATGAGGATATCCCTACTACCAACACATCTACAATTTGTCACGAAGGACAAGTTGATTAAACGAAGAAGAAGGATGATGAAATCAGAATTGGGCCTATTACAAGAGCTCGTGCAAAGTTGATAGAACAACGGGTGAACTCTCTCTTAATAGATTCTGATATGTTATGTAATGAGAACTTTATACTGCTTAAATCTTTGTATGTTTGCATAATAAGGTATCATGATGAAGATAAGGATCCAGAAGGAGGAGAAGATGAAAGAAGCTCCAACTTTTAGACGTGCGACCCATTTCGTACGTCCGACATTGGAGGCCAGGAGCTACGACGCCTCCATGACCTCAAGTTATAAAAGGGTTTCTATTTTCGACGGACATCCGACGGGCTTCGGACGTCCGACACGATGTACTTCCGACATGGAACAGACGTCCGACATAAAGACCTTCGCGACGACCCCCGAGTACAGAACCGATGTCAAAACAGCCGGAAGTCCGACCCGATTCGGACGTCCAAAACTCATCGGACGTCCGACCTGCCTGCGCGCAGATCTGAAAGGATGCGGCCTTGTATCCGAGTTTGACACCCCCTAGCTTATAAATACCGGACCCCTGCGAGTATTAGGGTTAGACCACGTTTAGATAAACCCTAGTTCTTGAGAATAGCTACAAGCTTTCATCTTGAATCATATACTTCAATTCGTATCGATATGAAGTGTTGCTACTGCATGTTTTGTGTGATCTGTTGTTCCACTGGGAATTAGTAGATTGCAAATTACCGTCTCGTGGTCGACGACTACGTTGCGCAAGTGTGTGAAGTTGTGAATATCCAAAGGGTAGAGAGTTGTCGCATTGGCAACAGGTATCTAGTGAGGAGAGTTCATCGTCTACATACAAGTTATATATCATCGTCCTCATATTCACCGTACACTTACTGAGAAGACCGGGCCACCCCATATCATCTTGGTATCAGATTTCCAGTGTTTCCTCGGTAAGCATCCACAAAATCCATCCTTTAGATTGATTTTGTTTTCGTCCTATCCAGAAAAATCCATACAACAATATTAGGGTTTCTAGTTTTGCCATAACTTAGATTGCATCAGAGTCATTATTTTAGTTTGCTGTTCATTGTGTTCTTCTCGAAAATTTCCATGCAATTACTGTAGCACTGATGTAGCAATTTTCTTCAAGTTTGGAATAGTGTAAAAAAATCAAAAAAAAAGAGAAAAAGAGAAAAGATTCAAAAAAAAGTTATCAAAGCGTGCAAAGAGATATACAAGTGATAGAAAGGACATATCATAGTGGTGATCTTTTGAGAGGCCTGTCTTCTTTTGTCTCCACTGTGTGAGTTTTTCCTTGGGTTTGTATCACACGATCAGCACTAGGACTTGACTTCGGCGTAGTTAGGGTGCCATACCTTTAGCTCCACCACATATATCCTGCTTTGTCGTGTGTTCACTCTTTTACTCGGGTATTCACTTCATCACATCCGTTCACTAGTCCTCCATCCGAACGGGTACGCATTACTATTCACTTTGGAACGGTAAGATTCACCTTTTCTTGTCAGTTTTGAGTGAGTTATGAGTTCCCACCAAAAGATTTTGATTTATTGCACTAACCTACTAATCATATCTCAAAGTGGTTTTGATGTGATGCAGAAACAGGACAAGGATGCGCCAGTTACATGGGAGGCATATGAAGGTCTCCGTGATCACTTGACTGGGATGATTACTAAATCCGCTAATGCGATTGGTACAAATGTTCAAGCGGTTCAACTGAAAGTGGACGCGACTGAAGCTGTAGTCACCACTATGCAACAACAACTTGCTGCTATACAACAGAGCCTACAACAAATTACAACATCTGTCATTGGCATACAAGCAGCTATTTTACAACGTCAACCTGACGCTCAGGAAGATGATGGTAGTGTCCATGGCGACAATGCTGATTTGATGGGCAATCAGGGTCGTGGGCGTGGTGCTCAAGGGCCGCCAACCTCCACTTGGCTTTGGTGTGCGCCATCTACCCATTCAGGAAGAAGATGTCTTGAGCAAGCCCAAGTTTAACATCCCCAAATGTGAAGGTTCCACGGATGTGGAAGAGTACCTCACATGGGAGCTTAAGATGGAAAAATTATGGCGTTTGCATGATTATTCGGAGGACAAGAAGATCAAGATTGCTTCTTCCGAGTTTGACGGTTATGTTGTGCGTTGGTGGGAGAGTGTGTTGACCGACATACAAGAAACCGATGGGCAGCCTATTCGTACATGGCGTGACATGAAGGCGACCATGAAAGCTTGGTTTGTCCCCACTAATTACTTATGGTCAGTTTTTGATAAATTGCAACAATTGAAGCAAGGTACTATGTCCGTTGATGCATACAATATGAATATGGAGATGTTGCTACAACGTGCACGAGTTCGTGAAGAGGTTGAGATGACGATGCAATGTTTTCTCCATGGGCTGAAATTTAACATCAAGAGTATTGTGCGGCATCACCAATACTATAATATGAATGATCTATTGCATCTTGCAAGGGAGGCTGAATCACAGCTTGCAGAAGAGGCACAACTGAAGGCCAAATACACATCATCTAGCAGATTTTCTCCAAGGACACCTTCTGCCGCGCCTATGGAGAACTATGTTGCCAATAATCGGGCTTCTTCTTCATTTTCCAAGCCAGCCTCAATGGTTCTATGGCCAAGAAGCCAGCTGCTCCTGCCACTAGTGCAGGCTCCAACATGTCTACAGCTCGCAATCGCGAGATGACTTGTCACTCTTGCGGTAATCCGGGTCACTTTAAGAGAGATTGCCCGAACCGAAAGGTCATGTTCATTAACGAAGAAACCGGCGAGTATGAAACCGGTGATGATGAAGACCCTGATGCATACAATGACGAGGGATACAATAGTGAAGAAGGCATGGATGCTTTTCCATCGCATGCTCCTACCATTGTTGTGTCACAGCGTGCTCTTACTGTGCAGCCCAAATCTGAGTCTCAGCGCTGCAATTTGTTCCAAACCAAAGCATTAGTTGGCCCCAATAAAGCTTGCAAAGTGATCATTGATGGAGGTAGCTGCCGCAACCTCGCAGGCAAGGAGTTATGTGCCAAGCTAAATCTGAAATACTTACCTCACCTGAATCCTTATTATGTCCAATGGTTGAGTGATAGTGGTGAGATGAAGGTGAATCACATGGTGCGCGTAAATTTTGAGATAGGCCCATACGAGGATTCCATCGATTTTGATGTGGTGCCTATGACAGTTTGCCATCTCTTATTGGGTCGGCCGTGGTTATATGATCGCCATGTGCAACACAATGGCCGAGCCAATACATATCATTTCGAGTTCAAGGACAAGAAAGTTAATCTCCATCCTATGTCACCACATCAAATTGTGAATGAGTCTCGTCAGAAGGTAGAGGTGAATTTAGAACCAACATGAGAGAACATTGTAATAGTTGTGAGTGATAATATAACGAAAAGTGCGAGAGAGACTAGTTTGCTTACATTAGCCACCAAAGAAGACATGAGAGAATTTAGTGAGGATCCTACAGCCATGCCACTTGTGCTTATGTACAAAGGCGAGGTATTGCTTTATAATGATAATCATCCTCTTTCTTCTAGTGTGTCTACTGTTTTGCAGGATTATGATGATGTGTTTCCGGCGGAGGTTCCAGCGGGATTACCACCCTTGCGTAGTATTGAGCACCAAATTGATCTTATTCCGGGAGCTACACTTCCCAACCGGGCACCATACAGGACCAATACCCAAGAGACAAAGGAAATTCAGCACCAAGTACAAGCGCTTCTGGATAAAGGGTATATTCGTGTCAGTCTTAGCCCTTGTGTTGTTCCTGTTATTTTGGTTCCTAAGAAAGATGGTACATGGCCTATGTGCGTAGATTGTAGAGCTATAAATAATATCACTATTCGATATCGCCATCCTATTCCACGTTTAGAGGATATGCTTGATGAATTGAGTGGTGCTGCTATTTTCTCTAAAATTGATTTGCGTAGTGGATACCATCAAATTCGGATGAAAGAAGGGGATGAATGGAAAACTGCTTTCAAAAATAAATTCGGGTTATATGAGTGGTTAGTTATTCCTTTTTGTCTTACTAATGCTCCTAGTACTTTCATGAGATTAATGAACCATGTTTTGCGAGAGTTTATTCGACGTTTTGTGGTTGTATATTTTGATGATATACTTATTTACAGCCGCACTAAATTTGAACATGTTGATCATATTAGACAAGTTTTGCAAGTGTTGTGTGATGCTAAATTATATGCTAATCTTGAGAAGTGCACATTTGCAAAAGATAAGGTCATATTTTTAGGATACGTTGTATCTAAGCATGGGGTAGAAGTAGATTCTTCTAAAATTGAAGCAATTCAAAATTGGCCTACTCCCATGAATGTTAGTCAAGTACGAAGTTTTCACGGCTTAGCTGGTTTTTATCGATGTTTTGTGAAAGACTTTAGTACTATTTCTGCACCTTTGAATGAATTGACTAAGAAAGGAGTGCCTTTTGTTTGGGGCGCTGCCCAAGATCTTGCTTTTGATGAGTTAAAACGTTTGCTTACTTCTGCACCATTACTTGCACTACCAGAGTTTGCTAAACAATTTGAGATTGAATGTGATGCTAGTTGCATAGGAATTGGTGGTGTGCTGATGCAGGAAGGTAGACCTATTGCTTATTTTAGTGAGAAACTTTCTGGTGCTAGTTTGAATTATCATGTTTATGATAAAGAATTGTATGCGCTTGTTAGAGTTCTTGAGGTTTGGCAACATTATTTGTGGCCAAAATAATTTATCATACATTCTGATCATGAAGCTTTGAAATATCTGAAAGCTCAAACTAATTTGGATAGACGCCTAGCTAAGTGGGTTGAGTTCATTGAGTCTTTTCCCTACATCATCAAATATAAGAAAGGGAAAGATAATGTTGTTGTTGTTGATGCTCTCTCTAGGAAGAACATGTTATTGACACATCTTGCTGTTAAAATTCCTGTATTAGAGAGTTTGTGTGATTTATATGCCACTGATCATGATTTTGCTGAACCATATCGTTTGTGTTTTCTTCGAACAACATGGGATAAATTTCGCATCCATGATAGATTTTTGTTTCGAGCTAACAAACTTTCTGTTCCAGAATCTTCTGTGCGTTTGCTATTGTTGCAGGAATCACATGCAGGAGGATTGATGGGTCACTTTGGGCGTGAGAAGACACTACTCATGCTTGCTGATAATTTTTATTGGCCCAAGATGAGGCGTGATGTGGACAGGTTTGTTCGGCGCTGCATTGTATGCAATACATCCAATTCCAAGCTGAAGCCTCACGATTTGTATACTCCACTATCGGCTCCTACCACACCTTGGGAAGATATTAGTATGGATTTTGTGTTAGGATTGCCATGCACTAAACATGGTCATGATAATATATTTGTGGTAGTGGATAGATTTTCTAAGATGGCACATTTTATTGCATGTTGCTAACCTGTTTTTCAGGGAGATTGTATGCTTGCATGGAGTGCCCAAGACAATTGTTTCCGATAAGGATGTGAAGTTTGTGAGCTACTTCTGGAAGACACTTTGGGGAAAGTTGGGGACAAAGTTGATGTTCAGGACTACATGCCATCCTCAAACTGATGGTCAAACGGAGGTGGTCAATAGAACATTGTCACAATTGCTGCGAGCTATGATCAAGAAAAATCTGCGCGAATGGGAGGAGTGTTAGCCACATGTTGAATTTGCTTATAACAGGGCAGTGCACACTACTACTCACCTTTGTCCTTTTGAGGTAGTGGATGGTTTTAAGCCTATTACACCTCTTGATTTGCTGCCTCTTCCATTGCAGGAACGAGTTAATATGGAGGCATCCAAACGAGCAGATTATGTGAAGAAGATCCATGAGAAGACCCGAGAGGCTATTGAAAAGCAAGGCAAGAGCATTGCTGCTGCAAGGAACCAGTCACGGAAGCAGGTCTTATTTCAGCCTGGAGATATGGTTTGGGTGCATTTGCGCAAGGATAGATTTCCAAGGATGAGGGATTCCAAGTTGAAGCCATGTGGTGCTGGTCCTTACAAGGTGTTAGCCAAGATCAATGACAATGCCTACTTGATTGATATTCCCATTGCTGAGTTTGGTGGCGCTAGCAACAGGTTCAATGTTACTGATTTATCACCATATATGGGAGATGACCTTCGAGCGTCGAGGTCGACGCCTTTTGAAGGGGGGGAGATGATGAGGACAGGACATCCCTACTACCAACACATCTCCAGTTTGTCATGAAGGACAAGTTGATTCAACAAAGAAGAAGGATGATGAAATCAGAATTGGACCTATTACAAGAGCTCGTGCAGAGTTGATAGAACAACAGGTGAACTCGCTCTTAATAGATTCTGATACGCTATGTAATGAAAACTTTATACTGCTTCAATCTTTGTATGTTTGCATAATCAGGTATCATGATGAAGATAGGGATCCACAAGGAGGATAAGATGAAAGAAGCTCGAACTTTCGGACGTCCGACCCATTTCGGACGTCCGACATCGGAGTCCAGGAGCTACGACGCCTCGATGACCTCAAGTTACAGAAGGATTGCTATTTTCGACGGACATCCGACGGGCTTCAGACGTCCGACACGACGGACTTCCGACATGGAACGGACGTCGGACATAAAGACCTTCACGACGACCCACGAGTACAGAACCAATGTCAAAACAGCCGGAAGTCCGACCCGATTCGGACGTCCGACACAACAGACGTCCGAAACTCATCGGACATCCGACCTTCCTGCGCGCAGATCTGAAAGGCTGCGACCTATCCTAGTTTGACACTCCCTAGCTTATAAATACCGGACCCCCTGCGAGTTTTAGGTTTAGACCACGTTTAGATAAACCCTAGTTCTTGAGAATAGCTACAAGCTTTCATCTTGAATCATATACTTCAATTCGTATCGATCTGAAGTGTTGCTACTGCAAGTTTTGTGTGATCCGTTGTTCCACTGGGAATTAGTAGATTGCAAATTACCGTCTCGTGGTCGACGGCTACGTTGCGCAAGTGTGTGAAGTTGTGAATATCCAAAGGGTAGAGAGTTGTCGCATTGGCAACAGGGATCTAGCGAGGAGAGTTCATCAGCTACATACAAGTTATCTATCATCGTCCTCATATTCACCGTACGCTTACTGAGAAGATCGGGCCACCCCATATCAATATCGGGACGGTAGGACAGGCGGATACCATCGTGGGCCTGGTCCTTGCTCGTTGGCCGTGAGATACCAAACCACGAAAGTCGAGCTCCTCCAGGAGCACACGCGAGACAAGGTAAGGAGACGGTTCACCTTGTTGGTAACCGCGTGCTACGATGGGACGACAGGGCAGGCACCGACGTACTGGTGGTCCTGGCTATTGTTCGTTGTCCGTTGTGTTGACTAGTCGGGAAACGATAACGGTTGTCCGCGAGATAATAATAAAACATCTAATGGTTCAGGTGGATGACTTGAGAGGCCGCAAAGGCCTGTACGCACTACCTTCATGTGGGATTACGGTGTGGGCCCTCCGCGTTGTGGTCTCGTTCGAAAGCTCTGAAAGACATCCAGTTCAGTATTGTGGCAGGGACGGATTGCGTTGTGGCGTTGGAATTCACCCTCCTCTCACCGACCCGGAGAGTGAGGGGCGACGGCCCAAGACCCCCTTGCGCTTAAGACTTTAGACCGGTGGGGACCTATTTGATGAGCCTTTGGATGGGCCTCGGCGTGCCGGATAGCCTCGGTGGGGCATTCCCTAAAAAGGTGTACGCCACCCTGGAGATCCGAGCGTGCAGGCTGAACAGTAGTGCACCCCTGCAGGGAGTTTGATCTATACGAATAGTCGGGTCCACGATAAAAGGACACTTTATGTTGAAGCCAGAGCCTACTACTGTTAAACTGTTGGTTTCGGTTTCTCTTCCTCGCATGGGAAGTCGAGGAAGGGATCTCGGAGGCATTTATAATTATTAATTATTACAACTTACTATTATGCAATGTTGCAGCAACTTCTGTTGCATTGCTACTTTATGCTTTATACGAACTGTTGGCTATCATCTTCTTATGCTTCAAGACTCGTCGGAAGATGCTAGTCGTCGATAGGCCTAGCTTCTCGTCCTTATTCTGACTTTCTACCATTCAGTCCACTATATATAGCCTCCCCTTTCCATTTGATACAAATGCATAAATGCTTAGTAGCGGATGTAAGACTCGTGGGTATGCCAGATACTCACCCTTGCTTTAGTTCCCATTTTTTTGCCTAAACCGCTATCGCAGTCGACGTTGGAGCCCAGGAGCATAAGATTCCCGATGCCGACAACCGCAACATGAAGATCCCTGATGCCTTCTACGACATGGAGATCCCCGATGACCAGGAGTAGTTTGGAGGTTCACAGGCAGGAGGCCTCGCCTTTTTGATCTGTTGTTATTTGTGCTAGCCTTCTTAAGGCAAATCATGTGTACCTTGTGTATGTACTCATATACTATTGCTTCCGCTAACTTTATGCTCTCGAGCTGTTGTATTCGAGCCCTCGTGTCCCCTGGCTTGTATTATACAACTTGTATTATTTTATCTGTAGAGTTGTGTTGTGATATCTCACCGTGGCACCCTGATCTCGATCGTGTACCTTGCGTGTATGATTACTATACACGGTTCGCTTTTGGGGGCATCACAAGTTGGTATCAGAGCCGAGTGCATGTAGGTAAGCCTCTTACATGTCCTTGCTCGAAGTCGAGTCTAGGCAAACAAAAACTATTTTACTAACATCATTGTGTGGCTTACGGGCCCACAGCGCAATGATATTAGTATATTTTTCTCCGCACCTTTACTCTGGGACTCTGATCTCTCATATTTTCGTGTTTAATATTTTTCTAACTCTAACTCTAGGTTCTCGTGACTACTTCCTCTTGGAGAGCCGTTCATTCCATATGATCGCTTGCTTCATCTGAAGATTTCAAAGATTACTCTTCGATAAATTCCCGAGAACCTACGTGTTCACCGCCTTGCAATCCCCTGCCACCGGTAAGTCTGTATGGATAATTACATCCACCTCTTGATAGGATGATGCCCTTCACATATTTGGGCTTACCAATGGGCACTACTAAGCCAAAAATTCAAGATCTCATGCCTCTAGTGGATAGAGTTGAGAGGAGGCTCACTGCTAGTTCTGCAATGTTAAACCAGGTGGCTAGATTACAGTTGCTTAATTTTGTTATCTCCTCCCTGCCAATCTATCATCTCTGTTCTTTATCTATTCCTCAAGGAATTATAAAACAACTAGAGAGAATTCAAAAGCAGTGTCTGTGGAGAGGCAAATCTGATTCAAAGAGGAAATCCCTTGCTGCCTGGGACTTGGTGTGCAGGCCTAAAAGCAAAGGTGGTATGGGAATCATGAACCTTCAGCTCCAAAACAAAGCCCTGCTACTGAAGCACCTCCACACGTTCTACAACAAGGATGATATCCCTGGGGTCTCCCTCATCTGGAATTCTTATTACATTGGTAATGTTCCACATGCCACTGTAATGTGTGGATCTTTCTGGTGGAAGGACATCCTAAAACTGGCTGATCTGTATAGGCTTGTTGTCTCCATCCAGGTAAATGTTGGAGACTCTCTGTTGTTTTGGTCTGATAGATGGATTTTGAATAACTCTAACAGACCTCTCGGAGACAGATTCCCACATTTATTTTCATTTGTGAGAGATGACAAATTGTCTGTACATGATTTCACCACAAATGTTGAGCTCAGCTCCCTATTCTATCTTCCACTTTCACAGTAGGCTGCAGCTGAGTTGGAAGTCTTGAATCACTGGTTGCATAATCTACATCTTTCACGCACTGATAAGGATATCTGGATTTGGCCTGGTCTTTATGGCTACTCTGCTAAAAGTTTCTATATGCTTATGCATTCGCATCTACCTGATGATGCAATTTGTAAATGGCTATGGAAAAGCAAATGCACCATGAAGATAAAGGTTTTTGGATGGTTGCTGTTGTTTGATAGGCTCAATACAAAATACCTTCTGGTCAGAAGACACTGGAGGTCTCCACAGGAGGTCAATACTTGCATCATGTGTCCTACTCACACTCTGGAAGACAGTTTGCGTCTGTTCTTCTCTTGCTCCTTTATCTCAAGGATATGGTGTTACCTACAGATCCAATGGTCCCAGGATGGTAATCTTGTTAATAACCTCAACCAGGCCAAAATGTCCTTTGGACATCCTTTCTTCCTGGAGGTGGTTCTCATTGCATCCTGGTGCATTAGGACTGAGAGGAATGGCAAGACCTTCAGGAATGAGAGACCATCTTTCAATTCCTCGAGAAGGCACTTTGTGCAAAACATCACCCTGCTTTCACATATATTTCAGGGAGATACTAGAGCTAGATTACTCTCTTGGATAAATAATCTGCTGTAGTTTGTATAGGTAAGTTTTTTATTTTACCTTGCATGTAAATCCCGTGTACCCCTTTGAGAATTTTTTTTTCTCCCTTCTGCAATAAAATATTGTGGAGCTCATGCTTCACAGTACTTAAATTCAAAAAAACATCCACCTCCTGATCTGGAAATCATAGTTCCCTTGTACTTAAGCATCGAATTATTCCGATGCTTATATCATCGGATGCCCTTGCATTCTTTCTCCTTCTGGTTGAGCGTCGATACTCACATAAGATTATTTGCGAACCACCCGACCTTTGGTGGATTATTATCCGACTAATCCTACATGACTTCTTCCATGTGTCAATTGGATTCATCCTGTGAAATACCATCCCTGCCCCTCGATGATTTGTGTTATCATCGACAACCTCCCTTGACTCCGTGCCAATACAACTTGGTTGTGTATGTCGTGCTCTGCTTTCCCTTGGGAAGGTTATACACCTAATGCTTGTATATAACCACATTTTCCTTTCCATTGGCCTGATAATTCTGATGATCACATTTTCCCTTCCATGGGTTTGTTTTAACCTTTCTTGTGATATGACTTATCTAAGCTGTGATAATTCCCTTCTTATGTAAACACTTCGGTGTAATGGTCTGTTAGTACAACCTGTTACTATCATGGATAACCTTTCGGTTACCACCAATGGACGAGAGTTTTGCCGATTGGTCTTCCTCTTTTTAACGAGCGGGAAAATGATTCTCTTTGTTCCGCGCCCTTGGTACCGACGTCGTTGCCGACATAACTGATGATCTATTCTCTGAAAAACCTGGCATCTGATACGGTGAGGATAATACTCTCACTCCTCGTTGGTTACCCCAAGTGGAAGGTGAGATGTAGCATCGCAGCAAATTTCCCCTATGTAGAGGATAGGGTTTGTCTCCCGTAGGACTCGCAGAGATACAAGAAGGTGGTAAAGGGAAAAGTGGCGCCGAGGTTGCTAACTTCACTTGGACCTGCACACAAAGAAAATAACTTTGCTCCCAACGAGTATAGAGGAGTTGTCAATTCCTCCGTCCTTGCTGTTTACAAAGGATCAACGCAAGAGAAAATGATAATGATAATTGAAAGTAAGAACTGAAAGTAAATGAAGGTGTAAACAATGGTATGAATATGCACCGGGGTCCCGTGATGTTCACTAGTGATGTCTCTCTCCCAAAAGAAGATAAAAGTGCTAGCGAGGTAAACAAATCACAGTTGGGAAATTGACAGGATTATAAACGCACCGCAATGCTAACTATGCTACAAAACAAAGGAAGATGCTCAAATGCAATGGGCAGTACGCCAAGGAAAGTAGACCGAAATCCATCTGCATCTACTACGAATCATCCACCTTGAGATATCTATCGAGAACATCTCGCTGGTATTAAGTTGCGAATCCCACCCAAAGGGTAAACTCAAAGCAACGACAACTGCGTTAAAAGAAATATGCGTAAAGTAAACAATCCTTGCACCCGCAAGTACAAGAACCATTGTTTTATCCCTGGTGGCAACAACACATCCCCTAGTCTCATGTTTCTGTCACTCAAGCTAGACATCAAGGGGCTGAACCCACAATCAAGCATAACGCTCCCTCTTGGAGTTGCAACAAATCACTTGGCCAAAGTAAAATACGGCAATGGAGAACATGCAAGAATTTACTAAAGAACACAAATATAAAAGAGAACCAAATATATTACTCATCACAATCTGAACATAATCTCATAATCCATCAGATCCCAGCAAACTCAGCATAGCAATACAGAAAACTGCAGATGTGCCTCGATCATGTGAGGCAGCTCACGAGGTCTCGAAAGTGGAAGCACAAAGAGGGGAGGAGTACATCACATAGCTACTGGTTACGGACCCATGGCCCAAGGGGGACTACTCACGGCACATCCGGGAGGCGTCCATGGCGATGGATGGTCTCCCGGAGGGGATTCCTCCTTCCGGCAAGGTGCCGGGGCAGCTTCTCCTGGAAGCCCCAATCTTGAAACGGCGGCGGCGGAACAGAGAGGAGAACGAGAATAGCAGATCGATCTTAGGGGTTTTCGTCACGGGGGGTAAATATAGGAGAAACGGGGCACTAAGAGGGGCCACAGGGCAAACAGGCGGGTGTCTGGCGCGCCCTACGGTGGGGCCGCGCGAGGGACCCTTTTGGAGTCCCTATGGTGGCCCTCCCTTCCTTCCTTGGTGATTCCGGAGTCTTCCGGGACGTTGATTTTTTATTGGATTTTTCCGGAATTTTTGGAGCACTTTTAATGGCCGGAAAACCTGAAATACAAAAACAGCAGAAAACAGGAACTGGCAACTGGGTGCACTGAGTTAATAGGTTAGTCCAAATATGATAAAAAGTGAACGAAAGTTCAAGCAAAACATGGCAAAGTCACACAAAACATGCATGGAGCAAGAAGAAATTATAGATACATTTGGGACGTATCAGCATCGTGATCGCTTGGAATGCCGACACCCTTCTTATTCAATGTGGGCCCATAACCCACAGTTACACAGGATCAAAACCTGACTCTTTTGTGCATCCCGTTCCCAAGGTTATTCCTCGTGCTTGACCTCATATGCCATTCACGAGTCACCTACATTGTGATATTCGGTACGATATGAGACGTAGTGCTTATGCCTGATGCTCCAGACCCATTTTCATCATCCATCATCTACCCCGAGTGAATGCCTACCCGCTTGAAACTGCTCTTGCCTTCTTTTGATCTTTTGATGTATTTCCCTGAGTTTAAACTCGAGAGATACATCGTACCCCATTTCCTTGGTCAGCCTTGGTTGATTAACCTGGTACCGGTCCGTCCCCTTAGGTTATAATTCCTAGCCTATACGTAAGTACGATGAAGCCCCGAAAGAAGGATGACCTCTCACCGAGATGCACTGATGCAGAGGAATGAAGACATCAACGTGAAGGATTAACTTCTTCAAAAAGGACAACAAGCGACAAAAAACTCGTTAGAATACGAAACCAAAACGTTAACCCTTACACTACCTTTTAATTCCCGGGACGAGAATTTTTTGTAGTGGGGGAGATTTGTAACACCCTCAGTGTCATGTAACAGTAAATACTTTTGTTAATGATCATTACTGTTGCTAATCAAGCCTTGATCATCTTTGCATTGATCATTTCAAAAATCCCCTTTGCTTGATATTAAAAATATTGTGCCAAATGAAACTTTGTCCAAAAATGATGTAGCCAATTTTGTAAAATGCCTAAAAACCAGTGGACCATGATAAACCAACATTGGGAATTTATTAAGCTATAAAATAAATCAAACAATTCCAAATAGCAGAGAAAAGTCTCTTTTAATGAGTTGCAGTTCAAAAATATATATTAAATGAATTTATAAAAACCCCAAACTTTTTGTGGCACTCTAGTAATGTGCAATACAAATTATGGAACAACTTTTATGTTTTACAAAAATGGCAAAGCTAATAAAATAAATACAAGCAAAAAGAATAAAGAAAAGAATACAAAAAAGGGAAAACCTAAACTACGCACTTGGCAACAGGCCCACCCCCTCCCCTCCACTAGGCCTGGCCCAGCTCCCTCCCACTTCATCTCCCTCCTGTTCACAGGGGTGTCGTGGCGGGCATCTCCCGGCCAGGCCGCGGCCTCGCCGCCGTGGCGGACATCCGCCGGCTGTCGGCGAGGCTTAAGACCCCGAGCCCCCCCCCCCCCGAGCCCTCCCTTGGAACCCTAGAAGCCCCCTCGCGCCGCCGTTTTCCCCCTCCCTCTCCCGTTCTCCTCCCTGAGCTTGACGAGCGTCCGCCGTGGGCACGCCGCTATCGCCCTCACAGCCATCGGCCACGCCGGGCCGCTCCGTCGTGTCCCCAGCTCCGCCGCGATCCGCTGGGTCATCCTCGCCCTCGAGCCCAAGCCTACGGCCACTGCATCGGAGGAATCGAAGCCGCTTCTCCCGCCACGGCGGCGCACCTCGATGCCGATTGCCGCCTCCACGCTCTTCCTCATTCCTGCTCGATCTCGGCAACACCACCCCTGTGAGCCTGCGCAACTCCCCGACCACTCCTCATGCGTCCTCGTGTTTCGAAGCCGCGCCCCCGCCGCCGCCATGATTGGCCGTGAGCTCCCACTGGACAACCCCAGCTCACGTCCTTAGCACAAACGGATGTGTCTCGTTGCCTTGCACGCGTAGGATCAAACGACACCCGATTTGGTGCTCCCTAGAGGAAGGACGGTCGCCGCCGGCCTCACTGGTCGTCGCCGGCGTGTCTCGGGCGGCTCGGCCGTGGGGTTAGCCCACTGATATGTGGGGCCGGCTGTATTAGCCATTAACCCCCTGGCTAACTCCCCTAATTAAAATGTTAGATTAATAAAAACCCCATATCTCACTTACATGTGGGCCCAGCCCTTTGATTAACTCGCTGGTTAAACTAAACTGTTAATTAAATCAATGTTAGTATGACAGCTCGGCCCCACTGGGTTATTAGTTTAATTAAATTACAATTTATAAAATGATTCAATGACATGTGGGGCCCCATTGTCATTTAATTAATTGAATTGATTTATTAAAAATGTGGGGCTGACCAGTGGGACCCACTGGTCAGGTTTGACCAATCAACTACTTGTGGATAATGTTAGAATTACTAATAAAAAAATCCAGAAAATCTATTAAATTGATTTAACTTTGAAATTTAATATCTTTAAAACCGTAAGTCACATTCAAAAACTTTATACATGAAAATTGATCAGAAAAATATAACGAATACGGATACGCCACCCGTACACCCACCACCCCCATCTAGCATACCGAACCCGAGACTTTCCCCATCCGGATCGTCTATCCGGTAATCACCCGGAGCCGGTAAAATTATCGGTTGAATTCCCGTTTCGTCTGCAACGTGTAGTACTACGTTAGTTCACCTCTAGCTGAACATTTTTCATGTATTGTATTTGTATTGTTATTATTGTGATTTATTTATTGTTTCTTTCCCCTCTCTTATTGTCCGGTAGTCTTTACGTCCGCTGCCGATGCCCCTGCGATCGACTACTTCGTCGACGACCGTACATCTACCGTCGAGCTTCCAGGCAAGCAGAGCCATTTTATTTCCCCAGATATCGCCTATCTTTCCGTGCATTTCTTGAACTAGGCATTACTTCTGCTACGTTGCTTACCTATTCAATTGCATAGCCTGTCATTGTCACCCCTTGATGTACCTTCATTTATCCAATGCTGCCTATTAATTATATATACATTATAATCAGAAGTTAGCCCTGTGCCAAGTTAGTCTACTAGGATTAGATAGCGGGATGTGATCTCTCTGGTGAGTGAACGCGGGTATAAATTATTATAGCTGCAACAGGTACGGTACAGAGTAGACGCCCAAGGGAACCTACAATGGCGAGACTCTCCGAGTCGCTTCAAGTTTGACTTACGAGTGGATGGACTCGTATTTCACTCTCGTCGCCGGCTCGGTAGTGTAGCCCCACCGGGATGATACGAGGATATTCCTCTTTAGTTCATTCCGTTGATGACTCAGTCGAACCTCGTCAAGTGTACCATCGAGGGTGATCCCTCCTGGTTGCACTTGATGGTAGGCACTCGATTCAACTGGTGTCCTTAAAGGTAAGTAGTCGGGTGACCCAACGGTGCCCACGAGAGGTATTGTATCGGGACGGTCGGACTGGCGGATACCATCATGGGCCTGGTCCTTGCTCGTTCGCCGTGAGATACCAAACCACAAAAGTCGAGCTCCTCCAGGAGCACACGCGAGACAAGGTAAGGAGACGGTTCACCTTGTTGGTAACCGCGTGCTTCGACGGGATGACAGGGCAGGCACCGACGTACTGGTGGTCCTGGCTGCTGTTCGTTGTCCGTTGTGTTGACTAGTCGGGAAACAATAAAGGTTGTTCGTAAGATAATAATAAAACACCTAATGGTTCAGGTGGATGACTTGAGAGGCCGCAAAGTCCTGTACGCACTACCTTCACGTGGGATTACGGTGTGGGCCCTCCGCATTGTGGTCTCGTTCGAAAGCTCTGAACGACGTCCAGTTCAGCATTGTGGCAGGGACGAATCGCGCTGCGGTGTTGGAATTCAACCTCCTCACACCGACCCGGAGAGCGAGGGGCAACGGCCCAAGACCCCCTTGCGCTTAGGAGTTTCGACCGGCGGGGACCTCTCTGATGAGCCGTAGGGTGGGCCTCGACATGTCGGATAGCCTCGGTGAGGCATTCCCTAACAAGGTGTACGCCACCCTGGAGATCCGAGCGTGCAGGCTGAACAGTAGTGCACCCCTGCAGGGAGTTTGATCTATTCGAATAGCCGTGTCCACGGTAACATGACGCTTTATGCTAACGCCAGAGCCTACTACTACAAACTACTACAGTTAAACTGTTGGTTCCGGTTTCTCTTCCTCGCACGGAAGTCGAGGAATGGATCTCGGAGGCATTTATAATTATTAATTATTACAACTTACAATTATGCAATGCTGCAGCAACTTCTGCTGCATTGTTACTTTATGCTTTATATGAACTGTTGGCTATCCTCTTCTTGTGCTTCAAGACTCGTCGGAAGATGCTAGTCTTCGATAGGCCTAGCTTCTCGTCCTTATTCTAACTTTCGACCATTCAGTCCACTATATATAGCCTCCCCTTTCCATTTGATACAAATGCATAAATGCTTAGTAGCGAACGTAAGACTCGCGGGTATGCTAGATACTCACCCTTTCCTTATTTCCCCCTTTTTTGTTTTGCCCGATCGGCCGCTGCAGTCAACGTTGGAGCCTAGAAGCATTAGATTCCCGATGCCGACCACCGCAACGTGAAGATCCCCGATGCCTTCTACGACATGGAGATCCCCAATGACCAGGAGTAGTTTGGAGGTTCCCAGGCAGGAGGCCTCACCTTTTCGATCTGTTGTTATTTGTGCTAGCCTTCTTAAGGAAAATCATGTGTACCTTGTGTCTGTACTCAGATACTATTGCTTCCGCTAACTTGATGCTCTCGAGCTATTGTATTCGATCCCTCGTGGCCCCTGGCTTGTATTTGATAACCCACAACTGCAGGGGATCGAGATAGTCTTCGTGGGTAAGATAACCCAATTCATAGATTCGACTCAAGGGGAGCCAAAGAATATCCACAAGCTTTGACAGTGGAGTTTTCAATTCCACCGCACCTGAGATACACTTACTTGCAACTGCGATATGGAGGTGATGATAGCAACGGTAATAGTGGTAGTGATATAACGACAGTAAAACAGAAAAAGCAAACAACTAGTAACCAGCAGAATTAAAAAACTGTAGGCTAGGGAGATGGATGGTTGGGCGCTGCATGGATAAGATACATCATGTATTTAACTTGGGGAAAGGCACACAGAGAAGTAATGATCATCTAGTCATAAATCAAACATCAGGCATGTACCACATAAGTAGTTGTACGTTCTTGCAATAAGAACTTGCACAACATCTTTTGTCCTACCATCCCGCTACGAACGGGGCCAAAAGGAACTTATGGAGATTAAGGTGCTCTTTTCAAAGAGCACCGGAACAAAGCATTAACAACCAATGGATACATGGAATCCTCAAACTATAGTCCATCCCCTTTGGTGTCCCAAGCTGTCACCTTTGGGATCGCCGGTTTCGGACTATAACAGGTGCATACAACTCATAGATAGGATCAAGAACACAAATATATTCATGCAAACACATAGGGTTCAGATCTGAAATCATGGCACTCGGGCCCAAAGTGACAAGCATTAAGAGTAACAAGTTGAAGCAAAGATGATAAACAACAATCTAGATGATTGGCAACATGCCCCCAACAATCTGATAAATTATTACATGATCTAACTCATACAATCCCTACCATCCCCTTTGCCTACAATAGGGAATTACTCACACATGGATGGAGAAGTCATGGAGGGAGGATGGAGTGGTGATGATGATGACGATGGCGATGATCTCCCCTCACCGGAGGCCAAAACAGCCTCCAGATTAGCCCTCCCGGAGAAGAACAGAGGGTGGCGGCGGCTCCGCGACGAGAATTGGGAAAACGACTTCTGTTTCGGGGTTTCTCCGTCACGGGAATAAATAGGAGCCTCGGTTTTTTTTTGAAAGGTTTATGACAGTAGGGGACTCCCCCACTGCCTTTGTATTAAAATTCAGTAGTAGTCAGACTATACAAGTTACATATGGGGAGAGGAGGAGGGGGAGAGGAAGGACCTAACAAGCACTATCTAACATAAAAAACAAATTGTTGAATAAAGGGCCCTAGGCTATCTTTTGATCTATGTTGCAGCATCTCAAAAACAGATTTGAACCTAGCCGTCCAGGAAGCAACAGACGGAGTGATCCCCCTGAAGTGTCTATTATTCCTTTCTTTCCATATACCCCAGGCCGCCACCAGGAACATCTCCATGAACATATGAAGGTTCCATACATTTCTACCATGATGAAGCATGGACAACCTGTTGTCAGGTCTTCCCCAATCAACGCCCAATTTCTGCCAACACACAACACTAACCGGGCAAGAAAAAAAGAGATGTTCCATAGTTTCCTCAGGTGAGTTATGACACAACAAGCAAGAGTAATTATTGTCCCGCAGGACCATTTGTCTCCTACGATGCATATTTCTAGTGTTTAACCTGTCTGCAAGCAAGAGCCAACCAAAGATCTTCCGTTTATTTGTGCATTTGGAATTCCAAATCCATTTAAAAGCTTCATCAACCATCACATCACGAAAACAGAAGGCATAGAATTTGCTTGAGGAGAAAGTATCAGAACCCCAAGAACACCTCCAGACATCAGACACTCCATCCCTCAGTTGCACACCGACTGTGTTCTCTTGCAGTTCACCTAGTTCCTCTCTCGCTCTCGGTGAGGGGGGTAAGTCAAAGTTTTCACTAAGAGTAGAAGAAGTGAGTAAGCTATGAACCGACACATCCGCATCCTTTGCAAACGAAAATGCACGGGGATATGACTCCATAGCTATATCATGCAGCCACATATCCTTCCAAAACAAGGTTGATCGACCATCACCCACAATCACATTTGTGACACCACGGTAAACAGGAGCCAGCTACATAACATCACGCCACCAAAATGATCCACACTCTAGCAGTATGAGGCACCATATCCAAGTAATAGGACCTCCATATCAATTTCACCCACGCCACATCCATTTTATTATAGAATTTATGGAGTTGTTTAAGCAACAAACCTTGGTTCAGAACTTTAAGGTCAATCACACCTAGTCCTCCTTTGTTTTTCGGGCAACAGATCCAGTTCCAGGCTGCCAGGCAATTAACTTTCACCACCCCGTCATCCTTCTTCGCCCACAAAAAATATCTCCTCAGTTTGTCTAGGTGATCCACAATTCTCTGCGGAACTTTGATCGAGCACATTGTATAGATCGCAAGAGAGGTGATCACAGAATTGACCAAAGTCAGCTTGGAGCCATAATCTAACAGAGACGTGGCCGTGGAGAGTCTACGTTCCACAGATGCAACAAGCGGCATGAGGTCGGTAACAGAGGGTCTAGTCATACCCATCGTTAGACCGAGGTATTGAAGGGTAGAGTGCCCACAGTACATCCCAAGGCACCTGCCAAGGAAGCCGCCTCCTCAGCTGGCGTATTGATTGGGATTAGGGTAGATTTTGAAAAATTAATTCGAAGCCCCACAGAAGTTGCGTAGTCTTGTAGGATTTTTTAATCCGAAGAACTTGATCCATCGCAGCCGGCAAGACTAAAATTGTGTCGTCGACTTATTGAACAACCGGATAATCAACTTCACTAGTAGGGATGGGCGCCCTCAGACTACAGTATCTGAATTCAGAGTTAATAGCTTCTTGGAGGAGGTCAGTAGCAAGCACGAAAAGTAAAGGGGAGAGGGGATCTCCTTGGCGCACGCCACGCTTGCAGTAAAACTGGCGCCCAAGTACTCCATTGAGAAGTATAGAAGAACGGGCAGATGTGAAGAGGGATTCAACCCAGCCAAGCCATTTCTCAGGAAAACCCATGTGCTTCATGATCGTTAGCATTGGCTTATGTTCAATTGTGTTGAATGCTTTCGCAAAGTCAAGCTTGAGGATCACCGCGGAGACTCCAAATGATTGACACTGGTGTATGTATTCGAAAGCCCAAGACAAGCAGTCCTTGATAGATCTCCAGCGCAAGAAACCGTACTGATTTCTATGAATAAACCAAAGAATCAGATTCTAAAGCCTGTCAGCCAACAACTTTGTCAGAAGCTTGAGGCAGAAATTAAGAAGAGTTATCGGGCGATAGTCGTTCACGGTATCAGGTGACAGTACTTTAGGGATCAACGTGATGAACCCCGCATTAATGCTCTCAAGGTCCAGTCCTCCAGGATAGAAATCATTACACAACGAGTAGAACTCAAGTCTGACGATCGGCCAACAGGTTTTCAAAAAACTTCCCGTGAAACCATCAGGACCTGGAGCACGGTCCGCGGGCATGTGTTTAACCACGTTGTCAATCTCTTCCGGCGTGAAAGGGGTGATCAAAGAGTCCAAACCTTCAATTCTCCTGACAAGTGATCGTATATCGAGCACCGCATTGACAGGATCAGAACGTCCTGGTCTGTCCTGATACGCTTCGAAAATAACTGCCTCCTTTCCCACATGGTCATAAATCACAGAATCATCTTGTAACCGCAAGTTTGAGATGGAGTTCCATCTATATATCTTTGTAGCTACACGGTGAAAGAATTTGGTGTTGCCATCACCATGTTTAAAATACCTGATTGTACATCTCTTTTTCCAATAGAGCTTCTTCGCGTGTAGCAGGTTAATCAGATGTTCGCCTGTCCTCAATACCATCAAGTTCAGACAACAACTTATTGGAATTTTCAATCAGAACGTGGAGACGTGAGATATGCCTAATCCAGCGTTTAAGATCATAACGAAGGTTTTTAAGTTTTTTACTTAACAGAGCAGCAGAATTGGGTGCGTGACATGGTTTGGCCCATGATTTTCTAACCACATCAAGGAACTCGGGATGGTGTGTCCAGTAATCCTCAAATCTAATGAGCTTAGATTTTGGAATAGAAGACTGGATGCAAACATAACATGGAGTATGATCGGACACCGGCTTACCCAATGGCATGACAACTGTATTAGGATAATTTGCTGCCCAATTGAGAGATGTAAAATACCAATCCAGATGTTCTAACAGGGGATCTTCCTGCATATTACTCCAGGTGAAAGATCGACCTTTGATCGGTAGTTCAACAAGCGACTGGCTTCAGATGAAGTCATTGAAGGTGAGCATGTCATGCACATTTCCGCCACCCCGATTCCTATTATCAGGCGCTCGGATATAGTTAAAATCTCCAACAATTAACCAATCCTCATCATTCGGAATAGACAAATCAAACACCCAACCAGTATAAATAGGAGCCTCGGTAGGGCACCAAAGGAGAGGGGAGGCCCCCAGGCGGCCAGAGGGCGCGGCCCCACCCCTGGTCGCGCCCACAGGGCGCTTGGAGCCCTTGTGGCCCCCCTCTAGCCCCACTTCTGGTTCTGGGCTCCTTCGGGTGCATGGATTTTCTGGTATTTTTCCGGGAATTTTCTGAGACGTCCAAAAATCCATTTTCTTGCGCACAATAAAACCATACAGGCAGCTCTGCTGAAAACAGCGTCAGTCTGGATTAGTTTCGTCCAAATCATGCAAGAATGAGGGAAAATCAATAGAAAAATTATTTGGAAAAGTAGATACGTTTGTACCGTATCAACTCCCCCAAGCTTAGCATATTTCTTGTCCTCAAGCAATTCCGTTCAACCAACTGTACGCGACAAAGAAAACTTTGACATACTCTTTTGCTTCATTAAATGTATATAAGCATGTACTACGAAAAGAGTCCAGAAGGTATTGAAACAATGCTATAAGGACAATGCACGAAGCAATCCTTCTTTCATGTGAACAATCACAAACAACTAAAAGTAAATAATATGTTACTGAAAATCAAGACAAGATTACAATGCACATAGCTTGAACATAATAGAGTGGTATCTCGCTAGCCTCCATGAGTGAAGCAAAACATAAATGCAGAAACTCCTCCGGAGTTTTAAAGGAGACTAGAACTAAGAACTTCAGAATAAGTAATACCACAACCATGCATAAGACAATGTAGTACTTTGGGACAATGCACATTACACTAAGAATGACAATTATGCTCTCCTAGTTGGTGCTTTGAAGAAAGAAGGTGGAGACTCTCGAACCGTGGAGTTTGATGGAAAGGTTGAAAACCCGTGGCTGGAAACAAAGATTAAACATGTACCAGAGCTCTTGGTTTTGAAAAACAGAGATAAAAAGTTTTTGGGAGGTGCATGATTCATCAACGAATGCTAGTACACAACTCAATCACCTCTTACACTAGACATGTTTCGAGGAACGGCTCCCAAGATGGGGACGATCACATCCCCTAAATCTCCTTTGTTTATCACTACCAAAGTCTTCTGATTTCTCATAAACAAAGCGTGAAGGAGGATTTGTTGGTTGTGATTATCTTTTGTGAGCTGGGAGCACTCATGCCAGTCCCTCCTCGTATTAGGGGTTTCCAGATTAGACATGCAATCCTGGAATGAAACATGTCTAACATAAGACGGTCATGAATTACCTACTACTTCCTCATGAGCTAAAGTAGAGGCACAACACAGGACTGTTTTTGAATAGTTTCGAGATGGTACAAGAAAGTCTTTGTTGGGATGGCCGGTAAATACCACATAGGAAGGTATGGTGGACTCATATGGAAAAACTGGTTTCAAGGCTTTTGGAAGCACAAGCATAATTCCGCTTAGTGCGAGCGAAGGCTAGCAAAAGACTGGGAAGTGACCAACTAGAGAGAAATAACAGTCATAATCATGCAGAGCGACAAAGTAACATTGAATTGGGCATGAAAATGATATAACTATTCTGAAATTCAAAGATCATCAAGGCATAGCAGACATTTTAGTCTCAAACATGTGTAAGCATTGCCAAGTCAATCCAAGAATTCTCCAAAGGGAAATACCACTTCAGTATGCCAAACCATGAACAATGCAATGCATGTAAATCATTTCAACAACACATTATGTACTCTAGCTATTTGAGATTAGCCACAAAGAAAGCATGAACACTGGGAAAGCATTGTAAACATAGCACTATGTCGCTACAAGCTGGTCTCTTAATCATAAGTACAAGCATATGTACAAGAGTAGAAACGAAAATAGTTCATTCCGGTTTTCCTTGTTGCATCCTTTTCGTCGATCTTCGTCATCACCGCCCTGTCGCTTGCACGATCGAACATAGGAAAATATAATCAAGTGCAAATGCCATCACGGACTCGAGCTGAATTCTGCAACAAAGCAAACTAAAGAGAGAAAAGAAATCTTGTTGGATTTTTCAAAGATTTAGCGAAAGAAAAAGAAAAGAGAAATATTTTTGTTGTTTTTGCAAAATAAAAGAACAAAGAAGAACGGGCAAAAACTTCGAAAAGATCAAAGTGAACAAAAATAAAAACGGATAATACAATGGAAAGGTGAGAATGGCACGTACTCCCCCAAGCTTAGGCTTTTGGCCTAAGTTGGTAGCAGCTACTGCCCCCAGGAGCCTCCTGCTCTGGGGTAATGGTAAGTCCAGGAGTCGTATGAGCCCTCCGGCGCATACACCGAAGTCCTCGGGTCCTCCCATGAGGAAGGCCCTGCGCTCCAAGCAGAAAAAGATCCCTTGCCAAGCTTGGTGAAGGTCTCTCCCTGGAAAGGTGGGAACTCACCATGCTCCTCCTCATCGGGCACAACCTCCTCCATGGGGTTATGCGGCTGGTAATAAGCCATGAACTCATCGAACTGAATCTCGTTGAAGTACCATCCGTTCCTGCGAGTGTTATCAAACAAAAGAGGTGCACGTAGACGGATCTCACGAGTAATGGTACTTTCAAACCTCAAAATATAATCAAGGTTACCAAACTGGGAAGTCATGGTAACAAACTTATGCCTCTTCATAGCCACAAGATCGAGACTAGAGTATGAAAAGGGAACATCGTCAGGATGCGGGGTGCGCTCAAGAGACTCAAGGATAAGTGTGGCGTAAACGCCACCATATAAATCGCCTTTGTTACTGTTCGTAACAAGGCGCCGAGCAATCAAGGCACCCACACTATAATCATTCTTATCAGAGAGGGCGTTCGCATAAATAGAGAAATCTGGTGCACAACCATTGCTTGTGTTTTCACGAGCTAACACCCCTCTAGCAACAAAATACACAAAATACATGAGGTGTGGAAACAAAATGCTGGAAATCTTCATACGCCGAATGTCGGTCTCCGCCTGACAACAAAGGGAGTTGAAGAGGGTCCTCAACTCGGAAGTCTGCGTGGTCATCTTCGTTGTCTGGCCAACGTTTGGCACACCTATTATATCACAAAACTGTGCCAAAGACATGGTTATGAGATCATTATAAAGTTTGAACTCGACGGTTCCAACATCATGGTTATAACAAAAAATGTTAACAAAGAAGGATGTGAGCTTCTTGTATTGTACTAAATAGCATAAAGCTAGCCGTGTCAAACCTGCATTGGCACAAAGGCCATAAAATTCCTCCTTAATTCCTGCAGTTGTAAGAAAATCATCGCACGGATACATCATTGCGCATGCTGGACTTTTGTCTTCCAACAACTCCAGGGGCAAGTCCTACTACCAAACTAGCAATACATAGAGCAAAAAGTTTCACTTACTATGAAGCATTCATGGTGCCTTTACTTCAATGGATATTGTCCCCACCATAATGGTTTTGTATTTGTGGTGCACATGTAGAGGACAATCCCACTCACCAATCTTCACGGTCTCGATATTCTCTATAGAGTTGAGGTCATACCTTTTGTCAATCTTCTTCGGAAAATACATCGTGTGTTCTTTATCATTCACATTGAAAGTAACTTTTCCTTTATTGCAATCAATAATTGCACCTGCGGTGTTAAGAAAAGGTCTACCAAGGATAATAGACATGCTCCCAACTTCGGTCATGTCAAGCACAACAAAATCAGTAAGGATCAAACAATTAGCAACTTCCACGGGAACATCCTCACAAATACCAATGGGTACGGCTGTTGACTTGTCAGCCATCTGAAGAGAGATATTTGTAGGGATTAGTTTTTCTAAACAAAGCCTCTTGTAAAGAGAGAAAGGCATAACACTCACTCCTTCTCCAAGGTCACATGAAGCAGTCTTGACATAATTATTCTTTATGGAGCAAGGAATGGTGGGTATACCTGGATCACCAAGCTTCTTAGGAATCTTGCCACTAAAAGAGTAGTTAGCAAGCATAGTAGATATTGCTTCATTAGGAACTTTTCTTTTATTAGTAACAATATCTTTCATATATCTCGAATAGGGAGGTAACTTAATAACATCAGTCAAAGGAATTTGAAGAAAAAGAGGTTTCATCCACTCATAAAACTTATTGTAATGCTCTTCTTCTTTAGTTTTGAGAGATTTACCTAGAAAGGAAATGGGTTTCTGTACCAATGGTTCTCTTTTCTTCCCATGTCCTCTTGCGATAAAGTCTTCTCTAGTGTATTTCTTGCGTTTATCGGGTGCTTCTTCTTCTCGAACTTCGGGTGGATCATTCTTTTCACCATCCTTTTCAGGCTCAGCACCGTCTTCAGCCTCAGCATCGGAGGTAGATATACTATTTGGATCATTGTAATTGTCGGCTTCTTTATGCTTCTTCTTCTTCTTCGGAGAACTAACAATTTCTTCTTCCTATATTTGAGAATCTTGCTCGATCCTCTTCGGATGCCCCTCCGAATAGAGAGGATCTTGAGTGCTAGTTCCTCCTTGGGTTTTAACCACGAAGGCTTGTATATCATGTTTGGCATTATTAGCAAGAAAATATTTTTGCACATCAGAAATTTGTTCAAGCTGAGTTTGAACCATATGAAAATGCTTCACAAGACATTTAACATCATTAACTGTTCTACCTAGAACATCAAGAAAACTTTTGATAGCAAGGGAATTATCATGCAACTGACTTTGTATCCTCTCATTAAAGTGATTTTGCTTCATAATAAAATTATCAAGCTCATCAAAACATTGATCAGGAGGATTACCATGAGGGATGTCACTTGCATTGAAATCTAAAAGAGAGTGTACCTCTATCATAGGAGGGTGAGTGGTAGGCTCACACAGCTTCTCAATAGGGGGTAGATTCTTCACGTCTTCAGTTTTAATACCCTTCTCTTTAATATACTTCTTTGCTTCTTGCATATCTCCGGGGCTTAGGACAAGCATGCACCTTTTTTTGGTGGTGGAGGTGGTTCAGGGACGGACCAATCTTCGTGGTTCTTGGCAATCTTGCCCATTATTTCTTCTACATCGTCCGGTGTTCTTTTCCTGAAAACACAACCAGCACAACTATCCAAATAGGATCTGGATTCATCAGTTAGACCAGCATAAAATATATCAATTAATTCATTCTTAGGGACTCCATGTCCCAGTCTATCCTGGATCAGACTGTAATACCTCCCCCCAAGCTTTAGGGAGGTTCTCATCCTGCAACTGTTTAAAGTTAGAATTTTTTTGTAAAGCGGCATGTTGCATATGAGCAGGAAAGTACTTATCAACAAAAGAGTGAGCTAAGTCTTGAGGACTTTTAATGAAACCACATGGTAGTGCATCATACCATGCTTTAGCACATTCCTTCAAAGAGAAAGGCAGAAGCTTAGTAACATAGAAGTTTCGTATCTTTTCATCCGTAGTAAACAGGCCAGCCAACTCAGTGAGTTTGTTCAGGTGTGCAATAGCATCATCATTTTCTCTTCCATAAAAGGGGTCATCTTCAACCATAGATATAAGTGAAAGATCAACAGAGAAATTATAATCAGGATCATTGATGCATATAGGAGATGTAGCAAATGTAGGATCAGGAACGGTCTTGTTCTTCAGGGAGTGTTTTTCGAGAAGCTTCTTAATAGCATCAGGGTCAGAGTCGACAAACTCTGTTAGCTCCCTGCATAAATCATCATCAAGTATAATATAATCATCATCAAGGAGTCTCTCCTTGAGTTTACTCAAATCAGGATAATTGTAAGTTCCATCAAAAGGGTAGCAAGTATCAGGAATTTCAATTCTAGATTTTTCTTGCAGCAGCGATCTGTTTCTCAAGAGCGTGACCAAGTGAACCAATATCATCAAGAGTAGTAGAAGCATCATCAAAAGTATCGGACATAGTAACAGATTCAGTGGAAGCATCATGTGGTGGAGGTGTGTCGGGACCCGGGGTTAGCGTATGTAATTCCGGTCACAATGCAATCACATGGAGAGCCGAGAGCCGTACCCACTTGTCTAAGCAGACAAGGCCAAGCACAGATCACTCTCGGTAAGCATCGAACGTGAGGGGCATCCCATCCAGGCCGGATGATCAACTGAGATGGGTCCTCATCTTCTGCTCACAAGTCTAAATGCTTATGGGTGGTGAATCCCATACTCATAGACAAGTCGCCTCAACCATGTTATCGATTGAATCATAACCCTTACATATACTTACTCCAGCCCGATCACTTAGTCGGGATCTCGGGCGGGCTCAATCATACAACAAAGTGTGCCACGTGACAAAGTCACGAGCAATCGCATCGCGATGCCCCAAGCTGCGCACTTCTAAGGGCCACTTGGTGTATAAAAGACCGCCGGCAAGAACACAACTAAGCTATCGAACCCCACACTAAGACATGCATGTTATAATCATACATGCAGCATACATGTCCAGTGTAAACAGCAGGTAATCACAACATGAACTCTACAAACTCAGTCTTTATAACTTCTGCTAAACAGAGCAGACATAGTAGTTGTATTACAAGCAGAGATCACATGTTTATGATCCAACATTACATCAAACATCAACGGAAGCAAATTATGTCTTAGTAAAGACAAGTTTAACAAATGGCTTAAGAAGCCTGAAAGAAAATACAACGACCCTCCAAAGGGCACAGGATGCTGCCTGGAACTATACGACTTGGTCCACGTCGAGCTCGAGGTAGAGGCCACCATCAGGGTCAGTGGTCTCGTCTCTAAAACATAGAATAAGAAAACGTGAGTACAAAGTCGTACTCAGCAAGACTTACATAGGAACTATACTACTCATGCACATGTATCAAGGCAAAGGGAGGTGGGGTTTCACTTGTAGAAGTTCCAGCTTTGACTTGGCTAGTCATGTACTACGAATACCAGAAAGAGGTAAGAACGTACACGAGTCCAAGTAACAGTCTCCAACCAATACTCCACTATGGTGCCTTCCTCGACTTCCCCACGAGGAAGCACGCCATAGCACTCACACTTATCTTGGTGTGTTTTAGAAGTATCCAGTTCAAGTTATCTATGATCAAGTAAAGGTCTCCAAGTAGTCCATAACCGCGGACACGGCTATTCGAATAGTTCATTAACCCTGCAGGGGTGTACTGCTACACACACGCCTCATCAGTTACCGCCTGGGGATGGACCCTTCAAGTGACTACCGGCGAGGATGCTGCCACGACACTTTACTCACGGCACCATCTCTAGTCCTAGGGAGTCGCCTATTTGAGTTGGGACCACGATCGGAATCCGGCCGATTGTTCCGATGCGGACTCAAATGTTGTATGACTGCCATCAAGCTCAACTCGATCATGATCACTTGATTCAACGTGCCCACAACCTACGCCAACCACTTACCTTGGTTCCACCTGCTTGAGATCGTTAAAGGGCGAACTACTTGCGACTCCTGGACTGGTCCGGGGTGAGGTACTAGGCCGAGAGGGGTCAGGGAGCCCAATGTGTGGTTGTACTCTTGGTCTTGGATAACAACACAAGAACTCGGGCCTAAGGCAGTGTTCAACGAGACAACCCACTGTGTACTCCTACACAGCCTCTCATCGTTCACCTTTGTTTAGGGTAGATTCACCAACACGTTACTACCATCATTCACATGATCACTACCATCCCGACTCACAACAAAGTAGCCTCAGGTAACAACTCTAAGCATGCAATAAGCTGTAACAGTTGCAGGGGCCACATGATATCAACCAACTCCTACATCTTCTAGGATTGTGGTTTGCTTACTACTGTGAAAAAATGATAGGTCATGCAAAGGAATAGGTTCAACTAGCGATAGAACGTATCATGGTGACATCCTAAACATGCATTTGCGAGAATGAGAGGGAACTGGGGTTTTATAGACATGATCAAAGAGGGGGCTGCTTGCCTTGCTGACAATCACGATGTAACACTCTTCTGACGTGAGGTTGAACTCGTCTCCGAGATCAACTCTACCGAGAAGATGCAATCACCGAAGCACTGGAAGTAAAGCACAATCAAGATAGTACAATGCACAATCAATATGTAAAACAAAGCATGGCAAGGTGCTGATGTGACTTAGGTTTAATTTTGCAACATGTTAATTGAAGTTGATTTGAAAAGTAAATTCAAATTCAAACTTCAAATGTTATTCAATTTAGTTCAACTTGCATTTTCTAATGTTGGTACTTTCTAAACCAAGTGATCATATGTGTGAAATGCTTCTGAAGTACAAGTGATGTGTGGTGCATTTCAATGGTTGAAGTTGGAATAGTTTTTGAATTGAATTTGAAATAATTCCAATTAAATCAAATAGCAAAAGCTATTGATCCCTTTTTAAGATCAAATCCAACATAGCTGAAAGTTGGAAATTTGGATAGAGGATTTTCTCCTGATAATTTTTCATATATTACACTTTGAATTTGGAGTTATAGTTTAAAAGTTATTCAATTTCAAAGTTTTGCTTATTTTCTGGAATTTGATGAATAAACTAAATGATTTAATCTTTATTGCATCAGCATTGCATCATGCTGACGTCAGGGGTTTGACCAGTCAACTGACAGGGTGGCCCCACCTGTCAGCCTCTCTAGGTTAAACAGAGAGTTAACTAGCTAACTCTAATTAGATTAGGGGGGCTGGCCCCTCAAGTCAGTGGGTCAGGGGGTTAGTTAGTTAGGTCATTAGGGCTAATGGCCTTAGGCCCACTGGTCAGAGAGAGAGAGAGGAGGTGTTTTAGGCTCGGCTGGCCGGCGACTGGTCGGAGACCTCGCCGGAGTTGGCTGGAGGGCACGGGAGAGGGGGAAAGGGGCACTGGGGCGTAGCCCGTGCTCGTCCACTTCGAGTGGTGCTGAAGGGGTGTCACGGGGAGGCGCTGGAGCACGGCTATGACGGCAATGGCGGCAGCCGCCATTGGTGAAGAGGGGAACGGCGAATCCGGCCACGGGAGCAAGCGAGAGAAAGTGCAGCAGATGCGCGTGCTCACCAGGAGCTTGAAGACGGCGTCGGCTTCGCTGGGGAGGTTCAGCAGGCGGTGAATTGGTCGTCGGGATTCATGGCGGCCGGCGGCGCGAATGTTGAAGCTTCCGTCATCTTCAGAGAGCGGCAGCTCGATTGACTCCACGGGATGATGAAGACGTCCACTGCGGAGCTGATGGACACGACGTGGAGGTGGCTCGTCGACGTTGGCCGCGTCGGAGCACGGCGGCGCTCTGGCTAGGTCTCGGTTGTGCGCGCGAAACCAACAAGATAGAGAGGGAGACGAACTGGGAGAGGGGACGAAGGACTTTGGGGCTCCTGGGCGTCGTCCAGCGCGAAGGAGAAGAGGGGGGGAGGGCCTGCGTGGCCGGGAGCAGGAGGTGGCGAGGCGGCCGGCGCATGCTCGCCACCGAGCAGCATCGGGGCCAGGGGAGGAAGACGACAGAGGCAGGAGGTGGGCCGGGCCAGGTGGGCTGACGCCCTGTGCGAAAGGTAATTCCTTTTCCTCTGTTTTTCTTATTTTTCTTTTCTGTTAGTTGTTTTGCCCTTTAAAATAAATAGCTAGGGCATTTATAAAAATCCCCAATCATTTTTATAAAACCTAGGTGACTATATAGAAGTCAACCCCAAGTTTTGGGAATTTTTGAAATTCAAATTATTTGAATTTCAATTCAAATAGACAAATGATTTAATTTCCAAGACACTATTTGGATTATGGGAAAATCCATGAGCATGGGATTAATCCCAAATCACTTTTAAAATGATCCCACTCATTTTTAGGATTTTTCTATACATCCAAAAGAATTTTGGAAAAAGATTTATTTCTGGCCTTTTTATTTAATTCAGTTAGGGCTTTTCTTTTCCTTATTTCTTTTTATTTTGCAATTTTTTTCAAGATGCAAAAATGCAAACTTAGAAAAGCACAAACCTAAAATTAGGGTTCTGACAAGGTGAAGCAAACTTACTCATAACTGAAGGTGAATCAAGTGTAGCACTAGTGTTCAGAACAGTACTGTTTCTTGTACGGGATGGTAAGATCGGGACCATGGGGTCTTCTTTCTTACCCACAGCGGATAAATTGCAGCAGGTAAAATACTTCAAGTAGACATGTGAATAAAGCTATGCTCCCGGCAACGGCGCCAGAAAATAGGCTTGATAACCCACAACTGCAGGGGATCGAGATAGTCTTCGCGGGTAAGATAACCCAATTTATAGATTCGACTCAAGGGGAGCCAAAGAATATCCACAAGCTTTGACAGTGGGGTTGTCAATTCCACCGCACCTGAGATACACTTACTTGCAACAAGATATTAGTGGTAACTGCGATAAGGAGGTGATGATAGAAACGGTAATAGTGGTGGTGAAATAGCGACAGTAAAACAGCAAAAGCAAACAACTAGTAACCAGCATAATTAAAACATTGTAGGCTAGGGAGATGGATGGTTGGGCGCTGCATGGATAAGATACATCATGTATTTAACTTGGGGCAAGGCACACAGAAAAGTAATGATCATCTAGGCATAAATCAAACATCAGGCATGTACCCCATAGGTAGTTGTACGTGCTTGCAATAAGAACTTGCACAACATCTTTTGTCCTACCATCCCGCTACGAACGGGGCCAAAAGGTACTTATGAAGATTAAGGTGCTCCTATCAAAGAGCACCGGAACAAATCATTAACAATCAATGGATACATGGAATCCTCAAACTATAGTCCATCCCCTTTGGTGTCCCAAGCTGTCACCTTTGGGATCGCCGGTTCCGGACTATAACAGGTGCATACAACTCATAGATAGGATCAAGGACACAAATATATTCATGCAAACACATAGGGTTCAGATCTGAAATCATGGCACTCGGGACCAAAGTGACAAGCATTAAGAGCAACAAGTTGAAGCAAAGATGATAAACAACAATCTAGATGATACGCAACATGCCCCCAACAATCTGATAAATTATTACATGATCTAACTCATCCAATCCCTACCAGCCCCTTTGCCTACAGTAGGGAATTACTCACACATGGATGGAGAAGTCATGGAGGGAGGATGGAGTGGTGATGATGATGACAATGGCGATGATATCCCCTCACCGGAGGACAAAACAGCCTCCAGATTAGCCCTCCCGGAGAAGAACAGAGGGTGGCGGCGGCTCCGCGACGAGAATTGGGAAAACGACTTCTGTTTTGGGGTTTCTCCGTCACGGGAATAAATAGGAGCCTCGGCAGGGCACCAGAGGAGAGGGGAGGCCCCCAGGCGGCCAGAGGGCGCGGCCCCACCCCTGGCCGCGCCCACAGAGCGCCTGGAGCCCCTGTCCCCCCTTTGGCCCCACTTCTGGTTCTGGGCTCCTTCGGTTGCGTGGATTTTCTGGTATTTTTCCGGGAAATTTCTGAGACGTCCAAAAAATCCATTTTCCTGCGCACAATAAAACCATACAAGCAGCTCTGCTGAAAACAGCGTCAATCCGGGTTAGTTTCGTCCAAATCATGCAAGAATGAGGGCAAATCAATAGCAAAATGATACGTCCAAAACGTATCTATAATTTCTGCTTGCTCCATGCATGTTTTGTGTGATATTTCTATGATCTAGATACACTTTCATACACTTTTGATCATATTTGGACTAACCTATTAACTCAGTGCACCACAGTGCCAGTTCCTGTTTTCTGCTGTTTTTCTATTTCAGTTTTCCCCCATATAAAAAGTGCTCCAAAAATTCGGGAAAATCAGATAAAAAATCAGCGCAGAAGAACCTTCCAGATGAACCTAGGTGGGGCCAGAGGGCCACCACCAGGGGCCCAGGCGCCCTGGTGGCGCTCCCCAGGGGCTGGCCGCGCCAGGGGGGCGCCTGGACCCCTGGTGGCCCCCCCTGGCTGCCCCCCTTCTCCTATATATTCTCCGTGACGAGAAACCCTCGAAAGAAGAACCCTTTTTCGCGATCTCGCCTCTGTTCCGCCTCCGCCGCGCTTCCGACATCAGAAGCACCAGCAGACCTCTTCTCGGCACCCTGCCGAAGGGAGGGCCGACCTTCGGGAGTCTCCTGTCCACCATGGATGCTTCCCGGATGTGCCGTGAGTAGTTTCCTTTGGACCATGGGTCCGTGATCAGTAGCTATGTGATGTTCTCCTCCCCTCTTTGTTCTTCATGGTTTAGACCTCGTGAGCTTCCCTACATGATCGAGGCACTTTTGTAATCTTTCTGCTGTTGCTATGCTGAGTTTGATGGGATCTGATGGATTATGAGATTATGTTCAGATTGTGATTGAGTAATATATTTGGTTCTTATCTCTTATATTTTTGTTCTTAAGTAATTCTTGCATGTTCTCCGTTGTTGTTTATTGCTTTGGCCAAGTAGTAGGTAGTAACCCAAGAGGGAACGTTATGCTCGATTGTGGGTTCATGCCCCCTGATGACACGCTTCAGTGACAGAAACATGAGTCTAGGGGATGTGCTGTTGCCACAAGGGGGAAAACAACGGTGCTTGTAACCGCGGTTGCAAGGATTGTTTACTTTACGCAAAGTGCTTTTTAATGCAGTTGTCTGTTGCTTTGGGTGGGGCTCGCAACTTAATACCAGCGAGATGTTCTGGATAGATATCTCAAGGTGGATGATTAGTAGTAGATGTAGTTGGATTTCGGTCTACTTATTTTGGCGTTGTGCCCATGCTTTTGAGCCTCTTCCTTTCTTTTGTAGCATAGTTAGCATTGCGGTGCGTTCATAATCCTTTCAATTGTCCTTCTGTAATTTGTTCACCTCGCATAGCAGTTTTATCGTCTTTTGGGAGAGAGACATCACTAGTGAACATCACGTATCCCGGTCCATATCTTCATCACTGTTTCCACGCTCATTTACTTTTCTGCTTTTACTTTCAGTTGCTATCATTATCCATTGTGTTTGATCCTTTGTGAACAACAAGACCGGAGAGATTGACAACCTCTCTGCACTTCGTTGGGAACAAAGTTATTTGTGTCTGTGTGCAGGTCCGCGTCAGTTGCACCGCTGACACCTACTTATCATCTCTGAAGTCCTACTGGAGACAAACCTTGGTATCTTTACTGAGGGAAATTTGCTGCTGTGCTACATCACGCCTTCCACTTGGGGTTTACCAACGAAGGGCGAGAAATCACTATCATCACCTCGCACATCAAGCAAGATTTCTGGCGCCGTTGCTGGGGAATCCGAGTGCTAAGATAGGGGAGTTGCACACTACCCTTTACCTTTGTTTTTTAGTCTTGTTAGTTTACCTTTCAGTTTTTATCTTTGTGTCCTTTATCAAAAATCACACACAAAAATCTGCCACACTTGTTGCTGCTATGGGTTCTACTGAAAACACCAAGTTGTGTGACTTCACTAGTCACAACAACCAAGACTTTATCTGCACCCCCATTGCCACACCTGCCACTTCAGCTACCTCTTATGAAATTAAACCTGCCTTGCTAAACCTTGTTATGAGAGATCAATTCTCTGGTGCTGGAGATGATGCTGCTTTACACTTGAACATTTTTGTTGAATTATGTGATATGCAAAAGTATAAAGAAGTAGAAGGTGATATTGTTAAGCTCAAGGTCTTTCCTTTCTCTTTAAGGGGAGAAGCTAAAATCTGGTTTCAATCTTTGCCTAGGAATAGCATAGATTCTTGGGATAAGTGCAAAGATGCTTTTATAGGGAAGTACTACCCACCTGCTAAAATTATCCAATTAAGGAGTAACACGTTGCCCAAGCTTGGGAACGAATGAAATCTCTTGCTAAGAAATGCCCTACACATGGTTTGACTACCTGGATGGTTATCCAGACTTTTTATGCAGGCTTGAACTTTACCTCGCGAAACCGGTTAGATTCGGCTGCGGGAGGAACCTTTATGTCAACTACACTTGGTGTTGCCATGAAGCTTCTTGATGAGATGATGACCAATTATTCCCAATGGCACACAGAACGCGCTCCAACAGGTAGGAAGGTAAACTCTGTCGAGGAAATTACCTCCCTCAATGAAAAAGTTGACTTAATTATGTCTCTACTTACCAAGCAACCCTCTATTGATCCTCGTGATGTCCCTTTAAATTCTTTGGTTGCCCAAGAACAAGTAGATGTGAACTTTATTGCTAGAAACAACTTCAACAACAATGCTTATAGGGGTAATTTTGCTAACAATCCTAGACCGTTTCCATCCAACTATGGAAACAACAACGCCTACCCTAGCAACAAGAACCCCTCTTCTGAATTAGAAAGCATGCTTACAGACTTTATCACCACCCAAAAAGCCTTCAATAAAAATGTAGAGGAGAAATTAGCTAAATTAGATAATCTCTCTTTGAAGGTAGAAAGCTTAGCCCTTGATATTGAGATGCTTAAAATTAGAACCTCTCCCCTTGAGGAGAATAAGGCCACTCCTATTAATGCTATCCAATTGCAAATTAATGAAAATATTAGGATGATGGCTAAACTTAAAGAAAGGTGGGCTAGAGAAAAAGAGGAAGAGGATAGAATTAAGAGCCTTCCTACACACCACACAGTTGCCACTATCCAAATTGTTGAGGACACCCAAACTATTAGCACCCAATGCACTCCTAGTCCCGTTGGACCTATTAATGGTGATGCTAATACCTCAACCGAAGATGAAGAAACTCCTATGAACATAGAGGGTTTCAAACAAGTGAGCCTATATGACACTACTACCACCTTTGATAGTAGTGATATTGATTTTGATAGTTGCACCCTCTCAGAAGTTATTAGCTTTCTACACAAAATGTCTAGAGACCCCCACACTAGCACACTTAATCTTGCCTTCACGGAGCATATCACAAATGCTCTCATCAAAGCTAGGGAGGAGATGCTTAGAGTAGAAGCCTCCATACCTAGGAAGCTAGATGATGGTTGGGACCCTATGATCAAAATTAAATTAAATAACTTCTCTTGCTATGCTTTATGTGATGTTCGAGCTAGTACCTCTGTTATGCCCAAAAGAATATATGATATGTTTGAATTGAAGCCCTTTGAGCCTTGTTCTTTTGGTGTTCGTCTTGTTGATTCTTCCGTAAAGAAACCTTTGGGGAAGATTGATGATGTTCTTATCATTGTCAATGAAAACTATGTTCCCGTTGATTTTATTGTTATGGATATAGAGTGTGAACCTTTATGTCCAATTATTTTGGGACGTCCTTTTCTTCGCGCCGTTGGTGCGGTTATTGACATGAAAGAGGGGAATATAAAATTCCAATTCCCTCTCAAGAAAGGGATGGAACACTTCGCTAGAAATAAAATCAAGTTACCTTTTGAGTCCGTTACTCGGGCTAGTTATTCTCTTTCTCTTGATAAAACTAGATTCCTCTTTTCATCATGCCTAGCTTAAAGGCATAAAAGAAAGCGCTTTTGGGAGGCAGCCCACAACGAATTAGGTTTCTTTTTGCTTTTGTTGTGTCTTGATGTTTGTTACTACTGTAGCAACATCATTGTATCTTTATTTTTCAGCTTTGTGCCAAGTTATAGCCTCTTATGATAAGGGAAGCAAAAGTTGTGACATGCTGTCCAGAAAACAGATTCTGTCCCTTGACAGAAAAATTCGAATAAAATCACCAGATCATCTTTTTGATCTTAATTTAAATGACAGCATGCTCTATACAATTGTGAAACTTTCGTATGTTCTGAGTTTTTTTATTTGAGTTGCAGAAGTGCCTCGAATTTTTTTTCTACTACCTGTTGTTCTGTTTTTCACAGATTCTGCCACGTTTTTCCTCTCTTCACTTTTGCAAACCTTAAGCTTACTTTTTCTTTCCAAAAACTTTTTGGCACTCTTGAGAAACAGTAGATCTTCAAGAATATCTTTATATCCAGTGGGGAAAAATTATTTTATTAAGGGTACTGACCTCTCTAATCATCTTATGATGAGTTATGTATGAAGGGAGTTTTCTAGTGTGGGATGGAAGATGATGAAAGAAGATCCAGGAGTGTCAAGCGCTCAAGCTTGGGGATGCCCCCATTAATCCCCAATAAATATTCAAGGAGACTCAAGCGTCTAAGCTTGGGGATGCCCCCGTGCATCCCCTTCTCCATCAACAATCATCAGTTCGTCCTTCGTCTCACTATATTTTTATCACTTCATGTGTTATGTGCTATGCTTGGAGCGTCTCGCTCTTAGGTTTTATTTTTAGTTTTCTTTAGTTTTGCTTGCTGGTCATAACAAGTTAGACCCCATCTTTCTTTGTGTGGGAGAGAAACACGCTCCACTCTAATCTAGAACACATCATAGGATTTTTCCTGCTTATCTTTTTGCTGTTTTGTGTTCTTTATCTTTTCGTAGCTGCTGCCATGTTTAGTTTTAGTCTTAGTTTGTCTTTAGCAAGAGCCTTGGCTTTTGTTTAGTTTGTTGCTGGAACTCTCTTTATTTTTCATGTTTATCTTGTTAAGAGAGTTGGTTGTTGCACTGAGTTGTGTTTTGTCTTGGAAGTAGGTAATTGAGGTTGCTATTTAATTCTAGTAGTAACTTGCAATAGTTTTGAGGTATTGATGTGAGTAATGTATAAACTTTTGGTGTCAAGAGCTCTAGACTATTAGTGATAGGTGTCGTATTTTGGGCAATCCGTGTGTATTTTCAAAACCTACAAAAACTAGTTGAGAACTCTAAACTACTAGATGGATCACTAATCTTTGGAGGGATCGAATATTAGAGTACACTCACGTACCATGAGTCGAGGATGCGCAAGGATAACCAAACCCCCATACACTCCTCCTCGGGGTACTTGTCTCTTTGTGAACCTCCTTATTAGATTGAGAGTTACCAATAATAAGTGCATGAGTTCTTCGGACTAATGTAAGTATTGAAAGTTTACACTTCCACCTTCCCATATTTTGCTAGCCTCTCCCGTGCCATGCATTGCCTTCTTCTCACTCCGAGAGTTGGTGTCCACCTTCGCTGGTACATCCAAACCCTTGGAATGATACGCTCCGTCATCATAAGCCTCTTTATATCTTTCCTCAAAACAGCCACCATACCTACCTATCAAGGCATTTCCATAGCATTTCCGAGATATATTGCCATGCAACATCCACCTCTTCATGACTTGATCTTCATGTCATACATGTTCCTGCTACACTGGCAGCGACATACATTGCATACATCATGATAGCTACATCTTCTTTATGATTTCGAGTACCTTGTAAAGTGTGAAAGATCTCCTTTACCTTCTTGTAAAATAGAGTGTTGCCCTTAAGTGAGGAAAAGATCCCAAAGTGGACACAATAAAAGATCCCAAAGAGGACAAATGAGAGTTGAATAGAAAGAGCCATTGAGGCCACAAAGAAATACAAAAAATTAGAAAAAATAGAAAAAGAAATAAAAAGAGAGAAAGGGGCAACACTACTATCCTTTTGAGAGATCCGCACTAGTACTCCCTTTATATCCTTGTACTCCATAGAGATGATCATTATGCATATAGCTATGTGGGGACCTTCACACTATAGAACTTGGCTTGCATATTCCAAGGATGAGCCTCCTCAAACGAGCTCTAGGTCTTCATGAGCAAGCAAGTTAGATGCACCCCCACTAGTTCCATTGGAGAGCTTCTTAGCTCATATGTGCATCTGTTGCATGGCAATCCCTACTCCTCACATCATGTCTATCATTTGGCATCTCTTGCCTATGATTGTCCTCATTGATGTGAGCCTTTCTCATTATTTTTGTCTTCCTCCTCCTCCTCCGTACTTCTCTCTTTGCCATCCTAAGTGTCAACTCTCATGCTTACGCTCATCCATTGCATGAGTGCTCAAAATATTGAAAAAGGAGTGGATCAAATTGACTTGTACCTATCTAGTGGTCTGGGGACGAGTCAAGATAAGATTCCAGAAAAAGACCAAGTGTGAAACTTTAGTAGATTGAGTTCTCAACAAATAAATATTTTTCTCGTATTCCCTATCCCCCTTCTTGCACGCAAACACCATTTGGAGACATTCGAGTCACGGACAGCGAGAGCTCTTGCACCTAATGTTCTTTTGTTACTTGTTTCAATGCTAATATAGACTCTTGCATGTTATGACTTGAATTGAATCTCTAACTTTGATTGCTTTACTTTTCAAAGTTCTTATATATTTGCTAGCATGTCACCACAGAAATTATGCTGTTATCATTTACCTACTCGAGGACGAGCAGGAATTAAGCTTGGGTATGTTGATACGTCCAAAACGTATCTATAATTTCTGCTTGCTCCATGCATGTTTTCTGTGATATTGCTATGATCTAGATACACTTTCATACACTTTTGATCATATTTGGACTAACCTATTAACTCAGTGCACCACAGTGCCAGTTCTTATTTTCTGTTGTTTTTCTATTTCAGTTTTCCCCCATATAAAAAGTGCTCCAAAAATTTGGGAAAATCAGATAAAAAATCAGCGCAGAAGAACCTTCCAGATGAACCTAGGTGGGGCCAGAGGGCCACCACCAGGGGCCCAGGCGCCCTGGTGGCGCTCCCCAGGGGCTGGCCGCGCCAGGGGGCGCCTGGACCCCTGGTGTCCCCCCTGGCTGCCCCCCTTCGCCTATATATTCTCCGTGAAGAGAAACCCTCGAAAGAAGAACCCTTTTTCGCGATCTCGCCTCTGTTCCGCCGCCACCGCGCTTCCGAGATCGGGAGCACCAGCAGACCTCTTCCCGGCACCCTGCCGAAGGGAGGGCCGACCTCCGGGAGTCTCCTCTCCACCATGGATGCTTCCCGGATGTGCCGTGAGTAGTTTCCTTTGGACCATGGGTCCGTGATTAGTAGCTATGTGATGTTCTCCTCCCCTCTTTGTTCTTCATGGTTTAGACCTCGTGAGCTGCCCTACATGATCGAGGCACTTTTGTAATCTTTCTGCTGTTGCTATGATGAGTTTGATGGGATCTGATGGATTTTGAGATTATGTTCAGATTGTGATTGAGTAATATATTTGGTTCTTATCTCTTATATTTTTGTTCTTAAGTAATTCTTGCATGTTCTCCGTTGCTGTTTATTGCTTTGGCCAAGTAGTAGGTAGTAACCCCAAGAGGGAACGTTATGCTCGATTGTGGGTTCATGCCCCCTGATGACATGCTTGAGTGACAGAAACATGAGTCTAGGGGATGTGTTGTTGCCACAAGGGGGAAAACAACGGTGTTTGTAACCGTGGTTGCAAGGATTGTTTACTTTATGCAAAGTGCTTTTTAATGCAGTTGTCTGTTGCTTTGGGTTTACACTTTGGGTGGGGCTCGCAAATTAATACCAGCGAGATGTTCTGGATATATATCTCAAGGTGGATGATTAGTAGTAGATGCAGTTGGATTTCGGTCTACTTATTTTGGCGTTCTGCCCATGCTTTTGAGCCTCTTCCTTTCTTTTGTAGCATAGTTAGCATTGCGGTGCGTTCATAATCCTGTCAATTGCCCTTCTATAATTTGTTCACCTCGCATAGCAGTTTTATCGTCTTTTGGGAGAGAGACATCACTAGTGAACATCACGTATCCCGGTCCATATCTTCATCACTGTTTCCACGCTCATTTACTTTTCTGCTTTTACTTTCAGTTGCTATCATTATCCCTTGTGTTTGATCCTTTGTGAACAACAAGACCGGAGAGATTGACAACCTCTCTGAACTTCGTTGGGAACAAAGTTATTTGTGTCTGTGTGCAGGTCCGCGTCAGTTGCGCCGCTGACACCTACTTATCATCTCCGGAGTCCTACTGGAGACAAACCTTGGTATCTTTACTGAGGGAAATTTGCTGCTGTGCTACATCACGCCTTCCACTTGGGGTTTACCAACGAAGGGCGAGAAATCACTATCACCACCTCGCACATCACAAAAGTGTTTGGAAAAGTAGATACGTTTGAGACGTATCAGTATTATACAGCTTGTATTATTTTATTTGTAGAGTTGCGTTGTGATATCTCACCGTGGCACCCTGATCTCGATCGTGTACCTTGCGTGTATGATTACTGTACACGGTTCGATTTTGGGGGCATCACACTACTTCAGCGTGGCGTCCGATAGCCACTGGTGGAAAACGCTCGGCTCGTCCATCATCTGCACGCCATGAATCATCCATCAGCCACCAAGCTCGTCACACAACCACACCCGTTGGTGCCGCGTACAATCGACCAGCACCGAGAAGGCGAGCAAATTACGTACCATATTGGAGAACCATTGAGTCACCATTAACAGATATCAAATCGCATGCCTGAAACGCCTCTAATCCAAGCCAAAGACCACACCAGGTTATATAAGCCTTTGGGGATCGGCGGAACCGGCCAAGGAACCGCCGACGAGCATGGAGCGGAGCGACCTGACGTGGACGCGGAACTCCGCGGCACTAGCCCGGGACCCGGGGTGGCCGGGCGTGGCGTTGCTCTACATCCGCAGCACGAGGGAACGTATTTCACGCGGGTGGCGATCGCTGCGTCTTCGAGCTCATTGGAGCCGCCGAGTTCCGCGTCCATAGGAGTGGGGAGGGGAGGAGAGGCGGAGGGGGATAAGGGGAGTGGAGAGGGGGGGAGGAGGGAGGGAGGAGGAGCTAGCCGGCGGCGAGCCTGGCAGCGCGGCGGTGGAGACGGCAGGTGTAACACCCTCAGTGTCAAGCAACAGTAATTTTTTTGTTAATGATAAGCCTATGTGATTAGCAAGTCCCTAATCACCTTTGATCATGTCCGAGTCAAATTCAAACCAAATTGAATTGACAAAACAATGTGGAAATAAAACCTTGCCCAAGAATTTTCCAACCATTTTTTTAAATTGCCTAAAAGTCAGTTAATCATGTTAAATCAACATTGGGAATTTGATATACCATTTAACTATTTGAAACAATTCAAATCAGTGGCAAAACAACCATATTTAATCCTTTTAAATATACCAAAACCCCCAAATGACTTTATTATGCCACCAAACTTTTGTGGTACTATTCTGTGCTGCCTATATGGTTCTATTCTGTGTAGGAAAATGGATTTTTAGACATCTCAGAAAATTCCCAGAAAATTCATAAAAAATCCACGCACCCAAAGCTTCCACGAACTAGAAGGGGGCAGAGGGGGCCACAGGGGCTCCAGGAACCCTGCTGCCACGGCCCCACCCCTGGCCGCGCCACCTGGCCGCCTGGGGGCCTCCCCCTCCTCTGGTGCCCTACCGCGGCTCATATTTATTCCCGTGACGGTAAAACCCTGAAACAGAGGTCGCTTTTCCAGAACCCGTCGCGGAGCCGCCGCCACCCTCTGTTCTTCCTCGGGAGGGCTAATCTGGAGAATGATTTGGCCTCCAGAGAGGGGAGATCGTCGCCATCATCATCACCATCACCAATCCATCATCCCTACATGACTTCTCTTCACATGTGTGAGTAATTCCCTGTTGTAGGCAAAGGGGATGGTAGGGATTGGATGAGTTTGATCATTTAATAGTTCGTCAGATTGTTGGGGGCATGTTGCCTATCATCTACTTTGGTGTTTATCATCTTTGCTACAACTTGTTTCTCTTAATGCTTGTCACTTTGGGCCCGAGTGCCATGTTTTCAGATCTGAACCACTTATGTTTTCATGAGTATATTTATGTTTGAGATCCTATCTATGAGTTGTATACACCTATTATGGTCCGGAACCGGCGATCCCAAAGGTGACAGCTTGGGACACCAAAGGGGATGGTCTATAATTTGAGGATTCCATGTATCCATTGAGTTTATTGCTTTGTTCCGGTGCTCTTTGACAGGAGCACCTTAATCTCCATAAGTTCCCTTTGGCCCCGTTCGTAGCGGGATGGTAGGACAAAACATGGTGTGCAAGTTCTTATTGAAACCACGCGCAACTACCTATGGGATACATGCCTAATGTTTGATATTTGCCTAGATGATCATTGCTTTTCTGTGTGCCTTGCCCCGTGTTAGAATTTAATACATATTCACTTTCATTCATGTACCGCACAACCATCCATCTCCCTAGCCTACAGTGTTTTTTCCTGCTGGTTACTACTAGTTTATTTCCGCTGTTTTACTTTTGCTTTCGTCGTTATCACTATCACTACCATACCATATCTGATATTAATATTTTGTTGCAAGCAAGTATATTTCAGGTGCGGTTGAATTGAAAACTCAACTTTCAAAGCTTATAGATACTCTTTGGCTCCCCTTGTGTCGAATAAATAAATTTGGTTAACTTACCCGCGAGAACACTACAAACGATCCCCTACAGTTGAGGGTCATCAAGTACTGTTTTTTGGCCCCATTTCCGGGGACCATAGCAATATTTACAAGTCTAATTGAAGTATTCTGCCTGCCACACTTCATCCACTATGGGTAAGAAAGGAGACCCCAAAGTTCCAATCTTACCATCTACTACAAGAAAAGGTACTGTTCTGAGTACCAGTGCTACGCTTGATTCACCTTCCATTATAAGTAAGTTTGCTTCACCGCTACCACCACATACTACTTCTATTAAGTCACTATGTCCGATACTTTTGATGATGCTTCTACTACTCTTGATGATACTAGTTTTCTTGGTCACTATCTTGAAACTCAGACTGCTAAGGTTGCAGCACAGTCCGAGACTGAGACTCATGTTACCTATATTCCTACTTGCAAAACCTTTGGTTACCCAGACTTAAATGAACTCAAGGAGAGAATCCTTGATGATGATTATATTACTCTTGATGATGATTTTTGCAGGGAATTCAAAGAGTGTGTCGACTCTGACTTTGGAGTTGTTAAGGAGCTGCTTGAAAAGCACTCCATCAAGAACAAGATTATTCCTGATCCTAAATTTTCCACATCCCCTATATGCATCACTGATCTTGATTATGATTTCTCTGTTTATCTTTCACTTATATCTACAGTCGAGTCTAACCCTTTTTATGGCAGAGAAAATGATGATGCTATAGCACACCTGACCAACTCGCTGAGTTAGGTAACTTATTTACTACTGATGAAAGGATACGAAACTTTTATGTGGCCAAGCTTTTTCCTTTTCTTTAAAGCAAGACGCTAAATCATGGTAAGATGCACTACCATATGGTTCCATTGAGAGTCCTCAGAACTTAGTTCAATTCTTTGTTGATAAATATTTTCCTACTCATATGCAACATGTTGCTTTTCAAAGAATTTATAACTTTAAACAATTGCAGGATGAGCACCTCCTTAAAGCTTGGCGGAGGTATTGTGATTTAATCAAGGCTAGACCGGGACATGAAGTCCCAAAGAATGAATTACTTGATATATTTATGTTGGTCTAACCGATGAATCTAGATCCTATCTAGATAGTTGTGTTGGTTGCGTTTTCAGGGAAAGAACGCCGGACGATGCCGAATAATTAATGGGCAAATTTTCCAAGAACCATGAAGATTGCTCCGTCCCTGAACCACCTCCACCAACAAAGAAAAGGGGCATGCTTGTTCTAAGCCCCGAAGATATGCAAGAAGCAAAGAAGTCTATAAAGGAGAAAGACATTAAAGCCAAAGACATGAAGAATCTACCGCCTATCGAGAAGTTATGTGAGCCTACTACTCACCCTCCCTTAGTAGAGGTACACTCTCTATTAGAATTTACTGAAAGTGATATCCCTAAAGGTAAGCCTCCCGACCAATGCTTAGATGATCTTGATAATTTTATTATTAAGAAAGACCATTTTAATAGGAGGATACAAAGTCAGTTGCATGATAATTCCCTTGCTATCAAAAGTTTTCTCGGTGTTCTTGAAAGAACAGTTAATGATGCCAAATGTCTTATTAAGCATTTCCATATGGTTCAAACTCATCTGGAACAAATTTCTAATGTGCAAAAAGATTTGCTTGCTAATAATGCCAAACAGGATAAACAAGCTTATGGCATCAAAACCAGGGGTGGTACACACACCCAGGACCCTCTCTATCCCGAGGGGCATCCGAAGAGGATCGAGCAAGGTTCTCAAGTACAGGTAGAAGACGAGATTGTTAGCTCTCCTAAGAAGAAAATGAAGAAGAAACACAAGGAGGCTGACAACTCCAATGATCCCATTACAAGTCAAGAACCTGCTGTTGATCCTAACAGCATATCTACCTCCGATGTTGAAACTGAAGATGGTGCTGAGCCCGAAGAAAATAATAAGGAGAAGAATGATCCTCCTGAGGTGCAAGAAGAAGAAGCACCTGACAAACGCAAGAAATACACAAGAGAAGACTTTATAGAAAGAAGACATGTGAAGGAAAGAGAACCATGGGTACAAAAACCCATGCCCTTTCCAAGTAAGTCTCTCAAATCTAAAGAAGAAAAGCATTATAATAAATTTTGTAAATGGATGAAACCTCTTTTTCTTCAAATTCCCCTGACTGATGCTATCAAATTACCTCCTTATTCCAAATATATGAAACATATTGTTACAAATAAAAGAAAAGTTCCTAATGAGGCAATATCTACTATGCTTGCTAACTACTATTTTAGTGGCAAGATTCCTGAGAAGCCAAGTGATCTAGGTATACCCACCATTCCTTGCTCCATAAAAAATAATTATGTCAAAACTGCCTTATGTGATCTCGGAGTAGGAGTGAGTGTTATGCCTTTTTCTATTTATAAAAGGCTATGTTTAGATAAGTTAATCCCTTCAGATGGTTGATAAGTCAACAGCCGTCCCGATTGGTATTTGCGAGGATGTTCCCGTTGAAGTCGCTAATTGCTTAATTCTTACAGATTTTTTTGTGCTTGACATGCCCGAAGATGGGAGCATGTCCATTATTCTTGGTAGACCTTTTCTTAACACCGTAGGTGCTATTATTGATTGCAATAAAGGAAAGGTTGCCTTCAACGTTTATGATAAAGAACACACGGTGTATTTTCAAAAGAAGATCGACAAAAGGCATGGCCTTAACTCGATAGAGAATATCGAGACCGTGAAGATTGGAGAATGGGAATGTCCACTACATGTGCACCACAAATACAAAACCATTATGGTGGGGACAATGTCCATTAAAGTAAAGGTGTAATGATCACTTCATGAGAGGTGAGACTTTTTATTCTATATATCTCCGGTTTGTTGGTAAGACTTGATCAACCTTGCTAGCTAGCATGTTTTATATAGGTAAAAAGTGGAGCTTGTTATGTTTTCATTCGCCTTAGTTTTTATTCTCCTTGTTGTACCAAGTTTATATGTTTTTGAAGCTTCGCAATTCTAACCACTGCTTCAAGTTTTCAAAAAGTTTCGCAGCTTTTTGAACTTCGGAAAATTTTCAACAGTGAAGTTTTCAAATAAATTCCAGAAAATTTAAAATAAAAATTTCCATGCCGAGAGTGACCCAGAGGCACCTGGGGCTGACCATGGGGGTGTCGGGACCCGGGGTTAGCGTATGTAATTACAGTTACGATACAATCACATGGAGAGCCGAGAACCGTACCCACTTGTCTAAGCAGACAAGGCCAAGCACAGAACACTCTCGGAAAGCATCAAACGTGAGAGGCATCCCATCCAGGCCGGATGATCAACTGAGATGGGTCCTCAACGTCCGCTCACAAGTCTAAATGCTTATGGGTGGTGAATCCCATACTCATAGACAAGTCGCCTCAACCATGTTATCGATTGGATCCTAACTCTTACATAGACTTACTCCAGCCCGATCACTTAGTCGGGGTCTAGGGTGGGCTCGATCATACAACAAAGTGTGCACGTGACGGAGTCACGAGCAATCGCATCGCGATGCCCCAAGCTGCGCACATCTAAGGGCCACTTGGTGTATAAAAGACCGGCAGCCAGATCACAACTAAGGTCTCGAAAACCCATACTAAGACATGCATGTTATAAACATACACGCAGCACACATGCCTAGTATGAACATCAGGTATCATCACATAAGTCTACTAAGTACTCTTTATTGATATACACATAGAGCATACAAAGATCACATGTCTGTGATCAACATTACATCATACAACGGAAGCAAATTAGGTCTGAGTACAGACGAGTTTAACAAATGGCTTAGAGAAGCCTTGTAAACAAACATGCCCTTCCACGAGGGACCAGAGTGATGTCTGGGACTATACTAACTCAGTCAACGTCGAGCTTCACGAAGGTGACTCCATCGGGGTCCGGTTTCTCATCTAAAACATAGAATAAGCAAACGTGAGTACAAAGTCGTACTCAGCAAGACTTACATCAGAACTACACTACTCATGCTCAAGTATCAAGGTAAAGGGAGGTGGGGTTTCATCATGCAGAAGTGCCAGCTTTGACTTGGCTAGTCCTGTGCTACGATTACCATACTTGAGGTAAGACGCGTACACGAGTCCACTACATATCCAACCAAATACACCACTATGGTGCCTTTCTCGACTTCCCCACGAGAAAGCACGCCATAGCACTCACACTTATCTTGGTGTATTTTAGAAGTATCCAGTTCAAGTTGTCTAATAATCAGGTACAGGTTCCAAGTAGTCCTTAACCGCGGACGCAGCTATTCGAATAGTTTTGTTAAACTTGCAAGGGTGTAAGCTACACACACATGACCATCGGTTACCGCCAGGTCTCGCCACCGTTCAAGAGGTGACAGCGAGGATGTTCACCACGACACTTCGCTCACAACCGGTCTATTCCAGGAGTCGACTATCTGAGTTTGCCTCCGCTCGAGAGCCCCGCCGGATCAACGAAACGGACTCAAACAATGTAAGTGACCGAGACGCCACCTCTGGCAGATGGTTTTCCTTCCTCACAGGTGCACCCACATATCTATATGATGCAACCATTCCTTCATTCTTTTTCTATGCAGATGCCAAATGGAAAGCCCGAACTAATGTGACTCCTGGACGTCGACACGGATCAAGGTACTAGGTCGAGAGGGGTCAGTGAGCCCAATGTGTGGTTGTACTCTTTGTCTTGGATTACCATACAAGAACTCGGTGCTTAAGGCGGTGTTCAACGAGACAACCCACTGTGTACTCCTACACAGCCTCTCATCGTTCACCTTGTATTAGGGTGGATTCACCAACACAGTTTCACTTTCATCAACACCATGTTCACTATCATCCCGACTCACATCAAAAGCAACCTCATTGTACCACTAAGCATGCAATAAGAAGTAACAGTTGCAGTGGCCACATGATATCAAACAACTCCTATGTCAGCTAGGATTGTGGTTTGCTTACTACTGTGACAAGATGATAGGTCATGCATTGGATATGGGTTGAACTATGCGGTAGAATCGATACAAGGTGATCTCCTAAACATGCATAAGCGAGACTGAGAGGGAATTGGGATTTTATAGACATGATCAATGGGATTTGCTTGCCTTGCTGACGATACACTGGGTTTAACGGTGGTCTTCTTCTTCGGGGGTGATCACCATCTCGGAAAAGCTGGTACCGAAAACAAACATCAACAAGGGGGGACAACTTCGGAAGTAAAATGCACAAGCACATGATATTGTTGTGACATGAAGTATAGGGTACTGATTTGTGGAAAATTCAATTTAATTGAAGTATATTGCATTTCGAATGCAAATTCAAACTCCAAATTCAATTTCAAATTAAGCCATATGCACATTTGCTACTGTTGCCCCATTTTAAAATGGTCAAACATGAAAACAAATTGCATATTCTTAATCCTTGCATTTTTCTGATAAATTTTCATATATTATATGTTTAATTTGGAGTTAAAATGAATTCTCTATGAATTATTGAAGTTTGGCTATTTTTCTGGAATTTTCTGATTTATTTTAATTCTTTTTAAAACAGAAACTGGTTTACTGCGTCATGCTGACATCAGCTTGACGTGGGGGGTGTCTGACCAGTGGGGTCGGCCTGTCAGTGGCTCAGGGGTTAACCCCGTTTTATTTAATTTAAATAGAGGGGTTAGGGGGCTGTGGGTCCCATTGTCATAGACTAGGGTTAGGGGTTAAGAGGTGATTAAGGGGGGGCCAAATGGCATCGTCGCCGGAGGCCACTGTTGCCGGCTGGAGTGCTCGCCGGAGTTGCAAAAACGGCTCGGGGTGGGGTTTGGTGGGCACGGTTGTGCTCCCCGCGGGCTTCCGCATGCAACCATGCCATTGGGGGGGTCTCGGGGAAGGCTGTGGAGCTCGGCCACGACGACAATGGCAGCGGCCGGCGTCGGGTGAAGATGAAACCGCGCTGCGGTGCACGGAGGAGACCGGGAGATGGGGGAAAATGCTCTCCGGAGCGTGGGGAGGACGAAGAGGTTGGAGAGGAGGCCGGAGGGGGCCCGGCGATGACGAATTTGCCGACGAGGTCCACGGCGGTCGGCGGCGCGAGTGTTGAAGCTTCCGTCGTCTTCAGAGAGCCGCAGCTCGATTGACTCCACGGGATGATGAAGACGTCCACTGCGGAGCTGATGGACACGACGGGGAGGTAGCTCGTCGACGTTGGCCGCGCAGGGGCTCGCCGGTGCTCTCCGGTGCGCTCGGGTCTTCACGGGGATCCGCCGGAGAGAGAGAGAGGAGGGGTCAGAGCGAGGGGGAGATGGACCTGGGGCCGTCCAGGCGTCCCGGTGGCGAGGAGATGAGGAAGGGGAGGGCCTAGGTGGCTCGGCAGCCGCGGGCATGCTCGCCACGGCGGCGAGCTGCCTGCTCTGGCATCGGCGGGGAAGACGACAAGGGGGGGAGACCAGTGGGTTGGGCTGGTCCGGTTAGTTGGGCCAGGTGGCCAGGGGGTGGGCTGGGTTTTCTTTAATTCTTTTCTCTGTTTTCTGTTTCTGTTTTCTATTTTTCTTTGCTTTGTTTTGCTCCAAAAAAATAGCAGAGCATTTTTATTAAATGCCCAAATATTTTTATAAACTCTAGGTGGCTAGTAGCTAGCCACATATAGAATTTGGACATTTTTTTAATTCAATATATTTTGAATTTCAATTCAAATAGGGTCAAATTTAATTTCCAGGGCACCTTTTGAATTTTTGAATATTCCATGGGCATGGGAATGAACCCAAACAACTTTTAAAATGATCTCCATCATTTATAGGAATTTCCCAAATATTCAACTGATTTTTGGAAAAAGATTTTTATCTGGCCATTTGAATTAATTTCTCAGGGCTTTTCTTTTCCCCAATTTTGACTTTCTTTTGATTTTTGCATGATGCAAAGGGCACAATCAAACCCTAGCACTTACCCTAGTTGGGGTTCTGACAACTCGCCCCCACTCAAAAGAATCTCGTCCCGAGATTCAGAAGTCGTCGGGAGGAAGGAGGGGTACTCGGCACGGAGACGGTCTTCTCTTTCCCAGGTTGCTTCTTTCTCGGAGTGATGTGACCATTGAACTTTAAGGAACTTGATCTTCTGACGGCGAGTGACACGCTCGGCTGAATCAAGAATACGAACAGGGTACTCTCGATAAGAAAGGTCATCTTGGAGATCAATCGTTTCATGGTCGACTTCGCGGATGGGGTCCTTGAAGCAACGCCTGAGTTGTGACACATGGAATACATCATGTACTCGGGAAAGGTGCGGAGGTAGTTCAAGTTGGTAGGAAACTTCTTCACGTTTAGCGAGAATGCGGAAAGGTCCGATGTAACGTGGGGCCAACTTGCCTTTGATACCGAATCGTTGGGTTCCCTTCAGAGGAGTATCCCGGAGGTAAGCCTTCTCATCCAAATTGTAGCTTTCTTGCCTATGATGACGATCATATTAGCTTTTTTGACGAGACTGTGCGGCTTTCAATCGATCACGAACAATGCGAACTTGCTCTTCTGCTTCCTTGATCATGTCCGGTCCAAAGAAGTGTCTTTCACCGGTTTCTGACCAGTTTAAAGGTGTTCGACATCGTCGTCCATAAAGGAGTTCAAAAGGAGCCATGTTCAAACTAGATTGAAAACTATTGTTATAAGCAAATTCAGCGAATGGAAGAGACTTCTCCCAATTCTTTCCGAATGAGATAACACAAGCTCTGAGCATGTCTTCCAAGATTTGATTAACCCTTTCAACTTGACCGCTAGACTGAGGATGGAAAGCTGTACTAAAGGATAGATGAGTTCCCATAGAATTCTGAAAGCTTGCAATCTAGAGGTGAAAAGGCTACCACGGTCAGAATTGATCACCAAAGGAACACCGTGAAGAGACACAATTCTAGAGACATACAAGTCCGCCAACTGACTAGCAGTTATAGACTCGCGAACGGGAAGGAAGTGAGCAACTTTGGAAAGTCTATCAATGACAACGAAGATGGCATCATTTCCTTTCTGGGTTTTTGGAAAGCCGATGATGAAGTCCATACCGACTTTGTCCCATTTCCACTCTGGAATAGGCAAAGGTTGAAGTGTGCCAGCAGGTCTTTGGTGTTCTGCCTTAATGCGACGACAAACATCACATTCAGCAACAAATCGAGCAATGTCTCTCTTCATCCTGGTCCACCAAAATCTCTGGCGTAAATCTCGGTACATTTTTGTGCTACCGGGATGAATTGAGAGGGGTGTGTCATGGGCTTCTTTGAGGATGAGTTGCCTTAGATCCCTATTCTTAGGTACTACCAAACGATTTTCAAAGAATACCGTTCCTTTACTATCTGTGGAGAAACATTTAGCAACTCCGCTAGCAATGTTCTCCTTGATCCGGCGAACACCTCGTGCACGCCTTTGGGAAACTATGATTTGATCCTCAAGGGTTGGTTTCGCCACCAAGTTGAAAAGAGATCCACGAGGAACAATCTCGAGATTGAGCTTTTGAAATTCCTCATGAAGAAGTGGTTGATACTGTTGTAACATGAGGTTGTTACAATACGACTTACGACTTAGTGCATCAGCCATGACATTGGCTTTGCCTGGGGTGTAAGAAATTCCTAAGTCATAATCTTTTATCAACTCTATCCAGCGTCTTTGCCTGAGATTAAGATCTGGCTGGGTGAATATATATTTGAGGCTTTGGTGATCAGAATAAATCTCACAACGATTACCAAGGAGGTAATGTCGCCAAGTCTTCAGGGCATGAACTACGGCAGCGAGTTCAAGATCATGGGTAGGATAGTTCTCTTCATGTGGCCGCAACTGGCGTGAAGCATAATCTACCACATGTCAATCTTGCATAAGTATGCATCCTAACCCTTGCCGTGAAGCATCACAATAGATCTCGAAATCCCTTTTGGTGTCTGGAGGTGCAAGTACGGGTGCAGAAGTCAATCTTATTTTTAGCTCTTGAAATCTTTCCTCGCACTTGGAAGTCCATTGGAATTTCTTATCTTTCTTGAGGAGTTCAGTAAGAGGCTTTGCAACTTTAGAAAAGTTCTCGACGAAGCGGCGGCAATAGCTTGCTAAGCCAAGAAAAATCCTAACTTGCTTACCCGATTCAGGTGGAGTCCAGTCAAGGACGGCCTGAACTCTCTCAGGATTGACTGCAACACCTTTCGCAGAAATCACGTGGCCTAAGTAGGTCACTTCTAGTAGCCAAAATTCACACTTGGAGAACTTGGCATAAAGGCGGTGCTCTCTAAGTTTCATCAATACCAACCTAAGATGTTCTGCGTGCTCTTCTTCGTTCTTCTAGTAGATGAGAATGTCATCAAGATAAACCACAACAAATTTATCTAGGTACTCCATGAAGATCGAATTCATCAAGCGCGAGAATGTTCCAGGGGCATTGGTCAAACCAAAGGACATGACGGTGTACTCGTAAAGACCATAACGAGTAGTGAAAGCCGTTTTTGGAATGTCCTTGTTTCGGATTTTGATTTGATGATAGCCTAATCTCAAATCCATCTTGGAGAAGACAGAGGATCCAGCAAGTTGATCATAAAGATCATTGATCCTGGGCAGTGGGTACTTGTTCTTTATCGTCGCTAGATTTAGCGGGCGATAGTCTATGCACATCCTTTCTGTTCCATCTTTCTTCGTTACGAACAGAACGGGGCAACCCCATGGCGATGAGCTAGGGCGGATGAAGCCTTTTGCCAACGAAGCATCAAGTTGGGTTTTTAGCTCAGCTAACTCATGTGGGGCCATTCTATATGGACGTCTCGAGATTGGGGCTGTGTCTGGTATAAGATCCACTATGAATTCTACACACCTGTCGGGTGGCATTCCCGGCAGCTCTTCAGGAAAGACATCCGGGAAGTCACGAACCACCGGAATATCTTCAATGTCTGGAAGTGGAAGCACATTCAAGGTATGCACCTGGGTTCTAGAGCTGGGTGAGGTGTACTTGATTGTCTGGCCTGATGGATGGGTTAGTTTAACTGATTTTGCTTTACAATCAAGGAAAGCATTTTTCCTTGATAACCAATCCATTCCTAGGATGACATCAATGTCCGAAGACTTGAGGGCTATAAGAGAAGCAAGGAATACTAAACCCTCAATTGCAATTTGATTGCCATGGCTTACTCTATTAGTTTGCCACTTTGAACCAGGAGTTTGAATGATCATTGGAGAAAACATTTCTTCAAAAGGGAATTCATGAAGAAGCGCATAACTCTCCGACATGAATGAATGAGAAGCTCCTGGATCGAAAAGAACGGAGGCGGGAACATGATTGACTGGGAGTGTGCCAAGAATGGCATCAGAAGCATCAGTGGCTTCCTCAACGGAGATTTGGTTCACACAACCACTACTAGTGGATGAAGGCTTTGCTAGAAAGGCTTTTGTGGTCGATTTCTTTGGAGGCTTGGGTCGAGAATGACGTGGTGCCATCAAGACCTGAGGGCATTGACGATAGTAATGGCCTGGAAGACCACACTTAAAGCATACCCTGTCTGAAATGTTGGGAGTGGGATTACTTGGTTGCACACCATCATTCCTGGGAGGAACAATGTGTTGAGGTGGATGGCATATATTGGAGGTTGGTCTCTGCAGAAAGTTTTGAGGTATGGCTGTGGTTGGAATCCAAATTCGGCGTTTCTGAGGGGCTGAACTTGAAGAAGGAGCAAGCTCAAGAGCATGCTTGCGGGACTCCTCGAAAATTTCATTGCCATCCTCAGCTCTGAAGGATCTGTTGACTAAATCCTCAAAGGTGGCAAATTCGATGAGGTTGAGATCATGACGAAGGATGGGGCTAAGTCCCTTGCGGAACCATGCCTGATTTCTAGCATCGGTGGTGATCTCATCTTGGGCATACCGAGCAAGACGGTTGAACTCTCTCACATACACATGGATGGACATCTCTCCTTGAGTCAGATTGCAGAACTCTTCTTTCTTGCGCTCCATCAACTCATCTAGAAGGTGGTACCCTCGAAAGGCATCACAGAACTCCTTCCAAGTCACTATGTGACCATCTGGCTGCATAGAAACATAGTTCTCCCACCATTGAGCAGCAGCACCTTCCAGAAAGTATACCGCGAAAATAACTCGGTCATCGGGAGCAACATGTGCAGTATCAAGCTTACGCTCGATGGAGCGGAGCCAATCATCAGCTTGAAGGGGCTCATAAAAACATCGAAATACCGGTGGCTTGAGGAGGATGAAATCCTGAATGCTCACGACCACATTACGCTGACGAGCGGTATTTTTCTCGATGAGCTCCAGAAGGCGTGTTTGGTCACGTTGATTTTTCTCAGCTTCCATCATGATTTCCACCGCAGAAGGCGATGGTGGAGGTTCATCATCATTTCGATTCCGAACACGGTCTCGATTCCGACGAACAGCACTACGAGTTCCACCTGACATCCTGTGTGATAAAAATCAACAATCAGAACAGGTTGTACGATGGAATCAAAGACAAGAAGGACATGATGAAGACGGAAAAGATTATAATGCGAAGGCAATGATCCACAGAAACTCAGAGTAATTCCGGCAGCATAACGGCTACACCGGGATGGAAAACAAGACGACCTCGAGGAGATTGAACAGAACTTCCTTAAGGAACTCAAAACACGGAGACTCTGGACAACCACAACTGTCCTACGACTACAAGGAGGCAAACAACGAGATGTTCTAGTAAGACATAGATGAGCCTAGTCCTATCATCCCATAGAAAAGATAAGGGTGACTCAAAACTCAGATCGATGAGGGTAAGGAGAAAAATAAGCCTTACGTTGTTCCCTTATACCCAGAGTAACTATATAACTATAGAATGCTAAACTCGACTTCGACCAAGGGTTGACTAGTCCTACAGACAGTCCTGCTCTGATACCAAGTCTGTCGGGACCCGGGGTTAGCGTATGTAATTCCAGTTACGATACAATCACATGGAGAGCTGAGAACCGTACCCACTTGTCTAAGCACACAAGGCCAAGCACAGAACACTCTCGGAAAGCATCAAACGTGAGGGGCATCCCATCCAGGCCGGATGATCAACTGAGATGGGTCCTCAATGTCCGCTCACAAGTCTAAATTCTTATGGGTGGTGAATCCCATACTCATAGACAAGTCGCCTCAACCATGTTATGGATTGGATCCTAACTCTTACATAGACTTACTCCAGCCCGATCACTTAGTCGGGGTCTAGGGTGGGCTCGATCATACAACAAAGTGTGCACGTGACGGAGTCACGAGCAATTGCATCGCGATGCCCCAAGCTGCGCACATCTAAGGGCCACTTGGTGTATAAAAAACCGCCAGCCAGATCACAACTAAGGTCTCGAAAACCCATACTAAGACATGCATGTTATAAACATACACGCAGCACACATGCCTAGTATGAACAGCAGGTATCATCACATAACTCTACTAAGTACTCTTTATTGATATACACATAGAGCATACAAAGATCACATGTCTGTGATCAACATTACATCATACAACGGAAGCAAATTAGGTCTGAGTACAGACAAGTTTAACAAATGGCTTAGAGAAGCCTTGTAAACAAACATGCCCTTCCACGAGGGACCAGAGTGCTGTCTGGGACTATACTAACTCAGTCAACGTCGAGCTTCACGAAGGTGACTCCATCGGGGTCCGGTTTCTCATCTAAAACATAGAATAAGCAAATGTGAGTACAAAGTCGTACTCAGCAAGACTTACATCAGAACTACACTACTCATGCTCAAGTATCAAGGTAAAGGGAGGTGGGGTTTCATCATGCAGAAGTGCCAGCTTTGACTTGGCTAGTCCTGTGCTACGATTACCATACTTGAGGTAAGACGCGTACACGAGTCCACTACATCTCCAACCAAATACACCACTATGGTGCCTTTCTCGACTTCCCCACGACAAAGCACGCCATAGCACTCACACTTATCTTGGTGTATTTTAGAAGTATCCAGTTCAAGTTGTCTAATAATCAGGTACAGGTTCCAAGTAGTCCTTAACCGCGGACGCAGCTATTCGAATAGTTTTGTTAAACTTGCAAGGGTGTAAGCTACACACACATGACCATCGGTTACCGCCAGGTCTCGCCACCGTTCAAGAGGTGACAGCGAGGATGTTCACCACGACACTTCGCTCACAACCGGTCTATTCCAGGAGTCGACTATCTGAGTTTGCCTCCGCTCGAGAGCCCCGCCGGATCAACGAAACGGACTCAAACAATGTAAGTGACCGAGACGCCACCTCTGGAAGATGGTTTTCCTGCCTCACAGGTGCACCCACATATCTATATGATGCAACCATTCCTTCATTCTTTTTCTATGCAGATGCCAAATGGAAAGCCCGAACTAATGTGACTCCTGGGCGTCGACACGGATCAAGGTACTAGGTCGAGAGGGGTCAGTGAGCCCAATGTGTGGTTGTACTCTTTGTCTTGGATTACCATACAAGAACTCGGTGCTTAAGGCGGTGTTCAACGAGACAACCCACTGTGTACTCCTACACAGCCTCTCATCGTTCACCTTGTATTAGGGTGGATTCACCAACACAGTTTCACTTTCATCAACACCATGTTCACTATCATCCCGACTCACATCAAAAGCAACCTCATTGTACCACTAAGCATGCAATAAGAAGTAACAGTTGCAGTGGCCACATGATATCAAACAACTCCTATGTCAGCTAGGATTGTGGTTTGCTTACTACTGTGACAAGATGATAGGTCATGCATTGGATATGGGTTGAACTATGCGGTAGAATCGATACAAGGTGATCTCCTAAACATGCATAAGAGAGACTGAGAGGGAATTGGGATTTTATAGACATGATCAATGGGGTTTGCTTGCCTTGCTGACGATACACTGGGTTTAACGGTGGTCTTCTTCTTCGGGGGTGATCACCGTCTCGGAAAAGCTGGTACCGGAAACAAACATCAACAAGGGGGGACAACTTCGGAAGTAAAATGCACAAGCACAAGATATTTTTGTGACATGAAGTATAGGGTACTGATTTGTGGCAAATTCAATTTAATTGAAGTATATTGCATTTGGAATGCAAATTCAAACTCCAAATTCAATTTCAAATTAAGCCATATGCACATTTGCTACTGTTGCCCCATTTTAAAATGGTCAAACGTGAAAAAAAATTGCATCTTCTTAATCCTTGCATTTTTCTGATAATTTTTCATATATTATATGTTTAATTTGGAGTTAAAATGAATTTTCTATGAATTATTGAAGTTTGGCTATTTTTCTGGAATTTTCTTATTTTTTTTAATTCTTTTTAAAACAGAAACTGGTTTACTACGTCATGCTGACATCAGCATGACGTGGGGGTGTCTGACCAGTGGGGCCGGCCTGTCAGTGGCTCAGGGGTTAACCCCGTTTTATTTAATTTAAACTGAGGGGTTAGGGGGCTGTGGGTCCCACTGTCATAGACTAGGGTTAGGGGTTAAGAGGTGATTAAGGGGGGGGCCTAATGGTGTCGTCGCCGGAGGCCACTGTTGCCGGCCGGAGTGCTCGCCGGAGTTGCAAAAACGGCTCGGGGTGGGGTTTGGTGGGCACGGTTGTGCTCCCCGCGGGCTTCCGCATGCAACCATACCATTGGGGGGTCTCGGGGAAGGCTGTGGAGCTCGGCCACGACGACAATGGCGGCGGCCGGCGTCGGGTGAAGATGAAACCGCGCTGCGGTGCACGGAGGAGACCGGGAGATGGGGGAAAATGCTCACCGGAGCATGGGGAGGACGAAGAGGTTGGAGAGGAGGCCGGAGGGGGCCCGGCGATGAGGAATTTGCCGACGAGGTCCACGGCGGTCGGCGGCGCGAGTGTTGAAGCTTCCGTCGTCTTCAGAGAGCCGCAGCTCGATTGACTCCACGGGATGATGAAGACGTCCACTGCGGAGCTGATGGACACGACGGGGAGGTGGCTCGTCGACGTTGGCCACGCAGGGGCTCACCGGTGCTCTCAAGTGCGCTCGGGTCTTCACGGGGATTCTCCGGAGAGAGAGAGAGGAGGGGTCAGAGCGAGGGGGAGATGGACCTGGGGTCGTCCAGGCGTCGCGGTGGCGAGGAGATGAGGAAGGGGAGGGCCTAGGTGGCTCGGCAGCCGCGGGCATGCTCGCCACGGCGGCGAGCTGCCTGCTCTGGCGTCGGCGGGGAAGACGACAAGGGGGGAGGCCAGTGGGCTGGGCTGGTCCGGTTAGTTGGGCCAGCTGGACAAGGGGTGGGCTGGGTTTTCTTTAATTCTTTTCTCTGTTTTCTGTTTCTGTTTTCTATTTTTCTTTGCTTTGTTTTGCTCCAAAAAAATAGCAGAGCATTTTTATTAAATTCCCAAATATTTTTATAAACTCTAGGTGACCAGTAGCTAGCCACATATAGAATTTGGACATTTTTGAAATTCAATATATTTGGAATTTCAATTCAAATAGGGTCGAATTTAATTTCCAGGGCACCTTTTGAATTTTTGAATATTCCATGGGCATGGGAATGAACCCAAACCACTTTTAAAATGATCTCCATCATTTATAGGAATTTTCCAAATATTCAACTGATTTTTGGAAAAAGATTTTTATCTGGCCATTTGAATTAATTTCTCAGGGCTTTTCTTTTCCCCAATTTTGACTTTCTTTTGAATTTTTGCATGATGCAAAGGGCACAATCAAACCCTAGCACTTACCCTAGTTGGGGTTCTGACAGGGGGCCACCAGTGGCCCAGGCAGCCAGCTGGAGCGGCCAGCCCCCTGGCCGCGCCAACTGGGCGCCTGGGGCTCACAGGCCCCACTTCCAGGTATTTCTTCTTCCTCTGTATCTCTTTCTCTCCAAAAACACGAGTTCTGCCCCCGTGCTCGCGTTCTTGCGGTTCTTGGAGACGGTTTTCGATCTCTCTCTACAACCCGTCATTTGAGATGAGATTTTGAGCCAATACTCCCTGGTATGCAACTCCACAACCCGTCATTTGAGCTGAGATTTTGAGCAAATACTCCCTGGTATGCAACTCCTGACCCCTCCAATTAGATTTTTGATTGGTGGCTTCATTTGTGAGTATTTAGTAGTTCTTGGTGTTGTTTATATGAGCTTGCATGCATGTGTAGAAATTTATTTTCCAAGTTTTGATGCAAGTTTATGCCTTAGGTAAGTGAGTAGAGTAGTTAGCCTCACCTCACTTTGTTTAAATCCTCATTTTTGTGAATTGTCAAAATTTTCATAAATGAGTTTGCTAGGAAAAGCAAAGGGGTGGCTTGGGAAGAAGAAGACCGAGCGCGCCGATCGAGTTACTAGAGTCGCAGCTTAACCCTCACCTGCTAGGGTGAGCTACAAAGAAGATCATGTGCCCCTGGAGTTGTTGGAAGACACAAGTCTAGCATGCACAATGATGTATCTGTGCGATGATTTTCTTGAAGCTGCAGGAATCAAGGAGGATTTTTACGGCCTTTGCGCCAATGCAGGTTTGACACGGCTAGCACTATGCCTTGTGGTACAATATAAGAAACTCACATCCTGCTTTCTTAATAGTTTTTGTTATAACCATGATGTTGGGACTGTTGAGTTTAAAATATATAATAATCTTATAACCATGTCTTTGGCAAAGTTTTGTGATATGATAGGTGTGTTGAACGCTGGTCAGACGACGAGGATGAACACTCAGCCTTCCGAGTTGAGAACTCTCTTCTACTCTCTTTGTAGCCAGGAAGAGAGCGATATTCGGCGTACAAAGATTTCCAGCATTTTGTTCCCCCACATCAGGTATTTTGCGTACTTTATTGCTAGAGGGGTGTTGGCCCGTGACAACACGAGCAACGGTTCTGCACCAGATTTTTCTATTTATGTGAACGCCCTCTCCGGTAAGAATGATTATAATGTGGGTGCCTTAATTGCTCGACGCCTGGTTTTGAATAGTAAGAAGGGAGATTTATTTGGTGGTGTTTATGCCACACTTATCCTTGAGTCTTTTAACGGAACCCTGATACGTCTCAAACTTATCGATAATTTATGCTTCCTCCATGCATGTTTTGTGTGATATTGCTATGATCTAGATACACTTTCATACACTTTTGATCATATTTGGACTAACCTACTAACTCAGTGCACCCCAGTGACAGTACCTGTTTTCTGCTGTTTTTCTATTCCAGGTTTCCCCCATATTAAAAATGCTCCAAAAATTCGGGAAATCGGATAAAAAACCAGCGAACCAGAGTCTTCCAGAAGCACCCAAGTGGGGCCAGAGGGCCACAACCAGGGGCCCAAGCTGCCACCTAGCGCGGCCAGGGGCCTGGCCGCGCCAGGGGGCGTCTGGACTCCTGGTGGCTCCCCTGGCTGCCCCCCTTCGCCTATTTATTTCTCGTGACGGGGAAACTCCGAAGACAGAACCCTATTTTGCAATCTCGCCTCTGTTCCGCCGGCACCGCGCTTCCAAGATCGGAAGCACCGTCAGGACCCTTCCCGGCACCCTGCCGGAGAGAGGATCGACCTCCGGGAGCTTCTCCACCACCATGGACACTTCCCGGATGTGCCGTGAGTAGTCTACCTTGGACCATGGGTCCGTGATCAGTAGCTATGTCATGTTCTCCTCCCCTCTTTGTTCTTCATGGTTTAGACCTCGTGAGCTGCCCTACATGATCGAGGCACATATGTAACTCTTTTGCTGTTGCTATGCTGAGTTTGATGGGATCCGATGGATTATGAGATTATGTTCAGATCGTGATAGAGTAATATATTTGGTTTTGATCTCTTATATTTTTGTTCCTAAGTAATTCTTGCGTGTTCTCCATTGTTGTTTATTGCTTTGGCCAAGTAGTCGATAGTAACTCCAAGAGGGAACGTTATGCTCGATTGTGGGTACATGCCCCCTGATGACACGCTTGAGTGACAGAAACATGAGTCTAGGGGATGTGATGTGGCCACAAGGGGGGAAAATATGCCTGCAACCGCGGTTGCAAGGATTGATTACTTTACGCAAAGTTCTTTTAATGCAGTTGTCTGTTGCTTTGGGTTTACACTTTGGGTGGGACTCGCAACTTAATACCAGCGAGATGTTCTGGATAGATATCTCAAGGTGGATGATTAGTAGTAGATGCTGATGGATTTCGTTCTACTTATTTTGGCGTACTGCCCATGCTTATGAGCCTCTTCCTTTCTTTTGTAACATAGTTAGCATTGCGGTGCGTTTATAATCCTGTCAATTACCCATCTGTAATTTGTTTACCTCGCATAGCAGTTTTATCGTCTTTTGGGAGAGAGACATCACTAGTGAACATCACGGGACCCCGGTCCATATCCTCATCATTGTTTACAAGCCTATTTCCTTTTTAGTATTTACTTTCAGTTGCTATCACTATCATTATCATTATCCCTTGTGTGTTTGACCCTTTTTAAATAACAAGACCGGAGAGATTGACAACCTCTCTGAACTTTGTTGGGAGAAAAGTTAATTGTATCGTGTGCAGGTCCAGGTCAAGGAAGCAGCGTTTGTCGTAAACGGTTCCATTGTTTTCTTGCCACCTACTTATCATATGTCGGAGTCCTACGGGAGACAAACCCTATCCTCTACATAGGGGAAATTTGCTGCTATCCTGCATCTCACCTTCCACTTGGGGTAACCAACGAAGGGCGAGAAGCCATTATCACTTCTACACCATCACACCCCGCATCCTGATGATGTTCCATTTTCTTACACAAGTCTTCATCTTGCTTCTATGAAGAGGCATAAGTTTTTTACCACGACTTCCCAGTTTGGTAACCTTGTTCATATTTTGAGGTTTGAAAATACCATTACTCGTGAGATCCGTCTACCTGCACCACTTTTGTTTGATAATACCCGCAGGAACAGCTGGTCCTTCAATGATGTCCAGTTTGATGAGTTCATGGCCCAGTATCAGTTGCATAACCCCATGGAGGGGGTTGCGCCCGACGAGGAGGAGCATGGTGAGTTCCCACCTTTCCTGGGGGAGACCGTCACTCAGTATGGTGAGGGGTCTTCTTCTGCTTGGAGCGCAGGACCTTCCTCATGGGAGGACCCGAGGACTTCGGTGTACGGACCGGAGGGCTCGTACGACTCATGGACTTACCCGTACCACCCCGGAGCAGGAGGCTCCTGGGGGCAGTAGCTGCTACGAACTTAGGCCAAAAGCCTAAGCTTGGGGAGTACGTGCCCTTCTCACTTTTACATTGTATTATCCGTTTTTAGTTTGTTCGCTTTGATCTTTTAGAAGTTATTACTTGTTCTTCTTTGTTCTTTTAACTGGCAAAAACGACAAAAAGATTTCTCTTTTCTTTTGCTTTCGTTAAACCTTTGAAAACCCCAAAAAGATTTCCTTTCTCTCTTTAGTTTGCTTTGTTTTCAGAGTTCAGCTCGAGTCCGTGATGGCATTTGATTATATATTTCCCACGTTTGGTCGTGCAAGTGACAAGGTAGTAATGACGAAGATCGACGAAAGGGAAGCAACAAGGAAAACCGGTATGAACTCTTCTTGTTTCTACTTTTGTAAATATGCTTGTACTTATGATCTAGAGACCAGCTTATAGCGACATAGTGCTATGTTTACAATGCTTTCCCAGTGTTCAAGCTTTCTTTGTGGCCGATCTCAAATAGTTAGAAATGATTTACATGCATTGCATTGTTCATGGTTTGGCATATTGAAGTGGTATTTCCCTTCGGAGAATTCTTGGATCGACTTGGCACATGTTCGCACATGTTTATGACTAAAATGTCTATCATGCCTTGATGATCTTTTTATTTCAGAATAGTTATATCACTTTCATGCCTGATTGAATAGTGCTTTGTCGCTCTGCATGATTATGACAATTATTTCTCTCTAGTTCGTCGCTTCCCAGTCTTTTCCTAGCCTTCACTCGCACTAAGCGAAAATTTTCTTGTGTATCCAAACTCCTTTCCAAAACCAGTTATTCCACTTGAGTCCACCATACCTTCCTATCTGTGGTATTTACCGACCACTCCTAACTTAGACTTCGTTGTGCCATCTCGAAATTTATTCAAAAGCTTCCCTTTTGTAACCGTACAATCTAATGGTGCAGTGAGGGAAAATCAGCATCTACCAGGCCAAAAATATTTTGACGGAAGTTTTAACTAGTCAAATTTTAAAAAAAAGTTACACCTCCCCCATACTTGATGATGGACTGAAATGTACCAAATGCTGCTAATGATTGATGGAACGAGAAAACTTCTTTCCATACTTGAGGCAAAATAAAAGGTTCCATAGATCGTCAAATGACAGGTGGATACGCGAACAAAAGTGTAAGCAAAAAGCATTAATATAGTTGGCATGGGAGATATTGAGAGACCTTTACTATTCACCGTTGACTGGAAAGTTGCACTTCTCAAAAGAATTTTATCTCTGTTTTCCAAACCAAGATCTCTGGCACATGTTTAGTCTTTGCTTCCAACCACGGGTTTTCAACCTTGCCATCAAAAAGCCACGGTTCGAGAATCTCGCCTTCTTTCTTCAAAGCACCAACTATTGAGAGCATAATTGTCATTCTTAGTGTAACATGCATTGTACCAAAGTATTATATTGTCTTCTGCATGATTGTGATATTGCTCGTCTGAAATTCTTAGTTCTAGTCTCCTTTAAAACTCCGGAGGAGTTTTTGCATTTATGTTTTGCTTCACTCATAGAGACTAGCGAGATACCACTCTAGTACATTCAAGTTATGTGCATTTTGATCTTGTCTTGATTTTCAGCAACATATTATTTACTTTTGGTTGTTTGTGATTGATCACTTGAAAGAAGGATTGCTTCGTGCATTGTCCTCATAGCATTGTTTCAATACTTGTTCAACTCTTTTCGTAGTACCGGCTTATATACATCTCATGAAGCAAAAGAGTTTGTCAAAGTTTTCTTTGTCGTGTCCAGTTCGTTGAACTGAATTGCTTGAGGACAAGCAATAGGCTAAGCTTGGTGGTGTTGATACGTCCCAAATGTATCTACTTTTCAAAACACTTTTTCTATTGTTTGGCCCTCATTCTTGCATGATTCAAACTAAACTAACCCGGACTGACGTTGTTTTCAGCAGAGCTCCCTGTATGGTTTTATTGTGTGCAGGAAAATATATTTTTAGACATCTCATAAAATTCCCAGAAAATTCATAAAAAATCCACGCACCCGACGCTTCCACGAACCAGAAGTGGGGCCAGAGGGGGCCACAGGGGCTCCAGGCGCCCTGCTGGCGTGGCCCCACCAATGGCCGCGCCACCTGGCCTCCTCGGGGCCTCCCCCCTCCTCTGGTGCCCTACCGCGGCTCCTATTTATTCTCGTGATGGGAAAACCCCGAAACAAAGGTCGCTTTTCCAGAACCCGTCGCGGAGCCGCCGCCACCCTCTTTTCTTCCTCTGGAGGACTAATTTGGAGGCTGATATGGCCTCCGGAGAGGGGAGATCGTCGCCATCGTCATCACCATCACCAATCCATCATCCCTCCATGACTTCTCTTCACATGTGTGAGTAATTCCCTGCTATAGGCAAAGGGGATGGTAGGGATTGGATGAGTTTGATCATGTAATAGTTCGTCAGATTGTTGGGGGCATGTTGCCTATCATCTACTTTGGTGTTTATCATCTTTGCTACAACTTGTTGCTCTTAATGCTTGTCACTTTGTGCCCGAGTGCCAGGTTTTCATATCTGAACCACTTATGTTTTCATGAGTATATTTATGTTTGAGATCCTATCTATGAGTTGTATGCACCTATTATGGTCAGGACAGGCGATCCCAAAGGTGATAGCTTGGGATACCAAAGGGGATGGTCCATAATTTGAGGATTCCATGTATCCATTGAGTTTATTGCTTTGTCCCAGTGCTCTTTGACAGGAGCACCTTAATCTCCATAAGTTCCCTTTGGCCCCGTTCGTAGCGGGATGGTAGGACAAAACATGTTGTGCAAGTTCTTATTGCAACCACGCACAACTAACTACGGGATACATGCCTAATGTTTGATATTTTCCTAGATGATCATTGCTTTTCTGTGTGCCTTGCCCCATGTTAGAATTTATTACATGTTCACTCTCATTCATGCAGCGCCCAACCATCCATCTCCCTAGCCTACAGTGTTTTTTTTCTGCTGGCTACTAGTTTATTTCCGTTGTTTTACTTTTGTTGTCGCCGTTATCACTATCATACCACAGTTGCTATTAATATTTTGTTTCAAGCAAGTATATTTCAGGTGCGGTTGAATTGACAACTCAACTGTCAAAGCTTATAAATACTCTTTGGCACCCCTTGTGTCGAATCAATAAATTAGGTTAACTTACCCGCGAGAAAACTACAAACGATCCCCTACAGTTGAGGGTCATCAGCGCCCACTCTTCTTCCTCCTCCTGTTCACGCCTTTGTGTGGCTGACATCTGAGACGTCCCAAACGTATCTATAATTTCTGCTTGTTCCATGCACTTCTATGTGACATTGCTACATGTTTTGCTACACTTTTATATCATTTTACACATATTTGGACTAACCTACTAACTCAGTGCACCCAGTGCCAGTTTCTGTCTGCTGATGTCTTTAAGTTGCAGGTACTTTACCCCAATTTTCAGAGCCCCAAAAATTCCAGAAAAATCTGATTAAAAATCAGCACGGTGGAAGCTTTCCAAAGCACCGAAGGGGGGCCAGAGGGGGGCCACCCCCGTCCCAGGCGACTGGGGGGCGCAGCCCCACCCCTGGTCGCGCCACCAAGACGCCTGGGAGGTGGGGACACCCCATGGATGCCCCCTTTGGCCTATATACCTCTTCATCCAGGAAACCCTCGAGGAGAACCCCGCATCGAGAAATACCTCTCTGTTCTGCCGCTGCCACGCTTCCAAGATCGGGAGCACCAGAAGACTCCTTCCTGGCACCCTGCCGGAGGGAAGAAGGACCACCAAGAGCTTATCCACCATCATGGACGCTTCCCAGATGTGACGTGAGTAGCCCCCCTTGGATCATGGGTCCATTACCAGTAGCTATGTGATTTCTTCTCTCCAATCTTGTTCTTCAACTCTTAGTCCTTGTCAGAAGCCCTACATGATCAAGGCACCTATGTAATTTTCCTGCTGTTGCTATGATGTGTTTGCTGGGATCCGATGCATTATGAGATTATGTTCAGATCGTGATGAGTTATATATTTGGTTTACCTTTTATATTTTGTTCTTGAGTAATTCTTGCATGTTCTCTGTTACTTTTTATTACTTTGGACAAGTAGTAGATAGTAACTCCAAGAGGAAGCATTATGCATGATTGTGGGTTCATGCCCCCCGATGTATAAGCTATTCTTTTGATATTGATTAAACTTGATTTTCTTTGTATCATGCCTAGCTAAAAGTCATAAAAGAAAGCGCTTGTTGGCAGGCAACCCAAGAAGTTTTTACATTCAGTTTTAGTGATCTTGATGTTTGTTACTACTGTAGCAACATCATTGTATATTTATTTTCAAGCTTTGTGCCAAGTTTTAGCCTCTGATTGCAAGAAAGTTCAAAAGTTGTGACATGCTGTCTAGAAACAGATTCTGTCCCCTTGACGAAAAAAATAGCCAAAAATCACCAGGTCATCTTTTGTATCTGAATTTTTTTGACAGTATGCTCTATACAATTATCTTTCGTGTATTTGTTCTGGTTTTTTTTGATTTGAGTTGCAGAAGTACCCCAAAAAATTATTTACTACTTGTTGGTTTGTTTTTCACAGGTTCTGCCACGTTTTGCATTTTTCATCGTTTTGAAAACCTTAAGCTTGTTTTTTCTTTGCAAAAACTTTTTGCCAATCTTGATAAATAGTATCTCTTAAATAATATCTTTATTTCCAGTGGAGAACAATTATTTTATCATTGGTACTAACCATTCTAATCAGCTTATGATGAGTTTCGTATGAAGGGAATTTTCAAGTATGTGAAGGGAGATGGTGAAAGAAGATTCAGGAGTGTCAAACGTTCAAGCTTGGGGATGCCCCATGCACCCCAAGAAATATCCAAGGAGACTCAAGCATCTAAGCTTGGGAATGCCCCCGTGCATCCCCTTCTCCATCAACAATCATCAGTTCGTCCTTCTCCATGCTACATTTTTATCGCTTCATATGTATGTGCTAAACTTGGAGCGTCTCGCTCTTTACTTTTTTATTTTGTTTTAGTTTTGCTTGTTGTTCATAACAAGTTGGATCACAACACATGCTTTCATTCTTATCTTTATTTTTGTGTCTGTTCTATATCTTTTCATAGTTGTTGTCATGCTTAGTTCTTAGTTTTCATGCTTATCTTTTTAAGAGCTTTTGTTTCGGTTGTTCCAGGAACTCTCTTAGTTCTCATGTTTATCTTGTTTAGAGAGTGCTCTTGTTGCACTGAGTTGTGTGTCTTGCATGAGTAGGTAATTAAGGTTGCTATTAAAAGTGTAGTAGTAACATGCAATAGTTTTGAGGTATTGATTTGAGTAATGTTTGGACATTAAGGTGCCAAGAGCTTTAGCCTATTAGTGATAGGTGTCGTATTTTGGGCAATCCGTGCTTATTTTCAAAAACTACAAAAATTAGTTGAGAACTCTAGCTACTAGATGGATGGCTAACCTATGGAAGGGTCGGAATATATAGAGTACCCTCACGAACCATGGGTCGAGGATGCGCAAGGATAACCAAACCCCCATACACTCCTCCTCGAGGTACTCGCCTCTTTGTGAACCTCCCGATTAGATAGAGAGTTACCGATAATAAGTGCTTGAGTTCTTCGGACTAATGCTAGTATTCGATTGTTGGCACTTCCACCTTCCCATATTTTTCTAGCCTCTTCGGTACCGTACATTGCCTTGTCTCATCTTGAGAGTTGGCGCATACTTCGCCGGTGCATCCAAACACTTGGCACGATACGCTCTGTCATCATAAACCTCCTTATATCTTCCTCAAAACAGCCACCATACCTACCTATCAAGACATTTCCATAGCCTTTCCGAGATACATTGCCATGCAACATCCACCATCTCATGACTTGATCTTCATGTCATACATGCTTTTTCTTGATTGAGGAGACACATGCTAGTTGGGATTTGCCTTTATAATTGCTACATAATGCTCTAGTATCATTGCATATCCTGCTACACTGGCAGAGGCATCCATTTGCATACATCATGATAGTTTTCATTCTTTCTTTATGTTGAGTACTTTTTGTAAAGTGTCAAGATCTTCTATATTCTTGTAAAATATAGAGTGTTGCCCTCAAGTGAGGAAAATATTCCAAAGAGGACAAATTAACAGATCCCAAAGAGGACAAATGAGAGATAAATAGAAAGAGCCAAAGAGGCCACAAAAATACAAAAAATAGAAAAAAAGAGAGAAGGGGGCAACACTACTATTCCTTTCGAAAGATCCACACTCGTACTCCATTGTTATATTTGTACTCCATAGAGATTATCATTCATGCATAACTATGTGGGGACCCTTACACTATAAAACTTGGCTTGCATATTCCAAGGATGAGCCTCCTCAAATGAGCTCTAGGTCTTCATGAGCAAGCAAGTTGGATGCACCCCCATTAGTTCCATTGGATAGCTTACCTTAGCTCATATGTGCATCCGTTCCATGACAATCCCTACTCCTCACATCATATCTATCATTTGGATTTGTCTCGCCTATGATTGTCCTCATTGATGTGAGCCTTTCACACTCTTTTTGTCTTCATTCCCCATCATTTCTCTCTTTCCCATCCTAAGTGCCAACGTATCTTTCTCGCGCTCATCCATTGCATGAGTGCTCAAAGTCGAAAGGGAGAGGATCAGTTTGACTTCTACCTGACTAGTGGTCTGGGATGAGTCAAAAATAAGATCCCGAAGGAGACCAAGTGTGAAACTCTAGTAGATTGAGTTCTCAATTAAACTATACATATGTTTTTATTCTCTAAACCCATCTCCCATTGCTTTCACACAAACACCATTTGGAGACATTCAAGTCACGGACGGCGAGAGCTCTTGCACCTTTATGTTCATACTTTGCTAGCTTCAATACTAGATATACACTCTTGCTTGTTATTATCTTGACTTGAGTTGCAAATCTTACTTGCTTTACTTTGAAGTTGTTATATGTGTGTTAGCATGTCACCACAGAAATTATCTATGTTGTCATTTACCTACTCGAGGACGAGCAAGAAATAAGCTTGGGGATGTTGATACATCCTAAAAATATCTATAATTTTTGCTTGTTCCATGCAGTTTTATGTGACATAGCTACATGTTTTGCTACACTTTTATATCATATTACACATATTTAGACTAACCTACTAACTCAGTGCACCCAATTCCAGTTTCTGTCTGCTGATGTCTTTAAGTTGCAGGTATTTTACCCTAATTTCAGAGCCCCAAAAATTCCAGAAAAAACAGAATAAAATCAGCACGACGGAAGCTTCAGAATCACCGAAGGGGAGCCAGAGGGGGGCCACCCCCTCCCAGGCGGCTAGGTGGTGCGGCCCCACCCCTGGCCGCGCCACCAGGGCACCTGGGAGGTGCGGACACCCCCTGGCTACCCCCTTTGTCCTATATTACCTCTTTGTCCAGAAAACCCTCGAGGAGAACCCCGCATCGCGAAATACCTCTCTGTTCCTCCGACGCTCTTCCAAGACCGGGAGCACTAGAAGACTCCTTCCCGACACCCTGCCGGAGGGAAGAAGGACCACCGGGAGCTTTTCCACCACCATGGATGCTTCCCGGATGTTCCGCGAGTAGTCCCCCTTGGACCATGGGTCCATGACCAGTAGCTATGTGATGTCTTCTCTCCAATCCTTTTCTTCAACTCTTAGTCCTTGGGAGTTGCCCTACATGATCAAGGAACCTATCTAATTTTCATGTTGCTGCTACGCTATGTTTGCTAGGATCCGATGGATTATGAGATTATCTTCAGATCGTGATGAGTTATATATTTGGTTTACCTTTTATATTTTGTTCTTGAGTAATTCTTGCATGTTCTCCGTTACTTTTTATTGCTTTGGCCAAGTAGTAGATAGTAACTCCAAGAGGGAGCGTTATGCATGATTGTGGGTTCCTTCCCCCCCCCCCCGATGTCTAGCTTGAGTGACAGAAACATGAAACTAGGGGATGTGTTGTTTCCACCAGGGAGAAAACAACGGTGCTTGTAACAGCGGTTGCAAGGATTGTTTACCTTACACATAGATTGTTAATGCAATTGTCTGTTGCTTTGAGTTTACACTTTGGGTGGGGCTCCCAACTTAATACCAGTGAGATGTTCTGGATAGATATCTCAAGGTGGATGATTAGTCAGTAGATGCAGATGGATTTCGGTCTACTTGTCTTGGCGCACTGCCCATGCATTTGAGCCTCTTACTTTCAAGTAGCATATTTAGCATTGTGGTGCATTTATAATTCTGTCAATTGCCCAGCAGTAATTTGTTCACCCAACTTAGCTATTTTATCGTATTTTGGGAGAGATACATCACTAGTGAACACCATGGGAGCCCGGTCCATATTTCCACCACTGTTTACACCTCCACTTTATTTACTGCTTTTACTTTCCGTTGCAATTATCACTACTATCTACCCTTGTGTTTAATCCTTTGTAAACAACAAGGCCAGAGATATTGACAACATGCCTGTACTTCGTTGGTAGAAAAGCTATCTGTTGTGTGTGTAGGTCCATGTCAACTTGTCCCACTCACAAACTTAATCTCTGGCGCCGTTGACACCTACTTGCAGAATTCGGAGTCCTCCAGTTCGATAACCTTGGTATCTTCACCGAGGGAAATTTGCCGCTGTCTACATCTCAACCTTCCACTTGGGGTAACAAACGAAGGGTGAGAAGCCGTTATCATATCTCGTACCATCAAGCAAATTTCTGGCACCGTTGCTGGGGACTCCAATCTTCAAGTTGTGTCCTTTATCTTTTCTTTTTAGTCTTATTAGTTTACCTTATAGTTTTTATCTTAGTGTCCTTTATCAAAAATCAGAAAAAAAAATTGTTTACCTTCTTCTTGCTTGCTGCTGCTACTATGGGTTCCACTGAAAACACTAAGTTGTGTGACTTCACTAGTCACAACAACAATGACTTTATCTGCACTCCTATTGCTCCACCTTCCACTTCAGCACCTTCTTACGAAATTAAACCTTCTTTGTTGAATCTTGTTATGAAAGATCAATTCTTCGGTGCTGGAGATGATGATGCTTTACACTTGAATAACTTTGTTGAGCTTTGTGATATGCAAAAGTATAAAGAAGTATATGGTGATATTATTAAACTTAAGCTTTTTCCTTTCTCCTTGAGAGGAGGAGCTAAAATTTGGTTTCAATCCTTGCCTAGGAATAGCATAGATTCTTGGGATAAGTGCAAGAATGCTTTTATTTGGAAGTACTACCCACCTGCTAAGATTATCCAATTGAGGAGTAATATTATGAATTTTAAGAAATTGGATAATGAACACGTTGCCCAAGCTTGGGAACGCATGAAATCTCTTGTTAAGAATTTCCCTACACATGGTTTGACTACTTGGATGGTTATCCAGACTTTTTATGTAGATTTGAACTTTACCTCGCGGAATCTGTTAGATTCGGTCGGGGGAGGAACCTTTATGTCAAATACACTTGGTGCTGCCACAAAGTTATTGTATGATATGATGACAAACTACTCTCAATGGCACACCAAAAGAGCTCCAACAGGTAGGAAGGTAAACATTGTTGAGGATATCTCCCTAAATGAAAATTTTGACATGATCCTAACTTTACTTACTAAGAAAGTGATACATCCCAAACGTATCTATAATTTTTTCTTGCTCCATGTATGTTTTGTGTGATATTGCTATGATCTAGATACACTTTCATACAATTTTAATCATATTTGGACTCACTTATTAACTCAGTGCACCACAGTGCCAGTTCCTGTTTTCTGTTGTTTTTCTATTTCAGGTTTCCCCCATATTAAAAGTGCTCCAAAAATTTGGGAAAATCAGGTAAAAAATCAGCGTAACGGAAGCTTCCGGAGTCCCGAAGGAGGGCCAGAGGGCCCCACTTGGTTCCCAGGCAGCCAAGAGGCGTGGCCTAGGGCTTGGCCGCGCCGGGAGGCCGCATGGACACCTAGTGGCCCCCTTGGCTGCCCTCCTTCGCCTATTTATTCCCCGTGACGGGATTCTTCCGAGGAGAGAACCCTTTTTCGCGATCTCGCCTCTGTTCGCCGCCGCCACGCTTCCATGGTAGGGAGCGCCAGCAGACCTCTTCGCGGCACCCTGCCGGAGCGAGGATTGACCTCCGGGAGCCTCTCCTCCACCATGGACACTTCCCGGATGATCCCTGAGTAGTCTACCTTGGATCATGGGTCCGTGATTAGTAGCTATGTGATCTTCTCCTATTGCACCCACACTTGATTGTCCTATTATCCTTTTGAAATCTCCAACTCATATTTCGGAGAATTTTGCTCTTATTGAGGCTCAATGTGATGGGTTGCATTTACCTTATGTTCCTAAAGACCGTGTTGAAAACTATACACGTGTGCTTGTAGGTCATGAACAACATGCTTTATGTGATAGTTATATTCTTTATGTTGTTCACGATACTGCTGAAAATTATTTTGAGAGAGGAAAGTCTGGTAGTAAAAACTTTCATCTTACAAAAACACCTCTCTTTATGATGAAAGTTTTGAAGTTGTTCTTGCTCCACCTTACTATGCATGTCACTTTGTTCTTCTTTGATTTATTTTCTTACAATATGCCTATGCATAGGAAGTGGGTTAGGCTTAAATGTGTTTCACATTTGCTTCTTGATGCTCACTTTTGCTTCAAATCCTTATTCTTATGAGAACAACTTTTAAAATCTTCATGCCTAGCTTAAAGGCATAAAAGAAAGAGCTTGTTGGGAGGCAACCCAAGATGTTTTTATTTTTGTTCTTAGTGGTCTTGATGATTGTTACTACTGTAGAAACATCATTGTATCTTTATTTTCAAGCTTTGTGCCAAGTTCTAGCCTCTTATGATAAGGGAAGCAAAAGTTGTGACATGCTGTCCAGAAAACAGATTATGTCTGCTTGACGGAAAAAAATCAAAACAAATCACCAATTCATCTTTTTGAGCTGAATTTTTTACACAACATGCTCTATACAATTGTGACACTTTCATATGTTCTAATTTTTTTATTTGAGTGGCAGAAGTACCCCGAAAAAAATTCTTTACTACCTATTGTTCTGTTTTTCACTGATTCTGCCACGTCTTGCCTTTCCTTATTTTTGCAAACCATAAGCTTTCTTTTTATTTTCAAAAAACTTTTTGGCAATCTTGAGAAACAGTAGCTCTTCAAGAATATCTTTATTTTATTAAGGGTACTAAACTCTCTAATCATCTTATGATGAGCTTTGTATGAAGGGAATTTTCAAGTGTGCGAGGGAAGACGATGAAAGAAGAACCGGAAGCGTCAAACGCTCAAGCTTGGGGATGTCCCCATGCATCCCCAACAAATATTCAAGGAGAATCAAGCGTATAAGCTTGGGGATGCCCCCGTTCATCCCCTTCTCCATCGACAATCATCAGTTCGTCCTTCATCTCACTATATTTTTATCACTTCATGCGTTACGTGCTATGCTTGGAGCGTCTCGCTCTTAGGTTTCCTATTTAGTTTTCTTTAGCTTTGCTTGCTGTTCATAATAAGTTAGACCCCAGCTTAATTTTTGTGGGAGAGAAACACGCTCCACTTCAAACTAGAACACATCATAGGATTTTCATGCTTATCTTTCTTCTGTTGTGTGTTCATTATCTTTTCGTAGCTGCTTCCATGTTTAGTGTTTGTCTTTAGCAAGAGCTTTAGCTTTTGTTTAGTTTGTTGCTGGAACTTTCTTTAGTTTTCATGTTTATCTTGTTAAGAGAGTTGGTTGTTGCACTGAGTTGTGTCTTGTCTTGAAGTAGGTAATTGAGGTTGCTATTCAATTGTACTGGTAACTTGCAATAGTTTTGAGGTATTGTTGTGAGTAATGTTTGAACTTTTGGTGTCAAGAGCTCTAGCCTATTAGTGATAGGTGTCGTATTTTGGGAAATCCGTGTTTATTTTCAAAACCTACAAAAACTAGTTGATAACTTTAGCTACTAGATGGATCACGAATCTTTTGAGGGATCGGATATTAGAGTACACTCACGTACCATGGGTCGAGGATACGCAAGGATAACCAAACCCCCATACACTCCTCCTCGGGGTACTTGTCTCTTTGTAACCTCCTTATTAGATTGAGATTTATCGATAATAAGTGCATGAGTTCTTCGGACTAATGTAAGTATTGAAAGTTGACACTTCCACCTCCTTATATTTGCTAGCCTCTTCGGTACCGCGCATTCCATCTTCTCACTCCGAGAGTTGGCGTCCACCTTCGCCGGTGCATCCAAACCCTTGGCATGATACGCTCTGTCATCATAAACCTCCTTATATCTTTCCTCAAAACACACACCATACCTACCTATCAAGGCATTTCCATAGCCTTTCCGAGATATATTGCCATGCAACATCCACATCTTCATGACTTGATCTTCATGTCATACATGTTCCTACTACACTGGCAGAGCCATACATTTGCATACATCATGATAGCTACATCTTATTTATGTTGATTACCTTGTAAAGTGTGAAGATCTTCTTTACCTTCTTGTAAAATAGAGTGTTGCCCTTAAGTGAGGAAAAGATCCAAAAGAGGAAAAATTAAAAGATCCCAAAGAGGACAAATGAGAGTTAAATATAAAGAGCCATTGAGGACACCAAAAAAATAGAAAAAAATTAGAAAAATAGAAATAAAATAAAAAGAGAGAAGGGGGCAACACTACTATTACTTTTGACGATCCACACTCGTACTCTCTTTATATCTTTGTGCTCCATAGAGATGATCATTTATGCATATAGATATGTGGGGACCCTTCACACTATAGAACTTGGCTTGCATATTCAGAGGATGAGCCTCCTTAAACGAGCTCTAGGTCTTCATGAGCGAGCAAGTTGGATGCACCCCCACTAGTTCCTTTGGAGAGCTTTTCTGTAACATCCCAAAATTTTCCAAATTTTGGAATGTTAATAAATTAATTATAATAATGAGTGTTTGCTTGATATGTTTGATTTTCACTAGGACTTAAAACTTTTGGAGTTTCTTGAATATTAAAATAAGAGAGAATAAAAGGACTTTCCCCAATATTCATTGTTGGAGTTTTGGAATTTAATATTTAAAACAATTCCAACAAATTAAAATGAGAGAAGGTAATATGAATCCTTCGATATAAGAGAAAGATTGGAATTTTTTTAAATATTATTTTACTTTAATTGGAGTTATTTAAATAATTTTTCGCATTAAAAAATAATTATAATTGAGAGAAGATAAAATGACTTCTTCAGAAAAATTGAGTGGAAAACAATTTAAATAATTATTTGAGATTTTTGTGAATTTCTAAAATGTTTTATAATTAAATAAAGTCATTGAAAAATGACATTATTTTTTATTTTTTACTTTGGAAAATATGTTCATTTCATAATTTTCTTTATATTATTAGATGAATTTAGAAATTTATTTCATATTTTTTTAAGAGTATTTATTTCTGGAAAATTGTTTGAAGTTTCGGTTTTTAAAGAAAAAGATAAAAATGCGTACCGAGCCGGCCCAATAGCATTTTTCCACCGCGGACGCAGTAGAGTCCAAAATGGGCGCGGTTTGATTTTTTTTCTCTGCCTATTTAAGATTTCCATTTTTCTCCTTTTTTTAGAAAACCTAGGCGGCGGGTCCCGCTTCGCCGCCGCCTCGCCGGACGCCGCCGCCGGCCACACCCCGCGGCCGGCCACCGCCTGCACCGACCCGAGCCGCGCCGCGCCGCCCCCATGGTCGCCCGCCTCCCAACGGCCATCTCCGGGACCGCCGCGCCGGCCTCGCATAGCCGGACGCCGCCGCCGGAGTTCGACGCGTCGGCCACTTGGTCGCGCCACTCCCGTCCGCCGCCCGTGCCCCGCACGCACCTCCGCCGCGCGCGCCGCCCTCTGCACCGCCGGCTGCCACCTCGCTGCGCTGGTCCGCCCACCACCGGCCGCCGTCTCGCCGGACCACCGCGCCGCTCGTCGGAGTTCGCCGAAATCCGCCTCCCCAAAGTCAACTCCGGCCAGATCTGTCTCGGGGACCCGATTGCTTTTCTGAAAAAAAGATAATTGCGGATAGGTCCCTGTTGGCAGAAAACACCCCGGCGCCGTACTCGCAATATCTCCTCAACCGTAAGTCGGATCGCGGTGAAACTTTTTCCTACACGTTCGTGTTGTTCTGTACTTTAGCATGTAATCAAATTTTCACACTTTGCACATATTTGAATTTGAATTTATTCAAATTCAAATTCAAACTTCCGGAGGCCGTACCTTTTACACCGTTGATCCAAATCGAGTGATTCTTTTTGCGTTGGATCACTCGTGTCATGTACTTTCCGTCTACATCTTGTGTACACAAAAATTCAAATGTTTCTTGATCTGTTTAATGTCAAATTCAATTCAATTTTGAACCCGCTATGACCTGTGTTGTAGTATTCCGTTTCACGTGATTCTTTTTGCATATCGGATCATTTGAAACATCCTATCGGCAATACCCACACACATTTTCATATAGGCATGATATTCACCTTGAATTCATAATGCCCTTGGTCATAATCTTTTATATCCATAATTCTTTAACTGTTGACTCTCTCGAGTTCCCCTTCCACCTGCCACCTTCGAGCACATCGACACCTATACCTTTTGAAGCTTTTTTTTGTTTTGTTACTAAAATATTTGTGTTTGATTTGTTAATCTTTTGGTTCCTTTATCCGTGATTGCTTACGTGGTATCTTTCCTTTACGATAGATTGCTCGGAGTGTGACGAGTAGAGTTATCTGGATCGTGAGAGCGAAGAACTTCATCGAATGTATAAGGCAAGTTGCACTTTGACCATTTCATAACCTATATTTTTACTTATGCATATAGCAAATATCACCCTATGCATGTGTAGGAAGTTTTATATATTATTATTGCTGCAAGCCTGGTAGGGTAGCCATATGATCTTATCCTGTTTGCTTAGACAACCTAGCACGTGCTTGCTATATATTTGCTATGCTTGTAGACGTGGATTGGTTTGAGATTACATTGAACTATGTGAGGATTTAATGACTTGACTAGCAAACTTTTAATTAGAATACACCTCTGGACGGGCAGGGAGTGCTTCCTGGGGGATCGTGCCTTATCTAAGGCGAGACCAGGTTGTACCCCTAATGGTTGGTTTTGGTGGTTGACAGTACGTCATGGTATCTACCCTCTGAACGTAAGTGGGCGCCGTCCAGGCTCAAAAAGATCAGACATACTTGGTGACTAGGAGCTTCCATGTACAGCCGCTGGCCATATGGGCTCTAGATTAGTTGAGTACGATGTAGGAAGCCTCTCCCGTGCAAAGCTAGCAGATGTAGATGTGATAGGTGGTACCGGCTTGCCGTTGGGTGTAGGTGACCTCTTCTGAAAGACTTCGTCTCAATCTTCGGGTTGAGTCCAGCGAGAAAAGTGTACTAACCTCTGCAGAGTAAAAACTAATCATGATTAGCCGTGTCCCCGGCTAAGGACATCTTTGAGCTACTAGACATTACTGTTACTGGAGGATCTTGACAGATGAATCACCATAATAAACTTGAGTGGGCAAGATTTAATAAAGGGTGTGGATTGGAACCGGTGTTCCCAGTTCAATCTTAAGTAGTAAGTTAAATTAAAGTTTTGACTAGGTAGATTGGGAAAATCAGCTTTCTGCAAAGCAAAACCATCAGCCTTTCCTTTGACTTACCTTGCATGTAGATGTAGGTCTGCTATATAATTTTTCGTGTGACTTGCCGTACAAATCAGATGTACTGACCCGTTGTCGGGCTGTAACCTTCGGTGTTGTAGGATTATATACGACGAGTAAGTGATGCGATGTAGGGTTACGATGTCTATACTCAACTTTCCGGTGGAGTTGATGGACGCCACGAAGCTCTTTATTGTTTTTCCGTTGTATTCTATTTTTAAGCTAGCCTTGTGCTATGCAGGTATGCTTCATTGTAATACTGGATCTTTGATGTAATATTTATGACATGTGGTTTATTCTTGATATTACATCATGTACTGTGTGTGATAGCTATTGATCCAGGGACTAGCACAGAATGCACAGAGACTTGGATTCTTTAGTGAATCGGGTTGTTACATTTTCTTAGCTCAGATGTGCATCCGTTGCATGGCAATCCCTACTCCTCACATCATATCTATCATTTGGCTTTCTTGACTATGATTGTCCTCATTGATGTGAGCCTTTCTCACCCTTTTTGTATTCCTCCTCCACCATATCTCTCTCTTTGCCATCCTAAGTGTCAACTCTCGTGCTTACGCTCATCCATTGAATGAGTGCTCAAAATATCGAAAGGGAGTGGATCAAATTCACTTGTACCTGGCTAGTGGTCTAGGGACGAGTCAAGATAAGATTCCAAAGAAGACCAAGTGTAAAACTTTAGTAGATTGAGTTCTCAACAAAAATATTTTTTTCTCTCGTATTCCCATATCCCCCTTCTTGCACGCACACACCATGTGGAGACATTCGAGTCACGGACAGCGAGAGCTCCTACACCTTTATCTTCATATGTTGCGTGCTTCAATACTAATATAGACTCTTGCCTGTTATGACTTGAATTGAATTACATACCTTGATTGTGTTACTTTCAAAGTTATATGGTTGTTAGCATGTCACCACAGAAATTATGCTTGTTATCATTTACCTACTCGAGGACGAGAAGGAATTAAGCTTGGGGATGTTGATACGTCCCAAACGTATCTATAATTTCTGCTTGCTCACTGCATGTTTTGTGTGATATTTCTATGATCTAGATACACTTTCATACAATTTTGATCAAGTTTCGACTAACTTATAAACTCAGTGCACCATAGTGCCAGTTCATGTTTTCTGCTATTTTTTTATTTCAGGTTTCCCCCATATTAAAAGTGCTCCAATAATTCGGGAAAATCAGATAAAAAATTAGCGTAACGGAAGCTTCCAGAGTACCGAAGGAGGGCCAAAGGGGCCCCACCTGGTGCCCAGGTGGCGAGGTGGCGCGGCCTAGGGATTGGCCGCGCCGGGAGGCCGCCTGGACACCTGGTGGGTCCCCTGGCGGCCCCCCTTCGCCTATTTATTCCCCGTGACGGGATTCTTCTGAGGAGAGAACCATTTTTCTCGATCTCGCCTCTGTTCCGCCGCCGTCGCACTTCCAAGATCGGGAGCGCCAGCAGGCCTCTTTCCGGCACCCTGCTAGAGGGAGTATTGACCTCCGGGAGCCTCTCCTCCACCATGGACGCTTCCCGTATGATCCGTGAGTAGTCTTCCTTGGACCATGGGTTTGTGATCCGTAGCTATGTGATGTTCTCCTCCCCTCTTTGTTCTTCATGGATTAGACCTCGTGAGCTTCCCTACATGATCGAGGCACATATGTAATTTTCTGTTGTTGCTATGCTGAGTTTGCTGGGATCTGATGGATTATGAGACTATGTTCAGTTTGTGATTGAGTATTATATTTTGTTCTTATCTTTTATATTTTTGTTCCTAAGTAGTTCTTTCATGTTCTCCGTTGTTTTTTATTGCTTTGGCCAAGTAGTAGGTAGTGACTCGAAGAGGGAACGTTATGCTCGATTGTGGGTACATGCCCCCTGATGACACGATTGAGTGACATAAACATGAGTCTAGGGGATGTGTTGTTGCCACAAGGGGGAAAACAACGGTGCTTGTAACCGCGGTTGCAAGGATTGTTTACTTTACACAAAGTGCTTTTTAATGCAGTTGTTTGTTGCTTTGGGTTTACACTTTGGGTGGGGCTCGCAACTTAATACCAGCGAGATGTTCTGGATAGATATCTCAAGGTGGATGATTAGTAGTAGATGCAGTTGGATTTCAGTCTACTTATTTTGGCGTACCGCCCATGCTTTTGAGCCTCGTCCTTTCTTTGTAGCATAGTTAGCATTGCGGTGCGTTTTTAATCCCGTCAATTGCCCAGCTGTGATTTGTTTACCTCGCATAGCAGTTTTATCATCTTTTGGGAGAGACATCACTAGTGAACATCACGGGACCCCGGTCCATATTCTCATCACTGTTCACACGCTCTTTTATTTCCTTCTTTTACTTTCTAGCTGCTATCACCATTATTATTATCCCTTGTGTTTGATCCTTTGTAAACAACAAGACCGGAGAGATTGACAACCTCTCTGAACTTCGTTGGGAGAAAAGTTATTTGTGTCTGTGTGCAGGTCCACGTCAGCCGCTAAATTTCTAGCGCCGTTGTCACCTACTTTTCCGCTTTCGGAGTCCTACGGGAGACAAACCCTATCCTCTACATAGGGGAAATTTTGCTGCTATCCTACATCTCACCATCCACTTGGGCTAACTAACGAAGGGTGAGAAGCCATTATCATCTCTCGCACATCAGCAAGTTGTCCACAAAGTTATTGGATGAGATGATGACCTTGGTCATTGTCGCCGTGGCGGCCATCCACAGCAGCCACGGCGGGTATAAGACCCCGCGCCCCGTCCCGCAAACCCTAGCCTCCCCCTCAGATCTCCTCCCTCACGCCGTTCTCCTCTCCCGTCGCTTGGTCGTGTGCAACCGGGCGCCGCCGTGGGTGGACCTCGCCGGAACTCGCGGCCAACGGTGTGCATTCACCCCCTCGGCTTGTCCGGGAGCTCCGGGAGGCTCGTCTCCGTCAACCTCACGCGCCAATTCGAGCTGGAGATATCGGTCGCTCGTCGTCATCTTCGGCCCCGGCGTCCTCCTTCGGCCGATTCCCTCGACCCCGGCCTCGCCGATCACCTCCCCTTCTTTCCTTGTGAGCCACCGCGCCCGTTCACCCCCCCCCTTTCCCCGTCTCGATTCCCCGCCGGAGCGTCGTGCCCGTGCTAGGCCGCCACCGGCCGCCATGCGACGTGGGTGTGATGACCCACAAGTGTAGGGTATCTATCGTAGCCATTTCGGTAAGTAAGAGTGTCGAACCCAACGAGAAGCAGAAGGTATTGACAAGTGATTTTGAGATAGGAATAACTTCACGTGCTGAAAAGTAACTTTTTATTGGTTTTCTAGTATAAGCAACGAGGAGATAAAAGCAAATAAAGTATTATGCCAAGGTGCAGCAAGTATCCCAATCCTTTTGAACACAAAGGTTAGGACGGAGGATCAAACTTATAAAAGCTAAAATGTTCTTGAGGACACACGGGAGACGTAGTCATGTGCCTGCGCCATATTCCGTCTAGTACTATGTTTTGTGTTAATAAGTGTTGTGTGGTGAACCTATGCTAGTGCACTTTCTAGACTAAGATAAGTACACTCTTAGGATTAAACCTCTTGCAAGCATCCGCAAATACAAGAGAGAAATTAAGGCAAAGCCTAACCATAGTAATAAACTTTAGGATCCAACAATCCCTCGTGCAAAAGTGTGTGAACTGGGGTTCAGGTTTCTGTCACTCCGGCAACCCACCATAAGCATACTTTATACACAATGCATTCCCCTAGGTCCTTAAAAAGGAGAAGTGTTATGTAGTCGACGTTCACACAACACCACTAGACGAATGACACCACAACTTAAATATCAAACAACACATATTACTTCAACATCATATGACTACTAACAACTAGACTTCTCCCATGTCGTCAAGAACTAAAGGAACTACTCACAAGACATAAAAGAGATCATGATCAGAGGTGATAAATATATGATAAACAATCTGGTCATAACAATAATTCTCCAACAAAACTCAATAGCATTCACCACAAAAGAGTAATCAACACCGGTAAAGTAGAGGGGATAGATAGTACGAGTTACAACTTGGATTGCAATGGTGAGATGAGATGGGATGAAGATGGAGATGGTGCTAGTGATGTGGATGATAGTGATGATGATCTCGATGATTCCCGTGACGATGGTGGTGACCATGAGGACGATCTCCCCCTCCGGGAGGAGTTCTCCGCTGCGGAATCTGCCCGCCGAAAAGGTCTTTTCTTCTTTGTAGGTTTCCGCCACGGAGCGGCGGTGGAACTCTAGAAACTCTTATCGTTCTGGGGTTTTTAGGCCACGACGAAGATATAGGCCAAAGGGGGCTCCTAGAGTGGGCCCCACCTCCCAGGCGGCCACCTGGCGCGGCCCGAGGGGTGGCCGCGCCATGAGGGCGCCTAGGAGCCTGGTGGACCCCTCCAGGTGCCCTTCGGCTGGTCTCCGTAAATTCTTTAGAAAACTGCACCCCGTGAATTTCAGGTCATTTTGAGATGTGCTGACATGGCACTTGATGTGCACTTTTCCGCGTTGATTCCTGCGTCTTCTGTTTCGGCACAGGAAAGTTGTAAACTATATAAAACAAGCCAAAACACTATAAAAACATCATCATAACATGAAATATATCAATGAATAAAGGTGAATTATGATGTAAAATAGTGATGCATTGTGAACGTATCAGCGTGCATGCTGCTGCTCACGTGCGACCCATGCGTGCGTGCTCGACCACGCCCTCGCCACGCTGGCCGCCGCCTGCCCCCCCCCCCCCTCGCCGGCCGGCCTCGCCACCGTGAGCCAGAGTGGCCAGGGCCTGATTAGCTCAGGGCTAATCCCCTTTTTGTTAATCACCCCTTGTGTGTCTATGGCAGTGGGCCCAAGGCCAGGTGTTTAGTATCATTTAAAACTAATAAGTTAAATGCCCCTGTGACTTACATGTGGACCCCACCTTGTTACTTGGCTTTTAAATGGAATAGAAAATTGTTAAGTTAAATGACTCCATGACATATGGGCCCCCCTTCACTGTTAAATTAAATTAAGTTTATTTAATTGGCTATGTGAGAATGGCATGTGCGCCTAGCCTGTTAAGTTAATAAAATCAGATTATTTAAAATGTTTCTCAATGACAATGGGCCCCACTAGATAGTTATTTAATTTAATTCTTTGAATAATTGTCTAGTCAATGACATACAGGTCCCACCTGTCTGTTTGACCAGCCAAACTACTATTCTAGATAAGGTTTAAGTAATGAAAAATAAGAATTCTTGAAATGCTTATAAAATGATTTAAACTTTGAAATTCAATATCTTTTAAACCGTAAGTCAGATCAAAATAATTTATACATGAAAATTGGTCAGAAAAATACAACAAATATGAATACGCTATTCATACACCCACTACCCCCTCTAATATACCGAACACGAGACCTTCTCCCTCCGGATTGTTTGCCGATAATCACCTGGAGCTGGCAGTTCATCCCCGGATGAATTCCAGCTCCGAGCAAAGCACCTAGCACTGCGTTAGAACAGCGTTAACATTGCGTCTACCATTCCATGCATCTATTTGCATATGATTGCTTTATATTTACTGTTTCTTCTCCCCCTTATTCTTTGATAGACCCCGAGAATGCCGCCGACGACACTGTTTATTGGGTATGACTACTACGTCGACGACCAGCATCTTGCTACCGAGCTTCGAGGCAAGCAGTGCCACATCCCCTCTCCCAGATATCACCTATCTATTTATATTTATCTTTGCACTAGGCATTGTTGCTGCTACGTTACATTACTATTCAATTGCATAGCCTATCTTTGTCGCCCCATGATGTACCTTCCTTTATCCTATGTTGCATATTATAATTATGCAATATTCAGCAGTTGACCCTGCGCATTGTTAGGCAACTAGGTTTAGATAGTGGGTCGTGATCACTCTGGGGAGTGAACGCGGGAACTATTAATATTGTTATTATTACTACTGCAACTACAACGTTATCGAGCAGACACCACAAAGGCCCCTACAACGACGAGACTCTGTCGAGTCTCCCTCAAGTGTGTTCTACGAAGGGGGTGGCCTCGTAGTTCGCCCTCGTTGTCGGCTCTGTAGTGTAGCACATCGGGGTGTTACTATCGAGGATTCCTCTTTAGTTCATTCCCGATGATGTCTCTGTCGAACCATCTATCAAGTGTGACCATCGAGAGTGGCTCCTCCTGGTTTCACTTGATGGTAGGGACCTGAACCCCGGATGTCCAACAGGTAAGGAGTCAGGTGACCCTACGGTTACCGCGAGAGGTATTGTGATGGGACGACAAGACAGTCGGGTACCGCCTGGAGAGAGAGGTGGCCTAACTATTGATCATTGTCTGCGAGAGTACCAAACCACGAAAGTCGATCTCCTCCAAGAGCACACGCGAGATAAGGTAAGCAGACGGATCTCCTTGTTTGGTACCCATGAGGTGTTACGGGGCGACATGACGGTCGATTACCGCCTGGAGGGAGAGGTGGGCTTGGCTACTGTTCGTTGTCCGCACGTTACATTGTCGGAGCAACGATAACGGTTGTCCCGTGAGATAATAATAAAATGCTTAATGGTTCGGTGTCAGTGATCTGAGAGGGCCATTGGCCTATACGCGCTAGCTCCACAAGGGATAATGAGTATGGGCTCCTCCGCATCATACGCTTTTCATTCTAAGCTCTTTAGACTTTAGCTTTACCTAAGGCTGATTGCCAGGATTGGACGAGCCTCCTGTACTCTTGTTGAGACAAGTGAGTCTGCTTCACCGGCCAGTCACGTACCCTGTAGGAGTACAACGGGCGGGGGTCTGAAGTCCCTGCGTACTTAGGATTTAGACCGATGGATGGTGTAACACCCTCAGTTGCTGTAACAGTAATCATCATCACTGTTGACCATCACTGTTTATTAATCACTGTTATCCCCTGTCCTTAATCAAACTTTGCTTCTGCTCTTTTCAAACCATGCTGGTTGGTAATCAAAACCCTAATCCCAATGCATCTCCCTCATCAAGAAACTATACCCTAGTTGAAACTACTTTGAATGGAAATTAAAACAAAAGTGCCCAATTAAAGTTGTTCCCAAAAATCATGAAACTATTTTTGTAAATTTCCTAAAATCATTATAATCATGTTGGACCGACTTTGGTAATTTTTGAAGTTGCAGAAAATTCCAAACAATTCAAACAGTAGGTTAAAACCCTTACTTTGGGCATTTAATAATTAAAAGAAATATCTAATGATTTTATTTTGCTGCAAAAACTTTTGTGGCACCTTAGTAATATGTAACCCTAATTTACAAACACCAATAACCTTTTACAAAAATGCTAGGGTTAATAAATCAATTTCAGAAGGAATTAGAACAAACAGGAAAACAAAACAAAATATAAAAAGGCTTAAAGCTCGCCTGGGGCGAGGCCCACCTCAGCCCAGCCCAGCCCACCTCACCCTTGCCTTCTTCCTCCCCCACCTGCTCCCACCTGCCCCGTACGGTGGCCGCCGTGGGCACGCCGCTGCCAGCCCGGACCCGCCTCCACCTGCTCCCTCCCGGCGTCGACGCGATAAGGGCGACGCCCCCTCCCTCCTGGACACGCCCACCACCTTTTCCCCTCTCCCTGCAGCTCGCCATCGACGGGGAAAAACCCACCCGACGTCGCCGTGGTCACCCCGGTGAACCACCGTGGCCACTGACGCCCTCTCGCCCGTCCGAGCTGTCCGGAGTGTGCGCCCGTGTCGTCCTCGTCATCCCCCTGGAGCAATCGCACCCGTGCGCCCTCAATACGACGTTGTCGTCGTCGTCTACCTCTGGCCGCGGAGGTCGTCTTCCGATTCCGGCGACGCCAGGGCTTCACCGAGCCCGCTGCCTCCCTCAACACCTCCCCGGTGAGCCTCTCACCCGTCGCCAACCGCCCTTTGAAGCCCGTAGGGTCTCAACGCGAAAGCCCCCTTCTGCTAGCTCCGGCCGCCGCGGTCTGTTGTCGCAGTCGTGCCCACAGGTCGCCCCAGCTCACGATTTTGGCATGCACGAGTTGCTGCTGGACTGCACTTCCAATTTGACGCGTTAGACTGCTCGTTCGCCTCACGAATCGCGATACGCCATTGACGCCCGAGCTCGGTTCCGCCGCGGTTGACCTAGCCATCGCCTCGGTGCGTCCCCGCTCGTGAAACAAGTCCAGGTCGAAGCGTCGTTCTCCTGCGGTTCGAACGCGACCGGCGGCGTGCCCAACGGTGCCCTGTGGCGAGCTCCCCGTCGACCTCGCCGGCGGCGGGCTCCGGTGACCCTCCGGTGGGGCTGCCATACGGGGCCCCCTCGTCAGTGGTGTGATTAGCGTTAAGCTAATCCCCTGTGAGCCACTGACAGTGGGCCCAGCCCCGGTTAATTATCTCTCTGGTTAATTAAAATGGAAATAACTTTCAGCCACTGACATGTGGGCCGTAGTCATTAGGATAATCACTGGATTAATAAAAAGGTTTAATTAGTGTTGGGTCAATGACACCTGGGCCCCCTTTGTCAGTTTATTATTTAAAAGATTATTAAGAAATTCCAGTGGCTGACAGGTGGGTCCAGAGGCATTTTCTGATTTAATTAAATGTTTTATAAATAACAGAGGCTGACATGTGGGTCCCACATGTCAGCACTGTTCTGGATAATGTTTTGGATAATGTTCTGGATAATGTTGAATAAATAATAAAAGAAATCCAGAAAATCATTTAAATTGATTTAAACTTGGAAATTCAATAACTTTTAAACCGTAACTCGGATTCAAAAACTTTATACATGAAAATTGATCAGAAAAATATGACGAATACAAATACGCTATCCGTATGTCTACCACACCCCTCTAAAACAATGAACATCGAACATTCCCCCTCCGGGCCGACTGTCCGATAAATTGTCCGGTACTGTTAGAGTGCCCGGATGAATTTATTCCGAACACGAATGTTTCTCGGAATAGATCAACTAGCACGGATACACCCCCCTTATGTTGTTCCGGTAACCACGACACCTCCGGCTTGACCCTTCCCCTCCGGACACCCGGTCCGGTAATCATTCTGAGCCGGTAGTTCATCCTTAGATGAATTTCCGTTCCGAGCAATGTGCATTGCACTGCGTTAGAACACCGTTAACATTTCTTCTATCATGTCATGCATCTGGTTGTATATGCTTGCTGTGTATTTACTGTTTCTTCCCCCCTTAATCTCCGGTAGACCCCGCTGCTGCCGTCGACTACACCGCTGCTGAGTACGACTACGTCGTCGACGACCCTACTACTACCGTCGAGCTTGCAGGCAAGCAGAGTCATTCTCTTCCCCAGATATCGCCTATCTTTCCGTACTTTTCTTGCACTAGGCATTGTTACTGCTGCTGTTACGAGTACAATCCTATTCAATTGCATATCCTGATTTTGTCGCCCCTTGATGTGCCTTCCTTTATCCTATGCTGCCTATTATTATTATTATGCATTACCCAGCAGTGAGCCCTGCGCATTGTTAGCTAGGATTAGATAGAGGGTCGTGATCACTCAGGGGAGTGAACGCGGATACAATTATTATAACTGCACAGGTACGGTACAATGCAGACACCGTCCTAGGCCCCTATCTGGGTTATGCCTAGTCACCTCCAGTGTGAGCTATCAAGGAGTAATCCTGGTACTCCATTCGAGGCTGACTTTGTCTTACCGCCATAGGGTCCTGAACAGCGATTGTCCTTCAGGTGAGAAGTCGGGCGACCCAATGGTGCCCGCGAGAGGTATGGCGACGGGACGACAGGGAGGGTACGACCAGTGTACCGGTGTGCTTGGCCCCTGATTGTTGGCCGCGAGAGTTACCAAACCACGAAAGTTGAGCTCCTCCAGGAGCACACGCGAGACAAGGTAAGGAGACGGTACACCTTGTTGGTAACCGCAGATACTTGGTGGGACGACAGGGCAATCACCGATGTACTGGTGGTCCTGGCTGCTGTCGTTGTCCGCGGGTCAGTTAAGTCGAGGCAACGATAACGGTTGTCACGCAGGTTAATTAAAATACTAAATGGTTCAGTGAATGTCTTGAGTTGGCTATATGCCATGTACGCACTACCTACCCGTGGGAATTACGAGTTTATGGGCTCCTCTGCTTCGTAGTGTTGTCCGAGGACTCTTCAGACGTCAGCAGTACCGCGGGCTGATTGCCGGGAAGTGCGTTGTCTTCTTTGCTCGAGCTGTGTTGTTTTTGTTACGGCTTCCCGGCCACCCACGCACCGTGCAGGAGTACGTCAGGGTTGGGGTCCAAGGCCCTGAGTACTTAGGATTTAGACCGGCGGATGGCCTCTCTGTTGAGTTTGAAAGATGGGCTATGAAGTGTCGGATAGCCTCGGTGGAGCGTTCCCTAACAAGGTTCTCGCCACCCTGGAGATCCGTGCGTGTAGCGTAACACAAGTGCACCCCTGCAGGGAAGATTAATCTATTCGAATAGTCGTGTCCACGGTAACAGGACGCTTTATGCTGAAGCTGGATCTTACCACTAGAAACTATTATTATTAAACTGTATGGTTCCGGGTTTTCTTCCTCGTGAGGATGTCGAGGAGGTGAACTCGGAGGCATTGTTAATTATTACAACTTATTATTATACAATGCTGCAGCAACTTCTGCTGCATTGTTACTTTATGCTTTATATAAAATGTTGGCTGATTCTTACCTCATGCTGCAAGACATCGTCGGAAGATGCTAGTCTTCGTTAGGCCTAGCTTCTTACCCTTGCTCTGGATTTCTGTCTTTCAGTCCACTATATACAGCCTCTTCTTTCCGTTGATACCATGCATAATGCTTAGTAGCGGACGTAAGACTCGCGGGTATACTAGATACTCACATGCTTTATTTCCTTTACTGTTTTGCCTGATCGGCCGCTGCAACCGACGTTGGAGCCCAGGAGCAGGAGTACCCCGGAGGCGCCTACTACGACGTCGAGTTTCCCGTTGACCAGGAGTAATTCGGTGGATCCCAGGCAGGAGGCCTCGCCTTTTCGATCTGTATCTCTGATGTGATTTGTGCTAGCCTTCTTAAGGCAAAACTTGACTAACTATGTCTGTACTCAGATATTATGGTTTGTATGACTTATGTATTCGGGTCCGCGTGACCCCCTCTATTGTAATATATTTGTTTATCCTTTTGTGTTTAGTGTTGTGCTGTGATATTATCACCGTGGCACCTTAATCTCAGCCGTGTACCCTGCGTGTATGATTACTGTACACGGATTGATTTTGGGGGCGTCACAGATGGCCTCCCTGTTGAGCCTAGGATGGTTTACGGCGTGTCGGATAGCCTCGGTGGGGCATTACCTAACAAGGTGTAAGCCACCCTGGAGATCCGAGCGTGTAGGGTAACAGTAGTGCAGCCCCTGCAGGGATGAAATCTATTCGAGTAGTCGTGTCCATGGTAACAGGATGCTCGGTGTTGTATATGGATCATATACAACTCCAAACTATTACAATATTAAACTGTTGTTTACGGGATTTCTTCCTCGCAGGGAGGTCGAGGAAGGGATTTCTGAGGCATTGTTAATATATACAACTTATTACTATACCTTGCTACATCAACTTATGCTGCATTGTTATTACATTCATGCTATTATAATTGTTGGCTATTCTCTTACCATGCTGCAAGAATCGCGTGAAGATGCTAGTCTTCGATAGGATAGGTCTTCCCCCTTACCCTGGTACTTCTGTCTTACAGTCCACCATACAGCCCCCTTCCATTTTGATACCAATGCATAAATGCTTAGATGTCTATGTTTAAGTCTCGCTGAGTATGCTAGATACTCACCCTTTATTTTCTCCCCCCCCTTGTTTTCTTTTTACACGGTTACTGCAATCAGACGTTGGAGCCTTGGATTCCAGGAGCAGAAGATCCCCGGTGCTTGCTACGATATCGAGTTCCCCGTCGACCAGGAGTAGTTCGGAGGTTCGTAGGCAGGAGGCCTGCGCCTTTTTGTTTGTTGTTGTTTTTGTGCTAGCCTTCTTAAGGAAAATCATGTGTACCTTGTGTCTGTACTCAGATATTATTGATTCCACTAACTTTGTGCTCTCGATCTGTTATATTCGAGCCCTCGTGGCCCCTGGCTTGTAATATAAAGCTTGAATTGTTTATATTTATAGAGTTGTGATGTGATATTCCTACCGTAGCACCCGATCTCGGTCATGTACATTGCGTGTATGATTAGTACATGATCGTAAATCGGGGGCGTCACAGTAGGGGAGGCGATCAGGAGGCGGAGGTGGAGAGGGCGAGGAGGGCTCTGAATTCTCTCGAATGTAAAGGATTGGGGCTCTGAATTTTCGGAGGGGTCTCAGCAGTCGTTGGGTTGGCTTCTAGATATTGGGCCCGAATTCCACACGTGAATGTCCAGGCCATCTAAACAATGACATTCGGGCCAAACAATGCCAATTCCGAATTCTGGGCTCGAATGTCTACATCCAAACGAGGCGTAATAAATCTAGCAGGAAAGTTATCCGTGCCTCGGGCCTTCAATGGCCCAATCTGGAATAAAGCGTCCAAGACCTTCTTCTCCGAGAGAGGTGCACAAAGAAAGACATTCATCCATTCGGTGACCTTATGCTAAATAAAATCTATCATCGTGTGTGGATTTATAGTGGGGTCCTTAGTAAATAATTCCTGAAAGTATGAGAACGTCGTACATTCCATGTCATTAGGGGCGTGGCACCATGTGCCATCCGCTGTCCGAGGCCTTTTGATAAAATTCCGGTGAGATCTAGCACGGGGGAAGAAATATTCCATATTCCTTTCCCCTTCCTTCAAGCATGTAATATGGGATTGTTGTAGCCAAATCATCTCCTTTCTATACAAAAGTTTATCTAAATGGTTCATTTTCTGACGTATAATAGACTGGTCTGCAAGATTCTTCTGTAGCCCACCAAGCTCCAATCAGATTTTTTTGATTTCTCCTATAGAATTTCCCTAATATCACAACTCCTAAATCAACAATTTTAGTGAGGAGCAAACATAACCCAAGTCCCCTGCCAGCCTTGATCGCACTAATGCATCATGCACTAGTTTTGGGAGTGCCTCATGGTGTTCCCAAATTATTTCATACTGCGGATCAGAGGGTACAAGTCGAGCATTCTTGGACTAGACCTACACCAATAGTAGGCAGTGGTCCAAGCACAACGAGGCAAGGTGGAGGACTCTCGAAGAAGCTAGCCATGCTTCATATGCGCATGCGCGGTCAAGTCATACCCATACGTTGCGGTCAGAAGGCTGTCTGCCATCGTATGTGAGAGGCACACTAGAGAACCCTAGATCTTCAACTTCACATACTTCTAGCCACTCTCAGAACACCATCATGTGAGCTTCAACCCGCGTTGATCTCTAAAAGTGTTAGTGTTGTCACAAAGCTTCATTAAAATCACCACACACAATCTAGGGGCGCGGCGAGTTTGTTCTAAGATTCGCAAGTCTCTACCACATAGATTGTCTATTCTCCACTCGAGGTTCCACATAAACAAAGGTCAACCCTCAGCGAAAACCATTTCCACTATCCACCACTGAAACATCAACAAATCGCTCGCATTTATCCAAGACCGTGACCTCGAGTGACTCATCATAGAATAAAGCCAGGACACCACTTCTACCAATACTATCTACAAACCTTGCATACCCAAACACCACTTAACACGTTCCATTCTTTCAGAATCTTGTCTCGTCTCCTTGCCCCTCTGTTAGAACTAACACTGTGGTCGAGTCCCCCTCCCCCACTGGCTACCCTCCAACAACAACCTCTTTCACTCATTTTTTATCTACCTCCATTGTCAAGGTTCTAGCAATAGCTATCCCTTCCTACCCCTTTACCACCCGACATTGGCAAGTCCTTCCCGGGGCTAGTGGTATTATGCCTGATATTAGGGTCCTTTTCAATGCTAGGGTCTCCAGAACACCTAACATGCCCACAACTGCTCGCCGAGCTGACAACATCACGCTTCAGATGGCAGCAATCCTCATAGGCAGCACGAGGTTTAACTGGTGCATCCACATAGAGCCAATCGCCAAATTTGTAAATCCTTGGCCTCATGAATCCTAGTGTCACATTCTTTGTCTATAGTGAATATCTTCCTCTTCTTAATGATACTAATGTGCTTGGTTAAAGGTTCTGGATCATCGTGTTGCATTCTAACCCTGATGTAATCACCTCGTGAGTTTCAGAGTCTCATGTCCAACACCTTTCCTTCTTTCCTAATGAGCTTATCCACCAGAACTTTGCCATAGATTCCTTCTAACAGTTTATGTATTTGCATCCATATCGACATGTAAACCATCTCGATGTCCTCGACTCTACTGAATCTATCATAGGGGTTTTGCAGAACCACCCAGTTCCTAAAGATCCATAGACCTTGATGAACAATCCTTTCCCAATCCCCCAAGCAAGAAGCCTAGACGACAAACGGGTTAGACCCAAGCGGCCAGAAGCGCGCCTCATGTGCTAGGTTCCAGGCGGCACACATCTCCCTGAAAACGCGACATGATTGAAAGTTTTTTCTTTGTACACATAGGCGAGAGCAAGCCACCGAACCCAGTCATTGATCTCGGGGTCTTCCTCATCGATCACAACGTCATCAAATTCCTCCTCTTCAAAATCGAGTTGTCCAAAGAAATCATCCAGCCCGACCAAGTCGTCTTCCTTAGCTTCACTGGTCGTCAAGTGAGCATCTGAGACTATATCCGTGGCACGCTCGCTGGGGGTGAGATCATCATGGAGCGGCAGGGGGATGTGATCGCCACGGGAGCGGCCGGGGGTATCGATACTCGAAGGCTATGTGATTACCCGTGGAGAGGAACCCTTGTTGCTGCTAGGGGAAAAGATTTATGTTTACATTTCTCTAACTCTACTCTTACTTCTATTTTTGCAAGTCATTACTTTACGCTTCATAAAGTTCTGTAGACTTGCATATGTAGAATGCTTGATAGACAACCTTAGAATAGCTTAAAATTTCCAAAAAAGGAACTAAAATTTGGAAGGAACATGAAGGCTAGAGTTTCCTCTCAATCTTACATTCTTAATAAGTTGGTCCCAATTCTCTCAACATGCAAGGTGTCCACCTCACCATCCCACTAAGTCAATCATTTAAATTTTCTTTCCCATTAGGCATGCAAAGTATGCCACATAAGGAAGCTTCCATTAACTTCGCATGCACATGCAGTTTATCACATATAAATACTAACATTCTTTTGCACTCAAATTTATAAGTGACTTTTTTTCATAGAGAATCAAATTATAAGTTACCTCACATATTGTTTTTCTATGCGACATGTTTCATATCATCTCGCCGATATATTATCAAGGAATAACTAAAAAAATTAAAAGACACTCATTTTTTATTTATCATCAAATTTTCTTAAATTTTACTCTTAACAATATTAATTTCAAAAAAATTACAATTATATTATATTATATTTTATAAAAAACTATATTTAAAAATATTAAATTATTTATTAACAGTCTCCGCAGCAACGCGCGGGGTATCATCTAGTTACAATAAAGATGCCTTCTCCTCTAGGGATCCAGAGTACATTAGAAAGGGAGCATCTGGTAAAGTGAACAACGTCACTCAGGCTTCTAGAGGCCGACTTGTTGGTAGGATCGCGAAGCGTTAGTGCGTGTCATTGGATCCGAGATCAATGGTCAGTGTTCAAACTGAAACGAAGTTGTAAGCTATGCTAACTGGACTTGGAATGAGGTGTTTGATTTTTCGGAGTTTTCCAACTTTTAAATTTGATTAACCAGGTTCAAACATGAAACATTCCTTTGATTGGAAAAATTAAGCACCGATTTGTGCTGGCCATCCAAGTTTTCTATTGCCATTTCCACATGCAGTGAAGGTAGACGAGCAGAGTACCAAGCATGCTCAAGTCACATGTATAAGACCACAAAGTGGGTAGCCATAGAACGGGGTGAAATTTCATCTTCCAACGTAACGTGCACCAGAAATGCAAGTGCTAAACTACAACCAATTCATCTACAGTTATACCACCACCCATTCATAACGTGTTTCCATAACGTGTGTGAATTGTGATATAGACACCATTTTGCTTCCGGGTTAAGTAGGTGAATTTCGCAATGGTCAGGTCTGGTAGAAGAACCCTAGCTGGTAGACACGATCTCATCTGCAGCTGGCGGGTCTCCCTTCAATTCCAGCGCTCGAGTTCTGTTCGCATCTAACTCCTTCGTGAGAAGTACGGTGTGTGCATCGAGAGACTTCTTAAAACCTGCAAAGCACTTGTCGCAGGCATACTTTGGGCCATCCCTGACCGATGATCCGACGACAATGCCAGAGGCGTATGCGCTGCATGCATCCAGGATGACACGCTCCCGCTCGTGGAAATGGTGCACAACAAGGATCTCAAAATGCTGCAGGAGATGGAAGGCTTGTAAGAATGGATTCGGTGGCATGAAGAACATTGCAAAAGAGGTGTAAATCTGAAGGATGTATCTTTTGCTATGTGCTACAAACCAGTTCCCCTCGAGATGGGACCGCGGTTGCCTTTAAACATTGGTGCACAATGGATATTTCAGAAACTCATTTTCTTGCTCTATTTGTTCAACATTCCATAAACATATAATGGAAGTGTTATGAAGATGTGGCAAATTTGAAGTTGGTAATTTCATGTCACAACTACAAGAAACAACTTCTCTATGGGTGCAGATTGTCTTTCTTCACAGAGCTGACTTATCACAGCTAAAAAAGAATGAAGGAGATGGCAGGTACAATTGATACAACAGAAACATAATTGAGCTATTAGGAAGTCCCAATAATCTATGATTGTTTCTCAAAAAAATTAGAATAAAAAGAAGATGCTTCCTTCCATGTTCATCGTAATAAGCAAAAACACAAAAGATTTGATTTACTTGTATCTTAGGAGCTTATTCTGACTCAACATGCATCTATGCATTTTATTTTCAGGACGAGTATCAGCAATTTTGTAAACATGGCAACTGAGAAACTTCTTTTACGCCATGAAGATTGAAGAGTAACCAAGACATATTTTTACCATGGCAGAAATGAGGGTTCACCTTTGGAGGCTTCCGAAGTGAATACAACATTGTCTTGCAGGATAGTACAAATGCAGTCTGATTATATGCCATGGAATGCTTTTCACCAATAGGAGTATTAACTGTGTTTTTGTAGCCTGGCTCATTAAAATATGGTTTGTCATTCAACACAAGGCCCTGGATGGAGATCAACACCTGCAGCATGGTGGAATTTGACTTGCTCCACTTCTCACATCCAGAACCCCACCAAGTGTTCAGCAGGCTAAGGCACACCTTTCCACTCTCATACAGGTTTGGATTTAGCCGAAGCCCACCTGAATGGTAATACACTTTCTGTGCATATCGGATAGCTTTTTGTTAAGAGATTGCATTGGTGGTGATAAGGTTGAAAAATAAGGGGAAGACGAGTGTGAACTGCCAACATACCGGTGGACATCGCGGGTACTCAGGAGGAAAACGAACATCAAAGAAGAAAAGACCATCATGATATGGAGTTCCAGAAGGCCCAACAATAGCAGCCCTTAGCAGATCAATCCTGTCCTCATAAACTCTAACATACATAGATCCTGCATAATTTGAAACCGAATTGAGATCCACCTTTATACTGATACAAAAATTGGTTTCAGGTGTAAATCCTCTAAAAGAAAGGCTGTAGTGCAACTACGACACGAGTTAACAACATATTAGGTTTTTTCCCATTCTTCTCCAAATGTTAAATTATACTTTCTGACACGGTATATCCAGTATGATAGGAAAATGAGTTATAAAACAACCATGCGTTTTTAAATTGTTGCATTAGGGGCTTAGCGCAGGAGTGCACCTAAACCCCAGCGTACATACAAGATGTTGCTAGAAAAGGGCCAGGAAATGCAGAGAATGATGACTATATGGAAACAATGGTAGCATTCATTAAAGTTTCTCTAGTTACAGACTGGGGAGAAATTAGTACATACAAAAATGGTATCAAGGAATCCTTCCATACATTGAGCATGAATAGTGACATGAGTTAGTTTGGGACTCAGCCATGTCAAAACACACACAACACTGTCAAACTTAGAAGAATCAATGAGCATATCCTAATAAAATCCAAATACGGTCTTGTGATGTGATACTTCGTTGAAGTTACCAAATACTTAACATACTATGGTTAGCAGGTCAAATTAATAAGATATAATCAGCACAAACAACAGTTTGATGACAATAATAAGGACCTTTGGATGCTTTCTATTCACCATCAATGTCATGATAGTCAGACGATAACAAATATGTACTTGATTTTTTCATATATATAGAAATATGTACCGACCAGGTAGATCTCTCTGTAGAAGCTTCCATTCATTTTGGATTGTTTTTGTCCAGTCTTTGGACGTCTGATAACATATTGGAGGCAGGAAATTAATTCACAGTTGAACCTAATAGAGATAAGAGTTCAAAAAAGGACATCGCATACCTTCCCTGGTGAGGTCTTTGCATAGTGGTGGTCCGAGTAATCTTCAACAACGTCAAATTGGTTAAATGACTTGTGACCCTCATTTTCAGATCCATCTACTGCCTTTATCGTCGATGAGATGCTACTTGAACATTCAGGTTCATGTTTTTGCAGCGACAGCCCATTACCAACCCCACTTGAACAGGGATCCAAAAGAATATTACTTGCAAGGACATTTACAGTGGAGGGTGGAGCAGCACTAGCACCTGAATCCAGAAGATTATGACCGAAGTACGAATGTTATCAGCAAATATGTACATAGACTCTTAAAGTTTAGGAAAGATACAGATGGGGGGAAACTTGACCAGCAGGCATTAGCACCAGCAACATTTTAATTTAGAAGAACAAGCCTGTGGTGTAAAGGATGGGATCCATCTAATGCAGCCAAGATCACTCATCTCGTCGAGGTGCACAGCAAAAATGCCTATGTGGTTACCCCATCTCACGGATTACCCATCAAGGATAAAATACACAAGCTGCTTTATATATAAAGCGGGGCGAAAGCCTTTTTCGATAGGATAAAATATATAATCCAAAAATTTAGTAGTAGCTGGTTATCAGCTTTCTTAACGACAAGGTATAATTTTTCTTTGCAGTGGGCACTAACATCAAGGTTTCATTAAAATTGGCCTGAAATCTCTTATCAGTTCAACGACAGGTTACTGCCATTTTATTAATCCCTGCTTCTATTCCTAATGAAAGCCAGCTAATTGTCATGTTAAATTTAGTGAAAGCACGACGCCATTTTAAATGAATGCTACAGTGTAAAATCTACATAACATTAAACTAATGGTTGTAAATTCCTCAAGCAACGAACACTATCCCTGACATCCAGCCCTTGTTTACACAGAGCAAATTGCTTCCTTAAACCAGTGATACAGACTCCATGTAGTTCTAAGTGGCTGCATTTTTTTGAGATAAATGGAAGCACAACTCCTGAAGTGGCTGCATCACACATCTTTTGCATGTAGTAAGAATGACAAGAGAATTTTTTACTCAAGAGCCACAACTCAGAGATCCATTCGAGGGCATACTGTACTCAGTACCGCAAATAAAAAACACTATCTGATGCCATTTTAGTAAAAAAAAACTAATCAGGAAGCACAAACTGAACATTTCATAATTTAACATTGGCCATCTGAAGCTACCTTGCCAAAGAGGGTCGATGGACTTGCCTGCATCAATAGAATCATTCATTAGAACGTTCAGGAAAATAACAATAAGTTCTATAAAATGTTTTTTTCCAATACATGATTGGTTTAATATAACGAACTCCAAAACATCATCGATCATACACAGACATGTATTCATGAGACCTGTCTATATCCAACTGAAACAAAGTAGCATTCAGATTCAATCAAAGATATCATACTTTATGCCGTCCGTCAAAAAGGAAGTTCCAGACCACAACGTGGAATATGTTGTGTGCCTCTAAGGCTCTAGGCATCTTTAATTTTAACTCAAAAGGATAGTGACCTTAAGGATGGTTCCTAAAAGTGAATCCATCGGGTTTCGGTAGCTCAACCACAAGAAAGACAAACAGGCGTAAAGATTTAAACATCCTACCATAACTATCTGGACCATACAAATACAACAGCCTAATTATTCAGAAATGTCAACCCATTACGAATGCCCCATTGGATTTGCAGTGTCACTGCCCACCAAGAACACAGGTATCCAAATACAAAATAACACAGGTATCAATATCTAAAAAGGGAAAACACATGGTTATCCCATAAGAACACCATTGGACAAGCTAGGTTATTCTTTTAAAGAGGGCAAGGAGAATCCAGTGATCATGTGATGCCCCCACTGAGTAGTGACAATTTTTTTAGGAAAAGGAGGATTACCCCCGGCCTCTGCAACTTACAAATGAGAAATAAATCAAGTTAATTAGGGAAGGTACATCACCTTTCTTGTTGGAACTCTTCTTCTTTTTCTTGCCAACTCCAAAGAGCTGAAGCAGCTTCTTGAGAACCATCCTCTAAGTCTAATCCAGTTCACCCCACACTGAAAGCAGCACCTGAAAAGCATGAAACGCCATTGGATTTGTAACCAACAGCTAGAAAGACCACACAATTAGACAGATCAGACGCGCATCACATTTCACAGCAAGCGATTTCCTCCCAGTAATGATTAAATTAACTAATCGTGAGAGAAAATGAATGAAGAACAGAATAGTGTTGGAGAGTCCTGACGTCGCAAGTTTTCCCCCACTTCATTCGTTTCTTATTTTCCTTTTTGCATTTTTAAGAAAAGAACTCGTGTTCATCGGCCCCACTGGTGTGTGGACAAAACCCAGACACTCCAATCAGTGCGTGAGTGACGCCATGGTCGGGCGGGCCAATGGACCCGCGACACGACCGAACCCGATATAGTAGCAGACAAGACGAAACGGAGCACGCAGGCAAGAAGACCGGAAAAATAAAACAGCGGCAAAGAGTATGAGTATCATCGATGGCATCATGAAAATTCCACAAGGCCGGAAAGAAACCGGAGGATTGCGGACAAGCGGCGCAAAAGAAGAATTTCGGGGGCATCCATCCCCCGCTCCTCATCAGAATCAGACCACACAATCAAAAAGAGTAGAAAATCACCGCAACAGCACGATCAAGGAGGAGAGCAGGAGGAAACGGAGGCAGAGGAGAAGGGAGGAGCAGAGCAGCAGACCGGAACCCTCGCTTGTGCCCTCCTGGTGCCGCCGCCGCCGCCGCTCGTGCAGGGAAGGGAGGTGAAGGGAGGGGGAGGGCCGGGGGCGGAGGGGTTTAGTGGGTAGCAGTGTAGTGGACTGGTGGTAGTAGGCGAGAGGCTAGGTGCGGGAGAGGGGGGGGAGGAGCGCGAGCGCGGGTCAGCGGGGAGGGGAACGCGGGGTCACACGACACGGGTGGGGGGAGGGGAGGGGAGGGACCTTGCGCTTGCGTGCCGGGGAGGAAAAGCTCCACCGGGCAACCGGCGCTTTTGCTTGCCTGCTCCTCCGCCTTCCAGTTCCAGTTCCAGTTCCAGGCCGCAAGACCGCAACCCAAGTGCAGGGCGCCGCACCGCACCCGTCTCTTCCCTTTCCTTTCAGTCGAGCCTGGACTAGAGGCGGAGCTAGCGAATTACTAAGCCTGGGCACATCATAAGTTGAAATTTACTTTGGTCTATCAAACACCATAGATATCATGTATTTGGATAAACATCATGTGTAATATACACAGTAAAATTTCATAAATTATAAAAAGAAATAAAAACATGTAACACCAATTAACTCACTAAACACTAGGCATACAACCAAACCTTTGGACGTCTTGACAACAGAAATCCAATCTCGGATATTCATCTTTGTGCGTATTGAAAATCAAACTAAAAAGTTATATAATTTTGATTGAAATTGCATAATTAAAGGAATGATTCCGATGGTGATAAGAACGAGCCATCATCCGCCGGAGCCGGAGTGAAAATTCTATCACAGGGGCTGCCGCTTTTACTCCCGCGCTTTTGCTTGCGAATCAGATAGGTTGAAGTTTTGCCGATCGTCGGTGCTTAACACATCTGCCAGTCCACCTCGCTGGTCGTCGCCTCCGGTGCTGGAGTTGTGAGGGCACTAATGCCGCGTGGCGCAAACACGGACGTGCGAGGCGAGATGCTGCCACTCGATCAATGGATGGATTCACATTGTCTTTATTTTAGGGATACATTACCATTTTGTAGAAACTCGTGGCCTTTTTTGTTAGCACCACTGCACCAGGCCACGATCTAACTACCCTGACCGGTCCATGTATGTACTAAGGAAATCAAAGGGACGTGCATGTCTATATGCTATGAAGCACCGATACGGTTACACGGATACGGCGATACGGATACGGCGAGACGGGATACGGCATTTCTAGAAACAACAATATTGCGATACGGCGAGTATATATAAATATTTAATAAGATATCAGATTATCAAGACAATAAATAATTAAATGCTTGAGATAAAATCGACATATGTCTCATTTGCTGCATTCATGTCTATTTTTATCAAGTCATCGTCTTCTTCATAATGGATTGATCATCAAATTACTCAATCCTTGTGGTGCTTGCATACAACAATGGCTGTATCAGGATTTTTTTTCTTTATTTTAAATCGAAAAAAGGATATTGCATGGATATAAGTATCGTCCGTATCGAAGTATCGGTGAAGTATTATACGCCGATACACAGATTTTGGAAATATCGGTGCTTTGTAGTCTATATGGGCGTCCTGGCTAATTAAACACGAAGCTGAGTCTATTGGTTAGTACGGGTATAAGGTATAATACGTTATTAGCAAGACTTGAGCCCGGGCACGTGCCCTAGGTGCCGGTACGGTGGAATCGCCACTGGCCTCGACACGAATATTTGGCACGGTGACCTTGATTAGTGGCGTTTGTTGCCGTCTGGTGATTCTCCTGGTTCGTTTTCAGAGGGAGGGATGGGATGGGATTCCCTTTCCCCTGAAAAGGAACGTGACAATGGTCTGGTGATTCTCCTGGTTCGTTTTCAGAGGAGGGATGGGATGGGATTCCTTTTCCCCTGAAAAGGAACGTGACAATGGCCAAGTCCGGCATGTGATCTGCAGCCCGTCTAGCCTACCTACGGCGGCGAATCAACCTGTGGTTGAGTTGGTTAGGTGGATCCCAGCCCACCAGAATTTAAATCTTAGATTTGACAATGGTGTTCGCATTTTCTTGGATTTATTTCAGGGTTTTCGGTGATGCGCTTTCAGTGGAAGGAGACGTTCCTGTCGAAGACGAGGTGATTGCTTCGTTAATCTCAAGATAATGTACCGACTCAGTATTGCGAAGATGCTCATAGAGGTAGGGTGTGCGTGTGTGCGTCATAGGAGTGATTGTATACTCGTGTATGTGAGCGTCAGAGTTGTATTGTGTTCTTAAAAAAAAAGCCTACCTACGGCTACGGTCCTACTGCTAAATGCTGCTTAAAAAGCCGGGAATCTCGCGTGGCTACTGGAACTGGAAGGTGCCAACCTGTCCGCTACTCCTTTCCTGTCTACGGCCATGTGGCGGGTTTTTTAGCAAGATAACAGCATCTCCAATGGCAATGTGTATATTTGGTTGCGTGTAAAAATTCTTTCATGTACGGCAATCAGCTTTACGGATTTTTATATTCAAATTGTACATATTTTCTTTCTTGTATACCTGTCTCTCCCTCCCGAGTCGCCCCCGCGCGGCGACCGGGGGGGAACCCTAATTGGCGTCGTCGCCAGCCTCCCCTCCTCCCCCGCCACCCTCGCCGCCGCCACAAGGCTCGGCTAGGAAAAGCCCGGCCGGAGCCAGCGGTTCTGCGGTTGCGGGGCCTCCTCTTTCCCCCGCTCGCAGGTACCGGCGCGGGTCAGAGTCTCCTGAGCTGGGAAGCGTCGCGGGCGTCGGGCGACGCGGCTGGAAGATGTGCGGGCACGTGGAGCTCCAGGGCGACGATGGCGGTGGTCTCTGACCTGCGGCTGCAGGTTAGGGAGGCGGTGTGGGCTGGTGCGTACTGCGGCAGCGCGGGGCGATGGTGCGGCAGCCTCCTTCCCCCGGAACCGGGTCGGGTGCCTGGTCCTAGGGTTTGTGCTCGGGAAGGCCGGATCTGGGCTCGGGGCAGATCGGGGTCGCTCCCCGGGTAGGAGTGGCTGGTCTTGGCCTGGGGTGCCTCCGTGGACGGACCGTCACAGGGGTGGTGTGCGGTGGCGGTGGCCTAGCAATGCTATCTGTCCTATTGATCGGTGCCTTGACCTCGGATTTGGCATCATGCGAGCTCCAGGAGGGCTTGACGGCGACCATCGGCAGTCCTAGGATCGTGTCCCCTCGGTCCAATGGAGACTGGATGGAGATGCAGGCGTCGACGCCTCCTAAAGTGGAGGGTCAACCCAGGTCCGGGGACTGATGTCGGGCACTGAGTGGACAACGGGGGTCTACTCGTCCGATCGGGGTTGAGGCGTCGTGAGGTGGAGGGTGGCGGTGTCTGGTGAATGACGGGGATCAGCCCCGACAAATCCCATGGTCAGGGACCCTGGGTTAGTCATAGAGATAGGCACAGGTTGGACGATACTCATCGGCTAACAAGAGAAGCACTTCCTGCTCGATATATTGCGTGAGGGGGCGATTACAGTGGAGGCCAAGGCGAGTTCTCGCAAGGCTAGGATGAGTAGATGGGTATTGAGTTCCCCTGTTCGTCTTCCCTCCTAGCCTTTATATACTAGGCTAGGTCTCGGGGAGTCCGTGCTAGGTTACAGAGGTAGTTTCCTAATTCTAATCCTGCCTTGTACGCCAAGTTGCACCTTCCATGTTAGTCGCGGACTCCTACGTCGGTACTTGGTTGGACCAATCGTGGGCTTGTCGTATCCTCCCGACGGGCGTTCTGTCTTCATGCGCACCAGGTAGCCTCACATGTAGGAGTCGTGGGGTCACCCCCTCGTCAGTAGCCCCCGAGTGCCTGGGGGACTCGAAGAGTCGCGCAGGGACTCGAATTTATCTGCGCCTTTATTGTTTGTAAGCGCGGCATCGCCACGGGTCGCTGGCAGTTTTGAGCCATGACAATATCTGTTTCGAGGGATTGCTAAGCTGAAAGGTGACGGGGTTCGCAGCAGAAAACACAAAATTTTCTAACTAGCGTTCCCTTAACCCAAGATCTAGCTAGCCGTATTACCGTAACAGATAGTAGTGCGGAAATAACATACCTCGGGGTGTAGTCCGTTGCGCGGGAAACGTTCCCGCAAACGTGGTTGATGTAGCCGATCAAGTTTCACAGCCCCCTGGCTGTGTTGAGCACCCGGATGGGTGTAGTGCCACACGTGCAGCACCTCGTAGTACTCGCACACGTACGAGACTCGATGACGACCTCCGTTCTCCAATCCAGCAGAGGGGGCGGAAGCAGACCTCCGGACGGAGCTTCGGCAGCACGACGGCCTCCGATTCTAGCAGAGAGGTCTCAATTCCACTACAGGCTCACACTAGGGAGCCCACCGTGGAAGAGACCGGAGAGGGGAGGAGACCGGAGAAAACCGATCTCAATTCGGAGTTATATTTATTTTCTCACGAATTTCTGTGTATTAATTATGTGCACCCTGCCTGTCTTTATATAGGCTGGGGAAGGGAGTCAACCCACCTCCCCTAGCAATGTGGGACTAAACCCTTTGCTAGGGGGTGGCCGGCCAAGGGGGGAGAGGGGGCGCACCCCTCATGGGCCCTAGGGCCCATGGCGCCTCCCCCCTTTTTCTTTTCTTTTTTCTTTTCCCTTTAATTCCTTAATGGGCCTTTTTCTCCACTAAGGCCCATAGCACATATTAATTAGAAATAAAATGATTTTAATTATTAATTCAATTAATTAATAACTAAAACATATTATTCCATCTCCCTGTGCTCCGGAAACACTTCCGGCTCACTCCGAACTTGTTTCGGTTCAATACGGTACTCCTCCGATATTGTCTCCTTAATTCCCTGGTTGCTCCGATGGTTCCGAAAAGGTCTCCGATTTCATCGAGCCCTTAAGTGTGTTACCCTACGGTCCGAGAACACTCCAGTCATGACCGAGCAGAGGCAACAGTCAATGATCATCAGCGGGACCTGGATGCCCATAATGACCCCTGTGCATTCCGGATATCAACACCAATTGGACCTTACGCCGTATAGCATTCCCTTTGTCAGCGATACTGGATTGTTCCGAGATTCGATCAATGACATCCTATGTCTGGTTCAACCTCGTTCCGAACTAAATCCTTATACACTCGTTCCCGTGATATTCATCCCCGTGACCTAGTCACACGCTGCACAGCTTCATGGATGGAATCTCACCGAGTGGGCCCCGAGTATCTATCCATTATATGGATTGACAAATCCCGCTCTTGTAAACAATACTCCTCAACGTATCTCCACGGAATACCTAAGATACAACCGTTATGACCCGCATATTTCAGTCAGGTGGTGGGATGTAAGTCAAAGCATCCGGGAAGATAGTGATTATGCACGTACTCACGGTCAAAGGAACGGTCTACCACGTTCTGTAATTACAACACTGAACCTTCACAAGATTTGATCATGCTGTAATGCTTACTTTGGGTAATGTTCATCACGTCACTTAGCCAGTGAGGTGACCTCATAGTCAAGAGACTTAATTGTCCATGATCGCGAAACCACGATCATCATGTTGACCATGAACTAGTTATCGATGTAGAGGCTAACTAGGAACTCTGGGGTTTCTATACCACACCTGCATCATTGTTTCACTGATGCAGTTCTAGCACGGTATGAAACTGGTTATGAACTTGCTTAGATATATTGGAATAATCATATATTATTTGCCTCTAGAGCATATATCCAACAGTCTCCCACTTGCACTAGAGTGCTAATAATCTAGCCGCATTTTTCCGATCATAAACATCTTATCACATAAGTGTTTCATTGATCATGCACGCTCATGGAAGAGGGTTCGTCGACGAACTGCACCAATTCAGATTCGTATGTTTCCTTTGCAACTGGTATAGGTCAAAAGCTCTTTTGACATACCACTCATTATCATATAATGGTTGGATATAAGTTTCGCGGGAGAGTGAGACTATTATTTCACAGTATCCTCCAATGATCTCTTGGTTCAGTCTTTAGAAGACTCATCCTTAGTCATATATACTGGGAAATACACTCAGCCAGAAGTCCAATACTTCTAACGCTAAACTTTTATCCATACGTCTACTTTCTTAAGTAGTATTATGTTTGTAGTACCGTGAATTTTGCTCACATTTCTTTCATGTCTTTGGTGATGTCTCTAATTCCATATAGACCCATAATATGGCTTGCAATTGTAATCTTGCATTACATTCAAGTCTATTATCCTTTCTATATTTTAGAGAATAGTCCTCAGTATGCCTCTCATATACTGAATGCATGGACTTTATTCAGATTCTGTGTTTTACTCCTAAAGCACATCGGAATCTGTTCTTCTACCAAGAACTTTTGAGTCATTCTGTTTGTTGGATTCACAATGCATGTTATATGGTAGAATCATATGTCAAGAACATATAAGATCACATGTCCAGTACATGGTGCATCTCTATTCTTCCATCAAGATATTGCCTGTGATATTTGGATTTCATCCATTATATAATTTCTATCCACAAGAACCTGTTTCTTGTCTAGAAGATTATTCCAACCTTCACTTCGTTTCATTATCCGTATCTTAATCTACTCATATAGATTTCAACGTGTAATGTGTTGGTATTTCACATAAAAGAAGATTCTTGCAATCTTGTATTTTATTTTCCTTATGCTCTATATATATCATAATGCACATATGTGTATCGTAGCCCAGGCATAATTGGTTTTAGAGGCGCGGAGCCTGGTTAGCGATGCACCCACTTGTAATAAACAATCAAGTGAGCTGTTTTAGCAGTCGCTCGCGGAGTAATGAACTCAGGAGAGGAAATTAGGAAAGCACACACTCGGAATGTCGTCGAGTGCGTGAGTAAGTCATGCTTGTTGAATTATTGAATCTCTTTTTGCGAGTAGTCACTCGAATGCTTTACTGCTTTCGGGGTGAGGGAGCACCCGAACTCTGAAAGTATGTTGTTTCTGTTGGTGCGAGTGATCACTCGAGCACATCTTTGCCTTCTGGGTGAGGGAGCACCCGAACTCGAATAAAGGTACTCCCGATGGGAGTAAGAATTTTTTTAGAGTCAGAAAATTTTGGCCGTACGGCTGGTTCTTGGAATCTTTTGGTTTTTTGTCCAGCTGTTGTTATCTTGATCCGTCCCTCTTTGATATGTCGTGCTGATATGCATTGCCATGCTGCTTGATGACCTGTGATGATGCTTGATTTTTGATCCATCGTGTCTTCTGGACCGTCATAATGATGATTTGGACGTCGTGTTGCCTGTTGCCCGTTGGGTTTCCAAGGCTTCGTATGGGAAACCGGCGAGATTTGACGCGTCCTGTAAATAGTGCTGACCGTGAGAAGGCATCTGTGTCTTGTAATTCATAACGCCTGGCCCATCGGTCTTTGATGCAATGATGACGTCACCTGAGCTTCCGCGTGCTTTTCCTGGTTTTCCCTTGGATTGCGCTATAAATACTTCCTGTGGTTGCCCGTCCTTGGCATCCATTCTTCGCATCTTTCCCTTCTGTTTCTTCTTCTTCAGATTGCGCCCAAGCGTGGTAGCGGTGTAGCTGGGCGAGGCCGTGGCCGCCGTGGTCGTGGTGGCCGCACCCCTCGTTCCTCACGCGGTGGTCGTCATGGGGCTGCGTTGGCGCTGTCGTCTTCTTCCTCCATGGAAGAGGGATTTTGGCGCCATGATTTTATTTTGCATGTTCTTGGGCGGAATGCTGCCCGGATTCCTCTTCCTGCCTCGTTTTCCTCCATTGCTTCTGAGCATGGCTTAAAGGGTTTCTGGCTCCGCCTTCATGGATGCTCTCGTTCTTCTTCTTGGGTGGAGCTGGAATTTGATAGTTCGTCCTTGATCTTCCTTGGTTCTGGCTGGAGGACGTTTTGTCGTCAGTTGAATTTGCGCGGCGGGGACAACCTTTGCTGTCATTTTGATGGCGAAGATACTGTTATTATCCGTGCATTTGATGCTGGTGGCAACCGTCTGGATCCATACTGTGAGGAGACGAGCAGCAGTGATTCTGATGGCTCGAGTGGTGGTTCGCCTGCTTCTCCCTTGTCTTCGTCTTCGTCTGATCCCTCGGGCGATGGTGTTTGCTCTTCTAGTTCTAACGAAGAACTGTACGTCAAGCCAGTCGTCAAGCGGCAGCGGCAGTAGGCGAAGCACCTTGTAGAACTGGAGGACAACGAGCTTCTCCCTCGCCGGCTAGGCTGCTACTTTGTCTGTGATGATGCCTGGCATGAAAGTGCCAATTATCTCAGCATGAGCACACATGTAGAAGTTGAAATGTAGCTTGGCTTGTAGTTCCGCAGGTCCTTCTATAATGGCTAACTCCTTTTTAATGAAAGGTCTTCGACTCCTTTGTAATGAGAATGTCGTCGACTCCTTTGTAATGAGAATGTTTTCGACTCCTTTGTAATGAGAATTTCTTCGACTCCTTTTGTAATGAGAGTGTCTTCTCGGGTGCGCGCCAGCGCTCCCGATGAGAGTAGCCCCCGAGGCTACGTTTGATTTGTAGAATCAAGCGTAGGCTTTATGAATTCTTGTCTCACTAGTTGGAAGCTTGTCTTTGAATTTTTACAAGTTTATATCGGGTGCGCGTCAGCGCTTCCGATGGGAGTAGCCCCCGAGTCTTCAGGAAATCGCTTGCGATCGGGTGAAGACTAAAGAATCGTGCGCTTTTTGATGCGACTTTCTTTTGCCTTAGCTTTGTCGCTCACGGGGGTCTTGCGCATTTAGCAAAGATACCGTCTTTCGAGGGAAGTTTCATGCTCGAGCCCCCAACTCTCTCTTTTTTTTGAGTAAAAGTCGTGCTTGCGAAGATAACGTCTCTCGGGGGGAGTTCTTGGCTCGAGCCCCCGAGTGCTTGTAAGTAAAGGTCGCGTTTGCGAAGATAGCGTCTCTCGGGGGGAGTTCTTGGCTCGAGCCCCCGAGTGTTTGTAAGTAAAGGTCGCGTTTGCGAAGATAGCATCTCTCGGGGGGAGTTCTTGGCTCGAGCCCCCGAGTGCTTGTAAGTAAAGGTCGCGTTTGCGAAGATAGCGTCTCTCGGGGGGAGTTCCTGGATCGAGCCCCCGAGGGCTTGTAAGTAAAGGTCGCGTTTGCGAAGATAGCGTCTCTCGGGGGGAGTTCTTGGCTCGATCCCCCGAGCGCTTGTAAGTAAAGGTCGCGTTTGCGAAGATAGCGTCTCTCGGGGGGAGTTCTTGGGTCGAGCCCCCGAGCGCTTGTAAGTAAAGGTCGCGTTTGCGAAGATAGCGTCTCTCGGGGGAGTTCTTGGCTCGAGCCCCCGAGCGCTTTGTAAGTAAGAGTGCTTTGGGCAACATTGTTTTATTCCTTCATATTTTACATGTGTTGCCGATCGGTGCTGCTGCTGATATCTTGATGATGTCTAGAGGACTATGGGTAGAACAGGCGTAGGTTGGCTACGTTCCATGGATTTCCCACGTCCTCATTGGTCTTTGGATTCTGCAGTCTGTATGCTCCTCCTCCAATGACTTCTGAGATGATGAATGGTCCTTCCCATTGTGGGGAAAGTTTGTGCACTTTTTCCTATATTAGCCTCAGCACAAGGTCTCCTTTGTTGAACGTTCTTGTTCGCAGGCGACTGCTTTGATATGTGCGTAATTTGTCCTGGTACCCTTCGGACCTTGTGATGGATGTGTCCCGTGCTTCGTCTGCTACGTCTTTGTCGTCCTGCAGCGCTTCTTCTGCCTCTTCTTCTTCGTACCCTGAGACTCTGGGCGCTCCGAATTTTAAGTCATGCGGTAGTACTGTTTCTGCCCCGTATACCAAGAAGAAAGGTGTATACTGGGTTGAGCTGTTTGGGGTGGTGCGTAGACTCCATAGGACTGCGGGGAGCTCCTCTATCCAGTTGCCTGTGGCCTGTTCGAGTGGTGCTAGGAGTCGTTTCTTTAATCCTCCGCATACTAAGCCGTTTTCTTTCTCCACTTGGCCATTAGACTGCGGGTGTGCGACTGATGCGTAGTTGATTTTGATGCCCAACTCTTGACAGAAGTTTTGGAACTCTGCTGCTGTGAAGTTGGTGCCATTGTCTGTGATGATGTTATGTGGTACTCTGAATCTGAAGATGATTGATTTGATGAAGTTGACTGCCGTGAGGGCAGTTGAGCTGGTGATTGGTACTGCCTCGATCCATTTGGTGAATTTGTTGACTGCGACCAGTAGGTGAGTTCTTCCTCCTTTTGATGATTTCTTGAGTGGGCCTACCATGTCGAGTCCCCATATGGCGAATGGCCATGACAACGGGATGGTTTTGAGTTCCGATGCTGGGGTGTGCGGCCTGCTGGCGAACTTTTGGCAGGCAATGCAACGCCGTACAATATCCTCTGCATTTCTCATGGTTGTCGGCCAGTAGAATCCTGTCCGAAAGGCCTTTGCCACGAGTGCTCCACTACTGGCATGATGCCCGCAGGTGCCTTCGTGAATCTCCAGTAGTAGGGTTTTTCCGTCTTCTTCGTCTATGCACTTTTGTAGCACCTGGGAAATGCTGCGCTTGTAAAGTTTTCTGTTGATTACTATGAATACTTTGGATCATCGACTGATGCGTCGGGCTTCTGCAACGTCTTGTGGTAGGGTTCCTTTGATTAGGAATCGAAGAAAAGGTCTTGCCCAGGCCGGGTCTTCGAGTGCTGCTGGTACTTCGACTTCAACTGCTTGATTGTTTGTGCCTTCGACTGTGCTCGTGGCTGCCACCTGTGTTGGCTCGTTGGTGTCGTCTTCTTTTGTGACTACTTGGGCTCCGCTGGCTTTGTTTTTATTGATCTCAGATTGATGCTCTCGAGGAAAACGTCTGGTGGTATTGGTCCTCGAGTCGATCCGATGTTCGCGAGTTCGTCGGCTTCTGTATTATTTGCTTTGGGGATATAGTTGAGTTCACAGCCGTCGAATCCTCCCTCTAATGCGTTATAGAGATTCTGGTAGGCTTCCATGTTGTCTGAGACTGCGTTACAGTCTCCCATCGCCTGCTGGACGACGAGGTTGGAGTCGCCATATATCGAGAGGCGAGTGGCGCCGCAAGTTTTTGCCATGCGTATGCTGTGAATTAGTGCCTCGTATTCTGCTTCGTTGTTGGAGGCGTTGCTGAAGTTGATCTGGAGGATGTATTTGAGCTTCGTTCCTTTGGGGGAGACTAGGACGACGCCTGCTCCGGCTCCTTGCTGTCTTTTAGATCCGTCGAAGTACATCGTCCATGAGTTGGATAGGTCTGGAGGACCCGGTGTTTGGACTTCTGCCCACTCGACCAGAAAATCTGGGAGTACTTGGGCTTTGATTGCTGTCCGGTGTTTGAACTGCAGGTCTCGTGGGCTGAGCTCCATGTTCCACTCGGCGACTCGACCGGTCGCACCGGGATTGTTGAGGATGTCCGCGAGTGGTGCGCTGCTCACGATTGTGATGGTGTGTTCGTCGAAGTAGTGTGATACTTTCCTGGAGGTCATGATGATGGCGAGCAGGAGCTTCTGGTAGTGTGGGTACCGCTGCTGTGGCTTCGTGAGTAGCGTGCTGAGGTAGTAAATTGGTCTTTGGATGCTCTGGATTTTTCCTTCTTCTGCACGCTCGACGACGAGCACTGTACTCACGACGTTGTTGCGTGCTGCTATGTAGAGATATAGGTTTTCCCTTTCTTTTGGCACCGCCAAGATTGGTGGGGTCGAGAGGGTCTTCTTCAAGTCTGCGAATGCATTGCTGGCTTCTTCGGTCCACTCGATTTTTCTCCTTTTCTCAGCAGTTTGTAGAACAGTAAGGTCCTTTCACCTAATCTGCTGATGAAGCGGCTCAGTGCTGCGAGCTTTCCTGTGAGCTGCTGTACTCCTCTTTGCTTGGACTTTTTCGGGGTTTGCTTCGATCCCTCGGGCAGAGACCATGTACCCGAGTAATTTTCCGGCTGGGACGCCGAACACGCACTTTTTGGGGTTGAGCTTGATCCTGTACTTGTTGAGGGCCGCGAATGTCTCGCGGAGGTCTTTGAGTAGCGTGTTGGCGCTATAGGTTTTGATGACAATGTCGTCTACATAAACTGGACATTCCTGCCGATCTGGTCTCTCAGACATGCTTGCATCATCCGCTGGTATGTGGCTCCGGCATTTTTTTGTCCGATGGGCATTGTTCGGTAACAGAATACTCCGTAGGGGGTGATGAACGAGGTGTGCTCTTTGTCTTCTTCCTTCATCCTGATCTGATTGCATCCTGAGTATGCGTCAAGGAAGGAGAGGAGGTCGCATCCTGCTGTAGAGTCGATTATCTGATCGATTCTTGGCAGGGGGAAGTGGTCTTTAGGGCAGTGCTTGTCGATAGGCCCATAGTCGACGCACATCCTCAGGACCTTGGTGTCCTTTTTAGGGACTAGGACTGGGTTTGCTATCCATGTTGCTTTTTTCGTCTCTCAGATGAACTGTGCGTCGAGTAGTCAGTTGACTTCTTCTCCGATTGCTCTGCGCTTGGGTTTTGAGAATCGTCGCAGCGCCTGCTTTACTGGCTTGGTATTTGGCTTGACGTGGAGCGCGTGCTCTGCAAATTCTCGTGGTACCCCGGGCATGTCGGCTGGGCACCAGGCGAAAATTTTCCACTCTTCGCGAAGGAAAGTTATGAGAGCGGTTGCTTGCTCTTCTGGAAGGTGGGCACATACGCGGACTGTCTTCACTGGGTCTGTTGGGTGTACTTGGTGTGTGATCGTGTGATACGTCCTAAACGTATCTACTTTTCCAAACTCTTTTTCTATTGTTTTGCCTTCATTCTTGCATGATTTGAACGAAACTAACCCGGACTGACGCTGTTTTCAGCAGAGCTACCAGTGTTGTTTTCTTTTGTGCAGGTTTCTGGATATTTAGGTACGCTGGAAAAAACCCAAAAATATATATAAAAAATCAGCGTTCCGGAAGCTTCCACTAGGCCAAAGGGGGGCCACAGGTCAGCCAGGGGGCAGCCAGGAGGGTGCCTAGCGCGGCCCAGCTCCTGGCTGCGCCACCTGCCCTCCTTGGTGGGTCCCACACCCCCTGGTGCCCTACTTTGGCTCTATTTATTCCCCCGTCGAGGAAACCCCGAAACAGAAGTCGCTTTTCCAATCTACGTCGCGGAGCCGCCGCAACCCTTTGTTCTTCCTCGGAGAGCTAATCTGGAGGCTGAATTGGCCTCCGGTGAGGGGGAAATCATCGCCATCGTCATCATCATCGCCTCTCCATCACCCCTCCATGACTTCTCCTCTCATGTGTGAGTAATTCCTTACTGTAGGCAAAGGGGATGGTAGGGATTGGATAAGTTAGATCATGTAATAGTTCAATCAGATTGTTGGGGGCATGTTGCCTATCATCTACTTGGTGTTTATCATCTCTGTTACAACTTGTTGCTCTTAATGCTTGTCACTTTGGGCCCGAGTGCCATGATTTCAGATCTGATCGCCCTTTTGTTTCTTGAGTTTGTGGTGTTCTTGATCCTATCTATGAGTTGTATGCACCTATTATAGTACGGAACCGGCGATCCCAATGGTGACAGCTTGGGACACCAAAGGGGATGGACTATAATTTGAGGATTCCGTGTATCCATGAATTGTTAATGCTTTGTTCCGGTGCTCTTTGACAGGAGTACCTTAATCTCCCTAAGTTCCTTTTGGCCCCGTTTGTAGCGGGAGGGTAGGACAAAAGATGTTGTGCAAAGTTCTTATTGCAAGCACGTACAACTACCTTGGGATACATGCCTGATGCTTGATATTTGCCTAGATGATCCTTTGTTTTCTGTGAGCCTTGCCCAAGTTAGAATCTGTTACATGTTCGTTCTCATCCAAGCAGCGCCCAACCATCCATCTACCTAGCCTATAGTGTTTTCCTTCTGCTGGTTACTAGTTGTTTACCTTTGCTGTTCCACTATCACTATCATTACTATTATCATCACCACTACCATATCACAGTTGCTACTAATACCTTTGTGCAAGCAAGTGTTTATTTCAGGTGCGGTTGAATTGACAACTCAATTGTCAAAGCCTGTACATATTCTTTGTGTCCCCAAGTGTCGAATCAATAAATTGGGTTATCTTTCCCGCGAAGACTATCTCGATCCCCTACAGTTGAGGGTTATCAAGTATTGTTTTCTGGCGCCATTGCCGGGGACCATAGCTTTATTTACAGGTCTACTCGAAGTATCCTACCTGCTGCACGTTATCCACTATGGGTAAGAAGGGAGACCCTAAAGTTCCGATCTTACCATCCTGTACGAGACGAGGTACTGCTCTTAGCACTAGTGCTAAACTTGATTCACCTTTGGTTATGAGTCAGTTTGATTCACCTCAGTTACATGCTACTTCTGCTGAGTCTGGCAATATGTCAGATACTTTTGATGATGCTTCTACTACTTTTGAGACTACAACTTCACTTGGTTCTTTTATAGAAGAAAAAATTGCTGCTCCTGCCCGACTCTTGGGTGTTGAAATTCCTGTTATCCAAACTCCTATTGGGAAAACTCATAACTTTGCTGACCTTAAGGAGAAACTCCTTGAGGATGATTATATTACACTTGATGATGATTTTTGCAGGGAACTTAATGAATGTGCTGATTCCGACCCTGCTACTATAAAGAAGTTGCTAGCAAAACACTCCCTGAAGAACAAGTTTACTCCTGATCCTACTTTTGCTACGTCTCCTATACGCATCACTGATCCTGATTATGATTTCTCTGTTGACCTTTCACTTATATCCACAGTTGAAGCTGATACCTTTTATGGCAGAGAAAATGATGATGCTATCGGGCACCTGACCAAACTCACTGAGTTAGGCGGCTTGTTTACCACAGATGAAAGGATCCGGAACTTTTATGTGACCAAGCTTCTTCCTTTTTCCTTGAAAGGAGATGCTAGAGCATGGTATGATGCACTACCATGTGGTTCCATTCAGAGTCCTCAATACATGGCTATATCTTTCGTTGATAAGTATTTTCCTGCTCATATGCAACATGCTTCTTTACAAAGAATTTATAACTTTAAACAGTTGCAGGATGAGCATCTCCCTAAAGCTTGGGGGAGATTTTTCAGTTTGCTAAAGGCTAGACCGGGACATGAAATCCCTAAAAATGAATTACTTGATATATTTTATGCTGGTCTAACCGATGGGTCTAAATCCTACCTAGATAGTTGTGTTGGTTGTGTTTTCAGGCAAAGAACACTGGACGATGCGGAAGAATTGATGGGAAAAATTGCCAAAAACCATGAAGATTGGTCCGTTCCTGAACCACCTCCACCACCAAAGAAGAGGGGCATGCTAGTCCTAAGCCCGGAAGATATGCAAGAAGCAAAGAAGTCCATAAGACAGAAAGGTATTAAAGCTAACGACGTGAAGAATCTACCTCCAATTGAGAAGCTGTGTGAGCCTACCACTCACCCACCTATGGTAGAAGTACACTCTCTTTTAGATTTCAATGCAAGTGACATCCCTAAAGTTAAACCTCCTGACCAATGTTTAGATGAGCTTGATAATTTTATTATGAAGCAGAATCACTTCAGTAAGAAGATACAAGGTCAGTTGCATGATAATACTCTTACTATCAAAAGTTTGCTTGATGTTCTAGGTAGAACAATTAATGATGTTAAATGTCTTGTGAAGCATTTTCATATGGTTCAAACTCAGCTTGAAAAAATTTCTAATATGCAAAAATATTTGCTTGCTAATAATGTCAAACAGGACAATTTACAAGCTTACGGTATAAAGACACGGGGTGGCACACACACCCAGGACCCTCTCTATCCAGAGGGGCATCCAAAGAGGATCGAGCAAGATTCTCAAGTGCAGGAAGAAGAAATTTTTAGCTCCCCAAAGAAGAAGAAGAAGAAAAAGAAACACAAGGAAGCTGACAATTCCAATGATCCTATAGAAGAAGAAGAACAAGCTGTGGATCCAAACAGCATATCTACATCCGATGCTGAGACTGAAGACGGTGCTGAACCTGAAAAAGATACTGAAAATAATGATCCACCCGGGGTTCGTGAAGAAGAAGCACCCGATAAGCGCAAGAAGTATACTAGAGAAGAATTCCTTGCAAGGAGACACGGGAAGGAACGAGAACCATGGGTACAGAAACCCATGCCTTTCCCAAGCAAGTCCGTCAAATCCAAAGAAGAAGAGCACTACAACAAGTTTTGTGAGTGGACAAAACCTCTTTTTCTTCAAATTCCTTTGACTGATGCTATTAAATTACCTCCTTATTCAAAATATATGAAAGATATTGTTACTAATAAAAGAAAAGTCCCTAATGAAGCAATATCTACTATGCTTGCTGATACGTCCAAAACGTATCTATAATTTCTGCTTGCTCCATGCATGTTTTGTGTGATATTGCTATGATCTAGATACACTTTCATACATTTTCGATCATATTTGGACTAACCTATTAACTCAGTGCACCACAGTGCCAGTTCCTGTTTTCTGCTGTTTTTCTATTTCAGTTTTCCCCCATATAAAAAGTGCTCCAAAAATTCGGTAAAAATAACATAAAAAATCAGCGCAGAGGAACCTTCCGGAAGAACCTAGGTGGGGCCAGAGGGCCACCACCAGGGGCCCAGGCGCCCTGGTGGCGCGCCCTAGGGCCTGGCCGCGCCAGGGGGGGCGCCTGGACCCCTGGTGGCCCCCCTGGCTGCCCCCTTCGCCTATATATTCTCCGTGATGAGAAACCCTCGAGGAGAGAACCCTTTTTCGCGATCTCGCCTCTGTTTCGCCGCCGCCGCGCTTCCGAGATCGGGAGCACCAGAAGACCTCTTCCCGGCACCCTGCCGGAGGGAGGGCCGACCTCCGGGAGTCTCCTCTCCACCATGGATGCTTCCCGGATGTTTCGTGAGTAGTTTCCTTTGGACCATGGGTCCGTGATCAGTAGCTATGTGATGTTCTCCTCCCCTCTTTGTTCTTCATTGTTTAGACCTCGTGAGATGCCCTACATGATCGAGGCACTTTTGTAATATTTCTACTGTTGCTATGCTGAGTTTGATGGGATCGGATGGATTATGAGATTATGTTCAAATTGTGATTGAGTAATATATTTGGTTCTTATCTCTTATATTTTTGTTCTTAAGTAATTCTTGCATGTTCTCCGTTGCTGTTTATTGCTTTGGCCAAGTAGTAGGTAGTAACCCCAAGAGGGAACGTTTTGCTCGATTGTGGGTTCATGCCCCCTGATGACTAGCTTGAGTGACAGAAACATGAGTCTAGGGGATGTGTTGTTGCCACAAGGGGGAAAACAACGGTGCTTGTAACCGCGGTTACAAGGATTGTTTACTTTATGCAAAGTGCTTTTTAATGCAGTTGTCTGTTGCTTTGGGTTTACACTTTGGGTGGAGCTCGCAACTTAATACCAGCGAGATGTTCTGGATAGATATCTCAAGGTGGATGATTAGTAGTAGATGTAGTTGGATTTCGGTCTACTTATTTTGGCGTTCTGCCCATGCTTTTGAGCCTCTTCCTTTATTTTGTAGCATAGTTAGCATTGCGGTGCGTTCATAATCCTGTTAATTGCCCTTCTGTAATTTGTTCACCTCGCATAGCAGTTTTATCGTCTTTTGGGAGAGAGACATCACTAGTGAACATCACGTATCCCGGTCCATATCCTCATCACTGTTTCCACGCTCATTTACTTTTCTTCTTTTACTTTCAGTTGCTATCATTATCCCTTGCGTTTGATCCTTTGTGAACAACAATACCGGAGAGATTGACAACCTCTCTGAACTTCGTTGGGAACAAAGTTATTTGTGTCTGTGTGCAGGTCCGCGTCAGTTGCGCCGCTGACACCTACTTATCATCTCTGGAGTCCTACTGGAGACAAACCTTGGTATCTTTACTGAGGGAAATTTTCTGCTGTGCTACATCACACCTTCCACTTGGGGTTTACCAACGAAGGGCGAGAAATCACTATCATCACGTCGCACATCAAGCAAAATTTCTGGCGCCGTTGCCGGGGAGTCCGAGTGCTAAGATAGGGGAGTTGCACACTACCCTTTACCTTTGTTTTTTTAGTCTTGTTAGTTTACCTTTCAGTTTTTATCTTTGTGTCTTATATCAAAAATCACAAAAAAATCTGCCACACTTACTGCTTCTATTGGTTCCACTGAAAACACCAAGTTGTGTGACTTCACTAGTCAAAACAACCAAGTCTTTATCTGCACCCCCATTGCCACACCTGCCACTTCAGCTACCTCTTATGAAATTAAACCTGCCTTGCTAAACCTTGTTATGAGAGATCAATTCTCTGGTGCTGGAGATGCTGCTGCTTTACACTTGAACAATTTTGTTGAATTATGTGATATGCAAAAGTATAAAGAAGTGGGAGGTGATATTGTTAAGCTCAATCTCTTTCCTTTCTCTTTAAGGGGAGACGCTAAAATCTGGTTTCAATCTTTGCCTAGGAATAGCATAGATTCTTGGGATAAGTGCAAAGATGCTTTTATAGGGAAGTACTACCCACCTGTTAAAATTATCCAATTAAGGAGTAACATTATGAGTTTTAAGCAATTGGATAATGAACACGTTGCCCAAGCTTGGGAACGAATGAAATCTCTTGTTAAGAAATTCCATACACATGGTTTGACTACCTGGATGGTTATCCAGACTTTTTATGCAGGCTTGAACTTTACCTCGCGGAACCTGTTAGATTCGGCCGCGGGAGGAACCTTTATATCAACTACACTTGGTGCTGCCATGAAGCTTCTCGATGAGATGATGACCAATTATTCCCAATGGCACACCGAACGCGCTCCAACAGGTAGGAAGGTAAACTCTGTCGAGGAAATTACCTCCCTCAATGAAAAAGTTGACTTAATTATGTCTCTACTTACCAAACAACCCTCTATTGATCCTCGTGATGTCCCTTTAAATTCTTTGGTTGCCCAAGAACAAGTAGATGTGAACTTTATTGCTAGAAACAACTTCAACAACAATGCTTATAGGGGTAATCTTGCTAGCAATCCTAGACCGTTCCCATCCAACTATGGGAACAACAACACCTACCATAGCAACAAGAACCCATCTTCTGAATTAGAAAGCATGCTTAGAGACTTTATCACTACCCAAAAAGCCTTCAATAAAAATGTAGAGGATAAATTAGCTAAATTAGATAATATCTCTTTGAAGGTAGGAAGCTTGAAATTAGAACCTCTCCCCTTGAGGAGAATAAGGCCACTCTATTAATGCTATCCAATTGCAAATTAATGAAAATATTAGGATGATGGCTAAACTTAAAGAAAGGTGGGCTAGAGAAAAAGAGGAAGAGGATAGAATTAAGAGCCTTCCTACACACCACACAGTTGCCACTATCCAAATTGTTGAGGACACCCAAACTATTAGCACCCAATGCACTCCTAGTCCCGTTGGACCTATTAATGGTGATGCTAATACCTCAACCGAAGATGAAGAAACTCCTATGAACATAGAGGGTTTCAAACAAGTGAGCCTAGACGACACTACTACCACCTTTGATAGTAGTGATATTAATTTTGATAGTTGCACCCTCTCAGAAGTTATCAGTTTGCTACACAAAATGTCTAGAGACCCCCACAGTAGCACACTTAATCTTGCCTTCACGGAGCATATCACAAATGCTCTCATCAAAGCTAGGGAGGAGAAGCTTAGAGTAGAAGCCTCCATACCTAGGAAGCTAGATGATGGTTGGGACCCTATGATCAAAATTAAATTAAATAACTTCTCTTGCTATGCCTTATGTGATGTTGGAGCTAGTACCTCCGTTATGCCCAAAATAATATATGATATGTTTGAATTGAAGCCCTTTGAGCCTTGTTTTTTTGGTGTTCGTCTTGTTGATTCTTCCGTAAAGAAACCTTTGAGGAAGATCGACGATGTTCTTATCATTGTCAATGACAACTATGTTCCCGTTGATTTTATTGTTATGGATATAGAGTGTGAACCTTTATGTCCAATTATTTTGGGACGCCCTTTTTTTCGCACTGTTGGTGCGGTTATTGACATGAAAGAGGGGAATATAAAATTCCAATTCCCTCTCAAGAAAGGGATGGAACACTTCCCTAGAAAGAAAATCAAGTTACCTTTTGAGTCCGTTACTCGGGCTAGTTATTCTCTTTCTCTTGATAAAACTTGATTCTTCTTTTGCATCATGTAACACTCTCACTGTCAGTGCACAGTAATCACCATTACTGTTGATCACTGTTGTTCCAAATTTTGCTTTGATCAACCTGGGTCAGATGAAATTTTCAAATTCCCCCTTGTGATGTTGTTAAAGCAATGTGATCATGGATCTGGATCATCAGGAATCAAAACAAGTCCAAGCCATTTGAATTGAAATTCAAACAAACCCTAAATGCCTTTTGATGGATATTAAAAAAGGGTGACAATAAAATCTTCTCCAAAAATCTTGGAACCACTTTTATAAAATCCCAAATAATCATTGGACCATGCCAATGAGGTCATGAGTATTTATTGTGCTATGGAAAATTCCAAACAAATAATAACAGTAGCAATTCCAGGCCAATTACTCATTTTATAATAAAATAAAATATCAAATGAGTTTAAAAAACTCTCAAACTTTTTGTGGCACTCTAGGTATATGCTCTACTAATTATGGAACAATAATTGTATTCTACAAAAATGCCTAAGCCATTTAAATAATTGCTAACAGAAAAGAATAAAAGAACTGGGGCAGATAAATACAAATGCCTAAACTACGCCCAGGGCACAACCCCCCCTCAGCCCACCCCCTCAACTCCTCTGGGCCCGGCCCACTCCCCCCCTCCCCTTGTCTTCTTCCCCGGGGCGCTGTTCACCTTGCGTGGAGGCCATCCCACGGCCGTCCGGTGTGCCGTGGCGGCTATCCACGGCCGGCGGCGTGGATAAGACCTCCCCCGCCCCCCTGCGCCTTGGAAACCCTAGCCTCCCCCTCCAGATCCCCCTCGCGCTCGCCCCTTGTCGTCTCCCCGCTCGAACCGAGCCTGCCCGTGGGCACGTCAGCGTCGCCGGCTCGGCCTGTGACCACCACAGCCCCAACCACCGTGTCTGGAGTGACCGCCGTGGACGTCTTCGCCAAGCCGCGCTCACCATCGACGCCGAGGACCACCGCAGCCTGCAAATCGCGCGCTTCTTCTACCTCGGTTCGCCGCGCCATTGTTGACGGGAAGCTTCACCCCGAGCTCCCCCGGCCAAACTGCCTCCACTACTCGTCCCCTGTGAGCAGCCCGCGTCCTTCCCATCTTTTTCCCGCGTCAGATGCTCGTCGTAGCTCCGTCCCCGCGTTGCCCTGCTCCGGACGCCGCCACGGTCGACGTAGACGTCGCGAGGAGCCTCTCCAGTTCACGCCGATGACACCTACGGGTGCGCCTCGCCACCCCGCGCACGTAGGAGCAAACCGCCTCTCTTTTGGGCCACCACAGCGGCCGGACGGACATCGCCGCCGCGTCGGCCTCGTCGCCGGCGTGGTCGCGACGGGCTGACAGTGGCCTGGGTGCCACTGACCCGTGGGCCCCGCCTCGCTAATCCACTTTTAGTGGCTAACCAGCCACTGACAGTGGGCCCTGTAAGGCCTGATATACGGTACTGTTCCAGATCTAGGTGTTTCCACCCAGATCCCGGGACGAAGCACATATCGGTCCCACCGCGACATATGACAAAGCCATATGCCCCGGATTTCCAACATGATATCACAACATTACAGATACAAGGATACAACATCTCATACAATCGGCATACAACTGCCTTAATACAATACAACAGCGGAAGATACATGTCTGAGTACAGACTACAAACAAATGCCTAGTGGCAAAGAGAAAAACATCGATCCCATAACCACACGGGTCCAGGCCCTCCGCCGGGATCCGCCTAACTAGTCGTCGTCGAGTCTCCACGTGAAACGTCGATCACCATACCTGTTGTCGATCAAGAACCCTGAAAAGAGTTTGGGGGTAGTATCATGAGTACAGAGGTACTCAGTATCCAACTGTAGTGGTCATCTGACCCAGCAAGGACTTCATCACTCGTCATTTTAGGACAACTAGTAGTTTGCGGTAAGGAAGGGGTAAGTGGTGAGGTTGCTGCCGCACTAGCATTTATGAAGTGGCTAACGATCTAGAGAGTAAGGTAAGAAGACAAGCATTCGATGAGGAATCGCCTCCAACAAGTCTTGCTATCAACTACTTACGCAAACATAACACCTATCCTATCCTTGTCCTCCTCTTCGCATCCCGACGAAGAAGAAGCAGTCAAGGCACACACACACGTTGATCAAGTTTATTAAGATTATCTCAGTTGTTGTTGTCTATGAACAAGGAGTAGGTCTCAAGTCGTCCATAACCGTAGACACGGCTTCTCGAAAAGATTTAACCCTGCAGGGGTGTACCAACTGCCCATTACGAGGCTCCGCACGCACGCCCATCTCTCTCAGTTGCTACCCATCGCAGGCAACCATTTTATGATTTAGTTCCAAGAGATCTGAAACGACAGGTCCCTCTAACTAACTACGAACAAATCCGGGTGGCCCCCGGTGAGTCGCCATCCATCTCAGGAGCCGACCGCGCTCTCGATCTGGTCTCAACCGTCTGTCGCAGGTTTGGATAGCCGGTTAATCACACATGGGACACCGGGTCCTCAGCCGGACAAGGTGGGCCAGCAAGGGAACTAAGTCCTCACTGGTCCAGGTTGGTTTGTAAACAAATGGCGGCCGACCAGCACAGACACGGTTTCAAATAGTAAATCAGCTTGGGCCACCACTAGAAATGTTTGAAGCTAGGTAGGTAAGAAAAGGGGACCCCATAAAATCCCACACGCGGTTAGGCACGCTCAGTCTTAAAACCAATACCCGGAACTCGGATCCTAGGTGACTCGAATGGAACAAAGCGTCGGGGCGGGATAGCCTAGACCTTCCATCCTTCGTCGAATATAGTCAACATTATAATAATCATATCATCAACAACAATATAATAATGTGATATCCCAAACCAAGGAGTAACAGGGTAATATCGTAGCATCCTAAGCATGCATACTAAGCAGGGGCTGAGCAACGAGCAATAGTAACATAGCGGTACAAGGTTTGCTGGGAGGGGACATGGCTGTATCGGTTTGAAAGAGGCTGTAAACATGTGGTAGGATAAAACATCGAACCTAACCTAGACTAGCATGCAAACCGCTGGTTGAAATAGAATGGATCATAAGTAATGTATAGTCCTTGCCTGTTGATAAGTCGGGTTCCGAAGGTGTAGCCGATCGCAAGCTCACATCGTCTCCGAGAGGTACCCGCGGAAGCACACAAGACGGTAAACACTGGAAAGCAATCAACGAGCAGGTATCTATTACTACGAGGCAAACACGAGCAAGCATCAACAAGAAGGCAACACGAGACATCGCACCTACCGTCGAGAGCGGTTACTAACAGGTTAAGTGGAGTACTCGTCACACACGATGATACCGCACATTTACGGTGGTTCAAGTTGTTTAGCTACAGGTGATCAAAAGGTTGTTAACATGGCAAAGAACATAAGCATGGCATAGCACGCAAACATTACAAGAGGTGAAGCATAAATAAACTACCTAAGCTAGTCAATTTAAGTGGGGGGTAAAACCTATACATGGCAAACTATTGCGGACCCCACGATATTTATTGCATTTGGTACTGTTTTGCCCTAAACAATATTTTATTATTTTTATTAGCAAGCAAGAACATCGTAAACACAATCTACATGAAATTCTAGTCAAGTTACATATAAGAAACATTTTAATCAGAGTAACGGTTAAAAATTTATTGCAATTACAGTTTACAGTGGCAAACAGTTGTAATTAGCAGGTAAACATCATGTAAACAAAGTTAAACATGGAAACAAACAACATTTTAATAATCTACGCACAAAACGGAGCAACTTTCATATAGAAAGTGTCTCCATCGGAGCTACCGGTGAAAATATATAAGCAACGCAAAATAAACAATACAATCTGCAAAAATAATAAATAAACTCCTAGAAAGAAAACTACTCGGGCCGAAACTAAGCTACTGGGCCGGCCCAACTCGTAGAAAAAAAATAAAAGAAAAAAAACCAGAGGCTGTCTCACCTCTGGGCCGAGGCCCAAGAGGCCTGGAGAGGTGGCCTGGCGCTGGAGTTGTGGCAGGCCGACCTGGGCTGCTGCTGCTGGGCCCTCCTGGGCGCCATGGGCCGCGAGCGCCGGCTGGGCTTGGCCCACCTGGCTGTCCACGTAGGGGACGAGCGAGCGGGCGGCGGAACGGCTCGATCCCGAGCCCGAGCGGCGGCGGCAGGGCTGCCGGACGGAGGTGCTCCGTCCAGGGGGCGCGGGCGGCACGGCTGGGAGATGGGGTCCGGCGGTGCGGGCTTCAATGGCGGCTAGCGAGCTCCTGAAGGTGCCTTCCATGGCGACGACGACCAAGGGAGTTAGAGAGAGGGAAGGAGAAGGAGAACGACGCACGATGGAGAAGGAAGACCTGCAGGGGGCTCGTCGGCGACGGGTGGCCATGGCTGGCACGGGGGAGGCGGCTCGGGTGGATCCACGGGAGAGAAGCTCGGGGTCGGGGAACCAATCTGATGATGTGGCACGACGCGGTTCGTCTGATCTGGATCCGACGGATCAGATCAGCGGTCTGGATCTGAGAGGGGGTTGGCTGCAATTTTTGGCTAGGGAAGCCCTAGAAATGGGTGGGAGTGTGGTGGTCTTTATATAGCCCCGGTGGCTGGCAGTTTGCAAAAATATCCCCGGTTTCTCTCTCTCGCGCTCGGTGCTCACGTCTCTGACCGCCGGGGGTCCGCAGTACCTCCGATTCGGGTAAAACTTCAAACTGCGCGATCAGCGCGTCGACCCGGCGGCGTTCACCTCGCGTTGGAACCGTTCCGAGAACGCTTTCCGGCGCGCTATAAAAAATATCCCGTTTAATTATTAAATGGAGTTGTTCGTTCCGTTGGCTGCGGCTGGTCTCGTGCGGTTTTTGCGACGGTGATCGGGTGAAACCCGGTGTCGCAAAGGTCGAGTGTCAGGGTGGCAAGGGTCGGTCTCCGTCCGATATGAGATAAGAGGGGGAAAAATAATCGCCGATCGATAAATCGGGGATGCAAACACCGCAAACAAATCAGACAATCAAACAATTCACACCGAAAACAAATTTTTTAATTTTTGTGAAAACAGGGCTGTTACAGGCCCGTGCCCCCTTATGAACTTTTACTTGCTAATAAAACTGGATAATAACCCCTTGGGTGTATGAAAGATGGACCCATGCCCTTAAACTAATTTTAGTTGGTTAATTAAGCTCTTGTTAGTATGACACCTGGGCCCCACTGCCTTTTTATTAATAAAAATGATTTTTGGTAATTGTTGAGAGTATGACATGTGGGCCCAGTGATTAATTAAATTTAATTAAAAGTTTAATTAGCACTATGAGGGTCCCACTGGTCAGTATTGACTGGTCAAAGCCCTCTGTGGATAATGTATATTTGTTAAATAAAATAAATACAAAAAATGATTTAAAATGATTTAAACTTTAAAATTCAATATCTTTTAAACCGTAAGTCAGATTCAAAAACTTTATACATCAAAATTGATCAGAAAAATATAACGACTACGGATACGCTATCCGTATGTCGACCCCACCCCCCTAACACACCGATCATCGACATTCCCCCCTCCGGGCTGTCTGTCGATAATTCCCGGTGTCGGTAAAAACCTGCCGGATGAATTTATTCCGAACACGAAAGTTGTTCGTATTGTTTCAACTAGCACGGTTACACCATTCACACGTTTGTCGTATGTCCACGACACCTCCGGCATGATACCTTCCCCCCTCTGGACACCCTGTCCGGTAATCACCCGGAGCTGGGAGATCATCCCCGGATGAGTTCCCTCTCCGAGCCTGATACATCATACTGCGTTAGAACACCGACATCGATACATTTGCCATGTCATTCTTATGTTTGCATTGCTTGCTTTGTATTTACTGTTCCCCCCCCCCTTTATTCTCCGGTAGACCCCGCTGCTACCGCCGACTACACCGCTGCTGGGTACGACTACTTCGTCGACGACCCTGCCCCTACCGTCGAGCTACCAGGCAAGCAGAGCCATTCTCTTCCCCAGATATCGCCTACCTTTCCGTAATTTCTTGCACTAGGCATTGTTACTGCTATTGCTACGATTACAATCCTATTCAATTGCATAGTCTGCTTTTGTCGCCCCTTGTTGTACCTTCCCTTATCCTATGCTGCCTACTTTAATTATGTATTATATTCAGCAGTGAGCCCTGCGCATTGTTAGCTATGACTTGATAGCAGGCCGTGGCCACTCAGGGGAGTGAACGCGGATACAATATATACAACTGCATAGGTACGGTACTATGCAGACACCGCCTAAGGCCCCCTAGCTCGGCTCTGCCGAGCCACCTTCAAGTGTGAGCCATCAAGGAGTAATCCTTGTACTCCACTCGTTGATGACTCTGTATAGCCGCTCTAGGTACCTAAGCACGGTGGTCCTTAAGGTAAGAAGTCGGGCGACCCAACGGTGCCCGCGAGAGGTATTGCGTCGGGAACGACAGGGAGGGTACGACCGACGTTACTGGCGTGCTTGGCCCCTGCTCGTATCTCGCGAGAGTTACCAAACCACGAAAGTCGAGCTCTACCAAGAGCACACGCGAGACAAGGTAAGGAGATGGTTCACCTTGTTGGTAACCGCAGTGACTTGGTGGGACGACAGGGCAGGCACTGATGTACTGGTGGTCCTGACTGCTGTCGTTGACCGCGGGTTGGTTAAGTCGAGGCAACGATAATGGCTGTCACACAGGTTAATTAAAATGCTAAATGGTTCGGCGGATGACTTGAGAGGCCGCAAAGGCCTGTACGCACTACCTTCACGTGGGATAAGGAGTTATGGGCTCCCCTGCGTCGTAGTTTTTCCGAAAGCTCTTCAGACGTCAGCAGTACCGCGGCCTGCGCCGGGAAGTGGTGTCTTCTTCGTCCGGACGGTGTGTTTTTGGATTTTCTTTCACTTCACTGGCCAGCCACGCACCGTGCAGGAGCGTTCAAGGATGAGGGTCCTAGACCCCTTGGCGCATAGGATATAGTCCGGCGGATGGCCTCTCTTTTGAGCCTAGGATGGGCTGCGTCGTGTCGGATAGCCTCGGTGGGGCGTTCCCTGACAAGGTTCACGCCACCCTGGAGATTCGAGCGTGCAGGATGAACAGTAGTGCACCCCTGCAGGGAGTTTAATCTATTCGAATAGCCGTGTCCACGGTAACAGGACGCTTTATGCTGAAGCTGGATCTTACCACTAGAAACTATTACTATTAAACTGTATGGTTCCGGGTCTTCTTCCTCGCATGGAGTCGAGGAAGGGAACTCGGAGGCATTATTATTATTAACCATTACAACTTATATTATACAATGTTGCAGCAACTTCTGCTTCATTGTTAATTTATGCTTTATGTGAACTGTTGGTTGTTTCTCTTCTCATGCTGCAAGACATGTCAGAAGATGCTAGTCTTCGAATAGGCCTAGCTTCTTATCCTTATTCTGATTTCTATCTTGCAGTCCACTATATACAGCCTCCCCTTTCCATTTGATACAATGCATAATGCTTAGTAGCGGACGTAAGACTCGCGGGTATGCTAGATAGTCACCTTTGCTTTATTTCCCCTTTTATGTTTTTCCTGATCGGCCGCTACAGTCGACGTTGGAGCCCAGGAGCAGGAGTACCCCGGAGGCGGATACTACTACGTCGAGACCCCCGCTGACCAGGACCAAGAGTAGTTTCGGAGGCTTCCAGGCAGGAGGCCTTGCCTTTTCGATCTGTATCTCTGATGTTATTTGTGCTAGCCTTCTTAAGGCAAAACTTGACTAACTATGTCTGTACTCAGATATTATGGCTTGTATAACTTATGTATTCGGGTCCGCGTGACCCCCTTTATTGTAACATATTGGTTTATCCTTTTGTGTTTAGTGTTCTGCTGTGATATTCTCACCGTGGCACCCTAATCTCAGCCGTGTACCCTGCGTGTATGATTACTGTACACGGATTGATTTTGGGGGCGTCACAAGTTGGTATCAGAGCCGACTGCCTGTAGGAAGCCACCCCAACCACTACCAGGTCGAAGTTGAGTCTAGACTTTGAAAAATTATTTTGCTAACTTAATGTTTGTCCTACGGGCCCACATCGATGTCACTACGTGTGATATCTATGGTATTAAGATCCTTTTCTCCTTACCTATGCTCTGGGAATCTGCTCTCTTATCCTTGCTGGTAAGTTTTACAAACTCTGACATTAGGATCACGTTCTCTAGATTCCATCCGGCGTTTTCGTGCGTTCCCCATTGATTGTGTCGTGTCGCAGGAGTTCTACCCCAGGTCCCGGACCGCGGAGCCCATTCTTATTCTGGGCAGGCCGCGCGTCCTCTGGCATTAACTCCTGTGGCCAACAGTTTTCTTGCGGTGTGATTGACATAGTGGAATCTATGTCGCGTCGTGTAATCCTTACCGCGGTCTGCGCGCCGCCTAGTGTTTCCTTTTTCCTTAATTTCTACGACGTTACGCTGCCCGATTTTCGATTGGTTCTATGTGTGGATGTGTATGTCTTATATGACTACTCCTATATATCCGCGCCTCCTCTTTTTTGTCTCTTTACCTATTACTCGTTTACGAAACCTCGTTAAATTTTCATCGCTGAAATACCCCTGTTAAATTCTAGCAGGATGGCTGGTCGTGGTGGTCGTGGTCGTGGTGCCAACGATCCACCTCCGCCGCCGGACTACATGGCCGCGATGATGCAGCAGTTTCAGATGAACTAGGTGTTTATGCAAGGAGTCATAGATCAGCTCCAGAACCAGAATCAGAACCAGAACCAGCATCATAACCAACCGCCTGTGGTTACTCTACGGGATTTCATGCGTCTCAATCCCCCTCTCTTCCAGCAACCTAAACAGCCGCTGGATGCCGATGATTGGCTCCGTGACATCAACCGTCAGTTGGTGTTCGCTAATGTGAGCGCTGCTGATTACGTCAACTTTGCGTCCTATTTCCTGCGTGGCCCCGCTGCTCTATGGTGGGACACCTACAAGGGCTCGCTAGTTGAAGGGACTGTCGTCACCTGGAATGAGTTCAAGTCTGCCTTCCGTGCTCGTTATGTCCCCCAGGCGATTATGAACCGTATGAAGGCTGAGTTCCGCAACCTCGTTCAGGGCAACAAAACCGCCGAGGCATATCAGAGGGAATTCCTCCGCCTCTCCCGCTATGCTGCAAGTGACCTCCCCAATGATGCAAGTAGGCAAGAGAAGTTATGTGATGGACTCAACGCAGATCTCCAGCTTGCACTGGCTTTGCACGTCTTCCCCGACTTCGCCACCGTGGCAACAACAGGACGCCCAACTATAACACTGGGTCTTCTGCTCACACTCGTGGTCATGCTAACCACATTGACGTTGAAGAAGCTCAGGCACAACCCGCTACAGTGATGGGTACTCTCCTCGTTAACTCAATACCTGCTACTGTTTTATTTGATACAGGAGCATCGCATTCATTCATGTCGGAAGCATTTGCATTATCGCATAACTTTACGCTCGGAAAGATGAACACACCGATGGTTGTTCGCACCCCGATAGGCCAATGCCGAACCACCATGCTGGTGCCCAATACCGCCGTTGAAATCGAAGGAGTTGTATTCCACGTGTCCCCCATCATTCTGAAGTCTTCCACCATAGACCTCATCCTGGGAATGGATTGGTTGAAAGTCCACGATGCCGCACTGTTTTGTGGTACCAAGTCTGTCCAACTTTTTCACCCCTCCGGTGAGATTGTTAACCACACCACCCGAATTACCCGTGATGCTGAAACGCATATCTATATGATGAATGCTTTGAACGTCTCGCCTCTTGAAGGAATTGAGCAAGTTCCAGTCGTTTGTGATTTTCCCGACGTCTTCCTAGAAGAACTGTCGGGAATACCCCCGATTAGAGAGGTTGAATTCTTCATCGACTTGAAGCCTGGCACCGTCCCTATTCCAAGCGTCCCTATAAGATGTCACCTCACCACCTCCTTGAACTGAAGAAGGAGATCGACATAGCACTCGACAAAGGCTTCATCCGTCCTAGTTCCTCTGCTTGGGGAGCACCTTCGCTCTTTGTCAAGAAGAGTGATGGAACGAACCGCTTGGTACAAGATTACCGACCTATCAACCAGGCCAGGATACAGAACAAGTACCCACTTCCTCGGATCAATGATCTGTATGATCAACTTGCTGGATCCAAGGTGTTTTCTAAACTCGACTTGAGGTTGGGTTATCACCAAATCCGAGTCCGTGAAGAGGACATTCTGAAGACCGCTTTCATTACTCGCTATGGTTCATACGAGTACACTGTCATGTCCTTTGGCTTGACGAATGCCCCAGCCACATTTTCCCGATTGATGAACTATATATTCATGGAATATCTCGACAAGTTTGTCGTGGTTTATCTGGATGCTATATTGATATACTCCAAGAATGAAGAAGAACATGCTGAACATCTTCGTCTGATACTGGAAAAGCTAAGAGAACACAAACTCTATGCTCAGTACTCTAAGTGTGAGTTCTGGCTTCCTGAAGTAACTTACCTTGGTCACGTGATTTCCAAGGATGGCGTTGCCGTCAACCCAGAACGTATCCAGGCTATTCTTGACTGGACTCCGCCCAGGACTGTCAAGCAAGTCCGAAGTTTCCTCGGCCTTGCCAGCTATTGCCGCCATTTTGTTGAGAATTTCTCCAAGGTTGCCAAGCCTCTGACTAATCTGCTTCACAAAGGCGTCAAGTTTGAGTGGACTGATAAATGTCAAGAAAGTTTTCAAGCTCTCAAGGACAAGCTCACTTCACCCCCAGTGCTTGCTCCTCCTGATACTCAAAAGGACTTCGTGATATATTGCGACGCGTCTCGTCAAGGATTTGGTTGTGTCCTAATGCAAGAGCGCAAAGTGATTGCTTATGGCTCTCGCCAGTTGCGTGCTCACGAAGAAAACTATCCAACACATGATCTCGAATTGGCAGCGGTCATTTATGCATTGAAGCTGTGGCGACATTACCTCGTCGGTAATCGTTGCGAGATCTACACCGACCACCAAATCCTGAAGTACCTGTTCACTCAGCCCGACTTGAACCTCCGCCAGCAGAGATGGCTCGAGACAATAGCCGAATACAACATGGGAATTTCTTACACCCCTGGTAAAGCTAATGTGGTGGCCGATGCCTTAAGCCGCAAAGCCTACTATTCTGAACTTGAAGTACAGATTGAACAACCACTTCTGTATGAAGAGCTCCGCAAGTTGAACCTTGAAATTGTTCCGCAGGGACATGTGAATTCCTTTGTTGTTGAAGTTGACCTCGACAAAGACATCAAGTTCATCCAAAGAGCCGACTCTGATTACGAAAAGATGAAGCGATATCTCGCCACAGGAAGGCCCTCAGACTACAGGCTTGCTGATGATCAAGCGTTGTACTTCAAGAATCGTTTAATGGTTCCTAGCAAGGGCAATCTAAACTTGACTCCAGATGTTATGAAAGAATCTCATGATACCCCGTTGTCGATCCACCCATGTAGCACCAAGATGTACCAGGACCTTCGTCAACGGTACTGGTGGCCTGGCATGAAGAAAGACATTGCTCGTTATGTTGATGAGTGTGACGTTTGCCGTCGCGTGAAAGCCGAACATCAAAGACCTGCTGGAACTCTGCAACCACTCTCTATTCCTGAATGGAAATGGGAAAACTTTGAAATGGACTTCGTCACCGGTTTTCCGCGATCACAGAAGGGTCATGATGCGATCTTTGCCGTCATCGACCGATTCTCCAAAGTTGCCCACTTTCTTCCAGTCAAGGAGACGATCTCTGCTAGTCAGTCAGCAGAATTATATGTTTCCAGAATTGTTTCCCTCCATGGTATTCTGTTGGAGATCAGTTCAGACCGTGGCAGCATTTTCACCTCGAAGTTCTGGGATAGTTTCCAAGAAGCTATGGGCACTCACCTGAATTTCAGCACCGCTTATCACCCCTAGTCGCAAGGACAAGTCGAACGAGTTAATCAAGTGCTTGACGATATGCTTCGAGCTTGTGTCATTTCATTCGGTAAGAAATGGGAGGAATCTCTTTCATTTGATGAATTCTCGTACAACAATAGCTATCAAGCTAGTCTGCAGATGACCCCCTTTGAAGTTCTTTATGGACGTAAGTGTCGAACCCCTCTGAATTGGTCAGAAACTGGACAATGAACTCTCATTGGTCCGGACATCATACAGCATGCTGAAGATCAGGTTCGCGTTATTCGTGAACACTTGAAAGCTGCTCAGTCCCGCCAGAAAAGCAACTATGACCGCAAACACAAGGAAATGGTCTATCAACCTGGCGAATATGCGTACCTCCGTGTCACTCCCATAAGTGGCACTCATCGTTTCGGGATCAAAGGCAAGTTAGCTCCTCGCTACATTGGCCCGTTCCGCATCCTTTCCAGAAGTGGACCAGTGGCATACCGATTGGAATTGCCGCCGAACCTCTGCCAAGTCCACGATGTTTTTGTTGAGGTTCGCAGCAGAAAACACAAATTTTTCTAACTAGCATTCCCATAACCCAAGATCTAGCTACCGTATTACCGTAACGGAAAGGAGTGCGGAAATAACATACCTCGGGGTGTAGTCCGTTGCGCGGGAAACGTTCCCACAAACGTGGTTGATGTAGCCGATCAAGGTTCACAGCCCCCTGGCTGTGTTGAGCACACGGATGGGTGTAGTGCCACACGTGTAGCACCTCGTAGTACTCGCACACATACGAGACTCGATGAAGACCTCCATTCTCCGATCCAGCGGAGGTGGCGGAAGCAGACCTACGGAACCAGAGTTTCAGCAGCACGACGGCGTGCGTATAGTGGAGACATCCCCAACCCAGTGCAGACTCCAAACAAGGGGAGTCCGATCATAGGAGGGAGAAATAGGGAGAGAGAGATCTACATAATTTATCTGTATTTTTCTGGAATTTTCCGTCTTGAAAAAAGGACTACCCACCACATCTATATATAGGGGAAAACCGGGGTGCAATGCCTGTCAACTAGCCATGTGGTACTAAACTTAGTACCACATGTGTGCTAGCCGCACCATGCGACCACGCATGGGCATGCATGTGGCCGTCGGCCACTAGGGCCTTGGCCGGCCACTAGTTGGGCCAAGTGGGCCAAGGCGCCACTTGCTCTTCCCCCCCTTTTTTTTCTTTTTCTTTAATTTTTTTTCTTTCTTCTTTCTCAAATAAAAAACAAAACTCAAAAAGAATATTTATTCCATTAATTATTTAAATTATATTTTAATATTTAATTCTTTAATTAAATAATAAAACATATCTAAATAACTTTCCGAACAATTCGAAAACCACGGAACTTTTCCGTCTCCCCTCCGAACCGATTTCGGAGTTCTCTCTTATTCTCCGGTAACTCCGATAGTTCCGAAAAGGTCTCCGATTTCATCGAGCCCTTAAGTGTGTTACCCTACGGTCCGAGAACACTCCAGTCATGACCGAGATGAGGCTACGGTCAATGATCATCAGCGGGAACTGGATGCCCATAATGACCCCTGTGCATTCCGGATATCAACACCGGTTGGACCTTACGCCGTATAGCATTCCCTTTGTCAGCAATACTGGATTGTTCCGAGATTCGATCAATGACATCCTATGTCTGGTTCAACCTCGTTCTGAACAAATCCTTATTCACTCGTTCCCGTGATATTCATCCACGTGACCTAGTCACACGCTGCGCAGCTTTATGGATGGAATCTCACCGAGTGGGCCCCGAGTATCTATCCATTACATGGATTGACAAATCCCGCTCTTGTAACAATACTCCTCAACATATCTCCACGGAGTACCCAAGATACAACCGTTATGACCCGCATATTTCAGTCAGGTGGTGGGATGTAAGTCAAAGCATCCGGGAAGATAGCAATTATGCACGTACTCACGGTCAAAGGAACGATCTACCACGTTCTGTAATTACAACACTGAACCTTCATAAGATTTGATCATGATGTAATTCTTACTTTGGGTAATGTTCATCACGTCACTTAATCAGTGAGGTGACCTCATAGTCAAGAGACTTAATTGTCCATGATCGCGAAACCACGACCATCATGTTGACCATGAACTAGTTATTGATGTAGAGGCTAACTAGGAACTCTGGGGTTTCTATACCACACCTGCATCATTGTTTCACTGACATAGTTCTAGCACGGTATGAAACTGGTTATGAACTTTCTTAGATATATTGGAATAATCATATATTATTTGCCTCTAGAGCATATATCCAACAGTCTCCCACTTGCACTAGAGTGCTAATAATCTAGCCGCATTTTTCCGATCATAATCATCTTATCACATAAGTGTTCATTGATCATGCATGCTCATGGAAGAGGGTTCGTCAACGAACTGCACCAATTCAGATTCGTATGTTTCCTTTGCAACTGGTATAGGTCAAAAACTCTTTTGACATACCACTCATTATCATATAATGGTTGGATATAAGTTTCGCGGGAGAGTGAGACTATTATTTCACAGTATCCTCCAATGATCTCTTGGTTCAGTCTTTAGAAGACTCAACCTTAGTCATATATACTGGGAAATACACTCAACCAGAAGTCCAATACTTCTAACGCTAAACTTTTATCCGTACGTTTACTTTCTTAAGTAGTATTATGTTTGTAGTACCGTGAATTTTGCTCACATTTCTTTCATGTCTTTGGTGATTTCTCTAATTCCATATAGACCCATAATATGTCTTGCAATTGTAATCTTGCATTACATTCAAGTCTATTATCCTTTCTATATTTTAGAGAATAGTCCTTAGTATTCCTCATATACTGAATGCATGGACTTTATTCAGATTTCGTGTTTTACTCCTAAAGCACATCGGAATCTGTTCTTCTTCCAAGAACTTTTGAGTCATTCTGTTGTTGGATTCACAATGCATGTTATATGGTAGAATCATATGTCAAGAATATATAAGATCACATGTACAGTACATGGTGCATCTCAATTCTTCCATCAAGACATTGCTTGTGATATTTTGGATTTCATCCATTATATAATTTCTAGCCACAAGAACCTGTTTCTTGTCTTAGAAGATTATTCCAACCTTCACTTCGTTTCATTATCCGTATCTTAATCTACTCATATAGATTTCAACGTGTAATGTGTTGGTATTTCACATAAAAGAAGATTCTTGCAATCTTGTATTTTATTTGCCTTATGCTCTATATATATCATAATGAACATATGTATATAGGACGATTCTCTATATACACAATCAATGCATATCCATATATATACATATGAGATCATTCTTCACACATATCAATGCATATATGTTGAGACAATGATCATGCTCCCACTCAAATATATCCATCATATACTCATATATTTCAGCTTTCATCAAGTCATTTTATTGTTTCACTATGTCTCACATAATGACAAAGCTTCCAAAGCTCCCACTCAGAAAATTCCCTCTGCATTCCAAGTTTCCGGGAAGTCTTCAAAGCTGCCACTCAGTTTCATGAAACTGCAGGCCCACTCAATATTTTGGTCATCACAAAATCACTTGATCAAATCAAGGTTGAGGGTTCCTGTCTTGAGGTACTATAGTCCATCCTTTTAACGAAATAACCTTCGTCATGCCCATTGCAATTCTCTTTCAAATCCCAAATTTGACTGAGATGCAATTTCATGCTATGGTCTATCGTAGTGTAAATGAAATATTTTATTGATTAAAACATTCCTACGTTTCCGTAATCAATCACCATTGAACTTTGGTCATAACCAAATAATGCCTTATGCCCATTACATTATTCTCAATAACTCTCCAGTCTGTCGAGAATATGAAATAACTGATTTATTTCACGGGACGTGAGCCATCCTATATGTAACTCAATATTATTTCATTTCTCCTCGTGTTCTAGGCTACCATCATTCCTTTGTGTTTCAAGCAATGTTATTCCCTATTATTTCATTAAGAAGACTCATGATTATTGTTCCGTACAGAACGTATTCATGACAACCTTCTAAATTCAACAATGGCTTTAATTCATATACCAAGATCAATCATCTATGGCATATCCTTCCTTATACAGTGTCATTACAGCGGAACATGCTTCCGTTGCATACTCTGATGTTCTGAAGGCAAGGTCCAATACCCCGGTCAAAGTTCCCATTATCTCCCATTAGATCCGTGTCGAGAGACTTCTTCTCGCATTACCAATGAAGCAACACACAATTGGCTATTCGGGGAGAATATGTAATTTCAATTGCTTGTAGTTTTATTACAAAGAAATTCTTTCTTTTAAGAAACCTTATAACACCATCAGTTATGGAGCTATCATGTCTCGTTAGATTAAGGATGGTTTCCTATTCATGAAGTGGGTGTTTTAACTTAATGAATTAAACAACCTTATTCGACAATAACTATAGTGCTAGGGGAAAGAACGTTTAGACCATACTATGGTTTAGTATGACTACGAATGGTTTAAGTAGTCTAGCACTTTCCACTTCCATCGTAGTTTGTGGTACAACTTCCACAAGTCTCCCATTATGTCAATATCAATACTTATCACTCCGGATCGTAGCGTAGTGATATGTATCCTTGTATTCTCACTTCTCACTGTGATTCCTAAATCTCAGTTTTATGATCTCAATTGAATACAACTTTCAACTAATCATATGAAGTCTTTAATGATAACTCACGTGCCCATTTAGTACGTCATTTATGTATAATGATTGGCACAAGTTCTACTTGCTAGAACCTTGTCATGGTTATATTTATTGCAGAGGTTCATAGATCATGTATCTAATCCTTATCATGCAATCAAGTTATGATTTTCATTCGATAATGAACTCACAAGTTAATAGATCATACATTTAATGAATTCATCAGTTATGAAGTCACCTCATGCAATCAAATCTTTGACTTGTTATAATCAAGACAACTTTATCATTAAACATTGAATATTTCTTGACAATAATAGCAGTATTATAAATGCTTTCTATCATATCGTAAATCAAGACGTAATCAAAGTATAAGCACACTTTTATTCATAAAGATGGAACAAACTGACTTGTCTCATTACATGAATAACTTTGTCTCGCGAGATGCAAGACACACAACTAAGTGTTCATACTATAATGATTACATAAGATTTATCTAATACTCTAAGTATCTCCTATGATAGATGTCTCGGCGGAATCCATGCTGGCCATCAACTGACTTGATATCCATCAATCCTCGATTTCACCTCTTCCCGTCCATGCAACGGCAGGTCCTGTTTTCATAAAACAGAATAAGTATCAGATACTCATTTACTGCAAATGTTGTATAAGGGAATAAACATTTATAAAGTATATCAAGTATATACCTTCTCCATCCACGACTTCTGCATCCTCGATAGGAGCAATGTCCGCGGCCAAGAGATCAGTCATGAAGTTCTGGAGACTCATATCAGCTCCTCTTCCGACATAGCTATGAACACAATCACCATAACTCGGAGGGGGTGAGTGCAATAACGTGTTTATTGCAAACTCTTCTGTGGTGCTTTCGTTCATTGTCCAATATTCATAGTCCTCCACCAGGGTCAGGTACATCTCATGCATCCTGTCCAAGTGATCACCAAGGCTTGTGCGTTCTTCCATCTTTGTAGATAGAAACTTGCTTTCTAACTCAAATCTGGCAACTCTGAACTCACGTACAAACATTGTCTTTAGCGTGTCCATCATGTCATATGAGCCAGTGTCCTGAAACTGTATGCCCAAAACCTCTGATATGCTGAAGATCATGACATTCCTGACTACGGAGCATTTCTGTCGGCGAGCATAATGATCAAGTATCCCTTGATCGCCAACATGATCGTCCGGATGTTCTTCCACATGCACTTCTATTATAAACAAGATGTTTGCTCTCTTGAGCGACGTCCTAAGGCGTAAGTACCAGTCAGCAAAGTTTGACCCATTTTCTCTAAGTCTTTCACCTTCTATGAAGAAAGATAGTTCACGTTGCTCTAGTGCATTCATTTTCTACAAACATAATTGCAATGAACACAATTAAGACTAGTTCACAACAATGAGTTCATATAATCATATTATAAATGAGCTCGCACTAAAACAATTCATCCCTAGGAAGTTTTAGTGATTACATGATCCAGATTCACTGCCCGACCTCGAATATCACACGGCCGACGGGTCAGTTTCAAAGGTAGACAAAAACTTGTGCGATCACATTATCTTATATGTACTGTGACTCATGCTCGATCTTTCGATCTCTAGTATTCCGAGGCCATATCTGCATATGCTAGGCTCGCCAAATTAACCTCCATGTTATATGCTGCTCAGCAAGGCCATATCTGCATATGCCAGACTTGCCGAACCCAACCTCATGCGAACTCCATTGAATATGTAGGACAACTCCGGTATGTACGGAGCATCAAGCCATATGGGAGAACCTTCCAGGCGGTGCACACTTCGGTAGAATACTTGTGTTTGGATTTGTTAAGGGATCATATTATCACATGCTACCGTCGTGTATCCTATACTAGCAAGTTTTAAGATGTCTGAGCTATGGCAACACTAAGTCTACAGTGTCTCCATTTTAGTTTATTTTATGATGACGATTACTACTTACTAGTAACACATAGCAAAGCTATCGCTACATCACAAACAAACGAATGATAGCCCCCACTTAGCAATACAAGGTTTAGACGGTCTAGTTGTATATTGAAAGTTTTACGTGGCTGCTAGGGCTTTCATAGTTAAACAGGTTTTAACCTACGAGTCAACCACAACGTCAACCATACGATTGTCTCTATTACACCCCGCACGGGGTCCTCCGTTGCAAATACCACATCCGCTAAAGTAGAGAGACAGACACCCCCCTAGCCACTTTATACGGTACGAGCAGTATGTCAAGCGTGGAACCAGTCTCGCGTAAGCGTACGCGTAAGGTCGGTCGGCGGACGCTTCATCAAACAATGCCGCAGATGTGAACAAGTACACGTGGGAGGGTAACAATCATACAATCAACGCCCACATCCCCGATGTGTTCTATCCGTACAGTAATACTAAGCATAGACCTAGCTCTGATACCACTGTTGGGGTTCGCAGCAGAAAACACAAATTTTTCTAACTAGCGTTCCCATAACCCAAGATCTAGCTAGCCGTATTACCGTAACGGAAAGGAGTGCGGAAATAACATACCTCGGGGTGTAGTCCGTTGCGCGGGAAACGTTCCCGCAAACGTGGTTGATGTAGCTGATCAAGGTTCACAGCCCCCTGGCTGTGTTGAGCACCCGGATGGGTGTAGTGCCACACGTGTAGCACCTCGTAGTACTCGCACACATACGAGACTCGATGACGACCTCCGTTCTCCGATCCAGCGGAGGTGGCGGAAGCAGACCTCCGGAACCAGAGTTTCAGCAGCATGACGGCGTGCGTATAGTGGAGACATCCCCAACCCAGTGCAGACTCCAAACAAGGGGAGTCCGCTCATAGGAGGGAGAAATAGGGAGAGAGAGATCTACAGAATTTATCTGTATTTTTCTGGAATTTTCTGTGTTGAAAAAAGGACTACCCACCACATCTATATATAGGGGAAAACCGGGGTGCAATGCCTGTCGACTAGCCATGTGGTACTAAACTTAGTACCACATGTGTGCTAGCCGCACCATGCGCCCACGCATGGGCATGCACGTGGCCCGGCCAATGGGGCCTTGGCCGGCCACTAGTTGGGCCAAGTGGCCCAAGGCGCCACTTGCTCTTCCCCCCTTTTTTTATTTTTCTTTATTCTTTTTTTTATTTCTTCTTTCTCAAAGAAAAAACAAAACTCAAAAAGAATATTTATTCCATTAATTATTTAAATTATATTTTAATATTTAATTCATTAATTAAATAATAAAACATATCTAAATAACTTTCCGAACAATTCGAAAACCACGGAACTTTTCCGTCTCCCCTCCGAACCGATTTCAGAGTTCTCTCTTATTCTCCGGTAACTCCGATAGTTCCGAAAAGGTCTCCGATTTCATCGAGCCCTTAAGTGTGTTACCCTATGGTCCGAGAACACTCCAGTCATGACCGAGATGAGGCTACGGTCAATGATCATCAGCGGGACCTGGATGCCCATAATGACCCCTGTGCATTTCGGATATCAACACCGATTGGACCTTACGCCGTATAGCATTCCCTTTGTCAGCGATACTGGATTGTTCCGAGATTCGATCAATGACATCGTATGTCTGGTTCAACCTCGTTCTGAAAAAATCCTTATTCACTCGTTCCCGTGATATTCATCCCCGTGACCTAGTCACACGCTGCGCAACTTTATGGATGGAATCTCACCGAGTGGGCCCTGAGTATCTATCCATTACATTGATTGACAAATCCCGCTTTTGTAACAATACTCCTCAACATATCTCCACGGAATACCCAAGGTACAACCGTTATGACCCGCATATTTCAGTCAGGTGGTGGGATGTAAGTCAAAGCATCCGGGAAGATAGAAATTATGCACGTACTCACGGTCAAAGGAACGATCTACCACGTTCTGTAATTACAACACTGAACCTTCATAAGTTTTGATCATGATGTAATGCTTACTTTGGGTAATGTTCATCACGTCACTTAATCAGTGAGGTGACCTCATAGTCAAGAGACTTAATTGTCCATGATCGCGAAACCACGACCATCATGTTGACCATGAACTAGTTATTGATGTAGAGGCTAACTAGGAACTCTGGGGGTTTCTATACCACACCTGCATCATTGTTTCACTGACACAGTTCTAGAACGGTATGAAACTGGTTATGAACTTGCTTAGATATATTGGAATAATCATATATTATTTGCCTCTAGAGCATATATCCAATAGTTTTTCACGTGTCGCAACTCCGACGCTGCTTCAAAGACCCTATTTGCGAAGTGGAACATGATCTGATTGAGCTGCAACAGGACTTGACTTATCAAGAACATCTGAGCCGCATTCTCGATCAGTCTGAACGCAAGACCCGCAACAAGACAACCAAGTTCCTCAAAGTTCAGTGGTCGAATCATTTTGAAGATGAAGCCACTTGGGAACGCGAAGACCGTCTCCGCGATGAATACCCCGATCTTTTCACCTCTACCACTTAAATTCTCGGGACGAGAATCCTTGTAGTGGGGAAGATTTCTAACACTCTCACTGTCAGTGCACAGTAATCACCATTACTGTTGATCACTGTTGTTCCAAATTTTGCTTTGATCAACCTGGGTCAGATAAAATTTTCAAATTCCCCTTTGTGATGTTGTTAAAGGAATGTGATCATGGATCTGGATCATCAGGAATCAACACAAGTCCAAGCCATTTGAATTGAAATTCAAACAAACCCTAAATGCCTTTTGATGGATATTAAAAAAGGGTGACAATAAAATCTTCTCCAAAAATCTTGGAACCACTTTTATAAAATCCCAAATAATCATTGGACCATGCCAATGAGGTCATGAGTATTTATTGTGCTATGGAAAATTCCAAACAAATAATAACAGTAGCAATTCCAGGCCAATTACTCATTTTATAATAAAATAAAATATCAAATGAGTTTAAAAAACTCTCAAACTTTTTGTGGCACTCTAGGTATATGCTCTACTAATTATGGAACAATAATTGTATTATACAAAAATGCCTAAGCCATTTAAATAATTGCTAACAGAAAAGAATAAAAGAACTAGGGCAGATAAATACAAATACCTAAACTACGCCCAGGGCACAACCCCCCCTCATCTCACCCCTCAACTCCTTTGGGCCCGGCCCACTCCCCCCCTCCCCTTGTCTTCTTCCCCGGGGCGCTGTTCACCTTGCGTGGAGGCCATCCCACGGCTGGCCGGCGTGCCGTGGCGGCTATCCACGGCCGGCGGCGTGGATAAGACCTCCCCCGCCCCCCCGCCCCCCCGCGCCTTGGAAACCCTAGCCTCCCCCTCCAGATCCCCCTCGCGCTCGCCCCTCGTCGTCTCCCCGCTCGAACCGAGCCCGCTCGTGGGCACGTCGGCGTCGCCGGTGCGGCCTGTGACCACCACAGCCCCAACCACTGTGTCTGGAGTGACCGCCGTGGACGTCTTCGCCAAGCCGCGCTCGCCATCGATGCCGAGGACCACCCACCCTGCAAATCGCGCGCTTCTTCTACCTCGGTCCGCCGCACCATTGTTGACGGGAAGCTGCACCCCGAGCTCCCCCGGCCAAACTGCCTCCGCTACTCGTCCCCTGTGAGCAGCCCGCGTCCTTCCCCTCTTTTTCCCGTGTCAGATGCTCGTCGTAGCTCCGTCCCCGCGTTGCCCTGCTCCGGCCGCCGCCACGGTCGACGTAGACATTGCGAGGAGCCGCTCCAGTTCACGCCGATGACACCTACGGGTGCGCCTCGCCACCCCGCGCACGTAGGAGCAAACCACCCCTCTTTTGGGGCACCACAGCGGCCGGACGGACATCGCTGCCGCGTCGGCCTCGTCGCCGGCGTGGTCGCGACGGGCTGACAGTGGCCTGGGTGCCACTGACCCGTGGGCCCCGCCTCACTAATCCACTGTTAGTGGCTAACCAGCCACTGACAGTGGGCCCATGCCCCCTTAAGAACTTTTACTTGCTAATAAAACTGGATAATAACCCCCTGGGTGTTTAACAGATGGGCCCATGCCCTTAAACTAATTTTAGTTGGTTAATTAAGCTCTTGTTAGTATGACACCTGGGCCCCACTGCCTTTTTATTAATAAAAATGATTTTTGGTAATTGTTGAGAGTATGACATGTGGGCCCAGTGATTAATTAAATTTAATTAAAAGTTTAATTAGCACTGTGAGGCTGACCAGTGGGTCCCACTGGTCAGGATTGACTGGTCAAACTCCTCTGTGGATAATGTATATTTGTTAAATAAAATAAATACAGAAAATGATTTAAACTTTAAAATTCAATATCTTTTAAACCGTAAGTCAGATTCAAAAACTTTATACATGAAAATTGATCAAAAAAATATAACAATACGGATACGCTATCCGTATGTCTACCCCACCCCCCTAACACACCGATCATCGACATTCCCCCTCCGGGCTGTTTGTCGATAATTCCCGGTGCCGGTAAAAACCTGCCGGATAAATTTATTCTGAACACGAAAGTTGTTCGTATTGTTTCACCTAGCATGGTTACACCATTCACACGTTTGTCGGATGTCCACGACACCTCCGGAATGATACCTTCCCCCCTCTGGACACCCTGTCCGGTAATCACCCGGAGCTGGCAGATCATCCCCGGATGAGTTCCCTCTCCGAGCCTGATACATCGTACTGCGTTAGAACACCGACATCGATACATTTGCCATGTCATTCTTATGTTTGCATTGCTTGCTTTGTATTTACTGTTTCTCCCCCCCTTTATTCTCCGGTAGACCCCGCTGCTACCGCCGACTACACCGCTGTCGGGTACGACTACTTCGTCGACGACCCTGCCCCTACCGTCGAGCTACCAGGCATGCAGAGCCATTCTCTTCCCCAGTTATCGCCTACCTTTCCGTACTTTCTTGCACTAGGAATTGTTACTGCTGCTGCTACGATTACAATCCTATTCAATTGCATAGCCTGCTTTTGTCGCCCCTTGTTGTACCTTCCCTTATCCTCTGCTGCCTACTTTAATTATGTATTATATTCAGCAGTGAGCCCTGCGCATTGTTAGCTAGGACTAGATAGCGGGCCGTGGCCACTCAGGGGAGTGAACGCGGATACAATATATACAACTGCACATGTACGGTACTATGCAGACACCGCTTAAGGCCCCCTAGCTCGGCTCTGCCGAGCCACCTTCAAGTGTGAGCCATCAAGGAGTAATCCTTGTACTCCACTCGTTGATGACTCTGTATAGCCGCTCTAGGTACCTAAGCACGGTGGTCCTTAAGGTAAGAAGTCGGGCGACCCAACGGTGCCCGCGAGAGGTATTGCGTCGGGAACGACAGGGAGGGTACGACCGACGTTACTGGCGTGCTTGGCCCCTGCTCGTATCTCGCGAGAGTTACCAAACCACGAAAGTCGAGCTCTACCAAGAGCACACGCGAGAAAAGGTAAGGAGATGGTTCACCTTGTTGGTAACCGCAGTGACTTGGTGGGACGACAGGGCAGGCACCGATGTACTGGTGGTCCTGACTGCTGTCGTTGACCGCGGGTCGATTAAGTCGAGGCAACGATAACGGCTGTCACGCAAGTTAATTAAAATGCTAAATGGTTCGGCGGATGACTTGAGAGGCTGCAAAGGCCTGTACGCACTACCTTCACGTGCGATAAGGAGTTATGGGCTCCCCTGCGATGTAGTTTGTCCGAAAGCTCTTCAGACGTCAGCAGTACCGCGGCCTGCGCCGGGAAGTGGTGTCTTCTTCTTCTGGACGGTGTGTTTTTGGATTTGATTTCGCTTCACCGGCCAGCCACGCACCGTGCAGGAGCGTGCAAGGGTGAGGGTCCTAGACCCCTTGGCGCATAGGATATAGTCCGACGGATGGCCTCTCTGTTGAGCCTAGGATGGGCTGCGTCGTGTCGGATAACCTCGGTGGGGCGTTCCCTGACAAGCTTCACGCCACCCTGGAGATCCGAGCGTGCAGGCTGAACAGTAGTGCACCCCTGCAGGGAGTTTAATCTATTCGAATAGCCGTGTCCACGGTAACAGGTCGCTTTATGCTGAAGCTGGATCTTACCACTAGAAACGTTTACTATTAAACTGTATGGTTCCGGGTCTTCTTCCTCGCAGGGAGTCGAGGAAGGGAACTCGGAGGCATTATTATTATTATTAATCATTACAACTTATATTATACAATGTTGCAGCAATTTCTACTTCGTTGTTACTTTATGCTTTATATGAACTGTTGGCTATTTCTCTTCTCATGCTGCAAGACACGTCAGAAGATGCTAGTCTTCGATAGGCCTAGCTTCTTATCCTTATTCTGATTTCTATCTTGCAGTCCACTATATACAGCCTATCCTTTCCATTTGATACAATGCATAATGCTTAGTAGCGGACGTAAGACTCGCGGGTATGCTAGATAGTCACCTTTGCTTTATTTCCCCTTTTATGTTTTGCCTGACCGGCCGCTGCAGTCGACGTTGGAGCCCAGGAGCAGGAGTACCCCGGAGGCGGATACTACTACGTTGAGACCCCCGCTGACCAGGACCAGGAGTAGTTTCGGAGGCTCCCAGGCAGGAGGCCTTGCCTCTTCGATCTGTATCTCTGATGTTATTTGTGCTAGCCTTCTTAAGGCAAAACTTGACTAACTATGTCTGTACTCAGATATTATGGCTTGTATAACTTATGTATTCGGGTCCGCGTGACCCCCTTTATTGTAACATATTGGTTTATCCTTTTGTGTTTAGTGTTGTGCTATGATATTCTCACCGTGGCACCCTAATCTCAGCCGTGTACCCTGCGTGTATGATTACTGTACACGGATTGATTATGGGGGCGTCACAAGTTGGTATCAGAGCCGACTGCCTGTAGGAAGCCATCCCAACCACTACCTGGTCGAAGTTGAGTCTAGACTTTTTGGCACTCTTGAGAAACAGTAGCTCTTCAAGAATATCTTTATATCCAGTGGGAAAAATTATTTTATTAAGGGTACTAACCTCTCTAATCAGCTTATGATGAGTTATGTATGAAGGGAGTTTTCAAGTGTGCGATGGAAGATGATGAAAGAAGATCCAGGAGTGTCAAGCGCTCAAGCTTGGGGATGCCCCCATGCATCCCCAATAAATATTCAAGGAGACTCAAGCGTCTAAGCTTGGGGATGCCCCCATGCATCCCCTTCTCCATCAACAATCATCAGTTCGTCCTTCGTCTCACTATATTTTTACCACTTCATGCGTTATGTGCTATGCTTGGAGCGTCTCGCTCTTAGGTTTTATTTTTAGTATTCTTTAGTTTTGCTTGCTTGTCATAACAAGTTTGACCCCATCTTACTTTGTGTGGGAGAGAAACACGCTTCACTCGAATCTAGAACACATCATAGGATTTTTCCTGCTTATCTTTTTGCTGTTGTGTGTTCTTTATCTTTTCGTAGCTGCTGCCATGTTTAGTTTTAGTCTTAGTTTGTCTTTAGCAAGAGCCTTGGCTTTTGTTTAGTTTGTTGCTGGAACTCTTTTTAGTTTTCATGTTTATCTTGTTAAAGAGAGTTGGTTGTTGCACTGAGTAGTGTCTTGTCTTGAAAGTAGGTAATTGAGGTTGCCATTTAATTCTAGTAGTAACTTGCAATAGTTTTGAGGTATTGATGTGAGTAATGTTTGAAATTTTTGGTGTCAAGAGCTCTAGCCTATTAGTGATAGGTGTCGTATTTTGGGCAATCCGTGTGTATTTTCAAAACCTACAAAACTAGTGGAGAACTCTAGCTACTAGATGGATCACTAATCTTTGGAGGGATCAAATATTAGAGTACACTCACGTACCATGAGTCGAGGATGCGCAAGGATAAACAAACCCCCATACACTCCTCCTCGGGGTACTTGTCTCTTTGTGAACCTCCTTATTAGATTGAGAGTTACCGATAATAAGTGCATGAGTTCTTCGGACTAATTTAAGTACTGAAAGTTGACACTTCCACCTTCCCATATTTTGCTAGCCTCTCCCGTGCCGTGCATTGCCTTCTTCTCACTCCGAGAGTTGGTGTCCACCTTCGCCGGTACATCCAAACCCTTGGCATTATATGCTCTGTCATCATAAACCTCCTTATATCTTTCCTCAAAACAGCCACCATACCTACCTATCAAGGCATTTCCATAGCCTTTCCGAGATATATTGCCATGCAACATCCACCTCTTCATGACTTGATCTTCATGTCATACATGTTCCTGCTACACTGGCAGCGACATACATTGCATACATCATGATAGTTACATCTTCTTTATGATTTTGAATACCTTGTAAAGTGTGAAAGATCTCCTTTACCTTCTTGTAAAATAGAGTGTTGTCCTGAAGTGAGGAAAAGATCACAAAGTGGACACAATAAAAGATCCGAAAGAGGACAAATGAGAGTTAAGTAGAACGAGCCATTGAGGCCACAAAAAAATACAAAAAAATAGAAAAAAGAGAAAAAAGAAATAAAAAGAGAGAAAGGGGCAACACTACTATCCTTTTGAGAGATCCACACTAGTACTCCCTTTATATCCTTGTACTCCATAGAGATGATCATTATGCATATAGCTATGAGGGGACCTTCACACTATAGAACTTGGCTTGCATATTCCTAGGATGAGCCTTCTCAAAAGAGCTCTAGGTCTTCATGAGCGAGCAAGTTAGATGCACACCCACTAGTTCTATTGGAGAGCTTCCTAGCTCGTATGTGCATCCGTTGCATGAAAATCCCTACTCCTCACATCATATCTATCATTTGGCATCTCTTGCCCATGATTGTCCTCATTGATGTGAGCCTTTCTCATTCTTCTTGTCTTCCTCCTCCGTACTCCTCTCTTTTCCATCCTAAGTGTCAACTCTCGTGCTTACGCTCATCCATTGCATGAGTGCTCAAAATATTGAAAAAAAGAGTGGATCAAATTGACTTGTACCTGGCTAGTGGTCTGGGGACGAGTCAAGATAAGATTCCAGAAAAAGACCAAGTGTGAAACTTTAGTAGATTGAGTTCTCAACAAATAAATGTTTTTCTCGTATTCCCTATGCCCCTTCTTGCACGCAAACACCATTTGGAGACATTCGAGTCACGGACAGCGAGAGCTCTTGCACCTAATGTTCTTTTGTTACTTTTTTCAATGTTGATATAGACTCTTGCATGTTATGAGTTGAATTGAATCTCTAACCTTGATTACTTTACTTTTCAAAGTTCTTATATGGTTTCTAGCATGTCACCACAGAAATTATGCCATTATCATTTACCTACTCGAGGACGAGCAGGAATTAAGCTTGGGGATGTTGATACGTCCAAAACGTATCTATAATTTCTGCTTGCTCCATGCATGTTTTCTGTGATATTGCTATGATCTAGATACACTTTCATACACTTTTGATCATATTTGGACTAACCTATTAACTTAGTGCACCCCAGTGCCAGTTCCTGTTTTTTGCTGTTTTTGTATTTCAGTTTTCCCCCATATAAAAAGTGCTCCAAAAATTCGGGAAAAATCAGATAAAAAATCAGCGCAGAGGAACCTTTCGGAAGAACCTGGGTGGGGCCAGAGGGCCACCACCAGGGGCCCAGGCGCCCTGGTGGCGCGCCCTAGGGCCTGGCCGCGCCAGGGGGGCGCCTAGACCCCTAGTGGACCCCTGGCTGACCCCCTTCGCCTATATATTCTCCGTGACGAGAAACCCTCGAGGAGAGAACCCTTTTTCGAGATCTCGCCTCTGTTCCGCCGCCGCCGCGCTTCCGAGATCGGTTGCACCAGAAGACCTCTTCCCGGCACCCTTCCGGAGGGAGGGCCGACCTCCGGGAGTCTCCTCTCCACCATGGATGCTTCCCAGATGTCTCGTGAGTAGTTTTCTTTGGACCATGGGTCCGTGATCAGTAGCTATGTGATGTTCTCCTCCCATCTTTGTTCTTCATGGTTTAGACCTCGTGAGCTGCCCTACATGATCGAGGCACTTTTGTAATCTTTCTGCTGTTGCTATGCTGAGTTTGATGGGATCTGATGGATTATGAGATTATGTTCAGATTGTGATTGATGAATATATTTGGTTCTTATCTCTTATATTTTTTTTCTTAAGTAATTCTTGCATGTTCTCCGTTGCTGTTTATTGCTTTGGACAAGTAGTAGGTAGTAACCCCAAGAGGGAACGTTTTGCTCGATTGTGGGTTCATGCCCCCTGATGACTAGCTTGAGTGACAGAAACATGAGTCTAGGGGATGTGCTGTTGCCACAAGGGGGAAAACAACGGTGCTTGTAACCGCGGTTACAAGGATTGTTTACTTTACGCAAAGTGCTTTTTAATGCAGTTGTCTGTTGCTTTGGGTTTACACTTTGGGTGGGGCTCGCAACTTAATACCAGCGAGATGGTCTAGATAGATATCTCAAGGTGGATGATTAGTAGCAGATGACGTTAGATTTCGGTCTACTTATTTTGGCGTTCTGCCCATGCTTTTGAGCCTCTTCCTTTCTTTGGTAGCATAGTTAACATTGCGGTGCGTTCATAATCCTGTCAATTGCCCTTCTATAATTTGTTCACCTCGCATAGCAGTTTTATCGTCTTTTGGGAGAGAGACATCACTAGTGAACATCACGTATCCCGGTCCATATCCTCATCACTGTTTCCACGCTCATTTACTTTTCTGCTTTTACTTTCAGTTGCTATCATTATCCCTTGCGTTTGATCCTTTGTGAACAACAAGACCGGAGAGATTGACAACCTCTCTGAACTTTGTTGGGAACAAAGTTATTTGTGTCTGTGTGCAGGTCTGCACCAGTTGCGCCGCTGACACCTACTTATCATCTCTGGAGTCCTACTGGAGACAAATCTTGGTATCTTTACTGAGGGAAAATTTCTGCTGTGCTACATCACACCTTCCACTTGGGGTTTACCAACGAAGGGCGAGAAATCACTATCATCACCTCGCACATCACTTGCTAACTACTCTTTCAGTGGCAAGATTCCTGAGAAGCTTGGTGATACAGGTATACCCACCATTCCTTGCCTCATAAAGAATAATTATGTTAGAACTGCCTTATGTGATCTTGGTGCAGGAGTGAGTGTTATGCCCTTCTTTCTCTACAAAAGGCTTTTTTTAGAGAAACTAATTCCTACAGATATCTCTCTTCAAATGGCCGACAAGTCCACAGCCGTCCCGATCGGTATTTGTGAGGATGTTCCTGTTGAAGTTGCCAATTGCTTAATACTTACTGATTTTGTTGTGCTTGACATGCCCGAGGATGGGAGCATGTCCATTATCCTTGGTATACCTTTTATTAACACCGCAGGTGCCGTTATTGATTGCAATAAAGGGAAGGTTACCTTCAACGTAAATGGCAAAGAACACACAGTGTATTTTCCGAAGAAAATTGACAAAAGGCATGGCCTTAACTCCATTGAGAATATCGAGACCGTGAAGATTGGAGAATGGGATTTTCCACTACATGTATACCACAAATACAAAACAATTATGGTGGGGACAATGTCCATTAAAGTGAGAGTGCAATGATCACTTCATAAGAGGCGAGACTTTCTGCGCTATATATCACCGGTGTTTTGGTAAGACTTGATCAACCTTGCTAACTAGTAAGTTTTATATAGGTAAAATGTTGATCTTGTTATGTTTTCATTTCCTTTAGTTTTTATTCTCCTTGCTGTACCAAAGCTTTGTGTTTAAAGCTTCACCTGTTCTAACTTTTGCCTCAAGTTCACGAAAGTTTTTTGCAGCTTTTTGAACTTTGAAAAATTCTCTACAGTAAAGTTGCCCAGAAAATTCCAAAAAAATTATATTCAAAGTTTTCAGGTAAAAAGCCATCAGGGGGCACCTTTGGCTGACTAGGGGGGGGGCACCACCAGGCCAGAAGGCCAGGAGGCGCGGCCCAGCTCCTGGCCGCGCCACCCACCCTCCTGGGTGGGTCCCATGCCCCCTGGTGGCATCTCTCCTCTCACTCTCTCTCCTTCTTCCCAAAAAAACGAGTTCTTCCTCTGGTTTCTTCGTTCTTGCTGCTCTTGAGCATGTACCTTTGATCTCTCCATTTAGCCAATTGTTTGAGATGATTTTTGGAACAAGTGCTCCCTGGTTTGTGACTCCCTCACCCCTCCAATTAGTTTTCTAGTTGGTGGCTTCATTAGTGAGTATTTAGTGGTTCTTGGTGCTATTTAGTTAAGCCTAAATGTTTGTGTAGAAATTTATTTTTCAAGTTTTGCTTCTAGTTTGAGCCTTGGTTAAGTAAGTAGAATGTTATGCCCAAACTAGTATTGCTTAAATCTTCGTTTTTGTGAATTGTTAAAAATTTCAGAAATGGAGAGGCTAGGAAAGTGGCTTTGGAAGAAGAAACCCGAGCACTCTAGTCGTGTTACGCGTTCCACAGCTTCACCTTCGACCACGAGGGTGAGATACAATGAAGATAGCGTACCCATGGATATGTTAGACGCGTCACCCGCAAGAGCTATGGCATTTCCATGCGAAGATTTCATGGAGGATGCCGGCATACAAGAGGAGTTCTATGCTCTGTGTGCCAATGCAGGTTTGACACGGCTTGTTACGAGCCGTGCACCACACTACGAGACACTCACCGCTATTTTTGTTAACAGATTCAGGTTTTATTCTGACAATGATACTATGGTGTTTCGACTTTATGAAAGATTGCTGACCATGCCTATGAGTACATTTTGTGAATCTTTAGGTTTGCCAGGTTTGGTCGACAAGAAGAGGAGGAAAAATGTCCAAAGTGTTGCACTCAACACCCTCCTCGACTCATTCTGTAACACTGAAGTGAGGTCATCCAACCGTCAGAAGATTTCCAACATTATGTTCCCTCACCTCAGGTATTTCGCCTATTATATTGCTAGAGGAGTGTTGGCTCGAGACAACACGAGCAGCACTTGTACGCCTGATACTGCTATCATGGCGAATGCCCTCTCAGGGAAGCACGAGTATCATGTGGGTTCGCTTATTGCGAAACGCCTTGCTACTAATAGTAACAAGGGGGACCTTTTTGGTGGCGTCTATGCCACACTTCTTTTGCAGTTTCTCCAAGGAGAACCGCGCCCAAATGATACAGTATTTCCTTTTGTTAGCCTTGACTTGGCTGCCATGAAGAGGCATTTCTTTGATCCTAAGGCCTCTGACCGCTACGCTCTTGATTATATATTGCGGTTCAAAGACGGTGTGGAACGCACTGTCCGTCTACCTGCACCACTTGTGTTTGATTTTTCTCGCAGGAACGGATTTTGTTTTTCAGTGGCCGAGTTTGATGAGATCACGGGGAGATACCAGTTTCACGACCCCACGGAGGGGGTCGAGCCAGACGAGGAGGAGCACGTGGTATATCCACCAGTTCAAGGAGAGACCGTCACCCTCTGGGGTGAAGGGTCTTCCTCTGGATGGGGGGAGGGACCTTCTTCTTCCCCGTGGGAGGATCCGAGAACTTCAGTGTACGCACCGGAGGGCTCATACAACCCTTGGGATTACCATTACCCTGGAGCAGGAGGCTCCTCGGGACCGCAGTAGACGAGCCCAACTTAGGCCAAAAGCCTAAGCTTGGGGGAGTACGTGCTCTCCTCCCCTTTCATTGTATCTACCGTTGGTTCACTTTTATCTTTTTGTAGTTTTTGCCTGTTCTTCTTTGATCTTTTAGTTTGCAAAAACCCAAAAAAGATTTCTCCTTTCTTTTGCTTTCGTTGAACCTTAAAAAAACCCAAAAATATGTTTCCTTTGGTCTTTAGTTTGCTTTGTTTTCAGAGTTCAGCTCGAGTCTGTGATGATTATAATTTCCTACGTTCGATCGTGAAATTGACAAGGCAGTAATGATGAGATCGACGGAAGGGATGCAACAAGGAAAGCCGGTATGAACTCTTTTTGTTTCTATTTCTGTACATATGCATGTACTTGTGATTAGAGACCACCTTGTGGCGACATAGTGCTATGTTTACAATGCTTTCCCAGTGTTCATGCTTTATTTGTGGTTCGTCTCAAATAGCTAGAGTTTATAATGTGTTTCTTGAAATGATTGACATGCATTGAATTGTTCATGGTATGTCATATAGAAGTGGTATTTCCCTCCAGGGGATTCTTGGATTGACTTGGCACATGTTCACGCATGTTAAGACTAAAAAGTATGTTCTGCCTTGATGATTTTTTTACTTCAGAGTGAGTTATATCACTTTCATGCCCGATTCAATGTTGCTTTGTCGCTCTGCATGATTATGACTGCTATGCTCTCTAGTTGGTCGCTTCCCAGTCTTTTGCTAGCCTTCCTCCAGCACCAAGCGGAATTCTACTTGTGCTTCCAAACTCCTTTTAAAACCCAGTTGTTCCATTTGAGTCCACCATACCTACCTATATGTGGTATTTACCGGCCACTCCTAACTTAGACTTTCATGTGCCATCTCGAAATTTATTCAAAAGCTTCTCCTTTGTAACCATACAAGCTCATGGTGCGGTGAGGGGAAATCAGTATCTTTCATGCCAAAAATATTTTGACGGAAGTTTTAACTAGTCAAGAAAAATTTATATGAGAGTTACACCTCCCCCATACTTGATGATGGAGTGAAATGGACCAAATGCTGCTTATGATAGATGGAACGATACCCTCCTTCCATTCTTGAGGCAAAATAAAAGGTTCCGTAGACCATCAAAGGATTTATAGATAAGGGAATATGTGTACGCAAAAGGAATTACTATGGTTGGCATGGGAGATATTGAGAGACCTTTACCATTCACCGTTGACTGGAAAGTTGCACCTCTCACAAGAGTTTTATCTCTGTTTTCAAAACCAAGAGCTCTGGCACATGGTTAGTCTTTGCTTCCTTTCACGGGTTTTCAACCTTGCCATCAAAAGCCACGGTTCGAGAGTCTCCACCTTCCTTTCTCCAAAGCACCAACTATGAGAGCATAATTGTTATTCTTAGTGTAACATGCATTGTCCCAAAGTATCACATTGTCTTCTGCATGCTTGTGATGTTTCTTACTTTGAGTGCTGAGTTCTAGTCTCCTCTAAAACTCCGGAGGAGTTTCTGCATTTATGTTTTGCTTCACTCATGGAGGCTAGCGAAATACCACTCTGATATGTTCATGCTATGTGCATTGTGATCTTGAATTAATTTTCAGCAGCATATTATTTACTTTACGTTTGTTTGTGACTGATTACATGAAAGAAGGATTGCTTCGTGCATTGTCCTTGTAGCATGATGTCAAAACTTGCTAAACTCTTTCGTAGTACATGCTTATATACATCTAATGAAGCAAAAGAGTTTGTCAAAGTTTTCTCTGTCGCGTCCAGTTCGTTGAACTGAATTGCTTGAGGACAAGCAATAGCTAAGCTTGGGGGAGTTGATACGTCCTAAACGTATCTACTTTTCCAAACTCTTTTGCTATTGTCTTGCCTTCATTCTTGCATGATTTGAACGAAACTAACCCGGACTGACGCTATTTTCAGTAGAGCTACCAGTGCTATTTTCTTTTGTGCAGGTTTCTGGATATTTAGGTACGATGGAAAAATCCCAAAAAATATATATAAAAAATCAGCGTTCCGGAAGCTTCCACCAGGCCAAAGGGGGGCCACAGGGCAGCCAGGGGGCAGCCAGGAGGGTGCCTGGCGCGGCCCAGCTCTTGGCCGCGCCACCTGCCCTCCTGGGTGGGTCCCACACCCCCTGGTGCCCTACTTTGGCTCTATTTATTCCTCCGTCGAGGAAACCCCGAAACAGAAGTCGCTTTTCCAATCTACGTCGCGGATCCGCCGCAACCCTTTGTTCTTCCTCGAAGAGCTAATCTGGAGGTAGAATTGGCCTCCGGTGAGGGGGAAATCATCGCCATCGTCATCATCATCACCTCTCCATCACCCCTCCATGACTTCTCCTCTCATGTGTGAGTAATTCCTTGCTGTAGGCAAATGGGATGGTAGGGATTGGATGAGTTAGATCATGTAATAGTTCAATCAGATTGTTGGGGGCATGTTGCCTATCATCTACTTGGTGTTTATCATCTCTGTTACAACTTGTTGCTCTTAATGATTGTCACTTTGGGCCCGAGTGCCATGATTTCAGATATGATCGCCCTTTTGTTTCTTGAGTTTGTGGTGTTCTTGATCCTATCTATGAGTTGTATGCACCTATTATAGTCCGGAACCGGCGATCCCAATGGTGACAGCTTGGGACACCAAAGGGGATGGACTATAATTTGAGGATTCTGTGTATCCATGAAGTGTTAATGCTTTGTTCCGGTGCTCTTTGAAAGGAGTAACTTAATCTCCCTAAGTTCCTTTTGGCCCCGTTTGTAGCCTACAGTGTTTTCCTTCTGCTGGTTACTAGTTGTTTACCTTTGCTGTTCCACTATCACTATCATTACTATTATCATCACCACTACCATATCATAGTTGCTACTAATACCTTTGTGCAAGCAAGTGTTTATTTAAGGTGCGGTTGAATTGACAACTCAATTGTCAAAGCCTGTACGTATTCTTTGTGTCCCCAAGTGTCGAATCAGAAAATTGGGTTATCTTTCCCGCGAAGACTATCTCGATCCCCTACAGTTGAGGGTTATCAATTACTGTTTTCTGGCGCCGTTGCCGGGGACCATAGCTTTATTTACACGTCTACTCAAAGTATCCTACCTGCTGCACGTTATCCCCTATCGGTAAGAAGGGAGACCCTAAAGTTCCGATCTTACCATCCCGTACGAGACGAGGTACTGCTCTTAGCACTAGTGCTAAACTTGATTCACCTTCGGTTATGAGTCAGTGTGATTCACCTCAGTTACATGCTACTTCTGCTGAGTCTGGCAATATGTTAGATACTTTTGATGATGCTTCTACTACTTTTGAGACTACAGGTTCACTTGGTTCTTTTATAGAAGAACAGATTGCTGCTGCTGCCCGACTCTCGGGTGTTGAAATTCCTGTTATCCAAACTCCTATTGGGAAAACTCATAACTTTGCTGACCTTAAGGAGAAACTCCTTGAGGATGATTATATTACACTTGATGATGATTTTTGCAGGGAACTTAATGAATGTGCTGATTCCGACCGTGCTACTATAAAGAAGTTGCTAGCGAAACACTCCCTGAAGAACAAGTTTACTCATGATCCTACTTTTGCTATGTCTCCTATACGCATCACTGATCCTGATTATGATTTCTCTGTTGAGCTTTCACTCATATCCACAGTTGAAGCTGATCCCTTTTATGGCAGAGAAAATGATGATGCTATCGGGCACCTGACCAAACTCACTGAGTTAGGCGGCTTGTTTACCACAGATGAAAGGATCCGGAACTTTTATGTGACCAAGCTTCTTCCTTTTTCCTTGAAAGGAGATGCTAGAGCATGGTACGATGCACTACCATGTGGTTCCATTCAGAGTCCTCAAGACAAGGCTATATCTTTCGTTGATAAGTATTTTCCTGCTCATATGCAACATGCTGCTTTACAAAGAATTTATAACTTTAAACAGTTGCAGGATGAGCATCTCCCTAAAGCTTGGGGGAGAGTTTGCAGTTTGCTAAAGGCTAGACCGGGACATGAAATCCCTAAAAATGAATTACTTGATATATTTTATGCTGGTCTAACCGATGGGTCTAAATCCTACCTAGATAGTTGTGCTGGTTGTGATTTCAGGCAAAGAACACCGGACGATGCGGAAGAATTGATGGGCAAAATTGCCAAAAACCATGAAGATTGGTCCGTGCCTGAACCACCTCCACCACCAAAGAAGAGGGGCATGCTAGTCCTAAGACCGGAAGATATGCAAGAAGAAAAGAAGTCCATAAGAGAGAAAGGTATTAAAGCTAACGATGTGAAGAATCTACCTCCAATTGAGAAGCTGTGTGAGCCTACCACTCACCCACCTATAGTAGAAGTACACTCTCTTTTAGATTTCAATGCAAGTGACATCCCTAAAGGTAGACCTCCTGACCAATGTTTAGATGAGCTTGATAATTTTATTATGAAGCAGAATCACTTCAATAAGAAGATACAAGGTCAGTTGCATGATAATACTCTTACTATCAAAAGTTTGCTTGATGTTCTAGGTAGAACCGTTAATGATGTTAAATGTCTTGTGAAGCATTTTCATATGGTTCAAACTCATCTTGAACAAATTTCTAATATGCAAAAAGATTTGCTTGCTAATAATGCCAAACAGGACAATTTACAAGCTTACGGTATAAAGACACGGGGTGGCACACACCCATGACCCTCTCTATCCAGAGGGGCATCCAAAGAGGATCGAGAAAGATTATCAAGTGCAGGAAGAAGAAATTGTTAGCTCCCCAAAGAAGAAGAAGAAGAAAAAGAAACACAAGGAAGCTGACAATTCCAATGATCATATAGAAGAAGAAGAACAAGCTGTGGATCCAAACAACATATCTATATCCGATGCTGAGACTGAAGACGGTGCTGAACCAGAAAAAGATACTGAAAAGAATGATCCACCCGAGGTTCCTGAAGAAGAAGCACCCGATAAGCGCAAGAAGTATACTAGAGAAGACTTCCTTGCAAGGAGACACATGAATGAACGAGAACCATGGGTACAGAAACCCATGCCTTTCGAAGGAGACACGGCAAGGAGTCATGGGAAGGAACGAGAACCATGGGTACAGAAACTGTGTCGAATAAATAAATTGGGTTATCTTGCCCGCGAAGACTATCTCGATCCCCTACAGTTGAGGGTTATCATCGTGTCGCTGTCTTTTGTCTCGCTTCTATTTGCCAGTGGGAATATGCTTTTGTCCGTCACCATGGCTATTTCTTTTAGCTGCTGTTGGGATCCGAAAGTGTCAGAGACTTTGTAGAAGTCGCGGTCGCACTGATCTGATTTGGTGAAGCTTCCCTTAACTGTGATGATTCCTGCAGGTCCTGGCATCTTGAGCTTGAGATATGCCTAGTGTGGAACCTCCATGAACTGTGCGAACGCTGGTCGCCCTAGTATGGCGTGATACTGCGACTGCCAGTCGAGCACTTCGAACTCGAGTGCATGCTTTGCGAACTTGCGTTTACTGCCGAAGATCACGTCAAGTTGTATTGTTTCGATGGAGGTGGCTGCTTCGCCTGGGACTATGCCGTATATTGTGGTTCCTGACTTCTTCCAAACTGATCGTGGGATTAACATCTTGCGTAGGGTGCTGGTGAAGATTATGTTTAGGCTACTACCTCCGTCCATGAAGACTCTGTCCATGTCGTATCCTCCGATCTGGGCTTCGAGGACCAAGGGTGCGTGCCCAGGCCTTGGGACTGCAGGCGGGTGGTCGCTCTGTGAGAAAGTGATGCTGGTCTCCGCGCCATGCAACTTGTAGATCTCTGTTGTTTTTAGGTCTTCGGCCTGCAAGGTATAGGCATCTTGCTTTGCTTTCGAGGGTCTTCCTTCTTGGATCATGTAGACTCGTCCCTGGGACGCGGGGTATTGCTCTTCTGTAGTTGGTGCGGGAGACTGCGCGCTTCTTCGAGTGCGTTTGGCTTCGCGCTCCTCCTTCAGGCTGTTGGAGAGTTCGCTGAATAGGCAGCAATCTCCTAGTGTGTGGCTTGCTCTGAGATGTCCTCGACTATCTTTGAAACACTGGATCGCGCAAGGTCCTTCCAGTTGCTCTTTGGCTGTGAGTTTGCTGGAGACGGCGTGCCTTCTTCTCCTTGAGATTTGGAAGATCGGCGAGTGGTCTTCTGTTCGGCTATGGAGTCTTGGGTCAAGTTCTATCCCGTCGCTTAGTGATTGGCTTCGGATGAAGTTGGCGAATTCGTCGGGCCTTCGATCTGGGTCGTAGTACTCTCCGGTCTGGGTTTCAGAGTCGCTGTCTTGGCGTGTGGAGGGAGTCCGGGCGGCGGCGGGTCGTCGACTGGTGGGCGAGTCTTCGGCCGCGCGCTGCGATTCGTCGAGTAGGGTTCTTGAGTAGGGTCCTCGTGCTTGTCTTCTGGATCGTCGGGTTATTTTCCGTCGGCGATGGATCTGACAGTCGTCATGGCGCTGGACTTGGCTCGGCTGCAGGCTACATGGTCTTGACGAGATGATGGATATGCTTGTGGTGATCTTGAATTCCTCGAGCGAGCTAGATCTGGTTCTAGTCCTCGAGTCTTGATCTTCTGAAGGCGGGACCGCCGAGATCGTGATTCCAACCTGTGTAGTTCCCACAGACGGCGCCAATTGACGGGGATCAGCCCCGGAAAATCCCGTGGTCAGGGACCCTGGGTTAGTCATAGAGATAGGTACAGGTTGGACGATACTCGTCGGCTAACAGGAGAAGCACTTCCTGCTCGATATTATTGCGTGAGGGGGCGATTACAGTGGAGGCCAAGGCGAGTTCTCGCAAGGCTAGGATGAGTAGATGCCTATTGAGTTTCCCTGGTCGTCTTCCGTCCTAGCCTTTATATACTAGGCTAGGTCTCGGGGAGTCCGTGCTAGGTTAAAGAGGTAGTTTCCTAATTCTAATCCTGCCTTGTACGCCAAGTTGCACCTTCCATGTTAGTCGCGGACTCCTACGTCAGTGCTTGGTTGGGCCAATCGTGGGCTTGTCGTATCCTCCCGACGGGCCTTCTTTCTTCATGCACACCAGGTAGCCTCACATGTAGGAGTCGTGGGGTCACCCCCTCGTTAGTGAACCACATGGTTGCTTTCCGGAAGGCACCATGGTGGTGGTGGTGGTGTCTCCTCCCAGTTGTGTGTACAACGGGTGGCGGAGCGATGGGTAGCTCGGGCATTCCCTCTCTAGTAGGGGTGATGTCCTAATCCGGATCTGGGGACTAGACCTCGTCACGCTCTCCCTGGCGACATCGAAGGCATGCTTGAGTTGCCGAGTGAAATCTTTGTGACTTGGCATCAGCGGCGACGACACCCGTGGGTGCCGCTCTTTTTCTGAAGATGTTGTCGTGGTTCTTGTCCTCGTCTCAAGTCTCCGGGTGAAGAGCTTTGTCTAACTGGACTCGGCAACAGCGACGCTCTGTGCCGTCTTGCCTCTTGAGGGCATTGTTTTGGAGTCTAGGTGTGTTAGGATGTAGCGTGTGGTTCTGTGTAGTTCTGCCGATGCCTTCTGTTGGTCGCTGTAACAGCCCATATTTCACAAAAATTAAAAATTTTGTTTTCAGTGTGAATTGTTTGATTGTCTGATTTGTTTGCGGTGTTTGCATCCCTGATTTATCGATTGACGATTATTTTTCCGCCTCTTATCTCGTACCGGACGGAGACCGACCCTTGCAACCCTGACACTCGACCTTTGCGACACCGGGTTTTCACCCGATCACCGTCGCGGAAACCCGCACGAGACCAGCCGTAGCCAACGGAACGAAAAACCCCGTTTAATAAGTAAACGGGATATTTTTATAGAGCGTCGGAAAGTGTTCTCGGAATGGTTCCAGCGCAAGGTGAACGCCGTCGGCTCGACGCGCTGATCGCGCAGTTCGAAGTTTTACCCGAATCGGAGGTTCTGTGGACCCCCTGCGGTCAGAAACGTAAACACCGCGCGCGAGAGAGAAAAACCGGGGATGTTTTTGCAAACTGCCAGCCACCTAGGCTATATAAATACCGCCACTCTCCTACCCCTTTCTACGGTTTCCCCTAAGCCAAAATTGCAGCCACACCCCCAGATCTGCCCCAATTTTCGCATTTAGTCTATTTTTTGCCCAAATCCCAGCCAGTTTCATGATGGACCGCCAGATCTCGCGATCGGACAACCCAGGGAGCTCCTCAGCCCCACCTCCTCTCTCCTCCACCAACCTCCACTCCGCCATCCCGCCCGTGGATGCCGCCGCAAGCCGGCGAGCGCGCCGCCGCGCTCCGGCCATCTCCGCCGTCGGTGCCCCTTCTCCCTCTGTCCCTTTCCTCACTCTCCCTCTCCTCCTTCCCCTCTAACTCCCTCTCTGCCCGCAGGTCCGGCCCGAGCGCCATGGCCGGGAGAGGCGTCGCCGGCCCGAGCTCCACTCCGCTGCCCCACGGGAGCCAGCCTCCACGCCTTCCTCCTGTCGGCCCCGCGCCCTCCTTCGCCGGAGACGCGCTCCCCTCCAGCCCCCTACGCCAGGCCGCCTTTCCTCGCACCTCGCCGGCGGGCGGATGGAGCCGCCGCCTCTAGCTGCTCCTCGTCGGCGAGAGGGCGAGCTGGCCAGGTGGGCCGGCCCAGCAACCACCAGCGCGGCCCACGGCGCTCCAGGCCAGCGAGCCCACCTCCACCCGGCCTCCTTGGCCTCTCCAGGCCGATTTGGGCCGAGGCCCAGGGTGAGGGACCGTGCTCTTTTTTTTCCTAGCCTTTTGTATTTATTTTTCCAAGTCCTGTGTAATTATGCTGCTGGTACTATTTTGCAACGTAATTTACGAGCGATCCGTAGATCGGATGATGTTGCGCCCAAAAGAAAAATTGTTTAGCTTTGTGTGTACTTCAGTTCATCTTTTGTGGGCATTTTGATTTGAGCTCATATTGATGGTGAAAATCTGTGCTGAAGTGGGCATCACACTGTTAACTGTTATTATTTTCTGTTAGTGTGCTGCTGCTATTATTTTATTGCAAGATTGCTTGATGATTGTGACACATCCATGAGGCCTATGCTATTAATTCTTGTTGCATCCTGTTAAGCATCATGTCTACTTCAATGCTATGCATTCACATATCATATTTGTCTGCTGCATGATGTTTGTTTCATCACCCAAAGTAGCTACACTGCTGTTAGTGTGCTGTTGTTTATATAAAGTTGCTACTTTGCTACCCTATATCTTTTTAACCATGCATCCTATTGAGCATTGTAATATGTCATTTTGATCTATGCCATGTCTACTTCCATTGTATGTATTGCATTGTCATGTTTGCATTCCTGGTCATAGATATGTTTAGCTCCAAAGTTGCTATCCTGCTGTTTTTGACAGCCACCTCTGTTTTTCACTAAGTCTGTAACTTTTCGATGCCATGTTGCTTGCTTAATATCTTTTGATCTGTTATGCCTATGACCTTGATTCTTGTTTGTACCTGATCACCATCATTTCTAGTTCATGCCCATATATTGCTATGTCATGTTGCTGCACTTTTGAATATAGCTTTACCCCTGTTTATAAAGAATGAATATAACAGTTTCTACCCTATTTTCCTGATTTTCACTAAGTCCTTGACCAGTAATTTTTATAGTTTTTTGTGGTTCTTATAACTAGTGAACCATGATGCCTTTTTGCATGATTCCTATTGCCATGCAATGCCTGCCATGTATACTTTAGTTTCATATCATTTTTGTGCATGTTTGCAACCCTTTTCTTGTTTATTTGTTGCTCTAAAGTGTGCTTCCGGATGTTGGCAGGTTGTGTACAAAACTTGTTTTGCTTATATCTTTTTAACCATAACTCCGTTTGGAGTGTTCTTTATATGTAACTTGATTAGAATTTCATGTACTTTGTGTTTATGCTATTGTTTTCTGTTGTTAACCCACTTAAAATATGGTTTAGGACAGGACAGTACAAAATGTTTTAATTGTCGTGGGGCCCTTAGTGGAATGCCATGTTTAGGTTGTGACTCACTTAACTTGACTAGCATATATAGTTTCTCTTATGCTTCACCTTTTGTCATGTTTGTGTGTTATGCCATGCTTGAGTGAGATGCCATGTTAACAACCTTTGCTCATCTTGTGAGCTAAACAACTTGAACCTTTCTAAATGTGCGGTATCGTTGTGTGTGACGAGTACTCCACTTAACCTTCTAGTAACCTCTGTCGACGATAGATGCGATGCCGTAGTGCGTTGTCTCGTGTTGCCTTCTTGTTGTTGCTTGCTCATGATTGCTTCGTAGTAATAGATGCTTGCTCGTCGGTTGCGGATACGTCCAAAACATATCTATAATTTCTGCTTGCTCCATGCCTCTTTTGTGTGATATTGCTATGATATTGATGAATTTCCATACACTTTTTATCATATTTGGACTAACCTATTAACTCAGTGCACCCCAATGCCAGTTCCTGTTTTCTGCTGTTTTTCTATTTCAGGTTTCCCCCTTATTAAAAGTACCAGAAAAATTCCGGGAAAAATATAGGAAAATTAGCGTACCGGAAGCTTCCCGAAGAGCCCGAGAGGGGCCAGAGAGGAGCGAGGGGGCCCCAGGCGGCCAGAGGGCGCGGCCCCACCCCTGGCCACGCCAGGGGGCGCGTGGAGCCCCTGGCCCACCTCTGGCTGCCCCCTTTCGCCTATTTATTCCCCGTGACGAGAAACCCTCAGGGACGGAACCCTTTTTTGCGATCTCTCCTCTGTTCCGCCGCCACCACGCTTCCAAGATCGGGAGCACCAGAAGACCTCTTCCCGGCACCCTGCCGGAGGGAGGAATCACCTCCGGGAGCTTCTCCACCACCATGGATGCTTCCCGGATGAACCGTGAGTATTCCACCTTGGACAATGGGTCTATGATCAGTAGCTATGTGATGTTCTCCTCCCCTCTTTGTTCTTCGTGGATTAGACCTCGTGAGCTGCCCTACATGAAGGAGCCACATATGTAATCTTTCTGCTGTTGCTATGCTGAGTTTGCTGGGATCTGATGGACTATGAGATTATGTTCAGATTGTGATTGAGTTATATATTTGATTCTCTTCTTTTATATTTATGTTCTTGAGTAACTCTTGCATGTTCTCCGTTGCTGTTTATTTCTTTGGCCAAGTAGTAGGTAGTGACTCCAAGAGGGAGCGTTATGCATGATTGTGGGTTCACGCCCCCCGATGACTAGCTTGAGTGACAGAAACATGAGTCTAGGGGATGTGTTGTTGCCACAAGGGGGAAAACAACGGTGCTTGTACTTGCGGGTGCAAGGATTGTTTACTTTATGCAAAGTTCTTTAATGCAGGTGTCTGTTGCTTTGAGTTTACACTTTGGGTGGGATTCGCAACTTAATACCATCGAGATGTTCTGGATAGATATCTCGAGGTGGATGATTAGTGGGTAGATGCAGATGGATTTCGGTCTACTTGTCTTGGCGTACCGCCGTGCTTTTGAGCCTCTTCCTTTCTGTTTCGCATAATTAGCATTGGTTTGCGCACATAATCCTGTCAATTGCCCAGCTGTAATTTGTTTACCTCGCATGGCTATTTTATCGTCTTTTGGGAGAGAGACATCACTAGTGAACATCATAGGACCCCGGTCCATATTACCACTACTGTTTACGCTATCAATTTACTTTCAGTATTTAATTTTCCGGAGCTATCACTATCATTATTATCCCGTGTGTTTTATCCTTCGTAAACAACAAGGCCGGAGGAATTCACAACTCCTCTGTACTCGTTGGGAAGCGAAGCTATCAGTGTGTGTGCAGGTCCAGGTGAAGTAAGCAACCTTAGGTTGTATACGGCGCCATTGTTCACTTCACCACCTACTTGTCGACCTTGGAGTCCTACTGGAGACAATCTAAATCTTAGCATCTTCGCTAAGGGAAATTTGCCACTACGCTACATCTCACCTTCCACTTGGGGTAACCAACGAGTGGCTAGAAGTTATCTCGTGTATCAGTTGCCTTTTCTAGTGTTTCCTTCTTGTGTGCTGATACGTCCCAAACGTATCTATAATTTCTGCTTGCTCCATGCATGTTTTGTGTGACTTTGCCATTTTTTGCTTGAACTTTCATACACTTTTAAGCATATTTGGACTAATCTATTAACCCAGTGCACCCAGCTGCCAATTGTTGTTTTCTGCTGTTTTTGTATTTCAGGTTTTCCGACCGTTAAAAGTGCTCCAGAAAATCCGGAAAAATCAGATAAAAAATCAGCGACACGGAAGCTTCCGGAAACACCAAAGTAGGGAAGTGGGGCCACCACAGGGACTCCAGAAGGGTCCCTAGCGCGGCCCCACCCTAGGCCGCGCCAGGGAGCCTCCTGGCTGCCCTGTGGCCCCTCTCGGTGCCCCCCTTCGCCTATATTTAGCCCTCAGGGTGGAAACCCCTAAGATGGATCTCTTTTCCGCAATCTCGCCTCTGTACCGCCTGGAGAAGCTGCCTCGGAACCCTGCCGGGAGGAGGAACCCCCTCCGGGAGACCATCCATAGCCATGGACACCTCCCGTACGTACCGTGAGTAGTCCCCCTTGGACCATGAGTCCGTGACCAGTAGCTATGTGATGTACTTCTCTCCCCTCTTTGTGCTTCCACTTTCGAGACCTCATGAGCTGCCTCACATCACTACTAGGGAAATAGTTATACATGGAAAGCTTATTAGTGGCGCATTTTATATGTAATGCGCCACTATGTTGTAAGGGGTGGCGCACTGGTAAAAAATGCGCCACCTATAAGCCCTTATAGGTGGCGCATTTTTAAAAATGCGTCACCCCTAAGAGTGGGCCAGCCCTGGATCCCCTTATACGTGGCGCATTTGGAGAAATGCGCCACCCCTAAGAACCTTATAGGTGGCGCATTTTGGAAATGCGCCACCCCTAAGAGCTTAGGGGTGCCGCATTCTGGAAATGCGCCACCCCTAAGGAATTATTAGTGGCGCATCCAGAATGCACCACCCATAAGCTCTTAGGGGTGGCGCATTTCCCATATGCGCCACTAATAAGAAATAACTGTGCGGGAAAATTCCCAAATACACCCCCCAGTGGACCGCCTTTTCAATTTGAAAAAACATAAAAGAAAATGATAGAAATGTCAAAAAAATAAAAGAAAATAAGTTTCCCAAATGATATGTGGTCTAGTTGTTAGGAAAATTTACAAATATGAATTTCGACTTTTTTTGCAAAATCTCCCGAGAATTTCGTAAAATGGGCTTAACTTTTGCATACGACCTCCGATGAAAAAGTTTTTTATATGAAAAATCATCTACTCGAAAAGTTATATCCAAATTAAACTTGGTGTAACCCGTTGAACATTTTTAGAATCCTCAAAAAACTAACAGAAAAAAAGTTACGGGCGTTTGAAGATCTGGAGGTCCAAAAAAAGAGAAAAAATTGAAATTTTTTTTGAACTTAGTAGTGGCGCATTTTGTATGAAATGCGCCACTACTAACAGTTTTTTTAAAATTTTTAAAAAAATAATTTTTAATTTTTTATTTTAAAATTCAAAATAGGCTAGAGGACAAATCGGGAAGTTAAAAATTTTTGAATATTTTACATAGTAACATTAAAAAATTAAAAAATAATTAAAATAAAAATTAAAAAAAATCAATTTTTTAAATAAAGTTCAAAATATGCTAATAGTCCCATCGAGAAAGTTTCAAAAAAATGTTGAAAATTTTAGCACACCCATGAACATTAACAAGGTCCTAGACATCAACATGGTTTAATAGGATATATATGTTAGATATATCAACAAGTGCCTGCTAGGTGAGTTGGAGTGAGAGTTGAATAGAACCGAGAAGTTAAGCGTGCTGGGGCTGGAATAGTGCTAGGATGGGTGACCCTCGGGGAAGTTTGACCATGGAGGTTAGTTTGACCTGAGATTAAGCATAGCAATCGGGCATTAAGCATACTAACATGAGATTAAGAAAAAAATAAAAAAAAAATACAAAAATTGTTTTCCAAATCCAGATTCAAAATTCAAAATTAAATTTTTTTTAATAGTGGCGCATTTTCAGAATGCGCCACCCCTAAGAGCTTATAGGTGACGCATTCTGAGATGCGCCATGCATAAGGGTCTTAGAGGTTGCGTATCCAGAATGCGCCACCTATAAGCCCTTATTAGTGGCTTGTAGTTAGTGGCGCATCCATAATGCGCCACTAAACAGAAAAAAAGGACGCCACTAAAAGGGCATTCCCTAGTAGTGCATGATCGAGGCACTTGTCTAATTTTCTGCTGTTGCTATGCCGAGTTTGTTGGGATCTGATGGATTATTTGTAGCGACCAGATCCGAAGGGACCAAGTCTCTGTGCTTAATGTGCTAGTCCCTGGATCAGTTTGCTAGCACACACAGTACTCGATGAAATAACAGAAGTAAAACATGTCTTTATTACATCGAATGAAGTAAATATTACAATAATAACATGGCTTAAGGCCATCTAATCAAATACTTGCGGAAGCTATAATAGTAGTAGTAGCGAGTCCATCCGACTCCACGGCAAAAGTTGAGTATAAGACAGCGACCTATTCGCACCTTACTCCTCGTCGGAACAATCTGCAACATGAATAAGTTACAGCCCCAAAAGGGGTCAGTACTTTGATCGTACGGCAAGCCATATCACAGAAAGAAGTAAAAGCCCTATAATACATGCAATTTGGCTGGTGGAGCTTCTACATTTATTTTTGCAAAAAGCTAATTTTTCCCTATAGAATAATAATAGCTAGGTTCTACAATAGCATACGATTGAGATGGGAAACCCCACTCAATCTATCCCAAAGTGATTAACCCAATAAATTAATTAAAGATGATGAGACAAATCAATATTTCCACAACTAGTTGCTCAAATTGTCCATAACCGGGGACACGGCTAATCGATTAGTTTTACACTCTGCAGAGGTTTGTGCACTTTTCCCCACAAGACTCGATCGCCTCCTTTGTAGTTCGTCACACTTCACGATGTATGACAACTGGAAGATCGAGACATGGTCTTTCAGAAGAGTTTCCCTTACTCCGGTAGCACCCATCCCACCTATTCACATCTACTTTCGTAGCGCTACCTAGTAAGAGTCCCTACAACTGATCAACCAAGCCAGAGCCCATAGTAGCTTGTGGCTGCACACGTAAGCTTCTAGGTATGTCAATAGAATCAGTCCCTTTGAGCCTTGGTGGCTTTCCGCAGTCATCACTGGCCTCCCCAGGATGCTCGCAACCATCCCACCCAGGTAGTTCATTAACTTTATCTTGGTCCTAATTACTACATTATCTCTCATACCTCATAATGATTCACTTCCCAATCCACGTCTACTTAGCATAGCAATATTCTAACATACGATGGTGACAATGATGTAAGGATCAGACCTACCTCAATGAACTACTGGGTGTAATAGCATAGCATAACCTATCATGCAATCTAAAGAAGAAGAACTAATGCATTGAAAACATAGGTAATAGGGAGTATGGTCAAAGATATGACTTGCCTTGCTGTTGATTGCAGAACCCTAAAGATTGGTGGTACTCTGCTTCGCACTCCGGACAATCTATCGTGAGAAAACAAAGATACACACAATCAATACACAACCAAAAGCAAAACAATGTTCGAGAACTCCAAAATAAAATCCGAATAAAAGATTTTTCAAAACAGATCAAGATTGATTTTTAAAAGTGGGTTGCAAAGTGTCTAAAATATAGGGTTTAGCTAGGGTTTTAGTTTGCAAAAAGAATTAATCAAATCCGAGTTGTAAAACAAAAGTTACGATCAACTAAAGTTGAAAATAGAATCTGATCAGATCTGAATATTTTCGAAAATAACAAAACAAACTTTATGGTTGAACTGAAAAGAGGGCTTCGAAAGAAAACCGTGGGCTTTGGAATGACGCAAAACGGATCTACGAGTAAAAAGTTATTACAAAAACAGTTTTGCATAGGATCTAGGAAATTTTTTGATCGAACGGAAAAAAATAATTTTCTCAAAACTTGGATCTACAGTACACAATATTTAGAGGGTTTCAAAACAACGATTTGGCCGCTTGTTTCATCTAAAACGGAGCAACGGATACAAAGTTACGGCGTTTTTACTAACCGCGACGTGTAGATTAGACGCGACGAAGATGACAACTCCGGCGATCTTCGACGTCAACGAGGACGTCTAGGGTGTAGGGCTTGATTAGAAGATCACAACGGTGGTGGTGATGATCTCCAACGTCGTCCGTACGGGCGTGGCAACGCGGTGAACCGAGCGTGCTCCGATGAACTCCCGCGGTACGCGTACAATTTGGGGATCAATCTTGCGCAAGAAAAGAAGAGGAAAAAAGATGTCAATTAGAAGCACAACGAAGAGAAGAGTCGGTCTGCAGAATTTGGGGTCAAGGGGAGGCTCACCGGTGACGAAATTTGTCCAACACTAGAGCTCCGTTGGACCTAGATCTACCTCGAAATTAGCTCGATTTGGAACGGTGTGCTGCGAAATTTTTGTGGGGAATCGGTGGAGGGGGTCATGAGGTATTTAAGGGACAAGATTTCGTGGGCAGGGGGCAATCGGAGTGGAGTCCCAAACGAAGACGGTCGCCGGCGTTGCGCGTTACAGAGTCCGTTGCTGACTCTGCGTTCGCGTTGGAGAAGAAACCAGCACAGGCACGCACGTGCCTGGCTGGCTTCGGCCGCTCGGCCTGGTTCGGCCGCTGGTGGCCTGGCTGGCCCGGCTGGCCGGCCCGTTCGTTTTTTTTTTGTTTTTTTTTCGCGAATTTCTTTTTAAAAAAAAAAATATAGGGGTATTTTTAATATAATAAAAATAGCCCCGAAAAAATAACATCTTATTTTTTTAAAATAAAAAAAAAACGTAAAACGTAAGTACATTTATATAAATGTATACGTACTTTTCTTTAAACTTCAAAGAGTTTTATAAAATAAAACACAAGTCGGAAAAATACGAAATAAATTTCTAAAATCTTAGAAAAACATAAATAATATTTTCAATAAGTTATTTATACAAAATAAAATACTAAAGAAAAACTTTATTCAATAAATTCAAATAAACTTCTCAAATAAGATCCAAAATGCACAAAAAAAATGATATGCATATGCTCTCTAGTAACTCATCCAAAAAATAAATTTGGGATGTTACAAAACCTACCCCCCTTAAGGTGAATCTCGCCCTCGAGATTCGGGTTGGTCAGCAAAAAGGTGTAGGTGATCCTGCTTGAGATCCTCTTCTCGCTCCCAAGTAGCTTCTTCCTCGGTGTGGTGACTCCACTGAACTTTGCAAAATTTAATAACCTTGGTACGAGTGACTCTGTCTGCCGTATCGAGAATCTTCACAGGCTTCTCCTCATATGTCAAATCACCCTCCAGCTGAATTGCCTCCAATGGCACGGTGTCTCTCAGCGGAATATTTGCCATCTCTGCATAACACTTCTTCAACTGGGACACATGAAACACATCGTGAACTCCAGACAAACCTTCGGGCAATTCTAACTTGTAAGCAACCTCTCCTTTGCGTTCCAAGACTTTATATGGCCCCACAAATCGTGGTGCTAACTTTCCTTTAACTCCAAATCTCTTAATGCCACGAAGCGGAGACACTCGAAGGTATGCTCTATCTCCCACTTCATACGTTACTTCCTTTCGTTTAGCATCGGCATAACTTTTCTGTCTTGACTGAGCTATCTTCAGCCTATCACGGATTAACTTGACCTTCTCTTCTGAATCCTTGATCAAATCTGGTCTGAATAGCTTGCGGTCTCCAACTTCATCCCACATTAACGGTGTTCTACACCTTCTTCCATACAACGCTTCAAACGGGGCCATCTTTAAACTGGCTTGATAACTGTTGTTGTACGAGAACTCCGCATAAGGCAAATTATCATCCCAACTGGATCCATAATCCAATGCACAAGTTCTCAACATGTCCTCCAGAATTTGATTCACTCTCTCAGTCTGACCATCTGTCTGGGGATGAAAAGCTGTGCTAAACTCCAGCCTAGTTCCCAAGGTTTCATGTAACTGATGCCAAAACTTTGAGGTAAACTGCGTGCCTCTATCTGATACAATCTTCTTCGGAACTCCATGCAGACATACGATCCTGGTCATGTATATCTTAGCCAACTTAGCACTAGTATAGGTGGTTTTCACCGGGATGAAGTGAGCCACTTTGGTCAAACGGTCAACCACTACCCAAATAGAGTCATAACCTGACCGTGTCCTGGGTAATCCTATGATAAAATCCATACCAAGTTTGTCCCATTTACAATCAGGTATCGACAAAGGTTGAAGTAATCCGGCCGGTTTCTGATGCTCCGCCTTCACTCTCTGACATACATCACATATAGCCACATACTCAGCAATATCCTTTTTCAACCCTGTCCACCAAAAACTTTCCTTCAAGTCCAAATAAATCTTGGTGTTTCCCGGGTGTATTGAGTAAGGAGAATCATGAGCTTCCTGGAGAATCAACTTCCTGATCTCCGGGTCATTGGGCACGTAAATACGCTTCTCAAACCATAATGTTCCGTACTCATCTTCATGAAATCCTTCTGCTTTTCCTTTCTCCATTTTCTCCTTGATCTCTGCAATACCCTTGTCCAACTTCTGAGCTTCTCGGATCTTTCCCAATAACGTGGACTGAATTTCTAGTGTGGCGACATATCCTCGTGGAACAATCTCCATACGAAGATCCCTGAGATCGTCACACAACTCCTGAGGTAAACTTCCTGCTATAAGGGTATTGACATAACTTTTCCGACTCAGGGCATCTGCCACTACATTGGCCTTTCCTGGGTGGTAATGCAATCTCATATCATAATCCTTGATAAGCTCCAACCACCTCCTCTGCCTGAGGTTCAACTCCTTTTGCGTAAAAATATACTTTAAACTCTTATGATCCGTGTATACGTCACACTTGTTCCCAATAAGAAAATGCCTCCAAGTCTTGAGTGCGTGTACTACGGCTGCTAATTCCAAATCATGTGTGGCATAGTTCAACTCATGAGGTCGAAGCTGACGCGAGGTGTAACATACAACCTTTCCATCTTGCATGAGAACGCCTCCGAGTCCTTGCCGCGAGGCATCACAATACACTTGAAAATCCTTGCGCACATCGGGCAAAATCAGCACTAGGGCTGTAACCAAACGCCTCTTCAATTCCTGAAAACTGGCTTCACATTCCTCCGTCCAGACGAACTTGGTGTCCTTCTTCAACAATTCCGTCATAGGTTTGGCAATCTTGGAGAAACTCTCGATGAATCTCCTGTAATAACCCGCAAGTCCAAGAAAACTACGGATTTCACCAACGGATGTGGGCGCCTGCCATTCTGTGACTGCTTCAACCTTGGATGGGTCCACTGCGATTCCTTCGCCTGACACAACATGTCCAAGAAATCCCACTTCCTTCAACCAAAACTCACACTTACTAAACTTGGCATAAAGTTGATGTTCCCTAAGTTTCTCCAAGACTAAGCGTAGGTGTTCTTCATGCTCCTCTTCATTCTTGGAATAAATCAAAATATCATCAATGAACACCACAACAAATTTGTCCAAAAACTCCATGAAGACCTTGTTCATCATGTTCATAAAGTATGCAGGGGCATTGGTTAGACCGAAAGACATGACTGTGTACTCATAGAGTCCATATCTCGTGGTGAAAGCGGTCTTGGGTATATCCTTCTCACGGATCTTCAACTGGTGATATCCCGATCGGAGATCGATCTTGGAAAACACACTAGCTCCTTCCAACTGGTCAAACAAATCATTGATCATCGGTAGTGGATACTTGTTCTTGATAGTCACCTCGTTCAACGAGCGATAATCCACGACCATCCTTAGAGATCCATCCTTCTTCTCTACTAAAAGCACTGGGGCTCCCCAAGGTGATGAACTCGGGCGAATATACCCTTTCTCCAATAACTCTTTAATTTGCTTCTAAATTTCCTCTAAGTCATTTGCGGGCATTCTATACGGCCTTTTGGATATAGGTCCGGTGCCTGGCAATAACTCGATCAAAAACTCGATATCCCGGTCCGGTGGCATTCCGGGCAACTCCTCCGGGAATACGTCAGGGTACTCCTTGACTATCGGCACTTCCTCCAGGCTAACCCCCTTAAGAGAATATACCCGGGTCCTTCTAAACTTGTGCTTGGTCACATACTTGATCCTCTTCCCCTCGGGTGTGGTGAGAGAGATTGATCTTCCCTCATAGTCAATGTTGCCTTTATACTTCGACATCCAATCCATACCTAGGATTACATCCAAACCTTGGGACTTCAAAATTATCAGGTCTGTGGGGAAATCATGATTGCCAATGGCGAGGCTCAACTGGGGACAACCTAAACCTGCCATCATCTCGGCTCCCGGGGAACTTACTAAAATTGGTACACTAAGGGTCTTGGTAGAAAATCCATACTTATCCACAACTACCCTTGATATGAATGAATGTGATGCACCGGTGTCAAAAAGAACTAGTACTGGTCGAGAGTTTAGCAAAAACTTACCAAACACTGCATCGGGTTGTTCATAGGCTTCCTCCACGTTGACATGGTTCACTTGTCCCTTAGCAAAAGGGTTAGGCTTCTTATTTCCAGAACTCCCATTGCCATTCTTCAGCTCAGGACATTCATTGGAGTAATGCCCTTTGTTGTTGCATTTGAAACAGGTGATGTGACTTAGGTCTTTCTTCATGGGCGTAGATGGGTTGGACCGTTGCTGATTTCCATTTCCTCCATTGCCATTCCTCTGGTTTCCATGGTTATGTCCATTGCCTCCATGCTGAGAATGACCTCCATGATTATGATGGTTGTGCCCTCCAAATTTATTGGGTCCTGTTCCACCATATCCTGAGAATGGTGCGGAACGGGGCTTCTGTTGAGTGCCAGATTGATACTTGCCCTGTCCGTACTTCCTCTTGCGATTCTCCATTATCTGATGCTTGCCTTCAAGAATGATAGCCTTATCCACCATCTCCTGGTAGTTAGCAAAGGTTGCCACCGTCAACTGAACTCCAAGCTCATCATTTAGTCCCTCCAGAAATTTCTCCTACTTGGCAGCATCTGTGGCCACATCTCCTGGAGCATAACGGGACAGCTTGTTGAATTCCTCCACATACTCTGCCACTGAACGGCCTCCCTGGCGTAAGTTGCGAAACTCCCTCTTCTTGAGACTCATAGCTCCAGCTGAAACATGAGCAGTGCGGAACGCCTGCTGGAACTGGTCCCAAGTCACATTCGCCATGGGGTATGTGGTGGTGTAATTATCCCACCATGCGGCTGCAGGTCCATCTAGCTGGTGCGAGGCAAATCTCACTTTCTCCTCATCAGTGCATCCAGCGGTTGCTAGCTTCCTTCCCATATTGCGGAGCCAGTCATCTGCAACAATCGGCTCTGGGCTGCTAGAGAACAAAGGTGGGTTCAACCATAGGAAACGGGTGAGGCTGTCTCCCAAAGGTGGTGGCGGTGGTGGGGCATTGTTGTTGTTGTTCATGTTCTGCATCAAAAGATGCATCATCTGATTCTGGGTCTGAAGCAACTGCTCTAAGCCGGGTGGAATTCCATTCCCTGGTCCACTAGCAGAAGGGGCACGTCTTGGTGGCATCTGTCGGGTTAGAATAGATGAGGTTATAGGGAGAAAATAGGCCTAAGGGGGATAACACTACCCATATGCAACATGACAACAAGAATTTTCAATCAATCACTCATTCAAATCAAGATTCACACAATTAACTAAGATAGGCCATGTCACAAGAGTCGACATGGTAACTCTAAGAAAACTCTCAGATCGAAACTCTAAACGTTTAACTAAAAGAAAAAGAAAAAAAAATCTATAATGGTGGTCTATGACTAGTTTGAGTCGGAAGAAGAATCGATCATCAAGACATCATTTGCATTTTCCTCTTCCTCTGACTGGTAATCCTCATCTTGGCTGACGAGGCATCCATCGGAGTGATCCTCCTGAATGTTTTCTCCTTGGTCAAGTTGTTCTTCTGCTTCCTCCAGCATGAGCTTCAACTCTTCATTCCTTTCTTGTAGTGTGTCGATTTGCTCCTCATACACTTCACGAACTCTCTTAGCTTCCTCCTCCAAACCCTCAATAAAGTCCATGAAATGAAGCATTTCTTCCTCCACACGTTGAACATATTCCCCCAAGTCTTGAATGTGGGATGCCATTGATGTATCCTCAACAGTGCGTACTAATTCTCCAGTATGATCTTGGCGTCCATACATCTCGAAGCGGGTTCCTTGAAGATCTGCGTGGTACTCCTGTCGAATGCGTCCTAAGGTCATCAATGCGGCACGACTTCTTCCCACGCTCCAGTTTGGTGCTTTCACCGAGAAGTTAATTGGCTTGATTTTCCTTCCAAAGGTGCGTCCTGGAATGTGAACTTGGACCTTCCAGCTCTTTGCTCCTGGTCCTGTAGTCATGAGTGTCCCGGTGAAACTAGGCAAGGCGATCTTCAAAAACTTCACGATCTCCATCAGGCTTTGTCCAAAAGGTGTGGTCTCATCAGGCTGAGCGAACTTGGTGATCGGCATCTATATTTGTAAGGAGAGAAGAGATTAGAAGTGAATAGGAAAGAGTATGAGAATCATTAGAACTGTAGAGGGTTTTTAAAATAAAGTTTTCATCCTATGGCTTTTCCATTCCTAAGGTCACGTCCTACAGTCAACATGTGCTCTGATACCATATTGTAGCGACCAGATCCGAAGGGACCAAGTCTCTGTGCTTAATGTGCTAGTCCCTGGATCAGTTTGCTAGCACACACAGTACTCGATGAAATAACAGAAGTAAAACATGTCTTTATTACATCGAATGAAGTAAATATTACAATAATAACATGGCTTAAGGCCATCTAATCAAATACTTGCGGAAGCTATAATAGTAGTAGTAGCGAGTCCATCCGACTCCACGGCAAAAGTTGAGTATAAGACAGCGACCTATTCGCACCTTACTCCTCGTCGGAACAATCTGCAACATGAATAAGTTACAGCCCCAAAAGGGGTCAGTACTTTGATCGTACGGCAAGCCATATCACAGAAAGAAGTAAAAGCCCTATAATACATGCAATTTGGCTGGTGGAGCTTCTACATTTATTTTTGCAAAAAGCTAATTTTTCCCTATAGAATAATAATAGCTAGGTTCTACAATAGCATACGATTGAGATGGGAAACCCCACTCAATCTATCCCAAAGTGATTAACCCAATAAATTAATTAAACATGATGAGACAAATCAATATTTCCACAACTAGTTGCTCAAATTGTCCATAACCGGGGACACGGCTAATCGATTAGTTTTACACTCTGCAGAGGTTTGTGCACTTTTCCCCACAAGACTCGATCGCCTCCTTTGTAGTTCGTCACACTGCACGATGTATGACAACTGGAAGATCGAGACATGGTCTTTCAGAAGAGTTTCCCTTACTCCGGTAGCACCCATCCCACCTATTCACATCTACTTTCGTAGCGCTACCTAGTAAGAGTCCCTACAACTGATCAACCAAGCCAGAGCCCATAGTAGCTTGTGGCTGCACACGTAAGCTTCTAGGTATGTCAATACAATCAGTCCCTTTGAGCCTGGGTGGCTTTCCGCAGTCATCACTGGCCTCCCCAGGATGCTCGCAACCATCCCACCCAGGTAGTTCATTAACTTTATCTTGGTCCTAATTTCTACATTATCACTCATACCTCATAATGATTCACTTCCCAATCCACGTCTACTTAGCATAGCAATATTCTAACATACGATGGTGACAATGATGTAAGGATCAGACCTACCTCAATGAACTACTGGGTGTAATAGCATAGCATAACCTATCATGCAATCTAAAGAAGAAGAACTAATGCATTGAAAACATAGGTAATAGGGAGTATGGTCAAAGATATGACTTGCCTTGCTGTTGATTGCAGAACCCTAAAGATTGGTGGTACTCTGCTTCGCACTCCGGACAATCTATCGTGAGCAAACAAAGATACACACAATCAATACACAACCAAAAGCAAAACAATGTTCGAGAACTCCAAAATAAAATCCGAATAAAAGATTTTTCAAAACAGATCAAGATTGATTTTTAAAAGTGGGTTGCAAAGTGTCTAAAATATAGGGTTTAGCTAGGGTTTTAGTTTGCAAAAAGAATTAATCAAATCCGAGTTGTAAAACAAAAGTTACGATCAACTAAAGTTGAAAATAGAATCTGATCAGATCTGAATATTTTCGAAAATAACAAAACAAACTTTATGGTTGAACTGAAAAGAGGGCTTCGAAAGAAAACCATGGGCTTTGGAATCACGCAAAACGGATCTACGAGTAAAAAGTTATTACAAAAACAGTTTTGCATAGGATCTAGGAAATTTTTTGATCGAACGGAAAAAAATAATTTTCTCAAAACTTGGATCTACAGTACACAATATTTAGAGGGTTTCAAAACAACGATTTGGCCGCTTGTTTCATCTAAAACGGAGCAACAGATAAAAAGTTACGGCGTTTTTACTAACCGCGACGTGTAGATTAGACGCGACGAAGATGACAACTCCGGCGATCTTCGGCGTCAACGAGGACGTCTAGGGTGTAGGGCTTGATTAGAAGATCACAACGGTGGTGGTGATGATCTCCAACGTCGTCCGTACGGGCGTGGCAACGCGGTGAACCGAGCGCGCTCCGATGAACTCCCGCGGTACGCGTACAATTTGGGGATCAATCTTGCGCAAGAAAAGAAGAGGGAAAAAGATGTCAATTAGAAGCACAACGAAGAGAAGAGTCGGTCTGCAGAATTTGGGGTCAAGGGGAGGCTCACCGGTGACGAAATTCGTCCAACACTAGAGCTCCGTTGGACCTAGATCTACCTCGAAATTAGCTCGATTTGGAACGGTGTGCTGCGAAATTTTTGTGGGGAATCGGTGGAGGGGGTCATGAGGTATTTAAGGGACAAGATTTCGTGGGCAGGGGGCAATCGGAGTGGAGTCCCAAACGAAGACGGTCGCCGGCGTTGCGCGTTACAGAGTCCGTTGCTGACTCTGCGTTCGCGTTGGAGAAGAAACCAGCACAGGCACGCACGTGCCTGGCTGGCTTCGGCCGCTGGCCGCTCGGCCGCTGGCCGCTCGGCCGCTCGGCCTGGTTCGGCCGCTGGTGGCCTGGCTGGCCGGCCCGTTCGGTTTTTTTTTCTTTTTTTCGCGAATTTCTTTTTTTAAAAAAAATATAGGGGTATTTTTAAGATAATAAAAATAGCCCCGAAAAAATAACATCTTATTTTTTTAAAATAAAAAAAAACGTAAAACGTAAGTACGTTTATATAAATGTATACGTACTTTTCTTTAAACTTCAAAGAGTTTTATAAAATAAAACACAAGTCGGAAAAATACGAAATAAATTTCTAAAATCTTAGAAAAACATAAATAATATTTTCAATAAGTTATTTATACAAAATAAAATACTAAAGAAAAACTTTATTCAATAAATTCAAATAAACTTCTCAAATAAGATCCAAAATGCACAAAAAAAATGATATGCATATGCTCTCTAGTAACTCATCCAAAAAATAAATTTGGGATGTTACAAAACCTACCCCCCTTAAGGTGAATCTCGCCCTCGAGATTCGGGTTGGTCAGCAAAAAGGTGTGGGGGATCCTGCTTGAGATCCTCTTCTCGCTCCCAAGTAGCTTCTTCCTCGGTGTGGTGACTCCACTGAACTTTGCAAAATTTAATAACCTTGGTACGAGTGACTCTGTCTGCCGTATCGAGAATCTTCACAGGCTTCTCCTCATATGTCAAATCACCCTCCAGCTGAATTGCCTCCAATGGCACGGTGTCTCTCAGCGGAATATTTGCCATCTCTGCATAACACTTCTTCAACTGGGACACATGAAACACATCGTGAACTCCAGACAAACCTTCGGGCAATTCTAACTTGTAAGCAACCTCTCCTTTGCGTTCCAAGACTTTATATGGCCCCACAAATCGTGGTGCTAACTTTCCTTTAACTCCAAATCTCTTAATGCCACGAAGCGGAGACACTCGAAGGTATGCTCTATCTCCCACTTCATACGTTACTTTCTTTTGTTTAGCATCGGCATAACTTTTCTGTCTTGACTGAGCTATCTTCAGCCTATCACGGATTAACTTGACCTTCTCTTCTGAATCCTTGATCAAATCTGGTCTGAATAGCTTGCGGTCTCCAACTTCATCCCACATTAACGGTGTTCTACACCTTCTTCCATACAACGCTTCAAACGGGGCCATCTTTAAACTGGCTTGATAACTGTTGTTGTACGAGAACTCCGCATAAGGCAAATTATCATCCCAACTGGATCCATAATCCAATGCACAAGCTCTCAACATGTCCTCCAGAATTTGATTCACTCTCTCAGTCTGACCATCTGTCTGGGGATGAAAAGCTGTGCTAAACTCCAGCCTAGTTCCCAAGGTTTCATGTAACTGATGCCAAAACTTTGAGGTAAACTGCGTGCCTCTATCTGATACAATCTTCTTCGGAACTCCATGCAGACATACGATCCTGGTCATGTATATCTTAGCCAACTTAGCACTAGTATAGGTGGTTTTCACCGGGATGAAGTGAGCCACTTTGGTCAAACGGTCAACCACTACCCAAATAGAGTCATAACCTGACCGTGTCCTGGGTAATCCTATGATAAAATCCATACCAAGTTTGTCCCATTTCCAATCAGGTATCGGCAAAGGTTGAAGTAATCCGGCCGGTTTCTGATGCTCCGCCTTCACTCTCTGACATACATCACATATAGCCACATACTCAGCAATATCCTTTTTCAACCCTGTCCACCAAAAACTTTCCTTCAAGTCCAAATAAATCTTGGTGTTTCCCGGGTGTATTGAGTAAGGAGAATCATGAGCTTCCTGGAGAATCAACTTCCTGATCTCCGGGTCATTGGGCACGTAAATACGCTTCTCAAACCATAATGTTCCGTACTCATCTTCATGAAATCCTTCTGCTTTTCCTTTCTCCATTTTCTCCTTGATCTCTGCAATACCCTTGTCCAACTTCTGAGCTTCTCGGATCTTTCCCAATAACGTGGACTGAATTTCTAGTGTGGCGACATATCCTCGTGGAACAATCTACATACGAAGATCCCTGAGATCGTCACACAACTCCTGAGGTAAACTTCCTGCTATAAGGGTATTGACATAACTTTTCCGACTCAGGGCATCTGCCACTACATTGGCCTTTCCTGGGTGGTAATGCAATCTCATATCATAATCCTTGATAAGCTCCAACCACCTCCTCTGCCTGAGGTTCAACTCCTTTTGCGTAAAAATATACTTTAAACTCTTATGATCCGTGTATACGTCACACTTGTTCCCAATAAGAAAATGCCTCCAAGTCTTGAGTGCGTGTACTACGGCTGCTAATTCCAAATCATGTGTGGCATAGTTCAACTCATGAGGTCGAAGCTGACGCGAGGTGTAACATACAACCTTTCCATCTTGCATGAGAACGCCTCCGAGTCCTTGCCGCGAGGCATCACAATACACTTGAAAATCCTTGCGCACATCGGGCAAAATCAGCACTAGGGCTGTAACCAAACGCCTCTTCAATTCCTGAAAACTGGCTTCACATTCCTCCGTCCAGACGAACTTGGTGTCCTTCTTCAACAATTCCGTCATAGGTTTGGCAATCTTGGAGAAACTCTCGATGAATCTCCTGTAATAACCCGCAAGTCCAAGAAAACTACGGATTTCACCAACGGATGTGGGCGCCTGCCATTCTGTGACTGCTTCAACCTTGGATGGGTCCACTGCGATTCCTTCGCCTGACACAACATGTCCAAGAAATCCCACTTCCTTCAACCAAAACTCACACTTACTAAACTTGGCATAAAGTTGATGTTCCCTAAGTTTCTCCAAGACTAAGCGTAGGTGTTCTTCATGCTCCTCTTCATTAATGGAATAAATCAAAATATCATCAATGAACACCACAACAAATTTGTCCAAAAACTCCATGAAGACCTTGTTCATCATGTTCATAAAGTATGCAGGGGCATTGGTTAGACCGAAAGACATGACTGTGTACTCATAGAGTCCATATCTCGTGGTGAAAGCGGTCTTGGGTATATCCTTCTCACGGATCTTCAACTGGTGATATCCCGATCGGAGATCGATCTTGGAAAACACACTAGCTCCTTCCAACTGGTCAAACAAATCATTGATCATCGGTAGTGGATACTTGTTCTTGATAGTCACCTCGTTCAACGAGCGATAATCCACGACCATCCTTAGAGATCCATCCTTCTTCTCTACTAAAAGCACTGGGGCTCCCCAAGGTGATGAACTCGGGCGAATATACCCTTTCTCCAATAACTCTTTAATTTGCTTCTAAATTTCCTCTAAGTCATTTGCGGGCATTCTATACGGCCTTTTGGATATAGGTCCGGTGCCTGGCAATAACTCGATCAAAAACTCGATATCCCGGTCCGGTGGCATTCCGGGCAACTCCTCCGGGAATACGTCAGGGTACTCCTTGACTATCGGCACTTCCTCCAGGCTAACCCCCTTAAGAGAATATACCCGGGTCCTTCTAAACTTGTGCTTGGTCACATACTTGATCCTCTTCCCCTCGGGTGTGGTGAGAGAGATTGATCTTCCCTCATAGTCAATGTTGCCTTTATACTTCGACATCCAATCCATACCTAGGATTACATCCAAACCTTGGGACTTCAAAATTATCAGGTCTGTGGGGAAATCATGATTGCCAATGGCGAGGCTCAACTGGGGACAACCTAAACCTGCCATCATCTCGGCTCCCGGGGAACTTACTAAAATTGGTACACTAAGGGTCTTGGTAGAAAATCCATACTTATCCACAACTACCCTTGATATGAATGAATGTGATGCACCGGTGTCAAAAAGAACTAGTACTGGTCGAGAGTTTAGCAAAAACTTACCAAACACTGCATCGGGTTGTTCATAGGCTTCCTCCACGTTGACATGGTTCACTTGTCCCTTAGCAAAAGGGTTAGGCTTCTTATTTCCAGAACTCCCATTGCCATTCTTCAGCTCAGGACATTCATTGGAGTAATGCCCTTTGTTGTTGCATTTGAAACAGGTGATGTGACTTAGGTCTTTCTTCATGGGCGTAGATGGGTTGGACCGTTGCTGATTTCCATTTCCTCCATTGCCATTCCTCTGGTTTCCATGGTTATGTCCATTGCCTCCATGCTGAGAATGACCTCCATGATTATGATGGTTGTGCCCTCCAAATTTATTGGGTCCTGTTCCACCATATCCTGAGAATGGTGCGGAACGGGGCTTCTGTTGAGTGCCAGATTGATACTTGCCCTGTCCGTACTTCCTCTTGCGATTCTCCATTATCTGATGCTTGCCTTCAAGAATGATAGCCTTATCCACCATCTCCTGGTAGTTAGCAAAGGTTGCCACCGTCAACTGAACTCCAAGCTCATCATTTAGTCCCTCCAGAAATTTCTCCTACTTGGCAGCATCTGTGGCCACATCTCCTGGAGCATAACGGGACAGCTTGTTGAATTCCTCCACATACTCTGCCACTGAACGGCCTCCCTGGCGTAAGTTGCGAAACTCCCTCTTCTTGAGACTCATAGCTCCAGCTGAAACATGAGCAGTGCGGAACGCCTGCTGGAACTGGTCCCAAGTCACATTCGCCATGGGGTATGTGGTGGTGTAATTATCCCACCATGCGGCTGCAGGTCCATCTAGCTGGTGCGAGGCAAATCTCACTTTCTCCTCATCAGTGCATCCAGCGGTTGCTAGCTTCCTTCCCATATTGCGGAGCCAGTCATCTGCAACAATCGGCTCTGGGCTGCTAGAGAACAAAGGTGGGTTCAACCTTAGGAAACGGGTGAGGCTGTCTCCCAAAGGTGGTGGCGGTGGTGGGGCATTGTTGTTGTTGTTCATGTTCTGCATCAAAAGATGCATCATCTGATTCTGGGTCTGAAGCAACTGCTCTAAGCCGGGTGGAATTCCATTCCCTGGTCCACTAGCAGAAGGGGCACGTCTTGGTGGCATCTGTCGGGTTAGAATAGATGAGGTTATAGGGAGAAAATAGGCCTAAGGGGGATAACACTACCCATATGCAACATGACAACAAGAATTTTCAATCAATCACTCATTCAAATCAAGATTCACACAATTAACTAAGATAGGCCATGTCACAAGAGTCGACATGGTAACTCTAAGAAAACTCTCAGATCGAAACTCTAAACGTTTAACTAAAAGAAAAAGAAAAAAAAAATCTATAATGGTGGTCTATGACTAGTTTGAGTCGGAAGAAGAATCGATCATCAAGACATCATTTGCATTTTCCTCTTCCTCTGACTGGTAATCCTCATCTTGGCTGACGAGGCATCCATCGGAGTGATCCTCCTGAATGTTTTCTCCTTGGTCAAGTTGTTCTTCTGCTTCCTCCAGCATGAGCTTCAACTCTTCATTCCTTTCTTGTAGTGTGTCGATTTGCTCCTCATACACTTCACGAACTCTCTTAGCTTCCTCCTCCAAACCCTCAATAAAGTCCATGAAATGAAGCATTTCTTCCTCCACACGTTGAACATATTCCCCCAAGTCTTGAATGTGGGATGCCATTGATGTATCCTCAACAGTGCGTACTAATTCTCCAGTATGATCTTGGCGTCCATACATCTCGAAGCGGGTTCCTTGAAGATCTGCGTGGTACTCCTGTCGAATGCGTCCTAAGGTCATCAATGCGGCACGACTTCTTCCCACGCTCCAGTTTGGTGCTTTCACCGAGAAGTTAATTGGCTTGATTTTCCTTCCAAAGGTGCGTCCTGGAATGTGAACTTGGACCTTCCAGCTCTTTGCTCCTGGTCCTGTAGTCATGAGTGTCCCGGTGAAACTAGGCAAGGCGATCTTCAAAAACTTCACGATCTCCATCAGGCTTTGTCCAAAAGGTGTGGTCTCATCAGGCTGAGCGAACTTGGTGATCGGCATCTATATTTGTAAGGAGAGAAGAGATTAGAAGTGAATAGGAAAGAGTATGAGAATCATTAGAACTGTAGAGGGTTTTTAAAATAAAGTTTTCATCCTATGGCTTTTCCATTCCTAAGGTCACGTCCTACAGTCAACATGTGCTCTGATACCATCTTGTAGCGACCAGATCCGAAGGGACCAAGTCTCTGTGCTTAATGTGCTAGTCCCTGGATCAGTTTGCTAGCACACACAGTACTCGATGAAATAACAGAAGTAAAACATGTCTTTATTACATCGAATGAAGTAAATATTACAATAATAACATGGCTTAAGGCCATCTAATCAAATACTTGCGAAAGCTATAATAGTAGTAGTAGCGAGTCCATCCGACTCCACGGCAAAAGTTGAGTATAAGACAGCGACCTATTCGCACCTTACTCCTCGTCGGAACAATCTGCAACATGAATAAGTTACAGCCCCAAAAGGGGTCAGTACTTTGATCGTACGGCAAGCCATATCACAGAAAGAAGTAAAAGCCCTATAATACATGCAATTTGGCTGGTGGAGCTTCTACATTTATTTTTGCAAAAAGCTAATTTTTCCCTATAGAATAATAATAGCTAGGTTCTACAATAGCATACGATTGAGATGGGAAACCCCACTCAATCTATCCCAAAGTGATTAACCCAATAAATTAATTAAACATGATGAGACAAATCAATATTTCCACAACTAGTTGCTCAAATTGTCCATAACCGGGGACACGGCTAATCGATTAGTTTTACACTCTGCAGAGGTTTGTGCACTTTTCCCCACAAGACTCGATCGCCTCCTTTGTAGTTCGTCACACTGCACGATGTATGACAACTGGAAGATCGAGACATGGTCTTTCAGAAGAGTTTCCCTTACTCCGGTAGCACCCATCCCACCTATTCACATCTACTTTCGTAGCGCTACCTAGTAAGAGTCCCTACAACTGATCAACCAAGCCAGAGCCCATAGTAGCTTGTGGCTGCACACGTAAGCTTCTAGGTATGTCAATACAATCAGTCCCTTTGAGCCTGGGTGGCTTTCCGCAGTCATCACTGGCCTCCCCAGGATGCTCGCAACCATCCCACCCAAGTAGTTCATTAACTTTATCTTGGTCCTAATTACTACATTATCACTCATACCTCATAATGATTCACTTCCCAATCCACGTCTACTTAGCATAGCAATATTCTAACATACGATGGTGACAATGATGTAAGGATCAGACCTACCTCAATGAACTACTGGGTGTAATAGCATAGCATAACCTATCATGCAATCTAAAGAAGAAGAACTAATGCATTGAAAACATAGGTAATAGGGAGTATGGTCAAAGATATGACTTGCCTTGCTGTTGATTGCAGAACCCTAAAGATTGGTGGTACTCTGCTTCGCACTCCGGACAATCTATCGTGAGCAAACAAAGATACACACAATCAATACACAACCAAAAGCAAAACAATGTTCGAGAACTCCAAAATAAAATCCGAATAAAAGATTTTTCAAAACAGATCAAGATTGATTTTTAAAATTGGGTTGCAAAGTGTCTAAAATATAGGGTTTAGCTAGGGTTTTGGTTTGCAAAAAGAATTAATCAAATCTGAGTTGTAAAACAAAAGTTACGATCAACTAAAGTTGAAAATTGAATCTGATCAGATCTGAATATTTTCGAAAATAACAAAACAAACTTTATGGTTGAACTGAAAAGAGGGCTTCGAAAGAAAGCCGTGGGCTTTGGAATCACGCAAAACGGATCTACGAGTAAAAAGTTATTACAAAAACAGTTTTGCATAGGATCTAGGAAATTTGTTGATCGAACGGAAAAAAATAATTTTCTCAAAACTTGGATCTTCAGTACACAATATTTAGAGGGTTTCAAAACAACGATTTGGCCGCTTGTTTCATCTAAAACGGAGCAACGGATAAAAAGTTACGGCGTTTTTACTAACCGCGACGTGTAGATTAGACGCGACGAAGATGACAACTCCGGCGATCTTCGGCGTCAACGAGGACGTCTAGGGTGTAGGGCTTGATTAGAAGATCACAACGGTGGTGGTGATGATCTCCAACGTCGTCCGTACGGGTGTGGCAACGCGGTGAACCGAGCGCGCTCCGATGAACTCCCGCGGTACGCGTACAATTTGGGGATCAATCTTGCGCAAGAAAAGAAGAGGGAAAAAGATGTCAATTAGAAGCACAACGAAGAGCAGAGTCGGTCTGCAGAATTTGGGGTCAAGGGGAGGCTCACCGGTGACGAAATTCGTCCAACACTAAAGCTCCGTTGGACCTAGATCTACCTCGAAATTAGCTCGATTTGGAACGGTGTGCTGCGAAATTTTTGTGGGGAATCGGTGGAGGGGGTCATGAGGTATTTAAGGGACAAGATTTCGTGGGCAGGGGGCAATCGGAGTGGAGTCCCAAACGAAGACGGTCGCCGGCGTTGCGCGTTACAGAGTCCGTTGCTGACTCTGCGTTCGCGTTGGAGAAGAAACCAGCACAGGCACGCACGTGCCTGGCTGGCTTCGGCCGCTGGCCGCTCGGCCGCTCGGCCTGGTTCGGCCTGGTTCGGCCGCTCGGCCTGGTTCGGCCGCTGGTGGCCTGGCTGGCCCGGCTGGCCGGCCCGTTCGGTTTTTTTTTTTTCGCGAATTTCTTTTTTAAAAAAAAAATATAGGGGTATTTTTAAGATAATAAAAATAGCCCCGAAAAAATAACATCTTATTTTTTTAAAATAAAAAAAAAACGTAAAACGTAAGTACGTTTATATAAATGTATACGTACTTTTCTTTAAACTTCAAAGAGTTTTATAAAATAAAACACAAGTCGGAAAAATACGAAATAAATTTCTAAAATCTTAGAAAAACATAAATAATATTTTCAATAAGTTATTTATACAAAATAAAATACTAAAGAAAAACTTTATTCAATAAATTCAAATAAACTTCTCAAATAAGATCCAAAATGCACAAAAAAAATGATATGCATATGCTCTCTAGTAACTCATCCAAAAAATAAATTTGGGATGTTACAAAACCTACCCCCCTTAAGGTGAATCTCGCCCTCGAGATTCGGGTTGGTCAGCAAAAAGGTGTGGGTGATCCTGCTTGAGATCCTCTTCTCGCTCCCAAGTAGCTTCTTCCTCGGTGTGGTGACTCCACTGAACTTTGCAAAATTTAATAACCTTGGTACGAGTGACTCTGTCTGCCGTATCGAGAATCTTCACAGGCTTCTCCTCATATGTCAAATCACCCTCCAGCTGAATTGCCTCCAATGGCACGGTGTCTCTCAGCGGAATATTTGCCATCTCTGCATAACACTTCTTCAACTGGGACACATGAAACACATCGTGAACTCCAGACAAACCTTCGGGCAATTCTAACTTGTAAGCAACCTCTCCTTTGCGTTCCAAGACTTTATATGGCCCCACAAATCGTGGTGCTAACTTTCCTTTAACTCCAAATCTCTTAATGCCACGAAGCGGAGACACTCGAAGGTATGCTCTATCTCCCACTTCATACGTTACTTTCTTTTGTTTAGCATCGGCATAACTTTTCTGTCTTGACTGAGCTATCTTCAGCCTATCACGGATTAACTTGACCTTCTCTTCTGAATCCTTGATCAAATCTGGTCTGAATAGCTTGCGGTCTCCAACTTCATCCCACATTAACGGTGTTCTACACCTTCTTCCATACAACGCTTCAAACGGGGCCATCTTTAAACTGGCTTGATAACTGTTGTTGTACGAGAACTCCGCATAAGGCAAATTATCATCCCAACTGGATCCATAATCCAATGCACAAGCTCTCAACATGTCCTCCAGAATTTGATTCACTCTCTCAGTCTGACCATCTGTCTGGGGATGAAAAGCTGTGCTAAACTCCAGCCTAGTTCCCAAGGTTTCATGTAACTGATGCCAAAACTTTGAGGTAAACTGCGTGCCTCTATCTGATACAATCTTCTTCGGAACTCCATGCAGACATACGATCCTGGTCATGTATATCTTAGCCAACTTAGCACTAGTATAGGTGGTTTTCACCGGGATGAAGTGAGCCACTTTGGTCAAACGGTCAACCACTACCCAAATAGAGTCATAACCTGACCGTGTCCTGGGTAATCCTATGATAAAATCCATACCAAGTTTGTCCCATTTCCAATCAGGTATCGGCAAAGGTTGAAGTAATCCGGCCGGTTTCTGATGCTCCGCCTTCACTCTCTGACATACATCACATATAGCCACATACTCAGCAATATCCTTTTTCAACCCTGTCCACCAAAAACTTTCCTTCAAGTCCAAATAAATCTTGGTGTTTCCCGGGTGTATTGAGTAAGGAGAATCATGAGCTTCCTGGAGAATCAACTTCCTGATCTCCGGGTCATTGGGCACGTAAATACGCTTCTCAAACCATAATGTTCCGTACTCATCTTCATGAAATCCTTCTGCTTTTCCTTTCTCCATTTTCTCCTTGATCTCTGCAATACCCTTGTCCAACTTCTGAGCTTCTCGGATCTTTCCCAATAACGTGGACTGAATTTCTAGTGTGGCGACATATCCTCGTGGAACAATCTACATACGAAGATCCCTGAGATCGTCACACAACTCCTGAGGTAAACTTCCTGCTATAAGGGTATTGACATAACTTTTCCGACTCAGGGCATCTGCCACTACATTGGCCTTTCCTGGGTGGTAATGCAATCTCATATCATAATCCTTGATAAGCTCCAACCACCTCCTCTGCCTGAGGTTCAACTCCTTTTGCGTAAAAATATACTTTAAACTCTTATGATCCGTGTATACGTCACACTTGTTCCCAATAAGAAAATGCCTCCAAGTCTTGAGTGCGTGTACTACGGCTGCTAATTCCAAATCATGTGTGGCATAGTTCAACTCATGAGGTCGAAGCTGACGCGAGGTGTAACATACAACCTTTCCATCTTGCATGAGAACGCCTCCGAGTCCTTGCCGCGAGGCATCACAATACACTTGAAAATCCTTGCGCACATCGGGCAAAATCAGCACTAGGGCTGTAACCAAACGCCTCTTTAATTCCTGAAAACTGGCTTCACATTCCTCCGTCCAGACGAACTTGGTGTCCTTCTTCAACAATTCCGTCATAGGTTTGGCAATCTTGGAGAAACTCTCGATGAATCTCCTGTAATAACCCGCAAGTCCAAGAAAACTACGGATTTCACCAACGGATGTGGGCGCCTGCCATTCTGTGACTGCTTCAACCTTGGATGGGTCCACTGCGATTCCTTCGCCTGACACAACATGTCCAAGAAATCCCACTTCCTTCAACCAAAACTCACACTTACTAAACTTGGCATAAAGTTGATGTTCCCTAAGTTTCTCCAAGACTAAGCGTAGGTGTTCTTCATGCTCCTCTTCATTCTTGGAATAAATCAAAATATCATCAATGAACACCACAAAAAATTTGTCCAAAAACTCCATGAAGACCTTGTTCATCATGTTCATAAAGTATGCAGGGGCATTGGTTAGACCGAAAGACATGACTGTGTACTCATAGAGTCCATATCTCGTGGTGAAAGCGGTCTTGGGTATATCCTTCTCACGGATCTTCAACTGGTGATATCCCGATCGGAGATCGATCTTGGAAAACACACTAGCTCCTTCCAACTGGTCAAACAAATCATTGATCATCGGTAGTGGATACTTGTTCTTGATAGTCACCTCGTTCAACGAGCGATAATCCACGACCATCCTTAGAGATCCATCCTTCTTCTCTACTAAAAGCACTGGGGCTCCCCAAGGTGATGAACTCGGGCGAATATACCCTTTCTCCAATAACTCTTTAATTTGCTTCTAAATTTCCTCTAAGTCATTTGCGGGCATTCTATACGGCCTTTTGGATATAGGTCCGGTGCCTGGCAATAACTCGATCAAAAACTCGATATCCCGGTCCGGTGGCATTCCGGGCAACTCCTCCGGGAATACGTCAGGGTACTCCTTGACTATCGGCACTTCCTCCAGGCTAACCCCCTTAAGAGAATATACCCGGGTCCTTCTAAACTTGTGCTTGGTCACATACTTGATCCTCTTCCCCTCGGGTGTGGTGAGAGAGATTGATCTTCCCTCATAGTCAATGTTGCCTTTATACTTCGACATCCAATCCATACCTAGGATTACATCCAAACCTTGGGACTTCAAAATTATCAGGTCTGTGGGGAAATCATGATTGCCAATGGCGAGGCTCAACTGGGGACAACCTAAACCTGCCATCATCTCGGCTCCCGGGGAACTTACTAAAATTGGTACACTAAGGGTCTTGGTAGAAAATCCATACTTATCCACAAATACCCTTGATATGAATGAATGTGATGCACCGGTGTCAAAAAGAACTAGTACTGGTCGAGAGTTTAGCAAAAACTTACCAAACACTGCATCGGGTTGTTCATAGGCTTCCTCCACGTTGACATGGTTCACTTGTCCCTTAGCAAAAGGGTTAGGCTTCTTATTTCCAGAACTCCCATTGCCATTCTTCAGCTCAGGACATTCATTGGAGTAATGCCCTTTGTTGTTGCATTTGAAACAGGTGATGTGACTTAGGTCTTTCTTCATGGGCGTAGATGGGTTGGACCGTTGCTGATTTCCATTTCCTCCATTGCCATTCCTCTGGTTTCCATGGTTATGTCCATTGCCTCCATGCTGAGAATGACCTCCATGATTATGATGGTTGTGCCCTCCAAATTTATTGGGTCCTGTTCCACCATATCCTGAGAATGGTGCGGAACGGGGCTTCTGTTGAGTGCCAGATTGATACTTGCCCTGTCCGTACTTCCTCTTGCGATTCTCCATTATCTGATGCTTGCCTTCAAGAATGATAGCCTTATCCACCATCTCCTGGTAGTTAGCAAAGGTTGCCACCGTCAACTGAACTCCAAGCTCATCATTTAGTCCCTCCAGAAATTTCTCCTACTTGGCAGCATCTGTGGCCACATCTCCTGGAGCATAACGGGACAGCTTGTTGAATTCCTCCACATACTCTGCCACTGAACGGCCTCCCTGGCGTAAGTTGCGAAACTCCCTCTTCTTGAGACTCATAGCTCCAGCTGAAACATGAGCAGTGCGGAACGCCTGCTGGAACTGGTCCCAAGTCACATTCGCCATGGGGTATGTGGTGGTGTAATTATCCCACCATGCGGCTGCAGGTCCATCTAGCTGGTGCGAGGCAAATCTCACTTTCTCCTCATCAGTGCATCCAGCGGTTGCTAGCTTCCTTCCCATATTGCGGAGCCAGTCATCTGCAACAATCGGCTCTGGGCTGCTAGAGAACAAAGGTGGGTTCAACCTTAGGAAACGGGTGAGGCTGTCTCCCAAAGGTGGTGGCGGTGGTGGGGCATTGTTGTTGTTGTTCATGTTCTGCATCAAAAGATGCATCATCTGATTCTGGGTCTGAAGCAACTGCTCTAAGCCGGGTGGAATTCCATTCCCTGGTCCACTAGCAGAAGGGGCACATCTTGGTGGCATCTGTCGGGTTAGAATAGATGAGGTTATAGGGAGAAAATAGGCCTAAGGGGGATAACACTACCCATATGCAACATGACAACAAGAATTTTCAATCAATCACTCATTCAAATCAAGATTCACACAATTAACTAAGATAGGCCATGTCACAAGAGTCGACATGGTAACTCTAAGAAAACTCTCAGATCGAAACTCTAAACGTTTAACTAAAAGAAAAAGAAAAAAAAAATCTATAATGGTGGTCTATGACTAGTTTGAGTCGGAAGAAGAATCGATCATCAAGACATCATTTGCATTTTCCTCTTCCTCTGACTGGTAATCCTCATCTTGGCTGACGAGGCATCCATCGGAGTGATCCTCCTGAATGTTTTCTCCTTGGTCAAGTTGTTCTTCTGCTTCCTCCAGCATGAGCTTCAACTCTTCATTCCTTTCTTGTAGTGTGTCGATTTGCTCCTCATACACTTCACGAACTCTCTTAGCTTCCTCCTCCAAACCCTCAATAAAGTCCATGAAATGAAGCATTTCTTCCTCCACACGTTGAACATATTCCCCCAAGTCTTGAATGTGGGATGCCATTGATGTATCCTCAACAGTGCGTACTAATTCTCCAGTATGATCTTGGCGTCCATACATCTCGAAGCGGGTTCCTTGAAGATCTGCGTGGTACTCCTGTCGAATGCGTCCTAAGGTCATCAATGCGGCACGACTTCTTCCCACGCTCCAGTTTGGTGCTTTCACCGAGAAGTTAATTGGCTTGATTTTCCTTCCAAAGGTGCGTCCTGGAATGTGAACTTGGACCTTCCAGCTCTTTGCTCCTGGTCCTGTAGTCATGAGTGTCCCGGTGAAACTAGGCAAGGCGATCTTCAAAAACTTCACGATCTCCATCAGGCTTTGTCCAAAAGGTGTGGTCTCATCAGGCTGAGCGAACTTGGTGATCGGCATCTATATTTGTAAGGAGAGAAGAGATTAGAAGTGAATAGGAAAGAGTATGAGAATCATTAGAACTGTAGAGGGTTTTTAAAATAAAGTTTTCATCCTATGGCTTTTCCATTCCTAAGGTCACGTCCTACAGTCAACATGTGCTCTGATACCATCTTGTAGCGACCAGATCCGAAGGGACCAAGTCTCTGTGCTTAATGTGCTAGTCCCTGGATCAGTTTGCTAGCACACACAGTACTCGATGAAATAACAGAAGTAAAACATGTCTTTATTACATCGAATGAAGTAAATATTACAATAATAACATGGCTTAAGGCCATCTAATCAAATACTTGCGGAAGCTATAATAGTAGTAGTAGCGAGTCCATCCGACTCCACGGCAAAAGTTGAGTATAAGACAGCGACCTATTCGCACCTTACTCCTCGTCGGAACAATCTGCAACATGAATAAGTTACAGCCCCAAAAGGGGTCAGTACTTTGATCGTACGGCAAGCCATATCACAGAAAGAAGTAAAAGCCCTATAATACATGCAATTTGGCTGGTGGAGCTTCTACATTTATTTTTGCAAAAAGCTAATTTTTCCCTATAGAATAATAATAGCTAGGTTCTACAATAGCATACGATTGAGATGGGAAACCCCACTCAATCTATCCCAAAGTGATTAACCCAATAAATTAATTAAACATGATGAGACAAATCAATATTTCCACAACTAGTTGCTCAAATTGTCCATAACCGGGGACACGGCTAATCGATTAGTTTTACACTCTGCAGAGGTTTGTGCACTTTTCCCCACAAGACTCGATCGCCTCCTTTGTAGTTCGTCACACTGCACGATGTATGACAACTGGAAGATCGAGACATGGTCTTTCAGAAGAGTTTCCCTTACTCCGGTAGCACCCATCCCACCTATTCACATCTACTTTCGTAGCGCTACCTAGTAAGAGTCCCTACAACTGATCAACCAAGCCAGAGCCCATAGTAGCTTGTGGCTGCACACGTAAGCTTCTAGGTATGTCAATACAATCAGTCCCTTTGAGCCTGGGTGGCTTTCCGCAGTCATCACTGGCCTCCCCAGGATGCTCGCAACCATCCCACCCAGGTAGTTCATTAACTTTATCTTGGTCCTAATTTCTACATTATCACTCATACCTCATAATGATTCACTTCCCAATCCACGTCTACTTAGCATAGCAATATTCTAACATACGATGGTGACAATGATGTAAGGATCAGACCTACCTCAATGAACTACTGGGTGTAATAGCATAGCATAACCTATCATGCAATCTAAAGAAGAAGAACTAATGCATTGAAAACATAGGTAATAGGGAGTATGGTCAAAGATATGACTTGCCTTGCTGTTGATTGTAGAACCCTAAAGATTGGTGGTACTCTGCTTCGCACTCCGGACAATCTATCGTGAGCAAACAAAGATACACACAATCAATACACAACCAAAAGCAAAACAATGTTCGAGAACTCCAAAATAAAATCCGAATAAAAGATTTTTCAAAACAGATCAAGATTGATTTTTAAAAGTGGGTTGCAAAGTGTCTAAAATATAGGGTTTAGCTAGGGTTTTAGTTTGCAAAAAGAATTAATCAAATCCGAGTTGTAAAACAAAAGTTACGATCAACTAAAGTTGAAAATAGAATCTGATCAGATCTGAATATTTTCGAAAATAACAAAACAAACTTTATGGTTGAACTGAAAAGAGGGCTTCGAAAGAAAACCGTGGGCTTTGGAATCACGCAAAACGGATCTACGAGTAAAAAGTTATTACAAAAACAGTTTTGCATAGGATCTAGGAAATTTTTTGATCGAACGGAAAAAAATAATTTTCTCAAAACTTGGATCTACAGTACACAATATTTAGAGGGTTTCAAAACAACGATTTGGCCGCTTGTTTCATCTAAAACGGAGCAACAGATAAAAAGTTACGGCGTTTTTACTAACCGCGACGTGTAGATTAGACGCGACGAAGATGACAACTCCGGCGATCTTCGGCGTCAACGAGGACGTCTAGGGTGTAGGGCTTGATTAGAAGATCACAACGGTGGTGGTGATGATCTCCAACGTCGTCCGTACGGGCGTGGCAACGCGGTGAACCGAGCGCGCTCCGATGAACTCCCGCGGTACGCGTACAATTTGGGGATCAATCTTGCGCAAGAAAAGAAGAGGGAAAAAGATGTCAATTAGAAGCACAACGAAGAGAAGAGTCGGTCTGCAGAATTTGGGGTCAAGGGGAGGCTCACCGGTGACGAAATTCGTCCAACACTAGAGCTCCGTTGGACCTAGATCTACCTCGAAATTAGCTCGATTTGGAACGGTGTGCTGCGAAATTTTTGTGGGGAATCGGTGGAGGGGGTCATGAGGTATTTAAGGGACAAGATTTCGTGGGCAGGGGGCAACCGGAGTGGAGTCCCAAACGAAGACGGTCGCCGGCGTTGCGCGTTACAGAGTCCGTTGCTGACTCTGCGTTCGCGTTGGAGAAGAAACCAGCACAGGCACGCACGTGCCTGGCTGGCTTCGGCCGCTGGCCGCTCGGCCGCTCGGCCTGGTTCGGCCGCTGGTGGCCTGGCTGGCCGGCCCGTTCGGTTTTTTTTTCTTTTTTTCGCGAATTTCTTTTTTTTAAAAAAATATAGGGGTATTTTTAAGATAATAAAAATAGCCCCGAAAAAATAACATCTTATTTTTTTAAAATAAAAAAAAACGTAAAACGTAAGTACGTTTATATAAATGTATACGTACTTTTCTTTAAACTTCAAAGAGTTTTATAAAATAAAACACAAGTCGGAAAAATACGAAATAAATTTCTAAAATCTTAGAAAAACATAAATAATATTTTCAATAAGTTATTTATACAAAATAAAATACTAAAGAAAAACTTTATTCAATAAATTCAAATAAACTTCTCAAATAAGATCCAAAATGCACAAAAAAAATGATATGCATATGCTCTCTAGTAACTCATTCAAAAAATAAATTTGGGATGTTACAAAACCTACCCCCCTTAAGGTGAATCTCGCCCTCGAGATTCGGGTTGGTCAGCAAAAAGGTGTGGGGGATCCTGCTTGAGATCCTCTTCTCGCTCCCAAGTAGCTTCTTCCTCGGTGTGGTGACTCCACTGAACTTTGCAAAATTTAATAACCTTGGTACGAGTGACTCTGTCTGCCGTATCGAGAATCTTCACAGGCTTCTCCTCATATGTCAAATCACCCTCCAGCTGAATTGCCTCCAATGGCACGGTGTCTCTCAGCGGAATATTTGCCATCTCTGCATAACACTTCTTCAACTGGGACACATGAAACACATCGTGAACTCCAGACAAACCTTCGGGCAATTCTAACTTGTAAGCAACCTCTCCTTTGCGTTCCAAGACTTTATATGGCCCCACAAATCGTGGTGCTAACTTTCCTTTAACTCCAAATCTCTTAATGCCACGAAGCGGAGACACTCGAAGGTATGCTCTATCTCCCACTTCATACGTTACTTTCTTTTGTTTAGCATCGGCATAACTTTTCTGTCTTGACTGAGCTATCTTCAGCCTATCACGGATTAACTTGACCTTCTCTTCTGAATCCTTGATCAAATCTGGTCTGAATAGCTTGCGGTCTCCAACTTCATCCCACATTAACGGTGTTCTACACCTTCTTCCATACAACGCTTCAAACGGGGCCATCTTTAAACTGGCTTGATAACTGTTGTTGTACGAGAACTCCGCATAAGGCAAATTATCATCCCAACTGGATCCATAATCCAATGCACAAGCTCTCAACATGTCCTCCAGAATTTGATTCACTCTCTCAGTCTGACCATCTGTCTGGGGATGAAAAGCTGTGCTAAACTCCAGCCTAGTTCCCAAGGTTTCATGTAACTGATGCCAAAACTTTGAGGTAAACTGCGTGCCTCTATCTGATACAATCTTCTTCGGAACTCCATGCAGACATACGATCCTGGTCATGTATATCTTAGCCAACTTAGCACTAGTATAGGTGGTTTTCACCGGGATGAAGTGAGCCACTTTGGTCAAACGGTCAACCACTACCCAAATAGAGTCATAACCTGACCGTGTCCTGGGTAATCCTATGATAAAATCCATACCAAGTTTGTCCCATTTCCAATCAAGTATCGGCAAAGGTTGAAGTAATCCGGCCGGTTTATGATGCTCCGCCTTCACTCTCTGACATACATCACATATAGCCACATACTCAGCAATATCCTTTTTCAACCCTGTCCACCAAAAACTTTCCTTCAAGTCCAAATAAATCTTGGTGTTTCCCGGGTGTATTGAGTAAGGAGAATCATGAGCTTCCTGGAGAATCAACTTCCTGATCTCCGGGTCATTGGGCACGTAAATACGCTTCTCAAACCATAATGTTCCGTACTCATCTTCATGAAATCCTTCTGCTTTTCCTTTCTCCATTTTCTCCTTGATCTCTGCAATACCCTTGTCCAACTTCTGAGCTTCTCGGATCTTTCCCAATAACGTGGACTGAATTTCTAGTGTGGCGACATATCCTCGTGGAACAATCTACATACGAAGATCCCTGAGATCGTCACACAACTCCTGAGGTAAACTTCCTGCTATAAGGGTATTGACATAACTTTTCCGACTCAGGGCATCTGCCACTACATTGGCCTTTCCTGGGTGGTAATGCAATCTCATATCATAATCCTTGATAAGCTCCAACCACCTCCTCTGCCTGAGGTTCAACTCCTTTTGCGTAAAAATATACTTTAAACTCTTATGATCCGTGTATACGTCACACTTGTTCCCAATAATAAAATGCCTCCAAGTCTTGAGTGCGTGTACTACGGCTGCTAATTCCAAATCATGTGTGGCATAGTTCAACTCATGAGGTCGAAGCTCGATTTGAAACGGTGTGCTGCGAAATTTTTGTGGGGAATCGGTGGAGGGGGTCATGAGGTATTTAAGGGACAAGATTTCGTGGGCAGGGGGCAATCGGAGTGGAGTCCCAAACGAAGACGGTCGCCGGCGTTGCGCGTTACACAGTCCGTCGCTGACTCTGCGTTCGCGTTGGAGAAGAAACCAGCACAGGCACGCACGTGCCTGGCTGGCTTCGGCCGCTCGGCCTGGTTCGGCCGCTGGTGGCCTGGCTGGCCCGGCTGGCCGGCCCGTTCGGTTTTTTTTTTTTCGCGAATTTCTTTTTTTTAAAAAAAATATAGGGGTATTTTTAAGATAATAAAAATAGCCCCGAAAAAATAACATCTTATTTTTTTAAAATAAAAAAAAAACGTAAAACGTAAGTACGTTTATATAAATGTATACATATTTTTCTTTAAACTTCAAAGAGTTTTATAAAATAAAACACAAGTCGGAAAAATACGAAATAAATTTCTAAAATCTTAGAAAAACATAAATAATATTTTCAATAAGTTATTTATACAAAATAAAATACTAAAGAAAAACTTTATTCAATAAATTCAAATAAACTTCTCAAATAAGATCCAAAATGCACAAAAAAAATGATATGCATATGCTCTCTAGTAACTCATCCAAAAAATAAATTTGGGATGTTACAAAACCTACCCCCCTTAAGGTGAATCTCGCCCTCGAGATTCGGGTTGGTCAGCAAAAAGGTGTGGGTGATCCTGCTTGAGATCCTCTTCTCGCTCCCAAGTAGCTTCTTCCTCGGTGTGGTGACTCCACTGAACTTTGCAAAATTTAATAACCTTGGTACGAGTGACTCTGTCTGCCGTATCGAGAATCTTCACAGGCTTCTCCTCATATGTCAAATCACCCTCCAGCTGAATTGCCTCCAATGGCACGGTGTCTCTCAGCGGAATATTTGCCATCTTTGCATAACACTTCTTCAACTGGGACACATGAAACACATCGTGAACTCCAGACAAACCTTCGGGCAATTCTAACTTGTAAGCAACCTCTCCTTTGCGTTCCAAGACTTTATATGGCCCCACAAATCGTGGTGCTAACTTTCCTTTAACTCCAAATCTCTTTTGAGCCCTTCCTTTATTTGCAGCATAGTTAGCATTGCGGTGCCTTCATAATCCTGTCAATTTCCCAACTGTGATTTGTTTACCTCGCTAGCACTTTTATCGTCTTTTGGGAGAGAGACATCACTAGTGAAAATCACGGGACCTCGGTCCATCTTCACATTATTGTTTACACCTTCAATTTACTTTCAGTCTTTCCTTTCAGTTGCCACTATTATTATCTCTTGCGTTAATTCTTTGTAAACAGCAAGGCCAGAGGAATTGACAACTCCTTTGTACTCGTTGGGAGCAAAGTTATCTGTATCTGTGTGCAGGTCCACGTCAAGCGCCGTGAAACCTTCTTGTATCTCTTGGAGTCCTACTTGTTCGATAACCTTGGTATCTTCACCGAGGGAAATTTGATGCTACGCTACATCTCACCTTCCACTTGGGGTAACAACCGAGGAGTGTGAGATTCTCACCGTATCAAGCCAATTTCTGGCGCCATTGCCGGGGACTCCAGTCTACAAGATAGGGGAGTTGCACACTATCTTTTATCTTTGCTTGTTAGTCTTGTTAGTTTACCTTGCAGTTTTTACTTTTGTGTCCCTTATCAAAAATAAAAAAAATACCTGTTACCTTGTCAGTAGTTACCACTATGGCTGGTCCTTTTGCCTTTGTTGAGGCAGAAGTACTTACCTTTACTCAAAGAGGTGGTGAAAGTTTGAAAGATGGTTTGTATAGAATTAATGATTCTCAAAAAAGAGCCACCAAGAAGCAATCCACTACTATCTTGCTTAGAAATTTTTATGTTGGGATCACTTCTCGGGATAGGTTTCTTTTAGACACTGCTATCAATGGGAACTTCATAGAGGCCCCAGTTTGGGAAGCCCTTAATGTTATTGAAAATCTTGTTGGAAGTCTCCCAGTTGTTAGTATTAAGGAGGACATTACTTTAGCTCACATTATGAGAAAACTTTAAAAAATAGAGGTAGAGATGCCAAGTATCGGTAGGGTGAATGAGTTGGATCGTAAGATTCAAGGGAATTTGAATAGGCTAGATAACTCCATGCAGAAAATTGTCAAAACTTTGGAGACTATCAAATCCCTTGATGAGAAGTATTCTAGGATAGAAAAGATTGAGGAAGTTATTGAAACTCTAGGAACTACCTTTTCCTAATCAAAACCAAAAAGGATGAAACTCCGAAAAAGAAGGAACCTAAGTTTTTTACGTCCCCAAGGTTCCTCGAGCTAAAGCAAACACACCCATTGCCAAGAGAGTTGAAACGGTGAAAACTTTGGAGGAGACACCTATATTTAACTTTAATGAAACTCCAATTGATTTCCCTCCTTATGATTTTATTCCAAGAAGCATTTTCATTCGTCCTTTATTTGAGAAACCTATTAAGACTAGTTGTACTATTGAAGAGATTTTTTATGATTGTGATGATGGTTCAATGGATACAACTTGATCTTCTGCTTTAAGCCTAGCTAATGGCTCTAAAGAAGCGCTTTCGGGAGGCAGCCCGCAACGAATTTAGGTTTTTCTTTTTGCTTCTCTTCTGTTTTTAGTGGTCTTGATGATTGTTACTAATGTAGCAACATCATTGTATCTTTAATTTTCAAGCTTTGTGCCTTTTATAGCATCATACGACAAGGGAAGTGAAAGTTGTGACATGCTGTCCAGAAAACAGATTCTGTCCTCGTGACTAGAAAAATCATGGAAAAATCCCAGTTCATCTTTTTGAGATGAATTTTTTACACAGCATGATCTATAAAATTACGAAACTTTCGTATGTTCTGAGTTATTTTATTTGAGTTGCAGAAGTACCCCTAAAAAATTATTTTCTACCTGCTGTTCTGTTTTTCACAGATTCTGTCCCGTTTTGTCTCTCTTTACATTTGCAAACCTTAAGCTTGCTTTTTATTTGCAAAAACTTTTTGGAAATTTTTAGAAACAGTATCTCTTCAAAGGTATCTTTATTTCCAGTAGAGAAAAAAATTATTTTAGTAGGTACTAACCTCTCTAATCAGTCTACAATGAGTTATGTATGAAGGGAGTTTTCAAGTGCACGATGGAAGATGACGAAAGAAGATCTTGGAGTGTCAAACGCTCAAGCTTGGGGATGCCCATGTGCACCCCCAATAAATATTCAAGGAGACTCAAGCGTCTAAGCTTGGGGATGCCCCCGTGCATCCCCTTCTTCATCAACAATTATCAGTTCATCTCTCGTTGCACTATATTTTTATCACTTCATGCGTTGTGTGCTATACTTGGAGCGTCTCGCTCTTTACTTTTCTAGGTTTGTTTTTTCTTTGTTTTCTGTAGTAACAAGTTAGACCCCAGCTTACTCTTTTTGCGTGGGAGAATTACACGCTCCGCTTGAACTAGAACTCCTCATAGGATTTGCATGCTTATTCTTTTAGTTGTGAGTTGTTCTTTTTCTTTTCTTAGCTGCTGCTCTGTTTAGTTGTAGTGCTTTAGTTTTTCTAGAGCTTTTATTTTGTTTTAGGTTGAAGTTTCTATATGTTGCATGTTTTATCTTGTTAGAGAGTTTGCCTGTTGCACTGAGTTTTGTGTCTTGACTAGAAGTAGGTAGTTGAAGTTGCTATTCTCTTTGTAGTAGTAACTTGCAATAGTTTTGAGGTATTTACTAGAGTAATGTTTGAACTTTTGGTGTCAAGAGCTCGAGCCTATTAGTGATATATGTCGTATTTTGGGAAATCCGTGTGTTTTTCGAAAATAAAAAACCCGTGTTGAGAACTCTAGCTACTAGATGGATCAATAACCTCTAGAGGGTTCGAATATTAGAGAACACTCACGTACCATGAGTCGAGGATGCGCAAGGATAACCAAACCCCCATACAATCCTCCTCGGGGTGCTTGTCTCTTTGTGAACCTCCTGATTAGATTGAGAGTTACCGATAATAAGTGCATGAGTTCTTCGGACTAATGTGATATTCGAAAGTTTACACTTCGACCCACCTATACTTTTGCTAGCCTCTTCGGTACCGTGCATTGCCCTTTCTCACCTTGAGAGTTGGCGCATACTTCGCCGGTGCATCCAAACCCTTGGCACGATACGCTCTGTCATCATAAGCCTCCTTATATCTTTCCTCAAAACAGCCACCATACCTACCTACGAGGCATTTCCATAGCCTTTCCGAGATACATTGCCATGCAACATCCACCTTATCACGACTTGATCTTCATGTCATACATGTTACCTGCTTGATCGATGATCCGCATCCTAGTTGGGCCTTGCCCTAATCATTGCTACATGACGCGCTAGTATCATTGCATATCCTGCTATCCTGGCAGAAGCATACATTTGCATCATGATAGTTATATCTTCTTTATGTGAGTACCTTTGTAAAGTGTGAAAGATCTTCTATATTCTTGTAAAATATATAGTGTTGCCCCTAAAGTGAGGAAAAGATCCCAAAGAGGACAAAATCAAAAGATCCCAAAGAGGACAAATGAGAGAAATAGAAACAGCCATTGAGGCCACCCAAAAATACAAAAAAAGAGAAAAAAGAGAAAAATAAAAATAAAAATAGAGAAGGGGGCACGCTACTATTCTTTTTGAGAGATCCACACTAGTACTTCATCCTCTACCCCTTGTACTCCATAGATATCATCATCATTCATATAGCTATGTGGGGACCTTTATATTATAAAACTTGGCTTGTATATTCCAATGATGAGCCTCCTCAAACGAGCTCTAGGTCTTCTTGAGCAAGAAAGTTAGATGCACCCCCACTAGTTCCCTTGGAGAGCTTTTAGCTCACATGTGCATCCGTTGCATGGCAATCCCTACTCCTCACATCATATCTATCATATGGCCTTATCTCGCCTATGATTGTCCTCATTGATGTGAGCCTTTCACACCTTTTTTTCTTCCTTCTCCACCTCCTTTCTGTTTCGCCTTTTAGGTGTCAACTTTCTTGCTCACGCTCATCCATTGCATGAGTGCTCAAAATATCAAAAGGGAGTGGATCAGTTTGACTTGTACCTGGCTAGTGGTCTGGGGACGATTCAAGATAAGAATCCAAAGGAGACTAAGTGTGAAACTTTAGTAGATAGTTGTTCTCAACAACCTTTTTCTCTCTTTTTTCCAGTCCCCTGCTTGCACTCAAACACCATCTGGAGACATTCGAGTCATGGATAGCGAGAGCTCTTGCACCTTTTGTTCTTTTGTTGCTTGTGTCAATGCTAATATAGACTCTTGCTTGTTAAGACTTGAATTGAATTGCATGCTTTGATTGCTTTACTTAAAAGTCCTTATATGGTTGTGTGGCATGTCACCACAGAAATTATGCTTGTTATCATTTACCTACTCGAGGACGAGCAGGAATTAAGCTTGGGGATGTTGATGGCTTCTCGCCCCTTCGTTGGTTTCCCCAAGTGTAAGGTTGAGATGTAGTGCAGCAGCAGTTTTCCCTCGGTGAAGATACCAAGGTTTTTCTCCAGCAGGACTCCAGAGATGATAAGTAGGTGTCAGCGGCGCAACTGATGCGGACCTGCACACAGACACAGATAACTTTGTTCCCAACGAAGTTCAGAGAGGTTGTCAATCTCTCCGGTCTTGTTGTTTACAAAGGATAAAACGCAAGGGATAATGATAGCAAATAAAAGCGGTAAAGTAAATGTAACGTGGAAACAGTGATAAGGATATGGACAGGGATACGTGATGTTCGCTAGTGATGTCTCTCTCCCAAAAGACGATAAAATTGCTATGCGAGGTAAAAAAATTACAGAAAGGAAATTGACAGGATTATGAACGCACCGCAATGCTAACTATGCTACAAAAGAAAGGAAGAGGTTCAAAAGCACGGGCAGTACGCCAAAGTAAGTAGACCGAAATCCATCTGCATCTACTACTAATCATCCACCTTGAGATATCTATCCAGAACATCTCGCTGGTATTAAGTTGCGAGCCCCACCCAAAGTGTAAACCCAAAGCAACAGACATATGCATTAAAAAGAACTCTGCGTAAAGTAAACAATCCTTGTAACCGTGGGTACAAGCACCGTTGTTTTCCCCCTTGTGGCAACAACACATCCCCTAGACTCATGTTTATGTCACTCAAGCATGTCATCGGGGAGGCATGAACCCACAATCTAGCACAATGCTCCCTCTTGGAGTCACTACCTACTACTTGGCCAAAGCAATAAACAGCAACGGAGAACATGCAAGAATGACTTAGGAACAAAAATATAAAAGATAGAAACCAAATATATTACTCTATCACAATCTGAACATAATCTCATAATCCATCAGATCCGATCAAACTTAACATAGCAATAGCAGAAATATTACAAAGGTGCCTCGACCATGTAGGGCAGCTCACGAGGTATAAACAATGAAGATCAAAGAGGGGAGGAGAACATCACATACCTACTGACCACGGACCCATGGTCCAAGGAAGACTACTCACGGGACATCCGGGGAGCATCCATGGTGGAGAGGAGACTCCCGGAGGTCAATCCTCCCTCCGGCAGGGTGCCGGGAAGAGGTCTTCTGGTGCTCCCGATCTTGGAAGCGCGGCGGCGGCGGAACAGAGGCGAGTTCGCGGAATAGGGTTCTGCTTCTGGAGTTTTCCCGTGACGGGGGATAAATAGGCGAAAGGGGGCAGCCAGAGGTGGGCCAGGGGCCCCAGGCACGCCCCTGGCGCGGCCAGGGGTGGGGCCGCGGCGGGTGGCCGCCTGGGCCCCCCTTGGCTCCCCTCTGGCCCCTCCCGGGCTCTTCTGGAAGCTTCATGTACGCTGATTTTTTCTGTATTTTTCTCGGGATTTTTTCTGGCATTTTTTATATGGGGGAAAACTGAAATAGAAAAATAGCAGAAAACAGGAACTGGCACTGGGGTGCACTGAGTTAATAGGTTAGTCAAAATATGATCAAAAATGTATGAAAGTGTATCTAGATCATAGCAATATCACACAAAACATGCATGGAGCAAGCAGAAATTATAGATACGTTTTGGACGTATCAGATGTTGATACGTCCCAAACGTATCTGTAATTTCTCCTTGCTCCATGCATGTTTTGTGTGACTTTGCCATGTTTTGCTTGAACTTTCATACACTTTTAAGCATATTTGGACTAATCTCTTAACCCAGTGCACCCAGCTGCCAGTTGCTATTTTCTGCTCTTTTTGTATTTCAGGTTTTCCGGCAATTAAAAGTGCTCCAAACTATCCGGAAAAATCAGATAAAAAATCAGCGACACGGAAGCTTCCGGAAAAACCAAAGGAGGGAAGGGGGCCACCACAGGGACTCCAGAAGGGTCCCTGGCGCGGCCCCACCCTAGGCCGCGCCAGGGAGCCTCCTGGCTGCCCTGTGGCCCCTCTCGGTGCCCCCCTTCGCCTATATTTAGCCCTCGGGGTGGAAACCCCTAAGCTCGATCTCTCTTCCGCGATCTCGCCTCTGTACCGCCGCCAACGCCATTTCTAGATCGGGGCTGCCTGGAGAAGCTGCCCCGGCACCCTGTCGGGAGGAGGAACCCCCTCCGGGAGACCATCCATAGCCATGGACGCCTCCCGTATGTACCGTGAGTAGTCCCCCTTGGACCATGGGTCCATGACCAGTAGCTATGTGATGTAATTCTCTCCCCTCTTTGTACTTCCACTTTCGAGACCTCGTGAGCTGCCTCACATGATCGAGGCACTTCTGTAATATTCTGCTGCTGCTATGCTAAGTTTGTTGGGATCTGATGGATTATGAGACTATGTTCAGATTGTGATGAGTAATATATTTGGTTCTTCTCTTTTATATTTTGTTCTTGAGTAAATTCTTACATGTTCTCCGTTACCGTATTTTACTTTGGCCAAGTATTTTATTGCAACTCCAAGAGGGAGCGTTATGCTTGATTGTGGGTTCAGCCCCTTGATGTCTAGCTTGAGTGACAAAAACATGAGACTAGGGGATGTGCTGTTGCCACCAGGGATAAAACAACGGTGCTTGTATCCGCGGGTGCAAGGATTTTTTACTTTACGCAAAGTTCTTTTAATGCAGTTATCTGTTTCTTTGAGTTTACACGTTGGGTGGGATTCACAACTTAATACTAGCGAGATGTTCTGGATAGATATATCAAGGTGGATGATTCGTAGTAGATGCAGTTGGATTTCGGTCTACTTACCTTGGCGTACTGCCCATTGCTTTTGAGCCCTTCCTTTCTTTGCAGCATAGTTAGCATTGCGGTGCCTTCATAATCCTGTCAATTGCCCAACTGTGATTTGTTTACCTCGCTAGCACTTTTATCGTCTTTTGGGAGAGAGACATCGCTAGTGAAAATCACGGGACCTCGGTCCATCTTCACATTATTGTTTACACCTTCAATTTACTTTCAGTCTTTACTTTCAGTTGCCACTATTATTATCTCTTGTGTTAATCCTTTGTAAACAACAAGGCCGGAGGAATTGACAACTCCTCTGTACTCGTTGGGAGCAAAGTTATCTGTATCTGTGTGCAGGTCCACGTCAAGCGCCGTGACACCTTCTTGTATCTCTTGGAGTCCTACTGGTTTGATAACCTTGGTATCTTCACCGAGGGAAATTTGCTGCTACGCTACATCTCACCTTCCACTTGGGGTAACCAACGAGGAATGAGAGATCCTCACCGTATCATGTGCTTGCGCGGATACCTCTCGGAGACGATGCGAGCTTGCGATCGACTACACCTTCGGTTTCATCTTCTCATAAGGTACGGGGGAGCATATATCATGCTTATAAATTTCATCTCACTTGCGCCTAGGTGTAGGATAGAACGATTGCTTGATCCTACCACTTCTTATTCATGCCTTTCAAATAAACCCAAACAACCATGTCCTCCACATCCCAGCAAACCTTGTTCGGCTATGTTACTATTGCTCGCTGCTCAGCCACTGATTAGTATGCATGCTAGGATGTTATCAACTATTATCCTGTTACTCCTTGGATTGGGCTATCACATTATTATATTGTTGTTGATGATATGATTATTATAATGTTGACTATACTCGACGAAGGATGGAAGGTCTAGGCTATCCCGCCCCGACGCTTTGTTCCATTTGAGTCACCTAGGACCCGAGTTCTGGGTATTGTGTCTCTTGACGAGCGTGCTGATGGCTTCTTGTAAGAGCAAGTTTTGCCCCCGAAGGTTTTGGACATTGTTGGACAAAGCAGAAGTGGAACTAATATTGTTTTCGAGTATAAACAGATACTTAGGTTCCGAGAGAATGGAGTTTGCATTTAGAAGGTCGAAGGACAACTCGCTGCGGTGAAACTGCAGATATCTACCGAAACCTTTGAAGGAAGTCGACCCCTAAAAATGTCGTGGAAGGAGATGTTTCTCTCGAGCAAAAGCGCAACGAGGAGAACGCTGAAGCTGGTCGAAGACTTAGTCTTTTTTGCTAGTTTCTCTTTATTTCTTGAGTCGTAGGAAAAACCGTACTATTAAGAGGGGTTTGCTAGTTGAGATCTTTGTCGAAGTGAATTTTCTCTGCTCAACCAAAACCCTCAAAAGCCTACCGAGAGAAATCTTACCGAGTCGAGCGAATAGCTCGAAGGCAAAGTCATCGCACTTCGTTCCTTCGAGGGAGAACTCGTTCGGTGAGTCAGCTTACTTGTTCCTCAAGTAATGTTGCGCAGTGATTGGAATCCGACCGTTGTGGACACGCGTCAAGCGGTTGCATCGGGTCACTTCAGTCATTTTACCCATCGGGATCACCAACTATAAATACCCCGCACCTACCCGCCATTTGGGGTTGGCTGCTCCACTGAAGATTCTAAGACAGAAGTCTGTGAGCATCCCAAGAGAGATTCATCGAGAGAAAACCAAATCCCAAGTCTGAGCTGAGTTGAGAAATTCACTATGACTTAGGTCGAGATTAGCCGATCTTTTTATCTTGGAGAACTGCAAGTCTCCTAGACGGTTAGGCGTCGCCTGTCAAGCAGTCGAAGAGTAATTGTCACTGCTGAAGGAAGTTTGTAAAGGTTTCGGAGATGTCCTGAATCATCTACCACGAGTGAAAACTGGACAAGCTCGAGGAGTTTGTTGTAGTGGAGAATAGGACGGAGAGAGTTTTGCTCCAGGTGTTCAATCACCAGTCCCTCCAACCAGACGTAGCACGTTGCAGAGTGTGAACTGGTTTACCAAACATCGCTGTGTGAGGCTCGTTTTCTTTCTAGCATTTACTTCAAGTATTTACTCGTAGCCTGTTTGCCTTTGATGTTTTCCTTCGCTCCCAATCCTTTCGAGCCTTACATTACATTCGATACTGTATTTCCTTCGAGATGTCATTAGTCCTATGCTGTTTGCATGATTCCCTTCTAAGTTCCTTAGAATTTTTAGAAGTGATCATTCACCCCCTCCCCCTCTGATCATTCTTGAGCTTTCAATTGGTATCAGAGCTAGGCACTCCCTACACTCTGCGTATTTTGGTCTAACAACCTGGAGTGTTGTCAAGAATGTCGTTTGCAGCTGTTCGCTCGGGGGAACCAATCCCTATTTTCAATGGGAAGGACTATTCCTATTGGAAGGACAAAATGAAGAGGAATATCATGGCTATCGACTCTGCCGCTTGGGAAGTTGTCAAGAATGGTGTAACTGTCAAGGACACTGATGCCATTACTCCTGAAGAGACAAAGAAGATAGAGCTAGATGCTGAAGTCTGGGTATTCATCACAAATCATCTGATTCCTGAAAAATATCATGAGGTCAAGAATATTCCTTCGGCCAAAGGTGTTTGGGTTATCTCGAGAAGATTGGTGAAGGTGTCTCTACTCAGAAAGATGCTCGAATTGACACCCTTCGAAGCAATTTCTATCGGTTCAAGAGGCACGAGGGAGAAAAAGTTTGTTCCATATACAGCAGACTCACTGCGCTGTCAAATGAACTAATTTCCCTCGGTGCAGATGACATTACCAATCGGATTATTGTGAGAACTTTGCTTCGTTCTCTTGATGATTCCTTCGATCACATTGTGCTGATGATTAAGGAAAGAACCGATTTCAAAGATATGGTTGCCGCTGATATTCTTGAAAGGCTTAATACTTTCGAGATGGAAGAAGATGAGAAACGTGATGTCAATGGGAGTCGAAAGAAATCTCATGAACTCAAGGCCAGAGCTTCACGTCACTCCTCTCCTGAAGCTAGTTCTGAATCTGCTGGTGCATCTGATGACCCCGAGAACATTGGGAAAGATCTTGCACTGATAATGAGAAGATTCAACCGCTTTCAGAAAAGGAACTCCTCTTCACCGAAGAAAAACTATTCTTCAAGACATTCTAGCAATTCATCACAGCATCGATCATCATCCAGAAACTCTTCAGCGAAAGATAACTGCTGCTATAAGTGCAAGAAGCCAGGTCACTTCATTGCTGATTGTCCTCTCTGGGAAATTGAACATAAATCAAAGCACTCTCACGGCAGCTCTTCGAGCAAATCTTACAGATCGAGCAAAAACCACGATTCGAAGAAATATGATTCAAGGTCCAGAAAAGACAAGAAAGATGGTTCTGATGATGACAAGAAGAAGAAGTATCACAAGCATCGAGAGAGTTCTTCCTCGAAATCACATTCCTCTCGTCGACAGAATTCACACCGAGCCAAAGCCTATCTGGGTAAAGAGATGAACTCTGAAGATGAAGCTTCCGGTTCTGAAGCAGGATCAAAGTCAAGATCAGGTTCTGGTTCTGGTTCTGAATCTGATGGTGTTGCTGGGATAGCATTCGCCTCAAACAAGAATTCAAGTTCATTCTTCTCCAACCAGAGCAGTGAAGATGAATCTCCAGCTTACTGCTTCATGGCCAAGGCTAAGGTATCTTCATCTAAGAAATCCTACGATACCTCTGATGGATCTGCTTATGAAAGTAACTCTAGGATAAGTTATGCTAAACTTGCCAAAATTGCTTCTATTCAACAAGATGAGCTAGATTCTTTAAGTGAAACTATTCAAAAATCTGAGACTTTGTTGATCGATGAGATTGAGAAGGGTCAAACTTTGACGAATGAGCATACTGCTCTGAAAGAAAAGTATGATGAACTTTCCTCTCGGCATGATCTTCTCTCAGTGGACTACGAGAAGCTAACCTATGAATTACTTCAAGGGAAAATGGCTCTCGAGAAACTGAGAGAGGCTAATGAAGCGTTGGAAAGTGTCAATCTCACGCTCATGGCTCAACAAGGCTCAGAAACTAAAAATGAATCTACTTCACCTTGCTTGACTTGTTTGGAACGAAGTAAAATTGACTCTATTTCCGAGAGATCGAAAGGAAAGCAACCTATTGTTATTGATGATGCTAACCCCTCGAACGAGGAAACCATTACCGAGGAACTCCTCAGGTTGAAAAATTTATTTGAAACAGGCATGTTCAAAAGTGTGCAGGGACACCAGTACTTATGTGATATCCTACGAAAGGCTCTTCTTCACAGAAATCCCCGAAACGAAGGAGTTGGCTTCGAAAGGAAAATCAATTCTGATGGAACCTACTGGGAACCCGAGCAGCATCCTAAGACTGTCTGGGTTCTTGCGAAAGAAAAGCCCATTGATATTGCTAACCTTTCAGGTTTCAGTTGCAAAATTGACAAAGCTATTGTTGATGAATCACTTGATTCTGACTACAAGCTTGTCAAAGATCAGGAAGGAAAAGTGTCAGCTGAATTCGTTGGTACTCCTCCGAAGAATGGTTTCTATAAGCGACAGATTTGGGTTCGCAAATCTCTCGTAGAAAAACTGCCCCCTAATCATTCTATGCAGGGAAAATCCTCGGTACCACCGAATCACTACTATTCTCTCGAGGATAGAAATGAACCCTTGGTGCCTGCTTCAAATGTTCCCCAGAAGGAATACTATCGTGTCGATAGAAATGTTTATCGTCATCGTAATGATAACACCAAAGTTGATGTTACTCATCAGTACTCTAACCCCTCATCGAGGAATTATATTTATGGTGTGCTTGATGGTCCTGATCGACAATGCAATCCTGTTCGCTATAATTTTGCTGCCCCATCTTGCTCTACCATGCCTTCTAAGTCACCTGCTCGCTTGTGGGTGGTTAAGAAGAACTAATTCTTCTGCAGGGCTATGTCTCCGGTGGATCCGAATGGGTCATGGATAGTGGATGTACAAATCATATGACCGGAGACAAAGAGTTGTTCACCGAAGCAAATCTGTCTGAATCTTCACAGAAATACATTACCTTCGGTGACAAAAACAAAGGAAAAGTACTTGGTTTGGGTAAGGTTGCAATATCGAAAGACAAGCATATTGATAAGGTTTTGCTTGTACAATCTCTAGGATATAATCTTATGTCTATATCGAAACTTTGTGATATGGGTATGCTTGTACTGTTTTCTGCGTCTCGTTGTGTTGTCTTTTCACAGGATGATTATTCCTTCGTGTTCGAAGGATATCGTAAGGGTGATCTTTACGTCGTTGATTTTTCTTCGGGACCTGCAGTGTCCACATGTTTGATGGCAAAAGCCACGTCTGGTTGGTTATGGCACCGAAGACTTGGTCATGCAGGGATGAAAAATCTTCAAACTCTTATCTCGAAGAAGAACATAGTTGGAATTGATAATTTGAAATTCGATAAAGATCGTCTATGCAGTGCCTGTGAAGCTGGAAAGATTGCCAAGAAACATCACTCAGCAAAAACCGTCATGACTACTACTCGTCCTCTTGAATTACTTCATATGGATTTATTCGGTCCTCAAAATTATGCTAGTCTTGGAGGTAACAAGTATGGTCTGGTTATTGTTGATGATTTCTCTCGATATACCTGGGTTTTCCTTCTTGATGACAAGAGCAAGGTTGTTGAAATTTTCAAAACCTTCGCAAAGAGAGCTCAAACTGAATATGAATTATCTCTCAAGCATATCAGAAGTGATAATGGCACAGAATTCAAAAATACCCATATCGAAGAATTTCTTGATGAATATGGCTTTACTCATGAATTCTCGGCTGCTTATACACCGCAACAAAATGGTGTGGTCGAGAGAAAGAATCGAACACTTATTGATATGGCCAGAACAATGCTCGCTGAATACAAGACACCTATCAGGTTCTGGGCTGAAGCTATCAACACTGCATGTCATATCATCACCAAGGTTTATCTGCACAAATTTCTGAAGAAAACTTCACATGAACTCATCACTGGTAAAAACCCCAATGTGTCTTATCTCAGGGTTTTTGGTGCTGCATGTTACATCAGAGATATGAATCACAGCTCCAAGTTTGCCCCAAAGGCACACGAAGGTTTTCTCCTAGGTTATGGTTCAAATTCTCACACTTACAGAGTTTACAACTCACATCTTGGCAAAGTTGTAGAAACTGTAAATGTTCGATTTGATGAATCTAACGGCTCTCAAAAGGAGCAATTACCTCTTAACCTGGATGAACCACCATTGGATGAAGTTATCAGGTACATGGCTATTGGAGATATTTGACCTGTCGATGGGAATGCACGTCAAGAAAACAGGGATGATGATGGTCCAATGTTCCCACACATAGCCCGGGGCGCTGCAGATCAACATCCTGAAGAAATTGATGCACAGGTCGAAGGAGAACGCATAAACGAAGGACAAGCTCATCCCGAAGGAGAAGCTGATCCCGAAGATCAACCTGATCCACAAGATGAAGAAATTTTTCCTCGCGTTCGAAGAAGAGTGGATGTCAACTCAATTCTCGAAGAGATTCGTTTACCAGGTCGACCCACCACTCGTTCTCGTACTCGATTAGCTAACTTCTGTGGAAATTTTTCGTTTGTATCCATGCTAGAACCATCAAAATTCGATGAAGCCATGAAGGACTCAGACTGGATGACTGCTATGCTCGAAGAACTTAACCAGTTCGAGAGAAATAAAGTCTGGTCCCTTGTCGATAGACCTGATCCCACAAAGCATAATATCATTGGTACGAAGTGGATCTTTCGCAACAAGCAAGATGAAGATGGCATAGTGGTAAGGAATAAAGCTCGATTGGTTGCTCAAGGATACACCCAAATCGAAGGTATTGATTTTGGTGAGACTTATGCCCCAGTTGCTCGTCTTGAATCCATTCGTATCATGCTTGCTTTTGCCAATTACAATGGTATATTGCTATATCAAATGGATGTCAAAAGTGCATTTCTTAACGGTGAAATCGAAGAAGAAGTGTATGTTATGCAGCCACCAGGTTTTGAAGACCCGAAGAATCCTGATAAGGTGTTCAGATTGCACAAGGCCCTATATGGGTTAAAGCAAGCACCTCGTGCTTGGTATGAAACACTGAAGGATTTTCTTCTAAAGAAGGGCTTCAAACCAGGAACAACCGATCCGACTCTTTTTACTCGTGCATACAAAAATGACCTTTTTGTGTGTCAAATTTATGTCGATGATATTATTTTTGGCTGTACTAACCCTGATATTAGCGAAGAATTTTCTCGCATGATGTCGAAGAAATATGAAATGTCAATGATGGGAGAATTGAAGTTCTTTCTCGGACTTCAAATCCGTCAACAGAAAAATGGTACTTTCATTTCTCAAGAGAAGTATCTCAGAGATTGCCTGAAGAAGTTTGATCTTGTCAGTTGCAAAACTATCAAGACTCCAATGCCTACGAATGTTCATCTAGATGCAGATGAGAAGGGCAAACCTTTCGATCAGAAGAAATATCGCTCGATGATCGGTTCGCTTCTTTACCTTTGTGCATCTAGACCTGACATTATGCTATCAGTTTGTATGTGTGCTCGTTTTCAGGCAAATCCGAAGGAATCTCATCATATTGCTGTCAAGCGAATCCTTCGATATCTGGCTCACACACCAACCTTGGGTCTTTGGTATCCCAAGGGTGCCCAGTTTGATCTCGTTGGTTACTCTGATTCCGACTGGGCTGGTGATCGAGTCGACAGGAAATCTACCTCAGGCACATGTCATTTTCTCGGTAGATCTCTTGTCTATTGGGCTTCGAAGAAACAGAATTGTGTATCTATTTCTACGGCTGAAGCCGAGTATATTGCTGCCGGTTCATGCTGTACTTAGATTTTGTGGCTCAAGCAAACGCTGAAAGACTATGGTATTCTTGTGAAGAAAATTCCATTGCTCTGTGATAATGAGAGTGCTATCAAAATTGCCCATAATCCAGTGCAACACTCTCGAACGAAGCATATTGATATTCGTCATCATTTTCTTCGAGATCACGTTCAGCGAGAAGATATTGTTATCAGTCATGTTCGCACCGAAGATCAATTGGCTGATATATTCACAAAGCCCTTGGATTAAAAGAGGTTCTGTACACTGAGGTGTGAGTTGAACATCTTAGACTCACGCAATGTGCTGTAAGATCATAACCATCGGTACTATGTATCATTAGTTTTCATTGTTAATTGCTTACGTTAATTTTCTATCGTGTTTCTTTTTCGTTTATTTTTTTTGTTGTTCGTTTGGTGTTGTCCTATACACTTATCAGTCCGAGTCTTATCGCTGTTTTTCCCTCGGATTGACTAAGTATCGGACCCTGTTTTCCCTCTATTCTATCTCTACCTATTCCGTGATTTTCTCTCGTGAACATGTACATATTGTACTCGATCAAGATTCCTTTCGAATGTCATTGATTCCGAAGGAAAATCTATCGAAGTTTTATCTTCTTTTATACTCGATGTTCGATGAGTTTGGTCTCGGACGTGGAGCAACTATCTTTCGGTTCGTTGGGATTTCCCGCGATTACCGCCACAAAATCCGTCCGTTGAATGCGGAGAGACGCAAAATCTGCGCCGTTGGATCAGATCTGACAGCTCGTTCAGACCCCCCTTATAAATACTGATCCACCCCACCGGCTTAGACATCGCTATTCCGTCGACTTCGTCTCTTTGCCTCCAGAAGCTCTCTCTCGCACGCCGCCGTGCTGCCTCGTCGCCGTCGACTCCCTCGCCGCTTAGCTGCCGGAAGGAAGCCGCCGGAGATGTTCCCGTCGACAAAGATCTTCATCTGCGTCGCCGTAGTCGCCTCACATCACCAAGTTAGGGTATGTGTGGCTCTGGATTCGATTCTATCTCATCTGTTCATCGTTTCCAGTTTTTGTGTTGATTTTCTGTGATTTCTTTTAGGACTGTTTGATCCGATTGGATCTTTGAAACTTGGGAAATCTGTTTGTAGCCTTTTCTGTCGATTCCCCATCTGACCTTGGTAAGAAATCACTCGGATTCTCTCACTTAGGCAATTCCTTCAGTATCGTATCGATAGACTTATACTTGTGCGATTAATTCATACAAGTTCTTCGTTAGATTTCCACCCGATGAAAATCTAGCCTAGCACTTTCATGAAAACTTGCGATAAGACAAATCTCTCGATATGATTGCTGCTTTCAAGATGTTTTTCCTCGTAATTGCTGGTACTTCTTCACAACTTCCCTATATTCCCTCGTACCTTCCTTTTTCGCAGGAAAATGTCTGGCAACGAAGGAAATATTAGAGCACCCAAGCATGTGGGAGGCAGAACTAGAATCACCAACAATTCTGAAGGTTTATCTGAGGATTTGATCATAGAGAAGAACTTGAGGACTCCTTCAGGATCTGAAGATGAACGTACGAGAGAAAATCGTCTGCAAGAGATACGAAGGCTTCAAGCTCTTCGGTGGTATGAGTACAAGTCTCTTATGCCACGCTGGGAGAGGCTGTTTGCTATGAAAAATCCTTGGTCTGATGTCAAATCGTTAAGGCCAAAGTGGACGAAGGATAATCGACCACCTCCTACTGCTGATGCTCACCCTACAGCTCTCAAAACACCTGATGATTTTAAAGAGCTTGTTGAAGCTCGAGAAGCTCGAGCACAGAAGAGAAAAGAAGCCAAAGCACGAAAGAAAGCTGCTGCTGCTGAAGGTATCGTAGAAGTTGGCCCTAGTGCCAAATCAAAGGGTGGCAAGAAGTCAACCAAGCGACAGAAAAAGGTTGTAATTGTATCACCTCCTGATGCAAGCTCCGAAGGAGAAGCTAACTCAGATGATCAAGACCCTGGTACTGAGGCTGATGTCGAGGACATACCTCTGAAGAAAAAGCCGAGCAGTAAAGGCATAAGGATCCAGGAGCCAGCTCCACAGGCTCCTCGAGGAAATATTGACTTGACAAATTTGGTCACTGATCCGCCCATTTCTTCTGCTCCACCTGTTCCTGTTCGCCAACCAAAACCTTCGGTCACAACGAAGGGAAAGCAAGCTCAAGTTTCTGAGGATGAAGAAACTCTTGTTCAACGTAAAGAAAGGCTGGCAAAACAAAAGGAACAAGAGGCAAAAGACTTCATTAATTCCAAACTCCTGAACTTTCACAGTTAGCCCGAGCATAAAAAGGCTCTGGTTGCTCAACAACTTGGTATTCTCCATTTGGTCAGTGAAAAATATCGACGCCAGATTTCTGAAGGTACTATACCTACAAACCCGAAGGAAAAGGTTGTAGCCCCAAGTGCTGCGAAGAAGAATGCTGAGGCCCCTAGTGCCTCGAAGGATAAAGCAGTGGTCTCAAAACCCATTGCTGCTGCCAAGGCCACCAAGGAAGCCGAAAAGAAAGCCAAGGAGGCTAGACAGAAGGCGCAAGCTGCTCCAGTTCCTCGAACTTCCCCAGCTCCTGCTCCTATTGCACCAATTGGTTCCGGACCTCGTGCCGATGAAGAGAGCTCTAACGAAGGAGAATCAAATGCAAATGCTCCATGGGATGCTGCACATATTTCACACATTCTCTGGAAGATGGCTACCACTCCGAGCAGAGTCACTTTCGAGGACGATGTTCCGTCTGAAATCCAAGAGCATGTTGCTCGATACATGATTCGTTGGGAAGATTATATCACCCAGGATAAAAAGGATAAGGAACAAGTGAGGTTTTACACCAGGAAACTTGAAGAAGAAACCGAGGACGCTGAGTCCCGAACATTTTTCAGATCCAAGATTGCTTCGGCGGAAGCCTCCAGGAGGGCTCAGAAAGAAAATTTAACTGCTGTGTTTGACAAGGTTAAACAAGTTGTGTCTGCTGTTTGCAAAGAGCATAATGATGCCTTGTTCCATAGACAATCTCGAAAGAGAAAGTCTGCTGCCCCAACTTCTGTGCGTGGGACGCCAGAAATCGAGAAAACCACCAAGAAGTCCAAGACCACCGAGGTCGTTGCTGCCACAGCACGACAAGAAACTGAACCAAACCCCACCCGCAAGAAAACACCATCACCTCCTCGACAAACAACTCCACCCCCTCACCAAGCCACTCCTCCACCCCGACAACAAACACCACCACCTCCACCCCGTCAACCCTCACCACCTCCAAACCCACCATCACCACCTCACGTCATTCCCTCGACCACCCCAGTCATCGAAACCCAAGTCCATGCAGAGACCGAGCAAGTTGCTCAGGTCGAGCAAGAAATAAAAGTCCCCATTTCATCTGCCCAGAAAGATTATTCTTCTTCCCAGACTCTACATGAAGGAGAAGATGCTGATGTTGACATCACGACAGTTTCTTCTCGACAGGACCCTGTCGAAGGCAATTGTTCTGGAGATGATAGTTCAAGTGATAATTCTTCCTCCTCCGCTTCAAGTTTCTCGAACGAAGAAATGGTTGATGCTTTTGCACAACTAGATGAAGACTTGGAGGCCATGGAAAATGAAGAGGCCGCACAAAATGCTCAAACCGATGAAGGATATGCCGTCGTAGCTCAGGCCAAGGAGAATGCTCCTGCAGTCATTCCGACTCAGGATATCGTAAACATTCCATCATCCATCACTCGACCAGCTGAACCTGTATTCCAGATGCCAGATAATGCTGTTGAAGTTTTTCCAGTTGATGAGCTGCTTCACTCTGCTCATCCGAGAGAAATGCTACCTCTGTTTCGCTCAGATGTTCCTCGTGGAGGTCCTATCTTCAAAAGACGCGAACACAAACCTTTTTTCTTCGGTACCAATCCTACGAGAAGCCCAGAAGTGCATATTCTCTTCGGTTTTGGACCCAAGAACAAGCTATCTACTATACTCGTGTGCTGTACAACAAGGCAAGAGTTTTCCAGCATCAATACCTTGATATGCCTTCGGTGTACTCCACTACTTGTTTCGAGAATGTTGCCGAAACAATTGATAGTCTGCATGCTCACAAGATGTTTGCTCTCGATTGTGGTTACAATCCCGAGCTTATCAAGCAGTTTTATGCAACGCTTTATGTCTCTGGAGATCCGGAGAACTCGAAGACATGGAAATTTGATTATATGATTCAAGGCCAAGTCTTTCATATGACTGTCGATCAATTTCTGGCCATCATCAATTTACCTCGTTTCGAAGGATTACCTCACAAGCTCCATGACTTACCTGCTGCAACTCCAGCTGAATTCTCTACGCTTATGGATCCAGATGTCGTAGGAGATCACTACCCCACTGAGCCAAATCCAAGACACTTGGTATTTGAAGCAAAGGCATGGTTTTATATTCTATCGAAGACTTTGATGCCAATGCTCGATGTGCACGATGATTTTCCTATTCCAAATGATGTGCAACTTGCTCTATTGAATTTAGTCCACGGTCATCCCTTCGACTTTGAAGACTACTTCCTCAGAACTTTGGTATCTTGTGCTGATGACCACAATTCTCACAAGCCATATGCACCATGGCTGATGGCAATCTGCAATTACTCTCGGGACGTGCCATTCCCCGTGTCCATTTACCCGAAAATTTTCACTCCTCCTGTTCGTGAAGTATTGCAGGTTGTTGCTCGACCCAACAATCCTTTTGCTGAGCACACTGGCATCCGCGCCCACTTAACAGAGCGAAATATTCGCTCGAAGTTTATAAAGCCAGTGCATCATATGGAAGTTTCTCTTCGGTCCCAGCAAATGCTTCAACATCACATTGATCAAGATTTCATTCAGAAGCAAGCTATGATGGACGAGATCAATCACCTACGTAACATTACCATAAACAATAATCAGATGTTGCGTGAATGCCTTCGTCGTGATTGGAAAGGTCCAAGGAACTTCAATTCCCTCGGTCAACTTCAACGATGCGGGTTCGAAGAATATCCTCCCCATCTGAACAGAAATTGGACAAATGATGATCGAGTGGATCGCCCGGATCCCAATATCCCTCGTCTGCCGAAGAACAGAGATGTGCTCAATGTCGACGACTATTATCACATCACTATGGAAACCCTCTCCTCCGACTCCGAGCAAGAAGAAGCCCCTCCTCAACGTCAACCAAGAGCTTACTCGCCAAATCCTCGAAGCCCCCGGACTCCGCCAGAATCGCAGCTGGAATCTTCTGGAGATCAGCACTCCTTCCACACGAAGATCACTCCTCCCGGCGCTCGTCCGATTCATCGTGCTCCAACGCTTGCCGAATCTTCTCGTCGTCGCCGGAGCCAGCCTCGCGAGTAGGGATTTCTCTCGACCCTATCCTCTCGACTTTTTGTACGTTGTGACAAAAAGGGGGAGATGTAGTGGCATCGAAGAAATTAGTTTGCCTACGGGGTTTAGGGCTTTGCTTTTCATTCGATAAACTTTTGATTTTGAGGTTTCTGAGTAGTTTCAACAAACTCTCGATTTATATTCGATCTGGTTGTAACTAACTCTAAGTAGGACTGTGAACTGCTACTCTTTTCGTAAGATATCTATCTGCTGCTTGCAATACTTAACCTTTTTGCAGGAAGTTATCTATCCCATAAGTTCACAGGTCATTCGAGGAGATTGCATATTTCTCTTTGGACACTATCTGGAATGCAATTTCACTCGCTAAGATTATTGATGTTTTTCCCTCGACTCTACTTGTCAAATATGCACTTCACAGGAAATCTTTATCTTACGTGCATACATAAAGGGGGAGTTCTTCATCAATCCTTAGCACTGGTTTATCATCGAAAACTCAAACTTTTTCAAATTATTTATCGATGCCTGTTTTGTCAACAATCGTCCAAAAAGGGGGAGATTGTAAGAGCAAGTTTTGCCCCCGAAGGTTTTGGACATTGTTGGACAAAGCAGAAGTGGAACTAATATTGTTTTCGAGTATAAACAGATACTTAGGTTCCGAGAGAATGGAGTTTGCATTTAGAAGGTCGAAGGACAACTCGCTGCGGTGAAACTGCAGATATCTACCGAAACCTTTGAAGGAAGTCGACCCCTAAAAATGTCGTGGAAGGAGATGTTTCTCTCGAGCAAAAGCGCAACGAGGAGAACGCTGAAGCTGGTCGAAGAGTTAGTCTTTTTTGCTAGTTTCTCTTTATTTCTTGAGTCGTAGGAAAAACCGTACTACTAAGAGGGGTTTGCTAGTTGAGATCTTTGTCGAAGTGAATTTGCTCTGCTCAACCAAAACCCTCAAAAGCCTACCGAGAGAAATCTTACCGAGTCGAGCGAATAGCTCGAAGGCAAAGTCATCGCACTTCGTGCCTTCGAGGGAGAACTCGTTCGGTGAGTCAGCTTACTTGTTCCTCAAGTAATGTTGCGCAGTGATTGGAATCCGACCGTTGTGGACACGCGTCAAGCGGTTGCATCGGGTCACTTCAGTCATTTTACCCATCGGGATCGCCAACTATAAATACCCCGCACCTACCCGCCATTTCGGGTTGGCTGCTCCACTGAAGATTCTAAGACAGAAGTCTGTGAGCATCCCAAGAGAGATTCATCGAGAGAAAACCAAATCCCAAATCTGAGCTGAGTTGAGCAATTCACTATGACTTAGGTCGAGATTAGCCGATCTTTTTATCTTGGAGAACTGCAAGTCTCCTAGACGATTAGGCGTCGCCTGTCAAGCAGTCGAAGAGTAATTGTCACTGCTGAAGGAAGTTTGTAAAGGTTTCGGAGATGTCCTGAATCATCTACCACGAGTGAAAACTGGACAAGCTCGAGGAGTTTGTTGCAGTGGAGAATAGGATGGAGAGAGTTTTTCTCCAGATGTTCAATCACCAGTCCCTCCAACCAGACGTAGCACGTTGTAGAGTGTGAACTGGTTTACCAAACATCGCTGTGTGAGGCTCGTTTTCTTTCTAGCATTTACTTCAAGTATTTACTCGTAGCCTGTTTGCCTTTGATGTTTTCCTTCGCTCCCAATCCTTTCGAGCCTTACATTACATTCGATACTGTATTTCCTTCGAGATGTCATTAGTCCTATGCTGTTTGCATGATTCCCTTCTAAGTTCCTTAGAATTTTTAGAAGTGATCATTCACCCCCTCCCCCTCTGATCATTCTTGAGCTTTCACTTCTCGCCCCTCGTTGGTTCCCCAAAGTGTAAGGTTGAGATGTAGACAACAATAAATTTCCCTCGGTGAAGATACCAAGGTTTGTCTCCAGTAGGACCCCAGCAATGACAGGAAGGTGACAACGGCGCCAGCAATTAGGCGGTTGACGTGGACCTGCACACACACAACAGATAACTTTGCTCCCAACGAGTTCAGAGAGGTTGTCAATCCCTCCGGCCTTGTTGTTCACAAAGGATCAAACGCATGGGATAATAATGATAGTGATAGCAACTGAAAAGTAAATAAGCAGAAAATAAATAGCGTGTGTAAACAGTATTGGAAATATGGACCGGGGTCCCATGATGTTCACTAGTGATGTCTCTCTCCCAAAAGACGATAAAATAGCCATGCGAGGTAAACAAATTACAGCTGGGCAATTGACAGGATTATGTGCGCAAACCAATGCTAACTATGCTATAAAGAAAGGAAGAGGCTCAAAATCATGGGCGGTACGCCAAGACAAGTAGACAGAAATCTAGCTGCATCTACCTACTAATCATCCACCTTGAGATATCTATCCAGAACATCTCGCTGGTATTAAGTTGCGAATCCCACCCAAAGTGTAAACTCAAAGCAACAGACAACTGCATTAGAGAACTTTGCGTAAAGTAAACAATCCTTGCACCCGCAAGTACAAGCACCATTGTTTTCTCCCTTGTGGCAACAACACATTCCCTAGACTCATGTTTCTGTCACTCAAGCTAGTCATCGGGGGGCATGAACCCACAATCTTGCATAATGCTCCCTCTTGGAGTCACTACCTACTACTCGGACAAAGCAATAAACAACAACAGAGAACATGCAAGAATTACTCAAGAACATATATATAAAAGAGGAGAATCAAATATATTACTCAATCACAATCTGAACATAGTCTCATAATCCATCGGATCCCAGCAAACTGAGCTTAGCAACAGCAGAAAGATTACATATGTGCCTCGATCATGTAGTGCAGCTCACGAGGTCTAAACCATGAAGAACGAAGAGGGGAGGAGAATATCACATAGCTACTGATCATAGAACCATGGTCCAAGGTGGACTACTCACGGTTCATCCGGGAAGCATCCATGGTGGTGAAGAAGCTCCCGGAGGTGGTTCCTCCCTCCGGCAGTGTGCCGGGAAGAGGTCTCCTGGTGCTCCTGATCTTGGAAGCGCGGCGGCGGCGGAACAGAGGAGAGATCGCGAAAAAGGGTTCCGTCCCCGAGGGTTTCTCGTCACGGGGAATAAATAGGCGAAGGGGGGCAACCAGAGGTGGACCAGGGGCCCCAAGCGCCCTGGCGCGGCCTAGGGGGTGGCCGCACCAGGTGGCCGCCAGGTCCACCCCTGGCCCCCTCGGGTCCCACTTTGGCTCTTCTGGAAGGTTCCCGTACTCTGATTTTTCCTATATTTTTCCCGGAATTTTTCTGGCACTTTAAATAATGGGAAAACCTGAAATACAAAAACAGTAGAAAACAGGAACTGGCACTGGGGTGCACTGAGTTAATAGGTTAGTCCAAATATGATCAAAAGTGTATGGAAGTTCATCAATATCATAGAAATATCACACAAAAGAGGCATGGAGCAAGAAGAAATTATAGATACGTTTTGGACGTATCAACATCCCCAAGCTTAATTCCTGCTCGTCCTCGAGTAACAAACATAATTTCTGTGGTGACATGCTACTAATAAAGATATTTGTCACATATCCGTTTTTGTTCATCATACGTTTTATACTGTGCTATAACTGTATTACTTGGAAATACTAATACATGTGTAGTATAAAACATAGGTCCGTAGTTTAACTCGGGTAAAATATCTCATTGGGAAATTGATTGATCAAGCTTTCCTGATCATGGCGACACTTAAGTCCATTGACAATGAGGTCATGTCATTAGGGGAATGATGTGATGGACATACACCCACCTAAAGTATTGCAATGTGATCGAGTCACATAGTTCAGCGTTGCGATGACTTTGTAACGTATGGCTTAGTCCTTAGACCGTAATGATCATACGTAATTGTCATCTATGAGGAGACTTTGATTTGTATCCCACCGCCTAACTGAAATATGCTGGCTATAACGTGCACTTTGGGTATTCCGAAATAGATGGTTGATGAGTATGTTAATAGATCAGAGCGGGATTTGTCAGTCCTTGTAACAGGACATGTACTCTGGGCCCACTCGGTAATATTGCATCAATAGCTTGCAAGCAGATGACTAGGTGACGAGAGATGCAATAGGCACGGACGAGTAAAATTGTTTGTTGTGAACGAGATGTGAACACGGTATGTGGGATACCGATGATCGAACCTCGGATAAACAAAGTACCGCAACACAAAGGGATTACGTCATATCGTTAACGGTTTCCAAAAGCGATTGAAGTTCATTCGATGGAAGCGTAGGGGATGTCAAGGATTGTAACCAGGTCCAAATGACTAGTCATTGGTCAATGAGAAGAGTCTCGACCATGTCTTTTTTTTCCGGACCGTTAGGGTGTAACACTTAAGGGAAATCGATGCATAGGATAGTTTCGGGATCAATCGGTGAAATAGGAGAAATCACCAGAATAGTTCCGGAGGAGGACGGAAGTTGTTCCGAACATTTTGAATGGTTCAAAATAAAGTTTAATTTGTTTTAATAATGTTTTATTATTTAATTATCTGAATTAAATATTTAAACATATTAAAATAATTAAAAATATATGAAAAAAGGTTATATGGGCCTATGGGGCCTATTAGGGGAGGAGTGGCTTCCCCCCTTGGGCTTGGCGCCAAAGGTGGGGCCCATGCCCCCACCCCCCTTGGACGGCGCACTCCCCCCCCCTTGGGAGTTTAGTCCCACATGGGGGAGGGGAGGAGGATAGCACCCCCCCTTGGCCTATATAAGGAGGGGTACACCCCCTTTTTCCAACACACAATTATTCCTCTCTCTCCTTCTCCTTCCTGGAAGTGGACTCCCCTTGTTTGGAGTCTGCACCTGGATTGGAGTTCTCCACCATAAGGCAAGCCGTCGCTCTGCTGGAGTCGAGATCTGAATCCGTCTTTCTTCCGCTGCTCGCCTGGTTCGGGGTCCGGGAGGAACATCGATTGTACCGTACGTGTATAATCTCTTCGAGACACTACACATGTGGTGCTACTTCATCGCTGGAGGTCAACCGGGAGTCATCCTCGCTGGTGGTCTACTACACGACAGGGAGGTCGTAGTTCCGAGTCTACGTCAGCCACGTTCGCAGGAACGTTTCCTTCTTTCGGTCTTCAAAGGTATGAACACCGATTCCCTCTGTTACTTTACATCGCCATAGTATAAATCTTGGGTTCGGGTACCGTAGGTATGAAAATTTTGTGTTTTCTGCCCCGTATCCCAAAAGTGGTATCATGAGCTAGCTATGCGTAGATGTATTGTACGGGTAGAACACATCTAGGATGTGGGCATCGAATCTTCATTTGTTACCCTCCCACGTGTACTCATTTAGCGTTGATTCAATGTTTGATGAAGCGGCCCCGGCCGACCTTACGCGTTTACGCGAGACTGGTTCCACGCTTGACATATGGCTTGTACTATATAAAGTGGCTGGGGGTGTCTGTCTCTCTGCATTAGTGATGCGAAGATGTTTGCAACGGAGGGCCCCGACAGGGGTGTAATAGAGACAGATGGGAGACGGTGTTGTGGCATGTTTTTTCGCAGGATAGAAACGGTTCTCTCTCTCGAAACCCCTAGCAGCCACGTAAAACTTGCACAAGCTAAAGTAGAAAGGCGTTTGACTTTGCTTTGCATGAAAGGGGATCATAGTTTGTATGATTTACAGTTTTACTTCATGTTTATGCTAGTATGCTAGATATAACGACGGTAGCACAAATAGGACCATCTCTCACAATACCAACATTGTGTTCTCCCTTGGTGGGCACCGCCTGGAAGGTTCTCCCATATGGCCGACATACCGTACATACCGGGTGTCACACATATTAAACGACGTTCGCATGAGGTTGGGTTCAGCAAGCCTGCCATATGCAGATATGGCCTTGCTGAACAGCTAACATCAAGGTTCGATTGGCAGGCTTGACGTATGTAGATGCGGGCCTGGAACACAGAAGATCGAAAGATCGAGCACGAGTCACATACTTGATGTGATTGGCTTAGAGGCCTACCTAGGTCGCATTCTGATGGCCGTGACAATCGGGGGAGGTATGGGGTCTGGGATTGTGTAATCACTTAGTTAAATTGAGAGGTGTTTATCTAAGTGGGAGCTTTCTAGAATTTTGAAGATTAAATTGAAAACTCCACATTATGAAAAAAAGTATAAATATGTATCCTTGTGAATCAAACTTTGTAGATGGCAGCACCACGCCCCTCGTTCAACTTAGGATTGTTCCTAGAGAAAGACAAACTGAAAACTGATGGGTCGAACTTCACCAACTGGTTCGGCACCCTGAGGATTCTCCTCGTTCCCCTCAAAATGGCATACGTACTAGAGGGCGCGTTAGATGATGCACCAGCAGATGATTCCAGTCAGGATGAGAAGAATGTTTATCTCTCCAAGACTGATGATTACAACCTTGTCCAGAGTGGCATGCTCTACTCCATGGAGGCTGAGCTGCAGAAACGCTTCGAGAAGATGGGTGCATATGAGATTATCACCGACCTCAAGGCGGTCTTTGCACCTCAAGCCAGGGATGAACGGTATGTGGCTTCTGAGTCCTTCTTCTCAGCAAAGATGGACGAGCACGGCAGCGTGAGTGAGCAAGTGGTCAAGATGTCTGGCTACGTTGAACGCTTGAATGCTCTGGAATGTCAAATTCCAGATGAACTTGCTGTTGATAGGGTGTTGCAGTCTCTTCCCCCTAGCTACAAAGGCTTTGTGCTGAACTACAACATGCAGGGGATGACCAAAACACCTTCTGAGTTGTTCGCCATGCTGAAAAGTGCTGAGGTTGAAATCAAGAAGGAGCACGCTGTCTTCATGGTCAACAAGACCACTGAGTTTAAGAAGTCAAGCAGGCGGGAGAAGGCTAAGAAAGGTGGCCCCAAAAGGGATGGCAAGTCAGTTATCATTCCTCCCTAGGCACCTAAGCCCAAACCGGAGTTGAGTGCTTCTACTGCAAGGGTGAAGGTCACTGGAAACGCAACTGCCCCAAGTACCTAAAGGACAAGAAGGCTGGCAAGGTCGCCAAGAGAGACGAAGGTATATTTGATATACATATTGTTGATCTTTTCTTGACAAGTGCCGGGAACACATCCTGGATACTTGATACAGGATCTGTTGCTCATATTTCTAATTCCGTTCAGGGACTAAGGAATAAGAGACGCTTGCTGAAAGATGAAGTGATGATGCGCGTGGGGAATGTCTGTCAAATTGATGTGTTGGCGGTCGGCACGAAGCATCTTAGTCTCCCTTCGGGATTAGTTTTAGTTTCTGAATAAATGCTACTATGTACCCGCATTTAATGTGAACATTGTTAGTGGCTCTTGATTGAAGCGAGACCACTATTCTTTTAAGTCTGATACAATTGGTTGTTCGATTTATAAGAATGAAGTGTTTTATGTTCACGCGCCGGAGCAACGTGGTTTATTCGTACTTGATCTCGATGGTGACGTGAGTCACATTAACAATATAGAGGCCAAAAGATTAAAGAGTAGTGATGAAGAGCACATGATGATGTGGCATTGCCGACTTGGTCATATTGGTATAAAACGCATGGAGAGGCTCCATAAGGATGTACTTCTTGATTCATTGGATTTTGGATCCCTTGATACATGTGAACCATGCCTCATGGGAAAAATGACAAGGACTCCATTCAATGGGATAATGGAGCGTGCGGATGACTTGTTGGGGATCATACATACAGATGTATGTGGACCCGTGAACGTCCCCACACACAATGGTCTTCGTTACTTCGTGACCTTTACTGATGACTTGAGTAGATATGGTTATATTTACTTGATGAAGCATAAGTTTGAAACCTTTGAAAGGTTCAAGGAATTTCAAAATGAGGTCGAGAATCAACTCGGAAAGAAAATCAAGCACCTTCGATCGGATCGGATCGGAAAGAAAATCAAGCACAACTTACGCCGGCAGGCACACCTCAGAGAAACAGTGTGGCTGAACGACGTAATCGAACCCTATTGGATAGCGTACGATCGATGATGTCTCGTACTGATTTGCCTGTGTCATTCTGGGGGTATGCATTAGAAACTGCCGCTTACGTTCTTAATAGGGCACCATCCAAATCCATAAAGAAAACACCATTTGAAGAATGGCATGGCACGAAACCTAAGTTGTCTCACCTGAAAATTTTGGGTTATGAGGCTTATGTTAGGAAACTACAGCCTGACAAACTTGAATCCAAGGCGGATAAGTGCATCTTTGTGGGTTATCCCAAGGAAACTTGTGGATACACCTTCTACAATTAGTCTGAGAACAAAACGTTTGTTGCCAAGACTGGACACTTTCTTGAGAAAGAGTTTCTCTCAAAAGAGTTGAGTGGGAGGAAAATAGACCTCGATGAAGTGACTGACTGATGTCTACGCACGCTTCTATTCTTGTAGACTATGTTGGGCCTCCAAGCGCAGAGGTTTGTAGGACATCAGCAATTTCCCTCAAGTGGATGACCTAAGGTTTATCGAACTCAGGGAAGTAGAGGTTGAAGATGGTCTCTCTCAAGCAACCCTGCAATTAAGATACAAGAAGTCTCTTGTGTCCCCAACACACCTAATACAACTAGGAGTTGTATAGGTGCACTAGTTCGGCGAAGAGATGGTAAAATATGGGTGATAGGTGTGGTAAAACTAAGTAATATAAATCTTTAATAAAAAGTGCAGCAAAGAAACAAGTGGTAAACGTGAGCACAAACGGTATTGCAATGGTGGAAACAAGGCCTAAGCTTTATACTTTCACTAGTGGCAACTCCCAACAACATTAACATAGTCTAATCACATGATATTTCCCATAAAACATGCAATGGAGACGTACTCGGAGGTCATTCCTTTGTGGTCAACAGAGGACGAGAATTATGTAGGGCTACAAAAGCACACCTCAGAGTTTGTAGTTCTCAATCTATGGATTTACCAATGTCACCGCGGCCATCCAAAGAGAGTACCACAATCACCACAACATATCTCAAGGATAGTCAAAGACAAGCACCAAGAGACTCTCAATCTTCAATCAACACACAAAAGAGGAAATCACTCATGATAATATTCTTCTAACCCATGTCCAATAGACCGCTGTCACCATGGTCTCGGGGATTATACTAGATAAGATCAAGTGAGTACATCAATCCAATACATAGAGGAAGGGGGAATATCATGGGATCACCCTATATTAACATAGCCTATGATCACAACGAAGATCACATCATGGGGGAGAGAGAAGAACACATAGCTACTGGTAGAAACCTCAGCCCCGAGGAGGAACTACTCCTGCTTAATGGAGGGAGGAAGCAACGTCGTTGGAGATGAATCCGGGGGCATTTCCCCATCCCGGCAGGGTGCAGGCACAGGAATTCTGGTCCCCCAAAGCTTTTTGGCGATGGCGGCGGAGATCGGAATCGCTTCTGGAAAAAGTACTTCGATATTAGGGGTTTCCACCCCGAGGGCTAAATATAGGCGGAGGGGGTGTCGAGGGGACCCACCAGGCAGCCAGGAGGCCTCCTGGCGCGGGCAAGGGTGGGGACGCGCCAGGGACCCTCCTGGTCTCCTGGTGGTGGCCCCCCTCCTCTACCTTGGTGATTCCGTAAGCTTCCGGGTCGCTGATTTTTTATCTGATTTTTCCGGATTTTTTGGAGCACTTTTAATGGCCGGAAAACCTGAAATACAAAAACAGCAGAAAACAACAACTGGCAGCTGGGTGCACTAGGTTAATAGATTAGTCCAAATATGCTCAAAAGTGTATGAAAGTTCAAGAAAAACATTGCAAAGTCACACAAAACATGCATGGAGCAAACATAAATTATAGATACGTTTGGGACGTATCAACATTCCCAAGCTTAAATCCTGCTCGTCCTCGAGTAGGTAAATGATAACAAGCATAATTTCTGTGGTGACATGCCACACAACCATATAAGGACTTTTAAGTAAAGCAATTAAAGCATGCAATTCAATTCAAGTCTTAACAAGCAAGAGTCTATATTAGCATTGACACAAGCATCAAAAGAACAAAGGGTGCAAGAGCTCTCGCTGTCCGTGACTCGAATGTCTCCAAATGGTGTTTGCGTGCAAGAAAGGGGATAGGGAATACGAGATGAAAAAGTATTTTTGTTGAGAACTCAATCTACTAAAGTTTCACACTCGGTCTTCTTTGGAATCTTATCTTGACTCGTCCCCAGACCACTAGCCAGGTACAAGTCAATTTGATCCACTCCTTTTCGATATTTTGAGCACTGATGCAATGGATGAGCGTAAGCACGAGAGTTGACACTTTGGATGGAAAAGAGAGAAATATGGTGGAGGAGGAAGACAAAAAGGGTGAGAACGGCTCACATCAATGAGGACAACCATAGGCGAGAGAAGGCCATATGATAGATATGATGTGAGGAGTAGGGATTTCCATGCAACGGATGCACGTATGAGCTAAGAAAATCTCTTCAATGGAACTAGTGGGGGTGCATCAAACTTGCTTTCTCATGAAGACCTAGAGCTCGTTTGAGGAGGGTCATCCTTGGAATATGCAAGCCAAGTTCTAGTGTGAAGGTCCCTACATAGCTATATGCATGTATGATCATCTCTATGGAGTACAAGGATAAGAGGAGTACTAGTTTGGATCTTTCAAAAGGATAGTAGTGTTGCCCCTTTCTCTCTTTTTATTTTCTTTTTCACTTTTTTTGTATTTTTTGGTGGCCTCAATGGCTCTTTCTATTTAACTCTCATTTGTCCTCTTTGGGATCTTTTGATTTGTCCACTTTGGGATCTTTTCCTCACTTAAGGGCAACACTCTAATTTATAAAAGGGTATAGAAGATCTTTCACACTTTACAAGGTACTCAAACATAAAGAAGATGTAGCTATCATGATGTATGCAATGTATGTTGCTGCCAGTGTAGCAGGAACATGTATGACATGAAGATCAAGTCATGAAGAGGTGGATGTTGCATGGCAATATATCTCGGAAAGGCTATGGAAATGCCTTGATAGTTAGGTATGGTGTCTGTTTTGAGGAAAGATATAAGGAGGTTTATGATGACAGAGCGTATCATGCCAAGGGTTTGGATGTACCGGCGAAGGTGGACGCCAACTCTCGGAATGAGAAGAAGGCAATGCACGGCACGGGAGAGGCTAGCAAATATGAGGAGGTGGAAGTGTCAACTTTCAATACTTACATTAGTCCGAAGAACTCATGCACTTATCGGTAACTCTCAATCTAATAAGGAGATTCACAAAGAGACAAGTACCCCGAGGAGGAGTGTATGGGGGTTTGGTTATCCTTGCGCATCCTCGACTCATGGTACGTGAGTGTAATCTAATATACGATCCCTCCAAAGATTAGTGATCCATCTAGTAGCTACAGTTGTCAACTAGTTCTGTAGGTTTTTGAAAATAGACACGGATTGCCCAAAATACGACACCTATCACTAATAGGCTAGAGCTCTTGACACCAGAAGTTCAAACATTACTCACATCAATACCTCAAAACCATTGCAAGTTACTACTAAAATTAAATAGCAACCTCAATTACCTACTTTCAAGATAAGACACAACTCAGTGCAACAACCAACTCTCTTAAAAAGATAAACATGAAAACTAAAGAGAGTTCCAACAACAAACTAAACAAAAGCCAAGGCTATTGCTAAAGACAAACTAAAACTAAACATGGCAGTAGCTACGAAAAGGTAAAGAACACACAACAGAGAAAGATAGGCATGAAAAATTCTATGATGTGTTCTAGATTTTGAAAGTGGAGCGTGTTTCTCTACCTCACAAAGTAAGACGGGATCTAACTTGTTATGAACAGAAATCAAAGCTAAAGAAAACTAAAAATAAAACCTAAGAGCGAGACGCTCCAAGCATAGCACATAACGCAGGAAGTGATAAAAATTTAGTGAGACAAAAGACGAACTGATGATTGTCGATGGAGAAGGGGATTGATGTCTACGCACGCTTCTATTCTTGTAGACTATGTTGGGCCTCCAAGCGGAGAGCTTTGTAGGACAGCAGCAATTTCCCTCAAGTGGATGACCTAAGGTTTATCGAACTCAATGAAGTAGAGGTTGAAGATGGTCTCTCAAGTAACCCTGCAATTAAGAGACAAGAAGTCTCTTGTGTCCCCAACACACCTAATACAACTAGGAGTTTTATAGGTGCACTAGTTCGGCAAAGAGATGGTAAAATATAGGTGATAGGGGTGGCAAAGCAAGGTAATATAAATCTGTAATAAAAAATACAGCAAATAAACAAGTGGTAAACGTGAGCACAAACGGTATTGCAATGGTGGAAACAAGGTCTGGGCTTCATACTTTCACTAGTGGCAACTCTCAACAATATTAACATAGTCTAATCACATGATATTTCCCATAAAACATGCAATGGAGACGTACTCGGAGGTCATTAATTTGTGGTCAAGAGAGGACGAGAATTATGTAGGGCTACAAAAGCACCCCTCAGAGTTCGTAGTTCTCAATCTATGGATTTCCCAATGTCACCGCGGCCATCCAAAGAGAGTACCACAATCACCACAACATATCTCAAGGATAGTCAAAGACAAGCACCAAGAGACTCTCAATCTTCAATCAACAAAGAAAAGAGGAAATCACTCATGATAATATTCTTCTAACCCATGTCCAATAGACCGCTGTCACCTTGGTCTCGGGGATTATACTAGATAAGATCAAGTGAGTACATCAATCCGATACATAGAAGAAGGGGAAATATCATGGGATCAGCCTAGATTAACATAGTCTATGATCACAACGAAGATCACATCATGGGAGAGAGAGAAGAACACATAGCTACTGGTAGAAACCTTGGCCCCGAGGGCGAACTACTCCCGCATCATGGAGGGAGGAAGCAACGTCGATGGAGATGAATCCGGGGGCACTTCCCCATCCCGGCAGGGTGCCGGCACATGAATTTTGTCCCCCTGAAACTTCATGGCGATGGCGGCGGAGATCGGAATTGCTTCTGGATAAAACGGGTCTGGAATCAGGGTTTCCTCCGCGGGGGTAAAAATAGGGCCAAAGGGGGGCACCAGGGGGCACAGGGCAGCCAAGAGGATGACCGGCGCGGCCTAGGGTGGGGCCGCGCCAGGGACCCTTCTGGAGTCCCTGTGGTGGCCCTCGCCTCCTTCCTTGGTGATTCCGGAAGCTTCCAGGACGCTGATTTTTTATATAAATTTTCCGGAATTTTTGGAGCACTTTTAATGGCCGGAAAGCCCGAAATACAAAAACAGCAGAAAACAGCAGAAATCTGGGTGCACTGAGTTAATAGGTTAGTCCAAATATGCTCAAAAGTGCATGAAAGTTCAAGCAAAACATGGAAAAGTCACACAAAACATGCATGGAGCAAGCAGAAATTATAGATACGTTTGGGACGTATCAGGGATGCACGGGGGCATCCCCAAGCTTAGATGCTTGAGTCTCCCTGAATATTTATTGGGGATGCATGGGGGCATCCCCAAGCTTGAGCGCTTGACACTCTCGGATCTTCTTTCATCATCTTCCATCGCACACTTGAAAACTCCCTTCATACATAACTCATCATAAGCTGATTAGAGAGGCTAGTACCCTTAATAAAATAAATTTTCCCCACTGGATATAAAGATATTTTTGAAGATCTAATGTTTATCAAGATTGCCAAAACGTTTTTGCAAAGAAAAAGCAAGCTTAAGGTTTGCAAAAGTTAGGAGATACAAAACGTGGCATAATCTGTGAAAATCAGAACAGCAGGTAGTAAAGAATTTTTTAGGGGGTACTTCTTCAGCTCAAATAAAAAAACTCAGAACATACAAAAGTTCCGCGATTGTATAGATCATGCTGTGTAAAAAATTCAGCTCAAAAAGATGAACTGGTGATTTTATCTGATTTTTCCCGTCACGAGGACAGAATCAGTTTTCTGGACAGCATGTCACAACTTTCACTTCCCTTGTCATATGAGGCTATAAACGGCACAAAGCTTGAAAAGTAAATATACAATGATGTTTCTACAGTAGTAAAAATCATCAAGACCACTAAAAACTGAAAGTAAAAACTCAAACGAAAGATAACAAGGGTTGTCTCCCTAGAGCTCTTTCTTTATAGCCATAAAGATAGGCTTAAAAATTTAATGATGCTCTCGTAGGAATAAGAGTTGAAGCACAAAAGAGAGCATAAAGAAGCAAACACCAAACACATTTAAGTCTAACATGCTTCCTATGAAAAGGGATCTTATAGTGAAATAACTCATTGTAGCATAAATATATTAGCATAGGAAGGAAATATAAGTGCAACTTTAAAACCTTCAACATAAAGAGAGGGAACTTGATATTATTGAAATATCTATAAGCATATGTTCTCCTCTCATAATAATTTTCAGTGGTATATGAATAAACTCAACAATATAAGTATCACATAAAAAATTCTTATCATGGTCCACAAGCATAGAAAATTTGTTACTCGCCACATAAGAAAAATCCTTCTCATTAGTAATAGTGGGAGCAAACTCACCAAAATAGCTATCACATGAATCATTCTTAGCATGGTGCACTTCTAAAAATTTATTCCTTATATCATAAGTGTCATCACAATAATCATCATAGATAGGAGGAAAAGTATCATTAAAATAAATTTCCTCATCAAAACTTGGGGGGCTAAAAAGATCATCTTCATAAAACGTAGCATCCCCAAGCTTATGGTTTTGCATATCATTAGAATCAAAAGTATTCAAAGAAGACATGCTAATAACATTACTACTATCATGAGTGTTGTTCAAATAATAAAGCTCCATAGGCTTTTTGATCTCCTCCTCAAACACTTCATGTCCTAATTCAAGATAGAGCTCATAAAGCTCTCTCATAAATTTTTTGTTGTTTTCCATAAAGCCTAACTAGTGAAAATAAAAACAAGAAACAACAAGAATTAATTGCAAGATCTAAAGATATACCTTCAACGCTTACCTCCCCGGCAACGGCACTAGAAATATCTTGATGTCTACGCACACTTCTATTCTTGTAGACTATGTTGGGCCTCCAAGCGCAGAGGTTTGTAGGACAGCAGCAATTTCCCTCAAGTGGATGACCTAAGGTTTATCAAACTCAGGGAAGTAGAGGTTGAAGATGGTCTGTCTCAAGCAACCCTGCAATTAAGATACAAGAAGTCTTTGTGTCCCCAACACACCTAATACAACTAGGAGTTGTATAGGTGCACTAGTTCGGCGAAGAGATGGTAAAATATGGGTATAGGTGTGGTAAAACGAAGTAATATAAATATTCAATAAAAAGTGCATCAAAGAAACAAGTGGTAAACGTGAGCACAAACGGTATTGCAATGGTGGAAACAAGGCATAAGCTTCATACTTTCACTAGTGGCAACTGCCAACAACATTAACATAGTCTAATCACATGATATTTCCCATAAAACATGCAATGGAGACGTACTCGGAGGTCATTCCTTTGTGGTCAAGAGAGGACGAGAATTATGTAGGGATACAAAAGCACACCTCAGAGTTTGTAGTTCTCAATCTATGGATTTCCCAATGTCACAGCGGCCATCCAAAGAGAGTACCACAATCACCACAACATATCTCAAGGATAGTCAAAGACAAGCACCAAGAGACTCTCAATCTTAAATCTACACACAAAAGAGGAAAGCACTCATGATAATATTCTTCTAACCCATGTCCAATACACCGCTGTCACCATGTTCTCGGGGTTTATACTAGATAAGGTTAAGTGAGTACATCAATCCAATACATAGAGAAAGGGGAAATATCATGGGATCACCCTAGATTAACATAGCCTATGATCACAACGAAGATCACATCATGGGAGAGAGAGAAGAATACATAGCTATTGGTAGAAACCTGAGCCCCGAGGAGGAACTACTCCCGCTTCATGGAGGGAGGAAGCAACGTCGATGGAGATGAATCCAGGGGCACTTCCCCGTCCCGGCAGGGTGCCAGCACAGGAATTCTGGTCCCCCGAAGCTTGTTGGCGATGGCGGCGGAGATCGGAATCGCTTCTGGAAAAAGTACTTCGATATTAGGGTTTTCCACCCTGAGGGCTAAATATAGGCAGAGGGGGTGTCGAGGGGACCCACCAGGCAGCCAGGAGGCCTCCTGGCGCGTCCTAGGGTGGGACCGCGCCAGGGACCCTCCTGGTCTCCTTGTGGTGGCCCCCCTCCGCTACCTTGGTGATTCCGGAAGCTTCCGGGTCGCTGATTTTTTATCTGATTTTTCCGGATTTTTTGGAGCACTTTTAATTGCCGGAAAACCTGAAATACAAAAACAGCAACTGGAAGGTGGGTGCACTGGGTTAATAGATTAGTCCAAATATGCTCAAAAGTGTATGAAAGTTCAAGCAAAACATGGTAAAGTCACACAAAACATGCATGGAGCAAACAGAAATTATAGATACGTTTGGGACGTATCACTGACCAATCACTCCAATTGGAAGAAACGGCCACAAAAGTCATTATGGAACCTTCTTCCACAGTGGGAGCTGAAGAGAATGGCCAGAACGACATTCATAACGATCATGACATACATGATGATCATGATGAGAATGAAAAGGAACCTATTATGCCCCGTAGGTCATCAAGAGTCCGTCAAGCTACTGAGTTTTACGGACAACTTGTGAATGCAATCTCGGCTGATGAGTCAGATGAACCTACGAGTTACAAAGAAGCAATGGAGGGACCCGAGTCTGAGAAATGGCTTGAAGCCATGAAATCCGAAATAGACTCCATGTACACCAACAAAGTTTGGACTTTTGTGGATATTCCCGAGGACCGCAAGGCCGTTGAGAATAAATGGATTTACAAGAAAAAGACTGACGCAGACGGAAACGTATCTGTCTACAAAGCTCGACTTGTCGCGAAGGGGTTCCGACAAATTCAAGGAGTTTCCTACGAGGAGACGTTCTCTCCTGTAGCGATGATAAAGTCTATTCGGATCCTACTAGCAATAGCTGCATATCATGATTACGAGATATGGCAGATGGATGTGAAAACTGCATTCCTAAATGGCAACATTGAGGAAGAGTTGTATATGATGCAACTGATGTGCGAGGTGATGATAGTGATTTCTCGCCCTTCATTGGTAAACCCCAAGTGGAAAGTGTGATGTAGCAAAGCAGAAAATTTCCCTCAGTAAAGATACCAAGGTTTGTCTCCAGTAGGACTCCAGAGATGATAAGTAGGTGTCAGCGGCGCAACTGACGCGGACCTGCACACAGACACAAATAACTTTGTTCCCAACGAAGTTCAGATAGGGTGTCAATCTCTCCGGTCTTGTTGTTCACAAAGGATCAAACGCAAGGGATAATGATAGCAACTGAAAGTAAAAGCAGAAAAGTAAATGAGCGTGGAAACAGTGATGAGGATATGGACCGGGATACGTGATGTTCACTAGTGATGTCTCTCTCCCAAAAGACGATAAAACTGCTATGCGAGGTGAACAAATTACAGAAGGGCAATTGACAGGATTATGAACGCACCGCAATGCTAACTATGCTACAAAAGAAAGGAAGAGGCTCAAAAGCATGGGCAGAACGCCAAAATAAGTAAACCGAAATCCAACTGCATCTACTACTAATCATCCACCTTGAGATATCTATCCAGTACATCTCGCTGGTATTAAGTTGCGAGCCCCACCCAAATTGTAAACCCAAAGCAACATACAACTGCATTAAAAAGCACTTTGCGTAAAGTAAACAATCCTTGTAACCGTGGTTACAAGCACCGTTCTTTTCCCCCTTGTGGCAACAGCACATCCCCTAGACTCATGTTTCTGTCACTCAAGCTAGTCATCAGGGGGCATGAACCCATAATCGAGCAAAATGTTCCCTCTTGGGGTTACTACCTACTACTTGGACAAAGCAATAAACAGCAACGGAGAACATCCAATAATTACTTAAGAACAAAAATATAAGAGATAAGAACCAAATATATTACTCAATCACAATCTGAACATAATCTCATAATCCATCAGATCCCATCAAACTCAGCATAGCAATAGCAGAAAGATTACAAAAGTGCCTCGATCATGTAGGGCAGCTCACGAGGTCTAAACCATGAAGAACAAAGAGGGGAGGAGAACATCACATAGCTACTGATCACGGACCCATGGTACAAAGGAAACTACTCACGAGACATCCGGGAAGCATCCATGGTGGAGAGGACACTCCCAGAGGTCGGCCCTCCCTCCGGCAGGGTGCCGGGAAGAGGTCTTCTGGTGCTCCCGATCTCGGAAGCGCGGCGGCGGCGGAACAGAGGAGAGATCGCGAAAAAGGGTTCTGTCGTCGAGGGTTTCTCATCACGGAGAATATATAGGCGAAGGGGGGCAGCCAGGGGGGCACCAGGGGTCTAGGCGCCCCCCCTGGCGCGGCCAGGCCCTAGGGCGCGCCACCAGGGCGCCTGGGCCCCTGGTGGTGGCCCTCTGGCCCCACCCAGGTTCTTCCGGAAGGTTCCTCTGTGCTAATTTTGTATATGATTTTTCCCGAATTTTTGGAGCACTTTTTATATGGGGGAAAACTGAAATAGAAAAACAGCAGAAAACAAGAACTGGCACTGTGGTGCACTGAGTTAATAGGTTAGTCCAAATATGATCAAAAGTGTATGAAAGTGTATCAAAATCATAGCAATATCACACAAAACATGCATGGAGCAAGCAGAAGTTATAGATACGTTTTGGACATATCAACATCCCAAGCTTAATTCATGCTCGTCCTCGAGTAGGTAAATGATAACGGCATAATTTCTGTTGTGACATGCTAGCAACCATATAAGAACTTTGAAAAGTAAAGCAATCAAGGTTAGAGATTCAATTCAAGTCATAACATGCAAGAGTCTATATTAGCATTGAAACAAGTAACAAAAGAACATTAGGTGCAAGAGCTCTCGCTGTCCGTGACTGGAATGTCTCCAAATGGTGTTTGCGTGCAAGAAGGGGGATAGGGAATACGAGAAAAACATTTATTTGTTGAGAACTCAATCTACTAAAGTATCACACTTGGTCTTTTTCTGGAATCTTATCTTGACTCATCCCTAGACCACTAGCCAGGTACAAGTCAATTTGACTCCTTTTTCAATATTTTGAGCACTCATGCAATGGATGAGCGTAAGCACGAGAGTTGACACTTAGGATGGCAAAGAGAGGAGCACGGAGGAGGAAGACAAAAAGGATGAGAGAGGCTCACATCAATGAGGACAATCATAGGCAAGAGATGCCAAATGATAGATATGATGTGAGGAGTAGGGATTGCCATGCAACGGATGCACATACGAGCTAGCAAGCTCTCCAATGGAACTAGTGGGGGTGCATCTAACTTGCTCGCTCATGAATACCTAGAGCTCTTTTGAGGAGGTTCATCCTTGGAATATGCAAGCCAAGTTCTATAGTGTGAAGGTCCCCACATAGCTATATGCATAATGATGATCTCTATGGAGTACAAGGATATAAAGGGAGTACTAGTGTGGATCTCTCAAAAGGATAGTAGTGTTGCCCCTTTCTCTCTTTTTATTTCTTTTTTTCTTTTTTTTGTATTTTTTTGTGGCCTCAATGGCTCTTTCTATTTAACTCTCATTTGTCCTCTTTGGGATCTTTTATTGTGTCCACTTTGGGATCTTTTCCTCACTTAAGGACAACACTCTATTTTACAAGAAGGTAAAGGAGATCTTTCACACTTTACAAGGTACTCAAAATCATAAAGAAGATGTAACTATCATGATGTATGCAATGTATGTCGCTGCCAGTGTAGCAGGAACATGTATGACATGAAGATCAAGTCATGAAGAGGTGGATGTTGCATGGCAATATATCTCAGAAAGGCTATGGAAATGCCTTGATAGGTAGGTATGGTGGCTGTTTTGAGGAAAGATATAAGGAGGTTTATGATGACAGAGTGTATCATGCCAAGGGTTTGGATGTACCGGCGAAGGTGGACACCAACTCTCGGAGTGAGAAGAAGGCAATGCACGGCACGGGAGAGGCTAGCAAAATATGGGAAGGTGGAAGTGTCAACTTTCAATACTTACATTAGTCCGAAGAACTCATGCATTTATTATCGGTAACTCTCAATCTAATAAGGAGGTTCTCAAAGAGACAAGTACCCCGAGGTGGAGTGTATGGGGGTTTGGTTATCCTTGCGCATCCTCGACTCATGGTACGTGAGTGTACTCTAATATTCGATCCCTCCAAAGATTAGTGATCCATCTAGTAGCTAGAGTTCTCAACTAGTTTTGTAGGTTTTGAAAATACACACGGATTTCCCAAAATACGACACCTATCACTAATAGGCTAGAGCTCTTGACACAAAAAAGTTCAAACATTACTCACATCAATACCTCAAAACTATTGCAAGTTACTACTTGAATTAAATAGCAACCTCAATTACCTACTTTTCAAGAGAAGACACTACTCAGTGCAACAACCAACTCTCTTTAACAAGATAAACATGAAAACTAAAAAGAGTTCCAGCAACAAACTAAACAAAAGCCAAGGCTCTTGCTAAAGACAAACTAAGACTAAAACTAAACATGGCAGCAGCTACGAAAATATAAAGAACACACAACCGCAAAAAGATAAGCAAGAAAAATCCTATGATGTGTTCTAGATTGGAGTGGAGCGTATTTCTCTCCCACACAAAGTAAGATGGGGTCTAACTTGTTATGAACAGCAAGCAAAACTAAAGAAAACTAAAAATAAAACCTAAGAGCGAGACGCTCCAAGCATAGCACATAACGCATGAAGTGATAAAAATATAGTGAGACGAAGGACGAACTGATGATTGTTGATGGAGAAGGGGATGCACGGGGGCATCCCCAAGCTTAGACGCTTGAGTCTCCTTGAATAATTATTGGGGATGCATGGGGGCATCCCCAAGCTTGAGCACCTTGACACTCGTGGATCTTCTTTCATCATCTTCCATCGCACACTTGAAAACTCCCTTCATACTTAACTCATCATAAGCTGATTAGAGAGGTTAGTACCCTTAATAAAATAATTTTTCCCACTAGATATAAAGATATTCTTGAAGATCTACTGTTTCTCAAGAGTCCCAAAAAGTTTTTGCAAAGAAAAAGCAAGCTTAAGGTTTGCAAAAGTGAAGAGAGGCAAAACGTGGCAGAATCTGTGAAAAACAGAACATCAGGTAGTAGAGAATTTTTTCGGGGCACTTCTGCAACTCAAATCAAAAAACTCAGAACATACGAAAGTTTCATAATTGTATAGAGCATGCTGTCAAAACAATTCAGATCAAAAGGATGATCTATTGATTTGATTCGAATTTTTCTGTGAAGGGACAGAATCTGTTTTCTGGACAGCATGTCACAACTTTTGCTTCCCTTATCATAAGAGGCTATAACTTGGCACAAAGCTGAAAAATAAAGATACAATGATGTTGCTACAGTAGTAACAAACATCAAGACACAACAAAAGCAAAAAGAAACCTAATTCGTTGTGGGCTGCCTCCCAAAAGCGCTTTCTTTTATGCCTTTAAGCTAGGCATGATGCAAAAAGAAGAATCAAGTTTTATCAAGAGAAAGAGAATAACTAGCCTGAGTAACGGACTCAAAAGGTAACTTGATTTTCTTCCTAGGGAAGTGTTCCATGCCTTTCTTGAGAGGGAATTGAAATTTTATATTCCTTTCTTTCATGTTAATAACCGCACCAACGGTGCGAAGAAAAGGACGTCCCAAAATAATTGGACACAAAGGTTCACACTCTATATCCATAACAATAAAATCAACGGGAACATAGTTGTCATTGACAATGATAAGAACATCGTCGATCTTCCCCAAAGGTTTCTTTACGGAAGAATCAACAAGACGAACACCAAAATAACAAGGCTCAAAGGGCTTCAATTCAAATATATCGTATATTCTTTTGGGAATAACAGAGGTACTAGCTCCAACATCACATAAGGCATAGCAAGAGAAGTTATTTAATTTAATTTTGATCATAGAGTCCCAACCATCATCTAGCTTCCTAGGTATGGAGGCTTCTACTCTAAGCTTCTCCTCCCTAGCTTTGATGAGAGCATTTGTGATATGCTCCGTGAAGGCAAGATTAAGTGTGCTAGTGTGGGGGTCTCTAGACATTTTGTGTAGCAAACTGATAACTTCTGAGAGGGTGCAACTATCAAAATTAATATCACTACTATCAAAGGTGGTAGTAGTGTCGTCTAGGCTTACTTGTTTGAAACCCTCTATGTTCATAGGAGTTTCTTCATCTTCGGTTGAGGTATTAGCATCACCATTAATAGGTCCAACGGGACTAGGAGTGCATTGGGTGCTAATAGTTTGGGTGTCCTCAACAATTTGGATAGTGGCAATTGTGTGGTGTGTAGGAAGGCTCTTAATTCTATCCTCTTCCTCTTTTTCTCTAGCCCACCTTTTTTTAAGTTTAGCCATCATCCTAATATTTTCATTAATTTGCAATTGGATAGCATTAATAGGAGTGGCCTTATTCTCCTCAAGGGGAGAGGTTCTAATTTTAAGCATCTCAATATCAAGGGCTAAGCTTTCTACCTTCAAAGAGAGATGATATAATTTAGCTAATTTCTCCTCTACATTTTTATTGAAGGCTTTTTGGGTAGTGATAAAGTCTCTAAGCATGCTTTCTAATTCAGAAGAGGGGTTCTTGTTGCTAGGGTAGGTGTTGTTGTTCCCATAGTTGGATGGGAACGGTCTAGGATTGCTAGAAAGATTACCCCTATAAGCATTGTTGTTGAAGTTGTTTCTAGCAATAAAGTTCACATCTACTTGTTCTTGGGCAACCAAAGAATTTAAAGGGACATCACGAGGATCAATAGAGGGTTGCTTGGTAAGTAGAGACATAATTAAGTCAACTTTTTCATTGAGGGAGGTAATTTCCTCGACAGAGTTTACCTTCCTATCTGTTGGAGCACGTTCGGTGTGCCATTGGGAATAATTGGTCATCATCTCATCGAGAAGCTTCGTGGCAGCACCAAGTGTAGTTGACATAAAGGTTCCTCCTACGGCCGAATCTAACAGGTTCCGCGAGGTAAAGTTCAAGCATGCATAAAAAGTCTGGATAACCATCCAGGTAGTCAAACCATGTGTAGGGCATTTCTTAACAAGAGATTTCATTCGTTCCCAAGCTTGGGCAACGTTTTCATTATCCAATTGCTTAAAATTCATAATGTTACTCCTTAATTGGATAATTTTAGCAGGTGGGTAGTACTTCCCTATAAAAGCATCTTTGCACTTATCCCAAGAATCTATGCTATTCCTAGGAAAAGATTGAAACCAGATTTTAGCGTCTCCCCTTAAATAGAAAGGAAAGATCTTGAGCTTAACAATATCACCTTCTACTTCTTTATACTTTTGCATATCACATAATTCAACAAAATTGTTCAAGTGTAAAGCAGCATCATCTCCAGCACCAGAGAATTGATCTCTCATAACAAGGTTTAGCAAGGCAGGTTTAATTTCATAAGAGGTAGCTGAAGTGGTAGGTGTGGCAATGGGGGTGCATATAAAGTCTTGGTTGTTGTGACTAGTGAAGTCACACAACTTGGTGTTTTCAGTGGAACCCATAGCAGCAGCAAGTGTGGCAGATTTTTTTGTGATTTTTGATATAAGACACAAAGATAAAAACTGAAAGGTAAACTAACAAGACTAAAAACAAAGGTAAAGGGTAGTGTGCAACTCCCCTATCTTAGCACTCGGAGTCCCCGGCAACGGCGCCAGAAATTTTTCTTGATGTGCGAGGTGATGATAGTGATTTCTCGCCCTTCGTTGGTAAACCCCAAGTGGAAGGTGTGATGTAGCACATCAGAAAATTTCCATCAGTAAAGATACCAAGGTTTGTCTCCAGTAGGACTCCAGAGATGATAAGTAGGTGTCAGCGGCGCAACTGACGCGGACCTGCACACAGACACAAATAACTTTGTTCCCAACGAAGTTCAGAGAGGTTGTCAATCTCTCCGGTCTTGTTGTTCACAAAGGATCAAATGCAAGGGATAATGATAGCAACTGAAAGTAAAAGCAGACAAGTAAATGAGCGTGGAAACAGTGATGAGGATATGGACCGGGATACGTGACGTTCACTAGTGATGTATCTCTCCCAAAATACGATAAAACTGTTATGCGAGGTGAACAAATTACAGAAGGGCAATTGACAGGATTATGAATGCACCGCAATGCTAACTATGCTACAAAAGAAAGGAAGAGGCTCAAAAGCATGGGCAGAACGCCAAAATAAGTAGACAGAAATCCAACTGCATCTACTACTAATCATCCACCTTGAGATATCTATCCAGTACATCTCGCTGGTATTAAGTTGCGAGCCCCACCCAAAGTGTAAACCCAAAGCAACAGACAACTGCATTAAAAATCACTTTGCGTAAAGTAAACAATCCTTGTAACCACGGTTACAAGCACCGTTGTTTTCTCCCTTGTGGCAACAACACATCCCCTAGACTCATGTTTCTGTCACTCAAGCTAGTCATCAGGGGGCATGAACCCACAATCGAGAAAAACGTTCCCTCTTTGGGTTACTACCTACTACTTGGCCAAAGCAATAAACAACAACGGAGAACATGCAAGAATTACTTAAGAACAAAAATATAAGAGATAAGAACCAAATATATTACTCAATCACAATCTGAACATAATCTCATAATCCATCAGATCCCATCAAACTCAGCAGAGCAACAGCAGAAAGATTACAGAAGTGCCTCGATCATGTAGGGCATCTCACGAGGTCTAAACCATGAGGAACAAAGAGGGGAGGAGAACATCACATAGCTACTGATCACGGACCCATGGTCCAAAGGAAACTACTCACGAGACATCCGGGAAGCATCCATGGTGGAGAGGAGACTCCCGGAGGTCAGCCCTCCCTCCGGCAGGGTGCCAGGAAGAGGTCTTATGGTGCTCCCGATCTCGGAAGCGCGGCGGCGGCGGAACAGAGGCGAGATCGCGAAAAATGGTTCTGTCGTCGAGGGTTTCTCGTCACGGAGAATATATAGGCGAAGGGGGGCAGCCAGGGGGCCCACCAGGGGTCCAAGCGCCCTCCTGGCGCGGCCAGGCCCTAGGGCACGCCACCAGGGCGCCTGGGCCCCTGGTGGTGGCCTTCTGGCCCCACCCAGGTTCTTCCGGAAGGTTCCTCTGCGCTGATTTTTTATCTGATTTTTCCCGAATTTTTGGAGCACTTTTTATATGGGGGAAAACTGAAATAGAAAAACAGCAGAAAAGAGGAACTGGCACTGTGGTGCACTGAGTTAATTGGTTAGTCCAAATATGATCAAAATTGTATGAAAGTGTATCTAGATCATAGCAATATCACACCAAACATGCATGGAGCAAGCAGAAATTATAGATACGTTTTGGACGTATCAGCAACCAGAGGGGTTTATCGATCCAAAAAATGTTGGTAACGTGTGCAAGCTTTAATGGTCCATCTATGGGTTGAAGCAAGCATGTCGGAGCTGGAATCTTCGATTTGATGAGGTCATTAAAGCTTTTGGATTTGTCCAAAACGTCGAAGAGTTCTGCGTCTATAAGAAACTGAGTGGGAGCTCTGTAGCATTCCTTGTGTTATATGTAGATGACATATTGCTAATACGGAACGATAAGAAATTCTTAGGAGAAATAAAGGAATATCTGAATGGACAATTTTCCATGAAGGACCTTGGTGAAGCTGCGTACATATTGGGGATTAAGACCTATAGAGATAGACCTAATCGACTATTGGCTTTGAGTCAGAGCACTTATATTGACAAGATATTGAAAAGGTTCAGTATGGATAACTCCAAGAGAGGCCTCTTGCCATTTATAAAAGGAGTCAAGTTAAGCGTGACTCAGTGCCCGATCACAGCAAAAGAGAAGGAGGAAATGTCCTCAAAACCCTATGGCTCAGCCATAGGTTCTCTCATGTATGCTATGTTATGTACCCGGCCGGATTTAGCACTGTCTATTAGTATGACTAATCGCTACCAGAGTAATCCGGGAATGGCTCACTGGACCGCAGTAAAGAACATCCTAAAGTACTTGAGAAGAACAAATGATATCTTTCTCGTTTATGGAGGAGTTGATGAGGAGCTCACCGTGAAGGGTTAGGTTGACGTAAGCCTCGGCTCAGACCTAGATGATTCGAAATCCCAGACGGGATATGTTTTCATGTTGAACGGTGGCGCAATCAGCTGGAGGAGCGACAAACAGTCAGTCGTCGCCCAATCTACAATGGAATCGGAGTATATTGCCTCTTGCGAAGCGTCAAACGAGGCGTTGTGGCTGAAGAAGTTCGTGATCAAGCTTGGCGTCTTTCCTAGCTGCACTGACCCCGTGGGAATCTTCTGCGACAACACGCGTGCCATTGCTAACGCGAAGGAGCCAAGAACTCACTCTACAGCCAAGCACATTCTCCGACAGTTACATGTGACGCGAGATTACGTCCGGGATGGACAGACTAGGATTCACAAGATACATACGGATCTGAACGCAGCAGACCTGATGACTAAACATCTTCCACAGGGCAAGTTTGAAGAACACCGAGAGACTATTGGTGTTAGATACATACCTGATGTAAACTAGTGTAATTTGTACTCTAGTGCAAGTTGGAGGCTGTTGGATATGTGCCCTAGAGACAAATTAATAAAGATATTTTTCACATAACCGTTTTTGTTCATAATACGTTTTATACTGTGCTATAACTGTAATACTTGGAAATACTAATACAGGTGTAGTATAAAACATATGTCCGTAGTTTAACTCGGGTAAACTATCTCATTGGGAAATTTATTGATCAATCTTTCCTGATCATGGCGACACTTAAGTCCATTGACAATGAGGTCATGTCATTAGGGGAATGATGTGATGGACATACACCCACCTAAAGTATTGCAATGTGATCGGGTCACATAGTTCAGCGTTGCGATGACTTTGTAACGTATGGCTTAGTCCTTAGACCGTAATGATCATACGTAATTGTCATCTATGAGGAGACTTTGATTTGTATCCCACTGCCTGACTGAAATATGCTGGCTATAACGGTGCACTTTGGGTATTCCGAAATAGATGGTTGATGAGTATGTTAATAGATTAGAGCGGGATTTGTCAGTCCTTGTAACAGGACAGGTACTCTGGGCCCACTCGGGGATATTGCATCAATAGCTTGCAAGTAGGTGACTAGGTCACGAGAGATGCAACAGGCACGGACGAGTAAACTTGTTTGTTGTGAACGAGATGTGAACACGGTATGTGGGATACCGACGATCGAACCTCGGACAAACAAGGTACCGTAGCACAAAGGGATTACGTCGTATCGTTAATGGTTTCCAAAAGAGATTGAAGTTCATTCGATGCAAGCACAGGGGCTGTAAAGGATTGTAACCAGGTCCAACTGACTAGTCATTGGTCAATGAGAAGAGTCTCGACCATGTCTGCTGTTTCCCAGACCGTTAGGGTGTTACACTTAAGGGCAATCAATGCATAGGATAGTTTCGGGATCAACCGGTGAAATAGGAGAAACCACCGGAATAGTTCCGGAGGAGGACGGAAGTTGTTCCGGACATTTTGAATGGTTCAAAATAAATTTTAATTTGTTTTAATAATGTTTTATTATTTAATTATCTGAATTAATTATCTAAATATATTAAAATAATTAAAAAAGGAAAAAAGGCTATATGGGCCTATGGGGCCCATTAGGGGAGGAGGGGGTTCCCCCCCTGGGATTGGCGCTGATGGCTTCTCGCCCCTCGTTGGTTACCCCAAGTGGAAGGTTTGAGATGCAGTGCAACAGCAAGTTTCCCTCGGTGAAGATACCAAGGTTATCGAACCAGTAGGACTCAGGAGATACAAGTAGGTGGCAACGTCGCCAGAAATTGCTTCCTGACTAGGGTGTTGTCGTGGACCTGCACACAGCAACAAATAACTTTGCTCCCAACGAGTACAGAGGAGTTGTCAATTCCTCCGGCCTTGTCGTTTACAAAGGATCAACGCAAGAGATAAAAGGTGCAAAGGAAAGTAAAAGCTGAAACTAAATTGAGGGTGAGAACAATAATGTGAAGACGGACCGGAGTCCCGTGATTTTCACTAGTGATGTCTCTCTCCCAAAAGACGATAAAAGTGCTAGCGAGGTAAACAAATCACAGTTGGGAAATTGACAGGATTATGAAGGCACCGCAATGCTAACTATGCTGCAAAGAAAGGAAGGGCTCAAAAGCAATGGGCAGTACGCCAAGGTAAGTAGACCGAAATCCATCTGCATCTACTACGAATCATCCACCTTGATATATCTATCCATAACATCTCGCTGGTATTAAGTTGCGAATCCCACCCAAAGTGTAAACTCAAAGCAACAGACAACTGCATTAAAAGAACTTTGCGTAAAGTAAACAATCCTAGCACCCGCAGGTACAAGCACCGTTGTTTTATCCCTAGTAGCAACAACACATCCCCTAGTCTCATGTTTCTATCACTCAAGCTAGACATCAAGGGGCTGAACCCACAATCGACCATAACGCTCTCTCTTGGAGTTGCAAATAAAATACTTGGCCAAATAAAATACCGCAACGGAGAACATGCAAGAATTTACTCAAGAACAAAATATAAAAGAGAAGAACCAAATATATTACTCATCACAATCTGAACATAGTCTCTTAATCCATCAGATCCCAACAAACTCAGCATAGCAAAAGCAAAAATTACATAGATGCCTCGATCATGTGAGGCAGCTCATGAGGACTCGAAAGTGGAAGCACAAAGGGGGGAGAGATTCATCACATAGCTACTGGTCACGGACCCATGGTCCAAGGGGGACTACTCACGGCATATTCGGGAGGCGTCCATGTCTATGGATGGTCTCCCGGAGGGGGTTCCTCCTTCCGACAGGGTGCCGGGTCATCTTCTCTAGGCAGCCCCGATCTTGAATCGGCGGCGACGGCGGTACAGAGGGGAGTTCGCGAGAAAGAGATCGATATTAGGGGTTTCCACCCCGAGGGGTAAATATAGGCGAAGGAGGGCATCGAGGGGACCCACGAGGCAGTTAGGAGGTTCCCTGGCGCGACCCAGGGTGGGGCCGCGCCACCTGCCCTCTTGGCTGGCTGCCTGGTGGTGGCCCCCCTTCCCTCTCTTGGTAATTCCAGAAGCTTCTATTGCGCTGATTTTTTATATTTTTTTCCTGGAATTTTTGGAGCACTTTTAATGGCCGGAAAACCTGAAATACAAAAACAGCAGAAAACAGAAACTGGCAACAGGGTGCACTGAGTTAATAGGTTAGTCCAAATAGGTTCAAAAGTGTATGAAAGTTCAAGCAAAGCATGGCAAAGTCACAAAAAACATGCATGGAGCAAGCAGAAATAATAGATACGTTTGGGACGTATCAACATCCCCAAGCTTAATTCCTGCTCTTCCTCGAGTAGGTAAATGATAACAAGCATAATTTCTGTGGTGACATGCCACACAACCAAATAAGGACTTTTTAGTAAAGCAATCAAACCATGCAATTCAATTCAAGTCTTAACAAGCAAGAGTCTATATTAGCATTGACACAAGCAACAAAAGAACAAAAGGTGCAAGAGCTCTCGCTGTCCGTGACTCGAATGTCTCCAAATGGTGTTTGCGTGCAAGAAGGGGGATATGGGAATACGAGATAATAAATAGTTGTTGAGAACTACTATGGACTAAAGTTTCACACTTGGTATCCTTTGGATTCTTATCTGGACTCGTCCCCAGACCACTAGTCAGGTACAAGTCAAACTGATCCGCTCCCTTTTGATATTTTGAGCACTCATGCAATGGATGAGCGTGAGCAAGAAAGTTGACACCTAAAAGGCGAAACAGAAAGAAGGTGGAGGAGGAAGACAAAAAGGTGTGAAAGGCTCACATCAATGAGGACAATCATAGGCGAGAGAATGCCATATGATAGATATGATGTGAGGAGTAGGGATTGCCATACAACGGATGCACATGTGAGCTAAAATCTCTCCAAGGGAACTAGTGGGGGTGCATCTAACTTGCTTGCTCAAAAAGACCTAGAGCTCTTTTGAGGAGGCTCATCATTGGAATATACAAGCCAAGTTCTATAGTGTGAAGGGTCCCCACATAGCTATATGCATGATGATGATCTCTATGGAGTACAAGGGATAGAAGATGAAGTACTAGTGTGGATCTCTCAAAAGGAATAGCAGTATGCCCCGTTCTCTCTTTTTATTTTTTTATTTTCTCTTTTTCCAAAAAAATTTGTATTTTTTTGGTGGCCTCAATGGATATTTCTATTTAACTCTCATTTGTCCTCTTTGGGATCTTTTGATTTTGTCCTCTTTGGGATCTTTTCCTCACTTTAGGGGCAATACTCTATATTTTAAAAGAATATAGGAGATCTTTCACACTTTACAAAGGTACTCACATAAAGAAAATGTAACTATCATGATGCAAATGTATTCCTCTGCCAGGGTAGCAGGATATGCAATGATACTAGCGCGTCATGTAGCAATGATTAGGGCAAGGCCCAACTAGCATGCGCCTCATCGATCAAGCAAGTAGCATGTATGACATGAAGATCACGTCATGAGAAGGTGGATGTTGCATGGCAATGTATCTCGGAAAGGCTATGGAAATGCCTTGTAGGTAGGTATGGTGGTTGTTTTGAGGAAAGATATAAGGAGGCTTATGATAATAGAGCGTATCATGCCAAGGGTTTGGATGCACCGGCGAAGTATGCGCCAACTCTCGAGGTGAGAAAGGGCAATGCACGGTACCGAAGAGGCTAGAAAAAGTATAGGTGGGTGGAAGTGTCAACTTTCGAATACTCACATTAGTCCGAAGAACTCATGCACTTATTATCGGTAACTCTCAATCTAATCAGGAGGTTCACAAAGAGACAGGTACCCCGAGGAGGAGTGTATGGGGGTTTGGTTATCCTTGCGCATCCTCGACTCATGGTACGTGAGTGTACTCTAATATTCGAACCCTCCAGAGGTTAGTGATCCATCTAGTAGCTAGAGTTCTCAACAGGGTATTTTTTTGGTTTTCGAAAAACACACGGATTGCCCAAAATACGACATCTATCACTAATAGGCAAGAGCTCTTGGCCCCCCTTCCCTCTCTTGGTGATTCCAAAAGCTTCTGTTGCGCTGATTTTATATATATTTTCCCAGAATTTTTGGAGCACTTTTAATGGCCGGAAAACCTGAAATACAAAAACAGCAGAAAACAGAAACTGGCAACTGGGTGCACTGAGTTAATAGGTTCAAAAGTGTATGAAAGTTCAAGCAAAACATGTCAAAGTCACACAAAACATGCATGGAGCAAGAAGAAATTATAGATACGTTTGGGACGTATCAGGCGCCAAGGGTGAGGCCCATCCCCCCCCCCTTGGCCGGCGCACTCCCCCCCTTGGGAGTTTAGTCCCACATGGGGGAGGGGAGGAGGATAGCACCCCCCCTTGGCCTATATAAGGAGGGGTACACCCCCCTTTTCCAACACACAATTATTCCTCTCTCTCCTTCTCCTTCGTGGATGTGGACTCCCCTTGTTTGGAGTCTGCACCTGGATTGGAGTTCTCCAGCATAAGGCAGGCCGTCGCTCTGCTGGAGTCGGGATCCGAATCCGTCTTTCTTCCTCTGCTCTCCTGGTTCGGGACCCGGGAGGAACATCGATTGTACTGTACGTGTATAATCTCTTCGAGGCACTACACCTGTGGTGCTACTTCATCAATGGAGGTCAACCGGGAGTCATCCTCTCCGGTGGTCTACTACACGACAGTGAGGTCGTAGTTCTGAGTCTACGCCAGCTACGTTCGCAAGAACGTTTCCCTCTTTCAGTCTTAAAGGTATGAACACCGGTTCCCTCCGTTACTTTACATCGCCATAGCATAGATCTTGGGTTCGGGTACCGTAGGTATGAAAAATTTGTGTTTTCTTCCCCGTATCCCAACACTTTTAAGTAAAGCAATCAAGTCATGTAATTCAATTCAAGTCATAACAGGCAAGAGCATATATTATCATCGAAACAAGCAACATAAGAACATAAAGGTGCAAGAGCTCTCGCTGTCCGTGACTCGAATGTCTCCAAATGGTGATTGCGTGCAAGAAAGGGGATAGGGATATACGAGAAAAAAGTATTTTTGTGTTGAGAACTCAATCTACTAAAGTTTCACACTTGGTCTTCTTTGGAATCTTATCTTGACTCACCCCAGACCACTAGCCAGGTACAAGTCAAAATGATCCACTCCTTTTCGATATTTTGAGCACTCATGCAATGGATGAGCGTAAGAAAGAAAGTTGACACTTAGGATGGCAAAGAGAGAAAAATGATGGAGGAGGAAGACAAAAAGGGTGTGAAAGTCTCACATCAATGAGGACACTCATAGGCGAGAGAAAGCCAAATGATAGATATGATGTGAGGAGTAGGGATTGCCATGCAACGGATGCACATATGAGCTAAGGTAAGCTCTCCAATGGAACTAGTGGGGTGCATCCAACTTGCTTGCTCAAGAAGACCTAGAGCTCATTTGAGGAGGCTCATCATTGGAATATACAAGCCAAGTTCTACAGTGTGAAGGTCTCCACATAGCTATATGCATGAATGATAATCTCTATGGAGTACAAGATATAAGAGGGAGTACGAGTGTGGATCTCTCAAAAGGAATAGTAGTGTGCCCCCTTCTCTCTTTTTATTTCTTTTTCTCTTTTTTTCCATTTTTTGTATTTTTTTGTGGCCTCAATGGCTCTTTCTATATCTCTCATTTGTCCTCTTTGGAATCTTTTGATTTTGTCCTCTTTGGGATCTTTTGATTTTGTCCTCTTTGGGATCTTTTCCTTACTTTAGGGGCAACACGCTATATATTACAAAAAGTATAGAAGATCTTTCACACTTTACAAAAGTAATCAACATAAAGAAAATGAAACTATCATGAAGTATGCAAATGTATGCCTCTGGAAGTGTAGCAGGATATGCAATGATACTAGCGCGTCATATAGCAATGATTAGGGCAATGCACAACTAGCATGCGGCTCATCGATCAAGCAAGTAGCATGTATGACATGAAGATCAAGTCATGAGAAGGTGGATGTTGCATGGCAATGTATCTCGGAAAAGGTACGGACATGCCTTGATAGGTAGGTATGGTGGATGTCTTGAGGAAGGATATAATGAGTTTTATGATGACAGAGAGCATCGTGCCAAGGATTTGGATGTACAAGCGAAGGTGGACTCCAACTCTCGGAGTGAGAAGGAGGCAATGCACGGCACAGCAGAGGCTAGCAAAATATGAGGAGGTGGAAGTGTCAACTTTAGAATACTCACATTAGTCCGAAGAACTCATGCATTTATTAACGGTAACTCTGAATCTAATAGGAGGTTCACAAAGAGACAAGTACCCTGAGGAGGAGTGTATGGGGTTTTGGTTATCCTTGCGCATCCTCGACTCATGGTATGTGAGTGTACTCTAATATTCGATCCCTCCAAAGATTAGTGATCCATCTAGTAGCTAAAGTTCTCAACTAATTTTTGCAGGTTTTTCGAAAATAAACACGGATTGCCCAAAATACGACATCTATCACTAATAGGCTAAAGCTCTTGACACCAAAAGTTCAAACATTACTCATAGCAATACCTCAAAACTATTTCAAATTACTACTAAAAAAGAATAGCAACCTCAATTACCTACTTCAAGTCAAGACACACAACTCAGTGCAACAGGCAAACTCTCTAAACAAGATAAACATGAAAACTCAAGAAAGTTCTAGCAACAAACTAAACAAAAGCTCTTAAAAATATAATCATGAAAACTAAGAGCTAAACATGACAGCAGCTATGAAAAAGATAAAGAACACACACAACAAACATAAGCATGAAGAATCCTATGTTATGTTCTAGGGTGAAGTGGAGCGTGTTTCTCTCCCACACAAAGAAAGTTGGGTTCTAACTTGTTATGAACATCAAGCAAAGCTAAATAAAACTAAAAAGGAAATAAAGAGCAAGACGCTCCAAGCATAGCACATAACGCATGAAGTGATAAAAATATAGTGGAACGAAAGACGAACTGATAATTGTTGATGGAGAAGGGGATGCACGGGGGCATCCCAAGCTTAGACGCTTGAGTCTTCTTGAATATTTCTTGGGGATGCACGGGGGCATCCCCAAGCTTGAGCGTTTGACACTCCTGAATCTTCTTTTATCATCTTCCCTCGCACACTTGAAAACTCCCTTTTTACATAACTCATCATAATCTGATTAGCGAGGTTAGTACCCATATAAAATAATTTTTCCTCTACTGGAAATAAGGATATTCTTGAAGAGATACTGTTTCTCAAGATTTCAAAAAGTTTTTGCAAAGAAAAAGAAAGCTTAAGGTTTGCAAAACGAAGAAAAGGAAAAACAGGACAGAATCTGTGAAAAACATAACAGCGGGTAGTAAAGAATTTTTTAGGGATACTTCTGCAACTCAAATCAAAAAAATCAGAACATATGGAAGTTCTGTGATTATATAGAGCACGCTGTATAAAACTTTCAGCTCAAAAATATGAACTGGGATTTTTCTATGATTTGTTTCGTCACGAGGACAGAATCTGTTTTCTGGACAGCATGTCACAACTTTCACTTTCCTTGTCATATGAGGCTATAATTGGCACAAAGCTTGAAAAGTAAAGATACAATGATGTTGCTACAGTATTAACAATCATCAAGACCACTAAAAAAAGAAGAAAAACAAAAAGGAAAACCTAAATTCATTGTGGGCTGCCTCCCGAAAGCGCTTCTTTAAAGCCATTAGCTAGGCTTAATGCAAAAATATCAAGTTTTATCAAGAAAATAACTAGCCGGTGTGACGGACTCAAAAGGTAACTTAATCTTCTTTCTAGGGAAATGTTCCATCCCTTTCTTGAGAGGGAATTGGAATTTTATAATCCCTTCTTTCATATCAATAACAGCACCCATGGTGCGAAGAAAAGGACGTCCCAAAATAATTGGACAAGAAGGTTCACATTCAATGTCCATAATAGTAAAATCAACGGGAACATAATTGTCATTGACAATGATAAGAACATCATCGATCTTCCCCAAAGGTTTCTTTACGGAAGAGTCGACAAGTCGAACACCAAAAGAACGAGGATCAAAAGGTTTCAATTCAAATATATCATACATTATTTTGGGCATAACGGAGGTACTAGCTCCAACATCACATAAATCATAGCAAGAGAAGTTATTCAACTTAATTTTAATCATAGGATCCCAACCATCTTCTAGCTTTCTAGGTATGGAGGCTTCTACCCTAAGCTTCTCCTCCCTAGCTTTAATGAGAGCATTGGTGATATGCTCCGTGAAGGCAAGATTAAGTGTGCTAGTGTGGGGGTCTCTAGACATCTTGTGAAGGAAACGAATAACTTCAGAAAGGGTGCAATTATCAAAATCAAGGTCACTACTATCAAGTAAAGTGGTAGTGGTGTCCTTTAGGCTCACTTGTTTGGTAGCTTCTATAGTCATAGGAGTTTCTTCTTCAATGATTGAGGTCATAGCATCACCATTAATAGGTCCTATGGGACTAGGGGTGCATTGGGTGCTAAGAGTTTGGATATCCTCAACAACTTGGATAGTAGCAACGGTATGGTGTGTAGGAAGGCTCTTAATTCTATCTTCTTCCTCCTTTTCTCTAGCCCATCTCTCTTTAAGTTTAGCCATCATCCTAATGTTTTCATTAATTTGCGCTTGAATAGCGTTCATAGGAATGACCTTCCTCTCCTCAAGAGGAGAAGTTCTAATTTTAAGCAATTCTACGACATTGTCTACCTTCGACTAGAGATTATCTAATTTGTCTAGTTTTTCCTCTACACTCTTGTTGAAGGCTTTTTGGGTAGTGATGAAGTCTTTAAGCATACACTCTAATTCATAAGTGGAGTTCTTGGTGCTAGGATAAGTGTTGTTGTTCCCATAGTTGTTGGAGGGGAACGGTCTAGGATTGCTACCAAAATTACTCCTATAAGCATTGTTATTGAAGTTGTTTCAAGAGATAAAGTTCACATCTACTTGATCTTGAACAATCAAAGAATTTAAAGGAACATCATGAGGATCAATAGAAGATTGCTTGGTAAGTAGAGACATGATCAAGTGAACTTTTTCATTTAGGGAGGAGATCTCCTCGACAGAGTTTACCTTCCTACCTGTTGGAGCTCTTTCGGTGTGCCATTGGGAATAGTTGGTCATCATCTCATCGAGTAGTTTTATGGAAGCACCAAGCATTGTTGACATAAAGGTTCCTCCCGCAGCCGAATCTAGCAAGCTCCGCGAGGTAAAGTTCAAGCCTGCATAAAAAGTTTGGATAACCATCCAACTAGTCAAACCATGCGTGGGGTAATTCTTAACAAGAGATTTCATGCATTCCCAAGCTTGGGCAACGTGTTCATTATCCAATTGCTTAAAATTCATAATATTACTCCTCAATTGGATAATCTTAGCAGGGGGTAGTACTTCCTAATAAAAGCATCCTTGCACTTATCCCAAGAATCTATACTATTTCTAGGCAAGGATTGAAACCAGATTTTAGCTCCTCCTCTCAAGGAGAAAGGAAAAATCTTAATCTTAACAATATCACCATCTACTTCTTTGTACTTTTGCATATCACAGAGCTCAACAAAATTATTTAAGTGCAAAGCAGCAGCATCTCCAGCACCGGAGAATTGATCTTTCATAACAAGGTTCAACAAAGCAGGTTTAATCTCATAAGAACGTGCTGAAGTGGCAGGTGTAGCAATAGGAGTGCAGATAAAGTCACTATTGTTATGACTAGTGAAGTCACATAACTTGGTGTTCTCGGAGGAACCCATAGCAGCAGCAAGCAAGACAACTATCTTTTTGATTTTTGATAAAGGACACTGAAGCAAAAACTGAAAGGTAAACTAACAAGACTCAAAAGCAAAGATAAAAGATAGTGTGCAACTCCCCTATCTTGAAGAGCAGAGTCCCATGCAACGGCGCCAGCAATTAGGCGGTTGACGTGGACCTGCACACACAACAGATAACTTTGCTCCCAACGAGTTCAGAGAGGTTGGCAATCCCTTCGGCCTTGTTGTTCACAAAGGATCAAACGCACGGGATAATAATGATAGTGATAGCAACTGAAAAGTAAATAAGCAGAAAATAAATAGCGGATGTAGACAGTATTCGAAATATGGACCGGGGTCCCATGATGTTCACTAGTGATGTATCTCTCCCAAAAGACGATAAAATAGTCATGCGAGGTAAACAAATTACACCTGGGCAATTGACAGAATTATGTGCGCAACCAATGCTAACTATGCTATAAAGAAAGGAAGAGGCTCAAAAGCATGGGCGGTACGCCAAGAAAAGTAGACCTAAATCCATCTGCATCTACCTACTAATCATCCACCTTGAGATATCTATCGAGAACATCTCGCTGGTATTAAGTTGCGAATCCCACCCAAAGTGTAAACTCAAAGAAACAGACAACTGCATTAAAGAACTTTGCGTAAAGTAAACAATCCTTGCATTCGCAAGTACAAGCACCATTGTTTTCTCCCTTGTGCCAACATCACATCCCCTAGACTCATGTTTCTGTCACTCAAGCTAGTCATCGGGGGGCATGAACCCACAATCATGCATAACGCTCCCTCTTGGAGTCACTACCTACTACTCGGCCAAAGCAATAAACAGGAACGGAGAACATGCAAGAATTACTCAATAACATAAATATAAAAGAGGAGAATCAAATATATTACTCAATCACAATCTGAACATAGTCTCATAATCCATCGGATCCCAGCAAACTCAGCATAGCAACAGCAGAAAGATTACATATGTGCCTCGATCATGTAGGGCATCTCACGAGGTCTAAACCATGAAGAACAAAGAGGGGATGAGAACATCACATGGCTACTGATCATAGACCCATGGTCCAAGGTGGACTACTCACGGTTCATCCGGGAAGAATCCATGGTGGTGGAGAAGCTCCCGGAGGTGGTTCCTCCCTCTGGCAGGGTGCCAGGAATAGGTCTCCTGGTGCTCCCGATCTTGGAAGCGCGGCAGCGGCGGAACAGAGGAGAGATCGCGAAAAAGGGTTCCGTCCCCGAGGGTTTCTCGTCACGGGGAATAAATAGGCGAAGGGGGGCAGTCAGAGGTGGACCAGGGGCCCCAGGCGCCCCCTTAGCGCGGCCTAGGGGATGGTCGCGCCAGGTGGCCGCCTGGGCCACCCCTGGCCCCCCTCGGGTCCCACTTTGGCTCTTTTGGAAGGTTCCCGTACGCTGATTTTTCCTATATTTTTCCCGGAATTTTTCTGGCACTTTAAATAATGGGAAAACCTGAAATACAAAAAACAACAGAAAACAGGAACTGACACTGGGGTGCACTGAGTTAATAGGTTAGTCCAAATATGATCAAAAGTGTATGGAAGTTCATTAATATCATAGCAATATCACACAAAAGAGGCATGGAGCAAGCAGAAATTATAGATATGTTTTGGACGTATCAACATCCCCAAGCTTAATTCCTGCTCGTCCTCGAGTAGGTAAATGATAACAAACATAATTTCTGTGGTGACATGCTACCAACCATATAAGAACTTTTTGTGGGATATGTACTCAGACATGTATCTTCCGCTGATGTGATGTATTTAAGGCAGTTGTATGCCGATTGTATGAGATGTTGTATCCTTGTAGATGTAATGTTGTGATATCATGTTGGAAATTCGGGGCATATAGAATTGTCATATGTCGCGGTGGGAACGATATGTGCTTCGTCCCTGGATCTGGATGGAAACATCTAGATCTAGAACAGTACCGCATATCGGGCCTTACAACTTGGTATCAGAGGCTTACCGACTGTAGGATCCCTTTTTTGGTTGAAGTCAAGTCTAGAAAAAAAAACTATTTTGTAGTTACTAAGTTAGTTATCAGAGAGTAGGATTTTGTTCCTCCTTACCCATGCTCTGGTCAGGACAAGTGTCGTAACTGTTTTATTCCCGCCTTATCCCCTTCAAACTTTAGGATCTCGAGGAGTGGATTTTCGGAATAGTTCCAATGCCTTGCTTGCAGCGTATTGTCTCGACTCCGATCTCAGGTTTGGGAAATCCTGTAGTAACTTTAGTTCTTCCGACTCTGGGTAAACTTCTTGGTCGTCTGTTGACTTCAGTCCTCTTGCCCAATATCCTTGCGATTTCAGTGAGAATGCTTCCCTCGATCGTCGCTTGCAACTATTGTTCTTTCTTTTTCGTCTCCCGATGATTCCGTTTTCGATGTCGCCATCTCTCTGCGGAAAGTTTCTCGATGAAAGGTCATCATCGACATGGAGTTGAGTCCCTTGTTGGTGTTGTTGAAGATTGTCGACTCTCTTTTCTCTCCCCCCCCCCTCACCCACGGATCATCCTAGATCTTGGGACGAGATCCCTTGTTGGTGGTGTTGTATTGTAACATCCTAGATTTCACAAAAATTAAAAAATTTGTTTTCGGTGTGAATTGTTTGAATGTCTGATTTGTTTGCGGTGTTTGCATCCCCGATTTTTCGATCGGCGATTATTTTTCCCCCTCTTATCTCGTACCGGACAGAGACCGACCCTTGCCACCCTGACACTTGACCTTTGCGACACCGGGTTTTCACCCGATCACCGTCGCGGAAACCCGCACGAGACCAGCCGTAGCCAACGGAACGAAAAACCCCGTTTAATAAGTAAACAGGATATTTTTATAGAGCGCCAAAAACTGTTGTCGGAACGGTTCTAGCGCAAGGTGAATGCCGCCGGCTCGACGCGTTGATCGCCTAGTTCAAAGTTTTACCCGAATCGGAGGTTCTGCGGACCCCGGCGGTCAGAAACGTAAACACCGTTGTTGTCTACGCACGCTTCTATTCTTGTAGACTATGTTGGGCCTCCAAGCGTAGAGGTTTGTAGGACAGTAGAAATTTCCCTCAAGTGTATGACCTAAGGTTTATCGAACTCAGGGAAGTAGAGGTTGAAGATGGTCTCTCTCAAGCAACCCTGCAATTAAGATACAAGAAGTCTCTTGTGTCCCCAACACACCTAATACAACTAGGAGTTGTATAGGTGCACTAGTTTGGCGAAGAGATGGTAAAATATGGGTGATAGGTGTGGTAAAATGAAGTAATATAGATCTTTAATAAAAAGTGCAGCAAAGAAACAAGTGGTAAACGTGAGCACAAACGGTATTGCAATGGTGGAAACAAGGCCTAAGCTTCATACTTTCACTAGTGGCAACTCCCAACAACATTAACATAGTATAATCACATGATATTTCCCATAAAACATGCAATGGAGACGTACTCGGAGGTCATTCCTTTGTGGTCAAGAGAGGACGAGAATTATGTAGGGCTACAAAAGCACACCTCAGAGTTTGTAGTTCTCAATCTATGGATTTCCCAATGTCACCGCGGCCATCCAAAGAGAGTACCACAATCACCACAACATATCTCAAGGATAGTCAAAGACAAGCACCAAGAGACTCTCAATCTTCAATCAACATAACAAGAGAGGAAATCACTCATGATAATATTCTTCTAACCCATGTCCAATAGACCGCTGTCACCATTGTCTCGGGGATCATACTAGATAAAATCAAGTGAGTACATCAATCCAATACATAGAGGAAGGGGAAATATCATGGGATCACCCTAGATTAACATAGCCAATGATCACAACGAAGATCACATCATGGGAGAGAGAGAGAAGAACACATAGCTACTGGTAGAAACCTCAGCCCCGAGGAGGAACTACTCCCGCTTCATGGAGGGAGGAAGCAACGTCGATGGAGATGAATCCAGGGGCACTTTCCCGTCCCGGAAGGGTGCCGGCACAGGAATTCAAATGTCTCCAAATGGTGTTTGCGTGCAAGAAAGGAGATAGGGAATACGAGATGAAAACGTATTTTTGTTGAGAACTCAATCTACTAAAGTTTCACACTCGGTCTTCTTTGGAATCTTATCTTGACTCGTCCCCAGACCACTAGCCATGTACAAGTCAATTTGATACACTCCTTTTCGATATTTTGAGCACTCATGCAATGGATGAGAGTAAGCACGAGAGTTGCCACTTTGGATGGAAAAGAGAGAAATATGGTGGAGGAGAAAGACAAAAAGGGTGAGAAAGTCTCACATCAATGAGGACAACCATAGGCGAGAGAAGGCCATATGATAGATATGATGTGAGGAGTAGGGATTGCCATGCAACGAATGCACATATGAGCTAAGAAAAGCTCTCCAATGGAACTAGTGGGGTACATCAAACTTGCTTGCTCATGAAGACCTAGAGCTCGTTTGAGGAGGGTCATCCTTGGAATATGCAAGGCAAGTTCTAGTGTGAAGGTCCCCACATAGCTATATGCATGTATGATATCCTCTATGGAGTACGAGGATAAGAGGGAGTACTAGTGTGGATCTTTCAAAAGGATAGTAGTGTTGCCCCTTTCTCTCTTTTTATTTTCTTTTTCTCTTTTTTCTATTTTTTTCTATTTTTTGGTGGCCTCAATGGCTCTTTCTATTTAACTCTCATTTGTACTCTTTGGGATCTTTTGATTTGTCCACTTTGGGATCTTTTCCTCACTTAAGGGCAACACGCTATTTTACAAGAAGGTAAAGGAGATCTTTCACACTTTACAAGTTACTCAAAACATAAAGAAGATGTAACTATCATGATGTATGCAATGTATGCCGCTGCCAGTGTAGCAGGAACATGTATGACATGAAGATCAAGTCATGAAGAGGTGGAAGTTGCATGGAAATGTAACTCGGAAAGGCTATGGAAATGCCTTGATAGGTAGGTATGGTGGCTGTTTTGAGGGAAGATATAGGGAGGTTTATGATGACAGAGCATATCATGCCAAGGGTTTCGAAGTACCGGCGAAGGTGGACACCAACTCTCAGAGTGAGAAGAAGGCAATGCACGGCACGGGAAAGGCTAGCAAAATATGGGAAGGTGGAAGTGTCAACTTTCAATACTTACATTAGTCCGAAGAACTCATGCACTTATTATCGGTAACTCTCAATCTAACAAGGAGGTTCACAAAGAGACAAGTACCCCGAGGAGGAGTGTATGGGGGTTTGGTTATCCTTGCGCATCCTCGGCTCATGGTACATGAGTGTTCTCTGATATTCAACTCCTCAGAAGAGTAGTGATCCATCTAGTAGCTAGAGTTCTCAACTAGTTTTGTAGGTTTTGAAAATAAACACGGATTTCCCAAAATACGACACCTATCACTAATAGGCAAGAGCTCTTGACACCAAAAGTTCAAACATTACTCACATCAATACCTCAAAACTATTGCAAGTTACTACTAAAATTGAATAGCAACCTCAATTACCTACTCTCAAGACAAGACACAACTCAGTGCAACAACTAACTCTCTTAACAAGATAAACATGAAAACTAAAGAGAATTTCAGCAACAAACTAAACAAAATCCAAGGCTCTTGCTAGAGACAAACTAAGACTAAAACTAGACATGGCAGTAGCTACGAAAAGATAAAGAACACACAACATCAAAAAGATAGGCATGAAGAATCCTATGATGTGTTCTAGATTTTGATAGTGGAGCGTGTTTCTCTCCCACACAAAGTAAGACGGGATCTAACTTGTTATGAACAGCAAGCAAAGCTAGAGAAAACTAAAAATAAAACCTAAGAGCGAGACGCTCCAAGCATAGCACATAACGCATGAAGTGATAAAAATATAGTGAGACGAAGGACGAACTGATGATTGTTGATGGAGAAGGGGATGCACAGGGGCATCCCCAAGCTTAGACGCTTGAGTCTCCTTGAATATTTATTGGGGATGCATGGGTGCATCCCCAAGATTGAGCGCTTGACTCTACGGAATCTTCTTTCATCATCTTCCATCGCACACTTGAAAACTCCCTTCATACATAACTCATCATAAGCTGATTAGAGAGGTTAGTACCCTTAATAAATAATTGTTCCACACTGGATATAAAGATATTTTTTGAAGAGCTACTGTTTCTAAAGATTACCAAAAAGTTTTTGCAAAGAAAAAGCAAGCTTAAGGTTTGCAAAACGAAGAAAAGCAAAAACAGGACAGAATCTGTGAAAAAACAGACCAGCAGGTAGTAAAGAATTTTTTAGGGATACTTCTGCAACTCAAATCAAAAAACTCAGAACATACGAAAGTTCCGTAATTGTATAGAGCAGCTGTGTAAAAATTTCAGCTCAAAAAGATGAACTGGGATTTTTCTAGTCACGAGGACAGAATCTGTTTTCTGGACAGCATGTCACAACTTTCATTTCCCTTGTCATATGAGGCTATAAATGGCACAAAGCTTAAAAGTATAGATACAATGATGTTGCTACAATAGTAACAATCATCAAGTCCACTAAAAACTGAAGAAAAATAAAAAGGAAAGCCTAAATTCGTTGCGGGCTGCCTCCCGAAAGCGCTTCTTTAAAGCCATTAGCTAGGCTTAAGATTTTAATGATGCTCTCATAGGAATTAGAGTTGAAGCACAAAAGAGAGAATAAAGAAGCAAATACCAAACACATTTAAGTCTAACATGCTTCCGATGCAAAGGGATCTTGTAGAGAAATAACTCATTGAAGCATAAAGAGGTTAGCATAGGAAGCCAAAATAAGTGCAACTTCGAAACCTTCAACATAAAGAGAGGGAACTTGATATTATTGAAATATCTATAAGCATATGTTCCCCTCTCATAATAATTTTCAGTGGTATCATGAATAAACTCAACAATATAAGTATCACATAAAAAATTCTTATCATGATCCACAAGCATAGAAAATTTGTTACTCCCCACATAAGCAAAATCCTTCTCATTAGTAATAGTGGGAGCAAACTCAACAAAATAGCTATCACATGAATCATTCTTATCACCATGGTCTCGAGGATTATACTAGATAAGATCAAGTGAGTACATCAATCCAATACATAGAGGAAGGGGAAATATCATGGGATCACCCTAGATTAACATAGTCTATGATTACAACGAAGATCACATCATGGGAGAGAGAAAAGAACACATAGCTACTGGTAGAAACCTCAGCCCAGAGGAGGAACTACTCCCGCTTCATGGAGGGAGGAAGCAACGTCGATGGAGATGAATCCGGGGGCAGTTCCCCGTCCCGGCAGGGTGCCGGCACAGGAATTCTGGTCCCCCGAAGCTTGTTGGCGATGGCGGCGGAGATCGGAATCGCTTATGGAAAAAGTACTTCGATATTACGGATTTCCTCTGCGGGGGCTAAATATAGGCCAAATGAGGGGGCCGGGGGGCCACAAGGTAGCCAGGAGGGCAGGTGGCGCGGCCTAGGGTGGACCCGCGCCGGACACCCTCCTGGGCCCCTGGTGGTGGCCCTCCTGCCATGTCTTGGTTATTCCAGAAGCTTCCGGGACGCTGATTTTTTATATAATTTTTCTGAGATTTATTGGGCACTTTAATTGTTGGAATAACCTGAAATACGAAAACAGCAGAAAACAGGAACTGGCAACTGGGTGCACTGAGGTAATAGGTTAGTCCAAGTATGATAAAAAAATGTATGAAAGTTCAAGCAAAACATGGCAAAGTCACACAAATCATGCATGGAGCAAGCAGAAATTATAGATACGTTTGGGACGTATCAACCGCGCGCGAGAGAGAAAAACTGGGGATGTTTTTGCAAACTGCCAGCCACCTGGGCTATATAAAGATCACCACTCTTCCACCCCCTTTATAGGGTTTCCCCTAAGCCAAAATTGCAGCCACACCCCCAGATCTGCCCCAATTTTCGCATTTAGTCTATTTTTTGCCCAAATTCCAGCCAGATCCATCCTGGACCGTCAGATCTCGCGAGCCGACGACCCAGGGAGCTCCTCCACGCCGCCAGCCCGCCCGTGGACGCCGCCGCATGCCGGCGAGCGCGCCGCCGCGCTCCGGCCATCTCCGCTGCCGGCGCCCCTTCTCCCTCTGTCCCTTTCCTCACTCTCCCTCTCGTCCTTCCCCTCTAACTCTCTCTCTGCCCGCAGGTCCGGCCCGAGCACCATGGCCTTGAGAGGCGTCGTCGGCCCGAGCTGCACTCCGCCGCCCCACGGGAGCCCTCCTCCACGTCTTCCTTCGGCCGGCCCCGCGCCCTCCTCCGCCGGAGCCGCGTTCCCCTCCAGCCCCCTACGCCAGGCCGCCTTCCCCCGCACCTCGCCGGCGGGGGGATGGATCCGCCGCCGCCGCCGCCTGCTGCTCCTCGTCAGCGAGAGGGAGATCTGGCCAGGTGGGCCGGCCCAACAGCCACCAGCGCGGCCCACGGCGCCCCAGGCCAGCGAGCCCACCTCCAGCCGTCCTCCTTGGTCTCTCCAGGCCGATTTGGGCCGAGGCCCAGGGTGAGGGTCTGTGCTCTCTCTTTTTTTCCTAGCCCTCTGTATTTATCTAAGTCCTGTGTAATTATGCTGCTGGTACTGTTTTGCAACGTAATTTACGAGCGATATGTATATCGGATGACGTTGCGCCCAAAAGGAAAATTGTTTAATTTTGTGTGTATTTCAGTTCATCTTTTGTGAGCATTTTGATTTGAAGTCATATTGATGGTGCAAATATGTGTTGAAGTGGGCATCAAACTGTTAACTTCTATTATTTTCTGTTAGTGTGTTGCTGCTGTTATTTTATTGCAAGATTGCTTGATGATTGTGACACATCCATGAGGCCTATGCTATTAATTCTTGTTGCATCCTGTTAAGCCTCATGTCTACTTCAATGCTATGCATTCACATGTCATATTTGCCTGCTGCATGATGTTTGTTTCATCACCCAATGTAGCTACCCAGCTGTTAGTGTGCTGCAGTTTATATAAAGTTGCTACTTTGCTGCCCTATATCTTTTTAACCATGCATCATATTGAGCATTGCAATATGTCATTTTGATCTATGCCATGTCTACTTACATTATATGTATTGAATTGTCATGTTTGCATTCCTGGTCATAGATATGTTTAGCTCCAAAGTTACTATCCTGCTGTTTTTGACAGCCACATCTGTTTTTCACTAAGTCTGTAACTTTCCGATGCCATGTTGCTTGCTTAATATCTTTTGATCTGTTATGCCTATGACCTTGATTCTTGTTTGTACCTGATCACCATCATGTCTAATTCATGCCCATATATTTCTATGTCATGTTGCTGCACTTTAGCATATAGCTTTACCCCTATTTATACAGCATGAATATAACAGTTTCTGCCCTGTTTTCCTTATTTTCACTAAGTCCTTGACCAGTAATGTTTTATAGCTTTTTGTCTTGCTTATAACTAGTGAACCATGATGCCTTTTTGCATGATTCATTTTGCCATGCCATGCCTATCATGTATACTTTAGTTTCATATCATTTTTGTGCATGTTTGCAACCTTTTGCTTGTTTATTTGTTGCTCTAAAGTGTGCTTCCGGATGTTGGCAGATTGTGTACAATACTTGTTTTGCTTATATCTTTTTAACCGTAACTCCGTTTGGAGTGTTCTTTATATGTAACTTGATTAGAATTTCATGTACTTTCTGTTTATGATATTGTTTGCTATTGTTAATCCACTTAAAATATGGTTTAGGACAGAAAAGTACCAAATGATTTAATTGTCGTGGGGCACTTAGTGGAATGCCATGTTTAGGTTGTGCCTCACTTAACTTGACTAGCATAGATAGTTTATCTTATGCTTCACCTTTTTCATGTTTGTTTGTTATGCCATGCTTGAGTGAGATGCCATGTTAGCAACCTTTTCTCATCTTGTGTAGCTAAACAACTTGAACCTTTCTAAATGTGCGGTATCGTCGTGTGTGACGAGTACTCCACTTAACCTTCTAGTAACCGCTCTCGACGATAGATGCGATGTCGTAGTGTGTTGTCTCGTGTTGCCTTCTTGTTGTTGCTTGCTCGTGATTGCTTCGTAGTAATAGATGCTTGCTCGTCGGTTGCCTTTTCCAGTGTTTCCTTCTTGTGTGCTTCCGCGGATACCTCTCGGAGACGATGCGAGCTTGCGGTCGACTACACCTTCGGTTTCGTCTTCTCATCAGGTAAGGGGGAGCATATATCATGCTTATAACTTTCAGCTCACTCGCGCCTAGGTCTAGGATAGAACGATTTCTTGATCCTACCACTTCTTATTCATGCCTCTCAAATAAACCCAAACAGCCATGTCCTCCACATCCCAGCAAACCTTGTTCGTGTATGTTACTATTGCTCGCTGCTCAACCACTGCTTAGTATGCATGCTAGGATGTTATCAACTATTATACTGTTACTCCTTGGATTGGGCTATCACATTATTGTATTGTTTTTGATGATATGATTATTATAATGTTGACTATACTCGACGAAGGATGGAAGGTATAGGCTATACCGCCCCGACGCTTTGTTCCATTCGAGTCACCTAGGACTCGAGTTCCGGGTATTGTGTCTCTTGACGAGCGTGCCTAACCGCGTGTGGGATTTTATGGGGTCCCCTTTTCTTACCTACCTAGCTTCAAACATTTCTAGAGGTGGCCCAAGCTGATTTACCATTAGCAAACCATGCATATATGTCTGTCGGGTCGCTCCTAGCAGATATCCTTTAAAATAACCCAGGCCAGCGGAGACATGGTTTCTCTGTTGGTCCACACTGGTGAGCTATGGGGCTGCCCACATGTGAGGGGATCAGTTACCTCGACCTTTGCCCGACGGAAGAGTCCGATCCGAGAGCGTGGACAACTTTTGAATTGGGTGTCGACTCCCCGGGGGCCACCGGGATTTGTTCGTTGTTAGCTAGAGGGACCTGTCGTTTCGGATCTCTCGGGACTAAATCATAAAATGGCTGCCCGTGATGGGTAGAAACTGAGAAAGATGGGCGTGCGTGCGGAGCCTTGTAATGGGATGTTGGTACACCCCTGCAAGGTTAAATCTTTTCGAGAAGCCGTGTCCACGGTTATGGACGACTTGAGACCTACTCCTTGTTCATAGACAACAACAACTGAGATAATCTTAATATAACTTGATCAACGTGTGTGTGCCTTGACTGCTTCTTCTTCGTCGAGATGCGAAGAGGAGGACAAGGATAGGATAAGTGTTATGTTTGCATAAGTAGTTGATAGCAAGACTTGTTGGATGCGATTCCTCATCGAATGCTTGGTTCTCATCTTACTCTAAATAGACCGTTAGCCACTCATATCTTGCTAGAGCGTCTGCAACCTCACCACTACCCCCATCTTACCGTGAGAAGTTAGTTACAAGACTTTTGATATATTCTCACTCGTTGCTCTTCTTTTCCCTTTTATGTTTTGTCTGATCGGACGCTGCAGTTGATTACTACCTCGACTCTTCTTCTGGACGCCTTTGTGGAGACTCGACAACGACTATTTAGGTGAATCCCGGCGGAGAGCCTGGACCCATGTGGTTACGGGAATGGTGTGTTTTACCTTTTGTCGGTAGGCATTTGAATGTAGTATGTACTCAGACATGTATCTTCCACTGATGTAATGTATTTAAGGCAATTGTATGCCGATTGTATGAGATGTTGTATCCTTTTAGCTGTAATGTTGTGATATCATGTTGGAAATCCAGGGCATATGCCATTGTCATATGTCGCAGTGGGACCGATATGTGCTTCGTCCCTGGATCTGGATGGAAACATCTAGATCTATAACAGTACCGCATATCAGGCCTTACAGTCGCGTAGGTGCATCGCTCATCTCAGAATTGGCTTTGTAATAGAGTTACCTCACCACCTTGTATCGTTCGGCCGTATACCTTGGTTCGATTCCTTTATCTATAAAAGGGAGGCGAAAGCCTATTTTCTAGGTATTATCGTTGATTCGCATGACACTTCAAAAACAATTATAATACTTTATAATTGCAGCGGTTATAACCCTGATGTTTACTTTTCAAACGGCTATATTTTCGGCATTGATGATGGGACAACAAAGCTCAACATGTTGAGAAAACTCTCATCTTTTTCCATCTGCAAACAATCAACACCTGCATCATTCAGCATCAGCAAAGATATATTGTAATAGCTACATGTAAGTTGACTGGATTTTGAGAAAAGGAGCAATTCTGGTCCTCGCTCCACTATATCGGGATATCTATTGACACTAGTAGAGAAATGCTTATCCCCAATTTTAATTGATGACACACTAGTTTTAATCCATGTCACTGCTATTTTTTGAAATAATGCTGGTGTTGCACTTTTTGATACATAACAGGCCACTGCTAGCGTGCCGTAAAAATCCACGTCACTGTATGTGAGTTCGGCAGTCTGGCACGCCACAAGTTATTACTGGTGTGATTTAAAGTAGTGTTGGCGTTCTACTTTTTTTTCCACGCCATTGATAAGTGAATCATTATATTTAAAAAGGAAGAAAAAATTGAACATTTTACTATAATGCCGTGTGACTTAAATAAAACGTTGTTAATAATACAATTATGTGTGCCAATAAAATATATACATACAAGCACCGCAACTTTAAATGTACAAGTGCTGCCTCAATTCAAACGAGCGCTCGCCGGTCAAAACTCCGGATATATCCATGTGCACGTACAAGTGCTCTGACATGACCGCACCGCTCTCTCCAACGACGACAACGTTGCCGCGCTCTCCGACGAAGATGATGGTGCCACGCTCTCAAACGACGATGACGACGATGTTGCGCTCGCCGCTCCCTGATAACATTTATTTGTTTTCTGATTTTCCTTAATGTCGGCATGTGAGGAAATAGCACACCGTTACTATTTCTATTACTCCTGCTGTGGATGGATGGTACACCATATTTTTTAATCACTAGCGAAATATTACTAGTGTCTGGTGCCTACGCCAGTAAGACATTTTTTTGGCATGTCATAGAAGAGTTTTTCTCTACTAGTGTGGTTTTCTACATCATCGCGCCAGGTAGGGCCACGAGGGCCAGACACTGAACCCACATTGGATCTTCACCACCAGCCGACGTCTTCAGGCCGGACCAAGAGTTTACTTTTGTCGCCCTCACCTTCATCGCCGATGAGGTCGGGCGGCTCTACAATATCCCGCCGCCCTTCCCTTTTCATCAAATTACGGACCCTGGAGTTCATCATCGACCACCACGCCTACCCATGACTCTACGTCCTGACAAGAATTGAAGAAGAGGATGGGACCTTCGAAATCATCAAACTCGTGCCCACGATCACGATCCGAGCACCACAACCTGTCTTGATCGACAACCCTCGTCAACAACACCGCCTTTCGAACCGTTTGAGGGGAAGCGAGGCTCTACATCGACAATATGTCCCTCCACCTAACCCTAGGAGGAGGGATGTAGCCTCTGGAAGGAGGCATGATCCCTATTCGGCTCACTGGAGGTGGCACGTGCCTCATCATCCATGACTCGTGACTTGCCTGATCCACATGTGGAGATCTGCGGCTTCAATACCACCAAACGCACCTTCTCCAACCCACTAGAGGGGAGACACGGCTCCCTCCTTCATCACTTCATCAGCATGGTGTGTGCGAACTGTCCATACTTCCCGAGCTCAGAAGAATAAATAATACTCCCTCCGGAGCGATACTTATTATGGATCGGAGGGAGTACATTCTTACCCTTATAAAAAACAAGACTCTTGCAATTTTCACAAAATAAACAAATATAGCATGCCACTCAAACTCAAAATTCAACTCTAGCTTTTATGGTCATCTACCAAACCAACTCTTCTTGGCCTATGTCATAGCATACACAACCGAACAATTTTAAGACGACAAACCACCTCCTACATTTCTTGCCTGATCATTGTCCTCGTTTCAAAACTCGAAAATTATTTCACACTTCAAACCTTGAGATTACATGTCCTTTTGCATGAATCTCACTAAATTATTACCAGGGCATAAACCTTTGGTTAGTAGAGTCATGTCACAAATCTCCACCAACTTCTTAGTTTACTCTAAAGTTTTGAATTTAAATTCATAGAGCTATGTCAAAAATAAGAATGTAAAAATATGATAAATTAAAGGAAACGAGAAGGGCAAATGATGAAGGAATCTTCAAGTTGAGAGCTGGTCATGAAATAGCTTCTTGTTATGCAAGTCGTGTTGATTCAATCAAGTTTAAAAACATATAAAGTGTATTGAGTAGGACAAAAGACAAACGCCAACGGATACTACTCGTCAAAGCTAGTGTACCGAGTTTCTACCAACATTTATAGCACTAAGGTCACATGCTAAAACCACAAAGTGGGTAGGCATAGAAATTAAGGGGCAAATTTTGTTCATCCAATAGCTAACAAACAGGGAAGAACTGCCTCTTCTGAAAGATGAGAACCCTAGCTCGCAGACATGATCTCATCCGTAGCAGGCACGTCTCTCTTCAGTTCTAGTGCACGAAGTCTGTTTTCAGCTAGACCCTTGGCGAGAAGTTTAGTCTGCGCATCGAGGGACTTCTTGAAACGTGCAAAGTACTTGTTGCGGAGGTAGGTCCGGCCATCATTGACCGATGATCCGACGATCATACCAGAAGCATATGCACCGCATGCCTCCAGGATCGCCTGCTCCCGCTCATGGAAGTGGCACACAATGAGTGTCTCAAAATGCTACAGAAAAGAAAATGAAAGGCCTGTAAGAGTGAATTCGGTGGCCTAAAGCAACAGGTGTACACTGCACAATACGTATGTTAAAGATTCCATATAAATATACCGGGGGTCATTATTTCTTAATAGTGTTAGCAAAAATGTGCAAAACTTGAAGTTTGGGAGTACTGCACCGCTAAAGGAGTTCATGGAGATGACAAGTATAATTGATACAAGACATTCATTACATTAATCAGGATTAAAAGAAAGATGCTTCCAAGTTCTCCGTACGATAAAAACATACAAGGTTTGATTTAGTTAAATATGGTAGGAGCTGGTTTAAAACATAAACCTCAATTTAGATGCTTTTGGATCTATGCAGTTTATTTCTGAATGCATGTGAGCAATGTTTTAACCATGAAAACAGAAAATCGTCCTCCACAGCATGAAGACTAATCAAGAAGCCATTGTTTTATCTTGGCAAAATATGAGATTCTGTAGTTACCTTTGGAGGCTTCTGAAGTAAATGCAACATCATCTTGCAGGAGAGAACAAAGGCAGTCTGATTATATCCAAGGGAATGCTTTTCTTTAGAGCTAAAGACGACTGGCTCATTAAAGTATGGTTTATCATTTAACACAAGGCCCTGGATTGAGACCAACACCTGCAGCATGGTGGAATTTGACTTGCTCCACTTCTCAGATCCAGAACCTACCCAAGTGTTCAGCAGGCTAAGGCACACTTTACCACTCTCGTACAAGTTTGGATTTAGCCGAAGCCCGCACGAATGGAAATGAACTTTCTGTGCATATTGAATAGGTTTCTGTTAAGAGATTGCAATTTTGGAGGACCGGTGTGTAGTGGTGAAAATAAGGGGAATGCAGCTGTAAGTGGTAACATACTGGTGGGTGTCTCGGGTATTCAGGAGGAAAACAAACATCAAAGAAGAACAGACCATCATGATATGGAGTTCCAGCAGGCCCAACAATAGCAGCCCTCATCAGATCAATCCTATCCTCATAAACTCTAACATATATAGATTCTGCACAACTGAAACCAAACTCAGATGCAAGTTATTATTAATCAATACAATAAATCAACCGACTAAGGTGCAAACCCTCTCAAAGAAAGAATGCAGTTGCAAATGCATTATATATGTACCGACCAGGTAGATCTTTCTGTAGAAGCTTCCATTCATTTTGGATTTTCTTCGCCCAATCTTTGGTGGTCTGGTCACAGATGGAAGGTGGGAAAATAGTTAGCAGTTGGGTCTAACAGAAATGGAGTCCAAGGTACGACATAGCATACCTTCCCTGGTGAAGTCTTTGCATAGTGGTGGTCCGAGTAGTCTTGAACAACATCAAATTGCTCAAATGACTTGTGATCCTCATTTTCAGATCCATGTACTTCCTTTATCATCGATGAGATGTTACTTGAACATTCAGGTTCATGTTTTTGCAGTGATTGCACCGTATCAGCCCCACTTGAACAGGGTTCCAAAAGACTGTTGCTCGGACGGATATTATGAGCAGAGTGTGGAGTAGCACCTGAAATCCAGTAGAATGTTGGATAATGAAGAATGTCATCACCAAATATGTACATAGACTCTTAGAGAGGTACAGAATGGGATCCCATCTGACACAACCTATACCACTTACTGTTGAGGTTTTACGAGAATGCCTCTCTGGAATTGCATATCTGCATTGTTCGCCTGAGGATAAATAGTACGTAGTAGTAGTAGATGGTAACCGGTCTTATCTCTTCCAGTTTGCAGTTTCCATTGGTTTAGTTTTTATAGTTTCTTTGTTGTGAACAGGGCCGGTCCTGACGTTTTAGGGGCCCGGGGCAAGATTACATAAAGGGGCCCTAAAAGTCATATAAGGATTTTTTTTTCTATTTCAATTGCAAATGAATACTTAGTACACTAGAGTTTATACTGGCTTGTTATATAGATTATCTAAGAAACCGGCATCATAAATATTCACAGTAAAGTTGGTCGCTCTTGTCCATGGACACTTATGTTTTTTGTAGTAGGGGCCCCCAGCTCTTGACGCAGATAGCATACGGCATGCTGCCTCAGACCTCAGCTGGGGGCCCCTCGATTTCGGGGGCCCGGGGCGGCCGCCCCTCCCCCCCCCCCCCCCCCCCCTCAGGGCCGGGCCTGGTTGTGAATACTACTAATATCAAGGTATTATTATAAATAATATAATATTATAATGAAAGCACATGTGTGTGGCAGGTATACAATCTACTGGTTCAATCTAGTAAGTCCAGTTACCTGCAATGTTTTGTCCCTGCTCCCAGACCCAAATGAATGCCAGCTAGTTTTCGTGTCAACTTTTGTGAAAATTGATGGCCGTTTGAAGTAATCCTACAGTGTCCATAAAAATAGTACTACATGTAGCATTAAAGTATAAATAGCTGTGATTTCCTCAGGCAGTGAATACCACATGTATAATACTCTAGTCTCTACATGCATGTAATTCAGTCGTCATTATATAGAACACCAACCTAACTGTTTCCTTATTCCAGTGGTTATACATGTTTTAGAAAATGAAAGTACAACTCTCAACTGGGCGCATCACATGTCTTTCTTTACATTTTTTTTGCGGCAAGTATTTCTTTGCATTCAGTAAGATCATGAATATTCATTGATTTCCGTAAGTCCTATATCCATTTCAGGGCTTACTTTACTCAGTACTCAAACAACTGAAAGTGTCATATACTCGTATACATATTCAGATAACTGCTGATAAGGTTTTTAAGTTAAAATATCTAATCAGTAGGCACATATGGAACATTTTAAAATTTCACATTAGGCATCAAAAGCTACCTTGCAAAAGAGGGTTGATGGACTTTCCTGCATAAAATGATTAATTCAGTTATTAGAAGAACATTGAGGAAAATAAAAAAAATCATTTGCTAGATGATGGGTTTAATATAACAAACTTCAGAAATTGTTGATCACACAAAGACATGGATTCATAATGCCATTTCACGTCTAAACAAACTAAAAAAATGAATAGGTTCGCTAGGAGGGAACTAGCCAACAAAGTAAATTATCAGTGTTAAGATTCGATCCCATGCCGGTTTACCGAACCCTGGGTGTTGCTATTCATCCAACCAAACTCTAGTAGAACTCTAACTACATCAATATATCATTCTTTACTTTTCCTGTGAAAATGCATGTCCCACACCACAATGTGGTACTCCGTATTTGTGGTGTGTCTCTTAATAATTAATATGTTGGGTACCCAAGAATTAATCCATACGGTTTAGCCGTTCCGACTCAACCAAGACAAATTAGTACTCGTACTAAAAACAAAGTAAACGTCCAACCATTCTCGCATAACTATCTGGACCATAGAGCAGCCAAATTATGTGAAGATTTTAATCGATTACAACAGCACACTAGATATGTAGTATCCCTAAACTCCCGAAATAATATCATACCAGAGATGCTGGAAGAAACTAGGTTATTCTTCTGAAGATGGAAACAAGCAATAAATGAACAAACCCTGATCTCACAGTGTGAAGCAATGCCAGTCTACCACTGAGAAATAAATGATGTTAGATCGGGAGAGGCACATCACCTTTCTTCTTGGAATCCTTGTTCTTCTTCTTCTTGCCTAATCCAAACAGCTGAAGCAGCTTATTCAGAACCATCCTTTAATACTTGTTTAATCCACCCCCCACACACACAAGCACCTGCAAAACATAAGACGCTATTCTATTTGTAACCAATCGCTAGGGAGATGCAAGATGGATAATAAATATGATAAGATTCACAGTGAACCATTTCCCCGCCAAGAGTAATTATTGGACCCTGCGCCATGGAGCCGCGACACCACAAGCCCATGGATGAAGAGGCGAAAAGAAAGAACGAATCGCACCATGAAAACCCCCACAATGCCAGAAAGAAAACGGAAGATTGGAGCCAGAAACCCCAAAACGATCTGGGGTTTGCAGATCGTGTCATATCACGGCAACAAGAAACCCAATTCGGGAAAGAAAGGAACGAACCGCTGGAACCAGCACGATCGAGGAGGAGAACACAGGGGAGGAGGACGGAATCAGGCGCAAAGGGAAGGGAGGAGGAGGAGGAGCAGAACGGACCCTTGGTTCGGTTCGTGGTGCCGGTGGAGACTCGCGTGGAGGGCGTACCGGGGAAGGTCCGTCCGGAGGGAGGGGGGTAGGGTTTAGCAAGAAAATGGGCGGATTTGCGGGGTGGCGCGGAGGGAGGGGAACGCGGGTGTCACGCCACACGGATGATGATGATGGGAGCCAGCCAAGAAGGGTGGGACGGTCTACGCGACTAGACTGTAGGACTGGACACTTGCGTGCCAGGGGAGGAACGAATGAACCAACGAACGACGCGGGTGGAACCACGCACGTTACGCGCCGAAAAGATTTCCCGGCATGCTCCGTGGCTGCGTGTGTGTTGTGTTGTCGCCGGCTCCCTGACGGGTTGTATGTAGGTGTGTGTTGTGTTGTCGAACGGCGAAAATCCTGCTCGTTTCGGGAGGAGGAAGCGCGGATGCTTTATTGTTGGTGTGAAAGGAAGAGAGAGCAATGGCAATGGCAATGGCACCGGCAGCAAATGCAGCGTCTGATCGATCTGCTGCCGGCTAGTGCCTGCCTACGGCCCCCCTGCCTATCTATGCTCCGGCTCTGCTAGTAAATTTCGTGCGAGTGTCCTCCACTGTTCCTCCTTTCCTTGGATGCGGCAGCATGTCACATGCGCTCCGGATGCCCTGCAGCTTCGGCACCACATCGTGTAACAGCTCAATGTGGCAACGGGCCCCATTCCCCGATAACCGGTGGTTAATTCACCTATTAGGGGATTGTTTTGGTTATTGATTACTCCCCGTGGGGCTTCTATCAGTATGGAAAAGCTCCCCAGCGGTTATAGCAGTAGTGGGTCTGAAATAGCAGTATCCATACTCGATATACCCGCTACCCGTTAGGTCATATGACATGTGGGGACACTGGAAAAATGTCTTTGTATAAAAACATCAGAAAACCTAAATCCCCTCCCGATTCCTCCCAGCCGCCGCACCGCACCCACATCCCACAAGGTCGAGCGAACGAGAGGCCAACCTCTCCCCGGTTCCCCTCCCCCGATCGCATCTCGCTTCCCCCGCCGCCCCGCCGCCCCCACCCCCCAGGCTCACTCCCGTCGGCGGCTTCCCACCCTCCCCACTCCCACCGACCGCCACCCACACTCCCACCGACGACTGCTTCGCCCGGGCGCCGCCACGCAGTGCTCCTCCCGATTCCCCTTGCCACCGTCTCACACTCCCAGTCCCATCGGCCGCCGCCCACCGTCCTCTCCTCCCTCTCTCTACCTCCGACCGCCACCCACTGTCGCATGCCCACATCAACAACAACCAACGTTGGCGAGTTCCCCCACCTCGATCTGTCCTCTCCTCCGGTGGTGAGTGGGTGCCTCGACCTGGCCGTGGTGTTCACTGCTACGGATGACCGACTCGATCCGAAGCTCACCGTCGACCCAGGACCTGCCGACGAGATCCCTGCTAGCCCTGGAGTTCAGCGCACAACATCCTCCATTGTCAATCGACTCCGACATCCAGACAGCGTGAGTAACCCCGGTCGTCGTCTAGGTGTCCCCCAACGTCCTCCACGTCGGGCATTAGCTTCTCCAACATCCAACTCCACCCATACCAGCCGCAAGACCGGCCTTGCTTCTCAAAGTCCAAACCGGTGAGCTTTTCTTGTTGTTTTGAATGATTTATGCTTGCTGATTATATCAAAAGTTTGATGTTGATTTGTGTTGCTGATTATATAGATGTATGCATGTATATTATGCGAGGCAGTGCATGTATAAATGATAATTTGTGCTTGCTGATTATAGATGCATGCATGTATATTATGTACTTATGTGAGGCAGTGCATGTATATTAACGATCTATTTTTGTTGATTATGCTGTAGAGAGATGTCCTCTAGTCCTCAAGCTGGGAGCAGTAGCCCGGCAGGATCATCTTCACAGCCGGTTGGAGGGCCATTAATTGTGAACATTTAGAAGGAGGAGATAGAGATATCTGATGACGAAGAAGAGTTGAATGAAGATGGCTCTGTTCGGTCAAAGAGGAAGCTCACTTCCAAGGCTTGGCTTTCCTACAAGCGTGTGAAAATTGCAGGTCGAGTCAAGGGAGGAGAAACCAAGAATGGTACATCACATCTAATCTATAATACTATAATAGTTCATCCCCACTAACCTATTTATCTTGACATGCAAGCTATCCACATCATCAAGTAGGTCCACCATGCAAAAACTCTTCCACTAACTCTTCATGCACATGTTCCCATTAACTTTGCATGTGCATGCAATCTCTCACAACTAAATAATAACTTTGTATGCACTCAACCTCACAATTTATAAGTAAGTTTTTTCTATAAAAAACAAATTATAAGTTACATTGCATTTTATTTCTTATGTAACATTTTTTATATATACACATCCATAGTTGCTATGATTGTTTTAGGTTTAGTCAAGGGTGGACACGTCTTCACTTTCTCTACTCAACTATGTTTTCGCCTCATATCATCTCGCCGATATATTTTCAAGTATCTAAATTAAAAAAACAAAAATCAAACTCAATTTTGGATTTTTCATCAAAATTTCTTTCAAAAAATAATTTATAATAAATTATACTATGTTTCATAAATTTTCACGTGTTTTAAAACATTAAATTATTTCTCAACGGTTCCCGCAGCAACGCGCGGGGTATCATCTAGTATCCCATAATGAGACATGCGCCTATAGCAAGGTGGAGATGAATGGTAAGATGATGGCTCAATCTTCGTTGAGGTTTGCTGCTAAGGATGGATGCAAGGTTTCATTGGATAATTATGTATTTGAGCAAGAGTTTGCTAGGAATGCACTTGTTGCCATGATAATTCTCCATGAGTATCCATTATGTATGGTGGATCATGCTGGGTTCAGAAGGTTTGTTAGTGCATTGCAACCTAAATTCAAGCTGGTGCATAGGAACAGTATTAGGTATTAGTTTACCCTTATTTTTATCTTCATGTACTATTGTATGGTAGATAGCTTTCTAATACCAGATCATGACCTGTTGTTTATTTTATAGGAGTGATATCATCAAGTTTTACATAGAAGAATAAAAAAAGGCTATCAAATACATGGCCTCCTGCAATTCAAGAGTGGCCATCACCACAGACATGTGGACTTCAGATAATCAAAAGAAAGGTTATATGGTGATAACAACCCATTTTATTGATGATGGCTGGAAGCTAAGAAGTGTTGTGATGAGGTACATATAGCTACTATTTGGTACATACAACTACTATTTTGTTGGTACATATAGCTTGCTGTTTTGGTGCATATAGTTTGCTGATTTGGTACATATGAGTTGTTGTTTATAGCTACTGTTTAGATATATGATTTGCTATTTTTTGGTACATATAGCTTGCTGTTTTGGTGCATATAGCTTGCTGTTTTGGTACATATGAGTTGTTGTTTATAGCTACTGTTTAGATATATGAGTTGTTGTTTTTTTATACACGACTTGTTGTTTTGGTATGAATATAGGTTCATTTATGTACCAGCACCACATACTGGAGAAGTTATAGCTGAAGAACTAGCAGAGGCTTTGGTTGAATGGAACCTCGATGAGAAGCTCTCTACTGTCACGGTTGATAATTGCACATCTAATGACAAGGCCATTGAGATGCTGGTGAAGAAGCTGGGAGCAGATAAGCTCATGCTGCAAGGTACATTGCTTCACATGCGTTGTTGAGCACATATCCTGAACTTGATAGTTAAGGATGGCTTAGATGTCATTGATGGCTTCTCGCCCCTTCGTTGGTTACCCCAAGTGGAAGGTTTAAGATGTAGTGCAGCAGCAGTTTTCCCTCGGTGAAGATACCAAGGTTTGTCTCCAGTAGGACTCCAGAGATGATAAGTAGGTGTCAGCGGCGCAACTGACGCGGACCTGCACACAGACACGGATAACTTTGTTCCCAATGAAGTTCAGAGAGGTTGTCAATCTCTCCGGTCTTGTTCTTCACGAAGGATAAAACGCAAGGGATAATGATAGCAAGTAAAAGCAGTAAAGTAAATATAGCTTGGAAACAATAATGAGGATATGGACCGGGATACGTGATGTTCACTAGTGATGTCTCTCTCCCAAAAGACGATAAAACTGCTATGCGAGGTAAACAAATTACAGAAGGGAAATTGACAGGATTATGAACGCACCGCAATGCTAACTATGCTACAAAAGAAAGAATAGGTTCAAAAGCACGGGCAGTACGCCAAAATAAGTAGACCGAAATCCATCTGCATCTACTACTAATCATCCACCTTGAGATATCTATCCAGAACATCTCGCTGGTATTAAGTTGCGAGCCTCACCCAAAGTGTAAACCCAAAGCAACAGACAACTGCATTAAAAAGAACTTTGCGTAAAGTAAACAATCATTGTAACCGCGGTTACAAGCACCGTTGTTTTCCCCCTTGTGGCAACAACACATCCCCTAGACTCATGTTTCTATCACTCAAGCATGTCATCGGGGGGCATGAACCCACAATCGAGCACAACGTTCCCTCTTGGAGTCACTACCTACTACTTGGCCAAAGCAATAAACAGCAACGGAGAACATGCAAGAATTACTTAGGAACAAAAATATAAGAGATAAAAACCAAATATATTACTCTATCACAATCTGAACATAATCTCATAATCCATCAGATCCCTCCAAACTCAGCATAGCAACAACAGAAATATTACAAAGGTGCCTCGATCATGTAGGGCAGCTCACGAGGTCTAAACAATGAAGATCAAAGAGGGGAGGAGAACATCACATAGCTACTAATCACGGACCCATGGTCCAAGGAAAACTACTCACGAGACATCCGGGGAGCATCCATGATGGAGAGGAGACTCCCGGAGGTCAATCCTCCCTCCGGCAGGGTGCCGGGAAGAGGTCTTCTGGTGCTCCCGATCTTGGAAGCGCGGCGGCAGCGGAACAGAGGCGAGTTTGCGGAATAGGGTTCTTCTTCTGGAATTTTCCCGTGACGGAGAATAAATAGGAGAAGGGGGGCAGCCAGAGGTGGACCAGGGGCCCCAGGCGCCCCCCTGGCGCGGCCAGGGGTGGGGCCGCGCCGGGTGGCCGCCTGGGCCCCCCTGGCTCCCCTCTGTCCCCTCCCGGGCTCTTCTCGAAGCTTCCTGTATGCTGATTTTTCCTGTATTTTTCCCGGAATTTTTCTGGCACTTTTTATATGGGGGAAAACTGAAATAAAAAACAGCAGAAAACAGGAACTGGCACTGGGGTGCACTGAGTTAACAGGTTAGTCCAAATATGATCAAAATTGTATGAAAGTGTATCTAGATCATAGCAATATCACACAAAACATGCATGGAGCAAGCAGAAATTATAGATACGTTTTGGACGTATCAACATCCCCAAGCTTAATTCTTGCTCGTCCTCGAGTAGGTAAATGATAACAAGCATAATTTCTGTGGTGACATGCTAGCAACCATATAAGAACTTTCAAAAGTAAAGCAATCAAGGTTAGAGATTCAATTCAACTCATAACATGCAAGAGTCTATATTAGCATTGAAACAAGTAACAAAAGAACAAAAGGTGCAAGAGCTCTCGCCGTCCGTGACTCGAATGTCTCCAAATGGTGTTTGCGTGCAAGAAGGGGGATAGGGAATACGAGAAAAAGTATTTTTGTGTTGAGAACTCAATCTACTAAAGTTTCACACTTGGTCTTCTTTGGAATCTTATCTTGACTCGTCCCCAGACCACTAGCCAGGTACAAGTCAATCTGATCCACTCCTTTTCGATATTTTGAGCACTCATGCAATGGATGAGCGTAAGCACGAGAGTTGACACTTAGGATGTCAAAGAGAGAAGTATGGAGGAGGAAGACAAAAAGGATGAGAAAGGCTCACATCAATGAGGACAATCATAGGCAAGAAATGCCAAATGATAGATATGATGTGAGGAGTAGGGATTGCCATGCAACGGATGCACATACGAGCTAAGAAGCTCTCCAATGGAACTAGTGGGGGTGTATCTAACTTGCTTGCTCATGAAGACCTAGAGCTCGTTTGAGGAGGCTCATCCTTGGAATATGCAAGACAAGTTATATAGTGTGAAGGTCCCCACATAGCTATATGCATAATGATCATCTCTATGGAGTACAAGGATATAAAGGGAGTACTAGTGTGGATCTCTCAAAAGGATAGTAGTGTTGCCCCTTTCTCTCTTTTTATTTCTTTTTCTATTTTTTCTAATTTTTTGTATTTTTTGTGGCCTCAATGGCTCTTTCTATTTAACTCTCATTTGTCCTCTTTGGGATCTTTTATTGTGTCCACTTTCGGATCTTTTCCTCACTTAAGGGCAACACGCTATTTTACAAGAAGGTAAAGGAGATCTTTCACACTTTACAAGTTACTCAAAACATAAAGAAGATGTAACTATCATGATGTATGCAATGTATGCCGGTGCCAGTGTAGCAGGAACATGTATGACATGAAGATCAAGTCATGAAGAGGTGGAAGTTGCATGGCAATGTAACTCGGAAACGCTATGGAAATTCCTTGATAGGTAGGTATGGTGGCTATTTTGAGGGAAGATATAGGGAGGTTTATGATGACAGAGCATATCATGCCAAGGGTTTGGAAGTACCGGCGAAGGTGGACACCAACTCTCAGAGTGAGAAGAAGGCAATGCACGGCGCGGGAAAGGCTAGCAAAATATGGGAAGGTGGAAGTGTCAACTTTCAATACTTACATTAGTCTGAAGAACTCATGCACTTATTATCGGTAACTCTCAATCTAACAAGGAGGTTCACAAAGAGACAAGTACCCCGAGGAGGAGTGTATGTGGGTTTGGTTATTCTTGCGCATCCTCGGCTCATGGTACATGAGTGTTCTCTGATATTCGACTCCTCAGAAGAGTAGTGATCCATCTAGTAGCTAGAGTTCTCAACTAGTTTTGTAGGTTTTGAAAATAAACACGGATTGCCCAAAATACGACACCTATCACTAATAGGCAAGAGCTCTTGACACCAAAAGTTCAAACATTACTCACAACAATACCTCAAAACCATTGCAAACTACTATTAAAATTAAAATAGCAACCTCAAGTACCTACTTTCAAGACAAGACACAACTCAGTGCAGCAACCAACTCTCTTTAACAAGATAAACATGAAAACTAAAAAGAGTTCCACCAACAAACTAAACAAAATCCAAGGCTCTTGCTAAAGACAAACTAAGACTAAAACTAAACATCTCAGTAGCTATGAAAAGATAAAGAACACACAACAGCAAAAAGATAAGCAGGAAAAATCCTATGATGTGTTCTAAATTTTGAAAGTGGAGCGTGTTTCTCTCCCACACAAAGTAAGAAGGGATCTAACTTGTTATGAACAGCAAGCAAAGCTAAAGAAAACTAAAAACAAAACCTAAGAGCGAGACGCTCCAAGCATAGCACATAACACATGAAGTGATAAAAATATAGTGAGACGAAGGACGAACTGATGATTGTTGATGGAGAAGGGGATGCACGGGGGCATCCCCAAGCTTAGACGCTTGAGTCTCCTTGAATATTTATTGGGGATGCATGGGGGCATCCCCAAGCTTGAGCGCTTGACACTCCTGGATCTTCTTTCATCATCTTCCATCACACACTTGAAAACTCCCTTCATACATAACTCATCATAAGCTGATTAGAGAGGTTAGTTGATAGTGCATGTGCCCTCATGTTTGGTTTTGGTAATTAATGACAATCTATATGGACTAATGGTTTGCTTGAGTTGTACTTTAAGGTTTTTCCATAGGCGGTGCTTGAAGATCATATGTTGGCTTCAAGGTTGACAGGAGAAGATCATGTGATGACCAAGGTGTTATTCATGGAGTTATCCAAAGATTGGTCATGTGAGAGTTGAGCATATTGCAAGCATGTCTTGAAGAAGGAGGTTGTGTAAACATTCATGTTTACCTTCAAGACATCATCTTAATGAGGAGTGTTGGAAAGACTCATGTTTGATCAAGACAAAGTGCGAAGAATGGAATCGAGTTGATCAACACACAAAGTATAGAAGATGTACCTTGTGGGATCATGTGATCTCACGGTATGGTAAGCATTGTCCATTATGCTTTGTGTACTAACCCATTTTCTATTTGTTTGGTGTTTCTATGTGAGGTTAGGAATCTTTCCATGGGATGGCATCAAAAGGAAGATTTCATATAGCCCGAGAGAGAGGATGGCATCAAGTGGTGATGGCCATCAAGATGTGCCTAAACTAGGCTCACCCATAATGGAGTATGGGGGAGCAATCTACTTCTCTTCATCGAGCCGACGCAATTAAGAAAGATGTTCCAACTTGAGGTGGGAATGATGATCATCATCAAGCTCAAGTGGATTATGCGCAAGACAAAGGTTTGACCTTTATAGGTTTCTAGTTTACCGGTCTCATGGTGGTAGTTAGGAGACCGGGTTATAGGCTAGGCCGCATTGTTCGTGGAGAGCTCAAACCTTTGCATCCTTGGCATCATCTTTATTGGTTCTTGTTTGGTTTTTCTCTTTGTGAGTGATGGAGCTTGAGTTCGTATTCATTACAATCTCTTCTTCATTGAAAACGGGCTTCATATACATCTACTTTTGTGTTTTCGATGTTGGTGTTTTTGTCGGCTCTTATCTTGTGAAGGTTTCACCTTCTACCTTGTTGGCATTTTAACCTTTCCTTGATTTGCAGAATTTCTTTTTGTTGATCTTGGGTGGTTCTCTATGTGAGGACCTAGAGCTTTTCCATAGCTTTAAAACAAGCCCAAGATCATCAAAATCGGAGTCCGTATGAAAAAGTTACGCATGTTTTCGTTTCCTGAGATGGGTTGTCTCTGGGTATTCCGGGCACCCGGGGTATGCAGTAAACTTCCTGAACAACCCGGGTACCAGGGGTAATGGACCCCCGGGTGCCCGGTCCCCTGGCCAAATGTCTCTGGATGGTGCGGGTGCCCGGTCCCTTTACTCCAGGTGCCCGGGGTTGGCCGGCTTCCAATGGTTGGATCCGTGGAAGGGGTATTTATACCCTCCTTCTTCCTCCTTCCAACCCCAATCTTCCCCAAGCTTCTTCCTCCATTGCTAGACCTCAAAAAGCTTGGTCTCTCCACCCCTAGCCACCCAAAATTGTTGATCTTTTGGGGATTGGAGGAGATTCACCCGATCTACTCTTCCACCAAACCAATTTGAGTTTCCCCTCTAAGTGAAGGGAGATTTGTTGTTAGATCTTAGAGTTCTTGGTGTTTCTCCTTGTTCTTCCTCTCATATTCCTCCATAGCGCTTGTTGCTTTGGTGGGATTTGAGAGTGAGGGATTTGAGCACTTTGAATGTTCTTGCCATTTGCATTTGGTGCATTGGGTTGAGTTCTCTCCGAGGATTCGTGGTAGTAGTAAGTGAAGTTGAGTATTGAGAAGATTGTTACTCTTGAGTGCTTTGGCACTCTAGAGCTTGTTCCTAGGGTGCTTTGGTGTAACAGCCCAGTTTTTGCAAAAAATAAATTTTTTGTTTTCGGTGTGAATTGTTTGATTGTCTGATTTGTTTGCGGTGTTGCATCCCCGATTTATCGATCGACGATTATTTTCCCCCCTCTTATCTCGTATCGGACGGAGACCGACCCTTGCCGCCCTGACACTGGACCTTTGCGACACCGGGTTTCACCCGATCACCGTCGTGAAAACCGCACGAGACCAGCTGCAGCCAACGAAACGAAAAAACCCGTTTAATAATTAAACGGGATATTTTTTAGCGTGCCGGAAAGTGTTTTCGGAACAGTTCCAGCGCGAGGTGGACGCCTCCGGCTTGACGCGCTGATCGCGCATTTCGAAGTTTTACCCGAATCAGAGGTACTGCGGACCCCCGGCGGTCAGAAACGTGAGCACCGCGCGCGCGAGAAAAAAACCGGGGATGTTTTTGCAAACTGCCAGCCACCGGGGCTATATAAAGACCACCACCCCACTTAGGGTTTCCCTAGACAAAATAGGCAGCCACCAGCCCCAGATCTGGATTTTTGCTCCAAAATTACCCCATTTTTCGCACCAAACCCTAGCCAGAAAAAAAACCAAACCCAGCGGATCTGGACCGTCGGATCGGCCGATCCAACAGCCCAGATCGCGCCCAGCCACCTACCTCGTCCCAGCCCTTCTCTCTCCTCTCCACCTCCCACCTCCTGCCATGGACGCGCCGCCACCTCCTCCGGCCATCTCCGGCCGCTGCTCCGCGCCAGATCCAGGCCCAGGCGCCTCCAGGCCCAAGGCCCTCTCCAAATCCGCCAGGCCATATGGGCCTCGAGGCCCATGGGTGAGCCAGCCCGAGGCGCCTCCACATTTTTTTCCTTAAACTTTTTTGTTGCTGATGCTGTTTTGTAATACGTTTTCCCGTTGATCCGTAGCTCGTATGACGTTGCCCCCAAAATGAAAGTTGCTCAGTTTTGCGTGTACTTTAATTCATCTTTTGTGAGAATTTGCATTTGAGCTCATCTTGATTGTGTAATTGTGTGCTAAAGTGGGCATCAGGCCGTTAAACTGCTACTTTTTCCTGTTATGAGCTGCTGTTATTATTTTGTTGCAACTTTGCATGATGATTGTGACTCATCCATGAGGCCTATTGCTTTGATTCTTTCTCCTATGTGTTAAGCATCATGTGTACTTCATTTCCATGCTTTAACTTGCCATGTTTGGGTGCTCTAGCTATATTAAATCTTGCTCCAAAGTGGTGATCCTGATGTTATTGTGGTGCTGTTGCTGAAACTGTTATTTTGTTGCAACTTCGGTCGACGAGTGTGTCGCGACCGTTTATCGGAATTGAGTGATTCCAATTGCATATTGTTAAGCATCATGTCTACTTTCATTATATGTATTGCTATGCCATGTTGCTGCACTGTTGCATATAGATTTACCCCTGTTTATACAGCTTGTGCCCGTAGCTTGTTTTGCTTATATCTTTTTAACCGTAACTCCGTTTGGAGTGTTCTTTATATGTAACTTGATTAGTTTTTCGTGTAATTTGTGTTTATGCTATTGTTTGCTGCTGTTAACCAAATCTAAAATATGGTTTAGGGAAGAACAGTACCAAATCTTTTAATCATCGTGCGTCACTTAGTGTTATGCCATGTTTAGGTTGTGCTTCACTTAAATTGACTAGCATAGATAGTTTACTTTGTGCTTCACCTTTTGCCATGTTTGTGTGCTATGCCATGCTTGCTTGAGTTGCCATGTTAATAACCGTTTATTGATCACCTGTAGCTAATCAACTTGAACCACCGTAAACGTGCGGTATTCGTCGTGTGTGACGAGTACTCCACTTAAATCGTTAGTAACCGTTCTCGACGATAGATCCGTATCACGTTGCCGTGCCTTGTGTTGCCTCTTTGATCTTGTATTGCTCCGTAGTAATAGTGGTGCACCGTTGATTGCTTTCCAGTGTTTCCTTCTTGTGTGCTTCCGCGGGTACCTCTCGGAGACAATGCGAGCTTGCGATCGACTACACCTTCGGAACCCGACTTATCAATAGGCAAGAACTATACATTACTTATGATCCATTCTATTTCAACCAGCGGTTTGCATGCTAGTATAGGTTAGGTTCGATGTTTGATCCTACCACATGTTTACAACCTCTTTCAAACCGATACAGCCATGTCCCCTCCCAGCAAACCATGTACTGCCATGTTACTATTCCTCGTTGCTCAGCCCCTTCTTAGTATGCATGCTTAGGATGCTACGATGTTACCCTGTTACTCCTTGGTTTGGGATATCACATTATTATATTGTTGTTGATGATATGATTATTGTAATGTTGACTATATTCGACGAAGGATGGAAGGTTTAGGCTATCCCGCCCCGATGATTTGTTCCATTTGAGTCACCTAGGATCCGAGTTCCGGGTATTGGTTTTAAGACTGAGCGTGCCTAATCGCGTGTGGGATTTTATGGGGTCCCCTTTTCTTACCTACCTAGCTTCAAACATTTCTAGTGGTGGCCCAAGCTGATTTACCATTTGAAACCGTGTGTGTGCTGGTCAGCTGCCAGTAGTTTTCAAACAACTCGGGCCAGCGAAGACATAGTTCCTCTGTTGGTCCACACTTGGTGAGCTAGGGAAGTCCCCTGTTATATAGGCGAGACTAACCACGATCTTAGCCTTACGGAAGAGTCCGATCCGAGAGCGTGGCCAGCTTTTGGATTGGGTGTCGACTCCCCGGGGGCCACCCGGATTTGTGCGTTGTTAGTTAGAGGGACCTGTCGTTTCGGATCTCTTGGAACTAAATCATAAAATGGTTTCCTATAATGGGTAGCAACTGAGAGAGATGGGCGAGCATGCGACGCCTCGTAATGGGAAGTTGGTACACCCCTGCAGGGTTAAATCTTTTCGAGAAGCCGTGTCCACGGTTATGGACGACTTGAGACCTACTCCTTGTTCATAGACAACAACAACTGAGATAATCTTAATATAACTTGATCAACGTGTGTGTGCCTTGACTGCTTCTTCTTCGTCGGGATGCGAAGAGGAGGACAAGGATAGGATAGGTGTTATGTTTGCGATAGTAGTTGATAGCAAGACTTGTTGGAGGCGATTCCTCATCGAATGCTTGGCTTCTTACCTTACTCTCTAGATCGTTAGCCACTTCATTAATGCTAGTGCAGCAGCAACCTCACCACTTACCCCTTCCTTACCGTAAACTACTAGTTGTCCTAGAATGACGAGTGATGAAGTCCTTGATGGGTCAGATGACCACTACAGTTGGATGCTGAGTACCTCTGTACTCATGATACTACCCCCAAACTCTTTTCAGGGTTCTTGATCGACAACAGGTATGGTGATCGACGTTTCACATGGAGACTCGACGACGACTAGTTAGGCGGATCCCGTTGAAGGGCCTGGACCCGTGTGGTTATGGGATCGATGCTTTTCTCTTTGCCAGTAGGCATTTGCTTGTAGTCTGTACTCAGACATATATCTTCCGCTGTTGTATTGTATTAAGGCAGTTGTATGCCGATTGTATGAGATGGTGTATCCTTGTATGTGTAATGCTGTGATATCATGTTGAAATCCGGGATATATGACTTCGTCATATGTCGCGGTGGGACCGATATGTGCTTCGTCCTCGAGTTCGGGCGGAAACGTTCGAATCTGAAACAGTACCGCATATCGGGCCTTACATTTGGCCCCTAGAGGCTTGGTGTTGTTGCGGAGCTCAATCATTGTGGTGTAAAGCTCCGGACGCTACGGGAGCCTCCAATTAGGTTGTGGAGATTGCCCCGAGCATTTGTACGGGTACGGTGAACGCCCTCAAGGGTTACCATTTGTACGGGTTCAGTGACCGCCCTCAAGTGTCCCATAGTGGAATCACGGCATCTTGCATTGGTGAGAGCGTGAGGAGAAATAGGGTGGCCCTCGTTGGCTTCGTGTGAGCATTGTGTTCCACACCCTCTCCAAACGGAGACGTACTTCTCGCAAGAGAAGGAACTTCGGTAACAAATCCTTGTCTCCATCGGCTCCACTTGCGGTTATCTCTACCTTTACTTTGAGCAAGCCTATTACCTTTTTTATCTTGTGCTTGCTCATATTGTTGATGCATTGCTTGTCCCATAGGTTGCTCTCCTAGTTGCTTATGTAGTCAACCTATCTACTTGTGCACGCACTTTGGGATAGCCATAGTGTTCTTGTTATATATATTGCTATCACATAGTTGTTTATCTTGCTTAGTTTAAGTTGTTGGTGCACATAGTTGAGCCTAGCTTATTTAGGTTTCTTGCTTGGAAAATTAAACGTTAAGTTTTATTACGTATTTGTTCAAGCCTAAACCGTAATTATTTTAAGCGCCTATTCACCCCCCCCTCTAGGCGACATCCACGTCCTTTCAATTGGTATTTGAGCTTGGTCTCTCATTATAGGGCTTTATCGCCTTGAGAGTAAAGATGTCGACTAGGGGATTAGGTTTCACTGATACTCTTAGTTTCGATGACACAAATTTTGATGCTTGGAAATTTCGCATGCTTAATTATCTCCGGGCTATTGACCCGTGTTTGGAGCGAATTGTAGATATGGGTTTTTCTCCTCCAAAGGATACTCAAAACCTATCCTTAGAGGATGAGAAAAACTCTTATCTCAATGCTCAAGCTTCTAATGTGCTTGTTGATGCTTTGAGTAATGTAGATATATCTCAACTCATGTCGTTTCGGGATGCTCATGAGTTGTGGACAAAGCTTCAAGATAAATATGGTGTGTCCAAGATTTGTGGGGATGATTGTTCTCCCTCCACCTCTGGCCGCGTATTTTTCTCAACTTCTTCTACTTCACCAACATGTGGTTTGCCACAAGGTAATGAAATGGTGAGTAGTGTTAGTCATTGCTTTGATGATAGTGAGCTTATTGTTGATAACCCTTTGACACTATCTTATTGCAATGCTTCATCTTTGGACTTTAACATTTCGAGCAACTTAGAGGTTTTACATGCTTGTGTTGATAGTCCATGCATATCATGTAGAAATCACTTGAATAAATCTCATGATGATATGCTTGCTATATCTTGTTGCCATGATATAAATGCTTCTATTTCCTCTAGCTATTGTGCTAACAAATGTAGAGGAAAACCAACGGTCTATGGATCAAGATGTGGCCATGAATGGTGCCTCAAGGGATCCTACATCATCATCACATGTTACTCATTTTTGTCTTATGGCTAAGGAGTCAAAGGTATCTCCTACTTCGAAACCCTATATGTCTAGTGTTGGTGATGATGTAGATAGTGATAATATAGAAAATGTTGAAGATAATGATGATATTGCTTCCTTAAAAATTAAGGGAGAAACTGTTTATAAAGCTCTTAATAAGGATAAAATTGCTCGTCCCAACTTCACAGAAATCATGGCTATTGCCATTGTGGGAAAGAATTACATTGAGGAGTTGGAAGCTCATATCGAGGAGAATGAGGACACCATTGAGAAAATGGGAAGCCTTGAGCGTGATTATGCTAATGAGATTGCGGAACTATCTCAAGCTCTCGAAGTAGAACAAACTACCAAGGAATCTCTTGAGGAGAATTTTTCTCTAGAGTTATCTAGAATAAAGGAATCCCATGATAGAGCCCTTGAGATGACTAATGTTATCAATACTAAAAATGATAAGCTTGAAGTTGTGCATGCTAAACTCCTTGAGGATTTTGGGCACCTCAAAAATGGCTCACGGGTCATTAAGGGTGAGCTCATCAAACTCACCGAGTCACATGCTCAACTAAAAGCTTCTTATTCAAAAGAGCTTGCCATGTTGTCTTCTCCTTCCGTTATTCTTGATGATTCTTGTGCTACTAACTCTATTTCTTGTGAAGCATCCATACTAAAGGAGAATGTTGAGCTAAAGGCTCACTTGGATTTGCTAACTAGCAAGTATGGGAAATTGGAAGAAAGTCATGAAAAGCTCTCAAGCTCTCATGATGATCTTTTAGTCTCCCATAATGTGCTAAAGTTAGCTCATGAGGCTAAGTTTTCTAAGTTAGTTCCTCATGTGGACATTAGCACTACTTCTACTCAATATGCTATAGTGCCTTGTGCTAGTCCATGTAATTCATCCAGTCATAATGTTGCTACATCTTGTGATGAATTACTTTCCTTGCCTTGTTGCTCTAACAACTAAGCTTCTACTTCCTCTAGTACTTGTGTTGTTACTAACCATGTACAGGAAATCAAAGAGCTCAAGGCCCAAGTCACTTCTTTGAAGAAAGACTTGGAAAAGGGTCATGAAGGGAAGTCCACACATGACAAGGTGTTGTGTGGGCAAAAATCCCCCAATGACAAGGGTGGACTTGGATTCAACTCCAACAATAAGAAGTCCATGATCAACAAGAATAAGGGCCAACCACATGTCAAGAATTCGGCCAAGATTATTTGCTTCAAGTGCAAGGTTGAAGGGCATCATGTTAGATCTTGCCCTTTGAAGAAGAAGCCCCTTAGTGACAAGCAACTAGGGAAGAGGCCTCAAGTTCAATCGCAAGGTGAAGTGAAGCAACTTCCCAAGAAGACTCAAGTCAATGATCTTCATGTTGAGAAATCAACTAATAAGAAAGAAAAGAGTGGATGTTGCTACTTATGTCGTGAGAAGGGTCATCTTGCTTCTTCATGCACTAATGGTACCTTATCCAACCCTATTATAGTTGATGATGTTTATTCTCTTCGGAAGGATAAGGTTGACAATGTGGTTGCCAAATTTGTTGGTACTCAAAGTGGTGTCAAGAAAAGAACCATTTGGGTTGCCAAGCCTATTGTGACTAATCTCTTAGGACCCAACTTGGTTGGGGACCAACAAACTCAAACTTGATCAATAGGTGTTGGTGGAGGGCATTGGAGACTTGGCTAAATCATGAAGAATTAAGGGACCTTCATTAATCACATTATCTCAAGCCAAGTCATTTGGATTATCTTGTGTCTATGCTATATCCAATGTGCCACCTTACGGTAACTTTTACTTAATTTGTTTACATTGAAAGTTACTTGTCCCTTTGCATGTTTTGATTTTGTACCTCTCATGTGGTTATATATGTTGTGCTTCCAATTTACGTATCTTGAGCAATCTTGTATGTGTATATTGGTTTGCGCATCATGTAGGTTTGAGTATTGTGTTGAGCCTATTTTTTTCTTTGTTTGTATCTTAGTTGGCTCTTGTGAGAGATTAATGGATCATCCCATTTTGGGGGAGTGATGTGCCTTGTGCACTTCACGATTCTAAAATGTGTATACATGAGGAATACCACCTAGTATTGATATTAAAATATTATCTAGTCTCTATGTGGTATGTTTTACTCATGAGAAATTCAAATTCGAAAATGTCCATTAATTATCTCTTGTTGGTATTTGTTTGCCTCTAGTTGTAAATTTTGGGATATCACATTATGGGGGAGTAATATGCTTTGTGTATATTACGCGCCTATAAAATGTGTACACTTGGGGTTTGTGCCACTTAGACTTGATATTATAAATTATCTAGTTCCTAGGTGGCATGTTTGCTCCTCAAGTTCCAAGTTCCTTAGTTGTTTTATTTCTCATCTTATGGCTCTTGAGTGTGTGAGATTTTCTTGTTACGGTTTCCCTCCAACATGTACTCGTATTTCCTATGTGGGAACCATTTGCTCCAAGTTTTTCTAGTCATTGCTTGCATGATTGGATGCATACTTGAAGCTAACAAGAATCTCTTTGTAAGCATGGTGCTCAATTCTTATCTTTTCACATGCTTATGGTTGTTGTTGTGAAGATGATAATACATATATTATTGCTATCTGCCACCGGGAAGTAATTCCATATACCTCTTGTATAACAATTGGTACTCTTATATGTGGTAGAAATTATTGATCATCTTTATATATTGGCTTGTTTATAATTGCCGTATTATTCGCCAAGATTTTATTGTGGTTTTAACTCTCATTGTCTTCCTTGCCACTTGTGGATCGTTTGTTTTCGTGATCTTGTCTAGTGTTTCTCTAGATTTAGTGAAAGTGGTGATCCCATCGTGTGCATTTTGTATTCAAATTAAAATTCTATGTAATGCACATCTCTTGGGGGAGCTAGAATCTTATGGTCCATATCAAGTGTGTGTTATTGGAAGGCATATTCTCTTTGGTGCTTTGTGTCATCATAAATTTGTTGAGGGCATAGTTTGTTTGGAATTGTGCTCTCTTATTGAGAGTTTGATATCTCTTTCTTTGATATCTTTCATTTTGGTATCATGCTCTCTATCAATTGGTGTGTCAATGGATACCCCATTCCTTGATGTATCTTTAATTTGGTATACTTCAAGTGAAAAGTTTATTTTGGAATCTTATTTTCGTTGCAATCTTATTTTGGAATCTTATGTTCACTTGGTATCATTTTCAATGGTTTTCCTATTCAATCATGTGTTGAGTGGGTTGGGATTGAATTGGTATTTCTTATCATTCGTTGGTGATTGTAGAGATTGAACATATGTTAATTTCTACTTGTCTTCAATCATGCGTTGATTTGGACCTTTGATATAATTCGGACAACCTTATGGTGTGTCACTCTTTGGGGTACCATCTTGGTTTACTTGGTGTTTTGTCCAAATTGTATTTCCTTTTGGTTCTTGAAAGTCTTGTGCATGCATATTTTCTATGTGTTGGTCCGATGCACGATGTCTTTCTTTGATCATATATATAGGTTAAACTCCATCCACCTCTTTATTGGCTAATATGTGCATGGAATTCATCTTCATGTCCATATGCACTTATTCTTGTGGAGTTTGTCCTATGTATTTTTGTTCCTCTAACTCTTTGGTCCCAATGAGTTTGGGTACCATTTTGTTTCTTAATGATGTTCTAGGAACTTTGGAGATGCATTGGAGGATCGTATTTTCCATGGAACGCGTTGACACCATGTGCATTTTGGAGTCAAGCTAGGACGATCGATGAAACTCTATCTACTACATCATTTCCATGCTATCCCGGTAACAAGTATCTACCTCATGCATACATTTCTTGCATTCAACCATGTGTAGGTTGAACCATGGCATGAGATTCTTCATTTGCAATTTTTGCGGTTCTTGAATGTTCTATAATTGCAAGATATATTCTTGTGTTGCGATACTTGTTTCCTTGTTCAAAGCATCCCAACTATCTATTATTTATTGCTAGTTGTGATGACTTTGATGGTTGTGTCTGTGGAATTCATTAATATACAATAAGATAATATTAAGCCATGGGCTATGCTTTCAAGCAAAGATCTTATTGGTATATTCATGAGTTCCATTTGGATATCTTGTTTCTTCTCTTTTGTAACTATTTCGTGTGTACATGATTCTTTGTGGTTATTCATCTACCTAGAATCTCGTATACATGAGAAAGTTACATCTAGTGGATATCCTTCTTTTTTTCATGTCCACCTTTTATTATTAGTGATTAATTCTTTAGTGGATACATGAAAGCTTTTGTCTTTGATTGCATGTCATAATTATTTGATGAATACCTTTACATTGTGTGGAGGGACTCTTGTGCGACGAGGCTCGGAGGAAATTGTGTGTTTTCCATTTAGGGGAGAGGTAAGGATGCTTTGTGTCATCCAGCTTCCCCCCTCCATGGAAACTGGTGCGATTTTACTCAAAGTACCCCGTGCCCACAGGGTGTACCGTGCGCAAGGGGCCCCCGTGCCCACAGACCATGACCCCCGTGCACACGGGGTTATATGGTTCTGCCTTTTTTTGGTATTCACCTTTGTGCATTCTTTTGGTGATGAAGATTGTTGTTCTCATGCTTGTCTCAATGAGCCAATCATTTTATATCTTCATCATGGGTTTGTCACAAGTCTTGAATGTTCTTTGAAATTTATTAATCAAGTTTGTGAACCCATTTTTGTGTGTGTGTGTGTGACCTTCTTAACTTAGGTTAGAAGGATATGTCTAGCACCTTGAGTCTCATTTCTTCAAGACTACGTTGATACTTAATGGTCATCCTTATATTAGTCGTATCAAGTGCTTGGCCATGACTCACACACATCTTGTTGGTTGAGCCCATTCCTATGATTGTATCTTTGGCTATTTGCTCAACCATTGGTATGTTGCAAGTGCTAGACTTTGTCTCATATCTTTGCACACTTGCACTTGTGTTGTGTTTCTATTTATTTTTGGGGAGTGATGATCCAATTTTTGTGAACTTTGTATTATAATACGAAGATTCTAAATAGTGAACAAATCTTGGGGAACTTCTCTATTTTTCTTTAGAACACTCCTATGTTCAAATCATAATATCTTATATTCATTTGGCTTGTTGGATCCTTTGATTACCTTCATTTTTTGTGTTATGCCTTTGTGCCATATCATCTTTTTGCAATCTTTGGATCCTCAATATAGTTTGTTTTCCAACCAACTATGCATATTGGGTTGTGTGTATTTTATTCACTCATATCTTGAGAAATACACCCGTGTTGGGAGGAAAACATGGTACATTGGCTTTCTAAGTTTTTCCGCCCATTGGTTGGCAATAGATGCCAATGGGGGAGAAGTTTAGAGGGTTTAGTTTTAGGAGGTTCGTAATTTGGTTTTGTTCTTAAGTATTCACCTTCTTTGTCATGCATATTTCTTTGCATGGTTTACTTAATTCATTATATAAACCCTCTTGATGTGATTGTCATCAATTACCAAAACGGGGGAGATTGAAAGTGCATGTGCCCTCATGTTTGGTTTTGGTAATTAATGACAATCTATATGGACTAATGGTTTGCTTGAGTTGTACATTAATGTTTTTCCATAGGCAGTGCTTGAAGATCATATGTTGGCTTCAAGGTTGAAAGGAAAAGATCATGTGATGACCAAGGTGTTATTCGTGGAGTTATCCAAAGATTGGTCATGTGAGAGTTGAGCATATTGCAAGCATGTCTTGAAGAAGGAGGTTGTGTAAACATTCATGTTTACCTTCAAGACATCATCTTAATGAGGAGTGTTGGAAAGACTCATGTTTGATCAAGACAAAGTGCGAAGAATGGAATCGAGTTGATCAACACACAAAGTATAGAAGATGTACCTTGTGGGATCATGTGATCTCACGGTATGGTAAGCATTGTCCATTATGCTTTGTGTACTAACCCATTTTCTATTTGTGTGGTGTTTCTATGTGAGGTTAGGAATCTGTCGGGGGATGGGTACCCGGGTAGGCTCATCCAGGCGAAAGCAACCTTTCAAGACAAGGATGGGCCGATTGGGATGCAGCTGGGCCGAGCTAGGCAGGCGTACGACCGATTGCTCCTAAGTAATCAGCCGTACCGAATGCCAGCAGTCGGCCCAGGCGCAACCGGACCACCCTATTGTCATCAAGACCATCATCCGATTGGCCCGCAGCTGGGCCGAGGTTGGCGTTAGCACGGCCGATTGCCTAGAGCAATCGACCTTGCCGAGGGCCACCAGTCGGCCCACGCGCAATCTGTACAACCTACCACCTCTGGAGAAGTTGACCCCGAGACCAGTCGGAGGTCCAAGTACGGGGTCATAAATGTGCAATCCCGAGAGATCGGGGTGGCAGAGAAGCCAAGTCACATAGAAGATCTGGCAGAGATACGGTGTCGATATCTCCGCCGATTCCGCGGACAGGGCAACAAGACCGCACCTCCTAGCGCCACTGTTCATCATCATGACCTACAAGTCTACAACATGGGCCGCCGCTCGTAGGGTCCGGATCACCCGGAGAAGAGCAGTCGGTGGGACCCAGCCGATTAGAGGATGACGGTTGGGCCCAATCGGCAGTGAAGTTACCGATTTACCCCGGGCTCATGCTATAAGAGCCCGGGGTACCCCTTCTGCGTGGGGGACGATCCGCTCAGTAGCACCATTACTCATATTCTCCTCAGTTCATTCACTGCTAGTAGTTACTTCTCCGGGAAGCAGGAGAGAGCCTTGCCCACGGCGGCGCTCACCTTCCCCTGAGAAGATAGAGAAGCAGTTATTGTAGTCCAGTTCATTGATATAGAAGAGACAAGCAGGAGTAGGGGTGTTATCTCCCCAGAGAGCCCCGAACCTGGGTACATCGTGGTGTCCTCCACTGTGTTTGTGCCCAACCCGATTCCGGCACCATCGACATCCTCTTCATCGCGTCTTCCCCTCACTTTAGCCATCCCCATGGCATCTGACGTCACATATCGACGACAGTTGGCGCCCACCGTGGGGCAGACGGAGGCGTCGACTGGAGTAAAGATCCGGATGGGATTTTCCTCTGCATCAGGCGGTAGCCACGCCTCTGGCCTGATTCTTAGGCGTGGGGCAATCAATTACGTGGTGGACTACTCGGCGCGGTACAGGGCTGGTGCACCCCTGCCGCCCGGTGTGTCGCTGCAGGTCGGCAGTCATCGCCTCTTCATCGGCAGCTTCCCCGAGGCATATCCCAGGGAGATTCGTGTCTTCTCGTGCGCTACAGATCCGCTCTCGACCAGGGGCTGCAGCGCAGCGCCTGGCAGAGAGGATGGCCGAGTGCACGCTGCTGTCATGATGGCGGGGGCGTCGTCATCAAGCAATCGCGGTGCAGCTAGTGCAGCAAGAAGAGCCAAGGAGGCAGCGGAGGCTGCGGAGAGAGTCGGCACCAGTGCGTTGCGGGATGTATTATATACACCCGTGAACAGGAATGGTGATCCCGATCAAGTGCATTCCGAGCTGGAGATGGCACGGCTTGCTCTTGCTCGTAGGGCTGAGCAAGTGCTGGCAGAAGAGCGCAGACTGGGAGCCATCACAAGGGAGTACAACGCAGCGCATGCAGGACCGCGCCGGCCGATTGAGCCCGCAGTCTTGGAAGATTTGAGAAGCCGAGGTAGCGAAGTTAACCAGCAGTTATCGGGAGCTGAGAAGCCGGAGCGACCAAGGAGGCCAGCGCAGCCGGAGCAACCTGCGCAATCGGCGTTCATCCAGAGGCCGGCATACAGCACGTCGGACAAAAACTTGAGAGCAGCCGAGCAGATAGCGCTCGAGCTAGAAGACCTGGAGGGAGATGAGCGGTGAGAGCAGTCGCGCCGAATGCGTGAGCTGCTGGCAACTGCAAAGGAGCAAAGGCTCGCGGCAATGGAGAATCAAAATGCAGAACCTGGGGCGTCGAGAGGAACTGTAAGGCCGAATCCGGGAGCTAGCCAACGACCGAATGCATCGCACCAGAACAGGCATCAGCCCGCTCCATCCCGGCATGAGAGTAGGGTCAGAAGCAATCGGCCACCCCGAGCAGCAAGAAGAAGAATTGAAGAGCCAGCTGTTAACAGCAGGCGCAACGACATGCCTCAGCAGTCGGCACCAAGACCAGCAATCAGCGCCCGACTTGGCCCTCGCCAAATCGGTCAGAATGATGCAAGGCATCGCATTGAGCTCCTGGAGAAGGAGGCTCAGGAGGATGAAGAAGGAGAGGCTGGACCGTCGTGCTTCGGTCATCGCATTCGGACCGAGAAGTTTCCCAAAGGCTTCACGCTGCCGAGAGACACGCCCAAGTACAATGGTTCTGTGAAGCCAGAAGATTGGTTGTCCGATTACCTGACCGCAGTTCACATTGCAGGAGGCAATCAGCATGTAGCGGTCCGCTATGCACCTCTGATGCTGCAGGGATCAGCTCGGACATGGTTAAACAGTCTGCCCAAAGACAGTGTGAACTGCTGGGAAGATTTCACAAGTGCATTTATCCATAACTTCACAAGCACGTATGAGCGGCCCAACCTCCCGAGGCAATTGGCTCTTTGTGTGCAGGGCAAGGATGAACCCCTCCGAGATTATTAATCTCGGTGGATCAAGCTGAAGAACTCATGTGAAGGAGTCCATGAGATCCAGGCCATTCAGTACTTCACAGATGGATGCCTGGCCGACTCAATGTTAAAGCACAAGTTGCTCCGCAAAGACTTCACGTCGCTCGCCGAGCTCATGAAGGTGGCAAATGCGTTCGCTATGTCCGATTCTGCGATGCACCCTATCCATCTTGGAGTTGGAGGTGTAATCCAGTCACCAGGGGCTCCGCAGTCGGACACAGGGAACCAAGGCCTCAGTCGGAAAGAAAGGAGAGAGAACAACCAGCAGAACAATGGCAAGCGCAAGGATGAGCAACCTGATACTCAGTATGGAAGTCGGCAGGTGGCCGCTGTCCAGAACGAAGAAGATCCAGCGGCTGCAGGAGGCAGTCGAAAGATGAGACCAAATGTGAGGCCCCCGGGGCAGATGAAGCCCAAGTACACGTTTGATGATATGTTGGATGCACCATGCAAGTTGCACAGCACACCTGGCAGGCCATCTGCGCACACCACTCGGTAGTGTGATTTCGTGAGAAGGATCGCGAAGGGAGAAGCTTTACCACCTCAGCAGCAGAACCAGTTCCCGCGGCAAGACGCCGCCTACATGATTTTCACCAGTGAGTCCACGGACAAGGGCAGTCGGAGAGCCCGAGCTCAGGAGGTCAATGCCACCATGCCGCCGATTCCTCAGTTCATGCATTGGTCCGAGTGTCCTATATCCTGGGACAGAGCAGATCATCCCACCATCTTGCCGAATCCGGGCAATTATCCGCTTGTGGTTGACGCTCTGTTCGCAGGACCAAGGTTCTCATGCAAGTTCTCCCGAGTGCTCGTCGATGGAGGAAGCACAATCAATATTCTGTACAGGGACACATTGATCAAGCTAGGGCTCATAGAGAAGGATCTGGAGCGCAGTCGGACGACTTTCCACGGGATTGTCCCTGGGTTGTCTTGCACCCCCATGGGCCGCATTCGGCTGGATGTTATATTTGGCACAGAGGAAAACTTCAGGAGGGAGCCGATTTAGTTCGAAGTCGCCGACCTCAGTAGTCCTTATCATGCTCTATTGGGATTGCCCGCATTTGCCAAGTTCATGTTCAACGCACAGCAGACGTACCTCAAGATGAAGATCCCAGGGCCAAACGGCGTCATCACCATCACCGGGGACTTCAGGAAGTCCCTCGAGTGCATGTCGGCTGGCAGCAGTTTGGCTGATTCTCAGGTGGTCGAGACGGAGAAGTGTCAGCTCAGCAAGGTGATTCCAATGGCGTAAGCACAGAACAAGAATCCACTCCCAGTCGGCCCAGCCAAGAGAGTAGATGAAGAATCGGCTTTTCAGTCGGCCAAGGACAGCAAGAAGATCGCTCTAGATCCCTCCGACTCAACCAAGTTTGTTGTAGTCGGAGCTGGACTTAGCGATAAATAGGAAAGCGAGCTCGTCGAGTTTCTCCGTGAGAATCGGGACATCTTCGCATGGTCCCCACAAGACATGCCTTGTGTGCCGAGAGAACTCGCCGAGCACAAGCTGCATATTCGGCCAGGCTCGAAGACGGTCAAGCAACCCCTGAGACGTTTTTCTGAAGATAAGAGAAGGGCAATCGGCGAAGAGATTGCGAAGCTGCAAGCTGCCGGTTTCATTATTGAAGTGTTTTATCCCGAGTGGCTAGCGAATCCAGTCCTCGTCATGAAGAAGAACAAGACCTGGCGCATGTGTATTGACTACACTTGCTTGAACAAGGCGTGCCCGAAGGACCCGTTTGCTCTGCCCCGTATCGATCAAGTGATTGATTCTACGGCCGGCTGCGAGCTTTTGTCTTTTCTGGATTCCACAGCTGGCTATCACCAGATCAAACTTGCTGTGGAGGATCAAATAAAAACTGCATTTATAACCCCTTTCGGGGCTTATTGTTATATCACCATGCCTTTTGGTTTGAAAAATGGAGGTGCCACTTATCAGCGCACAATTCAGAGGTGTACACACTCCCAACTCGGCAGAAATCTCCACGTTTACGTGGACGATTTGGTGGTGAAGTCGGCAAAGGGAATCACACTGTTAGACGACCTCAGAGAGACGTTTGAAAATTTGAGGACTTATCAGATCAAGCTCAATCCGGAGAAATGTGTTTTTGGAGTCCAAGCCGGCAAGCTCTTGCGATTTCTCGTTTCCGAGAGAGGAATTGAATGCAATCCCGAGAAGATAGCCGCGATAGAGCGCATGGAACAACCCAAGAACCTGAAGCAAGTACAAAAGTTCACCGGTTGCCTCGCATCACTCAGTCGATTCCTCAGTCGGCTAGGTGAAAAATCAATCCCGTTGTACCAACTGATGAAGAAGACGGAGAAGTTCACCTGGACCCCCCAAGCAAGCGAAGCATTCCGAGAGCTCAAGCGCATGCTCTCCACCGCGCCGATTCTGGCTGCCCCGATTGAGAAGGATCCAATGATGTTGTACATTGCGGCAACCAATCGGGTGATCAGTGCAGTTATGGTGGTGGAGCGGCCCGAGAAGGACAAGGCACAGTAGATTCAGCGACCCGTATACTACATCAGTGAAGTGCTCTCGGCCTCCAAGCAGAAGTACCCTCACTACCAGAAGATGTGCTATGGAGTGTACATAGCAGCAAAGAGACTGAAGCCATATTTCCAAGCCCACTTGGTCACAGTCGTCAGCTCGGCTCCATTGGCCGACATCATAGGAAGCAGAGATGCAACCGGAAGAGTGGCGAAGTGGGAAATTGAGATCGCCAACCATGGCATCCAGTATGAGCCAAGAACATCAATTAAGTCGCAAGCATTGGCCGATTTTCTGGTAGACTGGGCTGAAACTCAATATATGCCACAGCTCCCAGGATCGGATTTTTGGCGAATGCATTTTGATGGCTCCAAGATGAAGAGCGGCCTAGGGGCTGGCGTAGTGCTCACTTCACCAAGAGGAGATCAATTGCAATATGTGCTCCAGACTCACTTTGCAGCATCAAACAACGTTGCCTAGTACGAAGCCCTTGTGCATGGTATCAAGCTTGCCAAGGAAATCGGCATTCGGAATATTGAGTGCTTTGGTGACTCCGCCCTGGTAGTACAGCAGTGCACAGGCACCTGGGATGCAAAGGATGCAAATATGGAAAGCTATCGTTTCCTGGTGCAGCAGATCAGTGGGTACTTTGAGGGATGCGAGTTTGACCATGTGCCGAGAGCAAACAATGAAGGAGCAGATGCGTTGTCCAAGCTCGGCTCAACAAGGCAAGATATCCCACCAGGCGTGTCGCTGGAGCACATCAAGAAGCCATCCATCACGCCATCCCCAGAATCTGAGTCCATCTTCATCTCGGAGACCGATCTTGAAGCGTTGAAGAAGGCAAAAGAAGCTCAACCGGCAAAAATTACGACCTTGAAGAAGCAGTCCAGCGCCCAAGGTGTTTCAGCAACAGCACCAGGGGCCGCCGATTGCAAACCAGGGGCTGCCGATTGCAAGCCAGGGGCTGCCGAATGCCGCAAGAAGAGAAAAGTCAAAGAAAAGCAAGCAGAGGCAATGCCAGGTGGCACAGCCTCAGAAGAACCAATGATGTTAGAAACTGCTGATTGCAGTAAAGAAGTTCCAACTGCAGACGAGCAGTCGCCACCAGGGGCTGCCGAATGCGTGCCAGGCGCCGCAATCGGCAGTTCAGAGGCAGAAGTCGAGACGACAGAAGTTCAAGAGGCCGAGATTCAAGTGGCCAGCAGCCAAGAAATCGAGATCCAAGAAGAAGTCGCACCCCAGCATGCAGCAGTAAGGGTAGTCGTCAGTGCACCATCATGGGCACAGTCGATCAGAGATTTCCTAGCAGATGGAGTACTCCCAGAAGACGAAGCAGAATCAAGGCAAATCAGCCGCCGATCGTGGGCATACACAATAATCAACAACGAGCTACTGCGCAAGAGTGCAACTGTAAGTTCAAGTATGTGATCAGAGGGGGAGGGGGTGAATGATCACTTCAAATTTTTGCATGAAACTATGAAGTGAAGCATAACTTAACAGCAGAAGAGTTTCAACAGAAAGGTAAACATCGAAGTAGAACATGATTGAAGCATAACATAGCGAATCAAAAGCATTGAATCAATTGCATTGAAGCAGATCACTGAAGCAATTGATAAACTGAATGTAAGTGCGGAAAGTAAAACGAACTCTTGACTCAGCGATGTTTGTTCGACCAGTTCACACTCTGGAAAGTGCTACGTCTGGTTGGAGGGACTTGTGATTGAACACAGGATCTAACCTCTCTCCGTCCGTATCTCCACTGCACCAATCTCCTTGAGCTTGGTCAGTTCTTCACTCGTGGTTGATTATTGAGGAAATCACCGAAACCTTTGACAAAATGGACTTCGAGGCGACAATAACTCTTCGCTCTCTGAAGAACAACTCTCTAACCGTCTAGGAGAATTGCAGTTCTCCAAGATAAAAAGGCTATCAAACTTCTTCCTAAGTCATAATGAATCAACTCAGATCAATAGGACTTATGCTTCGGTGGAAGGGTTTTGGTTTTGCTTCGGTGGGGTTGTTCTCTCTCTCTCCTCTGTAAGGAATTAATCTTGGAGCAGCCACCGGCCAATAGGGGCGGGGGTGGCGTATTTATAGGTGGCAATCCCTAGGTGCGAAATGACTGAAATGACCCGATGTGATAGCTTGACACCTGTCCCCAACGGTCATATTTCCAATCAAAGCGCAACTTTACTTGCGGTCCAAGTAAAGCTGACTCACGGACTTGGTTCTGCTTCAGGAACCGAAAGAATAAAGTCTTCGCTGGTGAAGCATTACCTAGCTCACATGAGATTTCTTCAACTCTGGTTTCTCACTGGTTTAGATTCGATCTGAGTCTTTTCATCAAAACCTTCGGAGTACATTTACTAAACCCCTCTTGATAGTACGGTTTTTCCTATGACTCAAAGAAGTAAAAAGAACTACGCAAAAACAACTAAGTCTTGCGCCATCTTGATCATCTTCTTCGATGAGACGAGCTTCAGGATTCCTTATCTTTTTAGGGGTCGACCTCCGTGATGAGCTTCACTCCAGAGGATGTGCTTCAGTAAAAGTATAAATCTTCGTTGAAGCTTTATCACCAACCTATAACTTCAGGAACCTAACCATATGTTTCACACTAGAAAACTTGTTAGTTCCTCTACTGTTTTGACCAACAATATCCAAAACTCATGGGGTTATAACTTTGTTCTTACAATCTCCCCCTTTTTGGACTATTGTTGACAAAACAGGCATCGATAAAAGATATGGAATTTAAGTTGAGTTGAGAGAAAACTCTAAGATATGAAGCTTATGACTCCCCCTGAATGCAAGCACTGAAGATTTGTATAATCGAAGAAAATGCTTGTTGAAGAATATCATCAATGGGAAGCCTAACACATATCTTAGCGAATCAATTGCATATAGAGAATATGACTTGAAGAATATGCAATCATCCAATAACCTGTGAACTTAAGGAAAATAACCACCTGCAAGATAAATGTAGAAAAGCAGCTTGCAAGCACGGGGTTATTAACATATACGATGAAACAGTTCACAACCGAAGTAAAACGTTAAGATACAACCCAATCGAAGTGAATGGAATGTTTGTCGTAACTTAACATGTAAAAGATCGAATCGAATCAAAGCCCAAAACCCCGCAGCGAATCTAAAACTCAATCGATGCTACTTTCTCCCCCTTTTTGTCAAGAATTGGACAAAAGGTTGAGAGGTAGAACGAGAGCATTTACGCGTCAGCTGCAACCCTGGGACCCTGCTGATTGTCTTCGCCTGACGAAGAAGCATCTCCAGAAGTTTCGCCTTCGGTCAAAGCCGGTGACTCTTCCTCGTCGAAGTCCATCGGCGCTTGAAACAATTCAAGGTCGCTGTCGTCGAGAGGATCGTCTTCGTGCTTCGATGTGTGAGAGTCTTCATCCGAGAAGGTATCGGGGCGAATCTGTTCAGCAGGGTTGACAAAGAGAACTTCATCAATCTTGTCCAGTGAAGGAATCTTGGGGTTGGGGCGATCAATCGAGTCATTTCTGGAGAAGTGCCTCTGCAGATGTGGGTACTCCTTGAATATGCGATCGGCTTCAAGTTTCTTCACTGAGTTGAATTTCCTTAGGCCTTTCCAAGAATGACGCTTCAAAACCTTCAAGTATTGGTTGTTGTTCAAGGCAATGTTACCAACTCTGTTTATCTCATCTGATAGATGTTGCATCTAGCGCTGATTTCCTTCAATGAAGTTTTCAAGCAGCTGTTGGTTTCGAATGGCAACTTCAAAGTGGTACACTTATTTCTGGAAACGCTTCGACATATTGCGTTCATTGACATGCTGTCTGACTCCAACATATGTTGCAAATGGATCATTTGGCCGCCTGAAGATATTCATCGTGTCGCGGACAGGGGGACAGAACAGCTTCGGGTGATGCTTCGCAGTGTAATCTTCGCTGCGTCCGTGGTTGCAAATGGCTTGCAGCCAGGGAGCATATGGCTTCAATTGATTTACCAGTTCAGCAGCTTGTACCATGTATCGAAGAAAACAATCCTCGAAGTCGAACACATGACCATGAGTGAGCTTCAATAGAGCATGACGAGTTGGATACAGAATGTTGGATTCTTCATTCGCAGAACTGAGAGGCATCAAAGAATTTGACAAGATGTAAAACCAAATCTTTGAAATGAACACCAGATGCTTCGGGCGAATGTTTTCTGGCATGTGATCTCCAGTGACTTCGGGATCCAATAGTGATGCAAATTCAGCTTCAGTGGGATCTGGTAGCATATGAACCTTTTCAAGTTCACCAGTGTGTCTTGGGATGTTTACAATATCCATGAATTCATCTGTATGCATCCTGAAGACTTTCCCTTGAATCATCCATTCAAGAATCCATGTGCTAGTATCTTCTGGGGCTCCAGAGACGTAAAGTGTGGCATAGAACTGCTTCACTAGCTCTGAATTGAATGGAGTTTCCATAGCAAATAATCCAGTCAAATTCTGTGCTTCGATAGTTTCCATGATATTTTGGAAGCACGTCGCAGATGAAAGGCTGTGCATGTCCAAGTACTTGTGTCTGAATAGAACACCTTTCTGGCAGTAAAGCTTCGTGTACAGGATTTGCTGTTCGGCGGTCCAGAATCGAAGGTCATCAGCAGTTCGTGGGGAATCATATGGACTAGTGCCAAAGAATCGAAGCTTCTTGCGATGAATTTCAATGTCAAATTCATGACCATTTCTTGAAGAAGATCCTTCTCCCAAGAATATGGGAAAAGTCTCTCTGGGATAAACGGAGTCCAGCTGTGTGTCTTGAGCAGGAATGCAATGCCTTCGTGCATCTGTGATTCGCCTTGGCGGTTGAGTTACAATGGCCAACTCATTTGCTTCGGCTTCAGCTTCGACTTCTGCATCTGCATTGGTTTCAGCATTAACAACTTGATCTTGGGCTTCGCCTTGTTTGTCTTCAGAATCCTCAGCAGAGTGAGATGAAGAGTAATCCTTTTCAGGAATGTCTTGAGGGGGTGGAGAAGGTTCAGGCGCAAAATTGTCCTGAGCAGACGGCTGAGGAGCAGGTTGAGGTGGAGGAGGAGTTTGAGCACGGGGTGGAACGACTTCGGGGGCGGATGGCTTCAATGTGGGTTTGCCAAGCTTGATGATTTTGCATCGAGGAGGCGATGCCTTTCTTGAGGCCTTCTTGGCCGGATGAGAGCTCACCTCATCAGCTTCTTCAGTGTCAGCAGTGAGACGTCTCTTCCTAGGTTGTAGCTTGGGAAGAGGTGAAGCTAATTGCTTAACCATGGCTTCGCGCTTCTTGGAGTCAAGAGCCATGACTGAAGCATTGTGCGACTTGCAACATTCTTCAATGGCAGATTTAATCTTGCCTTGATATACTTGAATATTTCTCTTTGTTTCCTCATTCACAACAGCAATCTTTTTCGAAGCAGCAATGGCTTCGCTCTTGAAATCCTACTCAGACTCATCATCTGCTTTCTTCTTGAACTTCAGAATCTTAGCAGTTTCTGATCTGTCCCTTGAATGCAAATCCCTCAGCTGAGTGTATAAAGTTTCGAGCATGGCTGAAAGATTTGGAGAAATGTAGATATCTCCAATATCGACAGTGTGGGGATTTACAGCTTCAGCAAGCTTACAGTATGTCTGGTTCAGACCCAAACAATCCCAAAGTTCACCTTCCCTAGCATCTGGAAAGTTGTGTTCACTATGCTCAGCTTCAACATGGGCTTCGGGGACAGGAGCTGCGACTGGCTTCGGGGGAAGGTCCTTCGGTGCCATGTCCACAGCGGCTTCCTTTTGAGCGGCCCTTGCAGCTTTCTCAGCTTTCTTCGTGCGAAGAATATCCAACTGAGCTTGGCGTTTAGCTTCAGCTTCGCTAAGCTGTTTGGCTTCGGCGGAAGCCTTAGCCTCTTGTGCTTTAGCTTCAGCTAGCTTGCGCTTCGCTTCAGCTTGCTGGTTTGCCTCGGCCAGCTCCTTCCTTTGCTTTTCAAGATCAGCAGCTTCTCTATCAGCATTCTCTTTCTCTTTGGCTTCTTTCTCAGCCTTAGCTTTGGCCTGAGCTTTGGCATGCAGACGTTCAGCTTCGATGCGGTCTCTCTTCCGCAATTCAGCTTCTGATAGTTTCTTTGTGCCAACCTGGGCATAAGTCTGACCAGGCTTAGTCACAGTTGTCTTCGGCTTCGGAGCTTTAGCAGGCTCAGGAGCTTTGGCTTCGGGCACAGCAGTAGGCTTAGCTACAGGATTTTCCTTTGGGTCATGCCTTTCCTTGGTCCTCTGCTCAGTAGGAACTGGACGGCGGGGAGGCTTGGAGGACAGGGGAGCCTCGACCACCAAGTTCGTCAAATCTATGTTTCTCTTTGGAGCAGGAGGTTCAGATGGTTCTTGAAACTTAACACCTTTAGGAGCAGTTGGCTTCGCTCCAGCCTTCTTCTTCAGAGGCATCCGAATCAGTTTCTTCTTCGGACTTGGGGGAATGGGTGAGTGCTCTGACTCATCATCTGCTTGATCAGCAGGATCTTCATCGATCGAGTCTTCAAGCAGAGCAGCTGCTTCAGCTTCGTCATCTGCTTCGTGTTCAGCCTCCTCGTCTGAAGCAGGAGGGGGTGAATCACTCAGCTTCCGAAGCTTTCGCCTCTTCTTAGGCTACGATGCTTCAGCTTCATCAAGCCCTGCAGCAGCAAGTGCTTTTGCCTTTTTCTCTTCTCGGATCCTCTTCTTCTCAGCCAGAGTAGTAATCCTCTCTTGCTCTTCAGGGTAATCATCCGGGGTCTTGAGTGAATTTGGGTGCGGGACAGCCGGAGGCTTCGGGTAGTACTTCTTCCGGTTTGCTGCAGTGTACTGAGCGCACATAGCGGTGGTGTACCGATAAGGAGGACTGAATGCAAATTGCATTGCCCACTTCCAAGATGGGATACTTTTGAACTTGTACCACCGAATAGCCCAATATCGACGAATCCTTTGCAGTCGAATCTTCCTATCATGATCTTTCTCTTCTGGCGGGGTGTCATAGCCCATCTTGAGGCGAATGGCTTCGGGTATGCCTCGGGCATTATTTACTTCCTTTGATTTGCCTCCTTTGCCCTTTTGCTTCGGTGGCTCAGGGTAATTCTCGAGTCCATCAACAATGGGAGACTCATTTCCCATAGCAGCGTCTTCGTCAGACATCCTGTGAACAGAATCATAGACAAGAGGGAAACAGGGAGAGGGAATGAATAAGCACAGGCAAAGGTTTCGACCAAAAATAAATCAATTTTGACAGGAGCTCAGATCAATCTAAGATTGGATGCAACTCTGGTTATGAATTTGGCTAGAACCAGTTCGAGAACAAGACCTAACCCAATCCAGAACACATACGAAATCGAGTCTTAAGCACTGACCTGAGAGAAGATGGGATTACTTTGGATTCTAAGAACAGCTTTCCCAAGGAGCAAGAAACAACACGGATCAAACAGCCCTATAAAAGAAATCAAAAACCCTAACAAAACTTAGATCCAAACCCTAGATGAAGAACACAGAGAGCACGATTGGATCCAAGATGCTGTGCGTACCCTAACTTGGTGACGCAAGGCAGCTACGGCGACGGGGAGCGGAGAAGTGCTCTGCGTCGACGAGGAATGTCCACGGCGGCGGCGTTCCGGCAGTGAAGCGGCGACGGCGACGACGGGGACGAGAGCTCTGCGGTTGCTCGAGGAGGAAGACGGAGAAGTCGGAGAGAATGAATGTGGGGGAACCGTTTCGCTGGGGAAACGCCTTAATAGGCCCGACCTGGAGCGGTTTCCAGATCAGATCAAACGGTTCACAGCGAATGACTCTTCCGATTCAACGGCTCAGATGAAGTGGCGTATCGCGAGAGAATCTCAACGACCCGAACAAGACGGGGACTCAACGGCCGAAGAATAAGTCTTGACCGAGAGCAAAAACTTCGATAAAGTTGGAAGCATTTGATTTGGAACTCAATGACGTTCGAAGCAATATGCTTTCCGTTTCAATTTGTGCTTAACATTCAAGATAGAAAAGATTGGGAGCGAAACAGAATGGAGGGGTAGGGTCCGAAACTTATCACTTCGAAGAACAACATCGAAGCTAAAAGTGATAAGCATAGGGGACAAAAGAAACGAATAAATAAAACAAACTAAACACATAACAGAAAGCAAATGGCAAACGAAGCTAAACTTGGACGAAGAAAAACTCAAGCGAAACTAAACAAATAACGCACAACGAAGGTGATTATATACAGTGAAAGGTTTCGATCTTACTGAACATTGTTTGAGTCTAAGATGTTTAACTCACATCTCAATGCACAAAACCTTTTCTCGTCCAATGGCTTCGTGAATATATCTGCCAATTGATCTTCGGTTCTTACATGGCTAATCTCAATGTCTTCGCGCTGAACATGATCTCGAAGAAAATGATGACGAATATCAATATGCTTCGTTCGAGAGTGTTGCACAGGATTGTGAGCAATCTTGATGGCACTCTCATTGTCACAAAGCAGAGGGATTTTCTTCACATAAATACCATAATCTTTCAGCGTCTGCTTAAGCCAAAGTATTTGAGTGCAGCATGAGCCAGCAGAAATGTATTCAGCTTCAGCAGTAGATATTGAGACACAGTTCTGCTTCTTTGAAGCCCAACATACAAGAGATCTACCAAGAAAATGACAAGTGCCTGAGGTAGATTTCCTGTCAACCCTATCACCAGCCCAGTCTGAATCAGAATATCCAATCAAATCAAACTGAGTACCTTTGGGATACCAAAGTCCCAAAGAAGGAGTATGTGCTAGATATCGAAGAATTCGCTTCACAGCTATATGATGCGATTCCTTCGGATTTGCCTGAAATCGAGCACAAATACAAACTGATAGCATGATGTCAGGTCTAGATGCACATAAGTATAAAAGTGAACCTATCATAGACCGAAACTTCTTCTGATCGAAGGGTTTCCCTTTCTCATCTGTATCAAGAAAACCATTAGTAGGCATGGGAGTTCTAATGGTCTTGCATTCAGTAAGATCAAACTTCTTCAGGCAATCCTTCAAGTATTTCTCTTGTGAAATAAAGGTGCCATTCTTCTGTTGTCGAATCTGAAGTCCAAGGAAAAACTTCAATTCTCCCATCATAGACATTTCATATTTCTTCGACATCATTCTTGCAAATTCTTCGCTGATTTCAGTGTTAGTACAGCCAAATATAATATCATCTACATATATCTGACACACAAACAGATCATTGTTATATGATCGAGTGAAAAGAGTGGGGTCAGTTGTTCCTGGTTTGAAGCCTTTCTTCAGAAGGAAATCCTTCAATGTTTCATACCAAGCACGAGGTGCTTGCTTCAGTCCATACAAAGCTTTGTGAAGCCTGTACACCATATCAGGATTCTTTGAGTCTTCAAAACCTGGAGGCTGCATAACATACACTTCTTCTTCGATTTCACCATTAAGAAACGCACTTTTGACATCCATTTGATATAGCAATATATTTTTGTGGTTAGCAAAAGCAAGCATGACACGAATGGATTCGAGACGGGCTACTGGAGCATAGGTTTCACCAAAGTCAATGCCTTCGATTTGAGTGTAACCTTGTGCTACCAATCTAGCCTTATTTCTTACCACAATACCATCTTCATCTTGCTTGTTGCGAAATATCCACTTTGTGCCAATAACGTTGTGCTTCGTGGGATCTGGCCTTTCAACAAGTGACCAGACCTTGTTCCTTTCAAATTGGTGAAGTTCTTCCATCATAGCCAATAACCAATCAGGGTCCTTCATGGCTTCATCATATTTTGAAGGCTCTAGCATGGAGACAAAAGAAAAGTTTCCACAGAAGTTAGCCAAACGAGTACGAGATCGAGTAGTGGGACGACCTGGTTGATTGATATCTTCGAGGATCGAATCCACATCAAACTTTCTTCGAACTCGGGATAACGTAGTATCATTTGCTTCAGGCTCAGCTTCTGCTTCAGGATCTGCATCAGCTTCGGGATCAGCTTCACCTTCAGCTTCAGCATTTCCTTCAGGATTAGCATTTCCTTCGTTCCCTTGACCTTCTTCGTCCTGTTCATCATTTGCTTCAGGATGTTGATTTCCAGCACCCCGAGCTATGTGTGGGAACATTGGACCATCATCATCCCTAACAGCTTGACGTTGATTGGCTTCAACAGGGCGAATCTCACCAATAGCCATGGACCTTATTACTTCATCAAGAGGAGGTTCATCTAGATCATGAGGCAAATGCTCCTTTTGAGAGCCATTAGTTTCATCAAACCTTACATTCACAGTTTCCATAACTTTCCCAAAGTGAGAGTTATAGACTCTGTAAGTGTGAGAGTTTGAGCCATAACCTAGAAGAAAACTTTCATGTGCCTTAGGGGCAAATTTGGAGCTATGATTCATATCTCTAATAAAGCATGGAGCACCAAAGAACCTAAGATATGAGACATTTGGTTTGTTACCAGTGATAAGCTCATGTGAAGTCTTCTTCAAGAATTTGTGAAGGTAAACCTTGTTGATGATGTGACATGTAGTATTGATTGCTTTGGCCCAGAACCTAATAGGAGTCTTGTATTCAGCAAGCATAGTTCTGGCCATCTCAATAAGAGTTCTATTCTTCCTTTCAACTACACCATTCTGTTGAGGTGTATAGGCAGCAGAGAACTCATGCGTAAAACCATGATCATCAAGAAAATCTTCAATATGAGTATTTTTGAACTTAGTTCCATTATCACTTCGGATATGCTTCAGAGATAATTCATATTCTGTTTGAGCTCTCTTTGTGAATGACTTGAAGATTTCAACCACTTTGGTCTTGTCATCCAAAAAGAAAACCCAAGTATAACGAGAAAAGTCATCAACAATAACTAGACCATATTTGTTTCCTCCCAAGCTTGCATAATTTTGAGGACCAAAAAGATCCATATGAAGCAATTCAAGAGGACGAGTGGTTGTCATGATGGTCTTCGCTGAATGATGTTTCTTCGTAATTTTACCAGCTTCGCAAGCACTGCAGAGACGATCCTTATCGAATCTTACTTCGCTAAGACCGATAACATGATTCTTCTTCACTAAGTTATGAAGATTTCTCATCCCTGCATGACCAAGTCTTCGATGCCATAACCAACCAGATGAAGCTTTTGCCATTAAGCAAGTGGATACCGCAGGGCCCGAAGAAAAATCAACAATGTATAGATCTCCCTTTCAGTAACCCTCGAAGAAAAACGTATAGTCATCCTGTGAAAAGACAACACAACGCGAAGCAGAAAACAACACAAGCATACCCATATCGCATAACTTTGAAATGGACATAAGATTATATCCAAGAGATTGGACTAGCATAACCTTGTCAATGTGCTTATCCTTCGATATGGCAATCTTACCCAAACCTAACACTTTACCTTTGTTGTTATCATCGAAGGTAATGAACTTCAAAGAAGATTGAGATAGTTTTTCTTCGGTGAATAACTCCTTGTCTCCGGTCATATGATTTGTACAACCACTATCCATGACCCATTCGGATCCACCGGAGACATAGCCCTGCAGAAGAATTAGTTGTTCTTAACCACCCACAAACGAGCAGGTGACTGAGAAGACGTTGAAGCACTGGTCGAAGCAATATTAAATCGAACAGGAGTGTATTGCTTCGGTGAACCATCAAGCACACCATAAATGTAAGTCCTCTGCGAACGGTTAGCATAAGTATGAGCATATGCAATCTTAGTATGATTATTATGAGGACGATACGTGTGGCGACCAGTACGATAGTATTGCTTCTGCGGAACATTTGATTCGGTTACCAATGGATCATTTCTTCTCTCAAGAGAGTAGAAATGATTCGGTGGTACCGAAGGCTTTCCCTGCATAGAATGGTTAGCAGGCAATTTTTCCACAAGTGCTTTCTGCACCCATATCTGCCTCTTGTAAAATCCATTCTTTGGTGGAGTGCCTACATACTCAGCTGAAACTTTTCCCTATTCATCTTTCATGAGTTTGTAGTCTGAATCAAGTGATTCATCCACAATGACTTTGTTCATTTTGCAGTCGAAACCTGAAAGGTTAGCAATATCAATGGGTTTCTCCTTCGCTAGAACCCAAACAGTCTTAGGATACTGCTCAGGCTCCCAATATGTGCCATCAGGATTTATCTTTCTTTGAAAGCCAACACCTTCATTCCTGGGATTCCTGTGAAGGAGAGCCTTCCTCAGGATATCACAGAGATATTGGTGTCCTTGCACACTTTTGAACATTCCTGTTTCAAATAAGTTTTTCAACCTGAGGAGTTCCTCGGTAACAGCAGGATTTTCCTCATCGGAGGCATTAGTATCATCAATAACAATAGGATCTTTCCCTTTGGAATCAGTTTTGCTTCGTTCCAAACAATCCAAACAAGGTGATTCAGTTTTATGATTTGCTTCAGAACCTTGTTGAGCCATGAGAGAGAGATTAACATTTTCCAATTCTTCATGAGCCTCTGTCAGTTTTTCGAGAGCCATTTTCCTCTGAAGAAATTCATAGGTGAGCTTCTCATAATCAACTGAAAGAAGATCATGCCGAGAGGATAATTCTTCAAACTTCTCCTTCAGAGCAACATGCTCATTAGTTAAAGTTTGACTCTTCTCAATCTCATCGATCAACAACGTTTCTGATTTCTTAATGGTTTTTCTTAGAGAATCAAGTTCATCTTGTTGAATTGAAGCAATCTTAACAAGTTTAGCATAGCTTATCTTTGAGTCACTTTCACATGAGGAATAATCGGAAGTATCATAGTTTGACTTGGATGAAGATACCTTTGCCTTGGCCATGAAGCAATATGCAGGAGTTTCATCTTCACTACTGTTGTTGGTGAAGAATGAGCTCGAAGCATTGACTGAAGCATCTGTCGAAGCAAAGGCCAAACCAGCAACACCATCTGATTCGGACCATGAAGCAGACCTTGAGTCTTGTTCAGCTTCGGAACCAGAGGCTTCATCTTCTGAGTTCATCTCCTTTCCCAAATAGGCCTTGGCACGGTGAGAGCTGCTTCGACGAGACGAGTGAGTCTTCGATGAAGAACCCTCACGCTTCTTATGATACTTCTTCCTCTTATCATCATCAGAATCTTTCTTCTTTTCCCTTCTTGAACTGGAATCATGTTTCTTTGACTCATGACTTCTGGAGGATCTGTAAGGCTTCGATGAAGAGTCTCTGAGTGAATGCTTTGATTTGTTCTCAGCTTCCCACAGAGGGCAATCAGCAATGTAGTGACCTGGTTTCTTGCACTTGTAGCAGCAATTGTCCTTGGATGGAGAGCTTCTTGAGGATGAACGGTAGGAAGAATGACTTGAGCTTCTTGAGGGATAACTCTTCTTGGGTGAAGAAAAACCTTTTCTTTGAAAGCGATTGAAGCGTCTCATGATCAGTGCTAAATATTTTCCAATGCTTGAGGGATCATCTGATTCGACACCTGAAGCAGAACTGACTTCGGGTGAAGAATGACGCGAAGCTTTTGCTTCCAGGGCATGGGATCTCCTTCGAGAACCATTTATGTCACGTTTCTCTTCTTCTTCCATTTCAAAGGTAGTGAGTCTCTCAAGAACATCAGCAGCAACAAGACGTTTGAAATCAGTCCTTTCCTTGATCATCAGCACTATGTGATCAAACGACTCATCCAATGAGCGAAGCAAAGTTCTCACCACAGAGTGAGGTGTAATGTCATCAGCACCGAGGGAAATCAATTCATTAGCAAGAGTTGTGAGTCTGCTGTAAATGGAACTGACTTTTTCACCCTCGTTTCTCTTGAAGCGATAAAATTTGCTTCGGAGAGTGTCAATTCTGGCATCTTTCTGGGTAGAAACACCTTCACCAATCTTCTCAAGATAGTCCCAGATACCTTTGGCAGTTGGAATATTCTTCACTTCATGATACTTTTCAGGTGTCAAGTGATTGGTGATGAAAACCCAAACTACAGAATCAAGATCAATCAGTGTAGCTTCTTCAGGGGTGATCTCCTTCTCATCGGCAATAGTGACTCCATACAAGACAACTTTCCAGGCAGTTGAGTTGATAGCCATAATATTTCTTTTCATTTTGTCCTTCCAGTACGGGTAGTCCTTCCCATTGAAAATAGGAATAGGTTCGCCAGAGCGAATAGCTGCGAAAGACATACTAGAAGACATACTTGAAAACACTCGAGGAGGTTAATCCAAAAAGAGTGCCTAGCTCTGATACCAATTGTAAGTTCAAGTATGTGATCAGAGGGGGAGGGGGTGAATGATCACTTCAAATTTTTGCATGAAACTATGAAGTGAAGCATAACTGAACAGCAGAAGAGTTTCAACAGAAAGGTAAACATCGAAGCAGAACATGATTGAAGCATAACATAGCGAATCAAAAGCATTGAATCAATTGCATTGAAGCAGATCACTGAAGCAATTGATAAACTGAATGTAAGTGCGGAAAGTAAAACGAACTCTTGACTCGGCGATGTTTGTTCGACTAGTTCACACTCTGCAAAGTGCTACGTCTGGTTGGAGGGACTTGTGATTGAACACAGGAGCTAACCTCTCTCCGTCCGTATCTCCACTACACCAATCTCCTTGAGCTTGGCCAATTCTTCACTCGTGGTTGATTATTCAGGAAATCACCGAAACCTTTGACAAACTGGACTTCGAGGCGACAATAACTCTTCGCTCTTTGAAGAACAACTCTCTAACCGTCTAGGAGAATTGCAGTTCTCCAAGATAAAAAGGCTAGCAAACTTCTTCCTAAGTCATAATGAATCAACTCAGATCAATAGGACTTATGCTTCGGTGGAAGGGTTTTGGTTTTGCTTCGGTGGGGTTGTTCTCTCTCTCTCCTCTGTAAGGAATTAATCTTGGAGCAGCCACCGGCCAATAGGGGCGGGGGTGGCGTATTTATAGGTGGCAATCCCTAGGTGTGAAATGACCGAAATGACCCGATGTGACAGCTTGACACCTGTCCCCAACGGTCATATTTCCAATCAAAGCGCAACTTTACTTGCGGTCCAAGTAAAGCTGACTCACGGACTTGGTTCTGCTTCAGGAGCCGAAAGAACAAAGTCTTCGCTGGTGAAGCATTACCTAGATCACATGAGATTTCTTCAACTCTGGTTTCTCACTGGTTTAGATTCGATCTGAGTCTTTTCATCAAAACCTTCGGAGTACATTTACTAAACCCCTCTTGATAGTACGGTTTTTCGTATGACTCAAAGAAGTAAAAAGAACTACGCAAAAAAAACTAAGTATTGCGCCATCTTGATCATCTTCTTCGATGAGACGAGCTTCAGGATTCCTTATCTTTTTAGGGGTCGACCTCCGTGATGAGCTTCACTCCAGAGGATGTGCTTCAGTAAAAGTATAAATCTTCGTTGAAGCTTTATCACCAACCTATAACTTCAGGAACCTAACCATATGTTTCACACTAGAAAACTTGTTAGTTCCTCTACTGTTTTGACCAACAATATCCAAAACTCATGGGGTTATAACTTTGCTCTTACAGCAACTGGTGTCTTTCAGATATGTGTAGAAGAGGACAGAGGCTTGGAGTTGCTCAGAGACATTCATCAAGGTGAATGCGGTCATCATGCATCTGCAAAAGCCATCGCCAGCAAAGCTTTCCGACATGGTTTTTACTTGCCGACTGCGCTTGCAGCGGCTGAGAATTTGGTGAAATATTGCAAGGGTTGCCAGCGCTTCAAGGCAAGAAGTCATCAGCCAGCATCAGCATTAAAAACAATTCCAATAGCGTGGCCGTTTGCAGTATGGGGTTTGGATATGGTTGGTCCATTCAAGAGGGCTCGGAGTGGCATCACACATCTCCTAGTTGCAGTGGACAAATTTACCAAATGGATTGAAGCTCGCCCGATCAAGAAGCTTGATGGTCCGACTGCGGTACGATTCGTGGTCGACATCGTGTGCAGATATGGCGTTCCTAACAACATCATCACCGATAACGGCACAAATTTTGCGAAGGGTGCACTAGCTCGATATGCATCTCAGCAGGGCATTCGGCTCGATCTTGCATCGGTGGCGCACCCCCAGTCGAATGGTCAAGTAGAAAGAGCAAATGGCTTCATCCTCTCGGGTATCAGACCCCGATTGGTGGAGCCACTTGAGAGGGCACCCGGAGCATGGATTGAAGAGCTCCCTGCAGTACTGTTCAGTTTGAGGACCACACCAAACAGGTCGACTGGATTCACTCCTTTCTTCCTGGTGTATGGTTCAGAAGCAATCATCCCATCCGAAATCAAGTTTGATTCGCCTCGGCATGCCTTGTACACCGAAGAAGAAGCCAGGTTAGCGCGAGAGGACGCAATGGACCTCAAAGAAGAAGCCTGTTTGTTGGCCTTGTCCAGATCGGCGGTCTATCAGCAGAAGTTGCGGCATTACCACAGCAAGAAGATTCGTCCTCTCGCTTTCCGAGAGGGAGACATGGTGCTACGCCGAATTCAGAAGTTAGATGGCCAGTACAAGCTATCCTCACCCTGGGAAGGACCATTCGTCATCAGCCGTGCACTTAAGAACAACTCCTATTATTTGATCGACTGCACCAAGGGTACTCGGCACAAGGATACGTCAGGAGCAGAAACGGAGCGGCCGTGGAACGCTGAGCTGTTATGTCCGTTCTATAGTTGAGCGCAAGAAATTTATGTACGCCATTCGACAAACAATCAGTAAAGCTATCATGCCTCTGAAAAAGAGCATTCGATTACCTTTGCATAATTTCATTCGAAAAGCTAGCCCAAGTCGGCAACGCTTAGTCATCTCCGAGACATGCGTAACGCACTCGGGGAATGACCGACCACGAGGTCAGACGAATAGGCCATCGAGGCACGGGGACTGTGGGCTGGCACTCAACTTAGCACCTAACTCAAGCGCAAATCACAAAAATGTTTGTGGCATTGAGAAGGGCAGTGGTTGGGGCAGTCAACAATACAAGTTCCTGAGAAACAACTTGAAACGCTCTAGAAAGGGCATAGTCGATAAATCAAGTTGCCGATTGCGCCGTGGACCAATGCATCGAGCTAGGTAGCGGGCAATCGACTGCTAACGTTGCAGAATCCTTTGCGTTAAACCTTGTCGTGTAAAGTCGAAAATCTTATCGAACCTTGGCTGGAAATCTACCTTTGATCCGATTGCAGACCGCATGTCGGCAGCATTGCAGGCAAGGCAGACACCCCCAAGTGCAGACCGATAAAAGAAACCGACAAAGACGCAAAGTTGATCGCATAAATAAAAATTTAAAATAAGCAATCGGATTGCATAAGAGATAGTAGGCCTAAGGCCGAATAAGTTATTACATCGAAGTCATACCCAGTGGATGTCGACAGAATTAAAATTATGTCTTACAAGCAACTAATCGGAAAGAAAAACAAGATAAGGCCGACCCAATGTCGGCAAGCTGCAGTAGGTGACGTCATCGACGGATTGGCTCAAGAAGTCGGGGCAGTCGAGGGCGCAGAGCTAGCAGTCGGAGCAGTCGGATCGGCGTGCGCGGCAGCGACATCTGGCTCCGACTGCGCATCAGAAGACGTGGCCCCAGCACGCTTGGACCTCGGAGAGGTATGGGACGAACCGCTATCAGAAAGCTCTTCGGCCAAGCCAGAGATAGAAGTTGCAGCCAACGGATTTCCCCCCTCGTCGAGATATGGAGTATAGTCATAAGGAGAAAACCAGTTCACCATAGCGCTGGTGAGCCGATTCACTTCGACATAAGTCTTCTCGAGCACGTCGGCGGCGTTCTCTCTAAGGCTCTGGAGCTTGGAGAGTTTTACTTGCGGGTACCAGCTCAGCAAAGTTTGAAGAGCAGTCTCAGCGCCAGTCCGACCAGCAGAATTAAGAAAAACATCGATCTGACGGGGAATGGCCTTCAGAAGAATCTGAGTCTGCTCGGTGGTAGCATTCGAAGCATCTCCCTTGTCAGAGTCTTCTTCTTCCAGAGGGACCGATCTGTGGATCTCGGCAGAGGAGCTGGAAGCATGCTTCATCCTCTGAATTCCTATCTAGAGTTCAGTCGGCGACCACAGCAACTCGGCGATCTTCAGAATTCCAAGTTTTAAAGACAAGGCAATCCCCTTGATGACGGGAATGCGAGCTGCTGTTCCAATCAAATACTCATGCCAAGTCCAGACGTCGTCATCAAGCTGGCAAGACCCCCCGGTTGCGATGGTCTCCTTCCGAGATTTGGCCACGGCTGCTTCTTCAGATTCAGGCCAGGCCTCTGCATTACAAAGAAAAGAATGAGTACCAGCGCAAAAGAAGGAAGCAATCGGAAACGCACTCGGAGGCAAGAAGCACTTACCACTGAGAAGGGCGTCCATCTCGCTCATCGGGTCGCAGAGGCCCTTGGGCCGGCGGCGCATTTTGGTGGTGTCTTCATAGTTGCGCTTCTCCAGCTCCTCATATTTGGCGATATGTTCATCACGATCCTTTCGGATAGAGTCCCGCGCAGCAATCGATTCGTCCCTCTCGGCTTGCAAGGCTTCTCGAGCGGCTACAGCTGCATCTCATTCAGCGAGGAGCCCGTCACCAGCAGCGGTCACGGCAGCTATGTCGTCCAGATGTTTCTTTTCAAGGGCAGCCATCTCGGAGTGGAGGCCTTTGATAGTCCGAGTCAAGTCGGTTTCCACCCCCTGCAGTCGGGTCGCTTCTTTCTTGGCTGTGGCAAGTGCTGGCCCTTGCTGGTGGAGTTCTGCAGTCAGTTTAGCAATACGGCTCTGAAGGTCATCTACCGTGGGAACAGAAGCTAGAAGAAGACATGAAGATATTAGTACAAGAGAAATTGTCAATGGGAGGGAAGATAGAAGTGATGCAGAAGTTACCTTTCAGCCTATTGATCTCGGCCGATTGATTGTTGACCTCAAGCTGGGCTTAGGCGAGAGTTCGGAGGCTGGCGGTATAAGCGTCGAGGAGTTTTTCAAAGATCTCGCGTTTTTCTTCCATAACAGCCTGAGAAGAACAGCAAGATGAAATTTAGAGATACAACAGATAAAAGAAGATCCAATTCGATTGCAAGCAATCGGCCCGAATCTCGGGGACTACACCCAGTGGGTGCGCTTGCGCGCACCCACTGGAAGAAAAGTCTTGCGATTGGAGGAAGGCGGGAGAAAACGCAAAGAGCATAAAAGATCCGAACGGATTGCAAGCAATCGACCCGAATCTCGGGGACTACACCCAGTGGGTGCGCTGGCGCGCACCCACCGGAAGAAAAGCCTCCTGAGCGAAGGAAAATCATAAAGGAAAATTCGAGAGCTTACCACATGATGGCGGTCGAGCTGTTGGAGGTCCCGAGCAAGGGCGGTGGCAAAGTCGTTTACCCGACTAAAGGCTGTCGTCAGAGGGTCGTCAGGGCGATGTGGAGAATCAGGCTCGGTGCCAATATGAAGGGTGCGAGAATACTCGGCCCGGAATTGGTCCACCGAGCGCATCATAATCTCCGACGCGGACTAGGTCGGCTGTGATGATGAAGCTTGCATCGCGGCAGCAGAGGTGATGACGGTAGAGAGCGATGACGCCGATGTCGCCAAAGGGTCGGAGGCACTCGGTCGTGGCCGTGGCGCAATCGGGCGAGATGAGGTCGAGGTGGTTGCCACAATCGGCGGAGTGGTTGTCATGATAGGCGAAGTGGTCATCATGATCAATGAGGTGGTTGCCGCAATCGGCGGATTTGTCGTTATGATAGGCGAAGTGGTTGTCAGGACAGGCAAGGTGGTAGAAATGATGGTGGCAGAGACTGGGTCGGAGCGTCGTGGCGGAGATGGAGCAATCGGATTGGTCGATTGCGCTCCTTCGTCACCAGTAGCTCCCCGGTCAGCTGTTTTCTTGGAGGTCTTGGAGGCAGTGGCGGAAGTAGTAGTGGTCTTGGCTGCCGCGAGGTGGGCTTTCTTGGCGGCGCGCTCGGCGTCCTTGGAGTTTCGATGTGGAGCAGGAGGCCGTTTTTGAGTTGTAGCAGCAGACGCAGCAGGGGAGATGACTGCGCCGACATGGGCAGGAATGTCGGCGTCGATATCATCAAGGCCAATCGGCTCCCTGAAAGAAGAAAAAGAGGTGAATCAGTACAAGGGAAAACAATGAAATTCAAGGAATGAAGACAAGGGAATACACGACTGTTCTCGGCGCGCCCGTGGGCATCCGACATCTCAGGGGGGCGACGTTCAGAGGCGCCTGGCCAATCGGCACCCGAGTGGCCGTGGCTTGGGGTTGTTTGCCCTTGGAGGCAGTCGGCGTCGCTTTTGCGGCCTTGCTGGAGGCAGCACCAGAAGAGGAGCTGGTCGCCGAGGCGCGTCTAGTCGGCACCTTCGGTGGATTGGCACGAGGAGCTGCATCAGGATTACCAACCTTTGAGACACTATCGTCATCGCTCCATTCAGCCAGAAATTCCTCAAGGGAAGGGTCAGGCATACCCCCTTGAGCCGCAGTTCGGGCGTCGGCGTTCTGGGGGTCGGTTTCCTCGACGTCGGCATCGCCAGCGAGGTCTTCGAAATCGGAGGACTCCCTGGAGGACTCGTCGTCATCAGCGTCATCATCATCAAGGTCGGAAGGAGCCTCGCCGTTGTACTCGAAGTCCACGGGGTCATCTTCCTCGCGGTCGGGGGCATACATGCCAGCCACTTGGCCATCTTCCATCACATTCGATTGAAGGAAATGCTAAGCAAAAAGAAGAAAATTGTCAGAGAAATCAGACAGGGGGCAAGAGCAATCGGAGAAAGGGATAAATCGGGACATACCACAGATGGCTTCTGTCGGCGGTGTAGGTACTCAAGGCCGAAGCGGAAGGGATCGGGAAAGGCGCTGGAGGTGATAGCCTTCACCCTGGAGCAGAGGTATTCGAGCCTCACCCGCCACGTGCAAAGCCGAGTGGGGTCTCTGGGCCCCGACGTGTCGCACATTCGGTGCACTTGGCGTTGCAGCGGAAGCACTCGGGCTTGAAGCCAAGCGGCAACAAGATCAGTCGATAGGAGCCCTTCTTGCTCCAGCTGAGCAACTCGGGCAACTTGAGCGTCCACATCAAGGTCTCCGACACCATACTTCAACGACCACTGATGTTTTTCAGTCGGCCGGGCGAGGGAGAACTCGGGCAGATTCAGGAGGTCGGGGCCTTGGTCGCGTGACTTGACGTAAAAGAAGGTGTTCTGCCAGTTCTTGCAGGACTGGACGATCTCGGGACTCTTCTACCTTGGTTTGCCGGCTGCGACAAGGCAACTGCCGCAGTCGGTCATATCAGTCGGATAGGTCGGCTCTCCACCTTCCGTAGCAGACGGCACCACTGCTCCTGTCCAAGCGTTGTGAGCTCGGAGGTTAAAGAACCGCTTCCAGAGAGCAACGCTCGGGCGGCAGCCGAGATATCCCTCACACAACGTGACGAAGCCGGAGAGGATCATGATGAAGTTCGCTGCGAGGTGATGTCGTTGCAGTCGGTGGAAGTCGAGGAAGTTGCGGAAGAAGGTGCTGGCAGGGAGTCCGAATCCGCGCTCAAAGTGAGCGAGGAAGACGACCCTCTCGCCGGCGCACGCGGTGGGCACGATCTCGGCGCCGGGAGTGCGCCACTGGACCTCAGCCAGCACCTTGCGGGCGCGAACCAGAGCTTGGATGTCGTCCACAGCGACCTTGGCTCCTTTCCAGCACCCACGGCTGGCCTGGGAAGTGTCTCGTCGGGGGGCCATGGAGCTCGTGGGCGGAGCGAGAAGAGGGATGAGGTGTTGGCGGCGAGAGAATACCGCGTCGGCGGAGCGGCGCACAAGCGCACGACCGGAGCACGTCCCGTGCGCGGAGGCGGAGAGAAGAACGCGGCGGAGAGCTTTGGATGGAGCGGCAATGGCGCGCGCGAGGAGCAAGAGATGGAGGAGGAACATGACGTATGGGAGAAGGAAGGGGCACAGGCCCTCCCCTGTGGCTTATAAGGGCGGCGGGGGAGGGGAGTGGGATCCGGTTGCGGCCGTGTGGCCTGGTGTGGCCTAGCCCACAGGAAGACCAACCGGCAAACCGGCGCAAAAGATCCCAGCGTGGGAAGCGAGGCGTGCGACGTGGGGGTCGAGGCCTACAGTTATGTCAAATCGCACGTGGGTCGTGGGCCCCGATCCATTGATTCCATCCCGAAGAAATCGGAAGTAACCGTTGGAAGGTAATCGGCAAGGGATGCGATTCTCAAAAAGTGAAGGCAGAAATCATAAATAATTCAAAGTAGATCGGATGAAATCTTGGCCAGCCGAGTGTGAGCTCCGAGTCGGTCGACAAACTCGGAATGACGCACTCGATGAGGCCATAGCATTCGGAGGATATTGGAGAAAGATTGAAAACTGCAAAGGCCCCGCGGTCAAAAGACCGTGGGACCTTTACAGCTTTAGGGGCTACTGTCGGGGGATGGGTACCCGGGTAGGATCATCCAGGCGAAAGCAACCTTTCAAGACAAGGATGGGCCGATTGGGCTGCAGCTGGGCCGAGCTGGGCAGGCGTACGGCCGATTGCTCCTAAGCAATCAACCGTACCGAATGCCAGCAGTGGGCCCAGGCGCAACCGAACCACCCTATTGTCATCAAGACCATCATTCGATTGGCCCGCAGCTGGGCCGAGATTGGCGTTAGCACGACCGATTTCCTATAGCAATCGACCCTGCCGAGGGCCACCCGTCGGCACAGGCGCAATCGTTACAACCTACCACCTCTGGAGAAGTTGACCCCGAGACCAGTCGGAGGTCCAAGTACGGGGTCATAAATGCGCAATCTCGAGATATCGGGGTGGCAGAGAAGCCAAGTCACATCGAAGATCTGGCAGAGATACGGTGTCGATATCTCCGCCGATTCCGCGGACAGGGCGACAAGACCGCACCTCCTAGCGCCACTGTTCATCATCATGACCTACAAGTCTACAGCATGGGCCGCCGCTCGTAGGGTCCGGATCACCCGAAGAAGAGCAGTCGGTGGGACCCAGCCGATTAGAGGATGACGGCTGGGCCCAATCGGCAGTGAAGTTACCGATTTACCCCGGGCTCATGCTATAAGAGCCCGGGGTACCCCTCCTGCGTGGGGGACGATCCGCTCAGTAGCACCATTACTCATATTCTCCTCAGTTCATTCACTGCTAGTAGTTACTTCTCAAGGAAGCAGGAGAGAGCCTTGCCCACGGCGGCGCTCACCTTCCCCTGAGAAGATAGAGAAGCAGTTATTGTAGTCCAGTTCATTGATATAGAAGAGACAAGCAGGAGTAGGGGTGTTATCTCTCCGGAGAGCCCCGAACCTGGGTACATCGTGGTGTCCTCCACCGTGTTTGTGCCCAACCCGATTCCGGCACCATCGACATCCTCTTCCTCGCGTCTTCCCCTCACTTTAGCCATCCCCATAGCATCTGACGTCACATATCGACGGCAGAATCTTTCCATGGGCTGGCATCAAAAGGAAGATTTCATATAGGCCGAGAGAGAGGATGGCATCAAGTGGTGATGGCCATCAAGATGTGCCTAAACTAGGCTCACCCATAATGGAGTATGGGGGAGCAATCTACTTCTCTTCATCGAGCCGACGCAATTAAGAAAGATGTTCCAACTTGAGGTGGGAATAATGATCATCATCAAGCTCAAGTGGATTATGCGCAAGACAAAGGTTTGACCTTTATAGGTTTCTAGTTTACCGGTCTCATGGTGGTAGTTAGGAGACCGGGTTATAGGCTAGGCCGCATTGTTCGTGGAGAGCTCAAACCTTTGCATCCTTGGCATCATCTTTATTGGTTCTTGTTTGGTTTTTCTCTTTGTGAGTGATGGAGCTTGAGTTCGTATTCATTACAATCTCTTCTTCATTGAAAACAGGCTTCATATACATCTACTTTTGTGTTTTCGATGTTGGTGTTTTTGTCGGCTCTTATCTTGTGAAGGTTTCACCTTCTACCTTGTTGGCATTTTAACCTTTCCTTGATTTGCAGAATTTCTTTTTGTTGATCTTGGGTGGTTCTCTATGTGAGGACCTAGAGCTTTTCCATAGCTTTAAAACAAGTCCAAGATCATCAAAATCGGAGTCCGTATGAAAAAGTTACGCATGTTTTCGTTTCCTGAGATGGGTTGTCTCTGGGTATTCCGGGCACCTGGGGTATGCAGTAAACTTCCTGAACAACCCGGGTACCAGGGGTAATGGACCCCCGGGTGCCCGGTCCCCTGGCCAAATGTCTCTGGATGGTGCGGGTGCCCGGTCCCTTTACTCCGGGTGCCCGGGGTTGGCCGGCTTCCAATGGTTGGATCCGTGGAAGGGGTATTTATACCCTCCTTCTTCCTCCTTCCAACCCCAATCTTCCCCAAGCTTCTTCCTCCATTGCTAGACCTCAAAAAGCTTGGTCTCTCCACCCCTAGCCACCCAAAATTGTTGATCTTTTGGGGATTGGAGGAGATTCACCCGATCTACTCTTCCACCAAACCAATTTGAGTTTCCCCTCTAAGTGAAGGGAGATTTGTTGTTAGATCTTAGAGTTCTTGGTGTTTCTCCTTGTTCTTCCTCTCATATTCCTCCATAGCTTTTGTTGCTTTGGTGGGATTTGAGAGTGAGGGATTTGAGCACTTTGAATGTTCTTGCCATTTGCATTTGGTGCATTGGGTTGAGTTCTCTCCGAGGATTCGTGGTAGTAGTAAGTGAAGTTGAGTATTGAGAAGATTGTTACTCTTGAGTGCTTTGGCACTCTAGAGCTTGTTCCTAGGGTGCTTTGTCCCCTAGAGGCTTTGTGTTGTTGCGGAGCTCAATCATTGTGGTGTAAAGCTCCGGACGCTACGGGAGCCTCCAATTAGGTTGTGGAGATTGCCCCGAGCATTTGTACGGGTACGGTGACCGCCCTCAAGGGTTACCATTTGTACGGGTTTGGTGACTGCCCTCAAGTGTCCCATAGTGGAATCACGACATCTTGCATTGGTGAGAGCGTGAGGAGAAATAGGGTGGCCCTCGTTGGCTTCGTGTGAGCATTGTGTTCCACACCCTCTCCAAACGGAGACGTACTTCTCGCAAGAGAAGGAACTTCGGTAACAAATCCTTGTCTCCATCGGCTCCACTTGCGGTTATCTCTACCTTTACTTTGAGCAAGCTTATTACCTTGTTTATCTTGTGCTTGCTCATATTGTTGTTGCATTGCTTGTCCCATAGGTTGCTCTCCTAGTTGCTTATCTAGTCAACCTATCTACTTGTGCACTCACTTTGTGATAGCCATAGTGTTCTTGTTATATATATTGCTATCACATAGTTGTTTATCTTGCTTAGTTTAAGTTGTTGGTGCACATAGTTGAGCCTAGCTTATTTAGGTTTCTTGCTTGGAAAATTAAACGTTAAGTTTTATTCCGTATTGTTCAAGCCTAAACCGTAATTATTTTAAGCGCCTATTCACCCCCCTCTAGGCGACATCCACGTCCTTTCATTAGTACCCTTAATAAATAATTTTTCCCCACTGGATATAAAGATATTATTGAAGAGATACTGTTTCTCAAGAGTGCCAAACAGTTTTTGCAAAGAAAAAGCAAGCTTAAGGTTTGCAAAAGTTAGGAGAGACAAAACGTAGCAGAATCTGTGAAAAACAGAACAGCAGATAGTAAAGAATTTTTTAGGGGTACTTCGGCAACTCAAATAAAAAAACTCAGAACATAAGGAAGTTTCGTAATTGTATAGAGCATACTGTGTAAGAAATTCAGCTCAAAAAGATGAACTGGGATTTTTCTGGAATTTTTCTGGTCACGAGGACAGAATCTGTTTTCTGGACAGCATGTCACAACTTTTACTTCCCTTGCCGTAAGAGGCTATAACTTGGCACAAAGCTGAAAAATAAAGATACAATGATGTTGCTACAGAAGTAACAATCATCAAGACACAACAAAAGCAAAAAAGAAAACACCTAAATTCGTTGCGGGCTGCCTCCCGAAAGCGCTTTCTTTTATGCCTTTGAGCTAGGCAAAAAGATTATAGAAGATGCTCTCACAAGAATAAGAATTTTGAATCAAAATAGAGCATCAAGAAGAAAATATGAAACACATTTAAGCCTAACCATCTTCCTATGCATAGGCATCTTGTATGAAAATAAATCAAAGAAGCACAAAGTGACATGCATAGGAAGGTAGAACAAGAACAACTTCAAAACTTTCAACATGAAGAGAGGTGTTTTTGTAACATGGAAGTTTCTACAACCAAACTTTCCTCTCTCAAAGTAATTTTCAGTAGCATCATGAACAACATCAAGAATATAAATATCACATAAATCATGTTGTTCATGACCTACAAGCACACGTGTATAGTTTTCAACACGGTCTTTAGGATTATAAGATAAATGCAACCCATCACATTGAGCCTTGATAAGAGCACAATTCTCCGGAATATGAGTTGGAGATTTCAAAAGGGTAATAGGGAAACCAAGTGTGGGTGCAACAACAATAATTTCATGCTTAACATAAGGAACTATAGCAAGTTCATCTTCGTAGGAATCTTCCATAGTGGCATCATGGCCATCAACAAAGCAAGTATCAAAATCATCAGAAAGGGAAGTATCAAGTGAGTCCTCGGAATCATAAGATTCCTCTTCATAGCAATCATTAGCCTCTTCTTGGGCAGCAAGCATTCTATTTTTAAAATCCTCAATATAATAATTGGAAGTATAATTCTCAAAGCAATAAGCAAGAACTACAAAGTTTTCAGACTCGAAAATAGTATCGTGATACTTTTCAATCAAAGAAGCAATCTCATAGGCACCTTTAAAAGCAACAAACTCTTCAATCTCTTCAACATCAAAGTAATCATAAACACCTTTAGCATAAGAAGATAAGATCTCATTTTCATTAAACTCACATTGGAAAGGGAGGTGTTTATGATATATATTAGAACAACAAGTAAAATCATAAATGTGGCACAAAAGTTTAGCATGGCAATAAGAAACATGTATTTGATCCCATAAGTGTTTCCCTTTCTGAGATAGGCGGTGCCGTGTATAATGAACATGCTCATCCAATGATTTTCCCTCAACCAAGTCGGTAGGGTTTTTAGCGCGAGCACAAATATATCGAAGACGATCCAAGTGAAACATGTCCATCCTACCATATTTGGGTGGTTCCACACCGATGGTGAAGATAGCATCAGTAGGTATTTTTGGTATTTTTGATAAGGGACAAAAAAGTAAAAACTGAAAGGTAAACTAACAAGACTAAAAAAACAAAGGTAAAGGGTAGTGTGTGACTCCCCTATCTTAGCAATCGGAGTCCCCGGCAACGGCGCCAGAAAACTTGCTTGATGGCTTCTCGCCCCTTCGTTGGTTACCACAAGTGGAAGGTTTAAGATGTAGTGCAGCAACAGTTTTCCCTCGGTGAAGATACCAAGGTTTGTCTCCAGTAGGACTCCAGAGATGATAAGTAGGTGTCAGCGGCACAACTGACGCGGACCTGCACACAGACACAGATAACTTTGTTCCCAACGAAGTTCAGAGAGGTTGTCAATCTCTCCGGTCTTGTTGTTCACAAAGGATAAAACGCAAGGGATAATGATAGCAAGTAAAATCAGTAAAGTAAATATAGCTTGGAAACAGTAATGAGGATATGGACCGGGATACGTGATGTTCACTAGTGATGTCTCTCTCCCAAAAGACGATAAAACTGCTATCTGAGGTAAACAAATTGCAGAAGGCCAATTGACAGGATTATGAACGCACGGCAATGCTAACTATGCTACAAAAGAAAGGAAGAGGTTCAAAAGCACGGGCAGTACGCCAAAATAAGTAGACCGAAATCCATCTGCATCTACTACTAATCATCCACCTTGAGATATCTATCCAGAACATCTCGCTGGTATTAAGTTGCAAGCCGCACCCAAAGAGTAAACCCAAAGCAACAGACAACTGCATTAAAAAGAACTTTGTGTAAACTAAACAATCCTTGTAACCGCGGTTACAAGCACCGTTGTTTTCCCCCTTGTGGCAACAACACATCCCCTAGACTCACGTTTCTGTCACTCAAGCGTGTCATCGGGGGGCATGAACCCACAATCGAGCACAAAGTTCCCTCTTGGAGTCACTACCTACTACTTGGCCAAAGCAATAAACAGCAACGGAGAACATGCAAGAATTACTTAGGAACAAAAATATAAGAGATAAAAACCAAATATATTACTCTATCACAATCTGAACATAATCTCATAATCCATCAGATCCCTCCAAACTCAGCATAGCAACAACAGAAATATTACAAAGGTGCCTCGATCATGTAGGACAGCTCACGAGGTCTAAACAATGAAGATCAAAGAGGGGAGGAGAACATCACATAGCTACTGATCACGGACCCATGGTCCAAGGAAAACTACTCACGAGACATCCGGGGAGCATCCATGATGGAGAGGAGACTCCCGGAGGTCAATCCTCCCTCCGGCAGGGTGCCGGGAAGAGGTCTTCTGGTGCTCCCGATCTTGGAAGCGCGGCGGCGGCGGAACAGAGGCGAGTTTGCGGAATAGGGTTCTTCTTCTGGAGTTTTCCCGTGACGGAGAATAAATAGGCGAAGGGGGGCAGCCAGAGGTGGACCAGGGGCCCCAAGCGGCCCCCTGGCGCGGCCAGGGGTGGGGCTGCACCGGGTGGCCGCCTGGGCCCCCCTGGCTCCCCTCTGGCCCCTCCCGGGCTCTTCTCGAAGCTTCCTGTACGCTGATTTTTCCTGTATTTTTCCCGGAATTTTTCTGGCACTTTTTATATGGGGGAAAACTGAAATAGAAAAACAGTAGAAAACAGGAACTGGCACTGGGGTGCACTGAGTTAATAGGTTAGTCCAAATATGATCAAAAGTGTATGAAAGTGTATCTAGATCATAGCAATATCAAACAAAACATGCATGGAGCAAGCAGAAATTATAGATACGTTTTGGACGTATCAGTCATGAAGACTGTTGTAGAAAAAATACGTGAGAGTGTTGCATTCTGGACTGCCACCCCAAAGAGAGTTGAAAAATTTGAGGAGATTGCTAAGTTTTTTAAAGTCCCCATGCCAAAAAAGCTACAACTTGATTGTAAAACTAGATGGAACTCTGTCTTTAAAATGCTTAGTATTGCTTATCCTTACAAAGCTGTCTTTGAGCGTGCTAAAAAGGTCGATAAGCAATATGATAGTATCCCTACTGAGATTGAGTGGGAGTTTGCATTTGATGTGGTAGAGAGGTTGAGGATGTTCTTCACGATAACCGAGCTCTTTTCTGGAACAAACTATGTTACTGCCAACATTTTCTTTCCTCAAATATGTGAAATCAAAGCAAATATGAGGAAATGGTCTATCTCTAGCAATGAAATCATAAGAAACATGACAGAAGCAATGACTCTAAAATTTGATAAATATTGGATTGACATACAAGGTCTCATGGGAATTGCTACACTCCTAGATCCTAGATACAAGCATGACATGTTAAACACTTGCTTTGCTATGCTTCATGGAGTCAGTGAGGATGAGAGTGAGGCCTATGTTAGAGATTTCATCGACCTATTAACCAAACTGCTAGAGGAGTACCGTGTGGATGAAGATGTTCCAGAAACATCAACATCAAGTTCTGTAGAAGAAGTGCCAGCAGAGCTTATGTCAATGTTTAGTGCTCGTGTGGCTAAAAGAAGGCCCGCAACAAGAAGGTTTTTCTCTGAGTTGGATAAGTACTTGGAGGATGATTATGTTGCACTTGATACAAAGAATTTCAATGTCTTGGATTGGTGGAAGGTTGCTGGAACAAGATACCCAACACTAAGATTGGTAGCAAGGGATATCTATGCCATTTCAATCAGCACGGTGACTTCAGAATCTGCCTTCTCCACAAGTGGTAGAGTACTAAGTGAACATCGTAGCCGACTTACCTTTGAATTGCTTGAAGCTCTTATGTGTTCACAAGACTGGATTAGGAATAGATACAAAGGTACATGCATAAAACACATCATATATAGTTATATTACTTATTATTTTTCAATTCTCAATGGTTGTTAATGTCTTTTGCTTATAGATGATGACAATGGTCAGGAAGCTAGCTTTTGGAGTGTTCTTGAAGACATTGAAGAGGGGCTAGAGGTTACCTTCTATCTTTAATGGTTGGCTATCATCTTGTGTAGATTATTTGTCAATCTAATCTCTCTTAATCTTGTGCAGGGCCTGAAGCTGTAATGTCGAGTGGCAGCCAAGAAGCTTGCAGCCAAGAAGCCTGAGTATCAAAGCTTGCTCTTATGTTATCATTTCTGTTGTGTGCCTTTGTTGAACCTTGAACCAATTATTTCTGGCATGTGTGCCTTCACAGATTGCCCATTTATGTTATGTAATGCATTTGTGAACTATTGGTTGTGTGCCTTTGTTAACTATCAACTTTTATGATGATCTGATATATTGTGAACTATCAAATCTTTCTGTGGTTGTATGATTTTGTGAAGTATTGGCTGTGTGCCTTTGTGAAGTATCAATTTTTATGATGATATGATATATTTTTCTGATTTGTGTCATTTATTTAGCTAGTACTGGGGAGGTGCTGTCCAAATTTTTGTACGCCAAGTATTGCTAGATAACTTGAGATGGGGAACCGCTGGTTATTTGCTACCCGCTGGGGATGGGGATGGTAGAACAATCGTCCCCGTGACACTTAATGGTGATGGGGATGGTAAGGTTTTTGTTAGATGGGGATGGGGATGGTTGAGCAATAACCGGTGGTTAGTGTCCCCGTTGCCAAATTGAGTAACAGCCCAGATTTCACAAAAATTAAAATTTTTGTTTTCGGTGTGAATTGTTTGATTGTCTGATTTGTTTGCGGTGTTTGCATCCCCGATTTATCGATCGGCGATTATTTTCCCCCCTCTTATCTCGTACCGGACGGAGACCGACCCTTGCCACCTTGACACTCGACCTTTGCGACACCGGGTTTCACCCGATCACCGTCGCAAAAATTGCATGAGACCAGCCGCAACGAACGGAACGAAAAACCCCGTTTAATAATTCGACGGGTTATTTTTATAGCGCGCCGGAAAGTGTTCTCGGAACGGTTCCAGCGCGAGGTGAACGCCACCGGCTCGATGCGCTGATCGCGCAGTTCGAAGTTTTACCCGAATCGGAGGTACTACGAACCCCCGGCGGTAAGAAACGTAAACACCGGATGCGCGAGAGCAAAACCGGGGATGTTTTTGCAAACTGCCAGCCACCTGGGCTATAAATAGACCACCCCACCACTTAGGGTTTTCCCTAAGCACCTAGCCAGCCCCAGATCTGAGATTTTGCCCCAATTTTCGTCAAAACCTAGATCCCAGATTTTTCGGGCCATTCAATCCCGCGATCCGACGGCCCGAGAGCGTTCCACGTCACCCCCACCACTCCATCTCTCTCCTCACCTCCTCTCCCCTCCCGTGGAGGCACCGCGCGCCGCCGGGCCCGAGGCCGCCGCCGGCAGGCCATAGCAGCCGCGCCGCCTCCTTCCTCTCCTCCGCGCCTCCTTCCCCTCCTCCCAGCTGACTCCTCTCCTTCCCTACTCTCTCCACCTCGCCTCGCCTTCTCACCTCTCTCCCTCTCTCTGTCCAGGAGGACGCCAGCGACCCCGACGTCGCGCTGCCGCGCCATGGCCCCTCAAGCTCGCGCCGCCGCCCTGTTGACCTCGCCGCCGGCGCCTCGAAGGTCGCTGCCTCCGCCAGTGCACGGATCCAGCGAGGCTACGCCCGGATCCGTCGACCGCACCTGCCTGCGCTGCCTTACCGCCACCGTCCGGCGAGCCATGCCGCCGTTGACCCGGCCGGCCGCCTCCTCCACGGCCCGAGCCGGCTCCTCCAGCCGCTGTTGTCGCCTGTTGGGTCGGCGAGCCCAGTCGGCCTGCCAAGCGCGCGTGGGCCGGCCTGCCAGCAGCCCAGCGGCCACGGCCCAGCAAGCACGAGGCCCAGGCCTCCACCCGTCAGATGGGCTCGGCCCATGGTGAGCTGAGATCCAGCCCATGCTTTTTTTTCCTAGACCCTATGTTATTTTTTTTTCTAAGTCTGGAAACAAATGTGCTGCTGATTCAATTTTGTGTTGTCGTTTGCGATCAAACCGTAGCTCGGATTGTGTAGCGCTCAAAAGATAAATTTCTCAGTTTTGCGTGCTCTAGCATTCGTATGTAGAAAGTTTTCCCATTTGAGGCCGTCTAGATAATTTAATTCTGCGTCGAAGTGGGTACCAGATCGTTAGCTGTGCTGTTGTTGCTGAACTGTTAATTTGTTGCAACTTCGGGTGACGGTTGCGTCGCAAAGTGATTCTAATTGCATATATTTTGTGAGCATTTTCATTTGAGGCCATCTTGATGTTGTTAATCTTCGTTGAAGTGGGCATCAGGCTGTTAACTGTTGTTAATCTCTGGAAATTGCTGCTGTTATTATTTTATTACAAGTTTGCATGATGATTGTGACACATCTATGAGGCCGATTGCATTGATTCTTTTTGCATATTGTTAAGCATCATGTCTACTTCCATCATATGTATTGCATTGTCATGATATGCTTGCTGGTCATCTAGTTATTGAGCTCCAAAGCTGCTATCCCGCTGTTTTTGACAGCCACCTCTGTTTTTCTCTAAGTCTTTAACGTTCCGATGCCATGTTGCATGCTTAATATCTTTTGATCTATGATGCCTATTTGCATGATTATTTTTGCCATGCCTTCCCTGGCATGTCTACTTTAGTTACATATCATTTGTGAGCATGTTTGCATTGATTATCCTATTTATGCATTGCTCTAAACTGTGCTTCCTGATGTTGGCAGATTGTGTTCCAAACTTGATTTGCTTGTATCTTTTTAACCGTAACTCCGTTTGAGTTGTTCTTTATATGTAACTTGATTAGTTTTTCGTGTACTTTTTGTTTATGCTATTGTTTGCTGCTGTTAACGAACCTAAAATATGGTTTAGGTAAGAACAGTACCAAACCCTTTAATTGTTGTGCGACACTTAGTGTTATGCCATGTTTAGGATTGTGCCTCACTTAAATTGTCTAGCATAGATAGTTTATTTTATGATTCACCTCTTGCCATGTTTGAGTTCTATGCCATGCTTGAGTGATATGCCATGTTAACAACCTTTTGCTCACCTTGTGTAGCTAAACAACTTGAACCGATTCTAAATGTGCGGTATCGTCGTGTGTGACGAGTACTCCACTTAACCTGTTAGTAACCGATCTCGACGGTAGGTGCGATGTCTCGTGTTGCTTTCTTGTTGATGCTTGATCGTGTTTGCTTCGTAGTAATAGATGCTTGCTCGTTGATTGCTTTCCAGTGTTTACCGTCTTGTGTGCTTCCGCGGGTACCTCTCGGAGACGATGCGAGCTTGCGATCAACTACACCTTCGGAACCCGACTTATCAATAGGCAAGGACTATACATTACTTATGATCCATTATATTTCAACCAGAGGTTTCCATGCTAGTCTAGGTTAGGTTCGATGTTTGATCCTACCACATGTTTACAGCCTCTTTCAAACCGATATAGCCATGTCCCTTCCCAGCAAACCTTGTACTGCTATGCTACTATTGCTCGTTGCTCAGCCCCTGCTTAGTATGCATGCTTAGGATGCTTAAATGTTACCCTAATACTCCTTGGTTTGGGCTATCACATTTTTATATTGTTGTTGATGATATGATTATTATAATGTTGACTATATTCGACGAAGGATGGAAGGTCTAGGCTATCCCGCCCCGACGCTTTGTTCCATTCGAGTCACCTAGGATCCGAGTTTCGGGTATTGGTTTTAAGACTGAGCGTGCCTAACCGCCTGTGGGATTTTATGGGGTCCCCTTTTCTTACCTACCTAGCTTCAAACATTTCTAGTGGTGGCCCAAGCTGATTTACCATTTGAAACCGTGTGTGTGCTGGTCAGCTGCTAGTAGTTTTTAAACCAACCCGGACCAGTGAGGACATAGTTCCCTTTTTGGCCCATCATGACCGGCTGAGGACCCGGTTTCCCATGTGTGATTAACCGGCAATCCAAACCTGGAGTCATACGGTATAGACCAGATCGAGAGCGCGGCCGACTCCTGAGCTGGATGTCGACTCACCGGGGGCCACCCGGATTTGTTCGTTGTTAGCTAGAGGGACCTATCGTTTCGGATCTCTTGGAACTAAATCATAAAATTGTTGCATGTGATGGGTAGCAACTGAGAGAGATGGGCATGCGTGCGGAGCCTTGTAATGGGCAGTTGGTACACCCCTGCAGGGTTAAATCTTTTCGAGAAGCCGTGTCCACGGTTATGGATGACTTGAGACCTACTCCTTGTTCATAGACAACAACAACTGAGATAATCTTAATATAACTTGATCAATGTGTGTGTGCTTCTTCGCCGGGATGCGAAGAGGAGGACAAGGATAGGATAGGTGATATGTTTGCGTAAGTAGCTGATAGCAAGACTTGTTGGAGGCGATTCCTCATCGAATGCTTGGCTTCTTATCTTACTCTCTAGATCGTTAGCCACTTCATAAATGCTAGTGCGGCAGCAACCTCATCACTTACCCCTTCCTTACCGTAAACTACTAGTTGTCCTAGAATGACGAGTGATGAAGTCCTTGCTGGGTCAGATGACCACTACAGTTGGATGCTGAGTACTTCTGTACTCATGATACTACCCCCAAACTCTTTTCAGGGTTCTTGAACGACAACAGGTATGGTGACCGACGTTTCACGTGGAGACTCGACGACGACTAGTTAGGCGGATCCCGGCGGAGGGCCTAGACCCGTATGGTTATGGGGATCGATGTTTTTCTCTTTGCCACTAGGCATTTGATTGTAGTCTGTACTCAGACATGTACCTTCCGCTGTTGTATTGTATTTGAGGCAGTTGTATGCCGATTGTATGAGATGTTGTATCCTTGTATCTGTAATGTTGTGATATCATGTTGGATATCCGGGGCGTATGACTTCGTCATATGTCGCGGTGGGACCGATATGTTCTTCGTCCCCGGATCTGGATGGAAACATCTAGATCTGGAATAGTACCGCATATCGGGCCTTACAACATCGTATCATAAATACGGGGCTTGTGTGTGGGATTGACTACTGAGGACATTTTCAGTTTACATTCTTTAAGTCGTCTTTAACGCTAACCTTTAAAACAGACAACTCATTCGTCATGGATAAAAGGATCAGTCCACGGATGTTGATGCGAAAGCCTGCCATCCAACATTACTCGTAAGTGTTTGCCAGTAGTTCAATTAAAATGCGATAAATTCGTAAAACTCGAACAAAATTCATTGACACTCGAACACGATTACCGGGCACGGAGCTTGCTCAGATGGTATGTCTCTCGTGTTTTACTTTCCTTTGGGCCGGCGTCCGTCGTACATGTCGATATTGAAGATGCCCACCATGTGCGGCATTCACAAGGCAAAGCTGCCTATGTTACCGTCCGCGATCGCATGCGATGCCTTCATGTCTGCCTTCGTAAGGGTCGTGTTGTAGCTGGCGGACTCATACATCGCCCGTCACTAGTAGAGAAATTCTTATGCACAACTTCAATATGTGATGCGCTATTTTTAAAACACACCACCATTTTCTCAAATAGTGGTGGCGTTGCTTTTTTGGTACACCGTCACTGTATTATTAGTGGTGGTGTGGAAATTGGTTGCTACACCTAACACACTAGTGACGTGGAAAATCATTCCACACCAACACTATTATTATCACTGATGATGATTTCAATATTAACACGCAAACAATATATAATGTGGTGGCGTGGTGCCACTTTCCTTTGATAAGATAATAGTAGTGGTGTTTCCATACGTGCCACGCTAGCAGTATCAACATCATCAATACCCCGCAAAAAACGGAAATGCCTTTTGGAGCTCGGCCTCACTGGCTCCCTTTAAATTTGAACTCGAAAATTCATTAAAATTCATATTTCTACGTTTAATTTTTTTTTGAAAAAATACAGATATACATGAAGGTATAACTCACAAGTGTGTAAATTTTCAGGACGAAATACATTGAAATGAGGGCTGTGCAAAAATAACAAATCTGGGGGCTGTTAACACATGATACTATTCATCCTCCTAGGCCATGAATTTGTCTTTTTTACACAGGCCGCAATTTACATTACATCCTTACATACTTGCATAATTTTACACACATTTACATTACATCCTTACATACTTGCATAATTTTTTTCCAGAATTTTTTGACATCGAAAATTTTGAATTTCAATTTTTTCAAAAAAACGGGCTCCATGGAGCCCGGGATCCAAAATGCCTCACTCCGCAAAAAAAACCGTATATATATACCACATTCAATCTAACTAGACAAAGTCATCTCTTCATATCAATCTCTGACACAGTCGACTTGGTATGCGAAATTTTTAGCGAAGGTTCATACGTAATAATGCTAAAATAGTGTTTTGTGAGCTTTGATTGCCATATATTATTTCAAGGGTAAAACAAAGATAGTATATCCTTGTAAGAAGTGCAAGAACGGAATTTTGATCGACCCTTCTACTGATCCTGTGATGATGCACTTGCTTAAACATAATTTTACACCTCGTTACAAAAGGTGGACAAGGCACTGTGAGGACGAGCAAGATGGCAAGGTCGAAGGGGTGGAAAATGAAGAATAAGAAGAAGGATACCCTCTCAATGAGGAGTCATAAGGAGGGAAGACCGAGTCCAACGCCGAACATGAAGACAATCTGAACGAACAAGAAGACCGTGTAGATCACTAGTGGAGAGACCCCCCCCTTTCGTCCAGCCCAAAAAAGGCATCGCTCCCGGTTCATTTCAGAACCGGGACCGATGCCGGGCAACGGTCCCGGTTCGTCTGGATAGGGCAACGGTCCCGGTTCAACTGGGGCAACGGTCCCGGTTTTTGCCAAAAACCGGGACCAATGCTCTGGCGACCAACACGTGGCGCACTGCGAGGCATTGGTCCCGGTCTTTGGCAACAACCGGGACCGTTGCCCCTCCACTGGCTATATAACCCCCAGCCAGCACTTTGCCATTTTGCCTCAAAAAATTTCAGGATTGTGTTGGGGTGGGGTGGGTGCTAGAATTTTTTTCCTTTGATTTTACACCCAGTGTTCGACGAAATGTCCGAGCCACACTTAGGTCCTCAGAACACCGTATCCTCGGCCGAGGTTAGCAACCTTATCTTCTCCATCTGTAACTGATACAAAAATACTGCACGTGTGCATATATAGTGGTCTTTTCACTATTCACGAAGTTATTGTAATGGTTAATTATATGACGCAGATCGAAGCACGGATGTGATGGATGTACAGCGATCGACACGGGTCCGAGTTTATACAAACCTGCATACATTTCTCGATGTGGCTAATGCAAACAAAGTGGATAATTTTATGCCTTGTCCCTGTATTGACTGTCAGAACGTGGCGGAGTACTCTTCCTCGAGAACACTTCAAGGCCACATGCTTCGGAGAGGTTTCATTCCCGAATATTATTGTTGGTCCAAGCACGGAGAAAGAGGGGTTAGGCAGGAAGACAATGAAGAAGATGAGGATGATGATAGCTATCCTATGTCCCCTGAAGAATTCGGTGACACTGCAATGGAAGGCAATGAAGAAGATGGAGCTCCTCGAGGTGACAATGAAGAAGAAGAACGGGCATCGGATGAGACCGCTGATGGTCTTGGTCGGGTCATTTCTGATGCAAAGCGAGACTGTGAAACAGGAAAAGAGAAGGAGAAGTTGGAGACCATGCTAGAGAATCACAAAAGGCCCTTGTACCCAAATTGCGAAGATGGCAGGATAAAGCTCGGTACCACACTGGAACTGTTGAAATGGAAGGCAGATTTTGGTTGTTCTGACACCGGATTTGGGAAGTTACTGCAACTAATGAAGTCGAAGCTTCCACCGGATAACGAATTTCCCGCGACAACACACGAAGCAAAGAAGGTTATCTGCCCTCTAGGATTAGATGTGCAGAAGATACATGCATGCATTAATGACTGCATCCTGTACCGCGGTGAAAAGTACGAGAGTATTGATAAATGCCCGGTATGCACTGCGAGTCGGTACAAGATCAGACAAGATGACCCTGGTGATGCTGAGGGAGATGAAGAGCCCCCGAGAAAGAGGGTTCCTGCTAAGGTTATGTGGTATGCTCCTATAATACCCCGGTTGAAACGTCTGTTCAGAAACGAGGAGCATGCCAGGTTGCTGCGATGGCACAAAGAAGACCGTAAGAAAGACGGGAAGTTGAGACACCCCGCTGATGGGTCGCAGTGGAGAAAAATCGAGAGAGGCCACTCAGACTTTACAGATGAAGCAAGAAACTTATGGTTTGGTCTAAGTACAGATGGCATGAACCCTTTTGGAGAGCAGAGCTGCAATCACAGCACCTGGCCTGTGACTCTATGTATCTACAACCTTCCTCCTTGGTTGTGCATGAAGCGGAAGTTCATCATGATGCCAGTGCTCATCCAAGGACCGAGGCAACCCGGCAAGGACATTGATGTGTACCTAAGGCCATTAGTCGATGAACTTTTGGAGCTGTGGGCCAAACTAGGTGTACACGTGTGGGAAGAGGACAAACAGGAGGAATTTGACCTGTGAGCGTTGCTTTTCGTAACCATCAATGATTGGCCCGCTCTTAGTAACATTTCAGGACAGTCAAACAAGGATACAATGCATGCACGCACTGTTTAGATAAGACTAAAGGTATATATTTGGATAAATGTAAGAAGGTTGTGTACCTGGGGTGTCGTCAATTTCTACCGCCCAATCATATCATGAGAAAGAAAGGCAAGCATTTCAACGGTGAGGCAGATCATCGGAAAAAGCCTAAGCTCCCTAAAGGTGATGATGTATTTGCTATGGTGAATGACCTAGAAGTAATCTTTGGAAATGGTCCTGGCAGTCAATCTGTTCCGAAAGACGCCGTTACCGGACACGCGGCCATGTGGAAGAAGAAATCTATATTTTGTGAGCTACCTTATTGGGTAGACCTAGAGGTCCGTTCTTCAATCGACGTGATGCACGTGACGAAGAATCTTTGCGTGAACCTGCTAGGGTTCCTGGGCGTGTATGGGAAGTCAAAAGATACACCAGAAGCACGGGAGGACCAGCAACGTATGAAAGACCCATACCACAGGCATACTGATAAAGGGCGCCTAAGCAGCTACGCTCTTACCAAAGCAGAGAAGGAAATCTTTTTTGAATGCCTTAGAAGTATCAAGGTCCCGGCAGGCTTCTCGTCAAATATAAAGGGAATAATAAATATGGCAGAGAAAAAATTCCATAACCTCAAGTAACATGATTGCCACGTGATTATGAGACAGTTTCTTCCGGTTGCATTGTGGGGGCTTCTACCAAAAAATGTTCGAGTACCCATTGTGAAGCTATGTGCATTTCTCAATGCAATATCTCAGAAGGTAATCGGTCATGCAAGTATGGAAAGGCTACAGAAGGATGTGGTCCAATGTCTCGTCAGTTTTGAGTTGGTGTTCCCCCCGTCCTTCTTCAATATTATGACGCATCTGCTGGTTCACCTGGTCGACGAGATTGCCATTCTAGGTCCTGTATTTCTACACAATATGTTCCCCTTCGAGAGGTTCATGGGAGTTTTAAAGAAATATGTTCGTAACCGTGCAAGGCCAGAAAGAAGCATCTCCAAGGGCTATGGAACAGAGGAGGTCATTGAGTTCTGTGTTGACTTTATTCCTGACCTTAAGCCGATTGGTGTTCCTGAATCGCGGTATGAGGGGAGACTGAGTGGAAAAGGAATGCTAGGAAAGAAAGCAAAGATATTTCAGGATGGGCATTCTTTGACTCAAGCACACTACACAATTCTACGAAGCTCTACCTTCGTCCAACCGTATATCGAGGAACACATGAATGTTCTACGCTTCAAGTTCCCGGGGGAGGATGACCAATGGATTCAAGTCAAACACATGGAGACTTTCGACACTTGGTTGCAATTACGTCTCATGCATGACACCACTATTGGAAATCAACTCTACTTGCTGGCCGCGACACCGTCTGAGACTGTATTGACTTTCCGAGGGTACGAGATAAATGGGAATACATTTTACACGGTCGCCCAAGATAAGAAGAGCACCAACCAAAACAGTGGTGTCCGCTTTGATGCAACAAACGAGGATGGTACAAAGGACACATAGATGAGATATGGGAACGAGGATGGTGCAGTTGGGTCAACATGAATGGAGATGGGGTAAAGGTCGACCAGCTGTACGGAATGACAACAGTGGATCTCAAGAATCTTGGTCACACAGACGACCCATTCGTCCTAGCCAAAGATGTGGCTCAGGTTTTCTATGTGAAGGACATGTCTTCTAGACCGAAAAAATGAAAAACAAGGATACGAATACATCAGACGATGAGCCCAGGCGTCACATAGTTCTTTCAGGAAAAATAAACATCGTGGGAGTCGAGGACAAGACAGACATGTCCGAAGATTACGATAAGTTTCATGAAATTCCTCCCTTCACAGTGAAAACTGACCCAACTATCCCATTAAGCAATGAAGATGCTCCGTGGTTACGGCCCAAGAAGCGATCATAAGCAATGTAGGAAACAAGTGATGTGTAATAATGTATTGAACCTTTTATGTATTGAACCATTGGTGGTTTTTTTGTGATGCTTGCAATTAGCCAAGTTTGAACATGATTGATCATTTTGTGCAGGCGGCCAAGGCGAGGGCGGAGGAGGAACTGGCGAGAGGCACCGTCAACTGGCCTGTCGGTGACCCCGCTGGATAGCGCTGGAGGATGACATCAGCTCATCCGTCACCGAAGAAGATTTCTCAGACGACGAAGAGGAGGAGTAGTTTTTTTATGTTTTACAATAAAATGTTCTAGGCTTTCGATGTTGAGTTGTTGAATGTTTTAAGTTTGCCGCGTCGCCGCCACCATGCCACCATGTTCTAGGTTTTCCGCGCAGAAGCAGAAGAAATAAAACCACATTCTCAAATTTCAAACACTTTCGGACTTCATTTGCTAAATGACCCTATAATTGGAAAGCACTACAACCTTTCGGACTTTTGGACTTCATTTGTTAAATTAAATATTTTTTTAAAAAGATAATTATTTTGGATATTTAAATTGAAGCACTTTTCCTGTTGAAAGTTTTTTCAAATTCCAAATTATGCAATAAATATTTGAAAATGCATTTTTAATTGAAAATAGTAAAATTGTATAGTTAAAATAGTAAAACTGTATAGTTAAATAAATATTTTTGAAAACAAAAAATGCTTTTGGATTAGTTAATTAAATTGAAGCACTTTTGCTGTTAAAAGTTTTTTCAAATTCCAAACAAAAAATCTTTTTAAATTGAAACACCTAACTAATTAAAAAAGAAAATAAATTTGAAAAGGGCGGGAAGACGAAAAGATTGCATAAAAAGGGTCAACGATCCCGGTTGGTAGCACCAACCGGGACCGAAGACTCAACGATCCCGGTTGGTGCTACGACCCGGGACCGATGACCCTGGTGCGACGTGGCAGCACCACGTCCCTCCCCGCCCAGGCCAACGATCCCGGGTGGTAGCACCAACCGGGACCGAAGACTCAACGATCCCGGTTGGTGCTACAACACGAGACCGATGGCCCTTCCTATATACGCGCGCATCTCTTCTTCCTCCCCCAACTCCCCCAATTCTCGTCGACGCCGAAACCACTAAGGAAAAACGCGGATTAGCTCGTCGGACGCCGGCAGGCTGCCCGATTCGCCGCCCAGGCTGCGTCGTTCTTCTCCGTCGACCGGCCAGCTCCACCCCGCCACCAAGAGCCGCCGCCTCTGCAAGTGACGCACGCCTCGAGGATTCACCGCCGGACGCCGACGATCAAAGCTTCAATTGCGCCGCCGTCGAGCTCCGCGCAGCCCCGCCGTCTCCTTCATTCGAACTAGGGTGAGCACAGCTCCGTTTCGCCCGTCTCCTGCCTCCTCCCGTGCCCTCACGCATGGTCCCGGCGAGGTCAGTGCTCGGACCTCCGCCGCGGTTAAAGCCCACGAGCACCAGAGCGTCTTCTTGGCCCCCCAATGGCACAAACAGATGCGCGGCTTCAGGCAGCACACACCAGTGCCCCTAACCACCTTCCCCGTGCACAAAAACCCTACCCCCGCGTCGTTCCGGCGAGTCCCCGGCGAGGTCACCATTAGCGCCCTAACCTTAACCCTAAACCCGGGCTAATCCACCCCCTGGGCCACTGACCTGTGGGCCCAGGACCCTAATTAAGCTCGGTTAATTTAAACAACAAATTAAATTAACCCCCCCCACTGACTCCCCTGGCCCACCTGTCAGCCCCCCCTGACGTCACACAGACGTCATGCCTACGCAATAAAGGATTAAATGATTAATTCAAATAAGAAAAAGGCAGAAAAAACTTAAAACTTTGGAAATTAATATCTAATTCATATTAACTCCAAATTGGACAAATAATATATGAAAAATGATCAGCAGAAAATAATCTATCCAAATATCCAACTTTCAGCTATGTTTGTGTTGATTTTAAAATGGGACCAGTAGCTTTTGCTATTTGGTTTAATTGGAATTAATTCAAAATGAATTCAAATGCTAATCCAACTTCAACCAAAGCAATGCTAATATGATCACTTGTACTTCAGAAGCATTTCACACACATGATCACATGGTTTACAAAGTACAAACATTAGCAAATGCAACTTGGACCACTTTGAATACATTTGGAGTTTGAATTTGAATTTACTTTTCAAATCAACTTCAATTAACATATTTCAAATTCAACCTAGGTCACATCAGCACCTTGCCATGCTATGTTTTGCATTTTGCTTGTGCATTGTATTACCTTGATTGCTTTGTTTGCTCGATAGACGTGCAACCAGAACCGGAGGCCACCCCCTTCGGTGAATGGATATCTCGCGACTATTAATGGATGTAGTGTGGTTGGGTTGTTGAGTGTGTCATGATAGTTAAAGCCTTCACAAAATCCTTTGTCGCTGACACCTTAAGGTTTATGAGTCCATCATACTATGCCCACATTATCTGGTGAATTCTACATGTAGCCTTCTCCTAAGAGGGATGATTATTAAATGATTATTAAATGATTTAAATTGATTAAAACTTTGATTATTTGAATTATAATAGCCTGCAATTCTTAATTTGCAGATACTATGGATCCAATATTTCATAGAGATGAAAATGAGGAAAACTTGCTTCACGATATGATCAACGAAAATGAAGGTCAAGATGTCACCCGCAGGTTTCTGAATGATTCCGGTGAGCAGGGGAAGCATCGGACGGGAGACAAGCCGGCTCCGGCTGCGCCTCCGGAGGAACCTTTAATCTCGAAAACACCGGCGAGGTTGATTAAAATGTTGTTAATTAAAATGCAGTTGTATATGTACATGCATATATTAACACTCTTTCTTCTTTTATCCCTCCGGATCCGGATCCGGCCATTCCTCCGCAAGACCGAAACGAGGCCCAACCAAAAAGTTGGATGACAGTGTGAGGTATAGGATCGAAGAGGTCGGTCCAGACGGCGAACCGTTAGCTCCGGACGATGTCAAGAAAAAATTTGTGAAGGCATGCGGAACTCTCGTGAGGGACAACATCCAGATCACCATTCGAGAATGGATGCAGCCAAAGGACCCTACAATCTCGTTTGTGTGTGACACCATGAAAGACAGGCTTTGGAACATGCTCATGCATAATTTCCTCCTGCGGATGCCAGAGGTGGATAATCCAGCTCAGGAGGCGGCAGCTAGACTGGAGTTAGAGGCTAGAGTCAAGAAGTTTGCTCTCAGCAAGATGGCCGAGCAATTCAAGAATTGGAAGAAAAACTTGTACCTAAAATTTGTCAAGGTAGACAAGACTCCGGATTTCGAACACGGCTATGGTAAGATAAGAGAGCAGTGGGATGATTTTGTGGCGTACAAGAAATCGGAGTACGCGCAGCAAAGGTCTGAAATAAATCAGATGATTGCCGCTAAGAAGATTTACCACCATAAAATGGGGCCTGCTGGCTACGCCGGTTGCATGCCTAAGTGGGAGGCAATTGAGGCCAAGTATTTTGATGCCGGGATCACTCCAGAGCCTACAACATGGAATGAACGGACAAGAAACTGGTTTTACGGCCATGGGGGCACGTTGGACAAAGAAGGGAAGGCAATATATAACCAGTCACACATAGATGATCCCCTGCTACCCATCGAAGATATTAGAGATGCAGTACGTGATGTTGAAGCGGGACGGTTCATTCCCGATAGAGACAACGACGAGCTCACACGCGCCCTAAAAAATAAAGAACACCCAGGACGAGCACGAGGCACGCCAGGCTCCAAGTGTTGGAAAGTTGCCTTCCCTCCGGAAAGAAAGAAATATCCAGATAAAAGCCATCAGAGGAGGAAGGAAAGGGAGGCAGCTGAGAAAGCGGCGGCTGAGAGAGAGAAAGCGGCGAATGAGGCTGAGAAATTGGCTACCAAAGAGCGGCTGCGTAATGTAGAAGAAGACTTAAAGAGGGCGGAGGAGCTGATCGACAGACTTAGCCAGCAAAGTGGCGGCCAACCTCAGCGGCTCTTGTTAGAAACTACATTCGATGCTACCGGCACCCCATCGAATCGGAAAAGCTCCCAAGCTTCCACGCAGCTCCAGGAGGATGATGATGATGCACTGACAACGGCTGCTCCTAAACGCTACCCAGTGGATTATATCACGGACAACACATGTTGTGAGCTTAAGGTGCAAGTGCTGAACTTAAAGGTGACGGTGGCGGTCGGCATGGCCCTATCAATCCCGGAGAAACCAACTTATCATTGCAACCCGACTCCAGAAGGGTACGCTGTCGTCATGGTGGATGATGTGATGGATGATTATGAGGAGCTGAAGCTGGACCACCCTACAGGTGAAGATAGGGAGCTGACTGAACTAGGAGAAGCCAAAAAGGGGAGTGTTCTATGGCGAAAGGAGCACATCGTGCTTCCAAATTATGTGCCGCCAAGGTCACCCACTCTTCAGAAGAGCAATCCACCTTCGCCGCCACGTGACCATTCTCCACCGCAACCATCGCCTTCACCGCCTCACCACTCTCCGGCTTAGCCATCTCCACCGTCGCCTCAGGCATCTCCAACGTTGCCTCAGCCGTCTCCATCTCCTAAGCCTCAGAGCCAGAAGAGGAAGCGTACCTATACTAGGAGGGGAAGCAGCAGCAAGAAATCACCGAAACGTAAGCGATCACCCCTCCCAAAAGTTCCTCATCAGAATATGAAGAAGCTACCCGGAGAGATGACACCTGAGGAACTGGAAGTGTCCGCAAAAATGTCTTATGAAAAGTGGAAGATTGTTGTGGCCAACAAGAAGAAGCCGATAGAGCCATTGTTCCCGCGCACCCCAGACGATCACGCCGTGTGCGCGGAACTGAAGAAGAAGCTTCACAACCCCATACCGCTCACACCAGACTATGAACGCTCTATTACAAAGTCGGCTGAGGCAAAAGAGCGGAGAGTCGGAAAAGAGATTCCCCAGCTCGGACTACAGAAAGAGCAACCGATCGAACCGCTCAAAGTGTACACTTGGCCGCGCCCCCAGCAGCATCAGGTCGATGTGTATGATCCGAACAAAGATACGGAGTTTATAAGACAGTACGGAGCAAAAGCCCACGCAGTAGGACTGTCTATTACTGAGTACCTGAGCCGTCTGGATGAGTTCGAGACCGGGAACAACGAGGAATGCGTACCGGCATACCAATACCGACACGGGTATCCTCTCGTCAAACCCGAGTTAGTCAACGATCTACGAACAAAGATGCGAAAATTGCATGACTGGTACATGGAAAAATCTGCTAAATCCGAAAACTGGATCTACGCTAAATTTCAGAACGAGCATTACGGGCATGGACCAGGCTTCGATCTGATTGAATTCTCAGAATTATTTCAGTTTTACCAAGGAGACGCCATCAACAAATCTATCGTCAGTGCATATTGTCTGTAAGTACCATTAATTTCAGTGATCAAGCCTTTCTAGCTCAGCTCATTAGTTTCATGTACAATCTTACACTCATCACTAAACTAATTATATATGCAGAATGAAGATTCTCGAATGCAAGAAAGGACAAATCTATGACATTGGGTTCGTTGACTGCCAGTTCGTTCATGAAAGAACTCTCAAAGATAAGCCCAACCAGACAGAGAACAACTTGTTGCAATCGTTGACCTATTTCGGCACAAGAAGGGAAATACTATTTCCTTACAACTTCGAGTGAGTGTTACTGTCTTGCACACATTCTATTTCTCTTTCTCGGTGTTAAGCGTATAATTGACTCTTTATGCATGTGCAGCTTCCACTTTATTCTGTTGATCATTGTTTCGGACGAAGGAGTAGTAAAAGTCATGGACCCGGGAAGCAGATCTATGAAATCATGGGAGGACATGCAGGCATGCCTCCAGAGGGCTTGGAAACGGTTCACCGCCAAAACACCGGGTCTTCCGGCAGAGCTTACATTTGAACCACTTAATATAAGTACTACTTGCTAGATCCGCGCATCTTTTTGATTCTAGTTTCAGTATAATTATCATGCTGATTATAATATTCATTGATTTCCGTTCTCGTAAAGTGTTCGAGACAGGGACCCGGGAATAACTTATGTGGATATTATGTCTGCGAGTTCATTCGCCAGACGACCAAGGAGACGGCCGCAACCCGAAACATAAGGAAAATTGAAGTACGATAAACAACATTCAATACTTTAATTTATTGCGTTAAATTGTGTTTAGTTTCATTCATATATATTGATCCCTTTCTTTTAATTAGATCAAACGAATGCGGGATGGTCTTCTACCACGAGAACGCGTGCGAGCAATTCAAGAGGAACTCGCCGGATTCGTATTAGACCATGTAATAGCTCCGACCGGAGAGTTCTTTCACCCTCATTTTTTGGAAGACAAGCGGCCAAGGACCAATGTAAATTAGATCGAACTCGTGTGATCGAGTACCGTTTGTGTAATACATGTTCGACCAAGCACGAGGAATGAGATGGTGTATATGATATATTCGTGACGATAATGTGTAATATATATTGTGGTTCCTTCATTGTTGCTTTAATTTATATATATATGGTACCATTTAATTGAATACAAAACACAAAATAAATAAATGGAAAAAATCAGAAAATCCTGCCGCGGCAGAAAAAGAGGGCAGTGGAGCCTCTTCGGTCCCGGTTCTTCCTATCAACCGGGACCGATGACCCCTCCCCCCCTCGCTGCGCGCCTGGCCACGTGGAGCCTCTTCGGTCCCGGTTCGTGGACCAACCGGGACCAGCATTGCTCCCGAGTTATTGGTCCCGGGTGTTGAACCGCTACCGAAGGCCCATATGAACCGGGATAATATGGGGGTCTGTCCACTACTGGATGTTCATGATGAGGCTAGCAGAAACATCTTTGACAAAGAGCATAAAGGAGAAAGCGGCGAAGAGATGGCAAAGAAGGAATACTTTGATCAATATGATATCTATCCAACAGAAGAAGACGATAAAAAGAATAAAAAAGGCACCAAAAGAAAGATAAATACATTTTATGAGGCGAAAATAAATTACAATGAGAGAATTTAAAAACAGCATTCATACACTTAATTTTATTTAATTATCTATTATTATTCGGCATAACTCTATCGATTGTAATGTAGTATCGATGTGATACCCATATATATTAACTTTTTAAAAATGAAAAAAAAATATCGATGGCATTGCTGATGTCAGCAACACAATAGATACCCATATCTACGTCTTTGGTTACGTAAGAAACACTAACACTGATACGACTCAAACACATCTATAATTTTTTATTATTTTATGCTATTGTGCCATCACTTTCATACACTTTGAATATAATTTTCCATAATTTTTCTATGATTATTTTGGATTAACATATTAATTCATTGCCCAGGGTAGTTTATGTACCCTATTGTTTTATCTTATACAAAAAACTTACTTTATCCGGAAGCAAAATACCTTGGGGATTTTTCTAAAAAAATTCTAGAGCGGAAGAAGCCGTAACCCGGAAGGGTGCCTAGAACCTTCTAGGGGCCCCACATGTCCATGTGGCGCGACCTAGGAGTGGCACCATCCGACCGTGTGGCCCCGCTCCAGCTCCGTTTGACCCGATTCTTTCCCCTAAAATCCTTATTTATTATGAAACCCCCGAAAGAAGAATCCATTTGTTGTTTCGTCCTCCGCACGCTCCTGACCTCGAAGAGATCAATATGGAGATTGTTCCTGGCATGCCGCTGATGGGGACTCGATCACCGGAGGCTTCTACATCAACCTCGCTCCCTCCATGGTGATGGTGAGTAGTTCATCTTAGACCTTCGGGGTCCTTGGTTTAAGCTAGATGTCATCTCTTTCTTTTGGATCTTTAATATCATGGTCCTTCTTCTTTCTTTGGAGAGTTGGATCAATCTGATGTAATTCTGAATTTGTTTGTTGGAACAAGATGAACTATGAGTTCATGCTTTATTAATGGATCTATCGTGGTTCTTACCTTTGTAATTTCATAGCTATGTATACTTTTTGATCTATCTTGTATGTCTTGGCTACATATGTGGGGTTGATCTTTAGAGGGATGGATGCATAGTAGAAGGTTCAATGTTTGCGACAACGTAAAGATCTACGTCGTGCATGTCGAGCACGTTGGGTGACTACAAGGCCGATAAATCTATGTAGGTTGTGGACCTCACCACCATCGGTGACGTCTAAACAGCGAACAACAACAAGGAGGAAGAGTAAAACATGGGAGAAAGACGTTAACACGTCTCATGTGGGCCTAGTCGGTTTGTTTCGGTGTCAATTCCGAAAGCTTCACTGTCAGAGACCAACCTTCCGCTACACTAAGGCCCTGTTTATTTGGGTTTTTTCTTCTACTTTTGCAGCTTTTTCCTTTTTGGTCAAGAAGCTGTAAAAGCTCCAAAAAGACCTATTTAGGAGCTTTTATGGCTTTTGATGAAAATTTTTTAACGGTAAATAGGGTCGCGAAGACCCGAGATGCATTTAATTCATAGTGGCAGAACAAATTACAAAGAAGCCCCTTTGAAACTGTCGTCGATATGTGATGGCAGATGCCATGGGGATGGCTAAAGTGAGGGGAAGACGCGAGGAAGAAGATGTCGATGGTGCCGGAATCGGGTCGGGCACAAACACGGTGACAGGCACCACGGTGTACCCAGGTTCGGGGCTCTCCGGAGAGATAACACCCCTACTCCTTCTTGTCTCTTATATATCAATGGAACTGAGCTACAATAACTGCTTCTCTATCTACTCAGGGGAAGGTGAGCGCCGCCGTGAGCAAGGCTCTCTCCTGCTTCCCTGAGGAGTAACTACTAGCAGTGAATGAACTGAGTGAGTTGAGAGTAATGGTGCGAATGTGTGGATCGTCCCTCAAGCAGGAGGGGTACCCCGGGCTCTTATAGTGTGAGCCCGGGGTAAATCGGTAACTTCACTGCCGATTGGGCCCAGTTGTCATCCTCTAATCGGCTGGGTCCCACCGACTGCTCCTCTTCGGGTGATCCGGACCCGACGAGCGGCGGCCCATGCTGTAGACTCGTAGGGCATGATGGTGAACAGTGGAGCTAGGAGGTGCGGTCTTGTCGTCCTGTCCGCGGAATCGGCGGAGAGGTCGACACCGCATCTCTGCCAGATCTTCGATGTGACTTGGCTTCTCTGCCACCCCGATCTCTCGGGATTGCGCATTTATGACCTCGTACTTGTACCCTCGACTGATCTCGGGGTCAACTTCTCCAGGGGTAGTAGGTTGCACCGATTGCGCCTGGGCCGACTAGTGGCCCTCGGCAGGGTCGATTGCTCTGGCCAATCGGCCGTGTCGATGACCATCTCGGCCCAACTGCGGGCCAATCGGATGATCGTCTTGGTGATGAAAAGGGTGGGCCGGTTGCGCCTGGGCTGACTGCTGGCATTCGGTACGGCTGATTGCCTTGGAGCAATCGGCCGTACGCTTGCCCAGCTCGGCCCAGCTGCAGCCCAACCGGTCCCTCCTTGTCTTGAAAGGTTGCTTTTGCTTGGGTGAGCCTACCCGGGTACCAATCCCCCGACAGTAGCCCCTAAAGCTGTAAAGGTCCCACAGTCATTTGACCGCGGGGCCTTTGCAGTTTTCAATATTTCTCCAACATCTTCCAAATGCTATGGCCTCATCAAGTGCGTCATTCCGAGTTCGTCGGCCGACTCGGAGCTCACACTCGGCTGACCAGATTTCGTCCGATTTGATTTGAATCATCTCCGATTTCTGTCTCCACTTTTTGAGAATAATATCCCTCGCCGATTACCTTCCAACGGTTACCTCCGATTCTTCTTGGGTGCAGTCAATGGACCGGGGCCCACGACCCACGCGCGACTTGACGTAACTGCAGGCCTCGACCCCCACGTCGCACGCCTCGCTTCCCACGCTGGGATCTCTTGCGCCGGTTTGCCGGTTGGTCTTCCTGTGGGCTAGGCCACACCGAGCCACACGGCCACAGACGGATCCCACTCCCCTCCCCCGCCGCCCATATAAGCCACAGGGGAGGTCCCTTGCCTCTTCCTTCTCTCATAGCCTTCTTCCTCCTCCGCCTCTCGCTCTCGCGCGCCATTGCTGCTCCGCTCGAAGCTCTCTGTCGCGCTCGTTGCTCCGCCTCCGCGCACGGGATCCGCTCCGGCCGCGCACTCGCGTCCTCCTCCGCCACCGCGGTAATCTCTCACCGCTAGCTGCTCTTGCGCTCCTCGTCCTCCTTCTCTTTCCGCCGGCAAGCTCCATGGCGCCCCGGCGGGACACCTTTCAGGCCAGCCGCGGGTGCTGGAAGGGCTCCACGGTCACCGCCGGTGCCATCGAAGCTCTGGTTCGCGCCCGCAAGATGCCGGCCGAGGTCCAGTGGCGTTCTCCCGGCGCCGAGCTCGTGCCCAACGCGCGTGATGGCGAGAGGGTCGTCTTCCTCGCTCACTTCAAGCGTGGATTTGGACTCCCCGCCAGCGCCTTCTTTCGAGACTTCCTCAACTTCCATCGCCTGCAACCACATCATCTCGCGGCGAATTTCATCATGATCCTCTCCGGCTTTGTCACGCTGTGTGAGGGGTATCTCGGCTGCCGCCCAAGCATCGCTCTCTGGAAGCGGTTCTTCAACCTCCGAGCTCACAATGCTCGGACGGGAGCTGTGGTGCCGTCTGCCACGGAAGTTGGCGAGCCGACATATCCGACTGACATGACCGACTTCGGCAGTTCCCTTGTCGCAGCCGGCAAGCATAAGTACAAAAGTCCCGAGATCGTCCAATCATGCAAGAACTGGCAGACCACCTTCTTCTACGTCAAATCGCCCGATCAAGGCCCCGATCTCCTGAACCTTCCCGAGTTCTCCCTTGCTCGGCCGACTGAGAAACATCAGTGGTCGCTGAAGTATGGTGTCGGAGACCTCGACGTGGATGCTCAAGTCGCCCGGGTTGCTCAGCTGGAGCAAGAGGGGCTCCTACCGACTGATCTTGTTGCTGCTTAGCTTCAAGCCCGAGTGCTTCCTCTACAGCGCCGAGTGCACCGCATCTGCGACATGTCGGGCCCCCGAGATCCCACTCGGCTCTGCACATGGCGAGTGAATCTCGAAGACCTTTGCGTCAGGCTGAGGGCTATCACATCCAGTGCCTTGCCCGATCCTTTCCGCTTCGGCCTTGAGTACCTACACCGCCGACAGAAACCACCCATGGTATGTCCCGACTGGTCCCTTTCTCCGATTGCATTTGCCTCATACTCAATTTCTCTAACCACTTTCTTCTTCTTGCTCAGCACTTCATTCGATCCAATCTGATGGAAGACGGCCAGGTGGCCGGCACGTACGCCCCGGACCGCGAGGAAGATGACCCCGCGGACTTCGAGTACAAGGGGGTACGCCTGACCCTTCCCTTGAGCAATTTCTGGCTGAATGGAGTGATGACGATAGTGTCTCAAAGGTTTGTAATTCTGATGCAGCTCCTCACGCCAAGCCTCCGAAGGTGCCGACTAAACGCACCTCGGCAACCAACTCCTCTTCTGGTGCCGCTTTGAGCAAAGTCGCTAAAGTGGCGCCGACTGCCCTCAAAGGCAAACAGCCTCAAGTGACGACCACCCGAGTGCCGATTGGCCAAGCGCCTCTGAACGTCGCCCCGCTGCGATGTCGGATGCCCACGGGCGCGCCGAGAACAATCAGTTATACCCTTATCTTCATGCCTTGAACTTCACTATCTTCTCTTATACTGATTCACCTCTTTTTCTTCTTTCAGGGAGCCGATTGGCCTTGAAGACGTCGATGCCGACATTCCTGCCTATGTCGGCGCGGTCATCTCCCCCGCCGCGTCTGCTGCTACAACTCGCAAACGGCAACCGGCTTCACATCGAACCTCCAAGGACGCCGGCCAAAAAGGCCCGCCTCGCTACTGCCAAGACGACTACTACTTCCACCACCGCCTCCAAGACCACCAAGGGCACGGCCGACCGGGGAGTTACTAGTGGCGAAGGAGCGCAACCGGTCGATCCGATTGCTCCATCTCCGCCACGACGCTCCGACCCAGTCTCTGCTCCCGTTACCTCTACCGCCTCGTCGATCATGATGACCACCTCGCCGATCATGACGACCACCTCACCGATCATGACGACCACTCCGCCGATTGTGAAGACCACCTTGCCAATCACGACGACCACTTCGCCGATTGTGGCAACCACCTCGACCTCGTCTCGCCCGATTCCACCGCGGCCACAACTGGATGCCTCCGGCCTTCCGGCGACGTTGACGCCACCTGTCTTGACCATCACTTCTTGTGCTGCTGCGACTCCCGCTCCACCGCCACAGCCGACTTCTTCTGCGTCAGTAATTCTGATGTGCTCGGTGGAACAGTTCCGGGCCGAATACTCTCGTACCCGACATGCCGGCGCCGAGCTCGATGCTTCGCACCGCTCCCTGGTTTCTTCTCAAGATCCTCTAACGACAGCTTTCAGTCGGGTGAACGACTTTGCCACCGCCATGGCTAAGGACCTCCAGCTGCTCGACCGCCATCGCGCGCTAAGTTCTTCCACTTTCCTTTATGGCTTCCTCCAATCGGGAGACTTTTCTTCCGGTGGGTGCGCGCAAGCGCACCCACTGGGTGTAGTCCCCGAGATTCGGGCCGATTGTTAGCAATCGGTTCGGATCTTTTACGCTCTTTGCTTTTTCTCCTGCCTTCCTCCAATAGGGAGACTTTTCTTTCGGTGGGTGTAGTCCCCGAGATTCGGTCCGATTGCTTGCAATCGATTCGGATCTTTTACGCTCCTTGCTTTTTCTCCTGCCTTCCTCCAATCGGGAGACTTTTCTTCCAGTGGGTGTAGTCCCCGAGATTCGGGCCGGTTGCTTGCAATCGATTCGGATCTTCTTTTGGCTGCTGTGTCTCTAAAGTTCATCTTGTTTTTCTTCTTAGGCTATTATGGAGGAACGACGCGATGTCTTCGAGAAACTCCTCGAAGCCTACGCCGCCAGCCTTCGAACCCTCACTCAAGCCCAGCTCGAAGTCAACAACCAGTCGGCCGAGATCAATAAGCTGAAAGGTAACCTCTTCATTACTTCTATCTTCCCTCCGGTTGATCACTTCTCTTGTACTAACATCTTTATGTCTTCCTCTAGTTTCTGTTCCCATGGTGGATGATCTTCAGGGCAGAATCGCCGAATTGACCACTGAACTCAGTCAACAAGGGCCTGCACTCGCCGCAGCCAAGCAAGAGACGACCCGACTGCAGGGGGTGGAAACCGATTTGACTCGGACCATCCAAAACCTCCGCTTCGAGCTGGCTGCTCTGAAGATGAAACACTCGGACGACTTGGCAGCCGTGACAGCGGCTGGCGAAGCACTCCGCGCCGAACAAAACGCAGTTGTGGCCGCCCGAGGAGCGATGCAAGCCGAGCGGGACGATGCCGTCGCAGCCCGAGACTCCATCCGGAAAGATCGCGACGAGCACATTGCCAAATATGAAGAGTTGGAAAAGCACAATTATGAAGAGACAACCCGACTGTGCCGCCGAGCCAAGGGTTTCTGTGACATAATGACCGAGATGGACGTCCTCCTTAGCGGTAAGTGTTTCTTACATCCGAGTACATTTTCCGATTGCTTCCTATCCTGAGTTATTACTCATACTTTTCTTCGTGGTGCAGAGGCCTGGACTGAATCTGAAGCAGCCACTTATGCATCCGTGGACAAATCCCGAGAGGAGACCGTCGCGGCCTAAGGGATCTGCCAACTTGATGACAATGTCTGGACTCGGCACGAATATCTGATTGGCACAGAAGCTCGCATTCCTGTCATCAAGGGGATTGCCCTGTCCTTCAAACTTGGCATTCTGAAGATCGCCGAGTTGCTGTGGTCGCCGACTGAGCTCAAGGTCGGACTCCAGAGGATGAAGCACGCCGCCGGTTCCTCCGCCGAGACCCGCGAGCTTGAGACTCTGGACGAAGAAGACTCTGACAAAGGAGAGGCTCCGAATGCTACTACCGAGCAGACTCGGATTCTTCTGAAGGCCATCCCACGTCGGATCGACGTCTTACTCAATTCTGCCGGTCGGACCGGTGCGGAGACTGCTCTTCAAACTGTGTTGAGCTGGTACCCGCAAGTGAAACTTCCCAAGCTCTACAGCCTCAGGGAGAACGCAGCCGACGTGCTCGAGAATACCTATGCTGAGGTGAATCGGCTAGCCAGCACTATGGTGAACTAGTTTTCTTCCTACGACTACACTCCGTATCTCGACGAGGGAGGGAACCCACTAGCTGCAACCTCCATCTCTGGCTTGGCTTAAGAGCTTTCTGACAGTGGTTCGTCCCATACTTCTCCAAGGTCCTAGCAAGCTGAGGCCACCTCTACTGATGCACAGTCGGAGCCGGATGCTGCTGCCGCGCAAGCCGACCCGACTGCTCCGATTGCCAGCTCTGCGCCATCAACTGCTCCGACTTCTTGAGCCGTGCCGCCGCCGACGTCATCTACTGCTGCTTGCCGACATCGGATCGGCCTTATCTTGCTTTTACTTTCAGAATAGTTGCTTGTAAGACATGGTTTTAATTCCACCGACACCCACTGGGTGTGATTTCGATGTAAAGAACTTATTCGACCTTAGGTCTGTTATCTCTATGCAATCGGATTGCTCGTTGCAGCTTTTATTTGCGCGATCGACTTTGCGTCTTTGTCGGTTTCTTTTATCGGTCTGCACTTGGGGGTGTCATGCCTTGTCCATATTGTCGCCGACATGCGGTCTGCAATCGGATCAAAGGTTGATTTCCAGCCAAGGTTCGGTAAGTTTTTTGAATTTACACGACAAGATTTAACGCAAAGGATTCTGCTATGTTAGGAGCCGATTGCTCGCTGCCGAGATCGATGCATCGGTCTGCGACACAATCGGTAACTGATTTTATCGACTATGCCCTTTTTAGAGCATTTCGATTTGTTTCTCGGGAATTTGTACTGCCGACTGCCCCAACCGCTACCCTTCTCAATGCCACAAACACTTTCGTGACTTGTGCTTAAGTTAGGTGCTCAGTTGAGTACCAGCCCGCAGTCCCCGTGCCTCGTTGGCCTATTCTTCTGACCTCGTGGTCGGTCAGTCCCCGAGTGCATTACTCACGTCTCGGGTATGACTAAGCGTTGCCGACTTGGGCTAGCTTTTCGAATGAAATTATGCAAAGATAATCGAATGCTCTTTTTCAGAGGCATGATTGCTTTACTGATCGTTTGCCGAGTGGTGTACATAAATTTCTGATGCCCAACTATAGAACGGGCATAAAAGCTCGGCGTTCCACGGTCGCTCTGTTTCTACTCCTGACGTGTCCTTATGCCGAGTGCCCTTGGTGCAGTCGATCAAATAGTACAAGTTGTTGTTGAGTGCGTGGCTGATGGCGAATGGCCCGTTCCAGGGTGAGGCCAGCTTGTGTTGCCCATCTGATTTCTGAATTCGGCGTAGCACCATGTCACCCTCTCGGAATGCGAGAGGACGAATCTTCTTGCTGTGGTAGTGCCGCAACTTCTGCTGGTAGATTGCTGATCTAGACAAGGCCAGCAAGCAGGCTTCTTCCTTGAGATCGACGCCGTCTTCTCGTGCTAACTTGGCTTCTTCTTCGGTGTACAAGGCATGCCGAGGTGAATCAAACTCAATGTCGGACGGGATAATTGCTTCTGACCCATACACTAGGAAGAAAGGAGTGAATCCAGTCGACCTATTTGGTGTGGTCCTTAAGCTGAACAATACTGCTGGGAGTTCTTCAATCCAAGCTCCAGGTGCCCTCTCAAGTGGCTCCACCAATATGGGTCTGATACCTGAGAGGATGAGGCCGTTTGCTCTTTCTACTTGACCGTTCGACTGAGGATGTGCAACCGATGCAAGATCGAGCCGAATGCCTTGCTGAGATGCATACCGAGCCAGTGCGCCCTTTGCAAAATTGGTGCCGTTGTCGGTGATGATGCTATTGGGCACGCCATATCTGCACACGATGTCGGCCACAAAGCGGACCGCAGTCGGACCATCAAGCTTCTTGATTGGGCGGGCTTCAATCCACTTGGTGAACTTGTCCACTGCAACCAGGAGATGTGTCATGCCACTTCGGGCCCTCTTGAATGGACCAACCATATCCAAACCCCATACCGCAAACGGCCATGCTATTGGGATTGTCTTCAATGCTGATGCTGGCTGATGACTTTTTGCCTTTAAACGCTGGCAACCCTTGCAATATTTCACCAAGTTCTCAGCAACTGCAAGCGCAGTCAGCCAGTAGAAACCATGTCGGAACGCTTTTCAGGCAATGGCTTTTGCTGATGCATGATGACCGCATTCACCTTGATGGATGTCTCTGAGAAACTCCAGGCCTCTATCTTCTTCTACGCATCTCTGAAAAACACCAGTTGCACTCTTGCGCACTAGCTCGTTGTTGATTATTGTGTATGCCCAAGATCGGCGACTGATTTTCCTTGACTCGGCTTCGTCTTCTGGAAGGACTCCGTCTGCTAAGAAATCTCTAATCGGCTGTGCCCATGATGGCGCACTGACGACTACCATCACTACTGCTTGCTGGGGTGCAACTTCTTCTTGGATCTCGGCTTGCTGTCCATCGGCCTCTTGGACTTCGGCCTCTTGAGCCTTTGTCATCTCGACTTCTGTTTCTGAACTGCCGATTGCGGCGCCTGGCACGCATTCGGCAGCCCCTGGTGACAACTTCTCATCTATAGATGGAATTTCTTCAATGCAATCGGCAACGCCTGATGTCATTGACTCTCCTGAGGCTGTGCCGTCCGCTGCTGCCTCTACTTGCTTCCCTTTGTCTTGTTCTTCTTGCTGCACTCGGCAGCCCCTGGTCTGCAATCGGCAGTCCATGGTGCTGTCGGCTCTGCTGAGACTGAAGCACCTTGGACACTTGACTGCTTCTTCAGAGTTGGAATTTTTTTCCGGTTGAGCTTCCTTTGCCTTATTCAACGCTTCAAGGTCAGTCTCCGAGATGAAGATGGACTCGGATTCTGAGGATGGCATGATGAATGGCTTCCTGAAGTGCTCAAGTGATACGCCTGGCGGGATAGCTTGCCTTCTTGAGACGAGTTCGGACAATGCATCTGCTGCTTTTTTGTTTGCTCTCGGCACATGGTGGAACTCACATCCTTCAAAGTACCCACTGATCTGCTGCACTAGGAAATGGTAGCTTGCCATATTTGCATCCTTTGCATACCAGGTGCCTGTGCACTGCTGTACCACCAAATCGGAGTCACCAAAACACTCAATATTCCAAATGCCGATTTCCTTGGCCAGCTTGATACCATGCACAAGGGCTTCGTACTCGGCAACGTTGTTTGATGCTGCAAAGTGAATCTGGAGCACATAATGTAGTTGATCTCCTCTTGGTGAAATAAGAACTACCCCAGCCCCTAGGCCGCTCTTCATCTTGGATCCATCGAAATGCATTCGCCAGAAGTCCGATCCTGGGATGGATGGCATATATTGAGTTTCAGCCCATTCCACCAGGAAATCGGCCAACGCTTGCGACTTGATTGCTGTTCTCGGCTCATACTGGATGCCATGGTTGGCGATCTCGATTGACCACTTTGTGTCAGAACCCTAATTTAGGTTTGTGCTTTTCCAAGCTAGCATTTTTGCTTCTTAAAAAAAAATTACAAAAGAAAAGGAATTGGGGAAAAGAAAAGCCCTAAATGAATTAAATAAAAAGGCCAGAAATAAATCTTTTTCCAAAATTCTTTTGGATGTATTGAAAAATCCTAAAAATGAGTCTGATCATTTTAAAAGTGATTTGGGATTAATCCCATGCTCATAGATTTTTCAAAAATCCAAATAGTGGCTTGGAAATTAAATCTTTTGCCTATTTGAATTGAAATTCAAATAAATTGAATTTCAAAAATTCCCAAAACTTGGGATTGACTTCTATATAGCCACCTAGGTTTTATAAAATTGTTTGGGGATTTTTTATAAATGCCCTAGCTATTTATTTTAAAGGGCAATACAAATAACAGAAAAGAAAATAAGAAAACACAGAGAAGACTTACCCCTCGCCCACGGGCGAATCCCACCTGGCCTTCCAGCCTAGCCGGCCCAGCCCACCAGGGGGGACCTCCCCTGTCGTCTTCCTCCCCTGGCCCCGATGATGCTCGGTGGCGAGCATGCGCCGGCCGCCTCGCCACCTCCTGCTCTCCCCCCCTCTCTCCTTCGCGCTGGACGACGCCCTGGAGACACCAGGTCCTTCTCCCCCTCTCCCAGTTCGTCTCCCTCTCCCTCTCGTCTGTTCCGCGCAAGCCCGAGGAGTTCGTCTCGCCGCCGACGTGCGCCCGCGTGGCCAACGGCCTCTGCTCGCCAAGCCAGCTTGTCCAGAGCCTTCACCGCCGACGTCTTCGTCTCCCCACACGCGGAATCGAGCCCGGAGGACCCAGCGACGACGCCCTCTTCTCCAGTTCGCCGCCGTCCACCGTGGACGTCGTCGACGAATTCGCCGCGTCCAGTCCCTCTCCTGCTTCCCCGAGCACGTCATCATCCTCCTCGTGAGCTCCCGCTTGTTTTCCCCCTCCTAGCTCTCTCCCCCGTGTTCTGCAGCGCGAGTTCACCGGAGTCAGTAGCCGGCCGCCGCCTCTCGTCGTCGTAGCCGTGGCCCTAAACCCTAGGAGAGGGACCACTGACACTGACTGGTGGGCCCCTTTTGACAGTTTGACCAGTCAAACCCCTGACGCCAGCATGATGCAGTGCTGACGCAGTAAATCTTAAATCATTTAATTTATTCATTAAATTCCAGAAAATAAGCCAAACTTTGAAATTGAATAACTTTTAAACTATAACTCCAATTTCAAAGTGTAATATATGAAAAATGATCAGGAGAAAATCCTCTATCCAAATTTCCAACTTTCAGCTATGTTGGAGTTGATCTTAAAATGGGATCAGTAGCTTTTGCTATTTTATTTAATTGGAATTATTTCAAATTCATTTCAAAATTTATTCCAACTTCAACCATTGAAATGCACCACACATCACTTGTACTTCAGAAGCATTTCACATATATGATCTTTTGGTTTGAAATGAACAAACTTTAGCAAATGCAAGTTGACCAAATTTAAATCACATTTGGAGTTTGAATTTGAATTTACTTTTCAAATCAACTTCAATTAAAATGTGGCAATTCAAACATGGGTCACATCAGCACATTGCCATGCTATGTTTTGCATATTGAATGTGCATTGTATTATCTTGATTGTGCTTTACTTCCAGTGCTTCGGTGATTGCATCTTCTCGGTAGAGTTGATCTCGGAGACGAGTTCAACCTCACGTCAGAAGAGTGTTACATCGTGATCGTCAGCAAGGCAAGCACCCCCTCTTTGATCATGTCTATAAAATCCCAGTTCCCTCTCATTCTCGCAAATGCATGTTTAGGATGTTACCATGATACGTTCTACCGTTAGTTGAACCCATTCCTTTGCATGACCTATCATTTTGTCACAGTAGTAAGCAAAACACAATCCTAGCAGATGTAGGAGTTGGTTGATATCATGTGGCCCCTGCAACTGTTACAGCTTATTGCATGCTTAGAGTTGTTACCTGAGGCTACTTTGATGTGAGTCGGGACGGTAGTGATCATGTGAATGATGGTGGTAACGTGTTGGTGAATCTACCCTAAACAAAGGTGAACGATAAGAGGCTGTGTAGGAGTACACAGTGGGTTGTCTCGTTGAACACTGCCTTAAGCCCGAGTTCTTGTGTTGCCATCCAAGACAAAGAGTACGACCACACATTGGGCTCACTGACCCCTCTCGGCCTAGTATCTCACCCCAGACCAGTCCAGGAGTCGCAAGTAGTTCGCCCTTTAACGATCTCAAGCAGGTGGAACCAAGGTAAGTGGTTGGCGTAGGTTGTGGGCACGTTGAATCAAGTGATCATGATCGAGTTGAGCTTGATGGCGGTCACACAACGTTTGAGTCCGCATCGGAACAATCGGCGGATTCCGATTGTGGTCCCAACTCAAATAGGCAACTCCCTAGGACTAGAGATGGTGCCGTGAGTGAAGTGTTGTGGCAGCATCCCCGTCGGTACTCATTTGAAGGGTCCATCCCCAGGCGGTAAATGATGAGGCGTGTGTGTAGAAGTACACCCCTGCAGGGTTAATGAACTATTCGAATAGCCGTGTCCGCGGTTATGGACTACTTGGAGACCTTTACTTGATCATAGATAACTTGAACCGGATACTTCTAAAACACACCAAGATAAGTGTGAGTGCTATGGCGTGCTTCCTCGTGGGGAAGTCGAGGAAGGCACCATAGTGGAGTATTGGTTGGAGACTGTTACTTGGACTCGTGTACGTTCTTACCTCTCTCTGGTACTCGTAGTTCAGGACTAGCCAAGTCAAAGATGGCACTTCTGCAAGTGAAACCCCACCTCCCTTTGCCTTGATACATGTGCATGAGTAGTATAGTTCCTATGTCAGTCTTGCTGAGTACGACTTTGTACTCACGTTTGCTTATTCTATGTTTTAGAGACGAGACCACTGACCCTGATGGTGGCCTCTACCTCGAGCTCGACGTGGACCAATGTCGTATAGTTCCAGGCAGCAGCCTGTGCCCTTTGGAGGGTCGTTATACTTTTCTTTCAGGCTTCTTAAGCCATTTGTTAAACTTGTCTTTACTAAGACATAATTTTCTTCCGTTGATGTTTGATGTAATGTTGGATCACATTCATGTGATCTCTGCTTGTAATACAACTACTATGTCTGCTCTGTTTAGCAGAAGTTATAAAGACTATGAGTTTGTAGAGTTCATGTTGTGATTACCTACTGTTTACACTGGACATGTATGCTGCGTGTATGTTTATAACATGCATGTCTTAGTGTGGTGTTCGATAGCTTAGTTGTGTTCTTGCCGGCGGTCTTTTATACACCAAGTGGCCCTTAGATGTGCGCAGATTGGGGCATCGCGATGCGATTGCTCGTGACTCTGTCACGTGGCACACTTTGTTGTATGATTGAGCCCGCCCGAGATCCCGACTAAGTGATCGGGCTGGAGTGAGTTTATGTAAGGGTTATGATTCAATCGATAACATGGTTGAGGCGACTTGTCTATGATTATGGGATTCACCACCCATAAGCATTTAGACTTGTGAGCGGACGATGAGGACCCATCTCAGTTGATCATCCGGCCTGGATGGGATGCCCCTCACGTTCGATGCTTACCGAGAGTGATCTGTGCTTGGCCTTGTCTGCTTAGACAAGTGGGTACGGCTCTCGGCTCTCCATGTGATTGTATTGTGACCGGAATTACATACGCTAACCCCGGGTCCCGACAGACTTGGTGTCAGAGCAGGACTGCCTGTAGGACTATCAAACCATTGGCCGATGTCGAGTCTAGCATTCTATAGTTATATAGTTACTTTGGGTATAAGGGAACAACGTAAGACTTCTTTTTCTCCTTATCCTCATCGATCTGAGTTCTGAGTCAACCGCAGCTTATTCTACGGGAAGATAGGATTAGGCTCATCTATGTCTTTACTACGACATCTCGTTGATTTCTTCTTTGTAGCTGTAGGAGTGTTGTGGTCTTTCTGAGCCATCATTCCATAGTGTTTCTGTGGAAGTGATGTCCGTTATCCTGTAGGTTGTCTCAATTTCCATCCCGGTGCAGCCGTTATGCTGTCCGTTTGTGGCTTTGATGCTATTGCATTATAGTCTTCTATCTTAGCATAAATTTGTGTCCTAAATCCTATTCTGATTGTTGATTCTTATCACACAGAATGTCAGGTGCAAATCAAGGTGTTGATCCCAGTTCCGGTAACATAGACGGTGAAGAACCTCCACCACCACCCTCAACGGCAGAAATCATGATGGATGCTGAACAGAATCGTCGTGATCAGACACGTCTTCTCGAGCGTATTGAGCAGAACACTTCTCGTCAGCATCTTAGTGTTGTCACCATCCAGGACTTCATTCTCCTCAACCCGCCAGTATTCCGATGTCCTTCCGAGCCCCTTGATGCCGATGATTGGCTTCGTTCCCTCGAGCGTAAGCTTGAGACAGCCCATGTTTCTCCAGGTGATCGTGTGCTATTCGCAGCATATTTTCTGGAAGGTGCTGCTCTTCAATGGTGGGAGAACTTCGTGGCAATGCAACCAGTTGGTCACATGGTGACTTGGCAAGAGTTTTGTGATGAATTCCGTGGATATCATATTCCGGATCAGCTGATGGAGCGCAAGAGAGAAGAACTTTGCAATCTGACCCAAGGAAAGATGACTGTTCATGAGTATAGGACTGAGTTCACTCGTCTAGCACGTTATGCACAAGAAGAAGTATCCACCGATGCCAAGAAACAAGCAAGGTTCCGCAAGGGACTTAGCCCCATTCTACGTCATGACCTGAATCTTCACGAGTTCGTCAACTTCAGGGACTTGGTTGACAAATCCTTCAAGGCCGAGTATGGAAATGAGTTGTATGAAGAGTCTCGCAAGCGTGATCGTGAGTTTGCACAATCTTCTGGCCCAGTTTCTCGAAAACTCTGTGTATGGATTCCCTTCAATGACGTCAGTCATGCTGTAAGTGCTTCTAGACCACCCACAACCATATATCGTCCACCTCCACCCAATCTTCCTCCTTGGAATTTTGTTGGACAATCAAGTTCTCAAGTTCCTTTCATTCCACGTGGTGTTTGTTTCCAATGTGGACAATCAGGTCACAATGTTCGAGAGTGTCCCCAAAATCATGTAGCCACCACAACTAAACCAAAGCAAACCTTTCGTCGTGGCAAGCCACTACCCAAGACTTCCAATGTCAAGCCTCCTGTTTATGAACATGGTTATGTGAATCATGTATCCATTCTAGATTCCCACAAGTCAACCGATGTTGTACTCAGAAACCTTCCTGTCAATTCCACCCCAGCTTCGGTTCTTTTTGACCCAGGAGCATCTCACTCATTCATATCCCAGGACTTTGCACTATCACATGACATCTCTTTTTCGATGTTATCCACCCCCTTAGTTGTGCAAGCCCCTGGATCCAGATGGCACACCACCATGGTGAGTCATGAGAATGAAATTGCAATTGAAGGTTTCGTATTCCTTGCCTCACTTATAACCCTCAAGTCTTCAGACGTTGATGTGATCTTAGGAATGGATTGGTTATCAAGACAGAGTGTTGTCCTTGATTGTAAAGCCAAGTCAGTGAAACTAACCCATCCATCAGGCCAGACAATCAAGTACACCTCACCAAGCTCTAAAACCCAGGTGCATTCTTTGAATGTGCTTCCTCTTCCAGACCTTGAAGATATTCCGGTGGTTCGTGACTTCCCGAATGTCTTTCCAGAAGAGCTGCCACGAATACCACCTGACAGATCTGTAGAGTTTGTTGTTGATCTTATCCCAGGAACCGCCCAATATCTAGACGCCCATATAGAATGGCCCCACGTGAGTTAGCTGAGCTAAAAATCCAACTTGAAGCTTCGTTGGCAAAAGGCTTCATCCGCCCTAGCTCATTGCCATGGGGTTGCCCCGTTCTGTTCGTAACGAAGAAAGATGGAACAAAAAGGATGTGCATAGACTATCGCCCGCTAAATATAGCGACGATAAAGAACAAGTACCCACTGCCCAGGATCAATGATCTTTATGATCAACTTGCAGGATCCTCTGTCTTCTCCAAGATGGATTTGAGATTAGGTTATCATCAAATCAAAATCCGAAACGAGGACATTCCCAAAACGGCTTTCACTACTCGTTATGGTCTTTACGAGTACACCGTCATGTCCTTTGGTTTAACCAATGCCCCCGCCACTTTCTCACGCATGATGAACTCGATCTTCATGGAGTATTTGGACCAGTTCGTCGTGGTTTACCTCGATGACATCCTTATATACTCGAAGAACGAAGAAGAACATGCCGAACACCTAAGGCTGGTATTGATGAAACTTAGAGAGCATCGCCTGGATGCTAAATTCTCCAAGTGTGAATTTTGGCTACCAGAAGTGACCTACTTAGGCCACGTGATTTCTGCAAAAGGCATTGCTGTGAATCCCGAGAGAGTTCAGGCCGTCCTTGACTGGACTCCACCTGAATCGGTTAAGCAAGTTAGGAGTTTTCTTGGCCTAGCCAGCTATTGCCGTCGCTTCATCGAGAACTTTTCTAAAGTTGCAAAGCCTCTTACTAAACTCCTCAAGAAAGATAAGAAATTCATATGGACTCCCAAGTGCGAGGAAATATTTCAAGAGCTAAAAAGAAGATTGACTTCTACACCCGTACTTGCACCTCCAGACACTAAAAAGGATTTCGAGATCTTTTGTGATGCCTCACGGCAAGGGTTAGGATGCATACTTATGCAAGATCGACATGTGGTAGCTTATGCTTCACGCCAGTTGCGGCCACATGAAGAGAACTATCCTACCCATGATCTTGAACTCGCTGCCGTAGTTCATGCCCTGACAACTTGGCGACATTACCTCCTTGGTAATCGTTGTGAGATTTATTCCGACCACCAAAGCCTCAAATATATATTCACCCAGCCAGATCTTAATCTCAGGCAGAGACGCTGGATTGAGTTGATAAAAGATTATGACTTAGGAATTTCTTACACCCCAGGCAAAGCCAATGTCATGGCTGATGCACTAAGTCGTAAGTCGTATTGTAACAACCTCATGTTACAACAGTATCAACCACTTCTTCATGAGGAATTTCGAAAGCTTAATCTCGAGATTGTTCCTCGTGGATCTCTTTTCAACTTGGTGGCGAAACCAACCCTTGAGGATCAAATCATAGTTGCCCAAAGGCGTGCACGAGGTGTTCGCCGGATCAAGGAGAACATTGCTAGCGGAGTTGCTAAATGTTTCTCCACAGATAGCAAAGGAACGGTATTCTTTGAAAATCGTTTGGTAGTACCTAAGAATAGGGAACTAAGGAAACTCATCCTCAAAGAAGCCCATGACACACCCCTCTCGATTCATCCCGGTAGCACAAAAATGTACCGAGATCTACGCCAGAGATTTTGGTGGACTAGGATGAAGAGAGAAATTGCTCAGTTCATTGCTGAATGTGATGTTTGTCGTCGCGTTAAGGCAGAACATCAAAGACCTGGTGGTACTCTTAGACCTTTTCCTATCCCCGAGTGGAAATGGGATAAAGTCAGTATAGACTTCATCACTAGCTTTCCAAAAACCCAGAAAGGAAATGATGCCATCTTCGTTGTCATTGATCGACTTTCAAAAGTTGCTCACTTCCTTCCCGTTCGTGAGTCTATAACTTCTAGCCAGTTAGCGGACTTGTATGTCTCCCGAATCGTGTCACTTCATGGTGTTCCTTTGGAAATCAATTCAGACCGTGGTAGTCTTTTCACTTCTCGATTTTGGGAAAGTTTCCAGAATGCTATGGGAACCCACCTCTCCTTTAGCACCGCTTATCACCCACAGTCCAGTGATCAAGTAGAAAGGGTCAATCAAATTCTTGAAGACATGCTCAGAGCTTGTGTTATCTCTTTCGGAAAGAAATGGGAGAATTCTCTTCCTTTTGCCGAATTTGCGTATAACAATAGTTTCCAATCTAGTTTGGGCATGACTCCTTTTGAATTTCTCTATGGACGGAAATGTCGAACACCCCTAAACTGGTCAGAAACCGGTGAAAGACAATTCTTTGGACCGGATTTGATTCAGGATGCAGAAGAGCAGGTTCGCATTGTTCGTGAGAAATTGAAAACAGCCCAGTCTCGTCATAAAAGCTATTATGATCATCATCATAGGGAAGAAAGCTATAATCTGGATGAGAAGGCTTACCTTCGGGTTACTCCTCTGAAGGGTACCCATCGCTTCGGTATCAAAGGCAAGTTCGCCCCACGTTATATCGGTCCCTTTTGCATTCTCGCTAAACGTGGAGAAGTTGCCTACTAATTGGAACTACCCCCTCACCTCTCCCAGGTTCATGATGTCTTCCACGTCTCTAAACTCAGGCGTTGCTTCAAGGACCCCATCCGCGAAGTAGACCACGAAACACTTGATCTCCAAGATAACCTTTCATATCGAGAGTACCCGGTTCGTATTCTTGATGAAGCCGAGCGTAGCACCAGACGTCGGAAGATCGGATTCCTCAAAGTGCAGTGGTCACATCATTTAGAGAAAGAAGCCACCTGGGAACGAGAGGATCGTCTATGAGCTGAGTACCCCACCTTCCTCCCGACAACTTCTGAATCTCGGGACGAGATTCTTTTGAGTGGGGGCGAGTTGTCAGAACCCTAATTTAGGTTTGTGCTTTTCCAAGCTAGCATTTTTGCTTCTTAAAAAAAATTACAAAAGAAAAGGAATTGGGGAAAAGAAAAGCCCTAAATGAATTAAATAAAAAGGCCAGAAATAAATCTTTTTCCAAAATTATTTTGGATGTATTGAAAAATCCTAAAAATGAGTCTGATCATTTTAAAATTGATTTGGGATTAATCCCATGCTCATAGATTTTTCAAAAATCCAAATAGTGGCTTGGAAATTAAATCTTTTGCCTATTTGAATTGAAATTCAAATAAATTGAATTTCAAAAATTCCCAAAACTTGGGATTGACTTCTATATAGTCACCTAGATTTTATAAAATTGTTTGGGGATTTTTTATAAATGCCCTAGCTATTTATTTTAAAGGGCAATACAAATAACAGAAAAGAAAATAAGAAAACACAGAGAAGACTTCCAACCTAGCCGGCCCAGCCCACCAGGGGGGACCTCCCTTGTCGTCTTCCTCCCCTGGCCCCGATGCTGCTCGGTGGCGAGCATGCGCCGGCCGCCTCGCCACCTCCTGCTCTCCCCCCCTCTCTCCTTCGCGTTGGACGACGCCCTGGAGACTCCAGGTCCTTCTCCCCCCTCTCCCAGTTCATCTCCCTCTCCCTCTCGTCTGTTCCGCGCAAGCCCGAGGAGTTCGTCTCGCCGCCGACGTGCGCCCGCGTGGCCAACGGCCTCTGCTCGCCAAGCCAGCTTGTCCAGAGCCTTCACCGCCGACGTCTTCGTCTCCCCACACGCGGAATCGAGCCCGGAGGCCCCAACGACGATGCCCTGTTCTCCAGTTCGCCGCTGTGGACGTCGTCGAAGAATTCGCCGCGTCCAGTCCCTCTCCTGCTTCCCTGAGCACGTCATCATCCTCCTCGTGAGCTCCCGCTCGTTTTCCCCCTCCTAGCTCCCTCCCCCGTGTTCTGCAGCGCGAGTTCGCCGGAGTCAGTAGCCGGCCGCCGCCTCTCGTCGTCGGAGCCGTGGCCCAGGGCCTCCTCGAGGTCCCCGGCTTGCTCCAGGAGACGCGCGACGACGTGAGCAACCTTCCCGTGCCCCCAGCCTCTTCCCCCGCGGCCGAAACCGCACCCCGGCAGAGCGCCGCCGTGGCCCAGGCCACCGGCGTCTAACCGCCGGCCATTAGCCCTAATGACCAACATAAACCCCCCCCAGGCCCAGTGACATGTGGGGCCAATCCTTTAATTAGATTAGATTAAGTTAATTAACCCCTGGCTTAACCCACTGACACTGACTGGTGGGCCCCTTTGACAGTTTGACCAGTCAAACCCCTGACGCCAGCATGATGCAGTGCTGACGCAGTAAATCTTAAATCATTTAATTTATTCAGTAAATTCCAGAAAATAAGCCAAACTTTGAAATTGAATAACTTTTAAACTATAACTCCAATTTCAAAGTGTAATATATGAAAAATGATCAGGAGAAAATCCTCTATCCAAATTTCCAACTTTCAGCTATGTTGGAGTTGATCTTAAAAAGGGATCAGTAGCTTTTGCTATTTGAATTAATTGGAATTATTTCAAATTCATTTCAAAATTTATTCCAACTTCAACCATTGAAATGCACCACACATCACTTGTACTTCAGAAGCATTTCACACATATGATCTTTTGGTTTAAAATGAACAAACTTTAGCAAATGCAAGTTGACCAAATTTAAATCACATTTGGAGTTTGAATTTGAATTTACTTTTCAAATCAACTTCAATTAAAATGTGGCAATTCAAACATAGGTCACATCAGCACATTGCCATGCTATGTTTTGCATATTGAATGTGCATTATATTATCTTGATTGTGCTTTACTTCCAGTGCTTCGGTGATTGCATCTTCTCGGTAGAGTTGATCTCGGAGACGAGTTCAACCTCACGTCAGAAGAGTGTTACATCGTGATCGTCAGCAAGGCAAGCACCCCCCTCTTTGATCATGTCTATAAAGTCCCAGTTCCCTCTCATTCTCGCAAATGCATGTTTAGGATGTTACCATGATACGTTATACCGTTAGTTGAACCCATTCCTTTGCATGACCTATCATTTTGTCACAGTAGTAAGCAAAACACAATCCTAGCAGATGTAGGAGTTGGTTGATATCATGTGGCCCCTGCAACTGTTACAGCTTATTGCATGCTTAGAGTTGTTACCTGAGGCTACTTTGATGTGAGTTGGGATGGTAGTGATCATGTGAATGATGGTGGTAACGTGTTGGTGAATCTACCCTAAACAAAGGTGAACGATGAGAGGCTGTGTAGGAGTAAACAGTGGGTTGTCTCGTTGAACATTGCCTTAAGCCCGAGTTCTTGTGTTGTTATCCAAGACAAAGAGTACGACCACACATTGGGCTCACTGACCCCTCTCGGCCTAGTACCTCACCCCGGACCAGTCCAGGAGTCGCAAGTAATTCGCCCTTTAACGATCTCAAGCAGGTGGAACCAAGGTAAGTGGTTGGCGTAGGTTGTGGGCACGTTGAATCAAGTGATCATGATCGAGTTGAGCTTGATGGCGGTCACACAACGTTTGAGTCCGCATCGGAACAATCGGCCGGATTCCGATTGTGGTCCCAACTCAAATAGGCGATTCCCTAGGACTAGAGATGGTGCCGTGAGTGAAGTGTCGTGGCAGCATCCTCGCCGGTACTCATTTGAAGGGTCCATCCCCAGGCGGTAAATGATGAGGCGTGTGTGTAGCAGTACAGCCCTGCAGGGTTAATGAACTATTCGAATAGCCGTGTCCGCGGTTATGGACTACTTGGAGACCTTTACTTGATCATAGATAACTTGAACCGGATACTTCTAAAACACACCAAGATAAGTGTGAGTGCTATGGCGTGCTTCCTCGTGGGGAAGTCGAGGAAGGCACCATAGTGGAGTATTGGTTGGAGACTGTTACTTGGACTCGTGTACGTTCTTACCTCTCTCTGGTACTCGTAGTTCAGGAGTAGCCAAGTCAAAGCTGGCACTTCTGCAAGTGAAACCCCACCTCCCTTTGCCTTGATACATGTGCATGAGTAGTATAGTTCCTATGTAAGTCTTGTTGAGTACGAATTTGTACTCACGTTTGCTTATTCTATGTCTTAGAGACGAGACCACTGACCCTGATGGTGGCCTCTACCTCGAGCTCGACGTGGACCAATGTCGTATAGTTCCAGGCAGCAGCCTGTGCCCTTTGGAGGGTCGTTGTACTTTTCTTTCAGGCTTCTTAAGCCATTTGTTAAACTTGTCTTTACTAAGACATATTTTTCTTCCGTTGATGTTTGATGTAATGTTGGATCACATTCATGTGATCTCTGCTTGTAATACAACTACTATGTCTGCTCTGTTTAGCAGAAGTTATAATGACTATGAGTTTGTAGAGTTCATGTTGTGATTACCTACTGTTTACACTGGACATGTATGCTGCGTGTATGTTTATAACATGCATGTCTTAGTGTGGTGTTCGATAGCTTAGTTGTGTTCTTGCCGGCGGTCTTTTATACACCAAGTGGCCCTTAGATGTGCGCAGATTGGGGCATCGCGATGCGATTGCTCGTGACTCTGTCACGTGGCACACTTTGTTGTATGATTGAGCCCGCCCGAGATCCCGACTAAGTGATCGGGCTGGAGTGAGTTTATGTAAGGGTTATGGTTCAATCGATAAGATGGTTGAGGCGACTTGTCTATGATTATGGGATTCACCACCCATAAGCATTTAGACTTGTGAGCGGACGATGAGGACCCATCTCAGTTGATCATCCGGCCTGGATGGGATGCCCCTCACGTTCGATGCTTACCGAGAGTGATCTGTGCTTGGCCTTGTCTGCTTAGACAAGTGGGTACGGCTCTCGGCTCTCCATGTGATTGTATTGTGACCGGAATTACATACGCTAACCCCGGGTCCCGACACTTTGCCACTCTTTCGGTTGCATCTCTGCTTCCTATGATGTCGGCCAATGGAGCCGAGCTGACGACCGTGACCAAGTGGGCTTGAAAATATGGCCTCAATCTCTTGGCCGCCATATACACTCCATAGCACATCTTCTGGTAGTGGGGGTAGTTCTGCTTGGACGCCGAGAGCACTTCACTGATGTAATACACAAGTCGCTGAATCTGCTGTGCCTTGTCCTTCTCGGGCCGCTCCACCACCATAACTGCACTGACCACCTGATTGGTTGCCGCGATGTACATCATCATTGGCTCCTTCTCAACCGGGGCAGCCAGAATCGGTGCAATGGAGAGCATACGCTTGAGCTCTCGGAATGCTTCGCTTGCCTGTGGTGTCCAGGTGAACTTCTCCGTCTTCTTCATCAGCTGATACAACGGGATTGCTTTTTCACCCAGCCGACTGAGAAATCGGCTGAGTGAGGCGAGGCAACCGGTGAATTTATGCACTTGCTTCAGGTTCTTGGGTTGCTCCATTCGCTCGATTGCGGCTATCTTCTCGGGATTGCATTCGATTCCTCTCTCGAAAACGAGAAGTCCCAAGAGCTTGCCGGCTTGGACTCCAAAAAAACATTTCTCCGGATTGAGCTTGATCTGATAAGTTCTCAAATTTGTAAATGTCTCTCGGAGGTCGTCTAGGAGCGTGACTCCCTTGGCCGACTTCACTACCAGATCATCCACATAAACGTGGAGATTTCTGCCGAGTTGGGAGTGTGTACACCTCTGAATTGTGCGCTGATATGTGGCACCTCCATTCTTCAAACCAAAAGGCATGGTGATATAACAATAAGCCCCGAAAGGGGTTATAAATGCAGTTTTTATTTGATCTTCTACAACAAGTTTGATCTGGTGATAGCCAGCTGTGGCATCCAGAAAAGACAAAAGCTCGCAGCCGGCCGTAGAGTCAATCACTTGATCAATACGGGGCAGAGAAAACGGATCTTTCGGGCACGCCTTGTTCAAGCAAGTGTAATCGATACACATGCGCCAGGTCTTGTTCTTCTTCATGACGAGGACTGGATTTGCCAGCCACTCGGGGTAAAACACTTCCATGATGAAACCTGCAGCTTGCAGCTTCGCAATCTCTTCGCTGATTTCCCTTCTCTTATCTTCAGAAAAACGTCTCAGGGGTTGCTTGACCGGCTTCGAGCCTGGTCGAATGTGTAGCTTGTGCTCAGCGAGTTCTCTCAGCACACCAGGCATGTCTTGTGGAGACCATGCAAAGATGTCCCGATTCTCACGGAGAAACTCGACAAGCTCGCTTTCCTATTTGTCGTTAAGTCCAGCTCCGACTACAACGAACTTGGTTGAGTCGGAGGGATCTAGAGCGACCTTCTTGCTGTCCTTGGCCGACTGAAAATCCGATTCCTCATCTGATCTCTTTGCTGGGACGACTGGGAGTGGATTCTTGCTCTGTGCCATTGCTATCACTTTGCCGAGCTGACGCTTCTCAGTTTCAACCACCTGGGAGTCAGCCAAAGTGCCGCCAGCCGACATGCACTCGAGGGACTTCCTGAAGCCCCGGTGACGGTGATGACGCCGTTTGGCCCTGGGATCTTCATCTTGAGGTAAGTCTGCTGTGCGTTGAACATGAAATTGGCAAATGCGGGCAATCCCAACAAAGCATGATAAGGACTGCTGAGGTCGGCGACCTCGAACCAAATCGGCTCCCTCCTGAAGTTCTCCTCTGTGCCAAATATGACGTCCAGCCGAATGCGACCCATGGGGTGCAAGACAACCCAGGGACAATCCCATGGAAAGTCGTCCGACTGCGCTCCATATCCTTCTCGGTGAGCCCTAGCTTTATCAAGGTGTCTCTGTACAGAATTTTGATTGTGCTTCCTCCATCAACGAGCACTCGGGAGAACTTGCATGAAAATCTTGGCCCTGCGAATAGAGCATCAACCACAAGCGGATAATTTCCTGGATTCGGCAAGATGGTCGGGTGATCTGCTCTGTCCCAGGATATGGGGCATTCGGACCAATGCATGAACTGAGGAATCGGCGGCATGGTGGCGTTGACTTCCTGAGCTCGTGCTCTCCGACTGCCCTTGTCGGTGGATTCGCTGGTAAAAATCATGTAAGCGGCGTCTTGCCGCGGGAACTGGTTCTGCTTCTGAGGCGGTCCTCTGTTCTGGGGTGGTGGTGGGGGTGGAGGCGGTAAAGCTTCTCCCTTTGCAATCCTTCTCACAAAATCACACTGCCGAGTTGTGTGCGCAGACGGCCTGCCAGGAGTGCTGTGCAATTTGCACGGTGCATCCAGCATATCATCAAATGTGTACTTGGGCTTCATCTGCCCCGGGGGCCTCACATTGGGTCTCATCTTTCGACTGCCTCCTGCAGCCCCTGGATCTTCTTCATTCTGGACAGCGGCCACCTTCCGACTGCCGTACTGAGTGTCTGGATGCTCATCCTTGCGCTTGCCGTTGTTCTGCTGGTTGTTGTTGTTGTTGCGGTTGTTCTCTCTTCTTTCCTTCCGACTGAGGCCTTGGTTCCCTGCGTCCGACTGCGGAGCCCCTGGTGACTGGATTACACCTCCAACTCCGGGCTGGATAGGGCGCATTGCAGAATCGGACATAGCGAACGCATTTGCCACCTTCATGAGCTCGGCGAGCGACGTGAAGTCCTTGCGGAGCAACTTGTGCTTTAACATTGAATCGGCCAGGCATCCATCCGTGAAGTACTGAATGGCCTGGATCTCATGGACTCCTTCACATGAGTTCTTCAACTTGATCCACCGAGATAAGTAATCTCGGAGGGGTTCATCCTTGCCTTGCACACAAAGAGCCAACTGCCGCGGGAGGTTGGGCCGCTCATACGTGCTCGTGAAGTTGTGAATGAATGCACCTGTGAAATCTTCCCAGCAATTCACACTATCCTTGGGCAGACTGTTCAACCATGTCCGAGCTTAACCCTGCAGCATCAAAGGTGCATAGCGGACTGCCACGCGCCGATTGCCTCCTGCAATTCGAACTGCAGTCAGGTAATCGGACAACCAATCTTATGGTTTCACAGAACCATTTTACTTGGGTGTGTCTCTCGGCAGCGTGAAGCCTTTGGGGAACTTCTCGGTCCGAATGCGATGACCGAAACACGACGGGCCAGCTTCTCCTTCTTCATCCTCTTGAGCTTCCTTCTCCAGGAGCTCAATGCGATGCCTTGCGTCATTCTGACCGATCTGGCGAGGGCCAAGTCGGGCGCTGATTGCTGGCCTTGGTGCCGACTGCTGAGGCATGTCATTGCGCCTGCTGTTAACAGCTGGCTCTTCAACTCTTCTGCTTGTCGCTGGGGGTGACCGATTTCTCCTGACCCTACTCTCATGCCGAGATGGGGCCGGCTGCTGCCTGTTCTGACGCGATGCATTCGGTCTCTGGCTAGCTTCCGGATTCGGCCTGCCAGTTCCTCTTGACGCCCCAGGTCCTGCATTCTGATTCTCCATTGCCACTAGCCTCTGCTCCTTTGCGGCTGCCAGCAGCTCGCGCATTCGACGCGAATGCTCTCGCCGCTCATCTCCCTCTAGGTCTTCTAACTCGATTTCTATATGCTCGGACGCTCTCAGGTTCTTGTCCGGCGTGCTGTATATCGGCCTCTGGATGAAAGCCGATTGCGTCGGCTGCTCCGGCTGTGCCGGCCTCCTCGGCCGCTCCGGTTGCTCGGCTCCCGACAGCTGCTGATGGACTGCTCGACCTCGGCTTCTCAAATCTTCTAAGACCGCGGGCTCAATTGGCCGACGCGGTCCGGCATGCGCCGCGTTGTACTCCCTTGTGATGGCTCCCAGCCTACGCTCTTCTGCCAGCACTTGCTCGGCCCTGCGAGCGAGGGCGAGCCGTGCTGCCTCCAGCTCACTGTGCACTTGATCAGGATCCCCATTCCTGTTCACGGGTGTGTACAACACGTCCCGCAGTGCGCTGGTGCAGACTCGCTCCGCGGCATCAGCTGCCTCCTTGGCTCTCCTAGCCGCACTCGCTGCGCCGCGATTGCTTGACAAAGGCGCCCCCGCCATCATGACGGTTGCATGCACACGGCCATCCTCTCCGCCAGGCGCTGCCGTGCAGCCACCGGTCCCGTACCGCGCCGAGTAGTCCACCACATAGTCGATTTCCCCACGCCTAAGAATCAGGCCAGAGGCGTGGCTACCGCCCGACGCAGAGGAAAATCCCGTCCGGATCTTTACTCCAGTCGACACCTCGGTCTGCCCCACGGTGGGCGCCAACTGTCATCGATATGTGACGGCAGATGCCATGGGGATGGCTAAAGTGAGGGGAAGACGCGAGGAAGAAGATGTCGATGGTGCTGGAATCGGGTCAGGCACAAACACGGTGACGGGCACCACGGTGTACCCAGGTTCGGGGCTCTCCGGAGAGATAACACCCCTACTCCTGCTTGTCTCTTATATATCAATGGAACTGAGCTACAATAAATGCTTCTCTATCTACTCAGGGGAAGGTGAGCGCCGCCGTGAGCAAGGCTCTCTCCTGCTTCCCTGAGGAGTAACTACTAGCAGTGAATGAACTGAGTGAGTTGTGAGTAATGGTGCGAATGTGTGGATCGTCCCCCACGCAGGAGGGGTACCCCGGGCTCTTATAGCGTGAGCCCGGGGTAAATCGGTAACTTCACTGCCGATTGGGCCCAACTTTCATCCTCTAATCGGCTGAGCCCCACCGACTGCTCCTCTCCGGGTGATCCGGACCCGACGAGCGGCGGCCCATGCTGTAGACTCGTAGGGCATGATGGTGAACAGTGGAGCTAGGAGGTGCGGTCTTGTCGTTCTGTCCGCGGAATTGACGGAGAGGTCGACACCGCATCTCTGCCAGATCTTCGATGTGACTTGTCTTCTCTGCCACCCCGATCTCTCGGGATTGCGCATTTATGACCTCGTACTTGTACCATCGACTGATCTCGGGTTCAACTTCTCCAGGGGTAGTAGGTTGCACCGATTGCGCCTGGGCCAACTGGTGGCCCTCGGCAGGGTCGATTGCTTTGGGCAATCGTCCGTGTCGATGCCCATCTTGGCCCAGCTGCGGGCCAATCGGATGATCGTCTTGGTGATGAAAAGTGTGGGCCGATTGCGCCTGGGCCGACTGCTGGCATTCGGTACGACTGATTGCCTTGGAGCAATCGGCCGTACGCTTGCCCAGCTCGGCCCAGCTGCAGCCCAACCGGTCCCTCCATGTCTTGAAAGGTTGCTTTCTCTTGGGTGAGCCTACCCGGGTACCAATCCCTCGACAGAAACATCAGAATAACACATAGGGGCTTCGAAATTACAAAGAGGACCCTAAAAGAATGCGAAAAATGTGATCCAGTCCTCCATCTCTACTGCCTCGCCGGATCAGCCCGCTGCAACCAGCACCAGCACCACCGGGGAACTTGCCACTTGGGGTGAGGGCGCCGAAGACTGTCATAGTCTGGGTGCTTGAGATCTTGCAAATCGGCACATCAGCCAGGAGGTTGAATCGACACCGGCCTGGAGCCGCTTGTGTCCATGGGAGCCGCCATTCGGCCAGTAGAAACGACAGCGCCGCGAGTCGTAGTCGCCTAAGAGTCGCCGCCGGGATTGAGCTCAAGGGAATAAACGCACCATCGGATCGAAGACCAGTAGATCCACCAGGATGCGCCCGTCATCCACATCGCCCTCCATCACCAAGATGGAACGGGAAGGGGGCAGCAGCCGCGGATCCAGAGTGGATCTTCCAGTCGGGGGAGGGATAGGCGAGCTTATTGCAGAAGGAGCTCAAGGATGCGAGGATCTCCGCCGCCATCCACCATGGACACCATCAAGGAGACCGCCATGACCTCATCCCATCGCCGCTCGCCGGCGACCGGAGGAAGCTCAACACGAATGTTAAAAACCTAGCTACACGCGAGCATACCCACCGCCCTACTCCACTCCCACTGGCACCATCGGCAGGAGGGAGGCAGCCGCCAACGGGGACGTCAGTCAATAGGAGGTGGGTTGGGAGGGGAGAGATCTATCCGAGGGGGGGCAGCAGCTGCTAAGTTAGTGGCTTTTTGATGAATTAATATAATAATATTTAGCTCTAAAGGGGATAAAAGCTCAAAAAGACATATTTAGGATCTTTTGTGGCTTATTGGCCAAAATAAAAAAGCTGCAAAGCAAAAGAAAAAGCCCAAACAAACAAGTCCTAAAGCTTCTTCTTTGCGAGAAGGCCCGACGATAACACTGAAGCAAATTCAATTACGAAAACTCGCAACACTCCATGCACAGAGTTAGGCATAGTTGTAGACTAGGTTAAAAGACTATAGCTAATACAATTTTATGAAAATTGTTCGATTTATACGAAATATATCTGATTTATATAAATTATAATTGAATTTTAATAAAAAATAATTAAGTATGAGAATTTGGGTGATTTTTGTTAAACTGTGGGTGAACATTTATGATAAAAAAATAGAATCAATCCACGGATGAATATCGTATTCGTTGGATTAATGTAGTAAACCTATAAAAATAATACGGAGTACAACTTTTTTAAAGGTCCTCCCGGCGAGAACCAGCCGGCCGTGTAGTTCACTTGGCCCCTCGGCTTTTTTATAGGAACACCGTACAACTCAAACGAGTATATAGCATAAAACTATCATTTTCGGGCCTAGGTCACAAAAAAACTACCGCTTTTGCTGATGTTCCAAAAAACTACCACTTTTTTGGTGGGCTGTTTCAAAAAAGACTAGTCGCCCAACGGTTAAGATTTAAGTGTAATTATGACAAGGCTGGCCCACCCGTCAGAAATAGAGTCAACACATACTTTACATTTAAGTCCTTGCATGAAAATTAAAAAAGCTATTAGGTTCCTCCCATTTAAAAAATATTTTTTTCCAGAAAAATATTTTTCAACAAAAAAATTTCCCGCCAAAAAAGTACTTTTTTGGTGCAAAATAAAAAAAATTGGAGGAAAAAACGGCTGATTTTTCCCATAGGAAAAATATTTTTTCGACCCAAAATGTTAATTTTTCAACTAAATTTATTCGGTCCAAATACTATTTTTCCCAAAAAAAAATCGGCCCACAAACAACTTAAAAATATTGTTTGGCCGAAAATAAATTAGGAAAAAATATATATTTGGGATAAGTTGGATATTTTTTGTACCGTAATTAATTTTTTCGGGCAAAAATAGTTTTTGGATAAAAAATTTATTTATTCAGGAAAATATTTTCGTCCCACAAAATCCTAAATTTTTCCCAAAAAATAAATTTTTTATCCAAATATTTTCCCCTGTTGAAAATATTTTTCGACCAAAAAATAGTTTTTTTCCCGCCAAAACAAATTACTTTTTTGGTGCAAAATAATTTTTTTGGAAGGAAAAACGGATTTTTTGCTGGAAAATGATTTTACCCGTAGTTACCACCTCATGTTCGAGAGAGCATATCACGGAAGCCTTGGAGTTGTACTCCAACTGGGATCGACACACCAAATTATTTTAGACTTATAAATAGTAGTTTTGGCAAGCTGGTTCATCGCCGCAAGCAAACAACGATGGGCTCCGAAATAATCCACGATCCTAGCGACGAGGAGGATAGGATCAGCAGCCTCCCCGAGCACCTCCTTCACCACATCCTTAGATCCGTGCCCACGCCGGATGCCGTCCGCACGAGCGTCCTCTCGTCGCGGTGGCAGCGCGTCTGGATCGGCGTCCAGACCTTGGCGTTCGACGACATGCGATCGACGGCAGGGTTCGCCGACTCGGTGGACAAGGTTCTCGCGCATGAGAACCAGGGCACGACGGACATGCTCGAGATATCCGTGAGGCATCCTCGGCACATCGCCCGTGCCAACGGGTGGCTTCAGCAGGCTGCCGAGCGTGTCCGTGAGAAGATCAGGATCATCTTCCCCCAGCACGACGATGGTGACCCGATCAAGATGGACCTGCCGCGCCGCGGAAGGACCGCCGCCATGACGATCCGATCCAACGTAGTTGGCGTCGCTACCGTCGTAATCCCGCTGGCCGTGGCCGTGCCTAGCTGGTTGACCCAGCTAGAGCTGAGGCGCCTCCGGGTTGATGGAAGCAGCCTGTCCAACTTTGTGTCCTCGTGCTGCCCCCATCTGAAGAAGCTTCTTGTGCACACATTCGGCGACATGGACGTCCTTAAGCTCCACAACGACGTCCTGGAGGACCTTGACCTGGACTTCTACTTCGGCGGCGTCCGGCGGCTCGAGGTGTCGTCTCGCAACCTCCGCCGTCTCAGGATCATCCAAATCTTCTCGCCGGAGGTTAGGGCCTACGAAGTGTACGACGGAAGCAAGGTGGCCAGCTTCTGCACTCCCCGACTAGAGGACCTCTGTTTGACTTGCAGCGAAAAGATTATTCATCCGAGCAGGATCGAGTTCGTCCACAGTCTATCCACTGTTCGCCGGCTTGACGTCGGGTTCGCCACCCACGCTGTGGTGGATTCATATGAAGTATTTGAAAAAATCCCGAAAAAATCCCAAAAATCAGACGTTCCAGAAGACTTCCGGAGCCGAAAGACACCTAGGGGGGCCCACCCCTGGCATCGGCGGCCAAAGGGCATGACCACCCCCTGGCTGCGCCCTAGGGGCGCTTGGACCAGTGGGGCCACCCCCAAGCCCCCTCCCTTTGGCTCTTATTTTTACTCCCAATGAGAAAACCCTGAAATGGACGCCATATTCCAGTTTTCCGTTGCGAAGCCGTCGTCACCTCTGTTCTTCCTCGGGAGAGCTAATCTGGAGGTTTTTTTGTCCTCCGGTGAGGGGAAATTGCTAATATGCCCAAATCCCCGGCAGAATAGTTTGCAACTCTCCTATCTTGAAGCTTGGAATCCCCGGCAACAACGCTAGAAATTAGCTTGATGTGTGCGGATTACACATCCTAGTTGGTTACCCCAAGTGAAAGGTTATGATGCAGATAGTATTAATTTTCCCTCGCACGTGAGAGTGTAAGGTTATCGAATCCAGGAGGATTACGGAGACGACAAGGTGGCTAGTTACTTCCCTGGCACTTAGAAATTACTTGACCTGGACCTGCACTTCACACGTACACAACTAACTTTGTTACCAACGAGTAAGAAAGGATTGTCAATCCCTCCCGCCTTGTTGTTTACAAAGATTAAAACGCAAAAAATAATAAAAGTGCAATTGAAAGGAAAAGGAAAGTAGTAAATAGTAGCGGTGTAAACTTATGATGAGAATATGGACTGAGGCGTCATGTCGCTCACTACTGATTTCTCTCCCCAAAAGTTAGTAAAAAGCTATACTGGATCAAAAAATTACAGCTAAGAAATTGATAGAATTATAAACGCACCACAATGCTAATTATGCTAGTAGAGAGTGCAACGTTCAATTTTATGGGCATCACACCAAGTCAAGTATATCGTTTATTCATCAACATCTACTTACTAATCATCCACCTTGAGATATTTATCCAGAACATCTCGGTGGTATTAAGTTGCGAGCCACAGTTATATGTTGCAAACTCAAAGCAACGGACAACTGCATTAACACACTTTATGCGTAATGTAAGAAATCCTTGTGACACACAGTCACAAGCACCACTATTGTACCCCTAATGGCAACATCACATTCCCTAGTCTCATGTTTCTGTCATTCAAGCCGGACATCAGGAGGCATGAACCCATTATCTAGCATACCACTCCCCCTTGGAGGTTACAACCTATTACTTGGCCAAAGCAATAAATTATAATAGAGAACATGCATGACTACTCAAGTACACAATATAAAAGAGATCAACATATATTACTTCCACAATCTAAACATAATCTCATAATCAATCGGATTCTAGCAAACACAACATAGAAACTATAACAAATATGTCTTGATCATGATAGGAAGTGTAACAGCCCAGATTTTCACAAAAATTAATTTTTTTTTTGTTTTCGGTGTGAATTGTTTGATTGTCTGATTTGTTTGCGGTGTTTGCATCCCCGATTTATCGATCGGTGATTATTTTCCCCCCTCTTATCTCGTACCGGACGGAGACCAACCCTTGCCACCCTGACACTCGACCTTTGCGACACCGGGTTTCACCCGATCACCGTCGCGAAAACCGCACGACACCAGCCGCAGCCAACAGAATGGAAACCCCGTTTAATAATTAAACGGGTTATTTTTATAGCAAGCCGGAAAATGTTCACGAAACCGTTCTATCGCGAGGTGAACGCCACCGGCACGACGCGCTGATCGCGCAGTTTGAAGTTTTACCCGAATCGGAGGTCTTGCGGACCCCCGGCGGTCAGAAACGTAAACACCGCGCGCGCGAGAGAAAAACCGGGGATGTTTTTGCAAACTGCCAGCCACCTGGGCTATATAAAGACCACCACACTCCCACCCCTTTCTAGGGTTTCCTTAGCCTAAAAATTGCAGACACCCCCTCCAAATTCCCAGATTTGCTCCAATTTGCCCCCAAATCCGAAAAACCTAGCCCATGAACCTCCCAGAGCCGTCGGGTCTGGGATCCGACGCTCCAGGAGCCGCCACGTCGCCCCTGGAGGTCTCCTCCCACCTCCCAGCCGTTCGGGCTGCTGCCGGGCCCAATCGGGCCGAGAAGCCGCCGTCGCTCGCGCTGCCTCCCGTGGTCGTCAAGCCGTCCGCCGCCGGCTGCCGCTGCAGCTCCGGTGAGCGCCTCCACGCGTACGCCGCCCTTCCTTCTTACCTCCTCACCTCAGGTTCCCTCTCCTCTCTCGCAGGTCCCGCGCCGCCGTCGTCTGAGCGCCGCCGCGCCATGGATGCTCGGGGCCGAGCTCTCCATGGCCCCCGACCTCGCCGCCGACCGGAGTCCGGCCGGATCCGGGACCCCGCGTCGCCGCTGCACCTTCCTCAGGCCTCCCTTCGCCTCCACGCCTCGCCGGAGGCCGCCCCTCGTCACTGGCCGGTGGCCGCCGCCCGCCGTTGCCTCGATCCAGGACGAGATCGAGCCGGCGCGACCATGCCACGGCCGCGTGGGCCGGCCCACCTCCTCGTGGCCCACCTCCCAACAGAGGCCTGCCCAGCCTCGAGTCCAGCCGACCTGATGGGCCGAGGCCCATGGTGGGTCTCCCCTTTTTTTCCTTTATCTAATTTCTGCTAAGTCCTAAATAAATATGCCGTTGTTTCAGTTTTGCGAGTAGAATTGCGAGTGAACCGTAGCTCGGATCGCGTTGCGCCCAAAAGGAAAATTGTTTAGAATTGTGTGTACTTCAGTTCATCTTTTGTGAGCATTTTGATTTGAGGTTATCTTAATGTTGATAATCACTGTTGAAGTGGGCATCAGACTGTTAACTGCTGTTAATCTCTGGAAATTGCTGCTGTTATTATTTTATTGCAAGTTTGCATGATGATTGTGACACATCCATGAGGCCTATTGCATTGATTCTTTTTGCGTACTATTAAGCATCATGTCTACCTCCATTATATGTATTGCATTTTCATGATATGCTTGCTGGTCATCTAGTTATTGAGCTCCAAAGTTGCTATGCTGATGTTTTTGACTGCCACCTATTTTTTTTCTCTAAGTCTGTATCGTCCCGATGCCATGTTGTTTGCTTAATATCTCTTGATCTATGATGCCTATGATCTTGATTCTTGTTTGTACCTGATCACCATCATGTCTAGTTCATGCTCATATATTTCTATATCACGTTGCTGTATTTTTGCATATAGTTATACCCTTGTTTATACAGCATAAAAATAACAGTTTCTGCCCTGTTTTGCTGATTTTCGCTAAGTCCTAGACCAGTAATGTTTTATTGCATTTTGCATGGGATATAACTAGTTGTTCATGATGCCTTTTTGCATGATTCCTTTTCCCATGCCTTCCTTGTCATGTCTACTTTAATTGCATATCATTTGTGAGCATGTTTGCATTCATTACTCTGTTTATGCATTGCTCTAAAGTGTGCTTCCTGATGTTGGCAGATTGTGTTCCAAACTTGTTTTGCTTGTATCTTTTTAACCATAACTCCGGTTGGGGTGTTCTATATATGTAACTTGATTAGTTTTTCGTGTACTTTGTGTTTACGCTATTGTTTGATGCTACGATGTTACCCTGTTACTCCTTGGTTTGGGCTATCACATTATTAATATATTGTTATGGATGATATGATTATTATAAATGTTGACTATATTCGACGAAGGATGGAAGGCCTAGGCTATCCCGCCCCGACGCTTTGTTCCATTCGAGTCACCTAGGATCCGAGTTCCGAGTATTGGTTCTAAGACTGAGCGTGCCTAACCGCGTGTGGGATTTTATGGGGTCCCCTTTTCTTACCTACCTAGCTTCAAACATTTCTAGTGGTGGCCCGAGCTGATTTTAATTTTTGCAAACATGTGTGTGCTTGGCTGGTACCCCAGCAGTTTTTGAAACAACCCGGGCCAGCGGAGACATGGTTTCTCTTGTTGGTCCACCCCAGGGAGCTAGGGGGTTGTCCACATCTGTTTGGGAAACTAACCCGACCTCATCCAGACGGTAGAGGACGATTCGAAAGCGCGACCGGCTTTTGAGTTGGATGTCGACTCACGGGGGCCACCCAGATTTGTTCGTTGTTAGCTAGAGGGACCTGTCGTTCCGGATCTCTTGGGACTAAATCATAAAATGGCTGTCTCTGATGGGTAGAAACTGAGAGAGATGGGCGTGCATGCGGAGCCTCGTAATGGGCAGTTGGTACACCCCTGCAGGGTTAAATCTTTTCAAGAAGCCGTGTCCACGGTTATGGACGACTTGAGACATACTCCTTGTTCATAGACAACAACAACTGAGATAATCTTAATAAACTTGATCAACGTGTGTGTGCCTTGACTGCTTCTTCTTCGTCGGGATGCGAAGAGGAGGACAAGGATAGGATAGGTGTTATGTTTGCGTAAGTAGTTGATAGCAAGACTTGTTGGAGGCGATTCCTCATCGAATGCTTGGCTTCTTATCTTACTCTCTAGATCGTTAGCCACTTCATAAATGCTAGTGCGCCAGCAAACTCACCGGGGGCCACTCCTGGTGAGTTTGCTGGCGCAGATCGAGAGAGCGGCCGGCTCCTGAGCTGGATGTCGACTCACCGGGGGCCACCCGGATTTGTTCGTTGTTAGTTAGAGGGACCTGTCGTTTCGGATCTCTTGGAACTAAATCATAAAATGGTTGCCTGTGATGGGTAGCAACTGAGAGTGATGGACATGCGTGCAGAGCCTCGTAATGGGCAGTTGGTACACCCCTGCAGGGTTAAATCTTTTCAAGAAGTCGTGTCCACGGTTATGGACGACTTGAGACCTACTCCTTGTTCATAGACAACAACAACTGAGATAATCTTAATACAATTTGATCAACGTGTGTGTGTGCCTTGATTGCTTCTTCTTCGTCGGGATGCGAAGAGGAGGACAAGGATAGGATAGGTGTTATGTTTGCGTAGTAGGTGGATAGCAAGACTTGTTGGAGGCGATTCCTCATCGAATGCTTGGCTTCTTCTCTTACTCTCTAGATCGTTAGCCACCTCATACATGCTAGTGCGGCAGCAACCTCACCACTTACCCCATCCTTACCGTAAATTACTAGTTTTCCTAGAATGACGAGTGATGAAGTCCTTGCTGGGTCAGTTGACCACTACAGTTGGATGCTGAGTACTTCTGTACTCATGATACTACCCCCAAACTCTTTTCAGGGTTCTTGATCGACAACAGGTATGGTGATCGACGTTTCACGTGGAGACTCGACGACGACTAGTTAGGCGCACTAGTACAAAACAGGCCTTTGGATATGAGCAAAGGCCACGGCCCGAACACGAACCGGTTCTACTGGCCGAATTGCACCGGTTCGTGAGGCCGGGCTTTAGAACCGGTTCGTGTGATGGGCCCGAGGCCAACGGCAACCTGCCACCACACCTGTAGAACCGGTTTGTAGTACAAACCGGTGCTAAAGGTGTGGCGGCAGATTGCTGTTGGGCTGGGGGGGGGCCGCTAGAACCTTTAGCACCGGTTGTTGCTACCAGCCGGTTCTAGTGTCCCACCTTTAGAACCAGCTGGTGCTACCAACCGGTGCTAAAGATATAGCTATATATACTTCTTCTTCTTCAACATGAGCCGGACAAGCTCTTTCTCTGTTTTTGAAGCTCACTTCTCTCTTTGCTCGAGTTCATCCTCCATTTTGGCCAACATTTGTGAAGATTTGAAGAAAACCTTCTACATCCAAGTGTTCAAAAAAGGTTAGCAGCTTTTTCCTCTCTCAGTTTTGCTAGATTAGCTTGTGCTATGCTCTATATGTGTAGATTTGTGGACTTTAGTTTGGGAGCTAGCTATATAGTGATATGTGGAGTTTATTTGATTTATATGCACTTTGAGCTCAAGTTAATTAGTATGCATATTTGTAGTGATTGCTTAGTGCCTTCCCGCACACGGACGTATAGTTACCACCGTCGATCGCCCCCATCGTCCCTCTTCACCGGCACCACCTTAGTGAGCCTCTATATATGTGTTTCTTATTTTTTTATATAAGAAATTTTATTTGTATGATTTAGATAGATACTTGTCTAATTTTCTTACTTGCATGATTCTTTGTTATACATAGTGCGATGGTTATGGTATCCGCGCATGTCGGCCCTCGTCCTGTCTATGATTCGGATGTGGTATATATATATTATCTTTTATAACTATTAATTTGTTCCATTTTTCGTGTTTGACAATGATGAACAATTAAGTTGACATAGATATTTTTATCTAGGAGGTATGTGAACCGGAGATTGAAACTGGTGTAAGGCCCGATATGCGGTACTGTTCCAGATCTAGATGTTTCCATCCAGATCCGGGGACGAAGCACATATCGGTCCCACCGCGACATATGACAAAGCCATATGCCCCGGATTTCCAACATGATATCACAACATTACAGATACAGGATACAACATCTCATACAATCGGCATACAACTGCCTTAATACAATATAACAACGGAAGATACATGTCTGAGTACAGACTACAAGCAAATGCCTAGTGGCAAAGAGAAAAACATCGATCCCATAACCACACGGGTCCAGGCCCTCCGCCGGGATCCGCCTAACTAGTCGTCGTCGAGTCTCCACGTGAAACGTCGATCACCATACCTGTTGTCGATCAGAACCCTGAAAAGAGTTTGGGGGTAGTATCATGAGTACAGAGGTACTCAACATCCAACTGTAGTGGTCATCTGACCCAGCAAGGACTTCATCACTCGTCATTCTAGGACAACTAGTAGTTTACGGTAAGGAAGGGGTAAGTGGTGAGGTTGCTGCCGCACTAGCATGTATGAGGTGGCTAACGATCTAGAGAGTAAGAGAAGAAGCCAAGCATTCGATGAGGAATCGCCTCCAACAAGTCTTGCTATCCACCTACTACGCAAACATAACACCTATCCTATCCTTGTCCTCCTCTTCGCATCCCGACGAAGAAGAAGCAATCAAGGCACACACACACGTTGATCAAATTGTATTAAGATTATCTCAGTTGTTGTTGTCTATGAACAAGGAGTAGGTCTCAAGTCGTCCATAACCGTGGACACGACTTCTTGAAAAGATTTAACCCTGCAGGGGTGTACCAACTGCCCATTACGAGGCTCTGCACGCATGTCCATCACTCTCAGTTGCTACCCATCACAGGCAACCATTTTATGATTTAGTTCCAAGAGATCCGAAACGACAGGTCCCTCTAACTAACAACGAACAAATCCGGGTGGCCCCCGGTGAGTCGACATCCAGCTCAGGAGCCGGCCGCTCTCTCGATCTGGTCTCTGCCGTCTGTCTCGGGTTTGGATAGCCGGTTAATCACACATGGGAAACCGGGTCCTCAGCCGAACAAGGTGGGCCAGCAAGGGAACTATGTCCTCACTGGTCCGGGTTATTTTAAAGGATGTCTGCCAGGAGCTACCCGACAGGCATATATGCATGGTTTTCAAATGGTAAATCAGCTTGGGCCACCACTAGAAATGTTTGAAGCTAGGTAGGTAAGAGAAGGGGACCCCATAAAATCCCACACGCGGTTAGGCACGCTCAGTCTTAAAACCAATACCCGGAACTCGGGTCCTAGGTGACTCAAATGGAACAAAGCGTCGGGGCAGGATAGCCTAGACCTTCCATCCTTCGTCGAATATAGTCAACATTATAATAATCATATCATCAACAATAATAATAATCAGGTGATATCCCAACCCAAAGAGTAACAGGGTAACATCGTAGCATCCTAAGCATGCATACTAAGCAGGGGCTGAGCAACGAGCAATAGTAACATAGCAGTACAAGGTTTTCTGGGAAGGGACATGGCTGTATCGGTTTGAAAGAGGCTGTAAACATGTGGTAGGATCAAACATCGAACCTAACCTATACTAGCATGCAAACCGCTGGTTGAAATAGAATGGATCATAAGTAATGTATAGTCCTTGCCTGTTGATAAGTCGGGTTCCGAAGGTGTAGTTGATCGCACGCTCGCGTCGTCTCCAAGAGGTACCCGCGGAAGCACACAAGAGGGTACACACTGGAAAGCAATCAACGATGCACCACTATTACTACGGAGCAAACACGAGAAAGCATCAACAAGAAGTAACACGAGACATCGCACCTACCGTCGAGAGCGGTTGTTAACGATTTAAGTGGGGTACTCGTCACACACGACGATAACGCACGTTTACGGTGGTTCAAGTTGTTTAGCTACAGGTGACCAAACAACGGTTATTAACATGGTAACTCAAGCAAGCATGGCATAGCACACAAACATTGCAAGAGGTGAAGCATAAATAAACTACCTAAGCTAGTTAATTTAAGTGGGGTGAAATCCTAGACATGCAAACTATTGCGGACCCCACGATAAAAATGGAATTTGGTACTGTTTTGCCCTAAACAATATTTTATATTTGTTATTAGCAAGCAACAGCAGCAAAAACACAACCTACATGCAATTCTAGTCAAGTTACATATAAAGAACATTTTAATCCGAGCAACGGATAAAAAGTTATAGCAGTTATAGTTTACAGTGGCAGACAGTTGTAATTAGCAGTCCAACAGCATGTAAACAAAGTCAAACGTGGCAAAGGAGCACAAATTAGTAAACTAGACCCAAATCTAAGCAAGTTTCATATTTAAATCATCGCAATCGGAGCTACGGTTAAAAAGATACAAGCAAAACAAGTTACACACACATGCTGTATAAACAGGGGTAAATCTATATGCAAAACTGCAGCAAGATGACATAGCAATAAATAGGATGAAAGTAGACATGATGCTTAACAAAATGCAATTGGAATCACTCAATTCCGATAAACGGTCACGACACACTCGTCGACCGAAGTTGCAACAAAATAACAGTTTCAGCAACAGCAGCACAATAACATCAGGATAACTACTTTGGAGCAAGATATAAACATGATGCAGCAAGCAAATATGGCATGTGAATGCATGAAACTGAAGTAGAAACATTGCTTAACGCAACGCAACAGGAATCCATGCAATAGGCCTCATGGATTTGTTACAATCATCATGCAAAGTTGCAACAAAATAATAACAGCAACATCTAACAGGAAAAGTAGCAGTTTAACGGCCTGATGACCACTTTAGCACACAATTACACAATCAAGATGAGCTCAAACGGAAAAACTTTCTACATACGAAAGCTAGAGCACGCAAAACTGAGAAACTTTCGTTTTGGGGGCAACGTCATCGGAGCTACGGATTAATAGCTATTCGCAGCACAAAAATGAATCAGCACAATAATTCTCAGGACTTAGCAGATTTAGCAACAGGGAAAAAAAATAACAGAGAAAAATAAAAAAAAGGGTGGCCTCACCCAAACGGGCCAAGCCCATCTGGTCGGCTGGATCTGGCCTGGCAGTGGGCTGGCAGCCTGGTGCTGTGCCGTGGCCCATGTGCGGTTGGAGGGGAGGCAGCCGGCTGGCTGCTCGTCCCGAGCCATGGAGGGGCGCGGCGGCGGGTGGCTTGCCGGCCGGGCACCGGCGGCGGGCGGCGCGGCTGGAGAGGACCTGGCGCGGCGGCGGCGGCCGGATCCCGCCGGATCCGTGTGGGGCCGTGGCCAGGCGGCGACGGGCTGCTCCGGGGCGCGCGGAGCTCGGGCGGCCTCTGGCCATGGTGCTGCCGGCGTGCTTCACAGGGGAGAGGAGAGGTTAGGAGAGGAAAGAGGGAGGGAGAAAGAGAAGGGGAAGGAGAGGGCTCAGCTGGGAGGAGGGGGTGCGACGGCCGGGCTGGACGCCGGCGGCGGCTGGCCGGAGGCTGGAGCTCCGCGGCGGCTGCAGCGGGAGGAGACGGCCGAGGTCGGCCCGGATCGGGCCCGGCGGCGGCTGGAGGCGGGCCCGCGCGGCCCGGGGCGTGGATGTGCTGCGGGGGAGGCTTGGGGAGCCACGTGGCACCATCTGGGGCGTCCAGCTTCAGATCCGACGGCCCAAAGCACTTCAGATCTAGGGTTTTGGGGCTGTGAGGGGCCTTGGGGCAAAAACTGGTATTTTGGAGGGGGGTGGCTGCGAAAATTGCTTAGGGAAACCCTAATTTCCAAGGGGGGAGGTGAGGGGTCATTATATAGGGCAGGCTAGGTGGCAGGATGACGATAATACCCTCGGTGACCTCCGGTACCCCTCTCGCGCGTCCGGCGATCGCGGTCGTGACCGCCGGAGGTGCATACGGACTCCGATTCCGACGAAACTTCGACCTACGCGCTCAGCGCGTCGAGCCCGTCGATCGTACCTCACTGCAGTGACATTCTGACAACATTTTTCGGTGCCCCATAAAATAATCCGTTTATTAAATAAACGGGGTTTTCGTTCCGGTGGCGATGGTTGGTCCTGTGCCGGTAGCGACGGTGATCGGGTGAAACCCCGGTGTTGCAAGGTCGTGTGCCGAGGTGGAAAAGGGGTGGGTCACGCATCCGATACGAGAATAAGGGGGAGAAATATTCACCGATTATTATTTCGGTGAAGCAAACACTACAAACAACTGAGACAATCAAACAATTCACACCGAAAACAAAATTTTTAATTTTTGTGAAAACTGGGCTGTTACAACTGGCCCTCTGGTTGAGCGGTTAAATTTAGTTGAAAAAGAAAACGAGTATTTGAAAGAAAAATTGAAAAATGTTGAAGAAGAGAAGATGATATTGGAGTTGTATGTTGCCGATCTCGTCGGCGATCACAAGAACAAGATGGATGTAATGCGCATGAAGATTAGGAAAATTAGAAAATATGCCCTTACTAAAGAGGCTTGGTATCATTATGCTGTTGGAGCAATTGGTACCTTTGTTGTGATATTGATCGCATTTATTATTGCATTTAAATGCTTTAGGTAGATAGTTTTATGTTGTTTTTATGATAATAAGTATGTGTATGAACTTTATGTATGATCAACTTTATGTATGAACAACCTTTATGCATGTATGATGAATTTTAATTATATGAATTACTTGTATTAATTTATCTTTTCGATGTTGTGCCATTATGAAGATGAGTCGACAATGGATGTACGACGAAGACCGACGCTCTGGCGAGTTCATTAATGGCTTGCATAGTTTTCTGCAAGTGGCTGAGGCTAACAAGCGGGATTGTTTTATGTGTTGTCCATGTGGTGTCTGCAAGAATAATAAGAGCTACTCTGACTCAAAAGATATTCACCTCCATTTGTTTAAGCATGGTTTCATGTCCGGCTATAACTGCTGGACCAAGCACGGAGAAAGAGGGGTTCTGATGGAAGAGAATGAAGAAGATGATGATGATGACAGGTATCCTGGGTTCCAGCTGCCTGAATACAGTGGTACAATGGGGGAACAAAATGAAGAACAAGAGAAAGAACAAGAAGGTGAAGAAAAGGCATCACATGAGCCCGATGATGAGCATTGCCGTGTCATTGTTGATGCACAGAGAGGATGCAAAAGCGAAAGGGAGAAGTTGAAGTTCAATCGCATGTTAGAGGATCACAAAAAAGGATTGTACCCAAATTGCAAAGAGGGAAACACAAAGCTCGGTGCCGCACTGGAATTGTTGCAATGGAAGGCAGAGTATGGTATACCTAACAAGGGATTTGGGAAGGTGATGAAAATATTTAAGAAGAGGCTTCCAAAGGATAACGAATTGCCTGACAACACTTACGAAGCAAAGAAGCTTGTCTGCCCTCTAGGACTAGAGGTGCAGAAGATACATGCATGCCCTAATGACTGCATCCTCTACCGTGGTGAGTACGAGAATTTGAATGAATGCCCGGTATGCGGTGCATTGCACTATAGAATCAGACGAGATGACCCTGGTGATGTTGAGGGCGAGCGCCCCAGGAAGAGGGTTTCTGCCAAGGTGATGTGGTATGCTCCTATAATACCACGATTGAAACGACTGTTCAGAAACAAAGAGCATGCCAAGTTGTTGCGATGGCACAACGAAGACCGTCAGAAAGACGTGAATTTGAGACACCCCGCTGATGGGTCACAATGGAGAAAAATTGAGAGAATGGAAGAAAAGGAAAATGGCAAGTTTACAAAGGACCCCAGGAACATATGGTTTGGTTTAAGTGAAGATGGCATTAATCCTTTTGGGGAGCAGAGCAGCAATCATAGCACATGGCCCGTGACTCTATGTATCTGCAACCTTCCTCCTTGGAAGTGCATGAAGAGGAAGTTCATTATGATGCCAGTGCTAATCCAAGGCCCTAAGCAACCCGGCAACGACATTGATGTGTACCTAAGGCCATTAGTTGAAGAACTTTTACTGTTGTGGGTAAACCATGAGTACGTGTGTGGGATGAGAACAAACAGGAGGAATTTGATCTACAAGCATTGCTGTTTGTAACCATCAATGATTGGCCTGCTCTTAGTAACCTTTCAGGACAGACAAACAAGGGATACAAGGCATGCACACACTGTTTAGATGAGACTGAAAGTATATATTTTCCCAACTGCAATAAGAATGTGTACCTGGTACATCGTCGGTTTCTTCCGACCAATCATCCCTTAAGAAAGAAAGGCAAGCATTTCAAAGGCGAGGCAGATCACCGGAAGAAGCCTGTCCGCCGTACTGGTGATGATATACTTGATATGGTCAAGGATTTACCAGAGAAAGTAGTCTTTGGAAAGGGTCCTGGTGGAAAATCTTTTCCGCATGACGCTGACGGACACGCACCCATGTGAAAGAAGAAATCTATATTTTGGGACCTACCCTATTGGAAACACCTAGATGTCCGCTCTGCAATCGACGTGATGCACGTGACGAAGAATCTTTGCGTGAACCTGCTAGGCTTCTTGGGTGTGTATGGGAAAACAAAAGATACACCGGAGGCAAGAGAGTACAAGAAACATATGAACGAAAAAGAAGGCATGCCCCCAAAGCAGTATGAGGGTCAAGCCAGCTACGCTCTTACCAAAGCAGAGAAGGAAATCTTTTTTGAATGCCTACTCAGTATCAAGGTCCCGTCTGGCTTCTCGTCGAACATAAAGGGAATAATAAATATGACAGAGAAAAAGTTTCAGAACCTAAAGTCTCATGACTACCACGTGATTATGACGCAACTGCTCCCGGTTGCATTGAGGGGGCTTCTACCAGAAAATGTTCGATTAGCCATTGTGAAGCTATGTGCATTCCTCAATGCAATTTCTCAGAAGGTAATCAATCCAGAAAGTCTACCAAGGTTACAAAATGATTTGGTCCAATGTCTTGTCAGTTTTGAGTTGGTGTTCCTACCATCCTTCTTCAATATTATGACGCATGTGCTGGTTCACCTAGTCGATGAGATTGCAATTCTGGGTCCTGTATTTCTACACAATATGTTCCCCTTTGAGAGGTTCATGGGAGTCTTAAAGAAATATGTTCGTAACCGTGCTAGGCCAGAAGGAAGCATCTCCATGGGCCATCAAATAGAGGAGGTCATTGAGTTTTGTGTTGACTTTATTCCTAACCTTAAGCCGATTGGTCTTCCTGAATCGCGGCATGAGGGGAGAATGGGTGGAAAAGGCACGCTAGCATCGCGCCCAATAATATGTAGGGACGCAGAATCTTGGAAGAAAGCACACAATATTGTTCTACATAATTCTGCCTTGGTGGCCCCGTATATCGATCAACACGAGAATATTCTACGCTTAAAAACCCCGGAGCAGTCTGAAGTCTGGATTAAGAAGGAACACAATAGGACTTTCAGCGGTTGGTTGCAAGACCATCTCACGGGTAACGACACTGTTGAATAGGAGTTGTACTTGTTGTCCGGCACACCATCTTTGACTATAATGACTTTCAAAGGGTACGAGATAAATGGGAATACATTTTACACGATCTCCCAAGATGAAAAGAGCACCAACCAAAACGGTGGTGTCCTCTTTGATGATGCAATCAACAATAAGCAAAAGGTCACATATTATGGTTACATAGAGGAGATATGGGAACTGATTTTAAGGTCCCTTTGTTTCGGTGCAAATGGTTCAATCTGACATGGGTAAAGGTAGACCCGCAGTACGGAATGACAACAGTGGTTGTCAACAATCTTGGGTACAGAGAGGAACCATTTGTCCTAGCCAATGATGTGGCTTAGGTTTTCTATGTGAAGGACACGTCTAGCAAAACGAGAAAAAGGAAAGATAAGGAAGCGAATACATCATACGGTGAGCCAAAGCGCCACATAGTTCTTTCAGGGAAAAGAATCCTTGTGGGAGTGGAGGACAAGACAGACAAGTCAGAAGATTATGAAAAGTTTCATGAAATTCCTCCCTTCACCGTAAAGACTGACCCAAGCATCGTGTTAAATGAAGAAGATTGTCCATGGTTACGGTGCAAAAATAAAGGGAAACACGCGAAGAAATATTTTATATGTACCACTCTAGAATGTGATCCAGCTTCAACGCCAAATGGTTTCCCCTGCATACAGCCCGACGGTGGCGGCTCATGAGTGCAATGCACCGTCGGACGTATGCAGGGAATCCGAATGATTTGTATTCGGTCGATGAAATCAGAAAAGGTTGAAACTTGGCATGGTATCATCATTTGACCCATATAACATGTGTGCAAAATTTGAGAGGGTTACAACAAAAACTGGATGCACTTCGTGTACAAACTTGACCATCTTTTTAGAAGTGTGAGGGTTTTAGACGAAAACTCATCTGTTACAAAGGCATTTCATTTTTCTAAACTTTTTTGAACTCAAGAATTTTTGTGCATTCAATATGCACCATTCAAAGCCACATACTAAAATTTGAACCCTTTCTGACTTCATTTGATATTTTTCATGCATTTAATGATTTATTTTGCGCCAAATGACCCTGAAAATGGAAAGCATCTAAAAATGAACTCAGAAAAGGTTGAAACTTGGCATGTTATCATCATTTGACCCATATAACATGTGTGCAAAAGTTGAGAGGGTTACGACAAAAACTGGATGCACTTCGTGTACAAACTGGAGCATCTCTTTCGAAGTGTGAGGGTTTTAGACGAAAACTCATCTGTTACAAAGGAATTTCATTTTTCTAAATTTTTTTGAACCGAAGACATTTTGTGCATTCAATATGCACCATTCAAATCCACATACTGAAATTTGAACCATTTCTGACTTTATTTGCTATTTTTCATGCATTTAATGATTTATTTTGTGCCAAATGACCCTGAAAATGGAAAGCATCTACAAATGAACTCACAAAAGGTTGAAACTTGGCATGGTATCATCATTTGACCCATATAACATGTGTGCAAAAGTTGAGAGGGTTACGACAAAAACTGGATGCACTTCGTGTACAAAATGGAGCATCTGTTTCGAAGTGTGAGGGTTTTAGACGAAAACTCATCTGTTACAAAGGAATTTCATTTTTCTAAACTTTTTTGAACTCAAGACTTTTTGTGCATTCAATATGCACCATTCAAAGCCACATACTAAAATCTGAACCTTTCTGACTACATTTGCTATTTTTCATGCATTTAATGATTTATTTTGTGCCAAATGACTTCAAAAGAATTATTAAAAAACTCTAAATATGAAAAACTAACCTTTAGAACCGGTTTATGATAAGAACCGGTGCTAAAGGTCCCTCCCCTTCCCGCTTATATTTTCGCCCGAAAACGGGATGTAATTGGAGACCTTTAGCACCGGTTGGTGGGTGAAACCGGTGCTAAAGGACCTTTAGCACCGGTTTGTGGGTGAAACCGGTGCTAAAGGTGCCCTGTTATATATATCGACACTTAGCGAAGTCCCCCCCCCCACCGCTTCAGATCGTCTCCACGCCGCCAGGCCGTCACCCTCGCCATCGCCGTCGTTGTCGCCGTCCCCCTCGCCCTCGTCGTCGCCCTCGCCGTCTGCGCCGTTCCTCGCCTTCGTCTCCGCCGGCGCCACCGCTGGTGAGCTCTCCTCTTCCCCCCTGTCCGACCACATGCATGTGTCCATGGCGAGCTCCGCCGTCGTAGTACCCTGGCGAGGATCTCGACGACGATGCTAGATGGACATTTTTTCTAGACGGACATTTTTGCTAGATGGAATTTGCTAGATGAACATTTTTCTAGATGAACAATTTTGCTAGATGAAAATTTTGCTAGATGAACATGTTGCTAGATGAACATTTTGCTAGATGAACATTTTTGCTAGATGAACATTTTGCTAGATGAAATCTTTTGTTGTAAGCCTTGTAGTCAAGTATATATATGCTAGGCGCCAAATATGTATTTAAAAATATATTATTTTAGTATGTGGCTTTGAACGGTGCATGAATGAAATTTTGTTAGTATATATATTGTTATAAATATTATTAGTATATATATTGTTATAAATATTATTAGTATATATATATATATATATGAGATGTTCTACAATTTGAGCTATAGATCAATAGCTATTAACATGCAAATATTAAGATATTTTTAGTTGTAATTTTATTAGTTTCATTAGTGAGAATGCCGGGCCCGCATCCTCGTTACCGTCGCACTCCGGGAGTTCTTGACGGGATGCGCAATGTCTTGGACTGGGCTCCGCCGGGATGGCACTGGGAGATGGTTTCCGGGGTGCGTCGCTTAGCGAGGAATCCGGGTCTTGTCGTCGAACAGGATCTTCTTTGGTGGCGTTCGCGTGGGCCACAGTCGGTGCGGAGGGAGCCGGCATCCGAGGAGGTTGTACGCCGACGTATCAGGGAGGAGGACGACGACGTCCGTCGCTACATGGCGGCGTTGGACAACGGGTACTACAGTTTATGACAGGTGCTTCAGGGATCTCACCCTAGCTACGAGTGGGTGATGGTTCCTTCTCTTTGGGTGTCCACCGCCAGCCGGAGCTGACGTCGTTTGCTGTTTTAGCTAGTGATATGTTATATATATATGTACTAGCTCTAGTGATCGACATATATATTAGTGTTGCATATATGTGAACTGGATTATTCGAGATGTAAGCTGGATTATTATTCTAATATTATTGTTGCATGTGAACTTGATTATTTGAGATGTCATTTTCCATATTTTCTTATACTAAATTGTTTTATCTTTTTCTGCATCTCGTCGATATTAGATAAGCTATGGACGACGTGTTCAATAGCGGCAGAGAGCAAGAAGATGATATGTACGAAATTATCGCCGAGGCCGATATCGGTCCTCATGATGACGCCGATATCGGTCCTCATGATGACGTCGATATCGATGATGATGGCTCACGATATCTGAAAGATTCCGGTGAGGGAATGTTCGACGAAGGAGAAGAAAAAGATCTTCAATTAACAACAAAGCCGAGGTATATATATAAATATATATATAAGGCCTCTGGTGATCATAAAATTTACAAATAATTTATTTTATCACTAATAGTTAACAAATATTTCTTCTTCTAGAAACCCGGATCGAGCAAATCTTCTTCAAGCAAAGCAAAACGTGGCCCGGCCAAATTGCTGCGGGATGATGTAAAGTACAACATCGATGGGATCGGTTTGAGTGGCCAGCCGAATGCTCCAGAAGCTCACGCGAAGAAATGGATAGCTATATGCCGAGTAATTGTTAGAGATAATATCCCGATTAGCACTCAAGAATGGCATCAGCCAAAGGAAGGTGGAAACAAGAGTTTTGTCAGCGATAGAGCAAAAGAGTATCTTTGGGCTAAACTCTTATCATATTTCACCCTACCAGATTGGGCGACACCAGAAGATGTGTTGAAAGTCAAGCATGCTGCTCTTAAGAAGATGGGAGAACTATTCCGATCTTGGAAGGTAAAGCTATGGTCCAAATACGTCGCTAATAATAAGAAGAATCCAATTTTCAATGGAGCACTAGCGAAGGTACAAGCACATTGGGACAAATTTGTGGAGAACAACGAATCAGATGAAGCTAAACCTCGGTCGGAAATAAACAAGATTAATGCTGAGAAGCATAAGCTTTTCCATACCATGGGGACAGGTGGCTACAAGTCCGCGTCGCCTAAGTGGGAAGCATTTGAGAAGAAGCTGATTGCTGCAGGGGTCACTCCAGTCACAATATATTTTCCACCCAGATGCAGGAGTTGGTTTTTTGGGCATGGGGGAAAGTTGGACCCAAAGACAGGGAAGGTGATTATAAAGGCAAGTCTTAAAGGAGCCGATCAAGAGATACTAAATGCAATTGATGATGCTAGGAATGGGATTTTCATCCCCGAGAGAGAGAACGGCGAGCTTACACGCGCCCTCAAGAATCCTGAACATCCGGGACGAACGCGAGGCGTAGGCGTTGTTCCATGGTATGAGGGGTTTGCGGAGTATAAAGATACTTACAAAAGCCGTGCAAGAAAGAAGAAGCTGGAAGCAGACCGTCTTTCAAAGTTGGAAAGTGCTATGAAAGATATGCAGGAGCGACTACAGGCGTCACTTAGCCAGCAACCGCAGCCAACTCAAGATCCACCTGAAGCAACTACCGTCCCATGTATGACGAAAAGCAGTGTGGGCTCCACGGGGGTCGATGATGGTCACTACCCCGTGGATGATATCACAGAGCAGAAACGTTGTGAGCTAATATTCAAACTGAACAATATATCCATTAAGGTGGCGGACGGCTTTGCTTTAACGAATCCACCTGGAGCACTACACCACTGCAATCCGATTCCACCTGGCTATGCTCGTGTCGGGGTGGATGAAGTTGTGACGGAATATCAAGAACTAAACCTTGATATTCCTGGAGGTGAAGGGCAGAAGACCCTCAGATAAGCCAAACAAAGTGGTATCTATCTATGGAGAAAACAATGAATCATGTTTCCATCCATTATGTCAAGTCCAACGCGTTCGACATCAAGTTCACCACCACCCCCCGAGATGGAGTGCATCCCGACTCCGCAGCACCAGCCGAGTCCTGCACCCCTCCCCGAGATGGAGCGCAGTGCGACTCCGCAACATCAGCCGAGTCCTGCACCATCCATCCCCGAGATGGAGCACAGTGGGACTGATCCGCTGCGACGTCAGCCGAGTCCTGCACCATCCATCCCCGTGGAGCGCAGCGCGACTCCGCCGCGTTAGTCGATTCCACCACAACCACCCCACATCGCGAGTCCGCAGCACCAACCGATCCCACAAGCTCCCCCCGTGATGGATAGAAGGCAAACACGACAATCAAAAATTAATCGACCTCCGCCGCGTCATAGCAGTCCACCGAAGAAGAAAACAAAGAAAGTTAAACCCCAGAAGTGTCCGCCGGTCTTACCCTGAGATAGGAGTGTAGATGAAACCAAGGCCATAGTGGATGAAGACGTGGCGAAGCACCTTGCACCGAAACCTCCCCCGCCACCGAAGGAGAAAATACCCGAGGTAACAGTACAACACTTCTTGAAGATGTTTGAACCCCCTGTTAAGACCGTGTTCTCGGACTACGAACGCTCTATTAACAAGTCATTTCTGCAAAAGGTTTCAAGAAGCAGCCACTCAGGCAGTAAAAAATGCGGGAAAACTGTTTCCCAACTCGGAGAACAGACAGTGCAATCGATAGCCCCGCTCAAGGTGAATACCAAGCAGCAGGAAGAGATAACCGACGAACAAAGAGCATTTGCTAGAGAGGCGGGTCTTTCTATTGAACAATTTTTAAACCTTGATGACTTGTCCGGTGAGCCATCTCCAAAAAGGAAATATGCAAAAGGGGAGCCTATGGTCACTAAAGAAGAAGAGAAGCTATTATCAACGCAAATGCGCAACTTGCATAAGTGGTACATCACAGAAGCTATACCGTTCGAGATGACCGGCTTCTGGATTCCGATCAGGCCAGATTATTTCGACAATGGAACTGGTGACTTGTGGATTGCAAATGAACAATTATTTCAGTTATTCCATCAATTGGCACTCGACAAATCTATCGTCAGTTTTTATTATCTGTAAGTGATTTCTTTCTAGCTCAGCTCGTACGTCATTGACTGTATTATCCTCACTATATATATTCTTTTGTGTGTGGTATTACGCAGAATGAAGATGTACGAAATGAGAAAAGCTGGAGTCTTTGGTATTGGGTTCATTGACCCAAATACCATACATGAAGTAATAGTAAAACATAATACAGAATTCGCGGAGACCCTTTTGCTTAAAAGTTTGAGGGATCTACATGCAGAAGAAAATATACTATTTCCTTACAACTTCAAGTGAGTGTCATTATTTTTTACTACAAATTATAGTTTTGCTTACTCGATATTGTTATATAAGTGATACCCTCTTACGTGTGCGCAACTATCACTTCATCCTGCTAGACATTGAAATGGAAAAAGGAATGGTTACAGTAATGGACTCACTACGTAAAGATATTAGTGAGTATAAAGAAATTAAGAACTCATTCGCCAGGTAATTTTAATCATTATCACACATGTAGGCTTCTTTAGTGTTCAGTTTAAGTTTCTACTATATCAAGTAATTAACTCCTTTGTTCATTTTCTTTGACGACAGAGTTTGGGGAAAGTTCAAAAAACTCGAGCGCGGTGAATGGAAGGAGAAGCTGACGTGGCAGTACGATAAATATGTGAGAGAATGTTCGATTTAATTATATTTCTAGTTTCAATATACCATTATCATATATATGCTTGATTATTAAATCTGTTTGGATTCTATTTTGTTGGGAAGTGTATGAGGCAGACATCGGGGACTGAACCTTGTGCTTACATCGTAATGGAGAACATTCGCTATATGACTGATACGTCCAAAACGTATCGATAATTTATGCTTGCTCCATGCATGTTTTGTGTGATATTGCTATGATCTAGATACACTTTCATACATTTTGATCATATTTGGACTAACCTATTAACTCAGTGCACCCCAGTGCCAGTTCCTATTTTCTGCTGTTTTTCTATTTCAGTTTTCCCCCATATAAAAAGTGCCAGAAAAATTCAGGAAAATTCAGATAAAAAATCAGCGTGACGGAAGCTTCGAGAAGAGCCCGGGAGGGGCCAGAGGGGAGCCAGGGGGGCCCAGGTGGCCACCCGGCGCGGCCCCACCCCTGGCCGCGCCAAGGGGGGCGCCTGGGGCCCCTGGTCCACCTCTGGCTGCTCCCCTTCGCCTATTTATCCCCCGTCAGGGGAAAACTCCAGAAGCAGAACCCTATTCCGCGAACTCTCCTCTGTTCCGCCGCCGCCGCGCTTCCAAGATCAGGAGCACCAGAAGACCTCTTCCCGGCACCCTGCCGCAGGGAGGATTGACCTCCGGGAGTCTCCTCTCCACCATGGATGCTCCTCGGATGTCTCGTGAGTAGTTTTCCTTGGACCATGGGTCCGTGATCAGTAGCTATGTGATGTTCTCCTCCCCTCTTTTATCTTCATTGTTTAGACCTCGTGAGCTGCCCTACATGATCGAGGCACCTTTGTAATATTTCTGCTATTGCTATGTTGAGTTTGATCGGATCTGATGGATTATGAGATTATGTTCAGATTGTGATAGAGTAATATATTAGGTTCTTATCTCTTGTATTTTTTTCCTAAGTAATTCTTGCATGTTCTCCGTTGACTCCAAGAGGGAGCGTTGTGCTAGATTGTGGGTTCATGCCTCCCCGATGACATGCTTGAGTGACAGAAACATGAGTCTAGGGGATGTGTTGTTGCCACAAGTGGGAAAACAACGGTGCTTGTAACCACGGTTACAAGGATTGTTTACTTTACGCAAAGTTCTTTTTAATGCAGTTGTCTGTTGCTTTGCGTTTATACTTTGGGTGGGGCTCGCAACTTAATACCAGCGAGATGTTCTGGATAGATATCTCAAGGTGGATGATTAGTAGTAGATGCAGATGGATTTCGGTCTACTTATTTTGGCGTACTGCCCGTGCTTTTGAACCTCTTCCTTTATTTTGTAGCATAGTTAGCATTGCGGTGCGTTCATAATCCTGTCAATTGCCTTTCTGTAATTTGTTTACCTCGCATAGCAATTTTTATCGTCTTTTGGGAGAGAGACATCACTAGCGAACATCACGTATCCCGGTCCATATCCTCATTATTGTTTCCAAGCTATATTTACTTTTCTGCATTTACTTTCAAGTTGCTATCATTATCCCTTGCGTTTTATCATTTGTGAACAACAAGACCGGAGAGATTGACAACCTCTCTGAACTTCGTTGGGAACAAAGTTATCTGTGTCTGTGTGCAGGTCCGCGTCAGTTGCTCCACTGACACCTACTTATCATCTCTGGAGTCCTACTGGAGATAAACCTTGGTATCTTCACCGAGGGAAAACTCGCTGTTGTACTGCATCATGCCTTCCACATGGGGCCTACCAACGAAGGGCGAGAATCCAATAAGCAAGAGTATTTCTGGCGCCGTTGCCGGGGACTCCAAGTGCTAAGATAGGGGAGTTGCACACTACCCTTTACCTTTGTTTTTTTAGTATTGTTAGTTTATCTTTCAGTTTTTATCTTTGTGTCTTTTATCAAAAACTACAAAAAAACCTGCCACACTTGCTGCTACTATGGGTTCCACTAAAAACACCAAGTTGTGTGACTTCACTAGTCACAACAACCAGGACTTTATCTGCACTCCCATTGCCACACCTGCCACTTCAGCTACCTCTTATGAAATTACACCTGCTTTGCTAAACCTTGTTATGAGAGATCAATTCTCTGGTGCTGGAGATGATGCTGCTTTACACTTGAATAATTTTGTTGAATTATGTGATATGCAAAAGTATAAAGAAGTAGAAGGTGATGTTGTTAAGCTCAAGCTCTTTCCTTTCTCTTTAAGGGGAGACGCTAAAATCTGGTTTCAATCTTTGCCTAGAAATAGCATAGATTCTTGGGATATGTGCAAAGATGCTTGTATAGGGAAGTACTACCCTCCTGCTAAGATTATCCAATTGAGGAGTAATATTATGAATTTTAAGCAATTGGATAATGAACACGTTGCCCAAGCTTGGGAACGAATGAAATCTCTTGTTAAGAAATGCCCTACACATGGTTTGACTACCTGGATGGTATCCAGACTTTTTATGCAGGCTTGAACTTTACCTCGCGGAACCTGTTAGATTCGGCCGCGGGAGGAACCTTTATGTCAACTACACTTGGTGCTGCCACGAAGCTTCTCGATGAAATGATGACCAATTATTCCCAATGGCACACCGAACGCGCTCCAACAGGTAGGAAGGTAAACTCTGTCGAGGAAATTACCTCCCTCAATGAAAAAGTTGATTTAATTATGTCTCTACTTACCAAGCAACCCCCTATTGATCCTCATGATTTTCCTTTAAATTCTTTGGTTGCTCAAGAACAAGTAGATGTGAACTTTATTGCTAGAAACAACTTCAACAACAGTGCTTATAGGGGAAATTTTGCCAGCAATCCTAGACCGTTTCCATCTAATTATGGGAACAACAACACTTACCCTAGCAACAAGAACCCCTCTTCTGAATTAGAAAGCATGCTCAGAGACTTTATCACTACCCAAAAAGCCTTCAACAAAAATGTAGAAGAGAAATTATCTAAAATAGATAATCTCTCTTTCAAGGTAGAAAGCTTAGCCCTTGATATTGAGATGCTTAAAATTAGAACCTACCCCCTTGAGGAGAATAAGGCCACTCCTATTAATGCTATCTAGTTACAAATCAATGAAAATATTAGGATGATGGCTAAACTTAAAGAAAGATGGGCTAGAGAAAAAGAGGAAGAGGATAGAATTAAGAGCCTTCCTACACACCACACAGTTTCCACTATCCAAATTGTTGAGGACACCCATACTATTAGCATCCAATGCACTCCTAGTCCCGTTGGACCTATTAATGGTGATGCTAATACCTCAACCGTAGAAAAAGAAACTCCTATGAACATAGAGGGTTTCAAACAAGTGAGCCTTGATGACACTACTACCACCTTTGATAGTAGTGATATTGATTTTGATAGTTGCACCCTCTCAGAAGTTATTAGCTTGTTACACAAAATGTCTAGAGACCCCCACACTAGCACACTTAATCTTGCCTTCACGGAGCATATCACAAATGCTCTTATCAAAGCTAGGGAGGAGAAGCTTAGAGTATAAGCCTCCATACCTAGGAAGCTAGATGATGGTTGGGACCCTATGATCAAAATTAAATTAAATAACTTCTCTTTCTATGCTTTATGTGATGTTGGAGCTAGTACCTCTGTTATGCCCAAAAGAATATTTGCTATGTTTGAATCGAAGCCTTTTTAGCCTTGTTCTTTTGGTGTTCGTCTTGTTGATTCTTTCATAAAGAAACCTTTGGGGAAGATCGACGATGTTCTTATCATTGTCAATGACAACTATGTTCCCGTTGATTTTATTGTTATGGATATAGAGTGTGAACCTTTGTGTCCAATTATTTTGGGACGTCCTTTTCTTCGCACCGTTGGTACGGTTAGTGACATGAAAGAGGGGAATATAAAATTCCAATTCCCATTCAAAAAGGGGATGGAACACTTCCCTAGAAAGAAAATCAAGTTACCTTTTGAGTCCGTTACTCGGGCTAGTTATTCTCTTTCTCTTGATAAAACTTGATTCTTCTTTTTGCATCATGCCTAGCTAATGGCTTTAAAGAAGCGCTTTCGGGAGGCAGTCCGCAACGAAATCAGGTTTTTCTTTTTTCTTTTGTTGTGTCTTGATGTTTGTTACTTCTGTAGCAACATAATTGTATTTTTATTTTTCAGCTTTGTGCCAAGTTATAGCCTCTTACGGCAAGGGAAGTAAAAGTTGTAACATGCTGTCCAGAAAACAGATTCTGTCCTCGTGACCAGAAAAATTCCAGAAAAATCCCAGTTCATCTTTTTGAGCTGAATTGTTTAAAAAGTATGCTCCATACAATTACGAAACTTCCTTATGTTCTGAGTTTTTTGATTTGAGTTGCAGAAGTGCCCCTAAAAAATTCTTTACTATCTGCTGTTCTGTTTTTCACTGATTCTGCCACGTTTTGTCTCTCCTTACTTTTGCAAACCTTAAGCTTGCTTTTTCTTTGCAAAAACTTTTTGGCACTCTTGAGAAACAGTAGATCTTCAAGAATATCTTTGTATCCAGTGGGAATTTTATTTATTTATTAAGGGTACTAACCTCTCTAATCAGCTTATGATGAGTTATGTATGAAGGGAGTTTTCAAGTGTGCGATAGAAGATGATGAAAGAAGAGCCAGGAGTGCCAAGCGCTCAAGCTTGGGGATTCCCCCATGCATCCCCAATAAATATTCAAGGAGACTCAAGCGTCTAAGCTTGGGTATGCCCCCGTGCATCCCCTTCCCCATCAACAATCATCGGTTTTAGTCCTTCGTCTCACTATATTTTTATCACTTCATGCGTTATGTGCTATGCTTGGAGCGTCTCGCTCTTAGGTTTTGTTTTTAGTTTTCTTTAGCTTTGCTTGCTGTTCATAACAAGTTAGATCCTTTCTTACTTTGTGTGGGAGAGAAACACACTCCACTTTCAAAATCTAGAACACACCATAGGATTTTTCCTTCTTATCTTTTTGCTGTTGTGTGTTCTTTATCTTTTCATAGCTGCAGCCATGTTTAGTTTTAGTCTTAGTTTGTCTTTAGCAAGAGCCTTGGCTTTTGTTTAGTTTGTTTCTGGAACTCTTTTTATTTTTCATGTTTATCTTGTTAAGAGAGTTGGTTGTTGCACTGAGTTGTGTCTTGTCTTGAAAGTAGGTAATTGAGGTTGCTATTTAATTTTAGTAGTAGCTTGCAATAGTTTTGAGGTATTGTTGTGAGTAATGTTTGGACTTTTGGTGTCAAGAGCTCTTGCCTATTAGTGATAGGTGTCGTATTTTGGGCAATCCGTGTTTATTTTCAAAACCTACAAAACTAGTTGAGAACTCTAGCTACTAGATTGATCACTACTCTTCTGAGGAGTCGAATATTAGAGTACACTCACGTACCATGAGTCGAGGATGCGCAAGGATAACCAAACCCCCATACACTCCTCCTCGGGGTACTTGTATCTTTGTGAACCTCCTCATTAGATTGAGAGTTACCGCTAATAAGTGCATGAGTTCTTCGGACTAATGTAAGTATTGAGAGTTGACACTTCCACCTTCCCATATTTTGCTAGCCTTTCCCGTGCCGTGCATTGCCTTCTTCTCACTCCGAGAGTTGGTGTCCACCTTCGTCGGTACATCCAAACCGTTGGCATGATACGCTCTGTCATCATAAGCCTCCCTTTATCCTTCCTCAAAACAGCCACCATACCTACCTACCAAGGCATTTCCATAGCCTTTCCGAGTTACATTGCCATGCAACTTCCACCTCTTCATGACTTGATCTTCATGCCATACATGTTCCTGCTACACTGGCAGCGACATACCTTGCATACATCATGATAGTTACATCTTCTTTATGTTTTGAGTACCTTGTAAAGTGTGAAAGATCTCCTTTACCTTCTTGTAAAATAGAGTGTTGCCCTTAAGTGAGGAAAAGATCCCAAAGTGGACACATTAAAAGATCCCAAAGAGGACAAATGAGAGCTAAATAGAAAGAGCCATTGAGGCCACCAAAAAAATAAAAAAATAGAAAAAAGAGAAAAAGAAATAAAAAGAGAGAAAGGGGCAACACTACTATCCTTTTGAGAGATCCACACTAGTACTCCCTTTATATCCTTGTACTCCATAGAGATGATCTTTTTGCATATAGTTTGGAGAGCTGCTTAGCTCGTATGTGCATCCGTTGCATGGCAATCCCTACTCCTCACATCATATCTATCATTTGGCATCTCTTGCCTATCATTGTCCTCATTGATGTGAGCCTTTCTCATCCTTTTTGTCTTCCTCCTCCACCATATTTTCTCTCTTTGCCATCCTAAGTGTCAACTCTCATGCTTACGCTCATCCATTGCATGAGTGCTCAAAATATCGAAAAGGAGTGGATCAAATTGACTTGTACCTGGCTAGTGGTCTGGGGACGTGTCAAGATAAGATTCCAAAGAGGACCAAGTGAGAAACTTTAGTAGATTGAGTTCTCAACAAAAATACTTTTTTCTCTCGTATTCCCTATCCCCTTTCTTGCACGCAAACACCATTTGGAGACATTCGAGTCACGGACAGCGAGAGCTCTTGCACCTTTTCTTCTTTTGTTACTTGTTTCAATACTAATATAGACTCTTCCCTCTTATGACGTGAATAGAATCTCTAACCTTGATTGCTTTACTTTTCAAAGTTCTTTTATGGTTGCTAGCATGTCACCACAGAAATTACGCTTGTTATCATTTACCTACTCGAGGACGAGCAGGAATTAAGCTTGGGGATGTTGATACGTCCAAAACGTATCGATAATTTTTGCTTGCTCCATGCATGTTTTGTGTGATATTGCTATGATCTAGATACACTTTCATACATTTTTGATCATATTTGGACTAACCTATTAACTCAGTGCACCCCAGTGCCAGTTCCTGTTTTCTGTTGTTTTTCTATTTCAGTTTTCCCCCATATAAAAAGTTCCAGAAATATTTGGGAAAATTCAGACAAAAAATCAGCGTGACGGAAGCTTCGAGAAGACCCCGGGAGGGGCCAGAGGGGAGCCAGGGGGCCCAGGCGGCCACCCGGCGCGGCCCCACCCCTGGCCGCGCCAGGGGGGCACCTGGGGCCCCTGGTCCACCTCTGGCTGCCCCCCTTCGCCTATTTATCCCTCGTCACGGGAAAACTCCAGAAGCAGAACCCTATTCCGCAAACTCGCCTCTGTTCCGCCGCCGCCGCGCTTCCAAGATCGGGAGCACCAGAAGACCTCTTCCCGGCACCCTGCCGGAGGGAGGATTGACCTCCGGGAGTCTCCTCTCCACCATGGATGCTCGCCAGATGTCTCGTGAGTAGTTTTCCTTGGACCATGGGTCCGTGATCAGTAGCTATGTGATGTTCTCCTCCCCTCTTTGATCTTCATTGTTTAGACCTCGTGTGTCGGGACCCGAGGTATGCGTATGTAATTCCAGTCACGATGCAATCACATAGAAAGCCGAGAGCCGTACCCACTTGTCTTAAGCAGACAAGGCCAAGCACAGAACACTCTCGGAAAGCATCAAACCTGAGGGGCATCCCATCCAGGCCGGATGATCAACTGAGATGGGTCCTCAACGTCCTCTCACAAGTCTAAATGCTTATGGGTGGTGAATCCCATACTCATAGACAAGTCGCCTCAACCATGTTATCGATTGAATCCTAACTCTTACATAGACTTACTCCAGCCCGATCACTTAGTCGGGGTCTAGGGCGGGCTCGATCATACAACAAAGTGTGCACGTGACAGAGTCACGAGCAATCGCATCGCAATGCCCCAAGCTGCGCACATCTAAGGGCCACTTGGTGTATAAAAGACCGCCAGCCAGATCACAACTAAGGTCTCAAAAACCCATACTAAGACATGCATGTTATAAACATACACGCAGCACACATGCCTAGTATGAACAGCAGGTATCATCACATAACTCTACAAAGTGTATCTTTATTGACTTACACATAGAGCATACAAAGATGACATGTCTGTGATCAACATTTCATCATACAACGGAAGCAAATTAGGTCTGAGTACAGACAAGTTTAACAAATGGCTTAGAGAAGCCTTGTAAACATACACGCCCTTCCACGAGGGACCAGACTGCTGTCTGGAACTATGCTACCAAGGTCAACGTCAAGCTTCACGAAGGTGACTCCATCGTGGTCCGGGTTCTCATCTAAAACATAGAATAAGCAAACGTGAGTACAAAGTCGTACTCAGCAAGACTTACATCAGAACTAAACTACTCACGCTCAAGTATCAAGGTAAAGGGGTGTGGGGTTTCACCATGCAGAAGTGCCAGCTTTGACTTGGCTAATCCTGAACTACGAATACCAGACTTGAGGTAAGAAGCATACACGAGTCCACTATCCAAGTCTCCAACCAATACACCACTATGGTTACTTCCTCGAATTCCCCACGAGGAAGCACACCATAGCACTCACGCTTATCTTGCGAGTTTTAGAAGTATCCATTCAAGTTGTCTAATAATCAGGTACAGGTTCCAAGTAGTCCATGACCGCGAACGCGGCTATTCGAATAGTTTTGTTAACCTTGCAAGGGTGTAAGCTACACACACATGACCATCGGTTACCGCCTTTTGCTCGCCACCGTTCAAGAGGTGACAGCGAGGATGTTCACCACGACACTTCGCTCACAACCGGTCTATTCCAGGAGTCGACTATCTGAGTTTCCTCCGCTCGAGAGTCCAACCGGATCAACGAAACGGACTCAAACAATGTAAGTGACCGAGACGCCACCTCTGGCAGATGGTTTTCCTGCGTCACAGGTGCACCCACATATCTATATGATGCAACCATTTCCTTTGTTCTTTTTCTATGCACATGTCAAATGGAAAGCCCGAACTAATGTGACTCCTGGACGTCGACACGGATCAAGGTACTAGGCCGAGAGGGGTCAGTGAGCCCAATGTGTGGTTGTACTCTTTGTCTTGGATTACCATACAAGAACTCGGTGCTTAAGGCGGTGTTCAACGAGACAACCCACTGTGTACTCCTACACAGCCTCTCATCGTTCACCTTGTATTAGGGTGGATTCACCAACACAGTTTCACTTTCATCAACACCATGTTCACTATCATCCCGACTCACATAAAAAGCAACCTCATTGTACCACTAAGCATGCAATAAGCATTAACAGTTGCAGGGGCCACATGATATCAAACAACTCCTCTGTCAGCTAGGATTGTGGTTTGCTTACTACTGTGACAAGATGATAGGTCATGCATCGGATATGGGTTCAACTATGCGGTAGAATCGATACAAGGTGATCTCCTAAACATGCATAAGAGAGACTGAGAGGGAATTGGGATTTTATAGACATGATCAATGGGGTTTGCTTGCCTTGTTGAAGAGGTTCACACACGGTGTCTTCAACGAAGGGGGTGGCCTCCGGTTCCGGTTCCACTTCTATCGAGCAAACAAAGCAATCAAGGAATAATTATAATTGCGATGCTCAAGCACATGATAAGTTGTGAAAACATGATGTCCATGGTACTGATGTGTTGACAATTCCATTTAATTGAAGTGTATTGCAAAAGAATTGCAAATTCAAACTTCAAATTTGAATTCAAATTAAGCCATATGCAAACTTGCTACTGTTGCCCCATTTTAAACTTGTCAAACATAAAAACAAATTTCATATTCTTAATCCTTGTATTTTTCTGATAATTTTTCATATATTATATGTTTAATTTGGAGTTAAAATGAATTTTCTATGATTTATTGAAGTTTTGGCTATTTTCTGGATTTTTCTGATTTCTTTTAATTCTTTTTAAAACAGAAACTGATTTACTGCGTCATGCTGAGCTCACTGTGACGTCAGGGGGGGGGGCTGACTGGTGGGGTCGGCTGGTCAGTGGCAGTGGGAGGTAACCCCTGTTAGTTTAACTAACAGAGGGGGTTAGTTTAGTGGCAGGGCCCACTGTCAGTGGGGTGGGTGTTAGTTTAGGGGGGTCATTAGGCCAAGGGTTAGGGGGGCTCTAATGGAAGGTCACCGCCGGTGACACTGTGCTTGCCGGAGCACCGCCGGAAAGAGCTAGAGGCCACGGGGGTGAGAAAGGGAAGCACTGGGGCGTAGCCCGTGCTCGCCCGCGTCTAGCGGTGCACGCAGGGGGTCGACAGGAGCACGAGAGCGACAGCAACGTCGTCAATGGCGACGGCCGGCGTCGGGTGAAGACGAAATCGCGCTGCAGTGCACGGAGGATACCGGGAGATGGGGGAAAATGCTCACCGGAGCGTGGGGAGGACGAAGAGGTTGGAGAGGAGGCCGGAGGCGCTGGGACGGCGACGAATTCGATGGAGATCTTCCACGGCGGTCGGCGGGAAGCGGTGAAGTTAGCGACAGGTCAGGGCATCCTCGGGCTCAATTGAATGCGCTCTTCGACGGAGAAGGTTGCTGCGGGGACAATGGACATGAATACGCGGCTCCAGGAGCACGGTGGCCACGCGAACACTCGTCGGCGGCGAGACCTAGCTTTCGGCCATGGCGAAATCGCGACGAGGGAGAGGTGGAGAGGATGCAGCGAGAGGGGGAAAGGATGCGGGCAAGCGTGGCGCGTCTCCTAGCGAGGGGATGAGGTCCAGGCGGGCTAGGAAGCCTCTCGGCGTCGAGGTGGCGCCGTGGCCGTGCTCTGCCTCCACCGAGCAGCTTGGCTCGGCGGGGAGGTAGAAGACAAACTCCGCGGTGGGCTGGGCCGAGCCAGAGGAGAAGTGGGCCTTGCCCTAGGCGACAGGTAGGTCTTCTCTCTTTCTGCTTTTATTTTTCTTTTTATATTTCTGTAAATAGGTTGGCCCCACTAAATAAATTAGCTAGGCATTTTTAATAAATGTCCAAATAGTTTTATAAATCCTAGGTGACCAATAGCTAGTCACATTTAGGATTTGGACATTTTTTAAATTGAACTTATTTGAATTTCAAATCAAATAGGGGTTCTTTTAATTTTCCAAGGCACATTTTGAAATTTTGAATATTCCATGGGCATGATAATGAACCCAAACCCCTTTTAAAATGATTAACATCATTTATAGGAATTTTTCAAATATTCAAATGATTTTGTAAAAAAGATTTTTACCTGTCCATTTGATTTAATTTCTCAAGGCTTTTCTTTTCCCAATTTTTGATTTTCTTTTTGAATTTTTCACATGATGCAAAGGGCACAAGCAACCCTAGAACTTACCCTAGTTGGGGTTCTAACATCATGAGCTGCCCTACATGATCGAGGCACCTTTGTAATATTTCTGCTATTGCTATGTTGAGTTTGATCGGATCTGATGGATTATGAGATTATGTTCAGATTGTGATAGAGTAATATATTTGGTTATTATCTCTTGTATTTTTGTTCCTAAGTAATTCTTGCATGTTCTCAGTTGCTGTTTATTGCTTTGGCCAAGTAGTAGGTAGTGACTCCAAGAGGGAGCGTTGTGCTAGATTGTGGGTTCATGCCTCCCCGATGACATGCTTGAGTGATAGAAACATGAGTCTAGGGGATGTGCTGTTGCCACAAGGGGGAAAAAACAGTGGATTGTTTACTTTACGCAAAGTTCTTTTTAATGCAGTTTTCTGTTGCTTTGGGTTTACACTTTGGGTGGGGCTCGCAACTTAATACGAGCGAGATGTTCTGGATAGAAATCTCAAGGTGGATGATTAGTAGTAGATGCAGATGGATTTCGGTCTACTTATTTTGGCGTACTACCCATGCTTTTGAACCTCTTCCTTTCTTTCGTAGCATAGTTAGCATTGCGGTGCATTCATAATCCTGTCAATTGCCTTTCTGTAATTTTTTTACCTCGCATAGCAATTTTTATCGTCTTTTCGGAGAGAGACATCACTAGCGAACATCACGTATCCCGGTCCATATCCTCATTATTGTTTCCAAGCTATATTTACTTTTCTGCATTTACTTTCAAGTTGCTATCATTATCCCTTGCGTTTTATCATTTGTGAACAACAAGACCGGAGAGATTGACAACCTCTCTAAACTTCGTTGGGAACAAAGTTATCTGTGTCTGTGTGCAGGTCCGCGTCAGTTGCGCCACTGACACCTACTTATCATCTCTGGAGTCCTACTGGAGACAAACCTTGGTATCATCACCGAGGGAAAACTCGCTGCTGTACTGCATCACGCCTTCCACTTGGGGCCTACCAACGAAGGGCGAGAAGCCAATAAGCAATGACCCAAAAGTTTAATCAAAGAACAATGATGGTACGTAAATGCTATCTAGGCTTTGTTCTTACCATATGTAATATATTCATATATTGATCATCTTATTTAAATAATAAGATTTGGGAGAAGCGGGATAAACTCGACATAAATGATCGCATGCGAGCACTTCAAGAGGAAATAGCGGGATTTCTTCTTCGTGAAGTACTAAATAAGTCGACCGGAGAATTTCCTTACCATATGTAATAGGAAACTGGTGTGTTGTCCATATGATGTAACTGTATGTATATTCAAATGCCCTCCACTGTTGTGGGCTCGAGGCAAGCAAAGAGGGGCGGTGGTGAGGCACTAGTACTATATATGATCGATGTATATATATATGTTGGAGGTACGATAATTCTACTGTATATGATGGTTCTAGCTAGCTACGAGATATTCTACATGTATATATATATGCATTGTACATTATGTAATAGCCTAAAATAAACAGTAATCTTAAACCCAAAAGAAAAGAATTAATAAACCCTAAACCCTAAACTATTAAAACCAAAAAGAAAATAAAAAAACTTAAACCTCTAAATCTTTAGAATTGGTTTGTGTTACAAACCGGTGCTAAAGGTTCCTGAGCCCTCGCGCCCGACCTGCCACCACGTGGCTGGCTGCTGACATTTTAGAACCGGTTCGTGAGCAACCGGTTCTAAAGGGTTTCACCCTCTAGCACCGAACCTTTAGCACCGGTTGCCAAAACCGGTTCTAATGGCCTCCCAGAACCGGTTCTAATGACCTGTTTTGCACTAGTGGCGGATCCCAGCGGAGGGCCTGGATCCGTGTTGTTATGGGGATCAATGATTTTCTCTTTGCCAGTAGGCATTTGATTGTAGTCTGTACTCATACATGTATCTTACGTTGTTGTATTGTATTTAAGGCAGTTGTATGCCGAGCGTATGAGATGTTGTATCCTTGTATCTGTAATGTTGTGATATCATGTTGGAAATCCGGGGCATATGGCTATGTCATATGTCGCGGTGGGACCGATATGTGCTTCGTCCCCGGATCTGGATGGAAACATCTAGATCTGGAACAGTACCGCATATCGGGCCTTACAGGAAGCTCACAAGTTCTAATCAATCAAGCACAAGATTGAAGAAGACATCATCTAACTTGCTTCCATGAACCCTAGGTCCAAGGTGAAACTACTTATGAAGCACCTCGGAGACACGCATGGTGGTGGAGGAGCTTTCAGAGATCAATCCTCCCACCGGCAGGGTACCGGGACAGAAACTTCTGTTGATCCCGATCTCGGGATCGCGTTGGCGGCGGAACAGTGGCGTAGATGGCGAAAATGAGTCCTCCCTGAGAGTACTTAGAACGAGGGGGTAAATAAATGCAAAAGAGGGCACCAGGGGTGGCCCACCTGACTAGGCAGCCAGGGGGCGCGGCCAGGCCCTGGGCGTGCCAGGTGGCCGCCTGACCAGGTGAAGGCTCCCCTCTGGCCCCTATAGCTTCTGAAGTCTTCCCACAAATGAGAATTTCTGGAAATTTTCTGGATTTTTTTTGCAACATTGGGTTTTCACCTTTTTCTATAATGCAAAGACAAAAAAAGACATAAACTGGCACTAGGCACTAGATTAATAGGTTAGTCCCAAATATGTTGCAAATGGTACGAAGTGTATTGAAACATGTAACAAAGTCACCAAAACAAACATGGAACAAGCAAAAATTACATATACATTTAAGACGTATCACCGTGGGCATGGTGTGCACGCCCAGCATCAACAATGTCGTCGTCACCAAGACGCCAATCTGAACATAATGTCATAACCATCGGATCCCAGCAAACTCAACATAACAACATAGAAACTATAACATATGTGCGTTGATAATCAAAGATGAACAACAAGGGAATATTAGTGAAGCACAAGATTGAAGAGAAGACATCATCTAGCTACTGGCATGGACCGTATGTCCAAGGTGAACTACTCACACATCATCCGGAAGGTAAGCATAATTGATGAAGAAGCCTCCGGGGATGATTGCCTCCTCCGGCAGGGTGCCGCAACAGGAGTGCAGGGCCTCCCGATCTAAGAATTGCGATGGCGTCAGAACGACAATGGACACTGGAACAAGAAATCCGCTCTGAGGGTTTTCGGAGGATGAGCGATAAAAAAGCAGAAGAAAGGGCACCAGGGCACTACTAGGAAAAACCCTAGTAGTAGCGCGGGGTATTTTCCTAGAAGTAGAGTTGGGGCACGCGTTACTGCTAGGGCGCTACAACTAACTTTTAGCAGTAGCGCAGGTTGGCCTTGCGCTATTGCTAGTTACCTATAGCGCGGGCAAGAACCAGCGCTACTACTACCTAATTATGAATTATTATTTTTGAATCCATGGCTAGTGCTGCTGCAGGGCGTCCTCGTCCTCTCCATCCATAGCTGATGCTGGTACTAGTGGGGATGTAGTCTTCCATGGTGATGGTGCTTCCCCGCCTGACTCGTACACACACCTCTCGTCTACTTCTGCTCCATATCAAGAGAAAAAGATTAGAAGAGGAAGACATATATTGAGAGGAGTAGGAGGAGCAACTCCCGGGTGGTCGCCGGATTTCGACCAGACGCCATGTCCCAGCGAGGAGGAGGAAGTGGTTGCAATCATGTCTTGAATTGAATACCTTGATATCTTTACTTAAAAGTTCTTGTATGGTTGTTAGCATGTCACCACAGAAATTATGCTAGTTATCATTTACCTACTCAAGGACGAGCAGGCATTAAGCTTGGGGATGTTGATACGTCCCAAACATATTTATAATTTCTGCTTGCTCCATGCATGTTTTGTGTGATATTGATATGTTTTAGATACACGTTCATACACTTTTGAATATTTGGACTAACCTATTAACTCAGTGCACCCAGTGCCAGTTCCTGTTTTCTGCTGTTTTTCTATTTCAGGTTTCCCCCGTATTAAAAGTGCTGCAAAAATTCCTGGAAATCCAATAAAAAATCAGCGCTTCAGAAGCTTACAGAGTTCTGAAGGGGGGGGGGGCGGAATGGACCCACCAGTGCCCCAGGCGCCCTCCCGGCGTGGCTAGGATTGGGGCCGTGCTAGGGGGCCGCCTAGAACCCTGGTGCCCCCCTGGCTGTCCCCCTTCTCCTATTTATTCTCCGTCCTCCGAAACCCTCGAGGACAGAACCCCTTTTCGCGATCTCGCCTCTGTTCCGCCATCTCCGCGCTTCCAAGATCGGGAGCGCTAGAAGACCCCTTCCCGGCACCCTGCCGGAGGGAGGATTGACCTCCGGGAGCTTCTCCACAACCATGGACGCTTATCGGATGATCCGTGAGTAGTCCACCTTGGACCTTGGGTCCATGATCAATAGCTATGTGATGTTCTCCTCCCCTCTTTGTTCTACATGGATTAGACCTTGTGAGCTGCCCTACACGATCAAGGCACACATGTAATTCTTTCTGCTGTTGCTATGCTGAGTTTGCTAGGATCTGATGGATTTTGAGACTATGTTCAGATTGTGATTGAGAAATATATTTGGTTCTTATCTTTTATATTTTTGTTCTTGAGTAATTCTTGCATGTTCTCCGTTGTTTTTTCTTGCTTTGGCCAAGTAGTAGGTAGTGACTCAAAGAGGGAGCGCTATGAATGATTGTGGGTTGATGCCCCCTGATGACTAGCTTGAGTGACAGAAACATGAGTCTAGGGGATGTGTTGTTTCCACAAGGGGGAAAACAACGGTGCTTGTAACCGCAGTTGCAAGGATTGTTTACTTTACGCAATGTTCTTTTAATGCAGTTGTCTGTTGCTTTGGGTTTACACTTTGGGTGGGGCTCGCAACTTAATACCATCGAGATGTTCTGGATAGATATCTCAAGGTGGATGGTTAGTAGTAGATACATATGGATTTCGGTCTACTTATTTTTGCGTACCGCTGATACGTCCCAAACGTATCTATAATTTATGCTTGCTCCATGCATGTTTTGTGTGATATTGCTAGGATCTAGATACACTTTCATACACTTTTGATCATATTTGGACTAACTTATTAACTCAGTGCACCACAGTGCCAGTTCCTGTTTTCTTCTGTTTTTCTATTTCAGGTTTCCCCCATATTAAAAGTGCTCCAATAATCCGGGAAAAATCAGATAAAAACTCAGCGCACCGGAAGCTTCCGGAACCCCGCAGGAGTACCGGAAGGGACCCACCAGGGCCCCAGACGGCCACCTGGCGCGGCCTAGGGATTGGCCGCGCCAGGGGGGCGCCTGAACCCCTGGTGCCCCCATGGCTGCCCCCCTTCGCACATTTAATCTTGGTGACGTGAAACCTCCGAGGACAGAACCTTTTTTTCCCGATATCGCCTCTGTTCCGCCGCTAACGCGCTTCCAAGATTGGGAGTGCCAACAGACTTCTTCCCCCTGTCGGAGGGAGGATTGACCTCCCGGAGCTTCCGCTCCACCATGGACGCTTCGAGGATGTGTCGTGAGTACTTTTCTTGGACTATGGGTCCGTGATCAGTAGCTATGTGATGTTCTCCTCCCTTATTTGTTTTTCATGGTTTAGTCCTCATGAGCTGCCCTACATGATCGAGGCACATATGTAATTTTCTGATGTTGCTATGCTGAGTTTGCTGGGGTCTGATGGATTATGAGATTATGTTCATATTATGATTGAGTAATATATTTGGTTCTTATCTTTTATATTCTTGTTCCTAAGTAATTCGTGCATGTTCTCCGTTGATATATATTGCTTTGGCAAAGTACTAGGTAGTGACTCCAAGAGGGAACGTTATGCTCGATTGTGGGTTCATGCCCCCTGATGACATGCTTGAGTGACACAAACATGAGTCTAGGGGATGTGTTGTTGCCACAAGTGGGAAAACAACGGTGCTTGTAACCGTGGTTTCAAGGATTGTTTACTTTACGCAAAGTGCTTTTTAATGCAGTTGTCTGTTGCTTTGAGTTTACACTTCTCCATCAATGACCATTCCTGCATTGGTTCTACTCTTAAACTTCTTAATTTTAACCATGACCTCATGACAGGTGAACGATTCTCCTTCATGACATAGTCCAGACATGGTCTTTGTAACTGGGAGGAAGCGGATGCAACTCCCCAGTTATCGCAAAGTAACCAGTCATTCAGTAGTCCAAGTTATACACAAGGTGTCCCATGTATCTTATACATTTTCCAAGTGACTTTCTCAGCAGGTTGTTCCTTCCACCATAGTTGAAAGAAACCCCGTACATACACTCATATTCCATTACTCTGATTTGTGACCAAGTGCTTTCAAGTTTACCTAGCACGTCATACGTGTTGGTTAACAGGCATTCACAATTCAGATTCCATAGAATGAATTATGGTGTATTGGACAGTCATTCATAAGTGACGGTGAGTGCAATACTCATCATCATCTTCCTTGATTACGGAGTTGTCAGGTGTATCTCCTAGCAGTTCTTCGTATTATGTTTAGCAAGTCATTAGTAATGAGTATGTCTCTAATGGTGTTGGTACACATCAATGAAGTAAGACCCATTTACCTTAAGTTATATCATACTAAACGAGCCATAGTTCTAAACATTGGTATGACGTTATCTACAATGATATTTGCTAAGACATGAAGATTAAGTTCATAATATGGAGTTCATGTTTCAAAAAACAATTCTGGAACTCCCACTCAGACAAACATCCCTCATAGTTTATTCTAAGTGATTACACGATCCTTGAAGAACATACCTCCCCCGTGTGACACGCCCATCAGTATGTTGTTCAAGGTAGCCCATCATGCCAATCACATCATCCATGTGACTCATGCTCGACCTTTCGGTCTCTTGTGTCCCGAGGCCATGTCTGCACATGCCAGGCTCGCCACAATAACCTTAGTGAGTATACGCCGCGTATGCAAGGCCATGTTTCTGGACATGCTAGGCTTGCTCCACCCATCCCTTGTGAACGTAAAAATGTTTGACACCCGTGTGACACGTGATGCCTCCATAATGAAGAACTTTCCAGATGGTGCTTCACTAAGGAAGGACACTTTGTTGGATTAGTGAGGGATCATCCTATTATGCTACCGTCGTATATCTAACATATTAGCAAAACAGGATGCAACAGTATAAATCATACATGCTATGATTCCCCCTGACATGCAAATTAAAGTTGAAAATGCCTTTCTACTTTATCTTTTGCAAGTTTTACGTGGCTGCTAGGGGTTTCGAGAAAAGAACCGCTTTCTATCCTTCGAAAACAAGCCACAACACCAATCCCGCAATTGTCTCTATTACACCCCTGTCGGGGCCCTCCGTTGCAAACATCTTCGCATCGCTAATGCAGAGAGACAGACACCCCCCCAGCCACTTTATATGGTACAAGCCATATGTCAAGCGTGGAACCAGTCTTGCGTAAACGCGTAAGGTCGGTCGGGGGCCGCTTCATCAAACATTGCCGCAACGCTAAATGAGTACACATGAGAGGGTAACAATTGGAGAATTGATTCCCACATACGAGATGTGTTCTATCCGTACAAAACATCTACGCATAGCCTTGCTCTGATACCACTTTTGGGGTTCGGGGCAGAAAACACAAAATTTTCATAACCTACGAGACCCATACCCAAGACCTATGCTATGCCGATGCAAGTAACGGACAAAAATAGATCACATACCAGTATGTAGTCCGTTAAGCGGGAAACGTTCCCGCATGAACGTGGTTGGTGTAGTCGTACCGGCAATCCCCGATGCCGCGCAGATCCACGATGACTCCTGAAGGCCACCCGGTCCTTGTAGACCGATGACGGGATTACGTCCCCATCGGAACATTGTCGATGAAGACCTTGCGATACGGCCACGACGATGAAGTAGCACGAAAAGTGTAGTGCCTCGCGGGATTATACACATACAGTATACCCGACGTCCCTCCGGGCTCCGAACCAATAGAGCAGCAGAAAGAAGATGGATTCGGATCCCGATTCCAGCAGCACGACAGCGTGCGTATGGTGGAGAAATCCCCAACCAAGTGTAGACTCCAAACAAGGGGAGTCCACTCGAGGAAGGAGAAAGGAGGGAGAGAGAGATGAGAACTTATCTCAAAAATATGATGAATAAAAGGGCACCTCTACCCCTCCTTATATAGTCCAAGGAGGGGTGCCACCCCCCTCTCCACTTCCGGGGTGGGACTAATCCCAAGGGAGGGGTGTGGCGCATCAATTAAAGGGGGTGGGCCCCCTCATGGCGCCATGGCCCATGGGGGAGGACTCCCGCTCCCCCTAATGGGCCCTATGAGGCCCATATGCCTTTTAATTCATTTTTAATTATATTTAGATACATTTTAATATTTAATTCAGATAATTAATTAATAGAACATATATTAAACATTAGAAAATATATTTTGAACCTTTCAAAATACCCGGAACAACTTCCGGCCTTCATCGGAACAATTCCGGTCATCACCGGAACAATTCCGGTGTTCTCTCCTATTTCTCCGGTGATCTCGAATCAATCCTTACTGCGTCGAGTACCCTTAAGTGTAACACCCTACGGTCCGGGAAACAGCAGACATGATCGAGACAATTCTCATTGATCAATGACTAATCAATTGGACATGGTTACAATCCTTGATAGCCCCTGCGCTTCCATCGAATGAACTTCAATCGCTGTTGGATCCGTTAACCGTGTGCCTGTTCCCTTTGTCCTATGGTACTTTGCTTGTCCGAGGTTTGATCATCGGTATCCACTATACCTAGTTCGTCCTCGTTCTCAACAAACAAGTTTACTCGTTCCCGTGATATTACAACTCCGTGACCAAGTCACACGTTTGCAAACTTTATGATGTAACATCACCGAGTGGGCCCAGAGTACCTACCCGTCACACGGATGGACAAATCCCGCTTTGATCTATTTTCATACTCATCAACCATCTATTTCGGAATACCCAAAGTGCACCGTTATGGCCAGCATATTTCAGTCAGGCGGTGGGATACAAATCAAAGTCTCCTCATAGATGACAATTATGTATGATCATTGTGGTCAAAGGATCTGGTCACTACATTATAGTTATCGCAATGTCGAACTATGTGACTTGATCACATCGCAACACTTCTGGTGGGTGTATGTCCATCATATCATTATCCAATGATACGACTCCATTGTCAACAGACGCCATTGTCTCATGATCAGGAAACCTTGATCATCTATCTGCCAATGGACTAGTATACTAGGGTTAACTAGGGACCTGGTTGTTTGTATACCACACTTGTATTAATGTTTCCGCTTAATACAGTTATAGCATAGTATCAAACGTATTATGAACTTATGGAATATGCTCGATAAAACATATTTTATTTGCCTCTAGGGCACATTCCCAACAGTCTCCCACTTGCACTAGAGTACAAATAATCTAGTTGCATTTTCTCTCGATCATAACTCCTTATTGATCATGCTTGCCCGTGGAAGAGGTTGTATCAACGGTCTGGGTACCATTCAGAACCGTATGTCCTTTTGCAAATCATAATTTCACCTAATTTGACATTCCTTCATTATACACTATAATGATGAGGTATATATATTTGGCGGTTAAGTGACACTTCGTTTGCTGTGTCATAGCAATGACATCCGGTGGGTCACGCGGACTTTCCTATTGTCATGCACACTTGAAACTCACTCAATCAGAAGTCGAACTTCTTAAGCCATAATATAACTCCTGCTACTTCTAAAGCAGCCACATCAATGTAGATTCAATCCTTAGTGCATTGTATGCAACTTTGATGTCTAACCATGTTTCTTTCAACTTAGGCATTCATTAGTATGATATCTCAATTTTCTAGGTTAGTGTCAAAACTTGAACCAGAATAACATTTATGGTCAAGTCCACTATCCTTTACAAATTTGAGATGTATCTTCAGTTCTCTTCAGACACTGAAGGATAAACTTAACTCTTTGTTCAATGATTTACTCATAAATCATATCACAACATGTTCTTGCTACTAAGAACTTGGGTCACATTACGTCGAGTACATAACTCTGGTTTTATATGAAAGAACCTATGAAAAAGGCATAGAGGATCCAACACATCCATTTCTTTCATTAACCATTAACCATTGTTCTTGTACTGAGATTAACTCAACACTTCTCTTGGATATACAAGTAAGGACCACTTCTTGACTTGTCCCATTCTGAACTCCTTCAGAATCTTATCCAGGAAAGTATTACGACTCAATGTTATTAAACACATATCTATCTTAATAGATCTTCAGTGCTTAATACTTATTCATCTTCATTTATGAAAGATTCAAATAATCATTAACACCAACTGAACCATTCATAATATGTTATCCATATATGAGAATGTTATCATGCTCCCACTCAAAAATGTCATGCACATATTAAGTTATAGGATGACACTCATATTGCTCCCACTCAAATATGTCGGCCACATATAAGACAAGGATAACATCCACATGGCTCCCACTTAGATATGTCAGACACATATTAAGTTCAGGATACTAACCACATGGCTCCTACTCAAATATGTCATTTACATATAAGTTTAGGATAATACTCCTATAGCTCCCACTAAAAATATGTCGTCTACATATTAAGTTTCAGGAAACTATTTAGCTCCCACTCAGTTTCATGCAAATGCATGTTTCCTCGATATTTTGGTTAAGTCAAAAATCCTTTGATCATCCATCAAAATGAGAATTCAGTTTATGAGACACTAGTATCCATATGTTTTTCCAAAACCTTCTTGCTGTACCAATTACAACACTTCTTCAAATACAGGATTTGAGGAAGTCACAGTATTGATAACAATCCTGGATCAATCGTAGTGAATATCCCTTTGACTCAAGCATTGCTACACATTGTAGTCAACCCATTGAATTTGTCAGAAACAATCTTTGTGACAAACCAATCTTGACGTCCCTTTGATGTTCACATTTATTCCTCATAACTCTGAAGTTATTGTGAATATCAAGTAACCTCCTTACTTGATAAGATTCAAGCAATCTTAAATGTAACTCAACATAGGATTTCATGACTCATAGTCATATCTCGTACTTAGGTCCACCATCGCTTCTTTGTAGTTCGTAGGAATGTCTTGTTCCATTAACATGACAAGTGAATCATGAATATCATTTTGCACCAGGGGCAAATATATATTCTTGAATCCTACCTTTCCCAGTAAAAGCTCCCATCAGAAGATCATGATCATTATCATTAGTTTCTCCTCTTATTGTAGAGCTTTGCTTCCAGAACATATTCCGTTGCACTACTCTGACATTTGGAGGCAAGGTCAATTACCTTGGTTGAACTTTCACTTTTCTTCCGTTACCACATTTATCAAGAACAATTCTTGACAAACACCAAACATAGCAATACAAGTTTTGCTCCTTTTGGTTCCAGTTGTGGAAGATGCATCCATCGTTGTCTAAGGATACACTACAAAGACAATTTATCATATAAATTAAGTTTCCTAGAAACCACAACACACCATGACATATATGGTGTTGGTTTCCACGAACTCAGATGGTTCCCTATGCTGAAGTGAGTGTTTGCATATTAAATTAATAACTCTAAACAATAATAACGTAACTTGGTAAGAGATAACTTAGACCATACACTTTTCGATAGAATATGATCACAATGTTCAGGCACGTCAATCATATTGAAGTGTCTGAAGACATTGCAATTTGTGGAACAACTTTCGGACAAGTCTTTATGCCCAAGACTAACTCTAAACATTTGTCACTTTGATCAAATCGTAGAGACTTGTCTTTTCTTGTTAATTTAATATCCATCTTTACTCTGAAATCCCTTTTGATCATATCAAATTATTTCAGACTCATGTTTCATTAGTGAATACAAATATTCATCTAAGTACACATACGAAGTTCACGAAATAATGAAATTCACCACATGCTGACATACGATACATCACAATGTATGATATTCAACAATCAGTACACATTCTGTTTACCAGAATGCGAGGTTTTAGTCATATCACCTAAAAGGCATGGTTTGTATGTGTCAAGAGATCAAGTATCTTAAGACATCATCATACCATTCATGACTTAAACTGTAGTGTCATTATGAAGCCTGGATATTTCTTGGCATTACAATATTTTTTATAAATGATCAAACAACTATTATCAATATAAGAATAACTCATTCATAATCGTAATGTGACCATAAGAGATATCATTCATAAAAGGAGAACAACTGACTTGTTTCTCACTAATATGAATAATTGTCTTCGCGAGATGCAAGACACACTAATAAAGTCCTCATTCAAACGATCATAAAATTTATTCATATATTAATCAATTGATAGATGTAGAGGGGGAGTGTTGTCGACCATCAACTATCTTGATTGCCGTCAGCACACATTGTCACCTCATCCCTTCCAAGCCACTCTCAAGCAGTAAGTTCAAGCATCGAATACTTAATCAACCACAATTAGTGTTTTGTGGGAAAGACATTTATAACTCGTATATCAAATATACCTTCTCCGTCAATGACCATTCCTGCATTGGTTCTACTCTTAAAGTTCTTAATTTTAACCATGACCTCATGACAGGTGAACGATTCTCCTTCATGACATAGTCCAGACATGGTCTTTGTAACTGGGAGGAAGCGGATGCAACTCCCCAGTTATCGCAAAGTAACCAGTCATTCAGTAGTCCAAGTTATACACAAGGTGTCCCATGTATCTTATACATTTTCCAAGTGACTTTCTCAGCAGGTTGTTCCTTCCACCATAGTTGAAAGAAACCCCGTACATACACTCATATTCCATTACTCTGATTTGTGACCAAGTGCTTTCAAGTTTACCTAGCACGTCATACGTGTTGGTTAACACGCATTCACAATTCAGATTCCATAGAATGAATTATGGTGTATTGGACAGTCATTCATAAGTGACGGTGAGTGCGATACTCATCATCATCTTCCTTGATTACGGAGTTGTCACGTGTATCTCCTAGCAGTTCTTCGTATTATGTTTAGCAAGTCATTACTAACGAGTATGTATCTAATGGTGTTGGTACACATCAATGAAGTAAGACCCATTTACCTTAAGTTATATCATACTAAAAGAGCCATAGTTCTAAACATTGGTATGACGTTATCTACAATGATATTTGCTCAGACATGAAGATTAAGTTCATAATATGGAGTTCATGTTTAAAAAAACAATTCTGGAACTCCCACTCAGACAAACATCCCTCATAGTTTATTCTAAGTGATTACACGATCCTTGAAGAACATACCTCCCCCGTGTGACACGACCATCAGTATGTTGTTCAAGGTAGGCCATCATGCCAATCACATCATCCATGTGACTCATGCTCGACCTTTCGGTCTCTTGTGTCCCGAGGCCATGTCTGCACATGCCAGGCTCGCCACAATAACCTTAACGAGTATACGCCGCATATGCAAGGCCATGCTTCTGGACATGCTAGGCTTGCTCCACCCATCCCTTGTGAACGTAAAAATGTTTGACACCCGTGTGACACGTGATGCTTCCATAATGAAGAAATTTCCAGATGGTGCTTCACTAAGGAAGGACACTTTGTTGGATTAGTGAGGGATCATCCTATTATGCTACCGTCGTATATCTAACATATTAGCAAAACAGGATGCAACAGTATAAATCATACATGCTATGATTCCCCCCGACATGCAAATTAAAGTTGAAATTGCCTTTCTACTTTATCTTTTGCAAGTTTTACGTGGCTTCTAGGGGTTTCGAGAAAAGAACCGCTTTCTATCCTGCAAAAACAAGCCACAACACCAATCCCGCAATTGTCTCTATTACACCCCTGTCGGGGCCCTCCGTTGCAAACATCTTCGCATCGCTAATGCAGAGAGACAGACACCCCCCCAGCCACTTTATATGGTACAAGCCATATGTCAAGCGTGGAACCAGTCTCGCGTAAACGCGTAAGGTCGGTCGGGGGCCGCTTCATCAAACATTGCCGCAACGCTAAATGAGTACACATGAGAGGGTAACAATTGGAGAATTGATGCCCACATACTAGATGTGTTCTATCCGTACAAAACATCTACGCATAGCCTTGCTCTGATACCACTTTTGGGGTTCGGGGCAGAAAACACAAATTTTTCATAACCAACGAGACCCATACCCAAGACCTATGCTATGCTTATGCAAGTAACGGACAGAAATAGATCACATACCAGTATGTAGTCCGTTAAGCGGGAAACGTTCCCGCATGAACGTGGTTGGTGTAGTCGTACCGGCAATCCCCGATGCCGCGCAGATCCACGATGACTATTGAAGGCCACCCGGTCCTTGTAGACCGATGACGGGATTACGTCCCCGTCGGAACGTTGTCGATGAAGACCTTGCGATACGGCCACGACGATGAAGTAGCACCACAAGTGTAGTGCCTCGCGGGATTATACACATACAGTATACCCGACTCCCTCCGGGCTCCGAACCAGTAGAGCAGCGGAAAGAAGATGGATTCGGATCCCGATTCCAGCAGCACGACGGCGTGCGTATGGTGGAGAAATCCCCAACCAAGTGTAGACTCCAAACAAGGGGAGTCCACTCGAGGAAGGAGAAAGGAGGGAGAGAGAGATGAGAACTTATCTCAAAAATATGATGAATAAAAGGGCACCTCTACCCCTCCTTATATAGGCCAAGGAGGGGTGCCACCCCCCCTCCACTTCCGGGGTGGGACTAATCCCAAGGGAGGGGGGTGGCGCACCAATTAAAGGGGGTGGGCCCCCTCATGGCGCCATGGCCCATGGGGGAGGTCTCCCTCTCCCCCTAATGGCCCCTATGAGGCCCATATGCCTTTTAATTCATTTTTAATTATATTTAAATACATTTTAATATTTCATTCAGATAATTAAATAATAAAACATATATTAAACATTATTAAATATATTTTGAACATTTCAAAATACCCGGAACAACTTCCGGCCTTCATCGGAACAATTCTGGTCATCACCGGAACAATTCCGGTGTTCTCTCCAATTTCTCCGGTGACCCCGAATCAATCCTGACTGCGTCGAGTACCCTTAAGTGTAACACCCTACGGTCCGGGAAACAGCAGACATGATCGAGACAATTCTCATTGATCAATGACTAATCAATTGGACCTGGTTACAATCCTTGATAGCCCCTGCGCTTCCATCGAATGAACTTCAATCGCTGTTGGATCCGTTAACCGTGTGTCTGTTCCCTTTGTCCTATGGTACTTTGCTTGTCCGAGGTTTTATCATCGGTATCCACTATACCTAGTTCTTCCTCGTTCTCAACAAACAAGTTTACTCGTTCCCGTGATATTACAACTCCGTGACCAAGTCACACGTTTGCAAACTTTATGATGTAACATCACCGAGTGGGCCCAGAGTACCTACCCGTCACACGGATGGACAAATCCCGCTTTGATCTATTTTCATACTCATCAACCATCTATTTCGGAATACCCAAAGTGCACCGTTATGGCCAGCATATTTCAGTCAGGCGGTGGGATACAAATCAAAGTCTCCTCATAGATGACAATTATGTATGATCATTACGGTCAAAGGATCGGGTCACTACGTTATAGTTATCGCAATGTCGAACTATGTGACTTGATCACATCGCAACACTTCTGGTGGGTGTATGTCCATCATATCATTATCCAATGATACGAATCCATTGTCAATAGACGCCATTCTCTCATGATCAGGAAACCTTGATCATCAATCGCCCAATGGACTAGTATACTAGGGTTAACTAGGGACCTGGTTGTTTGTATACCACACCTGTATTAATGTTTCCGCTTAATACAGTTATGGCATAGTATCAAACGTATTATGAACTAATGGAATATGCTCGATAAAACATATTTTATTTGCCTCTAGGGCACATTCCCAATAGAGAAAAGTTATTTGTGTTGTGTGCAGGTCCAGGAGAAGCAAGTGATACGGTGCCTAACTTGCCAAACCACCTACTTATCATTGCCGGAGTCCTACGGGAGACAAACCCTATCCTCTAGATAGAAGAAATTTGCTGCTATCCTACATCTCACCTTCCACTTGGGGTAACCATTGAAGGGTGAGAAACCATTATCATCATCTCGCACATCAACCAAATTTTTGGCGCCATTGCCGGGGACTCCGAGTGCTAAGATAAGGGAGTTGCCCACTACATTTTACCTTTGCTTTTTTGTCTTGTTAGTTTACCTTTCAGTTTTTATCTTTGTGTCTTATATCAAAAATCAAAAAAACTTTATTTATCTTTCTTTTAGTAGTCCTCCTTGTTTAGATGAACATGTTAGGACTTGGTTCTTTGCGGGAATCGGAAGTTCTCGCTTTCCGTCAAAGGGATGAGAAAATATGAAGACAACATGGGATAGAATTTCTGAAGCACATAAAAGAATTATGCTTTGGATACCTATAAAAATTGTGCTTAGAAATTTTTACCTTGGTATTTTTAAGTGGTGTAAACACTCTCTTGATATTATAGCTAAAGGAGACTTTTTAGAGTGTGATGAATCTAGAGCTCTTGATATTTTGCATGGTCTATCTAGTTATTTTGTTTATGATCGTAGTATTGATACTGTTGTAGATAGACTTTCCGCTATTGAAAAGAGGATGGATGCTCTAGAGTTGAGGAAAGTAGAGGAAATTGAGTCCAACAAAAAATAAATGTTGGAGATAGAAGATGATTGGGGGCCCTTTCTTAGGATTAGCATCTCTAACCAAGACTTCCTTTCTTTTTGTGATCTTGGATCCATAGTTTCTACCATGCCAAAAATAGTTTATGATTCTTTGAAACTAGATATGGATAAATTGTCATCTTATCATGAACATGCTAATGGAGATATTTCAGAGGTTAAAGGAAAGGTAAAAGAAGTCCAAGTTTCATTCCTTCATAGGGTTGCACCGATGAATTTCTTCATCATGGAGCCAAACCAAAGTAACAACGTGCTTGGAAGGGACTTCCTACGAGCTATGAAAGGCTTCATTGATATTGGTAACGGGCACATACACTTACGCGGTAAGGCGAAATGTAAGTACCTCTTTCCTAGGAAGAATAAGAATGAGCTTGTTGAAAATCAATTTGAAGGTTTTTATGACTCCGATGACCTTGGAGACCTTTGATTCTTCTTTTGCCTTATGCCTAGCTTAAAGGCGTAAACGAAAGCGCTTTTTGGGAGGCAACCCAAGATGTTTTTACTTCTGTTTTTAGTGGTCTTGATGATTTTTACTACTATAGCAACATCATTGTATCTTTATTTCCAAGCTTTGTGCCAAGTTATAGCCTCTTATGATAAGGGAAGCAAAAGTTGTGACATGCTGTCCAGAAAAAAGATTCTGTCTTCTTGACGGAAAAAATGGAACAAATCACCAGTTCATCTTTTTGAGCTGAATTTTGTTACACAGCGTGCTCTATAGAATTTTGAAACTTTCGTATGTTCTGAGTTTTTTTATTTGAGTTGCAGAAGTACCCCCAATAAATTCTCTACTACCTGCTGTTCTGTTTCTCACAGATTCTGCAATGTTTTTCCTTTCCTTACTTTTGCAAACCTTAAGCTTGCTTTTTCTTTGCAAAAACTTGGTAGAAATCTTGAGAAACAATAGCTCTTCAAGAATATCTTTATATATAGTGGGGAAAATATATTTTATTAAGGGTACTAACCTCTCTAATCAGGTTATGATGAGTTATGTATGAATGGAGTTTTCAAGTATGCGAGGGAAGATGATGAAAGAAGATCCGGGAGTGTCAAACACTCAAGCTTGGGGATGACCCCATGTATCCCCAATAAATATTAAAGAAGACTCGAGCGCCTAAACTTGGGGATGCCCTCGTGCATCCCCTTCTCCATCAGCAATCATCAGTTCGTCCTTCGTCTCACTATATTTTTATCACTTCATGCGTTATGTGCTATGCTTGGAGCCTCTCCCTCTTAGGTTTACTTTTTAGTTTTCTTTTTCTTTGCTTGTTTTTCATAACAAGTTAGACCCCAGCTTAGTTTGTCTGGGAGAGAAACACGCTCCACTCCAATCTAGAACACATCATAGGATTTCACATGCCTATCTTTTTACTGTTGTGTGTTCTTTATGTTTCCGTAGCTACGACCATGTATAGTTTTAGTCTTAATTTGTCTTTAGCAAGAGCCTTGGATTTTTCTTAGTTTTTTGCTGGAACTCTCTTTAGTTTTCATGTTTATCTTGTTAAGAGAGTTGATTGTTGCACTGAGTTTTGTCTTGTATTTAAAGTAGGTAATTGAGGTTGCTATTTAGTTTTAGTAGTAACTTGCAATAGTTTTGAGGTATTGACGTGAGTAATGTTTGAACTTTTGGTGTCAACTGCTCTAGCCTATTAGTGATAGGTGTCGTATTTTGGGCAATCCGTGTGTATTTTCAAAACCTACAAAAACTAGTTGAGAACTCTAGCTACTAGATTGATCACTAATCTTTTGAGGGATCGGATATTAGAGTACACTCATGTACCATGAGTCGAGGATGCGCAAGGATAAACAAACCCCCATACACTCCTCCTCAGGGTACTCGTCTCTTTCTGAACCTACTTATTAGATTGAGAGTTACCGATAATAAGTGAATGAGTTCTTCGGGCGAATGTAAGTATTGAAAGTTGACACTTCCACCTCCTCATATTTGCTAGCCTCTTCCGTGCCGTGCATTGCCCTCTTCTCAATCTGAGAGTTGGCGTCCACCTTCGCCGGTACATCCAAACCCTTGGCATGATACGTTCTGTCATCATAAACCTCCTTATATCTTTCCTCAAAAAAACCACCATACCAACCTATCAAGGAATTTCCATATCCTTTCTGAGATATATTTCCATGCAACATCCACCTCTTCATGACTTGATCTTCATGTCATACATGTTCGTGCTACACTGGCAGAGGCATACATTGCATACATCATGATAGCTACATCTTCTTTATGTTTTGAGTACCTTGTAAAATGAAAGATCTTCTATACCTTCTTGGAAATTAGAGTGTTGCCCTTAAGTGAGGAAAAGATCCCAAAGAGGACAAATCAGAGTTAAATAGAAAGAGCCATTGAGGCCACTAAAAAAATACAAAAAATAGAAAAAAAAATAGAAAAGGAAAATAAAAAGAGAGAAAGGGGCAACACTACTATCCTTTTGAAAGATCCACACTAGTACTCCCTCTTATCCTTGTACTCCATAGAGATGATCATACATGCATATAGCTATTGGGGACCTTCGCACTATAGAACTTGGCTTGCATAATCCAAGGATGAGCCTCCTCAAACGAGCTCTAGGTCTTCATGAGCCAGCAAGTTGGATGCATCCCCACTAGTTCCATTGGAGAGCTTTTCTTCGCTCATATGTGCATCGATTGCATGCCAATCCCTACTCCTGACATCATATCTATGATTTGGCCTTCTCGCCTATGATTGTGCTCATTGATGTGCGCCTTTCTCACCCTTTTTTCCTTCCTCATCCACCATATCTCTTTCTTTTCCATCCTAAGTGTCTACTCTCGTGCTTACGCTCATCCATTGCATGAGTGCTCAAAATATCGAAAAGGAGTGGATCAAATTGACTTGTACCTAGCTAGTGGTCTGGGGACGAGTCAAGATAAGATTCCAAAGAAGACCAAGTGTGAAACTATAGTAGATTGAGTTCTCAACAAAAATACTTTTTTTCTCGTATTCCCATATCCCCATTCTTGCACGCAAACACCATCTGGAGACATTCGAGTCACGGACAGCGAGAGCTCTTGCACCTAATGTTTTTTTGTTGCTTGTTTCAATGCTAATATAGACTCTTGCATTTTATGACTTGAATTGAATCACATACCTTGGTTGATTTACTTTTCAAAGTTCTTATATGGTTGCTAGCATGTCACCATAGAAATTAATCTTGTTATCATTTACCTACTCGAGGACGAGCAGGAATTAAGCTTGGGGATGTTGATACGTCCTAAACGTATCTATAATTTCTGCTTTCTACATGCATGTTTTGTGTGATATTTCTATGATCTAGATACACTTTCATACACTTTTGATCATATTTGGACTAAAATATTAACTCAGTGCACCACAGTGCTAGTTCATGTTATTTGCTGTTTTTCTTTCAGGTTTCCCCCATATTAAAAGTGCTCCAAAAATTCGGGACAATCGGATAAAAAATAAGCGCAACGGAAGCTTCCAGAACCCCGGAGGAGGGCCGGGGGGCCACCACCAGCTGCCCAGGCGGCCACCTGGCGGGTCCTAGGGCTTGGCCGCGCCAGGGGGCGCCTGGACCCCTGGTGTCCCCCCTGCCTGCCCCCTTCGCCTATTTAATCTCCGTGATGCGAAACCTCCGAAGACAGAACCCTTTTTCGCGATCTCGACTCTATTCCGCCGCCGCCGCGCTTTCAAGATCGGGAGCGCCAGTAGACTTCTTCCCTACACCCTATCGGAGGAAGGATTGACCTCCGGGAGCTTCCCCTCCATCATGGACGCTTCTCGTATGTGTCGTGAGTAGTTTCCCTTGGACCATGGGTCCGTGATAAGTAGTTATGTGATGTTCTCCTCCCCTCTTTGTTCTTCATGGTGTAGTCCTCGTGAGGTGCCCTACATGATCGAGGCACATATGTAATTTTCTGCTGCTGCTATGCTGAGTTTGCTGGGATCCGATGGATTATGAGATTATGTTCAGATTGTGATTGAGTATATATTTGGTTCTTATCTTTTATATTTTTGTTCCTAAGTAATTCTTCCATCTTCTCCGTTGATGTTTAATTCTTTGGCCAAGTAGTAGGTAGTTACTCCAAGAGGGAACGTTGTGCTCGATTGTGGGTTCATGCCCCCTGATGAGACGCTTGAGTGACAGAAACATGAGTCTAGGGGATGTGTGATACGCGAGAGATGATAATTGCTTCTCGCCCTTCGTTGGTTACCCCAAGTGGAAGGTGAGATGTAGCGTAGCGGCAAGTTTCCCTCGGTGAAGATACCGAGGTTTGTCTCCCGTAGGACTCCGGATATGATAAGAAGGTGTCAGCGGCGCAACTGACGTGGACCTGCACAGAGACACAAATAACTTTGCTCCCAACGAATTTCAGAGAGGTTGTCAATCTCTCCGGTCTTGTTGTTTACAAAGGATCAAAACACAAGGGATAATGATAATGATAGCAATTGAAAGTAAAAGCAGAAAAGTAAATGAGCGTGCAAACAATGATGAGAATATGGACCGGGGTCCCGTGATGTTCACTAGTGATGTCTCTTTCCCAAAACACGATAAAACTGCTATGCGAGGTAAATAAATTACAGATGGGCAATTGACATGATTATAAACGCACCGCAATGCTAACTATGCTACAAAAGAAAGGAAGATGCTCAAAAGCATGGGCAGTACGCCAAAATAAGTAGACCGAAATCCAACTTCATCTACTACTAATCATCCACGTTCAGATATCTATCCAGAACATCCAGATGGTATTCAGTTGCGAGCCCCACCCAAAGTGTAAACCAAAAACAACAGACAACTGCATTAAAAAGCACTTTGCGTAAAGTAAACAATCCTTGCAACCACGGTTACAAGCACCGTTGTTTTCCACGTTGTGGCAACAACACATCCCATAGACTCATGTTTTTGTCACTCAAGCGTGTCATCAGGGGGTATGAACCAACAATCGAGCATAACGCTCCCTCTTGGAGTTACTACCTACTACTTGGCCAAAGCAATAAACAACAACGGAGAACATGCAAGAATTACTGAGGAACAAAAATATAAAAGATAAGAACCAAATATATTACTCTATCACAATCAGAACATAATCTCATAATCCATCAGATCCCATCAAACTCAGCATAGCAACAGCAGAAAGATTACATATGTGCCTCGATCATGTAGGGCAGCTCACGGGGTCTAAACCATGAAGAACAAAGAGGGGAGGAGAACATCACATAGCTACTGATCACGGACCCATGGTCCAAAGGAAACTACTCACGGCACATCCGGTAAGCGTCCATGGTGAAGGGGAAGTTCTAGGAGGTCGATCCTCCCTCCGGCAGGGTGCTTGGAAGAAGTCTGCTGGCGCTCCCTATCTTGGAAGCGCAGCGGCGGCAGAACAGAGGCGAGATCGCGAAAAAAGGGTTCTGTCTTCGGAGGTTTCGCGTCACGGGGAATAAATAGGCGAAGGGGGCAGCCAGGGGGCCACCAGGAGTCCATGCGCCCCCCTGGCGCGGCCAAGCCATAGGCCGCGCCAGGTCGGTGCCTGGGAAGCTTGTGGTGTCCCTCGGGCCCTCCTTCGGGGTTCCGGAAGCTTCTGTTGCGCTGGTTTTTTATCCGATTTTTCCCGAATTTTCGGATCACTTTTAATATGGGGGAAACTGGAATAGAGAAACAACAAAAAACAGGAACTGGCACTGTTGTGAACTGAGTTAATAAGTTAGTCCAAATATTATCAAAAGTGTATGAAAGTGTGTCTAGAGCATAGCAATATCACACAAAACATGCATGGAGCAAGCAGAAATTATAGATACGTTTGGGACATATCAACATCCCCAAGCTTAATTCCTGCTCGTCCTTGAGTAGGTAAATGATAACAAGCATACTTTCTGTGGTGACATGCTAGCAACCATATAAGAACTTTGAAAAGTAAAGCAATCAAGGTATGTGATTCAATTCAAGTCATAACATGCAAGAGTCTATATTAGCATTAAAAGAAGCAATGAAAGAACAATAGGTGCAAGATCTCTCGCTATCCGTGACTCGAATGTCTCCAAATGGTGTTTGCGTGCAAGAAGGGGGATAGGGAATACGAGAAAAAAAGTATTTTTGTTGAGAACTCAATCTACTAAAGATTCACACTTGGACCTCTTTGGAATCTTATCTTGACTCTTCCCCAGACCACTAGCCAGGTACAAGTCAATTTGACCCACTCCTTTTCGATATTTTGAGCACTCATGCAATGGATGAGCGTAAGCACGAGAGTTGACATTTAGGATGGCAAAGAGAGAAATATGGTGGAGGAGGAATACAAAAAGGGTGAGAAAGGCTCACATCAATGAGGACAATCATAGGCGAGAAGGCCAAATGATAGATATGATGTGAGGAGTAGGGATTGCCATGCAACGGATGCACATATGAGTTAAAAAGCTCTCCAATGGAACTAGTGGGGGTGCATCTAACTTGCTCGCGGATGGCGTGGAAGTGGTAATGGCTTCTCGCCCTTTGTTGGTTACCCCAAGTGGAAGGTGAGATGTAGGATAGCAGCAAATTTCCCCTATGTAGAGGATAGGGTTTCTCTCCCGTAGGACGCCGACGATGATAAGTAGGTGGCAAGAAAACAATGGCACCGTTTACGACTAACGTTGCTTCCTTGACCTGGACCTGCACACAATACAATTAACTTTGCTCCCAACAAAGTTCAAAGAGGTTGTCAATCTCTCCGGTCTTGTTGTTTACAAAGGTTCAAACACACAAGGGATAATGATAATGATAATGGTAGCAACTGAAAGTAAATACTGAAAAGGAAATAGACTTGTAAACAATGATGAGAATATGGAACGTGGCTCCGTGATGTTGATGGCTTCTCGCCCCTTGTTGGTTACCCCAGGTAGAAGGTTTGTTGTAGCACAACGACAAGTTTCCATTAGCGAAGATGCTAAGGTTTAGATTGTCTCCAGTAGGACTCAAGAGATACAAGTAGGTGGTAAAGTGAACAATGGCGCCGTTCACAACCTAGGTTGCTAACTTCACCTGGACCTGCACACAGATACAAATAACTTTGCTCCCAACGAGTTCAGAGGAGTTGTCAATTCCTCCGGCCTTGTTGTTTACAAAGGATTAACACAAGAGATAATAATGATAGTGATAGCAATGGAAAAGTAAATACTAAAAGTAAATTGGTAGTGTGAACAATAATGTGAAGATGGACCGGGGTTCCGTGATTTTCACTAGTGATGTCTCTCTCCCAAAAGACGATAAAAGTGCTAGCGAGGTAAACAAATCATAGTTGGGCAATTGACAGGATTATGAAGGCACCACAATGCTAACTATGCTGCAAAGAAAGGAAGGGCTCAAAAGCAATGGGCACTACGCCAAGGTAAGTAGACCGAAATCCATCTGCATCTACTACGAATCATCCACCTTGAGATATCTATCCATAACATCTTGCTGGTATTAAGTTGCGAATCCCACCCAAAGTGTAAACTCAAAGCAACAGACAACTCCATTAAAAGAACTTTGCGTAAAGTAAACAATCCTTGCACCCGCAAGTACAAGCACCGTTGTTTTGTCCCTGGTGGCAACAACACATCCCCTAGTCTCATGTTTTTTTCACTCAAGCTAGACATCGAGGGGCTGAACCCATAATCGAGCATAACGCTCTCTCTTGGAGTTGCAAATAAAATACTTGGCCAAAGCAAATACCACAACGGAGAACATGCAACAATTTACTCAAGAACAAAATATAAAATAGAAGAACCAAATATATTACTCATCACAATCTGAACATAGTCTCATAATCCATCAGATCCCAACAAACTCAGCATAGCAACAGTAGGAATTACATAGATGCCTCGATCATGTGAGGCAGCTCACGAGGACTCGACAGTGGAAGCACAAAAGAGGGAGAGATAGATCACATAGCTACTGGTCACAGACCCATGGTCCAAGGGGAACTACTCACGGTACATATGGGAGCCGTCCATCGCTATGGATGGTCTCCCGGAGGGGGTAGCTTCTCCCGGTAGGGTGCCGGAGCTGCTTCTCCAGGCAGCCCTGATCTTGAAACGGCGGCGGCGGCGGAACAGAGGCGAGATCGCGAAAAAGGAGTTCGTCCTAGGGGTTTCCGTCACGGGGGGTAAATATAGGCGAAGGGGGGGGGCGTCGAGGGGACCCACCAGGAAGCCAGGAGGCCTCCTGGCGCGGCCTAGGGTGGGGCCGCACCAGGGACCCTCCTGGCTCCCTGGTTGTGGCCCCCCTTCGCGGCTTTGGTGTTTTCGGAAGCTTCCGCGACGCTGATTTTTTATCTGATTTTCCTGGATTTTTTGGAGCACTTTTAATGGCCGGAAAACCTGAAATACAAAAACAGCAGAAAACAACAACTGGCAGCTAGGTGCACTGGGTTAATAGATTAGTCCAAATAGGTTCAAAAGTGTATGAAAGTTCAAGCAAAACATGGCAAAGTCACACAAAACATGCATGGAGCAAGAAGAAATTATAGATACGTTTGGGACGTATCAGATGTTCACTAGTGATGTCTCTCTCCGAAAAGACGATAAAACTGCTATGTGAGGTAAACAAATTACAGATGGGAAATCAACAGGATTATAAACTCACCGCAATGCTAACTATGTTACAAAATAAAGGAAGAAGCTCATAAGCATGGGCAGTACGCCAAAATAAGTAGACCAAAATCCATCTACATCTACTACTAATCATCCACCTTGAGATATCTATCCAGAACATCTCGCTGGTATTAAGTTGGCCCGTGATGTTTTTTATGCAAATTGCTTTTTAATGCAGTTGTCTGTTGCTTTGGGTTTACACTTTGGGTGGGGCTCGCAACTTAATACCAGCGAGATGTTTTGGATAGATATCTCAAGGTGGATGATTAGTAGTAGATGCAGTTGGATTTCGGTCTACTTAATTTGGCGTACTGCCCATCCTTTTGAGCCTCGTCCTTTCTCTGTAGCATAGTTACCATTGCGGTGCGTTTATAATCCTGTCAATTGCCCATCTGTAATTTGTATACCTCGCATAGCAATTTTATCGTCTTTTGGGAGAGAGACATGACTAGTGAACATCACGGGAACCCGGTCCATATTCTTATCACTGTTTACACGCTTATTTATTTTCCTGCTTTTACTTTCTTGTTGCTATCACCATTATCATTATCCCTTGCGTTTGATCCTTTGTAAACAACAAGACCGGAGAGATTGAAAACCTCTTTGAACTTCGTTGGGAGAAAATTTATTTGTGTTGTGTGCAAGTCCAGGCGAAGCAAGTGATTCGGTGCCTAACTTGCCAAACCACCTACTTATCATTGCCGGAGTCCTACGGGATACAAGCCCTATCCTTTACATAGGGGAAATTTGCTGCTATCCTACATCTCGCCTTCCACTTGGGGTAACCAACGAAGGGCGAGAAACCATTATCATCATCTCGCACATCAACCAAATTTCTAGTGCCGTTGCCGGAGAATTTTTAGAGTGTGATGAATCTAGAGTGACGAGGATCAGCCTCGGCAAATCCCATGGTACGGGACCCTGGGTTAGATCGTGGAGAAGGAACAGGTTGGCGATACTCGTCGGCTAACAGGAGAAGCACTTCCTGCTCAATTGTATTATGCGAGGTGGCGATTATAATGGAAGTCTAGGCGAGTTCGCACAAGACCAAGGGTGTTGATTGTAGATTGGATGTCCTGAGGCGTCCCCCCTCCCAGCCTTTATATACTAGGTTGGGTCACGGGGAGTCCATCTCAGGTTACAGAGACGATAGTGATGTTATGAGAGTTTACGTCTCACCCCTCGTTGGTTTGCCCAAAGTGGAAGGTGAGATGTAGCGTAGCGGCAAATTTCCCTTATCGAATATGCTAAGGTTTAGGATCGACCAGTAGGACTCCAACAGATACAAGAAGGTGGTGAAGTGAACAATGGCGCCGTTTAGAACCGAGGTTGCTAACTTCACCTGGACATGCACACATAGCAAATAACTTTGCTCCCAACGAGTACAGAGGAGTTGTGAATTACTTCGGCCTTGTTGTTTACAAAGGATAAAACGCACGGGATAATAATGATAGTGATAGCAACGGAAAAATTAAACAAAGTAGTAAATTGATAGCGGGTGCAAACAGTATTGGAATATGGACCGGGGTCCTATGATGTTAACTAGTGATGTCTCTATCCAAAAAGATGATAAAATAGCCATGCGAGGTAAACAAATTACAGCTGGGCAATTGACAGGATTATGTGCGCAAACCAATGCTAACTATGCTACAAAGAAAGGAAGAGGTTCAAAAGCTTGGGCGGTACGCCAAATCAAGTAGACCGAAATCCATCTGCATCTAATTACTAATCATCCACCTTGAGATATATATCCAGAACTTCTCGCTGGTCTTAAGTTGTGAATCCCACCCAAAGTGTAAACTCAAAGCAATGGACAACTGCATTAAAGAACTTTGCGTAAAGTAAACAATCCTTGCACCCGCAAGTACAACCACCATTGTTTTCTCCCTTGTGGCAACAACACATGCCCTAGACTCATGTTTCTGTCACTCAAGCTAGTCATCGGGGGGCATGAACCCAAAATCATGCATTACGCTCCCTCTTGGAGTAACTACCTACTACTTGGCCAAAGCAATAAACAGCAACGGATAACATGCAAGAATTACTCTAGAACATAAATATATAAGAGGATAATCAAATATATTACTCAAACACAATCTGAACATAAACTCATAATCCATCGGATCCCAGCAAACTCGGCATAGAAACAGAAGAAATATTACATATGTGCCTCGATCATGTAGGGCAGCTCACGAGGTCTAATCCATGAAGAGAAAAGAGGGGAGGAGAACATCACATGGCTACTGATCATAGACCCATGGTCCAAGGTGGACTACTCACGGTTTATCCGGGAAGCATCCATGGTGGCGGAGAAGCTCCTGGAGGTGGTTCCTCCCTCCGGCAGGGTGCCGGGAAGAGGTCTTCTGGTGCTCCCGATCTTGGAAGCGCGGCGGCGGCGGAACAGAGGAGAGATCGCGAAAAATGGTTCCCGTCCCGGGGGTTTCATGTCACGAGGAATATATGGGCGAAGGGGGGCAACCAGGGGGGCCACCAGGGGTCCAGGCGGGCCCCCGGGCGCGGCCCCACCCTAGGGCGCGCCGGGAGGGCGCCTGGGGCCTTGGTGGGTCCCCTCTGCCCCCCCGCCCCTCGGTGATTCTCGAAGCTTCCGTATCACTGATTTTTTATTGGATTTTTCCCGAATTTTTGGAGCACTTTTAATACGGGGGAAACCTGAAATAGAAAAACAGCAGAAAACAGGAACTGACACTGGGGTGCACTGAGTTAATATGTTAGTCCAAATATGATCAAAAGTGTATGGAAGTTCATTAATATCATAGCAATATCACACAAAAGAGGCATGGAGCAAGCAGAAATTATAGATACGTTTTGGACGTATCAACATCCCCAAGCTTAATTCCTGCTCGTCCTCGACTAGGTAAATGATAACAAGGATAATTTCTGTGGTGACATGCTAACAACCATATAAGAACTTTTAAGTAAAGCAATCAAGGCATGTAATTCAATTCAAGTCATAACAGGAAAGAGTCTATATTTAGCATTGAAACAAGTAACATAAGAACATAAAGGTGCAAGAGCTCTCGCTGTCCGTGACTCGAATGTCTCCAAATGGTGTTTGCGTGCAAGAAAGGGGATATGGATATACGAGAAAAATATTTTTGTGTTGAGAACTGAATCTACTAAATTTTCACACTTGGTCTTCTTTGGAATCTTATCTTGACTCATCCCCAGACCACTAGCTATGTACAAGTCAAAATGATCCACTCCTTTTCGACATTTTGAGCACTCATGCAATGGATGAGCGTAAGCAAGAAAGTTGGCACTTGAATGGCAAAGGGAGAATATGGTGGAGGAGGAAGACAAAAAGGGTGTAAAAGGCTCACATCAATGATGACAATCATAGGAGAGAGAAAGCCAAATGATAGATATGATGTGAGGAGTAGGGATTGCCATGCAACGGATGCACATATGAGCTAAGGTAAGCTCTCCAATGGAACTAGTGGGGGTGCATTCAACTTGCTTGCTCAAGAAGACCTAGAGCTCATTTGAGGAGGCTCATCATTGGAATATACAAGCCAAGTTCTATAGTGTGAAGGTCCCCACATAGCTATATGCATAAATGATAATCTCTATGGAGTACAAGATATAAGAGGGAGTACGAGTGTGGATCTCTCAAAAGAAATAGTAGTGTGCCCCCTTCTCTCTTTTATTTATTTTTCTCTTTTTTCTATTTTTTGTATTTTTTTGGTGGCCTCAATGGCTCTTTCTATTTCTCTCATTTGTCCTCTTTGGGATCTTTTAATTTGTACACTTTGGGATCTTTTAATTTTCTCCTATTTGGGATCTTTTCCTCAGTTTAGGGGCAACACTCTATATATTACAAGAAGTATAGAAGATCTTTCACACTTTACAAAAGTACTCATATCATAAAGAATATGTAACTATCATGAAGTATGCAAATGTATGCCTCTGCCAGTGTAGCAGGATATGCAATGATACTAGCGCGTCATGCAGCAATGATTAGGGCAAGGCCCAACTAGCATGCGACTCATCGATCAAGCAAGTAGCATGTATGACATGAAGATCAAGTCATGAGAAGATGGATGTTGTATGGCAATATATCTCGGAAAGGCTATGGAAATGCCTTGGTAGGTAGGTATGGTAGCTGTTTTGAGGAGGGATATAAGGAGGTTTATGATGACAGAGCGTATCGTGCCACGGGTTTGGATGTACCGGAGAAGGTGGACGCCAACTCTCGGAGTGAGAAGAAAGCAATGCACGGAACATGAGAGGCTAGAAAAATATGGGAAGGTGGAAGTGTCAACTTTCGAATACTCACATTAGTCCGAAGAACTCATGCACTTATTATCGGCAACTCTCAATCTAATAAGGAGGTTTCACAAAGAGACAATGTGACGCCCCCAAAATCAACCCGTGTACAGTAATCATACACGCAGGGTACACGGCAGAGATTAGGGTGCCACGGTGAGAATATCACAGCACAACAGTAAACACAAAAGGATAAACAAATATGTTACAATACCAGGGATCACGAGGATCCGAATACATAAGTCATACAAGCCATAATATCTGAGTACAGACATAGTTAGTCAAGTTTTGCCTTAAGAAGGCTAGCACAAATCACATCAGAGATACAGATCGAAAAGGCGAGGCCTCCTGCCTGGGATCCACCGAACTACTCCTGGTCAACGGGGAACTCGACGTCGTAGTAGTCGTCTCCGGGGTACTCCTGCTCCTGGACTCCAACGTCGGCTGCAGCGGCCGATCAGGCAAAGCGAAAAAGGGAAATAAAGCAAAGGTGAGTATCTAGCATACCCGCGAGTCTTACGTCCGCTACTAAGCATTATGCATTGTATCAACGGAAAGAAGAGGCTGTATATAAAGGACTGAAAGACAGAAATCCAGAGCAAGGGTAAGAAGTTAGGCCTAACGAAGACTAGTATCTTCCGACGATGTCTTGCAGCATGAGGTAAGAATCAGCCAACAATTTATATAAAGCATAAAGTAACAATGCAGCAGAAGTTGCTGCAGCATTGTATAATAATAAGTTGTAATAATTAACAATGCCTCCGAGTTCCCCTCCTCGGCATCCCAGCGAGGAAGAAAACCCGGAACCATACAGTTTAATAATGATAGTTTGTAGTGGTAAGATCCAGCTTCAGCATAAAGGGTCCTGTTACCGTGGACACGGCTATTCGAATAGATTAATCTTCCCTGCAGGGGTGCACTTGTGATACACTACACGCACGGATCTCCAGGGTGGCGGGAACCTTGTTAGGGAACGCTCCACCAAGGCTATCTGACACTTCGTAGCCCATCTTTCAAACTCAACAGAGATGTCATCCGCCGGACTATATCCTATGTACGCGGGGCTTTGGACCCTAACCCCGACGTACTCCTGCACGGTGCGAGGCCGGCCGATGAAGTTAAATCAAAGCAAATACAAATCACACTGCCGCGGCAAATAAGACAACACCACTTCCCGGCGCAGGCTGCGGTACTGCTGACGTCTGAAGAGTCCTCGGACGACACTATGAAGCAGAGGAGCCCATAACTCGTAATTCCCACGGGTAGGTGCTTATTGGCTTCTCGCCCTTCGTTGGTAGGCCCCAAGTGGAAGGCGTGATGCAGTACAGCAGCGAGTTTTCCCTCATTAAAGATACCAAGGTTTGTCTCCAGTAGGACTCCAGAGATGATAAGTAGGTGTCAGCGGCGCAACTGACGCGGACCTGCACACAGACACAGATAACTTTGTTCCCAACGAAGTTCAGAGAGGTTGTCAATCTCTCCGGTCTTGTTATTCACAAATGATAAAACGCAAGGGGATAATGATAGCAACTTGAAAGTAAATGCAGAAAAGTAAATATAGCTTGGAAACAATAATGAGGATATGGACCGGGATACGTGATGTTCGCTAGTGATGTCTCTCTCCCAAAAGACGATAAAAATTGCTATGCGAGGTAAACAAATTACAGAAAGGCAACTAACAGGATTATGAACGCACCGCAATGCTAACTATGCTACAAAAGAAAGGAAGAGGTTCAAAAGCACGCGCAGTACGCCAAAGTAAGTAGACCGAAATCCATCTGCATCTACTACTAATCATCCACCTTGAGATATCTATCCAGAACATCTCGCTGGTATTAAGTTGCGAGCCCCACCCAAAGTTTAAACCCAAAGCAACAGACAACTGCATTAAAAAGAACTTTGCGTAAAGTAAACAATCCTTGTAACCGCGGTTACAAGCACCGTTGTTTTCCCCCTTGTGGCAACAGCACATCCCCTAGACTCATGTTTCTGTCACTCAAGCATATCATCGGGGAGGCATGAACCCACAATCTAGCACAACGCTCCCTCTTGGAGTCACTACCTACTACTTGGAGAAAGCAATAAACAGCAACGGAGAGCATGCAAGAATTACTTAGGAACAAAAATACAAGAGATAAGAACCAAATATATTACTCTATCACAATCTGAACATAATCTCATAATCCATCAGATCCGATCAAACTCAACATAGCAATAGAAGAAATATTACAAAGGTGCCTCGATCATGTAGGGAAGCTCACGAGGTCTAAACAATGAAGATCAAAGAGGGGAGGAGAACATCACATAGCTACTGATCACGGACCCATGGTCCAAGGAAAACTACTCACGAGACATCCGGGGAGAATCCATGGTGGAGAGGAGACTCCCGGAGGTCAATCCTCCCTCCGGCAGGGTGCCGGGAAGAGGTCTTCTGGTGCTCCCGATCTTGGAAGCACGGCGGCGGCGGAACAGAGGCGAGTTCGCAGAATAGGGTTCTCGTTTTGGATTTTTCCCGTGACGGGGGATAAATAGGCGAAGGGGGGCAGCCAGAGGTGGACCAGGGGCCCCAGGCGCCCCCCTGGCGCGGCCAGGGTGGGGCCGCGCGGGTGGCCGCCTGGCCCCCCTGGCTCCCCTCTGGCCCCTCCCGGGCTCTTCTCGAAGCTTCCGTCACGCTGATTTTTTATCTGAATTTTCCCGAATTTTTCTGCCAATTTTTATATGAGGGAAAACTGAAATAGAAAAACAGCAGAAAACAGGAACTGGCACGGGGGTGCACTGAGTTAATAGTTTAGTCCAAATATGATCAAAAATGTATGAAAGTGTATCTAGATCATAGCAATATCACACAAAACATGCATGGAGCAAGCAGAAATTATCGATACGTTTTGGACGTATCAGTAGGTAGTGCGTACATGGCATATAGCCAACTCAAGACATTCACTGAACCATTAGTCATTTTATTAACTTGCTGGACAACCGTTATCGTTGCCTCGACTTAACTGACCCGCGGACAACGACATCTGCCAGGACCACCAGTACATCGGTGCCTGCCCCATCGTCCCACCAAATCACTGCGGTTACCAACAAGGTGAACCGTCTCCTTACCTTGTCTCGCGTGTGCTCCTGGAGGAGCTCGACTTTCTTGGTTTGGTAACTCTCGCGGCAAACGATCAGGGTCCAAGCACACCGGTACACTGGCCGTGCCCTCCCTGTCGTCCCGTCGCAATACCACTCGCGGGCACCGTTGGGTCGCCCGACTTCTTACCTGAAGGACAACCGTTGCTCAAGTACCTAGAGCGGCTATACGGAGACAGCAACGAGTGGAGTACAAGGATTACTCCTTGATAGCTCACACTTGATGGTGGCTCGGCAGAGCCGAGGTAGGGGCCTGAGGCAGTGTCTGCATTGTACCGTACCTGTGCAGTTATAATATTTGTATCCGCGTTCACTCCCCTGAGTGATCACGGCCCTGCTATCTAATCCTAGCTAACAAAGCGCAAGGCTCACTGCTGAATATAATATATATTTATAAGGCAGCATAGGATAAAGGAAGGTACATCAAGGGGCGACAAAAACAGGCTATGCAATTGAATAGGATTGTAATCGTAGCAGCAACAGTAACAATGCCTAGTGCAAGAAATGTACGGAAAGATAGGTGATATCTGGGGAAGAGAATGGCTCTGCTTTCCTGGAAGCTCGACGGTAGAAGTAGGGTCGTCGACGAACTTGTCGTACTCAGCAGCGGTGTAGTCGACTGCAGCAGCGGGGTCTACCGGAGATAAGGGGGGAAAGAAACAGTAAATACACAACAAACATATACAAACAGATGCATGTCATAACAGATGAAATGTTAACGGTGTTCTAACGCAGTGCAATGCACGTTGCTCGGAACGGAAATTCATCTGAGGATGAACTACCGGCTCCGGGTGATTACCGGACAGGGTGTCCGGAGGGGGGGAAGGATCAAGCCGGAGGTGTAGTGGGTACCGGACAAACATAAGGGGGGTGTATCCGTGCTAGTTGATCTATTCTGAGAAACATTCGTGTTCGAAATAAATTCATCCAGGTACTTTAGCAGTACCGGACAATTTATCGGACTGCCGGTCCGGAGGGGGACGGTTCGATGTTCGTTGTGATAGAGGGGTGTGATATAAATACGGATAGCGTATTCGTATTCATTATAGTTTTCTGATCAATTTTCATGTATAAAGTTTTTGAATCTGAGTTACGGTTTAAAAGTTATTCAAATTCAAAGTTTAAATCATTTAAAAAGAATTTCTGAATTTCTTTTTATTATGATAACAACATTATCCAAAACATTATGCACAACAGTGTTTAACATGTGGGACCCACATGTCAGCCTCTGTTTATTTATAAAACATTTTAATAAATTAGAAAAGCCTCTGGGCCCACTGGTCATAGACTCATTATTTTATAAAACCAGTTTATTAAATAAAAACTCAGTGGGGCCCAGTGGTCAGTGACACATAAGCTAAATAACTACTTTAAATTAATTTTAATTGACAGGGCCCACATGTCAGTGTCAGTGGGGGGTAAACTAACAGTTTTTTGTTTGTTTTAATTAACCAGAGGGGGTTAGGGGGGGGGCAGGCCCACTGTCATTCACACAGGGGGGGTGGGGGTTAGCTGCTAATGATGTTTCTGACTAGGGGGGGGTCCACATGGCAGTGACGGCGGTGAGCTCGCCGGCGACAGAGCACTGACGAGGTCGAGCCAGAGCTCGATTCCGGCGGCGAAACTTAGCGTGGATGGTACCGTTCGAAAGAGTGAATCACGACGACATGATTGGTGGCGGGGGAGGGTGATGGGGTGGACGGACTTGAGCACGGCCTCAACAATGGCGGAGCCGCGCGTCGGGCTCCAATGGTGAACTACGACACGCTACGAAATCGAGCTAACTACCGGTCCAAATCGAACACACGCATCACGGGGATCCTACTGGTGCACTTGGCGCGGGATGGGACGGACCAAGTCGACGGCTACGACGACGTGCCACGGCGGCCGGAGCAAGCGAATTGGGGGAAAAGGCTACGGGCTTATCGAGCACCTACGGACAGTTGGCGATGACAGAGGTGCTCACCACGAACGCGTTGGGGTTGGCAGCGGGCTCGGGGAGGGGCTGAGGCGGCCGGAATCGGTCGCCGATCTCGGTGGCTGGAGCTTGAAGATGACGGAGATTCCGAGCGCTGTGTTGGCTCCCGGCGGCAACGGGCTGCACTGGAAGACGGGGTCGATGGCGGCGAGTGTGATGGACACGATGGCTTGGGCTAGTTCGTCGAGTGGCCGCGGTTGTTCACGTGACGGCGACCATGGCGGCGGGTGAGGTTTTGCCCCGGCGATTTCGCGGCGTGAGGCGGGGGAAAATGGGCTCGGGCGCGATCCACAAATTGCGGGGGTCTGCTTTATCACGGCGCCGAGTCCACGGGCAGGGGGCAGGTGAGAAGGGGGCCAGCCGACAGTGGCCTCGCCGCCATGGGCGCGGCATGGCCACAGTGTCGGGAGGAAGAAAACAAGGGGAGGGGTTCGGGCCAGGTGGGCCTCGCCTGGGGCGAGGGATAATCTTTCTGTTTTGTTTTAATTCTTTTCTTTTTTCTGTGCATTTGTTTGTTATTATTTTGCAAGCTTAGGCATTTTTGTAAAATGCAAAACCTAGTCCATAATTAGTAATATATATTCCTAGGGTTCCACAAAAAGTTTAGGCTTAAAATAGAACCATTTACTATTTCTTTTTAATCTTCAATTGTCAAATGGTGTTGTTTTTCTTGGTGTTTGAATTGTTTGCATTTTCCAGAGGCATAATAAAATACCATAACCATATAGGCATGACCCACTGATTATTTGTGATTTAATAAAAGTGGTTGTATAATTTTTGGAAAATTTTTATTTGCAACATTTTTTTAATATCAAGAAAAAGGCATTTTGGATTTGATTTGATTCAAATTTGATCATGGCATGATTTAGCAACAGTAATTGTCATTAGCAAAAGGATTACTGTTACAGACAACTGAGGGTGTTACAAATCTCCCCCACTACAAGAATTCTCGTCCCGAGAATTTAAGTGGTAGCGAGGAAAATATCGGGGTATTCATCGCGAAGGCGATCTTCGCGTTCCCAAGTGGCTTCATCTTCAGAATGATTCGACCACTGGACTTTGAGGAACTTGATGGTCTTATTGCGGGTTCGACGTTCAGACTGATCGAGAATGCGGCTCGGATGTTCCCGATAAGTCAAGTCTTGTTCCAGCTCGATCATATCATGCTCCACTTCACTGATAGGGTCCTTGAAGCAGCGACGGAATTGCGACACGTGGAAGACATCGTGGACTTGGGAGAGGTTCGGCGGCAATTCCAACCGGTATGCCACGGGTCCACTCCTAGAAAGGATACGGAACGGGCCAATGTAGCGAGGAGCCAACTTGCCCTTGATACCGAAGCGATGAGTGCCCCTCATGGGAGTGACACGGAGGTAAGCATATTCACCAGGTTGATAGACCATTTCCCGGTGTTTGCGATCATAATTGCTCTTCTGACGAGACTGAGCGGCCTTGAGATTTTCTTGCACAACGCGAACTTGATCTTCAGCTTGTTGGACAAGATCCGGTCCGAAGTAGGGTCGTTCCCCAGTTCCTGACCAATTCAGGGGGCTTCGACCCTTACGTCCATATAGAATTTAGAAGGGGGCCATCTTCAAGCTAGCCTGATAGCTATTGTTGTACGAGAATTCCGCATACGGGAGAGATTCCTCCCATTTCATGCCGAATGAAAGGACACAAGCGCGAAGCATGTCTTCCAGAACTTGATTGACTCGTTCAACTTGGCCTTGCGACTGGGGGTGATAAGCGGTGCTGAGAGATAGACGAGTCCCGAGGGCTTCCATGAAACTATTCCAGTATCGTGAGGTGAAAAGGCTGCCGCGGTCTGAACTGATCTCCAGCGGAATACCGTGGAGTGACACAATCCGGGAGATATACAGGTGTGCTAACTGACTAGCAGTGATCGTCTCCTTGACCGACAGGAAGTGAGAAATCTTGGAGAATCGGTCGATGACGACAAAGATGGCATTGTTACCTTTCTGGGACTTAGGAAAACCAGTGACAAAGTCCATTTCGACTTTGTCCCACTTCCAATCAGGAGGAGGGAGTGGTTGCAACCAGCCAGCATGTTTTTGATGTCCGACCTTGACGCAACTGCAAACGTCATAGTGAGAAACATAGCGGGCGATGTCTTGCTTCATGTATGGCCACCAGTACCGCTGACGAAGGTCTTTATACATCTTGGTACTGCCAGGGTGGATTGACAAGGGAGAATTATGGGCTTCTTCCATGATATCCGGACCACAGATAATGATGGCCGTGCTCACAGGAACTACTAAGCGGCCCTTGAAGTACACAGTATCACCATCATTGGCATCAATGGTAAAAGAGGAGGGCTTTCCTTCTGCGATGTCTTGCTTGATCTTCACAATGTCAGCGTCAAGAGGCTTTCTACTCTTGATGAGGGCGTCGAGTTTTGACCCGAGAACCAGGTTGTTAACGTAACCTTCAGGAACAATCTCGAGGTTCAGCTTGCGAAGCTCTTCATACAGATGTGGTTGTTGTACCTGAACTTCAAGTTCAGAACAGTAAGCTTTGCGGCTCAAGGCATCGGCCATCACGTTAGCCTTGCCAGGGGTATACGAAATATCCATGTTGAAGTCGGCTATTGTCTCGAGCAATCGTTGTTGACAAAGATTCAGGTCTGGCTGAGTAAACAGGTACTTCAGACTTTGGTGATCGGTGTAGACCTCGAAACGATTACCGACGAGGTAATGTCGCCACAGCTTCAATGCGTAAATTACTGCTGCCAATTCGAGATCATGTGTTGGATACTTGTCTTCGTGAGCACGCAACTGACGAGAGCCATAAGAAATAACTTTGCGCTCTTGCATTAGGACACAACCTAATCCTTGACGAGACGCGTCGCAATATATCACGAAGTCCTTCTGAGTATCAGGGGGAGCGAGCACCGGGGGAGAAGTTAGCTTGTCCTTGAGCGCTTGGAAACTTTCTTGACATTTATCTGTCCACTCAAACTTGACGCCTTTGTGAAGCAGATTAGTCAGAGGCCTGGCAATCTTGGAGAAATTCTCGACGAAACGGCGGCAATAGCTAGCGAGCCCGAGGAAACTGCGGACTTGCTTGACGGTCTTGGGAGGAGTCCAGTCAAGAATAGCCTGGATACCTTCTGGGGTGACGGCAATGCCATCCTTGGAAATCACATGTCCAAGGTAGATTACTTCGGGAAGCCAGAACTCACACTTAGAATACTTAGCGTAGAGTTTGTGTTCTCGAAGCTTCTCCTGTATAAGACGAAGATTTTCAGCATGTTTTTCTTCATTCTTGGAATATATCAATATATCATCCAGATAAACCACGACGAACTTGTCGAGGTACTCCATGAAAATATAATTCATCAATATGGAGAAGGTGGCTGGAGCATTGGTTAAGCCAAAGGACATGAATGTGTACTCGTATGAACCATAGCGAGTAATGAAGGCAGTCTTCGGAATGTCCTCATCACGGACTCGGATTTGGTGATAACCCAACCTCAAGTCGAGTTTAGAAAACACCTTGGATCCAGCAAGTTGATCATACAGATCGTTGATCCGGGGAAGTGGGTATTTGTTCTGGATGGTGGCTTGTTTAATGGGCCGATAATCTTGGACCAATCGGTTTGTCCCATCGCTCTTCTTGACAAAGAGCGAAGGTGCTCCCCAAGCTGAGGAACTGGGGCGAATGAATCCTTTCTGAAGTGCCTTGTCGATTTCCTCCTTAAGTTCAAGGAGTTCATGTGGAGGCATCTTGTAAGGGCGCTTGGCAATAGGAACATTGCCTGGCTTCAAGTTGATGACGAATTCAACTTCTCTGATCGGGGGTATTCCCGGCAGTTCTTCTGGGAAGACGTCGGGAAAATCGCGAACGACTGGAACGTTCTCAATTCCTTCCAGAGGTGAGATATTCAAAGCATTCATCATAAATATCTGTGTTTCAGCATTATGGGTAACTCGGGTGGTGTGGTTAACAATCTCGCCGGAGGGGTGAAAAAGTTGGACAGACTTGGTGCCACAATAGAGTGCGGCATCTTGAAATTTCAACCAATTCATTCCCAGAATGAGGTCTATGGTGGAAGACTTTAGGAGGATGGGCGAAGCAAAGAATTCAACTCCTTCGATTTCAATGGTGGTGTTTGGCACTAGCATGGTGGTTCGGCATTGGCCTATCGGGGTGCAAACAACCATCGGTGGTTTCATCGTTTCGTACTTGAAGTTATGCGAAAATGCAAATGCTTCCGACATGAATGAATGTGATGCTCCTGTATCAAATAAAACAGTAGCAGGTACGGAATTAACGAGAAGGGTACCCATCACGGTAGCGGGTTGTTGCTGAGCTTCTTCAACATTGATGTTGTTAGCATGTCCACGAGCATAAGCAGCAGACCGAGTATTATAGTTGGGGGTCCTGTTGTTTCCACGACCATTTCCGCGGCCAGCGGGGTGAACTACCAGTTGCTTCTGTTTTTTGGGCCACTCCATGGAAAAATGCCCAGGTTTTGGCGGCACGTGAAGCATAGTCCATACTGAGGACGAAGGGGGGTAGAATTTGGTGGTGCAGGAAGAGCTCTTGGCATCTGCGGTGGCGGAGGCAGACGGGGTGCAGGATAAGATGGCCTTGGAGCAGGGACAGCTGTATGGGTCACACTGGTAGGGAGCCAGATACGACGCTTCTGTGTTGCGCCCGAAGATGAGCCAACGTCACGATAACGCTTCAGAGAGTTCTTGTGCTCCATCTGGGCAGTCTCGACGGTGATAGCCTTGTTCACCATGGTGGCGAAGTTGGTAAATTCATGAACGGCAAGAGCGAGCCTGAGGTCTGGGTTGAGGCCACGACGAAACTTCTGCTGCCTGCGAGCATCAGTGGTGATCTCTTCTTCCGCATAACGAGAGAGGTTGAGGAACTCGCGCTGATAGGCTTCAACAGTCATGTCGCCCTGAGTGAGGTTGCGGAATTCTTCCGCCTTACGATCCATGATCCCCAGAGGAATGTAGCGGGCGCAAAAGGAAGACTGAAATTCATCCCAAGTGATGACTTCTCCGACTGGCAGTGAACGCTTGTGGGTGCTCCACCACTGAGCAGCGGCGCCTTTCAGATGATAAGACGCAAAGTTCACATAGTCGGCTGGATCGACATTAGCAGACTCCATCTCGTGAGTAATGTCGCGAAGCCAGTCATCAGCATCCAACGGCTGAACAGTGTTGCGGAACATAGTGGGGTTGAGGCGAGTGAAGTCGTGCAGAGTCACGGTGGCATGCTGATGGTGGTGCCCATTCTGGTTCGGCTGGGGGAACTGAGCCATGATATTCTGCATGAACTGACGGTTCATCTCGAACTGCTGCATCATCGCGGCCATATAATCCGGCGGCGGAGGTGGTTCGTTGGCACCACGACCACGACCACCACGACCAGCCATCCTGCTAGAATTTAATAGGGGTATTTCAGCGATGAAAATTTAACGAGATACCGGAATCAAGCCTGAAGTAAAACGACAACGAAGAGGAGGCGCGGATATATATAGGAGTATTCATATAAGACATACACATTCACACACAGAGTCAATCGAAAATAGGGCAGCGTAACGTCGTAGAAATTAAGGAAAAAGGACTCACTAGGCGGCGCGCAGACCACGGTAAGGATTACACAACGCGACATAGATTCCACTATGTCAATCACGCTGCAAGAAAACTGTTGTCCACAGGAGTTAATGCCAGAGGACGCGCGGCCTGCCCAGAATGAGAATGGGATCCGCGGTCCGGGACCTGGGGTAGAACTCCTGCGACACGACTCAATCAATGGGGAAGCACCAAAACGTCGGGTGGAATCAAGAGAACGTGATCCTAATGTCAGAGTTTGTAAAACTTACCAGCAAGGATAAGAGAGTAGAGTCCCAGAGCATAGGTAAGGAGAAAAGGATCCTAATACCATAGATATCACACGTAGTGACATTGATGTGGGCCTGTAAGCCAAATATTAAGTTAGCAAAATAGCTTTTCAAAGTCTAGACTCAACTTCGACCAAGTAGTGGTGGGGTGGCTTCCTACAGGCAGTCGGCTCTGATACCAACTTGTGACGCCCCCAAAATCAACCCGTGTACAGTAATCATACACGCAGGGTACACGGCTGAGATTAGGGTGCCACGGTGAGAATATCACAACACAACACTAAACACAAAAGGATAAACAAATATGTTACAATACCAGGGATCACGAGGATCCGAATACATAAGTCATACAAGCCATAATATCTGAGTACAGACATAGTTATTCAAGTTTTTCCTTAAGAAGGCTAGCACAAATCACATCAGAGATACAGATCGAAAAGGTGAGGCCTCATGCCTGGGATCCACCGAACTACTCCTGGTCAACGGGGAACTCGACATTGTAGTAGTCGCCTCCGGGGTACTCCTGCTCCTGGGCTCCAACGTCGGCTGCAGCGTCCGATCAGGCAAAGCGAAAAAGGGAAATAAACCAAAGGTGAGTATCTAGCATACCCGCGGGTCTTACGTCCGCTACTAAGCATTATGCATTGTATCAACGGAAAGAAGAAGCTGTATATAGTGGACTGAAATACAGAAATCCAGAGCAAGGGTAAGAAGCTAGACCTAACGAAGACTAGCATCTTCGGACGATGTCTTGCAGCATGAGGTAAGAATCAGCCAACAGTTTATATAAAGCAAAAAGTAACAATGCAGCAGAAGTTGCTGCAGCATTGTATAATAATAAGTTGTAATAATTAACAATGCCTCCAAGTTCCACTCCTCGACATCCCAGCAAGGAAGAAAACCCGGAACCACACAGTTTAATAATAATAGTTTGTAGTGGTAAGATCCAGCTTCAGCATAAAGCGTCCTGTTACCGTGGACACGGCTATTCGAATAGATTAATCTTCCCTGCATGGGTGCACTTGTGTTACACTACACGCACGGATCTCCAGGGTGGCGGGAACCTTGTTAGGGAACGCTCCATCGAGGCTATCCGACACTTCGTAGCCCATCTTTCAAACTCAACAGAAAGGTCATCCGCCGGACTATATCCTATGTATGCGGGGCTTTGGACCCTAACCCCGACGTACTCCTGCACGGTGCGAGGCTGGCCGGTGAAGTTAAATCAAAGAAAATACAAATCACACTGCCGCGGCAAATAAGACAACACCACTTCCCGGCGCAGGCCGCGGTACTGTTGACGTCTGAAGAGTCCTCGGACGACACTATGAAGCAGAGGAGCCCATAACTCGTAATTCCCACAGGTAGGTAGTGCGTACATGGCATATAGCCAACTCAAGACATTCATTGAAAAATTAGTCATTTTATTAACTTGCGGGACAACCGTTATTGTTGCCTCGACTTAATTGACCCGCGGACAACGACAGCTGCCAGGACCACCAGTACATCGGTGCCTGCCCCGTCGTCCCACCAAGTCACTGCGGTTACCAACAAGGTGAACCGTCTCCTTACCTTGTCTCACGTGTGCTCCTGGAGGAGCTCGACTTTCGTGGTTTGGTAACTCTCGCGGCCAGGGCCCAAGCACACCGGTACACTGGTCGTGCCCTCCCTGTCGTCCCGTCGCAATACCACTCGCGGGCACTGTTGGGTCGCCCGACTTCTTACCTGAAGGACAACCGTTGCTCAAGTACATAGAGCGGTTATACGGAGACAACAACGAGTGGAGTACAAGGATTACTCCTTGATAGCTCACACTTGATGGTGGCTCGGAAGAGCCGAGGTAGGGGCCTGAGGCGGTGTCTGCATTGTACCGTACCTGTGCAGTTATAATATTTGTATCCGCGTTCAGTCCTCTGAGTGATCACGGCCCTGCTATCTAATCCTAGCTAACAAAGCGCAGGGCTCACTACTGAATATAATATATATTTATAAGGCAGCATAGGATAAAGGAAGGTACATCAAGAGGCGACAAAAACAGGCTATGCAATTGAATAGGATTGTAATCGTAGCAGCAGCAGTAACAATGCCTAGTGCAAGAAATGTACGGAAAGATAGGTGATATCTGGGGAAGAGAATGGCTCTGCTTGCCTGGAAGCTCGACGGTAGAAGTAGGGTCGTCAACGAAGTAGTCGTACTCAGCAGCGGTGTAGTCGACAGCATCGGGGTCTACCGGAGATAAGGGGGGAAAGAAATAGTAAATACACAACAAACATATACAAACAGATGCATGTCATGACAGATGAAATGTTAACGGTGTCCTAACGCAGTGCAATGCACGTTGCTAGGAACGGAAATTCATCTGAGGATGACTACCGGCTCCGGGTGATTACCGGACAGGGTGTCCGGAGGGGGGAAGGATCAAGCCGGAGGTGTCGTGGGTACCGGACAAACATAAGGGGGGTGTATCCGTGCTAGTTGATCTATTCTGAGAAACATTCGTGTTCGAAATAAATTCATCCGGGTACTTTAGCAGTACCGGACAATTTATCGGACTGCCGGTCCGGAGGGGGACGGTTCGATGTTCGTTGTGTTAGAGGGGTGTGAAAGACATACGGATAGCGTATTTTAATTCGTTATATTTTTATGCTCAATTTTCATGTATAAAGTTTTTGAATCTGAGTTACGATTTAAAAGTTATTCAAATTCAAAGTTTAAATCATTTAAAAAGAATTTCTGAATTTCTTTTATTATTATAACAACATTATCCAAAACATTATCCACAACAGTGCCTGACATGTGGGACCCATAGGTCAGCCTATGTTTATTTATAAAACATTTTAGTAAATTAGAAAACCCTCTGGGCCCACTGGTCATAGACTCATTATTTTATAGAACCAATTTTTTAAATAAAAACTCAGTGGGGCCCAGTGGTTAGTGACACATAAGCTAAATAACTAGTTTAAATTAATTTAAATGGACAGGGGCCCACATGTCAGTGTCAGTGGGGGGTAAACTAACAGTTTTTGTTTGTTTTAATTAACTAGAGGGGATTACGGGGGGGGGGGGGCAGGCCCACTGTCATTCACACAGGGGGGTGGGGGTTAATTGCTAATGATGTTTCTGACTGGGGGGTCCACATGGCAGTGACGGCGGTGAGCTCGCCGGCGACAGAGCACCGACGAGGTCGAGCAAGAGCTCGATTCCAGCGGCGAAACTTAGCGTGGATGGTACCGTTCGAAAGAGTGGATCACGACGAGATGATTGGTGGCGGGGGAGGGTGATGGGGTGGATGGAGTTGAGAACGGGCTCAACAATGGCGGAGCCGCGCGTCGGGCTCCAATGGTGAACTACGACACGCTACGAAATCGAGCTAACTACCGGTCCAAATCGAACACACGCATCACGGGGATCCTACTAGTGCACTTGGCGCGGGCTGGGACGGACCAAGTCGACGGCTACGACGACATGCCACGGCGGACGGAGCAAGCGAATTGGGGGAAAAGGCTACGGGCTTATCGAGCACCTACGAACAGTTGGCGATGACAGAGGTGCTCACCACGAACGCGTCGGGGTTGGCAGCGGGCTCGGGGAGGGGCTGAGGCGGCCGGAATCGGTCGCCGATCTCGGCGGCTGGATCTTGAAGACGACGGAGATTCCGAGTGCTGTGGTGGCTCCCGGCGGCAATGGGCTGCATTGGAAGACGGGGTCGACGGCGGCGAGTGTGATGGACACGATGGCTTGGGCTAGATCGTCAAGTAGCCGCGGTTGTTCACGTGACGGCGACCATGGCGGCGGGTGAGGTTTTGCCCCGGCGATTTCGCGGCGTGAGGCGGGGGGAAATGGGCTCGGGCGCGATCCACAAATTGCGAGGGTCTGCTTTATCACGACGCCGAGTCCACGGGCAGGGGGGCAGGTGAGAAGGGGGCCAGCCGGCAGTGTCCTCGCCGGCATGGGCGCGGCATGGCCACAGTGTCGGGAGGAAGAAGACAAGGGGATGGGTTCGGGCCAGGTGGGCCTCGCCTGGGGCGAGGGATAATCTTTCTGTTTTGTTTTAATTATTTTCTCTTTTCTGTGCATCTGTTTGTTATTATTTTGCAAGCTTAGGCATTTTTGTAAAATGCAAAACCTAGTCCGTAATTAGTAATATATATTCCTAGGGTGACACAAAAAGTTTAGGCTTAAAATAAAACCATTTACTATTTCTTTTTAATCTTCAATTGTCAAATGGTGTTGTTTTTCTTGGTGTTTGAATTGTTTGCATTTTCCAGAGGCATAATAAAATACCATAACCATATGGGCATGACCCACTGATTATTTGTGATTTAATAAAAGTGGTTGTATAATTTTTGGACAAGTTTTATTTGCAACATTATTTTTTTAATATCAACAAAAAGGCATTTTGGATTTGATTTATTCAAATTTGATCATGGCATAATTTAGCAACAGTAATTGTCATTAGCAAAAGGATTACTGTTACAGACAACTGAGGGTGTTACAGACAAGTACCCCGAGGAGGAGAGTATGGGGGTTTGGTTATCCCTGCGCATCCTCGACTCATGGTACGTGAGTGTACTCTAATATTCGACCCCTCAGAAGAGTAGTGATCCATCTAGAAGCTAAAGTTATCAACTAATTTTTTATGTTTTGAAAATAAACACGGATTGCCCAAAATACGACATCTATCACTAATAGGCTAAATCTCTTGACACCAAAAGTCCAAACATTACTCAAAACAATACCTCAAAACTATTGCAAGTTACTACTATAATTGAATAGCAACCTCAATTACCTACTCCAAGTCAAGACACAAAACTCAGTGCAACAGGCAAACTCTCTAAACAAGATAAGCATGAAAACTCAAGAGAGTTCCAGCAACAAACTAAACAAAAGCTCTTAAAAATATAAGCATGAAAACTAAGAGCTAAACATGACAGTAGCTATGAAAAAGATAAAGAACACACACAACAAAGATAAGCATGAAAAATCCTATGTTGTGTTCTAGATTTTGAAAGTGGAGCGTGTTTCTCTCCCACACAAAGAAATTTTGGTTCTAACTTGTTATGAACAGAAAGCAAAGCTAAAGAAAACTAAAAATAAAACCTAAGATCGAGACGCTCCAAGCATAACACATAACGCATGAAGGGATAAAACTGATAACTGTTTATGTTGAAGGGGATGCATGGGGGCATCCCCAAGCTTAGACGCTTGAGTCTCCTTGAATATTTCTTGGGGATGGATGGGGGGCATCCCCAAGCTTGAGCGCTTGACACTTCTGAATCTTCTTTCATCATCTTCCCTCGCACACTTGAAAACTCCCTTCATACATAACTCATCATAATCTGATTAGCGAGGTTAGTACCCATAATAAAATAATTTTTTCTCTAATGGAAATGAAGATATTCTTGAAGAGATACTGTTTCTCAAGATTTCCAAAAAGTTTTCGCAAAGAAAAAGCAAGCTTAAGGTTTTCAAAACGAAGGAGAGGCAAAACAGGACAAAATCTGTGAAAAACAGACCAGCAGGTAGTAAAGAATTTTTTAGGGATACTTCTGCAACTCAAATTAAAAAAATCAGAACATACGAAAGTTCCGTAATTTTATAGAACATGATGTGTAAAAATTTAAGCTCAAAAAGATGATCTGGGATTTTCTGTGATTTTTGTAGTCACGAGGACATAATCTGTTTTCTGGACAGCATGTCACAACTTTCACTTCCCTTGTCATATGAGGCTATAAATGGCACAAAGCTTGAAAATTAAATATACAATGATGTTGCTACAGTAGTAACAATCATCAAGACCACTAAAAACAGAAGAAAAACAAAAAGGGAATCCTAAATTCGTTGCGGGTTGCCTCCCGAAAGCGCTTCTTGAAAGCCATTAGCTAGGCTTAATGCAAATAGATCAAGTCTTTTCAAGAAAATAACTAGCCCGTGTGAAGGACTCAAAAGGCAACTTAATCTTTTTCCTAGGGAAGTGTTCCATCCCTTTCTTGAGAGGGAATTGGAATTTAATAATCCCTTCTTTCATATCAATAATATCACCCACGGTGCAAAGAAAAGGACGTCCAAAAATAATTGGACAAGAAGGTTCACATTCAATGTCCATAATAGTAAAATCAAAGGGAACGTAATTGTCATTGACAATGATAAAAACATCATCGATCTTCCCCAAAGGTTTCTTTACGGAAGAATCGACAAGATGAACACCAAAAGAACAATGATCCAAAGGTTTCAATTCAAATATATCATACATTCTTTTGGGCATAACGGAGGTACTAGCTCCAAAATCACATAAAGCATAGCAAGAAAAGTTATTCAACTTAATTTTAATCATAGGATCCCAACCATCTTCTATCTTTCTAGGTATGGAGGCTTCTACCCTAAGCTTCTCCTTCCAAGCTTTAATGAGAGCATTAGTGATATGCTCCGTGAAGGCAAGATTAAGTGTGCTAGTGTGGGGGTCTCTAGACATCTTGTGAAGGAAACGAATAACTTCAAAAAGGGTGCAATTGTCAAAATCAAGGTCACTACTATCAAGTAAAGTTGTAGTGGTGTCCTTTAGGCTCACTTGTTTGTTAGCTTCTATAGTCATAGGATTTTCTTCTTCTACGGTTGAGGTCATAACATCACCATTAATAGGTCCTATGGGACTAGGGGTGCATTGGGTGCTAAGAGTTTGGATATCCTCAACCACTTGGATAGTAGCAACAGTATGGTGTGTAGGAAGTCTCTTAATTCTATCTTCTTCCTCATTTTCTCTAGCCCATCTCTCTTTGAGTTTTGCCATCATCCTAATGTTTTCATTAATTTAGACTTGGATAGCATTCATAGGAGTGACCTTCCTCTCCTCAAGAGGAGAAGTTCTAATTTTAAGAAATTCTACTTCATGGGCTAAATTGTCTACCTTCGACGAGACATTATCTAATTTTTCTAGTTTTTCCTCTACACTCTTGTTGAAGGCTTTTTGGGTAGTGATAAAGTCTTTAAGCATACTCTCTAATTCATAAATGGAGTTTTTGGTGCTAGGATAAGTGTTGTTGCTCCCATAGTTGGAGGGGAACGGTCTAGGATTGCTATCAAAATTACTCCTATAAGCATTGTTATTGAAGTTGTTTCTAGAGATAAAGTTCACATCTACTTGATCTTGAGCAATCAAAGAATTTAAAGTAACATCATGAGGATCAATAGGATATTGCTTGGTAAGTAGAGACATAATACAGTCAACTTTTTCATTTAGGGAGGAGATCTCCTCGACAGAGTTTACCTTCCTACTTGTTGGAGCTCTTTCGGTGTACCATTGGGAATAGTTGGTCATCATCTCATCGAGAAGTTTTGTGGCAGCACCAAGTGTAGTTGACATAAAGGTTCCTCCCGCGGCCGAATCTAACAAGTTCCGCGAGGTAAAGTTCAAGCCTGCATAAAAAGTTTGGATAACCATCCAAGTAGTCAAACCATGCGTAGGGAAATTCTTAACAAGAGATTTCATGCGTTCCCAAGCTTGGGAAACATGTTCATTATCCAATTGCTTAAAATTCATAATATAGCTCCTCAATTGGATAATCTTAGCAGGGGGGTAGTACTTCCCAATAAAATCATCCTTGCACTTATCCCAAGAATCTATGCTATTCCTAGGCAAGGATTGAAACCAGATTTTAGCTCCTCCTCTCAAGGAGAAAGGAAAAATCTTAAGCTTAACAATATCACCATCTACTTCTTTTTACTTTTGCATATCACAGAGCTCAATAAAATTATTTAAGTGCAAAGCAGCATCATCTCCAGCACCGGAGAATTGATCTATCATAACAAGGTTCATCAAAGCAGGTTTAATCTCATAATAAGGTGCTGAAGTAGCAGGCGTAGCAATAGGAGTGCAGATAAAGTCACTGTTGTTGTGACTAGTGAAGTCACACAACTTGGTGTCCTCGGAGGAACCCATAGTAGAAGCAAGCAAGATAACTATTTTTTTTTTGATAAAGGACACTAAAGCAAAAACTGAAAGGTAAACTAACAAGACTAAAAAGCAAAGGTAAAAGATAGTGTGCAACTCCCCTATCTTGAAGAGTGGAGTCCCCGGCAACAGCGCCACAAATTGCTTTGATGTTACGAGAGTATACGTCTCGCCCCTCGTTGGTTTACCCAAAGTGGAAGGTGAGATGTAGCTTAGCGGTAAATTTACCTTAGCGAAGATGCTAAGGTTTAGGATCGACCAGTAGGACTCCAACAGATACAAGAAGGTGGTGAAGTGAACAATGGCGCCGTTTACAACCGAGGTTGCTAACTTCACCTGGACCTGCACACACAGCAAATAACTTTGCTCCCAACGAGTACAGAGTAGTTGTCAATTCCTCCGGCCTTGTTGTTTACAAAGGATAAAACGCACCGGATAATAATGATACTGATAGCAACAGAAATGTAAGTAAATCAGTAAATTGATAGCGGGTGTAAACAGTATTGGAAATATGGACCGGGGTCCTATGATGTTCACTAGTGATGTCTCTCTACCAAAAGACGATAAAATAGCCATTCGAGGTAAACAAATTACAGCTGGGAAATTGACAGGATTATGTGCGCAAACCAATGCTAACTATTCTACAAAGAAAGGAAGATGTTCAAAAGCTTGGGCGGTACGCCAAATCAAGTAGACCGAAATCCATCTGCATCTACCTACTAATCATCCACCTTGAGATATCTATCCAGATCATCTCGCTGGTATTAAGTTGCGAGTCCCACCCAAAGTGTAAACTCAAAGCAACGGACAACTGCATTAAAGAACTTTGCGTAAAGTAAACAATCCTTGCACCCGCAAGTACAAGCACCGTTGTTTTTTCCCTTGTGGCAACAGCACATCCCCTAGACTCATGTTTCTGTCACTCAAGCTAGTCATCGGGGGGCATGAACCTACAATCATGCATAACGCTCCCTCTTGGAGTCACTACCTACTACTTGGCCAAAGCAATAAACAGCAACAGAGAACATGCAAGAATTACTCTACAATATAAATATAAAAGAGGAGAATCAAATATATTACTCAAACACAATCTGAGCATAATCTCATAATCCATCGGATCCCAGCACACTCAGCATAGCAACAGCAGAAATATTACATATGTGCCTCGATCATGTAAGGCAGCTCGCGAGGTCTAGTCCCTAAAGAACAAAGAGGGGAGGAGAACATCACATAGTTACTGATCATAGACCCATGGTTGAAGGTGGACTACTCACGGTTCATCCGGGAAGCATCCATGGTGGTGGAGAAGCTCCCAGAGGTGGTTCCTCCCCCCGGTAGGGTGCCGGGAAGAGGTCTTCTGGTGCTCCTGATCTTGGAAGCGCGGCGGTGGAGGAACAATGAAGAGATCGCGAAAAAGGGTTCCTGTCCCGGGGCTTTCACGTCACGAGGAATATATGGGCGAAGGGGCGCAGCCAGGGGGCCACCAGGGGTCCAGGCGGCCCCCTGGCGCGGCCCCACCCTAGGGCGCGTCGGGAGGTCGCCTGGGGCCCTAGTGGGTCCCCTCTGCCCCCCTCCTCGGTGATTCTCGAAGCTTCCATATCGCTGATTTTTTATTGGATTTTTACCGAATTTTTGGAGCACTTTTAATATGGGGGAAACCTGAAATAGAAAAACAGCAGAAAACAGGAACTGGCACTGGGGTGCACTGAGTTAATAGGTTAGTCCAAATATGATCAAAAGTGTATGGAAGTTCATCAATGTCATAGCAATATCACACAAAAGAGGCATGGAGCAAGAATAAATTATAGATACATTTTGGACGTATCAGATTGCCTAATTCTATCTTTGCCTTGAACGCCAAGTCTTGACTTCCATATTGGTCGCGGACTCCTACGTCGGTGCCTAGAACGGGCCAGTCGTGGGCCTGTCGAAGCTTCCAGCGGGCCTCTTGTCTTCGTATGTACCAGGTATCCTCACACGCAGGAGTCGTGGGGTCACCCCCTCGTAGTAGCCCCCGAGTGCCTGGGGGACTCGAGTCATCTTTTGCTTTCTTATGCGCAGCGCCGCTGCGAATCGTTGGCAGTTTCAGCCATGACAATGTTATTTCGAGATGCTAAGCTGAAAGGGCCCAAGGTAGTCGACTAGTCGAGCCTTGGTGAATTGCGCTAGTGGCAAACACCTCAGTAGACCAATCAAGCCGGTGTCCCTCGACACGAACTTGGGAACGACCGGTGTCTAGCAAAGTTCATGCCACTGCAGGTCTTATAGGATCAATGCTGCCGTCCCCAGTAAATAGCCTTAACGCGTCCGTTATCGGCTCATCTCTTTATCATGCGAGCGCATGGAAAACGCCGGTAGTGAAGTCGCGCTGTGGCAAGTCCCGGCCCGGCCGTCTGTGCAGTGGGGTCCTACCTACACGCTAAGCTTGCGTGGCATCTGGGTACAGCAAGTCGCAGCCCAGGCATCATTTTTTATAGAGGCACGAAGGCTAATTAGAGATGCGCCCACTTGGAACAAACAATCAAGTGATTTGTTTAGCGGTCACTCGCGGAGTTTGTGCGAGCTCAGGCGAGGAATCAAGTAAGAAGGCACCCACTCGGAAAGTCGTCGAGTGTGCGAGTATGTTGTATTGTCGAATATTAGTTTGAGCTTTGCGAGTATCCACTCGAATGCTTTGCTGTTTTCTGGGTGAGGGAGCACCCGAACTCTGTAGATGTGTCGTTTCTGCTAGTGCAAGTGGTCACTCGGGCACACCTTTGTCTTCTGGGTGAGGGAGAACCCGGAACTCTGTAGAGGTCGTGATTACTGTTGGTGCGAGTGGTCACTCGAGCACACCTTTGTCTTTTGGGTGAGGGAGCACCCGAACTCTCAGGTTTTTAGATCTTGCTCTGCTTTTTAGTAAAGGTACTCCCGATGGGAGTAAAATATTTTGGATCAGAATATTTTAACACCCAGAGACAAGTGGTCTTTGTTTTTTCCAATTGCTTTTATCTTGATATGTCCTTCTTGGGACGTCACGATCATAAGCATCATAATAATGCTCTTTGGTGACCGATGATGACGCTTGGTCTTCGATCCGTCGCGTCTCCTCGTCAGTCATAATGATGACTTGGACGCCGCGCTGCCGCTGCCTGTTGGGTTTCCGAGGCGTGTATGGGAAACACGCGTGATTTGACGTGTCCTTTAAATAGTTCTGACCATGTGAAGGCATCTTGTCTTGGAATTCGCAACGCCCAACGTGTTGGTCTTTGAATTAATGATGATGCTGCCTGGGCTTCTTTGTGCTTTCCTGGTTTGCCCCTGGGTTGTGCTATAAATACCTCCTGCTGTTTACTTGACCTCGGCATCCATTCTTCTCTCACCTTTCTCTTCCGCTTCTTCTTCATATGGCGCCCAAGCGTGGTGGTGGTGTGGATAGCCGAGGTCATGGTCGTTGCGGCGGTGGTGGCCGCACACCTCGTTCTTCGCGCGGTGGACGTCGTGGGGCTACGTCGGCGCCTTCCTCTTCTTCCATAAAGGAGGGTGTTTGGCGCTATGAATGCCTTTTGCATGTTCTTAGACGGACCGCTGCCCGGATTCCTCTTCCGTTCTCGTTTGCCTCCATTGTTTCTGATCTCAATTTGAGGGGTCTCTGGCTCCATCTTCAAGGGTGTGCTCGATCTTCTTCTTGGGTGGAGCTGGAAGTTGATAATTCATTCCTGATTTTTCTTGGATCTGGCTGGAGGGCGTTTTCTCGTCGGCTGAACCTGCGTGACAGGGATAGCCTTTGTTGTCATTTTGATGGAGAAGATACTCTCATTATTCGTGTGTTTGATGCGGGTGGCAATTGTCTGGATCCGTACTGGGAGGAGACGAGAAATGACAACTCTGGTGGGTCGAGGGATGTTTCTCCTGCGGCTTCCTCTTCTGCTGACTCCTCGGCTGGTGGTGCTTGCTCTTCTAGTTCTAAGGAGGAGCTTGACGTTAAGCCGCCCGTCAAGCAAGCGCGTTGGTAGGCAAGGCACCTTGTAGAACTGGAGGGCGGCGTCTTGCTTCTTCGCGGGCTTGGTTTTTACTTTGTCTGTGATGATGCTCGTCGAGTTGCGGGCCGAAAGTGCCAATTATCTCAGCATGAGCACACATGTAGAAGTCATAGTTCCTTGAGATGATTTGCATTGTGATCCATTTGGCGACTGCACGAGTCCCTTTGTAACATTTGGTGTGTACTGGAAGCCTTTGTGCTGATATATGTAACTTTGAGGTCTTCGAGTCTTTTGTAATGAGAGTTTTCCTCGAATCCTTTGTAATGGGAATTGTACTCGAGTCCTTTGTAATGGGAGTTTTCCTCGAGTTCTTTGTGATGAGAATTGCCCTCAAGTCCTTTGTAATGAGAACTGTCCTCGAGTCCTTTGTAATGAGAACTGTCTTCGAGTCCTTTGTAATGAGAACTGTCTTCAAGTCCTTTGTAATGAGAACTGTCTTCAAGTCCTTTGTAATGAGAACTATCGGGTGCGCGGCAGCGCTCCCGATGGGAGTAGTCCCCGAGGCTGTGTTCGATTTGTAAATTCGGACATAGCCTGTGAGCTTTAAGTCGACCATGATGTCCTCTCTTGCATCTCCTTGATTGTTTCAAATTTATATCGGGTGCGCGGCAGCGCTCCCGATGGGAGTAGCCCCTGAGTATTGAGGTGATCACTTGTGATAAGGTAAAGACTGAAGAATTTTCGTTGTCCTTTATCTTTGGGGAGTAAATTATGCTTCTGCGAAGATACTTTGAGTGAGGCTTGTGCGAGTGAGACGATGCTTGGGCCCCCAAGGCTTTTTTTTCTGTGGTTTCGTAAGTGAAAATAGCGTTTCCTTGGGGGGAGTCTGCGCTCGAGCTCCCGAATTCTTTTGGGTGGCGTCGTGTAAAATAGCGTCTCTCATGGTTTTTTTTTGCTTGAGCCCCCGAGTGCTTTGAGTAGCGTCGCGTAAGCGAAGATAGTGTCTCTCGGGGTAAGTTTGTGCTCGAGCCCCCGAGTGCTTTAAGTAGCTATCACAACCCAAGTTTAGGTATGTGCTAGGGTTCAAGTGCTCTTTTGCATCATGCAAAAATTTCAAAAGAAATTCAAAAATGGGGAAAAGAAAAGCCCTAAAGAATTTAATTAAATGGCCAGACAAAAAATTCTTCCAAAAATTCCTCTCGTAATTTTTGAAAAGTCTTATAAATATGCATGATCACATATAAAGTGAAGTGGGTCCCACTGCATGCACCAAGATTTGTCAAAAATTCCAAATAAGGCATGGAAATTAATTAAATACCCTATTTGATTTGAAATTCAAATTATTTGAATTTCAAAAATCTCCAAAACTTGTGAGTCGGTAGCTATATATTATAAGCCCACATAAAAGTTTTGAAGATTTTACAAAATGCTTTGCTATTTTTATCCAAAGCAAAAAAAATTACAGAAAAAGAAAACAGAGAGAAAAGAGAAGAAAAAAAAGGAATCCCAGCCCAGCCAGCCTGGCCGGCCCAGCCCATCAGGGGCAGGGTCGTCTTCCTCTAGGCCAGCCGAGCACGCCACTGCGTGGCGAGCGTGCGCTCGTCGCCGGCCACGCAGCAGCTTGGCCTCGGCGTCACCTGGCCGCCTGGAAGCCCCCTAAAGACTTCTCTCCATTCCCCCTCCTCAGGCTCCCTCTTGGCCTCTCTCTCTCTCACGAATCTCGCCGCACCCGAGCGCCCGACCTCGCCGCCGTCTTCGGTTTGCGCGGACACTGGCCACCGTTCGCTCCGCCTCCTTGTCCATCCGCCCCGCAGGCTTCGTCCTCGTCTCCGGGAGCCGTCAATTGGAGTGTGGGAGCAACAGCAGCGACGACCTCTTCGATTCCTTCCGCCACGGCACTCGGACTCCGGCGAGCGATTGCCGCCGACACGCTACGTCTCCAGCCTCCCCGTCCACCCAGGCGTGCTCAGGGTGAGCTCCTTTTTCTCCCCAGCCCTCGCTTCTGCCCGTGGCTCATTTGCCGATTCCGTCGAGGCCAGTGGCTAGCACGCCGCTGCCGTCGACATAGCCATGGCCAGAGGCCATGCCTTTGGCTCCCTCCTGCTCCACTCGATGCGGAAGCCCGCGAGGAGAACCCCGTACCAACCAGGCCCCTTGACGGGGATCAACCCTGAAAAATCCCATGATCAGGGACCCTGGGTTAGTCATGAGAGGAACAGGTTGGACGATAGATCGTCGGCAAACAGGAAGGCTCGCTCCTGCTCGATATTATTGATGGGGGAGATGTGATTAAAGTGGAGGCCAAGGCTGGAGTGCTCAAGACTAGGGTTACAGGTGATACTCGATGTCTTTGGCGTCGCCCCTCCTAGCCCTTATATACCGGGCTAGGTCTCTGTAACAGCCCAGTTTTCACAAAAATTAAAAAAATTGATTTCGGTGTGAATTGTTCGATTGTCTGATTTGTTTGCGGTGTTTGCATCCCCGATTTATCGATCGGCGATTATTTTCCCCCCTCTTATCTCGTATAGGACGGAGACCGACCCTTGCCACCCTGACACTCGACCTTTGCGACACCGGGTTTCGCCCGATCACCGTCGTGAAAACCGCACGAGACCAGCCGCAGCCAACGGAACGAAAAACCCCGTTTAATAATTAAACGGGATATTTTTATAGCGCGCCGGAAAGTTTTCTCGGAACGGTTCCAGCGCGAGTTGAACGCCTCCGGCCCGACGCGCTGATCGCGCAGTTTGAAGTTTTACCCGAATCGAAGGTCCTGCGGACCCCCGGCGGTCAGAAACGTGAGCATCGCGCGCGCGAGAGAAAAACCGGGGATGTTTTTGGAAAACCGCCAGCCACCGGGGCTATATAAAGACCACCACACTACCACCCCTTTCTAGGGTTTCCCTAGCCAAAAATTGCAGCCACCCCCCTCACAATGTCAAGATCTGCCCCATTTTTGCCCCAAATCCCAAAACCCTAGATCTGGACGCGTTGCAGCCGTTAGATCCGAAGACGGACGCACGAGATCGCACCACGTCGCCCGGAATGTATCCCGTGGAGCTCCTCCCATGGAGGCTTCTCCATGCCCGATAAATCCATGGTCGTGTTGCCGCTGTCCCTGCAGGTCCCCTCCTCCAGCCGCGCCCCTCCTTCCTCCTCACGCCTCCCTCTCCTCTCCTCCCTAGCCTCACCTCCCTCCCATCTCTCTCCCGCAGGAGCCCGTTTCCTTCACGTGGAGGCACCCCGGCTTAGAGGACCGGAACGCCCCGTGCACCAGCCCAGAGATCAAGTCTTCTGGAGCACGGCACTGATTGATATAGAACTGAACAACTTTCTATTACCGAAGATAGGGGTACACCAGGTCTATTATAACGCTAGCGTGGACACAGCTTGCTCCTCAGGCTAGCCTCAGCTCTACACCAACCAGCAGCATAAATCTAGCAGCGGAATATCGACGACAGCGGAACAATAACGGCGATGACGAACACCAATCCACAGGGACACTGGCTGGGACACCTCCTAGCTCGCAAACACCGGGAACGTCATCCTGCGCATCCAAAGCACGGCCTGCAAATCTGGCATAGCATGCCAGATCAGTACATTGAATGTACTTGCAAGCTCACAACAACCTTGCAACAAGGCAAAACAATAACATGGAAACAGGTTAAAGTATATTAGTGAATCAAACAGGCGAGCAGCACTATCATGCAAGCATATAATCATCAAGCATATTAACAACATTAAGTCTAATGCACACACAATGTACCCCACATGATCGTCGCACGACCACGTGGCTTACCTCGGAGTCCTTATAGACTCAAGCACCGGGTCACCTCGTGACCGTTCACTTCCACGGGTCGTCGCATGACCGAACGGGCCATCGCACGACCATCCAACGGGTAGGTGTCCTTCGTTACCACCCAACCAATCCACTCATCGCATGACCATCCACTTACCACAAACTTGCCACCGTACTCAAGTTGATCGTATGGTGTGACCTAGTACGAACTATGTCCCATGACCGAGGACGCGGCTATTCTAATAAATTTTGACTCTACAGAGTTTGTGCACGTTACCCACATTATGGAGTTCCTCCTCCATCCAGCACCCCGGTACTTGTCCCACAGGATCCTTGGAACTCGCACCGCGGGAGTGGACTAGGACCTCTCCAACGAAACCCGACTACCGCGTTACCTCCCTACGGACTCACCGACACACGGTCTTGGGTATCCCTGTGGTTAGGTGTCCACGTTACCACCATAACCACTCGACCACCTTGTGGCAATTGTCCCAACGGGGACTGAGCTCATAACAACACTGGATTTCGAGATTATCACCACCTACCTGATCAGGGTAGCGTGCGTGCATAACCTCCCCTACTGGGTGATATCCGTAGAAGGCACTACGATAGCACGAGTCAAGGCCCGCCCATACAAGCAAATGTGGCTGCATGGATAAGTCCGGTTCGGTGGCACCTGATCAAGTTGTCACGAAGCATATCTCCTACAGCGAACACAAGTATCAGGTGCAACATGAGTATCAGATCATAAGAATGCATAGCATATTAACATGAGAGTTCCAGATATGATCAAGCACATTTTAGATGGTGAACTTATCCGTGTTAAAAAGATTCAGTTATTAACATGGCAACATTATGAATGCAGCTAAGCATAACTTAGGCATAGCATGAACTAGCATAGAGATAACATGATCAACTTAGCATGGTGTTGTTGTGGTTAGATGGTGCATATCATAACATGGCAAAGATATAATCGAAGCATGGCATGGATGTAACATGGCAAAGCAAAGTAATAGCAGTAGCATATTTAAAGATAGCATGGCATTATAACATCAATCATAGCATGGCAACATGATCGCGGTCATTGATATACCATATCATCAAAAAGCAATTTTTAAAGCACGTCAAAGCTTTGCCAAGGTGCAAAGGGTATTGTGGCTTGCCTTTCACCAGAGGAGTGGGAAACATCCCCGGATCTTCAACACAAGCAAAACCCTGCAAAACATCTGAAATAAAGCAACGGCCAAAAAGGTCACACACCATATTTTGTTTGACCAGAAAATAACATCATAAAAACATGGCATGAAACCTATGACAAACTGAAGAGGAGCTCGATACGAAATCAACGCAGAAAGAATCAACCCGTTTGGACTTACGGTTGCGGAGATATCAACGAAACGGTGTCGGGGGCTGGTTTTTGATGAAAATACGCTTTCTGCTGAGGGAAAGCGTACTTCGGGCTGCAGAACGGTGGAATACGCTTTCGAGTGGTGGAAACGGGCCCGGGGCTGCAGCCGCTTACAGGTGGGGCCCGGCGGGCAGTCTCCCCTATCTTCTTCCACCTCTTGCCGCGACAGAACAGGGGAGGCAGGGGCAATGGCCCGAGCGACGCCGTCGAGGAGAGGCGAGGCGAGCTTGCCGGGGTCTTCCGCTCGATGCGGAGCACCGGCCAGCGCCTGCTGGTGGCCGAGGCACCACGGAGTGGCCGGGCTCGTTGCCTCCACTGGCCACGGCGGGCGGGTCCTCGGGCACGGCGGGCGGAGGCTCCAGGAGAGAACACGGCGGCGAGGGAGTGTCCAGGGATGGCTAGGGGGTGGTCTGGCGCGGAGCAGAGGAAGAGGGAGTGCTCTACCCGCGCGGATTTTTGAGGAGGCCGGCGACGGCAATGGCGACCGCGGCAGCGGGAGAAGGCCTCCGACACCAAATTGGAGAGGGGAAGGAGGCCAGGAGGGTGTGGGGTGGTGCTGGAGGTGGTCTGAGGGATCGGGGATGCCTCCTTTTATGGGGGGCGGTGATGCGAGCTCCGGGCCGCGACGAGGAGGTGCGGTCGAGGCGTGCGGGTGAACAGCGGCGAGGAGGGCGACTAGACGGGGCGGCGTGCTGCGTGGGGAGGTGGGAAAGCCGTGCGGCGCGGTTGGACAACAAGAAAAGGACGCGCGCGCACTGTGACTCAACGGGGACATGACCAGCACGCGGAGAGCGCGGCCAGAGCACGCCAGAAGTTGCTAACGGCATGGCCACAAAATGTACTGGTGCACACAGTGAATTTCTTCGTGGCCAAGGATGTCTATAGTGTAATCCTTTGAGTGCTGATCACATGGGTATGCTTGGTTGGCAATATGGCGCACTGTGGTGATCTCTATCTCAATCAACAGTTTGATGCAGCAAACTTGGAGCAGAAGCTGGGAGTACATGGTGGGGTTTTGGATAGGACCAAGTTGTCTTCTGGGCTTAGGATAGGAAGGACTACATGTCTGCAAAGTTTGGGATCAAAATGATCAATATACATGGTACATCCTTTGCAAATGTAGCAATGTTGTAGAAGGTGTCTGTACTTGGTTGTGGCCTGTACATAGCTCCCCTAAGCATGATATTTTTCAGAGCTCAATCATACATTAGTATGAGTATGTATGCCAAGTTTCACATCATTTGGAGCAATATTTTTGGTACTTCCTTTGTAAAGCACCAAATAGGTCAGAATGGTGTTGGTGAGGCTAGTATCTTACTGGATTGTTTTATTTGGCTAAAAATTGGTGTACTGGGGTTATTTGGCATGGTGCCCATGTGTGTAAAATTTCATAGCCATTGGACACACACAGCTAGCACTTGCTTCACAATGTGGCCCACTGGTCAGAAACTTCATCTTGACAATGCACACACATGGGTGATTGGATTTGGCTCATATTTGGTTTGGGTGAGTCATTTAGTGGTAGGATCATGCACACAAAGTTTCAAGGCAAATGGGATCCCCTATCATGCACTTGCTTCACAATTCCCCCTTGCTGCATCCAAACTTTGGGAATTTATTGTGGGAGTTTAGCTAAGCAAAATGTGGTGGAATTTGGTGGATATCAATCATATGATTATATGAGATTGCACAAAAAGTTTCACCAGCAATGGACCAAGAGAAATGGCACTCCCTTCACAAAGCTCCATTCTGCCCCCACAGATAAATGAATTTTTCTAGAGGAAAAATCCACTTGGGCTATGAAATGTTTTTGGAGAATTTGGCAAGATATGATGTCAATGACATTTGGGAATTATTTGAGGATTTATGGAGCAACATAAATAGGGGTTGCTTCACAAACCTCAAATAATAGGAATATCCCTTTTATTGGAAAAAGGAATATATGGCTTGAATAAAATGGTGGCTTGGATGAGGTGGATCAATGGAATGGCATGGAGAGGGTTGGAAACAAGGGCCACTTGAGCATGGAAAGAAAATATGTTCAAGTTTCAAGTCCAACGAGGTGATCAAAATCAAATCCAATAGCAAATCCAGAAATAAATCCGAAAAGTTTTTGGAAAAATAAAGTTCCAAAATCCAGGGTGTCACAGCGCATGGGAAAGGTTGGGAGTGAAATCGCTCTTCGGCAAGTCCCAGCCCGGCCGTACTTCGCAGCGGGGTCTTACCTACACGCTAATCTTGCGTGGCATCTGGGCACAGTGTATCGTGTTCCAGGAATGTGTGTTTTTTGAGGCGCGGAGCTTTATATCATTGCACCCGCTTGGAACAAAACATGAAGCGAGCTATTCACTCATTCACCCGAGGAGCTTGTTGCAAGTGCTCAGTCGGGGCTTTTTCGTGAGTAATCACTCGAATGTCGTTTCGGCTCTTGAGGTGAGGGAGCACCTGAGACTCTTAGTGTCGTATGGTCTTGGCGAATGCATGTTTGTTTTACGTCGGGTTGAGGGAGCACCCGAGACTCTTATAAGTGCGAGTGGTCACGCGAGCACATGGCTGAACTTTAGGTGAGGGAGGACCCGGGACTCTTATAAGTGCGAGTGGTCACTCGTGCACATGGCTGACCTTTAGGTGAGGGAGCACCCGGGACTCTTATGATGTACTCTCCCGATGGGAGTAAGATGTTTTTTCTTCATCGGGAAAAATATCTGAGAGATGGAATCTCAGGGCCTTGATGTCTGTTTGGTTTTCTTCGCCGCTTGTCAGGGATAGCGATGCCTCTGTTTGATGGCTGTCAGGGATGCTCTGGCAGTGAACCGTCATGTCTTCATGACCGGTCATAATAATGGCCGCTGTGGCGTGCGGCAGGCGCCGGTTGAGTTTCCGATACGCACGTGAATTGACGCGTCTTGCGCACAGTGCGTCCCGTGGGAGAGCATCTTGGTCTTTGAGTCCGAGACGTCTGCGACGTTTGGTCTTTGAATCAATTGCTGCTATTGTCTTGGCTTCTCTGTGCTTGAGGATTGTTGTTCTATAAATAAGTCTTTCTCTTCCACAGTGTTCCGCCTCTATCCAGCTTGCTGCTTTGCCTCTTCCTTCTTCTCTTGTTCCTTCTCATGGCTCCCAAGCGGGGTGTTGGCCGTGGCCGTGTTCGTCTTGGCCGCAGTGGCCGTACACCATGCTCATGCCTTGGTGGTCGCCATGGTGCGGCGTCGGTGCCTTCCTCTTCTCCCTTGGAGGAGGGATTCCGGCGCTATGACTTTCTTTTACATGTTCGTGGCCAAAGTGCCAATCGCGTTCTTCTTCCTTCTTCTTTTTCCGCCATTGTCTCTGAACGTGGCTTGGATGGCTTGCTTCTGTATCTTCAAGGGAGTTGTCGATCTCCTTCTTATGTTGACTTGGAGGTTGATAGTTCCCGCTTGATTTTTCTTGTCTCTGGTTGGAGTTTGTTTTCTCGGCGATTGAATTTGCGAGATGGTGATGTGCTCAGCTGTCGGTTTGACGGCGAAAGAACTGTCACTGTCCGCGCGTTCGACCCGAGCGGCAACAGCATGGATCCGCGCTGGAAGGAGTCGAGCAGCGACAGCTTCACAAAGTCGAGGAGTCCTTCGCCTGCATCTTCGATTGCTTCTTCCTCCAGGGACTCTTCTGGTGCTTGTGGTGAGCCGTCTTCAACTGCTTACCCCTCTGGCTCTGAAGAAGACCTCGATGTCAAGCCACCGGTTAAACGAGCGCGGCAGGCGACCTTGTATAACTGGAGGCAGCGGCGTCATCTTCGCCGGCAGCTTGGGCAGAGCTGGAAAAGAAGCTAGAGGAGCAAGAGAAGAAGCTGGTGGAGCATCGTCTTCAATGGCTCCGCAAATAAGTCGAGCTTCACCTTTTGTTATGTCATTGACATCATGAGCTGCTGCTTCGACTCCTCCTTTGTCTGTGATGATGCTCTTGTACTAGAGTCGATTACCCCTCATGGGCACACATGTAGAAGTCATAATTCCTTGGGTGATTCCCTCTTGTAACAGGAGCTGCCTTCTATCCAAATGTAGTTGAGTCCTTTTGGTACTGAAGATGATCCTTATGATGTAAACTATGCTTGATCCTTTGCAATGGAATTTATATTTGGGCCTTTATGCAACCGAAAACTGTGTTCGAGTCCTTGACGATCAGCAGCCGTCTTCGAGTCCGTCCAATACTTTGCACTGTCGGTTCTATCGGGTGCGTGACAGTGCTCCCGATGGGAGTAGCCCCCGAGGCTACGCTTGAGTCGAAGGGTCGAGCGTAGGCTAAAATTTGTTTCCTTTTTCGTTAGTTTCTGTCTTTTATCGGGTGCGCGGCAGCGCTCCCGATGGGAGTAGCCCCCGAGTCTTTAGGCGATCGTTGGCGATCGGATGAAGACTGAATGAGCCTGTGTCCTGTGCTTCCTCCAAAGTACTTGGTGCTTCATCTGATTGTGGTTATATCTTTTGAACCTTTCTCTCAGCAGGTGGGGCTGGCCGGGTATTTTTCGCTTGTGCTTTTTAAGCTTTAGACTGCGCGAACGGTCTTCGGGAGGCGATGGTCCTCGAGCTCCCGAGTGCTTGGATGTAGAGGTCGCGTGGGTGGCGATAGCGTCCTTCGGGGGGAGTTCTTGTACTCGAGTCCCCGAGTGTTTTTTGGGTAGAGGTCACGTGAGCGTCGATGGTCGTCTCTCGGTTGGGGGTTGTACTCGAGACCCCGAGTGCTTTTGATGAAGATCGCGTAGGCGATAGCATCTCTCGGGGGGATTTTTCTCTTAAGCCCCCGAGTGCTTTGGTTAAGATCGCGTAGGCGATAGTGTTGCTCGGGGGGATTTTGCTCTTAAGCCCTCGAGTGCTTTGATTAAGATCGCGTACGCGATAGCGTCTCTCGGGGGGATTTTATTCTTAAACCCCCGAGTGCTTTGGTTAAGATCGCGTAGGCGATAGCATCTCTCAGGGGGATTTTGCGCTTAAGCCCCCGAGTGCTTTGGTTAAGATCGCGTCGGCGATAGCGTTGCTCGGGGGGATTTTGCTCTTAAGCCCCCGAGTGCTTTGATTAAGACCGCGTAGGCGATAGCGTCTCTCAGGGGGATTTTTCTCTTAAGCCCCCGAGTGCTTTGATTAAGATCGCGTAGGCGATAGCGTCTCTCGGGGGGATTTTGCTCTTAAGCCCCCGAGTGCTTTGATTAAGATCGCGTAGGCGATAGCTTCTCTCGGGGGGATTTTATTCTTAAGCCCCCGAGTGCTTTGAGATGGCAGTATTTGGGCAACATTTATTTTATTACGGTCAAGCGGTTACATGAGTTGCCAGTCATGTCCGACCGATAGGGGCTATGGATAGAACAGTCACAAGTTTGCTACGTTCCATGGGTTGCCCACGTCCTCGTCTGTCTTCGGGTTCCTCAGCCTGTAGGCGCCACCTCCGATGACTTCTGAGACTATGAATGGTCCTTCCCATTGGGGGGCAAGTTTATGGACCTTCTCTTGTATTAGTCGTAGGACTAGGTCACCTTTGTTGAAGGTTCTAGTGCGCAATCGACTGCTTTGGTAGGTACGTAGTTTGTCCTGGTACCCCTCTGATTTTGCCAGGGCTGCGTCTCTTGCTTCGTCAGTCGTATCTTTGTCATATTGTAGTGCTTCTTCTGCTTCTTCTTCTTCGTATCCGGTGACCCGAGGTGCTCCGAACTTGAGGTCATGTGGTAGGACTGCCTCTGCCCCGTACACCGTGAAGAAGGGTGTGTATTGGGTCGCGGTTTTTGGTGTAGTACGTAGGCTCCATACGACCGCGGGGAGCTCTTCTACCTAGTTGCCTGCGGCTTGCTCCAGTGGTGCGAGGATCCGTTTCTTGATTCCCCCGCAGACAAGGCCGTTTGCTTTTTCCACCTGGCCTTTGGACTGCGGGTGCGCGACTGATGCATAATTGATTTTGATGCCCAGTTCTTCGCAGAAGTTCTGGAACTCTGCGGCTGTGAAGTTCGTGCCGTTGTCCGTGATGATGTTGTGTGGCACTCCGAATCTGAAGATGATCGACTTGATGAAGTTGACAGCCGTGAGGGATGTGGAGCTGGTGATGGGCACTGCTTCAATCCATTTAGTGAACTTGTCGACTGCGACGAGCAGGTGTGTCCTTCCGCCCTTTGATGATTTCTTGAGTGGGCCTACCATGTCGAGTCCCCAGGTGGCGAACGGCCAGGATAGTGGTATGGTCTTGAGCTCTTATGCGGGCGCGTGTCGCCTGTTGGCGAATTTCTGGCAAGTGACACAACGTCGCACGATTTCCTCTGCGTTTTTCATGGCTGTGGGCCAGTAGAACCCAGCTCGGAATGCTTTGGACACGAGGACTCGACTGCTCGCGTGGTGCCCGCAGGTGCCTTCGTGGATTTCGAGCAGCAGGGCTTTGCCGTCCTCTTCGTCGATGCACCTTTGGAGTATCTGGGTGATGCTGCGCTTGTATAGTTGTCTGTTGATCACCATGAACGCCTTGGATCGTCGGCTGATGCGTCGTGCTTCGGACACGTCTTGTGGTAGCGTGCCTTCGATTAGGAATCGGAGGAACGGTTTTTTCCAGACGGGTCCTTCGAGCTCTGTCGGAGCTGTGTTGTCGGATGTGCTGGTGCTTGTGCCTTCTGATGGGGTTGCTGCAGCCACCTACGCCGTTTTTGTTGTGTCTTCTCCGTCCACGACTGCGTCAGGTGTTGCTGCCTGTACCTTGATGGATCTCCGGCTGATGCTTTCGAGAAAAACGCCGGGTGGTACAGGCCCCCGGGTCGAACCGATGTTCGCGAGCTCGTCAGCTTCTGTGTTGTTGTCCCTGGTGATGTAATTGAGCTCGCAACCGTCGAAACTTCCTTCGAGTTTCTTGTAGAGCTTTTGGTAGGCCGCCATGTTGTCGGCTATTTCGTTGCAGTTTCTCATCGTCTGATGGACGACGAGATTGGAGTCCCCGTAAATTATGCGGCGAGTGGCTCCGCATGTTTTGGCCATGCACATGCCATATTTCAGCGTATGGAGGCGTGACTGAAGTTGATCTGGAGGACATATTTCAGCTTTGTTCCTTTAGGGGAGATGAGCACAACTCCTGCCCCAACTCCTTGTTGTCTCTTGGACCCATCGAAGAACATTGACCATGAGCTTGATAGGTCTGGGGGGCGTGGTGTCTGAACCTCCGTCCACTCGACCAGGAAATCTGGGAGTACTTGGGCTTTGATGGCTGTTGGGTGCTTGAACTGCAGGTCCCGCGGGCTGAGCTCAATGTTCCACTCGGCGACTCGCCCGGTTGCTCCAGGGTTGTTGAGTATGTCAGCGAGTGGTGCGCTGCTCACGATTGTAATAGGGTGCTCGTCGAAGTAGTGGGACACCTTTCTTGAGGTCATGACGATGGCCAGTAGTAGCTTCTGATAGTGCGGGTACCGCTGCTGGGATTTGGTCAGGAGCATGCTGAGGTAGTAGATTGGTCTCTGGATGCTCTGCACCTTGCCTTCTTCTGCGCGTTCGACAACGAGCGCTGTGCTTACTACACTGCTACGTGCTGCCAAGTAGAGGTATAGCTTCTCTCGTTCCTTGGGTACCGCCAGGATTGGTGGGGTCGAGAGTGTATTTTTCAGGTCCGCAAATGCTTGGCGGGCTTCCTCTGTCCACTCGAATTTCTCTCCTTTCTTGAGCAGCTGATAGAAAGGCAGCGTGCGTTCTCCTAGCCTGCTGATGAAGCGGCTTAGGGCTGCGAGTTTTCCAGTGAGCTGCTGTACTCCTTTGACGTCGGTTGGTTCTTGCATGCGGGTGATGGCCTGGACTTTCTCAGGGTTTGCCTCGATTCCTCGGGCAGAGACCATATAGCCAAGCAGCTTTCCCGCCGGTACGCCGAATGTGCACTTCTTTGGGTTGAGTTTGATTCTGTATTTGTTGAGCGCCGCAAAGGTTTCGCGCAGGTCGTCGAGTAGTGCGGCTGCTTCGTAGGTTTTGATGACGATGTCGTCCACGTAGACTTGCACGTTTCTTCCGATTTGCTCCTTCAGGCAGGCCTGCATCATTCGTTGGTAAGTCGCGCCTGCGTTTTTGAGCCCGAAGGGCATGGTCCTGTAGCAGAATACGCCATGGGGGGTGATGAACGATGTGTGCTCTCCGTCTTCTTCCTTCATCCTGATCTGGTTGTATCCTGAGTAAGCGTCGAGAAAGGAAAGTAGATCGCACCCTACTGTTGAGTCGATTATCTGATCGATTCTAGGAAGAGGGAAGTGATCCTTCGGGCAATGCTTGTTGACTAGTCCGTAGACGACACACATGCGCAGCACGGTCGTATCTTTCTTGGGCACCAGCACTGGGTTGGCTATCCAGGTGGGGTCGAGAGTGTCTTTTTCAGGTATTTCTTGGGCACCAGCACTGGGTTGGCTATCCAGGTGGCTTTCTTCGTTTCTCGGATGAACTGAGCGTCGAGTAACCGGTTGACTTCCTCTCCAATTGCTCTGCGCTTGGGCTCCGAGAATCGTCTCAGCGCTTGCTTCACCGGCTTCGTGTTTTTCTAGATGCGTAGGGCGTGTTCCGCGAATTCGCGTGGTATCCCAGGCATGTCGGCTGGGCACCAGGCGAATATTTCCCACTCGTCTCGAAGGAAAGCGACGTGAGTCATCGCCTGCTCCTCTGGTAGGTGGGCGTACACGCGGACTGTTTTGTCCGGGTCCGTAGGGTGCACTTGGTGAGTGATTGTGTTGCTGTCGATGCTGAAGTCGCGTCCGTACTCCCTGGATTCGCTTCGGTTCACCAATGGGAAGGTACTCTTGTCCGTCACCATGGCTATTTCTCTGAGTTCTTGTTCGGCTCCGAATGTGTCGGAGATTCTATGGAAGTCACGATCACATTGATCTGATTTGATGAAGCTTCCGTTGATCGTGAGGACTCCTGATGATCCTGGCATCTTGAGCTTGAGGTAGGCGTAGTGTGGGACCGCCATGAACTGCGTGAACGCTGGCCGTCCCAATATGGCGTGATACTGCGATTTCCAGTCGAGTACCTCGAACTCGAGGTCGTGCTTTGCGAAGTTGCGTCGGTTTCCGAAGACAACTTCGAGTTTGATGACTCCGAGGGATGTGGCTGCTTCTCCTGGGACTACCCCGTGTAATTCGGTGCTTGATTTTCTCCATACTGATCGTGGGATCAGCATCTTTTGCAGGGTGCTGGCGAAGATGATGTTCATGCTGCTGGCTCCGTCCATGAAGACCCTATCCATGTCGTACCCTCCGATTTGTGCATCGAGTACTAGGGGCGCGTGCCCCGGTCTTGGGACTGCGGGTGGATGGTCGTCCTGTGAGAACGTGATGCTGGTCTCCGTGTCATGTAGCTGGTAGACTTCGACTATGTTTATGATCTCAGCTGCTCTAGCCTGCAGGGTGTGGGCGTCGCGTTGTGCTTGCGGTGCCCTTCCTTCTTGGATCATGAGCACCTGTTCTTGCAGCGGGCTGTGACGTCCTTCCGGGCTTGAGTTCGGCGATTGTTCGCATCGCCGGTTGCGCCTGTCTTCTTTCTGCTTCTCCTTCTTGAGGTCTTCGGCTAGCTCGTTGAACAGGCGGCAGTCTCTCAGAGTGTGACCTGACCTGACGCGTCCCCAATCATCCTCGAAGCTGTGGATCGTGCAGGGTCCTGCTAGCTGCTCTCTAGCCGTGAGTTTGCTAGATCCGGCGTGCCTCTTCCTTCTTGAGATTCTGAAGATCTGCTCGTGATCCTCCGGGTGTTCGTGGAAGCGAGGGTCGGTTTCGATTCCTCGACTCATGTCTTGGTTCTTGATGAGGTTGGCGAATTCATCCAGCCTTCGATCTGGGTCGTAGTACTCGCCTACAGGTGTCTCAGAGTCGCTGCCTTGGTTGGCGGCAGGTGCTCGCGCGACGGCGTGTCGTCGAGTGGTCATCGGTTGTGCGACTGCGCGGCGTGGCTCGTTCGCTGGAGCCTCCCCGTAGGTCTCCCGTGCACGCCTTTTGGGTCGTTGATTCCTTCTTCCTTGGCGGTGGTTCTGCTGATCGCTGGATTCGATCTCGTAGTCATCGTCTTGATGCGCGGCAGGTGCCAGGGCGGTGGTGGGTTGACGAAAGATTTGCGAGTCCTCCGCTTCGCGTCACGGTTTGTCGAGTGGAATTCCTTCGTAAAGGCCCCTCGCCGTTCTTCTGGGTCGCCAACTCCTTCGGTGCTGGCGCTGCACTTGGCCATTACCGTAGTATCGGTCCTGGCACAACTGTAGCTCGAGTGGTCTTGATGGGGTGGCGGAGATGTCCGCCGTGATCTTGAATCCTTCGAGTGGGCTAGACCTGGTTCTCGCCCTTGAGTTGTAGTTTGCTGAAGACGGGACCGCCGAGATCGTGATCCCAACCTGTGTAGATCCCACAGACGGCGCCAATTGATGGGGATCAACCCCGGCAAATCCCATGGTCAGGGACCCTGGGTTCGTCATGAGAGGCACAGGTTGGACGATAGCTCGTCGGCAAACAGGAAGGCTTGCTCCTGCTCGATATTATTGATGGGGGAGATGCGATTACAGTGGAGGCCAAGGCTGGAGCGCTCAAGGCTAAGGTTACAGGTGATACTCGATGTCTTTGGCGTCGCCCCTCCTAGCCCTTATATACCGGGCTAGGTCTCGGGGAGTTCATCTATGTTTACAGGTAATCTTTCCTAACCCTAGCTTGCTCCGTACGGCAGGTCTTCGCACCTTCCTTGTGAGTCGTGGACTCCTACGTCGGTGCCAACTAGCGGGCCGAGGCTGTATCTTCATGGGCCTTCTGTCTTCATGGACACCAGGTAGGCTTATCCATAGGAGTCGTGGGGTCACCCCCTCGTCACCGCTCCCCGTGCCCTAAAACCCTACTCCGGTGAGGCTCCGGCGACTTCCCGACGACCCCTCCATTAGTGCCTCCTAATCACCCCACTAAGCTAAGCCCTAACCCAATGACAGGTGGACCCCAGCCCCCCTAATAACCCCCTCTGTTTAATTAAACAGAGGGAATTAATCCGCTGTGGCTGAAAGACATGGCCCACATGTCAGCCCCTGCTGATGTCATGCTTGCATCAACATGATGCAATAAACCAATTTCCAGAATTTTAAAAGAATTAAAGAAAATCCAGAAATTACAGAAAAATAGCTAAACTTTGGAAATTCATAGAAAATTCATATTAACACCAAATTAAACATATCATATATGAAAAATTATCAGAAAAATGCAAGGATTATGAATATGCAATTTTTTTTTCATGTTTGACCATTTTAAAATGGGTGAACAGTAGCAAACATGCATATGGCATAATTTGAATTTTAATTTGAAGTTTGAATTTGCAAATTCTTTGCAATACACTTCAATTAAATGGAATGTGCCACAAACCAGTACCCTATACCTCATGTCACAACATTAACATGTGCTTGAGCATTGTACTTTATTTGTGTCCCCCCCTTTGTTGATGATTGCTCCAGTGACAGACGTTCCGAGACGGTGATCACCCCCGAAGAAGAAGACCACCGTTAAGACCCGTGTATCGTCAGCAAGGCAAGAAAACCCCATTGATCATGTCTATAAAATCCCAATTCCCTCTCAGTCTCGCTTATGCATGTTTAGGAGATCACCTTGTATCAATTCTACCGCATAGTTGAACCCATTTCCGATGCATGACCTATCATCTTGTCACAGCAGTAAGCAAACCACAATCCTAGCTGACATAGGAGTTGATTGATATCATGTGGCACCTGCAACTGTTACTGCTTATTGCGTGCTTAGATTTTACAATGAGGATGCTTTTGATGTGAGTCGGGATGATAGTGAACATGGTGTTGATGAAAGTGAAACTGTGTTGGTGAATCTACCCTAATACAAGGTGAACGATGAGAGGTTGTGTAGGAGTACACAGTGGGTTGTCTCGTTGAACACCGCCTTAAGCCCGAGTTCTTGTATGGTAATCTGAGACAAAGAGTACAACCACACATTGGTCTCACTGACCCCTCTCGACCTAGTAACTCACCCCGATCCAAGTCCAGGAGTCACACCTAGTTCGGGTTTTTTAGTGGGCATATGCATAGAAAGATAAAGGAAATGAAATGTGGCATTCATGGTAGGGCTTGTGGAACATGGCTTGTCAAGCGGAGAACCATCCGTCGAGGTGGGCTTGTCAGTCGTGCCTACATGGTTTGAGTCCTGGCTGGAAGCTCGGCCGGAACTCCAGTTGGGTTTGGAACTCAGACAGTTGACTCCTTGGACTACAACGGAGCCGTGGGCGAAGTGTTTTGGTGAACATCCTCGCCGACACCCCTTGAATGGTGCCGAGACCTGGCGGTAACTGATGGTCATGTGTGTGTAGCGGTACACCCCTGCAGGGTTAACAAAACTATTCGAATAGCCGCGTCCGCGGTCATGGACTACTTGGAAAGCTTTGTTTGATTATTAGACAACTTGAATGGATACTTCTAAAACTCGCAAGATAAGCGTGAGTGCTATGGTGTGCTTCCTCGTGGGGAAGTCGAGGAAGTAACCATAGTGGTGTATTGGTTGGAGACTTGGTAGTGGACTCGTGTACGCTTCTTACCTCAAGTCTGGTACTCGTAGTACAGGACTAGCCAAGTCAAAGCTGGCATTTCTGCATGATGAAACCTCACCTCCCTTTACCTTGAAACTTGAGCATGAGTAGTATAGTTCTGATGTAATTCTTGTTGAGTACGACTTTGTACTCACATTTGCTTATTCTATGTTTTAGATGGGAACCCAGCCCCCGATGGAGGCACCTTCCTGGAGCTCGACGTTGACTAAGTTAGCATAGTCCCAGACAGCAGTCTGGTCCCTCGTGGAAGGGCATGTATGTTTACAAGGCTTCTCTAAGCCATTTGTTAAACTTGTCTGTACTCAGACCTAATTTGCTTCCGTTGTATGTTGTAATGTTGATCACAGACACATGATCTATGTATGCTCTATGTGTAAGTCAATAAAGAGTACTTTGTAGAGTTATGTGATGATACCTGCTGTTCATACTAGACATGTGTGATGCATGTATGTTTATAACATGCATGTATTAGTATGGGTTTTCGAGACCTTAGTTGTGATCTGGCTGGCGTTCTTTTATACACCAAGTGGCCCTTAGATGTGCGCAGCTTGGGGCATCGCGATGCGATTGCTCGTGACTCTGTCGCGTGCACACTTTGTTGTATGATCGAGCCCGCCCTAGACCCCGACCAAGTGATCGGGCTGGAGTCTGTTTATGTAAGAGTTATGATTCCATCGATAACATGGTTGAGGTGACTTGTCTATGAGTATGGGATTTCACCACCCATAATCATTTAGACTTATGAGCGGGCGATGAGGACCCATCTCAGTTGATCATCCGGCCTGGATGGGATGCCCCTCACGTACGATGCTTTCCAAGAGTGTTCTGTGCTTGGCCTTGTCTGCTTAGACAAGTGGGTACGGCTCTCGGCTCTCCATGTGATTGAGTTATGACTGGAATTACATACGCATACCCCGGGTCCCGACAGACTTGGTATCAGAGCAGGACTGTCTGTAGGATTATTCAAACCCTTGGTCGAAGTCGAGTCTAGCATTCTATAGTTATATAGTTACTTGGGTATAAAGGGAACAACGTAAGGCTTCTTTTTCTCCTTACCCTCATCGATCTGAGTTCTGAGTCACCCTCATCTTTTCTATGGGAAGATAGGACTAGGCTTATCTATGTCTTACTAGAACATCTCGTTGATTGCCTCTTTGTAGCCGTAGGACATTTGTGGTCGTCCAGACTCATCGTTCTATTGAGTTCCTTGAAGAAGTTCTTTCCAATTTCTTCGAGGTTGTTTCATTTTCCATCCCTGTGTAGCCATTATCCTGCCCAATTTATTCCGTGTTTCTAGGAATCTTTGCCTTTGCATTACAATCTTTTCCTTCTAGTCATGTCCTCTTATCTTTGATTCCATCGTAAAACCTGTTCTGATTGTTGATTTTTATCACACAGGATGTCAGGTGGAACTCGTAGTGCTGTTCTTCGCAATCAAGACCGTGATCGGAATCGAAGTAATGATGAACCTCCACCACCGCCTTCTGCGGCGGAAATCATGATGGAAGCTGAATGGAATCGACGTGATCAAACACGCCTTATGGAGCTCATCGAGCAGAATACCGCTCGTCGGCGCAATGTGGTTGTAAGCATTCCGGATTTCATCCTCCTCAAGCCACCGGTATTTCGATGTTCCTCCGAGCCCCTTGAAGCTGATGATTGGCTCCGTTCCATCGAGCGTAAGCTTGAGACGGCGCATGTTGCTCCCAATGATCGTGTGATGTTTGCGGTATACTTCTTGGAAGGTGCTGCTGGTGAATGGTGGGAGAACTATGTTGCAATGCAACCTGATGGTCACGTAGTGACTTGGCAGCAATTCGTGATGCCTTCCGAGGGTACCACATTCTGGATGAGATGATGGAAAGAAAGAAGGAAGAGTTTTGCAATCTAACTCAGGGAGATAGGTCCATCCACGAGTATATGACCGAGTTCAACCATCTTGCTCGTTATGCCCAAGAGGAGATATCCACTGATGCCAGGAAGCAAGCAAGGTTCCGCAAGGGACTTAACCCTGTTATTCATCATGATCTCAATCTTCATGAGTTTGTCAACTTTGAGGATTTAGTCAATAGATCCTTCAGAGATGAGTATGCCAATGAGGTGTTCGAAGAGTCTCGCAAGCATGCTTGTGAGTTTGCTCCATCTTCTAGTTCGGCCCCTCAGAAACGCCGGATATGGATTCCAACTAGTGCCATTCCTTCACACCTGTTTGCAAGGCATTCCTACATGGTGCCTCAACCTCCTCCACCAAACACGAATCCCAACCACTATGGCAGTGAGCCTACCATCATTGCTCCACCCCCTGACACCATAATTTGCTACAAGTGTGGTCAGCCTGGCCACATTGCACGGAAATGTTCATTGTCGGTGAAAGTTGATCCTCGTCCAAGACATGATGCCACCCCACCCAAGTCTTCCAAAGCTAAGTCTTCACAGAAATCTACCTCCAACTCCTTGCAAGCAAAGTCCTTAGCCACTATTGGTGGTTGTGTGAACCAAATCTCAGGTGAGGAAGCTATTGATACTTCTGACGTCATCCTTGGTACACTCCCAGTCAATCATGTTCCCGCCTCCGTTATTTTCGATCCAGGAGCTTCTCATTCATTCATGTCGGAGAGTTATGCACTTTGGCATGAGTTCGCCTTTGAAGAAATGTTTTCTCCAATGATCATTCAAACTCCTGCTTCAAAGTGGAAAACTAATAGAGTAAGCCACGGCAATCAAATTGCAATTGAAGGTTTAGTATTCCTTGCTTCACTCATAGCCCTCAAGTCTTCAGGCATTGATGTCATCCTAGGAATGGATTGGTTATCAAGACAACATGCTTTCCTTGATTGTAAAGCCAACTCAGTTAGAATTACCCATCCTTTAGGCCAGACCATTGACTACACATCACCAAGCTCTAGAATCTAGATGCATACTTTGAATGTGCTTCCCCTTCCTGACCTTGAAGATATTCCGGTGGTTCGTGACTTCCCGGATGTCTTTCCTGAAGAACTGCCAGGAATGCCTCCTGACAGATGTGTAGAATTCATTGTAGATCTTGCCCCAAGAACCGCCCCAATTTCCAGACGCCCATACAAGATGGCCCCACGTGAGTTAGCTGAGCTTAAAATCCAACTTGAAGCTTTGTTGGCAAAAGGCTTCATCCGCACTAGCTCATCGCCATGGGGTTGCCCCGTTCTGTTCGTAACGAAGAAAGATGGAACAGAAAGGATGTGCGTAGACTATCGCCCGCTAAATCTAGCGACGATAAAGAACAAGTACCCACTGCCCACGATCAATGATCTTTATGATCAACTTGCAGGATCCTTTGTCTTCTCCAAGATGGATTTGAGATTAGGCTATCATCAAATCAAAATCTGAAACGAGGACATTCCAAAAACGGCTTTCACTACTCGTTATGGTATTTACGAGTACACCGTCATGTCCTTCGGTCTAACCAATGCCCCCGCCACTTTTTCAAGCATGATGAACTCGATCTTCATGGAGTATTTGGACAAGTTCGTCGTGGTTTACCTCGATGACATCCTTATATACTCGAAGAACGAAGAAGAACATGCCGAGCATCTTAGGCTGGTATTGATGAAACTTAGAGAGCATCGCATGTATGCTAAATTCTCCAAGTGTGAATTTTGGCTACCAGAAGTGACCTACTTAGGCCACGTGATTTCTGCAAAAGCATTGCTGTCAATCCCGAGAGAGTTCAGGCCGTCTTTGACTGGACTCCACCTGAATCGGTTAAGCAAGTTAGGAGTTTTCTTGGCCTAGCAAGCTATTGTCGCAGCTTCGTTGAGAACTTCTCCAAAGTTGCAAAGCCTTTGACTGAACTCCTCAAGAAAGATAAGAAATTCGAATGGAATCCCAAGTGCGAGGAAAGCTTTCAAGAGCTGAAAAGAAGATTGACTTATGCACCCGTACTTGCGCCTCCAGACACCAAAAAGGATTTCGAGATCTTTTGTGATGCTTCACGGCAAGGGTTAGGATGCATACTTATGCAAGATAGACATGTGGTAGCTTATGCTTCACGCCAGTTGCATCAACATGAAGATAACTATCCTACCCATGATCTTGAACTCGTTGCCGTAGTTCATGCCCTGACAACTTGGCGACATTACCTCCTTCGTAATCATTGTGAGATCTATTCCGACCACCAAAGCCTCAAATACATATTCACCAAGCCAGATCTTAATCTCAGGCAAAGACTCTGGATCGAGTAGATAAAATATTATGACTTAGGAATTTCTTACACCCCAGGCAAACCCAATGTCATGGCTGATGCACTAAGTCATAAGTCGTATTGTAACAACCTCATGTTACAACAGTATAAACCACTTCTTCATGAAGAATTTCGAAAGCTCAACCTCGAGATTGTTCCTCGTGGATCTCTTTTCAACCTGGTGGCAAAACCAACCCTTCAGGATCAAATCATAGTTGCCCAAAGGCGTGCACGAGGTGTTCGCCGGATCAAGGAGAACATTGCTAGCGGAGTTGCTAAATGTTTCTCCACAGATAGTAAAGGAACGGTATTCTTTGAAAATCGTTTGGTAGTACCTAAGAATAAGGATCTAAGGCAACTCATACTCAAAGAAGCCCATGACACACCCCTCTCGATTCATCACTGTAGCACAAAAATGTACCGAGATCTACGCCAGAGATTTTGGTGGACCAGGATGAAGAGAGACATTGCTCGATTTGTTACTGAATGTGATGTTTGTTGTCGCATTAAGGCAGAACACCAAAGACCTGCTGGTACACTTCAACCTTTTCCTATTCCCGAGTGGAAATGGGACAAAGTCGGTATGGACTTCATCACCGGCTTTCCAAAAACCCAGAAAGGAAACGATGTCATCTTCGTGGTCATTGATAGACTTTCCAAAGTTGCTCACTTCCTTCCCGTTCGCGAGTCTATAACGGCTAGCCAGTTAGCGGACTTGTATGTCTCTAGAATTGTGTCTCTTCATGGTGTTCCTTTGGAAATCAATTCTGATCGTGGTAGCCTTTTCACCTCTAGATTCTGGGGAAGCTTCCAGAATGCTATGGGAACTCATCTCTCCTTTAGTACAGCTTTCCATCCTCAGTCTAGCAGTCAAGTTGAAAGGGTTAATCAAATCTTGGAAGACATGCTCAAAGCTTGTGTTATCTCATTCGGAAAGAATTGGGAGAAGTCTCTTCCATTTGAGGAATTTGCTTATAACAACAGTTTCCAATCCAGTCTGAACATGGCTCCTTTTGAACTCCTATATGGACGACGATGTTGAACACCCCTAAACTGGTCAGAAACCGGTGAAATAAAATTCTTTGGACCGGATATGATCAAGGAAGCAGAAGAGAAAGTTTGCATTGTTCGTGATCGATTGAAAGCCGCCCAGTCTCGTCAGAAAAGCTACTATGATCGTCATCATAGGCAAGAAAGCTACAATATGGATGAGAAGGCTTACCTTCGGGTTACTCCTCTGAAGGGAACCCAAAGATTCGGTATCAAAGGCAAGTTTGCCCCACGTTACATCGGACCTTTCCGCATTCTTGCTAAACATGGAGAAGTTGCCTACCAACTTGAACTACCCCCGCACCTTTCCCGAGTACATGATGTATTCCATGTGTCACAACTCAGGCGTTGCTTCAAGGACCCCATCCGCGAAGTCGACCATGAAACGCTTGATCTCCAAGATGACCTTTCTTATCGAGAGTACCCTGTTCGTATTCTTGATTCCGTAGAGCGTGTCACTTGTCGTCAGAAGATCAGGTTTCTGAAAGTGCAATGGTCACATCACTCCGAGAAAGAAGCAACATGGGAAAGAGAAGACCGTCTCCGTGCCGAGTACCCCACCTTCCTCCCGACGACTTCTAAATCTCGGGACGAGATTCTTTTGAGTGGGGGCGAGTTGTCACAACCCAATTTTAGGTATGTGCTAGGGTTCAAGTGCTCTTTTGCATCATGCAAAAATTTCAAAAGAAATTCAAAAATGGGGAAAAGAAAAGCCCTAAAAAATTTAAGTAAATGGCCAGACAAAAATTTTCTTCCAAAAATTCCTCTGGTAATTTTTGAAAAGTCTTATAAATATGCATGATCACATATAAAGTGAAGTGGGTCCCACTACATGCACCAAAATTTTTCAAAAATTCCAAATAGGGCTTGGAAATTAATTAAATACCCTATTTGATTTGAAATTCAAATTATTTGAATTTCAAAAATCTCCAAAACTTGTGAGTGGCTAGCTATATATATTATAAGCCCACATAAAAGTTTTGAAGATTTTACAAAATGCTTTGCTATTTTTATCCAGAGCAAAAAAATTTAAAGAAAAAGATAACAGAGAGAAAAGAGAAGAAAAAAAAGGAATCCCAGCCCATCAGGGGCAGGGTCGTCTTTCTCCAGGCCAGCCGAGCACGCCACTGCGTGGCGAGCATGCGCTCGTCGCCGGCCACGTAGCAGCTTGGCCTCGGCGTCACCTGGTCGCCTGGAAGCCCCCCTGGAGACTTCCTCCATCCCCCCTCCTCGGGCTCCCTCTCGGCCTCTCTCTCTCACGAATCTCGCCGCACCCGAGCGCCCGACCTTGCCGTCGTCTTCGGTTTGCGCGGCCACTGTCCACCGTTCGCTCCGCCGCCTTGTCCATCCGCCCCGCAGGCTTCGTCCTCGTCTCCGGGAGCCATCAGTTGGAGTGTGGGAGCAACAGCAGTGATGACCTCTTCGATTCCTTCCGCCACGGCACTCGGACTCCGGCGAGCGATTGCCGCCGACACGCTACGTCTCCGGCCTCCCCGTCCACCCAGGCGTGCTCAGGGTGAGCTCCTCTTTCTCCCCAGCCCTCCCGCGCTTCTGCCCGTGGCTCCATTCGCCGATTCCGTCGAGGCCAGTGGCTAGCACGCCGCGGCTGTCGACATAGCCGTGGCCAGAGGCCATGCCTTTGGCTCCCTCCTGCTCCACTCGATGCGAAAGCCCGCGAGGAACACCCCGTACCAACCAGGCCCCTCCCCGTGCCCTAAAACCCTACTCCGGCGAAGCTCCGGCGACTTCCCGACGACCCCACCATTAGTGCCTCATAATCACCCCACTAAGCTAAGCCCTAACCCAATGACAGGTGGACCCCAGCCCCCCTAATAACCCCCTCTGTTTAATTAAACAGAGGGAATTAACCCGCTGTGGCTGACAGACATGGCCCACATGTCAGCCCCTACTGATGTCATGCTTGCATCAGCATGATGCAATAAACCAATTTCCAGAATTTTAAAAGAATTAAAGAAAATCCAGAAATTACAGAAAAATAGCTAAACTTTGAAAATTCATAGAAAATTCATATTAACTCCGAATTAAACATATGATATATGAAAAATTATCAGAAAAATGCAAGGATTATGAATATGCAATTTTTTTAATGTTTGACCATTTTAAAATGGGTGAACAGTAGCAAACATGCATATGTCATAATTTGAATTTGAATTTGAAGTTTGAATTTGCAAATTCTTTGCAATACACTTCAATTAAATGGAATGTGCCACAAACCAGTACCCTATACCTCATGTCACAACATTAACATGTGCTAGAGCATTGTACTTTATTTGTGTCCCCCCTTTGTTGATGATTTCTCCGGTGACAGACGTTCCGAGACAGTGATCACCCCCGAAGAAGAAGACCACCGCTAAGACCCGTGTATCGTCAGCAAGGCAAGCAAACCCCATTAATCATGTCTATAAAATCTCAATTCCCTCTCAGTCTCGCTTATGCATGTTTAGGAGATCACCTTCTATCGATTCTACCGCATAGTTGAACCCATATCTGATGCATGACCTATCATCTTGTCAAAGTTGTAAGCAAACCACAATCCTAGCTGACATAGGAGTTGATTGATATCATGTGGCCCCTGCAACTGTTACTGCTTATTGCATGCTTAGAGTTTACAATGAGGATGCTTTTGATGTGAGTCGGGATGATAGTGAACATGGTGTTGATGAAAGTGAAATTGTGTTGGTGAATCTACCCTAATACAAGGTGAACGATGAGAGGTTGTGTAGGAGTACACAGTGGGTTGTCTCGTTGAACACCGCCTTAAGCCCAAGTTCTTGTATGGTAATCCGAGACAAAGAGTATAACCACACATTGGGCTCAATGACCCCTCTCGACCTAGTAACTCACCCCGATCCAAGTCCAGGAGTCACACCTAGTTCGGGTTTTCCAGTCGGCATATGCATAGAAAGATAAAGGAAATGAAATGTGGCATCCATGGTAGGGCTTGTGGAACATGGCTTGTCAAGCGGAGAACCATTCGTCGAGGTGGGCTTGTCAATCGTGCCTACATGGTTTGAGTCCTGGCTGGAAGCTCGGCCAGAACTCCAGTTGGGTTTGGAACTCAGACAGTTGATTCCTTGGACTAGAACGAAGCTGTGGGCGAAGTGTTGTGGTGAACATCCTCGCCGACACCCCTTTAATGGTGCCGAGACCTGGCGGTAACTGATGGTCATGTGTTTGTAGCGGTACACCCCTGCAGGGTTAACAAAACTATTCGAATAGCTGCGTCCGCGGTTATGGACTACTTGGAAAGCTATGCTTGATTATTAGACAACTTGAATGGATACTTCTAAAACTCGCAAGATAAGCGTGAGTGCTATGGTGTGCTTCCTCGTGGGGAAGTCGAGGAAGTAACCATAGTGGTGTATTGGTTGGAGACTTGGTAGTGGACTCGTGTACGCTTCTTACCTCAAGTCTGGTACTCGTCGTACAGGACTAGCCAAGTCAAAGCTGGCATTTCTGCATGATGAAACCCCACCTCCCTTTACCTTGAAACTTGAGCATGAGTAGTATAGTTCTGATGTAAGTCTTGCTGAGTACGACTTTGTACTCATGTTTTCTTATTCTATGTTTTAGATGAGAACCCAGCCCCCGATGGAGTCACCTTGCTGGAGCTTGACGTTGACTAAGTTAGCATAGTCCCAGACAGCAGTCTGGTCCCTCGTGGAAAGCCATTTGTTAAACTTGTCTATACTCAGACCTAATTTGCTTCCGTTGTATGATGTAATGTTGATCACAGACACGTGATCTGTGTATGCTATATGTGTAAGTCAATAAAGAGTACTTTGTAGAGTTATGTTATGATACCTGCTGTTCATACTAAACATGTGTGCTGCGTGTATGTTTATAACATGCATGTCTTAGTATGGTTTTTCGAGACCTTAGTTGTGATCTGGCTGGCGGTCTTTTATACACCAAGTGGCCCTTAGATGTGCGCAGCTTGGGGCATCGCAATGCGATTGCTCGTGACTCTGTCACGTGCACACTTTGTTGTATGATCGAGCCCGCCCTAGACCCCGACTAAGTGATCGGGCTGGAGTCTGTTTATGTAAGATTTATGATTCCATCGATAACATGGTTGAGGTGACTTGTCTATGAGTATGGGATTTCACCACCCATAATCATTTAGACTTGTGAGCGGGCGATGAGGACCCATCTCAGTTGATCATCCGGCCTGGGATGGGATGCCCCTCACGTACTATGCTTTCCGAGAGTGTTCTGTGCTTGGCCTTGTCTTCTTAGACAAGTGGGTATGGCTCTTGGCTCTCCATGTGATTGAGTTATGACTTGAATTACCTACGCATACCCCGGGTCCAGACAGTAGCATTGCGTAAGAGAAGATAACGTCTCATGGGGGGAGTTTGTGCTTGAGCCCCCAATTGCTTTTAGGTAGCGTCGCGTAAGCGAAGATAGCATCTCTCGGGGGGAGCTTGTGCTCGATCCCCCGTGTGCTTTTAGGTAGTGTTGCGTAAGCGAAGATAGCGTCTCTCGGGGGGAGCTTGTGCACTTTTTCTTGTATTAGTCGCAGGACGAGATCTCCTTTGTAGAAAGTTCTGGTCCGCAGGCGACTGCTTTGGTACGTGCGTAGTTTGTCCTGGTATCCTTCTGACCTTGTTATGGTTGTGTCCCTTGCTTCGTCTGCGGTGTCTTTATCATCCTGTAGCGCTTCTTCTGCATCTTCTTCTTCATATCCCGAGATTCGGGGAGCTCCAAACTTTAGGTCGTGCGGCAGCACCGCTTCTGCCCCATATACCATGAAAAAAGGTGTGTACTGGGTTGAGGCGTTGGGGGTGGTGCGTAGGCTCCACAGGACTGCGGGGAGTTCTTCTACCCAGTTACATGCGGCTTGTTCGAGTGGTGCGAGGAGCCGCTTTTTTATTCCTCCGCATATTAAGCCATTTTCTTTCTCCACCTGGCCGTTAGATTGTGGGTGCGCGACTGACGCGTAGTTGATTTTGATTCCCAGATCTTGGCAGAAGTTCTGAAATTCTGCTGCTGTGAAGATTGTACCATTGTCTGTGATGATGTTATGTGGTACGCCGAATCTAAAGATGATGGAGTTGATGAAGTTGACTGCCGTGAGGGCTGTTGAGCTGGTGATTAGTACTGCCTCGGTCCACTTGGTGAACTGTGTACTGCTACTAGTAGACGTGTTCGGTCTCCTTTTGAAGATTTCTTGAGTGGACCTACCATGTTGAGTCCCCAGGTGGCGAACGGCCAGGATAACGGTATGGTTTTGAGTTCTGATGCTAGGGCGTGCGGCCTGCTGGAGAATATTTGGCAGGCGATGCAGCGTCGTACGATGTATTCTGCGTTTCTCATTGCGGTTGGTGATGTGCGAGGTGATGATAGTGATTTCTCGCCCTTCGTTGGTAAACCCCAAGTGGAAGGTGTGATGTAGATCAGAAGCAAATTTCTCTCAGTAAAGATACCAAGGTTTGTCTCCAGTAGGACTCCGGAGATGATAAGTAGGTGTCAGCGGCGCAACTGACGCGGACCGCAAAAGACGATAAAACTGCTATGCGAGGTGAACAAATTACAGAAGGGCAATTGACAGGATTATGAACGCACCGCAATGCTAACTATGCTACAAAAGAAAGGAAGAGGCTCAAAAGCATGGGTAGAACGCCAAAATAAGTAGACCAAAATCCAACTGCATCTACTACTAATCATCCACCTTGAGATATCTATCCAGAACATCTCGCTGGTATTAAGTTGAGAGCCCCACCCAAAGTGTAAACCCAAAGCAACAGACAACTGCATTAAAAAGCACTTTGCGTAAAGTAAACAATCCTTGCAACCGCAGTTACAAGCACCGTTGTTTTACCCCTTGTGGCAACATCACATCCCCTAGACTCATGTTTCTGTCACTCAAGCGTGTCATCGGGGGGCATGAACCCACAATCGAGCATAACGTTCCCTCTTGGGGTTACTACCTACTACTTGGGCAAAGGAATAAACAGCAACGGAGAACATGCAAGAATTACTTAGGAACAAAAATATAAGAGAGAAGAACCAAATATATTACTCAATCAAAATCTGCACATAATATCATAATCCATCAGATCCCATCAAACTCAGCATAGCAACAGCAGAAAGATTACAAAAGTGCCTCGATCATGTAGGGCAGCTCACGAGCTCTAAACCATGAAGAACAAAGACGGGAGGAGAACATCACATAGCTACTGATCACGGACCCATGGTCCAAAGGAAACTACACACAAGACATCTCGGAAGCATCCATGGTGGAGAGGAGACTCCCGGAGGTCGTCCCTCCCTCCTGCAGGGTGTCGGGAAGAGGTTTTCTGGTGCTCCCGATCTCGGAAGCGTGGCGGCGGCGGAACAGAGGCGAGATCGCGAAAAAGGGTTCTGTCTTCGAGGGTTTCTCGTCACAGAGAATATATAGGCGAAGGGGGGCAGCCAGGGGGGCCACCATGGGTCCAGGCCCCCCCCCCCTAGCGCGGCCAGCCCCTGGGGCGCGCCACCAGGGCGCCTGTGCCCCTGGTGGTGGCCCTTTGGCCCCACTCATGTTCTTCCGGAAGGTTCCTCTGCGCTGATTTTTTATCTGATTTTTCCCGAATTTTTGGAGCACTTTTTATATGGGGGAAAACTGAAATAGAAAAACAGCAGAAAACAGGAACTGGCACTGTGGTGCACTGAGTTAATAGGTTAGTCCAAATATGGTCAAAAGTGTATGAAAGTGTATCTAGATCATAGCAATATCACACAAAACATGCATGGAGCAAGCAGAAATTATAGATACGTTTTGGACGTATCAGTTGGCCAATAGAAACCTGCTTGAAAGGATTTGGCCACGAGTGCGTGACTGCTTGCGTGATGCTCGCAAGTCCCTTTGTGGATTTCGAGCAACAGGGCTTTACCGTCTTCTTCCTCGATGCACTTTTGGAGGACCTGAGAGATGACGCGCTTGTAGAGCTGCCCGTTGATTACTGTGAACGCTTTAGATCGTCGACTAATGCGTCGGGCTTCTGCAACGTCTTGTGGTAAGGTACCTTCAATTAGGAATCGAAGGAAATGTTTTGTCCAAGCTGGGTCTTTGGTGCGCCTGGTTCTAAATCTTCGACTGCTTCGTTGCCCGTGTCATCTATTGGGTTTGCAGCTGCCACTTGTGCTGGTTCGCTTGTGTCGTCGTCCTCTGCGTCTGCTTCCGGTGCGAGTGGGTTGGTTTTGATTGACCTCTTGCTGATGCTTTCGAGGAAGACGCCTGGAGGGATTGGTCCCCGGGTTGATCCAATGTTTGCGAGCTCGTCTTCTTCTGTGTTATTTGCTCTGGTGATGCAATTTAGCTCGCAGCCATCGAATCCTCCTTCCAGGACATTGTAGAGCTTCTGGTAAGCCATCATGTTTTATGCGACTGCTTCACAATCCCTCATTGTCTGCTGGACGATGAGGTTGGAGTCGCTGTAGATTGAGAGACGGGTCGAGCCGCAAGCTTTCGCCATGCGCATGCCATGGAGTAGTGCCTCGTATTCTGCTTCATTGTTTGAGGCATTGCTGAAGTTGATCTGGAGCACGTATCCGAGTTTGGCTCCTTTGGGAGAGATTAGTACAACGCCTGCTCCGGCTCCTTGCTGTCTTTTTGACCCATCAAAGAACATTGTCCATGAATTGGACAGGTCTGGGGGACGGGTGTTTGCACTTCTTTCCATTTAACTAGGAAGTTTGGGAGTACTTGGGCTTTGATCACCGTTGTGTGTTTGAACTGTAGGTCGCGGGGGCTGAGCTCGATGTTCCATTCGGCGACTCGGCCAGTTGCTCTGGGGTTGTTGAGGATGTCCGCGAGTGGCGCGCTGCTCACGATCATGATGAGGTTCTCGTCGAAGTAATGTGTTACTTTCCTTGAGGTCATGACGATGGAGTATACTAGCTTCTGGTAGTGTGGGTACCGCTTCTGGGATTTTGTGAGGAGCATGCTTAGGTAGTAGATTGGCCTTTGTATACTCTGGATTTTTCCTTCTTCCGTGCGCTCGACGATGAGCGCCGTGCTGACTACGCTGCTGCATGCCGCTATAGAGAGGTAGAGGGTTTCTTGTTCCTTGGGCACCGCCAAGATTGGTGGTGTCGAGAGTGTCTTCTTTAGGTCTGCAAATGCGCTGCGGGCTTCCTCTGTCCATTCAAAAATTTCTCCTTTTCTGAGCAACTGGTAGAATGGTAGGGTCCTTTCTCCCAGCCTGCTGATGAAGCGGCTCAGTGTTGCGAGTCTTCCTGTCAGTTGTTGTACGCCCTTGATGTTAACTAGTTCTTGCATCTTGGCGATTGCTTGGACTTTTTTGGGGTTTGCTTCAACTCCTCGAGCGGAGACCATGTACCCGAGCAGTTTTTCGGCTGGGACGCCAAACACGCACTTTTTGGGTTGAGCTTGATTCTGTATTTGTTGAGAGCTGCGAAGGTTTCGCGGAGGTCGTCGAGTAGCGTGCTTGCGCTGTAAGTTTTGATGACGATGTCGTCGACGTAGACTTGGACGTTTCTGCCGATTTGGTCTCTCAAGCATGCATGCATCATCCGTTGGTATGTGGCTCCGGCATTTTTCAATCCGAAGGGCATTGTTCTGTAGCAGAATACGCCATAGGGGGTGATGAACGAGGTGTGTTCTTTGTCTTCTTCCTTCATCCTGATTTGATTGTATCCTGAGTAGGTGTCGAGGAAGGATAGGAGATCGCATCATGCGGTGGAGTCGATTATCTAGTCTATCCTTCGATGGGGGAAGTGGTCCTTCGGGCAATGTTTGTTGACGGTCCCGTAATCGACGGACATCCATAGTACGTCGGTGTACTTTTTAGGTGCCAAGACTGGGTTTTCGATCCAGGTGGCCTTCTTCGTCTCCCGGATGAACTGCGCGTCGAGTAGTCGGTTGATCTCTTCACCAATAGCTCTGCGCTTGGGTTCTGAGAATCGGCGCAGCGCCTGCTTTACTGGTTTGGTGTTTGGATGTATGTGTAGCGCGTGTTCTGGGAATTCTCGCGGTATTCCGGGAATGTCGGCCGGGCACCAGGCGAAAATATTCCACTCTTCGCGGAGGAAGACCATGAGGGAAGTTGCTTGTTCTTCTAGGAGGTGAGCGTAGATTCGGACCGTATTGTCCGGGTCCGTTGGGTGAACTTGATGGGTGACTGTGTCGCTGTCGACGCTGAAGTCGCGATTGAATTATTTTGATTCACTTTTGCTTGCCAGTGGAAAAGTGCTCTTGTTTGTTACCATGGCTATCTCTTCGAGATGTTGCTGAGCTCCAAACGTGTCAAAAACTTCATGAAAATCACGATCACACTGGTCTGATTTGATGAAACTTCCATTGACCGTGATGACCCCTTAGGGTCTTGGCATCTTGAGCTTGAGGTACGCATAGTGCAGGACCGCCATAAATTGCGCAAATGCGGGTCGTCCTAGTATGGCATGGTATTGGGACTGCCAGTCGAGCACTTTGAACTCGAGGACTTTTCTTGCGAAGTTGTCCTTGCTGCCGAAGATGACATTGATCTCGATTGTTCTGAGGGAGGCGGCTGCTTCGCCTGGAACTATGCCATAGATTGTGACACCTGACCTCTTCCAAACTGACTGTGGAATCAGCATCTTGCGTAAGGTGCTGGTGAAGATTATGTTTAAGCTGTTGCCTCCGTCCATGAAAACGTTGTCCATGTCGTAGCCGCCGTTCTGGGCGTCAAGGACCAGTGGTGCGTGCCCTGGTCTTGGAATTGCGGGTGGGTGATCGCTTTGTGAGAAGGTGATGTTGGTCTCTGCGCCATACAGATGGTAGGTTTCTTCTGTTTTAGGCCCTCGGCTGCTCAGGTCTGCAGGGTGTGGGCGTCCTGTTTTGCTTTTGAGGGTCGTCCTTCTTGGATCATGCAGACTCTTCCATGGGACATAGGGTATTGCTCTTCTGTATTTGGTGATGGCGACTGCACGGTTCCTCGGGCCCGTTTGGCTTCGCTCTGCTTCTCCTCCTTGAGGCTGTTGGAGAGTTCGGTGAACAGACGACAATCTCTTAGGGTGTGGCTTGCTCTAAGGCTTCCCCAGTCATCTTCGAAACAGTGGATCGTACAGGGTCCGTCCAGTTGTTCTTTGGCTCTGAGCTTGCTTGAGCCGGCATGCCTTCTTCTTGTTGTGACCTGGAACGACTGCGAGTGGTCTCCTTAGTGGGAGTGGAACCTTGGGTCGAGCTCTATTCCATCGTTGATCGAGTGGTTCCGAATAAACTTGGCGAATTCATCTGGTCTTCGATCTGGGTCGTAGTACTCATCGGTTTGAGTTTCGGAGTCGCTGTCCTGTCCCGCGGCGGGTGTCCGGGTGGCGGTGGGTCTTCGAGTGGCTAGCGAGGCTTCTGTCACACGTTGCGAATCCTCGAGTGGGATTTCTCCGCAGAATTCTTGTACTTGTTCCGGCATCCTGGATGGATTTGTGGTCGTGGCTTGTTCTCGCCTTCTGGGTCGTCGAGTTCTTTTCCGTCGGTGACGACTTTGGTGGTTGCCAAAATATTGGACTTGGTCCAGCTGTGGGCCAAGTGATCTTGGTGGTACGATGGAGAGTTTTGCGATGAACTTGAATTCCTCGAGTGGGCTGGATCTTGTTCGGGCCCTTGAATTGTGACTTGCTGGAGACGGGACCGCCAAGATCGTGATTCCAACCTGTGTAGTTCCCACAGACGGCGCCAATTGACGAGGATCAGCCTCAGCAAATCCGATGGTCAGGGACCCTGGGTTAGATCGTAGAGAAGGAACAAGTTGGCGATACTCGTCGGCTAACAGGAGAAGAACTTCCTGCTCAATTGTATTATGCGAGGGGGCGATTACAGTGGAAGTCTAGGCGAGTTCGCACAAGACCAAGGGTGTTGATTGTAGATTGGATGTCCTGAGGCGTCCCCCTCCCAGCCTTTATATACTAGGTTGGGTCTTAGGGGAGTCCATCTCAGGTTACAGAGACGATTGCCTAATTCTATCTTTGCCTTGAACGCCAAGTCTTGACTTCCATATTGGTCGCGGACTCCTACGTCGGTGCCTAGAACGGGCCAGTCGTGGGCCTGTCGAAGCTTCTAGTGGGCCTCTTGTCTTCGTATGCACCAGGTATCCTCACACGCAGGAGTCGTGGGGTCACCCCCTTGTCATAGAGCTCTTGATATTTTGCATGGTCTATCTAGTTATTTTGTTTATGATCGTAGTATTGATACTGTTGTAGATAGACTTGTTGCTATTGAAAAGAGGATGGATGCTCTAGACTTGAGGAAAGTAGAGGACATTGAGTCCAACAAAAAAGAAATGTTGGAGATAGAAGATGATTGGGAGCCCTTTGTTAGGATTAGCATCTCTAACCAAGACTTCCTTGCTTTTTGTGATCTTGGATCCATAGTTTCTGCCATGCCAAAAATAGTTTATGATTCTTTGAAACTAGATATGGATAAATTTTCATCTAATCATCAACATGTTAATGGAGATATTTTAGAGGTTAAAGGAAAGGTAAAATAAGTCCAAGTTGCATTCCTTCATAGGGTTGCAACGATGAATTTCTTCATCATGGAGCCCGTCGGGGGAATGACCCCCGGGTAGGGTCACCCACATCAAGGCAAGGATCACCGACTTGATGGTCGCCGATCTAATCGAAGCCGAGGTGATCAAGACTGAGTAAAAAGTGGGCCGAGCTGTCCAGGTCGGAGGCTGATTGCCCCAAAGAGAGTGCAATCAGCCTCACCAGGAAGCACTCGGATGGACTAAACAGAGCAACCTCTGAGCAGGATCCCAGGTCGGACACCTGGTACAAGTGCCTTCAATGCGCAATCCCTGAAAATCGTGGCTGTCAGAGGCGTGCGGTCTCCTCCAGCGCCGATCACGCGAACAGGCCAACAGGCCTAAGTCTCTAGCTTCACTGTTCATTAGAAAGGTCTACAGAGTAGCGGCATGGTGAGCCGCAAGTCTACACCGGGTCGTCCGGGAGAACACGATGTGAGGACCCTAGTTTGTCTGAGGCTGGAAACTGGGCCCTCCCCTTTGTAGATTTACCTTTGTACCCCGGGCTCTGCCTATAAGAGCTTCGGGTACCCCTCCTGCGTGAGGGACGACGGAGCACTTATTGCAACTTCACCCACCAGAGAGAGAGTAGGGAGAGAGTTGAGCTTATATCCCTCTTCTCCTTCATCTCAAACAGCTCAAGGAGCATTCATTGTAGCCAGAGTTATTGCATATAGCTAGCTCGGCAGGACTAGGGGTGTTATCTCTACAGAGAGCCCCGAACCTGGGTACATCGTGGTATCTCACCGTGTATTCCCACTCTCGATTCCGGTACCAGCGACACTAACCTTGGTCTGTCCCCCTCTTTATCCATCCCCATGACATCTGCCTTTACATATCGACGACAGTTGGCGCCCACCGTGGGGCAGGCCGAGGCGTCGACTGGAGTTCTGATCCGGACGGGACCATCATCTGCATCGGGCGTGCGCTTCGCCTCCGGCCTGGTTATGAGGAGCGGAGCATAAGACTACGTCATCGACAACGCCTCGCGGTTTGGGGCAGGAATGCCTCTGCCGCGCGGCGTCATCATTCCTTTCGGCGGACATCGCATTTTTGTTGCGGCACTTCCTGATGTTTTTCCCAGGGAGGTACGGGTGTTTTCTGAGCTCACGGATCCGTTGCCAGGCGGTCCGAATGTTGTGGGAACAGAGGGCACGACTGCACACATCCGTGCGGAGGTTATGATGGCAGAAGCATCTAGTGGCAACAGCTCTACTTCAGCGACCCGAGCCGCGAGGGCAGCAACCACAGCACCAGCAGGCCCAAGCAACCACAACTCTGCACTGATGTGGATCTTCATGCCGAGCCGGAGAAGGTGCGTCAGGCTCTGAGGAGCAATCAGATCGGATCGACTCTGAAAAGCGCCGTATGGAAGCTACACTTCGAGAGTACAATGCAGCGCATGGCATCAAGCAACGCGTTATCCCACCCCCAGTAATTGATGAGCTTCGAGCAGCAGGCCGAGAGGTCGGCAGAGAGCTGGGAGGGTCCCAGCAACCAGCAGCATCGACCATCGCCGCTCCGCAGATCTCATACAATTCTCCTGTGAAGAAGATGAGAGCTGCCGAGCAGATCGCCACCGAGCTGGAGCACTTGGAGGGAGAAGAGCTGCGGGAGAGGACGCGGCGAATGTGTGACCTCATAACAACAGCAAACCAGCAGCAGAAGGCGACCACCGAGAAGCAAGGGCCAGTGGCGTCAAAATCATTTCGGGCAACTGCGGGGCAAACCAGCCAAATGCTCCACCTCGGCAGCAGAGGCAGGCATCTTCGCCGCATGGTAGTTTGTACCGCAGTCGGATGAATCAAGGGGCTGCGGGAGGCAGTCGAAGGGATGAGCCAGTAGTCAACACCAGGCACAATGAGCAACCGGCGGCGTTAGTCCGGCAAACAATGAGTCAGCGTTTAGGTCCCCGAGCAATCGCGGACAATGATGCAAGGCACCGAATCGAGCAGTTGCAGCAGGATAAGCAACCATAAGACGATGTACCAGCGGGTCCAGCATGCTTTGGCCCGCGCATTCGGCAAGATCAGTTCCCCAAAGGTTTCACATTGCCCAGGGACACCCCCAAGTACAATGTATTAGTCAAGCCTGAGGATTGGCTGGTCGATTATATGGCTGCAGTCGGCATCGCAGGAGGTGGTCGGCGCATAGTTGTACGCTATGCATCGCTCATGCTTCAAGGTTCAGCTCGGTCCTGGTTGAATAGTTTGCCCAGCAATAGCATCAATTGTTGGAAGGATTTTGAGGATGCGTTTTTCGCAACTTCACCGGCACGTATGAGCGCCCAGGTCTGTCTCAGCACCTAGAACTCTGTGTACAAGGAAAGGACGAGCCCCTCCGCGATTACCTTCAGCGGTGGATCAAGCTCAGAAACACTTGCGAGGGAGTTCATGAAATCTATGATATCCAGTATTTCACTGACGGCTGCTTGGACGGGTCTTTGTTGAAGCACAAGCTCCTACGCAAGGAGATAACATCTTTGGCCGATCTGATGAGAATAGCCAATTCGTTTGCCGCATCTTATGTTGCAATGCGCCTGATCAAGTTGAGTCCCAATGGTTTCATCCAAGGGCAATCCTCAGGGCAGCAGCAGCAGTCGGCAGAAGAAAATGGGCCGAATGGTCCCAATCGGCGCGAGAGGCCCGAGATCCAGCAGAACAACAACAACACCCCCGGTAACTTCAACAACAACAACAACAACAACAACAACAACAACAACAACAACAACAACAACAACAACGACAACAACAACAACAACAACAACAACAACAACAACAACAACAACAACAACAACAAAAACAACAATAACAACAACAACAACAACACAGGCTTCAACAAGAGGAAGGACGAGCAGCCGGATGCCCAATATGGAAATTGGCAGGTGGAAGTAGTCCAGCAGAAAGAAGAACAAGCGGCTGCGGGGGGGCTGTCGGAGGCATAAACCTGCAGAAAGGCCGCAGGGTCAGATCAGGCCCCCATACACCTTTGAGGACATGATGAACCAGCCCTGCAAAATGCATAGTGGAGTTGGCAAGCCCGCATCTTACACCACTTGGCAGTGCATCTGGGTCGATCGTCTGGCAAAGGGAGGAGCAGGAAACCTTCCCCCACCACCACCCCCACCCATAGGTCCACCTCCAACAAATGCTCGGCCGCAGTTCCCGCGTCAGGACGCGACATACATGATCTTCACAAGCGAGTCGGATGACAAGGGCAGTCGGAGAGCCTGAGAGCAGGCAGTCAATGCCACCATGCCATCAATTTCTCAGAGGATGAATTGGTCGGACAACGTCATAGCATGGGGCCCGAAACACCACCCGAGCGTAATGCCCAACCCGGGCAGTTATGCGCTCGTGGTGGATGAAATTGTGGCAGCACCTTTGTACTCATGCAAGTTCACCAGGACTCTCATTGATGGAGGCAGCGCCATCAACATTCTGTAGCGAGACACAATGATCATGCTCGGCATCAGTGAGAGCGAGTTGGAACCCAGTAGGACCATCTTTCATGGGATAGTGCCCGGCCTTTCATGTACTCCAGTAGGCCGCATTCGGCTGGAGGTAGTGTTTGGTTCGGAGGATAATTTCCTCCGAGAGCCGATCTAGTTTGACGTGGCCGATCTGAGCAGCCCATACCATCTCCTGCTCGGATCGCCTGCGATAGCCAAGTTCATGTTCAACATAATGCAGCCCTACCTAAAGATGAAGCTCCCAGGGCCGAATGGTCCAATCACTGTGTGCGGTGGCTACAAGAAGTCACTGGAATGTTTGTCTGCCGGCTCTAGGCTGGACGATTCTCTGGTCATCGATGCAGAATGGCGCCAGCTCGACAAGATCGTAGCAATGGCACAAGCTCAGGTAAAGGAACCCATGCCGAGCACGAAGTCCAAGAGATCGGATGATGAGACTGTGTTTCAAGCAGCCAAGGACAGCAAGAGGATCGCCCTGGACCCCTCCGACCCGAGAAAGTGCGTCATCATTGGGGCTGGGCTTAGCAGCAAATAGGAAAGCGAGCTCGTCGAGTTCATCCGTGAGAACCAAGACATCTTTGCATGGTCCCCACATGACATGCCTGGTGTACCGAGGGAACTTCCCGAGCACAAGCTTCACATCCGACCTGGATCCAAGCCGATTAAGCAACCACTTCGACGCTTTTCAGAGGACAGGAGAAGAGCAATCGGCGACGAGATAGCCAAGTTTCTCGCAGCAGGATTTATCAAAGAAGTGTTCTACCCAGACTGGTTAGCAAATCCAGTTCTGGTTCCGAAGAAGAATGGAACTTGGCTCATGTGTATAGATTACACTTGCCTGAATAAGGCCTGCCCCAAGGATCCTTTTGCATTACCCCGTATCGATCAAGTGATTGATTCTACGGCTGGCTGTCAGCTCCTGTGCTTTCTGGATGCCACAACAGGCTATCACCAGATTAAGCTTGATGTAAACGATCAAATAAAGACATCATTTATCACCCCGCTCGGGGCTTATTGCTACATCACCATGCCCTTTGCCCTGAAAAATGGCGGCGCGACTTATCAGCGTACTATGCAGCGATGCGTCCAACCTCAGTTAGGTCAGAACATTCATGTGTATGTAGATGACCTCGTGGTCAAGTCGGTGCAAGGTTCAACCCAGCTGGATGATCTCAGGGAAACATTCACACACTTGAGAGAGTACAAGATCAATCTCAACCCAGAGAAATGTGTGTTCGGCGTGCCATCCGGCAAGCTGCTCGGATTTCTGGTCTCTGAGAGAGGAATAGAGTGCAATCCCGAGAAGATTTCGGCAATCGAGAGGATGGGCAAGCCCAAAAATCTAAAAGATGTGCAGAAGTTCACCGAATGCCTAGCATCGCTCGGCCGATTCCTCAGTCGGCTGGGAGAGAAAGCAATTCCACTGTATCAGCTGATGAAGAAAACAGACAAGTTTACTTGGACCCCGCAAGCGGATGAAGCATTCAAGCAGCTCAAGCGCATGATGTCTACGGCTCCAGTGCTGGGAGCTCCGAAAGAGAAAGAGCCAATGATGTTATATATCGCAGCAACCACTCGGGTGATCAGTATTGTCATGGTGGTCGAGCATCCTGAAAAGGACAAGGCACAATCGGTCCAGAGGCCAGTCTATTATGTCAGTGAAGTGCGCTATACCTCCAAGAAAAACTATCCCCATTACCAGAAGATGTGCTACTGTGTATACATGGCGGCAAAGAAGCTGAAGCCTTACTTCCAGGCGCATCTAATCACAGTTGTCAGTTCGGCACCACTGGCAGAAATCATCGGCAATCGGGATGCATTTGGTCGGGTGGCGAAGTGGGCCATAGAAATTGCAACCCATGGGATCAAGTATGAGCCCCGTACTGCAGTCAAGTATCAAGCTCTGGCATATTTCTTGGTTGATTGGGCAGAAACTCAGTATACGCCCCCCTGTTGATACGTCTCAAACGTACCTACTTTTCCAAACACTTTTGCTTTTGTGTTGGCTTCATTCTTGCATGATTTGAACGAAACTAACCCGGACTGACGCTGTTTTCAGCAGAGCTACCAGTGTTGTTTTCTTTTGTGCAGGTTTCTGGATATTTAGGTACGCTGGAAAAATCCCAAGAAAATATAAAACAAATCAGCGTTCTGGAAGCTTCCGCAAGTCCAAAGGTGGGACACAGGGCAGCCAGGGGGTAGCCAGAAGGGTGCCTGGCGCGGCCCAGCCGCTGGCCGCGCCACCTGCCCTCCTGGCTGGGTCCCACACCCCCTGGTGACCTACCTTGGCCCCTATTTATTCTCCCGACGCAGAAACCCCAGAACAGAAGTCGCTTTTCCAATCTACGTCGCGGAGCCGCCGCAACCCTCTGTTCTTCTCCGGGAGAGCTAATCTGGAGGCTACTTTGGCCTCCGGTGAGTGGAAATCATCGCCATCGTCATCGCCATCACCTCTCCATCACCCCTCCATGACTTCTCCATCCATGTGTGAGTAATTCCCTGCTGTAGGCAAAGGGGATGGTAGGGATTGGATGAGTTAGATCATGTAATAATTCAATCAGATTGTTGGGGGCATGTTGCCTATCATCTACTTGGTGTTTATCATCTCTGTTACAACTTGTTGCTCTTAATGCTTGCCACTTTGGGGCTGAATGCCATGATTTCAGATATGATCGCCTTTTGTTTCTTGAGTTTGTGGTGTTCTTAATCCTATCTATGAGTTGTATGCACCTATTATAGTCCGGAACCGGCGATCCCAATGGTGACAGCTTGGGACACCAAAGGGGATGGACTATAATTTGAGGATTCCATGTATCCATGAAGTGTTAATGCTTTGTTCCGGTGCTCTTTGACAGGAGTGTTGGGATACGGGGCAGAAAACACAAACTTTTCATACCTACGGTACCCGAACCCAAGATCTATGCTATGGCGATGTAAAGTAACGGAGGGAATCGGTGTTCATACCTTTGAAGACCGAAAGAGGGAAACGTTCTTGCGAACGTGGCTGGCGTAGACTCGGAACTACGACCTCCCTGTCGTGTAGAAGACCACCACCGGCGAGGATGACTCCCGGTAAACCTCCAGCGACGAAGTAGCACCACAGGTGTAGTGCCTCGAAGAGATTATACACGTACGGTACAATCGGTGTTCCTCCCGGGCCCCGAACCAGGCGAGCAGCGGAAGAAAGACGGCTACGGATCCCGACTCCAGCAGAGCGATGGCCTGCCTTATGGTGGAGACCTCCAATCCAGGTGCAGACTCCAAACAAGGGGAGTCCACTTCCGGGAAGGAGAAGGAGGAAGAAGGAGATATTGGTGTCTTGGAAAAAGGGGGGTCTACCCCTCCTTATATAGGCCAAGGGGGGGGTGCCATCCTCCTCCCCTCCCCCATGTGGGACTAAACCCCCAAGGGGGGGAGTGCGCCGGCCAAGGGGGTGGTGGGCCCACCCCTTGGCGCCAAGCCCAAGGGGGGAGACCCCCTCCTCCCTTAATGGGCCCCATGGGCCCATTTAGCCTTTTCCCATTTTTTTAATTTTTTTAATATGTTTTAAGTATTTAATTCAGATAATTAAATAATAAAACATTATTAAAAACAATTAAACTTTATTTTGAACTATTCAAAATGTCCGGAAACCATTCCGTCCTCCTCCGGAACTATTCCGGTGATTCCTCCTATTTCACCGATTGATCCCGTAACTGTCGTATGCATCGATTGCCCTTAAGTGTAACACCCTAACGGTCCGGGAAACAGCAGACATGGTCGAGATTCTTCTCATTGACCAATGACTAGTCAGTTGGACCTGGTTACAATCCTTGACAGCCCCTGCGCTTCCATCGAATGAACTTCGATCGCTTTTGGAAACCGTTAACGATACGACGTAATCCCTTTGTGCTGCGATACTTTGTTTGTCCGAGGTTTGATCGTCGGTATCCTACATATCGTGTTCACATCTCGTTCACAACAAACAACTTATCTCGGCCATGATCATTGCATTTCTTGTGACCTAGTCACGTCCTTGCAAGGTGTTGATGCAATATCACCGAGTGGGCCCAGAGTACCTGTCCTGTCACAAGGACTGACAAATTCCGCTCTGATCTATTAACATACTCATCAACCATCTATTTCGGAATACCCAAAGTGCACCGTTATAGCCAGCATATTTCAGTCAGGCGGTTTGATACAAATCAAAGTCTCATCATAGATGACAATTACGTATGATCGTTACGGTCTAAGGACTAAGCCATACGTTACAAAGTCATAGCAACGCTGAACTATGTGACTTGATCACATTGAAATAGTTTAGGTGGGTGTACGTCCATCACATCATTCCCCTTAACGATATGACCTCATTGTCAATGGACTTAAGTGTCGCCATGATCAGGAAAGCTTGATCAATCAATTGCCCAATGAGATAGTTTACCCGAGTTAAACTACGGACCATGTTTTATACTACACCTGTATTAGTATTTCCAAGTAATACAGTTATAGCACAGTATAAAACGTATTATGAACAAAACGGATATGTGTCAAATATCTTTATTAATTTGTCTCTAGGGCACATATCCAACAGTCTCCCACTTGCACTAGAGTACAAATTACACTAGTTTACATCAGGTATGTATCTAACACCAATGGTCTCTCGGTGTTCTTCAAACTTGCCCTGTGGAAGAGGTTTAGTCATCGGGTCTGCTGCGTTCAGATCCGTATGTATCTTGTGAATCCTAGTATGTCCATCCCTGACGTAGTCTCGCGTCACATGGAACTTTCGGAGGATGTGCTTGGCTGTAGAGTGAGTTCTTGGCTCCTTCGCGTTAGCAATGGCACCCGTGTTGTCGAAGAAGATTCCCACGGGGTCAGTGCAGCTGGGAAAGACGCCAAGCTCGATCACGAACTTCTTCAGCCACAGCGCCTCGTTAGACGCTTCGCAAGCGGCAATATACTCCGACTCCATTGTAGATTGGGCGACGACTGACTGTTTGCCGCTCCTCCAGCTAATTGCTCCACCGTTCAACATGAAAACATATCCCATCTGGGATTTCGAGTCATCTAGATCTGAGCCGAGGCTTGCGTCGACGTAACCCTTTACGGTGAGCTCCTCATCAACTCCTCCATAAACGATAAATAGATCCTTGGTTCTTCTCAAGTACTTAAGGATGTTCTTTACTGCTGTCCAGTGAGCCATTCCCAGGTTACTCTGGTAGCGATTAGTCATACTAATGTCCAGCGCTAAATCCGGTCTGGTACATAACATAGCATATATGAGAGAACCTATGGCTGAGGCATAGGGCTTTGAGGACATCTCCTCCTTCTCTTTTGCTGTGGTTGGGCATTGAGTCACGCTTAATTTGACACCTTTTATAACAGGCAAGAGGCCTCTCTTGGAGTTACCCATACTGAACCTTTTCAATATCTTGTCAATATAAGTGCTCTGACTCAAGGCCAACCGTCGATTAGGTCTATCTCTATAGATCTTATCCCCAATATGTACGCAGCTTCACCTAGGTCCTTCATTGAAAATTGTCCATTCAGATATTCCTTCACTTCCTCTAAGAATTTCTTATTGTTCCCTATTAGTAACATGTCATCCACATATAACACAAGGAATGCTACAGAGCTCCCACTCAGTTTCTTATAGACGCGGAACTCTTCGACGTTTTGGACAAATCCAAAAGATTTAATGGCCTCATCAAATCGAAGATTCCAGCTCCGAGATTCTTGCTTCAACCCATAGATGGATCGTTGAAGCTTGCACACCTTACCAGCGTTCCTTGGATCGACAAACCCCTCTGGTTGCATCATATACAACTCTTCCTCAATGTTGCCATTTAGGAATGCAGTTTTCACATCCATCTGCCATGTCTCGTAATCATGATATGCAGCTATTGCTAGTAGGATCCGAATAGACTTTATCATCGCTACAGGAGAGAACGTCTCCTCGTAGTCAAATCCTTGAATTTGTCGGAACCCCTTCGCGACAAGTCGAGCTTTGTAGACAGATACGTTTCCGTCTGCGTCAGTCTTTTTCTTGAAAATCCATTTATTCTCGACGGCCTTGCGGTCCTCGGGAATATCCACCAAAGTCCATACTTTGTTGGTGTACATGGAGTCTATTTCGGATTTCATGGCTTCAAGCCATTTCTCGGACTCGGGCCCCTCCATTGCTTCTTTGTAACTTGTAGGTTCATCCAACTCATCAGCCGAGATTGCATTCACAAGTTGTCCGTAAAACTCAGTAGGTTGACGGACTCTTGATGACCTACGGGGCATAAAAGGTTCCTCTTCATTCTCACCATGATCATCATCAATGTCATGATCGTTATGAATGTCGTTCTGGCCATTATCTTCAGCTCCCACTGTGGAAGATGGTTCCAGAACAATTTCCGTAGCCGTTTCTTCCAATTGGAGTGATTGGTCAGTCACTTCATCGAGGTCTATTTTCCTCTCACTCAACTTGTCGTCGATATGTGACGGCAGATGCCATGGGGATGGCTAAAGTGAGGGGAAGACACGAGGGAGGGAATGTCGATGGTGCCGGAATCGGGTTGGGCACAAGCACAGTGAAGACACCACGATGTACCCAGGTTCGGGGCTCTCCGGAGAGATAACACCCCTACTCCTTCTTATCTCTTATATATCAGTGAAGGAACTACAATAACTGCTCTTCTATCTTCTCAGGGGAAAGAGTAAACCGCCGCCGTGGGCAAGGTCTTCTCCTGCTTCCCTGAGGAGTGACTACAGGCAGTAAATGAACTGGAGGGAGAAAGAGTTAATGAGATCTCAGGTGTGGCCTCTCTCGCGCAGGAGGGGTACCCTGGCTCTTATAGTGTGAGTCCAGGGTACTTCGGTAACTTCAGTGCCGAATGGGCCCAGCTGTCAATCTCTAGTCGGCCTGGGCCCACCGACTGCTCCTATCCGGGTGATCCGGAGCCTATGAGCGGCGACCCATGCTACTACCTTGTAGGGTCTAGTGATCAACAGTGGAGCTATGAGGTACGGTCTTGTCGTCCTGTCCGCGGAATCGGCGGAGAGGTCGACATCGTATCTCCCGGAAATCCTCGATGTGATTTGGCCTTCCTGCCACCCAGATATCTCGGGATATGGCATTTATGAGCTCGTAATCATACCCCCGACTGGGTGGCAGGTAGCTCCGATTGCGCCTGGACCGACTGGTGGTTCCTGGGTAAGGCCGATTGCTCTGGGCAATCGGTCTTCTAGGAAACGACCTCGGTCCAGCTGCAGGCCAATCGGACGATCGTCTTCAATGAACAAAGGGGTGGACCGATTGCACCTGGGCCGACTGCCGGCACTTAGTATGGCCGATTGCTTTAGAGCAATCGGCCGTACCTCTGCCTAGCTCGGCCCAGCTGCAGCCCAATCGGCCCATCCTTGTCTTGAAAGCTTGCTTCCGCTTGGGTTAGCCTACCCGGGTACCCATCCCCCGACAATAGCCCCTAAAGCTGTAAAGGTCCCACGGTCACTTGACCGCGGGGCCTTTGCAGTTTTTCAATTTGTCTTGAGGTTTTCCAACTGCTATGGCCTCTTCGAGTGCATCATTCCGAGTTCGTCGGCCGACTCGGAGATCACACTCGGCTGACCTCGTTCGCATCCGATTGGATTTGGTTCCTTCTCGCTTCGTATCTTCATTTTCTGGAACAGTACCTTCTGCCGATTGTGCTCCAACGGTTACCTCCGACTTGCCCACGACGCGATCAATGAGCTGGAACCCACGACCCACGCGCGACGTGACATGACTGCAGGAGCCGACCCCCACGTCGCACGTCTCGCCTTCTGTGCCAGGATCCTCTGTGCTGATCTGTCGGTTAGCCTTCTTGTGCCCTAGGTCACACCGGGCCACATGGCCACAGGGAGATCCCACTCCCCTCCCCCGCCGCCCATATAAGCCACCGGGGGGGGAGCCTCGCCTCTTCCTTCTCCAGCACATCTCCTTCAACCTCCAGCTTTCCCTCTCTCTCTGCGCCATTGCCGCTCCTCGCGCAGATTTCTCTCCCGCGGACCTCTGCTCTCCCGCCTGCTCCGGCAACTGATTCGCGCTCCTCGCCGCCTCCGCCGCCGCCACAGCAGTTCGCCGGCGTCGTTCTCGCGCTCCGCCTCGGTCTGCTTCCTCTCCTTCCTCTTCTGCGGAACCAATGGCGCCACGACGGGACGTCTCGCAGGCGAGCCGCGGGTGCTGGAAGAGATCCCAAGCCACCGCCACCGCCGTCGAAGCACTGATTCGCGCCCGAAAGATGCCCGCAGAGATTGAATGGCGGATCCCGGGCCAGGCCGACGTCGTGCCCAGCGCGCGCACGGGCGAGAGGGTCGTCTTCCTCTCTCACTTTGAGCGTGGATTCGGCCTTCCCGCAAGCGCCTTCTTCCGCGAGTTCCTTGAGTTCCACCGACTTCAGCCTCATCATCTCGCCGCTAACTTCATCATGAACCTTTCCGGGTTCGTGACACTCTGCGAGGGCTATCTTGGCTGCCGACCTAGCATCGCGCTCTTCAAGCGCTTCTTCAACCACCGAGCCCACAATGCTCGAACAGGAGAGATCGTTGCCCCCACCATCGAAGGCGGCAAACCCTCCTATCCGACTGATATGACCGACTGCGGCAGTTGTCTTGCCGCAGCCGGCAAGATAAAATATCCCAGCCCTGACATCGTCCAGTCCTGCAAAAACTGGCAGACGTCGTTCTTCTACGTCAAGTCTCCCGATCAAGGCCCCGACCTCCTCAACCTGCCCGAGTTCTCACTCGCTAGGCCGGTTGAGAAGCATCAATGGGCTCTGAAGTACGGTGCTGGGGATTGCGACGTCGACGCTCAAGCCACCAGGGTCACCCAGCTGGAGCGAGAGGGACTCCTTCCCACCGACTTGATAGCGGCATGGCTTCACGTGCGAATTCTTCCCCTGCAGCGCCGAGTGCACCGTCTCTGCGACGTGTCAGGGCCTCAGGACCCCACTCGGCTCTGCACGTGGGAAATGAAGACCGAGATCCTCTGCGCCCGAGTGAAAGCCATCACCGCCAGTGCGCTGCCTGATCCTTTCCGGTTCGGGCTTGCCTACCTTACCCGACAGCGGAAACCGCCTGTGGTATGCTCCGATTACTTTTGCCTTCGTTTCAGCACTTCGTTCAGTCCGACTGCCTGCTCTTCCGATTGCTCTGATCATTTGTGCCCCTTTTAGCACTTCCTTCAGTCCAACCTCATGGAAGACGGCCAGGAAGCTGGTGTGTTTGCCCCTGATCACACGGAAGAGGACCCCATTGACCTTGAGTACAATGGCGAGATCCCTTCCGCCGACTTCAGTGAAGATGATGAGGATGAAGACGAGTCCTCTGGGGAATCCTCCGACCCCATGGACGCCGAAGATGATGATGCTGCGCGCGCCATCCCTCCAAGGACCACCACTCGGCTGCCAGCTCAAGGGGGTACGCCCGACTCTTCCCTTGAGCGACTTTTGGCTGATTGGAGTGATGATGATAGTATCTCAACGGGTGCTGCTCCTGCTGCAGCTCCTCGGGATAAGCCTCCTAGGGTGCCAGCCAAACGCATCTCAGCAGCTGGCTCTTCCTCTGGTACCGCTCCCTCCAAGGTCATCCAAACCGTGCCGACTGCCCACAAAGGCAAGCAGGCCCAGAAGACGACAGCTCGAAGGCCGACCACTCAAGCGCCGCTGAATGTCGCCCCACTCCGCTGCCGAATGCCTACCGGCGCACCTCGAACGATCGGGTATGCTTCTGACTTTCTGCGCAGTACTTTGCTACCTCTGCTTCTACTAACTCTTCTCCCTTTCTCCCTTCAGCGAGCCGATTGGGCTTGATGACATCGACACCGAGATCCCGGCTCGTGTCGGCGCCATCATCTCGCCCGCTGCTTCTGCTGCGGCTGTTCGCAAGCGGCCGACCGCCACCCATCACTCCTCCAAAGACGCCGAACGTGCTGCCAAGAGAGCTCGGCTCGCAGCAGCCCAGAAGACGTCTTCTTCCGACCTCGCCCCAAAGATTATCAAGCGTGCGGCCGACCCGGTATCTCCTGGTGTCGGGGGAATGCAATCGGTCGATCCGATTGCCCCGTCCCCGCCACGCCGCTCCAGCCCGGCCGCCGCTTCTACAACTTCTCCCGCTCCGTCGACCGCCATGCCCGATGCACCAACGGTGACGATCTCGCCGCCGACTGTGATGTCGGCACCGCCAACCATTGCTACCACGCCACCAGTTGTTCTATCAGCGCCGCCGACGACCACAACTCTTCCCCCAGTCATCATTACTACCGCTGCTCCGACTCGCCCGATTGTGCCGCCGCCGCAATCGGGTGCTTCTGATTTTCAAGTGACGACGGTGCCACCAACTCTTACAACTGCCACTTCCATCGCGATTCCAACCTCAGCGCCGACGTCGACCCCCACTGCCTCGGAAGTTTTAATGCGCACGGTGGATCAATTCCGGGCCGAGTACTCTCGCGCCCGTCACGTTGGTGCTGAGGCTGACGCTGCGCTTCCTCCTCAAGAGCCCATGGCGTCCGCGCTGAGCCGAGTAAACTGCTTCGCCAACGCCATTGCTCGGGATCTGCAACAGCTCGTCTCGCATCATACGGTAACCTCTTTCTTTCCTTCCTTTCCTTCTTTTACTTTGGACACTTTTCTTCCGGTGGGTGCGCGCAAGCGCACCCAGTGGGTGTAGTCCCCGAGATTCGGGCCGATTGATTACAATCGGTTCGGATCTTCTTTGTACTTTCGCTTTTTTCGTTTGCCTTCCTCAATCGGTGGACTTTCCTTCCGGTGGGTGCGCGCCAGCGCACCCACTGGGTGTAGTCCCCGAGATTCGGGCCGATTGGTTACAATCGGTTCGGATCTTTTAGCATTTTTGCTTTTCTCATTTGCCTTCCTCAATCGGTGAACTTTCCTTCCGATGGGTGCGCGCAAGCGCACCCACTGGGTGTAGTCCCCGAGATTCGGGCCGATTGGTTACAATCGGTTCGGGTCTTCAATATTCTTTGCTCTATTACCGACTTTGTCGTACTGTTCTTCTCAGGCTGTTATGGAGGAGAAACGAAACGTCTTCGAGAAACTTCTTGAAGCTTATACCGCCAGCCTCCGGACCCTCGCTCAGGCCCAACTGCAGGTCAACAACCTGTCAGCCGAGACCTCCAAACTGAAAGGTATCTTCTAGCCCATCTTCCTTTTCTCCACTAGCCGATTGCTCTAGCGCTCATATCTCTATGCTCTCTTCTAGCTACTGTTCCTCTAGTAGGTGACCTCCAGGGCCAGATTTCTGAATTAACTGCAGAACTTAACCAGCAGAGCCCAGCTCTCGCCAAAGCTTCCGAAGAAGTGACTCGGCTGCAAGGGGTAGAGACTGACTTGAACCGGACTATTCACAATCTTCGCGCCGAGATGGCAGCTCTTGAAAAGAAATATCTTGCGGACGTTGCTGCTGTGACGGCTACCAGCGCTGGGCTTCTTGCCGAGCGGAATGCCGCGGTCTCCGCCCGAGATGCTTTACAAACCGAGAGGGATGAAGCAGTCGCCGCGCGGGATTCCATTCGCAAGGATCGCGACGAGAAGATCGCCAAATATGAAGAAAAGGAGAAGCAGCATCTTGAAGAAAATGCCCGAATGCGCCGCCGAGCCAAAGGTTTCTGCGACTCGCTAACTGACATGGATCTTCTCCTTAGCGGTGAGTCTTCCTTTATGCCGATTGCTTTCTTCTTGTATCTGATTTCTCACATTTTTCCTTCTTGACACAGAGGCCTGGCCCGAATCTGAGGCGGCTGCCTACGCCGCTGTCGCCCAGTCTCGGGAGGATCATATCGCTGCCGGAGGGACTTGTGACCGCGTGGACAGCGACTGGACCCGACATGAATATCTGATCGGGACTCAAGCTTGCATTCCGGTCATCCAGGGAGTGGCCCTGTCCTTCAAGCTCGGAATTCTAAAGATTGCCGAAACCCTGTGGTCGGCGGCTGAGCTCAAGGCCGGACTAAAGAGAATGGAACATGCTGCCGACTCCTCCGCCGAGGTTCGCAAGGACGACCCACAAGAGGAGGAAGATTCTGATCAAGGGGAAACTCCGAATGCGACCACTGAGCAAACTCGGATTCTCCTCAAGGCTATCCCACGTCGGATCGACGTTCTGCTGAGTTCCGCGGGTCGTACTGGTGCGGAGACCGCCCTTCAGACAATATTGACTTGGTACCCTCAGGTGAAACTCTCCCAGTTATACAGCCTCCGAGATGGTGCCGGGGACCTTCTTGAGAAAACCTACGCTGAGGTCAATCGGCTGGCCAGCACTATGGCGAATTGGTTCTCTCCGTATGACTACACTCCATACCTTGATGACGGAGGGAACCCACTCCCTGCTTCAACTATCTCTGCGCTAGCCGAGGAGCCTTCCGACAGCGACTCATCTCAGACCTCTCCGAAAACAAAACGAGTTGATGCTGCCAGTTCTGAAGCTCAATCGGATCCGTCTGCTCCATCCTCCAGCTCGGAGCCTCCGACTGCTTGAGATGTGCCCTCTTGATTTGTATTCGGACTGTCCACCTGCCGATATTAGATCGGTTTTACTTTTCCTTGTAAGCCAATTTTAATTCTGCCGACACCCACTTGATGTAATGAACTTATTCGGCCTTGGGCCTGTTACTTTTGATGCAAATCGATTGCTTGTTTTAACTGTTTTGATGTGCGATCAACTTTGCGTCTTTGCCGGTTTCTTTCATCGGCTACGCTTGGGGATGTTTACTGTGTCGATCTTGCTGCCGACATGCGGTCCCCGATCGGATCGACAGTAGAACGTCCAGCCAAGGTTCGATGAGTTTTTATTTTTACACGACAAGATTCTTAACGCAAAGGATTCTGCAACAGCAGGCGCCGATTGCTCGCTTCTGGATTTAGTGTCCGAGTTTGCGGCGCAATCGGCGACTTTATCTCGTCGGCGCTGCTTGTGGTGGCATGTTTCGAGTTGTTTCCCGGGATTTGTACTACCGACTGCCTCACTCGTCACCCTTTTCAATGCCACAAACCCCTTAGTGATTTGCGCTTGAGCTGGGTGTCCGATTGCGAGCCAGCCTGCAGTCCCCGTGCCACGATGGCTTATTTTCTTGACCTCGTGGTCGGCCAGTCCCCGGGTATGCTATGCACATCTCGGGTCTGACGGAGCGTTGCCGATTAGGGCTAGCTCTTCGAATGGAATTATACGAAAAGTACTCGAATGCTCATTTTCAGAGACATGATAACTTTAACTGATTGTTTGCCGAATGGCTTACATGAACTTATGTCGTTCAACTATAGAACGGACATAACAACTCGGCATTCCACGGCCGCTCTGTCTCTACTCCCGATGTGTCCTTGTGCCGAGTTCCCTTGGTGCAATCAATCAGGTAGTAGGAGTTGTTTTTGAGTGCTCTACTGACAATAAACGGCCCTTCCCAAGGTGAGGATAGCTTGTGCTGCCCATCTGACTTCTGGATTCGGCGGAGCACCATGTCCCCCTCTCGGAAAGAGAAAGGTCGAATCTTCTTGCTGTGGTAGTGCCGCAACTTCTGCTGATAGATTGCTGACCTAGACAAGGCCAACAAACAAGCTTCTTCTTTGAGGTCGACGCCGTCTTCTCTTGCTAACTTGGCTTCTTCTTCAGTGTATAAAGCGTGCCGAGGTGAATCAAATTCGATGTCGGAGGGGATGACTGCTTCTGAACCATATACCAGGAAGAAAGGAGTGAATCCAGTCGACCTATTCGGCGTGGTCCTCAAACTGAAAAGTACTGCGGGGAGCTCATCAATCCATGCCCCAGGTGCCCTCTCAAGTGGCTCTACCAATCTGGGCCTGATACCCGATAGGATTAGTCCATTTGCCCTTTCGACTTGACCATTGGACTGTGGGTGTGCCACAGATGCCAGATCAAGCCGAATGCCTTGCTGAGATGCATATCGAGCCAATGCCCCCTTTGCAAAGTTTGTGTCGTTGTCGGTAATGATGCTGTTAGGAACACCATATCTGCATACGATGTCGGCCACAAACTTGACTGCAGTCGGTCCATCCAACTTCTTGATTGGTCTTGCCTCGATCCACTTGGTAAATTTGTCAATTGCCACCAGGAGATGTGTCATGCCGCTTCTAGCTCTCTTGAATGGCCCGACCATGTCCAGACCCCAAACTGCAAACGGCAAAGCTATTGGGATGGTCTTCAGTGCCGATGCTGGCTGATGACTCCTTGCCTTGAATCGCTGACAACCCTTGCAGTGCTTCACCAGATTTTCAGCTGCTGCGAGTGCAGTTGGCCAGTAGAAACCATGCCGGAAAGCCTTGTTGGCGATTGCCTTTGCTGACGCGTGATGACCACATTCACCCTGATGGATGTCTCTGAGCAGCTCCAAGCCTCTGTCCTCTTCAACACACCTCTGAAGAACACCAGTCCGACTCTTGCGCATTAGCTCATTGTTGATGATTGTATATGCCCAAGATCGGCGACTGATCTGCCTGGACAATGCCAAATCTGGTGTAAGGGTCCCGTCTGCCAAAAAATCTCGAATCGTCTGTGCCCATGATGGCGCACTGACCACTACCATTACTGCTGCTTGGATTTCGGTCTCTTGAGCATTGGCCTGCTCGATCTCGGCCTCTTGAACCTCTGCTATCTCTTCTTCTGTTTGCGAACTGCCGACTGCGGCGCCTGGCGCGCATTCGGCAGCCTCTGGTGCTGACTTCTCATCTGGGGTTGAAACTTCATTACTGTAATCGGCAACTTCTGATATCACTTGTTCTCCAGAGGTTGTGCCCTCTGGCGCAGCCTCTGCTTGCTTCTCTGTGGTATCTCTCTTCTTCTTCTCTTTTGCAGCCCCTGGTTTGCAATCGGCAGCCCCTGGTGCTATTGCCGAGACACCCTGAGCGCTGGATTGCTTCCTCATGGTTGCAGGCTTGGCCGGTTGAACTTCTTTTGCCTTTCTCAGAGCTTCAAGATTGGTCTCCGAGATAAATATGGACTCGGAGTCCGGTGACGGAGTGATGGATGGCTTCTTGATGTGCTCGAGAGATACGCCTGGTGGAATTGCTTGCCTTGTGGAACCAAGCTTGGACAATGCATCTGCTGCTTCATTATTTGCTCTTGGAACATGATGGAACTCACAACCTTCAAAGTATCCGCTGATTTGCTGCACCAGGAATCGGTAGCTTGCCATGTTAGCATCTTTTGCATCCCAGGTGCCCGAACACTGCTGTACCACCAGATCGGAGTCACCATAGCACTCAATATTCCGAATACCGATTTCCTTGGCCAACTTGATACCATGCACAAGGGCTTCGTACTCGGCTACATTGTTAGATGCTGCAAAGTGAATCTGGAGCACATATTGCAATTGATCTCCCCTTGGGGACGTGAGCACCACCCCAGCCCCTAGGCCATTCTTCATTTTGGAGCCATCGAAGTGCATTCGCCAGACATCCGACATGGGGAGCTGTGGCATGTACTGAGTTTCAGCCCAGTCCACCAGGAAATCGGCTAGTGCCTGCGACTTGATTGCAGTCCTTGGCTCATATTGGATGCCATGACTGGCCACCTCGATTGCCCATTTCGCCACTCTTCCGGTTGCATCTTTGCTTCCCATGATGTCGGCTAATGGAGCCGAACTGACAACAGTGATCAAGTGGGCTTGAAAATATGGCTTCAATCTCTTGGCCGCCATGTATACTCCATAGCACATCTTCTGGTAATGAGGATAGTTCTGCTTGGATGCTGAAAGCACTTCACTGATGTAGTACACTGGACGCTGGACTTGCTGTGCCTTGTCCTTCTCGGGCCGCTCCACCACCATAACTGCGCTGATCACCCGATTGGTTGCTGCAATGTATAACATCATGGGCTCCTTCTCAATCGGGGCAGCCAGAATCGGTGCCGTGGATAGCATGCGCTTGAGCTCTCGGAATGCTTCATTTGCCTGGGGGGTCCAAGTAAATTTCTCTGTCTTTTTCATCAACTGGTACAAGGGAATTGCCTTCTCGCCCAGCCGACTGAGGAATCGGCTGAGGGACGCGAGGCAACCGGTGAACTTCTGCACTTGCTTCAAGGTCTTGGGCTGCTCCATGCGCTCTATTGCGGCTATCTTCTCGGGGTTGCATTCGATTCCCCTCTCGGAAACGAGAAACCCCAAGAGCTTGCCGGCTTGGACTCCAAACACACACTTCTCCGGGTTGAGCTTGATCTGATAGGTTCTCAGATTTGCAAAGGTCTCTCTGAGGTCGTCCAACAATGTGACTCCCCTTGCCGACTTCACCACCAAGTCGTCCACGTAAACGTGGATATTTCTGCCGAGCTGAGAGTGTGTGCACCTTTGCATCATGCGCTGATAAGTGGCACCTCCATTTTTCAGACCAAAAGGCATGGTGATGTAGCAGTAGGCCCCGAAAGGGGTTATGAATGCTGTCTTGATCTGATCTTCCACGGCTAACTTTATCTGGTGATATCCAGCAGTAGCATCCAAAAAGGATAACAACTCACAGCCGGCCGTGGACTCAACCACTTGGTCAATTCGGGGCAAAGCAAACGGATCTTTGGGGCATGCCTTGTTCAAACAAGTGTAATCTATACACATACGCCAAGTCTTGTTTTTCTTCATGACGAGGACTGGATTGGCCAGCCACTCGGGGTAAAACACTTCCATGATGAAACCTGCATCTTGTAACTTTGCAATCTCTTCGCCGATTGCTCTTCTCTTGTCCTCAGAAAAACGTCTCAGGGGTTGTTTGACCGGCTTCGAGCCTGGCCGAATGTGCAGCTTGTGCTCGGCGAGTTCTCTCGGAACACCAGGCATGTCCTGTGGAGACCATGCAAAGATGTCCCGATTCTCACGGAGAAACTCGACGAGCTCGCTTTCCTATTTGTCGCTAAGTCCAGCTCCGACCACAACAAACTTGGTCGAGTCGGAGGGATCTAGAGCGATTTTCTTGCTGTCCTTGGCCGATTGAAAAGCCGATTCCTCATCTGCTCTCTTTGCTGGGCCAACCGGCAGTGGATTCTTGCTCTGCGCTTGCGCCATTGCAATCGCCTTGCCGAGCTGACGCTTCTCTGTCTCCACCACTAAGGATTCGGCCAAACTGCTGCCAGCGGATGTGCACTCGAGGGACTTCCTGAAGTCTCCGGTGACTGTGATGACGCCGTTTGGCCCCGGGATCTTCATCTTCAGGTATGTCTGCTGTGCATTGATCATGAACTTGGCAAATGCTGGTAGTCCCAACAAAGCATGGTATGGACTGCTGAGGTCGGCCACCTCGAACCAAATCGGCTCTCTCCTGAAATTCTCCTTTGTGCCAAAAATGACATCCAACCGAATGCGACCCAAGGGGGTGCAAGACAACCCAGGGACGATCCCGTGAAATGTCGTCCGACTGCGCTCCAAATCCCTCTCTGTAAGTCCTAGCTTGAGCATCGTATCTCGGTACAGGATGTTGATTGTGCTTCCTCCATCAACTAGCACTCTTGAAAACTTGCATGAAAACTTAGGCCCTGCGACCAGGCCATCCACCACCAGCGGATAGTTGCCCGGATTCGGCAAAATGGTGGGATGATCTGCTCTGTCCCAGGATATCGGACATTCTGACCAGTGCATGAATTGGGGGATCAGTGGCATAGTTGCCTTGACTTCCTGAGCTCGGGCTCTCCGACTGCCCTTGTCCGTGGACTCGCTGGTGAAAATCATGTATGCTGCATCCTTCTGCGGGTACTGGTTTTGCTGCTGAGGTGGTCCTCTGTTCTGCGGTGGTGGTGGGGGTGGTGGTGGGGGTAAAGCTTCTCCTTTTGCTATCCTTCTCACAAAATCACATTGCCGAGTGGTGTGCGCAGACGGCCTCCCAGGCGTGCTGTGCAACTTACATGGTGCATCCAACATGTCCTCAAACGTGTACTTGGGCTTCATCTGCCCTGGAGGTCTCACGTTGGGTCTCATCTTCCGACTGCCTCCTGCAGCCACCGGGTCTTCCTCATTCTGAACAGCGGCCACCTGCCGACTGCCATACTGAGTGTCCGGTTGCTCGTCCTTTCGCTTGCCATTGTTCTGCTGGTTGTTGTTGTTGTTGTTGCGGTTGTTCTCTCTTCTCTCTTTTCGGCTGAGGCCTTGGTTTCCTATGTCCGACTGCGGAGCCCCTGGTGACTGGATCACACCTCCAACTCCGAGTTGGATAGGGCGCATCGCAGAATCGGACATAGCGAAAGCATTTGCCACCTTCATGAGCTCGGCGAGCGATGTGAAGTCTTTGCGGAGCAGCTTGTGCTTCAGCATTGAATCAGCCAGGCATCCATCAGTGAAGTACTGAATGGCCTGAATCTCATGGACTCCTTCGCACGAATTCTTCAACTTGATCCACCGAGACAGGTAATCTCGGAGGGGCTCGTCCTTGCCTTGCACGCACAAAGCTAACTGCCGAGGGAGGTTGGGCCTTTCATATGTGCTTGTGAAGTTGTGGATGAACGCAGTCGTGAAGTCCTCCCAACAGTTCACACTGTCCTTGGGCAAACTATTCAGCCATGTCCGAGCTGAACCCTGCAGCATGAGCGGTGCATAGCGAACTGCCACACGCCGATTACCTCCCGCAATGCGAACTACTGTCAGGTAATCGGACAGCCAGTCCTCAGGCTTTACCGAGCCATTGTACTTTGGGGTATCTCTCGGCAGTGTAAAACCTTTGGGGAACTTTTCCGTCCGAATGCGATGACCGAAACATGCTGGGCCAGCTTCTCCTTCTTCATCTTCCTGGGCCTCCTTCTCCAGGAGCTCAATGCGATGCCTTGCATCATTCTGACCGATTTGGCGAGGGCCAAGTCGGGTGCTGATTGCTGGTCTCGGTGCCGATTGCTGCGGCATGTCCTGGCGCCTGCTGTTAACAGCCGGCTCTTCCATTCTTCTGCTTGCTGCTTTGCTTTTGCTTCTGACCTTGCTGTCATGCCGAGATGGCGCGGGCCGATGCCGATTCTGGCGCGACGCATTCGACCGCTGGCCGGCTCCCGGATTCGGCCTCACAGTTCCTCTTGATGCCTCTGGCTCAGCATTCTGATTGCCCCTTGCCGCGATCTTCTGCTCCTTCGCGGCTGCTATCAGTTCACGCATTCGGCGCGACTGCTCGCGCCGCTCATCTCCTTCCAACTCTTCCAGCTCAAGCGGTATCTGCTCGGCTGCTCTCAGATTCTTGTCGGGTGTGCTATATGTGGGCCTTTGGACAAACGCCGATTGCACCGGTTGCTCCGGTTGTGCTGGCCTTCTCGGACGCTCCGGTTGCTCAGCCCCAGACAACTGCTGGTTGACTGCCCGGCCTCGGCTTCTCAGGTCTTCCAGGACTGCAGGCTCAATCGGCCGACGCGGTCCTGCATGCGCTGCGTTGTATTCCCGAGTGATGGCTCCCAGCCGACGCTCCTCAGCCAGCACTTGCTCGGCCCTGCGAGCCAGTGCAAGCCGTGCCGTTTCCAGCTCGGTATGCACTAGCTCCGGATCACCATTCCTGTTCACGGGTGTGTACAACACATCCCGCAACGCACTGGTGCCGATTCGCTCTGCTGCATCAGCCACTTCCTTTGCCTTCCTTGCTGCGCTTGCCGAGTCCCGATTGGTCGAGGACGACGCTCCCGCCATCATGACCTCAGCGTGCAGTCGGCCCTCCCCTTGGCCAGGTGCTGCGACGCAGCCCCTGGTCAAGAGAGGGTCTGTAGCACATGAGAAAACTCGGATGTCTCTTGGATATGCCTCAGGGAAGGCACCGATGAAGAGACGGTGACTTCCCACCTGCAGCGACACCCCGGGTGGCAAGGGAGCTCCTTCCTTGTACCGCGCCGAGTAGTCCACCACATAGTTGATTGCCCCACGCCTTAGAATCAGGCCAGAGGCGTGGCTACCGCCCGATGCAGAGATTGATCCCGTCCGGATCTTGACTCCAGTCGACGCCTCGGTCTGCCCCACGGTGGGCACCAACTGTCGTCGATATGTGACGGAAGATGCCATGGGGATGGCTAAAGTGAGGGGAAGACACGAGGGAGGGAATGTCGATGGTGCCGGAATCGGGTTGGGCACAAGCACAGTGAAGACACCACGATGTACCCAGGTTCGGGGCTCTCCGGAGAGATAACACCCCTACTCCTGCTTATCTCTTATATATCAGTGAAGGAACTACAATAACTGCTCTTCTATCTTCTCAGGGGAAAGAGTAAACCACCGCCGTGGGCAAGGTCTTCTCCTGCTTCCCTGAGGAGTGACTATAGGCAGTAAATGAACTGGAGGGAGAAAGAGTTAATGAGATCTCGGGTGTGGCCTCTCTCGCGCAGGAGGGGTACCCTGGCTCTTATAGTGTGAGTCCAGGGTACTTCGGTAACTTCAGTGCCGAATGGGCCCAGCTGTCAATCTCTAGTCGGCCTGGGCCCACCGACTGCTCCTATCCGGGTGATCCGGAGCCTACGAGCGGCGACCCATGCTGCTACCTTGTAGGGTCTAGTGATGAACAGTGGAGCTATGAGGTACGGTCTTGTCGGCCTGTCCGCGGAATCGGCGGAGAGGTCGACATCGTATCTCCCGGAAATCCTCGATGTGATTTGGCCTTCCTGCCACCTAGATATCTCGGGATATGGCATTTATGACCTCGTAATCATACCCCCGACTAGGTGGCAGGTGTAGGAGATATGCCCTAGAGGCAGTAATAATAGTTATTTTGTATCTCCAAGTTTGTAATTAAAGTTTATGTTCCATGCTATAACTGCAATGATTCTCGAGTCTTCCATAACCACGAAGCTTAGAGGGAAACTCATTTGCACGTGTGGTATATTAAGCAGTAAAATGTGTTCCTAGTCATGCCTCTATGACTGGCTTAAGTGTTGCATGATGGTCCTGTTTTCCTGATCATGGGCATGAGTATGTCGGCAACTTTATGGGCACAATGTTAGAAGAACACTTGTGTTGAATCGACCCGAATTGATGTTATGCTATGAGATACATTCGTCACAAGTAAATGGTTAATAACACAAAGAAAGATAATGTGTGCATAATTCCTTAGACCATGAGAGCATCGAGTTCCTTCATTCTTGCTTCGTGAACTTTGGGGTTTGTTAAACGTCATCCGTAACTGGGTGGCTATTACGGCGGCTTACGGGTTCACGGAAAAGTATGACAAGGAACGAGATAGCTCAAGATTGGGATTTGCTCATCCGACGATGGATAGATATTCTTTGGGCCCTCTCGATGTTACGGTATCCATCATCGTCTGGCCAGACACAATGTGATTTGATCACAGGGATGCCGTAACACGGAAACGAGAAAAGAGAACAAAACTGGTAACGAGGTAACTGGCATAGTGGACAAGATTGTTGATTCACGGGGATGCTGATAAGTCTCACCTCGGGTATTTGTAACATATCGCGAAGCAACAAGAATAGCACACGGCAACTACAGGTTCACTCGAATATTCATTCGTATGGGTATAGGGATCAATATGGATGTCCACGGTTCCGCTATTGATCATTGATCGGAAAGTGTTCTGGGTCATGTCTATACTTCATCGAACCTACAGGGTCACACGCTTAAGGGTCATCTATCTGTTGAATACTAGATAGGGAGTCTGAGATAAAGTCACAGAAAAAGTTTCGAAGACGGCGGAAAAGTTCCGAGAGAGAGAAAGCCGAAAAGTTGTTTCGGAGCTGCCGGAAATGCGTTGGTTACTTTTCGCTGATGAAAATCCTTGATCCGGAAATGTTTCGGAACACGTCCAAAATTATTCTGGGGGGTGCTGGAAATGTTCTGGGCCTAAAGAAATTTTTTCGGGTTTTTCGGACGCGAAAATAATTGGTTTCATGAATAGTGGAAACACTATTTGGTTGCTTTTTGGAAAGCCACCTTTTGGGGCTTTTCCCAAAAGATCTAGGAGATGACATGGAAGGGTGGGAACCCCTTTTTTGGGGGTCCCACAAGGGGTGGCCGGCCAAGGAGAGCTCCTCCATGGAGCTCCACTTACCTCCCCATTTTGCCCTTTATGTGAGACATAAAGCTTGGACATTTTGGGTTTTTCAAGTGGCACCCTACCCCTTGCCTTTTCCTATAAATAGAGGTGGAGAGGGGCTCTCCACACTAGATCTAACTCTCATAAAAATGCCATGCATGATCTGGCTTTCTTATCTCCCTCCCACGAAATAGTTTCGTAGAGCCGAAAGGCTGTCTGGGTTCCGGCAGGAACTAGTTCTGGACGGTGAAGCCCTGCCGGATAGCTGACACCGCATGTGTGCAACCTGGTAGAGAGGTCGTAGTTTCGATCTTAGTTCAGGTGTGCCTCCCGAAGGGCTGTCCGAGTGATTGTCCAAGATTCTGAGTGTGCCTCCCGAAGGGCTGTCCGTGACACCGTCCGAGGGACTGTCCGACCGCCTCCCGGAGGGCTGTCCGGGGAGCATACGGAGGGGAACATCCTCGCGGTTGGGAGGTTGTAAATCCTAGCTGCGGGGGTCTGCACCGCCGATCTTCATCGACTCTACTTCCGCTGCGCTACGAGTCGGTAATGATCAGATCAAAAACCTTGTATGCATCTCCATAGTGATCCTGGGCGTGTTCGTAGTGCGGAAAATTTTCGTTTTCTCTCTCGTTACCCAACAGTGGTATCAGAGCCGTGCTATGCGTAGATGCAGGTCACGATCTAGAATACATAAGAGATGTATGGGTATTGCCTAATATAATTTTGTAGTAGATGAGATCTATTGCTAATAATTATTTATGCGAGTAGCAGATGAAATCTGTTACCCGATGTTCTTGTTGCTTCCCTGGAATTTGCGTATTTCTGATCTTGATTAACGGCATGGTGTAGTTTCAAAGTTCTGGCAATCCACGATCCTGATTGATCAACGAAGTGCTATCAGTTCATTGAATTCCACCATAGTTAAAGAAAGATGAAATTTCACAGACTAAAGGGCAATGCAGATATGATCTGCACGGGGGTCACGCGTATGACGAAGTTCAGTATGAGGTTCGAGATTTTATTATCTCGTTCTTCATACACCCCGCAAAGTTAATCTAGCGACTTGAATAATCATACTTGAAAATAAACGTTGGTATCTGCAGTTTAAGACAAACCTTAGAAGCCACGTAAAATAAAATCTTGCATAAACCGATTAGAGGCGTCTAACTTGGTTTTGCAGGATGGCATGTGATGTGGTATAGCAGTTCTCATATTAATTTGATTATGTATGAGATGACTATATAATGTAAATTAATTAACATGACCTGCGTGTCATGATTCAGCATGATGGCTGGAGCCATATGATTGCCATTTTAATGACCTGCGTGTCAACCTTATATAATGCACTAATTTTATTAGCTATAGAGATAGCAATATTATCTGGTACATCGACAAGGTGGTGGAAATCTTCGGAAGGTGAACACCGACACAAATGCTGAAGACGAAGAAATAAAAGAATTCTCCGTCAGAAAGGGCTATACCATATCATGCTATTATGAATTGCCTGAGTTGTTTATCCCTTATGATGCACCCTTTTTGATTGCGCGGTAGTCGCTATTTATCAGGGTGATCTCTCACTTAAAAATATCAAGTAGTTTGTGTTCTCCCAAGTGTAGCACCGTCTACAACACGTATCTTTTCGGGGTGCGCCATGTACACATGAGCACGAACGATTTGAGAGGTGTAAGGCGGGTGAAGGTCAGACCTCACTGCAAGATCACTTGGTTGACTTGACGTTCAGGCAGGACAGTCCTGAGCTCGGAACACATGCATCGAAAGATGGACAAAAGTCACATAGAGATGTGATTGGCAAGTTGGCCTACCGATTGAAAATGACGTCATCAGTGATGAACCCGTCAATGACGTCAAATTGAAATACGGATCTTGAATCACTCACAATCAATTATGAGAGATATTGATTTGAGTGGGAGCGCACCTTAGAATAAAATTGTTTATTCTCTAGTGCAAATTAATTATGAACAAAATCTAAATGAAACTTGTGTTTACCGTTGTAGATCTCATGGCTCGCAACACACCGTTCAGCTTAGGCCCAATGTTAGAGAAAGAGAAGTTAGCTGCAAATGGAAACAACTATGCGGACTGGGTCCGTACCCTGAGGATTGTCCTCAGGAGCGCTAAGAAAGTGTATGTGCTTGACACGACTCTTCCAGCTAAACCGGTGGAGACTGCCCCGGAAGATGAACAAAATGTCTGGGCCACTAAGGAAGATGACTACAACTTAGTGCAGTGCCTCATGCTAGCTTGCATGAGTCCAGGGCTTCAAAAACGTTTTGAATTCCATGACGCCCGTAATATGATCCGGGAATTGGATGCTCTGTACAAGCAAAATGCACGGTCTGAACGTTATGATATAACAAAGACCATGATGGATTGCAAGATGGCTGAGGGCAGTTCAGTTGGCGAACACGTGGTCAATATGATTGGCTACGCTGAAAGGCTTAAAACCCTGGAATTTCCAATTCCACCAGCCCATATGATGGACATGTTGCTTGCTTCACTCCCCCCGTCTTACGACGGTTTTATCATGAACTACAACATGAATGGGATGGAGAAGACACCGAATGAGGTGCTCGCCATGCTGAAAACTGCGGAAGGAGGACTGCGGAAAAATCGCAAGCAAGTGTTGCTTGTGAATAAAACCGCCAGTTTCAAAAAGAAAGGCAAGTCCAAGAAGGGCAAGGGCGCCGGTAAGACCGTCTCCCAAAGCAACTCTAAGGGCGGAGCCAAGACTGAAACTGAGTGCTTCTACTGCAAGGGCACAGGACACTGGAAGAGAAACTGCAAGAAGTACCTGGCAGATAAGAAGTCCGGAAACACCGGAAAAGGTATAACTGTAATACATGTTAATGTCATTGACGTTTTGCTTGCTAGCGAAAATTCTAAGTCTTGGGTATTTGATACCGGATCGGTTGCTCACATTTGCAACTCGATACAGGGGCTTCAGAAGGTCCGCAAGCTAGCAAAGAATGAAGTCATCATGCGCGTCGGCAACGGCGCTGGGATCGCAGCTCAAGCCGTCGGCATGATGCCTCTACGTCTCCCTTCAGGATTTATCTTAGAACTAAGTAACTGTTATTTTGTTCCGGCATTGTGTAGAAACATTATCTCTGGATCATGTTTGGTACACGATGGGTATTCCTACAAGTCTGAGAACAATGGTTGTTCACTTTATTGTATGGATATGTTTTATGGATTTGCACCCATTGTTGGGGGCCTTTTCATACTAAATCTTGAATGTGGAAAAGATGTCTTTAACGTAAATGCTAAACGCCTTAAGAAGGCTGAAACCACCACCACTTATTTGTGGCACTGTCGTCTTGGCCACATCGGAAAGAAACGCATGCAAAGACTCCACAAAGATGGAGTTTTACCATCATTTGATTTTGAATCATTTGACACATGTGAGGCTTGCTTAATGGGGAAAATGACCAAGACGCCGTTCATGGGTCATCCTGAACGGGCGAATGAATTGTTGGAAATAATACATAGTGATGTATGTGGTCCAATGAGCACAACCGCACGGGGTGGGTATTTCTACTTCGTGACTTTTACTGACGATTTAAGTAGGTATGGATATATCTACTTGATGAAGCATAAGTCAGAAACCTTTGAAAAGTTCAAAGAATTTCAGAATGAGGTAGAAAATCATCGTAACAAAAGGATTAAGTTTCTGCGATCAGATCGTGGGGGCGAATACCTTAGTCATGAGTTTAGCCAACATCTGAGTGACCGTGGAATCGTTTCACAGCTTACGCCTCCCGGAACTCCACAGCGAAATGGAGTGTCGGAACGACGTAACCGAACCCTGTTAGACATGGTAAGGTCGATGATGTCTCTTACAGATCTGCCGATATCCTTTTGGGGTCACGCACTAGAAACTGCCGCTTACACATTAAATAGAGCACCGTCTAAGTCTGTTGAGACGACACCATACGAGTTATGGCACGGGAAGAAACCCGGTTTGTCGCATCTCAGGATTTGGGGTTGTGAGGTATACGTGAAACGTTTACAACCTACCAAACTCGATCCCAGATCAGACAAATGTTACTTTGTAAGTTATCCAATAAAAACAATTGGGTATTCCTTCTACCACCCGTCCGATAACAAAGTGTTTGTTGCCAGAAATGGACAATTTCTTGAAAAAGAGTTTCTCACTAAAGAGGTGAGTGGAAGGACAGTACTACTTGATGAGATTATTGAATCTTCGGCAACCGTTAATATGGCCAAGGAACCGGAAGAAATTCCGCAAATTATCCATACAACCGAGCCGGCAGTTGTTGCATGTGATGCGGAAACTTCAGACAAGTATGTGACTGAACCGCGCAGATCAGGTAGGACCATCGTGCCACCTGAGTGGTTTCATAACGAAATCTTCATCCTTGAAGACGATGAACCTGTGCACTACAAGGAAGCAATGGCGGGGCCCAACTCGAGGGAATGGCATAAAGCCATGAAATCCGAAATGGAATCCATGTACGAAAATCAAGTTTGGAACTTGGTAGAACTTCCAGAAGGCGTGAAGCCCATTGGTTGTAAATGGATTTTCAAAAGAAAGTCAGACGCGGATGGTAACATTACTATCCATAAAGCTAGACTTGTCGCGAAAGGATTCACGCAAGTTCCAGGAGTGGACTATGACGAGACTTTCTCGCCCGTAGCTATGCTTAAGTCTGTACGGATATTACTAGCAATTGCTGCTTATTTCGATTATGAAATATGGCAGATGGATGTCAAAACGGCTTTCCTAAATGGAAATCTCAAAGAAGATGTATACATGATACAGCCTGAAGGTTTTGTCATTTCTAAGGATGCTGGAAAGGTATGCAAACTTCAGAAGGCCATTTATGGTCTGAAGCAAGCATCAAGGAGTTGGAACATTCGTTTTGATGAAGTGGTCAAAGAGTTTGGCTTCATCAGGAATGATGAAGAATCTTGTGTTTACAAGAAGTTTAGTGGGAGCGCAAAAGCATTTCTAATCTTATATGTGGATGACATATTGTTGATTGGAAATAACGTGAATTTCCTTAGCGAAATAAAAGACTCATTGAAGAAGAGTTTTTCAATGAAAGACTTAGGCGAAGCGGCATACGTATTGGGCATCAGAATCTATAGAGATAGATCAAAACGCCTAATAGCGCTTAGCCAAAGCACATACATTGACAAGGTGTTGAAAAGGTTCAACATGGAGAACTCCAAGAAAGGCCTACTCCCCATGTCACCTGGCACAGTACTGAGCAAGAATCAGTGTCCTCGGACTCTCGATGAGCGAGTACAAATGAATGATGTTCCATATGCTTCGGCAGTTGGTTCAATTATGTATGCCATGCTATGTACAAGACCAGATGTTTCCTATGCGCTAAGTGTTAGCAGCAGGTACCAAAGTGATCCAGGATTGGAACACTGGGCCGCAGTCAAAAATATTCTTAAGTACCTCAGAAGGACCAAGGACTTGCTCCTTGTGTACGGAGGTGATGAAGAGCTCATTGTAAGTGGTTACACTGATGCTGGCTTCATGACTGACCCAGATGACTTCAAATCTCAATCAGGCTATGTTTTCATATTGAACGGTGGCGCAGTTGACTGGAAAAGTTCCAAACAAAAGACTGTGGCGGATTCTACGACAGAGGCGGAATATGTTGCAGCTTCAGAAGCCTCCAAGGAGGCGGTATGGATCAAGCAGTTTCTTGAAGACCTTGGTGTGGTTCCAAGTGCTCTGGACCCGGTGGAAATCTATTGTGATAATAGTGGCGCCGTGGCTCAGGCAAGGGAGCCATGTTCTCACCATAAGACAAGACATATTGAACGCAAATATAAACTCATTCGATATCATGTCGAAGAGGGTTTAGTGAAAGTACGCAAAGTTCACACGGATCTGAATGTGTCAGACCCGATGACAAAGCCTCTACCACGAGCAAAGCATGAGCAACACCGAATAGCCATTGGTGTTAGGGAAGCCATGTAACTAGATTATGACTCTAGTGCAAGTGGGAGTCTGTAGGAGATATGCCCTAGAGGCAGTAATAATAGTTATTTTGTATCTCCAAGTTTGTAATTAAAGTTTATGTTCCATGCTATAACTGCAATGATTCTCGAGTCTTCCATAACCACGAAGCTTAGAGGGAAACTCATTTGCACGTGTGGTATATTAAGCAGTAAAATGTGTTCCTAGTCATGCCTCTATGACTGGCTTAAGTGTTGCATGATGGTCCTGTTTTCCTGATCATGGGCATGAGTATGTCGGCAACTTTATGGGCACAATGTTAGAAGAACACTTGTGTTGAATCGACCCGAATTGATGTTATGCTATGAGATACATTCGTCACAAGTAAATGGTTAATAACACAAAGAAAGATAATGTGTGCATAATTCCTTAGACCATGAGAGCATCGAGTTCCTTCATTCTTGCTTCGTGAACTTTGGGGTTTGTTAAACGTCATCCGTAACTGGGTGGCTATTACGGCGGCTTACGGGTTCACGGAAAAGTATGACAAGGAACGAGATAGCTCAAGATTGGGATTTGCTCATCCGACGATGGATAGATATTCTTTGGGCCCTCTCGATGTTACGGTATCCATCATCGTCTGGCCAGACACAATGTGATTTGATCACAGGGATGCCGTAACACGGAAACGAGAAAAGAGAACAAAACTGGTAACGAGGTAACTGGCATAGTGGAAAAGATTGTTGATTCACGGGGATGCTGATAAGTCTCACCTCGGGTATTTGTAACATATCGCGAAGCAACAAGAATAGCACACGGCAACTACAGGTTCACTCGAATATTCATTCGTATGGGTATAGGGATCAATATGGATGTCCACGGTTCCGCTATTGATCATTGATCGGAAAGTGTTCTGGGTCATGTCTATACTTCATCGAACCTACAGGGTCACACGCTTAAGGGTCATCTATCTGTTGAATACTAGATAGGGAGTCTGAGATAAAGTCACAGAAAAAGTTTCGAAGACGGCGGAAAAGTTCCGAGAGAGAGAAAGCCGAAAAGTTGTTTCGGAGCTGCCGGAAATGCGTTGGTTACTTTTCGCTGATGAAAATCCTTGATCCGGAAATGTTTCGGAACACGTCCAAAATTATTCTGGGGGGTGCTGGAAATGTTCTGGGCCTAAAGAAATTTTTTCGGGTTTTTCGGACGCGAAAATAATTGGTTTCATGAATAGTGGAAACACTATTTGGTTGCTTTTTGGAAAGCCACCTTTTGGGGCTTTTCCCAAAAGATCTAGGAGATGACATGGAAGGGTGGGAACCCCTTTTTTGGGGGTCCCACAAGGGGTGGCCGGCCAAGGAGAGCTCCTCCATGGAGCTCCACTTACCTCCCCATTTTGCCCTTTATGTGAGACATAAAGCTTGGACATTTTGGGTTTTTCAAGTGGCACCCTACCCCTTGCCTTTTCCTATAAATAGAGGTGGAGAGGGGCTCTCCACACTAGATCTAACTCTCATAAAAATGCCATGCATGATCTGGCTTTCTTATCTCCCTCCCACGAAATAGTTTCGTAGAGCCGAAAGGCTGTCTGGGTTCCGGCAGGAACTAGTTCTGGACGGCGAAGCCCTGCCGGATAGCTGACACCGCATGTGTGCAACCTGGTAGAGAGGTCGTAGTTTCGATCTTAGTTCAGGTGTGCCTCCCGAAGGGCTGTCCGAGTGATTGTCCAAGATTCTGAGTGTGCCTCCCGAAGGGCTGTCCGTGACACCGTCCGAGGGACTGTCCGACCGCCTCCCGGAGGGCTGTCCGGGGAGCATACGGAGGGGAACATCCTCGCGGTTGGGAGGTTGTAAATCCTAGCTGCGGGGGTCTGCACCGCCGATCTTCATCGACTCTACTTCCGCTGCGCTACGAGTCGGTAATGATCAGATCAAAAACCTTGTATGCATCTCCATAGTGATCCTGGGCGTGTTCGTAGTGCGGAAAATTTTCGTTTTCTGTCTCGTTACCCAACAGCAGGTAGCTCCGATTGCGCCTGGACCGACTGGTGGTTCCTGGGTAAGGCCGATTGCTCTGGGCAATCGGTCTTCTAGGAAACGACCTCGGTCCAGCTGCAGGCCAATCGGACGATCGTCTTCAATGAACAAAGGGGTGGACCGATTGCGCCTGGGCCGACTGCCGGCACTTAGTATGGCCGATTGCTTTAGAGCAATCGGCCGTACCTCTACCTAGCTCGGCCCAGCTGCAGCCCAATCGGCCCATCCTTGTCTTGAAAGCTTGCTTCCGCTTGGGTTAGCCTACCCGGGTACCAATCCCCCGACACAACTCTTTCGCGAGAAACTCCTTCTCAAGAAAGTGTCCCGTCTTGGCAACAAACGTTTTGCTGGCAGGCTTGTTGTAGAAGGTGTATCCACAAGTTTCCTTGGGATAGCCCACAAAGATGCACTTATCTGCCTTGGATTCAAGTTTGTCAGGCTGTAGTTTCCTAACATAAGCCTCACAACCCCAAATCTTCAGGTGAGACAACTTAGGTTTCGTGCCATGCGATTCTTCAAATGGTGTTGTCTTTACGGATTCGGATGGTGCCCTATTAAGAATATGAGCGGGGAGTTTCTAATGCATACCCCCAAAATGACACAGGCAAATCAGTATGAGACATCATCGATCGTACGCTATCCAATAGGGTCCGATTACGTCGCTCAGCCACACCGTTTCTCTGAGGTGTGCCTGCCGGCGTAAGTTGTGGTACTATGCCACAAGACTCCAGATGATTGCCAAACTCGTGACTCAAATACTCGCCACCTCGATCCGATCGAAGGTGCTTGATTTTCTTTCCGAGTTGATTTTCAACCTCATTCTGAAATTCCTTGAACTTTTCAAAGGTTTCAGACTTGTGCTTCATCAAGTAAATATACCCATATCTACTGAAGTCATCAGTAAAGGTCACGAAGTAACGAAGACCATTGCGAGTGGGGACGTTCATGGGTCCACATACATCCGTGTGTATGATCCCCAACAAGTCATCCGCACGCTCCATTATCCCATTAAATGGAGTCCTTGTCATTTTGCCCATGAGGCATGGTTCACATGTATCAAGGGATCCAAAATCCAATGACTCAAGAAGTACATCCTTATGGAGCTTCTCCATGCGCTTTATACCAATATGACCAAGTCGGCAATGCCACATCTTCATGTGATCTTCATCATTCTTCAATCTTTTGGCCTCAATATTGTTAATGTGACACACGTCACCATCGAGATCAAGTACGAATAAACCATGCAACTCCGGTGCGTGAACATAAAACATTTCATCCTTATAAATCGAACAACCAATTGTATCAGACTTAAAAGAATAGCGGTCTCGCTTCAAGCAAGAGCCACTAACGATGTTCACACTCCACGCGGGTACATAGTAGCAATTATTCAGAACTAAAACCAATCCTGAAGGGAGACTAAGATGCTTCGTGCCGACCGCCAAGACTTCAATTTGACAGCCATTCCCCACGCGCATCGTCACTTCATCCTTGAGCAAGCGTCTCCTATTCCTTAGTCCCTGAATGGAATTAGAAATATGAGCGACAGATCCTGTATCAAGTATCCAGGATGTCTTCCCGGCGCTTGTCAAGAGAAGATCAACAATATGTATATCAAATATACCTTCGTCTCTCTTGGCGACCTTGCCAGCCTTCTTGTCCTTTAGGTACTTGGGGCAGTTGCGTTTCCAGTGACCTTCACCCTTGAAGTAGAAGCACTCCACTCCGGGTTTAGGCTTGGGTGCCTTGGAAGGAGCGGCAACTGACTTGCCATCCCTCTTGGGGCCACCTCTCTTGGCCTTCTCCCGCCTGCAGGACTTCTTGAAGTCAGTGGTCTTTTTGACCATGAAGACGGCATGCTCCTTCTTGATCTCAACCTCGGCGCTCTTCGGCATGGCGAACAGCTCAGAAGGGGTTTTGGTCATCCCCTGCATGTTGTAGTTCAGCACAAAGCCTTTGTAGCTAGGGGGAAGCGACTGCAACACCCTATCAACAGCAAGTTCATCTGGAATCTGGCATTCCAGAGCATTCAAGCGCTGAACGTAGCCAGACATTTTGACTACGTGCTCACTCATGCTGCCGTGCTCGTCCATCTTTGCTGAGAAGAAGGCTTCAGAAGCCTCGTACCGTTCAGCCCTCGCTTGAGGTGCGAAGACCGCCTTGAGGTCGGTGATAATCTTATATGCACCCATCCTCTCAAAGCGTTTCTGCATCTCAGCCTCCATGGAGTAGAGCATGCCACTCTGGACAAGGTTGTAATCATCAGTCCTGGAGAGATAGACATTCTTCTCGTCCTGACTGGCATCATCTGCTGGTGCGTCACCTAACGCGCCCTCTAGTACGTATGCCATGTTGAGGGGAACGAGGAGAATCCTCAGGGTGCGGAACCAGTTGGTGAAGTTTGTCCCATCTATTTTTAGCTTATCTTTCTCTAGGAATGATCCTAAGTTGAACGAGGGGCGAGGTGCTGCCATCTACAAGGTTGATTCACAAGGATACATATTTATACTTTTGTTCATAATGTGGAGTTTCAATTTAATCTCAAATTCTAGAAAGCTCCCACTTAGATAAACACCTCTCAATTTAACTAAGTGATTACACAATCCCAGCCCCCATACCTCCCCCGATCGTGACGGCCATCAGTATGCGAACCAGGTAGGCCTCTAAGCCAATCACATCAGGCATGTGACTCGTGCTCGACCTTTCGGTCTCCTATGTTCCAGGCCCGCATCTACATACGTCAAGCCTGCCAATCGAACCTTGATGTTAGCTGTTCAGCAAGGCCATATCTGCATATGCCAGGCTTGCCGAACCCAACCTCATGCGAACTCCGTTGAATATGTAGGACAACTCCGGTATGTATGGAGCATCAAGCCATATGGGAGAACCTTCCAGGAGGTGCCCACCAAGGGAGAACACAATGTTGGTATTGTGAGAGATGGTCCTGTTTCGTGCTACCGTCGATATATCTAGCATACTAGCATAAAACAGGAAGTAAAACTATAAATCATACAACCTATGACCCCCCCCCTTCATGCAAAGCAAAGTTAAACGCCTTTCTACTTTACCTTGTGCAAGTTTTACGTGGCTGCTAGGGGTTTCGAGAGAGAGAACCGTTTCTATCCTGCGAAAAACATGCACAACACCGTCTCCCATCCGTCTCTATTACACCCCTGTCGGGGCCCTCCGTTGCAAACATCTTCGCATCGCTAATGCAGAGAGACAGACACCCCCCCAGCCACTTTATATGGTACAAGCCATATGTCAAGCGTGGAACCAGTCTCGCGTAAACGCGTAAGGTCGGTCGGGGGGCGCTTCATCAAACATTGCCGCAACGCTAAATGAGTACACGTGGGAGGGTAACGAATGAAGATTCGATGCCCACATCCTAGATGCGTTCTACCCGTACAATACATCTACGCATAGCTAGCTCTGATACCACTGTTAGGATACGGGGCAGAAAACACAAATTTTTCATACCTACGATACCCGAACCCAAGATCTATGCTATGGCGATGTAAAGTAACGGAGGGAATCGGTGTTCATACCTTTGAAGACCGAAAGAGGGAAACGTTCTTGCGAATGTGGCGGGCGTAGACTCGGAACTACGACCTCCCTGTCATGTAGAAGACCACCACCGGCGAGGATGACTCCCGGCAAACCTCCAGCGACGAAGTAGCACCACAGGTGTAGTGCCTCGAAGAGATTATACACGTACGGTACAATCGATGTTCCTCCCGGGCCCCGAACCAGGCGAGCAGCGGAAGAAAGACGGCTACGGATCCCGACTCCCGCAGAGCGACGGCCTGCCTTATGGTGGAGAACTCCAATCCAGGTGCAAACTCCAAACAAGGGGAGTCCACTTCCGGGAAGGAGAAGGAGGAAGAAGGAGATATTGGTGTCTTGGAAAAAGGGGGGTCTACCCCTCCTTATATAGGCCAAGGGGGGGTTCCATCCTCCTCCCCTCCCCCATGTGGGACTAAACTCCCAAGGGGGGGAGTGCGCCGTCCAAGGGGGGTGGTGGGCCCCACCCTTGGCGCCAAGCCCAAGGGGGGAGACCCCCTCCTCCCTTAATGGGCCCCATGGGCCCATTTAGCCTTTTTCCCATTTTTTAATTTTTTAATATGTTTTAAATATTTAATTCAGATAATTAAATAATAAAAGATTATTAAAAACAATTAAACTTTATTTTGAACTATTCAAAATGTCCGGAAACCATTCCGTCCTCCTCCGGAACTATTTTGGTGATTCCTCCTATTTCACTGATTGATTCCGTAACTGTCCAATGCATCGATTGCCCTTAAGTGTAACACCCTACCGGTCCGGGACACATCAGACATGGTCGAGACTTTTCTCATTGACCAATGACTAGTCAGTTGGACCTGGTTACAATCCTTGACAGCCCCTGCTCTTCCATCGAATGAACTTCGATCGCTTTTGGAAACCGTTAACGATACGACGTAATCCCTTTGTGTTGCGGTACTTTGTTTGTCCGAGGTTTGATCGTCGGTATCCTACATACCGTGTTCACATCTCGTTCACAGCAAACAACTTCTCTCGTCCATGATCATTGCATCTCTTGTGACCTAGTCACGTCCTTGCAAGGTGTTGATGCAATATCACCGAGTGGGCCCAGAGTACATGTCCTGTCACAAGGACTAACAAATCCCGCAATGATCTATTAATATACTCATCAACCATCTATTTCGGAATACCCAAAGTGCACCGTTATAGCCAACATATTTCAGTCAGGCGGTGGGATACAAATCAAAGTCTCCTCATAGATGACAATTACGTATGATCGTTACGGTCTAAGGACTAAGCCATATGTTACAAGGTCATAGCAACGCTGAACTATGTGACTCGATCACATTGCAATACTTTAGGTGGGTGTACGTCCATCACATCATTCCCCTTAACGATATGACTTCATTGTCAATGGACTTAAGTGTCGCCATGATCAGGAAAGCTTGATCAATCAATTGCCCAATGAGATAGTTTACCCGAGTTAAACTACGGACCATGTTTTATACTACACCTGTATTAGTATTTCCAAGTAATACAGTTATAATACAGTATAAAACGTATTATGAACAAAACGGATATGTGACAAATATCTTTATTAATTTGTCTCTAGGGCACATATCCAACAAGGAGTATCTTAATCTCCCTAAGTTCCTTTTGGCCCCGTTTGTAGCGGGAGGGTAGGACAAAAGATGTTGTGCAAAGTTCTTATTGAAAGCACGTACAACTACCCTGGGATACATGCCTGATTTTTGATATTTGCCTAGATGATCACTTCTTTTCTGTGAGCCTTGCCCGTGTTAGAATCTATTACATGTTCGTTCTCATCCAAGCAGCGCCCAACCATCCATCTCCCTAGCCTACAGTGTTTTCTTTCCTGCTGGTTACTAGTTGTTTACTTTTTCTGTTTTACTTTTGCTGCTTCACCACCACCATCACCACTACTATCACCACCACTACTACCACCGTATCACAGTTTCTACTAATACCTTTGTGCAAGCAAGTGTTTATTTCAGGTGCGGTTGAATTGACAACTCAATTGTCAAAGCCTGTACGTATTCTTTGTGTCCCCAAGTGTCGAATCAATAAATTGGGTTATCTTTCCCGCGAAGACTATCTCGATCCCCTACAGTTGAGGGTTATCACCTGTCCGGACTCTCAGTTCTGGCAAATGCATTTTGATGGCTCCAAAATGATGACCGGACTAGGGGCTGGCGTTGTTCTTACTTCTCCAAAAGGTGACAAGCTCGAGTATGTCCTGCAGATCCACTTCGCAGCATCAAACAATGTGGCTGAATATGAAGCATTGGTGCATGGTATCCGATTGGCCAAGGAGATCGGCATTCAGTGGATTCTGTGTTGTGGCGATTCCGATCTGGTGGTGCAGCAGTGCACTAGCACTTGGGATGCAAAAGATGAAAATATGGCAAGGTACAGATTCCTTGTGCAGCAGTTATCTTGTTTCTTTGAAGGGTGTGAATTGCATCATGTTCCCCGAGCTGAGAATGAAGAAGCAGATGCATTGTCCAAGCTGGGGTCCACCAGAAAGGAAATTCCACCAGGATTCTCTCTAGAAAATATCTAGAGGCCATCTATCAAGCCTTCCCCAGAATCAGAGTCAATCTTTATTCTGCCGGCCTGAAGATGGCAGAGCTCGAAGAAAAGAAGTTAGCCAAGAAGAAAAAGTTGGATAAGCAGTTGGTCGCACCAGGGCTGCCAATTGCAAACCAGGGGCTGCTGTCGTCAGCTCGGGGACTGGGGCGATCGGGCAAGATGCAATCGGCTCCTCCTCCTCTGAACTGCCAGTAGCATAAGCCGAACATCCAGAACCAGAAGCAGTTGTTGTAATGGTAATTGTTGTTGCACCATCATGGGCAGAGCCGATCAGAAACTTTTTGGTGGACGGCACACTCCCACAAGATGAAGTAGAAGCTTGGCAAATCCAGCGTCGGTCTGGAGCATATACTATCATCAACAATGAGCTAGTGCACCGCAGTGCAGCAGGAGTCCTTCATCGTTGTGTGGAAGAAGAAAAGGGGCTGGAATTGCTCCGAGATATCCACCAAGGCGAGTGTGGTCACCATGCATCAGCTATAGCAATAGTTGCCAAGGCTTTTCTCCATGGTTTCTATTGGCCGACTGCGAAAGCAACGGCAGAAGAGTTAGTCAAGCATTGCAATGGGTGTCAAAGATTCAAATCAAAGAGTCGCTTACCAGCCTCATCACCCAAAACCATTCCGATCACATGGCCATTTGCAGTTTGGGGTCTGGACATGGTGGGACCATTCAAAACAGCAAGAGGTGGCATGACACACTTGTTGGTGGCAGTGGACAAGTTCACCAAGTGGATCGAGGCAAGGCCGATCAAGAAGCTAGATGGACCAACTGCGATCAAGTTCATTGTGGACATCACAGTCAGATATGGAGTGCCGAACAGCATCATCATGGACAATGGAACAAACTTTGCAAAAGGGGCGCTAGCTCGCTATGCTTCCCAGCAGGGCATTCGGCTGGATGTAGCATCTGTAGCTCATCCCCAGTCAAATGGTCAAGAGGAGAGGGCAAATGGTCTCATCTTGTACGGAATCAAGCCAAGATTGGTGGAGCCAATAGAGAGAGCACCTGGCGCATGGCTCGACGAGCTGCCAAAAGTGCTTTGGAGTCTGCGTACCACGCCGAACCGTTCAACTAGATTCACTCCCTTCTTCCTAGTATATGGTGCGGAGGCAAATCTCCCCTGTGATATTGAGTTTGACTCACCTCGTCACGCCATGTATACGGAGGCAGAAGCCAAGGAAGCTCGCGAGGACGGTGTTGATCTGAGAGAAGAAGCATGTCTCCTGGCCTTGTCCAGGTCGGCAATATACCAGCAGAAGCTGTGTCACTACCACAACAAGAAGATCCGTCCCCTAGCTTTTCGTGAGGTTGATTTGGTGTTACGCCGAATCCAGAAATCGGATGGCCAGCACAAGTTATCCTCTCCTTGGGAAGGTCCATTCATCTTCAGTCGGGCGCTCAAGAACAATGCATACTACCTTGTTGACCTCAGAAAGCCGACCCGATATGTGGATACTTCGGGGCAAGAAACGGAGCGTCCCTGGAACGCCGAGCTGTTGTGCCCGTTTTATAGTTGAGCGGTATTGTTGTATCCCCTCTTGTGAAAATATTATCAATGAGAATAGTCGTACGCCCATGAGATTGCATTCGGCATGAGTTACAAAATTTTGTTCATGTATTTTCCCAGTCCTAAGGTCGGCGAAAGCAGACTCGGGGACTGGTCGGTTTCCCCAAAAAGGTATACTTAAGAGGAAGAGCAAAACGAGCAATGGGTTTGTGAAAGCTAGTCTGAACCGAATGCAGACCGCAGGTCGGCTATAATGTCGGGTGGATGTGGCCGAGCAGAACCGTCAATCGGAAAATTCATACTCCAAAAGTATATTTAATTCGGAGCTAGCCGGTGGCAGACCCACCGATTGTGACCACACCGGCTGGCCGACAGTCGGCAGGTTGCAATCGGCTCATCTGCATAGCCCTACCTTTACGAATAAAACTGAGACCCTAGAAGTACTTTTCAAAATTTCCTTCAAGGCCTATTCTTTGATCCGACCACAGACCGCAGGTCGGCTGTACGGCCGACAGGAATATCGACCAAGAAAGAAAAGAGGCAAAGAAAAAGGCAATCGGTTGAAAAACGCAAAGGCAGAGTAGCATATATAGCCAAGGAAGAACCAAGTTCATAAGCAAGTATGGACGATTGGCCGAATGATGTTCATTACATGAAAGTGGCCCTCGACGGGCGCACTTGGAATTTAACTAGTGTTTGTCGAGCAAAAGAAGGTAAATAAAAGTGTGCCGAGCTTAAGAAGTCAGCGCATCCGGAGCAGCCGGAGCAGTCAGAACCGAAATAGTTGGGGTCGTGCTGGTGGCACCTCCCGGAGCGGAAGAGGCAGTGGTCTTGGCTTGAGTGCTTGGCGGGTCCTGAGCAGTACTCACCGAGTGCCCGTCAAAGGAGCCTTCACCTTCTTCATCAGCATCGTCATCAGCATACTCCGAGGAGTGGGAGGCGTCGCTTCTGGTCCGCCGAGCAGGTCGGGATTGGGCTGCGTCTTCGCTGGTAGTGTACAGAAGGTCGCTGAGGGAGGCAACTCCAGTCGGCTGATCATCATCATAGAGATAGGGAGTAACTTCCAGGAGATCCATGCTATCGGCGAGCTCTTGGGCAATATGGAAGATTCGGGTCCAAAGCTCGCCAACGTACTCATCCAATCTGGTCCACAGGGCAGTCATCAGGTCTAGATCAACATCAGGATACCAGCTCTTCACAATAGAGAGAGCAGCTTGCACCCTAGATCGGAAGAGAGAATCAAGCATGTTTTCCAGCTGGCGAGGCACGGCCTTGAGATTCCGAGCAACATCTTCATTGGTTTCAAAGGCAATCGTCTTCAACCTGCCCTTGAAGAGCTTGTCGTTCAGCTTCTGGATACCAGTCTTATAGGTGCACAGGGCACCCTTCACATGAGGCATTTGGACATCCAAAGCAACAACAAAGTATTCGGCATCCCAGCCAGCATCAGCAGGAACTACCACACCTCGCACTCGGCGGGCTTCAGCAACGGCCTCATCGACAACAGTGGTGGAGTTGGGCCAGGCATCTGGCAAGAGCAATCGGAGAAAAAGTTAGTTCGGAGAGCAGTAGGATCAGGTCGGAATGTAAGAACAAGCAAGTAGAGAAAAGTACCAGCAAGAGAAAGATCTACTTGGTGGAGGCAGGCGAGGGCGAGGTCAACATTGGCCTGGGCACCTCAGATCTCTTTATGGTGTTGGGCATCCATGTCTTCGGCGCGTTTCACGGCCACGTCCCTTTCCTTCATGAGCTGGCCTTCAACCTCGATCCGGGCATCTATCAGCCTCTGTATATTGGCATCATGAGCAACCTTGATGGCGGAGAGGTCGCTGGTCATTTTCTGAACTTTAGCCTGCAGTTCGGCCTCAACGCCAGTCAGTCAAGCATGTTCCTTCTCAGCATTTCCAAGATGGGTATTCTTTTCACCGAGCTGACTCTCCAGTTCGGCGATCTTCTTCTGGGCGGCCTCTAGCTAGGAAGAGTGAGTGGCAGCAGCTACAAGTCAAAAAAGCAAGTAAGGAAATAGTACCAATCGGAAGCAAGAAAAGAGCAAGCAGAAATATACATGTTAGTTCTTGGATCTTTATAGATTGATCTTCGTCATTTTTCTTTAGAGCAGTAACGGATTTTTGGCCCGCTGAGTAAGCGGCCAAAAGCTCATCAAATACAGCTTGGCGTCTGTCGCAAATAGCCGAAAAATTGGTCGGTCAGATCTGAACAAGGCACAATAGTTAAAAGAAAGTAAGATCCGAGCAAATTGCAAGCAATCACCCGAATCTCGGGGACTACACCCAGTGGGTGCGCTAGGCGCGTGATACGTCCAAATTGCATCACTATTTTATATTGTAATTTAACCCTATTCATCGATATAGTCCACTTTAAAGTATTATTCTTATGTTGTTTTACACAGTTTGCAACTTTCCGGTGCCGAAGCAGCAGAAGCAGAATTCAGCGGTGAAAAGTGGACATCAAGTTGCTTAATAAGATCAACTCCAAATTTGACGAAATTTGACATGGATCAATATTTTGGAGATTCACTGGAGGAGACCAAAGGTTGACCGGAGGGGACCCACCAGGGCTCCATAAGGGTCCCTGGCGCCCCCCCCCCCCTAGGGCGCGCCAGGCACCCTCCTGGATGCCTGGTGGCCCTCCTCGGTGCCCCCTCTGTCCTATATTACCCCCTGGGGTAAAAACCCTAAAAGAGGAGGAGTTTCGGAGTTTCGCCGCCGCCTCGTGGCGAAAACCTACAGATAAGAAAAAGCCATCTCCGGCGGGCAGATTCCGCCGGGGAGATCACCTCCCAGAAGGGTAGATCATCGCCATCATCATCATCATCGTCACGGGCATCATCGAGATCATCATCAACATCATCCCCAACATCATCACCATCTCCATCTCATCTCACAATTGCAACTTGTGTTGTTATCCTTACTATCTATCCTCTCTACTATGTTGGTGTTGATTACTACTTTGTGGTGAATGCTATTGAGTTTTGTAGGAGAAATATCATTGTGTCCAGATTGTTTGCCACCCATCTATCACCTCTAATCATGATCTCTTTTATGTCTTGTGAGTAGTTACGTTAGTTCTTGAAGACATGGGAGAAGTCTAGTTGTTAGTAGTCATATGATGTTGAAGTATTATGTGTTGTTTGATATTTAAGTTGTGTTGTTATTTCTCTAGTGGTGCTATGTGAGTCGAACACTTAATACTTCACCTTTCATGGGCCTAGAGGAATACATTGTGCACAAAGGATGCTTATGGTGGGTTGTTGATGGCTTCTCGCCCCTCGTTGGTTACCCAAAGTGGAAGGTTGAGATGTAGACAGCAGCAAATTTCCCTCGGTGAAGATACCAAGGTTTGTCTCCAGTAGGACTCCGACAACGACAGGAAGGTGACAACGGCGCTAGCAATTAGGCGGTTGATGTGGACCTGCACACACAACAAATACCTTTGCTCCCAACGAATACAGAGAGGTTGTCAATCCCTCCGACCTTGTTGTTTACAAAGGATCAAACGCACGGGATAAAAATGATAGAAATAGAAACAGAAAAGGAAATAAAGCAGAAAATAAATAAAGAGTGTAAACAGTGTTGGAAATATGGACCGGGGTCCCATGATGTTCACTAGTGATGTCTCTCTCCCAAAAGACGATAAAATATCCATGCGAGGTAAACAAATTACAGCTGGGCAATTGACAGGATTATGTGCCCAAACCAATGCTAACTTTGCTATAACGAAAGGAAGAGGCTCAAAAGCATGGGCGGTATGCCAAGACAAGTAGACCGAAATCCATCTGCATCTACCTACTAATCATCCACCTTGAGATATCTATCCAGAACATCTCGCTGGTATCAAGTTGTGAATCCCACCCAAAGTGTAAACTCAAAGCAACAGACAATTGCATTAAAGAACTTTGCGTAAAGTAAACAATCCTTGCACCCGCAAGTACAAGCACCGTTGTTTTCTCCCTTGTGGCAACAGCACATCCCCTAGACTCATGTTTCTGTCACTCAAGCTAGTCATCAAGGGGCATGAACCCACAATCATGCATAACACTCCCTCTTGGAGTTACTAACTACTACTTGGCCAAAGCAATAAACGGCAACGGAGAACATGCAAGAATTACTCAAGTACATAAATATAAAAGAGGAGAATCAGATATATTACTCAAACACAATCTGAACATAGTCTCATAATCCATCAAATCCCAACAAACTCAACATAGCAACAGCAGAAAGATTACATATGTTCCTCGATCATGTAGGGCAGCTCACGAGGTCTAAACCTTGAAGAACAAAGAGGGGAGGAGAATGTCACATAGCTACTGATCATGGACCCATGGTCCAAGCTGGACTACTCACGGTTCATCTGGGAAGCATCCATGGTGGTGGAAAAGCTCCCAGAGGTGGTTCCTCCCTCCAGCAGGGTGACGGGAAGGGGGATCCTGGTGCTCCCGATCTTGGAAGCGCGGCGGCGGCGGAACAGAGGAGAGATCGCGAAAAGGAGTTTTGTCCTCGAGGGTTTTGGGACAAGAGGATATATAGGCGAAGGGGGGCAGCCAGAGGTGGACCAGGGGCCGCAGGCGCCCCCTGCCGCGGCCTAGGGGGAAGCCGCGCCAGGTGGCCGCCTGGGCCACCACTGGCTCCCCTCTGGCCCCACTTGGGCTCTTCCCGAAGCTTCCTGTACGCTGATTTTTCCTATATTTTCCCCGGAATTTTTCTGGCACTTTAAGTAATGGGAAAACCTGAAATACAAAAATAGAAGAAAACAGGAACTGGCACTGGGTGCACTGAGTTAATAGGTTAGTCCAAATATGGTCAAAAGTGTATGGAAGTGCATCAATATCATAGCAATATCACACAAAAGATGCATGGAGCAAGCAGAAATTATAGCTACGTTTTGGACGTATCAACATCCCCAAGCTTCATTCCTGCTCGTCCTCGAGTAGGTAAATGATAACAAGCATAATTTCTGTGGTGACATGCTACCAACCATATAAGAACTTTTTAGTAAAGCAATCAAGGCATGTAATTCAATTCAAGTCATAACAGGCAAGATTCTATATTAGCATTGAAACAAGCAACATAAGAACATAAAGGTGCAAGATCTCTTGCTGTCCGTGACTCGAATGTCTCCAAATGATATTTGCGTGCAAGAAAGGGGATAGGGATATATGAGAGAGTAAAAGATAGTTTTTATTGTTGAGAACTTAATCTACTAAAGTTTCACACTTGGTCTTCTTTGGAATCTTATCTGGACTCATCCCCAGACCACTAGCCAGGTACAAGTCAAAATGATCCACTCCCTTTCGATATTTTGAGCACTCATGCAATGGATGAGCTTAAGCAAGAAAGTTGACACTTAGGATGGCAAAGAGAGAAAAATGATGGGGGGGAAGACAAAAAAAGGTGTGAAAGGCTCACATCAATGAGGACAATCATAGGCGAGAGAAAGCCAAATAATAGATATGATGTGAGGAGTAGGGATTGCCATGGAACGAATGCACATATGAGCTAAGCTCTCCAATGGAACTAGTGGGGGTGCATCCAACTTGCTTGCTCAAGAAGACCTAGAGCTCATTTGAGGAGGCTCATCATTGGAATATACAAGCCGAGTTCTGTAGTGTGAAGGTCCCCACATAGCTATATGAGATGGAGTACGAGTGTGGATCTCTCAAAAGGAATAGTAGTGTGCCCCCTTCTCTCTTTTTATTTCTTGTTCTCTTTTTTAAATTTTTTTGTATTTTTTGGTGGCCTCAATGGCTCTTTCTATTTCTCTCATTTGTCCTCTTTGGGATCTTTTGATTTTTTCCTCTTTGGGATCTTTTGATTTTTTCCTCTTTGGGATCTTTTGATTTTTTCCTCTTTGGGATCTTGTCCTCACTTTAGGGGCAACACTCTATATATTACAAGAAGTACAGAAGATCTTTCACACTTTACAGAATACTCAACATAAAGAAAATGAAACTATCATGAAGTATGCAAATGTATGCCTCTGCCAGTGTAGCAGGATATGCAATGATACTAGCGCGTCATGTAGTAATGATTAGAGCAATGCCCAACTAGCATGCGGCTCATCGATCAAGAAAAAGCATGTATGACATGAAGATCAAGTCATGAGAAGGTGGATGTTGCATGGCAATGTATCTCAGAAAGGCTATGGAAATGCCTTGATAGGTAGGTATGGTGGCTGTTTTGAGGAAGGATATAATGAGGCTTATAATCACAGAGCGTATCGTGCCAAGGATTTGGATGCACCAGCGAAGTATGCACCAACTCTCTAGGTGAGAAAGGGCAATGCACGGTAGCGAAGAGGCTAGAAAAATATGGGTAGGTGGACGTGTCAACTTTCGAATACTCACATTAGTCTGAAGAACTCATGCAATTATTATCGGTAACTCTCAATCTAATTAGGAGGTTCACAAAGACACAAGTACACAGAGGAGGAGTGTATGGGGGTTTGGTTATCCTTGCGCATCCTCGACTCATGGTACGTGAGTGTACTCTAATATTCGATCCCTCCAAAGATTAGTGATCCATCTAGTAGCTAAAGTTCTCAACTAATTTTGTAGGTTTTTCGAAAATAAACCCGAATTGCCCAAAATACGACATCTATCACTAATAGGCTAAAGCTCTTGACACAAAAAGTTCAAACATTACTCATGGCAATACCTCAAAACTATTGCAAGTTACTACTACAATTGAATAGCAACCTCAATTACCTACTCCAAGTCAAGACACACAACTCAGTGCAACAGGAAAACTCTCTAAAAAAGATAAACATGAAAACTAAAGAGAGTTCCAGCAACAAACTAAACAAAAGCTCTTAAAAAGAAGAGATAAACATGAAAACTAAGAGCTAAAACATGACAACAGCTACAAAAAAGATAAAGAACACACATAACAAAGATAACCATGAAAATCCTATGTTGTGTTCTAGGGTGAAGTGGAGCGTGTTTCTCTCCCACATAAAGAAATCTGGTTCCTAACTTGTTATGACCAGCAAGAAAAGCTAAATAAAACTAAAAAGGAAATAAAGAGCAGGACGCTCCAAGCATAGCACATAACGCATGAAGTGATAAAAATATAGTGGAACGAAAGACGAACTGATAATTGTTGATGGAGAAGGGGATGCATGGGGGCATCCCAAAGCTTTGACGCTTGAGTCTCCTTGAATATTTATTGGGGATGCATGGGGGCATCCCCAAGCTTGAGAGTTTGACCCTCATGAATCTTCTTTTATCATCTTCCCTCGCACACCTGAAAATTCCCTTCACACATAACTCGTCATAATCTGATTAGCGAGGTTAGTACCCATAAAATAAAAAATTTCTCTACTGGAAATAAGGATATTCTTAAATATCTACTGTTTCTCAAGATCGCCAAAAAGTTTTTGCAAAGAAAAATCAAGCTTAAGGTTTGCAAAAGTTAGAGAGACAAAACGTGGCAGAATCTGTGAAAAACAGAACAGCAGGTAGTAAATAATTTTTTTGGGATACTTCTGCAACTCAAATAAAAAAACTCAGAACATACGAAAGTTCCGAGATTGTATAGAGCACGGTGTGTAAAAATTTCAGCTCAAAAAGATGAACTGGGATTTTTCTATGATTTTCCCGTCACGAGGACAGAATCTGTCTTATGGACAGCATGTCACAACTTTCACTTCCCTTGTCATATAAGGCTATAATTGGCACAAAGCTTGAAAAGTAAAGATACAATGATGTTGCTACAGTAGTAACAAACATCAAGACCACTAAAAACAGAAGAAAAACAAAAAGGAAAACCTAAATTCGTTGCGAGCTGCCTCCCGAAAGCGCTTCTTTAAATCCATTAGCTAGGCATGCTACAAAAAAATCAAGTCTTATCAAGAAAATAACTAGCTCATGTAACGGACTCAAAAGGTAACTTAATCTTCTTTCTAGGGAAGTGTTCGATACCTTTCTTGAGAGGGAATTGGAATTTAATAATCCCTTCTTTCATATCAATGACAGCACCCACGGTGCAAAGAAAAGGACGTCCCAAAATAATTGGACAAGAAGGTTCACATTCAATGTCCATCATAGTAAAATCAACGGGAACATAATTGTCATTGACAATGATAAGAACATCATAGATCTTTCCCAAAGGTTTTTTTACGGAAGAATCGACAAGACGAACACCAAAAGAACAAGGATCAAAAGGTTTCAATTCAAATATAGCTCCAACATCACATAAAGCATAGCAAGAGAAGTTATTCAACTTAATTTTAATCATAGGATCTCAACCATCTTCTAGCATTCTAGGTATGGAGGCTTCTACCCTAAGCTTCTCCTCCCTAGCTTTAATGAGAGAATTAGTGATATGCTCCGTGAAGGCAAGATTAAGTGTGCTAGTGTGGGGATCTCTAGACATCTTGTGAAGGAAACGAATAACTTCAGAAAGGATGCAATTATCAAAATCAATGTCACTACTATCAAGTAAATTGGTAGTGGTGTCCTTTAGGCTCACTTGTTTGGTAGCTTCTACAGTCATAGGAATTTCTTCTTTTACGGTTGAGGTCATAGCATCACCATTAATCTATACCTAATAATAAAAGGAAGTAACTTTCTTAATCTGTTTTAATTATTTTACATAAAAGCCCCTCCAATTTTAAGAAGCCAACCCGCAACCCGGGCCTTTAATAGAAAAAACGATTCATTAGTCTGATCCGGGCCTTTGCCTATCGCGCCCGCTGCTCTCTCTCTCTCTTTACGCTGCCATCTGGGCCTACGGGCAGCACATGTGTGCTATGGGCCGTTGCCGTGGCTACGACGTGAGGTGTGAACGTGACCTGAAGCTGCAAAACAACTATGGTTCGGCTACTAATTAATATAGTACCACATCGATTTTTAACATCAAGTTAAACCAATTTATATACGCATCCGTTGCAGAAATCAACAAGCCAAGCTATCGAGGCATCAAAGGGTAAACCATGTGTTCCGTTTACCAACGAGAAAATTCACCCGTGGCTGCACAAGAGTATAAAACGAAGGAAAATCAAAACTGGTTACCAACCAAGGAAAGAAAAATCTACTCTCTTGGGAGAAATGCATGATGAAAATTATGCTTGTGTGCTGAAAGGGAAACCTACATAAGAAAAGCAACCGTGGGATGCCTGTTTAAATTTAACGCTAATTAATTATGTACACAAGAAAGAGCCGGCAGCTTTGGAGATGATGGATGGCCTAACAAACATTGGGACGGTGCTAGGCGCCTGTCTAGCCCTTCGATCTCGGTTATTCAATGGTTCAAATTCTATGTACCACTTCACAATAAATAAATAAAATAACTCGTATCGATGCCGGTTGCAGTTTCGTGGTACACAGATGTAGCAAAAATTTATGTATTTTTCTTAAATTTTTGAACCGTTCCAGCAGAAAATCATGATAAAAAATGTTGCATACCATATTTGCCACTAATTAATGGTAGCAAAATTTATCACTGGTGGTGGCATTTTTTTTAATTATTGCAATAAAATTTGCAGTCCGTTATCGCTAATCATACTTTATCATTTTTTATTGTAGCAAAAATCGCTAATCATACTTTTTTTGTTGTCCGTTGCAGCAAAAAACGTATTAGTTATCAACGTCCACACTCTCTAAAATGGATGTATATAGCACTAAAATACATATAGATACATCCGTTTGAGCGACAAGTAATATAGATGAGCATAGTAATATTTATATGTCACGCTCTCAGATGAATATACTTAGGGATAAGTAATATAGATCAATGTAGTAATATTTTAATATTATAGTAGTATAGATAGTAGAATTTTAAAATCATAATTGTCAAATCTACAGTGTATCATTTGCAGTAAAAGTTAAAATCCAGTGGCGTGCCGAGGCCTGGCCTGACCGTCCGAAACTTGGGCCGGTTAGCCGGTTCTAATCATTTACCTAAAAATTAAGCCGGCCTAACTGGCAAATTTATCCAATGGAATTATCAATCTGATTTTTGATCAAAATTAAGATGGCCTAATATACCAATTGAATTGTATCACCTTGCTCCTTTACATGAAATTTTATCAAGTTTGTTACGTTTTAAAGTTGCTTAAAGAATTAATAGGAAGCCTCTAAAATCAATAAAAGAGAGGGAAATGTGTTAGTCCTGAACAAATAAAATAAGAAAACAAGATTTAGTGGGTCATGATTGGGTGACCTGAACGGCTGATGCACGCTGCATGTTGTCCTTAATAGGACAATTTTTTTTGCTTTAAAACCAAGCTGTATGCTAGATTGTTGGTTAAATAAATTGTGCAAATATTTTATTCTTACGTATTCTCTCCTTTTTTTCTCTCTTAATATCGATATGTGCTCGAATAATGGTGCCCTGTCCGCACCACGTAAAACCTCTGGTAAGATTGTTACGACACAACAAGGATGTTTCCCATCCTTCTTTGCTTTTATCAAGGATGATGCTTCTAAATCACTGCCTTTTAATCAAAATTATTTATCCGCATGCACATATGTATTATCTTTTGCTCTTTCAAATCTTTTTTCAAATCAACATTTTGTATCTTATGTATTTTCTTATTTTCTTTCTCTTGATCATCGATATGTTCCACGAGCATGCTCCACCATGTAAATCTTTCGATTTGATTGTTATTCATTGGCAATTAAACAAATGCTCTTCAAATTACATCGTGCATGTTAAAGATTGTCCTTTGTTATCCCACACTAGCGCCCATTAGGGCTGGATTAACGAGCTGCTCGGCTCGTTAAGCTCGTGCTCGTTAAGGCTCGGCTTACAAAGCAATATGGTGCCTAATGGAGGAGTTTCACTAGTACTCTACCACTTATGGATTTTGAGGAGGCAAGTACATTAAGTAAATGGGTTTAACTATCACAAATTGTTGACACATAAGCTAAAAATATGTATCGTGATGTACTAACGAGCTTAACGAACTGCTCATGAAACTCGTTAGCTTGCTCGTTAGGCTCGTTAAGCTTAACGAGCTAAAATCAATGATTGGCTCTGTTCATTAAGGAGCGAGCTACGAGCTTAACGAGTTGAGTTATCGAGTGCTCATTAAGCTCACGAGCTACGAGCTTTTGGTCCAGCCCTAGCGCCCATGGCATGTAAGTTTTAGGCCCGATTCGATGGATTTACAAATCCTTGGGTCACTATTACTTATGCCCTTGAAATATAGGTACAGAACCACACTGGTTATTTTTGTAGATCACTCACACTTTTCATAATTTTATATTTCTGAGAGAACAAGTCTATTTTATAGTGTGGCAAACGGACTCAAATAATGAAGGCTCGGTTCCTACCTAGAGTCGGCTAGAACATGCATCGAGCTCGACATGCCGAAGTTCCCGGCATGGACATTCCCAATGCATTTTCCTCCTGGGTGAGCGAAGAACGCCCCATCAACCATTTAGTCGTCGTTGTTATTCTTCCCCTCCAGGACATTGTCGTATGATTTCCCTCGCTAGAAGGTGCACACCAACATCGATGGATCCCCTCACGCCACATTGCTACCAAAATTACTCCTATAAGCATTGTTGTTGAAGTTGTTTCTAGAGATAAAGTTCACATCTACTTGATCTTGAGCAATCAAAGAATTTAGAGGAACATCATGAGGATCAATAGGAGATTGCTTGGTAAGTAGAGACATAATCAAGTCAACTTTTTCATTTAGGGAGGAGATCTCCTCGACAGAGTTTACCTTCCTACCTGTTGGAGCTCTTTCGGTGTGCCATTGGGAATAGTTGGTCATCATCTCATCGAGTAGTTTTCTCGCAGCACCAAGCGTTGTTGACATAAAGGTTCCTCCCGCGGCCGAATATAGCAAGTTCCGCAAGGTAAAGTTCAAGCCTGCCTAAAAAGTTTGGATAACCATCCAAGTAGTCAAACCATGCGTAGGGCAATTCTTAACAAGAGATTACATGCGTTCCCAAGCTTGGGCAACGTGCTCATTATCCAATTGCTTAAAATTCATAATATTACTCCTCAATTGGATAATCTTAGCTGGGGGGTAGTACTTCCCAATAAAAGCATCCTTGCACTTATCCCAAGAATCTATGTTATTCCTAGGCAAGGATTGAAACCAGATTTTAGCTCCTCCTCTCAAGGAGAAAGGAAAAATCTTAAGCTTAACGATATCACCATCTACTTCTTTGTACTTTTGCATATCACAGAGCTCAACAAAATTATTTAAGTGCAAAGCAGCATCATCTCCAGCACCGGAGAATTGATCTTTCATAACAAGGTTCAGCAAAGCAGGTTTAATATCATAAGAAGGTGCTGAAGTGGCAGGTGGAGCAATAGGAGTGCAGATAAAGTCACTGTTGTTATGACTAGTGAAGTCACACAACTTGGTGTTCTCAGAGGAACCCATAACAGCAGCAAGCAAGGTAACTATTTTTTTGATTTTTGATAAAGGACACTAAAGCAAAAACTGAAAGGTAAACTCACAAGACTAAAAATCAAAAGATAAAAGATAGTGTGCAACTCCCCTATCTTGAAGAGTGGAGTCCCCGGCAACGGCGCCAGAAATAAGCTTTGATGGCTTCTCGCCCCTCGTTGGTTACCCAAAGTGGAAGGTTGAGATGTAGACAGCAGCAAATTTCCCTCGGTGAAGATACCAAGATTTGTCTCCAGTAGGACTCCGACAACGACAGGAAGGTGACAACGGCGCCAGCAATTAGCCGGTTGACGTGGACCTGCACACACAACAGATAAATTTGCTCCCAACGAGTACAGAGAGGTTGTCAATCCCTCCGGCATTGTTGTTTACAAAGGATCAAACACACGGGATAATAATGATAGCAATAGCAACAGAAAAGGAAATAAAGCAGAAAATAAATAACGAGTGTAAACAGTGTTGAAAATATGGACCGGGATCCCATGATGTTCACTAGTGATGTCTCTCTCCCAAAAGACGATAAAATAGCCATGCGAGGTAAACAAATTACAGATGGGCAATTGACAGGATTATGTGCGCAAACCAATGCTAACTATGCTATAAAGAAAGGAAGAGGCTCAAAAGCATGGGCGGTACGCCGAGACAAGTAGGCCGAAATCCATCTGCTTCTACCTAATAATCATCCACCTTGAGATATCTATCCAGAACATCTCACTGGTATTAAGTTGCGAATCCCACCCAAAGTGTAAACTCAAAGCAACAGACAACTGCATTAAAGAACTTTGCGTAAAGTAAACAATCCTTGCACCCGCAAGTGCAAGCACCGTTGTTTTCTCCCTTGTGGAAACAACACATCCCCTAGACTCATGTTTCTGTCACTCAAGCTAGTCATCAGGGGGCACGAACCCACAATCATGCATAACGCTCCCTCTTGGAGTTACTACCTACTACTTGGCCAAAGCAATAAACAGCAACGGAGAACATGCAAGAATTACTCAAGAACATAAATATAAAAGAGGAGAATCAAATATATTACTCAAACACAATCTGAACATAGTCTCATAATCCATCAGATCCCAGCAAACTCAACATAGCAACAGCAGAAAGATTACATATGTGCCTCGATCATGTAGGGCAGCTCACGAGGTCTAAACCATTAAGAACAAAGATGGGAGGAGAACATCACATAGCTACTGATCATGGACCCATAGTCCAAGGTGGACTACTCACGGTTCATCCGGGAAGCATCCATGGTGGTGGAGAAGCTCCCGGTGGTGGTTTCTCCCTCCGGCAGGGTGCCGGGAAGAGGGCTCCTGGTGCTCCCGATCTTGGAAGCGCGGCGGCGGCGAAACAGAGGAGAGATCGCGAATAAGATTTATGTCCTCGAGGGTTTCAGGACGAGATGGCTATATAGGCGAAGGGGGCAGTTAGAGGTGGACCAGGGGCCCCAGGCGCCCCCCTGGCGCGGCCTAGGTGGTGGCCGTGCCAGGTGGCCGCCTGGGCCACCCCTGGCTCCCCTCTAGCCCCACTTGGGGATCTTTCCGAAGCTTCTTGTGCGCTGATTTTTCCTATATTTTTCCCGGAATTTTTCTGGCACTTTAAGTAATGGGAAAACCTGAAATACAAAACAGCAGAAAACAAGAACTGGCACTGGGGTGCACTGAGTTAATAGGTTAGTCCAAATATGATCGAAAGTGTATGGAAGTGCATCAATATCATAGCAATATCACACAAAAGATGCATGGAGCAAGAATAAATTATAGATACGTTTTGGACGTATCAGTTGCCGGAGTGACAAAAACCTGAACCCCAGTTCGCACACTTTTGCACAAGGGAGTTATGGATCCTCGATCGTAATGTTGTGGTTAGGCTTATGCCTTAATTACTACCTTGTATTTGCGGATGCTTGGAAGGTGCGTAATCATAAGAGTACACTTATCTTAGTCTAGAAGTGTACTAGCATTGATCCACCCACAGACACTTATCGACACAATACATACTACTTGGCGGAATATGGTGAAAGTAACTTGGCTACCTCTCCCGTGTGTCCTCAAGAACGCTTTAGCCTTTATAAGTTCAGTTTCTAGGCCTATCCTTTGCTCAAAAGGATCGGGCCACCTGTTACTCCTCAGTTACCCTGTTTACTTTTCTTGTCTTTTACCTTTCTGTTGCTTAAACCAAAAATACCTAAATATTTATCTTTTAGTGTGTGCAGAACTTTCCTTATCCAGGGTCACTTGTCAATACCTTCTGCTCCTCGTCGGGATTGACATCCTTATTTATAGAAAAGCTACAATTTATCCCCTAGACTTGTGGGTCATCAAGAATCGTTTATTGGTGCGGTTGACAAGGGAGGCATCCCAACTAAACCTATCAACTTCATCGCCATCAGCACGCACCCACTAAAGGGAAAACTTACAGAAGTAGAATGCTCGGAGATGAGAATTTGGCCTAGAGCTCCATCAGCAAAATGTCTAATGTTGGTGGCGAGTCCACCCAGTCGGTTCAGTAGATGGGCCGGGATTTGGTCCTCGGACCCAGGAGGCGGCGGAGTGGCAGAATCAGTAGGAGGTCAGACCGATGAGACATCAAGGGCACCAGTATACGCTTGGCGGAACCAGTCAGCTCACGAAAGCTGGCGGCCCGTGGTTGGCGGCTGGCGCACAATGGCACTGGAGGATGGAAGTGTGGCAACGCTAGCTCCAATAGGGACGTAAGTAGCAAGCGGAAAACTAACCTGAGGATCAGCGGGTGGAGAAGCAGTCGGGTCGATGGGGCAGCAGCAGCGCTCTTCGAGCCGACTGCAGGAGCTGGATTCACAGGAATAGTGGCCTGGGCTTAAGAAGCCTCGGGCTGAGCAGCATCAGCAGCAGGTCGATCTGGCATCGACACATCGAGGTGCGCTACACCAGATGGGTACATGAGGATCGGAGTAGGAGAAGCAGCAGTTTTTGCAGGAGTGGACGACTGCGCGCCAGCAGTCGAATCGATAGTAGTCGTAGAGGTCGGAGGAGGAGCAGTCGGTTGCGCCTGCTTGGTCGCAGCGGCAGCTTTCTGTTTCTTGATCCGTTCGGCCTTGGAGGTGTCTGCGGCAGCTCTCTGGCGTGAAGGTGCAAGAGGAATGTTGGAAGTAGCGGAGGCCGCGGGGGTCGCACTCGGAGGAACTTCAGATATAGTGGGGGGGCAGTCGGAGTCACCCCAGGCACCACGGAGGCAACAGATCGGGTATCCCTGCAAAGCAAAGAGCAAGTTGAAAAAAGTAATCGTACGAGATTGGAAAGAACAAAAAATGCAAAGGAACATACCCAGGAGCTCGGGGTAGCTGGGCAGAAAACTTTGACATGGAAAAGCTCGGACGAGCAATATTCACAGGTGTGGGAGAGAGCACAGGGCCACCTGGCTTGGGGGCAGTCGGACCTGGAGCAGGCCGCCGCGCGCCGTATTTGCCCTTTTTCTTGGCAACCTTGTAGGTACCAGGGGCGTCGTCGGTTCGGGGGCGTTTTCCTTCGACCCAGGAGAACGCCTAGAGCCGGCAGACGAACATTCCAGTGACTTCTTGTAGTCACTGCACACAGTGATTGGACCATTCGGCCCTGGGAGCTTCATCTTTAGGTAGGTCTGCATTATGTTGAACATGAACTTGGCTATCGCAGGCGATCCGAGCAGGAGATGGTATGGGCTGCTCAGATCGTCCACCTCAAATCAGATCGGCTCTCGGCGGAAATTTTCCTCCGAACCAAACACTACCTCCAGCTGAATGAGGCCTAATGGAGTACATGAAAGGCCGGGCACTATCCCATGAAAGATGGTCCTGCTGGGTTCCAACTCGCTCTCACTGATGCCGAGCTTGATCATTGTGTCTCGGCATAGAATGTTGATGGAGCTGCCTCCATCAATGAGATTCCTGGTGAACTTGCATGAGTAAAAAGGTGCTACCACAATTGCATCCACCACGAGCTCATAACTGCCCGGGTTGGGCATTACGCTTGGGTGGTCTCCCGGGCCCCATGCTATGACGTTGTCCAACCAATTCATCCTCTGATAAATTGTTGGCATGGTGGCATTGACTACCTACTCTCGGGCTCTCCGACTGCCCTTGTCATCTGACTCGCTGGTGAAGATCATGTATGTCGCGTCATGACACGAGAACTGTGGCCGAGCATTTGCTGGAGGTGGACCTGGGGGTGGCGGTGGTGGTGGGGGAAGGTTTCCTTCACCCTCCTTTTGCCAGACGATCGACCCAGATGCACTGCCGAGCGGTGTGAGATTCGGGCTTGCCAACTCCACTATGAATTTTGCAGGGCTGGTTCATCATGTCCTCAAAGGTGTATGGGGGCCTGATCTGACCCTGCGGCCTTTCTGCAGGTTTCTGCCTCCGACTGCCCCCCGCAGCTCCTTGTTCTTCTTGCTTCTGGACTACTGCCACCTGCCGATTGTCATATTGGGCATCCGGCTGCTCATCCTTCCTCTTGTTGAAGCCTCTGTTGTTGTTATTGTTATTGTTATTGTTGAAGTTACTGGGGTTGTTTTTGAAATTGGGGGTGTTGTTGTTGCCAAAGTTGTTGTTCCACTGGATCTCACGCCTCTCGCGCCGATTGGGACCATTCGGCCCATTTGCTTGTGCCGACTGCTGCTGCTGCCCTGAGGATTGCCCTTGGATGAAACCACTGGGACTCAACTTGATCGGGCGCATTGCAGCATCATATGCGGCAAACGAATTGGCTATTCTCATCAGATCGGCCAAAGATGGTATCTCCTTGCGCAGGAGCTTGTGCTTCGACAAAGACCCGTCCAAGCAGCCGTCAGTGAAATACTGGATGGCATAGATTTCATGAACTCCCTCGCAAGTAATGCTGACCTTGATCCACCGCTGAAGGTAATCGCAGAGGGGCTCGTCCTCTCCTTGTACACAGAGTGCTAGGTGCCGAGGCAGACCTGGGCACTCATACGTGCCGGTGAAGTTGCGAACAAACGCATCCTCAAAATCCTTCCAAAAATTGATGTTATTTTTGGGCAAACTGCTCAACCAGGACCGAGCTGAAGCTTGAAGCATGAGCGGTGCATAGCGTACAGCTACACGCCGACCACCTCCTGCGATGCCGACTGCAGTCATATAATCGACCAGCCAATCCTCTGGCTTGACTGATCCATTGTACTTGGGGGTGTCCCTGGGCAATGTGAAACCTTTGGGGAACTGCTCTTGCCGAATGCGCGAGCCAAAGCATGCTGGACCCGCTGGTACATCGTCTTCTGGTTGCTTATCCTGCTGCAACTGCTCGATTCGGTGCCTTGCATCATTGTCCGCGATTGCTCGGGGACCTACATGCTGACTCATTGTTGGCCAGACTGACGCCGTCGGTTGCTCATTGTGCCTGCTGTTGACTGCTGGCTCATCCCTCCGACTGCATCCCGCAGCCCCTTGATTCCTCCGACTGCGGTGCAAACTACCAGGCGATGAAGATGCCTGCCTCTGTTGCCGAGGTGGAGCATTTGGCTGGTTTGACCCTGCAGTTGCCCGAACTGATTTTGACGCCACTGGCCCTTGCTGCTCGATGGCCTCCTTCTGTTGCTGGTTTGTTGTTGTTATGAGGTCACACATTCGGCGCATCCTCTCCAGAAGCTCTTCTCCCTCCAAGTGCTCCAGCTCGGTGGCGATCTGCTCGGCAGCTCTCATGTTCTTCACAGGAGAACTGTATGAGATTTGTGGAGCGGCGATGGTGGATACTGCTGGTTGCTGGGCCCTGATACCCCACAGGCGTAAGGGATCGAGATAGTCTTCGCGGGTAAGTTAACCCAATTTATTGATTCGACACACGGGGAGCCAAAGAGTATTTATAAGCTTTAACAGTTGAGTTTTCAATTCAACCACAGCTGAAATATACTTGCTTGCAACGATAGATAAGTAGTAACGATAATATGATAGTGATGGTAGCAACAGCAAAAGTAACAACAAAAGTAATAACTAATGACCAGCAGGATTGAAAACACTGTAGGCTAGGGAGATGGATGATTGGGCGATGCATGGATGAGAGTAAACATATAATAGATTCTAACACCGGCCAAGGCACACAGAAAAGCAATGACCATCTAGGAAAATATCAAACAATAGGCATGTATCCCGTAGGTAGTTGTGCGTTCTTGCAATAAGAACTTGCACAACATCTTTTGTCCTACCATCCCGCTACGAACGGGGCCAAAAGGAACTTATGGAGATTAAGGTGCTCCTGTCAAAGAGCACCGGAACAAAGCAATAAACTCAATGGATACATGGAATCCTCAAATTATGGACCGTCCCCTTTGGTGTCCCAAGCTGTCACCTTTGGGATCGCCGGTTCCGGACCATAATAGGTGCATACAACTCATAGATAGGATCTAGAACACAAATATATTCATGAAAACACATAGGGTTCAGATCTGAAAACATGGCACTCGGGCCCAAAGTGACAAGCATTAAGAACAACGAATTGTAGAAAAGATGATAAACACCAAAGTAGATGATAGGCAACATGCCCCCAACAATCTGACGAACTATTACATGATTAAACTCATCCAATCCCTACCATCCTCTTTGCCTACAGCAGGGAATTACTCACACATATGAAGAGAAGTCATGGAGGATGGATGGAGTGGCGATGGTGATGACGATGGCGACAATCTCCCCTCTCCGGAGGCCAAATCAGCCTCCAGATTAGCCCTCCCAAAGAAGAACAGAGGGTGGTGGCGACTCCGCGACGGAAACTGGGAAAACGACTTCTGTTCTGGGGTTTTCTCGTCACGGGGATAAATAGGAGCCTCGGTAGGGCACCATAGGAGGGGGGAGCAGCCCAGGCGGCCAGAGGGCGCGGCCCCACCCCTGGCCGCGCCAGGGGGGCGCCTGGGGCCCCCAGGGCTCCCCTCTGGTCCCACTTCTGGCATCTGGCTCCTTCGGGTGCGTGGATTTTCTGGTATTTTTCTGGGAATTTTCTGGAACGTCTAAAAATCCATTTTCCTACGCATAAATAAACCATACAGGCAGCTCTGCTGAAAACAGCGTTAGTCCGGGTTAGTTTCGTCCAAATCATGCAAGAATGAGGGCAAAACAATAGCAAAAGTGTTTGTAAAAGTAGATACGTTTGAGACGTATCAACTCCCCCAAGCTTAGCATATTGCTTGTCCTCAAGAAATTCAGTTCAACGAACTGGACGCGACAAAGAAAACTTTGACAAACTCTTTTGCTTCAATAGATGTATATAAGCAAGTACTACGAAAAGAGTTTAGCAAGTATTCAAACAATGCTACAAGGACAATGCACGAAGCAATTCTTCTTTCATGTGACCAGTCACAAATAACTAAAAGTAAATAATGAGCTACTGAAAATCAAAACAGGATCACAATGCACATAGCTTGAACATACTTGAGTGGCATTTCGCTAGCCTCCATGAGTGAAGCAAAACATAAATGCAGAAACTCATCCGGAGTTTTAAAGGTGACTAGAACTCAGTATTTCAGACTACAAATAACACAAGCATGCAGAAGACAATGTAATACTTTGGGACAATGCATGTTACACTAAGAATGTCAATTATGCTCTCATAGTTGGTGCTTTGAAGAAAGAAGGGGAGACTCTCGAACCGTGGCTTTTGATGGCAAGGTTGAAACCCGTGAAAGGAAGCAAAGACTAAACATGTGCCAGAGCTCTTGGTTTTGAAAACAGAGATAAAATATTTTTGAGAGTTGCAACTTTCCAGTCAACGGTGGACGGTAAAGGTCTCTCAATATCTCCCATGCCAACCATATATAATGCCTTTTGCTTACACATATTCCCTTATCCATAAGTCTTCGATGGTCTATGGAACCTTTTATTTTGCCTCAAGGATGGAAGGAGGGTATCGTTCCACCTATCATAAGCAGCATTTGGTCCATTTCACTACATCATCAAGTATGGGGGAGGTGTAACTCTTATATTATTATTTTTCTTTTTCTGCTTTGACTAGTTAAAACTTCCGTCAAAATATTTTTGGCATGAAAGATATTAATTTCCCTTTCGCATACCATGAGCTTGTACGGTTACAAAAAAGGGAAACTTTTGAATAAATTTAGAGATGGCACAAGAAATTCTAAGTTAGGAGTGGCCGGTAAATACCACATATAGGTAGGTATGGTGGACTCAAATGGAACAACTGGGTTTGAAAAGGAATTTGGAAGCACAAGCAGAATTCCGCTTAGTGCGAGCGAAGGCTAGCAAAAGACTGGGAAGCGACCAACTAGAGAGCAATAACTGTCATAATCATGCAGAGCGACAAAGCAACATTGAATCGGGCATGAAAGAGATATAACTATTCTGAAAGAAAAAGATCATCAAGGCAAAGGTAGACTTTTTAGTCATAAGCATGTGTGAACATGTGCCAAGTCAATCCAAAAATTTTCCGAAGGGAAATACCACTCCAGTATGCCAAACCATGAACAATGCAATGCATGTAAATCATTTCAACAACACATTATGTACTCTAGCTATTTGAGACTGGCCACAAGGAAAGCATGAACACTGGGAAAGCATTGTAAACACAGCACTAAGTCGCTACAAGCTGGTCTCTAGATCATAAGTACAGGCATATGTACAAAAGTAGAAACAAGAAGAGTTCATACCGGTTTTCCTTGTTGCTTCCCTTTCGTCGATCTTCGTCATTACTGCCTTGTCACTTGCACGATCGAACGTAGGAAATATAATCAAATGCCATCACGGACTCGAGCTGAACTCTGAAAACAAAGAAAACTAAGAGAGAAAGGAAATCTTGTTGTGTTTTTCAAAGGTTAAAAGAAAACAAAAGAAAAGAGAAAATCTTTTTGTTGCTTTTGCAAATAAAGAAAGAAAGAAGAAACAGGCAAAAGCTTCGAAAAGATCAAAGCGAATAAAATGGAACGGGTAATACAATGGAAAAGTGAGAAGGGCACATACTCCCCCAAGCTTAGGCTTTTGGACTAAGTTGGTAGTAGCTAATGTCCCCAGGAGCCTCCTGCTCCAGGGTAGTATGGGTGAGTCCAAGGGTCGTATGAGGCTTCCGGTGCGTACACCGAAGTCCCCGGATCCTCCCACGAAGAAGGATCCGCGCTCCAAGCAGAGGAAGAACCTTCACCAAACTGGGTGACGGTCTCTCCCTGGAAAGGTGGGAACTCACCATGCTCCTCCTCGTCGGGCACAACCCCCTCCATGGGGTTATGAAACTGACGCTGGATCACGAACTCATCGAACTGGGTAGCATCAAAGGACCATCCGTTCCTGCGAGAAAAATCAAACAAAAGAGGTGCAGGTAGACGGATCTTGCGTTCCGTGGTGGTTCTGAAACGCAAGATATAATCAAGGTTACCAAACTCGGAAGTCATGGTAACAAACTTATGCCTTTTCATAGCAGCAAGATCAAAACTTAAATAAGTAAAAGGCTTATCATCGGGGTGTGGGGTGTCATTAAGAGACTCTAGGATAAGTGAGGCGTAAACGCCACCAAATAAGTCTCCCTTGTTACCGTTCATAGCAAGGTGTCGAGCAATTAAGGCATCCACATTATAATCAAACCTCCCCGAAAGGGCGGTTGCCAGGATAGCAATATTCGGCGCAGATATGTTCCTCGTGTTGTCACGAGCTAACACCCCTCTAGCAATATAATATGCAAAATACCTGAGGTGTGGAAATAAGATGCTGGAGATATTTGACCGATGAATATCCCTCGTATCCATGCTACAGAGCGAGTTGAAGACGGTTCTCAGCTCGGAGGGCTGAGAGCTCATCTTCGCAGTCTGTCCCACGTTCGGCACACCTATTATTTCACAAAAACCTTTCCAAAGGCATGGTCAAAAGATCCTTGTAAATTTTAAACTCAACAGAACCAGCATCAAGGTTATATCTAAAACTGTTAATGAAACAGGAGGTGAGTTTTTGATACTGGGTAACACGGCACGTTGCGAGCCGCGTCAAACCTGCATTAGCACAAAGATTATAAAACTCCTCCCTGATTCCTGCGGCTTCAAGGAATTCATCGCACGGGAAAGTCATTGCACGTGCTTGATTTGTGTCCTCCAACAACTCTAAGGGCACATGATCTTCGTTGTAGCTCACCCTAGCAGTCGAGGGTGAAGCTGAAGCTCTCGTAACTCGATCGGAGCGCTCGGGCCTTTTCTTTCCAAGCCACCCCTTTTCTCTTCCTAGCAAACTCATTTCAGGGAGTATTTGCCCAAAATCTCAGCTCAAATGATGGATCGTAGAGAGACATCGAAATTATGGACGGAGAACAGCAAGAACACAAGAACAAAGTGCAGAACTCGTGTTTTTGGAGAGAGAGGAAGGAGGAGGAAGAAGACTTACCTGGCTGGCTGCCCTGTGGGCCCCAGGCTCCCTGTGGGCGCGGCCAGGGGGCAAGCCGCGCCAGCTGGCCGCCTGGGCCACTGGTGGCCCCCCTGGTCATCCCCAGGTGCCTCTGGGTCACTCCCGGCATGAAAATTTTTATTTTAAGTTTTCTGGAATTTTTCTGAAAACTTCACTGTTGAAAATTTCTTGGAGTTCAAAAAGCTGCAAAACTTTCTGAAAACTTAAAGCGGTGATTAGTATTGTGAAGCTTCAAAAACATATAAACTTGGTACAGCAAAGAGAATGAAAGCTAAAGCAAATGAAAACATAACAAGCTTTAACTTTTGCCTATATAAAACAAGCTCACTAGCAAGGTTGATCAAGTCTTACCAACAAACCAGCGATATATAGAACAAAAAGTCTCCCCTCTTATGAAGTGATCATTGCACCTTCACTTTAATGGACATTGTCCCCACCATAATGGTTTTGTATTTGTGGTGCACATGTAGTGGACAGTCTCATTCTCCAATCTTCACGGTCTCGATATTCTCTATAGAGTTAAGGCCATGCCTCTTGTCGATCTTCTTTGGAAAATACACCGTGTGCTCTTTATCATCAACGTTGAAATTGACCTTTCCTTTATTGCAATCAATGATAGCACCTGCGGTGTTAAGAAAAGGCCTACCAAGAATAATGGACATGCTCCCATCCTCGGGCATGTCAAGCACAACAAAATCTGTAAGGATCAAACAGTTAGCAACTTCAACGGGTACATCCTCACAAATACCTATTGGGACAGCTGTTGATTTGTCAGGCATCTGAAGGGAGATATCTGTAGGGATTATTTTCTATAAACAAAGCCTTTTGTAAAGAGAGAAGGGCATAACACTCACTCCTGCCCCAAGATCACATAAAGCAGTTCTGACGTAATTATTCTTTATGGAGCAAGGAATGGTGGGTATACCTGGATCGCCGAGCTTCTTAGGAATCTTGCCACTGAAAGAGTAATTAGCAAGCATAGTAGATATTGCCTCATTAGGAACTTTTCTTTTATTTGTGACAATATCTTTCATATATTTCGAATAAGGAGGTAACTTAATAGCATCAGTCAAAGGAATTTGAAGAAAAAGAGGTTTCATCCATTCACAAAATTTATTATAATGCTCTTCTTCTTTAGATTTCAGGGACTTACTTGGAAAGGGCATGGGTTTCTGTATCCATGGTTCTCTTTCCTTCCCATGTCTTCTTGCGATGAAGTCTTCTTTAGAGTACCTCTTGTGTTTATCGGGTCTTCTTCTTCTCTTACCTTGGGAGAATCATCCTTCTCCGTGTCCTTTTCTTCAGGCTCGGCACCGTCTTCTGTTTCAGCATCGGAGGTAGATATGCTGTTAGGATCAACAGCTGGCTTTTCACTTGTAATAGGATCATCGGGATTGTCAGCCTCCTTGTGTTTCTTTTTCTTCTTTTTCTTGCTCGGAGAGCTAACAATCTCATCTTCTTCTTGTACTTGAGAATCTTGCTCGATCCTCTTTGGATGCCCTCAGGATAGAGTGGGTCCTGGGTGTGTGTTCCACCCCTAGTTTTGATTCCATAAGCTTGTATGTCTTGTTTGGCATTATTAGCAAGCAAATCTTTTTGCACATTAGAAATTTGTTCAAGCTGAGTTTGAACCATATGAAGATGCTTAACAAGACATTTAACATCATTAACTGTTCTTTCTAGAACATCACACAAACTTTTGATAGCAAGAGAATTATCATGCAACTGACTTTGTAACTTCCTATTAAAATGGTCTTGCTTAACAATAAAATTATCAAGCTCATCTAAACATTGGTCAGGAGGCTTACCTTTAGGGATGTCACTTTCAGTAAAGTCTAATAGAGAGTGTACTTCTAACAAGGGAGGGTGAGTAGTAGGCTCACACAACTTCTCAATAGGCGGTAAATTCTTCACGTCTTCGACTTTAATACCTTTCTCCTTTATAGACTTCTTTGCTTCTTGCATATCTTCGGGGTTCAGAACAAGCATGCCCCTTTTCTTCGGTGGTAGAAGTGGTTCAGGAACGGACCAGTCTTCATAGTTCTTGGCAATTTTGCACATTAATTCTTCTGCATCGTCCGGCGTTCTTTCCCTAAAAACACAACTAGCACAACTATCCAGATAGGATCTAGATTCATTGGTTAAACGAGCGTAAAACATATCAAGCAGTTCATTCTTGGGGATTCCATGTCCCGGCATAACCTTAAGTAAATCACAAAACCTCCCCCAAGCTTTAGGGAGTTGCTCATCCTGCAATTGTTTAAAGTTATAGATTCTTTGCAAAGCAGCATGTTGCAGATGAGCTGGGAAATATTTATCAACAAAGAATTTGACTAAGTCCTAAGGACTTTTAATGGAACCATAAGGTAGTGCATCGTACCAAGATTTAGCGTCTTCCTTCAAAGAAAAAGGAAAAAGCTTGGCCACATAGAAGTTTCGTATCTTCTCATCAGTAGTGAATAGGTTGCTTAACTCAGCGAGTTTGGTCAAGTGTGCTATAGCATCATCATTTTCTCTGCCATAAAATGGATCAGCCTCAACTGTAGATATAAGTGAAAGATCAACAGAGAAATCATAATCAGGATCAGTGATGCATATAGGAGATGTGGCAAATTGAGGATCAGGAATAACTTTGTTCTTCATGGCGTGCCTTTTGAGAAACTCTTTAACAGCACCAGGGTCAGAGTCGACACACTCTCTGAGTTCCCTGCAAAAATCATCATCAAGAGTAACATAATCGTCATCAAGGATTTTCTCCCTGAGTTCATCTAAACTCGGGTAACCAAAGGTTTTGCAGGTAGGAATATAGGTAGTAGGGGTCTCGGTCTTGGATTTTGCTGCAGCCTTAGCAGTCTGAGTTTCAATATAGTGACCAAGAAAAGTAGCATCATCAAGAGTAGTGGAAGCATCATCAAAAGTATCGGACATAGTGACAGACTCAATAGAGGCATCATGTAGTGGTGGTGAACTAAACTTACTCATAACAGAAGGTGAATCAAGTGTAGCACTGGTGTTCAGAACGGTACCTTTTCTTGTACGGAATGGTAAGATCGGAACCTTGGGGTCTCCTTTCTTACCCATAGCGGATGATATGCAGCAGGAAGGATACTTCAAGTAGACTTGTAAATATTGCTATGCTCCCCGGCAACGGCGCCAGAAAACGTTGCTTGATGCCCCACAGGCGTAAGGGATCGGGATAGTCTTCGCGGGTAAGTTAACCCAATTTATTGATTCGACACACGGGGAGCCAAAGAGTATTTATAAGCTTTAACAGTTGAGTTGTCAATTCAACCGCACCTGAAATATACTTGCTTGCAACGATAGATAAGTAGTAACTATAATATGATAGGGATGGTAGCAACAGCAAAAGTAACAACAAAAGTAATAACTAATGACCAGCAGGATTGAAAACACTGTAGGCTAGGGAGATGGATGGTTGGGCGCTGCATGGATGAGAGTAAACATATAATAGATTCTAACACGGGGCAAGGCACACAGAAAAGCAATGACCATCTAGGCAAATATCAAACAATAGACATGTATCCCGTAGGTAGTTGTGTGTGCTTGGAATAAGAACTTGCACAACATCTTTTGTCCTACCATCCCGCTACGAACGGGGCCAAAAGGAACTTATGGAGATTAAGGTGCTCCTGTCAAAGAGCCCCGGAAAAAAGCAATAAACTCAATGGATACATGGAATCCTCAAATTATGGACCGTCCCCTTTGGTGTCCCAAGCTGTCACCTTTGGGATCGCCGGTTCCGGACCATAATAGGTGCATACAACTCATAGATAGGATTTAGAACACAAATATATTCATGAAAACACATAGGGTTCAGATCTGAAAACATGGCACTCGAGCCCAAAGTGACAAGCATTAAGAACAACGAATTGTAGCAAAGATGATAAACACCAAATTAGATGATAGGCAACATGCCCCCAACAATCTGACGAACTATTACATGATTAAACTCATCCAATCCCTACCATCCCCTTTGCCTACAACAGGGAATTACTCACACATATGAAGAGAAGTCATGGAGGATGGATGGAGTGGCGATGGTGATGACGATGGCGGCGATCTCCCCTCTCCGGAGGCCAAATCAGCCTCCAGATTAGCCCTCCCGAAGAAGAACAGAGGGTGGCGGCGGCTCCGCGACGGAAACTGGGAAAACGACTTCTGTTCTGGGGTTTTCTCGTCACGGGGATAAATAGGAGCCTCGGTAGGGCACCAGCCTCGGTAGGGCTCCCCTCTGGTCCCACTTCTGGCATCTGGCTCCTTCGGGTGCGTGGATTTTCTGGTATTTTTCTGGGAATTTTCTGGAACGTCTAAAAATCTATTTTCCTGCGCGCAAATAAACCATACAGGCAGCTCTGCTGAAAACAGCGTTAGTCCGGGTTAGTTTCGTCCAAATCATGCAAGAATGAGGGAAAAACAATAGCAAAAGTGTTTGGAAAAGTAGATACGTTTGAGACGTAAGCTCTCTGCCGACCTCTCGGCCTGCTGCTCGAAGCTCATCAATTACTGGGGGTGGGATAACGCGCTGCTTGATTCCATGCGCTGCATTGTACTCTCAAAGTGTAGCTTCCATACGGCGCTTTTCAGCGTCGATCCGATATGATTGCTCCTTCAGATCCTGACACACCTTCTCCAGCTCGGCATGAGCCACAACTGCATCGACATGAAGATCCACAGGAGTGCAGAGCACGTCCAGTGGGTTGCTTGGGCCTGCTGGTGCTGTGGTTGCTGCCCTCGCGGCTCGGGTCGCTAAAGTAGAGCTGTTGCGACTAGATGATCCCGCCATCATAACCTCCGCACGGATGTGCGCAGTCGTGCCCTCTGTTCCCACAGCATCCGGCCCGCCTGGCAACGGATCTGTGAGCTCAGAAAACACCCGTACCTCCCTGGGAAAAACATCAGGAAGTGCCGCAACAAAAATGCGATGTATGCCGAAAGGAATGATGACGCCGCGCGGCAGAGGCATTCCTGCCCCAAACCGCGAGGCGTTGTCGATGACGTAGTCCCATGCTCCGCTCCTCATGACCAGGACGGAGGCTAAGCGCACGCGCGATGCAGATGATGGTCCCGTCCGGATCAGAACTCCAGTCGACGCCTCGGCCTGCCCCACGGTGGGCGCCAATTGTCGTCGATATGTAACGGCAGATACACAGTAACATTGTGCTTGGAAGGGACTTCCTCCGAGCTATGAAAGGCTTCATTGATATTGGTAATGGGCACATATGCTTACACACTCAATTTCTTCCTGCTTTTACTTTCTAGTTATAGCTATCACTATCTTTTATCTGTTGCTTTTTAACCTTTGTAAACAGCAAGGCCGGAGAGATTGACAACCTCTTTGTACTCGTTGGGAGCAAAGTTATTTGTATATGTGTCCTGATCCAGGTTAAGCAGTGATTCTATTCAGACGGTGTATCACTTTCCGAACCACCTACTTGTGGTCGTTGGAGTCCTACGGGAGACAAACCTTGGTATCTTTACTGAGGAAAATTACGCGACGCCACATCTCAACCTTCCGCTTGGGGTAACCAACGAGGAGTTAGCATCAAGTAAATTTCTGGCGCCGTTGTCGGGGACTCCAATCTTCAAGTAGGGGAGTTGCACACTATCTTTTACCTTTGCTTTTTAGTCTTGTTAGTTTACCTTTCGGTTTTTATCTTAGTGTCCTTTATCAAAAACCACAAAAAAAAATTTACCTTGCTAGTAGTTGTCATCATGTCTGTTCCTTTTGCCTTTGTTGAGACAGAAGTTCTCACCTTTAAACGAAAAGGTGGTGAAAGTTTAAAAGATGCTTGGTATAGAATTAATGTTTCTTAGAAAAAAGACACCAAGAAGCAATCCACTACTATCCTTCTTAGAAACTTTTATGTTGGAATTACTCCTTGGAATAGGTTCGTTCTAGATACTTCTATCAATGGGAATTTCCTAGAAGTCCCAATATGGGAGTCTCTTAATGTTATTTAAAATCTTGTTGGAAATCTCCCTGTTGCTAGCATTCAAGAAGATATCACTCTAGTTCACATTATGAAAAAACTTGAAAAGATAGAGTAGGATCGTAAGATTCAAGGGAATTTGAATAGACTTGATAGCTCCATGCATAAAACTATCAAAACTTTGGAGACCATCAAATTCCATGATTTGGATCTTTCTAGGATAGATATGATTGAGGAAAAATCATTGACACTTTAGGAACTACTCTCTCCTCAATTAAACCAAAAAAGGTAGAAACTCCGTCAAGAAAGGAACCTAAGTTCAATTATGTCCCTAAGGTTCCCCGGCCTAAAAATAATCCACTCATTGCCAAGGGAGTTGAAACCGTGAAAACTTTGGAAGAAATACCTCTCTTAGATAAATTTATAAATGAAACTCCAATTGATTTTCCGCCTTTTGGTTTTATCCCTAGAAGTATCTTTTTTAGGGAACCCTAGAAGTATCTTCATTAGGCCTTTATTTGAAAGACCTCTTAAAACTAGTTGTACAATTGAAGAGCTTTTTGATGATCTTGATGATGGCTCGATTGATACAACGTGATTCTTCTTTTTTCTTCTTTCCTAGGTTAAAGGCGTAAAAGAAAGCGCTTGTTGGGAGGCAACCCAAGATGTTTTTACTTCTGTTTTTAGCGGTCTTGATGATTGTTACTACTGTAGCAACATTATTGTATCTTTATTTTCAAGCTTTGTGCCAAGTTTAGCCTCCGATTGCAAGAAAGTTCAAAAGTTGTAAAATACTGTCCACAAAACAGATTCTATCCTTGGACGGAACAATTCGCCTAAAATCACCAGATCATCTTTTTTATCTGAATTTTTTGACAGCGTGCTCTATACAATTGTCTTTCGAGCGTATGTTCTGAGTTTTTTGATTTGAGTTGTAGAAGTACCCCGAAAAAATTATTTACTACCTGCTGGTCTGTTTTTTCATAGATTCTGTCATGTTTTGCCTTTCCTCACTTTCAAGTCTTGCACTAGCTTTTTCTTTGCAAAAACTTTTCGGCAATCCTTGAGAAATAGTAGACCTTCAAGAAAATCTTTATTTCCAGTAGAGGAAAATTATTTTATTAAGGGTACTAACCTCTCTAATCAGCTTATGATGAGTTATGTATGAAGGGAGTTTTCAAGTGTGCGAGGGAAGATGATGAAAGAAGATCCGGGAGTGTCAAACGCTCAAGCTTGGGGATGCCCCCATGCATTCCCAATAAATATTCAAGGAGACTCAAGCGGCTAAGATTGGGGATGCCCCCGTGCATCCCTGATACTCTATCCACGTAGGTTACCCCAAGTGGAAGGTTGAGATATAGTGTAGCGGCAAGTTTCCTTTGGTGAAGATACCAAGGTTGAGAGTGTCGACCAGTAGGACTCCGATAATGATAAGTAGGTGGTGAAGTGAACGATGGCGCCGTTCACAACTCAAGGTTGTTTACTTCACCTGGACCTGCACACGACACAAAAAACTTTGCTTCCCAACGAGTACATAGAGGTTGTCAATCTCTTGGGACTTGTCGTTCACAAAGGATCAACGCAACAGATAAAAGATGATAATGATAGCAACTAGAAAGTAAAAGCAGGAAAATAAAAGAGCATGTAAATAGTGATGAGAATATGGACCATGGCCCCGTGATGTTCACTAGTGATGTCTCTCTTCCAAAAGGCGATAAGACTGCTATGCGAGGTAAACAAATCACAGCTGGGCAATTGACATAATAAAAACGCACCACAATGCTAACTATGCTACAAAGAAAGGACGAGGCTCAAAAGCAGGGGCGGTACGCCAAAATAAGTAGACCGAAATCCAACTACATTTACTACTAATCATCCACCTTGAGATATCTATCTAGAACATCTCGCTGGTATTAAGTTGCGAGCTCCACCCAAAGTGTAAACCCAAAGCAACATACAACTGCATTAAAAATCCCTTTGCGTAAAGTAAACAATCCTTGCAACCGCGGTTACAAGCACTGTTGTTGTCCCCCTTGTGGCAACAACACATCCCCTAGACTCATGTTTCTGTCACTCAAGTGTGTCATCAGGGGGCATGAACCCACAATCGAGCATAACGTTCCCTCTTGGAGTCACTACCTACTACTTGGCCAAATCAATAAACAGCAACGGAGAACATGCAAGAATTACTTAGGAACAAAAATATAAAAGATAAGAACCAAATATATTAATCAATCACAAACTGAACATAGTCTCATAATCCATCAGATCCCATCAAACTCAACATAGGAACAACAGAAAATTACATAAGTGCCTCGATCATGTAGGGCAGCTCACGAGGTCTAAAGCATGAAGAACAAAGAGGGGAGGAGAAAATCACATAGCTACTGATCACGGACCCATGGTCCAAGGTATACTACTCACGGATCATCCCGGAAGCATCCATGGTGGAGGGGAAGCTCCCGGAGGTCAATCCTCCCTCCGGCAGGGTGCTGGGAAGAGGTCTGCTGGCGCTCCCGATCTTGCAAGCGCGGCTATGGTGGAACAGAGGCGAGATCGAGAAAAAGGGTTCTGTCTTCGTTGGTTTCGCGTCACGGAGAATATATATGCGAAGGGGGCAGCCAGGGGCCACTAGGTGTCCATGCGCCCCCTGGCGCGGCCAAGCCCTAGGCCGCGCCAGCTGGCCGCCTGGGCACCAGGTGGGCCCCCTCCGGCCCTCCTCCGGGACTTCGAAAGCTTCCGTTGCGCTGATTTTTTATCTGATTTTTCCCAAATTTTTTGAGCACTCTTAATAATATGGGGGAAACCTTAAATAGAAAAACAACAGAAAACAGGAACTGGCACTGTGGTGCACTGAGTCAATAAGTTAGTCCAAATATGATCAAAAGTGTATGAAAGTGTATCTAGATCATAGCAATATCACACAAAACATGCATGGAGCAAGCAGAAATTATACATACCTTTGGGACGTATCAATCCCCTTCTCCATCAGCAATCATCAGTTCGTCCTTCGTCTCACTATATTTTTATCACTTCATGTGTTATGTGCTATGCTTGGACCGTCTCTCTCTTGAGTTTACTTTTTAGTTTTCTTTAGCTTTGTTTGCTGTTCATAACAAATTAGAACCCAACTTACTTTATATGGGAGAGAAACACGTGCCACTTCAAACTAGAACACATCATATGATTTTCATGCTTATCTTTATTTTCTTGTGTGTTCTTTATCTTTTCGTAGCTGCTGTCATGTTTAGCTCTTAGTTTTCATGTTTATCTTTTTCAAGAGCTTTAGTTTAGTTTTTTGTTGGAACTCTTTTTAGATTTCATGTTTATCTTGTTAAGAGAGTTGGTTGTTGCACTGAGTTGTGTCTTGACTTTAAGTAGGTAATTGAGGTTGCTATTCAATTTTAGTAGTAACTTGCAATATTTTTGAGGTATTGGTGTGAGTAATGTTTGAACTTTTTCTGTCAAGAGCTCTAGCCTATTAGTGATATGTGTCGTATTTTTGGCAATCCGTGTTTATTTTCAAAAACTACAAAAACTAGTTGAGAACTCTAGCTACTAGATGGATCACTAATCTTTGGAGGGATCGGATATTAGAGTGCACTCATGTACCATGAGTCGAGGATGCGCAAGGATAACCAAACCCTCATACACTCCTCCTCAGGGTACTTGTCTCTTTGTGAACCTCCTTATTAGATTGAGAGTTACCGATAATAAGTGCATGAGTTCTTCCAACTAATGTAAGTATTGAAAGTTGACACTTCCACCTCCTCATATTTGCTAGCCTCTTAGGTACCGTGTATTGCCCTCTTCTCACTCCGAGAGTTGGCGTCCACCTCGCCGGTGCATCCAAACCCTTGGCATGATACGCTCTGTCATCATAAACCTCCTTATATATTTCCTCAAAATAGCCACCATACCTACCTATCAAGGCATTTCCATAGCCTTTCCGAGATATATTGCCATGCAACAGCCACCTTCTCATGACTTGATCTTCATGTCATACATGTTCCGGCTACACTGGTAGAGGCATACATTTGCATACATCATGATAGCTACATCTTCTTTATGTTGAGTACCTTGTAAAGTGTGAAAGATCTTCTATACTTCTTGTAAAATAGAGTGTTTCCCTTAAGTGAGGAAAAAGATCCCAAAGAGGACAAATTAAAAGATCCCAAAGAGGAAAAATGAGAGTTAAATAAAAAGAGCCATGGAGGCCACCAAAAAATACAAAAAATAGAAAAATAAATAAAAAGAGAGAAGTGGGCAACACTACTATTCCTTTTGAAAGACCCACACTCGTACTCCTTCTTATACCTTGTGCTCCATAGAGATGATCATATATGCATATAGCTATGTGGGGACCTTCACACTTTAGAACTTGGCTTGTATATTCCAATGATGAGCCTCCTCAAATGAGCTCTAGGTCTTCTTGAGCGAGCAAGTTGGATGCACCCCCACTAGTTCCTTTGGAGAGCTTACCTTAGCTCATATGTGCATCCGTTGCATGGCTATCCCTACTTCTCACATCATACCTATCATTTGGCTTTCTCTCGCCTATGATTGTCCTCATTGATGTGAGCCTTTCACACCTTTTTTGTCTTCCTCCGCCACTATTTCTCTCTCTTTGCCATCCTAAGTGTCAACTCTCATTCTTACGCTCATCCATTGCATGAGTGCTCAAAATATCGAAAGGGAGTGGATCAAATTGACTTGTACCTGGCTAGTGGTCTGGGGACGAGTCAAGATAAGATTCCAAAGAAGACTAAGTGTGAAACTTTAGTAGATTGAGTTCTCAACAAATAAATATTTTTCTCTCGTATTCCCATCTCCCACTTCTTGCACGCAAACACAAAATGGAGACATTGGAGTCACGGACAGCAAGAGCTCTTGCACCTTTATGTTCTTATGTTGCTTGTTTCAATGCTAATATAGACTCTTGCTTGTTATGACTTGAATTGAATTACTACCTTGATTGCTTTACTTAAAATTTCTTGTATGGTTGTTAGCATGTCACCACAGAAATTATGCTTGTTATCATTTACCTACTCGAGGACGAGCAGCAATTAAGCTTGGGGATGTTGATACGTCCCAAACGTATCTATAATTTTTGCTTGCTCCATGCATGTTTTGTGTGATATTGCTATGTTTTAGATACACTTTCATACACTTTTGATCATATTTGGACTAACCTATTAACTCAGTGCACCCCAGTGCCAGTTCCTGTTTTCTGTTGTTTTCTATTTCAGGTTTTCCCCATATTAAAAGTGCTCCAAAAATTCCGGGAAAATCCAATAAAAAATCAGTGCTTCGGAAGCTTCCAGAGTCCCGAAGGGGGGACGGAGGGGAGCCATCAGGGCCCCAGGCGCCCTCCCAGCACGGCCAGGAGTGCGGCCGCGCCAGGGGGTGCTTGGACCCCTGGTAGTCCCACTGGCTGTCCCCTTCTCCTATTTATTCTCCGTCCTCTGAAACCCTCGAGGACATAAACCCTTTTCGCAATCTCGCCTCTGTTCTGCTGCCGCCGCGCTTCCAAGATCGGGAGCGCCAAAAGACCCCTTCCTAGCACCCTGCCGGAGGGAGGATTGACCTCCGGGAGCTTCTCCACCACCATGGACGCTTCCCGGATGATCCGTGAGTAGTCCACCTTGGACCATGGGTTCATGATCATTAGCTATATGATGTTCTTCTCCCCTCTTTGTTCTTCATGGATTAGACCTTGTGAGCTGCCCTACATGATCAAGTCACAAATGTAATTCTTTCTGCTGTTGCTATGCTGAGGTTGCTGGGATCTGATGGATTATGAGGCTATGTTCAGATTGCGATTGAGTAATATATTTGGTTCTTATCTTTTATATTTTTGTTCTTGAGTAATTCTTGAATGTTCTCCATTGCTGTTTATTGCTTCGGACAAGTAGCAGGTAGTGACTCCAAGAGGGAGCGTTATGCATGATTGTGGGTTCATTCCCCTTGATGACTAGCTTGAGTGACAGAAACATGAGTCTAGGGGATGTGTTGTTGCCACAAGGTGAAAACAACGGTGCTTGTAACCGCGATTGCAAGGACTGTTTACTTTACGCAAAGTTCTTTTAATGCAGTTGTTTATTGCTTTGGGTTTACACTTTGGGTTGGGCTCGCAACTTAATACCAGCGAGATGTTCTGGATAGATATCTCAAGGTGGATGATTAGTAGTAGATGCAGAAGGATTTTGGTCTACTTATTTTGGCGTACCACCCATGCTTTTGATCCTCTTCCTTTCTTTGTATCATAGTTAGCATTGGCTTGTGCCCGTAATCCTGTCAATTGCCCAGCTGTGATTTGTTACCTCGCATAGCAGTTTTATCGTCTTTTGGGAGAGAGACATCACTAGTGAACATCATGGGACCCCGATCCATATTTCCACCACTGTTACACACTAATTTACTTTTTTTCTTTTACTTTCTAGTTATAGCTATCACTATCTTTTATCTGTTGCTTTTGAACCTTTGTAAACAGCAAGGCCGGAGAGATTGACAACCTCTCTGTACTCGTTGGGAGCAAAGTAATTTGTATCTGTGTGCAGGTCCAGGTTAAGCAAGTGATTCTATTCAGACGACGCATCACTTGCCGAACCACCTACTTGTGGTCGTTGTAGTCCTACGGGAAACAAACCTTGGTATCTTTACCGAGGGAAATTACGCTACGCTACATCTCAACCTTTCGCTTGGTGTAACCAACGAGGTGTTAGCATCCCCGGGGGGCACGGTAGAGACAACTTAGTAGTAGCGAGGGGTTTATACCCCTTGCTAATACTATCAACTTAGTAGTAGCGCGGGGTCTGTACCCTTGCTACTTCTAAACTCTACCTATAAGGTATTTCTTAGTAGTGAGGGTGGGCCCACCCCCTAGGTGACCAGGAGGCGCGACCCAGTCTTGGCCGCGTCCTCAGGTCGCCTGGCCAAGGGGTGGCCCCCATCTGGTCTCTATTTGAACTTTCCAGTGTCTTTTGGAACTTTAGAATTTTATGTTTTTTTCTAGAATTTTCTAAGCATATTAAATTTTCACCTTTTTCTGCGATGCACAGACAATAACAAACAGAAACTGACACCTGACACTGGGTTAATAGGTTAGTTCCCAAAAATGTTGTAAAAAGTACGATTGCATCAAAAACATATAGCAATGTCAACCAACGACATCTTTAGGGCCTCAACCTCCTGGGAGGTTGGCGATGGCGCATGTTGCCTATTCTCGCGAGACCACTTGATTGGGGGTCAGTCTATCAAGGAGATCGCCCCTAGCCCTCTAGCTTGTTCCCCGTCATCGGCAGAGATCTCAATTGGTACCTGATGCTCTGCACTTACGTTCCTAGGCGTGTTGGCCCCAGCCGCCTTGGTGTAGTACGTGGCCCTTTGGCGCCGCGTCCACACTGTCCAGCTGACGAACTCACCGGACAACCTATGCTGGAGATGGACGGACTCGGGCCAGTTCTCCGCTCGTTCCTTCCACGACACACTCTTCATCGGTGCTACTAAGGCCTAGGGATGGCGGCTGCTTTGGAAGGCTTGGGCACCCCTGTGTGTCAAGTTTTCATGTGGCTCGCCCTCCAAGACAGAGTTGGACTGCCACTCGCCTGGCTCGCGGGGGACTACCTCACCACACCATATGCCTCCTCTACGATCAGGAGGCCGAGGACATGCATCACATCATTGTCGGGTACTCCTTCTCTCGTCAAGTGTGGCATGCGGTGCTTTCCTGGTACCGTTGTACGGTCGATCTCCCCTGCACGGAGGTGAGTTTTCTCGGTTGATAGGAGTCTTCTTGCGATCACACCCTCTCTCCCCCTTCCGGCGCGTGGCGAGGGTTCTCATCCCTCCTCCTCCTATCCCTTGGAGTTTGTGGAAACATCTACATAGGTGTGTCTTCGATGGCCTGTCTCCATCAATCGCCCACTTGGTCACCTCCATCAAGGAAGAAGCCAAGCTGTGGGCTAATGCGGGAGCTAAGGGGCTCCATAGATTGTTACCCGAGACATATTGTTGTGTTGCACTAGCTGAGCATCCCTACTCTAAAATGCTCTAGCATTACCTCCAACGCTTCTTTTGTGTATGTGGTTTAGTTGAGTCGTGTTCTGTATTTCTTTCTACATACCAAATACACATCCTTACGTATTCACGAAAAATACGTACTGTGAACGAGACCTCTAAAAGTACTCCGTATATGTTTGCTTCAATTAACGTTGAACCACTAGAATATTCAAGCTTTTTGCAACGTATGGATAGTTATCTATCTACAGAATAAAGATTTTTACGAACCTGTATTTTGAGACGAGCGATGACCCCTTTTCACACCGTTTTTTTTTGAACGGACCTTTTCACACCGTTGGAGAATGGCAAACGCACTTTCCAAATTGTGCACCGGAAACTTTTCAAACTGCGCGTCGGTAACAAACAAATCACCCGATGTACACGGCGTCCATCAATCAATCATCTCGACCCGAACGGTCATCTGTTTCCGCTTTTACCATTTCCCCACATTATTTATCACCCCCTCCTTCACCCCTCTTCTCTGCCGTGTGTGCAGCTCGCCAGTCCTCCTCTCCCCACCCCCATTCCAGGCCTGAAGCACCCCCAGCACCAGGAATCCACGACCGAGGAGGCGGAGGCGGAGGCGATGGCGATCGATCAGGCCAGCAAGGCAAGTTCGTCTCCTCCATTTTCTCCGATTCGCGCCGGTTGTTGATTTATATGCAGTTCGGAATCGAGGGTTTCTTGATTTCCTACCCTTCTCTTGAGTCTTCGATTGATGGAACATTGCGTGCTGCAATCTCGTGACATCTGGATGGCTTCTTTTTGTTTTATTTTGTCATCCCGGCATTTGAAAAAGTGATTCTTGGAACATAAAAAAGAAAGGTGTTTCTTGGAAAATAAATCTTTCCATCTAATCTCAACCAGCATTAGGCCGTAGAGAAACAAAGCCTGGCCTGTTGTTGTTGTTGGTGTTGGTGGTGGTGATCTAGCCAGAGCAGATTTTGTTTCTCTACGGCCTATTGCTAGTTGAGATTAGTAATACAAAAGGATTGGTTGTCGATTATATGTTGAACTTATGTCTCTGCTTTGGTCCGCTGCTTTTCAGAGGAAGAGAGGGAGGCCAGCAGGAGCAGGATCCCCGTCTGTCAGCAAGAGCGAGCGAGATCAGATGATCATGGAGCAGAAGATGGCACTGGTGCAGAGAAGGCTTGCCTTGCTCGACAACGAGAGCGACAAGGAAGCTGATGTTGTGCCCACGGCCACAATGGTGAGGTCCTCCAGCTTAAGGTCGACTCAGATTATACTTGGCCTGCTCTGCATTTCGTTAGTTCTTTTATCCTGCTGCTCGATCACACTTGCTGTATGGAACTGCCTCTGATAAACTATAATCGACCCCGCTAAAAAACTGTAACAATAAAACTTATAATGCAGTCTGAACTCGTCTGTTTAACTTTCCTTTTTCCAGTCTTCACTCTTCACTGCCTAACTTTCTTTGTAGCAACTAGTGCTGTCCAACACTCTGAGCTTATCCATTTTCTTAGATTATAGGTTTCCTTCTGCTTAGGCTCGACTGGTGGCTACTGGAGTCTTCCATGTGATTACCTTTTCTTTTGTGTTCTCGAACCTTCATCACACTTATGTGGAACTGCGTCTGTTCAAGTAAAATGAAGAATGGAATAATTTGCTTATTTTTTTCCTTGTTTCACTATCATGGTAGACACTGGTGCAACCAATACTCATGACTCTATGCATTCTATGCTATCAGATTATCTCTTTCTTTTTAGCCTTCTGTTAAAACTTTGAATTATGTCATGACATGATGATATTTGATGATTGTAGGATAATAAGCTTGCTATTGTTGTTGATCAACAGCCTATAGTTATTAATCGCGACAATACAGATGATGAGGATGAGTATGTTCCTTTGAGAGTAAGTGGACCGTTGGCTGTTGCTTTAGCTCTCTTGTTACTATCAATTAGGGAGTAATTTTAGCTCCTTATTTGTTTTCCCTATGATAACATAATTTCACGGAATTACAAGTGCTCAGCTTAGTGATCTAACTTTCATAAGTGTTGGTTTCTTCTCCATGTCAGATTGTGCGGCCACGGGGGGTGGACAGTGAGCAAAAAAGGCTTCCTGATGTTTCTCAAACACACAATGCTCAGGATACTGATACTGACACTGCTAAAGTAAGATAAGTCCTCAGTTCCAGTCTTGTCATTGTGCATGCTATTTAGTCGCTATCATGGAAAATTACAAGCAGTAAACAGTTCTTCCAACTCTTTGTTTATGAGCTCATAATGCTTCAAAGATTTTGACACCCAAAATTTCACTAATTTTCTTATCTTTGATTATTGCATAGTATGATTCAAAGATTTTGGTTGGTTGAGTTTCAGAAGAAGAGAGGGAGGCTTGTCAGTGCCAAGATCAACATGGGGCAGAGGTTGAAAGTGTCAACTGCCTTGGTTGAGAATAGTGCCAGTAACAGCAGCAAGAGCGATATGGATGATAATCATATGCCGATGGTGAGGCCAGTTGAACGATTCCATGTTACGGCATTTAAGACATTCTTATTGTTCATTTCTTGAAAGAATCACATTGTCATATGTTACATAGTACTTTTTTTGTGAACATACATATGTTACATACCTTCATTTAAAAAAAATGATGTCGTAATTTAGTGTAAGCAGATCAATATGTATGTGACACTTCAGGGTTCTGATAACTGGCTCAAAAATTCTTAATGGACTGAATTTCTGGACACAATATTGAATGTGTTTCTAAACATTCACAGACTTTGCCGATGTTCATATGCATTGCTCCATAGTCTATATTACTATTTTGTTTTGAACCCCCATTTTCTTCACTTCCTATTTGTGAACATACATATGTTACATCCTTTCATTTAAGAAAAAGGATGTCATAATTTGGTTTAAGCAGATCAATTATGTATGTCACATTTCAGAATTTGGATGGCTGGCGCAGAAGTTCTAAATGGACTGAATTTCTGGACACAATTTTGATTATGTTTCTAAACATTTATTGACTTTGCTATGTTCATATGCATTGTTCCGTATAGTCCATATAACTGTTGTGTTTTTAGCCTCCACTTTCTTCACTTCCTATTATTTCAAAACTGAAGCCATGTACTGTACTAAATATGAATAAGCTGTGACTTGACAGGTAGCTGCTGTTAATAGCCAAAATACATGTGCAAGGTACTTCAAACTTTTCTTGTTTTCTCGAGAGTAAGATGCACTAACGGTTCTCAAAAACCCAGTCCACTTATTCACTTCAATCTTTGAACAAACTACACAGTGATCAGGGTAACTTTGGGTCTGCTATGGAGAGAGCTAAGGAGCTATTGGTAAAGTTACCAGCCGAACATCCTAGCTTTGTCAAGTATATGCTACATTCACACGTTGTTCAGGGTTTTTGGCTGGTAAGTCTATTAATTAGCTATTTACATGTTTCTCCAAAGCCGATGAATTAGGTGCTCATTTCTTATGAACAACATGTGCACCCAAGAGGTCAAATATTGAATGGGAAGAAACACCTGCTAAACAATTAAGTGATCATTTTTATGAACAATATGTGGACCAAATTGAATGGGAGGAAACACCTGCTAAACAAAAATATAGATTACCTTTTCTTTTGTGTCAGAAGGTAATCAAATTGCTAGGGTAAATAGCAAAAGTGGAAACTACACAATTTAGAGAACATTATGGTTTGTGAAATATAGTTATAGGTAGAGAAGTTTCATGAGCTCACTATATGTGTGGATGTTTCTTGAGTGTCTTAGCTTTCAAAACTTGGTGTACATGGAATTAATGAAAACATTCATTTTCTTTGTTTTTGCTTCCTCCGCATTTGAATTTTATGTTCCTCTCCCAGGGTCTACCGTCTGACTTCTCCAACAAGCATCTCCCAAAGAAGGACACTACATTTGTGCTAGAAGATGAGGATGGGCACAACTATGATGCAAAATATCTAGGTGCCAAGCAAGGACTTAGTGGTGGTTGGAGAGGTTTTGCGATTAATCATGATATTAAAGTCGGAGATGTGGTAGTCTTTCAACTTGTCAGCTCAGAAAAGATTAAGGCAAGTGTTTTCAAAGGCTTGATCATTCTTTTACACTATGGATTGACAGGCACTACTTTCACTAGTGTTTGCAGGATACACATTTCTTGAACTGCTTCATGCATGTTCTGTCCGCACTTATCCAATATTAAGATTTCCTCTTCTTTTTGTATGCTGTCCTTTTCAATCAGGTCTATATATTAAGAGCAAACAACTTCACTACTACTGACGGAGCACTTGGTCTCCTGCATCTGGAAGCCGGCAAGGAGAAGATGCCGAGTGAGTCAAATTTCATCATGTTGATTCTGCACTTGTGAATTTACTATACATGGATAAGCTAACCGTTGAATCTTCTGAATCATGTTCTGTGTTCTGCAATGCAGAAGAAGAAAGTTCCAACGATGTCAAACCTCAGGAGAATCCAAAGGTTCAGAGTGACAGCAGCAACACAGCCAGTGAATCAGTAATAGACGGCATCAGATTTTCAGATACAGTCATCGACTTCGACGACGTGAAGGATTTCAGCAACTTCAGCATCATCGTGGATGGTCTGATGGTCGACTGCAAGTTCCCTGACCACCAACGCAAGACGTACTACGAGCTGTGCTGTGCCCAGAAGTCTTTCCTCCACAAGGATCTGCTCAAAGGCATATGCCTCAATCTCTCCGTGGGAGTGATCATGGAGACCATCTGCATCGCGGAGGCTGTCAGGGCCAGCAAGGCACAGGCTTATTCCCACAAGGACTTTGCTGTCTGGAGGAGGACTCTGGAGGCCTTTGAGATGCTGGGCATGAACGTCGAGTTGCTGCTCAAACGTGTCGATGAACTCCTCGCCCTCCCTGCTGAGCGTGAAGAGTACAAGGAGGTGAAGGTCGAGCGGGCGCGTGCCGGCAATAAGATGAAGGAGCTCCGGTCCCGGATGTCGAGTCTGAGAGACGATCTGAAGGAGGTGGACGCGGAGGTGGAGGAGTTGAAGTCCAGAAGCGATGAGATTCTGCAGCGGTTGGCCACCGCGCCATGGTAGCGGACATGGCCGTTGAGTATGCAGGGTCTAGCTTTGCAGAAGATTAGAACCACTTTTTGTATAAATGCAACTCGGAAATAGTTATTATCTGTGTTTCAGCTTGGTTACACTTCTTGCACAGCAGCTAGGATTGCTGTTTTTTTGTTACACGTCGAGTGGTGTGACCTTATCCTCTGTGTAATCTTCTAATTCTTGGCTATTTGTTCCGATAGAACTTTGCCTAGTTTGATATCGGTGGATTTTCGTCTCGTGGTGAATGTTTTGATTGCGGGCATCTGGAATGGGTTTCCCATCGATGCTCTGGACCCGCTCTGCCTTTTCCCGTCTCATTTCTTCTTGAACTCTGGTAAATCTTCCGTAATGGTATACACCGAACTAACGTGTTTATCACCGCATATCGCAATGTATGAAAATTAAAGCAGATAGAGGATTCCACGTCATGTTTCTGGGTCGTCCGTTCGAACCACACCCGGGCCGAACGCCCTCACCTCACCATCCCACCGGAACCCCACCACTCATTTCATGTCGTCTCATCCTATCCATTCTCCTTCATGCGCACCAGACCTATCCTCGCTGGTCGCCGTCGTTCAATTAGCGTGGCGCGCGACGAGCCGACAGCGGGTGCTGGTCGCCGTCAAGCCACTATTCCGGCACGCGATAGAGGCGACCACCGAGTTCGCCGCTCGCCGGGGTGGACGGGTTCGCGATGCACCGGGGGAGAACCTAAGGAATCATAGGCGGCTCGCATCCCACCGCCTTGTTAGCCTCCATGGTTAGAGGGACCAAGATCCAATCGCAAATCTGCTCAAGCCATCGTCAACGACGGTGAAGAAGGCGTAGGCACGTCCCCATGAGAGTCTTCGTGAGCTCGGAACAGAGGCCGGTGTGCCCCGGTTGGTTGTCTTTGTCTTCATCCAGCGGGTCGACGTCCTCATCATCACTGCCTCATCTGCATCCCCGTCGTTCCCGTCTGCATCGCCACTCCTCCGCGCCTCATCCCCGAGCCGGTCATATTCGCATCGAGACCCCTCTGTGAGCCGCCTTCCTTCCCCATTCCTTATCTTGACTAGAACTGCCGCATCTACAATGGCAATTTTTATATAGTAATTGCCATCTCAAATTTTGTAATTGCCATCTCAAATTTCTGGAGCAATTGCCACGGAAATTTTATAGAGTAATTGCCATCTCAAATTTTATAGAGTAATTGCCATCTCAAATTTCCGAACAAATTTCCATAGCAATTTTATAGAGTAATTGTCGTCTCAAATTATGTAGCAGTTTGCATGGTTGAATTTGCTAGGAGCTTTTTTGACATGGCAAATGATTTGGAGTAATTGCCATGAAAAAAATTCTCCATTCCCTTTTCTCGAGCTCAATTTTTTTTTTGGTAACATGGCAAAATCTGTTGGGGTTCGCAGCAGAAAACACAAATTTTTCTAACTAGCGTTCCCATAACCCAAGATCTAGCTAGCCGTATTACCGTAACGGAAAAGAGTGCGAAAATAACATACCTCGGGGTGTAGTCCGTTGCGCGGGAAACGTTTCCCGCAAACGTGATTGATGTAGCCGATCAAGTTTCACAGCCCCCTGGCTGTGTTGAGCATCCGGATGAGTGTAGTGCCACACGTGTAGCACCTCGTAGTACTCGCACACGTACGAGACTCGATGACGACCTCCTTTCTCCGATCCAGCGAAGGTGGCGGAAGCAGACCTCCGGACGGAGCTTCGGCAGCACGACGACCTCCGATTCTAGCAGAGAAGCCTCAATTCCACTATAGGCTCACACTAGGGAGCCCGCCGTGAAAGAGACAAGGGAGGGGAGAAGACCGGAGAAAACCGATCTCAATTCGGAGTAATATTTATTTTCTCACGAATTTGCCTTTTTTAAATATGTGCACCCTGCCCATCTATATATAGGCAGAGGGGAGGGAGTCAACCCCTCTCCCTTAGCAATGTGGGACTAAAGTCCCTTTGCTAAGGGGGTGGCCGGCCAAGGGGGGGGAGGGGGCGCACCCCTCATGGGCCCTAGGGCCCATGGCGTCTCCCCCTTTTTCCTTTTTTCTTTTTCCCTTTTATTTCTTCCCCTAATGGGCCTTTTTCTCCACTAAGGCCCATTGCACATATTAATTAGAAATAAAATGATTTTAATTATTAATTAAATTAATTAATAACTAAGACATAATATTCCATCTCCCGGTGCTCCGGAACACCTTCCGGTTCACTCCGAACTTGTTCGGTTCAACACGGTACTTCTCCGATGTTGTTTCCTTTATTCTCTGGTTACTCCGATGGTTCCGAAAAGGTCTCCGATTTCATCGAGCCCTTAAGTGTGTTACCCTACGGTCCGAGAACACTCCAGTCATGACCGAGATGAGGCTACGTTCAATGATCATCAGCGGGACCTGGATGCCCATAATGACCCCTGTGCATTCCGGATATCAAACACCGATTGGACCTTACGCCGTATAGCATTCCCTTTGTCAGCGATACTGGATTGTTCCGAGATTCGATCAATGAAATCCTATGTCTGGTTCAACCTCGTTCTGAACTAATCCTCATTCACTCGTTTCCCGTGATATTCATCCCCGTGACCTAGTCACACGCTGCAGCTTTATGGATGGGATCTCACCGAGTGGGCCCCGAGTATCTATCCATTATATGGATTGACAAATCCCGCTCTTGTAACAATACTCCTCAACATATCTCCATGGAATACCCAAGATACAACCGTTATGACCCGCATATTTCAGTCAGGTGGTGGGATGTAGGTCAAAGCATCCGGAAAGATAGCAATTATGCACGTACTCACGGTCAAAGGAACGGTCTACCACGTTCTGTAATTACAACACTGAACCTTCACAAGATTTGATCATGTTGTAATTCTTACTTTGGGTAATGTTCATCACGTCACTTAATCAGTGAGGTGACCTCATAGTCAAGAGACTTAATTGTCCATGATCGCGAAACCACGAGCATCATGTTGACCATGAACTAGTTATCGATGTAGAGGCTAACTAGGAACTCTGGAGGTTTCTATACCACACCTGCATCATTGTTTCACTGACACAGTTCTAGCACGGTATGAAACTGGTTATGAACTTGCTTAGATATATTGGAATAATCATATATTATTTGCCTCTAGAGCATATATCCAACAGTCTCCCACTTGCACTAGAGTGCTAATAATCTAGCCGCATTTTTCCGATCATAATCATCTTATCACATAAGTGTTCATTGATCATGCATGCTCATGGAAGAGGGTTCGTCAACGAACTGCACCAATTCAGATTCGTATGTTTCCTTTGCAACTGGTATAGGTCAAAAACTCTTTTGACATACCAGTCATTATCATATAATGGTTGGATATAAGTTTCGCGGGAGAGTGAGACTATTATTTCACAGTATCCTCCAATGATCTCTTGGTTCAGTCTTTAGAAGACTCATCCTTAGTCATATATACTGGGAAATACACTCAACCAGAAGTCCAATACTTTTAACGCTAAACTTTTATCCATACGTCTACTTTCTTAAGTAGTATTATGTTTGTAGTACCGTGAATTTTGCTCACATTTCTTTCATGTCTTTGGTGATGTCTCTAATTCCATATAGACCCATAATATGGCTTGCAATTGTAATCTTGCATTACATTCAAGTCTATTATCTTTTCCATATTTTAGAGAATAGTCCTCAGTATTCCTCATATACTGAATGCATGGACTTTATTCAGATTCTGTGTTTTACTCCTAAAGCACATCGGAATCTGTTCTTCTTCCAAGAACTTTTGATTCATTCTGTTGTTGGATTCACAATGCATGTTATATGGTAGAATCATATGTCAAGAACATATAAGATCACATGTCCAGTACATGGTGCATCTCTATTCTTCCATCAAGACATTGCTTGTGATATTTGGATTTCATCCATTATATAATTTCTAGCCACAAGAACCTGTTTCTTGTCTTAGAAGATTATTCCAACCTTTACTTCGTTTCATTATCCGTATCTTAATCTACTCATATAGATTTCAACGTGTAATGTGTTGGTATTTCACATAAAAGAAGATTCTTGCAATCTTGTATTTTATTTGCCTTATGCTCTATATATATCATGATGCACATATGTATATAAGACGATTCTCTATATACACAATCAATGCATATCCATATATATACATATGAGATCATTCTTCACACATATCAATGCATATATGTTTGAGACAATGATCATGCTCCCACTCAAATATATCCATCATATACTCATATATTTGTGGTTCAGCTTTCACCAAGTCATTTTATTGTTCACTATGTCTCACATAATGACAAATTTTCCAAAGCTCCCACTCAGAAAATGCCCTTTGCATTCCAAGTTTCCGGGAAGTCTTCAAAGCTCCCACTCAGTTTCATGAAACTGCAGGCCCACTCAATATTTTGGTCATCACAAAATCACTTGATCAAATCAAGGTTGAGGGTCCCTATCTTGAGGTACTATAGTCCATCCTTTTAACGAAATAACCTTTGTCATGCCCATTGCAATTCTCTTTCAAATCCCAAATTTGACTGAGATGCAATTTCAGGCTATGGTCCATTGTAGTGTAAATGAAATATTTTTTGATTAAAGCATTCCTACGTTTCCGTAGTCAATCACTATTGAACTTTGGTCATAACCAAATAATGCATTATGCCCATTACATTATTCTCAATAACTCTTCAGTTTGTCGAGAATATGAAATAACCGATTTATTTCACGGGACGTGAGCCATCCTACATGTAACTCAATATTATTTCATTTCTCCTCGTGTTCTAGGCTACCATCATTCCTTTGTGTCTCAAGCAATATTATTCTTTATTGTTTTATTAAGAAGACTCATGATTATTGTTCTGTACAGAACGTATTCATGACAACCTTCTAAATTCAACAATGGCTTCAATTCATATACCAAGATCAATCATCTATGGCATATCCTTCCTTATACAGTGTCATTACTGCGGAACATGCTTCCGTTGCAATACTCTGATATTCTGAAGGCAAGGTCCAATACCCCGGTCAAAGTTTCCATTATCTCCCATTGGATCCGTGTCGAGAGACTTCTTCTCGCATTAAGAATCAAGAAACACACATTTTGCTATTCGCGGAGAATATGTAATTTCAATTGCTTGTAATTTTATTACAAAGAAATTCTTTCTTTTAAGAAACCTTATAACACCATCAGTTATGGAGCTATCATGTCTCGTTAGATTTAGGATGGTTTCCAATTCATGAAGTGGGTGTTTTAACTTAATGATTTAAACAACCTTATTCGACAATAACTATAGTGCTAGGGGAAAGAACGTTTAGACCATACTACGGTTTAGTATGACTACGAATGGTTTAAGTAGTCTAGCACTTTCAACTTCCATCGTAGTTTGTGGTACAACTTCCACAAGTCTCCCATTATGTCAATATCAATACTTATCACTCCGGATCGTAGCGTAGTGATATGTATCCTTGTATTCTCACTTCTCACTGTGATTCCTGAATCTCAGTTTTATGATCTCAATTGAATACAACTTTCAATTAATCATATGAAGTCTTTAATGATAACTCACGTGCCCATTTAGTACATCATTTATGTATAATGATTGGCACAAGTTCTACTTGCTAGAACCTTGTGATGGTTATATTTATTGCACAGGTTCATAGATCGTGTATCTAATCCATCTCATGCAATCAAGTTATGATTTTCATTCGATAATGAACTCACAAGTTAATAGATCATACATTTAATGAATTCATCAGTTATGAAGTCACCTCATGCAATCAAATCTTTGACTTGTTATAATCAAGACAACTTTATCATTAAACATTGAATATTTCTTGACAATAATAGCAGTATTATAAATGCTTTCTATCATATCATAAATCAAGACGTAATCAAAGTATAAGCACACTTTTATTCATAAAGATGGAACAACTGACTTGTCTCATTACATGAATGTGACGCCCCCAAAATCAGACCGTGTACAGTAATCATACACGCAAGGTACACGATCGAGATCAGGGACTCACGGTGAGATATCACAACACAACTCTACAAATAAAATAATACAAGCTGTTAAATACAAGACAGGGGCCACGAGGGCTCGAATACAACAGCTCAAGAGTACAAGGTCAGCGGAAGCAATAGTATCTGAGTACAGACACAAAATACAAGGTTGCCTTAAGAAGGCTAGCACAAAAAACAACACGATCGAAAAGGCGAGGCCTCCTGCCTGGGAACCTCCAAACTACTCCTGGTCTTGGTCATCGGGGATCTTCACGTTGCGGTGGTCGACATCGGGAACTCCTGCTCCTGGGCTCCAACGTCGACTGCAGCGGCCGATCAGGCAAAACAGTAAAGGAAAAAAAGCAGGTGAGTATCTAGTATACCCGCGAGTCTTACGTCCGCTACTAAGCATTATGCATTGTATCAACGGAAAGAAGAGGCTGGATATAGTGGACTGAAAGACAGAAATCAAGAGCAAGGGTAAGAAGCTAGGCCTAACGAAGACTAGCATCTTCCGACGATGTCTTGCAGCATGTGGTAAGAATCAGCCAACAGTTTATATAAAGCATAAAGTAACAATGCAGCAGAAGTTGCTGCAGCATTGTATAATAATAAGTTGTAACAATTAACAATGCCTCCGAGTTCACCTCCTCGACATCCCCGCGAGGAAGAAAACCCGGAACCATACAGTTTAATAATAATAGTTTCTAGTGGTAAGATCCAGCTTCAGCATAAAGCGTCCTGTTACCGTGGACACGGCTATCCGAATAGATTAATCTTCCCTGCAGGGGTGCACTTGTGTTACGCTACACGCACGGATCTCCAGGGTGGCGGGAACCTTGTTAGGGAACGCTCCACCGAGGCTATCCGACACTTCATAGCCCATCTTTCAAACTCAACAGAGAGGCCATCCGCCGGTCTAAATCCTAAGTACGCCGGGCCTTGGACCCCAACCTGAATGTACTCCTGCACGGTGCGTGGCTGGCCGGTGAAGTTAAAGCAAATCCAAATAAGACACCACCGCGCGAGCAAATAAGACAACACCACTTCCCGGCCCAGGCCGCGGTACTGCTGACGTCTGAAGAGTCCTCGGACGACACTACGAAGCAGAGGAGCCCATAACTCGTAATTCCCACGGGTAGGTAGTGCGTACATGGCATATAGCCAACTCAAGACATTCACTGAACCATTTAGCATTTTAATTAACCTGCGTGACAACCGTTATCGTTGCCTCAACTTAACTAACCCGCGGACAACGACAGCAGCCAGGACCACCAGTACATCGGTGCCTGCCCCGTCGTCCCACCAAGTCACTGCGGTTACCAACAAGGTGAACCGACTCCTTACCTTGTCTCGCGTGTGCTCCTGGAGGAGCTCGACTTTCGTGGTTTGGTAACTCTCGCGGCCAACGATCAGGGGCCAAGCGCACCGGTACACTGGTCGTACCCTCCCTGTCGCCCCGTCGCAATACCTCTCGCGGGCACCGTTGGGTCGCCCGACTTCTTACCTTTAAGGACACCAGTTGGTTCGAGTCACTACCGTTAAGTGAAACCAGGAGGAATCACCCTCGATGGTACACTTGAGCTGGCTCGACTGAGACATCAGCGGAATGAACTAAAGAGGTAAACCTCGTATCATCCCGGTGATGCTACGCTACTGAGCCGACGAGAGTGAAATACGAGTCCATTCCACTCGTAAGTCAAACTCGAAGCGACTCGGCAGAGTCTCGCCGTTGTAGGTTCCCTAGGGCGTCTGCATTGATCCGTACCTGTTGCAGTTGTAATATATCGTTCTCGCGATCACTCCCAAAGTGATCACGACTCTCTATTCTAAACCTAGCTAACAAGGCGCAGGGTTTACTGCTGAATAATGCATAAGTAATAATAGGCAGCATAGGATTAAAGGAAGGTATATCAAGGGGCGACAAAAACAGGCTATGCAATTGAATAGGATTGTAACGTAGCAGCAGCAGTAACAATGCCTAGTGCAAGAAATGTACGGAAAGATAGGCGATATCTGGGGAAGAGAATGGCTCTGCTTGCCTGGAAGCTCGACGGTAGGGGTAGGGTCGTCGACGAAGTAGTCGTACTCGGCAGCGATGTAGTCGGCGGCAGCAACGAGGTCTACCGGAGAATAAAAGGGGGGGGAAGGAACAGTGAATACAAGCAATCATAAAAAAACAGATGCATGTCATGACAGATGAAATGTTAACGGTGTTCTAACGCAGTGCAGTGCACGTTGCTCGGAACGGAAATTCATCTGAGGATGAACTACCGGCTCCGGATGATTACCGGACAGGGTGTCCGGAGGGGGAAGGATCAAGCCGGAGGTGTCGTGGGTACCGGAAAAACATAAGGGGGTGTATCCGTGCTAGTTGATCTATTCCGAGAAACATTCGTGTTCGGAATAAATTCATCCGGATACTCTAACAGTACCGGACAATTTATCGGACAGTCGGTCCGGAGGGGGATGGTTCGATATTCGTTGTGTTAGAGGGGTGTGATAGACATACGGATAGCGTATTCGTATTCTTTATATTTTTCTGATCAATTTTCATGTATAAAGTTTTTGAATCTGAGTTACGGTTTAAAAGATATTAATTTCTAAAGTTTAAATCATTTTTAAAAGAATTTTTGGATTTTATTTTAATATTTAAATACAACATTATCCATAAGTCTATCCAAAACAGTGCACTGACTGGTGGGACCTACATGTCATTGAGACATTGTTTTAACAGATTAATTATCTAGTTTAATTAGTGTGGGGTCGAGGTGTCAGTGACACAGATTATAATTAATCCATTTTTATTAACTTAAATTGATGGGCCCACCTGTAAGTCTAACAGGGACAATTATTTTTAACAGTTATCTATTACACTAACCCAATGGCCTAGGGCCCACTGTCATACAAGGGGGGGGGGGTTAGTTACACGCTAATCACCTGACGCATTGTTCCCAGCGGCCAGTGGCCCAGGCCGTCGACGGCGAGGCCAGGGACGCCGACGGCGACCGTGTGCTCGCTACAGGTGGCGAGAGCACGCGTGCCCGGGCTCCCACGAACGAGAAGAGGTTTTCACTTCGGCTGGTGGTCGCGGGACGACCAGAGGTGGCCGGAGCAGAGCTCACGGTCGTCAATGGCGGCGGCGGCGTTCGGATCGGTTGGCAATCGACGAAACGTAGTGCGAGTGCGGGACCAACGGGGCGGAACCTATCTAACACTCGACGAGGAGCACGATGGGGCAGTCAGCAGCAAAAGGCGTAAGCTGTGGCCACGGTTACATCAATGCGCGCGGCGGCGGAGCTTAGCTCCAATGGTGATGGCGATTCCAGTGAGCGATAGAGGTCGCGGTCGCATGGGGAAGACAGCCGAGCTCACCAGGAGTAGGTAGGGGAAGGCAGCATGCGCGGTGGTGGTTCGTAGCGGCCGGAATTTCTCTGCGTCTCGACGGCGGCGCAGAATCGGAACGACGACGATGCGCTCCGCGTAGTCAATCCCAGCACGATTCCTTGCGCGTACAGGCGTAGTAGACGACGACGTAGGTGAGGGACATGGCGGCGAGCACTGGGGTGGAGTCTCGCCGCGGTGGGGCACGGCGGCGCCCAGCAACGCTCGGGCGGGATTTCCCCCGACGAGTACGGCGATGAGGAGGGGGGGAAAGTGGGGATGGGGGTGTTCAGTGTCCTGCCATGGGTCGGACTTATCCTCATGGTGCACAGGGGAGTTGGGGGGAGGCTGGCAGGGCGTCGGCCACGGCGAGCTCGCCACGGCGACAGGCAGGTGGGGGATGGGATGGGGGCAGGTGGGGAAGAAGGGGGTCGGGTGGGCTGGGCTAGCTGGGCCTGTGCCCAGGGCGGGATATAGGTCCTTTTTTATTTTCCTTTGTTTTTGTTTCTTTTAAATTTTCTTTTCTGTTTGTATTTAGTTTAGCTAGGTTTTTTTATTTTTGTAAAATGTTATAATTGCACCTATATTAGTGTTACACTTTAACATGATGCCACAAAAAGTTTGGCCCACAATAAAATTCATCTAGATTTTATTCAATGCACAAAATATTAACTGGAGCTATGTTGCTACTGTTTATATTTTTCGGCATTATTTAAATAAGTTAATAAAATGTCATTTATCTTTTTATATGACCTACTGATTATTAGGTATTTAATAAAAATGGTTTCACAATTTTTAGTGCATTTAAAAATTACTACTTGTTTATTAAATTTACCATGGCCATTTAATAATTTCCAAGCTACTGGTTTTATTCCACAATATTACTAAATCATTTTAATTAAAATAACCAGTACCATAGTAATATGGCTTAATGATTGCTAGGCATCCCATTAATAGGTTTCATCATTGTGGTTTATCTAAGATTTTCCATTTTATTTTAATTTATAAAACAATTTGATAACCCCAAATCATTGGATTCATAATTATCATTGACTTGTGATTATTCAAATGACTAAGGGTGACTTGGTTTAACCATGATCATGTTGATTGACATGCCTCCACAATTGTTGGAGCAAGATTTACAATCCACATTTATTTGAAAATTTTATCAGGGTCGGAATGATAGGGCTATGATCAAAGGTGATCATGGCTTGATCATCAACAGTAATGATCACTAACAGTGGAATCACTGTAGTGATTACTGTACTGGAACTGAGGGTGTTACAATGAATAACTTTGTCTCGCGAGATGCAAGACACACAACTAAGTGTTCATACTATAATGATTACATAAGATTTATCTAATACTCTAAGTATCTCCTATGATAGATGTCTCGGCGGAATCCATGCTGGCCATCAACTGACTTGATATCCATCAATCCTTGATTTCACCTCTTCCCGTCCATGCAACGGCAGGTCCTGTTTTCATAAAACAGAATAAGTATCAGATACTCATTTACTGCAAATGTTGTATAAGGGAATAAACATTTATAAAGTATATCAAGTATATACCTTCTCCATCAACAACTTCTCCTTCAATGGGTTCAACCTCAAGGTACTGAAGTCTATCCATGAAGTCAGAGAACTCGAGGCTTTCACCTCTGCCGGCATAGCCATGGACATGGTCTGTATAGCTTGGTGGAAGCGAGTGTAACACCGTGTATATCGCAGACTCATGTGTGGTTCCATAGTCAAAGTCATCTACGAGGCTCAGATGTATCTCATGCATCTTGGCCAAGTGTGCCTTCAGGCAAGAGCCTTCTTCCATCTTTGTAGAGAGAAACTCACTTTCTAACTCAAATCTGGCAACTCTAAACCGATGCAAGTTTGATGACTTCAGTTCATCGATCATATCATATGTATCCAAATCAGCATACTCCTCACGCAAAGGTTGCGGAATGCTGGTTTCTATGATACCCTTAGCTATGGCATATGTCCTTCGACGATACTGATAATCAATCGCCACTTGTGCGTCCATGTCGTTTGCTGGAGGGTTTCCCACATGCTCTTTGGTTAAGAATGAAAGGTTGCTTCTCTTGAGCACGACTCTAAGGCGTAAGTACCAACTAATGAAGTTTGACCCATTTTATTTAAGTCTTTCACCATGTAAGAAGGAAACCATTTCAAGGTACTGGGTATTATCCATTTTCTACAAACATAATTGCAAGGAACACAATTAAGACTAGTTCACAACAATGAGTTCATATAATCATGTTAGAAATGAGCTCGCACTAAAACAATTCATCCCTAGGAAGTTTTAGTGATTACATGATCCAGATTCACTGCCCGACCTCGAATATCACACGGCCGACGGGTCAGTTTCAAAGTTAGACAACAACTTGTGCGATCACATTATCTTATATGTACTGTGACTCATGCTCGATCTTTCGATCTCTAGTATTCCGAGGCCATATCTGCATATGCTAGGCTCGCCAAATTAACCTTCATGTTATATGCTGCTCAGCAAGGCCATATCTGCATATGCCAGGCTTGCCGAACCCAACCTCATACGAACTCCATTGAATATGTAGGACAACTCCGGTATGTACGGAGCATCAAGCCATATGGGAGAACCTTCCAGGCGGTGCACACTTCGGTAGAATACTTGTGTTTGGCTTTGTTAAGGGATCATCTTATCACATGCTACCGTCGTGTATCCTATACTAGCAAGTTTTAAGATGTCTGAGCTATGGCAACACTAAGTCTACAGTGTCTCTATTTTAGTTTGTTTTATGATGACGATTACTACTTACTAGTAACACATAGCAAAGCTATCGCTACATCACAAACAAATGAATGATAGCCCCCACTTAGCAATACAAGGTTTAGACGGTCTAGTTGTATATTGCAAGTTTTACGTGGCTGCTAGGGCTTTCATAGTTAAACAGGTTTTAACCTACGAGTCAACCACAACGTCAACCATACGATTGTCTCTATTACACCCCGCACGGGGCCCTCCGTTGCAAATGCCACATCCGCTAAAGTAGAGAGACAGACACCCCCCAGCCACTTTATACGGTACAAGCCGTATGTCAAGCGTGGAACCAGTCTCGCATAAGCGTACCCGTAAGGTCGGTCGGGGGCCGCTTCATCAAACAATGCCGCAGATGTGAACAAGTACACGTGGGAGGGTAACAATCATACAATCAACGCCCACATCCCCGATGTGTTCTATCCGTACAGTAATACTAAGCATAGACCTAGCTCATGATACCACTGTTGGGGTTCGCAGCAGAAAACACAAATTTTTCTAACTAGCGTTCCCATAACCCAAGATCTAGCTAGCCGTATTACCGTAACGGAAAAGAGTGTGGAAATAACATACCTCGGGGTGTAGTTCGTTGCGCGGGAAACGTTTCCCACAACCGTGGTTGATGTAGCCGATCAAGTTTCACAGCCCCCTGGCTGTGTTGAGCATTCGGATGGGTGTAGTGCCACACGTGTAGCACCTCATAGTACTCGCACACGTACGAGACTCGATGACGACCTCCGTTCTCCGATCCAGCGAAGGTGGCGGAAGCAGACCTCCGGACGGAGCTTCGACAACACGACGGCCTCCGATTCTAGCAGAGAAGCCTCAATTCCACTATAGGCTCACACTAGGGAGCCCACCGTGAAAGAGACAAGGGAGGGGAGAAAACCGGAGAAAACCGATCTCAATTCGGAGTAATATTTATTTTCTCACGAATTTGGCTTTTTTAAATATGTGCACCCTGCCCATCTATATATAGGCAGAGGGGAGGGAGTCAACCCCTCTCCCTTAGCAATGTGGGACTAAAGTCCCTTTGCTAAGGGGGTGGCCGGCCAAGGGGGGGGGAGGGGGTGTCGTGGTCATACCTAAGGCATACCCTTAAGTATCGCATATCATGGGGTACCCTTAACTAAATGATAGCTTGTCAACATTCACCTAAGCCTTTCCAGAAACAAAGGAGAAATCAAAAACATAATTACCGAGTTATAAGTAACTCAGGAATCATAAGGTACTCGGAATGAATTATCTCCGAGCTGATAGTTACTCGGAAGAAATAACTATCTCCGAGCTGCCCGTTACTCGGAAGAAAGGACTATCTCCGAGCTGCCCGTTACTCGGAAGAAAGGACAACCGAGCTGCCTATTACTCGGAGGAACATCAAAACGACACTGGAAGCATTGAAGCCCAAGGCGTTACCTCCCATTTAAAGAGCAGTAATAGGTAGATTAATAAGTAGCCGTTTCATGTATTTATGATAGGGCATTACTTGTAACATTAAACATCATCAAAGTGCCATGACCAGCCCTTACAACTCCCATGACGCACTCTATATAAGTCATGGGAGAACATTGGGTTGGGGGGAGGCTGGACTCTCTTCTTCTTTCTCACTTCTTCTTCTTCCTCTCCCATGGAAATGATCACATGTACATCTTGTTCATACAAAAGATAAAGAAAAGCTCCTCTGGGAGCACGAGACGTAGGGATTTTATCTCCTCCGCGAGAGTCCCGAACTCGATAAAATCACCTGCGTCCACCCGTTTGCATCTCGATAGTTCATGCTCCGTTCTAACCCCTATATCTATTGTCAGGATTATATCCACGACATTTCACATCCCCCTGGATGTGTTGAGCACCCGGATGGGTGTAGTGCCACACGTGTAGCACCTCATAGTACTCGCACACGTACGAGACTCGATGACGACCTCCGTTCTCCGATCTAGCGAAGGTGGCGGAAGCAGACCTCCGGACGGAGCTTCGACAACACGACGGCCTCCGATTCTAGCAGAGAAGCCTCAATTCCACTATAGGCTCACACTAGGGAGCCCACCGTGAAAGAGACAAGGGAGGGGAGAAAACCGGAGAAAACCGATCTCAATTCGGAGTAATATTTATTTTCTCACGAATTTGGCTTTTTTAAATATGTGCACCCTGCCCATCTATATATAGGCAGAGGGGAGGGAGTCAACCCCTCTCCCTTAGCAATGTGGGACTAAAGTCCCTTTGCTAAGGGGGTGGCCGGCCAAGGGGGGGGGGAGGGGGCGCACCCCTCATGGCCCTAGGGCCCATGGCGCCTCCCCCTTTTTCCTTTTTTCTTTTTCCCTTTTATTTCTTCCCCTAATGGACCTTTTTCTCCACTAAGGCCCATTGCACATATTAATTAGAAACAAAATGATTTTAATTATTAATTCAATTAATTAATAACTACAATATAATATTCCATCTCCCGGTGCTCCGGAACACCTTCCGGTTCACTCTGAACTTGTTCGGTTCAACACGGTACTTCTCCGATGTTGTTTCCTTTATTCTCTGGTTACTCCGATGGTTCCAAAAAGGTCTCCGATTTCATCGATCCCTTAAGTGTTTTACCCTACGGTCCGAGAACACTCTATTCATGACCGAGATGAGGCTACGGTCAATGATCATCAGCGGGACCTGGATGCCCATAATGACCCCTTTGCATTCCGGATATCAAACACCGATTGGACCTTACGCCGTATAGCATTCCCTTTGTCAGCGATACTAGATTGTTCCGAGGTTCGATCAATGACATCCTATGTCTGGTTCAACCTCGTTCTGAACTAATCCTCATTCACTCGTTTCCCGTGATATTCATCCCCGTGACCTAGTCACACGCTGCAGCTTTATGGATGGAATCTCACCGAGTGGGCCCCGAGTATCTATCAATTATATGGATTGACAAATCCCTCTCTTGTAACAATACTCCTCAACATATCTCCACGGAATACCCAAGATACAACCGTTATGACCCGCATATTTCAGTCAGGTGGTGGGATGTAGGTCAAAGCATCCGGAAAGATAGCAATTATGCACGTACTCACGGTCAAAGGAACGGTCTACCACGTTCTGTAATTACAACACTGAACCTTCACAAGATTTGATCATGTTGTAATGCTTACTTTGGGTAATGTTCATCACGTCACTTAACCAGTGAGGTGACCTCATAGTCAAGAGACTTAATTGTCCATGATCGCGAAACCACGACCATCATGTTGACCATGAACTAGTTATCGATGTGGAGGCTAACTAGGAACTCTGGGGGTTTCTATACCACACCTGCATCATTGTTTCACTGACACAGTTCTAGCACGGTATGAAACTGGTTATGAACTTGCTTAGATATATTGGAATAATCATATATTATTTGCCTCTAGAGCATATATCCAACAAAATCCATACTGGTGAGATGGAAAAAGTTGAAAAGATTTTGCCATGCGTGTCGCCATGGCAATTTCAGTGTAGGATATAAATTGGAAATACACATAGATTGATTGCCATGGTAATTAGATTCTACCGTAGTAAGTTTAATTTAACTCACATGGCAATTTTAGTTTCATTGACACGACAATTTGTTTTGCCATGGTGTAGATTAAAAAACAGAATACCATATTTACAAATTACCATGCTTTGTAAATAGCAATTTTTAAGTATTTTTAAAATTTTGCCGTGGCAAACGTTTGTAAGATTTTGCCATATATAACACAAATTATGATTAAAAATTACCATGGTTTTGTAATAGCATTTCTTAAGTTCTTTATGATATGACAATCCTTATTTTTTGTGTCACATGGCAATTCTTATTTTTTGTGTCAGATGACAATTCTTATTTTTTGTGTCACATGACAATTCTTAATTATGTGTCTTGGCAATTCTTATTTCTGTTGCTTGACAAATTTTATTTATGCGACATGGAAATTCTTATTTATGTGTCTTGGCAATTCTTATTTTTGTTGCTTGGCAAAAAAATATTATGCGACATGGCAATTCTTATTTCTGTGATATGACAATTCTTATCTTTATGTCATGGAAAATTTTATTTATGCGACATGGCAATTCTTATTTCTGTGATATTACGATTCTTATCTTTATGACATGACAATTCTTATTTATGTGTCACATGTCAATTCTTATTTTTTTCTGTCACATGTCAATTCTTATCTTTATGACATGGCAATTCTTGACTTTTTTGTGGTACATGACAATTCTTATTTATGTGTCAAATGGCAATTCTAGTTTATGTGTGTTGGCAATTTCTTATTTCTGTGATATGGCAATTATTATTTATGTAGTTTGGTAATTTTAGTTGTCTGACATGGCAATTCTTTAGATATGCTTTTTCCATGATTTCAGATAGGAGTTTTTCTAATTTAGGGCTCGTTTGATTCATAGGAATTTCATAGGATTCTTGTAGGATTTTATCCCATAGGATTTTCCTACGTTACTCATTTGATTCATATGAGTTGTTTCTATAGGAATTTTTCCCATATGAATTTTTGTACTACTTTCTATAGGAATTCTAACATTCACTCCAACCTCTTTCTACAATTTCTTTGATAGAATCAAACAAACTTTGGTGCAAGCAAAATCCTATTGGATTGGAGTGGGCATTGCCATTGCAATCATATGCTTTTCCTGTTCCTATGATTTTCTTATCCTATGAATCAAACAAGCCCTTAATCAAAACATTTTTCTGTTTTTTCCATGATTTAGTTTTTTTCAAGACTTACATGCTAATTTTTGGTTCTAGATACACATGGAAAATCGCCATGTCCTTCTGATCATATTTTTTGATTTGGAATTACCATGCCATGTTAAAATTGAATGGCAAAAAAATTTGGAATTTTGAGTTTTCTTGCTATTAAAGCTAATTTTTGTGAGAAAATAAAACAAAAAAATCTGGGCTTTTTTATTTAATTCGTTATTAGTGGGCTGTTTTTGCATGGGAAAAGTTGAGACGTTCGGGCCATGGCAAGTCCAAAGGGACTGGATCTGATGTTCAGTGAATATCGAGGTCATAAATCTTTGTGCTTTTGTTATTCAGTTAATGAAAAAGCATCATGTATTTTTCTTATTCAGTTAATGGAAAGGGATCGTGCCTAGGTAAAAAAAAAACTGAATCAGGAAACCACTATAGGAGTTCTGACAACACGCGTCTTGGACACCCACTTGAGGCTCCCTTCCGCGTACTTTGTCTTCCCGGCGTCCCAGCTGAGCTTCACCGTGAAGCTCTTCTTATCATTCAGCCCACCGAACTCAAGCTTCGGCGGCGACACCTCGACTGTCACACCGTTCGGCATGCTGATCTCCGCCGTGTACTTCGCCGGCACCTTCTCGACATTCGTCAGCGTCCGGTTCACCGTTAAGCCGCCGGTGCTCGCCTGCGCCGCGATGGACGGGTAGTTCAGCTCAGCCCCGGCGAGCTTGCCGTCCCGGCACGCGTCCTTCCTGTGAGTGATGATCTCTGTCTGATTCTCGTCGTAGCCAAGGCCGCAAACGTAGGCCACGTACTGCGCCTCGTCAATGTCATACACCAGCCCCGGGTTGATGGCTTTGGAAGGGTTGACGTGGCCGGCGCCGATGGCGAAGAACCCGGCGGCGTTGAGATTCTCGTCCCGGATGGGCTTGCCGTCGTTGCCGACCGTGTTGGCGGTCGTCATGACAGCCGACTTGATCATCGCCGGCGTCCACTCAGGGTGTTCGCTCTTGATAAGCGCCGCGATCCCGCTGAGGTGAGGAGCGGACATGGACGTCCCGGAGACGGAGCTGAAGGTGTCATCGCTGACGTTCTTTTGGGGGTTCACGTCTACCTCTCCCCCTGGCCCGACCTTGAACGGCCACGCGGCGATAATGTTCACGCAAGGGCCGATGATGTCGGGTTTCATGATGCCCACGTTGCTACCGCTCGGACCACGGGAGGAAAAGGAGGCGACGGTCGGAGCCGGAGACACGCCGATCAACGTGCCATTGAAGATGATCTCGGCGACGGGGTTCTTGGTCGACCTCAAGTATTCCTTGATCTCTGCGCCGTCAGCGTGTGTCACCAAGGATGCCGGCAGGACATGCGTCTGGGCGTATGTTGTGCGTCCGTCAGAGTCGGGGCCGATCAGCAGCATTCCGGCGCCGCCTTCTTCCTCGACGGACAAGCCGGTGTAGACCATGCCCCTGAAGTAATGTTCACAAATGGCCACCTTGCCATCCACCCCGGCCATTGTTGGGTAGCAATCTGCATTGTAAATGTTGTCGCCCACGGGAAGCTGGACCAACCTCGTCGGCGGCAGGTTCTTGGGCTGGTAAGCCGACTCGCCGACAAATGTTCGACCATCGCCGAGCTTCACCACTGCCGGCATTTTCCGGTCTATGGTGCTCGCGCCGACCGTGACGATCCATGGCGCGTCATTGAGCACGGAGCCGGGGACCGGACCATCGTTGCCCGCGGAGCAGCTTATGAGGATGCCCTTCCGCATGGCGTTGAACGCGCCGATCGCGATGGGGTCCTCGTACATCGCCATCGTTTTGGAAGCTGCAATAGATATGGAGATGATGTCGGCGCCGTCCGCTATCGCGCGGTCCATGCCGGCGACCACGTCGGAGATTTCGCAGCCCGTGGCGCCGGCGCACACCTCGTAGACGGCGAGGTGCGCACGGGGCGCCATGCCCGCGGCTGTGCCGTTCCCGTTGCCAAGCACGCTGGCGCCGTGGACAAAATTCCCGGCGGCCGTGCTCGACGTGTGCGTCCCGTGGCCGGCCTGAACCTGCAGTTCGACGCCGACGCCAGGGGAGAGCGATGCGCCGCCTATGACCTTCCTGTTGCACGACGCGCCGCCGACCGAGAAGCCACAGCTGCCACGCCACTTGGACGGCGGCGCGGACATGCCGTCGTCGTGGAACGACACGTGATTCAGGTTGACCATCGTGTCCAAGACCGCGATGACGACACCTTCGCCCATGCGGCTTGCCGCGCCGTCCCATGCGCCCCGACCACCAGGGCCCTTCTTGGCCGCCTCCGCCGCCGCGCTACGCAGCCCGAGGAAGTCCGGTGTACGCGTCGTCTGAAGGGACAGAGCTTGGTCCGGGTACACGGCCAGGACGCCGTCCCTGCGGGCGACGGCCGCCGCCTCGGCCGCCGTGAGTTTGCGGCAAAGCCGATCATGGCGGCACTGTAAGCGTGGACAAGTGAAGCTCCGCTTGCATTCTTGGAGTGGACCGTTGATGGCGTCGGTGGGAGGAAGGATCTGTACCACGTCTTGAGGTCGAATTGGGAGGCTTCCTCGGAGAAGCCGGCCGGAGGGCGCACACGGATGATGAACCTGCTGCGGCCGCCATCCATGGAGCTTGCATCAGCGGTTGCCGGAGCAGTGGGATGGCCTAGCTTGGCCGTGGATCCGGCGACGAGGCACGCAAGAACAATGGCACACAGAGAACTAGGCTGTAGCCTAGTGGCAAGAGAACACAGTGGTGTTTTCAACAACCAGGGTTCGAGCCACGTCGAGGACGAATTTCTGGTTTCTCACGAGGGATGCTTCTTCTATATCAAAAATCCATGGGTGCTAGTGCCCATGAAGTTTCATTCAAGAACAATGGCACACAACAGGGGATGACTGAGCATATAAGTACTCATGGTGAAGAATGGAGAAAAGCTCTTTTGACATCGACGACGCTACATGTATAAATAGCGGTGGGATGCAGCACTCATGTGGCAGGTATCGATAACGAAATCATGATTTCAAAATAGCTGTCGTTTATTACTGTTTAATCCAAATTAAAAGTGACATTTAAACAGCTGGATGCAGCATGTAGTGCCATGTATGTAACGGAAATCATAGGTTCAAATGCATACTATCCTGTCATTTATATTCTAGAATATAAAGTCCAAATTCATGGAGGATTGTTTATTTTCTTATCGATCGTACTACTGATGGTATTGGTTAAATAGCATTTAGCATTTTCTCATCTACAAAAATCCTTTATGGTATTGATTAAATATCATTTATGTTCAAAATCTAAATTTGTAGAGGATTTGTTAATTTAGTATGTCACTATAGCAGTGATTAAATAGGTCGATATTGTTGTAAAACTACGTTGTTCAACACTTGCTTCCAATCACCACATACACAAGGGCACAATCACAAGAACACAAGAGAGACATCAGATATAGAGATAAAGTTGAGAGCTCTTTATTATTGTATCTTGTAGTACAAATCTCATCATGTCATGTGTGTCTAGCTCTCCTCTCATGCCTTCTATTTATAGCCTCACTAGGGAGGGCATTTTAGGTATATAGCCCACAAAAATCTGATCACCTTGGCTTGCCATAGAAGGAACTAGTTTGGTTTGCCATGGAAGAAAGCTTGCCATGGAAGAAACTAGTTTGCCTTGCCTAGCAAGGAGCATGGTTCCTTCCCATGGAAGGAAGCTAGCAAGCTTAATCTTTGGCCTCCAAAGATAATGATCAGATATTTCGTAACACTCCCCCTTGGGCTTATACCGCGGAATGCACATGCCTCGTTAAAACTCCTCCCAAAAACCCAGTGGGAAAAAAGGGATCGGAGAAAGAGTACATGGCACACGCAAGCTATGTTGCACTTGTTGCCTCGTTAAAAACCTTGCGTGACAAAACCCAGTGGGAAAAAGTCACCAAGGAAAAAAGAGTACAACAACTTATCTTCAGGATTAGTTTTGATCTTCGGGATCAATATGAGTTTTGAGACCTCATATTATGGGCTATGGTTCAGAGCTCCCCCTAAACCTTGCATCTCTCTAAGTCGCCTCATTCCAATGCCGTGAACACATCGGAGAAAACTAGGTGGAGGTAAAGACTTTGTGAATAAATCAGCAAGATTTTCACATGACTTAGTATGCAAGATCTTTACTTCCCCTCTCTTCTGGAGCTCATGAGGGTAGAAGAATTTAGGAGCAATATGCTTAGTGAGATTGCTCTTAACATAGCCCATCTGCATTTGTGCAACACAAGCAGCATTATCTTCATAGATAATGGTTGGGGTACTGATGACATTAAGTCCACATGACTTCAGGATGTGACTTGTCATTCGTCTGAGCCAAACACATTCTCGTGCGGCCTCATACATCGCAATTATCTCTGAGTGGTTTGTAGACGTGGCTACCAGGGTCTGTTTGAAAGACCGCCAAGAAATAGTTGTACCACCACAGAGAAATACGAATCCAGTCTGTGATCTGGCATTATGGGGATCGGACATATAGCCAACATCTGTATATCCCACCATGGACAAGTCTTGGTTTCTTTTATAGAATAATCCAAGATCTTGGGTACCTTGAAGATATCTAAGGATAGTTTTGATGCCAACCCAATGCCTTCTGGTTGGGGAAGCACTATACCTCGCTAGGAGGTTTACTGCGAATGCAATATCAGGCCTGGTGCAATTCGCAAGGTACATCAGTGCTCCAATGGCGCTCAAGTAGGGAACTTAAGGTCCCAAAACTTCCTCATTTTCTTCACAAGGTCTGAATGGGTCTTTATCCGCTTCAAGGGATCTTACGACCATGGGGGTTCTTAGAGGGTGAGATTTATCCATGTAAATTTTTTCCAGGACCCTCTTTGTATAGGTGGACTGGTGGATAAAGACTCCTTCAGGGAGGTGCTCAAACTGCAGGCCTAAGCAAAGTTTGGTTTTACCTAAATCTTTCATCTCAAACTCCGTCTTAAGGTAAGACATAGCTTCCTTTATGTCCTCTGCATTTCCGATGATACAGAATCCATTCTGGGATTTCTTGATGAATACGCAGGGACAATCATCATGATTTGTGTAACCTTTCTTCAGGAGAAAGTCACTCAGCCGGTTGTACCACATTCTACCGGACTGTTTTAACCCATATAGCGACCTCTGCAATTTGACGATATACATGTTGCGATTTTCATTTGGATGTGGGATCTTTAATCCTTCAGGGACTTTCATATAGATCTCTGAGTCAAGTGACCCATATAAATATGCGGTCACCACATCCATCAACTGCATTTTCATGTTCAGGCTAGCTGCCATAGATATCAAATATCGGAACGTGATGTCACTCATCACAGGAGAGTATGTTTCATCGTAATCGATGCCTGGTCTCTGCGAGAAACCTTGTGCTACCAGCCTCGCTTTATATCTCACCACCTGGTTATTTTCATTCCTCTTTCGAACGAAAACCCATTTGTGCCCAACAGGGGTAACACCTAGAGAAGTTCGCACTACAGGGCCGAACACATTCCTCCGATAAAGTGAGCGCAATTCAGCCTCAATTGCTTCTTTCCATTTAACCCATTCTGAGTGCTTCTGGCACTCTGCCATGGACTTAGGTTCTGGATCCAGTTCAATGGAAGCAATCTTTGAGGCATGTCCCCAACAGGTTGTTGGGAGCTTGCAGTTCTGCAAAAGTGGCCTAGCAATCAATTTAATCCTTTTGATCAATGACTCTGCAAGGCCATTCTGAGTGTGGACATGTGAGACTGAATGTTCCACTTGTATGCCTAGAGCTAGACAATAGTCATCAAATGATTTGGAGGTAAATTCTCCAACATTATCCATTCTTATGGATTTGATCCAGTGTAACACTCTCACTGTCAGTGAACAGTAATCACTGTTACTGTTCATCTGTACTGTTCAAAACTTTTGGTTGATCCAATGGTTCAGTTCAAATTCAATTTTCCTTTGATGTTGTTGCAAGCAAAGTGAACCTTGGGCATTGATCATCATGGATGAAAACAAAGTCCAATCCATAAACTTTTGAAATCAATTCAAATCTAAAAATGCCTTTGGTGAAATATTAAAAATAAAGTGGAATATAAAATCTCTCCAAAAATCTTGGAACCACTTTTATAAAATCCCAAATAATCACTGGACCAAATCCATATGGGTTTGGGTATTTATTGTGTTATGGAAAATTCTAAACAAATATAAACAGAGGCCAAAAACCCCAAACAAATCATTTAATATTTAAAGAAAATATTAAATGACTTTTATAATTTCCCAAATCTTTTGTGGCACTGACCTTAGGTATAACATAACTTATGGGGCACCAACCACATTTTACAAAAATGCCTAAGTGAATTAAAATAAATACAAAAAGAAAAAAAAAAGGAAAGAAAAAGGTAAACCTAATCTACCGCACGTGGGCAAGCCCACCCCCTGCTTCCCCCTGGGCCAGCCACCCCAGCCCAGCCCACGCCCCCCCCCCGTCTTCAACCTCCGTACAGGGGAGGCGTGGCGCCCATCGCGCGGCCAGGCCGCGGCCTTCCCGCCGTGGCAGCCATCCGGCGGCCGCCGGCGGGGTCAAGTACCCCGAGGCCACCCCGAGCCCGCCTGGAAACCCTAGCCGCCAGTCCCTGTTCCCCGGGTGCTCTTCCCTCCCCTCCCGCGCGAACCCGAGCGCGTCCGTGGCCACGCCGCCGCAGCCGACGCGGCCACCGGCCACCTCCGGCCCGGCCGTCTTGTCTGGGGGCTAGCCCGCGCCCGACCCCTTCTTCCCGCGCCACCAATCGAAGCCGGCGCCCACTGGGGCCTCGCCATCGCCGCCGTTTCTCCACCGCGGCCGCTGCGCCATTAACGGCCGTGGAGCTCCCGCCCGACCACCTCCGGCCACGAGACCACTCCCCTTCTCTCCCTGGTGAGCCGCCGCACCCGTTCCACTCCTTCCCCGTCTCGATCCGCCGCCGTAGCTCCTCCCCGTCGCCCTCCAGTCGCCGCCGTATCTCCATGGCCGCGGCACGCGCTCACCGCGCCTCTGCCCCGCGCCCGGCGTGCTCTGGGCGCCCGTGGCCACGCCTGGAGCACCCCCCCACCTTCGCCGCACCCCTCTGCCCCCCCCCCCCCCCGCCGTTCGCCACGCCGTGGCCTCGCCGTGCTCTGCCCCGGCGCAGGCACGGGCACGGCTAACCGGGGGCTAACCCCTCTGACTAGAGGGCCCCACCACCCCCTAACCCTCTAATTAATTGTTAGTTAGAAAATAACCCCCCCTGAGTATGACATCTGGGCCCCCTTTGTCTGAGTTTTATAAATAAAATGAATTTGATTTATTATTAGAGTATGACATGTAGGCCCCACTGGATTAATTAGATTTAATTAATTTATTTGTTAACTATGTCATTGACCAGTGGGACCCACTGGTCAGTTAATTAAAATGAATTATTAATTGATTTAATAATTAATAAAATAATTATTAAATAGAAAAGGATTTTTAATGTTTTAAAAATGATTAAAATTTATAAAATCAATATCTTTTAATCCGTAGCTCAGATTCAAAAACTTTATACATGAAAGTTGATCAGAAAAATATAAAGAATACGGTTACGCTATCCGTATGTCTACCACACCCCCTAGCGCACCGATCATCGACATTCCCCCCCTCGGGCTGTCTGCCGATAATTCCCGGTACCAATAAAAAGTACCCGGATGAATTTATTCCGAACACGAAAGTTGTTCGGAATAGATCAACTAGCCCAGATACAACCCCCTTATGTTTTTCCGGTACCCACGACACCTCCGGCTTGATCCTTCCCCCTCCGTTCGCCCTGTCCGGTAATCACCCGGAGCCGGTAGTTCATCCCCGGATGAATTCCCGCTCTGAGCCTGATACATCGTACTGCGTTAGAACACCGTTAACATTCCATCTATCATGTCATGCATATGTTTGTATATTATTGCTGTGTATTTACTGTTTCCTCCCCCCCCTTAATCTCCGGTAGACCCCGCTGCTACCGCCGACTACACCGCTGCTGAGTACGACTACTTCGTCGACGATCCTACCCCTACCGTCGAGCTTGCAGGCAAGCAGAGCCATTCTCTTCCCCAGATATCGCCTACCTTTCCGTATTTTCTTGCACTAGGCATTGTTACTGCTGCTGCTACGATTACAATCCTATTCAATTGCATAGCCTGATTTTGTCGCCCCTTGATGTACCTTTCCTTTATCCTATGCTGCCTATTATTACTTATGTATTATTCAGCAGTGAACCCTGCGCCTTGTTAGCTAGGACTAGATAGCGGGCCGTGGTCACTCAGGGGGGTGAACACGGATACAATATATACAACTACACAGGTACGGTACAAAGAAGACACCGCCAAAGGCCCCTATCTGGGTTATGCCTAGTCACCTCAAGTGTGAGCTATCCGGGAGTAATCCTTGTACTCCACTCGAGGCTGACTTTGTCTTGCCGCCATAGGGTCCTGAACAGCGGTTGTCCTTAAAGGTAAGAAAGTCGGGCGACCCAACGGTGCCCGCGAGCGGTATATCGTCGGGAACGACAGGGAGGGTACGACCGACGTTACTGGCGTGCTTGGCCCCTGCTCGTATCTCGCGAGAGTTACCAAACCACGAAAGTCGAGCTCTACCAAGAGCACACGCGAGACAAGGTAAGGAGACGGTTCACCTTGTTGGTAACCGCAGTGACTTGGTGGGACGACAGGGCAGGCACCGCCGTTACTGGTGGTCCTGACTGCTGTCGTTGACCGCGGGTCGGTTAAGTCGAGGCAACGATAACGGTTGTCACGCAGGTTAATTAAAATGCTAAATGGTTCGGCGGATGACTTGAGAGACCCGTTGGTCTGTTCGCACTACCTACACGTGGGATTACGGTGTGGGCCCTCCGCGTCGTAGTTCGTCCGAAAGCTCTTCAGACGTCAGCAGTACTGCGGCCTGATCGCCGGGAAGTGGTCTTGTCTTATTTGCTGCAGCAGGTGTGTTTGGATTTGCTTTTGCTTCACCGGCCAGACTGACACCGTGCAGGAGCGTGCAAGGGTGAGGGACCTAGACCCCTTGGCGCATAGGATATAGTCCGGAGGATGGCCTCTCTGTTGAGCCTAGGATGGGCTGCGTCGTGTCGGATAGCCTCGGTGGGGCGTTCCCTAACAAGGTTCACGCCACCCTGGAGATCCGAGCATGCAGGCTGAACAGTAGTGCACCCCTGCAGGGAGTTTAATCTATTCGAATAGCCGTGTCCACGGTAACAGGACGCTTTATGCTGAAGCTGGATCTTACCACTAGAAACTATCATTATTAAACTGTATGGTTCCGGGTTTTCTTCCTCGCGGGGATGTCGAGGAGGTGAACTCGGAGGCATTGTTATTATTAATCATTACAACTTATATTATACATTGTTGCAGCAACTTCTGCTTCATTGTTACTTTATTGCTTTATATAAACTGTTGGCTGTTTCTCTTCTCATGCTGCAAGACCTCGTCGGAAGATGCTAGTCTTCGATAGGCCTAGCTTCTTATCCTTATTCTGATTTCTATCTTGCAGTCCACTATATACAGCCTCTTCTTTCCGTTGATACAATGCATAATGCTTAGTAGCGGACGTAAGACTCGCGGGTATACTAGATACTCACCTGCTTTATTTCCTTTACTGTTTTGCCTGATCGGCCGCTGCAGTCGACGTTGGAGCCCAGGAGCAGGAGTACCCCGGAGGCGGATACTACTACGTCGAGACCCCCGCTGACCAGGACCAGGAGTAGTTTCGGAGGCTCCCAGGCAGGAGGCCTTGCCTTTTCGATCTGTATCTCTGATGTTATTTGTGCTAGCCTTCTTAAGGCAAAACTTGACTAACTATGTCTGTACTCAGATATTATGGTTTGTATGACTTATGTATTCGGGTCCGAGTGACCCCCCTTTATTGTAACATATTGGTTTATCCTTTTGTGTTTAGTGTTGTGCTGTGATATTCTCACAGTGGCACCCTAATCTCAGCCGTGTACCCTGCGTGTATGATTACTGTACACGGATTGATTTTGGGGGCGTGACAAGTTGGTATCAGAGCCGACCGCCTGTAGGAAGCCACCCCACCACTACCTGGTCGAAGTTGAGTCTAGACTTTGAGAAACTATTTTGCTAACTTAATATTTGGCTTACGGGCCCACATCGATGTCACTACGTGTGATATCTATGGTATTAGGATCCTTTTCTCCTTACCTATGCTCTGGGAATCTGCTCTCTTATCCTTGCTGGTAAGTTTTACAAAAGCTGACATTAGGATCACGTTCTCTTGATTCCACCCGGCGTTTTGGTGCTTCCCCCATTGATTGAGTCGTGTCGCAGGCGTCGTACGCCAGATCCCAGACCGAGGATCCCATTCTCATTCTGGGCAGGCCGCGCGTTCTCTGGCATCAACTCCTGTGGCCAACAGTTTTCTTGCGGCGTGATTGACATAGTGGAATCTATGTCGCGTCGTGTAATCCTTACCGTGGTCTGCGCGCCGCCTAGTGTGTCCTTTTTCCTTAATTTCTACGACGTTACGCTGCCTGATTTTCGATTGGTTCTATGTGTGGATGTGTATTGTCTTATATGACTACTCATATATATATCCGCGCCTCCTCTTTGTTGTCTCTTTACCTATTACTCGTTTTCGGCATCTCGTTAGAATGTTCATCGCTGAAATACCCCTGTTAAATTCTAGCAGGATGGCTGGTCGTGGTGGTCGTGGTCGTGGTCGTGGTGCCAACGATCCACCTCCGCCGCCGGACTACATGGCAGCGATGATGCAACAGTTTCAGATGAACCAAGTGTTTATGCAAGGAGTCATAGATCAGCTCCAGAATCAGAATGAGAACCAGAACCAGCACCAGAACCAACCGCCTGTGGTTACTCTGCGGGATTTCATGCGTCTCAATCCCCCTCTCTTCCACCAGCCTGAACAGCCGCTGGATGCTGATGATTGGCTTCGTGACATCACTCGTCAGCTGGAGTTCGCTAATGTGAGCGCTGCTGATTATGTCACCTTCGCATCCTATTTCCTGCGTGGTCCCGCTGCTCAGTGGTGGGACACCTACAAGGGCTCGCTAGCTGAAGGGACTGTCGTCACCTGGAATGACTTCAAGGCTGCCTTCCGTGCTCGTTATGTCCCCCAGGCGATTATGAACCATATGAAGGCCGAGTTCCGCAACCTCGTTCAGGGAAACAAAACTGTCGAGGCATACCAGAGGGAATTCCTCCGCCTCTCCCGCTATGCTGCAAGTGACCTCCCCAATGATGCAAGTAGGCAAGAGAAGTTCCGTGATGGACTCAACGCAGATCTCCAGCTTGCACTGGCTTTGCACGTCTTCCCCGACTTCGCCACCATGGTGAACCAGACTATCACTCTTGAGACAGCTCAGCTTAAGTTCGGTGGTTCGCCGAAGCGCCCCCGTGATGCTGGCTCATCTTCGGGCACAACACAGAAGCAGCGCGTTTGGCTTCCACACAGTGTGTTTCGTCCAACTGCCCCTGCAGCAAGGCCGTCGTATGTTGCACCCCGTCTGCCTCCGCCCCCGCCGAGACAGCCGAAGACTGAGACTGCAACTCTCCGTCCGCAAGATGGCCTGTGTTTCAAGTGCCGTCAGCCAGGCCATATTTCCAGAGACTGCCCTCAGCGACAGAATCAACTGGTAGTTCACCCTGCTGGCCGCAGAAATGGCCGTGGCAACAATGGGACCCTCAACTATAATACTGGGTCAAATCCTCATGCTCGTGGTCATGCTTACAACATTGATGTTGAAGCAGCTCAGGCACAGCCCGCTACTGTGATGGGTACACTCCTTGTTAACTCATTACCTGCTACTGTATTATTTGATACAGGAGCATCACATTCATTTATGTATGGAGCATTTGCTTCTAAGCATGGCATTTACCACGAAAAGATGCATACCCCCTTAATAGTCCGGACTCCCGGTACCCAGTGTCGTGTCGACATGGTTGCCCCTAACCTCACTGTCGAGATCGAGAGATTTGAGTTCATGGTTTCTCCACACATTCTGAAAACCTCCACCATCGACCTTATCCTTGGCATGGATTGGCTAAAAACCCACAATGCCGCACTTTATTGTGGCACCAAGGTCATCCAACTTTTTCATCCTTCTGGCGCGATTTTGAGTCACATTGCCATTGTGTCGATGAATGCCGAAGCTCGTATATATGCTCTGAATGCCTTGAATGTCGCACCTCTCGAAGGGATTGAGAAAGTCCCAATCGTTTGTGAATTTACCGACGTATTCCCAGAAGAACTGCCGGGGATACCCCCGATTAGGGAAGTTGAATTCGTCATCGACTTGAAGCCTGGCACCGTCCCTATTGCCAAGCGCCCGTATAAGATGCCACCTCACCACCTCCTTGAATTGAAGAAGGAGATCGACACGGCCCTCGAGAAAGGCTTCATCCGTCCTAGTTCCTCTGCTTGGGGAGCACCTTCGCTCTTTTTCAAGAAGAGTGATGGCACGAACCGTTTGGTCCAAGATTACCGACCTATCAACCAGGCCACGATACAGAACAAGTACCCCCTCCCTCGGATCAATGATCTTTATGATCAACTTGCTGGATCCACGGTGTTTTCAAAACTTGACTTAAGGTTGGGTTACCATCAGATCCGGGTCCGTGATGAGGACATTCCGAAGACTGCATTCATTACTCGCTATGGTTCATACGAGTACACTGTCATGTCCTTTGGCTTGACGAATGCCCCAGCCACCTTCTCCAGATTGATGAACTTTATATTCATGGAATATCTCGACAAGTTTGTCGTGGTTTATCTGGATGATATATTGATTTACTCCAAGACCGATGCAGAACATGCTGAACATGTTCGCCTTATACTTGAAAAGCTTCGAGAACACAAACTCTATGCTAAGTATTCTAAGTGTGAGTTCTGGCTTCCCGAAGTAACCTACCTTGGTCATGTGATTTCCAAGGATGGCGTTGCCGTCAACCCCGAACGTATTCAGGCTATTCTTGACTGGACTCCACCCAGGACTGTCAAGCAAGTCCGAAGTTTCCTCGGCCTTGCCAGCTATTGCCGCCGTTTTGTTGAGAATTTCTCCAAGATTGCCAAGCCTCTGACTAACCTGCTTCACAAATGCGTCAAGTTTGAGTGGACAGATAAATGTCAGGAAAGTTTCCAAGCCCTCAAGGACAAGCTCACTTCACCCCCAGTGCTTGCTCCGCCTGATACTCAGAAGGACTTCGTGATATATTGCGACGCGTCTCGCCAAGGATTAGGCTGTGTCGTATTGCAAGAGCGCAAGGTGATTGCTTATGGCTCTCGACAGTTGCGTGCTCATGAAGAAAACTATCCAACACATGATCTCGAATTGGCAGCGGTAATTTATGCATTGAAGCTGTGGCGACATTACCTCGTCGGTAATCGTTGCGAGATCTTCACCGACCACCAAAGCCTGAAGTACCTGTTTACGCAACCAGACCTGAATCTCCGCCAACAGAGATGGCTCGAGACAATAGCCGACTACAACATGGGAATTTCTTACACCCCTGGCAAAGCTAATGTGGTGGCCGATGCCTTAAGCCGCAAAGCCTATTGTAGTGAACTTGAAGTTCAAGTGCAACAGCCACGTCTGTATGCAGAACTCCGCAAGCTGAACATCGAAATTGTTCCGCAGGGATATGTGAACTCCCTGGTGGTCCAACCAGACCTCGACACCCGCATCAAGACGGTACAACATTATGACTCTGACATTTGGAAGATTAAGCATCGTGTCGCATGCGGAGAGCCCTCATTCTTCACTATTGATGCAAATGATGATAATGCGGTGTACTTCAAGGGTCGTTTAGTGGTTCCGGTAGCCAAGGCCAACCTGAATTACGCCTCCGATGTCATGAAAGAAGCTCATGATACACCTTTGTCGATTCACCCTGGTAGTACCAAGATGTACCAAGACATTCGTCAGCAGTACTGGTGGTCTAACATGAAACAAGACATTGCTCGTTATGTTGATGAGTGTGACGTTTGCCGTTGCGTGAAAGCCGAACATCAAAGACCTGCTGGTACTCTGCAACCACTCTCTATTCCTGAATGGAAATGGGACAAGATTGAAATGGACTTCGTCACCGGATTTCCCCGATCACAGAAAGGTTATGATGCCATCTTTGTCGTCATCGACCGATTCTCCAAGGTTGCTCATTTTCTGCCTGTCAAGGAGACGATCTCTGCTAGTCAGTTGGCAGACTTATATGTTTCCAGAATCGTGTCGCTCCACGGTATTCCGTTGGAGATCAGTTCCGACCGAGGCAGCATTTTCACCTCTAAGTTCTGGGATAGTTTCCAAGAAGCTATGGGCACTCATCTGAATTTCAGCACCGCTTATCACCCCCAGTCGCAAGGACAAGTCGAACGAGTTAATCAAGTGCTTGAAGATATGCTCCGAGCCTGTGTCATCTCATTCGGTAAGAAATGGGAGGAATCTCTTCCATTTGCTGAATTCTCGTACAACAATAGCTATCAAGCTAGTCTGAAGATGGCACCCTTTGAAGTTCTCTATGGACGTAAGTGTCGAACCCCTCTGAATTGGTCCGAAACTGGAGAACGAACTCTCATTGGTCCGGACATCATACAGCATGCCGAAGATCAGGTTCGCGTTATCCGTGAACACTTGAAAGCTGCTCAGTCTCGTCAGAAGAGCAACTATGATCGCAAGCACAAGGAAATGGTCTATCAACCTGGCGAATACGCGTACCTCCGTGTCACCCCGATGCGAGGCACTCATCGCTTCGGGATCAAAGGCAAGTTAGCTCCTCGCTACATTGGCCCGTTCCGTATTCTTTCCAGAAGTGGACCAGTGGCATACCGTTTGGAATTGCCGCCGAACCTCTCTCAAGTCCACGATGTATTCCACGTGTCGCAACTCCGACGCTGCTTCAAGGACCCTATTCGCGAAGTGGAACATGATATGATTGAGCTGCAGCAGGACTTGACTTATCAAGAACATCCGAGCCGCATTCTCGATCAGTCTGAACGTCGAACCCGCAACAAGATCGTCAAGTTCCTCAAAGTTCAGTGGTCGAATCATTCTGAAGATGAAGCCACTTGGGAACGCGAAGATCGCCTACGTGATGAATACCCCGATCTTTTCCCCTCTACCGCTTAGATTCTCGGGACGAGAATTCTTGTAGTGGGGGAGATTTGTAACACTCTCACTGTCAGTGAACAGTAATCACTGTTACTGTTCATCTATACTGTTCAAAACTTTTGGTTGAGCCAATGGTTCAGTTCAAATTCAATTTTCCTTTGATGTTGTTGCAAGCAAAGTGAACCTTGGGCATTGATCATCATGGATGAAAACAAAGTCCAATCCATAAACTTTTGAAATCAATTCAAATCTAAAAATGCCTTTGGTGAAATATTAAAAATAAAGTGGAATATAAAATCTCTCCAAAAATCTTGGAACCACTTTTATAAAATCCCAAATAATCACTGGACCAAATCCATATGGGTTTGGGTATTTATTGTGTTATGGAAAATTCTAAACAAATATAAACAGAGGCCAAAAACCCCAAACAAATCATTTAATATTTAAAGAAAATATTAAATGACTTTTATAATTTCCCAAATCTTTTGTGGCACTGACCTTAGGTATAACATAACTTATGGGGCACCAACCACATTTTACAAAAATGCCTAAGTGAATTAAAATAAATACAAAAAGAAAAAAAAAGGAAAGAAAAAGGTAAACCTAATCTACCGCGCGTGGGCAAGCCCACCCCCTGCTTCCCCCTGGGCCAGCCACCCCAGCCCAGCCCACGCCCCCCCCCCCCCCCGTCTTCAACCTCCGTACAGGGGAGGCGTGGCGCCCATCGCGCGGCCAGGCCGCGGCCTTCCCGCCGTGGCAGCCATCCGGCGGCCGCCGGCGGGGTCAAGTACCCCGAGGCCACCCCGAGCCCGCCTGGAAACCCTAGCCGCCAGTCCCTGTTCCCCGGGTGCTCTTCCCTCCCCTCCCGCGCGAACCCGAGCGCGTCCGTGGCCACGCCTCCGCAGCCGACGCGGCCACCGGCCACCTCCGGCCCGGCCGTCTTGTCTGGGGGCTAGCCCGCGCCCGACCCCTTCTTCCCGCGCCACCAATCGAAGCCGGCGCCCACTGGGGCCTCGCCATCGCCGCCGTTTCTCCACCGCGGCCGCTGCGCCCTTAACGGCCGTGGAGCTCCCGCCCGACCACCTCCGGCCACGAGACCACTCCCCTTCGCTCCCTGGTAAGCCGCCGCACCCGTTCCACTCCTTCCCCGTCTCGATCCGCCGCCGTAGCTCCTCCCCGTCGCCCTCCAGTCGCCGCCGTATCTCCATGGCCGCGGCACGCGCTCACCGCGCCTCTGCCCCGCGCCCGGCGTGCTTTGGGCGCCCGTGGCCACACCTGGAGCACCCCCCCCACCTTCGTCGCACCCCTCTGCCCCCCCCCCCCCCCGCCCCCGCCGTTCGCCACGCCGTGGCCTCGCCGTGCTCTGCCCCGGCGCAGGCACGGGCACGGCTAACCGGGGGCTAACCCCTCTGACTAGAGGCCCCCACCACCCCCTAACCCTCTAATTAATTGTTAGTTAGAAAATAACCCCCCCTGAGTATGACATCTGGGCCCCCTTTGTCTGAGTTTTATAAATAAAATGAATTTGATTTATTATTAGAGTATGACATGTAGGCCCCACTGGATTAATTAGATTTAATTAATTTATTTGTTAACTGTGTCATTGACAGTGGGACCCACTGGTCAGTTAATTAAAATGAATTATTAATTGATTTAATAATTAATAAAAGAATTATTAAATAGAAAAGGATTTTTAATGTTTTAAAAATGATTAAAATTTATAAAATCAATATCTTTTAATCCGTAGCTCAGATTCAAAAACTTTATACATGAAAGTTGATCAGAAAAATATAAAGAATACAGATACGCTATCCGTATGTCTACCACACCCCCCTCGCGCACCGATCATCGACATTCCCCCCCCGGGCTGTCTGCCGATAATTCCCTGTACCAATAAAAAGTACCCGGATGAATTTATTCCGAACACGAAAGTTGTTCGGAATAGATCAACTAGCCCAGATACAACCCCCTTATGTTTTTCCGGTACCCACGACACCTCCGGCTTGATCCTTCCCTCTCCGTTCGCCCTGTCCGGTAATCACCCGGAGCCGGTAGTTCATCCCCGGATGAATTCCCGCTCTGAGCCTGATACATCGTACTGCGTTAGAACACCGTTAACATTCCATCTATCATGTCATGCATATGTTTGTATATTATTGCTGTGTATTTACTGTTTCCTCCCCCCCCTTAATCTCCGGTAGACCCCGCTGCTACCGCCGACTACACCGCTGCTGAGTACGACTACTTCGTCGATGATCCTACCCCTACCGTCGAGCTTGCAGGCAAGCAGAGCCATTCTCGTCCCCAGATATCGCCTACCTTTCCGTATTTTCTTGCACTAGGCATTGTTACTGCTGCTGCTACGATTACAATCCTATTCAATTGCATAGCCTGATTTTGTCGCCCCTTGATGTACCTTTCCTTTATCCTATGCTGCCTATTATTACTTATGTATTATTCAGCAGTGAACCCTGCGCCTTGTTAGCTAGGACTAGATAGCGGGCCGTGGTCACTCAGGGGGGTGAACACGGATACAATATATACAACTACACAGGTACGGTACAAAGAAGACACCGCCAAAGGCCCCTATCTGGGTTATGCCTAGTCACCTCAAGTGTGAGCTATCCGGGAGTAATCCTTGTACTCCACTCGAGGCTGACTTTGTCTTGCCGCCATAGGGTCCTGAACAGCGGTTGTCCTTAAAGGTAAGAAAGTCGGGCGACCCAACGGTGCCCGCGAGCGGTATATCGTCGGGAACGACAGGGAGGGTACGACCGACGTTACTGGCGTGCTTGGCCCCTGCTCGTATCTCGCGAGAGTTACCAAACCACGAAAGTCGAGCTCTACCAAGAGCACACGCGAGACAAGGTAAGGAGACGGTTCACCTTGTTGGTAACCGCAGTGACTTGGTGGGACGACAGGGCAGGCACCGACGTTACTGGTGGTCCTGACTGCTGTCGTTGACCGCGGGTCGGTTAAGTCGAGGCAACGATAACGGTTGTCACGCAGGTTAATTAAAATGCTAAATGGTTCGGCGGATGACTTGAGAGACCCGTTGGTCTGTTCGCACTACCTACACGTGGGATTACGGTGTGGGCCCTCCCCGTCGTAGTTCGTCCGAAAGCTCTTCAGACGTCAGCAGTACTGCGGCCTGATCGCCGGGAAGTGGTCTTGTCTTATTTGCTGCAGCAGGTGTGTTTGGATTTGCTTTTGCTTCACCGGCCAGACTCGCACCGTGCAGGAGCGTGCAAGGGTGAGGGACCTAGACCCCTTGGCGCATAGGATATAGTCCGGCGGATGGCCTCTCTGTTGAGCCTAGGATGGGCTGCGTCGTGTCGGATAGCCTCGATGGGGCGTTCCCTAACAAGGTTCACGCCACCCTGGAGATCCGAGCGTGCAGGATGAACAGTAGTGCACCCCTGCAGGGAGTTTAATCTATTCGAATAGCCGTGTCCACGGTAACAGGACGCTTTATGCTGAAGCTGGATCTTACCACTAGAAACTATCATTATTAAACTGTATGGTTCCGGGTTTTCTTCCTCGCGGGGATGTCGAGGAGGTGAACTCGGAGGCATTGTTATTATTAATCATTACAACTTATATTATACATTGTTGCAGCAACTTCTGCTTCATTGTTACTTTATTGCTTTATATAAACTGTTGGCTGTTTCTCTTCTCATGCTGCAAGACCTCGTCGGAAGATGCTAGTCTTCGATAGGCCTAGCTTCTTATCCTTATTCTGATTTCTATCTTGCAGTCCACTATATACAGCCTCTTCTTTCCGTTGATACAATGCATAATGCTTAGTAGCGGACGTAAGACTCGCGGGTATACTAGATACTCACCTGCTTTATTTCCTTTACTGTTTTGCCTGATCGGCCGCTGCAGTCGACGTTGGAGCCCAGGAGCAGGAGTACCCCGGAGGCGGATACTACTACGTCGAGACCCCCGCTGACCAGGACCAGGAGTAGTTTCGGAGGCTCCCAGGCAGGAGGCCTTGCCTTTTCGATCTGTATCTCTGATGTTATTTGTGCTAGCCTTCTTAAGGCAAAACTTGACTAACTATGTCTGTACTCAGATATTATGGTTTGTATGACTTATGTATTCGGGTCCGAGTGACCCCCCTTTATTGTAACATATTGGTTTATCCTTTTGTGTTTAGTGTTGTGCTGTGATATTCTCACAGTGGCACCCTAATCTCAGCCGTGTACCCTGCGTGTATGATTACTGTACACGGATTGATTTTGGGGGCGTGACATCCAGCTATCCGGAAAATTTGCTCTTAGTTTTATTATCTGGGCAACCAGCTTTGCAAAGGCATGGTTCCTTGTAGATAATAGGCATACGTGACTCCACCTAGTGGAGGCATCAATCAGGACCATAAAATATTTGAAAGGGCCCGACAAGGGTTGTATTGGTCCACAAATATCGCCTTGAATTCTCTGCAGGAAAATTGGCGATTCAACCTTCACCTTCCAGGTGGAGGGTCTAAGGATTAACTTCCCTTTGGCACATGCAGTGCACATAAAATCTTCAGGATTTGGGAAGTCTTTTGTTGCTATGTTATGGCCAACAGAGCCTTTGATGATTCTCCTCATCATGCCCAACCCAGGATGACCCAGTCTATCATGCCATATCCTGTATGACTCTGGGTTCCTGAAAATTGTTTTTAGCGCAACAAATTCCTTTATGGGATTTATGTATGTGTAGTACAATCCTGATGCTAAGGAGGGGAGTTTCTCAACCACTTTCTTCTTGGGTCCGTCAAATTTAGTCATGATCAGGTATTCAGTACCATTCTCGACTTTAGTTTTCACATGGAAACCATTTGCACGGATAGCTTTAAAGCTTAGTAGAGTCCGTTTTGATTCAGGATACAACAAGGCATCCTTGATTACAAGTTGGGTACCCATGGGGAGAACTATTGTGGCACTTCCGGTACCGACAATATGAGTATTGCTTCCGGCAATGGTCATAATATTTCCAGGTTTCTTAGTTAGAGTTTGGAAATATTTAGTCTCCCGAAGAACTGTATTTGTGGTGGCACTGTCTATAAGACATATCTCCTCTTCCTCCATTGGATCGACACACCTTACAGTGTAAAAGGACATATTTATGTCTCCACTGGAAAGAGCATAAACATATAACATACTAGAATTTATATTGAGCAAGAATTACACTAATGCAAAATACAATACTATGCTCTTCAGGAGCTTATTACATGATCAAGTTCAGAAGGAACTATATAACACTGGAATTACGACTCATGACGGAAATATATATTAGGCTAGGAGATTACACCAGGTCTCCATATTCATCAACATTCATATCTTCTTCAGGAAGATCGATACCATCCAGGTTGAATTCACCACTACCAGGATTTTCCTCAAGAAGAAGGTTTTCAAGCTTCTTAGAGTCCGGCAGAGCAGCAGGCTCTACAAAATGGGACTCGTGATTATCCTGCGTGTTGCTACCTTTGATGGATTGCTGATATAACTCAACCAGGTGCTTGGGGGTGTGGCAGTTGCGAGACCAATGATCCCCGTATCCACATCTAAAGCATTTTCCTTGCTTTCCCCTAGTCTGAGCATCTGGATCAGTTCTGAATTTTTCTTTGCCTCTCCCTCTTCCTCTACCCTTGCCCTTGAATGCATTGCTCTTCTTCCCCTTCCATCCTTGGTTCCCTTTGTCCTTTCTGCGGCCATGGGAACTCCCAACACCTTGAGTGATCGCATGTGCTTCAGGCACAGCCATAGTCCCAGTTGAGCGGGCGCTATGATTCTTCATAAGAAGTTCATTTTGTTTTTCTTCCACTAACAGGACAGAGATCAACTCAGAGTACTTGGCATATTTAGCATGCCTATATTGCTCTTGCAATACCATGTTGGTGGGATGGAATGTTGACAAAGTTTTGTCAATTATCTCAGCATCGGTGACTTTCTGGCCACACATTCTGAGTAGGGAAACAATGCGGTGCAAGGCAGAGTTATACGATGTCACAGACTTGAAGTCTTGGAAACGTAGGTTTAACCAGTCACTCCGTGCTTGAGGAAGCACCACTGACCTTTGCTGGTCATAGCGATCCTTCACGGATTGCCAAAGAGTGAGTGGATCCTCTTCAGTCAGATATTCAAGCTTCAGCGCTGAATTGAGGTGATGCCTCAGAAAGATCAATGCTTTTGCCTTTTCAGTGGCAGAAGGACTATTTGTGCCAGCTGCCGGCTGGTTAATGGTATGACTGAGAGACATGGATGTGAGGCTTAACTTAGCATCCATAGCCCACGTGAGGTAGTTGCTGCCATCCAGGGCGAGCTCGGAAAATTCCTTGGAGTTGATGCCCGACATTTCCTATATATTTAGATCATGCAACAATTTACTTCAGGTAAATAAGTGCATGTCATGAGTGCTTACAGTGTAAATACTGGTATGTAAACAGTTCCAGATGTTTATGCATTAATCAAATGCTTCAGGATTTAATTTGCAAGAACGTGGCCGTGTAATATTGACATAAGCTTCTCGTGCCACCGGCAAGCGCACGACACTAGACAAGATGATACAATGGCGCAGAGCTTCATGTTCTGGCCATAGCGCAGATAGCAACGAACGTGTCCGTCTGGGCACACGCGGTTGACATACACGGAGCTGCTGGCCCTGGACGTCGAGCTGCTCACCCGTGCCGACACAAGAACGTTCGGCACATGGGATTCAGGTGAGCATAATACACATGATTTGTTTGTTCCATGTCCACAAACAGACTGGAAGATATACATATGATATTAGCAAGGATCATTGGCCTTGAGCTTGTTTTTCTGGCCGATCCATATGAGTGTATACAGTATGCATTGCTACGTAGTATCACTCATGTACAAAGCTATAGCATGCATGCTAACAAGATCGAGGGTACTCGAAACAGCGGAACGCATAAACATCTTGTATTATCCACCGAGTGATTAACAAGTAGTTTTGAACAACATACCTTTGCTCGAGAGCACTCGTGCTGATAACGTGTTGTGAAACTACGTTGTTCAACACTTGCTTCCAATCACCACATACACAAGGGCACAATCACAAGAACACAAGAGAGACACCAGATATAGAGAGAAAGTTGAGAGCTCTTTATTATTGTATCTTGTAGTACAAATCTGATCATGTCATGTGTGTCTAGCTCTCCTCTCATGCCTTCTATTTATAGCCTCACTAGGGAGGGCATTTTAGGTATATAGCCCACAAAAATCTGATCACCTTGGCTTGCCATGGAAGGAACTAGTTTGGCTTGCCATGGAAGAAAGCTTGCCATGGAAGGAAGCTTGCCATGGAAGGAACTAGTTTGGCTTGCCTAGCAAGGAGCATGGTTCCTTCCCATGGAAGGAAGCTAGCAAGCTTAATCTTTGGCCTCCAAAGATAATGATCAGATATTTCATAACAGATATAGCATTTTGTGTCATACATGTATGGAAAACTATTGCTTCCGACTACGGTAACCCTTGGCCGATCGCTCTCGCTCACTCATGAATCGTCTATCATGAAAGCGTGTCCACACATAGCCCACCATTTCCATTGTTTCCATTGCTCCTCTTTTTTTTTCTTATTCAATCCCCACAGTTGCTCGTTCCCTTCTATCCCACCATAACAACCTTATGGCCTGACCTTAGATCTTTTGTTAGCATTTCTCCTCTGGTACGCGGACGCATCGCGTCCGCAAACATCAACCTCGTTTGACAGTTCCATGTCCACGCGAGATGCCATCAACCTTCTCTCTCTCTCTCTCTCTCTCTCTCTCTCCCTCCCCCGCGCGCGTGCGAAGAGAGCATGCTGAGCTCACCACCTCCCTCTCTCCCAAAAGTTGCGAGGCCAATGATGCGAGCTCCATTGATTGCGCTTGCGAGATGTGAACCGACGCATGGGTGCGGACCACTATGCTACAATCAGGCGCTCCACGGAGCTGCAGCCGGCGACATTCACTTGAAACAGCCACTAGAAGCGTTGGAACCGACATGTATTAGTGTTGCAACCAACAGGCTACACAGTGGGCTACCACAAGTGACAACAGTTTTTTGTTGCAACCATTTTTGGCGCTTGCCACGACTAGCAACGACATTTTCTGCATTTAGCACGGCGGGATGCTAACGTGAGAGCTACAACTGATGTTGCGACCTCGGGCATTGCATGCTGGAACCGATTATGCGTTGTGGTGGAATCGGCTGCCAAAAATGCTACAATCGTGAAGACTACGGACTCGGAATCTGACACTAGATTTGCATCCAGCTACAAAAAGTTCTACATCCGGCTCAATTTTTGTTGGAACCATAGAGATTCGTCATCGATGCTACAACCATTGTGAGCTCATAGACGAGTGATGTGACCGCCAATCATGGCCACTGAAGTTGCGATCGTCGCACACCAGAGCTGCAACCGTGGGTGCACATTGTTGCATGTGTGGAGCCAGCGTAAAATGCAAGAGGATGGCAGTGAGGGCGGTGATCAGCGGGCACGCCGGGAGTGCTTCGAGGTCGGTCGTCCCGCTCATCCATGGTGAGGTCAGCAACACTTTATTGTCGTTTTTTTCTTCTATGTATTGATGTGCGACTGACGCATGGTGAACGATACATGAAGAACAAAAAAAACCTTTTGGCCTAAAATCTGATGGCTGGGAGTTGACGCATCAAACACTGGACCGAAAATTAGGTTAATCGATCAGTGCCTAGCGGTGCCCTCTTTGTAAACATGAATCATACTTCAAGTATGTATTATATCATTTACACTCCAAAATTCAAACTAAAAGAATATTAATATTTGTAGATTTTTCACCAGAAGCAGTATTGATTAAATAGATGAATGCATCGGTTAGGGCATACTAGATAAGTCCTTCTGGGTTCTCGCACATCAGATATATATCTATGCAGATCAGATTGAACTTATGTATCAAGTTCTCACATTGACAATATAGAGAGGCAATCCTCTAAAAAAATAAAATTCGGACGATGGATCAATGCTCCTCTCATCGTAACCTTACATAGAGAAAAACATGATAAATAACTGTTTACCTTTTCCTTGATATGTGTCCCATCCACAAAATAGGCTTGTTCCACACTTCTGCTAGCACTATCTCAGCCTAGTGTGGAGTACTATATGACGTTACCATCGAAAGAATCATCATCAAGATTGTTATTAGAACACCGCTTCATATCCGGGGTGAAGACTGTTGTTTTTCCCTTGATTGGTTGGGATTAATAGCGACAGAATAAATGGAGGTAGTGTATTGATGACGACATCATATGGAATAAGTTCAATTGATAAATGGGGTGAAGACTGTTGTTTTTTCCTTGATAAATGTCATCTCAAATGTTCGCTTTGTCCAGTGCGTCAGTGCGAAAGTAGTTCATCGTCAACGATTTTTTCGTATCGTATGGAATAAGTTCTCCCTATCGCAATCTAAGTCAAGACGACGGTCTCGAATTGCATAGACCATAGGGGTAAAAACCCGTTTGGATAGCTATCGCGTGCACTAGGTGCCTAGTCAAAAATTATTTTCATAATAACATTGTACCATGACAATTTATATAGATGTAACACAAGCATACAAATAAGAACCAACACATTATGTTTACATATTTATTTACTCGTCCGTAGGTCATCTTACAAAAAACCATCATCAATTGACAATTTATATACCTTCGACACAAGTGTACAAGCAAGAACCAACACATTATGTTTACATGTTTATCACTCATACATAGTTCATCTTACAAAAAAACAACATTCATTAGGCGAATAATTAAAATACAGTTCATCTTACATAAGCAAACAATGTTTACACATATGATTAAAAGCAATCAAATATTGGCTTCACCGTATACCTAGTCAGATAGCTTTGAGCTTAATTTGCGCACCATGCATTGGTTGCAACGTCATCACGGTGTGTGGTGCATGTATATATGATGGAGCAAGCTCAAATTCGAAGTGTTGAAGGATCATGCTTAGCGCCATCTTGGCTTCGAGCAGTGCAAAGTTTTGGCCGATGCATACCCGTGGCCCCCAACCAAATGACAAGAAGGCACCCGGATGCTTGGATGCCTTAGAAATCCCCTGAGCAAATCGTTCTGGCTTAAACTCATTGACATCACTTCCCCATATGTCTGGGTCATGATTGATGAATAGAATTGGGACCTCTACAAACACACCAGAGGGGTATCTCACCCCTCCTATATCCATATCCTTATATGTTTTTCGGCTAAAAACTGTAGCCGATGGATACAACCGAAGAACCTCGTGAAGGATCATGTCCACCTACAATTAATGAAAAAACAAGTCAAGTACTTGTACCTTCAAAGCCATGTTATATATATTCAACGGTTAAGAAAAAAGTTACTACATTAATTTGAGCAAGTACTCACCGTTTTAAGTTTGCTAATGCCCTCGTACTCGGGTTTGTTCTTCCCAAATAAACCTAGGACCTCCTTCCTCGCAGTGTCTTGCCACTCCTCATGCATGCTTAGTACAATCATTGTCCAGGTGAGCAGTACTGACGTTGTCTCCATTCCTGCCAAGTAGAATAGCTTGCACTCCTCGATGACATCCTCCATTGTCATTCCTTGGCAAGGTTGGCCGTTCACATCCACCTCTTTCATATTTGACTCTAGCAACAATCCCAGTAGATCATCCTCGGGTTTTTTGCCTTCTTCCATTGCTTGCATTCTGTTCTTTATTAGACCTTGTAAAATTGATTCAACCTCCTTATTATTCTTGCGCATCTTTAAATTATTCCTGGTTGGCAATAATCTGCAACACATTAGGCAGGTCCCACAACATAAGAAACAGTGCAACCAAAAGGAAATGTATAAATTCATCAATGCTACAGATTGAGATTTCAAAAAAAATAAGGCATTCAAAATTAGTAAAAGCAATAAAAAATTCAAGAATCACGTAATAACTCACAGGTAACCAGGAATAATAATCCTCTGGACTGCACCAACAAAGAGCTTAGCTTGCTCGGACTGCAGTTGGAATATCCGTCTTCCTTCGAGATAATTGCTACCAAAAGCTGTGCGAGAAATGACATCCCCCGTAAGGTTCTGAAGCTCCGGCCATACATCCACCTCGCACGTTCCGTCAGAACCATGCAGCACCTTCCATCTGGTGACAAGCTCCTCACAACTCGCAGAAAAAGCCGGTAGCATGAGCTGCAAATCAAGGCATAGATTAACAATACGTCATACAGTTAATCACAATTAGCTAGTGGGAAACTTTTCCAGGATCGTGCGTATACTTTTTAAGAAGTTTGAACGGAAGCAAAATTTAAAGATAACGCAATCAAATTGTACATACCACACATAACTGAAAGGGAAATTGTCTAAATTGTGTGCATGAAAAAAAAAAAGATGACCTTGAGCTTCTCAAGATGGAAGGCAGGATTGAGGATCCTCCTGTGCTTGACCCATTTCTCGCCCTCATGGGTGGTGAGGCCGTTGGCGAGCAGCTTGGTGAGAGCAGGGAACTGGGGCTTCTCGAAGTGGCCAAACTTGTTGGAACACACGTCCTTGATGAGATCAGGGTCGGTGATGGACACATTGGCGACAGGTCCGAACCAAGAGAAGCACGGCTTCCCGTTATCCCGGACGTTGTTGTGGAGGAAGGGAATGACGCGGGGAACGATGTCGTGGCACCCCAGCGGCAACGGCTTGGACCAGGCCTCGTCGTTAAGCCGGCCGAACTCCTTGAGGTCGCCCATGATGAAGCGGTACGGCGTGCCGCCGACGCCCTGCGCACGCAGCGTCCGTTCCAGCCGCCGCGGACGCCACCACAGCCGGTCCAGCAGCAGCCGGGCCTGCCACAGGAGCACGGAGCCCCCAAGCCCGTACAGGAGGTAGCTCCATGGCACTCCGGCAGCAGCTGCAAGTGAAGCCATTTTTCTCAAAAGTCAGATGTTGCAGAAGGAGGCAGTGAGACTAATCGAAGCTGAACGAGTGTGCATTGGCTGGCGTATTTGGCATCATCTTTTATAGAGGTCTCCCTCGATTGGAGTCTGATTAGTCTCTGCATTCCATTTGTTTTAAGATTTCTTGGAGTGTAAGACTGGTTTGGCATAAAATATATGTAGCGGTGTGCAGGTGTCACTGTGTTTTCGGATTACTCTCTTCATCCCATTTGTTAAATGACTTCTTGCACTATGACTAATGGAATGGAGGTGTTCGCAGCGATCTTGGAGAAGAAGAAATTTCAGTCGAGAAAAGATCGGTGAAGTCAAATGATGGTGACGTACGGCCACCCACGTGGGGACACCTTGTTGCTAACCTGCTTTGTCATTGATCTCATTTCTTTTTCTTATCTAGATTAGAAATTACCCAAATGATAAGTGATACTCGTGTGGCACGAAGCAACCCTGTTTTAACATTTTTACTACTAATAAAGTTACGATCCGAAAACAAAAAATTAACCTAAAAAATAAACTGAAACACAAAAATCGTCATGCTTTGACAACTAAAGTTGCCATCTTCGACTCATTAAATTTATCATCAATAACATTCATAGGTTCTGAAAATTATTGACATTTTGTAAGCAACAAAAATTAGAGGTCCCACTAATATCCACCAAGAACTCTAGAAATTTGAAGGTTGAGCAAAGCCAAAACTGCAACCATCTAGAAATTGCATATGTTTTGAGGATAATTCTAACGTTTTTGCTGTGTCTCAATCAACTCATAAATTGTTATCGCTCAATCAACTAATGTGTCATCGGATCGAAGGTGTAACAATCCGTGTAAAATAAGATGGATCGGAGCGCTCTGTTTATTTAGATGGCATGACGCATGACCCACACAAGGCCTCGTTTGGTTGTTGAGTGGTCCGTTGCGGCCTATTTGGTTGTAAGGTTTTTTATGTGTTCTCAACCTGTATTTTTTGACTTTTCATTATGTTTAGTTATCACCAAAGGGCTGTGTGATTTCTTCATTGATGAGCTTGCCGAAGAATAAAGAAGAATTTGATATCTTATTTGAAAAGGTAGAATGGCTTGGTTTGCCAAAACGGAAGGAACTACGTGAACTAGGCACAAATTTCTACCAATAGCTCTATGCTTCAGAGGGGTATATGGGATGCACAAAGTACTCGACATAATTTCACCCATGGTGCCGATCGAGATGATTGATCAGATGTTTGTAGTTTGCATTTGAGGAGGGGGAAGTCTGATATGCTTTGTTTATTATGTTCACAACGAACGCGCCAAGATCAAACAACTTTGAAGCACACTTCCAACGACATTGGGATATACGCAGAAAATGGGTTATGAGAGCAATTATTGACTTGTTTCTAGGAAAGGAGGATATGGCGCATGTAAATAAAACTTTCATTTTACTCATCAAGAAAGCATTTGTGGCATGCAGGGGCGAGGGCATGCAAATTGTCGACCGCCGGTTGGCGCCAAGATTTGAAAAGTCATTTCTGCATGTAGACTTCTTGCTCTTCTACAATGTTCCTTATATGTGTGTAATGCATTTGTAGTCGATGCAGTATATCTGTTCGCAGCGATTCACATACATTTTGGTATGACGTTGCCTAACATCGGATTGCTAAATATGACATAGAAAAATACTACCTCTGTTCATTTATATATGGCGTTTTAGAAAGCAAACTTAGCTTGCTACAACGTACTGGCATGGATGAGCAAAAACTATTCATTTTGTCCATCTGTCGTTCTTTCTTGTTAGTTGTTTTTTATAGAAAGACTGTAAGGGAACCCCTACAGTTAATAGGTGCAACAAACCCAAATTGCAAGTACCGTGCCTTGAACCTGCATGGGTGGGAAGGCATCAGCCCCTTTCTACCGCTAGGCTATGCCTTAGTCGACTTGTTAGTTGTTTCTTGTTCTTATAGTTCATTGTTCTCCTGCATGACCAACCATCTTGGGAGCATTTATGATAGCACACTTCCGCAAGCAGAAGGTGCAAGCTTCTTGCAACATTCGTTATGATGGACGTTGATGTATATAGGTATAGAACTATTAGTGGTGGTCCTGCTAGACTTACTAAAACTGTTATGATTAGCTCATTTTTTGTGAGCCCGAATCCGCGTTATACTAAGGATCATTCATATGATTGCACTCTAGTAACAAGAGTGACGGAATTCCTACACCTTCCTCTCCTATTTCTTTTCTATGTGCATGCACGTAATGAATGGGTTCCCATGATTGATGATATCAACAAGGCAAGAAACTTAGCAAGGTATAGTGATTTGATGGATAAAGAGTAGAACAAAGGTTTCCTTGAATGGGAGGCCGCCATCACCGATGTTTGCTATGGAGGAGGAGAGTAGCAACATCACGAGCAATATAACCTTTTGGAGGACAAAAAAATTGTGTTCATCGACAAAAGTTCATGCAGTTGATGCAGTGTGTTGGCGGTTTTGAGAAGACACTCCAATTTGTCAACACCAACATCAACAAGCTCTCCTAGAACCACCATGGGTTCATCGCTGTCTAGGATCCTAGCGGCCACCACTCAGAGTCGGAGACCTCTTCATCTATGCACACAACCATATTTATTAAAATTGAAAATCTCACGTCCGATTTGCCTACTCCCGAGCAACCATTCCCACACGTGGCTCTCAACCCAACCCTAATCCCCGTGCGGCGGCGCCGCAACGCAGCGGGATTCCCCTCGCCGGCGGTCGGGCCTCCCACCCCACACCCCTCCCGTCCCTCCGCCGCCGTCGGAGGCGCCAACCGGCACAGCCCACACGACGTGGCGGCGGCGGGGACTGATTCGTCCCAAACGTATCTATAATTTCTGCTTGCTCCATGCATGTTTTGTGTGATATTGCTATGATCTAGATACACTTTCATACACATTTGATCATATTTGGACTAACTTATTAAGTCAGTGCACCATAGTGTCAGTTCCTGTTTTCTGCTGTTTTTCTATTTCAGGTTTCCCTCATATTAAAAATGCTCCAAAAATGCAGGAAAATCAGATAAAAAATCAGCGCAACGGAAGCTTCCGGAATCACCAAAGTGGGTCCAGAGGGCCACCACCAGGGACCCAGGCGGCCACCTGGCGCGGCCTAGGGCTTGGCTGCGCCATGGGGGCGCATGGAGCTCTGGTGGCCCCCCTGGCTTCCCCTTCGCCTATATATTCTCCGTGACGCGAAACCTTCGAAGAGAGAACCCGTTTTCGCGATCTCGCCTCTATTCCGCCGCCGCCGCGCTTCCAAGATTGGGAGCACCAGCAGACCTCTTCCCGGCACCCTGCCGGAGGGAGGGTTGACCTCCGAGAGCTTCCCCTCCACCATGGATGCTTTCCGGATGATCCGTGAGTAGTCTCCCTTGGACCATGGGTCCGTGATCAGTAGCTATGTGATGTTCTCCTCCCCTCTTTGTTCTTCATGATTTAGACCTCGTGAGCTTCCCTACATGATCGAGGCACATATGTAATTTTCTGTTGTTGCTATGCTGAGTTTGCTGGGATCTGATGGATTATGAGACTATGTTCATATTGTGATTGAGTAATATATTTTGTTCTTATCTTTTATATTTTTGTTCCTAAGTAATTCTTGCATGTTCTCCGTTGCTGTTTATTGCTTTGGCCAAGTAGTAGGTAGTGACTCCAAGAGGGAATGTTAGGCTCGATTGTGGGTTCATGCCCCCTGATGACACGCTTGAGTGACAGAAACATGAGTCTAGGGGATGTGATGCTGCCACAAGGGGGAAAACAACGGTGCTTGTAACCGCGGTTGCTAGGATTGTTTACTTAACGCAAAGTGCTTTTTAATGCAGTTGTCTGTTGCTTTGGGTATACACTTTGGGTGGGGCTCGCAACTTAATACCAGCGAGATGTTCTCGATAGATATCTTAAGGTGGATGATTAGTAGTAGATGCGGTTGGATTTCGGTCTACTTATTTTGGCGTACCACCCATGCTTTTGAGCCTCGTCCTTTCTTTGTAGCATAGTTAGCATTGGTTTGCGCCCGTAATCCTGTCAATTGCCCAGCTGTGATTGGTTTACCTTGCATAGCAGTTTTATCGTCTTTTGGGAGAGAGAAATCACTGGTGAACATCACGTGACCCCGATCCATATTCTCATCACTGTTTGCACGCTCTTTTATTTTCCTTCTTTTACTTTCTAGCTGTTATCATTATCCCTTGCGTTTGATCCTTTGTAAAAAACAAGGACGCAGAGATTGATAACCTCTTTGTACTCATTGGGAAGCAAAGTTATTTGTATTGTGTGCAGGTCCACGTCAATTGCTCCGTTGGCACCTACTTATCATTACCGGAGTCCTACGGGAGACAAACCATATCCTCTAAAAAGGGAAATTTTCTGCTACAGCACATCTAACCTTCCACTTGGGGTAACCTACGAGGATAGAGTATCAAGCAAATTCATGGTGTCGTTGCCGGGGACTCCGAGTGCTAGATAGGGGATTTGCACGCTATCTTTTACCTTTGCTTTTTAGTCTTTTTAGTTTACCTTTTGGTTTTTTCTTTTGCTTTTGAGTCTTATATGAAAAACCCAAAAAATAGTTGCTACCTTTTGCCTTTGTCTTTGTCTGCCTGCTAATGCTATCTTCACCATGGGTGTGGAACCACCCAAATATGGTAGGATGGACATGTTTCACTTGGATCACCTTCGATCAATTTGTGCTCGCTCTAAAAACCCAACCGACTTGGTTGAGGGAAAATCATTGGATGATCACGCTCATTATACGCGACATCGCTTATCTCAGAAAGGGAAACACTTATGGGATCAAATACAAGTTTCTTATTGCTATGTTGAGTGTTTGTGCCACATTTATGATTTTACTTGTTGTTCTAATATAGATCATAAACACCTTCCTTTCCAATGTGAGTTTAATGAAAATGGGATCCTATCTTCTTACGCTAAAGGTTTTTATGATTACTTTGATGTTGAAAAGATTGAAGAGTTTGTTGCTTTTAAGGGTGCTTATGAGATTGCTTCTTTCATTGAAAAGTATTATGATACTATTCACAAGTCCGAAAACTTTGCAGTTCTTGCTTATTCCTTCGAGAATTATACTTCCAATGCTTATATTGAGGATTTAAAAAATAAAATGTTTGCTGCCCAAGAAGAGGCTAATGATTGCTTTGACGAGGAATCCTATGATTTCGAGGACTCACTTGATACATACCTTTCTGAAGATCTTGATACTTGTTGTGTTTTTGGCTAAGATGCCACTATGGATGATGCTTACAAAGATGAACTTGTTGTAGTTCCTTATGTTAAGCATGAAATTGTTGCTATTGCACCCACACTTGATTGTCCTATTATCCTTTTGAAATCTCCAACTATTCCGGAGAATTTTGCTCTTACCAAAACTCAATGTGATGGGGTGCATTTATCTTATGTTCCTAAAAACCGTGTCTAAAACTATACATGTGTGCTTGCAGGTCATGAACAACATGCTTTATGTGATAGTTATGTTCTTGATGGTGTTCATGATGCTACTGAAAATTACTTTGAGAGAGGAAAGTTTGGTTGTAGAAATTTCCATATTACGCAAACTCCTCTCTGTATGTTAAAGGTTTTGAAGTTGTTCTTGTTCCACCTTCCTATGCTTGTTGCTTTGTGCTTCTTTGCTTTATTTTCTTATATGATGTCTAAGCATAGGAAGTGGGTTAGACTTATATGTGTTTCATATTGGTTCTTGATGCTCTCTTTTGCTACAACTCGTATTCTCTTGTGAGCATCTCTTACAATCTTCATGCCTAGCTAAAAGGCGTAAAAGAAAGCGCTTGTTGGGAGGAAACCCAAGATGGTTTTACTTCTATTTTTAGTGGTCTTGATGATTGTCACTACTGTAGCAACATCATTGTACCTTTATTTTCAAGCGTTGTGCTAAGTTATAGCCTCTTATGATAAGGGAAGAAAAAGTTGTGACATGATGTCCAGAAAACAGATTATGTCTGCTTGACGGAAAAAATTGAAAAAAATCACCAGTTCATCTTTTTGAGATGATTTGTTTACAGAGCATGCTCTATACAATTGTGAAACTGTCGTATGTTCTGAGTTTTTTTATTTGAGTTGCAGAAGTGCCCCGAAAAAATTCTCTACTACCTGATGTTCTGTTTTTCACAGATTCTGCCACGTTTTGCCTTTCCTTACTTTTAAAAACCTTAAGCTTGCTTTTTCTTTGAAAAAACCTTTTGGCAATCTTGAGAAACAGTAGCTCTTCAAGAATATCTTTATATACAGTGGAATTTTTTTATTTTATTAAGGATCCTAACCTCTCTAATCAGCTTATGATGAGTTATGTATGAAGGGAGTTTTCAAGTGTGCGAGGGAAGACGATGAAAGAAGATCCGGGAGTGTCAAACGCTCAAGCTTGGGGATTCCCCCATGCATCCCCAATAAATATTCAAGGAGACTCAAGCGTCTAAGCTTGTGGATGCCCCCGTGCATCCCCTTCTCCATCAACAATCATCAGTTCGTCCTTCGTCTCTCTATATTTTTACCACTTCATGCGTTATGTGCTATGCTTGGAGCGTCTCGCTCTTAGGTTTCCTTTTTAGTTTTCTTTAGTTTTGCTTGTTGTTCGTTACAAGTTAGACCTCACCTCACTATGTGTGGGAGAGAAACACGCTCCACTCCAATCTAGAACACATCATAGGATTTTCATGCTTATCTTTTCTCTGTTGTGTGTTCTTTATCTTTCATAGCTGCTGCCATGTTTAGGTTTATTTTTAGTTTTTGTCTTTAGCAAGAGCCTTGGATTTTGTTTAGTTTGTTGCTGGAACTCTCTTTAGTTTTCATGTTTATCTTTTTAAGGGAGTTGGTTGTTGCACTGAGTTGTGTGTTGTCTTGAAGTAGGTAATTGAGGTTGCTATTCGATTGTAGTAGTAACTTGCAATAGTTTTGAGGTATTGTTTTGAGTAATGTTTGAACTTTTGGTGTCAAGAGCTCTAGCCTATTAGTGATAGGCGTCGTATTTTGGGCAATCCGTGTTTTTCAAAACCTACAAAACTAGTTGAGAACTCTAGCTACTAGATGGATCACTAATCTTTGGAGGGATCGGATATTAGAGTACACTCACGTACCATGAGTCGAGGATGCGCAAGGATAACCAAACCCCCATACACTCCTCCTCGGGGTACTTGTCTCTTTGTGAATCTCCTTATTAGATTGAGAGTTACCGATAATAAGTGCATGAGTTCTTCGGACTAATGTAAGTATTGAAAGTTGACACTTCCACCTCCTCATATTTTCTAGCCTCTTTGGTACCGCGCATTGCCCTCTTCTCACTCCGAGAGTTGGCGTCCACCTCGCCAGTGCATCCAAACCCTTGGCATGATACGCTCTATCATCATAAACCTCCTTATATATTTCCTCAAAACATCCACCATACCTACCTATCAAGTCATTTCCATAGCCCTTCCGAGATATATTGCCATGCAACATCCACCTCTTCATGACTTGATCTTCATGTCATACATGTTCGTGCTACACTGGCAGAGGCATACATTTGCATACATCATGATAGTTATATTCTTCTTTATGTTGAGTACCTTGTAAAGTGTGAAGATTTTCTATACCTTCTTGTAAAATAGAGTGTTGCCCTTAAGTGAGGAAAAGATCCCAAAATGGACAAATTTAAAAGATCCCAAAGAGGACAAATGAGAGTTCAATAGAAAGAGCAATTGAGGCCACGAAAAAATACAAAAAAATTAAAAAAAGAGAAAAAGAAATAAAAAGAGAGAAAGGGGCAACACTACTATTCCTTTTGAAAGATCCACACTCGTACTCTCTTTTATCCTTGTACTCCATAGAGATGATCATTTATGCATATAGCAATGTGGGGACCTTCACACTATAGAACTTGGCTTGCATATTCCAAGGATGAGTCTCCTCAAACGAGCTCTAGGTCTTCATGAGCGAGCAAGTTGGATGCACCCCCACTAGTTCCATTGGAGAGCTTTTCTTAGCTCATATGTGTATCCGTTGCATGACAATCCCTACTCCTCACATCATATCTATCATTTGGCTCTGTCGCCTATGATTGTCCTCATTGATGTGATCCTTTAACACCCTTTTTGTCTTCCTCCTCCACCATACTTCTCTCTTTTCCATCCTAACTGTCAACTCTCGTGCTTATGCTCATCCACTACATGAGTGCTCAAAATATCGAAAAGGAGTGGATTAAATTGACTTGTACCTGGCTAGTGGTCTGAGGACGAGTCAAGATAAGATTCCAAAGAAGACCAAGTGTGAAACTTTAGTAGAGTGAGTTCTCAACAAATATGTTTTTCTCTCCTATTCCCATACCCCCCTTCTTGCATGCAAACACCATTTGGAGACATTCGAGTCACGGACAGCGAGAGCTCTTGCACCTAATGTTCTTTCGTTGCTTGTCTCAATGCTAATATAGACACTTGCCTGTTATGACTTGAATTGAATCACATACCTTTATTACTTTACTTTCAATGTCCTTATATGGTTTCTAGCATGTCACCACAAAAATTATGCTTGTTATCATTTACCTACTCGAGAACGAGCAGGAATTAAGCTTGGGAATTTTGATACGTCCCAAACGTATCTATAATTTCTGCTTGCTCCATGCATGTTTTGTGTGATATTGCTATGATCTAGATACACTTTCATACACTTTTGATCATATTTGTACTAACTTATTAACTCAGTGTACTACAGTGCCAGTTCCTGTTTTTTGCTGTTTTTCTATTTCAGTTTTCCCCATATTAAAAATGCTCCAAAAATTAGGGAAAAATCAGATAAAAGATCAGCGCAGCGGAAGCTTCTGGAATCACCTGGGTGGGGCCAGAGGGCCACCACCAGGGACCCAGGCGGCCAACTGGCGCGGCCTAGGGCTTTGCCGCGCCAGGGGGCGCCTGGAGCCCTGGTGGCCCCCCAGGCTGCCCCCTTCACCTATATATTCTACGTGACGCGAAACCTCCGAAGAGAGAACCCCTTTTCGCGATCTCTCCTATGTTCCGCCGCCGCCGCGCTTCCAAGATTGGGAGCCCCAGCAGACCTCTTCCCGACACCATGCCGGAGGGAGGGTTGACCTCCGGGAGGTTCCCCTCCACCATGGATGCTTCCCGGATGATCCGTGAGTAGTCTCCCTTGGACCATGGGTCTGTGATCAGTAGCTATGTGATGTTCTCCTCCCCTCTTTGTTCTTCATGATTTAGACCTCGTGAGCTGCCCTACATGATCGAGGCACATATGTAATTTTCTGTTGTTGCTATGCTGAGTTTGCTGGGATCTGATGGATTATGAGACTATGTTCAGATTGTGATTGAGTAATATATTTGGTTCTTATCTTTTATATTTTGTTCCTAAGTAATTCTTGAATGTTATCCGTTGTTGTTTATTGCTTTGGCCAAGTAGTAGGTAGTGAATCCAAGAGTGAATGTTATGCTCGTTTGTGGGTTCATGCCCCCTGATGACACGCTTGAGTGACTGAAACATGAGTCTAGGGGATGTGTTGTTGCCACAAGGGGGAAAACAACGGTGCTTGTAACCTCGGTTGCAAGGATTGTTTACTTTACACAAAGTGCTTTTTAGTGCAGTTGTATGTTGCTTTGGGTTTACACTTTGGGTTGGGCTCGCAACTTAATACCAGCGAGTGGTTCTGGATAGATATCTCAAGGTGGATGATTAGTAGTAGATGCAGTTGGATTTCGGTCTACTTATTTTGGCGTACCGCCCATAATTTTGAGCCTCGTCCTTTCTTTGTAGCATAGTTAGCATTGGTTTGCGCCCGTAATCATGTCAATTGCCCAGCTGTGATTTGTTTACCTCGCATAGCAGTTTTATCGTCTTTTGGGAGAGAGACATCACTAGTGAATATCACGGGACGCCGGTCCATATTCTCATCACTGTTTGCACACTCTTTTATTTTCCTGGTTTTACGTTCTAGTTGTTATCATTATCCCTTGTGTTTGATCCTTTGTGAACAACAAGGCCGGAGAGATTGACAACCTCTCTGTACTCATTGGGAAGCAAAGTTATTTGTATTGTGTGCACGTCCACGTCAATTGCGCCTTTGGCACCTACTTGTCATTTCTGGAGTCCTACGGGAGACAAACCCTATCCTCTATATAAGGGAAATTTGCCGCTACACCACATCTAACCTTCCACTTGGGGTAACTGATACGTCCAAAACGTGTCTATAATATCTGCTTGCTTCATGCATGTTTTGTGTGATATTGCTATGATCTAGATACACTTTCATACACTTTTGATCATATTTGGACTAACCTATTAACTCAGTGCACCCCAGTGCCAGTTCCTGTTTTCTGCTGTTTTTCTATTTCAGTTTTCCCCCATATAAAAAGTGCCAGAAAAATTCGGGAAAATTCAGATAAAAAATCAACGTGGAGGAAGCTTCCAGAAGAGCCCGGGAGGGGCCAGAGGGGGGGCCAGGGGGGCCCAGGCGGCCACTCGGCGCGGCCCCACCCCTGGCCGCGCCAGGGGGGCGCCTGGGGCCCCTGGCCCACCTCTGGCTGACCCCTTCGCCTATTTATCCCCCGTCACAGGAAAACTCCAGAAGAGGAACCCTATTCCGCGAACTCACCTCTGTTCCGCCGCCGCCGCACTTCCAAGATCGGGAGCACCAGAATACCTCTTCCCGGCACCCTGCCGAGGGAGGATTGACCTCCGGGAGTCTCCTCTCCACCATGGATGCTCCCCGGATGTCTTGTGAGTAGTTTTCCTTGGACCATGGGTCCGTGATCAGTAGCTATGTGATGTTCTCCTCCCCTCTTTGATCTTCATTGTTTAGACCTCGTGAGCTCCCTACATGATCGAGGCACCTTTGTAATATTTTTGCAATTTATATGTTGAGTTTGATCGGATCTGATGGATTATGAGATTATGTTCAGATTGTGATAGAGTAATATATTTGGTTTCTATCTTTTATATTTTTGTTCCTAAGTAATTCTTGCATATACTCCGTTGTTGTTTATTGCTTTGGCCAAGTAGTAGGTAGTGACTCCAAGAGGGAGCGTTGTGCTAGATTATGGGTTCATGCCTCCCTGATGACACGCTTGAGTGACAGAAACATGAGTCTAGGGGATGTGTTGTTGCCAGAAGGGGGAAAACAACGGTGCTTGTGACCGCGGTCGCGAGGATTGTTTACTTTACGCAAAGTTCTTTTATTGCAGTTGTATGTTGCTTTGGGTTTACACTTTGGGTGGGGCTCGCAACTTAATACCAGCGAGATGTTCTGGATAGATATCTCAAGGTGGATGATTAGTAGTAGATGCAAATGGATTTCGGTCTACTTATTTTGGCGTACTGCCCGTTCTTTTGAACCTCTTCCTTTCTTTTGTAGCATAGTTAGCATTGCGGTGCGTTCATAATCCTGTCAATTGCCCTTCTGTAATTTGTTTATATCGCATAGCAGTTTTATCGTCTTTTGGGAGAGAGACATCACTAGCGAACATCACGTATCCCGGTCCATATCCTTATTACTGTTTCCAAGCTATCTTTACTTTTCTGCTTTTACTTGCTATCATTATCACTTGTGTTTTGCCCTTTGTGAACAACAAGACCGGAGAGATTGACAACCTCTCTGAACTTCATTGGGAACAAAGTTATCTGTGTCTGTGTGCAGGTCCACGTCAGTCGCGCCGCTGACACCTACTTATCATATCCGGAGTCCTACGGGAGACAAACCTTGGTATCTTCACCGAGGGAAACTCGCTGCTGCACTGCATCACGCCTTCCACTTGGGGCTCACCAACGAAGGGCGGGAAGCCGTTAGCAGTAACCAACAAGGATAGAGTATCAGGGACCCATCTGGCCGGGTCTAATGGAGGTGGCGGCGACGCTTTGATGCTAGCAAGGAAGATACTTCTCTCGCTTCTCATTGGTTACCCCAAGTGGAAGGTGAGATGTAGCGTAGAAGCAGATTTCCCCTATGCAGAGGATAGGGTTTATCTCCCGTAGGACTCGCAGAAATACAAGAAGGTGACAACGGCGCCAGGAATTGGGCGGTTATCTGGACCTGCACACAAAAACAAATAACTTTGCTCCCAACGAGTACAGAGGAGTTGTCAATTCCTCCGGCCTTGCTGTTTACAAAGGATCAACGTATGAGATAATAGTAGTGGCAACTGAAAGTAAAGGTTGAAAGTAAATTGAAGGTGTAAACAATGTTGAGAACATGGACCGGGGTCCCGTGATTTACGCTAGTGATGTCTCTCTCCCAAAAGATGATAGAAGTGCTAGAGAGGTAAACAAATCACAGTTGGGCAATTGACAGGATTATGAACGCACCGCAATGCTAACTGTACTACAAAAGAAAGGAAGAGACTCAAAAGCAATGGGCAGTACGCCAAGGTAAGTAGACCGAAATCCATCTGCATCTACTACGAATCATCCACCTTCAGATATCTATCCAGAACATCTCGCTGGTATTAAGTTGTGAATCCCACCCAAAGTGTAAACTCAAAGCAACAGACAACTGCATTAAAAGAACTATTCGTAAAGTAAACAATCCTTGCATCCGCAAGTACAAGCACCGTTGTTTTATCCCTGGTGGAAATAGAACATCCTCTAGTCTCATGTTTTTGTCACTCAAGCTAGACATCAAGGGGCTGAACCCACAATCAAGCATAACGCTCCCTCTTGGAGTTGCAACAAATCACTTGGCCAAAGTAAAATACGGCAACGGAGAACATGCAAGAATTTACTAAAGAACACAAATATAAAAGAGAACCAAATATATTACTCATCTCAATCTGAACATAATCTCATAATCCATCAGATTCTAGCAAACTCAGCATAGCAACATAGAAAACTACAAACGTGCCTCGATCATGTGAGACAACTCACGAGGTCTCAAAAGTGGAAGCACAAAGAGGGGAGGAGTACATCACATAGCTACTAGTCACGGACCCATGGTCCAAGGGGGACTACTCACGGCACATCCGGGAGGCGTCCATGGCGATGGATGGTCTCCCGGAGGGGATTCCTCCTTCCGGCAGGGTGCCGGGGCAGTTTCTCCTGGCAGCCCCGATCTTTAAACGGCGGCGGCGGCGGTACAGAGAGGAGAACGGGAATAGCAGATCGATATTAGGGGTTTCTGTCACGTAGGGTAAATATAGGCGAAGGGGGGCACCGAGAGGGGCCACAGGGCAGCCAGGAGGCCTCCTGGCGCGGCCTAGGGTGGGGTCGCGCCAGGGACCCTCCTGGGGCCCTGGTGGGTCCACCCCTCCTCTCTTGATTATTCGGGAAGCTTCCGGGTCGCTGATTTTTTATTGTATTTTTTGGAAATTATTTCGCACTTTTAATGGCCGGAAAACCTGAAATACAAAAACAGCAGAAAACGGGAACTGGCAACTGGGTGCACTGAGTTAATAGGTTAGTCCAAATATGATAAAAAGTGTATGAAAGTTCAAGCAAAACATGGCAAAGTCACACAAATCATGCATGGAGCAAGCAGAAATTATAGATACGTTTGGTACGTATCAACATCCCCAAGCTTAATTCCTTCTCGTCCTTGAGTAGGGAAATGATAACAAGCATAATTTCTGTGGCGACATGACACACAACCATATAAGGAATTCTAAGTAAAGCAATCAAAGCATGCAATTCAATTCAAGTCTTAACAAGCAAGAGTCTATATTAGCATTGACACAAGCAACAAAAGAACAAAAGATGCAAGAGCTCTCGCTGTCCGTGACTCGAATGTCTCCAAATGGTGTTTGCGTGCAAGAAAGGGGATAGGGAGTACGAGATAAAAAATAGTTGTTGAGAACCACTATCTACTAAAGTTTCACAATTAGTCTCCTTTGGATTCTTATCTGGACTCGTCCCCAGACCACTAGTCAGGTACAAGTCAAACTGATCCACTCCCTTTCGATATTTTGAGCACTCATGCAATGGATGAGCGTGAGCAAGAAAGTTGACACCTAAAAGGCTAAATAGAAGGAAGGTGGAGGAGGAAGAAAAAAAGGTGTGAAAGGCTCACATCAATGAGGACAATCGTAGGCGAGAGAAGGCCATATGATAGATATGATGTGAGGAGTAGGGATTGCCATTCAACGGATGCACATGTGAGCTAAAAGCTCTCCAAGGGAACTAGTGGGGGTGCATCTAACTTGCTTGCTCAAGAAGACCTAGAGCTCTTTTGAGGAGGCTCATCATTGGAATATACAAGCCAAGTTTTACAGTGTGAAGGGTCCCCACATAGCTATATGCATGTATGATGATTTCTATGGAGTACAAGGGATAGACGATGAAGTACTAGTGTGGATCTCTCAAAAGGAATAGTAGTGTGCCCCCTTCTCTCTTTTTATTTTTCTTTTTCTCTTTTTCTATTTTTTGTATTTTTTGGTGGCCTCAATGGCTCTTTCTATCTCTCTGATTTGTCCTCTTTGGGATCTTTTGATTTTGTCCTCTTTGGGATCTTTTCCTCAATTAGGGGAAACACTCTATATTTTACAAGAATATAGGAGATCTTGCACACTTTACAAGGGTACTCCCATAAAGAAGATGTAACTATCATGATGCAAATGTATGCCTCTGCCAGGGTAGCAGGATATGCAATGATATTAGCGCGTCATGTAGCAATGATTAGGGCAAGGCCCAACTAGCATGCGGCTCATCGGTCAAGCAAGTAGCATGTATGACATGAAGATCAAGTCATGAGAAGGTGGATGTTGCATGGAAATGTATCTCGAAAAGGCTATGGAAATGCCTTGATAGGTAGGTATGTTGGCTGTTTTGAGGAAAGATATAAAGAGGTTTATGATGACAGATCGCAACGTGCCAAGGGTTTGGATGTACCAGCGAAGGTGGAAGCCAACTCTCGGAGTGAGAAGGAGGCAATGCACGGCACAGGAGAGGCTAGAAAAATATGGGAAGGTGGACGTGTCAACTTTCGAATACTCACATTAGTCCGAAGAACTCATGCACTTATTATCGGTAACTCTCAATCTAATCAGGAGGTTCACAAAGAGACAAGTACCCCGAGGAGGAATGTATGCGGGTTTGGTTATCCTTGCGCATCCTCGACTCATGGTACGTGAGTGTACTCTAATATTTGAACCCTCCAGAGGTTAGTGATCCATCTAGTAGCTAGAGTTCTCAACAGGGGTTTTGGTTTTCGAAAATCACACGGATTACCCAAAATACGACATCTATCACTAATAGGCTCGAGCTCTTGACACCAAAAGTTCAAACATTACTCTAGTCAATACCTTAAAACTATTGCAAGTTACTACTACAAAGAGAATAGCAACTTCAACTACCTACTTTCTAGTCAAGACACAAAACTCAGTGCAACATGCAAACTCTCTAACAAGATAAAACATGCAACCTATAGAAAGTTCAACCTAAGACAAAAGAAAAGCTCTAGAAGAAACCTAAAGCACAATAACTAAACATGGCAGCAGCTAAGAAAAGAGAAAGAACAACTCACGGCTAAGAGAATAAGCATGCAAATCCTATGAGGAGTTCTAGTTCTAGCGGAGCGTGTTTCTCTCCCACACAAAATAAAGATGGGGTCTAACTTGTTATGAACAGAAAACAAAGCAAAAAAAAACCTAAGAAAAGTAAAGAGCGATACGCTCCAAGCATAGAACATAACGCATGAAGTGATAAAAATATAGTGAAACGAGGGACGAACTGATAATTGTTGATGAAGTAGGGGATGCACGGGGGCATCCCCAAGCTTAGACGCTTGAGTCTCCTTGAATATTTATTGGGGGTGCACATGGGCATCCCCAAGCTTGAGCAATTGACACTCCAGGATCTTCTTTCATCATCTTCCATCGCACACTTGAAAACTCCATTCATACATAACTCATTGTAAACTGATTAGAGAGGTTAGTACCCTATTAAAATAATTTTTTCCTTACTGGAAATAAAGATATTCTTGAAGAGCTACTGTTTCTCAAGATTGCCAAAAAGTTTTTGCAAAGAAAAAGCAAGCTTAAGGTTTGCAAAAGTTAGGAGAGACAAAACGTGGCAGAATCATTGAAAAACAGAACAGCAGGTAGTCAAGAAATTTTTAGGGGCACTTCTGCAACTCAAATCAAAAAACTCAGAACATACGAAAGTTCCGTGATTGTATAGAGCACGCTGTGTAAAAAATGCAGCTCAAAAAGATGAACTGGTAATTTTCTATGATTTTTCCCGTCACGAGGACAGAATCTGTTTTCTGGACAACATGTCACAACTTTCACTTCCCTTGTCATATGAGGCTATAATTGGCACAAAGCTTGAAAAGTAAAGATACAATGATGTTGCTATAATAGTAACAATCATCAAGACCACTAAAAACAGAAGAAAAACAAAAAGGAAAACCTAAATTCGTTGTGGGCTGCCTCTCGAAAGCGCTTCTTTAAAGCCATTAGCTAGGCTTAAAGCAAAAGATCAAGTTGTATCAATTGATCCATCATCAAGATCATCAAAAATCTCTTCAATAGTACAACTAGTCTTAAGAGGTTTCTCAAATAAAGGCCGAATAAAAATGCTTCTAGGGATAAAATCAAAAGGAGGAAAATCAATTGGAGTTTCAAAATTAAAGATAGGTATCTCCTCTAAAGTCTTCACTGTTTCAACTCTTTTGGCAATAGGTACGTCAGCTTTAGCTCGAGGAACCTTAGGGACGTAAACGAACTTGGGTTCCTTTCTTGCCGGAGTTTCATCCTTTTAGGTTTTGATTGAGGAAAAGGTAGTTCCTAAAGTTTCAATAACTTCCTCAATCTTTTCTATCCTAGAAGACTTCTCATCAAGGGATTTGATAGTCTCTAAATTTTTGATAATTTTTTGCATGGAGCTATTTAGCCTATTCAAATTCCCTTGAATCTTACGATCCAACTCATTTACCTTATCGATACTTGGCATCTCTAACTCTATTTTTTCAAGTTTTCTGTCAGAACCCTAATTTAGGTTTGAGCTTTTCTAAGCTTGCATTTTTGCATCATGAAAAATTTTGCAAAAGAAAAAGAAATAGGGAAAAGAAAAGCCCTAAATGAATTAAATAAAAAGGCCAGAAATAAATCTTTTTCCAAAATTCTTTTGGATATGTTGAAAAATCCTAAAAATGAGTGTGATCATTTTAAAACTGATTTGGGATTAATCCCATGCTCATAGATTTTTCAAAAATCCAAATAGTGGTTTGGAAATTAAATCAATTGCCTATTTGAATTGAAATCCAAATATTTTGAATTTCAAAAATTCCCAAAACTTGGGGTTGAGTAATAATAAGTCACCTAGGTTTTATAAAAATAATTGGGAGTTTTTATAAAATGCCCTAGTATTTATTTTTAGGGAAAACAAATTAAACAGAAAAAGAAATAAAAGAAAAGAAAAGCGCAAAAGCCCACTTACCTGCGGCCCAACTAGCCGAGGCGGCCCAGCCCAGGGGCAGCCTCGTCTTCTTCCTCAGGCAGGCACGCAGCTGCGTGCCGCGCATGCCGCGGCCGTCGCTGTCGCCGTGGCGAGCTGCTTGCTCCCCCCGTGCTTACCCCGCGCCTAGAAGCCTCGCCTGGACGCCCTCTTCATCCCCCCCTCTCTCTGGCCCTTCCTTCTTCCTCCCCGGCGAGAAACCTGCGGCATCCGAGACCTAGCCGGAGTGCGCCACCGTGCCCGACGTGGCCACCGTGCCCTAGACGCCGAGCCACCGTGTCCAGACGCATCCTCGACGTCGTCTTCGTCGCCCCACACGCGGAATCAAGCCCGCAGGCCCGAGAGACGTTGCCCCCTTCTCCAGTTCGCCGCTGTCCGCCGTGGATTCCGGCATGAAATTACACGCCGTCGCGCCCTCCCCGGCCCCGCCGTGCTTCTCATCGCGCTCAGGGTGAGCTCGTGGTTCGTTTCCCCCATCCCGCGCTCCTCCCCGCGCTCTCCTTCGCCTTCTCGCCGTGGACAGAGCTCCGGCCGCCGCCGGGCTCGTCGTAGCCATGGCCAGGGGCGTCCTCGAGGTTCCCCTCATGCTCCACCAGACGCGGCAGAGCACGAGGCACCCCCTGGTGGCCTCCTCTGCCTCTTCCCTGGCCGGGAGCTCGACTCCGGTGAGGCGCCGCCGTGGCCAGAGGCCACCGGCGTCAAGCCGGCCGTTAGCCCCCCTAATCCCCTCACTAACCACCCCCCTAGCCTATGACACGTGGGCCCCAGCGCCCTAATTAATCCCCGTTTAAAATAAACAAAGGGGATTAAGCCCCCAGTCACTGCCCAGAGGACCCCACTGGTTAGTTGGACCAGTCAACCCCTGACGTCATGCTTACGTCGTAATGACGCAGTAAATCTTAAATCAATTCAATTTAAATAAGAAATTTCAGAAAATAAGCTAAACTTTGAAATTGAATATCTTTTAAACCATAACTCCAAATGAAAAGATTTATATATGAAAAATTATCAGAATAAAATTCTCTATCCAAATAACAAACTTTCAACCATGTTTGAAATGCTTACCATGATGGATCAGTAGCACCTTGCTATTTGGTACATTTGGTTTAAATCAAATAAATTGCAAATGCTATTCTCAATTGAACCATTGCAATACAATACACCTCACATGGACATAAGAAGCACAAAACACCCATGATCGACTTCGTATCATGCCTTATTGTTTGTGCATTACAATATATTGAATGTGCATTACTTTCAGTGCTTTGGTGATTGCATCTTCTCGGTAGAGTTGATCTCCGAGACGAGTTCAACCTCACGTCAGAAGGCTAGTACCTCGTGATCGTCAGCAAGGCAAACACCCCCTCTTTGATCATGTCGATAAAATCCCAGTTCCCTCTCATTCTCGCTTATGCATGTTTAGGATGTCACCATGATACGTTCTACCGCGAGTTCAACCTATTCCTTTGCATGACCTATCATTTTGTCACAGTAGTAAGCAAACCACAATCCTAGAAGATGTAGGAGTTGGTTGATATCATGTGGCCCCTGCAACTGTTACAGCTTATTGCATGCTTAGAGTTGTTACAATGAGGCTACTTTGATGTGAGTCGGGATGGTAGTGATCATGTGAATGATGGTGGTAACGTGTTGGTGAATTTGACCTTAGCAAGGTGAACGATGAGAGGCTGTGTAGGAGTACACAGTGGATTGTCTCGTTGAACACTGCCTTAAGCCCGAGTTCTTGTGTTGTTATCCAAGTCTAAGAGTACGACCACACATTGGGCTCACTGACCCCTCTCGGCCTAGTACCTCACCCCGGACCTGTCGAGTAGTTCCCCCTTTAACGATCTCAAGCAGGTGGAACCAAGGTAAGTGATTGGCGTAGGTTGTGGGCACGTTGAATCAAGTGATCATGATCGAGTTGAGCTTGATGGCGGTCACACAACGTTTGAGTCCGCATCAGAAAAATCGGCCGGATTCCGATTGTGGTCCTAACTCAAATAGGAGACTCCCTAGGACTAGAGATGGTGCCGTGAGTGAAGTGTCGTGGCAGCATCATCGTCGGTACTCACTTGAAGGGTCCATCCCCAGGCGGTAACTGATGAGGCGTGTGTGTAGCAGTACACCCCTGCAGGGTTAATGAACTATTCGAATAGCCGTGTCCGCAGTTATGGACTACTTGGAGACCTTTACTTGATCAAAGACAACTTGAACGGTTACTTTAAAGCTTTCCAAGATAAGTGTGAGTGCTATGGCGTGCTTCCTCGTGGGGAAGTCGAGGAAGTAACCATAGTGGTGTTTTTGGTTGGAGACTTGATACTTGGACTCATGTATGCTCCTTACCTATTTCTGGTATTCGTAGTACAGGACTAGCCAAGTCAAATCTAACACTTCTGCAAGTGAAACCCCACCTCCCTTTGCCTTGATACATGTGCATGAGTAGTATAGTTCCTATGTAAGTCTTGCTGAGTACGACTTTGTACTCACGTTTGCTTATTCTATGTTTTAGAGACGAGACCACTGACCCTGATGGTGGCCTCTACCTCAAGCTCGACGTGGACCAGGTCGTATAGTTCCAGACAGCAGCCTGTGCCCTTTGGAGGGTCATTGTATTTTCTTTCAGGCTTCTTAAGCCATTTGTTAAACTTGTCTTTACTAAGACATAATTTGCTTCCGTTGATGTTTGATGTAATGTTGGACCACAGACATGTGATCTCTGCTTGTAATACAACTACTATGTCTGCTCTGTTTAGCAGAAGTTATAAAGACTATGAGTTTGTAGAGTTCATGGTGTGATTACCATCTGTTTATATTAGACATGTGTGCTGCGTGTATGATTATAACATGCATGTCTTAGTATGGGTTTTCGTGACCTTAGTTGTGATCTGGCTGGCGGTCTTTTATACACCAAGTGGCCCTTAGATGTGCGCAGCTTGGGGCATCGCGATGAGATTGCTCGTGACTCTGTCACGTGCACACTTTGTGGTATGATCGAGCCTGCCCTAGACCACGACTAAGTGATTGGGCTGGTATAAGTCTATGTAAGGGTTATGATTCAATCGAAAACATGGTTGAGGCGACTTGTCTATGAGTATGGGATTCACCACCCATAAGCATTTAGACTTGTGAGCGGACGATGAGAACCCATCTCAGTTGATCATCCGGCCTGGATGGGATGCCCCCTCACGTTCGATGCTTACTGAGAGTGATCTGTGCTTGGCCTTGTCTGCTTAGACAAGTGGGTACGGCTCTTGCTCTCCATGTGATTGCATTGTGACCGGAATTACATACGCTAACCCCGGGTCCCGACAGACTTGGTATCAGAGGAGGACTATCTGTAGGATTATCAAACCATTGGCCGATGTCGAGTCTAGCATTCTATAGTTATATAGTTACTTTGGGTATAAGGGAACAACGTAAGATTTCTTTTTTCTCCTTATCCTCATCGATCTGAGTTCTGAGTCACCCTCATCTTGTTCTACGGGAAGATAGGACTAGGCTCATCTCTGTCTGACTAGAACATCTCGTTGTTTGCTTCTTTGTAGCTGTAGGAGTGTTGTGGTCTTCCAGAGTCATCATTCCTTAGTGCTTCTTTAGAAGTGATGTTTGTTATCTTGCTGGTTGTCTCATTTTCCATCCCGACACAGCCGTTATGCTGTCCGTTTGTGACTTAGATGCTCTTGCATTATAGTCTTGTTGTCTTGGCTTAGAAGTGTATCATAAATCCTATTCTGATTGTTGATTCTTATCACACATAATGTCAAGTGAAAATCAAGGTGTTGATCCCAGTCCCGGTAACATAGACGGTGAAGAACATCCACCACCAATCTCAACGGCAGAAATCATGATGGAGGCTGAGCAGAATCGTCGTGATAAGACACGTCTTCTCGAGCGTATTGAGCAAAACACTTCTCATCAACAAGATAGTGTTGTTACCATCCAAGACTTCATTCTCCTCAACCCGCCAGTATTCCGATGTTCTTCCGAGCCCCTTGATGCCGATGATTGCCTTCGTTCCCTCGAGCGTAAGCTTGAGACAGCCCATGTTGCTCCCGGTGATCGTGTGTTGTGCTATTCGCGACATATTTTCTGGAAGGTCTCTTCAGTGGTGGGAGAATTTCATAGCAATGCAGCCCGTTGGTCACGTGGTGACTTGGCAAGAGTTCTGTGATGACTTCCGAGGATATCATATTCTGGATCAGCTGATGGAGCGCAAGAGAGAACAATTTTGCAATCTGACCCAAGGAAAGATGTCTATTCATGAGTATAGGACTGAGTTCACTCGTCTAGCACGTTATGCCCAAGAAGAAGTATCCACCGATGCAAAGAAACATGCAAGGTTCCGCAAGGGACTTAGCCCCGTCCTTCGTCATGACCTGAATCTTCACGAGTTCATCAACTTCAGAGACTTGGTCGACAAATCCTTCGAGGCCGAGTATGGAAATGAGTTGTATGAAGAGTCTCGCAAGCGTGATCGTGAGTTTGCACAATCTTTTGGCCCAGTTTCTCGGAAACGCTGTGTATGGATTCCCTTCAGTGATGTTAATCATGCTGTAAGTGCTTCTAGACCACCAACCACCATATATCGTCCACCTCAACCCAATCTTCCTCCTTGGAATTTTGTTGGACAATCAAGTGCTCAAGTTCCTTTCATTCCACGTGGTGTTTGTTTCCAATGTGGACAATCAGGCCACAATGTTCGAGAGTGTCCCCAAAATCATGTAGCCGCCACCCCTAAACCAAAGCAAGCCTTTCGTCGTGGTAAGCCACCACCCAAAACTTCCAATGTCAAGCCTCCTGCCTATGAATATGGTTATGTGAATCACGTATCCATTCTGGATTCCCACAAGTCAACCGATGTTGTACTTGGAACACTTCCTGTCAATTCCACCCCATCTTCGGTTCTGTTTGACCCATGAGCATCTCACTCATTCATATCCCAGGATTTTGCACTGTCACATGACATCTCTTTTTCGATGTTATCCACCCCCTTAGTTGTGCAAGCCCCTGGATCCAGATGGCACACCACCATGGTGAGTCATGAAAATGAAGTTGCAATTGAGGGTTTAGTATTTCTTGCTTCACTTATAGCCCTCAAGTCTTCAGACATTGATGTCATCCTAGGAATGGATTGGTTATCAAGACAGAATGTTGTCCTTGATTGTAAAGCCAAGTCAGTTAAACTAACCCATCCTTCAGGCCAAACAATCAAGTACACCTCACCAAGCTCTAAAACCCAGGTGCATTCTTTGAATGTGCTTCCTCTTCCAAACCTTGAAGATATTCCAGTGGTTCGTGACTTCCCGGATGTCTTTCCAGAAGAGCTGCCAGGCATACCACCTGACAGATCTGTAGAGTTTTTTGTAGATCTTATCCCAGGAACTGCCCCAATATCCAGACGCCCATATAGAATGGCCCCACGTGAGTTAGCTGAGCTAAAAATCCAACTTGAAGCTTCGTTGGCAAAAGGCTTCATCCGCCCTAGCTCATCGCCATGGGGTTGCCCCGTTCTGTTCGTAACGAAGAAAGATGGAACAGAAAGGATGTGCGTAGACTATCGCCCGCTAAATCTAGCGACGATAAAGAACAAGTACCCACTGCCCAGGATCAATGATCTTTATGATCAACTTGTAGGATCCTCTGTCTTCTCCAAAATGGATTTGAGATTAGGATATCATCAAATCAAAATCCGAAACGAGGACATTCCAAAAACGACTTTCACTACTTGTTATGGTCTTTATGAGTACACCGTTATGTCCTTCGGTTTAACCAATGCCCTCGCCACATTCTCGCGCTTGATGAATTCGATCTTCATGGAGTACCTAGATAAATTTGTTGTAGTTTATCTTGATGACATTCTCATCTACTCGAAGAACAAAGAAGAGCACGCAGAACATCTTAGGCTGGTATTGATGAAACTTAGAGAGCATCGCCTATATGCCAAATTTTCAAAGTGTGAATTCTGGCTACCAGAAGTGACCTACTTAGGCCACGTGATTTCTGCTAAAGGCATTGCTGTCAATCCCGAGAGAGTTCAGGCCGTCCTTGAGTGGACTCCACCTGAATCGGTTAAGCAAGTTAGGAGTTTTCTTGGCCTAGCAAGCTATTGTCGCCGCTTCGTTGAGAACTTCTCCAAAGTGGCAAAGCCTCTAACTGAACTCCTCAAGAAAGATAAGAAATTCCAATGGACTCCCAAGTGCAAGGAAAGCTTTCAAGATCTAAAAAGAAGATTGACTTTTGCACCTGTACTTGCGCCTCCAGACACCAAAAAGTATATCGAGATCTATTGTGATGCTTCACGGCAAGGGTTAGGATGCATACTTCTACAAGATCGACATGTGGTAGCTTATGCTTCATGCCAGTTGCGTCCACATGAAGAGAAGTATCCTACCCATGATCTTGAACTCGATGCCGTAGTTCATGCCCTGACAACTTGGCGACATTACCTCCTTGGTAATCGTTGTGAGATCTATTCTGACCACCAAAGCCTCAAATACATATTCACCCAGCCAGATCTTAATCTCAGGAAAAGACGCTAGATTGAGTTGATAAAAGATTATGAATTAGGAATTTCTTATACCCCAGGCAAAGCCAATGTCATGGCTGATGCACTAAGTCGTAAGTCGTATTGTAACAACCTCATGTTACAACAGTATCAACCACTTCTTCATGAGGAATTTCGAAAGCTCAACCTCGAGATTGTTCCTTGTGGATCTCTTTTCAACTTGGTGGCGAAACCAACCCTTGAGGATAAAATTATAGTTGCCCAAAGGCGTGCACGAGGTGTTCGCCGGATCAAGGAGAACATAGCTAGCGGAGTTCCTACATGTTTCTCCACAGATAGTAAAGGAACTGTATTCTTTGGAAATCGTTTGGTAGTACCTAAGAATAGGGAACTAAGGCAACTCATCCTCAAAGAAGCCCATGACACACCCCACTCGATTCATCCCGGTAGCACAAAAATGTACCGAGATCTACGCCAGAGATTTTGGTGGACTAGGATGAAGAGAGACATTGCTCGATTTGTTGCCGAATGTGATGTTTGTCGCCGCGTTAAGGCAGAACATCAAAGACCTGCTGGTACTCTTAGACCTTTGCCTATCCCCGAGTGAAAATGGGATAAAGTCAGTATGGACTTCATCACTGGCTTTCCAAAAACCCAGAAAGGAAATGATGCCATCTTCGTTGTCATTGATCGACTTTCCAAAGTTGCTCACTTCCTTCATGTTCGCGAGTCTATAACTGCTAGTCAGTTGGCGGACTTGTATGTCTCCCAAATCGTTTCACTTCACGGTGTTCCTTTGGAAATTAATTCAGACCGTGGTAGTCTTTTCACTTCTTGATTTTGGGAAAGTTTCCAGAATGCTATGGGAACCCACCTCTCCTTTAGCACCGCTTAGCACCCGCAGTCCAGTGGTCAAGTAGAAAGGGTCAATCAAATTCTCGAAGACATGCTTAGATCTTGTGTTATCTCTTTCGGAAAGAAATGGGAGAATTCTCTTCCTTTTGCCGAATTTTCGTATAACAATAGCTTCCAATCTAGTTTGGGCATGGCTCCTTTTGAATTTCTCTATGGACGGAAATGTCGAACACCCCTAAACTGGTCAGAAACTGGTGAAAGACAACTCTTTGGACCGGATATGATTCAGGATGCAGAAGAGCAGGTTCGCATTGTTCCTGAGAAGTTGAAAACAGCCCAGTCTTGTCAGAAAAGCTATTATGATCGTCATCATAGGGAAGAAAGCTCCAATCTGGATGAGAAGGCTTACCTTCGGGTTACTCCTCTGAAGGGTACCCATCGTTTCGGTATCAAAGGCAAGTTGGCCCCACGTTATATCGGTCCCTTTCGCATTCTCGCCAAACGTGGAGAAGTTGCCTACCAATTGGAACTACCCCCTCACCTCTCCCAGGTTCATGATGTCTTCCACGTCTCTCAACTCAGGCGTTACTTCAAGGACCCCATCAACGAAGTAGACCACGAAACGCTTGATCTCCAAGATAACCTTTCATATCAAGAGTACCCTGTTCGTATTCTTGATGAAGCCGAGCGTAGCACCAGACGTCAGAAGATCAGATTCCTCAAAGTGCAGTGGTCACATCATTCAGAGAAAGAAGCCACCTGGGAACGAGAGGATCGTCTACGAGCTGAGTACCCCACACTCTTCCCGACGACTTCTGAATCTCGGGACGAGATTCTTTTGACTGGGGGCAAGTTGTCAGAACCCTAATTTAGGTTTGTGCTTTTCTAAGCTTGCATTTTTGCATCATGAAAATTTTTGCAAAAGAAAAAGAAATAGGGAAAAGAAAAGCCCTAAATGAATTAAATAAAAAGGCCAGAAATAAATCTTTTTCCAAAATTCTTTTGGATATATTGAAAAATCCTAAAAATGAGTGTGATCATTTTAAAAGTGATTTGGGATTAATCCCATGCTCATAGATTTTTCAAAAATCCAAATAGTGGTTTGGAAATTAAATCAATTTCCTATTTGAATTGAAATCCAAATATTTTGAATTTAAAAAATTCCCAAAACTTGGGGTTGACTAATAATAAGTCACCTAGGTTTTATAAAAATAATTGGCAGTTTTTATAAAATGCCCTAGTATTTATTTTTAGGGCAAACAAATTAAACAGAAAAAGAAATAAAAGAAGAGAAAAGAAAAGGGAAAAAGCCCACTTACCTGCGGCCCAACTAGCCGAGGCGGCCCAGCCCAGGGGCAGCCTCGTCTTCTTCCTCAGGCAGGCACGCAGCTGCGTGCCGCGCATGCCGCGGCCGTCGCCATCGCCGTGGCGAGCTGCTTGCTCCCCCCGTGCTTACCCCGCACCTCGAAGCCTCGCCTGGACGCCCTCTCCATTCCCCCCTCTCTCTGGCCCTTCCTTCTTCCTCCCCGGCGAGCAACCCGCGGCATCCGAGACCTAGCCGGAGCGCGCCACCGTGCCCTAGACGCCGAGCCACCGTGTCCAGACGCATCCTCGACGTCGTCTTCGTCGCCCCACACGCGGAATCGAGGCCGGAGGCCCCAGATACGCCGCCCCCTTCTCCAGTTCGCCGCCGGCCGCCGTGGATTCCGGCATGAAATTTCACGCCGTCGCGCCCTCCCAGGCCCCGCCGTGCTTCTCATCGCGTTCAGGGTGAGCTCGTGGTTCGTTTCCCCCATCCCGCGCTCCTCCCCGCGCTCTCCTTCGCCTTCTCGACGTGGACAGAGCTCCGACCGCCGCCGGGCTCGTCGTAGCCATGGACAGGGGCCTCCTCGAGGTTCCCCTCGTGCTCCACCAGACGCGGCAGAGCACGAGGCACCCCCTGGTGGCCTCCTCTGCCCCTCCCGTGTCCGGGAGCTCGACTCCGGCGAGGCGCCGCCATGGCCAGAGGCCACCGGCGTCAAGCCGGCCATTAGCCCCCCTAATCCCCTCACTAACCACCCCCCCTAGCCTATGACACGTGGGCCCCAGCGCCCTAATTAATCCACGTTTAAAATAAACAGAGGGGATTAAGCCCCCAGTCACTGCCCAGAGGGCCCCACTGGTCAGTTGGACCAGTCAACCCCTGACGTCATGCTGACGTCATAACGACGCAGTAAATCTTAAATCAATTCAATTTAAATAAGAAATTCCAGAAAATAAGCTAAACTTTGAAATTGAATATCTTTTAAACCATAACTCCAAATGAAAATATTTATATATGAAGAATTATCAGAATAAAATTCTCTATCCAAATAACAAACTTTCAACCATGTTTGAAATGCTTACCATGATGGATCAGTAGCATTTTGCTATTTGGTACATTTGGTTTAAATCAAATAAATTGCAAATGCTATTCTCAAGTGAACCATTGCAATACAACACACCTCACATGGACATAAGAAGCACAACACACCCATGATCGACTTCATGTCATTTCATATTGTTTGTGCATTACAATATATTGAATGTGCATTACTTTCAGTGCTTCGGTGATTGCATCTTCTCGGTAGAGTTGATCTCGGAGACGAGTTCAACCTCACGTCAGAAGGCTCGTACCTCGTGATCGTCAGCAAGGCAAGCACCCCGTCTTTGATCATGTCGATAAAATCCCAGTTCCCTCTCATTCTCGCTTATGCATGTTTAGGATGTCACCATGATACGTTCTACTGCTAGTTCAACCTATTACTTTGCATTACCAATCATTTTGTTACAGTAGTAAGCAAACCACAATCCTAGCAGATGTAGGAGTTGGTTGATATCATGTGGCCCCTGCAACTGTTACAGCTTATTGCATGCTTAGAGTTGTTACAATGAGGCTACTTTGATGTGAGTCGGGATGGTAGTGATCATGTGAATGATGGTGGTAACGTGTTGGTGAATTTGGCCTAAACAAGGTGAACGATGAGAGGCTGTGTAGGAGTACACAGTGGGTTGTCTCGTTGAACACTGCCTTAAGCCCGAGTTCTTGTGTTGTTATCCAAGACTAAGATTACGACCACACATTGGGCTCACTGACCCCTCTAGGACTAGTACCTCACCCCGGACCTGTCCAGGAGTCGCAAGTAGTTCGCCCTTTAACGATCTCAAGAAGGTGGAACCAAGGTAAGTGGTTGGCGTAGGTTGTGGGCACGTTGAATCAAGTGATCATGATCGAGTTGAGCTTGATGGCGGTCACACAACATTTGAGTCCGCATCGGAAAAATCGGCCGGATTCCGATTGTGGTCCCAACTCAAATAGGCGACTCCCTAGGACTAGAGATGGTGCCGTGAGTGAAGTGTCGTGGCAGCATCCTCGCCGGTACTCACTTGAAGGGTCCATCCCCAGGCGGTAACTGATGAGGCGTGTGTGTAGCAGTACACCCCTGCAGGGTTAATGAACTATTCGAATAGCCGTGTCCGCGGTTATGGACTACTTGGAGACCTTTACTTGATCATAGACAACTTGAACGGTTACTTTAAAACTTGCCAAGATAAGTGTGAGTGCTATGGCGTGCTTCCTCGTGGGGAAGTCGAGGAAGTAAACATAGTGGTGTTTTTGGTTGGAGACTTGATACTTGGACTCGTGTATGCTCCTTACCTCTTTCTAGTATTCGTAGTACAGGACTAGCCAAGTCAAAGCTGGCACTTCTGCAAGTGAAACCCCACCTCCCTTTGCCTTGATACATGTGCATGAGTAGTATAGTTCCTATGTAAGTCTTGCTGAGTATGAATTTTTACTCACGTTTGCTTATTCTATGTTTTAGAGACGAGACCACTGACCCTGATGGTGGCCTCTACCTCGAGCTCGACGTGGACCAGGTCGTATAGTTCCAGACAGCAGCCTGTGCCCTTTGGAGGGTCGCTGTATTTTCTTTCAGGCTTCTTAAGCCATTTGTTAAACTTTTCTTTACTAAGACATAATTTGCTTCCGTTGATGTTTGATGTAATGTTGGATCATAGACATGTGATCTCTGCTTGTAATACAACTACTATGTCTGCTCTGTTTAGCAGAAGTTATAAATACTATGAGTTTGTAGAGTTCATGTTGTGATTACCATCTGTTTATATTAGACATGTGTGCTGCGTGTATGATTATAACATGCATGTCTTAGTATGGGTTTTCGTGACCTTAGTTGTGATCTGGTTGGCGGTCTTTTATACACCAAGTGGCCCTTAGATGTGCGCCGCTTGGGGCATCGCGATGCGATTGCTCGTGACTCTGTCACGTGCACACTTTGTGGTATGATCGAGCCTGCCCTAGACCACGACTAAGTGATCGGGCTGGTATAAGTCTATGTAAGGGTTATGATTCAATCGATAACATGGTTGAGGCGACTTGTCTATGAGTATGGGATTCACCACCCATAAGCATTTAGACTTGTGAGCGGACGATGAGGACCCATCTCAGTTGATCATCCGGCCTGGATGGGATGCCCCCTCACGTTCGATGCTTACTGAGAGTGATCTGTGCTTGGCCTTGTTTGCTTAGACAAGTGGGTACGGCTCTCGGCTCTCCATGTGATTGCATTGTGACCGGAATTACATACGCTAACCCGGGTCCCGACATTTTCTCATAATGTGAGCTAGAGTAATGTCCTCCTTAATACTAGCAATGGGGAGACTTCCAACAAGATTTTCAATAATATTAAGGGCTTCCCAAACTGGAGCCTCTATAATGTTCCCATTGATAGCTGTGTCTAAAACAAACCTATTCCAAGAAGTAATCCCAACATAAAAATTTCTGAGCAGGATAGTAGTGGATTGCTTCTTGGTGGCCCTCTTTTGAGAATCATTAATTCTATACCAAGCATCTTTCAGACTTTCACCATCTCTCTTAGTAAAGGTAAGTACTTCTGCCTCACCGAAAGAAAAAGGACCAGCCATAGTGGTAACTACTAGCAAAGTAACATGTATTTTTGGTATTTTTGATAAGGGACACAAAAGTAAAAACTGAAAGGTAAACTAACAAGACTAAAAAGCAAGGATAAAAGATAGTGTGCAACTCCCCTATCTTGTAGACTGGAGTCCCCGGCAACGGCGCCAGAAATTGCTTTCTGGCTAGGGACTTGTCGGGACCAGTCTACTTGTAGCTCCTTGAATCCCCGGCAACGGCGCCAGAAATTGCTTGATGCTAGCAAGGAAGATACTTCTCTCGCTTCTTGTTGGTTACCCCAAGTGGAAGGTGAGATGTAGCGTAGCAGCAGATTTCCCCTATGCGGAGGATAGGGTTTTTCTCCCGTAGGACTCCCAGAAATACAAGAAGGTGACAACAGCGCCAAGAATTGGGCGGTTGTCTGGACCTACACACAGAAACAAATAACTTTGCTCCCAACGAGTACAGAGGAGTTGTAAATTCCTCCAGCCTTGCTATTTACAAAGGATCAACGCAAGAGATAATAGTAGTGGAAACTGAAAGTAAAGGCTGAAAGTAAACAATGGTGTGAATATGGACCGGGGTCCCGTGATGTTCCCTAGTGATGTCTCTCTCCCAAAAGACGATAAAAGTGCTAGCGAGGTAAACAAATCACAGCTGGGCAATTGACAGGATTATGAACGCACTGCAATGCTAACTATGCTACAAAAGAAATGAAGAGGCTCAAAAGAAATGGGCAGTACCCCAAGGTAAGTAGACCGAAATCCATCTGCATCTACTACGAATCATCCACCTTGAGATATCTATCCAGAACATCTCGCTGGTATTAAGTTGCGAATCCCACCCAAAGTGTAAACTCAAAGCAACAGACAACTGCATTAAAAAAACTATGCGAAAGTAAACAATCCTTGCACCCGCAAGTACAAGCACCGTTGTTTTATCCCTGGTGGCAACAACACATCTTCTAGTGTCATGTTTCTGCACTCAAGCTAGACATCAAGGGGCTGAACCCACAATCAAGCATAACGCTCCCTCTTGGAGTTGCAACAAATCACTTGGCCAAAGTAAAATACGACAAAGGAGAACATGCAAGAATTTACTAAAGAACATAAATATAAAAGAGAACCAAATATATTACTCATCACAATCTGAACATAATCTCATAATCCATTAGATCCCAGCAAACTCAGCATAGCAACATAGAAAACTACAAAAGTGCCTCGATCATGTGAGGCAGCTCACGAGGTCTCGAAAGTGGAAGCACAAAGAGGGGAGGAGTACATCACATAGCTAGTGGTCACGGACCCATGGTCCAAGGGGGACTACTCACGGCACATCCGGGAGGCGTCCATGGCGATGGATGGTCTCCCGGAGGGGATTCCTCCTTCCGGCAGGGTGCCGGGGCAGCTTCTCCTGGCAGACCCGATCTTGAAACGGTGGCGGCGGCGGTACAGAGAGGAGAACGGGAATAACAGATCGATATTAGGGGTTTCCATCACGGGGGTAAATATAGGCGAAGGGGGGCACCGAGAGGGGACACAGGGCAACCAGGAGGCCGCGCCAGGGACCCTCATGGGGCCCTGGTGGGTCCAACCCCCTCCTCTCTTGATTATTCGAGAAGCTTCCGGGTCGCTGATTTTTGTTGGATTTTTCCGGAATTTATTTGGCACTTTTAATGGCCGGAAACCCTGAAATAGAAAAACAGCAGAAAACAGGAACTGGCAACTGGGTGCACTGAGTTAATAGGTTAGTCCAAATATGATAAAAAGTGTATGAAAGTTCAAGAAAAACATGTAAAAGTCACACAAATTATGCATGGAGCAAGCAGAAATTATAGATACGTTTGGGACGTATCACGCCTGCTGCCTCTTCTCCGGCCGCAGTGGTGCGACGAGGCGGCGGACTGAGACACGGTGACGGTGGCATCCTGAGTCACGGAGGCAGCTGCAGCCTGAGGGACGACGGCGATAGGTTCCACGAGGGCCCCGAGCCTGGGTAAATTCCTGTCTCCTGATAGCCGACGAGATCACCATTGTTGCCCTCTTTCTCCTCTACGAAACTCTAGGTACCTAACCATGGAATTTTCCGTGGTACACCCACGCCATTCGACAAGCTCATCGATGAAGAAATCACGCATCCATTCGATAATAACTAACATAATGAATAGACAAAAAAACATAGGCTGGGAACATAAAAAATGCCCATACAACCAAAAGGGCCGCAACGGGCCACTCAACAACCCGATGGAGCCTTGTTTGTGGGACATGCGTCATACCATATACATAAACAGAGCGCTCAAGACGAGGAAGTTTTATACATATTGTTACGCCTTGGATCCAGCGACAGGGTAGTTGATTCAGCAACAATAATTTATCAATTTATTGAGAATCAATAAAACCGTTAGAACTATCCTGATAATCTATGCAATTTCTAAATGATTCAAGTCTTAGCTTTGCCCAACCTCCAAATTTCTAGAATTCTTGGTTGCCATGGTGTTTGGGACATATCTGTTGTTTATACTATAGTTGTCATGGTTCTTACACTAAAGTTTTCATGATATGTTTCATCTATTTTTTTTCTTCTAGATTTAAAGCTACCATTGTATTTCACCTACTTTTCACTCATCGGCAAGGACCCTAGAGAGCTACGGCGATGGCCAGTGTACCCCGAGCAGATATCCGACGATCAAGAGGGGGGTGGGGTGATGGTGTGATGTATGACAGGTTCTTGGAATACAAATGCGTCGGAGAGATTCTCCTGCGCACCTCAACTACGATGGTGAGTGAAGGGGATGTGGTTCGGGTTGGAGCGATCGACGGTGTTTTGGTGTTGTGGTGGCGGCGACTCTACTATACGACAACGACAATTTTTCGTAATACATTGAGGATCCTAGAGAGATGCGATGAAGACCCATGAACCTCGAGCAGATATCCGATGCTGGTGGTGAGGGGGGGGGGTGATGCGCGACAATTCTTATTTATAGGACATGGCAATTCATATTTTATTGATCATGAAAAAAAATTGGACATGACAATTCTTATTTGTAGGACATGACAATTCTTGATCGTTCGACATGGAAAATCTTGTTTATAGGGCATGGCAATTCTTATTCGTAGTACATGGCAATGCTAGTTTGTAGGACATGGCAATTCTTACATACGGGATTATGATATTGTGTGGAACATGGCAATTCTTACATGCGCGACATGATATTGTGTGGAACATGGTAATTTTTGTTGAAATTGTTAGATATGGCTTTATTCTAGTAGAACATAGCAAGTTTCACATGGTTACAATGGTGCAATACATTTTTTACCACATGCCAATTTTATCATGTTTTTATTTCTATTTTGTTTTATATAGGTTGTGATAGATGTTTGCACATGACAATTTCTTATTTTTGCACATGGAAAACGCATAGCATTTTTATTTTTCAAACCTTCCATGACAAATTCTTTTTTTTTGTTAGATGATAATTTTTATTTCATATATACTTCATTGGAAACTCTTATTTTTGTATGTAGCTTGTAGACATGACAATGTTTATTTGTAGAACACGACATTTTTTTATTTGAACGACAAGGCAATTCTTGTTTATCGGACATGACATTCTTTTTTATTGGACATGACAATTTTTACATGTATGACATGACAATTTTTATACGTGTGACATGGAAATTCTTATATGTTTGTCATACACATTTTTTTTGCCATGTCATATTGCTCAAATTTATCATATATTTTTTAATTTGAATTTACCAGGGTTATTTTATATTTACTCATTTGATAATTTTATTTTTACTTTTATCATGGCAATTTTTACTTGAAAAATTGATTGCATTATAGCAAAGAAAAGAAAATTATTTTTATCACAAGACAAAAAAGCAAACTTCTTTTCTTTCTTTTCACTAATGGGCTGGTAAGGCCCGATAGAAAATAAGGTGGCGTTCGGATGAGGCCTATCCCCACATCGAACGAAATCGTTCGGGTGGGAGGCAGCCATGGAGCGAACGAGGCATGCGGGCGAGCAGCCTCCCACCCGCACGTCCAACCGTTATCGGTGTCCTTAATTTTTCCTTTCGGATGGTAACTTTAGTTGTAAAAAATATCAAGACCGGTTGCTTCTTACCACATGTGTACCACTTATCATTTAGGTAATTTCTAATCTAGATAAGAGAAAAAAAATGAGATCAATGATAAAGCAGATTGGCAACAAGATGTCCCCAAGTGGACGGCCGTCACCACCATTTGACCGATCTTTTCTTGACCGAAATTTCTTCTCCTCCAAGCTCTCTGTGAGAACATCCATTAGTCTTGTAGTGCAAGAAGTCATTTAACAAATGGAACGAAGAGAGTAATCCAAAAACACAGTGACACCGGGGCACCGCTACACATATATTTTGCCAAACCAGTCTTACTTACACTCCAAGAAATCTTAAAACAAATGGAAAGAAGAGACTAATCAAACTCCTATCGCGGGAAAACCAGTCTTACCTCTGTATAAGATGATGACAAATATTCCAGCAAGTGCACACTCGTTCAGCTTCCATTAGTCTCACTGCCTCTGCAACATCTCCTGACTTTTGAAAAAAATGGCTCTTGACTTTGCAGCTGCTGCCGGAGTGCCATGGAGCTACCTCCTGTACGGGCTTGGGGGCTCCGTGCTCCTGTGGCAGGCCCGGCTGCTGCTGGACCGGCTGTGGTGGCGTCCGCGGCGGCTGGAACGGACGCTGCGCGCGCAGGGCGTCGGCGGCACGCCGTACCGCTTCCTCATGGGCGACCTCAGGTACATCGGTCGGCTCAACGACGAGGCCTGGTCCAAGCCGTTGCCGCTGGGGTGCCACGACATCGTTCCCCGCGTTATTCCCTTCCTCCACAACAACGTCCGGGATAACGGCAAGCCGTGCTTCTCTTGGTTCGGCCCTGTGGCCAATGTGTCCATCACTGACCCTGATCTTATCAAAGATGTCTTGTCCAACAAGTTCGGCCACTTCGAGAAGCCCCAGTTCCCGGCTCTCACCAAGCTGCTCGCCAACGGCCTCACCACACATGATGGGGAGAAATGGGTCAAGCACAGAAGGATCCTCAATCCTGCGTTCCATCTTGAGAAGCTCAAGGTCATCTTTTTTTTTTCATGCACACAATTTAGACAATTTCCCTTTCAGTTATGTGTGGTATGTACAATTTGATTGCGTTATCTTTGAAAAGTTTCATACTAACTGTAATTAATTGTATGACTTATTGCTAATTCAAGCCTTGATCTGCAGCTCATGCTACCAGCTTTTTCTGCGAGTTGTGAAGAGCTTGTCACCAGATGGAAGGTGCTTCATGGTTCTGATGGATCGTGCGAGGTGGATGTAATGCCGGAGCTCCAGAACCTCACGGGGGATGTCATTTCTCGCACAGCTTTCGGTAGTAATTATCTCGAAGGAAGGCGGATATTCCAACTGCAGTCAGAGCAAACTAAGCTCTTTGTTGGTGCACTTCAGAGGATTATTATTCCTGGTTACCTGTGAGTTATTATGTGATTCTCTGGGTTTTTTTGCCTTTGTTAATTGGAAATAAATTTCATGAAAATCTCAATATGTATATAATTTTGGTTGCATTGTTTCTTATGTTGTGGGGCCTGCCTAATGTACTGCAGATTATTGCCAACCAAAAATAATTTAAGGATACGCAAGAACAATAAGGAGGTTGAATCAATTTTACAAGGTCTAATAAAGAAAAGAATGCAAGCTACGGAAGAAGGCAGAAAACCAGAGGATGATCTACTAGGATTGTTGCTAGAGTCAAATATGAAAGAGGTGGATGTGAATGGCCAACCTTACCAAGGAATGACAATGGAGGATGTCATCGAGGAGTGCAAGCTATTCTACTTGGTAGGAATGGAGACAACGTCACTACTGCTCACATGGACAATGATCGTACTAAGCATGCACCGTGAGTGGCAAGACATTGCGAGGAAGGAGGTCCTAGGTTTATTTGGGAAGAACAAACCTGAGTACGAGGGCATTAGCAAACTCAAAACGGTGAGTACTTGCTCAAATTAATGTAATTGTTTTTCTTAACCATGGAATATATATAACATGACTTTGAATGTACAAGTATTTGACTTGTTTTTTTTTCATTAATTATAGGTGGACATGATCCTTCACGAGGTTCTTCGGTTGTATCCATCGGCTACAGTTTTAAGCCGAAAAACATATAAGGATATGGATATCGGAGGGGTCAGATACCCCTCCGGTGTGTTTGTCGAGGTGCCTATTCTATTCATCAATCATGACCCGGACATATGGGGAAGTGATGTCAATGAGTTTAAACCAGAACGATTTGCTCAGGGGATTTCCAAGGCATCCGAGCATCCGAGTGCCTTCTTGTCATTTGGTTGGGGGCCACGGGTATGTATCGGCCAAAACTTTGCACTGCTCGAAGCTAAGATGGTGCTAAGCATGATCCTTCAGCACTTCGAATTTGAGCTCGCTCCATCATATATACATGCACCACACACCGTGATGATGTTGCAACCGATGCATGGTGCGCAAATTAAGCTCAAAGCTATTTGACTAGGTATACGGTGAAGCCGGTATTTGATTACTTTTAATTTTATGTGTAAACATTGTTGGTTTATGTAAGATGAACTCTGTATTTTAATTATTTGTCTAGCTAATGTTTTTTTCTTGTAAGATGAATATGTATGAGTGAATAAACATGTAAACATAATGTGTTTGTTCTTGCTTGTACACTTGTGTTGTAGGTATATAAATGGTCAATTAATGATGGTTTTTGTAGCATGAACCAAAAGTACGTCTGAATAAACATGTAAACATAATGTGTTGGTTCTTGTTTGTAATCTAGTGTTGCAGCTATATAAATTATCATGGTACATGTTGTTATGAAAATAATATTTGACTAGGTATCCTTGGAAATCGTGGTTGAGGAAAACTTGAGCGGCTATGCATACATATTACTTATAGAGAAAGTCGTAGTACACCAACAAGGTTGAGAAGTGCTTCTCTCACTGAAGATTGAGTATGCAACCATTTTTTAAACTCCCTAACTCCAAGCTTTACGAGGTTCCTCAAATCCTGAAACCCAGGCTCCAAATAAATGTGGTCATGTGAAGGGGGTGAGTTTCTCCTCTTGAGTTTATTCAAGTAGGGGCGAATGGCATGACATGCCCATCGAGAGCTATTTGTAGCATAGGGATCCTTAAAAATGGTAAGATTCTCAAACTGGTACATAAAGAGGTTTGCATTGATAAATGTTTGTCCAAGAGTAAATGAAGACTAGTCAAAGGTGGTTTGTATCCATGGCTCATTGTGACTGACTCGCTCTTATCCATTCATGAATGAGCCTTGGATAGTTAGGTCTCTCCTAAACTTGGGCGCATGTCGTTTGTGAAAACACCACAACCAGGGATGAGGGACGCCTCCTTCTTAATTCGGTGAGCGGCACTGACGGGGATCGGCCCTGGCAAATCCCATGGTCAGGGACCCTGGATTAGTCATAGAGATGGAACAGGTTGGACGATACTCGTCGGCTAACAGGAGAAGCATTTCCTGCTCGATATTATTGCGTGAGGGGGGCGATTACAGGGGATGCCAAGGCGAGTTCTCGCAAGACTAGCAGAGTAGATTGTGTATTGGGTGTCCTAGGCGTCTCCCCTCCCAGCCTTTATATACTAGGCTAGGTCTCAGGGAGTCCGTACTAGATTACAGAGATAGTTTCCTAGTTCTAGCCTTGCCTTGTACGCCAAGTCGTGCCTTCCATATCAGTCGCGGACTCCTACGTCGGTGCTTGATTGGGCCAGTCGTGAGCCTGTCGTGGCTTCCCAACGGGCCTTCTGTCTTCATACACACCGGGTATCCTCATACTCAGGAGTCGTGGGGTCACCCCCTCGTCAGTAGCCCCCGAGTGCCCGGGGGACTCGAAGAGTCGCGCAGGGACTCGAGTTCGTCAGTGCTTTATTGCTTGTAGGCGCAGCACTACCGCGGGTCGCTGGCAGTTTTGAGCCATGACAATACCTGTTTCGAGGGATTTCTAAGCTGAAAAGGGCCCAAGGAGTCGACTGGTCGAGCCTTGGTGAATTGCGCTAGTGGAAAATACAGCAGTAGCCCAATCAAACTCACGTCCCTCAACATGAACTTGGAACGACCGGTGTCTAGTAAAGTCATGCCGCTGCAGGTCTTATAGGATCAATTGCTGCCAGTCTAAACAAATAGCCTGAGCGCGTCCGCTTGGCTCTTTCTATCATGCGAGCGCATGGAAAAGGTCAGGAGTGAAATCGCTCTGCGGCAAGTCCCGGGCCGGCCGTTCTGCTCAGAGGGGTCTTACCTACACGCTAAGTTTGCGTGGCATCTGGGTATAGTGTGTCGTAACCCAGGCATAATTGTGTTTTGTAGAGGTACGGAGCCTGGTTAGCGATGCACCCACTTGGAATAAAAAATCAAGTGAGCTATTAGCAGACACTCGCGGAGCTTGTAGTGAACTCAGGCGAGGGAAATAAGAAAGCACCCACTCGGAAAGTCGTCGAGTGCGCGGGTAGATCTTTTTGCCGAATACTTGTTGAGTCTTTTGCGAGTAGTCGCTCGAATGCTTTACTGTCTTCAGGGTGAGGGAGCACCCGAACTCGGAAGGTTCGTTGTTTCTGCTGGTGCGAGTGATCACTCGAGCACGTCTTTGTCTTCTGGGTGAGGGAGCACCCGAACTCGAATAAAGGTACTCCCAATGGGAGTAAAAGATTTTTTTGAATAATATGAAAATGTTGTGAGGAGCAGGATGCTGACCAAAGGTGCGTGCTTAAGACGCATTGCTGAGATGTGACGTTTGCTGGTCCACCCGACAAGTTGGGTCGCCGTGTCATGTGAAAATGAAGCTACTTGACGCCTGCTTCCCGAAAATTTCGCGTTGGGCGATGATGGCCCTCGTTTTTCGCGCGCAGTGGGCGGTATGGTTAATGCGCCGGTTGAGTTTTCCATGTTTCTCGGCTATCGTGGGATCGCGCCACGTCCGCTGGATTCCAAGATTAACGGTGGTGACTTACGTTCCCCTACTGCTGGTTAAATACTGGGGGTCTGGTTTGTTTAGGTTTTCACCCAGCCTTTGCCTTCTGCTGCTAGCCCTTCCTCTTCCTTCTTCGTTCTTTGTCTCCTTCCTTTCTCTTTGCGCCGTTTGCTTGGTGAGATCCATGTCCAAGTGTCCTCGTAGTGCAGCACAGGAGTCGGCGATGATAACTGGTAGATGGGAGCGATCTGCTTTTGGAACCGCAGATCTGGATGAGTTGGTGGCGGACGGCGTGGTGGTGCATGGTGTCGCCCGGATTCCTGGGTATGAGGAGGTTCCTGCGCCCCGTCCAGATGAACGGGTATGCTTTCAGAGCTTCTTCCCTCGTGGTTTTGCGCTTCCCGTTCATCCTTTTCTCTGGGGGTTGCTTTGTGCCTATCAATTGCAACTGCATGACTTGACTCCCAATGGGATTCTGCACATTGCCTGCTTCATTACGCTCTGTGAGTGTTTTTTGGGGATATATCCCCATTGGGGCCTCTGGAAACGTCTTTTCAATGTGAAGAGGACGAACTCTGAATATGCCATTGGGGGCGTGGGTATTTCCATTAAGGATAAGGCTGCCTATTTTGATCCGGAGAAGCTGGACTCTGCCTTTTCATGGCGGAGGAGTTGGTTTTATCTGAAGGATCAGTGTGTTGAGGGTCAGCGATTTGGCCTTGCCCCTTTCGATCCTACTGCGCGGGCGGTTAAGCGGCCGTCATGGGCACATCCTTTGTCTGCTCGCGAGTTGTCTCTTGTGGATCCATTGGTGCAAAAGATCGCTGCTTTGAAGGATGAATTGACTGGCGGACAGCTTATCTCCGTGTTTGTCAGGAGACGCGTGCAGCCGCTTCAGCATCGGGTGCGTCCCATGTGGCAATACACTGGGTCCGGTGACTCGACCAGGTATTCGCCCGAGGAGTTCTCTGATGGTGACCTTTTGACTCGGGTTCAACAATTCACCAAGTGTACGAGTATTGGGGAAGAGAGCCTCGTCCGTCCTTACTCTGCTGATTTTCCTATTCCTCAGGTACTTTTCTTGGATTTTCTATCTGTAATTTTGACTCATTTCTGTTGATTACTGATGTTTTCCTGATCTGTAGGGTCACATTCCCTTGTTGAACAATCCGCCATAGCCTGAAGATGCAGATATACTCGATGAACTTGGTGAGGCTGATGTTGATCCTATGCCCGCGAGTGACGGAGGTGTTTCGGGTGCTGATGCTGTTGAGTCAGCGGGTGGTCGACCGTCAGTTGCGGATGACTCTGGGGATTCGAGTCCTCTGCGTGTCAAACGCACTCGCCCTTTGAGTGCGAGTGGTCGTGATGCGGCGGGTGACGGTGATGTTTTGCCAACGGTCGTGCGGCCTGCTATGCCGTGTCCTCCTTCAGCTGCCCCGAAAAAACGCAAGGTCGGGATATTGCTGCGACCGGGCGCTGCGCCTGCTGGGTTAGTATAACTTTCCTCTTTGTCTTTCCGTTGTTTATTGCTTTGACTTGTGTTCTGAAGATATGTTGTTTGTAGGACTGCTCCTGTTCCGGCTGCTTCTTCTGCGGGTGTCGCTGCTGTTGGTGCTCCTTCGACCGATTTAGGTGTGGCACCTGATCGGCTGACTCATTCTGCGACTCCTGTGGCTTCAGGTGCAGGGACGACCCCTGTGAATGTAGGTGCGGAGGGAACTTCTACGACTGCTTCGTCTGGGGGATCTTCTGCGGCTCCTGGAGGGGACTTTCCTCCAGATGTTAAGCCAGTGATCCCTGAGGAGCACTTCTTGGAGACGCAGGATCTTTCTGCTGAAGATAAGGCAAGGTTCTTTGACCGCATGGCCGAGCAGGTATGTGATTTATTTGTTCTTCTGAGTTTTGTTGGAGTAGCCCCCGAGGCTACAAGAAATCGCTTGTGATTGGTTGTAGTCTTTAGCTTGGATTTTTTTTGTCGGTCTTTATGAATATTGGGAGCACGACAGTGCTCCCAATGGGAGTAGCCCCCGAGGCTGCAAGCAATCACTTGTGATTGATTGTAGTCTTTAGCTTGATTTTCTTCTTTCCTAGTCCTTGAATGATGCATTTACTTGAATTCAGTCGTTGTTCCGGATATGCGAACGTGTGCTGACGGAGACTGATCGGTGGCGACGTGCTCATGACTCGGTTCAGGGGAGCTTGACTGCTATGAGACGTAAGATCTTGCTTCTTGGTCTTTGTTTCTTGTGCTAGTTGATTTTTTCTGATCGGTGTCCGTTCCGGAGGTCGCAAGAAGGGTGCTGACAAGCGGGCAGAGGCTGCAAAAAAGGAGCTTGCTGAGCTTCAGACTGCTCTGGAATCCAAGGAAAGGGAGCTTCAGGCGCAGCATGGCGAGCTCGAGCGGTTGCGGCAGGTGGAGGAGCAGTTTCTCTAGGTCGAGAAGGTTGAGTGCGAGCGCCTGCGGGACTTGGCGGGTTCTTTGGCTGGTTTGTGGACTGTTCCTGTTTTCCGTTTTACTTGGGTTTGTTCGTCTCTTAAGCTTCTGGGTATTTGAGTCTTTTTTCCTTCTTCCAGGTTCTGCGGGTGTTGGGGCGGTGGAGGTGGCTGCTGCGGGGTCAAGCGCTCTTCGTGGCTCTGTGGATGCTGTCTCGGGCGTTGCTGTAGCTATTGGGGATGTCTGTGCTCGGGCTTCCACTCTCCTGAAGCTTCTTCATGAGCATATGTTCCCAGATGAGGAGAAACGGCCTGAGGGTCTTGATTCTCCGGTTACTGCCTTCAGTCCGGATGGTGATCAGCTGGAGGGCTTGGTTCGCGAGAACGTGGTGAGTGGGCTTGCCATGTCTATTGTTGTTTTTCTGGGACATGGTGTTCCCATTGAGGATTCCATGGTTGATAATTTTCCTGATTATACGGACGAGCAGAGTGCTCGAGCCACTCGGCTGGCCCGCCAGCTGCAGCTAGTTGTGGAGGTTGATAACCGCAATTCTTCAGCCGAGGAGTAGGGTGAACTTGCTTTTATTTGAAACCTTGAGATGTAATGTGCCTCCTGTGGGACGGTGGATCTTTTTTAATTCATGGAACTGCTTTGCTTAAGTCATCAGTGCATAAACGTAATAACTGAGGTTGAAGAAATAGCACCAGGGCACTGAAGACGAAGACTTGATGAACCAGTTCGAGTTGCTGTGACAACTCTACGTCTGGTTGGAGAGGCTGAGATTGAACTCAGAAGACATAGTCTTCACCTTATTCTCCTTGAACTAAAGTCCTCAGACTCCGTCCAATAACTCAGGTGAGTCTTCAAGGTAGACTCCCGAAACCTTCACAGACTCAGTCACTCCGGGAAGTCACAATTGCATCTTGACTTCCTGAGACTGAAGACTTCTACACCGGCTGGAAGATCACAGTCTTCAAGAGTAAAAAGCTTCGGATCACTCGAACCAACTTCCTCAGAAATGCTCAACTACTCAGGCTGGTGGTTTTCCTCACTTAGGTTCTTCAGTGTCTTCAATGAGGTGGGTTGCTCTCAGATGACAAGTGTCAGTTTTTCTCTCGGAGCAGCCAACCCACAAATGGGGTTGGGGTGGCTATTTATAGCCGCGGAACAACCCCAAGTGAAAGGACATAAATGCCCATGCACGCAATTACTCTCGTGCCCTTGGATATGACCGTTGCTAGACAAGTTCTAGCCTCTCACCACGCAACACGTGGCACGGTCAAACTATTCTCTCTCCTCACAATCTTTAGAAGAATCGCACTGGCGATCTCCAGACTCCTCAACCGAAGTTAGTTACCTCAGTGTCCTGAAGAACAACGTCTCAGACACCCGAGGACTGAACTTGTACTGCAGGAGATTTTCTCAGGGTTTTCCTCAGGATTTCTAATTGAGAACTTCCTCAGAAATACAGAACTCATTTTCCTCAAACCCTCCAACAGTGCGGTGTTTTCCTACAACTCAAGAAGTACAAAAAGTCTTAGCGAAGACTACGCTTCAACTTCGTCTTCAGTGCGAACGTCCTCAGGATCGTCCTCAGGATCGGGTACAACTTCAGCTTCAGCCGAACGCTTCAGGATCCTGATTCGTCAGGATTTCGCACAACTTCAGTCTTCAGGAAACACACCGATTTCTCCAATGTTCCTCAACATTTTGGGGGTCGACAACGGTGGTTAACCTCATCCTCAGGGACTGTTTTCCTGTGTATACTCACAAACACATCAGTCCCTAACCCGTTTTGTCATCAAATACTCCAAAACCTCAAAGGGGGCACTAGATGCACTTACAACTTTGCGTAAAGTAAACAATCCTTGCACCCGCAAGTACAAGCACCGTTGTTTTCCCCTTGTGGCAATAGCACATCCCCTAGACTCATGTTTCTGTCACTCAAGCTAGTCATCGGGGGGCACGAACCCACAATCATGCATAACGATCCCTCTTGGAGTCACTACCTACTACTTGGCCAAAGCAATAAACAGCAACGGAGAACATGCAAGAATTACTCAAGAACATAAATATAAAAGAGGAGAATCAAATATATAACTCAAACACAATCTGAACATAATCTCATAATCCATCGGACCCCAGCAAACTCAGCATAGCAACAGCAGAAATATTACATATGTGCCTCGATCATGTAGGGCAGCTCACGAGGTCTAATTCATGAAGAACAAAGAGGGGAGGAGAACATCACATAGCTACTGATCATAGACCCATGGTCCAAGGTGGACTACTCACGGTTCATCCGGGAAGCGTCCATGGTGGTGGAGAAGCTCCCGGAGGTGATTCCTCCCTCCGGAAGGGTGCCAGGAAGAGGTCTTCTGGTGCTCCCAGTCTTGGAAGCGCAGCGGCGGCGGAACAGAGGAGATATCACGAAAAAGGGTTCCCGTCTCGGGGGTTTTACGTCACGAGGATTAAATAGGCGAAGGGGGGCAGCCAGGTGATTCCGGAAGCTTCCTGATCGCTGATTTTTTATTGGTTTTTTCCTGAATTTTTGGAGAACTTTTTATATGGGGGAAACCTGAAATAGAAAAACGGCAGAAAACAGGAACTGGCACTAGGTGCACTGAGTTAATAGGTTAGTTCAAATATGATCAAAAGTGTATGGAAGTTCACCAATATCATAGCAATATCACACAAAAGAGGCATGGAGCAAGCAGAAATTATAGATACGTTTTGGACGTATCAGTCCTCGGCTGAGTTTTTGAGTATGGTCCATCGCTGGATGTTGATACACGAGATAGCTTCTCGTCCCTCGTTGGTTACCCCAAGTGGAAGGAGAGATGTAGCGTAGCATCAAGTTTCCCTTAGCAAATATGCTAAAGTTTAAAGTATCGAACTCGTAGGACTCTGTCGGGACCCGGGGTTAGCGTATGTAATTCCGGTCACAATGCAATCACATGGAGAGCCGAGAGCTGTACCCACTTGTCTAAGCAGACAAGGCCAAGAACAGATCACTCTCGGTAAGCATCGAATGTGAGGGGCATCCCATCCAGGCCGGATGATCAACTGAGATGGGTCCTCATCGTCCGCTCACAAGTCTAAATGCTTATGGGTGGTGAATCCCATACTCATAGACAAGTCGCCTCAACCATGTTATCGATTGAATCATAACCCTTACATAGACTTACTCCAGCCCGATCACTTAGTCGGGATCTCGGGCGGGCTCAATCATACAACAAAGTGTGACACGTGACAGAGTCACGAGCAATTGCATCGCGATGCCCTAAGCTGCGCACATCTAAGGGTCACTTGGTGTATAAAAGACCGCCGGCAAGAACACAACTAAGATATCGAACCCCACACTAAGACATGCATGTTATAATCATACATGCAGCATACATGTCCAGTGTAAACAGCAGGTAATCACAACATGAACTCTACAAACTCAGTCTTTATAACTTCTGCTAAACAGAGCAGACATAGTAGTTGTATTACAAGCAGAGATCACATGTTTGTGATCCAACATTACATCAAACATCAACGGAAGCAAATTATGTCTTAGTAAAGACAAGTTTAACAAATGTCTTAAGAAGCCTGAAAGAAAAGTACATCGACCCTCCAAAGGGCACAGGCTGCTTCCTGGAACTATACGACATTGGTCCACGTCGATCTCGAGGTAGAGGCCACCATCAGGGTCAGTGGTCTCGTCTCTAAAACATCGAATAAGAAAACGTGAGTACAAAGTCGTACTCAGCAAGACTTACATAGGAACTATACTACTCATGCACATGTATCAAGGCAAAGGGAGGTGGGGTTTCACTTGCAGAAGTGCCAGCTTTGACTTGGCTAGTCCTGTACTACGAATACCAGAAAGAGGTAAGAACGTACACGAGTCCAAGTAACAGTCTCCAACCAATACTCCACTATGGTGCCTTCCTCGACTTCCCCACGAGGAAGCACGCCATAACACTCACACTTATCTTGGTGTGTTTTAGAAGTATCCAGTTCAAGTTATCTATGATCAAGTAAAGGTCTCCAAGTAGTCCATAACCGCGGACACGGCTATTCGAATAGTTCATTAACCCTGCAGGGGTGTACTGCTACACACACGCCTCATCAGTTACCGCCTGGGGATGGACCCTTCAAGTGAGTACCGGCGAGGATGCTGCCACGACACTTCACTCACGGCACCATCTCTAGTCCTAGGGAGTCGCCTATTTGAGTTGGGACCACAATCGGAATCCTGCCGCTTGTTCCGATCCGGACTCAAACGTTGTGTGACCGCCATCAAGCTCAACTCGATCATGATCACTTGATTCAACGTGCCCACAACCTACGCCAACCACTTACCTTGGTTCCACCTGCTTGAGATCGTTAAAGGGCGAACTACTTGCGACTCCTGGACTGGTCCGGGGTGAGGTACTAGGCCGAGAGGGGTCAATGAGCCCAATGTGTGGTCGTACTCTTGGTCTTGGATAACAACACAAGAACTCGGGCCTAAGGCAGTGTTCGACGAGACAACCCACTGTGTACTCCTACACAGCCTCTCATCGTTCACCTTTGTTTAGGGTGGATTCACCAACACGTTACCACCATCATTCACATGATCACTACCATCCCGACTCACATCAAGTAGCCTCAGGTAACAACTCTAAGCATGCAATAAGCTGTAACAGTTGCAGGGGCCACATGATAACAACCAACTCCTACACCTGCTAGGATTGTGGTTTGCTTACTACTGTGACAAAATGATAGGTCATGCAAAGGAATGGGTTCAACTAGCGGTAGAACGTATCATGGTGACATCCTAAACATGCATTTGCGAGAATGAGAGGGAACTGGGATTTTATAGACATGATCAAAGAGGGGGCTGCTTGCCTTGCTGACGATCACGATGTAACACTCTTCTAACGTGAGGTTGAACTCGTCTCCAAGATCAACTCTACCGAGAAGAAGCAATCACCGAAGCACTGGAAGTAAAGCATAATCAAGATAATACAATGCACATTCAATATGCAAAACATAGCATGGCAATGTGCTGATGTGACCTATGTTTGAATTGCCACATTTTAATTGAAGTTGATTTGAAAAGTAAATTCAAATTCAAACTCCAAATGTTATTCAATTTAGTTTAACTTGCATTTGCTAAAGTTGGTACTTTGTAAACCAAAAGATCATATGTGTGAAATGCTTCTGAAGTACAAGTGAAGTGTGGTGCATTTCAATGGTTGAAGTTGGAATAGTTTTTGAATTGAATTTGAAATAATTCCAATTAAATCAAATAGCAAAAGCTACTGATCCCTTTTTAAGATCAACTCCAACATAGCTGAAAGTTGGAAATTTGGATAGAGGATTTTCTCCTGATCATTTTTCATATATTATATGTTAAATTTGGAGTTAATATGAATTTTCTATGAATTTCCAAAGTTTATATGATTTTCTGTAATTTCTGTAATATTTTAAAACTCTGGAAAAAGGTTTACTGCGTCATGCTGACATCAGCATGACGTGGGGGGGTCTGACTGCTGGGGCCCCCATGTCAGTGGGAGAGGGGTTTAATCCCCTCTGTTTAACTTTAACCCGGTTTAATTAAGGGGCTGGGCCCACTGTTAGTGAGAGGAGAGAGGGGATTAGAGGGGGCATTAGGCCTAACAGGCCGGCGGCTAAACGCCGGTGGCTTGGGCCACGGCGGCGCTCTCGCCGGAGTCAGATAGGGGGCACGGGGAGGGGAACGGAAGGCACGGGCGTGATGCCCGCGACGTCGCGCGTCGGCTGCGGCTACTGGCGGTTCAAGGGGGCGCTCGGGGCCATGGCTAGGACGAAGAGGGCGGCGGCCGGAGCTCTGTGCTCACCGGGATCGAGCTCCGGGGCGCGGGAAGAACAAAGGGGAGGGGTGAAATTACCGCACACTCACACTGAACACGAGCACGTCGACGAAGAGGTTGGAGAAGGCTGGGCGGCGGAGCAATTGCTCGACGAAGCTTCGGTGGCCGGCGGCAAGAACTTGAAGCGTGTGTCTCCTCCGGTGCGGCTCGGGCTAAATTGGTGCGGCAGCTTGAGGAAGTCGACGTCGGGGAGGAAGAAGGACAAGGCGGCGCATCTTGAGGAGCTTGGTCGCCGCGTCGGAGCACTGCCGTGTTCTGGCCAGGCTACGGGTGCTGCGCGATTTCCACTTCGGGGAGGAAGACGGAGGACCAGAGGAGGGGGAAAGGGCGTGCGGGGCGAGTGGCGACTGCGTGGCACGCCTGGGTGCGAAGGGGAGGGCCTAGAAGAGCCGAGGCGTCGCGGTGGCGTCGCCGTGGTCTCCCTGCCTCCACCGAGCTGCTTGGAGCTGCAGGGAGGTAGGAGACAAACGTCTCGGTGGGCTGGGCCAGGCCAGGTGAGAGGTGGGCCTTCGCCTGTGGGCGCAAGGTAAGCCTCTCCTTTCTTTTTCTTTTTATTTTTCTTTTCTGTTAATTTGTTTTGCCCTTTAAAATAAATAGCTAGGGCATTTATAAAAATACCCAATCATTTTTATAAAACCTAGGTGACTCTATAGAAGTCAACCCCAAGTTTTGGGAATTTTTGAAATTCAATTTATTTGAATTTCAATTCAAATAGACAAATGATTTAATTTCCAAGCCACTATTTGGGTTATTGAAAAATCTATGAGCATGGGATTTATCCCAAATCACTTTTAAAATGATCACACTCATTTTTAGGATTTTTCAATACATCCAAAAGAATTTTGGAAAAATATTTATTTCTGGCCTTTTTATTTAAAATGCTTTGGGGCTTTTCTTTTCCCCAATTCCTTTTTCTTTTGCAATTTTTTCTAGATGCAAAAATGCAAACTTAGAAAAGCACAAACCTAAAATTAGGGTTCTGACAACTCGCCCCCACTCAAAATAATCTCGTCCCGAGATTCAGAAGTCGTCGGGAAGAGGGTGGGGTACTCAGCTCGTAGACGATCCTCTCGTTCCCAGGTGGCTTCTTTCTCTGAATGATGCGACCACTGCACTTTGAATAATCTTATCTTCTGACGTCCGGTGCTATGCTCGGCTTCATCAAGAATACGAACAGGGTACTCTCGATATGAAAGGTTATCTTGGAGATCAAGCGTTTCGTGGTCTACTTCGCGGATGGGGTCCTTGAAGCAACGCCTGAGTTGAGAGACGTGGAAGACATCATGAACCTGGGAGAGGTGAGGGGGTAGTTCCAATTGGTAGGCAACTTCTCCACGTTTAGTGAGAATGCGAAAGGGACCGATGTAACGTGGGGCCAACTTGCCTTTGATACTGAAGCGATGGGTACCCTTCAGAGGAGTAACCCGAAGGTAAGCCTTCTCATCCAGATTATAGCTTTCTTCCCTATGATGACGATCATAATAGCTTTTCTGACGAGACTGGGCTATTTTCAACTTCTCACGAACAATGCTAACCTGCTCTTCTGCGTCCTGAATCAAATCCGGTCCAAAGAATTGTCTTTCACCGGTTTCTGACCAGTTTAGGGGTGTTCGACATCTCCGTCCATAGAGAAATTCAAAAGGAGCCATGCCCAAACTAGATTGGAAACTATTGTTATACGCAAATTCGGCAAAATGAAGAAAATTCTCCCATTTCTTTCCAAAAGAGATAACACAAGCTCTGAGCATGTCTTCGAGAATTTGATTGACCCTTTCTACTTGACCACTGGACTGCGGGTGATAAGCGGTGCTAAAGGATAGGTGGGTTCCCATAGCATTCTGGAAACTTTCCCAAAATCGAGAAGTGAAAAGACTACCACGGTCTGAATTGATTTCCAAAGGAACACCATGAAGTGACACGATTCGGGAGACATACAAGTCCGCTAACTGGCTAGCAGTTATAGACTCACGAACGGGAAGGAAGTGAGCAACTTTGGAAATTCTATCTATGACAACGAAGATGGCATCATTTCCTTTCTGGGTTTTTGGAAAGCCAGTGATGAAGTCCATACTGACTTTATCCCACTTCCACTCGGGGATAGGCAAAGGTCTAAGAGTACCAGCAGGTCATTGATGTTCTGCCTTAACGCGACGACAAACATCACATTCAGCAATGAACTGAGCAATTTCTCTCTTCATCCTAGTCCACCAAAATCTCTGGCGTAGATCTCGGTACATTTTTGTGCTACCGGGATGAATGGAGAGGGGTGTATCATGGGCTTCTTTGAGGATGAGTTGCCTTAGTTCCCTATTCTTAGGTACTACCAAACGATTTTCAAAGAATACCGTTCCTTTGCTATCTGTGGAGAAACATTTAGCAACTCCGCTAGTAATGTTCTCTTGATCCGGCGAACACCTCGTGCACGCCTTTGGGCAACTATGATTTGATCCTCAAGGGTTGGTTTCGCCACCAAGTTTAAAAGAGATCCACGAGGAACAATCTCGAGATTAAGCTTTCGAAATTCCTCATGAAGAAGTGGTTGATACTGTTGTAACATGAGGTTGTTACAATACGACTTACGACTTAGTGCATCAGCCATGACATTGGCTTTTCCTGGGGTGTAAGAAATTCCTAAGTCATAATCTTTTATCAACTCAATCCAGCGTCTTTGCCTGAGATTAAGATCTGGCTGGGTGAAAATGTATTTGAGGCTTTGGTGGTCGGAATAGATCTCACAACGATTACCAAGGAGGTAATGTCGCCAAGTTGTCATGGCATGAACTACGGCAGTGAGTTCAAGATCATGGGTAGGATAGTTCTCTTCATGTGGCCGCAACTGGCGTGAAGCATAAGCTACCACATGTCGATCTTGCAGAAGTATGCATCCTAATCCTTGCCGTGAGGCATCACAAAAGATCTCGAAATCCTTTTTGGTGTCTGGAGGCGCAAGTACGGGTGCAGAAGTCAATCTTCTTTTTAGCTCTTGAAAGCTTTCCTCGCATTTGGGAGTCCATTCGAATTTCTTCTCTTTCTCGAGGAGTTCAGTTAGAGGCTTTGCAACTTTAGAAAAGTTCTCGACGAAGCGACGGCAATAGCTTGCTAAGCCAAGAAAACTCATAACTTGCTTAACCGATTCAGGTGGAGTCCAGTCAAGGACGGCCTGAACTCTCTCGGGATTGACAGCAATGCCTTTTGCAGAAATCACGTGGCCTAAGTAGGTCACTTCTGGTAGCCAGAATTCACACTTGGAGAATTTACCATACAGGCGATGCTCTCTAAGTTTCATCAATACCAGCCTAAGATGTTCTGCGTGATCTTCTTCGTTCTTCGAGTAGATGAGAATGTCATCAAGATAAACTACAACAAATTTATCTAAGTACTCCATGAAGATCGAATTCATCAAGCGCGAGAATGTGGCGGGGGCATTGGTTAAACCGAAGGACATGACGGTGTACTCGTAAAGACCATAACGAGTAGTAAAAGCCGTTTTTGGGATGTCCTCGTTTCTGATTTTGATTTGATGATAACCTAATCTCAAATCCATCTTGGAGAAGACAGAGGATCCTGCAAGTTGATCATAAAGATCATTGATCCTGGGCAGTGGGTACTTGTTATTTATCGTCGCTAGATTTAGCGGGCGATAGTCTACGCACATCCTTTCTGTTCCATCTTTCTTCGTTACGAACAGAACGGGGCAACCCCATGGCGATGAGCTAGGGCGGATGAAGCCTTTTGCCAATGAAGCTTCAAGTTGGATTTTAAGCTCAGCTAACTCACGTGGGGCCATTCTATATGGGCGTCTGGATATTGGTGCGGTTCCTGGGATAAGATCTACCACAAACTCTACAAATCTGTCAAGTGGTATTCCTAGCAGCTCTTCTGGAAAGACATCCGGGAAGTCACGAACCACCGGAATATCTTCAAGGTCTGGAAGAGGAAGCACATTCAAAGAATGCACCTGATTCTTAGAGCTTGGTGAGGTGTACTTGATTGTCTGGCCTGATGGATGGGTTAGCTTCACTGACTTGGCTTTACAATCAAGGACAGCATTCTGTCTTGATAACCAATCCATACCTAAGATCACATCAATGTCTGAAGAATTGAGGGCTATAAGTGAGGCAAGGAATACTAAACCCTCAATTGCAATTTCATTCTCATGACTCACCATGGTGGTGTGCCATCTGGATCCAGGGGCTTGCACAACTAAAGGGGTGGATAACATCGAAAAAGAGATATCATGTGACAGTGCAAAGTCCTGGGATATGAATGAGTGAGATGCTCCTGGGTCAAAAAGAACCGAAGCTGGGGTGGAATTACAGGAAGGGTTCCGAGTACAACATCGGTTGACTTGTGGGAATCTAGAATGGATACATGATTCACATAACCATGTTCATAAACAGGAGGCTTGACATTGGAAGTCTTGGGTGTTGGCTACCACGACGAAAAGCTTTCTTTGGATTAGGTGTGGTGGCTACATGATTTTGGGGACACTCTCGAACATTGTGGACTGATTGTCCACATTGGAAACAAACACCACGTGGAATGAAAAGAACTTGAGTACTTGATTGTCCAACAAAATTCCAAGGAGGAAGATTGGGTTGAGGTGGACGATATATGGTGGTGGGTGGTCTATAAGCACTTACAGCACGACTGGCGTCATTGAAGGGAATCCATACACAGCGTGTCCGAGAAACTGGGCCAGAAGATTGGGCAAACTCACGATCACTCTTGCGAGACTCTTCATACAACTCATTTCCATACTCGGCCTTGAAGGATTTGTCGACCAAGTCCCTGAAGTTGACGAACTCGTGAAGGTTCAGGTCATGACGAAGGACGGGGCTAAGTCCCTTGCGGAACCTTGGTTGCTTCTTGGCGTCGGTGGATACTTCTTCTTGGGCATAACGTGCTAGACGAGTGAATTCAGTCCTATACTCATGAACAGTCATCTTTCCTTGGGTCAGATTGCAAAATTCTTCTCTCTTGCGCTCCATCAGCTGATCCGGAAAATGGTAACCTCGGAAGTCATCACAGAACTCTTGCCAAGTCACCACGTGACCAACTGGTTGGATTGCTACAAAGTTCTCCCACCACTGAAGAGCAGAACCTTCCAGAAAGTATGCCGCAAATAGCACACGATCACCTGGAGCAACATGGGCTGTCTCAAGCTTACGCTCGAGGGAACAAAGCCAATCATCGGCATCAAGGGGCTCGGAAGGACATCGGAAAACTGGCGGGTTGAGGAGAATGAAGTCCTGGATGGTAACAACACTAAGATGCTGACGAGAAGTGTTCTGCTCAATACGCTCGAGAAGACGTGTCTGATCACGATGATTCTGTTCGGCCTCCATCATGATTTCTTCCGTTGAGTTTGGTGGTGGAGGTTCTTCACCGTCTATGTTACCGGAACTAGGGGCAACACCTTGATTTGCACCTGACATTCTGTGTGATAAGAATCAACAATCAGAATAGGATTTAGGACACAAATCTATGCTGAGGTAGAAGACTATAATGCAATAACATCAAAGCCACAAACGGACAGCACAACGGCTGTACCGGGATGGAAATTGAGACAACCTACAGGATAACGGACATCACTTCCACGGAAACACTATCGAATGATGGCTCAGAAAAGACCACAACACTCCTACAGCTACAAAGAAGCAAACAACGAGATGTCCTAGTAAAGACATAGATGAGCCTAGTCTTATCTTCCCGTAGAATAAGATGAGGATGACTCGGAACTCAGATCGATGAGGATAAGGAGAAAAAAGAAGTCTTACGTTCTTCCCTTATACCCAAAGTAACTATATAACTATAGAATGCTAGACTCGACAACGGCCAATGGTTTGATAATCCTACAGGCAGTCCTGCTCTGATACCAAGTCTGTCGGGACCCGGGGTTAGCGTATGTAATTCCGGTCACAATGCAATCACATGGAGAGCCGAGAGCTGTACCCACTTGTCTAAGCAGACAAGGCCAAGCACAGATCACTCTCGGTAAGCATCGAACGTGAGGGGCATCCCATCCAGGTCGGATGATCAACTGAGATGGGTCCTCATCGTCCGCTTACAAGTCTAAATGCTTATGGGTGGTGAATCCCATACTCATAGACAAGTCGCCTCAACCATGTTATCGATTGAATCATAACCCTTACATAGACTTACTCCAGCCCGATCACTTAGTCGGGATCTCGGGAGGGCTCAATCATACAACAAAGTGTGCCACGTGACAGAGTCACGAGCAATCGCATCGCGATGCCCCAAGCTGCGCACATCTAAGGGCCACTTGGTGTATAAAAGACCGCCGGCAAGAACACAACTAAGATATCGAACCCCACACTAAGACATGCATGTTATAATCATACACGCAGCATACATGTCCAGTGTAAACAGCAGGTAATCACAACATGAACTCTACAAACTCAGTCTTTATAACTTCTGCTAAACAGAGCAGACATAGTAGTTGTATTACAAGCAGAGATCACATGTTTGTGATCCAACATTACATCAAACATCAACGGAAGCAAATTATGTCTTAGTAAAGACAAGTTTAACAAATGGCTTAAGAAGCCTGAAAGCAAAGTACATCGACCCTCCAAAGGGCACAGGCTGCTGCCTGGAACTATACGACATTGGTCCACGTCGAGCTCGAGGTAGAGGCCACCATCAGGGTCAGTGGTCTCGTCTCTAAAACATCGAATAAGCAAACGTGAGAACAAAGTCGTACTCAGCAAGACTTACATAGGAACTATACTACTCATGCACATGTATCAAGGCAAAGGGAGGTGGGGTTTCACTTGCAGAAGTGCCAGCTTTGACTTGGCTAGTCCTGTACTACGAATACCAGAAAGAGGTAAGAACGTACACGAGTCCAAGTAACAGTCTCCAACCAATACTCCACTATGGTGCCTTCCTCGACTTCCCCATGAGGAAGCACGCCATAGCACTCACACTTATCTTGGTGTGTTTTAGAAGTATCCAATTCAAGTTATCTATGATCAAGTAAAGGTCTCCAAGTAGTCCATAACCGCGGACACGGCTATTCGAATAGTTCATTAACCCTGCAGGGGTGTACTGCTACACACACACCTCATCAGTTACCGCCTGGGGATGGACCCTTCAAGTGAGTACCGGCGAGGATGCTGCCACGACACTTCACTCACGGCACCATCTCTAGTCCTAGGGAGTCGCCTATTTGAGTTGGGACCACAATCGGAATCCGGCCGATTGTTCCGATGCGGACTCAAACGTTGTGTGACCGCCATCAAGCTCAACTCGATCATGATCACTTGATTCAACGTGCCCACAACCTACGCCAACCACTTACCTTGGTTCCACCTGCTTGAGATCGTTAAAGGGCGAACTACTTGTGACTCCTGGACTGGTCTGGGGTGAGGTACTAGGCCGAGAGGGGTCAATGAGCCCAATGTGTGGTCGTACTCTTGGTCTTGGATAACAACACAAGAACTCGGGCCTAAGGCAGTGTTCAACGAGACAACCCACTGTGTACTCCTACACAGCCTCTCATCGTTCACCTTTGTTTAGGGTAGATTCACCAACACGTTACCACCATCATTCACATGATCACTACCATCCCGACTCACATCAAGTAGCCTCAGGTAACAACTCTAAGCATGCAATAAACTGTAACAGTTGCAGGGGCCACATGATAACAATCAACTCCTACATCTGCTAGGATTGTGGTTTGCTTACTACTGTGACAAAATGATAGGTCATGCAAAGGAATGGGTTCAACTAGCGGTAGAACGTATCATGGTGACATCCTAAACATGCATTTGCGATAATGAGAGGGAACTGGGATTTTATAGACATGATCAAAGAGGGGGCTGCTTGCCTTGCTGACGATCACGATGTAACACTCTTCTGACGTGAGGTTGAACTCGTCTCCGAGATCAACTCTACCGAGAAGAAGCAATCACCGAAGCACTGGAAGTAAAGCACAATCAAGATAATACAATGCACATTCAATATGCAAAACATAGCATGGCAATGTGCTGATGTGACCTATGTTTGAATTGCCACATTTTAATTGAAGTTGATTTGAAAAGTAAATTCAAATTCAAACTCCAAATGTTATTCAATTTAGTTTAACTTGCATTTGCTAAAGTTGGTACTTTGTAAACCAAAAGATCATATGTGTGAAATGCTTCTGAAGTACAAGTGAAGTGTGGTGCATTTCAATGGTTGAAGTTGGAATAGTTTTTGAATTGAATTTGAAATAATTCCAATTAAATCAAATAGCAAAAGCTACTGATCCCTTTTTAAGATCAACTCCAACATAGCTGAAAGTTGGCAATTTGGATAGAGGATTTTCTCCTGATCATTTTTCATATATTATATGTTAAATTTGGAGTTAATATGAATTTTCTATGAATTTCCAAAGTTTATATGATTTTCTGTAATTTCTGTAATATTTTAAAACTCTGGAAAAAGGTTTACTGCGTCATGCTGACATCAGCATGACGTGGGGGGGTCTGACTGCTGGGGCCCCCATGTCAGTGGGAGAGGGGTTTAATACCCTCTGTTTAACTTTAACCTGGTTTAATTAAGGGGCTGGGCCCACTGTTAGTGAGAGGAGAGAGGGGGCATTAGGCCTAACAGGCCGGCGGCTAAACGCCGGTGGCTTGGGCCACGGCGGCGCTCTCGCCGGAGTCAGATAGGGGGGACGGGGAGGGGAACGGAAGGCACGGGCGTGATGCCCGCGACGTCGCGCGTCGGCTGCGGCTACTGGCGGTTCAAGGGGGCGCTCGGGGCCATGGCTAGGACGAACAGGGCGGCGGCCAGAGCTCTGTGCTCACCGGGATCGAGCTCCGGGGCGCGGGAAGAACAAAGGGGAGGGGGGAAATTACCGCACACTCACACTGAACACGAGCACGTCGACGAAGAGGTTGGAGAAGGCTGGGCGGCGGAGCAATTGCTCGACGAAGCTTCGGTGGCCGGCGGCAAGAACTTGAAGCGTGTGTCTCCTCCGGTGCGGCTCAGGCTAAATTGGTGCGGCAGCTTGAGGAAGTCGACGTCAGGGAGGACGAAGGACAAGGCGGCGCATCTTGAGGAGCTTGGTCGCCGCGTCGGAGCACTGCCGTGTTCTGGCCAGGCTACGGGTGCTGCGCGATTTCCACTTCGGGGAGGAAGACGGAGGACCAGAGGAGGGGGAAAGGGCGTGCGCGGCGAGTGGCGACTGCGTGGCACGCCTGGGTGCGAAGGGGTGGGCCTAGAAGAGCCGAGGCGTCGCGGTGGCGTCGCCGTGGTCTCCCTGCCTCCACCGAGCTTCTTGGAGCTGCAGGGAGGTAGGAGACAAACGTCTCGGTGGGCTGGGCCAGGCCAGTGGAGAGGTGGGCCTTCGCCTGTGGGCGCAAGGTAAGCCTCTCCTTTCTTTTTCTTTTTATTTTTATTTTCTGTTAATTTGTTTTGCCCTTTAAAATAAATAGCTAGGGCATTTATAAAAATACCCAATCATTTTTATAAAACCTAGGTGACTCTATAGAAGTCAACCCCAAGTTTTGGGAATTTTTGAAATTCAATTTATTTGAATTTCAATTCAAATAGACAAATGATTTAATTTCCAAGCCACTATTTGGGTTATTGAAAAATCTATGAGCATGGGATTTATCCCAAATCACTTTTAAAATGATCAAACTCATTTTTAGGATTTTTCAATACATCCAAAAGAATTTTGGAAAAATATTTATTTCTGGCCTTTTTATTTAAAATGCTTTGGGGCTTTTCTTTTCCCCAATTCCTTTTTCTTTTGCAATTTTTTCTAGATGCAAAAATGCAAACTTAGAAAAGCACAAACCTAAAATTAGGGTTCTGACAACTCGCCCCCACTCAAAATAATCTCGTCCCGAGATTCAGAAGTCGTCGGGAAGAGGGTGGGGTACTCAGCTCGTAGACGATCCTCTCGTTCCCAGGTGGCTTCTTTCTCTGAATGATGCGACCACTGCACTTTGAATAATCTTATCTTCTGACGTCCGGTGCTATGCTCGGCTTCATCAAGAATACGAACAGGGTACTCTCGATATGAAAGGTTATCTTGGAGATCAAGCGTTTCGTGGTCTACTTCGCGGATGGGGTCCTTGAAGCAACGCCTGAGTTGAGAGACGTGGAAGACATCATGAACCTGGGAGAGGTGAGGGGGTAGTTCCAATTGGTAGGCAACTTCTCCACGTTTAGTGAGAATGCGAAAGGGACCGATGTAACGTGGGGCCAACTTGCCTTTGATACCGAAGCGATGGGTACCCTTCAGAGGAGTAACCCGAAGGTAAGCCTTCTCATCCAGATTATAGCTTTCTTCCCTATGATGACGATCATAATAGCTTTTCTGACGAGACTGGGCTGTTTTCAACTTCTCACGAACAATGCGAACCTGCTCTTCTGCGTCCTGAATCAAATCCGGTCCAAAGAATTGTCTTTCACCGGTTTCTGACCAGTTTAGGGATGTTCGACATCTCCGTCCATAGAGAAATTCAAAAGGAGCCATGCCCAAACTAGATTGGAAACTATTGTTATACGCAAATTCGGCAAAAGGAAGAGAATTCTCCCATTTCTTTCCAAAAGAGATAACACAAGCTCTGAGCATGTCTTCGAGAATTTGATTGACCCTTTCTACTTGACCACTGGACTGCGGGTGATAAGCGGTGCTAAAGGATAGGTGGGTTCCCATAGCATTCTGGAAACTTTCCCAAAATCGAGAAGTGAAAAGACTACCACGGTCTGAATTGATTTCCAAAGGAACACCGTGAAGTGACACGATTCGGGAGACATACAAGTCCGCTAACTGGCTAGCAGTTATAGACTCACGAACGGGAAGGAAGTGAGAAACTTTGGAAAGTCTATCTATGACAACGAAGATGGCATCATTTCCTTTCTGGGTTTGTGGAAAGCCAGTGATGAAGTCCATACTGACTTTATCCCACTTCCACTCGGGGATAGGCAAAGGTCTAAGAGTACCAGCAGGTCATTGATGTTCTGCCTTAACGCGACGACAAACATCACATTCAGCAATGAACTGAGCAATTTCTCTCTTCATCCTAGTCCACCAAAATCTCTGGCGTAGATCTCGGTACATTTTTGTGCTACCGGGATGAATGGAGAGGGGTGTATCATGGGCTTATTTGAGGATGAGTTGCCTTAGTTCCCTATTCTTAGGTACTACCAAACGATTTTCAAAGAATACCGTTCCTTTGCTATCTGTGGAGAAACATTTAGCAACTCCGCTAGTAATGTTCTCCTTGATCCGGCGAACACCTCGTGCACGCCTTTGGGCAACTATGATTTGATCCTCAAGGGTTGGTTTCGCCACCAAGTTGAAAAGAGATCCACGAGGAACAATCTCGAGATTAAGCTTTCGAAATTCCTCATGAAGAAGTGGTTGATACTGTTGTAACATGAGGTTGTTACAATACGACTTACGACTTAGTGCATCAGCCATGACATTGGCTTTTCCTGGGGTGTAAGAAATTCCTAAGTCATAATCTTTTATCAACTCAATCCAGCGTCTTTGCCTGAGATTAAGATCTGGCTGGGTGAAAATGTATTTGAGGCTTTGGTGGTCGGAATAGATCTCACAACGATTACCAAGGAGGTAATGTCGCCAAGTTGTCATGGCATGAACTACGGCAGTGAGTTCAAGATCATGGGTAGGATAGTTCTCTTCATGTGGCCGCAACTGGCGTGAAGCATAAGCTACCACATGTCGATCTTGCAGAAGTATGCATCCTAACCCTTGCCGTGAGGCATCACAAAAGATCTCGAAATCCTTTTTGGTGTCTGGAGGCGCAAGTACGGGTGCATAAGTCAATCTTCTTTTTAGCTCTTGAAAGCTTTCCTCGCACTTGGGAGTCCATTCGAATTTCTTCTCTTTCTTGAGGAGTTCAGTTAGAGGCTTTGCAACTTTAGAAAAGTTCTCGACGAAGCGACGGCAATAGCTTGCTAAGCCAAGAAAACTCATAACTTGCTTAACCGATTCAGGTGGAGTCCAGTCAAGGACGGCCTAAACTCTCTCGGGATTGACAGCAATGCCATTTGCAGAAATCACATGGCCTAAGTAGGTCACTTCTGGTAGCCAGAATTCACACTTGGAGAATTTACCATACAGGCGATGCTCTCTAAGTTTCATCAATACCAGCCTAAGATGTTCTGCGTGATCTTCTTCGTTCTTCGAGTAGATGAGAATGTCATCAAGATAAACTACAACAAATTTATCTAAGTACTCCATGAAGATCGAATTCATCAAGCGCGAGAATGTGGCGGGGGCATTGGTTAAACCGAAGGACATGACGGTGTACTCGTAAAGACCATAACGAGTAGTAAAAGCCGTTTTTGGGATGTCCTCGTTTCTGATTTTGATTTGATGATAACCTAATCTCAAATCCATCTTGGAGAAGACAGAGGATCCTTCAAGTTGATCATAAAGATCATTGATCCTGGGCAGTGGGTACTTGTTCTTTATCGTCGCTAGATTTAGCGGGCGATAGTCTACGCACATCCTTTCTGTTCCATCTTTCTTCGTTACGAACAGAACGGGGCAACCCCATGGCGATGAGCTAGGGTGGATGAAGCCTTTTGCCAACGAAGCTTCAAGTTGGATTTTAAGCTCAGCTAACTCACGTGGGGCCATTCTATATGGGCGTCTGGATATTGGTGCGGTTCCTGGGATAAGATCTACCACAAACTCTACAGATCTGTCAGGTGGTATTCCTAGCAGCTCTTCTGGAAAGACATCCGGGAAGTCACGAACCACCGGAATATATTCAAGGTCTGGAAGAGGAAGCACATTCAAAGAATGCACCTGGTTCTTAGAGCTTGGTGAGGTGTACTTGATTGTCTGGCCTGATGGATGGGTTAGCTTCACTGACTTGGCTTTACAATCAAGGACAGCATTCTGTCTTGATAACCAATCCATACCTAAGATCACATCAATGTCTGAAGACTTGACGGCTATAAGTGAGGCAAGGAATACTAAACCCTCAATTGCAATTTCATTCTCATGACTCACCATGGTGGTGTGCCATCTGGATCCAGGGGCTTGCACAACTAAAGGGGTGGATAACATCGAAAAAGAGATATCATGTGACAGTGCAAAGTCCTGGGATATGAATGAGTGAGATGCTCCTGGGTCAAAAAGAACCGAAGCTGGGGTGAAATTGACAGGAAGGGTTCCGAGTACAACATCGGTTGACTTGTGGGAATCTAGAATGGATACATGATTCACATAACCATGTTCATAAACAGGATTCTTGACATTGGAAGTCTTGGGTGGTGGCTTACCGCGACGAAAAGCTTTCTTTGGATTAGGTGTGGTGGCTACATGATTTTGGGGACACTCTCGAACATTGTGGCCTGATTGTTCACATTGGAAACAAACACCACGTGGAATGAAAGGAACTTGAGTACTTGATTGTCCAACAAAATTCCAAGGAGGAAGATTGGGTTGAGGTGGACGATATATGGTGGTGGGTGGTCTAGAAGCACTTACAGCACGGCTGACGTCATTGAAGGGAATCCATACACAGCGTTTCCGAGAAACTGGGCCAGAAGATTGGGCAAACTCACGATCACGCTTGTGAGACTCTTCATACAACTCATTTCCATACTCGGCCTTGAAGGATTTGTCGACCAAGTCCCTGAAGTTGACGAACTCGTGAAGATTCAGGTCATGACGAAGGACGGGGCTAAGTCCCTTGCGGAACCTTGCTTGCTTCTTGGCGTCGGTGGATACTTCTTCTTGGGCATAACGTGCTAGACGAGTGAATTCAGTCCTATACTCATGAACAGTCATCTTTCCTTGGGTCAGATTGCAAAATTCTTCTCTCTTGCGCTCCATCAGCTGATCCGGAAAATGGTAACCTCGGAAGTCATCACAGAACTCTTGCCAAGTCACCACGTGACCAACTGGTTGCATTGCTACAAAGTTCTCCCACCACTGAACAGCAGCCCCTTCCAGAAAGTATGCCGCAAATAGCACACGATCACCTGGAGCAACATGGGCTGTCTCAAGCTTACGCTCGAGGGAGCGAAGCCAATCATCGGCATCAAGGGGCTCGGAAGGACATCGGAAAACTGGCGGGTTGAGGAGAATGAAGTCCTGGATGGTAACAACACTAAGATGCTGACGAGAAGTGTTCTGCTCAATACGCTCGAGAAGACGTGTCTGATCACGACGATACTGTTCAGCCTCCATCATGATTTCTGCCGTTGAGTTTGGTGGTGGAGGTTCTTCACCGTCTATGTTACCGGAACTGGGGTCAACACCTTGATTTGCACCTGACATTCTGTGTGATGAGAATCAACAATCAGAATAGGATTTAGGACACAAATCTATGCTAAGGTAGAAGACTATAATGCAATAGCATCAAAGCCACAAACGGACAGCATAACAGCTGTACCGGGATGGAAATTGAGACAACCTACAAGATAACGGACATCACTTCCACAGAAACACTATGGAATGATGGCTCAGAAAAGACCACAACACTCCTACAGCTACAAAGAAGCAAACAACGAGATGTCCTAGTAAAGAAATAGATGAGCTTAGTCCTATCTTCCCGTAGAATAAGATGAGGATGACTCGGAACTCAGATCGATGAGGATAAGGAGAAAATAGAAGTCTTACGTTGTTCCCTTATACCCAAAGTAACTATATAACTATAGAATGCTAGACTCGACAACGGCCAATGGTTTGATAATCCTACAGGCAGTCCTGCTCTGATACCAAGTCTGTCGGGACCCGGGGTTTGCGTATGTAATTCTGGTCACAATGCAATCACATGGAGAGCCGAGAGATGTACCCACTTGTCTAAGCAGACAAGGCCAAGCACAGATCACTCTCGGTAAGCATCAAACGTGAGGGGCATCCCATCCAGGCCGGATGATCAACTGAGATGGGTCCTCATCGTCCGCTCACAAGTCTAAATGCTTATGGGTGGTGAATCCCATACTCATAGACAAGTCGCCTCAACCATGTTATCGATTGAATCATAACCCTTACATAGACTTACTCCAGCCCGATTACTTAGTCGGGATCTCGGGCGGGCTCAATCATACAACAAAGTGTGCCACGTGACAGAGTCACGAGCAATCGCATCGCGATGCCCCAAGCTGCGCACATCTAAGGGCCACTTGGTGTATAAAAGACCGCCGGCAAGAACACAACTAAGCTATCGAACCCCACACTAAGACATGCATGTTATAATCATACACGCAGCATACATGTCCAGTGTAAACAGCAGGTAATCACAACATGAACTCTACAAACTCAGTCTTTATAACTTCTGCTAAACAGAGCAGACATAGTACTTGTATTACAAGCAGAGATCACATGTTTGTGATCCAACATTACATCAAACATCAACGGAAGCAAATTATGTCTTAGTAAAGACAAGTTTAACAAATGGCTTAAGAAGCCTGAAAGAAAAGTACATCGACCCTCCAAAGGGCACAGGCTGCTGCCTGGAACTATACGACATTGGTCCACATCGAGCTCGAGGTAGAGGCCACCATCAGGGTCAGTGGTTTCGTCTCTAAAACATCGAATAAGCAAACGTGAGTACAAAGTCGTACTCAGCAAGACTTACATAGGAACTATACTACTCATGCACATGTATCAAGGAAAAGGGAGGTGGGGTTTCACTTGCAGAAGTGCCAGCTTTGACTTGGCTAGTCCTGTACTACGAATACCAGAAAGAGGTAAGAACGTACACGAGTCCAAGTAACAGTCTCCAACCAATACTCCACTATGGTGCCTTCCTCGACTTCCCCACGAGGAAGCACGCCATAGCACTCACACTTATCTTGGTGTGTTTTAGAAGTATCCAGTTCAAGTTATCTATGATCAAGTAAAGGTCTCCAAGTAGTCCATAACCGCGGACACGGCTATTCGAATAGTTCATTAACCCTGCAGGGGTGTACTGCTACACACACGCCTCATCAGTTACCGCCTGGGGATGGACCCTTCAAGTGAGTACCGGCGAGGATGCTGCCACGACACTTCACTCACGGCACCATCTCTAGTCCTAGGGAGTCGCCTATTTGAGTTGGGACCACAATCGGAATCCGGCCGATTGTTCCGATGCGGACTCAAACGTTGTGTGACCGCCATCAAGCTCAACTCGATCATGATCACTTGATTCAACGTGCCCACAACCTACGCCAACCACTTACCTTGGTTCCACCTTATTGAGATCGTTAAAGGGCGAACTACTTGCGACTCCTGGACTGGTCCGGGGTGAGGTACTAGGCCGAGAGGGGTCAGTGAGCCCAATGTGTGGTCGTACTCTTGGTCTTGGCTAACAACACAAGAACTCGGGCCTAAGGCAGTGTTCGACGAGACAACCCACTGTGTACTCCTACACAGCCTCTCATCGTTCACCTTTGTTTAGGGTAGATTCACCAACACGTTACCACCATCATTCACATGATCACTACCATCCCGACTCACATCAAGTAGCCTCAGGTAACAACTCTAAGCATGCAATAAGATGTAACAGTTACAGGGGCCACATGATAACAACCAACTCCTACATTTGCTAGGATTGTGGTTTGCTTACTACTGTGACAAAATGATAAGTCATGAAAAGGAATGGGTTCAACTAGCGGTAGAACGTATCATGGTGACATCCTAAACATGCATTTGCGAGAATGAGAGGGAACTAGGATTTTATAGACATGATCAAAGAGGGGGCTGCTTGCCTTGCTGACGATCACGATGTAACACTCTTCTGACGTGAGGTTGAACTCGTCTCCGAGATCAACTCTACCGAGAAGAAGCAATCACCGAAGCACTGGAAGTAAAGCACAATCAAGATAATACAATGCACATTCAATATGCAAAACATAGCATGGCAATGTGCTGATGTGACCTATGTTTGAATTTCCACATTTTAATTGAAGTTGATTTGAAAAGTAAATTCAAATTCAAACTCCAAATGTTATTCAATTTAGTTTAACTTGCATTTGCTAAAGTTGGTACTTTGTAAACCAAAAGATCATATGTGTGAAATGCTTCTGAAGTACAAGTGAAGTGTGGTGCATGTCAATGGTTGAAGTTGGAATAGTTTTTGAATTGAATTTGAAATAATTCCAATTAAATCAAATAGCAAAAGCTACTGATCCCTTTTTAATATAAACTCCAACATAGCAGAAAGTTGGAAATTTGGATAGAGGATTTTCTCCTGATCATTTTTCATATATTATATGTTAAATTTGGAGTTAATATGAATTTTCTATGAATTTCCAAAGTTTATATGATTTTCTGTAATTTCTGTAATATTTTAAAACTCTGGAAAAAGGTTTACTGCGTCATGCTGACATCAGCATGACGTGGGGGGGGGGGGGGTCTGACTGCTGGGGCCCCCATGTCAGTGGGAGAGGGGTTTAATCCCCTCTGTTTAACTTTAACACGGTTTAATTAAGGGGCTGGGCCCACTGTCAGTGAGAGGAGAGAGGGGATTAGAGGTGGCATTAGGCCTAACAGGCCGGCGGCTAAACGCCGGTGGCTTGGGCCACGGCGGCGCTCTCGCCGGAGTCAGATAGGGGGCACGGGGAGGGGAACGGAAGGCACGGGCGTGATGCCCGCGACGTCGCGCGTCGGCTGCGGCTACTGGGGGTTCAAGGGGGCGCTCGGAGCCATGGCTAGGACGAAGAGGGCGGCGGCCGGAGCTCTGTGCTCACCGGGATCGAGATCCGGGGCGCGGGAAGAACAAAGGGGAGGGGGGAAATTACCGCACACTCACACTGAACACGAGCACGTCGACGAAGAGGTTGGAGAAGGATGGGCGGCGGAGCAATTGCTCGATGAAGCTTCGGTGGACGGCGACAAGAACTTGAAGTGTGCGTCTCCTCCGGTGCGGCTCGGGCTAAATTGGTGCGGTAGCTTGAGGGAGTCGACGTCGGGGAGGACGAAGGACAAGGCGGCGCATCTTGAGGAGCTTGGTCGCCGCGTTGGAGCACTGCCGTGTTCTGGCCAGGCTATGGGTGTTGCGCGATTTCCACGCCGGGGAGGAAGACGGAGGACCAGAGGAGGGGGAAAGGGCGTGCGGGGCGAGTGGCGACTGCGTGGCACGCCTGGGTGCGAAGGGGAGGGCCTAGAAGAGCCGAGGCGTCGTGGTGGCGTCGCCGTGGTCTCCATGCCTCCACCGAGCTGCTTGGAGCTGCGGGGAGGTAGGAGACAAACGTCTCGGTGGGCTGGGCCAGGCCAGTGGAGAGGTGGACCTTCGCCTGTGGGCGCAAGGTAAGCCTCTCCTTTCTTTTTCCTTTTATTTTTCTTTTCTGTTAATTTGTTTTGCCCTTTAAAATAAATAGCTAGGGCATTTATTAAAATCCCCAATCATTTTTATAAAACCTAGGTGACTCTATAGAAGTCAACCCCAAGTTTTGGGAATTTTTGAAATTCAATTTATTTGAATTTCAATTCAAATAGACAAATGATTTAATTTCCAAGCCACTATTTGGATTGTTGAAAAATCTATGAGCATGGGATTTATCCCAAATCACTTTTAAAATGATCAGACTCATTTTTAGGATTTTTCAATACATCCAAAAGAATTTTGGAAAAAGATTTATTTCTGGCCTTTTTATTTAAAATGCTTTGGGGCTTTTCTTTTCCCCAATTCCTTTTTATTTTGCATTTTTTTTCAAGATGCAAAAATGCAAACTTAGAAAAGCAAAAACCTAAAATTAGGGTTCTGACAGACTCATGGGTCAACAAGTAGGTCGTTCAGCAAGTGAGGCGCCGTTTTATGATAATCACTTGCTTCTCCGGGACCTGCACACACACAGATAGCTTTTCTCCCAACGAGTACAGAGGAGTTGTCAATTCCTCCGGCCTTGTTGTTTACAAAGCATAAAACGCACGGGATAATAATGATAGTGATAGCTACGGAAAAGTAAATAGATAGTGTAACAGTGGTGGTAATATGGACCGGGATCCCATGATGTTCACTAGCGATGTCTCTCTCCCAAAAGACGATAAAATAGCCATGCGAGGTAAAAAAATTACAGCTGGGCAATTGAGAGGATTATCTGCGCAAACCAATGCTAATTATGCAAAACAGAAAGGAAGAGGCTCAAAAGCACGGGCAGTACGCCAAGACAAGTAGACCGAAATCCAACTGCATCTACCCACTAATCATCCACCTTGAGATATCTATCCAGAACATCTCGCTGGTATTAAGTTGCGAATCCCACCCAAAGTGTAAACTCAAAGCAACGGACAACTTCATTAAAGAACTTTGCGTAAAGTAAACAATCCTTGCACCCGCAAGTACAAGCACCGTTGTTTTCCCCCTTGTGGCAACAGCACATCCCCTAGACTCATGTTTCTGTAACTCAAGCTAGTCATCAGGGGCCATGAACCCACAATCATGCATAACGCTCCCTCTTGGAGTCACTACCTACTACTTGGCCAAAGCAATAAACAGCAACAGAGAACATGCAAGAGTTACTCAAGAACATAAATATAAAAAACAGAATCAAATATATAAATCAATCACGATCTGAATATAATCTCATAATCCATTGGATCCCAGCAAACTCAGCATACTAACAACAGAAAAATTACATATGTGCCTCGATCATGTAGGGCAGCTCACGAGGTCTAATCCATGAAGAACAAAGAGGGGAGGAGAACATCACATAGCTACTGATCATGGACCCATGGTCCAAGGTGGACTACTCACGGTTCATCCGGGAAGCATCCATGGTGGTGGAGAAGCTCCCGGAGGTGATTCCTCCCTCCGGCAGGGTGCCGGGAAGAGGTCTTCTGGTGCTCCGGATCTTGGAAACGTGGCGGCGGCGGAACAGAGGAGAGATCGTGAAAAAGGGTTCCCTTCTCGAGGGTTTCTCGTCACTGGGAATAAATAGGCGAAAGGGGGCAGCCAGAGGTGGGCCAGGGGCTCCAGGCGCCCCCTGGCGCGGCCAGGGGCCTGGCCGCGCCCTCTGGCCTCCTGGGGGCCCCATGGCTCCCCTCTGGCCCCTCCTGGGCTCTTCGCGAAGCTTCCGGTACGCTGATTTTTCCTATATTTTTCCCGGAATTTTTCTGGTACTTTTAATAAGGGGGAAACCTGAAATAGAAAAACAACAGAAAACAGGAACTGGCACTGGGGTGCATTGAGTGAATAGGTTAGTCCAAATATGATCAAAAGTGTATGGAAGTTCATCAATATCATAGCAATATCACACAAAAGAGGCTTGGAGCAAGCAGAAATTATAGATACGTTTTGGACGTATCAACATCCCCAAGCTTAATTCCTGCTCGTCCTCGAGTAGGTAAATGATAACAAGCATAATTTCGGTGGTGACATGCTAACAACCATAAAAGAACTTTGTAAGTAAAGCAATCAAAGCATGCAATTCAATTCAAGTCATAACAGGCAAGAGTCTATATTTAGCATTGAAACAAGCAACATAAGAACATAAAGGTGCAAGAGCTCTCGCTGTCCGTGACTCGAATGTCTCCAAATGGTATTTGCGTGCAAGAAAGGGGGTAGGGATATACGAGAAAAATTATTTTTATTATTGAAAACTCAATCTACTAAAGTGTCACACTTGGTCTTCTTTGGAATCTTATCTTGACTCATCCCCAGAATACTAGCTAGGTACAAGTCAAAATGATCCACTCCTTTTCGACATTTTGAGCACTCATGCAATGGATGAGCGTAAGAAAGAAAGTTGAAACTTAGGATGGCAAAGAGAGAATATGGTGGAGGAGAAAGACAAAAAGGTGTGAAAGGCTCACATCAATGAGGACAATCATAGGCGAGAGAAAGCCAAATGATAGATATTATGTGAGGAGTAGGGATTCCCATGCAACGGATGCACATATGAGCTAAAAGCTCTCCAATGGAACTAGTGGGGGTGCATCCAACTTTCTTTCTCAAGAAGACCTAGAGCTCATTTGAGGAGGATCATCATTGGAATATACAAGCCAAGTTCTATAGTGTGAAGGTCCCCACATAGTTATATGCATGAATGATAATCTTTATGGAGTACAATGATGTTGCTACAGTAGTAACAATCATCAAGACCACTAAAAACAGAATAAAAACAAAAAGTAAATCCTAAATTCGTTGTGGGCTGCCTCCCGAAAGCGCTTCTTTAAAGCCATTAGCTAGGCTTAATGCGAATAGATCAAGTCTTTTCAAGAAAATAACTAGCCCGTGTGACGGACTCAAAAGGCAACTTAATCTTTTTCCTAGGGAAGTGTTCCATCCCTTTCTTGAGAGGGAATTAGAATTTTATAATCCCTTCTTTCATATCAATAACAGCACCTATGGTGCGAAGAAAAGGACGTCAGAAAATAATTGAACAAGAAGGTTCACATTCAATGTCCATAATAGTAAAATCAACGGGAACATAGTTGTCATTGACAACGATAAGAACATCGTCTATCTTCCCCAAAGGTTTATTTACGGAAGAATCGACAAGACGAACACCAAAAGAACAAGTATCAAAAGGTTTCAACTCAAATATATCATACATTCTTTTGGGAATAACAGAGGTACTAGCTCCAAGATCACATAAAGCAAAGCAAGAAAAGTTATTCAACTTAATTTTAATCATAGGATCCCAACCATCTTCTAGCTTTCTAGGTATGGAGGCTTCTAACCTAAGCTTCTCCTCCCTAGATTTGATGAGAGCATTAGTGATATACTCCGTGAAGGCAAGATTAAGTGTGCTAGTGTGGGGGTCTCTAGACATGTTGTGAAGGAAACGAATAACTTCAGAAAGAGTGCAATTATCAAAATCAAGGTCACTACTATCAAGTAAAGTGGTAGTGGTGTCCTTTAGGCTCACTTGTTTGGTAGCTTCTATAGTCATAGGAATTTCTTCTTCTATGGTTGAGGTCATAGCATCACCATTAATAGGTCCTATGGGACTAGGGGTGCATTGGGTGCTAAGAGTTTGGATATCCTCAACCACTTGGATAGTAGCAACATTATGGTGTGTAGGAAGGCTCTTAATTCTATCTTCTTCCTCCTTTTCTCTAGCCCATCTCTCTTTGAGTTTAGCCATCATCGTAATGTTTTCATTAATTTGCAATTGGATAGCATTCATAGGAGTGACCTTCCTCTCCTCAAGGGGAGAAGTTCTAATTTTAAGCAATTCTACTTCATGGGATAAATTGTCTACCTTCGACGAGAGGGTATCTAGTTAGTCTAGTTTTTCCTCTACACTCTTGTTGAAGGATTTTTGGGTAGTGATAAAGTCTTTAAGCATACTCTCTAATTCGGAAGTGGAGTTTTTGGTGCTAGGATAAGTGTTGTTGTTCCCATAGTTGTTGGAGGGGAACGGTCTAGGATTGCTACCAAAGTTACTCCTATAAGCATTGTTGTTGAAGTTGTTTCTAGAGATAAAGTTCACATCTACAAGATCCTGAGCAATCAAAGAATTTAAAGGAACATTTTGAGGATCAATGGGAGATTGCTTGGTAAGTAGGGACATAATCTAGTCAACTTTTTCATTTAGGGAGGAGATCTCCTCGACAGAGTTTACCTTCCTATCTGTTGGAGCTCTTTCGGTGTGCCATTGGGAATAGTTGGTCCTCATCTCATCGAGAAGTTTTGTGGCAGCACCAAGTGTAGTTGACATAAAGGTTCCTCCCGCGGCCGAATCTAACAAGTTCCGCGAGGTAAAGTTCAAGCCTGCATAAAAAGTCTGGATAACCATCCAAGTAGTCAAACCATGCATAGGGCAATTCTTAACAAGAGATTTCATGCGTTCCCAAGCTTGGGCAACGTGTTCATTATCCAATTGTTTAAAATTCATAATAAATCTCATTAACTGGATAATCTTAGTAGGGGGATAGTACTTCCCGATAAAAGCATCCTTGCACTTATCCCAAGAATCTATGCTATTCTTAGGCAAGGACTGAAACCAGATTTTAGCTTCATCCCTCAAAGAGAAAGGAAAAAGCTTAAGCTTAACAATATCACCATCTACTTCTTTGTACTTTTGCATACCACAAAGCTCAATAAAATTATTTAAATGCAAAGCAGCATCATCTCTAGCACCAGAGAATTAATCTTTCATAACAAGGTTCAGCAAAGCAGGTTTAATCTCATAAGAAGGTGTTGAAGTAGCAGGTGTAGCAATAGGAGTGCAGATAAAGTCACTGTTGTTGTGACTAGTGAAGTCACACAACTTGGTGTTTTCAGAGGAACCCATAGTAGCATCAAGCAAGATAACTATTTTTTTGATTTTTGATAAAAGACACTAAAGCAAAAACTGAAAGGTAAACTAACAAGACTAAAAAGCAAAGATAAAATATAGTGTGCAACTCCCCTATCTTGAAGAGTGGAGTCCCCGGCAACGGCGCCAGAATTTGCTTGATACACGAGATAGCTTCTCGTCCCTCGTTGGTTACCCCAAGTGGAAGGTGAGATGTAGCGTAGCATCAAGTTTCCCTTAGCAAAGATGCTAAGGTTTAAAGTATTGAACCCGTAGGACTCCTGGGTCAACAAGTAGGTGGTTCGGCAAGTGAGGCGCCGTTTTACGATAATCACTTGATTCTCCTGGACCTGCACACACACAGATAGCTTTGCTCCCAATGAGTACAGAGGAGTTGTCAATTCCTCCGGCCTTATTGTTTACAAAGGATAAAACACACGGGATAATAATGATAGGTATAGCTACGGAAAAGTAAATACTGAAAGTAAATAGATAGTGTAACAGTGGTGGTAATATGGACCGGGATCCCATGATGTTCACTAGTGATGTCTCTCTCCCAAAAGACGATAAAACAGCCATGCGAGGTAAACAAATTACAGTTGGGCAATTGACAGGATTATGTGCGCAAACCAATGCTAATTATGCAAAACAGAAAGGAAGAGGCTCAAAAGCACGGGCAGTACGCCAAGACAAGTAGACCAAAATCCAACTGCATCTACCCACTAATCATTCACCTTGAGATATCTATCCAGAACATGTCGCTGGTATTAAGTTGCGAATCCCACCCAAAGTGTAAACTCAAAGCAACGGACAACTGCATTAAAGAACTTTGCGTATAGTAAACAATCCTTGCACCCGCAAGTACAAGCACCGTTGTTTTCCCCCTTGTGGCAACAACACATCCCCTAGACTCATGTTTCTGTCACTCAAGCTAGTCATCGGGGGGCCTGAACCCACAATCGTGCATAACGCTCCCTCTTGGAGTCACTACCTACTACTTGGACGAAGCAATAAACAGCAACGTAGAACATGCAAGAGTTACTCAAGAACATAAATATAAAATAAGAGAATCAAATATATAAATCAATCACGATCTGAACATAATCTCATAATCCATCGGATCCCAGCAAACTCAGCATAGCAACAGTAGAAAAATTACATATGTGCCTCGATCATGTAGGGCAGCTCACGAGGTCTAATCCATGAAGAACAAAGAGGGGAGGAGAACATCACATAGCTACTGATCATGGACCCATGGTCCAAGGTGGACTACTCACGGTTCATCCGGGAAGCATCCATGGTGGTGGAGAAGCTCCCGGAGGTGATTCCTCCCTCCGGCAGAGTGCCGGGAAGAGGTCTTCTGGTGCTCCCGATCTTGGAAGCGCGGCGGCGGCGAAACAGAGGAGAGATCGCGAAAAAGGGTTCCCTTCTCGAGGGTTTCTCGTCACGGGGAATAAATAGGCGAAAGAGGCAGCCAGAGGTTGGCCAGGGGCTCCAGGCGCCCCCCTGGCTCCCCTCTGGCCCCTCATGGGCTCTTCGCGAAGCTTCCGGTACGCTGATTTTTCCTATATTTTTCCCGGAATTTTTCTGGTACTTTTAATAAGGGGGAAACCTGAAATAGAAAAACAGCAGAAAACAGGAACTGGCACTGGGGTGCATTGAGTTAATAGGTTAGTCCAAATATGATCAAAAGTGTATGGAAGTTCATCAATATCATAGCAATATCACACAAAAGAGGCATGGAGCAAGAAGAAATTTTAGATACGTTTTGGACGTATCAGATGTATGCTCGCAGGGATTCTCTGGATCCTTGTTTGCGGGCCCTCTGCTCCTCGAGTGATGCCGGTCATTTGTAGGTGGACTTGAAGTTCTCGATGAAGGCGCTGCGGAACTGATTGATCCTCGCGGTAGGTTCTTCAGCCAGTGTTGTGCCGAGATCTCGAGCATGAGTTGTTCGTACTGCATTGATGTGGTATTGGTTCCACGCTGGAATTTGACGGCTGTCAGGTAGTCGTCGATCCATGCCTCTGGCTCTTCCAGCCCATCGTACTTGTGTGTTGTGGATTTTAGTTTGAAACCTTTCGGCATCCGTGTTTCTCGTATGGATTGCGTGAAGCACAGTGCTCCGCATGGTTCTATGTCCTTGTCGGGGGCTTGCTCGTCCGAGTATTCTTCGCGGGCTGCTCGCCTTCGTCTTCCGCAGTTGACCTTGCTTTGTGTTATGTCGTCGCGTGCGTCTCGCTGGTTGTTGTTGCGTCTATTGCCGTTGTCGTCGTTGTCGTGGTTTTTGTTTTTTTTTTGGCGCTTGCGCCAGTCGTCGCTGTTGTCGTCGTCGGGTGAACTGGGATCCCTGTCTGGGGTCTTCTCGCGGGGGACTCGTCTGGCGCCTGTTTTTTTGGGGGCTGAGGCGGTGATGGCGTATTTCATTATTTTGAGTGCGGTCGTCGTGTTGCGATCTAAGCTTCCCTTCTTGCCTTTCTGAGCACGAGATAAGTATTCTTGGGAAGTTATAAGGGCTTCGGCTGGCGTGAGTTGTTCTTCCTCGTCGTCGTCCTCTTCTAGCTTGAATTCCTCATCTAGCTTGCGGGCTACCTTCTTCTTGTCCGTGCGTTTCAGATTGCTCAATCTGGATCTGGCTCGGACGAGGGAGTCGTAGTCGGAGGAGTCGCTTCTGGGAGATGGCATGCGGTTGGTCCTTGGGTCGATGGAGGTTTTTCCTTGCTTCTCTAATTCTAAGCGTTGTTGTCTTGTTTTCTTGGTGACGTCACTCACCAACTTGTTGTATGCTCTGAGCTCGTCTCGTGTTGCGTTCTCCGGGAGTAGTTTTCCGCGTTTTACTGCGTCTCTTACTCTGGCGATTGCTTCTTTGGACATGTAGATTTTTTCTACATGATGGTCTTCTTTCGCCATGCCCGGGGTCTGGTGCTTGCTTCTTTCTGGCTCGTCGTTCCTGTGATTGCTATGCTCTATTCCTTTGTATACTTTCTTTGGTATGGTTCCTGGTTCTCCAAGTGTGACGGTGACCTGGCCGATGTTGTCGGGATCACTGTTTTAACTGTTCGAGCGATTTTCTCGGCGACTGCTCGGGTCGTCGTCTTGGCCTTTGTTATCTGCTGTTGGCTCGTGAACGTCTGTCATGAACACTTGGGACGTTGTTTTGACTGTCATCTTTCTTGCGCGCATGTTGCGCTTCTTCCATGGTCCACTCGAGTAGTCGGGGTGGGGGTCGTGGCTGACTCGCAGGGTTGCCGCGCGGGCGGGTGCTGCTTCGGTCGCCGGTGTGGGATCTGTTGCCGCAGGTGTTCGACTGCTATCCGTGAGGCGGAGGGCTCCCCAGTGGTTGATGTAGATCTGATACTTTCCAAAGGTCAGGTTGACACCGGTACGCAGATCGGCGAAGGCCGGTCGAAAGGCCGGAAGGTGAACCATGAAGCCGAGGGACCCGAATAGATCAGAATCCGCTCGAGTCGCGGAGTCGATGGGTGCTGTCGGAGTCGCCGCTTTGATGGTTGCTGGTGATGAGGCCGCCGAGATCGTGATTCCAACCTGTGTAGTTCCCACAGACGGCGCCAATTGACGGGGATCGGCCCCGGCAAATCCCATGGTCAAGGACCCTGGGTTAGTCATAGAGATGGAACAGGTTGGACGATACTCGTCGGCTAACAGGAGAAGCACTTCCTGCTCGATATTATTGCATGAGGGGGCGATTACAGGGGAGGCCAAGGCGAGTTCTCGCAAGACCAGGAGAGTAGATTGTGTATTGGGTGTCCTAGACGTCTCCCCTCCCAGCCTTTATATACTAGGCTAGGTCTCGGGGAGTCCGTACTAGATTACAGAGATAGTTTCCTAGTTCTAGCCTTGCCTTGTACGCCAAGTCGTTCCTTCCATATCAGTCGCGGACTCCTACATCGGTGCTTGATTGGGCCAGTCGTGGGCCTGTCGTGGCTTCCCAACGGTCCTTCTGTCTTCATACACACCGGGTATCCCCATACTCAGGAGTCGTGGGGTCACCCCGTCGTCAGGCACTAAAATGCTCAAGATCCACCTCAACGAAGGATGATACATCCTAAGGTTTACCCAAATTTAGGCGCTGAGTAGTGTAACATCATACTTCTGTGTCACAACCCTAGTTTTGGTTTGTGCTTTTATTACTAGAAATAATTGCATCATGTTTAAATTCTTTGGTTTAAGAATTTGGGATTTGGAAAAGCCTCAAAATGAATTTAAATAAAAGGCCAGATAAAAAGTTTTTCCAAAATTCCTCCAAACAATTTTGAAAAGTCCTATAAATGAGTATGATCATTTTAAAAATGATTTGGAGTCAAACCCATGCTCATGGATTTTTCAAATATTCAAACAGAGGCTTGGAAATTAAATTTAAATGCTATTTGAATTGGATTCAAATAATTTGAATTGGATTCAAATAATTTGAATTCTAAAAATCTTCAAATCTTGGGAGTGGCTAGTACTATGTCACCTATGTCCAAGATAAATATTTGGGGGTTTTTAAAAATGCTTTGGTATTTTTTTCAGAGCAAAACAAATAAAAACAGAAAGCGGAAAAAGAAAAAGAATAAAAGGGACCTACCTCTTACCTTTCGGCCCACCTGGCCCAGCCTGACCCAGAGGACCAGCCCAGCCCATAGGGGCATGGTCGTCTTCTACCCTGGGCAGGCAAGCACAAAGGTGCGTGGCGGCCATGCCCAGAGTGCCGACGCCACCTCCTGCTCCCCCTCTCCTCTTCTGCTTGACGAGGAGAAGCGCCTCGAAGCCTCCTTCCTTTCCCCCTCCTCTCCTGTCTCTCTCCCGCTCTCTCCCGCTCGCGTTCTTCTTTGCCCGAGAGCTCGCCGGAGTGCAGCACGTGAACCGCTGTGGCCAACGACCTCGATCCGCCCCGCCGTGCTGTCCAGGACGTCCGCCGCACTCGTCTACGTCGCAGTGCACGTTCAATTGGAGCCGAGGACCCCCAAGGACGACAACCACGACCTCCATCTCCGCCACGGCCGCCGGGTCTCCATCGCCAAATTCGCCGTCGTCCAACCCCCTCCGGCATCCCCGACCTCACCAGAGAGCTCACGGTGAGCTCCTCTCTCGTTTCCCCCTCCCCGTTCACCACCTCGCGCCCCGTCGCCGTTTCCCCTCTTAGACGAGCTCCGGCTGCCGCGCTCCTCGACGCCGGCGAGCATCCAGAGCCTCCCCGTGGTCGCCTTGTGATCTGGGCGACGCGGGCGAGCCCCAGGACCCCAACCGTGCCCTCCGTTTGGCAAGAGGAGGCCGGAGCCGCCCTCTCCAGTGGGCGCCGCCGCGTCCAGTGCCGCCGGCGGCTAACCGCCGGCCGGCTGGGTTAATTAGGGGCTAACCCCCCTGGTTATTGGCCCCAAGCCAATGACAGGTGGGGCCCTGGCCCCCTTAACCCCCCCCCCCCTCTCAGTTTAATTAAACGGGGGTTAACCCCAGTCCCACTGACAGAAAGGCCCCACCTGTCAGCAGCCCCCCCCACGTCATCCCTGCGTCAGCATGACGCCATAATTGGTTAAATAAATTTAATTATTTCAGAAAATTCCAGAAAATAGCTTAAACTTCAATAAATCATAGAAAATTCATTTTAACTCCAAATTGGACAAATAATATGTCTAAAATTATCAAAAAAATACAAGGATTATGAATATGCAATTTGGTTTCATGTTTGACCATTTTAAAATGGGTGAACAGTAGCAAACATGCATATGGATCCTTTTCAAATTCAAATTTGGAGTGATTTTGCAATTGACTTTGCAACACACTTAATTTGAATGGTTTAATCCACACATCAGAAGCTTTAACTCAACTATACCACATCACTTCATGATCAACCTTTTCAAATGAACTTTCATGCATTCAAATGCATTTGAAATTCATCGATAAATCAAATGGAGTTTGAATTTGCATTTCAAATGCAATATACTCCTTTTAAATGGAATGCTCAACACATCAGTACCATGAACATCACCATTACAATCTTATTCATGTGATTATGCATTGTACATTATGTTGATCCTATGATTGTCATGTTGCTGATAGACGTGCAACCGGAATCGGAGGCCACCCCCTTCGTTGAAGACACCGTTATCGAGACCTCGTCAGCAAGGCAAGCAAACCCCCATTGATCATGTAGATAAAATCCCACTTCCCTCTCATGTCTCGCTTATGCATTGTTTAGGATGATCACCATGATAACGTTTCTACCGCATAGTTGAACCCATATCTTTTGCATGACCTATCATCTTGTCACAGTAGTAAGCAAACCACAATCCTAGCAGATGTAGGAGTTGGTTGATATCATGTGGCCCCTTCAACTGTTATTGCTTATTGCATGCTTAGTGATACAACGAGGTTGCTTTTGATGTGAGTCGGGATGATGATAAACATGGTGTTGATGAAAGTGAAATGTGTTGGTGAATCTACCCTAATACAAGGTGAACGATGAGAGGCTGTGTAGGAGTACACAGTGGGTTGTCTCGTTGAACACCGCCTTAAGTCCGAGTTCTTGTGTGGTGATCCAAGAAGAAGAGTACAACCACACATTGGGCTCACTGACCCCTCTCATCCTAGTACCTCACCCCGTTCGAACCCCAGAAGTCGCAGTAGTTCGGAGTTCTGGTAGGGCTGTGGCACGGTCTGCGAAGTGGATGGACGGCTTTTCAAGACCGGCTCGGGACCCTGCACACATCGTTTGAGGTTGTACTGGAACCTCGGCCGGACTTCCATACGGATCCCCCTCAGATAGGCGACTCTCTGGACTAGAACGGAGTTGTGGGCGAAGTGTTGTGGTGGCATCCTCGCTGTCACCTCTTGAACGGTGACATGCAAAAGGCGGTAACTGATGACACGTGTGTGTAGAAGTACACCCCTGCAGGGTTAAAAAAACTATTTGAATAGCCGCGTCCGCGGTTAAGGACTGCTTAGAAAGCTTAGCTTGATTATTAGACAACTTGAACTGGATACTTCTAAAACACACCAAGATAAGTGTGAGTGCTATGGCGTGCTTTCTCGTGGGGAAGTCGAGGAAGGCACCATAGTGGTGTAATTGGTTGAAGAGATGTAGTGGACTCGTGTACGCTTCTTACCTCAAGTCTATTACTCGTAGTTCAGGACTAGCTAAGTCAAAGCTGGCACTTCTGCAAGTGAAACCCCACCTCCCTTTACCTTGATACATGTGCATGAGTAGTATAGTTCCTACGTGAGTCTTGCTGAGTACGACTTTGTACTCATGTTTGCTTATTCTATGTTTTAGATGAAACCACCGACCCCGATGGTGGCTTCTACCCGAAGCTCGAAGAATGAAGACTCAGACCAAGACCAAGCTAGTGTAGTCCCAGTCAGACGACTGTTCCCTCGTGGAAGGGCTTGTTTTTAGATAAGGCTTCTTAAGCCATTTGTTAAACTTGTCTGTACTCAGACCTACTTTGCTTCCGCATGCTTGATGTAATGTTGGATCACAAACTTGTGATCTCTGTGTGCACTCTGTAAGAGTTATCAATAAAGATGTATACTTGGTAGAGAATTGCAATGATACCTGCTATTCATACAAGGCATGTGTGTTGCGTGTATGTTTATAACATGCATGTCTTTGTATGGGTTTTCGAGACCTTAGTTGTGATCTGGCTGGCGGTCTTTTATACACCAAGTGGCCCTTAGATGTGCGCAGCTTGGGGCATCGCGATGCGATTGCTCGAGACTCTGTCTCATGCACACTTTGATGTATGATCGAGCCCGCCCTAGACCCCGACTAAGTGATCGGGCTGGAGTAAGTCTATGTAAGAGTTATGAGATAGTCGATAGTATGGTTGAGGCGACTTGTCTGTGAATATGGGAGTTCATCACCCATATCATTTAGACTTGTGTGCGGACGATGAGAACCCATCTCAGTTGATCATCCGGCCTGGATGGGATGCCCCTCACGTACGATGCTTTCCGAGAATGTTATGCGCTTGGCCTTGTCTGCTTAGACAAGTGGGTACGGTTCTCGGCTCTCCATATGACTATGTCGTAGCGGGACTTGCATACGCTAACCCCGGGTCCCGACATTCTGCTAGGTTGGTTTCACTAATGACGAAGTTTTAGTGTTACAATGGTGAGGATATCTTTGCACTGTCGGGAGTTGGCCTAGCTAGGAAAGTGCTCACAAGGTACGAATGTGAATCTCTAGGGTTGAACCCTTTTCTATATGACCATAGAACTCCTTTTATACTAACAAAGGGGCTATCACAGTGGCTATACACCATAGAATACCTATTGAGTGAAATGCGGGGGGTATGTGTTGACCTACGCCCTTTTTGGGAGGGCGAATCCTTATCTTGTCCCACCTCTTGAGGTGTTTTGATCTTTAGCTACGACATGTTGATGGTGAGGTGTAGCCCACACGATCAAAGGTGGGTTGAGTGACCCCAACCTCCACCTAACGGCCACACATCAACTTCATCGTAAGCCAGGCTGTCACATGTCGTAGTAGGTCTTGCTAGGCCTATATATAGGCCCACCACCGTAGGCCCAGCTTAGTGATAACTTTTATCGGAGTTAGCCATTGATGGGACATGATGTGGTCACACACTGCCAATATGGTCATTAAGGGGAAGGAGAAACTCATTCTTGGTGGTAATATAGGTCTTGATATTGTCCTTGGTGACAATTTTGTTTGAGTCGTGTATAACAAAAATGACACGCTTTGCGATAGACTCATTGTCAATGATAATAGAGGATCTTCATGAAGGTTCATGTCACATCATAGGGGATAAGGGTGTGTGATGCTGGGAAGTGGCTAGCAATATCCCACCAAGACGGAACGCTAAAGCCCACACATGACGGGTCTGGGAGACCCCAGTCTCCATGGGACCGGCAGTATCCCCTAGGCCTACACCAGGAAGAGGACTTCCTAGTTGCTAAGGGTAGGACCACTGTGACCATGGGGCGTTGACATTGGCACATGGCTATCGTTTTCTAGGAACAGTCGGATCCAAATATTGTGTGTGTCACGCAATATATTTATGGCACAATTTCTCACGTGAGAGAGCATGTCGCATCGTTTTTAATGGAAAGACGAACTGACAAGACAATTGAGGAATCAGTGGGCGTCATGGGAGAGGCGCTATCTTAACTGTGTTGTGTGAACACAACCCTAAGTCCTTGCCTTATAAAGGCAAGCAAGGTTTTTTCTTTCCCTTTACACCACACTCTTCTTTGCCACGCCCATTCACAAAACTTTGCCTCTTTGATTATTTTCTTCTAGCTCCGCCGCTCTCATTTCCATCAAAACCCCTCTTCATATCTCCAAAGTGTTCCAGGAAGGCATCGTCGATGTAGGGGGGTCAAGTGGAGATCCGTTCGAGGAAATGAGGATGGTCAAGGCGCGCTTCAAGTGAAAGTATCTCAAACAGATAGTGCACTTTATGATGGCAAGCCAGCGCCATGACGATATCGATGGTGCAACCGCGATCAAGTCAGCATCGATGCACCTAGAGATGGGCAACATTCCTGTATTCTCCCCCTTCTTCATAATGGGTAACGAGGGGGTGACCCCATGACTCCTCTACGAGAGGGTACCTGGTGCGTATCATGGTTGGCGGCCCACCAGAGGCCCACTCGTGGACACCGACATGATGGAATAAGACGTGAAGCCAAAGACTTGAGGCTCAAGACAAGGACTCCTACTTGTAGTCGACTAGGACTCTTGTAAACCCCGACCTGGCTATCTATGTAAAGCGAGGCAGGGGCACCTCTCTAGATGATCTAAACACACAACCACAACCACAACAGAAGCTCTCAACCCCCACGCATAGAACTAGACAGATCTCTCTCCACCAAAGCCCTCGCGGCACCTCTGTACATCATCATCAATACAAGATCAGACAAGCAGCATGTAGGGTTCTCCCTCTAGGGGCCTGAAGCTGGGTAAATCGTGCCCCATGTGTCGCTTGTCCGCCAGTCGAAAAGCAATACACAATCTGTAACCTAGCCTTGCGCGCACTAGCCACGGTGATACGTCCAAAACGTATCTATAATTTCTGCTTGCTCCATGCATGTTTTGTGTGATATTGCTATGATCTAGATACACTTTCATACACTTTTGATCATATTTGGACTAACCTATTAACTCAGTGCACCCCAGTGCCAGTTCCTGTTTTCTGCTGTTTTTCTATTTCAGTTTTCCTCCATATAAAAAGTGCCAGAAAAAATCCGGGAAAAATACAGAAAAAATCAGCGTACAGGAAGCTTCCAGAAGAGCCCGGGAGGGGGCAGAGGGGGCCAAGGGGGGGCCAGGCGGCCACCCGGCGCGGCCCCACCCCTGGACGCGCCAGGGGGGCTCCTGGGGCCCCTGGCCCACCTCTGGCTGCCCCCTTTCGCCTATTTATCCCCCGTCACGGGAAAACTCCAGAAGCAGAACCCTATTCCGCGAACTCGCCTCTGTTCTGCCGCCGCCGCGCTTCCAAGATCGGGAGCACCAGAAGACCTCTTCCTGGCACCCTGTCGGAGGGAGGATTGACCTCCGGGAGTCTCCTCTCCACCATGGATGCTCCCTGGATGTCTCGTGAGTAGTTTTCCTTGGACCATGGGTCTGTGATCAGTAGCTATGTGATGTTCTCCTCCCCTCTTTGATCTTCATTGTTTAGACCTCGTGAGCTGCACTACATGATCGAGGCACCTTTGTAATATTTCTGCTATTGCTATGTTGAGTTTGATCGGATCTGATGGATTATGAGATTATGTTCAGATTGTGATAGAGTAATATATTTGGTTTCTATCTCTTATATTTTTGTTCCTAAGTAATTCTTGCATGTTCTCCGTTGCTGTTTATTGCTTTGGCCAAGTAGTAGGTAGTGACTCCAAGAGGGAGCGTTGTGCTAGATTGTGGGTTCATGCCTCCCCGATGACACGCTTGAGTGACAGAAACATGAGTCTAGGGGATGTGTTGTTGCCACAAGGGGGAAAACAACGGTGCTTGTAACTACGGTTACAAGAATTGTTTACTTTACGCAGAGTTCTTTTTAATGCAGTTGTCTGTTGCTTTGGGTTTACACTTTGGGTGGGGCTCGCAACTTAATACCAGTGAGATGTTCTGGATAGATGTCTCAAGGTGGATGATTAGTAGTAGATGCAGATGGATTTCGGTCTACTTACTTTGGCGTACTGCCCGTGCTTTTGAACCTCTTCCTTTCTTTTGTAGCATAGTTAGCATTGCGTGCGTTCATAAGCCTGTCAATTTCCTTTCTGTAATTTGTTTACCTCGCATAGCAATTTTATCGTATTTTGGGAGAGAGACATCACTAGCGAACATCACGTATCCCGGTCCATATCCTTATCATTGTTTCCACGTTACATTTACTTTACCGCTTTTATTTGCTATCATTATCCCTTGCGTTTTATCCTTTGTAAACAACAAGACCGGAGAGATTGACAACCTCTCTGAACTTCTTTGGGAACAAATTTATCTGTGTCTGTGTGCAGGTCCGCGTCAGTTGCGCCGCTGACACCTACTTATCATCTCTGGAGTCCTACTGGAGACAAACCTTGGTATCTTCACCGAGGGAAAATTGCTGCTGCACTACATCTCAACCTTACACTTGGGGAAACCAACGAAGGGGCGAGAAGCCATCAAGCAAGTTTTCTGGCGCCGTTGCCGGGGACTCCGAGTGCTAAGATAGGGGAGTTGCACACTACCCTTTACCTTTGTTTTTTTAGTATTTTTAGTTTACCTTTCAGTTTTTATCTCAGTGTCCTTTATGAAAAACCACAAAAATAGTTGCTACCTTTTGCCTTTGTCTTGCTTTGCCTATTTATGCTATCGTCGCCATGGGTGATGAACCACCCAAATATGGTAGGATGGACATGTTTCACTTGGATCGTCTTCGATCAATTTGTGCTCGCGCTAAAAACCCAACCGACTTGGTTGAGGTAAAATCATTGGATGAGCATGCTCATTATATGCGGCACCGCCTATCTCAGAAAGGGAAACACTTATGAGATCAAATGCATGTTTTCTTATTGCCATGCTAAACTTTTGTGCCACATTTATGATTTTACTTGTTGTTCTAATATAGATCATAAACACCTCCCTTTCCAATGTGAGTTTAATGAAAATGAGATCTTATCTTCTTATGCTAAAGGTGTTTATGATTATTTTGATGTTGAAAAGATTGAAGAGTTTGTTGCTTTTAAAGGTGCCTATGAGATTGCTTCTTTGATTGAAAAGTATCACGATACTATTTTCGAGTCTGAAAACTTTGCAGTTCTTGCTTATTTCTTCGAGAATTATAATTCCAATTCTTATATTGAGAATTTTAAAAATAAAATGTTTGCTGCCCAAGAAGAGGCCAATGATGGCTTTGAGGAGGAATCCCATGATTCCGAGGACTCACTTGAAATATCCCTTTCTGAAAATTTTGATACTTGCTTTGTTGATGGCCAAGATGCCACTATGGATGATGCTGACAAAAATGAACTCTCTATAGTTCCTTATGTTAAGCATGAAATTGTTTCTATTGCACCCACACTTGATTGTCCTATTATCCTTTTGAAATCTCCAACTCCGGAGAACTATGCTCTTATCAAGGCTCAATGTGATGGGTTGCATCTATCTTATCATCCTAAAAACCGTGTTGAAAACAATACACGTGTGCTTGTAGGTCATGAACAACATGATTTATGTGATAGTTATATTCTTGATGTTGTTCATGATGCTACTGAAAATTACTTTGAGAGAGGAAAGTTTGGTTGTAGAAACTTCCATGTTACAAAAACACCTCTCTTCATGTTGAAAGTTTTGAAGTTGTTCTTGTTCCACCTTCCTATGCATGTCACTTTGTGCTTATTTGATTTCTTTTCTTACAAGATGCCTATGCATAGGAAGTGGGTTAGGCTTAAATGTGTTTCATATTTGCTTCTTGATGCTCTCTTTTGCTTCAAATCCTTATTTTTATGAGAGCAACTTTTATGATCTTCATGCCTAGCTAATGGCTCTAAAGAAGCGCTTTCGGGAGGCAGCCCGCAACGAATTTAGGTGTTTCTTTTTTATTTTGTTGTGTCTTGATGATTGTTACTACTGTAGCAACATCATTGTATCTTTATTTTTCATCTTTGTGCCAAGTTATAGCCTCTTACGGCAAGGGAAGTAAAAGTTGTGACATGCTGTCCAGAAAACAGATTCTGTCCTCGTGACCAGAAAAATTCCAGAAAAATCCCAGTTCATCTTTTTGAGCTGAAATTTTTACACAGTATGCTCTATGCAATTACGAAACTTCCGTATGTTCTGAGTTTTTTATTTGAGTTGCAGAAGTGCCCTAAAAAATCCTTTACTATCTGTTGTTCTGTTTTTCACAGATTCTGCCACGTTTTGTCTCTCCTAACTTTTGCAAACCTTAAGCTTGCTTTTTCTTTGCAAAAACTTTTTGGCACTCTTGAGAAACAGTAGCTCTTCAAGAATATCTTTATATCCAGTGGAGAAAAATTATTTATTAAGGGTACTAACCTCTCTAATCAGCTTATGATGAGTTATATATGAAGGGAGTTTTCAAGTGTGCGATGGAAGATGATGAAAGAAGATCCAGGAGTGTCAAGCGCTCAAGCTTGGGGATGCCCCCATGCATCCCCAACAAATATTCAAGAAGACTCAAGCGTCTAAGCTTGGGGATGCCCCCGTGCATCCCCTTCTCCATCAACAATCATCGGTTCGTCCTTCGTCTCACTATATTTTTATCACTTCATGTGTTATGTGCTATGCTGGGAGCGTCTCGCTCTTAGGTTTTTTTTTAGTTTTCTTTAGCTTTTATTGCTGTTCATAACAAGTTAGATCCTTTCTTACTTTGTGTGGGAGAGAAACACGCTCCACTTTCAAAATTTAGAACACATCATAGGATTTTTCCTGCTTATCTTTTTGCTGTTGTGTGTTCTTTATCTTTCCATAGCTACTGCCATGTTTAGTCTTAGTCTTAGTTTGTATTTAGCAAGAGCCTTGGATTTTTCTTAGTTTGTTGCTGGAACTCTTTATAGTTTTCATGTTTATCTTGTTAAAGAGAGTTGGTTGTTGCACTGAGTTGTGTCTTGTTTTGAGAAGTAGGTACTTGAGGTTGCTATTTAATTCTAGTAGTAGCTTGCAATAGTTTTGAGGTATTGATGTGAGTAATTTTTGAACTTTTGGTGTCAAGAGCTCTAGACTATTAGTGATAGGTGTCGTATTTTGGGCAATCCATGTTTATTTTCAAAACCTACAAAAACTAGTTGAGAACTCTAGCTACTAGATGGATCACTACTCTTATGAGGAGTCGAATATCAGAGAACACTCACGTACCATGAGTCGAGGATGCGCAAGGATAACCAGACCCCCATACACTCCTCCTCGGGGTACTTGTCTCTTTGTGAACCTCCTTATTAGATTGAGAGTTATCGATAATACGTGCATGATTTCTTCGGACTAATGTGAGTATTGAAAGTTGACACTTCCACCTTCCCATATTTTGCTAGCCTCTCCTGTGCCGTGCATTGCCTTCTTCTCACTCCGAGAGTTGGTGTCCACCTTCGCCGGTACATACAAACCCTTGGCATGATACGCTCTGTCATCATAAGCCTCCTTATATCCTTCCTCAAAACAGCCACCATACCTACCTATCAAGGCATTTCCATAACCTTTCCGAGTTACATTGCCATGCAACTTCCACCTCTTCATGACTTGATCTTCATGTCATACATGTTCCTGCTACACTGGCAGCGACATACATTGCATACTTCATGTTAGTTATATCTTCTTTATGTTTTTGAGTACCTTGTAAAGTGTGAAAGATATCATTTACCTTCTTGTAAAATAGAGTGTTGCCCTTAAGTGAGGAAAATATCCCAAAGTGGACACATTAAAAGATCCCAAAGAGGACAAATGAGAGTTAAATAGAAAGAGCCATTGAGGCCAAAAAAAATAGAAAAAGAGAAAAAGAAATAAAAAGAGAGAAAGGGGCAACACTACTATCCTTTTGAGAGATCCACACTAGTACTCCCTTTATATCCTTGTACTCCATAGAGATGATCATTATGCATATAGCTATATTGGAGAGCTTCTTAGCTCGTATGTGCATCCGTTGCATGGCAATCCCTACTCCTCACATCATATCTATCATTTGGCATCTCTTGCCTATGATTGTCCTCATTGATGTGAGCCTTTCTCTTCCTTTTTGTCTTCCTCCTCCACCATATTTCTCTCTTTTCCATCCTAAGTGTCAACTCTCGTGCCTACGCTCATCCATTGCATGAGTGCTCGAAATATCGAAAAGGAGTTGATCAAATTGACTTGTACCTGGCTAGTGGTCTGGGGACGAGTCAAGATAAGATTCCAAAGAAGACCAAGTGTGACACTTTAGTAGATTGAGTTCTCAACACAAAAAAAATACTTTTTCTTGTATTCCATATCCCCTTCTTGCACGCAAACACCATTTGGAGACATTCGAGTCACAGACAGCGAGAGCTCTTGCACCTAATGTTCTTTTGTTACTTGTTTCAATGCTAATATAGACTCTTGCATGTTATGAATTGAATTGAATCTCTAGCCTTGCTTGCTTTACTTTTCAAAGTTCTTTTATGGTTGCTAGCATGTCACCACAGAAATTATGTTGTTATCATTTACCTACTCGAGGACGAGCAGGAATTAAGCTTGGGGATGTTGATACGTCCAAAACGTATCTATAATTTCTGCTTGCTCCATGCATGTTTTGTGTGATATTGCTATGATCTAGATACACTTTCATACACTTTTGATCATATTTGGACTAACCTATTAACTCAGTGCACCCCAGTGTCAGTTCCTGTTTTCTGCTGTTTTTCTATTTCAGTTTTCCCCCATATAAAAAGTGCCAGAAAAATTCCGGGAAAAATACAGAAAAAATCAGCGTACAGGAAGCTTCCAGAAGAGCCCGGGAGGGGCCAGAGGGGGGCCAAGGGGGGGCCAGGCGGCCACCCGGCGCGGCCCAACCCTGGCCGCGCCAGGGGGGCGCCTGGGGCCCCTGGCCCACCTCTGGCTGCCCCCTTTCGCCTATTTATCCCCCGTCACGGGAAAACTCCAGAAGCAGAACCCTATTCCGCGAACTCGCCTCTGTTCTGCCGCCGCCACGCTTCCAAGATCGGGAGCACCAGAAGACCTCTTCCCGGCACCCTGCCGGAGGGAGGATTGACCTCCGGGAGTCTCCTCTCCACCATGGATGCTCCCCGGATGTCTCGTGAGTAGTTTTCCTTGGACCATGGGTCTGTGATCAGTAGCTATGTGATGTTCTCCTCCCCTCTTTGATCTTCATTGTTTAGACCTCGTGAGCTGCACTACATGATCGAGGAACCTTTGTAATATTTTTGCTATTGCTATGTTGAGTTTGATCGGATCTGATGGATTATGAGATTATGTTCAGATTGTGATAGAGTAATATATTTGGTTTCTATCTCTTATATTTTTGTTCCTAAGTAATTCTTGCATGTTCTCCGTTGCTGTTTATTGCTTTGGCCAAGTAGTAGGTAGTGACTCCAAGAGGGAGCGTTGTGCTAGATTGTGGGTTCATGCCTCCCCGATGACACGCTTGAGTGACAGAAACATGAGTCTAGGGGATGTGCTGTTGCCACAAGGGGGAAAACGGTGCTTGTAACCACGGTTACAAGAATTGTTTACTTTACGCAGAGTTCTTTTTAATGCAGTTGTCTGTTGCTTTGGGTTTACACTTTGGGTGGGGCTCGCAACTTAAAACCAGCGAGATGTTCTGGATAGATATCTTAAGGTGGATGATTAGTAGTAGATGCAGATGGATTTCGGTCTACTTAATTTGGCGTATTGCCCGTGCTTTTGAACCTCTTCCTTTCTTTTGTAGCATAGTTAGCATTGCGGTGCGTTCATAATCCTGTCAATTGCCTTTCTGTAATTTGTTTACCTCGCATAGCAATTTTATCGTCTTTTGGGAGAGAGACATCACTAGCGAACATCACGTATCCTGGTCCATATCCTTATCACTGTTTCCACGTTACATTTACTTTACCGCTTTTATTTGCTATCATTATCCCTTGCGTTTTATCCTTTGTAAACAACAAGACCGGAGAGATTGACAACCTCTCTGAACTTCGTTGGGAACAAAGTTATCTGTGTCTGTGTGCAGGTCCGCGTCAGTTGCGCCGCTGACACCTACTTATCATCTCTGGAGTCCTACTGGAGACAAACCTTGCTATCTTCACCGAGGGAAAACTGTTGCTGCACTACATCTCAACCTTACACTTGGGGAAACCAACGAAGGGGCGAGAAGCCATCACTCGGCTCCCCTGTAATCTCCATCTCCAATCAATAATATCGAGCAGGAACGTATCCTCCTGTTAGCCGACGAGCTTATCGTCCAACCTGTGCTTCTCATGACTAACCCAGGGTCCCTGGCCATGGAATTTGCCGGGGTACATCCCCGCCAATTGGCGCCGTCTGTGGGAACTACACAGGTTGGAAATCACGATCTCGGCGGTCCCGTCTCCAGCAAGTCACAACTCAAGGGCTTCTTCAACAACTATATCAAGATCTACATCAAGCTCACGGAGAAGACAAGAAAAAAATTTCGAGTGCGTCACTCGAAGATCGACATCAACAAAAGCGCTCACGCGCAGCCTACAGGAAAAAAAACGTCTGTATTGCGAGCACTCGCGACGGCGACTCGGAGCTTATCTCGATGATCCCTTCGGTGGAAAGATGCGAAATTCAATTTTCTAAAATCTGTGAAAATTTCAGCAAATTCCAACGGCTGGATCTCCCTCGGCGACCCGCGCACTGAAGCACTCTCGGAATATGACGGAACTCCGCGCGACTCCATCACATAAATTCCTGACATTAGCTCGGACATCAACTTGAAGATCCCTCCAGTGAAAGCATGCGGGATTCAATCCCCCATCAGCACAAAAAAATTCAGATAATTCCAACGGCTTCTACTCCAACTCGACATGCCATGGATGACTCACCAAGGTTTCTACATCGACTCGCGCCGCTACAACAACATCACCCAACGAGCAATCGAAGGATCCTGCCCGACGCATCGAGTCCTTCTCGGTCACTCGCCGCACCGTCGACTCCAAGCACACGAATCATCCTGCGCCGAGCTCCTTTGTATGGGCTCTCCCGTACCGAGTTCCATCGCACAGGAATCGCCGCATCGAGTCCTGTCATCACTCACCGAATAAATTCATCACAACGACTTCGCCGCGCAACTCCGCCACCTCAACACTTGGGGGCTCGCGGACTCGGGGGCTTAACGTCGCAGTCGCCGTCGCATCGACTCCGTTCTCGCCTCGTCGACAGCTCATCGTCGACTGCTCGACTGCTCATCTTCGACATCCTCCGCCTCGTCGATCCTACATCTAAGTTTTTTTACACTCTAATATGCTATGATTCCAAAACCTATATACATTCTCGATCAGTCGCCAAAGAAGACTACGCAATCGTGCAGAAATATTTGAGGGCTACAAAACTATCCTTTGGATCATGCTCAGTTTCATATGCTGTTTATTTGCATTCGTCAAAGTACTGAGGCTGGGTACCAAAGGCCGCCCTTGTCTCCAGGTTCAACAAGTCTAGCATCGCGTCCCTGTTACCCGGCAAGGGTATGCTGCCGGAGGTCCTACTCACAAAAAGACACGCTTAAACCGTATATGCTACTACATTGTCCACTCGACAAAAGTGCAATGTCTACAAATCATGCACCTTACAATTCTTTTGTATATCGCGCAAGTACATCTTAAATACAGCTGGACTTTTTTTCTCAGCAGATGCTCGGGGGCTGGGCGCCCTCGTGGCGCGGCGATGCCAACCTCCTCGTCCACGACTGGTCCCTACAACAAGTCATGCCTACGGTGCAAGACCCAAGACGAGCATTTCCTCGGATGACAATTACTCGATGATAAAGAAGTCTTGAGTCTATGCTCGACTGCAAGTAGTCAAACATAGCCTCGGGGGCTACTCCCATCGGAGCGCTGACGCGCACCCGACGAGCACTACTCGCGCAGCTAACAAGAAACAATAGGGTTAGCTTAAAAACAACTTGAGTCTATGCGCGACTCTACGAGACGCACATAGCCTCGGGGGCTAATCCCATCGGGAGCGCTGACGCACACCCGACGACCGCTCGACTGGGAAACTTCTCCCCACCCAACGATGAAACAAGAAGACGAACCGGACTGCAATTTCGATGCTTCATCCAAATACTCCCATCGGGAGCATACTCACGACATCTTTGACTGCCCATCAGCAAATGATCGACACGCACTACGGCGACTACTGCAGATTCGACTCCCTGCGCGACTCTTCGAGTCCCCTAGGCACTCGGGGGCTACTGACGAGGGTGTGACCCCACGACTCCTCTACGATAGGGTACCTGGTGCGTGTCATGGCTGGCGGCCCACCAGAGGCCCACTCGTGGACACCGACATGATGGAATAAGACGTGAAGCCAAAGACTTGAGGCGCAAGACAAGGACTCCTACTTGTAGTCGACTAGGACTCTTGTAAACCCCGACCTGGCTATCTATATAAAGCGAGGCAGGGGCACCTCTCTAGATGATCTAAACACACAACCACAACAGAAGCTCTCAACCCCCAGGCATAGAACTAGACAGATCTCTCTCCACCAAAGCCCTCGCGGCACCTCTGTACATCATCATCAATACAAGATCAGACAAGCGGCATGTAGGGTTCTCCCTCTAGGGGCCTGAAGCTGGGTAAATCGTGCCCCATGTGTCGCTTGTCCGCCAGTCGAAAAGCAATACACAATCTGTAACCTAGCCTTGCGCGCACTAGCCTCGGCTCCCCTGTAATCGCCATCTCCAATCAATAATATCGATCAGGAACGTATCCTCCTGTTAGCCGACGAGCTTATCGTCCAACCTGTGCTTCTCATGACTAACCCAAGGTCCCTGACCATGGGATTTGCCGGGGTACATCCCCATCAGTGGGTTTGGTGTTGCTATTCTTAGAGTTCTTCTTCTCCGTGATGGAGGAGGCATTATCCTTCAACATATCCACCCCAACTCCATTGCTGCTCTCCATATTTGCACACCTCTGGGACGGGTTCATCGTAATCATTCCCTATGTACTATTGTTCAAACACTTCTACATCCATCGAGATCGTGGAGAACTCTATCTACGTATATGTAGTCGATTAGAACATGTAATTCTAGGACCCCACATCTAGTATATGTATGTTGAGAATTCAGGCCCATAGAAAGGAAAGAGAATAATCTCTCTGTGCTTTGTACTTTGCACACACTCCAACGTAATAAAGCACAAGCAGAAAATAGGGTCTTATCTCCACGAAGATCTTGAAAGTAAATGAATCATGCATATCTATACCTAATAATAAAGGGAGGTGGCTTTCTTGGTTTGTTTTTGTATTTTTGTAAAAACGCTCCTCCCTTTTTAGGTAATCAACCCGCAATCCATATAATCCGAAATAAAAAAATGAAATGTTCAGCTTCTTGGGTCGGCCTGCTTGATGGGCCGAGGGCCTGCTTCATACCTCTTTTCCATATTGATTGCTGCTGGCCCAAGCTGTTAGCTCTTTTTATTTTATATTAAATCGCGGTAGTAACTAAATAAAACAAAAATAGTCTACATATCCTAAAAATATAAAGTAATTTTGTGGTCCTAATTTATAGCTTAATTTTTTTGTATTAATTAGTATTAATCTTTGAAAATTAAAAAAATGACCATATGATAATTCATTGTAAATTATTTCTGCCTAGATTAATTTTAATTAATTCTTTGATAATATATAATTGAATTAGATTAAAATTATTATTAATGATACTGTTATGTAGGTAATTATAGTGTTAATAAAAAATTAAATAACTAAATAAAACATCAAAAATTTAAATCAATTAGAATTACTGTTTAAAAAATTAAAAAATTGTCACATCATTATTAGTTATAAATTATTTATGCCTAGAATAATTTTAGTTAATTCTTTACTTATCTTATTGAATTATATTATATTTATTATTAATGCTACTGTTTTGTACCTAATTTTACCACTGATAGATAATTAAAATAAAATAAATAAAAACAGCGCTAAAAATACTTAATCTTTGTTTCCAGTAAAGCATACGGTCATAATTTTTTTAGAACGGTCGTGTGTTTGTTTGTAGTACATAAACTTCTTATTAATTTTAGTACACGGTAATTTTTCTTTTTCGTTACAACGCACGGGCATGCCACAATTAGTCCCAACTATGAGCATATGTCCGCGAAGGAAACACAGTAATCTATAGACATCAGTTTGTTTTGGCTAATCGATGTGCGCTATAAAAAGGATGAAAAGTGATACAAATGATATATTTTCTTTATCTACTCTATTTTTTTACTTAAAAAACTAAGATTCTATTTTTCACCCACTTCCACATATGAAGCAGCCACCTTAATTTACTTATCTTCTGAACAAATTTTACTTCAATTTACTTATAAAACTTTTAACCAAACATAAAACAAATCACGTGCATCATTTAATAAATATTTATGTGTAAATAAGTTACAAGCTAATATATTATACTCCCTCCGATCCATAATAAGTGTCGCACATTTTGTACTAAGCTAGTACAAACTTTGTACTAGATGAGCGACACTTATTATGGATCGGAGGGAGTACTATTTATAGAGCGACGTTATGTGTCATTCGTTCATAGCGTTTAAATTATCCACTGATAGCATAGTCGTTCTATGGTTATAGGTAGAACCACTCGATTGCTTGCACCCGCAAGATAGCCATCCTCTACAACATACGCTTTGCTACGATCCGATCATTGCAATAGGAGTTATGTTGCAAAGCCTTCAATTATTTGTTTATTACACCAAATCAACGTCTTTTATCTCTCTGACCATCCGCAAGGCAGTGTTGTGTCGCTTTGCAATAAGAATAAACAAAGGATCCTTTGCAACAAAGGATCTATTGCGAAATGTGTCGTTTGGTTTGAGTTGAGAGTGGTTCACAATCACCGTTGGATCACGAGACCATCTGATAGACATGGAGACGATGGACGCATGTATCCATGCATATTAGTTCGATGAAAGGATCTCTTCTCGCATTTATATCCCGTTGCAACGCACGGGCATTGTCCTAATCTATTACAATCGCTCCAAGGCACCTAGCTCGGGATACCCTATAAAGGGATCTACGGAATTAGCTCTGACATTTTGCCTTCTCACATGTCCTTTGTCGCAAACTTCACTTGAGTGAACAATGGCGTGATGATAGGCAATGTATACCATGCTTTAGGTATTGGCTTTATCTCAATGTAATTGTCTTCTCCTTTCATAATGAATAGACATGCAATTCTTTTTGTGTGTTTCAAAAACCGACACAATACATTGGATTAAAAAGCATGAAAATGGTTGTCGTAGGTGGAAAGAAAAAACAGCCTTGCCTCTAGCGAGGAGGAAAATCTAGTTGTTCCTGTTTAGGGACAAAGAAAATGGGCCGCATGAAGAAACATACATGCATAAAACAGAAGACATTTCTTAGTTAGGGTCCTTAAGCACGCTAGAGAAACACTTAATTCGATCGTTTCCTCAAATGCAGACTCGTGTCAATGCAATCTACACATGGAAAGGTTGCACACAAAGAATTTGGATGCTATTATCTAATTGTCGTTCCCTAGAGAGGGGGTGATAGAACGATTTCGTTCTCCAAGGAGCCGCTCGCAACAAACGTTTTGACCCCCTCGCCCACTCGATTGTTCGCTAGGGGAAGGGGAAGGGCTAGGGCGAACCTTCATTGGCCTAGTTTAATTTTTTCCTAAAAAACCGTGACAAAAAAACAACACATTCTTTTTATAAAAAACATAAATGTATAATTTGCATGATATGAAAATATGCAATGCTACTTTATAAAATATTCATTTCTCAAATTTACAATTTAAAAAATGGTATGATTAAAAAAATGTTCCATGTGATCTACAAAAAATAGATTTATGAATTTTGTCGAGGAGATTTTCACTCTGCAAACAAATGCCCGTGTTTTGGAGAACAAATTTTCTTTTTTTTCCAAGAACAAAAAAATAAAATAAAATGCTGTCATAATTTTCTTTATTTGGTTCATTGTGCAAAAAAACATGAAAATGACATGTCATTGAGAAAATAAAAATGCTAGGGCAATACAAATTAACTTCCATTTAATAATAGAATTGTCGTCCTATTAACAATAAAAATGGCATGTTCTCAATAATAGAATTTTCATCCTATTAATAATAAAAATGACATGCTCTAAATAATAAAAATGGCATCCTTATAATAATAAAAATGCTATGTTTCTAATTATTAAAACGTCATCCCCTGAAGACATTAATGGTCATCCTCTTATTAATACAACTGCTATGTTATTTATTATTAAACCGAAATCCACTTTAAAATAAAAATGCCATGTTACTAACTATTCAAATATCTTGATCTTCATAATAAAAACAGCAGTCTTTTTATTCGTAAAAGTTTCATGATATTAATTATTGAAATTGTGTGTTCTTAATAATGAAAATTACATGTGAAAAAAGTAAACATTTCATGTTTTGCAAGATAAAAAATATCATAATAAAATATTTCCATGTTGTCAATAATAAAAAATGCAGCTGGTAAATTAGAAAAAAATCTTTACAAATAAGGGTATTTTTGTTTCGAAAAATGAAATTATAAAAAGAAGATGAATTAGAAAAAAATTAGAAACAGAAACAATTTAATTCAAATCCAGAAATGGTATTTGAGGGCCTTGGATCAGCCCAAGTGGTGGATGTGCATGACCCTCCGTGTAGTAGGAGGCGCCAATTTGAATGCCCGCGTGCGTGCACTTTGTTTGGAAGACTAGGTATATGCTTGTGCATTTCTACGGGAGTCGATGATATATGCCCGTACGTTGTTGTGGCTAATTGTTTTTAAATAATACATTTTATTTTCTGAATTATTGAAATAATATACAAAAAAATTTAATATTATATAGTCGGCCTCGGCGAAATTGACTGGCCCAGTCGGCTCGGTCAGAGGCGACAGAGCCTGGTCGGCCTAGGCGGAGCCGACTGGTGGCTCACCCACCATGCAGTCGGTCTAGATGTGGCCGACAGCCCATTCTGCCCAGCCGTGGCCCACATCCTAACTGTTGCACGCTTAGCTATTAATTATTTTTTTACACATCTTTCCCAGCTTATTTTAATGTAAAAACACAATTTCACAAACACATAAACTCTATTAAAGGATTATGGATAATTTTCAGACTAGAAATACATTTCATAAAAGCATTTAAAAATTACTCCCTCCGTTCTAATTGTTTTAACCTTACTATAAGGCAGTTATTTTGAAACGGAGGGAGTACATACTACACGAACATATATTAACAAATGAATATTTTATAATATGATTAATAAAAAAATATAAACATTTAGAAAATATTTCTTTACATATATATGAACATTTTTAGGAATAAAACAAATAAAATAAAATGCATGAGTATTAATAGAATTACATGAAATTTCAAATCAATTTAATAATTATAAATGTAATACTTTATATTATACATTCAAGTTATTAAAATAATTTAATAATTTTATCTTGGGGGGGGGGGACTTGTCTATTATTTCTTTAATACAGGGGGACAGTGGCTATATTTAATATATTAATTATTTTCAATTTTGTTTTCATTTTTGTTCAATATAAATTATATAATTGTAATTTTCATGTGTTAATGTATATTCGTGTAGTATGTAATTTTTAAATGCTTATAGAAAATGTATTTGTAGTCTTAAAATTGTTTATCTTGTTTTAATAAAGTTTATGTGTTTGTTAAAATGTTATTTTTTGAATCATAATAAATTGGAAAAGGTGTGTGGAAAAATAATTAAGAACCCAGTTGGGTTGTCGTGCACGGCTGGCCCGACTGGGCTGTCGGCCACAGCCAGGCGAACTGCATGGTGGACGAGCCAGCTGTCGGCTGACTGGATCCAGTCAGTTTTGCCTAGGCCGACTATGTAATATATTTGAAATTTTTGAAAGTTGTATATTATTTCTGTAATTTAGAAAATAAGATGTATTATTTTAAAAAATAGTCGTTGTTGTGCGCCGATTATTGTAATACGCTAAGAGAGGAGGCCCCCCGGTGTTTTTCAACATGCGGGAGGGGGCAAACCAAACTCGAGCGAAAGGCAGAAGCAACGGATGCGGAAACCTTAATTATCTTTCATTCTTTTATATTTTATCTTTATTTACTTATATAAATAGTAGAGATATAGAGATTTATATTTATTTCATTTTATAAATAGTAGAGATATAGATATTACGTAAAGATTATATACATTAAATTAATCAATCAAAGGTATATGAAAGTCATGAAATAATGCAATTGAATGATATTTAAAAATTATTAATTTATGTGATTGAACGATGTATGGAAATGTATTTAATTTGATTGAATCTCACAAGGTAAGGTGCGGTCAAATTAGCCGTGGTGGGATAAACAAAATTGGCTAAACAAAAAATCAATGGAGAGACGAGGTGAAAGAAAGTAAACCGGTTGATGAAACTGTTGGAAAAATGCTTGAAAGAAACCGTAAGGAACCATTAGATTCTTCTTAGATAATAGAGATAGAGAAATAAAAAAAAGGAACGTTCTCCAAAAGCTGCTGAAATAGTGAGCTGATCTCACACTCGACTTGCATCAAGATCTATACAGCCGGGTCAGACGGCAGGGAAAGCGTTCGCCAAGGTTGAGCTCCTGGAGAACATTGGTCACGTAACATTTATGAAGATTTTCGTGGGCAGCCAAACTTTTGGTAAAACGCCAAACATGATGCGACGAGAACCAAACATGCAAAGAGCATTTGCAGGCATACAGACCGTAGAGGAAATAGTTCAAATTATGAAAATTATTGTTCTTAATAATGAAAATTCCATGTGAAAAAGTAAAAATTTCATGTTTTGGAAGATAAAAATGTCATAATTTTATAAAAAAGACATTGCAATGTTGTCGATAATAAAAAAATGCATCTGGTAAATTATAAATTTTTTGCTTTACAAATAAGGGTATTTTTTAAAAAAATAAAAAAGAAGATGAATTAGAAAAAAAATTAGAAACAGAAACAAATTAACTCAATACATAAAAGGTATTTGAGGGCCTTGGATCAGCCCAAGTGGTGGATGTGCATGGCCCTCCGTGTAGGAGGAGGCGCCAATTTGAATCCCCACGGGCATGCACTTTTTTTATGAAGACTAGGTATATGCTCGTGCGTTGTTATGGAAGTCAAAAATATGTGCCCGTACGTTGTTCTTGCTATTTTTTTTTAAATAATACATTTTACTTGCTAGATTATAAAAATAATATACAGTTTTGAAAAGTTTTAAATATATTGTATAGTCGGCCTCGGCAAAACTGACTGGGCTCTGTTGGCTCTGGCCAGGCCGACCGGGTTCAATCAGTTTTGCCTAGGCCGACTATATAATATATTCAAAAAATATTCAAATTGTATATTATTTATGTAATTTAGTAAATAAAATGTATTATTTAAAAAAATTAGTCGTTGTTGTGTGCTAATTCTTGTAAGACGCTCAGAGAGGAGGCTCCTAGTGTTTTTCAGCATGCAGGAGGGGCAAACGAAACTCGAGCAAAAAGAAGAAGCAGCGGATATGGAAACCTTAATTATATTTTATTCTTTTATATTTTATATTTATTTACATATATAAATAGTAGAGATATAGAAATTAGATACTCTCTCCGTTCCTTGAAGTAAGGTGTATAGTTTTCTCGCACGAATATTAACGCAGGGGTTTGAAGAGCATATTTGGCTGTGGTTGGACTAAAATGCCCCGAGAGAGGAAAAAAGGAAGGTGAGAAAACCCCTCTTTTCAAATCAGTTATTGAGCCTAATTAATCTCCCTCAAAAAAAAACTTGCCAATTTCTTACGGTTTCCATCCATAGCCAGGCAATCAAATCCCAAATTATCTTTAATCTCCCCTGATCCTGGTTTCTCCCCAAATCAATTCCTCTCTCTCCCGTGAATCCTCCCGCGCGTAGCTATTCTCATGCATCTCTCTCCCGCGCTGCACTCTCTCTCTCGCATGAAAACATGGCCAAAAATCTCTTATTTCAACGCAAGTGCATGCATCCCTCAAAGTCATGTGAATACAAGGCAATAAATCTGTGTGCTTAGAGCTGATCATTTATTTCCTTTTCTCCAGCTCACGCTTTGGCAACTAATTAAAAGAAAAAAAACATATGGTGGAGGGGTACTATTGGAAACAAACTCCCTCACACCCTATATTATGAAAGTTATTTTAAAAAACTATACACCTTACATCAAGGAATCGAGGGAGTACAAATTATATACGATAAGTTAATCAATCAACAATATACGAAAAGTCATTAATTAATGTAATTGAACGATATACGGAAAGAATTAATTTATGTGATTGAACGATGTATGGAAATGTATTTAATGTTATTGAACGGCACAAGGCAAGGTCCGGTCAAGTTAACCGTGGCGGGATTAAAAAAATTGACTAAACAAAAAATTGATAGGGAGACAAGGTGAAAAGGAGTTAACCAGTTGATAAAACTGTTGACAAAACACTTGAAAGGAAACGCAAGGTATCATTAATTTTATTTTAGATAGTAGAGTTAGAGAAATAAGAAAAAAATCGTTCTCCAAAAGCTGCTCAAATAGTGAGCTGTTATGACACTCCATTTGCATCAAGATCTGTGCGGCCGGATCAGACGGCAGGGAAAACTTTCGCCAAGGTTGGGCTCCTGGAGAACGTTGGTCACATAACATTTATGAAGATTTTTGTGAGCAGCCAAACTTTTGGTAAAACGCCAAACATGATGCAACGAGAACCAAACATGTCAAGAGCATTTGCAGGCATACAAACAGTAGAGGAACCGGTTCACGTGCTATGCCGAACCCGGCCACGCTTCGGAGGCGGGACCGTGCCTGGCACGAACCGAGATCTTTACGCCGAAACGGGTTCAAGCTCGTCGTGATGCGCGCACCCAGACATAAATACGTGCACGGGTTCAGCCTCGACCTCCCAAGTCCCAATCCACGCAACCAGAAACTCGCCGGCAGAGTCGCAAGCCCAAGCTAACGCGCGCACAGCGACCAGTTCAATCCTCCATCGACCGGCGGTGCAACGATGTCGGCGGCGGACGAGCATAACGCGGTGGTGGTGCTGAGGTGCGTGGACCTCGTCAAGTTCACCGTGCTGGCGTCGCTCGCGCCGCTGGCGGGGCGCGTGACGGCGGCCGTGGGCGCCGGGGAGCGCGTGGTGGACCTGCCTCGAGGGGTGTCTCGCCACGGCGGTCGCGTACTACGAGGCGCGCGCCGATGCGGCGGCAAGCGGCGCGGACCTTGCGGAGTTCGACGGCGAGTTCGTCCGCGGGCTGTCGCACGACGCGGCGATCGACCTCGTCCACGCTGCGCACCACCTCGGCGACGAAGCACTCTTCAACCTCTTTGTAGCCGAACGGCAGAACATGTACCAGTAGTAGTAGTGCAGGCTTCAGGGTTTAATGGCATCGACGTATGTGGACTAATACAGTACTTTTTTACGCCTAAATTTTAGTGGTTTCTCCTTGATTTTTGCTTGATTATCCAAATTTGCTTGATCATGTAAATCACGCATGACACGTAGAATAGATCGACCGACGCGCGCACGTAGCTTACGCACGCGTCCGCGCACGCCGGTGACGTCCGGTGGTCGGAAAGAGAGCCGTGCACGCGCTCGGCCGGCCTAGTTGCCGCCTAGGCCGGTGGCGTTCTTGACGGTCTCCGCGGCGCCCTGCACGGCGTCGACGGCGCTCTGCGCGACCAGCTGCGCCTGCCCGCCAACCCCCTGCCTTACGCCGCCGGCCTGGTTGGCACCCGCTCCGCCACATGGCCGGTCGCGTCCTGCAACGCATCGATCCAAGTTGATTAGCTAAAACCAGTAGCCATGTCGATCGCGTGAGGGATGTCTGTGAACGACTGGCCGACCTGTGCGTGGCCGACGGCGGCGCCGCCCAGGTGGCTCACGTGCTCGGCCATGGCTGAAGGTGGTGGATTGGGTCGAGGATGCTTCTCCGAAAGGTTCTGGTTTAGCTCGTGGTGGATGCCACTGGCTGCTGTGACTGTGATCCGGGGGAGGACGTGGCCGCCATTTATATGCGTGGCTGGCTCGTGGTCGCTCGGTTTGTGCCTTGTGCGTGCGGACTGTCGGAAAAGGCGGCGTTCGGCGACAGAGCGGTTCACCCGGAGTTGACGGGGCACCTCCCTCCTTGTCGGGTGCACATGGCATCCGTGCGCCCTCCTCCAGCGGGCACTGCTGGTCGACATGAGGCTACCAGGACATATAGTTTCCCACGAAACTCTGTGGCATGCTCCGTCGTAGTCTAGGTGGTTAGGATACTCGGCTCTCACCCGAGAGACCCGGGTTCAAGTCCCGGCGACGGAATTTTTTGCACTTTCGGCCGTTCCAATTTGTCCTCGATTCACAGGCCCAGGTGTACCACACACTGTTATCTATGCCCAACCCACCCAAGGAGGATCATCCTGTCCTCGCTGCGCGGAAAAATCTAACAAATACTTTATCTTTGGCCCAGTGACCCAAAGCGACAACAACGCGGCACATTGCTTAAAGCCTAAGATCTTCTTACCTTTACCCAAAAGGAAAATAAATCAAAGAACAAAGTGTATCTCTTAAGCTGGGGAGCAACTAAATTAACCTACTCCTGCTGGTCACCTACCGCCGAAGCAGCAGCACAGCTGATAGATAAACTCTTAACTCATACTTTCTCCATTTTACAATAACTGTCGTTGGAATAATCATATATAAACGTATTTTAATGATATCTATATTGTTGTCTAGATTAATACTCCTTCGTTCGTTCAAAAATACGTTTTTGATAAATGGATGTATTTGAACTTATTTTAGTTATAGATACATCCATTTTATTCATTTCTTCAACAAATAATTTTGGATGAAGTGAGTAGTATCTATTGTTACATAGACCAAATGTAATATTCTACATGTTCATGAAAACTTTCGATCACGTCCGTAGATAATGACCGATCGTCTCTTAAATGTTTCATGGTATGTACATTTCAACATTTTATGTATGCACATCAAGTTTCGTGGAAAGCCAACATTTTTATGGTCTCTATAAAAAAGATAAAAAATATCTTATAAAAAGCTTTTTTAGCTAAAAAAATTCTCCTTTTACACACGGCACAAAATATATTCATTTTCCATGAAGCAACTTTGTGAACACATAAAACATCAAGATGTACACCTAAATTTATTTTCAGATAGGGCGACGCTAGCCACCGGTCGACCGGTCTAGTTTGGGTCGGTCACTGCGCAGCAGTCCGATCTCGAAAGATCCGACGGGTCAGATCGTTGCGTACCCTTTCGCAAAATAAATCGCGAGTACGGTTACAATATTTGTGGTACAGTTGCAAAATTAGTGGTACGTTTCTAACTTTCGCGGTACACTAATGTAACTTTCTCAAGTTTTTGCATCGTTGTAGCAAAAAACTGTTGGTTGCAAAATTTAATCACCGGTGGTAACATTTTTACTATCGATTGCAAACGAAATTCGCAGTACGTCATACCCAAATCATACTTTATCAATTTTAGTTGTCGTAAAAACTCTCACTGGTAGTAGCGAAAACATACAACGGTTGTAGCAGAAAAAATAACGGTTGCAACAAAATTCATCATCGCCGTCGTCGAGGTCACAGCTCCGCTATGGCTGATGTAGCAAAAATCTTAGTCAGTGGTAGCAAAAACATAAAACGCTAGAAACAAAATGTTTCACTGGTTGCAACATTACATACTCAGATATTCCTTATACATTGTGCGTTGTAGCAAAAACGTCAGTTTATTCATTATAGAATAAATGTGATATGGTTGTAGCAAAAGAAAATGATGGTTCCAGCATCTTCCTCGCCGTCGAAGTGATGGAAGGAGGATGACATCCATGGTGGTTCCCCATCGAGGAGCGCGTTGGGGGGAGAGAGGAGGTGGCCATGGTGGCTCGCCGTTTGATGGTTGGGCCATAGGAAAGGGAATCGACGATGGAGGGCCATGATGACAGGCGCCTACGGTTGTGGCGCCGGGGACGGGGGCCGACGGCAGGACACGGTGTCGGGGTTCGGCGGCAGGGGCTCCGAGTGTGAGGACCGGCGGTGGGCTGCGAAACAAAGGCCAACAACCATCTTTTCTGGATCTACGCCCTGCGAGGAAGGTGATCGACCAAAACGCTAGGCCGGTCGGCCAATCTTGAACGTTTCCCTTTCAGATATCCGCTAAATAAATTTTGCGGAAGGACTAGTTGTGGGATGTGTTAGAAATGCTCTAAACGCTACTGCGGGCCGATTGGCCGAATGATGTTCATTATATGAAAGTGGTCCTTGACGGCCGCACTTGGAATTTAACTAAGTGTTTGTCAAGAAAAACAGGAAATTAAACGGCATGCCGAGCTTAAGCAGTCGGTGCATCCGGAGCAGATGGAGCGGTCGGAGTTGAAGCAGCTGAGGTCGTGCTGACGGCACCTCCTGGAGCGGAAGAGACAGTAGTCTTGGTTTGATCATGTGTTGGGTCCTGGTCAGCACTCGCCGAGTGCCCGTCGGAGGAGGCTTCACCTTCTTCTTCATCATCATCAGCATAGTCCGAGGAGTGAGAGTCATCGCTGCCGATCCGCCGAGCAGGTCAGGACTGGGGCGCATCTTCACTAGTAGTGTACAAAAGGCCGTTAAGGGAGGCAACTCCAGTCGCTGACCAGCAGAATCAAGATAAGGAGTAACCTCCAGAAAATCCATACCATCTGCGAGCTTTTGAACAATGTGGCAGATTTGAGCCCAGAGTACACCAACGAATTCCCCCGATCCATCCCGCAGAGCAGTTATCAGTTTGAGGTCGATCAGGTCGTGGACGGTCAAGTTTCCCCCGTCGTCTTTGGTGGTGGTTTCCTTTCACTTTCACACCACAGGTCAGGTCGGTGACTCACATGCGTGAACACTGTAGGGAGCAGCTCGATCTCATCTCATCCAGGAGGGGAAGTCTCCAAAGTCGCAAAAGCACCTCCACTCCCACTTCCACTGCGCGCAGCTCACTGCACTACCGACTACCCAAGAAAGTACCCACCCCGTCGGCCACCCCCGTCCGTCTTTCCCCGCGCACATGCCACCCAACAAGATTATTCACAATACATTATTGCCCTCGTAAAGCGGCGCAAGCCAACAAAGAGCTCCACCGCCACGCGCACACGCTACACTAGCGAGCAAGCAGTGGCAGGCAAGCAAGGGAGTGCGATGCCGCAGCGGCAACTACCCCCTCCTGTGGCTCCGCTCCCGCTCCCGCCGCGCATGCGCCCGCCGGCGGACCGCGACGCTGCGCCCGGCCCGCCGCGCCAGCGGCTCGGCCAGGCGCAGAGGCCCTTCCGCGCCGCCGAGGACTCCACTCCCCCCGGGCCTCCCGTCGCCGACAGGGCCAGGCCGCCGGACCCGCGGCCCCGGCCGAGCCGCGCCGAGGAGCACCGCGCGTCTCACGAGGCTCTCCTCGCTGACGTTGCCACGCCGACGGGGAAGCCGGAGCGCCGCGCGGCTCCGGAGGCTCCCTCCGCCGCCGTCGCCAGGCCGCCGGAGCAGCCGAACGGAGCGCCGGAGGGGCGGAAGACTAAGGAAGCTCCCGTCGCCCCCGTGGCCAGGCCGCCGGAGCAGCTGCACGCCGCGCCGGAGGGACGCGCGACTCGGGAGGCTCCAGTCGCCCCCGTGGCCAAGTCGCCGGAGCAGCTGCGCGATGCGCCGGAGGGCCGCGCGACGGCTCGGGCGGCCCCCGTCGCCACAGCGGCCAGGCCTCCGGGGCCGTACTACGTGCCGGGGGGCGGCGCGGCGGCTCCCGTCGCAACCACCGACAGGCCGCCGGAGCCGACCCCGTGGCCGTACCCATACCACTACGAGCCGGAGCGCCCGCCGCGTCGGCGCCGCACCTCCGCCCTGGCGTCCTGCCTCCTGGCGGCGGCCTTCCTCGTGCTCGCGGGCGGCGGGGCGGCCACGGCGCTGTTCCTCCTCTTCCGACCGCAGCCCCCCGAGATCGCCGTGGCGGCGGTGCGGCTGCCGACCTTCGCGGCCGCCAACGGCACGGTGGCCTTCACCTTCGAGCAGGTGGCGTCCGTGCGCAACCCCAACCGCGCGCCGCTCGCGCACTTCGACAGCTCGCTCCGCGTCGCCTACGCCGGCGGCGAGATCGGCTCCATCTACATCCCCGCGGGCCTCATCGACAGCGGCAGCACCAAGCACTGGTCCACCAGCTTCGCCGTGCCGGCCTTCCCCGCGGCGACCCCGCCTCCGCTGGACGTGGCCGCGGCGCAGCAGCCGGCGGCCGCGGCCGCCGTGATGGAGGTGGACTCGCTGCTGGTGGTGAAGGGGAAGGTGATGGTGCTGCGGGTGCTGACGCACCGGGTGCAGGCGTCCAAGGTGTGCCGCGTCGGCGTCTCGCCGGTCGACGGCAGGGTGCTCGGCTTCCGTTGCTGACTCGCCGCCGTCAGTAATTCAGGGTTTGGGCGTTTGAACTGTAAAATTAATCCAGGATTTTTACAGGAAACAGCAAGGTAGTCTCAACTGGTGTAGAATCGTGTGAATTTGCCTCAACTAGATTACTACGTACGTAGAATCGTGTGAGTTTGCCGTGTCAAAACATTTCACCGAACAAATTTGGGAAATTGGAAATGAAGTTTGACATATGGGTCTGTTCTCCGTACCATGCTGAACAGATTTGGTGGTATTATGATTTATGCATGTTACATGGTGAGCTCGCAATAGGTACAACATTGATACTACTCATGGAGTATTTCGGAGATCGAAAAGCCGAATCTATCTCTACTAGTTCATTCATGGTATATCGGCTACAAGGCATGGACAACTCTCATGCATCAGGATCAGGTGTATACTACAAACGGATTTACTGTTTGTGAAGAATATAAGGTAGTTTCGCTTGAATAGGCAGATGCGGGATAAGCTGTAGAAGCATCTGTTGACGTAGAATTCTCGGCGTCATTGTGAAGGATGTCGAGCTTCACTTCACCATATCTTGTTCTTGACCCAAAACAGCATCAGTACTATCCCAATCACAATGGCCACAGGAGCATACTTCCGAATCAAAGCCTGCAAACCACAAGTGGCACTTGTGTCAGATTAATAAGAAAAGAATGACACCTAATGTTGTACGGAGTAGATAGCTAGCTTGAAGTCTTTATCATGTTTTCTTCTTCTAAAACTGCTCCCAGATCTCTTGCCATTCTCAGAAAAGTAAAATGTCCTACATTGGGTGGCTGTTATACCTAACTAACCAATCAACTAAGACCAGATACGGGATAACCACTATTAGCAACCGAGTCAGATATGCATAGTATGGGATGCCTGATTCCCATTCCGCATATGTTGATGAGCATAGTAATCTGCCAATCAGATGCATAATTTGCTGAAAGTAACCAATCAGACTAAAACTTAAATTATAAGGGAAATGACACCAGTTTGTAGCTGGTCAACTGTGCTGTGCTGAAATTATTTTACAATCTGATGCGAAAAGAGAGCCACAGCAATAGGAAAACTTGGTTATTCAAACAGTGGAATGTGTACAAACTGGTTGAGCAACGAAATTATGATAAACCTATTTTTAATAACATAATCTTCGACTAGTTAAGTTTGAGAAAAAGAGGGCTCTATGATAACATAAACCGTAGATATACCTCGAAATTCCTTTAGCTTAAGATAACGAAAAGTTGAAAAAAAAGGGCCCTGGGAAACTTCAAACAAAAGAAAGTAGATCTACCTCAAGATTCTTTCAATTTAAGAAAGATAACGGAAGAACTAAAATGAAAAGACTACCAGCCATGCGTATCTCGTGTCCAATAATGGATTCAGCATTTGTTTACTCACATTCACCTTAGCCGCTTGTTCACAAATACAGAGTGGAAAATGCATTTAAGGTGACCATACCTGGCGATTGAGATCCTTTGCCTTGTCTGCATACATTCTGGTATCAGAGGTCAACCTACTAGACATTTGACTCACCTCTGCAAAGGGCAAAATTAAACTTTTCTTTGAGAATTTTTCTTAATTGACATGGCTGGGTACTGAGGGTTATCGTTATGCAATAAGACAGTAGAACAGACCGTGACAAGCCATCCTAAAGCTGGGACAAGCCAGTTCAAAATACAGAAATGAAGTGACAAAAAAATAACATTAAACAGAAATAATAACAGTTCAGTAATGCACAAAGCTTGAACATGTCTCGAAAAGTAGGAGTATTAAGAAAACATAGCATTAAGGCAGTCATAATACTTTGATACATGCGTGCTAGGGGTACCATCCGATTCCGAAGCATGTGTATTGTGTAATAAGAACGTATAATCAAGGGGAAAATCAACATAGTTTGCTGAAACCAAATTAGTTTGTGATAGTTTCCAGCTAATTGTAAAAGTGCCATCAATCTAGAAAGCATAACAAGGTAACAATGCATCATAATGAACATAGATGACAGTGGCAAACTCACGATCTAGCTTTTCACCCACACCAAGAACTTCTTGAACATTGCGAGTCATAATCTGGTGCACCTCGTAGAGCTCATCATTCAACTTGGCAAGGTTCCTTTGGGTTCTGGTATCCAAATACAATTTCCTGGTTTTCTGGATGAAAGTGTCTAAACAGAGACATATAAGCCATCATTTGGTAGCTAATAAGAAGCTGAATGTGAAAAAAAAACATATAAGATCCAAGAACCATACCAAATTTGATGAAAGCATATGGCCTTGCAGCAGTTTCGATTTGGCTGCCATTGACCCTCTCAAATTCATTTTTTAGATCTTCTAAATACTGGAATGCAAGTTTCTTGGGATAAGAGCGGTCACACATTGTCAAATAGCATACACGGCTCTCAATGATGTAACTGTTTTGTTGAATCAAGGTGCAACAAGAGTGCCATCATAATTTTACTAGGAAAACAGGCTAAAATTACAGAAGCGGATTTACTTTCGACATATACTATTCGCAAAGTAACAATGCAGCTTAGTACATGCAATGTAGACACAAATGTTTCATGAAGACAGATGGTGCATATAGGACACATGTTGTACATGCAAAAGGGAAAATGCTAGTCCAAGAAAGTGTTCAGTATTCAAGTCACCAACTTTGTTCCCACACAAGCAATATGTTAACTTTGCCTCTTTGAAATGCTAATGCAAATCTGAATAACCAGGTGGTTTCAATTCTTATTTAAGTTAAGCACTAACAGAAAATAGAAAGGTGTATTTATGACATAAAACTGCATGGATATGGAAAACTAATCGTTCTCTTGCATCGGGCATCTAAAGTTGTGGACTAGACTTACACAAGGTACTCAACTTCCCAAAATCGACTTGCAGAAGCAAATTTGACTACTGATGAAGAACTACAGGGAATCACAGATCACCATAAACATGAAGCGTTCAGGAAATCAAAGCTAGTTATCTAATTGGGCTGCACAGAAAACTTTGGTAAAATAGTCACAGAAGATAGATCACACGTTTTGCAAAACAGAAATCAAAATGCTGCAGGTTACATATAGGTTAAGGATACTGGAAATAGTACGGTCCAGTCTCAATTGACAGCCTTGATGATTCGTGTTGCCCTTTTGATAAGTTTTTGAACAAGAGTTTTGCTTGCTGCTTGTAGAAGTCAGCATCCTTCAGATCTCGACCATCATCTAGCCCCTCCGCCAATGGAAGGCCATCAGTGATACGGGCTATCATTGTCAGCTTCACCATTTTGAAAAGATAACAAGAAACAAACTAGCATAGCTAATGTAAAACTGCCACCTGCACAGAAAAACAGAGAAAAGCTAGTGAATAGTTCTGTTATGTTGCACCATCAACCACTAGTCTATTGTTCACTTCAGTGATAGTGGATCCAACTTATCCACTGACCCATATATCTCAAATAGTAACAATTTAGTATCTCAAGCAACAGTGAACATCCAGCATATTCTCCAGAGTACAAGAATATAACGGCTTCAGATACTATGGCCATGACGACAAATGTCACATGAATGCGCATCAATGCTGGTGACAGGGGAAATGCCAAATGAACACACCACAGAATTTTGCAACAAAGTATCCCAAGGCATTGACAGACTTAGATTCACGTACTACTCGTGGACACCCAGAGTACCCAACAACAACATCACACAGCTACATTAACCAAATTTCAGTCCACTGACGAATCTATGAACGCAGAGCCTAGCACCCAGTCATCCACTAATCCACTGGCAAGGCCCCGAGAAACATCCATTTCATCGCGAACGAACTACTCAATGGCAACAAGGAAACATGATCACTTGGTCCAGTGAGGAACCTACCTAACTGATTCTGCGTATTCACCGACGTGCCATTAGCGAGACCCAAATCCGCCGATGAGAAATGGCGCAGAAACCACATGCGTCCCTCGTTCCAGAGGGCTGGGCCGAGGCAGCGGCTACAATCAAACCAAACCAATCCACCGCTAGGCCCCCAAGGATCCGCTATATGACGCCACCAACACCCCGCTTCCCTGCCAAAACCCTAACGGCTCCCCGGGTCGACCGCAAACCCCTCGGCGAATCCAAATGGCAGAGACGAACAGATCCTGCACGCGCACGGGGCTAGATCCGCGCGGATCATGTGTGCGGATGGGGCGGGCCGCTGGGCGGGGAGGGGAAGAGTGGAGGCGCGACAATGGGGAGGGGTCGTGCTTACCATCTCGCGGCGAGCCACACCTCGCCTCGCGCCGGGTTCTGGTTCGCGTTGAGTGAGAGAGGCGAAAGAGAAGCGGAAGAAGAGAGAGGGCAACACTAGGAAGGGCAAGCAGGTGTACAAAAAAAATTGGGAGAATTTTTTAGCATAAAAATTTGAGGGGTAATCACCCATATGGGCCGCGCGTCGGGGTTCTAGGAGATTTTAATGAGGTGATACACCATTCTGAATATGAGGGTGTTGGGGTTAGAAGTCTGGACGGCTTCAGGGATGCGCTGGACGTCTGTGGACTTTTGGACTTGGGACATGTGGGACTGCCGTGGACCTTCGAGAAACGGGTTGTTGGCGGGAGCTATACCAGAGTTAGGCTGGACAGGGATGTTGCTGACCCTAAGTGGAGCTGCATGTTCCCAGGGGCGCAAGTGGAGCACCACGTTACCGCATGCTCTGATCATTCGGCGATCGTTTTGCGTTTTGATCAATCAACGGTAATCCGTCAGAGAGAAAAAATATTCAGATATGAGATGATGTGGGACTCACATGATGGGCTTAAGCCGTGCGTTAAAACCAACCGGGAGAAGAATAAATCAGGATTAGTCTCGCAGCTGAAATCAAAGCTATCGGACCTCTCGGGGGATCTAGCGGGCTGGGACCGATCCACTTTTGGAAATGTGAGGAAGGAGATCACGACACTCAAAAGGGAATTGGAAACTCTCCGCTCAATCCCGAGTCGAGTGGGGGTTTCAGACCGAGAGGTTGAGATCACGGACAGGCTGGTCGAGCTTTACCATCGTGAAGAGGTGCTCTGGAAACAACGCTCGAGGGTGGACTGGCTAGCCAGCGGAGACAAACATACTCGTTTCTTCCACCTTCTAGCCTCCATGCGAAGACGTAAAAACCTGATCAAGTCCCTCCAAAATCCGAATGGCGACGTTATTAGCTCTATCTCAGGGTTGGAGGAGATGACGACCCATTTTTACAAGAACCTTTTTACGTCAGAGGGTGTCTCAAATATGGATGAGGTTCTGGACTCTGTCCCGCCCAAAGTAACATCGGATATGAACGCAACTTTGGATGACGAATTCACAACTGAGGAGGTTAAAAAAGCCCTCTTCCAAATGTTCCCTCTCAATGCCCCAGGACCAGACGGGTTCCCAACACACTTCTTCCAGAAGCATTGGGGCATATGTGGTGAAGAGGTGGTGGATGCAGTCCTGCGGATTTTTAAAGGAGAGGAGAGTGCGGAGAGCATCAATGACACTTTTATTGTGCTTATCCCTAAGGTGAAAACCCCCAGCCTGCTGACGCAATTTCGTCCCATCAGTCTCTGCAATGTTTTGTATAAAATTGCATCCAAAGTCCTTGCCAACAGGTTGAAGATTATCCTTCCGGAAATTATATCTGATGAGCAGCCCGCTTTTGTGCCGGGAAGACTAATCACTGATAACATAATTGTGGCGTATGAGTGCCTCCAGTTCACGAAGAGAAATAATTCACTTAAGCACCGTCATTGTGCGCTCAAGCTTGATATGATGAAGGCTTACGATAGGGTGGAGTGGCCCTACCTCCAAGCCATCATGGTCAAACTGGGTTTCTCTCAAAGATGGGTGAATTTAGTCATGAGCTTAGTATCGTCCGTGTCATATTCTGTGTTGTTCAATGGCAAAAAACTGGAAGGTTTCAAACCTACGAGGGGAATTCGGCCAGGAGATACCATATCTCCCTATCTATTCTTGTTAGCAGCAGAGGGCCTATCAGGCCTCCTCAAAACCAGAGATTCATCATCGCAGCTGAGCGGGTTGCAAGTGGCTCCTACGACGCCACGTGTCGACCACCTTCTGTTTGCCGATGACAGCCTGTTTCTTGTCAAGGCCAATGGAGAAGGAGCTACTGAGGTGTCAAACTTACTGAACCTTTAATGTCAGGCGTCGGGTCAGCGCGTCAATGCAAATAAATCTTCCGTGTTTTTTAGTAAGGGATGCCCCGAAGCTGCTAGAGATGAAGTCAAAGGAATTTTGAATGTACACACGGAGACTCTGAACGAGAGGTACCTGGGACTCCCATCCGACATTGGTACATCAAAATCAGGGGCATTCAAGTTTCTAAAAGACCGTATGTGGGGTAAAGTTAAAGGATGGATCGAGCGAACCATCTCGTCGGCTGGTAAGGAGGTCCTCATAAAATCTGTAGCTCAATCGGTCCATGTTTATTCCATGTCGGTCTTTAAACTACCGCGAGGTTTATGCGAGCATCTTAACAAACTCACCAGGCAGTTTTATTGGGGAAGTAAACAGGGACATAGAAAACTACATTGGGTCTCCTGGAAGGCAATGACCCAACCAAAGCAAGACGGAGGTTTGGGTTTTAGAGACTTGGAGCTTTTCAATGTGGCACTCCTTGCTAGGCAGGCATGGAGGATCCTCACAAACCCATCAACCCTTTGCGCAAAATTATTAAAATCAGTTTATTTCCCTGACAAGGACTTCCTGAAGGCGGAACTTGGCTCACACCCCTCCCAGATTTGGAGAGCTATTATGGAAGGCAGAGATTCCATGAGTCTGGGACTCATCAGGTGGATCGGTGATGGTGCTGCTGTTGGGGAACGGGGCAGAAAACAATAATTTTTCCAACTACGATTCCCAAACCCAAGTTCTATGCTATGCGGATGTATCTAACGGAAGGAATCGGTGTTCATACCTTTGAAGACCGAAAGAGGGAAACGTTCCTCGAACGTGGTTGGCGTAGACTCTGATCCTACGATCTCCCTGTCGTGTTGAAGAACCTCCGGCAATGAAGTAGCACCACACGTGTAGTGCCTCGCGGGATTACACACGTACGGTGCAACCGATGTCCCTCCGGGCTCCGAACCAGAAGAGCAGCGGAAAGAAACTGATCCGGATCCCGATTCCGGCAGCGCGACGGCGTCCGGATGATGGTGAAACCCCCAACCAGGTGCAAACTCCAAACAAGGGGAGTCCTCTCTAGGTCGGAGAAAGAGAGAGAGAAAGAACTCAATGGGATGGATGAAAAAGGGCACCCTACCCCACCTTATATAGGCCAAGGAGGGGGGAACCTCCTCCCCTCCCCCATGTGGGACTAAACTCCCAAAGGGGGGAAGGGTGCGGCTAGGGAGGGGGCCAAGGCCCCTCCCTTGGCGCCATGGGCCTAGGGGGGAAACCCCCTTGTCCCCTCATGGGCCTCTTTAGGCCCATATGCCTTTTCCACCTTTTTAATTAATATTTAAATCCTTTTAAATATTTAATTCTGTCAATTAAATAATAAAATATATTTAAACATCAATAAACTTTATTTTGAACCTTTCAAAATATCCGGAACAGCTTCCGGAACCTCCCGAAACAATTCCGGTGTTCTCTCTTATTTCACCGATGATCCCGAATCTGTCCTTAATGCATCGATTGCCCTTAAGTGTGACACTCTACGATTCGGGAAACAGTAGACATGATCGAGACACTCTCTGACCAATGACCATCATGTGGGATCTGGTTACAATCCTTGATGTGCCCCTGCGCTTCCATCGAATAAACTTCTTCGTCGTTGAACCGTTAACAATATGACTTGATCCCTTTGTGCTGCGGTACTATGTTTGTCCGAGGTATGATCGTCGGTATCCAATACCTAGTTCTCCCTCGTCTCTGACAAACATGTTTACTCGTCTGTACATATTACATCTCATGTGACCTAGTCACTAGCTAGTTGTTGATGCAATATCATCGAGTGGGCCCAGAGTACCTATCTGTCACTCGGATGGACAAATCCCATTCTGATCTACATATTACATCTCATGTGACCTAGTCACTAGCTAGCTGTTGGTTTTGTTTTAAATAATAAATTCCAAAGACACCAATTATGAATATTAGGGAAAGTCCTTTTATTCCCTCTCATTTTAATATTCAATAAACTCCGAAAAGTTTTAAATCCCAGAGAAAATCAAACACATTAAGCAAACAATCATTATCTATTTAATTTTATTAACATTCCAAAATTCGGGAAATTTTGGGATGTTACATAATACTGCAAAATTCGCTTGTAATCTTTCTCCGGGACGCCATGTGTGGCTCTCGAACCCGTGTGACTCTTCCTGTATCGAACTTGTTATTAATTTTGAGCAATAAAGTAGTTTTTGGTAACAGCCCAGATTTCACAAAAAGTAAAAAAAATGTTTTCGATGTGAATTGTTTGATTGTTTGATTTGTTTGTGGTGTTTGCATCCCCGATTTATCGATTGACGATTATTTCCCCCCTCTTATCTCATACCGGACGGAGACCGACCCTTGCCACCCTAACACTCGACCTTTGTGACACCGGGTTTCACCCGATCACCGTCGCGAAAACCGCACGAGACCACCCGCAGCCAACGGAACAAAAAACCCCGTTTACTTTTATAGCGCGCCGGAAAGTTTTCTCGGAACGGTTCCAACGTGAGGTGAACGCCGCCGGCTCGACGCGCAGATCGCGCAGTTCAAAGTTTTACCCGAATCGGAGGTCCTGCGGACCCCTGACGGTCAGAAACGTAAACGCCGCGCGCGCGAGAGAAAAACCGAGGATGTTTTTGCAAACTGTCAGCCACCTGTGCTATATAAAGACCGCCATCCTCTTCTAGCCATTCCAAGGGTTTCCTCTGAAAAAATTGCAGCCACCCCCTCCACTTTGCCCCAAATCTGCCCCCAAGTCCTCCTCTACCCGAAACCCTAGCCCCAACAACTCCCGGCCGTCGGATCTGCCGATCGGACACGCCAGAAGCCGCCACGTCGACCATCTCTAACCTCCAGCCAGCACCAAGGCGCTCGGGCCTCACAGGGCCCGATCAGGGCCGCGGCCAGCCCGCCTCGTCTCCGCCGCGTGGAGGCCGCCGCCTCACCGGCCACTCCGGCGACCGCCGCCGCCGGCCACCACCAGCAGCCGCCCCGGCGAGCTCCTCCTCTCTCACTTCCTCCTCCTTTCCCTCTCCTCCCTCCTCTCCCCTAATCCCTCTCTTCTCCTTCCCCGCGCAGGTCAGCAGGCCGCCCGCCATGGCCATGGCTCGGCCAGCCCGAGCTCACGGCGGGGCGCTCACCGCCGGCTCCTCCCATCGGATCCGTCTCCTCCGGCCAGCCCCGCAGCCTCCCGCACTCCTCCTCGCCGTCCTCGCCGGTGAGCAGCCTAGCGGCGCCGCCGCCCCTGGTCGGCCACGTCCAGGAGGGACGAGGCGTCCGATCCAGCGTGGTCGCCTGTGGGCCGGCCTGCCAGCTGCCCCGCGGCCTAGCCGCCAGCCGCCTCCAGTGGGCCGAGCCCACTAAGGGGTGAGGCCCTCTGTTTTTTTTTCTTTTTTTTTAATCTATTTTTTGCTAAGTCTGGAATTATGTGCTGCTGTTTCCATTTTGCGTTGTAGTTTGCGAGCAAACCGTAGGCCGGATGACGTTGCGCCCAAAAGGAAAATTGTTTAGAATTGTGTGTACTTCAGTTCATCTTTTGTGAGCATTTTGATTTGAGGCCATCTTGATGTTGTTAATCACTGTTGAAGTGGACATCAGACTGTTAACTGCTGCTAATTTCTGTAGAGTGCTGCTGCTGTTATTTTATTGCAAGTTAGCATGATGATTGTGACACATCCATGAGGCCTATTATATGAATTCTTTTTGCATACTGTTAAGTATCACGTCTACTTCAATCCTATGCAATTACTTGCCATGTTTGCATGTTGTAGCTATATTATTTCTTGCTCCAAAGTGGTGACCCTGATGTTATGTGCTGCTGTTTATATAAAGTTGCTACTTTGCTGCCCTATATCTTTTTAACCGTGCATCCTATTGAGCATTGCAATATGTCATTTTGATCTATGCAATGTCTACTTTCATTATATGTATTGCATTGTCATGTTTACATTCCTGGTAATAGTTATGTTTAGCTCCAAAGTTGCTATCCTGCTGTTGTTGACAGCCACCTCTGTTTTTCTCTAATTCTGTAACTTTTCGATGCCATGTTGCATGTTTAATATCTTTTGACCTGTGATGCCTATGACCTTGATTCTTGTTTGTACCTGATCACCATCATGTCTACTTCATGCCCATGTATTGCTATGTCATGTTGCTGCACATTTGCATATAGTTATACCCCTGTTTATACAACATGAAAATAACAGTTTCTGCCCTGTTTTCCTGATTTTCACTAAGTCCTTGACCAGTAATGTTTTATAGCTTTTTGTGCTGCTTATAACTAGTAAACCATGATGCCTATTTGCATGATTCCTTTTGTCATGCAATGCCTGGCATGTATACTTTAGTTGCATATCACTTTTATGCATGTTTTAACCTTTTGCTTGTTTATTGGTTGCTCTAAGGTGTGCCATCTGATGTTGGCAGATTGTGTTCCAAACTTGTTTTGCTTGTATCTTTTTAACCGTAACTCCATTTGGAGTGTTCTTTATATGTAAATTGATTAGTTTTTCGTGTACTTTGTGTTTATGCTATTGTTTGCTGCTGTTAACCAACATAAAATATGGTTTAGGGCAGAACAGTACCAATTACTTAAATTGTCGTGGGACACTTAGTGTTATGCCATGTTTAGGTTGTGCCTCACTTAAATTGACTAGCATAGATAGTTTATCTTATGCTTCACCTCTTGTCATGTTAGTGTGCTATGCCATGCTTGAGTGAGATGCCATGTTAATAACCTTTGCTCACCTTGTGTAGCTAAACAACTTGAACCATTCTAAATGTGCGGTATCGTCTTGTGTGACGAATACTCCACTTAACCTGTTAGTAACCGCTCTCGACGATAGACGCGATCGTAGTGCGTTGTCTCGTGTTGCCTTCTTGTTGATGCTTGCTCGTGATTGCTTCGTAGTAATAGATGCTTGCTCGTCGATTGCCTTTTCCAGTGTTTCCTCCTTGTGTGCTTTCGCGGGTACCTCTCGAAGATGTTGCGAGCTTGCGGTCGACTTCACCTTCGGTTTCGTCTTCTCATCAGGTAAGGGGGAGCATATATCATGCTTATAACTTTCAGCTCACTCGCGCCTAGGTGTAGGATAGAACGATTGCTTGATCCTACCACCTTATATTCATTCCTCTCAAATAAACCCAAACAACCATGTCCCTCCACATCCCAGCAAACCTTGTTCGGCTATGTTACTATTGCTCGCTGCTCAGCCACTGCTTAGTATGCATGCTAGGATGTTATCAACTGTTATCCTGTTACTCCTTGGATTGGGCTATCACACTATTATATTTATTGTGGATGATATGATTATTATAATGTTGACTATATTCGATGAAGGATGGAAGGTCTAGGCTATCCCGCCCCGACGTTTTGTCCCATTCGAGTCACCTAGGATCCGAGTTCCGGGTATTGGTTTTAAGACTGAGCGTGCCTAACCGCGTGTGGGATTTTATGGGGTCCCCTTTTCTTACCTACCTAGCTTCAAACATTTCTAGTGGTGGCCCAAGCTGATTTACCATTTGAAAACATGCATATATGTCTGTCGGGTCGCTCCTAGCAGATATCCTTTAAAATAACTTAGGCCAGCGGAGACATGTTTTCTCTTGATGGTCCACCATAGGGAGCTAGGGGGCTGCCGACATTAGTTTGGGTAGCTAACCCGACCTCGTCCATACGGTAGAGGCCAATTCGAGAGCGCGGCCGGCTTTTGAGTTGGATGTCGACTCACCGGGGGCCACCCGGATTTGTTCATTGTTAGCTAGAGGGACCTGTCATTTCGAATCTCTCGGGACTAAATCAAAAAATGGCTGCCTGTGATGGGTAGAAATTGAGAGAGATGGGCGTGCGTGCGGAGCCTTGTAATGGGCAGTTGGTACACCCCTGCAGGGTTAAATCTTTTCGAGAAGCCGTGTCCACGGTTATGGACGACTTGGAACCTACGTCTTGTTCATAGATAACATCAACTGAATCATATTTAATAACTTGATCAACGTGTGTGTGCCTTGACTGCTTCTTCTTCGTCAGGATGCGAAGAGGAGGATAAGGATAGGATAGGTGTTATGTTTGCGTACGTAATTGATAGCAAGATTTGTTGGAGGCGATTCCTCATCGAATGCTTGGTTCTCATCTTACTCTAAAATAGATCGTTAGCCACCTCATATATTGCTAGTGCGTCTGCAACCTCACCACTACCCCCATCTTACCCGTGAGAAGTTAGTTACAAGACTTTTGATATATTCTCACCCTTTCCTTTCTTTTCCCTTTTATGTTTTGCCTGATCGACCGCTGCAGTTGATTACTACCTCGACTCTTCTTCTGGACGCCTTCGTGGAGACTCGACGACGACTAGTTAGGCGGATCCTGGCGGAAATCCTGGACCCGTGCGGTTACGGGAATGGTGTGTTTTACCTTTGCCCCTAGGCATTTGCTTGTAGTCTGTACTCAAACATGTATCTTCCGTTGTTGTATTGTAATAAGGCAGTTGTATGCCGACTGTATGAGATCTTGTATCCTTGTAGATGTAATGTTGTGATATCATGTTGGAAATCTGGGGCATATGGTATTGTCATATGTCGCGGTGGGGACCGATATGTGCTTCGTCCCCGGATCTGGATGGAAACATCTAGAACTGGAACAATACCGCATATCGGGCCTTACATTTTTTCCCTAAAAAAATGAAATGCGGTTAAATGCCCTAAAAAATGAAATGTGGTTTAACTGAAGCCAGTTCTTAGTTTCATTTGAGGTTTGATACTATCGGCGGCGATCTAATCGCCTTAGTCGAGTGATTGTCCCCTTCCCTCATTCTTCCTTCATTAGGTAGCGTTGGTAGCGCGGTGTTGATACGTCTCAAATGTATCTACTTTTCCAAACACTTTTGCTATTGTTTTGCCCTCATTCTTGCATGATTTGGATGAAACTAACCCGGACTAACGATGTTTTCAACAGAGATGTCCGTATGATTTTATTGTGTGCAAGAAAATGGATTTTTAGGTGTCTCAGAAAATTCCAGGAAAAATCACAGAAAATCCACCCACCCGAAGGACCAATATACCAGAAGTGGGGCCAGAGGGCAGCCAGGGGGCCCCAGACGCCCTGCTCGCGCGACCCCACCCCTGGCCGCGCCAGGAGGCCGCCTGGGAGGGTCCTCCCCCCTCTGGTGCCCTACTTTTCCCCCCTATTTATTCCCAAGGCGAGAAAACCCTAGAACATAAGTCGTTTTCCCAATTCTCGTCGCGGAGCCGCCGCCACCCTCTGTTCTTCTCCGGGAGGGCTAATCTGGAGGATGTTTTGGCCTCCGGTGAGGGGAGATCATCGCCATCGTCATCATCATCACCACTCCATCCTCCCTCCATGACTTATCCTTCCATGTGTGAGTAATTCCCTACTGTAGGAAAAGGGGATGGTAGGGATTGGATGAGTTAGATCATGTAATAGTTTATCAGATTGTTGGGGGCATGTTGCCTATCATCTAGATTGGTGTTTATCATCTTTGCTTCAACTTGTTGCTCTTAATGCTTGTCACTTTGGGCCCGAGTGCCATGTTTTCAGATCTGAACCCTATGTGTTTGCATGAATATATTTGTGTTCTTGATCCTATCTACGAGTTGTATGCACCTGTTATAGTCCGGAACTGGCGATCCCAAAGGTGATGATACTCGAGATAGCTTCTCGTCCCTCGTTGGTTACCCCAAGTGGAAGGTGAGATGTAGCGTAGCCGCAAATTTCCCTTAGCGAAGATGCTAAGGTTGAGTATCGAACCAGTAGGACTCCAACGTCGACAAGTAGGTGGTGAAGTGAACAATGGCGCCGTTCACAACTCAAGGTTGCTTACTTCACCTGGACCTGCACACACACAGATAGCTTCGCTTCCCAACGAGTACAGAGGAGTTGCCAATTCCTCCGGCCTTGTTGTTTACGACGGATAAAACACACGAGATAATAATGATAGTGATAGCAACGGAAAAGTAAATACTGAAAGTAAATTGAAGGTGTAAACATCATTGTAAATATGGACTGGGGTCCTATGATGTTCACTAGTGATGTCTCTCTCCCAAAAGACGATAAAACAACTATGCGAGGTAAACAAATTACAGCTGGGCAATTGACATGATTATGTGCGCAAACCAATGCTAATTATGCTATGCAGAAAGGAAGAGGCTCAAAAGCACGGGCGGTACGCCAAGACAAGTAGACCGAAAGCCATCTGCATCTACCCACTAATCATCCAACCTGAGATATCTATCCAGAACATCTCGCTGGTATTAAGTTGCGAATCCCACCCAAAGTGTAAACTCAAAGCAACAGACAACTGCATTAAAGAACTTTGCGTAAAGTAAACAATCCTTGCACCCGCAAGTACAAGCACCGTAGTTTTCCCCCTTGTGGCAACAACACATCCCCTAGACTCATGTTTCTGTCACTCAAGCTAGTCATCGGGGGGCATGAACCCACAATCATGCATAACGCTCCCTCTTGGAGACACTACCTACTACTTAGCCAAAGCAATAAACAGCAACGGAGAACATGCAAGAATTACTCAAGAACATAAATATAAAAGAAGAGAATCAAATATATAACTCAATCACAATCTGAACATAATCTCATAATCCATCAGATCCCAGCAAACTCAGCATAGCAACAACAGAAAGATTACATATGTGCCTCAATCATGTAGGGCAGCTCACGAGGTCTAATCCATGAAGAACAAAGAGGGGAGGAGAACATCACATAGCTACTGATCATAGACCCATGGTCCAAGGTGGACTGCTCACGGTTCATCCGGGAAGCGTCCATGGTGGTAGAGAAGCTCCCAGAGGTGGTTCCTCCCTCCGGCAGGGTGCCGGGAAGAGGACTTCTGGTGCTCCCGATCTTGGAAGCGCGGCGGCGGCGGAACAGAGGAGAGATCGCGAAAAAGGGTTCCGTCCCCGAGGGTTTCTCGTCACGGGGAATAAATAGGTGAAAGGGGGCAGCCAGAGGTGGGCCAGGGGCTCCAGGCGCCCCCTGGCGCGGCCAGGGGTGGGGCCGCGCCCTCTGGCCGCCTGGGCCCCCTGGCTCCCCTATGGCCCCTCTCGGGCTCTTCGCGAAGCTTCCGGTACGCTGATTTTTCCTATATTTTTCCCGGAATTTTTCTGGTACTTTTAATAAGGGGGAAACCTGAAATAGAAAAACAGCAGAAAACAGGAACTGCCACTGGGGTGCACTGAGTTAATAGGTTAGTATAAATATTATCAAAAGTGTATGGAAGTTCATCAATATCATAGAAATATCACACAAAAGAAGCATGGAGCAAGCAAAAATTATAGATACTTTTTGGACGTATCAACATCGCCAAGCTTAATTCCTGCTCGTCCTCGAGTAGGTAATTGATAACAACCATAATTTCTGTGGTGACATGCTAACAACCATATAAGAACTTTGTAAGTAAAGCAATCAAAGCTTGCAATTCAATTCAAGTCATAACAAGCAATAGTCTATATTTGGCATTGAAACAAGCAACATAAGAACATAAAGGTGCAAGAGCTCTCGCTGTCTGTGACTCGAATGTCTCCAAATGGTGTTTGCGTGCAAGAAAGGGGATAGGGATATACGAGAAAAAGTATTTTTATTGTTGAGAACTCAATCTAATAAAGTTTCACACTTGGTCTTCTTTGGAATCTTATCTTGACTCATCCCCAGACCACTAGCCAGGTACAAGTCAAAATGATCCACTCCTTTTCGACATTTTGAGCACTCATGCAATGGATGAGCGTAAGCAAGAAAGTTGACACTTAGGATGGGAAAGAGAGAATAAGGTGGAGGAGGAAGACAAAAAGGTGTGAAAGGCTCACATCAATGAGGACAATCATAGGCGAGAGAAAGCCAAATGATAGATATGATGTGAGGAGTAGGGATTGCCATGCAACGGATGCACATATGAGCTAAGGTAATCTCTCCAATGGAACTAGTGGGGGTGCATCCAACTTGCTTGCTCAAGAAGACCTAGAGCTCTTTTGAGGAGGCTCATCATTGGAATATACAAGCCAAGTTCTATAGTGTGAAGGTCCCCACATAGCTGTTGGAAATATGCCCTAGAGGCAATAATAAAATGTTATTATATATATTTCCACGTTCGTAATTAATGTTTATTTTTCTGTGCTATAATTGCAATGACCCGGACTATGAGATTCAGAAGAAAACTCACTTGCATGTGTGGAAATGTAAACACCAAGAGTTCCTGGTTTAGCCTCTAAGACCAGCTCATGTGCTAATTGATGATTACGTTTTCTTAATCATGGACATTGTTCTTGTAACAAGGATGTCAGTAGCAATGGGAACATATTGTTAGCAGAACAATGATGTTGAACCGACCCCAGTATTGAATGATATACTTAGAGATCACATCGTAACAATGTTATAAGTCATATCATGAAATGTTATCATATACGTAATTCCTTAGACCATGAGAGTATCAAGTTGCTTCACACAGGAAGATGTGTTTTGGTTCTTAGATGAATCTTCCCGTTAGTGGGAAGTAGTAAAATAAGTTCTGGGTACATTGGGTAGTGTGTCTAGTAACTGTGATAGTTCAAGATTGGGATTTGCTCCTTCACGATGAAGAATATATTCACTTCGGGCCCACTCGGTATGATGGTATCCATTATAGTCTGGCCAAACGCATTGTGATTCAGTCACGGGGATACCGGAATACGATAACGAGAAAAGGGACAAACGAGCAAAGAGGATAACGAGTGGCTTGTGTTCAAAAAGTTGTTACACATGGGTGCCAAACTTCTCTCCTCTAACTTTGTCATATATCGCGAAGCAAAGGGAATGGTACATGACTAAACATAATGGTTCACTCGAAGTTTCTTCGTGTATGTGCGGGAGTCAACATGGGTGTCCATGGCTCCGCTGTTGATTATTGGCTATTGACAAAAGGCTGTTGACCTATGTCCGGAAGATGTTCTGAGTCATGTCCGCATTATACCGAACCTATTGGGTCACACACTTAACGAGCAGTAGTCTGTTAGAATGCTGGAATGGTAGAAGGTTTAGTGGAAGCAAAGCAGAATAGTTCATACGGGTACCGGAAGTAGTTCCGGAGATTTATGGAATAGTTCATAAGGGCACCAGAAGTAGTTCTGGGTATTTAAGGATATGTCCGGATCACTCTGGAGTAGACCCAGGTGGTTCCGGAACATATGATAATGGTACTGGGGAAGTCCTGGATCAACCGGAATAGTTTCCGGATAATCGATGGGCGTCCCGACAACCTTCGCGGTCATCGGATGGCTGAAACTGTAACTCGTATGGTCTTGGAAACTATTCAGATGGCTCCGGAACATCCGAAAACGGTCCCGAAAGATATTGGAAGTGTTCCAGAAGGTTCCGGAATGTCCCGAAACCATCCCAGAAGGTCCCGGAATGGCCGAGAATGGTCCCGGCGGGTCCTGGAAGGTCATGGAAGGTTCTGGAAGCTTCCGGAAGGTTCCACAAGGTTCCGGACAGTACCATATGCGCCCCACCACCCTTAGCCTTGGGGGGGCAAGGCACCCCAAGGGGGCTGGCCGAAATTTGGGTGGTGGGGGCGCCACATGTGGGAGGAGTCCTCCTTGGACTCAGACTCCCCGGTGGGAAGGACTCCCTTTGGGAGTAGGAGTCCCAGGGGGACTCCACACCTCCCAGGTCGGCCAGGACAGCCCCCTGGACACCTATATAATGAGGGGCAAGGGTGGGGGGCGCAATAGAACTTAACCCTAGCCCCCCTGCGCCACCCTCCCTCCTCTAAACCCCGTTGCTCCACAATTAGACCCCGGTTTAGACGCTCGTCTAGATCGGAATCCATTAGGGTTTTCTCCCTCTAGTTTTCTCGGTGGCGTTCATCTCTGGAAGGCGGAGCGCTGCTGGATTGCTGCTACGGGATGTGTGGACACTAATGGAGGGGTCGTACCTTCGACCCTTCTTCGAGGAGCTTGTTCGTGGGACTTGTCCGTGGGACTAGATCGCGGGACGGTTCGAGGGATCGATATCCTCGCGGTTGGGAGGTCATTGAAATTCCTAGCTGCGGGGATCTGCACCGACGGTCTTCACCAACTCTACTTCCGCTACATCGGTTGGTGAGCCATGACCTAAAACCTTGGATGCAATCTTCATGGATGATCTTGGGTTCTTGATTCATAGGCCGAAATTTTTTGTTTTCTACTGCGTTTCCCAATAGTGGTATCAGAGCGATCCTTGATTAGATGCATGTTTAGGTCTAGATCATATGTGTGATGTGAGGCATTGATTTTCTTGGTGCTTCCCTGTCATGTGATTTTTTCTATGCTTGATGGCAAGTTGAGGTTTTGCTACAAGGATTGAGTTTTCCATCGATCCCTCTATGCTGGTTGCCTTGATCATGGTCTGCATCAAACTCCTTGGATCTCATCTTAATCTCGCAATAGAAGATTTAAAATGGAGGGGCTTGTGGATTTTATGAACTCAACTCCACACGGGGGTCATGCGTTGAACAAAGTTTGGCTTGTGGCATTAGTTGCTTCACGCACCCCGAACGTTAAACTAGCAACATTGAAGTATCGTGTTTGGTTTGTTTAGGGAACAACGTTTGCATGTAACCTGCTAATCAACCACGATAAAATTTTCAACAACCTGTGTAGATAGCGATCTAACTTGTTTTTGCAGAGTATGCATCTGATGTGGTATAGCCTTCAAGATTTGCAATGTGTTTGTATGAGATGCTATATGATGTAATATTTATTCGCGACCTGCGTGTCGTGGTACGGCATGATAACTGGAGTCATATGATTGTCACTTAATTATGGCCTGCGTGCCAGAACTGTTTATTAGCTCGAGGGAAAGCAATAGATAGATGCAAGGTTATGATCTACGATGCGGAGGTGGACCCCGACGCACATGCCGGAAGCCGTGGTGATGTTTCCGGCGCCAAGGACAAAGTTGGTGGACACGGTGACTTCTACCACGACAACGTGAAGACAACGAAGACTTCATGAAGCAAAGGGATATACTATATCACATAATTTTATGAACTGCCTGTGATGTTTATCCCTTTGATGCACCCTTGTTTGATCCGCGGTAGTCGTATTTTATTAGGGTGTTCTCTCGCAAAACAATATCAAGTTGATAGTGTTCTTCCAACTGTAGCACCGTCTATACTATGTTTCACATCAGAGCAGGTCATGTCACATGGGTGCACACGGTGTGACGCATAAAAGGCGGGTGTGTTAAGAACACACTGCAATTACACTTGGTTGTCTTGATGGTTTGGATAAAAGTTTGCTACCGGAACACGCCCATCGAAAGATGAACAAGAATCACCTTTGGCGTGATTGGCAAGTTGGCCTACCGGTCCAGTCTAAGTCATTAGTGATGTCACATCAATGGCGGACGATTGGGTTGGATCTTGAATCACTCCAGCATCAATTACGAGAGATATTGATCTGAGTGGGAGCGCACTAAGTAATTAAATTGATTAATCACAAGTGCAACTTAATTATGAACAAAGTCTTAGTATTTGCATTATCGTTGTAGAATAATGGCTCGCGTTACCACCTTCCCAATTGATTTTGATTAACTGTATTATCTGGTAAAAACTTTACGATTGGTACCGTATTGTGAGGACTATCCTCAATAGTGTCGAGAAGGAGCTTGTCCTATCGCAAATTTTTGATGCTCTCCCGGTGATGGTATGGATGATGTGACTTACGTCCATAATCCAAAATGCTAGAATTCCACCACAGCTAAGTGCCTTGTCTTCACCACCATGAAACCCGAACTTCAATCGTTTGGGATAGTTATGTTATATTCATGAAACTGAAAAATTGGTTTCAGTAGTAAGACAATTAATGTTGGATATAAGATATCTAGTACAATGTACGATTGTAAGCATTAGTGAAAATGTTCACTGTGCTCTAAACAAAACTAATAAGTGTGGGATCCAGAAGAACACCGATCATATGATGATAAGAATTAAGGGAAAGGAAGTCCAAAGGATGTTAGTAAGACTTACACGCCGGAAATTCCATGGCATGTGCCATCCTTAATGATGTGTGAGCTTTTGTGAGTAGGAGTGACATTGGAAATAGAACTATGATACGTATAAAGGCAAAACGAAAGAAGACTGGAATAACCAGCTCAGAAATGAAAGTCATACGGAGTTATAGATGAATTCATTGATGGTCAAGAGATGTAATTCTTGGGAATCATGATTAAGCAGTTAATTGTGGATTCTGTATATTGTGATTAATCTGTTGATCAACGGAATATCACATCGATTGCATATTGTTGCAACTCGATGCAAGAAATACTATGGCCTTTATGACTAGCTAATGATGAGTTTTGACACGCTCGGGAACACGGTAAAAGGTTTACTATACCATGTGTTGACTCTATGATTATCTTCATAATTCATTTTAGAGTTGAGTAAATTGTTACTACACTTTAGCCTTGTTGCAAAACATCATTTTGAATCATGTTTGTTGCAAGAGAGTTGTTCAAAGCTATGAATAACGTAAAGGCCATACTTCCATTATGAATAGGTTGTATGTTATAAATCTTGATAATAATACTAAACATCCATAACACTGACGCTAAACGTCGCAAGACTGACAGAAATACCACATAGATGTGGCACTGCCGTTTATCACAAGTGACATAACATGCATGAAGAATTTCCATAAGTGATGGACTTTCGAGTCATATGATTATGAATCACTTGACGCTTGCGATCTTTGTCTCGAAGTAATGTGACTAAAACACCGTTGATAGGCCATACATGAATGGGCATAAGTGTGGTTGTGTGCAGTGGATTCCCTATCTTCACTCATGAGTTGAAGTAAATATGTGGATATCTGTTAAATAGAGACATACGTCCGAAATCTTTGAAATGTTCAAGGAATTTTAGAGTGAAATAGAAATTCATTGTAACGAGAAGATAAAGCTTCTACAAATTAGATTGTAGAAAGTAATATTTGAGTTACAAGTTTAGCGAACGTCTGATGAGTTGTGAAGAAGTGTCATAACTTGCGTCTCCCGGAACACCACTATGAGTAAAGTGTTCGAGAGATGTAATCAAGCCATGTATGACACGGTAAGATCAAATATGACGTTTATCATTTTGCAATTATATTTATTAAAGTTATGCGTTAGTGACTACGGCTTTTACACTGAAAAGAGCACCATCAAATCTGTTGAAATGACACCATATTAGATGTGGAATGGAATGTTAAAACCATGTTGTCTTTTCTTAAAATTTGGGTACATGAGGCATATGTTTGACAAACTCAAAACCCCAAATCAAATAAGTGCTATTTTGTTAAGGTTATGCCAAAAGTTTTGGTATTCCTCTATCACTACACAAAAGCAAAACTGTTTGTTGTTAAAAACAGTGTGTTTCGAAGAAAAATAGTTTCTTACAAAAGAGTGAGTGGGAGGACAGTGCAACTTGTCAAAGATTGTTGAATCTTCAGAGAAGTGCGCAGTTGAACCACACAGGTTAGACAAAACTCGTACAAACATTTTTATGTAAACGAGATATTGTTGTTCGACAACATAAACCTGTGATATACAAAGAAGCGTTGATGGGCCCTGACTCCAGGATTTGGCTAAATGCCAAATAATCTGAGATAGTATCCATAGAAGTAAGTCAAGTTTTGAACTTGGTAGACCCTCCGAAAGACTAAAAGTCTGAAGAATATATATATGGATCTATAATTGATTCGGATGAAATTGTTTTATCCATAAAGCTCAACTCGTTGGAAAATTGCTTTCTAGCAAGTTCAAAGGTTGACTACGGCGAAATAGTTTCGACCGTAGAGATGCTTTAGTCAGTTCGGGTTATATTAGCAATTACTACATATCTCATTTATAGGATATGGTAGAATGAACGTCAAAACAAAGTTCCTACACGGAAATATAACAAATGACGTATATGTGATACGAACGGAATGTTTTGTCGATTCAAAGATGCTAAAATAGATGCAAGCCTTGGATATCCAGTGATGGACTGAAGCTAGCACAATGGAGTTGGAATTTTCGTTATGATGAAATTTCCAAAAGAGTTTGTTTTCATCGGGAATAAACGAAGATGCTTGAATGTTCAAGAAAGTAAGTGGGAGCTGAATGATATTTCTAAAACCTTATGTAGATGACATATTTTTGATTGGAAATGATGTAAATTTCTTGACACGAATAAGGACTTCATTGGAAATAATTTTCAGTTGAAGAACTTGGGCTGATATAGCATTAGTATTGAGCACATTGATCTATGCAAATAGTAAGTGCTTGATCATGCTAAAGCCAACATTACATGTTGACATGATACTAAAGTATTTTAGTATGAAAATGTCAGGAAGGATGTTCTTGCCGAGGTCACGGTGAAAAGTTGTTTGCGGAAATCGGTGTTCATGAACACAGATAAGCACAACACATGAATTGAATTTCACTCACCTGTGTGTTTGGATTAATCATGTACACCATAATATGTAAAACAACCAGATATGTCCAGTGCTCCAAAAGGTTGTGAGCAAGATACCAAAGTGATCAATATGTTGATCATTGGACAAACAGTGAAAAGTTAAACTTATGATAGATAAGATATGTTTCTCGGAAAATGGAGATAATGAAGAGCTCGTTGTAATAAGATACACCAGCTGGATTTTGATGTAACCAGTTACACCAATTCAGTCTTCATACTTACTCCGACCGATTTTAGATTTTAATTGGGATTATGTGTTTGACACGTAAGGGTGGCGCAGTATGGAGGAACTTTGTCAAGTTAGATACTGTGGCGAATTCTATAACAGAGGCTAAGTATATTGTTGCTTAAAGAAGTAACAAGGGAGGGTATTTTGAATCATCATTTCATTTATGAACATGGTATGGTTTCCTAGATGCTTGAAGCTCATGGAACATTGATGAATGATTTCATGACTTATTCTAAAGGAACCAAGGTCTTGCTAAATGATTCAAACATATACAAAGCTAAGCTGATAAAATTAGTGTTTTTTATGATAGCGTGAAAACGCGAAGATATGCAAGATACAAACGGGCCTGAAACGTCAGATCCGATGATGAAGTCTATACCACAAATGAAGCATATATTACACCGGTATGCCATAGGTGTAAAGTGCTCAAGCACTGATAATATTATTGACTCTAGTGCAAGTGGGAGACTGTTGGAAATATTCCCTAGAGGCAATAATAAAATGTTATTATATATATTTCCACGTTCGTAATTAATGTTTATATTTCTGTGCTATAATTGCAATGACCCTGACTATGAGATTCAGAAGAAAACTCACTTGCATGTGTGGAAATGTAAACACCAAGAGTTCCTGGTTTAGCCTCTAAGACCAGCTCATGTGCTAACTGATGATTACGTTTTCTTAATCATGGACATTGTTCTTGTAACAAGGATGTCAGTAGCAATGGGAACATATTGTTAGCAGAATAATGATGTTGAACCGAACCCAGTGTTGAATGATATACTTAGAGATCACATCGTAACAACGTTATAAGTCATATCATGAAATGTTATCATATACGTAATTCCTTAGACCATGAGAGTATCAAGTTGCTTCACACAGGAAGATGTGCTTTGGTTCTTAGATGAATCTTCCCGTTACTGGGAAGTAGTAAAATAAGTTCTAGGTACATTGGATAGTGTGTCTAGTAACTGTGATAGTTCAAGATTGGGATTTTCTCCTTCACGATGAAGAATATATTCACTTCGGGCCCACTCGGTATGATGGTATCCATTATAGTCTGTCTAGACGCATTGTGATTCAGTCACGGGGATACCGGAATACGATAATGAGAAAAGGGACAAACGGGCAAAGAGGATAACGAGTGGCTTGTGTTCAAAAAGTTGTTACACATGGGTGCCAAACTTCTCTCCTCTAACTTTGTCATATATCGCGAAGCAAAGGGAATGGTACATGACTAAACATAATGGTTCACTCGAAGTTTCTTCGTGTATGTGCGGGAGTCAACATGGGTGTCCATGGCTCCGCTATTGATTATTGGCTATTGACAAAAGGCTGTTGACCTATGTCCGGAAGATGTTCTGAGTCATGTCCGCATTATACCGAACCTATTGGGTCACACACTTAACGAGCAGTAGTCTGTTAGAATGCTGGAATGGTAGAAGGTTTAGTGGAAGCAAAGCAGAATAGTTCATACGGGTACCGGAAGTAGTTCCGGAGATTTATGGAATAGTTCATAAAGGCACCAGAAGTAGTTCTGGGTATTTAAGGATATGTCCGGATCACTCTGGAGTAGTCCCAGGTGGTTCCGGAACATATGATAATGGTAATGGGGAAGTCCTGGATCAACCAGAATAGTTTCCGGATAATCGTTGGGCGTCCCGACAACCTTCGCGGTCATCGGGTGGCTTAAACTGTAACTCGGATGGTCTCGGAAACTATCCAGATGGCTTCGGAACGTCCTAAAACGGCCCCAAGAGGTCTTGGAAGTGTTCCAGAAGGTTCCGGAATGTCCCGAAACCATCCCAGAAGGTCCCGGAATGGCCGAGAATGGTCCCGGCGGGTCCTGGAAGGTCATGAAAGGTTCTGGAAGCTTCCGGAAGGTTCCACATGGTTCCGGACAGTACCATATGCGCCCCACCACCCTTAGCCTTGGGGGTAAAGGCACCCCAAGGAGGCTGGCCGAAATTTGGGTGGTGGGGGCGCCACATGTGGGAGGAGTCCTCCTTGGACTCAGACTCCCCGGTGGGAAGGACTCCCTTTGGGAGTAGGAGTCCCAGGGGGAGTCCACACCTCCCAGGTCGGCCAGGACAGCCCCCTGGCCACCTATATAATGAGGGTCAAGGGTGGGGGGCGCAATAGAACTTAACCCTAGCTCCCTGCGCCACCCTCCCTCCTCTAAACTCCGTTGCTCCACAATTAGACCCCGGTTTAGACGCTGTTCTAGATCGGAATCCATTAGGGTTTTCTCCCTCTAGTTTTCTCGGTGGCGTTCATCTCTGGATGGCGGAGCGCTGCTGGATTGCTGCTACGGGATGTGTGGACACTAATGGAGGGGTCGTACCTTCGACCCTTCTTCGAGGAGCTTGTTCGTGGGACTTGTCCATGGGACTAGATCGCGGTACGGTTCGAGGGATCGATATCCTCGCGGTTGGGAGGTCATTGAAATTCCTAGCTGCGGGGATCTGCACCGACGGTCTTCACCAACTCTACTTACGCTACATCGGTTTGTGAGCCATTACCTAAAACCTTGGATGCAATCTTCATGGATGATCTTGGGTTCTTGATTCGTAGGCCGAATTTTTTTGTTTTCTACTGCGTTTCCCAACAATAGCTATATGCATGAATGATAATCTCTATGGAGTACATGATATAAGAGGGAGTACGAGTGTGGATCTCTCAAAAGGAATAGTGGTGTGCCCCGTCTCACATTTTATTTTCTTTTTCTCTTTTTTCTATTTTTTGTATTTTTTTGGTGGCCTCAATGGCTCTTTCTATTTCTCTCATTTGTCCTCTTTGGGATCTTTTAATTTGTCCACTTTGGGATCTTTTATTTTTTCCACTTTGGGATCTTTTCCTCACTTTAGGGGCAACACTCTATATATTACAAAAAGTATAGAAGATCTTTCACACTTTACAAAGTACTCAAATCATAAAGAAAATGTAACTATCATGATGTATGCAAATGTATGCCTTTGCCAGGGTAGCAGGATATGCAATGATACTAGCGAGTCATGTAGAAATGATTAGGTTAAGGCCCAACTAGCATGCGGCTCATCGATCAAGCAAGTAGCATGTATGACATGAAGATCAAGTCATGAGAAGATGGATGTTGCATGGCAATATATCTCGGAAAGGCTATGGAAATGCCTTGATAGGTAGGTATGGTGGCTGTTTTGAGGAAAGATATAAGGAGGTTTATGATGACAGAGCGTATCGTGCCAAAGGTTTGGATGTACCGGCGAAGGTGGACGCTAACTCTCGGAGTGAGAAGAAAGCAATGCACGACACATGAGAGGCTAGAAAAGTATGGGAAGGTGGAAGTGTCAACTTTCGAATACTCACATTAGTCCGGAGAACTCATGCACTTATTATCGGAACTCTCAATCTAATAAGGAGGTTTCACAAAGAGACAAGTACCCCGAGGAGGAGTGTATGGGTGTTTGGTTATCCTTGCGCATCCTCGACTCATGGTACGTGAGTGTACTCTAATATTCGACCCCTCAGAAGAGTAGTGATCTATCTAGTAGCTAGAATTCACAACTAATTTGTAGGTTTTGAAAATAAACACGGATTGCCCAAAATACGACATCTATCACTAATAGGCTAAAGCTCTTGACACCAAAAGTCCAAACATTACTCAAGACAATACCTCAAAACTATTGCAATTTACTACTACAAAAGGAATAGCAACTGATGACCCTCAACGTAAAGGGATCTATTGTAGCGTTTTCGATAAGTAAGAGTGTCGAACCCAACGAGGAGCGAAAGGTACTGATAGGGCATGGTGGACAAGAAATAACTGGAAACACTGAAAGATAACTTTTTAGGGGGTTTTCGATATAAGCAACGATAAGATAAAAGCAAGCAAAGTAAATAGTGCTGAGGGGCATCAAGTGGCCTAATCCTTTTGAGCAAAGGATAAGCCTGACAACTGAACTTATAAAGACTAAAGCGTTCTTGAGGACACATGGAGAGGTAGTCACGTGCTTTCGCCATACTCCGTATCGATAACAAGTGTTGTGCTGATAAGTGTTGAGTGGGTGGATCTATGCTAGCAGACCTTCTAGACTAAGATAAGTGCACTCTTATGATTAAACATCTTGCAAGCATCCGCAAATACAATATAGAAATTAAGGCAGAGCCTAACCACAGCAATAAGATCGAGGATCCATTACTCCCTTGTGCAAAAGTGTGCAAACTGGGGTTCAGGTTTCTGTCACTCCGGCAACCCACCATAAGAATTCTTAATACACAATGTATTCCCCTAGGTCCTTAAGAAGGAGAAGTGTTGAGTGTTCGACTCACACAACACCACTAGGAAAATAACAACACAACTCAAATATCAAACAACACAAATTACTTCAACATCATATGACTACTAACAACTAGACTTATCCCATGTCCTCAAGAACTAAAGTAACTACTCACAAGACATAAAAGAGATCATGATCAGAGGTGATAAATATATGATAAACAATCTGGACATAATGGTATTTCTCCAACAAAACTCAATAGCATTCACCACAAAGTAGTAATCAACACCGGTAGAGTAGAGAGGATAGATAGTACAGATTACAACACAAGATGAACTTGTGAGGTGAGATTGGATGGTAGTGGAGATGGTGCTGGTGTTGGGGATGATGTTGATGATGATCTCGATGATTCCCGTGACGATGGTGATGACGATGGCGATGATCTCCCCTTTCGGGAGGTGATCTCCTTGGCGGAATCTGCCCGTCGGAGAGCCCTTTTCTTCTCTGTAGGTTTCCGCCACGGAGCGGCGGCAGAACTCCGTGAAAGCTTCTATTTTTTATGTTTTCGCGTAACGAGGAGTATATAGGCCAGAGGGGGGAGCCGGGAGTGGCCCCAGGGCTCCAGGCGCCCTCCCGGCACGGCCAGGGGTGGGATCGCACCAGGTGGCCGCCTGGGGCCCTTGTGGCCGCCCTCTGGCCCCTCTTCGGCAAGTCTTCGTTATTCTTCTCGAAAAAAACCCCCGTTGATTTTCAGGTAATTTGGAGGTATTCTTCTTCAGCAACTCAACATCCACCTTTTACCGCTGAATCCTGCGTCTGCTGCTTCGGCAACGGAAAGTTGCAAACTGTGTAAAATAAGCCAAAACAACATAAGAACATCATCGTAATATGAAATATATCAATGAATAAGGATGAATTACGATATAAAATAGTGATGCATTTTGGACGTATCAACTCCCCCAAGCTTAGACCTCGCTTGTCCCCAAGCGAAAACTGAGCTCGGTAAACCTGTCCACAAGTTTAGAGAGTGAAGTTTCGATAAATAAAATACGGACAGGAAGCATCATGATCTTTTCACCAAACTCAAACATCCTAAACAGCAATCTCCAACTCATAAAGCCCTCATGAAAGAGTAAGAACAATTATAATCAAAAGTAGGGATAAGGAAACTCATCAAATCATGGAAAACAAGTCCTTTGGTCAAGGGACAACTAAAAGCTTTTACCTTTGCTCTTTCTCTTTATATTTTGAAGAGATGATTTGGAACTTTTTGAATGAAGTGCAAATGCTAACAAAAAGGAAGATGTTTGCTTGGCAATGCTTTTGCAAACAACTTACTTATCAAGAGATAATATCAACAATGATATGGCATGGCAAAACTTTAATGCAACATTATATGGATGGATCTTCATCAGCATCAAGTGTCTGTTCTCTTTGGGAAAGGAGGAAGTAGGGAAAACTGACTCAACATAAAAGTAAAGGAAAAAACCTTGTTAAAGGCAAGCAGGGAAAACTCAAGTGCTATCCTTAGATCAAACATAATGAAAACAAGTTTTGAGAGGTGCATGATTTGTCAACGAATGCTAATAGATAACTCAATTGCTTCTCAGATTGGACAATTTTCGAGGAACGGCTCCCAAACGGGGACGATCACATCCCCGCAATCTCCTTTGTTTATCACTGCCAAGGTTTTCTGATTTCTCATGAACAAAGCGTGAAGGAGGGTTTGTTTGTTGTATTATCTTTTGTGAGCTGGGTGCACTCATGCCAGTTCCTCCTCGTATTAGGGGTTTGTAGATTAGACTTGCAATCCCGGGGTAAAACTTGTCCAACTTAAGAAGATCATGAATTAACTACTACTTCCTCATGAGCTAAAACAGGGGCACAAAACAGAAGATTTTGAACATCTAAGGATAACACAAAAATTATATGCTTTAGGAGTGGTAGTGGAATACCACGAATAGGAAGGTATGGTGGGTCATATGGAAGATACTGGTTTCAGGGTATGGATGTACAAGCAGAATTCCTCTTAGTACAGAGGTTTGGCTAGCAAAGGCTTTGAGAGAACAGACAATTTATGATGACTTGGATGCAAAACAATATAAAGCATAAACATTAAAATGAGCATAGCACATCAAGTTGTCTTCCTTGTCAACATAACACTACAAGCATAATAACAAAGAGGGTTTGGCTATGTCGCTACTTTGAGAAAAATAACATGCTTGTTGTTATGACCAAAATTATGTTTGCCAAGATTAAATAAAGTTTTCAAAGCCATACCTCATATAAGATCAATACTCCCCATAAGAATCATCACGAGGTCGATTGCATGAAGAGAATACCGAGTGCAGCGAAGGGATCAATAGACTTCTCATTAATATTCCATCATAGACGACTCCACTCTCACGGATACATAACTCTCCAACAAGGAGTGATAGACCTCAAAGCAAACAACTATTTTATAAGATAACTTCCCTAGACATTATAGGACTCTACTTGAATCTAAAAGACATAGATAAAGATAAAAATACCGGGCACTCCCCCAAGCTTGAGACAAGCTAAGGGGATGCCATTACCCAAGGAGATTTACTCCTCATCTTGTTGTGGTTGTTTCTTCAGATCCCTAATGACACGGCGAAGGGTTCGGTTCTCTGACTCCAAGACTTTCACCTGTACTTGTAGCACACGGAAATCTTCACAGAGTTGGTTGGTGATGCGGTAAGCCTCAAAGATGGTGGAAAGCATACGTTGATCTTCAGGTGAAGTGGAGGGCCCTGAAAAGTTAGGAGAAAGATCATAATGAGGTTGGACAGATCCCACCATGATGGGATTGCTTGGGCCTCCTTGCTGTTGTGCGGTGATAGTCTTGACTTCCTCTCTCATGGAGCGCTCCATCTCCGTTTGTCTTGCGGCAGCTTCTTCTTCGGTAGCCCAATCAACGTGCTTCCCTTGATTAAGATCCTTTTGGACTTGACGTAGACGCCATCCCAAGAAGTCCTCTCTGCTCGAGCCACAAGAAGACATCTCTACTACTCAACTTTTAGTCCTGGTAGAAACAGCTCGAAAAGAAAACACAGGAAATCGTGAGATACGTTGCCGGAACGATCCGAGAAAATATATAGCAAAAGTTTCTGCACAGAAAGGAAGGCAACGGGTCAAAGAGGAGTCGGAGACGGGCTCCGGGGTGCCCAGGCGGCCTCCCGGCGTGGCCAGGGGTGGGGCCGCGCCAGGGGGGCGCCTGGGCCCCCTGGAGCTGGTCTCCGGCTCCACTTAGGCCTCAAATTTTCTATAATTTGCAAAAACTCGTAATCTGGAACTTTTATGGCGGTTTCGCGATGTTTCCTTACCGTAATACATACCCTTCTTTATTCTACTTCTGCTGGTGTCTGAAACAGGGCTGCAACATGTTCTTCATGAGTTTTTGTGTATACCAAATCCACATCAACATTAACAGGGTCGCTTGCTATGTAATGCTTAAGTCTTTGCCCATTCACTACTTGAGGTTTGGTGCCTTCGAAATTGTTAATCTTAATTGCACCCGAGCGGTAGACTTCCTCAATATGAAATGGACCTTCCCACCTGGAAAGTAGTTTACCTGGAGAAAACTTGAAACAGGATCTAAACAACAAAACTTTATCACCAACATTAAATTCACGTTTTAGAATCCTCCTATCATTCCACTTATTTACCTTTTCCTTGAACATTTTAGCGCTCTTGTAAGCTTCACTTCTCCACTCATCTAGGGAAGTCAAGTTCATGAGACGCTTTTCACTAGCTAATTTCGGGTCAGCATTTAGCTCTCTAATAGCCCAGAAAGCTTTGTGCTCTAATTCTAATGGCAAATGGCAAGCCTTGCCATAGACCATCTTATAGGGAGACATGCCCATGGGGTTTTTGTAAGTAGTTCTATACGCCCACAAAGCATATCCTAACTTGTTTGACCAATCCTTTCTATTTCTATTGAATGTTTTCTGTAAGATCAACTTGATCTCTCTATTGGTGAGATCAACTTGCCCACTAGTTTGGGGGTGGTACGGTGAAGCAATTCTATGATTGACATCTTACTTGGATAAAGCTTTTCTAAAAGCTCCATGTGTACCTGGGTACTCCAAACCTAGGAAAAATTACATCCTTGAGCATTTTCAAAGATGTCTTGTGATCAGCACTCTCAGTGGGGATTGCCTCTACCCACTTGGTTACATAATCAACAACAACTAAAATGTGAGTGTACTTGTGTGAGGAAGGAAAATGACCCATAAAATCAAAACCCCAGCAATCAAAAGGCTCAATCACTAGAGAGTAATTCATAGGCATCTCATTCCTTCTACTAATATTACAAACTCTCTCACACTTATCACAAGATAAAACATAATTTCTAGCATCCTTAAAGAGAGTAGGCCAATAAAAACCTGATTGAAGAACCTTATGTGCGGTCCTCTCACCAGCATGATGTCCTCCATATGGACTATCGTGACATTGTTTGAGAATGTCCTTCTGTTCGTGTTCCGGTACACATCTTCTCACGATCCCATCTGGACCTTCTTTGAAAAGATGTGGGTCATCCCAAAAGTAATGCCTCAAATCATGAAAGAACTTCTTCCTTTGCTGAAATGTTAAACCTGGAGGCAAAAACTTTGCAACGATAAAGTTATCATAATCTGCAAACCAAGGATCAGAGAGAGATTGTACTTTAACAACAGCTAGCTGTTCGTCTGGAAAACTGTCGTTGACTGGAATGGGATCATTGATACGCCCCAAACATATCTATAATTTCTGCTTGCTCCATGCATGTTTTGTGTGACTTTGCCATGTTTTGCTTGAACATTCATACACTTTTGAGCATATTTGGACTAATCTATTAACCCAGTGCACCCAGCTGCCAGTTGTTGTTTTCTGTTGTTTTTATATTTTAGGTTTTCCGGCCATTAAAAGTGCTCCAAAAAATCCGAAAAAATCAGATAAAAAATCAGCGACACGGAAGCTTCCGGAAACACCAAAGGAGGGAAGGGGGGCCACCACAGGGACTCCAGAAGGGTCCCTACCTCGGCCCCACCCTAGGCCGCGCCAGGGAGCCTCCTGGCTGCCCTGTTGCCCCTCTCGGTGCCCCACTTCTCCTATATTTACCCCCCATGATAGAAACCCCTAATATCGATCTCTTTTCCGCGATCTCGCCTCTGTACCGCCGCCGCCGCCGTTTCTAGATCAGGGCTGCCTGGAGAAGCTGCCCAGGCACCCTGCCGGGAAGACGAACCACCTCCGGGAGACCATCCATAGCCATGGACGCCTCCCGTATGTACCGTGAGTAGTTTCCCTTGGACCATGTGCTTCCACTTTTGAGACCTCGTGAGCTTCCTCACATGATCGAGGCACCTTTGTAATTTTCTGCTGTTGCTATGCTGAGTTTGTTGGGATCTGATGGATTATGAGACTATGTTCATATTGTGATGAGTAATATATTTGGTTCTTCTCTTTTATATTTTGTTCTTGAGTAAATTCTTGCATGTTCTCCGTTGCCGTATTTTACTTTGTCCAAGTGATTTGTTGCAACTCCAAGAGGGAGCGTTATGCTTGATTGTGGGTTTAGTCCCTTGATGTCTAGCTTGAGTGACAGAAACATGAGACCAGGGGATGTGCTGTTGCCACCAGGGATAAAACAACGGTGCTTGTATCCGCGGGTGCAAGGATGGTTTACTTTACGCAAAGTTCTTTTAATGAAGTTGTCTGTTGCTTTGAGTTTACACTTTGGGTGGGATTCACAACTTAATACCAGCGAGATGTTCTGGATAGATATCTCAAGGTGGATGATTCGTAGTAGATGCAGTTGGATTTCGGTCTACTTACCTTGGCATACTGCCCATTGCTTTTGAGCCCTTCCTTTCTTTGCAGCATAGTTAGCATTGCGGTGCCTTTATAATCCTGTCAATTGCCCAACTGTGATTTGTTTACCTCGCTAGCACTTTTATCGTCTTTTGGGTGAGAGACATCACTAGTGAAAATCATGGGACCCCGGTCCATCTTTATATTAATGTTTACACCCTCAATTTACTTTCAGTTGTCACTATTATTATCTCTTGCGTTAATCCTTTGTAAACAGCAAGGCCGGAGGAATTAGAAACTCCTCTGTACTCGTTGGGAGCAAAGTTATCTGTATCTGTGTGCAGGTCCACGTCAAGCGCCGTGACACCTACTTGTATTTCTGTGAGTCCTACTGGAGACAAACCTTGGTATCTTCACCGAGGGAAATTTGCTGCTACGCTACATCTCACCTTCCACTTGGGGTAACCAACGAGGAGTGAGAGATCCTCACCGTATCAAGCCAATTTCTGGCGCCATTACCGGGGACTCCAGTCTACAAGATAGGGGAGTTGCACACTATCTTTTATCTTTGCTTTTTAGTCTTGTTAGTTTACCTTTCAGTTTTTACTTTTGTGTCCCTTATAAAAAATACCAAAAATATCTGCTGCTACTATGGTTTCCAATGAAAACACCAAGTTGTGTGACTTCACTAGTCACAACAATAGTGACTTTATCTGCACTCCTATTGCTCCACCTGCTACTTCAGCACCTTCTTATGAGATTAAACCTGCTTTGCTGAACCTTGTTATGAAATATCAATTCTCTGGTGCTAGAGATGATGCTGCTTTGCATTTAAATAATTTTATTGAGCTTTGTGATATGCAAAAGTACAAAGAAGTAGATGGTGAAATTGTTAAGCCTAAGCTTTTTCCTTTCTCTTTGAGGGATGAAGCTAAAATCTGGTTTCAATCCTTGCCTAAGAATAGCATAGATTCTTGGGATAAGTGCAAGGATGCTTTTATCGGGGAGTACTATCCCCCTGGTAAAATTATTCAATTGAGGAGTAACATTATGAATTTTAGGCAATTGGGTAATGAACACGTTGCCCAGGCGTGGGAACGTATGAAGACACTTGTCAAGAACTGCCCCACACATGGACTGACTACCTGGATGGTTATCCAGACTTTTTATGCAGGCTTGAACTTTACCTCGCGGAACCTGTTAGATTCAGCCGCGGGAGGAACTTTTATGTCAACCACACTTGGTGCTGCCACAAAGCTACTTGATGAGATGATGCTGAACTACTCTCAGTGGCACACCGAAAGATCTCCAACTGGTAAGAAGGTAAATTCTGTCGAGGAGATCTCCTCTCTAAATGAGAAGGTTGACCTTATCATGTCTCTACTTACCAAGCAAGCTCCTATTGATCCTCAGGATGTTCCTTTAAATTCTTTGGTTGCTCAGGAACAAGTAGATGTGAACTTTATCTCTAGAAACAACTTTAATAATAATGCTTATAGGAGTAATTTTGCTAGTAATTTTAGTCCGTTTCCATCCACTTATAGGAACAACAACACCTACCCTAGCAACATGAACCCCACCTCTGAACTAGAGAGTATGCTTAGAGACTTTATCACTACCCAAAAAGCCTTCAACAAGAATGTGGAAGAAAAACTAGCTAAATTAGATAATCTTTGTTTGAAGGTAGATAACTTAGCCCTTGATGTTGAGATGTTAAAAATTAAAGCCTCTCCCCTTGAGGAGAGTAAGGTCACTCCTATTAATGCTATCTAGTTACAAATCAATGAAAATATTAGGACGATGACTAAACTCAAAGAAAGATGGGCTAGAGAAAGAGCGGAAAAAGATAGAATTAAGAGCCTTCCTACTTACCACACAATAGCTTCTATCCAAGTAGTTGAGTATGTCCAAACTGTTAGCACCCATCACACCCCTAGTCCCACTGGACCTATCAATGGTGATGCTACCACCTCAACCATAGATGAAGAAACCTCTATGAACATAGAGGCTTTCAAACAAGTGAGCTTAAATGATATCACTACCTCTTTGATAGATAGTAGTGACCTAGACTTTGACAACTTCACTTTATCTGAAGTTATTGGTTTCCTACACAAGATGTCTAGAGACCCCCACACTAGCACACTTAATCTTGCCTTCACAGAGCATATCACTAATGCTCTAATCAAAGTTCGGAAGGAGAAGCTTAGACTAGAAGACTCCATACCTAGGAAGCTAGAAGATGGTTGGGATCCTATGATAAAAATCAAATTGAATAACTTCTCTTGTTATGCTCTTTGTGATGTTGGAGCAAGTACCTCTGTTATGCCCAAAAGAATATATGATATGCTTGAATTGAAACCTTTTGATCCCTGTTCTTTTGGTGTTCGTCTTGTTGATTCTCCGTAAAGAAACCTTTGGGGAAGATCGACGATGTTCTTATAATTGTCAATGAAAATTATGTTCCCGTTGATTTCACTATTATGGACATTGAATGTGAACCTTCTTGTCCAATTATTTTGGGACGTCCTTTTCTTCGCACAGTTGGTGCTGTTATTGACATGAAAGAGGGGAATATCAAATTCCAATTCCATTTCAAGAAAGGGATGGAACATTTCCCTAGGAAAAAGATTAAGTTACCTTTTTGAGTCCGTCACACGGGCTAGTTATTTTTTTGAAAAGACTTGATCTTCTGCTTTAAGCCTAGCTAATGGCTCTAAAGAAGCGCTTTCGGGAGGCAGCCCGCAACGAATTTATGTTTTTCTTTTTGCTCTTCTTCTGGTCTTAGTGGTCTTGATTATTGTTACTACTGTAGCAACATCATTGTATCTTTACTTTTCAAGCTTTGTGCCTTTTATAGCCTCATACGACAAGGGAAGTGAAAGTTGTGACATGCTGTCCAGAAAACAGATTCTGTCCTCGTGACTAGAAAAATCATGAACAAATCCCAGTTCATTATTTTGAGCTGAATGTTTTACACAGCGTTCTCTATACAATTATGAAACTTGCGTATGTTGTGAGTTTTTTTATTTGAGTTGCATAAGTATCCCTAAAAAATTCGTTTCTACCTGCTGTTCTGTTTTTCACAGATTCTGCCACGTTTTGTCTCTCCTTCACTTTCAAACCTTAAGCTTGCTTTTTGTTTGCAAATTTTTTTGGCACTCTTCAGAAACAGTAGCTCTTCAAGATTATCTTTATTTACAGTAAGGAAAAAATTATTTTAATAGGGTACTAACCTCTCTAATCAGTCTACAATGAGTTATGTATGAAGGGAGTTTTCAAGTGCGCGATGGAAGATGATGAAAGAAGATCTGAGAGTGTCAAACGCTCAAGCTTGGGGATGCCCATGTGCACCCCCAATAAATATTCAAGGAGACTCAAGAGTCTAAGCTTGGGGATGCCCCCGTGCATCCCCTTCTTCATCAACAATTATCAGTACGTCTCTCGTTGCACCATATTTTTATCACTTCATGCGTTATGTGCTATGCTTGGAGCGTCTCGCTCTTTACTTTTCTAGGTTTGTTTTTGCTTTGTTTTCTGTAGTAACAAGTTAGATCCCAGATTACTCTTTTGTGTGGGAGAGATACATGCTCCGCTTGAACTAGAACTCCTCATAGGATTTGCATGCTTATTCTTTTAGATGTGAGTTGTTCTTTTTCTTTTCTTAGCTGCTGCTCTGTTTAGTTGTAGTGCTTTAGTTTTTCTAGAGCTTTTATTTTGTTTTAGGTTGAACTTTCTATAGGTTGCATGTTTTATCTTGTTAGAGAGTTTGCCTGTTGCACTGATTTTTGTGTCTTGACTAGAAGTAGGTAGTTGAAGTTGTTGTTCTCTTTGTAGTAGTAACTTGCAATAGTTTTGAGGTATTGACTAGAGTAATGTTTGAACTTTTAGTGTCAAGAGCTCGGGCCTATTAGTGATAGATGTCGTATTTTGGGAAATCCGTGTGTTTCTCGAAAACCAAAAACCCCTGTTGAGAACTCTAGCTACTAGATGGATCACTAACCTCTGGAAGGTTCGAATATTAGAGTACACTCACGTACCATGAGTCGAGGATGCGCAAGGATAACCAAACCCCCATACACTCCTCCTCGGGGTACTTGTCTCTTTGTGAACCTCCTAATTAGATTGAGAGTTACCGATAATAAGTGCATGAGTTCTTCGGACTAATGTGAGTATTCGAAAGTTGACACTTCCACCCACCTATACTTTTTCTAGCCTCTTCGGTACCGTGCATTGCCCTTTCTCACCTCGAGAGTTGGCGCATACTTCGTCGGTGCATCCAAACCCTTGGCACGATACGCTTTGTCATCATAAGACTCCTTATATCTTTCCTCAAAACAGCCACCATACCTACCTACAAGGCATTTCCATAGCCTTTCCGAGATACATTACCATGCAACATCCATCTTCTCATGACTTGATCCTCATGTCATACATTTGCATCATGATAGTTATATCTTCTTTATGTGAGTACCTTTGTAAAGTGTGAAAGATCTCCTATATTCTAGTAAAATATAGAGTGTTGCCCCTAATGTGAGGAAAAGATCCCAAAGAGGACAAAATCAAAAGATCCCAAAGAGGACAAACGAGAGAAATAGAAAGAGCCATTGAGGCCACCAAAAAAATACAAAAAAATAGAAAAAAGAGAAAAAGAAAAATAAGAAGAGAGAAGGGGGCACACTACTATTCCTTTTGAGAGATCCACACTAGTACTTCATCCTTTATCCCTTGTACTCCATAGAGATCATCATCATGCATATAGCTATGTGGGGACCTTCACACAATAAAACTTGGCTTGTATATTCCAATGATGAGCCTCCTCAAACGAGCTCTAGGTCTTCTTGAGCAAGAAAGTTGGATGCACCCCACTAGTTCCCTCAGAGAGCTTTTAGCTCACATGTGCATCCGTTGCATGGCAATCCCTACTCCTCACATCATATCTATCATATGGCTTTCTCTCGCCTATGATTGTCCTCATTGATGTGAGCCTTTCACACCTTTTTTGTCTTCCTCCTCCACCTTCTTTCTGTTTCGCCTTTTAGGTGTCAACTTTCTTGCTCACACTCATCCATTGCATGAGTGCTCAAAATATCCAAAGGGAGTGGATCAGTTTGACTTGTACCTGGCTAGTGGTCTGGGGACGAGTCAAGATAAGAATCCAAAGGAGACTAACTGTGAAACTTTAGTAGATAGTTGTTCTCAACAACCTTTTCAATCTCTTTTTCCCAGTCCCCTGCTTGCACGCAAACACCATCTGGAGACATTCGAGTCACGGACAGCGAGAGCTCTTGCACCTTTTGTTCTTTTATTGCTTGTGTCAATACTAATATAGACTCTTGCTTGTTAAGACTTGAATTGAATTGCATGCTTTGATTGCTTTACTTAAAAGTCCTTATATGGTTGTGTGGCATGTCACCAAAGAAATTATGCTTGTTATCATTTACCTACTCGAGGACGAGCAGGAATTAAGCTTGGGGATGTTGATACGTCCCAAACGTATCTATAATTTCTGCTTTCTCCATGCATGTTTTGTGTGACTTTGCCATGTTTTGCTTGAACTTTCATACACTTTTGAGCATATTTGGACTAATCTATTAACCCAATGCACCCAGCTGCCAGTTGCTGTTTTCTGCTGTTTTTGTATTTCAGGTTTTCCAGCCATTAAAAGTGCTCCAAAAAATCCGGAAAAATCAGATAGAAAATCAGTGACACGGAAGCTTTCGGAAACACCAAAGGAGGGAAGGGGGCCCACCACAGAGACTCCAGAAGGGTCCCCACCCTAGGTCGTGCCAGGGAGCCTCCTGGCTTCCCTGTGGCCCCTCTCGGTGCCCCCCCTTCGCCTATACTTACCCCCCGTGACGGAAACCCCTAATATCGATCTCTTTTCCGCGATCTCGCCTCTGTACTACCGCCGCCGCCGTTTCTAGATCGGGGCTGCCTGGAGAAGCTGCCCCGGCACCCTGCCGGGAGGAGGAACCACCTCCGGGAGACCATCCATAGCCATGGACGCCTCCCGTATGTACCGTGAGTAGTTTCCCTTGGACCATGGGTCCGTGACCAGTAGCTATGTGATGTTCCTCTCCCCTCTTTGTGCTTCCACTTTCGAGTCCTCGTGACCTGCCTCACATGATCGATGCACCTTTGTAATTTTCTGCTGTTGCTATGCGGAGTTTGTTGGGATCTGATGGATTATGAGACTATGTTCAGATTGTGATGAGTAATATATTTGGTTCTTCTCTTTTATATTTTGTTCTTGAGTAAATTCTTGCATGTTCTCCGTTGCCGTATTTTACTTTGGCCAAGTGATTTGTTGCAACTCCAAGAGGGAGCGTTATGCTTGATTGTGGGTTCAGCCCCTTGATGTCTAGCTTGAGTGACAGAAACATGAGACTAGGGGATGTGCTGTTGCCACCAGGGATAAAACAACGGTGCTTGTATCCGCGGGTGCAAGGATTGTTTACTTTACGCAAAGTTCTTTTAATGTAGTTGTCTGTTGCTTTGAGTTTACACTTTGGGTGGGATTCGCAACTTAATACCAGCGAGATGTTCTGGATAGATATCTCAAGGTGGATGATTCGTAGTAGATGCAGTTGGATTTCAGTCTACTTACCTTGGCGTACTGCCCATTGCTTTTGAGCCCTTCCTTTCTTTGCAACATAGTTAGCATTGCGGTGCCTTCATAATCCTGCTAATTGCCCAACTGTGATTTGTTTACCTCGCTAGCACTTTTATCATCTTTTGGGAGAGAGACATCACTAGTGAAAATCAAGGGACCCTGATCCTTCTTTATATTACTGTTTACACCCTGAATTTACTTTCATTCTTTACTTTCAGTTGCCACTATTATTATCTCTTGCGTTAATCCTTTGTAAACAGCAAGGCCGGAGGAATTGACAACTCCTCTGTACTCGTTGGGAGAAAAGTTATCTGTATCTGTGTGCAGGTCCACGTCAAGCGCCGTGACACCTACTTGTATTTCTGTGAGTCCTACTAGAGACAAACCTTGGTATCTTCACCGAGGGAAATTTGCTGCTACGCTACATCTCACCTTCCACTTGGGGTAACCAACGAGGAGTGAGAGATCCTCACCGTATCAATCATGCGGTATATCTTCCATCCTTGAAAGATTATCCGCCACCGGATTGTCTGCTCCTATCCTATCGACAATCTGCAAATCAAATTCTTGAAGAAGGAGTACCCATCGGATAAGCCTTGGTTTGGCATCCTTCTTTTCCATAAGATACTTAATTGCAGCATGGTCAATATGAACAATAATCTTAGAATCAACAATATACTGCCTAAACTTATCACAAGCAAACACTACTGCTAAGAATTCCTTCTCAGTAGTAGCATAATTCTTTTGAGCACTATCAAGGGTTTTAGTAGCATAAGATATAACATTCAACTTCTTATCAACCCTTTGCCCTAAAACAGCTCCAACAGCAAAATCACTAGCATCACACATAATTTCAAAAGGTAAATTCCAATCAGGTGGTTGCACTATAGGAGCAGTTATTAAAGCTTTCTTAAGAACTTCGAAGGCTTCCTTACAATCTTCATCAAAAACAAAAGGAACATCATTCTGGAGAAGATTAGTGAGGGGTCTCGAAGTCTTAGAAAAGTCTTTAATAAATCTTCTATAGAAACCAGCATGACCGAGAGAACTACGAATACCTTTAATGTCCCTAGGATAGGGCATCCTTTCGATTGCTTCGATCTTGGCTCTGTCCACTTCAATTCCCCTCTCGGAAATCTTGTGGCCAAGAACAATTCCCTCGTTGACCATAAAGTGGCACTTCTCCCAGTTAAGCACCAGATTTGTCTCCTCACATCCCTGCAAAACTTTATTAAGGTTGTGGAGACAATGGTCAAAAGAGGTTCCATAGACGGAGAAATCGTCCATAAATACCTCCACAATTTCTTCACAAAAACCATGAAAGATAGCAGACATACACCTTTGAAAAGTAGCAGGGGCATTGCATAAAACAAAACGCATACGTGTGTAAGCATAATGTAACATCCCAAAATTCTAAATTTTGGAATGTTATAATAATTACATAATTATGATTGTCTTGTTTGATTTGTCTGTAATTGATCTGAGTGATATAGCCTAGAATCGGAAACTTTTGGAGTTTAAATGAATATTAAAAATGAAGGGAATAAAAAGACTTTCCCTAATATTCATTTTTATTCTTTTATATTTATTATTTAAAACAAATCCAACTAATAAAATTTGAGAGAAGGTAATATGAGTCCTTCAACAAATAAAAGAAAGTTGGAAAAAATATTTTCAATAGAAGTTTTATTTTATTGGATCTTATTTTAAATAAGTTTATATTTAAAATTAAAATAATTAAATGAGGGAAGATAACATGACTTCTTCAATTTCAGTTGAAAATGATTTTAAAACCTTGCTTGAGTTTTATTTGGGTTTATTAGAAAATCTTTTTTTTGAATATTTTTATTTTGAATATTAAGTTCTTGAATATTCAATTTAAATTATTCTAAGATTTTAGAAATTTGTTTGAGTATTTTTGGAAGTTGTAAATTATTTTATAAAACTCTTTGAAGTTTAAGAAAAGTACGTATATATATATATCACGTTTTACGTATTACGTATTTTTATTATTTTAAAAATATAAAATGTTATTTTTATAGAGCTACTTTTATTATATTAAAAATACCTCTATATATATTTATTTATATATTTACTTATTTATTAAAAAAAAGTTCGCGAAAAAAAAACACTGGACGGGCCGGCCGGCCGGCCGAGCTAGCCAGCCAGGCCAGCCGGGCCAGGCCAGTGGCCGAGCGAGCACGTGCGAGCGGTGCGCTCCTCTTTCTTCTTTCTCCAACAGGACGAGCACGAACTGGAGTCCGCAACGGACTCCAGCAGCAGCGCAGGGCGGCGTCCGTGCTAGCTATGGACTTCGTTTCGATTGTCCTCTGCTCACGAAATCTTGTCGCATAAATATCCTATGACCCTCTCCACCGATTCCCCACAAAATTTTGCAGCAAACCGTTCCAAATCGAGCTAATTTCGGGGTAGATCTAGGTTCAACGGAGCTCTATTGTTGGACGAATTTCGTCACCGGTGAGCCCCCCCTTGACCCCAAATTTTGCAGGCCGACTCCTCTCTTCGTTGTGCATCTAATTGATATCTTTTTCCCTCTTCTTTTCTTGCGCAAGATTGATCCCCAAATTGTACGCGTACCGCGGGAGTTCATCGGAGCGCGCTCGGTTCACTGCGTTGCCACGCCCGTACGAACGACGTTGGAGATCATCACCATCACCGTTGTGATCTCCTAACCAAGCCCTACATCCTAGACGTCCTCGTTGACGCTGAAGATCGCCGGAATTGTCGTCTTTATCGCGTCAAATCTACACGTCGCGGTTAGTAAAAACGCCGTAACTTTTTATCCGTTGCTCCGTTTTTGACGAAACCAGCGGCAAAATCGTTATTTTAAAACCCTCTAAATATTGTGTACTGTAGATCCAAGTTTTGAGAAAATTATTTTTCCGTTTAATAAAAAATAATCCTAAATCCTATGCAAAAGCGTTCAAGTAATATCTTTTTACTTGTAGATCCGTTTTGCGTGATTGCAAAGCCCACGGTTTTTTTTCGGAATCCTCTATCCAGTACCACCCTAAACTTTTATTTGTGAATTTCGAAAATAATCAGATCTGATCAGTTTCAAAATCAAGTTTCTTTTGATCGTATCTTTTCTTTTACAACTCGGATTTGATTGATTCTTTTTGCAAACTAAAACCCTAGCTAAACCCTATATTCTAGACACTTTACAACCCACTTTTGAAGTCAATCATGATCTGTTTTGCAAAAAAACTTTTATTTGGTTTTTATTTTGGATTTCATGAACCTTGTTTTGCCTTTGTTTGTGTATTGATTGTGTGCAACCTTGTGTGCTTGATTACGATAGATTGCTCGGAGTGTGACGAGTAGAATTGTCGGAATTGAGAGCGCGAATAACTTCCATCAAGATTCAAGGAAAGTCATATCTTTGACCATACTCCCTATTACCTATGTTTTCAATGCATTAGTTCTTCTTCTTTAGATTGCATGATAGGCTATGCTATGTTATTACACCCAGTAGTTCATTGAGGTAGGTCTGATCCTTACATCTTTGTCACCATCGTATAATAGGATATTGCTATGCTAAGTAGACGTGGATTGGGAAGTGAATCATTATGAGGTATGAGTGATAAAGTAGTAATTAGGACCAAGATAAAGTTAATGAACTACCTGGGTGGGATGGTTGCGAGCATCCTGGAGGTGGCCAGTGATGACTGCGGAAAGCCACCCAGGCTCAAAGGGACTGTTTGTATTGACATACCTAGAAGCTTACGTGTGCAGCCACAAGCTACTATGGGCTCTGGCTTGGTTGATCAGTTGTAGGGACTCTTACTAGGTAGCGCTACGAAAGTAGTTGTGAGTAGGTGGGATGGGTGCTACCGGAGTAAGGGAAACTCTTCTGAAAGACCATGTCTCGATCTTCCAGTTGTCATACACCATGCAGTGTGACGAACTACAAAGGAGGCGATCGAGTCTTGTGGGGAAAAGTGCGCAAACCTCTGCAGAGTGTAAAACTAATCGATTAGCCATGTCCCCGGTTATGGACAATTTGAGAAACTAGTTGTGGAAATATTGATTTGTCTCATCATCTTTAATTAATTTATTGGTTTAATCACTTTGGGATAGATTGAGTGGGGGTTCCCATCTCAATCGTATGCTATGGTAGAACTTAGCTGTTATTATTCTATAGGGAAAATTAGCTTTTTGCAAAAATAAATGTAGAAGCTCCACCAGCCAAATTGCATGTATTATAGGGCTTTTACTTCTTTCTGTGATATGGCTTGCCGTACGATCAAAGTACTGACCCCTTTTGGGGCTGTAACTTATTCATGTTGCAGATTGTTCCGACAAGGAGTAAGGTGCGAATAGGTCGCTGTCTTATACTCAACTTTTGCCGTGGAGTCGGATGGACTCGCTACTACTACTATTATAGCTTCCGCAAGTATTTGATTAGATGGCCTTAAGCCATATTATTATTGTAATATTTACTTCATTCGATGTAATAAAGACATGTTTTACTTCTATTATTTCATCGAGTACTGTGTGTGCTAGCAAACTGATCCAGGGACTAGCACGTTAAGCACAGAGACTTGGTCCATTCGGATCTGGTCGCTACACATAAGTACCATACGAACAAGTAAAAGTGGTCTTCTCTTGATCAGCAGTGTTAACATGAATTTGAGAGAAGCCAGAATAACCATCTAAATAACATTATTTTTGGATAACCTTTCAAGAATTTGGTCGATGAACGACAACGGGTAGTGGTCCTTCCTGGTTGCCTTGTTCAGCTTCCTGTAATCAATACACATTCTATATCCAATAATAATTCTCTGAGGTATTAGCTCATTCTTATCATTAGGAACTACAGTTGTTCCTCCTTTCTTTGGAACACAATGAACCGGGCTTACCCACTTACTATCAGCTATAGGGTAGATAATACCTGCGGCTAGAATCTTGAGAATCTCAGTTCTTACAACATCCATCATTTTCGGATTCAACCGTCGTTGATGATCAACAACTGGTTTAGCGTCAGGCTCAAGGTTGATGGTATGTTGACAAATAGACGGACTAATCCCCTTAAGGTCATCAAGGGTATAGCCAATTGCACCTCGATGTTTGCGAAGTACTTCCAATAGACGCTCTTCTTCATACCCTGAAAGGTTAGAATTGATAATAACAGGATATACTTTCTTTTCATCTAAATAAGCATATTTGAGCGAATTAGGAAGAGGTTTAAGATCAAACACTGGATCTTCTTTTGCTTGCGACAAAATTCCCAAAGGCTCAACTGGAAGGTTGTGATTTAGGATAGCAGGTTGTCTTAAGAATATTTCGTCCAGCTCATTCCTCTCCTGCATATGCAAATCATTCTCGTGGTCCTCCATATATTGCTGCAAAGGATCGTTAGGGGGAATAGCAATGGAAGCAATATCTTCAATAATCTTATCATTACTAGATAAATCATTACCACAAGGCTTCTTAGAGAACTTTGAAAAGTTAAATTCATATGGTTCACCATTGAATTCAACAGAAACTTTACCTTTCTTGCAATCTATTATAGCTCCAAAAGTTCTGAGAACAGGTCTACCGAAAATAATAGGACAAAAATTATCCCTTACTGAACCAAGTACTAGAAAGTCGGTAGGATACTTTACCTTTCCGCATAAAACTTCAACGTCTCTCAAAATTCCGATAGGAGAAATAGTTGCGCTGTTTGCAAGATGAATAGTAACATCAACTTCTTCAAGTATACAAGGTGAAATTTCACCCATGATCTCTTGATAAAGTGAGTACGGGATAGCACTAGCACTCGATCCCAAATCGCATAGCCCATAATAATTGTGATCTCCTATTTTAGCAGATACTACTGGAGTACCTGAAATTGGGCCCTTATTCTTGGCTGTGACAAGGTTACTGGAAACATCACAAAAATTTACATTGGAATCTAAAGCATCATTAGTAATAAGATCCTTAACCAATGCAACTCGAGGATCGACCTTGATCTGGTCCTCAGGCTCATCAATTCTTCTCTCACTCTTATTCATTATGCCTGTCACAAAAGAGTGCTCCCTTATTCTTACGGGAAAAGGGGGCTTTTCATATATAACTGCAGACACAATAGGGTCAGCAACATGAATATCAATAGAGGATTCTTTTGAAGGGTTTATGATGCTGACTCTTCTTCTTCTTAGAAGATTCGATGTGAGAGGCAAAGTCCTTACAAAAATCAATCATTAGATGGGAATCAAGACCAATCTTAGAGCAAAAGGCATTAAAGGAATCAGTTTTCACATAGCTTTCTATATAATCATGCTCATAATTTATAGTGGGTTCAATACCTTTATCTATTTCCCAATCTTCGGTGTTCTTCTGGATCCTTTCAAGGAGATGCCATCTTTCTTCAACGCTTTTTGTCTGAAATACCCCAGTAGAGGAGGCATCCAACATCTCCTTATCCTGACGAGAAAGTCTAGCATAAAAATTGTAAGTATAGTTTACTTGGGGAGCTCATGAATAGGACATTTGAGCATTAGAGATTTCAATCTCCCCCAAGCTTGAGCGATGCTTTCTCCGTCACGAGACCTAAAGTTATAGATATAATTCCTGTCTCGATGAATTTCATGAAGAGGATGAAACTTGGTATAAAAGAGAGACATAAACTCATGCCAATCAAGCAAATTAGAGTTATCGAGAAGCTTATACCAATCTGAAGCTTTATCTATAAGTGATACGGAGAACAATTTCTTCATGACAAACTCCTTTGATACACCTGCAAGCTTAAATAATGAACATAGTTGTGATAAATATAGCAAGTGTTCACTGGGATGTCTATCTCCTGCATAATGATTAGCCAAGACACAATCGATAATACCAGCTAGTATTTTGTAAGGCACAATTTCAGTAGGGGGAGGTACAACCACCACAACTATGGGGTGTTTCCCCGTAAACAGCGATCCAACAGCTAGGTTGTCCATACAGACAAAAAACAGCACCATCCAAATAAAAGCAACGATATAAAAATTCCTTACCAGCTTCAGTTACCAATAGCGCTATGCTCCCCGGCAACGGCGCCAGAAAACGTAGCTTGATGACCCTTAATGTAAAGGGATCTATTGTAGCGTTTTCGATAAGTAAGAGTGTCGAACCCAACGAGGAGCGAAAGGTAATGATAGGTGATGGTGGACAAGAAATAACTGCAAACACTGAAAGATAACTTTTTAGGGGGTTTTCGATATAAGCAATGATAAGATAAAAGCAAGCAAAGTAAATAGTGCTGAGGAGCAGCAAGTGGCCCAATCCTTTTGAGCAAAGGATAAGCCTGACAACTGAACTTATAAAGACTAAAGCGTTCTTGAGGACACATGGAGAGGTAGTCACGTGCTTTCGCCATACTCCGTATCGATAACAAGTGTTGTGCTGATAAGTGTTGAGTGGGTGGATCTATGCTAGCACACCTTCTAGACTAAGATAAGTGCACTTTTACGATTAAACATCTTGCAAGCATCCACAAATACAAGATAGAAATTAAGGTAAAGCCTAACCACAACAATAAGATGGAGGATCCATTACTCCCTTGTGCAAAAGCATGCAAACTGGGGTTCAGGTTTCTGTCACTCCGGCAACCCACCATAAGAATTCTTAATACACAATGTATTCCCCTAGGTCCTTAATAAGGCAAAGTGTTGAGTGTTCGACTCACACAACACCACTAGGAAAATAACAACACAACTTAAATATCAAACAACACAAATTACTTCAACATCATATGACTACTAACAACTAGACTTCTCCCATGTCCTCAAGAACTAAAATAACTACTCACAAGACATAAAAGAGATCATGAGCAGAGGTGATAAATATATGATAAACAATATGGACATAATGGTATTTCTCCAACAAAACTCAATATCATTCACCACAAAGTAGTAATCAACACCGGTAGAGTAGAGAGGATAGATAGTATGGATTACAACACAAGATGAACTTGTGAGGTGAGATTGGATGGTAGTGGAGATGGTGCTGGTGTTGGGGATGATGTTGATGATGCCCGTGACGATGGCGATGATCTCCCCTTCCGGGAGGTGATCTCCTTAACGGAATCTGCCCGTCGGAGAGCTCTTTTCTTCTCTGTAGGTTTCCGCCACGGAGCGGCGGAGGAACTCCGTGAAAGCTTCTCTTTTTTAGGTTTTCGCGTAACGAGGAGTATATAGGCCAGAGGGGGGAGCCGGGAGTGGCCCCAGGGCTCCAGGCGCTCTCCCGGCGCAGCCAGGGGTGGGGCCGTGCCAGGTGGCCGCCTATGGCCCCTGTGCCCCCCCTGTGGCCCCTCTTCGGCGAGTCTTCGTTATTCTTCTGGAAAATACCCCCCGTCGATTTTCAGGTAATTTGGAGGTATTCTTCTTCAGCAACTCAGCATCCACTTTTTACTGTTGAATCCTGCGTCTGCTGCTTCGGCAACGGAAAGTTGCAAACTGTGTAAAATAAGCCAAAACAACATAAGAACATCATCATAATATGAAATATATCAATGAATAAGGATGAATTACGATATAAAATAGTGATGCATTTTGGACGTATGAGCAACCTCAATTACCTACTTCAAGTCAAGACACAAAACTCAGTGCAACAGGCAAACTCTCTAAACAAGCTAAACATGAAAACTCAAGAGAGTTGCAGCAACAAACTAAAAACAAGCTCTTTGAAAAGATAAACATGAAAGCTAAGTGCAAAACATGACAGCAGCTATGAAAAAGATAAAGAACACACACATCAAAGATAAGCATGAAAAGTCCTATGTTGTGTTCTAAATTTTGGAAGTGGAGCGTGTTTGTCTCTCACACAAAGAAAGCTGGGTTCTAACTTGTTATGAACATCAAACAAAGCTAAAGAAAACTAAAAATAAAACCTAAGAGCGAGACGCTCCAAGAATAGCACATAACGCATGAAGTGATAAAAATATAGTGAAACGAGAGACGAACTGATAATTGTTGATGGAGAAGGGGATGCATGGGGGAATCCCCAAGCTTAGACGCTTGAGTCTCCTTGAATATTTCTTGGGGATGCATGGGGGCATCCCCAAGCTTGAACGCTTGAGTCTTCTTTCATCATCTTCCCTCGCACACTTGAAAACTCCCTTCATACATAACTCATCATAATCTGATTAGCGAGGTTAGTACCCATAATAAAATAATTTTTCTCTACTGGAAATAAAGATAATCTTGAAGGGATACTGTTTCTCAAGAGTGCCAAAAGGTTTTTGCAAAGAAAAAGCAACCTTAAGGTTTGCAAAACAAAGAAAAGGCAAAACATGACTGAATCTGTGAAAAACAGACCAGCAGGTAGTAAAGAATTATTTAGGGATACTTCTGCAACTCAAATAAAAAAACTCAGAAGATACGAAAGTTTTGTAATTGTATAGAGCACGCTGTGTAAAAAATTAAGCTTAAAAAGAGAACTGGGATTTTTCTGCGATTTTTCTAGTCACGAGGATAGAATCTGTTTTCTGGACAGCATGTCACAACTTTCACTTCCCTTGTCGTATGAGGCTATAAAAGGCACAAACCTTGAAAAGTAAAGATAAAATGATGTTGCTACAGTAGTAAAAATCATCAAGACCACTAAAAACAGAAGAAAAACAAAAAGGAAATCCTAAATTCGTTGCGGGCTGCCTCCCGAAACCGCTTCTTTAAAGCCATTAGCTAGGCTTAATGCAAATAGATCAAGTCTTTTCAAGAAAATAACTAGCCCGTGTGACGGACTCAAAAGGCAACTTAATATTTTTCCTAGGGAAGTGTTCCATCCCTTTCTTGAGAGGGAATTGGAATTTTATAATCCCTTCTTTCATATCAATAATAGCACCCACGGTGCGAAGAAAAGGACGTCCCAAAATAATTGGACAAGAAGGTTCACATTCAATGTCCATAATAGTAAAATCAACGGGAACATAATTGTCATTGACAATGATAATAACATGATCAATCTTCCCCAAAGGTTTCTTTACGGAAGAATCGACGAGACGAACACCAAAAGAACAAGGATCAAAAGGTTTCAATTCAAATATATCATACATTCTTTTGGGCATAACGGAGGTACTAGCTCCAACATCACATAAATCATAGCAAGAAAAGTTATTCGACTTAATTTTAATCATAGGATCCCAACCATCTTCTAGCTTTCTAGGTATGGAGGCTTCTACCCTAACCTTCTCCTCCTTAGATTTGATGAGATCATTATTGATATGCTCTGTGAAGGCAAGATTAAGTGTGCTAGTGTGGGGGTCTCTAGAAATCTTGTGAAGGAAACGAATAACTTCAGAAAGAGTGCAATTATCAAAATCAAGATCACTACTATCAAGTAAAGTGGTAGTGGTGTCCTTTAGTGTCACTTGTTTGGTAGCTTCTATAGTCATAGGAATTTCTTCTTCTACGGTTGAGGTCATAGCATCACCATTAATAGGTCCTATGGGACTAGGGGTGCATTGGGTGCTAAGAGTTTGGATATCCTCAACCACTTGGATAGTAGCAACAATATGGTATGTAGAAAGGCTCTTAATCCTATCTTCCTGCTCCTTTTCTCTAGCCCATCTCTCTTTGAGTTTATCCATCATCCTAATGTTTTCATTAATTTGCACTTGGATAGCATTCATAGGAGTGACCTTCCTCTCGTCAAGGGGAGAAGTTCTAATTTTAAGCAATTCTACTTCATGGGCTAAATTGTCTACCTTCAACGAGAAATTATCTAGTTTGTCTAGTTTTTCCTCTACACTCTTGTTGAAGGCTTTTTGGGTAGTGATAAAGTCTTTAAGCATACTCTCTAATTTAGAAGTGGAGTTTTTGGTGCTAGGATAAGTGTTGTTGTTCCCATAGTTGTTGGAGGGGAACGGTCTAGGATTGCTACCAAAGTTACTCCTATAAGCATTGTTGTTGAAGTTGTTTCTAGAGATAAAGTTCACATCTACTTGATCCTGAGCAATCAAAGAATTTAAATGAACATTTTGAGGATCAATAGGAGATTGCTTGGTAAGTAGAGACATAATCAAGTCAACCTTTTAATTTAGGGAGGAGATCTCCTCGACAGAGTTTACCTTCCTACCTGTTGGAGCTCTTTCGGTGTGCCATTGGGAATAGTTGGTCATCATCTCATCGAGAAGTTTTGTGGCAGCACCAAGTGTAGTTGACATAAAGGTTCCTCCCGCGGCCGAATCTAGCCAGTTCCGCGAGGTAAAGTTCAAGCCTGCATAAAAAGTTTGGATAACCATCTAAGTAGTCAAACCATGCGTAGGGAAATTCTCAACAAGAGATTTCATGCGTTCCCAAGCTTGGGCAACGTGTTCATTATCCAATTGTTTAAAATTCATAATAAAGCTCCTCAACTGGATAATATTAGCAGGGGGATAGTACTTCCCGATAAAAGCATCCTTGCACTTATCCCAAGAATCTATGCTATTCTTAGGCAAGGATTGAAACCAGATTTTAGCTTCATCCCTCAAGGAGAAAGGAAAAAGCTTAAGCTTAACAATATCACCATCTACTTCTTTGTACTTTTGCATATCACAAAGCTCAATAAAATTATTCAAATGCAAAGCAACATCATCTCTAGCACCAAAGAATTGATCTTTCATAACAAGGTTCAGCAAAGCAGGTTTAATCTCATAAGAAGGTGCTGAAGTAGCAGGTGTAGCAATATGAGTGCAGATAAAGTCACTGTTGTTGTGACTAGTGAAGTCACACAACTTGGTGTTCTCAGAGGAACCCATAGTAGCAGCAAGCAAGATAACTATTTTTTTGATTTTTGATAAAATACACTAAAGAAAAAACTGAAAGGTAAACTAACAAGACTAAAAAGAAAAGATAAAAGATAGTGTGCAACTCCCCTATCTTGAAGAGTGGAGTCCCCGACAACGGCGCCAGAAATTAGCTTGATACTCGAGATAGCTTCTCGTCCCTCGTTGGTTACCCCAAGTGGAAGGTGAGATGTAGCGTAGCGGAAAATTTCCCTTAGCGAAGATGCTAAGGTTGAGTCCAACGTCGACAAGTAGGTGGTGAAGTGAACAATGGCGCCGTTCACAAATGAAGGTTGCTTACTTCACCTGGACCTGCACACACATAGATAGCTTCGCTTCCCAACGAGGACAGAGGAGTTGTCAATTCCTCCGGCCTTGTTGTTTATGAAGGATAAAACGCACGGGATAATAATGATAGTGATAGCAACAGAAAAGTAAATACTGAAAGTAAATTGAAGGTGTAAACAGTATTGTAAATACGGACCGGGGTCCTATGATGTTCATTAGTGATGTCTCTCTCCCAAAAGACGATAAAACAGCTATGCGAGGTAAACAAATTACAGCTGGGCAATTGACAGGATTATGTGCGTAAACCAATGCTAATTATGCTATGCAGAAAGGAAGAGGCTCAAAAGCACGGGCGGTACGCAAGGACAAGTAGACCGAAATCCATCTGCATCTACCCACTAATCATGCACCTTGAGATATCTATCCAGAACATCTCGCTGGTATTAAGTTGCCAATCCCACCCAAAGTGTATACTCAAAGCAACAGACAACTGCATTAAAGAACTTTGCGTAAAGTAAACAATCCTTGCACCTGCAAGTAGAAGCACCGTTGTTTTCCCCCTTGTGGCAACAACACATCCCCTAGACTCATGTTTCTGTCACTCAAGCTAGTCATCGGGGGGCATGAACCCACAATCATGCATAACGCTCCCTCTTGGAGTCACTACCTACTACTTGGCCAAAGCAATAAACAACAACGAAGAACATGCAAGAATTACTCAAGAACATAAATATAAAAGAAGAGAATCAAATATATAACTCAATCACAATCTGAACATAATCTCATAATCCATCGGATCCCAGCAAACTCAGCATAGCAACAACAAAAAGATTATATATGTGACTCGATCATGTAGGGCAGCTCACGAGGTCTAATCCATGAAGAACAAAGATGGGAGGAGAACATCACATAGCTACTGATCATAGACCCATGGTCCAAGGTGGACTACTCACGGTTCATCCGGGAAGCGTCCATGGTGGTGGAGAAGCTGCCGGAGGTGGTTCCTCCCTCCGGCAGGGTGCCGGGAAGAGGTCTTCTGGTGCTCCCAATCTTTGAAGCACGACGGCGGCGGAACAGAGGAGAGATCGCGAAAAAGGGTTCCGTCCCTGAGGTTTTCTCGTCACGGGGAATAAATAGGCGAAAGGGGGCAGCCAGAGGTGGGCCAGGGGCTCCAGGCGCCCCCTGGCGCGGCCAGGGGTGGGGCCGCGCCCTCTGGCCGCCTGGGGCCCCCTGGCTCCCTTTGGCCCCTCTCGGGCTCTTCGTGAAGTTTCTGGTACGCTGATTTTTCCTATATTTTCCCGGAATTTTTCTGGTACTTTTAATAAGGGGGAAACCTGAAATAGAAACACAAAAGAAAACAGGAACTGGCACTGGGGTGCACTGAGTTAATAGGTGAGTCAAAATATGATCAAAGGTGTATGGAAGTTCATCAATATCATAGCAATATCACACAAAAGAAGCATGGAGCAAGCAGAAATTATAGATACGTTTTTGACGTATCAGGTGACAACTTGGGACACCAAAGGGGATGGACTATAGTTTGAGGATTCCTTGTATCCATTGATTGTTAATGCTTTGTTCCGGTGCTCTTTGAGAGGAGCACCTTAATCTCCATAAGTTCCTTTGGGACCCGTTCGTAGCGGGATGGTAGGACAAAAGATGTTGTGCAAGTTCTTATTCCAAGCACGTACAACTACCTGTGGGGTACATGCCTAATGTTTGATATATGCCTAGATGATCATTGCTTTTCTGTGTGCCTTGCCCCAAGTTAAATACATGATGTATCTCATCCATGCAGCACCCAACCATCCATCTCCCTAGCCTACAATGTTTTTAATTCTGCTGGTTACTAGTTGTTTGCTTTTGCTGTTTTACTTTTGCTGTTTCACCGCCACTATTTCCGTTGCCACCATCACTTCCATATCGCAGTTACTATTAATATCTTGTTGCAAGTAACTGTATCTCAGGTGTGGTGAATTGAAAACTGCACTGTCAAAGCTTGTGGGTATTCTTTGGCTCCCCTTGAGTCGAATCTATAAATTGGGTTATTCTTACCCGCGAAGACTATCTCGATCCCCTGCAGTTGTGGGTTATCAAGGCTGTTTTCTGGCGCCGTTGCCGGGGAGCATAGCTTTATTCACAAGTCTACCTGAAGTATTTACCTACTGCAATTTATCCGCTATGGGTAAGATAGAAGACCCCAAGGTTCTGATCTTACCATCCCGTACAAGAATAGGTACTGTTCTGAACACTAGTGCTACACTTGATTCACCTTCAGTTATGAGTAAGGTTGCTTCACCTCCACCACATGATGCTTCTACTGAATCCGTTACTATGTCCGATACTTTTGATGATGCTTCTACTACTCTTGATGATATTGGTTCACTTGGTTATTGATACGTCCAAAACGTATCTATAATTTCTGCTTGCTCCATGCTTCTTTTGTATGATATTGCTATGGTATTGATACACTTTCATACACTTTTGATCATATTTGGATTAACTTATTAACTCAGTGCACCCCAGTGCCAGTTCCTGTTTTCTGCTGTTTTTCTATTTTAGGTTTCCCCCATATTAAAAGTTCTCCAAAAATTCGGGAAAAATCCAATAAAAAATCAGCGCTTCGGAAGCTTCGGGAATCACCGAGGAGGGGCCAGAGGGGACCCACCAGGGCCCCAGGCGCCCTCCCGGCGTGCCCTAGGGTGGGGCCGCGCCAGGGGGCCGCCTGGACCCCTGATGGGCCCCTGGCTGACCCCCTTCGCCCATATATTCTCCGTGACGCGAAACCCCCGAAGACACAACCCCTTTTCGCGATCTCTCCTCTGTTCCGCCGCCACCGCGCTTCCAAGATCGGGAGCACCAGGAGACCTCTTCCCGGCATCCTGCCGGAGGGAGGAACCACCTCCGGGAGCTTCTCCACCATCATGGATGCTTCCCGGATGAACCGTGAGTAGTCCACCTTGGACCATGGGTTTATGATCAGTAGATATGTGATGTTCTCCTCCCCTCTTTGTTCTTCATGGTTTAGACCTCGTGAGTTGCCCTACATGATCGAGGCACATATGTAATCTTTTTGCTTTTGCTATGCTGAGTTTGCTGGGATCTGATGGATTATGAGACTATGTTCAGATTTTGTTTGAGCAATATATTTGATTCTCCTCTTTTATATATATGTTCTTGAGTAATTCTTGCATGTTCTCCGTTGCTTTTTATTGCTTTGGCCAAGTAGTAGGTAGTGACTCCAAGAGGGAGCGTTATGCATGATTGTGGGTTCATGCCCCCTGATGACTAGCTTGAGTGACAGAAACATGAGTCTAGGGGATGTGCGGTTGCCACAAGGGAGAAAACAACGGTGCTTGTACTTGCGAGTGCATGTATTGTTTACTTTACACAAAGTTCTTTAATGCAGTTGTCTGTTGTTTTGATTTTACACTTTGGGTGGGATTCACAAATTAATACCAGCGAGATGTTCTGGATAGATATCTCAAGGTGGATGATTAGTAGGTAGATGCAGAAGGATTTCGGTCTATTTGTCTTGGCATACCACCCATGCTTTTGAGCCTCTTCCTTTCTTTATAACATAGTTAGCATTGATTTGCGCACATAATCCTGTCAATTGCCCAGCTGTAATTTGTTTACCTCGCATGGCTATTTTATCGTCTTTTGGGAGAGAGACATCACTAGTGAACATCATGGGATCCCGGTCCATATTTCCAATACTGTTTACACCCACTATTTGTTTCCTACTTTATTTACTTTTCCGTTGCTATCACTATCATTATTATCTCGTGCGTTTTATCCTTTGTAAACAACAAGGATGGAGGGATTGACAACCTCTCTGAACTCGTTGGGAGCAAAGTTATTTGTTGTGTGTGGAGGTCCACGTCAACCGCCTAGCGCCGTTGTCACCTTCCTGTCGTTGCCAGAGTCCTACTGGAGACAAACCTTGGTATCTTCACCGAGGGAAATTTGCTGCTGTCTACATCTAAAACCTTCCACTTTGGTTAACCAGCGAGGGGCGAGAAGCCATTGCCGGGGACGCAAGCAAGCTATACCCGCCAACTCTCGTGCCATGAAATCAATTTCTGGCGCCGTTGCTGGGGACTCCGCACTTCAAGATAGGGGAGTTGCACACTATCTTTTATGTTTGCTTTTTAGTCTTGTTTGATTACCTTTCAGTTTTTGCTTTAGTATTATTTATCAAAAATCAAAAAAATAGTCACCTTGCTAGTAGTTGTCATTATGTCTGGTCCTTTAAACAAAGAGGTGGTGAAAGTCTGAAAGATGCCTGGTATAGAATTAATGATTCTCAAAAAAGAGCCACCAAGAAGCAATCCACTACTATCCTACTTAGAAACTTTTATGTTGGAATTACTTCTTGGAATAGGTTTATTCTAGATACTGCTATCAATGGGAATTTCCTAGAAGTCCCAGTTTGGGAAGCGCTTAGTATTATGGAAAATTTTGTTGGAAACCTCCCTGTCTCTAGCATTCAAGAGGACATTACCCTAGCTCACATTATGAAAAAACTGGAAAAGATAGAGCTAGAAATGCCAAGCATTAATAAGATAAGTGAGTTGGATCGTAAGATTCAAGGGAATTTGAATAGACTCGATAGCTCCATGCATAAAATTTTAAAAACCTTGGAGACCATCAAATCCCATGACTTGGATCCTTCTAGGATAGATAAGATTGAGGAAATCATTGACACTCTAGGAACTACTCTCTCCTCAATCAAAACAAAAAGATAGAAACTCCGGCAAAGAAGGTACCTAGGTTCTTTTACGTTCCAAAGGCTCCTCGTTTAAAAAATAACCCATCTATTGCCAAAGGGGTTGAAACTGTGAAGACCTTGGAAGAGATACCTCTCTTTAATAGAATAAATGAAACTCCAATTGATCTTCCGCCTTTTGCTTTTATCCCTAGAAGTATCTTTATTAGGCCTTTATTTGAAATACCTCTTAAGAGTGGTTGTACTATTGAGGATCTTTTTGATCTTGATGATGGTTCAATTGATACAACTTGATCTTTTTGCATTATGCTTAGCTAATGGCTTTAAAGAAGCGCTTTCGGGAGGCAACCCGCAACGAATTTAGGATTTCCTTTTTGTTTTTCTTCTGTTTTAGTGGTCTTGATGATTTTTACTACTGTAGCAACATCATTGTATCTTTACTTTTCAAGCTTTGTGCCAATTATAGCCTCATATGACAAGGGAAGTGAATGTTGTGACATGCTTTCCAGAAAACAGATTCTGTCCTCGTGACGGGAAAAATCATAGAAAAATCCCAGTTCATCTTTTGAGCTGAAAATTTTACACAGCGTGCTCTATACAATCACGGAAGTTTCGTATGTTCTGAGTTTTTTGATTTGAGTTGCAGAAGTATCCCTAAAAAATTCTTTACAACCTGCTGGTCTGTTTTTCACAGATTCTGTCATGTTTTGCCTTTTCTTCGTTTTGAAAACCTTAAGCTTGCTTTTTCTTTGAAAAAACTTCTTGTCAATCTTGAGAAACAGTATCTCTTCAAGAATATCCTTATTTCCAGTAGAGGAAAACTTATTTTATTAGGGGTACTAACCTCGCTAATCAGATTATGATGAGTTATGTATGAAGGGAGTTTTCAAGTGTGCGAGGGAAGATGATAAAAGAAGATTCAGGAGTGTCAAACGCTCAATCTTGGGGATGCCCCCGTGCAACCCAAGAAATATTCAAGGAGACTCAAGCGTCTAATCTTGGGGATGCCCCCGTGCATCCCCTTCTCCATCAACAATTATCCGTTCGTCTTTCGCTTCACTATATATTTTTCACTTCATGCGTTATGTGCTATGCTTGGAGCATCTTGCTCTTTATTTCCTTTTTAGTTTTCTTTAGCTTTGCTTGTTGTTCATAACAAGTTAGAACCCAGATTTCTTTGTCTGGGAGAGAAACACGCTCCACTTCATCCTAGAACACAACATAGGTTTTTTCATGCTCACCTTTGCTGTGTGTGTTCTTTATTTTTTCCATAGCTACTGTCATGTTTAGCTCTTAGTGTTCATGCTTATCTTTTTAAAGTGCTTTCATTTAGTTTGTTGCTGGAACTCTCTTGAGTTTTCATGTTTATCTTGTTTAGAGAGTTTGCCTGTTGCACTGAGTTTTGTGTCTTGACTTGGAGTAGGTAATTGAGGTTGCTCTTCAATTGCAGTAGTAACTTGCAATAGTTTTGAGGTATTGTCTTGAGTAATGTTTGGAATTTTGGTTTCAAGAGCTTTAGCCTATTAGTGATAGATGTCGTATTTTGGGAAATCCGTGTTTATTTTCAAAACTTACAAATTAGTTGAGAACTTTAGCTACTAGATGGATCTATACTCTTTGGAGGGATTGAATATTAGAGTACACTCACGTACCATGAGTCGAGGATGCGCAAGGATAACCAAACCCCCATACACTCCTTCTCAGGGTAATTGTCTCTTTGGGAACCTCCTATTAGATTGAGAGTTACCGATAATAAGTGCATGAGTTCCTCGGACTAATGTGAGTATTCGAAAGATGACACTTCCACCTTCCCATATTTTTCTAGCCTCTTCTGTGCCGTGCATTGCTTTGTTCTCACTCCGAGAGTTCGCGTCCACCTTCGCCGGTAAATCCAAATCCTTGGCACGATACGCTCTGTCATCATAAACCTCATTATATCCTTCCTCGAAACAGCCACCATACCTACCTATCAAGGCATTTCCATAGCCTTTCCGAGATACATTGCCATGCAACATCCACCTTCTCATGACTTGATCTTCATGTCATACATGATACTTGCTTGATCGGTGAGCCGCATGCTAGTTGGGACTTTCCCTAATCATTGCTACATGACGCGTTAGTATCATTGCATATCCTGCTACACTAGCAGAGGCATACATTTGCATACTTCATGATAGTTCATTTTCTTTATGTTGAGTACTTTTTTAAAGTGTGAAAGATCTTCTATACTTCTTGTAATATATAGAGTGTTGCCCCTAAAGTGAGGAAAAGATCCCAAAGAGGACAAAATCAAAAGATCCCAAAGAGGACAAATGAGAGAAATAGAAAGAGCCATTGAGGCCACCAAAAAAATACAAAAAAATAGAAAAAATAGAAAAAGAAATAAAAAGAGAGAAGGGGGCACACTACTATTCCTTTTGAGAGATCCACACTCGTACTACATCTTATATCTTGTACTCCATAGAAATTATCATTCATGCATATAACTATGTGGGGACCCTCACACTATAGAACTTGGCTTGTATATTCCAATGATGAGCCTCCTCAAATGAGCTCTAGGTCTTCTTGAGCAAGCAAGTTGGATGCACCCCCACTAGTTCCATTGGAGAGCCTACTTTAGCTCATATGTGCATCCGTTGCATGCCAATCCCTACTCCTCACATCATATCTATCATTTGGCTTTCTCTCGCCTATGATTGTCCTCATTGATGTGACCCTTTCACACCTTTTTGTCTTCCCCCTCCTTCATTTATTCTCTCTTTGCCATCCTAAGTGTCAACTTTCTTGCTAATGCTCATCCATTGCATCAGTGCTCAAAATATCGAAAAGGAGTGGATCATTTTGACTTGTACCTGGCTAGTGGTGTGGGGATGAGTCAAGATAAGATTCCAAAGAAGACAAAGTGTGAAACTTTAGTAGATTGAGTTCTCAACAAAAAAATACCTTTTTCTCTTGTAATCCCTATCCCCTTTCTTGCACGCAAACACCATTTGGAGACATTCGAGTCACGGACAGCGAGAGCTCTTGCACCTTTATGTTCTTATGTTGCTTGTTTCAATGCTAATATAGACTCTTGCCTATTATGAATTGAATTGGATTACATGCCTTGATTGCTTTACTTAAAAGTTCTTATATGGTTGGTAGCATGTCACCACAGAAATTATGTTTGTTATCATTTACCTACTCGAGGACGAGAAGGAATTAAGCTTGGGGATGTTGATATGTCCAAAACTTATCTATAATTTCTGCTTGCTCCATGCTTCTTTTGGGTGATATTTCTATGGTATTGATACACTTTCATACACTTTTGATCATATTTGGACTAACTTAATAACTCAGTGCACCCAGTTCCAGTTCCTGTTTTCCGCTGTTTTTCTATTTCAGGTTTCCCCCATATTAAAAGTGCTCCAAAAATTCGGAAAAAATCCAATAAAAAATCATCGCTTAGGAAGCTTCGGGAATCACCGAGGAGGGGCCAGAGGGGACCCACCAGGGCCCCAGGCGCCCTCCCGGCGCGCCCTAGGGTGGGGCCGCCCCAGGGGGCCATCTGGAACCCTGGTGCCCCCCTGGCTGCCCCCCTTCGCCCATATATTCTCAGTGACGCGAAACCCCCGAAGACAGAACCCTTTTTCGCGATATCTCCTCTGTTCCGCCGCCTCCACGCTTCCAAGATCGGGGGCACCAGGAGACCTCTTCTCGGCACCCTTCCGGAGGGAGGAACCACCTCCGGGAGCTTCTCAACCACCATGGATGCTTCCCGGATGAACCATGAGTAGTCCACCTTGGACCATGGGTCTATGATCATTAACTATGTGATGTTCTCCTCCCCTCTTTGTTCTTCATGGTTTAGACATTGTGAGCGGCTCTACATGATCGAGGCACATATGTAATCTTTCTGCTGTTGATATGCTGAGTTTTCTAGGATCTGATGGATCATGAGACTATGTTCAGATTGTGTTTGAGTAATATATTTGATTCTCCTCTTTTATATTTATGTTCTTGAGTAATTCTTGCATGTTCTCCGTTGCTGTTTATTGCGTTGGCCAAGTAGTACGTATTGACTCCAAGAGGGAGCGTTATGAATGATTGTGGGTTCATGCCCCCTGATGACTAGCTTGAGTGACAGAAACATGAGTCTAGGGGATGTGCTGATTCCACAAGGGAGAAAACAGCGGTGCTTGTACTTGCGGGTGCAAGTATTGTTTACTTTACGCAAAGTTCTTTAATGCAGTTGTCTGTTGCTTTGAGTTTACACTTTGGGTGGGATTCACAACTTAATACCAGCGAGATGTTCTGGATAGATATCTCAAGGTGGATGATTAGTAGGTAGATGCAGATGGATTTCGGTCTACTTATCTTGGCGTACCGCCCATGCTTTTGAGCCTCTTCATTTCTTTATAGCATAGTTAGCATCGGTTTGCGCACATAATCCTGTAAATTTCCCAGCTGTAATTTGTTTACCTCGCATGGCTATTTTATCGTCTTTTGGGAGAGAGACATCACTAGTGAACATCATGGGATCCCGGTCCATATTTCCAATACTGTTTACGCCCACTATTTATTTCCTGCTTTATTTACTTTTCCGTTGCTATCACTATCATTAATATCCTGTGCATTTTATCCTTTGTAAACAACAAGGCCGGAGGGATTGACATCCTCTCTGAACTCGTTGGGAGCAAAGTTATGTGTTGTGTGTGCAGGTCCACGTCAACTGCCTAGCGCCGTTGTCACCTTCCTGTCGTTGCCGGAGTCCTACTGGAGATAAACCTTGGTATCTTCACCGAGGGGAATTTGCTGCTGTCTACATCTCAAACCTTCCACTTTGGGTAACCAGCGAGGGGCGAGAAGCCATTTCCGGGGACGCAAGAAAGCTATACCCGCCAACTCTCTTGCCATCAGTTATGATCTTGAGAAACAAATCGTTGCTGCATCTAAAAAATCTGGAATTCAAATTCCTGTTACTCGCTACCCTATTGGTGGAACTTACGATTATCTCGATTTGAGTAAACTCAAGGAGAGACTCCTTGAGGATGATTATATTATGCTTGATGATGATTTATGCAGGGAGCTAACAGAGTTTGTCGACTCTGACCCTGGTGCTATTAAGAAGCTTCTCAAAAAACACTCCCTGAAGAACAAGACCGTTCCTGATCCTGAATTTTCTACATCTCCTATATGCATCAATGATCCTGATTATAATTTCTCTGTTGATCTTTCACTTATATCTATGGTTGAAGCTGACCCCTTTTATGGCAGAGAAAATGAGGATGCTATTGCACACCTGACCAAACTCACCGAGTTGGGTGGCCTGTTTACTACGGATGAAAAGATACAAAACTTTTATGTGACTAAGCTTCTTCCTTTCTCTTTGAAGGAAGGTGCTAAAGCATGGTATGATGCACTACCATGTGGTTCCATTAAGAGTCCTCAAGACTTAGCTCACTCTTTTCTTGATAAGTACTTTCCTGCTCATATGCAACATGCTGCTTTACAAAGAATTTATAACTTTAAACAGTTGCAGGATGAGCACCTCCCTAAAGCTTGGGGGAGGTATTGCAGTCTGATCCAGGCTAGACCGGGACATGGAGTCCCTAAGAATGAATGAATTGATATATTCTATGCTGGTCTAACTGATGAATCCACATCCTATTTGGACAGTTGTGCTGGTTGTGTTTTCAGGAAAAGAACACCGGACGATGCAGAAGAATTAATGGGCAAGATTACCAAGAACCACGAAGATTGGTTTGTCCCTAAACCACCTCCACCACCAAAAAAGAGGGGCATGCTCGTACTAAGCCCCGAAGATATGCAAGAAGAAAAGAAGTCTATTAAAGAGAAGGGTATTAAAATGAAGACGTGAAGAATCTACCCCCTATTGAGAAGTTGTGTGGGCCTACCACTCACCCTCCTATGGTAGAGGTACACTCTCTTTTAGATTTCAATGCAAGTGACATCCCTCATGGTAAGCCTCCTGATCAATGTTTATATGAGCTTGATAATTTTATTATGAAGAAAAATCACTTTAATGAGAGGATACATAGCCAGTTGCATGATAATTCCCTTGCTATCAAAAGTTTGTTTGATGTTCTAGGTAGAACAGTTAATGATGTTAAATGTCTTGTGAAGCATTTTCATATGGTTTAAACTCAGCTTGAACAAATTTCTAATGTGCAAAAAGATTTTCTTGCTAACAATGCCAAACAGGATATACAGGCCTTCGGGATTAAAACCCGAGGTGGAACTAGCACTCAAGATCCTCTCTATCCAGAGGGGCATCCGAAGAGGATCGAGCAAGATTCTCAAATGCAAGAAGAAGAAATTGTTAGTTCTCCGAATAAGAAGAAGAAGAAGTACAAAGAAGCTGACAATTCCAATGATCCAATTGCAAGTGAAGAGCTTGTTATTGATCCAAATAGTATATCTACCTCCGATGCTGAGACTGAAGACGGTGCTGAGCCTGAAAAGGATGGTGAAAAGAATGATCCACCCGAAGTTCGAGAAGAAGACGCACCCGACAAACGCAAGAAATACACTAGAGAAGACTTCATTGCAAGAAGACATGGGAAGGAAAGAGAACCATGGGTACAGAAACCCATGCCCTTTCCAGGTAACTCTCAAAACTAAAGAAGAAGAGCATTACAATAAGTTTTGTGAGTGGATGAAACCTCTTTTTCTTCAAATCCCTTTGACTGATGCTATTAAGTTACCTCCCTATTCGAGATACATGAAAGATATTGTTACTAATAAAAGAAAGTTCCTAATGAAGCAATATCTACTATGCTTGCTAACTACTCTTTTAGTGGAAAGATTCCTGAGAAGCTTGGTGATCCAGGTATACCCACCATTCCTTGCTCCATAAAGAATAATTATGTCAAGACTGCTTTATGTGATCTTGGAGCAGGAATGAGTGTTATGCCTTTCTATCTTTACAAGAGGATTTGTTTAGAGAAACTAATCCCTACAGATATCTCTCTTCAGATGGCTGACAAGTCAACAACCGTTCCCATTGGTATTTGTGAGGATGTTCCCGTTGAAGTTGCAAATTGTTTGATCCTTACTGATTTTGTTGTGCTTGACATGCCAGAGGATGGGAGCATGTCTATTATTATTGGTAGACCTTTTCTTAACACCGCAGGTGCTATTATTGATTGCAATAAAGGAAAGGTTACTTTTAACGTGAATGATAAAGAACACATGGTGTATTTTCTGAAGAAGACTGACAAAAGGCATGGCCTCAACTCTATAGAGAATATCGAGACCGTGAAGATTGGTGATTGGGATTGTCCTGTACATGTGCACCACAAATATTAAACCATTATGGTGGGGACAATATCATTTAAAGTGAAGGTATCATGAATGCTTCATAGTAAGTGAAACTTTTTGCTCTATGTATTGCTTGTTTAGTAGTAGGACTTGATCAACCATGCTATTAAATGAGTTTTATATAAGTAAAAAGTAGCGGTTGTTATGTTTGCATTTCTTTTAGCTTTATCTTTCTTGCTGGTCCAAAGTTTTATATTTTTGAAGCTTCACGTAGCTAACCACTATTTCAAGGTTTCAGAAAGTTTTGCAGTTTTTGAACCTCGAAATTTTTTCAACAGTGAAGTTGTCAGAAAAATTCCAAAATAAATAAATAAAAATTTCCATGCCGGGAGTGACCCAGAGGCACCTGGGGCTGACCAGGGGGGCACCAGTGGCCCAGGAGGTCAGCTGGTGCGGCCTTCCCCCTGGCCGCGCCCATAGGGCGCCTAGGGCCCACATGCCCCATCTCCAGGTGAGTCTTCTTCCTCTCTCTCTCTTTCTCTTCAAAAACATGAGTTCTACACTTCCCCTAGCGTTCTTGCCGTTCTTGGAGGTGATTTTCGATCTCTCTCTACAGCCTATCATGCGAGCTGTGATTTTGAGCAAATACTCCCTGGTATGTGACTCCTCCACCCCTCCAATTAGATATTTGATTGGTGGCTTCATTAGTGAGTATTTAGTAGCTCTTGGTGCTGTTCATATGAGCTTGCAAGCATGTGTAGAAATTTATTTTCCAAGTTTTGATGCAAGTTTATGACTTAGAGAAGTGAGTGGAGTAGTTTGCCCCAACTCATTTTTCTTAAATCCTTGTTTTTGTGAATTGCCAAAAATTTCAGAAATGAGTTTCTTAGGAAAAGAAAAAGGATGGCTTGGGAAGAAGAATCCCAAGCATACTGATAGATTAACTAGAGCAGCAGCTTCATCCTCAGCTGCTAGGGTGAGCTACAATGAAGATGTTGTGCCCCTGGAGTTGCTGGAAGATACAAGCCCAGCACGGGAAATGATGTTTCCGTGCAACGATTTTCTTGAATCGGCAGGTATTAAGGAGGAGTTTGATAACCTTTGTGCTATTGCAGGTTTGACACGGCTTGCAACATGCCGTGTTATTCAATACCGCTCACCTCCTGTTTTATTAACAGTTTTAGATATAACCATGATGCTGGTTTTATTGAGTTTAAAATTTACAATGATCTTTTGACCATGTCTTTGGAAAGATTTTGTGAAATTATAGGCGTGTCGAACGTTGGATGGACGACAAAGAGGAACACTCAGCCCACCGAGCTGAGAACGCTCTTCAACTCTCTTTGCAGCCAGGATACAAGGGATATCCGACGTTCAAAAATTTCTAGCATCTTGTTTCCCCAGCTCAAGTATTTAACATATTATATTGCAAGAGGGGTATTAGCTCGTGACAACACAAGCAACAGTTCTGCGTCGGGTATTGTTATCCTGGCAAATTCCCTCTCAGGGGAAACTACGTATAATGTGGGTGCCTTGATTGCTCGCCGACTTGCCCTTAATGGCAACAAGGGAGATCTCTTTGGTGGCGTTTATGCCACACTTATTCTTGAGTCTCTTGAGCGCGCCCCACACCCTGATGATGAGCCTTTTCCTTTTATAAGCTTTGACCTTGCTACTATGAGGAGGCATGAGTTTGTTACCAGGACTTCCGAGTTCGGTAACCTTATTTATATTCTGAGGTTTGGACTAATCGATATTCGAGAGATCCGTCTACCTGCTCCTTTTTGGTTTGATTCTACTCGCAGGAACGGATGGTCCTTCAATGTCATCCAGTTCGATGAGTTCGTGTCCCAACAGCAGTTCCATAACCCCATGGAGGGGGTTGTGCATGATGAGGAGGAGGAGCCCGTTACACAGTGGGGTGAAGGGCTTCTTCCGCTTGGAGCACGGAGCCTTCTTCGTGGGAGGATCCCAGGACTTCGGTCTATGCACCTGAAGCCTCGTACGACCCATGGACACACCAGTACTACCCTGGAGCTGGAGGCTCCTAGGGACCACAATAGCAGATACCAACTTTGTAACATCGCAAAATTCTCCGAATTTTGGAATGTTAATAAAATTAAATAGATAATGATTGTTTGCTTGATGTGTTTGATTTACTCTGGGATTTAAATTTTTTGGAGTTTATTGAATATTAAAAAGAGAGGGAATAAAAGGACTTTCCCTAATATTCATAATTGGTGTTTTTGGGAATTTATTATTTTAAATCAAAACCAACAAAACAAAATGAGAGAAGGTAATATGACTCCTTCAACATATTAAAAGGTTGGAAAATATTTTTAAATCATTATTGGAATTCGTTTGAATATTCAAAACATTTTTCAACACATGGCAGTTTGCTGGAGAGGATATAAAAGGATTATCCCCATTTTTAAATCGTTGGAAAATAGTTTAAAATATTTTGGGAGACTTTTTAATTTTACTTTGGAGTTATAAATATTTTCTAAAATTATTTTTGGAATTTATTTATGCTTTGGAAAAGTCTTTAAATCAATTTTTAGAGTTTTCGGTATTTTTAAAAATGGCAAAAAAGTATTTAAAAATATTTAAAAATAAGTTGCAAAGTTTTTATTCTATTTTAATATTTTGGTCAAGCCAAAAATTCAGTTTTATTATTTTAAAAATATTGGCGAAGACGGAATTTTAAAATAAATTTCCGTGTTTTTTTTAATATTGTTTTGGGCCTAATGGCCCGACTCTGTTTTTTTTTCCGCAGACCGATTTTGTATTTATCTCGGATTTGAAAAAAAAAGGATTAGGGGCTGGCTATAAATAGCCCCGATTAGGGCTAAATTATTTTCGGTTAGCGTTTTTAGGGTTAGCTCTAATCTAATTCGCGGGACCCGCCGCCGCCGACGTCATCGCCGGAATCTCGCTAGAGCATCGCCGAAATTTTGCCGGAGTGCGTTTTTTTTTGCGTTTTCGAGGTAATCTTCGCGAGCCGCCGCCGTGTGCCGCCGTCCCCGCCTCGCCGGAGCACCCCGCCGCCCCTAGCACCGTCGCGCCGCTGCCGGGCCGCCGCCTCGCCGGCAGGCCGGAGCCGCCGCCTCGCCGGCAGGCCGGAGCCGCCGCCGCCCACGGCCGCCACGGCCATGCGCCGCTGCCACGCGCCCCGCGCCCGGGCCAGGCCACCGCGCCCGCGCGCCAGGCCGCCGCTCCCTGGCCGCGCTCGTCCGCCGCTGCGCCGGCGCGACCCCGCGGCCCTGGTTGCCGGCCGGAGCCGAGCCCCGCTGCTCCATGGCCGCCCGCTGCGCCATGGCTCCATGGCCTCCTCTGTCCAGCGCGCGTGAGGAAGAAGCTGAGAAAAAAAAGTCAAGAAAACATTTCGAATTTTGTTTTCCAGATCTGGATCCAAACCGCCCGGGGACCCGATCGCGTTTTTCGTAATTGTTTTATTTATGTACGGGTCCTTTTTACAGTACAGCACCCCGGTACCCCCGTTTTTCACCCAATACCGTTTTCGCGACTACTTTTTAACCGTAACTCGGAATTGGGCGATTCCAGTTGCGTTGCGACCGTGTAGAAATTTTCTAGCCAGTAGACCTAGTGTTACAGAAGTTTGAAGTTTTTAAATTTGGATCCCAAGCTGATCCAAATTTGAACTTCCGGCAGCCGTAACTTTTTACCGGTGCGCCCGTTTGCGCCGTTTCTTTTTGCGTTGGATCACTCGTCCCATGTACCTTCTGTTTAAATCATGTGTACATGAAAATTCACAAGTTTATTGATCTGTTTAAATTCAAATTCAATTCAATGTTGGAATTGCTATGACCTGCGTTGTAGTATTCCGTTTCACGTGATTCTTTTTGCATATTGGATCATATGAGACATCTTATCGGCAATATTCACATATCATTCATATTTCTATGATCTTTACCTTGATTTCATAATGCCTTGATCATACTCTTGTATCGACAACTCTTTATCCGTTGACTCTCTCGAGTTCACGTTCCACCGATCACCTTCGAGCACATCCACACCTCTGCACTTCAAAGCTTTTGTTTTTGTTACTAAAACCTTTGTGTTTGTGTTATTGATATTTTGTTTGTCTCGTTGTGATGTGATTTCTTATTGGAGTTCTTTCATTGGCGATAGATTGCTCGGAGTGTGACGAATAGAGTTGACTGGAACGTGAGAGCGAAGATCGTCATCGAATGTATAAGGCAAGTGATACTTTGACCATACTCATACCTATATTTTCTATATGCATTATGTTAAGATTATCACCCTATTGCATGATAGGTAGTTTATTATTCTGTTTCTACAAAACCAGTTAGGATAGCCATATGTCTTGACTTGTCTACCGTAGATCAACCTAGCCGTGTTGTTACTTATTTGCTATGCTTTGTAGACGTGGTTGGGTTGTGAGTATTCATGGAGTGCATGCGAGCTATGTTAAATAAACTGTGTAGCAACTTTAATATAATAGAAATCACTTCTGGACGGGCGGGTTGCATCCCGGTAGTTGTGGCTCGGTTGAGGACAGTGCCGGGGTTAAATGCACCCAATGGTTGTTTTGGTGGTGAACCGGGTGCGTCATGGCGAGTACCCTCTGACGTAGTGGGCGCCGTCCAGGCTCAAAAAGATCAGACAGGAAATATTACTAGTAGCTTCCGTGTACATCCACTGGCTATATGGGCTCTGGCTTAGCACGAGTACGTTGTGGGGAACCTGGCCCTGGTAGCTAGCTGATGTAGATGTGTGTTAGGTGTACCGACTACCAAAGGGTGGAGGCAACCTCTTTAGAAAGTCTTTGTCTCAATCTTCGGGTTGAGTCCAGTGGGGAACGTGTACAACCTCTGCAGAGTGTATAAACTGATCATGATTAGCCGTGTCCACGGTTACGGACGAACTTTGAGCAACTAGTCAGTACTGTTGATGAATGATCTTGACAGATGAACACTTAATAATAATTTGGTTGGGACAAGAGTAGCATGGGTTGTTGTGTGTTTCAGGTAGATTTCAACTTAAAACCTTGACTAGTTTAGTTCAGGAGAAAATTGGCTTTCTGCAAAACAAAACCTTAAGCCTTTCCTTTGACTTACCTTGCATGTAGTTGTAGGTCCTTTATATAACTTTTCCGTGTCACTTGCCGTACAAATCAGATGTACTGACCCGTTGTCGGGCTGTAACCTTCGGTGTTGCAGGTTTTTCAGACGATCAGTAAGGTGCGTTTAGGGGTTGTGAGTCTACACTCAGCATGTTCGCATGTGGCTGTTGATGGACTCCATGTTATTTGCTTTTGCTTCCGCTATATTTATATTGAATAAGCTAGCCTTGAGCTATGCAACTTGTTATTTATTTAATCTGGATCATACGTTGTAATAATGATGCACTTGTACTTTGATATACATCTATAATACTGTGTGTGCCAGCGAGTTCGATCCAGGGACTGGCACTTGAGCACAGAGACTTCAATTCTGTGTGAATTGGGTCGTTACAGATGGTATCAGAGCAGTGTGTTGACTGTAGGTTCTTGACCCTAGAAAATGGATAGAAAAAGCCATAGGAACAAAAATATTTTTATCACTCTTTGGTTACTCACTCTCTCCACTAGTATTTCTCATCTATTATTCATCTTTTAAAACTTCTCATCTTGTTTTACTAAGAAGACCCCTTGAGTTGTTTATACCTTGGAAGACAAGACATTTGAGAAGAACATCATCACCCTCAGGGATCAATTGGAGTTCTGATTATCGGAACTAGAAGGAATAACCTACGGTGATCAATAAGTTTGACACTGCGAGAGGAACCTTTAAGATCAGCTTAGCTGAGAAGGATGAATCTTAGAATCAGACCACCACCTTTTATGTGAAGTTAGATGAACGAATTTCGCGTAGTATGATGAGATCGTATGTCTTGCACATATGACCTTACCCTATGAGTTGTTTGTGTGTTTTGACTGTTGTGACTGTATCGTTTGTTGTTATGTGTTACTGTCGAACGTAGGTGTTTTGCCGCTTTCTTGTTTGAGTGCATATGCTTGGTGTTACCTTAGTTTGTTTTTTTGTCGGTGTTATAGTTTTGCCCTAACCTTTGTCGTATGGGCTTAATAGATGGAGTATGAAGTAGGATTCGCCTTTTCTGGGGCGATGTCGAGACTGAAGGTGGAGCAGTGGATTCGTAGAATGGAGGAGCACATGAAGATAAACAAGGTTGGAAGTGAGGACATGGTCCCCTATGCTGTCAAGTACTTTGTAGAAGAGGCTGCTACTTGGTGGAGAATGCACCAAGCGATTGACGAATTACGAAGGAAAATTACTTGGAAGGAGTTCACTAAGATTTTTTTGGGATCCCGCCTTGTCACCCCGACGCAAAGGACGGTAACCCTTAAGAGGATCCGTGCCTGTACAATTTGCGGAGAAACAGGGCACTCCTATGAAGGACACCAAGATGGATGTCCCTATTGTGAAGAAATTCACTCGGGTGAAGAATGCCCCACTGCACAAGTAACATGTTTTACGTGTGAAGGAACTGATCATTACCCCGCTCAATGTCAATTTTTCATCGTGACACAACAAGTGGTTCAACATCAAAAGGAAGAAATGAAGAAAGCTATCCAAGAATTGAAGGAAGCACCCGTGAAGAAGAAAAAGAAGGACATTAGCCACATTCAGTGTTTCCGGTGCAGGAATATGGGACATTACGCCAACATGTGTCCAGAATTAAAGGGAGCACTCATGATAAAGAAGATAAAGGACCTTAGCCAAATTGAGTGCTATCGGTGCAGGAACCTAGGACACTACAACAATATGTGTCCAGAATTGAAGGGGAAGGAGAAGTTGTGAACGTGGAAGCAAGGATGCTGACTCGAAGGCTTATGTTTTGCAATTGGAGGATAGACGTCGTAGGTGTGCACTAAGTGCACGATGCTACCTTTTTATGCTAGTTGGAGATGTGTATCGATGCATGTTTGCTATGGATTAACTAGGTGTGTTATGTCTGATTGTTTTGTTTGGTTTTGCTTGTGGCCTTGACCCTGTTATGTCTTGTTTTGATTGATGTTGTGTGTGGCCCTTTGTGTTTATTCTATGCGAGTAGAATAAGTTTACGTTTCATTAGACCCCTCATCTATTTAGTATGCTTCAAGACTGAAGAAGACACGACAACAAGAAGAATAACTTGACGGATGACTCAACGATATGAAGATTGGTTCGACATTTCAAAACTGAAGCTACCGGCATTGAAGACTTGAAGACCTGGAAGATTCAAGTTTCTACCGTTAGATCGTTCTGTGAGCTGTCATTTCTTGTTTTCCTGACAGCTACACATCAAAACTTATATTTTCCAAAACTAGTGTGATGTTTGTATGGGTATGCATATCTCTCTACCTTCTGTTCCCTCTCACCTCAAACCCTACACGGAAGAAGCTACTACAATGGCTGCTAATGCCAAGACGAGGATAAAGATGGATGCAATTTAATGCCGAGTTCAAAGTTAACCTCTTGTGCCACGATCTTACGACAAGCAAGCCCAATCTTGCTGAAGGGAGAACTCTGGAGGAAGTTGTAGTCCACCAGTACACATTTTATAGCAGTTTGCGTAAACCTGAGAATGGTGAGGAAACGATAGATGTTTTGTTTGGCTTGCAGAACCATGGGTTGTCTGAACCCAGTTCATGAACAAGAGGAATTTCTGCAAACGCTTGTGAGGATGACCGAGTGTTAGATTGCGAGATTCACTAAACCATGTACAAGGTAATGATTGGGGTGCGGAATGGATTGATCACCATGACGACTACTCTTATTATTCGCACTTGCTATGCGGGATAGTAAATCTTGAGTGACTTACCAATGTTTGAGAGACGACGATGTTAAAAAGCTTAAACCATAGAATGGTACGATGTGTGACCCCTGTAGGAGATTACCGTTTGTGTTATACGGTGAGTATGGGCCAAGACCATTTGCCGCAAGTATTCCGTAGAAGTATTCCTGATGACCACCATGAGAAAATCGATAGTTGTTTAGTAGTGGCGTCTGAGCTGTCAGCCATGAAGTCTCAGTACTTGGAAGACCACTCTCTGGCTAAGGAATGGAAACCTCAAAAAGGGAATTCGTGAAACCTCGAAGACCGAAGGTGTAACCCGTACGAGGAATGTCATCGATGGATTAAGATACCGGAAGCCCACACTTGTGATGAAGAATTCGATGCCCCAACGGAGCATGAAGATTATGTGTGAGGAGCTCGCTGAGGGAGCAAGCTTTTGAAGACCAAGTCGCATTCCTTTTCAGGGTGGTAGCACCCTAGCTCATCGGAGGATCAACGGACTGTCATGAAGACCCGAACCCTAACCTTTCTTTCTAGCCTTCTCGAATCTCAAGGACGAGATTCCTTTTAAGGGTGGTAGTGTGTAACATCCCAAAATTCTCCGAATTTTGGAATGTTAATAAAATTAAATAGATAATGATTGTTTTCTTGATGTGTTTGATTTACTCTGGGATTTAAAACTTTTGGAGTTTATTGAATATTAAAAAGAGAGGGAATAAAAGGACTTTCCCTAATATTCATAATTGGTGTTTTTGGAATTTATTATTTTAAAACAAAACCAACAAAAAAAAATGAGAGAAGTTAATATGACTCCTTCAACATATGAAAAGGTTGGAAAATACTTTTAAATCATTATTGGAATTCGTTTGAACATTCAAAACTTTTTTCAACACATGGCAGTTCGCTGGAGAGGATATAAAAGGATTATCCCCATTTTTAAATCGTTGGAAAATAGTTTAAAATATTTTGGGAGACTTTTTAATTTTACTTTGGAGTTATAAATATTTTCTAAAATTATTTTTGGAATTTATTTATGCTTTGGAAAAGTCTTTAAATCAATTTTCAGAGTTTTCGGTATTTTTAAAAATGCCAGAAAAGTATTTAAAAATATTTAAAAATAAGTTGCAAAGTTTTTATTTTATTTTAATATTTTGGTCAAGCCAAAAATTCAGTTTTATTATTTTAAAAATATTGGCGAAGACGGAATTTTAAAATAAATTTCCGTGTTTTTTTAAATATTGTTTTGGGCCTAATGGGCCGGCTCTGTTTTTTTTTTCGCAGACCGATTTTGTATTTTCTATATGGATTATGTTAAGATTATCACCCTATTGCATGATAGGTAGTTTATTATTCCGTTGCTGCAAAACCAGTTAGGATAGCCATATGTATTGACTTGTCTACCGTAGATCAACCTAGCCGTGTTGTTACTTATTTGCTATGCTTTGTAGACGTGGTTGGGTTGTGAGTATTCAAGGAGTGCAGGCGAGCTATGTTAAATAAACTGTGTAGCAACTTTAATATAATAGAAATCACTTCTGGACGGGCGGGTTGCATCCCGGTAGTTGTGGCTCGGTTGAGGACAGTGCCGGGGTTAAATGCACCCAATGGTTGTTTTGGTGGTGAACCGGGTGCGTCATGGCGAGTACCCTCTGACGCAGTGGGCGCCGTCCAGGCTCAAAAAGATCAGACATGCAATATTACTAGTAGCTTCCGTGTACAGCCACTGGCTATATGGGCTCTGGCTTAGCACGAGTACGTTGTGGGGAACCTGGCCCTGGTAGCTAGCTGATGTAGATGTGTGTTAGGTGTACCGGCTACCAAAGGGTGGAGGCAAACTCTTGAGAAAGTCTTTGTCTCAATCTTCGGGTTGAGTCCAGTGGGGAACGTGTACAACCTCTGCAGAGTGTATAAACTGATCATGATTAGCCGTGTCCACGGTTACGGACGAACTTTGAGCAACTAGTCAGTACTGTTGATGAATGATCTTGACAGATGAACACTTAATAATAATTTGGTTGGGACAAGAGTAGCATGGGTTGCTGTGTGTTTCAAGTAGATTTGAACTTAAAACCTTGACTAGTTTAGTTCAGGAGAAAATTGGCTTTCTGCAAAACAAAACCTTAAGCCTTTCCTTTGACTTAACTTGCATGTAGTTGTAGGTCCTTTATATAAACTTTTCCATGTCACTTGCCGTACAAATCAGATGTACTGACCCGTTGTCGGGCTGTAACCTTCGGTGTTGCAGGTTTTTCAGACGATCAGCAAGGTGCGTTTAGGGGTTGCGAGTCTACACTCAGCATGTTCGCATGTGGCTGTTGATGGACTCCACGTTATTTGCTTTTTCTTCCGCTATATTTATATTGAATAAGCTAGCCTTGATCTATGCAACTTGTTATTTATTTACTCTGGATCATACGTTGTAATAATGATGCACTTGTACTTTGATATACATCTATAATACTGTGTGTGCCAGTGAGTTCGATCCAGGGACTGACACTTGAGCACAGAGACTTCAATTCTTTGTGAATTGGGTCGTTACAAACTTAGGCCAAAAGCCTAAGCTTGGGGGAGTACGTGTCCTTCTCCCTTTTTCCATTGTATTATCCGTTTTATGATTGTTCGTTTTGATCTTTTCGAAGTTTTTGCATGTTCTTCTTTGATTCTTTCTTTGCAAAAAACAACAAAAAGATTTTCTCTTTCTTTTTCTTTCGTCTAACCTTTGAAAAATCCAAAAAGAATTTTTTCTCTCTTTAGTTTGCTTTGTTGCAGAGTTCAGCTCGAGTCCGTGATGGCATTTGCACTTGATTATATTTTCCTACGTTCGATCGTGCAAGTGACAAGGAAGTAATGAAGAAGATCGACGGAAGGGATACAACAAGGAAAACCGGTATGAACTCTTTTTGTTTCTACTTTTGTACATATGCTTGTACATATGATTTAGAGACCAGATTGTAGCGACATAGTGCTATGTTTACAATGCTTTCCCAGTGGTTCATGCTTTCTGTGTGGCTAATCTCAAATAGCTAGGGTACATAATGTGTTGTTGAAATGATTTACATGCATTGCATTGTTCATGGTTTGGCATAGAAGTGGTATTTCCCTTTGGGGAATTCTTGGATTGACTTGGCACATGCTTACACATGTTTAAGACTAAAAAGTCTACTATGCCTTGATGATCTTTGAATTTCAGAATAGTTATATCACTTTCATGCCCAATTCAATGTTGCTTTGTCGCTCTGCGTGATTATGACCGTTATTGCTCTCTAGTTGGTCGCTTCCCAGTATTTTGCTAGCCTTCGCTCGCACTAAGCGGAATTCTGCTTGTGCATCCAAAATCCTTGAAACCGGTTATTCCATATGAGTCCACCATACCTTCCTATTTGGTATTTACTGGCCATCCTAACGAAGACTTTCTTGTACCATCTCGAAATTATTCAAATACACTCCTGTGTTGTGCCTCTGCTTTAGCTCATGAGGAAGTAGTAGGTAATTCATGATCTTCTTATGTTAGACATGTTTTATCCCGGGATTGCATGTCTAATCTGCAAACCCCTAATACAAGGAGGGACTGGCATAAGAAGTGATTGGGTTGTTTACTAGCATTCGTTGACGAATCATGCACCTCCCAAAAACATTTTATCTCTGTTTTCAAAACCAAGAGCTCTGGTACATGTTTAGTCTTTGCTTCCAGCCACGGGTTTTCAACCTTGCCATCAAAATCCACGGTTCGAGAGTCTCCACCTTATTTCTTCAGAGCACCAACTATGAGAGCATAATTGTCATTCTGAGTGTAATGTGCATTGTCCCAAAGTACTACATTGTCTTCTGCATGATTGTGGTATTACTTATTCTGAAGTTCTTAAGTTCTAGTCTCCTTTAAAACTCCGGAGGAGTTTCTACATTTATGTTTTGCTTCACTCATGGAGGCTAGCGAGATACCACTCTAATATGTTCAAGCTATGTGCATTGTAATATTGTCTTGATTTTCAGTAGCATATTATTTACTTTTAGTTGTTTGTGATTGATCACATGAAAGAAGGATTGCTTCGTGCATTGTCCTTATAGCATTGTTTCAATACCTTCTAGAATATTTTCATAGTACATTCTTATATACATCTAATGAAGCAAAAGAGTTTGTCAAAGTTTTCTTTGTCGCGTTCAGTTCGTTGAACTGAATTGCTTGAGGACAAGCAATATGCTAAGCTTGGGGGAGTTGATACGTCTCAAACGTATCTACTTTTCCAAACACTTTTGCTATTGTTTTGCCCTCATTCTTGCATGATTTGGACGAAACTAGCCCGGACTAACGAGGTTTTCAGCAGAGCTGTCTGTATGGTTTTATTGTGTGCAGGAAAATGGATTTTTAGGCGTCTCAAAAAATTCCAGGAAAAATCACAGAAAATCCACGCACCCGAAGGACTGATGGCTTCTCGCCCCTCGTTTGTTACCCCAAGTGGAAGGTTTGAGATGCAGTGCAGCAGCAAGTTTCCCTCGGTGAAGATACCAAGGTTATCGAACCAGTAGGACTCAGGAGATACAAGTAGGTGACAACGTCGCCAGAAATTTCTTCCTGACTAGGGTGTTGTCGTGGACCTGCACATAGCAACAAATAACTTTGCTCCCAACGAGTACAGAGGAGTTGTCAATTCCTCCGGCCTTGTCGTTTACCAAGGATCAACGCAAGCGATAAAAGGCGCAAAGGAAAGTAAAAGCTGAAAGTAAATTGAGGGTGTGAACAATAATGTGAAGATGGACCGGGGTCCCGTGATTTTCACTAGTGATGTCTCTCTCCCAAAATACGATAAAAGTGCTAGCGAGGTAAACAAATCACAGTTGGGCAATTGACAGGATTATGAAGGCACCGCAATGCTAACTATGCTGCAAAGAAAGGAAGGGCTTAAAAGCAATGGGCAGTACGCCAAGGTAAGTAGACAGAAATCCATCTCCATCTACTACGAATCATCCACCTTGAGATATTTATCCAGAACATCTCGCTGGTATTAAGTTGCGAATCCCACCCAAAGTGTAAACTCAAAGCAACAGACAACTGCATTAAAAGAATTTGCATAAAGTAAACAATCCTTGCACCCGCAGGTACAAGCACCGTTGTTTTATCCCTGGTGGCAACAACTCATCCCCTAGTCTCATGTTTCTGTCACTCAAGCTAGACATCAAGGGGCTGAACCCACAATCGAGCATAACGCTCTCTCTTGGAGTTGCAAATAAAATACTTGGCCAAAGCAAATACCGCAACGGAAAACATGCAAGAATTTACTCAGGAACAAAATATAAAAGAGAAGAACCAAATATATTACTCATCACAATCTGAACATAGTCTCATAATCCATCAGATCCAAACAAACTCAGCATAGCAACAACAGAAATTACATAGATGCCTCGATCATGTGAAGCAGCTCATGAGGACTCGAAAGTGGAAGCACAAAGAGGGGAGAGATTCATCACATAGCTACTGTTCACGGACCCATAGTCCAAGGGAAACTACTCACGGTACATACGGGAGGCGTCCATGGCTATGGAGCGTCTTCCGGAGGGGGTAGCTTCTCCCGGCAGGGTGCCGGAGCAGCTTCTCCAGGAAGCCCCGACCTTGAAACGGCGGCGGCGGCGGAACAGAGGCGAGATCGCGAAAGAGGGGTCCGTATTAGGGGTTTCCAGCCCGAGGGGTAAATATAGGCGAAGGGGGGCATCAAGGGGACCCACGAGGCAGTCAGGAGGGTGCCTGGCGCGGCCTAGGGTGGGGCCGCGCCACCTGCCCTCCTGGCTGCCTGGTGGTGGCCCCCTTCCCTCTCTTGGTGATTCCAGAAGCTTCTGTTGCGCTGATTTTTTATATATTTTTCCCAAAATTTTTGGAGCACTTTTAATGGCCGAGAAACCTGAAATACAAAAACAGCAGTAAACAGAAACTGGCAACTGGGTGCACTGAGTTAATAGGTTAGTCCAAATAGGTTCAAAAGTGTATGAAAGTTCAAGAAAAACATGGCAAAGTCACACAAAACATGCATGGAGCAAGCAGAAATTATAGATACGTTTGGGACGTATCAACATCCCCAAGCTTAATTCCTGCTCGTCCTCGAGTAGGTAAATGATAACAAGCATAATTTCTGTGGTGACATGCCACACAACCATAAAAGGACTTTTCAGTAAAGCAATCAAAGCATGCAATTCAATTCAAGTCTTAACAAGCAAGAGTCTATATTAGCATTGACACAAGCAACAAAAGAACAAAGGGTGCAAGAGCTCTCGCTGTCCGTGACTCGAATGTCTCCAAATGGTGTTTGCGTGCAAGAAAGGGGATAGGGAATACGAGATGAAAAAGTATTTTTGTTGAGAACTCAATCTACTAAAGTTTCACACTTGGTCTCCTTTGGATTCTTATCTGGACTCGTCCCTAGACCACTAGCCAGGTACAAGTCAAACTGATCCACTCCCTTTCGACATTTTGAGCACTCATGCAATGGATGAGCGTGAGCAAGAAAGTTGACACCTAAAAGGCGAAACAGAAATAAGGTGGAGAGGAAGACAAAAAGGTGTGAAAGGCTCACATCAATGAGGACAATCATAGGCGAGAGAAGGCCATATGATAGATATGATGTGAGGAGTAGGGATTGCCATACAACGGGTGCACATGTGAGCTAAAAGCTCTCCAAGGGAACTAGTGGGGGTGCATCTAACTTGCTTGCTCAAGAAGACCTAGAGCTCGTTTGAGGAGGCTCATCATTGGAATATACAAGCCAAGTTCTATAGTGTGAAGGTTCCCCACATAGCTATATGCATGATGATGATCTCTATGGAGGACAAGGGATAGAAGATGAAGTACTAGTGTGGATCTCTCAAAAGGAATAGTAGTATGCCCCCTTCTCTCTTTTTATTTTTCTTTTCTATTTTTTCTATTTTTATTTTATTTTTTGGTGGCCTCAATGGCTCTTTCTATTTAACTCTCATTTGTCCTCTTTGGGATCTTTTGATTTTGTCGTCTTTGGGATCTTTTCCTCACTTTAGGGGCAATACTCTATATTTTACAAGAATATAGGAGATCTTACACACTTTACAAAGGTACTCACATAAAGAAAATGTAACTATCATGATGCAAATGTATGCCTCTGCCAGGGTAGCAGAATATGCAATGATACTAGCGTGTCATGTAGTAATGATTAGGGCAAGGCCCAACTAGCATGCGGCTCATCGATCAAGCAAGTAGCATGTATGACATGAAGATCAAGTCATGAGAAGGTGGATGTTGCATGGCAATGTATCTTAGAAAGGCTATGGAAATGCCTTGTAGGTAGGTATGGTGGCTGTTTTGAGGAAAGATATAAGGAGGTTTATGATGACAGAGCGTATCATGCCAAGGGGTTGGATGTACCGACGAAGGTGGACGCTATCTCTCGGAGTGAGAAGAGAGCAATGCACGGCGCAGGAGAGGCTAGAAAAAGTATAGGTGGGTGGAAGTGTCAACTTTCGAATACTCACATTAGTCCGAAGAACTCATGCACTTATTATCGATAACTCTCAATCTAATCAGGAGGTTCACAAAGATACATGTACCCTGAGGAGGAGTGTATGGGGGTTTGGTTATCCTTGCGCATCCTCGACTCATGGTACGTGAGTGTACTCTAATATTCGAACCCTCCAGAGGTTAGTGATCCATCTAGTAGCTCGAGTTCTCAACAGGGGTTTTTTGGTTTTCGAAAAACACACGGATCGCCCAAAATACGACATCTATCACTAATAGGCAAGAGCTCTTGACACCATAAGTTCAAACAATACTCTAGTCAATACCTCAAAACTATTGCAAGTTACTACTACAAAGAGAATAGCAACTTTTAACTACCTACTTTCAGTCAAGACACAGAACTCAGTGCAACAAGGAAATTCAATAACAAGATCAAACATGCGACCTATATAAAGTACAACCTAAGACAAAAGAAAAGCTCTAGAAAAACTAAAGCACTACAACTAAACAGAACAACAGCTAAGAAAAGAAAAAGAACAGCTCACAGCTAAAAGAATAAGCATGCAAATCCTATGAGGAGTTCTAGTTCAAGCGGAGCGTGAATCTCTCCCACACAAAAGAGTAAGTAAGCTGGGATCTAACTTGTTACTACAGAAAACAAAGCAATAGAAAACAAAAAACAAAACCTAAGAGCGAGACGCTCCAAGAATAGCACATAACGCATGAAGTGATAAAAATATAGTGCAACGAGAGACGAACTGATAATTGTTGATGAAGAAGGGGATGCACGGGGGAATCCCCAAGCTTAGACGCTTGAGTCTCCTTGAATATTTATTGGGGGTGCACATGGGCATCCCCAAGCTTGAGCGTTTGACACTCCTGAATCTCCTTTCATCATCTTCCATCGCGCACTTGAAAACTCCCTTCATACATAACTCATTGTAGGCTGATTAGAGAGGTTAGTACCCTATTAAAATAATTTTCCTCTACTGCAAATAAAGATAAACTTGAAGATCTACTATTTCCCAAGATTTCAAAAAAGTTTTTTTTGCAAAGAAAAAGCAAGCTTAAGGTTTGCAAAAGTAAAGAGAGACAAAACGTGGCAGAATCTGCGAAAAACAGAACATAAGATAGAAACGAATTTTTAGGGGTACTTCTGCAACTCAAATAAAAAAACTCAGAACATACAAAAGTTTCGTAATTTTATAGAGCACGCTGTGTAGAAGATTCAACCCAAAAAGATGAATTGGGATTTTTCTGTGATTTTTCTGGTCACGGGGACAGAATCTGTTTTCTGGACAGCATGTCACAACTTTTACTTCCCTTGCCGTATGAGGCTAAACTTGGCACAAAGCTTGAAAATTAAAGATACAATGATGTTGCTACAGTAGTAACAATCATCAAGACCACTAAGAACAGAAAAAAGGAAAAAGAAAAACCTAAATTCGTTGCGGGCTGCCTCCCGAAAGCGCTTCTTTAGAGCCATTAGCTAGGCTTAAAGCAGAAGAGAGAAAGGGGCAACACTACTATCCTTTTGAGAGATCCACACTAGTACTCCATTTATATCCTTGTACTCCATAGAGATGATCTTTATACATATAGTTTGGAGAGCTTCTTATCTCGTATGTGCATCCGTTGCATGGCAATGCCTACTCCTCACATCATGTCTATCATTTGGCATCTCTTGCCTATGATTGTCCTCATTGATGTGAGCCTTTCTCATCCTTTTTGTCTTCATCCTCCACCATATTTCTCTGTTTGCCATCCTAAGTGTCGACTTACGTGCTTACGCTCATCCATTGCATGAGTGCTCAAAATATCGGAAAGGAGTGGATCAAATTGACTTGTACCTGGCTAGTGGTCTGGGGACGAGTCAAGATAAGATTCCAAAGAAGACCAAGTGTGAAACTTTAGTAGATTGAGTTCTCAACAAAATACTTTTTCTCGTATTCCCTATCCCCCTTCTTGCACGCAAACACCATTTGGAGACATTCGAGTCACGGACAGCGAGAGCTCTTGCACCTTTTGTTCTTTTGTTACTTGTTTCAATGCTAATATAGACTCTTGCATGTTATGACTTGATTTGAATGTCTAATCTTGATTGCTTTACTTTTCAAAGTTCTTTTATGGTTGCTAGCATGTTACCACAGAAATTATGCTTGTTATCATTTACCTACTCGAGGACGAGCATGAATTAAGCTTGGGGATGTTGATACGTCCAAAACGTTTCTATAATTTCTGCTTGCTCCATGCATGTTTTGTGTGATATTGCTATGATCTAGATACACTTTCCTACACTTTTGATCATATTTGGACTAACCTATTAACTCAGTGCACCCGAGTGCCAGTTCCTGTTTTCTGCTATTTTTCTATTTCAGTTTTCCCCCATATAAAAAGAGCCAGAAAAATTCGGGAAAATTCAGATAAAAAATCAGCGTGACAGAAGCTTCGAGAAGAGCCCGGGAGGGGCCAGATGGCAGCCAGGGGGGGCCCAGGCGGCCACCCGGCGCGGCCCCACCCGTGTCCGCGCCAGGGGGGGCGCCTGGGGCCCCTGGCCCACCTCTGGCTGCCCCCCTTTGCCTATTTATCCCCCGTCACGGGAAAACTCCAGAAGCAGAACCCTATTCCGCGAACTCGCCTCTGTTCCGCCGCCGCCGCGCTTCCAAGACCGGGAGCACCAGAAGACCTCCTCCCGGCACCCTGCCGAAGGGAGGATTGACCTCCGGGAGTCTCCTCCTCTCTACCATGGATGCTCCCCGGATGTCTTGTGAGTAGTTTTCTTTGGACCATGGGTCCGTGATCAGTAGCTATGTGATGTTATCCTCCCCTCTTTGATCTTCATTGTTTAGACTTTGTGAGCTGCCCTACATGATCGAGGCACCTTTGTAATATTTCTGCAATTGCTATGTTGAGTTTGATCGGATCTGATGGATTATGAGATTATGTTTAGATTGTGATAGAGTAATATATTTGGTTTCTATCTTTTATATTGTTGTTCCTAAGTAATTCTTGCATGTTCTCTGTTGCTGTTTATTGCTTTCGTATGTTCGGATGTAATTCTCAAGCTTAATTCCTGCTCGTCCTCGAGTAGGGAAATGATAACAAGCATAATTTCTGTGGTGACATGCCACAAAACCATATAAGGACTTTTAAGTAAAGCAATCAAAGCATGCAATTCAATTCAAGTCTTAACAAGCAAGAGACTATATTAGCATTGGCACAAGCAACAATAGAACAAAGGGTGCAAGAGCTCTCGCTGTCCGTGACTCGAATGTCTCCAAATGGTGTTTGCGTGCAAGAAAGGGGGTAGGGAATACGAGATAAAAAATAGTTGTTGTGAACTACTATCTACTAAAGTTTCACACATAGTCTCCTTTGGATTCTTATCTGGACTCGTCCCCAGACCAATAATGGCACGAGAGTTGGCGGGTATAGCTTTCTTGCGTCCCCGACAATGGCTTCTCGCCCCTCGCTGGTTACCCAAAGTGGAAGGTTTAAGATGTGGACATCAGCAAATTTCCCTCGGTGAAGATACCAAGGTTAGTCTCAAGTAGGACTCCGGCAACGACAAGAAGGTGACAACGACGCTAGGTGGTTGACGTGGACCTGCACACACAATTGATAACTTTGCTCCCAATGAGTTCAGAGAGGTTGTCAATCCCTCCGGCCTTGTTGTTTACAAAGGATAAAACGCACGGGATAATAATGATAGTGATAGCAATGGAAAAGTAAATAAAGCAGGAAATAAATAGTGGGTTTAACAGTATTGGAAATATGGACCGGGATCCCATGATGTTCACTAGTGATGTATTTGTCCCAAAAGACGATAAAATAGACATGCGAGGTAAACAAATTACAACTGGGCAATTGACAGGATTATGTGCGCAAACCAATGCTAACTATGCTATAGAGAAAGGAAGAGTCTCAAAATCATGGGCGGTACGCCAAGACAAGTAGACCGAAATTCATCTGCATCTACCTACTAATCATCCACCTTGAGATATCTATCCAGAACATCTCGCTGGTATTAAGTTGCGAATCCCACCCAAAGTGTAAACTCAAAGCAACAGACAACTGCATTAAAGAACTTTGCGTAAAGTAAACAATCCTTGCACCCGCAAGTACAAGCACCGTTGTTTTCTCCCTTGTGGCAACATCACATCCCCTAGACTCATGTTTCTGTCACTCAAGCTAGTCATCAGGGGGTCATGAACCCACAATCATGCATAACACTCCCTCTTGGACTCACTACCTACTACTTGTCCAAAGCAATAAACAGCAACGGAGAATATGCAAGAATTACTCAATAACATAAATATAACACAATCCGAACATAGTCTCATAATCCATCAGATCCCAGCAAACTCATCATAGCAACAGCAGTAAGATTACATATGTGCCTCGATCATGTAGGGCAGCTCACGAGGTCTAAACCATGAAGAACAAAGAGGGGAGGAGAACATCACATAACTACTGATCATAGACCCTTGGTCCAAGGTGGACTACTCACGGTTCATCCGGGAAGCATCGATGGTGGTGGCGTAGCTCCCGGAGGTGGTTCCTCCCTCCATCAAGGTGCCGGGAAGAGGTCTCCTGGTGCTCCCGATCTTGGAAGCGCGGCGGCGGCGGAACAGAGGAGAGATCACGAAAAGGGTTCTGTCTTCGGGGGTTTCGCGTCACGGAGAATATATGGGCGAAGGGGGGCAGCCAAGGGGCCACCAGGGGTCCAAGCGTCCCCCTGGCGCGGCCCCACCCTCCTTGGTGATTCCCGAAGCTCCCGAAGCACTGATTTTTTATTGGATTTTTCCCGATTTTTTCGAGCACTTTTAATATGGGGGAAACCTGAAATAGAAAAATAGCAGAAAACAGGAACTGGCACTGGGGTGCACTGAGTTAATAAATTAGTCCAAATATGATCAAAAGTGTATGAAAGTGTATCAATACCATAGCAATATCACACAAAAGAAACATGGAGCAAGCAGAAATTAGTGATACGTTTTGGACGTATCAACATCCCCAAGCTTAATTCCTGCTCGTCCTCGAGTAGGTAAATGATAACAAACATAATTTCTGTGGTGACATGCTACCAACCATATGAGAACTTTACATAAAGCAATCAAGGCATGTAATCCAATTCAAGTCATAACAGGCAAGAGTCTATATTAGCATTGAAACAAGCAACATAAGAACATAAAGGTGCAAGAGCTATCGCTGTCTGTGACTCGAATGTCTCCAAATGTTGTTTGCGTGCAAGAAAGGGGATAGAGATTACGAGAGAATAAGGTATTTTTGTGTTGAGAACTCAATCTACTAAAGTTTCACACTTGGTCTTCGTTGGAATCTTATCTTGACTCATCCCCAGACCACTAGCCAGGTACAAGTCAAAATGATCCACTCCTTTTCGATATTTTGAGCACTCATGCAATGGATCAGCGTAAGCAAGAAAGTTGACACTTAGGATGGAAAAGAGAGAAAAATGATGAGGAGGAAGACAAAAAGGTGTGAAAGGCTCACATCAATGAGGACAATCATAGGCGAGAGAAAGCCAAATGATAGATATGATGTGAGGAGTAGGTATTGCCATGCAACATATGCACATATGAGCTAAGGTAAGCTCTCCAATGGAACTAGTGGGGGTGCATCCAACTTGCTTGGTCAAGAAGACCTAGAGCTCATTTGAGGAGGCTCATCATTGGAATATACAAGACAAGTTCTATAGTGTGAGGGTCCCTACATAGCTATATGCATGAATGATACTCTCTATGGAGTACAAGATATAAGATGGAGTACGAGTGTGGATCTCTCAAAAGGAATAGTAGTGTGCCCCTTCTCTCTTTCATTCCTTTTTCTCTTTTTTCTATTTTTTGTATTTTTTTGGTGGCCTCAATGGCTCTTTCTATTTCTCTCATTTGTCCTCTTTGGGATATTTTGATTTTGTCCTCTTTGGGATCTTTTCCTCACTTTAGGGGCAACACTCTATATATTACAAGAAGTATAGAAGATCTTTCACACCTTACAAAAGTACTCAACATAAAGAAAATGAACTATCATGAAGTATGCAAATGTATGCTTGTGCCAGTGTAGCAGGATATGCAATGATACTAGCACATCATATAGCAATGATTAGGGCAAGGCCTAACTAGCATGCGGCTCATCGATCAAGCAAGTAGCATGTATGGCATGAAGATCAAGTCATGAGAAGGTGGATGTTGCATGGCAATGTATCTCGGAAAGGCTATGGAAATGCCTTGATAGGTAGGTATGGTGGATGTTTTGAGGAAAGATATAATGAGGTTTATGATGACAGAGCGTATCGTGTCAAGGATTTGGATCTACAGGCAAAGGTGGACGCCAACTCTCGGAGTGGGAAGAAATCAATGCACGACAAATGAGAGGCTAGAAAAATATGGGAAGGTGGAAGTGTCAACTTTCGAATACTCACATTAGTCCGAGGAACTCATGCACTTATTATCGGTAACTCTCAATCTAATAGGAGGTTCTCAAAGAGACAAGTACCCCGAGGAGGAGTGTATGGGAGTTTGGTTATCCTTGCGCATCCTCGACTCATGGTACGTGAGTGTACTCTAATATTCGATCCCTCCAAAGAGTAGTGATCCATCTAGTAGCTAAAGTTCTCACCTAATTTGTATGTTTTGAAAATAAACACGGATTTCCCAAAATACGACATCTATCACTAATAGGATAAACCTCTTGACACCAAAAGTCCAAACATTCCTCAAGACAATACCTCAAAACTATTGCAAGTTACTACTACAATTGAATAACAACCTCAATTACCTACTCCAAGTCAAGACACAAAACTCAGTGCAACAGGCAAACTCTCTAAACAGATAAACATGAAAACTCAATAGATTTCCAGCAACAAACTAAACGAAAGATTTTTTAAAAGATAAGCATGAAAACTAAGAGTTAAACATGACAGTAGCTACGGAAAAGATAAAGAACACACACAGCAAAGATAAGCATGTAAAATCCTATGTTGTGTTCTAGGATGAAGTGGAGCGTGTTTCTCTCCCACACAAAGAAATCTGGGTTCTAACTTGTTATAAACAGCAAGCGAAGCCAAAGAAAACTAAAAAGGAAATAAAGAGCAAGACGCTGCAAGCATAGCACATAATGCATGAAGTGATAAAAATATAGTGAAACGAAAGACGAACTGATAATTTTTGATGGAGAAGGGGATGCACGGGGGCATCCCCAAGCTTAGATGCTTGAGTCTCCTTGAATATTTCTTGGGGGTGCACGGGGGCATCCCCAAGCTTGAGCGTTTGACACTACTGAATCTTCTTTTATCATCTTCCCTCGCACACTTGAAAACTCCGTTCATACATAACTCATCATAATCTGATTAGCGAGGTTAGTACCCATAATAAAATAATTTTCCTGTACTGGAAATAAGGATATTCTTGAAGAGCTAATGTTTCTCAAGATTTCCAAAAAGTTTTTGCAAAGAAAAAGCAAGCTTACGGTTTGAAAAACGAAGAAAAGGCAAAACAGGACAGAATTTGTGAAAAACAGAACAACAGGTAGTAAATAATTTTTTAGGGATACTTCTGCAACTCAAATAAAAAACTCAGAACATACAAATGTTCCGTGATTGTATAGAGCACGCTGTGTAAAAAGTTCAGCTCAAAAAGATGAACTGGGATTTTTCTATGCTTTTTCCCGTCACGAGGACATAATCTGTTTTCTGGACAGCATGTCACAACTTTCACTTCCCTTGTCATATGAGGCTATAATTGGCACAAAGCTTGAAAAGTAAAGATACAATGATGTTGCTACAGTAGTAACAATCATCAAGACCACTAAAAACAGAAGAAAAACAAAAAGGAAAACCTAAAATCGTTGCGGGCTGCCTCCCGAAAGCATTTCTTTAAAGCCATTAGCTAGGCATAATGCAAAAAGATCAAGTTCTATCAATTGACCCATCAACAAGATCAAAAAGCTCCTCAATAGTACAACCACTCTTAAGAGGTCTTTCAAAAAGAGGCCTAATAAAGATACTTCTAGGGATAAAAGCAAAAGGCGGAAGATCAATTGGAGTTTCATTTATTCTATTAAAGAGAAGTATCTCTTCCAAGGTCTTCACAGTTTCAACCCCTTTGGCAATAGATGGGTTATTTTTGAAACGAGGAGCCTTTTGGAACGTAAACGAACCTAGGTACCTTCTTTGCCGGAGTTTCTACATTGTCTGTTTTGATTGAGGAGAGAGTAGTTCCAAGAATGTCAATGATTTCCTCAATCTTATCTATCCTAGAAGGATCCATGTCATGGGATTTGATGGTCTCCAAGGTTTTGAAAATTTTATGCATGGAGCTATTGAGTCTATTCAAATTCCGTTGAATCTTACGATCCAACTCACTTATCTTATTAATGCTTGGCATCTCTAGATCTATCTTTTCAAGATTTTCATAATGTGAGCTAGGGTAATGTCCTCTTGAATGCTAGCTACAGGGAGGTTTCCAACAAGATTTTCCATAATACTAAGCGCTTCCCAAACTGGGACTTCTAGGAAATTCCCATGGATAGCAGTATCTAGAATAAACCTATTCCAAGAAGTAATTCTAACATAAAAGTTTCTAAGAAGGATAGTAGTGGATTGCTTCTTGGTGGCTCTTTTTTGAGAATCATTAATTCAATACCAGGCATCTTTCAGACTTTCACCACCTCTTTGTTTAAAGGTGAGCACTTCTGCTTCACCGAAGGCTAAAGGACGAGACATAATGACAACTACTATCAAGGTGACAATATTTTTATATTTTTGATAAAGGACACTAACGCAAAAACTGAAAGGTAAACAAACAAGACTAAAAAGAAAAGATAAAAGATAGTGTGCAACTCCCCTATCTTGAAGTGCGGAGTCCCCGGCAACGGCGCCAGAAATTGCTTTGATGGCACGAGATTTGGCGGGTATAGCTTACTTGTGTCCCCGGCAATGGCTTCTCGCCCCTCGCTGGTTACCCAAAGTGGAAGGTTTGAGATGTAGACATCAGCAAATTTCCCTCGGTGAAGATACCAAGGTTTGTCTCCAGTAGGACTCCGGCAACGACAGGAAGGTGACAACGGCGCTAGGCGGTTGACGTGGACCTGCACACCCAACAGATAACTTTGCTCCCAACGAGTTCAGAGAGGTTGTCAATCCCTCCGGCCTTGTTGTTTACAAAGGATAAAACGCATGGGATAATAATGTTAGTGATAGCAATGGCAAAGTAAATAAAGTAGGAAATAAATAGTGGGTGTAAACAGTATTGGAAATATGGACCGGGATCCCATGATGTTCACTAGTGATGTCTCTATCCCAAAAGACGATAAAATAGCCATGCGAGGTAAACAAATTACAGCTGGGAAATTGATAGGATTATGTGCGCAAACCAATGCTAACTATGCTATAAAGAAAGTAAGAGGCTCAAAAGCATGGGCGGTACGCCAAGACAAGTAGACCGAAATCCATCTGCATCTACCTACTAATCATCCACCTTGAGATATCTATCCAGAACATATCGATGGTATTAAGTTGCGAATCCCACCCAAAGTGTAAACTCAAAGCAACAGACAACTGCATTAAAGAACTTTGCGTAAAGTAAACAATCCTTGCACCCGCAAGTACAAGCACCGTTGTTTTCTCCCTTGTGGCAACAACACATCCCCTAGACTCATGTTTCTGTCACTCAAGCTAGTCATCACGGGGGGCATGAACCCACAATCATGCATAACGCTCCCTCTTGGAGTCACTACCTACTACTTGGCCAAAGCAATAAACAACAACGGAGAACATGCAAGAATTACTCAAGAATATAAATACAAAAGAGGAGAATCAAATATATTACTGAAACAGAATCTGAACATAGTCTCATAATCCATCAGATCCCAGAAAACTCAGCATTGCAACAGCAGAAAGATTACATATGTGCCTCGATCATGTAGGGCAGCTCACGAGGTCTAAACCATGAAGAACAAAGAAGGGAGGAGAACATCACATAGCTACTGATCATAGACCCATGGTCCAAGGTGGACTACTCACGGTTCATCCGGGAAGCATCCATGGTGGTGGAGAAGCTCCTGGAGGTGGTTCCTCCCTCCGGCAGGGTGCCGGGAAGAGGTCTCCTGGTGCTCCCGATCTTGGAAGCGCGGCGGCGAAACAGAGAAGAGATCGCGAAAAAGGGTTATGTCTTCGGGGGTTTCACATCAAGGAGAATATATGGGCGAAGGGGGGCAGCCAAGGGGGGCACCAGGGGTCCAGGCGCCCCCCTGGCGTGGCCCCACCCTAGGGCGCGCCGGGAGGGCGCCTGGGGCCCTGGTGGGTCCCCTCTGGCCCCTCCTTGGTGATTCCCGAAGCTTCCGAAGCGCTGATTTTTTATTGGATTTTCTCAAATTTTTGGAGCACTTTTAATATGGGGGAAACCTGAAATAGAAAAACAGCAGAAAACAGGAACTGGCACTGGGGTGCACTGGGTTAATAAGTAAGTCCAAATATGATAAAAAGTGTATGAAAGTATATCAATACTATAGAAATATCACACAAAAGAAGCATGGAGCAAGCAGAAATTATAGATACGTTTTGGACATATCAACCACTAGTCAGGGACAAGTCAAACTGTTCCACTCCCTTTCGATATTTTGAGCAGTCATGCAATGGATGAGCTTGAGCAAGAAAGTTGACACCTAAAAGGCGAAACAGAAAGAAGGTGGAGGATGAAGACAAAAAGGTGTGAAAGGCTCACATCAATGAGGACAATCATAGGCGAGAGAATGCCATATGATAGATATGATGTGAGGAGTAGGGATTGCCATGTAACGAATGCACATGTGAGCTAAAACATCTCCAAGGGAACTAGTGGGGGTGCATCTAACTTTCTTGCTCATGAAGACCTAGAGCTCTTTTGAGGAGGCTCATCATTGGAATATACAAGCCAAGTTCTATAGTGTGAAGGGTCCCCACATAGCTATATGCATGTACGACGATCTCTATAGAGTACAAGGGATAGAGGATGAAGTACTAGTGTGGATCTCTCAAAAGGAATATTAGTGTGCCCCGTTCTCTCTTTTTATTTTTATTTTTCACTTTTTTCTATTTTTTTGTATTTTTTTGGTGGCCTCAATGGCTCTTTCTATTTCTCTCATTTGTCCTCTTTGGGATCTTTTGATTTTGTCCTCATTAGGATCTTTTCCTCACTTTAGGGGAAAGACTATATTTTACAAGAATATATGATATCTTTCACACTTTACAAAGGTACTCACATAAATAAAATGTAACTATCATGATGCAAATGTATGCCTCTGCCAGGGTAGCAGGATATGCAATGATACTAGCGCGTCATGTAGAAATGATTAGGGCAAGGCCCAACTAGCATGCGGCTCATTGATCAAGAAAGTAGCATGTATGACATGAAGATCAACTCATGAGAAGGTGGATGTTGCATGGCAATGTATCTCGGAAAGGCTATGGAAATTCCTTGATAGGTAGGTATGGTGGCTGTTTTGAGGAAAGATATAAAGAGGCTTATGATGTCAGAGCATATCATGCCAAGGGTTTGGATATACCGGTGAAGTATGCGCCAAGTCTCGAGATGAGAAAGGGCAATGCACGGTACCGAAGACGCTAGAAAAAGTATAGGTGGGTGGAAGTGTCAACTTTCGAATACTCGCATTAGTCCAAAGAAATCATGCACTTATTATCGGTAACTCTCAATCTAATCAGGAGGTTCACAAAGAGACAAGTACCCCGAGGAGGAGTGTATGGGGGTTTGGTTATCCTTGCGCATCCTCGACTCATGGTACGTGAGTGTACTCTAATATTCGAACCCTCAAGAGGTTAGTGATCCATCTCGTAGCTAGAGTTCTCAACAGGGGGTTTTGGTTTTCAAAAATCACACGGATTTCCCAAAATACGACATCTATCACTAATAGGCTCGAGCTCTTGACACCAAAAGTTCAAGCATTACTCTAGTCAATACCTAAAAACTATTGCAAGTTACTACTACAAAGAGAATAGCAACTTCAACTACCTACTCTCTTGTCAAGACACAAAACTCAGTGCAACAGGCAAACTCTCTAACTAGATAAAACATGCAACCTATAGAGAGTTCATCCTAAGACAAAACAAAGGCTCTAGAAGAAAACTAAAGCACAACAACTAAACAGGGCAGCAGCTAAGAAAATAAAAAGAACAACTCACAACTAAAGAAATAAGCATGCAAATCCTATGAGGAGTTCTAATTCAAGAGGAGCGTGTTTTTCTCCCACACAAAAGAAAGATGGGGTCTAACTTGTTATGAACAGCAAACAAAGCAAAAACAAACCTCAGAAAAGTAAAGAGAGAGACGCTCCAAGCATAGCACATAATGCATGAAGTGATAAAAATATAGTGAAACGAGGGACGAACTGATAATTGTTGATGAAGAAGGGGATGCACAGGGGCATCCCCAAGCTTAGACGCTTGAGTCTCCTTAAATATTTATTGGCGGTGCACATGGGCATCCCCAAGCTTGAGAATTTGACACTCCAGGATCTTCTTTCATCATCTTCCATCGCACACTTGAAAACTCCCTACATACATAACTCATTGTAAACTTATTAGAGAGGTTAGTACCCTATTAAAATAATTTTCCTCTACTGCAAATAAAGATATTCTTGAAGAGCTACTGTTTCTCAAGATTGCCAAAAAGTTTTTGCAAAGAAAAATAAATCTTAAGGTTTGCAAAAGTTAGGAGAGGCAAAACGCGGCAGAATCTGTGAAAAACAGAACAGCAGGTAGTAAAGAATTTTTTAGGGGTACTTCTGCAACTCAAATAAAAAAACTCAAAAAATACGAAAGTTCCGTGATTGTATAGAGCATGCTGTGTAAATAATTCAGCTCAAAAATATGAACTGGTAATTTTCTACGATTTTTTCCGTCATGAGGACAGAATCTGTTTTCTAGACAGCATGTCACAACTTTCACTTCCCTTGTCATATGAGGCTATAATTGGCACAAAGCTTGAAAAGTAAAGATATAATGATGTTGCTACAGTAGTAACAATCATCAAGACCACTAAGAACAGAATAAAAACAAAAAGGAAAACCTAAATTCGTTGTGGGCTGCCTCCCGAAAGCGCTTCTTTAAAGCCATTAGCTATGCTTAAAGCAAACGATCAAGTCTTATCAAGAAAATAACTAGCCCGTGTGACGGACTCAAAAGGCAACTTAATCTTTTTCCTGGGATAATGTTCCATCCCTTTCTTGAGAGGGAATTGGAATTTGATATTCCCCTGTTTTATGTCAATAACAGCACCCACGGTGCGTAGAAAAGGACGTCCCAAAATAATTGGACAAGAGGGCTCACACTCAATGTCCATAATAGTAAAATCAACGGGAACATAATTTTCATTGACAATGATAAGAACATCGTCGATCTTCCCCAAAGGTTTATTTACGGAAGAATCGACAAGACGAACACCAAAAGAACTTGGATCAAAAGGTTTCAATTCAAGCATATCATACATTCTTTTGGGCATAACGGAGGTACTAGCTCTAACATCACAAAGAGCAAAGCAAGAGAATTATTCAATTTGATTTTTATCATAGGATCCCAACAATCTTCTAGCTTCCTAGGTATGGAGGCTTCTAGTCTAAGCTTCTCCTCCCTAACTTTGATTAGAGCATTGGTGATATGCTCTGTGAAGGCAAGATTAAGTGTGCTAGTGTGGGGGTCTCTAGACATTTTGTGTAGGAAACCAATAACTTCAGATAAGGTGCAGTTGTCGAAGTCTAGATCACTACTATCTATCAAGGAGGTAGTGATATCATTTAGGCTCACTTGTTTGAAAGCCTCTATGTTCATAGAGGTTTCTTCATCTATGGTTGAGGTGGTAGCATCACCATTGATAGGTCCAATGGGACTAGGGGTGTGATGGGTGCTAACAGTTTGGACATCCTCAACAACTTGGATAGTAGGTACTGTGTGGTAGGTAGGAAGGCTCTTAACTCTCTCTTATTCCTCCTTTTCTCTAGCCCATCTCTCTTTAAGTTTGCCCAACATCCTAATGTTTTCATTAATTTGCACTTGGATAGCATTCATAGGAGTGGTCTTCCTCTCCTCGGGGGAAGAAGTTCTAATCTTAAGCATCTCAACATCATGGGCTATGTTGTCTACCTTCGAAGAGAGAATATCTAATTTTTCTAATTTCTCTTCTACACTCTTGTCTAAGGCCTTTTGGGTAGTGATAAAGTCTTTGAGCAAGGTGTCTAGTTCAGAGGTGGAGTTTTTGGTCCTTGGATAAGTGTTGTTGTTCCCATAGTTGTTAGATGGGAAAGGTCTGGGATTGTTGCTACCAGAATTACTCCTATAAGCATTATTGTTGAAGTTGTTTCTAGAGATAAAGTTCACATCTACTTGTTCTTGAGCAACCAAGGAATTTAAAGGAACATCCTGAGGATCAATAGGAGCTTGCTTGGTAAGTAGAGACATGATCAAGTCAACCTTTTCGTTAAGAGAGGAGATCTCCTCGACAGAATTTACCTTCTTACCAGTTGGAGATCGTTCGGTGTGCCATTGAGAGTAGTTCAACATCATCTCATCAAGTAGCTTCGTGGCAGCACCAAGTGTGGTTGACATGAAAGTTTCTCCCGCGGCCGAGTCTAACAGATTCTGTGAGGTTAAGTTTAAGCCTGCATAAAAAGTCTGGATAACCATCAATGTAGTCAAACCATGTGTAGGGCAGTTCTTCACAAGAGATTTCATTCATTCCCAAGCTTGGGAAACGTGTTCATTATCCAATTGCCTAAAATTCATAATGTTACTTCTCAACTGGATAATTTTACCAGGGGGATAGTACTTCCCAATAAAAGCATCCTTACACTTGTCCCAAGAATCGATACTATTCTTAGGTAAGGATTGCAGCTACTCCTTGTTTCTTCCTCTCAAGGAGAAAGGAAAAAACTTAAGCTTGACGATGTCTCCATCTACTTCCTTGTAATTTTTCATATCACAAAGCTCAACAAAATTATTTAAGTGCAAGGCAGCATCCTCTCCAGCATGTGAGAATTGATCTTTCATAACAAGATTAAGCAAAGAAGGTTTAATTTCATAAGAAGGTGCTGAAGTGGCAGGTGGAGAAATAGGAGTGCAGATAAAGTCACTGTTGTTGTGACTAGTGAAGTCACACAACTTGGTGTTTTCATTAGAACCCCTAGTAGCAGCAGGTATTTTTGGTATTTTTGATAAGGGACACAAAAGTAAAGACTGAAAAGTAAACTAACAAGACTAAAAAGCAAAGATAAAAGATAGTGTGCAACTCCCCTATCTTGTAGACTTGAGTCCCCGGCAACGGCGCCAGAAATTAGCTTGATACAATGAGGATAGTTCTCTCACTCCTCGTTGGTTACCCCAAGTGGAAGGTGAGATGTAGCGTAGCAACAAATTTATCTCGGTGAAGATACCAGGGTTTGTCTCCAGTAGGACTCGCAGAAATTCAAGAAGGTGACAACGGCGCCAGAAATTGGGAGGTTGTCCGGACCTGCTCACAAAAACAAATAACTTTGCTCCCAATGAGTACAGAGGAGTTGTCAATTCCTCCGGCCTTGCTATTTACAAAGGATCAACGCAAGAGATAATAGTGCAACTGAAAGTAAGAACTGGAAGTAAATTGAGGGTGTAAACAATGGTGTGAATATGGACCGGGGTCCCGTGATGTTCACTAGTGATGTCTCTCTCCCAAAAGACGATAAAAGTGCTAGCGAGGTAAACAAATCACAGCTGGGCAATTGACAGGATTATAAACGCACTGCAATGCTAACTATGCTACAAAAGAAAGGAAGACGCTCAAAATCAATGGGCAGTACGCCAAGGTAAGTAGACCGGAATCCATCTGCATCTACTACGAATCATCCACCTTGAGATATCTATCCAGAACATCTCGCTCGTATTAAGTTGCGAATCTCACCGAAAGTGTAAACTCAAAGCAACAGACAACTGCATTAAAAGAACTATGTGTAAAGTAAACAATCCTTGCACCCGCAAGTACAAGCACCGTTGTTTTATCCCTGGTGGCAACAACACATCCCCTAGTCTCATGTTTCTGTCACTCAAGCTAGACATCAAGGGGCTGAACCCACAATCAAGCATAACGCTCCCTCTTGGAGTTGCAACAAATCACATGGCCAAAGCAAAATACGACAACGAGAACATGCAATAATTTACTAAAGAACACAAATATAAAAGAGAACCAAATATATTACTCATCACAATCTGAACATAATCTCATAATCCATCAGATCCCAGCAAACTCAGCATAGCAACACAGAAAACTACAAAAGTGCCTCGATCATGTGAGGCAGCTCACGAGGTCTCGAAAGTGAAATCACAAAGAGGGGAGGAGTACATCACATATCTACTGGTCACGGACCCATGGTCCAAGGGGGACTACTCACGGCACATCCGGGAGGCGTCCATGGTGATGGATGGTCTCCCGGAGGGGGTTCCTCCTTCCGGCAGGGTGCCGGGGCAGCTTCTCCTGGTAGCCCCGATCTTGAAACGACGGCGGCGGCCGTACACAGAGGAGAACGGGAATAGCAGATCGATATTAGGGGTTTCCATCACGGGGGTTAAATATAGGCCAAAGGGGCACCGAGAGGGGCCACAGGCCATCTGGCGGCCGCCGACGAGCATAAGGCGCCCCTGAGCCCCTCGGGAACCCTAGCCGCCCCCTCCTTTCTCGCTTACGGCACCGCCCCATTCCCCTCCTCCTGGAACTCACCCGATGCGACCGTGGGCGCGCATCCGCCATGGACGCAGCCACCCGCCTCCCCGAGCTGTCGCTTGCTGTCCGGGCGCTTCTACGTCGACGTCCTCGTCTCCCGATGCCGCCGGCCCTCGCCAGGACGCGCTGACAGCCGCGAATCGCGTCGCCTCGCCGCCACAGCCACCGCATCGATTGCCGCCAACACGCACGACCTCCGGACTCCCTGTTCTTGTCTTCCCTCTCAATGTGAGCTTCTTGCCTGAATCCGCCCTCTCCCCGTCTTGAATCGCAGCCGTAGACTCCGTACATCGTCGCCTCCCGAGCCCGCTGAAGCTTGAGCTCATTGTGCCATGGCCACGCGCTGGCTGTCCCTGGTCGCGCCCTGCCGTCCTTGCCTTGCGTTCGGTCGCGCCCCCGCCCGCTGGCTGCTGGCCACGGCCATGGCCGTGGCGTGGTGCAGCGTGCATGTTCGTGTGTGTGGGCTGCGTGTGATGTGCGTGCTTGGCTGCTACTGGCACTGGCCATGGCGTGGATGGTTTGTCCATGGTGTACGTGTGCGTGCGTGGTGTTTGTGTGTGTTTGTGTGTGCCCAGCTGCGCTTGGCCGAGTTGGCCGCCACTGCCCAGCGCATGCCCCAAGCTACGCGAATGGCCCCTGCTTCCCCATGGATGTTCCGTCCATCCTCTGGGCATCTAATCTGTTTCTTCAGAGTTTTCACATTAGATTCAGAGTAGCGCCATATCTGTTATCTATATAGTTTCTGTTTTGAACTTTGTCAAATTTATTCAGTTGGTGCAGTGGTGCGTGCACGTGGTACAACCCTCTTTTTGTTTGTTTGTTTTGCACCACAACAACTTTATTCTTTTTCATCGAAACAATTTTGGATAATACCAGACCTTAAGTTAAGTAGATATAACCCATATAAATATGACAGTGGACCCAGGCCATTAGTTAGTTTACTGGATTAATTAAATTGCTTAATAAATCATATGTCCATGACATGTGGGCCCCTTGCTATTTAATTAATTAAATAAAAGTATTTAATTGTCACTTTCTAAGACATGTAGGTTCCACTGGTCAGTTTTCCCAGTCAAATGCACTGTTGTGGATAATGTTGTATTTAATGAATAAAAGAAATCTAGAAATATTTTAAATTGATTTAAACTGCACAAATTAATATCTTTTAAACCATAAGTCGGATCAATATAATTTATACATCAAAGTTGATTAGAAAAATAAAAAGAATCTGAATACGCTACCCGTATACCCACCGCCCCCTTTAACATACCGAACGTTGAACATTTCTCCTCCGGTTCATCTGTCCGGCAGACGACTGGAGCCGGTAAAACTTTCCGGATGAAAATATTCTAAACATGAAAGTTGTTCAGAATGGATCAACGGACACAGATACACTATCCACATGTCTGTCAGATGTCTCTAACACTGCAGTCATGGAACCTTCCCCTCCGGATCATCTGTCCGGTAATCAACCGGTACTGATGAATCATCCCTGGATAATTTCCCGCTCCGAGCAAAGCACCTTGCACTGCGACGGAACACCGTTAACAATGCTTCTTCCATGTCTTGTATTTGTGTTGTTATTATTGTTGTGTATTTATTGTTTCTCCCCCCTTATTCTCCGGTAGACCTCGACACTGCCGCCGACGACCCCGTTGCCGAGTACGACTACTACGTCGACGACCGTACCCCTACTACCGAGCTTCCAGGCAAGCAGATCCATTTTCCTTCCCCATATATCGCCTATCTTTTCCGTACATTTCTTGCACTAGGCATTGCTGTTGCTGCTAAGTTGCTTACCTATTCAATTGCATAGCCTGTCATTGTCGCCCCTTGATGTACCTTCCTTTATTCTATGCTGCCTAATATATATATATATATTATATCCAGCAGTGAACCCTGCGCATTGCTAGACAACTAGGATTAGGTAGCGGGCCGTGATCACTCTGGTGAGCGAACGCGGATTACAAAATATTATAACTGCAACAGGTACGGATCAATGCAGATGCCCTAGGGAACCTACAACGGCGAGACTCTGCCGAGTCGCTTCGAGTTTGACTTACGAGTGGAATGGACTTGTATTTCACTCTCGTCGGCTCAGTAGCGTAGCATCACCGGGATGATACGAGGTTTACCTCTTTAGTTCACTCCGCTGATGTCTCTGTCGAACCTCTTCAAGTGTACCATCGAGGGTGATTCCTCCTGGTTTAACTTGATGGTAGGCACTCGAATCAACTGGTATCTTTAAAGGTAAGGAGTCGGGTGACCCAACGGTGCCCGCGCATGGTATCTTAGCGGAACGACAGGTCAGGTGTATTCCACCGGTGTGCGGCGGGCCTGGTACTGTTCGTGGCCGAGAGGTATCCTATTGTACGAAAGTCGAGCTCTTCAAAGAGCAAACGCGAAACAAGGTAAGGACATGGTTCACCTTGTTGGTAATCGCACGAGTTGGTGGGACGTCAGAGCAGGGACCGATGATACTGGTGGACCTGACTGCTGTCGTTGTCCGCGACTCACTGATACGTCCAAAACGTATCTATAATTTCTTCTTGCTCCATGCATGTTTTGTGTGATATTGCTATGATCTAGATACACTTTCATAAATTTTTGATCATATTTGGACTAACCTATTAACTCAGTGCACCCCAGTGCCAGTTCCTGTTTTCTGCTGTTTTTCTATTTCAGTTTTCCCCCATATAAAAAATGCCAGAAAAATTCCGGGAAAAATACAGGAAAAATCAGCGTACAGGAAGATTCCAGAAGAGCCTGGGAGGGGCCAGAGGGGGGCCAAGGGGGGGCCAGGCGGCCACCCGGCGCGTCCCCACCCCTGGCCGCGCCAGGGGGGCGCCTGGGGCCCCTGGCCCACCTCTGGCTGCCCCCTTTCTCCTATTTATCCCCCGTCACGGGAAAACTCCAGAGAGGAACCCTATTCCGCGAACTCGCCTCTGTTCCTCCGCCGCCGCGCTTCAAAGATCGGGAGCACCAGAAGACCTCTTCCCGGCACCCTGCCGGAGGGAGGATTGACCTCCGGGAGTGTCCTCTCCACCATGGATGCTCCCCGGATGTCCCGTGAGTAGTTTTCATTGGACCATGGGTCCGTGATCAGTAGCTATGTGATGTTCTCCTCCCCTCTTTGATCTTCATTGTTTAGACCTCGTGAGCTGCCCTACATGATCGAGGCACCTTTGTAATATTTCTGCTATTGCTATGTTGAGTTTGATCGGATCTGATGGATTATGAGATTATGTTCAGATTGTGATAGAGTAATATGTTTGGTTTTTATCTCTTATATTTTTGTTCCTAAGTAATTCTTGCATGTTCTCCGTTGCTGTTTATTGCTTTGGCCAAGTAGTAGGTAGTGACTCCAAGAGGGAGCGTTGTGCTAGATTGTGGGTTCATGCCTCCCCGATGACACGTTTGAGTGACAGCAACATGAGTCTAGGGGATGTGCTGTTGCCACAAGGGGGAAAACAATGGTGCTTGTAACCACGGTTACAAGGATTGTTTACTTTACGCAGATTTCTTTTTAATGCAGTTGTCTGTTGCTTTGGGTTTACACTTTGGGTGGGGCTCGCAACTTATTACCAGCGAGATGTTCTGGATAGATATCTCAAGGTGGATGATTAGTAGTAGATGCAGATGGATTTCGGTCTACTTACTTTGGCGTACTGCCCGTGCTTTTGAACCTCTTCCTTTCTTTTGTAGCATAGTTAGCATTGCGGTGCGTTCATAATCCTGTCAATTGCCTTTCTGTAATTTGTTTACCTCGCATAGCAATTTTATCGTCTTTTGGGAGAGAGACATCACTAGCGAACATCACGTATCCCGGTCCATATCCTTATCACTGTTTCCACGCTACATGTACTTTACCACTTTTATTTGCTATCATTATCCCTTGCGTTTTATCCTTTGTAAACAACAAGACCGAAGAGATTGACAACCTCTCTAAACTTCATTGGGAACAAAGTTATCTGTGTCTGTGTGCAGGTCCGCGTCAGTTGCGCCGCTGACACCTACTTATCATCTCTGGAGTCCTGCTGGAGACAAACCTTGGTATCTTCACCGAGGGAAAACTGCTGCTGCAGTACATCTCAACCTTACACTTGGGGAAACCAACGAAGGGAGAGAAGCCATCAAGCAAGTTTTCTGGCGCCGTTGCCGCGGACTCCAAGTGCTAAGATAGGGGAGTTGCACACTACCCTTTACCTTTGTTTTTTAGTCTTGTTATTTTATCTTTCAGTTTTTATCTTTGTGTCTTTTATCAAAAAACTACAAAAAAAAATCTGCCACACTTCCTGCTACTATGGGTTCCACTGAAAACACCAAGTTGTGTGACTTCACTAGTCACAACAACCAAGACTTTATCTGCACTCCCATTGCCACACCTGCCACTTCAGCTACCTCTTATGAGATTAAACCTTCTTTGCTAAACCTTGTTATGAGAGATCAATTCTCTGGTGCTGGAGATGATGCTGCTTTACACTTGAATAATTTTGTTGAGTTATGTGATATGCAAAAGTATAAAGAAGTAGAAGGTGATGTTGTTAAGCTCAATCTCTTTCCTTTTTCTTTAAGGGGAGATGCTAAAATCTGGTTTCAATCTTTGCCTAGAAATAGCATAGATTATTGGGATAAGTGCAAAGATGCTTTTATAGGGAAGTACTACCCTCCTGCTAAGATTATCCAATTGAGGAGTAATATTATGAATTTTAAGAAATTGGATAATGAACACGTTGCCCAAGCTTGGGAACGAATGAAATCTCTTGTTAAGAAATGCCCTACACATGGTTTGACTACTTGGATGGTTATCCAGACTTTTTATGCAGGCTTGAACTTTACCTCGCGGAACCTGTTAGATTCAGCCGCGGGAGGAACCTTTATGTCAACTACACTTGGTGCTGCCACGAAGCTTCTCGATGAAATGATGACCAATTATTCCCAATGTCACACCGAACGCGCTCCAACAGGTAGGAAGGTAAACTCTGTCGAGGAAATTACCTCCCTCAATGAAAAAGTTGACTTAATTATGTCTCTACTTACCAAGCAACCCTCTATTGATCCTCATGATGTTCCTTTAAATTCTTTTGTTGCTCAAGAACAAGTAGATGTGAACTTTATTGCTAGAAACAACTTCAACAACAATGCTTATAGGGGAAACTTTTCTAGCAATCCTAGACCGTTTCCATCCAACTATGGGAACAACAACACTTACCCTAGCAACAAGAACCCCTCTTCTGAATTAGAAAGCATGCTTAGAGACTTTATCACTACCCAAAAAGCCTTCAACAAAAATGTAGAAGAGAAATTATCTAAAATAGATAATCTCTCTTTGAAGGTAGAAAGCTTAGCCCTTGATATTGAGATGCTTAAAATTAAAACCTCCCCCCTTGAGGAGAATAAAACCACTCCCATTAATGCTATCCAGTTACAAATCAATGAAAACATTAGGATGATGGCCAAACTCAAAGAAAGATGGGCTAGAGAAAAAGAGGAAGAGGATAGAATTAAGAGCCTTCCTACACACCACACAATTGCCACTATCCAAATTGTTGAGGACACCCAAACTATTAGCACCCAGTGCACTCCTAGTCCCGTTGGACCTATTAATGGTGATGCTAATACCTCAACCGTAGATGAAGAAACTCCTATGAACATAGAGGGTTTCAAACAAGTGAGCCTAGATGACACTACTACCACCTTTGATAGTAGTGATCTTGATTTTGATAGTTGTACCCTCTCAGAAGTTATTAGCTTACTACACAAACTGTCTAGGGACCCCCACACTAGCACACTTAATCTTGCCTTCACGGAGCATATCACAAATGCTCTCATCAAAGCTAGGGAGGAGAAGCTTAGAGTAGAAGCCTCCATACCTAGGAAGCTAGATGATGGTTGGGACCCTATGATCAAAATTAAATTAAATAACTTCTCTTGCTATACTTTATGTGATGTTGGAGCCAGTACCTCCGTTATGCCCAAAAGAATATTTGATATGTTTGAATTGAAACCTTTTGAGCCTTGTTCTTTTGGTGTTCGTCTTGTTGATTCTTCCATAAAGAAACCTTTGGGGAAGATCGAAGATGTTCTTATCATTGTCAATGGCAACTATGTTCCCGTTGATTTTATTGTTATGGATATAGAGTGTGAACCTTTATGTCCAATTATTTTGGGACGTCCTTTTCTTCACACCGTTGGTGCGGTTATTGACATGAAAGAAGGGAATATAAAATTCCAATTCCCATTCAAAAAGGGGATGGAACACTTCCCTAGAAAGAAAATCAAGTTACCTTTTGAGTCCGTTACACGGGCTAGTTATTCTCTTTCTCTTGATAAAACTTGATTCTTCTTTTTGCATTATGCCTAGCTAATGGCTTTAAAGAAGCGCTTTCGGGAGGGAGCCCGCAACGAATTTAGGTGTTTCTTTTTGATTTTGTTGTGTCTTGATGTTTTTTACTTCTGTAGCAACATCATTGTATCTTTATTTTTCAACTTTGTGCCAAGTTATAGCCTCTTACGGCAAGGGAAGTAAAAGTTGTGACATGCTGTCCAGAAAACAGATTCTGTCCTCGTGACCAGAAAAATTCCAGAAAACTCCCAGTTCATCTTTTTGAGCTGAAATTTTTACACAGTATGATCTATACAATTGCGAAACTTACGTATGTTCTGAGTTTTTTGAATTGAGTTGCAGAAGTGCCCCTAAAAAATTCTTTACTATCTGCTGTTCTGTTTATCACAGATTCTGCCACGTTTTGTCTCTCCTAACTTTTGCAAACCTTAAGCTTTCTTTTTCTTTGCAAAAACTTTTTGGCACTCTTGAGAAACAGTATCTCTTCAAGAATATCTTTTTATCCAGTGGAGAAAATTTTATTTATTAAGGGTACTAACCTCTCTAATCAGCTTATGATGAGTTATGTATGAAGGGAGTTTTCAAGTGTGCGATGGAAGATGATGAAAGAAGATCCAGGAGTGTCAAGCGCTCAAAATTGGGGATGCCCCCATGCATCCCCAACAAGTATTCAAGGAGACTCAAGCGTCTAAGCTTGGGGATGCCCCCGTTCATCCCCTTCTCCATCAACAATCATCGGTTCGTCCTTCGTCTCATTATATTTTTATCACTTCATGCGTTATGTGCTATGGTTGGAGCGTCTCGCTCTTAGGTTTTGTTTTTAGTTTCTATAGCTTTTCTTGCTGTTCATAACAAGTTAGATCCCTTCTTACTTTGTGTGGGAGAGAAACACGCTCCACTTTCAAAATTTAGAACACATCATAAGATTTTTCCTGCTTATCTTTTTGCTGTTGTGTGTTCTTTATCTTTTCATAGCTACTGCCATGTTTAGTCTTAGTCTTAGTTTGTCTTTAGTAAGAGCCTTGGATTTTGTTTAGTTTGTTTCTGAAACTCTTTTTAGTTTTCATGTTTATCTTGTTAAAGAGAGTTGGTTGTTGCACTGAGTTGTGTCTTGTTTTGAGAAGTAGGTACTTGAGGTTGCTATTTAATTCTAGTAGTAGCTTGCAATGGTTTTGAGGTAGTGATGTGAGTAATGTTTGAACTTTTGGTGTCAAGAGCTCTTGCCTATTAGTGATAGGTGTCGTATTTTGGGAAACCCGTGTTTATTTTCAAAACCTACAAACTAGTTGAGAGCTCTAGCTAGTAGATGGATCACTACTCTTCTGAGGGGTCGAATATCAGAGAACACTCACGTACCATGAGTCGAGGATGCGCAAGGATAACCAAACCCCCATACACTCCTCCTCGGGGTACTTGTCTCTTTGTGAACCTCCTTATTAGATTGAGAGTTACCGATAATAAGTGCATGAGTTCTTTGGAATAATGTGAGTATTGAAAGTTGACACTTCCACCTTCCCATATTTTGCTAGCCTCTCACGTGCCGTGCATTGCCTTCTTCTCCCTCCGAGAGTTGGTCTCCACCTTCGCCGGTACATCCAAACCCTTGACATGATACGCTCTGTCATCATAAGCGTCCTTATATCTTTCCTCAAAATAGCCACCATGCCTACCTATCAAGGCATTTCCATAGCCTTTCCGAGTTACATTGCCATGCAACTTCCACCTCTTCATGACATGATCATCTTGTCATACATGTTCCTGCTACACTGGCAGCGACATACATTGCATACTTCATGATAGTTATATCTTCTTTATGCTTTTGAGTACCTTGTAAAGTGTGAAAGATCTCCTTTACCTTTTTGTAAAATAGAGTGTTGCCCTTAAGTGAGGAAAAGATCCCAAAGTGGACACATTAAAAGATCCCAAAGAGGACAAATGAGAGTTAAATAGAAAGAGCCATTGAGGCCACAAAAAAATACAAAAAAATAGAAAAAGAGAAAAATAAATAAAAAGAGAGAAAGGGGCAACACTACTATCCTTTTGAGAGATCCACACTAGTACTCCCTGTATATCCTTGTACTCCATAGAGATGATCTTTATGCATATTGCTATGTGGGGACCTTCACACTATAGAACTTGGCTTGCATATTCCAAGGATGAGCCTCCTCAAACGAGCTCTAGGTCTTCATGAGCGAGCAATTTAGATGCACCCCCACTAGTTCCATTGGAGAGCTTCTTAGTTCGTATGTGCATCCGTTGCATGGCAATCCCTACTCCTCACATCATATCTATCATTTGGCATCTCTTGCCTATGATTGTCCTCATTGATGTGAGCCTTTCTCATCCTTTTTGTCTTCCTCCTCCACCATATTCTCTCATTGCCATCCTAAGTGTCAACTCTCGTGCTTACACTCATCCATTGCATGAGTGCTCAAAATATCGAAAAGGAGTGGATCATTTTGACTTGTACCTGGCTAGTGGTCTGGGGACGAGTCAAGATAAGATCCCAAAGAAGACCAAGTGTGAAACTTTAGTAGATTGAGTTCTTAACAAAAATTACTTTTTCTCGTATTCCCTATCCCCTTTCTTGCACGCAAACACCATTTGGAGACATTCGAGTCACGGACAGCGAGAGCTCTTGCACCTAATGTTCTTTTTTACTTGTTTCAATGCTAATATAGACTCTTGCATGTTATGACTTGATTTGAATCTCTGGCCTTGATTACTTTACTTTTTCAAAGTTCTTTTATGGTTTCTAGCATGTCACCACAGAAATTATGTTGTTATCATTTACCTACTCGAGGACGATCAGGAATTAAGCTTGGGGATGTTGATACGTCCAAAACGTATCTATAATTTCTGCTTGCTCCATGCATGTTTCGTGTGATATTGCTATGATCTAGATATACTTTCATACATTTTTGATCATATTTGGACTAACCTATTAACTTAGTGCACCCCAGTGCCAGTTCCAGTTTTCTGCTGTTTTTCTATTTCAGTTTTCCCCCATATAAAAAATGCCAGAAAAATTCCGGGAAAAATACAGGAAAAATCAGCGTACAGGAAGCTTCCAAAAGAGCCCGGGAGGGGCCAGAGGGGGGCCAAGGGGGGAACAGGTGGCCACCCGGCGCGGCCCCACCCCTGGCCGCACCAGGGGGGCGCCTGGGGCCCCTGGCCCACCTCTGGCTGCCCCCTTTCGCCTATTTATCCCCCGTCACGGGAAAACTCCAGAGAGGAATCCTATTCCGCGAACTCGCCTCTGTTCCTCCGCCGCCCCGGTTCCAAGATCGGGAGCACCAGAAGACCTCTTCCCGGCACCCTGCCGGAGGGAGGATTGACCTCCGGGAGTCTCCTCTCCACCATGGATGCTCCCCGGATGTCCCGTGAGTAGTTTTCCTTGGACCATGGGTCCGTGATCAGTAGCTATGTGATGTTCTCCTCCCCTCTTTGATCTTCATTGTTTAGACCTCGTGAGCTGCGCTACATGATCGAGGCACCTTTGTAATATTTCTGCTATTGCTATGTTGAGTTTGATCGTATCTGATGGATTATGAGATTATGTTCAGATTGTGATAGAGTAATATATTTGGTTTTTATCTCTTATATTTTTGTTCCTAAGTAATTCTTGCATGTTCTCCGTTGCTGTTTATTGCTTTGGCCAAGTAGTAGGTAGTGACTCCAAGAGGGAGCGTTGTGCTAGATTGTGGGTTCATGCCTCCCCGATGACACGCTTGAGTGACAGAAACATAAGTCTAGGGGATGTGCTGTTGCCACAAGGGGGAAGACAATGGTGCTTGTAACCACGGTTACAAGGATTGTTTACTTTACACAGAGTTCTTTTTAATGCAGTTGTCTGTTGCTTTGGGTTTACACTTTGGGTGGGGCTCGCAACTTAATACCAGCGAGATGTTCTGGATAGATATCTCAAGGTGGATGATTAGTAGTAGATGCAGATGGATTTCAGTCTACTTACTTTGGCGTACTGCACGTGCTTTTGAACCTCTTCCTTTCTTTTGTAGCATAGTTAGCATTGCGGTGCGTTCATAATCCTGTCAATTGCCTTTCTGTAATTTGTTTACCTCGCATAGCAATTTTATCGTCTTTTGGGAGAGAGACATCACTAGCGAACATCACGTATCCCGGTCCATATCCTTATCACTGTTTCCACGCTACATTTACTTTACCGCTTTTATTTGCTGTCATTATCCCTTGTGTTTTATCCAATGTAAACAACAAGACCGGAGAGATTGACAACCTCTCTGAACTTCGTTGGGAACAAAGTTATCTGTGTCTGTGTGCAGGTCCGCGTCAGTTGCGCCTGCTGACACCTACTTATCATCTCTGGAGTCCTGCTGGAGACAAACCTTGGTATCTTCACCGAGGGAAAACTGCTTCTGCACTACATCTCAACCTTACACTTGGGGAAACAAACGAAGGGCGAGAAGCCATCACTCACCCAGATAAGGGGCAACGATAACGGTTGTCCCGACAGATAATAATAAAATGACTAATGGTTCGGTGGATGACTTGAGTAGCCTTTTGGCTTGTACGCACTACCTTCACGTGGGATTACGGTGTGGGCCCTTCGCGCTGTGGTCTCGTTCGAAAGATCTGAAAGACGTCCAGTTCAGCATTGTGGCAGGGACGGATCACACTGCGGCGCTGGAATTCACCCTCCTTACAACGACCCTGAGAGCGAGGATTGATAGGCCCATGACCCCCTTGCCCTTAGGGATGTAGACCGGCGGGGACCTCTCTGATGAGCCGTAGGATGGGCCTCGACGTGTCGGATAGCCTCGGTGGGGCATTCCCTAACAAGGTGTACGCCAACCTGGAGATCCGAGGGTGCAGGCTGAACAGTAGTGCACCCCTGCAGGGAGTTTGATCTATTCGAATAGTCGTGTCCACGGTAACAGGACGCTTTATGCTGAAGCCAGAGCCTACTACTATTAAACTGTTGGTTCCGATTTCTCTTCCTCGCAGGGAAGTCGAGTAGGGGATCTCGGAGGCATATATAATTGTTATCTAATACAACTTACTCTTATACAATGCTGCAACAACTTCTGCTGCATTGTTATTACATTCATGCTATTGAATTGTTGGCTGTTCTCTTCTTTTGCTGCAAGACTCGTTGGAAGATGCTAGTCTTCGTTAGGCCTAGCTTCTCTTCGTTATTCTGGTTTTCTGCCTTTCAGTCCACTATATAAAGCTTCCCCTTTCCATTTGATACAAATGCATAAATGCTTAGTAGCGGATGTAAGACTCGCGGGTATGCTAGATACTCACCCTTGCTTTATTTCCCCCTTTTTGTTTTGCCTGATCGGCCGCTGCAGTCGACGTTGGAGCCCAGGAGCAGGAGATCCCCGATGCCGACCACCGCAACATGAAGATCCCCGGTGCTTGCTTCATCGTGGAGTTTCCCCCTTGACCAGGAGTAGTTTGGAGGTTCCCAGGCAGGAGGCCTCGCCTTTTCGATCGTTGTTGTTTTTGTGCTAGCCTTCTTAAGGCAGATTATGTGTACCTTGTGTCTGTACTCAGATACTATTGCTTCCGCTAACTTTGTGCTCTCGAGCTGTTGTATTCGAGCCCTCGTGGCCCCTGGATTGTATTAAACAACTTGTATTATTTTATTTGTAGAGTTGTGTTGTGATATCTCACCGTGAGTCCCTGATCTCGATCGTGTACCTTGCGTGTATGATTATTGTACACGGTCTGATTTTGGGGGCGTCACAAGTTGGTATCAGAGCCGACTGCCTGTAGGAAACCCTCTTCCAACTCCTTGGTCAAAGTTGAGTCTAGTATTTACAAAACTACTTTACTAACAGTGTCGTGTGGCTTATCGGCCCACATCGCAAACTAGATGGTATTAGGATCTTTTTCTCCGTACCTTTACTTTGGGACTCTACTCTCTCATCCTTTCGGGTTAAAGATTTTACTAACACTAATTCTTGAATCTCGCACCTCTGTCCTTTCGGAGAGCCCTTCACCCAAGATGATCGCTTGCTTCACCTGAAGATTCCGAAGATTACTCTTCGATAAATTCCTGAGAACCTATGCGTTCATCGCCTTTCCGATCTCCTGCCACCGATAAGTCCGTATGGATAATTACATCCACCTCCCGATCTGGAAATCATTATTCCGAGGTACTTAAGCATCGAATTATTCCGATGTTTCTATCACTCAATGACTTTGCATTCTTTCTCCTTCTGGTTGAGTGCCGATACTCACATCAGATTCTTTGCGAACTACGCGACCTTTGGTGGATTATTATCCGACTAATCTTACATGGCTTCTTCCATGTGTCGACTGGATTCATCGTGTGAAATACCGTCCTTGCCCTTGGTGATTTGTGTTATCATCGACAACCTCCCTTGACTCCCTACCAATACAACTTGGTCGAGTATATCGTGCTCTGCTTTCCCTTCGTAAAGATATACACCTGATACTTGTGTATCATCACGTTTTCCTTTCCATTGGTCTGTTTGATCAGACAATCACATTTTTCTTTCTAATCGTCTGTTTAACCTTTCTTGGAATGTAACTAACCTGAGAAGTGATAATTCCCTGCTTAAGTAAGTACTTTGGTGTACTACTCTGTCGGTACAACCTGTTACTATCATGGATAACCTTTCGGTTACCACAGATGGACGAGATTTTTGCCGATTGGTCTGCCTCATTTTAACAAGAAGAAAAATGGTTCTCTTCGTCCCTCGCACTTGGTACCGATGTCGTCGCTGAGATAACTGACGATCTGTTCTCTGACAAACCTTACATTGTGATCGTAAACTATGTCGCCACCCTTCTTATTCAATGTGGGCCCATAACCCATAGTTCCATAGGATCAAAACCTGACTCTCATGTACCTTTTTGTTCTCAAAGTTATTCCTTGTGCTTTACCTCGTATGCAATTCACGAGTCACGTACCTTGTGATATTCAGTCCGATACCAAATGCAGTGCTTATGCCCGATGCTCCGGACCCCCCTTTTTTTTCATTATCTAATATCGACGTCGAATGCTTGCATATCCGCCTGAAACTTCTCGTGCTTTCCTTTGATTCTCTTGATGTATTCCCTGAGTTTTAACTCGGAAGATACTGGTACCCATTATGTCGGACCTCCTTGGTTGATTAACCTGGTACCGATCCGACCCCTTAAGTTTTTCCTCCTAGCCTATTCGTAAGTATGATGAAGCCCCCGCGGGAAGGATGACAACGCGTCGAGAAGCACTGATGCAGAGGAATGAAGACGTCAACATGAAGGATTGTCTTCTTCGAGAAGGACAACAAGCACCAGAAGAATTGTTAGAATGCGAAACCAAAACTTTACCCCTTACACTACCTTTAATTCTCGGGACGAGAATTCTTTGTTGTGGGGTAGATTTGTAGTGGGGACGAAGCATGTTAGGATTTGGTGCCTAGAGGGAGTCTGAAGTCTTAGACTTCCATCAAAGGGATGGAGAAAATATGAAGAAGGCTTGGGATAGAATTTCTGATGCACATAGGAGAGTTATGCCTTGGATACCTATAAAAATTGTGCTTAGAAATTTTAACCATGGTATTTTTAGATGGTGCAAGCACTCTCTTGATATTATAGCTGAAGGAGATTTCTTAGCTTGTGATGAAGCTAGAGCTCTTGAAATTATACATGGTCTATCTAGTTACTTTGTTTATGATCATAGTTTTGATACTGTTATATATAGACTTGCTACTATTGTAAAGAGATTGGATGCTCTAGACTTGAAAAAGGCAAAGAAACCCCAGCCAAATAAGAAAGATGTTTATGAGATAGATAGTGACTGGGAACCCTTTGTTAGAATTAGCATCTGTAACCAAGACTTCCTTGCCTTGTGTGACATTGGATCTATGGTTTCTACTATGCCAAAAGTTGTTTATGATTCTTTAAAATTTAACATGGAAAAATTATCATCATATCATGAACATGCTAATGGAGATATTTCTAAGATCCAGGGAAGGATAAAAGAGGTACCTGTGACATTCCTTAAGGGGATTTCAATGGTTGATTTCTTTATCATGAAGCCAAATCAAGGAAACATAGTGCTTGGGAGGGATTTCCTCCGAGCCATGAAAGGCTTCATTGATATAGGTAAGGGACAAATACGCCTATGCGGGAAAGCAAAAGGTGTGTACCCCTTTCCTAAGAGAAACAAGAACGAACTTGTTGAGGAACCATCTAAATCTTATTACAACTCCGATTATTATGATGATCTTTGATTCCTTCTATTTGCATTAAGCCTAGCTAATGGCTTTAAAGAAGTGCTTTCGGGAGGCAGCCCGCAACGAATTTAGGATTTCCTTTTTGTTTTCCTTCTGTTTTTAGTGGTCTTGATGATTGTTACTACTGTAGAAACATCATTGTATCTTTACTTTTTAAGCTTTGTGCCTTTTATAGCCTCATACGACAAGGGAAGTGAAAGTTGTGACATGTTGTCCAGAAAACAGATTCTGTCCTCGTGACTAGAAAAATCAAAGAAAAATCCCAGTTCATATTTTTGAGCTGAATGTTTTACACAGCGTGCTCTATACAATTACGAAACTTTCGTATCTTCTAAGTTTTTTTATTTGACTTGCAGAAGTATCCCTAAAAAATTCTTTACTACCTGCTGGTCTGTTTTCACAGATTCTGTCCTGTTTTGCCTTTTCTTCGTTTTGCAAACCTTAAGCTTGCTTTTTCTTTGCAAAAACTTTTTGGCAATCTTGAGAAACAGTAGCTCTTCAAGGTTATCCTTATTTACAGTAGAGAAAAATTATTTTATTATGGGTACTAACCTCGCTAATCAGATTATGATGAGTTATGTATGAAGGGAGTTTTCAAGTGTGCGAGGGAAGATGATGAAAGAAGATTAAGAAGTGTCAAGCGTTCAAGCTTGGGGATCCCCCCACGCATTCCCAAGAAATATTCAAGGAGACTCAAGCGTCTAAGATTGGGGATGCCCCCGTGCATCCCCTTCTCCATCAAGAATTATCAGTTCGTCTCTCGTTTCACTATATTTTTATCACTTCATGCGTTATGTGCTATGCTTGGAGCGTCTCGCTCTTAGGTTTTGTTTTTAGTTTTCTTTAGCTTTGCTTGCTGTTCATAACAAGTTAGAGCCCAGCTTTCTTTGTGTGGGAGAGAAACACGCTCCACTTCCAAAATTTAGAACACAACATAGGGTTTTTCCTGCTTATCTTTGCTGTGTTTATTCTTTATCTTTCCGTAGCTGCTGTCATGCTTTTCTCTTAGCTTTCATGTTTATATTTTCAAAGAGCTTATGTTTAGTTTGTTTCTGGAACTCTCTTGAGTTTTCATGTTTTTCTTGTTTAGAGATTTTGCCTATTGCTGTCAGAACCCTCTGTTAGGTAATGTGCTAGGATCAAAGTCATCTTGCATCATGTCAAAATTTTCAAAAGAAATCTTTGAAATCAAATTCAAAAGCAAAATGGGAGAAGGAACACCCCCCAGATGAATTAATTCAAAAGGCCAGATAAAAATCTTCTCCAAAAATTCATGTTAGATTTTTGAAAAGTCTTATAAATGAGTGTGATCACATAACAAGTGATGTGGGACCCACCCCATGCTCATGGATTTTTCAAATATTCAAACAGTACCTTGGAATTAATTAAAAACCCCTATTTGATTTAAGATTCAAATTATTTGAATTTTAAAAAATGTTTAAACTTTACAAGTGGCTAGCCTATTATATTGTGAAGCCACATAAAAAGTTTCAGCATTTAATAAAATTCCTAGCTATTTAATTAGCACAGCAAAACAAAATTACAGAAAAGAAAGGAAAGATTAAACAGACAGAAATTAGAAAAGGGAAAGGAGCCCACTTACCTGGGCCTCCCCGGCCCAACTTACCGCACCGCAGCCCAAGCCCGCAGCCCCCCTTGTCTTCTTCCAGCGTGGCGGCAAGCAGCTCGGTGGCCTGCATGCCGCGGCCGCCACGCCACCTGCCTTCCTGGAGGCCTCCCAGGCGTCCTTGTCGCGCCAGGAGACGTCTCGTGGACGCCCGCCTCACTTCCCCCTCTTCTCCACTTCTCTCGCGATCCCCTCTGCTTGATTTCGTCGCCGACAGGAAGCTCACCGGAGCGCACCGCCGTGGACAACGTGGCCACCATGCCCTAGAGCTCAAGCTGCTGTGTCCCTCGTACTCGTCGTCGTCGACTTCCTCTTCCCGAAGCAGGCGGAGCCGTGATTTGGACTCAAGCCGCCGCAATCTCCCTCGAGCCCTCGCCGGATCCGCGACTCGTCGTCGTCAAATACTCCGGCTACGTTCCCTCCCCGACTCCGTTGACTACCTCGTCGTGTTCTCTGTAGCCCGGTGAGCGTTTCCCCCAAGCTCACAACGCCCCTCCCTCTGTCTAGCCCGATTCGCCATGGGTGCCGTGGCTCCTCGTCGCCGGTGTGCTCGTCAGCGAGCACCCGTGAAGCAAACGAACTCGAGAACCTGTCCGTCATATTCGTTGTGACCTCGCGCGTCTAATGAGCTAGCGCTTTCTCGTTTGGGTGCACTGTGGCGACGTTTTTCACTTCGCCGGGCTTCTGTTGCCGCCGGCGAGGTCGCCATCGTCGATTTGGTTATTAGCTTGGACGCCCGCGTGCACCAGACGACGTGCGAGAGCATGGGCTACATCCCGGTGGTCTCAGCGCTTCGAATGGTGGCCGGGAGAAGAATAGAACAGAGCGCCGCTGCGGTTGTGGTCACCGGCGGCTAGCCGCCGGCAGGTCCGACGTTGCCGGGTTAAGTTAACCCCCCTAATCCACCCCAGTGAGGCTGACAGTGGGCCCCAGGCCCCCTAATCCTCTCTGTTTAATTAAACAGAGAGGGGATTAGCCCCTGAGTCCATGACAGATGGGGCCCCCATGTCAGTTTGACTGGGTCAAACCCCCTGATGTCATGCTGACTCAGTGCTGATGCAATAATTGGAATAAAAACATTAAAGTAATTCCAGAAAAAGGCTGAAACTTTGGAAATTCATAGTAAATTCATATGAACTCCAAATTTAACAAATAATATATGAAAAATGATCCGGAGAAAATATGCTATCCAAATATCCAACTTTCAACCATGTTTGAGTTGAATTTAAAATGTGATCAGTAGCATTTTCTATTTGATTTAAATGGAATTAATTCAAATTCATTTCAAATGCTTTGGCAACTTGAACCATGGCAACATGCTACATTTCAATTACACATCAGAGGCATATCATACACATTTAAAAATGGGTTAACTTGATCAAACAATGTCATTTGCAACTTGACTAAATTGAATTCAAATTGGAGTTTGAATTTGCAATTCAATTTGCAATATACTCCATTGAAATTGAATTTTTTCACACATCAAAGCATATACATCAAGTTTCAACCTTCAACCATGTGATTGTGCATTGTATTTACTTTGCTACCTTGCTTGTTGTTTGTCGAGTAGAGGTGGAACCGGAACAGGAGGCTGCCCCCTTCGTTGAAGACCCCGAACCCGAACATCGTGAGCAAGGCAAGCAAACCCCCATTGATAATGTCGATAAAATTCCACTTCCCTCTCATGTCTCGCTTATGCATTGTATAGGATGATTACCATGCTACGTTTCTACCGCATAGATGAACCCATTTCTTTGCATGACCTATCATTTGTCACAGTAGTAAGCAAACCACAATCCTAGCAAATGTAGGAGTTGATTGATATCATGTGGCCCCTGCAATTGTTACTGCTTTTTGACTGCTTAGAGTGATACAATGATGTTACTGTTATATGAGTCGGGATGGTAGTGATCATGTTGATGATGGTGGAAATGTGTTGGTGAATCTACCCTAATACAAGGTGAACGATGAGAGGCTGTGTAGGAGTACACGGTGGGTTGTCTCGTTGAACACCTCCCTAAGTCCGAGTTCTTGTGTGGTGATCCTAGATGAAGATTACAACCACACATTGGGCTCACTGACCCCTCTCAACCTAGTAACTCATCCCTTTCGATGTCCAGATGTCGCAATAGTTCGGAGTTCTGGTAGGTCTGTGGCCTGGCTGCTAAGTGAGAGAACGGCTCATCCGAGACCGGCTTATGTACCACGCACACATCATCTGGGTCCACTTCGGTAAACCGGACGGGTTCACGATAGTGGTAGCCAACCCAGGTAGGCGACTTTCTCGTACTAGATCGGCTATGAGGTAACAGTTGTGGTGAGCATCCTCGCCGACACTTCTTGAACGGTGTCGAGTACAAAGGCGGTAACCGATGATCATGTGTGTGTACCGGTACACCCCTGCAGGGTTAAAAAAACTATTCGAATAGCCGCGTCCGCGGTTATGGACTGCTTGGAAAGCTTAGATTGATTATTAGACAACTTGAGCTGGATACTTCTTAAATACGCCAAGATAAGTGTGAGTGCTATGGCGTGCTTTCTCGTGGGGAAGTCGAGGAAGGCACCATAGTGGTGTAATTGGTTGGAGAAAGTAGTGGATTCGTGTACGCTTCTTACCTCAAGTCTGGTACTCGTAGTTCAGGACTTGCCAAGTCAAAGCTGGCACTTCTGCAAGTGAAACCCCACCTCCCTTTACCTTGATACATGTGCATGAGTAGTATAGCTCCGATGTAAGTCTTGCTGAGTACGACTTTGTACTCACGTTTGCTTATTCTATGTTTTAGATGAAACCACTAACCCCGAAGGTGGCTTCTTCATCGAGCTCGACGACTGAAGATCAAGCTAGTCTAGTCCCAGTCAGACGACTGGTTCCCTCGTGGAGGGCTTGTGTTTAAATAAGGCTTCTTAAGCCATTTGTTAAACTTGTCTGTACTCAGACATACTTGCTTCCGCTTGTTGTTGTAATGTTGGATCACATGCTTGTGATCTCTGTGTGCACTCTGTGAGAGTTATCAATAAAATGTATACTTTGTAGAGAATTGCAATGATACCTGCTGTTCATACAAGGCATGTGTGCTGCGTGTATGTTTATATCATGCATGTCTTTGTATGGGTTTTCGAGACCTTAGTTGTGATCTGGCTGGCGGTCTTTCATACACCAAGTGGCCCTTACATGTGCGCAGCTTGGGGCATCGCGATGCGATTGTTCGAGACTGTCTCGTGCACACTTTGTAGTATGATCGAGCCCGCCCTAGACCCCGACTAAGTTATCGGGCTGGAGTAAGTCTATGTAAGAGTTATGAGATAGTCGATAGTATGGTTGAGGCGACTTGTCTCCGAATATGGGAGTTCATCACCCATATCATTAGACTTGTGTGCGGACGATGAGGACCCATCTCAGTTGATCATTCGGCCTGGATGGGATGCCCCTCACGTACGATGCTTTCCGAGAACGTTCTGTGCTTGGCCTTGTCTGCTTAGACAAGTGGGTACGATTCTCGGCTTTCCATATGACTATGTCGTAGCGGGACTTGCATACGCTAACCCCAGGTCCTGACAGACTTGGTATCAGAGCAGGACTGACTATAGGACTAGCAGCCTTGGGCGAAGTCGAGTCTAGCTTTCTATAGTTATATAGTTACTCTGGGTATATAAGGGAACAACGTAAGGCTTCTTTTTTTCTCCTTACCCCCTTCGTTCTGAGTTCTGAGTCACCCTCATCTTGTTCTATGGGAAGATAGGACTAGGCTCTCCTCTGTCTGATTAGAACATCTCGTTGTTTGCTTCCTTATAGCCGTAGGAAAGTTGTGATCGGTTTGTTAGAGTGGTTGTGCTTCCTGATTTCTTACATCGTATGTAAGTGTTGTTTCCATGTTGTAAGAAATTGTCTTTTTCTTGCAATTACATCCGTTATGCTGTCCGAGTCATTCCAGGTTTATCTCATAATCTGATGCATTTGCAAACTCCTTCTTTCTGTTTCAGATGGCAGATCTTCCCCCTCGGCAGATTGTTCGTTTGACCAGGTGCCTCGGTGTGCGTGGCCATCCCGCCACGTTGATCGAGATGATGTCCTATGTGGGATATCGATGGTAACCTGAGTACACCGTCGAGGAGCAGTTCCACGAATTCAACCAGACCCAGTTCCACTGCATTTTCAGGATCTACCCGCACCACAATGGAGTCACTCAGCCTATCCACTTTGGACATGGCATTGGCATGACTGAGAACATGGCTGTGCAGGATGCTGCATACTCATGTATTACCCTGCTGAGAAAGGAGCACACTATGCTGAGAGAGACCTCGTTCCTCTATATCCCTGCTGCACTTCCAGGAGAATAGGGATATTACACCGGACTTTACTCAGATCACTCTGCAGAGGATCCAGTACTTCAGATGACTGCTAGGTTTGCTAGTGATCGAGATCGTGATGCACGCGCTCTCCGTTTTGAGCTTCACGCCACCCGTGTTCGTCTGTATCGAGCACTGACACTCTTGGCACCCTTTGTGAGTGTTGGATCAGTCGAGTATGATGCTATCTACCCTGTGAGGACGCATATGCCTTCTCGAGTTGCTTGGCCTGAGATTGGAGGCATTTTTCCACCTCGTGGTCCTTTGCTTCCACCCTACGCTGGACCTAGGCCCCATCCTTTCCCAAATGGATATCAGGGTCCACAGGCCTCCGTGTTTTCCGATGGTCACCTTCAGCTACCGGGATAGGCGGGTAACTTTTACGAGGACTACTATGGAGATGGAGATGAGTGAGACCGCCTGTGGTCTTACTTAGTGAGGATTTAGTAGTATCTTAGTATATTGTACGCAAGGTGTCTAAGTTCCAGAGGCTTAGATAAATAATGTATAGAAAGACAGAGTGCCTCTGAAGGATGTATCATCTTCATCATGTTTGTATTAGCTTGGTGCTTGTACTAAACGATGTATGGTTTGTATGACAGATTGTGAATATATGGCTTGTATGCTTTTATCACCATGTTGTCAAGATGATTACTTCCTTTGCTCTGTAATCCTTCCAGTACTTCAATACCTTGATTAGATTCTCCCAATCAACTCTGTTTGACTTTGGTTTTCACCTTAAGGATGTCTCAAGGAACCCGTGACCATCTTGGTCGTAACCAGGGTCGTGGGAATGAACAGGAGGAAGGCAACCTTCCACCCCCACCCACGATGGCTCAGGTTCTGATGGAGGTTGAGAGGAACCGCCGAGACTCTCACCATTTGCTGGAGGTCATTTCCCGCAACACCACTCAGCAGCGCAACGAGTTGGTGTCTTTGAACGACTTCATCCGGCTTCATCCCCCGGTTTTCAGTTACTCCACCGAGCCCCTTGACGCCGATGACTGGCTTCGCAGCATCAAGAGGAAGCTCCAGGCAGGCCATGTTGCAGATGGCGACAGGGTCAGCTATGCCACTTACCACCTTGAAGGTGCAGCTAGCTCTTGGTGGGAGAACTTTCTGAACATGCGTCCCGTTGGACCGCCCGCATATTGGGATGAATTCTGCACTTCCTTCCGTGAGCACCACATTCCCAAGAGTCTTATGGACCGCAAGCGTGAGGAGTTCTGAAACCTCACCGAAGGCAGAAGGACTGTTGAAGAGTTTAGTCGTGAGTTCAACCGACTTGCTCGTTATGCTACTGAAGAAGTCTCCACCGACTCCAAGAAGCAAGAAAGGTTCCGTCGTGGACTCAACTCTGGACTCCGCCGTGAGCTCAACCTACATGACTTTGCCACCTTCCAGGTCCTTGTCAACAAGGCCATCAAGGCAGAGGACATGAACACCCCCAATGACTTTCGCAAACACCCTGGAGACGATGGTTCATCCAGTTCAGGCTCCCAGAAGCGCAAGATCTGGATCCCCAACAGTATGTTCTGCCAGAACAACCCACCGAGGCCATCCTACGTGGCGCCTCGTCCACCAACCCAGTTCCACCCGGCTCCACCAAACAACCCAGCTCCACGCACTGTCTTTGGAGCCTGTTACAAGTGTGGTCAGGCAGGCCACTACTCCCGCGAGTGTCCCCAGAACCAGCTCCAGAATCAGAATGCTCCACCCCGTGCCGGAGGCAACAACAATGGTCGTGGCAAGCCACCCCAGAAGGTCTACACCGCCAAACCCGTTCCTCCCGCCACTCGTGGACGTGTGAATCAGATTGCCGCCGAAGAGACTGACGACACCACTGACGTCATTCTTGGTACGCTCCCAGTCAATTATGTTCCTACTTCCGTTCTTTTCGACCCAGGAGCATCTCATTCATTCATGTCGGAAATTTATGCACTTCGTCATGAGTTATCCTTTGTTGAATTTTCCACCCCAATGATTATTCAAACTCCAGGGTCAAGATGGCAAACTAATAGAGTAAGCCATGGTAATCAAATTGCAATTGAGGGTTTAGTATTCCTTGCTTCACTCATAGCCCTCAAGTCTTCAGACATTGATGTCATCCCTGGCATGGATTGGCTATCAAGACAGAATGCCTACCTGGATTGCAAAGGCAAATCAGTGAAACTCACCCACCCTTCAGGCAAGACAGTCGACTATACCTCACCCAGAACAAGAACCCAAGAGCATTCTTTGAATGTACTTCCCCTTCCCGAACTTGAAGATATTCCGGTGGTTCGTGACTTCCCGGATGTCTTTCCTGAAGAGCTTCCGGGCATGCCACCCGACAGATGTGTAGAGTTTATAGTGGATCTTATGCCAGGAACCGCACCAATTTCTAGACGCCCATACAAAATGGCCCCACGTGAGTTAGCTGAGCTTAAAACCCAACTGGAAGCTTTGTTGGAAAAAGGCTTCATCCGCCCTAGCTCATCGCCATGGGGTTGCCCTGTTCTGTTCGTAACGAAGAAAGATGGAACAGAAAGGATGTGCGTAGACTATCGCCCGCTAAATTTAGCGACGATAAAGAACAAGTACCCATTGCCCAGGATCAATGATCTTTATGATCAACTTGCAGGATCCTCTGTCTTCTCCAAGATGGATTTGAGATTAGGTTATCATCAAATCAAAATCCGAAACGAGGACATTCCATAAACAACTTTTACTACTCGTTATGGTCTTTACGAGTACACTGTCATGTCCTTTGGTTTAACCAATGCCCCCGCCACTTTCTCACGCATGATGAATTCGATCTTCATGGAGTACTTAGATAGATTTGTTGTAGTTTATCTCGATGACATTCTCATCTACTCGAAGAACGAAGAAGAACATGTCGAACACCTAAGGCTGGTATTGACGAAACTTAGAGAGCATCGCCTGTATGCTAAATTCTCCAAGTGTGAATTCTGGCTACCAGAAGTGACCTACTTAGGCCACGTGATTTCTGCAAAAGGCATTGCTGTGAATCCCGAGAGAGTTCAGGCCGTCCTTGACTGGACTCCACCTGAATCGGTTAAGCAAGTTAGGAGTTTCCTTGGCCTAGCCAGCTATTGCCGTCGCTTCGTCGAAAACTTTTCTAAAGTTGCAAAGCCTCTAACTGAACTCCTCAAGAAAGATAAGAAATTCCTTTGGACTCCCAAGTGTGAGGAAAGCTTTCAAGAGCTAAAAAGAAGATTGACTTCTGCACCCGTACTTGCACCTCCAGATACCAAAAAGGATTTCGAGATCTATTGTGACGCATCACGGCAAGGGTTAGGATGCATACTTCTGCAAGATCGACATGTGGTAGCTTATGCTTAACGCCAGTTGCGGCCACATGAAGAGAACTATCCTACCCATGACCTTGAACTCGCTGCCGTAGTTCATGCCCTAACAACTTGGCGACATTATCTCCTTGGTAATCGTTGTGAGATTTATTCCGACCACCAAAGCCTCAAATACATTTTCACCCAGCCAGATCTTAATCTTAGGCAAAGACGCTGGATTGAGTTAATAAAATATTACGACGTAGTAATCTCTTACTGTTGGAGTTCGGGGCAGAAAACACAAAATTTTCATAACCTACGAGACCCATACCCAAGACCTATGCTATGCTGATGCACGTAACGGACAAAAATAGATCACATACCAGTATGTAGTCCGTTAAGCGGGAAACGTTCCCGCATGAACGTGGTTGGTGTAGTCATACCGGCAATCCCCGATGCCGCGCAGATCCACGATGACTCCTGTAGCCACCCGATCCTTGTAGACCGATGACGGGATTACGTCCCCGTCGGAACGTTGCTGATGAAGACCTCGCGATACGACCACGACGATGAAGTAGCACCACAAGTGTAGTGCCTCGCGGGATTATACACATACAGTATACCCGACGTCCCTCCGGGCTCCGAACCAGTAGAGCAGCGGAAAGAAGATGGATTCGGATCCCGATTCCAGCAGCACGACGGCGTGCGTATAGTGGAGAAATCCCCAACCAAGTGTAGACTCCAAACAAGGGGAGTCCACTCGAGAAAGGATAAAGGAGGGAGAGAGAGATGAGAACTTGTCTCAAAATATTGATTTTGTATGAAGAAAAAAGGGCACCCTACCCCTCCTTATATAGGCCAAGGAGGGGTGCCACCCCCCCTCCACTTCTGGGGTGGGACTAATCCCAAGGGAGGGGTTTTTGGCGCAGCCATAGGGGGTGGGCCCCCCTCATGGTGCCATGGCCCATGGGGGAGGACTCCCTCTCCCCCTAATGGGCCCTATGAGGCCCATATGCCTTTTCTTCCATTTTTAATTATATTTAAATACATTTTAATATTTAATTCAGATAATTAAATAATAAAACATATATTGGACATTATTAAATATATTTTGAACCTTTCAAAATACCCAAAACAACTTCCGGCCTTCATCGGAACAATTCCGGTCATCACCGGAACAATTCCGGTGTTCTCTCCAATTTCTCCGGTGATCCCGAATCAATCCTTACTGCATCGAGTACCCTTAAGTGTAACACCCTACGGTCCGGGAAACAGCAGACATGATCGAGACAATTCTCATTGATCAATGACTAATCAATTGGACCTGGTTAGAATCCTTGATAGCCCCTGCGCTTCCATCGAATGAACTTCAATTGCTGTTGATACGTTAACTGTGTGCCTGTTCCCTTTGTCCTATGGTACTTTGCTTGTCCGAGGTTTGATCATCGGTATCCACTATACCTAGTCCGTCCTCGTTCTCAACAATCAAGTTTACTCGTTCCCGTGATATTACAACTCCGTGACCTAGTCACACGTTTGCAAACTTTATGATGTAACATCACCGAGTGGGCCCAGAGTACCTATCCATCACACGGATGGACAAATCCCGCTTTGATCTATTTGCATACTCATCAACATATCTATTCGGAATACCTAAAGTACTCCTTTATGGCCAGCATATTTCAGTCAGGCGGTGGGTAGCAAATCAAGGCATCCTAATAGACAGTAATTACGCATGATCATTACGGTCTAAGGATCTGGTCACTACGTTATAGTTATCGCAATGTCGAACTATGTGACTTGATCACATCGCAATACTTCTGGTGGGTGTATGTCCATCATATAATTATCCAATGATACAACTCCATTGTCAACAGACGCCATTGTCTCATGATCAGGAAACCTTGATCATCAATCGCCCAATGGACTAGTATACTAGGGTTTACTAGGGACCTGGTTGTTTGTATACCACACCTGTATTAATGTTTCTGCTTAATACAGTTATAGCATAGTATCAAACGTATTATGAACTAATGGAATATGCTCGATAAAACATATTTTATTTGCCTCTAGGGCACATTCCCAACACTTACACCCCAGGCAAAGCCAATGTCATGGCTGATGCACTAAGTCGTAAGTCGTATTGTAACAACCTCATGTTACAACAGTATCAACCACTTCTTCATGAGGAATTTCGCAAGCTTAATCTTGAGATTGTTCCTCATGGCTATCTTTCTACCTTGGTGGGGAAACCAACTCTTGAGGATCAAATCATAGTTGCCCAAAGGCATGCACGAGGTGTTCGCCGGATCAAGGAGAACATTGCTAGCGGAGTTGCTAAATGCTTCTCCACAGATAGCAAGGGAACGGTATTCTTTGGAAATCGTTTGGTAGTACCTAAGAATAGGGAACTAAGGCAACTCATCCTCAAGGAAGCCCATGACACACCCCTCTCGATTCATCCCGGTAGCACAAAAATTTACCGAGATCTACGCCAGAGATTTTGGTGGACCAGGATGAAGAGAGACATTGCTCAATTTGTTGCCGAATGTGATGTTTGTCGTCGCATTAAGGCAGAACATCAAAGACCTGTTGGTACACTTCAACCTTTGCCTATTCCAGAGTGGAAATGGGACAAAGTCGGTATGGACTTCATCACCGGCTTTCCAAAAACCCAGAAAGGAAACAATGACATCTTCGTTGTCATAGATAGGCTTTGAAAAGTTGCTCACTTCCTTCCAGTTCGCTAGTCTATTACTGCTAGCCAGTTAGCGGACTTGTACGTCTCTAGAATTGTATCCCTTCACGGTGTTCCTTTGGAAATCAATTCTGATCGCGGTAGCCTTTTCACCTCTAGATTTTGGGGAAGCTTTCAGAATGCTATGGGAACTCATCTCTCCTTTAGTACAGCTTTCCATCCTCAGTCTAGCGGTCAAGTCGAAAGGGTTAACCAAATTCTTGAAGACATGCTCAGAGCTTGTGTTATCTCATTCGGAAAGAATTGGGAGAAGTCTCTGCCATTCGCCGAATTTGCTTACAACAATAGTTTTCAATCTAGTCTGAACATGGCTCCTTTTGAACTCCTATATGGACGACGATGTCGAACCCCACTAAACTGGTCAGAAACCGGTGAGAGACAATCCTTTGGACCGGACATGATCAAGGAAGCAGAAGAGCATGTTCGCATTGTTCGTGATCAATTGAAAGCAGCCCAGTCTCGTCAGAAAAGCTACTATGATCGTCATCATAGGCAAGAGTGCTACAATCTGGATGAGAAGGCTTACCTCCGGGTTACTCCTCTGAAGGGAACCCAACGTTTTGGTATCAAAGGCAAGTTGGCCCCACGTTACATCGGACCTTTCCCCATTCTTGCTAAACGTGGAGAAGTTGCCTACCAACTTGAACTACCCCCGCACCTTTCCCGAGTACATGATGTATTCCATGTGTCCCAACTCAGGCGTTGCTTCAACGACCCCATCAGCGAAGTCGACCATGAAACACTTGATCTCCAAGATGACCTTTCGTATCGAGAATACCCCGTTCGTATTCTTGATTCCACAGAGCGTGTCACTCGTCGTCAGAAGATTAAGTTTCTGAAAGTGCAATGGTCACACCACTCTGAGAGAGAAGCTACGTGGGAAAGAGAAGACCGTCTCAGTGCCGAGTATCCCTCCTTCCTCCCGCAGACTTCTGAATCACGGGACAAGATTCTGTTGAGTGGGGGCGAGTTGTCAGAACCCTCTGTTAGGTAATGTGCTAGGATCAAAGTCATCTTGCATCATGTCAAAATTTTCAAAAGAAATCTTTGAAATCAAATTCAAAAGCAAAATGGGAGAAGGAACACCCCCCAGATGAATTAATTCAAAAGGCCAGATAAAAATCTTCTCCAAAAATTCATGTTAGATTTTTGAAAAGTCCTATAAATGAGTGTGATCACATATCAAGTGATGTGGGACCCACCCCATGCTCATGGATTTTTCAAATATTCAAACAGGACCTTGGAATTAATCAAAAACCCCTATTTGATTTAAGATTCAAATTATTTGAATTTTAAAAAATGTTCAAACTTTACAAGTGGGTACCCTATTATATTGTGAAGCCACATAAAAAGTTTCAACATTTAATAAAATTCCTAGCTATTTAATTAGCACAGCAAAACAAAATTACAGAAAAGAAAGGAAAGATTAAACAGACAGAAATTAGAAAAGGGAAAGGAGCCCATTTACCTGGGCCTCCCCGGCCCAACTTACCGCACCGCAGCCCAAGCCTGCAGCCCCCCTTGTCTTCTTCCAGTGCGGCGACAAGCAGCTCGGTGGCCGGCATGCCGCGACCGCCACGCCACCTGCCTGCCTGGAGGCCTGCCAGGCGTCCTTATCGCGCCAGGAGACGTCCCGTGGACGCCCGCCTCACTTCCCCCTCTTCTCCACTGCTCTCGCGATCCCATCTGCTTGATTTCGTCGCCGACAGGAAGCTCACCGGAGCACACTGCCGTGGACAACGTGGCCACCATGCCCTAGAGCACAAGCTGCTGTGTCTCTCGTACTCGTCGTTGTCGACTTCCTCTTCCCGAAGCAGGCGGAGCCGTGATTTGGACTCAAGCCGCCGCAATTGCCCTTGAGCCCTCGCCGGATCCGCGACTCGTCGTCGTCAAATACTCCGGCTACGTTCCCTCCCCGACTCTGTCGACTACCTCGTCATGTTCTCTGTAGCCTGGTGAGCGTTTCCCCCAAGCTCACAGCGCCCCTCCCTCTGTCTAGCCCGATTCTCCATGGGAGCCGTGGCTCCTCGTCGCCGGTGTGCTCGTCAGCGAGCACCCGTGAAGCAAATGAACTCGAGAACCTGTCCTTCGTCTTCGCTGTGACCTCGCGCGTCTAATGAGCTAGCGCTTGCTTGTTTGGGTGCACTGTGGCGACGTTTGTCACTTTGCCGGGCTTCTGTTGCCGCCGGTGAGGTCGCCGTCATCGATTTGGTCATCACCTTGGACGCCCGCGTGCACCAGACGACGTGCGAGAGCATGGGCTACATCCCGGTGGTCTCAGCGCTTCGAATGGTGGCCGAGAGAAGAAGAGAACAGAGCGCCGCCGCGGTTGTGGTCACCGGCGGCTAGCCGCCGACAGGTCCGACGTGGCCGGGTTAAGTTAACCCCCCTAATCCACCCCAGTGAGGCTGACAGTGGGCCCCAGGCCCCCTAATCCTCTCTGTTTAATCCATGACAGATGGGGCCCCCATGTCAGTTTGACTGGGTCAAACCCCCTGATGTCATGCTGACTCAATGCTGATGCAATAATTGGAATAAAAACATTAAAGTAATTCCAGAAATTCCAAAAAAGGCTGAAACTTTGGAAATTCATAGAAAATTCATGTCAACTCCAAATTTAACAAATAATATATGAAAAATGATCAGGCGAAAATAAGCTATCCAAATGTCCAACTTTCAACCATGTTTGAGTTGAATTTAAAATGTGATCAGTAGCATTTGCTATTTGATTTAAATGGAATTAATTCAAATTCATTTCAAATGCTTTTGCAACTTGAACCATGGCAACATGCTACATTTCAATTACACATCAGAGGCATATCATACACATTTCAAAATGGGTTAACTTGATCAAACAATGTCATTTGCAACTTGACTAAATTGAATTCAAATTGGAGTTTGAATTTGCAATTCAATTTGCAATATACTCCATTTAAATGGAATTGCTTCACACATCAAAGCATATACATCAAGTTTCAACCTTCAACCATGTGATTGTGCATTGTATTTACTTTGCTACCTTGCTTGTTGTTTGTCGAGTAGAGGTGGAACCGGAACAGGAGGCTGCCCCCTTTGTTGAAGACCCCGAACCCGAACATCGTCAGCAAGGCAAGCAAACCCCCATTGATCATGTCGATAAAATCCCACTTCCCTCTCATGTCTCGCTTATGCATTGTATAGGATGATTACCATGCTACGTTTCTACCGCATAGATGAACCCATTCCTTTGCATGACCTATCATTTGTCACAGTAGTAAGCAAACCACAATCCTAGCAATTGTAGGAGTTGATTGATATCATGTGGCCCCTGCAATTGTTACTGCTTTTTGACTGCTTAGAGTGATACAATGATGTTACTGTGATGTGAGTCGGGATGGTAGTGATCATGTTGATGATGGTGGAAATGTGTTGGTGAATCTACCCTAATACAAGGTGAACGATGAGAGGCTGCGTAGGAGTACACGGTGGGTTGTCTCGTTGAACACCGCCCTAAGTCCGAGTTCTTGTGTGGTGATCCAAGATGAAGAGTACAACCACACATTGGGCTCACTGACCCCTCTCAACCTATTAACTCATCCCTTTCGATGTCTAGATGTCGCAATAGTTCGGAGTTCTGGTAGGTCTGTGGCCTGGCTGCTAAGTGAGAGAACGACTCATCTGAGACCGGCTTATGCACCACGCACACATCATCTGGGTCCACTTCGGTAAACCGGCCGGGTTCACGATAGTGGTAGCCAACCCAGGTAGGCGGATTTCTCGGACTAGATCGGCTATGAGGTAACAGTTGTGGTGAGCATCCTCGCCGACACTTCTTGAACGGTGTCGAGTACAAAGGCGGTAACCGATGATCATGTGTGTGTAGCGGTACACCCCTGCAGGGTTAACAAAACTATTCGAATAGCCGCGTCCTCGGTTATGGACTGCTTGGAAAGCTTAGCTTGATTATTAGACAACTTGAACTGGATACTTCTTAAATACGCCAAGATAAGTGTGAGTGCTATGGCGTGCTTTCTCGTGGGGAAGTCGAGGAAGGCACCATAGTGGTGTAATTGGTTGGAGAAAGTAGTGGACTCGTGTACGCTTCTTACCTCAAGTCTGGTACTCATAGTTCAGGACTAGCCAAGTAAAAGCTGGCACTTCTGCAAGTGAAACCACACCTCCCTTTACCTTGATACATGTGCATGAGTAATATAGCTCCTATGTAAGTCTTGCTGAGTACGACTTTGTACTCACGTTTTCTTATCTTATGTTTTAGATGAAACCACTGACCCTGAAGGTGGCTTATTCATCAAGCTCGACGACTGAAGATCAAGCTAGTCTAGTCCCAGTCAGACGACTAGTTCCCTCGTGGAGGGCTTGTGTTTAAATAAGGCTTCTTAAGCCATTTGTTAAACTTGTCTGTACTCAGACATACTTTCTTCCGCTTGTTGTTGTAATGTTGGATCACATGCTTGTGATATCTGTGTGCACTCTGTGAGAGTTATCAATAAAATGTATACTTTGTAGAGAATTGCAATGATACCTGCTGTTCATACAAGGCATGTGTGCTGCGTGTATGTTTATATCATGCATGTCTTTGTATGGGTTTTCGAGACCTTAGTTGTGATCTGGCTGGCGGTCTTTCATACACCAAGTGGCCCTTAGATGTGCGCAACTTGGGGCATCCCGATGCGATTGTTCGATACTCTGTCTTGTGCACACTTTTTGGTATGATCGAGCCCGCCCTAGACCCCGACTAAGTGATCGGGCTGGAGTAAGTCTATGTAAGAGTTATGAGATAGTCGATAGTATGGTTGAGGCGACTTGTCTTCGAATATGGGAGTTCATCACCCATATCATTAGACTTGTGTGCGGACGATGAGGACCCATCTTAGTTGATCATCCGGCCTGGATGGGATGCCCCTCACGTACGATGCTTTCCGAGAACGTTCTGTGCTTGGCCTTGTCTGCTTAGACAAGTGGGTACGGTTCTCAGCTCTCCATATGAGTATGTCGTAGCGGGACTTGCATACGCTAACCCCGGGTCCTGACAATTGCACTGAGTTTTGTGTCTTTACTTGAAGTAGGTAATTGAGGTTGCTATTCTTTTTGTAGTATTAACTTGCAAAAGTTTTGAGGTGTTGTCTTGAGTAATGTTTGGACTTTTTGTGTCAAGAGCTTTAGCCTATTAGTGATAGAAGTCGTATTTTGGGCAATCCGTGTTTATTTTCAAACAACCTACAAATTAGTTGAGAACTCTAGCTACTAGTTGGATCACTACTCTTATGAGGGGTCGAATATTAGAGTACACTCATGTACCATGAGTCGAGGATGCGCAAGGATAACCAAACCCCCATACACTCCTCCTCGGGGTACTTGTCTCTTTGTGAACCTCCTTATTAGATTAAGAGTTACCGATAATAAGTGCATGAGTTCTTCGGACTAATGTGAGTATTCGAAAGTTGACACTTCCACCTTCCCATATTTTGCTAGCCTTCCCTATGCCGTGCTTTGCTTTCTTCTCACTCCGAGAGTTAGCGTCCACCTTCGCCGGTACATCCAAACCCTTGGCACGATATGCTCTGTCATCATATGCCTCCTTATATACTTCCTCAAAACAGCCACCATACCTACCTATCAAGGCATTTACATAGCCTTTCCGAGATACATTGCCATGCAACATCCATATTTTCATGACTTGATCTTCATGTCATACATGCTACTTGCTTGATCGATGAGCCGTAGGCTATTTGGGCCTTGCCCTAACCATTGCTACATGACGCGATAGTATCATTGCATATTCTGCTACATTGGCAGAGGCATACATCTCCATATATCATGATAGTTACATCTTCTTTATGATTCGAGTACTTTGTAAAGTGTGTAAGATCTTCTATACTTTTTGTAATATATAGAGTGTTGCCCTTAAAGTGAGGAAAATATCCCAAAGTGGACAAAACTAAAAGATCCCAAAGTGGAAAAATTAAAAGATCCCAAAGAGGACAAATGAGAGTTAAATAGAAAGAGCCATTGAGGCCACCAAAAAATACAAAAAAATAAAAAAAAGAGAAAAAGAAAAAAAAAGAGAAAGAGAAAAAATAAAAAGAGAGAAGGGGGCGCACTACTATTCTTTTTGAGTAGATCCACACTCGTACTCCGTCTTGTATCTTGTACTCCATAGAGATTATCATTCATGAATATAACTATGTGGGGACCTTCACATTATAGAACTTGGCTTGTATATTCCAATGATGAGCCTCCTCAAATGAGCTCTAGGTCTTATTGAGAAAGCAAGTTGGATGCATCCCCACTAGTTCCGTTGGAGAGCTTTTAGCTCACCTGTGCATCCGTTGCATGGCAATCCCTACTCCTCATATCATATCTATCATTTGGCTTTCTCTCTCCTATGATTTTCCTCATTGATGTGAGCCTTTCAAACCTTTTTGTCTTCCTCCTCCACCTAATTCTCTCTTTGCCATCCTAAGTGTCAACTTTCTTGCTCACGCTCATCCATTGCATGAGTGCTCAAAATATCGAAAAGGAGTGGATCATTTTGACTTGTACCTGGCTAGTGGTATTGGGAGGAGTCAAGATAAGATTCAAAAGAAGACCAAGTGTGACACTTTAGTAGATTGAGTTCTCAACAATAAAAATACTTTTTCTCATATATCCCTATCCCCTTTCTTGCACGCAAACACCATTTGGAGACATTCGAGTCACAGATAGCGAGAGATCTTGCACCTTTATGTTCTTATGTTGCTTGTTTCAATGCTAAATATAGACTCTTGCCTGTTATGACTTGAATTGAATTGCATGCTTTGATTAATTTACTTACAAAGTTCTTATATGGTTGTTAGCATGTCACCACAAAAATTATGCTTGTTATCATTTACCTACTCGAGGACGAGCAGGAATTAAGCTTGGGGATGTTGATACGTCCAAAACGTATCTATAATTTCTGCTTGCTCCATGCCTCTTTTGTGTGATATTGCTACGATATTGATGAACTTCCATACACTTTTGATCATATTTGGACTAACCTATTAACTCAGTGCACCCCAGTGCCAGTTTCGGTTTTCTGCTGATTTTCTATTTCAGGTTTCCCCCTTATTAAAAGTACCAAAAAAAATTCCGGGAAAAATATAGGAAAAATCAGCATACCAGAAGCTTCGCGAAGAGCCCAGGAGGGGCCAGAGGGGAGCCAGATGGCCTAGGCGGCCAGAGGGCGCGGCCCCACCCATGGCCGCGCTAGGGGGGCGCCTAGAGCCCCTGGCCCACCTCTGGCTGCCCCCTTTCGCCTATTTATTCCCCGTGACGAGAAACCCTCGGGAACGAAACCCTTTTTTGCGATCTCTCCTCTGTTCCACCGCCGTCGCGCTTCCAAGACCGGGAGCACCAGAAGACCTCTTCCCGGCACCCTGCCGGAGGGAGGAATCCCCTCCTAGAGTTTCTCCACCACCATGGATGCTTCCCGGATGAACCATGAGTAGTCCAACTTGGGCCATGGGTCCATGATCAGTAGCTATATGATGTTCTCATCCCCTCTTTGTTCTTCATGGATTAGACCTCGTGAGCTTCCCTACATGATCGAGGCACATATGTAATCTTTCTGCTATTGCTATGTTGAGTTTGCTGGGATCCGATGGATTATGACATTATGTTCAGATTGTGATTGAGTTATATATTTGATTCTCTTCTTTTATATTTATGTTCTTGAGTAACTCTTGCATGTTCTCCGTTGTTGTTTATTGCTTTGGCCAAGTAGTAGGTAGTGACTCCAAGAGGGAGCGTTATGCATGATTGTGGGTTCATGCTCCCCCGATGACTAGCTTGAGTGACAGAAACATGAGTCTAGGGGTGTGATGTTTCCACAAGGGGGAAAACAACGGTGCTTGTACTTGCGGGTGCAAGGATTGTTTACTTTACGCAAAGTTCTTTAATACAATTGTCAGTTTCTTTGAGTTTACACTTTGGGTGGGATTCACAACTTAATACCAGCGAGATGTTCTGGATAGATATCTCAAGGTGGATGATTAGTGGGTAGATGCAGATGGATTTCGGTCTACTTGTCTTGGTGTACCGCCCGTGCTTTTGAGCCTCTTCCTTTCTGTTTTGGATAATTAGCATTGGTTTGCGCACATAATCCTGTCAATTCCCAGCTGTAATTTGTTTACCTCGCATGGATACTTTATCGTCTTTTGGGAGAGAGACATCACTAGTGAACATCATGGGATCCCGGTCCATACTTACACCACTGTTTACACTATCAATTTACTTTCAGTATTTACTTTTCAGTAGGTATCACTATCTATCATTATCCCGTGCGTTTTATCCTTTGTAAACAACAAGGCCGGAGGAATTGACAACTCCTCGGTACTCGTTGGGAGCAAAGCTATCTGTGTGTGTGCAGGTCCAGGAGAAAGCAAGTGATTATCTTCAAACGGCGCCGCACTTGCCGAACCACCTACTTGTCGACCTTGGAGTCCTACGGGAGACAATCTTAAAACCTCGGTACCTTTACCGAGGGAAACTTGCCGTTACGCTACATCTCACCTTCCACTTGGGGTAACCAACGAGGGCGAGAAGTTATCTCGTGTAGCATCTCTCCAGCGAGGTGCTTGCTGCGCTGGGGAAAGACGACAAGGGGGCTAGCAGGCCTGGGCCGCGGGGGAGCAAGTTGGGCCCGAGGCCTGAGGAAGTGGGCTGGATATGCGGTACTGTTCCAGATCAAGATGTTTCTATCCAGATCCGGGGACGAAGCATATATCTGTCCCACCGCGACATATTACAAAGCCATATGCCCCGGATTTCCAACATGATATCACAACATTACAGATACAGGATACAACATCTCATACAATCGGCATACAACTTCCTCAAATACAATACAACAGCGGAAGATACATGTCTGAGTACAGACTACAATCAAAAGCCTATTGGCAAAGAGAAAAACATCGATCCCATAACCACACGGGTCCAGGCCCTCCGCCGGGATCCGCCTAACTAGTCGTCGTCGAGTCTCCACGTGAAACGTCAAACACCATACCTGTTGTCGATCAAGAACCCTGAAAAGAGTTTGGGGGTAGTATCATGAGTACAGAGGTACTCAGCATCCAACTGTAGTGCTCATCTGACCCAGCAAGGACTTCATCACTCGTCATTCTAGGACAACTAGTAGTTTACGGTAAGGAAGGGGTAAGTGGTGAGGTTGCTACCGCACTAGCATTTATGAAGTGGCTAACGATCTAGAGAGTAAGGTAAGAAGCCAAGCATTCGATGAGGGATCGCCTCCAGCAAGGCTTGCTATCAACTACTTACGCAAACATAACACCTATCATATCCTTGTCCTCCTCTTCGCATCCCGACGAAGAAGAAGAAGTCAAGGCACACACACACACGTTGATCAAGTTATATTAAGATTATCTCAGTTGTTGTTGTCTATGAACAAGGAGTAGGTCTCAAGTCGTTCATAACCATGGACACGGCTTCTTGAAAAGATTTAACCCTGCAGGGGTGTACCAAATTCCCATTACAAGGCTCCACACGCACGCCCATCTCTCTCAGTTGCTACCCATCACAGGCAACCATTTTATGATTTAGTTCCAAGATATCCGAAACGACAAGTCCCTCTAGCTAACAACGAACAAATCCGGGTGGCCCCCGGTGAGACGACATCCAGCTCAGAAGCCGGCCGCGCTCTCGACCTGGTCTCTACCATATGACTCCAGGTTTGGATTGCCGGTTAATCACACATGGGACACCGGGTCCTCAGCCGGTCATGATGGGCCAGCAAGGGAACTATGTCCTCACTGGTCCGGGATGGTTTAAAAACTACTGGCGTACGACCAGCACACACACGGTTTCAAACGGTAAAATCAGCTTGGGACACCACTAGAAATGCTTGAAGCTAGGTAGGTAAGAAAAGGGGACCCCATAAAATCACACACGCGGTTAGGCACGCTCAGTCTTAAAACCAATACCCGGAACTCGGATCCTAGATGACTCGAATGGAACAAAGCGTCGGGGCGGGATAGCCTAGACCTTCCATCCTTCGTCGAATATAGTCAACATTAATAATAATCATATCATCAACAACAATATAATAATGTGATATCCCAAACCAAGGAGTAACAGGGTAACATCGTAGCATCCTAAGCATGCATACTAAGAAGGGGCTGAGCAACGAGCAATAGTAGCATAGCAGTACAAGGTTTGCTGGGAAGGGACATGGCTGTATCGGTTTGAAAGAGGCTGTAAACATGTGGTAGGATCAAACATCGAACCTAACCTAGACTATTATGCAAACCGCTAGTTGAAATAGAATGGATCATTAGTAATGCATAGTCCTTGCCTGTTGATAAGTTGGGTCCCGAAGGTGTAGTCAATCGCACACTCGCAACGTATCCGAGAGGTACCCGCGAAAGCACACAAGAAGGAAACACTGTAAAGCAATCAACGAGCAAACACTCTATTACTACGAGGAAAACACGAGCAAGAATCAACAAGAAGGCAACACGAGACATCGCACCTACCGTCGAGAGCGGTTACTAACAGTTTAAGTGGGGTATTGGTCACACACGATGAATACCGCACGTTTACGGTGGTTCAAGTTGCTTAGCTATAGGTGATCACCCAACGGTTATTAACATGGAAACTCAAGCAAGCATGGCATATCACACAAACATGGCAAGAGGTGTAGCACAAAGTAAACTATCTATGCTAGTCAATTTAAGTGAGGCACAACCTAAATATGGCATAACACTAAGTGCCGCACGATGATTAAAACATTTGGTACTATTCTGTCATAAACTATATTTTAGGTTGATTAACAACAGAAAACAATAGCATAAACACAAAGTACACGAAAAACTAATCAAGTTGCATATAAAGAATACCCCAAACGGAGTTACGGTTAAAAAGATATAAGCAAAACAAGTTACGGGCACAATCTGCCAACATCACGAAGCACGCTTTAGAGCAATGCAAAAACAGGATAATCAATGCAAACATGCTCACAAATGATATGCAACTAAATTAGACATCACAGGGAAGGCATGGCAAAAAGAATCATGCAAAAAGGCATCAGAGATCAAAAGATATTAAGCAAACAACATGGCATCGCAAAGTAACAGACTTAGTGAAAATTAGAGGTGGCTGTCAACAACAGCAGCATAGCAACTTTGGAGCTCAATAACTATATGACCAGCAAGCATATCATGACAATGCAATACATATAATGAAAGTAGACATGATGCTTAACAATATGCAATTGTAATCACTCAATTCCGATAAACGGTCGCGACACACTCGTCGACCGAAGTTGCAACAAAATAACAATTTCAGCAACAACAGCACATTAACATCAGGATAGCTACTTTGGAGCAAGATTTAATATAGCTAGAGCACCCAAATATGAAAAGTTAAAGCATGGAAATGAAGTACACATGATTCTTAACACATAGGAAAAAGAATCAATACAATAGGCCTCATGGATGAGTCACAATCATCAACCAAAGTTGCAACAAAATAATAACAGCAGCACTTAACAGGAATTTGTAGCAGTTTAACGGCCTGATGCCCACTTCAACACACAATTAAACTATCTAGACGGCCTCAAACGGAAAAACTTTCTACATACGAACGCTAGAGCACGCAAAACTGAGCAACTTTCGTTTTGGGGGCACGTTAATCGGAGCTACAGATCAACGGGAAATTACGGCGCAAAAACAGATCAGCAGCAATTTATAAAAGACTTAGCAGAAATTACAGGGTGCTAAGAAAAAAAAACAGAGACAAAAAAATAAAAAAGGGGGCGGCCTGGCTCTCACCATGGGCCGGCCCATCAGGCGGCCTAGGAGGCCTGGTCTTGGCGCTAGGCTGGCGGCCTGCTCCTGGGCCGTGGGCGCCTGCTGGGCCGCCTGGTGGCTGGCGAGCTGGGCCAGCCCACCTGGCTCGCGGTGGTTGCCTCCTCTCTCCCGCATGGAGAGGCTGGTGGCGGCGGCAAGGCGGTGAGGCTCGGAGCTGCTGGATGCGGGAGGGGGAGGCGGAGCAGGGCGCTGGGTTCGGCCGGGATCCCGCCGGCTTGGAGCACGGCTCGCCGGCCGGCTTCCACCATGGCGTGGACGGGGCGCAGCTCCTGGTGGCGGAGACCTGTAGAGAGAAGAGGGAGGCGGTGAGAGGAAAGGAGGAGGTGGGAGGGAGAGGGAAGGGAGAGGAGAGGGAGAGAAGGGTGGCTGCGGCTCGCCGGCGGCGTCCTCGGGCCCGGCGGCGCGCGGTGCCTCCACGGGGGGGGGGAGGGATAGGAGGTGAGGAGAGAGATGGAGTGGTGGGGGCTAGGGTCGATCTGGGCCGTCGAATCACGAGATCTGACGGTCCAGATCGCAGGGAGCAAAATTTTCGGGATTTTGGGGTAAATCCGAGATAAAACAGGGGTGTGGCTGCAATTTTGGTCTAGGGAAACCCTAGAAGGAGGTGGGAGTGTGGTGGTCTTTATATAGCCCCGGTGGCTGGCAGTTTGCAAAAACATACCCCGTTTTTCTCTCGCGCGTGCCATGCTCACGTTTCTGACCGCCAGGGGTCCGCAGTACCTCTGATTCGGGTAAAACTTCGAACTGCGCGATCAGCGCGTCGAGCCGGCGGCATTCACCTCATGCTGGAACCGATCTGAGAACACTTTCCGGCGTGCTATAAAAATATCCCGTTTAGTTATTAAACGGGGTTTTTCGTTCCGTTGGCTGCAACTGGTCTCATGCGGTTTTCGCGACGGTGATCGGGTGAAACCCGGTGTCGCAAAGGTCGAGTGTCAGGGTGGCAAGGGTCGGTCTCCGTCCGATACGAGATAAGAGGGGGAAAAATAATCGCCGATCGATAGATCGGGGATGCAAACACCACAAACAAATCAGACAATCAAACAATTCACACCGAAAACAAATTTTTAATTTTTGTGAAAACTGGGCTGTTACACATCACTAGTGAACATCATGGGATCCCGGTCCATACTTACACCACTGTTTACACTATCAATTTACTTTCAGTATTTACTTTTCAGTAGCTATCACTATCTATCATTATCCCGTGCGTTTTATCCTTTGTAAACAACAAGGCCGGAGGAATTGACAACTCCTCTGTACTCGTTCGGAGCAAAGCTATCTGTGTGTGTGCAGGTCCAGGAGAAGCAAGTGATTATCTTCAAACGGCGCCGCACTTGCCGAACCACCTACTTGTCGACCTTGGAGTCCTACGGGAGACAATCTTAAAACCTCGGGATCTTTACCGAGGGAAACTTGCCGTTATGAAAGTGCAATATATCGACCAGAGGGGGGGTGAATGGAAGATTTTCAATTTTACTACCAGATTTTAGTTTTCTTCAGGACTGAGGCAATCATGAAGCTGAAGAAGTAACCAAAATGATGAAGAAATAAAACTTCACAGAATGTAATCATTAGGGCAGCACATCATAATGCAACAGAAATAAATCAATTCAGATAAGTAGAAGTGCTTCAGATGCATAGTATGAAGACAAAGAGCGGAGGGAGAGCTGAAGCATAAGAAGTCAACATAGCAAATACTGAAGCTTAAGAGGTTGAAGAGATAGCACCAGAGATTGAAGACATTGATTTGGTAGACCAGTTCAAGTTGCTGTGACAACTCTACGTCTGGTTGGAGAGGCTGAGATTCAACTCAGAAGACATAGTCTTCACCTTGTTCTCCTTGAACTAAAGTCCTCAGACTCCGTCCAATAACTCAGGTGAGTCTTCAAGGTAGACTCCCGAAACCTTCACAGACTCAGTCACTCCGGGAAGTCACAATTGCATCTTGACTTCCTCAGACTGAAGACTTCTACACAGGCTGGAAGATCACAGTCTTCAAGAGTAAAAAGCTTCGGATCACTCGAACCGACTTCCTCAGAAATGCTCAACTACTCAGGCTGGTGGTTTTCCTCACATAGGTTCTTCAGTTTCCTCAGAGGTGGGTTGCTCTCAAATGACAAGTGTCAGTTTTTCTCTCGGAGCAGCCAACCCACAAATGGGGCTGGGGGTGGCGATTTATAGCCGCGGAGCAACCCGAGGTGAAAGGACAAAAATGCCCATGCATTCAATTACTCTTATGCCCTCGGAAATGACCGTTGCTAGACCAGTTCTAGCCTCTCACCATGTAACACGTGGCACGGTCAAAGTATTCTCTCTCCAGACTCCTCAACCGAAGTTAGTTACCTCAGTGTCCTGAAGAACAACATCTCAGACACATGAGGACTGAACTTCTACTGCAGGAGATAACTCTCTCTTCAGGAGAACTGCACTCGCAGTCTCCAGACTCCTCAACCGAAGACAGATTCCTCAGTGTCCTGAAGAACAAGGTCTCAGACACCCGAGGAACTGAACTTCTACTGCAGGAGATTTCCTCAGGGTTTTTCTTCAGGATTCCTAACTGAGCACTTCCTCAGACCTTCGGAACTCGTTTTCTTCAACCCCTCCAACAGTGCGGTGATTTCCTATGACTCAAGAAGTATAAAAAGTCTTAGCAAAGACTACGCTTCAACTTCGTCTTCAGCGCGAACATCCTCAGGATCGTCTTCAGCTTCAGCTTCAACCGAATGCTTCAGGATGCTACTTCCTCAGGATTTCGCGCAACTTCATTCTTCAGGAATCTTCATTCTTCAGGAAGCGCACCGATTTCTCCATTGTTCCTCAACATTTTGAGGGGTCGACATTGGTGGTTAAACACCTCATCAGGGACTGTTCTCCTGTGTATACTCGCAAACACATCAGTCCCTTAATCGTTTTGTCATCAAACTCCAAAACCTAAAGGGGAGGGCACTTGATGCACTTACAATCTCCCCCTTTTTGGTGATTTGATGACAATCAGGTTAAGCTTCAACGGGTATAAAATTATGAGTTTGAAGAATAAAAACTTTGAAGAACATTTATGTTATTAAGCCGGATATAATGAAGCTCCCCCTGAGGATATGCATATAAGTTGAAGAATGTTTAATATCTAAAGCATTTTGAGGTATATGAGGAGCTCCCCCTATATCCAGGCATTTTTTAAGCAGTGCATGTTATGAAGTGTTTGAGGAATTTAAACAACGCACTGAGACAGATGTTTGCAGAGATAATCACATGCATATATGATAAACATGAGGAAATAGCATGAGGCAACTGAGGAATAGTATCAGGCAAACACCAAAATAACAGTTTACAACTCGTTACAAAAAAAATCTGAAGAACGAGAGTTGTAGCTGAAGAACCCCATAACAAAAACCCGCTTGAAGACTAACAGATTCTCCCCATTTGTCATAAAATGAACAAAAAAGGGAAAAACTGAAGCTAACGCCCTGTTGAATATGCTTCAAGACTGAGGTGAGTCACGCCCGAGGCAGTCTGTTGCAGTGTGCGGGCAGGCAGCAGTGTCTTCAACTTCTTCAGCAGTCATCTCCTGGTTTGAAGAATAGGAATCCATGGTCAGAGGAGGAGTTGTGCAGCATCTGAATTGCCTCGGGGGTCGGATTGCAGGAATCGGAGGCTTTTGAAGATTCAAATTTGCAAGGTCTTCAGGGGTGAGTACTTCTTTCATCAAGGCATCAAGATGTTGATATGTATGATGAGTATACTGATGCACTTTCTTCACTGAAGAATGTGTCTGAGCCATATAGCTGAGGATTTCAGAAAACTGACGCTTCACCCAATCATGATTTCGGTCAACTTTCTGATGAAGACTAATCAGAAGCTCTCGGTCAGTCATCACTCGAGCCTGAGTTGTATCCTCAGATGAGGCATGAGTTCTGGTTTCATCAGTAGTGCGAGACTGAGGATGACGAATGTTTCCACCAAAGGAATTGGTCGGGAGAACTTCTTCATAGAATATGCCTTTCCCTTGCCATTTGAAGCAATCGTATGCTGAAGCACTTCGACTGGCGGCAGATATGTCCGATGATTCGGGTGATCAGGTTGGAAATCAATACCAGTCGTGGCTCGGATGAGCTTCATGATCCATGGCGCGTATGGCTTCAGGATATGAGGATTCTGTGCTGCATCAACCAGAGTTCTGAAGAAGAAGTCAGGAACGTTGATTGGTCCAGACATGCAGAGGTTGTGGAGTATGTTCTTCATGATGCCAATGACCTCTTCAGCAGTGGATTCATAGCCTTTAATGGGGAAGAAGGTCTTCGCCAGAATCCGATACAATGTACTTGGCAGATACAGAAGCTTAGAGACTGGAAACTTTGTGCGAGCAGGGGCTTCAGGGGCCTGAGGCTTCATGAGCATGTTCATCAGGTCATCTCGAAGAATTTGAGACCCATAGGAGCAAGCAGTTGAGGAAGTGCACATGGGAAACTCAAGAATGTCAATTGCTTCAGGAACAGTGATGGTGTAGTGATGATGCTCAGTCATCCACTCGAGGACCCAGGTGTTGATGTCCCGAGGATCTCTTGAAACATACAAAGTTGCATAAAACTGAAGCACAAGCTCTTCATTCCAGTGGATGCAGTCAGAGCAGAACTAAAGCAGCTTGGCATGATGCATATCCTGAAGAACATTGTTGAAGCAGGGAAGAGCTTCCATATCCAGCAGAGGAATATGCTTGTGAGGAAACAGTTTGTTTTGCTTGTAGAGCACTGAAGCATAATAGTTCTTCTGAGTGGCAGTCCAGAACCTCAGCAGCTTTCGAGGTGGAGAAGAATGATATGGATTTTGAATCCCCTCTTGGAAGAAACTCATGGCATTGAAGAAATCAGTAGCATCAAAGCTTGAGGTATCATCAGCTTCAAGGTCACGGAAGAATGGTTGCTTCTGCTTCGGACACAAGGACCGAGCTTGAACTGGGCCTTGAGGTGGTGAAGGCGCTTGAGGCACTTCAATCTGAAGAGAGGCTTGAGGTTGAGGCGGAGCTTCTGCGGATGCTTCAGGCACAGATGTGGTGAGGTCCTTGGGAAGACGAGGTGATGTAGCCTGTTTGTCGTTAGAGCCATCCTTTGAGGCTTCAGCATCAGCATTTGTACTGTTTTTTGCTTCAGGAGGGGCATTTGTGCTTTGCTCGGCTTCATCTTCAGTTTCAGCAGCTGGTGGGTCTGGCTGAGGATCAGCAGTGGTAGGTTCAGCAGCATCAGTATCACTAGTTGTGGTTGCTGCAGCATCAGTATCAGCAGCAGAGTTTGTGGGAGCACTTGTGGCTTCTGGGTCATCAACATCAGACGCTGAGGACGATGCACCAACTGATTCTTCAGACTGTAGAGAAGTATCAGGAAGCACCTCAGTCACAGTGTTGGAGTGAGGCTCAGGTGAGAAGACCGTATGAGTGGCCGAGTTGGTCAGCCCGTAATCCTCATCATGGACACGAGGAGTTCCATCATCCATAATGTCGACGTCCATGTATTCAATCTCAGTGATAACTTCTGGCGGTGGGGACGGTGGAGTTGGAACAATTGGTGTTGCAGCAGGGGGTGGAGTGAAGACTATTAAACTGCGCAGAGGATTTTGAGGTGGAGTTGAGGCAGCAGTAATAAGAGCGGTGGTATCAGCGGCCTGTTTTGTCGAAGGAGCTGAGGAAAGTGGCGTAGCATCAATGGGGTCCTCAACAGTAGGCTTCTTTGCAGCAGGTGGATTTGAGGGTTGGGCTGCAGGCATGCGCTTGAGGCTTTTGGCAGAGGTATCAGTGGGTACTGAGGAAGCAGGCTGTCGAAGCTTCATCAACTTTGCCATCTGTTGTGAGATCCGTTCCTTGAATTTACCAATATAAGCACGGTTGGCAGCGAACTCAATGTTGAGACGTTGAACTTCGCATTGATGCTCTGTAGACTCCAGAGGAGTAACGTCAGTGATAGATTTCTTCTTGAAGTCACTGTGGACTTTCTTCAGTTTGGCCTTCAACTGTTTCTGAAGATCACGTTGATGAATCTCATTTATGAGGAACTGTTGAACATAGAACTTGATGTCTTTAGGGATGTCCAAATCATCAAGCGGAGTGTCAGGCTTGACATACCAAATTTCAATATACTCCAAGATCTTCTTGGGATCAAGGAGAAGCGGGATTTCTGAACCCGTTGCTTCAGCTTTGCGTCTGGCCGCAGCACGCACATATTCAATCTTATTAGCTTCAGTGGCGACGAAGCCGGCCAAATCCTCAAATTCATCTTCATCATCAGAGGATGGAGGAGTATGATGAATGGCGCCCCGCATAGCAGTTTTCTTCGGTGAGGGGCGAGGGCCGCGTTGAAGAACAGTTTTGGTCTTCAGCTAAGACTGAGGCATTGTGGTTGAGGCCTCAGGAGCACCAGATTCATCAGTGCGTATCCTTGAGGAGGGGGCAGCCCCATCCATGCGTTGACATGAGGAGCCAACAACTTGAGGCTTAGCTGAGGTCTTCTGGGAGGGTTTCATGCCCGGACCCTTTTTGCGGTGCCGAGGCGGAGGTTGTTGTCTGGGTTGAGACTGATCCTGAGGCGGAATCTTTATTGATGCAGTCATGTCACGAACCAGATCCCTGACACGGCTCCGACTGCGCTTGAGATATTGAGAATATGCATCAGGAAAGTCTTCAGGAGTGTGCATTGTTGTGGGATCAGGAATGTCGCCTGGTGCAGGTGGAGGTCGAGCCTAGATACCCAAGGTCTTCAGTGGCGGATTAATGACAAACATTTCCTCATGTTGAGGATTAAGCCATTGATAGGGCACCCAATGCTTGGCCCATTCTCTTGGGATCTTCTGTACCCTTTTCTGACGATCATCAGCAGTTTCACGTTCTGGAGTCTTCAGTTTCTCATAGAGCTCAGGAGGTAGGTCTCTAGCAGTATCAGTGTGCTTGCGCCGAGGAGCCATTTTCTTCAGCTGAGGAGACTGAGGAATTGTGCGTTCGAGCTGAGCTGCAAATGAAGTGAAACTATGAGAACCATACGATTCCTCAGCAGACATGTACCTGTGACAGAATTAAGTTGCGAGGGAAGTGGGGTACGGTTATATGCGTTCATGAGTAATAGGCTGAGGAAAACAAAGGAATGAGGCATAGGTATAGGTCTCAGAAAGCTAGCAGTACAGTTGAGGATTTAACTGGCTTGAGGACACAACAGTACTGAGGAATAATACGCTGAGGAATAATCCACTGAGGAATAAGCATACCAGACTTGAGGCGAATGCTGAGGAACAACAAGTCTTCGTCTCCGGCGATGGCGAACTCAGGCGACGTGATTGCACGAGCTTGAGGAGCTCAAGAGCGGCGGCGCGAGAGTGAGAGAAGCAGTGGGGGAAATGACCGGGGGGGGGGGGGGTAGATGGCTATTTATAGAGGGGTGAAAGGATGAGGGGGTTACGAAATTTGTGGACGAGATTGCCCCGGATTGTTGGGATCCTCAGTGGCTATCTTAATGGTGGATAATCACGACGTGCGGTAAAATCGCAACAAATTGAATACAGTTGTAACAGAAAATCCGTGATTTGAGGAACTTGAGGACATGGGCTGAGGATGAAGACAAATGGTCTCAGTCTGAGAAATACATGATTTCCGGATGAACGCATATGAGATAGACAGATTAGATAAGTGAGCACAGAGGGACGGGTTCGATCACGTTCACCTAGATGTAGAAGCAAAAGTTGAAGAACAATAACTATAGGTGAACGCTGTTGAGGACAAACACGATAATCGTCAGTAATTAAGACTTCAAATCCTGAGGAAGTTGAGAAACAACCAATCCTGAGGTGTTTGGGCGGTGGCGCTACCCACCTTATAGGGAATGAGACACTTGATACCATACAATTGTCGTATGGATCTTGAGTCAATTCCACGTTAATTTCTTCACACTTAGCAAGGTAGTTCCTCATGATTTGAGGAGTACGACGCATCGTGTGTTGTGCATCAGGATTCTTCAACATTGTTTAAGCGTTAGGATGTGTGTCCATTCACTGGACGTTTGAGTAATCTAAGATATTTAGCTCACACCTCAGAGTGCTAAATCGCTTGTCATCCAAAGGCTTAGTGAATATATCAGCAAGTTGGTCTTCAGTCTTCACGTGGCTGATGACGATATCTTCCTTCAATACATGATCCCGAAGAAAGTGATACCGAATCTCAATATGCTTCGTCCTCGAGTGCAGAACTGGATTCTGAGAGATCTTGATGGCGCTCTCATTGTCACATAGCAGTGGTACTTTCTTCAAGTTGATGCCGTAGTCTTTCAGAGTTTGCTTCATCCAAAGAAGCTGTGAGCAGCTAGCGCCAGCAGCAATGTATTCAGCTTCAGCGGTGGAGAGAGAGACGCAGTTATGCTTCTTCGATGACCAGCACACAAGAGAACGTCCGAGGAAATGACATGTTCCTGAGGTAGACTTCCGATCCACTCGATCTCCAGCATAATCAGAGTCTGAGTACCCGACGAGATCCAATTGTGTGCCTTTTGGATACCATAAGCCTAGCGACGGGGTGTGAGCCAAATATCAAAGAATTCGTTTCACCGCTTGGTGATGCGATTCCTTTGATGCCGCTTGGAATCGGGCACACATGCAAACGCTCAACATTATATCTGGCCTAGATGCACATAGATATAGCAGAGAACCTATCATGGAGTGGTATACCTTTTGATCGTAGTCCTTGCTATTTTCATCAGGGCCAAGTTGTCCATTTGTGGGCATCGGTGTCTTGATGCCCTTGCAGTCTTGCATCCCAAATTTCATCAGGCACTCCTTGAGGTACTTCTCCTGAGAGATGAAGATGCCGTTGCATTGTTGACGAATTTGGATCCCTAAGAAGAACTTCAGTTCGCCCATCATGGACATCTGATACTGTTCACTCATCAAGAATGAAAATTCTTCACTGTATTTCTTGTTAGTGCATCCAAATATTATGTCATCAACATAAATTTGACATATGAATAATGCATCATCATATCTCTTTGTGAAAAGACTTGGATCGAGGGAACCAGATTTGAAGCCCTTGCTGATGAGGAAGTCCCTTAGTGTGTCATACCAAGCCCGAGGGGCTTGCTTCAGTCCATAGAAGGCTTTCTTCAATCTGTACACCATATCAGGTTTCTTTGCGTCTTGAAAACCTGGAGGTTGAGCAACATATACTTCTTCCTCGATATTACCATTGAGGAAAGCACTTTTCACATCCATTTGATATAACTTGATATTATGATGGTTAGCGAATGCAAGCATAATACGAATGGACTCAAGTCTAGCAACAGGAGCGAAGGTTTCACCGAAGTCGATCCCCTCGACTTGAGTATATCCTTGAGCTAAGAGACGAGCTTTGTTTCTGATGACTTGTCCATCTTCATCGAGTTTGTTGCGGTAGATCCACTTCGTGCCGATGACATTGTGAACTCGAGGGTTAGGACGTTTGACAAGTTCCCAAACATCATTCAGTTTAAACTGAAAAAGTTCGTCTTGCATTGCCTGAATCTATTCCGCTTCTTGGAATGCCTCGGTGACTTTGGTGGGCTCTGAAATTGATACAAACGAGAAATTCCCACAAAAGTTAGCTATACGATTAGCTCTTGCATGAGTAAGAGGACCTGGTAGGTTGACATCAGCGAGGATTTTGTCCACTTGAACTTCATTTGCCACACGAGGAAGTCGAGGAGGATGATCTTGAGGCGCATCTTTGTCACTGGTGTCAGATTCATTTGCATCAGCTTCAGGTGCTTCGGGAGCTTCAGGGGTATCAGGAGCCTCAGGATCAGGATCGTTATCAGGATTTGGATGTTCTTCAGGAGCAGGAGGTATGTGGATTTCTTCAGGATGATCCACAGGAATGATGTCACCAGGACCCATCTTCTTGATCTGTTCTTCAGGTGGTGCTTCACCTAAATCATGTGATAGGTGTTCTCTTTGGGAGCCATCAGATTCATCAAATCGCACGTCTATAGTTTCAACAATTTTATAATGACTAATATTGAAGACTCTGTAGGTGTGCGAGTTGATACCATAACCAAGCATGAAGCCCTCACATGCTTTGGGTGCAAATTTGGACTCATGATGAGGATCACGAATCCAGCAGGGTGCACCGAATACTTTGAAGTAACTTACATTGGGTTCCTTACCGACCATTAACTCGTCTGATGTTTTATTGAAGAAATTATGAAGATACACTCGATTGACGATGTGGCATGCAGTGTTGATTGCTTCAGCCCACCACTTGAGTGGAGTATTGTACTCAGCCAGCATCGTGCGAGCCATCTCGATGAGGGTTCGATTCTTCCTCTCAACTACTCCATTTTGCTGAGGAGTGTAGGGAGCAGAGAATTCATGAGTGATTCCCAAGTCATCGAGGAATTCTTCCACACCGAAGTTCTTGAACTCAGTGCCATTGTCGCTTCGAATGTGCTTGATTTTCAGGTTGTAGTTGTTCATAACTCGCAGGGTGAAGCGCTTGAGGATTGCTAGGGTTTTTGACTTATAGAGAAGAAAATGCACCCAAGTGTATCGTCAGAAGTCATCAACAATAACTAGACCATACATATTACCTCCAAAGCTTGAATACTTTGGAGGACCGAATAGATCCGTGTGAAGCAATTCCAGTGGTCTCGTAGTAGTCATGATGGTCTTCGCTGGGTGCTTGGCCTTGGTCATCTTTCCAGCTTCGCAAGCACCACAGAGCCGATCCTTTGAGAATCTGATTTCCTCAATCCCGAGGACATGTTTCTTCAGTACCAGCTTCTGAAGATTTCTCATTCCAGCGTGGCCGAGTCTTCGATGCCATAGCCAACACTCTGAGGCTCTTGCCATGAGGCATGTAGCGACCTGAGGACCTTCAGAGAAATCTACAATATACATGTCACCTTTCCTAACCCCACTGAAGACAACGGAGTTATCGCAAACCATGAAGACAATACAACCATGTTTTCCGAAGAGAACAGCGAGATCAAGATCACACAACATAGAAACAGACATCAAGTTGTATCCAAGGGATTCAACAAGCATGACTTTATCAATGTGTTGGTCTCGAGAGATAGCCACTCTGCCGAGACCCAATACCTTACTTTTACCTTTATCAGCAAAGGTGATGGTTTTCTTTGAAGAAGGACTCAGTGATGATTCCATAAGAAGATTTCTGTCTCCAGTCATGTGATTTGTGCATCCACTGTCCATCACCCATTCAGTATTTCCCTGCAAATGAATTAGTATCTCATACAACAAGTTATGAGCCAGTCTCAGTTTGAGGAATTTAAGGTTCCTCAGAATTAATTCCTCAGGATTGATTCTATGAAAACAAACAATATAATTATCCTTCAACTGACTCAAATGTTGTCCAGGGCATATGATCTGCAGAAATTGTAATTGCCTCAGGACATGTCCCTGCAAGGATGATTAGTTCTTAACCACCCACATCTTTATGGGTGGTCTTGAGGCACATGAGGATTGATGAGGGTGATGAGACCTAATGGGGTGTGAGATGGTAGCATCAGGATAAACAAATGAATAAGCATTCTTATGTGGAGCTTCTCTGTGAACAAAATGGTTAGCAGATACATGAGTATAATCATTTCCTTTTGAGGATCGTCCTCAGATGATCTCCTCAGCTCATTTGCATCTGCATTGACAGGAAGGTTAGTGATGAGGTCCTTCGGAACCCAGATCTGCTTGACTGGAGGACCGTTCCTGCAGTTAGTTCCGATGTATCTGGCAAATACTTCACCATTACCCTTCTTAAACAGTTTATAGTTTGAGTCAAATGACTCAATTATCACATCTGAAGAAACAGCATCATAACCAGATAAGGTATAGGGATCAGGAGGGGCATCTTTGCCCGAACCCAAGTGGTTTCTGGATATTGTTCAGGTTTCTAGTAAGACCCATCGGGGTTGAGTTTCCGAGTGAATGCAACACCTTCTTTCCTCGGGTTTCTGTTGAGGATCTGTTTCTTGAGGATGTCACAAAGGGTCTGATGTCCTTTCAGACACTTGAACATGCCTGTTTCCAGTAGACTCTTCAACCTAGCATTTTCTTCAGCAATGTCGATGGTATCCTCAGATGAGAGGTTAGATACCACAGAGGCAATAGAAATAACAGAGTCTGAAGACATTGAGAAACTAGACACAGAGATGATACGATCATGTTCAATGCATTTTAAACAGGGAGGATTAAATCCTTCTTGTGGCATGATGATCTGTTGGGAGAGGAGTGAATCATTTTCTTTCCTCAGATCGTCATGAGTCATCCTTACACGTTCAAGTTCTTGTTTCCTCATGAGGAACTCATGAGACAACTTTTCATGATCGGTAAGGAGTGCCTCATGACGATTGAACAAGTCATCAAACTTTGACTGAAGAGTGTTTGATTCTTCAGTCAATTTTTGAGTCTTCGTCATTTCATCAACCAAAATATCATCACTTTTGTTTAGTGAGATCTGAGTCTTTTCAAGTGCACGTTGTTGCTTAGATGCAAGTTTAGCAAGTTTAGCATAGTTTTCATCAGGTTCTTCATCAGAGGGTTCTTCTGATGATGAGTAAGAAGATACCTTGGAGGACTTGGCCATGAAGAAAAAGGCAGGAGTTGTGTCTTCAGCTTCATCATCAACATATGATAGACCAGATTCCTCAGTGCTGAAGATTGACTTTGAGACAAGCGTCGTGGCAAGAGCTAGACCGGCCACACCCTCAGATTCTTCAGATTCTTCTTCCTCAGCATCAGGGTTGGAACCAGATTCTTCCGAGTCCAATTCTTTGCCGAGATATGCACGAGCCTTACGGGAACTGATGTTCTTGTATCCAGCAGACTTTGAGGATCTTGAGGATTTCTTCTTTGTCTTTTCATCAGAACTGTCATCTTTCCCTTTCTTCTTCTTCAGTCTAGCTTCCTTTTCCCATAAAGGACACTCAGCGATGTAATGCCCAGGTTTCTTGCACTTGTGGCAGACTCTCTTCCTTGCTTCGACAGAGTCATCATCTTTGCTTTTTCTTGAGGAATTTCCGAAGCGATTCTTCTTCGTGAATCTCTGGAACTTTCTGGTGAGGAGAGCAAGTTCACGGTTGAGAGTTTCAGGATTATCAGTATCAGCCTCAGACTCTTCATCAGAGGACACTCTTCGTGCTCTAGCTTTTAGCGCGCGGACTTTAGGCGTGGTGCTGTATAAATCTCGTTTTTCAGAGAGCTTCAGTTCATGAGCATTGAGGCGCTCGAGAATGTCCGCTGGATCCAGAGTCTTGAAGTCAGGCCTTTCTTGAATCATCAGCGATAGGAACTCAAATGAGTCATCCAGTGACCTCAGTAGTTTCTTCACAACTTCATGGTCTGTGATATCAACGGCACCTAATGCTTGAAGTTCATTGGATATGTCAGTGAGTCTGTCAAAGGTTTGTTGCACGTGCTCATTGTCCAGCCTCTTGAACCTGTTGAAGAGACTGCGGAGTGTATCAACCCGTGAGTCTCGTTGAGCAGAGACTCCTTCATTGACTTTAGACAGTCTTGTCCATATCTTCTTTGCAGTATCCAGACCACTGATACGGTTGAACTGGGCCTTGTTGAGATGACCACCAATGATGCTTCGAGCTTTTGCATCAAGCTGCCAGTTCTTCTTGACAACTTCAGGAGCAGTCATCAAATTTGCTTCAGGAATGCCTTGATCAAAAATATCCCACAGATCCTTGTCAATGGCTTCAAGATGCATCCTCATCTTGTTCTTCCAGTATGGATAGTCTGTCCCGTCGAAGATAGGGCAGTTTGAGGCAACAATCATTGTACCTGAGGTCGACATAACTAAAACTCCAGGTGGTTAAACCGAATCACACAGAACAAGGGAGTACCTTGCTCTGTTACCAATTGAAAGTGCAATATATCGACCAGAGGGGGGGTGAGTGGGAGATTTTCAATTTTACTACCAGATTTTAGTTTTCTTCAGGACTGAGGCAATCATGAAGCTGAAGAAGTAACCAAAATGATGAAGAAATAAAAATTCACAGAATGTAATCATTAGGGCAGCACATCATAATGCAACAGAAATAAATCAATTCAGATAAGCAGAAGTGCTTCAGATGCATAGTATGAAGACAAAGAGCGGAGGGAGAGCTGAAGAATAAGAAGTCAACATAGCAAATACTGAAGCTTAAGAGGTTGAAGAGATAGCACCAGAGATTGAAGACATTGATTTGGTAGACCAGTTCAAGTTGCTGTGACAACTCTACGTCTGGTTGGAGAGGCTGAGATTCAACTCAGAAGACATAGTCTTCACCTTGTTCTCCTTGAACTAAAGTCCTCAGACTCCGTCCAATAACTCAGGTGAGTCTTCAAGGTAGACTCCCGAAACCTTCACAGACTTAGTCACTCCGGGAAGTCACAATTGCATCTTGACTTCCTCAGACTGAAGACTTCTACACCGGCTGGAAGATCACAGTCTTCAAGAGTAAAAAGCTTCGGATCACTCGAACCGACTTCCTCAGAAATGCTCAACTACTCAGGCTGGTGGTTTTCCTCACATAGGTTCTTTAGTTTCCATAGAAGTGGGTTGCTCTCAAATGACAAGTGTCAGTTTTTCTCTCGGAGCAGCCAACCCACAAATGGGGCTGGGGGTGGCTATTTATAGCCGCGAAGCAACCCTAGGTGAAAGGACATAAATGCCCATGCATGCAATTACTCTTATGCCCTCGGAAATGACCGTTGCTAGACCAGTTCTAGCCTCTCACCACGTAACACGTGGCACGGTCAAAGTATTCTCTCTCCAGACTCCTCAACCGAAGTTAGTTACCTCAGTGTCCTGAAGAACAACGTCTCAGACACATGAGGACTGAACTTATACTGCAGGAGATAACTCTCTCTTCAGGAGATCTGCACTCGCAGTCTCCAGACTCCACAACCGAAGACAGATTCCTCAGTGTCCTGAAGAACAAGGTCTCAGACACGCGAGGAACTGAACTTCTACTGCAGGAGATTTCCTCAGGGTTTTTCTTCAGGATTCCTAACTGAGCACTTCCTCAGACCTTCGGAACTCGTTTTCTTCAACCCCTCCAACAGTGCAGTGATTTCCTACGACTCAAGAAGTATAAAAAGTCTTAGCAAAGACTACGCTTCAACTTCGTCTTCAGCGCGAACGTCCTCAGGATCGTCTTCAGCTTCAGCTTCAACCGAATGCTTCAGGATCCTACTTCCTCAGGATTTCTCGCAACTTCATTCTTCAGGAATCTTCATTCTTCAGGAAGCGCACCGATTTCTCCATTGTTCCTCAACATTTTGAGGGGTCGACATTGGTGGTTAAACACCTCATCAGGAACTGTTCTCCTGTGTATACTCACAAACACATCAGTCCCTTAACCGTTTTGTCATCAAACTCCAAAACCTCAAGGGGAGGGCACTTGATGCACTTACACGTTACGCTACATCTCACCTTCCACTTGGGGTAACCAACGAGGCCGAGAAGTTATCTCGTGTAGCAGCTCTCCAGCGAGGTGCTTGCCGCGCTGGGGAAAGACGACAAGGGGGCTAGCAGGCCTGGGCCGCGGGGGAGCAAGTTGGGCCCGAGGCCTGAGGAAGTGGGCTGGAATTCCTGTTCTCTTTTCTTTCTCATTTCTTTTCTGTGAATATGTTTTCCCTGCTATTAAAATGCTCCAAATTTTTATGTGGACTTGAGATGCATATAGCTAGCCACTTATAAAGTTTGGGCATTTTTAAATTCAAATAATTTGAACTTTAATTCAAATATGGGTATAAATTTAATTCCAAGCTCCTGTTTGAATATTTGAAAAATCTATGAGCATGGGTTTGAATCCAAATCACATTATATGTGATCACACTCATTTATGAGACTTTTCAAAAATGCAAAAGGAATTTTTGGAGCAACTTTTATTCTGGCCATTTGAATTCAATTCATCTAGGGGGTTCCTTCTCCCATTTCAATTTCTTTTGAAATTTTTCACTTGATGCAAAGTTACTTGCTAACCCTAACACATACCTGAAAGAGGGTTCTGACATAATGGTTCGGTGGATGACTTGAGTAGCCTTTTGGCTTGTACGCACTACCTTCACGTGGGATTACGGTGTGGGCCCTCCTATTTGTGGTCTCGTTCGAAAGCTCTGAAAGACGTCTAGTTCAGCATTGTGGCAGGGACGGATCGCGCTGCGGCGCTGGAATTCACCCTCCTCACAACGACCCGGAGAGCGAGGGGTGATAGGCCCATGGCCCCCTTGCCCTTAGGGCTATAGACCGGCGGGGACCTCTCTGATGAGCCGTAGGATGGGCCTCGGCGTGTCGGATAGCCTACGTGGGGCATTCCCTAACAAGGTGTACGCCACCCTGGAGATCGGAGCGTGCAGGCGGAACAGTAGTGCACCCCTGCAGGGAGTTTGATCTATTCGAATAGCCGTGTCCACGGTAACAGGACGCTTTATGCTGAAGCCAGAGCCTACTACTACAAACTACTACTATTGAACTATTGGTTCCGGTTTCTCTTCCTCGCAGGAAAGTCGAGGAGGGGATCTCGGAGGCATATGTAATTGTTATCTAATACAACTTACTCTTATACAATGCTGCATCAACTTCTGCTGCATTGTTATTAGATTCCTGCTATTGAACTGTTGGCTATTCTCTTCTTATGCTGCAAGACTCGTTGGAAGATGCTAGTCTTCGTTAGGCCTAGCTTATCTTCCTTATTCTGGTTTTCTTCCTTCCAGTCCACTATATAAAGCCTCCCCTTTCCATTTGATACAAATGCATAAATTCTTAGTAGTGGACGTAAGACTCGCGGGTATGCTAGATACTCACCCTTGCTTTATTTCCCGCTTTTTGTTTTGCCTGATCGGCCGCAGCTTAATTCCTGCTCGTCCACGAGTAGGTAATGATAACAAGCATAATTTCTGTGGTGACATGCTAGGAACCATATAAGAACTTTGAAAGTAAAGAAATCAAAGCGTGCAATTCAATTCAAGTCTTAACAAGCAAGAGTGTATTTTAGCATTGACACAAGCAACAAAAGAACAAAGGGTGCAAGAGCTCTTGCTGTCCGTGACTCGAATGTCTCCAAATGGTGTTTGCGTGCAAGAAGGGGGATATGGGAGTACGAGAGAAAAGTATACTTGTTGAGAACTCAATCTACTAGACTTTCACACTTGGTCTTCTTTGGAATCTTATCTTGACTCATCCCCAGACCACTAGCCAGGTACAAGTCAATTTGATCCACTCCTTTTCGATATTTTGAGCACTCATGCAATGGATGAGCGTAAGCACGAAAGTTAACACTTAGGATGGCAGAGAGAGAAAAATGATGGGGGAGGAAGACAAAAAAAGCTGTGAAAGGCTCACATCAATGAGGACAATCATAGGCGAGAGAAAGCCAAATGATAGATATGATGTGAGGAGTAGGGATTGCCATGCAACGGATGCACATATGACCTAAGGTAATCTCTCCAATGGAACTAGTGGGGGTTCATCCAACTTGCTTGCTCAAGAAGATCTAGAGCTCATTTGAGGAGGCTCATCATTGGAATATACAAGCCAAGTTCTATAGTGTGAAGGTCCCCACATAGCTATATGCATGAATGATAATCTCTATGGATTACAAGATATAAGATGGAGTACGAGTGTGGATCTCTCAAAAGGAATAGTAGTGTGCCCCCTTCTCTCTTTTTATTTCTTTTTCTCTTTTTTCTATTTTTTCTATTTTTTTGGTGGCCTCAATGGCTCTTTCTATTTAACTCTCATTTGTCCTCTTAGGGATCTTTTGATTTTGTCCTCTTTGGGATATTTTCCTCACTTTAGGGGAAACACTCTATATAGTACAAGAAGTATAGAAGATCTTTCCCACTTTACAAAAGTACTCAACATAAAGAAAATGAAACTATCATGAAGTATGCAAATGTATGCCTCTGCCAGTGTAGCAGGATATGCAATGATACTAGCGCATCATGTAGCAATGATTAGGGCAATGCCCAACTAGCATGCGGCTCATCAATCAAGCAAAATCATGTATGACATGAAGATCAAGTCATGAGAAGGTGGATGTTGCATGGAAATGTATCTCGGAAAGGCTATGGAATTGCCTTGATAGGTAGGTATGGTGGCTGTTTTGAGGAAGGATATAATGAGGCTTATGATGGCAGAGCGTATCGTGCCAAGGATTTGGATGCACCGGCGAAGTATGCGCCAACTCTCGAGGTGAGAAAGGGCAATGCACGGTACCGAAGAGGCTAGGAAAATGTGGCTAGGTGGAAGTGTCAACTTTTGAATACTCACATTAGTCCGAAGAACTCATGCACTTATTATCGGTAACTATCAATCTAATTAGGAGGTTCACAAAGAGACAAGTACCCCAAGGAGGAGTGTATGGGGGTTTTGTTATCCTTGCGCATCCTCGACTCATGGTACGTGAGTGTACTCTAATATTCGATCCCTCCAAAGATTAGTGATCCATCTAGTAGCTAAAGTTCTCAACTAGTATTGTAGGTTTTTTGAAAATAAACACGGATTGCCCAAAATACGACATCTATCACTAATAGGCTAAAGCTCTGGACACCAAAAGTTCAAACATTATTCATGGCAATACCTCAAAACTATTGCAAGTTACTACTACAATTGAATAGCAACCTCAATTACCTACTTCAAGTCAAGACACACAACTCAGTGCAACAGGCAAACTCTCTAAACAAGATAAACATGAAAACTCAAGAGAGTTTCAGCAACAAACTAAACAAAATCTCTTAAAAAGATAAGCATGAAAACTGAGAGCTAAACATGACAGCACCTACGAAAAAGATAAAGAACACACACAGCAAAGATAAGCATGAAAATCCTATGTTGTGTTCAAGGGTAAAGTGGAGCGTGTTTCTCTCCCACACAAAGAAAGATGGGTTCTAACTTGTTATGAACAGCAAGCAAAGCTAAAGAAAACTAAAAAGGAAATAAAGAACAAGACGCTCCAAGCATAGCACATAACGCATGAAGTGATAAAAATATAGTGCAACAAAGACAAACTGATAATTGTTGATGGAGAAGGGGATGCATGGGGGAATCCCCAAGCTTAGATGCTTGAGTCTTCTTGAATATTTCTTGGGGGTGCACGGGGGCATCCCCAAGCTTGAGCATTTGACCCTCCTGAATCTTCTTTTATCATCTTCCCTTGCACACTTGAAAACTCCCTTCATACATAACTCATCATAATCTGATTAGCGAGGTTAGTACCCACAATAATATAATTTTTATCTACTGGAAATAAGCATATTCTTGAAGAGCTACAGTTTCTCAAGATCTCCAAAAAGTTTTTGCAAAGGAAAAGCAAGCTTAAGGTTTGCAAAACGAAGAAAAGGCAAAACAGGACAGAATCTGTGAAAAACAGACCAACAGGTAGTAAATAATTTTGTTGGGGCACTTCTGCAACTCAAATAAAAAAACTCAGAACATACGAAAGTTCCATGATTGTATATATCACGCTGTGTAAAAAATCAAGCTCAAAAAGATGAAATGGGATTTTTGTACGATTTTTTCCGTCACGAGGACATAAGCTGTTTTCTGGACAACATGTCACAACTTTCACTTCCCTTGTCATATGAGGCTATAAATGGCACAAAGCTTGAAAATTAAAGATACAATGATGTTGCTACAGTAGTAAAAATCATCAAGACCACTAAAAACAGAAGAAACAAAATGAAATCCTAAATTCGTTGCGGGCTGCCTCCCGAAAGCGCTTCTTTAAAGCCATTAGCTAGGCTTAAGATTTTAAAGATGCTCTCGCAGGAATAAGAGTTGAAGAACAAAAGAGAGCATCAAGAAGCAAATACGAAACACATTTAATACTAACATGCTTCCTATGCATAGGAATATTGCAATAGAATAATTCATTGAAGCACAAAGCAATAAGCATAGGAAGGCAAAACAAGTGCAGCTTCAAAACCTTGAACATAAAGAGAGGGAACTTGATATTATTGAAATATCTATAAGCATGTGTTCCCTTCTCATAATAATTTCCAGTGGGATCATGAATAAACTCAACAATATAAGTATGACATAAAGCATTGTTACCATGATCCACATGCAAAAAGGTACTCTTACTCTCCACATAAGCATAATCTTTCTCATTGGTAATAGTGGGAGTAGGACTATCATAAACAACTTGAACACTATAGATTAATTGTGTATTAGGAAGATGGTGTTCAGCAAGGGAGTAATCCCCTCCATGATTATGACAAGTTTCATCAGGATAATTTCTCCTTATGTCATAGGTACCTTTACAATCACTATAGATAGGAGTTATACCATCATCATAGTAGAGAAGAGCATTATCATTGCTAGAAACTATATTTGTAAACATGTTGTCTTTATTCTTATTAAAAAAAGAATTATCAATTACCACATCACTAATGGGTAAAGGACTTGCAATCCTATCATCCCCAAGCTTAGAGATTTCTATATCATCATTTTCAGAGTTGGCACCAAAAATATTTTCAAGATCATAAGTGGCAATATCATTATCTTCCCAATCACAATAAGTAACATGCATATCATAATCAAAATCATCTTCAATAGTGCCTATGGACTTAACATCAGGATAATAATGAATGCAATCAAGCTCACCATCCTCCATAAATTTATATCCGTTAGGATAAAAATTGATGCGAGGAATATGCTTAGGCCAGGTTGATACCCATTCTTCTTCCTTCTTGCTCCTCTTCATCCTCCTCTTCTTTTTCTTCTTCTGCACCTTAGGAGGGAGTGGTTGGAGATGAAGTTTCTCCATATATCCTGGTTTATCATTAGAAACAATAGGGGAAACTTGGGAGAAAATATCCTTTTTATTATTAGAAATATAAGAGACATTTTTATACTTTGGTAAAGTTCGCTCCTTTCTAATCTTACTTATGTAATCATTTTCATGGCAATTAACAACACAATAGAGATGGCAATTTTGCAAAGTGTTGTTTATTCCTAAGGCATTAGAATCTAGCCAAGAAGTCTTTTCTGATAACTCTTCACACATAAAAAATAACATAAGTTCATCATAAAGATCGGGGGTGATCATGTTATCACACAACTGGTTAATAGTTATGTTTTGAAAGTTCATGCATTGAAAATTAAAGTGACCCTCTATACCACAAAGTTCACAAGTAAAAGGATAAAGGTCACACAATTCTCTAGAAATTTCATTTAAATATTTGACCCAAATGATTGTTCTTTCATGCTTATGTTGCTTACAATACTTCTCTTCTTCAATCATAGGCCTTTCACAAGGTCTATCCACTCCACAAAAATTAACATGCTTATATAAAACTTCATTTTCAGGAATTGGATCATGCATGTTGCAATCATCATGAACAATTTTATTTTCTTTGAAAATCTCATTAAAAGGTTCATGATGCTTGATCCAATCCTCCTTAGGCATATTAATATGTGAAGCAAAATATTTGAGGAAATCAACAAGGAGTTGAGAATCAAGCCCAAACTTAGCACTAAACTTATTAAAACTTGCAGTTTCAACAAAGGACTTAATGCAATCATACTCATAAATTATACCTGACTCTTTACCTTTGTCGATCTCCCAATCTTCAGTGTTGCGTTGAATTCTTTCAAGGAGTTCCCATTTAGCATCAATCTTTTCGTTTGTGAAAGGACCCATAGAGGAAGCATCGAGAAAGTCTTTATCCTGTCGAGAGAGCCTTGCATAAAAATTAGTAATAATGATATATTTGGGGAGCCCATGGTTAGGACATTTTAGCATTAAAGTTTTCAGTCTCCCCCAAGCTTGAGCTATGCTCTCTCCGTCATGAGGATAGAAATTATAAACATAATTCCTATTCTCATGGACTTCATGAAGAGGATAAAACTTGGAGTAAAAGAGAGACTGGATCTCTTCCCAATCCAGCAGGTGAGAATCATCTAGTATCCTATACCATTCCAATGCTTTTCCTTTCAGTGACAAGGCAAATAATTTCCTCATGACTGAATCTCTTTTCAAACCTGAAATCTTAAAGAACTCACAAAGTTCTGTAAGTTTCAACAAATGAATACTAGGATTAACTGTTCCATCATAACAATCATTGCTAATTATTTCAATTATCCCAAGTGGTATTTGGAACGGGATACATTCAGTAGGTGGAGGAGACTTCTCTACCACGGGTGTGGTAAAGCGGCCTTCCCCAAGCAACGAACTAAGAGTGCGGTTTTCCATAAGCCTAACTAGTGAAACTAAAAACAAGAAACGAAAATATTTAATTGCAAGATCTAAAGATATACCTTCAAACACTTACTTCCCCGGCAACGGCGCCAGAAATAGCTTGATGTCTACGCACGCTTCTATACTTGTAGACTATGTTGGGCCTCCAAGCGCAGAGGTTTGTAGCACATCAGCAATTTCCCTCAAGTGGATGACCTAAGGTTTATCAAACTCAGGGAAGTAGAGGTTGAAGATGGTCTCTCTCAAGCAACCCTGCAATTAAGATACAGAAGTCTCTTCTGTCCCCAACACACCTAATACAACTAGGAGTTGTATAGGTGCACTAGTTCGGCGAAGAGATGGTAAAATATGGGTGATATGTGTGGCAAAACAAAGTAATATAATTCTGTAATAAAAAGTACAGCAATCACACAAGTGGTAAACGTGAGCACAAACGGTATTGGAATGGTGGAAACAAGGCCTAGGCTTCATACTTTCACTAGTAGCAACTCCCAACAACATTAACATAGTCTAATCACATGATATTTCCCATAAAACATGCAATGGAGACATACTCGAAGGTCATTCCTTTGTGGTCAAGAGAGGACGAGAATTGTGTAGGGCTACAAAAGCACACCTCAGAGTTCGTAGTTCTCATCTATGGATTTCCCAATGTCACCGCGGCCATCCAAAGAGAGTACCACAATCACCACAACATATCTCAAGGATAGTCAAAGACAAGCACCAAGAGACTCTCAATCTTAAATCAACACACAAAAGAGGGAATCACTCATGAAAATATTCTGTTAACCCATGTCCAATAGACCGCTGTCACCATGGTCTCGGGGATTATACTAGATAAGATCAATTGAGTACATCAATCTAATACATAGAGGTAGGGGAAATATCATGGTATCATCCTAGATTAACATAGTGTCGTGGGTATAATCCTGACAATAGAGAGAGGGGTATGAACGGAGCATGATCTATCGAGATGCAAACAGGTGACGTAGGCGATTTTATCGAGTTCGGGACTCTCGCGGAGGAGATAAAATCCCTACGTCTCGCGTTTCCGGAGGAGCTATTCCTTTATCTATGTAAGAACACGAAGAACATGGCATTACATGGGATATGATCCCGTGAGAGAGGAGGAAGAAGAGACCGTTTTTCGATTTGTGGTGGGAATGGCTTATATAGAGTGCGCCATCCCCATGCCACTTGAATTACATAAATGGGGAATTAATGAGAGATTAGTGCCTAAGAAATGCGGCGGTTTCTGGTGCTACTTATTACATGAAGTAATGCTTGGAGTAGTAACTGTCGTGAGTAATTCCCCCTTTTAATGTAGTTGGTACATGCAGAGTTGCCACGTGCAGAGTAAATCCATCCGATTTGCAGCATCCGAGTTGGACCATCCGAGTTGTTGTATCTGAGTTGGAGCATCCGAGTTGGAGCATCAGAGTAAATCCATCCGAGTTGGTGTATCCGAGTTGGTGTATCCGAGTAACACCTGACTCGGTTATATGTCATGTTATCTCACTCTTATTATCTCACTAAGGGTACCCCATGATATGCGATACTTAAGGGTATGCCTTAGGTATGACCACGACAGTAGCCCCAAGGCTCCGAGTAACTTCTTGAAGTTACTCGGAGTCTTTAGATTAGAGATTTGTTTAATAAATCCTTCCAGTGGGAGCACTTCTTAGTGCACCCAATGGGTGTAGCCCCCAAGGCTCCGAGTAACTTCTTGAAGTTACTCAGAGTCTTTTGATTGGAGACTTTTTTATTAATTGGGATAATTGATTTCATCAAAGGAGAGTGCTCTTCCTATTGATGACATATTCATAAGGTATATGAAGATTAAACTCAATAAGAGGACCGGAAGGACTTTATTGAAGTTTACACTTTTCCCTTGTATGTGGGTCGGGCAAGTTAAAGGAAAAATCTGGCGACACTCAAGCGTCTCTCGGATGAGGTGGACTGTGGCCTCAGAAGGCGTGTCTTGGAGTAAAAGGCCTTAAACTCCATATAAACCAGATTTGTAAAGTTCAATATCCTAAAGCATCACAATGAGCTTTAGGTCATACCACATGGGATATCAATTCTTTACCCCTTGCACCTTATCTTACTAATAATCTGGCAATCTTCGTCAGAGACGGACTATTAGTGAATTAGCTATTCGGAACTTTTCTCGAATAACTAACACGGAATTAGGAGCTTTAGGTCCTGTCCTCACACGGAATTAAATCAATAAAGAGAATAACAATGATCGTGAAAGGGCACGAAAGAAAATTAATGATATTTCCTTCATTGACCTGAAAGAAAATACAAACACATAGAAAAATAAAGTATCATAGTATTCATACCTGGAAAGCTGAGTGAAGACGCAGAACTTTAAACTTTGCGGATAATAAAATGTAGAACTTAGTCTTTACAGATAAAAATATGTCACCCTTGGTTCATTTGTTTCTCGTGTTTAGCCATTTAGTGAGTCGATGGACTATTAGCCTTCGCTCCTGCCAACCCGACAGTCGGGTTGCGACCGGGTTGGAGACGAAGAGTAAGCGTTGAAGTACCAAACCTGTATAGTCGTTTCACGAGAAAAGAAAACCAAGTGAAGATCATGCCGACTGGCGGCGCACCCAGTGGTGGAACAAAAAGCCACCCACAAAGGTAAATGTGATTCTAACTAAGATATAGCCTCCGGGTGCGGCGTATCCCCCGAGTGCGCTACAACCTTCGACGGGGGACCGATCGGAAAACGGGGCATGTGATTTGTGTTTCATCGAGGTAGACTCGGGTAAAAGCGAGAAGTGGTTCCCGGGTGAAGCTTAAGAGAGTTGAAATCGCTAAAAAGTGTAATATGAATTTTGGTTGTATGAGAAACTTAGCTATTTCCACGTTGTCGATGTAGTCGGAGTCGATGAAGTCATGACACGACAAAGAGAAGTCTTCGGAGGAATCTGAGGCCAAGTCGTGACGGATGCCGTCGTCGAAGGAGTGCGTAGCACATCCCAGTCGTGGCCGTGTCGAGTGTCATGGAAAGAGTGTGTAACTTATCTGGGTCGTCGACGTCGATTCGATGCAGAGTGGAGCGGCGACTCGCATAGATGCAGCTCGAGTTGCATGTTGAAGGTTGTAGCCCCGCCCAAGCGGGTGTATGGTCTGAGTGGAAATAGTTTGCCATCCGCCGCGTCCGAGCTAGCCATTTGGGTGTGCGAGTTGCTGCAGATGCTTGGGTTTGAGGGATACTTCAGGTGAAGGGAGCGGGACGCGCAATTGCGGAGCCCGGCATCGTCGTGGACGTCGCGCACCGGGAAGCACGCGGACCTGACAAGCGACTCGGTGCTTAGCGGTGTTGCCGTGGATGGCCTCTGAGTTGAGGCGTGGCCGGGCGAGACCCCGAGTAGCGGAAGGTCGGAGATGGCTTCCGAGTTGAGGCGTGGTCGGGGAACGAGCGGCGGCGTGGTCTGGCGCGCCCTGAGCGGAAGCTGATCGGGGACATCTTCCGAGCTGAGTTGAAGTCGGCACAAAACTGTGATGGAGCCAAGTCGCGGATCGAGGAGGAGCTCGGGGGCACGAGTTGAGCTGCATCTGAATCGAGCTTCGTACTGCCTTATCTTGTGACTGTTCATCCATCAGGTAGTTGTGTTAGCTTGTACATACATACCTGCTCGCATGCAAAGGCGTAGATGAGAGCTGAAGAGGAACAATAGAGGCCGTTGCCTCCGACAAAGAGCACCGCGGCGACGGCTGCGCCTGAGAAGGAACGGCAAGGTCGGGCTTCCGTCCGATCTGACGAGTACGGCGAGGCCGATCTGGTGGCGTAGCGTGTTCGTCGTGCGTGAGCCGGCCGCCAAATGGAGCTATGAGGAAAACGCAGAGTAGATTGTTGCAGCGTGTTGCGCCTCGTTGAAGACCGATCTGTTCTTCACGAGATTTGTACAAGAAAGAAAAACAATCTGTAGGCAGATAATTAATCAACTGATTTGCAAGGAAAAATATTAAATGATAGCTTCCCTGATCCTTTGGAATATGGAAGGTGTAATGGCAGGAACTCCAAGAGTTTATTTTTCCAGCGATGATGGTTCATCTTCCGAATCAAAGATATCATCCGAAAAATCCCTGCTTCTTGGTAAAGATAATATGCATCAAGAGCAAATGGAAAAAAACACACAAAAACCAAAACAAACCGTCCGCATCATGGATCGATAGACGCCATGCCCCACGGTGGACGCCAACTGTCGTGGATATAATCCTGACAATAGAGAGAGGGGTATGAACGGAGCATGATCTATCGAGATGCAAACAGGTGACGCAGGCGATTTTATCGAGTTCGGGACTCTCGCGGAGGAGATAAAATCCCTACGTCTCGCGTTCCCGGAGGAGCTTTTCCTTTATCTATGTAAGAACACGAAGAACATGGCATTACATGGGATAAGATCCCGTGAGAGAGGTGGAAGAAGAGACCGTTTTTCGATTTGTGGTGGGAATAGCTTAAATAGAGTGCGCCACCCCCATGCCACTTGAATTACATAAATGGGGAATTAATGAGAGATTAGTGCCTAATAAATGCGGTTTCTGGTGCTACTTATTACATGAAGTAATGCTTGGAGTAGTAACTGTCGTGAGTAATTCCCCCTTTTAATGTAGAGTTGATACATGCAGAGTTGCCACATGCAGAGTAAATCCATCCGAGTTGCAGCATCCGAGTTGGACCATCTGAGTTGCTATATCTGAGTTGGAGCATCCGAGTTGGAGCATCAGAGTAAATCCATCTGAGTTGGTGTATCCGAGTAACACCTGACTCGGTTATATGTCATGTTATCTCACTCTTATTATCTCGCTAAGGGTACCCCATGATATGCGATACTTAAGGGTATGCCTTAGGTATGACCACACACATAGCTTATGATCACGACGAAGATCACATCATGGGAGAGAGAATTGACCACATAGCTACTGTAGAAACCTTAGCCCCCAGGAGGAACTATTCACACATGGAAATGGTGAAAGATAGAGAGAGTTGTTGATGGAGAGGTGCAGCCCGGAGGAGATGAAGGAGATGGCGGCGGCGGTGGCCATAGCCCCTTCTTCTTCCTTGGATATGCTGCTGTTGTGGAGATTGATCTCCCCCTCAAGACGGCTGCCAAGGGGGAGGAAATTTCGTGGTGCCCTTTGACCTAGGTTTCTCTCTTTTTATAGACTCTCGGATTCCCGTAATCCAGATTACGTCTTCGGTATTTCGGACCTCCAGGGAGCATCCAAACTCCGATTGGACTGTATTTTATTTCCAGATCCACCGGAAAAAATTTCCCTACAACTTTGTATTTTTAATCTTTTCCATTTGAGGCCGTCTTCTAGCGTTTCCGAGGCGATCTTTAAAACCTGTCCGGTGTGGATAAATTTCGGGAAAGTTAGAGTCCAACTCTTACAAGGCTTCTTTTTGTGATTTTTCCTTTATCCAAGTAATTCCTGCACATAAAGTAGAAAAACAAGAACTTGTGCACTCTTGCAACCATTAATAGGTTAGTTCCAAAATATTTTATAAAAAGATATGAAAGTGTATCAAAAGCATAGCAATATCACACAAAACATGCATGCAGCAAGCAGAAATTATAGATACGTTTGAGACGTATCAGCCGCTGCAGTCGACGTTGGATCCCAGGAGCAGGAGATTCCCGATGCCGACCACCGCAACGTGAAGATCCCCGGTGCTTGCTTCATCGTGGAGTTCCCCCCTCGACCAGGAGTAGTTTGGAGGTTTCCAGGAAGGAGGCCTCGCCTTTTCGGTCGTTGTTGTTTTTGTGCTAGCCTTCTTAAGGAAGATCATGTGTACCTTGTGTCTTTACTCAGATACTATTACTTCCGCTAACTTTGTGTTCTCGAGCTGTTGTATTCGAGCCCTCGTGGCACCTAGCTTATATTAAATAGCTTGTATTATTTTATTTGTAGAGTTGTGTTGTGATATCTCACCGTGAGTCCCTGATCTCGATCGTGTACTTTGCGTGTATGATTACTGTACATGATCTGATTTTGGGGGCGTCACATGCATATAGCTATGTGGGGACCTTCACACTATAGAACTTGGCTTGTATATTCCAAGGATGAGCCTCCTCAAAAGAGCTCTAGGTCTTCATGAGCGAGTAAGTTAGATGTACCCCCACTAGTTCCATTGGAGAGCTTTTCAGCTCATATGTGCATCTATTGCATGTCAATCCCTACTCCTCACATCATATCTATCATTTGGCCTTCTCGACTATGATTGTCCTCATTGATGTGAACCTTTCTCATCATTTTTTGTCTTCCTCCTCTACCATATTCTTTCTTTGCCATCCTAAGTGTCAACTTTCGTGCTTACGCTCATGCATTGCATGAGTGCTCAAAATATCGAAAAGGAGTGGATCAAATTGACTTGTACCTGGCTAGTGGTCCGGGGACGAGTAAAGATAAGATACCAAAGAAGATCAAGTGTGAAACTTTAGTAGATTGAGTTCTAAACAAAAATAATTTTTCTTCTCGTATTCCCTATCCCCCTTCTTGCAAGCAAACACCATTTGGAGACATTCGAGTCACGGACAGGGAGAGCTCTTGCACCTAATGTTCTTTCTTTGCTTGTTTCAATGCTAATATAGAATCTTGCATGTTATGACTTGAACTGAATCACATACCTTGATTGCTTTACTTTTCAAAGTTCTTATATGGTTGCTAGCATGTCACCACAGAAATTATGTTTATTATCATTTACCTTCTCGAGGACGAAAATGAATTAAGCTTGGGGATGTTGATATGTCTAAAACATATCGATATTTTCTACTCGTTCCATGCATGTTTTGTGTGATATTGCTGTTGGATATATGCTCTAGAGGCAAATAATATATGATTATTCCAATATATCTAAGCAAGTTCATAACCAGTTTCATACCGTGCTAGAACTGTGTCAGTGAAACAATGATGCAGGTGTGGTATAGAAACCCCCAGAGTTCCTAGTTAGCCTCTACATCGATAACTAGTTCATGGTCAACATGATGATCTTGGTTTCGCGATCATGGACAATTAAGTCTCTTGACTATGAGGTCACCTCACTGGTTAAGTGACGTGATGAACATTACCCAAAGTAAGCATTACAGCATGATCAAATCTTGTGAAGGTTCAGTGTTGTAATTACAGAACATGGTAGACCGTTCCTTTGACCGTGAGTACGTGCATAATCACTATCTTCCCGGATGCTTTGACTTACATCCCACCACCTGACTGAAATATGCGGGTCATAACGGTTGTATCTTAGGTATTCCGTGGAGATATGTTGAGAAGTATTGTTACAAGAGCGGGATTTGTCAATCCATATAATGGATAGATACTCGGGGCCCACTCGGTGAGATTCCATCCATAAAGCTGCAGCGTGTGACTAGGTCACGGGGATGAATATCACGGGAACGAGTGAATGAGGATTAGTTCGGAACGAGGTTGAACCAGACATAGGATGTCATTGATCGAATCTCGGAACAATCCAGTATCGCTGACAAAGGGAATGCTATACGGTGTAAGGTCCAATCGGTGTTTGATATCCGGAATGCACAGGGGTCATTATGGGCATCCAGGTCCCGCTGATGATCATTGACTGTAGCCTCTGCTCGGTCATGACTGGAGTGTTCTCGGACCGTAGGGTAACACACTTAAGGGCTCGATGAAATCGGAGACCTTTTCGGAACCATCGGAGTAACCAGAGAATAAAGGAAACAATATCGGAGAAGTACCGTGTTGAACCAAAACAAGTTCGGAGTGAACCGGAAGGTGTTCCGGAGCACCGGGAGATGGAATATTATGTTTTAGTTATTAATTAATTGAATTAATATTTAAAATCATTTTATTTCTAATTAATATGTGCAATGGGCCTTAGTGGAGAAAAAGGCCCATTAGGGGAAATAAAAGGGAGAAAAAAAAGGAAAAAAAAGGAAAAGGAAGGGGGAGGCGCCATGGGCCCTAGGGCCCATGAGGGGTGCGCCCTCTCCCCCCCCCCTTGGCCGGCCAACCCCCCCTTATCAAAGGGACTTTAGTCCCACATTGCTAAGGGAGAGGGGTTGACTCCCTCCCCTCTGCCTATATATAGATGGGCAGGGTGCACATATTTAACACATAGAAATTCGTGAGAAAAAAAATATTACTCCGAATTGAGATCGGTTTTCTCCGGTCTTCTCCCCTCCCTTGTCTCTTTCACGGTGGACTCCCTAGTGTGAGTCTATAGTGGAATTGAGACTTCTCTGCTAGAATCGGAGGCCGTCGTGCTGCCGAAGCTCCGTCCGGAGGTCTGCTTCCGCCACCTCCGCTGCATCGGAGAACGGAGGTCGTCATCGAGTCTCGTATGTGTGCGAGTACTACGAGGTGCTGCACGTGTGGCACTACACCCATCCGGGTGCTCAACACAGCCAGGGGGCTGTGAAACTTGATCGGCTACATCAACCACGTTTGCGGGAACGTTTCCCGCGCAACGGACTACACCCCGAGGTATGTTATTTCCGCACTACTTTCCGTTACGGTAATACGGCTAGCTAGATCTTGGGTTATGGGAACGCTAGTTAGAAAAATTTGTGTTTTCTTCTGCGAACTCCAACAGTGGTATCATGAGCTTGGTCTATGCTTAGTATTACTGTACGGATAGAACACATCGGGGATGTGGGCGTTGATTGTATGATTGTCACCCTCCCACATGCACTTGTTCACATCTGCGGCACTGTTTGATGAAGCGGCCCCCGACCGACCTTACGCGTACGCTTACGCGAGACTGGTTCCACGCTTGACATGCGGCTTGTACCGTATAAAGTGGCTGGGGGGTGTCTGTCTCTCTACTTTAGCGGATGGGGAATTTGCAACAGAGGGCCCCGTGCGGGGTGTAATAGAGACAATCGTATGGTTGATGTTGTGGTTGACTCGTAGGTTAAAACCTGTTTAACTATGAAAGCCCTAGCACCCACGTAAAACTTGCAATATACAACTAGACCGTCTAAACCTTGTATTGCTAAGTGGGGGCTATCGTTTGTTTGTTTGTGGTGTAGTGATAGCTTTGCTATGTGTTACTAGTAAGTAGTAATCGTCATCATAAAACAAACTAAAATGGAGACACTGTAGACTTAGTGTTGCCATAGCTCAGACATCTTAAAACTTGCTAGTATAGGATACACGACGGTAGCATGTGATAAGATGATCCCTTAATAAAGCCAAACACAAGTATTCTACCGAAGTGTGCACCGCCTGGAAGGTTCTCCAATATGGCTTGATGCTCCGTACATACCGGAGTTGTCCTACATATTAAATGGAGTTCGCATGAGGTTGGGTTCGGCAAGCCTGGCATATGAAGATATGGCCTTGCTGAGCAGCATATAACATGGAGGTTAATTTGGCGAGCCTAGCATATGCAGATATGGCCTCGGAATACTAGAGATCGAAAGATCGAGCATGAGTCACAGTACATATAAGATAATGTGATCGCACAAGTTGTTGTCTACCTTTGAAACTGACCCGTCGGCCGTGTGATATTCGAGGTCGGGCAGTGAATCTGGATCATGTAATCACTAAAACTTCTTAGGGATGAAATGTTTTAGTGCGAGCTCATTTATAATATGATTATATGAACTCATTGTTGTGAACTAGTCTTAATTGTGTTTCTTACAATTATGTTTGTAGAAAATGGATAATACCCCGTACCTTGAAATGGTTTCCTTCTTACATGGTGAAAGACTTAAAGAAAATGGGTCAAACTTCATTAGTTGGTACTTACGCCTTAGAGCCGTGCTCAAGAGAATCAACCTTTCATTCTTAACTAAAAAGCATGTGGGAAACCCTCCAGCAAACGACATGGATGCACAAGCGGCGATTGATTATCAGTATCGTCGAAGGACATATGCCATAGCTAAGGGTATCATAGAAACCAACATTCCGCAACCTTTCCGTGAGGAGTATGCTGATTTGGATACATATGATATGATCGATGAGCTGAAGTCATCAAACTTGCATCAGTTTAGAGTTGCCAGATTTGAGTTAGAAAGTGAGTTTCTCTCTACAAAGATGGAAGAAGGCTCTTGCTTGAAGGCACACTTGGCCAAGATGCATGAGATACATCTGAGCCTCGTAGATGATTTGGACTATGAGACCACACATGAGTCTGCGATATACACGGTGTTACACTCGCTTCCACCGAGCTATACAGACCATGTCCATGGCTATGTCGGCAGAGGTGAAAGCCTCGAGTTCTCTGACTTCATGGATAGACTTCAGTACCTGGAGGTTGAACCCATTGAAGGAGAAGTTGTCGATGGAGAAGGTATATACTTGATATACTTTATAAATGTTTATTCCCTTATACAACATTTGCATTAAATGAGTATCTGATACTTATTCTGTTTTATGAAAACAGGACCTGCCGTTGCATGGACGGGAAGAGGTGAAATCAAGGATTGATGGATATCAAGTCAGTTGATGGCCAGCATGGATTCCGCCGAGACATCTATCATAGGATATACTTAGAGTATTAGATAAATCTTACGTAATCATTATAGTATGAAAACTTAGTTGTGTGTCTTGTATCTCGCGAGACAAAGTTATTCATGTAATGAGACAAGTCAGTTGTTCCATATTTATGAATAAAAGAGTAATTATACTTTTATTACGTCTTGATTTATGATATGATAGAAAGCATTTATAATACTACTATTATTGCCAAGAAATATTCAATGTTTAATGATAAAGTTGTCTTGATTATAACAAGTCAAAGATTTGATTGCATGAGGTGACTTCATAACTGATGAATTCATTAAATGTATGATCTATTAACTTGTGAGTTCATTATCGAATGAAAAATCATAGCTTGATTGCATGAGATGGATTAGATACACGATCTATGAACCTCTGCAATAAATATAACCATGACAAGGTTCTAGCAAGCAGAACTTGTGCCAATCATTATACATAAATGATGTATTAAATGGGCACGTGAGTTATCATTAAAGACTTCATATGATTGATTGAAAACTGTATTCAATTGAGATCATAAAACTGAGATTCAGGAATCACAGTGAGAAGTGAGAATACAAGGACACAAATCACTACGCTACGATCCGAAGTGATAAGTATTGATATTGACATAATGGGAGACTTGTGGAGTTGTACCACAAACTACGATGGAAGTTGAAAGTGCTAGACTACTTAAACCATTCGTAGTTTTATTACAAAGAAATTATTTCCTTTAAGAAACCTTATAACACCATCAGTTATATGGTCTAAACGTTCTTTCCCCTAGCACTGTAGTTATTGTCAAATAAGATTGTTTAATTCATTAAGTTAAAACACCCACTTCATGAATAGGAAACCATCCTGAATCTAACGAGACATGATAGCTCCATAACTGATGGTGTTATAAGGTTTCTTAAAAGAAATAATTTCTTTGTAATGAAACTACGAGAAATTGAAATTACATATTCTCCCCGAATAGCAAAATTTGTGTTGCTTAATTGGTAATACGAGAAAAGTCTCTCGACACGGATCCAATGGGAGATAATGGAAACTTTGACCGGGGTATTGGACCTTGCCTTCAGAATATCAGAGTATTGCAACGGAAGCATGTTCCGCTGTAATGACGCTATATAAGGAATGATATGCCAAAGATGATAGATCTTGGTATATGAGTTGAAGCCATTGTTGAATTTAGAAGGTTGTCATGAATACGTTCTGTACAGAACAATAATCATGAGGCTTATTAATAAAACAATAGGAAAATAACATTGCTTGAAGACACAAAGAATGATGGTAGCCTAGAACACAAGGAGAAATGAAATAATATTGAGTTAAGTATAGGATGGCTCACGTCCTGTGAAATAAATCGGTTATTTCATATTCTCGACAAACTAGAGAGTTATTGAGAATAATGTAATGGGCATAAGGCATTATTTGGTTATGACCAAAGTTCAATGGTGATTGACTACGGAAACGTAGGAATGCTTTAATCAATAAAATATTTCATTTACACTACGATGGACCATAGCCTGAAATTGCATCTCAGTCAAATTTGGGATTTGAAAGAGAATTGTAATGGGTATGACGAAGGTTACTTTGTTAAAAGGATGGACTATAGTACCTCAAGACAGGAACCCTCAACCTTGATTTGATCAAATGATTTTGTGATGACCAAAATATTGAGTGGGCCTGCAGTTTCATGAAACTGAGTGGGAGCTTTGAAGACTTCCCGGAAACTTGGAATGCAGAGGGCATTTTCTGAGTGGGAGCTTTGGAAGCTTTGTCATTATGTGAGACATAGTGAACAATAAAATGACTTGATGAAAGCTGAACCACAAATATATGAGTATATGATGGATATATTTGAGTGGGAGCATGATCATTGTCTCAAACATATATGCATTGATATGTGTGAAGAATGATCTCATATGTATATATATGGATATGCATTGATTGTCTATATAGAGAATCGTCTTATATACATATGTGCATTATGATATATATAGAGCATAAGGCAAATAAAATACAAGATTGCAAGAATCTTATTTTATGTGAAATACCAACACATTACACGTTGAAATCTATATGAGCAGATTAAGATAAGGATAATGAAACGAAGTGAAGGTTGGAATAATCTTCTAGACAAAAAACAAGTTCTTGTGGCTAGAAATTATATAATGGATGAAATCCAAAATATCACAAGCAATGTCTTGATGGAAGAATAGAGATGCACCATGTACTGGACATGTGATCTTATATGTTCTTGACATATGATTCTACCATATAAAATGCATTGTGAATCCAACAACAAAATGACTCAAAAGTTCTTGGAAGAAGAACAGATTCCGATGTGCTTTAGGAGTAAAACACAGAATCTGAATAAAGTCCATGATTTCAGTATATGAGGAATACTGAGGACTGTACTCTAAAATATAGAGAGGATAATAGACTTGAATGTAATGCAAGATTACAATTGCAAGCCATATTATGGGTCTATATGGAATTAGAGACATCACCAAAGACATGAAAGAAATGTGAGCAAAATTCACGGCACTACAAACATAATACTACTTAAGAAAGTAGACGTATGGATAAAAGTTTAGCGTTAGAAGTATTGGACTTCTGGCTGAGTGTATTTCCCAGTATATATGACTAAGGATGAGTCTTCTAAAGACTGAACCAAGAGATCATTGGAGGATACTGTGAAATAATAGTCTCACTCTCCCGCGAAACTTATATCCAACCATTATATGATAATGAGTGGTATGTCAAAAGAGTTTTTGACCTATACCAGTTGCAAAGGAAACATACGAATCTGAAATGGTGCAGTTCGTTGACGAACCCTCTTCCATGAGCATGCATGATCAATGAACACTTATGTGATAAGATGATTATGATCAGAAAAATGCGGCTAGATTATTAGCACTCTAGTGCAAGTGGGAGACTGTTGGATATATGCTCTAGAGGCAAATAATATATGATTATTCCAAAATATCTAAGCAAGTTCATAACCAGTTTCATACCGTGCTAGAACTGTGTCAGTGAAACAATGATGCAGGTGTGGTATAGAAACCCCCAGAGTTCCTAGTTAGCCTCTACATCGATAACTAGTTCATGGTCAACATGATGATCGTGGTTTCGCGATCATGGACAATTAAGTCTCTTGACTATGAGGTCACCTCACTGGTTAAGTGACGTGATGAACATTACCCAAATTAAGCATTACAGCATGATCAAATCTTGTGAAGGTTCAGTGTTGTAATTACAGTACGTGGTAGACCGTTCCTTTGACCGTGAGTACGTTCATAATCACTATCTTCCCGGATGCTTTGACTTACATCCCACCACCTGACTGAAATATGCGGGACATAACGGTTGTATCTTAGGTATTCCGTGGAGATATGTTGAGGAGTATTGTTACAAGAGCGGGATTTGTCAATCCATATAATGGATAGATACTCGGGGCCCACTCGGTGAGATTCCATCCACAAAGCTGCAGCGTGTGACTAGGTCACGGGGATGAATATCACGGGAACGAGTGAATGAGAATTAGTTCGGAACGAGGTTGATCCAGACATAGGATGTCATTGATCGAATCTCGGAACAATCCAGTATCGCTGACAAAGGGAATGCTATACGACGTAAGGTCCAATCGGTGTTTGATATCCGGAATGCACAGGGGTCATTATGGGCATCTAGGTCCCGCTGATGATCATTGACTGTAGCCTCTGCTCGGTCATGACTGGAGTGTTCTCGGACCCTAGGGTAACACACTTAAGGGCTCGATGAAATCGGAGACCTTTTCGGAACCATCGGAGTAACCAGAGAATAAAGGAAACAATATCGGAGAAGTACCGTGTTGAACCGAAACAAGTTCGGAGTGAACCGGAAGGTGTTCCGGAGCACCGGGAGATGGAATATTATGTTTTAGTTATTAATTAATTGAATTAATAATTAAAATCATTTTATTTCTAATTAATATGTGCAATGGGCCTTAGTGGAGAAAAAGGCCCATTAGGGGAAATAAAAGGGAAAAAGAAAAAAGGAAAAAAAAGGAAAAGGAAGGGGGAGGCGCCATGGGCCCTAGGGCCCATGAGGGGTGCACCCCTCCCCCACCTTGGCCGGCCAACCCCCCCCCCTTAGCAAAGGGACTGTAGTCCCACATTTCTAAGGGAGAGGGGTTGACTCCCTCCCCTCTGCCTATATATAGATGGGCAGGGTGCACATATTTAACACACAGAAATTCGTGAGAAAATAAATATTACTCCAAATTGAGATCGGTTTTCTCCAGTCTTCTCCCCTCCCTTGTCTCTTTCACGGCGGACTCCCTAGTGTGAGTCTATAGTGGAATTGAGGTTTCTCTGCTAGAATCGGAGGCCGTCGTGCTGCCGAAGCTCCGTCCGGAGGTCTGCTTCCGCCACCTCCGCTGGATCGGAGAACGGAGGTCGTCATCGAGTCTCGTATGTGTGCGAGTACTACGAGGTGCTGCACGTGTGGCACTACACCCATCCGGGTGCTCAACACAGCTAGGGTGTTGTGAAACTTGATCGGCTACATCAACCACGTTTGCGGGAAAGTTTCTCGCGCAACGGACTACACCCCGAGGTATGTTATTTCCGCACTACTTTCCGTTACGGTAATACGGCTAGCTAGATCTTGGTTTATGGGAACGCTAGTTAGAAAAAATTGTGTTTTCTTCCGCGAACTCCAACAATTGCTATCATCTAGATACACTTTCATACACTTTTGATCATATTTGGACTAACCTACTTAGTCAGTGCACCCCAATGCCAGTTATTTTTTTCTGCTGTTTTTCTATTTAAGTTTTTCCCCATATAAGAAGTGCTCCAAAAATCCAGGAAAATCAGATAAAAAATCAGCGTGTCGAAAGCCTCCAGAACCCCGAAGGAGGGACAGGGGGCCACCACCAGGTGCCCAGGCGGCCACCAGGCACGGCTAGCGGCCTGGCCGCGCCAGGGGGGCGCCTGGACCCCTGGTGGCCCCCCTTCGCCTATTTATTCTTCGTCACGGGGAAACTCCGAAGACAGAACCTTATTTTGCAATCTCGCCTCTGTTCTGCCGCCGCACTTCCAAGATCGGGAGCACATCAGGACCCTTCCCGGCAACCTGTCGGAGGGAGGATCGACCTCCGGGAGCTTCTCCTCCAACATGGACGCTTCCCGGAAGTTCCGTGAGTAGTCTACCTTGGACCATGGGTCCGTGATCACTAGCTATGTGATGTTCTCTTCCCCTCTTTGTTCTTCATGGTTTAGACCTCGTGATCTGCCCGACATGATCAAGGCGCATATGTAATCATTCTGCTTTTTCTATGCTGTGTTTGATGGGATCTGATGGATTATGAGATTATGTTCAGATTGTGATAGAGTAATATCTTCTTTGCTAAACCTTGTTACGAGAGATCAATTCTCTGGTGCTGGAGATGATGCTGCTTTACACTTGAATAATTTTGTTGAATTATGTGATATGCAAAAGTATAAAGAAGTACAAGGTGATGTTGTTAAGCTTAAGCTTTTTCCCTTTCTCTTTGAGGGACGGATCTAAATTCTGGTTTCAATCTTTGCCTAGGAATAGCATAGATTCTTGGGATAATTGCAAAGAAGCTTTTATTGGGAAGTACTACCCACCTGCTAAAATTATTCAATTGAGGAGTAACATTATGAATTTTAGGAAATTGGATAATGAACACATTGCCCAAGCTTGGGAATGTATGAAATCTCTTGTTAAGAAATTCCCTACACATGGTTTGACTACCAGTATGGTTACCAGACTTTTTATGCAGGCTTGAACTTTACCTCGTGGAACCTCTTAGATTCGGTCGCGGCAGGAACCTTTATGTCAACTACACTCGGTGATGCCACAAAACTCCTTGATGAGATGATGACCAACTATTCCCAATGGCACACCGAACGCGCTCCAACAGGTAGGAAGGTACATTATGTCGAGGAAATTACCTCCCTAAATGATAAAGTTGATTTAGTTATGTCTCTACTTACCAAGAAACCCTCTATTGATCCTCATGATGTTCCTTTAAATTCTTTGGTTGCTTAGGAACAAGTAGATGTGAACTTCATTGCTAGAAAAAACTTTAATAATAATGCTTATAGAGGCAACTTTGCTAGTAATCCTAGACCGTTTCCATCCACTTATCGGAACAACAACACTTACCCTAGCAACAAGAACCACACTTCTGAATTAGAAAACATGCTTAGAGACTTTATCACTACCCAAAAAACCTTCAACAAGAATGTGAAAGAAAAGCTAGTTAAATTAGATAATCTTTGTCTAAAGGTAGATAGCTTAGCCCTATGTTGAGATGTTAAAAATGAGAACCTCTCCCCTTGAGGAGAGAAAGGCCACCCCTATTAATGCTATCCAGTTACAAATTAATGAAAATAATAGGATGATGGCTAAAGCTAAAGAAAGATGGGCTAGAGAAAAAGAGGAAGAGGATATAATTAAGAGCCTTCCTACACACCACACAGTTGCCACTATCCAAATTGTTGAGGATACCGAAACTATTAGCACCCAATGCACTCCTGGTCCCATTGGACCTATTAATGGTGATGCTAATACCTCAACCGTAGAAGAAGAAACCCCTATGAACATAGAGGGTTTCAAAAAAGTGAGCCTAGGTGACACTACTACCATCTTTGATAGTAGTGATATTGATTTTGATAGTTGCACCCTCTCAGAAGTTATTAGCTTACTACACAAAATGTCCAGAGACCCCACACTAGCACACTCAATCTTGCCTTCACGGAGCATATCACAAATCCTCTCATCAAAGCTAGGGAGGAGAAGCTTAGGATAGAAGCCTCCATACCTAGGAAGCTAGATGATGGTTGGGACCCTATGATCATAATTAAATTAAATAACTTCTCTTGCTATGCTTTATGCGACGTTGGAGCTAGTACCTCCATCATGCCCAAAAGAATGTATGATATGTTTGAATTGAAACCTTTTGATTCTTGTTCTTTTGGTGTTCGTCTTGTCGACTCTTCCGTAAACAAACCTTTTGGGAAGATCGAGGATGTTCTTATCATTGCCAATGAAAACTATGTTCCCGTTGATTTTATAATTATGGATATAGAGTGTGAACCTTTATGTCCAATTATTTTGGTACGCCCTTTTCTCCGCACCATTGGTGCTATCATTGACATGAAAGAGGGGAATATAAAATTTCAATTCCCTCTCCAAAAGGGGATGGAACACTTCCCTAGAGAGAAACTCAAGTTACCTTTTGAGTCCATTACACGAGCTAGCTATTCTCTTTCTCTTGATAAAACTAGATTCTTCTTTTGCCTTATGCCTAGCTTAAAGGCATAAAAGAAGGCGCTGGTTGGGAGGCAACCCAATATGTTTTTACTTCTGTTTTTAGTGGTATTGATGATTGTTACTACTGTAGCAACATCATTGTATCTCTATTCGCTTCCCCTGTAGTTGTTAGCTCGTTCTTGACAAATCCGACCGGGTCTTCATAATCTGGAGTAAAAGGATTCGAACCTTTGCATGCCGATACCAAAAACCGATGCCTTACCACTTGGCTATACTCCAAACAAACGGTAGGTTCCTGGAGAACCATGGAAACTAGTTAGTTCAAATCGAACTCAAAAGCAATGCGCATTATCTACGCCTTTTTTTGATTCACCAAGACCCGCTAAAGGCTGATACAAACGAATAGTGGGAGTTCTTTCTTACGAATATAAATGGAGGAAATATACAAAGTACCTTTGTCCTATGCAAAGATCATAAGATCAGATGGAGTTGGATTGATTTTCAAGCTTTGTGCCAAGTTATAGCCTCATATGACAAGTGAAGCGAAAGTTGTGACATGCTGTCCAGAAAACAGATTTTGTCTTTGTGAGGGAAAAATCAGATCAAATCACCAGTTCATCTTTTTGAGCTAAATTATTTACACAGCATGGTATATACAATCACGGAACTTTTGTATGTTCTGAGTTTTTTGTTTTGAGTTGCAGAAGTACCCCTAAAAAATTCTTTACTACCCGTTGTTCTGTTTTTCACAGATTTGCCGCGTTTTGTCTCTCCTTACTTTTGCAAACCTCAAGATTGATTTTTATTTGAAAAAACTTTTTGTCAATCTTGAGAAACAGTAGCTCTTCAAGAACATCTGTATATACAGTGGGAAAATATTATTTTATTAAGGGTACTAACCTGTCTAATCAGCTTATGATGAGTTATCTATGAAGGGAGTTTTCAAGTGTGCGATGGAAGATGATGAAAGAAGATTCGGGAGTGTCAAGCGCTCAAGCTTGGGGATGCCTCCCTGCATCCCCAACAAATATTCAAGGAGACTCAAGCGTCTAAGCTTGGGGATGCCCCCGTGCATCCCCTTATCCATCAACAATCATCAGTTTGTCCTTCGTCTCACTATATTTTTATCACTTCATGCGTTATGTGTTATGCTTGGAGCGTCTCGCTCTTAGGTTTTATTTTTAGTTTTGCTTGCTGTTCATAACAAGTTAGATCCCGTCTTACTTTGTGTGGGAGAGAAACACGCTCCACTTTCAAAATCTAGAACACATCATAGGATTTTTCATGCCTATCTTTTTGCTGTTGTGTGTTCTTTATCTTTTCGTAGCTACTGCCATGTTTATTTTAGTTTTAGTTTGTCTTTAGCAAGATCCTGGGATTTTGTTTAGTTTGTTGCTGGAACTCACTTTAGTTTTCATGTTTATCTTGTTACCAGAGCTGGTTGTTGCACTGAGTTGTGTCTTGTTTTGAGAGTAGGTAATTGAGGTTGCTATTTAATTTTAGTAGAAACTTGCAATAGTTTTGAGGTATTGATGTGAGTAATGCTTGAACTTTTGGTGTCAAGAGCTCTAGCCTATTAGTGATAGGTGTCGTATTTTGGGCAATCCGTGTTTATTTTCAAATCCTACAAAACTAGTTGAGAACTCTAGCTACTAGATGGATCGCTAATCTTTGGAGGGATCGAATATTAGAGTACACTCATGTACCATGAGTCGAGGATGCGCAAGGATAACCAAACCCCCATACACTCATCCTCGGGGTACATGTCTCTTTGTGAAACTCCTTATTAGATTGAGAGTTACGGATAATAAGTGCATGAGTTCTTCGGACTAATGTAAGTATTGAAAGTTGACACTTCCCCCTCCTCATATTTGCTAGCCTCTCATGTGCCGTGCATTGCCTTCTTCTCACTCCAAGAGTTGGCGTCCACCTTCGCCGGTACATCCAAACCCTTGGCATGATACACTCTGTCATCATAAACCTCCTTATATCTTTCCTCAAAACAGCCACCATACCTACCTATCAAGGCATTTCCATAGCCTTTCCGAGATATATTTCCATGCAACATCCACCTCTTCATGACTTGATCTTCATGTCATACATGTTCGTGCTACACTGGAAGCGGCATACATTGCATACATCATGATAGCTACATCTTCTTTATTATTTGAGTACCTTGAAAAGTGTGAAAGATCATCTATACCCTCTTGTAAATTAGAGTGTTGCCCTTAAGTGAGGAAAAGATCCCAACGTGGTCAAAATAAAAGATCCCAAAGAGGACAAATGAGAGTTAAATAGAAAGAGCCATTGAGGCCACCAAAAAATAAAAAAATAGAAAGAAGAGAAAAAGAAAAATAAAAAGAGAGAAAGGGGCAACACTACAATCCTTTTGAAAGATCCATACTAGTAATCCCTCTTATCTTTGTACTCCATAGAGATGATCATGCATATAGCTATGTGGGGACCTTCACACTATAGAACTTGGATTGCATATTCCAAGGATGAGCCTCCTCAAAAGATCTCTTGGTCTTCTTGAGCGAGCAAGTTAGATGCACCCCCACTCTGTCCATTGGAGAGCTTTTCCGCTCATATCAGCATCCGTTGCATGACAATCCCTACTCCTCACATCATATCTATCATTTGTCCTTCTCGCCTATGATTGTCCTCATTGATGTGATCCTTTCTCACACTTTTTGTCTTCCTCCTCCACCATATTCTCTCTTTTCCATCCTAAGTGTCAACTTTCGTGCTTACGCTCATCTATTGCATGAGTGCTCAAAATATTGAAAAGGAGTGGATCAAATTGACTTGTACCTGGCTAGTGGTCTGGGGACGAGTCAAGATAAGATTCCAAAGAATACCAAGTGTGAAACTTTAGTAGATTGAGTTCTCAACACAAAAATATATTTTTTCTCGTATTCCCTATCCCCCTTCTTGAACGCAAACACCATTCGGAGACATTCGAGTCACGGACAGCGAGAGCTCTTGCACCTAATGTTCTTTTGTTACTTGTTTCAATGCTAATATAGACTCTTGCATGTTATGAATTGAATTGAATCACATACCTTGATTGCTTTACTTTTCAAAGTTCTTATATGGTTTCTAGCATGTCCCCACATAAATTATGTTTATTATCATTTACCTACTCGGGGACAAGCAGGAATTAAGCTTGGGGATGTTGATATGTCCCAAACGTATCGATAATTTCTGCTTCCTCCATGCATGTTTTGTGTGATATTGCTATGATCTAGATACACTTTCATACACTTTTGATCATATTTGGACTAACCTACTAACTCAGTGCACCCCAGTGCCAGCTCCTGTTTTCTACTGTTTCTCTATTTCAGTTTTCCCTGATATGAAAAGTGCTCCAAAAATCCGGGAAAAACCAGATAAAAAATCAGTGTACCGGAAGCTTCCCGAACCCCGAAGGAGGGCCAGGGGGCCACCACCAGGCCTGGCCGCGCCAGGGGGGGCGCCTGGACCGCTGGTGGCCCCCCTGGCTTCCCCCCTTCGCCTATTTAATCTCCATCACGGGGAAACTCCGAAGACAGAACCCTATTTCGCAAACTCGCCTCTGTTCCGCCGCCGCCGCGCTTCCTAGATCGGGAGCACAGCCAGGACCCTTCCCGGCACCCTGTCGGAGGTAGGGTCGACCTCAGGGAGGTTCTCCTCCACCATGGACGCTTCCCGGATGTGCCGTGAGTAGTATACCTTGGACCATGGGTCCGTGATCAGTAACTATGTGATGTTCTCCTCCCCTCTTTGTTCTTCATGGTTTAGACCTCGTGAGCTTCCCTACATGATTGAGGCACATATGTAATTCTTCTGCTGTTGCTATGCTGAGTTTGATGGGATCTGATGGATTATGAGATTATGTTCAGATTGTGATAGAGTAATATATTTGGTTTTTATCTCTTATATTTTTTTTCCTAAGTAATTCTTGCATGTTCTCCGTTGTTGTTTATTGCTTTGGCCAAGTTGTAGGTAGTGACTCCAAGAGGGAACGTTATGCTCGATTGTGGGTACATGCCCCCTGATGACACGTTTGAGTGATAGAAACATGAGTCTAGGGGATGTGTTGTGGCCACAAGGGGGAAAACAACGGTGCTTGTAACCACGGTTGCAAGGATTGTTTACTTTATGCAAAGTTCTTTTTAATGCAGTTTTCTGTTGCTTTGGGTTTACACTTTGGGTGGGGCTCGCAACTTAATACCAGCGAGATGGTATGGATAGATATCTCCAGGTAGATGATTAGTAGTAGATGCAGATGGATTTTGGTCTACTTATTTTGGCGTACTGCCCATGCTTATGAGCCTCTTCCTTTCTTTGGTAACATAGTTAGGATTGCGGTGCGTTTATAATCCTGTCAATTCCCCTTCTGTAATTTTTTTACCTCACATAGCAGTTTTATCGTCTTTTGGGAGAGAGACATCACTAGTGAACATCACAGGACCCCGGTCCATATTCTCATCATTGGTTACAAGCTTATTTCCTTTTCAGTATTACTTTCAGTTGCTATCATTATCATTATCCTCTGTTTTTTATCCTGTGTAAACAACAAGACCGGAGAGATTGACAACCTCTCTGAACTTCGTTGGAAGCAAAGTTATTTGTGTTGTGTGCAGGTACAGGTCAAGGAAGCGATGTTTGTCTTAAACGGTGCCATTGTTTTCTTGCCACCTATTTATCATTGTTGGATTCCTATGGGAGACAATCTTAAAACCTTGGTATCTTCACCAAGGGAAACTTGCCGCTACGCTGCATCTCACCTTCCACTTGGGGTAACCAACGAAGGGCGAGAAGCAATTATCCTCTCTCGCGAATCAACAATCCAATAAAGATATAGATTTGGGTTGTTCGGTTTATCATTGATACGTCCCAAACGTATCTATAATTTTTGCTTTCTCCATGCATGTGTTTGTGTGATATTGCTATGCTTTTGCTACACTTTCATACACTTTTGATCATATTTGGACTAACCTATTAACTCAGTGCACCCCAATGCCAGTTCTTGTTTTTTGCTGTCTTTTTATTTCAGGTTTCCCCCGTATTAAAAATGCTCCGAAAATTCTGGAAAAATTCAATAAAAAATCAGCGTGCGGGAACCTTCCAAAGTCCCTAAGGGGGGCCCGAGGGGACCCACCAGGGCCCCAGGTGCCCTCCCGGCGCGCCCTAGGGTGGGGCCGTGCCAGAGGGGCGCCTGGACCCCTGGTGGCCCTGGCTGCCCCCCTTCACCCATATATTTTTCTCGCCCCAAAACCTCCGAAGACAACCCTTTTTCGTGATCTTGCCTCTGTTCCACTGCCGCCGCGCTTCCAAGATCGGGAGCACCAGAAGACCACTTCTCGGCACCCTTCCGGAGGCAGGATTGACCTCCGGGAGCTTCTCCACCACCATGGACTCCTCCCGGATGATTCGTGAGTAGTCCACCTTGGACCATGGGTCCATGATCAGTAGCTATGTGATGTTCTCCTTGCCTATTTGTTCTTCATGGATTAAACCCTGTGAGTTGCCCTACATGATCAAGGCACATATGTAATTTTTCTGGTGTTGCTATGCTGAGTTTGCTGGGATCTGATGGATTATGAGATTATGTTCAGATTGTGATGAGTAATATATTTGGTTCTCTTTTATATTTTTGTTCTTGAGTAATTCTTGCATGTTCTCCGTTGCTTTTTATTGCTTTGGCCAAGTAGTAGGTAGTGAATCCAAGAGGGAGCATTATGCTTGATTGTGGGTTCATATGCCCCCTGATGACTAGCTTGAGTGAAATAAACATGAGTCTAGGGGATGTGCTGTTGTCACAAGGGGGAAAACAACGGTGCTTGTAACCGTGCTTGCAAGGATCGTTTACTTTACGCAAAGTTCTTTTAATGCAGTTGTCTGTTGCTTTGGGTTTACACTTTGGTTGGGGCTCGCAACTTAATACCGGCGAGATGTTCTGGATAGATATCTCAAGGTGGATGATTAGTAGTAGATGCAGATGGATATCGGTCTACTTATCTTGGTGTACCGCCCATGCTTTTGAACCTCTTCCTTTCTTTTGTGGCATAGTTAGCATTGGGTTGCGCCCGTAATCCTGTCAATTGCCTAGATGTGATTTTTTTACCTCGCTTAGCATTTTTATCGTCTAATGGGAGAGATACATCACTAGTGAACATCATGGGACCCCGGTCCATATTTCCACCTCTGTTTACACCCTCAATTTACTTCTTGCTTTTACTTTCTAGTTGCAATTATCACTATGTATTATCTGTTGCGTTGATCCTTTGTAAACAGCAAGGCCGGAGAGATTGACAACCTCTCTGTACTTGTTGGGAGCAATATTATTTGTTGTGTGTGCAGGTCCAGGTGAAGTAAGCAATCTTAGATTGTGAAGGGCGCCATTGTTCACTTCACCACCATTTGTTGACCTTGGAGTCCTACTGGTCGATCTCAACCTTGGTATCTTTGCGAAGGGAAATCTTGCTGCTACGCTACATCTCAACCTTCCATTTGGGGTAACCAACGAGGGGCGATAATCTATCACTTCCTCGCTAGCATCAATCATGTTGATTTCTTCGTCTCTCAACAGAATAAAGATATCTAGAACATGACACGCATATGTGGGAAACACACTTAAGGCAACAAACATGGGACATATTTAAGGATATATCCTTCTTCAAAAAAGTATTTAAGGATATACTGTATCGTTTTCTAGACCCCTCCCTGTAGGTGCAATGTTGTGTCCCTTACTGTTATTGGAGATTGTTGAGTAAAACATTATAAGAAATAACAATGTTTATGAGTGTATTAATAAAGAATAGTTCCTGGAGATATCGAGGAGTTTGGTAGAACTTCGAGGAGATTCATAAGTTGTAGAGTAACATTCTTGACCCCCCAAAATGTACTTGATGAAGACTAAGAGGATTTTACTCACCGAGGAAAATGAAGATGGTGAGTGAAGACATAGTATTTTTGATAGTTCTTTTGCATCCTTTGAGCCATAGGGCAAACTGTACTATTAAGAAGGGCTTGTTAGTTGAGACTGAAGTTTAAAGTGAAAATGCTCAGATTCGAAAAAAATGTCAGAGAGAATTTCTAAGAAAAATCTCATATGCATTGAGTCATTACTCAGAGACAAAGGCACGGTTCTTTTTGTCTCCAAGATAAAACTCAGGTGGTGAATCGACATTACTAGTTCCTCAAATAATATTGCAAACGGTTCGTAATTCTAATCGTTATACACACGTCGATTTGTCGAGTAAGTTATCATTTGTCGTTTCACAATTGGGTTCATCACACTATAAATATCCAGCCATGTCTTCCATTCTGATTTATGACGAGTGTTGTCTAAGCGACCCCTAAGAGTACTGTCGTGGGAAAGTCACGACAGATGTCCGAAGAGTCAAACTTAACATGGGACCTTTGTTGCGAGGTGGATACGAGGAGAGAGAGTCGACATGGACAAGAGACTCGGCGATTTACCCAGGTTTCAGCCCCTCTTTGTCTCGAGGTGACATTGCTACATGTTTTGCTACACTTATATGTAATTTTAAACATATTTGGACTAACCTACTGATACGTCACAAACGTATCGCTAATTTCTGCATGCTCCATGCATGTTTTGTGTGATATTGCTATGATTTAGATACACTTTCATACACTTCCGATCATATTTGGACTAACCTATTAACTCAGTGCACCCTAGTGCCAGTTTCTGTTTTCTGCTGTTTTTCTATTTCATTTTTCCCCCATATTAAAAGTGCTCAAAAATTCGGGAAAATCAGATAAAAAATCAGTGTGAAGGAACCTTCCGGAGTCCCGAAGGGGGGCCAGGTGGGACCCACCAGGGCCCCAGGTGCCTAGCTGGCACGGCCAGGGGCCTGGCCGCGCCAGGGGGGCACTTGGACCCCTGGTGGGCCACCTGGATGCCCCCTTCGCCTATTTATTCTCCGCCACGGGAAACTTCCGAAGACAGAACCATTTTTCGCGATCTCGCCTTTGTTCCGCCGCCGCGCTTCCAAGATCGGGAGCACCATCAGGACCCTTTCTGGCACCCTGCCGGAGGGAGGATCGACCTCCGGGAGCTTCCCCTCCACCATGGACGCTTCCCGGATGTGCCGTGAGTAGTTTCGTTTGGACCATGGGTCCGTGATCAGTAGCTAGGTGATGTTCTCCTACCCTCTTTGTTCTTCATGGTTTAGACCTCGTGAGCTGCCCTACATGATCGAGACACATATGTAATCTTTTTGCTTTTGCTATGCTGAGTTTGATGGGATCTGATGGATTATGAGATTATGTTCATATTGTGATAGAGTAATATATTTGGTTTTTATCTCTTATATTTTTTGTTCCTAAGTAATTCTTGCATGTTATCCGTTGCTGTTTATTGCTTTGGCCAAGTAGTAGGTAGTGACTCCAAGAGGGAACGATATGCTCGATTGTGGGTACATGCCCCCTGATGACACGCTTCAGTGACAGAAACATGAGTCTAGGGGATGTGCTGTGGCCACAAGGGGGAAAACAACGATACTTGTGACCGCAGTTGCAAGGATTGTTTACTTTACGCAAAGTTCTTTTTAATGTAGTTGTCTGTTTCTTGGGGTTTACACTTTGGGTGGGGCTCGCAACTTCATACCAGCGAGATGTTCTGGATAGATGTCTCAAGGTGGATGATTAGTAGTAGATGCAGATGGATTTTGGTCTACTTATTTTGGCGTACTGCCCATGCTTATGAGCCTCTTCCTTTCTTTTGTGGCATAGTTAGCATTGCGGTGCGTTTATAATCCTGTCAATTGCCCATCTGTAATTTTTTACCTCGCATAGCGGTTTTATCGTGTTTTGGGAGAGAGACATCACTAGTGAACATCACGGGACCCCGGTCCATATTCTCATCTATGTTTACACGCTCATTTACTTTTTAGTATTTACTTTCAGTTGCTATCATTATCATTATCCCTTGTGTTTGATCCTTTGTAAACAATAAGACCGGAGAGATTGACAACCTCTCTGAACTTCGTTGGGAGCAAAGTTATTTGTGTCTGTGTGCAGGTCCAGGTGAAGTAAGCAACCCTGAGTTGTGAACGACACCATTGTTCACTTCACCACCTACTTATCATTATCGGAGTCCTACTGGTCGATATCAACCTTGGTATCTTCACCAAGGGAAACTTGCCTCTACGCTTCATCTCACCTTCCACTTGGGGTAACCAACGAAGGGCGAGAAGCAATTATCATCTCTCGTGTATCAAGCAAATTTCTGGCGCCGTTGCCGGGGACTCCGAGTGATAAGATAGGGGAGTTGCTGATGGCGTGGAAGTGGTAATGGCTTCTCTCCCTTCGTTGGTTACCCCAAGTGGAAGGTGAGACGTAGGATAGCAGAAAATTACCCCAATGTAGAGGATAGGGTTTGTCTCCCGTAGGACTCCGGCTATGATAAGTAGGTGGCAAGAAAACAATGGCACCGTTTACGACAAACGTTTCTTGATTGACCTGGACCTGCACACGATACAATTCACTTTGCTCCCAACGAAGTTCAGATAGGTTGTCAATATCTCCGGTCTTGTTGTTTACAAAGGATAAAAAACACAAGATAATAATAATGATAGCAACTGAAAATAAATACTGCAAAGTAAATGAGCTTGTAAACAGTGATGGGAATATGGACCGGGGTCCCATGATGTTTGGTACATCTCAAAAGTATCGATAATTTCTGCGCGTTCCATGCATGTTTTGTGTGATATTGCTATGATCTAGATACACTTTTGTACACTTTTGATCATATTTGGACTAACCTACTAACTCAATGCACCCCAGTGCCAGCTCCTGTTTTCTGCTGTTTTTTTTATTTCAGTTTCCCCCCATATAAAAAGTGCTCCAAAAATCCGGGAAAAATCAGCATGTCGGAAGACTCCAAAGGCCCAAAGGAGGGCCAGGGGCCCACCACCATGCGCCCAGGCGGCCACCTAGCGCGGCCAGGGGCCTAGCTGCACCAGGGGGGCGCCTGGACCCCTGGCTGCCCCCCTTCGCCTATTTATTCTCCTTCACGGGAAACTTCCGAAGATAGAACCCTATTTGGCAATCTCTCCTATGTTCCGCCGCCGCCATGCTTCCAAGATCGGGAGCACCGTCAGGACCCTTCTCGGCACCCTTTCGGAGGGAGGATCGACCTCTGGGAGCTTCCCCTCCACCATGGACGCTTCCCGGATATGCCGTGAGTAGTCTACCTTGGACCATGGGTCCGTGATCAGTAGCTATGTGATGTTCTCCTCCCCACTTTGTTCTTCATGGTTTAGACCTCGTGAGCTTCCCTACATGATCAAGGCACTTATGTAGCATAGTTAGCATTGTGGTGCGTTTATAATCCTGTCAATTATCCATCTGTAATTTGTTTACCTCGCATAGCAGTTTTATCGTCTTTTGGGAGAGAGACATCACTAGTGAACATCACAGGACCCCGGTCCATATTCTCATCACTGTTTACAAGATCATTTATTTTCTCGCATTTACTTTCATTTGTTATCATTTTCATTATCCCTTGTGTGTTTGACCCTTTGTAAACAACAAGACCGGAGAGATTGACAACCTCTCTGAACTTTGTTGGGAGAAAATTTAATTGTGTTGTGTGCAGGTCCGCATGAGGTGCGCTGCTGACACCTACTTATCATTGCCGGAGTTCTACGGGAGACAAACCCTATCCTCTACATAGGGGAAATTTGCTGCTATCCTACATCTCACCTTCCAGTTGGAGTAACCAACGAAGGGCGAGAAGCCATTACCACTTCCACACCATCAAGCAAGTTTCTGGCGCTGTTGCCCGGGACTCCGAGTGATAAGATAGGGGAGTTGCCCACTATCTTTTACTTTTACTTTTTAGTCTTGTTAGTTTACCTTTCAGTTTTTATCTTTGTGTCTTATATCGAAAATTACAAATAAATCTGCCACACTTGCTGCTACTATGGGTTCCACTGAAAACACCAAGTTGTGTGACTTCACCAGTCACGACAACAAAGACTTTATCTACACTCCTATTGCCACACTTGCCACTTCAGCTACCTCTTATTAAATTAAACCTGCTTTACTGAACCTTGTTATCAGAGATCAATTCTCTGGTGCTGGAGATGATGCTGCTTTACACTTGAATAATTTTATTGAATTATGTGATATGAAAAAGTATAAAGAAGTAGAACGTGATGTTGTTAAGCTCAAGCTTTTTCCCTTCTCTTTGAGGGACGAAGCTAAAATCTGGTTTCACTCTTTGTCTAGGAATAGCATAGATTCTTGGGATAAGTGCAAAGATGCTTTTATTGGGAAGTACTACCCACCTGCTAAAATTATCCAATTAAGGAGTAACATTATGAATTTTAGGCAATTGGATAATGAACACGTTGCCCAAGCTTGGGAACGTATGAAATCTCTTGTTAAGAAATGCCTTACACATGGTTTGACTACCTGGATGGTTATCCGGAATTTTTATGCAGGCTTGAAATTTACCTCGCGGAACCTGTTAGATTCGGCCGCGGGAGGAACCTTTATGTCAACTACACTCGGTGCTGCCACCAAACTCCTTGATGAGATGGTGGCCAACTATTCCCAATGGCACGCCGAACGCGCTCCAACAGGTACGAAGGTAAATTCTGTCGTGGAAATTACCTCCCTAAATGATAAAGTTGATTTAATTATGTCTCCACTTACCAACCAACCCCCTATTTCTCCTCATGATGTTCCTTTAAATTCTTTGGTTGCTCAGGAACAAGTAGCTGTGAACTTCATTGCTAGAAACAACTTTAATAATAATGCTTATAGGGGCAACTTTGCTAGTAATCCTAGACCATTTCCATCCACTTATGGGAACAACAACACTTACCCTAGCAACAAGAACCCCACTTCTGAATTAGAAAACATGGTTAGAGACTTTATTACTACCCAAAAAGCCTTCAACAAGAAGGTGGATGAAAATCTAGCTAAATTAGATAATATTTTTTGAAAGTAGACAGCTTAGCCCTTGATGTTGAGATGCTAAAGATTAGAACCTCTCCCCTTGAGGAGAGCAAGGCCACTCCTATTAATGCTATCCAGTTACAAATTAATGAAAATATTAGGATGATGGCTAAACTTATAGAAAGATGGGCTAGAGAAAAAGAGGAAGAGGATGGAATTAAGAGCCTTCCTACACACCACACAGTTGCCACTATCCAAATTGTTGAGGACATTGAAACTATTAGAACCCAATGCACTCCTAGTCCCATTGGACCTATTAATGGTGATGCTAATACCTCAACCATAGAAGAAGAAACTCCTATGAACATAGAGGGTTTCAAACAAGTGAGCCTAGATGACACTACTACCACCTTTTATAGTAGTGATATTGATTTTGATAGTTGCACCCTCTCACAAGTTATTAGCTTGCTACACAAAATGTCTAGAGACCCCCACACTAGCACACACAATCTTGCCTTCACGGAGCATATCACACATGCTCTCATCAAAGCTAGGGAGGATAAGCTTAGGATAGAAGCCTCCATACCTAGGAAGCTAGATGATGGTTGGGACCCTATGATCAAAATTAAATTAAATAACTTCTCTTGCTATGCTTTATGTGACGTTGGAGCTAGTACCTCCGTCATGCCCAAAAGAATGTATGATATGTTTGAATTGAAACCTTTTGATTCTTGTTCTTTTGGTGTTCGTCTTTTCGACTCTTCCGTAAAGAAACCTTTGGGGAAGATCGACGATGTTCTTATCATTGTCAATGAAAACTATGTTCCCGTTGATTTCATTATTATGGATATAGAGTGTGAACCTTTATATCCAATTAGTTTAGGACGTGCTTTTCTCTGCACCGTTGGTGCAATCATTGACATGAAAGAGGGGAATATAAAATTTCAATTCCCTCTCAAAAAGGGGATGGAACACTTCCTTAGAAAGAAAGTCAAGTTACCTTTTGAGTCCCTTACACGGGCTAGCTATTCTCTTTCTCTTGATAAAACTAGATTCTTCTTTTGCCTTATGCCTAGCTTAAAGGCATAAAAGAAAGTGCTTGTTGGGAGACATCCCAAGATGTTTTTACTTCTGTTTTTAGTGGTCTTGATGATTGTTACTACTTTAGCAACATCATTGTATCTTTATTTTCAAGCTTTGTGCCAAGTTATAGCCTCATATGACAAGGAAAGTGAAAGTTGTGACATGCTATCAAAAAACAGATTTTGTCTTCGTGACAGGAAAATCAGATAAAATCACCAGTTAATCTTTCCGAGCTTAATTTTTTACACAGAGTGCTATATACAATCACGGAACTTTCGTATGTTCTGAGTTTTTTTATTTGAGTTGCAGAAGTACCCCTAAAAAATTCTTTACTACTTGTTGTTCTGTTTTTTCACAGATTCTGCCACGTTTTGTCTCTCCTAAATTTTGCAAACCTTAAGATTGCTTTTTCTTTGCAAAAACCTTTTGGAAATCTTGAGAAACAGTAGCTCTTCAAGAATATCTTTATATCCAGTGGGGAAAAATTATTTATTAAGGGTACTAACCTCTCTAATCAGCTTATGATGACTTATGTATGAAGGGAGTTTTCAAGTGTGCGATGGAAGATGATGAAGGAAGATTTGGGAGTGTCAAGCGCTCAAGCTTGGGGATGCCCCCATGCATCCCCAACAAATATTCAAGGAGACTCAAGCGTCTAAGCTTGGGGATGCCCCCATGCATCTCCTTCTCCATCAACAATCATCAGTTCGTCCTTCGTCTCACTATATTTTTATCACTTCATGCGTTATCTGCTATGCTTGGAGCGTCCCTCTGTTAGGTTTTTTTTTCTTTATCTTTCCTTGCTGTTCATAACAAGTTAGATCCCGTCTTACTTTGTGTGGGAGAGAAACACGCTCCACTTTCAAAATATCTTACTTTGTGTGGGAGAGAAAGTTTTGAAGCAATGTGATGTTCCACCTTTCTATGTTGGTTTCTTTGTGCTTCTTTGATTTATTTTCTTATAATATGCCTATGCATAGGAAGTGGGTTAGGCTTAAATGTATCTCATATTTTCTTCTTGATGCTCTCTTTTGCTCCAGATTCTTATTCTTATGTGAGCATATTCTATAATCTTTATGCCTAGCTTAAAGGCGTAAAAGAAAGCGCTTGTTGGGAGGCAACCCAAAATGTTTTTACTTCTGTTTTTAGTGGTCTTGATGATTGTTACTACTGTAGCAACATCATTGTATATTTATTTTCAAGCTTTGTGCCAAGTTATAGCCTCATATGACAAGGGAAGCAAAAGTTGTGACATGCTGTCTAGAAAACATATTTTGTCTTCGTGACGGGAAAAATTGGATCAAACCACCAGTTCATCTTTTTGAGCTGAATTTTTTACACAGTGTGCTCTATATAATTGCGGCACTTTCGTATGTTCTAAGTTTTTTTTCTTTGAGTTGCAGAAGTACCGCTAAAAAATTCTTTACTACCCGTTGTTCTGTTTTTCACAGATTCTGCCACATTTTATCTCTCCTTACTTTTGCAAACCTTAAGCTTGCTTTTTCTTTGCAAAAACCTTTCGTAAATCTTGAGAAACAGTAGCTCTTCTAGAATATCTTTATACCCAATGGGGAAAATTAATTTATTAAGGGTACTAACCTCTCTAATCAGCTTATGATGAGTTATGTATGAAGGGAGTTTTCAAGTGTGCGATGGAAGATGATGAAAGAAGATTCGGGAGTGTCAAGGGCTCAAGCTTGGGGATGCCCCCATGCATCGCCAATAAATATTCAAGGAGACTCAAGCGTCTAAGCTTCGGGATGCCCCCGTGCATCCTCTTCTCCATCAACAATCATCAGCTCGTCCTTCATCTCACTATATTTTTATCCCTTCATGCGTTATTTGCTATGCTTGGAGCGTCTCGCTTTTAGGTTTTATTTTTAGTTTTCTTTAGCTTTGCTTGATTTTCATAACAAGTTAGTGTGGGAGAGAAACACACTCCACTTTCAAAATCTAGAACACATCATTGGATTTTTCATGCCTATCTTTTTACTGTTGTGAGTTCATTATCTTTTCGTAGCTACTGCTATGTTTAGTTTTAGTTTTAGTTTTTTTTAGCAAGATCCTTGGCTTTTGTTTAGTTTGTTGCTGGAACACTCTTTAGTTTTCATGTTTATCTTGTTAAGAGAGTTGGTTGTTGCACTGAGTTATGTCTTGTTTTGAAAGTAGGTAATTGAGGTTACTATTTAATTTTAGTAGTAATTTGCAATAGTTTTGAGGCATTGATGTGAGTAATGTTTGAAATTTTGGTGTCAAGAGCTCTAGCCTATTAGTGATAGGTGTCGTATTTTTGGAAATCCGTGTTTATTTTAAAAAAACTAAAAACTAGTTGAGAACTCTAACTACTAGATGGATCGCTAATTTTTGGAGGGATCGCATATTAGAGTACACTCACGTACCATCAGTCGAGGATGCGCAAGGATAACCAAACCCCCATACACTCCTCCTCGGGGTACTTGTCTCTTTGTGAACCTCCTTATTAGATTGACAGTTACCGATAATATGTGCATGAGTTCTTCGGACTAATGTAAGTATTAAAAGTTGACACTTCCACCTCCTCATATTTGCTAGCCTCTCCTATGCCGTGCATTGCCTCCTTCTCACTCCGAGAGTTAGCGTCCACCTTCGCCGGTACATCAAAATCCTTAGCATGATACGCTCTATCATCATAAACCTCCTTATATCATTCCTCAAAACAGCCACCACACCTACCTATCAAGGCATTTCCATAGCCTTTTCGAGATATATTGCCATGCAACATCCACCTCTTCATGACTTGATCTTCATGTCATACATGTTCCTGCTACACTAGCAGCGGAATACATTGCATACATCATGATAGCTACATATTCTTTATGACTTGAGTACCTTGTAAAGTGTGAAATATCTTCTATACCCTCTTGTAAATTAGAGTGTTGCCCTTAAGTGAGGAAAAGATCCCAAAGTGCACAAAATAAAAGATCCCAAAGAGGACAAATGAGTTAAATAGAAAGAGCCATTGAGGCCACGAAAAAAATACAAAAAATAGAAAAAGAGAAAAAAAAACTAAAAAGAGAGAAAGGGGCAACACTACTATCCTTTTGAAAGATACAGACTAGTACTCCCTCTTATCCTTGTACTCCATAGAGATGATCATTCATGCATATAGCTATGTGGGAACCTACACACTATAGAACTTGGCTTTCATATTCCAAGGATGAGCCTCCTCAAAAGAGCTCTAGGTCTTCATGAGCGAGCAAGTTAGATGCACACCTACTAGTTCCATTGGAGAGCTTTTTTGCTCATATGTGCATCCGTTGCATGGCAATCCCTTCTCCTCACATCATATCTATCATTTGGCCTTCTCGCCTATGATTGTCCTCATTGATGTGACCTTTTCTCATCCTTTTTGTCTTCCTCCTCCACCATATTTCTCTCTTTTCCATCCTAAGTGTCAACTTTCATGCTTACGCTCATCCATTGCATGAGTGCTCAAAATATCGAAAAGGACTGGATCAAATTAACTTCTACCTGACTAGTGGTCTGGGGACGAGTCAAGATAAGATTCCAAAGAAGACCAAGTGTGAAACTTTAGTAAATGGAGTTCTCAACACAAAAATATTTTTTTCTCGTATTCCCTATCCCTCTTCTTGAACGCAAACACCATTTGGAGACATTCGACTCACGGACAGCGAGAGCTCTTGCACCCAATGTTCTTTTGCTACTTGTTTCAATACTAATATAGAATCTTGCATGTTATGACTTGAATTGAATCACATACCTTGATTGCTTTACTTTTCAAAGTTCTTATATGGTTACTAACATGTCACCACAGAAATTATGCTTGTTATCATTTACCCACTCGAGGACGAGCATGTATTAAGCTTGGGGATGTTGATACGTCCCAAACGTATCGATAATTTCTTCTTACTCCATGCATGTTTTGTGTGATATTGCTATGATCTAGATACACTTTCATACACTTCTGATCATATTTCGACTAACCTATTAACTCAGTGCACCCCATTGCCAGTTTTTGTTTTTTGTTGTTTTCTATCTCAGTTTTCCCCCATAATAAAAGTGCTCAAAAAATTCAGGAAATCAGATAAAAATCAGCGTGAAGGAACCTTCCGGAGTCCCGAAGGGGGGCCAGGTGGGACCCACCAGGGCCCCAAGCGCCTAGCTGGCGCGGCCATGGGCCTGGCCGCGCCAGGGGGCGCTTGGACCCCTGGTGGCCCCTCTGGCTGCCCCCTTCGCCTATTTATTCTCCGCCACGGGAAACTTCCGAAGACAGAACCTTTTCTCCTGATCTCGCTGTCGGGACCCGGGGTTAGCGTATGGAAGACCCGCTACAACACAATCATATGGAGAGCCGAGAACCGTACCCACTTTTCTAAGCAGGCAAGGCCAAGCACAGAACGTTCTCGGAAAGCATCGAACGTGAGGGGCATCCCATCCAGGCCGGATGATCGAATGAGATGGGTCCTCATCATCCGCACACAAGTCTGAATGATATGGGTGGTGAACTCCCATATTCATAGACAAGTCGCCTTAACCATACTCTCGATTGTATCATAACACTTACATAGACTTACTCCAGCCCGATCACTTAGTCGGGGTCTAGGGCGGGCTCGATCATACATCAAAGTGTGCACGTGAAGGAGTCACGAGCAATCGCATCGCGATGCCCCAAGCTGCGCACATATAAGGGCCACTTGGTGTATAAAAGACCGCTAGCCAGATCACAACTAAGGTCTCGAAAACCCATACTAAGACATGCATGTTATAATCATACACGCAGCACACATGTCTAGTATGAACAGCAGGTATCATTTCAATTCTCTACAAAGTTTACATCTTTATTGATAACTCTTACAGAGTGCACACAAAGATCACAAGTCTGTGATCCAACATTACATTAAACATGCGGAAGCAAAGTAGGTCTGAGTACAGACAAGTTTAACAAATGGCTTAGAGAAGCCTTATTTATAAACAAGCCCTTCCACGAGGGACCAGTCATCTGACTGGGACTGCACTAGCTTGGTCTTCAGTCTTCGAGCTTCAGGAAGAATCCACCTTCGGGGTAAGTGGGTTCATCTAAGACATAGATTAAGAAATCATGAGTACAAAGTCGTACTCAGAAAGACTTACGTAGGAACTATACTACTCATGCACATGTATCAAGGTAAAGGGAGGTGGGGTTCATAAGCAGAAGTGCAAGCTTTGACTTGGCTATTCCTAAACTACGAGTACCAGACTTGAGGTGAGAAGCGTACACGAGTCCACTACATCTCCAACTAATTACACCACTATGGTGCCTTCCTCGACTTCCCACGAGAAAGCACGCCATAGCTCTCACGCTTATCTTGGCAAGTTTTATAAGTATCCAGTTCAAGTTGTCTAATAATGAAGCTAAGCTTTCCAAGCAGTCCTTAACCGCGGACGCGGCTATTCGAATAGTTTTGTTAACCCTGCAGGGGTGTACCGCTACACACACATGACCATCAGTTACCGCCTTTGGCCTCGACATCATTCAAGGGGTGTCGACGAGGATGTTCACCACAACACTTCGCCCACAGCTCCGTTCTAGTCCAGAGAGTCGCCTATCTGAGGGTGATACGTATGGAAGTCCAGCCGAGGTTCCAGTACAGCCTCAAACGATGTGTGCAGGGTCCCAAGCCAGTCTGAATAGCCGTTCATCCACTTCGCAGACCGTGCCACAGCCCTACCAGAACTCCGAACTACTGCGACTTCTGGGGTTCGAACGGGGTGAGGTACTAGGTTGAGAGGGGTCAGTGAGCCCAATGTGTGGTTGCACTCTTCTTCTTGGATCACCACACAAGAACTCGGACTTAAGGCGGTGTTCAATGAGACAACCCACTGTGTACTCCTACACAACCTCTCATCGTTCACCTTGTATTAGAGTGGATTCACCAACACAGTTTCACCTTCTTCAACATGATTGCTACCATCCCGACTCACAGATCAAAGTATCCTCATTGTAAACACTAAGCATTCAATAAGAAGTAACAGTTGCAGGGGCCACATGATATCAAACAACTCCTATATCTTCTAGGATTGTGGTTTGCTAACTACTGTGAAAAAATGATAGGTCATGCAAAGGATATGGGTTCAACTATGCGGTAGAATCGATAACAAGGTGATCATCCTATTTCATGCATAAGAGAGACTGAGAGGGAAATGGGTTTTTATCGACATGATCAATGGGGGTTTGCTTGCCTTGCTGACGAGGTTCAAACAAAGTGTCTTCAACGAAGGGGGTGGCCTCCGGTTCCGGCTCCACTTCTATCGAGCAAACAAAGCAATCAAGGGATAAATATAAATGCAATGCTCAAGCACATTATCAAGTGTTATAACATGGTGTAAGGGGTGCTGATGTGTTGCCAGTTCCATTTAAATGGAGTTTATTGCATTTGAGTTGCAAATTAAAACTCCATATTTGAATTTAAAAGGGTTCATAAGAATGTTTGCTTCTATCCCCGCATTTTAAGATGTGCAAACATCTAAACAAAGAGCATATTCAGAATCCTTGTATTTTTCTGATAATTTTACATATATTATTTGTCCAATTTGGAGTTAAAATGAATTAGTTATGAATTTCCAAAGTTTAAGTCTTTTTCTGGATTTTTCCGAATTTCTTTTAATCGGTAAAATCGAATTACTGTGTCATGCTGGCGTCAGCATGACGTGGGGTGGGGGGCTCTGACAACCGGGGCCCACTAGTCAATGGCTAGGGGGGTTAATCCTTCTGTTTGATTTAATCTATAATTACATTAGGGTCCTGGGCCCACTGTTAGTGGCCCAGGGTTAGGTGATTAGGCGCGGGGGTTAGGGGTTAATGGTGGGTTCGACGCCGGTGAGCTTCCAGATGGCGGCGCCTCGCCGAAATCCTTGTGCAGGGCACGGGGGACCACGGGGAGAGAACCAGCGCGCAGCTCACGCTCCCGCGCATCCAAGGGACCCATTGGGGGGTCACTGGCGTGCTCCAGAGCACGGGAGAAACGGACATGGCAGCGGCCGAAGCACAGTGCTCGGCGGGATGACGAGGCAGAGCACGAGGGCAGCTGCGGGGGGGGGGGGGGAGAAAACGGAGCAGAGCTGGAGGAGGCTTGATTCGTCGCCTGAGTAGTGGCGACTGGCGGGGAAGAAGTTGAAGCTCGCGTCGTCCACAGGGCTTCCCGGATTCGATTAATGGTCACATCGACGTAGACGAGTGTTGCAGATCGGCTGGACACGGCAGCGCGTCGGATGGAGCTCGGTGGCCGCGTGGAAGCTTGAGGGCGGCGACGGCGAGCTTCGGGTCGTCGTCAAACTCGGCGAGAGAGGCGTGGAGAGCCAACCTGGAGGGGGGGAATGGACGAGGGGCTTCCAGGGCGTCGTCGTGGCGCGTCTAGAAGGCTCGGGGCGTCCATGGCGAGCAGGAGGTGGCAAGGCGGCGTCGGTGGCTTTCCACCGAGCAGCTTGTGGGCACGGGGAGGTATAAGACAAAGAAGAAGGCTGTTGGGCTGGGCCTGGCTTGGTAAGTTGGGCCTCGTCTCTCTCTTCTCTGTTTTTTTATTTTCTATTTCTTTTCTGACATTTGTTGTGCCTTGCTAAAAAAATACCTAGGCATTTTATTAAATGCCCCAAATTTTTATATGGACTTCTAATGCATATAGCTAGCCACTTATAAAGTTTGGGCATTTTTAAAATTCAAATAATTTGCACTTTAATTCAAATAGGGGTTTTGAATTAATTCCAAGCTCCTGTTTGAATATTTGAAAAATCTTTGAGCATGGGATTGGTTCCACATCACTAGATATGTGATCACACTCATTTATGAGACTTTTCAAAAATGCAAAAGGAATTTTTGGAGCAACTTTTATTCTGGCCATTTGAATTAATTTCATCTGGGGAGTTTCTTCTCCCATTTCAATTTCTTTTTAATTTTTTTAACATGAATGCAATGTAGCTCTTGATCCTAGCACATACCTAAAAGAATCTCGTCCCGAGATTCAGAAGTCTGCGGGAGGAAGGAGGGGTACTCAGCACTGAGACGGTCTTCTCTTTCCCACGTGGCTTCTTTCTCGGAGTGGTGTGATCATTGCACTTTTAGAAACCTGATCTTCTGACGACGAGTGACACGCTCTGCAGAATCAAGAATACGAACGGGGTACTCTCGATATGAAAGGTCATCTTGGAGATCAAGCGTTTCATGGTCGACTTCGCGGATGGGGTCCTTGAAGCAACGCCTGAGTTGTGACACATGGAATACATCATGTACTCGGGAAAGGTGCAGGGGTAGTTCAAGTTGGTAGGCAACTTCTCCGCGTTTAGCAAGAATGCGGAAAGGTCCGATGTAACGTGGGGCCAACTTGCCTTTGATACCGAAGCGTTGGGTTCCCTTCAGAGGAGTAACCCGAAGATATGCCTTCTCGTCCAGATTGTAGCTTTCTTTCCTATGATGACGATCATAGTAGCTTTTCTGTCGAGACTGGGCTGCTTTCAATTGATCACGAACAATGCGAACTAGCATCTTCTGCTTCTTTGATCATATCCAGTCCAAAGATTTGTCTTTCACCGGTTTCTGACCAGTTAAGGGGTGTTCGACATCTTCGTCCATAGAGGAATTCAAATGGAGCCATGTTCAGACTAGATTGGAAACTATTGTTATAAGCAAATTCGGCGAATGGAAGAGACTTCTCCCAATTCTTACCGAATGAGATAACACAAGCTCTAAGCATGTCTTCGAGAATTTTATTAACCCTTTCGACTTGACCACTAGACTGAGGATGGAAAGTTGTACTAAAGGAGAGATGAGTTCCCATAGCATTCTGAAAGCTTCCCCAATATCTAGAGGTAAAAAGGTTAGCACGATCAGAAATGATTTCCAAAGGAACACCATGAAGAGATACAATTCTAGAGACATACAAGTCCGCTAACTGGCTAGCATTTATAGAATCGCGAACAGGAAGGAAGTGAGAAACTTTGGAAAGTCTATCAACAACAATGAAGATGGCATTATTAACTTTCTGGGTTTTTGGAAAGCCAGTGATGAAATCCATACTGACTTTGTCCCATTTCCACTCTGGAATAGGCAAAGGTTGAAGAGTACCAGCAGGTCTTTGATGTTCTTCCTTAATGCGACGACAAACATCACATTCGGCAACATATCGAGCAATGTATCTCTTCATCCTAGTCCACCAAAATCTCTGGCGTAGATCTCGGTACATTTTTGTGCTACCGGGATGAATCGAGAGGGGTGTGTCATGGGCTTCTTTGAGGATGAGTTGCCTTAGTTCCCTATTCTTAGGTACTACGAAACGATTTCCAAAGAATATCGTTCCTTTACTATCTGTGGAGAAACATTTAGCAACTTCGCTAGCAATGTTCTCCTTGATCCGGAAAACACCTCGTGCATGCCTTTGGGCAACTATGATTTGATCCTCAAGGGTTGGTTTCGCCACCAAGTTTAAAAGAGATCCACGAGGAACAATCTCGAGATTGAGCTTTCGAAATTCCTCATAAAGAAGTGGTTGATACTGTTGTAACATGAGGTTGTTACAATAGGACTTACGACTTAGTGCATCAGCCATGACATTGGCTTTGCCTGGGGTGTAAGAAATTCCTAAGTCACAATCTTTTATCAAATCAATCCAACATCTTTGCGTGAGATTAAGATCTGGTTGGGTGAATATATATTTGAGGCTTTGGTGGTCGGAATAGATCTCAAAGCGATTACCAAGGAGGTAATGTCGCCAAGTTGTCAGGGCATGAACTACGGCAGCGAGTTCAAGATCATGGGTAGGATAGTTCTCTTCATGTGGACGCAACTGGAGTGAAACATAAGCTACCACATGTCTATCTTGCATAAGTATGCATCCTAACCCTTGCCGTGAGGCGTCACAAAAGATCTCAAAATCCTTTTTGGTGTATGGAGGCGCAAGTACGGGTGCAGAAGTCAATCTTCTTTTTAGCTCTTGAAAGCTTTCCTCGCACTTGGGAGTCCATTGGAATTTCTTATCTTTCTTGTGGAGTTCAGTTAGAGGCTTTGCAACTTTAGAAAAGTTCTCGACGAAGCAGCGGCAATAGCTTGCTAAGCCAAGAAAACTCCTAACTTGCTTAACCGATTCAGGTGGAGTCCAGTCAAGGACGGCCTGAACTCTATCAGGATTGACGGCAATGCCTTTGGCAAAAATCACGTGGCCTAAATAGGTCACTTCTGGTAGCCAAAATTCACACTTGGAGAATTTAGCATACAGGAGATGCTCTCGAAGTTTCACAATACCAGCCTAAGATGTTCGGCATGTTCTTCTTCGTTCTTCGAGTAGATGAGAATGTCATCAAGATAAACTACAACAAATTTATCCAAGTACTCCATGAAGATCGAATTCATCATGCGCGAGAAAGTGGCGGGGGCATTGGTTAAACCGAAGGACATGACGGTGTACTCGTAAAGACCATAACGAGTAGTGAAAGCCGTTTTGGGAATGTCCTCGTTTCGAATTTTGATTTGATGATAACCTAATCTCAAATCCATCTTGGAGAAGACAGAGGATCTTTAACACCCCGGGTGTCACACTACAGTAATCCAACAGTAATCACTTTGATCAAGGCTGAGAAATCTTGATTAGGCATGTGATGATCACCCTTACCCATGACTTGTTCGAAATCAACCCAAGCAAAATTCCAGAAACATGTGAAAATAAAACATTGCCCAAAATTGTGCAAACAATTTTATAAAATGCCTAATAATCAGTAGGTCATATTAAAAATGAAACGGTGATTTATTAAAGTATTTTAATATCATAAAGAAATAAAAAAATTATCTAAAGAACACCATTTAACACTTTAAAATAAATAGCAATAATCAAATAAATTATTTGTGAACAAAACTTTTTGTGGCACTAAAGTATGGTGTAACAGTATTACTAGAGCTTGTCACATATTTGGCAAAAATCATTTGATGTCCAAACAAAAATATCAACAAAAAAAAGAGAAACATAAAAGCAAGTAATAGAAAAATTGTAAAAATCGCTCACGGGAAAGTTCTCTCTCTCCCCTCCCGCTGCAGCCCACTCCCCAGCCGACCCCGGCCCACCGCAGCCCACCCCCACCACTTCTTCTCCTTCACTGTTCCCCTCACCTCGATGTCGGCACAGAGGCTCTCGACGCCGGCGACGGTCGACGTGGCGGCCATCGCGCGGTCGCCGGCGAGGTCAAGACCCCACAGCCCCTCACGTGAAGCCCTAATCCTAGCCGCACCCTCCCCAACTCCCCCCTCGCTCGCCCTCTGCATCGCTCTTCCCCGCAGGAGAACACGCTCGTGGCTGCGTTGCTGGCGCGCCGTGGCCACCGTTCACCGCAGGCTACGCCACCGCGTCAAAGGGCTCCGCCGGAGTCCTCCAGTTCGCCCTCGCGCATTGAATCGAGCCGGGAGTCTCCTCTTCGCTGGAATTGATGTCACCTTCAACCTCTGCCCCACCGCTCGCCGGCGACAAATTCGCCGCATCCGGTGCTCCCCCAAGCCCATTGCCACAATCTACATGCTCATGGCGAGCTGCTACTCCGTTTCCCCCTTCCCGCTCTCACGTCTGTTCAGTAGGCCGCCGTCCTCGTCCGTGATTTTCCCCGGCCGCCGTGGAAGCCCACTGTCGCCGCCGTTAGGTCGTCGCCTTCGTCCACGTCGTGCACCACTCGACGCGCCGCACCGAGCCTGTCCGGTTCCTCCCCTCCGTCCACCGTTTGCTCGCCAAAGGCGAGCTAGGTCTCCTCACCATGCTCCCTGTCACAGCTGCCCGCCATGGCCGCGACACGCACTCGCCGTCCCCGGGACACGCCCAGTGCACCCGCTTGGCCGCCCCGTGCCCTCCCTGGACGCGCCCTGGACTTGCCGTTGACATCACCCCCCGCGCGTGGCCTCGCCGCGCGCCACACACACCCGTCGTGGCCCCTCCTTTGGCTCGGCCGCCGCTGGACCTAGCCGTGGCCTGCAGGCGACGCTCGCCTCGCCCGCATGGGACCCCCCCCCCTCCGCGCCACCCTGCTGCTGCCGCACCTTGCTACGCCCTCCCCCCTTGCCGGAGGCGCCCCGCTGTGCTCCCGCCGTGCTCCTGCTTGCCGCCGGCGAGGGCATGGATGTGATAAGCAACGGGATAACCCCCCCCCCCCCCCGTTAATAAGCCCACCCCCCACTGATCTTTGGGCCAGCTCGGGGTTAATTTTCCCCTAACCTTATGTTAAAAAAAGATAATAACCCCCCCTCTAAGTCTATTACAAGTGGGCCCAACCCCCCTTAATTAAATTGATGTTTAAATTAAACAAAGATAACCCCTCTCTCACTTACTGGTGGGCCCTCGTCTTAGTTAATTTAAATAAAATTGATATATGTCTCTGTGAGTATGATAGGTGGGGTCCATCACTTGTTAATTGATTTAAATGGATTTTAGTTAATTAATAGTGTATGACATGTGGGCCCAGTGGCTATTTAAATTAATTAATTTTTTTATTATACTGTGAGACTGACAGGTGGGTCCCCTCTGTCAGTTGACCAGTCAACAACACTGTTTTGGATAATGTCTATTTTTTTTATAAAAGAAAATCCATAAATGATTTAAAATTGATTTAAACTTTAGAAATTAATATCTTTTAAACCGTAAGTCAGATTAAAAAACTTTATACATGAAAATTGATCAGAAAAATATAACGAATACGAAGACGCTATCCGTATACCAACCACACCCCTCTAACTCCACGAAGATCGACATTCCCCCCCCTCCGGACCGTCTGTCCGATGATTTGTCCGGTACTGTTAAAGTATCCGGACGAATTTATTCTAAACACGAAAGTTGTTCAGAATGGATCAACTAACACGAATACACCTTGCACATGTTTGTCGTATGTCTACGACACCTTCGGACACCCTGTCCGATAATCACCCGGAGCAGACAGTTCATCCCCGGACGAATTCCTGCTCCGAGCATAATACATTGCCCTTCGTTAGAACACCGTTAGCTTTGCTTATGTCATGCCATGCATATGTTTGTTTATGATTGCTGTGTATTTACTGTTTCTTCCCCCCTTTATTCCCCGGTAGACCCCGCTGCTGTTGTCGACTACACCGCTGCCGGGTACGACTACTTCGTCGACGACCCTACCCCTACCGTCGAGCTACCAGGCAAATAGAGCCATTCTCTTCCCCAGATATCGCCTATCTTTTCCGTACTTTCTTGCACTAGGCATTGTTACTGCTGCTGCTACGTTACAATCCTATTCAATTGCATAGCCTGCCATTGTCGCCCCTTGTTTTACCTTCCTTTATCCTGCGCTGCCTGCTATAAATATATGTTATATTCAGCAGTGAGCCCTGCGCATTGTTAGCTAGGATTAGATAGCGGGTCGTGACCACTCAGGGGAGTGAACAAGGATACAATATATACGACTTCACAGGTACGGTACAATGCAGACACCGCCTAAGGTCCCCTAGCTTGGCTCTGCCGAGCCACCATCAAGTGTGAGCTATCGAGGGGTAATCCTCGTACCTCCACTCGTTGCTGACTCTGTATAGACGCCCTAGGGACCTGAGAACCGGTTGTCCTTAAGGTAAGAATGTTGGGAATGTGCCCTAGACGCAAATTAAATATGTTTATTGGCATATTCCGTTAGTTCATAATAAGTTTTATACTGTTCTATAACTGTATTAAGCGGAAACATTAATACACGTGTGGTATACAAACAACCAGGTCCCTAGTTAACTCTAGTATACTAGTCCATTGGGCAATAGATGATCAAGGTTTCCTGATCATGAGATGTGAACAGTCTGTTGACAATGGGGTCATGTCATTAGGAGAATGATATGGTGGACACACACCCACCTGAAGTGTTGCAATGTGATCCAGTCACATAGTTCAACATTGCGATAACTATAACGTAGTGACCCAATCCTTAAGACCGTGATGATCATACGTAATTGCTATCTACCAGGATGCCTTGAGTGCATTAATCGTTACACTGAAACATGGTAACCATAAAGGTGTATCTTGGGTATTCCGAAGTAGATACGTTGAAGAGTATGCAAATAGATCAAAACGGGATTTGTCCATCTGAGTGACGGATAGGTACTCTGGGCCCACTCGATGATATTACATCATAAAGATTGCAATCATGTGACTAGGTCACGGGGTTGTAATATCACGGGAACGAGTAAACATGTTTGTCGGTAACGAGGATGAACTAGGTATATAGGATACCGATGATCAAACCTCGGACAAACAAAGTACCGTATGACAAAGGGATCAGGACTCAACGTTAACGATTCAACGATGAAGTTAATTCGATGGAAGCGCAGGGGCACATCAAGGATTGTAACCAGATCCCACATGATGGTCATTGGTCAGATAGTGTCTGATCATGTCTGCTGTTTCCCGAACCGTAGGGTGTCACTCTTAAGGGTATTCGACGCATTAAGGATAGATTCGGGATCGCCGGAGAAATAAGAGAGAACTCCGAAATCGTTTCGGAGGGGAGACGGAAAAAGTTCCATGGTATCGAATTGTTCGGAAAGTTATTTGGATATGTTTTATTATTTAATTAAATGAATTAAATATTAAATATAATTTAAATAATTAAAATGAATAAAGGTTCTTTTATTTTTCTTTAAAATAAAGAGAAAGAAAAAGAAAATAAAAAAGGTGTGCTACGGCGCCATGGGCCATGGGGCCCATGTGGCCAAGTGCCAAGTGCCACCACCCCTAGGCCCCTAGTGGCCAGCGGCCATGGGAAGCCCCATGCGTGGGCATGTGCCACAACTAGCACATGTGATACTAGTTTAGTACCACATTGCTAGTTGACAGGCATACGTAGCCCCTTTTTCCCATATATATAGATGTGGTGGGTGCCCCTTTTTCTACACAGAAAATTCCTGAAAATTCCCAGAAAAATACAGATAAATTCTGTTGATCTCTCTCTCCCTTTCTTCCTCCTTTGAGCGGACTCCCCTTGTTTGGAGTCTGCACTGGGTTGGGGATTTCTCCACGATACGCACGCCGTCGTGCTGCTGGAATCGGGATCCGAAACCATCTTCTTTCCGATGCTCTTCTGGTTCGAAGCCCGGAGGGAACATCGGGTACACCGTATCCGTGTAATCCCGCGAGGCGCTACATTTGTGGTGCTCCTTCATCGTCGAGGCCGTGTCGCGACGTCTTCCCCGACAACGTTCCGACGGGGACGTAATCCCTTCATCGGTCTTCTAGGACCGGGTGGCCTCAGGAGTCATCGTGGATCTTGGTGGCATCGGGGATTGCCGTGAACGACTACGTCAACCATGTTCACGCGGGAATGTTTCCCGCTTAACGGACTACATAGAGGTATGTTACCGTATTCCATCCGTTACATACATCGCCATAGCATAGGTCTTGGGTTCAGGACGCGTAGGTCATGAAAAATTATTGTTTTCTGCCCCGTTGCTCAACAGTGGTATCAGAGAAAGGCTATGCGTAGATGTATTGTACGGATAGAACACATCTAGTATGTGGGCATCAATTCTCCAATTGTTACCCTCTCACGTGTACTCGTTTAGCATTGCGGCAATGTCCTCATGAAGCGGCCCCGACAGACTTTACGCGTTTACGCGAGACTGGTTCCACACTTGACATATGGCTTGTACCATATAAGTGGCTGGGGGGTGTCTGTCTCTCTAACATTAGCGATGCAAAGATGTTTGCAACGGAGGGCCCCGAAAGGGGTGTAGTAGAGACGATTGCAGGATTGGTGTTGTCGCTTGTTTTCACAGGATAGAAAGTCGTTCTCTCTCTAAACCCCTTAGCAGCCACGTAAAATTTGCAAAAGATAAAGTAGAAGGCGTTTTAACTTTAATTTGCATGTAAGGGGGATCATAGCATGTATGATTTACAGTTTTACTTCCTATTTTGCTAATATGCTAGATACATCGACGGTAGCATAATAGGATAATCCCTTCACAATACCAAACATAAGTATTCTAACGAAGTGTGCACCACCTGGAAGGTTCTCTTTATGATAGGCAGGCCGTGACGATCGGGTGTCATACATACATTAGAGTTCGCATGAGATTAGGCCTGGAAAGCCTAGCATATGTCGATATGGCCTTGCTAAGCAGCATATAACACTAAGGTTAATTTGGCGAGCCTAGCATATGTAGATATGGCCTCGGAATACTAGAGATCGAAAGATCGAGCATGAGTAAGATATAGGATGTGATCGCACAACTAGTTGTCTACCTTTGAAACTAATTCGTCGGCCGTGTGATATTCGAGGACGGATAGTGAATCTGGATCATGTAATCACTTAGTAAATTTTGAGGGATGTTTAACTAAGTGCGAGTTCTAGAATTGATTAAAATTGAACTCCATATTATAAACTTAGTCTTCATGTCTTAGCCAATATCATTGTAGATAATGTCATACCCAAATGTTTATAACTGTGGCTCTTTTAGCGTAATGAAGAACTTAAGGTAGATGGGTCTTACTTCATTTCTTGGTACCAACACCGTTAGAGATATACTCATTAGTAATGGCTTGCTAAGCATAATATGAGAACTGCTAAGAGATACACCAGATAACTCCGTAATTAAGGAAGATGATGATGAGTATCGTACTCACCATCACTTATGAATGACTGGCCAATACACCATACTTCATTCTATGGAATCTGAATTGTGAATGCACGTTAACGACACCAACACGTATGACGTGCTAGGTGATCTTAAAAAGCACTAAGTCACAAATCAGAGTAATGGAATATGAGTATATGGACGAGGTTTCTTTCAACCATGGTGGAAGAAACAACCTGCTGAGAAAGTCACATCGAAATGTATAAGATACATGGACACCTTGTGTATAACTTGGACTACTGAATGACTGGTTACTTTGCGATAACTGGGGAGTTGCATCCACTTCCTCCCAGCTACAAAGATCACGTCTAGGCTATGTCATGAAGGAGAATCGTTCACCTGTCATGAGGTCATGGCTAAAGTTGAGAACTTTTAAAGGTAGAACCAATGCAGGAATAGTCATTGACGGAGAAGGTATATTTCATATACGAGTTATAAATGTCTTTCACCACAAAATACTAATTGCGATTGATTAAGTATTCGATGCTTGAACTTACTGCTTATAGCGTGGCTTGGAAGGGATGAGGTGACAATGTGTGCTGACAGTAATCAAGATAGTTGATGGTCGACAACACTCTCCCTCTACATCTATCATTTGATTAATTATATGAATAAATTTATGATTGTTTGAGTATGGACTTTATTAGTGTGTCTTGCATCTCGCGAAGACAATTATTCATATTAGTGAGAAACAAGTCAGTTGTTCTCCTTTTATGAATGATATCTTTTATGGTTACATTACGGTTATCAATGAGTTATTCTTATATTGATGATAGTAGTTTGATCATTTATAAGAAATATTGTAATGCCAAGAATTATCCAAACCTAATAATGACACTATCGTTTAAGTCATGATTGGTCTGATGAAGTCTTGAGATACTTGATCTCTTGACACATGCAAGCCATGCCTCTTTAGGTGAGATGACTGAAACTTCGCATTCTGGTAAAACAGAGTTTGCAATGATTGTTGTATATCATACATAGTGATGTATCATATTTCAGCATGTAGTGAATTTCATTATTTCATGAACTTCATATGTGGACTTAGATGAATATGTGGATTCACTAATGAAACATGAGTCTGAAATATATTGATGTGATCAAAGGGATTTCGGAATGAAGACGGGTATTAAATTAACAAGAAAAGCAAGTCTCTATGATTTGATCAAAGTGACAAATGTTTTGAGTTAGCCTTGGGCATACAAACCCGTGAAAGTTGTTTCATAAACTACAATGCTTGGAACACTTCAATATTGTTGATGTGCCTGAACATTATAGTCATACTCTATTGAATAGTGTATGGTCTAAAGTTATATCTTACCGAGTTACGTTATTATTGTTTAGAGTTATTAATTTAATATGCAAACACTCACTTCAGAATAGGAAACCATCTGAGTTCGTGGAAACCAACACTATAAAAGTTATGGTGTGTAGTGGTTTCTAGGAAGTTTGATTTATGTGATAAATTATCTTTGTAGTGTATCCTTAGTCAATTATGGATACATCTTCCACAACTAGAACCAAAAGAGCAAAACTTGTGTTGCTAATGTTTGGTGTTTGTCAAGAAGTGTTCTCGATAAATGTGTTGATGGAAGAAAGTGAAAGTTCAACCAAGGTAATTGACCTTGCCTCCAGATGTCTGAGTAGTGCAACGGAACATGTTCCGGAACCAAAACTCTACAATTAGAGGAGAAAATGAAGATAATGATCATGGTGTTTCGATTGAAACTTTTACAGAACAAATTAGGATTCAAGAATACATATTTGCCCCTTGTGCAAAATAATATTCATGATTCACTTGTCAAGTTAATAGAACACAAGACATACCTACGAACTACGAAGAAGCGATGGTGGACCTGAGTACGAGAAATGACTATGAGTCATGGAATCCTACATTGAGTTACAATTAAGATTACTTGAATCTTGTCGAGTAAAGAGGTTACTTGATATTCTCAATAACTTAAAGGTTATAAGGAATAAATGTGAACATCAAAGAAGACATCAAGATCGATTTGTCATAAAGGAAGTTTCTGGAAAATTCAAAAGGTTGACTATAATATGTAGCGATGCTTGAGTCAATGGGATTATCACTACGATTGATCAAAATTGTTATCAATACCGTGACTTCCTCAAATCCTGCATTTGAAGAAGTGTTTTAATTGGTACAACAAGAAGGTTTTGAAAAACATATGTATACTAGTGTCTCGTAACCTGAGTTCTCAATTTGATGGATGATCAAAGGATTTTGGACTTAGACAAAATATTGAGAAACATGCATTTGCATGAAACTGAGTGGGAGCTGAATAGTTTCCTAAACTTAATATGTGACTGACATATTTGAGTGGGAGCTATGAGAGTGTTATCCTAGTCTTATATGTGACTGACATATCTGAGTGGGAGCATGACAACATTCTCATATATGGATAACATATTGTGAATGGTGTAGTTGGTATTAATGATTATTTAAAATCTTTCATAAATGAAGTTAAGCATTGAAAATCTATTAAGATAGATTAATGCGTTTGATAACATTGAGTCGGATTGCTTTCCTGGATAAGATTCAAAAGGAGTTCAGAATGGGACAAGTCAAGAAGGTAGTTCTTACTTGTATATCCAAGAAAATTATCGAGTTAATCTCAGTACAAGAACAATGGTTAAATGAAATAAATGGACGTGCTACATCCTCTACGCCTCTGTCATAGGTTCTTTCACATAAAACCAGAGTTTTGTACTCGACGTAATGTGACCCAAGTTCTTAGTAAGAAGAACATGTTGTGATATGATTTATAACTAAATCATTGAACAAAGACTTAAGTTTATCCTTCAGTGTCTGGAGAGAACTGAGGATACATCTCTAATTTTTAAAGGATAGTGAACTTGACCATAAATGTTATGCTGGTTCAAGTTCTGACACTAACCTAGAAAATTGAGATATCATACTAATAAATGCCTAAGTTGAAAGAAACATGGTTAGAAATCAAAGTTGCATACAATGCACTAAGGATTAAATCTACATTGATATGACCACTTTAGAAGTGGCAAGAGCTATATTGTGGCCTAAGAAGTTCGACTTCTGACTGAGTGAGTTTCAGTGTGCATGACTAAGTGAATGTCCGCGTGACTCAACGGATGTCATTGCTGAAACACGACAAACGAAGTCTCACTCTACCGCCAAATATATATACCTCATCATTATAATGGGATAATGAATTGAATGTCAAACTTGGTAACATTAACGATTTGCAAAAGACATACGGATCTGATTGGTACAGACCATTGATACAACCTTTTCCACAAGCAAGCATGATCAATAACCATATAGATGATATGGACTTATGATCCACAGAAAAATGCAACTAGATTATTTGTACTCTAGTGCAAGTGGGAGACCCTTGGGAATGTGCCCTAGAGGAAAATAAAATATGTTTATTGGCATATTCCATTAGTTCATAATAAGTTTTATACTATGCTATAACTGTATTAAGTGGATACATTAATACACGTGTGGTATACAAACAACCAGGTCCCTAGTTAACTCTAGTATACTAGTCCATTGGGCAATAGATGATCAAGGTTTCCTGATCATGAGATGTGAACAGTTTTTTGACAATGGGGTCATGTCATTAGGAGAATGATATGATGGACACACACCCACCTGAAGTGTTGCAATGTGATCCAGTCACATAGTTCAACATTGCGATAACTATAACGTAGTGACCCAATCCTTAAGACCGTGATGATCATACGTAATTGCTATCTACCAGGATGCTTTGAGTGCATTAACCATTACACTGAAACATGGTAACCATAAAGGTGTATCTTGGGTATTCCGAAGTAGATATGTTGATGAGTATGCAAATAGATCAAAACATGATTTGTCCATCCGAGTGACGGATAGGTACTCTGGGCCCACTCGGTGATATTACATCATAAAGATTGCAATCATGTGACTAGGTCACGGGGTTGTAATATCACGGGAACGAGTAAACATGTTTGTCGGTAACGAGGATGATTTAGGTATATAGGATACCGACGATCAAACCTCGGACAAACAAAGTGCCCTATGACAAAGGGATCAGGACTCAACGTTAAAGGTTCAACGATGAAGTTAATTCGATGGAAGCGCAGGGGCACATCAAGGATTGTAACCAGATCCCACATGATGGTCATTGGTCAGAGAGTGTCTGATCATGTATGCTTTTTCCTTAACCGTAGGGTGTCATGTCATGCTTAAGGGTATTCGAGGCATTAAGGATAGATTCAGGATCGCCGGAGAAATAAGAGAGAACTCCGAAATCGTTTTGAAGGGGAGACGGAAAAAGTTCCGTGGTTTCGAATTGTTCGGAAAGTTATTTGGATATGTTTTATTATTTAATTAAATGAATTAAATATTAAATAAAATTTAAATAATTAAAAGGAATAAAGGTTCTTTTATTTTATTTTAAAGAAAGAGAAAGAAAAAGAAAATGAAAAAGGTGTGCTACGGTGCCATGGGCCATGGGGCCCATGTGGCCAAGTGGCCAAGTGCCACCATGCCTAGGCCCCTACTGGCCGGCGGCCATGGGCAGCCCCATGCGTGGGCATGTGCCACAACTAGCACATGTGGTACTAATTTAGTACAACTAGCACATGTGGTACTAATTTAGTACCACATTGCTAGTTGACAGGCATACGTAGCCTCTTTTTCCCATATATATAGATGTGGTGTGTGCCACTTTTTCTACACAGAAAATGCCTGAAAATTCTCAGAAAAATACAGATAAATTCTGTTGATCTCTCTCTCCCTTTCTCCCTCCTTTGAGCGGACTCCCCTTGTTTGGAGTCTGCACTGGGTTGGGGATTTATCCACCATACGCACGCCGTCGTGCTGCTGGAATCGGGATCCGAAACCATCTTCTTTCCGCTGCTCTTCTGGTTCGGAGCCTGGAGGGAACATTGGGTACACCGTATCCGTGTAATCCCGCGAGGTGCTACATTTGTGGTGCTCCTTCATCGTCGAGGCTGTGTCGCGACGTCTTCACCGACAATGTTTCGACGGGGACGTAATCCCGTCATCGGTCTTCAAGGACTGGGTGGCCTTAGGAGTCATCGTGGATCTTGGTGGCATCGGGGATTGTCGTGTACGACTATGTCAACCAGGTTCATGCGGGAAAGTTTCCCGCTTAACGGACTACATAGAGGTATGTTACCGTATTCCATCCATTACATACATCGCCATAGCATAGGTCTTGGGCTCAGGACGCGTAGGTCATGAAAAATTATTGTTTTCTGCCCCGTTCCCCAACAAAGAAGTCGGACGACCCAACGGTGCCCGCGAGAGGTATTGCGTCGGGAACGACAGGGAGGGTACGACCGACGTTACTGGCGTGCTTGGCCCCTGCTCGTATGTCGCGAGAGTTACCAAACCACGAAAATTCGAGCTCTACCAAGAGCACACGCGAGACAAGGTAAGGAGACGGTTCACCTTGTTGGTAACCGCAGAGACTTGGTGGGACGACAGGGCAGGCACCGATGTACTGGTGGTCCTGACTGCTGTCGTTGTCCGCGGGTGAGTTAAATCGAGGCAACGATAACGGTTGTCACGCAGGTTAATTAAAATGCTAAATGGTTCGGCGGATGTCTTGAGTAGCCTTTTGGCTTGTACGCACTACCTACACATGGGATAAGGAGTGTGGGCTCCCCTGCATCGTAGTCTCGTTCGAGGGTCTTCAGACGTCAGCACTATCGCGGGCTGATTGCCGGGAAGTGGTGTTGTCTTCTCTTGCTCGAGCGGTGTATTTGTATTTGCTTTGATTTTGCTTCACCGGCCAGTCACGCACCGTGCAGGAGTACGTTCGGCTTAGGGTCCAAAGCCTGACGTACATAGGATATAGTCCGGCGGATGACCTCTTTGTTGATTGCCGAAGGATGGGCTACTTTGTGTCGGATAGCTTCGGTGGGGTGTTCCCTAACAAGGTGTACGCCACCCTGGAGATCCGAGCGTCGTAGAGTCACGCCAGTGCACCCCTGCAGGGAAGATTAATCTATTCGAATAGCCGTGTCCACGGTAACATGACGCTTTATGCTGAAGCTGGATCTTACCACTATAAACTACTACTATTAAACTGTATGGTTCCGGGTTTTCTTCCTCGCCGGGAAGTCCAGGAGGGGAACTCAGAGGAATTATTATTATTAATCATTACAACTTACTATTATACAATGCTGCAGCAACTTCTGCTTCATTATTACTTTATGCTTTATATAAACTGTTGGTTGTTCTCATCTTGTGCTGCAAGACTCATCAGAAGATGCTAGTCTTCGATAGGCCTAGCTTCTTACCCTTATTCTGATTTCTACCTTGCAGTCCACTATATATAGACTCCCCTTTCCATTTGATACAATGCATAATGCTTAGTAGCGGACGTAAGACTCGCGGGTATGCTAGATACTCACCTTTGCTTTATTTCCCCCTTTATGTTTTGCCTGATTGCCGCTGCAGTCGACGTTAAAGCCTTGGAGTCCAGGAACAGGAGGTCCCCGATGCCGACCACCGCAATATGAAGATCCTCGATGCCTTCTACGACGTCGAGTTCCCCGATGACCAGGAGTAGTTTCGAGGTTCTCAGGCAGGAGGCCTCACCTTTTCGATCGTTGTTGCTTTTGTGCTAGCCTTCTTAAGGCAGATCATGTGTACCTTGTGTTTGTACTCAGATACTTTTGCTTCCACTAACTTTGTGCTTTCGAGCTGTTGTATTCGAGCCCTCGTGGCCCCTGGCATGTATTAAACAAATTGTATTATTTATTTGTAGAGTTGTGTTGTGATATCTCATCGTGGCACCCTAATCTCGATCGTGTACCTTGCGTGTATGATTACTGTACACGGATTGATTTTGGGGGCGTCACAGGATCCAGCAAGTTGATCATAAAGATCATTGATCCTGGGCAGTGGGTACTTGTTCTTTATCGTCGCTAGATTTAGCGGGCGATAGTCTACGCACATCCTTTATGTTCCATCTTTCTTCGTTACGAACAGAACGGGGTAACCCCATGGCGATGAGCTAGGGAGGATGAAGCCTTTTGCCAATAAAGCTTCAAGTTGGATTTTAAGCTCGGCTAACTCACGTGGGGCCATTTTGTATGGGCGTCTGGAAATTGGTGCAGTTCCTGGCATAAGATCCACTATGAATTCTACACATCTGTCGGGTGGCTAGATTTAAGGAGTTGGGTTACTGGATAGTTTTCCTAGAGGATGACCATGGCTTACTAGGGGCTACAACAGATATGTCAGAGTAGCAAAGTACCGCAACACGATGGTCAGTCTGGTTATTCTGGCTAGAAGAGATCTAAAGTGGGAGGAAGAACTGCAAATGCATCAATACAGGTTTCTAGAATAAAACCTACAACAAACTCTATGGAGCTGTCGGGAATGACACATAGAAATTCTTCTGGAAAGACATCTGAAATAGAGAGAAGGATTTTGCAAATGCATCAGATTATGAAGAAACCTGAAATGACTCGGACAACATAAAGGTTGTAATTGTAAGAAATGTCTTTTCTTGCAATGTAGAAACAACACTTACATAAGATGTAAGAAATAAAAAAAGCACAACAACTCTAGCAAACCCAACACAACTTTCCTACGGCTACAAGGAAGCAATGAACGAGATGTTCTAGTAAGACATAGATGAGCCTAGTCCTATCTTCCCATAGAATAAGATGAGGGTGACTCAGAAATCAGAACGATGAAGGTAAGGCGAAAAAAGAAGCCTTACGTTGTTCCCTTATATACCCATAGTAACTATATAACTATAGAAGGCTAGACTCGACTTCAACCAAGGCTGATAATCCTACAGTCAGTCCTGCGCTGATACCAAGTCTGTCGGGACCCGGGGTTAGCGTATGCTAGACCCGCTACACCACAATCATATGGAGAGCCGAGAACCGTACCCACTTGTCTAAGCAGACAAGGCCAAGAACAGAACGTTCTCGGAAAGCATCGAACGTGAGGGGAATCCCATCCAGGCCGGATGATCAACTGAAATGGGTCCTCACCGTCCGCACACAAGTCTAAATGATATGGGTGGTCAACTCCCATATTCATAGACAAGTCGCCTCAACCACACTCTCGATTGTATCATAACACTTACATAGACTTACTCCAGCCCGATCACTTAGTCGGGGTCTAGGGCGGGCTCGATCATACATCAAAGTGTGCACGTGATGGAGTCACGAGCAATCGCATCGCGATGCCCCAAGCTGCGCACATCTAAGGGCCAATTGGTATATAAAAGACCGCCAGCCAGATCACAACTAAGGTCTCGAAAACCCATACTAAGACATGCATGTTATAATCATACACGCAACACATATGTCTAGTATGAACAGCAGGTATCATTGCAATTCTCTACAAAGTTTACATCTTTATTGATAACTCTGACAGAGTGCACACAGAGATCACAAGTTTGTGATCCAAAAATTTCATCAAACATGCGGAAGCAAAGTAGGTCCGAGTACAGACAAGTTTAACAAATGTCTTAGAGAAGCCTTATTTATAAACAAGCCCTTCCACGAGGGACCAGTCGTCTGACTGGGACTACACTATCTTGGTCTTCAGTCGTCGAGCTCGAGGAAGAATCCACCTTCGGGGTCAGTGGGTTCATCTAAAACATAGATTAACCAAATGTGAGTACAAAGTCGTACTCAGCAAGACTTACGTAGGAACTATACTACTCATGCACAGGTATCAAGGTAAAGGGAGGTGGGGTTCATAAGCAGAAGTGCCAGCTTTGACTTGGCTAGTCCTGAACTACGAGTAGCAGACTTGAGGTAAGAAGCGTACACGATTCCACTACATCTCCAACCAATTACACCACTATGGTACCTTCCTCGACTTCCCACGAGAAAGCACGCCATAGCACTCACGCTTATCTTGGCAAGTTTTATAAGTATCCAGTTCAAGTTGTCTAATAATCAAGGTAAGCTTTCCAACCAGTCCTTAACCGCGGACGCGGCTATTCGAATAGTTTTGTTAACCCTGCAGGGGTGTACCACTACACACACATGACCATCAGTTACCGCCTTTGGCCTCGACACCATTCAAGGGGTGTCAGCGAGGATGTTCACCACAACACTTCGCCCACAGCTCCGTTCTAGTCCAGAGAGTCGCCTATCTGAGGGGGGTCCGTATGGAAGTCCGGCCGAGGTTCCAGTATAGCCTCAAACGATGTGTGTAGGGTCCCAAGCCAGTCTGACTAGCCGTTCATCCACTTCGCAGACCGTGCCACAGCCCTACCAGAACTCCGAACTACTGCGACTTCTAGGGTTTGAACGGGGTGAGGTACTAGGTTGAGAGGGGTCAGTGAGCCCAATGTGTGGTTGCACTCTTCTTCTTGGATCACCACACAAGAACTCGGACTTAAGGCGGTGTTCAACGAGACAACCCAATGTGTACTCCTACACAGCCTCTCATCGTTCACCTTGTATTAGGGTGGATTCACCAACACAGTTTCACCTTCTTCAACATGATTGCTACCATCCCGACTCACAGATCAAAGTATCCTCATTGTAAACACTAAGCATGCAATAAGTAGTAACAGTTGCATGGTCCACATGATATCAAACAACTCCTACATCTGCTAGGATTGTGGTTTGCTTACTACTATGACAAAATGATAGGTCATGCAAAGGATATGGGTTCAACTATGCGGTAGAATCGATAACAAGGTGATCATCCTATTTCATGCATAAGCGAGACTGAGAGGGAAATGGGTTTATATTGACATGATCAATGGGGGTTTTCTTGCCTTGCTGATGAGGTTCAAACACAGTGTCTTCAACAAAGGGGTGGCCTTCGGTTCCGGATCCACTTCTATCGAGCAAACAAAGCAATCAAGGGATAAATATAAATGCAATGCTCAAGCACATGATCAAGTGTTATAACATGGTGTAAGGGGTGCTGATGTGTTTCCAATTCCATTTAAATGGAGTGTATTGCATTTGAGTTGCAAATTCAAACTCCATATTTGAATTTAAAAGGGTTCATAAGCATGTTTGCTTTTGTCCCCCCATTTTAAAATGGGCAAACATGTAAAAAAATTGCATATTCATAATCCTTGTATTTTTCTGATAATTTTACATATATTATTAGTCCAATTTGGAGTTAAAATGAATTAGTTATGAATTTCCAAAGTTTAAGCCTTTTTCTGGATTTTTCTGAATTTCTTTTAATCGGTAAAATCGAATTACTGTGTCATGCTGGCGTCAGAATGACATGGGGAGGCTCTGACAGCCGAGGCCCACTAGTCACTGGCTAGGGGGGTTAATCCTTCTGTTTGATTTAATCTATAATTAGATTAGGGGCCTGGGCCCACTATCAGTGGCCCAGGGTTAGGTGATTAGGCGCGGGGGTTAGGGGTTAATGGTGGGTTCGACGCCGGCGAGCTTCTAGATGGCGACGCCTCGCCGGAATCCTTCTTCAGGGCACGGGGGACCACGGGGAGAGCACCAGCGCGCAGCTCACGCTCACGCGCATCCAGGGGACCCATTGGGGGTTCACTGGCGTGCCTCAGAGCACGGGAGCCACGGCCATGGCGGCGGCCGGAGCACTGTGCTCGGCGGGATGGCGAGGTAGAACACGAGGGGAGCTGCGGGAGGGAGAAAATGGAGCAGATTCTCTCCCCAAACGCGATGATGAGCTCGTCGGGGCCGGAGCAGAGCTGGAGGAGGCTTGATTCGTCGCCGGAGTCGTGGAGGACGGCGGGGAAGAAGTTCAAGCTCGCGTCGTCCACAGTGCTTCCCGGATTCGATTGAATGGTCACCGAGACGTAAACGAGTGTTGCAGATCGGCTGGACACGGCAGCGCGTCGGATGGAGCTCGGTGGACGCGTGGAAGCTTGATGGCGAAACGGCGAGCTTCGGGTCGTCGTCGAACTCGGCGAGAGAGGCGTGGAGAGCCAACCTGGAGGGGGGAATGGACGAGGGGCTTCCAGGGCGTCGTCGTGGCGCATCTAGAGGGCTCAGGGCGTCCACGGCGAGCAGGAGGTGGCAAGGCAGGTCGGTGGCTTTCCACCGAGCAGCTTGTGGGCGCGGGGAGGTAGAAGACAAATAATAAGGCTGCTGGGCTGGGCCTGGCTTCGTAAGTTGGGTCTCTTATCTCTCTTCTCTGTTCTTTTTTTTTCTATTTCTTTTCTGACATTTGTTGTGCCTTGCTAAAAAAATAGCTAGGCATTTTATTAAATGCCCCAAATTTTTATATGGACTTCTAATGCATATAGCTAGCCACTTATAAAGTTTGGGCATTTTTAAAATTCAAATAATTTGAACTTTAATTCAAATAGGGGTTTTGAATTAATTCCAAGATCCTGTTTGAATATTTGAAAAATCTTTGAGCATGGGATTGGTTCCACAACACTTGATATGTGATCACACTCATTTATGAGACTTTTCAAAAATGCAAAAGGAATGTTTGGAGCAACTTTTATTCTGGCCATTTGAATTAATTTCATCTGGGGAGTTTCTTCTCCCATTTCAATTTCTTTTTGAAATTTTTAACATGAATGCAATGTAGCTCTTGACCCTAGCACATACCTAAAAGAGGGTTCTGACACTCGCCTCTGTTCCGCCACCGCCGCGCTTCCAAGATCGGGAGCACCGTCAGGACCCTTCCCAGCACCCTACCGGAGGGAGGATCGACCTCCGGGAGCTTCCCCTCCACCATGGACGCTTCCCAGATGTGTCGTGAGTAGTTTCCTTTGGAACACGGGTCCGTGATCAGTAGCTATGTCATGGTATCCTCCCCTCTTTGTTCTTCATGGTTTAGACCTCGTGAGCTTGCCTACATGATCGAGGCACATATGTAATCTTTCTGCTTTTGCTATGCTGAGTTTGATGGGATCTGATATATTATGAGATTATGTTTAGATTGTGATAGAGTAATATATTTGGTTTTTATCTCTTATATTTTTGTTCCTAAGTAATTCTTGCATGTTCTCCGTTGTTCTTTATTGCTTTGGCCAAGTGGTAGGTAGTAACTCCAAGAGGGAACGTTATGCTCTATTGTGGGTACATGCCCCCTGATGACACGCTTGAGTGACAGAAACATGAGTCTAGGGGATGTGTTGTGGCCACAAAGGGGAAAACAACAGTGCTTGGAACCGCGGTTGCAAGGATTATTTACTTTACACAAAGTTGTTTTTAATGTAGTTGTCTGTTGCTTTGGGTTTATAGTTTGGGTGGGGCTCACAACTTAATACCAGCGAGTTGTTCTGGATAGATATCTCAAGGTGGATGATTATTAGTAGATGCAGATGAATTTAGGTCTAATTATTTTGGTGTACTTCCCATGCTTATGAGCCTCTTACTTTCTTTTGTAGCATAGTTAGCATTGCGGTGCGTTTATAATCCTATCAATTACCCATCCGTAATTTGTTTACCTCGCATAGCAGTTTTATCGTCTTTTGGGAGAGAGACATCACTAGTGAACCTCACGGGACCCCGGTCCATATTCTCATCATTATTTACACGCTCATTTACTTTTCGGTATTTACTTTCAGTTGCTATCATTATCATTATCCCTTGTGTTTCATCCTTTCTAAACAACAAGAGCGGAGAGATTGACAACCTCTCTGAACTTCGTTGGGAGAAAAGTAATTTGTGTATGTCTGCAGGTCCAAGTGAAGTAAGCAACCCTGAGTTCTGAACGGCTCCAATGTTCACTTCACCACCTACTTATCATTATCGGAGTCCTACTGGTCAATCTCAACCTTGGTATCTTCCCCAAGGGAAACTTGCCGCTACGCTACATATCACCTTCCACTTGGTGTAACAACGAAGGGCGAGAAGCAATTATCATCTCTCGCGTATCACCTACTAACTCAGTGCACCCAGTGCCCGTTTCTGTCTGCTAATGTCTTTCAGTTGCAGTGATTTTACCCCAATTAAAAGTGTACCAAATTTTTTAGAAAAATTAGAATAAAAATCAGTAGAATGTAAGCTCCCGGAACCCCGAAGGAGGGCCAGGGGGCCCACCTGGCGCCCAGGTGGCCAGGTGGCGCGGCCCCACCCCTGGGAGCCCTGGGTGGCCTCTGGCTGCCCCCTTTGAACTATATTACCTCTTCGTCCTATAAACCATCGAGGAGAACCCCGTATCGCGAATTTCCTCTTTGTTCCACCGCCGCCGCACTTCCAAGATCGGGAGAACCAGAAGACTCCTTCCTGGCACCCTGCCGGAGGGAAGAAGGACCACCAGGAGCTTCTCCACCACCATGGACGCTTCCCGGATGTGCCGTGAGTAGTTCCCTTGGACCATGGGTCCATGACCAGTAGTTATGTGATGGCTTCTCTCCAATCTTGTTCTTCAATGTTTAGTCCCTGTGACCTGCCCTACATGATCAAGGCACCTATGTAATTTTCGTGTTGTCGCTATGCTGTGTTTGCTGGGATCCGATGGATTATGAGATTATGTTCAGATCGTGATGAGTTATATATTTGGTTTACCATTTATATTTTGTTCTTGAGTAATTCTTGCATGTTCTCCGTTAATTTTTATTGCTTTGGCCAAGTAGTAGATAGTAACTCCAAGAGGGAGCATTTATGCATGATTGTGGGTTCATGCCCCCTCGATGTCTAGCTTGACTGACAGAAACATGAGACTAGGGGATGTGTTTTTGCCACCAGGGAGAAAACAACGGTGCTGGTAACCGTGGTTGCAAGGATTGTTTACCTTACTCATAGATTGTTAATGCAATTGACTGTTGCTTTGAGTTTACACTTTGGGTGGGGCTCGCTACTTAATACCACTGAGATGTTCTGGATAGATATCTCAAGGTGGATGATTAGTGAGTAGATGTAGATGGATTTCAGTCTACTTGTCTTGGCGTACTGCCCATACTTTTGAGCCTCTTACTTTCAAGTAGCATAATTAGCATTGCGGTGCGTTTATAATTCTGTTAATTGCCCATCTGTAATTTGTTCACCCATCTTAGCTGTTTCATCGTCTTTTGGGAGAGAGACATCACTAGTGAACATCATGGGACCCCGGTCAATATTTCCACCATTGTTTCCACCTACACTTTATTTATCGCATTTACTTTCGATTTCTATCACTACTATCATTATTATCCTCTTGCGTTTGATCCTTTGTAAACGATAAGGCCGGAGGAATTGACAACCCCTCTGTACTTTGTTGGGAGCAAAGTTACTTGGTGTGTGTGCAAGTCCAGGTTAAGCAAGTGATATTGGGTAAACGGCGCCTCACTTGCCGCACCACCTACTTGTCTACCTTGGAGTCCTACTGGTCGATCTCAACCTTGGTATTTTGCCAAGGGAAATTTGCCGATGTCTACATCTCAACCTTCCACTTGGGGTAAACAATGGAGGACGAGAAGTCGTTATCATCTCTCGTACCATCAAGCAAATTTCTAGCGCCGTTGCCGGGGACTCCAATCTTCAAGATAGGGGAGTTGCATACTATGTTTTATCTTTGCTTTTTGGTCTTGTTAGTTTACCTTTCAGGTTTTATCTTAGTGCCCTTTATGAAAAATCACAAAAAATTTGTTTGTCTTGTTCTTGCTTGCTACTTTTACTATGGATTCTACTAGCATTGAAGTTTTCCCCAGGCATGGAACCCCTAGTGGGGACGACTTTAATCCTTTCAAGCTGTGCAATTATTTTTTTCATGATAGTTATTATGTTTGCACACCCATTAGTAGACCTTTCCTCTATTATGATTTGAAAAACTAATTTTATTAGAAAGGAGAGGATGCTATTTATCACTTGGAAAATTACGAGAAGGTGTGTGATGAAAAAAATCCTCTTGGGGTGGATAGTGACCAATTTAAATTAGAATTCTTTGATTTTTTTCCTCCGCGGAAAACCAAAAAAGTGGTTCCATTCCCTACCCTCTTGTAAGAAAGACACTTGGGACAATTGCAAAAATTCCTTTTTGGTAGAGTTTTTCTTTAGTGATCTTGATTTTGATAATTGTAATGTTTCTGAAGTTATCACCTTTTTGCAAAGAATGGCTAAAGACACCTACACTAGCACACTTAACATTGCCTTTACCGAGAATATTACCAATGCTCTTATCAAAGCTAGGGAGAGAAGCTCAAGCTTGACACTTCCATCCCTTGGAAGCTAGAAGATGGTTTGGATCCTATAGTAAAAATTAAATTGAATAATTTTTCTTGCTATGCTTTATGTGATGTTGGAGCTAGTGCCTCCGTTATGCCCAAAAGAATGTATGATATGCTCAATTGGAAACCTTTTGATACATGTTATTTTGGTGTTCGTCTTGTTGATTCTTCCGTAAAGAATCCTTTAGGAAGGATTGATGATGTGCTTATTACTGTCAATGATAATTATGTTCCCGTTGATTTTCTTGTTATGGACATTGAGTGTGATCCCTCATGTCCAATTATTTTGGGACGTCCTTTTCTTTGTACCGTTTGTGCTATCATTGACATGAAAGAGGGGACCATTAGATTTCAATTCCCCCACAAAAAGTGAATGGAACACTTCCCTCGAAAGAAGGTCAAGTTACCTTATGAGTCCATTACACGTGCAATCTATTCTTTTGATATTGATAAAACATGATTTTCTTGTATCATGCCTAGCTAAAATGCGTAAACGAAAGCGCTTGTCGGGAGTAAACCCAAGATATTTTTACATTCAGTTTTATTGGTCTTGATGCATGTTACTACTGTAGCAACATCATTGTATCTTTATTTTCAAGCTTTGTGCCAAGTTTTAGCCTTCGATTGCATGAAAGTTCAAAGTTGTGACATGCTATCCAGAAACAGATTATGTCCCCTTGACGGAAAAATTGACCATAAATCACGAAATCATCTCTTTAAACTGATTTTTTTGAAAGTATGCTCTATACAATTAGCTTTCGTGCATCTTTTCTAAGTTTTTTATTTGAATTGCAGAAGTACTCCAAAAAAATTATTTACTACCTGCTGGTCTGTTTGTCATAGATTATGCCATGTTTTGCGTTTTCATCGTTTTGCAAACCTTAAGTTTGCTTTATGTAACAGCCCAGATTTCACAAAAATGATTTTTTTTGTTTTCGGTGTGAATTGTTTGATTGTCTGATTTGTTAGCGGTGTTTGCATCCCTGATTTATAGATCGGCGATTTTTTCCCCTCTTATCTCGTATCGGACGGAGACCGACCCTTGCAACCCTGACACCCGACCTTTACGACACCGGGTTTCACCCGATCACCATCGCGAAAACCGCACGAGACCAGCCGCAGCCAATGAAACGAAAAACCCCGTTTAATAATTAAATGGAATATTTTTATAGCGCGCCGGAAAGTGTTCCCGGAACGGTTCCAGCGCGAGGTGAACGCCGCCGGCTCGACGCGCTGATCGCGTAGTTCAAAGTTTTACCCGAATCGGAGGTCTTGCGGACCCCCGGCGGTAAAAAACGTAAACACCGCACGCGCGAGAGAAAAACCGGGGATGTTTTTGCAAACTGCCAGCCACCTGGGCTATATAAAGACCACCACTCTCCCACCCCTTTCTAGGGTTTCCCTATTCCAAAATTTGCAGCCACCCCCTCCACTTGTCCAGATCTGCCCCAAATACCCCCCCAAATCCCGAAACCCTAGCCTTAGGCGCTCCCAGCCGTTGGATCTGGCGATCCGAGCACCCAGATCGCGCCATGTCACCCCCTAGAGCTCCCACCAACTGCACCTATCTCCTCTCTCCTCCAGCCCGCCGCCCGGGCCCGAAGCCGCCGCCGCCTCCGGCCAGCCGCCGGCTACCGGCGAGCCGCGCCCCAGCCGGGCACCACCTCCCCGCGGCCATCTCTCCCTCCCTCTCTTCCCTCTCCTCTTCTTCTCCCGTGCCCCTGACCCCTTCCTCTTCTTCTTCCCGTAGGTCAGCCGCCATGGCCATGGCCTCTTCGACCCGAGCTCCCCGCGCCCTGATCCGGATCACCGCTTCGCCCCGCCGCCCGCCGGCGCTCCCACCGGCCGGATCCGGCCAGAGCTCGCGCCGCCACCGCCTATGTACCGAGCGCCGCCACGGGACTCGCCAGATGTGACGCCCTCAAAATCAGACCGTGTACAGTAATCATACACGCAAGGTACACGATCGAGATCAGGGACTCACGGTGAGATATCACAAAACAACTCTACAAATCAAATAATACAAGCTGTTTAATATAAGCCATGGGCCACGAGGGCTCGAATACAACAGCTCAAAAGCACAAAGTTAGCGGAAGCAATAATATCTGAGTACAGACACAAGGGAACAAGGTTGCCTTAAGAAGGCTAGCACAAAATCAACACTCGATCGAAAAGGCAAGCCCTCCTGCCTGGGAACCTCCAAACTACTCCTGGTCAACGGGGAACTTGACTTCATAGAAGGCATCGGGGATCTTCATGTTGCGGTGGTCGGCATCGGGGATCTCCTGCTCCTGGACTCCAACGATGACTGAAGCGGCCGATCAGGAAAAACAATAAACGGGGAAAATAAAGCAAAGGTGAGTATCTAGCATACCCGCGAGTCTTACGTCCGCTACTAAGCATTTATGCATGTATCAAATGGAAAGGGGAGGCTATATATAGTGGACTGCAAGATAGAAATCAGAATAAGGGTAAGAAGCTAGGCCTAACGAAGACTAGCATCTTCCGACGAGTCTGGCAGCATGAGGAGAGAATAGCCAACAGTTAATATGACGGTAATGAAAGTAACAGTGCAGCAGAAGTTGCTGTAGCATTGTATAATAATAAGTTGTAATCATAATTAACAAAGCCTCCGTGTTCTCTTCCTCGACTCCCTGCGAGGAGGAAGACCCGGAACCATACAGTTTAATAGTAGTAGTTTGTAGTGGTAAGATCCAGCTTCAGCATAAAGCGTCCTGTTACCGTGGACACGGATATTCGAATAGATTAAACTCCCTCCAGGGGTGCACTACTGTTCAGCCTGCATGCTCGGATCTCTAGGGTGGCGGGCACCTCCAGGGGTGGCATGACGGTAATGAAAGTAACAGTGTGTCCTGTTTAAAAAAATATTGAATTTATAATATTCAAATGCTTTTGGAATTTACTGAAATTACTTTTAATATTAAATCCAACATTATCCACAATAGTGGGTTGACTAGTTAACTCTGACAGATGGGACCCCAATGTCATTGACTGGGCTCTAATAAATAATATATTTAATTAAATAGTGCAAGGGGTTCCACTTGTCAGTGAAACAATGAAAAGAAATAGATGTTATTAGTACCAATCTCTACCTAGACCAACATGCCATTGTCCCACTCTGAAATTTTGCTGAGATTTTGCGAAGTCTGGAAATCTGCCTTTTAACAGCGCTTAGCTATTTTTGAAAGGCTATGGTTTAACGTTCTGCTCATCGTATGACTTAGTGCCCAATATCAATTTGTATCAATTTTCCGTGATCTACAAAGTGGTACGGAAACCATTCATGATAAAGTTCATTTACTTGGTCAAACTTTGTTTGAAAAGGGCCACTTAATGTAATTTTCCGAATCAATTAAAATGTGCACTTTGTGATTTTTATATCATATAATCTAGGCATCAAATAAGTTTTGTTCAATGAAACAAAATGGAGCTCTTTAGGTCTACTAGCATCCCACACATTTTTTATTCATATTAAACTTTGTTTAGTAGATGTTTTTCTGTTGTTTTCTTTCTCAAGAAAAAGAAGGTTCAGCAGGCATCAGTAGTAGGAGCAGCAAACAACAGTAGCAACAGCCGCAGCAGCTACAGAGTTGCTGTCAGCAGGGGCGCAGGCGCTCGGAGGGGGCGGCCATACGACACCGGCGGCGAGCCGCAGAAGCAGCAAGGAGCAGCAACGGGCGCGTCCATACACAGATGTACCTAACACGCACACACAAAGAATAGGCCAGAGTTCGGCCGGTGCACGCGTGTACACGGCAACGCCACAGCGGGGTGGCAGCCGGTGCAAGGAACGACGCGGCGAGCACGACAACGGCGGCCTACGGCGACGGAGTTGACAGGGAAAACAAGGGAATCGAGCGAGGAGCTCACAGCGGCGCTTGTGGACGTGGTTAAACAGCGCGGGGTAGCCGGAGTGCGACGGACTCGACGGCGAGATGTGGCGGCCGTGGACGAAGATGGCGAGCGCACGGGGCCTCCCGACTCATTCCAATAGGTGTAGTCGAAGTGGACGAAGACGACGAAGCTCCTGGACACCTCACGGCGCCGAGTTGTGGCCGGTGGCCACGGGATCGACGGCGGCGCGACGGATGCTACGCGGGAAGGAGGCAGTGAGTGAGGGAGAGGAGGGGAACGAGACGGCTAGGGTTTCAGGGGGTGGCTCGGCGCGTTCTTATCCGCCAGGGGGGGCGTGGGATACTCGACACGACGACGGCTGCGGCCAGCTCGCCGTGGATGCTTGCCACGATTCCCCTATGAACAGAGGAAGAAGAAAGGGGCAAGGGGTGGGCTGATCCGGTTGGGCCTTGCCCTGGGCAGGGAATAACCCTTCCCCTTTTCTTTATTTTATATTCCACATTTCTTTTATGGTTTTATTTTTATTAGCAATCAATTGGTTTTTGTAACTCATGAAATTATTTTTATTATTTGTGTTACACCTCAATATATGGCTACAAAAAGTTTGGATTTTTATAAAATCATTTTGAATTTTATATATTCATTAAATGATCAAATGGGGCTGATTTACTATTGTTTTGACTTGTTCAAATTATTTAAACATTGTAATAAATTCCTATAGCTATTTTATCACGACCTAATGATTATTTGCTATTTCCTAAAATTGGTTGCTCAATTTTTGATTCAACTATAATTTCCACATTGTTTTATTAAATTTCCAAGGCAATTTAATATTTAGAAGTTTTTGGTTTTAGTTGTTTTAAATTGCTTTGGGATCATTTACAATAGTAAGAACATTTTTATTTGATTGTTTGCCAAAGTTTCATCGACTTGCATTTGAATTTTGAATTCTAGATTTGATTTTAACCAAGGGGCAATTAAGCTTGGCAAACATGGTGACATGGCATCATTAGACTAGAGTTACTGTAGCATGATTACCGGGGTGTTATACCAGAGGCCGCAGCCTCGCCGGCGCCGCCAGCAGCCGCGGCTGCCTCGTCGGGAACGGCCGAGCGGCCTCCTCCAGCCACCGCGTGGGCCACGCGCCACCACTGCCCAGCAACCGCGGCCCAGAACCAGTCGGCCCACCAGCGCCTCTCGGCCCGAGCCGGCCTCCCAGCCTCCAGTTGGGCCGAGCCCATTAAAGGTAAGGCCCCTTTTTTCTATTCTCTGTTTTTCCTTTTTATCTAATTTTTGACTAAGTCCTAGAAATATTGCTGCTGTTACGTTTTTGCGACGATATTTGCGATCAAACCGTAGCTCGGATCGTGTAGCGCCCGAAAGATGAATTGCTCAGCTTTGCGTGCTCTAGCGTTCGCATGTAGAAAGTTTTTCCGTTTGAGGCCGTCTAGATAATTTAATTTTGTGTTGAAGTGGGCATCAGGATGTTAATTGCTATTATTTCTTTATAGAGTGCTGCTGATATTATTTTATTGCAACTTTGATTGATGATTGTGACACATCCATGAGGCCTATTGCATTGATTCTTTTTCCTATGTGTTAAGAATCATGTGTACTTCATTCCCATGCTTTAACTTGTCATCTTTGGGTGCTTTAGCTATATTAAATCTTGCTCCAAAGTGGTGACCCTGATGTTAATGTGCTGCTGTGCTGAAAACTGTTAATTTGTTGCAACTTCGGGTGACGGTTGCGTCGCAACCGTTTATCGGAATTGAGTGATTCCAATTGCATATTGTTAAGCATCATGTCCAATTACATTATATGTATTGAATTGTCATGATATTCTTGCTGGTAATCTAGTTATTGAGCTCCAAAGTTGCTATGCCACTGTTTTTGACAGCCACATCTGTTTTTCTCTAAGTCTGTAACGTTCCGATGCCATGTTCTTATCTTAATATATTTTGATCTGTGATGCCTTTTTGCATGATTCTTTTTACCATGCCTTCCTTGTCATGTCTACTTTAATTGCATATCATTTGTGATCATGTTTGCATTCATTATCCTGTTTATGCATTGCTCTAAAGTGTGCTTCGTGATGTTGGGATATTGTGCCCGTAACTTGTTTTGCTTATATCTTTTTAAGCGTAACTCCGTTTGGAGTGTTCTTTATATGTAACTTGATTAGTTTTTCGTGTACTTTTTGTTTATGCTATTGTTTTCTGCTGTTAACCAACCTAACATATGGTTTAGGGCAGAACAGTACCAAATGTTTTAATTGTCGTGGGGCACTTAGTGATATGCCATGTTTAGGTTGTGCCTCACTTAAATTGACTAGAATAGATAGTTTACCTTATGCTTCACCTCTTGCCATGTTTGTGTGATATGCCATGCTTGAGTGATATGCCATGTTAACAACCTTTTGCTCACCTTGTGTAGCTAAACAACTTGAACTGATTCTAAACGTGCGGTATCGTCGTGTGTGACGAGTACTCCACTTAACCTGTTAGTAACCGCTCTCGACGGTAGGTGCGATGTCTCGTGTTGCCTTCTTGTTGATGCTTGCTCGTATTTGCTTCGTAGTAATAGATGCTTGCTCGCTGATTGCTTTCCAGTGTTTATCGTCTTATGTGCTTCCGCGGGTACCTTCGGAGACGGTGCGAGCTTGCGATCAACTACACCTTCGGAACCCAACTTATCAACAGGAAAGGACTATACATTACTTATGATCCATTCTATTTCAACCAGCGGCTTGCATGCTAGTATAGGATAGGTTCGATGTTTGATCCTACCACATGCTTACAGCCTCTTTCAAATCGATTGTATGAGATGTTGTATCCTTGTATCTGTAATGTTGTGATATCATGTTGAAATCCAGGGCATATGGCTATGTCCTATGTCGCGGTGGGACCGATATGTGCTTCGTCCCCGGATCTGGATGGAAACATCTAGATCTGGAATAGTACCGCATATCGGGCCTTACACTTTAACTTTGCAAAAACTTTTTGTAAAAAATAAGAAAAAGTAGCTTTTCAAGAATATCTTTATTTCCAGTGGAGAAAATTTTATTTTATCAAGGGTACTAACCACTCTAATCAGCTTATGATGAGATTCGTATGAAGAGAGTTTTCAAGTATGCGAAGGGAGATAATGAAAGAAGATTTAGAAGTGTCAAGCGCTCAAGATTGGGGATGCACCCATGCACCCCCAAGAAATATCCAAGGAGACTCAAGAATCTATGCTTAGGGATGCCCCAGTGCATCCTCTTCTCCATGAACAATCATCAGTTCGTCCTTCTCCATGCTATATTTTTATCACTTCATATGTTATGTGCTAAAATTGGAGCGTCTCGCTCTTTACTTTATAGTTTATTTAGCTTTGCTTGCTGTTCATAACAAGTTGGATCCTAGCCTTCATTTTTTGGGAGAGAAACACGCTCCACTCCACCGTAGAACACAACATAGGCTTGCATGCTTATCTTTCTTTTTGTGTGTGTTCTTTATCTTTTCATAACTTCTGTCATGCTTAGCTCTTAGTTCTCATGCTTATCTGTTTAAGAGCTTTTGTTTCGGATTGTTCTAGGAACTCTCTTAGTTTTCATGCTTATCTTGTTTAGAGAGTTGGCTTGTTGCACTGAGTTGTGTGTCTTGCATGAGTAGGTAATTAAGGTTGCTATTACAAGCGTAGTAGTAACATGCAATAGTTTTGAGGTATTGATATGAGTAATATTTAGACATTAGGGTGCCAAGATCTTGAGCCTATTAGTGATAGGTGTCATATTTTCGGCAATCCGTGCTTATTTTCAAAAACTACAAAAATTAGTGTAGAACTCTAGCTACTAGATGGATTGCTAACCTCTGGAGGGGTTGGAATATATAGAGTACCCTCACGTACCATGGGTCGAGGATGTGCAAGGATAACCAAACCCCCATACACTCCTCCTCCTCGGGGTACTCGTCTCTTTGTGAACCTCCTGATTAGATAGAGAGTTAACGATAATAAGTGCATGAGTTCTTCGGACTAATGCGAGTATTCGATTGTTGGCACTTCCACCTTCCCATATTTTGCTAGCCTCTTAGGTATCATGCATTGCCCTTTCTCATCTTGAGAGTTGGTGCATACTTAGCCGGTGCATCCAAACCCTTGGCACGATATGCTCTGTCATCATAACCCCCTTATATCTTCCTCAAAACAGCCACCATACCTACCTATCAAGGCATTTCCATAGCCTTTCCGAGATACATTGCCATGTAACATCCACCATCTCATGACTTGATCTTAATGTCATACATACTTTTACTTGGTCGAGGAGCCGCACACTAGTTGGGCTTTTCCCTTATTATTGCTACATGACGCGCTAGTATCATTGCATATCCTGCTACACTGGCAGAGGCATACATTTGCTTATATCATGATAGTTTTTATTCTTCTTTATGTTGAGTACTTGTAAAGTGTGAAGATCTTCTATATTCTTGTAAAATATAGATTGTTGCCCTTAATTAAGGAAAATATCCGAAGGAGGACAAATTAAAAGATCCCAAAGAGGACAAATGAGAGTTAAATAGAAAGAGCCAAAGAGGTCAGAAAAAAAGAGAAAAAAAATACAAGGGGGAACACTACTATTTCTTTTGAAAGATTCACACTCGTACTCCATTGTAATATTTGTACTCCATATAAATTATCATTCATGCTGTGACGCCCCAAATATCAAGCCGTGTACAGTAATCATACACGCAGGGTACACGACCGAAATTAGGGTGCCACGGTGAGAATATCACAGCACAACACTAGACACAAATAAGATAAAACTGATATTACAAACCAGGGATCGCGAGGATCCGAATACATAAGTTATACAAGCCATATTACATGAGTAAATACATAGTTAGTCAAGTTTTTCCTTAAGAAGGCTAGCACAAATGACATTAGAGGTACATATCGAAAAGGCGAGGCCTGTTGCCTGGGATCCACAGAACTACTCCTGGTCTACGGGGAACTCGACGTCATAGTAGTCGCCTCCAGGGTACTCCTGCTCCTGGGCTCCAACGTCGCCTGCAGCGGCCGATCAGGCAAAACAAAAAGGGGAAATAAAGCAAGGGTGAGTATCTAGCATACCGGGGAGTATTACGTCCGCTACTAAGCATTTATGCATTGGTATCAAATGGAAGGGGAGGCTATATATACTGGACTGAAAAACAGAAAATCAGAATAAGGAAGAGAAGCTAGGCCTATCGAAGACTAGCATCTTCCGACGAGTCTTGCAGCATGAGGAGAGAATAGCCAACAGTTCAAATATAAAGCATGAAGTAACAATGCAGCAGAAGTTGCTGCAGCGTTGTATAATAGTAAGTTGTAATAATTAGAAATACCTCCGAGTTCCCTCCCTCGACTTCCCTGCGAGGAAGAAGACCTGGAACCATACAGTTTAATAGTAGTAGTTTGTAGTGTTAAGATAAAGCTTCAGCATAAAGCGTCATGTTACCGTGGACACGGCTATTCGAATAGATTAAACTCCCTGCAGGGGTGCACTACTGTTCAGCCTGTACGCTCGGATCTCCAGGGTGCCGGACACCTTGTTAGGGAACGCTCCACAACGGCTATCCGACACGCCGCAAACCATCATAGGCTCAGTAGAGAGGTCATCCGCCGGACTAAATCCAATGAGATCAGGGGTCTAGGACCCTCACCCTTCACGCTCCTGCATGGTGCGAGGCTGGCCGAGAAGCAAAAGAAAACACCACTCACGAGTAAAGAAGACACACAACTTCTCAGCAATGAGACCGCGGTACTGCTGACGTCTGAAGAGCATTCGAATGAACTATGACGCACGGGAGCCCATAACTCCTTATCCCACGTGAAGGTAGTGCGTATAGACCAACGGGCCTCTCAAGTCATCCACTGAACCATTTAGCATTTTATTATTATCTCACTGACAGCCGTTATCGTTGTCTGACTAACAACACAGCGGACAATGAACAGCAGCCAGGACCACCAGTACATTGGTGCCTACTCTGTCGTCCCGTCAAAGCGCGGTTACCAACAAGGTGAACTAACAACACAGCGGCCAACGATCAGGGTCCAAGCACACCTGTACACCGGTTGTACCCTCCCTGTCGTCCCGTCGCAATACCACTCACGGGCACCGTTGGATCGCCCGAATCTTACCTTTAAGGACAACCGTTGCTCAGGTACCTAGAGCGGCTGTACAGAGCCAACAACGAGTGGAGTACAAGGATTACTCCTTGATAGCTCACACTTGATGGTGGCTCGGCAGAGCCGAGGTAGGGGCCTCAGGCGGTGTCTGCATTGTACCGTACATATGCAGGTGTAATAAGTTGTATCTGCGTCACGCCCCTGAGTGATCACGACCCGCTATCTAAGCCCATCTAACAATGCGCAGGGCTCACTGCTGAATATAATATATATTTATAGGCAGCATAGGATAAAGAAAGGTACATCAAGGGGCGACAAAAATAGGTTATGCAATTGAATAGGATTGTAACATAGAAGCAGCAATAACAATGCCTAGTGCAAGAAATGTACGGAAAGATAGGCGATATCTGGGGAAGAGAATGGCTTTGCTTGCCTGGAAGCTCGACGGTAGGGCTGGGGTCATCGACGAAGTAGTCGTACCCAACAGCGGTGTAGTCGACAACAGCGGGGTCTGCCGAAGAATAAAAAAGGAGGTAGAAACAGTGAATACAAAGCAAGCATATAAAAACAGGTGCATGACATGACAAATGCAATGTTAACGGTGTTTTAATGTAGTGCAATGCACGTTGCTCGTGGCGAGAATTCATCCGGCGATGAAATTCCGGCTCCGGTGATTATCGACAGACGGCCCGGAGGGGGGGATGTCGATGTTCTTTGTGTTAGAGGGGGTGGTTGGTATAAGGATAGCGTATTTGTATTCGTTGTATTTTTCTGATAAATTTTGATATATAAATTATTTTCGTCTGATTTACGGTTTAAAAGATATGGATTTTCAAAGTTTAAATCATTTTAAAAGAATCTATGAATTTTCTTTTACTAATAGACCAACATTATCCACAACAGGGGTGGACTGGTCAAACTAACAGAGGGGACACACCTATCAGCCTCACAGTGCTAATAAAACATTTAACCGATTTAAATAGGGCCAGGGCTCACATGTCATACACTGTAATTTATCTAAATTATTTTTAAATATTAACTGTTAGTGGGGTCTACCTATCATAGACACATGTTAATAATTCTATTTATTAAAATCTAACCAGGTAGTGGGAACCAGGTGTCAGCCTAACAATTTTTTTAAATAGTTTTAACTTAATCTAACTATTGGCCTTGGGCCCACTTGGCGGTGGGATTAGGAGGGGCTCGTTTGCCCACGGCCGAGCCAGACCGGCTCCCGGGCGGCGAGGGGCTCAGGGAGCCACGGCAAGGAGGGGGTGTGACGAGGAGTTGCGGCAGGGGGGCCATGGGGCGCAGGGCGGGCATGGCGCGCGGCGAGTGCACGACCGGGGTGGGCAGCATGGCGACCGGAGGGAGCCGCGGCAGCCGGAGCTACGACGAGGGAGGCAGCCAGTAGGGCTTGCGGGTGGGCAAGGCACGGGCTAGCGCGCGCGCTGCGCAAGGCAGGGGTGCGGCCAGAGCGCGGAAAAGGCGCGGGAGCGGGCGAGCAGAGCTCGTCCCGGCCATGGTGGCCACGATGGAGCACGACCCGACGGGCACGACGGCCACCGCGAGCGAACGAAGAAGCTCTGGCGCGGCCGGAATTTTTGCTGCCACTCCGGCGACTCGAGGTAGAAGACGGTGGCGATTCGGCGTGTGCGAGGCGTCCCGTCTTGATTCCTGCGGCGAGGTGGCGTGGACGTCGACGGCGGTGCTTCTGGACACCTCGGCTGGTCCTGGGAGGCACGGTGGCCGCGACGGCGCACGTCGGCGGCGAGGACCACCACGGGGAGTGTTCAGGCGCGAGGGAGAACTCACAGGGGAGAGGGTGAATGCGACCTAGGGTTAGGGTTGGGTGCTAGGGGCGGCCGGTTGACCCTTATCTACGCCAGGGGCGACCGTGGATGGCAGCCACGGCGACCGCGGCCATGGCCACCGTGGGATTGCTGCCACGCTACCTCCATTAATAGGAGGTAGAAGACAAGGGGTGGGAGCTGTGCCGGCTAGTTGGGCGAGGCTTAGTGATTTTTCATTTTTCTTATTTCATTTTCTTTCTGTTCTTTCTGTTTGCATTTTATTTATTAGCTTTTTCAATTTTGTAAAATGGTAGAGTAGCTCCACAATTAGTGTTTCACTTTATGCTAGTGGCACAAAAAGTTTGGGGAAAACTAAATTCATTTGAATTATTGCCATATTTAATATGATTAAATATTGTTGTTTTGCTATTGTTTTCAATTGCTTGATTTATTTGGTCATTGGAATAAATCCCAATGTTGTTCTAACCTGGTGTACTGAGTTTTAGGGATTTGGCAAAATTGGTTGCACAATTTTTGGATGAAATTTTATTTGCCACAAAAAGATTAATATCAACAAAGGGGTTTTTGATAGTGATCAAAATCAAGGGTGGTCAAAGCATGTTTAAGAACAGTGAATTGATTGTAGAAAAAGTGATCACTATTACAAGAATCTGAGGGTGTTACAAATCTCCCCCACTACAAGAATTCTCATCCCGAGAATTTAAGCGGTAGAGGAGAAAAGATCGAGGTAATCTTCACGAAGGCGATCTTCGCGTTCCCAAGTAGCTTCATCTTCAGAATTTTTCGACCACTGAACTTTGAGGAACTTGGTTGTCTTGTTGCGGGTTCGACGTTCAGACTGATCAAGAATGCGGCTCGGATGTTCTTGATAAGTCAAGTCCTGTTGCAGCTCAATCAGATCATGATCCACCTCTCGAATAGGGTCCTTGTAGCAGCATCGGAGTTGCGACATGTGGAAGACATCATGGAATTGAGAGAGGTTTGACGGCAATTCCAATCGGTATGCCATTGGTCCACTCTTGGAGAGGATACGGAACGGGCCAATGTAGCAAGGAGCTAACTTGCCTTTGATCCCGAAATGATGGGTGCCTCTCATGGGAGTGACACGGAGGTAAGCTTGTTCGCCGGGTTGATAGACCATTTCTTTGTGCTTGCGGTCATAGTTGCTTTTCCGGCGGGACTGAGCAACCTTCAATTGTTCACGAATAACGCGAACCTGATCTTCAGCATGCTGGATAATGTCCGGACCAATGAGGGTTTGTTCCCAAGTTTCTGACCAATTCAGAGGGGTTCGACACTTACGTCCATAAAGAAATTCAAAGGGTGCCATCTGCAGACTAGCTTCGTAGTTGTTGTTGTACGAGAATTCAGCAAATGGAAGAGATTCCTCCCATTTCTTACCGAATGAAATGACACAAGCTCGAAGCATGTCTTCAAGCACTTGGTTGACTCGTTCGACTTGTCCTTGCGACTGGGGGTGATAAGCGGTGCTGATGTTTAGGGGAGTGCCCATAGCTTCTTGGAAACGATCCCAAAATATGGAGGTGAAAATGCTGCCATGGTCTGAACTGATCTCCAACGGAATGCCGTGGAGGGACACAATCCTGGAAACATACAAGTCTTCTAACTAACTAGAAGGGATCTTCTCCTTGACTGGAAGAAAGTGGGCAACCTTGGAGAATCGGTCGATGACGACAAAGATCGCATCATGACCCTTCTGTGATCGCGGAAAACCGGTGACGAAGTCCATTTCAATCTTGTCCAATTTCCATTCAGGAATAGAGAGTGGTTGCAGAGTTCCAGCAGTTCTTTGATGTTCTTCTTTGACGTGACGGCAAACGTCAGATCATCAACATAACGAGCAATGTCTTTCTTCATGCCAGGCCACCAGTACCGATGACGAAGGTCTTGGTACATCTTGGTGCTACATGGGTGGATCGACAATGGGGTATCATGATCTTCTTTCATAACATGTGGAGTCAAGTTTAAATTACGCTTTCTAGGAACCACTAAATTATTCTTGAAGTACAACGCCTGATCAGCAGCAAGCCTGTAGTCTGAGGGCTTTTTTGTGGCGAGATATCGCTTCATCTTTTCGACATCTGAGTCATCTTTTTGGATGAACTTGATGACCCTCAAGTGTAGGGGATCATTTGTAGCGTTTTCGATAAATAAGAGTGTAGAACGCAAGGAGGAGCAGAAGGTATTGGTAAGTGACTTTGGTAAAGAAATAGCTGCATGAACTGAAAGATAACTTTTTAGGGGTTTTCGATATAAGCAACAAAAAGGTAAAAGCAAGCAAAGTGAAAGCCACTGAAGAGTAATAAGTGGCCCGATCCTTTTGAGCAAAGGATCGGCCTAGCAACTGAACTTATAAAGGCTAAAGCATTCTTGAGGACACACAGGAGAAATAGTCATGTGCTTTCGCCACATTCCGCATCGGTACTATGCGTTGTGTTGATAAGTGTTGAGTGGGTGGATCTATGCTAGTGCACCCTCTAGACTAAGATAAGTGCACTCTTATGATTAAACACCTTGCAAGAATCCGAAAATACAATATAGTAATTAAGGCAAAAGCCTAACGATAGCAATACGATCGATGATCCATTGTTCCCTTGTGCAAAAGTGGGCGAACTGGGGGTTCAGGTTTCTGTCACTCTGGCAACCCACCATAAGCATTCTTTATACACACTGCATTCCCCTAAGTCTTTCATAAGGATAAATGTTGATTGTTCGACTCACACAACACCACTAGGAAAATAACAACACAACTTAAATATCAAACAACACATATTACTTCAACATAATATGACAACTAACAACTAGACTTCTCCCATGTCCTCAAGAACTAAAGTAACAACTCACAAGACATAAAAGAGATCATGATCAGTGGGGATAAATAGATGATAAACAATCTGGACACAATGATATTTCTCCAAAAAACTCAATAGCATTCATCACACGGTAGTAATCAACACCGGTAGAGTAGAGAGGATAGATAGTACGGATTACAACACAAGTTGAACTTGTGAGGTGAGATTGGATGAAGATAAATATGGTGCTGATGTTGGGGATGATGTTGATGATGATCTCCATGATGCCAGTGACGATGGTGATAATGATGGCGACGATTTCCCCTTCCAGGAGGTGTTCTCCCCGGCGGAAACTGCTGTCAGAACCCCAAATAGGGTAAGTGCTAAGGTTTGTTTGTGCTTTGCATCATGTCAAAAATTCAAAAAGAAATTCAAAAATGGGGAACAGAAAAGCCCTGAGGAATTTAAATAAATGGCCAGATAAAAATCTTTTTCCAAAAATCATTTGAATATTTGGAAAATTCCTTTAAATGATGTTGATCATTTTAAAAGTGGTTTGGGTATTTTTCCATGCCCATGGAATGTTCTAAAATTCAAACAGTGCCTTGGAAAATTTAAAGAACCCCTACTTGAATTGAAATTCAAATCTATTGAATTTCAAAAATGCTCAAATTATATAAGTGGTTTGCTACTGACCACCTAGGGTTTTTAAAATCATTTGGGAATTTTTCTAAAATGCTCTGGTATTTTATTTATTAGAGCAAACAAATTATCAGAGAAATAAAAGGAAGAGAAATAGAAAAGGGGAACAACCCCTGACTTCGGCCCAACTCAAGCCTGTCTGGCCCAGCACCACGGCCCAGCCCACCTCGCCATTTGTCCTCTTCCTCAACCAGCTCGGTGGCGAGCTGGGAGAGCACGGCGACGCCGCCGTGGCCGCCGGGAGGCTTCTAGGCCTCCACCTGCCCTCTGCTTGCGCCACGCTACGCCCAGAACCCCCCTCTTCCTTTCCCCTCTGCTCGCGGTTCCTCCCCGCGCCTCTGCATCGTCTTCCCCGCACACACCGTGAGCACACCGGAGCGCCGCTGTTGGACTCGCGTGGCCAACGGCCCTCCCAAGCGACGCCGAGCTTTCCATCAGACGCAGCGCCCTCCTCTTCATCGCCCTGGAGAAGGCCCCGAGCCCGGAACGCTTCGAGTCGCCGGAATCGACGACGAGACGTCGCCGGCCCCGCAAGACCTCGCCGTCGATTACGCCACTGCCGCAATCCCTCCGGCTCCCTCGACCTCACCATCACCTTCACGGTGAGCTTGCGCGCATTTTGACTCCATTCGCGCTTCGCCCCGCTCCTCGTAGTCGTTTTCCCCTTCAAGCCTCTCCGGCCGCCGCCATTGTCGTCGTGGACGAGCTCCACAGCCCTCCCCGAGACCCCCCAGTAGCACCGTTGGGTGCGGGAGCCCGCGAGGAGCGCGCCCATGCCCCCAAAACCCCATCCCGTGCCCTTTTTCTAAACTCCGGCGAAACTCCGTCCGTTTTCCGGCGACGGCGCCATTAGCCCCCCTTAAACACCAGCTTAACCCCCCCATGAGTCCATGACAAGTGGGGCCAAACCCCCCCCCCCTAATCCTCTGTTTCTGTTAATTAAACAGAGATCAAGCAGTGGGCCACTGACAGGGTGGACCCACATGTCAGCCGCCCCCCACTGATGTCATGCTTGCATCATGCTGATGCAATAAAGAATTTCCAGAGAATTAAAATAATCCAGAAAATTTCAGAAAATCATTTAAACTTTGGAAATTCATAGAAAATTCATACTAACTCCAAATTGGACAAATAATATATGAAAAATGATCAGCATAAAATTCTCTATCCAAATATGCAACTTTCAACCATGTTTGAGTTGATTTTAAAATGGGACCAGTAGCTTTTGCTATTTGTTTTAAATGGAATAAATTCAAATTTAAATCAAATGCTAATTCAATTTTAACCATTGCAATGAACATATGATCACTTGTACTTCAGAAGCTTATCCCACGCATGATGACATGGTATACAATGATCAAACATTAGAAAATGCAAGTTGACCTAATTTGAATAACATTTGGAGTTTGAATTTGAATTAATTTTTAAATCAACTTCAATTAAAATGTGACAAATGGAACCTAGATCAAACCAATACCATGCACATCATGGACAACATAATCATGTGATTGTGCTTTTCAATTCAATGTTGTCCCCCTTTGTTGATGTTTGTGCCGGTAACAGCTTTTCCGAGACGGTGATCACCCCCGAAGAAGAAGACCACCGTTAAGAACCGTGTATCGTCAGCAAGGCAAGCAAACCCCATTGATCATGTCTATAAAATCCCAATTCCCTCTCAGTCTCGCTTATGCATGTTTAGGAGATCATCTTGTATCGATTCTACCGCATAGTTGAACCCATATCCGATGCATGACCTATCATCTTGTCATAGTAGTAAGCAAACCACAATCCTAGCTGACATAGGAGTGGTTTGATATCATGTGGCCCCTGCAACTGTTACAGCTTATTGCATGCTTAGTGTTACAGTGAGGTTACTTTTGATGTGAGTCGGGATGATGGTGAACATGGTGTTGATGAAAGTGAAACTGTGTCGGTGAATCCACCCTAATACAAGGTGAACGATGAGAGGCTGTGTAGGAGTACACAGTGGGTTGTCTCGTTGAACACCGCCTTAAGCATCGAGTTCTTGTATGGTAATCCAAGACAAAGAGTACAACCACACATTGGGCTCACTGACCCTTCTCGGCCTAGTACCTTGATCCGTGTTGACGTCCAGGAGTCACATTAGTTCAGGCTTTCCATTTGACATGTGCATAGAAAAAGAACAAAGGAACTGGTTGCATCATATAGATATGTGGGTGCACCTGTGAGGCAGGAAAACCATCTTCCAGAGGTGGCGTCTCGGTCACCTACATTGTTTGAGTCTGTTTCGTTGATCCGGCCGGGCTCTCGAGCGGAGGCAAACTCAGATAGTCGACTCCTGGAATAGACCGGTTGTGAGCGAAGTGTCGTGGGGAACATCCTCGCTGTCACCTCTTGAACGGTGGCGAGACCTGGCGGTAACCGATGGTCATGTGTGTGTAGTTACACCCTTGCAAGGTTAACAAAACTATTCGAATAGCCGCGTCCGCGGTTAAGGACTACTTGGAACCTGTACCTGATTATTAGACAACTTGAACTGGATACTTCTAAAATACACCAAGATAAGTGTGAGTGCTATGGTGTGCCTCCTCGTGGGGAAGTCGAGGAAGTAACCATAGTGGTGTATTGGTTGGAGATGTAGTGGACTCGTGTACGCTTCTTATCTCAAGTCTGGTACTCGTAGTTCAGGATTAGCCAAGTCAAAGCCGGCACTTCTGCATGATGAAACCCCACCTCCCTTTACCTTGATATTTGAGCATGAGTAGTATAGATCTGATGTAAGTCTTGCTGAGTACGACTTTGTACTCACGTTTGCTTATTCTATGTTTTAGATAAGAACCGGACCCCCGATGGAGTCATCGACTTGAAGCTCGACGTTGACGAAGTTAGCATAGTCCCAGACAGCAGTCTGGTCCCTCGTGGAAGGGCATGTTTGTTTACAAGGCTTCGCCAAGCCATTTGTTAAACTTGTCTGTACTGAGACCTAATTTTCTTCCGTTGTATGATGTAATGTTGATCACAGACATGTGATCTTTGTATGCTCTATGTGTATATCAATAAAGAGTACTTTGTAGAGTTATGTGATGATACCTGCTGTTCATACTAGACATGTGTGCTGCGTGTATGTTTATAACATGCATGTCTTAGTATGGGTTTTCGAGACCTTAGTTGTGATCTGGCTGGCGGTCCTTTATACACCAAGTGGCCCTTAGATGTGCGCATCTTGGGGCATCGCGATGCGATTGTTCGTGACTCTGTCACGTGCACACTTTGTTGTATGATCGAGCCCGCCCTAGACCCCGACTAAGTGATCGGGCTGGAGTAAGTATATGTAAGAGTTAGGATTCAATCGATAACATGGTTGAGGCGACTTGTCTATGAGTATGGGATTCACCACCCATAAGCATTTAGACTTGTGAGCGGACAATTAGGACCCATCTCAGTTGATCATCCGGCCTGAATGGGATGCCCCTCACGTTCGATGCTTACCGAGAACGTTCTGTGCTTGGCCTTGTCTGCTTAGACAAGTGGGTACGGTTCTCGGCTCTCCATGTGTTTGCATCGTGACTGGAATTATATACGCTAACCCCGGGTCCCGACAGACTTGGTATCAGAGCAGGACTGTCTGTAGGTTTATCAAACCCTTGGTCGAAGTCGAGTCTAGAATTCTATAGTTATATAGTTACTTGGGTATAAAGGGAACAACGTAAGGCTTCTTTTTCTCCTTACCCTCATCGATCTGAGTTCTGGGTCACCCTTATCTTTTCTACGGGATGATAGGACTAGGCTCATCTATGTCTTACTAGAACATCTGACTGAGTGCTTCCTTTTAGCCGTAGGATTATTGTGGTCGTCCAGAGTCTCCGTTTTGAGTTCCTTGAGGAAGTTCTGTCCAATCTCCTCGAGGTTGTCTTGTTTTCCATCGCGGTGTAGCCGTTATGCTGCCGGATTTGTTCCGTGTTTCTGTGGATCATTGCCTTTGCATTTTAATCCTTTCCGCCTTCATCATGTCTTGTTATCCTTGAATCCATCATTCAACCTATTCTGATTGTTGATTTTTTTATCACACAGGATGTCAGGTGGAACTCGTAGTGCTATTCGTCGGAATCGAGACCGTGTTCGGAATAGAAAGGATGATGAACCTCTACCACCGCCTTCTGCGGCGGAAATCATGATGGAAGCTGAGAAGAATCAACGCGATCAAACACGTCTTCTGGAGCTCATCGAGCAGAATACCTCACGTCATTGCAATGTGGTTGTGAGCATTCAGGACTTCATCCTCCTCAAGCCACCGGTATTCCGATGTTCTTCTGAGCCCCTTGAAGCTGATGATTGGCTCCGTTCCATCGAGCGTAAGCTTGATACTGCACATGTTGCTCCCGATGATCGAGTTATATTCGCAGCATACTTTTTGGAAGGTGCTGCTGCTGAATGGTGGGAGAACTATGTTGCTATGCAGCCAGATAGTCACGTAGTGACTTGGCAGGAGTTCTGTGTTGCCTTTCGAGGGTACCACCTTCTAGATGAGTTGATGGAGCGCAAGAAGGAAGAGTTCTGCAATTTGACTCAAGGGGAGATGTCCATGCATGAGTATGTGAGAGAGTTCAACCGTCTTGCTCGGTATGCCCAAGATGAGATCACCACCGATGCCAGAAAGCAGGCAAGGTTCCGCAAGGGACTTAGCCCCATCCTTCGTCATGATCTCAACCTCATCGAATTTGCCACCTTTGAGGATTTAGTCAACAGATTCTTCAGAGCTGAGCATGGCAATGAGATTTTCGAGGAGTCCCGCAAGCATGCTCTTGAGCTTTCTCCTTCTTCAAGTTCAGCCCCTCAGAAACGCCGAATTTGGATTCCAACCAGGGCCATACCTCAAAACCTTCTCCAGAGGCCACCACCAAATATATGCCATCCACCCCAACACATTGTTCCACCCCGGAATGATGGTGTGCAGCCAAGTAATCCCACTCCCAGCAATTCAGACAGGGTATGCTTTAAGTGTGGTCTTCCAGGCCATTACTATCGTCAATGCCCTCATGTCTTGATGGCACCACGTCATTCTCGACCCAAACCTCCAAAGAAATCAGTCACAAAAGCCTTCCCAGCAAAGCTTTCAGCCACAAGTAGTGGTTCTGTGAACCAAATCTCAGTTGAGGACACCACTGATGCTTCTGACGTCATTCTTGGCACACTCCCAGTCAATCATGCCCCCGCCTCCGTTCTTGTCGATCCAGGAGCTTCTCATTCATTCATGTCGGAGAGTTATGCACTTCGCCATGAGTTCCCCTTTGAAGAAATGTTTTCTCCAATGATCATTCAAGCTCCTGGTTCAAAGTTGCAAACTAATAGAGTAAGCCATGGCAATCAAATTTCAATTGAGGGTTTAGTATTCCTTTCTTCACTTATAGCCCTCAAGTCTTCGGACATTGATGTCATCCTAGGAATGGATTGGTTATCAAGGCGAAATGCTTTCCTTGATTGTAAAGCCAAATCAGTCAAACTCACCCATCCTTCAGGCCAGACCATTGAGTACACATCACCCAGCTCTAGAATCCAGATGCATATTTTGAATGTGCTTCCCCTTCCAGACCTTGAAGATGTTCCGGTGGTTCGTGACTTCCTGGATGTCTTTCCTGAAGAGCTGCCAGGCATGCCACCCGACAGGTGTGTAGAATTCATAGTGGATCTTATACCAGGCACAGCCCCAATTTCCAGACGCCCATATAGGATGGCCCCACATGAGTTAGCTGAGCTAAAAACCCAACTTGATGCTTCATTGGCAAAAGGCTTCATCCGCCCTAGCTCATCGCCATGGGGTTGCCCCGTTCTGTTCGTAACGAAGAAAGATGGAACAGAAAGGATGTGCTTAGACTATCGCCCGCTAAATCTAGCGACGATAAAGAACAAGTACCCACTGCCCAGGATCAATGATCTTTATGATCAACTTGCTGGATCCTCTGTCTTCTCCAAGATGGATTTGAGATTAGGCTATCATCAAATCAAAATCCGAAACGAGGACATTCCAAAAACGGCTTTCACTACTCGTTATGGTCTTTACGAGTATACCGTCATGTCCTTCAGTTTTACCAATGCCCCCGCCACATTCTCGCGCTTAATGAATTCGATCTTCATGGAGTACCTAGATAAATTTGTTGTGGTTTATCTTGATGACATTCTCATCTACTCGAAGAACGAAGAAGAGCACGCAGAACATCTTAGGTTGGTATTCATGAAACTTAGAGAGCACCGCCTTTATGCCAAGTTCTCCAAGTGTGAATTTTGGCTACCAGAAGTGACCTAATTAGGCCACGTGATTTCTGCGAAAGGTGTTGCAGTCAATCCCGAGAGAGTTCAGGCCATCCTTGACTGGACTCCACCTGAATCGGTAAAGCAAGTTAGGAGTTTTCTTGGCCTAGCCAGCTATTGCCGCCGCTTCTTCGAGAACTTTTCTAAAGTTGCAAAGCCTCTTACTGAACTCCTCAAGAAAGATAAGAAATTCCAATGGACTTCCAAGTGCGAGGAAAGCTTTCAAGAGCTAAAAAGAAGATTGACTTCTGCACCCGTACTTGCACCTCCAAACACCAAAAGGGATTTCGAGATCTATTGTGATGCTTCGGCGGCAAGGGTTAGGATGCATACTTATGCAAGATAGACATGTGGTAGCTTATGCTTCACGCCAGTTGCGGCCACATGAAGAGAACTATCCTACCCATGATCTTGAACTTGCTGCCGTAGTTCATGCCCTGAAGACTTGGCGACATTACCTCCTTGGCAATCGTTGTGAGATCTATTCTGATCACGAAAGCCTCAAATACATATTCACCCAGCCAGATCTTAATCTCAGGCAAAGACGCTGGATAGAGTTGATAAAAGATTATGACTTAGGAATTTCTTACACCCCAGGCAAGGCCAATGTCATGGCTGATGCACTAAGTCGTAAGTCGTATTGTAACAACCTCATGTTACAACAGTATCAACCACTTCTTCATGAGGAATTTCGAAAGCTCAATCTCGAGATTGTTCCTCGTGGATCTCTTTTCAACTTGGTGGCGAAACCAACCCTTGAGGATCAAATCAGAGTTGCCTAAAGACGTGCACGAGGTGTACGCCGGATCAAGGAGAACATTGCTAGCGGATTTGCTAAATGTTTCTCCATAGATAGTAAAGGAACGGTATTCTTTGAAAATCGTTTGGTAGTACCTAAGAATAAGGATCTACGGCAACTCATCCTCAAAGAAGCCCATGACACACCCCTCTCGATTCATCCCGGTAGCACAAAAATGTACCGAGATCTACGCCAGAGATTTTGGTTGACCCGGATGAAGAGAGACATTGCTCGATTTGTTGCTGAATGTGATGTTTGTCGTCGCATTAAGGCAGAACACCAAAGACCTGCTGGCACACTTCAACCTTTGCCTATCCCAGAGTGGAAATGGGACAAGGTCGGTATGGACTTCATCACCGGCTTTCCAAAAACCCAGAAAGGAAACGATGCCATCTTCGTGGTCATTGATAGACTTTCCAAAGTTGCTCACTTCCTTCCCGTTCGCGAGTCTATAACTGCTAGTCAGTTGGCAGACTTGTACATCTCTAGAATTGTGTCTCTTCACGGTGTTCCTTTGGTGATCAATTCTGATCGTGGTAGCCTTTTCACCTCTAGATTCTGGGGAAGCTTTCAGAGTGCTATGGGAACTCATCTATCCTTTAGTACAGCTTTCCATCCTCAGTCTAGCGGCCAAGTTGAAAGGGTTAATCAAATTTTGGAAGAGATGCTCAGAGCTTGTGTTATCTCATTCGGAAAGAATTGGGAGAAATCTCTTCCTTTCGCCGAATTTGCTTATAACAACAGTTTTCAATCTAGTCTGAACATGGCTCCTTTTGAACTCCTCTACGGACGACGATGTCGAACACCCCTTTAACTGGTCAGAAACCGGTGAAAGACAACTCTTTGGACCGGATATGATCAAGGAAGCAGAAGATCAAGTTCGCATTGTTCGTGATCGTTTGAAAGCCGCTCAATCTCGTCAGAAAAGCTAGTATGATCATCATCATAGAAAGGAGAGCTACAATATTGATGAGAAGGCTTACCTCCGGGTTACTCCTCTAAAGGGAACCCAATGATTCGGTATCAAAGGCAAGTTGGCCCCACGTTACATCGGACCTTTCCGCATTCTTGCTAAACGTGGAGAAGTTGCCTACCAACTTGAACTACCCCCTCACCTTTCCCGAGTACATGATGTATTCCATGTGTCACAACTCAGGCGTTGCTTCAAAGACCCCATCCGCGAAGTCGACCATGAAACGCTTGATCTCCAAGATGACCTTTCTTATCGAGAGTACCCTATTCGTATTCTTGATTCCGCAGAGCGTGTCACTCGTTGTCAGAAGATCAAGTTCCTCAAAGTGCAATGGTCACATCACTCCGAGAAAGAAGCAACATGGGAAAGAGAGGACCGCCTCCGTGCCGAGTACCCCACCTTCCTCCCGACGATTTCTGAATCTCGGGACGAGATTCTTTTGAGTGGGGGCGACTTGTCAGAACCCCAACTAGGGTAAGTGCTAAGGTTTGTTTGTGCTTTGCATCATGTCAAAAATTCAAAAAGAAATTCAAAAATGGGGAACAGAAAAGCCCTGAGGAATTTAAATAAATGGCCAGATAAAAATCTTTTTCCAAAAATCATTTGAATATTTGGAAAATTCCTATAAATGATGTTGATCATTTTAAAAGTGGTTTGGGTATTTTCCCATGCCCATGGAATGTTCTAAAATTCAAACAGTGCCTTGGAAAATTTAAAGAACCCCTACTTGAATTGAAATTCAAATCTATTGAATTTCAAAAACGCTCAAATTATATAAGTGGTTTGCTACTAACCACCTAGGGTTTTTAAAATCATTTGGGCATTTTTCTAAAATGCTCTGGTATTTTATTTATTAGAGCAAACAAATTAGCAGAGAAATAAAAGGAAGAGAAATAGAAAAGGGGAACAACCCCTGGCTTCGGCCCAACTCAAGCCTGTCTGGCCCAGCACCACGGCCCAGCCCACCTCGCCGTTTGTCCTCTTCCTCAACCAGCTCGGTGGCGAGCTGGGAGAGCACGGCGACGCCGCCGTGGCCGTCGGGAGGCTTCTAGGCCTCCACCTGCCCTCTGCGTGCGCCACGCTACGCCCAGAACCACCCTCTTCCTTTCCCCTCTGCTCGCGGTTCCTCCCCGCGCCTCTGCGTCGTCTTCCCCGCACACACCGTGAGCACACCGGAGCGCCGCTGTTGGACTCGCGTGGCCAACGGCCCTACTAAGCGACGCTGAGCTGTCCATCAGACGCAGCGCCCTCCTCTTCATCGCCCTGGAGAAGGCCCCGAGCCCGGAACGCTTCGAGTCGCCGGAATCGACGATGAGACGTCGCCGGCCCCGCAAGACCTCGCCGTCGATTATGCCACTTCCGCAATCCCTCCGGCTCCCTCGACCTCGCCATCACCTTCACGGTGAGCTTGCGCGCATTTTGACTCCATGCGCGCTTCGCCCCGCTCCTCGTAGTAGTTTTCCCCTTCAAGCCTCTCCGGCCGCCGCCATTGTCGTCGTGGACGAGCTCCATAGCCCTCCCCGAGACCCCCCAGTAGCACCGTTGGGTGCGGGAGCCCGCGAGGAGCGCGCCCGTGCCCCCAAAACCCCATCCCGTGCCCTTTTTCTAAACTCCTGCGAAACTCCGGCCGTTTTTCGGCGACGGCGCCATTAGCCCCCCTTAAACACCAGCTTAACCCCCCCTTGAGTCCATGACAAGTGGGGCCAACCCCCCCCCCCCTAATCATCTGTTTCTGTTAATTAAACAGAGATCAAGCAGTGGGCCACTGACAGGGTGGACCCACATGTTAGCCCCCCCCCCCCCACTGACGTCATGCTTGCATCATGCTGATGCAATAAAGAATTTCCAGAGAATTAAAATAATCCAGAAAATTTCGGAAAATCATTTAAACTTTGGAAATTCATAGAAAATTCATACTAACTCCAAATTGGACAAATAATATATGAAAAATGATCAGCATAAAATTCTCTATCCAAATATGCAACTTTCAACCATGTTTGAGTTGATTTTAAAATGGGACCAGTAGCTTTTGCTATTTGGTTTAAATGGAATAAATTCAAATTTAAATCAAATGCTAATTCAATTTTAACCATTGCAATGCACATATGATCACTTGTACTTCAGAAGCTTATCCCACACATGATGACATGGTATACAATGATCAAACATTAGCAAATGCAAGTTGACCTAATTTGAATAAAATTTGGAGTTTGAATTTGAATTAATTTTGAAATCAACTTCAATTAAAATGTGACAAATTGAACCTAGATCAAACCAATACCATTCACATCATGGACAACATAATCATGTGATTGTGCTTTTCAATTCAATGTTGTCCCCCTTTGTTGATGTTTGTGCCGGTAACAGCTTTTCCGAGACGGTGATCACCCCCGAAGAAGAAGACCACCGTTAAGAACCGTGTATCGTCAGCAAGGCAAGCAAACCCCATTGATCATGTCTATAAAGTCCCAATTCCCTCTCAGTCTCGCTTATGCATGTTTAGGAGATCATCTTGTATCGATTCTACCGCATAGTTGAACCCATATCCGATGCATGACCTATCATCTTGTCACAGTAGTAAGCAAACCACAATCCTAGCTGACATAGGAGTTGTTTGATATCATGTGGCCCTTGCAACTGTTACATCTTATTGCATGCTTAGTGTTAAGTGAGGTTACTTTTGATGTGAGTCGGGATGATGGTGAACATGGTGTTGATGAAAGTGAAACTGTGTCGGTGAATCCACCCTAATACAAGGTGAACGATGAGAGGCTGTGTAGGAGTACACAGTGGGTTGTCTCGTTGAACGCCGCCTTAAGCATCGAGTTCTTGTATGGTAATCCAAGACAAAGATTACAACCACACATTGGGCTCACTGACCCCTCTCGGCCTAGTACCTTGATCCGTGTCGACGTCCAGGAGTCACATTAGTTCGGGCTTTCCATTTGACATGTGCATAGAAAAAGAACGAAGGAACTGGTTGCATCATATAGATATGTGAGTGCACCTGTGAGGCAGGAAAACCATCTGCCAGAGGTGGCGTCTCGGTCACCTACATTGTTTGAGTCCGTTTCGTTGATCAAGCCGGGCTCTCGAGCGGAGGAAAACTCAGATAGTCGACTCCTGGAATAGACCGGTTGTGAGCGAAGTGTCGTGGTGAACATCCTCGCTGTCACCTCTTGAACGGTGGAGAGACCTGGCGGTAACCGATGGTCATGTGTGTGTAGTTACACCCTTGCAAGGTTAACAAAACTATTCGAATAGCCGTGTCCGCGGTTAAGGACTACTTGGAACCTGTACCTGATTATTAGACAACTTGAACTGGATAGTTCTAAAATACACCAAGATAAGTGTGAGTGCTATGGTGTGCCTCCTCGTGGGGAAGTCGAGGAAGTAACCATAGTGGTGTATTGGTTGGAGATGTAGTGGACTCGTGTACGCTTCTTATCTCAAGTCTGGTACTCGTAGTTCAGGATTAGCCAAGTCAAAGCTGGCACTTCTGCATGATGAAACCCCACCTCCCTTTACCTTCATATTTGAGCATGAGTAGTATAGATCTGATGTAAGTCTTGCTGAGTACGACTTTGTACTCACGTTTGCTTATTCTATGTTTTAGATAAGAACCGGACCCCCGATGGAGTCATCGACTTGAAGCTCGACGTTGACTAAGTTAGCATAGTCCCAAACAGCAGTCTGGTCCCTCGTGGAAGGGCATGTTTGTTTACAAGGCTTCGCTAAGCCATTTGTTAAACTTGTCTATACTCAGACCTAATTTGCTTCCGTTGTATGATGTAATGTTGATCACAGACATGTGATCTTTGTATGCTCTATGTGTATATCAATAAAGAGTACTTTGTAGAGTTATGTGATGATACCTGCTGTTCATACTAGACATGTGTGCTGCGTGTATGTTTATAACATGCATGTCTTAGTATGGGTTTTCGAGACCTTAGTTGTGATCTGGCTGGCGGTCCTTTATACACCAAGTGGCCCTTAGATGTGCGCAGCTTGGGGCATCGCGTTGCGATTGTTCGTGACTCTGTCACGTGCACACTTTGTTGTATGATCGAGCCCGCCCTAGACCCCGACTAAGTGATCGGGCTGGAGTAAGTATATGTAAGATTTAGGATTCAATCGATAACATGGTTGAGGCGACTTGTCTATGAGTATGGGATTCACCACCCATAATCATTTAGACTTGTGAGCGGACGATGAGGACCCATCTCAGTTGATCATCCGGCCTGAATGGGATGCCCCTCACGTTCGATGCTTACCGAGAACTTTCTGTGCTTGGCCTTGTCTTCTTAGACAAGTGGGTACGGTTCTCGGCTCTCCATGTGATTGCATCGTGACTAGAATTATATACGCTAACCCCGGGTCCCGACATCTGCCCGTCGGAGATGTCTTTTCTCCTCTGTAGGTTTCCTCCACGGAGCGGCGGCGAAACTCCGAAAACTCTCTCTCTTTTAGGGTTTTTAGATGACGAGGAATAAATAGGATGGAGGGGGGAGGCAGGAGTGGCCCCTGGGGTCCAGGCGCCCTCCCGACGCGGCCAGGGTGGGGGCCGCGCCAGGTGGCCGCCTGGGCACCCTGTGGCCCCCGCCCTCTGGCCCCTCTTTTGTGTGTCTTCGTCATTCTTCTGAAAAACACCCTCCGTTGATTTTCAGGTAATTTGGAGGTGTTCTTCTTCAGCAACTCAGCGCCCACTTTTTACCGCTCAATCCTGAGTATGCTGTTTCGGCACCGAAAAGTTGCAAACTGTGTAAAATAAGCCAAAACAACATAAGAATAGCATCATAACTTGAAATATATCAGTGAATAAGAAAGAATTACTATATAAAATAGTGATGCATTTTGGACGTATCAAATCCCCCAAGCTTAGACATCGGTTGTCCCCAAGCGAATACTGAGCTCGGTAAACCTGTCCACAAGTTTAGAGAGTGAAGTGTCAATAAATAGAATACGGACAAGAAGCATCAAGGTTTCTTCATCAAAATCAAGCATCCAAAACAGCAACCTCAACTCATAAGGTCCTTATGAGAAAGTAATAACAATTGTAATCAAAAGTAGGTCTTAGAGATCTCATAAAATTATGGCAAACATATCCTTGGTCAAAGGACAACTAATAACTTTTACTTTTACTCTTTCTAATTATAATGCAACAAATTGAAGATTTGAAAGAACATGTTATTAGTCATGAAGTGCAAATGCTAACACAAAGGAAGATGTTTGCTTGGCAAAATCTTTCGCAAAAAACTTACTGATCAAAAAGATAATGTCAACGATGATGTGGCATGGCAAAACTTAATGCAACATTATATGGATGAATCCTCATCAACATCAAGTGTCTGTTCTCTTTGGGAAAAGAAGGAAGTAGGAAAACTGACTCAACATAAAAGTAAAGGAAATGCCTTGTTAAAGCCAAGCAGGGGAAAACTCATGTGCTATCCTTAAATCAAAACAGAATGAAAATAAATTTTGGGAGGTGCATAGTTTGTCAACGAATGCTAATAGATAGCTCAATTACTTCTCAAGATGGACAAGTTTCGAGGAACGACTCCCAAGTGGGGACGATCACATCCCCTTAATCTCCTTTGTTTATCACTGCCAAAGTTTATGATTTCTCATAGACCAAACGTGAAGGAGGGTTTTTTTGTTATATTATCTTTCGAGTTGGGCGCACTCATGCCAGTTCCTCCTCGTATTACGGGTTTGCAGTTTAGACATGCAATCCCGGCGTAAAACTTGTCCAACTTAAGAAGATCATGAATTACCTACTACTTCTTGATGACCCTCAACTGTAGGGGATCGTTTGTAGCGTTTTCGATAAATAAGACTGTCGAACCCAACGAGGAGAAGAAGGTATTGGTAAGTGACTTTGGTAAGGAAATGGCTGCAGGAACTGAAAGATAACTTTTTTGGGGGTTCTCGATATAAGCAACAAGGAGGTAAAAAAAAGCGAACTAAAGAGCACTGAGGGGTAACAAGTGGCCCAATCCTTGGTGGTAAAGGAGAGGCCTAGCAACTGGACTTATAAGGACTAAAGCGTTCTTGAGGACGCACGGGAGAAATAGTCATTTGCTTTCGCCATATTCCGCATCGGTACTATGTGTTGTGTTGATAAGTGTTGAGTGGGTGGATCTATGCTAGTGCACCCTCTATACTAAGATAAGTGCACTCTTATGATTAAACACCTTGCAAGCTTCCGCAAATACAAGATAGTAATTAATGCAAAAGCCTAACCATAGCAATACGATCGATGATCCATTGTTCCCTTGTGCAAAAGCGTGCGAACTGGGGTTCAGGTTTCTGTCACTCCGGCAACCCACCGTAAGCAATCTTTTTACACACTGCATTCCCCTAGGTCCTTAATAATGTGAAGTGTTGAGTGTCCGACTCACACAACACGACTAGGAAAATAACAACACAACTTAAATATCAAACAACACATATTACTTCAACATCATATGACTACTAACAACTAGACTTCTCTCATGTCCTCAAGAACTAAAGTAACTACTCACAAGACATAAAAGAGATCATGATCAGTGGGGATAAATAGATGATAAACAATCTGGACACAATGATATTTCTCCAACAAAACTCAATAGCATTCATCACACGGTAGTAATCAACACCGGTAGAGTAGAGAGGATAGATAGTACGGATTACAACACAAGTTGAACTTGTGAGGTGAGATTGGATGAAGATAAATATGGTGCTGATGTTGGTGATGATGTTGATGATGATCTCGATGATGCCCGTGATGATGGTGATGACGATGGCGACGATCTCCCCTTCTGGGAGGTGTTCTCCCCGGAGGAATCTGCCCGCCGGAGATGTCTTTTCTCCTCTGTAGGTTTCCGCCACGGAGCGGCGGTGGAACTCCAAAAACTCTCCCCTTTAGGGGTTTTGGATGATGTGAGATATATAGGCCAAAGGGGGGAGCCGGGAATGTCCCCAGGGGTCCAGGCGCCCTCCTGGTGCGGCCAAGGTGGGGGACGCGCCAGGTGGCTGCCTGGGCACCCTGTGGCCCCCTCTAGCCCCTCTTCGGCGTGTCTTCGTCATTCTTCTGAAAAATACCCTCCGTCGATTTTCAGGTAATTTGGAGGTATTCTTCTTCAACAACTCAGCATCCACTTTTTACGTTGAATCCTGCGTCTGCTGCTTCACCATCGGAAAGTTGAAAACTGTGTAAATTAAGCCAAAACAACATAAGAACAACATCATAACATGAAATATATCAATGAATAAGAAACAATTACTATATAAAATAGTGATGCATTTTGGACGTATCAACTCCCCCAAGCTTAGACCTCGATTGTCCCCAAGCGAATACTAAGCTCGGTAAACCTTTCCACAAGTTTAGAGAGTGAAGTGTCGATAAATAGAATATGGACAAGAAGCATCAAGGTTTCTTCACCAAACTCAAACATCCTCAACAGCAACCTCAACTCATAAGGTCCTTATGAGAAAGTAATAAAAATTATAATCAAAAGTAGGACTGAAAAAACTCATCAAATTATGGCAAACATATTCTTGGTCAAAGGACAACTAATAACTTTTACTTTTGCTCTTTATAAATATAACGAAACAATTTGAAACTTTTGAAAGAACATGTTATTAGTCATGAAGTGCAAATGATAACACAAAGGAAAATGTTCGCTTGGCAAAAGCTTTCGCAAACAACTTACTTATCAAAAGATAATGTCAACGATGATATGGCATGGAAAAACTTAATGCAGCATTATAAGGATGAATCCTCATCAGCATCAAGTGTCTGTTCTCTTTGGGAAAAGAAGGAAGTAGGAAAGCTGAGTCGACATAAAAGTAAAGGAAAGGCCTCGTTAAAGGCAAGCAGAGAGAACTTATGTGCTATCCTTCAATCAAACAGAATGAAAATAAATTTTGGGGGTGCATAGTTTTTCAACGAATGCTAATAGATAGCTCAATTACTTCTCAAGATGGACAAGTTTCAAGGAATGGATCCCAAGTGGGGACGATCACATCCCCTTTGTCTCCTTTCTTTATCACTGCCAAAGTTTCTGATTTCTCATAGACCAAGCGTGAAGGAGGGTTTGTTTGTTATATTATCTTTCTAGCTGGGCGCACTCATACCTGTTCCTCCTTGTATTATGGTTTTTGCAGATTAGACATGTAATCCCGGGGTAAAACTTGTCCAATTGAAGAAGATCATGAATTACCTACTACTTCCTCATGGGCTAAACAAGAGGCACAAAACAGGAGATTTTGAACATTTAAGGATAACACATAATATCTATACTTCTAAGAGTGGTGGGGAAATACCACGAATAGGAAGGTATGGTGGACTCATATGGAAGATATTGGTTTTAGGGTATGGATGCACAAGCAGAAATATGCTAGGCAAAGAGTTTGGCTAGAAAAGGCTTTGAGAGAACAGACAATTGATGCTAGCTTAGATGCAAAACATATAAAGTATAAATATTAAGGTAAGCATAACACGTCAAGTTGTCTTCCTTGTCAACATAACACTTCAAGCATAATAACATAAAGGTTTTGGCTATGCCTCTACTTGGAAAAACATGCATGTTGTCAAGACCAAAGCTATGTTTGCCAAAATTAAATAAATTTTCCTGAGCCATACCTGATATAAGGTCAATACTCCCCATAAGAATCATCATATAAGGTCGATTGTGTGAAGAGAATATCGAGTACAGCGAAGGAACCAATAGACTTCTCATTAATATTCCAATATAGAAGACTCCACACTCACGGATACAAACACTTCACAGAAGGAGTGAAAGACCTCAATGCAAACACATATTTCATATAATAACTTCCCTAAACATGATACGACTCTACTTGACTCTAAAAGACTAAGATGAAGATAAAGATACGGGGCACTCCCCCAAGCTTGGAACAAGCTAAGGGGTGCCATTACCCAAGGAGATTTACTCCTCATTCTTATTGTTGTTGTTGTTGTTTTTTTTGTTGTTGTTTCATATCCCTGATGACACGGCGAAGGGTTCGGTTTTCTGACTCCAAGACTTCCACTTGTACTTTTAGTACACGGAAATCTTCACAGAGTTGGTTGGTGATGCGGTAAGCTGCGGACATGGTGGAGATCGTACGTTGATCTTCAAGTGAAGTGGAGGGCCCTGAAAGGTTAAGAGAAAGATCATATTGAGGTTGGACAGATCCCACCATGATGGGATTGCTTGGACCTCCTTGTTGTTGGGCAGTGATAATCTTGACTTCCTCTCTCACGGAGCGCTCCATCTCCGCTTGTCTTGCGGAAATTTCTTCTTCTGTACCCAAATCAATGTGCTTCCCTTGGTTTAGATAATGCTAGACATGGCGTAGACGTCGCCCCAAGAAGTCTTCTCCGCTCGAACCACAAGAAAACATCTCTACGAAAAATAGCTTTTTGTCCTGGCAGAAATAGCTCGAAAAGAAAACATGCGAAATCGAGAGATACGGTGCCGGGGCTATCCGGGCAAATATATAGAAAAAAAATATGCAACAATAGGAAGGTAACGAGCCAAAGTGGAGTCGGAGACGGGCTCCGGGAGGCCGTACCGGGAGGCCACCTGGGCCCCCTGGAGCTCCTCTCTGGCTCCAATTAGGCTCTGACTTTTCTATATTTTGCAAAAACACGTAATCTAGAACTTTTATGGAGGTTCGCGATGTTTCCTTACCGTAATACATACATTTTCTTATTCTGCTTCTGCTTTTGTGTGTATTATATTTACATCAACGTTGATGGGGTCTCCCGCCATGTAATGGTTGAGTCTTTTCCCATTCACAACTTGAGGTTTGGTGCCATCAAAATTGTTAATCTTGATTGCACCTGATCGGTAGACTTCTTCGATATGAAATGGCCCTTCCCATCTGGAAAGTAATTTACCTGGAGAAAACCTGAAACGGGATCTAAACAATAAAACTTTATCACCAACATTAAATTCTCGTTTCAAAATCCTTCTATCATGCCACTTTTTACCTTTTCCTTGAACATTGTAGCACTGTCGCAAGCTTCACTTCTCCACTCATCTAGAGAAGTCAAGTTCATGAGACACTTTTCACCGGCTAACTTTGGGTCAGCATTAAGCTCTCTAATAGCCCAAAAAGCTTTATGTTCTAATTCTAATGGCAAATGGCAAGCCTTGCCATAGACCATCTTATACGGGGACATGCCCATGGGGTTTTTGTAAGCAGTTCTATATGCCCACAAAACATCTCCTAACTTTTTTGACCAGTACTTTCTAGAACTGTTGACTGTCTTTTGCAAGATCAGCTTGATCTCTCTATTGGTGAGCTCAACTTGCCCACTAGTTTGAGGATGGTACGGTGAAGCAATTCTATGATTGACATCGTACTTGGCTAGAGCTTTTCTAAAAGCTCCATGCGTGAAGTGTGATCCTCCATCGGCCATGAGATACCTAGGTACACCAAACCTAGGGAAAATTACATCTTTGAGAATTTTCAAAGATGTCTTGTGATCAACACTCTCAGTGGGGATTGCTTCAACCCAATTGGTCACATAATGAACAGCTACTAAAATGTGAGTGTACTTGTTTGAAGGAGGAAAAGGACCCATAAAGTCAAAACCCCAGCAATCAAAAGGCTCAATCACGAGTGAGTAATTCATAGGCATCTCTTTCCTCCTACTAATATTACCAACTCTCTGACACTTATCACAAGATAAAACATAATTTCTAGCATCTTTAAAGAGAGTAGGACAATAAAAACCTGATTGGAGAACCTTATGTGTGGTCCTCTCACCGGCGTGATGTCCTCCATAGGGATTTTCATGACATTGCTTGAGAATGTCCTTCTGCTCATGTTCCGGTATGCATCTTCTCACGATCCTGTCAGGACCTTCTTTGAAAAGATGAGGGTCATCCCAAAAGTAGTGCCTCAAATCATGAAAGAACTTCTTCCTTTGCTGAAATGTTAAAATTACCATAATCTGCAAACCAAGGATCGGAAAGATATTGTACTTTTACAATGGCAAGTTGTTCGTCTGGAAAACTATCGTTGACTAGGATGGGGTCATGCGGTATATCTTCCATCCTCGAAAGATTGTCTGCCACCGTATTGTCTGCTCCTTTTCTAACAACAATTTGTAAATCAAATTCTTGAAGAAGGAGTACCCACCTGACGAGTCTTTGTTTGGCATCCTTCTTCGATATAAGGTACTTAAGAGCAGCATGGTCAGTATGAATAATAACTTTGGAATCAACAATATAAGGCCTAAACTTTTCACAAGCAAACACTACTGCTAAGAATTCCTTCTCAGTAGTAGCATAATTCTTTTTAGCACTATCAAGGGTTTTGCTAGCATAATGTATAACATTCAATTTCTTATCAACCATTTTTCCTTAAACGGCTCCACCAGCAAAATCACTAGCATCACACATAATTTCAAAGGGCAATTTTCAGTTAGGTGGTTGTAATATAGGAGCGGTTATCAAAGCTTTCTTTAGAACTTCGAAAGCCTCCTTACAATCTTCATCAAATACAAAAGGAACATCCTTCTGGAGAAGATTAGTGAGGGGTCTCGAGGTCTTAGAAAAGTCTTTAATAAATCTTCTATAGAAACCAACATGACCGAGAAAACTATGAATACCTTTAATGTCCCTTGGATAGGGCATCCTTTCACTAGCTTCAATCTTCGCCTGGTCCACTTCAATTCCCCTCTAGGAAATCTTGTGTCCAAGAACGATCCCTTCGTTAACCATGAAGTGACATTTTTCCCAATTTAGAACTAAGTTTGTATCCTCGCATCTCTGCAAAACTTTATTAAGATTATGGCGACAGTGGTCAAAGGAAGTTTCATAGATGGAGAAATCGTCCATGAAGACCTCCACAATCTCCTCACAGAAACCATGCAAAATTGCAGACATACATCTCTGAAAAGTAGCAGGTGCATTGCATAAACCAAAAGGCATACGCATGTAAGAAGAAGTACCGTAAGGACACATGAAATTGGTCTTCTCTTGATCAGCAGTGTTGACATGAAGTTGAGAGAAGCCGGAATACCCATCAAGTTAGCAAAAGTGGGTGTTTTTAGACAACCTCTCTAGCATCTGTTCAATAAAGGGCAGCGGGTAGTGATCCTTCTTAGTTGCCTTGTTCAACTTCCTGTAATCAATACACATTCTATATCCAATAACAACTCTTTGAGGTATTAACTCATTTTTATCGTTAGGAACAACAGTCATACCTCCTTTCTTAGGAACACAATGAACTGGACTTATCCACCTACTATCATCTATAAGATAGAGGATACCTGTGGCTAGAAGCTTTAAAATGTCCGTCCTAACCATGTCCTTCATCCTTGGATTCAATCGTCATTGATGATCAACAACTGGGTTAGCATCGGGCTCGAGATTGATAGTGTGTTGGCAAATCGATGGGCTAATCCACTTAAGGTCATCAAGGGTATAGCCCAAGGCACCACGGTGTCTGTGAAGTGTCTCCAATAATCGCTCTTCTTCAAATCCTGAAAGGTTAGCATTGATAATGACAGGATATATTTTCTTTTCATCTAAATAGGCACACTTGAGCGTATCGGGCAATGGTTTAAGGTCAAACACCGGGTCTTCTTTTGGTTGTGCTAGGATCCCCAAAGGCTCAACTGGAAGGTTGTGCTTCAGGATAGCAGTTTGTCTTGTGAATATTTCATCTAACTCATTTCTTTCCTGCATATGCATATCATTCTCGTGGCCTTCCATATATTGCTGCAAAGGATCATTAGGAGGAATAGCAATAGAAGCCATATTTTCAATAATTTTATCATCACTGAGTAAATCAGTACCACGAGGTTGATTGGAAAATTTAGAAAAGTTAAATTCATATCGCTCACCATTGAATTCAACAGATAATTTACCTTTTTTACAATCTATAATAGCACCACAAGTGCTGAGGAAAGGTCTACCAAAGATAACAGGGCAAAAACTATCTTGCACTGAACCAAGTACGAGAAAGTCGGTAGGATACTTTACCTTTCCACATAGGACTTCAACATCTGTCACAATTCCAATGGGAGAGATAGTTTCTTTGTTTGCTAGATAAATAGTAACATCGATCTCTTCAAGTTCACAGGGTGAAATCTCACCCATGATCTCTTGATAGAGTGAATAAGGAATAGCGCTAGACTGGATCCCTGATCGCCAAGCCCGTAATAGTTGTGATTTACTATCTTGACAGATACAACTGGTGTACCTGAAATTGGGCTCTTATTCTTGGCTGTGACATTGTTAGTTGAAACAACACAAAAATTTATCTTGGAATATGAAACATCATTAGTAACTAAATCTTTAACCATCGCAACTTGAGGATCGACCTTGATCAGGTCCTCAGGTTCGTTAGTTCTTCTCCCACTTTTATTTATTATGTCCGACACAAAAGAGTGCTCCCTCATCCTTGTAGGAAAAGGGGGCTTTTCATAAAAACTGCAGGAAGAATAGGTGATGTGCGAGATGATGATAGTGATTTCTCGCCCTTCGTTGGTAACCCCAAGTGGAAGGCGTGATGTAGCACAGCAGCAAATTTCCCTCAGTAAAGATACCAAGGTTTGTCTCCAGTAGGACTCCGGAGGTGATAAGTAGGTGTCAGTGGCGCAACTGACGCGGAACTGCACACAGACACAAATAACTTTGTTCCCAACGAAGTTCAGAGAGGTTGTCATTCTCTCCGGTCTTGTTGTTCACAAAGGATCAAACACAAGGGATAATGATAGCAACTAAAAGTAAAAGCAGAAAAGTAAATGAGCGTGTAAACAGTAATGAGGATATGGACCGGGATACGTGATGTTCACTAGTGATGTCTCTCTCCCAAAAGACGATAAAACTGCTATGCGAGGTGAACAAATTACAGAAGGGCAATTGACAGGATTATGAACGCACCGCAATGCTAACTATGCTACAAAAGAAAGTAAGAGGCTCAAAAGCATGGGCAGTACGCCAAAATAAGTAGACCGAAATCCAACTGCATCTACTACTAATCATCCACCTTGAGATATCTATCCAGAACATCTCGCTGGTATTAAGTTGCGAGCCCCACCCAAAGTGTAAACCCAAAGCAATAGACAACTGCATTAAAAAGTACTTTGCGTAAAGTAAACAATCCTTGCAACCGCGGTTACAAGCACCATTGTTTTCCCCCTTGTGACAAAAACACATCCCCTAGACTCATGTTTCTGTCAACCAAGCGTGTCATCGGGGGGCATGAACCCACAATCGAGAAAAAAGTCCCTCTTGGGTTTACTACCTACTACTTGGCCAAAGCAATAAACAGCAACGGAGAACATGCAAGAATTACTTAGGAACAAAAATATAAGAGATAAGAACCAAACATATTACTCAATCACAATCTGAACATAATCTCATAATCCATCAGATCCCATCAAACTCAGCATAGCAACAGCAGAAAGATTACAAAAGTGCCTCGATCATGTAGGGCAGCTCACGAGGTCTAAACCATGAAGAACAAAGAGGGTAGGAGAACATCACATAGCTATTGATCACGGACCCATGGTCCAAGGAAAATTACTCACGAGACATCCGGGAAGCATCCATGGTGGAGAGGAGACTCCCGGAGGTCGGCCCTCCCTCCGGCAGGGTGCCGGGAAGAGGTCTTCTGGTGCTCCCGATCTCGGAAGCGCGACGGCGGAGGAACAGAGGAGAGATCGCGAAAAAGGGTTCTCTTCTCGAGGCTTCCTGTACGCTGATTTTTCCTATATTTTTCCCGGAATTTTTCTGGCACTTTTTATATGGGGGAAAACTGAAATAGAAAAACAGCAAAAAACAGGAACTGGCACTGTGGTGCACTGAGTTAATAGGTTAGTCCAAATATGATCAAAAGTGTATGAAAGTGTATCTAGATCATAGCAATATCACACAAAACATGCATGGAGCAAGCAGAAATTATAGATACGTTTTGGACGTATCAACATCCCCAAGCTTAATTCCTGCTCGTCCTCGAGTAGGTAAATGACAACGGCATAATTTCTGTGGTGAAATGCTAGCGACCATATAAGAACTTTGAAAAGTAAAGCAATCAAGGTTAGAGATTCAATTCAAGTCATAACATGCAAGAGTCTATATTAGCATTGAAACAATTAACAAAAGAACATTAGGTGCAAGAGCTCTCGCTATCCGTGACTCGAATGTCTCCAAATGGTGTTTGCGTGCAAGAAGGGGGATAGGGAATACGAGAAAAACATTTATTTTTTGAGAACTCAATCTACTAAAGTTTCACACTTCGTCTTTTTCTGGAATCTTATCTTGACTCGTCCCCAGACCACTAGCCAGGTATAAGTCAATTTGATCCACTACTTTTCGATATTTTGAGTACTCATGCAATGGATGAGCGCAAGCACGAGAGTTGACACTTAGGATGGCAAAGAGAGGAGTACGGAGGAGGAAGACAAAAAGGATGAGAAAGGATGACATCAATGAGGACAATCATAGGCAAGAGATGCCAAATGATAGATATGATGTGAGGAGTAGGGATTGCCATGCAACGGATGCACATACGAGCTCAAAGCTCTCCAATGGAACTAGTGGGGGAGCATCAAACTTGCTCGCTCATGAAGACCTAGAGCTCATTTGAGGAGGCTCATCCTTGGAATATGCAAGCCAAGTTCTATAGTGTGAAGGTCCCCACATAGCTATATGCATAAAGATCATCTCTATGGAGTACAAGGATATAAAGGGAGTACTAGTGTGGATCTCTCAAAAGGATAGTAGTGTTGCCCCTTTCCTTATTTTTATTTCTTTTTCTCTTTTTTCTATTTTTTTGTATTTTTTTGTGGCCTCAATGGCTCTTTCTATTGAACTCTCATTTGTCCTCTTTGGGATCTTTTATTGTGTCCACTTTGGGATCTTTTCCTCACTTAAGGGCAACAGTCTATTTTACAAGAAGGTAAAGGAGATTTTTCACACTTTACAAGGTACTCAAAATCATAAAGAAGATGTAACTATCATGATGTATGCAATGTATGTCGCTGCTAGTGTAGCAGGAACATGTATGACATGAAGATCAAGTCATGAGGAGGTGGATGTTGCATGGCAATGTATCTCGGAAAGGCTATGGAAATGCCTTGATAGGTAGGTATGGTGGTTGTTTTGAGGAAAGATATAAGGAGGTTTATGATGACAGAGCGTATGATGCCAAGGGTTTGGATGTACCGGCGAAGGTGGACACCAACTCTCAGAGTGAGAAGAAGGCAATGCACGGCACGAGAGAGGTTAGCAAAATATGGGAAGGTGGAAGTGTCAACTCTCAATACTTACATTCGTCCAAAGAACTCATGCACTTATTATCGGTAACTCTCAATCTAATAAGGAGGTTCACAAAGAGACAAGTACCCCGAGGAGGAGTGTATGGGGGTTTGGTTATCCTTGCGCATCCTCGACTCATGGTACGTGAGTGTACTCTAATATCCGATCCCTCCAAAGATTAGTGATCCATCTAGTAGCTAGAGTTCTCAACTAGTTTTGTAGGTTTTGAAAATAAACACGGATTTCCCAAAGTACGACACCTATCACTAATAGGCTAGAGCTCTTGACACCAAAAGTTCATACATTACTCACATCAATACCTCAAAACCATTGCAAGTTACTACTAAAATTAAATAGCAACCTCAATTACCTACTTTCAAGACAAGACACAACTCAGTGCAACAACCAACTCTCTTTAACAACATAAACATGAAAACTAAAAAGAGTTCCAGCAACAAGCTAAAAAAAAGCCAAGGCTCTTGCTAAAGACAAACTAAGACTAAAACTAAACATGGCAGTAGCTACGAAAAGATAAAGAACACACAACAGCAAAAAGATAAGCAGAAAAAATCCTATGATGTGTTCTAGATTTTGAAAGTGGAGCGTGTTTCTCTCCCACACAAAGTAAGACGGGATCTAACTTGTTATGAACAGCAAGAAAAGCTAAAGAAAACTAAAAATAAAACCTAAGAGCGAGACGCTCCAAGCATAGCACATAACACATGAAGTGATAAAAATATAGTGAGACGAAGGACGAACTGATGATTGTTGATGGAGAAGGGGATGCACGGGGGCATCCCCAAGCTTAGACGCTTGAGTCTCCTTGAATATTTATTGGGGATGCATGGGGGCATCCCCAAGCTTGAGCGCTTGACACTCCTGGATCTTCTTTCATCATCTTCCATCGCACACTTGAAAACTCCCTTCATACATAACTCATCATAAGCTGATTAGAGAGGTTAGTACCCTTAATAAAATAATTTTTCCCCACTGGATATAAAGATATTCTTGAAGAGCTACTGTTTCTCAAGAGTGCCAAAAGGTTTTTGCAAAGAAAAAGCAAGCTTAAGGCTTGCAAAAGTTAGGAGAGACGAAACGTGGCAGAATCTGTGAAAAATAGAACAACAGGTAGTAAAGAATTTTTAGGGATACTTCTGCAACTCAAATAAAAAAACTCAGAACATACGGAAGTTTCATAATTGTATAGAGCATGCTGTGTAAACATTTCAGCTCAAAAAGAAGAACTGGGATTTTTCTGGAATTGTTCTGGTCACGAGGACAGAATCTGTTTTCTGGACAGCATGTCACAACTTTTACTTCCCTTGCCGTAAGAGGCTATAACTTGGCACAAAGCTGAAAAATAAAGATACAATGATGTTGCTACATTAGTAACAATCATCAAGACACAAAAAAAATCAAATAGAAAAACCTAAATTCGTTGCGGGTTGCCTCCGGAAAGCGCTTTCTTTTATGCCTTTAAGCTAGGCATGAAGCAAAAGAAGAATCAAGTTTTATCAAGAGAAAGAGAATAACTAGCCCGAGTAACGGACTCAAAAGGTAACTTGATTTTCTTTCTAGGGAAGTGTTCCATCCCTTTCTTGAGAGGGAATTGGAATTTTATATTCCCCTCTTTCATGTCAATAACCGCACCAACGGTGCGAAGAAAAGGACGTCCCAAAATAATTGGACACAAAGGTTCACACTCTATATCCATAACAATAAAATCAACGGGAACATAGTTGTCATTGACAATGATAAGAACATCGTCGATCTTCCCCAAAGGTTTCTTTACGGAAGAATCAACAAGACGAACACCAAAAGAACAAGGCACAAAGGTCTTCAATTCAACCATATCAAATATTCTTTTGGGCATAACGGAGGTACTAGCTCCAACATCACATAAGGCATAGCAAGAGAAGTTATTTAATTTAATTTTGATCATAGGGTCCCAACCATCATCTAGCTTCCTAGGTATGGAGGCTTCTATTCTAAGCTTCTCCTCCCTAGTTTTGATGATTGCATTTGTGATATGCTCCGTGAAGCATTTTTGATGAGTTTCTTCATCTTCGGTTGAGGTATTAGCATCACCATTAATAGGTCCAACGGGACTAGGAGTGCATTGGGTGCTAATAGTTTGGGTGTCCTCAACAATTTGGATAGTGGCAACTGTGTGGTGTGTATGAAGGCTCTTAATTCTATCCTCTTCCATAGGGATAACTTCCGGTTTGGCTGCCATTTGATTTATCAAAGTGGATTGGGTGTGGGACATATTCGAAACATGGGTTTCGGTGGCGGTAAGTCTAGCCTGGAGATTAGAAATCTCACTGTTCAGGCTATCAAGCTGTTCACTAATGTTTTGCAGAATGGCAGTATGCTCACCTATTTGCTTAGAGAAGGCTTTGTTTTGTTCAAACTGGGTGTGCATATAGTTCTTAGTAGCTTTCTCTATTTCTATCAATTTCTCATAGCTAGGTAGGTCTCTTTTCGTATAAGCAGGATTATAGGAGTTGTTGCTAGGGTAGGTGTTGTTGTTCCCATAGTTGGGTGGAAAGGGTCTAGGATTGCTAGCAAAATTACCCCTATAAGCATTGTTGTTGAAGTTGTTTCTAGCAATAAAGTTCACATCTACTTGTTCTTGGGCAACCAAAGAATTTAAAGGTACATCACGAGGATCAATAGAGGGTTGCTTGGTAAGTAGAGACATAATTAAATCAACTTTTTCATTGAGGGAGGTAATTTCCTCGACAGAGTTTACCTTCCTACCTGTTGGAGCACGCTCGGTGTGCCATTGGTAATAATTGGTCATCATCTCATCGAGAAGCTTTGTGGCAGCACCAAGTGTAGTTGACATAAAGGTTCCTCCCGCGGCCGAATCTAACAGGTTCCGCGAGGTAAAGTTCAAGCCTGCATAAAAAGTCTGGATAACCATCCAGGTAGTCTAACCATGTGTAGGGCATTTCTTAACAAGAGATTTCATTCGTTCCCAAGCTTGGGCAATGTGTTCATTATCCAATTGCTTAAAATTCATAATGTTACTCCTTAATTGGATAATTTTAGCAGGTGGGTAGGACTTCCCTATAAAACCATCTTTGGACTTATCCCAAGAATCTATGCTATTCCTAGGCAAAGATTGAAACCAGATTTTAGCGTCTCCCCTTAAAGAGAAAGGAAAGAGCTTGGGATTAACAATATCACATTCTACTTCTTTATACTTTTGCATATCACATAATTCAACAAAATTGTTCAAGTGTAAAGCAGCATCATCTCCAGCACCAGGGAATTGATCTCTCATAACAAGGTTTAGCAAGGCAGGTTTAATTTCATAAGAGGTAGCTGAAGTGGCAGGTGTGGCAATGGGGGTGCAGATAAAGTCTTGGTTGTTGTGACTAGTGAAGTCACACAACTTGGTGTTTTGAGTGGAACCCATAGCAGCAGCAAGTGTGGCATATTTTTTTGTGATTTTTGATATAAGACACAAAGATAAAAACTGAAAGGTAAACTAACAAGACTAAAAAAACAAAGGTAAAGGGTAGTGTGCAACTCCCCTATCTTAGCACTCGGAGTCCCCGACAACGGCGCCAGAAATTTGGCTTGATGTGCGAGATGATGATAGTGATTTCTCGCCCTTCGTTGGTAACCCCAAGTGGAAGGCGTGATGTAGCACAGTAGAAAATTTCCCTCAGTAAAGATACCAAGGTTTGTCTCCAGTAGGACTCCGGAGATGATAAGTAGGTGTCAGCGGCGCAACTGACGCGGACCTGCACACAGACACAAATAACTTTGTTCCCAACGAATTTCAGAGAGGTTGTCAATCTCTCCGGTCTTGTTGTTCACAAAGGATCAAACACAAGGGATAATGATAGCAACTGAAAGTAAAAGAACAAAAGTAAATGAGCGTGTAAACAGTAATGAGGATATGGACCGGGATACGTGATGTTCACTAGTGATGTGTCTCTCCCAAAAGACGATAAAACTGCTATGCGAGGTGAACAAATTACAGAAGGGCAAATGACAGGATTATGAACGCACCGCAATGCTAACTATGCTACAAAAGAAAGGAAGAGGCTCAAAAGCATGGGCACTACGCCAAAATAAGTAGACCGAAATCCAACTGCATCTACTACTAATCATCCACCTTGAGATATCTATCCAGGACATCTCGCTAGTATTGAGTTGCGAGCCCCACCCAAAGTGTAAACCCAAAGCAATAGACAACTGCATTAAAAAGTACTTTGCGTAAAGTAAACAATCCTTGCAACCGCGGTTACAAGCAACGTTGTTTTCCCCCTTGTGGCAACAGCACATCCCCTAGACTCATGTTTCTGTCACTCAAGCGTGTCATCGGGGGGCATGAACCCACAATCGAGCAAAACGTTCCCTCTTGGGGTTACTACCTACTACTTGGCCAAAGCAATAAACAGCAACGGAGAAAATGCAAGAATTACTTAGGAACAAAAATATAAGAGATAAGAACCAAATATATTACTCAATCACAATCTGAACATAATCTCATAATCCATCAGATCCCATCAAACTCAGCATAGCAACAGCAGAAAGATTACAAAAGTTCCTCGATCATGTAGGGCAGCTCACGAGGTCTAAACCATGAAGAACATAGAGGGGAGGATAACATCACATAGCTACTAATCACGGACCCATGGTCCAAGGAAAACTACTCACGAGACATCCGGGAAGCATCCATGGTGGAGAGGAGACTCCCGGAGGTCGGCCCTCCCTCCGGCAGGGTGCCGGGAAGAGGTCTTCTGGTGCTCCCGATCTCGGAAGCGCGGCGGCGGCGAAACAGAGGAGAGATCGCGAAAAAGGGTTCTCTTCTCGAGGCTTCCTGTACGCTGATTTTTCCTATATTTTTCCCAGAATTTTCTGGCACTTTTTATATGGGGGAAAACTGAAATAGAAAAACAGCAGAAAACAGGAACTAGCACTGTGATGCACTGAGTTAATAGGTTAGTCCAAATATGATCAAAAGTGTACGAAAGTTTATCTAGATCATAGCAATATCACACAAAACATGCACGGAGCAAGCAGAAATTATAGATACGTTTTGGACGTATCAATAGGGTCAGCAACATGAATATCAACAGGTAATTCTTTAACGGTCTTATGGTACCGAGCCTTCTCTTCTTTAGAAGATTCAATGTGAGAGGCAAAGTTCTTACAGAAATCAATCATAAGCTGGGAATCAAGACCAATCTTAGAACAAAAGGTATTAAAATAATCAGTTTTCACATAGCTCTCAATATAATCATGCCCAAAATCTATAGCAGGTTCAATACCTTTGTCGATTTCCCAGTCTTCAATATTCTTCTGGATCCTTTCGATGAGATCCCACTTTTCTTTGACACTTCTTGTTTGGAACACCCAGCTAGAGGAGGCATCCAACATCTCCTTATCCTGACGAGAAAGCCTGTTATACAAATTTGTAAGTATAATATTTTTGTGGAGATCATGGATATGCCATTTGAACATTAGGGATTTATGTCTCCCCCAAGCTTGAGCGATGCTCTCTCCATCGCGAGACCAAAAGTAGTAGATGTAGTTCCTGTCTCGATGAATTTCATGAAGAGGGTAAAACTTTGTATAAAAGAGAGACATAAGCTCTTCCCAATTAAGTAGATGTGAGTTATCGAGGAGCTTATACCAATCTGAAACTTTACCTATAAGTGATACGGAGAATAATTTCTTCATGATGAATTCTAGCGAAACACCTGCAAGCTTAAATAATGAACATAGTTGTGCTAAATATAGCAAGTGTTCACCTGGATGTCTATCTCCTGCATAACGATTAGATAAGACATAATTGATAATACCAGATGGTATTTCGTAAGGCACAATTTCAGTAGGGAAGGAGTGACCACCACAGTTGTGGGGCATTTCCCTATAAACAACGATCCAAGAGTAGAGGTGTCCATAAGGACAAAAGCAGCAACGGCAAAACAAAATCAGAAATATAAAAACTTGCTTACCAGCTTCACTTACTAATAGCGCTACGCTCCCCGGCAACGGCGCCAGAAAACAATACTTGATGACCCACAACTGTAGGGGATCGTTTGTAGCGTTTTCGATAAATAAGAGTGTCGAACCCAACGAGGAGAACAATGTATTGGTAAGTGACTTTGGTAAGGAAATACTTGCAGGAAATGAAAGATAACTTATTATGGGGTTCTCGATATAAGAAACAAGAGGTAAAAACAAGCGAAGTAAATAGCATTGAGGGGTAACAAGTGGACCAATCCTTTGTGGTAAAGGAGAGGCCTAGCAACTGAACTTATAAGGGCTAAAGCGTTCTTGAGGACGCACGGGAATAGTCATGTGCTTTCGCCATATTCTGCATCGGTACTATGTGCTGTGTTGATAAGTGTTGAGTGGGTGGATCTATGCTAGTGCACCCTCTAGATTAAGATAAGTGCACTCTTATGATTAAACACCTTGCAAGCATCCCCAAATACAAGATAGTAATTAAGGCAAAATCGTAACCATAGCAATACGATCGATGATCCATTGTTCCCTTGTGCAAAAGCGTGCAAACTGGGGTTCAGGTTTCTGTCACTCCGGCAACCCACCGTAAGCAATATTTGTACACAATGCATTCCCCTAGGTCCATAATAAGGCAAAGTGTCGAGTGTTCCACTCACACAACACCACTAAGAAAATAACAACACAACTTAAATATCAAACAACACATATTACTTTAACATCATATGACTACTAACAACTAGACTTTTCCCATGTCCTAAAGAACTAAAAAGTAACTACTCACAAGACATAAAGGAGATCATGATCAGTGGGCATAAATAGATGATAAAAAATCTGGACACAATGATAATTCTCCAACAAAACTCAATAGCATTCATCACACGGTATTAACCAACACCGGTAGAGTAGAGAGGATAGATAGTACAAATTACAACACAAGTTGAAGTTGTGAGGTGAGATTGGATGAAGATGAAGATGGTGCTGGTGTTGGGGATGATGTTGATGCTGATCTCGATGATGCCTGTGACGATGGTGATGACGATGGCGACGTTCTCCCCTTCCGGGAGGTGTTCTCCCCGGCGGAATCTGCCCGCCGGAGATGTCTTTTCTCCTCTGTAGGTTTCCGCCACGGAGCGGCGGAGGAACTCCGAAAACTCCCACCCCCCCTTAGGGTTTTTGGATGATGTGCGATATATAGGCCAAAGGGGTGATCCGGGAGTGGCCCTAGGGGTCCATGCGCCCTCTCGGCGCGGCCAGGCTGGGGGCTGCGCCAGGTGGGCGCCTGGGCACCCTGTGGCCCCCTGATACGTCCAAAACGTATCTATAATTTCTGCTTGCTCCATGCCTCTTTTGTGTGATATTGCTATGATATTGATGAACTTCCATACACTTTTGATCATATTTGGACTAACCTATTAACTCAGTGCACCCCAGCACCAGTTCCTGTGTTCCGCTGTTTTTCTATTTCAGGTCTCCCCCTTATTAAAAGTACCAGAAAAATTCCAGGAAAAATCAGTGTACCGGAAGCTTCGCAAATAGCCCGAGAGGGGCCAGAGGGGATCCAGGGGGGCCCAGGCGGCCAGAGGGCGTGGCCCCACCCCTGGCCGCGCCAGGGGGGGCACCTGGAGCCCCTGGCCCACCTCTGGCTGCCTCCTTTTGCCTATTTTTCCCCGTGACGAGAAACCCTCGGGGACGGAACCCTTTTTCGTGATCTCTCCTCTATTCCACCGCCGCCGCGCTTCCAAGATCGGGAGCACCAGAAGACCTCTTCCCAACACCCTGTCGGAGGGAGGAACCACCTCCGAGAGCTTCTCCACCACCATGGACGCTTCCCGGATGAACCGTGAGTAGTCCACCTTGGACCATGGGTCTATGATCAGTAGCTATGTGATGTTCTCCTCCCCTCTTTGTTCTTGATGGATTAGACCTCGTGAGCTTCCCTGCTTGATCGAGGCACATATGTAATCTTTCTGCTGTTGCTATGCTGAGTTTGCTGGGATCCGATGGATTATGAGATTATGTTCAGATTGTGATTGAGTTATATATTTGATTCTCTTCTTTTATATTTATGTTCTTGAGTAATTCTTGCATGTTCTCCGTTGCTGTTTATTGCTTTGGCCAAGTAGTAGGTAGTGACTCCAAGAGGGAGCGTTATGCATGATTGTGGGTTCATGCCCCCGATGAATAGCTTGAGTGACAGAAACATGAGTCTAGGGGTTGTGTTGTTGCCACAAGGGGGAAAACAACGGTGCTTGTACTTGCGGGTGCAAGTATTGTTTACTTTACGCAAAGTTCTTTAATGCAGTTGCCTGTACCTTTGAGTTTACACTTTGGGTGGGATTCACAACTTAAAACCAGCGAGATGTTCTGGATAGATATCTCAAGGTGGATAATTAGTGGGTAGATCCAGATGGATTTCGGTCTACTTGTCTTAGCATACCGCCCGTGCTTTTGAGCCTCTTCCTTTCTGCATACCATAATTAGCATTGGTTTGCGCACATAATCCTGTCAATTGCCCAGCTGTAATTTGTTTACCTCACATAGCTGTTTACCATACTGTTTAGACCTTCAATTTACTTTCAGTATTTAATTTTCCGTTGCTATCACTATCATTATTATCCCATGCGTTTTATCCTTTGTAAACAACAAGGCCGGAGGGATTGACAACCTTTCTATAGTCGTTGGGAGCAAAGCTATCTGTTACGTGTGCAGGTCCAGGCAAAGCAAGTGATTATCATAAAATGGCGCCTCACTTGCCGAACCACCTACTTGTCGACCTTGGAGTCCTACTGGAGACAATCTAAACCTTAGCATCTTCGCTAAGGGAAATTTTCAACTACGCTACATCTCACCTTCCACTTGGGGTAACCAACGAGGGGCGAGAAGTTATCTCGTGTATCAAGAAAATTTCTGGCACTGTTGCCGGGGACTCCACTCTTCAAGATAGGGGAGTTGCACACTATCTTTTATCTTTGCTTTTTAGTCTTGTTAGTTTACCTTTCAGTTTTTCCATCAGTGTCCTTTATCAAAAATCCAAAAAAAATAGTATGTCTAATCCCTTACTTGCCAATCAATGTCTGACTTCTTTGAAACCAAATCTTATTGGCATGGAGGATTCAACAAGGATCAACAAAAGTGGTACAAGGAACACCGCTTGTCTCAAAAGGGGATACACTTATGAAAACAAATACACTAGTTGTATGAGTATGCTAGAAACTTGTGCTCAATATATAATTAATCTTTCTGCAGGGATGAATCTTGTTGCTTTATGAGGCAAAAACACCTTGCTTTCCAATGTGAGTACAATGATGATGAAACCTTAGCTTCTTATGCTAAGAGAAATTATGATTTTGATGATGCAGAGCAAATAGGAGAATTTGTTGCTGATAAGGGTGCCTATGAAATTACTTCTCTTATTAAAAATATAGATGATGCCCCTTATAAATCTGAGAGTCTTGCTATACTTAACTATTGTTTGGAAAATTACGATGCAAATTATTATATTATTGATCATCTTAAGAGAATCTCTCCCCAAAGGAAGAGACTAATGTTTTGCAGGACTCTATGGAAGAAGAAATTGCTGAAACTGAAAGCTCCTTGGATTAAAAAGAGAAGGAGAGTGACGAACAAAAGGAGGAAGAATGGAGCCATCCATGTCTACCTTCCAATGAGAGTAACTCTTTGACTCCTACCTTATATGAATGTTATGATCCCATGGATTCTTTTGAAATATCCCTTTTTGATGAAGTTCATGCCTTCTATGCTTATGGCCGTGATGCCACTATGGATGACGCTTACGAAGATGAACTTTCTATAGTTCCTTATGTTAAGCATGAAATTGTTGCTATTGCACCCACACTTGATTGCCATATTATCCTTTTGAAACCTCCAACTCCGGAGAATTTTTCCCTTATCAAGGCTCAATGTGATGGGTTGCATTTATCTTATAATCCTAAAGACCGTGTTGAAAACTGTACACATGTGCTTGTAGGTCATGAACAACATCATTTATGTGATAGTTATATTCTTGATGTTGTTCATGATACTACTGAAAATTATTTCGAGAGAGGGAAGTTTGGTTGTAGAAACTTTCATATTACTAAAACACCTCTCTTCATGTTGAAAGTTTTGAAGTTGTTCTTTTTCAACCTTCCTATGCATGTCACTTTGTGCTTCTTTGATTTATTTTCTTACAAGATGCCTATGCATAGGAAGTGGGTTAGGATTAAATGTGTTTCATATTTTCTTCTTGATGCTCTCTTTTGCTTCAAAATTCTTATTCTTCTGAGAGCATCCTCTATAATCATTAAGCCTAGCTAATGGCTTTAAAGAAGCGCTTTCGGGAGGCAGCCCGCAACGAATTTAGGATTTCCTTTTTGTCTTTCTTCTGTTTTTAGTGGTCTTGATGATTGTTACTACTGTAGCAACATCATTTTATCTTTACTTTTCAAGCTTTGTGCCTTTTATAGCCTCATACGATAAGGGAAGTTAAAGTTGTGACATGCTGTCCAGAAAACAGATTCTGTCCTTGTGACTACTAAAATCCCAGTTCATCTTTTTGAGCTAAATTTTTTACACAACATGCTCTATACAACTACGAAACTTTCGTATGTTCTGAGTTTTTTTATTTGAGTTGCAGAAGTATCCCTAAAAAGTTCTTTACTACTTGCTGGTCTGTTTTTCACATATTCTGTCATGTTTTGCCTTTTCTTCGTTTTGCAAACCTTAAGCTTGCTTTTTATTTGCAAAAACCTTTTGGCACTCTTGAGAAACAGTAGCCCTTCAAGATTATCTTTATTTCCAGTAGAGAAAAATTATTTTATTATCGGTACTAACCTCGCTAATCAGATTATGATAAGTTATGTATGAAGGGAGTTTTCAAGTATGTGAGGGAAGATGATGAAAGAAGATTAAGCAGTGTCAAGCGTTCAAGCTTGGGCATGCCCCCATGCATCCCCAAGAAATATTCAAGGAGACTCAAGCGTCTAAGCTTGGGGATGCCCCCGTGCATCCCCTTCTCCATCAACAATTATCAGTTCGTCTCTCGTTTCACTATATTTTTATCACTTCATGCGTTATGTGCTATTCTTGGAGCGTCTCGCTCTTAGGTTTTAGTTTTAGTTTTATTTTGCTTTGTTTGCTGTTAATAACAAGTTAGAACCCAGATTTATTTGTGTGGGAGAGAAACACGCTCCACTTCCAAAATTTAGAACACAACATAGGACTTTTCATGCTTATCTTTGTTGTGTCTGTTCTTTATCTTTTTCATAGTTGTTGTCATGTTTTGCTCTTAGCTTTCATGTTTATCTTTTCAAAGAGCTTTTGTTTAGTTTGTTGCTGGAACTCTCTTGATTTTTCAATTCTTATCTTGTTTAGAGAGTTTGCCTGTTGCACTGAGTTTTGTGTCTTGACTTGAAGTAGGAAATTGAGGTTGCTATTCTTTTTGTATTAGTAACTTGCAATATTTTGAGGTATTGACTTGAGTAATGTTTGGACTTTTCGTTTCAAGAGCTTTAGCCTATTAGTGATAGATGTCGTATTTTGGGCAATCCGTGTTTATTTTCAAAACCTACAAATTAGTTGAGAACTCTAGCTACTAGATAGATCACTACTCTTCTGAGGGGTCGAATATTAGAGTACACTCACGTACCATGAGTCGAGGATGCGCAAGGATAACCAAACCCCCATACCCTCCTCCTCGGGGTACTCGTCTCTTTGTGAACCTCCTTATTAGATTGAGAGTTACCGATAATAAGTGCATGAGTTCTTCGGACTAATGTGAGTATTCAAAAGTTGACACTTCCACTGACGACGGGGTGACCCCACGACTCCTATGGATGAGCCTACCCGGTGTACCAGAAGACAGAAGGCCCACAAAGATGCCGCCTGGGCCCAGCCTTGGCCCACTAGTGGCACCGACATAGGAGTCCGCGAGTCATAAGGAGGGTGCAAACTTGCCGTACGGAACAAGATCATGGTTAGGAAACCTCATCTGTAATTAGGACGGACTCCCGAGACCTAGCCTAGTATGTAAGGGCTAGGAGGGGAGACGTCGAGATCAAGCAGTACACAATCTGTAACCTAGCCTTGTGCGCACTAGCCTCGGCTTCCCTGTAATCTCCATCTCCAATCAATAATATCGAGCAGGAACGTATCCTCCTGTTAGCCGACGAGCTTATCGTCCAACCTATGCCTCTCATGACTAACCCAGGGTCCCTGACCATGGGATTTTTCGGGGTAGATCCCCGTCAATTGGCGCCGTCTGTGGGAACTACACAGGTTGGAATTACGATCTCGGCGGTTCCGTCTCCAGCAAGCCGTAACTCAAGGGCAAGAACCAGATGCAATCTACTCGAGGAACTCAAGATCACGGCGAACATCTCTGTCGCCCCAGCAAGATCGCCCAGCCTGAAGCCGTGTCAAGATCAATACTACGGCGGCAACTGAGCCCGCCGCCAGCGAAGGAGAACTCGACGACCCAAAAGAAAGGCGCAAGGGTTCCACACGGAGACCCCGATCGATGAACTACAACATGAAGAAGAGGACCTGCTGGCCACTCAACGTCCCACCGCCACCCGGGCGCCCGCCACACAACAAGACACTGACTCCGAGCTTGAGATCAGTGACCGCCAAGATCATCGCCAACAAGGAAGAAATCGACGACCCAGAAGGCAGGCGCGAGGATCCTACGAAGCGACTCCATCCGACGAGTCGAACTATACAGCCGCACGATCGTCGACCACTCAACGACCCGCCGCCGCGCGGACAGCCACCACCCGCCAGGGCAGCGACTCCGAGACTCGAACCGGCGAATACTACGACCCAGATCAAAGGCCAGATGAATTCGCCAATCTTATAAGGAACCAGAATATAAGTGCAGGGATCGAAGTCGACCCGCGAGCTCACGAGCACCCAGCGGACCACTCGCTATTCTTCCGAATCTCAAGGAGGAAACGGCACGCCGGATCTAGCAAGCTCACGGTCGGGGAACAGCTAGAAGGACCATGCACGATCCACGGCTTCGAAGACAGTTGGGGAAACATCAGATCAAGCCACACTCTGGGAGACTGCCGCCTATTCAATGAACTCGCCGACAACCTCAAGGAGGAAAACCAGCAAGAAGCCAAGCGCGCCCGACCAGCCGAGTAGTCGCCCACTCAAGGAAAGGTGTACACGATCCAAGAAGGCAAGGTATCGCAAGCCCAACAGGACGCCTACACCCTGCAGACTAGAGCAGCCGAGAATCTTAGCGCAGTCGAAGTCTACCAGCTACACGACGCAGAAACCAGCATCACGTTCTCCCGGAGCGACCACCCACCTGCAGTCCCAAGTCCGGGGCACGCGCCCCTGGTCGTCGACGCTCAAATTGTAGGGTACGACATGGACAGAATCTTCATGGACGGAGGCAGCAGCATGAATATAATCTTCGTCAGCACCCTGCGCAAGATGCTGATCCCTCGATCAGTATGGAAGAAATCAAGCACCGTGCTATACGGAGTAGTCCCAGGAGAAGCAGCTACCTCCCTTGGATTAATCGAGATCGAAGTCGTCTTCGGCAACAGACGCAATTTTGCAAGACGCACCCTCGAGTTTGAAGTACTCGATTGGCAATCACAGTATCACGCCATATTGGGACGTCCAGCGTTCGCACAATTCATGGCAATTCCCCACTACGCCTACCTCAAACTCAAGATGCCAGGATCCGCGGGCGTCATCACAGTCAATGGGAGCTTCATCAAGTCAGACAAATGTGACCGCGATTTCCACAAAGTCTCTGACACATTCGGAGCCGAGCAAGAACTCACAGAAACAGTCACAGTGACAGATAAAAGCACCTCCCCACTAGCAAGCAGAAGCAAGTCAAAAGAGCATGGACGGGACTCCAGGATCGACAGCGACGCGGTCAAACACCAAGTACACCCGACCGATTCAGGAGAAGCAGGCCGCCCCAAAATGCCCTTCGGCTTAAGCAACGCAGGAGCAATATACCAGCGAATGGCGCAATCACACATGAGAAACCGGATCGGTGGAAACATTCAGGCCTATATAGACGAGACCATCACCACAATCAGAGGACTCGGACCAGGAGCAGAAATGGAGGATGACAACACAGGTGAGCCAGCACAAGTGGCAGCTGCAGACCCAATAGTTAATGAAGAAGCCCACAACGCAGACGAGGAGCCAGAGCAACCCGCACCAGAGGACCAATCTTGGATAGAGCCACTCTACAGGTTCCTAATCGACGGCATCCTACCGCGGGACGTCGCAAAAGCCAAACACATTAGTCGGCGCTCCAAAACATTCACAGTAATCAACGGACAACTCTACAAGCGCGGCGTTTCCCAGGTCCTGCAAAAATTCATAGACGAGGAAGACGGCAGGACATTACTACTGGAGATCCACGAAGGCACCTGCGGGCACCATGCCTGCAGTTGAGCACTCGTGGCAAAAGCCTTTAGAACAGGACTTTATTGGCCAACAGCCATGAAGAACGCAGAGGACATCATGCGGTACAGCATGGCCTGTCACAAATTTGCCAGCAGACCACACATTCCAGCCTCAGAATTCAAGATCATACCACCCTCACGGCCGTTCGCCATCTGGAGACTCGACATGGTGGGCCCGCTCAAAAAATCTTCAAAGGGAGGAAGAACTCACCTGCTAGTAGCAGTCGACAAATTCACCACGTGGATCGAAGCAGCACCCATTACCAGCACTACAGCCCTCACGGCAGCAAATCTTATCAAATCAATCACCTTCAAGTTCGGAAAGCCGCACAACATCATCACGGACAACGGTACGAATCCCAAAGCGCAAAACTCCAGAACTTCTGCGAAAACTGGGCGTAAAAATCAACTATGCATCAGTCGCACACGCGCAATCCAACGGCCAGGTGGAAAAAGCAAACGGCCTAGTATGCGGAGGACTCAAAAAGCGGATCCTCGCACCACTCGAGCAGGCCGCGGGCAACTGGGTAGAAGAACTCCCCGCCGTACTATAGAGCCTACGCACCACCCCGAATACTGCAACCGAGTACACACCTTTCTTTATGGTGTACGGGTCGGAGGCGGTGCTACCACATGACCTCAAATTTGGGGCACCCCGGATCTCAGGGTACGAAGAAGAGGAAGCAGAAGAAGCGCTGCAAGATGACAAGGATACAGCAGACGAAGCAAGGGATACAACCCTAGCAAAATCAGAGGGATACCAGGACAAACTGCGCACTTACCAAAGCAGTCGCCTGCGCACCAGAACCTTCAATAAAGGTTACCTTGTCCTACAGCTCATACAAGAGAAAGTTCACAAACTCGCCCCCCAGTGGGAAGGACCGTTCATAATCACAGAAGTCATAGGAGGAGGCGCCTATAGACTGAAGAACCCGAAGACTGATGAGGACGTGGGAAATCCATGGAACGTAGCGAACCTACGCCTGTTCTACCCATAGTCTCCACCAGTCATGCTCATCTGGCAACTCATGTAAACCTTCGATGCAATAAAATGATGTTGCCCAAATCCTAACACAAGAAAGCACTCGGGGGCTCGAGCACAAAAACTCCCCCCGAGAGACGCTATCGTCGCAATCGCGATCTCCTACCAAAGCACTTGGGGGCCCGAGCACAAAAACTCCCCCTGAGAGACACTATCGTCGCAATCGCGATCTCTTACCAAACCACTCGGGGGCTCGAGCACAAAAACTCCCCCCGAGAGACGCTATCGTCGCAATCGCGATCTCTTACCAAAGCACTCGGGGGATCGAGCACAAAAACTCCCCCCGAGAGACGCTATCGTCGCAATCGCGATCTTTCTCAAAAGAACTCGGGGGCTCGGTTGCAAAATCTCCTCCCGAGAGACATCACCATAGCTCACGCAGCCCAAAGCTCAAAAGGGACCAAGCAAAAGCCCATCGACAAGCGTCACCTGTTCAACTGTGTCCGGAATAAAAGGGAAAGACACGGTTACAACTAGATGGAACACCCTGTACTCTGAAGAAACACGGACGGAGCGCAGGACGCGGACAAATATTTAAGTCTTCACCCAATCGCCAACGATCACCTAAAGACTCGAAGGCTACTCCCATCGGGAGCGCTGTCGCGCACCCGATAAAAGACAGGAAATAATGGAAGAATGACAAAGGAAACATATCTCAGCCTACGTTCGACTCTTCGACTCAAACGTAGCCTCGGGGGCTACTCCCATCGGCAGCGCTGTCGCGCACCCGATAGAACCCACAAAGCGAAGTTCTAATGGACTCGAAGACAGCTTTCAATCGCAAAGGACTCGAAGACAACTCTCGTTTGCAAAGGACTCGAAGCAGATTCCATTACAAAGCCTCAAGCACAGTTCACATTACAAGGACCCGAGGAACATTCTTAGTACAAAAGATTTGAAAGTACATTGGATAGAAGTCAGCTCTGATTTCTCGAAGGCAATCCTCTTTACATGGAGAACTAATCTAGTTACAAAAGGCACAAGCAGCCAATAAAGCCTACAACATCAATCACCCATGGAATTATGACTTCTACATGAGTGTCCATGCTGGGAGGATTGGCACCAAGACAGCGAGCATCATGACAGACAAAGGAGGAGTCGAAGTAGCAAGCTCATGATGTCAATGACATAACAAAAGGTGAAGCTCGACTTATTTGCGGAGCAGTTGAAGATGATACTCCACCAGCTTCTTCTCCTGCTCCACCAGCTTCTTCTCCAGCTCCACCCGAGCTGCCGGCGAAGATGACGCTGCCGCCTCCAGTTCTACAAGGTCGCCTGACGCGCCCGCTTGACTGGCGGTTTGACGTCGAGATCCTCTTCAGAACTGGAGGGGGAAGCAGTTGAAGACGGCTCCGCATCAGCACCCGAAGAGTCACCGGAGGAGGAAGCAGTTGGAGACGAAGGCGAAGGACTCCTCGACCTGTCAGAACCATCACTGCCTGTCTCCGGCCAGTACGGATCCATGCGGTTGCCGCTCGGGTCAAAAGAGCGGATGACAAGAGTGTCTTCACCATAAAAACGGCAACAAAGAGTGTCACCATCACGCAAGTTCAACCGACGAGCAAAGGATTTCAAGCCAAAGCCAAGAAAAATCAAGCGGGAACTATCGATATCCAAATTAACATAAGAAGGAGATCGAGCGCACCCCTGAAGACGAAGCAGCAAGATATCAAGGCCACGCACAGAAACAATGGCACAAAATGCAGAAGGAAGAAGAATACGAGCAGCGCCCCGGCCACGGACGTGCAGGAGAAAGTCATAACACCAAACACCCTCCTCCGAGGAAGAGGAGGAAGGCACCAACGCTGCACCATGATGACCACCGCGAGAAGAGCGCGGAGTACGACCACCACGGCCGCGGCGAGCACGACCACGGCCAGTCATACCAGCTCCACGCTTGGGCGCCATGAGAAGAGGAAGAGAAAGAGAAGAAAGATGAGCAGAGGACGAATACCGCTGCTAGAAGAAAAAGGGGCCTATTTATAGAACAAACCCCACATAGAAACCCAGACGACGGGAGCCATTAAATCAAAGACCAAGCACGTTGGGCGATTCAAATTCCGAGGCAAAGATGCCTTCACACGGGCGGCACGGTGCGCTGGACGCGTCAAATCTCGCGCGGTTTCAATGCGCGCATCGATAACTCAACAGGCGGCTGCAGCACGCCACCAAAAGCCATCATTATGACTGGTCATGCAGACATGACGGTTAGCAGCCAGAGAATCTTTTGACGGTCCTCCAGCAAGGAGATAGTTAGCTTCACCAAACAAAAGGTAAATTAAAGAGGCAGTCAGCAGAAGAGGCAGTTTTCAAGCACCATTTTTTCCATAAGTTTAAATACATTTTTTCAAATATATCTAACTCCCATCGGAAGCGTATCCATCCATGAGAGTTTTCGGGTGCTCCCTCACCCAGAAGTAAAAGCGTGCTCGAGTGGTTACTCACACCCATGAGAGTTTCGGGTGCTCCCTCACCACGACGCAAAGATGAACAGACCTGCACTCGCCAGATCGAGCGGTCCTGGAGGATCGGGTGCTCCCTCACCCTGAGAGCAAAAGCAATATTCGAGTGATTACTCGCAAAACTCTATATACTCAAGCACTCAACGACCTCCCGAGCAAATATCCCTCTACACCCGAGCACTTGGAGAAGCTCCATGAGTGACTGCTAAAACCGCCCACTTGATTGTTTATTCCAAGTGGGTGCATTATCTACTAGGCTCCGCGCCTCAATAAAAATACATATTCCTGGAACACGATACACTGTGCCCAGATGCCATGCAAGCTTAGCGTGTAGGTAAGACCCCGCTGCGAAGATCGGTCGGGCTGGGACTTGCCGAAGAGCGATTTCACTCCCAACCTTTTCCATGAGCATGCATGATAGAAAAAGCCGGGCGGACGCGCCTAGGCTACAAACTTTACTGGCGGCAATTGATCACTGTAAGACCTGCAGCGGCATGACTTTTGCTAGACACCAGTGTTCCAAGCTCATGTCGAGGGACATGGGTTTGATTGGGCTACTGCGGTTTTTTCCACTAGTGCAATTCACCAAGGCTCGACCAGTCGACACCTTGGGCCCTTTCAGCTTAGCATCCCTCGAAACAGGTTTTGTCATGGCCCCAGACTGCCAGCGACCCGCGGTTAAACCGTGCATACATCAAAACGACGCTAGAGTGGATTCGAGTCCTTGCGCGCCTCTTCGAGTCCCCCAGGCACTCGGGGGCTACTGACGAGGGGGTGAACCCACAACTCCTATGGATGAGCCTACCTGGTGTACCAGAAGACAGAAGTCCCACAAAGATGCCGCCTGGGCCCAGCCTTGGCCCACTAGTGGCACCGACGTAGGAGTCCTTGAGTCATAAGGAAGGTGCAAACTTGGCGTACAGAACAAGATCATGGTTAGGAAACCTCATCTGTAATCAGGACGGACTCCCCGAGACCTAGCCTAGTATATAAGGGCTAGGAGGGGAGACGTCGAGATCAAGCAGTACACAATCTGTAACCTAGCCTTGTGCGCACTAGCCTCGGCTTCCCTGTAATCTCCATCTCCAATCAATAATATCGAGCAGGAACGTATCCTCCTATTAGTCGAGGAGATTATCGTCCAACCTGTGCCTCTCATGACTAACCCAGGGTCCCTGACCATGGGATTTGCCGGGGTACATCCCCGTCATCCACCTTTCCATATTTTTCTAGCCTTTCCTGTGCCGTGCATTGCTTTCTTCTCACTCCGAGAGTTAGTGTCCACCTTCGCCGGTACATCCAAACCCTTGGCACGATACGCTCTGTCATCATAAGCCTCCTTATATCCTTCCTCAAAACATCCACCATACCTACCTATCAAGGCATTTCCATAGCCTTTCCGAGATATATTTTCATGCAAAATCCATCTTCTCATGACTTGATCTTCATGTCATACATGCTACTTGCTTGATCGATGAGCCGCATGCTAGTTGGGCATTGCCCTAATCATAGCTACATGACGCGCTAGTATCATTGCATATCCTGCTACCCTGGCAGAGGCATACATTTGCATACATCATGATAGTTACATTTTCTTTATGATTTGAGTACTTTGTAAAGTGTGAAAGATATTCTATACTTTTTGTAAAATATAGAGTGTTTCCCTTAAAGTGAGGAAAAGATCCCAAAGTGGACAAATTAAAAGATCCCAAAGAGGACAAATGAGAGAAATAGAAAGAGCCATTAAGGCCACCAAAAAATACAAAAAAAATAGAAAAAAGAGAGAAGGGGGCACACTACTATTCCTTTTGAGAGATCCACACTCGTACCCCCTCTTATATCTTGTACTCCATAGAGATTATCATTCATGGATATAGCTATGTGGGGACCTTCACACTATAGAACTTGGCTTGTATATTCCAATGATGAGCCTCCTCAAAAGAGCTCTAGGTCTTCTTGAGCGAGCAAGTTGGATGCACCCCCACTAGTTCCACTTGAGAGCTTACCTTAGCTCATATGTGCATCCATTTCATGGCAATCCCTACTCCTCACATCATATCTATCATTTGGTTTTCTCTCGCCTATGATTGTCCTCATTGATGTGAGCCTTTCACACCTTTTTGTCTTCCTCCTCCACCTTATTCTCTCTTTTCCTTCCTAAGTGTCAACTTTCTTGCTTACGCTCATCCATTGCATGAGTGCTCACCATGTCGAAAAGGAGTGGATCATTTTGACTTGTACCTGGCTAGTGTTCTGGGGATGAGTCAAAGATAAGATTCCAAAGAAGACCAAGTGTGAAACTTTAGTAGATTGAGTTCTCAACATAAAAATACTTTTTCTCGTATATCCCTATCCCCTTTCTTGCACGCAAACACCATTTGGAGACATTCGAGTCACGGACAGCGAGAGCTCTTGCACCTTTATGTTCTTATGTTCTTATGTTGCTTGTTTCAATGCCAAATATAGACTCTTGCTTGTTATGACTTGAATTTAATTGCATGCTTTGATTGCTTTACTTACAAAGTTCTTATATGGTTGTTAGCATATGACCACAAAAATTATGCTTGTTATCATTTACATACTCGAGGACGAGCAGGAATTAAGCTTGGGGATGTTGATACGTCCAAAACGTATCTATATTCTGCTTGCACCATGCCTCTTTTGTGTGATATTTGCTATGATATTGATGAACTTCCATACACTTTTCATCATATTTGGACTAACCTATTAACTCAGTGCACCCCAGTGCCAGTTCCTATTTTCTGCTGTTTTTCTATTTCAGGTTTCCCCCTTATTAAAAGTACCAGAAAAATTCCGGGAAAAATATAGGAAAAATCAGCGTACCGGAAGCTTCGCGAACAGCCTAAGAGGGGCCAGAGGGGAGCCAGGGGGGCCCAGGCGGCCAGAGGGCGCGGGCGCCTTGAGCCCCTGGCCCACCTCTGGCTGACCCCTTTCGCCTATTTATTCCCCGTGACGAGAAACCCTCGGGGACGGAACCCTTTTTCGCGATCTCTCCTCTGTTCCTCCGCCGCCGCGCGTCCAAGATCGGGAGCACCAGAAGACCTCTTCCCGGCACCCTGCCGGAGGGAGGAACCACCTCCGGGAGCTTCTCCACCACCATGGACGCTTCCCGGATGAACCGTGAGTAGTCCACCTTGGACCATGGGTCTATGATCAGTAGCTATGTGATGTTCTCCTCCCCTCTTTGTTCTTCATGGATTAGACCTCGTGAGCTGCCCTACATGATCGAGGCACATATGTAATCTTTCTGCTGTTGCTATGCTGAGTTTGCTGGGATCCGATGGATTATGAGATTATGTACAGATTGTGATTGAGTTATATATTTGATTCTCTTCTTTTATATTTATGTTCTTGAGTAATTCTTGCATATTCTCCATTGCTGTTTATTGCTTTGGTCAAGTAGTAGGTAGTGACTCCAAGAGGGAGTGTTATGCATGATTGTGGGTTCATGCCCCCCGATGACTAGCTTGAGTGACAGAAACATGAGTCTAGGGGATGTGTTGTTGCCACAAGGGGGAAAACAACGGTGCTTGTACTTGCGGGTGCAAGGATTGTTTACTTTACGCAAAGTTCTTTAATGCAGTTGTTAGTTGCTTTTAGTTTACCCTTTGGGTGGGATTTGCAACTTAAAACCAGCGAGATGTTCTGGATAGATATCTCAAGGTGGATGATTAGTGGGTAGATGCAGATGGATTTCGGTCTACTTGTCTTAGCGTACCGCCCGTGCTTTTGAGCCTCTTCCTTTCTGCATAGCATAATTAGCATTGGTTTGCGCACATAATCGTGTCAATTGCCCAGCTGTAATTTGTTTACCTCACATAGCTGTTTTATCGTCTTTTGGGAGAGAGACATCACTAGTGAACATCATAGGACCCCGGTCCATATTTACCATACTGTTTGCACCTTCAATTTACTTTCAGTATTTAATTTTCCGTTGCTATCACTATCATTATTATCCCATGCGTTTTATCCTTTGTAAACAACAAGGCCGGAGGCATTGACAACCTCTTTGTACTCGTTGCGAGCAAAGCTATCTGTTGCGTGTGCAGGTCCAGGCAAAGCAAGTGATTATCATAAAACGGCGCCTCACTTGCTGAACCACCTACTTGTCGACCTTGGAGTCCTACTGGAGACAATCTAAACCTTAGCATCTTCGCTAAGGGAAATTTTCCACTACGCTACATCTCACATTCCACTTGGGGTAACCAACGAGGGGCGAGAAGTTATCTCGTGTATCACCTCCCTCTGGTCTGGCCCCTCTTCGGCGTGTCTTCGTCATTCTTCTGAAAAATACCCTCCGTCGATTTTCAGGTAATTTGTAGGTATTCTTTTTCAGCAACTCAGCGTCCACTTTTTACCGCTGAATCTTGCGTCTGCTGCTTTGGCATCGGAAGGTTGCAAACTGTGTAAATTAAGCCAAAACAACATAAGAACAACAGCATAACATGAAATATATCAATGAATAAGAAAGAATTACTATATAAAATAGTGATGCATTTTGGACGTATCACTTCTTAATGAGCTAAACAAGAGACACAAAACAGAAGATTTTGAACATTGAGGGATAACACATAAATTCTATACTTATAGGAGTGGTAGTAGAATACCACGAATAGGAAGGTATGTTGGACTCATATGGAAGGTATTGGTTTCAGGGTATGGATGCACAAGCAGAAATCTTCTAGGCAAAGAATTTGGCTAGCAAAGGCTTTGAGAGAACAGGCAATTGATGCTAATTTAGATGCAAAACATATAAAGCATAAACATGAAGGTAAGCATAACACATCAAGTTGTCTTCTTTGTCAACATAACACTTCAAGCATAATAACATAAAGGTTTTGGCTATGTCGCTACTTGGAAAAACATGCATGTTGTCAAGATCAAAATTAAGTTTGCCAAAATTAAATAATGTTTTCAAAGCCATACCTGATATAAGGTCAATACTCCCCATAAGAATCATCATATAAGGTTGATTGCATAAAGGGAATACCGAGTGCAGCGAAGAAACCAATAGACTTCTCATTAATATTCCATCATAGACGACTCCACACTCACGGATACAAACTCTCCACAGAAGGAGTGATATACCTCAATGCAAACAACTATTTCATATAATAACTTCCCTAGACATGATACGACTCTACTTGACTCTAAAAGACTAAGATAAAGATAAAGATACCGGGCACTCCCCCAAGCTTGGAACAAGCTAAGGAGGTGCCATTACCCAAGGATATTTACTCATCATTCTTGTTGTTGTTGTTGTTGTTGATGTAGTCATGAACGAAGCACTTCCATGGTAGAGGTTCCCCGGTCCCATGAGAGGCTTCAGTCTCCAAGATCCTGCTTCCAGCACCTAAACCCATGCGCATAAACTTTAGTTCATACTCACAGTTCTGGTTGTGCAGATAATAGATCTTCCCTTGGTGATCATCAATTCCTTCTTCCGCAGCGGTGATGCTTGACCATATCCCCCTCATCTCCTTATTTTAGAACGTCTTCAGCTCATTGATGAGGTTGAAGTTGGCTTCAACATCCCGCTCAACCATCTTCTTGTACTTGAAGACTTCTTGCTCCATCTCTTCTAGCCTAGCCTCGATTCTCCCCTCCTTGGCAGGTTTCTTTAGATCTTCTTGGTGAAGGACACCATCCTCCAACTAGACGGTTCGAGGATGGTTCTTCACCTGAGTGAGGTAAGGGTTGATGACGTTGATGATGAACTTGTCCTTGGAGGAACTTGGGTAAGCCATGGAACCTAGGTCTAGCTAAAATATTTCCTGGCAGAAATAGCTCGAGAAGAAAACACGCGAAATCGAGAGATACCGTGTCGGGGCTATCCGGGCAAATATATAGCACAAATTTCTGCAACAATAGGAAGGTAACGAGCCAAAGTGGAGTCGGAGATGGGCTCCGAGGTGCCCAGGCGGCCACCCGGCACGGCCAGGAAGTAGGTCGCGCCAAGGGGGCGTCTGGGTCCCCTGGAGCTCCTCTCTGGCTCCAATTAGGCTCTGAATTTTCTATATTTTGCAAAAACTCGTAATTTGGAACTTTTATGGCGGTTCTTGATGTTTCCTTACCGTAATACATACCTTTTCTTATTCTGCTTCTACTGGTGCCTGAAGCAGGGCTCCAACATATTCTTCATGAGTTGTTGTGTGTATTATATTTACATCAACGTTGACGGGGTCTCCCGCCATGTAATGCTTGAGTCTTTGCCCATTCACAACTTGGGGTTTGGTGCCATCAAAATTATTAATCTTGATTGCACCTAACCGATAAACTTCTTCGATATGAAATGGCCCTTCCCATCTGGAAAGTAATTCACCTGGACAAAACCTGAAACGAGATCTAAACAACAAAACTTTATCAACAACATTAAATTCACGTTTCAGAATCCTTCTATCATGCAATTCTTTACCTTTTCTTTAAAAAAATTAGCACTTTCGTAAGCTTCACTTATCCACTCATCTAGAGAATTCAAGTTCATGAGGCGCTTTTCACCAGCTAACCTTGGGTCAGCATTAAGCTCTCTAACAGCCCAGAAAGCTTTGTGTTCTAATTCTAATGGCAAATGGCAAGCCTTGCCATAGACCATCTTATACGGGGACATGCCCATGGGGTTTTTGTAAGCAGTTCTATACGCCCACAAAGCATCTCCTAGCTTCTTTGACCAGTCCTTCCTAGAACTATTAACTGTTAATGCCCCACAAACGTAAGGGATCGAGGTAGTCTTCGCGGGTAGGTTAACCCAATTTATTGATTCGACACAAGGGGAGCCAAAGATTATTTATAAGCTTTGACAGTTGAGTTGTCAAGTCAACCGCACCTGAAATATACTTGCTTGCAAGAATAGATAAGTTTAACGGTAATATGATAGTGATGATGGAAACAGCAATAGTAACAATGAAAGTAACAACTAATGACCAGCAGGATTAAAAACACTGTACGCTAGGGAGATGGATGGTTGGGCGCTGCATGGATGAGAGTAAACATATAATAGATTCTAACACGGGGCAAGGCACATAGAAAAGCAATGATCATCTAGGCAAATATCAAACAATAGGCATGTACCCCGTAGGTAGTTGTGCATGCTTCCAATAAGAACTTGCACAACATCTTTTGTCCTACCATCCCTCTAAGAACGGGGCCAAAAGGAACTTATGGAGATTAAGGTGCTCCTGTCAAAGAGCACCGGAACAAAGCAATAAACTCAATGGATACATGGAATCCACAAATTATGGACCATCCCCTTTGGTGTCCCAAGCTTTCACCTTTGGGATCGCCGGTTCCGGGCCATAATAGGTGCATACAACTCATAGATAGGATCTAGAACACAAAGATAATCATGAAAACACATAGGGTTCAGATCTGAAAACATGGCACTCGGGCCCAAAGTGACAAGCATTAAGAGCAACAAGTTGTAGCAAAGAAGATAAACACCAATCTAGATGATAGGCAACATGCCCCCAACAATCTGACGAACTATTACATGATTAAACTCATCCAATCCCTACCATCCCCTTTGCCTACAGCACGGAATTACTCACACATGTGAAGAGAAGTCATGGAGGATGGATGGAGTGGCGATGGTGATGACGATGGCGACGATCTCCCCTCTCCGGAGGCCAAATCGGCCTCCAGATTAGCCCCCCCGAAGAAGAACAGAGGGTGGCGGCGACTCTGCAACGGAAACTGGGAAAACGACTCTTGTTCTAGGGTTTTCTCGTCACGGGGATAAATAGGAGTATCGGTAGGGCACCAGAGGAGGGGGGGAGCATCCCAGGCGGCCTGAGGGCGCGGCCCCACCCCTGGCCGCGCCAGGGGGGCGCCTGGGGCCCCCAGGGCTCCCCTCTGGTCCCACTTCTGGCTCCTGGCTCCTTCGGGTGCGTGGATTTTCTGGTATTTGTCTGGGAATTTTCTGGAACGTCTAAAAATCCATTTTCCTGCGCAAAAATAAACCATACAGGCAGCTCTGCTGAAAACAGCGTTAGTCCGGGTTAGTTTTGTCCAAATCATGCGAGAATGAGGGCAAAACAATAGCAAAAGTGTTTGGAAAAGTAGATACGTTTGAGACGTATCAACTCCCCCAAGCTTATCATATTTCTTGTCCTCAAGCAATTCAGTTCAACGAACTGGACGTGACAAAGAAAACTTTGACAAACTCTTTTTCTTCATAAGATGTATATAAGCATGTACTACGAAAAGAGTTTAGCAAGTATTGAAACAATGCTATAAGGACAATGCACGAAGCAATTCTCTTTCATGTGATCAGTCACAAACAACTAAAAGTAAATAATAAGCTACTGAAAATCAAGACAGGATCACAACGCACAAAGCTTGAACATACTTGAGTGGCATTTCGCTAGCCTCCATGAGTGAAGCAAAACATAAATGCAGAAATTCCTCCGTAGTTTTAAAGGTGACTAGAACTTAGTAATTCAAACTAGCAATAACACAAGCATGCAGAAGACAATGTAATACTTTGGGACAATGCATGTTACACTAAGAATGACAATTATGCTCTCAATAGTTGGTGCTTTGAAGAAAGAAGGGGAGACTCTCGAACCATGGCTTTTGATGGCAAGGTTGCAAACCCATGAAAGGAAGCAAAGACTAAACATTTTCCAGAGCTCTTGGTTTTGAAAACAGAGATAAAACATTTTTGAGAAGTGCAACTTTCCAGTCAACGGTGAACGGTACAGGTCTCTCCATAACTCCCATTCCAACCATACATAATGCCTTTTTCTTACACATAATCCCTTCTCCATAAATCTTTGATGGTCTACGGAACCTTTTATTTTGCCTCAAGTATGGGGGAGGTGTAACTCTCATATTTTTTTCTTTTTCTATTTTGACTAGTTAAAACTTCCGTCAAAATATTTTTGGCATGAAAGATACTGATTTCCCCTCACGGTACCATGAGCTTGTACGGTTACAAAAGGGAAACTTTTGAATAAATTTCGAGATGGCACAAGAAAGTCTAAGTTAGGAGTGGCCGGTAAATTCCACATATAGGTAGGTATGGTGGACTCAAATGGAACAACTGGGTTTGAAAAGGAGTTTGGAAGCACAAGAAGAAATACGCTTGGTGCGAGAGAAGGCTAGCAGAAGACTGGGAAGCGACCAACTAGAGAGCAATAACTGTCATAATCATGCAGAGCGACAAAGCAACATTGAATCGGGCATGAAAGTGATATAACTATTCTGAAACAAAAAGATCATCAAGGCATAATAGACTTTGTAGTCGTAAGCATGTGTGAACATGTGCCAAGTCAATCCAAAAATTCTCCGAAGGGAAATACCACTTCAGTATGGCAAACCATGAACAATGCAATGCATGTAAATCATTTCAACAACACATTATGTACTCTAGCTATTTGAGACTAGCCACAAGGAAAGCAAGAACACTGGGAAAGCATTGTAAACATAGAAGTATGTCTCTACCGGCTGGTCTCTAGATCATAAGTACAGGCACATGTACAAAAGTAGAAACAAGAAGGGTTCATACCGGTTTTCCTTGTTGCTTCCCTTCCGTCGATCTTCTTCATTACTGCCTGGTCACTTGCACGATCGAACGTAGGAAATATAATCAAATGCCATCACGGACTCGAGCTGATCTCTGAAAACAAAGCAAACTAAAGAGAGAAAGGAAATCTTTTTGGGTTTTTTCAAAGGTTAAAAGAAATAAAAAGAAAAGAGAAAATCTTTTTGGCTGTTTTTGCAAAGAAAGAAAGAAAGAAAAATTGGCAAAAGCTTCGAAAAGATCAAAGCGAATAAAATGGATAATACAATGGAAAAGTGAGAAGGGCACGTACTCCCCCAAGCTTAGGCTTTTGGCCTAAGTTGGTAGTAGCTAATGTCCCCAGGAGCCTCCTGCTCCAGGGTAGTACGGGTGAGTCCAAGGATCGTATGAGGCTTCCGGTGCGTACACCGAAGTCCTCGGCTCCTCCCACGAAGAAGGATCCGCGCTCCAAGAAGAGGAAGACCCTTCACCAAACTGGGTGACGGTCTCTCCTCGGAAAGGTGGGAACTCACCATGCTCCTCCTCGTCGGGCACACCCCCCTCCATAGGGTTATGAAACTGACGCTGGACCACGAACTCATCGAACTGGATAACATCAAAGGACCATCCATTCCTGCGAGAAAAATCAAACAAAAGAGGTGCAGGTAGACGGATCTTGCGTTCCGTGGTGGCTCCGAAACGCAAGATATAATCAAGGTTACCAAACTCAGAAGTCATGGTAACAAACTTATGTCTTTTCATAGCAGCAAGATCAAAACTTAAATAAGTAAAAGGCTTATCATCGGGGTGTGGGTTCCATTAAGAGACTCTAGGATAAGTGTGGCGTAAACGCCACCAAATAAGTCTCCCTTGTTACCGTTCATAGCAAGGCATCGAGAAATTAAGGCACCCACATTATAATCAAACCTCCCTGAAAGGGCGGTTGCCAGGATAGCAATATCCGGCGCAGATATGTTGCTCGTGTTGTCACGAGCTAACACCCCTCTAGCAATAAAATACGCAAAATACCTGAGGTGTGGGAATAAGTTGTTGGAGATCTTTGACCGATGAATGTCCCTCGTATCCATGCTACAGAGAGAGTTGAAGACGGTTCTCAGCCCGGAGGGCTGAGAGCTCATCTTCGCCGTCAGTCCCACGTTCGGCACACCTATTATTTCACAAAACCTTTCCAAAGGCATGGTCAAAATATCATTGTAAATTTTAAACTCAACAGAACCAGCATCAAGGTTATATCCAAAACTGTTAATGAAACAGGAGGTGAGTTTTTGATACTGAGCAACACGGCAAGTTGCGAGCTATGTCAGTCCTGCATTAGCACAAAGATTATAGAATTCCTCCTTAATTCCTGCATCTTCAAGGAATACATCGCATGGGAAAGTCATTGCACGTGCTTGATTTGTGTCCTCCAACAACTCCAAGGGCACATGATCTTCGTTGTAGCTCACCCTAGCAGTCGAGGGTGAAGCTGCAGCTCTTGTAACTCGATCGGAGCGCTCCGGTTTCTTCTTCCCAAGCCACCCCTTTGCTCTTCCTAGAAAACTCATTTCTGAAATTTTTGACAAATTACAAAAACAAGGATTTAAACAAAGTGAGTTAAGTCAAACTACTCAACTCCCTTACCTAAGGCATAAACTTGCATCAAAACTTGGAAAATAAAATTCTACACATGAATGCAAGCTCATATAAACAACACCAAGAGCTACTAAATACTCACAAATGAAGCCACCAATCAAAAATCTAATTGGTGGAGTGAAGGAGTTACATACCAGGGAGTATTTGCTCAAAATTTTAGCTAGAATGGTGGGCTGTAGAGAGAGATCGAAAATCGCCTCCAAGAACAGCAAGAACGCAAGAACTGGAGCAGAACTCGTGTTTTTGGGAGAGAGAGGAAGGAGGAGGAAGAAGACATACCTGGTTGGCTGCCCTGTGGGCGCGGCCAGGGGGCAGGCCGCGCCAGCTGGCCTCCTGGGCCACTGGTGGCCCCCCCTGGTCAGCCCCAGGTGCCTCTGGGTCACTCCCGGCATGGAAATTTTTATTTTTATTTTTCTGGAATTTTTCTGAAAACTTCACTGTTGAAAATTTCTCGGAGTTCAAAAAGCTGCAAAACTTTCTGAAAACTTAAAGCGGTGATTAGTATTGTGAAGCTTCAAAAACATAAAAACTTGGTACATCAAAGAGAATGAAAGCTAAAGCAAATGAAAACATAACAAGCTTAACTTTTTACCTATATAAAACAAGCTCACTAGCAAGGTTGATCAAGTCTTACCAACAAACCGGCGACATATAGAACAAGAAGTCTCCCCTCTTATGAAGTGATCATTGCACCTTTACTTTGATGCACATTGTCCCCACCATAATGGTTTTGTATATGTGGTGCACATGTAGTGGACAATCCCATTCTCCAATCTTCACGGTCTGGATATTCTCTATAGAGTTAAGGCCATGCCTTTTTTCGATCTTCTTTGGAAAATATATGGTGTGTTCTTTATCATCAACGTTGAAGGTGACCTTTCCTTTATTGCAATCGATGATAGCACCTGCGGTGTTAAGAAAAGGTCTACCAAGAATAATGGACATGCTCCCATCCTTGGGCATGTCAAGCACAACAAAATCTGTAAAGATCAAACAGTTAGCAACTTCAACGGGTACATCCTCACAAATACCTATTGGGACAGCTGTTGATTTGTCAGCCATCTGAAGGGAGATATCTGTAGGGATTAGTTTCTCTAAACAAAGTCTCTTGTAAAGAGAGAAAGGCATACCACTCACTCCTGCCCCAAGATCACATAAAGCAGTTCTGACGTAGTTATTCTTTATGGAGCAAGGAATGGTGGGTATACCTGGATCACCGAGCTTCTTAGGAATCTTGCCACTCAAAGAGTAGTCAGCAAGCATAGTAGATATTGCCTCATTAGGAACTTTTCTTTTATTAGTAACAATATCTTTCATATATTTCGAATAGGGAGGCAACTTAATAGCATCAGTCAAAGGAATTTGAAGAAAAAGAGGCTTCATCCATTCACAAAATTTATTATAATGTTCTTCTTCTTTAGATTTGAGGGACTTACCTGGAAAGGGCATGGGTTTCTGTATCCATGGTTCTCTTTCCTTCCCATGTCTTCTTGCGATGAAGTCTTCTTTAGAGTACCTCTTGCGTTTATCGGGTGCTTCTTCTTCTCTTACCTTGGGAGAATCCTCCTTCTCCGCGTCTTTTCCTTCAGGCTCGGCACCGTATTTTTTTTTGGCATCGAAGGTATATATGCTGTTAGGATCAACAGCTGGCTTTTCACTTGTAATAGGATCATCGGGATTGTCAGCCTCCTTGTGTTTCTTCTTCTTCTTTATCTTCTTTGGAGAGCTAACAATATCGTCTTCTTCTTGTACTTGAGAATCTTGCTCGATCCTCTTTGGATGCCCCTCAGGATATAGTGGGTCCTGGGTGTGTGTTCCACCCCTCGTTTTAATTCCATAAGCTTGTATGTCCTGTTTTGCATTATTAGCAAGAAAATCTTTTTGCACATTAGAAATTTGTTCAAGCTGAGTTTGAACCATATGAAAATGCTTAACAAGACATTTAACATCATTAACTGTTCTCTCTAGAACATCACATAAAATTTTGATAGCAAGAGAAATATCATGCAACTGACTTTGTAACTTCCTATTAAAATGGTCTTGCTTAACAATAAAATTATCAAGCTCATCTAAACACTGGTCGGGAGGCTTACCTCTAGGGATGTCACTTTCAGTAAAGTCTAATAGAGAGTGTACCTCTACCAAGGGAGGGTGAGTAGTAGGCTCACACAACTTCTCAATAGGCGGTAAATTCTTTACGTCTTCGTCTTTAATACCTTTCTCCTTTATAGACTTCTTTGCTTCTTGCATATCTTCGGGGTTCAGAACAAGCATGCCTCTCTTTTTCGGTGGTAGAAGTGGTTCAGGAACGGACCAATCTTCATGGTTCTTGGCGATTTTGCACATTAATTCTTCTGCATCATCCGGTGTTCTTTCCCTGAAAACACAACTAGCACAACTATCCAGATAGGATCAGGATTCATCGGTTAAACCAGCGTAAAATATATCAAGCAGTTCATTCTTGGGAACTCCATGTCCCGGCATAACCTTAAGTAAATCACAAAACCTCCCCCAAGCTTTTGGGAGGTGCTCACCCTGCAATTGTTTAAAGTTATAGATTCTTTGCAAAGCAGCATGTTGCAGATGAGCTGGGAAATATTTATCAACAAAGAATTGGACTAAGTCCTGAGGACTTTTAATGGAACCATAAGGTAATGCATCATACCATGATTTAGCGTCCTCCTTCAAAGAAAAAGGAAAAAGCTTGGCCACATAGAAGTTTCGTATCTTCTCATCAGTAGTGAATAGGTTTCTTAGCTCAGCGAGTTTGGTCAAGTGTGCTATAGCATCATAATTTTCTCTGCCATAAAAGGGGTCAGCCTCGACTGTAGATATAAGTGAAAGATCAACAGAGAAATCATAATCAGGATCAGTGATGCATATAGGGGATGTGGAAAATTGAGGATCAGGAATAACTTTGTTCTTCATGGAGTGCCTTTTGAGCAACTCCTTAACAGCCCCAGGATCAGAGTCGACACACTCTTTGAGTTCCCTGCAAAAATCATCATCAAGAGTAACATAATCATCATCAAGGATTATCTCCCTGAGTTCATCTAAGCGCGGGTAACCAAAGGTTTTGCAGGTAGGGATATAGGTAGCAGGGGTCTCGGTCTTGGATTTTTCTGCAGCCTTAGTAGTCTGAGTTTCAATATAGCGACCAAGAAAAGTAGCATCATCAAGAGTAATGGAAGCATCATCAAAAGTATAGGACATAGTAACAGACTCAATAGAAGCATCATGTAGTGGTGGTGAAGTAAACTTACTCATAACAGAAGGTGAATCAAGTGTAGCACTAGTGTTCAGAACAGTACCTTTTCTTGTACGAGATGGTAAGATCGGAACCTTGGGGTCTCCTTTCTTACCCATAGCGGATGATATGCAGCAGGCAGGATACTTCAAGTAGACTTGTAAATATTGCTATGCTCCCCGGCAACGGCGCCAGAAAACGCTGCTTGATGCCCCACAAACGTAAGGGATCGAGGTAGTCTTCGCGGGTAGGTTAACCCAATTTATTGATTCGACACAAGGGGAGCCAAAGGGTATTTATAAGCTTTGACAGTTGAGTTGTCAATTCATACGCACCTGAAATATACTTGCTTGGAACAATAGATAAGTAGTAACGGTAATATGATAGTGATGATGGCAACAGCAAAAGTAACAATGAAAGTAACAACTAATGACCAGCAGGATTAAAAACACTGTAGGCTAGGGAGATGGATGGTTGGGCGCTGCATGGATGAGAGTAAACATATAATAGATTCTAACACGGGGCAAGGCACATAGAAAAGCAATGATCATCTAGGAAAATATCAAACAATAGGCATGTACCCCGTAGGTAGTTGTGCGTGCTTGCAATAAGAACTTGCACAACATCTTTTGTCCTACCATCCTGCTACGAACGGGGCCAAAAGGAACTTATGGAGATTAAGGTGATCCTGTCACAGAGCACCGGAACAAAGCAATAAACTCAATGGATACATGGAATCCACAAATTATGGACCATCCCCTTTGGTGTCCCAAGCTTTCACCTTTGGGATCGCCGGTTCCGGGCCATAATAGGTGCATACAACTCATAGATAGGATCTAGAACACAAAGATAATCATGAAAACACATAGGGTTCAGATCTGAAAACATGGCACTCGGGCCCAAAGTGACAAGCATTAAGGGCAACAAGTTGTAGCAAAGAAGATAAACACCAATCTAGATGATAGGCAACATGCCCCCAACAATCTGACGAACTATTACATGATTAAACTCATCCAATCCCTACCATCCCCTTTGCCTACAGCACGGAATTACTCACACATGTGAAGAGAAGTCATGGAGGATGGATGGAGTGGCGATGGTGATGACGATGGCGATGATCTCCCCTCTCCGGAGGCCAAATCAGCCTTCAGATTAGCCCTCCCGAAGAAGAACAGAGGGTGGCGGCGGCTCCCCGACGGAAACTGGGAAAACGACTCTTGTTCTAGGGTTTTCTCGTCACGGGGATAAATAGGAGTATCGGTAGGGCACCAGAGGAGGGGGAGCATCCTAGGCGGCCTAAGGGCGCGGCCCCACCCCTGGCCGCGCCAGGGGGGCGCCTGGGGCCCCCAGGGCTCCCCTCTGGTCCCACTTCTGGCTCCTGGCTCCTTCGGGTGCGTGGATTTTCTGGAACGTCTAAAAATCCATTTTCCTGCGCACAAATAAACCATACAAGCAGCTCTGCTGAAAACAGCGTTAGTCCGGGTTAGTTTCGTATCATGCAAGAATGAGGGCAAAACAATAGAAAAAGTGTTTGGAAAAGTATATACGTTTGAGACGTATGAACTATCTTTTGCAAGATCAACTTGATCTCTCTATTGGTGAGCTCAACTTTCCCACTAGTTTGAGGATGATACAGTGAAGCAATTCTATGATTGACATCGTACTTGTCTAGAGCTTTTCTAAAACGTCCATGCGTGAAGTGTGATCCTCCATCAGTCATAAGATACCTAGGTACACCAAACCTAGGAAATTTACATCTTTGAGCATTTTCAAAGATGTTTTGTGATCAGCACTCTCAGTGGGGATTGCTTCAACCCACTTGGTCACATAATCAAAAACTACTAAAATGTGAGTGTACTTGTGTGAAGGAGGAAAAGGACCCATAAAATCAAAACCCCAGCAATCAAAAGGCTCAATCAGTAGTGAGTAATTCATAGGCATCTCATTCCTCCTATTAATATTACCAACTCTCTAACACTTATCACAAGATAAAACATAATTTCTAGCATATTTAATGAGAGTAGGCCAATAAAAAACTGATTGGAGAACCTTATGTGCGGTCCTCTCACCGGCGTGATGTCCTCCATAGGGACTATCGTGACATTGCTTGAGAATGTCCTTCTGCTCATGTTCCGGTATGCATCTTCTCACGATCCCGTCTGGACCTTCTTTGAAAAGATGAGGGTCATCCCAGAAGTAGTGCCTCAAATCATGGAAGAACTTCTTCCTCTGCTGAAATGTTAAACCTGGAGGAAAATACTTTGCAACGATAAAATTAGCATAATCTGCAAACCAAGGATCGGAAAGAGATTGTACTTTTACAAGGGAAACTTGTTAGTCTGGAAAACTGTCGTTTACTGGGATTTGGTCATGCGGTATATCTTCCATCCTTGGAAGATTGTCCGCCACCGGATTGTCTGCTCCTTTCCTATCAACAATATGTAAATCAAATTCATGTAGGAGGAGTACCCACCTGATGAGTCTTGGTTTGGCATCCTTCTTCGCCATAAGGTACTTAAGAGCAGCATGGTCAGTATGAATAATAACTTTAGAATCAACAATATAAGGGCTAAATTTATCACAAGTAAATACTACTGCTAAGAATTCCTTCTCAGTAGTAGCATAATTATTTTGAGCATGATCAAGGGTTTTGCTAGAATAATGTATAACATTCAATTTCTTATCAACCCTTTGTCCTAAAACAACTCCAACAACAAAATCACTAGCATCACACATAATTTAAAAGGGCAATTTCCAGTCAGGTGGTTGTACTATAGGAGCGGTTATCAAAGCTTTCTTAAGAACTTCGAAAGCCTCCTTACAATCTTCATCAAATACAAAAGGAACATCCTTCTGAAGAAGATTAGTGAGGCGTGTCGAGGTCTTAGAAAAGTCTTTAATAAATCTTCTATAGAAACCAGCATGACTGAGGAAACTATGAATACCTTTGATGTCCCTTGGAGAGGGCATCCTTTCAATAGCTTCAATCTTCTCCTTTTCCACTTCGATTCCCCTCTCGGAAATCTTGTGACCAAGCACGATCCCTTCGTTAACAATGAGGTGGCATTTTACCAGTTTAAAACTTAGTTTGTGTCCTCGCATCTCTGCAAAACTTTATTAAGATTGTGGAGACAATGGTCAAAGGAAGTTCCATAGATGGAGAAATCGGCCATGACGACTTCCACAATCTCCTCACAGAAACCATGAAAAATAGAAGACATACATCTCTGAAAAGTAGCAGGTGCATTACATAAACCAAAAGGCATACGCCTGTAAGCATAGGTACCGTAAGGACATGTGAAAATGGTCTTCTCTTGATCGGCAGTATTGACATGAATTTGAGAGAAGCCAGAGTACCCATCAAGATAGCAAAAGTGGGTGTTTTTAGACAACCTCTCTATCATCTGATCAATAAAGGGCAGTGGGTAGTGATCTTCCTAGTTGCCTTGTTCAACTTCCTGTAATCAATACACATTCTATATCCAATGACAACTCTTTGAGGTATTAGTTAATTTTTATCATTAGGAACAACATTCATACCTCCTTTCTTGGGAACACAATGAACTGGACTTACCCACCTACTATCAGCTATAGGATAGATGATACCTGCGGCTAGAAGCTTGAGAATCTCCGTCCTAACCACGTCCTTCATCTTTGGGTTTAGCCGTCGTTGATTATCAACAACTGGCCTAGCATCGGGCTCGAGATTGATAGTTTGTTGGCAAATCGATGGACTAATCCCCTTAAGGTCATCAAGGGTATAGCCGAAGGCACCATGGTGTCTGCGAAGTGTCTCCAATAATCGCTCTTCTTCAAATCCTGAAAGGTTAGCACGGATAACGACATGATGTATTTTCTTTTCATCTAAATAGGCATACTTGAGCGTATCGGGCAGTGGTTTGAGGTCAAACACCGGGTCTTCTTTTGGTTGCGCTAGGATCCCCAAAGGCTCAACTGGAAGGTTGTCTTCAAGATAGAAGTTTGTCTAGTGAATATTTCGTCTAACTCATTTCTTTCCTGCATATGCATGTCATTCTCGTGGTCTTCCATATATTGCTGCAAAGGATCATTAGGTGGAATAGCAATAGAAGCAATATTTTCAATAATTTTATCATCACTAAGTAAATCAGTACCACGAGGTTGATTGGAAAATTTAGAAAAGTTAAATTCATATGGCTCACCATTGAATTCAAAGAAACTTTACCTTTTTTACAATCTATAATAGCACCACAAGTGTTGAGGAATGGTCTACCAAAGATAATAGGGCAAAAACTATCTTGCACTGAACCAAGTACGAGAAAGTCGGTAGGATACTTCACCTTTCCACATAGGAATTCAACATCTCTCACAATTCCAATGGGAGAGATGGTTTCTTTGTTTGCTAAACAAATGGTAACATCAACTTCTTCAAGTTCACATGGTGAAATGTCACCAATGATCTCCTGATAGAGTGAATAAGGAATAGCGCTAGCACTGGACCCCAGATCGCAAAGCTCGTAATAGTTGTGATCTCCTATTTTGACAGATACAACTGGTGTACCTGAAATTGGGCTCTTATTCTTGGCTGTGATAATGTTAGTTGAAACAACACAAAAATTTATCTTGGAATCTGAAACATCATTAGTAACTAAATCTTTAACCATCGCAACTTGAGGATCGACCTTAATCAGGTCCTTAGGTTCACGAGTTCTTCTCTCACTTTTATTTATTATGCATGTCACACAAGTTTGCTCCATCATCCTTGTAGGAAAAGGGGGCTTTTCATAAAAAACTGCAGGCAGAATAGGGTCAGCAACATGAATATCAAGAGGTAACTCTTTAAAGGGTTTATGATACTGATCCTTCTCCTCCTTAGAAGAGTCAATATAAGAGGCAAAGTTCTTACAAAAATCAATCATAAGCTGGGAATCAAGACCAATCTTAGAACAAAAGCTACTAAAATAACCAGTTTTCACATAGCTCTCAATGTAATCATGCTTATAATTTATAGCAGGTTCAATACCTTTATCAATTTCCCAGTCTTCAGTATTCTTCTGGATCCTCTCAATAAGATCCCACCTGTCTTCGACGCTCCTTGTTTGAAATACCCCGCTAGAGGAGGCATCCAACATCTCCTTATCCTGACAAGAAAGCCTGTCATCAAATTTGTAATTATAATATCCTTGGGGAGTTGATGGACAGGACATTTGAACATTAAGGATTTAAGTCTCCCCCAAGCTTGAGCGATGCTCTCTCCGTCGCGAGACCAAAAGTTGTAGATGTAATTCCTATCTCGATGAATTTCGTGAAGAGGGTAAAATTTTGTATAAAAGAGATACATAAGCTCTTCCCATTTAAGTAGATGTGAGTTATCGAGGAGCTTGTACCAATCTAAAGCTTTACCTATAAGTGATATGGAGAATAATTTCTTCATGATGAATTTCACCGACACACCTGCAAGCTTAAATAATGAACATAGTTGTGATAAATATAGAAAGTGTTCACCTGGATGTCTATCTCCTGCATAACGATTAGATAAGACATAATTGATAATACCAGACGGTATTTTGTAAGGCACAATTTCAGTAGGGGTAGGAGTGACCACCACAGTTGTGGGGCGTTTCCCCATAAACAACAATCCAAGAGTAGAGGTGTCCATAAGGACAAAAGTAGCAACGGCAAAACAAAAGCAGAAATATAAAAACTTCCTTACCAGCTTCACTTACTAATAGCGCTACGCTCCCCGGCAACGGCGCCAGAAAACAGTACTTGATGACCCTCAAATGTAGGGGATCGTTTGTAGCATTTTTGATAAATAAGAGTGTCGAACCCAAAGAGGAGCAGAAGGTATTGGTAAGTGACTTTGGTAAAGAAATAGCTGCAGGAACTAAAAGATAACTTTTTAGGGGTTTGCGGTATAAGCAACAAAAAGGTAAAAGTGAGCAAAGTGAAAGGCACTGAAGAGTAACAAGTGGCACAATCCTTTTGAGCAAAGGATCGGCCTAGAAACTGAAATTATAAAGGCTAAAGCGTTCTTGAGGACACACGGGGAGAAATAGTCATGTGCTTTCGCCACATTTCGCATCGGTACTATGCATTGTGTTGATAAGTGTTGAGTGGGTGGATCTATGCTAGTGCACCCTCTAGACTAAGATAAGTGCACTCTTATGATTAAACACCTTGCAAGAATCCACAAATGCAAGATTTTAATTAAGGCAAAAGCCTAACCATAGCAATACGATCGATGATCCATTGTTCCCTTGTGCAAAAGTGTGCGAACTGGGGTTCAGGTTTCTGTCACTCCGGCAACCCACCGTAAGCATTCCTTATACACAATGCATTCCCCTAGGTCCTTAATAACGAGAAATGTTGAGTGTTCGACTCACACAACACCACTAGGAAAATAACAACACAACTTAAATATCAAACAACACATATTACTTCAACATCATATGACTACTAACAACTAGACTTCTCCCATGTCCTCAAGAACTAAAGTAACTACTCACAAGACATAAAAGAGATCATGATCAGTGGGGATAAATATATGATAAACAATCTGGACACAATGATATTTCTCCAACAAAACTCAATAGCATTCATCACAGGGTACTAATCCACACCGTTAGAGTAGAGAGGATAGATAGTACGGATTACAACACAAGTTGAACTTGTGAGGTGAGATTGGATGAAGATAAAGATGGTGCTGATGTTGGGGATGATGTTGATGATGATCTCGATGATGCCTGTGACGATGGTGATGATGATGGCGATGATTTCTCTTTCCGGGAGGTGTTCTCCCCGGTGGAATCTGCCCGCCGGAGATGTCTTTTCTCCTCTGTAGGTTTCCGCCACGGAGCGGCGGCGGAACTCCGAAAACTCTCTCTATTTTAGGGTTTTTAGATGACGAGGAATAAATAGGCCGGAGGGGGAGCCAGGAGTGGCCCCAAGGGTCCAGGCGCCCTCGCGGCGCAGCCAGGGTGGGGGGCGCGCCAGGTGGCATCCTGGGCACCCTGTGGCCATCCTTGGGCCCCTCTTTTGCATGTCTTCGTCATTCTTCTAAAAAACACCCTTCGTCGATTTTCAGGTATTTTGGAGGTGTTCTTCTTCAGCAACTCAGCGTCCACTTTTAACCGCTGAATCCTGCGTATGCTACTTCGGCACCGGAAAGTTGCAAATTGTGTAAAATAAGCCAAAACAACATAAGAATAGCATCATAACATGAAATATATCAATGAATAAGAAAGAATTACTATATAAAATAGTGATGCATTTTGGACGTATCAGTAATCTCAATTGACCCACAAGGTTGATGATGTACTCCTCAAAAGTTATGTTTTCAGGGGCATAAGTAACTAGGATGGTCATTTACATTAAAACAAGACAAAGAGTTTAGAAAATGAATAATAGATGAGGGATACTAGTCGAGAGAGTAAGTAACCAAAAGAACTATAAAATATTTTTGTTCATGTAGCTTTTCCTATCCATTTTCTAGGGTCACGAGCTACAGTCAACATGGGCTCTGATACAATCTGTAACGACCCGATTCACTAAGAATCCAAGCCTCTGTGCATTCTGTTCTAGTCCCTGATCAATAGCTAGCACACACAGTACATGATGTAATATCAAGAATAAACCACATGTCATAAATATTACATCGAAGATCCAGAATTACAACAAACCATACATGTATAGCTCAAGGCTAGCTTACAAATACAATACAGCGGAAAACAATAAAGAGCTTCATGGCGTCCATCAACTCCACCGGCACAGTTGAGTATAGACATCGTAACCCTACATCGCATCACTTACTCGTCGTATACAATCCTGACGGTTCAGTACATCTGATTTGTACAGCAAGTCACACGAAAAAGGATATAACATACCTACATCTACATGTAAGGATAAGTCAAAGGTAGGCTTATGGTTTTATTTTGTAGAAAGCTGGTTTTTCCCTCAATCTACCTATTAGTCAAATTTGAGTTTATCTTACTACATAAGGTTGAATTAGGCGACACCAATTCCAACCCATACCCTTTATTAAAGTTTCCCAGTCAAGTTTTATTAAGGTGAGTCATCTGTCAAGACCATCCAACGACAGTAATGCCTAGTTGCTCAAAGTTGTCCATAACCGGGGACACGGCTAATCATGATCAGTTTGTACGCTCTGCAGAGGTTTGTAAACTTTACCCACTAGAGTCAACCCTAATATTGAGACAAAGTATTTCAGAAGAGGTCACCTCCACCCTTTGGTAGCCGGTACACCTATCATATCTACATCTGCTAGCTGCCAGGGCCAGGATCCCCACAACGTACTCAACTAAGCCATAGCCCATATAGCCAGTGGTCGTACATGGAAGCTACTAGTCACTAAGTCTGTCCGATCTTTTTTAGCCTGGACGGTGCCCACTTAGGGTGCACTCTCATGGGCGCAGTCCTTCGATAAGGTGCACGACCCCATGGTGCCATCCTTCCATACCATGCAAAACCATTGGGAGCATTTAACCCTGAACCTGCCCTTAAAGAAGGCGCAGCCTCCAGGATTCATCCCTCCCATCCAGAGGTGAACTCTATTTAAGGTTTTCTAGTAAAGTTATTAAATCCTCACATAACTCAATGTAATCTCAAGACAAACCCGGTCTACAAGCATAGCAATATATAACAGTCATGATCTAAGGAGACAAAGAATACAGGATCAGATCATATGGCTATCCTACCAGGTTTGCACCATAGTAATATATAGTAGCCCTACACATGCATAGGGTGATAAAGTACTACATGCATAATGAAAAATATAGGTTGAGGTATGGTCAAAGTGTAACTTTCCTTATACATTCGATGAAGTTCTTCGTTCTCACGATCCAGATAACTCTACTCATCACACTCCGAGCAATCTATCGTCAACGAAAGAACTCGAGAGAGTTAATAGATAAAGAATTTTCACTACAAAAGGTTATGACTAAATGTACTAAGAACTAAAGATACATATCATGGAAACATGAATGGTGTGTGGATATAGCCGATAGGATGTTTCAAATGATCCAATGTGCAAAAAAAGAATCACGTGAAACGGAATACTACAACACGGGTTATAGTATAGTGATGTTTGAATTAAACTTAAATTCAACAGATAAAAAATAATTTTAATATGGTGTACAAATGGTATAGACAACAAGTATATGATACGAGTGATCATACGCAAAAAGAATCAATTGAATTGGATCAACGGTATAAAAGATACGGGCTCCAGAAGGTTAAATTTGAATCTAAATAAATTCAAATTTAAATAGTTCAAAAAGTTGATTTAATATGTTTAATGGATAGAGAAGTTCAAAAGATAAACTTAGGATTGTGAATCACCTAAATCGGACTAACGGTGTAAAAGATATGGCTAATACAAAACTGGGGACTAATCTGTGAAAGACAGTATTGAATCGTGAATAAGAAAATAAACTTCATCGCAAACAGGTCCTCTTTACTATAGGACGAAATTGTAGCTCATGATGATGACGTGGCGATGGCACGGAAACTGAGGTGGCGGCGGCACGGACTTCGAGGTTCACTGGTGGCACGGATAATCAAAGTTCGCCGGTACGGAAATCGAGGCGGCGGCGGCACGGAATCCGAGGTTCGCCGAGCATGGATCCTGAGATTCGCCGATGGCGGCGCGGAAAACGAGGCTCCGCTGGGACGATTTAGGATTTCTAAAAAAAGGAAAAAGAATTTTTCGAAATTTATATATAGGCAGCAAAAAACAAATCTCCGAATCCGGCCCGAGTCCAGATTTCGCAGTGAACAAAAAAAAGAGACTCTGGGTCGTCTAAAAGGCCCAATGAAACCCGTATTTTTTTATTTTTATTTGGTCAACCGACTTAGAAGAACATTTTTAAATATTTTTCTTCGAATTTTCTAATAGCTACAACAATAAAAAAAAATAATAAAAAATAATTATTTTTGCCGAAATTACTATTGCAGCTATTATGCAGTTTTCATAAATACATTTTATGCAATAAATTTTTTATCAACATTATAAAAATACCAAAATTGCTTTTTTGAGATATTTATAATTCCCATAACACATTTTAAGAACACCCAAAATATTTTCAACAGTTTTCAACTTTATTTTGAATGGGGATTATGTCATTTTATATCCTCTCCAATGAATTTCCTTGAGTTGAAAAATGTTTTGAATATTCAAAAAAATCCAAATGATTATTTAAAACATTTACCAACTCTTTTAATATATTGAAGGAGTCATATTACCTTCTCCCATTTTCATTTGTTGGATTTGTTTTAAATAATAAATTCCAAAACACCAACGGTGAATATTAGGGAAAGTCATTTTATTCCCTCTCATTTTAATATTCAATAAATTCAAAAAAAATTAAATCCTACTGAAAATGAACATATCAAGCAAACAACTAATATTATAATTTATTTATTAACATTCCAAAATTTGAATTTTTTTGGGATGTTACAGAGTATCAGGGGGAGCAAGCACCGAAGGAGAAGTGAGCTTGTCCTTGAGAGCTTGGAAACTTTCGTGACATTTGTCTATCGACTCAAACTTAACACCTTTGTGAAGCAGATTAGTCAGAGGCTTGGCAATCTTGGAGAAGTTCTCAACGAAACAGCAGCAAAAGCTGGCGAGTTCGAGGAAACTTCTGACTTGCTTGACAGTCTTGGGGGAGTCCAATCCAGGATAGCCTGAATACGTTCTGGGTTGACGGCAATGACATCCTTGGAAATCACGTGACCAAGGTATAGGTTACTTTGGGAAGCCAGAACTCACACTTAGAATACTTAGCATAGAGTTTGTGTTCTCGAAGCTTTTCTATTATAAGACGAAGATGTTCAACATGCTCTTCTTCATTCTTGGAGTATATCAAGATGTCATCCAGAGAAACCACGGCAAACTTTTCGAGGTATTCAACGAACATTCAGTTCATCAATCGAGAAAAGTTGGCTGGGGCATTGGTTAGCCAAAGGACATGATAGTGTACTCGTATGAACCATAGCGAGTAATGAAGGCGGTCTTCGGATATCCTCTTCACGGACCCGGATCTGATGGTAACCCAACCTCAAGTCGAGTTTCGAGAACACCGTAGATCCAGCAAGTTGATCATAAAGATCATTGATCCGAGGAAATGGATACTTGTTCTGTATTGTTTTTTGGTTGATAGGTCGGTAATCTTGGACCAACCGGTTCGTGCCATCGCTTTTCTTGACAAAGAGCGAAGGTGCTCCCCAAGCAGAGGAACTGGGGCGAATAAATCCTTTCTGAAGTGCCTTGTCGATTTCCTCCTTAAGTTCAAGGAGTTCATGTGGCGTCATCTTGTAAGGACGCTTGGCTATAGGAACAGTGCCTGGCTTCAAGTCGATGAAGAATTCAACCTCTCTGGTCGGGGGTATTCCTGGCAGTTCTTCTGGGAAGACGTGAGGAAATTCACGAACGACTGGAACATTCTCAATTCCTTCAAGTGGTGAAGCGTTTAATGCATTCAGAGCATATATACGAGCTTCGACATTCAGCGACACTATGGCAGTATGTTTCACAACCTCGCCAGAGGGGTGAAAGAGTTGGACGATCTTGGTGCCACAATAAAGTGCAGCATGATGCGCTTTCATCCAATCCATTCCCAAGATAAGGTCTATAGTGGAGGTCTTCAGAGTACCATGGGTCGAGGATGCGCAAGGATAACCAAACCCCCATACCCTCCTCCTCGCGGTACTCTTCTCTTTGTGAACCTCCTGATTAGATAGAGAGTTACCGATAATAAGTGCATGAGTTATTCGGACTAATGCGAGTATTCGATTGTTGGCACTTCCACCTTCCAATATTTTGCTAGCCTCTTCGGTACCGTGCATTTCCATTTCTCATCTTGAGAGTTGGTGCATACTTAGCCGGTGCATCGAAACCCTTGGCACGATATGCTCTGTCATCATAAACCCCCTTATATCATCCTCAAAACAGCCACTATACCTACCTATGAAGGCATTTCCATAGCCTTTCCGAGATACATTGTTGTGATGCCCCCAAAATCAGACTGTGTACAGTAATCATACACGCAAGGTACACGATCGAGATTAGGGACTCACGGTGAGATATCACAACACAACTCTACAAATCAAATAATACAAGTTGTTTAATACAAGCCAGGGCCACGAGGGCTCGAATACAACAGCTCGAAAGCACAAAGTTAGCGGAAGCAATAGTATCTGAGTACAGACACAGGGTACACATGATCTGCCTTAAGAAGGCTAGCACAAAACGACAACGATCGAAAAGGCGAGGCCTCCTGCCTGGGAACCTCCAAACTACTCCTGGTCAACGAGGAACTCGACGTCGTGAAGGCATCGGGGGTCTTCACGTTGCGGTGGTCGGCATCAGGGATGTTCATGTTGCGGTGGTCAGCATCGGGGATCTTCATGTTGCGGTGGTCGGCATCGGGGATCTCCTGCTCCTGGACTCCAACGTCGATTGCAGCGGCCGATCAGGCAAAACTTAAAGGGGGAAATAAAGCAAAGGTGAGTATCTAGCATACCCGCGAGTCTTACGTCCGCTACTAAGCATTTATGCATTTGTATCAAATGGAAAAGGGAGGCTGTATATAGTGGACTGCAAGATAGATAGTCAGAGCAAGGATAAGAAGCTAGGCCTAACGAAGACTAGCATCTTCCAACGAGTCTTGCAGCATGAGGAGAGAATAGCCAACGGTTTATATAAAGCATAAAGTAACAATGCAGCAGAAGTTGCTGCAGCATTGTATAATAATAAGTTGTAATAATTAGCAATGCCTCCGAGTTCACCTCCTCGACATCCCAGCGAGGAAGAAAACACGGAACCATATAGTTTAATAATAATAGTTTGTAGTGGTAAGATCCAGCTTCAGCATAAAGCGTCCTGTTACCGTGGACACGGCTATTCGAATAGATTAATCTTCCCTGCAAGGGTGCACTTGTGCTACACTACGCGCATGGATCTCCAGGGTGGCGTACACCTTGTTAGGGAATTCCCCACCGAGGCTATCCGACACTCCGTAGCCCATCTTTCAAACTCAACAGAGAGGCCATCCGCCGGTCTAAATCCTAAGTATGCCGGGCCTTGCACCCCAACCTGAACGTACTCCTGCACGGTGCGTGGCTGGCCGGTGAAGTTAAAGAAAATCGAAATAAGACACCACCGCGCGAGCAAATAAGACAACACCACTTCCCGGCAATCAGCCCGCAGTACTGCTGACGTCTGAAGAGTCCTCGAACGATACTACGAAGCAGAGGAGCCCATAACTCGTAATTCCCACGTGTAGGCAGTGCGTATAAGCCAAAAGGCTACTCAAGTCATCTGCCAAACCATTTAGCATTTTAATTAACATGTGTGACAACCGTTATCTTTGCCTCGACTTAACTGACCCGCGGACAACAACAGCAGTCAGGACCACCAGTACATCAGTGCTTGCCCTGTCGTCCCACCAAGTCTCTGCGGTTACCAACAAGGTGAACCGTCTACTTACCTTGTCTCGCGTGTGCTCCTGGAGGAGCTCGACTTTCGTGGTTTGGTAACTCTCGCGGCCAATGATCAGGGGCCAAGCACACCGGTACACTGGTCGTACCCTCCCTGTCGTCCCGTCGCAATACCACTCGCGGGCACCGTTGGGTCACCCGACTTCTTACATTTAAGGACAACCGTGTTCAGGTCCCTAGGGCGGCTATACAGGGTCAGCAACGAGTGGAGTACGAGGATTACTCCTCGATAGCTCCAGTTGATGTGGCTCGGCAGAGCCGAGGTAGGGGCCTTAGGCGGTGTCTGCATTGTACCGTACCTGTGCAATTATAATCATCGTATCCGCGTTCACTCCCCTGAGTGATCACGGCCCTCTATCTAATCCTAGCTAACAATGCGCAGGGCTCACTACTGAATATAATATATATAATAGGCAGCATAGGATAAAGGAAGGTACATCAAGGGGCGACAAAAACAAGCTATGCAATTGAATAGGATTGTAATCATAGCACCAGCAGTAACAATGCCTAGTGCAAGAAATGTATGGAAAGATAAGCGGTATCTGGGGAAGAGAATAGCTCTGCTTGCCTGGAAGCTCGGTAGTAAGGGTATGATCGTCGACGAAGTAGTCGTACTCGGCAAAGGTGTCGGCGGCGGCAGCAACGGGGTCTACCGGAGATAAGGGGGGAAGAAACAGTAAATACAAAGAAATCATAGCAAATAGTTGCATGGCATGACATATGAAATGTTAACGATGCTCTAACGTTGTACGATACATGTTGCACAGAGCGGGAATTCATCCGTGGATGAACTGTCAGCTCCGGGTGATTACCGGACAGGATGTCCGGAGGGGGGAGGTATCATGCCGGAGGTGTCGTAGACATCCGACAAACAAGTGAAAGGTGTATCCGTGTTAGTTGATCCATTCTGAACAACTTTCGTGTTCAGAATAAATTCATTCGGGTAGTTTATCGGTATCGGGCAATCATCGGACAGTCGGTCCAGAGGGGGACGATTCGATGTTCGTTGTGTTAGAGGGGTGTGGTAGACATACGGATAGCGTATTCATATTCGTTATATTTTTCTGATCAATTTTGATGTATAAAGTTTTTGAATCTGAATTACGGTTTAGAAGATATTGAATTTTAAAGTTTTAAATCAATTTTAATGATTTTTGGAATTTCTTTTAATATTAAAATAGAAACATTATCCACAAGTCTATCCAAAACAGTGTCACTGACATGGGGGACCCACATGTCAGTGGGAGTGATATTTAAATCATTTTATTTAAATAGATAATACAGAGAGGGCCCACATGTCATACTAACATTTTAACCTCCATTTTATTTAAACTAACTAATTTAACAGAGGGCCCACCTGTCAGCCTAACTATTCTAATTAAACACTTTTAATTAACTTAAGGGCATGGGGCCGAGGTGTCATAGACCCAGAGGCTTATTGATTAAGCTATTTAATCTAAGGGTTATTTTAATGGGTTGGACCCACATGTCAGTGGCTCATTAGCCACTAATGGGGAACCTGACGAGGAGGGCCCACTGGGCAGCGACTCCAGCGAGCTCGTCGGCGACAGAGCGCCAACGAGGTCGAGCTAGCCGTCGTCACAGGGCACGGTAGGGGGCGCCGCCGGTTGCGTTCGAACCAGGGGGCAACGGGGAGTTGAATGGTGCTGGTGCGGTGGCTTGGGGTCGCCGGAATCGGGGCTGGCGACGTGTGAGGCGGAGGTGCAGTACGGGAGCTCGACGGCGACGAATTTTACGAGCGCTAGGGGTGGGCGGGCGCTAGCGTGTTCGAACGGGGAGAGCGCGTTCAATATTTTGACGCGAGCGGCGCGCCAAATTCTTGCACTAGGACGCGGGGAGGAGCACGTCGGCGGCGAGGATCTTCTTCTCTAATGGCGCGGGAGGTTACGGGGAACGGCGGGTTAAACGGAGAGGGGGCGGCGGTGGCCTAGCTCACTAGGAGTCGGTAGGGGCGCACACTGGGCTCGGGGAAGTCCTGGCGTCGCCGGAATTTGCCGGAGCTCGCCGGCGACTGAAGGTAGACGATGTTGGCGATTCCGCGCGTGTAGGGCGCCCCGGCTCGAGTTCGTCTAGAGGGAGACAAAGACGACGACGCTGGAGCGACTAGACACGAATGAGTGGCCCCGCGAGTTCACTGGCCGCGTGACCCCACGACCATGGCGACGGCGGCCCGGGTGGGATTTTTCCTCGGCGACTACAAGGCAAGGGAGGGGGAAATGGGAGTGGGAGTCTGTCCAGGGGGCAGGTTGGGTGACCTTATGGTCAAGGGGAGAACAGGGGAGGTGGGGGAGGCCGACAGAGGCGTCGGCCACGGCGCGCACGCCACGACGATGGGGCAGGTGGGAGTGTGTGGGGGGAGGAGGATGACAAGGGGAGGGGGTGGGCTGGGCCGAGGTGGGCCTCGCCCTGGGCAAGGTTTAGTTGCTTTTATTTCTTTTAATCTTTTTTGCTTTCTGTCCTTTTTCTTCGTATTTTTTTTAATTTCTTTCACATTTTTATAAAAGGTTTTAGTTGTTCCATATTAGTGTTGCACCTTACTTAAGTGCCACAAAAAGTTTGGGGCCAATATAAAATCATTTGAGTCATTGCTATATTTAAAATGCTTAAATATTGTTGTTACGCTACTATTAAGATTTGTTTGCAATATCGAAATATTCAAATAAATACCCAATGTTGGTTGAACATGGTCTACCGATTTTTAGGGATTTTCCAAAATTGGTTGCATGAATTTTGGGGAAAGTTTTATTTGCCACCTATTTTTAATAACCACCAAAAGGCATTTGAATTTGTTTTGATTCAAAGTTGATCAAGGCCAAGATTAGTAACAGTGATTAGCAACAGTAATAGTCAACGGTCAAAGTGATTACTGTTACAGACCCTGAGGGTGTTACAAATCTCCCCCACTACAAAGAATTCTGGTCCCAAGAATTAAAAGGTAGTGTATGGGGTGGGATTTTTTGTTTCGTATTCTAGCGAATCTCCTGGTTCTTTTTGTCCTTATCAAAAAATTTAAGCCTTCTCATTGAAGTCTTCACTTCTCAGCATCAGTGCATCTCGATGGGTTGCCATCCTTCTTCCGGGGTTGCATCGTACTTACGAATAGGGTAGGAGGGAAAAACTTAGGGGGGTCAGATCGGTACCCGGTTAATCAACCGAGATTGTCCAAGGTATTGGGGTACAAAGTATCCTCCGAGTTGATACTCCTGGGAATACATCGAGAGAGACAGAAGAAGGTATGATAAATTTCAAGCGGATAGGCATGCATTTGATGCCGATGACGGATGTTGTAAGAGGGGTCCATAGCATCAGGCATAAGCACTGAGTCTGGTATCGGACTGAATAACACAATGTACGTGACTCGTGAATTGCATATGAGGTCAATAAAGAGGAAATAACCTTGAGAACATAATGGTACAAGAGATTCAGGTTTCGATCCTGTGGAACTGCGGGGTATGGGCTCACATTGAATATGAAGGGTGGTGACATTCCATGAGATCACGAAGCAAGGTAAGCCAGAGAACAACTTATTAGCTATGTCGGCAACAATGTCGGTACCAAGGGCGAGGGACAAAGAGAACCATTTTCCTGCTCGTTAAGACGAGACGGACCAATTGCCAAAGTTCTTGTCCATCGGTGGTCACCGAAAAGTCAACAACGATGTAACAGGTTGTACGGACAAAGTAGTACACCGAAGTGTTTACATTAGCAGGGAATTATCACTGCCCAGATAATTTATATTAAAAGAAAGATTAAATAGACCAATGTAAAGGAAAATGTGATTATACACGAGCATTAGGGGTATATTATTCCCAAGGGAAAGCAGAGCAAGATATACATGACCAAGTTTGTATTGACAGGGAGTCAAAGGGGGTTGTCAATGGTGACACAAATCATCGAGGGGCAAGAATGGTATTTCCCACAATGAATTCAATAGACACATGGAAGAAGCAAAAATGTTGATGATGACCACGACACTTTATGTCGAGAGGTTTCAAGAGAATGCAATCGAATAGTAGCATCACCAAACAAAAGGGGTGGTGGAGCAAAAGGTAAGCGGTCTTCTCGGTTGAAGACAACCCAGAACCCATGGAGTGGTTACGACAGGGATAGGCATTATTTCATCACAATTCATAAGATGTAGTGCAAAGGCATGATATGCTCGAGATACTAGGAGTAATACTCGAAGGTAGAATGGTGGATCATAGGTGTAGCAGAGTTTACACCAAGGGGGTTAATTATCTTTACGAGGAGCTTTCATTATAAGTTATACATAGTATCCATGGGCATGAACACAAAGGTTCAGGGTCGACTCCCACTTCTTCAATTCATAGCCTCTCATTCACTTCTAGCTATCGATGAATTTGTAGAGTAGGAAATTTATCTGGCGTAACACCAGTAAAGTATGACCCATAGAAGTTGATGGGTTCACACAAACGGCTGAAGCATAGATACAAACCATAGGGACATTTTACGAATCTATACAACAAACAAGGTTAAGGGGACCAATTTGAAAGCAGAAGGCTGATGACAAGGAGCAGATGATACCGCTCGCCGAAGGCATTTCGTATCAGGGGAAATTCATCAATGACTTAGGACACAAGGGGACGACAGGTAGTAATCCACCAAAAAGTTCAGGCGGCGTACCGAGAGTCCGGTGCGAGTATTTGTACTCACCCATAAGAGGAAAGAATACAAAGGCATCAAATGATAGAAGCATCTTAATATTTCGATGCTTAGGGACAAAGGAATTATGACTTACGTATCGGTGTATCCGACCCAGATACATCAATCAAAGATGAATAAGTTGAATAGAAGCTTGACGGTTAATCAATTAAGGTTTGATTTACCGAGAACCAACTCATGTCCAGAATGACGTCTGATCCAAAAGAATGGATTCATACGGATCAACTGATGACTGCGTGCACTGGCACACACGACTATTCAACAGATCAGAATGGCAATGTCAAGGGAGGTCAACAAAGACTACAAGACAAACGGGATAAACCACAGTGCAAGCAGGTAAGAAGAAACTCCAAAGCAGTAGGCTGCCGAGGATTGTCGCGAGATCATAATAATATTTCAAAGCATTTTGGGAATCACAGGGACCACTTAGGATGAACGGATCCTCGATAAAAGTGAGGAATTATCCGCAGGGTGAAAAGAAGTTGCAAGGAAGTATGCTCAAAGGATTCTCGAAACAACGGAAAGTATTTCGATGCATCTTCTGAACACAAGAGCAACTAGATTGAATGGATGAAAGGAAGGTGTATGTGGTTATACATACGAACTTATCGGTGGCAGGGAATTGTAAAGGTGATCGGCACATATGGTCTCTGGAATTTATCAGAGAGTAATCTTCGGAATCTTCTTGTGAAGCAAGCGATCATCTGGAAGGAGGGGTCTCCGGGAGGAAGTAGTCACGAGATCCTAATGTCAGAGTTAGCAAAATCTTTAACCCGATAGAGAAGAGAGATCAGATTCCCAGAGTAAGGGTGCAGAGAAAAAGATCCTAATACCATCCCAGTTGCGACGTGGGCCGAAGCCACACGACACTTTTAGTAAAGTAGTTTTGCAAAGACTAGACTCGACTTCGACCAAGGAGTTGGAAGGGGGTGTCCTACAGGCAGTCGGCACTGATACCAACTTGTGACGCCCCCAAAATCAGGCCGTGTACAGTAATCATACACGCAAGGTACACGATCGAGATTAGGGACTCACAGTGAGATATCACAACACAACTCTACAAATCAAATAATACAAGTTGTTTAATACAAGCCAGGGCCACGAGGGCTCGAATACAACAGCTCGAAAGCACAAAGTTAGCGGAAGAAATAGTATCTGAGTACAGACACAGGGTACACATGATCTGCCTTAAGAAGGCTAGCACAAACCAACAACGATCGAAAAGGCAATGCCTCCTTCCTGGGAACCTCCAAACTACTCCTGGTCAACGAGGAACTCGACGTCGTAGAAGGCATCGGGGATCTTCACTGTAACACCCCGGGTGTCACGCTACAGTAATCACCTACAGTAATCAGGATTACTGTTGCTAATCACTGTTGATAATCTCTGTTGCTCAAAATGGCCTTGATCAAAATTTTGCTTTGATCAACTTGGGTCAGTTCACATTCAATTCTCCTGTTGATGTTGTTGATAGCAATATGGCCATGGGCCTTGATCATCATAAGTCACAACCAGTCCAACCCCTCTACATTGAAATCAAATCAAAGCTATATTCAAAGTGCTTTTTATTGGTATTAAAAATAATGTGGCAAAATAAACTTTGTTTAAAAATTGTGCATTCACTTTTATTAAATCCCAAATATTCACTGGTCCATTTAAAACCAATTTGGGGATTTTGTTGAACTATAAAATAAATGCAATAAATCGAACAGTAGGATAAAAACCCCAATTTAATCATTTATTAACTAAAAGAAATATTAAATGAAATTCTTTGGCACCTAAACTTTTTGTGGCACTCATATACTGCTTAAAAATATTATTGGTGCTAGTTACCCATTTTTGTAAGATCCTCATGCTAGCTAATTTAAATAAAATACAAAACGAATGAACAACAAAGAACAGGAAAATAAAACAAAATAAAGAAACCCTATCTACTGCCCTGAGAAAGGTCCTCCATCTGGGCCAAGCCCACCCCACTCCCCAGCCCACTACCCCTGGCGCCGTGGTCAACCACCAGGCCCGACCCCCCCCCCCCCGTCATCTCTCTCTCTCTCTCTCGCCAGACTCCTCCCACCACGATCCCCCTCCCCCATCTCGATCTGGATCGAGGATCCAGCGACCACCCCTCCACTGGACGCCACCGGCCCCGGCCGCCGCCGGCCAGCCCCACCGCCGACTGCCCCGCCCCCGGGATTCCCCTCGCGCTGCACTCCTCCACCCCACCGGACCGCCGCCCCCTCCAACAGACCGCCCTCGCTCCACCTCGGGCCGCCGAGGCCATTGCCGCCGTGCCGCTGCCCTGGCAAGCCGCGACACCTTCCTCGACTTGAGCATCTCCCTCTCCCTTCGTCTGCCCCGTGGCCGCCGAGCTCGCCATGGCAGGGCACACCCCCGTCGCGCGCCTGCCCGCGCTCGCGCTCACCGCGCCCCGGCCGCCTGCCGATGCCTCCGTCCGCGCTTCCGAGCTCGATGTGAGCTCCTCTCTCGAACCCCTCTAGCCCCTGCTCCGCTTACTTACCGTGGGTCGCCGTCCCGTGCGCCGTGGCCACCATGGCCGAGCCCGCGCTCACCACACCCCGACACCACGCCCTGCGCCCTGGCCACGCCTAGTGCGTGCCCTGGCCAAGCCCCTGGCCGCCTTAGGCCACGCCACCCCCGTGCCCTGTGTTGGATATTGCTGGTGCTGGTGCCACAGAATCTGAAGAAAACTGCCTAGGTGCTGAAAACTGTTGTTAGTTACTACCTTGGACAGCCCCAAAACAGTAGCAAATGTAATACAACAAGAATGGTAGTTATGTGGCCATGTTGTAGAAATAACCGGCTTCATTTTGTGCCATTTCACCATCTACAAATATTGCGTAGATTAAATGCTACACAAATCACAAAACGCCAATTTTAACAAATTCTTAAAGTTGCATTATGTGGCACTTTTTAAACAAAGATTTGATCATGAAAATGAACTTTAATAAAAATGCCTTCCGTACCAGATTCGAGTTTTCAGAAAGTTGTTCGACTGGATATCAAGCGCTAACTCGGCGGATCGGCAGAACCCCAAACCGTAGCCTCCCGAAAGCACCTAATCGATGTTAAAACCGGAATTCCGAGACTTAGCCAATTTCAGTGACATCTAGAAATAGACAATGACACGTGGGACCCCCACTGTCATGTGATTAAATAAAATAGATTTATTAAATTTAAGGCTGACATGTGGGACCCACATGTCAGGGTTGACCAGTCAACTGACACTATTCTGGATAATATTGAATTAAACAATAAAAGAAATCCTGAAATGATTATAAAATGATTTAAAACTATAGGAAATCATATAAAATTAACCGTCATTTAGATTGAAAAACTTTATACATGAAAGTTGCTCAGAAAAATACCGCGAATAAGAATACGATACTTATACCCCCACCCCACCCCTCTAACATACCGACCATCGAACCGTCCCCCTCCGGTAGCCCTGTCCGATGAATTGTCCGATACCGTTAAACTGACCGGTTGAATTTATTCTGAACACGAAAGTTGTTCATAATGGATCAACTAGCACGGATACACTATCCACAGGTCTGTCAGATGTCTCTAACACTCCAGACATGGAACCTTCCCCCTTCGGATCATCGGTCCGGTAATCAACCGGTACTGATGAGTCATCACCGGATAAATTCCCGCTCCGAGCAAATCACCGAACACCACGTTAGAGCCCCGTTGCTTTGTATCTTCTATGACATATATTTGTATTGCTATTATTGTTGTGTATTTATTGTTTCTTCCCCCTCTCTTATTGTCCGATAGTCTCGACGTCCGTTGCTGATGCCCTTGTGATCGACTACTTCGTCGACGACCGTACCTCTACCGTCGAGCTTACAGGCAAGCAGAGCCATTCTCTTCCCCAGATATCGCCTATCTTTCCGTACATTTCTTGCACTAGGCATGGTTACTGCTGCTACTATGATTACAATCCTATTCAATTGCATAGCCTGATTTTGTCGCCCCTTGATGGACCTTCCTTTATCCTATGCTGCCTATTATTACTTATGCATTATTCAGCAGTGAGCCCTGCGCATTGTTAGCTAGGATTAGATAGTGGTCCGTGATCGCTCCGGGGTGAACACGGATACAATATATAAAACTGCAACAGGTACGATTCGATGCAGACGCCCTAGGGAACCTACAACGGCGAGACTCTACCGAGTCGCTTCGAGTTTGACTTACGAGGGGACTGACTCGTAATTCACTCTCGTCGGCTCAGTAGCGTAGCATCACTGGGATGATACGAGGGTATTCCTCTTTAGTTCATTCCGCTGGTGTCTCGGCACCACCGGGGTGATACGAGGTTTACCTCTTTAGTTCATTCCGCTGATGTCTCTGTCAAACCTCTTTAAGTGTGCCATCGAGGGTGGTACCTCCTGGTTTCACTTAATGGTAGGCACTCGAACCAACTGGTGTCCTTAAAGGTAAGAGTCGGGCAACCCAACGGTGCCCGCGAGCGGTATATTGTCGGGAACGACAGGGAGGGTACGACCGACGTTACTGGCGTGCTTGGCCCCTGCTCGTATCTCGCGAGAGTTACCAAACTACGTAAAGTCGAGCTCTACCAAGAGCACATGCGAGACAAGGTAAGGAGACGGTTCACCTTGTTGGTAACCGCAGTGACTTGGTGGGACGACAGGGCAGGCACCGATGTACTGGTGGTCCTGACTTCTGTCGTTGACCGCGGGTCGGTTAAGTCGAGGCAACGATAACGGTTGTCACGCAGGTTAATTAAAATGCTAAATGGTTCGGCGGATGTCTTGAGTAGCCTTTTGGCTTGTACGCACTACCTACACGTGGGATAAGGAGTGTGGGCTCCCCTGCATCGTAGTCTCGTTCGAGGGTCTTCAGACGTCAGCAGTACCGCGGGCTGATTGCCGGGAAGTGGTGTTGTCTTCTCTTGCTCAAGCGGTGTATTTGTATTTTCGTTGATTTTGCTTCACCGGCCAGTCACGCACCGTGCAGGAGTACGTTCGGGTTAGGGTCCAAAGCCCGGCGTACATAGGATATAGTCCGGCGGATGACCTCTCTGTTGATTGCCGAAGGATGGGCTACTTTGTGTCGGATAGCTTTGGTGGAGCGTTCCCTAACAAGGTTCCCGCCACCCTGGAGATCCGAGCGTCGTAGAGTCACGCCAGTGCACCCCTGCAGGGAAGATTAATCTATTCGAATAGCCGTGTCCACGGTAACAGAACGCTTTATGCTGAAGCTGGATCTTACCACTAGAAACTATTATTATTAAACTGTATGGTTCCGGGTTTTCTTCCTCGCGGGGATGTTGAGGAGGGGATCTCAGAGGCATTGTTAATTATTACAACTTATTATTATGCAATGCTGCAGCAACTTCTGCTGCATTGTTACTTTCATTACTGTTATATAAACTGTTGGCTGATTCTTACCTCATGCTGCAAGACATCGTCGGAAGATGCTAGTCTTCGTTAGCCCTAGCTTCTTACCCTTGCTCTGGATTTCTGTCTTTCAGCCCACTATATACGGCCTCTTCTTTCCGTTGATACAATGCATAATGCTTAGTAGCGGACGTAAGACTCGCGGGTATACTAGATACTCACCTGTTTTATTTCCTTTACTGTTTTGCCTGATCGGCCGCTGCAGTCGACGTTGCAGTCCAGGAGTAGGAGATCCCCGATGCCGACCACCGCAACATGAAGATCCCCGATGTCGTCTACGACGTCGAGTTCCCCTTTGGCCAGGAGTAGTTTGGAGGTTCCCAGGCAGGAGGCCACGCCTTTTCGATCTGTTGTTATTTGTGCTAGCCTTCTTAAGGCAACCTTGTATCCTTGTGTCTGTACTCAGATACTATCGCTTCTGCTGACTTTGTACTCTCGAGCTGTTGTATTCGAGCCCTCGTGGCCCCTGGCTTGTATTAAACAGCTTGTATTATTTTATTTGTAGAGTTGTGTTGTGATATCTCACCGTGAGTCCCTGATCTCGATCGTGTACCTTGCGTGTATGATTACTGTACACGGCTTGATTTTGGGGGCGTCACATTCACGTTGCGGTGGTCGGCATCGGGGATCTTCACGTTGTGGTGGTCGGCATCGCAGATCTTCATGTTGCGGTGGTCGGCATCGGGGATCTCCTGCTCCTGGACTCCAACGTCGACTACATCGGCCGATCAGGAAAAACATAAAGGGGGAAATAAAGCAAAGGTGAGTATCTAGCATACCCGCGAGTCTTACGTCCGCTAATAAGAATTTATGCATTTGGATCAACTGGAAAAGGGAGGCTGTATATAGTGGACTGCAAGATAGAAAGTCAGAGCAAGGATAAGAAGATAGGCCTAACGAAGACTAGCATCTTCCAACGAGTCTTGCTGCATGAGGAGAGAATATCCAACAGTTTATATAAAGCATAAAGTAACAATGCAGCAGAAGTTGCTGCAGCATTGTATAATAATAAGTTGTAATAATTAGCAATGCCTCCGAGTTCACCTCCTCGACATCCCAGCGAGGAAGAAAACCCGGAACCATATAGTTTAATAATAATAGTTTGTAGTGGTAAGATCCAGCTTCAGCATAAAGCGTCCTGTTACCGTGGACACGGTTATTCGAATAGATTAATCTTCCCTACAGGGGTGCACTTTTGGTACACTACACGCATGGATCTCCAGGGTGGCGTACACCTTGTTAGGGAATGCCCCACCGAGGCTATCTGACACTCCGTAGCCCATCTTTCAAACTCAACAGAGAGGCCATCTGCCGGTCTAAATCCTAAGTACGCCGGGCATTGGACCCCAACCCGAACGTACTCCTGCACGGTGTGTGGCTGGCGGGTGAAGTTAAAGAAAATCCAAATCAGACACCACCGCGCGAGAAAATAAGACAACACCACTTCCCGGCAATCAGCCCGCAGTACTGCTGACGTCTGAAGAGTCCTCGGACGATACTACGAAGCAGAGGAGCCCATAACTCGTAATTCCCACGTGTAGGCAGCGCATATAAGCCAAAAGGCTACTCAAGTCATCCGCCAAACCATTTAGCATTTTAATTAACCTGCGTGACAACCGTTATCGTTGCCTCGACTTAACTGACCCGCGGACAACGACAACAGTCAGGACCACCAGTACATCGGTGCCTGCCCTGTCGTCCCACCAAGTCTCTGCGCTTACCAACAAGGTGAACCGTCTCCTTACCTTGTCTCACGTGTGCTCCAGGAGGAGCTCGACTTTCGTGGTTTGGTAACTCTCGCGGCCAACGACCAGGGGCCAAGCACACCGGTACATTGGTCGTACCCTCCCTGTCGTCCCATCGCAATACCACTCGCGGGCACCGTTGGGTCACCCGACTTCTTACCTTTAAGGAAAACCGTGTCCAGGTCCCTAGGGCGGCTATACAGAGTCAGCAACGAGTGGAGTACGAGGATTACTCCTCGATAGCTCCACTTGATGTGGCTCGGCAGAGCCGAGATAGGGGCCTTAGGCGGTGTCTGCATTGTACCATACCTGGGCAATTATAATCATCGTATCCGCGTTAACTCACCTGAGTGATCACGGGCCTCTATCTAATCCTAGCTAACAATGCGCAGGGCTCCCTACTGAATATAATATATATAATAGGCAACATAGGATAAAGGAAGGTACATCAAGGGGCGACAAAAACAAGCTATGCAATTGAATAGGGTTGTAATCGTAGCAGGAGCTGTAATAATGCCTAGTGCAAGAACTGTACGGAAAGATAGGTGGTATCTGGGGAAGAGAATGGCTCTGCTTGCCTGGAAGCTCGGTAGTAGGGGTATGATCGTCGACGAAGTAGTCGTACTCGGAAAAGCTGTCGTCGGCGGCAGCAACGGGGTCTACCGGAGATAAGGGGGGGAGAAACAGTAAATACAAAGCAATCATAGCAAACAATTGCAAGGCATGACATATGAAATGTTAACGATGCTCTAACGTTGTACGATACACGTTGCACGAAGCGGGAATTCATCCGTGGATCAACTGCCAGCTCCGGGTGATTACCGGCAGGGTGTCCGGAGGGGGGAGGTATTATGCCGGAGGTGTCCTGGAGATCCGACAAACATGTGAAAGGTGTATCCGTGTTAGTTGATCCATTCTGAACAACTTTCATGTTCAGAATAAATTCATCCAGGTAGTTTATCGGTATCGGGCAATCATCGGACAGTCGGTCCGGAGGGGGACGGTTTGATGTTCGTTGTGTTAGAGGGGTGTGGTAGACATACGGATAGCGTATTCGTATTCTTTATATTTTTCTGATCAATTTTAATGTATAAAGTTTTTGAATCTGAATTACGGTTTAGAAGATATTGAATTTTAAAGTTTTTAATCAATTTAAATGATTTTTGGAATTTCTTTTAATATTAAAATCGAAACATTCTCCACAAGTCTATCCAAAACAATGTCACTGACATGGGGGACCCACATGTCAGTGGCAGTGATATTTAAATCATTTTATTTAAATAAATAATACAGAGAGGGCCCACATGTCATACTAACATTTTAACCTCCATTTTATTTAAACTAACTAATTTAACAGAGGGCCCACCTGTTAGCCTAACTATTCTAATTAAACACTTTTAATTAACTTAAGGGCATGGGGCCCAGGTGTCATAGACCCAAAGGCTTATTGATTAAGCTATTTAATCTAAGGGTTATTTTAATGGGTTGGACCCACATGTCAGTGGCTCATTATCCACTAATGGGGAACCTGACGAGGAGGGCCCACTCGGCAGCGACTCCGGCGAGCTCGCCGGCGACAGAGCGCCGACGAGGTCGAGCTAGCCGTCGTCACAGGGCACGGTAGGGGGCGCCGCCGGTTGCGTTCGAACCAGGGAGCGACGGGGAGGTGAATGGTGGTGGTGCGGTGGCTTGGGGGCGCCGGAATCGGGGCCGGCGACGTGCGAGGCGGAGGTGCAGTACGGGAGCTCGATGGCGACGAAGTTTACGAGCGCTAGGGTGGGCGGGCGCTAGCGTGACGCGGGGAGGAGCACGTCGGCGGTGAGGAACTTCTGCTCTAATGGCGCGGGAGGTTACGGGGAACGGCGAGTTAAACGGAGAGGGGGCGGCGGTGGCCTAGATCAACAGGAGTCGGTAGGGGCGAGCAGTGGGCTCGGGGAAGTCCTAGCGTCGCCGGAATTTGCCGGAGCTTGTCGGCAACTGGAGGTAGACGAAGTTTGCGAATCCGCACTTGTAGGGCGTCCTGGCTCGAGTTCTTCTGGAGGGAGAAAAAGACGACGACGCTGGAGCGACTGGACACGAATGCGTGGCCTCGCGAGATCACTGGCCGCGTGAGCCCACGGCCATGGCGACGGCGGCCCGGGTGGGACTTTTTCCCGGCGACTGCGAGGCGATGGAGGGGGAAATGGGAGTGGGAGTCTGTCCAGGGGGGCAGGTGGGGTGACCTTATGGTCAAGGGGAGCACAGGGGAGGTGGGGGAGGCCGACAGAGGAGTCGGCCACGGCGTGCACGCCACGGCGACGGGGCAGGTGGGAGTGGGTGGGGGAGGAAGATGACAAGGGGAGGGGTGGGCTAGGCCGAGGTGGGCTGTCACAACCACAAGTTAGGTATGTGCTAGGGTTAGCAAGTCACTTTGCATCATGTTAAAAATTTCAAAATAAATCAATTGAAATCAAATTCAAACTCAAATGGGAGAAGGAACCCCCCCAGATGAATTAATTCAAAAGGCCAGAAATAAATCTTCTCCAAAAATTCATGTTTGATTTTTGAAAAGTCTTATAAATGAGTGTGATCACATATCAAGTGATGTGGGACCCATCCCATGCTCATGGATTTTTCAAATATTCAAACATGACCTTGGAATTAATCAAAAACCCCTATTTGAATTTGAATTCAAATATTTTGAATTTCAAAAATGTTCAAACTCTGGATATGACTAGCTACTGGTCATGTAATGCCATATAAAAGATTTGAGCATTTATAAAAATGTCTAGCTAATTATTTAGCTAAGAAAAAACAAATTACAGAAAAGAAAAAGAAACAGAAAAAGGAAAAAGGCTTACCTCACATCTGGCCCAACTCAACGCCCCCTGGCCCAAGCCCACCTGGACCCTTGTTGTCTTCCCCCAGCGCGGCAAGCACCTCGCTGGAGGGCATGCCGACGCCGGCTGCAGCTGCTAGCCTGCCTGGCGCCCCCCCCAAGCCTTATCTTCTCGCCTGGAGACGCCCAGCTCACTCTCGGATCCATTCCCCCCCTCCTCCCGTGCTCGATTTCGTCGCCGCCCGAAGCTTCACCGGAGCACCCCGCCGTAGAAGACGCGGCCACTGCGAGCTAGAGCTCCTGAGAGCTTGTCCAGAAGCTTCCACGCCTTCGAATCCGTCGCCATGCAGCAGATCAAGAGCCCAGAGCCACCGTAGCCGCCTGAATCGCGATCGCGCCGTCACCGGAGCCGCAAGACCTCGCCATCGAATTCGTCGCCATCACGCTGTCGTTTGCCTCGCCGCCTGCTCTGCTGAGTTCCTGGTGAGCGCGGGATCAAAACCCCTAACTTTTCCCCCTCGATTTCGTCCTCTAGCCGGATCTGCCATGGGAGTTGTAGCTCAACGCCGCCGTGGTGCTCGTCGGCGAGCACCCGTGAAGCAATCGAGCTCGGGGCCATGTCCTTCACCTCCTCCGTGCTCCACTGCGTCGATCTAGCCTAACTCCGCTTCAAATGGAGCCATGCATCAAGTTTTGTCTCGCAGCCGTGGCTCCGCCGCCGCAAAGCTCGTCGCCGTCAAGCCTCCCAAGCACCCCAGCCACCCTAACTTGGCCCAATCGATGCGCGACGCCAAGAGCTACGTCTCAGTGGTCGCAGCCCATCGTTTGGTGCCCGGAAACGCCGTCCCCGTGGACGCCGCTGCGTCTGGACATCGCCGGCGACTAGCCGCCGGCGAGGCTGACGTGTCCGGCGAGTTAAATCGCTAATCCCACACCCAGTGAGGCTGACATGTGGACCTCGGGCCTAACTAATCTCTGGATTAGTTCAAACTTAATCAAAACGGTTTAATTAACCCACAGTGACACTTACAGGTGGGACCCCCTGGTCAGTGGCCCCCTGACGCCAGCATGACCTCATGCTGATGCAGTAAATGATTTTTTCTAATTAAATCAATTCTAGAAAATCCAGAAAAAGGCTTAAACTTTGGAAATTCATAGAAAATTCATATTAACTCCAAAATTAACATATAATATATGAAAAATGATCAGGAGAAAATAATCTATCCAAATATACAACTTTAAAATATGTTTGAGTTGAATTTAAAATGGGACCAGTAGCATTTTTTATTTGGTTTAATTGGAATTTAATCAAATTAAATTCAAATGCTTTTGCAATTTGAACCTTAGCAACATACCCCAATTCACTTGCACACCCAAGGCATATCATACACATGTCAAGATGAATTACTTTGATCAAACAATAAGCATTTGTAACTTGGCTAAATTGAATTCAAATTGGAGTTTGAATTTGCAATTTCATTTGCAATATACTCCATTTAAATGGAATTGCCTCACACATCAGAAGCATGCAAACCAAGTTTCAACCTTCAACCATGTGATTGTGCATTGTATTTACTTTTATACCTTGCTTGTTGTTTGTCGAGTAGAGATGGAACCGGAACAGGAGGCAGCCCCCTTCGTTGAAGATAACGAGACTGAACCTCGTTAGCTAGGCAAGCAAACCCCCATTGATCATGTCGATGAAATCCCACTTCCCTCTCATGTCTCGCTTATGCATTGTATAGGATGATTACCATGCTACATTTCTACCGCATAGATGAACCCATTCATTTGCATGACCTATCATTTGTCACAGTAGTAAGCAAACCACAATCCTAGCAAATGTAGGAGTTGAATGATATCATGTGGCCCGTGCAATTGTTACTGCTTATTGCATGCTTAGAGTGATACAATGTTGTTACTGTTATGTGAGTCGGGATGGTAGTGATCATGTTGATGATGGTGGAAACGTGTTGGTGAATCTACCCTAATACAAGGTGAACGATGAGAGGTTGTGTAGGAGTACACAGTGGGTTGTCTCGTTGAACACCGCCCTAAGTCCGAGTTCTTGTGTGGTGATCCAAGATGAAGAGTACAACCACACATTGGGCTCACTGACCCCTCTCAACCTATTAACTCATCCCTTTCGATGTCCAGATGTCGAAGTAGTTCGGAGTTCTGGTAGGTTTGTGGCCTGGCTGCTAAGTGAGAGAACGGCTCAACCGAGACTGGCTTATGCACCACGCACACATCATCTGGGTCCACTTCGGTAAACCGGCCGGGTTCACGATAGTGGTAGCCAACCCAGGTAGGCGGCTCTCTTGGACTAGATCGTCTATGAGGTAACAGTTGTGGTGGCATCCTCGCTGTCATCTCTTGAACGGTGATATGCAAAAGGCGGTAACTGATGACACGTGTGTGTAGCGGTACACCCCTGCAGGGTTGACAAAACTATTCGAATAGCCGCGTCCGCGGTAAGGGACTGCTTGGAAAGCTTAGCTTGATTATTAGACAACTTGAACTGGATACTTTTAAAACTTTCCAAGATAAGTGTGAGCGCTATGGCGTGCTTTCTCGTGGGGAAGTCGAGGAAGGAACCATAGTGGTGTAATTGGTTGAAGAGATGTAGTGGACTCGGGTACGCTTCTTACCTCAAGTCTGGTACTCGTAGTTCAGGACTAGCACGGTCAAAGCTGGCACTTCTACAATTGAATCCCACCTCCCTTTACCTTGATACATGTGCATGAGTAGTATAGCTCCTATGTAAGTCTTGCTGAGTACGACTTTGTACTCACGTTTTCTTATTCTATGTTTTAGATGAACCCACTGACCCCGAAGGTGGATTCTTCCTCGAGCTCGACGACTGAAGACCAAGCTAGTGTAGTCCCAGTCAGCAGACTGGTTCCCTCGTGGAGGGCTTGTGTTTAAATAAGGCGTCTTAAGCCATGTGTTAAACGTGTCTGTACTCAGACCTACTCTGCTTCCGTTGAATGTTGTAATGTTGGATCACATGCTTGTGATCTCTGTGTGCACTCTGTGAGAGTTATCAATAAAATGTATACTTTGTAGAGAATTGCAATGATACCTGCTGTTCATACAAGGCATGTGTGCTGCGTGTATGTTTATAACATGCATGTCTTTGTATGGGTTTTCGAGACCTTAGTTGTGATCTGGCTGCCGGTCTTTTATACACAAAGTGGCCCTTAGATGTGCGCAGCTTGGGGAATCGCGATGCGATTGCTCGAGACTCTGTCTCATGCACACTTTGTTGTATGATCGATCCGTCCCTAGACCCCGACTAAGTGACGGGCTGGAGTAAGTCTATGTAAGAGCTATGAGATAGTCGATAGTATGGTTGAGGAGACTTGTCTGTGAATATGGGAGTTCATCACCCATATCATTTAGACTTGTGTGCGGACGATGAGGACCCATCTCAGTTGATCATCCGGCCTGGATGGGATGCCCCTCACGTACGATGCTTTCCGAGAATGTTCTGTGCTTGGCCTTGTCTGCTTAGACAAGTGGGTACGGTTCTCGGCTCTCCATATGACTATGTCGTAGCGGGACTTGCATACGCTAACCCCTGGTCCCGACAGACTTGGTATCAGAGCAGGACTGACTGTAGGATTATCAGCCTTGGCCGAAGTCGAGTCTAGCTTGCTATAGTTATATAGTTACTCTGGGTATATAAGGGAACAACGTAAGGCTTCTTTTTTCTCCTTACCCTCATCATTCTGAGTTCTGAGTCACCCTCATCTTGTTCTACGAGAAGATAGGACTAGGCTCATCTATGTCTTACTAGAACATCTCGTTGTTTGCTTAGTTGTAGCCGCAGGAGAGTTGTGTTCGGTTTGCTATAGTTGTTATGCTTCCTGATTTCTTACATCGTATGTAAGTGTTGTTGAGATCTTGCGAGAATTTCCATTTCTCTTGCAATTACAGCCGTTATGCTGTCCGAGTCATTCCAAGTTTCTTCATAATCTGATGCGTTTGCAAAATCCTTCTATCTATTTCGGATGTCTTTCCAGAAGAATTGTTAGGCGGCATGCCCGATAGTTCCATAGAGTTTGTTGTAGGTTTTGTTCTAGAAACCTATAGTGATTCATTTGAAGTTCTTCCTCCCACTTTAGATGTCTTCTAGCCAGAAGAACCACACTAACCATCGTGTTGGGGTACTGTGTTACTCTAACATATCTGTTGTAGCCCCTAGTAAGCCATGGTCATCCTTAGGAAAACCATCCAGTAACCCAACCCCTTAAATCTTGCCACCCGACAGATGTGTAGAATTCATAGTGGATCTTATGCCAGGAACCGCACCAATTTCCAGACGCCCATACAAAATGACCCCACGTGAGTTAGCTGAGCATAAAATCCAACTTGAAGCTTTGTTGGAAAAAGGCTTCATCCGCCCTAGCTCATCGCCATGGGGTTGCCCCATTCTGTTCATAACAAAGAAAGATGGAACAGAAAGGATGTGCGTAGACTATCGCCCACTAAATCTAGCGACGATAAAGAACAAGTACCCATTGCCCAGGATCAATGATCTTTATGATCAACTTGCTGGATCCTCTGTCTTCTCCAAAATGGATTTGAGATTAGGTTATCATCAAATCAAAATCCGACACGAGGACATTCCCAAAACGTCTTTCACTACTCGTTATGGTCTTTACGAGTACACCGTCATGTCCTTTGGTTTAACAAATTCCCCCGCCACTTTCTCGCGCATGATGAATTCGATCTTCATGGAGTACCTAGATAAATTTGTGGTGGTTTATCTCGATGACATTCTCATCTACTCGAAGAACGAAGAAGAACATGCCGAACATCTAAGGCTGGTATTGATGAAACTTAGAGAGCACCACCTTTATGCCAAGTTCTCCAAGTGTGAATTTTGGCTACCAGAAGTGACCTACTTAGGCCACGTGATTTCTGCAAAAGGCATTGCTGTGAATCCCGAGAGAGTTCAGGCCGTTCTTGACTGGACTCCACCTGAATCGTTTAAGCAAGTTAGAAGTTTTCTTGGCCTAGCCAGCTATTGTCGTCACTTCGTAGAGATCTTTTCTAAAGTTGCAAAGCCTCTAACTGAACTCCTCAAGAAAGATAAGAAATTCCTATGGACTCCCAAGTGCGAGGAAAGCTTTCAAAAGCTAAAAAGAAGATTGACTTCTGCACCCATACTTGCGCCTCCAGACACCAAAAAGGATTTGGAGATTTTTTGTGACGCCTCACGGCAAGGGTTAGGATGCATACTTATGCAAGATAGACATGTGGTAGCTTATGCTTCACGCCAGTTGCGTCCACATGAAGATAACTATCCTACCCATGATCTTGAACTTGCTGCCCTAGTTCATGCCCTGACAACTTGGCGACATTACCTCCTTCGTAATCGTTGTGAGATCTATTCCGACCACCAAATCCTCAAATACATTTTCACCCAGCCAGATCTTAATCTCAGGCAAAGACGCTGGATTGAGTTGATAAAAGATTACGACGTAGGAATTTCTTACACCCCACGCAAAGCCAATGTCATGGCTGATGCACTAAGTCGTAAGTCGTATTGTAACAACCTCTTGTTACAACAGTATCAACCACTTCTTCATGAGGAATTTTGCAAGCTCAATCTTGAGATTGTTCCTCATGGCTATCTTTCTACCTTGGTGGCGAAACCAACTCTTGAGGATCAAATCATAGTTGCCCAAAGGCGTGCACGAGGTGTTCTCCGGATCAAGGAGAACATTACTAGCGGAGTTGCTAAATGTTTCTCCATAGATAGTAAAGGAACGGTATTCTTTGGAAATCGTTTGGTAGTACCTAAGAATATGGAACTAAGGCAACTCATCCTCAAAGAAGCCCATGACACACCCCTCTCGATTCATCCCGGTAGCACAAAAATGTACCGAGATCTACGCCAGAGATTTTGGTGGACTAGGATGAAGAGAGACATTGCTCGATTTGTTGCCAAATGTGATGTTTGTCGTCACATTAAGGCAGAACAGCAAAGACCTGCTGGTACACTTCAATCTTTGCCTATTCCAGAGTGGAAATGGGACAAAGTCGGTATGGACTTCATCACCGGCTTTCCAAAAACCCAGAAAGGAAACGATGCTATCTTCGTTGTCATAGATAGGCTTTCCAAAGTTTCTCACTTCCTTCCAGTTCGCGAGTCTATAACTGCGAGCCAGTTAGCGGACTTGTACTTCTGTAGAAATTTGTCTCTCCATGGTGTTCCTTTGGAAATCAATTCTCATCGTGGTAGCCTTTTCACCTCTAGATTTTTGGCAAGCTTTCAGAATGCTATGGGAACTCATCTCTCCTTTAGTACAACTTTCCATCCTCAGTCTAGCGGTCAAGTCGAAAGGGTTAACTAAATTCTTGAAGACATGCTCAGAGCTTGTGTTATCTCATTCGGAAAGAATTGGGAGAAGTCTCTTCCATTCGCCGAATTTTCTTATAACAATAGTTTCCAATCTAGTCTGAACATGGCTCCTTTTGAACTCCTATATGGACGACGATGTCGAACACCCCTAAACTGGTCAGAAACCGGTGAAAGACAATTCTTTGGACCGGATATGATCAAGGAAGCAGAAGAGCAAGTTCGCATTGTTCGTGATCAATTGAAAGCAGCCCAGTCTCGTCAGAAAAGCTCGTCATCATAGGCAAGAGAGCTACAATCTGGATGAGAAGGCTTACCTTCGGGTTACTCCTCTGAAGGGAACCCAACGTTTCGGTATCAAAGGCAAGTTGGCCCCACGTTACATCGGACCTTTCCGGATTCTTGCTAAACGTGAAGGAGTTGCCTACCAACTTGAACTACCCCCGCACCTTTCCCGAGTACATGATGTATTCCATGTGTCACAACTCAGGCATTGCTTCAAGGACCCCATCCGCGAAGTCGACCATGAAGCGCTTGATCTCCAAGATGACCTTTCTTATCGAGAGTACCCCGTTCGTATTCTTGATTCCGCAGAGCGTGTCACTCGTCATCAGAAGATTAAGTTTCTGAAAGTGCAATGGTCACACCACTCTGAGAGAGAAGCCGCGTGGGAAAGAGAAGACCATCTCCGTGCCGAGTACCCCTCCTTCCTCCCGCAGACTTCTGAATCTCGGGACGAGATTCTTTTGAGTGGGGGAGAGTTGTCACAACCCCAAGTTAGGTATGTGCTAGGGTTAGCAAGTCACTTTGCATCATGTTAAAAATTTCAAAAGAAATCAGTTGAAACCAAATTCAAACTCAAATGGGAGAAGGAACCCCCCCCCCCCCAGATGAATTAATTCAAAAGGCCAGAAATAAATCTTCTCCAAAAATTCATGTTTGATTTTTGAAAAGTCTTATAAATGAGTGTGATCACATATCAAGTGATGTGGGACCCACCCCATGCTCATGGATTTTTCATATATTCAAACAGGACCTTGGAATTAATTAAAAACCCCTATTTGAATTTCAAAAATGTTCAAACTCTGGATATGACTAGCTACTGGTCATGTAATGCCATATAAAAGATTTGAGCATTTATTAAAATGTCTAGGTAATTAATTAGCTAAGACAAAACAAATTACAGAAAAGAAAAAGAAACAGAAAAAGGAAAAAGGAAAAAGGCTTACCTCGCATCTGGCCCAACTCAACGCCCCTGGCCCAAGCCCACCTGGACCCTTGTCGTCTTCCCCCAGCGCGGCAAGCACCTCGCTGGAGGGCATGCCGACACCGGCGGCAGCTGCTAGCCTGCCTAGCGCCCCCCCCCCCCCAAGCCTTATCTTCTCGCCTAGAGACGCCCAGCTCACTCCCGGATCCATTCCCCCCCCCCCCTCCATTGCTTCCTCCCCCTCCTCTCGTGCTCGATTTCGTCGCCGCCCGAAGCTTCACCGGAGCACCCCGCCGTAGAAGACGCGGCCACTGCGAGCTAGAGCTCCTGAGAGCTTGTCCAGAAGCTTCCACGCCTTCGAATTCGTCGCCATGCAGCAGATCAAGAGCCTGGAGCCACCGTAGCCGCCTGAATCGCGACCGCGCCGTCACCGGACCCGCAAGACCTCACCGTCGAATTCGTCGCCGTCACGCTGCCGTTTTCCTCGCCGCCTGCTCTGCTGAGTTCCTCGTGAGCGCAGGATCAAAACCCCTAACTTTTCCCCCTCGATTTCTTCCTCTAGCCGGATCTGCCATGGGAGCCGTAGCTCAACGCCGTCGTGGTGCTCGTCGGCAAGCACCCGTGAAGCAATCGAGCTCGGGGCCATGTCCTTCACCTTCGCCGTGCTCCACTGCGTCAATCTAGCCTAACCCCGCTTCAAATGGAGCCTTGCATCAAGTTTTGTCTCGCAGCCGTGGCTCCGCCACCGCAAACCTCGTCGTCGTCAAGCCTCCCGAGCACCCCAGCCACCCCAACTTGGCCCAATCGATGCGCGACGCCAAGAGCTACGTCTCAGTGGTCGCAGCGCATCGTTTGGTGCCCGGAAACGCCGTCCCCGTGGACGCCGCCACGTCTGGATGTCGCTGGGGACTAGCCGTCGGCGAGGCTGACGAGTCCGGCGAGTTTAATCGCTAATCCCACACCTAGTGAGGCTGACATGTGGACCCCAGGCCTGACTAATCTCTGGATTAGTTCAAACTTAATCAAAACGGTTTAATTAACCCACAGTGACACTTACAGGTGGGACCCCCTGGTCAGTGGCCCCCTGACGCCAGCATGACCTCATGCTGATGCAGTAAATGATTTTTTCTAATTAAATCAATTCCATAAAATCCTAAAAAAGGCTTAAACTTTGGAAATTCATAGAAAATTCATATTTTCTCCAAAATTAACATATAATATATGAAAAATGATCAGGAGAAAATAATCTATCCAAATATACAACTTTAAAATATGTTTGAGTTGAATTTAAAATGGGACCAGTAGCATTTTTTATTTGGTTTAATTGGAATTTAATCAAATTAAATTCAAATGCTTTTGCAATTTGAACCTTAGCAACATACCCCAATTCACTTGCACACCCAAGGCATATCATACACATGTCAAGATGAATTACTTTGATCAAACAATAAGCATTTGTAACTTGGCTAAATTGAATTCAAATTGGAGTTTGAATTTGCAATTTCATTTGCAATATACTCCATTTAAACGGAATTGCCTCACACATCAGAAGCATGCAAACCAAGTTTCAACCTTCAACCATGTGATTGTGCATTGTATTTACTTTTATACCTTGCTTGTTGTTTGTCGAGTAGAGATGGAACCGGAACAGGAGGCAGCCCCCTTCGTTGAAGATCCCGAGACTGAACCTCGTTAGCTAGGCAAGCAAACCCCCATTGATCATGTCGATGAAATCCCACTTCCCTCTCATGTCTCGCTTATGCATTGTATAGGATGATTACCATGCTACATTTCTACCGCATAGATGAACCCATTCATTTGCATGACCTATCATTTGTCACAGTAGTAAGCAAACCACAATCCTAGAAAATGTAGGAGTTGAATGATATCATGTGGCCCGTGCAATTGTTACTGCTTATTGCATGCTTAGAGTGACACAATGTTGTTACTGTTATGTGAGTCGGGATGGTAGTGATCATGTTGATGATGGTGGAAACGTGTTGGTGAATCTACCCTAATACAAGGTGAACGATGAGAGGTTGTGTAGGAGTACACAGTGGGTTGTCTCGTTGAACACCGCCCTAAGTCCGAGTTCTTGTGTGGTGATCCAAGATGAAGAGTACAACCACACATTGGGCTCACTGACCCCTCTCAACCTATTAACTCATCCCTTTCGATGTCCAGATGTCGAAGTAGTTCGGAGTTCTGGTAGGTTTGTGGCCTGGCTGCTAAGTGAGAGAACGGCTCAACCGAGACCGGCTTATGCACCACGCACACATCATCTGGGTCCACTTCGGTAAACCAGCCGGGTTCACGATAGTGGTAGCCAACCTAGGTAGGCGGCTCTCTTGGACTAGATCGGCTATGAGGTAACAGTCGTGGTGGCATCCTCGCTATCATCTCTTTAACGGTGACACGCAAAAGGCGGTAACTGATGACACGTGTGTGTAGCGGTACACCCCTGCAGGGTTAACAAAACTATTCGAATAGCCGCGTCCGCGGTAAGGGACTGCTTGGAAAGCTTAGCTTGATTATTAGACAACTTGAACTGGATACTTTTAAAACTTGCCAAGATAAGCGTGGGTGCTATGGCGTGCTTCCTCATGGGGAAGTCGAGGAAGGCACCATAGTGGTGTAATTGGTTGAAGAGATGTAGTTGACTCGTGTACGCTTCTTACCTCAAGTCTGGTACTCGTAGTTCAGGACTACCCAAGTCAAAGCTGGCACTTCTACAATTGAACCCCACCTCCCTTTACCTTGATACATGTGCATGAGTAGTATAGCTCCTATGTAAGTCTTGCTGAGTACGACTTTGTACTCACGTTTGCTTATTCTATCTTTTAGATGAACCCACTGACCCCGAAGGTGGATTCTTCCTCGAGCTCGACGACTGAAGACCAAGCTAGTGTAGTCCCAGTCAGCAGACTGGTTCCCTCGTGGAGGGCTTGCGTTTAAATAAGGCTTCTTAAGCCATTTGTTAAACTTGTCTGTACTCAGACCTACTCAGCTTCCGTTGAATGTTGTAATGTTAGATCACATGCTTGTGATCTCTGTGTGCACTCTGTGAGAGTTATCAATAAAATGTATACTTTGTAGAGAATTGCAATGATACCTGCTGTTCATACAAGGCATGTGTGCTGCGTGTATGTTTATAACATGCATGTCTTTGTATGGGTTTTCGAGACCTTAGTTGTGATCTGGCTGGCGGTCTTTTATACACCAAGTGGCCCTTAGATGTGCGCAGCTTGGGGCATCGCGATGCGATTGCTCGAGACTCTGTCTCATGCACACTTTGTTGTATGAACGAGCCCGCCCTAGACCCCGACTAAGTGATCGGGCTGGAGTAAGTCTATGTAAGAGCTATGAGATAGTCGATAGTATGGTTGAGGCGACTTGTCGGTGAATATGGGAGTTCATCACCCATATCATTTAGACTTGTGTGCGGACGATGAGGACCCATCTCAGTTGATCATCCGGCCTGGATGGGATGCCCCTCACGTACGATGCTTTTCGAGAACGTTCTGTGCTTGGCCTTGTCTGCTTAGACAAATGGGTACGGTTCTCGGCTCTCCATATGACTATGTCGTAGCGGGACTTGCATACGCTAACCCCGGGTCCCGACATGGGCCTCGCCCTGGGAAAGGTTTAGTTGCTTTTATTTCTTTTAATCTTTTTGCTTTCTGTCCTTTTTCTTTGTATTTGTTTTAATTTCTTTTACATTTTTATAAAAGGTTTTAGTTGTTTCCATATTAGTGTTGCACCTTACTTAAGTGCCACAAAAAGTTTGGGGCCAATATAAAATCATTTGAGTCATTGCTATATTTAAAATGCATAAATATTGTTGTTTCGCTACTATTAAGATTTGTTTGCAATATCGAAATATTCAAATAAATACCCAATGTTGGTTGAACATGGTCTACTGATTTTTAGGGATTTTGCAAAATTGGTTGCATGAATTTTGGGCAAAGTTTTATTTGCCACATATTTTTAATAACCACCAAAAGGCATTTGAATTTGTTTTGATTCAAAGTTGATCAAGGCCAAGATTAGTAACAGTGATTAGCAACAGTAATAGTCAACAGTCAAACTGATTACTGTTACAGACCCTGAGGGTGTTACAATTGCCATGCAACATCCACCATCTCATGACTTGATCTTCATGTCATACATACTTTTCCTTGATTGAGGAGACGCATGATAGTTGGGCTTTTCCCTTATTATTGCTACATGACGCGCTAGTATCATTGCATATCCTGCTACACTGGCAGAGGCATACATTTGCATACATCATGATATTTTTCATTCTTCTTTATGTTGAGTACTTGTAAAGTGTGAAGATCTTCTATATTCTTGTAAAATATAGAGTGTTGCCCTTAAGTGCGGAAAATATCCCAAAGAGGACAAATTAAAAGATCCCAAAGAGGACAAATGAGAGATAAATAGAAAGAGCCAAAGAGGCCACAAAAATAAATAAAAAATGAAAAGGGAGAAAAAAGAAATAGAAAGAGAGAAGGGGCAACACTACTATTTCTTTTGAAAGATCCACACTCGTACTCCATTGTCATATTCGTGCTCCATAGAAATTATCATTCATGTTATGACGCCCCCAAAATCAAGTCGTGTACAGTAATCATACACGCAGGGTACACGACCGAAATTAGGGTGCCACGGTGATAATATCACAGCAAAACACTAGCCACAAATAAGATAAAACTGATACTACAAACCAGGGATCACGAGGATCCGAATACATAAGTTATACAAGCCATAATATCTGAGTACAGACATAGATAGTCAAGTTTTCCCTTAAGAAGGCTAGCACAAATGACATCAGAGGTACAGATCGAAAATGTGAGGCCTCCTGCCTGGGATCCACCGAACTACTCCTGGTCTATGGGGAAATCGACGTCGTAGTAGTCGCCTCTGGGGTACACCTGCTCCTGGGCTCCAACATCGACTGCAGCGGCCGATCAGGCAAAACAAAAAGGGGGAAATAGAGCAAGGGTGAGTATCTAGCATACCCGCGAGTCTTACGTCCGCCACTAAGCATTTATGCATTGGTACCAAATGGAAGGGGAGGCTATATATAGTGGACTGGAAGACAGAAAATCAGAATAAGGAAGAGAAGCTAGGCCTATCGAAGACTAGCATCTTCCGACGAGTCTTGCAGCATGAGGAGAGAATAGCAAACAGTTCAAATATAAATCATAAAGTAACAATGCAGCAGAAGTTGCTGCAGTATTGTATAATAGTAAGTTGTAGTAATTAGCAATGCCTCCGAATTCCCTCCCTCGACTTCCCTGGGAGGAAGAAGACCCGGAACCATACAATTTAATAATAGTAGTTTGTAGTGGTAAGATCCAGCTTCAGCATAAAGCGTCATGTTACCTTGGACACGGCTATTCGAATAGATTAAGCTCCCTGCAGGGGTGCACTACTGTTCAGCCTGCACGCTCGGATCTCCAGGTTGGCGGACACCTTGTTAGGGAACGCTCCACCAAAGCTATCCGACACGCCGCAGCCCATCCTAGGCTCAGCAGAGGGGCCATCCGCCGGACAAAATCCTATGCGATCAGGGGTCTAGGACCCTCACCCTTCACGCTCCTGCACGGTGCAAAGATGGCCGAGAAGCATTATCAAACACCACTCACGAGTAAAGAATACACAAAACTTCCCGGCAATCAAACCGTGGTACTGCTGATGTCTAAAGAGCTTTCGAATGAACTACGACGCAGGGGAGCCCATAACTCCTTATCCCATGTGAAGGTAGTGCGTACAGACCAACGGGCCTCTCAAGTCGTCCACCAAACCATTTAGCATTTTATTATTATCTCGCAGACAACCGTTATCATTGTCTAACTAACAAAAAACAGCATCCAGGACCACAAGTACATCGGTGCCTGCTCTGTCGTCCCGTCAAAGCGCGCGGTTACCAACAAGGTCAACCGACTCCTTACCTTTTCTCGCGTGTGCTCCTGGAGGAGCACGACTTTCGTGGTTTGGTAAATCTCGCGGCCAACGATCAGGGTCCAAGCACACATGTACACCGGTTGTACCCTCCATGTCGTCCCGTCACAATACTACTCGCGGGCACCGTTGGGTCGCCCGACTCTTACCTTTAAGGACAACCGTTGCTCAGGTACCTAGAGCGGCTATACAGAGCCATCAACGAGTGGAGTACAAGGATTACTCCTTGATAGCTCACACTTGATGGTGGCTCGGCAGAGCCGAGGTAGGGCCCTCAGGTGGTGTCTGCATTGTACCGTACCTGTGTAGTTGTAATAAGTTGTATCCGCGTCACTCCCCTGAGTGATCACGGCCCGCTATCTAAGCCTAGCTAACAATGCGTAGGGATCACTACTGAATATAATATATATTTATAGGCAGCATAGGATAAAGGAAAGTACATCAAGGGGCGACAAAAACAGGCTATGCAATTGAATAGGATTGTAATGTAGCAGCACCAATAACAATGCCTAGTGCAAGAAATATACGGAAAGATAGGCGATATCTAGGGAAGAGAATGGCTTTGCTTGCCTAGAAGCTTGACGGTAGGGGTAGGGTCGTCGATGAAGTAGTCGTACCCAGCAGCGGTGTAGTCGACAACATTGGGGTCTACCGGAGAATAAAAAGGGGGGAGAAACAGTGAATACAAAGCAAGCATATACAAACAGATGCATGACATGACAGATGCAATGTTAACGGTGTTCTAACGCTGTGCAATGCACGTTGCTCGGAGCGAGAATTCATCCGAGGATGAAATTCCGGCTCCGGTTGATTATCGACAGACGGCCCGGAGGGGGGGATGTCGATGTTCGTTGTGCTAGAGGGGGTGGTTGGTATACGGATAGTGTATTTGTATTCTTTGTATTTTTCTGATCAATTTTGATATATAAATTATTCTCATCTGATTTACGGTTTAAAAGATATGGATTTTCAAAGTTTAAATCATTTTAAAGAATTTATGAATTTTCATTTACTAATAAACCAACATTATCCACAACAGGCGTGGACTGGTCCAACTAACAGAGGGGACCCACCTGTCAGCCTCACAGTGCTAATAAAAACATTTAATCAATTTAAATAGGGCCAGGGCCCACATGTCATACACTGTAATTTATCTAAATTCTTTTTAAATATTAATTTGACTGTGGGGTCTACCTGTCACAGACACATGTTAATAATTCTATTTATTAAAATCTAACCAGGCAGTGGAGCCTAGGAGTCAGCCTAACAGCTTTGTTAAACAGTTTAAACTTAATCTAACTATTGGCCTTGGGCCCACTCGGCAGTGGGATTAGGGGCGGGCTCGTTTGCTCACGGCCGAGCCAGACCGGCTCGCCGGCGGCGAGGGGCTCGGGGAGCCACGACGAGGAGGGGGTGTGATGAGGAGTTGCCGCAGGGGTCCATGGGGCGCAGGGTGGGCAGGGCGCGCGGCGAGGGTGCAGCTAGGGTGGGCAGCACGGCGGCCGGAGGGAGCCGCGGCAGCCGGAGCTACGACGAGGGAGGCGGTCAGTAGGGCTTGAGTGCGGGCAGGGCACGGTCTCACGCGCGCGATGCGCAAGGCAGGGGCGCGGCCAGAGCGCGGAAAAGGGGCGGGCGTGGGCAAGCAGAGCTCGCCCCGTCCATGGCGGCCACAGTGGAGCACGGCTCGATGGACACGATGGCAACCGCGAGCGAACGGAGAGGGGGTAAAGGGAGAATCGGCTCCGCTTCTCACCGTGAACCGGTCGGGGCTGGCAATAGGCTCGGAGAAGCTCTGACGCGGCCGGAATTTTTGCTGCCACTCCGGTGACTCGAGGTAGAAGACGGCGGCGATTCGGCGCGTGCGAGGCGTCCCGGCTTGATTCCTGCGGTGAGGTGGCGTGGACGTCGACGGCGGTGCTTCTGGACACCTCGGCTGGTCCTGGAAAGCACGGTGGCCGCGACGGCGCACGTCGACGGCGAGGACCACCACGGGGAGTGTTCAGGCGCGAGGGAGAACTCACAGGGGAGAGGGTGACTGCGACCTAGGGTTAGGGTTGGGTGCGAGGGGAGTCATTTTTCATTTTTCTTATTTCATTTTCTTTCTGTTCTTTGTGTTTGCATTTTATTTATTAGCTTTTGCAATTTTATAAAATGGTAGACTAGCTCCACAATTAGTGTTTCACTTTATACTAGTGCCACAAAAAGATTGGGGGCAAACTAAATTCATTTGAATTATTTCCATATTTAATATGATTAAATAATGTTGTTTTGCTATTGTTTTCAATTGTTTGATTTATTTGGTCATTGCAATAAATCTCAATGTTGGTCTAACATGGTATACTGACTTTTAGGGATTTGTCAAAATTGGTTGCACAATTTTTGGATGAAATTTTATTTTCCACAAAAAAATTAATATCAACAAAGGGGTTTTTGATAGTGATCAACATCAAGGGTGATCAATGCATGTTTAAGAACAGTGAATTGACTGTAGCAAAAGTGATCACTGTTACAAGACTCTGAGTGTGTTACACATGCATAACTATGTGGGGATCCTTACACTATAGAACTTGGCTTGCATATTCCAAGGATGAGCCTCCTCAAATGAGCTCTAGGTCATCATAAGCAAGTGATACACGAGATAACCTCTCGCCCCTCGTGGAAGGTGAGATGTAGCGTAGTGGAAAATTTCCCTTAGCGAAGATTCTAAGGTTTAGATTGTCTCTAGTAGGACTCCAAGGTCGACAAGTAGGTGGTTCGGCAAGTGAGGCGCCGTTTTATGATAATCACTTGCTTTGCCTGGACCTGCACACACACATATAGCTTCGCTTCCCAACGAGTACAGAGGAGTTTTCAATTCCTCCGGCCTTGTTGTTTACGAAGGATAAAACGCATGGGATAATAATGATAGTGATAGCAATTAAAAAGTAAATACTGAAAGTAAATTGAGGGTGTAAACAGTATGGTAAATATGGACCGGGGTCCTATGATGTTCAATAGTGATGTCTCTCTCCCAAAAGACGATAAAACAGCCATGTGAGGTAAACAAATTACAACTGGGCAATTGACAGATTATGTGTGCAAACCAATGCTAATTATGCTATGCAGAAAGGAAAAGGCTCAAAAGCACGGGCGGTACGCCAAGACAAGTAGACCGAAATCCATCTGCATCTAACCACTAATCATTGTAACGACCCAATTCACACAGAATTGAAGTCTCTGTGCTCAAGTGCCAGTCCCTGGATCGAACTCGCTGGCACACACAGTATCATAGATGTATATCAAAGTACAAGTGCATCATTATTACAACGTATGATCCAGAGTAAAATAAATAACAAGTTGCATAGCTCAAGGCTAGCTTATTCAATATAAATATAGCGGAAGAAAAAGCAAATAACGTGGAGTCCCATCAACAGCCACATGCGAACATGCTGAGTGTAGACTCGCAACCCCTAAACGCACCTTACTGATCGTCCGAAAAACCTGCAACACCGAAGGTTACAGCTCGACAACGGGTCAGTACATCTGATTTGTACGGCAAGTGACACGGAAAAGTTTATATAAAGGACCTACAACTACATGCAAGGTAAGTCAAAGGAAAGGCTTAAGGTTTTGTTTTGCAGAAAGCCAATTTTCTCCTGAACTAAACTAGTCAAAGTTTTAAGTTGAACTTACTACTAAAGATTGAACTGGGCACACCAGTCTCAATCCACACCCTTTATTAAAATCTTTCCCACTCAAATTATTATGGTGATTCATCTGTCAAGATCCTGCGTTAGAGGGTACTCGCCATGACGTATTGTCGACCACTAAACCAACCATTAGGGGTACAACCTGGTCTCGTCCTTAGATAAGGCACGAGCCCCCAGGAAGCACTCCTTGCCCGTCCAGAGGTGATTTCTATTTATTAAACAGTTGCTACACAAATTATTAAACAGCTCACATGCACTCCATGAATTTACACAACCCAAACCACGTCTACAAAGCATAGCAATAAAGCAACAACACGGCTAGTTTCATCTACGGTAGACAAGTCAAGACATGTGGCTATCCTAACTGGTTTGCAGCAACAGTAAAGTAAACTACCTATCATGCAATAGGGTGATATTTCTTAACATAATGCATATAGAAAAAATATAGGTATGAGTATGGTCAAAGTATCACTTGCCTTATACATTCGATGAAGATCTTCGCTCTCACGTTCCAGTAAACTCTACTCGTCACACTCCGAGCAATCTATCGTCAACGAAAGAACTCAATAAGCAATCACACCACAAGGACAAAACATAAGATCAACAAAACAATCACAAAGGTTTTAGTAAAAAAACAAAAGCTTTGAAGTGCAAAGGTGTCGATGTGTTCGAAGTGATCGGTGGAACGTGAACTCAAGAGAGTCAACGGATAAAGAGTTGTCGATACAAGATTATGATCAAGGCATCATGAAATCAAGGGAAAGATCATAGCAATATGAATGGTATGTGGATATTGCCGATAAGATGTCTCATATGATCCAATATGCAAAAGAATCACGTGGAACGGAATACTACAACACAGGTCATAGCAGGTGAAAAATCGAATTGAATTTGAATTTAAACAGATCAATAAACTTGTGAATTTTTGTGTACACATGATATAAACAGGAGGTACATGACACGAGTGATCCAACGCAAAAAGAATCACTCGATTTGGATCAACGGTATAAAAGATACGGCCACCGGAATTTGAATTTGAATTTGAAATAACATCAAATTCAAAAGTGTGCAAAGTGTGCAAAACTTTATACCATGCAAAAGTACAGAACAACACGAGCGCGTAGCAAAAAGTTTCACCTCGATCCGACTTACGGTGTAGAAGATATCGCCGGTGCGAGGTCAGGGGGTTTTCTGCCAAAAGGACCCGTTCGCGAATAAAATTTCTTCCGAAAAAGCAATCGGGTCCTCGGTTTCAGATCTGGCCGGAATTTGCTTCGGCGAACTCGCGAACTCCGGCGAGCTCAAAAAAATTCCGGCGAGGGCAGCGTGGGGTGGCCGGGGTGACGAGGTCCGGCGAGAGGCGGCGCAAGGCGCGTGGGACGCGGCCCTGGCGGCTCGGCCGCGGAGGTCGGCGAGCCCGCGGTGCGCGGCGGCTGCTCCGGCGAGCTGCTCGGCCACGCGCGCGGCGGCGCAGGTGGCGGCGGCGCGGGAGGGCGGGGCGGCGGCGCCGGGCGGTGAGCGGCACGGCGGCTAGGAGGCGCTCTGGCCGGCGACGACTGGGCGACGGGAGGACTGCACGGCGACCTCCGGCTCGCGGGTGGCGGCGGTGGCCCGGCGGGGCCCGGCGGCGGGGTGGCGGGTCCCGCTAGGGTTTCGGTTTTTCCTTTTTTTCAATTTTGGAAGAAAAGGAAAAGAAATAAATTTGCTTCTGGAAAAAATATATATAGGCAGAGAAAAGAAAGAAAAAAAACAATCCGAATCGGGCTCAAACTCGCTCGTGGGCAGGAAATAACCAATGGGCCGGACTGCTGACTTTTTCCTTTTTCGTTAAAAACCGAACTTCAAACATTAAAATAAAAATAACCGTAACTCGGAAAAATATGAAATAAAACTCTAAATTCATCAAATAATATAAATAAAATTATGCAATGAAAATATTTTCCAAAAAGTTAAATAAAAATAAAAACATTTTCTAAATACTTTATTTAAATATAAAATACTTTTCATAAGTCAAATAAAGTCCAAGAAATTATTTAAATATTTTTATTTAATCAAAAACATTGACACCCCATTTCTAAATAATAAAATATAAATTTTAAAATTGTTACCCCAATAAATAATTTGGTAAAACAAAAATATCCCATTGAAATACTTTTTCAACTCTTTTAAAATATTTAATAAATCATTTCAATGAAGTAAAAACTCTCTTGGCATTTTAAAATCCCTAAAATAATTTTGGATTTATTTATAACACTCAAAATAAAATTTAAAAACTTTTAAAATAATATTCTAAATATTTCCAACTTTATTTAAAAAGGGGATAAGTCATTTTATATCCTCTCAATTGAATTTTCCTTTAGTTGAAAAATATTTTGAATAATCAAAAGAATTCTAATAAAGATTTAAAACCTTTTCCAAACTTTTAATATTTTGAAGGAGCCATATTACCTTCTCTCATTTTGTTTTGTTGGTTTTGTTTTAAAATAATAAATTCCAAAACACCAATTATGAATACTAGGGAAAGTCCTTTTATTCCCTCTCTTTTAGATAAACTCCAAAAGTTTTAAATCCGAGAGAAAATCAAACACATCAATCAAACAATCATTATCTATTTAATTTATTAACATTCCAAAATTCAGAGAATTTTGGGATGTTACACACTACCACCCTTAAAAGGAATCTCGTCCTCGAGATTCGAGAAGGCTAGAAAGAAAGGTTAGGGTTCGGGTCTTCATGATAGTCCATCGATCCTCCGATGAGCTAGGGTGCTACCACCCTTAAAAGGAAAGCGACGTGGTCTTGAAAATCTTGCTCCCTCAGCGAGCTCCTCACACATAATCTTCATACTCCATTGGGGCATGGAATTCTGCATCACAAGTGTGGGCTTCCAATATCTTAATCCATCGATGAAATTCTTCGTAAAGGTCCCACCTCCGGCCTTCGAGGTTTTCATGAATTCCTCCTTTGAGGTTTCCATTCCTTAGCAAGGGAGTGGTCTTCCAAGTACTGAGACTTCATGGCTGACAGGTCAGGCGCCAATACTAAACCACTATCGATTCCCTCATGGTGGTCATCACGAATACTTCTACGGGATACCTGCAGCAAATGGTCTTGGTCCATACTCACCGTATAACACAAACGGTAATCTCCTACAGGGGTCACACATCGTTCCATTCTATGGTTTAAGCTTTAACATCGTCGTCTCTCAAACATAGGTAAGTCACTCAAGATTTACAATCCCGCATAGCAAGAGCGAATAATAAGGGTAGTCGTCATGGGGGGCAATCCATTACGCACCCAAATCATTACCTTGTATATGGTTTCGCGAATCTCGTGGTCTAACACTTTGTCATCCTCATGAGCATTGTAGAAATTCCTCTTGATCTTGAACTGGGTTCAGATAAATCCATGGTTCTGCAAGACAAACAAAACATCTATCGTTTCTTCACAACACTCAGGTTTACGAAGACTACTGTAAAGCGTACACTTGTAAACTTCAATTTCCTCCGGGGTTCCTCCTTCAGCAAGATTGTGCTTCCTTGTCATCAGATCTTGACACAAGAGGTTAGCTTTGAACTCGGCATTAAATTGCATCCATCTTTATCCTCGTCTTGGCATTAGCAGCCATTGTAGTAGCTTCTTCAGTGTAGGGTTTGAGGTGAGAGGGAACAGAAAGTAGAGAGATATGGATACCCATACAAACATCACACTAGTTTTGGAAAATACAAGTTTTGATGTGTAGCTGTCGGTAAACAAGAAATGACAGCCCACATAATCGATCTAACGGTAGAAACTTGAATCTTCCAGGTCTTCAAGTCTCCAGGTCTTCAATGATGGTAGCTTCAGTTTCACGTTGTTGAGGTAATCTTCGTATCGTTGAGTCACTTGCCAATTTATTCTTCTTGTGGTTGTGTCTTCCTCAGTCTTGAAGCATAATAAATAGATGAGGGTCTAATGAAACGTAAACTTATTATACTCGCATAGAAGAAACACAAAGGGCCACACACAACATTGATCAAAGACATAACAGGGTCAAGGCCACAAGCAAAACTTAACAAAACAATCATGACATAAAACATCTAGTTAATCACTAGCAAAACATGCATCGATACACATCTCCAACTATCATTAAAAAGTACCACCGTACACTTAGTGCACACCACGAAAATTCTATTCTCCAATTGCAAAACATAAGCTTCTTCAAGTCAGCATCCTTGCTTCCCCGTTCACCACTTCTCCTTCCCCTCCAATTCTGGACACATATTGCTGTAGTGTCCCATGTTCCTGCACTGATAGCACTCAATTTGGCTAAGGTCCTTTTATCTTCTTCATCATGAGTGCTTCCTTTAATTCTGGACACATGTTGGCGTAATGTCCCATATTCCTGCACCGGAAACACTGAATGTGGCTAATGTCCTTCTTTTTCTTTTTCACGGGTGCTTCCTTCAATTCTTGGATAGCTTTCTTCATTTCTTCCTTTTGATGTTGAACCACTTGTTGTGTCACGATGAAAAATTGACACTGAGGGGGATAATGATCAGTTCCTTCACACATGAAACATGTTACTTGTGCAGTGGGGCATTCTTCACCCGAGTGGATTTCCTCACAATGGGGACATCCATCTTGGTGTCCTTCATAGGAGTGCCCTGTTTCTCCGCAAATTTTGCAGGCATGGTGCCTCTTACGGGTTATCGTCCTTTGCGTTGGGGTGACGAGGCGAGATCCCAACAAAATCTTAGTGAACTCCTTCCAAGTAATTTTCCTTCGTGATTCGTCAATCGCTTGGTGCATTCTCCACCAAGTAGCAGCCTCTTCTACAAAGTACTTGACAGCATAAGGGACCATGTCCTCACTTCCAACCTTGTTTATCTTCATGTGCTCCTCCATTCTACGAATCCACTGCTCCACCTTCAGTCTCGACATCGCCCCAGAAAAGGCGAGTCCTACTTCATACTCCATCTATTAAACCCATACGACAAGGGTTAGGGTAAAACTATAACACCGACAAGAAAACAAACTAAGGTAACACCAAGCATATGCACTCAAACAAGAAAGCGGCAAAACACCTACATTCGACAGTAACACATAACAACAAACAATACAGTCACAAAAGTCAAAACACCCAAACAACACCTAGAGTAAGGTCATGTGTGCAAGACATACGACCTCATCATGCTACGCGAAATTCGTTCGTCTAACTTCACATAAAAGGTGGTGGTCTGATTCTAAGCTTCATCCTTCTCAGCTAAGCTGATCTTAAAGGTTCCTCTCACAGTGTCAAACTTATTGATCATCGTAGGTTATTCCTTCTAGTTCCGATAATCATAACTCTAATTGATCCCCGAGGGTGATGATGTTCTTCTCAAATGTCTTGTCTTCCAAGGCATAAACAACTCAAGGGGTATTCATAGTAAAACAAGATGAGAAGTTTTTTTAAAAGATGAATAATAGATGAGAGATACTGGTGGAGAGAGTAAGTAATCAAAGAGTGATAAAATATTTTTGTTCCTATGGCTGTTTCTATCCATTTTCTAGGGTCACGACCTACAGTCAACACACGGCTCTGATACCATCTGTAACGACCCAGCTCACACAGAATTGAAGTCTCTGTGCTCAAGTGCCAGTCCCTGGATCGAACTCGCTGGCACACACAGTATCATAGATGTATATCAAAGTACAAGTGCATCATTATTACAACGTATGATCCAGTGTAAAATAAATAACAAGTTGCATAGCTCAAGGCTAGCTTATTCAATATAAATATAGCGGAAGCAAAAGCAAATAACATGGAGTCCCATCAATAGCCACATGCGAACATGCTGAGTGTAGACTCGCAACCCCTAAACGCACCTTACTGATCGTCCGAAAAACCTGCAACACCGAAGGTTACAGCTCGACAACGGGTCAGTACATCTGATTTGTACGGCAAGTGACACGTAAAAGTTTATATAAAGGACCTACAACTACATGCAAGGTAAGTCAAAGGAAAGGCTTAAGGTTTTGTTTTGCAGAAAGCCAATTTTCTCCTGAACTAAACTAGTCAAAGTTTTAAGTTGAACTTACTACTAAAGATTGAACTGGGCACACCAGTCTCAATCCACACCCTTTATTAAAATCTTGCCCACTCAAATTATTATGGTGATTCATCTGTCAAGATCCTCCAGTAACAGTAATGTCTAGTAGCTCAAGGATGTCCATAACCAGGGACACGGCAAATCATGATTAGTTTATACTCTGCAGAGGTTAGTACACTTTCCCCGCTGGACTCAACCCGAAGATTGAGACGAAGTCTTTCAGAAGAGGTCACCTACACCCAACGGCAAGCCGGTACCACCTATCACATCTACATCTGCTAGGTTTGCACGGGAGAGGCTTCCTACATCATACTCAACTAAGCCAGAGCCCATATGGCCAGCGGCTGTACATGTAAGCTTCTAGTCACCAAGTATGTCTGATCTTTTTGAGCCTGGACGGCGCCCACTGCGTTAGAGGGTACTCGCCATGACGTATTGTCGACCACCAAACCAACCATTAGGGGTACAACCTGGTCTCGTCCTTAGATAAGGCACGAGCCCCAGGAAGCACTCCCTGCCCGTCCAGAGGTGATTTCTATTTATTAAATAGTTGCTACACAAATTATTAAACAGCTCACATGCACTCCATGAATTTACACAACCCAAACCACGTCTACAAAGCATAGCAATAAATCAACAACACGGCTAGGTTGATCTACGGTAGACAAGTCAAGACATGTGGCTATCCTAACTGGTTTGCAGCAACAGTAAAGTAAACTACCTATCATGCAATAGGGTGATATTTCTTAACATAATGCATATAGAAAAAATATAGGTATGAGTATGGTCAAAGTATCACTTGCCTTATACATTCGATGAAGATCTTCGCTCTCACGTTCCAGTCAACTCTAGTCTTCACACTCCGAGCAATTTATCGTCAACGAAAGAACTCAATAAGCAATCACACCACAAGGACAAAACATAAGATCAACAAAACAATCACAAAGGTTTTAGTAATAAAACAAAAGCTTTGAAGTGTAAAGGTGTCGATGTGTTCGAAGTGATCGGTGGAATGTGAACTCAAGAGAGTCAATGGATAAAGAGTTCTCGATACAAGATTATGATCAAGGCATCAAGAAATCAAGGTAAAGATCATAGCAATATGAATGGTATGTGGATATTGCCGATAAGATGTCTCATATGATCCAATATGCAAAAGAATCACGTGGAACAGAATACTACAACACAGGTCATAGCAGGTGCAAAATCGAATTGAATTTGAATTTAAACAGATCAATAAACTTGTGAATTTTTGTGTACACATGATATAAACAGGAGGTACATGACACGAGTGATCCAACGCAAAAAGAATCACTCGATTTGGATCAACGGTATAAAAGATACGGCCACCGGAATTTGAATTTGAAATAACTTCAAATTCAAAATTGTGCAAAGTGTGAAAAACTTTATACCATGCAAAAGTACAGAACAATACGAGCGCGTAGCAAAAAGTTTCACCTCGATCCGACTTACGGTGTAGAAGATATCGCCGGTGCAAGGTCAGGGGGTTTTCTGCCAAAAGGACCCGTTCGCGAATAAAATTTCTTCCGAAAAAGCAATCGGGTCCTCGGTTTCAGATCTGGCCGGAATTTGCTCCGGCGAACTCGCGAACTCCGGCGAGCTCAAAAAAAATCCGGCGAGGGCAGCGTGGGGTGGCCGGCAGGGGCAGTGGGGTTGCCGGGGTGGCGAGGTCCGGCGAGAGGCGGCGCAAGGCGCGTGGGGCGCGGCCTTGGCGGCTCGGCCGCGGAGGTCGGCGAGCCCGCGGTGCGCGGCGGCTGCTCCGGCGATCTGCTCGGCCACGCGCGCGGCGGCGCAGGTGGCGGCGTCGCGGGAGTGCGGGGCGGCGGCGCCGGGCGATGAGCGGCACGGCGGCCAGGAGGTGCTCTGGCCGGCGGCGACTGCGCGACGGGAGGACGGCGCGGCGAGCTCCGGCTCGTGGGCGGCGGTGGCGGCGGCCCGGCGGCGAGGTGGCGGGTCCCGCTAGGGTTTCGGTTTTTCCTTTTTTAAAAAAAAATTGGAAGAAAAGGAGAAGAAATAAATTTGCTTCTGGAAAAAATATATATAGGCAGAGAAAAGAAAGAAAAAAAACAATCTCAATCGGGCTCAAACTCACTCGTGGGCAGGAAATAACCAATGGGCCGGACTGCGGACTTTTTTCTTTTTCGTTAAAAACCGAACTTCAAACATTAAAATAAAAATAACCGTAACTCGGAAAAATATGAGAATAAATTCTAAATTCATCAAATAATATAAATAAAATTATGCAATGAAAATATTTTCCAAAAAGTAAAATAAAAATAAAAACATTTTCTAAATACTTTATTTAAATATAAAATACTTTTCATAAATCAAATAAAGTCCAAGGAATTATTTAAATATTTTTATTTGATCAAAAACATTGACAAACCATTTCTAATTAATAAAATATAAATTTTAAAATTGTTACGCCAATAAATAATTTGGTAAAATAAAAATATCCCATTGAAATACTTTTTCAACTCTTTTAAAATATTTAATAAATCATTTCAGTGAAGTAAAAACTTTCTTGGCATTATAAAATCCCTAAAATAATTTTAGAGTTATTTATAACACTCAAAATAAATTTTAAAAACTTTTAAAGTAATATTCTAAATATTTCCAACTTTATTTAAAAAGGGGATAAGGCATTTTATATCCTCTCAATTGAATTTTCCTTTAGTTGAAAAATATTTTGAATAATCAAAATAATTCCAATAAAGATTTAAAACCTTTTCCAAACTTTTAATATGTTGAAGGAGCCATATTACCTTCTCTCATTTTCTTTTGTTGGTTTTGTTTTAAAATAATAAATTCCAAAACACCAATTATGAATATTAGGGAAAGTCCTTTTATTCCCTCTCTTTTAGATAAACTCCAAAAGTTTTAAATCCCAGAGAAAATCAAACACATCAATCAAACAATCATTATCTATTTAATTTATTAACATTCCAAAATTTAAAGAATTTTGGGATGTTACAATCATCCACCTTGAGATATCTATCTAGAACATCTCGATGGTTTTAAGTTGCGAAACCCACCCAAAGTGTAAACTCAAAGCAACAGACAACTGCATTAAAGAACTTTGCGTAAAGTAAACAATCCTTGCACCCGCAAGTACAAGCACCGTTATTTTCCCCCTTGTGGCAACAGCACATCCCTAGACTCATGTTTCTGTCACTCAAGCTAAACATCGGGGGGCATGAACCCACAATCATGCATAACGCTCCCTCTTGGAGTCACTACCTACTACTTGGCCAAAGCAATAAAAAGCAACGGAGAACATGCAAGAATTACTCAAGAGCATAAATATAAAAGAAGAGAATCAAATATATAACTCAATCACAATCTGAACATAATCTCATAATCCATCGGATCCCAGCAAACTCAGCATAGCAACAGAAGAAAGATTACATATGTGCCTCGATCATGTAGGGCAGCTCACGAGGTATAATCCATGAAGAACAAAGAGGGGAGCAGAACATCACATAGCTACTGATGATAGACTCATGGTCCAAGGTGCAATACTCACGGTTCATCCGGTAAGCGTCCATGGTGGTGGAGAAGCTCCCGGAGGTGGTTCCTCCCTCCGGAAGGGTGCCGGGAAGAGGACTTCTGGTGCTCCCGATCTTGGAAGCGCGGCGGCGGAACAGAGGAGAGATTGCGAAAAAGGGTTCCGTCCCCGAGGGTTTCTCGTCATGGGGAATAAATAGGCGAAAGGGGGCAGCCAGAGGTGGGCCAGGTGCTCCAGGCGCCCCCCTGGCGCGACCAGGGGTGGGGCCACGCCCTCTGGCAGCCTGGGGGGCCCTGGATCCCCTCTGGACCCTCTCAGGCTCTTCGCGAAGGTTCCGGTATGCTGATTTTTCCTATAATTTTCCCGGAATTTTCTGGTACTTTTAATAAGGGGGAAGCTAGAAATAGAAAAATAGCAGAAAACAGGAACTGGCACTGGGGTGCACTGAGTTAATAGGTTAGTCCAAATATGATCAAAAGTGTATGGAAGTTCATCAATATCACACAAAAGAGGCATGGAGCAAGCAGAAATTGTAGATACGTTTTGGACGTATCAACATCCCCATGCTTAATTCCTGCTCGTCCTCGATTATGTAAATGATAACAAGCATAATTTCTGAGGTGACATGCTAACAACCATATAAGAACTTTGTAAGTAAAGCAATCAAAGCATGCAATTCAATTCAAGTCATACCAAGCAAGAGTCTATATTTGGCTTTGAAACAAGCGACATAAGAACATAAAGGTGCAAGAGCCCTCGCTGTCCGTGACTGGAATGTCTCCAAATGGTGTTTGCGTGCAAGAAAGGGGATAGGGATATACGAGAAAAAGTATTTTTATGTTGAGAACTCAATCTACTAAAGTTTCACATTGGTCTTCTTTGGAATCTTATCCTGACTCAGCCCCAGGCCACTAGCCAGGTACAAGTCAAAATGATCCACTCCTTTTCGACATTTTGAGCACTCATGCAATGGATGAGCGTAACCAAGAAAGTTGACACTTAGGATGGCAAAGAGAGAATAAGGTGGAGGAGGAAGACAAAAAGGTGTGAAAGGCTCACATCAATGAGGACAATCATAGGCGAGAGAAAGCCAAATGATAGATATGATGTGAGGAGTAGGGATTTCCATGCAACGGATGCACATGTGAGCTAAGGTAAGCTCTCCAATGGAACTAGTGGGGTGCATCCAACTTGCTCGCTCAAGAAGACCTAGAGCTCTTTTGGGTCCTTCTCAATCGCGGCTCTCCGGAGAGATAACACCCCTACTCCTGCTTGTCTCTTCTATATCAATGGAACTGGGCTACAATAACTGCTTCTCTATCTACTCAGGGGAAGGTGAGAGCCGCCGTGGGCAAGGTTCTCTCCTACTTCCCTGAGGAGGAACTACAAGCAGGAAATGAACTGAGTGAGTTGTGAGTAATGGTGCGAATGTGTGGATCGTCCCTCACGCAGGAGGGGTACCCCCGGGCTCTTATAGTGTGAGCCCGGGGTACATCGGTAACTTCACTGCCGATTGGGCCCAGCTGTCATCCTCTAATCGGCTGGGTCCCACCGACTGCTCCTCTCCGGGTGATCCGGACCCGACAAGCGGCGGCCCATACTGTAGACCCGTAGGGCATGATGATGAACAGTGGAGCTAGGAGGTGCGGTCTTGTCGTCCTGTACGCTGAATCGGCGGAGAGGTCGACACCGCATCTCTGCCAGATCTTTGATGTGACCTGGCTTCTCTGCCACCCCGATCTCTCGGGATTTTGCATTTATGACCTCGTACTTGTACCCTCGACTGATCTCGGGGTCAACTTCTCCAGGGGTAGTAGGTTGTACCGATTGCGCCTGGGCCGGCTGGTGGTTCTCGGCAGGGTCGATTGCTTTGGGCAATCGGCCGTGCTGATGCCCACCTCGGCCCAGCTGCGGGCCAATCGGATAATCGTCTTGGTGATGAAAGGGTGGACCGGTTGCGCCTGGGCCGACTGCTGGCATTCGGTACGGCTGATTGCCTTGGAGCAATCGGCCGTACGCCTGCGCAGCTCGGCCCAGCTGCAGCCCAATCGGTCCATCCTTGTCTTCAAAGGTTGCTTTCGCTTGGGTGAGCCTACCCGGGTACCATTCCCCCGATAGTAGCCCCTAAAGCTGTAAAGGTCCCACGGTCATTTGACTGCGGGGCCTTTGCAGTTTTCAATCTTTCTCCAACATCTTCCGAATGCTATGGCCTCATCAAGTGCGTCATTCCGAGTTCGTCGACCGACTCGGAGCTCACACTCGGCTAGCCAAGATTCCGTCCGATTTGATTTGAATCGTCTACGATTTCTTTCTTCACTTTTTAAGAATAATATCCGTCGCCGATTTCCTTCCAACGGTTACCTCCGATTCTTCCGGGGTGCAGTCAATGGGCTGGGACCCACGAGCCACGCGCGATTTGACGTAACCGCAGGCTTCGACCCCCACGTCGCACGCCTCGGCTCCCACGCTGGGATCTCTTGCGCAGATTTGCCGGTTGGACTCCCTGTGGGCTAGGCCACACCGAGCCACACAGCCACAGCTGGATCCCACTCCCCTCCCCCGCCGCCCATATAAGCCACAGGGGGGGCCTTGGACTCCTCCTTCTCTCAGACGCCTTCTTCCTCCTCCGCCTCTTGCTCTTCACGCGCGCCATTGCTGTTCCGCCCGAAGCTCTCCGTCGTGCTTGCAGCTCCGCCTCCGCGCACGGGACCCGCTCCGGCCGCGCGCTCGCGTGCTACTCCGCCACTATGGTAACCTCTCACCACTGCTCTTGCGCTCCTCGTCCTCCTTCTCTTTCCGCCCGCAAGCTCCATGGCGCCCCGGCGAGACATCTCTCAGGCCAGCCGCGGGTGCTGGAAGGGCTCCACTGTCACCGCCGGTGCCATCAAAGCTCTGGTTCGCGCCTGCAAGATGCCGTCCGAGGTCCAGTGGCGTGCTCCCGGCGCTGAGCTCGTGCCCAACGCGCGTGCTGGCGAGAGGGTCGTCTTCCTCGCTCACTTCGAGCGTGGATTCGGACTCCCCGCCAGCACCTTCTTTCGAGATTTCCTCAACTTCCATCGCGTGCAACCGCATCATCTCGCGGCGAACTTCATCATGATCCTCTCCGGCTTCGTCACGCTGTGTGAAGGGTATCTCGGCTGCCGCCCAAGCATCGCTGTCTGGAAGCGGTTCTTCAACCTCCGAGCTCACAATGCTCGGATGGGAGCTGTGGTGCCGTCTGCCACGGAAGGTGGCGAGCCGACATTTCCGACTGACATGACCGACTGTGGCAGTTGCCTTGTCGCAGCCGGCAAGCACAAGTACAAAAGTCCCGAGATCGTCCAATCGTGCAAAAATTGGCAAACCACATTCTTCTATGTCAAGTCGCCCGACCAAGGCCCCGATCTCCTGAACCTGCCTGAGTTCTCCCTCGCACGGCCGACTGAGAAGCACCAGTGGTCGCTGAAGTACGGTGTCGGTGACTGCGATGTCGATGCCCAAGTCGCTAGGATTGCTCAGCTGGAGAAGGAGGGGATCCTGCCGACTGACCTTGCCGCTGCTTGGCTTCAAGCCCGAGTGCTTCCTCTGCAGCGCCGAGTGCACCGCATCTGCGATATGTCGGGCCCCCGAGATCCCACTCGGCTCTGCACATGGCGAGTGAAAACCGAAGACCTCTGCACCAGGCTGAAGACTATCACATCCAGTCCTTCGCCCGACCCTTTCCGCTTCGGCCTTGAGTACCTCAACCGCCAACAGAAACCACCTATGGTATGCTCCGACTGCTCCCTTTTTCCGATTGCTTTTTCCTCATACTTAGATTCTCTGATAACTTTCTTCTTCTTGCTCAGCATTTCATTCGATCCGACTTGATGGAAGACGGCCAGGTGACCGGCACATATGCCCCCGACCGCGAGGAAGATGACCCCGCGGACTTCGAATACAATGGTGAGGCTCCTCCCTCCGAATCCGAAGATGACGACGCCGATGACGGTGAATCCTCTGGGGAGTCCTCCGAATCCGAAGATCCCGCTGACTATGCCGACGCCGAGGCCGCCGACCCCAAGAATGCCGACACCCGAACTACGGCTCAAGGGGGTACGCCTGACCCTTCCCTTGAGAAATTTCTGGCCGAATGGAGCGATGACGATAGTGTCTCAAAGGTTGTTGATTCTGATGCAGCTCCACAGGCCAAGCCTCCGAACGTGCCGACTAAACGCGCCTCGGCGACCAGCTCCTCCTCTGGTGCCGCTCCCAGCAAGGTCGCTAAGAAGGCGCCGACTGCTCCCAAGGGCAAACAGCCTCAGGTGATGGCCACTCGAGTGCCGACTGCTCAAGCGCCTCTGAATGTCGCCCCGCTGAGATGCCGGATGCCCACGGGCGCGCCGAGAACAGTCGGGTAAGTCTTTATTTTCATGCCTTGAACCTCACTGTCTTCTCTTATACTGATTCACCTCTTCTTTCTTCTTTCAGGGAACCGATTGGTCTCGACGACATCGACACCGGCATTCCTGCCCATGTCGGCGCAGTCATTTCCCCCGCCGCCTCTGTTGCTACAATTCGCAAACGGCCACCGGCCCCTCATCGCACCTCCAAGGATGCCGAGCGCGCCGCCAAGAAAGCCCGCCTCGCTACTTCCAAGACAACTACTACCTCCACCACTGCCTCCAAGCCCTCCCAGAGCACGGCCGACCGGGGAGTTACTGGTGGCGAACGTGCGCAACCGGTCAATCCGATTGCTCCATCTCCGCCACGACACTCCGACCCAGTCTCCGCCCCCGTTACGATTGTCTCCTCGCCCATCTTGACGACCACCTCGCCGATCGTGACGACCACCTCGCCGATCGTGACGACCATGTCGCCGATTATGACGACCACCTCGCCGATTGTGGCAACAGGTCCTTCAACCTCGACTCGTCTGATTTCGTCGCAGCCACAACCGGATGCCTCCGGCCTTCCCGTATTATCGGCGCCACCGGTCTCGACCATCACTTCCTCTGCCGCTGCGATTCAAGTTCCTCCGCCACAGCCGACCTCTTCCGCATCAATAATTTTGATGCGCTCGGTGGATCAGTTCCGGGCCGAATACTCTCGCACCCGACATGTCGGCGCCGAGCCCGATGCTTCGCACCACTCCCTGGTTTCCTCTCAAGATCCTCTGACGACATCCTACAGTCGGGTGAACGACTTCGCCACCGCCATAGCTAAGGACCTCCAACTGCTCGACCGCCATCATGCGGTAAGCTCTTCAACTTTCCTTTATGGCTTCCTCCAATCGGGAGACTTTTCTTCCGGTGGGTGCGCGCAAGCGCACCCACTGGGTGTAGTCCCCGAGATTCGGGCCGATTGTTAGCAATCGGTTCGGATCTTTTATGCTCTTTGCTTCTTCTTTTGCCTTTCTCCAATCAGGAGACTTTTCTTCCGGTGGGTGCGCGCAAGCGCACCCACTGGGTGTAGTCCCCGAGATTCGGGCCGATTGTTAGCAATCGGTTCGGATCTTTCACGCTTTTTTTGCTTCTTTTGCTCATCTCTCCTGCCTTCCTCCTATCGGGAGACTTTTCTTCCGGTGGGTGCGCGCAAGCGCACCCACTGGGTGTAGTCCCTGAGATTCGGGCCGATTGCTTGCAGTCGATTCGGATATTCTTTTGGCTGTTGTGTCTCTAAAGTTCATCTTGTTTTTCTTCTCAGGCTGTTATGGAAGAACGACGCGATGTCTTCGAGAAGCTCCTCGAAGCCTACGCCGCCAGCCTTCGAACCCTTTCTTAGGCCCAGCTCGAGGTCAACAACCAGTCGGCCGAGATCAACAAGCTGAAAGGTAACCTCTTCATTACTTCTATCTTCCCTCTAGTTGATAATTTCTCTTGTACTAACATCTTTATGTCTTCCTCTAGTTTCTGTTCCCATGGTGGATGACCTTCAGTGCCGTATCGCCGAATTAACCACTGAACTTAATCAGCAAGGACCTGCGCTTTCCGCAGCTAAGCAAGAGGCGACCCGACTACAGGGAGTGGAAACCGATTTGTCTCGGACTATCCAAAACCTCCGCTCCGAGCTGGCTGCTCTGAAGAAGAAACATTCGGACGACCTGGCTGCCGTGACTGCTGCTGGCGATGGACTTCGCGCTGAACGAGATGCAGATGTAGCGGCCCGAGAAGCGATACAAGCTGAGAAGGATGCCGCCATTGCTGCCCGTGACTCCATCCGAAAAGACCGTGATGGGCACATTGCCAAATATGAAGAGCTGGAGAAGCACAATTATGAAGAAACAACCCGATTGCGCCGCCGGGCCAAGGGTTTCTGTGATATAATGACTGAGATGGACGTCCTTCTTAGCGGTGAGTGTTTCCTGCATCCGAGTGCACTTTCCGACTGCTTTCCTCTTCTGAGTTATTACTCATACTTTTCTTCGTGATGTAGAGGCCTGGCCTGAATCGGAAGCAGCCGCTTATGCAGACGTGGCCAAATCCCGAGAGGAGACCGTCGCGGCCGGAGGGACTGTCCAACTTGATGATAATGTCTGGACTCGGAATGAATATCTGATTGGTACAGAAGCTCGCATTCCTGTCATCAAGGGGATTGCATTGTCCTTCAAACTTGGCATTCTGAAGATTGCCGAGTTGTTTTGGTCGCCGACTGAGCTCAAGGTTGGGCTCCAGAGGATGAAGCATGATGCCGGCTCCTCCGCCGAGACCCGCGAACCGGAAACTCTGGACGAAGAAGATTCTGACAAGGGAGAGGCTCTGAATGCTACCACCGAGCAGACTCGGACTCTTCTAAAGGCCATCCCACGTCGGATCGATGTCTTGCTTAAATCTGCTGGTCGGACTGGTGCGGAGACTGCTCTTCAAACTGTGCTGAGCTGGTACCCTCAAGTGAAACTTCCCAAGTTCTACAACATCAGAGAGAACGCAGCCGGCGTGCTTGAGAAGACCTATGCTGAGGTGAATCAGCTAGCCAGCACTATGGTGAACTGGTTTTCTCCCTACGACTACACTTCGTATCTCGACGAGGGAGGGAACCCACTGGCTGCAACTTCCATCTCTGGCTTGGCCAAAGAGCTTTCTGACAGAGGTTCGTCCCATACTTCTTCGAGGTCCAAGCAAGCTGGGGCCACATCTACTGACGCGCAGTCGGAGCCGGATGCCGCCACTGCGCAAGCCGATCCGACTGCTCCGACTGCGAGCTCTGCGCCATCAACTGCCCCGACTTCTTGAGCCGTGCCGCCGACGACGCCCTCTACCTCTACCGCCGGCCTCTGATCGACCTTATCTTATTTTTACTTTCAGAACGGTTGCTTGTAAGACATGCTTTTAATTCCGCCGACATCCACTGGGTGTGGTTCGATGTAATGAACTTATTCGGCCTTGGGCCTGTTGTCTTTATGCAATCCGATTGCTCGTTGCGAATTTCATTTGTGCGATCTACTTTGCATTTTTGTTGGTTTCCTTTATCGGTCTGCGCTTGGGGGCGTCACGCCTTGTTCCTTTCGCAGCCAACATGCGGTCTGCAGTCGGATCGAAGGTTGATTTCCGGCCAAGGTTCAATAAGTTTTTTTTGTTTACACGACAAGATTTAGCGCAAAGGATTTTGCAATGTTAGGAGCCGATTGCTCACTGCCAGCTGCTCGGTGCACCAGTCTGCGGCACAATCGGTAGCTGACTTAGTCTGCTATGCCGTTTTTAGAGCGTTTCGATTTGTTTCTCGGGAATTTGTACTGCCGACTGCCCCAATCGCTACCCTTCTCAATGCCACAAACACTCTCGTGACTTGTGCTTGAGCCAGGTGCTATGTTGGATGCCAGCCCGCAGCCCCCATGCCTCGTTGGCTTATTTCTCTGACCTCGTGGTCGGTCAGTCCCCGAGTGCGTTATGCACGTCTCGGGTATGACTAAGCATTGCCGACTTGGGCTAGCTTTTCAAATGAAATTACGCAAAGGTAATTGAATGCTCTTTTTCAGAGGCATGATAGCTTTACTGATCGTTTTGCCGAATAGCATACATAAATTTCTGTCGCTCAACTATAGAACGGACATAAAAGCTCGGCGTTCCACGGCCGCTCCGTTTCTACTCCTGATGTGTCCTTATACCGAGTGCCCTTGGTACAGTCGATCAAATAGTATGAGTTGTTCTTGAGCGCGCGGCTAATGACGAATGGTCCCTCCAAGGGTGAGGCCAGCTTGTGCTTCCCATCTGATTTCTGAATTCGGCGTAGCACCATGTCACCCTCTCGGAAGGCGAGGGGACGAATCTTCTTGTTGTGGTAGTGCCGCAACTTTTGCTGGTAGACTGCCGATCTGGACAAGGCCATCAGGCAGGCTTCTTCCTTGAGATCGACGTCGTCTTCGCATGCTAACTTGGCTTCTTCTTCGGTGTACAAGGCATGCCGAGGTGAATCGAACTCGATGTCAGATGGGATGATTGCTTCTGACCCATACACCAGGAAGAAAGGAGTGAATCCAGTCGACCTATTCGGTGTGGTCCTTAAGCTGAACAGTACTGCTGGGAGTTCTTCATTCCATGCTCCGGGTGCCCTCTCAAGTGGCTCCACCAATCAGGGTCTGATACCCGACAAGAAGAGACCATTTGTTCTTTCTACTTGACCATTCAAGTGAGGATGCGCAACAGATGCAAGATCAAGTCGAATGCCCTACTGAGATGCATACCAAGCCAGTGCGCCCTTTGCAAAATTGGTGCCGTTGTCGGTGATGATGCTATTGGGCCCACCATATCTGCACACAATGTCGGCCACAAAGCGGACCGCAGTCGGACCATCCATCTTCTTGATCGGACGGGCTTCAATCCACTTTGTAAACTTGTCCACTGCGACCAGGAGATGCGTCATGCCACTTCGGGACCTTTTGAATGGACCAACCATATCCAAACCCCACACCGCAAACGGCCATGCAATTGGGATTGTCTTCAATGCTGATGCTGGCTGATGAATTTTTGCCTTGAACCGCTGGCAGCCCTTGCAATATTTCACCAAGTTCTCAGCCGCTGCAAGCGCAGTCGGCCAGTAGAAACCATGTCGGAAAGCTTTGCTGGCAATGGCTTTTGCTGATGCGTGATGACCGCATTCACCTTGATGGATGTCTCTGAGCAACTCCAAGCCTCTGTCTTCTTCTACACATCTCTGAAAGACACCAGTTGCACTCTTGCGCACTAGCTCGTTGTTGATTATTGTGTATGCCCAAGATCGGCGACTGATTTGTCTTGACTCGGATTCGTCTTCTGGAAGGACTCCGTCCGCTAGGAAATCTCTAATCGGCTGTGCCCATGATGGCGCACTGACTACTACCATCACTACTGCTTGCTGGGGTGCGACCTCTTCTTGGATCTCGGCGTCTTGGATTTCGGCCTATTGAACCTCTGCCATCTCGACTTCTGTCTCTGAACTGCCGATTACGGCGCCTGGCACACATTCGGCAGCCCCTGGTGACAGCTGCTCGTCTGGAGTTGGAACTTCTTCAATGCACTCGGCAGTGCCTGATGTCATTGGATCTTCTGAGGCTGTGCCATCTGGTGTTGCCTCTGCTTGCTTCCCTTTGGCATTGATCTTTTTGCTGCACTCGGCAGCCCCTGGTATGCAATCGGCAGCCCCTGGTGTCGTCGGCTCTGCTGAGGCTGAAGCACCTTGAGCGCTTGACTGCTTCTTCAGAGTTGGAATTTTTGCCGGTTGAGCTTCTTTTGCCTTCTTCAACGCTTCAAGGTAAGTCTCCGAGATGAAGATGGACTCGGATTCTGGGGATGGCATGATGGATGGCTTCCTGATGTGCTCAAGTGATACGCCTGGTGGGATAGCTTGCCTTGTTGAGCCGAGCTTGGACAATGCATCTGTTGCTTCGTTATTTGCTCTCGGCACATGGTGGAACTCACATCCTTCAAAGTACCCACTGATCTGCTGCACTAGGAAACGGTAGCTTGCCATATTTGCATCCTTTGCATCCCAGGTGTCTGTGCATTGCTGCACCACCAAATCGGAGTCACCAAAGCACTCAATATTCCGAATGCCGATTTCCTTGGCCAGCTTGATACCATGCACAAGGGCTTCGTACTCGGCGACGTTGTTTGATGCTGCAAAGTGAATCTGGAGTACATAGTGTAGTTGATCTCCTCTTGGTGAAGTGAGCACTACGCCAGCCCCTAGGCCGCTCTTCATCTTGGATCCATCAAAATGCATTCGCCAGAAGTCCGATCCTGGGACGGATGGCATATATTGAGTTTCAGCCCAGTCCACCAGGAAATCGGCCAATGCTTGCGACTTGATTGCTGTTCTCGGCTCGTACTGGATGCCATGGTTGTCAATCTCGATTGCCCACTTCGCCACTCTTCCGGTCGCATCTCTGCTTCCTATGATGTCGGCCAATGGAGCCGAGCTGATGACCGTGACCAAGGCGCTTGAAAATATGGCTTCAATCTCTTGGCCGCCATATACACTCCATAGCACATCTTCTGGTAGTGAGGGTATTTATTCTTGGACGCCGAGAGCACTTCACTGATATAATACATAGGGCGCTGAATCTGCTGTGCCTTGTCCTTCTCGGGCCGCTCCACCACTATAACTGCACTGATCACCCGATTGGTTGCCGCAATGTACAACATCATTGGGTCCTTCTCAATGGGGCAGACAGAATCGGCGCAGTGGAGAGCATGTTCTTGAGCTCTCGGAATGCTTCGCTTGCCTGAGGTGTCCAGGTGAATTTCTCCGTCTTCTTCATCAGCTGATATAACGGGTTGCTTTTTCACCCAGCCGACTGAGAAATCGGCTGAGTGATGCGAGGCAACCGGTGAACTTCTGTACTTGCTTCAGGTTTTTGGGTTGCTCCATTCGCTCGATTGCGGCTATCTTCTCGGGATTGCATTCGATTCCTCTCTCAGAAACGAGAAATCCCAAGAGCTTGCCGGCTTGGACCCCAAAAACACATTTCTCAGGATTGAGCTTGATCTGGTAAGTTCTCAGATTTGCAAACGTCCCTCAGAGGTCATCTAGGAGTGTGACTCCCTTGGCCGACTTCACTACCAGATCATCCACATAGACGTGGAGATTTCTGCCGAGTTGGGAATGTGTACACCTTTGAATTGTGCGCTGATAAGTGGCACCTCCGTTCTTCAAACCAAAAGGAATGGTGATATAACAATAAGCCCCGAAAGGAGTTATAAATGCAGTTTTTATTTGATCTTCTACGGCAAGTTTGATCTGGTGATAGCCAGCTGTGGCATCCAGAAAAGACAAAAGCTCGCAGCCGGCCGTAGAATCAATCAATTGATCGATACGGGGCAGAGCAAATGGATCTTTCGGGCACGCCTTGTTCAGGCAGGTGTAATCGATACACATGCGCCAGGTCTTGTTCTTCTTCATCACGAGGACTGGATTCGCCAGCCACTCGGGGTAAAACACTCCCATGATGAATCCTGCAGCTTGCAGCTTCGCAATCTCTTCGCCGATTGCCCTTCTCTTGTCTTCAGAAAAACGTCTCAGGGGTTGCTTGACCGGCTTCGAGCCCGGCCGAATGTGCAGCTTGTGATCGGCGAGTTCTCTCGGCACACCAGGCATGTCTAGTGGAGACCATGCGAAGATGTCCCGATTCTCACGGAGGAACTCGACGAGCTCACTTTCCTATTTGTCGCTAAGTCCAGCTCCGACTACAACGAACTTGGTTGAGTCGGAGGGATCTAGAGCAACCTTCTTGCTGTCCTTGGCCGACTGAAAAGCCGATTCCTCATCTGCTCTCTTGGATGGGCCGACTGGGAGTGGATTCTTGTTTTGTGCCTGCGCCATTGCGATCACTTTTCCGAGCTGACGCTTCTCTGTTTCAACCACTTGGGAGTGAGCCAAACTGCCGCCAGCCGACGTGCACTCGAGGGACTTCCTGAAGTCCCCGGTGACGGTGATGACGCCGTTTGGCCCTGGGATCTTCATCTTGAGGTAAGTCTGCTATGCGTTGAACATGAACTTGGAAAATGCGGGCAGTCCCAATAGAGCATGATAAGGACTGCTGAGGTCGGCGACCTCGAACCAGATTGGCTCCCTCCTGAAATTTTCCTCTGTGCCAAATATGACATCCAGCCGAATGTGACCCATGGGGGTGCAAGACAACCCAGGGACAATCCCATGGAATGTCGTCCGACTGCGCTCCAGATCCTTCTCGGTGAGCCCTAGCTTGATCAAGGTATCTCTGTACAGAATGTTGATTGTGCTTCCTCCATCGACGAGCACTCGGGAGAACTTGCATGAAAATCTTGGTCCTTCGAACAGAGCATCAACCACAAGCGGGTAGTTGCCTGGATTCGGCAAGACGGTCAGGTGATCTGCTCTATCCCAGGATATGGGACACTCGGACCAATGCATATACTGGGGGATCAGTGGCATGGTGGCATTGACTTCTTGAGCTCGGGCTCTCCGACTGCCCTTGTCGGTGGACTCGCTGGTGAAAATCATGTAAGCAGCATCTTGCCGCGGAAACTGGTTCTGCTGCTGAGGTGGTCCTCTGTTCTGGGGTGGTGGTGGGGGTGGAGGTGGTAAAGCTTCTCCCTTCGCAATCCTTCTCACGAAATCACACTGCCGAGTGGTGTGCGCAGACGGCCTGCCAGGAGTGCCGTGCAACTTGCACGGTGCATCCAACATATCATCAAATGTGTACTTGGGCTTCATCTGCCCCGGGGGCCTCACATTGGGTCTCATCTTTCGAATGCCTCCTGCAGCCCCTGGATCTTCTTCATTCTGAACAGAGGCCACCTGCCGACTGCCGTACTGGGTGTCTGGCTGCTCATCCTTGCGCTTGCCATTGTTCTGCTGGTTGTTGCTGTTGTTGCGGTTGTTCTCTCTTCTTTCCTTCCGACTGAGGCCTTGGTTCCCTGTGTCTGACTGCGGAGCCCCTGGTGACTGAATGACACCTCCAACTCCGAGCTGGATAGGGTGCATCGCAGAATCGGACACAGCAAACGAGTTGTCCACCTTCATGAGCTCGGCGAGCGATGTGAAATCCTTGTGGAGCAACTTATGCTTCAACATTGAATCGGCCAGGCATCCATCCGTGAAGTACTGAATGGTCTGGATCTCATGGACTCCTTCACATGAGTTCTTCAACTTGATCCACCGAGATAAGTAATCTCGGAGGGGTTCATCCTTGCCCTGCACACAAAGATCTAACTGCCGCGGGAGGTTGGGCCGCTCATATGTGCTTGTGAAATTGTGAATGAATGCACTTGTGAAATCTTCCCAACAATTTACAATGTCCTTGGGCAAACTATTCAACCAAGTCCGAGCTGAACCCTGCAGCATCAAAGGTGCATAGCGGACTGCCACGCGCCGATTGCCCCCTGCAATGCGAACTGCGGTCAGGTAATCAGACAACCAATCTTCTGGCTTCACAGAACCATTGTACTTGGGTGTGTCTCTCGGCAGCGTGAAGCCTTTGGGAAACTTCTCGGTCCGAATGCGATGACCGAAATACAAGGGCCAGCCTCTCTTTCTTCATCTTCTTGAGCTTCCTTCTCCAGGAGGTCAATGCGATGCCTAGAATCATTTTGACCGATTTTGCGAGGGCCAAGCCAGGCGCTGATTGCTGGTCTTGGTGCCGACTGCTGAGGCATGTCATTGCGCCTGCTGTTAACAGCTGGCTCTTCAATTCTTCTGCTTGCCGCTGGGGGTGGCCGATTGCTCCTGACCCTACTCTCATGCCGAGATGGGGTCGGCTGCTGTCTGTTCTGGCGCGATGCATTCGGTCGCTGGCTAGCTTCCGGATTCGGCCTCACAGTTCCTCTTGACGCCCCTGGTGCCGCATTCTGATTCTCCATTGCCACGAGCCTCTGATCCTTTGCGGCTGCCAACAGCTCGCGCATTCAGCGCGATTGCTCTCGCCGCTCATCTCCCTCTAGGTCTTCTAGCTCGATTGTTATCTGCTCGGCTGCTCTCAGGTTCTTGTCCGGCGTGCTGTACGTCGGCCTCTGGATGAACGCCGATTGCGCCGGCTGCTCCGGCTGCACCGGCCTCCTCGGCCGCTCCGGTTGCTCGGCTCCCGACAGTTGCTGATGGACTTCCCGACCTCGGCTTCTCAGATCTTCTAAGACTGCAGGCTCAATCGGCCGACGCGGTCCTGCATGCGCCGCGTTGTACTCTCTTGTGATGTCTCCCAGCCTACGCTCTTCTGCCAGCACTTGCTCGGCCATGCGAGCGAGGGCGAGCCGTGCTGTCTCCAGCTCAGTGTGCACTTGATCAGGATCACCATTCCTGTTTACGGGCGTGTACAACACATCCCGCAACGCACTGGTGCCGAGTTGCTCTGCGGCGTCAGCTGCCTCCTTGGCTCTCCTAGCCGCACTCGCTGCACCGCGATTGCTTGATGAAGACGCCCCCGCCATCATGACGGCTGCATGCACACGGCAATCCTCTCCACCAGGCGCTGTCGTGCAGCCCCTGGTCGAGAGAGGATCCGTAATGCACGAGAAGACGCGAATCTCCCTGGGATATGCCTCAGGGAAACTGCCGATGAAGAGGCGATGAATGCCAACCTGCAGTGACACACCGGGCGGCAGGGGTGCACCGGCCCCGTACCGCGCTGAAGTCCACCACATAATCGATTTCCCCACGCCTAAGAATCAGGCCAAAGGCGTGGCTACCGCCCGATGCAGAGGAAAATCCCGTCCGGATCTTTACTCCAGTCGACGCCTCGGTCTGCCCCATGGTGGGCGCCAACTGTCGTCGATATGTGACGGCAGATGCCATGGGGATGGCTAAAGTGAGGGGAAGACGCGAGGAAGAAGATGTCGATGGTGCCGGAATTGGGTTGGGCACAAACACGGTGACGGACACCACGATGTACCCAGGTTCGGGTCTCTCCGGAGAGATAACACCCCTACTCCTGCTTGTCTCTTCTATATCAATGGAACTGAGCTACAATAACTGCTTCTCTATCTACTCAGGGGAAGGTGAGAGCCGCCGTGGGCAAGGTTCTCTCCTGCTTCCCTGAGGAGGAACTACAAGAAGTAAATGAACTGAGTGAGTTGTCAGTAATGGTGCGAATGTGTGGATCGTCCCTCACGCAGGAGGGGTACCCCGGGCTCTTATAGTGTGAGCCCGGGGTACATCGGTAACTTCACTGCCGATTGGGTCCAGCTGTCATCCTCTAATCGGCTGGGTCCCACCGACTGCTCCTCTCCGGGTGATCCGGACCCGACAAGCGGCGGCCCATACTGTAGACCCGTAGGGGATGATGATGAATAGTGGAGCTAGGAGGTGCGGTCTTGTCGTCCTGTCCGCTGAATCGGCGGAGAGGTCGACACCGCATCTCTGCCAGATCTTTGATGTGACCTGGCTTCTCTGCCACCCTGATCTCTCGGGATTGCGCATTTATGACCTCGTACTTGTACCCTCGACTGATCTCGGGGTCAACTTCTCCAGGGGTAGTAGGTTATACCGATTGCGCCTGGGCCGACTGGTGGTTCTCGGCAGGGTCGATTTCTTTGGGCAATCGGCCGTGCTGATGCCCACCTCGGCCCAGCTGCGGGCCAATCAGATAATCGTCTTGGTGATGAAAGGGTGGACCGGTTGCGCCTGGGTCGACTGCTGGCATTCGGTACGGCTGATTGCCTTGGAGCAATCGACCGTACGCCTGCGCAGCTCGGCCCAGCTGCAGCCCAGTCGGTCCATCCTTGTCTTGAAAGGTTGCTTTCCCTTGGGTGAGCCTACCCGGGTACCATTCCCCCGACACCCCCTTCTCTCTTTTTATTTCTTTTTCTCTTTTTTCTATTTTTTGTATTTTTTGGTGGCCTCAATGGCTCTTTCTATTACTCTCATTTGTCCTCTTTGGGATCTTTTAATTTGTCCTCTTTGGGATCTTTTAATTTGTCCACTTTGGGATCTTTTCCTCACTTTAGGGGCAACATTCTATATATTAAAAAACGTATAGAAGATCGTTCACACTTTACAAAGTACTCAAATCATAAAGAAAATGTAACTATCATGATGTATGCAAATGTATGCCTCTGCCAGGGTAGCAGGATATGCAATGATACTAGCGCATCATGTAGCAATGATTAGGGCAAGGCCCAACTAGCATGCGGCTCATCAATCAAACAAGTAGCCTGTATGACATGAAGATCAAGTCATGAGAAGATGGATGTTGCATGGCAATATATCTCGGAAAGGCTATGGAAATGCCTTGATAGGTAGGTATGGTGGCTGTTTTGAGGAAGGATATAAGGAGGCTTATGATGACAGAGCGTATCGTGCCAAGGGTTTGGATGTACTGGCGAAGGTGGACGCTAACTCTCGGAGTGAGAAGAAAGCAATGCACGACACAAGAAAGGCTAGAAAAATATGGGAAGGTGGAAGTGTCAACTTTCGAATACTCACATTAGTCCGAAGAACTCATGCACTTATTATCGGTAACTCTCAATCTAATAAGGAGGTTCACAAAGACAAGTACCCCGAGGAGAAGTGTATGGGGGTTTGGTTATCCTTGCGCATCCTCGACTCATGGTACGTGAGTGTACTCTAATATTCGACCCCTCAGAAGAGTAGTGATCTATCTAGTAGCTAGAGTTCTCAACTAATTTGTAGGTTTTGAAATTAAACACGGATTTCCCAAAATACGACATCTATCACTAATAGGCTAAAGCTCTTGACACCAAAATTCCAAACATTACTCAAGACAATACCTCAAAACTATTGCAAGTTACTACTACAAAAAGAATAGCAACCTCAATTTCCTACTTCAAGTCAAGACACAAAACACAGTGCAACAGGCAAACTCTCTAAACAAGATAAACATGAAAACTCAAGAGAGTTCCAGAAACAAACTAAACAAAAGCTCTTTGAAAAGATAAACATAAAAGCTGAGAGCAAAACATGACAGCAGCTATGAAAAAGATAAAGAACACACACAGCAAAGATAAGCATGAAAAGTCCTATGTTGTGTTCTAAATTTTGGAAGTGGAGCGTGTTTCTCTCCCACACAAAGAAAGATGGGTTCTAACTTGTTATGAACAGCAAACAAAGCTAAAGAAAACTAAAAATAAAACCTAAGAGCGAGACGGTCCAAGAATAGCACATAACGCATGAAGTGATAAAAATATAGTGAAACGAGAGACGAACTGATAATTGTTGATGGAGAAGGGGATGCATGGGGGCATCCCCAAGTTTAGACGCTTGAGTCTCCTTGAATATTTCTTGGGGGTGCACGGGGGCATCCCCAAGATTGAACGCTTGACACTTCTTAATCTTCTTTCATCATCTTCCCTCGCACACTTGAAAACTCCCTTCATACATAACTCATCATAATCTGATTAGCGAGGTTAGTACCCATAATAAAATAATTTTTATCTACTGGAAATAAAGATAATCTTGAAGGGCTACTATTTCTCAACAGTTCCAAAAGGTTTTTGCAAAGAAAAAGCAAGCTTAAGGTTTGCAAAACGAAGAAAAGGCAAAACAGGACAGAATCTGTGAAAAACAGACCAGCAGGTAGTAAAGAATTTTTTAGGGATACTTCTGGAACTCAAATAAAAAACCTCAGAAAATACAAAAGTTTCATAATTGTATAGAGCATTCTGTGTAAAAACTTCAGCTCAAAAAGATAAACTGGGATTTTTCTGTGATTTTTCTAGTCATGAGGACATAATCTGTTTTCTGGACAGCATGTCACAACTTTCACTTCCCTTGTCGTATGAGGCTATAAAAGGCACAAAGCTTGAAAAGTAAAGATACAATGATGTTGCTACAGTAGTAACAATCATCAAGACCACAAGAAACAGAGGAAAACAAAAAGGAAATCCTTAAATCGTTGCAGGCTGCCTCCCGAAAGCGCTTCTTTAAAGCCATTAGCTAGGCTTAATGATTATAGAAGATGCTCTCACAAGAATAAGAATTTTGAAGCAAAAGAGAGCATCAAGAAGCAAATATGAAACACATTTAAGCCTAACCCACTTCCTATGCATAGGCATCTTGTAAGAAAATAAATCAAAGAAGCACAAAGTGACATGCATAGGAAGGTCGAAAAAGAACAACTTCAAAACTTTCAACATGAAGAGAGGTGTTTTAGTAATATGGAAGTTTATACAACCAAAATTCCCTCTCTCGAAATAATTTTCAGTAGTATCATGAACAACATCAAGAATATAACTATCCCATAAATCATGTTGTTCATGACCTACAAGCACACGTGTATAGTTTTCAACACAGTCTTTAGGATTATAAGATAAATGCAACCCATCACATTGAGCCTTGATAAGAGCACAATTCTCCGGAATATGAGTTGGAGATTTCAAAAAGATAATAGGAAAATCAAGTGTGGGTGCAATATCAAAAATTTAATGCTTAACATGAGGAATTATAGCAAGTTCATCTCCGTAAGCATCATCCATAGTGGCATCTTGGCCAAAAGTATAGAAGACATCAACTTCATCAAAAAGGGATATTTCAAAAGAATCCATAGGATCATAACACTCATATAAGGTAGGAGTCAAAGAGTTACTCTCATTAGAAGGTAGATATGGATGGCTCCATTCTTCCTCATTTTGTTCGTCACTCTCCTCCTCTTTTTCATCCAAGGGGCTTTCAGGTTCAGCAATTTCTTCTTCCATAGAGTCCGGCAAAAAATTAGTCTCTTCCTTCGGGGGAGAGATTCTCTCAAGATGATCAGTAATATAATAATTTGCATCGTAATTTTCCAAACAATAGTTAACTATAGCAAGACTCTCAGATTTGTAAGGGGCATCATCAATATTTTTAAGAAGAGAAGTAATTTCATAGGCACCCTTATAAGCAACAAATTCTTCTATTTGCTCTGCATCATCAAAATCATAATTTCTCTTAGCATAAGAAGCTAAGGTTTCATCATCATTGTACCCACATTGGAAAGCAAGGTGTTTGTGCCTCATAAAGCAACATGATTCATCCCTGCAGAAAGATATATTATATATTGAGCACAAGTTTCTAGCATACTCATACAACTGGTGTATTTGTTTCCAGAAGTGTATCCCCTTTTGAGACAAGCGGTCTTCCTTGTACCACTTTTTTTTTATCCCCTGTGAATCCTCCATGCCAATAAGATCTGGTTTCAAAGAAGTCAGACATTGATTAGCAAGTAAGGAACTAGACATACTATTATTATTATTTTGGATTTTTTATAAAGGACACGAAGATAAAAAACTGAAAGGTAAACTAACAAGACTAAAAAGCAAAGATAAAAGATAGTGTGCAACTACCCTATCTTGAAGAGTGGATTCCCCGGCAACGGCGCCAGAAATTTGCTTGATACACGAGATAACTTCTCGCCCCTCATTGGTTACCCCAAGTGGAAGGTGAGATGTAGCGTAGTGGCAAATTTTCCTTAGCGAAGATGCTAAGGTTTAGATTGTCTCGAGTAGGACTCCAAGGTCGACAAGTAGGTGGTTCGGCAAGTGAGACGCCGTTTTATGATAATCACTTTCTTTGCCTGGACCTGCACACACACAGATAGCTTCGCTTCCCAACGAGTACAGAGGATTTGTCAATTCCTCCGGCCTTGTTGTTTACGAAGGATAAAACGCACGGCATAATAATGATAGTGATAGCAACTGAAAATTAAATACTGAAAGTAAATTGAGGGTGTAAACAGTATGGTAAATATGGACCGGGGTCCTATGATGTTCACTAGTGACGTCTCTCTCCCAAAAGATGATAAAACAGCTATGCGAGGTAAACAAATTACAGCTGGGCAATTGACAGGATTATGTGCGCAAAACAATGCTAATTATGCTATGTAGAAAGGAAGAGGCTCAAAAGCACGGGCGGTACGCCAAGACAAGTAGACCGAAATCCATCTACATCTACCCACTAATCATCCACCTTAAGATATCTATCCAGAACATCTCGCTGGTTTTAAGTTGCGAATCCCACCCAAAGTGTAAACTCAAAGTAACACACAACTGCATTAAAGAACTTTGCGTAAAGTAAACAATCCTTGCACCCGCAAGTACAAGCACCATTTTTCCCCCTTCTGGCAACAACACATCCCCTAGACTCATGTTTCTGTCACTCAAGCTAGTTATCGGGGGGCATGAACCCACAATCATGCATAACGCTCCCTCTTGGAGTCACTACCTACTACTTGGCCAAAGCAATAAACAGCAACGGAGAACATGCAAGAATTACTCAAGAAAATAAATATAAAAGAAGAGAATCAAATATATAACTCAATCAAAATCTGAACATAATCTCATAATCCATCGGATCCCAGCAAACTCAGCATAGCAACAGCAGAAAGATTACATATGTGCCTCGATCATGTAGGGAAGCTCATGAGGTCTAATCCATGAAGAACAAAGAGGGGAGGAGAACATCACATAACTACTGATCATAGACCCATGGTCCAAGGTGGAATACTCACGGTTCATCCGGGAAGCGTCCATGGTGGTGGAGAAGCTCCCGGAGGTGGTTCCTCCCTCCGGCAGGGTTCCGGGAAGAGGTCTTCTGGTGCTCCCGATCTTCGAAGCGCGGCGGCGGCAGAACAAAGGAGAGATCTCTAAAAGGGGTTCCGTCCCCGAGGGTTTCTCGTCACGGGGAATAAATAGGCGAAAGGGGGCAGCCAGAGGTGTCAGGGGCTCCTGGCGCCCCCCTGGCGCGGCCAGGGGTGGGGCCGAGCCCTCCTGCCGCCTGGGGGGCCCCTGGCTCCCCTCTGGCCCCTTTCAGGCTCTTCGCGAAGCTTCTAGTACGCTGATTTTTCCTATATTTTTCCCGGAATTTTTCTGGTACTTTTAATAAGGGGGAAACCTGAAATAGAAAAACAGCAGAAAACAGGAACTGGCACTGGGGTGCACTGAGTTAATAGGTTAGTCCAAATATGATCAAAAGTGTATGGAAGTTCATCAATATTATAGCAATATCACACAAAAGAGGCATGGAGCAAGAAGAAATTATAGATACGTTTTGGATGTATCAACAAGTAAGTTGGATGCACCCCCACTAGTTCCATTGGAGAGCTTATCTTAGCTCATATGTGCATCCGTTGCATGGCAATCCCTACTTCTCACATCATATCTATCATTTGGCTTTCTCTCGCCTATGATTGTCCTCATTGATGTGAGCCTTTCACACATTTTTGTCTTCCTTCCCCATAATTTATCTCTTTGCCATCCTAAATGCCAACATATCTTGCTCGCGCTCATCCATTGGATGAGTGCTCAAAATACAAAAGGGAGAGGATCAGTTTGACTTGTACCTAACTAGTGGTCTCGGGATGAGTCAAAATAAGATCCCGAAGGAGACCAAGTGTGAAACTTTAGTAGATTGAGTTCTCAATTAAACTATATATTTTTATTCTCTAATCCCATCTCCCATTGCTTGCACGCAAACACCATTTGGAGACATCCGAGTCACGGACAGCGAGAGCTCTTGCACATTTATGTTCATACTTTGCTAGTATCAATACTAAGACTCTTGTGTTATTATCTTAACTTGAATTGCACATCTTACTTGCTTTACTTTGAAGTTCTTATATGTGTGTTAGCATGTCACCACAAAAATTATCTGTGTTATCATTTACCTACTCGAGGACGAGCAGGAATTAAGCTTGGGGATGTTGATACGTCCCAAATGTATCTATAATTTCTGCTTGTTCCATGCACTTTTATGTGACATTGCTACATGTTTTTCTACACTTTTATATCAATTTACACATATTTGGACTAACCTACTAACTCAGTGCACGCAGTGCCAATTTACGTCTACTAATGTCTTTTAGTTGCACAGATTTTACCCCAATTAAAAGTGATCCAAAAATTCCAGAAAAGTCAGAATAAAAATCAGCACAGCAGAAGCTTCCGGAACCCCGTAGGAGGGCCAGGGGGCCTACCTTGCGCCCAGGAGGCCAGGTGGCGTGGTCGCACACCTGATACGTCCTAAACGTATCTATAATTTCTGCTTGTTCCATGCATGTTTTGTGTGGTATTGCTATGATCTAGATACACTTTCATACACTTTTGATCATATTTGGACTAACCTATTAACTCAGTGCACCACAGTGCCAGTTCCTGTTTTCTGCTGTTTTTCTATTTCAGTTTTCCCCCATATAAAAAGTGCTCCAAAAATTCGGGAAAAATCAGATAAAAAATCAGCGCAGAAGAACCTTCCGGAAGAACCTGAGTGGGGCCAGAGGGCCACCACCAGGGGCCCTGGTGGCGCTCCCTAGGGGCTGGCCGCGCCAGGGGGGCGCCTGGACCCCTGGTGGCCCCCCTGGCTGCCCCCCTTCGCCTATATATTCTCCGTGACGAGAAACCCTCGATGACAGAACCCTTTTTCGTGATCTCGCCTCTGTTCCGCCGCCGCCGCGCTTCCGAGATCGGGAGCACCAGCAGACCTCTTCCCGGCACCCTGCCGGAGGGAGGGCCGACCTCCGGGAGTCTCCTCTCCACTATGGATGCTTCCCGGATGTCTCGTGAGTAGTTTCCTTTGGACCATGGGTCCGTCATCAGTAGCAATGTGATGTTCTCCTCCCCTCTTTGTTCTTCATGGATTAGACCTCGTGAGCTGCCCTACATGATCGAGGCACTTTTGTAATCTTTCTGCTGTTGCTATGCTGAGTTTGATGGGATCTGATAGATTATGAGGTTATGTTCAGAATGTGATTGAGTAATATATTTGGTTCTTATCTCTTATATTTTTGTTCGTAAGTAATTCTTGCACGTTCTCCGTTGCTGTTTATTGCTTTGGCCAAGTAGTAGGTAGTAACCCCAAGAGGGAATGTTTTGCTCGATTGTGGGTTCATGCCCCCTGATGACACGCTTGAGTGACAGTAACATGAGTCTAGGGGATGTTTTGTTGCCACAAGGGAGAAAACAACGGTGCTTGTAACCGCGGTTACAAGGATTGTTTACTTTACGCAAAGTGATTTTTAATGCAGTTGTCTGTTGCTTTGGGTTTACACTTTGGGTGGGGCTCGCAACTTAATACCAGCGAGATGTTCTGGATAGATATCTCAAGGTGGATGATTAGTAGTAGATGCAGTTGGATTTCGGTCTACTTATTTTGGCGTTCTGCCCATGCTTTTGAGCCTCTTCCTTTCTTTTGTAGCATAGTTAGCATTGCGGTGCGTTCATAATCCTGTCAATTGCCCTTCTGTAATTTGTTCACCTCGCATAGCAGTTTTATCGTCTTTTGGGAGAGAGACATCACTAGTGAATATCACGTATCCCGGTCCATATCCTCATCACTGTTTACACGCTCATTTACTTTTCTGCTTTTACTTTCAGTTGCTATCATTATCCCTTGTGTTTGATCCTTTGTGAACAACAAGACCGGAGAGATTAACAACCTCTCTGAACTTCGTTGGGAACAAAGTTATTTGTGTCTGTGTGCAGGTCCGCGTCAGTTGCGCCGCTGACACCTACTTATCATCTCTGGAGTCCTAATGGAGACAAACCTTGGTATCTTTACTGAGGGAAATTTTCTGATGTGCTACATCACACCTTCCACTTGGGGTTTACCAACGAAGGGCGAGAAATCCCTATCATCACCTCGCACATCAAGCAAAAATTTCTAGCGCCGTTGCCGGGGACTCGGAGTGCTAAGATAGGGGAGTTGCACACTACCCTTTACCTTTGTTTTTTAGTCTTGTTAGTTTACCTTTCAGTTTTTATCTTTGTGTCCTATATCAAAAATCACAAAAAAAACTTCCACACTTGCTGCTGCTATGGGTTCCACTGAAAACACCAAGTTGTGTGACTTCACTAGTCACAACAACCAAGACTTTATCTGCACCCCCATTGCCACACCTGCCACTTCAGCTACCTCTTATGAAATTAAACCTGCCTTGCTAAACCTTGTTATGAGAGATCAATTCTCTGGTGCTGGAGATGATGTTGCTTTACACTTGAACAATTTTGTTGAATTATGTGATAGGCAAAAGTATAAAGAAGTAGAAGGTGATATTGTTAAGCTCAAGCTTTTTCCTTTCTCTTTAAGGGGAGACGCTAAAATCTGGTTTCAATCTTTGCCTAGGAATAGCATAGATTCTTGGGATAAGTGCAAAGATGCTTTTATAGGGAAGTACTACCCACCTGCTAAAATTATCCAATTAAGGAGTAAAATTATGAATTTTAAGCAATTGGATAATGAACACGTTTCCCAAGCTTGGTAACGAATGAAATCTCTTGTTAAGAAATATCCTACACATGGTTTGACTACCTGGATGGTTATCCAGACTTTTTACGCAGGCTTGAACTTTACCTCACGGAACATGTTAGATTCGGTCGCAGGAGGAACCTTTATGTCAACTACACTTGGTGCTGCCACGAAGCTTCTCGATGAGATAATGACCAATTATTCCCAATGGCACACCGAACGCGCTCCAACAGGTAGGAAGGTAAACTCTGTCGAGGAAATTACCTCCCTCAATGAAAAAGTTGACTTAATTATGTCTCTACTTACCAAGCAACCCTCTATTGATCCTCGTGATGTCCCTTTAAATTCTTTGGTTGCCCAAGAACAAGTAGATGTGAACTTTATTGCTAGAAACAACTTCAACAACAATGCTTATAGGGGTAATTTTGCTAGCAATCCTAGACCATTTCCATCCAACTATGGGAAACAACAAATCCTACCCTAGCAACAAGAACCCCTCTTCTGAATTGGAAAACATGCTTAGAGATTTTGTCACTACCCAAAAATCCTTCAATAAAAATGTAGAGGAGAAATTAGCTAAATTAGATAATCTCTCTTTGAAGGTAGAAATCTTAGCCCTTGATATTGAGATGCTTAAAATTAGAACCTCTCCCCTTGAGGAGAATAAGGCCACTCCTATTAATGCTATCCAATTTCAAATTAATGAAAATATTAGGATGATGGCTAAACTTAAAGAAAGGTGGGCTAGAGAAAAAGAGGAAGAGGATAGAATTAAGAGCCTTCCTACACACCACACAGTTGTCACTATCCAAATTGTTGAGGACACCCAAACTATTAGCACCCAATGCACTCCTAGTCCCGTTGGACCTATTAATGGTGATGCTAATACCTCAACCGAAGATGAAGAAACTCCTATGAACATAGAGGGTTTCAAACAAGTGAGCCTAGACGACACTACTACCACCTTTGATAGTAGTGATATTGATTTTGATAGTTGCACCCTCTCAGAAGTTATTAGCTTGCTACACAAAATGTCTAGAGACCCCCACACTAGCACACTTAATCTTGCCTTCACGGAGCATATCACAAATGCTCTCATCAAAGCTAGGGAGGAGAAGCTTAGAGTAGAAGCCTCCATACCTAGGAAGCTAGATGATGGTTGGGACCCTAGTATCAAAATTAAATTAAATAACTTCTCTTGCTATGCCTTATGTGATGTTGGAGCTAGTACCTCCGTTATACCCAAAAGAATATATGATATGTTTGAATTGAAGCCCTTTGAGCCTTGTTCTTTTTTTGTTTGTCTTGTTGATTCTTCCGTAAAGAAACCTTTGGGGAAGATCGACGATGTTCTTATCATTGTCAATGACAACTATGTTCCCGTTGATTTTATTGTTATGGATATAGAGTGTGAACCTTTGTGTCCAATTATTTTGGGACGTCCTTTTCTTCGCACCGTTGGTGCGGTTATTGACATGAAAGAGGGGAATATAAAATTCCAATTCCCTCTCAAGAAAGGGATGAAACACTTCCCTAGAAATAAAATCAAGTTACCTTTTGAGTCCGTTACTCGGGCTAGTTATTCTCTTTCTCTTGATAAAACTTGATTCCTTTTTTTGCATCATGCCTAGCTTAAAGGCATAAAAGAAAGCGCTTTTGGGAGGCAGCCCACAACGAATTAGGTTTCTTTTTGCTTTTGTTGTGTCTTGATGTTTTTTACTACTATAGCAACATAATTGTATCTTTATTTTTCAGCTTTGTGCCAAGTTATAGCCTCTTATGATAAGGGAAGCAAAAGTTGTGACATGCTGTCCAGAAAACAGATTCTGTCCCTTGACAGAAAAATTCGAATAAAATCACCAGATCATCTTTTTGATCTGAATTGTTTTGACAGCATGCTATATACAATTGTGAAACTTTCGTATGTTCTGAGTTTTTTGATTTGAGTTGCAGAAGTGCCCCGAAAAAATTCTCTACTACCTGTTGTTCTGTTTTTCACAGATTCTGCGACGTTTTGCCTCTCTTCACTTTTGCAAACCTTAAGCTTGCTTTTTCTTTGCAAAAACTTTTTGGCACTCTTGAGAAACAGTAGCTCTTCAAGAATATCTTTATATCCAATGGGGAAAATTATTTTATTAAGGGTACTAACCTCTCTAATCATCTTATGATGAGTTATGTATGAAGGGAGTTTTCAAGTGTGCGATGGAAGATGATGAAAGAAGATCCAGGAGTGTCAAGCGCTCAAGCTTGGGGATGCCCCCATGCATCCCCAATAAATATTCAAGGAGACTCAAGCGTCTAAGCTTGGGGATGCCCCCGTGCATCCCCTTATCCATCAACAATCATCAGTTCGTCCTTCGTCTCACTATATTTTTATCACTTCATACGTTATGTGATATGCTTGGAACGTCTCGCTCTTAGGTTTTATTTTTAGTTTTCTTTAGTTTTGCTTGCTGGTCATAAAAAGTTAGACCCCATCTTACTTTGTGTGGGAGAGAAACATGCTCCACTCCAATCTAGAACACATCATAGGATTTTTCCTGCTTATCTTTTTGCTGTTGTGTGTTCTTTATCTTTTCTTAGCTGCTGCCATGTTTAGTTTTAGTCTTAGTTTGTCTTTAGCAAGAGCCTTGGATTTTGTTTAGTTTGTTGCTTGAACTCTTTTTAGTTTTCATGTTTATCTTGTTAAAGAGAGTTGGTTGTTGCACTGAGTAGTGTCTTGTCTTGAAAGTAGTTAATTGAGGTTGCTATTTAATTCTAGTAGTAACTTGCAATAGTTTTGAGGTATTGATGTGAGTAATGTCTGAACTTTTGGTGTCAAGAGCTCTAGCCTATTAGTGATAGGTGTCGTATTTTGGGCAATCCGTGTGTATTTTCAAAACCTACAAAACTATTTGAGAACTCTAGCTACTAGATGGATCACTAATCTTTGGAGGGATCGAATATTAGAGTACACTCACGTACCATGAGTCGAGGATGCGCAAGGATAACCAAACCCCCATACACTCCTCCTCGGGGTACTTGTCTCTTTGTGAACATCCTTATTAGATTGAGAGTTACCGATAATAAGTGCATGAGTTCTTCGGACTAATGTAAGTATTGAAAGTTGACACTTCCACCTTCCCATATTTTGCTAGCCTCTCCCGTGCCGTGCATTGCTTTCTTCTCACTCTGAGAGTTGGTGTCCACCTTCGCCGGTACATCCAAACCCTTGGCATGATACGCTCTGTCATCATAAACCTCCTTATATCTTTCCTCAAAACAGCCACCATACCTACCTATCAAGGCATTTCCATAGTCTTTCTGAGATATATTGCCATGCAACATCCACCTCTTCATGACTTGATCTTCATGTCATACATGTTCCTGCTACACTGGCAGCGACATACATTGCATACATCATGATAGTTACATCTTCGTTATGATTTTGAGTACCTTGTAAAGTGTGAAAGATCTCCTTTACCTTCTTGTAAAATAGAGTGTTGCCCTTAAGTGAGGAAAAGATCCCGAAGTGGACACAATAAAAGATCCCAAAGAGGACAAATGAGAGTTAAATAGAAAGAGCCATTGAGGCCACAAAAAAATAGAAAAAAAAAGAAAAAAAAAGAAAAAAAAGAAATAAAAAGAGAGAAAGGGGCAACACTACTATCCTTTTGAGAGATCCACACTAGTACTCCCTTTATATCCTTGTACTCCATAGAGATGATCATTATACATATAGCTATGTGGGGACCTTCACACTATAGAACTTGGCTTGCATATTCCAAGGATGAGCCTCCTCAAACGAGCTCTAGGTATTCATGAGTGAGCAAGTTAGATGCACCCCCACTAGTTCCATTGGAGAGCTTCTTAGCTCGTATGTGCATCCGTTGCATGGCAATCCCTACTCCTCACATCATATCTATCATTTGGCATCTCTCGCCTATGATTGTCCTCATTGATGTGAGCCTTTCTCATCCTTTTTTGTATTCCTCCTCCGTACTCCTCTCTTTGCCATCCTAAGTGTCAACTCTCGTGCTTACGCTCATCCATTGCATGAGTGCTCAAAATATTGAAAAAGGAGTGGATCAAATTGACTTGTACCTGGCTAGTGGTCTGGGGACGAGTCAAGATAAGATTCCAGAAAAAGACCAAGTGTGAAACTTTAGTAGATTGAGTTCTCAACAAATAAATGTTTTTCTTGTATTCCCTATCCCCCTTCTTGCACGCAAACACCATTTGGAGACATTCGAGTCACGGACAGCGAGAGCTCTTGCACCTAATGTTCTTTTGTTACTTGTTTCAATGCCAATATAGACTCTTGCATGTTATGACTTAAATTGAATCTCTAACCTTGATTGCTTTACTTTTCAAAGTTCTTATATGGTTGCTAGCATGTCACCACAGAAATTATGTCGTTATCATTTACCTACTCGAGGACGAGCAGGAATTAAGCTTGGGGATGTTGATACGTCCAAAACGTATCTATAATTTCTGCTTGCTCCATGCATGTTTTGTGTGATATTGCTATAATCTAGATACACTTTCATACCCTTTTGATCATATTTGGACTAACCTATTAACTCAGTGCACCACAGTGCCAGTTCCTGTTTTCTGCTGTTTTTCTATTTCAGTTTTCCCCTATATAAAAAGTGCTCCAAAAATTCGGGAAAATCAGATAAAAAATCAACGCAGAAGAACCTTCCAGAAGAACCTGAGTGGGGCCAGAGGGCCACCACCAGGGGCCCAGGCGCCCTGGTGGCGCGCCCTAGGGGCTGGCCGCGCCAGGGGGGCGCCTGGACCCCTGGTGCCCCCCCTGGCTGCCCCCTTCGCCTATATATTCTCTGTGACGAGAAACCCTCGATGACAGAACCCTTTTTTGCGATCTCGCCTCTGTTCCGCCGCCGCCGCGCTTCCGAGATCGGGAGCACCAGCAGACCTCTTCCCGGCACCCTGCCGGAGGGAGGGCCGACCTCCGGGAGTCTCCTCTCCACTATGGATGCTTCCCGGATGTCTCGTGAGTAGTTTCCTTTGGACCATGGGTCCGTGATCAGTAGCTATGTGATGTTCTCCTCCCCTCTTTGTTCTTCATGGATTAGACCTCGTGAGCTGCCCTACATGATCGAGGCACTTTTGTAATCTTTCTGCTGTTACTATGCTGAGTTTGATGGGATCTGATAGATTATGAGGTTATGTTCAGAATGTGATTGAGTAATATATTTGGTTCTTATCTCTTATATTTTTGTTCTTAAGTAATTCTTGCACGTTCTCCGTTGCTGTTTATTGCTTTGGCCAAGTAGTAGGTAGTAACCCCAAGAGGGAATGTTTTGCTCGATTGTGGGTTCATGCCCCCTGATGACACGCTTGAGTGACAGTAACATGAGTCTAGGGGATGTGTTGTTGCCACAAGGGGGAAAACAACGGTGCTTGTAACCGCGGTTACAAGGATTGTTTACTTTACGCAAAGTGCTTTTTAATGCAGTTGTCTGTTGCTTTGGGTTTACACTTTGGGTGGGGCTCGCAACTTAATACCAGCGAGATGTTCCGGATAGATATCTCAAGGTGGATGATTAGTAGTAGATGCAGTTGGATTTCGGTCTACTTATTTTGGCGTTCTGCCCATGCTTTTGAGCCTCTTCCTTTCTTTTGTAGCATAGTTAGCATTGCGGTGCGTTCATAATCCTGTTAATTGCCCTTTTGTAATTTGTTCACCTCGCATAGCAGTTTTATCGTCTTTTGGGAGAGAGACATCACTAGTGAACATCACGTATCCCGGTCCATATCCTCATCACTGTTTACACGCTCATTTACTTTTCTGCTTTTACTTTCAGTTGCTATCATTATCCCTTGTGTTTGATCCTTTGTGAACAACAAGACCGGAGAGATTGACAGCCTCTCTGAACTTCGTTGGGAACAAAGTTATTTGTGTCTGTGTGCAGGTCCGCGTCAGTTGCGCCGCTGACACCTACTTATCATCTCTGGAGTCCGACTGGAGACAAACCTTGGTATCTTTACTGAGGGAAATTTTCTGCTGTGCTACATCACACCTTCCACTTGGGGTTTACCAATGAAGGGCGAGAAATCACTATCATCACCTCGCACATCAACACCTGGCCGCGCCACTAGGGCGCCTGGGAGCCCTGGGTGACCCCTGGCTGCCCCCTTTGGCCTATATTACCTCTTCGTCCCAGAAACCCTCGAGGAGAACCCCGCATCGCGAATTTCCTCTCTGTTTCGCGGCCACCGCGCTTCCAAGATCGGGAGCACCAGAAGACTCCTTCCCGGCACCCTCCCGGAGGGAAGAAGGACAACTGGGAGCTAGTCCGACACCGTGCACACTTCCCGGATGTGCTGTGAGTAGTTCCCCTTGGACCATGGGTCCATGACCAATAGCTATGTAATGTCTTATCTCCAATCTTGTTCTTCAATGTTTAGTCCTTGTGAGCTGCCCTACATGATCAAGGCACCTATGTAATTTTCCTGCTATTGCTATGTTGTGTTTGCTAGGATCCGATGGATTATGAGATTATGTTCAGATCGTAATGAGTTATATATTTGGGTTTAACTTTTATATTTTGTTCTTGAGTAATTCTTGCATGCTCTCCATTACTTTTTATTGCTTTGGCCAAGTAGTAGATAGTAACTCCAAGAGGGAGCGTTTATGCTTGATTGTGGGTTCATGCCCTCGATGTCTAGCTTGAGTGATAGAAACATGAGACTAGGGGATGTGCTATTGCCACCAGGGAGAAAACAACGTTGCTTGTAAACCGCGGTTGCAAGGATTGTTTACCTTACGCATAGATTGTTAATGCAATTGTCTGTTGCTTTGAGTTTACACTTTGGGTTGGGTTCGCAACTTAATTCCAGCGCGATGTTCTGGATAGATATCTCAAGGTGGATGATTTGTGAGTAGATGCGGATGGATTTCGGTATACTTTTCTTGGTGTATTGCCCATACTTTTGAGCCTCTTACTTTCAAGTACCATAATTAGCATTGCAGTGCGTTTATAATTCTGTCAATTGCCCAGTTGTAATTAATTCACTCAGCTTAGCTGTTTTATCGTCTTTTGGGAGAGAGTCATCACTAGTGAACATCATGGGACCCCGGTCCATATTTCCACCATTGTTTACACCTCAACTTTATTTATCGCATTTACTTTCAGTTGCTCTCACTACTATCATTATTATCCTCTTACGTTTGATCCTTTGAAAACGACAAGGCCGGAGGGATTGACAACACCTCTGTACTTCGTTGGGAGCAAAGTTGCTTGTTGTGTGTGCAGGTCCAGGTTAAGCAAGTGATATTGAGTAAACGGCGCCTCACTTGCCGCCCCACCTACTTGTCGACCTTGGATTCCTACTGGTCGATATCAACCTTGGTATCTTTGCCAAGGGAAATTTGCCGCTATCTACATCTCAACCTTCCACTTGGGGTAACCAACGAAGGGCAAGAAGCCGTTATCATCTCTCGTACCATCAGTGGCTCGGCGCCACTGTAGGCAAGCTGGGCTCAACCAAGTGAGCTCCAGCGCAGCAGCTGGGCCTGTTGGCTGGACTTTCAGTCCAGTAGCCTTGAGGCATGGAGCCTTTATGACGGGGATCAACCCCGGCAAATCCCATGGTCAGGGACCCTGGGTTAGTCATAGAGATAGGCACAGGTTGGACGATACTCGTCGGCTAATAGGAGAAGCACTTCCTGCTCGATATTATTACGTGAGGGGGCGATTACAGTGGAGGCCAAGGAAAGTTCTCGCAAGGCTAGGATGAGTAGATGTGTATTGAGTTGTCTGGACGTCTCCCCTCCCATACTTTATATACTAGGCTAGGTCTCGGGGAGTCTGTGCTAAGTTACAGAGGTAGTTTCCTAGTTCTAGTCTTGCCTTGTACGCCAAGTTGCGCCTTCCATATTAGTCGCGGACTCCTATGTCGGCGCCTGGTTGGGCCAATCGTAGGCTTGTCGTAGCTTCCTGATGGCTTCTCACCCCTTCGTTGGTTTCCCCAAGTGTAAGGTTGAGATGTAGTGCAGCAACAGTTTTCCCTCGGTGAAGATACCAAGGTTTGTCTCCAGCAGGACTCCAGAGATGATAAGAAGGTGTCAGCGTCGCAACTGATGCGGACCTGCACACAGACACAGATAAATTTGTTCCCAACGAAGTTCAGAGAGGTTGTCAATCTCTCCGGTCTTGTTGTTTACAAAGGATAAAACGCAAGGGATAATGATAGCAAATAAAAGCGGTAAAGTAAAGGTAACGTGGAAACAGTGATAAGGATATGGAACGGGATACGTGATGTTCGCTAGTGATGTCTCTCTCCCAAAAGACGATAAAATTGCTATGCGAGGTAAACAAATTACAAAAAGGCAATTGACAGGATTATGAACGCACCGCAATGCTAACTATGCTACAAAAGAAAGGAAGAGGTTCAAAAGCACGGGCAGTACGCCAAAGTAAGTAGACCGAAATCCATCTTCATCTACTACTAATCATCCACGTTGAGATATCTATCCAGAACATCTCGCTGGTATTAAGTTGCGAGCCCCACCCAAAGTGTAAACCCAAAGCAACAGACAACTGCATTAAAAAGAACTCTGCGTAAAGTAAACAATCCTTGTAACCGTGGTTACAAGCACCATTGTTTTCCCCCTTGTGGCAACAGCACATCCCCTAGACTCATGTTTCTGTCACTCAAGCGTGTCATCGAGGAGGCATGAACCCACAATCTAGCACAACGCTCCCTCTTGGAGTCACTACCTACAACTTGGCCAAAGCAATAAACAGCAACGGAGAACATGCAAGAATTACTTAGGAACAAAAATATAAAAGATAGAAACCCAATATATTACTCTATCACAATCTGGACATAATCTCATAATCCATCAGATCCGATCAAACTCAACATAGCAATAGCAGAAATATTAAAAAGGTACCTCGATCATGTAGGGAAGCTCACGAGGTCTAAACAATGAAGATCAAAGAGGGGAGGAGAACATCACATAGCTACTGATCACGGACCCATGGTCCAAGGAAAACTACTCACGGGACATCCGGGGAGCATCCATGGTGGAGAGGAGACTCCCGGAGGTCAATCCTCCCTCCGGCAGGGTGCCGGGAAGAGGTCTTCTGGTGCTCCTGATCTTGGAAGCGCGGCGGCGGCGGAACAGAGGCGAGTTCGCGGCATAGGGTTCTGCTTCTGGAGTTTTCCCGTGACGGGGGATAAATAGGCAAAGGCGGGCAGCCAGAGGTGGGCCAGGGGCCCGAGGCGCCCCCCCTGGCGCGACCAGGGGTGGGGCCGCGCCGGGTGGCCGCCTGGGCCCCCCCTGGCTGCCCTCTGGCCCCTCCCAGGCTCTTCTCGAAGCTTCTGTCACGCTGATTTTTTATCTGAATTTTCCCGAATTTTTCTGGCACTTTTATATGGGGGAAAACTGAAATAGAAAAACAGCAGAAAACAGGAACTGACACTGGGGTGCACTGAGTTAATAGGTTAGTCCAAATATGATCAAAAGTGTATGAAAGTGTATCTAGATCATAGCAATATCACACAAAACATGCATGGAGCAAGCAGAAATTATAGATACATTTTGGACGTATCAACATCCCCAAGCTTAATTCCTGCTCGTCCTCGAGTAGGTAAATGATAACGACATAATTTATGTGGTGACATGCTAGCAACCATAAAAGAACTTTGAAAACTAAAGCAATCAAGGTTAGAGATTCAAATCAAGTCATAACATGCAAGAGTCTATATTAGCATTGAAACAAAGAACAAAAGGTGCAAGAGCTCTCGCTGTCCGTGACTCGAATGTCTCCAAATGGTGTTTGCGTGCAATAAAGGGGATAGGTAATACGAGAAAAAGTATTTTTGTGTTGAGAACTCAATCTACTAAAGTTTTATATTTGGTCTTCTTTGGAATCTTATCTTGACTCGTCCCCAGACCACTAGCCAGGTACAAGTCAATTTGATCCACTCCTTTTCGATATTTTGAGAACTCATGCAATGGATGAGCGTAAGCACGAGAGTTGACACTTAGGATGGCAAAGAGAGGAGTATGGTGGAGGAGGAAGACAAAAAGGATGAGAAAGGCTCACATCAATGAGGACAATCATAGGCAAGAGATGCCAAATGATAGATATGATGTGAGGAGTAGGGATTGCCATGCAACGGATGCACATACGAGCTAAGAAGCTCTCCAATGGAACTAGTGGGGATGCATCTAACTTGCTCGCTCATGAAGACCTAGAGCTCTTTTTAGGAGGCTCATCCTTGGAAAATGCAAGCCAAGTTCTATAGTGTGAAGGTCCCCACATAGCTATATGCATGATGATCATCTCTATGGAGTACAAGGATATAAAGGGAGTACTAGTGTGGATCTCTCAAAAGGATAGTAATGTTGCCCCTTTCTCTCTTTTTATTTCTTTTTCTCTTTTTTCTATTTGTTTGTATTTTTTTGTGGCCTCAATGGCTCTTTCTATTTAACTCTCATTTGTCTTCTTTGGGATCTTTTATTGTGTCCACTTTGGGATCTTTTCCTCACTTAAGGACAACACTCTATTTTACAAGGTAAAGGAGATATTTCACACTTTACAAGTTACTCAAAATCATAAAGAAGATGTAACTATCATGAAGTATGCAATGTATGTCGCGGCCAGTGTAGCAGGAACATGTGTGACATGAAGATCAAGTCATGAAGAGGTGGAAGTTGCATGGCAATGTAACTCGGAAATGCTATGGAAATGCCTTGATAGGTAGGTATGGTGGATGTTTTGAGGAAAGATATAAGGAGGCTTATGATGACAGAGCGTATCATGCCAAGGGTTTGGATGTACCGGCGAAGGTGGACACCAACTCTTGGAGTGAGAAGAAGGCAATGCACGGCACGTGAGAGGCTAGCAAAATATGGGAAGGTGGAAGTGTCAACTTTCAATACTCACATTAGTCTGAAGAACTCATGCACTTATTATCGGTAACTCTCAATCTAATAAGGAAGTTCACAAAGAGACAAGTACCCCGAGGAGGAGTGTATGGGGGTTTGGTTATCCTTGTGCATCCTCGAATCATGGTACGTGAGTGTTCTCTGATATTCAACTCCTCAGAAGAGTAGTGATCCAACTAGTAGCTAGAGTTCTCAACTAGTTTTGTAGGTTTTTGAAAATAAACACGGTTGCCCAAAATACGACACCTATCACTAATAGTCTAGAGCTCTTGACACTAAAAGTCCAAACATTACTCATAACAATACCTCAAAACCATTGCAAGCTACTACTAGAATTAAATAGCAACCTCAAGTACCTACTTCTCAAAACAAGACACAACTCAGTGCAACAACCAACTCTCTTTAACAAGATAAACATGAAAACTAAAAAGAGTTCCAACAACAAACTAAACAAAAGCCAAGGCTCTTGCTAAAGACAAACTAAGACTAAAACTAAACATGGCAGTAGCTATGAAAAGATAAAGAACACACAACAGCAAAAAGATAGGCATGAAGAATCCTATGATGTGTTCTAAATTTGAAAGTGGAGCGTGTTTCTCTCCCACACAAAGTAAGAAAGGATCTAACTTGTTATGAACAGCAAGCAACGCTAAAGAAAACTAAAAACAAAACCTAAGAGCGAGACGCTCCAAGCATAGCACATAACGCATGAAGTGATAAAAATTTAGTGAGACGAAGGACGAACCGATGATTGTTGATGGAGATGGGGATGCACGGGGGCATCCCCAAGCTTAGACGCTTGAGTCTCCTTGAATATTTTTTGGGGATGCATGGGGGCATCCCCAAGCTTGAGCGCTTGACACTCTGGATCTTCTTTCATCATCTTCCATCGCACACTTGAAAACTCCCTTCATACATAACTCATCATAAGCTGATTAGAGAGGTTAATACCCTTAATAAATAATTTTTCTCCACTGGATATAAAGATATTCTTGAAGAGCTACTGTTTTTCAAGAGTGCCAAAAAGTTTTTGCAAAGAAAAAGCAAGCTTAAGGTTTGCAAAAGTTAGCAGAGACAAAACGTGGCAGAATCTGTGAAAAACAGAACAGCAGATAGTAAAGAATTTTTTAGGGGCACTTATGCAACTCAAATCAAAAAACTCAGAACATACGGTAGTTTCTTAATTGTATAGAGCATACTGTGTAAAAATTTCAGCTCAAAAATATGAACTGGGATTGTTCTGGAATTTTTCTGGTCACAAGGACAGAATCTGTTTTCTGGACAGCATGTCACAACTTTTACTTCCCTTGCCGTAAGAGGCTATAACTTGGCACAAAGCTGAAAAATAAAGATACAATGATGTTGCTACAGAAGTAACAATCATCAAGACACAACGAAAGCAAAAAGGAAAACCTAAATTCGTTGCGGGCTGCCTCCCGAAAGCGCTTCTTTAAAGCCATTAGCTAGGCATAATGCAAAAAGAAGAATCAAGTTTTATCAAGAGAAAGAGAATAACTAGCTCGTGTAACGGACTCAAAAGGTAACTTGATTTTCTTTCTAGAGAAGTGTTCCATCCCCTTTTTGAATGGGAATTGGAATTTTATATTCCCCTCTTTCATGTCAATAACCGCACCAACGGTGCGAAGAAAAGGACGTACCAAAATAATTGGACATAAAGGTTCACACTCTATATCCATAACAATAAAATCAACGGGAACATAGTTGTCATTGACAATGATAAGAACATCGTCGATCTTCCCCAAAGGTTTCTTTACGGAAGAATCAACAAGACGAACACCAAAAGAACAAGGCTCAAAAGGTTTCAATTCAAACATATCAAATATTCTTTTGGGCATAACGGAGGTACTAGCTCCAACATCACATAAAGCATAGCAAGAGAAGTTGTTCAATTTAATTTTGATCATAGGATCCCAACCATCATCTAGCTTTCTAGGTATGGAGGCTTCTACTCTAAGATTCTCCTCCCTAGATTTGATGAGAGCATTTGTGATATGCTCCGTGAAGGCAAGATTAAGTGTGCTAGTGTGGGGGTCTCTAGACATTTTGTGTAACAAGCTAATAACTTCTGAGAGGGTACAACTATCAAAATCAATATCACTACTATCAAAGGTGGTAGTAGTGTCATCTAGGCTCACTTGTTTGAAACCCTCTATGTTCATAGGAGTTTCTTTATCTACGGTTGAGGTATTAGCATCACCATTAATAGGTCCAACGGGACTAGGAGTGCATTGGGTGCTAATAGTTTGAGTGTCCTCAACAATTTGGATAGTGGCAACAGTGTGGTGTGTAGGAAGGCTCTTAATTCTATCCTCTTCCTCTTTTTCTCTAGCCCATCTTTCTTTGAGTTTAGCCATCATCCTAATATTTTCATTGATTTGTAACTGGATAGCATTGATAGGAGTGGTTTTATTCTCCTCAAGGGGGGAGGTTCTAATTTTAAGCATCTCAATATCAAGGGCTAAGCTTTCTACCTTCAAAGAGAGGTTATCTATTTTAGATAATTTCTCTTCTACATTTTTTAAGGCTTTTTGGGTAGTGATAAAATCTCTAAGCATGCTTTCTAATTCAGAAGAGGGGTTCTTGTTACTAGGGTAAGTGTTGTTGTTCCCATAGTTGGATGGAAACGGTCTAGGATTGCTAGCAAAATTTTCCCTATAAGCATTGTTGTTGAAGTTGTTTCTAGCAATAAAGTTTACATCTACTTGTTCTTGAGCAACCAAAGAATTTAAAGGCACATCATGAGGATCAATAGAGGGTTGCTTGGTAAGTAGAGACATAATTAAGTCAACTTTTTCATTGAGGGAGGTAATTTCCTCGACAGAATTTACCTTCCTACCTGTTGGAGCGCGTTCGGTGTGCCATTAGGAATAATTGGTCATCATCTCATCGAGAAGCTTCGAGGCAGAACCAAGTGTAGCTGACATAAAGGTTCCTCCCGCGGTCGAATCTAACAGGTTCCGCGAGGTAAAGTTCAAGCCTGCATAAAAAGTCTGGATAACCATCCAAGTAGTCAAACCATGTGTAGGACATTTCTTAACAAGAGATTTCATTCGTTCCCAATCTTGGGCAACGTGTTCATTATCCAATTGCTTAAAATTCATAATATTACTCCTCAATTGGATAATCTTAGCAGGAGGGTAGTACTTCCCTATAAAAGCATCTTTGAACTTATCCCAAGAATCTATGCTATTTCTAGGCAAAGATTGAAACCAGATTTTAGCATCTCCCCTTAAAGAGAAAGGAAAGAGCTTGAGCTTAATAACATCACCTTCTACTTCTTTATACTTTTTCATATTACATAATTCAACAAAATTATTCAAGTGTAAAGCAGCATCATCTCCAGCACGAGAGAATTGATCTCTCATAACAAGGTTTAGCAAAGCAGGTTTAATTTCATAAGAGGTAACTGAAGTGGCAGGTGTGGCAATGGGAGTGCAGATAAAGTCTTGGTTGTTGTGACTAGTGAAGTCACACAACTTGGTGTTTTGAGTGGAACCCATAGTAGCAGCAAGTGTGGCAGATTTTTTTGTAGTTTTTGATAAAAGACACAAAGATAAAAGTGAAAGATAAACTAACAAGACTAAAAAACAAAGGTAAAGGGTAATGTGCAACTCCCTATCTTAGCACTTGGAGTCCCCGGCAACGGCGCCAGAAAACTTGCTTGATGGCTTCTCGCCCCTTCGTTGGTTTCCCCAAGTGTAAGGTTGAGATGTAGTGCAGCATCAGTTTTCCCTCGGTGAAGATACCAAGGTTTGTCTCCAGCAGGACTCCAGAGATGATAAGTAGGTGTCAGTGGCGCAACTGACGTGGACCTGCACACAGACACAGATAACTTTGTTCCCAACGAAGTTCAGAGAGGTTGTCAATCTCTCCGGTCTTGTTGTTTACAAAGGATAAAACGCAAGGGATAATGATAGCAAATAAAAGCGGTAAAGTAAAGGTAACGTGGAAATAGTGATAAGGATATGGACCGGGATACGTGATGTTCGCTAGTGATGTCTCTCTCCCAAAAGACGATAAAATTGCTATGCGAGGTAAACAAATTATAGAAAGGCAATTGACAGGATTATGAACGCACCGCAATGCTAACTATGCTACAAAAGAAAGGAAGAGGTTCAAAAGCACGGGCAGTACGCCAAAGTAAGTAGACCGAAATCCATCTGCATCTACTACTAATCATCCAACTTGAGATATCTATCCAGAACATCTCGCTGGTATTAAGTTGCGAGCCCCATCCAAAGTGTAAACCCAAAGCAACAGACAACTGCATTAAAAAGAACTCTGTGTAAAGTAAACAATCCTTGTAACCGTGGTTACAAGCACCGTTGTTTTCCCCCTTGTGGCAACAGCACATCCCCTAGACTCATGTTTCTGTCACTCAAGCGTGTCATCGAGGAGGCATGAACCCACAATCTAGCACAACGCTCCCTCTTGGAGTCACTACCTACTACTTGGCCAAAGCAATAAACAGCAACGGAGAACATGCAAGGATTACTTAGGAACAAAAATATAAAAGATAGAAACCAAATATATTACTCTATCACAATCTGAACATAATCTCATAATCCATCAGATCCGATCAAACTAAACATAGCAATAGCAGAAATATTACAAAGGTGCCTCGATCATGTAGGGCAGCTCAAGAGGTCTAAACAATGAAGATCAAAGAGGGGAGGAGAACATCACATAGCTACTGATCACGGACCCATGGTCCAAAGAAAACTAGTAACGGGACATCCGGGGAGCATCCATGGTGGAGAGGAGACTCCCGGAGGTCAATCCTCCCTCCGGCAGGGTGCCGGGAAGAGGTCTTCTGGTGCTCCCGATCTTGGAAGCGCGGCGGCGGCGGAACAGAGGCGAGATCGCGGAATAGGGTTCTGCTTCTGGAGTTTTCCCATGACGGGGGATAAATAGGCTAAGGGGGGCAGCCAGAGGTGGGCCAGGGGCCCCAAGCGCCCCCCCTGGCGCGGCCAGGGGTGGGGCCGTGCCGGGTGGCCGCCTAGGCCCCCCCTGGCTGCCCTCTGGCCCCTCCCGGGCTCTTCTCGAAGCTTCCGTCACGCTGATTTTTTATCTGAATTTTCCCGAATTTTTCTGGCACTTTTTATATGGGGGAAAACTGAAATAGAAAAACAGCAGAAAACAGGAACTGGCACTGGGGTGCACTGAGTTAATAGGTTAGTCCAAATATGATCAAAAGAGTATGAAAGTGTATCTAGATCATAGCAATATCACACAAAACATGCATGGAGCAAGCAGAAATTATAGATACGTTTTGGACGTATCACTTCCCAGCGGGCCTTCCATCTTCATACGCACCAGGTAGCCTTCCGTGCAGGAGTCGTGGGGTCACCCCCTCGTCAGTAGCCCCCGAGTGCCTGGGGGACTCGAAGAGTCGAGCAGGGACTCGAATTCATCTGCGCCTTTATTGTTTGTAAGCGCGGCATCGCCACGGGTCGCTGGCAGTTTTGAGCCATGAAAATATCTGTTTACGAGGGATTGCTAAGATGAAAGGGCCAAAGGAGTCGACTGGTCGAGCCTTGGTGAATTGTACTAGTGACAAATACCACAGTAGCCCAATCAAGCCCACGTCCCTCGACATGAACCTGGAACACTGGTGTCAAGCAAAGTCATCCCGCTACAGGTCTTATAGGATCAATTGCTGCCAGTTAAGCATATAGCCTAAGCGCATCCGCTCGGCCCTTTCTATCATGCGAGCGCATGGAAAAGGTCGAGAGTGAAATGGATCTGCGGCAAGTCCCAGCCCGGCCGTTCTTCGCAGCGGGGTCTTACCTACACGCTAAGCTTGCGTGGCATCTGGGTACATTGTGTCCTAGCCCAGGCATAATTGTTTTTTGTAGAGGCACGGAGCCTGGTTAGCGATGCACCCACTTGGAATAAACAATCAAGTGAGTTGTTTTAGTCGTCACTCACGGAGCTTGTAATGAACTCAGGCGAGGAAAATAAGATAGCTCCCACTCGAAAAGTCGTCGAGTGTGCGAGTAAGTCATGTTTATTGAATTGCCGAGTCTTTTTTTCGAGTGGTCACTCGAATGCTTTTCTTCTCTTGGGGTGAGGGAGCACCCGAACTCTGAAAGTATGTTGTTTTTGCTGGTGCGAGTGATCACTCGAGCACATTTTTACCTTCTGGGTGAGGGAGCACCCGAGCTCGAAAAGGTACTCCCGATGGGAGTAAGAAATTTTTTAGAGTCAGAAAATTTGGACATATAGCTGGCTCTTGGAATCGTTTGGTTTTTTCCAACTGCTTTTACCTTGATCTGTTCCCTTTGGGATGTCGTGCTGATATGCATTGTCATACTGTTTGATGACCTATGATGATGCTTGATTTTTTTGATCCGTCACGTCTTTTGGACCGTCATAATGATGATTTGGACGTCGCGCTGCCTGTTACATGTTGGGTTCCTGAGGCTTGTATGGGAAACAAGCGAGATTTGACGCGTCCTGTAAATAATGCTAACCGTGTGAAGGCATCTTCGTCTTGGAATTCATAACGTTCGGCCTGTTCGGTCTTTGATGCAATGATGGCGCCGCCTGGGCTTCTGTGTGTTTTTCCTCTTTTTCCCTAGGATTGAGCTATAAATACTTCCTTTGGTTGCCCTTCCTTGGCATCCATTCTTTGCATCTTTTTCCTTCTGCTTCTTCTTCTTCATATGGCACCCTAACGTGGTAGCAGTGTAGCTGGGTGAGGCCGTGGTGCTGCAGGGCGAGGCCGTGGCCGCCGTGGTTGTGGTGGCCGCACCCCTCGTTCCTCACGCGGTGGGCATCATGGCACTGCGTTGGTGCTTTCTTCATCTTCATCCATGGAAGAGGGATTTTAGCGCCATGATTTTCTTTTGCATGTTCTTGGCCGGAATGCTGCCCGGATTCATCTTCCTGCTTCGTTCGCCTCCATTTCTTCTGAGCGTCTCTTAAAGGGCTTCTGGCTTCGTCTTCATGGGTGCTCAACTTCTTCTTCTTGGGTGGAGCTGGAGTTTGATAGTTCGTCCTTGATCTTCCTTGGGTCTGGCTGGAGGACGTTTTCTCGTCAGTTGAATTTGCGCGGCGGGGACAACCTTTGCTGTCTTTTTGACGGCGAAGATACTGTTGTTATCCGTGCGTTTGATGCTGGAGGCAACCGTCTGGATCCATACTGTGAGGCGACGAGCAACAGCGATTTTGATGGCTCGAGTGGTGGTTCGCCTGCTTCTCATGTTTCTTCGTCTTCGGCTGATCCTTCGGGCGATGGTGTTTTCTCTTCTAGTTCTAAGGAGGAACTGGACGTCAAGCAAGTCGTCAAGCGGCAGCGGCAGTAGGCGAGGCACCTTGTAGAACTGGAGGACAGCGAGCTTCTCCCTCACCGGCTTGGCTGCTACTTTGTCTGTGATGATGCCTGCCGGGCTGTGGCTTCGAAAGTGCCAATTATCTCAGCATGAGCACACATGTAGAAGTTAAAATGTAGCCCAGCTTGTAGTTCTGTAGATCCTTCTGTAACGACAAACTGTCGTTTCGACTTCTTTGTAATGAAATGCCTTCGACTCCTTTGTAGTCAGAGTGTCTTCGACTCCTTTCTAATGAAAGTGTCTTCGACTCCTTTGTAATGAAAGTGTCTTCGACTCCTTTGTAATGAGAGTGTCTTCGACTCCTTTTTAATGAGAGGTCTTCGACTCCTTTGTAATGAGAGTGTTTTCTCGGGTGCGCGCAAGCGCTCCCGATGGGAGGAGCCCCCGAGGCTGCGTTTGATTTGCATAATCAAGCGTAGGCTTTATGAATTTTTGTCTCACTGGTGTATAATTGTCTTTGAATTTTTTTCAAGTTTAGATCGGGTGCGCGTCAGCGCTCCCGATGGGAGTAGCCCCTGAGTCTTTAGGCAATGCTTGCAATCGGGTGAAGACTAAAGTATTGTGCGTTTTGATGCAACGTTCTTTTACCTGAGAGTCGCATTTTTAGCGAGGATAACATCTTTTAGGGGAAGTTTATGCTCCAACCCCTGAGTCTTTTTAAGTAAAAGTCGCGTTTGCGAAGATAGCGTCTCTCGAGGGGAGTTCTAGGCTCGAACCCCCGAGTGGTTGTAAGTCATGTTTTGTGAAGATATCGTTTCTCGGGGGGAGTTCTAGGCTCGTGCCCCTGAGTGCTTGTAAGTAAGAGTCGCGTTTGCGAAGATAGCGTCTCTCGGGGGGAGTTCTAGGCTCGAGCCCCCGAGTGCTTGTAAGTAAGAGTCGCATTTGCGAAGATAGCGTCTCTCGGGGGGAGTTCTAGGCTCGAGCCCCCGAGTTCTTGTAAAGAAGGGGTTGCGTTTGCGAAGATAGCGTCTCTTGGGGAGTTCTAGGCTCGATCCCCCGAGTGCTTGTAAGTAAGAGTCGCGTTTGCGAAGATAGCGTCTCTCGGGGGGAGTTCTAGGCTCGAGCCCCCGAGTGCTTTTTGAGTAAGGGTCGCATTTGCGAAGATAGCGTCTCTCGGGGGGGAGTTCTAGGCTCGAGCCCCCGAGTGCTTTTTGAGTAAGATGCTTTGGGCAACATTATTTTATTCCTTCGAATTTTACATGAGTTGCCGATCGGTGCTGCTGCCGATGTCTCTGTTACATGACTATGGGTAGAACAGGCGTAGGTTCGCTATGTTCCATGGGTTTCCCACGTCCTCATTTGTCTTTGGATTCTTTAATTTGTATGCTCCTCCTCCTATGACTTCCGAGATGATGAACGGTCCTTCCCATTGTGGGGCAAGTTTGTGCACTTTTTCCTGTATTAGCCGTAGCACAAGGTCTCCTTTGTTGAACGTTCTGGTCCGTAGGCGACTGCTTTGATATGTGCGTAGTTTGTCCTGGTATCCTTTAGATCTTGTGATGGTTGTATCCCGAGCTTCATCCGCTATGTCCTTGTCGTTCTGCAGCGCTTCTTCTGCCTCTTCCTCTTCGTACCCTGAGATTTTGGGTGCTCCGAATTTTAAGTCGTGCGGCAGTACTGCTTTGGCCCCGTATACCAAGAAGAAGGGTGTATACTGGGTTGAGCTATTTGGGGTAGTGCGCAGGCTCCATAGGACTGCAGGGAGCTCCTCTATCCAGTTGCCTGCGGCTTGTTCTAGTGGTGCTAGGAGTCGCTTCTTTATTCCTCCGCATACTAGGCCGTTTTCTTTCTCCACTTGGACATTGGACTGCGGGTGTGCGACTGACGCGTAATTGATTTTGATGCCCAACTCTTGACAGAAATTTTGGAACTCTGCTGCCGTGAAGTTGGTACCATTGTCTGTGATGATGTCGTGTGGTACTCCGAGTCTGAAGATGATTGATTTGATGAAGTTGACTGTCGTGAGGGCTGTTGAGCTGGTGATTGGTACTGCCTCGATCCATTTGGTGAATTTGTCGACTGCGACCAGTAGGTGTGTTCTTCCTCCTTTTGATGTCCATAGTTTCCTTTATCATGTTTCCAAGTTCTTGTATCTGTTTCATCCCTTTCAATCTTGGGTAAAGAGGACAACCCCTATTATATTGTCATATGATGGGTTTATCTTGTCTCTTTCCTTCACACCATTGCTTCATTGAAACTTGTCCGGTATCAACCTTGTTGACACCTTCCGTCTCCGGAATCGCGCTAATTTATTTTAACGTTGCATTGTATCTTTTGATCATCCTGTTATGCCCTGTCATGCTATGCATGTTACTGATGGCTTCTCGCACTTCTTTGGTTACCCCAAGTGGAAGGTGGAGATGTAGCGCAGCAGCAAGTTTCCCTCGGTGAAGATACCAAGGTTTGTCTCCAGTAGGACTCCAGAGATTATAAGTAGGTGTCAGCGGCGCAACTGACGTGGACCTGCACACAGACACAGCTAACTTTGTTCCCAACGAAGTTCAGAGAGGTTGTCAATCTCTCCGGTCTTGTTGTTCTCAAAGGATAAAACGCAAGGGATAATGATAGCAAGTAAAAGCAGTAAAGTAAATATAGCGTGGAAACAGTAATAAGGATATAGACCGGGATACGTGATGTTCACTAGTGATGTCTCTCCCAAAAGACGATAAAACTGCTATGCGAGGTAAACAAATTACAGAAGGGCAATTGACAGGATTATAAACGCACCGCAATGCTAACTATGCTACAAAAGAAAGGAAGAGGCTCAAAAGCACGGGCAGTACGCCAAAATAAGTAGATCGTAATCCAACTGCATCTACTACTAATCATCCACCTTGAGATATCTATCCAGGACATCTCACTGGTATTAAGTTGCGAGCCCCACCCAAAGTGTAAACCCAAAGCAACAGACAACTGCATTAAAAAGAACTCTGCGTAAAGTAGACAATCCTTGTAACCGCAGTTACAAGCACCATTGTTTTCCCCCTTGTGGCAACAGCACATCCCCTAGACTCATGTTTCTGTCACTCAAGCGTGTCATCGGGGGGCATGAACCCACAATCTAGCACAACGTTCCCCCTTGGAGTCACTACCTATTACTTGGCCAAAGCAATAAACATCAACGGAGAACATGCAAGAATTACTTAGGAACAACAATATAAGAGATAAAAACCAAATATATTACTCTATCACAATCTGAACATAATCTCATAATCCATCAGATCCCACCAAACTCAGCATAGCAATAGCAGAAATATTACAAAAGTGCCTCGATCATGTAGGGCAGCTCACGAGGTCTAAACAATGAAGATCAAAGAGCGGAGGAGAACATCACATAGCTACTGATCACGGACCCATGCTCCAAGGAAAACTACTCACGAGACATCCGGGGAGCATCCATGGTGGATAGGAGACTCCCGGAGGTCAATCCTCCCTCCGGCAGGGTGCCGGGAAGAGGTCTTCTGGTGCTCCCGATCTCGAAAGTGCGGAGGCGGCGGAACAGAGGCGAGTTTGCGACATAGGGTTCTTCTTTTGGAGTTTCCCCGTGACGGAGAATAAATAGGCGAAGGGGGAAGCCAGAGGTGGACCAGGGGCCCCAGGCGCCCACCTGGCGCGGCCAAGGGTGGGGCCGCGCCGGGTGGCCGCCTGGGGCCCCCCTGGCTCCCCTCTGGCCCCTCTTGGGTTCTTCGCGAAGCTTCCTTCACGCTGTTTTTTTATCTGAATTTTCCCGAATTTTTTTGGCACTTTTTATATGGGGGAAAACTGAAATAGAAAAACAGCAGAAAACACGAACTGGCACTTGGGTGCACTGAGTTAATAGGTTAGTCCAAATATGATCAAAAGTGTATGAAAATGTATCTAGATCATAGCAATATCACACAAAACATGCATGGAGCAAGCAGAAATTATAGATACGTTTTGGACGTATCAGCATCCCCAAGCTTAATTCCTTCTCGTCCTTGAGTAGGTAAATGATAACAGCATAATTTCTGTGGTGACATGCTAGCAACCATATAAGAACTTTGAAAAGTAAAGCAATCAAGGTTAGAGATTCAATTCAAGTCATAACAAGCAACAGTCTATATTAGCATTGAAACAAGTAACAAAAGAACATTAGGTGCAAGAGCTCTCGCTGTCCGTGACTCGAATGTCTCCAAATGGTGTTTGCGTGCAAGAAGGGGGATAGGGAGTACGAGAAAAAAGTATTTTTGTGTTGAGAACTCAATCTACTAAAGTTTCACACTTGGTCTTCTTTGGGATCTTATCTTGACTCATCCCCAGACCACTAGCCAGGTACAAGTCAATTTAATCCACTCCTTTTCGATATTTTGAGCACTCATGCAATGGATGAGCGTAAGCACGGGAGTTGACACTTAGGATGGAAAAGAGAGAAATATGGTGGAGGAGGAAGACAAAAAGGACGAGAAAGGCTCACATCAATGAGGACAATCATGGGCAAGAGATGCCAAATGATAGATATGATGTGAGGAGTAGGGATTGCCATGCAATGGATGCACATACGAGCTAAGAAGCTCCCCTATATGCATAATGATCATCTCTATGGAGTACAAGGATATAAAGGGAGTACTAGTGTGGATCTCTCAAAAGGATAGTAGTGTTTCCCCTTTCTCTCTTTTTATTTCTTTTTCTCTTTTTTCTATTTTTTGTATTTTTTGTGGCCTCAATGGCTCTTTCTATTTAACTCTCATTTGTCCTCTTTGGGATCTTTTAATGTGTCCACTTTGGGATATTTTCCTCACTTAAGGGCAACACTCTATTTTACAAGAAGGTAAAGGAGATCTTTCACACTTTACAAGGTACTCAAAATCATAAAGAAGATGTAACTATCATGATGTATGCAATGTATGTCGCTGCCAGTTGTGACGCCCCCAAAATCAATCTGTGTACAGTAATCATACACGCAGGGTACACGGCTGAGATTAGGGTGCCACGGTGAGAATATCACAGCACAACACTAAACACAAAAGGATAAACCAATATGTTACAATAAAGGGGGGGTCACTCGGACCCGAATACATAAGTCATACGAACCATAATATCTGAGTACAGACATAGTTAGTCAAGTTTTGCTTTAAGAAGGCTAGCACAAATAACATCAGAGATACAGATCGAAAAGGCAAGGCCTCCTGCCTGGGAGCCTCCGAAACTACTCCTGGTCCTGGTCAGCGGGGGTCTCGACGTAGTAGTATCCGCCTCCGGGGTACTCCTGCTCCTGGGCTCCAACGTCGACTGCAGCGGCCGATTAGGCAAAACAGTAAAGGAAATAAAGCAGGTGAGTATCTAGTATACCCGCGAGTCTTACGTCCGCTACTAAGCATTATGCATTGTATCAATGGAAAGAAGAGGCTGTATATAGTGGACTGCAAGATAGAAATCAGAATAAGGATAAGAAGCTAGGCCTATCGAAGACTAGCATCTTCTGACGATGTCTTGCAGCATGAGGTAAGAATCAGCCAATAGTTCATATAAAGCATAAAGTAACAACGAAGCAGAAGTTGCTGCAACATTGTATAATATAAGTTGTAATGAATAACAATAATGATAATGCCTCCGAGTTCACCTCCTCGACATCCCCGCGAGGAAGAGAACCCGGAACCATACAGTTTAATAATAATAGTTTCTAGTGGTAAGATCCAGCTTCAGCATAAAGCGTCCTGTTACCGTGGACACGGCTATTCGAATAGATTAAACTCCCTGCAGGGGTGCACTACTGTTCAGCCTGCACGCTCGGATCTCCAGGGTGGCGTGAACCTTGTTAGGGAACGCCCCACCGAGGCTATCCGACACGACGCAGCCCATCTTAGGCTCAACAGAGAGGCCATCCGTCGGACTATATCCTATGCGCCAAGGGGTCTAGGTCCCTCACCCTTGCACACTCCTGCACGGTGCGAGTCTGGCCGGTGAAGCAAAAGCAAATCCAAACACACCTGCTGCAGCAAAATACAAGACCACTTCCTGGCGATCAGGCCGCAGTACTGCTGACGTCTGAAGAGCTTTCGGACGAACTACGACGCGGAGGGCCCACACCGTAATCCCACGTGTAGGTAGTGCGAACAGACCAACGGGCCTCTCAAGTCATCCGCCGAACCATTTAGCATTTTAATTAACCTGCGTGACAACCGTTATCGTTGCCTCGACTTAACCGACCCGCGGTCAACGACAGCAGTCAGGACCACCAGTACATCGGTGCCTGCCCTGTCGTCCCACCAAGTCACTGCGGTTACCAACAAGGTGAACCGTCTCCTTACCTTGTCTCGTGTGTGCTCTTGGTAGAGCTCGACTTTCGTGGTTTGGTAACTCTCGCGAGATACGAGCAGGGGCCAAGCACGCCAGTAACGTCGGTCGTACCCTCCCTGTCGTTCCCGACGATATACCTCTCGCGGGCACCGTTGGGTCGCCCGACCTTCTTACCTTTAAGGACAACCGCTGTTCAGGACCCTATGGCGGCAAGACAAAGTCAGTCTCGAGTGGAGTACAAGGATTACTCCTGGATAGCTCACACTTGAGGTGACTAGGCATAACCCAGATAGGGGCCTTTGGCGGTGTCTGTTTGGTACCGTACATGTGCAGTTGCATATATTATATCCGTGTTCACTCCCCTGAGTGATCACGTCCCGCTATCTAGTCCTAGCTAACAATGTGCAGGGCTCACTGCCGAATAATGCATAAGTAATAATGGGCAGCATAGGATAAAGGAAAGGTACATCAAGGGGCGACAAAACCAGGCTATGCAATTGAATAGGAGTATAACGTAGCAGCAGAAGTAACAATGCCTAGTGCAAGAAATGTACGGAAAGGTAGGCGATATCTGGGGAAGAGAATGGCTCTGCTTGCCTGCAAGCTCGACGGTAGGGGTAGGATCGTCGACGAAGTAGTCGTACCCGGCAGCGGTGTAGTCGGCGGTAGCAGCGGGGTCTACCGAAGATTAATGGGGGGAGGAAACAGTAAATACACAGCAATGATATACAAACATATGCATGACATGACAGATGAAATGTTAACGGTGTTCTAACGCAGTGCAATGCACGTTGCTCGGAGCGGGAATTCATCTGAGGATGTACTACCGGCTCCGGGTGATTACCGGACAGGGTGACCGAAGGGGGAAGGATCAAGCCGGAGGTGTCGTGGGTACCGGAAAAACATAAGGGGGTGTATCCGTGCTAGTTGATCTATTCAGAACAACTTTCGTGTTCGGAATAAATTCATCCGGGTACTTTTTATCGGTACCGGGAATTATCGACAGACAGCCCGGAGGGGGGGAATGTCGGTGTTCGTTGTGTTAGGGGGGTGGGGTAGACATATGGATAGCGTATGCGTATCCGTTATATTTTTCTGATCAACTTTCATGTATAAAGTTTTTCGATCTGAAATACGGTTTAAAAGATATTGAATTTCAAAGTTTTAAATATTTTAAATCATTTAAAAATCCTTTTTTTAATAATTTCTTTTATTATTTTTAATAACATTATCCAGAACAGTGCTGACATGTGGGACCCACATGTCAGCCCCTGTTTATTAATAAATCAATTTGTTTAATTTTAAATAACCTGGACCCACATGTCATACTCAGTAACTAATAATAATTCTTTAAATAATTAAACTGACATGTGGGACCCAGCAGTCAGTGGGTTAATTAACTAAATCAATTTTTATTAACCTAATCAACTAGGTGGGGCCTAGCTGTCAGTGGTTAGGGGGAGCTATAAACATTAATGGGGGGGTTTAGCCAGGTTTAGCTTTCTTTTTTCTTCTTTTTCTTTTCTGTAATTTTTTTTTTGTAATTATTTTATATACCTAGGCATTTTTATAAAATGTGGCATGTGACCCATAATTGTTTTTATACCCTAGGCTAGTGCCACAAAAGATTTGGGGTCAAAATAAAATCATTTAATATTTGATTTAAATATTAAATGATTAAATTGGAGTTTTTAGCTACTGTTTCGATTTGTTTGGAATTTTCTATAACTCAATAAATACCCAAACCCATATGGATTTGGTCCAGTGATTATTTGGGATTTTATAAAAGTGGTTCCAAGATTTTTGGAAAAGATTTATTGTCACCATATTTTTTTAATATTCATCAAAGGCATTTTAGGGTTTGTTCGAATTTTAATTCAAATGGCTTGGACTTTGTTTTCATCCATGATGATCAAGGTCCATGGATCACATTGCTTGCAACAATATCAAAGGAGAATTTGAATTTGAACTGAACCAGTTGATCAAACAAAAGTTTTGAACAGTACAGATGAACAGTAACAGTGATTACTGTTCACTGACAGTGAGGGTGTTACAAATCTCCCCCACTACAAGAATTCTCGTCCCGAGAATCTAAGCGGTAGAGGGGAAAAGATCGGGGTATTCCTCACGAAGACGATCTTCGCGTTCCCAAGTGGCTTCATCTTCAGAATGATTCGACCACTGAACTTTGAGGAACTTGGTTGTCTTGTTGCGGGTTTTGCGTTCAGACTGATCGAGAATGCGGCTTGGATGTTCTTGATAAGTCAAGTCCTGTTGCAGCTCAATCATATCATGTTCCACTTCGCGAATAGGGTCCTTGAAGCAGCGTCGGAGTTGCGACACGTGGAAGACATCGTGGACTTGAGAGAGGTTCGACGGCAATTCCAATCGGTATGCCACTGGTCCACTCCGGGAAAGAATACGGAACGGGCCAATGTAGCGAGGAGCTAACTTGCCTTTGATCCCGAAGCGATGAGTGCCTCGCATCGGGGTGACACGGAGGTACGCGTATTCGCCAGGTTGATAGACCATTTCTTTGTGCTTGCGATCATAGTTGCTCTTCTGGCGGGACTGAGTAGCCTTCAAGTGTTCACGAATAACGCGAACCTGATCTTCAGCATGTTGTATGATGTCCGGACCAATGAGAGTTCGTTCTCCAGTTTCGGACCAATTCAGAGGGGTTCGACACTTACGTCCATAGAGAACTTCAAAGGGGGCCATCTTCAGACTAGCTTGATAGCTATTGTTATACGAAAATTCAGCAAATGGAAGAGATTCCTCCCATTTCTTACCGAATGAAATGACACAAGCTCGAAGCATGTCTTCAAGCACTTGGTTGACTCGTTCGACTTGTCCTTGCGACTGGGGGTGATAAGCAGTACTGAAGCTTAGATGAGTGTCCATAGCTTCTTGGAAACTATCCCAGAACTTTGAGGTGAAAATGCTGCCTCGGTCGGAACTGATCTCCAACAGAATACCATGGAGGGAAACAATTCTGGAAACATACAAGTCTGCCAACTGACTAGCAGAGATCGTCTCCTTGACAGGCAGAAAATGAGCAACCTTGGAGAATCGGTCGATGACGACAAAGATGGCATCATGACCTTTCTGTGATCGGGGAAATCCGGTGACGAAGTCCATTTCAATCTTGTCCCATTTCCATTCAGGAATAGAGAGTGGTTGCAGATTTCCAGCAGGTCTTTGATGTTCGGCTTTCACGCGACGACAAACATCACACTCATCAACATAACGAGCAATGTCTTGTTTCATGTTGGACCACTAGTACCGCTGATGAATGTCTTGGTACATCTTGGTACTACCAGGGTGAATCGACAAGGGTGTATCATGAGCTTCTTTCATGACATCAGAGGCGTAATTCAGGTTGGCCTTGGCTACCGGAACCACTAAACGACCCTTGAATTACACCGCATTATCATCATTTGCATCAATAGTGAAGAATGAGGGCTCTCCGCGCGCGACACGATGCTTAATCTTCCAAATGTCAGAGTCATAATGTTGTACCGTCTTGATGCGGGTGTCGAGGTCTGGTTGGACCACCAGGGAGTTCACATATCCCTGCGGAACAATTTTGATGTTCAGCTTGCGGAGTTCTGCATACAGACGTGGCTGTTGCACCTGAACTTCAAGTTCACTACAATAGGCTTTGCGGCTTAAGGCATCGGCCACCACATTAGCTTTGCCAGGGGTGTAAGAAATTCCCATGTCGTAGTCGGCTATTGTCTCGAGCCATCTCTGTTGGCGGAGATTCAGGTCGGGTTGCGTAAACAGGTACTTCAGGCTTTGGTGGTCGGTGAAGATCTCGCAACGATTACCGACGAGGTAATGTCGCCACAGCTTCAATGCATAAATTACTGCTGCCAATTCGAGATCATGAGTTGGATAGTTTTCTTCGTGAGCACGCAACTGACGAGAGCCATAAGCAATCACTTTGCGCTCTTGCATTAGGACACAGCCTAATCCTTGACGAGACGCGTCGCAATAAATCACGAAGTCCTTCTGAGTATCAGGAGGAGCAAGCACCGGGGGTGAAGTGAGCTTGTCCTTGAGAGCTTGAAAACTTTCTTGACATTTATCAGTCCACTCAAACTTGACGCCTTTGTGAAGCAGGTTAGTCAGAGGCTTGGCAATCTTGGAGAAATTCTCAACAAAACGGCGGCAATAGCTGGCAAGGCCGAGGAAACTTCGGACTTGCTTGACAGTCCTGGGTGGAGTCCAGTCAAGAATAGCCTGAATACGTTCGGGGTTGACGGCAACGCCATCCTTGGAAATCACATGACCAAGGTAGGTTACTTCAGGAAGCCAGAACTCACACTTAGAATACTTAGCATAGAGTTTGTGTTCTCGAAGCTTTTCAAGTATAAGGCAAAGATGTTCAGCATGTTCTGCATCGGTCTTGGAGTAAATCAATATATCATCCAGATAAACCACGACAAACTTGTCGAGGTATTCCATGAATATAAAGTTCATCAATCTGGAGAAGGTGGCTGGTGCATTCGTCAAGCCAAAGGACATGACAGTGTACTCGTATGACCCATAGCGAGTAATGAATGCAGTCTTCGGGATGTCCTCATCACGGACCCGGATCTGATGGTAACCCAACCTTAAGTCGAGTTTTGAAAACACCGTGGATCCAGCAAGTTGATCATAAAGATCATTGATCCGAGGGAGGGGGTACTTGTTCTGTATCGTGGCTTGGTTGATAGGTCGGTAATCTTGGACCAAACGGCTTGTGCCATCACTCTTCTTGACAAAGAGCGAAGGTGCTCCCCAAGCAGAGGAACTAGGACGGATGAAGCCTTTCTCGAGGGCCGTGTCGATCTCCTTCTTCAATTCCAGAAGGTGGTGAGGTGGCATCTTATATGGGCGCTTGGCAATAGGGACGATGCCGGGCTTCAAGTCGATGACGAATTCAACTTCCCTAATCGGGGGTATCCCCGGCAGTTCTTCTGGGAATACGTTGGTAAAATCACAAACGATTGGGACTTTATCAATCCCTTCGAGAGGTGCGACATTCAAGGCATTCAGAGCATATATACGAGCTTCGGCATTCATCGACACAATGGCAGTGTGACCCAAAATCGCGCCAGAAGGATGAAAAAGTTGGATGACCTTGGTGCCACAATAAAGTGCGGCATTGTGGGTTTTCAGCCAATCCATGCCAAGGATAAGGTCGATGGTGGAGGTTTTCAGAATGTGTGGATAAACCATGAACTCAAATCTCTCGATCTCGACAGTGAGGTTAGGTGCAACCATGTCGACACGACACTGGGTACCGGGAGTCCGGACTATTAAGGGGGTATGCATCTTTTCGTGGTAAATGCCATGCTTAGAAGCAAATGCTCCAGACACAAATGAATGTGATGCTCCTGTATCAAATAAAACAGTAGCAGGTATTGAGTTAACGAGGAGTGTACCCATCACAGTAGCGGGCTGTTCCTGAGCGGCTTCAACATCAATGTTGTAAGCATGACCACGAGCATGAGGGTTTGACCCAGTATTATAGTTGAGGGTCCCATTGTTGCCACGACCATTTCCGCGGCCAGCAGGGTGAACTACCAGTTGATTCTGTCGCTGAGGGCAGTCTCGGGAAATATGGCCTGGCTGACGGCACTTGAAACACAGGCCATCTTGAGGACGGAGGGGTGCAGTCTCAGTCTTCGGCTGTCTCGGCGGGGGCGGAGGCAGACGGGGTGCAACATACGACGGCCTTGCTGCAGGGGCAGTTGGACGAAACACACTGTGTGGAAGCCATACGCGCTGCTTCTGTGTTGTGCCCGAAGATGAGCCAGCATCACGGGGGCGCTTCGGCGAACCACCGAACTTAAGCTGAGCGGTCTCAAGAGTGATAGTCTGGTTCACCATGGTGGCGAAATCGGGGAAGACGTGCAAAGCCAGTGCAAGCTGAAGATCTGGGTTGAGCCCATCACGGAACTTCTCTTGCCTACTTGCATCATTGGGGAGGTCACTTGCAGCATAGCGGGAGAGGCGGAGGAATTCCCTCTGATATGTCTCGACAGTTTTGTTGCCCTGAACGAGGTTGCGGAACTCAGCCTTCATACGGTTCATAATCGCCTGGGGGACATAACGAGCGCGGAAGGCAGTCTTGAAGTCATTCCAGGTGACGACAGTCCCTTCAGATAGCGAGCCCTTGTAAGTGTCCCACCACTGAGCAGCGGGGCCACGCAGGAAATAGGACGCAAAGTTGACGTAATCAGCAGCGATCACATTAGCGAACTCCAGCTGTCGAGTGATGTCACGAAGCCAATCATCAGCATCCAGTGGTTGTTCCGGTTGGTGGAAGAGAGGGGGATTGAGACGCATGAAATCCCGCAGAGTAACCACAGGCGGTTGGTGCTGGTGCTGCTTCTGGTTCTGGTTCTGATTCTGGAGCTGATCTATGACTCCTTGCATAAACACTTGGTTCATCTGAAACTGCTGCATCATTGCGGCCATGTAGTCCGGCGGCGGGGGTGGATCGTTGGCACCACGACCACGACCACGACCACCACGACCAGCCATCCTGCTAGAATTTAACAGGGGTATTTCAGCGATGAACATCTTAACGAAATACCGGAAACGAGTAAGAGGTAAAGCGACAACAAAGAGGAGGCACGGATATATAGCAGTAGTCATATAAGACATACACATCCACACATAGAATCGATCGGAAATCGGGCAGCGTAACGTCGTAGAAATTAAGGAAAAAGGACACACTAGGCGGCGCGCAGACCGCGGTAAGGATTACACGACGCGACATAGATTCCACTATGTCAATCACGCCGCAAGAAAACTGTTGGCCACAGGAGTTGATGCCAGAGAACGCGGGGCCTGCCCAGAATGAGAAAGGGGATCCGCGGTCTGGGATCTGGCGTACGACGCCTGCGACACGACTCAATCAATGGGGGAATCACCAAAAACGCCGGGTGGAATCAAGAGAACGTGATCCTAATGTCAGATATTGTAAAACTTACCAGCAAGGATAAGAGAGCAGAATCCAAGAGCATAGGTAAGGAGAAAAGGATCCTAATACCATAGATATCACACGTAGTGACATCGATGTGGGCCCGTAAGCCAAACATTAAGTTAGCAAAATAGTTTTTCAAAGTCTAGACTCAACTTCGACCAGGTAGTGGTTGGGTGGCTTCCTACAGGCAGTCGGCTCTGATACCAACTTGTGACGCCCCCAAAATCAATCTGTGTACAGTAATCATACACGCAGGGTACACGGCTGAGATTAGGGTGCCACGGTGAGAATATCACAGCACAACACTAAACACAAAAGGATAAACCAATATGTTACAATAAAGGGGGGGTCACTCGGACCCGAATACATAAGTCATACAAACCATAATATCTGAGTACAGACATAGTTAGTCAAGTTTTGCTTTAAGAAGGCTAGCACAAATAACATCAGAGATACAGATCGAAAAGGCAAGGCCTCCTGCCTGGGAGCCTCCGAAACTACTCCTGGTCCTGGTCAGCGGGGGTCTCGACGTAGTAGTATCCGCCTCCGGGGTACTCCTGCTCCTGGGCTCCAACGTCGACTGCAGCGGCCGATTAGGCAAAACAGTAAAGGAAATAAAGCAGGTGAGTATCTAGTATACCCGCGAGTCTTACGTCCGCTACTAAGCATTATGCATTGTATCAACGGAAAGAAGAGGCTATATATAGTGGACTGCAAGATAGAAATCAGAATAAGGATAAGAAGCTAGGCCTATCGAAGACTAGCATCTTCTGACGATGTCTTGCAGCATGAGGTAAGAATCAGCCAACATTTCATATAAAGCATAAATTAACAACGAAGCAGAAGTTGCTGCTGTAGGGAAACGTAGTAGAAAACAAAAAAATTCGGCCTACGAATCAAGAACCCAAGATCATCCAAGATAGATTGCATACAAGGTTTAGGTCTTTGCTCACCAACGGTTGCAGCGGAAGTAGAGTTGGTGAAGCTCGTGGACGTAGTGGAAGTAGATCTCGCAAGTTCTCCCACGAACAGTCCCTCGATCAATCCCACGAACAAGTCCCGCAATCTAGTCCCACGGACAAGTCCCATGAACAAGCTCCTCGAAGAAGGGTCGAAGGTACGACCCCTCCATTATTATCCACACATCCCGTAGCAGTAATCCAGCAGCGCTCCGCCGTCCAGAGATGAACGCCACCGAGAAAACTAGAGCGAGAAAACCCTAACGGATTCCGATTAAGAACAGCGTCTAAACCGGGGTCTAATTGTGGAGCAACGGCGTTTAGAGGAGGGAGGGTGGCGCATAGGCCTTGGGGATTGATTGTGTGTGTCTTCCCCCACCCTTGGCTCACCTTATATAGGTGGCCAAGGGGCCTAGGGCGCAGCTCAAGGAGGTTTGGGAGTCCAACTTGGACTCCCAAGCCTTCCAAACCTTCCCACACCTTCCCACCGGAAACCTGCCATAATGGGTTTTGGAAATCCCACCTGGAGGGGGATTCCTTCCCCTTGGTGCGCCCCCACCCCTTGGCCGGCCAGGGCAGCCTAGGTGGCTTGCCCCCCAAGGCTAGGGGCGCAGGGGAGTGGGTGGTAATGCCCGGAACCTTCCGGAACCTTCCATGACCTTCTAGAGGCTTCCAGGACCTTCCGGGACATACCGGGACCGTTTCGGGACATTCCGGACACTTTTGGAGCACTTCCAATACCTTCCGGGACCTCTAACGAATGTTCCGGAGCCATCTAAATAGGTTTCGGAACAATCCGGGTTTAGGTTAATATGTCCGGTGAACACAACATATTGTTTAAGATGTCCACCGATCACCGAAACTATTCCGGTTGATCGTAAACTTTCCCATTACCATTTTCATATGTTCCGGAACCACCTGGGACTACTCCAGAGTGATCCGGACATATCCTTAAATACCCAAAACTACTTTTGGTGCCCTTATGAACTATTTCATAAATCCCCGGAACTACTTCCGGTACCCGTATGAACTATTCTGCTTTGCTTCCACTAAACCTTCTACCATACTAGTATTCTAACAGACTACTGCTCGTTAAGTGTGTGACCCAATAGGTTCGGTATAATGCGGACATGACTCAGAACATCTTCCGGACATAGGTCAACAGCCTTTTGTCAATAGCCAATAATCAACAGCGGAGCCATGGACACCCATGTTGACTCCCGCACATACACGAAGAAACTTCGAGTGAACCATTATGTTTAGTCATGTACCATTCCCTTTGCTTCGCGATATATGACAAAGTTAGAGGAGAGAAGTTTGGCACCCATGTGTAACAACTTTTGAACACAAGCCACTCGTTATCCTCTTTGCTCGTTTGTCCCTTTTCTCGTTATCGTATTCCGGTATCCCCGTGACTGAATCACAATGCGTCTGGCCAGACTATAATGGATACCGTCATACCGAGTGGGCCCGAAGTGAATATCTTCTTCATCGTGAAGGAGCAAATCCCATTCTTGAACTATCACAGTCACTAGCCACACCATCTGACATACCCAGAACTTATTTTACTACTTCCCATTTACGGGAGGATTCATCTAAGAACCAAAGCATGTCTTCCTGTGTGAAGCAACTCGATACTCTCATGGTCTAAGGAATTACGTATATGATAACATTTCATGATATGACTTATAACGTAGTTACGATGTGATCTCTAAGTATATCATTCAATACTGGGGTCGGTTCAACATCATTGTTCTGCTAACAATATGTTCCCATTGCTACTGACATCCTTGTTACAAGAACAATGTCCATGATTAAGAAAACGTAATCATCAGTTAGCACATGAGCTGGTCTTAGAGGCTAAACCAGGAACTCTTGGTGTTTACATTTCCACACATGCAAATTGAGTTTTCTTCTGAATCTCACAGTCAGGGTCATTGCAATTATAGCACAGAAATATAAACATTAATTACGAACGTGGAAATATATATATAATAACATTTTATTATTGCCTCTAGGGCATATTTCCAACAGTCTCCCACTTGCACTAGAGTCAATAATATTGTCAGTGCTTGAGCACTTTACACCTATGGCATACCGGTGTAATAAATGCCTCATTTGTGGTATAGACCTCATCTTCGGATCTGACGTTTCAGGCCCGTTTGTATCTTGCATATCTTCGCGTTTTCATGCTATCATAAAATTCACTAATTTTATCAGTTTAGCTTTGTATATGTTTGAATCATTTGGTAGGACCTTGGTTCCTTAGAATAAGTCATGAAATCATTCATCAATGTTCCATGAGCTTCAAGCATCTAGGAAACCATACCATGTTCATAAATGAACTGATGATTCAAAATACCCTCCCTTGTTACTTCTTTAAGCAACAATATACTTAGCCTCTGTTATAGAATTCGCCACAGTATCTAACTTTAACACAGTTCCTTCATACTGTGCCACCCTTATGTGTGAAACACATAATCCCAATTAAAATCGAAAATCGATCGGAGTAAGTATGAAGACTGAATTGGTGTAACTGTTTACATCAAAATTCAGCTGGTGTAACTTGTTACAACAAGCTCTTCATTATCTCCATTTTTCCGAGAAACATATCTTATCTATCATAAGTTTAACTTTTCACTGTTTGTCCAATGATCAACATATTGATCACTTTGGTATCTTGCTCACAACCTTTTGTAGCGTTGGACATATCTGGTCGTTTTACATATTATGGTGTACATGATTAATCCAAACACACAGGTGAGTGGAATTCAATTCACGTGTTTTTGCTTATCTGTGTTCATCAACACCGATTTCTGCAAACAACTTTTCACCACGACTTCGGCAAGAACATGTTTCTTGGCATTTCATACTAAACTACTTTAGTATCATGTCAATATGTAGTGTTGGCTTTAGCATGAGCAGGCACTTACTATCTTCATAGATCACTATGCTCAATACTAATGCTATATCAGCCCAAGTTCTTCAACTGAAAACTATTTCCAATGAAGTCCTTATTCGTGTCAAGAAATTTATATCATTTCTAATCAACAATATGTCATCTACATAAGGTTTTAGAAATATTATTCAGCTCCCACTTACTTTCTTGAATATTCAAGCATCTTCGTTATTCCTGATGAAAACAAACTCTTTTGGCAATTTCATCACAACGAAAATTACAACTCCATTATGCTAGCTCTAGTCCATCACTGGATATCCAAGGCTTGCATCTATTTTAGCATCCTTTGAATCGACAAAACATTCCGGTCGTATCACATATACGTCCTTTGTTATTTTTCCGTGTAGGAACGTTGTTTTGACGTTCATTCTACAATATCCTATAAATGAGATATGTAGTAATTGCTAATATAACCCGAACTGACTAAAGCATCTCTACGGTCGAAACTACTTCGCCGTAGTCAACCTTTGAACTTGCTAGAAAACAATTTTCCAACGAGTTGAGCTTTATGGATAAAACAATTTCATCCGAATCAATTATAGATCCACATATATATATTCTTCAGACTATTAGTCTTTCGGAGGGTCTACCAAGTTCAAAACTTGACTTACTTCCATGGATACTATCTCGGATTATTTGGCATTTAGCCAAATCCCGGAGTCAGGGCCCATCAACGCTTCTTTGTATATCACAGGTTTATCATTGTCGAACAACAATATCTCGTTTTACATATCATGAATGTTTGTACGAGTTTTGTCTAACCTGTGTGGTTCAGCTGCGCACTTCTCTGAAGATTCAACAATCTTTGACAAGTTGCACTGTCCTCCCACTCACTCTTTTGTAAGAAACTATTTTTCTTCAAAATACATTGTTCTTAATAGCAAACAGTTTTGCTTTTGTGTAGTGATAGAGGAATACCAAAACTTTTGGCATAACCTTAACAAAGTAGCACTTATCTGATTTGGGGTTTTGAGTATGTCAAACATATGCCTCATATACCCAAATTTTAAGAAAAGACATCATGGTTTTAACAGTCCATACCACATCTAATATGGTGTCATTTCAACAGATTTGATGGTGCTCTTTTCAGTGTAAAAGTTGTAGTCACTAACGCATAACTTTAATAAGTATAATAGCAAATTGATAAACGTCATATTTGATCTTACCGTGTCATACATGGATTGATTACATCTCTCGAACACTTTACTCATAGTGGTGTTCCGGGAGACGCAAGTTATGACAGTTCTTCACAACTCATCAGACGTTCACTAAACTTGTAACTAAAATATTACTTTCTACAATCTAATTTGCAGAAGCTTTATTTTCTTGTTACAATGAATTTCTATTTCACTCTAAAATTCCTTGAACATTTCAAAGATTTCAGACGTATGTGTCTATTGAACAGATATCCACATATCTACTTCAACTCATGAGTGAAGATAGGGAATCCACTGCACACAACTACACTTATTGGACTACACACATCATCATGTATGATTACCAATGGTTTAGTTGCCCGTTCATGTATGGCCTATTAACGGTGTTTTAGTCACATTACTTCGAGACAAAGATCGCAAGCGTCAAGTGATTCATAATCATATGACTCGAAAGTCCATCACTTATGGAAATTATTCATGCATGTTATGTCACTTGTGATAAACGGCAGTGCCACATCTATGTGGTATTTCTGTCAGTCTTGCGACGTTTAGCATCAGTGTTATGGATGTTTAGTATTATTATCAAGATTCATAACATACAACCTATTCATAATGGAAGTATGGACTTTACGTTATTCATAGCTTTGAACAACTCTCTTGCAACAAACATGATTCAAAATGATGTTTTGCAACAAGGCTAAAGTGTAGTAACAATTTACTCAACTCTAAAATGAATTATGAAGATAATCATAGAGTCAACACACGGTATAGTAAACCTTTTACCGTGTTCCCAAGCGTGTCAAAACTCATCATTAGCTGGTCATAAAGGCCATAGTATTTCTTGCATCGAGTTGCAACAATATGCAATCGATGTGATATTCCGATGATCAACAGTTTAATCACAATATACAGAATCCACAATTAACTGCTTAATCATGATTCCTAAGAATTACATCTCTTGACCAGCAATGAATTCATCTATAACTCCGTATGACTTTCATTTCTGAGCTGGTTATTCCTGTCTTCTTTCGTTTTGCCTTTATACGTATCATAGTTCTATTTCCAATGTCACTCCTACTCACAAAAGATCACACATGATCAAGGGTGGCGCAGGCCATGGACTTTCCGGCGTGTAAGTCTTACTAACACTCCATGGAACTTCCTTTCCCTTAATCCTCGTCATCATATGATCAGTGTTCTTCTGGATCCCACACTTATCAGTTTTGTTTAGAGCACAATGAACATTTTCACTAATGCTTACAATCATACATTGTACTAGATATCTTATATCCAACATTAATTGTCTTACTACTGAAAACTTATTTTTCAGTTCCATGAATATAACATAACTATCCCAAACTCTTCGAAGTTCGGGTTTCATGGTGGTGAAGACAATGCACTTAGCTGTCGTGGAATTCTAGCATTTTGGATTATGGACATAAGTCACATCATCCATAGCATCAGCGGGAGAGCATCAAAAATTTGCGATAGGACATGGTCCTTCTCGGCACTATTGAGGATAGTCCTCACAATACGGTACCAATCGTAAAGTTTTTACCAGATAAAACAGTTAATCAAAATCAATTGGGAAGGTGGTAACGCGAGCCATTATTCTACAACGATAATGCAAATACTAAGACTTTGTTCATAATTAAGTTGCACTTGTGATTAATCAATTTAATTACTAAGTGCGCTCCCACTCAGATCAATATCTCTCGTAATTGATGCTGGAGTGATTCAAGATCCAACCCAATCGTCCGCCATTGATGTGACATCACTGATGACTTAGACTGGACCGGTAGGCCAACTTGCCAATCACACCAAAGGTGATTCTTGTTCATCTTTCGATGGGCGTGTTCCGGTAGCAAACTTTTATCCAAACCGTCAAGACAACCAAGTGTAATGCGCTGTGTGTTCTTTTAACACACCCGCCTTTTATGCGTCACACACGTGTGCACCCATGTGACATGACCTGCTCCGGTGTGAAACATAGTATAGACGGTGCTACAGTTGGGAGAACACTATCAACTTGATATTATTTTGCGAGAGATCACCCTAATAAAATACAACTACCGCGCATCAAATAAGGGTGCATCAAAGGGATAAACATCACAGGCAGTTCATAAAATTATGTGATATGATATAGCCCTTTGCTTCGTGAAGTCTTCATTATCTTCACTTCGTCGTGGTTGAAGTCACCGTGTCCACCAACTTTGTCCTTGGTGCCGGGACCAACACCACGGCTTCCGGCATGTGCGTCGGGGTCCACCTCCGCATCGTAGATCATCACCTAGCATCTATCTATTGCTTTGCCTCGAGCTAATAAACAGTTCTGGCACGCAGGCCATAATTAAGTGACAATCATATGACTCCAGTCATCATGCCGTACCACGACACGCAGGTCGCGAATAAATATTACATAACATATAGCATCTCATACAAACACATTGCAAATCTTGAAGGCTATACCACATCACATGCATACTCTGCAAAAACGAGTTAGATCGCCATCTACACGGGTTGTTGCAACTTTTATCGTGGTTGTTAAGCAGGTTTACAAGGCAAACGAGAAACCCTAGACAAAACAAAAACACGATACTTCTTTTGTTGCTAGTTTAACATACGGGGTGCGTGTAGCAACTAATGCCACAAGCCAAACTTCGTTAAACGCGTGACCCCCGTGTGGATTTGAGTTCATAAAATCCACAAGCCCGTTCATGTAAAATTTTCTATAGCAAGACTAGGATGAGATCCAAGGAATTTGATGTAGTCCATGATCAAGGCAACCAGCATACTAAGAGCAGCATAGAGGGATCATGGCAAAACTCAAACCTTGTAGCAAAATCACATCATGCCATCGAGCAAAGAAAAGATCACATGATAGGGAAGCAAACAAGAAAATCAATGCCTCATATCAACATATGATCTACCTAAACATGCATCTAATCAAGGATCGCTCTGATACCACTGTAGGGAAACGTAGTAGAAAACAAAAAATTTCGGCCTACGAATCAAGAACCCAAGATCATCCAAGATAGATTGCATACAAGGTTTAGGTCTTTGCTCACCAACGGTTGCAGCGGAAGTAGAGTTGGTGAAGCTCGTGGACGTAGTGGAAGTAGATCTCGCAAGTTCTCCCACGAACAGTCCCTCGATCAATCCCACGAACAAGTCCCGCGATCTAGTCCCACGGACAAGTCCCATGAACAAGCTCCTCGAAGAAGGGTCGAAGGTACGACCCCTCCATTAGTATCCACACATCCCGTAGCAGTAATCCAGCAGCGCTCCGCCGTCCAGAGATGAACGCCACCGAGAAAACTAGAGCGAGAAAACCCTAACGGATTCCGATCTAGAACATCGTCTAAACCGGGGTCTAATTGTGGAGCAACGGGGTTTAGAGGAGGGAGGGTGGCGCATAGGCCTTGGGGATTGATTGTGTGTGTCTTCCCCCACCCTTGGCTCACCTTATATAGGTGGCCAAGGGGCCTAGGGCGCAGCTCAAGGAGGTTTGGGAGTCCAACTTGGACTCCCAAGCCTTCCAAACCTTCCCACACCTTCCCACCGGAAACCTGCCATAATGGGTTTTGGAAATCCCACCTGGAGGGGGATTCCTTCCCCTTGGTGCGCCCCCCACCCCTTGGCCGGCCAGGGCAGCCTAGGTGGCTTGCCCCCCAAGGCTAGGGGCGCAGGGGAGTGGGTGGTAATGCCCGGAACCTTCCGGAACCTTCCATGACCTTCTAGAGGCTTCCAGGACCTTCCGGGACATACCGGGACCGTTTCGGGACATTCCGGACACTTTTGGAGCACTTCCAATACCTTCCGGGACCTCTAACGAATGTTCCGGAGCCATCTAAATAGGTTTCGGAACAATCCGGGTTTAGGTTAATATGTCCGGTGAACACAACATATTGTTTAAGATGTCCACCGATCACCGAAACTATTCCGGTTGATCGTAAACTTTCCCATTACCATTTTCATATGTTCCGGAACCACCTGGGACTACTCCAGAGTGATCCGGACATATCCTTAAATACCCAAAACTACTTTTGGTGCCCTTATGAACTATTTCATAAATCCCCGGAACTACTTCCGGTACCCGTATGAACTATTCTGCTTTGCTTCCACTAAACCTTCTACCATACTAGTATTCTAATAGACTACTGCTCGTTAAGTGTGTGACCCAATAGGTTCGGTATAATGCGGACATGACTCAGAACATCTTCCGGACATAGGTCAACAGCCTTTTGTCAATAGCCAATAATCAACAGCGGAGCCATGGACACCCATGTTGACTCCCGCACATACACGAATAAACTTCGAGTGAACCATTATGTTTAGTCATGTACCATTCCCTTTGCTTCGCGATATATGACAAAGTTAGAGGAGAGAAGTTTGGCACCCATGTGTAACAACTTTTGAACACAAGCCACTCGTTATCCTCTTTGCTCGTTTGTCCCTTTTCTCGTTATCGTATTCCGGTATCCCCGTGACTGAATCACAATGCGTCTGGCCAGACTATAATGGATACCGTCATACCGAGTGGGCCCGAAGTGAATATCTTCTTCATCGTGAAGGAGCAAATCCCATGCTTGAACTATCACAGTCACTAGCCACACCATCTGACATACCCAGAACTTATTTTACTACTTCCCATTTACGGGAGGATTCGTCTAAGAACCAAAGCATGTCTTCCTGTGTGAAGCAACTCGATACTCTCATGGTCTAAGGAATTACGTATATGATAACATTTCATGATATGACTTATAACGTAGTTACGATGTGATCTCTAAGTATATCATTCAATACTGGGGTCGGTTCAACATCATTGTTCTGCTAACAATATGTTCCCATTGCTACTGACATCCTTGTTACAAGAACAATGTCCATGATTAAGAAAACGTAATCATCAGTTAGCACATGAGCTGGTCTTAGAGGCTAAACCAGGAACTCTTGGTGTTTACATTTCCACACATGCAAATTGAGTTTTCTTCTGAATCTCACAGTCAGGGTCATTGCAATTATAGCACAGAAATATAAACATTAATTACGAACGTGGAAATATATATATAATAACATTTTATTATTGCCTCTAGGGCATATTTCCAACAGCTGCAACATTGTATAATATAAGTTGTAATGAATAACAATAATGATAATGCCTCCGAGTTCACCTCCTCGACATCCCCGCGAGGAAGAGAACCCGGAACCATACAGTTTAATAATAATAGTTTCTAGTGGTAAGATCCAGCTTCAGCATAAAGCGTCCTGTTACCGTGGACACGGCTATTCGAATAGATTAAACTCCCTGCAGGGGTGCACTACTGTTCAGCCTGCACGCTCGGATCTCTAGGGTGGCGTGAACCTTGTTAGGGAACGCCCCACCGAGGCTATCCGACACAACGCAGCCCATCCTAGGCTCAACAGAGAGGCCATCCGCCGGACTATATCCTATGCGCCAAGGGGTCTAGGTCCCTCACCCTTGCACGCTCCTGCACGGTGCGAGTCTGGCCGGTGAAGCAAAAGCAAATCCAAACACACCTGCTGCAGCAAAAGACAAGACCACTTCCCGGCGATCAGGCCGCAGTACTGCTAACGTCTGAAGAGCTTTCGGACGAACTACGACGCGGAGGGCCCACACCGTAATCCCACGTGTAGGTAGTGCGAACAGACCAACGGGCCTCTCAAGTCATCCGCCGAACCATTTAGCATTTTAATTAACCTGCGTGACAACCGTTATCGTTGCCTCGACTTAACCGACCCGCGGTCAACGACAGCAGTCAGGACCACCAGTACATCGGTGCCTGCCCTGTCGTCCCACCAAGTCACTGCGGTTACCAACAAGGTGAACCGTCTCCTTACCTTGTCTCGCATGTGCTCTTGGTAGAGCTCGACTTTCGTGGTTTGGTAACTCTCGCGAGATACGAGCAGGGGCTAAGCACGCCAGTAACGTCGGTCGTACCCTCCCTGTCGTTCCCGACGATATACCTCTCGCGGGCACCGTTGGGTCGCCCGACTTTCTTACCTTTAAGGACAACCGCTATTCAGGACCCTATGGCGGCAAGACAAAGTCAGCCTCGAGTGGAGTACAAGGATTACTCCTGGATAGCTCACACTTGAGGTGACTAGGCATAACCCAGATAGGGGCCTTTGGCAGTGTCTGTTTGGTACCGTACCTGTGCAGTTGCATATATTGTATCCGTGTTCACTCCCCTGAGTGATCACGTCCCGCTATCTAGTCCTAGATAACAATGCACAGGGCTCACTGCTGAATAATGCATAAGTAATAATGGGCAGCATAGGATAAAGGAAAGGTACATCAAGGGGCGACAAAATCAGGCTATGCAATTGAATAGGAGTATAACGTAGCAGCAGCAGTAACAATGCCTAGTGCAAGAAATGTATGGAAAGGTAGGCGATATCTGGGGAAGAGAATGGCTCTGCTTGCCTGCAAGCTCGACGGTAGGGGTAGGATCGTCGACGAAGTAGTCGTACCCGGCAGCGGTGTAGTCGGCGGTAGCAACGGGGTCTTCCGAAGATTAATGGGGGGAGGAAACAGTAAATACACAGCAATGATATACAAACATATGCATGACATGACAGATGAAATGTTAACGGTGTTCTAACGCAGTGCAATGCACGTTGCTCGGAGCGGGAATTCATCTGAGGATGTACTACCGGCTCCGGGTGATTACCGGACAGGGTGACCGGAGGGGGAAGGATCAAGCCGGAGGTGTCGTGGGTACCGGAAAAACATAAGGGGGGTGTATCCGTGCTAGTTGATCTATTCCGAACAACTTTCGTGTTCGGAATAAATTCATCCGGGTACTTTTTATCGGTACCGGGAATTATCGACAAACAGCCCGGAGGGGGGGAATGTCGGTGTTCCTTGTGTTAGGGGGGTGGGGTAGACATACGGATAGCGTATCCGTATCCGTTATATTTTTCTGATCAACTTTTATGTATAAAGTTTTTCGATCTGAAATACGGTTTAAAAGATATTGAATTTCAAAGTTTTAAATATTTTAAATCATTTAAAAATCCTTTTTTTAATAATTTCTTTTATTATTTTTAATAACATTATCCAGAACAGTGCTGACATGTGGGACCCACATGTCATCCCCTGTTTATTAATAAATCAATTTGTTTAATTTTAAATAACCTGGACCCACATGTCATACTCAGTAACTAATAATAATTCTTTAAATAATTAAACTGACATGTGGGACCCAGCAGTCAGTGGGTTAATTAACTAAATCATTTTTTATTAACCTAATCAACTAGGTGGGGCCTAGCTGTCAGTGGTTAGGGGGGGCTATAAACATTAATGGGGGGGTTTAGCCAGGTTTAGCTTTCTTTTTTCTTCTTTTTCTTTTCTGTAGTTTTCTTTTTGTAATTATTTTATATACCTAGGCATTTTTATAAAATGTGGCATGTGACCCATAATTGTTTTTATACCCTAGGCTAGTGCCACAAAAGATTTGGGGTCAAAAGAAAATCATTTAATATTTGATTTAAATATTAAATGATTAAATTGGGGTTTTTAGCTACTGTTCCGATTTGTTTGGAATTTTCTATAACTCAATAAATACCCAAACCCATATGGATTTGGTCCAGTGATTATTTGGGATTTTATAAAAGTGGTTCCAAGATTTTTGGAAAAGATTTATTGTCACCATATTTTTTTAATATTCATCAAAGGCATTTTAGGGTTTGTTCGAATTTTAATTCAAATGGCTTGGACTTTGTTTTCATCCATGATGATCAAGGTCCATGGATCACATTGCTTGCAACAATATCAAAGGAGAATTTGAATTTGAACTGAACCAGTTGATCAAACAAAAGTTTTGAACAGTACAGATGAACAGTAACAGTGATTACTGTTCACTGACAGTGAGGGTGTTACACCAGTGTAGCAGGAACATGTATGACATGAAGATCAAGTCATGAAGAGGTGGATGTTGCATGGCAATATAACTCAGAAAGGCTATGGAAATGACTTGATAGGTAGGTATGGTGGCTGTTTTGAGGAAAGATATAAGGAGGTTTACGATGACAGAGCGTATCATGTCAAGGGTTTGGATGTACCGGCGAAGGTGGACACCAACTCTCGGAGTGAGAAGAAGGCAATGCACGGCATGGGAGAGGCTAGCAAAATATGGGAAGGTGGAAGTGTCAACTTTCAATACTTACATTAGTCCGAAGAACTCATGCACTTATTATCGGTAACTCTCAATCTAATAAGAAGGTTCACAAAGAGACAAGTACCCCGAGGAGTGTATGGGGGTTTGGTTATCCTTGCGCATCCTCGACTCATGGTACGTGAGTGTTCTCTTATATTCGACTCCTCAGAAGAGTAGTGATCCATCTAGTAGCTAGAGTTCTCAACTAGTTTTGTAGGTTTTGAAAATACACACGGATTGCCCAAAATACGACACCTATCACTAATAGGCTAGAGCTCTTGACACCAAAAGTTCAAACATTACTCACATCAATACCTCAAAACTATTGCAAGCTACTACTAGAATTAAATAGCAACCTCAATTACCTACTTCTCAAAACAAGACACAACTCAGTGCAACAACCAACTCTCTTAACAAGATAAACATGAAAACTAAAAAGAGTTCCAGCAACAAACTAAACAAAAGCCAAGGCTCTTGCTAAAGACAAACTAAGACTAAAACTAAACATGGCAGCAGCTATGAAAAGATAAAGAACACACAACAGCAAAAAGATAAGCAGGAAAAATCCTATGATGTGTTCTAAATTTTGAAAGTGGAGCGTGTTTCTCTCCCACACAAAGTAAGACTGGATCTAACTTGTTATGAACAGCAAGCAAAGCTAAAGAAAACTAAAAATAAAACCTAAGAGCGAGACGCTCCAAGCATAGCACATAACGCATGAAGTGATAAAAATATAGTGAGACGAAGGACGAACTGATGATTGTTGATGGAGAAGGGGATGCATGGGGGCATCCCCAAGCTTAGATGCTTGAGTCTCCTTGAATATTTATTTGGGATGCATGGGGGCATCCCCAAGCTTGAGCGCTTGACACTCTTGGATCTTCTTTCATCATCTTCTATCGCACACTTGAAAACTCCCTTCATACATAACTCATCATAAGCTGATTAGAGAGGTTAGTACCCTTAATAAAATAATTTTTCTCCACTGAACATAAAGATAATCTTGAAGAGCTACTGTTTCTCAAGAGTGCCAAAAAGTTTTTGCAAAGAAAAAGCAAGCTTAAGGTTTGCAAAAGTTAGGAGAGACAAAACGTGGCAGAATCTGTGAAAAACAGAACAGCAGATAGTAAAGAATATTTTAGGGGCACTTCTGCAACTCAAATCAAAAAACTCAGAACATACGGAAGTTTCCTAATTGTATAGAGCATACTGTGTAAAAATTTCAGCTCAAAAAGATGAACTGGGATTGTTCTGGAATTTTTCTGGTCACAAGGACAGAATCTGTTTTCTGGACAGCATGTCACAACTTTTACTTCCCTTGCCGTAAGAGGCTATAACTTGGCACAAAGCTGAAAAATAAAGATACAATGATGTTGCTACAGTAGTAACAATCATCAAGACACAACGAAAACAAAAAGAAAAACCTAAATTCGTTGCGGGCTGCCTCCCGAAAGCGCTTCTTTAAAGCCATTAGCTAGGCATGATGCAAAAAGAAGAATCAAGTTTTATCAAGAGAAAGAGAATAACTAGCCCGTGTAACGGACTCAAAAGGTAACATGTTTTTCTTTCTAGGGAAGTGTTCCATCCCATTTTTGAATGGGAATTGAAATTTTATATTCCCTTCTTTCATGTCAATAACCGCACCAACGTTGCGAAGAAAAGGACGTCCCAAAATAATTGGACACAAAGGTTCACACTCTATATCCATAACAATAAAATCAACGGGAACATAGTTGTCATTGACAATGATAATAACATCGTCGATCTTCCCCAAAGGTTTCTTTACAGAAGAATCAACAAGACGAACACAAAAAGAACAAGTCTCAAAACGCTTCAATTCAAACATATCAAATATTCTTTTGGGCATAACGGAGGTACTAGCTCCGACATCACATAAAGCATAGCAAGAGAAGTTATTTAATTTAATTTTGATCATAGGGTCCCAACCATCATCTAGCTTCCTAGGTATGGAGGCTTCTACTCTAAGCTTCTCCTCCCTAGCTTTGATGAGAGCATTTGTGATATGCTCCGTGAAGGCAAGATTAAGTGTGCTAGTGTGGGGGTCTCTAGACATTTTGTGTAGCAAACTGATAACTTCTGAGAGGGTGCAACTATCAAAATCAATATCACTACTATCAAAGGTGGTAGTAGTGTCATCTAGGCTCACTTGTTTGAAACCCTTTATGTTCATAGGAGTTTCTTTATCTACGGTTGAGGTATTAGCATCACCATTAATAGGTCCAACAGGACTAGGAGTGCATTGGGTGCTAATAGTTTGAGTGTCCTCAACAATTTGGATAGTGGCAACTGTGTGGTGTGTAGGAAGGCTCTTAATTCTATCCTCTTCCTCCTTTTCTCTAGCCCATCTTTCTTTAAGTTTAGCCATCATCCTAATATTTTCATTAATTTGTAATTGGATAGCATTAATAGGAGTGGCCTTATTCTCCTCAAGGGTAGAGGTTCTAATTTTAAGCATCTCAATATCAAGGGCTAAGCTTTCTACCTTCAAAGAGAGATTATCTATTTTAGCTAATTTCTCCTCTACATTTTTGTTGAAAGCTTTTTGGGTAGTGATAAAGTCTCTAAGCATGCCTTCTAATTCAGAATAGGGGTTCTTGTTGCTAGGGTAAGTATTGTTGTTCCCATAGTTGGATGGAAACGGTCTAGGATTACTAGCAAAATTTCCCCTATAAGCATTGTTGTTGAAATTGTTTCTAGCAATAAAGTTCACATCTACTTGTTCTTGAGCAACCAAAGAATTTAAAGGGACATCATGAGGATCAATAGAGGGTTGCTTGGTAAGTAGAGATGTAAGGCCCGATATGCGGTACTGTTCCAGATCTAGCTGTTTCCACCCAGATCCGGGGACGAAGCACATATCGGTCCCACCGCGACATATGACAAAGCCATATACCCCGGATTTCCAACAGGATATCACAAGATTACAGATACAATGGATACAAAATCTCATACAAACGGCATAAAACTGCCTTAATACAATATAACAGCGGAAGATACATGTCTGAGTACAGACTACAATCAAACGCCTAGTGGCAAAGAGAAAAACATCGATCCCATAACCACACGGGTCCAGGCCCTCCTCCGGGATTCGCCTAACTAGTCGTCGTCGAGTCTCCACGTGAAATGTCGATCACCATACCTGTTGTCGATCAAGAACCCTGAAAAGAGTTTGGGGGTAGTATCATGAGTACAGAAGTACTCAGCATCCAACTGTAGTGGTCAACTGACCCAGCAAGGACTTCATCACTCGTCATTCTAGGACAACTAGTAGTTTACGGTAAGGAAGGGGGTAAGTGGTGAGGTTGCTGCCGCACTAGCATTTATGAAGTGGCTAACGATCTAGAGAGTAAGATAAGGAGCCAAGCATTCGATGAGGAACGCCTCCAACAAGTCTTGCTATCAACTACTTACGCAAACATAACACCTATCCTATCCTTGTCCTCCTCTTCGCATCCCGACAAAGAAGAAGCAGTCAAGGCACACACACACGTTGATCAAGTTATATTAAGATTATCTCAGTTGTCGTTGTCTATGAACAAGGAGTAGGTCTCAAGTCGTCCATAACCGTGGACACGGCTTCTCGAAAAGATTTAACCCTGCAGGGGTGTACCAACTGCCCATTACGAGGCTCCGCACGCACGTCCATCTCTCTCAGTTGCTACCCATCACAGGCAACCATTTTATGATTTAGTTCCAAGAGATCCAAAACGACAGGTCCCTCTAACTAACAACCAGTGTTGGATTAGGCGGCGCCTAGGCAACGCTTAAGCACGCTTAGGCACTAGGCGATGGATAAACGCCTCGCCTAGGGCATAAGCGCAACTCTAGGCAGTCCAACCAGAAATCTTCCTCTCCAATAATAAATTATACCATATTTAACTGATGAACTATATGGTGCATAGTACAGTGGAAATTGTTGTTAGTTTATTCATTGACATTCTACTTATTAATCTACACAGACATATAATAACCCAAGTATGCACCTAGTGGTGAAAACATATGCCCGCCTAGGCAGCGCCTAAGCGCTAGGCGAATGCCAACCGCCTCGATTACGCCTAGCGCCTTTTCCAACCTTGCTAACAACGAACAATTCCGGGTGGCCCCCGGTGAGTCGACATCCATCTCAAGAGCCGGCCGCGCTCTCGATCTGGTCTCCACCGTCTGTCGCAGGTTTGGATAGCCGGTTAATCACACATGGGACACCGGGTCCTCAGCCAGACGAGGTGGGCCAGCAAGGGAACTAAGTCCTCACTGGTCCAGGTTGGTTTGTAGACAACTGGCGGCCGACCAGCACACACACGGTTTCAAATGGTAAATCAGCTTGGGCCACCACTAGAAATGTTTGAAGCTAGGTAGGTAAGAAAAGGGGACCCCATTAAATCCCACACGCGGTTAGGCACGCTCAGTCTTAAAACCAATACCCGGAACTCGGATCCTAGGTGACTCGAATGGAACAAAGCGTCGGGGCGGGACAGCCTAGACCTTCCATCCTTCGTCGAATATAGTCAACATTTATAATAACCATATCATCAACAACAATATAATGATAATGTGATATCCCAAACCAAGGAGTAACAGGGTAACATCGTAGCATCCTAAGCATGCATACTAAGCAGGGGTTGAGCAACGAGCAATAGTAACATAGCAGTACATGGTTTGCTGGGAGGGGACATGGTTGTATCGGTTTGAAAGAGGTTGTAAACATGTGGTAGGATCAAACATCGAACCTAACCTAGACTAGCATGCAAACCACTGGTTGAAATAGAATGGATCATAAGTAATGTATAGTCCTTGCCTATTGATAAGTCGGGTTCCGAAGGTGTAATTAATCGCAAGCTCGCATCGTCTCCGAGAGGTACCCGCGGAAGCACACAAGACGGTAAACACTGGAAAGCAATCAACGAGCAAGAACTCTATTACTACGAAGCAAACACGAGCAAGCATCAACAAGAAGTCAACACGAGACATCGCACCTACCGTCGAGAGCGGTTACTAACAGGTTAAGTGGAGTACTCGTCACACACGACGATACCGCACGTTTACAGTGGTTCAAGTTGTTTAGCTACAGGTGAACAACTAAGTTCTTAACATGGCAACTCACTCAAGCATGGCATAGCACACAAACATTACAAGAGGTGAAGCACAAAGTAAACTATCTACTCTAGCCAATTTAAGTGGGGTGAAATCCTAGACATGCCAACTATTACGGACCCCACGATAAATATTGAATTTGGTAATGTTTTGCCCTAAACAATATTTTATTATTTTTATTAGCATGCAAGAGCAGAAGAAACACAATCTACATGCAATTCTAGTCAAGTTACATATAAAGAACATTTTGAACAGAGCAACGGTTAAAAAGTTATTGCAGTTACAGTTACAGTGGCAAGCAGTTGTAATTAGCAGTTAAACAACATGTAAACAAAGTCAAACATGGCAACAAACAACATTTTAATAATCTACGCACAAAACGGAGCAACTTTCATGTAGAAAGTGTCTCCATCGGAGCTACCGGTGAAAAGATACGCACAACGCAAAAAGCTAATACAATCTGCCTAAATACAAAAACTAGCAGCAAAAAAACTAAATGGGCCGAAACTAGTGCTATTAGACCCAACAGAAAAAAAACAAAAAAATTAAAAAAAAGGGGCTGGGGCGCTCACCCATGGGCCGTGGCCCATCTGGAGGGGGCGGCCTGGGCTGGCTGGCGTTGGCTGCTGCTGGGCCTTGGGGGCGCGCCGGCCCAGCTCGGCGTCCACGCGCAGGAGCGAGCGAGCGGGGGCTCGAGCTCGTCCCGAGCGAGGAGGGGCGGCGGCGGACGGGCTCCCGGCGAGGAGGCGCGGTGCAGGGGTCGGCCGGAGGCGGTTGAAGCGGGCGAGGGTGGTTGGGTGCTGGATCCGGTGGCCGGCGGCGTGGTCCAGGGCGCGGGCAAGGCAGCCGGCGGCGAGCTCTGGCCCGAGCTCGTCCATGGCGCGGCGGCTGGTGTCCTGGAGAGAAGAGAGGGAGGGGTGAGGGAAGAGGAGAGATGGGAGGAGAGGGAGAAGAGGCGACCTGCAGGGGAAGAGGAAGGAAGGGGTGGCCGGGGCGGCCTGCCTCGCCGGCGGCGATCGGAGGCGCGCGGCTACGGCCGTGAGCCCATGGGCGGGGGCGCGTGGTGGCTTGGAGGTTGGTGGAGGCCAGAGCGCATCTGGGCCGTTGGATCTCCGCATCTGATGGTCCAGATCGCCTGGAGCTAGGGTTGCGAAAAATGGGGCTGTTGGACGAAAATTTGGACCAGATCTGGGGGTGTGGCTGCAAATTTGGCTTAGGGAAACCCTAGAAAGGGGTGGGAGTGTGGTGGTCTTTATATAGCCCCGGTGGCTGGCAGTTTGCAAAATCATCTCCGGTTTTTCTCTCGCGCGCGCGGTGCTCACGTTTCTGACCGCCGGGGGTCCGCAGTACCTCCGATTCGGGTAAAACTTCGAACTGCGCGATCAGCACGTTGAGCCGAAGGCTTTCACCTCGTGCTGGAACCGTTCCGAGAACACTTTCCGGCGCGCTATTAAAATATCCCGTTTAATTATTAAACGGGGTTTTCGTTCCGTTGGCTGCGGCTGGTCTCGTGCGGTTTTCGCGACGGTGATCGGGTGAAACCCGGTGTCGCAAAGGTCGAGTGTCAGGGTGGCAAGGGTCGGTCTCCGTTCGGTACGAGACAAGAGGGGGGAAAATAATCGCCGATCGATAAATCGGGGATGCAAACACCGCAAAAAAATCAGACAATCAAACAATTCACACCGAAAACAAATTTTTTAATTTTTGTGAAAACTGGGCTGTTACAACAGACATAATTAAGTCAACTTTTTCATTGAGGGAGGTAATTTCCTCGACAGAATTTACCTTCCTACCTGTTGGAGCGCGTTCGGTGTGCCATTGGGAATAATTGGTCATCATCTCATCGAGAAGCTTTGTGGCAGCACCAAGTGTAGTTGACATAAAGGTTCCTCCCGCGGCCGAATCTAACAGGTTCCGCGAGGTAAAGTTCAAGCCTGCATAAAAAGTCTGGATAACCATCCAGGTAGTCAAACCATGTGTAGGGCATTTCTTAACAAGAGATTTCATTCGTTCCCAAGCTTGGGCAACGTGTTCATTATCCAATTGCTTAAAATTCATAATATTACTCCTCAATTGGATAATCTTAGCAGGAGGGTAGTACTTCCCTATAAAAGCATCTTTGCACTTATCCCAAGAATCTATGCTATTCCTAGGCAAAGATTGAAACCAGATTTTAGCATCTCCCCTTAAAGATAAAGGAAAGAGATTGAGCTTAACAACATCACTTTCTACTTCTTTATACTTTTGCATATCACATAATTCAACAAAATTATTCAAGTGTAAAGCACCATCATCTCCAGCACCAGAGAATTGATCTCTCATAACAAGTTTTAGCAAAGTAGGTTTGATTTCATAAGAGGTAGCTGAAGTGGCAGGTGTGGCAATGGGAGTGCAGATAAAGTCTTGGTTGTTGTGACTAGTGAAGTCACACAACTTGGTGTTTTCAGTGGAACCCATAGTAGCAGCAAGTGTGGTAGATTTTTTTGTAATTTTTGATAAAAGACACAAAGATAAAAACTGAAAGATAAACTAACAAGACTAAAAAACAAAGGTAAAGGGTAGTGTGCAACTCCCCTATCTTAGCACTCGGAGTCCCCGGCAACGGCGCCAGAACTTCGCTTGATGGCTTCTCGCCCTTCGTTAGTTACCCCAAGTGGAAGGTGGAGATGTAGCGCAGCAGCAAGTTTCCCTCGGTGAAGATACCAAGGTTTGTCTCCAGTAGGACTCCAGAGATGATAAGTAGGTGTCAGCGGCGCAACTGACGTGGACCCGCACACAGACACAGATAACTTTGTTCCCAACGAAGTTCAGAGAGGTTGTCAATCTCTCCGGTCTTGTTGTTCTCAAAGGATAAAACGCAAGGGATAATGATAGCAAGTAAAAGCAGTAAAGTAAATATAGCGTGGAAACAGTAATAAGGATATGGACCTGGATACGTGATGTTCACTAGTGATGTCTCTCTCTCAAAACACGATAAAACTGCTATGCGAGGTAAACAAATTACAGAAGGGCAATTGACAGGATTATAAACGCAGCGCAATGCTAACTATGCTACAAAAGAAAGGAAGAGGCTCAAAAGCACGAGCAGTACGCCAAAATAAGTAGACCGTAATCCAACTGCATCTACTACTAATCATCCACCTTGAGATATCTATCCAGAACATCTCACTGGTATTAAGTTGCGAGCCCCACCCAAAGTGTAAACCCAAAGCAACAGACAACTGCATTAAAAAGAACTCTGCGTAAAGTAAACAATCCTTGTAACCGCAGTTACAAGCACCATTGTTTTCCCCCTTGTGGCAACAGCACATCCCCTAGACTCATATTTCTGTCACTCAAGCGTGTCATCGGGGGGCATGAACCCACAATCTAGCACAACGTTCCCCCTTGGAGTCACTACCTATTACTTGGCCAAAGCAATAAACAGCAACGGAGAACATGCAAGAATTACTTAGGAACAACAATATAAGAGATAAAAACCAAATATATTACTCTATCACAATCTGAACATAATCTCATAATCCATCAGATCCCACCAAACTCAGCATAGCAATAGCAGAAATATTACAAAAGTGCCTCGATCATGTAGGGCAGCTCACGAGGTCTAAACAATGAAGATCAAAGAGCGGAGGAGAACATCACATAGCTACTGATCACGGACCCATGCTCCAAGGAAAACTACTCACGAGACATCCGGGGAGCATCCATGGTGGATAGGAGACTCCCGGAGGTCAATCCTCCCTCCGGCAGGGTGCCGGGAAGAGGTCTTCTGGTGCTCCCGATCTCGAAAGTGCGGAGGCGGCGGAACAGAGGCGAGTTTGCGACATAGGGTTCTTCTTTTGGAGTTTCCCCGTGACGGAGAATAAATAGGCGAAGGGGGAAGCCAGAGGTGGACCAGGGGCCCCAGGCGCCCACCTGGCGCGGCCAAGGGTGGGGCCGCGCCGGGTGGCCGCCTGGGGCCCCCCTGGCTCCCCTCTGGCCCCTCTTGGGTTCTTCGCGAAGCTTCCTTCACGCTGATTTTTTATCTGAATTTTCCCGAATTTTTTTGGCACTTTTTATATGGGGGAAAACTGAAATAGAAAAACAGCAGAAAACAGGAACTGGCACTGGGGTGCACTGAGTTAATAGGTTAGTCCAAATATGATCAAAAGTGTATGAAAATGTATCTAGATCATAGCAATATCACACAAAACATGCATGGAGCAAGCAGAAATTATAGATACGTTTTGGACGTATCAGTTACTTACACCCTATCTTAAGGTCTTGACCAAGATCATTGAAATAAACATAATGCATATGAAGTATCGTTGACTTGTTCGTTCCAATCTTCATTGAAACATGACTAGCTAGGGTCACACCATGATTTATTAAATCTAAACATGCATGTCTCATGTTTGTGCACCCTTGATCCCGATGCTTACTTGTTGTGCTTCTTTCTTTCCGGTTCCTACGTTAGAGCCTGAGTACGCCGAGGAGTCTTACGTGGAGCCGTCGGAGACCGAGACCAAGGACCCTGCTATGTGTGATCCGTCTTCTACCTATCCAGGCAAGGGGGGAAATATATCATTCTTTATAGCTCTCAGCTTGCTTGCCTAGCTGTATTTAGAACGATTGTCTGGCCCTACCACCATATACTTGTGCCTCTCAATAAAACCCAAACAACCATGACCCCACATCCTAGCAAACCTTGTGTGGCTATGCTACCCGCTCGCTTATCCATTGCTCAGTATGTGTAGGAAACTTTACCTGCTTCTGTACCCATTGCTAGCTTGGTTGAATATCATGCTATTATCAGAAGTTGGTTGATATTTATTATTAATGATGTTAACTTATACTTGATGAAGGATGGGAGACCGGGCTGTTCCCGCCAAGTGTTTTGTTCCATTCGAGTATCCTAGGACCCGAGTTCTGGGTATTGTGTTTCTTGACGAGTGTTCCTAATCGTGTGTGGGATTCTATGGGGTCCCCCTAGTCTTACCTACCTAGCTCCAAACGATTCTAGTGGTGGCCCGAGCTGATTTACCATTTGAAATCCGTGTGTGTGTATGGTTTGTGCTCCAGCAGATTTAAAACAAACCGGACTAGTGAGGGCATTGTTCCTTGTTGGTCCAAGTTGGCCGGATGAGGACTCGGGCACAGTGATGTCACGACAATCCGAACCTGAGTCATACGGTAGAGACCGATTCGAGAGCACGGCCGACTTTTGAGTTGGAGGTCGACTCACCGGGGGCCACCCGGAATTGTGCGTTGTTAGTTAGAGGGACTCTGACGTTCCGGAGTTTCAGGCGTCTTCACACGCCAAGCGGAGACCGAGCGTACATGCGAAGCCTATGATGGGCAGTTGGTGCACCCCTGCAGGGTTAAATCTTTTCAAAAAGCCGTGTCCGCGGTTATGGACGAGTTGAGACCTACTCCTTGTTCATAGAATAACATCAACTTAATCATGATTAACATTGCCAATGTGTGAGTTGCCTTGATTGCTCTTCTTCGTTCGGAGCGACAAAGAGGGGACAAGGTTGTGTTATGATTTGCGTAAGTAGGTGAGTAGAGCCTTATTGATGCGATCATCAACGGATTCTCGGTTCTTCCCTTACTCTAATATATCGTTAGCCACTCATATATGCTAGTGCGGCTGCAACCTCAACCACTACCCTTTCCTTACCGTGAGAAGTTAGTTATACTGTTTTGATATACTCTCACCCCTTGCATCTTTCTTTCACGTTATGTACAAAAAGATTGGATCATCAAGCTACTAACTCGACCCGACTACAGGGAAGTAATTCGTGGAGATCCCGCCGGAGGAGGGCGACGACGACTTCGAGCAGTAGAGTTCTTTAGTTGGGTTATCAGCGATCGCCGAGTGGGCGCCATGTTTATTTCGAGCCCCTTTGGGCTATTTTCTTCTTGTTCATACTCAGGCGTGCTTGTCTTCCGCTGTGACTGAATGATGTAATGTTGGACCATGTGGTCTCTGGATGACGTAATAATATCTTAGGCACTGTATGCCTGATAACTTATATTATTAGCTTATGTTCATGTTATGTATATCTGTTGTCGAAAATCCTGCAGCGGATGCTTGCCTTGTTCGTGCGCGGGTGGCTAGCTATGTGCTTCCATCTTCGAAGTCGGTGCGAAAGCGCCAATTTGGAGATGGTACCGCATCGCGGGCCTTACATTTAATTACACTAAAAATAAAGTGAAATCAGTGTTCAATTTTAGTTCAAATACAAACAGTTGGGAAAACACTATGGTTAAGAGCATCTCCAGCCGCGCCCCCAAGAGGCCCCCAAGACGGCGCTATTTGCGCCGGATGGACGAAAATCGCCCAGCAGCACCCCCAAGAGCCCAAATAGCGCCGGATTGGGCCGAAATTGAGTCCGGCGATCCCAAGCAAAACCCGTCGCGCTGGGGGTCGCTTGGGGTCGCCGGATGAGAGGAAAGCGCGCGCGATTTCGCGCGCGCCTCGCGCCGCGACCCACCTGTCGGCGTGTGAACACGCGTCGTCGTCATCCTCTCGCCTCGGCTTCCCCGCACCTGCCGCCGGCGCAGCGAATTAATGCGGCGCCGGTGACGAGTCCAGTCGTCGCAGAGAGCATCAATGCGGCGCCGGTGACGAGTCCAATCGACGCAGAGAGCATCAATGCGGCGCGTCGAGATACCCAACGGTCCGTCGACCGCGCCGCCGCGTGTCCCGCCGTCTGTTCGCGTTCTTCCCCCGCTATAAAAATGGGCTCGCCGGGGCGCTCTAGCCACGCATTCTCTTCTTGAGCTCTACTCTCTTCCTCGCCTTCCCTTCTCGAGCTCTCCTCTCGATCGCCATGGCCGAAGACAACCTCGTCCGCAACGGCTTCAGGAGCCGCAACCTGTCGCAGATGGAGGCGCTTCTCCTTGCGCAGGCCAGCTACCCATGCCCGCCGGACACCAGGCCACCCCACGGGTGGGTGCTGTCCGCCGGCGGGGTGCCGGTGCCTCCAGTGCCTCTGGTGGGCTCCGACGCGTTTCGACGGGAGGCGAACACCGTCCGCGCCACGATGACGGCGGCTGAGCGCGCCGACCCCGACAACGCGCCCAACAACACGCCGGGCTGGGAGGCATACTTCGTCGCCCGGAGAGCCCAGGCCGTCGCCTCCACCAACGGCCTGACGTCGGTGGTTGGGCGCAACAACCGCGACGGACGACTCCAGTGGTGGAGCGCGCAGGGCCGCACGCTCGAGTACGTGATGTGGTACATCGAGAACGGCAACACGCCGCGTCTCAAGTACCCACCGCTGGGCTACGGGGCGCCATGTCGCTCCTACAGCCGCGCCACGCCGATGTGGACGACGCTGCCGCGCGACGACGGTGGCTCTTCTTCCTCCTCCGGCGGGCGGCCTTCGCGCTCCACCGGCTCCCATTCTTTGGGGCCGGCATTCTCGCCGACGCAGTTCTTCACCCCGGTGAAAACCGAGGTGAAGCTGGAGATGAAGAAGGAGCCCACCCCGGCGCCTTCCAGTCGCCTCAGCCGCGGCGTCACCATCGGCACCTCTTCGGCGCAGCCAAAGCGCCGTGGCTTCCTGGGCTCCATGCTCGGGAAGAAGAAGGGCAAGGAAGTCGCCCCGCCTCCGCCTTCACCGACGACCGACGCCGACGACGAGGAGCTCGTCGCCCAGATGGTGTGGGCGAGGAATGATTACCTCGTCGAGCAGATGCGCCTCCAGCAGGAGGTGTGGGACCTCGCTGAGGCGAAGAAGCGCGCCGAGGCGGCGACGGCCGAGGCGGCGAAGAAGAAGGCGTCACGCGGCGCGGGAAGCAGCAGCCGCAGCAAGTAGGCGCCTCCAGCGTCGCCATTCATTGTGCTGGACGCCACAGACGACGAGGAGGAGGAGGAGGTGCCGCTGCGGGTGCGCAGAAGAAGGGGGCCGCTCGGCTGCGGGACCTATGGCGCGCAGGCCGGCATCAAGCCGAAGCCAAAGGATGGCGGCGACGACGACGATGGCGCCGCCGGCGGCACTGCTGGAGGAGGCGCCCAGGAGACGTCCATGGACGCCCTCTACGCCTTCTTGTTTCAGCCGTAGACTAGTTTTTTTTTCGTCGTTTATGAAAAATATGCCCGAATTTTAATGAAATCGATGTCTAATTTACTCTATTTGGCCCAAATTTACTTAGAATTGGTCGAAATTCGTTCGAACTTGGGTGATATCTTGGGGCCGCGGCTGGATAGCCGGCCCCCCCAAGCCGCTATCGCCGCCCGAGTGACCCCCAAGCGGCGCTAAAATAGCGCCGAAAATCGCCTTGGGGGGGGGGGGGGGGGGGCGAACGGCTAGAGATGCTCTAACTTCCTCACTGCTTTTACGATGCTTACAAGTGCAATGTAATTTATAGTGGAAATACAATGTAATTACACTTTAATATAACTTCAGTTACCGTTGGAGTGACAAATTAGCTTAACCGGATGCGAGTGTCCGGCTATGCCTTCTATTTGGATTGGCATCACCTTCGCCATCAAGTGAAAGAAACTTGAGCAGTTCCGTTTTCCTGCTCCGCGGAATCCAAACTATTTTTGTGATCCTTCCGCTGCTCACAAGTTCTTCAAGTCCATGTCTCTTCTTTTCTCAAACCTTGTGATGAACCCAATGTTATTAAGTCGTCGCCTAAACATTGCTATTTCGCCCGAGCTCTCTTAGGTGGATGACTGGGAGTGGCGCCCAGGATTTCTCAGTTAGGCCGGTGCCCCCCAAAAAATGGTGTCGCCATGCTCGCCTGGGCATTGTCGTGGTTAACTGTGTTGCTCTGCCAGGGGAAAATCGGCGGCATAAGCTTGAGTTTTTGCATAAGAATGGGAAAAAACTTCATATCTGGAGGTGTCAAGTCAACGGGAGAGGGGAAACGCAATTGGTGTGGCTGGTTTGCTCTTACACATATGCAGAGCTGGGCAGCTGCTGGAGATCGCTGTGGCTCACCGGCCATGGGGCTGCTGGAGCTCACCATTGTTCACCCGCCAGGGCTGCTGAAGAGCAGTAGAGGTGGGGTTACATATTTGGGAAGTAGGGGTGGCGGTAGAAGGGGGTGTCTGAGAGCATTGGGGAGCTGTTAGGTTTTCTCCTCTCTTATGTCTTCCAGGCTGTTTGGCCTAGTGGGCCGCCTCAAGTATACCTTTGGGGAAAAATTGTCATATATGGTGGGAATTTGGTACCATATGTGTATAATTTCATATTTTTACCCTATAATATATTATTTATTATATTTTTGCCCAACGCCTTATCGTCGACATGGCGGGAGCTATGTTGACTCAACTCCATGAGCTCGACTCAGCGACGTAATAACCTTGGATGAATCAGTTCCTGAACACCGTGTAAAAATGAAATGGCTTGTGCAAATTTCCAACCGCGACCATCATGCAGTGAAACGATGGAGAGGAGCTCTTGTCTGTAGCGACTCTGCCAGGGACAATTACGTCAGAGATGCCCTACAGCGGTGAAGGCTGTCTTGTTGGGCGTGTGACCTGGCCAAATTAGGCCAATTATCGTGGTGCTCAAACAAAAGAACAAGATGAACATGGTTAGGTTTAAACTTGAAACGAATTTGCATGGGCTGACTGTGAGTTCTCAGTTTATCTTTTTCCCTATAGATCTTTAGTACGACAAATAGCAATTCTCAATGAAGGTGGTAACAACAAACAACAAATATCAATACTGTTTTCATTCCATACGAGCACAAGATTTTTGTGTTAATAAACTGAACAGGTAGCATTTGGTAGTATATTTTGATGTAACCAGCCTGTATTACTGATGACTGTAAATCTATGTATGCACCTGATGCTTTGCTTGTTGATTTTGCAGTCACTGTAAACAATGTTAAGACCATTGATTGTTCAAATGAATGTCGTTGCCGTCCCATGAACCTGCTGCAGTTCATTGATCTCAAGATAGCTGGTTACCGCCATGCTCAACCTGGATCTGCCAAAATATTTGGTATTTTCGCGACACGGGATCGTGTCGAACCTTTGCGCAACTATGTCTACAAGCGTGGGATTGACAATTGTGAAGCTGTAACTGTGAAGCCGAAGACGGTAATTTTGTTTTTGAAACTTGCAAGTTGCTAAATGTATGCATCCTTTATTGTTCTGATTGCAGCGTCATATGAAAGCTCTTTAAGTAGAATGTGTTCCTTACGTTTGAGATATTCTCCTCAATCCATGTGATGTGGGTGATCTACTGCTAGTAACTGATTCTAATATGCGATGTGCTGATCCTTGATTCTTCTTGTAGGGTATGGCACGTTTAACATTGTGCAGCCCTATTCGAGGTATTTGCATTACCAGCCATGTGCTGTTCGAATTCAGACTTTGTGTCTGTACTGAAGTCCCACCTGAAAATGGGCCCAAAGATGAACTTCTGATTGAAGGATGTGCTGAATTCAGCAATATGATGGAAACAAAATCGTTTGTTGGGAATCGACGTGTTTATGGAGAAAAGTGTGGACTGGATGTGAAGTTCCTGCTGCTGACTAACGCGGTACAAGCATTTGTTGATGTTGAGATAATCAGCGCTTCTTCATGTGGCCTTAATCTGAATCTCTATGCCAAGACCAGTGGTTTCAGTGATGTGATTCGTCTCCACCAAGGAATAGCGGAAGCTGGCTGCACAATGAGTTCAGTTGTAGCAGTGGAGATACGCAGTCACCTTGAACTTCGTATCGAAGGGAACCTGAAAGGTGACAGAAGAGTCTCTCAGAAGCCTCTGCCATGTGTGTGGGAGGACAGCTTCAATTCCTGCTATCATGGAACGGTCCGTAAAGTTGTGAATCTGGATGAATCCACCGTGATTTCAGTGAAGATCACTTGGAGAACCGTTGATTGACACCATAGCTTAGTTGCCCTGCTTTGACCCGTTGAACCCGGTTAATATGCGTACCTCTAGTGCGAGTGCGTATCTGCTAAGTAATGCTTGTGTTTGTATGAACCTATTTGTGCACTGCTAAGTACTGCTAGTGTTTGTATGAACCTATTTGTCTACTGATAAGTACTGCCGGTGTTTGTATGAACCTATTTGTGTACTGCTAAGTAATGCTGGTGTTTTTGTGAACCTATTTGTGTACTGGAGTTATATATATTGTGTTAGCAGCCCCATCGCAGCAGGCCTCACTCACCGACACACTCAGCCCCATCGACTGTGCCAGCAAAACAGGAAGCACGCTGGGCCGGAGTGGACAACGTGACGAGCACGACTACAGCTACCTCTGCCTCCTATAACCCCTAAAAAAAAAAAACCCTCTGCCTCCTATAAAGCCAAAGCCACGACACAATAGAAGGCCCATCCTCGGGAGATCTAACAAGTGCAAAGACAGGGCTGCTCCCTGGTGTAATAGGCTAGTTTTCCCCTTTCGCAAGTTCCCCTGTATCTGAACCCGAATTCGAACTTCGTGAGCAATATAAAAGAGAGAGATCTAGCGAGACCCTAACATTGTGGTGTCAGATTCACCTTGATCCCCCCTACCCACCAAAATTCCGGAGACTTGTCGCTACACGCTGCTCGAGCTCGTCTGATTGACACCATGGATCGGACTGAGATCAGATGACATGCCCATGGCATGTCACCATGTAACATGCCCCATCGCATCTGTCGTCGGATCTTCATCCAAAGGACAAAAAAACGACCCAAAATTTAAATTCGAAAATCAAACATTTTAGAAAATATTGAAAAAATTCCAGTAAGTTTAATATGGTCCGTTTTGTGTTCTGTGAGATTTTCGTGTCATTTGGATTACTCGTTCATGAGTTAATAGCTTTTTAAGGTCACAATTTGAAAAGCTATTTAATGATAACCCAATTATGCAAATGAACCGAAAATTTCACAGAACACAAAACGGACCATATTAAAATTACTGGAATTTTTTCAAATTTTTCTAAAATGTTTGATTTTCGAGTTTAAATTTTGGGTCATTTTTGTCCTTTGGATGAAGATCCGACGGCAGATGCGATGGGGCATGTTACATGGTGACATGCCATTGGCATGTCACCTGATCTCAGCCCCCATGGATCTAGCTCTGAAGGAGTATCTGGACGCCACGTGACAAGACTCGGCGGAGCTCCGTGCGATGGTGGATTCGCAACACAAGACCATGGTGAACAAGCAAGACGCCATGGCGCTCCAACTGGCCAACCAGTCCAACCAATTGGTCGATCTCTGCAGTTGGAAGCCGGATCTCGAGGCCCGCTTCGCCAAACTCCAAGCCTTAGTGTCCGATCAAGGTTGTGGATCGGTGACCACCCATCTGGTCACCAAGCCGGTGTTCAACTCCGACGCGGCGATCCACGGGCTAGGCTACAACATGGACAAAATCACAGGGGGCTCTCTGACAGTGGCCACCGCGCCGCCGTCAGATCCTCCGGTCACGGGAAAAGTTTCTCTCCAGTGCCCCATGTCCTCATCATCGGATAGTACTTTGATGTCGAGTCAGATCCTTCCGGGATTAGGCGCTAACACACTTAATTTCCCCTTCCCTGCTTTCACTGGTGATAATCCCAATCTCTGGATCACGTTAGCAGAGCAATATTTTCACATGTTTGCTATTCACGAGTCATTTTGGGTCTCTATGGGGATTTTGCACTTCTCCGGCGCAGCAGGCATCTGGCTGCGATCCGTGAGGAAGAAATTGGCAGATCTAGATTGGTTATATTTTACTTCACTTCTGTGTACTCCTTCTGGGAGAGATCATCACCAGTTACTCATCCGTCAATTTTACACAATTATGCAAACTTCCACAGTAGCTGAATACATAGAACGATTCGATATTCTTATGAATCATTTGGTCTCATATTCCGATACAACTCACCCGTTCTACTTCCTGACTCGTTTTGTCGAGGGATTACGAGCGGACATCAGGGCAGTGTTTATGGTTCAGCGACCTGCTGATCTCGACACAGCGTGTTCACTTGCATTGCTTCAAGAAGAGATTTCTTAAGGAGAAACCAATGTGCCACCTCGACTGACTGAACAACGTTATGTCAGAATTCTTGCTAAACTTCTGGCACTGCAATATCCTTCGCCACCAACAACGCCGGACAGTCGTGCATCTGATTCCAGAAGTGTGGAGGCAGCAAGAAAGCCACTGGATGAAAAAAATCATACATTTGCGCAACTATCGCAGAGTGAAAGGATTGTGTTTCACCTGTGGGGAGAAGTATGGCCCAACACATGTCTGTCCATAAACAGTGCATCTGCATATTGTTCAGGAATTATTGGCTACGTCCTCACAAGAAGAGATTACTTGACCTGACAGTCCCAGTTCTACAAACGAAGAATCAAAACTTGCATGTTCTATCTCGGTTCAACAATGACAGGATTGGTGCCAGCAAATTCTGGGGTGATTCAATTGCACGCATTCGTTGCAACCCACGAGGTACTTATACTGGTTGATTCGGGCAGCTCCACTTCGTTCATAAACCAGCAATTGGCAGGGAAGTTGTCAGGGATTCAGAACCTTCCCAGACCATGCAAGGTAAATGTGGCTGATGGCGCACAACATCTATGCTCAACATAGATACCCAACTTCCAGTGGACTTCACAAGGACATCAGTTTCATACTGATTTGAAGGTATTGCCCTTGGGGGCTTTTGATATCATTCTTGGTATGGACTGGCTGGAAGCACACAACCCACACATTGATTGGATTGGTAAAACTCTGAAGATGAATACTCCTACTGGCTCTTTCATTCTGCACGACCACAGCAACGATAAAATTCAGTGTGCATTGATATCCCCAGCTGAGCTGACTTCAGCATGTCATCAAGGATCTGTGGCTCATTTAGTGCAAGTGTATTCCCTAAATGACAAAGTATGCACAGACGAAGTTACACTTGAAGAAGTGTAGTCACTAGTAAACAAGTTTGACTATGTGTTCGAAGCACCAACATAACTCCCTCCTCGCCATGCTTGTGACCATCACATTCCTCTCATGTCTGGGGTACAACCATTTAATATGCATGCATATCGTCACAAACCGGAGCTCAAAACAGAAATTGAACGCCAAGTTGCAGACTTGCTCCAGTTTGGCATCATACAACGCAGCACAAGCAACTTTTCATCGCCAACAATTCTGGTTAAGAAAAAAGGCGGAACATGGCGATTGTGCGTAGACTACACAGCCCCCAATTCTATGACTGTACTAATCAGCAAGTACCCAGTTCCGGTGATTGATGAACTTCTCGACGAACTGGTCAATGCTAGGTGGTTTTCAAAACTCGATCTAAGGTCAGGTGATATGGGAAAGATGGCGAATCAACAAGAAGACAAGACTCAAGGAGAAGAAGCCGTAGAACAAGGGCAAGCCATATCGGAAGAGGAGCCGCGAGAAGACAAGGCCAAGAAGTTCCCAAGCTTCAGGCCGCGGTACTACCGCTCTGGCCGCGGTACTACCGCGCCACGGTACTACCGGACCTACTACCGCATGTACTACCGCGGAAAACAAAAGGTTTACGGTAGCGACTACGGTAGTAGCCGCGGTACTACCGCGCCCACGGTACTACCGCGCCAATCACGGTACTACCGTGCTGCCTGCGCGCAGAAACAGGGATGTGGCCCTTGTACCCCCGTTTAGACCCCCTAGCTTATAAAAATAGAAAGTCCTACGAGTTTTAGGGTTAGCTTAGGTCAGAATTAAAGTTGGAGAACCATTGAGTTGTATCTCTTGGTGAAGCTTCCCTCCGGGGTTGGCAATGCCGTTTATCCAATAGATTGCCGCGGAGGTTCTTGTGTTCATCAAGGATTGTCGTGTTCTTGGTTTGAGGCGTGGTGATCTCCATCACGTTGCTTGCTGGATTCGTTCCTCTTCTTCAGGTTGCGTTCGTCGCGTGATTGGAAGGATTCTATCCGGGTTGATCGCTGTGAAAGATCGGGACAAAACTCAAGAGGAACTCCGTTCTTTATCATGTGGTATCAGATTTTCGGGTTGATCACGGCGAGTTTGTGTTGATCGATCGCATCTAGATCGGTTTGTTGAGAGGAGTTTGCTTGGAGGATTTCTCGTTTAGATTGATTTGTTTGGAGGAGATTGTGCGTAGAGGCTGCAGATTGCTGTTGTGTTTATGCAGATTTGTTTCCACTAGATTGATTTGAGAGAGGATTGCTAGAGGTTGAAGAAAAGGAATCCCGTAATTGGATTTGGCTGTCAGGAGTCCCGAAATTGATATAGGTGCAGAATACGCATCCGTGCTCCAAACAAGGCGTGCAAGCACAATTTGGAAAGGATATTCCGTGTGCTTTCCAGATTGTATACCCACAACTCCCGATTCGTAGTGGTTTAGCCGCAATCTTGCAAACAATACTGCGGTTCCTGTGAGTTGAGTTTGGCCAGATTGAAAAGATGAGTGCATCTCGGGCAGATTGTGTTGGTGCACAAGGTACAAAGATGGCTGACATTCGTCTGGGTTCATCGACAATACCCAAGTTGGAGGGCATAACTGATGTGGAGGTATATCTCAATTGGGAATTGGCCATGCACAAATTTTTCCGCTATACTGCGTTTACCGGTGGTGAACAAATCACGATAGCATCTTCTGCATTATGTGATGGTGCTTTGGCTTGTTGGGAAAAGATTGTGCGTACCAGAGTAGCAATGGGATAGCCAGCTATTGATACTTGGCGTGCTATGTCGGATGCGATGCGTTCTCGTGTCGTTCCGCTCAATTATCTTAGTCCTTTGCGTTATAAATTGCAGATTTTGCAGCAAGGAATTTTGTCTGTGGATGACTATTTTTGGGAGATGACGTTTCTTTTGAGGCGTAATTTTGTGCGTGAAGAGCCAGAACAAACAATGCAACGTTTTATATCCGGTCTGAATGATAACATCAAGAGTATTGTTCGGCTTCATCCATGTAGTGACTTGACAGATTTGTTAGATCGAGCACGTCGGGCAGAATTGCAAGTGGCCAAGGATGTTGTGGATGATGTTGTACCATTGAGTGGGCTGAATGTGCAACTCAAGAGAGTACGTGATGATACTTGTGTGCCAGTGGATAGAAGCCAGCGTTGGAATTTATTTCAGGCGCAGTGTATGATCAAAGGCAAAGCATGCAAGTTGATGATTGATGGTGGTAGCTGTACTAATGGCATTAGCAAGACGATGGTGGCAGCATTGGGGTTGTCCACATGGCGTATTCCTGAACCGAAGAATATTGAGTGGTTGAATAGCTGCGGTATGCTGAAGGTTACTCATAAGGTGCATGTGCCATTTACAGTTGGTGATTATGTTGATGAGGTGGAGTGCGATGTGTTGCCATTGGAGGTGTGTGGACTGTTACTTGGGCGTCCATGGCAGTATGATCGCAATGCAATACATGCGGGCCGTGCAAATACATATTCTTTTATGCATGATGGGAAACACCGGACTTTGAAGCCTATGGGTGATGATCTTATTCAGTCTGATGTGGTGCTGGTGGTTCGCAAGGAGAAGTTGCACAAAGCTAAACCACAACCAAGTTTAGCTAAGTTGCAGCCTGAGGAGCATGATGCTAAGAGCGTCAGTACTGAAACTTCTTCAACTATGCCTGTAGATGACAAGCCAGTACTTGTTAGTGACAAGCTGGTTGAAGTAAAGCCTCTTATTGGTGAAAAGAAGGAAATTGCAGCATGTGATACACCTTCAGTTTGTGTTGACAAAGGTGTTCAGACTGATGGTGGTGATGTTCGTGACTCGATGCATATGGCGATGAGGTTCGACGACCGCGGTTTTGTTCGAACACCTCTGCGACGTTTTGTTGGAGTAGCTGTGCGTGTGCACAAAGGCAAGGATGGACGTGTTCGTCAGTTGTGTGGCCCGGGCATTACCACTTTGCAGGGTCGTCCAAAGAAGGTCCATGTTCCGCAACAAAGGGCTCCATCAAGAGTTGAGAAGAAGAAGGTGGTGGCGCCAAAGTCCAAATTCATATGGAGAAGAAAGGAGGCACTCCATGTTGTATCAAGTCTAGCGGCGACGACGTGTGATGCTGTTGATATCACACTACCCTTTCGAGCAGAACCTCACGCGTTGAGGACAACGCTTTTTGAAGGGGGGGAGGATGATAACAAGAAGACAAGACTCAAGGAGAAGAAGCCGTAGAACAAGGGCAAGCCATATCGGAAGAGGAGCCGCGAGAAGACAAGGCCAAGAAGTTCCCAAGCTTCAGGCCGCGGTACTACCAGACCTACTACCGCATGTACTACCGCGAAAAACAGAAGGTTTACTGTAGCGACTACGGTAGTAGCCGCGGTACTACCACGCCAATCACGGTACTACTGTGCTGCCTGCGCGCAGAAACAGGGCTGCGGCCCTTGTACCCCTGTTTAGACCCCCTAGCTTATAAAAATAGAACGTCCTACGAGTTTTAGGGTTAGCTTAGGTCAGAATTAAAGTTGGAGAACCATTGAGTTGTATCTCTTGGTGAAGCTTCCCTCCGGGGTTGGCAATGCCGTTTATCCAATAGATTGCCGCGGAGGTTCTTGTGTTCATCAAGGATTGTCGTGTTCTTCGTTTGAGGCATGGTGATCTCCATCAAGTTGCTTGCTGGATTCGTTCCTCTTCTTCAGGTTGCGTTCGTCGCGTGATTGGAAGGATTCTATCCGGGTTGCTCGCTGTGAAAGATCGGGACAAAACTCAAGAGGAACTCCGTTCTTTATCATCAGGCTACCACCAAATACGTTTGGTGCCAGGAGAAGAATTCAAAACAGAATTCCAGACTCACTCGGGCCATTTGGAGTACACGATCATGCCATTTGGGCTAGCAGCAGCGCCAACAACATTCCTCGGAGCCATGAATGCAACTCTGCAGCCTCTACTGCGAACATGTGATACGTCTCAAACGTACCGATAATTTCTGCTCGCTGCATGCATGTTTTGTGTGATATTGCTATGATCTAGATACTCTTTCATATACTTTTGATCATATTTGGACTAACCTACTAACTCAGTGCACCCCAGTGCCAGTTTCTGTTTTCTGCTGTTTTTCTATTCCAGGTTTCCCCCATATTAAAAGTGCTCCAAAAATTCAGGAAAAATCGAATAAAAAATCAGCGTAACGGAGTCTTCCAGAAGCACCAAAGTGGGGTCAGAGGGCCACCACCAGGGGCCCAGGCGGCCACCTGGATTGGGACTCGCAAGAGGGAACGTTATGCTCGATTGTGGGTACATGCCCCCTGATGACACGCTTGAGTGACAGAAACATGAGTCTAGGGATGTGTTGTGGCCACAAGGGGGAAAACAACGGTGCTTGTAACCGCGGTTGCAAGGATTGTTTACTTTACGCATAGTTCTTTTAATGCGGTTGTCTGTTGCTTTGGGTTTATACTTTGGGTGGGACTCACAACTTAATACCAGCGAGATGTTCTGGATAGATATGTCAAGGTGGATGATTAGTAGTAGATGTAGATGGATTTCGGTCTACTTATTTTGGCGTACTACCCATGCTTTTGAGCCTCTTTCTTTCTTTTGTAGCATAGTTAGCATTGCGGTGCGTTTATAATCCTGTCAATTGCCCATCTGTAATTTTTTTTACCTCGCATAGCAGTTTTATCGTCTTTTGGGAGAGAGGCATCACTAGTGAACATCACGGGACCCCGGTCCATATTTTCATCATTATTTACAAGCTATTTCCTTTTCAGTACTTACTTTCAGTTGCTATCATTATCATTATCATTATCCCTTGTGTGCTTGTTCCTTTGTAAACAACAAGACCGGAGAGATTGACAACCTCTCTAAACTTCGTTGGGAGCAAAGTTAATTCTGTAGTGTGCAGGTCCGCGTCAGGTGCGCCGCTGACACCTACTTATCATTGGCGGAGTCCTACGGGAGACAAATCCTATCCTCTACATAGGGGAAATTTGCTGCTATCCTACATCTCAACTTCCACTTGGGGTAACCAACGAAGGGCGAGAAGCCATTACCACTTCCACGCCATCAACATGCGTCGTGGTTTTCTTCGACAATATTTTGGTATTCAATCGTAATCTGCCAGATCATCTAGACCATCTCGATCAAGTCCTTCGTCTCTTACGCCATGATAATTGGCAAGTCAAAAAGTCCAAGTGCTTGTTTGGGCAGCAACATATCGCTTATGTGGGTCATATTATCAATAGTGAGGGTGTCTCTTCTGATCCTGCCAAGATTAGCAAATTAGCACAGTGGCCAACTCCAGAAAACAGCAGATGTGTGCAACTTCTTAGGACTCGCATGCTACTACAGGAAATTCGTCAAACATTTCGGAATCATTGCCAGACCTATTTTCAGCCTTCTTAAAAAGCAAGTGCCATTCGTTTGGACAACAGAAAATGAGACAACATTTCATTTACTCGAACAGAGCTTGCTCGAGTCACCAGTACAGAAACTATAGGATTTCTTGAAGACTTTTGTCATCGACACCGATGCTTGTGACTCAGGTGTTGGGGTCGTGCTTCAGCAAGAAGGGAACCCAATAGCCTACATGAGCAAACCATTAGGACCTCCAAGCAGAGGCCTATCGACTTACGAGAAGGAATGTATGGCAATATTAATGGGAATCGAGCAGTGGTGACCATACTTCCAACATCATGAATTTATGGTAAGGACAAATCACAAGAGCCTAGTACATCTACAAGAACAAAGAGTCACCACTGTGTGGAAACATAAAGATTTCACTAAGAATCTTGGGTTTGTAATACAAAATCTACTACCGCAAAGGCTCTGAGAATCGAGCAGCAGATGCTCTCTCTCGCAGGGCACACCCAGAGGAGGCAAACCTACACACGGTTACTGAATGTCAGCCAACATGGTTGGATGATGTCAGAAACATTTATACAAGCAACTCACATGCAATGCAGTGGATATAAAAACTCTAGCACACACCTGACCCAAAAGGCAGTTTCACATTCCATGACAATGTGCTGTATTTAAGAAAAAGGATATGGCTGGGCGGCTCACCGACACTCCAACAGAAAATCCTGACAGCATTTCATGCTACCGCAAATGGTGGGTGTTCGTGGTAATACTAATAGCATACCCCTAAGCAAGGAAAACCAAGGGGTACCCTTAAGCCCTTGGTCCTCCGAATACTCCCAAACAAAATAAGACCAACAAAAAACATGGAGCATCAACAATCTCCGAGTAACAAGTTAGTCGGAGATCAGAAGTCGCTTCCGAGTACATGGCTACTCGGAAGTCCAGCAAGATCCGAGTAGGTCATCACTCGGAAGCAATCGGCGAGTCCTCCCTTACTCGGAAGACGGGAACGCATTTAAGCATTCAATGCCGCGGGCGTTTCTTCTCCTTTATTAGTAGTAATGGGCAGACCGTTTCTGTATTTAAGTATGCATTTAATATTGTAATTAAGACCCATTTAAGCCAAGGTATTAAGAGGGTAGGGGCGCACTCTATATAAGCCCCCCTCCCCTCCGGCGTGGACACGCGCAACATTCTCCACTTCTCAGTATTCTGAAGAAAGAACACCCCAGTAAGCCTGGGACAGGACTAAGGTTTTTATCTCTACGGAGAGGCCTAACCTGTATAATCCTCTTGCGTCAATCCTCTCTACGTACAGATTCATTTAGCTCCGTTCATACCCCTATATCTATTGTCAGGATTCTATCCACGACAGTTGGCGCCCACCTTGGGGCTGAGTTGATCAGCAATCGTAGAGATGGCGTTTTTCTCATCCTCTTCATCGGTTCGAGGCCCCGAGCTCATCGTCGGAGAGGTTTTCCGCTTCGGATCGTTGGCTTTCATAGCTGATGATTCGGCCTGGTTGGTGGATTCTCTGCTCCAGGCACAATTGCTGCCTTCAAGAGGCAGCGTCCACTTCCGAGCTGACGAGTCGGGGGCCCTGCGCCTCCAGCTGTCGGCCCATCGTCAAGCACCCGCGCGTTTATCTGTCCGCCACAAGAAGAAGCGCTCGGACCGCCCGCGCGCTCATCGTCGTGGAAAATCGGTCAAAATTCAGCAGGTGGCAGTCATTGACTCGGTAGAGTCAGCTCAGAAGGCCCTGGATGAACTGATTGCAAGAGAAGGCTCCACAGCATTTCGCTTGCCTCTGTTCGACTCTGTCGAAGAAGAAGGCGTGGCGGCATCTGACCCCGAGTCAGGCGCCGAGCAAGAAGGCAGCAGTGACACTAAAGTCGCGGTTGCAGAAGTGTGCATGGCCGAGACTCCGCCATCTCAGCCATCGCCAGCTCGGGACAATCACACCCGAGATGAAGCTAACAGCCCATCCAGGGCTGGCACTCGGGAGCCGACCCGACGTGTGTCCGCTTTCCGAAGGTTGGAGCTCGGAGAGACAAGTCGACAACCCCGCCCCCTTACTAGGGAGGAGCGAGAAGAAGAAGAAGCGGCCGAGCGGCTGCTAAACACCCCCATTGACACAAGCACTCTAGAAGGGCGAGGCCTGGAGGCAGCCAGGTTAACTAATTTGGCTGAGCGAGAGCGTCTGGCCGAGCTATAAAATGCTTTGGAGCGTCAAGCTCGGGAGGTAGCTCGGCTCAGACAGAGCAGAACGAGTCGTCAACTACGGGGCCCAGGACGAGAACCTTTCTGAGCTATGGGTACCCCAGTAGAAAATCTCATAGCGGCGACTCGGATTGGAAATTCTCTGCAGCCCAGTGGATCGGCGGCAGAAGAAATTCAGCACCTGGCATTTTTGTTACAAACCACAGTCGATCAAAACGCTGCTGTCATTCAATCATAGCAGCGGATCCATTCCCAAGTTCCCCCCTGCGAGGACGTCACTGTCAGTACACACGCCCTATGGGGAAGCGCGGAGGAACAGGAACAATTCGCCTCGGCGCAGAGATGAACCCCGAGGAGATCATTGCCAAGAGCAGTATCGGCATGAAGATCTCAAGAGGACAGAAGCTCGCGGGACGGGTCGGCTTGAACCGCGGAGAGAGGAGTTTCCTCGGCACCGGGACGACCGTTATTTTGATGTTGAAGACGACGCCCGAAGCCATCTTGTACAGAGCCGAGTCGACCGCGCCAGATCTCATCGTCAGGATCAGGCTCGGCCCTCAATGGCCACAGGGCCGGTTTGCTTCAGTGAAAGGATTTGGTCTACCCTTATTCGGCCCCACTTCAGGATAGCTCAAGGGGTGGATAAGTACCGAGGTGATGCTAAACCCCAGACATGGCTGGATGATTATAGAATAGCCATGCAAATCGAAGGGGGTGGTGACGAGATAGCCATGATGCACCTGCCGTTGATGTTAGAGGGCTCAGCTCGGGCATGGCTGAATCAGCTCCCCCCGAGTAGCATTTGGGTTTGGGAAGACCTCGAGAAAGTTTTCATCAAAAAATTTGAAGGGACCTACAAGAGACCCGGAGGCCTAACCGAGCTGCAATTGTGCGTCCAGAGCAACACCGAGTCCACTCGGGACTACATCCAGAGATGGATCACACTCCACAACTCGGTTGAAGGCGTCTCCGAGTTCCAAGCCATTCACGCTTTCAAACAAGGGGTCAAGTACAGGGAGTTAAGTCTCAAGCTGGTCAGATCGCCTCACATCACCTCACTCGGGAAGCTGATGGAGATAGCGAACAAGTACGCTAATGGTGAGGAGGAGATCCGGCAGAAAAACCAGCAGGATAGGGGGGGCGGCAACTTGGCGCCAAACCCGAAGCAGAAGACCGCAAGCAACAATAAGCGAAAGGCAGAAGACGCCCCAACAGATGCAGAGCTGGTGGCTGCAGCAAATGCTTCGGGCCTTCATGGCAAGGGTCGGGCATGAAAGGAGTGGCAACCGCGGCAAAAAAAGCCGTCGAATGATGATGAAGTTCTGGATCAGCCTTGTCCTCTCCACACCACTCGTGATGCCAAGGGAAAACTGGTTATTCCAAAGCATACAGCTCGGTAATGCCACCTGATCAAGAGAGCGGTGCAGAACGCAAGGACAGGTCCTCAGCAAGACAAGGAGACCGGGAAAAAGAAAGCGCCCAGCCCAGAACTGGACAGCGAGGGTTTTCCAAGAGAAGACGGAGTGCTGGTCATCTTCGCAGGACGAGAGTCGAAGAGGTAGAAAAGATAAGGTTCAGAGAAGTCAACTCGGCAGCCCCGACGGTCCCGAGTTACATGAAGTGGGCCGACGTCCCAATCACTTTCGATCAGTCGGATCACCCTCCTCACATCCCTCACCCGGGAAGGCACGCCCTGATTGTGGATCCCTTGGTGGAAACAGGGAATGGGAACTTCAGGATCAGAAATGTCTTGATGGATGGCGGCAGCGGAATTAACATCCTATATGCAAGCACTCTGAAGAGCATGAACATTCCAATGTCCAAGCTCCGCAAAAGCTATCTGGAATTTCATGGGATAATCCCGTGAAAAAAGGCGTATTCACTCGGAATGATCTCCGTCAATGTGGTCTTCGGTACTCCGAGTAACTTCCGGAAAGAGAAGATCACCTTTGAAGTAGTGGACTTCCCGAGTGCATACCATGCCTTACTCGGAAGGCCGGCCTATGCAAAATTCATGGCCATCCCCTGTTATGTCTATCTGAAACTAAAGATGCCTGGCCCGCACGGCGTAATCACTGTCTCGGGAGACTACAAGCAAGCTGAAGAATTGCTGCAGAGAGGGTCCCTGATAGCTGACCAACAAATGGCTGAGGTCGAGCTGGCCGAGTACAAAAAAGCTGCTGGCCCGTCCGAGCTACTGCAACCAAAGAAGACATCCTCATTTGAGTCAGCCGGAGAGACCATGAGAGTACAGATACATCCCACAGATAAAGAGAAATACACCAACATTTCCGCCGACTTGGATCCCCAATAGGAACTCGAGCTCGTCAACTTCCTCCGTGAGAATTGGGACATCTTTGCATGGAAGCCTGCCGATATGCCTGGAGTCCCAAGGGATTTGGCCGAGCACAAGTTACACGTGGATCCAAAAGCAAGACCGGTGAAAGAGTCCCTCCGATGGTTTTCCTCCGAGAAAAGGAAGGCCATCGGACAGGAGATAGCTAGACTATTAGCAGCCGGATTCATTAGGGAAATTTTCGACTCCGAGTGGTTAGCAAATCCTGTAATGGTTCCGAAGAAAGATAAATCTTGGAGGACTTGTGTTGATTTCCGTCATATCAATAAAGTTTGTCCAAAAGACCATTTCCCTCTTCCTCGCATTGACCAGATTGTGGACTCCACATCAAGTTGCGAGAGATTATGTTTCCTCGATGCATACTCGGGTTACCATCAAATCCGACTATATGAACGAGACGAGCTTAAAACAGCATTCATAACCCCATTCGGATGTTTTTGTTATATCACGATGCCATTCGGACTAAGAAACGCAGGCGCCACGTACCAGCGCATGATGCATAATTGCATGATATGGCAGATCGGCAGAAATGTAGAGGTCTATGTGGATGACATCGTGATCAAGTCGGCTAAAGGAAGTAGTTTACTAGCCGACTTAGCTGAAACTTTTCAGAGCCTCCAAGCTTACAACATCAGGCTCAATTCTGAAAAATGCGTTTTTGGTGTGCCAGCGGGGAAGTTACTCGGATTCATGGTCTCCGAGAGGGGGATAGAAGCCAACCCAGAAAAAATCGCGGCAATTCAAAACATGAAGCCTCCCAAGCAGCTCCGAGACGTCCAAAAATTCACAGGTTGTCTCGCAGCACTCAGTCGTTTCATCTCCAGATTGGGAGAGAAAGCCCTACCTCTCTACCAACTGATGAAAAAATCGCCGAATTTCGTCTGGACGGAGGAAGCTCAAATGGCGTTCGAAGAGCTCAAAAAGCAATTGTCAACTCGGCCAGTCCTGGCAGCACCCCAAGAAAAAGAGCCGCTCTTGTTGTATGTTGCAGCCACAAGCCGAGTTGTCAGTGTGGCCATAGTGGTGGAACGGGAAGAAGAAGGAAAATCACAAAAAGTACAAAGACCGGTGTACTACATCTCCGAAGTCCTCACACCATCCAAGCAGAGATATCCCCACTACCAGAAGCTGGCAATGGGAATTTACTTGGCATCGCAGAAGCTCGCACATTACTTCCAGGATCATTCCATCACAGTGGTGTCTGAAGCTCCCCTGGCAGAAATTATGAATAACAGATACTCAACAGGCAGAATAGAAAAATGGAGTCTGGACCTACTACCCTTTGACCTCAGTTACCAAGCTAAAAAAGCAATCAAGTCACAGGCACTGGTGGACTTCCTGGCTGAGTGGATTGAGGTCCAACACTCCCCAAAATCAACGCCAGAGCATTGGACGATGTTCTTTGATGGATCCAAGATGCTACAGGGCGCAGGGGCAGGGGTAGTGTTGGTTTCACCAAGAAAGGACGAGATGAGATACGTCCTCCAAATCCATTTCCCATCAACAAATAACGAAGCTGAGTATGAGGCCCTCTTGTACGGCATGCGAATGGCCATTTCACTCGGAATCAGGAGACTTATGATATTCGGAGATTCAGACCTAGTAATCAACCAAGTAATGAAAGAGTGGGACATCAGAAGTCCAGCCATGACAACCTACTGCGTAGCAGTGAGAAAATTGGAGAAAAAATTTGATGGGCTAGAGCTCCATCACATTGCAAGGGCTAAGAATCAGACAGCAGATGACCTAGCCAAATTGGGTTCTACTCGGGGTCAGATCCCGCCAGGGATTTATTTGGAGCACCTGCATTCCCCAACAGTCAAGGAGGACCCTTTCCTAGAAGCCGACCCAGATATGCTGCCTGACAAGAACATCCCCAACAAAGAGGATATACCCGAAGTAGTGGATATGATTTTTGATGTGGAGGTTATTCCCCCTGAGTGGACACTTCCAATCCTTGCTTATCTGCAAAAACAAGAGTTGCCTGATGACGAGATAGAAGCCAAGCAGATCGTCCGCAAATCCAAGTCTTACTCGGCAATCAATGGGGAGCTGTACAGGAACAACATCACTCATGTCCCCCAGCGATGCATCTCCGAGGAAGAAGGTCGTTGCATATTACAAGACATCCATGCGGGAGATTGCGGCCATCATGCCTCAAGTCGGACGTTGGTGGCAAAAGCTTTCCGAGCTGGCTTCTTCTGGCCCAACGCCCTCAGCGATGCTCGGTACATCGTGGACCACTGCGAAGGCTGTCAGTTCTATGCCAACCAGCCCCGCAAACCAGCTTCCGAGCTGAAGACAATCCCCCTAGCCTGGACATTCGTAGTATGGGGACTGGATATGATCGGACCACTCCGAACTGGCAAGCACGACTTCACTCACATTCTGGTCGCAGTAGACAAGTTTACAAAATGGATAGAAGCAAAACCTATCAAGACCCTTGACTCCGCCACAGCAGTCAGCTTTATGCAAGGCATCATACATCGGTTTGGTGTCCCGCATGACATCATCACTGATAATGGATCGAACTTCAACTCGGCTGAATTCAAGAAATTCTGTTGGACCAATGGCATTCAGGTCAACTTCGCCTCAGTTGCACACCCACAGTCCAACGGCCAAGTCGAACGAGCCAACGGAATAATACTCAAAGGAATCAAGCCTCGGCTACTTCAGGAACTAAAGGAAGCAGCGGGCGCTTGGGTTGATGAACTCCCTTCAGTCTTATGGGGATTGCATACAACTCCCAATCGCTCAACTCGGTGAACCCCCTTCTTCCTCGTCTACGGTTCAGAAGCAGTCCTTCCGAGCGACCTCAAGCACAATGCCCCCCGTATAAGCTAGTACACAAAAGCCGAAGCTGAAGAAGCACGACAAGATGGCGTTGATCTCTTGGAAGAAGAACGAAATTTAGCCCTCATCCGCTCGGCGTTCTATCAGCAAGACCTTCGCCAATACCATGACCGACATGTCCGAGCTCGCTCCTTCCAAGAGTGCGACATGGTACTTCGCATTAAGAAAACTACGGATCACAAACTAGCTCCCCCATGGGAAGGCCCATATATCATCTCTAGAGTACTGCATAATGGGGCCTACCACCTATACAATGTAACTAATAAGATAGAAGAGCCTCATGCATGGAACGCCCAGTTATTGCGACGTTTCTATGAATGAGCACGCTTGTAAGACTTGAATAAATATTATTCCATACACATAGCGTGTCCTGTTCAATCTATTTTTTCGTAAACAGGTTTTTCTCCGAGCTGTGCGCAGCTCGGACGAAAACTTTCAATCAGGTTTTCCATCCGAACTGCATGCAGCTCGGACGAGAACTTAGAAAACTTACTATAAGTGCTCACCAATGCCCCACAGGCTTTGGGAAGCACGACATCATCTGCATTGAGGATCTTGTCTACAAGATCTTCAATAGAAAAAAATTCTAAGTACTTTCAAGTCTTAGGAGACTTGGGGGCTGCTTAAAGTTGTAAAAACAGGTTTTTCTCCGAGCTGTGCACAGCTCGGACGAAAACTGTCAATCATGTTTTCCATCCGAACTGCAAGCATCTCGGACGAGAACTTAGAAAACTTACTATAAGTGCTCACCAACTCCCCACAGGCTTGGGGAAGCACAACATCATCTGCATTGAGGATCTTGTCTACAAGATCATCAATAGAAAAAATTTCTAAGTACTCTCAAGTCTCAGGAGACTTGGGGGCTGCTTAAAGTTGTAAAAGCAGGTTTTTCTTCGAGCTGTGCGCAGCTCGGACAAAAACTGTCAATCAGGTTTTCCATCCAAGCTGCATGCAGCTCGGACGAGAACTCAGAAATCTTATTATAAGTGCTCACCAACGCCCCACAGGCTTGAGGAAGCACAACATCATCTGCATTGAGGATCTTGTCGACACGATTATCAATAAGAAATTTTTTCTAAGTACCTTCAAGTCAAAGTAGCCTTGGGGGCTGCTTAAAGCGATAAAAACAGATTCTCTTCCGAACTATGCGCAGCCCGAATGAAAACTTAGAAAATTCATACAAAAAGAAAAGCAAGCATCGGAAGAAATACTCGTTTCCCACAAAGAAACAGAATACGAGTTCATCAACCAAACGAAGGAGTGTCATGACACAACCACACAGTGCAACTTATTACAGATCCACTCGGCATCCCGAGGCAAATCTCAAACCAGTGTTTTTACTACACTTCACTCATTCCTCGCCCGCCTCGTCCGACTCACTGGTTACGCCAGTTGACTCAACAAAGAAATCCAGATCGGGCATCAGGGCAATTCGGCTAGCAGTTTCAGCATAACGCGGAAGGAAGGAGGTGAAGCTCTGACCTTCTTTAGGATCACCACCGCCAACCCGCTCAAGATTATGGACTCGCTCCAAAAAATGTGCCTTGGTCAACGCCAGTGTGTAATTCGCACCGCTCCGTGCCGCTGAGCGTTTCCAGCGGGCCAGCTGATGAGGGGCCTCCTGGAGGACGGGTACAACAGTGTCCATTTTGACTCTGTTTCCCTCATCAGGTGACAGCTTGCTCTTCAAGGCTAGGGTAGCACCCATAACTTCTTCAGCAATTTTTTTCGCTTTAGCGCACCTCATGGTCAGCAGTCCCCGAGCCAGAGCAAATTCTATGGTCACTGGAGTATAGTTATCCCTCTTCATGATTTCCGCAAAGTCGGCCATGCGCGCTTGCTCGGCCTCCGGATCTGTCCCATATGTTGCATCAAAGGAGAAGATGAGTACACAATAGAATACTTCGAAACAGGTCCCTATCACAACTCGGACAGCAAAACTCACCAGACAAGGTCTCACTGAAAACGGCAAACCGCCCAGAGCAATACTCTTCAGCTGCCTTCACCGCCTTCCGAGTGGTTTCCAACTCGGCTTGATGTTTCTTCTTATCTTCGGCGCGCAGCTCGGATAGTTTTTCCAAGTCAGACTCCAGCTTCGAGATGCAAGCTTCATTTTCCTTCATTGCCTGTTTGTAATAATGAAGACTGGTCTCCAAAGCCTTCTGAGCCTTGGCCCATTTCTCAACCTGGTCTATTTCCTTCTTCATCTTAGAAACTAAATCATCGTTCTCCTTGAATTCCGCATCAAAGGCCTTCTTTGCCGTCTCTGCAGGCAGAGCGTCAAACGGAAAAATAAGAAGATGAACAATGGGAGCTTACAAACACAAGAGTTTTTACCATTGTCCTCAGCATGTTGTTGTTGGGGTTCGGGGCAGAAAACACAAAATTTTCATAACCTACGAGACCCATACCCAAGACCTATGCTATGCTGATGCAAGTAACGGACATAAATAGATCACATACCAGTATGTAGTCCGTTAAGCGGGAAACGTTCCGGCATGAACGTGGTTGGTGTAGTCGTACCGGCAATCCCCGATGCCGCGCAGATCCACGATGACTCATGTAGCCACCCGATCCTTGTAGACCGATGACGGGATTACGTCCCCGTAGGAACGTTGCTGATGAAGACCTCGCGATACGACCACGACGATGAAGTAGCACCACAAGTGTAGTGCCTCGCGGGATTATACACATACAGTATACCCGACGTCCCTCCGGGCTCCGAACCAGTAGAGCATCGGAAAGAAGATGGATTCGGATCCCGATTCCAGCAGCACGACGGCGTGCGTATGGTGGAGAAATCCCCAACCAAGTGTAGACTCCAAACAAGGGGAGTCCACTCGAGGAAGGAGAAAGGAGGGAGAGAGAGATGAGAGAAACTTGTCTCAAATCAATTTGTATGAAGAAAAAAGGGCACCCTACCCCTCCTTATATAGGCAAAGGAGGGGTGCCACCCCCCCTCCACTTCCGGGGTGGGACTAATCCCAAGGGAGGGGGTTTTTGGCGCAGCCCTAGGGGGTGGCCCCCCCCTCATGGTGCCATGGCCCATGGGGGAGGACTCCCTCTCCCCCTAATGGGCCCTATGAGGCCCATATGCCATTTCTTCCATTTTTAATTATATTTAAATACATTTTAATATTTAATTCAGATAATTAAATAATAAAACATATATTAAACATTATTAAATATATTTGTAACCTTTCAAAATACCCGGAACAACTTCCGGCCTTCATCGGAACAATTCCGGTGTTCTCTCCAATTTCTCCGGTGATCCCAAATCAATCCTTACTGCGTCGAGTACCCTTAAGTGTAACACCCTACGGTCCGGGAAACAACAGACATGATCGATACAATTCTCATTGATTAATGACTAATCAATTGGACCTAGTTACAATCCTTGATAGCCCCTGCGCTTCCATCGAATGAACTTCAATCGTTGTTGGATCCGTTAACTGTGTGCCTGTTCCCTTTGTCCTATGGTACTTTGCTTGTCCGAGGTTTGATCATCGGTATCCAATATACCTAGTTCGTCCTCGTTCTCAACAAACAAGTTTACTCGTTCCCGTGATATTACAACTCCGTGACCTAGTCACATGTTTGCAAACTTTATGATGCAATATCACCGAGTGGGCCCAGAGTACCTATCCGTCACACGGATGGACAAATCCCGCTTTGATCTATTTGCATACTCATCAACCATCTATTTCGGAATACCCAAAGTGCACCGTTATAGCCAGCATATTTCAGTCAGGCGGTGGGATACAAATCAAAGTCTCCTCATATATGACAATTACGTATGATCATTACGGTCAAAGGATCTGGTCACTACGTTATAGTTATCGCAATGTCGAACTATGTGACTTGATCACATCGCAACACTTCTGGTGGGTGTATGTCCATCATATCATTTTCCAATGATACGACTCCATTGTCAACAGACGCCATTGTCTCATGATCAGGAAACCTTGATCATCAATCGCCCAATGGACTAGTATACTAGGATTTACTAGGGACCTGGTTGTTTGTATACCACACCTGTATTAATATTTCCGCTTAATACAATTATAGCATAGTATCAAACGTATTATTAACTAATGGAATATGCTCGATAAAACATATTTTATTTGCCTCTAGGGCACATTCCCAACAGTCTCCCACTTGGACTAGAGTACAAATAATCTAGTCGCATTTTCTCTGGATCATAACTCCTTATTGATCATGCTTGCCCGTGGAAGAGGTTGTATCAACGGTCTGGGTACCATTCAGAACCGTATGTCCTTTTGCAAATCATAATGTCACCTAATTTGACATTCCTTCATTATCCACTATAATGATGAGGTATATATATTTGGCGGTGAAGTGAGACTTCGTTTGCTCTGTCATAGAAATGACATCCGGTGGGTCACGCGGACTTTCCCATAGTCATGCACACTTGAAACTCACTCAATCAGAAGTCGAACTTCTTAAGCCATAATATAACTCCTGCTACTTCTAAATCAGCCACATCAATGTAGATTCAATCCTTAGTGCATTGTATGCAACTTTGATGTCTAACCATGTTTCTTTCAACTTAGGCATTCATTAGTATGATATCTCAATTTTCTAGGTTAGTGCCAAAACTTGAACCAGCATAACATTTATGGTCAAGTCCACTATCCTTTACAAATTTGAGATGTATCCTCAGTTCTCTTCAGACACTAAAGGATAAACTTAACTCTTTGTTCAATGATTTACTCATAAATCATATCACAACATGTTCTTACTACTAAGAACTTGGGTCACATTACGTCGAGTACATAACTCTGGTTTTATATGAAAGAACCTATGATAAAGGCATAGAGGATCCAACACATCCATTTCTTTCATTAACCATTAACCATTGTTCTTGTACTGAGATTAACTCAACGCTTCTCTTGGATATACAAGTAAGGACCACTTCTTGACTTTTCCCATTCTGAACTCCTTCAGAATCTTATCCAGGAAAGTATTACGACTCAATGTTATTAAACACATATCTATCTTAATAGATCTTCAATGTTTAATACTTATTCATCTTCATTTATGAAAGATTCAAATAATCATTAACACCAACTACACCATTCATAATATGTTATCCATATATGAGAATGTTATCATGCTCCCACTCAAATATGTCATGCACATATTAAGTTATAGGATAACACTCATATTGCTCCCACTCAAATATGTCGGCCACATATAAGACAAGGATAACATCCACATGGCTCCCACTTAGATATGTCAGACACATATTAAGTTCAGGATACTAACCACATGGCTCCTACTCAAATATGTCATTTACATATAAGTCTAGGATAATACTCCCATAGCTCCCACTCAAAATATGTCGTCTACATATTAAGTTTCAGGAAACTATTTAGCTCCCACTCAGTTTCATGCAAATGCATGTTTGCTCGATATTTTGGTTAAGTCCAAAATCCTTTGATCATCCATCAAAATGAGAATTCAGTTACGAGACACTAGTATCCATATGTTTTTCCAAAACCTTCTTGTTGTACCAATTACAACACTTCTTCAAATACAGGATTTGAGGAAGTCACGGTATTGATAACAATCCTGGATCAATCGTAGTGAATATCCCTTTCACTCAAGCATGGCTACACATTGTAGTCAACCCATTGAATTTTTCAGAAACAATCTTTGTGACAAACCAATCTTGACGTCCCTTTGACGTTCACATTTATTCCTCATAACTCCGAAGTTATTGTGAATATCAAGTAACCTCCTTACTTGATAAGATTCAAGCAATCTTAAATGTAACTCAACATAGGATTTCATGACTCATAGTCATATCTCGTACTTAGGTCCACCATCGCTTATTTGTAGTCCGTAGGAATGTCTTGTTCCATTAACATGACAAGTGAATCATGAATATCATTTTGCACCAGGGGAAAATGTTTATTCTTCAATCCTACCTTTCTCAGTAAAAGCTCCCATCAGAAGATCATGATCATTATCATTAGTTTCTCCTCTTATTGAAGAGCTTTGCTTCCAGAACATATTCCATTGCACTACTCTGACATTTGGAGGCAAGGTCAATTACCTTGCTGAACTTTTACTTTTCTTCCATTACCATATTTATCAAGAACAATTCTTGACAAACACCAAACATAGCAATACAAGTTTTGCTCCTTTTTGGTTCTAGTTGTGGAAGATGCATCCATAGTTGTCTAAGGATACACTACAAAGATAATTTATCTTACATAAATCAAGCTTCCTAGAAACCACAACACACCATGACATATATAGTGTTGGTTTCCACGAACTCAGATGGTTCCCTATGCTGAAGTGAGTGTTTGCATATTAAATTAATAACTCTAAACAATAATAATGTAACTTGGTAAGAGATAACTTAGACCATACACTTTTCGATAGAATATGATCACAATGTTCAGGCACGTCAATCATATTGAAGTGTCTCAAGACATTGCAATTTGTGGAACAACTTTCACACAAGTCTTTATGCCCAAGACTAACTCAAAACATTTGTCACTTTGATCGAATCGTAGAGACTTGTCTTTCTTGTTAATTTAATATCCATCTTTACTCTGAAATCCCTTTTGATCATATCAAATTATTTCAGACTCATGTTTCATTAGTGAATACAAATATTCATCTAAGTCCACATACGAAGTTCACGAAATAATGAAATTCACCACATGCTGACATACGATACATCACAATGTATGATACTCAACAATCAGTACACATTCCGTTCACCAGAATGCGAGGTTTTAGTCATCTCACCTAAAAGGCATGGTTTGTATGTGTCAAGAGATCAAGTATCTTAAGAAATCATCATACCATTCATGACTTAAACTGTAGTGTCATTATTAAGCCTGGATATTTCTTGGCATTACAATATTTCTTATAAATGATCAAACAACTATCATCAATATAAGAATAACTCATTCATAATCGTAATGTGACAATAAGAGATATCATTCATAAAAGGAGAACAACTGACTTGTTTTTCACTAATATGAATAATTGTCTTCGCGAGATGCAAGACACACTAATAAAGTCCTCATTCAAACGATCATAAAATGTATTCATATATTAATCAATTGATAGATGTAGAGGGAGAGTGTTGTCGACCATCAACTATCTTGATTGCCGTCAGCACACATTATCACCTCATCCCTTCCAAGCCACTCCCATGCAAAAAGTTCAAGCATCGAATACTTAATCAACCGCAATTAGTGTTTCGTGGGAAAGACATTTATAACTCGTATATCAAATATACCTTCTCCGTCAATGACCATTCCTGCATTGGTTCTACTCTTAAAGTTCTCGACTTTAACCATGACCTCATGACAGGTGAACGATTCTCCTTCATGACATAGTCCAGACATGGTCTTTGTAACTGGGAGGAAGCGGATGCAACTCCCCAGTTATCGCAAAGTAACCAGTCATTCAGTAGTCCAAGTTATACACAAGGTGTTCCATGTATCTTATACATTTTCCAAGTGACTTTCTCAGCAGGTTGTTCCTTCCACGATGGTTGAAAGAAACCCCGTCCATATTATCATATTCCATTACTCTGATTTGTGACCAAGTGCTTTCAAGTTCACCTAGCACGTCATACGTGTTGGTTAACATGCATTCACAATTCAGATTCCATAGAATGAATTATGGTGTATTGGACAGTCATTCATAAGTGACGGTGAGTGTGATACTCATCATCATCTTCCTTGATTACGGAGTTGTCAGGTGTATCTCCTAGCAGTTCTTCGTATTATGTTTAGCAAGTCATTACTAATGAGTATGTCTCTAATGGTGTTGGTACACATCAATGAAGTAAGACCCATTTACCTTAAGTTCTATCATACTAAAAGAGCCATAGTTCTAAACATTGGTATGACGTTATCTACAATGATATTTGCTAAGACATGAAGATTAAGTTCATAATATGGAGTTCATGTTTCAAAAACAATTCTGGAACTCCCACTCAGACAAACATCCCTCATAGTTTGTTCTAAGTGATTACACGATCCTTGAACACCATACCTCCCACGATCGTCACGGCCATCAGTATGTTGTTCAAGGTAGGCCATCATGCCAATCACATCATCCATGTGACTCATGCTTGACCTTTCGGTCTCTTGTGTCCCGAGGCCATATCATATACATATGCCAGGCTCGCCACCACACCCTATGTGATTTGTTGCTGTGTCATGCAAGGCCATATCATATACATATGCCAGGCTTGCTACACCCACCTAATGTGAACGAAAAAATGTTTGACACACGTGTGACACGTGGTGCCTCCATAATGTAGAACTTTCCAGGTGGTGCTCACTAGGGTAAGGACACTATGTTGGTTTTAGTGAGGGATCATCCTATTATGCTACCGTCGTATATCTAACATATTAGCAAAACAGGATGCAACATAAATCATACATGTTATGATTCCCCCTTACATACAAATTAAAGTTAAAAACTCCTTTCTACTTTATCTTTTGCAAGTTTTACGTGGCTGCTAGGGGTTTCGAGAAAAGAACCATTTCTATCCTACGAAAACAAGCCACAACACCAATCCACAATTGTCTCTATTACACCCCTGTCGGGGCCCTCCGTTGCAAACATCTTCACATCGCTAATGGAGAGAGACAGACACCCACCCAACCACTTTATATGGTACAAGCCATATGTCAAGCGTGGAACCAGTCTCGCGTAAACGCGTAAGGTCGGTCGGGGGCCGCTTCATCAAACATTGCCGCAACGCTAAATGAGTACACGTGAGAGGGTAACAACTGGAGAATTGATGCCCACATACTAGGTGTGTTCTATCCGTACAATACATCTACGCATAGCCTTGCTCATGATACCACTGTTGGGGTTCGGGGCAGAAAACACAAATTTTGCATAACCTACGAGACCCATACCCAAGACCTATGCTATGCTGATGCAAGTAACGGACAGAAATAGATCACATACCAGTATGTAGTCCGTTAAGCGGGAAACGTTCCGGCATGAACGTGGTTGGTGTAGTCGTACCGGCAATCCCCGATGCCGCGCAGATCCACGATGACTCCTGTAGCCACCCGATCCTTGTAGACCGATGACGGGATTACGTCCCCATCGGAATGTTCCTGATGAAGACCTCGCGATACGACCACGACGATGAAGTAGCACCACAAGTGTAGTGCCTCGCGGGATTATACACATACAGTATACCCGACGTCCCTCCGGGCTCCGAACCAGTAGAGCATCGGAAAGAAGATGGATTCGGATCCCGATTCCAGCAGCACGACGGCGTGCGTATGGTGGAGAAATCCCCAACCAAGTGTAGACTCCAAAAAAGGGGAGTCCACTCGAGGAAGGAGAAAGGAGGGAGAGAGATGAGAGAAACTTGTCTCAAATCAATTTGTATGAAGAAAAAAGGGCACCCTACCCCTCCTTATATAGGCCAAGGAGGGGTGCCACCCCCCCTCCACTTCCGGGGTGGGACTAATCCCAAGGGAGGGGGGTTTTGGCGCAGCCCTAGGGGGTGCCCCCCCTCATGGCGCCATGGCCCATGGGGGAGGACTCCCTCTCCCCCTAATGGGCCCTATGAGGCCCATATGCCTTTTCTTCCATTTTTAATTATATTTAAATACATTTTAATATTTAATTCAGATAATTAAATAATAAAATATATATTAAACATTATTAAATATATTTTGAACCTTTCAAAATACCCGAAACAACTTCCGGCCTTCATCGGAACAATTCCGGTGTTCTCTCCAATTTCTCCGGTGATCCCAAATCAATCCTTACTGCGTCGAGTACCCTTAAGTGTAACACCCTACGGTCCGGGAAACAGCAGACATGATCAAGACAATTCTCATTGATCAATGACTAATCAATTGGACCTAGTTACAATCCTTGATAGCCCCTGCGCTTCCATCGAATGAACTTCAATCGCTGTTGGATCCGTTAGCCGTGTGCCTGTTCCCTTTGTCCTATGGTACTTTGCTTGTCCGAGGTTTGATCATCGGTATCCAATATACCTAGTTCGTCCTCGTTCTCAACAAACAAGTTTACTCGTTCCCGTGATATTACAACTCCGTGACCTAGTCACACGTTTGCAAACTTTATGATGCAATATCACCGAGTGGGCCCAAAGTACCTATCCGTCACACGGATGGACAAATCCCGCTTTGATCTATTTGCATACTCATCAACCATCTATTTCGGAATACCCAAAGTGCACCGTTATAGCCAGCATATTTCAGGCAGGCGGTGGGATACAAATCAAAGTCTCCTCATAGATGACAATTACTTATGATCATTATGGTCAAAGGATCTAGTCACTACGTTATAGTTATCGCAATGTCGAACTATGTGACTTGATCACATCGCAACACTTCTGGTGGGTGTATGTCCATCATATCATTATCCAATGATACGACTCCATTGTCGACAGACGCCATTGTCTCATGATCAGAAAACCTTGATCATCAATCGCCCAATGGACTAGTATAATAGGGTTTACTAGGGACCTGGTTGTTTGTATACCACACCTGTATTAATGTTTCCGCTTAATACAGTTATAGCATAGTATCAAACGTACTATGAACTAATGGAATATGCTCGATAAAACATATTTTATTTGCCTCTAGGGCACATTCCCAACAGTTGTTTCTTCAGTTTGTTGTGCTCCTCAAGTAGCGCTTCGTACGCACTCTTGGCAGCAGTTTTCTCCTCCTGCAACTTCATGAAGGCCGACCCAAGCTTGCATGCCTCCTATGAAGACAAGAGGAATGCCAAATTCAAATAAAAACCTCCTATCAAAAGACTCTGAATAACTTCGCAAAGTTACCCGGAGCCTTGGGGGCTACACCCAGTGGGTGCACTAAGAAGTGCCCCCACTGGAAGTCCACTGAAATAAAAACCTCCTATCAAAAGACTCTGAATAACTTCGCAAAGTTACTCGAAGCGTTGGGGGCTACACCTAGTGGGTGCACTATGAAGTGCCCCCACTGGAAGTCCACTGAAATAAAAACCTCCTATCAAAAGACTCCAAATAACTTCGCAAAGTTACTCGGAGCCTTGGAGGCTACACCCAGTGGGTGCACTAAGAAGTGCCCCCACTGGAAGTCCACTGAAATAAAAACCTCCTATCAAAAGACTCCGAATAACTTCGCAAAGTTACTCGGAGCCTTGGGGGCTACACCCAGTGGGTGCACTAAGAAGTGCTCCCACTGGAAGTCCACTAAAATAAAAACCTCCTATCAAAAGACTCTGAATAACTTCGCAAAGTTACTCGGAGCCTTGGGGGCTACACCCAGCGGGTAGGAAAACTTACGTAAGTACTTACGTGCATGTTGGACTTCACCAACTCGGCCCCGGATGCTAACTCCCGCAGCCGCAGCTCAAACTGAGTCGCTCTAACCAAGGACTCCTTCAATCCACTAACAACAGCACTCTCCACTGGGGCTCCGACTGGAATGGCTACCGGGCTAGCAGGCTCACCCCCTCGAGCAGCCGCCGAGGCGACATGGGTCTCCTTAACAGCCTCCCCAGCTGGAGCATCAGGTGCGGCAGCTCGGGAACCAGACCCAGAGGATACCGTCCCCTCAGGAACTATCACCTCAGGAGGAGTGACCCCAGCAGCGGCGGGCTCGGCAGCAATCCGAGTTGGGTCAGCAGTAGAGTCAACATCCATGTCTACAGCAGAAACAACAAACAATTAAAAGCGAAAAGACGACAGCGGTAAAGGTCTCAGCAAAAATAGCGAAGAATGCTCACCAACAGCCTCGGTATCTTCTGGAATAGCGTCCATTCCAGGAAAGCCAGTCACCTCACAAGTGCTAACATCCTCCATAGCTTCGGCCTCGGGATCCTCGATTCCAGGCAACGTCTCAGAACCACTCGGACGGACACTACAGAATGAAACAACTAAGAATGAGCCTGGGAAACCAACAGAGCGTCAAAGCATATGAAAACTAACAGTCTTACTTGTGGACGGTATTCAAGCCACCCTAGGAGGAGCAACCTTGGCCGGACCAGACCCAGCCCCCTTGGCCTTTTCAACAGCAACACCCCCTGGGGGATTAGCCTCTTCTTCATGGGCGCAACCTTCCCAGAACTGAGGCTCAAGGGAGGAAGTTTCCCGCTGCCCTCTTCGCCACTCGGAGTATGAGCCCTCTTGCGGGTCCGAGTAAGCCCCTCCCGCGCCGACTCGCGGTCCTGGTTGTTCTTCGAGCGCTGCTCGGACGTTGCCTGAGCCCAAGCTACCTCGGACTCCAGTTCCTCCCCCGCCTCAACTCCGACCCCTGCACCGGCGGTACTGTCTTCATCCTCCTCGGCAGGATATTGCGGAGCCAGAGGGATAGAAGATCGGAACTGGGTAAAATCCTAGCAAAAATAAGGAAGTCCGAACTAGAGCCAACAAGTGAAACACACGCAAGACACACATGGCATAAATCGGCATACCAAGGTGGGAGGATTCTGGATGCTGAGGGGCCTCACTCGGCCAGTCGTCTGAAGCCCGTGAGTCACGCTGGTTATTATCTTCATCTGAAGTTCAAATTCGTCCATGGGCATCTCAGTATTGCTATAACGGGTGTTGTACTGCAATCCGGAATACGTCCACATCCCCCGAGCTCTGGCCTGGAGAGGCTGAATCTTCCGAACCACAAAGGTGGCTATCAGATCCATGGCGTCTAAGTCGTTCTTCTTCAGCCGGATGACTTCTCGCATCAAGGGGAGCACCTGCTCCTTATCAGCATTGGTAAGTCGGGGATTCCAACCCTGAGAGGAAGTTAGCCTAACGTCCGAGTAGGGCGGCAAAGTACGCACCCCCGGCCCCTCGGCCACCTTGCAGTAGAACCAACTGTTCTGCCAGTTCTTGACAGAATCAGGCAGGCTAGAAGGGAAGTACTGTACCCCTTGCTTCTTGGCCAAAAACAGGCCGCCGCAGAGATGATTGAACTCAACACCGCCACCCTCCCCAGACTTCTTCGCCTTCTGAGTCTTGATGGCGTATATACTACGGTAAAGATGCCAGTGGGGCTCTATGCCTAAGAATCCCTCACAAAGGGTGAAAAAACTAGAGAGGAGGGTAACAACGTTGGGGACAATGTGATGAAGTTGAGCACTCGTGAAAGACAAAAAGTCCAAGAAGAAGGGATGAGGAGGAAGCGAAAACCCACGACCCACATGCGACAGCAAGAGGACCCTCTCACCGTCCTGCGGAGCAGGCTCGTCTTCCCCGGTCGGGGGAAGGCGGCAACCGTCGCGGGGGACCAGACGGCGTCCTGGTACTCCAGTAGCATGTCCTCCGTCACCATCGACGGAATCCACTCCCCCGCAGACATGGTCTCGGCGGCGGCGGAAGGGTAGCGCGAGTGACGGCCTCCCAGGATGGAGCACGAGCGGCCGACGGAAGCGTCTCGGCGGCGAGAGCGAGCAGGCCAGGAGGAGGCGAAGCGAGAGGGAGAAGTGCGAACGGCTGTGCGGAGGGGGAATGAGCGGATCTACCCCCAAACCGAAAGGTAGGGGCGGTTTTATAGCTCGAAGCGGCAACCGCCACGCGTCGAATCCGCGCCCCACTAATGGGCCTGCCGGTTGCCCTCCCCATAAAACCGCTCCACTTCCCCATAATCCCTCCCACTTCCCCACGGGCAGTTAATTATTATCCTATAAGACCGCCGCGGGAATCGAGAAGACAAGCCCAAACAGTGCGCCCACTTGCCTGGGTAAGAAGATTCTCTGTCAGGGTGAGATCCTCCGTAAAAGACCGAATCTGATTTTGATCCGAAGCTCGGAACCACCCCAATTACTCGGAAGATACGAAGCATAGCGCACACCGACCAAACTCTCCGAGTACGCCATCACTCGGAAGAAATTACTAGGCTCCCGCATCATCTGAGTAAGCTGTCACTCGGAAGTACCACGAAAAGAACCACTCGAGGGTTCCCCGCGAAACGAAAAATCTCGCACCCAGTTACTCGGGCAAAAATCCGAGTAATTAGCTCGCTGGTGGCCCGTCTCTGACGTAGAATGCCAGGCCACCAGTAAGACCCGGCGTAGGGGGTAAAGGATCAATGTCCCACGTGGCATGGCCTAGGACTCTTCACGATGTCCTAGGGCATTGAACTTTACAAATTTGGTTCATATGGACTTTAAGGCCTTTTACTCCGAGACACGCCTTCCGGGGCCTCAGTCCACCTCTTCCGAGAGACGTTTGAGTGTCGCCAAATTTTTCCGCTAACCTGCCCAACTCATACTCGAGGGAAAAGTTCGAACATCAATAAATCCCTTCCGGGCCTCTTACTGAGTTTAATCTTCGCATACCTCAGAAAGACTAGCAAATTTCAACCACCTCAATTACGAGCACCCGAAAGCGCTTGGGGGATACTGTCGTGGTAATACTAAGGGCATACCCCTAAGCAAGGAAAACCAAGGGGTACCCTTAAGCCCTTGGTCCTCCGAATACTCCCAAACAAAATAAGACCAACAAAAAACATGGATCATCAACAATCTCCGAGTAACAAGTTACTCGGAGATCAGAAGTCGCTTCCGAGTACACGGCTACTCGGAAGTCCAGCAAGATCCGAGTAGGTCGTCACTCGGAAGCAATCGGCGAGTCCTCCCTTACTCGGAATACGGGAACGCAACAGACAGGAAGCATTCAATGTCGCGGGCGTTTCTTCTCCTTTATTAGTAGTAATGGGCACACCGTTTCTGTATTTAAGTATGCATTTAATCTTGTAATTAAGACCCATTTAAGCCGAGGTATTAAGAGGGAAGGGGCGCACTCTATATAAGCCCCCCTCCCCTCCGGCGTGGGCACGCGCAACATTCTCCACTTCTCAGTATTCTGAAGAAAGAACACCCCAGTAAGCCTGGGACAGGACTAAGGTTTTTATCTCTACGGAGGGGCCTAACCTGTATAATCCTCTTGCGTCAATCCTCTCTACGTACAGATTCATTTAGCTCCGTTCATACCCCTATATCTATTGTCAGGATTCTATCCACGACAGTGGATAGTAACTCCAAGAGGGAACGTTATGCTCGATTGTGGGTACATGCCCCCTGATGACACGTTGAGTGACAGAAACATGAGTCTAGGGGATGTGCTGTGGCCACAAGGGGGAAAAACGGTGCTTGTAACCGCGGTTGCAAGGATTTTTTACTTTACGCATAGTTCTTTTAATGCAGTTGTCTGTTGCTTTGGGTTTATACTTTGGGTGGGACTCGCAACTTAATACCAGCGAGATGTTCTGGATAGATATCTCAAGGTGGATGATTAGTAGTAGATGTAGATGGATTTCGGTCTACTTATTTTGGCATACTGCCCATGCTTTTGAGGCTCTTCCTTTCTTTTGTAGCATAGTTAGCATTGCGGTGCGTTTATAATCCTGTCAATTGCCCATCTGTAATTTTTTTACCTCGCATAGCAATTTTATCGTCTTTTGGGAGAGAGACATCACTAGTGAACATCACGGGACCCGGTCCATATTTTCATCATTATTTACAAGCTATTTCCTTTTCAGTATTTACTTTCAGTTGCTATCATTATCATTATCCCTTGTGTGATTGTTCCTTTGTAAACAACAAGACCGGAGAGATTGACAACCTCTCTAAACTTCGTTGGGAGCAAAGTTAATTGTGTAGTGTGCAGGTCCGCGTCAGGTGCGCCGCTGACACCTACTTATCATTGGTGGAGTCCTACGGGAGACAAACCCTATCCTCTACATAGGGGAAATTTGCTGCTATCCTACATCTCAACTTCCACTTGGGGTAACCAATGAAGGGCGAGAAGCCATTACCACTTCCACGCCATCAACATGCGTCGTGGTTTTCTTCGACAATATTTTGGTATTCAGTCGTAATCTGCCAGATCATCTAGACCATCTCGATCAAGTCCTTCATCTCTTACGCCATGATAATTGGCAATTCAAAAAGTCCAAGTGCTTGTTTGGGCAGCAATAGATCGCTTATCTGGGTCATATTATCAACAGTGAGGGTGTCTCTTTTGATCCTGCAAAGATTAGCAAATTAGCACAGTGGCCAACTCCAGAAAACAGCAAAGATGTGTGCAAATTCTTAGGACTCGCAGGCTACTACAGGAAATTCGTCAAACATTTTGGAATCATTGCCAGACCTTTGTTCAACCTTCTTAAAAAGCAAGTGCCATTCGTTTGGACAACAGAAAATGAGACAACATTTCATTTACTCGAACAGAGCTTGGTCGAGTCACCAGTACTGAAACTATAGGATTTCTTGAAGACTTTTGTCATCGACACCGATGCTTGTGACTCAGGTGTTGGGGCCGTGCTTCAGCAAGAAGGGAACCCAATAGCCTACATGAGCAAACAATTAGGACCTCGAAGCAGAGGCCTATCGACTTACGAGAAGGAATGTCTGGCAATATTAATGGAAATCGAGCAGTGGTGACCATACTTCCAACATCATGAATTTATGGTAAGGACAAATCAAAAGAGCCTAGTACATCTACAAGAACAAAGAGTCACCACTGTGTGGCAACATAAAGATTTCACTAAGATTCTTGGGTTTGTAATACAAAATCTACTACCGCAAAGGCTCTGAGAATCGAGAAGCAGATGCTCTCTCTCGCAGGGCACACCCAGAGGAGGCAAACCTACACACGGTTACTGAATGTCAGCCAACATGGTTGGATGATGTCAGAAACAGTTATAAAAGCAACTCACATGCAATGCAGTGGATAGACAAACTCTAGCACACACCTGACCCAAAAGGCAGATTCACATTACATGACAATGTGTTGTATTTAATAAAAATGATATGGCTGGGCGGCTCACCGACACTCCAACAGAAAGTCCTGACAGCATTTCATGCTAGCGCAAATGGGGGCATTATGGGTTCCCAGCAACTTATGCTCGCATTAGATGATTGTTTGCTTGGCCCAAGATGAAAGCACACACCAGGACCTTTGTTCAAACATGTCAAACATGCCAACACGCAAAGCCAGAACGAGTCAAGTACCCCCGGTCTTTTCAAACCGTTACCAACTCCTGCTGCAGCATGGAAAACAATCAGAATGGATTTCGTTGAGGGTTTGCCAGTGTCAGGCAACGCAAATTTCATCATGGTTGTCGTGGACAAGTTCACACGCTACACGCGTTTCATTCCCCTTCTGCGCCATTTTTTTGCAGCCAAGGTTGCAACAGCTTATGTCAACCTTGTCTTCAACCTTCATAGTTTTCCAAATACAATGATATCAGACCGTGATCCAATCTTCACAAGCCGGTTCTGGCATGAACTGTTCGAGCGGCTCGACAGTGACCTACGAATGAGCTCAGCCTACCACCCTCAGACCGTCGGCCAATCTGAACGAGTCAACCAATGCATGGAGGTTTACTTGCGCTGTTTCACACATGCTTGTCCAAAGAAGTGGAGCCAATTCCTGTCGCTAGTTGAATACTGGTATAACACCAGTTATCATTCTGCAATCAAGATGTCACCGTCTGTCGCTCTGTATGGACATAAACCTTGACATTGGGGCCATGATGTAACTTATACCTGCACCTCGCCAGCGCTAAAAAAATGGTTAGAAGAACGATACAACGGCTACTCCAGCATAATCTGCATCATGCACGACATCACATGAAGAATCAAGCTGATAAGAAAAGGACTCCACGTACATTCTAGTTGGGAGATGAGGTATTCATCGAGCTCCGGCCGTATTTTCAGCAGACAGTGCTTCGGAGATCCAATTACAAGCTCTCTTTCCGGTACTTTAGACCCTACTCCATCATTCGATGCACTAACCCAGTGGTCCATGAGGTTAACATACCACCAGAGGTGGGTGCGCACCCCGTTTTCCATGTCTCGCAACTTCGCAAGGTATTGAAGCCAGGTACGCCAGTGTCGCCTACAATTCCTACTATGACTAACACACCTCCCAGTCATCTGAAGATCATAGCCACGTGTTGGCGAAACACTCCAACTAGCTGCCGTGAGCAAGTACAGGTCGAGTGGCCAGTTGACAGCGATCGCGAAATCACTTGGGAGGACAAGATCGAGCTTCACCAACAGTTCCCGGAAGCTGCGGCTTGGGGACAAGCCAATTCTCAAGGGGCGGGGGATGTTAGCAGCCCCATTGCAGCATAGGAACCTAGAGAGGAATTGGGCCTCACTCACGACACGCTCGGCCCCATTGACTGCGCCAACCAAACAGGAAGCACGCTGGGCCGGAATGGACTATGTGACGAACACTACTACGCCTACCTGCCTCCTATAAAGCCAAAGTCACGACACAATAGAAGGCATCCCCGGGGGATCTAACGAATGCAAAGACAGGGATGCTACCTGGTGTAATAGGCTAGTATTCCCCTTTCACAAGTTCCCCTGTATCTGAACCCGAATTCGAACTTCGTGAGTAATATAGAAGAGAGAGATCTCCCCCTCAAGATGGCCACAACTCATGGGGGCAGCGACCCTTGGCTCTTCTTCCATAGAGATGGTGCTGCTATGGAGATTGATCTCCCCCTCAAGACGATTGCCTTGGGGGAGGAATTTTCGTGGTTCCCTTTGACCTAGGTTTCCTCTCTTTATAAAGACTCTCAGATTCCCGTCATCTAGATTAGATCTCCCCCACCTCGGCTGCCAGCGGCTCCACATCCGTCGTCCCCATCCCCTCCGTTGCCGCCGAGGGTTGGAGTCGGGCTAAGACTGTACGTTGGCCGGAGGTGGTGGAGGGATGTTGATACGGTGAGAATCTCTCACTCCTCGTTGGTTACCCCAAGTGGAAGGTGAGATGTAGCGTAGCAGCATATTTCCCCTATGTAGAGGATAGGGTTTTCTCCCGTAGGACTCGCAGAGATACAAGAAGGTGGTAAAGTGAACAATGGCGCCGTTCACAACCGAGGTTGCTAACTTCACCTGGACCTGCACACAAATACAGATAACTTTGCTCCCAAAGACTACAGAGGAGTTGTCAATTCCTCCGGCCTTGCTGTTTACAAAGGATAAAACGCACGGGATAATAATAGTGATAGCAACTGAAAAGTAAACTAAGGATGTAAACAGTGATACGAAGATGGACCTGGGTCCCGTGATTTTCACTAGTGATGTCTCTCTCCCAAAAGACGATAAAAGTGCTAGCGACGTAAACAAATCACAGTTGGGAAATTAACAGGATTATGAAGGCACCGCAATGCTAACTATGCTGCAAAGAAAGGAAGGGCTCAAAAGCAATGGGCAGTACGCCAAGGTAAGTAGACCGAAATCCATCTGCATCTACTAAGAATCATCCACCTTGAGATATCTATCCAGAACATCTCGCTGGTATTAAGTTGTGAATCCCACCCAAAGTGTAAATCCAAAGCAACAGACAACTGTATTAAAAGAACTTTGCGTAAAGTAAACAATCCTTGCATCCGCGGATACAAGCACCGTTGTTTTATACCTGGTGGCAATAGCACATCCCCAAGTCTCATGTTTCTGTCACTCAATCTAGACATCAAGGGGCTGAACCCGCAATCAAGCATAATGCTTCCTCTTGGAGTTGCAACAAAATACTTGGCCAAAGTAAAATACGGCAATGGAGAACATGCAAGAATTTACTCAAGAAAAAAATATAAAAGAGAAGAACCAAATATATTACTCATCACAATCTTAACATAGTCTCATAATCCATCAGATCCCAACAAACTCAGCATAGCAACGGCAGAAAATTACAAAGGTGCCTCGATCATGTGAGGAAGCTCACAAGGTCTCGAAAGTGGAGGCACAAAGAGGGGAGAGGAACATCACATAGCTATTGGTCATGGACCCATGGTCCAAGGGAAACTACTCACGGTACATACGGGAGGTGTCCATGGCTATGGATGGTCTCCCGAAGGGGGTAGCTTCTCCCGGTAGGGTGCCGGAGCAGCTTCTCCAAGCAGCCCCGATCTTGAAGCGGCGGCGGCGGTATAGAGGCGAGATCACGGAAAAGAGATCGATATTAGGGGTTTCCACCCCGAGGGATAAATATAGGCGGAGGGGGTGTCGAGGGGACCCACCAGGCAGCCAGGAGGTCTCCTGGCGCGGCCTAGGGTGGGGCCGCGCCAGGGACCCTCTTGGTCTCCTGGTGGTGGCCCCCCTCCGCTGCCTTGGTTATTCCGGAAGCTTCCGGGTCGCTGATTTTTTATCTGATTTTTCCGGATTTTTTGGAGCACTTTTAATGGCCGGAAAATATGAAATACAAAAACAACAGAAAACAGCAACTGGCAGCTGGGTGCACTGGGTTAAGAGATTAGTTCAAATATGCTCAAAAGTATATGAAAGTTCTAGCAAAACATGGCAAAGTCACACAAAACATGCATGGAGCAAGCAGAAATTATAGATACGTTTGGGACGTATCAACATCCCCAAGCTTAATTCCTGCTCGTCCTTGAGTAGGTAAATGATAACAAGCATAATTTCTGTGGTGACATGCCATACAACCATATAAGAACTTTGTAAGTAAAGCAATCAAAGCATGCAATTCAATTCAAGTTATAACAGGCAAGAGTCTATATTAGCATTGACACAAGCAACAAAAGAACAAAAGGTGCAAGAGCTCTCGCTGTCCGTGACTCGAATTCTCCAGATGGTGTTTGCGTGCAAGCAGGGGACTGGGAAAAGGAGAGAAAAAAGGTTGTTGAGAACAACTATCTACTAAAGTTTCACACTTGGTCTCCTTCGGATTCTTATCTTGACTCGTCCCCAGACCACGAGACAGGTACAAGTCAAACTGATCCACTCCCTTTCGATATTTTGAGCACTCATGCAATGGATGAGCGTGAGCAAGAAAGTTGACACCTAAAAGGCGAAACAGAAAGAAGGTGGAGGAGGAAGACAAAAAGGTGTGAAAGGGTCACATCAATGAGGACAATCATAGGCGAGAGAAGGCCATATGATAGATATGATGTGAGGAGTAGGGATTGCCATGCAACTGATGCACATGCGAGCTAAAAGCTCTCCAAGGGAACTAGTGGGGGTGCATCTAACTTGCTTGCTCAAGAAGCCCTAGAGCTCGTTTGAGGAGGCTCATCATTGGAATATACAAGCCAAGTTCTATAATGTGAAGGTCCCCACATAGCTATATGCATGATGATGATCTCTATGGAGTTCAAGGGATAGAGGAGGAAGTACTAGTGTGGATCTTTCAAAAGGAATAGTAGTGTGCCCCCTTCTCTCTTTTTATTTTTCTTTTTCTCTTTTTTTCTATTTTTTTGTATTTTTCTGGTGGCCTCAATGGCTCTTTCTATTTAACTCTCATTTGTCCTCTTTGGGATCTTTTGATTTTGTCCTCTTTGGGATCTTTTCCTCACTTTAGGGGAAACACTCTATATTTTACAAGAATATAGGAGATCTTTCACACTTTACAAAGGTACTCACATAAAGAAGATATAACTATCATGATGCAAAGGTATGACATGAGGATCAAGTCATGAGTCGATGCTGCATGGCAATGTATCTCGGAAAGGCTATGGAAATGCCTTGTAGGTAGGTATGGTGGTTGTTTTGAGGAAAGATATAAGGAGGTTTATGATGACAGATATTATCGTGCCAAGAGTTTGGATGCACCGGCGAAGTATGCGCCAACTCTCAAGGTAAGAAAGGGCAATGCACGGTACCGAAGAGGCTAGAAAAAGTATAGGTGGGCGGAAGTGTCAACTTTCGAATACTCACATTAGTCCGAAGAACTCATGCACTTATTATCGATAACTCTCAATCTAATTAGGAGGTTCACAAAGAGACAAGTACCCCGAGGAGGAGTGTATGGGGGTTTGGTTATCCTTGCGCATCCTCGACTCATGGTACGTGAGTGTACTCTAATATTCGAACCCTCCAGAGGTTAGTGATCCATCTAGTATCTAGAGTTCTCAACAGGGGTTTTTGGTTTTCGAAAAACACACGGATTGCCCAAAATACGACATCTATCACTAATAGGCTCGAGCTCTTGACACCAAAAGTTCAAACATTACTCTAGTGAACACCTCAAAACTATTGCAAGTTACTACTACAAAGAGAAAAGCAACTTCAACTACCTACTTCTAGTCAAGACACAAAACTCAGTGCAACAGGAAAACTCTCTAACAAGATAAAACATGCAACCTATAGAAAGTTCAACCTAAAACAAAAGAAAAGCTCTAGAAAAACTAAAGCACTACAACTAAACAAAGAAGCAGCTAAGAAAAGAAAAATAACAACTCACAGCTAAAAGAAAAAGCATGCAAATCCTATGAGGAGTTCTAATTCAAGCGGAGCGTGTAATTATCCCACACAAAAAGTAAGCCGGGATCTAACTTGTTACTACAGCAAACAAAGCAAAAACAAACCTAGAAAACTAAAGAGCGAGACGCTCCAAGCATAGCACATAACGTATGAAGCAATAAAAATATAGTGCAACGAGAGACAAACTGATAATTGTTGATGAACAAGGGGATGCACGGGGGAATCCCCAAGCTTAGACGCTTGAGTCTCCTTGAATATTTATTGGGGGTGCACATGGGCATCCCCAAGCTTGAGCGCTTGACACTGCAGGATCTTCTTTCATCATCTTCCATCGCACACTTGAAAACTCCCTTCATACATAACTCATTGTAGACTGATTAGAGAGGTTAGTACCCTATGAAAATATATTTTTCTCTACTAGAAATAAAGATAATCTTGAAGAGGTAATGTTTCTCAAGATTGCCAAAAAGTTTTTTCAAAGAAAAAGCAAGCTTAAGGTTTGCAAAAGTAAGGAGAGACAAAACGTGACAGAATCTGTGAAAAACAGAACAGAAGATAGAAACGAATTTTTTAGGGGTACTTCTGCAACTCAAATAGAAAAACTCAGAACAGATGCAAGTTTCGTAATTGTATAGAGCACGCTGTGTAAAACATTTAGCTCCAAAAGATGAACTGGGATTTTTCCATGATTTTTCTAGTCACGAGGACAGAATCTGTTTTCTGGACAACATGTCACAACTTTCACTTCCCTTGTCGTATGAGGCTATAAAAGGCACAAAGCTTGAAAACTAAAGATACAATGATGTTGCTACAGTAGTAACAATCATCAAGACCACTAAGAACAGAAGAAAAGCAAAAAGAAAAAACCTAAATTCGTTGCGGGCTGCCTCCCGAAAGCGCTTCTTTAGAGCCATTAGCTAGGCTTAAAGCAGAAGATCAAGTTGTATCCATTGAACCATCATCACGATCATCAAAAAGCTCTTCAATAGTACAACTAGTATTAATAGGTCTCTCAAATAAAGGATGAATGAAAATGCTTCTTGGAATAAAACCAAAAGGAGGGAAATCAATTGGAGTTTCATTAAAGTTAAAGATAGGTGTCTCCTCCAAAGTTTTCACCGTTTCAACTCTCTTGGCAATGGGTGTGTTTGCTTTAGCTCGAGGAACCTTGGGGACGTAAACGAACTAAGGTTCCTTCTTTTCCGGAGTTTCATCCTTTTTTGTTTTGATTGAGGAAAAGGTAGTTCCTAGAGTTTCAATAACTTCCTCAATCTTTTCTATCCTAGAAGACTTCTCATCAAGGGATTTGATAGTCTCCAAAGTTTGGATAATTTTCTGCATGGAGTTATCTAACCTATTCAAATTCCCTTGAACCTTACGATCCAACCCATTCACCCTATCGATACTTGGCATCTCTAGCTCTATTTTTTCAAGTTTTCTCATAATGTGAGCTAAAGTAATGTCCTCCTTAACTAATAACTGGGAGACTTCCAACAATATTTTCAATAACATTAAGGGCTTCCCAAACTGGGGCCTCTATGAAGTTCCCATTGATAGCAGTGTCTAAAAGAAACCTATTCCGAGAAGTGATCCCAACATAAAAATTTCTAAGCAAGATAGTAGTGGATTGCTTCTTGGTGGCTCTTTTTTGAGAATCATTAATTCTATACCAAGCATCTTTCAAACTTTCACCACCTCTTTGAGTAAAGGTAAGTACTTCTGCCTCAACAAAGGAAAAAGGACCAGCCATAGTGGTAACTACTGACAAGGTAACATGTATTTTTGGTATTTTTGATAAGGGACACAAAAGTTAAAACTGAAAGATAAACTAACAAGACTAAAAAGCAAAGATAAAAGATAGTGTGCAACTCCCCTATCTTGTAGACTGGAGTCCCCGGCAACGGCGCCAGAAATTGGCTTGATACGGTGAGAATCTCTCACTCCTCGTTGGTTACCCCAAGTGGAAGGTGAGATGTAGCGTAGCAGCAAATTTCCCCTATGCAGAGGATAGGGTTTGTCTCCCGTAGGACTCGCAGAGATACAAGAAGGTGGTAAAGTGAACAATGGCGCCATTCACAACCGAGGTTGCTAACTTCACCTGGACCTGCACACAGATACAGATTACTTTGCTCCCAAAGACTACAGAGGAGTTTTCAATTCCTCCGGCCTTGCTGTTTACAAAGGATAAAACGCACGGGATAATAATAGTGATAGCAACTAACAAGTAAACTAAGGATGTAAACAGTGATATGAAGATGGACCTGGGTCCCGTGATTTTCACTAGTGATGTCTCTCTCCCAAGAGACGATAAAAGTGCTAGCGAGGTAAAGAAATCACAGTTGGGCAATTGACAGGATTATGAAGGCACCGCAATGCTAACTATGCTGCAAAGAAAGGAAGGGCTCAAAAGCAATGGGCAGTACGCCAAGGTAAGTAGACCGAAATCCATCTGCATCTACTACGAATCATCCACCTTGAGATATCTATCCAGAACATCTCGCTGGTATTAAGTTGTGAATCCCACCCAAAGTGTAAATCCAAAGCAACATACAACTGTATTAAAAGAACTTTGCGTAAAGTAAACAAGCCTTGCATCCGCGGATACATGCACTGTTGTTTTATACCTGGTGGCAACAGCACATCCCCTAGTCTCATGTTTCTGTCACTCAAGCTAGACATCAAGGGGCTGAACCCACAATCAAGCATGACGCTCCCTCTTGGAGTTGCAACAAAATACTTAGCCAAAGTAAAATACGGCAACGGAGAACATGCAAGAATTTACTCAAGAACAAAATATAAAAGACAAGAACCAAATATATTACTCATCACAATCTGAACATAGTCTCATAATCCATCAGATCCCAACAAACTCAGCATAGCAATGGCAGAAAATTACAAAGGTGCCTCGATCATGTGAGGCAGCTCACGAGGTCTCGAAAGTGGGGGCACAAAGAGGGGAGAGGAACATCACATAGCCACTGGTCATGGGCCCATGGTCCAAGGGAAACTACTCACGGTACATACGGGAGGTGTCCATGGCTATGGATGGTCTCCCGGAGGGGGTAGCTTCTCCCGGCAGGGTGCCGGAGCAGCTTCTCTAGGCAGCCCCGATCTTGAAGCGGCGGCGGCGGCGGTACAGAGGTGAGATCACGAAAAAGAGATCGATATTAGGGGTTTCCACCCTGAGGGCTAAATATAGGCGGAGGGGCGTGTCGAGGGGACCCACCAGGCAGCCAGGAGGTCTCTTGGCGCGGCCTACGGTGGGGCCGCGCCAGGGACCCTTCTGGTCTCCTGGTGGTTGCGCCCCTCCACTGCATTGGTTATTCCGGAAGCTTCCGGGTCGCTGATTTTTTATCTGATTTTTCCGGATTTTTTGGAGCACTTTTAATGGCCGGAAAACCTGAAATACAAAAACAGCAGAAAACGGCAACTGACAGCTGGGTGCACTAGGTTAATAGATTAGTCCAAATATGCTCAAAAGTGTATGAAAGTTCAAGCAAAACATGGCAAAGTCACACAAAACATGCATGGAGCAAGCAGAAATTATAGATACGTTTGAGACGCATCAGATGTTCCTCCTCTCCAGGATCGAATGACGACGAGGGCGCCGGACCCGTGGAGTGTGGCTGCCTCGACCCACGGCGAATCCCCGCGGCGGGCGGCGACGTTTGCGTCGCGGGTGAAGTTCGGTTGGGTGCGGTGTGGTGATCGGTTGGGCAAGACTTGAGGATGGTGGTGGGGCTTGACGTGGCCTATGGCGGTGGCGTCGGCGGCGGTCAGCCTGGATCTTGGCCTGGCGATGGCAACGACCACGTCTGGCCCAGATTCAACTATGGTGGTGGTGTCGTCCCCTCCGTCGGGGAGGATGGCGAGGTGGATGGTCCTGGTGGCGGCACTGGTGGCGGCGGATCTTTGGAGCCCGTTCCCGGGGTCGTCGCAGGACGCGCGTGGCGTATGGAGCTTCCTCCGGCGTTGACGGTGCTGTATGCAGGATCATGGCGGCTGTTACCGTTGTATGGGCAATGATAGCGGTTGGCGCGACGGTGGGTGCTCCCTGTAGTGCCCGAAACCGGGGCAGCGGCCCCTCTTCATAAATGGTGGTGGACTCTGGGGTCGTGAGGGCGACTTGGAGTCTGGATCTTGATATGGTGACGACGTGAGGCTGGCGGCGGTATGGGATGTCTCCATCAACAGAACGGGTTCAATGTGACTCGGCAGGTGACACACAATCCTCTTTCATAGTTGTCGGGCAATGCATGTCGTCGGCAGGTGAAGCCACCGGTGGATGTTCTACCGGCGGATGTTACGCACGACGTCTTATGTGGAGACGTCAAGTCATGCCTGCCTCCGGCAAGTGATGCACGATTGCTCTGGCGGAGGTGGCATGTTTAGCCTGTTGTTGTTGGATCGAAGGTGGTGCGACAGTAGCGGAAGGCAGACGGTATGGGACGTCTTTGTCTTCTGTTGTCTTCTCCAGAGGTATCCGACTATCGTGGCGTTAGTAGACAGATAAGGGCGGACGGTACATGCGTCTTCAATGACGAGTTTATGCAATTTAGTGGAAACACAAGATCTTTGATCGGGCTATATCGACGCACGCATGCGTCGTGTCCTTGCTGAAGGTGGTGGATTAAAGCTTAACTTTGGGGATGAGAATCCGGAGTTCAATCTTGTGGTTGACTCGCCATCATCGGCGCACGACTGGCGATTGCTTCTTGAAGGTGTAGCTTAGGAATTATGTATTTTTCTTTTTTGATGTGTTTTATATTATAGGGTTAGTGGCTATCTAGAGAAGCTACTGTCGAAAGGTATACGACCTCTGGGTTTATCTTTCGCTTTATTTTCGGGTCGAATTTGTTCGACTGCTAAATTCTGCAATATTAATAATATATGGCTGCATGCAAATGCAGAGGCCCGGGGTTATCCTCCTTTTAAAGAAAAAGAGAGAGATCTAGCGAGACCCTAATATATTATATGGTGTAGACATTATTATTTTATCTGGTGTTGCGTGAACCTAAGATTAATAATTTGTGTGAGCAGTTATCTTGGTTTAGAGTGGCTCGAGAGAAACGAGCCATCAGGTAGCCACCTGGTGGTTGACAGTGATCTGTGAAAAGTAATCGTCTTTACAAAGTATGCATACACACACCGAGTATTGGGCTTGCGGATAGCAGTACGTGAAGATGAAAGGAAATGACCAGATATGATCAATAATCAAGTATCAAGTTAATGCAAATCTACAGTAGCATCGAGTGCAGGCAATTCTACAAGCTCACTGACACTTGCACAAATACTACAACACCACGTTGTCAGACAGAAGTAATTAGTTGCTCTGGTACTACACAAAGGATAGACTCCAACGAAGAGAATTTAATGTTTTAACACAGTGAGCACTGGTCCATGCGAAACTGTTTCCAGTTAGCACAGTGTAGGCGATTGCTGCCTTGTTAGAGCATCTTCGGCCGTTTCCTCCCCAAGGCGATTTTCGGCGCTACTTTAGCGCCGCTTGGGGGTCATTCGGCGGCGATAGCGGCTTGGGGGGGCCGGCTACCCAGCCGCGGCCCCCAAATATCCCTTAAGTTCGGCCAAATTTCGACCAATTTTAAGTAAATTTTATTAAAGTTCGGGCATATTTTACATAAACAACGAAAAATAAAATAAAAACTAGTCTAGGGCTGGAACAAGAAGGCGTAGAGGGCGTCCATGGATGTTTCCTGGGCGCCTCCTCCGGCAGTACCGTCGGTGGCGCATCTGATCGACGAGGTAGTCATTCCTCGCCCACGCCAGCTGGGCGTCGAGCTCCTCGTCGTCGTCGTCGGCGGCGGCCGTCGGTGGAGGCGGAGGCGGAGGCGGGGCGACTTCCTTGCCCTTCTTCCCGAGAATGGAGCCGAGGAAGCCACAACGCTTTGGCTGCGGCGACGGGGTGCCGATGGCGACGCCGCGGCTGAGGCGACCGGAAGGCGCCGGGGTGGGCTCCTTCTTCACCTCCAGCTTCACCGGGGTGAAGAACTGCGACGACGAGAATGCTGGCCCCGATGAATGGGAGACGGTGGAGCGCGAAGGCCGGCCGCCGGAGGAGGAAGAAGAGCCGCCGTCGTCGCGCGGCAGCGTCGCCCACATCGGCGTGGCGGGGCTGTAGGAGCGGCGGGAAGCCCCGTAGCCCAGCGGTGGGTAATCGAGACGCGGCGTGTTGCCGTTCTCGATGTACCGCATCACGTACTCCAGCGTGCGGCCCTGCACGCTCCACCACCGGAGTCGCCCGTCGCGGCTGTTGCGACCAACCACCGGCGTCAGGCCGTTGGTGGAGGCGACGGCCTGGGCTCGCCGGGCGGCGAAGTATGCCTCCCAGGCCGGCGTGTTGTTCGGCGCGTTGTCGGGGTCGGCGCGCTCTGCCGCCGTCATCGTAGCGCGAACGGCGTCCACCTCCCGGCGAAACGCGCTGGTGCCCACCAGAGGCACTGGAGGCACCGGCACCCCGCCGGCGGACAGAACCCACCCGTGAGGTGGCCTGGTGTCCGGCGGGCATGGGTAGCCGGCCTGCGCGAGGAGAAGCGCCTCCATCTGCGACAAGTTGCGGCTCCTGAAGCCGTTGCGGGCGAGGTTGTCGTCGGCCATGGCGATCGAGGAGAGCTCGAGAAGAGAAGGCGAGAAATAGAGGAGAGCTCGAGATGAGAATGCGCGGCTAGAACGCCCCGGCGAGCCCCTTTTTATAGCGGGGAAGAACGCGAACAGACGGCGGGACACGCGGCGGCGCGGTCGACGGACCGTTGGGTATCTCAACGCGCCGCATTGATGCTCTCTGCGCCGATTGGACTCGTCGCCGGCGCCGCATTGATTCACTGCGGCGGCGGCAGGTGCGGGGAAGCCGAGGCGAGAGGATGACGATGACGCGGGTTCACACGTCGACAGGTGGGTCGCGGCGCGAGGCGCGCGCGAAATCTCGCGCGCTTTCCTTCCGTTCGCGCGCTTTCCTTTCATCCGGCGACCCCAAGCGACCCCAGCGCGACGGGTTTGGCTTGGGATCGCCGGACTCAATTTCGGTCCAATCCGAAGCTATTTGGGCTCTTGGAGGCGCGGCTGGGCGATTTTCCTCCACCCGGCGCTATTTTCGTCGTCTTGGAGCCTCTTGGGGGCGCGGCTGGAGATGCTCTTACTTGCTACGGCTACTGCTCTGCTCCTAGCCCTTCTCTACCTTGCTTGTTACCTGCTACGGCTGATGCTGCCATTGCCCTACTCGTTCTCGCTCTTCCACAGATCCCACATTGTCCGGCACATGATCCGAAAGTTCTTGGCAATTCTCCTTACAACTTCTGATGTAGTCTCTGAAATGGTAACCTCCCTCTCACCTGCCTTCTCCGAGTAGAAGTCCCTATTGTGTGTGGTCACACCAATCTCCGATCTGGGCCTGGTTGTGCTCCCCAAGCTTAACGCCTTCTTTGGCGAATGATTCCTTCACCCGTTTGCACACTTCAGGAAACCGTGGGCCTTCAAAGAACATGAGAATGACAATGGTGAGGGCTAGGTTCACGTCACGGTCATTTCTTCTACCTTCTCCTAATTTAGTCGAAATTTAGAAGACCCACTAAAGTTTATGAATTCCCATTTTCACATGTGCAATGTTTCCTCCGGGTAACAAGTCGGTGTACATCCCAGATTCCCAGTAGTGCCCAATGACCCAGACCTCTTCATTATCTTTGAATCCCTATGGCCATATATCTCATATCTCTCACCGGCGTTGGTAACTAATTCTCTGAACCAGGCCATGTACTTAGTCCCTACTAGATGCAGATTTACGCCGCCCTTTGTAAGCTCGATGACGTACATCCCACCCGGTGTGTCATTGATACCAGGTGTCACAGGAATACGCACTTGTTTTCCATCAACAATAAAGGTGTAGCTCACATCTGTGTCTTCATCCATCATGGAAATGATCTTGTTCACATGCTCGTCGTACTTGGCAACAATGTTTTTCTCGTCCCCTATATGAACTGAGAATATAGGATCAGGAAGTACCTGCATTGGAAATAAACCAAGAAATTTAAAAATGAGAGACAAATAAAACTTGTGTATCTCAATCAGTTTATATCCGAGTATGCATATGTAATAGATGCTTAGGTACGCTCATATATCATGTACTGGTTTTTTATTTACCATCCTCGTTGGTTCAGTACCATGTTGTCTGTTCTAATGTGTGCAAGTATCTGCCTAAAATACATACTACCTTTTCCGCTCAGATCTTTTGCAAACAAACTGAAAAATGTCCTTTTGTGTCATTCTGGATCTTTTTTTATGAAGATTTTTCATTCTTGATCTAACCGCTTACATTTTGAATTTGATGTATCTGCTTTGCTTTTCTAACTGATTGCTCTCAATTGGCCGATTGCTCGCAATTTGCCGATTGCTCTTGCTTAGTTCGGATGCTTCTCAACCGACCGATTGCAAACCATGCTCGGCCGATTGCTCTTGTCACTTTTGCCGATTGCTTCTTCCGCTCAGCCGATCTGGCCAACAGTTACTTTGACCAGAATGTTGATCGAAACGTGCCGCTTCAAATTCGCCGCGGAATACGGGGCGATGTGTCATGATGGATGTGACATAACGGCCGCCTCGGGCCATGTGCGCAAGTCCTTTCCCATCCGCGGGATCTTCTGTGCTTCAATTTTGTGTTGCTCTAACGATACACGAGGCAACACCGGCCACAGAGTTGTTGCGCCGGATCCCACCACCACCCCTTGGCCCAATAAATAGCCACGGGGGTGGGGATGCGGTTCGCCCCCGCCCACTTCATCTCTTCATCCTCGGCTCGTTCCTTCTCTACTTCCACCACCACCGCGACTCGCACCTCGCCGCCGCCGTTGCTGCCGCTGAGATTTGGATCTGCCCCACCAAGCTCCGCATCCGCCTCTTGCTTCTCACCGCTGCCACCGCCGCCGCTCGTCCTTGCCGTCATTGGTGGACGCGGCTCTCGAGCGCCGCCACCACCTCCGTCGCCGTCGCCGCCGCCTTTCGCCACAGATTCCGGCGACTCCATGGGGGACCAAGATCTCCATGTATCCACCACGTGCGGCGCCTGGAAAGGATCCAACGTGCGCGAGATGGATATCCTTCTCCTCTGTCGCGCGCGCAAGATCCTGGCGAACATCGAGTTCCCCGTCCCCAGGACTGAGCTGGTGCCGGTGCCTTCCGCCGGTGAGCGCGCTGTTTTCCTTCCGCATTTTGAGCGCGGTTTTGGGCTTCCCGTGAGCAAAAATTTCTGGGATTTTTTGGATTTCTTCCGCTTGCAACCACACCACCTTGGCGCAAACGCCATGATGCTGCTCTCCGCCTTCGTTACTTTGTGTGAGGGCGACCTCGGCGTGCGGCCGAGCATTGGGTTGTGGAGGCGGTTCTTCCACTTGCGTTCCTTCAGAGTCGGCACTTGAGTATACGCCCCAGATCCAGAGGGTGGGCCTGACAAGGAAGTGAATGTGAAGGCCGAATGCGGCGCCGCCATTATTTACATCAACCGATCTATTGGTTATCGCAATCCTCAGCCGCCGCAATCGATCAAGGACTGGCAAATGGGTTTCTTTTATGTTCGGACGCCGGAGGGCCAAGACGACTGCTTGAATCTGCCGGAATTCTCTCTGCCGCCGCCGACCAAACACCATTGGACTGAGAAGCCCGGGCACGGCGACACCGATCTGGATGCCCAAGTGGCTCGGGTCGCCGAGCTGATGGAGGAAGGATTGCGCCATGTCGATCTTGTTGCAGCCTGGATCTGCTGCCGAGTGCTCCCTCTGCAACGTCGGTGCCACAGGATCTGCGACATGAGCAATCGGCGAGATCCGACTCGGATCTCCACCTTCCGCATAAACGAAGAAGAGCTTGTTCGGAGAGTGAGCATGCAGACTGATGCCGACCTTATCCTTGATCCCTTAAAATTTGGGATGAAAACCTACAACCGGGGCCGTCCTCCTCCCGTGGTATTATTCTGTTATCCGATCTCATGCTCATTCATGTTTGCTTTTTTCTGCTGACTCTGGCCAACTGCTTTCGCATCAATTTATCGGCTCAAGAGATATTTAAGATGGGAAAGCTCTCTCTGCCTTCCATCCCGACCGCGAGGCCGAGGATGTCGAGGACTTGGAACTTGTGGTGGAATCGGAGCCTGAGACTGAGGCTCGCACCGCCAGCTTGGGACTTGGCTTCAACCGGCCAGGTACGTCCGATTCCTCCAGCAAACGCTTCATGGACGACTGGGGTGATAGCGATGCTGACGACGCTCCTGGTGATCATGATGCAGAGTCCCACCCGACTGCCCAAACGGTGGCTCGAGGGAAACCTCCACAGGTGGACCCCGCTCCTGGTACCTCCAAGATCCCCAGGAAGAAGGGCTCCCATGGTCCGAGGGGCCAGGCTCCACCTCCGACTGCCTCTAGGCCATCTGTCCCTATGTTGAATGAGGCGCCCTTGAACATCGCCCCTCTGCGCTTATCCATGGCAAACTTTGCTGCCAATCTGCCCCGAGCTGATGGGTACTTCTTCCTATTCCTTCTTGCTTTATTTGTATTGTTTGATTGCTTAGTTGATTTGTTTTTTGGACTGCAGGGATGTTCGTACTGTTACTGCTGTGGTGCCTAGAGCTCCTCCGACTGCTCGCCCTGTTGCTTCTGCAACCTCCTCCGAGCCCGTGGCTTCTCGCAAAAGGGTTGCTGCCGCCGAGACCAGCAAGACCGAGCACACGAAGAAGCAGAAAGCTGTTGCTGCAACTGCGAAGAAATTGAAGAAAATTGCTCCCCCTCCGAGCTCTGCATCCGCTACAGGTCCAACTGCTGGCTCGCAATCGGCTGCTCCTGCCGCGCCCGCCACTGCCTCTACTTCGATTCTGATTGATCAGTCTGGGATCGTGCACTCCAACCTGTCGATCGTGGATTTGACTGGTGCAGGTGCTGATTCGCCCGGGACTTCTCCAGTCCGGGAAACTATTGCCGAAGATATACCTCATGCAGCCAGATCGGAGGGCGCTGCTGCTGCCCCCGCTAACCTGACTGCCGCTCCACCTGAAGGCCCACAGATCACCTACCCGATTGACTCCCACAGCACTGCTCAGGTTAGTACTGATGTTCCCCAGTCTTCTACTGCTGTCATGCCCAAGCCGCCTACCACGATCCGCAAACTCTCGCGGGCCAATCAGTTTCGGTTAGCGTATACTGGGAAAGTTGATGTCGCGCCAGCTCCGCCTACCTCCGACTCTGAGACTCCTTCGCCAGTTGGGTCCCAGGACCAAGTTCCTGCCCACATTCAACGCCGGTTGGGTGGCCTTGCCACCCAAATCAAAGATTTTGCTACGGGAGCTCTGTCCCAGGTCCTTGCCACTGAGTATTCTACTGTGGTAAGTTTGTACTTCTATGGGGGCGCGCCAGCGCACCCACTGGGTGTAGTCCCCGAGATTCGAGCCGATTTCATGCAATGGGCTCGGATCTAAACTCTGTATTCGCTCCCTTTGTTCCTGACCGCACCATTTTTCAGGCCGTCTGCGAAAGGCGTCAACATGTTTTTGACGAGCTGCTGGCCGCTTATTCAGCAGGCCAGAAAACTCTTGCTGCCTTGAAGAAGAAGTCTGATGCCCAGGCTGCCAAGATCGAGGAATTGATAGGTGAACTTTTGCTTGTTACTTTCTTACTTCTGATTGCTATTGTTTTCTGACATTGTTGTGTTTTGTCCTTAGCTGTTGCTGCTCATCTTCCCGAGCTGGAAGCGTCCCAGAAGAGAACGGCCGAGCTGGAAACTCAGCTCGGTGATAAAAATGCCCATCTCGGTAACGCTGAAAAGGAGCGCGACCGACTGACTGCTGTTGAGGCCGAGCTGCAAGCCAAGGCCCAGAAATTGACATGTGACCTCGCCACTCTAAAGGTTGCTCATGCCAGCGACCTGTAAAGGTTGCTGGATGCTCGGATCGAGACAGAAGGCCAACTGCGGAAGGAGAGAGATACTGCAGTGAAACACGCCGAGGAGGAGGCCGCACACCACCAGAAGGAAATCCGAGCTGCCCAAGGCCAGGCAGATCTGGCACTGGCTTGTCTGCACAGAGTTGACATCGCCCTTGCTGGTACCTTCTCTCTTTGCTGATTTCTCATTCTCCGATCTGATTTTCTTATGCTCTGATCTTACTTACTCTCTGATTGCTTGTTGTCAGATGCCTGGCCCAACTCCACAGCTGCTGCCATTGAAGTTGTAGCAGAGCTCAAGCGAGCCAAAGGTGCGGAAATTGCTGACGCTGCCGCAGATTGGGGCCCAGAAGACTTTGTTGCAGCTCTGGATGCCCGATTGCCTCTACTTAAGGGTTCTCTCTACGCCTTTAAGAATATGGTCCAGAAGTTGAATGACATGCTCTGGAAGACGCGGGTGAAGCCGATTGCTGGTGAGACGACTGCGAACGTAGCTTGGAACCTCAAGGCTGCGCCTCGGCAAGTTGGAGTGATGCTCGATTCTTCCATCCGATCTGGCATACAGGATTCTCTCTCCATTGTTATGAGCTGGTACCCTGACGTGGATCTGAATTTGTTGCATGCTCTGCGTGCTGGGATGGAGGCCAGTGTTGGTGCAGTTTGGCCACAAATCTGCAAAGTTGCTGAAGAGCTTGTGAACTCCATCAATCCGTTGGAGCACACTCCTTATCTTGATGATGATGGTTCGCCGATTCCTGTAATCTCGCTAAGTGGGCTTCTCTACACCACTAGTGAAGATGGGACTCAAACTCGGCTTGCTCGTCGGCGGAGTACTGCATCCACCTCCTCGCTATATGCTCGCACTTCTGAGGATGAGGATTCGTCCGATGAGCAATCGAAGAGTGCAGCTCAAGAGCCTCCGATCACTCCTCATCCCGAAACCACTGCCACCTCAGCTCCAGGAGATGCCATCGGCACGACCCCGACTGCTTCAGCTACCCCTAGACCAGAGGCAACTGCACCTTCTTCCAGCGCTCTGACTGCTCCATATGCGCCGACTTCCTTAGTCGGTCCTGCTTTATCACCTGCTTTACTTTTGAACACTTGTTAAACTCAAGTGCACCCATTGAGGACTACTTTCATGTAATAATCAACATTCGGCCAATCGTCCAGGTTTGCTTATGAACACAGTTCTTGCTCTTTTATGAATGCTCTCTTGCCTTTGCGTTTTCAAGTTGATTGCCTTTTTCTTTGCATGTGTTCTTGCTTAGTCAATATTTCTGCCAGCCATACAGCCGACCTGCGGTCTGCAAATGGATCAGAGAATAGACCTCTAGATGTAAAGGTAAGGGTTTGCGAACGGGACGATTGCAACTTGCCAACTGTTGGCCAGCCGGTCTGGTCGCAGTCGGTTGCGTCTGTTGTCGGCTAGTCCCGAACTAAGTATACTCTAGAATACAAATTTTCCAACTGATGGTTCTGATCGGCCATGCTCACCCGACATTACAGCCGACATGCGGTCTGCATTCGGTTCGAACTGGCATATACAAATCCACCACTCATCTTGTTATTTTCTCAAGTATACCCGTTTCGGGGCAACCGACCAGTCCACGGGTCCGCTTTTGCCGACCTTGGGACTGGGAATGAATGCACATGTTTTATCTTTTAACTCCCACCGAATGCAGTCTCATGGACGCACGGCGATTCTCATTGATAATATTGCAAGGTAAAACATACAACAATACCGCTCAACTGTAAAGCATGAACAATTGCTCGGCGTTCCTGTGACGCTCCGTTTCTTGTCCTGAAGTGTCCACATATCGAGTAGGCTTTCTGTAGTCGATGAGGTAATATGCATTTCTTGAGTGCCCGACTGACAATGAATGGACCTTCCCAAGGAGAGATTGACTTGTGCTGGCCTGCCGACTTTTGGATTCGGCGGAGCACCAAGTCACCCTCACGAAAAGCTAGGGTACGGATCTTCTTGTTGTGGTAGTGGCGCAGCTTCTGCTGGTATATTGTTGACCTGGACAGAGCCAGGAGACATGCTTCTTCTCTTAGATCGACGTCGTCCTCTCAAGCTTCCTTGGCCTTTGCCTCCGTGTACATGGCGTGACGAGGTGAGTCGAACTCAATATCAGAGGGAATGATTGCCTCCACGCCATATACGAGGAAGAAGGGAGTGAATCCAGTTGACCGGTTTGGTGTGGTGCGCAAACTCCAAAGCACGGTTGACAGCTCGTCAAACCATGCTTCGGGTGCTCTCTCAAGTGGCTCGAGCAATCTTGGCTTGATCCCAAATAGAATGAGACCATTTGCTCTCTCTGCTTGACCATTCAATTGCGGGTGAGCTACGGATGTCACATCCAACTGAATGCCCTGCTGAGACGCATACCGAGCTAATGTCCCCTTTGCGAAGTTTGTGCCATTGTCAGTGATGATGTTGTGTGGCAGTCCGTATCTGGTTGCAATATCTGCTCCTCCTTCTGACAGACGCTTTACCCAGATGCATTGCCGAGTGATGTGTGATGCGGGCTTGCCGACTCTACTGTGCATCTTGCATGGCTGGTTCATCATGTACTCAAAGGTGTATGGGGGGCGAATTGGGCCTTGTGGTCTTTCTGCAGGTTTCTGCCTCCGACTGCCTCCCGCAGCCCCTGGTGCATCCTGCTGCTGGACTACAGCTACCTGCCGACTGCCATATTGCACATCCGGCTGCTCATCTTTCCTCTTGTTGAAACCAGTGTTGTTGTTGTTGGTGAAGTTGGGGGTGTTGTTGAACTTGTTGTTGCGCTGCATCTCGCGCCTCTCACGCCGATTGGGACCGGTGCCTCCTGCCTCTGCCGATTGTTGTTGTTGTTGTTGTTGTTGTTGTTGTTGTTGTTGTTGTTGTCCAGAAGACTTTCCCTGAATGAGGCTATTGGCACTCAGATGAACCGGGCGCATTGCAGAATCGGAAGAGGCGAATGAATTGGCTATCTTCGTCGGATCGGCCAAAGATGTGATCTCCTTGCGCAGGAGCTTGTGCTTCAGCATTGACCCGCCCAAGCAGCCGCCAGTGAAGTATTGGATGGCTTGGATTTCATGAACTCCCTCGCAAGTGTTTCTGAGTTTGATCCACCGCTGAAGGTAATCGCGAAGGGGCTCGTCCTTTCCTTGTACACATAACGCCAGGTGTCGTGGCATACATGGGCGCTCATACGTGCCGGTGAAGTTGTGCACGAATGCGTCATCAAAATCCGCCCAACAGTTGATAATGTTGCTGGGAAAGATGTTCAACCAGGACCTAGCTGAACCTTGAAGCATAAGGGGTGCATAGCGAACCGCCACAGGCCGACTGCCTCTCGCGATGCCGAATGCGATCATATAATCAACCAGCCAATCCTCTGGATTGACTGATCCATTGTACTTGGGGGTATCCCTGGGCAATGTGAAGCCTTTGGGGAATTGCTCTTGCCGAATGCGCTATCCAAAACAGGCCGAAACCGCTGGTGCATCATCCTCTGGCTGCTGATCTTGCTCCAGCTGCTCGATGCGGTGCCTTGCATCATTGTCCGCGATTGCTCGGGGACCTAGACGCTGACTCATTGCCGGCCGAGCTGTTGCTGCCGGTTGCTCTTGGTGCCGACTATTCATTTCTGGTTCGTCCCTTCGACTCCCTCCCACAGCCCCTTGATTCCTCCGACTGCGGTGCTGACTCCCATGCGGCGAAGATGCCTGCCTCTGCTGCCGAGGTGGCGCATTCGGATGGTTCACACCCGCAGTCGGTCGGATTGATTTTGAATCCACGGGCCCTTGAGGTTGCTTGGTGGCCGCCTTCTGTTGTTGTCTTGCTACAGCCAGAAGATTGCGCATTCGGCGCGTCCTCTCTCACAGCTCCTCTCCCTCCAGATACTCCAGCTCATGGGCAATCTGCTCGGCAGCTCTCATGTTCTTCACAGGAGAGTTGTATGCGATCTGTGGGATGATGGTGGATGTAGCCGGTTGCTGGGCTCTGGCCAGCTCTCTGCCGACCTCTCGGCCAGTAGCTCGGATCTCCTCTAATACTGGTGGCGGGATAACGCGTGGACCAACGCCATGTGATGACCCTCAACGTAAAGGGATCTATTGTAGTGTCTTCGATAAGTAAAAGTGTCGAACCCAACGAGGAGTGAAAGGTATTGATAGGTGATTTTGGACAAGGAATAACTGCAAGCACTGAAAGATAACTTTTTAGGAGTTTTCGATATAAGCAACAATAAGATAAAAGCAAGCAAAGTAAATAGCACTGAGGAGCAGCAAGTGGCCCAATCCTTTTGAGAAAAGGAGAAGCCTGACAACTGAACTTATAAAGACTAAAGCGTTCTTGAGGACACATGGAGAGGTAGTCACGTGCTTTCGCCATACTCCGTATAGATAACAAGTGTTGAGCTGATAAGTGTTGAGTGGGTGGATCTATGCTATCACACCTTCTAGACTAAGATAAGTGCACTCTTATGATTAAACATCTTGCAAGCATCCGCAAATACAAGATAGAAATTAAGGCAAAGCCTAACCACAGAAATAAGATCAAGGATCCATTACTCCCTTGTGCAAAAGTGTGCAAACTGGGGTTCAGGTTTCTGTCACTCCGGCAACCCACCGTAAGCATTCTTAATACACAATGTATTCTCCTATGTCCTTAAGAAGGAGAAGTGTTGAGTGTTCGACTCACACAACACCACTAGGAAAATAACAACACAACTTAAATATCAAACAACACAAATTACTTCAACATCATATGACTACTAACAACTAGACTTCTCCCATGTCCTCAAGAACTAAAGTAACTACTCACAAGACATAAAAGAGATCATGATCAGAGGTGATAAATATATGATAAACAATCTGGACATAATGATATTTCTCCAACAAAACTCAATAGCATTCACCACAAAGTAGTAATCAACACCGGTAGAGTAGAGAGGATAGATAGTACAGATTACAACACAAGATAAACTTGTGAGATGAGATTGGATGGTGGTGGAGATGGCGCTGGTGCTGGGGATGATGTTGATGATGATCTCGATGATGCCCGTGACGATGGTGATGATGATGGCGATGATCTCCCCTTCCGGGAGGTGATCTCCTCGGCGGAATCTACCCGCCGGAGAGCCCTTTTCTTCTCTGTAGGTTTCTGCCACGGAGCGGCGGCGGAACTCCGTGAAAGCTTCTCTTTTTAGGGTTTTCGCGTAACGAGGAGTATATAGGCCAAAGTGGGGAGCCGGGAGTGGCCCCAGGGCTCCAGGCGTCCTCCCGGCGCGGCCAGGGGTGGGGCCGCGCCAGGTGGCCGCCTGGGGCTCCTGTAGCCCCCTCTGGCCCCTCTTCATCGATTCTTCGTTAATCTCCTGGAAAATACCCCCCGTCGATTTTCAGGTAATTTGGAGGTATTCTTCTTCAGCAACTTAGCGTCCACTTTTTACCGCTGAATCATGCGTCTGCTGCTTCGGCACCGGAAAGTTGCAAACTGTGTAAAATAAGCCAAAACAACATAAGAACATCATCGTAATATGAAATATATCAATGAATAAGGATGAATTACGATATAAAATAGTGATGCAATTTGGACATATCAACTCCCCCAAGCTTAGACCTCGCTTGTCCCCAAGCGAAAACTGAACTCGGTAAACCTGTCCACAAGTTTAGAGAGTGAAGTGTCGATAAATAAAATACGGACGAGAAGCATCATGATCTTTTCACCAAACTCAAACATCCTAAACAGCAATCTCCAACTCATAAAGCCCTTTATGAAAGAGTAATTACAATTATAATCAAAAGTAGGGCTAAGGAAACCCATCAAATCATGGCAAACAAGTCCTTTGGTCAAGGGACAACTAATAGCTTTTACCTTTGCTCTTTCTCTTTATATTTTGATGAGACAATTTAGAACTTTTTTGAAAGAACAAGCTATTAGTCATGAAGTGCAAATGCTAACACAAAGGAAGATGTTTGCTTGGCAAATGCTTTTGCAAACAACTTACTCATCAAAAGATAATGTCAACAATGATATGGCATGGAAAAACTTCAATGCAGCATTATATTGATGAATCTTCACCAGCATCAAGTGTCTATTCTCTTTGGGAAAGAAGGAAGTAGGGAAAATTGACTCAACATAAAAGTAAAGGGAAAAAGCCTTGTTAAAGGCGAGTAGGGAAAATTCAAGTGTTATCCTTAAATCAAACAGAATGAAAACAAGTTTTGAGAGGTGCATGATTTGTCAACGAATGCTAATAGATAACTCAATTGCTTCTCAGATTGGACAAGTTTCGAGGAACGGCTCCCAAACGGGGACGATCACATCCCCGCAATCTCCTTTGTTTATCACTGCCAAAGTTTTCTGATTTCTCATGAACAAAGCTTGAAGGAGGGTTTGTTTGTTGTATTATCTTTTTTGAGTTGGGCGTACTCATGACAGTTCCTCCTCGTATTAGGGGTTTGCAGATTAGACATGCAATCCCGGGATAAAACTTGTCCAACTTAAGAAGGTCATGAATTAACTACTATTTCCTCATGAGCTAAAACAGGGGCACAAAACAAAAGATTCTGAACATCTAAGGATAACACAAAAATTCTATGCTTTAGGAGTGGTAGTGGAATACCACGAATAGGAAGGTATGGTGGACTCATATGGAAGATATTCCCCTTACGGTATGGGAGCACAAGCAGAATTCCGCTTAGTACAGAGGTTTGGCTAGCAAAAGCTTTGAGAGAATAGACAATTGATGATGACTTGGATGCAAAGCAATATAAAGCATAAACATTAAAACAAGCATAGCACATCAAGTTGTCTTCCTTGTCAACATAACACTACAAGCATAATAACAAAGAGGGTTTGGCTATGCCGCTACTTTGAGAAAAAATAAAATTCTTGTTGTTATGACCAAAGCTATGTTTGCCAAGATTAAATAAAGTTTTCAAAGCCATACCTGATATAAGTTAAATACTCCCCATAAGAATCATCACGAGGTCGATTGCGTCAAGAGAATACCGAGTGCAGCGAAGAGATCAATAGACTTCTCATTAATATTCCATCATAGACGAATCCACACTCACGGATACATAACTCTCCAAAAAGGAGTGATAGACCTCAAAGCAAACACCAATTTTGTAAGATAACTTCCCTAGACATGATACGAATCTACTTGACTCTAAAAGACATAGATAAAGATAAAAATACCGGGCACTCCCACAAGCTTGGAACAAGCTAAGGGGATGCCATTACCCGAGGAGATTTACTCCTCATTCTTGTTCTTGTCGGTCACGTACTCCTTGGCGAAGCGCTTCCATGGCAGCTGTTCTCCAGTCTCAAAGGACATTCCCGTCTCCAGGATCCTGCACTCAGCACCCAAACCCATGCGCAGAAACTTTAGTTCATACTCATAGTTCTGGTTCTGTAGATCATAGATCTGTGCTTGGAGCCAATAAACTTTTTCTTATAGTGCGGCCAAACTTGACCACATCTCCTTCTTGTGGGAAGCCTCTATCTCGTTCATGATGTCGAAGTTAGCTTCAACACCACGCTCCACCATCTTCTTGAACTTGAAGACCTCATGTTCCATCTCCTTCAGCCGCTCCTCGGTGCTCCCCTCCTTGACTGGTCCCTTCAAATCCTCCTTGTGGAGGTCACCATCCTCCACACGAAGGATCTAGGGGTGCTTCTCCACCTCAGCGAGGTAAGGGTTGATGACGTTGACGATGAACTTGTCCTTCGGGGAACTTGGGGAAGCCATGGCACCTAGGTCTAGCTGAAAACTTTCCTGGCAGAAACAACTCGAAAAGAAAACACATGAAATCGCAAGATACGTTGCCTGAACGGTCCGGGAGAATATATAGCAAAAGTTTCTGCACAAAAATGAAGGTAACGAGCCAAAGTGGGGTCGGAGACGGACTCCGGGGTGCCCAGGCGGCCTCCCGGCGCGGCCAGGGGGCGCCTGGGCCCCCTGGAGCTGGTCTCCGGCTCCACTTCGGCCTCAGATTTTCTATATTTTGCAAAAACTCGTAATCTGGAACTTTTATGGCGGTTTTGCGATGTTTCCTTACCGTAATACATACCTTTCCTTATTCTGCTCTTGCTGGTGTCTGGAACAAGGCTGCAACATGTTCTTCATGAGTTTTTTTGTATACCAAATCCACACCAACATTGACAGGATCTCCTGCTATGTAATGCTTAAGTCTTTGCCCATTCACCACTTGAGGTTTGGTGCCTTCGAAATTGTTAATCTTGATTGCACCCGAGCGGTAGAATTCTTCAATATGAAATGGCCCTTCCCACCGGGAAAGTAGTTTACCTGGAGAAAACTTGAAACGTGATCTAAACAACAAAACTTTATCACCAACATTAAATTCACGTTTCAGAATCCTCCTATCGTGCCACTTCTTTACCTTTTCCTTGAACATTTTAGCGCTCTCGTAAGCTTCACTTCTCCACTCATCTAGAGAAGTCAAGTTCATGCGACGCTTTTCACCAGCTAATTTCGGGTCAGCGTTAAGCTCTCTAATAGCCCAGAAAGCTTTGTGTTCTAATTCTAATGGCAAATGGCAAGCCTTGCCATAGACCATCTTATAGGGAGACATGCCCATGGGGTTTTTGTAAGCAGTTCTATACGCCCACAAAGCATCTCCTAACTTATTTGACCAATCCTTTCTATTTCTATTGACTGTCTTCTGTAAGATCAACTTGATCTCTCTATTGGTGAGCTCAACTTGCCAACTAGTTTGAGGGTGGTACGGTGAAGCAATTCTATGATTGACATCGTACTTGGCTAAAGCTTTTCTAAAAGCTCCATGTGTAAAGTGCGAACCCCCATCAGTCATGAGGTACCTGGGTACTCCAAACCTAGGAAAAATTACATCCTTGAGCATTTTCAAAGATGTCTTGTGATCAGCACTTTCAGTGGGGATTGCTTCTACCCACTTGGTTACATAATCAACAGCAACTAAAATGTGAGTGTACTTGTGTGAGGAAGGAAAAGGACCCATAAAATCAAAACCCTAGCAATCAAAAGGCTCAATCACTAGAGAGTAATTCATAGGCATCTCATTCCTTCTACTAATATTACCAACTCTCTGACACTTATCACAGGATAAAACATAATTTCTAGCATCCTTAAAGAGAGTAGGCCAATAAAAACCTGATTGAAGAACCTTATGTGCGGTCCTCTCACAAGCATGATGTCCTCCATATGGACTATCGTGACATTGTTTGAGAATGTCCTTCTTCTCGTGTTCTGGTACGCATCTTCTCACGATCCCATCTGGATCTTCTTTGAAAAGATGTGGGTCATCCCAAAAGTAATGCCTCAAATCATGAAAGAACTTCTTCCTTTGCTGACATGTTAAACCTGGAGGCAAAAACTTTGCAACGATTAAGTTAGCATAATCTGCAAACCAAGGATCGGAGAGAGATTGTACTTTAACAATAGCTAGCTATTCGTCTGGAAAACTGTCTTTGACTGGAATGGGATCATGCGATATATCTTCCATTCTTGAAAGATTATCCGCCACCGGATTGTCTGCTCCTTTCCTATCGACAATCTGCAAATCAAATTCCTGAAGGAGTACGCATCGGATGAGCCTTGGTTTGGCATACTTCTTCTCCATAAGATACTTAATGGCAGCATGGTCAGTATGAACAATAATCTTAGAATGAAAAATATACTGCCTAAACTTATCACAAGCAAACACTACTGCTAAGAATTCCTTCTCAGTAGTAGCATAATTCTTTTGAGCACTATCAAGGGTTTTTCTAGCATAATATATAGCATTCAACTTCTTATCAACCCTTTGCCCTAAAACAGCTCCAACAGCAAAATCACTAGCATCACACATAATTTCAAAAGGTAAATTCCAATCAGGTGGTTGTACTATAGGAGCAGTTATTAAAGCTTTCTTAAGAACTTCGAAGACTTCCTTACAATCTTCATCGAAAACAAAAGGAACGTCCTTCTAGAGAAGATTAGTGAGGGCTCTCGAAGTCTTAGAAAAGTCTTTAGTAAATCTTCTATAGAAACCAACATGACCGAGAAAACTACAAATACCTTTGATGTCCCTTGGGTAGGGCATCCTTTCAATTGCTTCGATCTTGGCCCTGTCCACCTCAATTCCCCTCTCGGAAATCTTGTGGCCAAGAACAATTCCCTCGTTGACCATAAAGTGGCACTTCTCCCAGTTAAGCACCAAATTTGTCTCCTCACATCTCTGCAAAACTTTATTAAGGTTGTGGAGACAATGGTCAAAAGAGGTTCCATAGACGAAGAAATCGTCCATGAATACCTCCACAATTTCTTCACAAAAACCATGAAATATAGCAGACATACACCTTTGAAAAGTAGCAGGGGCATTACATAAACCAAAGGGCATACGTCTATAAGCATAAGTACCAAAGGGACAAGTAAAACTGGTCTTCTCTTGATCAGCAGTATTAACATGAATTTGAGAGAAGCCAGAATAACCATCAAGATAACAAAAGTGAGTATTTTTGGATAACCTTTCAAGCATTTGGTCGATGAATGGCAACGGGTAGTGGTCCTTCCTGGTTGCCTTGTTCAGCTTCCTGTAATCAATACACATTCTATATCCAATAATAATTCTCTGAGGTATTAGTTCATTCTTATCATTAGGAACCACAGTTGTTCCTCCTTTCTTTGGAACACAATGAACCGGGCTTACCCACTTACTATCAGCTATAGGGTAGATAATACCTGCGGCTAGAAGCTTGAGAATCTCAGTCCTTACAACATGCATCATTTTCGGATTCAACCGTCATTGATGATCAACAACTGGTTTAGCATCAGGCTCAAGGTTGATGGTATGTTGACAAATAGAGGGACTGATCCCCTTAAGGTCATCAAGGATATAGCCAATTGCACCTCGATGTTTGCGAAGTACTTCTAATAGACGCTCTTCTTCATACCCTGAAAGGTTAGAATTGACAATAACATGATATACTTTCTTTTCATCTAAATAAGCATATTTGAGCGAATCGGGAAGAGGTTTAAGATCAAACACTGGATCTTCTTTTGGTTGCGACAAAATTCCCAAAGGCTCAACTGGAAGGTTGTGCTTTAGGATAGCAGGTTGTCTTAAAAATATTTCGTACAGCTCATTCCTCTCCTGCATATGCAAATCATTCTCGTGGTCCTCCATATATTGCTGCAAAGGATCATTAGGAGGAATAGCAATGGAAGCAATATCTTCAATAATCTTGTCGTTACTAGGCAAATCAGTACCACGAGGCTGCTTAGAGAACTTAGAAAAATTAAATTCATAGGGCTCACCATTGAATTCAACAGAAACTTTACCTTTCTTGCAACCTATTATAGCTCCACAAGTTCTGAGAAAAGGTCTACCGAAAATAATAGGACAAAAATTATCCCTTACAGAACCAAGTACTAAAAAGTCGGTAGGATATTTTACCTTTCCGCATAAGACTTCAACGTCTCTCACATTTCCGATAGGAGAGATAGTTGCTCTGTTTGCAAGATGAATAGTAACATCAACTTCTTTAAGTTCACAAGGTGAAATTTCACCCATGATCTCTTGATAAAGTGAATACGGGATAGCACTAGTACTCGATCCCAAATCGCATAGCCCATAATAATTGTGATCTCCTATTTTGACAGATACTACTGGCGTACCTGAAATTGGGCCCTTATTCTTGGCTGTGACAAGGTTAGTGAAAACAGCACAAAAATTTATATTGGAATCTAAAGCATCATTAGTAATAAGATCCTTAACCAATGCAACTCGAGGATCGACCTTGATCTGGTCCTCAGGCTCATCAATTCTTCTCTCACTCTTATTCATTATGCCTGTCACAAAAGAGTGCTCCCTTATTCTTACTGGAAAAGGGGGCTTTTCATATATAACTGCAGGCACAATAGGGTCAGCAACATGAATATCAATAGGTAATTATTTGAAGGGTTTATGATGTTGATTCTTCTTCTTCTTAGAAGAGTCAATATGAGAGGCAAAGTCCTTAAAAAATCAATCATTAGATGGGAATCAAGACCAATCTTAGAGCAAAAGGTATTAAAGTAATCAGTTTTCACATAGCTTTCTATATAATCATGCTCATAATCTATAGTGGGTTCAATACCTTTATCTATTTCCCAATCTTCTGTATTCTTTCGGATCCTTTCAAGGAGATACCATCTTTCTTGAACGCTTTTTGTCTGAAATACCCCACTCGAGGAGGCATCCAACATCTCCTTATCCTGACGAGAAAGTCTAGCATAAGAATTTGTAAGTATAGTTTTCTTGGGGAGCTCATGAATACGACATTTGAGCATTAGAGATTTCAATCTCCCCCAAGCTTGAGCGATGTTTTCTCCGTCATGAGACCTAAAGTTATAGATATAATTCCTGTCTCGATGAATTTCATGAAGAGGATAAAACTTGGTTTAAAAGAGAGACATAAGCTCATGCCAATCAAGAAAATGAGAGTTATCGAGAAGCTTATACCAATCTGAAGCTTTATCTATAAGCGATACGGAGAAAAATTTCTTCATGACAAACTCCTTTGATACACCTACAATCTTAAATAGTGAACATAGTTGTGATAAATATAGCAAGTGTTCACTTGGATGTCTGTCTCCTGCTTAACGATTAGCCAAAACACAATCGATAATACCAGTTGGTATTGTATAAGGCACAATTTCAGTAGGGGGAGGTACAACCACCACAGATGTGGGGTGTTTCCCCATAAGCAACGATCCAATAGCTAGGTTGTCCATACGGACAAAGAATAGCAACAGCAAAATAAAAACAACGATATAAAAATTCCTTACCAGCTTCACTTACCAATAGCGCCATGCTCCCCGGCAACAGCGCCAGAAAACGTTACTTGATGACCCTCAACGTAAAGGGATCTATTGTAGTGTTTTCGATAAGTAAGAGTGTCGAACCCAACGAGGAGCGAAAGGTATTGATAGGTGATTTTGGACAAGGAATAACTGCAAGCACTGAAAGATAACTTTTTAGGGGTTTTCGATATAAGCAACAATAAGATAAAAGCAAGAAAAGTAAATAGCACTGAGGAGCAGCAAGTTGCCCAATCCTTTTGAGCAAAGGATAAGCCTGACAACTGAACTTATAAAGACTAAAGCGTTCTTGAGGACACATGGAGAGGTAGTCACGTGCTTTCGCCATACTTCGTATCGATAACAAGTGTTGAGCTGATAAGTGTTGAGTGGGTGGATCTATGCTAGCACACCTTATAGACTAAGATAAGTGCACTCTTATGATTAAACATCTTGCAAGCATCCGCAAATACAAGATAGAAATTAAGGCAAAGCCTAACCACAACAATAAGATCAAGGATCCATTACTCCCTTGTGCAAAAAGTGTGCAAACTGGGGTTCAGGTTTCTGTCACTCCGGCAACCCACCGTAAGCATTCTTAATACACAATGTATTCCCCTAGGTCCTTAAGAAGGCGAACTGTTGAGTGTTCGACTCACACAATACCACTAGGAAAATAAAAACACAACTTAAATATCAAACAACACAAATTACTTCAACATCATATGACTACTAACAACTAGACTTCTCCCATGTCCTCAAGAACTAAAGTAACTACTCACAAGACATAAAAGAGATCATGATCAGAGGTGATAAATATATGATAAACAATCTGGACATAATGATATTTCTCCAACAAAACTCAATAGCATTCACCACAAAGTAGTAATCAACACCGATAGAGTAGAGAGGATAGATAGTACGGATTACAACACAAGATAAACTTGTGAGGTGAGATTGGATGGTGGTGGAGATAGTGTTGGTGTTGGGGATGATGTTGATGATGATCTCGATGATGCCCGTGATGATGGTGATGACGATGGCGATGATCTCCCCTTCCGGGAAGTGATCTCCTCGGCGGAATCTGCCCGCCGGAGAGCCCTTTTCTTCTCTGTAGGTTTTCGCCACGGAGCGGCGGCGGAACTCCGTGAAAGCTTCTCTTTTTAGGGTTTTTGTGTAACAAGGAGTATATAGGCCAGAGGCGGGAGCCGGGAGTGGCCCCAGGGCTCCAGGCGCCCTCCCGGCGCGGCCAGGGGTGGGGCCGCGCCAGGTGGCCGCCTGGGGCTCCTATGGCCCCCCTCTGGCCCCTCTTCGGCAAGTCTTCGTTAATCTCCTGGAAAATACCCCCCGTCGATTTTCAGGTAATTTGGAGGTATTCTTCTTCAGCAACTCAGCGTCCACTTTTTACCGCTGAATCCTGCGTCTGCTGCTTCGGCACCGGAAAGTTGCAAACTGTGTAAAATAAGCCAAAACAACATAAGAACATCATCGTAATATGAAATATATCAATGAATAAGGATGAATTACGATATGAAATAGTGATGCAATTTGGACGTATCACCATGCGCAGCATTGTACTCCTAGACTGTTGCTTCCCGACGATGTTTTTCAACGTCCATCCGATCTGACTGCTCGGCCAGGGCTTGGCGAGCTTTCTCCAGCTCGGCGTGAGCCATTGCTGGATCTGCGCTAAGATCCACGGGGGTGCGGAGCACATCCTGTAGGTTGCTCGGGCCTGCCACAGTGGTGGCCGCCTCCTTCGCAGCTCGGGCTGCAGTACTGGTGGAGCTGTGATGACTCGATGCTCCCGCCATCATGACCTCCGCACGTATGTGTGAAGCGTGCCCTATGATTCAGCAGCACCCGCATTAAACGGAAGCGGGTCTGTGAGCTCGGAGAACACCCTTACCTCCCTGGGATATACCTCTAGAAGGGCCGCGACAAAAAAGCGGTGGCTACCAAATGGAACAATGACGCCGCGCGGCAGCGGCATTCCTTCCCCAAACCGCGAGGCGTTGTCGATGACGTAGTCCCATGCTCCGTACCTGAGAATCAGGTCAGACGTGAAGCGCGCGCTCGATGCAGATGAGGGTCCCGTCCGGATCAGAACTCCAGTCGACGCCTCGGCCTGCCCCACGGTGGGCGCCCATTGTCGTCGTTTGGTAACGGCAGGTGCCGTGGGGATGGCTAAAGAGGGGGACAAACCTAGGTGAGTGTCGATTGTGCCGGAATCAAGAATGGGGACAAACACAGTGAGACACCGCGATGTACCCAGGTTCGGGGCTCTCCGTAGAGATAACACCCCTAGTCCTGCCGAGCTAGGTATAAGCAATAACTCTGGCTACAATGAATGCTCCTTGAGCTGTATGAGAGGAAGGAGAAGAGGGCTCTAGGCACAACTCTCTCCTTGCTCTCTCTCTCTGGTGGGTGGAAGTGAAGTAAATGTGGTCTTCCTCCCCCACGTAGGAGGGGTTCACGGGGCTTTTATAGGCCGAGCCCGGGGTGCTAAGGTAAATACACAGTGAAGGAGGACCCAACGGTAAGCCTCAGGCCACGAGATGGGACCCTCATGACGTATGCTCTCCGGCTGACCCGGAGTAGACTTGCGGCTCTCCATCCCGCTAGCTCATAGGTCTTGCATAGTGAACAGTGCAGCTAGAACCTAGGTCTTGTCAGCCTGTCCGCGTGAACCGCACTGGAGGGGACAACACGTCCCTCACTAGGCCGACGGATGAATAGGACTTCTCTGCCGCCCGGATCTTTTGGGATTGAGAATTTATCATCTTGTACCAGGTGTCCGACCTGGGATAAAGTCAACTCTTGTGTTTAGCTCGGATGGAGCTGTGTCTTTTTCGGCCGAATGAACTTAGGTGAAGCCGATTGCGCCCTCCTGGAGCAATCGTCCTCCGACCTAATCAACTCGGCCCTCTGGAGATCTTGCTTGTGCTTTCTTGGTCTTGTTAGATCGGTGATCCTCAGATCGTTGATCTTCAGGTCGGCCTTGAATAGATCGGCCTTTCTCCGAATGACGATCTTCAGGTCGGCCCAACTTAGCTCGGTCTCACTTAGATCGGTGATCTTTGTCTTGAAGTGTTGTTTCTCATGAGTGACCCTACCCTGGGGTCATTCCCACGACACCAGTGCCAGTTTCTGTCTGTTGTTGTCCGTGCATTCCAGGAAAATACCAATTATTAAAGTGCTCGGAAAAATGGGGAAACTTATATAAAAAATAAGCAGTCGGGAAGATTCCAGAAGCCCGAATGGGAGCCGGAGGGGTGCCCCCCTCACCAGGCGGGCCCCTGGCGCAGGCTATGATGGGGTCGCGCCACCTGGCTGCCTGGTCAGGTGGGGCCCCCTGGTGCCCCACTTCCACCTATATTTAGCCCTCGATGTGAAAAACCTCGGGAGGCCATCCGTTATGCAATTTTACCACTATTCTACCACCGCCATGATTCCAAGATCGGGATCGCAAGACGAACCTGTCCCGGCACCCTGCCGGAGGGAGGATTGATCTCCGGGAGCTTCTCCGCCACCATGAGCGCTTCCCGAATGTGGCTTGAGTAGTCCCCCTTGGACCATGGGTCCATGATCAGTAGCTATGTTATGTCTTCTATCCAATATTGTGCCTGAATTCTTAGCCCTTGTGAGCTTCCCTACATGATCAAAGCATCTATGTATTAGTTTTTGTGTTGCTATGCTATGTTTGTTGGGATCCGATGAATTATGTTCATATTGTGATGAGTAATATATTTGGTTTATCTTTTATGTTTTAGTTCTTGAGTATTCTTGCATGTTCTCCGTTGCTTTTTATTGCTTTGGTCAAGTAGTAGATCGTGACTCCAAGAGGGAGTGTTATGCTTGATTGTGGGTTCATGCCCCCCGATGTCTAGCTTGAGTGACAGGAACATGAGACTAGGGGTTGTGTTGTTGCCACCAGGGAGAAAACAACGGTGCTTGTAACTGTGGTTGCAAGGATTGTTTACCTTATGCATACTATGTTAATGCAGTTGTTTGTTGCTTTAATCCTACAGTTTGGCTGGGGTTCGCAACTTAATACCAGCGAGATGTTCTGGATAGATATCTCAAAGTGGATGATTAGTGAGTAGATGCTGATGAATAAACGATCTGCTCGTCTCGGCGTACTTCACATATGATTGAGCCTCTAGCTTTCTTGTAGCATAATTAGCATTGTGGTGCGTTTATAATTCTGTCAATTGCCCAGCTGTAATTTGTTCGCCCGGCATAGTTGTTTATCGTCTTTTGGGAGAGATACATCACTAGTGAAAGTCATGGGACCCGGTCCATATTTCCACCATAGTTTACACCATTCAACTTTATCGGTTTTATTTACTTTCCGTTGCAATCACCACTACTATTTCCACTTGTGTTTTGATCCTTTGTAAACAACAAGACCAGAGAGATTGACAACCTCTCTGACTCGTTGGGAGCAAAGTTATTTGTTGCTGTGTGCAGGTCCATGTCAACCTCCTCTACGTTCGGCAAACTTCTGGCGCCGTTGACACCTACTTGCAGAACTTGGAGTCCTACTGGTTCAATAACCTTGGTACTTGTACTGAGGGAAATTTGTTGTTGTCTACTTCTCAACCTTCCACTCGTGGTAGCCAACGAGGAGCACTATCTGTTGCCATCACTTATCTTTACTTCTCACACATACTTGCCATGCTCATGACATTATGATTAAACCATACCACTATGACTTGATGTTACACAATGGTTGCACTCATAGCATTGAAAGTGCAATCTTGCCCTAAATTATATTTTGTTGTTGATGACAATATACATATAGAGGACTAATAATGTTTGTCAAGTATATCTCAGGTTTTAGTCCTCGGTTCTGTGTGGTGGTGGATCAAGGACCATTTGATCTTATAAAATTGCTCAAGATACGGAACCAATAAAGTTGAAGCGTAAGCTTTTTAGTTATTCTTGAGTATAGGGATCCCCACACTGTTAAGAGGGGATCATCGGGTTTGTGTTTAAGATTTGCTCAAAGCTAATTAAAACAAAAACATTCCGACACTGAATTGAAGCTAAAATGTAAAAATCAGATCACTCCTTTCGGACGTCCGACATACATCGGACGTCTGACAATTCAAAGTTTCGGACGTCCGACACACTTCGGACGTCCGACATCTCATATGCAGGTTTTCGGTTGGAGAGGTCAGTGGGCATGCAAATTCACCGGAAGTCCGACATGTTTCGGACGTCCGACCCCTCGGACGTTCGAACCCTGTCGGACGTCCGATATGCCACTAGTCTTTTCTTTGTGTGTTGCATGATGTGCTCCCTTTTAATATTGCGGACGTCCGACCTGGTTCGGACGTCCGACATTTGGACTTTGGGACGTCCGACCCCTGACGGATGTCCCACACTTGCACAGCTTATTGCCCAACGGCCATTTCGTCCCTTGGGCTATAAATACCCCCTCACTCCCACTTGTGAGAGTTGACAACTTCATTTGCAAACACCCAAGAACACAAGTGCTCCCTCTCAGTCTCTCCCTCACCAAATCTCAGATCCCGGAGAGTTCCTTGAGAGTTCTTGACGGATCTTTCACTTAGTGATAGATCCGCCCCTTCCCCATCTTCCAACCAAAGCAAATCGCGTTTTGAGAAAGTCTTGATCATTCCCCATTGATCTTGTTACTCTTGGAGGTTGGAGACTCCTAGGAGGATATGAGTTCTTCGGAGAGGAATTGACCATTGTGATTACCCCCGTTGAGTTTGTGAGGTATTGGTGACCACCTTTAAGGTCAACCGGTAGTGGTTGGGAATCGCCTTCGTGGTGATATCTCAAGGGGAATAGAGTGAGCCTTCGTGTCGTTGGTGTTCCTTCGTGGTTTCACCCACTCTCTCCGAACGGTGAGTAGCTTCCCTCCAAGGAAGTGAACATCGGGATACATCGTTGTCTTCACGTTATTCGGTTATCCCTACTCTTTCACTTATTACTTGTGCTACCGTATTATTTTCCCCTCACTTGCTTTAGTATATTGTTCTTATTATTTATCTTGTCTTATCTAGGTCAACCTTGCAATTGTTAGGCACACCTTTATCTTCCGCATTATTACCTAAAATTGCTAAGTAGTGATAAAATTTGTAATAAGACCTATTCACCCCCCCCCCCCCTCTAGGTCTATCTCGATCCTTTTAATTGGTATCAGAGCCTTGTGCTCTATTCTTGTGGCTTAACCTCCCTAGAGCGAGATGACCAAGAATGGCATTCCCGAAAGTACGGTTGCCAATGTGGAGGAGGTCGCAATTTCCATGGATGCCGCTAGTTCGGAAGCCGAGAGATTGGCTATCGAACGAAGGGCATCCGCACAAGCTGCGATTCCTCCTTCCACGGGGCATGTTAATTATGAGATTGAGGATCCTAAGCTGTTCACCTCCGGCGATATGGAAAAATCCTTGCAAAAGGCTTTAGACAATCAAAGGAAGGAAATGGAAGCATCCTTTGCAAGGATGAAGGCTCCGGCATCGGAGTCACAAACGTCAAGTGGTGCGGCCCCTAGGTCCCCACAAGCGACTTTTGTACACCCCGGTTCAGAATTTCCCTTGCAAAGAGGTGGTCCCTACCAATGGGACAATCATGCTCCTAAGCTTGTGGAACCTAAGTATAACTTCAATGGAAATCCGCCGGTACTAACCGAGAACGCTAAATTTTTGGATTGGAAAAGCTTATGGCAGATTATCTTAGGTTTGTGTGCGAGCACATGTGGAACATCATCGACTCCGGGAAAGTCTATTATCCAGTTGATCCAAAAAACCTTACCCCAAGTGAAGTATTTGATAGACATCTCAACCTTTCTGCCATTGGGTTCTTGAAAAGAGGAATGGATGAGTTGACACGTGCACATTTTCTGCATATCACCAATGCCAAGGAGATGTGGGACACTCTTCTCATTGCCAAGTCCGGCATCGGCTCTCTTCAAATGACAAGATATGAGACCGCAAAGAATGCATTGCACAACCTTCACATGAAGAAAGATGAGACGCTCCAACAACTTCATATGCGTCTCAAAGTTCTCTCCGCTCATGTCCAATCCTTCACATGTGAGAAATCTTTGGATGGATATCAAATCACCAACCGTTACCTTGTGGACAAGATGTTGAATGCTCTCATGGTATATTCTCATTAAATGGTGTGGGAATTGAGGCGTATGCCCGACTTCTTCAAGATGACACCGGATGATGTGATTTCCACCTTCTTGCAATATGAAGAGCACCTAAAGGAGTCCAAGAGACTTCTTGCCACATATGGTGGTCCATCCTCAAACCTAGCACTCAAGGCTAGGCTCGAGGAGTTTGATGATGATGAGGAAGAAGATGAGTATGAAGATGATTATAACTCCGATGACACTCCCTCGTATGATGATATAGCTCTCTTTGTGAAGAGGTTCACCAAAGGGGACTTCAAGGGAAGATTCCAAAAGAAGAAGACAAGAAACTGCTACAACTGTGAGAAACCGGGACACTTTGCAGAGGATTGTCCGTATGAGAAGAGAGAGGACAAGCCTCGATTTCCTCGAAAGGAAGTTGCCAAGAAGCTCCCAAACCCTCTCAAAAACAAGTTCAAGAAGAAAGCATTGTTGGCTCTAGAAGGGTCAGATCCCGAGGATGTTGATGGTGTATCCGGAGTTGCTCAAGATACACAAAAGACCTTAAATCTCCTAAACAAGGAAGGTGAAGTTGTAAACTAAAACTACATGAGTGACTACACCGGCAATGCACACAAGTGTCTCATGGCCAAGTTGGTTGATGACGACACCCCCTCCTCCTCGGCTAAGATCAAGGTAACTCATATTGATGAGTCTTTCATGTTCTCTTCCGAACCTCATGATGAATTTCATGATGCGGAAAGGGATGATGCACATGCTACTTGTGAAGTTGTTTGCTAAAGTGAACAAAATGATGAGCTCTCTCAAAGGCAACAAGCTCAAAATGTTTCAATTACTTATGGATGTTGTGGGTAAGCACTCCACAACCATTAAGGATCTTGAAATCCTCCTCACCGAGGAAAAGGAGAACTATACTCTCCTTGAGCGAAAGGTTGACTTTGAGGAAGCTCGAAATGACAACTTGTGCAAAGTTTTCCACGCATCAAATGACTTAAATGATTAGCATGTTGCCTCCTTGAAAAAGGCTAATGAAATTTGTGAGGAACTTGCTAATGATATGAGCAAACTTGTGGAGCTAAACACCTCCCTTTCTAAGGATGTTGAGGTAATCACCTTGTCTCTCAAGAAAAAAGCTGAGGAACTCACCACCCTTAAGAACAATCTTGAGTCTCACAAAATTGCTCATATAAAAACTCTTACTAAGATGTCTCCTCCCACTATTGTACATGTTGATGCTTGTGCTACTAACTCTACTCTTGATCAAGCATCTCTCATTGAGGAGAACTTAGCTCTTCATGCTCAACTAAAGAAGGGCCTCTTTACTTGTGCCTAAGGAGAGAAAAATCTAAATGATGTACTAAGTCATCACAAGGAGTCCTTTGCTGTGATTTCCACCTTCTTGCAATATGAAGAGCACCTAAAGGAGTCCAAGAGACTTCTTGCCACATATGGTGGTCCATCCTCAAACCTAGCACTCAAGGCTAGGCTCGAGGAGTTTGATGATGATGAGGAAGAAGATGAGTATGAAGATGATTATGACTCCGATGACACTCCCTCGTATGATGATATAGCTCTCTTTGTGAAGAGGTTCACCAAAGGGGACTTCAAGGGAAGATTCCAAAAGAAGAAGACAAGAAACTGCTACAACTGTGAGAAACCGGGACACTTTGCAGAGGATTGTCCGTATGAGAAGAGAGAGGACAAGCCTCGATTTCCTCGAAAGGAAGTTGCCAAGAAGCTCCCAAACCCTCTCAAAAACAAGTTCAAGAAGAAAGCATTGTTGGCTCTAGAAGGGTCAGATCCCGAGGATGTTGATGGTGTATCCGGAGTTGCTCAAGATACACAAAAGACCTTAAATCTCCTAAACAAGGAAGGTGAAGTTGTAAACTAAAACTACATGAGTGACTACACCGGCAATGCACACAAGTGTCTCATGGCCAAGTTGGTTGATGACGACACCCCCTCCTCCTCGGCTAAGATCAAGGTAACTCATATTGATGAGTCTTTCATGTTCTCTTCCGAACCTCATGATGAATTTCATGATGCGGAAAGGGATGATGCACATGCTACTTGTGAAGTTGTTTGCTAAAGTGAACAAAATGATGAGCTCTCTCAAAGGCAACAAGCTCAAAATGTTTCAATTACTTATGGATGTTGTGGGTAAGCACTCCACAACCATTAAGGATCTTGAAATCCTCCTCACCGAGGAAAAGGAGAACTATACTCTCCTTGAGCGAAAGGTTGACTTTGAGGAAGCTCGAAATGACAACTTGTGCAAAGTTTTCCACGCATCAAATGACTTAAATGATTAGCATGTTGCCTCCTTGAAAAAGGCTAATGAAATTTGTGAGGAACTTGCTAATGATATGAGCAAACTTGTGGAGCTAAACACCTCCCTTTCTAAGGATGTTGAGGTAATCACCTTGTCTCTCAAGAAAAAAGCTGAGGAACTCACCACCCTTAAGAACAATCTTGAGTCTCACAAAATTGCTCATATAAAAACTCTTACTAAGATGTCTCCTCCCACTATTGTACATGTTGATGCTTGTGCTACTAACTCTACTCTTGATCAAGCATCTCTCATTGAGGAGAACTTAGCTCTTCATGCTCAACTAAAGAAGGGCCTCTTTACTTGTGCCTAAGGAGAGAAAAATCTAAATGATGTACTAAGTCATCACAAGGAGTCCTTTGCTAAGGAGGGACTTGGGTTTGACCCGAGTACGAGTGTGACAAAGGATGTCACCCTTAGCAAGGTGTAAACTCCCCAAAAGGTGATCTTTGTTCATGAAGGGCACAAGGACAAGGGTAAGAAAAAGGTTGATGAGGTTGGTGTTGGGAATGGGAAGGCCACTAGGGGCAAGCCCATTCCTAGCAAGAAGAAGGAGAAGATGCCTCCATCCTATGTGCTCCATAAGGCAAAGGATGGAGAGGTGTTTGCAAAATTCATTGGGCCCCGTAATGCTTTCCGTTTCTATACCATTTGGGTTCCAAAGACCCTTGTTACTAACCTTAGAAGTCCCATTGCGAAATGGGCACCTATAACCAAAGCTTAAACCTATGTGTAGGATGCTCTCTCCGATGGAGTCAAATGGGTGATTGATAGTGGATGCACCAATCATATGACCAGAGAAAACCGTTTTCTCAAGGACTTCATGGATGCAATTAAACCATATATGAGCATTGTCTTTGGTGGTGGTTCCAAGGGAAAGGTACTTGGGTTGGGCAAGGTGGCAACTAATGATATGTCTCTTGCAAATTTCATGCTTGTCCAATCCCTTCAATACAATTTGCTTTCCGTTCGTCAATTAGCTTCCGTTGGTTATGATACACTATTTGGCCTAACAAGTGTGAAAGTCTTTAGGAGAGATACTCTCGAAGTGGCATTTGTTGGAGAGTTGGATGGCAACCTTTACACGGTTGATTTCTCGAAAGAGAGCACTTACCATGCAACTTTTCTAATGGCCAAGGCCGACAAGGGGTGGCTATGGCATCGCCGTCTAGCCCATGTCGGTATGAGAAATCTAAAAGATCTCCTAAAGGGTGAACACATCCTTGGACTAACAAACGTGTCTTTTGAGAAAGATCATGTGTGTAGTGCATGCATAGCCGGGAAGCAACATCAAGCAAAGCATACCCCCAAGAATATCGTGTCAACTTCAAGACCGTTGGAGCTCCTCCATGTGGATCTCTTTGGGCCTCCATCATGGGATAGTCTTGGTGGGAAGAAGTATGGTCTTGTCATTGTTGATGACTATTCAAGATACACGTGGGTGTTCTTCCTCAAGTCCAAGGACGAGACGAAGGCCACCTTCATTGATTTTGCCAAGCAAGCCCAAAGGAAATACAACATGGCTATCTTGGCAATACGAAGTGACAATGGCACGAATTCAAGAACTACACCTTGGAAGATTTTTTTAGTAATGAGGGGATTGAGCATCAATATTCCGCACCTTACACCCCTCAACAAAATGGTGTAGCCGAGAGTAAGAACCGCACTCTTGTGGAGATGGCCCGGTCCATGTTGGATGAGTACAAGTCACCATATAGCTTTTGGGCCAAAGCCATTGATACATCCCAAACGTATCTATAATTTCTACTTGCTCCATGCATGATTTGTGTGACTTTGCCATGTTTTTCTTGACCTTTCATACACTTTTGATCATATTTGGACTAACCTATTAACTCAGTGCACCCAGTTGCCAGTTCCTGTTTTCTGTTAATTTTGTATTTCAGGTTTTCCGGCCATTAAAAGTGCTCCAAAAATTCTACAAAAATTATATAAAAAACCAGCGTCACGGAAGCTTCCGGAGTCACCAAGGAAGGAAGGGAGTGGACCCCACCAGGGCCCCAGGAGGGTCCCTGGCGCGGCCCCACCTTAGGGCGCGCCAGGAGGCCTCCTGGCTGCCCTGTGGCCCCCCTCGGTGCCCCCTTTGGCCTATATTTAGCCCCCGCGGAGGAAGCCCCTAATATCGATCTGCTATTTCCGTTCTCCTCTCTGTACCGCCACCGCCGACGTTTCAAGATCGGGGCTGCTAGGAGAAGCTGCCCCGGCACCCTGCCGGAAGGAGGAATCCCCTCCGGGAGACCATCCATCACCATGGACGCCTCCCGGATGTGCCGTGAGTAATCCCCCTTGGACCATGGGTCCGTGACCAGTAGTTATGTGATGTTCTCCTCCCCTCTTTGTGCTTCCACTTTCGAGACCTCGTGAGCTACCTCACATGATCGAGGCACTGTAGTAATTTTCTGTGTTGCTATGCTGAGTTTGCTGCATCTGGTGGATTATGAGATTATGTTCAGATTGTGATGAGTAATATATTTGGTTCTTCTCTTTTATATTTATGTTCTTGAGTAAATTCTTGCATGTTCTCCGTTGCCGTATTTTGCTTTGGCCAAATGATTTTTTGCAACTCCAAGAGGGAGCGTTATGTTTGATTGTGGGTTCAGCCCCTTGATGTCTAGCTTGAGTGACAGAAACATGAGACTAGGGGATGTGTTGCTACCACCAGGGGTAAAACAACGATGCTTGTACTTGCGGGTGCAAGGATTGTTTACTTTACGCAAAGTTCTTTTAATGCAATTGTTTGTTGCTTTGAGTTTACACATTGGGTGGGATTCGCAACTTAATACCAGCGAGATGTTCTGGATAGATATCTCAAGGTGGATGATTCGTAGTAGATGCAGATGGATTTCGGTCTACTTACCTTGGCGTACTTCCCATTGCTTTTGAGCCTCTTCCTTTCTTTTGTAGCATAGTTAGCATTGCGGTGCCTTTATAATCCTGTCAATTGCCGAGCTATGATTTGTTTACCTCGCTAGCACTTTTATCGTCTTTTGGGAGAGAGACATCACTAGTGAACATCACGGGACCCCGGTCCATATTTTCATCATTGTTTACACCTTCAATTTACTTTCAGTTGCCACTATTATTATCTCTTGCGTTGATCCTTTGTAAACGGCAAGGCCGGAGGAATTGACAACTCCTCTGTACTCGTTGGGAGCAAAGTTATCTGCTGTGTGTGCAGGCCCAGTTGAAGTAAGCAAGCTTAGGTTGTGAACGGCGCCATTGTTCACTTTACCACCTTCTTGTATCTCTTGGAGTCCTACTGGTCGATACTAAACCTTAGCTTTCTCTTAGGGAAACTTGCTGCTGCGCTACATCTCAACCTTCCACTTGGGGTAACCAACGAGGAGCGAGAAGTTATCTCGTGCATCAAGCAATTTCCGGCGCCGTTGCCGGGGACTCCAGTCTACAAGATAGGGGAGTTGCACACTATCTTTTATCTTTTCTTGTTAGTCTTGCTAGTTTACCTTTCAGTTTTTACTTTTGTGTTCCTTATCAAAAATACCAAAAATACCTGTTAGTTTGCTAGTAGTTACCACTATGACTGGTCCTTTTTCCTTTGGTGAGGCGGAAGTACCTACCTTTACTCAGAGAGGTGGTGAAAGTCTTAAAGATGCTTGGCATAGAATTAATGATTCTCAAAAGAGAGCCACCAAGAAACAATCCACTACTATCATTCTTAGAAACTTTTATGTTGGGATTACTTCTTGGAATAGTTTTGTTTTAGATACTGCTATCAATGGGAACTTTATAGAGGCTCCAGTTTGGGAAGCCCTTAATGTTATTGAAAATCTTGTTCGAAGTCTCCCTGTTGCTAGCATTAAGGAGGACATTACTCTAGCTCACATTATGATAAAACTTGAAAAAATAGAGTTAGAGATGCCAAGAATTGATAGAGTAAATGAGTTGGATCGTAAGATTCAAGGGAATTTGAATAGGCTAGATAGCTCCATGCAAAAAATTGTTAAAACTTTGGAGACTATGAAATCCCTTGATGAGAAGACTTCCAGGATAGAGAAGATTGAGGAAGTTATTGAAACTCTAGGAGCTACCTTTTCCTCAATCAAAACCAAAAAGGATGAAACTCCGGCAAAAAAGGAACCCAAGTTAGTTTACGTCCCTAAGGTTCCTCGAGCTAAAGCTGGCGCACCTATTGCCAAGAGAGTTGAAACAGTGAAGACTTTGGAGGAGACACCTATCTTTAATTTTAATGAAACTCCAATTGATTTTCCTCCTTTTGATTTTATCCCTAGAAGTATTTTTATTCGGCCTTTATTTGAGAAACTTTTTAAGACTAGTTGTACTATTGAAGAGCTTTTTGATGATCTTGATGATGGTTCAATTGATACGACTTGATTCTCTTTTGCTTTGTGCCTAGCTTACAGGCGTAAAAGAAAGCGCTTGTTGGGAGGCAACCCAAGATGTTTTTCCTTCTGTTTTTAGTGGTCTTGATGATTTGTACTACTGTAGAAACATCATTGTATCTTTACTTTTCAAGCTTTGTGCCAAATATAGCCTCATATGGCAAGGGAACTGAAAGTTGTGACATGCTGTCCAGAAAACATATTTTGTCCACGTGACGGGAAAAATCATAGAAAATCACCAGTTCATATTTTTTAGCTGAATTTTTTACACATCTTGCGCTATACAATCACGGAACTTCCGTATGTTCTGAGTTTTTTTACTAGAGTTGCTGAAGTGGCCCTAAAAAATTCTTTACTACCTGTTGTTCTGTTTTTCACAGATTCTACCACGTTTGTTTCCACTTACTTTTGCAAACCTTAAGCTTGCTTTTTCTTTCCAAAAACCTTTTGGAAATCTTGATAAACAGTAGCTCTTCAAGAATATATTTATTTTCAGTAGAGAAAATTATTTTAATAGGGTACTAACCTCTCTAATCATTTTACAATGAGTTATGTATGAAGGGAGTTTTCAAGTGTGCGATGGAAGATGATGAAAGAAGATTCTGGAGTGTCAAGCGCTCAAGCTTGGGGATGTCCTCATGCATCCCCAACAAACATTCAAGTAGACTCAAGCATCTAAGCTTGGGGATGCCCCCGTGCATCCCCTTCTTCATCAACAATTATCAGTTTGTCCCTCGTTGCACTATATTTTTATCACTTCATGTGTTATGTGCTATGCTTGGAGTGTCTCGCTCTTTACTTTTCTTAGGTTTGTTTTTCCTTTGTTTGCTGTAGTAACAAGTTAGACCCCAGCTTTATTTTGTGTGGGAGAGAAACACGTTTCGTTTGAACTAGAACGCCTCATAGGATTTGCATGCTTATTTCTTTAGCTGTGAGTTGTTCTTTTTCTTTTCTTAGCTGCTGCCCTGTTTAGTTGTAGTGCTTTAGTTTTCTTCTAGAGCTTTTCTTTTGTGTCAGGTTGAACTTTCTATAGGTTGCATGTTTATCTAGTTTAGAGAGTTTGCCTGTTGCACTGAGTTTTGTGTCTTGACTAGAAAGTAGGTAGTTGAAGTTGCTATTCTCTTTGTAGTAGTAACTTGCAATAGTTTTGAGGTACTGACTAAAGTAATGTTTGAACTTATGGTGTCAAGAGCTTTAGCCTACTAGTGATAGATGTTATATTTTGGGCAATCCGTGTTTATTTTCGAAAACCAAAACTCCTGTTGAGAACTCTATCTACTAGATGGATCACTAACTTCTAGAGGGTTCAAATATTAGAGAACACTCACGTACCATGAGTTGAGGATGCGCAAGGATAACCAAACCCCCATACACTCCTCCTCGGGGTACTTGTCTCTTTGTGAACCTCCTGATTGGATTGAGAGTTGCCGATAATAAGTGCATGAGTTCTTCGGACTAATGTGAGTATTCGAAAGTTGACACTTCCACCTCCTCATATTTTGCTAGCCTCTCATGTGCCGTGCATTTCCTCCTTCTCACTCCGAGAGTTGGCGTCCACCTTCGCCGGTACATCCAAACCCTTGGCATGATACACTCTGTCATCATAAACCTCCTTATATCTTTCCTCAAAACATCCACCATACCTACCTACAAGGCATTTCCATAGCCTTTCCGAGATACATTGTCATGCAACATCCACCTTCTCATGACTTGATCTTCATTTCATACATGGTACTTGCTTGATCGATGAGCCGCATGATAGTTGGGCCTTACCCTAATCATTGCTACATGACGCGCTAGTATCATTGCATATCCTGCTATCCTGGCAGAGGCATACATTTGCATCATGATAGTTACATCTTCTTTATGTGAGTACTTTTGTAAAGTGTGAAAGATCTCATATATTCTTGTAAAATAGAGTGTTGCCCCTAAAGTGAGGAAAAGATCCCAAAGAGGACAAATCAAAAGATCCCAAAGAGGAAAAATGAGAGTTAAATAGAAAGAGCCATTGAGGCCACCAAAAAAATAGAAAAAATAGAAAAAAGATAAAAAGAAAAATAAAAAGAGAGAAGGGGGCACACTACTATTCCTTTTGAGAGGTCCACACTAGTACTTCTTCCTCTATCCCTTGTACTCCATAGAGATCATCATACATGCATATAGATACGTGGGGATCCTTCACACTATAGCACTTGGCTTGTATATTCCAATGATGAGCCTCCTCAAATGAGCTCTAGGTCTTCTTCAGCAAGCAAGTTGGATGCACCCCCACTAATTCCTTTGGAGAGCTTTTTAGCTCACATGTGCATCCGTTGCATGGCAATCCCTACTCCTCACATCATATCTATCATATGGCCTTCTCTCGCCTATGATTTTCCTCATGGATGTGAGCCTTTCACACCTTTTTGTATTCCTCCTCCACCTTCTTTCTGTTTCTCCTTTTAGGTGTCAACTTTCTTGCTCACACCCATCCATTACATGAGTGCTCAAAATATTGAAAGGGAGTGGATCAGTTTGACTTGTACCTGACTAATGGTCTGGGGACGAGTCAAGATAAGAATCCAAAGGAGACTAATTGTGAAACTTTAGTAGATAGTAGTTCTCAACATAAATACCTTTTTCTTCTCGTATTCCCTATCCCCCTTCTTGCACGCAAACACCATCTGGAGACATTCGAGTCACGGACAGCGTGAGCTCTTGCACCCTTTGTTCTTTTATTGCTTGTTTCAATGCTAATATAGACTCTTGCTTGTTAAGACTTGAATTGAATTGCATGCTTTGATTGCCTTACTTAAAAGTCCTTATATGATTGTGTGGCATGTCGCCACAGAAATTATGCTTGTTATCATTTACCTACTCGAGGACGAGCAAGAATTAAGCCTGGGGATGTTGATACGTCCCAAACGTATCTATAATTTCTGCTTGCTCCATGCATGATTTGTGTGACTTTGCCATGTTTTGCTTGATATTTCATACACTTTTGATCATATTTGGACTAACCTATTAACTCAGTGCACCCAGTTGCTAGTTCCTAGTTTCTGCTGTTTTTGTATTTCAGGTTTTCTGGCCATTAAGAGTGCTCCAAAAATTCTGGAAAAATTATATAAAAAATCAGCGTCGCGGAAGCTTTCGGAGTCACCAAGGAAGGAAGGGAGTGGACCCACCACGGCCTCAGGAGGGTCCCTGGCGCGGCCCCACCCTAGGGCGCGCCAGGAGGCCTCCTGGCTACCCTGTGGCCCCCCTCGGTGCCCCCTATGGCCTATATTTAGCCCCCGTGGAGGAAACCTCTAATATCGATCTGCTATTCCCGTTCTCCTCTCTGTACCGCCGCCACCGACGTTTCAAGATCGGGGCTGCTAGGAGAAGCTGCCCCGGCACCTTGCCGGAAGGAGGAATCCCCTCCGGGAGACCATCCATCACCATGGACGCCTCCCGGATGTGTCGTGAGTAGTCCCCCTTGGACCATGGGTCCGTGACCAGTAGTTATGTGATGTTCTCCTCTCCTCTTTGTTCTTCCACTTTTGAGACCTCGTGAGCTGCCTCACATGATCAAGGCACCGTAGTAATTTTCTGTGTTGCTATGCTGAGTTTGCTGGGATCTGATGGATTATGAGATTATGTTCAGATTGTGATGAGTAATATATTTGGTTCTTCTCTTTTATATTTATGTTCTTGAGTAAATTCCTGCATGTTCTCTGTTGCCGTATTTTGCTTTGGCCAAGTGATTTGTTGCAACTCCAAGAGGGAGCGTTATGTTTGATTGTGGGTTCAGCTCCTTGATGTCTAGCTTGAGTGACAGAAACATGAGACTAGGGGATGTGTTGTTGCCACCAGGGATAAAACAAAGGTGCTTGTACTTGAGGGTGCAACAATTGTTTACTTTACGCCAAGTTCTTTTAATGCAGTTGTCTGTTGCTTTGAGTTTACACTTTGGGTGGGATTCGCAACTTAATACCAGCGAGATGTTCTGGATGGATATCTCAAGGTGGATGATTCGTAGTAGATGCAGATGGATTTTGGTCTACTTACCTTGGCGTACTGCCCATTGCTTTTGAGCCTCTTCCTTTCTTTTGTAGCATAGTTAGCATTGCGGTGCCTTTATAATCCTGTCAATTGCCCAGCTGTGATTTGTTTACCTCGTTAGCACCTCTATCGTATTTTGGGAGAGAGACATCACAAGTGAACATCACGGGACCCCGGTCCATATTTTCATCATTGTTTACACCTTCAATTTACTTTCAGTTCTTACTTTCAGTTGCCACTATTATTATCTCTTGCGTTGATCCTTTGTAAACGGCAAGGCCGGAGGAATTGACAACTCCTCTGTACTCGTTGCAAAGTTATCTGCTGGGTGTGTAGGTCCAGGTGAAGTAAGCAACCTTAGGTTGAGAACGTCGCCATTGTTCACTTTACCACCTTCTTGTATCTCTTGGAGTCCTATTGGTCGATACTAAACCTTAGCTTTCGCTAAGGGAAACTTTCTGTTGCGCTACATCTCAACCTTCCACTTGGGGTAACCAACGAGGAGCGAGAAGTTATCTAGTGCATCAGTTATCGACACCGCATGTCATGCATCAAACCGGCTCTTTATTCGCAAGATCTTGATGAAGACCCCCTATGAGCTTCTAACCGGTCACAAGCCAAACGTCAAATACTTCCGAGTATTCGGTTGTAAGTGTTTCTTTCTCAATAAGAAAGAATGGTTAGCTAAGTTTCAATCCAAAACAATTGAGGGTATATTTTTTGGGTATGCTTCAAACTCTCACGCCTATAGGGTCTACAACAAGTCCACCGGATGTGTTGTGGAAACTTGTGACGTGGAGTTTGATGAATTTAATGTCTCCCATGGGGAGCAAGTTGATCTAAGTGATGTAGGCAATAATGAAGATTCGTCTCAAGACATCTTGGCTATGGGCATTGGTGATCTTGTTCCCATTGCTCAAGTTCCTAGAGATGATGAGGTGGGTGATGGGCCAAGTGTTCCACCACCACAAGCACCTCCTCCTACCACTCAAGATCCAATTGCTCATGATGATCCCATTATCCAAGAACAAGAACAAGACCCTCCACAATCCGATGTGGTTGCTCAACCACAAGTTGATGACGCGGTTGATCCACGAGATCGGCTTGACCGCATTTTCTTTGGAGAAAATGATTCTATAGAAGATGGCTCCACCCTTGATGATGAACCAAATGTAGTTCATGAACCCGAATGGGTGGAGCCTATTGGAACCCCAACTTCCATCATGCCATTGGTGGCTAGACGTGTTGATGTTGACAAGATCCTCACGAGATTGGGGCAAGGTATAGTTACTCGTCGTCAACTCATGAACTTTTGCACTCACTTCTCGTTTGTGTCTAGCATTGAACCACTTAGGGCTGAACAAGCACTTGAGGATGCGTATTGGCTCATTGCAATGCAAGATGAGCTCACTAGTTTCACCCGGAATGAAGTGTGGTCTCTCGTGGAGAGGCCTTCCGGTCAAGATCATAAAATCATTGGAACCAAGTGGATTTTCAAGAACAAGCAAGATGAATATGGTAATATCATTCGAAACAAGGCAAGGCTAGTGGATCAAGGGTACTCCCAAGTTCAAATCTTGGATTTTTATGAGACCTTTGCTCCCGTTGCCCGTCTTGAATCTATACGCATGTTTCTTGCTTATGCCGCATTCAATGGATTTCCATTATTTCAAATGGATGTAAAAAGTGATTTTCTTAACGGTCCACTACAAGAGGATGTATATGTAGCACAACCACCCGGCTTTTATGACCCCCATCACAAGGACCACGTGTACAAACTTCATAAGGCTTTATATGGTCTTAAGCAAGCCCCTCGGGCTTGGTATGACCATCTTAGGAAGTTTTTACTCGAGGAAGGATTTGTGAGGGGTGTCATTGATGCCACTCTTTTTACCAAGAGAACCAATGGTGAGTTGCTCATATGTCAAATCTATGTAGATGACATAATATTTGGTTCTCCTAATCCATATTTGTGCAAGTGGTTCTTAGAAACTATGACCAAGAACTTTGAGATGTCCATGATGGGGAGCTTGAAGTATTTCCTTGGATTTCAAATCGAGCAATTTGTCGAAGGAACCTTCATCTCCCAAACAAAGTACATTCAAGACATGCTCGTGAAGTTTGGTATGAAGGATGCCAAGCCATGCAAGACACCCATGCAAACCAAGGGATACTTAGATCAAGACCTTTCCGGTATTCCATTTGATGCTACTCTTTATCGTTCTATGATAGGGTCATTGCTTTACCTTTGTGCATCTAGACCGGATATTATGCTTAGCGTAGGAATGTGTGCAAGATATCAAGCCTCTCCTATGGAGAGTAATCATTTGGCGGTTAAGAGCATTCTTAGATACCTTGTTCATAATCCTTTGTTGGGCCTTTGGTACCCCAAGGAAGCCAAGTTTGATCTCTTGGGGTACACCGATTCGGATTGGGCCGGAGACAAGGTGGATCGGAAGTCAACATCCGGTTCATGTCAATTTCTTGGGAGTTCATTTGTAAGTTGGCACTCCAAGAAGCAAAATTGTGTCTCACTCTCCACCGCCGAAGCCGAGTATATGGCCGCCACAAGTTGTGCCACTCAAATCTTGTGGATGAGGCAGACTTTGAAGGATTATGGCCTCACCTATCAGACGGTACCCATCTTATGTGACAATGAAAGTGCTATCAAGATTGCCAACAACCCTTGTCAACATCCTCGCACCAAGCATATTGACATTCGTCATCACTTCATACGGGACCATATTCAAAAGGGTGATATTGTTCTTGCACATGTGGGCACCGACAAGCAACTTGCGGATATCTTCACCAAACCATTGGATGAAGCAAAATTTTGCCAACTAAGGGGTGAACTTGGTATCTTGGAACGTTATAGCTTCTCGGCCTAGGGGTATCTTGCTCTCATTCATGCACATAGCAACTATCTTGTCTAGATGTATGCATGTATCTAGGGGGAGAAACTCAATCAATGAGTTCTCTACTCTCTACGTGATGCATAAATGGATTCACACATCAACAATCCGCGTGCTCACCACGGTGAACCCACGTGCAGCGGTTATCGATGGAGTAAGTGTCTTTGGACCCAAGGTACATCTTCGCGGTGCCAAAGCACAATACACGCAAACATGGTGACCTCAGCCACCGCCTCTCCTTTGTGAAAAGCTTGTTTTGCTCATTCATGTGTGCATCCATGTTCATGATTTTGTGTGTTTCTGATTTTTTGTGTTTCTCTACTTTTGGCCCCTGTCAAAGATGGTTGGAATTATTGAGTAGAATATTTTTCACAATTTTTGGGTTTATACGTCAAAGATCAGTAGCCTGTTGGACATCCGTTGGCTTTTGGACGTCCGACACACCGGACGTCCGAACCCCGTCGGAATTCCGAACATCCCTGCTGCCCTGCACCTGCTTGCCCAGTCTGGCTTGACCTCACAGACTCGGCTTCTTCGGAAATCCGATGGTTTTCGGACGTCCGACACGTCGGACGTACGAACCCCATCGGACGTCCGATATCGGCTGTGCTATATAAACTGGGCATCGGACCGAGGGAGCAGTTCCTCTCCTCTCGGCCATTTTCCCTCTTTCCTCCCCCTGCGCCGCCGCTGCCTAGAGTTGCCGCCGGCCGCCCCGGCCTCCCCGGTGATCCTCTCCTCTGGATCTTCTCACTCGTGGTACCTCTCATCCCGATCTATCCTTCCATCAGATTGGTTTTGCTATGGGTGCCGGGATTCTTATCTCATTCTCGTCTCTCCTTGCTCTAGGGTTTTGAGATGGTGAGGACGAAACATTGCGGTCGCAAGCATCCCTCTGGTTCCGTGGTATTCTCATGCTCACCATTTGTGACTCCATATGTTTCCGATTAGATGGTTAGGGTTCATTGCTCATATGTCTCTCGTATGGGTAGGTGGTTTCGGGGATGAACCGCCTCGTCTTCGTCGCCGCATGAAGCAACCGATGTATGTTGATCCATCCTCGGACAGGGAGCACACTCCTAGCGCGGAGGATAGCGCCTCTGGATCGGAATTTGAGGATGAGGAGGAAATTGTGGGTGAAGAGGAAGATATGTTTGCTGCTGAAGATCCCTCGATGGCTGTGACTCGCCCCTCCAAACATGGCGTTCGTCGACCGACTAAGGGCTCCTCTTCGGCGTCCGGTGCTCGTGATACTGAGGACACTGGTGATGCTCCTCCTATGCCTCCGATTCATATCTCCTCCGAGCCAATGGTTGCTACTATCCGTCTGATGGCCGATTACTCCAAGATTTCACTAGATGCATACCGCAAGCTTCGTCGTGTCAATCAGTTTGTGACTCCTCAGGATTGTCTCGATGGAAGATTCCGGACCAATGTGCAGGCAGATATCTTCACGTCAGTTGCAGTTCGTCAGGAACTTGCAAATTCTCATGCCTGCATTCCCCTTGATTTCATCTGGGCCAATCCGGAAAAGTTTCCCGGTGTGATGGATCTTATTGCATCTGTGGGGCTTGGTCCAGTCTTCAGCTTTCGGCGTGACTGGAACACTGCTGCGATCCTCCAGTTTTATGCCACATGCTACTTCCACACCAATCATCGAGAGATCTCATGGATGACTGGTGATCAGCAGTGCACTTCCACGTTTACTCAGTTTCAGAAAGCTCTGGGCATTCGCTCCTCTGGAGTCCGGATTCATGCATCTTCCAAGGAGAAGCCCAAGGGGATCAATGACTGTCTTTGCTTTGTTAAGTCTGGGATTGAGGGTGATGATTGTTTCAGGAAGGCCAATGACATATCCATCTGGAAGCATCTCTATAAGTTCTGTACCAGTGCGTGCTCAGGACTCTGTATCCCAAGTCTGGGGATAAGACTCATTGCAGCAGCTCTGCTATCACATTGATGTGCCATCTCCATGACACCCCCCACAAGCGTCTTGATGTGCCCCACTATCTTTGGCATGAGATTCGGATGGCGAGGCTTCAGAAGCGTCGACAATATCCCCATGCACCTTTCATCATGGCGCTCATTCAGTCCGTCGTCTCCTCTCCGTTGGTGATCACTCAGCCCCATGCTGTTTGGTCCATTCCGGAGCACATGTACTTCGATGCCCCTGAGGTTGTCCTGACGCGACCTGTTCCGATCCACTCCACTGTTCGTGGCACTCTTCACCATCAGTCTGTGGAACAGGCTTCTATGCGTCGTATGGCTTTGGGTAAAGCCCAAGCTGCTATGACGAGGGCCATCTCGTTCAACTGCCACTCCAACCACACTGTCGTCTCTAGTCTCATCAAGTCCAAGAACTCCCTGAAGTCCCGTCTGCGTGCAGCTGGTGAGACCAACGTCAGTGATGATGAGCCTCTTCCCGATGCTCCTCCCGCTGATCTTGGTTTCGATTTTCCTACGGGTCCAGAGTGGGCGGATTTCTTCCCTGGAGACCCTGGCGCGAGCGGCAGTGGGACTCACTAGTATCTTCAGTGCGTGTGCCCCTTTTTGGTACTTGGTGCCATAGGGGGGAGTCATATGTGTTTTAATTATGATGTCTCTAGGTGTCGTTTTGTGATCGAGACTTGATTATGTCGTTGTATGAACCTGGTTGTGGTTAGACTGGTTTTATGTGTCTCATGCAATACTTGTGACTTTGTGTTATGCATGGTGTTGCTCTTGCGTCTGGCTTAAAAACTTATTGGCATATGTTTTCGTTCTCATGTTTGGGTGCAATCTATTATGTCATCTCCCTAATCAATGATTGCTTGCCTTGAAATCATGTGTTGTGACTCGCCCCAATGTGTGCATGTTGCGTAAAGTAAAGAATCTTATATGCACACATTAAGGGGGAGTTCATTGTAAAACTTGCTCCCACTAAAAGCTAAAATCTGAATAATTTTGGGAGCTATATGTATGCTGTCATCAACTACCAAAAAGGGGGAGATTGAAAGTGCAATCTTGCCCTTAATTATATTTTGTTGTTGATGACAATATACATATAGAGGACTAATAATGTTTGCCAAGTATATCTCAGGTCCTCGGTTCGTTGTGGTGGTGGATCAAGGACCATTTGATCTTATCAAATTGCTCAAGATACGTAACCAATAAAGTTGAAGCGTAAGCTTTTCGGTTATTCTTGAGTATAGGGATCCCCGCACTATTAAGAGGGGATCAGTGGGTTTGTGTTTAAGATTTGCTCAAAGCTAATTAAAACAAAACATTCCAACACGGAATTGAAGCTAAAATGTAAAATCCAGTTCACTGCTTTCGGACGTCCGACATACATCGGACGTCCGACAATTCAAAGTTTCGGACGTCCGACATCTCATATGCAGGTTTTCGGTTGGAGAGGTCAGTGGGCACGCAAATTCACCGGAAGTCCGACATGTTTCGGACGTCCGACCCCTCAGACGTCCGAACCCTGTCGGACGTCTGATATGCCACTGGTGTTTTCTTTGTGTGTTGCATGTTGTGCTCCCTTTTAATATTGCGGACGTCCGACCTGGTTCGGACGTCCGACATTTGGACTTTGGGACGTCCGACCCCTGACGAACATCCGACACTTGCACAGCTTATTGCCCTAACGGCCATTTCGTCCCTTGGGCTATAAATACTCCCCTCACTCTCACTTGTGAGGGTTAACCATTTCATTTGCAAACACCCAAGAACACAAGTGCTCCCTCTCACTCTCTCCCTCACCAAATCTCAGATCCCGGAGAGTTCCTTGAGAGTTCTTGACGGATCTTTCACCTAATGATAGATCCGCCCCTTCCCCATCTTCCAACCAAAGCAAATCGCGTTTTGAGAAAGTCTTGAGCATTCCCCATTGATCTTGTTACTCTTGAAGGTTGGAGACTCCTAGGCGGGTAGGAGTTCTTCGAAGAGGAATCGACCATTGTGATTACCCCCGTTGAGTTTGTGAGGGTTTGGTGACCACCTTTAAGGTCAACCGGTAGTGGTTGGGAATCGCCTTCGTGGTGATATCTCAAGGGGAATAGAGTGAGCCTTCGTGGCGTTGGTGTGCCTTCGTGGTTTCACCCACTCTCTCCGAACGGTGAGTAGCTTCCCTCCAAGGAAGTGAACATCGAGATACATCGTTGTCTTCGCGCCATTCGGTTATCCCTACTGTTTTCTTTTATTACTTGTGCTACCGTATTATTTGCCCCTCACTTGCTTTAGTATATTGTGCTTATTATTTATCTTTTCTTAGCTAGGTCAACCTTTCAATTGTTAGGCACACATTTATCTTCCGCATTATTGCCTAAAATTGCTAAGTAGTGATAAAATTTGTAATAAGACCTATTCACCCCCCCCCCCTCTAGGTATATCTCGATCCTTTTACATAGCATTCTCTACTTGGGCACATTGCATATTTTCTCACCATATGATATTCAAGCTACCTCCTTGCGTGCCTTATATGACATCAATAACCCTCATGCTATGCCCAAGTATATGTTTCCGTTGCACCTTTTCAATCAACATCTAGGAGACAACTACTTGTGACAACATGTGGTGGACAAGCATGGCACGACTTCTACCGCAATGCCACTGATGCTTTACTGCTTTCATGGTGATGTGGATTTTTATCTGTGCAAGGATCTTCCCCAAGGGGGGAGATGATGCGGAGCATCCCTCCAACATCACCATTGATACCACCTCTTCGCGTGGACCTTTGACAAGAACTCAAGCCAAGGTGAACTCACCCCTTATGGAGCTTTTCCTATTCATACGTGAGACGTTGTGTGTACTTTAAATGGATACTTTGTGCATGTCTACATACCAACGAACGGATGAGGAGGAGTTCAGGAACAAGGCCAGGCGGAGTCGGAAGAGAAGATGGCACGTCTCCAGGAATCGGACATTCGACCGCCATCGGACGCCCGACATCGAAGGCATCCGAGACCAGCAAAACAGAGATCCTCCACATCGCTCGACGAAAGTCTGACGAACTTCGGACATCCGACGTAGTTGGACATCCGAAACCGACCGAACGTCTGATGCCCCGACGCAGAAGACCTCGAAGTCCCGACGGAAGTCCGACGGACTTCGGACACCCGACACGTCGGACGCCCTATGTCGGTCGGACGTCCGACACCTGTCTGTGCACAGCGAGCTGGGCTTGGCCCATGTACCCCTTCCTTCCCCCCCCCCCTAGACTATAAATACCTCTTCCCCACCTCCTTCATAGGGTTAGCTATGAATATACCCAGATTTGAGAGAGCTTAGCTCCTATTCCCCCATGGGGATTTGATCTCCTTGAGATCCTCTCTCAATCCTACCTTCCTCTCCATAGTCATAGGAAGAGAGGCCCCAATCCTAGTAGTAGAAGGAGACGAATCAATCTAGCTACGACTTGTGGATATATGGATCATGTTATATGTGGATTTGAGTTCCCTTTGTTTGGATCTTGTTCCCCTTCCTCCCTTTTGTGTTCATCTTGAGTTGCATCCTTTCCCACCTCCAAGTTGTGAAAGATTGGGCAAATCCCTAGGGATTAGACCTCAAATTGGGTTTGGTCCCGTATCACTTTGCATTGTGCATTATAAGATTGCTTCTAAGGTGGTGACGAATAGACTCAAGCAAGTTCTTCCTGAAATTATTTCTGATGAGCAGTCAGTGTTTGTCCCAAAATGCCTTATCACGGATAATATTATATCGGCATACGAGTGCTTACCTTCTATGAAGATATCAAAAGCCAGGGATAATTCACCTGTGCGCTCAAATTAGATATGATGAAGATGACAGATTGGCGTGGGATTATTTATAGAGACTTATCTATATGCCATCATGATCAAGCTGGGATTTGCTACTGGTTCAGTTGATATTATCATGGACACCGTAAAATTTGTCTCTTAGTTGTACGAAGTCCTAGGTCATCATATTTCTATACGATGGGTAGCACCACCACCCATATTGTTTTCTTTGTTGTTTTTTAGTATTTCTTTGGATAAGCTTATTTCTTCATAGTATTGGATTTAGTCCTCTATGATATTCACTTATATCTATTCCTTTTTTTTGCATCTTACTAAGTGAATGTCTTCTGATCCTGCTCCTCTATGCTAAATTATCCAATCTATTGTAAATCTTCATATGCATTCTGTTGAAAATTTTCAAAACGAACTTACAGATCCTCTCAGATATGTATGACACCGGATTGACGCCACGTGTGCAGCGAATCCCAGTGGTCTGGACCCATCCAGCCGCTCAATTCAGAACGGCGTACCGTCTTCTCGCGTTTTGAAAGCCTATATATACCCTCGGGTAAAATCCATTCACCCCTCCCACGCTACAGGTATTGATCATTATGTTATCTACAACATTTTCTAAAATATCACACAGTAATGTTATGGAGAGGATTCTCCTTGTTGCAGTCTGCCCCATACTAATTGTTGCTAGTTTTTATCCTTGGTAATAACTCCAGAAATTCCATAAGTTTCTCTTAGATTCGATCGGCAAAATTAGGATAGTATAAACTGATATATCCATTTTCAACTTTTTTTCTTTCTTTTTTTGACTTTTTCTCACACGTATATTCCTAGGATAACTTCCTTTGGATCAGTCTCTATCATCCATGAAGGCCTGTCAATCCAAGTGATATAACCATGTCAGCTAACATAAATATTAGGAGTTAACCACTTAAATTGTAAAATCGGATAGAGGAAATCACTTGTTCATCACGAAGTTTGTTGTTCCTTGGGACGCACGCTCAAGAAGCAGCTTCCTTGATTCAATTGCTATTCCCTCTGGCTGCATTACAGATAATTGAGATGGCCTTAGGAAGTATGAATGATTTTCTCTTATTTCTGTGAGGGAAAGGAATTTTTGTTGCCACTATTCTATTATTTTCTTCATTTTATGAGAGCACTACTCTACTCACCTCTTCTGGAAACCAAACACCTGGTTGAGTGCTTCCCTCAAGAACTGCTTGAACAAATGCAGCCGTTGACTGACCTACCGATCTGCAAATCCGATATAAGATGCTTCGATCAGATGTAAATAGAATGACTAGAATAACTTTGGACACTTCTGAGCTGAAAACCCCGTTTATAAAAGAAAAAAAAACTTCTGAGCTGAAAAGGTGCACCAGAACTTGTAAAATGAGCCATAAAGTAAAAGACCCTACAGTAAATGTTGCTCCAAATTTCGAGTATAAATTCCTAGGATATTAGAGTTGTAAGTTCTGGTATAACTTTTGCTGACAATTGTGTTGTATGAAACTAAAAGGTAGTGTACAAAATTCTGCGTCACTTCAATTATTCAGGACTGAAAAAGAAATCTGATTAGGTAGATATCTCTCAGCTCTAAATAATATAGATTGTTTGCACCTAAAGAATTTAAAACCATTTATCCAAAAAAGCTAATGATAAATATCAACTAGGTAATATATTTTCAGAATAGTCAATTGCTCATCCAGAAATGTGTACTTACACAGATAGCTTTCTATGAGAAAACAATCCAATAGTATTCCGGCCATTCAAACATTCCAAGTCTATCTGCACAAATGAAATAAATTTGATCGAACAATAGTCATCAGTAGTTTCGCGTACTGCTTTGGATATAGCATGAGTGCAGTTAGTATGCTCTTGCTAAACTCAACTTTAGTACAATTAGTATGCTCTTACTATAGACACAACTTCGGCAATATTAATATGCTCTTTCTCTGGAAATAGCTTGAATATACTTTTGAATAAACATAAAGGAAATACTTACTCTCATGGAGACACGCTCTCCTGCTATGCCATCAACAGCTCGAACAAGGGGATCAACTAATTCAACCAACTCTCCAACCTTAGCTTTATCCCTTAAGAACTCCTAAAAAGGATCAAGTTGAAGTCAAGTATATATACTCCAAACTGGTACCAACCCAACCACATCCTTAATATTTACACTTATTTTCAGGTCCAGTAACACAGATAGTATTGGCTATTGCTTAAATTGCAGGAAAAGATATGCTATTGGTTGTCTGCAACTTCCAATATCTTTAACTTTTATCACTAGAATACCAATGTGAAAAGCTTGGACGAAGTAACTTCATAAAGATATAATTGAGAACTGAGAAGAACACATACAACAGGAAGAAATTTTGCGAAAGCCTCCATTCCCCAATTCCAGAAGAAAGGAGAAGTACCAAATCGAGCACTGACAGTTGGGACACCTAAAAACTTATGAGCACTCTTCACTTCAGGCAAATTCCTGAAATAGATGACGATGCATTTACTGTTTGTGAAAGGCAAGTTAAGACAAATAATAGTAGTACTACCTTATTTTACCACGCTGGCTTCTGGATTGTCAAATATAAGATAAGAATGCCCAAAGTACTTACAGTAAGTAAACATCTCTCTTTCTGACCCCTTTTCCGAAATCAATGTTGAGAACTCCACTATAGGGCTTCAATTTGATTTCTTCTCCTAAATTGGTAATGAGAATGAACTCGTCACCTTTTCCTCCTCACTGCGAAATACCATAGCAACATTAATGAAAAAGTCAAAAGTACCTTTGTTATATGCAATTACATCTTCCCCAAGAAGCAGAAAACTCGTTGCCAATATTGTTGGGCCAGCACCACCAGAGCCTGCAGTATAATAGAAGAATCTAAACAGGATTTAGCAATATGGCCATAAGTGAATATGGTTCTGTAGGAATACTTGAATGATTTGACATGAATAGAGCATCGAGAATCAAATTAAACCACCCCTTCAGTCCTCAATGCCTAATTGATTTTTCCTTTTCCAGAAAAAATAGAACTCTCCTAACCTTAGTCTTTGAGGTTCTTCATCTTCACTTCTTGCAGCATTCACAAGCTCAGCAGCCATCACTGTTAGAAAACAAATACAGTACACGAATAAGCACTAAAAGTCTAAGATGTGGCGTACTTATAGATATCTGCAGCAATACCTTAAATGAAGCATTGCGGTCTGTGTACAAACTACACATACTTTAGTAATTGAATAGTACATATGTGATCTAGTTCAGGACTTCGTTCCTCGGTTCCATGAGGACATGAATATGTAACACCACAATTTATTAACATATCCCCACTCAGACAGCTTTAAGTTTCTACATATTTTTCAATGCATATGCGATTCATGTGACAAATCAATTGGTGAATTCACTCACAGTTTCCATGTTCCTACCTCACGAAATTTATCTCCATTTGGTAATGTTTAAAAAAACATTCCATCAGGTATTATTTTGGAATAACATGTCATTGTCATGGCAACTCAAGTAAACCAACATATACTAGCAATTACTAGAAAATGTGGATAGAAAAATAGCAAACCAAGCTGATGGTGTTGTATGACATGAATGTGGAGTAATACCATTGCTCACTCCAGGATATATGCCGGCAGTTGTAATAGCTGGAACACCTTGAGCTTTTGCTTCTTCATGGAAAGCCTTGGCCCTCCATGAATAGTCCATATCATCGCAGACATCAATATATGCTGTCTGTTCAAATAGAATTAATTGAGCCTTCTCAGTTAGTAACATATCACTAAGTTTGAAAGGTAGTATCGCAAAACTTATGCAGTTGTCTTTAGGGATAGCATGTTTTCAGCCACCTTGGTCGATATCGCCGCCTGCAAGACAGTGCATTCAGCCTCCCTCTGGAAAGGCCCAGCAGTATGAACGACTAAGTCCACATCTGCGTAAAATTCAAAGCACGAGTCAGTAATGTCCCATGGAGGAAAACTGCACATCTGTCTCAACGATATCAAGTTATGGTGCAATTCGCAGTACCCTGTAGCGCTTCCTTCAACATGGTTGCGTTGCCGGTGTCAATTTGCACGAACTCGGATTGCTCACCAAGTTTAGATGCCAAAGATTCACCTTTCTCCCTGGCAAATTAGAGGACATGTATGAATGGAAGCTAGCTAGAGATGAAGTACAAGTCCATGATGTTTTCACTTTTCAGAGCTAATTGCCGGACTAAATGGCGGTTCTCATTTCCAGTTGATGGAATGCGACTGAGCTGAATGATGAATTAATTACCGGTTCCTGCCGCCGATGAGGATGTTAAGGTCGGGGCGGAGCTTGGAGAGCGCGGTGGCCGTGGAGCCGCCGACACGCCCTGTGCCGCCGAGCACGAGCACGCGGGCGCTCGAGCGTGCCTTGCTCAGGGAAGCGGGCACCGTGGCGGCGGAGGATGAGGCGGCCGCGGCGGCAGGAGGGGTGCGCAGTGGCATGCATGCTCTCACCATGGCGGCCATGCTGCTACACTACGCGCGGCGGTCTGAACCACCCATGCGAATTGGGGACGAGGGTGGAGCCGTGGACGTGCCGGGGTGCGTGACTGGGTGCGTGGATGTTGTTTAGTGGCCTACGTGGAAGCTTGTGGACCGTCGATAGATCCTGCTTATGAGAACCAAAACGAAATGGATGATCTGTCCGGAGACCTGTGTAGTGTAGAGCATCTTTGGCAAATACGTAATAAAAGAAAATCACCTATGAGTGGTTGCACAGGCTTTTTCAATAATTGTATTGTACTTCTTTTTTTAAAGGAAATATATTGATATAACGAAAATACCAATTACATCCAGCCTCTGCACCAACAAGATATTTAAAGATATCAAGAATGCACACAGTCCAGAACTAAAAAAGAAAAACAAAGATCCCGTCGCGGTGAACAACCACCCGCAACAGAAGCAATCTAACCAACATCTAATACAACATCAGTGCTACAAATTAGGCTCTCCAAAAGCAACGCCTTCAGGAAGGAAACAATGCTTGAGCGTTATCGTCGCCCGATCAAAGATCATGGGTTTTCACCCTGGAGAAAGTCCAAGTTTCCAAAACAACGCCTACAACAAGGTCATTGCCAGGTACAACCAATGAAGGCCAGACCTTGGATTTACACCCTGGAAATCATGGTTCAGTACTCAAGGCACCACCAAAATTGCAGTCCACCTGTGTTACCACCCTCGCTTGCCAAAGTTGTTGCTGCAAGTCGCTGACCACCCGACACACAAGAAAAACCTGTGTCGCATTGTCTTCATCAATCAAAACCCTCACTGCCACAATCAACTCAGATTGTAGCCACCATGATTTTCTCTATCTCTGTCAACCTCATGGAAATCTATATGAAGACATGTCCCATGATACACACAAGAAAACGAAGCTTCGTGCATTGTCAAATAGGATGCGCACGACCGCATCGATTCACCTCTATATTTCCTGTAGCATCTATGCCAAACTACGAAAATCACCGAGAGAAAGACCGGAACTCCAAGGCGGTCCAGTCGAGGAGGACTTGGTGAATCGAGGCTTGATGATTGAAGACCAGTAGGATCAAAATCCACCTCCTTATTCAGGCTGAACCAGCAAACCCAGCAATCGGATCGATCTAAAGCCGATGCATCTAGGGTCTCGGAGTTGGGGAGGAATAGCATCGAGGGCCGCCGGCGTCGTACGCAACAGCCTCTTCACCGACGCCCACCAAGCTGCTGCAGGTCTGCCGCCCTGGAACCTCTCGCCCATGGTGGCCTCCACCGGCGCCCCACACGTGGTGGTCTCCACCGGCAAAAGAGAACCCCCCCGCCAAACTTTGGTAGCGGGCCCCCCTCCACCGCGGCTTAGGCCGGCAGCAGCGACAGCAAAGAGAGCAGACGAGGGAGGTTCGGTCGTCGGAGGCGCTAGGTTTCCCCCTGGCGTCCCGCAAATTGGGGGAGAGTTTCACTTCCCCGGCCTCTGCACCAACTAGGGATGCACACGGCCTTTTAGGTGTGAGTACTAGGATTTTTGTATCTAGGTTATGCATCAAGCCTAGTCCTCAAGGATAAATACATGAGTACCAGGAAAGCATGGTCCTTAAGAATTCAAAATTGGGGGAGAATTTCACTTCCTCAGCCTCTGCACCAACTAGTGATGCACACAACCTTTTAGGCATGAGTACTAGGATTTTTTAATCTTGGTTGTGCACCAAGCCTAGTCCTCAAGGATAAATTCAGAAGTACCAGGAAAGCCTGATCCTCAAGAATAAATAGGAACCTAAATTCGCATCCGTGAGGATTTAAACCCAAGTGTTGAGTTTGTACATCCACTCCACCAACCAGTTTGAGCTAGACTTACGTCCTTTAAAATTAGGAGGGGTTGTATTGTACTATTAGATTTACATATGTGTTGGTATACCACATCATAAAAAACATAGGCCAATACATACGAGTCATACCTATCAGCGCTTAATCTCTCTCTCAGCCTAGGACCGCCGCTGGAGATCATCTACACTGAGAAGTGGGCGCTTATATCATCTACATCCTCTGCCATTGTCGTTGTGTTTTTTTTTCCTGTAACGCCAAGTTAGGGCACAAATAACGTGATTATGTCTAGTCTGTTTCCTCGCGATGTAGCTCATCCAGTACTTCCATGTGTTAATTAATCTCTTACCATTCTGTTTTGAATTGTAATGAAAACTTTCTTAGAACAATGTTGATTTATTGGTCTAGTTCTTCGGTACGTCAGATTTTGCGTCCCTGACTTACTAAAGAATTGTCATGAAAACATTTTAACACCTGATTTAAAATTTGCATGATTTTTTTGATATGTATAAGTCTAGCACGAGTAGAGTAATATTCTCCGAAGTAGTTCTTTGAAGTCAATTATCCTAAACCTTCATAATTTTTTTAATTCAAAATTCTATGACAATGCATATGTCCGTACCTACTTCCCTCGCATCTAAATTCTTCAGAGGTAGCATGTTTCCAACTGATTCCAATGGTTCTACAATTCTTATTCAGGGACCAAATCAAAGGAAACGAATGAAGAAGCATCTTCCAACCACACAAAGATAAAAGCGGTGTCTTCGGTTGCACCAGTAAAGGTAGGAATGCATTGTAACGTTCAATACATTTAAAGACATTCCGAAAGACATCATTTTTGGGTACAAACGCTGGAAGTAAGAAGAAGTTTGCATGCAAAGAATTCATTGTGGATGGGCCAGAGAGTGGTTCCATTACAGATTCTTCATAGATATTTATAAGCCTAAGTTTGCAACCCCTTCTTTGTGGGGTGATTTTGTTTTGAATGGAAATGTGAAGAAAGTGTTGGATCCAAAATTGCATGTTGTGTGGTCCAGACCCACAATACCAAACTTTAAATGCTAAGTTTGTTGTGAAGCCAACGAAGAAATATGTTAATGATCCCAAGAACACAGCGCAAATGAACAAGGTAAATGCAGTTGCTGCTCTCATAGAACACTTGGGTGACCCTCTCAATTTTGAACCTATAGTACATATGACACAAGTGTCGAAGAAAAGAAAAGAAAACCAATCCAAAAGCAAAGGCTTCGACTTCTGAGTCATCTAAGGATGTTACCTCTACTCCTGTGGGAAGTCCTTCGAGGGCCAGAGAAATGCACATCCTGAAACCAGTGTGCAAATTGTTCATACGTCCATTTTGCATCACTATTTTCTACTATAATTTATCATTTTCAATTATATATTCAAAATATAATGTTGTTTAATGCCTTTTGTCTCTTATTTTGTAAGGAACACATTGAGAGGGGATCACTAATAGTTGGAACTCTAGACTAAAAATAACAATAGTACATATGTCAATTATCCGAAGCTCAAAATGCAGTGAAAATTCACCGGGGCAGTTCTGGTATATATGATGAATTTATATTTACAAGGGGTTGGGGGTATCTGGCTTCCACACAGCTAGGTGACGCGACCTTCCACCTTGGCCGTTCCACTTTCCCGTGTGGGATGGTGAGGCCTCGCCTCCCGTCCCCCTTTGGCCATATATTTCCTCCTGACCTACAAAAAATCAGCAAAATTATCAGATCCGTCGACCGCCGTCTTCGAGGTAGAATTTCGGTGGAGCACTTTTGCCCTCAAGTGGGCGATTACACCGGGGAAACTTCCCTCCAGGAGGGGGAATCTAATTCTTCATCATCACCAACACTCTAATCATCTTCAAAATCAACATCTCCATCAACACCATCTCCTCTCAAAACCCTAGTTCATCCTTTGTATCCAATCTTTGTCTCAAACCTCAAATTGGTACATGGGGGATCTTGTAGTGTTGATTACACTTTGTAGTTGATGCTATTTGGTTTATTTGGTGGAAGATTGTCATGTTTAGATTTCTAAACATATATTTATACCCACTGATCATGAAAAATATTATGAGTTGTGAGTAGTATTAGTTCTTGAGGACATGAGACAATTCTCGTTGTGAATAGTCATGTGAAGTTGATCACCGTTCAATATTTTGATATTATATTTTGTTGTTATTCATCTAGTGGTGTCATGTGAACGCCGACTACATGACACTTCACCACCAATGGGCCTAGGAGAAAACATTGTGGAATTAGTTTGTAGATGATGGGTTGATGGAGTGATAAAATACATAAGCCTAGTTTGTGAGCTACTCCGTTAGGGGTTGTTTTGGATCCCATTATTTAATGCTATGGTTAGATTTATCTTAATCAGTTATCTTTTATTTGTTGATGCTTGCAGAGAGTATTATCATAAGTAGGCGTTGGTCCAGGTAAGGGCATCATCATCTTAGCACTGGTCCACCCACACAACAGTTCAAAGTAATGAATGTGAAGTCAATAGAACATGGTAAAAGTAACTTGAATAGGTTCATGTGTGTCCTCGGGAATGCTTTGCTCACTGTAAGAAGAATCACCGACTTTGTCCTTAACATACTTAAGGATTGTGCCACTTGCCCTAACTTGCTACTTTTTCACTTGCTACTTGGTTATGAATTATATTGCTATCAAATTATCTATCAAAGCTATGTTACAACACTTGTAGTGAAACCTCGCTGAAAACCGCTTGTCAATTACTTTTTGTTCCTCGTAGGGTTCGACACTTCTACTTGTTGAAAGGACTATGATCGATCCCCTATACTTGCAGCAGGGTGGAACTTATCTTGGTAAGTGAAATTTGGCAACTAAACTCCTATTATACGAGCTTATTTTGACCTACACTTGTTACTATGGATAATCATCCTTTGGGAGACTTGTTCGGAGTGTCCCTCTCCTCGTGTTGGAGTGGTTAGAAAAGAACCCCCACCTAATTAAAATATTAGTTATGAGATTCCTCTTGGTATTTTGGAATAATTTGATGATAATTATTATGCCAGAGATGGAACAAGTTCACCTTCATATGTGTATGCTTACTATAGATGGACTTTGTGGATTATTAAGCTTGTAGGTTTACCCAAGGATGAAGTTAAGAAGAGGATTTCCCCTTCATCTTTGGAGGCAAAGGAATTGATATGTTATAAGCGATTAGATAATCCGCGGTCATGGGATTGAGATCGACAGAAGTTAAAGTCCCTCAATAAATTTTATCCTATGCATCTTGTTCATCGTGATCACAACTATATCTATAATTTTATCCACATGAAGAGAAAGTATCTCTCAATCTTGTGCGAGGCTTAAAGACTTAATTCTTAAACACCCCAATCATGAGCTTTCGAGAGATCCTATTGTTAACAATTTTAATGCTTGGTTTTTTCTCCACAATAAAAATATGCTTGATTCTTCCTCTCTTGGTTCTTTTAATGTCAAACAAATAGATTATAAATGGGATATTATTAAAAGAATTAAAAAAATGCTTAAGATTGGGAGGTCAACAAAGTAATGAATCAGACATAAACCCAAAATATGATTTGTTAAGTCATTTATTGAAACCGATGAATTTCATGAGCTTAGCGCAAAATATGGACTTGATTATGATATAGTTATCAACTTTTGCAAATCTTTTGCTACTTATGTTAATCTCCATAAGGAGAAATGGTTTAAATGTCATAAACCCATTAAAGATATTTGTAAATAACCAATTATTGCTAATACTAAAGTACAATCTTATGATGTTGATCTTGTTGTACCGACCGCCTACATTGAAAAGCCACCTTTTCCTATTGGAGCACTCTATAATTACAACTGTGGTTAATAAAAGTAACATTAAAACACCTAAGAACTCTGATCAAATTAAAGTAGAGCCTTCAATATATATGGTTCAAGATTTTTTGGTTGGGGGTGTAGATGGGCATGCTATCTATCTTTGTGAAGAAGCTTATAGGATTGCTACACCTCCTAAAAATGATAAGAATGCTAAAATTGTTGGCATGCGTGTCGTTTGGCTAAGATTGGAGATCATTGCTATCATGAGAGATGTTGAAGTCCTCTTTGGTAAAGTTAAGTATCCTACCATTTTTAGCACTTGTAATTACCATCTCATAACCCTAATCTAAGGGTACAAAGGGGATATTTGGGATGGGGGGAGTACATGAGGTGAGGATGAGAGTGAGTTGGTGAGAGGTTCATAGACCAATGGGGAGAATGTTCGGAGACACACGAGTTTCAGATAATTGGCACACACGTCTACACAGATGACACTCAACCTATCTAACCACACGCACAAGTCACATGTCCCCTTCCTTGTTATCGTCCTAACGACTGGCTCAAGTTGGGCTCACACGTCCATTTGGTGGAGGAAGTTGGACCTGTGATTCATTGTCCGTCGTCACCGAAGGTGGAGGAGGTGAGGGCGTGACACCCCGCTTGAGCCTGCTCATTCTTCCACAGAGCATTGTTTCACCACATAATATTCTTCCCACGTAGCATATTCCAGTGGACATGAGCCCACTAGATGAGTACCTGTGGTGTGGCAGAATTCCTTTACAAACCTGACTGTGATCCAGAATGGCCACCGAAATAAGGGTGATGGTTATCAAATCCGGAGCATCAAGCAGGTCACTATACATTGGGGCATAATTCTCTTAAAGGGCTCCAACCGCTAAACGTGGACTATTAGATGTACTTGAGACGAATCTAGGATTTTGAGTTTGTAAGACATTCCACCTATTCTATCCAGGATGGTGTAAGGCCCAAAATATTTTTAGGAAGCTTTGGGTATGATCGCTTGAAGACAATTTGTTGTGTATAAGGTTGTAATTTCAGGAATACTTGATCTCCCACTAGAAAAAATCCTTTTCTGAGCGATTCTTGTCAGCATAACTCTTCAAATCAGTTGTGCTCTCAAAAGTTTAGTTTGATCTTGATAGCCCAAGGTAACATCTTAAACATGAGCACCATCATCAGCTAGAAAATAGGGCATACCTCCAATTGGGCACAGTGTGGTAGAGTGCTTGAAAAGCTGAACGACCGAGAGTTGTATGAATGGATTGTACCAAAATTCTGATGTGGCTATCCGTCTGTGATTATCTTGGACTACAGAACACAAATATTTTTCAAACATTGATTAACATGATCGCTCTAATCATTCTTCTGCGAAATATACGCCGTTCAATAGGGAGCTCAGTCCCTAGAGATATGAACAAGCCTTTCCAGAATTGACTCGTGATTTTTTTTTCTCACGGCCACATATGATCATTTCAGGCACGCCATGGACTTTCATATTGTTATCAATGAAAACTTTGGATACTGAAGTTGTCGAAAAGGGGTGACATAGTGGCAGAATAGAGGAGGCACGCGACTGTGTCACTGACCATACGAGAAGCTCATCTCTCCCTCCTTCGCATCAATCTTTCTAAGTGGTATTTTTTTGCACTTAAGTGCATCGTTGACCCTTCGAAGAACTTATTTTCTCATATAACCCCTTTGATTCATGATTAACTGTTAAGCATTATCTTTACACGAACAAATGCCAATCGGTTAATCATGTTTGGGCAAACACGACTAACCGCTAGTCGTGGTTGCTATCAACCAGATATCATTGATCGTGTTGACTTAAAAACGACTAACTTATTGATTTCTGTAGGTGTACATATGGTGATTAACAGTTATTCGTGAATTGGGTTCAGCTGAGGAAATAAACTCTTCGAAGATGAGAGATCGATTCCCCTCCTCCCTACAAAAGAAAACCAGTCTGTGTAAAAAGGAAAAGAAAAACCACCTCTCCCTCCGGTCCTGCTGCACTGCAACAGTCCACCCCACCAAGCTCAGAAAAGAAACTGAAAAGAGCCCCCACCAGCGCAGCGTGCAAATCTTGCTCTCCGTGGCTCGCTTCCACTCCATCGCACCACACCCACCCAACCCAAGTGACCATCGGAGTTTACAGGCCCCAGGGAGAGAATAGAGTGCAGAACAAGGCAGCGTGAGTGAGCGAGCAACCAGGCGGGGCAGAGCTGCAGAGGAGGGGGAATTGTGAGGATAACACCAGCAGAGCAGAGACAGATTCCAAGCGCAGAGCACAAACACCAGGCAGGCAGGCAGGCAGAGCTGATCAGAGCGTGGCCGAACCACCACTGATCCATCCAGCAGGCAGAATGCAGCAGCGGGGTGGCGCTGCGGCTGCTAGCCCGAGGAGGCGCCTCACGGTGCCGAGGAGGACCGCCGCGGCGGCGTCGGTGTGGGAGACGCGGATGGAGATGGACGAGGTCAAGGGCGGCGTCAAGGTCTTCAGCGAAGCCGCCGACGACGCCGACGAGGAGGGCATGCGGGTGTACAGCCGCCTGCGACGGAACCAGAGCGACGGCGGCGGCGGCGGCGGCGCGGCCTCCGGGACGGCCGCGGCGGCCAAGAAGAGGAGGAGCTGGAAGGCGTCGGAGCCGGTCACGGCGATCGGGGAGCTGCGCAAGTCGCGGTCCGACGCGGCGGCGTCGACGACGACTGGGGCGGCGGCCAGGCGGGCGGTGGCGAGGGTCACCACGCCGGAGAAGAAGCTGGCGGCGGCCGACGTGAAGGAGGTGGTGGTGGTGGAGGTGGTGGAAAAGGCGCCATTGCTGCAAGCCAAGAACGTTGAAGAGGAGCCAGTGGAGGAGGACGAGGAGGAGGAATGGGAAGATGATGAGATGGAAGCAGAGGAGGAGGGGGAGGAGGAGGTGCTGGATCAAGATCAGACGGCCATGGACGACGACGAAGCTGATCAGGCCACGGCTTCCAATCAAGGCAAGAAATCGCTCGTTGCTTGTTTCTGTCTGTCTGATTCCTTTCTTGACGAACCAATTTTGCAAATGCGATCTTGATTTGGCGTCCTATTGCAGCGACTGAACCAGATCTTGCGCGACCGACAAAAAGTGAGCGAATTCGGATTTTGTTTTCGCCCTTTCATTTTCGCTCTGGCAATTCTCCTTTGTTTTCTGATGGTAGTAGGATTATCTGTGCGAGTGTAGGAGTGATCAGGCCTGTGGCAGCACCGACTGAAGATGAGAGAGCAGCCACTCCAGAGCCGATTAAACTTGCTTCACCTGTCAATCTCCGGGCGCTGAACCCAGAGCCCGTGACCCCTCCAGGTGAATTTCTCCTCCCTGGATGCTACTTCATGTGAATTTTTAGTCTATTTTTACTGACTTCCACGGCCATCCTAAAATGCAGTGAAGAAGAAACCGACTCCGGTGGTAATTCACACAACGAATCCAGAGCCGGCAGGAACTTCTCCAGGTAACTTTGTTGCGAATTTCCCAACAAAAATTTGGAAAGCAATTTACATTTCCTGAGTTACTGTTGATGGGCTAATTGAAAGAAAAAACGTTGGCGTTATTCAGAGAAGAAAGCTTCGCCGGTAAACGGGCGACGGATACCAAAGCAAGACCCTGTCGATACCACCCCTGGTGAGTGATTTCCCTGTTCGGCCCTTGCTTCTCGGTTCTTGGTCTTCTTCTTATTTGGAGGTTTATCGATGCATTGTTGTTGGTTCTGAAGTGGAAGAAGAGTATGAGGAGATTCTGGGCAGGCCGTCTGCTGTTAGCAGAAGCAATGGAAGAATGCAGAACATTGGTTAGTGTTGTTCACACTTTACAAGTTACCACTTTTACTCTTCTTTCAGGTTTAAGAAATTGGATTTGATGGGCTTTTATTTGTTTATTTTTGGCACTGCTCTTTTTAGTGGATTTGGTAATGTGGAGAGATGTGTCAAAGTCTGCATTTGTGTTTGGATTCGGGACCTTTTTGCTCATCTCCTGCTCCTATGCCAAAGATCTAAACTTCAAGTAAGTTATTGCACTCTGTAGTCTTAAGCAGCAAAGAAACCAATATTTTAGCAGAGAATCATCTAAGCAATCCTTTAAAATCTCTCAATGGCACAGCACAATAACAGCTGGTTCATATCTAGGCCTGGTCTACCTCGGTCTAAGATTCCTTTCCAAGTCCATACTCAAGAGGTAATAAAAAAATCTCAGCTCACTTTACCTGCATAATAATAACAATAAGATGCACAGCAAATCTCAGATTAGTAGTAATTTATCCACCTTTGTGTTGAAATGCATGCAGAGGAGAAAGTGTGGAGTGTGATGATGATGACGAGAGGAGTAGGCACTACCTGGTAGGAGAGGAGGATGCGATCTGGGTGCTGAGGCTTGCACTGCCCTACATCAACGAGGTGCTCCTGACTCTCAGGTCCCTCTTCTCCGGTGAGCCGTCGACAACCATGAAGGTAAAAGAAGAATGTACTACCAGCTCAGCTAGCACTGGCTTGCATGATGCAGTCTCTAGATTTGTACTGACAGAGCGACACATCTGCTGCAGCTGGCACTGCTGCTGTTTGCCATGGCCCGGTGTGGCAACTTTCTTAACGTCTGGACCTTGGCCAAACTAGGTATGTATCACCATATTAGAATTGAATTTCTCGACTAGTCTTCCCTGTGGAGCATGTCCTGTTCTTCATTTCACCATGTAGCATGTCCTAGGTTTAAGATGGTGAAATTATTCAGAAATTGGAGGGGAAAGGAATCATTGATGTATGGCCATTTTGTTAGAAAATGCAAGTTACAAATCTCTGGTGCACAGCCTAGCTTTAGTCGCATGTGTGTGTGTCCCCATATGCTAGGAGGACCACGAGCATCAACTAGTGCTGTTTTACTGACCTTTTTGTGCCTGTGATCCGCCGGTGGTTTTGCAGCGTTCTTTGGTATCTTCATCATTCCAAAGGTGTGCTCCTCTTACTCCACGCAGCTCGCTAGATATGGTAAGTAAAATGAAAGCTCTCCTTTTACATGTTCATAACTTCTTCATATGTTCCCACCGAAAGAAAACCTGCAGGGCAATGTTTCATCTTTGTAGATGATAGTTCCTCCGTCCTAAAATATAGTTGAGACACTTATTTTGAGATGGAGTGGGTAAATGGCAAAGAATACCGTCTATTAACAAAAAAAAATAGCAATTGTTGGGACTCGCGTAAGTCTGACATGATTTCACCAAATTTTCCATGGGGATAGCTGCTTTGGTTTTTAATAATAGAATTGTGGTTGTTGGATCCAAGTTTTGTCCACTGCAACATGGTAGTAGTACCCTATTTTTACTGGTCCCCATGGTACTGCAGGCTGCAGCATGTGCATAGGTAAAGGGAGTACGTAAAAATAATTAACGAGCACTGTAAATTGTAGAACAGGACAGAAGAATTTTATCAAGATACTAGTACTCCACTATAGTGATTGTAAATTTAGTGGCATTTGAGCTGGTACATGTGTGTAGCATGTACTGTATACTGTACCAGACTACCAGTAGTACTCCACTACAACGATTCTGTAACTTTAGCTTTGGCCGTCAAAAGGAGAGGGTTTGGGGAAAGGGTAAATTGTATAGGCCCAGAGGTAACTTTTGCGTGGGAGAGGGAGCATGAGCATGCATGGTTATTTTCTATACCTTTTGCACGTGGGAGGTGTCGTTGATGCTGTGGCTCAACGTATGAAATTGCATGATACTTGTATGTATGCTTGTACCAGGTAACCGACACTTTGTCTCCTTTACTTCTTGATTAGAGATGATTACCCATGGGTTACAACGTAGGTTAATCCATGATTTACTTGTTCATATTAACTTGATTGTGTAAAACTAAATTTATTTTGTAAACACTTACTCCCTCAGTTCCATATTAACAATCACTGAAATGGATGAATCTAGACGTATTTCAGTTAATTTGGAACGGAGGTAGTATTTGATAAGCACTTAGTGGCTTACTTTGGTAAGTCAATAAGAGGTGGGGCAGCTGAGGTGGTTCTTTAGGAAAAACCAGTGAAAAGCCAGAGATAAGGTCGAACATAATTAAAACGGGGAGATGGCGGGGAACATACATAAAGTTTGACGTACGAGCGGACGACAGAATCTTACATCTAATTTTAAGAGGAGTAGGGAAGAGATGTCGACGTTTTTAAGTAGAAGAGATTATGGAAAAGTGAAAAGAATCTTACCAACGGCTAACGTTGGCCTCAACATCGGTGTCCGGTCTCATCATTGGTGTCGTTATGGGTTGATTTGGTGAATGAAGAACTTTGCCACATGTTACCGTTAATTAGAATAGTATTGATGTAGTTGTGTCAGCTTTTGAGCTGACAGTACAATTTTAATATTTTCTAGTAATTTGGACGTATGCATCCTCAGTTTAGTTGGTGCAGAGGGCGGGGCAATGAAACTTTGATCTTTCTAAAAAGCTTTCCCTTATATTCTAAACTAGATTGAACATAAACTCGTTAATTGGAGACTAACTTAACACATACTCATATGACACGGTCTTCAGGTGAGCAGTGGCTTATGCTTGTCAACCATCTGCCAAGCTAGACTCACAAAATGTTGGCCTCTCAACCATTCATTTTTCTGTTCATAATGAACACATAATATCAGGGGAAAGTTTCCTACTAGCTTTGTCCTTTTTTTGCATGTGTAGTGTTGGCACCCCCCAGGTGACTCCCATCCAAACAAACGTCCCATCTCTAGATCTAATCCCCACCTTCCGTCCTGGCCCCTAGGGCCTCTGTTTGTTCAGCAGCTTTAACCAACAATAATACTAATAAATCTATAATAGTGCTAGCGGATCCTCTAAAAATATTAGGTATGTTATGAATGATGTTCTGTTGTTCTGTTGTGCTACCATAACTGCCAATTCTTTAGTCATAATAGAGTTGGAAGCATCAATCATATTATTAAGTTTTTTTTTGGAACCAGAGCCCTTGGTGCTGTATTCATTAATTAAGAATAAGAGAATCGCCCCGTTAATTTACGAAAAACCCGGGCGAAAACCATCATACGGTGAAGGTGGTAGATGACTTGTCTCTGTCCAAACAAATATAGGTGTGCATAGCTTCTTGCTCACAGTTCATATTCATCTTCTATTATTTAGGGAGAATTAGATTTTGAACAGACAACCATGCATCCAGGCATATATAGCAAAGAAGTTTGATTATTAAAATATCATGTCACCCGTGACTAAAAAAATAGGTCGGCCATAGTCTATTCTCAGAAAAGGAATAAAGAAAGATGGAGACATCAGATGAAATTAAGGACATGTTCTAGAAATTAATTTGCTCCTTCGTTGCTGCGTAATTTTACTTACTAAATTGTTTTACTGTCTATGCATGACAGGCACATTTTGGCTGGAGAGGTTCAGGGATGCATGGGAGTCTTGCTCCCACAAGAAGGCTGTCGTCGCAGCCGTCTTCACCCTCGTCTGGAACGTCTCCTCCACGGTGGCTCGTGTCTGGGCTGGTAACCAACTAATGTCTTCTACCCGTGCATCGCGTGGCATCTTTGACAAGAATCGTTAACCTTGTATATTTGACATGTCTGCAGTGTTCATGCTGGTGGTGGCGATGAAGATCTATCAGCAGCGCATGATGGAGTTCGGCTGGAGCAGCTCGGTGGAGGAAGCCGCTGACGATGACGAGGCACAACAGCAGCAGGAGGAGTCTCCTGCCAAACCTGTCCAGACAGAGAAGGGACATGATCACGGGTCACATGGCTCCGTGGCGGCGCCGCGACACCGACGAATGCCGGTCTCCGGTGAGTTTGCCAGGGAGAGGCTGAAGGCGAGAGGCGGCATCCAGCCAAGGTAGCAGTTTGTGTACACCGTACATTATTTTTCTGGGTGTTCTCCTGATGTTGAAGAATTTGGCAGTGGCAAAAGCAATAATAAGATCGATCATGAAACAGTCATCACATCTATGGATTGTGATATACGGCGAAGATTTAGTTTGTTAGGGAACTACCAAACACTCTAGTCAACAGTAATCACATCTATGCACTACAAGGCACAGGAGTCTATATATTAACCTAGATTCTCTCTTATTTTGAAAATCTGAAGTGTTTTGGGTCTCAAATTTTTGGTGAGGGGCCAGCGATGCCACAGTTCATGCCAACTTGATGCCATGGCATGGCACACAGTTTGTTCAACGGCCAGGACACACCCCAGACTGCCCAGTTGTCACCAAAATAGGCCGAGACGCGCCCAGATCACGCGGGTCGTAGTTCACAGAGGGCCGGGACGCGCCCAGGCCACACAGTTCACAGTTTACATAGGGCCGGGACGCGCCCAGACTGCACAGTTCACAGTTGACAGAGGGTCGGGACGAGCCCCGCCCGCACAGTTTGTGCCAAAAAAGAACAGAGGCCCTCGGCCTTGGAGACCATCACTCATCGAGCAACTCCGCCTTCTTCCTCTCGAACCATTTCTTCGTCTTCGGCGTCAAAATGCTCATGTCCATTGTCATGATCTCCATGTCCATCTTCTTCTTTTCATTGTCGACCACGCTTTTCTTTGCCTCAGCCTCAATGGCTCGAGCTTGAGCATTGAGCTCTTCAATGTCAAGCTTTTGCTTGGCCAACTCAAAGAAGGTCTTTCTTTTGCCTCGTCGTTTCTTCCCTCTCTTCTCTCTTGCTTGAGAAGACCTCCTTTTGAGTAATCAAACCCTTCAAGATCTCTTGTATGGCTAGGGAGTTGGCATCAATTCTTACCTCCTTATTTTCGTTTTTGTGCCCCCTTGGCATCTCACTTATGTCCACATCATCCTTGTTATCATCTCTATTTTGTGATCCAACATACTCTTTCCACTTTTGTTCATCCTTAAGCCGCGTTCAACAATTGGACAAGGTGAAGGGCTTGTCATCATTGGTTGCGTTGAAAGTGTCCAAAGGATGTCCTACCTACATGATGGCAAGAAGAATGAAGAGGTCAACAAAATGGACATGACAATGATCACAAAGAAGAGTGCAAGAAATTTACCATGTCATCCACGGAGGCTCCACTTTTAGGCCGTTTCTTGACTTGAGAAAGTGCACCACAAAACTTATTGCACTCCGTTTGAATTATTTTCCATCTCTTCATCATAGATGTTTCGGTTCGAGAACTCTCGAAGCTCTTGCCATACTTCCGATGCTCATGAAACCAAGAATGCACCCTCTTGTAGAAGATTTTCCCGCTTTGCTCGGCTCCCGTGATGGCATCAATGCTACAAGCGATCCAAGCTTTCACAATCATCATGTCCTCATACTTGGTGAAAGCTACGGTCCTACGACTCACCTTATTTTGCTTGTTCACTTGTTCTTCGAGCTTATCGTCGAAGAATGGTCGGCCAAAATGTCCATAAAGGGATCCTCTTGCTGCCCATGAGTGTCTTGATCCCTGTCTTCGATGCGAGGACGACTTAAATACTCATCGTACTCGTCGGCATCGCCGGCATGGTCATCAGCGGGGCTTTCATCGCCATTGGCCTCTTCATGAACGTAGGTGTGATGGCACTGAAGTAGTGCTCCTCGTTGGCTAACCCAAGTAGAAGGTTGAGATGTAGCTAGTAGCAAATTTCCCTCGGAGAAGATACCAAGGTTTGTCTCCAGTAAGACTCCGACGACGACAAGTAGGTGACAACGGCGCTAGAAATTACTAGCATGAGAGTTGACGTGGACCTGCACACAGATACAAATAACTTTGCTCCCAACGAGTACAGAGAGGTTGTCAATCTCTCTGACCTTGCCGTTTACAAAGGGTAAAACGCAAGAGATAAAAGGCAATGATAACTGCAACTAGAAAGTAAAACATGAAATAAATTGAGGGTGTAAACAGTGGTGGAAATATGGACCGGGGTCCCATGATGTTCACTAGTGATGTCTCTCTCCCAAAAGACGATAAACAGCTATGCGATGTGAACAAATTACAGCTGGAAAATTGACAGAATTAGAAATGCACCGCAATGCTAACTATGCTACAAAAGAAGAAAGAGGCTCAAAAGCATGGGTAGTACGCCAAAACAAGTAGAACGAAATCCATCTGCATCTACTCACTAATCATCCACCTTGAGATATCTATCCAGAACATCTCGCTGGTATGAAGTTGCGAGCCCCACCCAAAGTGTAAACCCAAAGAAACAGACAACTACATTAAAAGAACTTTGCGTAAAGTAAACAATCCTTGCAACCGCGGTTACAAGCACCGTTGTTTTTCCCCTTGTGGCAACAACATATCCCCTAGACTCATGTTTCTATCACTAAGGCTAGTCATCAGGGGGCATGAACCCACAATCATGCATAACGCTCCCTCTTGGAGTTGCAATCTAACACTTGGCCAAAGTAATAAAAAGCAACGGAGAACATGCAAGAATTACTCAAGAACATAAATATAAAAGGAGAAGAACCTAATATATTAGTCATCACAATCTGAACATAATCTCATAATCCCTCAGATCCCAGCAAACTCAACATAGCAACAACAGAAAGAATTACATATGTGCCTTGATCATGTAGGGCAGCTCACAAGGTCTAATCCATGAAGAACAAAGAGGGGGAGAGGACATCACATAGCTACTGATCATGGACCCATAGTCCAAGGTGGACTACTCACGGCTCATCCGGGAAGCGCCCATGGTGGTGGAGAAGCTCCCGGAGGTCAATGCTCCCTCCGGCAGGGTGCCGGGAAGAGGTCTTCTAGTGCTCCCGATCTTGGAAGCGCGGCGGCGGCGGAACAGAGGCGAGATCTCGAAAAAGGGTTATGTCCTCGGGGGTTTCGGGACAAGAGGTAAATATAGGCGAAGGGGGCAGCCAGGGGCCACCAGGAGTCTAGGTGGCCTCCCGGCGTGGCCCCACCCTAGGCCGCGCCCCCTGGCCGCCTGGGCACCGGGTGGGTACCCTATGGTCCCCCTTAGGGACTCTGGAAGCTTCTGGTACGCTGATTTTTTATATATTTCCCGTAATTTATCTGGCACTTTAAGTAACGGGAAAACCTGAAATAAAAAACAGCAGAAAACAGAAATTGGCACTGTGGTGCACTGAGTTAATAGGTTAGTACAAATATGATCAAAAGTGTATGAAAGTGTATAAAAACATAGCAATATCACCCAAAACATGCATGGAGCAAGCAGAAATTATAGATACGTTTGGGACGTATCAACATCCCCAAGCTTAATTCCTGCTCGTCCTCGAGTAGGTAAATGATAAAAAGCATAATTTATGTGGTGACATGCTACCAACCATATAAGAACTTTTAAGTAAGGCAATCAAGACATGTAATTCAATTCAATTCATAACAAGCAAGAGTCTATATTAGCATTGAAACAAGCAACATAAGAACATAAAGGTGCAAGAGCTCTCGCTGTCCGTGACTCGAATGTCTCCAAATGGTGTTTGCGTGCAAGAAGTGGGAGATGGGAATACGAGAGAGTAAAACATAATATATTTTTGGTTGAGAACTCAATCTACTAAAGTTTCACACTTATTCTTCTTTGAAATCTTATCTTGACTCGTCCCCAGATCACTAGCCAGGTACAAGTCAAACTGATCCACTCACTTTCGATATTTTGAGCACTCATGCAATGGATGAGCGTAAGTAAGAAAGTTGACGCTTAGGATGGCAAAGATAGAGGTGGTGGAGGAGGAAGACAAAAAAGGGTGTGAAAGGCTCACATCAATGAGGAAAATCATAGGCGAGAGAGCCAAATGATAGATATGATGTGAGGAGTAGGGATTTCCATGCAACGGATGCACATGTGAGCTAAGGTAAGCTCTCTAATGGAACTAGTGGGGGTGCATTCAACTTGCTTGCTCACGAAGACCTAGAGCTCATTTGAGGAGGCTCATCATTGGAATATACAATCAAAGTTCTATAATATAAGGGTACCCACATAGCTATATGCATGTATGATCATCTCTATGGAGTACACGATACAGGAGGGAGTACGAGTGTGGATCTCTCAAAAGGAATAGTAGTGTGCCCCCTTCTCTCTTTTTTTCTCTGTTTTTCTCTTCTTTGTATTTTTTGTGGCCTCAATGGCTCTTTCTATTGAACTCTCATTTGTCCTCTTTGGGATCTTTTCCTCACTTAGGGGAAACACTCTATTTTAAAAGAAGTATAGAAGATCTTTCACACTTTACAAAAGTACTCAGCATAAAGAAGATGAAGCTATCATGATGTATGCAAATGTATGCCTCTGTCAGTGTAGCAAGATATGCAATGATACTAGCGCGTCATGTAGCAATGATTAGGGCAAGGTCCAACTAGCATGCGGCTCATCGAACAAGCAAAAGCATGTATGGCATGAAGATCAAGTCATGAGAAGGTGGATGTTGCATGGCAATATATCTCAGAAAGGCTATGGAAATGCCTTGATAGGTAGGTACGGTGGCTGTTTTGAGGAAGGATATAAGGAGGTTTATGATGACAGAGTGCATCATGCCAAGGATTTGGATGCACCGGCGAGGTAGGCACCAAGTCTCGGAGTGACAAAAGGAAATGCACGGTACTGAAGAGGCTAGCAAAAATGAGGAGGTGGAAGTGTCAATTTTCGAATACTTACATTAGTCTGAAGAATTCATGCACTTATTATCGGTAACTCTCAATCTAATCAGGAGGTTCACAAAGAGACAAGTACCCCGAGGAGGAGTGTATGGGGGTTTCGTTATCCTTGCGCATCTTCGACTCATGGTACGTGAGTGTACTCTAATATCCGATCCCTCCAAAGATTAGTGATCCATCTAGTAGCTAGAGTTCTCAAATAGTTTTTTTTGTAGTTTTTCAAAAATAAACAAGAATTTCCAAAAATATGACATCTATCACTAATAGGCTAAAGCTATTGACACCAAAAGTTCAAAAATTACTCAAATTAATACCTCAAAACTATGGCAAGTTACTACTACAATTGAATAGCAACCTCAATTACCTACTTCAAGTCAAGACACACAACTCAGTGCAACAGGCCAACTCTCTAAACAAGATAAACATGAAGACTCAAGAGAGTTCCAGCAACAAACTGACTAAAATCTCTTGAAAAGAAAAAACATGAAAGCACAAGAGCTAAACATGACAGCAGCTATGAAAAGATAAAGAACACACACAAAAAGAAAGATAAGCATGAAAATCCTATGATGTGTTCTAGTTTAAAGTGGAGCGTGTTTCTCTCCCACACAAAGAAAGATGGGTTCTAACTTGTTATGAACAGCAAAAAAAGCTAAAGAAAACTAAAAAGTAAAGAGCAAGACGCTCCAAGCATAGCACATAACGCATGAAGTGATAAAAATATAATGGAACGAAGGACGGATTGATAATTGTTGATGGAGAAGGGGATACACGGGGGCATCCCCAAGCTTAGACGCTTGAGTCTCCTTGAATATTTATTGTGTATGCATGGGGGCATCCCCAAGCTTGAGCGTTTGAGACTCACATGTTTTCTTTCATCATCTTCCCTCGCACACTCGAAAACTCACTTCATACATAACTCATCATAAGCTGATTAGAGAGGTTAGTACCCATAATAAAACAGTTTGCCTCTACTGGAAATTAAGATATTCTTGAAGTTCTATTGTTTCTCAAGATTTTCCAAAAGTTTTTGCAAAGAAAAAGCTAGCGCAAGACTTGAAAAACCAAGGAAAGGAAAAACGTGGCAGAATCTGTGAAAAACAGACCAGCAGGTAGTAAATAAATTTTTGGGATACTTCTGCAACTCAAATCAAAAAACTCAGAACATACGCCCGAAAGCTAATTGTATAGAGCATGCTCTCAAAACAATTCAGATAAAAAACATGATCTGGTGATTTTAGCCGAATTTTTCCGTCCAAGGACAGAATATTTTTTCTGGACAGCATGTCACAACTTTTGAACTTTCATGCAATCAGAGGCTAAACTTGGAACAAAGCTTGAAATAAAGATACAATGATGTTGCTACAGTAATAAAATCATCAAGACCACTAAAAACAGAATAAAAAACATCTTGGGTTGCCTCCCAACACGCGCTTTCTTTTACGCCTTTGAGCTAGGCAAAAAAAACAAAAAAGAAGGATAAATCAAGTTGTATCAATTGAACCATCATCAAGATCATCAAAAATCTCTTCAATTGTACAACTAGTTTTAAGAGGTATTTCAAATAAATGTCTAATGAAGATACTTCTAGGGATAAAAGCAAAAGGTGGAAGATCAATTGGAGTTTCATTGCTAGTTCTATTCAAGAAAGGTATTTTTTTTCCAAAGTCTTCACAGTTTCAACTCCTTTGGAAATAAGTGGATTGTTTTTGGGTCGAGGAACCTTAGGGACGTAAACGAACTTAGGTTCCTTCTTTGCCGGAGTTTCTACCTTTTTGGTTTTGATTGAGGATAAAGTAGTTCCTAAAGTGTCAATGATTTCCTCAATCTTATCTATCCTAGAAGGATCCAAATCATGGGATTTGATGGTCTCCAAAGTTTTGATAATTTTATGCATGGAGCTATCAAGTCTATTCAAATTCCCTTGAATCCTACGATCTAACTCATTTATCTTATTGATGCTTGGTATTTCTAGCTCTAACTTTTCAAGCTTTTTCATAATGTGAGCTAGAGTAATGTCCTCTTGAATGCTAGCAACAGGGAGATTTCCAACAAGATTTTCCATAACATTAAGATCTTACCAAACTGGGACTGCTAGAAAATTCCCATTGATAGCAGTATCTAGAATAAACCTATTACAAGAAGTAATTCCAACATAAAAGTTTCTAAGCAGTATATCAGTGGATTGCTTCTTGGTGGCTCTTTTTTGAGAATCATTAATTCTATACCAAGCATCTTTCAGACTTTCACCACCTCTTTGTTTAAAGGTGAGCACTTCTGCATCACCAAAGGCAAAAGGACCAGACATAATGACAACTACTAGCAAGGTAAATAATTTTTTTATGGTTTTTGATAAAGGACACTAAAGCAAAAACTGAAAGGTAAACTAACAAGACTAAAAAGCAAAGATAGAAGATAATGTGCAACTCCCTATCTTGAAGATTGGAGTCCCCGGCAACGGCGCTAGAAATTAGCTTGATGGCACTGAAGTAGTGCTCCTCATTGGCTACCCCAAGTGGAAGGTTGATATGTAGCTAGTAGCAAATTTCCCTCGGTCAAGATACAAAGGTTTGTCTCCAGTAGGTGACAACGGCGCTAGAAATTACTAGCACGAGAGTTGACGTGGACCTGCACACGGATACAAATAACTTTCCTCCCAACGAGTACAGAAAGGTTGTCAATCTCTCCAGCCTTGCCGTTTACAAAGGGTCAAAAGCAAGAGATAAAAGGCAATGATAACTTCAACTAGAAAGTAAAACAGGAAGTAAATTGAGGGTGTAAACAGTGGTGGAAATATGGACCTGGGTCCCATGATGTTCACTAGTGATGTCTCTCTCCCAAAAGACAATAAACAACTATGCGAGGTGAACAAATTACAGCTGGGCAATTGACAAGATTAAAAACGCACCGCAATGCTAACTATGCTACAAAAGAAAGGAAGAGGCTCAAAAGCATGGGCAGTACGCCAAAACAAGTAGACCGAAATCCATCTGCATCTACTCACTAATCATCCACCTTGAGATATCTATCCAGAACATCTCGCTGGTATTAAGTTGCGAGCCCCACCCAAAGTAACAGACAACTGCATTAAAAGAACTTTGCGTAAAGTAAACAATCCTTGCAACCGCGGTTACAAGCACCGTTATTTTCCCCCTTGTGGCAACAACACATCCCTTAGACTCATGTTTTTGTCACTCAAGCTAGTCATCAGGGGGCATGAACCCACAATCAAGCATAACGCTCCCTCTTGGAGTCACTACCTACTACTTGGCCAAGGCAATAAACAGCAACGAAGAACATGCAAGAATTACTCATGAACAAAAATATAAAAGATAAGAACCAAATATATTACTCAATCACAATCTGAACATAGTCTCATAATCCATCAGATCCCAGCAAACTCAACATAGAAACAGCAGAAAAATTACATATGTGCCTTGATCATGTAGGGCATCTCACAAGGTCTAATCCATGAAGAACAAAGAGGGGGAGAGGACATCACATAGCTACTGATCATGGACCCATGGTCCAAGGTGGACTATTCATGGCTCATCCGGGAAGCGTCCATGGTGGTGGAGAAGCTCCCGGAGGTCAATCCTCCCTCCGGCTGGGTGCCGGGAAGAGATCTTCTGGTGCTCCCGATCTTGCAAGCGTGGCGGCGGTGGAACACAGGCGATATCGCAAAAAACGGTTCTGTCCTCGGGGGTTTCGGGACGAGAGGTAAATATAGGTGAATGGGGGCAGCTTGGGGGGGCACCAGGAGTCCAGGCGGCCTCCCGACGCCCCCACCCTAGGCCGCGCCCCCTGGCTGCCGTGGCACCAGGTGGGTCCCCTCTGGTCCCCCTTTGGGACTCTAGAAGCTTCCGGTACGCTGATTGTTTTATGTTTTTCCCGAAATTTTTCTAGCACTTTAATTAATGGAAAACCTGAAATAAAAAAAAGCAAAAAACAGAAACTGACACTGTGGTGCTCTGAGTTAATAGGTTAGTCCAAATATGATCAAAAGTGTATGAAAGTGTATCAGAACCATAGTAATATCACCCAAAAAATTGTGACGCCCCCAAAATAAATCCGTGTACAGTAATCATACACGCAAGGTACATGATCGAGATCAGGGACTCACGGTGAGATATCACAACACAACTCTACAAATAAAATAATACAATCTGTTTAATACAATCCAGGGGCCACGAGGGCTCGAATACAAATGCTCCAGAGCACAAAGTTAGCGGAAGAAATAGTATCTGAATACAGACACGAGGTACACATGATTTTCCTTAAGAAGGCTAGCACAAATAACAACAGATCGAAAAGGCGAGGCCTCCTGCCTGGGAACCTCCGAACTACTCCTGGTCGAGGGGGAACTCCATGATAAAGCTAGCACCGGGGATCTTCAGCTCCTGGACTCCAAGGCTCCAATGTCTGATGTCAGCAACCGGTCGGGTATATAAAACAAAGGGGGGGAAGGGTGAGTATCTAGCATACCCGCGAGTCTTACGTCCGCTAGTAAGCATTCATGCATTTGTATCAAATGGAAAGGGGTGGCTATATATAGTGGAATGAATGGTAGAAAGTCAGAATAAGGATGAGAAGCTAGGCCTATCGAATACTAGCATCTTCCGACGATTCATGAAGCACAAGAAAAGAATAGCTAACAGTTCATATAAAGCATAAAGTAACAATGCAACAAAAGTTGATGCAGCATTGTATAATAGTAAGTTGTAATAATTAACAATTATAAATGCCTCCGAGTTCCCTTCCTCGACTCCCTGCGAGGAAGAGAAACCGGAACCAACAGTTTAATAGTAATAGTTTGTAGTAGTAGGCTCTGGCTTCAGCATAAAGCGTCCCGTTACCATGGACACGGCTATTCGAATAGATCATCTTCCCTGCAGGGCTACACTACTGTTCAGCCTGCACGCTCGGATATCCAGGGTGGCGTACACCTTGTTAGGGAATGCCCCACCGAGGCTATCCGACATGTAGAGGCCCATCCTACGGCTCATCAGAGAGGTCCCCTCCGGTCTACAGTCCTAAGCGCAAGGGGGTCTTGGACTGTCGCCCCTCGCCCTCCGGGTCGTTGTTCGCCAGGTGATTCCACGCAACTCTTCCAGGATGCGGATCCACCCAACCACAATGCTGAACTGGACGTCTTTCAAAGCTTTCGAACGATACCACAACGCGGAGGGCCCACACCGTAATCCCACGTGAAGGTAGTGCGTACAGGCCTTTGCGGCCTCTCAAGTCATCCACCTGAACCATTAGTCATTTTATTATTATCTCATGGACAACCGTTATCGTTGCCCGACTAGTAACACAACGGACAACGAACAACAGCCAAGACCACCAGTACATCGGTGTCTGCCCTGTCGTCCCTTCAAAGCACACGGTTACCAAGAAGGTGAACCGTCCCCTTACCTTATCTCGCGTGTGCTCCTGGAGGAGCTCGACTTTCATGGTTTGGTATCTCACGGCCAACGAGCAAGGACCAGGCCCACGATGGTATCCACCTGTCCTGTCGTCCCGATACAATACCTCTCGCGGGCACCGTTGGGTCACCAGACTACTTACCAGTTGATTCAAGTTCCTACCATCAAGTGAAACCAGGAGGAATCACCCTCGATGGTACACTTGAAGAGGTTCGACCAAGACATCGGCGGAATGAATTAAAGATGAATATCCTCGTATCATCCCGGTGATGCTACGCTATCGAGCCGGTGACGAGAGTGAAATACGAGTCCATCCACTCGTAAGTTAAACTTGAAGCGACTCGGAGTCTCGCCGTTGTAGGTTCCCTTGGGCGTCTGTTCTGTACCGTACCTGTTGCAGTTATAATAAATTGTATCCGTGTCACTCCCAGGGTGATCACAACCCGCTATCTAATCCTAGTTGACTAGCAATGCGCAGGGTTCACTGCTGGATATAATATATATGTTTAATAGGCAGCATAGGATAAAGGAAGGTACATCAAAGGGCGACAATGATAGGCTATGCAATTGAATAGGTAAGCAATGTAGCAGCAGCAGCAATGCCTAGTGCAAGAAATGTACGGAAAGATAGGTGATGTTTGGGGAAGGAAAATGACTCTGCTTGCCTGGAAGCTTGATGGTAGGGGTACGGTCGTCGACGAAGTAGTCGTACTCGATGGTGTCATCGGCGACAACAACGGGGTCTACCGGAGAATAAGGGGGGGGGACAGTAAATACACAATAATAATAATAGCAATACAAATGTATGACATAGAAGATACAAAGCAACGGGGCTCTAACACAGTGTTCGGTGATTTTCCCGGAACAGGAATTTATCCGAGGATGACTCATCGGTACCGGTTGATTATCGGACAGATGATCCGGCGGGGAAGGTTCCATGTCTGCAGTGTTAGAGACATCTAACTGACATGTGAATAGTGTATTCGTGATCGTTGATCCCTTCTGAACAACTTTCATATTCAGAACATTTTCAGCCGGCAAGTTTTACCGGCTCCGGTCGTTTGACTGACAGATGAATCGGAGGAGAAATGTTCCATGTTCGGTATGTTAGTGGGGTGCGGTGGGTATACGGGTAGCGTATTCTTACCATTTACTTTTTTTGATCAAGTTTTATGTATAAAATATTTTAATCAGAGATACGATTTAAAATATATTAAATTTCCCATTTTAAATCATTTCTAGAATTTATTTAATTATTAATTCAACATTATCCAAAAAAGTGAAGTTGACTGGTCAACTGACAGGTGGGACCCATCTGTCAGCAGGTTGACTGGTCAAAGCTAACATGTGGACCTAGTGGGGTCAAGTCAACAAAGTTGAAGTGGGACCCATATGTCATTGACCCACTTTGGGTTTTCTGAAATTTGGCGAAGTCTGAGAATATTAACATTTTTAGCAGTTTTCAAATTGTTATAACTAGTGATTTATAAATCCTATGAATTAGTGCCCTACATCAAAGTTGATTAGTTTTTGGTGGTCTTTAAGGGGGTACAAGTTTCAACCCTAAAACATTTCACTTACTTAGTTAAAACATTGACTAAACAGTGCTACAAAATGTTAATTACAGATTACTGTTATTAAACTCAATCTTTGCAAGTTAATAACTATTGATCTAGAGCTCAAATTGGGGTACTTCATATGGATGATTTGCAATATATAAGTTATACTAGTATGCCATGGGTTCAATTTGCATAAAACATTGCTATAATATAGTTATTAATAGCTCTATCAGGATAAACTGTTTTCTGTCATTTTCTTGTTAACAGAAACTTGCATTTTGTGAATTTCGTTGTATTTAATATATGCACATTCGGGAGTTGGTCCAGTAGAACAATTTGAAGCTTGATGTTTATACTCTATGTTCATGTAAATTTTAGCCAGTATAGGTTTTGTTTTGATGCTATTTGTTTAATGCCAAACGGTGTACATCAGCAATAGGTAGCAGCAGCAGTTGAGAAGCAACAGTAACAAATGGGTAACCTCAGCCGCATTAGCAGGTTCAGGCGAGCAGCAGCCCAGCGACAACTAGACAGGCAGCAGTGGGACACGCTGGGGCATGGCCAGGGCGTGCTGGGCTCGCGTGCGAGCGATGTCGTGGCGCGACCAGAGCGCGGCCGTGGTGAGGCAGGGCGCGGCCCAAGCGCGCTCCAGCCACGGCGGCGGCCGGAGCCAGTGCGTGTGGGAACTGCGACCGGGTCGTTAGGGGGCGAGGGGGAGGCGGAGGGGGAGCTCACAATGGCGACGGAGAGCATCACGGGGAGGCCGAAAGTGGACCGGAGTGGTGGCACGGCGGCGTTGGCCGAGGCGGCCGTGGGCGATCCCGGCGGGGGAAGGACGAAGGAGGCCATGGCTTGGCGGCGTCCTAGCACGCCCTGCTGCCGGAGGAGAAGAAGACGAGGGAGGCGCGCCTCGTGGACAAGCTCTCGCTCACCGGAGACGCCGGTGGTCGCGGCGGCGAGCCCGCACGGACCGGAGGAGAGGAGCGAGACTTGGTGGGAGAAGATGGCGGCGCGAAGAAGGATGAGGGGAGCGCTAGGGCTTGCGGGAAGCACGGGGGAGGATAGGGTAGCCAGGGGGCAGGGGGTCTTTTATCCCCCCGCGGCTACGGCATGGCTGATGTCGATTAGCCATGGTGCCACGGCGCCATGAGGAAATGTGGGAGGGGACATGAAAGGGGAGATGGGGAATGGGTTGGGCCTTCGCTGGGCCTCGCCCTATGCGTAGAATAGGATTTGCCTCTTTTATTTTTTTTACTGTTTTTATTTTTTTGTTTATATTTTATTGCTCTAGAATTTGATTTTATAAAAATGTGAAATTGGTTGCTATATTAGTATTACACTGTAAGGTGATGCCAAAAAAAGTTTGGGCACAAAATAAATTCAATGAAATATTGTTTTGTTTAAACGGATTTAAATGTGGCTGATTTGCTACTGTTTGAATTGTTTCAGTTATTTACACACTATATTAAACATCCAATGCTATAGTATCTTGGTCTACTGACTTTTAGTCATTTAAGAAAAATGGTTGCAATAATTTTGGGTTAAGTTTTATTTCCAACTTTGATTTTAATTCCAACCAAGGGACTTTTAATATTATTTGATTTGAACATGATCAAGGAAAGGTTAATCATTGTGATTTATCATATTAGCTTGACATTGAGGGTGTTACAAATCTCCACCACTACAAAGAATTCTCGTCCCGAGAATTAAAGGTAGGTTAAGGGGTAAAGTTTCGGTTTCGCATTCTAACAATTCTTCTGGTTCTTATTTTCCTTCTCGAGGAAGTTTACCCTTCTCGTTGACGTCTTCATTTATCTGCATCAGTGCATCACGACGAGTTGTCATTCTTCTTTTGGGGTTGCATCGTACCTACGGAGAGGTTAGGACGAAAAACTTAATGGGGTTGGAACGGTATAAGGTTAATCAACCGAGATTGTCCCAGGGAATGGGGTACAAAGTATCTACCGAGTGTAAACTCACAGAAATACACCGAAAGATCAAAAGAAGGCATGAGAAGTTTCAAGCGGGTAGACATGCATTCGATGTCGATGACGGATGATGAAAAGGGGTCCAGAGCATCAAGCATAAGCACTGAGTATGATATCGGACTGAACATCACACGGTAGGTGACTCGTGAATTGCATACGAGGTCAAGCGCAAGGAATAACCTCGGGAATACGAAAGTAAAGGAGAGTCAGGTTTCGATCCCGTGGAATTGTGGCTTAGAGTGGTGGAATATTACGCGATCACGATGCAAGGATTGTCAGAGAACATCTTGTCAGCTATGTCAGCAACAACATCGGTACCAAGGACGGGGTGAAGAGAACTATTTTGCTGCTCGTTAAGATGAGGCGGACCAATTGGCAAAGTTATCGTCCGGTGGTTACCGAAATTTCATCAACAATGGCAACAAGGTGTTACTGACGAGGTTGTACACCGAGGTGTTTACATAAGCAGGGGGATTATCACTGCTTAGGTAAGTTATTTTACCAGAAGGGTTAAACATTCCAATGGAAAGGAAATCGTGATGATACACAAGTATCATGTGTATATCTTTCCCAAGGGAAAGCGGAGCAAGACATACATGACCAAGTTGTATTGGCAGAGAATCAAGGCAGGTTGTCGATGATAACACAAATCATCGAGGGTGAGGATGGTATTTCACACGATGAATCCAATCGACACATGGAAGAACCCATGTAAGATTAGTCGGATAATAATCCACCAAAGGTCGGGTGGTTCGCAAAGAATCTGATGTGAGTATTGGCACTCAACCGGAAGGAGAAAGAATGCAAAGGCATCGGGTGATACAAGCATCGGAATAATTCGATGATTAAGTACAAGGGAATTATGACTTCCAGATCGGGGGGGGGGGGTGGATGTAATTATCCACACAGACTTATCGGTGGCAGGGGATTGCAAAGGTGATGAACACGTAGGATCTCGGGAATTTATCAGAGATTATCGTCGAAATCTTCTGGCGAAGTAAGTGATCATCTGTTGCAGGGCTCTCCGGGAGAAAGCAGTCACGAGAACCTAAAGTTAGAGTTAGCAAAACCTTTAACCCGAAAAGATGAGAGATCAGAGTCCTACAGGAATGGTGCGGAGAAAAAGATCTTAATACCATAGATATCACAACTAGGTGGTATCGATGTGGGCCCGTAAGCCACACAACAAGTTAGAAAAATAGTTTTTGTTTGTCTAGACTCGACTTCGACCAAGGAGTTGGAAGGGGGTGTCCTACAGGCAGTCGGCTCTGATACCAACTTGTGACACCCTCAAAATCCAGACGTGTACAGTAAGCATACACGCAAGGTACACGATCGTGATCAGGGACTCACGGTGAGATATCACAACACAACTCTACAAATAAAATAATACAAGCAATTTAATACAATCCAGGGGCCACGAGGGCTCGAATACAACAGCTCGAGAGCACAAAGTTAGCGGAAGAAATAGTATCTTAGTACAAACACAAGGTACACATGATTTGCCTTAAGAAGGCTAGCACAAATAACAACAGATCGAAAAGGTGAGGCCTCCTACCTGGGAACCTCCGAAGTACTCCTGGTTGAGGGGGGAACTCCACGATAAAGAAAGCACCGGGGATCTTCAGCTCCTGGAGTCCAAGGCTCCAACGTCTGATGTCAGCAACCGGTCGGGTATATAAAACAAAGGGGGGGAAGCAAGGGTGAGTATCTAGCATACCCGCGAGTCTTACGTCCGCTAATAAGCATTTATGCATTTGTATTAAATGGAAAGGGGAGGCTATATATAGTGGAATGGATGGTAGAAAGTCGAAATAAGGATGAGAAGCTAGGCATATCGAAGACTAGCATCTTCAAACGATTCTTGAAGCACAAGAAGAGAATAGCCAACAGTTCATATAAAGCATAGAGTAACAATGCAACAGAAGTTGCTGCAACATTGTATAATAGTAAGTTGTAATAATTAACAATTATAAATTCCTCCGAGTTCCCTTCCTCGACTCCCTGCGAGGAAGAGAAACCGGAACCAACAGTTTAATAGTAATAGTTTGTAGTAGTAGGCTCTGGCTTCAGCATAAAGCGTCATGTTACCGTGGACACAACTATTCGAATAGATCATCTTCCCTGCAGGGGTGCACTACTATTCAGCCTGCACGCTCAGATCTCCAGGCTGGCATACACCTTGTTAGGGAATGCCCCAACGAGGCTATCCGACACGCCGAGGCCCATCCTACGGCTCATCAAAGAGGTCCCCGCTGGTCTACAGTCCTAAGCGCAAGGGGGTCTTGGACCATCGCCCCTCTCCCTCCGGGTTGTTGTGCGCCAGGTGATTCCACGCAACTCTTCCAGGATGCGGATCGACCCAACCACAATGCTGAACTGGACGTCTTTCAGAGCTTTCGAACGAGACCACAACGCGGAGGGCCCACACCGTAATCCCACGTGAAGGTAGTGCGTGCAGGACTTTGTGGCCTCTCAAGTCATCCACCTGAATCGTTATTCATTTTATTATTATCTCGCGGACAACTGTTATCGTTGCCCGACTTGTAACACAACGGACAAGGCATAGCAGCCAGGACCACCAGTACATCGGTGCCTGCCCTATCGTCCCGTCAAAGCACGCGGTTATCAACAAGGTGAATCGTCTCCTTAGTCTCACGTGTGCTCCTGGAGGAGCTCGAGTTTCGTGGTTTGGTATCTCACGGCGAATGAGCAAGGACCAGGACCACGATGGTATCCGCCCGTCCTGCCGTCCCGATACAATACCTCTCGTGGGCACCGTTGGGTCACCCGACTACTTACCTTTAAGGACACTAGTTGATTCGAGTTCCTACCATCAAGTGAAACCAGGAGGAATCACCCTCGATGGTACACTTGAAGAGGTTCGACCGAGACATCAACGGAATGAACTAAAGAGGAATATCCTCGTATCGTCCCGGTGATGCTACGCTACCGAGCCGGCGACGAGAGTGAAATACGGGTCCATCCACTCGTAAGTTAAACTTGGAGTGACTCGGATAGTCTCGCCGTTGTAGGTTCCATTGGGCTTCTGTTCTGTACCGTACCTGTTGCAGTTATAATAAATTGTATCTGTGTCACTCCCAGGGTGATCACGGCCCGCTATCTAATCCTAGTTGACTAGCAATGCGCAGGGTTCACTTTTGGATATAATGTATATGTTTAATAGGCAGCATAGGATAAAGGAAGGTTCATCAAGGGGCGACAATGATAGACTATGAAATTGAATAGGTAAGCAACATAGCAGCAGCAGCAATGCCTAGTGCAAGAAATGTACGGAAAGATAGGCGGCTCTTCTTGCCTAGAAGCTCAACGGTAGGGGTACGGTCGTCGATGAAGTAGTCGTACTCGATGGTGTCATCGGCGGAAGCAACGGGGTCTACCAGAGAATAAGGGGGGGGCGAGAAACAGTAAATACACAACAATAATAGCAATACAAATGTATGACATAGAAGATACAAAGCAACGGGGCTCTAACGCAGTGTTCGGTGATTTTCCTGGAGCAGAAATTTATCCGGGGATGACTCATCAGTACCGGTTGATTACCGGACAGATGATCCAGAGGGGAAGGTTCTATGTCTGCAGTGTTAGAGACATCTAACTGACATGTGGATAGTGTATCCGTGATCGTTGATCCCTTCTGAACAACTTTCATATTCAGAACATTTTCATCCGACAAGTTTTACTGGCTCCGGTCGTCTGACTGACAGATGAACCAGAGAAGAAATGTTCCACGTTCGATATGTGAGAGGGGTGCGGTGGTTATACGGGTAGCATATTCTTACCTGTTATATTTTTCTAATCAAGTTTTATGTATAAAATGTTTTAATCAGAGATACGGTTTAAAAGATATTGAATTTCCCAAATTAAATCATTTTAAATCATTTCTGGAATTTATTTAAATATTAATTCAACATTATCTAAAACAGTGAAGCTGATTGGTCAACTGACAAGTGGGACCCATCTTTCAGGAGGTTGACTGGTCAAACCTGACATGTGGGCCTAGTGGGGTCAAGTCAACAAGGTCGAAGTGGGACCCATATGTCATTGACCCACTTTGGGTTTTCTAAAATTTGGCTAAGTCTGAGAATATTAACATTTTTAGCAGTTTTCAAATTGTTATAACTAGTGATTTATAAATGATATGAATTAGTGCCCTACATCAAAGTTGATTAGTTTTAGGTGGTCTTTAAGGTGGTACAAGTTTCAACCCTAAAACATTTCATTTACTTAGTTAAAACATTGACTAAACAGTGCTACAAATTGTTAATTGCAGATTAATGTTATTTAACTCAATCTTTGCAAGTCAATAGCTATTGATCTAGAGCTCAAATTGGGGTACTTCCTATTGATGATTTGCAATATATAATTTATACTAGCATGCCATGGGTTCAATTTGCATAAAACATTGCTATAATATAGTTTTTAATAGCTCCAAAGTAGCTATCAGGATAAATTGTTTTCTGTCTTTTTCTTGTTAACAGAAACTTGCATTTTGTGAATTTCGTTGTATTTAATCTATGCAAATTCGGGGGTTAGTCCAATAGAACAATTTGAAGCTTGACGTTTATACTCTATGTTCATGTAAATTTTAGACAGTATAGGGTTTGTTTTGATGCTATTTATTTAATGCCAAACGGTGTACATCAGCAATAGGTAGAAGCAGCAGTTGAGCAGTAGCAGTAACAAATGGGCAACCTCAGCCGCATTAGCAGGTTCAGGCGAGCAGCAGCGGGACACGCTGGGGCGTGGCCAGGGCGTGCTGGGCTCGTGCGCGGGCGAGGGCGTGGCGCGACCAGAGCGCGGCCGTGGTGAGGCAGGGCGCGGCCCAAGCGCGCTCTAGCCATGGCGGCGTCCGGAGCCAGTGCGTGTGGGAACTGCGACCGGGTCGTTAGGGGGCGAGGGGGAGGCAGAGGAGGAACTCACAATGACGGTGGAGAGCATCACGGGGAGGACAGAAGTGGGCTGGAGTGGCGGCACGACGACGTTGGCCGAGGCGGCCGTGGGCGATCCCGGCGGGGGAAGGACGAAGGAGGCCATGGCTTGGCAGCGTCCTAGCATGCCCTGCTTCCGGAGGAGAAGAAGACGAGGGCGGCGCGCCTCGTGGACAAGCTCTCGCTCGCCGGAGACGCCGGTGGCCGCGGCGGCGAGCCCGCACGGACCGGAGGAGAGGAGAGGAGTGAGACTTGGTGGGAGAAGATGGTGGCGCGAAGAAGGATGAGGGGGCGCTAGGACTTGCGAGAAGCACGGGGGAGAATAGGGTAGCCAGGGGGTAGGGGGTCTTATCCCCCCGCGGCTATGGCATAGCTGCTGTCGATTAGCCATGGTGCCACGGCGCCATGAGGAACAGTGGGAGGGAAGGAGAAAGGGGAGATTGGGAATGGGTTGGGCCTTGGCTGGGCCTCGCCCTATGTGTAGAATAGGATTTGCCTATTTTCTTTTTTACTATTTTTCTTTTTTTGTTTATATTTTATTGCTCTCGAATTTGATTTTATTAAAATATGAAACTGGTTGCTATATTAGCATTACACTATAAGGTGATGCCACAAAAAGTTTGGGCACAAAATATATTCAATGAAATATTGTTTTTAAACGGATTTAAATGTGGCTGATTTTCTACTGTTTGAATTGTTTCAGTTATTTAAACACTATATTAAACATCCAATGCTATATTATCTTGGTCTAGTGACTTTTAGTCATTTAAGAAAAATGGTTGCAATAATTTTTGGTTAAGTTTTATTTTCACCTTTGATTTTAATTCCAACCAAGGGACTTTTAATATTATTTGATTTGAACATGATCAAGGCAAGGTTTATCATAGTCGTTTATCATAAAAAAGGTGATCACTGTAGCTTGACACTAAGGGTGTTACAAAAATGCATGGAGGAAGCAGAAATTATAGATACGTTTGGGACGTATCAACGTGGCACCGGTGGCCTCTTCATCAACGTAGGTGCGACCGTTGGCCTCTTCATGAACGTAGGGGGCACCGTTGGCGATCATTGTCTCCATGGTCTTGTCGGGATAGACATAGTAGCCCTCCTCGGTCGGCGTCGGTGTCCGGGTCGGGTTCAGCGATTGGCCGAACAGTTGGCGGGCACCTGGAGGGATGTCTCCCGTACGACCTCGCTGCATGTCCGGCGACATGCCACCAAGGGGGAAACTGTTGAGGTCGATAGGTTGCTCATTCGGAGCCGACAGCGTCAAGGTCGCGACCTCCGGCGAGCTGTCACGTGGGGCATTGGAGAAACGAGGAGCGGGGGTTGCTACCTGGCTGCGCGTAGATGGAATGTGAAGTAGCCGGTATCGGCGGGCTGTGAGAGTGCGAGGTCTCCGAGCTTACAACACCGCCTTGGCCAGCTGCCGCAAGGACGTCGGCCAAGCCTTGTGAAGCGGCCACCATGACGAGGGCGTTGAAAACGTCCAGGCTATTGTCGACGTCGGTGGGCGGTGTAGAGGCGGCGAGGAAGGCTGTCGTTGTGGCCTCCACCTGATGGCGTCGAAGTGGTAATGGCTTCTCGCCCTTCGTTGGTTACCCCAAGTGGAAGGTGAGATGTAGGATAGCATCAAATTTCCCCTATGTAGAGGATAGGGTTTGTCTCCCGTAGGACTCCGGCAATGATAAGTAGGTGTCAGCTGCGCACCTGACGCGGACCTGGACACAATACAATTAACTTTGCTCCCAACGAAGTTCAGAGAGGTTGTCAATCTCTCCGGTCTTGTTGTTTACAAAGGGTCAAACACACAAGGGATAATGATAATGGTAGCAACTGAAAGTAAATACTGAAAAGGAAATAGGCTTGTAAACAATGATGAGAATATGGACCGGGGTCCCGTGATGTTCACTAGTGATGTCTCTCTCCCAAAATACGATAAAACTGCTATGTGAGGTAAACAAATTACAGATGGGCAATTGACAGGATTATAAACGCACCGCAATGCTAACTATGTTATAAAAGAAAGGAAGAGGCTCATAAGCATGGGCAGTATGCCAATATAAGTAGAACGAAATCCATCTACATCTACTACTAATCATCCACCTTGAGATATCTATCCAGAAAATCTCGCTGGTATTAAGTTGCGAGTCCCACCCAAAGTGTAAACCCAAAGCAACAGACAACTGCATTAAAAGAACTTTACGTAAAGTAAACAATCCTGGCAACCGCGGTTACAAGCACCTTTGTTTTCCCCCTTGTGGCCACAACACATCCCCTAGACTCATGTTTCTGTCACTCAGGCGTGTCATCAGGGGGCATGTACCCACAATCGAGCATAACGTTCCCTTTTGGAGTTACTGTCCACCACTTGGCCAAAGCAATAAACAGCAACGAAGAACATGCAAGAATTACTTAGGAACAAAAATATAAGAGATCAAAACCAAATATATTACTCTATCACGATCTGAACATAATCTCATAATCCATTGGATCCTGATGACCCTCAACGTAAAGGGATCTATTGTAGTGTTTTCGATAAGTAAGAGTGTCGAACCCAACAAGGAGCGAAAGGTACTGATAGGTGATTTTGGACAAGGAATAACTGCAAGCACTGAAAGATAACTTTTTAGGGGTTTTCGATATAAGAAACAATAAGATAAAAGCAAGCAACGTAAATAGCACTGAGGAGCGGCAAGTGGCCGAATCCTTTTGAGCAAAGGATAAGCCTGGCAACTGAACTTTATAAAGACTAAAGCGTTCTTGAGGACACATGGAGAGGTAGTCACATGCTTTCACCATACTCCGTATCGATAACAAGTGTTGTGCTGATAAGTGTTGAGTGGGTGGATCTATGCTAGCACACCTTCTAGACTAAGATAAGTGCACTCTTATGATTAAACATCTTGCAAGCATCCGCAAATTCAAGATAGAAATTAAGGCAAAGCCTAACCACAGCAATAAGATCAAGGATCCATTACTCCCTTGTGCAAAAGTGTGCAAACTGGGGTTCAGGTTTCTGTCACTCCGGCAACTGATACGGTGAGGATCTCTCACTCCTCGTTGGTTAACCCAAGTGGAAGGTGAGATGTAGCGTAGCAGCAAATTTCCCTCGGTAAAGATACCAAGGTTATCGAACCAGTAGGACTCCAAGAGATACAAGAAGGTGTCACGGCGCTTGACGTGGACTTGCACACAGCAAAAAATAACTTTCCTCCCAACGAGTACAGAGGAGTTGTCAATTCCTCCGGCCTTGCTGTTTACAAAGGATCAACGCAAGAGATAATAATAGTGGCAACTGAAAGTAAAGATTGAAAGTAAACTAAGGATGTAAACAATAATATGAAGATCTGCCTTGAATATTTCTTGGGGGCATCCCCAAGCTTAGACGCTTGAGTCTCCTCTAATATTTCTTGGGGGTGCACATGGACATCCCCAAGCTTGAGCGTTGGACACTCCAAGATCTTCTTTCATCATTTTCCATCGCGCACTTGAAAACTCCCTTCATACATAACTCATTGTAGACTGATTAGAGAGGTTAGTGCCCTACTAAAATAATTTTTCCTCTACTGGAAATAAAGATAAACTTGAAGAGCTACTGTTTCTCAAGATTGCCAACAAGTTTTTGCAAAGGAAAAGCAAGCTTAAGGTTTGCAAAATGAAGAAAAGGCAAAACAGGACAGAATCTGTGAAAAACAGACCAGCAGGTAGAAACGAATATTTTAGGGATACTTCTGCAACTCAAATAAAAAAACTCAGAACATACGAAAGTTTCATAACTGTATAGAGAACGCTGTGTAAAAAAATCAGCTCAAAAAGATGAACTGGGATTTTTCCATGATTTTTCTAGTCACGAGGACAGAATCTGTTTTCTGGACAGCATGTCACAATTTTCACTTCATTTGTCGTATGAGGCTATCAAAGGCACAAAGTTTGAAAAATAAAGATACAATGATGTGGCTACAGTAGTAACAATCATCAAGACCACTAAGAACAGAAGAAAAGCAAAAATAAAAACGTAAATTCGTTGCGGGCTGCCTCCCGAAAGCGCTTCTTTAGAGCCATTAGCTAGGCTTAATGCAAAAGATCAAGTTGTATCCATTGAACCATCAAAAATCTCTTCAATAGTACAACTAGTATTAATAGGTTTCTCAAATAAAGGACGAATGAAAATGCTTCTTGGAATAAAATCAAAAGGAGGGAAATCGATTGGAGTTTCATTAAAGTTAAAGATAGGTGTCTCCTCCAAAGTTTTCACTGTTTCAACTCTCTTGGCAATGGGTGTGTTTGCTTTAGCTCGAGGAACCTTGGGGACGTAAACGAACTTAGGTTCCTTCTTTGCCGGAGTTTCATCCTTTTTGGTTTTGATTGAGGAAAAGGTAGTTCCTAGAGTTTCAATAACTTCCTCAATCTTTTCTATCCTAGAAGACTTCTCATCAAGGGATTTAATAGTCTCCAAAGTTTTGACAATTTTCTGCATGGAGTTGTCTAGCCTATTCAAATTCCCTTGAATCTTACGATCCAACTCATTCACCCTATCGATACTTGGCATCTCTAGCTCTATTTTTTCAAGTTTTCTCATAATGTGAGCTAAAGTAATGTCCTCCTTAATACTAACAACTGGGAGACTTCCAACAAGATTTTCAATAACATTAAGGGCTTCCCAAACTGGGGCCTCTATGAAGTTCCCATTGATACCAGTGTCTAAAAGAAACCTATTCCAAGAAGTGATCCCAACATAAAAATTTCTAAGCAAGATAGTAGTGGATTGCTTCTTGGTGGCTCTTTTTTGAGAATCATTAATTCTATGCAAAGCATCTTTCAAACTTTCACCACCTATTTGAGTAAAGGTAAGTACTTCTGCCTCACCAAAGGCAAAAGGACCAGCCATAGTGGTAACTACTGAAAAGGTAATAGGTACTTTTGGTATTTTTGATAAGGGACACAAAAGTAAAAAATGAAAGGTAAACTAACAAGACTAAAAAGCAAAGATAAAAGATAGTGTGCAACTCCCCTATCTTGTAGACTGGAGTCCCCGGCAACGGCGCCAGAAATTGGCTTGATACGGTGAGGATCTCTCACTCCTCGTTGGTTACCCCAAGTGGAAGGTGAGATGTAGCGTAGCAGCAAATTTTTTTCGGTAAAGATACCAAGGTTATCGAAACAGTAGGACTCCAAGAGATACAAGAAGGTGTCACGGCGCTTGACGTGGACCTGCACACAGCAACAAATAACTTTGCTCCCAACGAGTATAGAGGAGTTGTCAATTCCTCCGGCCTTGCTGTTTACAAAGGATCAACGCAAGAGATAATAATAGTGGCAACTGAAAGTAAAGACTGAAAGTAAACTAAGGATATGAACAGTAATGTGAAGATGGACCGGGGTCCCGTGATTTTCACTAGTGATGTCTCTCTCCCAAAAGACGATAAAAGTGCTAGCGAGGTAAACAAATCACAGCTGGGCAATTGACAGAATTATGAAGGCACCGCAATGCTAACTATGCTGCAAAGAAAGGAAGGGCTCAAAAGCAATGGGCAGTACGCCAAGGTAAGTAGACCGAAATCCAACTGCATCTACTACGAATCATCCACCTTGAGATATCTATCCAGAACATCTCGCTGGTATTAAGTTGCGAATCCCACCCAAAGTGTAAACTCAAAGCAACAGACAACTGCATTAAAAGAACTTTGCGTAAAGTAAACAATCCTTGCACCCGCGGATACAAGCACCGTTGTTTTATCCCTAGTGGCAACAGCACATCCCCTAGTCTCATGTTTCTGTCACTCAAGCTAGACATCAAGGGGCTGAACCCACAATCAAGCATAACGCTCCCTCTTGGAGTTGCAACAAATCACTTGGCCAAAGTAAAATACGGAAACGGAGAACATGCAAGAATTTACTCAAGAACAAAATATAAAAGAGAAGAACCAAATATATTACTCGTCACAATCTGAACATAGTCTCATAATCCATCAGATCCCAAAAAACTCAGCATAGCAACAGCAGAAATTACAATAGTGCCTCGATCATGTGAGGCAGCTCACGAGGTCTCGAAAGTGGAAGCACAAAGAGGGGAGAGAAGTACATCACATAGCTACTGGTCACGGACCCATGGTCCAAGGGGGACTACTCACGGTACATCCGGGAGGCGTCCATGGCTATGGATGGTCTCCCGGAGGGGGTTCCTTCGCCCGGCAGGGTGCCAGGCCGGCTTCTCCAGGCAGCCCCGATCTAGAAACGGCGGCGGCGGCGGTACAGAGGAGAGTTCGCGGAAAAGAGATCTATATTAGGGGTTTCCACCCCGAGGGCTAAATATAGGCGGAGGGGGGTGTCGAGGGGACCCACAGGGCAGCCAGGAGGCCCCCTGGCGCGGCCTAGGGTGGGGCCGCGCCAGGGACCCTTCTCGAGTCCCTATGGTGGCCCCCCTCCGCTGCCTTGGTGATTCCGGAAGCTTCCGGGTCGCTGATTTTTTATCTGATTTTTCCGGATTTTTTGGAGCAGTTTTAATGGCCGGAAAACCTGAAATACAAAAACAGCAGAAAACAACAACTGGCAGCTGGGTGCACTGGGTTAATAGATTAGTCCAAATAATCTCAAAAGTGTATAAAAGTTCAAGCAAATCACGGCAAAGTCACACAAAACATGCATGGAGCAAGCAGAAATTATAGATACGTTTGGGATGTATCAGCAACCCACCGTAAGCATTCATAATGCACAATGTATTCCCCTAGGTCCTTAAAAAGGGGAAGTGTTGAGTGTTCGACTCACACAACACCACTAGGAAAATAACAACACAACTTAAATATCAAACAACACAAATTACTTCAACATCATATGACTACTAACAACTAGACTTCTCCCATGTCCTCAAGAACTAAAGTAACTACTCACAACACATAAAAGAGATCATGATCAGAGGTGATAAATATATGTTAAACAATCTGGACATAATGATATTCATCCAACAAAACTCAATAGCATTCACCACAAAGTAGTAATCAACATCGGTAGAGTAGAGAGGATAGATAGTACGGATTACAACACAAGATGAACTTGTGAGGTGAGATTGCATGGTGGTGGAGATGGTGCTGATGTTGGGGATGATGTTGATGATGATCTCGATGATGCCCGTGACGATGGTGATGACGATGGCGATGATCTCCCCTTCCGGGAGGTGATCTCCTCGGCGGAATCTGCCCGCCGGAGAGCCCTTTTCTTCTCTGTAGGTTTCCGCCATGGAGCGGCGGCGGAACTCCGTAAAAGCTTCTTTTTTAGGGTTTTCGCGTAACGAGGAGTATATAGGACAGAGGGGGGAGCCAGGAGTGGCCCCAGGGCTCCAGGCGCCCTCCCGGCGCGGCCAGGGGTGGGGCCGCGCCAGGTGGCCTCCTAGGGCTCTTGTGGCCCCCCTCTGGCCCCTCTTCGGCGAGTCTTCGTGAATCTTCTGGAAAATACCCCCCGTCGATTTTCAGGCAATTTGGAGGTATTCTTCTTCAGCAACTCAACGTCCACTTTTTACCGCTGAATCCTGCGTCTGTTGCTTCAGCACCGGAAAGTTGCAAACTGTGTAAAATAGGCCAAAACAACATAAGAACATCATCGTAATATGAAATATATCAATGAATACGGATGAATTACGATATAAAATAGTGATGCAATTTGGACGTATCAACCTCCCCAAGCTTAGACCTCGCTTGTCCCCAAGCGAAAACTGAGCTCGATAAACCTGTCCACAAGTTTAGAGAGTGAAGTGTCGATAAATAAAATACGGACAAGAAGCATCATGATCTTTTCACCAAACTCAAACATCCTAAACAGCACCTCCAACTCATAAGGCCCTTACGAAAGAGTAATAACAATTATAATCAAAAGTAGGGCTGAGGAAACTCACCAAATCATGGCAAACAAGTCCTTTGGTCAAGGGACAACTAATAGCTTTTACCTTTGCTCTTTTCTTTATATTTTGAAGAGACAATTTGAAACTTTTGAAAGAACAAGCTATTAGTCATGAAGTGCAAATGCTAACACAAAGGAAGATGTTTTCTTGGCAAATGCTTTTGCAAACAACTTACTTATCAAAAGATAATGTCAACAATGATATGGCATGGAAAAACTTTAATGCTGCATTATATGTAAAGGAAAAAAGCCTTGTTATAGGCAAGCAGGGAAAACTCAAGTGCTATCCTTAAATCAAACAGAATGAAAACAAGTTTTGAGAGGTGCATGATTTGTCAACGAATGCTAATAGATAACTCAATTGCTTCTCAGATTGGACAAGTTTCGAGGAACGACACCCAAACGGGGACGATCACATCCCCTCAATCTCCTTTGTTTATCACTGCCAAAGTTTTTTGATTTCTCATGAACAAAGCGTGAAGGAGGGTTTGTTTGTTGTATTATCTTTTGTGAGCTGGGCGCACTCATGCCAGTTCCTCCTCGTATTAGGGCTTTGCAGATTAGACATGCAATCACGGGGTAAAACTTGTCCAACTTAAGAAGATCATGAGTTAACTATTACTTCCTCATGAGCTAAAAAAGGGGCACAAAACAGAAGATTTTGAACATCTAAGGATAACACAAAAATTCTATGCTTTAGGAGTGGTAGTGGAATACCACGAATAGGAAGGTATAGTGGACTCATATGGAAGATATTGGTTTCAGGGTATGGATGTACAAGAAGAATTCCTCTTAGTACAGAGGTTTGGCTAGCAAAGGCTTTGAGAGAACAGACAATTGATGATGACTTGGATGCAAAGCAATATAAAGCATAAACATTAAAATAAGCATAGCACATCAAGTTGTCTTCCTTGTCAACATAACACTACAAGCATAATAACAAAGAGGGTTTTGGCTATGTCGCTACTTTGAGAAAAAAATAACATGCTTGTTGTTATGACCAAAGCTATTTTGCCAAGATTAAATAAAGTTTTCAAAGCCATACCTGATATAAGGTCAATACTCCCCATAAGAATCATCACGAGTTTGATTGCATGAAGAGAATACCGAGTGCAACGAAGGGATCAATAGACTTCTCATTAATATTCCATCATAGACGACTCCACACTCACGGATACATAACTCTCCAAAAAGGAGTGATAGTCCTCAAAGCAAACATCTATTTTATAAGATAACTTCCCTAGACATGATACGACTCTACTTGACTCTATAAGACATAGATAAAGATAAAAATACCGGGCACTCCCCCAAGCTTGGAACAAGCTAAGGGGATGCCATTACCCAAGGAGATTTACTCCTCATTCTTGTGGTTCTTCAGGTCCCTGATTATACTTCGAAGGGTTTGGTTTTCAGACTCCAGGATTTCCACTTACACTTTCAGTACACGGAAATCTTCACAAAGTTGGTTGGTGATGCGGTATGCTTCGGAGATGGTCGAAAGTGTGCGCTGACCTTCAAGCGAAGTGGAGGGTCCTGAAAGGTTAAGAGAAAGATCATATTGAGGTTGGACAGACCCCACCATGATGGGATTGCTTGGACCTCCTTGCTGTTGGGCACTGATAGTCTTGACTTCCTCTCTCACGGAACGCTCCATCTCCGCTTGTCTTGCGGCCGTTTCTTCTTCGGTAGCCCAATCGACGTGGTTCCCTTGATTAAGATCCTTCTGGACTTGACGTAGACGCCATCCCAAGAAATCCTCTCCGCTCGATCCATAAGAAGCCATCTCTACTACTCAATTTTTAGTCCTGGCAGAAACAACTCGAAAAGAAAACACACGAAATCGCAAAATACGTTGCCGAAACGATCCGGGCAAATATATAGCAAAAATTTCTGCACAGAGAGGAAGGTAACGATCCAAAGCGGGGTCAGAGACAGACTCCAGGGTGCCCAGGCGGCCTCCCGGCGCGGCCAGGGGTGGGGCCGCGCCAGGGGGGCGCCTGGCCCCTCTAGAGCTAGTCTCCGGCTCCACTTCGGCCTCAAATTTTCTATATTTCGCAAAAACTCGTAATCTGGAACTTTTATGGCGGTTTCGCGATGTTTCCTTACCGTAATACATACCTTTCTTTATTCTGCTTCTGCTGGTGTCTGAAACAGGGCTGCAACATGTTCTTCATGAGTTTTTGTGTATACCAAATCCACATCAACATTGACAGGGTCTCCTGCTATGTAATGCTTAAGTCTTTGCCCATTCACCACTTGAGGTTTGGTGCCTTCGAAATTGTTAATCTTGATTGCACCCGATCGGTAGACTTCCTCAATATGAAATGGCCCTTCCCACCTGGAAAGTAGTTTACCTGGAGAGAACCTGAAACGGGATCTAAATAACAAAACTTTATCACCAACATTAAATTCATGTTTCAGAATCCTCCTATCGTGCCACTTCTTTACCTTTTCCTTGAACATTTTAGCGCTCTCGTAAGCTTCACTTCTCCACTCATCTAGAGATGTCAAGTTCATGAGACGCTTTTCACCAGCTAATTTCGGGTCAGCATTAAGCTCCCTAATAGCCCAGAAAGCTTTGTGTTCTAATTCTAATGGCAAATGGCAAGCCTTGCCATAGACCATCTTATAGGGAGACATGCCCATGGGGTTTTTGTAAGCAGTTCTATATGCCCAAAAAGCATATCCTAACTTCTTTGACCAATCTTTTCTATTTCTATTGACTGTCTTCAGTAAGATCAACTTGATCTCTCTATTGGTGAGCTCAACTTTCCCACTAGTTTGAGGGTGGTATGGTGAAGCAATTCTATGATTGACATCGTACTTTGCTAAAGCTTTTCTAAAAGCTCCATGTGTAAAGTGTGAACCCCCATCAGTCATGAGGTACCTGGGTACTCCAAACCTAGGAAAAATTACATCCTTGAGCATTTTCAAAGATGTCTTGTGATCAGCACTTTCAGTGGGGATTGCTTCTACCCACTTGGATACATAATCAACAGCAACTAAGATGTGAGTGTACTTTTGTGAGGAAGGAAAAGGACCCATAAAATTAAAACCCCAGAAATCAAAAGGCTCAATCACTAGCGAGTAATTCATAGGCATCTCATTCCTTCTACTAATGTTTCAATAGTAATAGTTTCTAGTGGTAAGATCCAGCTTCAGCATAAAGCGTCCTGTTACCGTGGACACGGCTATTCGAATAGATTAATCTTCCCTGCAGGGGTGCACTGGCGTGACTCTACGACGCTCGGATCTCCAGGGTGGCGTACACGTTGTTAGGGAACACCCCACCGAAGCTATCCGACACAAAGTAGCCCATCCTTCGGCAATCAACAGAGAGGTCATCCGCCGGACTATATCCTATGTATGCCGGGCTTTAGACCCTAACCCGAACGTACTCCTGCACGGTGCGTGACTGGACGGTGAAGCAAAATCAAAGCAAATACAAATACACCGCTCGAGCAAGAGAAGACAACACCACTTCCCGGCAATCAGCCCGTGGTACTGCTGACGTCTGAAGACCCTCAAATGAGACTACGATGCAGGGGAGCCCACACTCCTCGTCCCACGTGTAGGTAGTGCGTACAAGACAAAAGGCTACTCAAGACATCCGTCGAACCATTTAGCATTTTAATTAACCTGCGTGACAACCGTTATCGTTGCCTCGACTTAACCGACCCGCGGTCAACGACAACAGTCAGGACCACCAGTACATCGGTGCCTGCCCTGCCGTCCCACCAAGTTTCTGCGGTTACTGACAAGGTGAACCGTCTCCTTACCTTGTCTCGCGTGTGCTCTTGGTAGAGCTCGACTTTTCGTAGTTTGGTAACTCTCGCGAGATACGAGCAGGGGCCAAGCACACCAGTAACGTCGGTCGTACCCTCCCTGTCGTTCCCGAAAATATACCTCTCGCGGGCACCGTTGGGTCTCCCGACTTTCTTACCTTTCAGGACAACCGTTGCTCAGGTACCTAGAGCGGCTATACAGAGTCATCAACGAGTGGAGTACAAGGATTAATCCTTGATAGCTCACACTTGAGGGTGACTCGGCAGAGCCGAGCTAGGGGGCCTTAGGCGGTGTCTGCATTGTACCGTACCTGTGCAGTTGTATATATTGTACCCGTGTTCACTCTCCTGAGTGGTCACGGCCCGCTAACTAATCCTAGCTAACAATGCGTAGGGCTCACTGCTGAATAATGCATAAGTAATAATAGGCAGCATAGGATAAAGGAAAGGTACATCAAGGGGCGACAAAATCAGGCTATGCAATTGAATAGGATTGTAATCGTAGCAGCAACAGTAACCATGCCTAGTGCAAGAAATGTACGGAAAAGATAGGCGATATCTGGGGAAGAGAATGGCTCAGCTTGCCTGGAAGCTCGCGGGTAGGGGTAGGGTCGTCGACGAAGTAGTCGTATCCGGCAGCAGTGTAGTCGGCGGTAGCAGCGGGCTCTACCGGAGAATAAAAAGGGGGGAGAAACAGTAAATACAAAGAAATCATAGAAAATAGTTGCAAGGCATGACATATGAAATCTTAACGATGCTCTAACGTAGTACGAAGCAATATGCTCGGAGCGGGAATTCATCCGGGGATGAACAGCCAGCTCCGGGTGATTATCGGACAGGGTGTCGGAGGGGGAAGGTACCATGCCGGAGGTGTCGTGGACATCCGACAAACATGTGAAGGGTGTATCCATGTTAGTTGAACTATTCTGAACAACTTTCGTGTTCAGAATAAATTCATCCGGATACTTTGACAGTACCGGACAAATCATCGGACAGATGGCCCAGAGGGGGGGATGTCGATGTTCGTTGTGTTAGAGGGGTGTGGTGGGTATAGGGATAGTGTATCCGTATTCTTTATATTTTTCTGATCAATTTTCATGTATAAAGTTTTTGAATCTGACTTACGGTTTAAAAGATATTGAATTTCCAAATTCAAATCATTTTATAACATTTTCTGAATTTCTTTTATTTTTTTAAATGCAACATTAACCACAACAGTGGCATTTGACCAGTCAAACCTGACTAGTGGGTCCCACTGGTCAGCCTCTCAGCAATAAAAATTCATTTTATTTAATTCTTACAAGTGGGGCTCAGTAGTCATACTCACAGGTTAATAAAACTATTGAATTAACTAAAAAACACATGGGGTCCACATGTCATTGACTGTGGGGGTTAATTAAATCATTTTAAATATGTTTAAGGGCCTGGGGCCACCTGTAATAGACCCAGGGGTACTTAGCTTATTTTAGCAGTTATATTAGAGGGGGGTTAACAGGGGGTTAGGGATTAATTACTGGAGGGCCCCACCAGTCAGTGGGTTGGGGAGGGGGATTAAGCCCCATGGCTAGCCATGCACGCCCGCAGCGCTCGCCGGAGCGAGTCCAGCACGGTGGCCAGGCCATGCCGGCGAGGTGGCCACGACATGTGGGTGCGGGGGGGGGGGGGGGGGGGGGCGTGGCTGCAGCCGTAGGGCACGTGCGCAAGGGCACGGCCGAGCCCGGGGGTGAGCGTGGTGAGCTCAACGGGCTCCAATGGCGGCCATGGCGGCAGGAAGCCCGGCGAGGCCACGACCATCAACCCTAATGATAAAAATGACCGCGGAGGGGTGAAACTGAACGAGTCCTGTGTTACGCGTTCCCTGGTGCTCGAGGTGGACGTCGGGGTCGACCACGGTGACTGCTACGGCGAGTGTCAGCGGCGGATGGGACATGTGCGGGCGGGAAAAGCGTACTACGGTGCCAAATCGACCGCGGAGTTGGGGGAACTGAAGCTGCGCTCACCGCGGTGGTGATGCCGGGCTCGGGGAGGCGCGAGGACGTTCGGGGTGGCCGGAATCGACGAAAGCCGGCCGATGGCTGGAGGAGGAAGAAGGGAGCGAATTTGCCGGCGTCCGGTGCGTTCTCGCCCGGGCTTGAGGATGGGGAAGACCTGGAGGAGGACGGCGGTGTTCCTGGACGTGGTCGCACGGTCCGGGGAGGAGGGTGGCCGCGCCGGCGAGCACGTCGTGCCCACGGTGGCGCTCGGGCACGGTTTCTCCTGACCAAGGTGAGGTGGGAGAGGGGGAAATGGTGCTGCACACGATCCACAATATCCGGGGCAGATATTTAGCTCATCCACGGCGTACTGTAGCGACACGAGGAGGTGGCCGGGTCTGGTGGCAACGACGAGCGCGAGCACCTGCCGCCATGGCACGGTCGGCATCTCCTGTAGCACGAGGTAAAAGAAGGGAGGGGTGGGAGTGGGCCGGGGTGGGCCAGGGGGTGGGCTACGCCCTGTGCGTTTTATAGCCATTTAGCAATTTCCTTTTTCTGTTTTCTTCATTCCTTTCTCTTTTCTTTTCTGCGTATTATTTGTTTGTGCAGCTTTGGCATTTTTGTAAAATGTACAACCTGGCCCATAATTAGTAAGGCATATTTCTAGAGTTCCACAAAAAGTTTAGGGTTTTTCTAAACTCTTTTGATATTTATTTTTATTAAACAATTGGCAAATAGTGTTGTTTTGGCTTGTGTATGAATTGTTTGAATTTTCCAGAGGCATAATAAATACTCCAAGTTGGTATTCAATGGTCCACTGAATATTGTGCATTTAACAAAAGTGGTTTTATAATTTTAGGACAAAGTTTAATTTTGCACTTTATTTTTAATATTCTCCAAAGGCATTTTGGGCTTAGCTTTTGATTTCAACACGAGTGGTTGGACTTGTGATGAATCATGATGATCCAGGCCCATGGCCACATTTCTATTAACAATATCAGAAGGGAATTTGAATTTGAACTGACCCAAGTTGATCAAATAAAAATTAGGAACAGTAATGATCAACAGTAATTGTGATTACTGTTCATTGATAGTGAGAGTGTTACAAATCTTCCCCACTACAAAGAATTCTCGTCCCGAGAATTAAGGGTATCGTAAGGGGTAAAGTTTCGGTTTCGGATTCTAACGATTCTTCGGGTGCTTGTTGTCCTTCTCGAAGAAGTCAATCCTTCATGTCGACGTCTTCATTCCTCTGCATCAGTGTCTCTCGACGAGTTTCCATCCTTCTTGCGGGGGCTTCATCTTACTTACGAATAGGCTAGTAGGAGAAACTTCAGGGGTCGGATCGGTACAAGGTTAAACAATCGAGGTTATCCGAGGGAATGGGGTACAAAGTATCTCACAAGTTAAGCCCAAGTAGATACATCGAGAGAAACAAAAGAAGGCATGAGAAGTTTCAAGCGGATATGCATGCATTCGATACCGATGACAGACGATGAAAAGGGGGCCCGAGCATCAGGCATAAGCACTGGGTTTGATATTGGACTGAATATCACAAGGTAGAGGACTCGTGAGTTGCATACGAGGTCAAACAAGAGGAATAACCTTGAGAACAGAAAGGTACAAGAGAGTCAGGTTTTGATCCTGTGGAACTGTGGGTTATGGGCCCATAGTGAATAAGGTTGGTGACAAACAATGCGATCAAGTTGCAAGGTAAGTCATAGAACAACTTGTATGCTAGGTCGGCAACAACAGCGGTACCAAGGGCGAGGGACGAAGAGAACCATTTTCTTGCTCGTTAAAACGAGGCGGACCAATAGGCAAAGTTCTCGTCCATCGGTGGTTACCAAAATGTTATCAACAGTAGTAACAGGTTGTACGGACAAAGTAGTACACCGAAGCGTTTACATAAGCAGGGGATCATCACTGCTCGAATAATTTATATTAAAGGAAAGGTTAAACAGACCAATGGAAAGGAAAAATGTGATGATACACAAGTATCAGGTGTATATCCTTCCCAAGGAAAGGCAGAGCACGATATACATGACCGAGTTCGTATTGGCGAGATCAAGGGAGGTTGTTGGTGATAACACAAATCATCGAGGGGCAAGAATGGTATTTCTCACCATGAATTCAATAGACACATGGGAGAAGAAAAAATGCCGATGATGACCACGACACTTTATGTCGAGAGACTTCAAGAGAATGCCATCGATTAGCAACATCACCAAGCAAAAGGGGTGGTGGAGCCAAAGGTAAGCGGTGTTCTCGGTTGACGACAAACCAGAACCATGAAATCGCTATGACAGGGATAGGCATTGTTTTATCACAATTCATAAGATGTCGTGCAAAGGCATGATATCCTCGAGATACCAGGGGTAACACTCAAAGGTAGAATGGTGGATCATAGGTGTAGAAGAATTTATACCAAGGGGGATACTTATCTTATGAGAAGCTTCCATGATAAGTTCTACATCGTATCCATGGGCATGAACACAAGGTTCAGGGTCAACTCCAACTTCTTTAATGCATAGCATTTCATTCACTTCTCGCTGTCGATGAATTTGTTGCGTTAATTTTTTTTATCTGGCATAACACCAGTAGAGTATGACCCGTAGAGGTTTTCCGGGGTACACATAGATGGTTGAAACATAGGTACAACCCATAGGGACATTTTATGAATCTTTACAACCAACAACAGGAGTAAAGGATACAATTTCGAAAGCAGAAGGCTGACGACAAGGAACATATGATACCATTTGCCAAGGGCATTTTATATCAGGGGAAGCTCGTCAATGATTTAGGACACAAGGGTACAACAGTAAGTAACCCACCAAAAAGGTCAGGCGGGGGTACAGGGAGTCTGGTGTGAGTATGGGTACTCAACCATAAGAAGACCGGACGAAAAGGCATCGGATGATAAAAGCATCTGGATAATTCAACACTGGAGTACAAAGGAATTACGATGTCCAAAAGACGGACAATCAAGGAAGGTTTGACTTACCAAGATCCAGCTCATGTCCAAAAACGACGTCTGAGCCGGAAGAATGGATTCATAGGGATCAACTGATGATTGCGTGCACTAGCACACAGGATGATTCAACAGACCAGAATGACAATGTCAAGGGAGGTCATCAAAGACTACGAGACAAACGGGATTAATCATAGTGCAAGCAGGTAAGAAGAATCTCCAATGCAGTAGGCTGCCGAGGATTGTCGCGAGACCGAATAGTATTTCAAAGTATTTTGGGAATCACCTGAACCACTTAGGATGAACGGATCCTCGTTAAATGTGAGGAATTATCCGCAGGGTGAAAAGAAGTTGCAAGGCAGTAGGCTCAAAGGATTCTCGAAACAACGGAAATTATTTCGATGCATCTTGTGAACACAAGAGCAACTGGGATTGAATGGATGAACGAAAGGTGTATGTGGTTATACATACGGACTTATCGGTGGCAAGGAATTGTAAAGGTGATAGGCACATATGGTCTCGGGAATTTATCGGCAAGTATCTTCGGAATCTTCTGTTGAACCAGGTGATCATCTGTAATGAGGGGCTCTCTGGGAGGATGTGATCACGAGAACCTAGAGTCAGTGTTAGCAAAAATATTTAACCCGAAGTAGAAGAGAAAGCAGAGTCCCGGAGTATAGGTACGGAGTAAAAGATCCTAATACCACCCAGTTTTTTGCGACGTGGGCCGATAAGCCGCACGACAGTGTTAGTAAAGTAGTTTTGCAAAGACTAGACTCGAATTCGACCAAGGAGTTGGATGGGGTGTCCTACAGGCAGTCGGCTCTGATACCAACTTGTGACGACCCCAAAATCAATCCGTGTACAGTAATCATACACGCAGGGTACACGGCTGAGATTAGGGTGCCACAGTGAGAATATCACAGCACAACACTAACCACAAAAGGATAAACCAATATGTTACAATAAAGGGGGGGGGGTCACGCGGACCCGAATACATAAGTTATACAAACCATAATATTTGAGTATAGACATAGTTAGTCAAGTTTTGCCTTAAGAAGGCTAGCACAAATAACATCAGAGATACAGATCGAAAAGGCAAGGCCTCCTGCCTGGGAGCCTCCGAAACTACTCCTGGTCCTGGTCAGCGGGGTCTCGACGTAGTAGTATCCGCCTCCGGGGTACTCCTGCTCCTGGGCTCCAACGTCGACTGCAGCGGCCGATCAGGCAAAACATAAAAGGGGAAATAAAGCAAGGGTGAGTATCTAGTATACCCGCGAGTCTTACGCCCGCTACTAAGCATTATGCATTTGTATCAAATGGAAAGGGGAGGCTGTATATAGTGGACTGCAAGATAGAAGTCAGAATAAGGATAAGAAGCTAGGCCTATCAAAGACTAGCATCTTCCGACGATGTCTTGCAGCATGAGAAGAGAAACAACCAACAGTTCAAATAAAGCATAAAGTAACAACGAAGCAGAAGTTGCTGCAACATTGTATAATATAAGTTGTAATGATTAATAATAATAATAATGCCTCCGAGTTCCCTTCCTCGACTCCCTGCGAGGAAGAAGACCCGGAACCATACAGTTTCAATAGTAATAGTTTCTAGTGGTATGATCCAACTTCAGCATAAAGCGTCCTGTTACCGTGGACACGGCTATTCGAATAGATTAATCTTCCCTGCAGGGGTGCACTGGCGTGACTCTACGACGCTCGGATCTCCAGGGTGGCGTACACCTTGTTAGGGAACACCCCACCGAAGCTATCCGACACAAAGTAGCCCATCCTTCGGCAATCAACAGAGAGGTCATCCGCCAGACTATATCCTATGTACGCCGGGCTTTGGACCCTAACCCGAACGTACTCCTGCACGGTGCGTGACTGGACGGTGAAGCAAAATCAAAGCAAATACAAATACACCGCTCGAGCAAGAGAAGACAACACCACTTCCCGTAAATCAGCCCGTGGTACTGCTGACGTCTGAAGACCCTCGAACGAGACTACGATGTAGGGGAGCCCACACTCCTCGTCCCACGTGTAGGTAGTGCGTACAAGACAAAAGGCTACTCAAGACATCCGCTGAACCATTTAACATTTTAATTAACCTGCGTGACAATCGTTATCATTGCCTCGACTTAACTGACCCGCGGTCAACGGCAGCAGTCAGGACCACCAGTACATCGGTGCCTGCTCTGTCGTCCCACCAAGTCTCTGCGGTTACCGACAAGGTGAACCGTCTCCTTACCTTGTCTCGCGTGTGATCTTGGTAGAGCTCGACTTTTCGTAGTTTGGTAACTCTCGCGAGATACGAGCAGGGGCCAAGCACGCAAATAACGTCAGTCGTACCCTCCCTGTCGTTCCAGACAATATACCTCTCGCGGGCACCGTTGGGTCGCCCGACTTTCTTACCTTTAAGGACAACCGTTGCTCAGGTACCTAGAGCGGCTATACAGAGTCATCAACGAGTGGAGTACAAGGATTACTCCTTGATAGCTCACACTTGAGGGTGACTCGGCAGAGCCGAGCTAGGGGGCCTTAGGCGGTGTATGCATTGTACCGTACCTGTGCAGTTGTATATATTGTACCCGTGTTCACTCCCCTGAGTGGTCACAGCCCGCTAACTAATCCTAGCTAACAATGCGCAGGGCTCACTGCTGAATAATGCATAAGTAATAATAGGCAGCATAGGATAAAGGAAAGGTACATCAAGGGGCGACAAAATCAGGCTATGCAATTGAATAGGATTGTAATCGTAGCAACAACAGTAACCATGCCTAGTGCAAGAAATGTACAGAAAAGATAGGCGATATCTGGGGAAGAGAATGGCTCTGCTTTCCTGGAAGCTCGCGGGTAGGGGCAGGGTCGTCAACGAAGTAGTCGTATCCGGCAGCTGTGTAGTCGGCGATAGCAGCGGGGTCTACCGGAGAATAAAAAGGGGGGAGAAACAGTAAATACAAAGCAATCATAGCAAATAGTTGCAAGGCATGACATATGAAATCTTAACGATGCTCTAATGTAGTACGAAGCAATATGCTCGGAGCGGGAATTCATCCGGGGATGAACAGCCAGCTCCGGGTGATTATCGGACAGGGTGTCGGAGGGGGAAGGTACCATGCCGGAGGTGTCATGGACATCCGACAAACATGTGAAGGGTGTATCCGTGTTATTTGAACTATTCTGAACAACATTCGTGTTCAGAATAAATTCATCCGGATACTTTGATAGTACCGGACAAATCATCGGACAGACGGCCTAGAGGGGGGATGTCGATGTTCGTTGTGTTAAAGGGCTGTGGTGGGTATACAGATAGCGTATCCGTATTCGTTATATTTTTCTGATCAATTTTCATGTATAAAGTTTTTGAATCTGACTTACGGTTTAAAAGATATTGAATTTCCAAATTTAAATCATTTTATAACATTTTCTAAATTTCTTTTATTTATTTAAATGCAACATTAACCACAATAGTGGCATTTGACCAGTCAAACCTGACCAGTGGGTCCCACTTGTCAGCCTCTCAGCAATAAAAATTCATTTTATTTAATTCTTACAAGTGGGGCCCAGCAGTCATACTCACAGGTTAATAAAACTATTGAATTAACTAAACAACACATGGGGTCCACATGTCATTGACTGTGGGGGTTAATTAAATCATTTTAAATATGTTTAAGGGCCTGGGGCCACCTGTAATAGACCCAGGGGTACTTAGCTTATTTTAGCAGTTATATTAGAGGGAGGTTAACAGGGGGTTAGGGATTAATTACTGGAGGGCCCCACCAGTCAGTGGGTTGGGGAAGGGGATTAAGCCCCATGGCTAGCCATGCGCGCCCGCAGCGCTCGCTAGAGCGAGTCCAGCACGGCGGCCAGGCAATGCCGGCGAGGTGGCCACGACATGTGGGTGCGAGGGGCGTGGCTGCAGCCGTAGGGCACGCGCGCAAGGGCACGGCCGAGCCCGGGGTGAGCGTGGCGAGATCAACCGGCTCCAATGGCGGCCACGGCGGCAGGAAGCCCGGCGAGGCCACGACCATCAGCCCTAATGATAAAAATGACCGCGGAGGGGTGAAACTAAACGAGTCCTGTGTTACGCGTTCCCTGGTGCTCGAGGTGGACGTCGGGGTCGACCACGGTGACTGCTACGGCGAGTGTCAGCGGCGGACGGGACGTGTGCGGGCGGGAAAAGCGTACTACGGCGCCAAATCGACCGGGGAGTTGGGGGAATTGAAGCTGCGCTCACCGCGGTGGTGATGCCGGGCTCGGGGAGGCGCGAGGACGTTCGGGGTGGCCGGAATCGACGAAAGCCGGCCGACGGCTGGAGGAGGAAGAAGGGCGCGATTCGCGGCGTCCGGTGCGTTCTGGCCCGGGCTTGAGGACGGGGAAGACCTGGAGGAGTACGGCGGCGTTCCTGGACGTGGTCGCACGGTCCGGGGAGGAGGGTGGCCGCGCCGGCGAGCACGTCGTGCCCACGGTGGCGCTCGGGCACGGTTTCTCCTGACCAAGGTGAGGTGGGAGAGGGGGAAATGGCGCTGCACCCGATCCACAATATCCGGGGCAGATATTTAGGTCATCCACGACGTACTGTAGCGACACGAGGAGGTGGCCGGGTCTGGTGGCAACGACGAGCGCGAGCACCTGCCGCCATGGCACGGTCGACATCTCCTGTAGCACGAGGTAGAAGAAGGGAGGGGTGGGAGTGGGCCGGGGTGGGCCAGGGGGTGGGCTACGCCCTATGCGTTTTATAGCCATTTAGCAATTTCCTTTTTCTGTTTTCTTCATTCCTTTCTCTTTTCTTTTCTGCGTATTATTTGTTTGTGCAGCTTTAGCATTTTTGTAAAATGTACAACCAGGCCCATAATTAGTAAGGCATATTTCTAGAGTTCCACAAAAAGTTTAGGGTTTTTCTAAACTCTTTTGATATCTATTTTTATTAAACAATTGGCAAATAGTGCTGTTTTGGCTTGTGTATGAATTGTTTGAATATTCCAGAGGCATAATAAATACTCCAAGTTGGTATTCAATGGTCCACTGAATATTGTGCATTTAACAAAAGTGGTTTTATAATTTTAGGACAAAGTTTAATTTTGCACTTTATTTTTAATATTCTCCAAAGGCATTTTGGGCTTAGCTTTTGATTTCAACACGAGTGGTTGGACTTGTGATGAATCATGATGATCCAGGCCCATGGCCACATTGCTATTAACAATATCAGAAGGGAATTTGAATTTGAACTGATCCAAGTTGATCAAATAAAAATTAAGAACAGTAATGATCAACAGTAATTGTGATTACTGTTCATTGATAGTGAGAGTGTTACACAAACCAAGGATCGGAGAGAGATTGTACTTTTACAACAGCTAGTTGTTCGTCTGGAAAATTGTCATTGAATGGAATGGGATCATGCGGTATATCTTCCATCCTTGAAAGGTTATCCGCCACTGGATTGTCTGCTCCTTTCCTGTCGACAATCTGCAAATCAAATTCTTGAAGAAGGAGTACCCATCGGATGAGCCCTGGTTTGGCATCCTTCTTCTCCATAAGATACTTAATGGCGGCATGGTCAGTATGAACAATAATCTTAGAATCAACATTATACTGCCTAAACTTATCACAAGCAAACACTACTGCTAAGAATTCCTTCTCAGTAGTAGCATAATTCTTTTGAGCACTATCGAGGGTTTTGCTAGCATAATATATAGCATTCAACTTCTTATCAACCCTCTGCCCTAAAACAGCTCCAACAGCAAAATCACTAGCATCACACATAATTTCAAAAGGAAAATTCTAATCAGGTGGTTGTACTATAGCTTTCTTAAGAACTTCAAAGGCTTCCTTACAGTCTTCATCAGAAAAAAGGAACGTCCTTCTGGAGAAGATTAGTGAGGGGTCTCGAAGTCTTAGAAAAGTATTTAATAAATCTTCTATAGAAACCAGCATGACCGAGAAAACTACGAATACCTTTGATGTCCCTTGGATAGGGCATCCTTTCAATTGCTTCGATCTTGGCCCTGTCCACCTCAATTCCCCTCTCGGAAATCTTGTGGCCAAGAACAATTCCCTCGTTGACCATAAAGTGGCACTTCTCTCAGTTAAGCATCATATTTGTCTCCTCAAATCTCTGCAAAACTTTATTAAGGTTGTGGAGACAATGGTCAAAAGAGGTTCCATAGACGGAGAAATCGTACATGAATACCTCCACAATTTCTTCACAAAAACCATTAAAGATAGAAGACATACACCTTTGAAAAGTAGCAGGGGCATTACATAAACCAAAAGGCATACGTCTGTAAGCATAAGTACCATACGGACAAGTAAAAGTGGTCTTATCTTGATCAGGAGTGTTAATATGAATTTGAGAGAAGCCATAATAACCATCAAGATAACAAAAGTGAGTATTTTTTGATAACCTTTCAAGAATTTGGTCGATGAACGGCAATGGGTAGTGGTCCTTCCTGGTTGCCTTGTTCAGCTTTCTGTAATCAATACACATTCTATATCCAATAATAATTCTCTGAGGTATTAGTTCATTCTTATCATTAGGAACCACAGTTGTTCCCCCTTTCTTTGGAACACAATGAACTGGGCTTACCCACTTACTATCAGCTATAGGGTAGATAATACCTGCGGCTAGAAGCTTGAGAATCTCAGTCCTTACAACATCCATCATTTTCGGATTCAACCGTCGTTGATGATCAACAACTGGTTTAGCATCAGGCTCAAGGTTGATGGTATGCTGGAAAATTGATGGACTCATCCCCTTAAGGTCATCAAGGGTATAGCCAATTGCACCTCGATGTTTGTGATGTACTTCCAATAGTCGCTCTTCTTCATACCCTAAAAGGTTAGAATTGATAATAACACGATATACTTTCTTTTCATCTAAATAAGCATATTTAAGTGAATCAGGAAGAGGTTTAAGATCAAACAGTAGATCTTCCTTTGGTTGCGACAAAATTCCCAAAGGCTCAACTGGAAGGTTGTGCTTTAGGATAGCAGGTTGTCTTAAGAATATTTCGTCCATCTCATTTCTCTCCTGCATATGCAAATCATTCTCGTGGTCCTCCATATATTGCTGCAAAGGATCGTTAGGAGGAATAGCAATGGAAGCAATATCTTCAATAATCTTTTCATTACTAGGCTCACCATTGAATTCAACAGAAACTTTACCTTTCTTGAAATCTATTATAGCTCCACAAGTTCTGAGAAAAGGTCTACCGAAAATAATAGGACAAAAATTATCCCTTACTGAACCAAGTACTAGAAAGTCGGTAGGATATTTTACCTTTCCGCATAAGACTTCAACGTCTCTCACAATTCCGATAGCAGAGATAGTTGCTCTGTTTGCAAGATGAATAGTAACATCAACTTCTTCAAGTTCACAAGGTGAAATTTCACCCATGATCTCTTGATAAAGTGAATACGGTATATCACTAGCACTCGATCCCAAATCGCATAGCCCATAATAATTGTGATCTCCTATTTTAACAGATACTACTGGCGTACCTCAAATTGGGCCCTCATTCTTGGCTGTGACAAGGTTAGTGGAAACAGCACAAAAATTTATATTGGAATCTAAAGCTTCATTAGTAATAAGATCCTTAACCAATGCAACTTGAGGATCGACCTTGATATGGTCTTCAGGCTCATCAATTATTCTCTCACTCTTATTCATTATGCCTGTCACAAAACAATGATCCCTTATTCTTACGGGAAAAGGGGCTTTTCATATATAACTGCAGGCACAATAGGGTCAGCAACATGAATATCAATAGGTAATTCTTTGAAGGGTTTATGATGCTGATTCTTCTTCTTCTTAGAAGAGTCAATATGAGAGGCAAAGTCCTTACAAAAATCAATCATCAGATGGGAATCAAGACCAATCTTAGAGCAAAAGGCATTAAAGGAATCAGTTTTCACATAGCTCTCTATATAATCATGCTCATAATTTATAGTAGGTTCAATACCTTTATCTATTTCCCAATCTTCGGTATTCTTCTGGATCCTTTCAAGGTTTGTCTGAAATACCCCACTAGAGGAGGCATCCAACATCTCCTTATCCTGACGAGAAAGTCTAGCATAAAAATTTGTAAGTATAGTTTTCTTGGGGAGCTCATGAATAGGACATTTGAGAATTAGAGATTTCAATCTCCCCCAAGCTTGAGCGATGCTTTCTCCGTCACGAGACCTAAAGTTATAAATATAATTCCTGTCTCGATGAATTTCATGAAGAGGATAAAACTTGGTATAAAAGAGAGACATAAGCTCATGCCAATCAAGCAAATGAGAGTTATCGAGAAGCTTATACCAATCTGAAGCTTTATCTATAAGCGATACAGAGAAAAATTTCTTCATGACAACTCCTTTGATACACCTGCAAGCTTAAATAAAGAACATAGTTGTGATAAATATAGCAAGTGTTCACTGGGATGTCTATCTCCTGCATAAGAATTAGCCAAAACACAATCGATAATACCAGCTGGTATTTTATAAGGAACAATTTCAGTAGGGGGAGGTACAACCACCACAGATGTGGGGTGTTTCCCCATAAGCAACGATCCAATAGCTAGGTTGTCCATACGGAAAAAGAGCAGCAACAGCAAACTGAAAACAACGATATAAAAACTTCCTTACCAGCTTCACTTACCAATAGCGATATGCTCCCCGGCAACGGCGCCAGAAAACGTTACTTGATGACCCTCAACGTAAAGGGATCTATTGTAGTGTTTTTGATAAGTAAGAGTGTCGAAACGAACGAGGAGTGAAAGGTACCGATAGGTGATTTTGGACAAGGAATAACTGCAAGCACTGAAAGATAACTTTTTAGGGGTTTTCCATATAAGCAACAATAAGATGAAAGCAAGCAAAGTAAATAGCACTGAGGATCGGCAAGTGGCCCAATCCTTTTGAGCAAAGGATAATCCTGGCAACTGAACTTTATAAAGACTAAAGCGTTCTTGAGGACACATGGAGAGGTAGTCACATGCTTTCGCCATACTCCGTATCTATAACAAGTGTTGTTATGATAAGTGTTGAGTGGGTGTATCTATGCTAGCACACCTTCTAGACTAAGATAAGTGCACTCTTATGATTAAACCTCTTGCAAGCATCCGCAAATACAAGATAGAAATTAAGGAAAAGCCTAACCACAGCAATAAGACCAAGGATCCATTACTCCCTTGTGCAAAAGTGTGCAAACTGGGGTTCAGGTTTCTGTCACTCCGGCAACTGATACGTCCAAAATGCATCACTATTTTATATAGTAATTCTTGCTTATTCATTGATATATTTCATGATATGATGCTATTCTTATGTTGTTTTGGCTTATTTTACACACTTTACAACTTTCCGGTGCCGAAGCAGCAGACGCAGGATTCAGCGGTAAAAAGTGGACGCTGAGTTGCTGAAGAAGAACACCTCCAAATTACCTGAAAATCGACGGAGGCTGTTTTCCAGAAGGATAACGAAGGCACGCAGAAGAGCAACCGGAAGGGGGCCACAGGGTGTCCAGGCGGCCACCTGGCGCGGCCCCACCTCTAGCCGCGCCGGGAGGGCGCCTGGGCCCCCTGGAGCTCTCCCGGCTCCCCCCTCTGTCCTATATACCCCTCGTCGTCCAAAAACCCTAAAAAGAAGAGTTTCCGGAGTTCCGGCGCCGCTCCGTGGCGGAAACCTACAGAGAAGAAAATCCATCTCTGGCGGGCAGATTCCGCCGGGGAGATCACCTCCCGGAAGTGGAGATCGTCGCCATCGTCATCACCATCGTCACGGGCATCATCGAGATCATCATCAACACCATCCCCACCATCAGCACCATCTCCATCTTCATCCAATCTTATCTGACAATTGCAACTCGCGTTGTAATCCGTACTATCTATCATCTCTACTCTATCGGTGTTGATTACTACTTTGTGGTGAATGCTATTGAGTTTTGTTGGAGAAATATTATTGTGTTCAGATTGTTTATCATGTATTTATCTCCACTGATCATGATCTCTTTTATGTCTTGTGAGTAGTTACTTTAGTTCTTGAGGACATGGGAGAAGTCTAGTTGCTAGTAGCCATATCATGTTGAAGTAATATGTGTTGGTTGATATTTAAGTTGTGTTGTTATTTTCCTAGTGGTGTTGTGTGAGTCGAACACTCAACACTTCGCCTTATCAAGGACCTAGGGGAATGCATTGTGTAGAAAGAATGCTTACGGTGGGTTGCCGGAGTGACAGAAACCTGAACCCCAGTTTGCACGCTTTTGCACAAGGGAACAATGGATCACTGATCGTATTGCTATGGTTAGGCTTTTGCCTTAATTACTATCTTGTATTTGCGGATGCTTGCAAGGTGTTTAATCATAAGAGTGCATTCATCTTAGTCTAGAGGGTGCACTAGCATAGATCCACCCACCAAACACTTATCAACACAACACATAGTGCCGATACGGAATATGGCGAAAGCACTTGACTACCTCTCCCGTGTGTCCTCAAGAACACTTTAGCTTTTATAAGTTCAGTTGCTAGGCCTCTCCTTTGCTCAGAAAGGATTGGGCCACTCTTTACTATCCAGCACTTTTTACTCTGCCAGTCTTTACTATCCTGTTGCTTATACCAAGAAAATCCCTAAAAAGTTATCTTTCAGTGCTTGCAGTTATATCCTTACCAAAGTCACTTGCTATTACCTTCTGCTCCTCGTTGGGTTCGACACTCTTACTTATCGAAAACACTGCAATAGACCCCTCTACGTTGAGGGTCATCAGCAACCCACCGTAAGCATTCTTAATACACAATGTATTCCCCTAGGTCCTTAAGAAGGCGAAGTGTTGAGTGTTTGACTCACAAAACACCACTAGGAAAATAACAACACAACTTAAATATCAAACAACACAAATTACTTCAACATCATATGACTACTAACAACTAGACTTCTCTCATGTCCTCAAGAACTAAAGTAACTACTCACAACACATAAAAGAGATCATGATCAGAGGTGATAAGTATATGATAAACAATCTGTACATAATGATATTCATCCAACAAAACTCAATAGCATTCACCACAAAGTAGTGATCAACACCGGTAGAGTAGAGAGGATAGATAGTACGGATTACAACACAAGATGAACTTGTGAGGTTAGATTGGATGGTGGTGGAGATGGTGCTGATGTTGATGATGATCTCGATGATGCCCGTGACGATGGTGATGACGATGCCGATGATCTCCCCTTCCGGGAGGTGATCTCCTCGGCGGAATCTGCCCGCCGGAGAGCCCTTTTCTTCTCTGTAGGTTTCCGCCACGGAGCGGCGGCGTAACTCCGTAAAAGCTTCTTTTTTAGGGTTTTCGCGTAACGAGGAGTATATAGGCCAGAGGGGGAGCCGGGAGTGGCCCCAGGGCTCTAGGCGCCCTCCCGGCGCGGCCAGGGGTGGGGCCGCGCCAGGTGGCCGCCTAGGGCTCCTTTGGCCCCCCTCTAGCCCCTCTTCGGCGAGTCTTCGTGAATCTTCTGGAAAACACCCCCCGTCGATTTTCAGGTAATTTGGAGGTATTCTTCTTCAGCAAATCAGCGTCCACTTTTTACCACTGAATCCTGCGTCCGCTGCTTCGGCACCTGAAAGTTGCAAACTATGTAAAATAGGCCAAAACAACATAAGAACATCATCGTAATATGAAATATATCAATGTATAAGGATGAATTATGGTATAAAATAGTGATGCAATTTGGACGTATCAGATCCCATCAAACTCAACATAGCAACAGGAGAAGAATTACATATGTGCCTCGATCATGTAGGATAGCTCACGAGGTCTAAACCATGAAGAACAAAGAGGGGAGGAGAACATCACATAGCTACTGATCACGGACCCATGGTCCAAGGTAGACTACACACGGCACATCCGGGAAGCGTCCATGATGGAGGAGAAGCTCCCGGAGGTCGATCCTCCCTCCGGCAGGGTGCCGGGAAGGGTCCTGACGGTGCTCCCGATCTTGGAAGCGCAGCGGCGGCAGAACAGAGGCGGGATTGCGAAATAGGATTCTGTCTTCGGAGTTTCCCCGTCACGGAGAATAAATAGAAGAAAGGGGGCAGCCAGGGGGCGACCAGGGGTCCAGGCGCCCCACTGGCGCGGCTAGGCCCCTTGCCGCGCCTCTGGCCCCACTTGAGTGTTTCTGGAAGACTCCGTTACGCTGATTTTTTATCCAATTTTTCCCGAATTTTTGGAGCATTTTTAATATGGGGGAAACCTGGAATAGAAAAACAGCAGAATACAGGAACTGGCACTGGGTGCACTGAGTTAGTAGGTTAGTCCTAATATGATCAAAAGTATATGGAAGCGTATCTAGATCATAGCAATATCACACAAAACATGCATGGAGCGAGCAGAAATTATCGATACGTTGAGACGTATCACCGCCTTGGCCTTCTTGTTGGCCTCCTTCTCCTTGGTCGCCTTGGCCACCTATCTCCGGTCGTTTCGCTTGGATGTCTGCGCCGCCAGGGCATCCAGCTCCTCGGGGTGCGCTCCTCATTTGCCTTGCCAGCGTCGGTCGCGATGGAACGGGGGCGGGGCTCTTGTGGGGGAGCAGTGGTGGGGCGCACGCCGGCCATGGCGATAGATTAGTCCAAATATGATCAAAATTATATGAAAGTGTATCTAGATCATATCAATATCACACAAAACATGCATGGAGCGAGCAGAAATTATCGATACGTTTGAGACGTATCAACATCCCCAAGCTTAATTCCTACTCGTCCTTGAGTAGGTAAATGATAATAGGCATAATTTCTGTGGTGACATGCTAGCAACCATATAAGAACTTTTAAAACTAAAAAAATCAAGGTATGTAATTCAATTCAAGGCATAACATGCAAGAGTCTATATTAGCATTGAAGCAAGCAACGAAAGAACATTAGGTGCAAGAGCTCTTGCTGTCCGTGACTCGAATGTATCCAGATGGTGTTTGCGTGCAAGAAGGGGGATAGGGAATACGAGAAAAAAAAGTATTTTTGTGCTGAGAACTCAATCTACTAAAGTTTCACACTTGGTCTTCTTTGTAATCTTATCTTGACTCGTCCCCAGACCACTAGCCAGCTACAAGTCAATTTGATCCACTCCTTTTTGATATTTTGAGCACTCATGCAATGGATGAGCGTAAGCACGAGAGTTGAAATTAGGATGGCAAAGAGAGAATATGGTGGAGGAGGAAGACAAAAAGGATGAGAAAGGCTCACATCAATGAGGACAATCATAGGCGAGAAGGCCAAATGATAGATATGATGTGAGGAGTAGGGATTGCCATGCAACGGATGCACATATGAGCTGAAAAGCTCTCCAATGGAACTAGTGGGGGTGCATCTAACTTGCTCGCTCATGAAGACCTAGAGCTCTTTTGAGGAGGCTCATCCTTGGAATATGCAAGCCAAGTTCTATAGTGTGAAGGTCCCCACATAGCTATAGCATGATCATCTCTATGGAGTACAAGGATAAGAGGGAGTGCTAGTGTGGATCTTTCGAAAGGATAGTAGTGTTGCCCCTTTCTCTCTTTTTATTTCTTTTTCTCTTTTTCTATTTTTTGTATTTTTTGGTGTCCTAAATGGCTCTTTCTATTAACTCTCATTTGTCCTCTTTGGGATCTTTTATTTTGTCCACTTTGGGATCTTTTCCTCACTTAAGGGCAACACTCTAATTTACAAGAGGGTATAGAAGATCTTTCACACTTTACAAGGTACTCAAATCATAAAGGAGATGTAGCTATCATGATGTATGCAATGTATGTCGTTGCCAGTGTACAGGAACATGTATGACATGATGATCAAGTCATGAAGAGGTGGAAGTTGCATGGCAATATATCTCGGAAAGGCTATGGAAATGCCTTGATAGGTAGGTATGGTGGATGTTTTGAGGAAATATATAAGGAGGTTTATGATGACAGATGTATCATGCCAAGGGTTTGGATGTACGGCGAAGGTGGACGCCAACTCTCGGAGTGAGAAGGAGGCAATTGATACGTCCGAAACGTATCTATAATTTCTGCTTGCTCCATGAATGTTTTATGTGACTTTGCCATGATTTGCATGAACTTTCATACCCTTTTGAGCATATTTGGACTAATCTATTAACCCAGTGCACCCAGCTGCCAGTTGTTGTTTTCTGCTGTTTTTGTATTTCAAGTTTTCCGGCCATTAAAAGTGCTGCAAAAAATCCAGAAAAATAAGATAAAAAATCGGCTACCCGGAAGCTTCCGGAATCACCAAGGTAGCGGAGGGGGGCCACCACCAGGAGACCAGGAGTGTCCCTGGCGCGGCCCCACCCTAGGCCGCGCCAGGAGGCCTCCTGGCTGCCTGGTGGGTCCCCTCGACACCCCCCTCCGCCTATATTTAGCCCTCGGGGTGGAAAACCCTAATAGAGATCTCTTTTCCGCGAACTCGCCTCTATACTGCCGCCGCCGCCGTTTCTAGATCGGGGCTGCCTGGAGAAGCTGCCCCGCCACCCTGCCGGCAGGAGGAACCCCCTCTGGGAGACCATCCATAGCCTTGGATGCCTCCCGTATGTACCGTGAGTAGTTTCCCTTGGACCATGGGTCCGTGCCCAGTAGCTATGTGATGTACTTCTCTCCCCTCTTTGTGCTTCCACTTTCGAGACCTCGTGAGCTGTCTCACATGATCGAGGCACTTCTGTAATTTCTGATGTTGCTATGCTGAGTTTGTTGGGATCTGATGGATTATGAGACTATGTTCAGATTGTGATGAGTAATATATTTGGTTCTTCTCTTTTATATTTTGTTCTTGAGTAAATTCTTGCATGTTCTCCGTTGCCGTATCTTACTTTGGCCAAGTGATTTGTTGCAACTCCAAGAGGGAGCGTTATGCTTGATTGTGGGTTCAGCCCCTTGATGTCTAGCTTGAGTGAAAGAAACATGAGACTAGGGGATGTGATGTTGCCACCAGGGATAAAACAACGGTGCTTGTATTCGCGGGTACAAGGATCGTTTACTTTACGCAAAGTTCTTTTAATGCAGTTGTCTGTTGCTTTGAGTTTACACTTTGGGTGGGCTTCGCACCTTAATACCAGCGAGATGTTCTGGATAGATATCTCAAGGTGGATGATTCGTAGTAGATGCAGTTGGATTTCGGTCTACTTACCTTGGCGTACTGCCCATTGCTTTTGAGCCCTTCCTTTCTTTGCAGCATAGTGAGCATTGCGGTGCCTTCATAATCCTGTCAATTGCCCAGCTGTGATTTGTTTACCTCGCTAGCACTTTTATCGTCTTTTGGGAGAGAGACATCACTAGTGAAAATCACGGGACCCCGGTCCATCTTCACCTTACTGTTTACATCCTTAGTTTACTTTCAGTTGCCACTATTATTATCTCTTGCGTTGATCCTTTGTAAACAGCAAGGCCGGAGGAATTGCCAACTCCTCTGTACTCGTTGGGAGCAAAGTTATTTGTTGCTGTGTGCAGGTCCACGTCAAGCGCCGTGACACCTTCTTGTATCTCTTGGAGTCCTACTGCTTCGATAACCTTGGTATCTTTACCGAGGGAAAATTGCTGCTACGCTACATCTCACCTTCCACTTGGGGTAACCAACGAGGAGTGAGTGATCCTCACCGTATCAAGCCAATTTCTGGCGCCGTTGCCTGGGACTCCAGTCTACAAGATAGGGGAGTTGCACACTATCTTTTATCTTTGCTTTTTAGTCTTGTTAGTTTACCTTTCAGTTTTTACTTTTGTGTCACTTATCAAAAATACCAAAAATACCTGTTACCTCTCTTGTGTGGTCAAGTATGTTAGGAGTTGGTACTATGAGGGAATCCGAGGTCTTGGATTTCCACCAAAGGAACGGGGAGAATATGAAGAAGGCATGGGACAGAATTTCTGAAGAACATAAGGCAAATATGCCTTGGTTACCTATAAGAATTGTGCTTAGAAATTTTTTACTTTGTCCTTTTTAAGTGGTATAAGCACTCTCTTGATCTTATAGCTGAAGGAGACTTTCTAGAGTGTAATGAAGCTAGAGCTCTTGAAATTATACATGGTTCATCTAGTTTTTTTGTTTATGATGGTCTTGATACTGTTGTAGACAGAATTGCTACTATTGAGAAGAGACTTGATGCTCTAGACTTTAAAGGAGTAGAAAAACTAAATCCTCCTAGAGAGGAGATTTTGGAAATAGAAAATGACTGGGAGCCTTTTGTCAGGGTTTTTAACTCTAATCAAAACTTCCTTGCTTTTTTTGACATTGGATCTACAATTTCTATAATGCCAAGCTTTATTTATGATTCTTTGTACCTTGCAAGCATGAACAAATTTCCATCTTTCCATGAACATTCTAATGGTGATATTTCTGAGATCCAGGGAAGATTGAAAGATGACCAGGTCATGTTTCTTAAAAGAAGTATGGAGATTGACTTCTTCATCATGAAGGCCAATCGAAGAAATATAGTGCTTGGAAGGGACTTCCTCCGAGCCATGAAAGGCTTCATTTATATAGGTAAAGGACAAATACATTTGCGTGGTAAAGAAAAAGGTACGTACCTTTTCCCTCGGAAGAACAAGGATGAGCTTATTGAAAACCATTTTGAGATCCTTGGTGAACCTTCCGATGATTTTGGAGAACTTCGATCTTCTGCTTTAAGCCTAGCTAATGGCTCTAAAGAAGCGCTTTCGGGAGGCAGCCCACAACGAATTTAGGTTTTTATTTTTGCTTTTCTTCTATTTTTAGTGGTCTTGATGATTTTTACTACTGTAGAAACATCATTGTATCTTTATTTTTCAAGCTTTGTGCCTTTTATAGCCTCATACGACAAGGGAAGTGAAAGTTGTGACATGCTGTCCAGAAAACAGATTCTGTCCTGGTGACTAAAAAAATCATGGAAAAATCCCAGTTCATCTTTTTGAGCTGAATTTTTTACACAGAATGCTCTATACAATTACGAAACTTGCATATGTTCTGAGTTTTTTTATTTGAGTTGCAGAAGTACCCCTAAAAAATTCGTTTCTACCTGCTGGTCTGTTTTTCACAGATTCTGTCCTGTTTTGCCTTTTCTTCACTTTGCAAACCTTAAGCTTTCTTTTTCTTTGCAAAAACCTTTTGGAAATCTTGAGAAACAGTAGCTATTCAACTTTATCTTTATTTCCAGTAGAGGAAAAATTATTTTAGTAGGGTACTAACCTCTCTAATCAGTCTACAATGAGTTATGTATGAAGGGAGTTTTCAAGTGCGCAATGGAAGATGATGAAAGAAGATCTTGGAGTGTCAAACGCTCAAGCTTGGGGATGCCCATGTGCACCCCCAAGAAATATTCAAGGAGACTCAAGTGTCTAAGCTTGGGGATGCCCCCGTGCATCCCCTTCTCCATCAACAAATTATCAGTTCATCTCTCGTTGCACTATATTTTTATCACTTCATGCGTTATGTGCTATGCTTGGAGCGTCTCGCTCTCAGGTTTTATTTTTAGTTTTATTTTGCTTTGTTTGCTGAAGAAACAAGTTAGACCCCAGCTTACTCTTTTGTGTGGGAGAGATACACGCTCCGCTTGAACTAGAACTCCTCATAGCATTTGCATGCTTATTCTTTTAGCTGTGAGTTGTTCTTTTTCTTTTCTTAGCTGTTGCTCTGTTTAGTTGTAGTGCTTTAGTTTTTCTAGAGTTTTTCTTTTGTTTTAGGTTGAACTTTCTATAGGTTGCATGTTTTATCTTGTTAGAGAGTTTGCATGTTGCACTGAGTTATGTGTCTTGACTAGAAGTATGTAGTTGAAGTTGCTATTCTCTTTGTAGTAGTAACTTGCAATAGTTTTGAGGTATTGACTAGAGTAATGTTTGAACTTTTGGTGTCAAGAGCTCAAGCCTATTAGTGATAGATGTCGTATTTTGGGCAATCCGTGTGTTTTTAGAAAACCAAAAACCCCTGTTGAGAACTCTAGCTACTAGATGGATCACTAACCTCTGGAGGGTTCGAATATTAGAGTACACTCACGTACCATGAGTCGAGGATGCGCAAGGATAACCAAACCCCCATACACTCCTCCTCGGGGTACTTGTCTCTTTGTGAACCTCCTAATTAGATTGAGAGTTACCGATAATAAGTGCATGAGTTCTTCGGACTAATGTGAGTATTTGAAAGTTCACACTTCCACCCACCTATACTTTTTCTAGCCTCTTCGGTACCGTGCATTGCCCTTTCTCACCTTGAGAGTTGGCGCATACTTCTCCGATGCATCCAAACCCTTGGCACGATACGCGCTGTCATCATAAGCCTCCTTATATCTTTCCTCAAGACAACCACCATACCTACCTACAAGGCATTTCCATAGCCTTTCCGAGATACATTGCCATGCAACATCCACCTTCTCATGACTTGATCTTCATGTCATACATGCTACTTGCTTGATCGATGAGCCGCATGCAAGTTGGGCCTTGCCCTAATCATTGCTACATGACGCGCTAGTATCATTGCATATCCTGTTATCCTGGCAGAGGCATACATTTGCATCATGATAGTTATATCTTCTTTATGTGAGTACCTTTGTAAAGTATGAAAGATCTCCTATATTCTTGTAATATATAGAGTGTTGCCCCAAAAGTGAGGAAAAGATCCCAAAGAGGACAAAATCAAAAGATCCCAAAGAGGACAAATGAGAGTTAAATAGAAAGAGCCATTGAGGCCACCAAAAAAATACAAAAAAATAGAAAAAGGAGAAAAAGAAAAATAAAAAGAGAGAAGGGGGCACACTACTATTCCTTTTGAGAGATCCACACTAGTACTTCATCATCTATCCCTTGTACTCCATAGAGATCATCATCATGCATATAGCTATGTGGGGACCTTCACACTATAGAACTTGGCATGTATATTCCAATGATGAGCCTCCTCAAACGAGCTCTAGGTCTTCTTGAGCAAGCAAGTTAGATGCACCCCCACTAGTTCCCTTGGAGAGCTTTTAGCTCACATGTGCATCCGTTGCCTGGCAATCCCTACTCCTCACATCATATCTATCATATGGCCTTCTCTCGCCTATGATTGTCCTCATTGATGTGAGCCTTTCACACCTTTTTGTCTTCCTCCTCCACCTTCTTTCTGTTTCGCCGTTTAGGTGTCAACTTTCTTGCTCACGCTCATCCATTGCATGAGTGCTCAAAATATTAAAAGGGAGTGGATCAGTTTGACTTGTACCTGGCTAGTGGTCTGGGGACGAGTCAAGATAAGAATCCAAAGGAGACCAAGTGTGAAACTTTAGTAGATAGTTGTTCTCAACAACCTTTTTTTATCTCTTTTTGCCAGTCCCCTGCTTGCACACAAATACCATCTGGAGACATTCGAGTCACGGACAGCGAGAGCTCTTGCACCTTTTGTTCTTTTGTTCCTTGTGTCAATGCTAATATAGACTCTTGGTTGTTAAGACTTGAATTGAATTGCATGCTTTGATTGCTTTACTTAAAAGTCCTTATATGGTTGTGTGGCATGTCACCACAGAAATTATGCTTGTTATCATTTACCTGCTCAAAGACGAGCAGGAATTAAGCTTGGGGATGTTGATACGTCCCAAACGTATCTATAATTTATGCTTGATCCATGCATGTTTTGTATGACTTTTCCATGATTTGCTTGAACTTTCTTACGCTTTTGAGCATATTTGGACTAATCTATTAACCTAGTGCACCCAGCTGCCAGTGGTTGTTTTCTGCTGTTTTTGTATTTCAGGTTTTCCGGTCATTAAAAGTGCTCCAAAAAATCCGGAACAATCAGATAAAAAATCAGCGACCCGGAAGCTTCCGGAATCACCAAGGTAGCGGAGGGGGGCCATCACCAGGAGACCAGGAGGGTCCCTGGTGCGGCCCCACCCTAGGCTGCGCCAGGAGGCCTCCTGGCTGCCTGGTGGGTCCCCTCGACACCCCCCTCCGCCTATATTTATCCCTCGGGGTGGAAACCCCTAATAGAGATCTCTTTTCCGCGAACTCGCCTCTGTACCGCCGCTGCCGCCGTTTCTAGATCGGGGCTACCTGGAGAAGCTGCCCCGCCACCCTGCCGAGAGGAGGAACCCCCTCCGGGAGACCATCCATAGCCATGGACGCCTCCCGTATGTACCGTGAGTAGTTTCCCTTGGACCATGGGTCAGTGACCAGTAGCTATGTGATGTACTTCTCTCCCCTCTTTGTGCTTCCACTTTCGAGACCTCGTGAGCCGTCTCACATGATCGAGGCACTTCTGTAATTTCTGTTGTTGCTACGGTGAATTTGTTGGGATCTGATGGATTATGAGACTATGTTCAGATTGTGATGAGTAATATATTTGGTTCTTCTCTTTTATATTTTGTTCTTGAGTAAATTCTTGCATGTTCTCCGTTGCCGTATCTTACTTTGGCCAAGTGATTTGTTGCAACTCCAAGAGGGAGCGTTATGCTTGATTGTGGGTTCAGCCCCTTGATGTCTAGCTTGAGTGACAGAAACATGAGACTAGGGGATGTGCTGTTGCCACCAGGGATAAAACAACGGTGCTTGTATCCGCGGGTACAAGGATTGTTTACTTTACACAAAGTTCTTTTAATGCAGTTGTCTGTTGCTTTGAGTTTACACTTTGGGTGTGATTCGCAACTTAATACCAGCGAGATGTTCTGGATAGATATCTCAAGGTGGATGATTCATAGTAGATGCAGTTGGATTTCGGTCTACTTACCTGGGCGTACTGCCTATTGCTTTTGAGCCCTTCCTTTCTTTGCACCATAGTTAGCATTGTGGTGCCTTCATAATTCTGTCAATTGCCCAGCTGTGATTTGTTTACCTCGCTAGCACTTTTATCGTCTTTTGGGAGAGAGACATCACTAGGGAAAATCACGGGACCCCGGTCCATCTTCACATTACTGTTTACATCCTTAATTTACTTTCAGTTGCCACTATTATTATCTCTTGCGTTGATCCTTTGTAAACAGCAAGGCCGGAGGAATTGACAACTCCTCTGTACTCGTTGGGAGCAAAGTTATTTGTTGCTGTGTGCAGGTCCACGTCAAGCGCCATGACACCTTCTTGTATCTCTTGGAGTCCTACTGGTTCGAACCTTGGTATCTTTACCGAGGGAAATTTGCTGCTACGCTACATCTCACCTTCCACTTGGGGTAACCAACGAGGAGTGAGAGATCCTCACCGTATCAGAAATGCACGGCATATGAGAGGCTAGCAAATATGAGGAGGTGAAAGTGTCAACTTTCAATACTCACATTAGTCCGAAGAACTCATGCACTTATTATCGGTAACTCTCAATCTAATAACGAGGTTCACAAAGAGACAACTACCCCGAGGAGAAGTGTATGGGGGTTTGGTTATCCTTGCGCATCCTCGACTCATGGTACGTGAGTGTACTCTAATATTTGACCCCTCAGAAAAGTAGTGATCCATCTAGTAGCTAGAGTTCTCAACTAGTTTTGTAGGTTTTTGAAAATAACACACGGATTGCCCAAAATACGACACCTATCACTAATGGGCTAGAGCTCTTGACACCAAAAGTTCAAACATTACTAATACGGTGAGGATCTCTCACTCCTCGTTGGTTACCCCAAGTGGAAGGTGAGATGTAGCGTAGCAGCAAATTTCCCTCGGTAAAGATACCAAGGTTATCGAACCAGTAGGACTCCAAGAGATACAAGAAGGTGTCACGGCGCTTGACGTGGAACTGCACATAGCAACAAATAACTTTGCTCCCAACGAGTACAGAGGAGATGTCAATTCCTCCGGCCTTGTTGTTTACAAAGGATCAACACAAGAGATAATAATAGTGGCAACTGAAAGTAAACTAAGGATGTAAACAGTAATGTAAAGATGGACCGGGGTCCCGTGATTTTCACTACTGATGTCTCTCTCCCAAAAGATGATAAAAGTGCTAGCGAGGGAAACAAATCACAGCTGGGCAATTGACAGAATTATGAAGGCACTGCAATGCTAACTATGTTGCAAAGAAAGGAAGGGTTCAAAAGCAATGGGCCGTACGCCAAGGTAAGTAGACCGAAATCCAACTGCATCTACTACGAATCATCCATCTTGAGATATCTATCCAGAACATCTCGCTGGTATTAAGTTGCGAATCCCACCCAAAGTGTAAACTTAAAGCAACAGACAACTGCATTAAAAGAACTTTGCGTAAAGTAAACAATCCTTGCACCCGCGGATACAAGCAGCGTTGTTTTATCCCTGGTGGCAACAGCACATCCCCTAGTCTCATGTTTCTGTCACTCAAGCTAGAAATCAAGGGGCTGAACCCACAATCAAGCATAACGCTCCCTCTTGGAGTTGCAACAAATCACTTGGCCAAAGTAAAATACGGCAATGGAGAAGATGTAAGAATTTAGTCAAGAACAAAATATAAAAGAGAAGAACCAAATATATTACTCATCACAATCTGAACATAGTCTCATAATCCATCAGATCCCAGAAAACTCAGCATAGCAATAGCAGAAATTACAATAGTGCCTCGATCATGTGAGGCAGCTCACGAGGTCTCGAAAGTGGAAGAAAAAAGAGGGGAGAGAGGTACATCACATAGCTACTGGTCACGGACCCATGGTCCAAGGGGGACTACTCACGGTACATCCGGGAGGCGTCCATGGCTATGGATGGTCTCTCGGAGGGGGTTCCTCCTCCCGGCAGGGTGCCGGGGCAGCTTCTCTAGGCAGCCCCGATCTAGAAACGGCGGCGGCGGCGGCGGTACAGAGGCGAGTTCGCGGAAAAGAGATCGATCTTAGGGGTTTCCACCCCGAGGGCTAAATATAGGCGGAGGGGGTGTCGAGGGGACCCACCAAGCAGCCAGGAGGACTCCTGGTGCGGCCTAGGGTGGTGCCACGCCAAGGACCCTCCTGGTCTCCTGGTGGTGGCCCCCCTCCGCTGCCTTGGTGATTCCGGAAGCTTCCGGGTCACTGATTTTTTATCTGATTTTTCTGGATTTTTGGGACACTTTTAATGGCCAAAAACAACAGAAAACAGCAACTGGCAGCTGGGTGCACTGGGTTAATAGATTAGTCCAAATATGCTCAAAAGTGTATGAAAGTTCAAGCAAAACATGGCAAAGTCACACAAAACATGCATGGAGCAAGCAGAAATTATAGATATGTTTGGGACGTATCAACATCCCCAAGCTTAATTCCTGCTCGTCCTCGAGTAGGTAAATGATAACAAGCATAATTTCCGTGGTGACATGCCACACAACCATATAAGGACTTTTAAGTAAAGCAATCAAAGCATGCAATTCAATTCAAGTCTTAACAAGCAAGAGTCTATATTAGCATTGACACAAGCAACAAAAGAACAAAAGGTGCAAGAGCTCTCGTTGTCCGTGACTCGAATGTCTCCAAATGGTGTTTGCGTGCAAGCAGGGGACTGGGAAAAAGAGAGAAAAAAGGTTGTTGAGAACAACTATCTACTAAAGTTTCACACTTAGTCTCCTTCGGATTCTAATCTTGACTCGTCCCCAGACCACTAGCCAGGTACAAGTCAAACTGATCCACTCCCTTTAGATATTTTGAGCACTCATGCAATGGATGAGTGTGAGCAAGAAAGTTGACACCTAAAAGGCAAAACAGAAAGAAGGTTGAGGAGGAAGACAAAAAGGTGTGAAAGGCTCGCATCAATGAGGACAATCGTAGGCGAGAGAAGTCCATATGATAGATAGGATGTGAGGAGTAGGGATTGCCATGCAACGGATGCACATGTGAGCTAAAAGCTCTCCAAGGTAACTAGTGGGGGTGCATCTAACGTTCTTGCTCAAGAAGACCTAGAGCTCGTTTGAGGAGGCTCGTCATTGGAATATACAAGCCAAGTTCTATAGTGTGAAGGTCCCCACATAGCTATATGCATGATTATGATCTCTATGGAGTACAAGGGATAGAGTATGAAGTACTAGTGTGGATCTCTCAAAAGGAATAGTAGTGTGCCCCCTTCTCTCTTTTTATTTTTCTTTTTCTCTTTTTTCTATTTTTTTGTATTTTTGTGGTGGCCTCAATGGCTCTTTCTATTTAACTCTCATTTGTCCTCTTTGGGATCTTTTGATTTTGTCCTATTTGGGATCTTTTCCTCACTTTAGGGGCAACACTCTATATTTTACAAGAATATAGGAGATCTTTCACACTTTACAAAGGTACTCACATAAAGAAGATATAACTATCATGATGCAAATGTATGCTTCTGCCAGGATAGCAGGATATGCAATGATACTAGCGCGTCATGTAGCAATGATTAGGGAAAGGCCCAACTAGCATGCGGCTCATCGATCAAGCAAGTAGCATGTATGACATGAAGATCAAGTCATGAGAAGGTGGATGTTGCATGGCAATGTATCTCGGAAAGGCTATGGAAATGCCTTGTAGGTAGGTATGGTGGCTGTTTTGAGGAAAGATATAAGGAGGCTTATGATGACATAGCGTATCGTGCCAAGGGTTTGGATGCACCGGCGAAGTATGCGCCAACTCTCAAGGTGAGAAAGGGCAATGCACGGTACGAAGAGGCTAGAAAAAGTATAGGTGGGTGGAAGTGTCAACTTTCAATACTCACATTAGTCCGAAGAACTCATGCACTTATTATCGGTAACTCTCAATCAAATCAGGAGGTTCACAAAGAGACAGGTACCCCGAGGAGGATTGTATGGGGGTTTGGTTATCCTTGCGCATCCTCGACTCATGGTACGTGAGTGTACTCTAATATTCGAACCCTCCAGAGGTTAGTGATCCATCTAGTAGCTAGAGTTCTCAATAGGGTTTTTTGGTTTTCTAAAAACATACGGATTGCCCAAAATACGACATCTATCACTAATAGGCTCGAGCTCTTGACACCAAAAGTTCAAACATTACTCTAGTCAATACCTCAAAACTATTGCAAGTTACTACTACAAGGAGAATAGCAACTTCAACTACCTACTTCTAGTCAAGACACAAAACTCAGTGCAATAGGCAAACTCTCTAACAAGATAAAACATGCAACCTATAGAAAGTTCAACCTAAAACAAAAGAAAAGCTCTAGAAAAACTAAAGCACTACAACTAAACAGAGCAACAGCTAAGAAAACAAAAAGAACAACTCACAGCTAAAAGAATAAGCATGCAAATCCTATGAGGAGTTCTAGTTCAAGCGGAGCGTGTATCTCTCCCACACAAAATAGTAAGCTGGGGTCTAACTTGTTACTACAGCAAACAAATCAAAAACAAACCTAAGAACGAGACGCTCCAAGAATAGCACATAACGCATGAAGTGATAAAAATATAGTGCAACGAGAGACGAACAGATAATTGTTGATGGAGAAGGGGATGCACGGGGGCATCCCCAAGCTTAGACTCTTGAGTCTCCTTGAATATTTATTGGGGATGCATGGGGGCATCCCAAAGCTTGAGTGTTTGACACTCCAAGATTTTCTTTCATCATCTTCCATCGCGCACTTGAAAACTCCCTTCATACATAACTCATTGTAGAATGATTAGAGAGGTTAGTACCCAACTAAAATAATTTTTCCTCTACTGGAAATAAAGATAACTTTGAAGATCTACTGTTTCTCAAGATTGCCAAAAAGTCTTTGCAAAGAAAAAGCAAGCTTAAGGTTTGCAAAACGAAGAAAAGGCAAAACAGGACAGAATCTGTGAAAAACAGACCAGCAGGTAGAAACGAATTTTTTAGGGGTACTTATGCAACTCAAATCAAAAAACTCAGAACATACAAAAGTTTCGTAATTGTATAGACCATGCTGTGTAAAAAATTCAGCTCAAAAAGATGAACTGGAATTTTTCTGTGATTTTTCTAGTCACGAGGACAGAATCTGTTTTCTGGACAGCATGTCACAACTTTCACTTCCCTTGTCGTATGAGGCTATAAAAGGAACAAAGCTTGAAAAGTAAAGATACAATGATGTTGCTACAGTAGTAACAATCATCAAGACCACTAAAAACAGAAGAAAAGCAAAAAGAAAAACCTAAATTCGTTGCGGTCTGCCTCCCGAAAGCGCTTCTTTAGAGCCATTGGCTAGGCTTAAAGCGGAAGATCAAGTTTTTTCAAGAGAATAACTAGCCTGTGTGACGAACTCAAAAGGTAACTTAATCTTTTTCCTAGGGAAATGTTCCATCCCTTTCTTGAGAGGGAATAGGAATTTGATATTCCCCTCTTTCATATCAATAACAGCACCAACTGTGCGAAGAAAAGGACGTCCCAAAATAATTGGACAAGAGGGCTCACACTCAATGTCCATAATAGTGAAATCAACGGGAACATAATTGTTATTGAAAATGATAAGAACATCATCGATCTTCCCCAAAGGCTTCTTTACGGAAGAATCAACAAGACGAACACCAAAAGAACAGGGATCAAAAGGTTTCAATTCAAGCATATCATACATTCTTTTGGGCATAACAGAGGTACTTGCTCCAACATCACAAAGAGCATAACAAGAGAAGTTATTCAATTTGATTTTTATCATAGGATCCCAACCATCTTCTAGCTTCCTAGGTATGGAGGCTTCTAGTCTAAGATTCTCCTCCCTAACTTTGATTAGAGCATTAGTGATATGCTCTGTGAAGGCAAGATTAAGTGTGCTAGTGTGGGGGTCTCTAGAAATCTTGTGTAGGAAACCAATAACTTCAGGTAAAGTGCAGTTGTCAAAGTCTAGGTCACTACTATCTATCAAGGAGGTAGTGATATCATTTAGGCTCACTTGTTTGAAAGCCTCTATGTTCATAGAGATTTCTTCATCTATGGTTGAGGTGGTAGCATCACCATTGATAGGTCCAGTGGGACTAGGGGTGTGATGGGTGTTAACTGTTTGGACATCCTCAACTACTTGGATAGTGGCTACTGTGTGGTAAGTAGGAAGGCTCTTAATTCTATCCTCTTACTCTTTTTCTCTAGCCCATATTTCTTTGAGTTTAGCCATCATCCTAATATTTTCATTGATTTTTAACTGGATAGCATTAATAGGAGTGACCTTACTCTCCTCAAGGGGAGAGGTTCTAATTTTTAACATCTCAACATCAAGGGCTAAGTTGTCTACCTTCAAACAAAGATTATCTAATTTAGCTAGTTTTTCTTCCACATTCTTGTTGAAGGCTTTTTGGGTAGTGATAAAGTCTCTAAGCATACTCTCTAGTTCAGAGGTGGGGTTCTTGTTGCTAGGGTAGGTGTTGTTGTTCCCATAAGTGGATGGAAACGGTCTAGGATTACTACCAAAGTTACTCCTATAAGCATTATTATTGAAGTTGTTTCTAGAGATAAAATTAACATCTACTTGCTCCTGAGCAACCAAAGAATTTAAAGGAACATCTTGAGGATCAATAGAGGGTTGCTTGGTAAGTAGAGACATGATAAGGTCAACCTTTTCATTTAGAGAGGAGATCTCCTCGACAGAATTTACCTTCTTACCAGTTGGAGATCTTTCGGTGTGCCACTGAGAATAGTTCAGCAGCATCTCATCAATTAGCTTTGTGGCAGCACCAAGTGTGGTTGACATAAAAGTTCCTCCCGCAGCCGAATCTAATAGGTTCCGCGAGGTAAAGTTCAAGCCTGCATAAAAAGTCTGGATAACCATCCAGGTAGTCAGTCCAATGTGTGGGGCAGTTCTTCACAAGCATCTTCATATGTTCCCATGCCTGGGCAACGTGTTCATTATCCAATTGCCTGAAATTCATAATGTTACTCCTTAATTGAATAATTTTAGCAGGGGGATAATACTGTAGGGGAACGCAACAGAAAACAAAAAATTTCGGTATAGCGAGCACGCCCAGGACCACTATGGAGACGCATACAAGGTTTTGATCTTATCGTTACCGACTCGTAGCGCAGCGGGAAGTAGAGTCAATGAAGATCGTCGGTGCATATCCCCGCAGCTAGGATTTACAACCTCCCAACCGCGAGAATGTATTCCCTCGTCTGTCCCACGAATAGCGCTCCGGGAGGCGGTCGGACAGTCCCTCGGACGATGTCACGGACAGCCCTTCGGGAGGACCCTCGAAACTCGATATGTAACTCGGACAGCCCTTCGGGAGGCACACTCGAACTAAGATCGAAACAACGACCTCTCTACCAAGTTGCACACATACGGTGTCAGCTATCCAGCAGGGCTTCGCCGTCCAGAACTAGTTCCTGCCGGAACCCAGACAACCTTTCGGCTCTACGAAACTCTTTCGTGTGAGGGAGAGAAGAAGCCAGATAATTGCATGGCATGTGTTGAGAACTCAAGTGAGAGCTTGGATCAAGGATATGGGGCTGCCCTCACACCTCTATTTATAGGAAACCCAAGGGGGCTTTCTTGGCTCCCAAGTCCTTCTAGAAGGCTTTCCAAAAATATCTCAAGTAGTACTTTTTACTATTCATGACACCACTTTTTCGCGTCCGAAAATTCCGAAAATATTTCTGTGGGTCTTAGAATAATTCCAACACCCACTAAAATGATTTTGGGCGCATTCCGAAACAATTCCGGATTAGTGATTTTCATCTGCGAAAAGCAACCTAAGCATTTCCGGCAGCTCCGGAACATTTCCGGCAGCTCCGAAATATTTCCGAAAAAAATATTTTAATCTTTTCTCCAGAAAAATTCCAGAAGTTACCAGAACAATTCTGGCACTCTCCAAAATTACCAGGTGCTCTCCGAAACCTTTTCGGCTTAGTGGTTTACCCCGAAACAACTTTTCGGTTTTCTCTCTCGGAACTTTTCCGCCGTCTCCGAAACCTTTCCGGTGACTTTATCTCAGACTCCCTGTCTAGTATTCAACAGATAGATGACCCTTAAGCGTGTGACCCTGTAGGTTCGATGAAGTATAGACATGACCGGAACACTTTCCGATCAATGATCAATAGCGGAACCGAGGACATCCATATTGATCCCTATACCCATACGAAGAATTATTCGAGTGAACCTTTAGTTGCTGTGTGCTATTCCTGTTGCTTCGCGATATATTACAAATACCCGAGGTGAGACTTATTGGCATCCCCGTGAATCAACAACTTGTCCACTATGCCAGTTACCTCGTTCCTGGTATTGTTCTCTTTTCTCGTTCCCGCGTTCCGGCATCCCTGTGATCAAATCACACTGTGTCTGGCCAGACGATGGTGGATACCGTAACACCGAGAGGGCCCTAAGAATATCTCTCCAACGACGGAGGAGCAAATCCCAATCTCGAGCTACCTAGTTCCTTGTCATACTTTTCCGTGAACCCGCAAGCTGCCGTAATAGCCACCCTTTTACAGATGACGTTTAACAAAACCCCAAAGTTCACGAAGCAAGTACGAAGGAACTCGATACTCTCATGGTCTAAGGAATTATGCAAACGCACAACTTTCTCTGTGTTATTAACCATTAACTTGTGACGAATGCATCTCATAGCATAACATCAATTCGGGTCGATTCAACACAAATGTTCTTCTAACATTGTGCCCTCAAAATTGCCGGCATAGACATGCCCATGATCAGGAAAACAGGATCATCATGCAATACATGAGCCAGTCTTAGAGGCATGACTAGGAATACATTTTACTGTTTATTATACCACACGTGCACATGAGTTTCCCTCCGAGCCTCGTGGATATTGCAGACTCGAGAATCATTGCAGTTATAGCATGGAACATAAACATTCATTACAAACTCGGAGATACAAAATAACTGTTATTACTGCCTCTAGGGCATATCTCCTACAGACTCCCACTTGCACTAGAGTCATAATCCAGTTACATGGCTTCCCTAACACCAATGGCTATCCGGTGCTGCTCATGCTTTGCTCGTGGTAGAGGCTTTGTCATCGGGTCTGACACGTTCAGATCCGTGTGAACTTTGCGTACTTTCACTAAACCCGCTTCGACATGATGTCGAATGAGTTTATATTTGCGTTCAATATGTCTTGTCTTATGGTGCGAACTTGGCTCCCTTGCCTGAGCCACGGCGCCACTATTATCACAATAGATCTCCACCGGGTCCAGAGCACTTGGAACCACACCAAGGTCTTCAAGAAATTGCTTGATCCATACCGCCTCTTTGGAGGCTTCTGAAGCAGCAACATATTCCGCCTCTGTCGTAGAATCCGCCACAGTCTTTTGTTTGGAACTTTTCCAATCAACTGCGCCGCCGTTCAATATGAAAACATAGCCTGATTGAGATTTGAAGTCATCTGGGTCAGTCATGAAGCCTGCATCAGTGTAACCACTTACAATGAGCTCTTCATCACCTCCGTACACAAGGAGTAAATCCTTGGTCCGTTTGAGGTACTTAAGAATACCCTTGACTGCGGCCCAGTGTTCCAATCCTGGATCACTTTGGTACCGGCTGCTAACACTTAGCGCATAGGAAACGTCCGGTCTTGTACATAGCATGGCATACATAATAGAACCAACTGCCGAGGCATATGGAACATCATTCATTTTTACTCGCTCATCGAGAGTCCGAGGACACTGATTCTTGCAAAGCACTGTGCCAGGTGACATGGGGAGTAGGCCTTTCTTGGAGTTCTCCATGTTGAACCTTTTCAACACCTTGTCAATGTACGTGCTTTGGCTAAGCGCTATCAGGCGTCTTGATCTATCTCTATAGATCCTAATGCCCAATACATATGCCGCTTCGCCTAAGTCTTTCATTGAAAAACTCCTTTTCAATGAGTCTTTTATTTCGCTAAGGAAATTCACATCATTTCCAATCAACAATATGTCATCCACATACAAGATTAGAAATGCTTTTGCGCTCCCACTAAACTTCTTGTAAACACAAGATTCTTCGTCATTCCTGATGAAGCCAAACCGTTTGACTACTTCATCAAAATGAATGTTCCAGCTCCTTGATGCTTGCTTCAGACCATAAATGGCTTTCTGAAGCTTGCATACCTTTTTAGCATCCTTATGAATGACAAAACCTTCTGGCTGTATCATGTATACATCCTCTTTGAGGTTTCCATTTAGGAAAGCCGTTTTGACGTCCATCTGCCATATTTCATAGTCGAAATAAGCAGCAATTGCTAGTAATATCCGTACAGACCTAAGCATAGCTACTGGCGAGAACGTCTCGTCGTAGTCCACTCCTGGAACTTGCGTGAACCCTTTCGCGACAAGTCTAGCTTTGTGGATAGTAATGTTACCATCCGCGTCCGTCTTTCTTTTGAAAATCCATTTACAACCAATGGGCTTTACGCCTTCTGGAAGTTCTTCCAAGTTCCAAACTTGGTTTTCGTACATGGATTCCATCTCGGATTTCATGGCTCTGTGCCATTCCCTTGAGCTGGGCCCCGCCATCGCTTCTTTGTAGTGCGCAGGTTCATCGTCTTCAAGAATGAAGATTTCATCATGAAACCACTCAGGTGGCTGGACAGCCCTACCTGATCTACGCGGTTCAGTTACAACATTGTCTGAAGTTTTTGCATTATATGCGACAACTTCCGGCTCGGTTGTAGGGATAATTTTCGGAATTACTTCCGGTTCTTTAGCCATAGCAACGGTCGCCGAAGATTCACTAATCTCATTAAGTTGTACTGTCCTCCCACTTACTTCTTTGGCGAGAAACTCTTTCTCAAGAAAGACTGCGCTTTTAGCGACAAACACTTTGTGCTCGGAGGGTAGGTAGAAGGAATACCCAATTGTTTCTTTTGGATAACCTACAAAGTTACATTTGTCTGATCTGGGATCGAGTTTGGTTGGTTGTAAACGTTTTACAAGTACCTCACATCCCCAAATTTTAAGGTGCGACAAACTGGGTTTCTTCCCATTCCACATCTCATGTGGTGTCGTTTCAACAGACTTAGACGGTGCTCGGTTTAGTGTGTGAGCGGCAGTTTCTAGTGCGTGACCCCAAAAAGATATCGACAGATCTGTAAGAGACATCATCGACCTTACCATGTCTAACAAGGTTCGGTTACGTCTTTCCGATACTCCATTTCGCTGTGGAGTTCCGGGAGGCGTAAGCTGTGAAACGATTCCACGGTCACTTAGATGTTGGCCAAACTCATGACTAAGGTATTCGCCTCCGCGATCAGACCGCAGAAACTTAATCTTTTTGTCACGATGATTTTCTACCTCATTCTGAAATTCCTTGAACTTTTCAAAGGTTTCCGACTTATGCTTCATCAAGTAGATGTAGCCATACCGACTTAAATCATCAGTAAAAGTCACGAAGTAGAAATACCTACCCCGTGCGGCTGTGCTCATTGGACCACATACATCACTATGTATTATTTCCAATAATTCACCCGCCCGTTCAGGATGACCCTTGAACGGCATCTTGGTCATTTTTCCCATTAGACAAGCTTCACATGTGTCAAATGATTCAAAATCAAAGGACGGTAAAACTCCATCTCTTTGGAGTCTTTGCATGCGTTTCTTTCCGATGTGGCCAAGCCGACAGTGCCACAAATAAGTGGTTGTGGTATCAACCTTCTTAAGGCGTTTAGCATTCATGTTAAAGACATCATTTTCACATTCAAGATTTAGTATGAAAAGGCCCCCAACAATGGGTGCAAATCCATAAAACATATCCTTACAATAAAGTGAACAACCATTGTTCTCAGACTTGTACGAATACCCATCGTGTACTAAACATGATCCAGAGATAATGTTTCTACACAATAGTGGAACAAAATAACATTTATTTAGCTCTAAGATAAATCCTGAAGGGAGACGTAGAGGCATAATGCCGACGGCTTGAGCGGCGATCCCAGCGCCGTTCCCGACGCGCATCATGACTTCATTCTTTGCTAGCTTGCGGACCTTCTGCAGTCCCTGTATCGAGTTGCAAATGTGAGCAACCGATCCGGTATCAAATACCCAAGACTTAGAATTTTCGCTAGCAAGCAAAACATCAATGACATTAACTTGTATAACAATTATACCTTTTCCGGTTTTCCCGGACTTCTTATCGGCCAGATACTTCTTGCAGTTTCTCTTCCAGTGTCCTGTGCCCTTGCAGTAGAAGCACTCAGTTTCATTCTTGGCTCCGCCCTTAGAGTTGCTTTGGGAGCCGGTCTTACCGGCACCCTTGCCCTTCTTTGGCTTGCCTTTCTTTTTGAAACTGGCGGTTTTATTCACAAGCAACACTTGCTTGTGATTTTTCCGCAGTCCTTCTTCCACAGTTTTCAGCATGGCGAGCACCTCTTCTGGTGTTTTCTCCATCCCACTCATGTTGTAATTCATGACAAAACCGTTGTAAGACGGGGGGAGTGAAGAAAGCATCATGTCCATCATATGGGATGCTGGAATTGGAAATTCCAGGGTTTTAAGCCTTTCAGCATAGCCAATCATTTTGACTATGTGTTCGCCAACTGAACCGCCCTCAGCCATCTTTAAATTCATCAAGATATTCATGATATCAAAACGTTCAGACCTTGCGGTTTCCTTGTACAGAGCATCCAATTCCCGGATCATATCACGGGGTTTATGGAATTCAAAACGTTTTTGGAGCTCTGGACTCATGCAAGCTAGCATGAGGCACTGTACTGCGTTGTGATCATCATCCTGAGTGGCTCAGACATTTTGTTCATCTTCCGAGGCACCTGCCGCCGGTTTAGCTGGAAGAGCTTTTTCAAGCACATAGATTTTCTTAGCGCTCCTGAGGACAATCCTCAGGTTACGGACCCAGTCCGCATAGTTGTTTCCAATCGTAGCTAACTTTTCTTTCTCTAATGGCCCCAAGTTGAAAGCGGTGTTGCGTGCCATTTGATCTACAACGGTAAACACAAGTTTCACTTAGACTTTGTTCATAATGATTTTTGCACTAGTGAATAAACAATTTTATTCTAAAGTGTGCTCCCACTTAAATCAATATCTCTCAAAATTGATTATGAGTGATTCAAGATCCAAATATCAATACAACGCCACAGAATCATCATCTCATGACGAGGATTTTGATTTGGTAGGCCAACTTGTCGATCACATCTCTATGTGACTCTTGTTCATCTTTCGATGCGTGTGTTCCGAGCTCAGGACGATCCTGCCATGAACGTCAAGACAACCAAGTGATCTTGCTGCGAGGTCTGACCTCACCCGCCTTACATTTCTCCAATCGTTCGTACCCATGCATCCATGGCGCACCCCGAGAGTATAGATGCTGTGACGGCGCTACACTTGGGAGAACACTAACTACTTGATATTTTAAGTGAGAGATCACCCTAATAAAAAGCGACTACCGCGCAATCAAGAAGGGTGCAACATAAGGGATAAAAATCCCATGCAATCACAATAGCATGATATGGTATAGCCCCTTCTGACGGAGAAGTCAAGTATTTCTTCGTCTTTGGCATTTGCGTCGGAGTTCACCTTCGCGAAGATTGCCACCACCTTGTCGATGCACCAAATAATATTGCTATATTTATAGCAAATGAATAAGTGCATTACCTAAGGTTGACACGCAGGTCATTAAAGTGACAATCATATGGCTCCAGCCATCATGCCGAATCATGACACGCAGGTCATGTTAATAAATTTACATTATATAGTCATCTCATACATAATCGAATTAATATGAGCTTTGCTATACCACATCACATGCACATCCTCCAAAAACAAGTTAGACGCCTCTAAACCGGTTTATGCAAAATTTTATTTTACGTGGCTTCTAAGGTTTTGACTTAAACCGCAACTACCAACGTTTTATCATCAAGTATGATTATTCAAGTCACTAGATTAACATTGCGGGGTGTATGAAGCATGAGATAATAAAATCTCGAACCCCATACTGAACTTCGTCATACGCGTGATCCCCGTGCAGATCATATCTGCATTGCCCTTTAGTCTGCGAATTTCATCTTTCTTTTGACTATGGCGGAACCCAAAGAACTAATAGCACTTCGTTGATCAATCAGGATCGCGGATTGCCAGAACTTTGTAAAATTCCACCATGATGTCTCGAGATCAGAAATACGCAAATTCTAGGGAAGCAACAAGAATATCGGGTAACAGATTTCATCTGCCACCCGCATAAATAATTTTCAGCAATAGATCTGATCTACTCCAAAATTATATTATGCAATACCCATACATCTCCATGTATTCTAGATCATAACATGCATCTACGCATAGCACGGCTCTGATACCACTGTAGGGGAACGCAACAGAAAACAAAAAATTTCGGTATAGCGAGCACGCCCAGGACCACTATGGAGACGCATACAAGGTTTTGATCTGATCGTTACCGACTCGTAGCGCAGCGGGAAGTAGAGTCGATGAAGATCGTCGGTGCAGATCCCCGCAGCTAGGATTTACAACCTCCCAACCGCGAGAATGTATTCCCTCGTCTGTCCCACGAACAGCGCTCCGGGAGGCGGTCGGACAGTCCCTCGGACGATGTCACGGACAGCCCTTCGGGAGGACCCTCGAAACTCGATATGTAACTCGGACAGCCCTTCGGGAGGCACACTCGAACTAAGATCGAAACAACGACCTCTCTACCAAGTTGCACACATACGGTGTCAGCTATCCAGCAGGGCTTCGCCGTCCAGAACTAGTTCCTGCTGGAACCCAGACAACCTTTCGGCTCTACGAAACTCTTTCGTGTGAGGGAGAGAAGAAGCCAGATAATTGCATGGCATGTGTTGAGAACTCAAGTGAGAGCTTGGATCAAGGATATGGGGCTGCCCTCACACCTCTATTTATAGGAAACCCAAGGGGGCTTTCTTGGCTCCCAAGTCCTTCTAGAAGGCTTTCCAAAAATATCTCAAGTAGTACTTTTTACTATTCATGACACCACTTTTTCGCGTCCGAAAATTCCGAAAATATTTCTGTGGGTCTTAGAATAATTCCAACACCCACTAAAATGATTTTGGGCGCATTCCGAAACAATTCCAGATTAGTGATTTTCATCTGCGAAAAGCAACCTAAGCATTTCCGGCAGCTCCGAAATATTTCCGAAAAAAATATTTTAATCTTTTCTCCAGAAAAATTCCAGAAGTTACCAGAACAATTCTGGCACTCTCCAAAATTACCAGGTGCTCTCCGAAACCTTTTCGGCTTAGTGGTTTACCCCGAAACAACTTTTCGGTTTTCTCTCTCGGAACTTTTCCGCCGTCTCCGAAACCTTTCCGGTGACTTTATCTCAGACTCCCTGTCTAGTATTCAACAGATAGATGACCCTTAAGCGTGTGACCCTGTAGGTTCGATGAAGTATAGACATGACCGGAACACTTTCCGATCAATGATCAATAGCGGAACCGAGGACATCCATATTGATCCCTATACCCATACGAAGAATTATTCGAGTGAACCTTTAGTTGTTGTGTGCTATTCCTGTTGCTTCGCGATATATTACAAATACCCGAGGTGAGACTTATTGGCATCCCCGTGAATCAACAACTTGTCCACTATGCCAGTTACCTCGTTCCTGGTATTGTTCTCTTTTATCGTTCCCGCGTTCCGGCATCCCTGTGATCAAATCACACTGTGTCTGGCCAGACGATGGTGGATACCGTAACACCGAGAGGGCCCTAAGAATATCTCTCCAACAACGGAGGAGCAAATCCCAATCTCGAGCTACCTAGTTCCTTGTCATACTTTTTCGTGAACCCGCAAGCTGCCGTAATAGCCACCCTTTTACAGATGATGTTTAACAAAACCCCAAAGTTCACGAAGCAAGTACGAAGGAACTCGATACTCTCATGGTCTAAGGAATTATGAAAACGCACAACTTTCTCTGTGTTATTAACCATTAACTTGTGACGTATGCATCTCATAGCATAACATCAATTCGGGTCGATTCAACACAAATGTTCTTCTAACATTGTGCCCTCAAAATTGCCGGCATAGACATGCCCATGATCAGGAAAACAGGATCATCATGCAATACATGAGCCAGTCTTAGAGGCATGACTAGGAATACATTTTACTGTTTATTATACCACACGTGCACATGAGTTTCCCTCCGAGCCTCGTGGACATTGCAGACTCGAGAATCATTGCAGTTATAGCATGGAACATAAACATTCATTACAAACTCGGAGATACAAAATAACTGTTATTACTGCCTCTAGGGCATATCTCCTACAAATACTTCCCTATAAAAGCATCTTTACATTTCTCCAAGAATAGATACTATTCTTGGGTAAGGATTGCAGCCACTCCTTGGCTCTTCCTCTCAGAGAGAAAGGAAAAAGCTTCATCTTGACGATGTCTCCATCCACTTCGTTGTACTTTTGCATATCACAGAGCTCGATAAAATTGTTTAAGTGCAAGGCAGCGTCCTCTCTAGCACCTGAGAATTGATCTTTCATAACAAAATTAAGCAGAGCAGGTTTAATTTCATAAGAAGGTGATGAAGTGGCAGGTGGAGCAATAGGAGTGCAGATAAAGTCACTGTTGTTGTGACTAGTCAAGTCACACAACTTGGTGTTTTCATTGGAACCCATAGTAGCAGCAGGTATTTTTTGTATTTTTGATAAGGGACACAAAAGTAAAAACTGATAGGTAAACTAACAAGACTAAAAAGCAAAGATAAAAGATAGTGTTCAACTCCCCTATCTTGTAGACTGAAGTCCCCAGCAACGGCGCTAGAAATTTGCTTGATACGGTGAGGATCTCTCACTCCTCGTTGGTTACCCCAAGTGGAAGGTGAGATGTAGCGTAGCAGCAAATTTCCCTCGGTAAAGATACCAAGGTTATCGAACCAGTAGGACTCCAAGAGATACAAGAAGGTGTCACGGCGCTTGACGTGGACCTGCACACAGCAACAAATAACTTTGCTCCCAACGAGTACAGAGGAGTTGTCAATTCCTCCGGCCTTGATGTTTATAAAGGATCAACGCAAGAGATAATAATAGTGGCAACTGAAAGTAAAGACTGAAAGTAAACTAAGGATTAACAGTAATGTGAAGATGGACCGGGGTCCCGTGATTTTCACTAGTGATGTCTCTCTCCCAAAAGACGATAAAAGTGCTAGCGAGGTAAAAAAACACAGTTGGGCAATTGACAGAATTATGAAGGCACCGCAATGCTAACTATGCTACAAATAAAGGAAGGGCTCAAAAGCAATGGGCAGTACGCCAAGGTAAGTAGACCGAAATCCAACTGCATCTACTATGAATCATCCACCTTGAGATATCTATCCAGAACATCTTGCTGGTATTAAGTTGTGAATCCCACCCAAAGTGTAAACTCAAAGCAACAGACAACTGCATTAAAAGAACTTTGCGTAAAGTAAACAATCCTTGCACCCGTGGATACAAGCACCGTTGTTTTATCCCTAGTGGCAACAGCACATCCCCTAGTCTCATGTTTCTATCACTCAAGCTAGACATCAAGGGGATGAACCCACAATCAAGCATAACGCTCCCTCTTGGAGTTGCAACAAATCACTTGGCCAAAGTAAAATACGGCAATGGAGAACATGCAAGAATTTACTCAAGAACAAAATATAAAAGAGAAGAACCAAATATATTACTCATCACAATCTGAACATAGTCTCATAATCCATCAGATCCCAGAAAACTCAGCACAACAACATCAGAAATTACAATAGTGTCTCGATCATGTGAGGCAGCTCACGAGGTCTCGAAAGTGGAAGCACAAAGAGGGGAGAGAAGTACATCACATAGCTACTGGTCACGGACCCATGGTCCAAGGGGGACTACTCACGGTACTTCCGGGATGCGTCCATGGCTATGGATGGTCTCCCGGAGGGGGTTCCTCCTCCCGGCAGGGTGCCGGGGCAGCTTCTCCAGGCAGCCCCGATCTAGAAACGGCGGCAGCGGCGGTACAGAGGCGAGTTCGCGGAAAAGAGATCGATCTTAGGGGTTTCCACCCCGAGGGCTAAATATAGGCGGAGGGGGTGTGTCGAGGGGACCCACCAAACAGCCAGGAGGCCTCCTGGCGCGGCCTAGGGTGGGGTCGCGCCCGGGACCCTCCTGGTCTCCTAGTGGTGGCCCCCCTCCACTGCCTTGGTGATTCCGGAAGCTTCCGGGTCGCTGATTTTTTATCTGATTTTTCCGGATTTTTTCAAGCACTTTTAATGGCCGGAAAACCTGAAATACAAAAACAGCAGAAAACAGCAACTGGCAGCTGGGTGCACTGGGTTAATAGATTAGTCCAAATATGCTCGGAAGTGTATGAAAGTTCAATCAAAACATGGCAAAGTCACACAAAACATGCATGGATCGAGCAGAAATTATAGATACGTTTGGGATGTATCAATTACTCACATCAATACCTCAAAACTATTCCAAGTTACTACTGAAATTAAATAACAACCTCAATTACCTACTTCTCAAAAACAAGACATAACTTAGTGCAACAACCAACTCTCTTAACAAGATAAACATGAAAACTAAAGAGAGTTCCAGCGACAAACTAAACAAATGCCAAGGCTCTTGCTAAGACAAACTAAAACTAAAACTAGAAAGGGCAGTAGCTACGAAAAGATAAAGAACACACAACAGCAAAAAGATAGGCATGAAGAATCCTATGATGTGTTCTAGATTTTGAAAATGAAGCGTGTTTCTCTTCCACACAAAGTAAGACGGGATCTAATTTGTTATGAACAGCAAACAAAACTAAAGAAAACTAAAAATAAAACCTACGAGCGAGACGCTCCAAGCATAGCACATAACGCATGAATTGATAAAAATGTATGTGATCTCACAGTCTAAAGAACAGGCTACTACATTCTTTAATTACAACACTAAACTTTCATGACTTGATCATGTTGCAATTCTTGCATTGGGTAATGTTCATCATATCATTCATTTAATGACATGACCTCATTGTCAATTGACATAAATGTCCATGATCGTGAAACCCCGATCATCGGTTGTCACATGAGCTGGTTTTTATGAGAGGCTAACTAGGAACTCTGGTTTGTTTCTATACCACACATGTATCATTGTTCCACAAAAACAGTTATAGCATAGTATGAAACTAGTTATGAACTTGTTTAGATATATTACAATAATCAGGTATTATTATTTGCCTCTAGAGCATATATCCAACAAATTGATATAAGGTGAGGAAAAGTGTTGATATCCTAGGCGTTCAAGAAACCAAATGGAAGGGTTAGAAGGAAAAGTAGGTGGAGAATATCGGCTTCAAGTTGTGGTACACGAGGATAACTAGAAACGGAAATGGGGTATGGATCTTGATCAACAGGAGCCTTGAGTATAGAGTGGTTGACGCCAAGAGGGAAGGAAAATGGATTATCCTAGTCAAGCTAGTCATTTGGGAATTAGTTCTTAATGTTGTCAACGCACGTGCCTCGAAAGTAGTCCACAATGAGATTACCCAGAATATTTTTAGGAAGGCATGGATATATTCTTAGGAGTGTATCTATTGATGAGAAGATTTTCATTGAATAAGATCTCAATGGTCATGTGGGTACATCTAACACATATTGTTAAGGGGTGCATGGAGCTTTGGTTATGGCAGCAGGAATCCTTCAAACTATTCCTCTAGTTATAGCCATTACCTTTGAATTCTTCAAACTATTCCTTTACTTATAGTCGTTGCAAACCCTAGTCAATCGAAACTTCAGAACACCTCCCATTCAAAACCTTTAGAGCACTCTGGCCACACCTCTTGTGTTGCTAGGATAATTCAAACACTTTCTGTTGAAATTTCTGAAAGAAGTATAGAAGTGTACGTGTGTGAGACTTTGATAAGTCGAACCTTCTAATGCCTTTAGGTCGGGCCTTTTGAGTTGTTAGAAATTTCCACTTTTACATTTTTTGGCGATCGAGCCTTCGAGCTTTGCGAAAAAGGTGTGTAATATCAAAAAAAATGTCCACCCTATACGTATTCCCATTTACCATCAGAAACACACATTCCAACCATATTTTTGAGACAGAACTCCACCTCATTGTGATGATCTCAAAGGGTTTTTTGCTCCAACCAGCAAGCCACTTGTGACGCCCTCAGTGTCATGCAATAGAAATCACTTTGATTAATGACAAGTCATTGTGATTGGTAAGCCATAATCACCCTTGATCATAACTCATTCAAATTCCAACCCAAATAAAAATTCCAAACATAGGTTGAAATTATAGTTGAACCAAAAATGGTGAAACCAATTTTATTAAATGCCTAAAAGTCATTAGGTCAAGTTACTATATCAATGGGAATTTATTGTAATACTTTAATATTTTAAACAATTCAAACAGTAGCCAAATAGTCCATTTTAATCATTTATAATTTAGATAAAAAATCAAATGATTCTAGAAAAGGCTCACACTTTTCCCAGTAACATATTATAGTGTAATAAAATTAATGGAACAAGTTTCACATTTTTATAAAATCTAAAGCTACCTAAACCAAATATAAACAGAAAAGAATTACAAAAGAAAAACAGAAAAAGGTGAGAACCCTATTAGACGCCTAGGGCAAGGCCAAACCACAACCCGACCCAACTCCCTCCCTCCTCTCTCCTCCCACTTGCCCCCTGCTCCCGCCTCGCTGTCGCCATGGCCATGGCCAGGAGCCCGCCGACGCTAACCTTGGACCCCCTCGCCTCCCTCTTCGACACGAGCTGTAGCTCGAGGATAAGAACCCCCAGTGCACCCGTGGGCAGGCCAGATCTTTCTTCCCCCCTCGCACCACTGCTCCCCCTCCTCCCAGTTTTGCACGCCCGAGCCCGCCATCGCCAGCGCTGTGAACCTGTGCGGCCATCGTGCCCCCAGCCCCAACCATGTTGTCCAGAAGCTTCTTCATCATCCACATGGTATGCACGCGCAAGGAATTGGACGGAGAAGCCTCAACGGCCATGGAATCATCGTCGTCCCCATTTGCATCTGCCGAGCTCCGTCGAGCAAGTTCGGCCGCCTCAAGCCTCCTTGAGCCTGCTGCCATCCACTTCGCGCTCCCTGTGAGCCCCCCTTTTGATTCCCCTTCTCCCCTTAGACGTTTCGCGTCGTAGGTTCCTCCTCGTCGTGCCCCCTGTTGCCGGCGTCCTCCATGGACGTGGTGCACTGGTCGTTCTCCCTGGCCGCGCCCCGCGCCCTGGGCCGTGTCGCTTGTGTGTGCCTCATTCCCGCACGACGGCGCCCCTCCGTATCCACTCGTCCGGCAGCCCTCTGTCGCTTGCCCCCGAGCCCTCGCCGCCGGCGAGCCCATGTGACTCAGCCGTGGGCTAACGGGCTGACTAATCATCCACTAATCCCTTAACTAATTCCTCCTAACCCACTGACAGACAGGCCCCACCTAGTTAGTTAGTCCTAATAAAACGAATTAGTTAATAGGCCACTGACATGTGGGCCAGTGACTTGTTAATTAGCTATTGTTTTAATAAATGGGGATACCCCTTTGTTCCTATGACATGTGAGCCCTGGTATTAAAACAAATAAAAATGTTTATTATAAATTCAGTCAATGAGATGTGGGCCACACCCACTGTTTTAATTAAGTAATGGTATTTAATTATCATTGCCTATGACAGGTGGGTCCCACCAGTCATAGACACTATTCTATATAAATGTTTTATTTAATAATAAAAGTAAATTCAAAAAATGCTTTTTAAATTGATTTAAACTTCAAAAATTAATATATTTTAATCCGTAACTCCGATGAAAAAACTTAATACATGAAAATTGATCGAAAAAATATAACGAATACGGATACGCTGCCCATACCCCCCCCCCCACACCCCTATAACATACCGAACACGAGACATTCCCCCTCCGATTGCACTGTCCGGTATTCGCCTGGAGCCGGTAAAATTTCCGGTTAAATTCCCACTTCGTCTGCAACGTGTAGCACTGCAATAGAACACCGCCAACACTGCATTTTCTATGTCTCGTACTTGTATTGCTCATATTGCCGTGTATTTATTGTTTCTTCCCCCCCCCCTCTCTTATTGTTCGGTAGTCCCGACGACCGTTTTTGATGCCCCTGTGTTCGACTACTACGTCGACGACCCTACCCCTACCGTCGAGCTTCCAGGAAAGCAGAGCCATTTTCCTTCCCCAGGTATCACCTATATTTTTCGTACATTTCTTGCGCTAGGCATTGTTACTCCTTCTGCTACGTTACAATCCTATTCTGTTGCATAGCCTGTTTTTGTCGCCCCTTGATGTACCTTCCTTTATCCTATGCTGCCTATATTGATGTACCTTCCTTTATCCTATGCTGCCTATATATATATATATATATATGTGTGTGTGTGTGTGTGTGTGTGTGTTAATCAGCAGTGAGCCATGCGCATTGTTAGTCAACTAGGATTAGATAGCGGGTCGTGTACACTCTGGGGAGTGAACGCGGATACGATGATTATAACTGCATAGGTACGGTACAATGCAGGCACCGCCTGAGGCCCCTACCTCGGCTATGCCGAGCCACCATCAAGTGTGAGCCATCGAGGATTAATCCTCGCACTCCACTCGTTGCTGACTCTGTATAGCCGCTCTATCGTCCTGAGCCACAGTTGTCCTTAAGTAAGAAGTCGGGTGACCCAACGGTGCCCGCGAGTGGTATTGCGACGGGACGACAGGGAGGGTACGACCAGTGTATAGGTGTGTGATACGTCCCAAACGTATCTATAATTTCTGCTTGCTCCATGCATGTTTTGTGTGACTTTGCCATGTTTTGCTTGAACTTTCATACACTTTTGAACCTATTTGGACTAACCTATTAACTCAGTGCACTCAGTTGCCAGTTTTTGTTTTCTGCTGTTTTTATATTTCAGGTTTTCCGGCCATTAAAAGTGCTCCAAAAATTCCGGGAAAAATATATAAAAAATCAGCGCAACAGAAGCTTCCGGAATCACCAAGAGAGGGAAGGGGGGCCACCACCAGGCATCCAGGAGAGCAGGTGGCGCGGCCCCACCCTGGGCCGCGCCAGGGACCCTCCTGACTGCCTCGTGGGTCCCTCGATGCCCCCCTTCGCCTATATTTACCCCTCGGGGTGGAAACCCCTAATATTGATCTCTTTCTCGCGAACTCCCCTCTGTACCGCCGCCGCCGTCGTTTCAAGATCGGGGCTTCCTGGAGAAGCTGCCCCGGCACCCTGCCGGGAGAAGGAACCCCCTCCGGGAGACCATCCATAGCCATGGACGCCTTCCGGATGTGCCGTGAGTAGTCCCCCTTGGACCATGGGTCCGTGACCAGTAGCTATGTGATGAATCTCTCCCCCTTTTATGCTTCCACTTTCGAGTCCTCGTGAGCTGCCTCACATGATCGAGGCATCTATGTAATTTCTGTTGTTGCTATGCTGAGTTTGTTGGGATCTGATGGATTATGAGACTATGTTCAGATTGTGATGAGTAATATATTTGGTTCTTCTCTTTTATATTTTGTTCTTGAGTAAATTCTTGCATATTCTCCGTTGCGGTATTTTCTTTGGCCAAGTATTTTATTTGCAACTCCAAGAGAGCATTATGCTCGATTGTGGGTTCAGCCCCTTGATGTCTAGCTTGAGTGACAGAAACATGAGACTAGGGGATGTGTTGTTGCCACCAGGGATAAAACAACGGTGCTTGTACCTGCGGGTGCAAGGATTGTTTACTTTACGCAAAGTTCTTTTAATGCAGTTGTCTGTTGCTTTGAGTTTACACTTTGGGTGCGATTCGCAACTTAATACCAGCGAGATGTTCTGGATAGATATCTCAAGCTGGATGATTCATAATAGATGCAGATGGATTTCGGTCTACTTACCTTGGCGTACTGCCCATTGCTTTTGAGCCCTTCCTTTCTTTGCAACATAGTTAGCATTGCGGTGCCTTCATAATCCTGTCAATTGCCCAACTGTGATTTGTTTACCTCGCTAGCACTTTTATCGTCTTTTGGGAGAGAGACATCACTAGTGAAAATCACGGGACCCCGGTCCATCCTCACATTATTGTTCGCACCTTCAATTTACTTTCAGCTTTTACTTTCTTTTGCACCTTTTATCTCTTGCGTTGATCCTTTGAAAACGACAAGGCCGGAGGAATTGACAACTCCACTGTACTCGTTGGGAGCAAAGTTATTTGTTGCTGTGTGCAGGTCCACGACAACACCCTAGTCAGGAAGCAATTTCTGGCGACGTTGCCACCTACTTGTATCTCCTGAGTCCTACTGGTTCGATAACCTTGGTATCTTCACCGAGGGAAACTTGTTGTTGCACCCCATCTCAAACCTTCCACTTGGGGTAACCAACGAGGGGTGAGAAGCCATCAAGCAAATTTCTGGCGCCGTTGCCGGGGACTCAAGTCTACAAGATAGGGGAGTTGCACACTATCTTTTACCTTTGCTTTTTAGTCTTGTTAGTTTACTTTTCAGTTTTATTTTTGTGTCCTTTATCAAAAATCCAAAAATATATATATAGTATGTCTAGTTCCTTACTTGCCAATCAATTTCTGACTTCTTTGAAACTAGATCTTATTGGCATGGAGGATTCACCGAGGATCAACAAAAGTGGTACAAGGAACACCGCTTGTCTCAAAAAGGGATACACTTATGGAAACAAATACATCAGTTGTATGAGTATGCTAGAAACTTGTGTTCAATATATAATATATCTTTCTGCAGGGATGAATCTTGTTGCTTTATGAGGCACAAACACCTTGCTTTCCAATGTGAGTACAATGATGATGAAACCTTAGCTTCTTATGCTAAGAGAAACTATGATTTTTATGATGCAGAGGAAATAGAAGAATTTGTTGCTTATAAGGGTGCCTATGAAATTACTTATCTTCTTAAAAATATTGATGATGCCCCTTACAAATCTGAGAGTCTTGCTATACTGAACTATTGTCTGGAAAATTACGATGCAAATTATTATATTACTGATCATCTTGAGAGACTCTCTCCCCCAAAGGAAGAGACTAATGATTTGCAGGGCTCTATGGAAGAAGAAATTTCTGAAACTGAAAGCTCCTTGGATGAAAAAGAGGAGGAGAGTGACGAACAAAAGGAGGAAGAATGGAGCCATCCATGTCTACCTTCTAATGAGAGTAACTCTTTGAATCTTACCTTATATCAGTGTTATGATCCTATGGATTCTTTTGAAATATCCCTTTTTGATGAAGTTGATGCCTTCTATGCTTATGGCCGTGATGCCACTATGGATGATGCTTACGGAGATGAACTTGCTATAGTTCCTCATGTTAAGCATGAAATTTTTTCTATTGCACCCACACTTGAGTGTTCTATTATCCTTTTGAAATCTCCAACTCCGGAGAATTTTTCTCTTATCAAAACTCAATGTGATGGGTTGCATTTATTTTATGATCCTAAAGACCGTGTTGAAAACTATACACGTGTGCTTGTAGGTCATGAACAATATGATTTATGTGATAGTTATATTCTTGATATTGTTCATGATGCTACTGAAAATTATTTTGAGAGAGGAAAGTTTGGTTATAGAAACTTCCATGTGACAAAAACACCTCTCTCCAAACTGAAACTTTCGAAAGTGTTCTTGTTCCACCTTCCTATGCATGTCACTTTGTGCTTCTTTGATTTATTTTCTTACGAGATGCCTATGCATAGGAAGTGGGTTAGGCTTAAATGTGTTTCATTTTTGCTTCTTGATGCTCTCTTTTGCTTCAAAATTCTTATTATTGTGAGAGCATCTTCTATAATCCTTATGCCTAGCTAATGGCTTTAAAGAAGCGCTTTCGGGAGGCAGCCCGCAACGAATTTAGGTTTTTCTTTTTGCTTTTGTTCTGTTCTTAGTGGTCTTGATGATTGTTACTACTGTAGCAACATCATTGTATCTTTACTTTTCAAGCTTTGTGCCAAGTTTAGCCTCATACGACAAGGGAAGTGAAAGTTGTGACATGCTGTCCAGAAAACAGATTCTGTCCTTGTGACTAGAAAAATCATGGAAAAATCCCAGTTCATCTTTTTGAGATGAATTTTTTTACACAGAGTGCTCTATACAATTACAGAACTTGCGTATGTTCTGAGATTTTTGATTTGAGTTGCAGAAGTATCCCTAAAAAATTCTTTTCTATCTAATGTTCTGTTTTTCACAGATTCTGCCACGTTTTGTCTCTCCTTACTTTTGCAAACCTTAAGCTTGCTTTTTCTTTCCAAAAACTTTCTGGAAATCTTTGGAAACAGTATCTCTTCAAGTTTATCTTTATTTCCAGTAAGAGAAAATTATTTTATTAGGGTACTAACCTCTCTAATCAGCCTACAATGAGTTATGTATCAAGGGAGTTTTCAAGTGCGCGATGGAAGGTGATGAAACAAGATTCAGGAGTGTCAAACACTCAAGCTTGGAGATGCCCATGTGCACCCCCAATAAATATTCTATAAGACTCAAGCATCTCAGCTTGGGATTCCCCCGATGCATCCCCTTCTTCATCAACAATCATCAGTTTGTCCCTCGTTGCACTATATTTTTATCACTTCATGCGTTATGTGCTTTGCTTGGAGCGTCTCGCTGTTTACTTTTCAAGGTTTGTTTTGCTTTCTTTGCTGTAGTAACAAGTCAGACCCCAACTTACTCTTTTGTGTGGGAGAGATTCACGCTCCGCTTGAACTAGAACTCCTCGTAGGATTTGCATGCTTATTCTTTTAGCTGTGAGCTGTTCTTTTTCTTTTCTTAGCTGTTGTTCTGTTTAGTTGTAGTGCTTTATTTTTCTAGAGATTTTATTTTGTCTTAGGTTGAACTATATATAGGTTGCATGTTTTATCTTGGTAGAGAGTTTGCCTGTTGCACTGAGTTTTGTGTCTTGACTGAAAGTAGGTAGTTAAAGTTCCTATTCTCTTTGTAGTAGTAACTTGCAATAGTTTTGAGGTATTGACTAGAGTAATGTTTGAACTTATGGTGTCAAGAGCTCTTGACTATTAGTGATAGATGTCGTATTTTGGGCAATCCGTGTGTTTTTCGAAAACCAAAAAAAAAACCTGTTGAGAACTCTAGCTACTAGATGGATCACTAACCTCTGGAGGGTTCGAATATTAGAGTACACTCACATACCATGAGTCGAGGATGCGCAAGGATAACCAAACCCCCATACACTCCTCCTCGGGGTACCTGTCTCTTTGTGAACCTCCGGATTACATTGAGAGTTACCGATAATAAGTGCATGAGTTCTTCGGACTAATGTGAGTATTCGAAAGTTGACACTTCCACCCACCTATACTTTTTCTAGCCTCTTCGGTACCGTGCATTGCCCTTTCTCACCTTGAGAGTTGGCGCATACTTCGCCGGTGCATCCAAACCCTTGGCATGATACGCTCTGTCATCATAAGCCTCCTTATATCTTTCCTCAAAACAGCCACCATACCTACCTACAAGGCATTTCCATATCCTTTCCGAGATACATTTCCATGCAACATCCACCTTCTCATGACTTGATCTTCATGTCATACATGCTACTAGCTTGATCGATGAGCCGCATGCTAGTTGGGCCTTGCCCTAATCATTGCTACATGACGCGCTAGTATCATTGCATATCCTGCTACCCTGGCAGAGGCATACATTTGCATCATGATAGTTACATTTTCTTTATGTGAGTACCTTTGTAAAGTGTGAAAGATCTCCTATATTCTTGTAAAATATAGAGTATTTCCCCTAAAGTGAGGAAAAGATCCCAAAGAGGACAAAATCAAAAGATCCCAAAGAGGACAAATGAGAGTTAAATAGAAAGAGCCATTGAGGCCACCAAAAAAATAAAAATAAAGAGAAAAAGAGAAAAGAGAGAAAAAAATAAAAAGAGAGAAGGGGGCATACTACTATCCCTTTTGAGAGATCCACACTAGTACTTCATCTTCTATCCCTTGTACTCCATAGATATCATCATCATGCATATAGCTATGTGGGGACCCTTCACACTATAGAACTTGGCTTGTATATTCCAATGATGAGCCTCCTCAAACGAGCTCTAGGTCTTCTTGAGCAAGCAAGTTAGATGCACCCCCACTAGTTCCCTTGGAGAGCTTTTAGCTCACATGTGCATCCTTTGTATGGCAATCCCTACTCCTCACATCATATCTATCATAAGGCCTTCTCTCGCCTATGATTGTCCTCATTGATGTGAGCCTTTCACACCTTTTTGTCTTCCTCCTCCACCTTCTTTCTGTTTCGCCTTTTAGGTGTCAACTTTCTTGTTCACGCTCATCCATTGCATGAGTGCTCAAAATGTCGAAAGGGAGTGGATCAGTTTGACTTGTACCTGGCTAGTGGTCTGGGACGAGTCCAGATAAGAATCCAAAGGATACCAAGTGTGAAACTTTAGTAGATAGTTGTTCTCAACAACCTTTTTTCTCTTTCTTCCCAGTCCCTTGCTTGCACGCAAACACCATTTGGAGACATTCGAGTCACGGACAGGGAGAGCTCTTGCACCCTTTGTTCTTTTGTTGCTTGTGTCAATGCTAATATAGACTCTTGCTTGTTAAGACTTGAATTGAATTGCATGCTTTGATTGCTTTACTTAAAGGTCCTTATTTGGTTGTGTGGCATGTCACCACAGAAATTATGCTTGTTATCATTTACCTACTCGAGGACGAGCAGGAATTAAGCTTGGGGATGTTGATACGTCCCAAACGTATCTATAATTTCTGCTTGCTCCATGCATGTTTTGTGTGACTTTGCCATGTTTTGCTTGAACTTTCATACACTTTTGAACCTATTTGGACTAACCTATTAACTCAGTGCACCCAATTGCCAGTTTCTGTTTTCTGCTGTTTTTGTATTTCAAGTTTTCCGGCCATTAAAAGTGCTCCAAAAATTCCGGGAAAATATATAAAAAATCAGTGCAATAGAAGCTTCCGGAATCACCAAGAGAGGGAAGGGGGGCCACCACCAGGCAGCCAGGAGGGCAGGTGGCGCGGCCCCACCCTGGGTCGCGCCAGGGACCCTCCTGACTGTCTCGTGGGTCCCCTCGATGCCCCCCTTCGCCTATATTTACCCCTCGGGGTGAACCCCTAATATCGATCTCTTTCTCGCGAACTCCCCTCTGTACTGCCGCCGCCGTTTCAAGATCGGGGCTGCCTGGAGAAGCTGCCCCGGCACCCTGCCGGGAGGAGGAACCCCCTCTGGGAGACTATCCATAGCCATGGACGCCTTCCGGATGTGCCGTGAGTAGTCCCCCTTGGACCATGGGTCCGTGACCAGTAGCTATGTGATGAATCTCTCCCCCTTTTATGCTTCCACTTTCGAGTCCTCGTGAGCTGCCTCACATGATCGAGGCATCTATGTAATTTCTGTTGTTGCTATGCTGAGTTTGTTGGGATCTGATGGATTATGAGACTATGTTCAGATTGTGATGAGTAATATATTTGGTTCTTATGTTTTATATTTTGTTCTTGAGTAAATTCTTGCATGTTCTCCGTTGCAGTATTTTCTTTGGCCAGGTATTTTATTTGCAACTCCAAGAGAGAGCATTATGCTCGATTGTGGGTTCAGCCCCTTGATGTCTAGCTTGAGTGACAGAAACATGAGACTAGGGGATGTGTTGTTGCCACCAGGGATAAAACAACGGTGCTTGTACCTGCGGGTGCAAGGATTGTTTACTTTACGCAAAGTTCTTTTAATGCAGTTGTCTGTTGCTTTGAGTTTACACTTTGGGTGGGATTCGCAACTTAATACCGGCGAGATGTTCTGGATAGATATCTCAAGGTGGATGATTCGTAGTAGATGTGGATGGATTTCGGTCTACTTACCTTGGCGTACTGCCCATTGCTTTTGATCCCTTCCTTTCTTTGCAGCATAGTTAGCATTGCGGTGCCTTCATAATCCTGTCAATTGCCCAACTGTGATTTGTTTACCTCGCTAGCACTTTTATCGTCTTTTGGGAGAGAGACATCACTAGTGAAAATCACGGGACCTCGGTCCATCTTCACATTATTGTTCACACCTTCAATTTACTTTCAGCTTTTACTTTCTTTTGCACCTTTTATCTCTTGTGTTGATCCTTTGAAAACGACAAGGCCGGAGGAATTGACAACTCCTCTGTACTCGTTGGGAGCAAAGTTATTTGTTGATGTGTGCAGGTCCACGACAACACCCTAGTATGGAAGCAATTTCTGGCGACGTTGCCACCTACTTGTATCTCCTGAGTCCTACTGGTTCGATAACCTTGGTATCTTCACCGAGGGAAACTTGTTGTTGCACCCCATCTCAAACCTTCCACTTGGGGTAACCAACGAGGGGTGAGAAGCCATCAGTGTGCTTGGCCCCTGATCGTTGGCCGCGAGAGTTACCAAACCACGAAAGTAGATCTCCTCCAGGAGCACACGCGAGACAAGGTAAAGAGACGGTTCACCTTGTTGGTAACCGTGCGCTTTGACGGGACGACAGAGCAGGCACCGATGTACTGGTGGTCCTGGATATTGTTCGTTGTCCGTTGTGTTAATTAGTCGGGCAACGATAACGGTTGTCTGCAAGATAATAAAATGACTAAGGGTTCGGCGGATGACTTGAGTAGCCTTTTGGCTTATACGCATTGCCTGCACGTGGGATAATGAGTTATGGGCTCCTCTGCTTCATGGTCTCGTTCGAGGACTCTTCAGACGTCAGCAGTACCGTGGCCTGCGCCGGGAAGTGGTGTTTTCTTCTTTGCTCGAGCAGTGTGATTTGTATTTACTTTAACTTCACTGGCCAGCCTCGCACCGTGCAGGAGTAGGTCCAAAGCCATACGTACATAGGATTTAGTCCGGCGAATGACCTCTCTGTTGAGTTTGAAAGATGGGCTACGGAGTGTCAGATAGCCTCGGTGGGGCATTCCCTAACAAGGTGTACACCACCCTGGAGATCCGTGTGTTGTAGTGTAGCAGAAGTGCACCCCTGCAGGGAAGATTAATCTATTCGAATAGCCGTGTCCACGGTAACAGGACGCTTTATGCTGAAGCCAGATCCTACTACTACAAACTACTACTATTAAACTGTTGTTTCCGGGTTTTCTTCCTCGCAAGGGAGTCGAGGAAGGGATCTCGGAGGCATTTCTAATTATTACAACTTATTATTATACAGTGCTGCAGCAACTTCTGCTGCATTGTTACTTTATGATTTAATTGAACTGTTGGCTATTCTCTTCCCATGTTGCAAGAACCGCGTGAAGATGCTAGTCTTCGATAGGCCTAGCTTCTCTTCCTTATTCTGGTTTTCTGACTTTCAGTCCACTATATACAGTCTCCCCTTTCCATTTTATACAAATGCATAAATTCTTAGTAGCGGACGTAAGACTCGCGGGTATGCTAGATACTCACCCTTGCTTTATTTCCCCCTTTTTGTTTTTCTGATCGGCCGCTGCAGTCGACGTTGGAGCCCAGGAACAGGAGTACCCCGGAGGCGACTACTACGACGTCGAGTTCCCTGTCGACGAGGAGTAGTTCGGTGGATCCTAGGCAGGAGGCCTCGCCTTTTCGATTTGTACCTCTGATGTTATTTGTGCTAGCCTTCTTAAGGAGAAACTTGACTAACTATGTCTATACTCAGATATTATGGCTTGTATAACTTATGTATTTGGATCCTCGTCATCCCTGGTTTATAATATCAGTTTTATCTTATTTGTGTCTAGTGTTGTGTTGTGATATTCTCATCGTGGCACCCTGATTTCGGTCGTGTATCCTGCGTGTATGATTATTGTACACGAGTTGATTTTGGGGGCGTCACAAATTGGTATCAGAGCCGACTGCCTGTAGGAAACCCCCTACCCACTCCTTGGTCGAAGTTGAGTCTAGTCTTTGCAAAACTATTTTACTAACACTGATGTTGTGGCTTACGGGCCCACATCGCAAACTAGGTGGTATTAGGATCCTTTTCTTCGTACCTTTACTCTGGGATTATACTCTCTTATCCTTTCGGGAAATTTTGCTAACTCTAACTCTAGGTTCTCGTGACTGCTTCCTCCCGGAGAGCCCTCATCACAGATGATGACTTGATTCACCAAAAGATGCCGAAGATACTCTCCGATGAATTGCCGAGACCCTATGTGCCCATCGCCCTTGCAATCCCCTGCCACCGATAAGTGCGTATGGATAATTACCTATACCTTCCGTTCATCTGTTCAATCCCAGTTTATTTTGCTGTTGCAAGGTATCTCGGAATACTAGCCGATGTTTTGAGAATTCTTCGTGTCTGCTGCCTTGCAGGTTATGTTCACAATGCGGATAATTCCTCATCAGATTTATGTTGAAAGGCATATTCATGGCATAATAGTTTGAGTGAATTATAATTTTACTCCTTACTTTGATATATAAGATTTATGACTTCTTGAGTTGTTGGTTTAAAGCATGCAATCAGTTTGAGTTAATGAACTAATGGAACATTTCATGAAAAAGATAATTGCGGACAAAAATTACAAAATTTGGCCAAGAATAGCGCCTTTTCTTTGTACGCAGCAGAGCGCACGAGATTTTCTTTGATCAGCGTGAAAGAAAACAGAGCAAAGGTGAGCAGAGCAGAGTCGCAGTGTGCTAGCCTAGACCTTCGAGAAGCACTCACTAACACATTGTGTACGATCTCATTTGAGAATCACCGCTCCTCTACGGGCTCGCTGACACCAACCCTCTACCCCCCCTCCCGGTTCAGTACTATGAGAATAGGCCCCAAGTTAAATGCAGATGGTCGATTCGGCCTGGATATATAGAAGGCATGATGGGCTTATATTGGGTTATGGCTTCTATTGATTTGATCTCTTAAGCTTCTACTGACTGGGTCTTAGTTAGGCATTTTACATCACTACTCCTTATCATTATCATTTTATTTTATTTTTACATATATGATTTTTTTGACATCTCAGTTCTAGTAAACATAAGTTTTCTATCATGAATAACAAAGAACAAGTTTTCTATCATGATTAAAAGTGTTTCCTTTGTTTTTCAAAAAATCTATACAATCGGTAATGCCCCGTATACAACCGTTGGGTATCAATACAAATGAAAGGGAAAAAATATTGCAAGGGGGCAAGCACCCCAGTCAAAAGCACCATAATTAAAAAAAGGTGAGGTCAGCAACCGGAGTCAACTGAACCCCCACCTCCCTTCTGAAATATCAACAACCCAAGGGAAGAACACTACGACTTTGTGAGGTGAGTCATGGATAATGACAAAAAACCTATGGACCTAACACTGCACCAAAAACTAGTGTGTTGTAACACCATTGAAGGGAAACACATAGTCGACACCTCACAAGCACAAACCCACCAAAGTCACATGCTGAGACGCCACCTCAACGTCCTCGATCCAACCATCGGTCAAGTAGCTTCGCCAAAAACCTCACACGCTGAGGACATGCAGACCATTAGAAGGACCATGGATATCAAAGACACACATGTGAAGGGTCGAAGAGTGTCGGATAGCCATGAAGGTGTGATGACACTTGCCTGCCATGGACGAAGCTAGAAGCGTTGTGTACCCAACCCCACATGACACCGATGTGCTACCACCATGGGGTGAAAGGCGATGAACGAACGATGCCACCATGGGACATGCCCGGGCAACTCCATCTAGGTCACCCTGAACACCTTTAAGAATTGTTGGGACCCGAGCCCAAGGGTTGGCATGAAGGCTAGAGGCAAATATGATCAATGCAACTCCTAGGATGAAGCCTCCGAGGAGATAGAATGACACATAGGCGTCACCATCACCAGACTAGAAAACCCCAGAAACCAAGGTTTATGTAGAAACACGGACCAAAAGGACATGAGTTAGCGCTAAAAACACAATGTCTTCCAAAGGACACCATCGACATTGACAACATGAATGACACGGTTTCCTCTATACCAAAGCCCCCCCCCCCCACACACACACAAAAAAATATCTTTCAACGCCATAATACCTTAGTTGCACGATGCCCCTCGCACTTCTTGTGCAACTAAGGTAGTTTAAGGTTGTGCAAACAATGAGACACGTGAAAAGCAGCATCCTCATTGCAAAGAAATAGTCTTTGTTTTCGGTAAGCAAAGCAATAGTCGAAGGAGCGGATCAAGACGAAGCAAAAGGAAAGCATAGGCCTGAAGCGATAATTTGAACCTGAGCTCAGGCTCATACGCTCCTTCACAAGAAACTCTCAAAAAGACATGCGAAAAAAGCTTTAAAAAATCTAAATTCTATTATGGTAAAAAATTCTTAGGGGTTAGATGTTTGTGTCAAATTTGAGCTTTTTGGACATCTAGAAAGCTCGGGTCAAAAAGAAAATTCAGTCTAAAATAGTGCATGAACAGTGACGTTTAAAGAAACTGCAATTTCGATCTCTTCACATGTCCGAACTTCTTTAAAATTTGCACAAACATCTCGCACGTAAGCATCTTTCACCACAAAAATATAGATTATTTTTAAACATTTTTCATATTTATTTATTTTTCGTCTTCTTGGATGCTAATGCATCCGGGCACCGAATCGACGCTCTCCGGCCAGCCACAACAACACGAGAGAGAAGGCTGGAGCATAGGCACAAGCCTTGATTAGGAGATCTATGTGGGCATCCTAAGGGAAAATTGCTAATAAATCGCAGTTGTGTCTCGCCTGCAGCAAGACAGAAGCGTGTCTCACCTTAAAGACGTCCTAAATGGGTCGGCCTGGCCCATAATTAAAAAAATGTGCACATACATTTTTTTTATTTTTTTATTATCATTGTTATTTTAAAAATATAAATACATATATATTCAAAAACTTAATGTACTTAGAATTTTGAAAAATGATCACCATGAATTTAGAAAAATGTTTATACAATGTAAACTTCTTGTTAGTGCATTTTTTTAAAATGTTGATACCATTCAAAAAATCATGGCATTTAATTTCTTAAATCCTTTAAAAATATACAATGTAACAAAAAATTGAGTCATTCAACCAAAATGGTACCATTCAAAAAAATGTACGTTACATCTTTAAAGAAAACTAGTTTTACCAAAATGATATCAAAATGGTACCAAAATGGTTATTATCTTTAAAAAAACAAAGTGGTTTTAAAACTGTTACGAACGACTCGTTGGTTCCATCTTCTTCCTCCGCCCGTCGCTCTGCGCGTCACCAGGGGCAGGCGCCGGACAGCTGCGCGATTCCGGTGGAGCTCGTCCTCCTCGATCGAGATCCCGCGCGCACCTGTGTCGAACGGACCACACGAGGAGCTGCGCCGCCCACGAGCCCGCCGACAAAGTGTACCCGCGCCGCCCACGACGAGGGCCTCGGCCGACTGTCGACGACGAGGACCTCCTCCGCCCGCCCACGACGAGGACCTCCGCCGATCACCCACGAGAGGATCCTCCGCCAGCCGCTGCTGCCGCGCTGGGCCACTTCGCTGACGATTCCGCCGTGCTGGTCCGCTGCTGCCGCCGGCTGCTTGTGGTGGTGGTGGTGGGCGACGCCTCTTCTGCTGTCGCTGCAGCAATTGAGGTAATCAAAGCAATGGCAGACGCAATCCATCGAAATTCATTGGTAGGGTTGCAATCAAAATCAAGTTTAATCGATACTCTTGAATTACTGAATTTGAACCTGAATAATCCTAACACTTAGTGTTTCAGTAAGCTAACAGGGGAATTCAGTTTTGGTATTCCGACAGGAGCAAGCGCGAATCTGTGTGTCAAAACAACGAGAGTCACAACTTCCACTTCCAACACTACTGCTTGATTATTTCCCCTACCCAATTACTTAGTTAACTCTAAAGTCTAAACAGCCAACCATTGCATCGCATCGACAACCTTCTACCAGCCAAACTCCCTACTATCTCAGCTCATCCCGCGGCAACTCTGTTTCTCTTCTCCTTCCCTGCAAAACCCAAAAAAACAAGTACCAGGTTAACTCATACGCCTTCAAAACAAACACTATGCCAACACTCTTTGAGAATAAACGACGACAACAACAAACAAGGGCCATACTCAGATGGTGACGCCGACTTCCCCGGCAGTATCTGCTTCCACACAGGCACTCGGACGCCTTCACGGGCTGCCTCTCGTCGTCGAAATCAATGCCGTAATCCTGAAACCAGCAACAATCTCACTAAGCATTTCTCTTCTGTTGCAACTCCAGTGCCCAAAGTAAAAAAAAAAAATCATGCAGCAGATACGCACTTTCTATTTCCTTAAAATGGAATACTGACAGATGAAAACAATTTCTTGGGAATGCGATTAGTAAAAAGGAAAATAAAGACAACATTAGTGAGCACGTAGGGTTGCGGTCAGAGACATTGGGTTGGCATTGATGTGAGGATATGAAGGAAATTCTACAGAGAAATGGATCGCTGGATATACATAGATTAAGGGGAGAAGCCTTGAAATACAGAACAGCAACCTCAACCTCACCTAGACATCAACAACTTATACCATGGGATTCGTTAACTTTGCAGGTCCATAGAGTTTGGCAGTCATAGCTCATGGAGAATTACAAACCTTCGTCTATATGAACAAAGGATACATACATGCTGCATCAATATCAAGAAACTATACGATTCACATACCCATGTCAGTTCGTCAAAAGCCTGCACCTTCTTGCTTGTGAAGAATGCAATCTGTTTATATAAACAAGAAAAAATAAGATCATCAACTTGATCTATCTATCTTATGGTATTTTAAGAGCCTGATATGGGTACATAATAGAGTTGTCAAGTGTAGCTTACATGATAATAGTGACGATCAGGAGTCTCCACTTTAACAGGAACCATGGCTAGATTTGCATCAAAGCATCTGAATGGAGCGTTACGACCAGTTTTTTTTTTAGATGACAAGTTAAAGTTAAGCCTCTTCTTCTTTGTTGTCATTCGAAAAGAAAAAAAGCAACATAAACATGACTGCAAAGAACAAGCACACACCTGTGGTTGATGAATCTGCCAACATTCCCATAAAATGTTCCATCTAGGCATAAAGCCTGTTCATTCCTCTGCGCCACTCCGGGACACCAACCAGCATCCAAAGGTATTGGATGTGTAGACCTAGCATTCTGCATGTTCTGATTGGACCTTTCACGTAGTTCTCCAATTGTTAGTATCTCCCCAGCATATTCACAAACGAAAATGCCTTTGGGCAATTCATCGAGTGTGCGGAGCCCCCAACCCCTGCCTTCTCCGGTGGAAAACACCTGGATAATAAAAGCACCAGTCAGGATGCTGGGCATGGCAAATGAAGGAAATGTGCCTTTATAGTGCCCCAACAATCTACACTCCCAAAAACATTAGATGTTACCTGTAGATTGCATCTTATGCCACGCTGAACCACACGGTTACCACACTGCAAGTTACAGCCACATTTTGTCCAGCATTCCTTGATAAATTTTCTAACAAGGTGACCCCTGCAAGGCTCTGGTGAAGCTTTATTTCTAGACCTCTCAAGTGGGCAAGTTTCACAAAACGCCCTATGATGTTCTTTTGGGAATCGGTTCATAGAGACACATTCATCAATGAATGCTGGCCTGAGCAAACCATCTGGTGTATATGCATATTCACCCCCGGTTTCTCTTGCACAAGCACATGATACAGGTGCGGATAAGCAGTTGCCAAAACAATCAGAGCAACAATCTTCATCACTGATCTTTGCAAGAAACATGCTAACAAGAGCATTCTGGAATACAGCGTTGCTTGGTGTATAATAAAAAGGTGGGAATTTCTCTCTGCCAGATTCATCTATAATAGATATCCTCAAATTTTCTTGTCCCTTGGTTATATCAGTTACATCATGGATAGTCCTCGATATGGAAAGTGCCAAGTGGTCTTGGTGGGCAAGGCTTGAATTCGCCGGAGCACTCTCCAAACCTTTCGAAACCAACAGTCCTTCTTCGGCTTTTTCTTTCATATTTATACCATTCTCTGACAAGTTGCCATTACCAACATTATATGACTGTGTATCATGCTCCACAGTATGTTCAGTGCCCAATTGTACAACACATTGGCATATCTCAGTCAGGAGGCCGCGAACGGAAAAATCAGGAGAAAGAACCTTGGGAGAGCGAAGACATTTTTCCTCAACCATCTTGAGAACTGCTTCTAAATCAGGCATATTGAACTTTGATGGGTGTACACTAAATTTTAGAGACATCTTAACCTCACCCATAGGGGATGATGCTACATCAATGTCTGAACAAGGTGCTTCCTGCACATTCCCAGCTCCAGGTCCTGCTTCATTGTTCATTGCGCTGCTTGATAGCTCTACAGGTAACTTAGATATTTCCATATTTCTGCACCGCTGAACTGTCCTGTTTTTATCACCTATATAAAGTTAAAAGTTCAAAAGAGTAAGACCATTGCGCAGAAAAAATAACAGCAAGATGTGATTGATTAAAGACTTATTTAACACCATATTTAACAAGAGATCCACCAAGCAAAGGTTCAGCAGGTGCAACCTCAAAATTGCAGCAAGCCTTATTTAACAGGTTAAGTTACCTCTGCAACCTGTGTTGGGAGCAATTTCTGTGAAGATAAAAAGGCCAAGTGAACAATAAATATACGAAACTGAACTGGTTAATTCAAAGGAGTATGTCCTCTAAATGATGCTAACAATCCCAGTTTCAAGTATGTGGAAAGGTAAATCACTAACTCTGTTGAGGATTTTGATCTGAAAATTAACATGGCAGTATCACGGGGACAGAATGATGAATGGGTTACTCACCTCCTCAAGAGGCCTTCGACAAGGTGACCCCCTCAGTCCCTGTCTATTTCTCCTCATTGCAGATGGGTTGGCGAAGGTGCTCAACAAGGAAGTCAATGCGGGCAGCATCACCCCGCTGAAGGTGGCTCGAAACAGCCCGGGTATTTCGAACCTTTTATTTGCAGATGATAGTTTACTTTTTTTTCAAGGTATCTACCACAGAGGCTACCAGAATCAAACAGGTATTGACCCTATTCCAGAGGTGCACGGGACAGCTACTCAGTAATAACAAATGCTCTCTACTGTTTAGCGAGGTGTGTCCCGAACAAACCAGGGAAGGAATCAAGCAGCTTCTGGAGGTTCACGCTGACACCTTTGAGAGTAAATACCTGGGCCTGCCGACACCTGAGGGGAGAATGAAAGACTCGAAATTTCAGCCTATATCAGATAAGCTGGGAAAGAGATGTAACGACTGGTCAGAGAAATACATGTCCTGTGCGACCAAGGAAGCCAACATTAAAGCAGTAGTACAAGCCCTCCCGGTCTATACCATGGGAATTTTCAAAATGTCAGCCCGATTCTGTGAGAACTATGAGAAGATAGTCAGGAAATTCTGGTGGGGAAAGGAACAGGGGAAACGGAAAATTCACTGGATGGCGTGGGAGAATATGATTCTTCCTAAGAATGCCGGTGGCTTGGGGTTTAAGGACATGCAATTGTTTAACCAAGCGCTTCTGGCAAGACAAGCCTGGAGACTTATCAGATTCCCTGAAAGTCTTTGTGCTAGAGTGTTAAAATCTAAGTACTACCCAAATGGTGAAATCATGGACACGGTCTTCGCTAGTGATGCCTCGCCAAGCTGGAAGGGAGTTTTCCATGGCCTAGAGCTGCTGAAAGAAGGTCTCATTTGGAGGATCGAGAATGGCCGTAAGATCCAACTCAAACGAGACGACTGGATTCCAAGAGACTATGGTTTGAGACCGGCTGCCACCAGGAATAGAACTAGACTAAGGTGGGTGAGCCAACTGCTAGACGAAGATACTAAGGAGTGGAACAGACCCCTGGTCGAGGAGATTTTCTACCCCTTTGATGCCTCAGAAATTCTGAAGATCAGAATCCCGGATGCACCGGTCGACGATTGTGTGGCATGACACCCAGAGAAGAATGGGTGTTTTTCTGTCAAAAGCGCATACAACCTTGCCCTTTCCATCAAAACCAATGCGATTCAGAGAGCATCAAGTTCCACTTCTGGAGCTTTTGATAGGAAGCTGTGGGAGGATTTCTGGAATATCAAGGTCCCCCAAAAAGTCTTGATCTTTGGCTGGAGCGCTGCTACTAGTTCCCTAGCCACAAAAAAGAACCTGATGCGGAGAACAATTGGAAATGATGATATTTGTGGTAGTGAGATGGAAGATGAATTCCATGCTGTTGTATCCTGTTCCTGTACAAGGAGTTTTACTCTTCGTCAGGCTATGTGAGACGTATGGAAGTTCCCCTCGGAAATGGAATTTAGACGTACTGGCAACGGTTGGTTGCAGATCCTCCTGAACAAATGCAATGATGAAAGAGCAACAATGTGGTTGATCGTTCACAGTGATGGCAAAGAAACCATTACTGGTTCGGTGATTTTTCTAACAAATATGATTCTGAAATTTATGAAGTTAATCAGAATACACCCCCCCTGGAAGGGAAGAATGCCTGGGCACTTAACTCCCAGCACCCTAGGAGTACTGCGATCAGACTAACTAGCTGGTGGGCGGCCCCTCCAGTTGGGATGATGCTTCAAGAATCCCTGCCTCAGGAGAGTGTACTGTTGGAGCCATCGCGAGAAACCATCAGGGGCAAGTCGTTTGCTCCCTGGGCAAGAGAATTGGCTTGTATTTCAGTGGAGGATAACCTCAAAAAAAAGTATTTCAGTGGAGGAAGCTGAACTGGCGGCTGTACAAGCTGGGCAAGAGAATTGGCTTGTATTTCAGTGGAGGATAACCTCAAAAAAAAGTATTTCAGTGGAGGAAGCTGAACTGGCGGCTGTACAAGTGGGGCTAGCACAGCTATCTAATCTCTTCTTTTTTTTTAAGAACACAGTACAACTCTGACGCTCACATACACGAGTATACAATCATCCCTATGACGCACACACGCACACCCTACCCTATGAGCATCTTCGCAAAACTGAGCCGGTACATCATCTTGAGATTAACGAAGCCTTCACCTCGTCTTCGACGGGAACGTCTCCTCCCACTGAAAGCGCATCACCGGAAGCCCTGGAATAAATCCAGGAAAATGCGAGCACCGTTGTCAAATCTGAGATTTGAACTCTGGTGGGCTGGGGATACAACCATCCACCTAACCAACTCAACCACAGGTTGATTCGCAGCTATCTAATCTCTTCAGTGGTCATGTCCAGGTTGAATTGGACTGCGTCGTAGCTTCGGCCTGGCTGAACGCTACAGATGGCTCACGAGCAGAACCCTTTGCAAGGATTGCTGACATCAAGCACTTGTCCTCCAGTTTTGGTTCGGTCCAGTTCATCACGGCAAAAAGAGAAGAAAAAAAAATTGCACACGAGCTAGCAGCTTTAGCAAGGAGAGAAGGTGGCCAGAATTTGATTGCTTCCGTTCCAGACAGTCTGATCAGTTTACTACTTAGTTGATGAATGTAACAATACAAGAGAGTAGCTTGTTCTCTCTTGTCCCTCAAATCTGTTGAGTATATTGATTATTAGGAAACAAGAGATAGACTAGGATTTATTCTTGCCTTGTCTTGTACTCCAAGTTAGTCATGTACTCCTATATATATGCCTCCAAAGCTCAAGCAATAAACATCGATTCCACCAAACCCTCTCTATCCTTCTACATGGTATCAGCCTAAACACGATCTAAACCCTAGCCGCCGCCGTCGCTTCCGCCCGCGCCGATCCATGATCGCCGGCGCCGGGGGCCGCGCCGCCCGTACCTAGGGTTCGTCCGCCGGTTCTATGGACCAGCTGCCCTAGAGAGTCTTTCCCGATCTCTTTATCCGGGTTTCTCTCTTCCGCCGGTCGCCTTGATCGGCGTCTTTTTTGGTTTTCCGATCTAAGATCGGTTTGCGTCGCCCACCGTCGCCGTCGATCCTCACGCGCCTCTACTCCGACACCGGCGTGATTACCGGCTTCATCACCGACAAGGCGGCTTCGCGCGACGTGGCGACCCGTGGTCGCCTTCCGCGCGTCAGCCTGCCCGTCGCCCTCGCCGAACGTCGTCGCCTTCGCTTCAGATCGGGAGTTCTCCGCCACCATCATCGCCCCCGTACCATGCCGGCTGGAGTCGCGTCGGCTAGCCCCGCGCCGGCTGACTCGCGTCGACTCGCCCGCGCCACCCGCGCCGGCCGGTTCTGCTCGGTCCCCACCGCCATCATCACGCCGAGCAACGCCCCTCCACCTCGCGAGCGATCGGATTGATCACCCGCCCGTCCGCGATTGGCCCCATCCATGCCGCGCAGACGATCCTTACAGTCGTCCGCGTGCGCCTCCGCAGGATCCTGTGAAGAACGTCTCCGAGTACAAGCACCTATCCACCGATCGAGCATCGGGCGGCCGCTGCGGCGCCGCCCCCGTGGTTCTCCCGGTGGCTGTCCCGACTTCCTCGCCGCCGCTGCGTCGCCCCCACGGGCCGCAGCGCTGCGGCGCGCAGTCCACGCCGCCGCCCCGAGGCCATCCCCGCGGTTGCACCCACCCGCGCGTTACCGCTGCGTCGCCCCTTCGGGCCGTAGTGCCGCAGCCCGCGGTCACCGCCGCCCCGAGGCCGTCCGCTCCAGGTCGTCCCCGAGGCTGCACCGACCCTCGCGCTGCCGCTGCGTCGCCCCGTCGGGCCGTAGCGAGCGTGGCACGCGGTCCCTGCAACCGCCCCAAGGTCTTCCCCGCCGTCGCCCCCGATACGCGCACCGCCGCTGCGTCGCCTCTTCGGGCCGTAGCGCCGCGGCACGCGGTCCGCTCCGCCGTCTACGCGCGTTGATGCCCCCGTGGCGCACGTCGCGCCACCTCTCTTGGCACGGGAACGCCACCATCCGCGTCTGGTCTTCGTTATGCTGTCGTATCATCTTCGCCTAATTTGAGCGTCGCCGCGCCACCCGCGCCGCTGTCGCTCACCCGAGCCGCACCGACACCCTGTTCGCCGCTGCTGCACACCCAAGCCGCGCCGCCTCTACCGGCGACCGACGCCCCCCCCCCCCCCCACACGGGTTGCCTCTGGTTTCGCCGACTTCATCGTCGTCCATCCTCTTCGTCTTTGTCCAGCACCAGCTCATCGTCAGCGTCGCCGTCATCTTCCTCGACCACTTCATCTAGCTTCGGAACCGCGGTGACTCCACCCTCGGCACCTTCTACCCCCCGCCGAGTTGCGCCGCAACCGTCGTCGAGCCCTTCTCTGCTGGTCCCTCCGACATGGCGTACAGCTCCTACTGGTCCCCATCTACGCATGCCCGGTACTGGCAACACCGGTGTGTGCCTTCATCTACGACATGTTCCCGGGCCTGGCAAGCCTGGTGCGGCGCTTCGTCGACGTCGTCTTCGTCTGTCTACGCATGCCCGGTGCTGGCAACACCGACGTGTCCCCGAAATTGGCAAACACGGGGCGACGCTTCGTCAACACCGTCTCCTTCCGGACGTCACCACCATCTTCTTCGCGACGTCCCGTGCTATGACTGACGACCTCCCGCCAGTGCCGCTCTTCACGAGCCACGCTGCGCTCCTGACTTTCCGACACCCGCGGCTCCTCGGCGACTACCTCAACACCGGCTACCCCGACTCGACATCGACCACGGCATTTCTCGCACGGCTACCTCGACAACGGCTTCACCACCCTACGCTCTCGGCTACTTCGACAACGACACAAAGGGCTACCGCCTGCTTGGGAACCTCGTTGGCTTTCACTCCAGCCACAAACTCCGCGATGCGTCGACCATTAAGACTGTGGTGGGGATGTTCTTTTCCAGTCTCATTGTCTGCGTCGCTACGTTGTGACTGCGGGGGGGTGTTGAGTATATTAATTATTAGGAAACAAGAGATAGACTAGGATTTATTCTTGCCTTGTCTTGTACTCCAAGTTAGTCATGTACTCCTATATGTATGCCTTCAAAGCTCAAGCAATAAACATGATTCCACCAAACCCTCTCTATCCTTCTACAAAATCAAAAATAAATAAATGATGAATGGGTTGAGATGGTCAGTGAGAACCTTGTGAAAACTTTTTAGGATTTTGCTCAGGCGGAGGCAATGTCAATATCTCGGAGGAGGGCGCCTTGCGCTTGCCCTTGCGCGGACGGCGAACCAAGCCAGGTTGGTCATCCAGACAGTCCAGTGCATCCATGTCGAGAGGTTCAGGTTCAGGTTCGGGCTCTCCGAGTCCGAGGAAGACAGCCGGCTGCAGATGTTCATCCACCCTCTGCAGGTGCCTCTCCTTGCGGACGACGACGGCGAGGGAGCTTGAAGGGCGCTGGCGGTCGTCCTCCCCCAGCCCCAGGTCCGGCTGATTCCCGTCGTCATTGACTGCGCCGTCGTTCGCCTGAAAAACAGAGCGAGCATTTTATATTAGAAGCAAGGGAAGGATGGGCTAAGTGGGTTAGCCCACTTAAAAAATTTCTTATCCAGTGGACTTCCACTATTAGATTTTAAGTGAGATGGGAATTGCAATCCCACTTAATTCCACTCCCACTTGCAGCCTGAGGGAATGGTGATCGGTAGGGATGGACGCCGGCCGGAATGGGGAAAAGGAGGGACCTGTTGGTCGAGGATGGCGTCGATGAGGACGCGGTAGGAGTCGTCCTCGATGAACTCCCACTGGTCGTCGTAGAGCTTGACGAGGCGCTTGAGGACGGGGACGGTCTGCTCCTCGGAGATGCCCAGGGGCTTCATGGCGTTCACGGCCCGCCGTCGCCGTGTCCTCCCATTGCAGCGGACACTCCGGGAAGAACCCATCTCCAATTGTGGCTCGCGCGATTGCGATTGCGATTCGATCCGACCGAGGACAGTGTCAGCTCCTCACTCACTCACAGTCACAGTGAAGAAGACGAGAGGACGCCTTCCTATCCTAGCTACCCAACATTTACGCTTCCTATCCTAGCTACCCAACATTTACGCTTTTATGAAAAAGAAAATAACTTTCAAAGGGGGTCGAGAGATATCCCCTATCACGAATGTTATTCACACCAGTAAAAAATTAAAAGAAAATGAATATCATACTATGATATCGTTCCATCATAAATATTATGCTGATATGTATCATGCTGCAGAACAATAAATAATGTTTTTTAATACCAACTTATGATATTATACAATGTGAAAATACTATTATCGCTAGTATTATATAAATGATATCAACTTATATCATATCCATTGTGGGAGGTCTAAGTCCGCCAAGATTCTGGTCTGACAATCAAAGGCAAATCGGCTGTTTGAGACACGTCGCCCATCTTGACATGGACGTTAACGGAATGTTTAAGTCACTAATCTATCAGACATGATTATCCTGTAGCAAAAGTCCATTAATCTTAAAGGAAATAAAAGGTGCAAAGTGCCCGAGTCAAGCTGTCAAATGTCATGTACATCAGTCTCAATCTCTCCATGTGCAAAGGCTAATCCAAACTGCCGATATCATCATCATAGGCCCCAGTCCAAATTACAGACCCTGCTTCACTGTCAGCTTATGGCTCCCATTTGACTGGCTAAGCCTGATTATCACCACATTATGGCTGAGGCTGAAGGTCCTAAAGAACTACTACTACCTCCAGGGTTTCCCTCCCAATCTGTAAGACTGATGATGAAGTTCAGCTGCAATTTTGTACTATTACATGATAACTGGAGACGGATGATGTTAGTTCAGTTAGGATGCAGTTTACTGCGACAACTGGAGAGACTGATGAGCCAACCTGTAATAAGACGTGGGATGCCATATATACAGAATTTACTGTACATGATCATCCTACCCTCCTAGTTTTGCTGAACAAAGACAAAAACGATGAAACATCGCCTCAGACCATACGATAACAGTAGGGCACGGCGACGGGATAGGCGATATCATGTCAAATGATATCGAGTTCCTTTTTTGAACATTGTTCGCTGCTTAGCTACAGAGAATTGGTACGCAGGCGCCATCCGGGGTCTGCGTCTCCTTCCAGATCCGGCCGGTGATCCTTAGCTTCAGCTCCTTCCGGTCGCCCCCCGAGAAGAACAATGCCATGTTCCTCTGGATCAGGAGACCATCGTGGCTGTCGCGCACCTTCCGGTGGCTGTCCCGGACGCTCCTGGGGGTGCCCTCCCATACCATCTTCCTGCCATTGGCACCGACCTCGAGGCTGTAACTGTAGTTCCTCGCCTCATTCTCGTCCCCCATGAAACGCAGGAAGGCCATGTACACAGGTGCCATCCCAAGCTGGAAGGCCTCAAAGTGCAGGCAGAAGTACTGCCCGAAACAGTGAAACACCTACCCAAAATATACCAAACAAAATGTATCAAAAAGAGTATATCTGAAATGCTTATACAAGGTTACATACTTGTCGAAGAACTAATTTGTATGAGGAATGATCTTATATCCAAGTATATTGCACTAAAGCTGGACAAGAGAAAATATTCTTGCTATTAAGTACTTACCGTCAGCATCCAGGTGGCGTTTTCGACTTCTCTTGGGTTGGATTTGACGTATCTGTGGTTGAATGTGCAGCCGCTGTGCATATCAACTTTGTGGTCATCCCTCAAATGGTTAACAAGGTAAGGAATATCACCGGTTACAGAACACTCAGAACCAGCGTAGGGGCAACTGTATGGTCTAAAACTGCACATCGCTTCATGCTTTATCTTGCTGTAGTATGGGAAGATTTCTGGGCAACCCAAGGAGTAGTATTTACAGGGAAGCTCAAGCGATTCGGCTACTTTCTCCAGTGCCAAACACCTGATATCACCGAGCTCTTGCCGGCAAGTAGGGCAACGATTGTGTACCCTAGCTTTGCATGTGGAACAAAGAGTATGTCCATTTTGGCACTGTAAAGGCAGTCAAAGAGATTAGAGCCATGTCAAAAAGCTAGCACTACATAGTACGTGCGATTCTTCAATTCCACACAATTAGATCCTTCCAACACACAGCCAGATGTTTTATTACCAATAATCTTCCCAGTGTGTATTTTCATGACAGCATATGTGATACCAAATTGTTTACATATATTTGGCGTTTACTCTAAGGATCAAGATATCAATATTAGAATTTAAAAAAATCCCTTTGCATGGCTATATACTACAATACATATGTTCATGGTTGAAAACAGAGTTAGATTTGCTACCAACTCACACGCTGATGACTGAAAATATCTTCTTTGATTTTTTGTAGAACTGTTACTGTGACTGTGAATGTATGTGATTGATCTATTCTACACCACTAATCTGGATCCACCAAATAAAATAAGAAGTTATAATGTATAGTTTTGATGTGGGAATTTCAATCTCCAAGAGCGGTAATAGGTTAGTTTCATATGCACTAGTGATCTCACATTAAATATATTATCCAATCAACTACCAAGATGTTATTTTTACTATTAGCTATGCAAGAGATAAGTTGATTGACCTGTACTCCACTTTATATCCTCCACTTGAGGGCTGATCAAATATCCACAATCAAGTAAAGAAAATAAAGTGGGATCAAGGAGGTTTGAGATTGCTCAACTCCGGCAGTCTATTAGTCATATCACACCATTTATGTTGAGGATTCTAATCCAATTTTCACAAGCTAAAAAACATCTAATAGCATGCTTGTCTGTGAGACCCCAAATTCTACCTTTTCTTATAAGCCTACACAATAGTAGGAAGGGGTCACCGAAAATCACAATGAACAAGAACAATAATAGAAGGAATAAATACGATTTTTTTTATTACGGCAAAGCAAGTCATCGGTATCACAGCATATGAGAAATGGCAGACAATTCACAAACGCAATTCATCACACCAATATCCCCCCAAAATTCGACACTGGCTACGCAATTGGAAACTATCGACGCCCCATTTCCCGAACCCAGATCCCCATTCGAACCCAAGAATCGCGCCCCGGTCCCGAGGCGGACCCGCCGAATCAAGGACCAGGGTGGGGCAAAATCAAGAACGAACCTGGTGGATCGGCGGGTACATGGAGTTGGTGCAGACGGGGCACTCGAGCAGCTCGTGCACGCTGCTCCCCGGCGCGACGATGCCCCCCGCGCTGGCGCCGGTGGCCTTGTTGGGGTAGGCGGCGGCCGGGCGGGAGGCGGCGAGGAGCGCGCCGTGCGGGTGGATGGCGAGGCCGACGTCGTCCGCGTCCATGGCGGCGTCGGGCAGCGAGAGGCACTCGACGCTCTCGACGTCCATGGCGCGCGCCCGCACGCCCGCCCGCCGACGAACGGCAGCAGGAACGCGCGGTCCGGGCTCCGGTGTGGGAGGGCCGCGGGGCTGCGGGGGCGCGCGCTTCCGGCGCTTTGTGGCGCGAGGCTGGGGGGTGGTGTGCGGGGGAGGCGGGGCGGGGCGGGGCTGGCGCCGCGGATTGCGGGGGGTGGGGAGCGGTCTAAGAAAAGCGCGGGGGGGCCGGGGGGCAATGAAGCGGCACCACCGCACGCACGAGCGCCCTGGGATTAGGAGGATCGATCTAGGTGAGGGACGAGGGAGGGAGGCTCCGGCCTACGGCTAGTGATATTATTGCGGACGCGGTGTGGCAGCAATAATTTGTACTGTATGGTACCCACGTCTCTTCTTGTTTGCCATGGCGCACCATGTTGCCACTAGCCCACTACCATCGCCGATACCGACCGAGCCGTGCCCAAGCTCAAATGAATTTGGCCGGAGAGACTACAAAGGTCTCATATAGGGAAGCTCCTTGTATATATGATGTTTGTTATACTCCCTCCGTTCTAAAATAACTGTCGTAGCCTTAGTACAATTTTGTATTAGAGCTAGTACAAAGTTGAGACAGTTATTTTGAAACGGAGGGAGTAATAATAACAGTAAGAAGCTATAAAACCACAATGTTTGATTGACTCGGACCCCGCCCCTCCCCCGCCGTCATCAGCATGCGGGCAAAGCCCGGTTGCGCAGTGAGCCAACGAGGTCCTTCCTCCTCATGTGCTCATGGGTGCCCTGTGCGGGGTGACGACCTTGGGTGGCGGTGTTGGGATGACGCAGGGCCCAGCGGCACGGTGGCAGGTGTGTGCTGCGGCGACGCGACCATCTGGTGGCGACCTGCGCCCCGGGTGCGGGTAGTAGCTGCGAAGCTCCCGGCTCGGGATGTGGTGCCCGGACGGGCGCCAAGCCGGATGAGGTCGGATCTGGTGCAAGGGCTCCTCTGGCGGTGCAGGGGCAGTGGTGGTGGTATGACTTGTGGGTGCTTGTTGTGTACTTCCTTCGTTTCAAATTAGATGACTTTCATTTGTTCATTTGGAACGGATGAAGTATATGATACTTTCTTTGTCTCAAAATAAGTGTCTCAATTTTATACTAAAAATAGTATAAAATTAAAGCAGTTATTTTTACATGGAGAGAGTACTTTAGTAGGGCTCGCGCTGAATTTTGTTACAAATTTTTGGGTTGTTGTTGTGATTGTTTGGCCTACCTTATATGAGGGATGTCGGATATATGCTCTATAGGCAAATAATATGTGATTATTTCAATATATCTAAAAAAGTCCATAACATGTTCCTTACTGTGCTAGAAATGTATCAGTGAAACAATGATACAAGTGTGGTCTAGAAACAACCAATGTTCCTAGTGTCGTGGTCATACTAAAGGTATACCCCTAGGCAAGGGAAACCAAGGGGTACCCTCAAGCCCTTCGGTCTCCAACACACCCAAAAAAATAAGATCAGTAAATAACATGGAGCCTTAACAATCTTAGAGGCGCAATTCCCAGTGTCCCCGAGTAACACGTTACTCGGAAAACAGAAACCACTTCCGAGTACTTAGTCACTCGGAGGACCAACAAGATCCGAGTAGATCAGTACTCGAAAAACAAGACCGGCAAGCTATTCATCACTCGGAGGATGGAAACGCAACGGACGGGAAGCATTCAAGACCGCGGGCGTTCCTCCTCCTTTATTAGCAGTAATGTGTAGACCGTTTTTTGTATTTAATACACATTTAACCTTGTAATTAAGACCCATTAAGCTGAGATATTGAAGGGGCAGAGGCGCACTCTATATAAGCCCCCCCTTCCTCCAGCAGGGGCACGCGCAACACTATTCTTCTAAACCTTTGAGAAAAAGAACACCCTAGTCAGTAGGGGACAGGACTAAGGTTTTTATCTCTACGGAGAGGCCTAACCTGTATAATTTTCCTGCGTCAACCACTCTACGTACAGATTCATTTAGCTCCTTCCATACACCCTCTCTATTGTCAGGAATATATCCACGACAGTTGGCGCCCACCGTAGGGCTGAGTTGATCAGCAATCATAGAGATGGCAGTTTCTTCATCCTCTTCGTCGGTCTGCGGCCCCGTGCTCATCGTCGGAGAGGTTTTCCGTTTCGGATCATTGGCTTTCGTTGCTGATGATTCTGCCTGGTTGGCGGAATCACCGCTCCAGGCGCAACTTGAAAGCTCAAGAATGATCAAAGGGGGAGGGGGTGAATGATCACTTCTAAAAGTTCTAAGGAACTTAGAAGGAATTCATGCAAACTGCGAAGGACTAACACCATCTCGAAGGAAATACAGTATCGAAGGTAATGCATGGCTCGAAGGGATTGGGAGCGAGGGAAAACATCGAAGACAAACAGGCAATGAGTAAATACTTAACGTAAATGCTAGAAGGAAAACGAGCCTGACACGACGATGTTTGGTAAACCCGTTCACACTCTGCAAAGTGCTACGTCTGGTTGGAGGGACTGGTGATTGAACACCTGGAGCAAAACTCTCTCTGTCCTATTCTCCACTGCAACAAACTCCTCGAGCTTGTCCAGTTTTCACTCGTGATAGATGATTTAGGACATCTCCGAGACCTTTACAAACTTCCTTCAGCTGCGATAATTTCTCTTCGACTGCTTGACAGGCGACGCCTAACCGTCTAGGAGACTTGCAGTTCTCCAAGATAAAAAGATCGGCTAATATCAACCTAAGTCTCTGTGAATTGCTCAACTCAGTTCAGACTTGGGTTTTGGTTTTCTCTCGATGGATCTCTCTTGGGATGCTCACTGACGAGGGGGTGACCCCACGACTCCTACGGATGAGCCTACCTGGTGTCCATGAAGGCAGAAGGCCTATGAAGATACGGCATCAGCCCACTAGATGGCACCGACGTAGAGGTCCTCGACTCATAAGGAAGGTGCGAATACCCGCCGTACGGAGCAAGCTAGGGTTAGGAAAGTTTACCTGTACACATAGATGAACTCCCCGAGACCTAGCCCGCTATATAAGGGCTGGGAGGGGCGACACCAAAGACATCCAATCTCACCTGTAACCCTAGCCCTGAGCACTCCAGCCTCGGCTTCCCCTGTAATCGCATCTCCCTAATCAATAATATCGAGAAGGAGCGAGCCTCCCTGTTTGCCGACGAGCTATCGTCCAACCTGCGCCTCTCATGACTAACCCAGGGTCCCTGACCATGGGATTTTCCGGGGCTGATCCCCGTCACTCACAGACTTCTGTCTTAGAATCTTTAGTGGAGCAGCCGACCCGAAATGGCGGGTAGGTGCGGGGTATTTATAGTTGGCAATCCCGATGGGTAAAATGACTGAAGTGACCCGATGCGACAGCTTGACGCGTGTCCACAACGGTCGGATTCCAATCACTGCGCAACTTTACTTGAGGAACAAGTAAGCTGACTTACCGAACGAGTTCTCTCTCGAAGGCACGAAGTGCGATGACTTTGCCTTCGAGCTATTCACTCGACTCAGTAAGATTCCTCTCGGTGGGATTTCGTGGGTTTAGGTTGAGCAGAGAAAATTCACTTCGACAAAGATCTCAACTAGCAAACCTCTCTTGATAGTACGGTTTTTCCTACGACTCAAGAAAATAAAGAGAAACTAGTAAAAAGACTAAGTCTTCGACCAGCTTCAGCTTTCTCCTCGTTGCGCTTTTACTCGAGAGAGTCTTTTTCTTTGATGACATTTTTAGGGGTCGTCTTCCTTCAAAGGTTTCGCTAGATGACTGCAGCTTCACTGCAGTGAGTTGTCCTTCGACCTTCTACATGCAAACTCCATTCTTTCGGAACCTAAGTATCTGTTTATACTCGAAAACAATATTAGTTCCACTTCTGCTTTGTCCAACAATGTCCAAAACCTACGGGGGCAAAACTTTCTCTTACAATCTCCCCCTTTTTGGACGATTTTTGACAAAACAGGCATCGATAAATAATTGAAAAAGTTTTGAGTTTTCGATGATAAACCAGTGCTAAGATCGATGAAATACTCCCCCTTGATGTATGCACGGAAGATGTGAGATTCCTGTGAAGTGCATATTTGACAAGTGGAGTCGAGGGAAAACTATCAATAATCTTAGCGAGTGAAATTGCATTCCAGATAATATCCAATGAGAAATATGCAATCTCCTCGAATGACCTGTGAACTTATATGAAAGATAACTTCCTGCAAAAAGGTTAAGTATTGCAAGCAGCAGAAAGATATCTTACGAAAAGGATAGCAGTTCACAGACCTACTTAGAGTTAGTTACAACCAGATCGAATATGAATCGAAAGTTTGTTGAAACTACTCAGAAACCTCAAAGTTCAAAAGTTTATCGAACGAAAAGCAAAGCCCTTAACCCCGAAGGCAAACTAATTTCTTCGATGCCACTACATCTCCCCCTTTTTGTCACAACGTACAAAAAGTTGAGAGAATAGGGTCGAGAGAAATCCCTACTCGCTTGGATGGCTCCGGCGACGACGAGAAGATTCGGCGAGCATTGGAGCACGACGAATTGGGCGAGCGCCTGGGGGAGTGATCTTCGTGCGGAAGGAGTGGTGATCTCTAGAAGATTCCAGCTGCGGGGTCCTGGGGCTTCGAGGATGTGGAGTGTAAACTCTTGGTTGGCGTTGAGGGGCTTAATCTTTCTCGGAGTCGGAGGAGAAGGTGTTCATAGTAATGTGATAATAATCATCGACACTGAGCACATCTCTGTTCTTCGGCAGCCGAGGGATATTGGGATCCGGGCGATCTACTCGATCATCATTTGTCCAATTCCTCTTCAGATGGGGAGGATATTCTTCGAAACCGCACCGTTGAAGTTGACCGAGGGAATTGAATTTCTGCAGTCCTTTCCAATCACGGCGAAGGCATTCACGCAGCATCTGATTGTTGTTCATGGTAATATTGCGCAAATGATTTATCTCGTCCATCAATGCTTGCTTCTGAATGAAATCTTGGTCGATATGATGTTGAAGTATTTGCTGGGACCGAAGAGAAACTTCCATGTGATGCACTGGCTTGATAAACTTCGAGCGAACATTACGCTCAGTTAAGTGGGCGCGGATGCCAGTGTGCTCAGCATATTGATCGTTGGGTCGAGCAACAATCTGCAATACTTCCCTAACTGGTGGAGTGAAAATCTTTGGGAAAATTGACACGGGGAATGGCACGTCCCGAGAGTAATTGCAGATAGCCATCAGCCATGGTGCATACGGCTTGTGGTAATTGTGATCATCAGCACAAGACACCAAAGTTCTGATGAAGTAGTCTTCAAAATCGAAAGGATGACCGTGGACTAACTTCAACAGAGCAAGTTGCACATCATTGGGAATGGGAAAATCATCGTGCACGTCGAGCATTGGCATCAAGGTCTTCGAAAGAATATAAAACCATGCCTTTGCTTCAAATACCAAATTTCTTGGCTTGGTCTCAGCCGGGTAGTTATCTCCTACGACATCTGGATTCATGAGCGTAGAAAATTCAGCAAGAGTTGGAGCTGGTAATTCATGAAGCTTGTGTGGTAATCCTTCGAACCGAGGTAAATTGATGATGGCCAGAAATTGGTTGGCAGTCATATGGAATACTTGGCCTTGGATCATATAATCAAATTTCCACGTCTTCGAGTTCTCGGGATCACCAGTGACATAGAGTGTTGCATAAAATTGCTTGATAAGCTCGGGATTGTACCCACAATCGATAGCAAACATCTTGTAAGCATGAAGGCCATCAATTGTTTCGGCAACATTCTCGAAACATGAAGTGGAGTACACCGAAGGCATATCAAGGTATTGATGTTGGAAAACTCTCACCTTGTTGTACAGCACACGGGTGTAGTATATGGCTTGCTCTTGGGTCCAAAACTGAAGAGAATATGCACTTCTGGGCTTCTCGTAGGGATTGGTCCCAAAAAAAAATGTCTTGTGTTCACGCCTTTTGAAGATGGTGCCTCCTCGAGGAACATCTGAGCGGAACAGGGGCAGCATTTCTCTCGGATGAGCAGAATGGAGTAGTTCATCAACAGGAAAAACCTTGGCAGCATTATCCGGCATCTGGAAAACTGGCTCAGCAGGACGAGGAATTGAAGAAGGAACATTTATAATATCCTGAGCTGGAATGGCTGCAGGGGCATTCTCCTCGGCCTGTGCTTCGACGGCAACTCCTTCGTCGGCATTAGCAATTTGAGCGGCTTCTTCAGTCTCCATGGCCTCCAAATCTTCGTCCAGTTGTGCGAAAGCATCAACCATTTCTTTGTTCGAGTAATTTGATGAGGAGGAGGAAGAACTGTCACTAGAACTGTCATCTCCAGAACTATTTCCTTCGACAGCATCTTGACGAGAAGAAACTGTTGTGATATCAACATCAGCGTCTTCTCCTTCATGCAGAGTCTGGGCAGAGGAGTAATCTTTCTGAGCAGAGGAGATGGGGGCTTGAGTTTCTTGCTCGACCTGAGCAGGTTGCTTGGTCTCTGCTTGTGCTTGGGTCTCGATGGCTAGGGTGGTCGATGGAATGATGTGAGGTGGTGATGGTGGGTTTGGTGGTGGCGACGAGGCTTTTGGTGGTGATGGTTGATGAGGTGGAGGTGTGGCTTGGCGAGGGGGTGGAGTTGTTTGGCGAGGGGGTGGAGTTTTCTCACGAATAGGACTGGGTTGCTTGGTGGGGGTTTGAGCAGTTTCCTGTCGTGCTGTGGCAGCAACGACCTCGGTTGGCTTGGACTTCTTGGCATTCTTCTCGAGATCTGGCGTCCCACGCACAGAGGTTGGGGAAGCAGACTTTCTCTTTCGAGATTGTCTTTTGTACAGGGCATCATTGTGCTCTTTGCATATGGCCGACACAATTTGTCGAACCTTTTCATTCACAACGGTCAGGTTTTCCTTCTGTGCCCTTCTCGATGCTTCAAGGGTGGCAATCTTGGATTTGAAAAACTTACGGGACTCAAGGTCCTCGGTTTCTTCTTGAAGTTGCCTGGAGTAAAATCTCACTTGCTCATTGTCCTTGCGATCCTGGGTGAGATATCCTTCCCAGCGAATCATGTATCGAGCAACATGTTCTTGGATCTCAGCAGGGATATCATCCTCGGAAGTGACTTTGCTCGGTGTGGTAGCCATCTTCCAGAGGATATGTGAAATATTAGCAGCATCCCAAGGAGCATGGGCACCAGAATCTCCTTTGTTGGAGCTCTCTTCATCGGCACGAGGGCCGGAAACAACAGGTGCAGCAGGGGCAGGTGCAGGAGCTGGTGCGGCTCGACGAACTGCAACAGCCTGATCCTTCTGCCTAGCCTCTTTGGCTTTCTTCTCGGCCTCCTAGGTGACCTTGGTAGCAGCAATCGGTTTTGTTACGGCACTAGGGGCCGCAGCTTTATCCTTCAAGTCACTTGGGGCCTCAGCGATTTTCTTCGCAGCACTGGAAGCTGCATCCTTTTCCTTCGCGACTGTGGGAGTCACTACTTGCTCGGTGGCGCTAGGGGCCACAACCTTTTCCTTCGGAGCTCTAGGAATTGTGCCTTCAGCAATCTGTCGTCGATACTTTTCACTGACCAGATGTAAAATGCCTAACTGTTGAGCAACCTGGGCCTTTTTATGCTCGGGCTGACTGTGGAAGTTTAAGAGCTTGGAATTTGTCAAGTCTTTATCTTCTTCTTCTTTTTGCTTGGCTAGCCTTTCTTTTTGTTGGATAAGTGTTTCATCGTCCTCGGCCACATGAGCTTGCTTTCCCTTCAATTTGGCCGAAGGTTTTGCCCTGCGAGCTTGAACTGGTGGAGCAGATGAAATGGGCGGATTAGTGACCAAATCGGTCATGTCAATTGTTGCTCGAGGAGCCTGAGCAGCTGGCTCCTGGATCCTGATACCTTTACTGCTCGGCTTCTTCTTCTGAGGAATGTCCTCGACATCAGCCTCAGTGCCAGGGTCTTGATCATCAGAATTTGCTTCTTCTTCGGAGCTCGCATCTGGTGGCGAGACAATTACCACCTTTTTCTTTCGCTTGGCTGATTTCTTGCCAGCCTTCGGTTTGGCACTTGGGCCAACTTCCTCGGCACCCTCAGCAGCAGCAGCCTCCTTTCTTGCTTTAGCCTCTTTGCATTTTTGAGCTCGTGCTTCCCGAGCATCAACCAGCTCTTGAAAGTCGGCAGGTGTTTTCAAAGAGGATGGATGAGCATCAGCTGGAGGAGGTGGTCGATTATCTTTCGTCCACTTGGGCCTTAAAGATTTGACATTCGACCAAGGATTTTTCAAGGCAAACAACCTCTCCCAGCGAGGCATAACAGACTTGTATTCATACCAACGAAGCGCTTGAAGCCTTCAAATTTCTTGCAGACGGTTTTATCTCGTGCGTTTGATGACCCAGAACCGTAAGGGATCTATTGCAGCGTTTTCGATAAGTAAGAGTGTCGAACCCAACGAGGAGCAGAAGGTAATAGCAAGCGACTTTGGCAAGAAGATAACTGCAAGCACTGAAAGATGACTTTTTAGGGGTTTTCTTGGTATAAGCAACAGGAAAGTAAAAACGAGCAAAGTAAAGGCACTGGAGAGTAACGAGTGGCCCAATCCTTTCTGAGCAAAGGAGAGGCCTAGCAACTGAACTTATAAAGGATAAAGTGTTCTTGAGGACACACGGGAGAGGTAGTCATGTGCTTTCGCCATATTCCGTATCGGTACTATGTGCTGTGTTGATAAGTGTTGAGTGGTGGATCTATGCTAGTACACCCTCTACTCTAAGATAAGTGCACTCTTATGATTAAACACCTTGCAAGCATCCGCAAATACAAGATCGTAATTAAGGCAAAAGCCTAACCATAGCAATACGATCGGTGATCCATTGTTCCCTTGTGAAAAAGCGTGCAAACTGGGGTTTAGGTTTCTGTCACTCCGGCAACCCACCGTAAGAATTCTTTGTACACAATGTATTCCCCTAGGTCCTTGATAAGGCGAAGTGTTGAGTGTTCGACTCACACAACACCACTAGGAAAATAACAACACAACTTAAATATCAAACAACACATATTACTTCAACATCATATGACTACTAACAACTAGACTTCTCCCATGTCCTCAAGAACTAAAGTAACTACTCACAAGACATAAAAGATATCATGATCAGTGGGGATAAATAGATGATAAACAATCTGGACACAATAATATTTCTCCAACAAAACTGAATAGCATTCACCACTAAGTAGTAATCAACACCGATAGAGTAGAGAGGATAGATAGTACGGATTACAACACAAGTTGCAATTGTGATATGAGATTGGATGGAGGTGGAGATGGTGTTGATGATGGGGATGATGTTGATGATGATCTCGATGATGCCCGTGACGATGGTGATGACGATGGCGATGATCTCCCCTTCCGGGAGGTGATCTCCCCGGCGGAATCTGCCCGCCAGAGATGGCTTTTCTTATCTGTAGGTTTCCGCCACGGAGCGGCGGCGGAACTCCGTAAAAAATTCCCCTTTTTAGGTTTTTTGGAAGATGTGCGATATATAGGCCAGAGGGGGGAACCGGGAGTGGTCCCAGGGGCCTAGGCGCCCTCCCGGCGCGGCCAGGGTGGGGGCCGCACCAGGTGGCCGCCTGGGCACCCTATGGCCCCCCTCTGGTCGCTCTTTTGCGTGTCTTCGTGATCCTTCTGGAAAATAGCCTCCGTCGATTTTCAGGTAATTTGGAGGTATTCTTCTTCAGCAACTCAGCGTCCACTTTTTACCGCTGAATCCTGCGTCTGCTATTTCGGCACCGGAAAGTTGCAAACTGTGTAAAATAGGCCAAAACAACATAAGAATAGCATCATATCATGAAATATATCAATGAATAAGAAAGAATTACTATATAAAATAGTGATGCATTTTGGACGTATTAACTCCCCCAAGCTTAGACCTCGCTTGTCCCCAAGCGACTACTGAGCTCGGTAAACCTATCCACAAGTTTAGAGAGTGAAGTGTCGATAAATAGAATACGGACAAGAAGCATCAAGGTTTCTTCATCACACTCAAGAATCTTCATCATCAACCTCAACTCATAAGGCCCTTATGAGAAAGTAATAACAATTATAATCAAAAGTAGGGCTGAGGAAACTCATCAAATTATGGCAAACATATCCTTGGTCAAAGGACAACTGATAACTTTTATTGTTGTTCTTTCTTTCTAATAAAACACTTTGAAGCTTTTGAAAGAACATGTTATTAGTCATGAAGTGTAAATGCTAACACAAAGGAAGATGCTTGCTTGGCAAAAGCTTTCGCAAACAACTTACTTATCAAAAGATAATGTCAACAAGGATGTGGCAAGGCAAAACTTAATGCAGCTCTATATGGATGAATCCTCATCAACATCAAATGTGTGTTCTCTTAGAGAAAGGAAGGAAGTGGGTCAACTGACTCAACATGAAGGTGGATGAAAGGCCTTGTTAAGGGCAAGCAGGGAAAACTAATGTGCTATCCTTAAATCAAACAGAATAAAAAATAGATTTTGGGGCGGTGCATAGTTTGTCAACGAATGCTAATAGATAGCTCAATTACTTCTCAAGATGGACAAGTTTCGAGGAACGGCTCCCAAGTGGGGACGATCACATCCCCTTAATCTCCTTTGTTTATCACTGCCAAAGTTTCTGATTTCTCATAGACCAAGCGTGAAGGAGGGTTTGTTTGTTATATTATCTTTCGAGCTGGGCGCATCCATGCCAGTTCCTCCTCGTATTATGGGTTTGCAGATTAGACATGCAATCCCAGGGTAAAACTTGTCCAAATTAAGAAGATCATGAATTACCTACTACTTCCTCATGAGCTAAACAAGAGGCACAAAACAGAAGATTTTGAACATTTAAGGATAACGCATAAATTCTATACTTATAGGAGTGGTAAGGGAATACCACGAATAGGAAGGTATGGTGGACTCATATGGAAGGTGTTGGTTTCAGGGTATGGACGCACAAGCAGAAATCTACTTGGCAAAGAGTTTGGCTAGCAAAGGCTTTGAGAGAACAGACAATTGATGCTAATTTAGATGCAAAACATATAAGGCATAAACATTAAGGTAAGCATAACACATCAAGTTGTCTTCCTTGTCAACATAACACTTCAAGCATAATAACATAAAGGTTTTGGCTATGTCGCTACTTTTGAAAACATGCATGTTGTCATGACCAAAGCTATGTTTGCCAAAATTAAATAAAGTTTTCAAAGCCATACCTGATATAAGGTCAATACTCCCCATAAGAATCGTCATATGAGGCCGATTGCGCGAAGAGAATACCGAGTGCAGCGAAGGAACTAATAGGCTTCTCATTAATATTCCATTATAGACGACTCCACACTCACGGATACAATCTCTCCACAGACGGAGTGATAGACCTCAATGCAAAGACCTATTTCATATAATAACTTCCCTAGACATGATATGACTCTACTTGACTTGAAAAGACTAAGATAAAGATAAAGATACCGGGCACTCCCCCAAGCTTGGAACAAGCCAAGGGGATGCCATTACCCGAGGAGATTTACTCCTCATTCTTGTTCTTCTCAGTCAGGTACTCCTTGGCGAAGCGCTTCCATGGTATCTCCTCTCCAGTCTCGAAGGACATTCCCATCTCCAGGATCCTGCACTCAGCACCTAAACCCATGCGCAGAAACTTTAGTTCATACTCACAGTTCTGGTTGTGCAGATCATAGATTTGTTCTTGGAGCCCGTAAACTTTTTCTTCTAGTACGGACAAACTTGACCACATCTCCTTCATCTCTTTCTTATGGGAAGCCTCGATCTCGTTCCTGATGTCGAAGTTGGCTTCAACACCATGCTCCACCATCTTCTTGAACTTGAAGATCTCATGTTCCATCTCCTTCAGCCGCTCCTCGGTGCTCCCCTCCATGACTGGTCCCTTCAGATCTTCCTTGTGGAGAACACCGTCCTCCACACGAAGGACCTGGGCTTATTCACCTTAGCGAGGTAAGGGTTGATGACGTTGACGACGAACTTGTCCTTGGGGGAACTTGGGGAAGCCATGGCACCTAGGTCTAGCTAAAAGATTTCCTGGCAGAAACAGATTGAAGAGAAAACACACGAAATCGCGAGATACGTTGCCAGAACGATCCGGGCAAATATATAGCAAAAATTTCTGCAACAGAAGTAAGGTAACGAGCCAAAGTGGGGTCGGAGACGGACTCCTGGGTGCCCAGGCGGCCTCCCGGCGCGGCCAGGAGGTAGGCCGCGCCAGGGGGGCGCCTGGGCCCCCTGGAGCTCCTCTCCGGCTCCACTTAGGCCTCGAATTTTCCTAATTTTGCAAAAACTCATAATATGGAACTTTTATGGCGGTTCGCGATGTTTCCTTACCGTAATACATACCTTTTGTTATTCTGCTTCTGTCGGTGTCTGAAACAGGGCTGCAACATGTTCTTCATGAGTTGTTGTGCGTATTATATTTACATCAACATTGACGGGATCTCCCGCCATGTAATGCTTGAGTCTTTGCCCATTCACAACTTGAGGTTTGGTGCCTTCAAAATTGTTAATCTTGATTGCACCAGACCGGTAGACTTCTTCGATATGAAATGGCCCTTCCCACCTGGAAAGTAGTTTACCTGGAGAAAACCTGAAACGGGATCTAAACAATAAAACTTTATCACCAACATTAAATTCACGTTTCAGAATCCTCCTATCATGCCACTTCTTTACCTTTTCCTTGAACATTTTAGCGCTCTCGTAAGCTTCACTTCTCCACTCATCTAGAGAAGTCAAGTTCATGAGACTCTTTTCACCAGCTAACTTTGGGTCAGCATTAAGCTCTCTAACAGCCCAGAAAGCTTTGTGCTCTAATTCTAATGGCAAATGGCAAGCCTTGCCATAGACCATTTTATAGGGAGACATGCCCATGGGGTTTTTGTAAGCAGTTCTATACGCCCACAAAGCATCTCCTAACTTACTTGACCAGTCCTTCCTATTTCTGTTAACTGTCTTTTGCAAGATCAGCTTGATCTCTCTATTGGTGAGCTCAACTTGCCCACTAGTTTGAGAATGGTACGGTGAAGCAATTCTATGATTGACATCGTACTTGGCTAAAGCTTTTCTAAAAGCTCCATGCGTGAAGTGTGATCCTCCATCAGTCATGAGATACCTAGGTACACCAAACCTAGGGAAAATTACATCTTTGAGCATTTTCAAAGATGTTTTGTGATCAGCACTCTCAGTGGGGATTGCTTCAACCCACTTGGTTACATAATCAATAGCAACTAATATGTGAGTGTACTTGTGCGAAGAAGGAAAAGGACCCATAAAATCAAAACCTCAGCAATCAAAAGGCTCAATCACTAGTGAGTAATTCATAGGCATCTCATTCCTTCTACTAATATTACCAACTCTCTGACATTTATCACAGGCTAAAACATAATTTCTAGCATCTTTAAAGAGAGTAGGCCAATAAAAACCTGATTGGAGAACCTTATGTGCGGTTCTCTCACCGGCGTGATGTCCTCCATAGGGACTATCGTGACATTGCTTGAGAATGTCCTTCTGCTGGTGTTCCGGTATGCATCTTCTCACGATCCCGTCTGGACCTTCTTTGAAAAGATGTGGGTCATCCCAAAAGTAATGCCTCAAATCATGGAAGAACTTCTTCCTTTGCTGAAATGTTAAACCTGGAGGAAAATACTTTGCAACGATAAAAATAGCATAATCTGCAAACCAAGGATCGGAAAGAGATTGTACTTTAACAACAGCAAGTTGTTCGTCTGGAAAACTGTCGTTGACTGGGATGGGGTCATGTGGTATATCTTCCATCCTTGAAAGATTGTCCGCTACAGGGTTGTCTGCTCCTTTTCTATCAACAATCTGCAAATCAAATTCTTGAAGGAGGAGTACCCATCTGATGAGTCTTGGATTGGCATCCTTCTTTGTCATAAGATACTTAATGGCAGCATGGTCAGTATGAATAATAACTTTAGAATCAACAATATACTGCCTAAACTTACCACAAGCAAACACTACTGCTAAGAATTCCTTCTCAGTAGTAGCATAGTTCTTTTGACCACTATCAAGAATTTTACTAGCATAATATATAACATTCAACTTTTTTATCAACCCTTTGTCCTAAAACAGCTCCAACAGCAAAATCACTAGCATCACACATAATTTCAAAGGGCAAACTCCAGTCAGGCGGTTGTACTATAGGAGCGGTTATTAAAGCTTTCTGAAGAACTTCGAAAGCCTCCTTACAATCTTCATCAAATACAAAAGGAACATCCTTCTGGAGAAGATTAGTGAGGGGTCTCGAGGTCTTAGAAAATTCTTTAATAAATCTTCTATAGAAACCAGCATGACCGAGAAAACTACAAATACCTTTAATGTCCCTTGGATGGGGCATCCTTTCGATAGCTTCAATCTTCGCCTTGTCCACTTCAATTCCCCTCTCGGAAATCTTGTGGCCAAGCACGATCCCTTCGTTAACCATGAAGTGGCACTTTTCCCAGTTTAGAACTAAGTTTGTATCCTCGCATCTCTGCAAAACTTTATTAAGATTGTGGAGACAGTCGTCAAAGGAAGTTCCATAGACGGAGAAATCGTCCATGAAGACTTCCACAATCTCCTCACAGAAACCATGAAATATTGCAGACATACATCTTTGAAAAGTAGCAGGGGCATTGCATAAACCAAAAGGCATACGCCTATAAGCATAAGTACCATAAGGACAAGTGAAAGTGGTCTTCTCTTGATCGGCAGTGTTAACATGAATTTGAGAGAAGCCAGAGTACTCATTACGATAGCAAAAGTGGGTGTTTTTCGACAGCCTCTCAAGCATCTGATAGATAAAGGGCAGCGGGTGGTGGTCCTTCCTAGTTGCCTTGTTCAACTTCCTGTAATCAATACACATTCTATATCCAATAATAATTCTCTGAGGTATTAGTTCATTCTTATCATTAGGGACTACAGTTGTCCCTCCTTTCTTAGGAACACAATGAACTGGACTTACCCACTTACTATCAGCTATAGGGTAGATAATACATGCGGCTAGAAGCTTGAGGATTTCGGTCCTCACAACATCCATCATCTTTGGGTTCAACCGTCGTTGATGGTCAACAACAGGTTTAGCATCGGGCTCGAGGTTGATGGTATGTTGGCAGATAGATGGACTAATTCCCTTAAGGTCATCAAGGGTATAGCCAATTGCACCACGGTGTTTACGAATTATCTCCAATAATCGCTCTTCTTCATATCCTGAAAGGTTAGAGTTGATAATAACAGGATATACTTTCTTTTCATCTAAATGAGCATACTTGAGCGTATCGGGAAGAGGTTTGAGATCAAACACCGGGTCTTCTTTTGGTTTGTATAGAATTCCTAAAGGTTCAAATGGAAGGTTGTGCTTCAGGATAGCAGGTTGTCTCAAGAAGATTTCATCAATTTCATTTATTTCCTGCATATGAGTATCATTCTCGTGGTCCTCCATGTATTGCTGCAAAGGATCATTAGGGGGGATAGCAATAGAAGCAATACTTTCAATAATTTTATCATCATTAGGTAATTCAGTACCACGAGGCTGCTTAGAGATCTTAGAAAAGTTAAATTCATATGGCTCACCATTGAATTCAACAGAAACTTTACCTTTCTTGCAATCTATAATAGCTCCACAAGTTCTGAGAAAAGGTCTACCAAAAATAATAGGACAAAAACTATCCTGTACTGAACCAAGTACGAGAAAGTCGGTAGGATACTTTTCCTTTCCGCATAGGACTTCAACATCTCTCACAATCCCAATAGGAGAGATAGTAGCTTTGTTTGCAAGATGAATAGTAACATCAATCTCTTCGAGTTCACAGGGTGAAATATCACCCATGATCTCTTGATAAAGCGAATAAGGAATCGCGCTAGCACTTGATCCTAGATCGCATAGCCCGTAATAATTGTGATCTCCTATTTTAATAGATACAACTGGTGTACCTGAAATTGGGCTTTTATTCTTGGCTGTGACAATGTTAGTTGAAACAGCACAAAAATTTATAATAGAATCTGAAACATCATTAGTAACTAAATCTTTAACCATAGCAACTTGAGGATCGACTCTGATCTGGTCCTCAGGTTCGCCTGTTCTCCTCTCACTTTTATTTATTATGCCTGTCACAAAAGAGTGCTCCCTTATTCTTGAAGGAAAAGGGGGCTGTTCATATATAACTGCAGGCAAAATAGGATCAGCAACGTGAATATCAATAGGCACTTCTTTGAAAGGCTTATGGTACTGATCCTTCTTCATCTTAGAAGAATCAACATGAGAGGCAAAGTTCTTACAAAAATCAATCATTAGATGGGAATCCAGACAAACCTTAGAGCAAAAGGTATTAAAATAATCAGTTTTCACATAGCTCTCAATATAATCATGCTCATAATTTATAGCCGGTTCAATACCTTTATCGATTTCCCAGTCTTCAGTATTCTTCTGGATCCTCTCGATGAGATCCCATCTTTCTTCAACGCTCTTTGTCTGAAACACCCCGCTAGAGGAGGCATCCAGCATTTCCTTATCCTGACGAGAAAGCCTGGCATAAAAATTTGTAAGTATAATATCTTTGGGGAGCTTATGGATAGGACATTTGAACATTAGGGATTTAAGTCTCCCCCAAGCTTGAGCGATGCTCTCTCCGTCGCGAGACCTAAAGTTATAGATGTAATTCCTGTCTCGATAAACTTCGTGAAGAGGGTAAAACTTTGTATAAAAGAGAGACATAAGCTCTTCCCAATTAAGAGAATGTGAGTTATCGAGGAGCTTATACCAATCTGAAGCTTTGTCCGTAAGCGATATGGAGAATAATTTCTTCATAACGAACTCCAGTGACACACCTGCAAGCTTGAATAATGAAAATAATCGTGATAAATATAGCAACTGTTCACCTGGATGTCTGTCTCTTGCATAGCGATTAGCTAAGACATAATCGATAATACCAGATGGTATCTTATAAGGCACAATTTCAGCAGGGGCAGGGGTGACTACCTTAGTTGTGGGGCGGCTCCCCAAGAACAACGATCCAAGAGTAGGGGTGTCCATAAGGACAAAAACAGCAACAGCAAAACTAAAAACAGAAATATAAAAACTTCCTTACCAGCTTCACTTACTAATAGCGCTACGCTCCCCGGCAACGGCGCCAGAAAACGGTACTTGATGACCCACAACCGTAAGGGATCTATTGCAGCGTTTTCGATAAGTAAGAGTGTCGAACCCAACGAGGAGCAGAAGGTAATAGCAAGCGACTTTGGCAAGGAGATAACTGCAAGCACTGAAAGATGACTTTTTAGGGATTTTCTTGGTATAAGCAACAGGAAAGTAAAAACGAGCCAAGTAAAGGCACTGGAGAGTAATGAGTGGCCCAATCCTTTCTGAGCAAAGGAGAGGCCTAGCAACTGAACTTATAAAGGCTAAAGTGTTCTTGAGGACACACGGGAGAGGTAGTCATGTGCTTTCGCCATATTCCGTATCGGTACTATGTGCTGTGTTGATAAGTGTTGAGTGGGTGGATCTATGCTAGTACACCCTCTAGACTAAGATAAGTGCACTCTTATGATTAAACACCTTGCAAGCATCCGCAAATACAAGATAGTAATTAAGGCAAAAGCCTAACCATAGCAATACGATCGGTGATCCATTGTTCCCTTGTGCAAAAGCGTGCAAACTAGGGTTTAGGTTTCTGTCACTCCGGCAACCCACCGTAAGAATTCTTTGTACACAATGTATTCCCCTAGGTCCTTGATAAGGCGAAGTGTTGAGTGTTCGACTCACACAACACCACTAGGAAAATAACAACACAACTTAAATATCAAACAACACATATTACTTCAACATCATATGACTACTAACAACTAGACTTCTCCCATGTCCTCAAGAACTAAAGTAACTACTCACAAGACATAAAAGAGATCATGATCTGTGGGGATAAATAGATGATAAACAATCTGGACACAATAATATTTCTCCAACAAAACTGAATAGCATTCACCACAAAGTAGTAATCAACACCGATAGAGTAGAGAGGATAGATAGTACGGATTACAACACAAGTTGCAATTGTGATATGAGATTGGATGGAGGTGGAGATGGTGCTGATGATGGGGATGATGTTGATGATGATCTCGATGATGCCCGTGACGATGGTGATGACAATGGCGATGATCTCCCCTTCCGGGAGGTGATCTCCCCGGCGGAATCTGCCCGCCAGAGATGGCTTTTCTTCTCTGTAGGTTTCCGCCACGGAGCGGCGGCGGAACTCTGTAAAAAAACCCTTTTTTAGGGTTTCTGGAAGATGTGCGATATATAGGCCAGAGGGGGGAACCGGGAGTGGTCCCAAGGGCCTAGGCGCCCTCCCGGCGCGGCCAGGGTGGGGGCCGCGCCAGGTGGCCGCCTGGGCACCCTCTGGCCCCCTTTGGTCGCTCTTTTGCGTGTCTTCGTGATCCTTCTGGAAAATAGCCTCCGTCGATTTTCAGGTAGTTTGGAGGTATTGTTCTTCAGCAACTCAGCGTCCACTTTTTACCGCTGAATCCTGCGTCTGCTGCTTCGGCACCGGAAAGTTGAAAACTGTGTAAAATAGGCCAAAACAACATAAGAATAGCATCATATCATGAAATATATCAATGAATAAGAAAGAATTACTATATAAAATAGTGATGCATTTTGGACGTATCAGCGTTCATCTTCAGAACCTTCAGGCGTTCTCAATTTCTTTTCTATGATCAAATCATCTTATAATCCTTCAGAGTTGTTGGTGATTCTTGTTCGGCCTCCCACACGCTTGGGTGCTCTGACATTTCCTTCGTTCCCAGACATTTTCCTGCGAAAAAGATAGGTACGAGGGAATATAGGAAAGTTGTGAACAAGTACCAGCAGTTTTCGAAGGAAAAACATTTTGAATGCAGCAAACATATCGAGAGATTTGTCTTGACGCAAGTTTTCATGAAAGTGCTAGGCTAGATTTCCATCGGGTGAAAATCTAACGAAGAACTTGTATGAATTAATCGCACAAGTATAAATTTATCGATATGTTTCTGTAGGAATTTCCTAAGTGAGAAAATCCGAGGGATTTCTTACCTAGTTCAGATGGGGAATCGACTGAAAATGCTAGAAACAGATTTCCCAAGATTCAACGATCCAAACGGATCAAACAGACCTAAGAAAAGGAGAGAAAAACATGAACAAATCTAGGGCTCGATGAATAGAAGAGATTGGAATCGAGTCTTAGAGCCGTGCATACCCTAACTCGGTGAAGTACGGCAACTACGGCTGCGCGGATGAAGATCCTCGTCGACGGGAAGGTCTCCGGCAACTTCCTTCCGACAGCAAAGCGGCGAGGGAGTCGACGGCGACGAACAGCAAGGCGGCACTCGAGAGAGAACTTCGGGAGCGGGGAGAAGAAGTCGAGGGAATTGCGAGTGCTGAACCGGTGGGGTGGATCAGTATTTATAGGGGAGGGGTCTGACATAACTGTCAGATCTGATCCAACGGCGCAGATTCCGCGTCTCTCCGCATTCAACGGACGGATTTTGTGGCGGTGATCGCGGGAAAATCCCAATGAACCGAAAGAAAGTTGCTCCACGTCCGAGACCAAACTCATCGAACATCGAGTATAAAAGTAGATAAACGTTCGATAGATTTACCTTCGGAATCAATGACATTCGAAGGGAATCTTGATCGAGTACAAATATACATGTTCACGAGAAAAAAAACACAGATGGGGTAGGGATAGAATAGAGGGAAAAACAGGGTCCGATGCTTAATCAATCCGAGGGAAAACAACGATAAAACTCGGAGTGATAAGTGTATAGGACAACACCAAACGGACAAAAAGAAACGAAAAAGAAACACGATAGAAAAAATAACGTAAGTAAACAACATAGTAAGAAAAACGTATAATACATAGTACCGATAGTTATGGTCTTACTGCACATTGCGTGAGTCCAAGATGTTCAACTCACACCTTAGTGCACAGAACCTCTTCTCATCCAGGGGCTTCGTAAAGATATCAGCCAATTGATCTTCGGTGCGTACATGGCTGATAACAATATCTTCTCGCTGAACGTGATCTCGAAGAAAATGATGACGAATGTCAATATGCTTTGTTCGAGAGTGTTGCACAGGATTATGGGCAATTTTGATAGCACTCTCGTTATCACATAGCAATGGAATTTTCTTCACAAGAATACCATCATCTTTCAGCGTTTGCTTGAGCCACAGAATCTGAGTGCAGCATGAACCGGCAGCAATATACTCGGCTTCAGCCATAGAAATAGATACGCAATTCTGTTTCTTCGAAGCCCAACAGACAAGAGATCTACCGAGAAAATGACATGTGCCTGAGGTAGATTTCCTGTCGACTCGATCACCAGCCCAGTCAGAATCAGAATATCCAACGAGATCAAACTGGGCACCCTTGGGATACCAAAGTCTCAAAGTTGGTGTGTGAGCCAGATATCGAAGAATTCGCTTGACAGCAATATGATGTGATTCTTTCGGGTTTTCCTGAAAACGAGCACACATACAAACTGATAGCATAATGTCAGGTCTAGATGCACAAAGATAAAGAAGCGAACCGATAATCGAGCGATATTTCTTCTGATCGAAAGGTTTGCCCTTCTCATCTGCATCTAGATGAACATTAGTAGGCATTGGAGTCTTGATAGTTTTACAACTGACAAGATCAAACTTCTTCAGGCAATCTCTGAGGTATTTCTCTTGAGAAATGAAAGTCCCATTCTTCTGTTGACGAATTTGAAGCCCGAGAAAGAACTTCAATTCACCTATCATAGACATTTCATATTTCTTCGACATCATACGTTCAAATTCTTCGCTGATATCATGGTTAGTACAGCCAAAAATAATATCATCGACGTAAATTTGACACACAAAAAGATCATTTTTGTATGCACGAGTAAAAAGAGTCGGACCAGTTGTTCCTGGTTTGAAGCCCTTCTTCAGAAGAAAATCCTTAAGTGCTTCATACCAAGCACGAGGTGCTTGCTTTAACCCATATAGGGCCTTGTGCAACCTGTACACCTTATAAGGATTCTTCGGGTCTTCAAAACCTGGTGGCTGCAAGACATACACTTCTTCTTCGATTTCACCGTTAAGAAATGCACTTTTGACATCCATTTGATATAGCAATATTCCATTGTAATTGGAAAAAGCAAGCATGACACGAATGGATTCAAGTCGAGCAACTGGAGCATAAGTCTCACCAAAATCAATACCTTCGATTTGGGTGTAGCCTTGTGCAACCAGTCGTGCTTTGTTCCTTACCACAATGCCATCTTCATCTTGCTTGTTGCGAAAAATCCACTTCGTACCAATGATATTATGCTTCTTGGGATCAGGTCTATCAACAAGGGACCAGACTTTATTTCTCTCAAACTGATTAGGTTCTTCGAGCATTGCAGTCATCCAGTCTGAGTCCTTCATGGCTTCATCAAATTTCTATGGTTCTAGCATGGATACAAACGAAAAAATTCCACAGAAGTTAGCTAATCGAGTACGAGAACGAGTGGTGGGACGACCTGGTAAACGAATTTCTTCGAGAATTGAGTCGACGTCCACTCTTCTTCGAACACGAGGTAAAACTCCTTCATCATCTTGTGGATCCGGTTGTTCTTCGGGATCAACTTGACCTTCAGGATCAGCTTGTCCTTCGGGATCATTTCCTTCGGGTTGGACATTTTCCTCGTTTACTCGTTCTCCTTCGACCTGTACATCATTTGCTTCGGGATGTTGATCTCCAGCGCCCCGGGCTATGTGTGGGAACATTGGACCATCATCATCCTTGTTGGCTTGACGTGCATTTCCTTCGACAGGTCGAATATCTCCAATAGCCATGTACCTGATAACTTCATCCAAAGGTGGTTCATCCAGGTTTAGAGGTAATTGCTCCTTTTGAGAGCCGTTAGTTTCATCAAATCGAACATTTACAGTTTCTACAACTTTGCCAATATGTGAGTTGTAAACTCTGTAAGTGTGAGAATTGGAACCATAACCTAGGAGAAAACCTTCGTGAGCCTTTGGGGAAAACTTGGAGCTGTGATTCATATCTCTAATATAACATGGAGCACCAAAAACCCTGAGATATGAAACATTCGGCTTTTTACCAGTGATGAGTTCATGTGAAGTTTTCTTCAGAAATTTGTGTAGATAAACCTTGTTGATGATATGACATGCAATATTAATTGCTTCGGCCCAGAACCTGATAGGAGTCTTGTATTCAGCAAGCATTGTTCTGGCCATTTCAATAAGTGTTCGATTCTTTCTCTCGACCACACCATTTTGTTGCGGTGTATAAGCAACCGAGAATTCATGAGTAAAGCCATATTCATCAAGAAATTCTTCGATATGAGTGTTTTTGAATTCTGTACCATTATCACTTCTGATATGCTTGAGACATAATTCATATTCAGTCTGAGCTCTCTTTGCAAAGGTTTTGAAAATTTCAACAACCTTGCTTTTGTCATCTAGAAAGAAAACCCAAGTATATCGAGAGAAATCATCAACAATAACTAGACCATACTTGTTACCTCCAAGACTAGCATAATTTTGAGGACCGAATAAATCCATATGAAGTAATTCAAGAGGACGAGTAGTAGTCATTATAGTTTTTGCTGAGTGATGTTTCTTGGCAATCTTTCCTGCTTCACATGCACTGCATAGACGATCTTTATCGAATTTCACATTATCAATTCCAACGATGTTCTTCTTCGAGATAAGAGTTTGAAGATTTTTCATTCCTGCATGACCAAGTCTTCGGTGCCATAACCAACCAGAAGTGGCTTTGGCCATTAAACATGTGGACACTGCAGGTCCCGAAGAAAAATCAACGATATAAAGATCACCTTTGCGATGTCCTTTGAACACGAAGGAATAATCATCCTGTGAAAAGACAACACAACGAGAAGCAGAAAACAGTACAAGCATACCCATATCACATAGTTTTGAGATAGACATAAGATTATATCCTAGTGATTGAACAAGCATAACCTTATCGATATGCTTATCTTTCGATATAGCAACCTTACCCAAACCAAGTACTTTTCCTTTGTTGTTGTCACCGAAGGTAATGTATCTTTGTGAATATTCAGTGAGTTTGTCTTCGGTGAACGAATCTTTGTCTCCGGTCATATGATTTTTACATCCACTATCCATGACCCATTCGGACCATCAAGAACACCATAAATATAATTCCTCGACGAGGGGTTAGAGTACTGGTATGTAATAGCAGTTTTGGTATTATTGTCACGATGACGATAAACATTTCTATCAACTCGATAGTATTCCTTCTGGGGAACATTCGAAGCAGGCACCAAGGGTTCATTTCTATCCTCGAGAGAATAGTAGTGATTCAGTGGTACCGAGGATTTTCCCTGCATAGAATGGTTAGGGGGAAGTTTTTCTATGAGAGATTTGCGAACCCAAATCTGTCACTTATAGAAACCATTCTTCGGAGGAGTACCAACGAATTCAGCCGACACCTTTCCTTCCTGATCTTTGACAAGCTTGTAGTCAGAATCAAGTGATTCATCAACAATAGCTTTATCAATTTTGCAACTGAAACCTGAAAGGTTAGCAATGTCAATGGGCTTTTATTTCGCAAGAACCCAGACAGTTTTAGGATACTGCTCGGGTTCCCGGTAGGTTCCATCAGGGTTGATTTTCCGTTCGAAGCCAACTCCTTCGTTTCGTGGATTCCTGTGAAGGAGAGCCTTTCGTAGGATATCACATAGGTACTGGTGTCCCTGCACACTTTTGAACATGCCTATTTCAAATAAATTTTTCAACCTAAGGAGTTCCTCGGTAATGGTTTCCTCGTTCGAGGGGTTAGCATCATCAATAACAATAGGTTGCTTTCCTTTCGATCTCTCAGAAATAGACTCAATTTTACTTCGTTCCAAACAAGTTAAGCAAGGTGAAGCAGATTCATTTTTAGCTTCTGAGCCTTGTTGAGCCATGAGCGTGAGATTGACACTTTCCAACTCTTCATTAGCCTCTCTCAGTTTCTCGAGAGCCATTTTCCTTTGAAGGAATTCATAGGTTAGCTTCTCATAGTCCACCGAGAGAATATCATGTCGAGAGGAAAGTTCATCATACTTTTCTTTCAGAGCAGCATGCTCATTCGTCAAAGTTTGACCTTTCTCAATCTCATCGATCAACAAAGTCTCAGATTTTTGAATAGTTTCACTTAGAGAATCTAGTTCATCTTGTTGGATAGAAGCAATTTTGGCAAGTTTAGCATAGCTTATCCTAGAGTTACTTTCATAAGCAGATCCATCAGAAGTATCGTAGGAATTCTTAGATGAGGATACCTTAGCCTTGGCCATGAAGCAGTAAGCTGGAGATTCATCTTCACTGCTTTGGTTGATGAAGAATGAACTTGAAGTCTTGTTTGAAGCAAATGCTAGACCAGCAACACCATAAGATTCAGAACCAGAACCAGAACCAGATCTTGAGTTTGATTCAGCTTCGGAACCGGATGCTTCATCTTCAGAGTTCGTCTCTTTACCCAAATAGGCTTTGGCACAGTGAGAATTCTTGCGTCGAGAGGAATGTGATTGCGAGGAAGAACTCTCTCGATGCTTGTGGTACTTCTTCTTCTTGTCATCATCAGAACCATCTGTCTTGTCTTTTCTGGACTTTGAATCATATCTCTTCGATTCATAGTTTTTGCTCGATCTATGTGACTTGCTCGAAGAGTTTCTGTGAGAATGCTTTGATCTATGTTCAATTTCCCAGAGAGGACAATCAGCAATGAAGTGACATGGCTTCTTGCACTTTTAGCAACAATTATCTTTCGCTGAAGTGTTTCTGGATGATGATCGATGTTGTGATGAATTGCTCGAATGTCTTGAAGAGTAGTTTTTCTTCGATGAAGAGGAGTTCCTTCTCTGAAAGCGGTTGAATCTTCTCATTATCAGTGCCAGATCTTTTCCAATGTTCTCGGGTTCATCTGAGGCACAACCAGATTCAGAACTAGCTTCAGGGGAGGAGTGACGTGAAGCTTTGGACTTATGTGCATGAGATTTCCTTCGAGTCCCATTAACATCTCGTTTTTCATCTTCTTCCATCTCGAAGGTATTGAGTCTCTCAAGAATACCAGCGGCAACTAGATCCTTGAAATCAATCCTTTCCTTAATCATCAGCACAATGTGATCGAAGGAATCATCAAGGGAACGGAGCAAAGTTCTGACAATAATCCTATTGGTAATGTCTTCGGCACCGAGGGAAATCAGTTCATTTGACAGCGCAGTGAGTCTGCTGTATATGGAGTTAACTTTTTCTCCCTCATGCCTCTTGAAACGATAGAACTTGCTTCGAAGGGTGTCGATACGAGCATCTTTCTGAGTAGAGACGCCTTCACCAATATTCTCGAGATAGTCCCAAACACCTTTGGCCGAAGAAATATTCTTGACCTCATGATATTTCTCTGGAATCAGATGATTTGTAATGAAGACCCTGACTTCAGCATCTAGCTCTATCTTCTTTGCCTCTTCAGGAGTGATAGCATTTTTGTGTTTGACAGTTACACCATTCTTGACAACTTCCCAAGCGACAGAGTTGATAGCCATGATATTCCTCTTCATTTTGTCCTTCCAATAGGGATAGTCCTTCCCATTGAAGATAGGAATCGGTTCCCCCGAGCGAAGAGCTGCAAACGACATTCTTGACAACACTCCAGGTTGTTAGACCAAAATACGCAGAGCGTAGGGAGTGCCTAGCTCTGATACCAATTGAAAGCTCAAGAATGATCAGAGGGGGAGGGGGTGAATGATCACTTCTAAAAATTCTAAGGAACTTAGAAGGAATTCATGCAAACTGCGAAGGACTAACACCATCTCAAAGGAAATACAATATCGAAGGTAATGCATGGCTCGAAGGGATTGGGAGCGAGGGAAAACATCGAAGACAAACAGGCAACGAGTAAATACTTAACGTAAATGCTAGAAGGAAAACGAGACTGACACGACGATGTTTGGTAAACTAGTTCACACTCTGCAAAGTGCTACGTCTGGTTGGAGGGACTGGTGATTGAACACGTGGAGCAAAACTCTCTCTGTCCTATTCTCCACTGCAACAAACTCCTCGAGCTTGTCCAGTTTTCACTCGCGGTAGATGATTCATGACATCTACGAGACCTTTACAAACTTCCTTCAGCAGCGACAATTTCTCTTCGACTGCTTGACAGGCGACGCCTAACCGTCTAGGAGACTTGCAGTTCTCCAAGATAAAAAGATCGTCTAATATCAACCTAAGTCTCTGTGAATTGCTCAACTCAGTTTAGACTTGGGTTTTGGTTTTCTCTCGATGGATCTCTCTTGGGATGCTCACAGACTTCTGTCTTAGAATATTCAGTGGAGCAGCCGACCCGAAATGGTGGGTAGGTGCGGGGTATTTATAGTTGGCGATCCCGATGGGTAAAATGACTGAAGTTACCCGATGCGACAGCTTGACGCGTGTCCACAACGGTCGGATTCCAATCACTGCGCAACTTTACTTGAGGAACAAGTAAGCTGACTTACCGAACGAGTTCTCTCTCGAAGGCACGAAGTGCGATGACTTTGCCTTCGAGCTATTCACTCGACTCAGTAAGATTTCTCTCGGTGGGCTTTCGTGTGTTTAGGTTGAGCAGAGCAAATTCACTTCGCCAAAGATCTCAACTAGCAAACCCCTCTTGATAGTACGATTTTTCCTACGACTCAAGAAAATAAAGAGAAACTAGTAAAAAGACTAAGTCTTCGACCAGCTTCAGCTTTCTCCTCGTTGCGCTTTACTCGAGAGAGTCTTTTTCTTCGACGACATTTTTAGGGGTCGTCTTCCTTCAAAGGTTTTGCTAGATGACTGCAGCTTCACTGCAGTGAGTTGTCCTTCGACCTTCTACATGCAAACTCCATTCTTTCGGAACCTAAGTATCTGTTTATACTCGAAAACAATATTAGTTCCACTTCTGCTTTGTCCAACAATGTCCAAAACCTACGGGGGCAAAACTTGCTCTTACACGACTGCTACCTTCAAGAGGCAGCGTCCACTTCCGAGCTGACGAGTCAGAGGTTCTGCGCCTCCAACCGTCGGCCCATCGTCAAGCACCTGCACCTTTATCGGTCCGCCATAAGAATAAGCGCTCAGGCCTCCCACGTGCTCATCATCGCGGCAAACAGGTCAAGGTGAAGCAGGTGGCGGTCATCGACTCAGTGGAGTCAGCCCAGAAGGCCTTGGATGAATTGCTTGCAAGAGAAGGCTCCTCAGCATCTCTTTTGCATCTGTTCAACTCGGTCGAAGAAGAGGGCATGGTGGCGTCTGACCCCGAGTCGGGTGACGAACAGGAGGGCAGCGGCGGCGCTCTAGTCGCAGTTGCAGAAGTGTGCATGGAGGAAACTCTACCCTCACAACCGTCACCAGTTCGGGATAGTCACGCCCGAGATGAAGCTAACAGCCCATCCAGGGCTGACGGCTGGGAGCCAGCCCGGCGTATATCCGCTTTCCGAAGGTTAGAACTCGGAGAAGCAAGTCGGCAGCCCCGACCCCTTACTCAAGAGGAGCAGGCAGAAGCAGAGGCGGCCGAGTGACTGTTAAACACCCCTATCGACACAAGTACTCCAGAAGGACGAGGTCTGGAGGCGGCAAGGTTAACCAATTTGGCCGAGCGAGAACGCCTGGACGAGCTAGAGAGCACCCTGGAACGTCAGGCTTGGGAGGTCGCTCGGCTCAGGCAAAGCAGAACAAGTCGGCAATTGCGGGGCCAAGGTCGAGAACATTTCCGAGCTATGGGGACCCCAGTAGAAAATCTCATAGCGGAAACTCGGATTGCAAACTCTCTGCAGCCTAGTGGATCGGCAGCAGAGGGAATTCAGCACCTGGCATTTTTATTGCAAGCCGCAGTAGATCAGAACGCCGCTGTCAGTCAATCACAGCAGCGAATCCATTCTCAAGTTCCTCCTGCAAGAACGTCACAGTCGGTACATACGCCTTATGGAGAGGCACGGAGAAACAGGAACAATTCTCCTCGGCACAGAAATGAGCCCCGGGGAGATTACCACCAAGATCAGTATCGGCACGAAGAGCACCGAAGGGCAGAAGCTCGCAGGTCGGGTCGGGATACTCCTTGGAGAGAAGAGTTCCCTCGGAACCGAGACGACCGTCATATAGACGTTGAATATGACGCCCGAAGCCATCTGGTACAGAGCCGAGTTGATCGTGCTAGGTCACATCGGCAGGATCAGGCTTGTCCCTCAATGGCTACAGGGACAGTTTGCTTCAGCGAGAGAATTCGGTCTACCCCTATTGCGCCTCACTTCAGGATAGCTCAAGGGGTGGATAAATACCGAGGTGATGCCAAACCCCAGACATGGTTAGATGATTACAGAATAGCCGTGCAAATCGGAGGGGGAGGGGATGAGATAGCTATGATGCACCTGCCATTAATGCTAGAAGGCTCAGCTCGGGCATGGTTGAATCAGCTCCCCCCAAGTAGCATCTGGATTTGGGAAGACCTTGAGAGAGTTTTGATCAAGAATTTTGAAGGGACGGCCCGGAGGACTAACCGAGCTACAGTTGTGTGTACAAGGAAACACCGAATCTACTCGGGGTTATATCCAGAGATGGATCACGCTTCATAAATCGGTGGAGGGAGTCTCCGAGTTCCAGGCCATCCATGCCTTCAAGCAAGGGGTCAAGTACAGAGAGATGAGCCTCAAGTTGGCAAGATCACCCCATGTCACCTCACTCGGAAGACTGATGGAGATAGCAAATAAGTATGCCAATGGAGAAGAGGATATTCGGCAGAAGACCCAGCAGCACAGAGGAGGCAACAGCTCGGCACCCAACCCAAAGCAGAAGACCGGAGGCAACAACAAGAGGAAAGCAGAAGATGCCCCAATAGATGCAGAGCTAGTCGCAGCAGAAAATGCCTCAGGGATCCATGGCAAAGGTCAGGCACGAAAGGAGTGGCAGCCGCGACAGAAAAAGCCGTCGAACGATGATGAAGTCCTGGATCAGCCTTGTCCTCTTCACACTACCCGAGATGTTGAGGGAAAGTTGGTTCTTCTAAAGCACACAGCTCGGCAGTGTCGCATGATCAAGAGAGCAGCCCAGAACGCGAAAGCAGGACCTCAGCAAGATAAAGATACTGGCAAAAATAAAGTAGCAAGCCCAGATCTGGACAACAAAGGCTTCCCAAGAGAAGACAGAGTGTTGGTCATCTTTGCAGGTCGGGAATCGAAGAGAGTGGAAAAGATAAGGTTCAGCAAAGTCAATTCGGAAGCTCCGGCGATTCTGAGTTACATGAAATGGGCCGAAACTCCGATCACCTTTGATTAGTGGGATCAACCACCTCACATCCCTCACCCAGGAATGCATGCTCTGATCGTTGATCCTTTGGTAGAAACAGGGAGTGGAAACTTCAGGATCAGAAACGTCCTGATGGACGGTGGCAGCGGGATTAATATTCTATAAGCAAGCACTCTGAAGAGCATGAACATTCCAATGTCCAAGCTCCGCAAAAGCTACCTGGAATTTCATGGGATCATCCCGGGGAAAACGGCACATTCACTCGGAATGATCTCCTCAATATGGTCTTTGGTACTCCGAGTAACTTCCGGAAAGAAAAGTTCACCTTTGTGTTGGGGATCGGCGCAGAAAACAAAAAAAATTCCTACCTACGAGTCCCGAACCAAAGATCTATGATATGTTGATGTACCTAACGGAAGGAATCGGTGTTCATACCTTTGAAGACCGAAAGAGGGAAACGTTCCTCGAACGTGGTTGGCGTAGACTCTGATTCTATGACCTCCCTGTCGTGTTGAAGAACCTCCGACAATGAAGTAGAACCACACGTGTAGTGCCTCGCGGGATTACACACGTACGGTGCAACCGACGTCCCTCCGGGCTCCGAACCAGAAGAGCAGCGGAAAGAAGATTAATCCCGATCCCGAGTCCGGCAGCGCGACGGCGTCCGGATGATGGTGAAACCCCCAACCAAGTGCAAACTCCAAACCAGGGGAGTCCGCTCTAGGTCGGAGAAAGAGAGAGAAACTCAATGTTATGTTGAAAAAGGCACCCCACCCCTCCTTATATAGGCCAAGGAGGGGCTCCACCCCCTCCCCTTCCCCCATGTGGGACTAAACCCCCAAGGGGGGGAGTGGTGTGGCTAGGAGGGGGGATGGGACCCTCCCTTGGCGCCAAGCCCAAGGGGGGAGGCTCCCCCTTCCCCTCATGGGCCTTTTAAGGCCCAAATACCTTTTCACCTTTTTAATTAATTATTTAAATCATTTTTAATATTTAATTCTGACAATTAAATAATAAAACATATTTAAACATTAATATATATTATTTTGAACCTTTCAAAATATCCGGAACAGCTTCCGGCACCTCCCGGTACATTTCCGGTGTTTTCTCTCTTTTCATCGATGATCCCGAATCAATCCTTAATGCATCGATTGCCCTTAAGTGTGACACCCTACGGTCCGGGAAACAGTAGACATGATCGAGACACTCTCTGACCAATGACCATCATGTGGGATCTGTTTACAATCCTTGATGTGCCCCTACGCTTCCATCGAATAAACTTCATCGTTGTTGAACTGTTAACAATATGACTTGATCCCTTTGTGCTTCGGTACTATGTTTGTCCGAGGTATGATCGTCGGTATCCAATACCTAGTTCTTCCTCGTCTCCGAAATAACATGTTTACTCGTCTGTGAATATTACATCTCTTGTGACCTAGTCACTTGCTTGCAAGCTATTGATGCAACACCACCGAGTGGGCCCAGAGTACCTATCCGTCACTCGGATTGACAAATCCCGCTCTGATCTATTTCATACTCCTCAACATATCTACTTCGGAATACCCAAGATACACCTTTTCAGTTACCATGTTTCAGTGTAACGGTTAATGCACTCAAAGCATCCTAATAGATAGCAATTATGTATGATCATCATGGATTAAGGATTCAGTCACTATGTTATTAAGTCATCGCAATGCTGAACTTATGTGACTTGATCACACTGCAATGCTTAAGGTGGGTGTGTGTCCATCACATCATTCTCCTAATGATATGACCTCATTGTCAATAGACTATCATGTTCTCATGATCAGGAAACCTTGATCATCAATTGCCCAATGAGCTAGTATGCCTGAGTTTAACTAGTGACCAGGTTGTTTATATATCACACGTGTATTAATGTTTCCACTTAATACAGTTCTAGCACAATATATAACGTATTATGAACAAACTGGTATGTGAAAAATATCTTTATTAATTTGCCTCTAGGGCACATATCCAACAGTCTCCCATTTGCACTAGAGTAAAAATTACACTAGTTTACATCAGGTATGTATCTAACACCAATAGTCTCTCGGTGTTGTTCAAACTTGGCTTGTGGAAGAGGTTTAGTCATTGGGTCTAACGGATTCAGATCCGTATGTATTTTGCAAATCCTAGTATGACCATCCTTGACGTAGTCCCGCGTCACATGGAAACGCCAGAGAATATGCTTGGCTATAGAGTGAGTCCTCAGCTCCCTTGCGTTAGCAATGGCACCCGTATTGTCGCAAGAAATGCTAACAGGGTTAGTGCAATTAGGGAATACGCCAAGCTCGATGAAGAACTTCTTCAGCAGATGCACTTCGTTTGACGCTTCGCAAGCGGCAATATACTCCGAATCCATCGTAGATTGGGCGACGACTGACTGCTTGCCGCTCCTCCAGCTAATCGCACCACCATTCAACATAAACATGTATCCCGTCTGGGATTTTGAGTCATCGGGATCAGTACCAAGATTGGCATCGACGTAACCTGTTACGGCGAGCTCTTCTTCACATCCTCCATAGACAAGAACCAAATCCTTAGATCTTCGTGAGTACTTAAGGACGTTCTTCACTGCAATCCAATGATACATTCCAGGATTACTTTGGAAACGATTAGTCAGACTAACCGCCAGGGCCACATCTGGTCGAGTACACAGCATAGCATACATGATAGAACCTATGGCTGAGGCATAGGGCTTTGAGGACATTTCCTCCCTTTCTTTTGCTGTTGCTGGGCATTGAGTCACACTCAATTTACTTCCTTTCATAACGGGAAAGAGGCCTCTCTTGGCGTTATCCATATTGAACCTCTTCAATATCTTCTCAAGGTAAGTTCTCTGACTCATTGCTAATAGGCGTCTTGATCTATCTCTATAGATTTTAATGCCTAATATGTATGCAGCTTCACCTAGGTCCTTCATGGAAAATTGTCCATTCAAATATTCCTTTACCCCCTCTAGAAATTTCACATCATTCCCTATCAATAATATATCATCCACATAGAGTACTAGGAATGCCACAGAGCTCCCACTCGCTTTCTTATAAACACAGAATTCTTCTTCATTTTGGACAAATCCAAAAGCTTTGATCACCTCATCAAAACGAAGATTCCAGCTCCGAGATGCTTGCTTCAACCCATAAATGGACCGTTGAAGTTTGCATACCTTACCAGCGTCCTTAGGATCAATAAAACCTTCCGGTTGTACCATATACAACTCTTCCTCAATGTTTCCATTTAGGAACGCGGTTTTCACATCCATCTGCCATATTTCATAATCGTAATAGGCAGCAATTGCTAGCAATATCCGGATAGACTTTAGCATCGCTATGGGAGAGAAAGTCTCTTCGTAGTCAACTCCTTGAATTTGTCGGAAACCTTTTGCGACAAGTCGAGCTTTATAGACAGATACGTTTCTGCCTGCATCAGTCTTTTTCTTGAATATCCACTTATTCTCGACGACCTTTCGGTCCTCGGGAATATCCACCAAAGTCCATACTTTGTTGGCATACATGGAGTCTATCTCGGATTTCATGGCTTCCAGGCATTTCTCGGACTCGGGCCCCTCCATTGCTTCTTTGTAGTTCGTCAGGTTCATTTAACATGACTGCATTGACAAGTTGACCATAAAACTGAGTTTTTACTCGGGCTCTTGATGACCTACGGGGTACAATAGGATCATCTTCATCTTGATCATGATCATCATGTATGTCATGATCGTTATGAATATCATGATGACCGTTCTCTTCCGCTCCCACTACGGAAGATGGTTCCGGAACAACTTCCATTGCCATTTCTTCCACTTGGAGTGATTGGTCAATCATCTCGTTGAGGTCTATTTTCCTCCCACTCAATTCTTTCGAAAGAAACTCTTTCTCAAGAAAGCATCCAGTCTTGGCGACAAACGTTTTGCCCTCAGACTGGTTGTAGAAGGTGTATCCAATGGTTTCCCTTGGATATCCTACAAAGATGCACTTATCCGCTTTTGGTTCGAGTTTGTCAGGCTGAAGTTTCCTAACATAAGCCTCACAACTCCAAATCTTCAAGTGAGACAACTTTGCTTTCTTGCCATGCCATTCCTCAAATGGTGTTGTCTTTACGGATTTGGACGGTGCCCTATTAAGAATGTAAGCGGCAGTTTCTAATGCATACCCCCAGAATGACACAGGTAAGTCGGTATGAGACATCATCGATCGTATGCTATCCAATAGAGTTCGATTACGTCGCTCAGAAACACCATTACGCTGAGGTGTTCCTGCCGGCGTAAGTTGTGGTATGATGCCACAAGTCTTAAGATGATCACCAAACTCATGACTTAAATACTCGCCTCCTCGATCAGATCAAAGGTGCTTCATTTTCTTCCCGAGTTGATTCTCGACCTCACTCTGAAATTCCTTGAATCTTTCAAAGGTTTCAGATTTATGTTTCATTAAGTAGATATACCCATATCTGCTTAAGTCATCTGTGAAGGTCACGAAGTAACGAAGACCATTTCGTGTGGGGACGTTCATAGGTCCACATACATCTGAATGTATGATCCCTAACAAGTCTTCCGCACGCTCCATTGTTCCATTGAATGGAGTCCTTGTCATCTTGCCCATAAGGCATGGTTCACATGTGTCAAGGGATCCAAAATCCAATGACTCCAGAAGTCCATCATCATGAAGCTTCTTCATGCGCTTTTCACCAATATGATCAAGTCGACAATGCCACATCGTCATGTGCTCTTCGCCACTAGGTTTTAATCTTTTGGCCTCTACGTTATCAATATGAAGTATATCACAATCGAGATTAAGAATGAATAAGCCATTTTTCTCCGGTGCGTGAACATAAAACACATCATCCTTATAAATCGCACAACCAATTGTATCTGACTTAAAAGAATAGTGGTCTCGCTTCAAGCAAGAACCACTAACGATGTTCACACTCAATGTGGGTACATAGTAGCACTTATTCAAAATGAAAACTAATCCCGAAGGGAGACTAAGATGCTTCGTGCCGACCGCCACCACTTCAATCCGGCAGCCGTTTCCCACGCGCATCGTCACTTCATCTTTCATCAAGCGTCGCCTATTCCGTAGCCTCTGAGAGGAGTTAGAAATATGAGCAACAGATCCTGTATCAAATATCCAGGATTTGTTCCCAGCGCTTGTTAAGAAAATATCAATAACGTGTATATCAAATATACCTTTGTCTCTTCTGACAATCTTGCCAGCCTTCTTATCCTCTAGGTACTTGGGGCAGTTGCGTTTCCAGTGACCATCACCCTTGCAGTAGAATCACTCAACGCCGGGCTTGGGTCCAGGTTTGGGTGCCTTACGAGGAGTGACAACTGGTTTGTCACCCTTCTTCGGGCTTCCCTTCTTTCCCTTCTCCTTCTTGTCAGACTTCTTGAATTCAACGGTCTTGTTGACCATGAATATATCATGCTCCTTCTTGATCTCAACCTCAGCAGTTTTCAGCATGGCGAACAACTCAGAAGGGGTCTTAGTCATCCCCTGCATGTTGTAGTTCAACACAAAGCCTTTTTAGCTAGGGGGCAGCGACTGCAGCACCCTATCAACAGCAAGTTCATCTGGAATCTGACATTCCAGAGAATTCAAGCGTTGAACGTAGCCAGACATCTTGACCACGTGCTCACTAACACTGCTATTCTCATCCATCTTTGCTGAGAAGAAAGCTTCAGAAGCCTCATAACGTTCAGCCCTGGCTTGGGGTGCAAAGACGGCCTTGAGGTCGGTGATTATCTCATATGCACCCATCCTCTCAAAGCGTTTCTGCAGCTCAGCCTCCATGGAGTAAAGCATTCCACTCTGGACAAGGTTGTAATCATCCGTCTTGGAGAGGTAGACATTCTTCTCATCCTGACTAGCGTCTGCTGGTGGTTCGTCACCTAACGCGGCCTCTAGTACGTATGCCATCTTGAGGGGAACGAGGAGAATCCTCAGAGTGCGGAACCAGTTGGTGAAGTTTGACCCATCGGTTTTCAGTTTTTCTTTGTCTAGGAATGACCCTAAGTTAAATGAGGGGCGAGGTGCAGCCATCTACAATGGTTATTTGCAAAACACACATTTAGACTTTGTTCATAATTGGAGTTCAATTTTAATTAATTCTAAAACTCCCACTTAGTTAAACATCTCTCCAAATTTACTAAGTGATTAACATAATCCTAGTTTGAATGATCGTCCTCGAATATCACATGGCCGACGACACATCTCCCTAGGTTGTCCATCATGCCAATCATATCCGTTATATGACTCATGCTTAACCTTTCGGTCATCCGTATCCCAAGCTCATATCTACATATGTCAAGCCTGCCAGTCAAACCTTAGTGTATGGCTGTTCAGCAAGGACATATCTGCATATGCTAGGCTTTCCAAACCCAACCTCATGCGATAGCTAATGTATGTATGACACCCGATCGTCACGGACTGCCTATCATAAAGAGATCCTTACAGGCAGTGCCCACTAAGGGAGAATACAATCATGGTATTGAGAGAGATTATCCTATCATGCTACCGTCGCATATCTAGCATATTAGCAAGACATGAAGTAAAACTGTAAATCATACAAGCTATGATCCCCCATTACATGCAAATTAAAGTTAAAACGCCTTCTACTTTATCTTTTGCAAGTTTTACGTGGCTGCTAAGGGGTTTCGAGAGAGAACCGCTTTCTATCCTGCGAAAACAATCCACAACACCAATCCTGCAATCGTCTCTATTACACCCCTGTCGGGGCCCTCCGTTGCAAACGTCTTCGCGTCGCTAATGTTAGAGAGACAGACACCCCCCAGCCACTTATATGGTACAAGCCATATGTCAAGCGTGGAACCAGTCTCGCGTAAACGCGTAAGGTCGGTTGGGGCCGCTTCATCAGGACATTGCCGCAACGCTAAACAAGTACACGTGGGAGGGTAACAATTGGAGAATTGATGCCCACATCCTAGATGTGTTCTACCCGTACAGTACATCTACGCATAGCCTTGCTTATGATACCACTATTGGGGATCGGCGCAGAAAACAAAAATTTTCCTATCTATGAGTCCCGAACCCAAGATCTATGCTATGCTGATATACGTAACGGAAGGAATCGGTGTTCATACCTTTGAAGACCGAAAGAGGGAAACGTTCCTCGAACGTGGTTGGCGTAGACTCTGATTCTATGACCTCCCTGTCGTGTTGAAAAACCTCCGACCATGAAGTAGCACCACACGTGTAGTGCCTCGCGGGATTACACACGTATGGTGCAACCGACGTCCCTCCGGGCTCCGAACCAGAAGAGCAGCGGAAAGAGGATTGATCTGGATCCCGATTCCGGCAGCGCGACGGCGTCCGGATGATGGTGAAACCCCCAACCAGGTGCAAACTCCAAACCAGGGGAGTCCGCTCTAGGTCGGAGAAAGAAAGAGAGAGAGACAAACTCAATGTTATGTTGAAAAAGGCACCCCCACCCCTCCTTATATAGGCCAAGGAGGGGCTCCACCCCCTCCCCTTCCCCCATGTGGGACTAAACCCCCAAGAAGGGGAGTGGTGCGGCTAGGAGGGGGGATGGGCCCCTCCCTTGGCGCCAAGCCCAAGGGGGAGGCTCCCTCCTTCCCCTCATGGGCCTTTTAAGGCCCAAATACCTTTTCACCTTTTTAATTAATTATTTAAATCATTTTTAATATTTAATTTTGTCGATTAAATAATAAAACATATTTAAACATTAATATATATTATTTTGAACCTTTCAAAATATCCGGAACAACTTCCGGCACCTCCCGGTACATTTCCGGTGTTTTCTCTCTTTTCACCGATGATCCCGAATCAATCCTTAATGCATCCAATACCTAGTTCTTCCTCGTCTCCGACATAACATGTTTACTCGTCTGTGAATATTACATCTCTTGTGACCTAGTCACTTTCTTGCAAGCTATTGATGCAACACCACCGAGTGGGCCCAGAGTACCTATCCGTCACTCGGATTGACAAATCCCGCTCTGATCTATTTCATACTCCTCAACATATCTACTTCGTAATACCCAAGATACACCTTTTCAGTTACCATGTTTCAGTGTAACGGTCAATGCACTCAAAGCATCCTAATAGATAGCAATTATGTATGATCATCACGGTCTAAGGATTCAGTCACTATGTTATTAAGTCATCGCAATGCTGAACTTATGTGAATTGATCACACTGCAATGCTTAAGGTGGGTGTGTGTCCATCACATCATTCTCCTAATGATATGACCTCATTGTTAATAGACTATTATGTTCTCATGATCAGGAAACCTTAATCATCAATTGCCCAATGAACTAGTATGCCTGAGTTTAACTAGGGACCAGGTTGTTTATATATCACACGTGTATTAATGTTTCCGCTTAATACAGTTCTAGCACAATATATAACGTATTATGAACAAACAGATATGTGACAAATATCTTTATTAATTTGCCTCTAGGGCACATATCCAACACTTTGAGGTGGTGGATTTTCCGAGTGCATATCATGCTCTACTCGGAAGACCGGCTTATGCAAAATTCATGGCCATCCCGTGTTACGTCTATCTAAAACTGAAGATGCCTGGCCCGCACGGTGTGATCACTATCTCAGGAGATTGCAAACAAGCCGAAGAACTATTACAGAAGGGATCTTTGATAGCCGACCAGCAAATGGCTGAGGTTGAGCTGGCCGAGTACAAAAAAGCTGCCGACTCATCCGAGCTGCTGCAACCAAAGAAGACATCTTCGTTTGATTCAGCTGGAGAGACCAAGAGGGTACAGATACATCCCACGAATAAATACAAGTACACCAATATTGCGACCGATTTGGATCCCCAATAGGAACTCGAGCTCGTCAACTTCCTCCGTGAGAATTGGGATATCTTCGCATGGAAGCCTGCTGATATGCCTGGAGTCCCAAGGGGGTTGGCCGAGCACAAATTACACGTCGATCCAAAAGCAATATCGGTGAAGGAGTCTCTTCGGTGCTTTTCTTCCGAGAAAAGGACGGCCATCGGACAAAAAAATAGCTAGATTATTAGCAGCCAGATTCATTAGGGAAATCTTCCACTCCGAGTGGTTAGCAAATCCTGTAATGGTTCCGTAGAAAGATTAAACTTGGAGAACTTGTGTTGATTTCCGTCATATCAATAAAGTTTGTCCAAAAGACCATTTCCCTCTTCCTCGCATCGACCAGATTGTGGATCCACATCGGGTTGCGAGAGATTATGATTCCTCGATGCGTACTCGGGTTATCATCAAATCCAACTATATGAACGAGATGAGCTTAAAACAGCATTCATAACCCCATTCAGATGTTTTTGTTATGTCACGATGCCATTCGGGCTCAAAAATGCAGGGGCCACATATCAACGCATGATGCAAAACTGCTTGATCTGGCAAATCGGAAGAAATGTGGAGGTCTACATGGATGACATTGTGATTAAGTCGGTTAAAGGAAATAGTTTGCTAGCCGACTTAGCCGAAACCTTTCAGAGCCTCCGAGCCTACAACATCAAGCTTAACCCTGAAAAGTGTGTTTTTGGCGTGCCAGCTGGGAAGCTACTCGGATTCATGGTCTCCGAGCGTGGGATAGAAGCTAACCCGGAAAAAATTGCAGCAATGCAAAACATGAAGCCACCCAAGCAGCTCCGAGACGTCCAGAAGCTGACAGGCTGTTTTGCAGCACTCAGTCGGTTCATTTCCAAACTGGGAGAGAAAGCCCTACCTCTCTGGCAGCTGAGGAAAAAATCGCCAAATTTCGTTTGGACGGAAGAAGCTCAAATGGCATTTGAAGAGCTAAAGAAGCAACTGTCAACTCGGCCAGTCCTGGCAGCACCTCATGAAAAAGAACCGCTCTTATTATATATTGCAGCCACAAGCCGAGTTGTCAGTGTAACTATAGTGGTGGAAATAGAAGAAGAAGAAGGAAAGTCACAAAAGGTACAAAGATCGGTGTACTTCATCTCCGAGATCCTCACACCATCCAAGCAGAGATATCCCCACTATCAGAAGCTGGCAATGGGAATTTACTTGGCATCACAGAAGCTTGCACATTATTTCGAGGATCATTCCATCACAGTGGTATCTGAATCTCCCCTGGCAGAAATCATGAACAACAGATACTCAACGGACAGAATTTCAAAATGGAGTTTGGACTTACTGCCCTTTGACCTCAATTACCAACCCAAAAAAGCAATCAAGTCGCAAGCATTGGTGGATTTCTTGGCCAAATGGATTGAGGTCCAACATCCTCCAAAACCAACACCAGAGCATTGGACAATGTTTTTTGATGGATCCAAGATGTTGAATGGAGCAGGGGCAGGGGTGGTACTAGTATCACCAAGGAAAGACGAGATGAGATACGTCCTCCAAATACATTTCCTAGCAACAAATAACGAGGCCGAGTATGAAGCCCTTTTATATGGCCTAAGAATGGCCATTTCACTCGGAATCAGGAGGCTCATGGTATTCGGAGATTCAGACCTGGTGATAAATCAACTAATCAAGTAATGAAAGAATGGGACATTCGGAGTCCAGCAATGACGACTTACTGCGTTGAAGTGAGAAAATTGGAGAAAAAATTGATGGATTAGAGCTCCATCACATTCCAAGGGTTCAAAATCAGGCGGCAGATGACCTAGCCAAGTTGGGCTCTACTCGGGGTCAGATCCCATCAGGAATTTATTTGGAGCACTTACACTCTCCAACAGTCAAGGAATATCCTTTCCTAGAAGCCGATCCAGATATGATGCCTGACAAAAACATACCTAACAAGGAAGATATACCTGCAGTAGTCGACATGGTGTTTGACGTGGAGGTCATTCCTACCGAGTGGACACTCCCAATCCTAGCTTATTTGCAAAAACAAGAGTTACCAGATGACGAGATAGAAGCTAAGCAAGTTGTCTACAAATCGAAGTCTTACTCGGTGATCAATGGAGAGTTATACAGAAACAACATCACTAAGCTCCCCCAGCGATGCATCTCCGAGGACGAGGGCCATTGTATCCTGCAAGACATCCATGCGGGTGACTGTGGCTACCATGCCTCGAGTCGGACACTGGTGGAAAAAGCTTTCCGAGCTGGTTTCTTCTGGCCTCAAGCCCTCAGCGATGCTCGGTACATCGTAGACCACTGCGAAGGCTGTCATTTTTATGCCAACCAACCACAAAAACGGGCCTCCGAGTTGAAGACAATCCCTCTAGCCTGGCCATTTGCGGTATGGGGACTGGACATGATCAGACCACTGAGAACAGGCAAATATGGTTTCACCCACATCTTGGTCGCAGTGACAAGTTCACCAAATGGATAGAAGCAAAACCCATTAAAGCCCTCGACTCTTCCACAAAAATCAGCTTTATGCAAGGCATTATACATCGTTTCGGCGTGCCACACGACATCATCATCGATAATGGATCAAATTTCAACTCGACCGAATTCAAGAAATTCTGTTGGAGCAATGGCATCCAGGTTAATTTTGCCTCAGTTGCACACCCACAGTCCAATGGCCAAGTCGAGCGAGCAAATGGATTAATACTCAAAGGAACCAAACCCCGTCTGCTTCGGGAACTGAAGGAAGCAGCTGGTGCCTGGGTCGATGAACTTCCTTCGGTCCTATGGGGATTGCGGACAACTCTCAATCTCTCCACTCGGTCAACCCCTTTCTTCCTCGTTTACGGTTTAGAAGCAGTTATCCCGAGTGATCTTAAGCACAATGCCCCCAGTGTAAGCCAGTACACTGAAGCTGAAGCCGAAGCCACACGACAATATGGTGTCTTTCTCTTGGAAGAGGAGCGGAACCTAGCTCTCACCCGCTCGGCTTTTTATCAGCAAGACCTTCGCTGATATCACGACCGGCGTGTCCGAGCTCGCTTATTTCAAGAAGGTGACATGGTACTTCGAATCAAGCAAACTTCGGACCACAAATTAGCTCCCCCATGGGAAGGACCATATGTCATCTCTAGGGTACTGCACAATGGGGCTTATCGCTTGTACGACGTAACTAATAATATAAAAGAGCCTCATGCATGGAAAGCCCAGCTATTGCAACGTTTCTGCGCATGAGCATGTTTGTAAGACTTGAATAAAATATTGTTTAGCACAAACAACGTGTCATGCTCAATCTTTGTACGATTACATTCTTGTTATACAATCTGGTTTTCTTCCGAGTTGTGCGTAGCTCGGACGAGAACTCAAAATCAGGTTTTCATCCAAGCTGTCCGCAGCTCGGATGAGAACTTAGAAAACTCATTCTAAGTGCTTACCAAAACCCAAGAGGTTTGGGGGAGCACAACATCATCTGCAATGAGGATCTTGTCCACAAGATCATCAATAGAAAATTTTCCTAAGTACTCATCAAGTCTCAGGAGACTTGGGGGTTGCTTAATGTCATAAAATCAGGTTTTCTTCCGAGCTGTGCGCAGCTCGGACGAGAACTCAAAATCAGGTTTTCATCCGAGCTGTGCGCAGCTCGGACGAGAACTTAGAAAACTTATTCTATGTGCTTACCAAAACCCAAGAGATTTGGGGGAGCACAACATCATCTGCATTGAGGATCTTGTCCACAAGATCATCAATAGAAAATTTTCCTAAGTACTCATCAAGTCTCAGGAGACTTGGGGGATGCTTAATGTCATAAAATTAGGTTTTCTTCCGAGTTCTGCGCAGCTCGGAAGAGAACTCAAAATCAGTTTTTCATCCGAGTTGTGCGCAACTCGGACGAGAACTTAGAAAACTTATTCTATGTGCTTACCAAAGCCCAAGAGATTTGGGGGAGCACAACATCATCTGCATTGAGGATCTTGTTCACAAGATCATCAATAGAAAATTTTGCTAAGCACTCATCAAGTCTCAGGAGACTTGGGGGTTGCTTAATGTCATAAAATCAGGTTTTCTTCCGAGTTGTGCGCAGCTCGAACAAGAACTCAAAATCAGGTTTTCATCCGAGTTGTGCGCAGCTCGGACGAGAACTTAGAAAACTTATTCTATGTGCTTACCAAAACCCAAGAGGTTTGGGAGAGCACAACATCATCTGCATTGAGGATCTTGTCCACAAGATCATTAATAGAAATTTTTCCTAAGTACTCATCAAGTCTCAGGGTAACACCCTCGGTGTTATGCAATAGTAATCACTTTGATTAATGCCAAGTCACTGTGATGGCCAAGCTATGGTCACCCTTGATCATGCCTTATTGAAAATCCATCTCAAATAAAATTTGAAAACAAAGTTGAAAAATAAAGTTGAGCCAAAAATTGTGTTGACAATTTCTAAAACTTGCAAATAATCAGTGGACCATAATAGTATAGCAGTGGTATTTTATTACCTTGCTTAAATATAATAAACAAATCAAAATAGTGCCTAAACCAACTACTCTTAATCCTTTTTAAAGAGAACAAAATCTAAATTATTTTATTAGGCAACCAAACTTTTTGTAGCATTATAATAATGTGTAACAATAATATTGGAGCAAGTCTCACATTTAACAAAACTTATTTGATGCCAAAACAAAATAGAAACATAGATGAAAAGGAAACTAAAATAGAAAATGCAAAAGCCCTATACTACGCCCAGGGCAAAGCCCAGCTAACAGCCTAGCCAGCCCACCTTGGCCCCCTGGTGCCCTAGACAACACGCCCGAGCCGATCCTCTCTCTCGCTCGATCTCTCTCCCTCCCGTTCCCCCTGGCTCCCCTTCCACTCCTGGTCCGCGACGGCTACTGCGCCGGCCTGTTTCGGCGCCGCCGGCCTGCACCGCCACAGAACCCCCTGTGACGCTGCTCCACCTCCACCCCACCGATTCGCCGTTGGCCTCCTCTTGGCGCCGCCCCGGCTAACCCTAGCCGCCACAGGCTCAAGCTCGTCGCCGCCATGACTGTCGCCCTGGCTTCGGCGCCTCTAGGTGGTCGTCACCAGCCCCCTCCACGTGCTCCCGCGTGGCCATGCCTCCATGTCGCCGCCCTGCTACTCGCCATCAAGCCGCCACGGCCGTCGTTGATCCGCTGGCACCGCCGCCTCCCCACCTCCGTCGAGCTCTTCCTCGTCATCAATGTGAGCTCCGCCGCTGCTCCTCTTATTCCCGAGCTCGGATTCGAGCTCGAGCACACCCGCCCCCGTGCATGCAGCCCATCGTTGCTGATGTTGCCTGCTACTACTGCTGCTGCTGAGTGTGCACCCTTGGACAGTAGCAAAACACTAGCAAAACTAATTTTAATGTGGATGATTCCTATACCAGATTGTAGATCACATAAACATGTTAAAAATTATATAAGTCACAAAATCATAGGATGGACGGAACAAAAGTTGTGGCCCACTAAAAACAGATAAGTGATGTTTACAATCTGAGGAATTCTCAGATTTGCTAAGTATCAGAATAGGAACATTTTATAGCCACTTTACAAGCTCCAATCTGGGTGCTATTGGTTTTTGGTGATGAAGTAAAGGGCATGGGCTTGTTGTACACATAACATAGTGAAAATAATATGTACGACATGCATTTATTTGAGGCACGATTAATTAATTATGGAATTCAGAAAATGTCAAGTTTTACTAAACATGGTGACAATGCAGATTAACACTATGATGCCTATTTTGGACAGTTCAAACAGAGACTTAACAAGGTGATCAAATCATGGCAATGGCATGTAGATGTAGCCTTCAAAGAGCCTAACGAAACATGTGTAGATCATACATCCAAAAGGGCTACTGATAATCCGCAACATTAATCCGAATGGGGGTAAACACTAACAGTTTCAGACTTGGTAGGATTTCAGAAAATCCAAAAGGAGTGAATGACAAGTGGGCACATGTGCTGATTTAAAAAAATAAAATGATCTATAACCTCACTTAGTATGACATGTGGGTCCCAAGTGTCAGTTGACAAGTCAAAGTTACTATTCGGGATAATGTTGATTTATTCAATAAAAGAAAATCTAGAAAATAAATAAAATGAATTAAACTTAGAAAATCAATATCTTTTAAACTGTAAGTCAGATGAAAATAATTTATACATGAAACTTGATTAGAAAAATACAACGATTATGAATACACTACCCGTATACCAACCACCCCTCTCTAACACAACGAACACGAGACCTTCCCCCTCCGGTTGCACTGTCCGGTAATCGCCCGGAGCCGGTAAAATTGCCGGTTGAATTCCCGTTTCATCTGCAACGTGTAGCACCGCGTTAGTTCACCTCTAGCTTAACGTTTGCCATGTCTAGTATTGTATTGCTATTATTATCGTGTATTTATTGTTTCTTCCCCCTCTCTTATTGTCCGGTAGTCTCGATGTCTGCTGCCGATGCCGCTGTGATCGACTACTTCGTCGACGACCGTACCCCGACAGTCGATCTTCCAGGAAAGCAGAGCCATTTTCCTTCCCCAGATATCGCCTATCTTTTCTGTACATTTCTTGCACTAGGCATATGCTGCTGCTGCTACGTTATATTCCTATTCAATTGCATAGCCTGTCATTGTCGCCTCTTGATGTACCTTCCCTTGTCCTATGCTGCCTTATAAATATATATATAATTTTCAGCAGTAAACCTTGCGAATTGTTAGCTAGGTTTAGAATAGCGGGTCGTGATCACTCTGGTGAGTGAACGCGGATTACCTAGTATTATAACTGGAACAGGTACGGATCAATGCAGACGCCCTAGGGAACCTACAACGGAGAGACTCTGCCGAGTCGCTTCGAGTTTGACTTACGAGTGGACGAACTCGTATTTCACTCTCGTCGGCTCAGTAGTGTAGCATCACTGTGATGATACGAGGGTATTCCTCTTTAGTTCATTCCGCTGGTGTCTCGGCACCACCGGGGTGATACGAGAATATTCCTCTTTAGTTCATTCCGCTGATATCTCTGTCAAACCTCTTCAAGTGTACCATTGAGTGTGATTCCTCCTGGTTTCACTTGATGGTAGGCACTCGAATCAACTGGTTTCCTTAAAGGTAAGGAGTCGGGTGACCCAACGGTGCCCGCGCAGGGTATCTTAGCGGAACGACAGGTCAGGTGTATTCCACCGGTGTGCGGCGGGCCTGGTATTGTTCGTGGCCGAGAGGTATCCAGTTGTACGAAAGTCGAGCTCTTCAAAGAGCAAACACGAGACAAGGTAAGGAGACGGTTCACCTTGTTGGTAACCGCACGAGTTGGTGGGACGTCAGGGCAGGCACCGACGTTACTGGTGGTCCTGGCTGCTATCGTTGTCCGCGACTCACCCAGATAACGGGCAACGATAACGGTTGTCCCGACAGATAATAATAATATGACTAACGGTTCAGGTGGATGACTTGAGAGGCCGCAAAGGCTTGTACGCACTACCTTCACGTGGGATGACGGTGTGGGCCCTCCGCGTTGTGGTATCGTTCGAAAGCTCTGAAAGACCTCCAGTTCAGCATTGTGGCAGGGACGGATCGCGTTGTGGCGCTGGAATTCACCCTCCTCACAACGACCCGGAGAGCGAGGGGTGATAGGCCCACGACCCCCTTGCCCTTAGGGCTGTAGACCGGCGGGGACCTCTCTGATGAGCCGTAGGATGGGCCTCGGCGTGTCGGATAGCCTCGGTGGGGCATTCCCTAACAAGGTGTACACCACCCTAGAGATCTGAGCGTGTAGTATGACACCAGTGCACCCCTGCAGGGAAGATAATCTATTCGAATAGCCGTGTCCACGGTAACAGGACACTTTATGCTGAAGCCAGAGCCTACTACTACAAACTATTACTATTAAACTGTTGGTTCCGGTTTCTCTTCCTTGCAGGGAAGTCGAGGAAGGGATCTCGGAGGCATATATAATTGTTATCTAATACAACTTACTATTATACAATGCTGCAGCAACTTCTGTTGCATTGTTATTACATTCATGCAATTGAACTGTTGGTTGATTCTTACCTCATGCTTCAAGACTCGTCGGAAGATGCTAGTCTTCGATAGGCCTAGCTTCTTATCCTTATTCTGATTTCCACCTTGCAGTCCACTATATATAGCCTCCCCTTTCCATTTGATACAAATGCATAAATGCTTAGTAGCGGACGTAAGTCTCGCGGGCATGCTAGATACTCACCTTTGCTTTATTTCCCCCTTTTTGTTTTGCCTGATCGGCCGCTGCAGTCGACGTTGGAGTCCAGGAGCAGGAGATCCCCGATGCCGACCACCGCAACATGAAGATCCCCGATGCCTACTACGACGTCGAGTTCCCATTTGACCAGGAGTAGTTCGGAGGTTCCTAGGCAAGAGGCCTCACCTTTTCGATCATTGTTGTTTTTGTGCTAGCCTTCTTAAGGCAGATCATGTGTACATTGTGTCTGTACTCAGATACTATTGCTTCCGCTAACTCTGTGCTTTCGAGCTGTTGTATTCGAGCCCTCGTGGGCCCTGGCTTGTATTAAACAGCTTGTATTATTTTTATTTGTAGAGTTGTGTTGTGATATCTCACCGTGAGTCCCTGATCTCGATCGTGTACCTTGCGTGTATGATTACTGTACACGGTCTGATTTTGGGGGCGTCACAAGACTTGGGGGCTGCTTAATGTCATAAAATCAGGTTTTCTTCCGAACTGTGCGCAGCTCGGACGAGAACTCAAAATCCGGTTTTCATCCGAGCTGTGCGCAGCTCGGACGAGAACTTAGAAAACTTATTCTATGTGCTTACCAAAACCCAAGAGTTTTGGGGAGCACAACATCATCTGCATTGAGGATCTTGTCCACAAGATCATCAATAGAAAGTTTTCCTAAGTACTCATCAAGTCTCAGGAGACTTGGGGGGCTGCTTAATGTCATAAAATCAGGTTTTCTTCCGAGCTGTGCGCAGCTCGGACGAGAACTCAAAATCAAGTTTTCATCCGAGCTGTGCGCAGCTCGGACGAGAACTTAGAAAATTCATTCTAAGTGCTTACCAAAACCCAAGAGATTTGGGGGAGCACAACATCATCTGCATTGAGGATCTTGTCCACAAGATCATCAATAGTAAATTTTCCTAAGTACTCACCAAGTCTCAGGAGACTTGAGGGCTGCTTAACGTCACGAAATCAGGTTTTCATCCGAGCTGTGCGCAGCTCGGACTAGAACTTAGAAAATTCATACAAAGATAAAACCTAGATAGCAATACCCAGCATCGGAAGATAAACTTGTTTCCCACTAGGAAACAGGCAATGAGTTCATAGATAACACTAAAGCAAAAGAGTGCCTAGTACCCAGGTCACAACATCAAACAGTGCAACTCGTTAAAGATCCACTCGGCATTCCGAGGCAAATTTAAAACCATTGTTTTTCAGATACTCCAATCCAATCGAGCTCACTCATTCCTCGCCCGCCTCGTCTGACTCACTCGTTACGCCAGTCGACTCCAGGAAGAATTCCAGATCAGGCATTAAGGCAACCCGGATGGAAGTCTCGGCATATCGCGAAAGGAAGGCGGTGCAGCTCTGACCCTCTTTGGGATCACCACCACCAACCCGCTCAAGATTATGGACTCGCTCCGGAAAATGTGCTTTGGTAAAAGCCAGTGCATAGTTCGCACCGCTCCGTGCCACAGAACGCTTCCAGCGCGCCAGTTGCTGAGGGGCCTCTTGGAGGATGGGCACAACAGTATCCAGCTTCACCCTACTTCCCTCACCAGGAGACAATTTTCTCTTCAAGGCTAGAGTAGCGCCCATGACTTCTTCAGCAAATTTCTTCGCCTTGGCACAACTCATGGTCAGCAGACCACGAGCTAGAACAAACTCCGTCGTCACCGGCGTGTAGTTATCCCTCTTCTTCATCTCGGCAAATTCGGCCATTCGGGCTCGCTCGGCTTCTGGGTCGGTCCCATACGTTGCACCAACGAGAAAGATGAGTATATGACAGAAAGGCATGAGACCATTTATCCTTCGCAATTGAGTCACACAACTCACCAGACAAATTCTCGCTGAAGATAGCAAATAGCCCAGCACAATACTCCTCAGCCGCCCTCACCGCTTTCTGAGTAGCCTCCAGCTTGGCTTGATGTTTTTCTTCATCTTTAGCACGCAGCTCGGATAGCTTCTCCAAGTCAGACTCCAGCTTCGTGATACAAGCCTCGTTTTCCTTCACCGCCTTCTTGTAGTAGTGCAGACTTGTCTCTAAAGTTTTCTTCTCCTTAGCCCGCTTCTCGGCTTGGTCTATTTCCTTCTTCATTTTTGCCACAAAATCATCGCTCTCTTTGACCTTGGCATCAAAAGCCTTCTTGGCCTCTTCTGCAAAAGCATTTTAAACGGATCAATAGGAGGATGAAAGATACCAACGCTGGGGCGCCAAAGAGGTCTATATCGGGATTCCTCACCATTGTCCTCAGCATGTTGTCTCTTAAGCTTGTTATGTTCTTCAAGCAGCGCTTCGTACGCACTCTTGGTAGCCGTGTTTTCCTTTTGCAACTTCACGAAGGCCGAACCTAGTTTGCAAGCCTCCTATGAAGAAAAAAGAAATACCATGTTATACACAAAAACCTCCTATGAAAAGACTCTGAATAACTTCAAGAAGTTACTCGGAGCCTTGGGGGCTACACCCAGTGGGTGCACTAAGAAGTGCTCCCAATGGAAGTTCATCAAAACAAAAACCTCCTATCAAAAGACTCCGAATAACTTCAAGAAGTTACTCGGAGCCATGGGGGCTACACCCAGTGGGTGCACTAAGAAGTGGTCCCACTGGAAGTTCATCAAAACAAAAACCTCCTATCAAAAGACTCCGAATAACTTCAAGAAGTCACTCGGAGCCTTGGGGGCTACACCCACTGGGTGCACTAAGAAGTGCTCCCACTGGAAGTTCATCAAAATAAAAAACCTCCTATCAAAAGACTCCGAGCAACTTCAAGAAGTTACTCGGAGCCTTGGGGGCTACACCCACTGGGTGCACTAAGAAGTGCTCCCAACGGAAGTTTCAAACCTGCAGAGTAACAACAATTCGCCCAAAAGTCACTCCGACACCCACTGGGTAGAAAACTTACATAAGTACTTATGTGCATGTTGGACTTCACCAACTCGGCCTCGGAAGCCAGCTCGCGCATCCGCAGCTCAAACTGAGTCGCCTTCACCAAGGACTCCTTCAGACCACCAATGATGGCACTCTCAATCGGGGTACTGACCGGAATGGATACCGAGGCAGCAGCCCCATCCCCTTGAGCAGTAGCTGGGGCGGCAGGAGTCTCCTTAACAGCCTCCTCAGCAGGGGCTTCAGGTGTGGCAGAAGAGGCAGGCAAGCCACCGGCAGCAGGGTTACCGGACCCAGAGGATACCGCTCCCCCAGGGACAATCACCTTAGGAGGAGCGACTCCAGCAACGGCCTGCTCAGTTACAATCCGAGTTGGACCGGTAGAGGAGTCAATATCCATATCTGCGATAGACACAGCAAACAACTAAAAACAGAAATATGGCAGTAGTAAAATCTCCAACAGATGTAGTGAGGAATTCTCACCGACAGCTACAGCATCTTCTAGAATAGTGTCCATGACAGGAAAGTCAGTCACCCCGCAGGTACTGACATTCTCAAAAGTGTCAACACCTGGATCCTCAACCCCGGGCAGCGACTCAGAACCACTCGGACGAACACTGCAAAACGGAATAGTCAAGGAAAGTCTGGGAAATCAATGAAGCACCAAGTCATAAGAGAACTAGCGACAGTACTTATGGACAGTCTTCAAACTACGCCTCGGGGGAGCAACTTTTGCAGGACCAGCTCTAGCCCCCTTGGCCTTCTCGACAGCAGCATCCCCCGAGGGGTTAGCCTCCCGGCCACCAAGCGTAACAAGCTTCTTCTTCTTCATGGGTGCAATTTTCCCAGAGCTGAGGCTTAAGGGCGGAAGTTTCCCGCTGCCCTCTTCACCACTCGGAGTATGGGCCCTCTTACGAGTCCGAGTAAGGCTTTCCCGCGCCGACTCGCGGTCCTGGATGTTCTTTGAGCGCTGCTCGGACGTCGCCTGAACCCGAGCCACCTCGGACTCCAGCTCCTCCCCCACCTCGACTCCGACCCCTGCACCAGCAGTACTATCTTCATCTTCCTCGGCAGGATGTTGCAGAGCCAGAGGAATAGGAGAATGGAACTGGGAAAATCCTAACAAAAAAAGAGGAATCCGAGTTAGAACAAACAGGCGATACACATCCAAGACACATATGATACAAGATGGCATACCAAGGTTGGAGGATTCTCGCTGCTGAGAGGTTTTACTCGGCTAGTCGGTTGCAGACCCTGGGTTACGCTGGTAATTATCTTCATCTAGAGCTAAAATTCGTCCAGGGGCATCTCGGTGTTACTATAGCGGGTGTCATCCTGCAACCCGTAGTACGCCTACATCCCCAGAGCCCTGGCTTGGAGAGGCTGAATCTTCCAAATCACAAAGGTGGCTATCAGGTCCGTCCAAACCGTTCTTCTTCAGCCTAATGACCTCACGCATCAAGGTGAGCACCTGCTCCTTCTCAGCGTTGGTGAGTCGGGTATTCCAGCCCTGGGAAGAAGTCAACCTCACGTCCGAGTAAGGAGGCAATGTACGTACTCCCGGTTCCTCGGCCACCTTGCAATAAAACCAACTATTTTTCCAATTCTTAACAGAATCCGGCACGCTAGAGGAAAAATATTGAACCCCCTGCTTCCGAGCTAAAAAAAACCCGCCGCATAGGTGGTTGAACTCCACACCACCACCCTCTCCAGATTTCTTCGCCTTCTGAGGCTTAATAGCGTATATGGTACGGAAAAGATGCCAGTGGGGCTCTATGCCCAAGTAGCCCTCGCAGAGGGTGAAGAAGCTAGAGAGGAGGGTAATGGCATTGGGGACGATATGATGGAGTTGAGCACCCGTAAAAGTCAGGAAATCCAAGAAGAAGGGATGCAGAGGAAGAGAAAACCCGCGATCCACATGCGAAAGAAGAATGACCCTCTCACCATCCCGCGGAAGAGGCTCGTCTTCTCCAGGCGCGGGAAGGCGGCAGCCCTCGCAAAGAACCAGGGCGGCGTCCTGGTACCCCAACAGCATATCCTCCGTCACGATCGATGGGATCCACTCCCCCGTAGACATGGTCTCGGCGGCGGCGGAGGAACAACGCGAGTGGCGGCCTCCCAGGGTGAAGCGCGAGAGGCTGGCGAGAGCTTCCCGGTGGCGGAGGCAAGTGCGCGGGGGAGAGAGAGAGAGAGTGAGAGAGATAATGAGAGCGGACGCGCGAGGAAAAGTGGACGCAGATCTGTCTCAAGCCGAAGGAGGAGATGGTTTTATAGCTTGGGATGGCAACTGCCACGCGTCAGATCCGCGCCCCATTACGGGCGTGTCGGTTGCCTTTCCCATAAAACCGCTCCACTTCCCCATAATCCCTCCCACTTTCCCACGAGCGGTTAATTATTATCCTATAAGACCGCCGCGGGAATCGAGGAGACAGGCCCAACAGTGCGCCCACTTGCCTTGACGAGAAGATTCTTTGACAAGACAAGATCTTTTTTATTTTTAACGGAATCAGATTTGGATTCGAAGATTGAGATCACTTCAACTACTCGGAAGGCACGAAACACTGCGCCAACTGACAAAACTCTCCGAGTAAGTCATCACCCGGAAGGAATTATGGAGCTCTCAAGACAACCGAGTAAGTTGTCACTCGGAGCAACAACAGGGACAAGTACTTGATGCTAGTAACCACATCCCTGGAGCTCAGCGCAAATGGAAAATCTTGCACTCACCAACTGCTCAAGCGAAAATCCGAGTAGTTGATTCACTGGTGACCCGTCTCTGACGAAAAATGCCAGGCCACTAGTAAGACCCAACGCAGGGGGTAAAGAATCAATATCCCATGTGGCATGGCCTAGGACTCGTTACGATGTCTTAGGATATTGAACTTTACAAATTTGGTTTATATGGAGTTTAAGGCCTTTTACTCTGAGACACGCCTTCCGAGGCCTCAGTCCACCTCTTCCGAGAGGCGTTTGAGTGTCGCCAGATTTTTCCTTCAACCTGCCCGACCCACGCTCGAGGGAAAAGTTCAAATATCAATAAAGCCCTTCCGGGCCTCTTACTGAGTTTAATCTTCATATACCTCAGAAAATCTGACAAATGTCACCCGCCTCAATCATGAGCACCCGAAAGCGCTTGGGGGCTACTGTCGTGGTCATACTAAAGGTATACCCCTAGGCAAGGGAAACCAAGGGGTACCCTCAAGCCCTTGGGTCTCCAACACACCCAACAAAATAAGACCAGTAAAGAACATGGAGCCTTAACAATCTTAGAGGCGCAATTCCCAGTGTCTCCGAGTAACACGTTACTCGGAAAACAGAAACCACTTCCGAGTACTTAGTCACTCGGAGGACCAACAAGATCCGAGTAGATCAGTACTCGGAAAAGAGGACCGGCGAGCTATTCATCACTCTGAGGATGGAAACGCAACGGACGGGAAGCATTCAAGACCGCGGGCGTTCCTCCTCCTTTATTACAGTAATGTGTAGACCGTTTCTTGTATTTAATACACATTTAACCTTGTAATTAAGACACATTAAGCTGAGATATTGAAGGGGCAGAGGCGCACTCTATATAAGCCCCCCCTTCCTCCAACAGGGGCACGCGCGACACTGTTCTTCTAAACCTTTGAGAAAAAGAACACCCCAGTCAGTCTGGGATAGGACTAAGGTTTTTATCTCTACGGAGAGGCCTAACCTGTATAATTTCCCTGCGTCAACCACTCTACGTACAGATTCATTTATCTCCTTCCATACCCCTCTCTCTATTGTCAGGATTATATCCATGACACCTAGTTAGCCTCTTTCTATATAACTAGTTCATGGTCAACTGATGATCGTGGTTCCGCGATCATGGACAATCAAGTCAATTGACTGTGAGGTCACCTCATTAGATGAATGACGTGATGAACATTACCCAATGTAAGTATTGCAACATGATCAAATCATAAAGGTTCATTGTTGTAATTAAAGAATGTAGTAGACCGTTCCTTAGACCATGAGATCATGCATTATTGCTATCTTCTCAGATGCTTTGACCTATATACACCGCCTGACTGAAATATGATGGCTATAAAGGTGTATCTTGGGTATTCCGTTGAGATATGTTGAGGAGTTTTGATTCAAGAGCGGGATTTGTCAATCCATGTAATGGAAAGATACTAAGGGCCCACTCGATGAGATTGCATCCATAAAATTGCGCAGCGTGTGACTAGGTCACATGGATGAATATCACGGAACGAGTGAAATAAGATTTGTCGGTAACGAGATAGAACCAGACATAGGATGTCATTTCTCAAATCTCGGACTAATCTAGTATCGATGACAAAGGGAATGATATACGACGTGACGGTTCAATCGGTGTTAATATCCGGAATGCATAGAGGTCATTATGGGCATCCAGGTCCTGCTGATGATCATTGACCGTAGCCTCATCTCGGTCATGACTAAACTATTCTCGGACCATAGGGTAACACAATTAAGGGCTCGATGTTATCGGAGACCTTTTTGGAACTATAGGAGTTACCGTAGAATAAGGGAAGACATACCGGAAATGTTCCGTGTTGGTCCGAAGGATGTTCGAAGTGAGCCGGAAGGTGTTCCGGATCACCGACAGATGAAATAATATGTTTTATTAATTAATTAATTAAATTAAATTAATAATTAAAAACAATTTATTTATATTAAAAAGTGCAATGGGTCTTATTTATGAAAGAAGCCCATTAGGGGAAATAAAAGGGAAAAAGGAAAAAAAGAAAAAGGAAAAGGAGAAGGCGCCATGGGCCCTAGGGCCCATGTGGGGTTAGCCCCCCTCCCCCCCTTGGCAAAGGGACTTTAGTCCCACATTGCCAAGGGAGGGGGGTTGACTCCCTCCCCTCCCCCTATATACAAATGTGGTGGGTGGACTTTTTTAATACACAATAATTCGTGGAGAATTTATTGTTATCCCGAGTTGAGATCGTTTTTCTCCGGTCTTCTTCACTCCCTCGTTTCTTCCACGGTGGGCTCCCCTTGTTTGGAGCCTGTAGTGAGATTGAGACTTCTCCACCAAACAGACGCCGTTGTCCTGCTGAAACTCCGGTTCCAGAGGCCTACTTCCACCACCTTCACTGGATCGGGGATCGGAGGTCGTCATCGAGTTCCGTACGTGTGCAAGTACTATGAGGTGCTACAGGTGTGGCACTCCACCCGACAGGGTGCTAACATAGCCAGGGGGCTGTGAACTTCGATCGACTACATCGACCACGTTTGCGGGAACGTTTCCCGCGCAACGGACTACACCCCGAGGTATGTTATCCGCAAGTCTCTCTGTTACGGTAATACGGCTAGATAGATCTTGGGCAAACGGGAACGCTAGTTAGAAAAAAATATTGTTTTCTGTCGCGAACCCCAAGAAGGGAAGTGTTCTTCTCATCTTGAGCACACAGTACACATATACAACTTTATCAATGTTTATAATAAATAGCTTTATTATTATTATTTTGGTTTTACAGTTCATCCGAGCTTATATACTCGATGTCCCTTATATGATCAACTTACTCATAGCATTTTTTGGGCTGGACTGGTGGCGGTAAAGAAACATATTTCCCGCTTCGGATCTTTCACAATAAAGGACGATTCAGAGATACATTTCTAGAAGGACAAGTGGCTAGGAAATACCATTCTTCGAGAACGGTACCCAACCTTATACCACATTGTACGCAATAAAAATGAGGGATTTGATTGCCCCCCAGCTTGTGTCATGGCAAGATCTTCTATTGTACGTAGGAATCTTACTACATCTCGGTCCTTCCAGTTGATTCTATATACCGTGCACTCTCGCACATAGAGAATTCAATGTACAATAATAAATAAATATGGAAATCAAATATGCCACTAAAAGTTAAGATTTGTATGTGGTATCTTCGAAGAGGAGTTGTGTTAACTAAAGAAAACCTTCCTCGGCGCAACTAAACATGAAGTAAGAAGTGTAGTTTTTGTATTCATGAAGAGACAATCGAACATCTCTTCTCCAAATGCAAGTTTGGGCATTCTATATGGATAGTCATCCAAATAGCATCAAATGTATGTCCACCAGCAAGTGTTGCTAATATATATGCCAACTAGCTTGATGGAATACCAAATACGTTTAGTACGCTAATATGGGTGGGAACGTCTATCTTACTATGGTCGCTTTGGCAATGTAGAAATGATTGTGTCCGTAATGGCAAAAAATCTTCCCCTATGTCGTTTATTTACTGTTGTACGCACGTCTGTAGTCTACTCTGCACCTAACGGAGTATCGCACGATGTTCAAAGTGGTGTGTATGCGGTTGAAGCGGATGGTGAGGAAGGTTTTTACCCAACATGGGTGGCAACATAATCTTCAAATCGATCCATCTTCTCCATGGACATACTCATAGTTTCGGTCCCATATGGCTTTACTGTTTCCACTTTATCGTTTTTATATTTTTGGTTAGACTGTTCGTTTGATGGTTGTGTGTATCTTAGTTATGCAAAATCTGGATGTTATTTTTTATGCTTTATTTTCGCTCGATGCTACATTTGAGTTTAATACAAGCATCTTTTATCGACTTTTTATCATTTTGTATACTTAATATATGGCCTTGTGCCCCTTCCGAAGAAAAAAAAATCAACGTGCGGCAAGAAGAGTAACGGGCGAAAGGAAAACAATTTGAGCATAGGCTTGGTGAGAAGTTGTTTTTTAGTTGTTCTTTTTAGTTTTGTTAAGGTTTGTGTCTTGCTCCAGAAGATGAGATGGTGGCGGCTTCGTGAAGATGGAAAAAGATCTCTCCATCTAGCTCCATCCTGGTGGTGCATCTAGTATCATCGATGGGCGTGTGGAGGTGTATTTCCGGCGGATCTGTCCTTGGCCGGTTTGCTCGGATCTGGCATGGTTTGTCTACTTTCTTGTGTCTTCAGATTGGATCCTTCCTATCTACGCTATTTTTCGATGGCGCCGGTTGATGTTCTGGTATGAGGCCTTAGCACGGAGACCTCTCAACTGTCTACTACAAGTTTTGCCCGACTCCGATGAGGGAGGGACGATGACAGTGACGCATCCTGGACTCGCTTCAGTGCTTGTAGTCGTCGCTAGGTGGCCTATGGATCTGAATGTAATTTTTATTATTTCTGATTTTCATTGTACTGCCCACGATTAAAAATGAATAGATGAGAAGTTGTTGAACGAATGTGCTCTTCATGGAGCACACCAATAGATGACATGGTGGCCAATTGTGTGACACTGCACAATTAGCAACTAAACAAATGATCAAGAGAAGCTGTTGAACGGATTGAGATGCATCTAGCGTCAGTGTGTGTGTGTGTACACAGTTCTTGTAACCGGAAAATCTTTGTAGATGAACATTTTTTTTAGTTTAGAGTACCTCTGCTTTGCGCACTTTCATTCGATGCAGAACATCGAGTAAGAACATTCAGCGCAGAGAAAAAACCTAATGTCAGGGAGAAATATCACAATTGGTTCTATGGTCTAGCGGTTAGGACATTGGACTCTGAATCCAGTAACCCGAGTTCAATTCTCGGTAGAACCTCATTTTTGTTTCTTTTTTCATTCTTATTTTTGCCACATGGACAGTAAATTTGTGAGAAACTTTTTCCACCGACTCCTCACACGTTCAGACAGCAATTATTAGTACTCCTTCCGTTTCAAAATAACTATCGCAGGCTTAATACAATTTTATATTAGAGCTAGTACAAAGTTGAGACAGTTATTTTGAAAAGGAAGGAGTATTATTATTGAGATGACCAGTCCTTTTCTCGTCTGCAAAATGAAACCATAAACGAAAAACGTGGCTCATAGATAGAACCAATAAAACCACAGGAGCAGCACCCACCACCACCACCACCATGCATTATCTCCACCGCAACCCGGCCCCCCGGCGACCTCCGTGGCCTCAGATTCACCCTCCAATCTCTTTTCGCACGTCCCCCAGTTTTCTCCTCCATTTCTTCCTCGTCCCCTTCCCCTCTCCAGGGCGTGTGGCACGAGCACGCACGCACCCCAAATGGCGGCCTCCCTCTGGCTGCTGCAGCTCCCTTCTCCGCCTCTCTCGACCAACCACTCCCACTCTCCCTCCTCCGCGTCTCCTCTGCTGCACAGGAAGCTCGCACCCACCGGAGCCAGAGGCAGCCTTGCCTGCAGCTCATCCGGTAGCTCCTCGTCCTCCTCTTCAGTTGTGACCAAAGATCAAGAGGGAGCAGCAGCAGAGGCGACGACCCCTGCTCCTGCTCCGGCGGCTGTTCGCTACGACTACAAGGATGACCCCAACTTCAGGTACGGGCTTTCCGTTCAGGCGTAGTGAATTACCGTCTCAAATTTAACAAATGTAATGTAATGAGCGTCTGGCCATGTAAGCGTCAACAATATTAATTTAATTATATAATTACTCTATGCTAAAGCATCAAATGGTTCCATGGTCTAGTGGTTAGGACATTGGACTCTGAATCCAATAACCCGAGTTCAAGTCTCGGTGGAACCTCTTTTTTCTCTGTTTTATTTATTTTCTTTTTTAATGTTGTTACTGGTACATATTTTTTCAACTTCTGCTAAATTGATTTTCTAATGGCCATCATTTTAAGGAACCGTAACCTCTATAAAAATACAGCTGTTGCAAATTTTAGACTAGGATGAAAAGATGTTTTTCTTTCTGAAAAAAAATAAACATATAAATATATAATAATACTCCTTCCGTTCAGAAATAGTTTACGTAGTTTTAGTTTGAATTTGAACTATTTCAACTAAGACCACATCAACTACTTCCGAACGGAGCAACTATAAGAGAAAGCTACTCTTGTCGAGTGGAGGAAATTTTAGCTCCGCCTAATACATGTGTGTAGATTTATGTCAAAATTCAGTTACATTCTAATGGTGTGCTTTTGGTTATACATAACACAATAATGCGTTTCAAAATTGTGCGTAGGGGGTGCAAGGGGTGTGGCCGTGAGGAAACGGAGAGGGGCTGCAACGGCGAAGGGCGGATCATGGGCGGCATCGCCGCCGTCCCCTTGTTTGGCTGGTGGCCGATCAAGGCCTACCGGCCGTGCCCCGGCTTCGTCGCCTCTGGCGGCCGGTACCGGCGCTACGGCCAGAGCATGGACGACGTCATAGCCGGCAAGGGGAGGAAAATGGCTTCCGACAAGAAGAAAAGGTAGTACCTACTACTAACTTTTTTTTTTTAGAACAGTACCTACTACTACCTGCGATGACGTGAAATGCACACATCAAAGTTCATCCAACTTCCCCTCAATAAAGAAAAAAAAAGTTCATCCAACTTGATCATCTTGTGATGTACTACTAGTAGTTCAAGAGCTGATTTCATCTCGCTTGGCTTTCTGACTTGCAGTGACAAGTGATCTGCTTCAAGGAACTGCAGTCAAGTGCAAGTGCAGTGCATGCTGGAGAAGAGATTAAGAAGGCAACCAGCACCACCAAACCTTTAATAGATTTTTGCTTCAGGCTTGGCATTGGTGCTAGGTCAGATTGTTCGAGCTTAATCATAGCATGCAGAATAAATTCCCGTCATGAATTTTGTAGCTCCAAAACGACGGCAAATATACCCTAGTCAAGTGTTCAACTGGTGCTAAAGTTTACATCTTGTTTGCTATATGTAATTGTAGCAGAAGGGTTCCAAGATACTCGTGGAACCGCACTGCACTCTGTAAGTGGTTTTTCTGGTTGCTCTTGACATTCCGACCAACATGGTCACATGGTGTCATACTTCTCTCACAGCCTTTTTTGAGTTTCCGCTGCTCGATGACAGGGATTCTTTCGCAAATAACAACCAAAACAATGGATCATGTGATCATCAGATTAGCCAATGCAGCTAAGATGCATCAACAAATGGTCACTTCTTACTAGTAATATATGCTGCTTCGCGGACTATTAGCTGATTTGTTACATCATGTTTCATACACGCATGATGGGGAAAGAAAAAGCTCCTGGCTTTCTTCCAGCATGAAGGTTCAGAAGTGAAACAAATCAGCTAACGAAGAAACCAGACTTGAGATTTCCATGTTGCGTCAAGACCTTCTCTTGAATTCGGTTAGGTGGGACCTCTTCTATCACCTTCTCTTCTCTTTTGACGAGATACACAAAAAACTAACAAAATAAGACATCTGTCGCAAACAGCCAGAGACAGGCCCCAACTTGTGAACAAAAGTCGGTGGTTATGTACTAACTTTTTGCATCCCTGCTGTGCACTACTAGAACTAGCATCAAGAGGAAATTGCAGGCGAACATTTATAATGTCAGCGCAAGTGGGGAGGCTTGACTGCAAAAGAATTACTTCCAGGAGTTGATGCAATCGGGGATGTTGCTGCAATAGGGTGACTTCCAGGAATGGATGCAACCGGATAACTTCCCGGAGTGGCTGCAAACAGGTGACTTCCAGGAGTTGATGCAAATGGGTTGCGTCCAGGAGTTGATGCGAATGGATTGCTTCCCGGAGTTGCAGGTGAGCGACTGGTTGGTGAACCCTGCACCCTCTGCTGAAAGGGAAGCACATCAGTAAATTGGGGACAGTAAAAGAAGAGAAACATATAAATCTCTTGAAGCTCTTGTGACGGACTACATGAGAGCATTGAAGTATTTCTCTTCTTTGACAGAGAAAAAATGGTATCCTGTTATCAGTAGTATGTAACACTGATAAATGATGATTTGCCAACTTTAGTACAGATAAAGCATTCAAGTACAAGAGAATGGAGACTCTTTGCATTCCCAAAACAATGATTAAACCTCACAAACACAGGAACCAGAGCTTATCAGACCATTAGTATCTTCTAATCATGGTACCGCATAATTTGGAAGTTTATGGTACTCCATGAATATCATGTTGAAACCAATAGACTACTGATGCAGCATGTCAAGATTGAAATTGGTAGTACTATTGGTCCGTTACTTGTAGATGAGGAAAGGGTGAAAACAGTTTTCTATTCTCAAACAGACCCATCTGCCCCCCATCTTCTCCGGTTCACTAAGCAGGTATGTCCAAGATGCACCATACAAATATCTAATTTTCAGAAGAAAGAAAACTTACATAAACTAAGTTAAATATTTCAAATCTCAGAGAAAGATCACCAGTTCATACTAGGGAAGCTAAAAATAGTGTATACGAAAATATTGCATTGTACCGCTATGACTTATTAAGTAGCTGAAGTTTCAGGAAGAATTGATCGATAATGTGAATGCACCTTTGCCGCTGGGAATTGTGTGAGATAGTCCAAAAGCTGTTGCTTTTGATTGCCGAATGAGTCCTTGACTTGCTTTAACAAATCTTCTTCCCTTTTCATTTCCTCAACAAGCCTTTCCTTCTCCCACTTCTTCAGCTTAACTTGCTCTTCCATTTCAGTGATACTTCCAGGTGTATTTGTATCCCCAGAGCTTAAAGCTACAGTAAATTTTACTTCTACATCTTTCCTACAAAGGTCATCTTTATTCATCAAGAAAAAAGTGATGGCTTAAATTTTAATATAAAAAAAGGTAAATACTGTGTATCTTATTAGTGCGAGTGAACAGCTTTGAGTACATAAATCAGGGTAACCGAACATGTAGAAGAAGTATAGTCCTCTTTCAATAATAAAGAAAACTATAGTGTGCGTTTCATAGGGATTATAAATAAATAAGAAGGCAAATAGACTGCAGATCCTTAAGAGTTTTGCATACTGCTTAGCTCTTACTGGAATAAACGTTATTGTTCCATTTTAGCTGGAACACCTGTGATAAATTGAGCTTGTGAAACATAATACTCATTTTATTAAATATGCTATTACAAGCAGTGAAATGTCTAAACATGAAAATAGGCAGTAACCAGGGCAATCTGCAAAACATGTTTTTTCTCGAATACACACCCAAGTGTGGGTCATTTTGCATTAGAAGAAAGCACCAAGATGGCACAAGAGTACAAAGCAAGCAAAACTCAAATGAAAAGAAAGCTAAAACAGGACTGAAACTGTAGATAGATAGCTACCCTAAAACTCAACACTGTATCATCCATCATCAACATTATGAAAGATGTAAAGGGACAAATTGCATATTTGTGTACCTATCACCAAGGCAGAAAGAACCATTAGGCCTCAATATACTACCATCCAGAGAAATTGCACCATCATTTATCAAGGGAATAGCACGCCGTAGATCAGCTGTAGTCTTATAAACTTGTAAATGAGAAAACAAACTGTAAAACAAAGTCTCCCTAAGACCATGGCCATGGGGTGTGAGACAACTCAAGTATGCCTGGTCCATATGTATCATATTTACTGCGAAACCAATAAAGCCAGGAGGAGATTCCCCGTTAGGCAACCTTGGTTTATGCAGCATAAGATATCTCTGTGGATCATCAATCATAACTTCTCCAGAAAATGGCCTGCAGAGTTTATTAGTGTATACTATTAAAGTGCTCATATGGTCGAGTCCAAGCAAGAATAAGTGCATTCGGTAGTTAGGATGGCACCTTATGTTTTCAAGACAAAACACGGTAAACCTCCCATTCAGAAACTTTCCAATTGAGACACCCAGTCCATGAATGCCACTTGTCTTATCAATGCTGCCTTCCTTGCCGTATGTTTCAAGACCCTTCATGCCCTCATAAGTCTTGCAAACGAGACCAAGCATATTGTCCATTCCCAAGTACTCTGAGAGTAGGCTGTCACAAATTTACAGGAGTAAAAAGATACCAGCAAACGTAAGCAAACAAACATATCGTCTGAAATAAATTAGCACCAATAGAGGAGCTAGATCCAATTCAAAACAAGATGAAAATTGACCTGCTTAGATTATCATCATTTGCTTTTCCCAAGGTAGCCACAACACCAATGAAATCTTTCATCATTGCCAGTGATGATATTTGTGCAGAATGACGTTTCTTGAGCTGGCATATAAGCGAAGCTGCTGTCTTGTCCTGTCTACAGATGCTTTCAATTGTACGCTGTTCAGCTTCTTGAACTGATGTACCATTATTTGCAGCTACAGCCCTCTTTCCAAGCTTAACTGATAAAAGTCCCAGGTTCAACATATAAATAGGGGCAGTAGATTAAAAAGGTTTAGGACAACTCATATACCATTATTTGCAATTACAGCAGCCTTTACATGTTTTACTGACAAAGGTTCTGAGGTTTAGCGTCTAAACAGGAATAATATATTAAGTATATGACAACTCTTGACTTTCTGTGTATCAAGTAACACGTATTACCTACACATTGAAATACTAATGTGGCACAGCCACCTTTTTTTGTCAAACAAATCCATGATCCGAAGCAATGTGCATACCGTGGTGATAACAATAGCAAATACAGTAAAATAGAAGTGGACAGCAAGGCTGATGCAAGCATATTCTAATGTCGAAAATGAGCTTGAGATATTGGGTAGTCCTATACGCTCCAACACAGCTTGTATTACAACACTAGAGATGGTAGCAAAGGGAAAGGTCAATCAAGGCATTCCAAAATAACGCCCCAAATCTGCTAGCATTTTAGGGTGTTGTCCCAAAGCTCCACTAAACTTCTCAACTAAAATCCCAAACTGGGAAAAAGAATCAACACCGGCTTTCTATTTCCCGGCCAAGCCTCGCGACTCTTATCATGGCGCATATATACTGGGCAGAAATATTCAATCGTGCAACTGGCCCCTAAGCCCATTAGCAAGTAGTTCTGATTTCTGAATCGGTCACCACTTTTCCTCATTTTTTTAAGTACGTCAATCTCTTGTTCGCTAAGCAGTATGGGACTAAAATACAGAAGCTCGCACGAGTACAACATATGTGTGCAACATTCCAACGCACACAAGACTCAAGCACATGACCGGCTGCAAATCATTGTAAGCACACTACCACTAGGCCAGCGAATATATTGGGATTACATAGCAAAGCATGACCATTATGATCAATTATACATACATACACATGGGCATGTTCCAGAATCACAAACAGCGAAGCGCGGCGATTGGAGGAGATTTTCAAGAAATGCCTCAACCAATTAGGAGGTGTTTTTCAGAATCACCTCAAAATCTCAACCGATTACAGGCTTTTCTAGAAAATGCCTCCAAAGCTGCATACGATCCAAGGCGATTTGTAAAAACGCCTCCAAATCTGCATACAATCTGAGGTGGTTTGTAAAAACACCTTAAGCAGTTAAGCTAGAGATGATTTAAGGCGAATTCTCCAAAAGACCTCCTTAAGCATGATTTGAAGACGTTTAGACAAACGCCTTCTTTGAACAACCATGTTCAGGTTATAGCTAATTACATAAATGTTGTTCAAACCAAAATGACACATATGTTCGTACAAACTTCTGATGTGTAGGGATACAAAATTCCACATTCAAATTCGATTGTGACTGTGAGGTGCACTATTCATAGCAAAAATATGATGCATCTCACACAATACAATGAATTAAAACTCGGAAAATTTTATGGATGTACAATTAGCCCTTCATGGTATTACATTTCTTTAGGATTTTTGTATAATTGCACGTGTGCTTTTAGCACAGCATTTTCATATTTTGAAAATGAAATTAATTTTACGGGACACATGCCCTATAAGTAAGATTACTGCATATTAACATCTTATTAGCTTTTTGATAGACACCCACAAAGATGGCGAGTCAAGTCTGAACATTGCAGATTTCTCTTTACACGATTTCAAAGAACCAAGGTATTGAAAATGTGATTTGAAACAGATCCACGTGTGAATGCTTGCAAATAGAGTTCCATAAATAACAGAGCTTAACTACCAAGGAAAAGACAACTTAATGCTTGAAAAACACACCGGAACATGATTAACATTGGTCTGCCAGATGCTACCCATATGCTGCATTCTCAGATAAGAACAGCGTAGCCTCGAAGGCATAAAGCCGAGTTGGCGAGCACACACCAAACATCTTACTTGTCAGGTCGGCAACCGACTCTTCGATGGCGTTGATCTCAGACTTGAGGAACATGATATTTGCCTCATGGTGGTTGACCTTGAGCCCCAGCTTCATCACCTCCTCCTGCATCACCTGCAAATGACATCCACCAACACCAACATGTAAAGCAACAACCTTATAGCATTGCACGAAAACCCCCAAAATGAAGCGGGGCCGGGGGGGGGGGGGGGGGGGGGGTGAATGGGCCCAAAAAAGCACACCTTGTAGTGAGCATCCATGGTGGTGCTGGGTTCCGCAGGTTGATCCGCCACACTAACAAGTGACCAATCTGCGAAGCAACAGGGAACAAACGGGACTGAAAACCCTCGAATACGGCAGTACTTGTGCACACCAGCAACGCGGAAACAAATTTGAGGAGGAATAGGGTTCTCGCAAGTTGAGAAACATGGCGAGGAGGAACGTAGAGGGCAAATAGCATGGTAATAAAGCGTGTTATCAAGGGCGGAGCGCGCGGGAGTTTCTCCTCAAGGACGGAAAATCACGGCATTCATGGCGGAGAAAGAAAGCTCACCTCGGGACCATCGCCGCTGGAAGCTGAGGCCGCCGGCGATGCAGCGGGGAGTGAGGGAATGAGGCAGGCGCGGGAGGGACGGGCAGATTGAGATCAGCAGCGTGGGAGGGAGAGATTCGCGGAGGGAGACAAGTAGGCGATGCTTGGTTTGGGGAGGAAACGAAGCTGGGGCAAAGTTTTGGGCTAGTAGATCTACTAGTCCAAAAGGGTGGATTGATAACATCGTTTTATCTTTTATTATACGTTTTGATGTAGTATTATTTTTATTATCATTATTATTTAGTAGAGACTCGTTCGGTTTCATCGTTTATTACCTTTCTTTTTGAAGTTCAACCTCAGTTTCACCGGTTCCTAAAAACGTGATCTCCTTCCATCAAACCCTAACATTGCATCGTCCTTCCTCACTACGTCCCGAACTATCAATCCACATTCATCCCTTATCCCTGAAAAGCATATCCTCCTTCCGATAGATGGTTGCAGGCGTCGTCTCGGTGTCACTTGGTGAGTGCGCGTTCCTAGTCATTAGACGACGGGGAACGATTTGTGACGGCGCCTCATCAAGGGGCGGCGTTGCCGAGCGAGAGATGGTAGCGCAAGATGAGGCACTACTTGGTGAGGGGGGAGGGTACACGGCTTGGGATTGTGATGTCGAGCCTGGAGCAAGCCTTCCTGGCTACATCGCTGGCAGTACCTCCTAGTCACGCCCAGCGACAAGGAGTGCAACCTACTCATTGGCGGTTAGGTCGCCATGCTCCACGATCCGGGTGACTTCATCCTCTGCCTTCGCGACAATAGCCTAAGGTCTAGTGACCCACCGTGACGTTCAGCTGCTAGAGCATGGAGTCAGGAACTCCTTCTAATAGCACTGGCGACGCTCGAATGTTCTCTCTCACATTGAGCTCGGTACATCACCACTATGTTCGTTAGAGACAAAAAACAAGGATGTTGTCAAGGTCAACATGTCCTGAAGTTTCTCCATTATTTGCTTCAAAAACAAATAGCAGAACAAAGAAAGAAAATTTGATAATGCCGAACCATCCTCGTGTCAAACTAAGTAGACCTTAGCACTTTTTCATTGTTGGATTGAAAAACGTACATGAAATTTTTTTTGCTTGCTATGTTGTCTTCTGAATTGTACCTCTGGAATTATATAACGTTGTTTCTTCTATCTTTGTTTTGAAGTACATACATCATGCGTTGCTATCTTCCATACAAATATGTGCTACAACCTATGTCTTGTTTTTTTATGTAGATGTGCTACATATATGTGAAGCAACGGATGATCCATGTGTTAGGATAAGTTTTTTATGCATTCTTTCCATTGAATCTCTTACATGTTTCCTTCACAAAAAATCTCCGCAAGAAGTTCCTTGCATCGCTCCCTTCACAACAAATTTCTTACATGTTTATCTTTCTCTACAACAAGCATGTACCTATAAAACCGAGGAAGATTATTGCCTTTTTCACAATGTTTTGTCTTTTGATAAATGTTTTTCTGTATTTTTTGGTTATTTCATAGCAATCTCTTACTCAATTAGAACAATTTTTTAATCGGTGTGTTTGAATATGATAAATAAGATTGTGATAAACGCTTATGAGAAGATGATTGTGCAGAAAACTGAGAGATATTCCGGTAGGGTGGATCGAGGGACCAGAAGTACCAGAGAGGAGAGCTCACGGGGGATTTACCTGGTTTAGGTCCTCTTGATGAAGGTAATACCTTACTCTCGCATTTACTTTATTATGGTTGTATGAACTCCGCACGAGAGGGGGTTAAAATTGTGTCTAATCTACACAAATCTATGACTAGATGTCAATGTGCCTCAAGATATCGCCATCCTTGCCTTATATATATGAAGGACGAGGCCTAGGGTTACAAGGTCGTGCTGACCCACAACTAAATAATAATAGGGAGTCCTAGCTAGCCTCGTGCATCAAGTTTATGATGCTTCTAGAAGGAGGACTTTGTACTCCTCATGGAGACATGTTGAGGTGAGCAGCGAGGGCTCTTTGGGCCATCGGGAAACTCGACTAAGCCATGTATGTACCATCCCTAGTATAGCACACCGTCAAAGACACGTAGATGAGGGTGCGTGACGATGAGGACGCCTGAGAGGTGGCCCTGCACTGGGAAGGGGAATAACACAATAGGTGGTCGTCGTTGATGATCTATCCTCGTTGGTTACCCCAAGTGGAAGGTTAGATGCGGTGTAGCGGCAAATTTCCCTCGGTGAAGATACCAAGGTTTGTATCTAGTAGGACTCTGGCAATGATAAGTAGGTGCCAACGGCGCAATTGACGTGGACCTGCACACAATACAAATAACTTTGCTTCCCAACAAGTACATAGAGGTTGTCAATCTCTCCGGCCTTGTTGTTCACAAAGGATCAAACGCAAGGGATAATGATAATGATGATAGCAACTAGAAAGTAAAGGCTGTAAAATAAAAGAGCGTGTAAACAGTGATGAGAATATGGACCGGGGTCCCGTGATGTTCACTAGTAATGTCTCTCTCCCAAAAGACGATAAGACTGCTATGCGAGGTAAACAAATCACAGCTAGGCAATTGACAGGATTAAAAACGCACCGCAATGCTAGCTACGCTACAAAGAAAGGACGAGGCTCAAAAGCATGGGCGGTACGCCAAAATAAGTAGACCGAAATCCAACTGCATCTACTACTAATCATCCACCTTGAGATATCTATCCAGAACATCTCGCTGGTATTAAGTTGCGAGCCCCACCCAAAGTGTAAACCCAAAGCAACATACAATTGCATTAAAAAGCACTTTTCGTAAAGTAAACAATCCTTGCAACCGCGGTTACAAGAACCATTTTCCCCCTTGTGGCAACAGCACATCCCCTAGACTCATGTTTGTGTCACTTAAGCGTGTCATCGGGGGGCATGAACCCGCAATCGAGCATAACATTCCCTCTTGGAGTCATGATACGCGAGAGACGATAATTTCTTCTCGCCCTTCGTTGGTTACCCCAAGTGAAAGGTGAGATGCAGCGTAGCGGCAAGTTTCCCTCGGTGAAGATACCAAGGTTTGTCTCTAGTAGGACTCCGGGGATGATAAGTAGGTGGCAAGAAAACAATGGCACCGTTTACGACAAACGTTGCTTCCATGACCTGGACCTGCACACAACACAAATAACTTTGCTCCCAACGAAGTTCAAAGAGGTTGCCAATCTCTCCGGTCTTGTTGTTTACAAAGGATCAAACGCAAGGGATAATGATAATGATAGCAACTGAAAGTAAAAATAGAAAAGTAAATAAGCGTATAAACAATGATGAGAATATGGACCGGGGTCCCGTGATGTTCACTAGTGATGTCTCTCTCCCAAAAGACGATAAAACTGCTATGCGAGGTAAACAAATTACAGATGGGCAACTGACAGGATTATAAACGCATCGCAATGCTAACTATGCTACAAAGAAAGAAAGAGACTCAAAAGCATGGGCAGTACGCCAAAATAAGTAGACCAAAATCCAACTGCATCTACTACTAATCATCCACCTTAAGATATCTATCCAGAACATCTCGCTGGTATTAAGTTGTGAGACCCACCCAAAGTGTAAACCCAAAGCAACAGACAACTGCATTAAAAAAGCACTTTGCGTAAAGTAAACAATCCTTGCAATCGCGGTTACAAGCACCGTTGTTTTCCCCTTTGTGGCAACAGCACATCCCGTAGACTCATGTTTCTGTCACTCAAGTGTGTCATCAGGGGGCATGAACCCACAATCGAGCATAATGTTCCCTCTTGGAGTTACTACCTACTACTTGGCCAAAGCAATAAACAGCAACGGAGAACATGCAAGAATTACTTAGGAACAAAAATATAAAAGATAAGAACCAAATATATTACTCTATCACAATCTGAACATAATCTCATAATCCATCACATCCCATCAAACTCAGCATAGCAACAACAGAAAGATTACATATGTGCCTCGATCATGTAGGGCAGCTCACGAGGTATAAACCATGAAGAACAAAGAGGGGAGTAGAACATCACATAGCTACTGATCATGGACCCATGGTCCAAAGGAAACTACTCACGGCACATCTAGGAAATGTCCATGGTGGAGGGGAAGCTCCCGGAGGTCGATCCTCCCTCCGGTAGGGTGCCGGGAAGGGGTCTGCTGGCGCTCCCGATCTTGGAAGCGCTGCGGCGGCGGAACAAAGGCGAGATCGTGAAAAATGGTTATGTCCTCAGGGGTTTCACGTCATGGGGAATAAATAGGCGAAGGGGGCAGCCAGGGGGGCCACCAGGAGTCCAGGCGGCCGCCCGGCGTGGCCCCATCCTAGGTCGCGCCACCTGGCCGCCTAGGCACCAGGTGGGGGCCCTCCGGCCCTCCTTCGGGACTCTGGAAACTTCCGTTACGCTGATTATTTATCTGATTTTTCTCAGATTTTTGGAGCACTTTTAATATGGGAAAAAATAGAAAAACAACAGAAAACAGAAACTGGCACTGGGGTGCACTGAGTTAATAGGTTAGTTCAAATACGATCAAAAGTGTATGAAAGTGTATCTAGATCATAGCAATATCACACAAAACATGCATAGAGCAAGAAGAAATTATAGATACGTTTGGGACGTATCAACATCGCCAAGCTTAATTCCTGCTCGTCCTCGAGTAGGTAAATGATAACAAGCATAATTTCCGTGGTGACATGCTAGCAACCAAATAAGAACTTTGAAAAGTAAAGCAATCAAGGTATGTGATTCAATTCAAGTCATAACATACAAGACTCTATATTAGCATTGAAACAAGCAACGAAAGAACATTAAGTGCAAGAGCTCTCACTGTCCGTGACTCGAATGTCTCCAAATGGTGTTTGCGTGCAAGATGGGGGATAGGGAATACGAGAAAAAAAGTATTTTTGTTGAGAACTTGATACGTCCAAAACGTATCTATAATTTCTGCTTGCTCCATGCCTCTTTTGTGTGATATTGCTATGATATTGATGAACTTCCATACGCTTTTGATCATATTTGGACTAACCTATTAACTCAGTGCACCCCAGTGCCAGTTCCTGTTTTCTGCTGTTTTTCTATTTCAGGTTCTCCCCACATAAAAATTGCTCCAAAAATTCGGGAAAAATCCAATAAAAAATCAGCATTCAGGAAGCTTCGGGAATCACCGAGGGGGGGCCAGAGGGGACCCGCCAGGGCCCCAGGCGCCCTCCCGGCGCGCCCCAGGGTGGGGCCGCGCCAGGGGGGGCGCCTGGACCTTTGGTGCCCCCCGTGGCTGCCGCCTTCGCCTATTTATTCCCCGTGACGCAAAAACCCCAAGACAGGAACCCTTTTTCGCGATCTCTCCTCTGTTCCTCCGCCGCCGCGCTTCCAAGATCGGGAGCACCAGAAGACCTCTTCTCGGCACCCTGCCGGAGGGAGGAACCACCTCCGGGAGCTTCTCCACCACCATGGATGCTTCCCGGGTGAACCTTGAGTAGTCCACCTTGGACCATGGGTCTATGATCAGTATCTATGTGATGTTCTCCTCCCCTCTTTGTCTTCATGGATTAGACCTCGTGAGCTTCCCTACATGATCGAGGCACATATGTAATATTTCTGCTGTTGCTATGCTGAGTTTGCTGGGATCCGATGGATTATGAGATTTGTTCAGATTGTGTTTGAGTTATATATTTGATTCTCCTCTTTTATATTTATGTTCTTGAGTAATTCTTGCATGTTCTTTGTTGTTGTTTATTGCTTTGGACAAGTAGTAGGTAGTGACTCCAAGAGGGAGCGTTATGCATGATTTTGGGTTCATGCCCCCCGATGACTAGCTTGAGTGACAGAAACATGAGTCTAGGGGATGTGATGTTGCCACAAGGGGGAAAACAACGGTGCTTGTACTTGCGGGTGCAAGGATTGTTTACTTTACGGAAAGTTCTTTAATGCAGTTGTCCGTTGCTTTGAGTTTACACTTTGGGTGGGATTCGCAACTTAATACCAGCGAGATGTTCTGGATAGATATCTCAAGGTGGATGATTAGTAGGTAGATGCAGATGGATTTAGGTCTACTTGTCTTGGCGTACCGCCCATGCTTTTGAGCCTCTTCCTTTCTTTATAGCATAATTAGCATTGGTTTGCGCACATAATCCTGTCAATTGCCCAACTGTAATTTGTTTACCTCGCATGGCTATTTTATCGTCTTTTGTGAGAGAGACATCACTAGTGAACATCATAGGACCTCGGTCCATATTTCCAATACTGTTTACACCCGCTATCAATTTACTGCTTTATTTACTTTTCAGTTGCTATCAATATCATTATTATCCCGTGTGTTTTATCCTTTGTAAACAACGAGGTCGGAGGGATTGACAACCCCTTTGTACTCGTTGGGAGCAAAGTTATCTGTTGTGTGTGCAGGTCCACGCCAACCGCCAATCTCTGGCGTCGTTGTCACCTTCTTATCGTTATCGGAGTCCTACTGGAGACAAACCTTGGTATCTTCACCGAGGGAAATTTGCTGCTGTCTACATCTCAACCTTCCACTTTGGGTAACCAACGAGGGGCGAGAAGTAAACTCTCGTGACATAAAGCAATTTCTGGCGCCGTTGCCGGGGACTCCGCTCTTCAAGATAGGGGAGTTGCACACTATGTTTTATCTTTGCTTTTTAGTCTTGTTTGTTTACCTTTCAGTTTTTGCTTTAGTGTCCTTTATCAAAAATAAAAATAAAAATGGTTATCTTGCTTGCTGCTACTATGGGTTCCTTTGAGAACACCAAGTTGTGTGACTTCACTAGTCACAACAACAGTGACTTTATCTGCACTCCTATTTCTACACCTGCTACTTCAGCACCTTCTTATGAGATTAAACCTGCTTTGCTGAACCTTGTTATGAAAGATCAATTCTCCGGTGCTAGAGATGCTGTTGCTTTGCATTTAAATAATTTTATTGAGATTTGTGATATGCAAAAGTATAAGGAAGTAGATGGTGATATTGTTAAGCTTAAGCTTTTTTCCTTTCTCCTTGAGGGATGAAGCTAAAATATGGTTTCAATCCTTGCCTAGGAATAGCATAGATTCTTGGGATAAGTGCAAGGATGCTTTTATTGGGAAGTACTATCCCCCTGCTAAGATTATCCAATTGAGGAGCTTTATTATGAATTTTAAACAATTGGATAATGAACACGTTGCCCAAGCTTGGGAACGCATGAAATCTCTTGTTAAGAATTGCCCTACGCATGGTTTGACTACTTGGATGGTTATCCAAACTTTTTATGCAGGCTTGAACTTTACCTCGCGGAACTTGCTAGATTCGGCCGCGGGAGGAACCTTTATGTCAACTACACTTGGTGCTGCCACAAAACTTCTCGATGAGATGATGACCAACTATTCCCAATGGCACACCGAAAGAGCTCCAACAGGTAGGAAGGTAAACTCTGTCGAGGAGATCTCCTCCCTAAATGGAAAAGTTGACTTGATTATGTCTCTACTTACTAAGCAATCTCTTATTGATCCTCATGATGTTCCTTTAAATTCTTTTATTGCTCTAGATTGATACGTCCAAAACGTATCTATAATTTCTGCTTGCTCCATGCATGTTTTGTGTGATATTGCTATGATCTAGATACACTTTCATACACTTTTGATCATATTTGGACTAACCTATTAACTCAGTGCACCCCAGTGCCAGTTCCTGTTTTCTGCTGTTTTTCTATTTCAGTTTTCCCCCATATAAAAAGTGCCAGAAAAATTCGGGAAAATTCAGATAAAAAATCAGCATGACGGAAGCTTCAAGAAGAGCCCGGGAGGGGCCAGAGGGGAGCCAGGGGGGCCCAGGCGGCCACCCAGCGCGGCCCCACCCCTGACTGCGCCAGGGGGGCGCCTGGGGCCCCTGGCCCACCTCTGGCTGCCCCCTTTCGCCTATTTATCCCCCGTCAAGGGAAAACCCTAAAAGGAGAACCCTATTCCGCGAACTCGCCTCTGTTCCGCCGCCGCCGCGCTTCCGAAGATTGGGAGCACCAGAAGACCTCTTCCCGGCACCCTGCTGGAGGGAGGATTGACCTCCGGGAGTCTCCTCTCCACCATGGATGCTCCCCGGATGTCTCGTGAGTAGTTTTCCCTGGACCATGGGTCCGTGATCAGTAGCTATGTGATGTTCTCCTCCCCTCTTTGATCTTCATTGTTTAGACCTCGTGAGCTGCCCAACATGATCGAGGCACCTTTGTAATATTTCTGCTATTGCTATGTTGAGTTTGATAGGATCTGATGGATTATGAGATTATGTTCAGATTGTGATAGAGTAATATATTTGGTTTTTATCTCTTATATTTGTGTTCCTAAGTAATTCTTGCATGTTCCCAGTTGCTGTTTATTGCTTTGGCCAAGTAGTAGGTAGTGACTCCAAGAAGGAGCGTTGTGCTAGATTGTGGGTTCATGCCCCCCGATGACACGCTTGAGTGACAGAAACATGAGTCTAGGGGATGTGTTGTTGCCACAAGGGGGGAAAACAATGGTGCTTGTAACCGCGGTTGCAAGGATTGTTTACTTTACGCAAAGTGCTTTTTAATGCAGTTGTCTGTTGCTTTGGGTTTACACTTTGGGTGGGGATCGCAACTTAATACCAGCGAGATGTTCTGGATAGATATCCCACACACATGATACTTTGATAAACCAAATGGCAGCTAAACCTGAAGTGGTTTCGACTATAAAAGAGGAAGAAGATAGAATTAAGAGCCATCCTACACACCATATTGTTGCTACTATCCAAGTGGTTGAGGATATCCAAACTCTTAGCATCCAATGCACCCCTAGTCCCATAGGACCTATTAATGGTGATGCTATGACCTCAACCATAGAAGAAGAAATTCCTATGACTATATAAGCTACCAAGCAAGTGAGCCTAAAGGACACCACTACCACTTTACTTGATAGTAGTGACCTTGATTTTGATAATTCCATCCTTTCTGAAGTTATTCGTTTCCTTCACAAGATGTCTAGAGATCCCCACACTAGCACACTTAATCTTGCCTTCACAGAGCATATCACTAATGCTCTCATTAAAGCTAGGGAGGAGAAGCTTAGGGTAGAAGCCTCCATACCTAGAAAGCTAGAAGATGGTTGGGATCCTATGATTAAAATTAAGTTGAATAACTTTTCTTCCTATGCTTTATTTGATGTTGGAGCTAGTACCTCCGTTATGACCAAAAGAATGTATGATATATTTGAATTGAAACCTTTTGATCCCTGTTCTTTTGGTGTTCGTCTTGTTGACTCTTCCGTAAATAAACCTTTGGGGAAGAAAAATGATGTTCTTATCATTGTCAATGTAACAACCCAATTCACATAGAATTGATGTCTCTGTGATCAAGTGCCAGTCCCTGGATCGAACTCGCTGGCACACACAGTATCATAGATGTATATCAAAGTACAAGTGCATCATTATTACAACGTATGATCCAGAATAAAAATAAATAACAAGTTGCATAGCTCAAGGCTAGCTTATTCAACATAAATATAGCGGAAGCAAAAGAAAATAACGAGGAGTCCCATCAACATCCAGAAGCGAACATGCTGAGTGTAGACCCGCAACCCTAAACGCACCTTACTGGTCGTCTGAGAAACCTGCAACACCGAAGGTTACATCCCGACAACGGGTCAGTACATCTGATTTGTACGGCAAGTGACACGGAAGAGGTATATATAAAGGACCTACAACGATATGCAAGGTGAGACAAAGGAAAGGCTTATGGTTTTGTTTTGCAGAAAGCCAATTTTCTCCTGAACTAAACTAGTCAAAATTTTAAGTTGAATTCTACCTGAAACACACAACAACCCATGCTAATCTCTCCCACAAAATTATTATTAAGTGTTCATCTGTCAAGATCATTCATCAACAGTACTGACTAGTTGCTCAAAGTTCGTCCGTAACCGTGGACACGGCTAATCATGATCATTTTATACGCTCTGCAGAGGTTCTACACGTTCCCCACTGGACTCAACCCGAAGATTGAGACGAAGACTTTCCGAAGAGGTTGCCTCCACCCTTTGGTAGCCGGTACACCTAACACACATCTACATCAGCTAGCTACCAGGGACAGGTTCCCCACAACGTACTCATGCTAAGCCAGAGCCCATATAGCCAGTGGTTGTACACGGAAGCTACTAGTAATATTGCCTGTCTGCTCTTTTTGAGCCTGGACGACGCCCACTGCGTTCAGAGGGTAGACACCATGACGCACCCGGTTCACCACCAAAACAACCATTGGGTGCATTTAACCCCGGCACTGTCCTTAGACAAGGCACAACCACCAGGATGCAACCCGCCCGTCCATAAGTGATTTCTATTTATTATGAAGTTGCTACACAAATTATTAAAAAGCTCACATGCACTCCATGAATTCTCACAACCCAAACCACGTCTACAAAGCATAGCAATAAAGTAACAACATGTGCTAGGTTGATCTACAAATACAAGTCAAGATATATGGCTATCCTAACTGGTTTTGCAGCAACAGTAAAGTAAACTACCTATCATGCAGTAGGGTGATATTCTTAACATAATGCATATAGAAAATTATAGGTGTGAGTATGATAAAAGCATAACTTGCCTTCTTCCTGTTCCAGACGATCACAATCCTCACAATACGAAGCGTTGCACTCCGGGCAGTCTACACGATCAACCAGAGTTGCAATCAATACACAGTTAACACATAACAATCATAAACAAACATAGCAGAAGAAACTCCAAAATAACAGCAAGGAAATAAGTTAAACAGTAGCTAAACGTAAAGTACTCGCCACCACGAATCGAACGCATATGGAATCGTCGAAAACGGTTGCACCGTTTGCAAACTACGGTCACCGGAACTTTGAATTTAAATCTGTACAAATTCAAATTTGAAAACTAAAAACTTTTGAAAACTTAGGTTTACTGGATATGATTTTTCGTAACGGTCGCAACGCAAAAAGAATTAACTAAAACGGAGCTACGGTTTAAAAGATATAGCTAAAACGGTTCTAGGGTCTTTTTTGCCAAAAGGACTAATCCGCAAATAAAATAACTTCTCTGCCGCGAACAGGTCCTCGGCTACGGAGCGAACGGCGTCCACTCCGATGACTAACCCGGCGAACGTTCGCTATTTAGAAAACCGCGATTAACCGGGCTAAACCAAAAAAAACCGAAGCCCTAAAAAAATCGATCTGGATCTGTCCAGATCTAAAACGGACCATCGGGTTTCGATCCGACGGTCGACGCGGCGGCTTGGCTAAACCGGCCCGGACCGGCGGCGGCGGCGGCGCGGCACGGCGCTGCGAGGCACGGAGGCGGCGGCGCGTCGTGGTGAGGGGGCGGGGCGGGGCGACGCGACGGGCGGCGGCGACACACCTCGGGCGGCGACGGCGACTGGTCGGGGCGGCGGCGGTGGACTTCGGCGGCGGCGCGGCGGCGGAGCGTGTCGGGCGGCTAACGGGTCGAAACCTAGCCCGCGGACCCGCGGGGCTATTTATAACCCGCTCCGCCGATTTTTTTTAAACCGAAACAGAAACGAAAACGGCTAGGCGCAAAAATAAAAACAGGACATGCCCATTAGGCCCAAAACAATCTTAGAAAAATAACTGATAATTATTTTTAATTTCTATTTTCACCAAAACTTTTAAAATAATAAAATTGAATTTTTGGCATGACCAAAATATTCAATAAAAATAAAATCTTTTGCAACTTATTTTTAATTACTTTTAAATACTTTTCTGACAATTTAAAAATACCGAAAAACTCCAAAAAGGATTTTAAAATATCCCGGAGCATAAATAAATTCCCAAAATATTTTTAGAAATTATTTATAACCCCAAAGTAAATTTAAAAAGTCTCCAGAAAATATTTTAAACTATTTTCCAACATTACAAAAATGGGGATAAGTCATATTATATCCTCTCCAATAAATTGCCTTAAGTTGAAAAATGTTTAAAATATTCAAAAAAAAATCCAAATAATGCAAAAGTTCAGCATGACATGCATATGATGATCTATTAACATCCGAATTTAGAAAATTGGGATGTTACAAACCTACCCCCCTTAAGATGAATGTCGTCCTCGAGATTTGGGCTGGCTAGCAAAGAGGTGTGGATGATCTTGCTTCAAATCTTCTTCTCGCTCCCAAGTGGCTTCTTCCTCGGTATGATGATCCCACTGAACTTTGCATAGCTTGATTGTCTTGGTGCGGGTAACTCTTTCTGCAGTCTCCAGAATCTTCACAGGTTTCTCCTCATAAGTCAAGTCCCTCTCCAACTGAATTGCCTAAAGTGGCACTGTATCTCTCAAAGGAACATCTGCCATCTCTGCATGACACTTCTTCAGCTGGGATACGTGAAACACATCATGAACTCCTGACAAAGCTTCTGGCAACTCCAACTTATAAGCTACCTCTCCTCTGCGCTCCAAGATCTTGTAAGGCCCCACAAAACGTGGTGCTAACTTGCCCTTGATTCCAAACCTCTTGATTCCGCGAATTGGTGAAACTCTGAGATACGCATGGTCTCCAATCTCATAGGTTACGTCCTTGCGCTTCGCATCTGCATAACTCTTCTGCCTGGACTGTGCTATCTTCAGTCTATCACGGATCAACTTGACTTTCTCCTCAGCATCTCTGATCATGTCTGGTCCAAACAACTGACGCTCTCCTACCTCATCCCACATCAACGGTGTTTTGCACTTTCTGCCATACAGTAACTCAAATGGTGCCATCTGTAGACTAGCCTGATAACTGTTGTTGTATGAGAACTCCGCATATGTTAAATTATCATCCCAACTAGATACATAGTCTAATGCGCAAGCCCTCAACATATCCTCCAGAATCTGATTCACTCTCTCTGTCTGCCCATCTGTCTGAGGATGGAACGCTGTACTGAACTCCAGCCTAGTGCCCAAAGTCTCATGCAACTGACGCCAAAACTTCGAAGTAAACTGAGTACCTCTATCAGACACTACCTTGCTCGGAACTCCATGCAGACAAATGATCCTGGTCATATAAATCTTGGCTAGCTTAGCACTCGTATAAATTGTCTTTACTGGAATGAAGTGAGCAACCTTGGTCAAATGATCAACAATCACCCAAATAGAATCATATCCTGACCGAGTCCTGGGTAAACCAGTAATAAAGTCCATACCTATCTGATCCCACTTCCAATCTGGTATAGGCAAAGGCTGCAACAATCCTGCTGGCTTCTGATGCTCAGCTTTGACTCTCTGGCAAACATCACACAATGCAATATACTGGGCTATCTCTCGCTTCAGGCTAGGCCAAGAAAATCTCTCCCTCAAGTCCAAATACATCTTGGTATTCCCGGGATGAATAGAATAAGGTGAATCATGTGCCTCCTGAAGAATCAAGTTCCTGATCTCTGCATCTTGCGGTACACAAATGCGCTTCTCAAACCAAATGGCTTCATGCTCATCCTCACGGAAACCCTCTGCTTTCCCTTTGGTCATATTCTCCTTTATCTCATCAATTTCTGCATCACCCTTCTGAGCTGCTCTGATTCTTTCCAACAGATTTGGCTTCACTTCCAATGTTGCCACATATCCCTTAGGAACTATCTCCAACCCGAGATTCTTGAACTGCTCACATAACTCAAGTGGCATATCCTCAACATTAGCAACATTGATATGACTCTTACGGCTCAATGCATCAACAACCACATTCGCTTTACCAGGATGATACTGCACATTCAAATCATAATCCTTAATAAGCTCCAGCCATCTACTCTGCCTGAGTTTCAAATCCTTCTGAGTAAAGATATACTTCAAACTCTTATGATCAGTAAACACATCACAATGATTACCAACAAGATATTGCCTCCATGTTTTCAATGCATGAACAACTGCAGCTAACTCCAAATCATGTGTAGGATAGTTCTGCTCATGGTTCTTAAGCTGACGTGAAGCATAAGCAACAACTCTACCCCCTTGCATCAAAACACAACCAAGTCCTCGACGAGATGCATCACAATATACTTGGCAATCCTTATGTATATCAGGCAAACATAAAACAGGTGTAGTTACTAACCGTTTCTTCAACTCCTGAAAGCTGGTTTCACATTCCTCGCTCTAATCAAACTTATTCTCTTTCTTCAACAGCTCCGTCATTGGTTTTGCAATCTTGGAGAAATTCTCAATGAACCTCCTATAATATCCTGCAAGCCCAAAGAAACTGCGAATGTCTCCAACTGTCGTGGGTGTCTCCCATTCTGTAACTGTTGAAACCTTAGATGGGTCCACAACTACTCCTCCTGACACAACATGTCCAAGGAATCCTACCTCCTTCAACCAAAACTCACACTTGCTGAACTTGGCATACAATTTGTGCTCCCTGAGCTTCTCCAATACCAAACGCAGATGTGCCTCATGCTCTTGCTCATTCTTGGAATACACCAATATATCATCAATGAACACCACAATGAATTTATCCAAGAACTCCATAAACACCTTATTCATCATATTCATGAAGTATGCAGGAGCATTAGTCAATCCAAATGACATAACGGTATACTCATACAATCCATACCTTCCATACCTTGTAGTAAAAGCAGTCTTCGGAATATCCTTCTCCCGAATCTTCACTTGATAATAACCAGAACGAAGATCAATCTTAGAGAACACACAAGCTCCCTCCAACTGGTCAAATAGATCATTAATCACCGGTAGAGGATACTTGTTCTTGATAGTAACATCATTAAGAGAACGGTAATCCACACACATCCTCTGGGTTCCATCCTTCTTCTCAACAAACAACACTGTAGATCCCCAAGGTGACGAGCTTGGGCGAATGAAGCCCTTTGCTTGCAAATCTCTAATCTGTTCCTTCAACTCTGCAAGTTCATTAGCGGGCATCCTATACGGTCTCTTAGCAATAGTGAAAGGGCATGTGCCCTTATGTTTGGTTTTGGTAATTGATGACAATCTTTATGGACTAATGGTTTCCTTGAGTTATACTTTAAGGTTTGTCCATAGGCAACGCTTGAAGATCATATGGTGGCTTCAAGGTTGTAAGATGAAGATTACATGTTGACCAAGGTGTTCTTCATGGAGCTATCCAAAGATTGGTCAAGTAGATGTGTGCCAGGTCAAGAGGAGCATCACGAAGATATTGTATGCTTGGAGCTTGCCGACCATGTGGTGATAATGGTCGTGTGAATATGTGCCTAAAAGAGGCTCACCCATAATGGAGTATGGGGGAGCTATCTACAAGTCTTCATCGAGCCAGAGGAATCAAGGAAGATGTTCCAACTTGAGGCGGGCATGATCGTCATCATCAAGCTCAAGTGGATTATGCGCAAGACAAAGGTTTGACTAGATAGGTGTCTAGTTTACCGGTCTCTTGGTAGTAGTTAGGAGGCCGTGTTATAGGCTAGTCCGAGTCGTTCGTGGAGAGCTCAAACCTTTTTCATCCTTGGCATCATCTTTATTGGTTCTTGTTTGGCTTTTCTCTTTGTGGGTTTTGGAGCTTGTGGTCTTCTTCATGACAAGCTCTTGTTCATCGAAAATGGATTTCATATGCGTCCTCTCGTATGTTTTTCGATGTGGGAGATTTGTCGGGTCGTCTCGGTTAGAGGTTTCTCACCTCTATTTGTTTGACATTTCTCCCCTGCCACTTCTAAATATTTCCAGTCGTGATTAGGCAGCTCTGTTCGTTAGCTTTCCATCAAGCTTGAGTTTGCCTTAATCGGAGTTCATTTGCAGAAGTTGTGGCAGTTCAGGGTTTGCCTGTTTCATTTGGAGTTCATCTGTTGTGTGGCCTGGGCTCCCTGGTTCTGCCAGGGCGGTAGTACCGCTCTTGGAGCGGTAGTACCGCGCCACGGTAGTACCGTGGGCGAGTACCGCACTCACTACCGTAAGTCCACTGGACTTTGCGGTAGTGGGCACGGTATTGTCCCCCGGTAGTACCGTGGGGCGGTAGTACTGCTCCCAGTGCGGTAGTACCGTGCCACGGTAGTACCGCACTCACTACCGTAAGTCCACTGGACTCTGCGGTAGTGGGCACGGAACTAGGCTTCAGTAGTACCGTGGGGGCGGTAGTACCGCTCCGGGTGCGGTAGTACCGCACCACGGTAGTACCGCTCTCCGAGCGGTAGTACCGTGGTTGGTGGGATGCCAACGGTTCCCAACGGCTGGATTCGTGGGGAACTATAAAAGGGGGTCTTCTTCTTCCTTTGTCCCCACCCGTTTTGTGCAAGTTCTTCCCCCCATTGTTGACCTCTTTGAGCTTGCTTACTCCCTTTCCCTCACATGATTCTTGCTCCTTTTTGAGGGAAAAGAGAGAGGAGGTCTAGATCCACATTCTCCACCAAGCCATCTCTCCTCTAAGTGAGGGGAACCTTGTGGATCTAGATCTTGGAGTTCTTGGTGTTCTCCTTGTTCTTCCTCTCATATTCCTCCATAGCTTTTGTTGCTTTGGTGGGATTTGAGAGTTGGGGACTTGAGCACTTCGTGTACTCTTGCCATTGCATTTGGTGCATCGGTTTGAGTTCTCTCCGAGGATTCTTTGTAGTGAGTGAAGTTGTGAAGATAGCTACTCTTGAGTGCATTGGCACTCTAGAGCTTGTTCCTCGTGGGTGCGTTGGCACCTAGAGGCTTGTTATTACGGAGCTCAATCATTGTGGTGGAAAGCTTCGGGACGCTACGGGAGCCTCCAATTCGGTTGTGGAGATTGCCCCGAGCATTTGTACGGGTTCGGTGACCGCCCCCAAGGGTTGCCATTTGTACGGGTTCGGTGACCGCCCTCAAGTGTCCTAATAGTGGAATCACGAAATCTTGCATTGGTAAGAGCGTGAGGAGAAATAGGGTGGCCCTCGTTGGCTTCGTGTGAGCATTGTGCTCCTCACTCTCTCCAAACGGAGACGTACTTCTCGCAAGAGAAGGAACTTCGGTAACAAATCCTTGTCTCCATCGGCTCCACTTGCGGTTATCTGTAGGAAAACATGCTTCCCTATGGCTAGGCTTATCTGATAGCATCCCAAACTAGCTGACATCTCCGCTCCCGGTGAACTTATGAGCATAGATGACTTAAGAACTACGGTAGGTAACTCATGCTTATCCACAAATACCCTCGATATGAAAGAATGTGATGCACCAGAATAAAAAAGAACAAGTGCGGGTACTGAATTGATAAGGAACTTACCAATCACAGCAACAGGCTCATCATAAATCTCCTCCACGTTGACATGGTTCACATGCCCCTTGTTGAAAGGATTAGGCTTGGCGAATCCATTCCCATTGGGCTTCGACTCTGGGCAGTCTGTGGCATAGTGTCCCATGTTCTTGCACTTGAAACACTGGATGTGACTCAAGTCCTTTGGTGCCTGGCCATTCTGACGGTTGTTTCCATTGCCTCCATTGGCTCCATTGCTTCTCCCATTCCCATTGTTCCTTCCATTGCCATTGCCATTCCTGTTACCATTGTGATGGTTGTGACCATTCCCACCATGATGGTTGTGTCCTCCACTGTGAACATGGCCATTCCCACCATTGTGGTTATGTCCATGGTTATGTCCTCCATTGCCACCATAAGAATTGCGTGGCTTCTGATGCGGTCCAGAGTTATACTTTCCACCATTGTTGTTGTTGTTGTTGTTGTTGTTGTTGTTGTTGTTGTTGTTGTTGTTGTTGTTGTTGTTGTTGTTGTTGTTGTTGTTGTTGTTGTTGTACTTCCTCTTGCGTTTCTCAATGGCCCGCTGCTTGCCTTCCAACACAATAGCTTTGTCTATGAGCCCCTGGCAGTTAGTAAAGGTAGCCACTGTCAACTGGACTCCCAACTCATCATTCAGCCCCTCCAAGAACATCTCCTGCCTTGCTGCATCATTCCTGACATCATCTGGAGCATATCTTGCAAGCTTATTGAACTCCTCAACATACTCGGCCACTGAACGGCCTCCCTGACGCAAGCTGCGGAACTCCTTCTTCTTCAAGCTCATGGTGCCGGCTGAAACATGTGCGGCGCGAAAAGCAGACTGAAACTGCGCCCAAGTGATGGTGTCGAAGGGATAAGTCACCAAGTAGTTGTCCCACCAGGCAGCGGCAGGACCCTCCAGCAAATGTGAGGCAAACCTCACCCTCTCTGCCTCAGTACAGCCAACTGTCTCCATGTTCCGGAGCACTGAACGAAGCTAGTCATCCGCCACTATGGGTTCAGGAGTGCTAGAGAACCTCTGAGGATTCAGCCTCAGGAACCTCGCAAGCGTGTCCACAGGTGGTGGTGGTGGTGGCGCATTGTTGTGTTGGGAATGTGCCCTAGAGGCAAATAAAATATGTTTTATCGAGCATATTCCATTAGTTCATAATACGTTTGATACTATGCTAGAACTGTATTAAGCGGAAACATTAATACAGGTGTGGTATACAAACAACCAGGTCCCTAGTTAACCCTAGTATACTAGTCCATTGGGCGATTGATGATCAAGGTTTCCTGATCATGAGACAATGGCGTCTGTTGACAATGGAGTCGTATCATTGGATAATGATATGATGGACATACACCCACCAGAAGTGTTGCGATGTGATCAAGTCACATAGTTCGACATTGCGATAACTATAACGTAGTGACCAGATCCTTAGACCGTAATGATCATACGTAATTACTGTCTATTAGGATGCCTTGATTTGCTACCCACCGCCTGACTGAAATATGCTGGCCATAAAGGAGTACTTCAGGTATTCCGAATAGATATGTTAATGAGTATGCAAATAGATCAAAGCGGGATTTGTCCATCCGTGTGACGGGTAGGTACTCTGGGCCCACTCGGTGATATTGCATCATAAAGTTTGCAAACGTGTGACTAGGTCACGGAGTTGTAATATCACGGGAACGAGTAAACTTGTTTGTTGAGAACGAGGACGAACTAGGTATATTGGATACCGATGATCAAACCTCGGACAAGCAAAGTACCATGGGACAAAGGGAACAGGCACACGGTTAACGGATCCAACAACGATTGAAGTTCATTCGATGGAAGCGCAAAGGCTATCAAGGATTGTAACCAGGTCCAATTGATTAGTCATTGATCAATGAGAATTGTCTCGATCATGTCTGCTGTTTCCCGGACCGTAGGGTGTTACACTTAAGGGTACTCGACTCAGTAAGGATTGATTCGGGATCACCGGAGAAATTGGAGAGAACACCGGAATTGTTCCGGTGATGACCGGAATTGTTCCAATGAAGGCCGGAAGTTGTTCTGGGTATTTTGAAAGGTTCAAAATATATTTAATAATGTTTAATATATGTTTTATTATTTAATTATCTGAATTAAATATTAAAATGTATTTAAATATAATTAAAAATGAATTAAAAGGCATATGGGCCTCATAGGGCCCATTAGGGGGAGAGGGAGTCCTTCCCCATGGGCCATGGCGCCATAGAGGGGCCCACCCCCTTTATTTGGTGCGCCACCCCCCTCCCTTGGGATTAGTCCCACCCCGGAAGTGGAGGGGGGGTGACACCCCTCCTTGGCCTATATAAGGAGGGGTAGGGGTGCCCTTTTAATCATGAATTTTTGAGAAAAGTTTCTCATCTCTCTCCCTCCTTTCTCCTTCCTCTGAGTGGACTCCCCTTGTTTGGAGGCTGCTCTGGGTTGGGGATTTCTCCACTATACGCACGCCGTCGTGCTGCTGGAATCGGGATCCGAATCCATCTTCTTTCCGCTGCTCTACTGGTTCGGAGCCCGGAGGGACGTCGGGTATACTGTATGTGTATAATCCCGTGAGGCACTACACTTGTGGTGCTACTTCATCGTCGTGGCCGGATCGCGAGGTCTTCATCAGCAACGTTCCGACGGGGACGTAATCCCGTCATCGGTCCGCAAGGATCGGGTGGCTACAGGAGTCATCGTGGATCTGCGCGGCATCGGGGATTGCCGGTACGACTACACCAACCACGTTCATGCGGGAACGTTTCCCGCTTAACGGACTACATACTGGTATGTGATCTATTTCTGTCCGTTACTTGCATCAGCATAGCATAGGTCTTGGGATTGGGTATCGTAGGTGAAGGAAAATTTTGTGTTTTCTGCCCCGAACCCCAACAGTGGTATCAGAGCAAGGCTATGCGTAGATGTATTGTACGGATAGAACACATCTAGTATGTGGGCATAAATTCTCAATTGTTACCCTCTCACGTGTACTCATTTAGCATTGCGGCAATGTTTGATGAAGCGGCCCCCGACCGACCTTACGCGTTTACGCGAGACTGGTTCCACGCTTGACATATGGCTTGTACCATATAAAGTGGCTGGGGGGGTGTCTGTCTCTCTGCATTAGCGATGCGAAGATGTTTGCAACGGAGGGCCCCGACAGGGGTGTAATAGAGACAATTGCGGGATTGGTGTTGTGGCTTGTTTTCGCAGGATAGAAAGCGGTTCTTTTCTCGAAACCCCTAGCAGCCACGTAAAACTTGCAAAAGATAAAGTAGAAAGGCGTTTTCAACTTTAATTTGCATGTCGGGGGGAATCATAGCATGTATGATTTATGTTGCATCCTGTTTTTGCTAATATGTTAGATATACGACGGTAGCATAATAGGATGATCCCTCACTAATCCAACAAAGTGTCCTTCCTTAGTGAAGCACCATCTGGAAAGTTCTTCATTATGGAGGCATCACGTGTCACACGGGTGTCAAACATTTTTACGTTCACAAGAGATGGGTGGAGCAAGCCTAGCATGTCCAGAAACATGGCCTTGCATACGCAGCATATACTCACTAAGGTTATTGTGGCGAGCCTGGCATGTGCAGACATGGCCTCGGGACACAAGAGACCGAAAGGTCGAGCATGAGTCACATAGATGATGTGATTGGCATGATGGCCTACCTTGAACAACATACTGATGGTCGTGTCACACGGGGGAGGTATGTTCTTCAAGGATCGTGTAATCACTTAGAACAAACTATGAGGGATGTTTGTCTGAGTGGGAGTTCCAGAATTGTTTTTGAAACATGAACTCCATATTTTGAAACAGAATTACTCAGCATCCAACTGTAGTGGTCATCTGACCCAGCAAGGACTTCATCACTCGTCATTCTAGGACAACTAGTAGTTTACGGTAAGGATGGGGTAAGTGGTGAGGTTGCTGCCGCACTAGCATTTATAAAGTGGCTAACGATCTAGAGAGTAAGATAAGAAGCCAAGCATTCGATGAGGAATCGCCTCCAACAAGTCTTGCTATCAACTACTTACGCAATCATAACACCTATCCTATCCTTGTCCTCCTCTTCGCATCCCGACGAAGAAGAAGCAGTCAAGGCACACACACACGTTGATCAAGTTATATTAAGATTATCTCAGTTGTTGTTGTCTATGAACAAGGAGTAGGTCTCAAGTCGTCCATAACCGTGGACACGGCTTCTCAAAAATATTTAACCCTGCAGGGGTGTACCAACTGCCCATTACAAGGCTCCGCACGCACGCCCATCTCTCTCAGTTGCTACCCATCACAGGCAACCATTTTATGATTTAGTTCCGAGAGATCCGAAACGACAGGTCCCTCTAACTAACAACGAACAAATCCGGGTGGCCCCCGGGGAGTCGACACCCAATCCAAAGGCCGGCCGCGCTATCGGATCGGACTCTTCCGGCTGGACGAGGTTGGGTTAGCTAACCAAACAGATGTGGGCAGCCCCCTAGCTTCCAGGTGTGGACCAACAAAGAAACCATGTCTCTGCTGGCCTGAGTTGTTTGAAAATCTGCTGGGAGCTCACCAGTCACACACACGGTTTGCAAATGGTAAAACCAGCTTGGGCCACCTCTAGAAATGTTTGAAGCTAGGTAGGTAAGAAAAGGGGACCCCATAAAATCCCACACACGGTTAGGCACGCTCAGTCTTAAAACCAATACCCGAAACTCGGGTCCTAGGTGACTCGAATGGAACAAAGCGTCGAGGCAGGATAGCCTAGACCTTCCATCCTTCGTCGAATATAGTCAACATTATAATAATCAAATCATCAACAACAATAATAATAATAATGTGATATCCCAAACCAAGGAGTAACAGGGTAACATCTTAGCATCTCACTCAATCATGGCATAGCACACAAACATGACAACAGGTGAAGCATAAAGGAAACTATCTATGCTAGTCAATTTAAGTGAGGCACAACCTAAACATGACATAACACTAAGTGCCGCACGACAATTAAAGGATTTTATACTGTTCTGTCCTAAACCATATTTTAGGTTGGTTAACAACAGCAAACAATAGCATAAACACAAATTACACGAAAAACTAATCAAGTTACATATAAAGAACACCCCAAACGGAGTTACGGTTAAAAAGATATAAGCAAAACAAGTTACGGGCACAATCTGCCAACATCACGAAGCACACTTTAGAGCAATGCATAAAAAGGATAATCAATGCAAGCATGCTCGCAAATGATATGGAACTAAAGTAGACATGATTCTTAACAATATGCAATTGGAATCACTCAATTCCGATAAACGGTTGCGACGCAACCGTCACCCGAAGTTGCAACAGATTAACAGTTTTCAGCACAGCAACACATTAACATCAGGGTCACCACTTTGGAGCAAGATTTAATATAGATAAAGCACCCAAACATGACAAGTTAAAGCTTGGAAATGAAGTACACATGATGCTTAACACATAGGAAAAATAATCAATGCAATAGGCCTTATGGATGAGTCACAATCATCATGCAAACTTGTAATAAAATAATAACAGCAGCACTTAACAGGAAATAATAGCAATTAACGGCCTGATGCCCACTTCAACAGAGATTAACAACATCAAGATGGCCTCAAATCAAAATGCTCACAAAAGATGGATTGAAGTACACACAATTCTAAGCAATTTTCCTTCTGGGCGCATCACGATCCGGGCTACGGTTCACTCGCAAATTACATCGCAAAAATGTAACAACAACAATATTTCTCCAGACTTAGCAAAATAAATAAAAAGGAAAAATAGTGCTCAGGGAAAAAAAAAGGGGGACGACCTCACTTGGGCCGGCCCATCAGGCGGCTGCGCTGGAGCAGCTGGGCCGTGGGGTCCTCGGGCCGCTTGGGGGCGCTTCTGGGCCAGGGGGGGGGGGCAGACCGGCCCACCCCAGCGCGTCGGTTGGAGGCGGCTGGCCCCGTGCTCGTCCCGAGCGGCGGAAACGCGGCCGGCGACCGGCGGTGCTCAACGCCGGCGAGCAGCGGGCGGCGCTGGGTGAGGGGAACGGGGCGCGGTGCAGGCGCATCGGCCGGATCCGAAGACGGGCGGCCACGCCAAGGTCCTGGCGACGGTGGCGCAACTCGTGGCCGAGCTCCCTGGCTGAGGCGGCCATGGCGCGGTGGCGCGGACGTCCTGCAGCAGAGGGGCAAGGGGAGGGCGGTGAGACCAGGAGGAGAGGGAGGAGGTGCACGCAGACTCACCAGGGAGGCGCGGCGCGGCGGCCGTGGCTTGGCCGGAGCGCAACGGCGGCTGTCGGCGGCGGGAACCTCCACGGCGCGGGCGGCGAAGCACCCATATGGGCTTGGTGGGCCCGCGGCGGCGGCAGCTCGGCCCTGCGGGCCCCGGTTGCGGCTGGGGCTGGCTTTGGAGCGGTTGGAGGCGACATGGCGCACTCTAGAGCGTCGGATCTCAGATCCGACGGCTCTGGAGGGGCCAGGGGCTAGGGTTGCGAAAATGGGGCAATTTTGGGGCAAAAACAGGGGGTTGGCTGCAATTTTGTGGCTAGGGAAACCCTAGAAATGGGTGGGAGTGTGGTGGTCTTTATATAGCCTAGGTGGCTGGCAGTTTGCAAAAACATCCTCGGTTTTCTCTCTCGCGCGCGGTGTTTACGTTTCTGACCGCCGGGGGTCCGCAGGACCTCCGATTCGGGTAAAACTTCGAACTACGCGATCAGCGCGTCGAGCCGGCGGCGTTCACCTCGCGCTAGAACCGTTCTGAGAACACTTTCCGGCGCGCTATAAAAATATCCCGTTTAACTATTAAACGGGATTTTTTGTTCCGTTGGCTGCGGCTGGTCTCGTGCGGTTTTCGCGACGGTGATCGGGTGAAACCCGGTGTCGCAAAGGTCAAGTGTCAAGGTGGCAAGGGTCGTTCTCCATCCGGTATGAGATAAGAGGGGGGAAAATAATCGCCGATCGATAAATCGGGGATGCAAACACCGCAAACAAATCAGACAATCAAACAATTCACATCGAAAACAAAATTTTATTTTTTGTGAAATCTGGGCTGTTACACCACTTCTGGTTCCTCTTCCTGTTCTTCAACTCCATTGGCCTTCATCTTCTCCTTTAGCCTATTGATCTCCGCCTGCATCTCCATCCTCTCCTTCTTCAGCTTGTTGGTGTCCCTCTTGAGCTTGGTGTTCTTCTGCTGCAACTCAGTGATGGTGTAGAGGTCCGACTGAGTGCTCTTCTCCAGGTTGTGGATGTGCTTCTCCAGGCTCTGGATAAAGTAGGCAGTTGTACTTGGCCAAATGGTCCCAGGCACATACTTGAACTTCTTTGGCCATATGTTTCCCGATGGAAGGATCTTGGTCATCTTCTCGTACACCGTACCCTTTAGCTGTCCGGCATACCGCTCAACGATGCGTCCAAGAGCCATGTGAGCGGCTATGCGCACACACTGCTCCTTCTCCGGGGCATGCACCTCGAATGACTTCGTGATCACCCTTTCTTCCGTCATGCTTCCTAGGAGAAATGTCTCCACTTGCCAGTAGTCATCAGCTCCCCTTGTCTCCACTATGTCCGGCTGAAAGACTGGCGCGTAAATGTTCAGGTAATGGCAAATCCCCCTGAGCTCAGGTCCAAACGCCATAGAGCGGTATGACAAAGTGGTCATCTATAATCAAACAGAGGAAAGGCAAGATTAGAACAGGTATGAATACGAGATAGAGAAGGTAATTAAGTACAAGACAAAGTGATGTAAAGTAATATTTTCATTCCTATGGCTTTTCTAATCCATTTTCTAGGGTCACGTCCTACATTAAACTCACTGTTCTGATACCATCTGTAATGACCCAATTCACATAGAATTGATGTCTCTATGATCAAGTGCCAGTCCCTGTATCGAACTCGCTGGCACACACAGTATCATAGATGTATATCAAAGTACAAGTGCATCATTATTACAACGTATGATCCAAAATAAAAATAAACAACAAGTTACATAGCTCAAGGCTAGCTTATTCAACATAAATATAGCGGAAGCAAAAGCAAATAACGAGGAGTCCCATCAACATCCACAAGCGAACATGCTGAGTGTAGACCCGCAACCCTAAACGCACCTTACTGGTCGTTTGAGAAACCTGCAACTCCGAAGGTTACAGCCCGACAACGGGTCAATACATCTGATTTGTACGACAAGTGACACGGAAGAGGTATATATAAAGGACCTACAACTATATGCAAGGTGAGACAAAGGAAAGGCTTATGGTTTTGTTTTGCAGAAAGCCAATTTTCTCCTGAACTAAACTAGTCAAAATTTTGAGTTGAATTCTACCTGAAACACACAGCAACCCATACTAATCTCTCCCACAAAATTATTATTAAGTGTTCATCTGTCAAGATCATTCATCAACAGTACTGACTAGTTGCTCAAAGTTCGCTCGTAACCGTGGAAACGGCTAATCATGATCAGTTTATACGCTCTGCAGAGGTTGTACACGTTCCCCACTGGACTCAACCCGAAGATTGAGACGAAGACTTTCTGAAGAGGTTGCCTCCACCCTTTGGTAGCCGGTACACCTAACACACATCTACATCAGCTAGCTACCAGGGCCAGGTTACCCACAACGTACTCATGCTAAGCCAGAGCCCATATGGCCAGTGGTTGTACACGGAAGCTACTAGTAATATTGCCTGTCTGATCTTTTTGAGCCTGGACGGCGCCCACTGCTTTCAGAGGGTAGACACCATGACGCACCCGGTTCACCACCAAAACAACCATTGGGTGCATTTAACCCCGGCACTGTCCTTAGACAAGGCACAACCACCTGGATGCAACCCGCCCGTCCAGAAGTGATTTCTATTTATTATAAAGTTGCTACACAAATTATTAAAAAGCTCACATGCACTCCATGAATTCTCACAACCCAAACCACGTCTACAAAGCATAGCAATAAAGTAACAACATGTGCTAGGTTGATCTACAAATACAAGTCAAGACATATGGCTATCCTAACTGGTTTTGCAGCAACAGTAAAGTAAACTACCTATCATGCAATAGGGTGATATTCTTAACATAATGCATATAGAAAATTATAGGTGTGAGTATGATCAAATCATAACTTTCCTTCTTCCTGTTCCAGACGATCACAATCCTCACAATACGAAGCGTTGCACTCCGGGCAGTCTACACGATCAACCAGAGTTGCAATCAATACACAATTAACACATAACAATCATAAACAAACATAGCAGAAGAAACTCCAAAATAACAACAAGTAAATAAGTTAAACATTAGCTAAACGTAAAGTACTCGCCACCACGAATCCAACGCAATTCGAATCGTCGAAAACGGTTGCACCGTTTGCAAACTATGGTCACCGGAACTTTGAATTTAAATCTGTACAAATTCAAATTTGAAAACTGAAAACTTTTGAAAACTTAGGTTTACTGGATAAGATTTTTTGTAATGGTCGCAACGCAAAAAGAATTAACTAAAACGGAGCTACGGTTTAAAAGATATAGCTAAAACGGTTCTAGGGTCTTTTTTGCCAAAAGGACTAATCCGCAAATAAAATAACTTCTCTGCCGCGAACAGGTCCTCAGCTACGGAGCGAACGGTGTCCACTCCGATGACTAATCCGACGAACGTTCGCTATTTAGAAAACCGCGATCAACCGGGCTAAACCAAAAAAACTGAAACTCTAAAAAACCCGATATGGATCTGGCCAGATCTAAAACGGACCGTCGGATTTCGATCCGACGGCCGACGCAGCGGCGCGGCTAAACCGGCCCGGACCGGTGGCGGCGGTGGCCGGTGGCGACGGCGCGGCCAGCGCGGGGCGGTGTGGCACGGCGCGGCGAGGTACGGAGGCGGCGGCGCGTCGTGGCGAGGGGGCGGGGCGGGGCGAGGCGACGCGGCGGGGGAGCGGGTCGGGCGGCTAACGGGTCGAAACCCTAGCCCGCGGACCCGCGAGGCTATTTATAACCCGCTCCGCCGATTTTTTTTAAACCGAAACAGAAACGAAAACGGCTGGACGCAAAAATAAAAACAGGACAGGCCCATTAGGCCCAAAACAATCTTAGAAAAATAACGGATAATTATTTTTAATTTCCGTTTTCACCAAAACTTTGAAAATAATAAAATAGAATTTTTGGCATTACCAAAATATTCAATAAAAATAAAAACTTTTGCAACTTATTTTTAATTACTTTTAAATGCTTTTCCGGCAATTTAAAAATACCAAAAACTCCAAAAAGGACTTTAAAATATCCCAGAGCATAAATAAATTCCCAAAATATTTTTAGAAATTATTTATAACCCCAAAGTAAATTTAAAAAGTCTCTAGAAAATACTTTAAACTATTTTCCAACATTACAAAAATGGGATAAGTCATATTATATCCTCTCCAATAAATTGCCTTAAGTTGAAAAATGTTTAATATATTCAAAAAAAATTCAAATAATGCAAAACTCAGCATGACATGCATATGATGATCTATTGATATCCGAATTTAGAAAATTGGGATGTTACATTCAATGACAATTATGTTTCCGTTGATTTTGTTATTATGGACATTGAATGTGAGCCTTCTTGTCCAATTATTTTGGGACGTCCTTTTCTTCGCAATGTGGGTGCTATTATTTATATGAAAGAAGGTATTATAAAATTCCAATTCCCTCTCAAGAAAGGGATGGAACACTTCCTAGGAAAAAGATTAAGTTGCCTTTTGAGTCCGTCACACGGGATAGTTATTTTCTTGAAAAGACTTGATCTATTTGCATTAAGCCTAGCTAATGGCTTTAAAGAAGCGCTTTCGGGAGGCAGCCCGCAACGAATTTAGGTTTTCCTTTTTTTTTTCTTCTGTTTTTAGTGGTCTTGATGATTGTTACTACTGTAGCAACATCATTGTATCTTTACTTTTCAAGCTTTGTGCCTTTTATAGCCTCATATGACAAGGGAAGTGAAAGTTGTGACATGTTGTCCCGAAAAAAGATTCTGTCCTCGTGACTAGAAAAATCACAGAAAAATCCCAGTTCATCTTTTTGAGCTGAATTGTTACATAGCGTGCTCTATACAATTACTAAACTTTCGTATGTTCTGAGTTTTTGATTTGAGTTGCAGAAGTATCCCTAAAAAATTCTTTACTACCTGCTGGTCTGTTTTTCACAGATTTTGTCCTGTTTTTCCTTTTCTTCGTTTTGCAAACCTTAAGATTGCTTTTTCTTTGCAGAAACTTTTTGTCAATCTTGAGAAACAGTAGCTCTTCAAGATTATCTTTATTTCCAGTAGAGAAAAAATATTTTATTATTGGTACTAACCTTGCTAATCAGATTATGATGAGTTATGTATGAAGGGAGTTTTCAAGTGTGCGAGGGAAGATGATGAAAGAAGATTAAGAAGAGTCAAGCGCTCAAGATCGGGGATGGCCCCATGCATCCCCAAGAAATATTCAAGGATACTCAAGCGTCTAAGCTTGGGGATGCCCCCGTGCATCCCCTTCTCCATCAACAATTATCAGTTCGTCTTTCGTTTCACTATATTTTTATCACTTCATGCATTATGTGCTATGCTTGGAGCGTCTCTCTCTTAGGTTTTATTTTTAGTTTAATTTAGCTTTGCTTGCTGTTCATAACAAGTTAGAACCCAGCTTTCTTTGTGTGGGAGAGAAACACGCTCCACTTTCAAAATCTAGAACACAACATAGGACTTTTCATGCTTATCTTTGTTGTGTGTGTTCTTTATCTTTTTCATAGCTACTGCCATGTTTTGCTCTTAGTTTTCATGCTTATATTTTCAAAGAGCTTTTTTTTAGTTTGTTGCTGGAACTCTCTTGAGTTTTCATGTTTATCTTGTTTAGAGAGTTTTCCTGTTGCACTGAGTTTTGTATCTTGACTTAAAGTAGGTAATTGAGGTTGCTATTCTTTTGTAGTAGTAACTTGCAATAGTTTTGAGGTATTGTTTTGAGTAATGTTTGGAATTTTGGTGTCAAGAGCTTTAGCCTATTAGTGATAGATGTCGTATTTTGGGCGATCCGTGTTTATTTTCAAAAGTTACAAAATTACTTGAGAACTTTAGCTACTAGATGGATCACTACTCTTCTGAGGGGTCGAATATTAGAGTACACTCACGTACCATGAGTCGAGGATGCGCAAGGATAACCAAACCCCCATACACTCCTCCTCGGGGTAATTGTCTCTTTGTGAAACCTCCTTATTAGATTGAGTGTTACCGATAATAAGTGCATGAGTTCTTCGGACTAATGTGAGTATTCGAAAGTTGACACTTCCACCTACCCATATTTTTCTAGCCTCTTTTGTGCCGTGCATTGCTTTCTTCTCACTCCGAGAGTTAGCGTCCACCTTCGCCGGTACATCCAAACCCTTGGCACGATACACTCTGTCATCATAAACCTCCTTATATCCTTCCTCAAAACAGCCACCATACATACCTACCAAGGCATTTCCATAGCCTTTCCGAGATACATTGCCATGCAACATCCACCTTCTCATGACTTGATCTTCATGTCATACATGCTACTTGCTTGATCGATGAGCCCCATGCTAGTTGGGCCCTGCCCTAATCATTGCTACATGACGCGCTGGTATCATTGCATATCCTGCTACACTGGCAGAGGCATACATTTGCATACATCATGATAGTTACATCTTCTTTATGATTTGAGTACTTTATAAAGTGTGAAAGATCTTCTATTCTTCTTGTAATATATAGAGTGTTGCCCCTAATGTGAGGAAAAGATCCCATAGTGGACAAACTAAAAGATCCCAAAGAGGACAAATGAGAGAAATAGAAAGGGCCATTGAGGCCACCAAAAAATACAAAAAATTAGAAAAAAAGAGAAAAAGAAACTAAATAGAGAGAAGGGGGCACACTACTATTACTTTTGAGAGATCCACACTCGTACTCCCTCTTATATCTTGTACTCCATAGAGATTATCATTTATGCATATAGCTATGTGGGGACCTTCACACTATAGAACTTGGCTTGTATATTCCAATGATGAGCCTCCTCAAATGATCTCTAGGTCTTCTTGAGCAAGCAAGTTGGATGTACCCCCACTAGTTCCATTGGAGAGCTTACCTTAGCTCATATGTGCATCCGTTGCATGGCAATCCCTACTCCTCACATCATATCTATCATTTGGCTTTCTCTCGCCTATGATTGTCCTCATTGATGTGAGCCTTTCACACCCTTTTTGTCTTCCTCCTCCACCATATTCTCTCTTTGCCATCCTAAGTGTCAACTTTCTTGCTTACGCTCATCCATTGCATGAGTGCTCAAAATGTCGAAAAAGAGTGGATCATTTTGACTTGTACCTGGCTAGTGGTCTGGGGATGAGTCAAGATAAGATTCCAAAGAAGACCAAGTGTGAAACTTTAGTAGATTGAGTTCTCAACATAAAAATACTTTTTCTCTTATATCCATATCCCCTTTCTTGCACGCAAACACCATTTGGAGACATTCGAGTCACGGACAGCGAGAGCTCTTGCACCTTTATGTTCTTATGTTGCTTGTTTCAATGCTAAATATAGACTCTTGCCTGTTATAACTTGAATTGAATTACATGGCTTGATTGCTTTACTTAAAAGTTCTTATATGGTTGTTAGCATGTCACCACAGAAATTATGCTTTTATCATTTACCTACTCGAGGACGAGCAGGAATTAAGCTTGGGGATGTTGATACGTCCAAAACGTATCTATAATTTTTGCCTGCTCCATGCCTTTTTTGTGTGATATTGCTATGATATTGATGAAATTGCATACACTTTTGATCAAATTTGGACTAACCTATTAATTCAGTGCACCCCAGTGCCAGTTCCTGTTTTCTATTGTTTTTCTATTTCAGGTTTCCCCCAATATAAAAAGTGCTGCAAAATTCGGGAAAAATCCAATAAAAATCAGCGTTCAGGAAGCTTTGGGAATCACCGAGGGGGGGGGGCAGAGGGGTCCCACCAGGGCCCCAGGCGCCCTCCCGGCGCGCCCCAAGGTGGTGCCGCGCCAGGGGGCCGCCTGGACCCCTGGACCCCTGGTGCCCCCCTGGCTTCCCCCCTTCGCCAATTTATTCCCCGTGACGCAAAAACCCCGAGTCGGGAACCCTTTTTCGCGATCTCTCCTTTGTTCCGCCGCCGCCGCGCTTCCAAGATCGGGAGCACAAGAAGACCTCTTCCCAGCACCCTGCCGGAGGGAGGAACCACCTCCGGGAGCTTATCCACCACCATGGATGCTTCCCGGATGAACCGTGAGTAGTCCACCTTGGACCATGGGTCTATGGTCAGTAGCTATGTGATGTTCTCCTCCCCTCTTTGTTCTTCATGGATTAGACCTCGTGAGCTGCCCTACATGATCGAGGCACATATGTAATATTTCTGCTGTTGCTATGCTGAGTTTGTTGGGATCCAATGGATTATGAGATTATGTTCAGATTGTGTTTGAGTTATATATTTGATTCTCCTCTTTTATATTTATGTTCTTGAGTAATTCTTGCATGTTCTCCGTTGCTGTTTATTGGTTTGGCCAAGTAGTAGGTAGTGACTCCAAGAGGGAGCGTTATGCATGATGGTGGGTTCATGCCCCCCGATGACTAGCTTGAGTGAAAGAAACATGAGTCTAGGGGATGTGTTGTTGCCACAAGGGGGAAAACAATGGTGCTTGTACTTGCGGGTGCAAGGATTGTTTACTTTACGCAAAGTTGTTTAATGCAGCTGTCCGTTGCTTTGAGTTTACACTTTGGGTGGGATTCACAACTTAATACCAGCGAGATGTTCTGGATATATATCTCAAGGTGGATGATTAGTAGGTAGATGCAGATGGATTTTGGTCTACTTGTCTTGGCGTACCGCCCATGCTTTTGAGCCTCTTCCTTTCTTTATAGCATAATTAGCATTGGTTTGCGCACATAATCCTGTCAATTGCCCAGCTATAATTTGTTTACTTCGCATGGCTATTTTATCGTCTTTTGGGAGAGAGACATCACTAGTGAACATCATCGGACCCCGGTCCATATTTCCAATACTGTTTACACCCGCTATCAATTTACTGCTTTATTTACTTTTCAGTTGCTATCACTATCATTATTATTCCGTGCGTTTTATCCTTTGTAAACAACAAGGCCGGAGGGATTGACAACCCCTTTGTACTCGTTGGGAGCAAAGTTATCTGTTGTGTGTGCAGGTCCACGCCAACCGCCAATCTCTGACGCCGTTGTCACCTTCTTTTCGTTATCGGAGTCCTACTGGAGACAAACCTTGGTATCTTCACCGAGGGAAATTTGCTGCTGTCTACATCTCAACCTTCCACTTTGGGTAACCAACGAGGGGCGAGAAGTAAACTCTCGTGACATTAGAACTCAATCTACTAAAGTTTCACACTTGATCTTCTTTGAATCTTATCTTGACTCGTCCCCAGACCACTATCCAGGTACAAGTCAATTTGATCCACTCCTTTTCGATATTTTGAGCACTCATGCAATGGATGAGTGTAAGCACGAAAGTTGACACTTTGGATGGCAAAGAGAGAAAAATGGTGGAGGAGGAGGACAAAAAAGGTGAGAAGGGCTCACGTCAATGAAGACAATCATAGGCGCGAAGGCCAAATGATAGATATGACGTGAGAAGTAGGGATTTCCATGCAACAGATGCACATATGAGCTAAAAAAGATCTCCAATGGAACTAGTGGGGGTGCATCTAACTTGCTCACTCATGAAGACCTAAAGCTCTTTTGAGGAGGCTCGTCCTTGGAATATGCAAGCCAAGTTCTATAGTGTGAAGGTCCCCACATAGCTATATGCATGAATGATCATCTCTATGGAGTACAAGGATAAGAGGGAGTACTAGTGTAGATCTTTTAAAAGGATAGTAGTGTTTCCCCTTTCTCTCTTTTTATTTTCTTTTTCTCTTTTTTCTATTTTTTTCTAAAAAATTTGGTGGCCTCAATGGTTCTTTCTATTTAACTCTCATTTGTCCTCTTTGGGATCTTTTATTTTGTCTACTTTTGGATCTTTTCCTCACTTAAGGGCAACACTCTAATTTACAAGAGGGTATAGAAGATCTTTCACACTTTACAAGGTACTCAAAACATAAAGAAGATGTAGCTATCATGATGTATGCAATATATGCCTCTGCCAGTGTAGCAGGAACATGTATGACATGAAGATCAAGTCATGAAGAGGTGGATGTTGCATGGCAATATATCTCGGAAAGGATATGGAAATTCCTTGATAGGTAGGTATGGTGGCTGTTTTGAGGAAAGATATAAAGAGGTTTATGATGACAGAGCGTATCATGCCAAGGGTTTGGATGTACCGGCGAAGGTGGACGCCAACTCTCGAAGTAAGAAGAGGGCAATGCACAGTACGGAAGAGGCTAGCAAATATGAGGAGGTGGAAGTGTCAACTTTCAATACTTACATTAGTCTGAAGAACTCATGCACATATTATCGGTAACTCTCAATCTAATAAGGAGGTTCACAAAGAGACGTACCCCGAGGAGGAGTGTATGGGGGTTTGGTTATCCTTGCGCATCCTCGACTCATGGTACGTGAGTGTACTCTAATATCCGATCCCTCCAAAGATTAATGATCCATCTAGTAGCTAGAGTTCTCAAATAGTTTTTGTAGGTTTTTGAAAATAAACACGGATTGCCCAAAATACGACACCTATCACTAATAGGCTAGAGCTCTTGACACGAAAAATTCAAACATTACTCACATCAATACCTCAAAACTATTGCAAGTTACTACTACAATTGAATAGCAACCTCAATTACCTACTTTCCAGACAAGACACAACTCCGTGCAACAACCAACTCTCTTAACAAGATAAACATGAAAACTAAAGAGAGTTCCAGCAAAAAACTAAACGAAAGCCAAGGCTCTTGCTAAAGACAAACTAAGACTAAAACTAAACATGGCAGTAGCTATGAAAAGATAAAGAACACACAACAGCAGAAAGATAAGCATGAAAAATCCTATGACGTGTTCTAGTTGAAAGTGGAGCGTGTTTCTCTCCCACACAAACTAAGTTGGGGTATAACTTGTTATGAAAATAAAGCAAAGCTAAAGTAAACTAAAAATAAATCCTAAGAGCTGGACGCTCCAAGCATAGCACATAACGCATGAAGTGATGGAAAATATAGTGAGACGAAGGACGAACTGATGATTATTGATGGAGAAGGGGATGCACGGGGCATCAGCAAGCTTAGACGCTTGAGTCTCCTTGAATATTTATTGGGGATGCATGGGGGCATCCCTAAGCTTGAGCGCTTGACACTCCCGTATCTTCTTTCATCATCTTCCATCGCACACTTGAAAACTCCCTTCATACATAACTCATCATAAGCTGATTAGAGAGGTTAGTACCCTTAATAAAATAATTTTTCCCCACTGGATATAAAGATATTCTTGAAGAGCTACTGTTTATCAAGATTGCCAAAAGGTTTTTGCAAATAAAAAGAAAGTTTAAGGTTCGCAAAAGTAAGGAAAGGCAAAACGTGGCAGAATCTGTGAAAAACAGAACAATCGGTAGTAAGGAATTTTTTCGGGGCACTTGTTCAACTCAAATCAAAAAACTCAGAACATATGTAAGTTCCGCAATTGTGTAGAGCACGCTTTGTATAAAAATCAGCTCAAAAAGATGAACTGGTGATTTGTTCCGATTTTTCCCGTCAAATAGACAGAATCTGTTTTCTGGACAGCATGTCACAACTTTTGCTTCCCTTGTCATATGAGGCTATAACTTGGAACAAAGCTTGAAAATAAAGATACAATGATGTTGCTACAGTAGTAACAATCATTAAGACCACTAAGAACAGAAGTAAAAACATCTTGGGTTGCCTCCCAACAAGCTCTTTCTTTTACGCCTTTAAGCTAGGCATAAGGCAAAAGAAGAATCAAAGGTCTCCAAGATCGTCGGAATCATAAAAACCTTCAAATTGATTTTCAATAAGCTCATTCTTCTTCCTAGGAAAGATGTACTTACCTTTCGCCTTACCGCGTAAGCGTATGTTCTCGTTACCAATATCAATGAAGCCTTTCATAGCTCGGAGGAAGTCCCTTCCAAGCACGATGTAACTTTGGTTTGGCTCCATGATGAAGAAATCTATCGGTGCAATCCTATGAAGGAATGCAACTTGGACTTCTTTTACCTTTTCTTTAACCTCTGAAATATCTCCATTAGCATGTCCATGATAAGATGACAATTTATCCATATCTATTTTCAAAGAATCATAAACTAATTTTGGCATAGTTGAAACCATGGATCTAATATCACAAAAAGCAAGGAAGTCTTGGTTAGAGATGCTAATGATAGCAACTGAAAGTAAAAGAAGAAAAGTAAATAAGCGTATAAACAATGATGAGAATATGGACCAGGGTCCCGTGATGTTCAATAGTGATGTCTCTCTCCCAAAAGACGATAAAACTGGTATGCGAGGTAAACAAATTACAGATGGGCAATTGACAGGATTATAAACGCACCGCAATGCTAACTATGCTACAAAGAAAGGAAGAGGCTCAAAAGCATGGGAAGTACGCCGAAATAAGTAGACCAAAATCCAACTGCATCTACTACTGATCATCCACCTTGAGATATCTATCCAGAACATCTCCCTGGTATTAAGTTGCGAGCCCCACCCAAAGTGTAAACCCAAAGCAATAGACAACTGCAATTAAAAGCACTTTGCGTAAAGTAAACAATCCTTGCAACCGCGGTTACAAGCACCGTTGTTTTCCCCCTTGTGGCAACAACACATCCCCTAGACTCATGTTTCTGTCACTCAAGCGTGTCACCAGGGGGCATGACCCACAATCGAGCATAACGTTCCCTCTTGGAGTTACTACCTACTACTTGGCCAAAGCAATAAACAACAACTGAGAACATGCAAGAATTACTTAGGAACAAAAATGTAATAGATAAGAACCAAATATATTACTCAATCACAATCTGAGCATAGTCTCATAATCCATCTGATCCCAGCAAACTCAACATAGCAACAACAGAAAATTACATATGTGCCTCGATCATGTAGGGCAGCTCACGAGGTCTAAACCATGAAGAACAAAGAGGGGAGGAGAACATCACATAGCTACTGATCACGAACCCATGGTCCAAGGGAGACTACTCACGGATCATCCGGGAAGCGTCCATGGTGGAGGGGAAGCTCCCAGAGGTCAATCCTCCCTCCGGCAGGGTGTCGGGAAGAGGTCTGCTGGCGCTCCCGATCTTGGAAGCGCGACGGCGGCGAAACAGAGGCGAGATCGCGAAAAAGGGTTCTCCTCTCGGAAGTTTCACGTCACGGGGAATATATAGGCGAAGGGGGCAGCCAGGGGGGCCACCAGGGGTACAGGCTCCCCCCCGGCGCGACCAGACCCTAGGCCACGCCAGGTGGCCTCCTGGGTCTTTGGTGGTGGCCCTCTGGCCCCACCCAGGTTCTTCCGGAAGCTTCTGTTGCGCTGATTTTTTATCTTATTTTGCCCGAATTTTTGGAGCACTTTTAATATGGGGGAAAACTGAAATAGAAAAACAGCAGAAAACAGGAACTAACACTCTGGTGCACTGAGTTAATAGGTTAGTCCAAATATGATCAAAAGTGTATGAAAGTGTATCTAGATCATAGCAATATCACACAAAACATGCATGGAGCAAGCAAAAATTATAGATACGTTTGGGACGTATCAACATCCCCAAGCTTAATTCCTGCTCGTCCTCGAGTAGGTAAATGATAACATGCATAATTCTGTGGTGACATGCTAGCAACCATATAAGAACTTTGAAAGTAAAGCAATCAAGGTATGTGATTCAATTCAAGTCATAATAGGTAAGAGTCTATATTAGCATTGAAACAAGCAACGAAAGAACATTAGGTGCAAGAGCTCTCGCTCTCCGTGACTCGAATGTCTCCAAATTGTGTTTGCGTGCAAGAAGGGGGATATGGGAATACGAGAGAAAATATTTGTTGAGAACTCAATCTACTAAAGTTTCACACTTGGTCTTCTTTGGAATATTATCTTGACTCGTCCCCAGACCACTAGCAAGGTACAAGTCAATTTGATCGACTCCTTTTCGATATTTTAAGCACTCAAGCAATGGATGAGCGTAAGCACGAGAGTTTACACTTAGGATGGAAAAGAGAGAAATATGGTGGCGGAGGAAGACAAAAAGGGTGAGAAAGACTCACATCATAGGCGAGAGAAGGCCAAATGATAGATATGATGTGAGGAGTAGGGATTGCCATGCAACGGATGCACATATGAGCTAAGAAAATCTCTCCAATGGAACTAGTGGGGGTGCATCCATCTTGCTCTCCCATGAAGACCTAGATCTCATTTCAGGAGGCTCATCCTTGGGATATGCAAGCCAAGTTCCATAGTGTGAAGGTCCCCACATAGCTATATGCATAATGATAATCTCTATGGAGCACAAAGATAAGAGGGAGTACGAGTGTGGATCTTTCAAAAGGAATAGTAGTGTTGCCCATTTATCTCTTTTTATTTCTTTTTCTCTTTTTTATATATTTTTGTAATTTTTTGGTGGCCTCAATGGCTCTTTATATTTAACACTCATTTGTCCTCTTTGGGATCTTTTAATTTTGTCCACTTTGGGATCTTTTCCTCACTTAAGGGCAACACTCTATTTTACAAGAAGGTATGGAAGATCTTCACACTTTACAAGGTATTCAACATAGAGAAGATGTAGATATCATGATGTATGCAAATGTATGTTGTGCCAGTGTAGCAGGAACATGTATGACATGAAGATCAAGTCATGAAGAGGTGGATGTTGCATGGCAATATATCTCGGAAAGGCTATGGAAATGCCTTGATAGGTAGGTATGGTGTCTGTTTTGAGGAAAGATATAAGGAGGTTTATGATGACAAAGCATATCATGCCAAGGGTTTGGATGCACCAGCGAAGGTGGACGCCAACTCTCGGACTGAGAAGAGGGCAATGCACGGTACTGAAGAGGCTAGCAAATATGAGGAGGTGGAAGTGTCAACTTTCAATACTTACATTAGTCCGAAGAACTCATGCACTTATTATCGGTAACTCTCAATCTAATAAGGAGGTTCACAAAGAGACAAGTACCCCGAGGAGGAGTGTATGGGGTTTTGGTTATCCTTGCGCATTCTTGACTCATGGTACGTGAGTGTACTCTAATATCCGATCCCTCCAAAGATTAGTGATCCATCTAGTAGCTAGAGTTCTCAACTAGTTTTGTAGGTTTTGAAAATAAGCACGGATTTCCAAAAATACGAATCCTATCACTAATAGGCTAGAGCTCTTGACACCAAAAGTTCAAACATTACTCACAACAATACCTCAAAACTATTGCCAGTTACTACTATCATTGAATAGCATCCTCAATTACCTACTTCAAGACAAGACACGACTCAGTGCAACAACCAAATCTCTTAACACGATAAACATGAAAACTAAAGAGAGTTCCAGCAACAAACTAAACAAAAGCCAAGGCTCTTGCTAAAGACAAACACTAAAACTAAAACTAAACATGGCTGTAGCTACGAAAAGATAAAGAACACACAACAGAGAAAGATAGGCATGAAAATCCTATGATGTGTTCTAGATTGGAGTGGAGCGTGTTTCTTTCCCACACAAAGTAAGCTGGGGTCTAACTTGTTTTGAACAGCAAGCAAAGCTAAAGAAAACTAAAAAGGAAAACTAAGAGCGAGACGTTCCAAGCATAGCACAAAACGCTTGAAGTGATAAAAATATAGTGAGACGAAGGACGAACTAATCATTGTTGATGGAAAAGGGATGCACGGGGGCATCCCAAAGCTTAGACGCTTGAGTATCCTTTAATATTTATTGGGGATGCACGGGGGCATCCTCAATCTTGGGTGCTTGACACTCCCGGATCTTCTTTCATCATCTTCCCTCACACACTTGAAAACTCCCTTCATACGTAACTCATCATAAGCCGATTAGAGAGGTTAGTACCCTTAATAAAATAATTTTCCCTACTGGATATAAAGATATTCTTGAAGAGCTACTGTTTCTCAGGATTTCCAAAAGGTTTTTGCAAAGAAAAAGCAAGCCTAATGTTTGCAAAAATAATGAAAGGCAAAACATAGAAGAATCTGTGAAAAACAGAACAGCAGGTAGTAAAGAATTTTTTCGGGGTACTGCTGCAACTCAAATAAAAAAACTCAAAACATATGAAAGTTTCACAATTGTATAGAGCACACTGTGTAAAAAAATCAGCTGAAAAATATGAACTGGTGATTTGTTCCGAATTTTTCTGTCAAGCAGACAGAATCTGTTTTCTGGACAGCATGTCACAACTTTTGCTTCCCTTATCATAAGAGGCTATAACTTGGCACAAAGCTTGAAAATAAAGATACAATGATGTTGCTACATTAATAAAAATCATCAAGACCACTAAAAACAAAAGTAAAAAACATCTTGGGTTGCCTCCCAACAAGAAATTTCTTTTACACCTTTAAGCTAGGCATAAAGCAAAAGATGAAGTTGTATCAATCGATCCATCATCAAGATCATTAAAAAGCTCTTCAATTGTACAACTAGTCTGAAGAGGTTTTTCAAATAAAGGACTAATAAAAATGCTTTTATGGATAAAACCAAAAGGCTGATAATCAATTGGAGTTTCATTTATGAATTTATCAAAAAGGGGTATTCCTTTCAAAGTTTTCACGGTTTCAACCCCTTTGGCAATGTTTGGATTATTTTTAGGTCGTGGAACCTTAGGGACATAATTGAACTTAGGTTCCTTTCTTGCCGGATTTTCTACCCTTTTTGGTTTGATTGAGGAGAAGGTAGTTCCTAGAGTGTTAATGGTTTCCTCAATCTTATAAATCCTAGAAGGATCCATGTCATGGGATTTGATGATCTCCAAAGTTTTAATAATTTTATGCATGGAGCTATCAAGTCTATTAAAATTCCCTTGAATCTTGCGATCCATCTCATTGATCCTACTTATGCTTGGTATTTCTAGTTCTATCTTTTCAAGTTTCTTCATTATGTGAACTAGAGTGATATCCTCTTGAATGCTAGCAACAGGGAGATTTCCAACAAGATTTTCAATAACATTAAGAGACTCCCGTATCGGGGCTTCTAGGAAATTCCCATTGATAGCACTATCTAGAATGAACCTATTCCAAGGAGTAATTCCAACATAAAAATTTCTAAGCAGGATAGTGGTGGATTGCTTCTTGGTGGCTCTTTTATGAGAACCATTAATTCTATACCAAGCATCTTTTAAACTTTCTCCACCTTTTTGTTTAAAGGTGAGAACCTGTCTCTCAACAAAGGCAAAAGGACCGGCCATAATGACATCTACTAGCAGGATAAATATTTTTTTTGTAATTTCAGATATAGGACACAAAGATAAAAACTGAAAGGTAAACTAACAAGACTAAAAAGCAAAGGTAAAAGATAGTGTGTGATGTCTCTCCTCGTTGGTTACCCCTAGTGGAAGGTGAGATACAGGATAGCGGCAAATTTCCCTCGGTGAAAATACCAAGGTTTTTCTCCAGTAGGACTCCGGAGATGATAAGTAGGTGTCAACGACACAACTGACGTGGACCTGTACACAGATACAAATAACTTTGCTACCAACGAGTACAGAGGGGTTGTCAATCTCTCCGGCCTTGATTTTACAAAGGGTCAACGCAACAGATAATAATGATAATGGTGATAGCAACTAGAAAGTAAATACAGGAAAATAAAAGAGCGTGTAAACAGTGATGCGAATATGGACCGGGGTCCCGTGAAGTTCACTAGTGATGTCTCTCTCCCAAAAGACGATAAAACTGCTATGCGAGGTAAACAAATTACAGCTGGGCAATTGACGGGATTAAAAACGCACCGCAATGCTACCTATGTTACAAAGAAAGGACGAGGCTCAAAAGCATGGGCAGTACGCCAAAATAAGTAGACCGAAATCCAACTGCATCTAGTACTAATCATCCACCTTGAGATGCCTATCCAGAACACCTCGCTGGTATTAAGTTGCGAGCCCCACCCAAAGTGTAAACCCAAAGCAACAAACAACTGCATTAAATAAACTTTGCATAAAGTAAACAATACTTGCAACCGCGGTTAGAAGCACCGTAGTTTCCCCCTTGTGGCAACAACAAATCCTCTAGACTCATGTTTCTGTCACTCAAGCGTGTCATCGGGGGGCATGAACCCACAATCGAGCATAACGTTCCCTCTTGAAGTTACTACCTACTACTTGGCCAAAACAATAAACAACAACGGAGAACATGCATGAATTACTTAGGAACAAAAATATAAAAGATAAGAAACAAATATATTGCTCAATCACAATCTGAACATAATCTCATAATCCATCAGATCCCAGCAAACTCAGCATAGCAACAGCAGAAAATTACATATGTGCCTCGATCATGTACGACAGCTCACGAGGTCTAAACCATGAAGAACAAAGAGGGGAGGAGAACATCACATAGCTACTAATCATGGAACCATGGTACAAAGTAAAGTACTCACGGCATATCCGGGAAGCGTCCATGGTGGAGGGGAAGCTCCCGGAGGTCAATCCTTCCTCCGGCAGGGTGCCGTGAAGGGTCCTGCTGACGCTCCCGATCTTGGAAGCGCGGCGGCGGCGGAACAGAGGCGAGATTGCGAAAAAGGGTTCTGTCCTCGAGGGTTTCAGAAGACGGAGAATGTATAGGCGAAGGGGGGCAGCCAGAGGGGCCACCAGGGGCCCAGGCACCCCCTGGCGCGGCCAGGGGCTTGGCCGCGCCAGGTGGCCGCCTGGGGCCCAGGTGTGTCCCACCTGGTCCTTCTTCGGGACTCTGGAAGGTTCCGTCTCGCTGATTTTTTATCTGATTTTCCCGAATTTTTGGAGCACTTTTTATATGGGGGAAAACTGAAATAGAAAAACAACAAAAAACAGGAACTGGCACCGTGGTGCACTGAGTTAATAGGTTAGTCCAAATATGATCAAAAGTGTATGAAAGTGTATATAGATCATAGCAATATCACACAAAACATGCATGGAGCAAGCATAAATTATAGATACGTTTGGGACGTATCAGTGTGCAACTCCCCTATCTTAGCACTCAGAGTCCCCGGCAACGGCGCCAGAAATTTGCTTGATGATCTATCCTCGTTGGTTACCCCAAGTGGAAGGTTAGATGCGATGTAGCGGAAAATTCCCTCGGTGAAGATACCAAGTTTTGTTTCCAGTATGACTCCGGCAATGATAAGTAGGTGCCAACGGCACAATTGACGTGGACCTGCACACAATACAAATAACTTTGCTTCCCAATGAGTACAGAGAGGTTGTCAATCTCTCCGGCCTTGTTGTTCACAAAGGATCAAACATAAGGGATATTGATAATGGTGATAACAACTAGAAAGTAAAAAGCAGGAAAATAAAAGAGCGTGTAAACAGTGATGAGAATATAGACCGGGGTCCCGTGATGTTTACTAGTGATGTCTCTCTCCCAAAAAACAATAAGACTGCTATGCGAGGTAAACAAATCACAGCCGGGCAATTGACAGGATTAAGAACGCACCGCAATACTAACTACGCTACAAAGAAAGGAGGAGGCTCAAAAGCATGGGCGGTTGCCAAAATAAGTAGACCGAAATCCAACTGCATCTACTACTAACCATCCACCTTGAGATATCTATCCAGAACATCTCGGTGATAATAAGTTGCGAGCCCCACCCAAAGTGTAAACCCAAAACAACAGACAACTGCATTAAAAACACTTTGCGTAAAGTAAACAATCCTTGCAACCGCGGTTACAAGCACCGTTGTTTTCCCCTTGTGGCAACAACACATCTCCAAGACTCATGTTTCTGTCGCTCAAGCGTGTCATCGGGGGGGCATGAACCCACAATCGAGCATAACGCTCCCTCTTGGAGTCACTACCTACTACTTGGCCAAAACAATAAACATCAATAGAGAACATGCAAGAATTACTTAGGAACAAAAATATAAAAGATAAGAACCAAATATATTACTGAATCACAATCTGAACATAGTCTCATAATCCATCAGATCCCAGCAAACTCATCATAGCAACAACATAAAATTACATATGTGCCTCGATCATATAGGGCAGCTCACGAGGTCTAAACCATGAAGAACAAAGAGGGAGGAGACTATGGTCCAAGGGAGACTAGTCACAGATCATCCGGGAAGCGTCCATGGTGAAGGGGAAGCTCCCGGAGGTCAATCCTCCCTCCGGCAGGGTGTCGGGAAGAGGTCTGTTGGCGCTCCCGATCTTGGAAGCGCGGCGGCGGTGGAACAGAGGCGAGATCACGAAAAAGGGTTCTCCTCTCGGAAGTTTCACGTCACGGGGAATATATAGGCGAAGGGGGGCAGCCAGGGGGGCCACCAGAGGTCGAGGCGCCCCCCGGCGCGGCCAGGCCCTAGGCCGTGCCAGGTGGCCGCCTGGGTCCCTAGTGGTGGCCCTCTGGCCCCACCCAGGTTCTTCCGGAAGCTTCCGTTGCGCTGATTTTTTATCTGATTTTTCTTGATTTTTTGGGGCACTTTTAATATGGGGGAAAACTGGAATAGAAAAACAGCAGAAAACAGGAACTGACACTGTGGTGCACTGAGTTAATATGTTAGTCCAAATATGATCTAAAGTGTATGAAAGTTTATGTAGATCATAGCAATATCACACAAAACATGCATGGAGCAAGCAAAAATTATAGATACGTTTGGGACGTATCCGTCGTGCTCAACTTGGATCAATTGATTGACCGATGTTCTTTGGCTACTCAAATTTGGCTCAAGTAAGTAGTAAGTAATTACCACGTATTTTTACAACACAAAGAAGTCAAGAGAGAGCTTAAGTTGCATGTGCGCGCGCTTAATAGCCAAACCGCAATTCACGAAAAGCTAAGTCTTTTCTTTTTCGTTGAACAAGCAACTAAGACTTTTCCTTTTAGATAATGAAAATATAAGCTTAATTAAGAATCAATTTAATACACAATAGCTTAAATTTCTTATTTTTATGTTCCATTGAATGCCTAACAATTTTCCCATGGTAACTGTTATTTTAATTTTCTTACGATTTCACTTTAGTTTTCTCTGCTTTTACGTATTTGTATGATTGATCAAAACTACATTAGTACCAATGCAAGGGTACAATATGTATTGGTATTTTCAAGGCTAACATAGAGTAGCAAAAGGGGGGGGGGAGAGGATACCACGGTGGAGGTAACTTGAGGACGGAGGAAGATTCGGGTAGAATAATGGTGTACTCTACAAGATCATCACAAGAATACCACGATGTCTAGCCTGTTAAAAAGTTGTTCGATGCATCTAAATGCATATTTTTATTCTATGGATACGACCAAATTGGGACAAAGTGGGTTGTGAGGGAGCATATTCATCATAAGTTAAATATAATTCATACTAAGTTACAATATAACTGCATTTATTTTCACTAGTAGATGTTTGACATATGGAATGAGAGATAATTGATCATTGCAAGTTGGCTTATTTAGCCACATTGTCATGGATAGAAGCACAAATGGAGAAATATCTTGTATATATCATGATTGATTGAACCGTTTGAATTGTTTACTTATGTTTTATTTAGCACCTTTTTCTAATATATTTGTTCATGCTTATGCGTATGAAGGGTTTTTTCCATCTTTATGATATTGCATATTTCTCTTGATTTGTATAATACTTTTGTGTGTATGCTTAGAACTATGTGAAGAATTACATTGATAGAACTTCGTATGCCTCTACTTTGCATGAAGATGAAAGCAGAACCTCCTAGATGCAATTTGTGTATGAATCTGTGTATGCCCACACTTGAGGGACTTTTTTTTAATCAATGGCACTTTCTTGTTGTTGTTGTTGTTTTTGTTGTTGTTGTTGTTCAAAAGTGTTTGTAATTACCACTGTGTACTACTACCTCTATTTCTAAATATACCAAAACATCTTATATTTAGGACTAGAGGGAGTAGAACGCATGGCACTTTCGTGTTGTTCAAAAGTGTATACTTTTATAATTTGGCACCTTGTGTATATTGAGATATGAATTTAACACTTTATATATTAAGATTTGAATTTTGTACGTTTTGTGTATTGAGATTTTAATTAGCACCTTGTGTATTTTGATATTTGAATTTGGCAGTTTGTTAAACTTAATGAACTTGTCCTATATAAATGAGCTCTAAACTAATTAGTTCTTCTTATTTATTTGTCTTAAGGAGTAGTTCCCTCCTTCGGTTTCAAACATGAAATCTGGACAGATGACCAAGTGAGAGAGATGACATGACTTGATGGGATGTGTATTTTCTTGCGCAATCTGAACAAACGAGGGAGGAGATATGCCTCAATGCATTTATAGAAATGCCAAATAGCAAATAAGCTTATTTACTTGCACAAATCTCAAATCAATTGGATGGCATGCATGGATAGCGTCTTCTAGGATAGTGATTCATAGGTGAGTGCCTTTATGATGGGTTGCGTATTAGCAATGGGGTAAATGTGGCTTTGCAGAAGCAACCATCCCCAACAATCCGAAGCCCTAATAACTGTTTATTGAAAAGTTTTATTGGAGCCTATTGAATACGCTCTAATTTACCTACTAAACCAAATAATTAAATGTGAGTCATAATAATAAAAGAACACATTGTTGCAAGCATATTGTAAAAAAATATTAACCAAATTTAACCCTTCTACACATAGACTCTTATAAAGTGACTTGTTAAAAACAATATGGTCAAGTAGCCTATAATGCATAATAGACCGAACTTATGAAATTAAGAGGATATTTTTGTGAGTTAGTGTGCAATTAGGACTTAAAGATCCAATTGGATTTATGTATGTTAGTTAGTGTGCAATTTTCTAACACCCCCACCGACAAATTAGCTTGTTTAAATTCCACCATTTTGTATTGTTTGGATGTGCTAATTGGTAGACAGACGATACGTCTTTAGCAACTAATTTAGACATCAAAATGTGTCACTAGAAGATGATATTTAGTAGGATAACAAAAAGTCCCTTAGAATTCAAGTGATTTCTTTAGACCGACACACTTTTGATTTCCTCATTCAGAAAAGTACAATATACTTGAATCCACCTTACTTCTTCCAAGGGCCCTTTACCCTCAAACGAGCTCGACATAGATCGCAGGTCAATATTTTACACACGTCTCCAAAACCCTAAGCACCAACTCTACTACCAAAGTTGGGAAGGCAAATTAAGGAGTAAACTAATGGTGACATGATCTACTCCGAAGGACTACATAACCGTAGGGGAACAATGTGTGTGTGTGGGGGGGGGATGGACACTATTTAAGTGTAGCAACACTTTAAAAAGTTGAAAGCCTAGGTATTTTAAATTGACCCAAAAGTTTCTCCAAACTTTACATGTCTTTTTATATTGCCATATGTCGGGGATCAACCCCGGCAAATCCGATGGTCAGGGACCCTGGGTTAGTCATGAGAGGCACAGGTTGGACAATAGCTCGTCGGCTAACAGGAGGAGACGTTCCTGCTCGATATTATTGCTTCGAGATGCGATTATAGGGAAGGCCAAGGCTAGTGCGCACAAGGCTAGGGTTACAGATCGTGTATTGGTTGATCTCGACGTTTCCCCTCCCAGCCCTTATTTACTAGGCTAGGTCTCGGGGAACCCGTCTTGGATTACAGATGAGGTTTTCCTAACCCTAATCTTGTACTGCACGGCAGGTTTGCACCTTCCTTACGAGTCGTGGACTCCTACGTCGGTGGCACTAGTGGCCAAGGCTAAGCCCAGGCGACACCTCTGTGGGCCTTCTGTCTTCGGGTACGCCAGGTAGGCCCATCTATAGGAGTCGTGGGGTCACCCCTCGTCAGTAGCCCTCGAGTGCCTGGGGGACTCAAAGAGTCGCGCAGGTACTCGAGTCCATTTTTGCGTCGTTTTGATGTATGCACGGTTCAACCGCGGGTTGCTGGCAGTCTAGGGCCATGACAAAACCTGTTTCGAGGGTATGCTAAGCTGAAAGGGCCCAAGGAGTCGACTGGTCGAGCCTTGGTGAATTGCGCTAATGGCAAATACCGCAGTATCCCAATCAAACTCACGTCCCTCGACATGAGCTTGGAACACTGGTGTCGAGCAAAAGTCATGCCGCTGCAGGTCTTACAGTGATCAATTGCCGCTAGTAAAGTTCGTAGCCTAGGCGCGTCCGCCCGACTTTTTCTATCATGCAAGCGCATGGAAAAGATTGGGAGTGAAATCGCTCTGCGGCAAGTCCCAGCCCGGCCGATCTGCGCAGCGGGGTCTTACCTACACGCTAAGCTTGCGTGGCATCTGTGCATAGTGTATCATGTTCCAGGAATATGTATTTTTTATCGAGGCACGGAGCCTAGTTAGTAATGCACCCACTTGGAATAAACAATCAAGTGAGTTGTTTTAGCGGTCACTCGCGGAGCTTTGTCGAGCGCTCGAGCGAGGAGTAATGTAGAGGAGTACTTGCTCGGGAGGTCTTCGAGTGCTCGGGTACTCAGAGTTCTGCGAGTAATCACTCGAGTATCGCCTTCGCTCTCGGGGTGAGGGAGCACCCGATACTCTGGGACCGTACGATCTAGCGAGTGCATGTCTTCTTATCTTGTGTCGCGGTGAGGGAGCACCCGAAACTCTCATGGGTGCGAGTAATCACTCGAGCACGTCTTTTTCTTCTAGGTGAGGGAGCACCTGAGACTCTCATGGGTGGATACGCTCCCGATGCGAGTTAAATATATTTGAAAAATGTATTTGAGTCAGTAAAAATGGTGCTTGCAAGCTGTATTGTCTTTTGTGCTGCCACCTTAATTTACCTCTTCTTGGTAAGGATAACGATCTCCTTGCTGGAGGACCGTCAAAGATGCCCTGTCTATGATTCGTCATGTCTTCATGACCGGTCATAATGATGGCCATTGTGGCGTGCTGCAGCCGCCTGTTGAGTTACCGATGCGCGCATTGAAAACGCGCGAGATTTGACCCGTCCGGCTCATAGTGCCGCCCGTGTGAAGGCATCTTTGTCTCGGAATTAGAATCGCCCGGCATGCTTGGTCTTTGAATTAATTGTTGCCGTCGTCTGGGCTTCTGCGTGCCCTTGGGTTTGTGCTATAAATAGACCCCTCTTCTTCATCTAGCAGCAGTGTTCGTCCTCTGCCCATCTTGCTCCTCTTCTTCATCTTCCTCTTCTCATGGGGCCCAAGCGAGGTGCAAGTATGACTGGCCGCGGCCGTGTTCGCCGTGGCCGCGGTAGTCGTCCTCCGCGCTCCTCTCGCGGCGGCCGTCGTGGTGCGTCATCGACGCCTTCCTCCTCTTCCTCGGAGGAGGGTTTTTGGCGCTACGATTTCCTCCTACGCGTCCATGGCTGGAACGCCGCTCACATTCTTCTTCCTCCTGCATTTTCTACCCTTGTTTTTGAGCGTAGTCTTTATGGCTTGCTGCTTCGTCTTCAGGGGTGCACTCGATCTCCTTCTTATGTTGAGTTGGAGATCGATAGTTCCCGCTTGATTTTTCTTGGCTTTGGTTGGAAGTCATTTGCTCGGCGTTTGAACTTGCGTGATGGTGATACTCTCTGTTGCCGCTTTGATGGCGAAAATACTCTCACCATCCGCGCATTTGACCCGAGCGGCAATCGCATGGATCCGTACTGGCAGGAGATAAGCAGCAACAATTCCGGCAGGTCGGGGAGTTCCACGCCCATGTCTTCAACGGCTTCATCCTCTGGCGAATCTTCGGGTGGTGATGTTGTGCCCTCCAGCTCTGGAGAGGACCTCGACGTCAAGCCACTGATCAAGCGGGCACGCCAGGCGACCTTGTAGAACTGGAGGCAGCGGCATCGTCTTCGCCGGTAGCTCGGGTGAAGCTGGAGAAGAAGTTGTGCAGCTGGAGAAGAAGCTGGTGGAGCATCGGCTTCGGTATTCCGCAAATAAGTCAAGCTTCACCTTTTGTTATGTCATTGACGTTATGAGCTGGTTGCTTCGTCTATGATGCTCATCGTATTAGCGCCAATCACCCCATAATGGGCACACATGTAAAAGTCGTAATTCCTTGGGTGATTTGTGCTGTAATCTTGTCGGCTGTTTGTGTCTTTGTAACTAGGTTAGTTCTACATGTAATGAGGATTGTCGTCGAGTAATGACAGCTGCCTTCTATCCAATGTACTCGAGTCTTTTGTACTGAGAATGATCTTCAGGTCCTTGTAATGTGAACTGTGTTTGAGTCCTTGTAATGGAATCTGTCTTCGAGTCCTTTGCAATGTGATCTATCTTTAAGTCCTTCAACGAGAGTTGTCTTCGAGTCCATCAAGTCCTTGTACTGTGGATTCTATCGGGTGCGCGACAGCGCTCCCGATGGGAGTAGCCCCCGAGGCTACGTTCAAGTTGTAGAGTCGAACGTAGGCTAAGATTTGTCTCCTTTGCCGTTTTTTTGTGTTTTCTGCCGGTAATATCGGGTGCGCGACAGCGCTCCCGATGGGAGTAGCCCCCGAGTCTTTAGGTGATCGTTGGCGATCAGGTGAAGGCTAAAGGATTTTCTTTGTTTGATGCCTCTGTTTATATCTCTTTCCCAAGTGCTTGGTGCTCTGCCAGGTTGCTGGGCTGGTCGTGTATTGACGTGGCTTCCCTTCGATTTCTCCGGGTAATTGTAAGTTCCATAGGTGGACGCCTTCCGGTGGTTTTTTTGTTTGGACCCTTGCGTATTTTTAAGTTACATACTGCACGGGAGATGATAGTGTTTCTCGGGGGGAGGTGTGCTCGAGTCCCCGAGGGCAAATCGCGTGAGCGACGATAGCGTCTCTCGGGGGGAGTTTGTACTCGAGCCCCTGATACGTCTCAAATGTATCTACTTTTCCAAACACTTTTTCTATTGTTTTGGCTTCATTCTTGCATGATTTGAACGAAACTAACCCGGACTGACGCTGTTTTCAGCAGAGCTACCAGTGCTGTTTTATTTTGTGTAGGTTTCTGGATATTTAGGTACGCTGGAAAAATCCCAAAAATATATATAAAAAATCAGCATTCCGGAAGCTTCCGGAAGTCCAAAGGGGGGCCACAGGGCATCCAGGGGGCAGCCAAGAGGGTGCCTGGCGTGGCCCAGTCCCTGGCCGCGCCACCTGCCCTCCTGGCTGGGTCCCACACCCCCTGGTGCCCTACTTTGGCCCTATTTATTCTCCCGAAGCAGAAACCCCAGAACAGAAGTCGCTTTTCCAATCTACGTCGCGGAGTCGCCGCAACCCTCTGTTCTTCTCCGGGAGAGCTAATCTGGAGGCTGCTTTGGCCTCCGATGAGGGGAAATCATCGCCATCGTCATCATCATCGCCTCTCCATCACCCCTCCATGACTTCCTCTCTCATGTGTGAGTAATTCCCTGCTGTAGGCAAAGGGGATGGTAGGGATTGGATGAGTTAGATCATGTAATAGTTCAATCGATTGTTGGGGGCATGTTGCCTATCATCTACTTGGTGTTTATCATCTCTGTTACAACTTGTTGCTCTTAATGCTTGTCACTTTGGGCCCGAGTGCCATGATTTCAGATCTGATCACCCTTTTGTTTCTTGAGTTTGTGGTGTTCTTGATCCTATCTATGAGTTGTATGCACCTATTATAGTCCGGAACCGGCGATCCCAATGGTGACAGCTTGGGACACCAAAGGGGATGGACTATAATTTGAGGATTCCGTGTATCCATGAAGTGTTAATGCTTTGTTCTGGTGCTCTTTGACAGGAGTACCTTAATCTCCCTAAGTTCCTTTTGGCCCCGTTTGTAGCGGGAGGGTAGGACAAAAGATGTTGTGCAAAGTTCTTATTGCAAGCACGTACAACTACCCTGGGATACACGCCTGATGTTTGATATTTTCCTAGATGATCCTTTCTTTTCTGTGAGCCTTGCCCGTGTTAGAATCTATTACATGTTTGTTCTCATCCAAGCAGCGCCCAACCATCCATCTCCCTAGCCTACAGTGTTTTCTTTCTTGCTGGTTACTAGTTGTTTACTTTTGTTGTTTTAATTTTGCTGTTTCACCACCACCATCACCACTACTACCACCATATCACAGTTGCTACTAATACCTTTGTGCAAGCAAGTGTTTATTTCAGGTGCGGTTGAATTGACAACTCAATTGTCAAAGCATGTACGTATTCTTTGTGTCCCCAAGGGTCGAATCAATAAATTGGGTTATCTTGCCCGCGAAGACTATCTCGATCCCCTAAAGTTGAGGGTTATCAAGTACTATTTTCTGGCGCCGTTGCCGGGGACCATAGCTTTATTTACAGGTCTACTTGAAGTATCCTACCTGCTGCACGCTATCCACTATGGGTAATAAAGGAGACCCCAAGGTTCTGATCTTACCACCCCGTACGAGAAGAGGTACTGCTCTTAGCACTAGTGCTAAACTTGATTCACCTTCAGTTATGAGTCAGTTTGATTCACCTCAGTTACATGCTACTTCTGCTAAGTCTGGCAATATGTCAGATACTTTTGATAATGCTTCTACTACCTTTGAGACTACAGGTTCACTTTGTTCTTTTATTGAAGAACAGATTGCTACTGCTGCCCAATTCTCGGGTGTTGAAATTCCTGTTACCCAAACACCTATTGGAAAAACTCATAACTTTGCTGGCCTTAAGGAGAAACTCCCCGAGGATGATTATATTACGCTTGATGATGATTTTTGCAGGGAGCTTAATGAATGTGCTGATTCCGACCCTTCTACTATAAAGAAGTTGCTAGCAAAGCATTCCCTGAAAAACAAGTTTACTCTTGATCCTACTTTTTCTACGTCTCCTATATGCATAACTGATCCTGATTATGATTTCTCTGTTGATCTTTCACTTATATCCACAGTTGAAGCTGATCCCTTTTATGGCAGAGAAAATGATGATGCTATCGAGCACCTGACCAAACTCACTGAGTTGAGTGGCTTGTTTACTACTGATGAAAGGATCCGGAACTTTTATGTGACCAAGCTTCTTCCTTTTTCCTTGAAAGGAGATGCTAGAGCATGGTATGATGCACTACCATGTGGTTCCATTCAAAGTCCTCAAGATATGGCTATATCTTTCGTTGATAAGTATTTTCCTGCTCATATGCAACATGCTACTTTGCAAAGAATTTATAACTTTAAACAGTTGCAGGATGAGCATCTCCCTAAAGCTTTGGGGAGATTTTGCAGTTTGCTGAAGGCTAGACCGGGACATGAGATCCCTAAGAATGAATTACTTGATATATTTTATGCTGGTCTAACCGATGGGTCTAAATCCTATCTAGATAGTTGTGTTGATTGTGTTTTCAGGCAAAGAACGTCGGACGATGCGGAAGAATTGATGGGCAAGATTGCCAAAAACCATGAAGATTGGTCCGTGCCTGAACCACCTCCACCACCAAATAAGAGGGGCATGCTTGTCCTAATCCCCGAAGATAAGAAAGAAGCAAAGAAGTCTATAAAAGAGAAAGGAATTAAAGCTAAAGACGTGAAGAATCTACCCCCAATTGAGAAGCTGTGTGAGCCTACCACTCACCCACCTATGGTAGAGGTACACTCTCTTTTAGATTTCAATGCAAGTGACATCCCTAAAGGTAAACCTCCTGACCAATGTTTAGATGAGCTTGATAATTTTATTATGAAGCAGAGTCACTTCAATGAGAAGATACAAGGTCAGTTGCATGATAATACTCTTGCTATCAAAAGTTTGCTTGATGTTCTAGGTAGAACAGTTAATGATGTTAAATGTCTTGTGAAGCATTTTAATATGGTTCAAACTCAGCTTGAACAAATTTCTAATGTGCAAACAGATTTTCTTGCTAATAATGCCAAAAAGGACAATTTACAGGCTTATGGTATAAAGACCCGGGGTGGAACACACACCCAGGACCCTCTCTATCCAAAAGGGCATCCAAAGAGGATCGAGCAAGATTCTCAAGTGCAGGAAGAAGAAATTGTTAGCTCTCCAAAGAAGAAGAAGAAGAAAAAGAAACACAAGGAAGCTGACAATTCCAATTATCCTATAGAAGAAGAAGAACAAGCTGTTGATCCAAACAGCATATCTACCTCCGATGTTGAGACTGAAGACGGTGCTGAACCTGAAAAATATGCTGAAAAGAATGATCCACCCGAGGTTCGAGAAGAAGAAGCACCCGATAAGCGCAAGAAGTATACTAGAGAAAACTTTCTTGCAAGGAGACATGGGAAGGAATGAGAACCATGGGTACAGAAACCCATGCCTTTCCCAAGCAAGTCCGTCAAAACCAAAGAAGACGAGCACTACAACAAGTTTTGTGAGTGGATGAAACCTCTTTTTCTTCAAATTCCTTTGACTGATGCTATTAAGTTACCTCCTTACTCTAAATATATGAAAGATATTGTTACTAATAAAAGAAAAGTCCCTAATGAGGAAATATCTACTATGCTTGCTAACTACTCTTTCAGTGGCAAGATTCATGAAAAGCTCGGTGACCCAGGTATATCCACCATTCCTTGCTCCATAAAAAATAATTATGTTAGAACTGCTTTATGTGATCTTGGTGCAGGAGTGAGTGTTATGCCCTTTTCTCTCTACAAAAGACTTTGTTTAGAGAAACTAATTCCTACAGATATCTCTCTCCAGATGGCCGACAAGTCCACGACCGTCCCGATCGGTATTTGTGAGGATGTTCCTGTTGAAGTTGCCAATTTCTTAATACTTACTGAGTTTGTTGTGCTTGACATGCCCGAGGATGGGAGCATGTCCATTATCCTTGGTAGACCTTTTATTAACACCGCAGGTGCTGTTATTGATTGCAATAAAGGGAAGGTTACCTTCAACGTGAATGACAAAGAACACACGGTGTATTTTCCGAAGAAGATCGACAAAAGGCATGGCCTTAACTCCATTGAGAATATCGAGACCGTGAAGATTGGAGAATGTGATTGTCCACTACATGTATAGCACAAATACAAAATAATTATGGTAGGGACAATGTCCATCAAAGTGAGAGTGCAATGATCACTTCATAAGAGGCGAGACTTTCTGCTCTATATATCGCCGGTCTGTTGGTAAGACTTGATCAACCTTGCTAACTAGCATGTTTTATATAGGTAAAAAGTTGAGCTTGTTATGTTTTCAGTTCCTTTAGCTTTTATTCTCCTTGCTGTACCCAAGTTTTTGTGTTTAAAGCTTCACTTGTCCTAACTTTTGTCTCAAGTTCACGAAAGTTTTTGTAGCTTTTTGAACTTTGAAAAATTCTCTACAGTGAAGTTGCCCAGAAAATTCCGGAAAAATCAAAATCAAAATTTCCAGGTAAAAAGCCATCAGGAGGCACCTGTGGCTGACCAGGGGGGTCCACCCCTGGCCCAGGACGCCAGGTGGCGCGGCCCAGCTCCTGGCCGCACCACCCACCCTCCTGGGGCCCACAGGCACCCCCTGGTGGCCTCTCTTCCCTCATTCTCTCTCCTTCCTCCAAAAAACTCGTGTTCTTGTTCTGGTTTTGCTGTTCTTGCTGTTCTTGAGCACGGAACCTCGATCTCCTTCTACAACCACTCATTTGAGCTGAAATTTGGAACAAATACTCTCTGGTATGTGACTCCCTCACCCCTCCAATTAGTTTTCTAGTTGGTGGCTTCATTAGTGAGTATTTAGGGGTTCTTGGTGTTGTTTAGTTGAGCTTAAATGTTTGTGTAGAAATTTATTTTTCAAGTTTTGTTGCTAGTTTGAGCCTTGGTAAAGTAAGTAGAATGTTTTGCCCAAACTAGTTTTTCTTAAATCTTCATTTTTGTGAATTGTTAAAAATTTCAGAAATGGAGAGGCTAGGAAAGTGGCTTGGGAAGAAGAAACCCGAGCGCTCTAGCCGTGTTACGCGTTCCGCAGCTTCACCTTCGACCACGAGGGTGAGCTACAATGAAGATATCGTACCCATAGAGATGTTGGACGCATCACCCACGAGAGCCATGGCATTTCCATGCGAAGATTTCATGGAGGATGCCGGCATACAAGAAGATTTCTATACTCTGTGTGCCAATGCAGGTTTGACACGGCTTGTTACGAGCCGTGTACCACACTTTAGGTTTACCAGGCTTGGTCGAGAAGAAGAAGAGGAAAAATGTCCAAACTGTTGCACTCAACACCCTCCTCGACTCGTTCTGTAACACTGAAGTGAGGTCATCCAACCGTCAGAAGATTTCCAACATTATGCTCCCTCACCTCAGGTATTTCGCCTATTATATTGCTAGAGGAGTGTTGGCTCGAGAAAACACAAGCAACACTTCTACGCCTGATACTGCTATCATGGCGAATGCCCTCTCAGGGAAGCACGAGTATCATGTGGGTTCGTTATTGCGAAACGCCTTGCTACTAATAGTAACAAGGGGTACCTCTTTGGTGGCGCCTATGCCACAATTCTTTTGCAGTTTCTCCAAGGAGAACCGCGCCCAGATGATACAATCTTTCCTTTTGTTATCCTTGACTTGGCTGCCATTAAGAGGCATTTCTTTGTTACTATGACCTCTGACCGCTATACACTTGATTATATTTTGCGGTTTAAAGACGGTGTGGCACGCACTGTCCGTCTACCTGCACCACTTGTGTTTAATTTTTCTCGCAGGAACGGATTTCGTTTTTCGGTGGCCGAGTTTGAGGAGATCACGGGGAGATACCAGTTTCACGACCCCATGGAGGGGGTCGAGCCAGACGAGGAGGAGCGCGTCGTGTATCCACCAGTTCAGGAGGAGACCGTCACCCCCTGGGGTGAAGGGTCTTCCTCTGGATGGGGGGGCGGGACCTTCCTCTTCCACATGGGAGGATCCGAGGACTTCAGTGTACGCACCGGAGGGCTCATACAACCCTTGGGCTTACCATTACCCCGGAGCAGGAGGCTCCACAGGACCGCAGTAGACGAGCCCCAACTTAGGCCAAAAGCCTAAGCTTGGGGGAATACGTGCTCTCCTCCCCTTTCCATTGTATCTACCGTTGGTTCGCTTTTATCTTTTTGCAAATTTTTTCCTGTTCTTCTTTGTTCTTTTAGTTTGCAAAAATCCAAAAAGATTTCTCCTTTCTTTTGCTTTCGTTAAACCTTAAAACCCCAAAAAAATGTTTCCTTTGCTCTTTAGTTTGCTTTGTTTCAGAGTTCATCTCGAGTCCGTGATGATTATAATTTCCTACGTTCGATCGTGCAAGTCACAAGGCAGTAATGACGAAGATCGACGGAAGGGATGCAACAAGGAAAGCCGGTATGAACTCTTTTTGTTTCTACTTTTATACATATGCCTGTACTTATGATTAGAGACCAGCTTGTAGCGACATAGTGCTATGTTTACAATGCTTTCCCAGTGGTTCATGATTTCTTTGTGGTTAGTCTCAAATAGATAGAGTTTATAATGTGTTGCTTGAAACGATTGACATGCATTGCATTGTTCATGGTGTGGCATATTGAAGTGGTATTTCCCTCCGGGGGATTCTTGGATTGACTTGGCACATGTTCACGCATGTTGAGACTAAAAAGTTTGTTCTTCCTTGATGATCTTTTTACTTCAGAGTGAGCTATATCACTTTCATGCCCGATTCAATGTTGCTTTGTCGCTCTGCATGATTATGAACGTTATGCTCTCTGGTTGGTCGCTTCCCCGTCTTTTGCTAGCCTTCCTCCAGCACCAAGCGTAATTCTGCTTGTGCTTCCACAATCACCTTTCTAAACCCAGTTGTTCCATTTGAGTCCACCATACCTACCTATATGTGGTATTTACCGGCCACTCCTAACTTAGACTTTCTTGTGCCATCTCGAAATTGATTCAAAAGCTTCCCCTTTGTAACCGTACAAGCTCATGGTGCGGTGAGGGAAAATCAGTATCTTTCATGCCAAAAATATTTTGACGGAAGTTTTAACTAGTCAATTCAAAAAAAATATGAGAGTTACACCTACCCCATACTTGATGATGGAGTGAAATGGACCAAATGCTGCTTATGATAGATTGAACGATATCCTCCTTCCATCCTTGAGGCAAAATAAAAGGTTCCATAGACCATCAAAGGATTTATGGATAAGGGAACATGTGTAAGCAAAAGGCATTAATATGGTTGGCATGGGAGATATTGAGAGGCCTTTACCGTTCACCATTGACTGGAAAGTTGCACTTCTCAAAAGAGTTTTATCTCTGTTTTTAAAACCAAGAGCTCTGGCACATGTTTAGTCTTTTCTTCCTTTCACGGGTTTTCAACCTTGCCATCAAAAGCCACGATTCGAGAGTCTCCACCTTCCTTTCTCCGAAGCACAAACTATGAGAGCATAATTGCCATTCTTAGTGTAACATGCATTGTCCCAAAGTATCACATTGTCTTCTGCATGCTTGTGATGTTTCTTACTTTGAGTTCTGAGTTCTAGTCTCCTTTAAAACTCCGGAGGAGTTTCTGCATTTATGTTTTGCTTCACTCATGGAGGCTAGCGAGATACCACTCTGATATGTTCATGCTATGTGCATTGTGATCTTAAATTGATTCTCAGCAGCATACTATTTACTTTTTGTTTGTTTGTGACTGATTACATGAAAGAAGGATTGATTCGCGCATTGTCCTTGTAGCATGGTGTCAAAACTTGCTAAACTCTTTCGTAGTGCATGCTTATATATATCTAATGATGCAAAAGAGTTTGTCAAAGTTTTATTTGTCGCGTCCAGTTCGATGAACTGAATTGCTTGAGGACAAGCAATAGCTAAGCTTGGGGGAGTTGATACGTCTCAAACGTATCTACTTTTCCAAACACTTTTGCTATTATATTGGCTTCACTCTTGCACGAAACTAACCCGGACTGACGCCGTTTTCAGCAGAGCTACCAATGGTGTTTTCTTTTGTGCAGGTTTCTGGATATTTAGGTACGCTGGAAAAATCCCCAAAAAATATATAAAAAATCAGCATTCCGGAAGCTTCCGGAAGTCTAAAGGGGGGCCACAAGGCAGCCAGGGGGCAGCCAGGAGGGTGCCTGGCGCGGCCCATCCCCTGGCCGCGCCACCTGCCCTCCTGGCTGGGTCCCACACCCCCTGGTGCCCTACTTTGGCCCTATTTATTCTCCCGACGCAGAAACCCCAGATCAAAAGTCGCTTAATCTACGTCGCGGAGCCGCCGCAACCCTCTATTCTTCTCCGGGAGAGCTAATCTGGAGGCTGCTTTGGCCTCCGGTGAGGGGAAATCATCGCCATCGTCATCATCATCGCCTCTCCATCACCCCTCCATGACTTCCTCTCTCATGTGTGAGTAATTCCCTGCTGTAGGCAAAGGGGATGGTAGGGATTGGATGAGTTAGATCATGTAATAGTTCAATCGATTGTTGGGGGCATGTTGCCTATCATCTACTTGGTGTTTATCATCTCTGTTACAACTTGTTGCTCTTAATGCTTGTCACTTTGGGCCCGAGTGCCATGATTTCAGATCTGATCACCCTTTTGTTTCTTGAGTTTGTGGTGTTCTTGATCCTATCTATGAGTTGTATGCACCTATTATAGTCCGGAACCGGCGATCCCAATGGTGACAGCTTGGGACACCAAAGGGGATGGACTATAATTTGAGGATTCCGTGTATCCATGAAGTGTTAATGCTTTGTTCTGGTGCTCTTTGACAGGAGTACCTTAATCTCCCTAAGTTCCTTTTGGCCCCGTTTGTAGCGGGAGGGTAGGACAAAAGATGTTGTGCAAAGTTCTTATTGCAAGCACGTACAGCTACCCTGGGATACACGCCTGATGTTTGATATTTTCCTAGATGATCCTTTCTTTTCTGTGAGCCTTGCCCGTGTTAGAATCTATTACATGTTTGTTCTCATCCAAGCAGCGCCCAACCATCCATCTCCCTAGCCTACAGTGTTTTCTTTCTTGCTGGTTACTAGTTGTTTACTTTTGTTGTTTTAATTTTGCTGTTTCACCACCACCATCACCACTACTACCACCATATCACAGTTGCTACTAATACCTTTGTGCAAGCAAGTGTTTATTTCAGGTGCGGTTGAATTGACAACTCAATTGTCAAAGCATGTACGTATTCTTTGTGTCCCCAAGGGTCGAATCAATAAATTGGGTTATCTTGCCCGCGAAGACTATCTCGATCCCCTAAAGTTGAGGGTTATCAAGTACTATTTTCTGGCGCCGTTGCCGGGGACCATAGCTTTATTTACAGGTCTACTTGAAGTATCCTACCTGCTGCACGCTATCCACTATGGGTAATAAAGGAGACCCCAAGGTTCTGATCTTACCACCCCGTACGAGAAGAGGTACTGCTCTTAGCACTAGTGCTAAACTTGATTCACCTTCAGTTATGAGTCAGTTTGATTCACCTCAGTTACATGCTACTTCTGCTAAGTCTGGCAATATGTCAGATACTTTTGATAATGCTTCTACTACCTTTGAGACTACAGGTTCACTTTGTTCTTTTATTGAAGAACAGATTGCTACTGCTGCCCAATTCTCGGGTGTTGAAATTCCTGTTACCCAAACACCTATTGGAAAAACTCATAACTTTGCTGGCCTTAAGGAGAAACTCCCCGAGGATGATTATATTACGCTTGATGATGATTTTTGCAGGGAGCTTAATGAATGTGCTGATTCCGACCCTTCTACTATAAAGAAGTTGCTAGCAAAGCATTCCCTGAAAAACAAGTTTACTCTTGATCCTACTTTTTCTACGTCTCCTATATGCATAACTGATCCTGATTATGATTTCTCTGTTGATCTTTCACTTATATCCACAGTTGAAGCTGATCCCTTTTATGGCAGAGAAAATGATGATGCTATCGAGCACCTGACCAAACTCACTGAGTTGAGTGGCTTGTTTACTACTGATGAAAGGATCCGGAACTTTTATGTGACCAAGCTTCTTCCTTTTTCCTTGAAAGGAGATGCTAGAGCATGGTATGATGCACTACCATGTGGTTCCATTCAAAGTCCTCAAGATATGGCTATATCTTTCGTTGATAAGTATTTTCCTGCTCATATGCAACATGCTACTTTGCAAAGAATTTATAACTTTAAACAGTTGCAGGATGAGCATCTCCCTAAAGCTTTGGGGAGATTTTGCAGTTTGCTGAAGGCTAGACCGGGACATGAGATCCCTAAGAATGAATTACTTGATATATTTTATGCTGGTCTAACCGATGGGTCTAAATCCTATCTAGATAGTTGTGTTGATTGTGTTTTCAGGCAAAGAACGTCGGACGATGCGGAAGAATTGATGGGCAAGATTGCCAAAAACCATGAAGATTGGTCCGTGCCTGAACCACCTCCACCACCAAATAAGAGGGGCATGCTTGTCCTAATCCCCGAAGATAAGAAAGAAGCAAAGAAGTCTATAAAAGAGAAAGGAATTAAAGCTAAAGACGTGAAGAATCTACCCCCAATTGAGAAGCTGTGTGAGCCTACCACTCACCCACCTATGGTAGAGGTACACTCTCTTTTAGATTTCAATGCAAGTGACATCCCTAAAGGTAAACCTCCTGACCAATGTTTAGATGAGCTTGATAATTTTATTATGAAGCAGAGTCACTTCAATGAGAAGATACAAGGTCAGTTGCATGATAATACTCTTGCTATCAAAAGTTTGCTTGATGTTCTAGGTAGAACAGTTAATGATGTTAAATGTCTTGTGAAGCATTTTAATATGGTTCAAACTCAGCTTGAACAAATTTCTAATGTGCAAACAGATTTTCTTGCTAATAATGCCAAAAAGGACAATTTACAGGCTTATGGTATAAAGACCCGGGGTGGAACACACACCCAGGACCCTCTCTATCCAAAAGGGCATCCAAAGAGGATCGAGCAAGATTCTCAAGTGCAGGAAGAAGAAATTGTTAGCTCTCCAAAGAAGAAGAAGAAGAAAAAGAAACACAAGGAAGCTGACAATTCCAATTATCCTATAGAAGAAGAAGAACAAGCTGTTGATCCAAACAGCATATCTACCTCCGATGTTGAGACTGAAGACGGTGCTGAACCTGAAAAATATGCTGAAAAGAATGATCCACCCGAGGTTCGAGAAGAAGAAGCACCCGATAAGCGCAAGAAGTATACTAGAGAAAACTTTCTTGCAAGGAGACATGGGAAGGAATGAGAACCATGGGTACAGAAACCCATGCCTTTCCCAAGCAAGTCCGTCAAAACCAAAGAAGACGAGCACTACAACAAGTTTTGTGAGTGGATGAAACCTCTTTTTCTTCAAATTCCTTTGACTGATGCTATTAAGTTACCTCCTTACTCTAAATATATGAAAGATATTGTTACTAATAAAAGAAAAGTCCCTAATGAGGAAATATCTACTATGCTTGCTAACTACTCTTTCAGTGGCAAGATTCATGAAAAGCTCGGTGACCCAGGTATATCCACCATTCCTTGCTCCATAAAAAATAATTATGTTAGAACTGCTTTATGTGATCTTGGTGCAGGAGTGAGTGTTATGCCCTTTTCTCTCTACAAAAGACTTTGTTTAGAGAAACTAATTCCTACAGATATCTCTCTCCAGATGGCCGACAAGTCCACGACCGTCCCGATCGGTATTTGTGAGGATGTTCCTGTTGAAGTTGCCAATTTCTTAATACTTACTGAGTTTGTTGTGCTTGACATGCCCGAGGATGGGAGCATGTCCATTATCCTTGGTAGACCTTTTATTAACACCGCAGGTGCTGTTATTGATTGCAATAAAGGGAAGGTTACCTTCAACGTGAATGACAAAGAACACACGGTGTATTTTCCGAAGAAGATCGACAAAAGGCATGGCCTTAACTCCATTGAGAATATCGAGACCGTGAAGATTGGAGAATGTGATTGTCCACTACATGTATAGCACAAATACAAAATAATTATGGTAGGGACAATGTCCATCAAAGTGAGAGTGCAATGATCACTTCATAAGAGGCGAGACTTTCTGCTCTATATATCGCCGGTCTGTTGGTAAGACTTGATCAACCTTGCTAACTAGCATGTTTTATATAGGTAAAAAGTTGAGCTTGTTATGTTTTCAGTTCCTTTAGCTTTTATTCTCCTTGCTGTACCCAAGTTTTTGTGTTTAAAGCTTCACTTGTCCTAACTTTTGTCTCAAGTTCACGAAAGTTTTTGTAGCTTTTTGAACTTTGAAAAATTCTCTACAGTGAAGTTGCCCAGAAAATTCCGGAAAAATCAAAATCAAAATTTCCAGGTAAAAAGCCATCAGGAGGCACCTGTGGCTGACCAGGGGGGTCCACCCCTGGCCCAGGACGCCAGGTGGCGCGGCCCAGCTCCTGGCCGCACCACCCACCCTCCTGGGGCCCACAGGCACCCCCTGGTGGCCTCTCTTCCCTCATTCTCTCTCCTTCCTCCAAAAAACTCGTGTTCTTGTTCTGGTTTTGCTGTTCTTGCTGTTCTTGAGCACGGAACCTCGATCTCCTTCTACAACCACTCATTTGAGCTGAAATTTGGAACAAATACTCTCTGGTATGTGACTCCCTCACCCCTCCAATTAGTTTTCTAGTTGGTGGCTTCATTAGTGAGTATTTAGGGGTTCTTGGTGTTGTTTAGTTGAGCTTAAATGTTTGTGTAGAAATTTATTTTTCAAGTTTTGTTGCTAGTTTGAGCCTTGGTAAAGTAAGTAGAATGTTTTGCCCAAACTAGTTTTTCTTAAATCTTCATTTTTGTGAATTGTTAAAAATTTCAGAAATGGAGAGGCTAGGAAAGTGGCTTGGGAAGAAGAAACCCGAGCGCTCTAGCCGTGTTACGCGTTCCGCAGCTTCACCTTCGACCACGAGGGTGAGCTACAATGAAGATATCGTACCCATAGAGATGTTGGACGCATCACCCACGAGAGCCATGGCATTTCCATGCGAAGATTTCATGGAGGATGCCGGCATACAAGAAGATTTCTATACTCTGTGTGCCAATGCAGGTTTGACACGGCTTGTTACGAGCCGTGTACCACACTTTAGGTTTACCAGGCTTGGTCGAGAAGAAGAAGAGGAAAAATGTCCAAACTGTTGCACTCAACACCCTCCTCGACTCGTTCTGTAACACTGAAGTGAGGTCATCCAACCGTCAGAAGATTTCCAACATTATGCTCCCTCACCTCAGGTATTTCGCCTATTATATTGCTAGAGGAGTGTTGGCTCGAGAAAACACAAGCAACACTTCTACGCCTGATACTGCTATCATGGCGAATGCCCTCTCAGGGAAGCACGAGTATCATGTGGGTTCGTTATTGCGAAACGCCTTGCTACTAATAGTAACAAGGGGTACCTCTTTGGTGGCGCCTATGCCACAATTCTTTTGCAGTTTCTCCAAGGAGAACCGCGCCCAGATGATACAATCTTTCCTTTTGTTATCCTTGACTTGGCTGCCATTAAGAGGCATTTCTTTGTTACTATGACCTCTGACCGCTATACACTTGATTATATTTTGCGGTTTAAAGACGGTGTGGCACGCACTGTCCGTCTACCTGCACCACTTGTGTTTAATTTTTCTCGCAGGAACGGATTTCGTTTTTCGGTGGCCGAGTTTGAGGAGATCACGGGGAGATACCAGTTTCACGACCCCATGGAGGGGGTCGAGCCAGACGAGGAGGAGCGCGTCGTGTATCCACCAGTTCAGGAGGAGACCGTCACCCCCTGGGGTGAAGGGTCTTCCTCTGGATGGGGGGGCGGGACCTTCCTCTTCCACATGGGAGGATCCGAGGACTTCAGTGTACGCACCGGAGGGCTCATACAACCCTTGGGCTTACCATTACCCCGGAGCAGGAGGCTCCACAGGACCGCAGTAGACGAGCCCCAACTTAGGCCAAAAGCCTAAGCTTGGGGGAATACGTGCTCTCCTCCCCTTTCCATTGTATCTACCGTTGGTTCGCTTTTATCTTTTTGCAAATTTTTTCCTGTTCTTCTTTGTTCTTTTAGTTTGCAAAAATCCAAAAAGATTTCTCCTTTCTTTTGCTTTCGTTAAACCTTAAAACCCCAAAAAAATGTTTCCTTTGCTCTTTAGTTTGCTTTGTTTCAGAGTTCATCTCGAGTCCGTGATGATTATAATTTCCTACGTTCGATCGTGCAAGTCACAAGGCAGTAATGACGAAGATCGACGGAAGGGATGCAACAAGGAAAGCCGGTATGAACTCTTTTTGTTTCTACTTTTATACATATGCCTGTACTTATGATTAGAGACCAGCTTGTAGCGACATAGTGCTATGTTTACAATGCTTTCCCAGTGGTTCATGATTTCTTTGTGGTTAGTCTCAAATAGATAGAGTTTATAATGTGTTGCTTGAAACGATTGACATGCATTGCATTGTTCATGGTGTGGCATATTGAAGTGGTATTTCCCTCCGGGGGATTCTTGGATTGACTTGGCACATGTTCACGCATGTTGAGACTAAAAAGTTTGTTCTTCCTTGATGATCTTTTTACTTCAGAGTGAGCTATATCACTTTCATGCCCGATTCAATGTTGCTTTGTCGCTCTGCATGATTATGAACGTTATGCTCTCTGGTTGGTCGCTTCCCCGTCTTTTGCTAGCCTTCCTCCAGCACCAAGCGTAATTCTGCTTGTGCTTCCACAATCACCTTTCTAAACCCAGTTGTTCCATTTGAGTCCACCATACCTACCTATATGTGGTATTTACCGGCCACTCCTAACTTAGACTTTCTTGTGCCATCTCGAAATTGATTCAAAAGCTTCCCCTTTGTAACCGTACAAGCTCATGGTGCGGTGAGGGAAAATCAGTATCTTTCATGCCAAAAATATTTTGACGGAAGTTTTAACTAGTCAATTCAAAAAAAATATGAGAGTTACACCTACCCCATACTTGATGATGGAGTGAAATGGACCAAATGCTGCTTATGATAGATTGAACGATATCCTCCTTCCATCCTTGAGGCAAAATAAAAGGTTCCATAGACCATCAAAGGATTTATGGATAAGGGAACATGTGTAAGCAAAAGGCATTAATATGGTTGGCATGGGAGATATTGAGAGGCCTTTACCGTTCACCATTGACTGGAAAGTTGCACTTCTCAAAAGAGTTTTATCTCTGTTTTTAAAACCAAGAGCTCTGGCACATGTTTAGTCTTTTCTTCCTTTCACGGGTTTTCAACCTTGCCATCAAAAGCCACGATTCGAGAGTCTCCACCTTCCTTTCTCCGAAGCACAAACTATGAGAGCATAATTGCCATTCTTAGTGTAACATGCATTGTCCCAAAGTATCACATTGTCTTCTGCATGCTTGTGATGTTTCTTACTTTGAGTTCTGAGTTCTAGTCTCCTTTAAAACTCCGGAGGAGTTTCTGCATTTATGTTTTGCTTCACTCATGGAGGCTAGCGAGATACCACTCTGATATGTTCATGCTATGTGCATTGTGATCTTAAATTGATTCTCAGCAGCATACTATTTACTTTTTGTTTGTTTGTGACTGATTACATGAAAGAAGGATTGATTCGCGCATTGTCCTTGTAGCATGGTGTCAAAACTTGCTAAACTCTTTCGTAGTGCATGCTTATATATATCTAATGATGCAAAAGAGTTTGTCAAAGTTTTATTTGTCGCGTCCAGTTCGATGAACTGAATTGCTTGAGGACAAGCAATAGCTAAGCTTGGGGGAGTTGATACGTCTCAAACGTATCTACTTTTCCAAACACTTTTGCTATTATATTGGCTTCACTCTTGCACGAAACTAACCCGGACTGACGCCGTTTTCAGCAGAGCTACCAATGGTGTTTTCTTTTGTGCAGGTTTCTGGATATTTAGGTACGCTGGAAAAATCCCCAAAAAATATATAAAAAATCAGCATTCCGGAAGCTTCCGGAAGTCTAAAGGGGGGCCACAAGGCAGCCAGGGGGCAGCCAGGAGGGTGCCTGGCGCGGCCCATCCCCTGGCCGCGCCACCTGCCCTCCTGGCTGGGTCCCACACCCCCTGGTGCCCTACTTTGGCCCTATTTATTCTCCCGACGCAGAAACCCCAGATCAAAAGTCGCTTAATCTACGTCGCGGAGCCGCCGCAACCCTCTATTCTTCTCCGGGAGAGCTAATCTGGAGGCTGCTTTGGCCTCCGGTGAGGGGAAATCATCGCCATCGTCATCATCATCGCCTCTCCATCACCCCTCCATGACTTCCTCTCTCATGTGTGAGTAATTCCCTGCTGTAGGCAAAGGGGATGGTAGGGATTGGATGAGTTAGATCATGTAATAGTTCAATCGATTGTTGGGGGCATGTTGCCTATCATCTACTTGGTGTTTATCATCTCTGTTACAACTTGTTGCTCTTAATGCTTGTCACTTTGGGCCCGAGTGCCATGATTTCAGATCTGATCACCCTTTTGTTTCTTGAGTTTGTGGTGTTCTTGATCCTATCTATGAGTTGTATGCACCTATTATAGTCCGGAACCGGCGATCCCAATGGTGACAGCTTGGGACACCAAAGGGGATGGACTATAATTTGAGGATTCCGTGTATCCATGAAGTGTTAATGCTTTGTTCTGGTGCTCTTTGACAGGAGTACCTTAATCTCCCTAAGTTCCTTTTGGCCCCGTTTGTAGCGGGAGGGTAGGACAAAAGATGTTGTGCAAAGTTCTTATTGCAAGCACGTACAGCTACCCTGGGATACACGCCTGATGTTTGATATTTTCCTAGATGATCCTTTCTTTTCTGTGAGCCTTGCCCGTGTTAGAATCTATTACATGTTTGTTCTCATCCAAGCAGCGCCCAACCATCCATCTCCCTAGCCTACAGTGTTTTCTTTCTTGCTGGTTACTAGTTGTTTACTTTTGTTGTTTTAATTTTGCTGTTTCACCACCACCATCACCACTACTACCACCATATCACAGTTGCTACTAATACCTTTGTGCAAGCAAGTGTTTATTTCAGGTGCGGTTGAATTGACAACTCAATTGTCAAAGCATGTACGTATTCTTTGTGTCCCCAAGGGTCGAATCAATAAATTGGGTTATCTTGCCCGCGAAGACTATCTCGATCCCCTAAAGTTGAGGGTTATCAAGTACTATTTTCTGGCGCCGTTGCCGGGGACCATAGCTTTATTTACAGGTCTACTTGAAGTATCCTACCTGCTGCACGCTATCCACTATGGGTAATAAAGGAGACCCCAAGGTTCTGATCTTACCACCCCGTACGAGAAGAGGTACTGCTCTTAGCACTAGTGCTAAACTTGATTCACCTTCAGTTATGAGTCAGTTTGATTCACCTCAGTTACATGCTACTTCTGCTAAGTCTGGCAATATGTCAGATACTTTTGATAATGCTTCTACTACCTTTGAGACTACAGGTTCACTTTGTTCTTTTATTGAAGAACAGATTGCTACTGCTGCCCAATTCTCGGGTGTTGAAATTCCTGTTACCCAAACACCTATTGGAAAAACTCATAACTTTGCTGGCCTTAAGGAGAAACTCCCCGAGGATGATTATATTACGCTTGATGATGATTTTTGCAGGGAGCTTAATGAATGTGCTGATTCCGACCCTTCTACTATAAAGAAGTTGCTAGCAAAGCATTCCCTGAAAAACAAGTTTACTCTTGATCCTACTTTTTCTACGTCTCCTATATGCATAACTGATCCTGATTATGATTTCTCTGTTGATCTTTCACTTATATCCACAGTTGAAGCTGATCCCTTTTATGGCAGAGAAAATGATGATGCTATCGAGCACCTGACCAAACTCACTGAGTTGAGTGGCTTGTTTACTACTGATGAAAGGATCCGGAACTTTTATGTGACCAAGCTTCTTCCTTTTTCCTTGAAAGGAGATGCTAGAGCATGGTATGATGCACTACCATGTGGTTCCATTCAAAGTCCTCAAGATATGGCTATATCTTTCGTTGATAAGTATTTTCCTGCTCATATGCAACATGCTACTTTGCAAAGAATTTATAACTTTAAACAGTTGCAGGATGAGCATCTCCCTAAAGCTTTGGGGAGATTTTGCAGTTTGCTGAAGGCTAGACCGGGACATGAGATCCCTAAGAATGAATTACTTGATATATTTTATGCTGGTCTAACCGATGGGTCTAAATCCTATCTAGATAGTTGTGTTGATTGTGTTTTCAGGCAAAGAACGTCGGACGATGCGGAAGAATTGATGGGCAAGATTGCCAAAAACCATGAAGATTGGTCCGTGCCTGAACCACCTCCACCACCAAATAAGAGGGGCATGCTTGTCCTAATCCCCGAAGATAAGAAAGAAGCAAAGAAGTCTATAAAAGAGAAAGGAATTAAAGCTAAAGACGTGAAGAATCTACCCCCAATTGAGAAGCTGTGTGAGCCTACCACTCACCCACCTATGGTAGAGGTACACTCTCTTTTAGATTTCAATGCAAGTGACATCCCTAAAGGTAAACCTCCTGACCAATGTTTAGATGAGCTTGATAATTTTATTATGAAGCAGAGTCACTTCAATGAGAAGATACAAGGTCAGTTGCATGATAATACTCTTGCTATCAAAAGTTTGCTTGATGTTCTAGGTAGAACAGTTAATGATGTTAAATGTCTTGTGAAGCATTTTAATATGGTTCAAACTCAGCTTGAACAAATTTCTAATGTGCAAACAGATTTTCTTGCTAATAATGCCAAAAAGGACAATTTACAGGCTTATGGTATAAAGACCCGGGGTGGAACACACACCCAGGACCCTCTCTATCCAAAAGGGCATCCAAAGAGGATCGAGCAAGATTCTCAAGTGCAGGAAGAAGAAATTGTTAGCTCTCCAAAGAAGAAGAAGAAGAAAAAGAAACACAAGGAAGCTGACAATTCCAATTATCCTATAGAAGAAGAAGAACAAGCTGTTGATCCAAACAGCATATCTACCTCCGATGTTGAGACTGAAGACGGTGCTGAACCTGAAAAATATGCTGAAAAGAATGATCCACCCGAGGTTCGAGAAGAAGAAGCACCCGATAAGCGCAAGAAGTATACTAGAGAAAACTTTCTTGCAAGGAGACATGGGAAGGAATGAGAACCATGGGTACAGAAACCCATGCCTTTCCCAAGCAAGTCCGTCAAAACCAAAGAAGACGAGCACTACAACAAGTTTTGTGAGTGGATGAAACCTCTTTTTCTTCAAATTCCTTTGACTGATGCTATTAAGTTACCTCCTTACTCTAAATATATGAAAGATATTGTTACTAATAAAAGAAAAGTCCCTAATGAGGAAATATCTACTATGCTTGCTAACTACTCTTTCAGTGGCAAGATTCATGAAAAGCTCGGTGACCCAGGTATATCCACCATTCCTTGCTCCATAAAAAATAATTATGTTAGAACTGCTTTATGTGATCTTGGTGCAGGAGTGAGTGTTATGCCCTTTTCTCTCTACAAAAGACTTTGTTTAGAGAAACTAATTCCTACAGATATCTCTCTCCAGATGGCCGACAAGTCCACGACCGTCCCGATCGGTATTTGTGAGGATGTTCCTGTTGAAGTTGCCAATTTCTTAATACTTACTGAGTTTGTTGTGCTTGACATGCCCGAGGATGGGAGCATGTCCATTATCCTTGGTAGACCTTTTATTAACACCGCAGGTGCTGTTATTGATTGCAATAAAGGGAAGGTTACCTTCAACGTGAATGACAAAGAACACACGGTGTATTTTCCGAAGAAGATCGACAAAAGGCATGGCCTTAACTCCATTGAGAATATCGAGACCGTGAAGATTGGAGAATGTGATTGTCCACTACATGTATAGCACAAATACAAAATAATTATGGTAGGGACAATGTCCATCAAAGTGAGAGTGCAATGATCACTTCATAAGAGGCGAGACTTTCTGCTCTATATATCGCCGGTCTGTTGGTAAGACTTGATCAACCTTGCTAACTAGCATGTTTTATATAGGTAAAAAGTTGAGCTTGTTATGTTTTCAGTTCCTTTAGCTTTTATTCTCCTTGCTGTACCCAAGTTTTTGTGTTTAAAGCTTCACTTGTCCTAACTTTTGTCTCAAGTTCACGAAAGTTTTTGTAGCTTTTTGAACTTTGAAAAATTCTCTACAGTGAAGTTGCCCAGAAAATTCCGGAAAAATCAAAATCAAAATTTCCAGGTAAAAAGCCATCAGGAGGCACCTGTGGCTGACCAGGGGGGTCCACCCCTGGCCCAGGACGCCAGGTGGCGCGGCCCAGCTCCTGGCCGCACCACCCACCCTCCTGGGGCCCACAGGCACCCCCTGGTGGCCTCTCTTCCCTCATTCTCTCTCCTTCCTCCAAAAAACTCGTGTTCTTGTTCTGGTTTTGCTGTTCTTGCTGTTCTTGAGCACGGAACCTCGATCTCCTTCTACAACCACTCATTTGAGCTGAAATTTGGAACAAATACTCTCTGGTATGTGACTCCCTCACCCCTCCAATTAGTTTTCTAGTTGGTGGCTTCATTAGTGAGTATTTAGGGGTTCTTGGTGTTGTTTAGTTGAGCTTAAATGTTTGTGTAGAAATTTATTTTTCAAGTTTTGTTGCTAGTTTGAGCCTTGGTAAAGTAAGTAGAATGTTTTGCCCAAACTAGTTTTTCTTAAATCTTCATTTTTGTGAATTGTTAAAAATTTCAGAAATGGAGAGGCTAGGAAAGTGGCTTGGGAAGAAGAAACCCGAGCGCTCTAGCCGTGTTACGCGTTCCGCAGCTTCACCTTCGACCACGAGGGTGAGCTACAATGAAGATATCGTACCCATAGAGATGTTGGACGCATCACCCACGAGAGCCATGGCATTTCCATGCGAAGATTTCATGGAGGATGCCGGCATACAAGAAGATTTCTATACTCTGTGTGCCAATGCAGGTTTGACACGGCTTGTTACGAGCCGTGTACCACACTTTAGGTTTACCAGGCTTGGTCGAGAAGAAGAAGAGGAAAAATGTCCAAACTGTTGCACTCAACACCCTCCTCGACTCGTTCTGTAACACTGAAGTGAGGTCATCCAACCGTCAGAAGATTTCCAACATTATGCTCCCTCACCTCAGGTATTTCGCCTATTATATTGCTAGAGGAGTGTTGGCTCGAGAAAACACAAGCAACACTTCTACGCCTGATACTGCTATCATGGCGAATGCCCTCTCAGGGAAGCACGAGTATCATGTGGGTTCGTTATTGCGAAACGCCTTGCTACTAATAGTAACAAGGGGTACCTCTTTGGTGGCGCCTATGCCACAATTCTTTTGCAGTTTCTCCAAGGAGAACCGCGCCCAGATGATACAATCTTTCCTTTTGTTATCCTTGACTTGGCTGCCATTAAGAGGCATTTCTTTGTTACTATGACCTCTGACCGCTATACACTTGATTATATTTTGCGGTTTAAAGACGGTGTGGCACGCACTGTCCGTCTACCTGCACCACTTGTGTTTAATTTTTCTCGCAGGAACGGATTTCGTTTTTCGGTGGCCGAGTTTGAGGAGATCACGGGGAGATACCAGTTTCACGACCCCATGGAGGGGGTCGAGCCAGACGAGGAGGAGCGCGTCGTGTATCCACCAGTTCAGGAGGAGACCGTCACCCCCTGGGGTGAAGGGTCTTCCTCTGGATGGGGGGGCGGGACCTTCCTCTTCCACATGGGAGGATCCGAGGACTTCAGTGTACGCACCGGAGGGCTCATACAACCCTTGGGCTTACCATTACCCCGGAGCAGGAGGCTCCACAGGACCGCAGTAGACGAGCCCCAACTTAGGCCAAAAGCCTAAGCTTGGGGGAATACGTGCTCTCCTCCCCTTTCCATTGTATCTACCGTTGGTTCGCTTTTATCTTTTTGCAAATTTTTTCCTGTTCTTCTTTGTTCTTTTAGTTTGCAAAAATCCAAAAAGATTTCTCCTTTCTTTTGCTTTCGTTAAACCTTAAAAACCCAAAAAAATGTTTCCTTTGCTCTTTAGTTTGCTTTGTTTCAGAGTTCATCTCGAGTCCGTGATGATATACTTTGAGAACTCATCGAAAACAACGTTATAAGTCATATCATAAAATGTTATTATATACATAATTCCTTAGACCATGAGAATGTCAAGTTACTTCACACAAGAAGATGTGCTTTGGTTCTTAGACGAATCTTCCCGTAAATGGGAAGTAGTAAAATAAGTTCTGGGTACATTGGACAGTGTGTCTAGTAACGGTGATAGTTCGAGACTGGGATTTGCTCCTTCACGATGAAGAGATATAGACTCAGGGCCCACTCGGTATAACAGTATCCATTCTCGTCTGTCCATACACTTTGTGATTCAATCACGGGGATACTGGTATACGTAACGAGAAATGAAGAAAAACGAGCAATGGGGATAACTGATGGCTTGTGATCAAGAAGTTGTTTCACATGGGTGCCAAACTTCTCTCCTATAACTTTGTCATATATCGCAAATCAAAAGGAACAGTATACGATAAACATAAAGGTTCACTGGAAGTCTTTTCGTGTATGTGTGGGAGTCAACATGGGTGTCCATGGCTCCGCTGTTGATTATTGACGAATGACTGAAAGTCTGGAAAGCGTTCCGAGTCATGTCCACACAATACCGAACCTATTGGGCCACACACTTAAAGTGCAATAATCTGTTAGAATACTAGGATAATTGAAGGTTTAGTGGAAGCAAATAAAGAGCAAAGAATATGGCTAAGATACTTTGGAATTGTTTCAGATAACTTAAGTTCATATGAAAATGGTAATGGGAAAGTTTACAATCAACCGGAATAGTTTCGGTGATCGGTGGACAGCTTAAACAATATGTTGTGTTCACCGGACATATTAACCTTAGCCCGGTTTATTCCGAAACCCATTTATATTGCTCCGGAACATTCGTTAGAGGTCCCGGAAGATCCTGGAAGTGCTCCAGAAGTGTCTGGAATGTCCCGAAACGGTCCCGATAGGTCCCGGAAGGTCCTGGAAGCTTCTAGAAGGTCACGGAAGGTTTCGGAAGGTTCCGGGCAGTACCACCCACTGGCCCCACCCCCTAGCTTGGGGGGAAGCCACCAAGCTGCCCTGGCCGGCCAGGAGGTGGGGGGCGCCACAACAAAGGGGAATCCTACTTGGAGTAGGATTCCCCAATCCTATTATGGAAGGAGTCCTAGTGGGAAAGTCCTAGGAGGTTTGGAGTCCAAGTTGGACTCCCCACCCCCTAGGCCGGCGCACCAAGCCCCTTGGCCACCTATATAAGGTGAGACAAGGGGGGGTGGGAGACACACAAGCCCCTGCGCCCCCCCCCTTGCCCTAGTTGCTCCACTTTTAGACCCCGGTTTAGATTCTAATCTAGATAGGAACTCGCTAGGGTTTTCTCTGTCTAGTTTTCTCGGAGGCGTTGATCTTTGGACGGCGGAGCGCTGCCGGATTGCTGTGCTGGACGTGTGGATACCGGTGGAGAGATCATAGCTTTGATCTTACTTCGAGGATCATCTTCTTCTTCCTCGGAGAACTGTTCGAGGGAATCGACGAGGAGATCCGTTCGTGGGAGAGATCATGGGGCGGATCGTGAGATCTTCTTCAACCCGCATCACCAACTCTTCTTCCGCTGCAATTGTTGGTGAGCATTATCCTAAACCTTGTATGCAATCTATCATGGATGATCTTGGGTTCTTAACTCGTAGGCACGAAATTTTTGTTTTCTACTACGTTTCCCAACAGTGGTATCATGAGCGATCCTTGATTAGATGCATGTTTAGGTAGATCATATGTTGATATGAGGCATTGATTTTATTGTTTGATTCCCTATCATGTGATATTTTCTTTGCTCGACGGCATGATGTGATTTTGCTACAAGGTTTGAGTTTTGCCATGATCCCTCTATGCTGCTCTTAGTATGCTGGTTGCCTTGATCATGGACTACATCAAATTCCTTGGATCTCGTCCTAGTCTTGCTATAGAATTTTTTACATGAACGGGCTTGTGGATTTTATGAATTCAAATCCACACGGGGGTCACGCGTTTAACGAAGTTTGGCCTGTGGCATTAGTTGCTACACGCACCCCATATGTTAAACTAGCAACAAAAGAAGTATCGTGTTTTGTTTTGTCTAGGTTTTCTCGTTTGCCATGTAAACCTGCTTAACAACCACGATAAAATTTGCAACAACCCGTGTAGATAGCAATCTAACTCGTTTTTGCAGAGATTGCATGTGATGTGGTCAGTCTTCAAGATTTGCAATGTGTTTGTATGAGATGCTATATGATGTAATATTTTTTCGCGGCCTGCGAGCCGTGGTACGGCATGATGACTGGAGTCATATGATTCTCACTTAATTATGGCCTGCGTGCCAGAACTGTTTAGTAGCTTGAGGCAAGGCTATAGATGGAGACGAGGTGATGATCAATGATGTGAAGGAGGACCCCAACACACATGCCGAAGCCGTGAGGAGGTCCCGGCGCCAAGGACAAAAGGTGGTGGGTGGAGACTTCAACCACGGAGTCATGAAGGCAACGAAGACTTCACGACACAAAGGGCTATACCATGTCACATATTTTATGAATTGCCTGTGATGTTAATCCCTTTGATGCACCCTTGTTTGATGCGCGATAGTCGTGTTTTATTAGGGTGATCTCTCGCAAAATAATATCAAGTAGATAGTGTTCTCCCAACTGTAGTACCGTCTATACTATGTTTCACACCGGAGCAGGTCATGTCACATGGGTGCACACGGTGTGACGCATAAAAGGCGGGTGTGTTAAGAAAACACTGCATTTGCACTTGGTTGTCTTGGCGGTTTGGATAAAAGTTTGCTACCGGAACACGCCCATCGAAAGATGAACAAGAGTCACCCTTGCGTGATTGGCAAGTTGGCCTACCAATTCAGTCTAAGTCATCAGTGATGTCACATCAATGGCGGACGACTAAACTTGGATCTTGAATCACTTAGAATCAACTACGAGAGATGTTGGTCTGAGTGGGAGCACTTATTAAATTAATAATATGATTAATTAGTGCAACTTAATTATGAAAATTGTCTAAAGTGAAACTTGTGTTTATGTTGTAGATTGAAATGGCCCGTGTCAATCCCCAGTTTAACTTAGGTCCGTTGATTGAGAAAGAAAAATTGAAAGCTGATGGAAGCAACTATGCGGACTGGGTTCGTGCCCTGAGAATTGTACTCAGGAGTGCTAAGAAGCACTATGTCCTGACGACACCTCTCCCAGCAGCACCGGGGCCTGAAGCCACGGTTGCTGAGCAGAATGTGCATCAGACTAAGCTTGATGATAGTACCGCAGTTCAGTGTCTTATGACTGCGTTTATGGAATCAGAGTTACAAGGGAGGTTTGAAAACACCGATCCCCACTTAATTGTTAAGGAGTTAGACGCTCTGTATGCCAAACACGCTAGAACTGAACGGTATGAGGTAACTCATGCCATGTGGAATTGCAAGATGAAGGAAGGAACACCTGTCAGTGAGCACGTGATAAAGATCATGCGCCTTGGGCAAAGGTTGACTGAGCTGGGATTTCCGGTCCCGGGATCACTGGGTACAGATACTGTCCTCATGTCACTCCCGCCAAGTTTCAAAGGCTTTGTTCAGAACTATCGCATGAACGGGATGGATAAGTCAGTTAATGAACTTCTTGCAATGCTGAAAAATGCGGAGACTACCATGCAGGCTGACCCTAACTATACGTTCGCGGTTAGCAAGACCACCAGTTTCAAGAAGAAGGGCAAGTCCAAGGGCAAGGGCGCCGGCAAGCCTGGCGCCAAGACCAAGAAACCCTCTGGTACAGGCCCTAACAAAGGTAATGAGTGCTTCTACTGCAAAGCTAAAGGTCACTGGAAGAGGAACTGCAAGAAGTATCTGGCAGATAGAAAGAAGCCTGGTTTTACCAGCGAAGGTATAAAAGTTATATATGTGATAGATGTTTTTCTTTCCGGCCCTCACTCTAAGTCGTGGGTATTCGATACTGGAGTTGTTGCTCATATATGTAATTCATTACAGGGACTAAGGAGAATAAGGAAGCTGGAAAGGAATGAAGTGACGATGCGTGTCGGAAATGGAGCTACGATCTCTGCTAAGGCCGTGGGCATCTACACTCTACATCTACCTTCAGGATTTACCATAGAATTAGATAATTCTTATTTCGTTCCTGCTATTTGTAGGAACATTATGTCCGGATCATGTTTAATCCGCCACGGTTATAATTTTAAGTCTGAGAACAATGGTTGCTCTATTTACTTGAAGAATATGTTCTATGGTTTTGCACCTATTAAGAATGGGATGTTTTATTTAGATCTTGAATGTAGAAACGACATCTTAAACATAAGCTCTAAACGACTTAAGAAGGATGAAAATACCACTTACATGTGGCACTGCCGTCTGGGTCACATTGGAAAGAAACGCATGCAGAAACTTCATAAAGATGGGATTTTGCAATCTTTTGATTTCGAATCATTTGATAAGTGTGAGGCTTGTCTGATGGGCAAACTGACCCGAACGCCGTTCACAGGTCATGTTGAACGGGCAACATGCTTATTGGAAATAATACATAGTGATGTGTGTGGACCGATGAGTGTACCGGCGCGCGGTGGATATCTTTACTTCGTAACTTTTACTGACGATTTGAGTAGATATGGTTATATTTACTTAATGAAGCAAAAATCCGAAACTTTTGAAAAGTTCAAAGAATTTCAGAACGAAGTTGAAAATCATCGTGACAAGAAAATCAAATTTCTACAATCTGATCGTGGTGGTGAATATCTTAGTCATGAGTTTAGAGAACACCTCATGGAGTGTGACGCCCCAAAAATCGGACCGTGTACAGTAATCATACACGCAAGGTACACGATCGAGATTAGGGACTCACGGTGAGATATCACAACACAACTCTACAAATAAAAACAATACAAGTTGTTTAATACAAGCCAGGGGCCACGAGGGCTCGAATACAAAAGCTCGAGAGCACAAAGTCAGCGGAAGCAATAGTATCTGAGTATAGACACAAGGATACAAGGTTGCCTTAAGAAGGCTAGCACAAATATCAACAACGATCGAAAAGGCGAGGCCTCCTGCCTGGGAACCTCCAAACTACTCCTGGTCAAAGGGGAACTCGACGTCGTAGAAGGCATCGGGGATCTTCATGTTGCGGTGGTCGGCATCGGGGATCTCCTGCTCCTGGACTCCAAGGCTCCAACGTCGACGGCAGCGGCCGATCAGGCAAAACAAAAAGGGGGAAAATAAAGCAGGTGAGTATTTAGCATACCCGCGAGTCTTACGTCCGCTACTAAGCATTTATGCATTTGTATCAAATGGAAAGGGGAGGCTGTATATAGTGGACTGCAAGGTAGAAATCAGAATAAGGGTAAGAAGCTAGGCCTATCGAAGACTAGCATCTTCCGACGAGTCTTGCTGCATGAGGTAAGAATCAGCCAACAGTTTAATATAACAGTAATGAAAGTAACAATGCAGCAGAAGTTGCTGCAGCATTGTATAATAATAAGTTGTAATCAATAATAATTATATATGCCTCCGAGATCCCCTCCTCGACTTCCCTGCGAGGAAGAGAAACCGGAACCAACAGTTTAATAGTAGTAGTTTGTAGTAGTAGGCTCTGGCTTCAGCATAAAGCGTCTTGTTACCGTGGACACGGCTATCCGAATAGATTATCATCCCTCCAGGGGCTGCACTACTGTTACCCTACACGCTCGGATCTCCAGGGTGGCGTACACCTTGTTAGGGAATGCCCCACCGAGGCTATCCGACACGCCAAGGCCCATCCTACGGCTCATCAGAGAGGTCCCCGCCGGTCTACAGCCCTAAGTGCAAGGGGGTCATGGGCCTATCACCCCTCGCTCTCCGGGTCGTTGTGCGCCAAGTGGATCCAGTGCCGCAGCACGATCCGACCCAACCACAATGCTGAACTGGACGTCTTTCAAAGCTTTCAAACGAGACCACAACGCGGAGGGCCCACACCGTAATCCCACGTGGAGGTAGTGCGTATAGGGCACGTCGACCCACTCAAGTCATCCACCGAACCGTTAGTCGTTTTATTATTATCTGTCGGGACAACCGTTATCGTTGCCCCTTTCTCGGTGAGTCACGGAGAACGACAGCAGCCAGGACCACCAGTAACGTCGGTGCCTGCCCTGACGTCCCACCAACTCGTGCGGTTACCAACAAGGTGAACCGTCTCCTTACCTTGTCTCGCATTTGCTCTTGGTAGAGATCGACTTTCGTACAACAGGAAATCCTTCGGACACGAACAGTACCAGGCCCGCCGCACACCGGTGGAATACACCTGACCTGTCGTTCCGCTAAGATACCCTGCGCGGGCACCGTTGGGTCACCCGACTCCTTACCTATAAGGACACCAGTTGATTCGAGTGCCTACCATCAAGTGAAACCAGGAGGAATCACCCTCGATGGTACACTTTAAGAGGTTCGACAGAGAAATCAGCTGAATGAACTAAAGAGGAATATTCTCGTATCACCCCGGTGGTGCCGAGACACCAGCGGAATGAACTAAAGAGGAATACCCTCATATCATCCCAGTGATGCTACGCTACTGAGCCGACGAGAGTGAAATACGAGTCTGTCCACTCGTAAGTCAATCTCGAAGCGACTCGGCAGAGTCTCGCCGTTGTAGGTTCCCTAGGTCGTCTTCATTGATCCGTACCTGTTGCAGTTATAATATTAGGAAAATCCACGTTCACTCACCATAGTGATCACGGCCCGCTATTCTAATCCTAGCTAACAATGCGCAGGGTTTACTGCTGAATATTTTATATATTTATAAGGCAGCATAGGACAAGGAAAGGTACATCAAGGGGCGACAAAAACATGTTATGCAATTGAATATGATTGTAACGTAGCAGCAGCAGTAACCATGCATAGTGCAAGAAAAGTACGGAAAGGTAGGTGATATCTGGGGAAGGAAAATGGCTCTGCTTGCCTGGAAGCTTGGCAGTAGAGGCAGGGTCGTCGACGAAGTAGTCGTACCCAGCAGCGGTGCAGTCGACAATAGCGGGGCCTATCGGAGATTAAGAGGGGGGAGAAACAATGAATACACAACAATAATAGCAATACAAATTCAAGACATGGCAAACGCATGGTTGGCGGTGTTCTAACACAGTGTTCGGTGATTTGCTCGGAGCGGGAATTCATCCGGGGATGAACAGCCAGCTCCGGGTGATTACCGGACAGGGTGTACGAAGGGGGAAGGGATCAGGCCGGAGGTGTCGTGGACATCCGACAAACGTATGGGTGGGGTGTCCGAGTTAGTTGAACTATTCTGAACAACTTTCGTGTTCAGAATAAATTCATCCGGATAGGGACGACCATGGGGCGAGGGGAGATGGAGAGGGGGGCTCACGATGAGGGAGGGGCGTCGCGGCGGCTCGACTCGAAGTGGCGGTGGCGACCACCGGGGGGGAATGCCGGAGCCAGCCGTGGCCAGTAGCTGGCGGCTAGGGTTTCGGCGGGGCGGGCGCCAGGAGGGAGGCGGGCGGCGGATCCCGCGGGGTTGGAGAGGGGGCAACGACTGATGCAGTGGAGGGACCGCAGGGGGCACCGAGGCGGCCGGGGAGGCCACCGCTTGCCGGTGCTGGCAGCGGCGTGGGAGGAGAAGGGGATCGGGGTGGGGAGGGATTCAGGCGAGGGGGAGTCAGGGGAGGGGCCGGCTCGGGCCTCCCTTGCGGTTAGGTCTAGGGGTGGCTGGTGGGGAGGGGGAGATGGGCCTCGCCCAGGCGAGACATAGTAGTTTTAGGTTTTTTGCATTTTTTCTATTAATATTTAATTGGCCATCAAAAATGATTTTTATAAAAATTCCAATCAACTCAATATTATGGTTACACCATACAAAGATGCCACAAAAGATTTGGATCAAATATAAAATCATTTGTATTTTCTATAATTATTTAAAAAGGGAGAAAGTGGCTATTTCGCTCTAGTTTTTATTTTTTTGAATTTATTAAACATTTTAATAAATACCTCTTTCTACATTTTCATGGCCTATTGATTATTTAGCATTTTATAAAATTGGTTGCACAATTTTTAAACAAAGTTTATTTTGCCACATTATTTTTAATACCAATAAAAAGCACTTTGAATATAGCTTTGATTTGATTTCAATGTAGAGGGGTTGGAATGGTTGTGACTTATGATGATCAAGGCCCATGGCCATATTGCTATCAACAACATCAAAAAGGAGAATTGAATGTGAACTGACCCAAGTTGATCAAAGCAAAATTTTGATCAAGGCCATTTTGAGCAACAGAGATTATCAACACTGATTAGCAACAGTAATCCTGATTACTGTAGGTGATTACTATAGCGTGACACCCGGGGTGTTACATGGAGCGTGGAATCGTTTCACAGCTGACGCCACCTGGAACTCCACAGAGAAATGGAGTGTCTGAGAGGCGTAACCGAACTTTGTTAGACATGGTGAGGTCCATGATGTCATTAACTGATCTGCCACTTTCTTTTTGGGGTTATGCGTTAGAGACTGCTGCTTTTACTTTAAATAGGCGCCGTCAAAGTCTGTGGAAACGACACCGTACGAGTTATGGAATGGGAACAAACCCAACATTTCGTTCCTGAAAATTTGGGGTTGTGATGTTTATGTTAAACGTTTACAACCGAACAAACTCGACCCTAAAGCAGACAAGTGCTACTTTGTAGGTTATGCCAAAGACACCGTAGGCTATTCCTTTTACCACCCCTCCGATGGAAAAGTCTTTATTACTAAAGGAGGAACTTTTCTTGAGAAAGAGTTTCTTAGCAAAGAGGTGAGTGGGAGGACAGTACAACTTGATGAGGTTAGTGAACCTTCGGAACCAAGGAATGAAACGATGGAAGTTGTTCCAGCAGTCATTCCGATGAAGGAACTAGAAGCTCTTGCAAGTGATGCAGGAACTTCTGAGAAGCTAGTGACTGAACCAAGGAGATCAGGCAGAGTACGTCAACTACCCGAGTGGTATGCTAACGAAGTATTCATATTGGAAGATGATGAGCCTGTGAACTACAAAGAAGCGATGATGAGCCCCAACTCCACTGAATGGCTACAAGCCATGAAATCCGAAATGGAATCCATGTACGAAAACCAAGTATGGGACTTGGTGATCCCTCCAGAGGGTGTGAAACCAATTGAATGTAAATGGATTTTCAAAAGAAAGACAAACGCGGATGGTAATGTCACTATTCATAAAGTTAGACTTGTTGCGAAAGGGTTCCGACAAGTGCAAGGAGTTGACTACGACGAGACTTTCTCACCAGTAGCAATGCTTAAGTCCGTGCGGATTTTACTAGCAATTGCTGCATATTTCGACTATGAGATATGGAAAATGGACGTCAAAACAGCTTTCCTAAATGGGAACCTCGAGGAGAATGTATACATGATACAACCTGAGGGTTTTGTCACACCAAAGGATGCTGGAAAGGTTTGCAAGCTTTAAAGATCCATCTATGGACTAAAGCAAGCATCACGGAGTTGGAATCTTCGTTTTGATGAAGTGGTCAAAGGTTTTGGCTTCATCCAGAATGGCGAAGAAGCTTGTGTTTACAAGAAAGTAAGTGGGAGCGCAATATCTTTTCTAATACTGTATGTAGACGACATATTGTTGATTGGAAATGATAAAGAATTTCTTAACACTATAAAGGAGTCATTGAAAAGTAGTTTTTCGATGAAAGACTTAGGTGAAGCCGCTTACATATTGGGCATTAAGATCTATAGAGATAGATCCCGACGCCTGATAGGGCTGAGCCAGAGCACGTATATAGACAAGGTTCTGAATAGGTTCAGAATGGAGAAATCTAAGAAGGGATTCCTCCCAAGTCACATGGTGTGGTACTCTGCAAGAGTCAGTGTCCTAAGAACACTGAGGAGCAGGTAGAGATGAGCACAGTTCCATATGCTTCGGTAATTGGATCTGTTATGTATGCCATGATATGTACAAGACCAGATGTTTCCTATGCTCTGAGTATATGTAGCAAATACCAGAGCAACCCAGGTAATGCACAATGGGTAGCAGTCAAAAATATTTTGAAGTATCTAAACAAAACTAAGAATATGTTCTTGGTATTTGGAGGTGATGAAGAACTTGCTGTAAAGGGTTACACTGATTCAAGCTTCATGACAGATCCGAATGACTTCAAATCTCAATCAGGATATGTTTTCACACTCAACGGGGGTGCCGTGAGCTGGAAAAGTTCTAAGCAGAATACGGTCCCGGATTCTACAACGGGGGCGGAGTACATCGCAGCTTCAGAAGCTACGAAGGAGGGATATTGGATTAAGAAATTCATCACTGAGCTCGGTGTGGTTCCTAGTGCTGAAGACCCCATGGAGATCTACTGTGACAATAGTGGAGCCGTGGCGCAAGCTAGAGAACCAAGGTCCCACCAGAAATCCAAACACATTAAACGCCATTATCACAAAATCCGAGAGTTCGTTGACAAAGGATATGTAAAAGTATGCAAGATTCACACGAACCTGAACGTGTCAGATCCGATGACGAAGCCTCTTCCACAAGCAAAGCATGAGCAACACCGAACAACCATTGGTGTGAGAGAACTTATGTAACTAGTATTATTGTATCTAGTGCAAGTGGGAGACTGTTGGATATATGCCCTAGAGGCAATAATAAAGTGTGTTATTATTTATATATTCATGTTCATAATTAATGTTTATATTTCTGTGCTATAATTGCAATGATCCTGACTATGAGATTCAGAAGAAAACTCATATGCATGTGCGGAAATGTAAACAACAAGAGTTCCTGGTTTTGCCTCTAAGACCAGCCCATGTGCTTATTGATGATTATGTTTTCTTAATCATGGACATTGTTCTTGTAACAAGGATGTCAATAGCAATGAGAGCATATTGTTAGCAGAACAATGATGTTGAACCGACCCCAGTGTTAAATGATATACTTTGAGAACTCATCGAAAACAACGTTATAAGTCATATCATAAAATGTTATTATATACATAATTCCTTAGACCATGAGAATGTCAAGTTACTTCACACAAGAAGATGTGCTTTGGTTCTTAGACGAATCTTCCCGTAAATGGGAAGTAGTAAAATAAGTTCTGGGTACATTGGACAGTGTGTCTAGTAACGGTGATAGTTCGAGACTGGGATTTGCTCCTTCACGATGAAGAGATATAGACTCAGGGCCCACTCGGTATAACAGTATCCATTCTCGTCTGTCCATACACTTTGTGATTCAATCATGGGGATACTGGTATACGTAACGAGAAATGAAGACAAACGAGCAATGAGGATAACTGATGGCTTGTGATCAAGAAGTTGTTTCACATGGGTGCCAAACTTCTCTCCTCTAACTTTGTCATATATCGCGAAGCAAAAGGAACAGTATACGAGAAACATAAAGGTTCACTCGAAGTCTTTTGCATGTTTGTGTGGGAGTCAACATGGGTGTCCATGGCTCCGCTGTTGATTATTGACGAATGACTGAAAGTCTAGAAAGCGTTCCGAGTCATGTCCACACAATACCGAACCTATTGGGTCACACACTTAAAGTGCAGTAATCTGTTAGAATACTAGGATGATTGAAGGTTTAGTGGAAGCAAATAAAGAGCAAAGAATACGGCTAAGATACTTTGGAATTGTTTCAGATAACTTAAGTTCATATGAAAATGGTAATGGGAAAGTTTACAATCAACCGGAATAGTTTCGGTGATCGGTGGACAGCTTAAACAATATGTTGTGTTCACCGGACATATTAACCTTAGCCCGGATTATTCCGAAACTCATTTAGATGGCTCCGGAACATTCGTTAGAGGTCCCGGAAGATCCTGGAAGTGCTCCAGAAGTGTCTGGAATGTCCCGAAACGGTCCCGGTAGGTCCTGAAAGCTTCTAGAAGGTCACGGAACGTTCCGGAAGGTTCCGGGTAGTACCACCCACTGGCCCCACCCCTAGCTTGGGGGGAAAGCCACCTAGGCTGCCCTAGCCGGCCAGGAGGTGGGGGGTGCCACAACAAAGGGGAATCCTACTTGGAGTACGATTCCCCAATCCTATTATGGAAGGAGTCCTAGTGGGAAAGTCCTAGGAGGTTTGGAGTCCAAGTTGGACTCCCCACCCCCTAGGCCGGCGCACCAAGCCCCTTGGCCACCTATATAAGGTGAGCCAATGGGGGGGGAGGAGACACACAAGCCCCTGCGCCCCCCTTTCCCTAGTTGCTAGTTGCTCCACTTTTAGACCCCGGTTTAGATTCTAATCTAGATCGGAACTCGCTAGGGTTTTCTCTCTCTAGTTTTATCGGAGGCGTTCTTCTCTGGACGGTGGAGCGCTGCCGGATTGCTGTGCCGGACGTGTGGATACTGGTGGAGAGATCATAGCTTTGATCTTACTTCGAGGATCATCTTCTTCTTCCTCGGAGAACTGTTCGAGGGAATCGACGAGGAGATCCATTCGTGGGAGAGATCGTGGGACGGATCGTGAGATCTTCTTCAACCCGCATCACCAACTCTTCTTCCGCTGCAATTGTTGGTGAGCATTACCCTAAACCTTGTATGCAATCTATCATGGATGATCTTGAGTTCTTAACTCGTAGGCATGAAATTTTTGTTTTCTACTACGTTTCCCAACAAGAAGTACATCACATAGCTACTGGTCACGGACCCATGGTCCAAGGGGGACTACTCACGGTACATTCGGGAGGCATCCATGGCTATGGATGGTCTCCCGGAGGGGGTTCCTCCTCCCGGCAGGGTGCCATGGCAGCTTCTCCAGGCAGCCCCGATCTTGAAACGGCGGCGGCGGTGGTACAAAGGCGAGATCGCGGAAAAGAGATCGATATTAGGGGTTTCCACCCTGAGGACTAAATATAGGCGAAGGGGGTGTCGAGGGGACCCACCAGGCAGCCAGGAGGCCTCCTGGCATGGCCTAGGGTGGGGCCGCGCCATGGACCCTCCTGGTCTCCTGGTGGTGGCCCCCCTCCGCTACCTTGGTGATTCCAGAAGCTTCCGGGTTGCTGATTTTTATCTGATTTTTCCGGATTTTTTGGTGCACTTTCAATGGCCGGAAAACCGGAAATACAAAAACAGCAGAAAACAGCAACTGGCAGCTGGGTGCACTGGGTTAATAGATTAGTCCAAATATGCTCAAAAGTGTATGAAAGTTCAAGCAAATCATGGCAAAGTCACACAAAACATGCCTGGAGCAAGCATAAATTATAGATACGTTTGGGACGTATCAACATCCCCAAGCTTAATTCCTTCTCGTCCTCGAGTAAGTAAATGATAACAAGCATAATTTCTATGGTGACATGCCACACAACCATATATAAGGACTTCTAAGTAAAGCAATCAAAGCATGCAATTCAATTCAAGTCTTAACAAGCAAGAGTCTATATTAGCATTGACACAAGTAACAAAAGAACAAAAGGTGCAAGAGCTCTTGCTGTCCGTGATTCGAATGTCTCCAGATGGTGTTTGCGTGCAAGCAGGGGACTGGGAAAAAGAGAGAAAAAAGGTTGTTGAGAACAACTATCTACTAAAGTTTCACACTTAGTCTCCTTTGGATTCTTATCTTGACTCGTCCCCAAACCACTAGTCAGGTACAAGTCAAACTGATCCACTCCCTTTCGATATTTTGAGCACTCATGCAATGGACGAGCGTGAGCAAGAAAGTTGACACCTAAAAGGCGAAACAGAAAGAAGGTGGAGGAGGAAGACAAAAAGGTGTGAAAGGCTCACATCAATGAGTACAATCATAGGCGAGAGAAGGCCATATGATAGATACGATGTGAGGAGTAGGGATTGCCATGCAACGGATGCACATGTGAGCTAAAAGATCTCCAAGGTATCCAGTGGGGGTGCATCTAACTTGCTTGGTCAAGAAGACCTAGAGCTCGTTTGAGGAGGCTCATCATTGGAATATACAAGCCAAGTTCTATAGTGTGAAGGTCCCCACATAGCTATATGCATGATGATGATCTCTACGGAGTACAAGGGATAGAGGATGAAGTACTAGTGTGGATCTCTCAAAAGGAATAGTAGTGTGCCCCCTTCTCTCTTTTTATTTTTCTTTTTCTCTTTTTTCTATTTTTTTGTATTTTTTTGGTGGCCTCAATGGCTCTTTCTATTTAACTCTCATTTGTCCTCTTTGGGATCTTTCGATTTTGTCCTCTTTGGGATCTTTTCCTCACTTTAGGGGCAATACTCTATATTTTACAAGAATAAATGAGATCTTTCACACTTTTACAAAGGTACTCACATAAAGAAGATATAACTATCATGATGCAAATGTATGCCTCTGCCAGGATAGAAGGATATGCAATGATACTAGCGCGTCATGTAGCAATGATTAGGGAAAGGCCCAACTAGCATGCGGCTCATCGATCAAGCAAGTAGCATGTATGACATGAAGATCAAGTCATGAGAAGGTGGATGTTGCATGGCAATGTATCTCGGAAAGGCTATGGAAATGCCTTGTAGGTAGGTATGGTGGCTGTTTTGAGGAAAGATATAAGGAGGCTTATGATGACAGAGCGTATCGTGCCAAGGGTTTGGATGCACCGGCGAAGTATGCACAAACTCTCAAGGTGAGTGACGAGGGGGTGACCCCACGACTCCTACGGATAAGCCTACCTGGTGTCCATGAAGACAGAAGGCCCATGAAGATACAGCCTCGGCCCGCTAATTGACACCGACGTAGGAGTCCGTGACTCACAAGGAAGGTGCGAGAACCTGCCGTACGGAGCAAGCTAGGGTTAGGAAATCTTACGTGCAAACGTAGATGAATTCCCCGAGACCTAGCAGGGTATATAAGGGCTAGGAGGGGCGACGAAAACACCAACCAATATCATCTTTAACCCTAGCCTTGAGCGCTCCAGCCTTGGCATCCACTGTAATTGCATCTCCCCCATCAATAATATCGAGCAGGAGCGTGCCTTCCTGTTTAACGACGAGATATCGTCCAACCTGTGCCTCTCATGACTAACCCAGGGTCCCTGACCATGGGATTTGCCGGGGTTGAACCCCGTCAGTGAGAAAGGGCAATGCACGGTACCGAAGAGGCTAGAAAAAGTATAGGTGGGTGGAAGTGTCAACTTTCGAATACTCACATTAGTCCGAAGAACTCATGCACTTATTATCGGTAACTCTCAATCTAATCAGGAGGTTCACAAAGAGACAGGTACCCCGAGGAGGAGTGTATGGGGGTTTGGTTATCCTTGCGCATCCTCGACTCATGGTACGTGAGTGTACTCTAATATTCGAACCCTCCAGAGGTTAGTGATCCATCTAGTAGCTAGAGTTCTCAACAGGAGTTTTTGGTTTTCAAAAAACACACGGATTTCCCAAAATACGACATCTATCACTAATAGGCTCGACCTCTTGACACCAAAAAGTTCAAACATTACTCTAGTCAATACCTCAAAACTATTGCAAGTTACTACTACAAAGAGAAAAGCAACTTCAACTACCTACTTCTAGTCAAGACACAAAACTCAGTGCAACAGGCAAACTCTCTAACAAGATAAACATGCAACCTATAGAAAGTTCAACCTAAAACAAAAGAAAATCTCTAGAAAAACTAAATCACTACAACTAAACAGAGCAGCAGCTAAGAAAAGAAAAAGAACAACTCACAACTAAAAGAATAAGCATGCAAATCCTATGAGGAGTTCTAGTTCAAGCGGAGCGTGTATCTCTCCCACAAAAAAGAGTAAGCTGGGGTCTAACTTTTTACTACATCAAACAAAGCAAAAACAAAACTAAGAAAAGTAAAGAGCGAGATGCTCCAAGCATAGCACACAACGCATGAAGTGATAAAAATATAGTGCAACGAGAGACGAACTGATAATTGTTGATGAAGAAGGGGATGCATGGGGGCATCCCCAAGCTTAGACGCTTGAGTCCCCTTGAATATTTATTGGGGATGCATGGGGGCATCCCCAAGCTTGAGCGTTTGACACTCCAAGATCTTCTTTCATCATCTTCCATCGCGCACTTGAAAGCTCCCTTCATACATAACTCATTGTAGACTGATTAGAGAGGTTAGTACCTAGCTAAAATAAATTTTCCTCTACTGTAAATAAAGATAAGCTTGAAGAGCTACTGTTTCTAAAGATTTCCAAAAGGTTTTTGCAAAGAAAAAGCAAGCTTAAGGTTTGCAAAACGAAGAAAAGGCAAAACAGGACAGAATATGTGAAAAACAGACCAGCAGATAGAAACGAATTTTTTCGGGGTACTTCTGCAACTCAAATCAAAAAACTCAGAACATACGAAAGTTTCGTAATTGTATAGATCACTCTGTGTAAACAATTCAGCTCAAAAAGATGAACTGGGATTTTTCCATGATTTTTCTAGTCACGAGGACAGAATCTGTTTTCTGGATAGCATGTCACAACTTTCACTTCCCTTGTCGTATGAGGCTATAAAAGGCACAAAGCTTGAAAAATAAAGGTACAATGATGTTTCTACAGTAGTAACAATCATCAAGACCACTAATAACAGAAGAAAAGCAAAAAGAAAAACCTAAATTCGTTGCGGTCTGCCTCCCGAAAGCGCTTCTTTAGAGCCATTAGCTAGGCTTAAAGCAGAAGATCAAGTCTTTTCAAGAGAATAACTAGCCCGTGTGACGGACTCAAAAGGCAACTTAATCTTTTTCCTAGGGATGTGTTCCATCCCTTTCTTGAGAGGGAATTGGAATTTTATATTCCCCTCTTTCATGTCAATAACAGCACCAACTGTGCGAAGAAAAGGACGTCCCAATATAATTGGACAAGAGGGTTCACATTCAATGTCCATAATAGTGAAATCAATGGGAACATAATTGTCATTGACAATGATAAGAACATCGTCGATCTTCCCCAAAGGTTTCTTTACGGAAGAATCAACAAGACGAACACCAAAAGAACAAGGATCAAAAGGTTTCAATTCAAGCATATCATACATTCTTTTGGGCATAACAGAGGTACTTGCTCCAACATCACAAAGAGCATAACAAGAGAAGTTATTCAATTTGATTCTTATCATAGGATCCCAACCATCTTCTAGCTTCCTAGGTATGGAGGCTTCTAGTCTAAGCTTCTCCTCCCTAACTTTGATTAGAGCATTGGTGATATGCTCTGTGAAGGCAAGATTAAGTGTGCTAGTGTGGGGGTCTCTAGACATCTTGTGTAGGAAACCAATAACTTCAGGTAAAGTGCAGTTGTCAAAGTATAGGTCACTACTATCTATCAATGAGGTAGTGATATCATTTAGGCTCACTTGTTTGAAAGCCTCTATGTTCATACAGGTTTCTTCATCTATGGTTGAGGTGGTAGCATCACCATTGATAGGTCCAGTGGGACTAGGGGTGTGATGGGTGCTAACTGTTTGGACATCCTCAACTACTTGGATAGTGGCTATTGTGTGGTAAGTAGGAATGCTCTTAATTCTATCCTCTTCCTCTTTTTCTCTAGCCCATCTTTCTTTGAGTTTAGCCATCATCCTAATATTTTCATTGATTTGTAACTGGATAGCATTAATAGGAGTGACCTTACTCTCCTCAAGGGGAGAGGTTCTAATTTTTAACATCTCAACATCAAGGGCTAAGTTGCCTACCTTCAAACAAAGATTATCTAATTTAGCTAGTTTTTCTTCCACATTCTTGTTGAAGGATTTTTGGGTAGTGATAAAGTCTCTAAGCATACTCTCTAGTTCAGAGGTGGGGTTCTTGTTGCTAGGGTAGGTGTTGTTGTTCCCATAAGTGGATGGAAACGGCCTAGGATTACTAGCAAAGTTGCCCCTATAAGCATTATTATTAAAGTTGTTTCTAGCAATGAAGTTCACATCTACTTGTTCCTGAGCAACCAAAGAATTTAAAGGAACACTCTGAGGATCAATAGGAGCTTGCTTAGTAAGTAAAGACATGATAAGGTCAACCTTTTCATTTAGAGAGGAAATCTCCTCGACATAATTTACCTTCTTACCAGTTGGAGATCTTTCGGTGTGCCACTGAGAGTAGTTCAGCATCATCTCATCAAGTAGCTTTGTGGCAACACCAAGTGTGGTTGACATAAAAGTTCCTCCCGCGGCCGAATCTAACAGGTTTCGCGAGGTAAAGTTCAAGCCTGCATAAAAAGTCTGGATAACCATCCAGGTAGTCAGTCCATGTGTGGGGCAATTCTTGACAAGCGATTTCATACGTTCCCAAGCTTGGGCAACGTGTTCATTATCCAATTGCCTGAAATTCATAATGTTACTCCTCAATTGGATAATCTTAGCAGGTGGGTAGTATTTCCCAATAAAAGCATCTTTGCACTTATCCCAAGAATCTATGCTATTCCTAGGCAAAGATTGAAACCAGATTTTAGCTTCGTCCCTCAAAGAGAAATGAAAAAGCTTGAGCTTAACAACATCACCTTCTACTTCTTTATACTTTTGCATATCACATAATTCAACAAAATTATTCAAGTGTAAAGCAGCATCATCTCCAGCACCAGAGAATTGATCCCTCATAACAAGGTTTAGCAAAGCAGGTTTAATTTCATAAGAGGTAGCTGAAGTGGCAGGTGTGGCAATAGGAGTGCAGATAAAGTCACTGTTGTTGTGACTGGTGAAGTCACACAACTTGGTGTTTTCATTGGAACCCATAGTAGCAGCATGTATTTTTGGTATTTTTGATAAGGGACACAAAAGTAAAAACTGAAAGGTAAACTATCAAGACTAAAAAGCAAAGATAAAAGATAGTGTGCAACTCTCCTATCTTGTAGACTAGAGTCCCCGGCAACGGCGCCAGAAATTGGCTTGATACGGTGAGAATCTCTCACTCCTCGTTAGTTACCCCAAGTGGAAGGTGAGATGTAGCGTAGAAGCAAATTTCCCTCGGTAAAGATACCAAGGTTATCGAACCAGTAGGACTCCAAGATATACAATAAGGTGTCACGACGCTTGACGTGGACCTGCACACAGCAACAAATAACTTTGCTCCCAACGAGTGTAGAGGAGTTTTCAATTCCTCCGGCCTTGCTGTTTACAAAGGATCAACGCAAGAGATAATAATAGTGGCAACTGAAAGTAAAGACTAAAAGTAAACTAAGGATGTAAACAGTAATGTGAAGATGGACCGGGGTCCCGTGATTTTCACTAGTGATGTCACTCTCCCAAAAGACGATAAAAGTGCTAGCGAGGTAAACAAATCACAGCTGGGCAATTGACAGAATTATGAAGGCACCGCAATGCTAACTATGCTGCAAAGAAAGGAAGGGCTCAAAAGCAATGGGAAGTACACCAAGGTAAGTAGAACGAAATCCAACTGCATCTACTACGAATAATCCACCTTGAGATATCTATCCAGAACATCTCACTGGTATTAAGTTGCGAATCTTACCCAAAGTGTAAACTCAAAGCAGTAGACAACTGCATTAAAAGAACTTTGCGTAAAGTAAACAATCCTTGCACCCGCGGATACAAGCACCGTTGTTTTATCCCTGGTGGCAATAGCACATCCCCTAGTCTCATGTTTCTGTCACTCAAGCTAGACATCAAGGGACTGAACCCACAATCAAGCATAACGCTCCCTCTTGGAGTTGCAACAAATCACTTGGCCAAAGTAAAATACGGCAACGGAGAACATGCAAGAATTTACTCAAGAACAAAATATAAAAGAGAATAACCAAATATATTACTCATCACAATCTGACATAGTATCATAATCCATCAGATCCCAGAAAACTCAGCATAGCAACAGCAGAAATTACAATAGTGCCTCGATCATGTGAGGCAGCTCACGAGGTCTCGAAAGTGGAAGCACAAAGAGGGGAGAGAAGTACATCACATAGCTACTGGTCACGGACCCATGGTCCAAGGGGGACTACTGACGGTACATCCGGGAGGCGTCCATGGCTATGGATGGTCTCTCGGAGGGGGTTCCTCCTCCCGGCAGGGTGCCGAGGCAGCTTCTCCAAGCAGCCCCGATCTTGAAACGGCAGCGGCGGCGGTACAGAGGCGAGATCGCAGAAAAGAGATCGATATTAGGGGTTTCCACCCCGAGGGCTAAATATAGGCGGAGGGGGGTGTTGAGGGGACCCACCAGGCAGCCAGGAGGCCTCCTGGCGCGGCCTAGGGTGGAGCCGCGCCAGGGACCCTCCTGGTCTCCTGGTGGTGGCCCCCCTCCGCTACCTTGGTGATTCCGGAAGCTTCCGGGTCGCTGATTTTTTTATCTGATTTTTCCGGATTTTTTTGGAGGACTTTTAATGGCCGGAAAACCTGAAATACAAAAACAGCAGAAAACAGCAACTGGCAGCTGGGTGCACTGGGTTAATAGATTAGTACAAATATGCTCAAAAGTGTATGAAAGTTCAAGAAAATCATGGCAAATTCACACAAAACATGCATGGAGCAAGCAGAAATTATAGATACGTTTGGGACGTATCAACCTCCTCCCCGATTGTTCTGCGCTTGGGTTCTGAGAATCTTCGTAGTGCCTGTTTCACTGGCTTGGTGTTTGGCTTGATGTGCAGCACGTGTTCCGCAAAATCGCGCGGTATTCCTGGCATGTCGGCTGGGCACTAGGCAAAGATTTCCCATTCTTCACGGAGGAAAGCGATGAGGGCAGTCGCTTGCTCTTCCGGGAGGTGGGCGTACACGCGGACTGTTTTTTCTGGGTCCGTCGGGTGCACTTGGTGGGTGACCGTGTCGCTGTCGATGTTGAAGTCCCGCCCATACTCTTTTGACTCGCTTCGATTTGCTAGCGGAAATATACTTTTGTCTGTCACCATGGCTATTTCTGTGAGTTCTTGCTCGGCTCCAAAGGTGTCGGAAACTTTGTGGAAATCGCGATCACATTGGTCTGATTTGGTGAAGCTCCAGTTGACTGTAATGACGCCCGCAGATCTTGGCATCTTGAGTTTGAGGTAGGCGTAGTGCGGAATCGCCATGAATTGTGCGAATGCTGGACGTCCCAGTATGGCGTGGTACTGCGACTGCCAGTCGAGTACTTCGAACTCAAGGGTGTGTCTTGCGAAATCGCGTCTGCTGCCAAAGACAACTTCGAGCTCGATTATTCCAAGGGAAGTATCCGCTTCTCCTGGGACTACTCCGTATAACACGATGCTTGATTTTTTCCATACTGATCGTGGGATCAGCATATTGTGTAGGGTGCTGACGAAGATTATGTTCATGCTGCTGCCCCCGTCCATGAAGATTCTGTCCATGTCGTACCCTCCAATTTGAGCATCGAGTACCAGGGGCGCGTGCCCCAGTCTTGGGACTGCAGGTGGGTGATCACTCTGGGAGAACGTGATACTAGTTTCTGCGTCGTGTAGCTGGTAAACTTCGACTGTGTGTAGGTTCTCGGTTGCTCTGGCTTGCAGGGTGTAGGCGTTCTGTTGAGCTTGCGATACCCTGCCTGTTGGGAAACGTAGTAGAATTCAAAAATTTCGTGCCTACGTAACGAGAACCCAAGATCATCCAAGATAGATAGCATACAAGGTTTAGGGATTTGCTCACCAACAGTTGCAGCGGAAGAAGATTTGGTGAAGCAACGTGGACGTAGTGGAAGTAGTCGAAGCAGATCTCCCACGAACAGTCCCTCGAACAGTCCCTCGAACGGATCTCCGAGAAGAAGATGGTCCTCGAAGCAAGATCAAAGCTATGATCTCTCCACAGGTATCCACACGTCCGGCACAGCAATCCGGCAGCGCTCCGCCGTCCAGAGAAGAATGCCTCTGAGAAAACTAGAGAGAGAAAACCCTAGCGAGTTCCGATCTAGATTAGAATCTAAACCGGGGTCTAAAAGTGGAGCAACTAGCAACTAGGGCAAAGGGGGGGGGAGCAGGGGCTTGTGTGTCTCCTCCCCCCCCCCTTGGATCACCTTATATAGGTGGCCAAGGGGCCTAGGGCGCCGGCCAAGAGGGTTTGGGAGTCCAACTTGGATTCCCAAGCCTTCCAAACCTTCCCACCGGAAACCTTCCATAATGGGAATTGGTAATCCCACCTGGAGGAGGATTCCCCCCCCCCTTTTGGTGCGCCCCCACCACCTGGCCGGCCAGGGCAGCCTAGGTGGCTTTCCCCCCAAGGCCAAGGGCGCAAGGCAGTGGGTGGTACTGCCCGGAACCTTCCAGAACCTTCCATGACCTTTTAGAGGCTTCCAGGACTTTCCGGGACCTACCGGGACCGTTTCGGGACATTCCGGACACTTCTGGAGCACTTCCAAGACCTTCCGGGACCTCTAACGAATGTTTCGGAGCCATCTAAATAGGTTTCGGAACAATCCGGGCTAAGGTCAATATGTCCGGTGAACACAACATATTGTTTAAGCTGTCCACCGATCACCGAAACTATTCCGGTTGATCGTAAACTTTCCCATTACCATTTTCATATGAACTAAAGTTATCTAAAACAATTCCAAAGTATCTTAGCCATATTCTTTTCTCTTTACTTGCTTCCACTAAACCTTCAATCATCCTAGTATTCTAACAGATTACTGCACTTTAAGTGTGTGACCCAATAGGTTCGGTATTATGTGGACATGACTTAGAACGCTTTCAAGACTCATAGTCATTTGTCAATAATCAATAGCGGCGCCATGGACACCCATGTTGACTCCCACACATACACGAAAAGACTTCGAGTGAACCTTTATGTTTATCCTATACTATTCCTTTTGCTTCGCGATATATGACAAAGTTAGAGGAGAGAAGTTTGGCACCCATGTGAAACAACCTTTTGATCACAAGCCATTAGTTATCCTCATTGCTCGTTTGTCTTCATTCCTCGTTATGTATATCGGTATCCCCGTGATCGAATCACAAAGTGTATGGCCAGACGAGAATGGATACCGTTATACCGAGTGGGCCCTGAATCTATATCTCTTCATCGTGAAGGAGAAAATCCCAGTCTCGAACTATCACTGTTACTAGACACACTGTCCAATGTACCCAGAACTTATTTTACTACTTCCCATTTACGAGAAGATTCATCTAAGAACCAAAGCACATCTTCTTGTGTGAAGCAACTTGACATTCTCATGGTCTAAGGAACTATGTATATAATAACATTTTATGATATGACTTATAACGTTTGTTTTACGATGAGTTCTCTAAGTATTTCATTTAACACTGGGGTCGGTTCAACATCATTGTTCTGCTAACAATATGCTCTCATTGCTATTGAAATCCTTGTTACAAGAACAATGTCCATGATTAAGAAAACATAATCATCAATAAGCACATGGGCTGGTCTTAGAGGCAAAACCAGGAACTCTTGTTGTTTACATTTCCACACATGCATATGAGTTTTCTTCTGAATCTCATAGTCAGGATCATTGCAATTATAGCACAGAAATATAAACATTAATTATGAACATGAATATATAAATAATAACACACTTTATTATTGCCTCTAGGGCATATATCCAACACTGCCTTCTTGGATCGTGTACACCTATCCTTGAGGCGGGTTGTGGCGTCTTTCTGGACTTGGAGTCGGCGACTGCTCGGTTCGTCGGGTGCGCTTGGCTTCTTGTTGTTTTTCCTCCTTGAGGCTGTCGGCGAGTTCGTTGAACAGGCGGCAGTCTGCCAGAGTGTGACCCGATCTGATGTATTCCCAGTCGTCTTCGAAGAAGTGGATCGTGCAGGGTCCTTCTAACTTCTCCCTGACCGTGAGTTTGCTGGATCCGGCGTGTCGTCTCCTCCTTATGATTCGGAAGATCTGCGCGTGATCCGCCGGGTGCTCGTGGACTCGCGGGTCAATTTAGATTCCCTCGCTCAGATTCTGGTTCCTTATAAGGTTGGTGAATTCGTCTGGTCTTCGATCTGGGTCGTAGTATTCGCCGGTCTGAGTCTCAGAGTCGCTGTCCTGGCGGGTGACAGCTGTCCGCACGGCGGCGGGTCATCGAGTGGTCGGCGAGCGTGTAGCTGTATAGTGCGGCTCGTCGAGTGGGGTCTCTTCGTAGAATCCTCGCGCCTGTCTTCTAGGTCGTCGATTTCTTCTTCGCTGGCGATGATCTTGACGATCACTGATCTCGAGCTCGGAGTCGGTGTCTTGTTGTGCGGCGGGTGCCTGGGTGGCGGTGGGTCGTCGAGTGGTCGACATGTCCTCTGCTTCGTGCTGCAGTTCGTCGATCGGGATCTCTGCGTAGAACCCTCGCGCCTTCCTTTCGGGTCGTCGATTTTTCCTTCGCTGGCGGTGGACTCGGTTGCCGCCATAGTATTGGTCTTGGCATAGCTGCAGGCCGAGCGATCTCGATTGGATCTGGTTCTTGCTCTTGAGTTGTGGCTTGCGGAAGACGGGACCGCCAAGATCGTAATTCCAACCTGTGTAGTTCCCACAGACGGCGCCAATTGTCGGGGATCAACCCCGGCAAATCCCATGGTCAGGGACCCTGGGTTAGTCATGAGAGGCACAGGTTGAACGATAGCTCGTCGGCTAACAGGAGGAGACGTTCATGCTCGATATTATTGCTTGGAGATGCGATTACAGGGAAGGCCAAGGCTAGTGCACACAAGGCTAGGGTTACAGATCGTGTATTGGTTGATCTCGACGTCTCCCCTCCCAGCCCTTATATACTAGGCTAGGTCTCGGGGAACCCGTCTTGGATTACAGATGAGGTTTTCCTAACCCTAATCTTGTACTGCACGGCATGTTTGCACCTTCCTTACGAGTCGTGGACTCCTACGTCGGTGCCACTAGTGGGCCAAGGCTGAGCCCAGGCGGCACCTCTGTGGGCCTTCTGTCTTCGGGTACGCCAGGTAGGCCCATCTATAGGAGTCGTGGGGTCACCCCCTCGTCACCATACTTCACAACCGATCCAACTCACTCTCAGTTATGAATTTTTTTTATTAACTTAGCCCTAACATTCAAATTATATTCATGTCAATCCTAAAAGTTGCAAAAAGCATACACACTGAGGTAAAAAAAATTATAAATACATCAACCAAATATAGTCCTATCCTTAACGCATATAACCTGATATATTAAACAAAATAGTATTGTCAACTAACCTAAATATCGGTGTGAGTTGGTGTGCAATTAAGGCTGAACCTGTAGTGATCGAACTCAATTTATTTTATGCGAGTTAGTGCACAACCAGAGCTGAATTTCTTAAACCAAAAAAAGTATTTGGATTAGAGTTAGACAGACGATTCAGCTTGTGTGGATTCTGCCAATTTGTATTTTCTGAATTTTACTACTTAGTACTCTGTATACTGTACTTCTTCCATTTCCTTTTACTTTGTATATAAAATTTGGTCGAAGTCAAACTTGATAAAGTTTAACCAAATTTATATTAAAAAGTATCAACATCTACAACATCAAAGTTATATCATATGAAAATTAATATCATGATGCTTATAATGATACTGATTTCATATGGTGAATGTTTGTTTTGAGGCATTGACCGTAGAACAAAATGTTCTACGGTATATTTTCTATATTATCATAAAAAGAAATACAATGGTATGTTACAATGGGTGATGAAGGGAAGAGTAAATTAGCGTATCCCTGTTTTGTGGAACATGAGTAAGATATTCTAAGTTAGCTGCCTCAAAAAATCAGTCTAGGTTGACTGTGATCCAATCTAGTAGCTCCTGTCTATATTTATTCTTTATTCTGTATTGAAGGAGTATCATATCTTGCTTGATATTTCTCCTCCATCCTTGAATTGTTGGCCTTTCCTTTCTGAAGATTTTTCCATTTCTTTGATTCCATATGTGCCAATAGCCTAGTATAATTAACTCTTAAGCCAAAAAATGATGGAGATTCATCAAGGGCAAGCCATGTTTCTTCATAGATGGATGTGCCTCTCTGTTTGAAGGGGATCAGAGTGATCCAACAACTGTGTGCAAATGGGCAGTCCCAGAAGAGATGGAGAGGTATTTCAGGTGTTTTATTGCTGCAGCAAGCACAATCATAAGAATCCAGATGTAGGCCTTTTCTCTTGAGCAGTGATCTGGTATTGATTCTGTGTTGGATCACTAGCCAGAAGAAAATTTTATGTTTCAGTCTACTTGCACTTTTCCAGATTCTTTGGTGTAGGGGTGATCCATTGTCCTCAATGAAGAGCTTCTTGTATAGTTTGATAGATGAATACTTCTGCTTTCCTTGGCATTTCCATATGTCTTTTTCTGTAGAGTGGGGAGGGACCTTTGGCAAGATGATTTGAAGCTGATTCCATGCTTGAGATGAGAGGGGGTGTGAAAAAAATCAGTCCAGCTGCTTGAGGTTCTGAATGCTTCAATCGTGATTCTTGTTTATTTTGCAAAGGAGAAGAGCTCTGGGTATTGTATGTAGAGATGTTGAGAATCCCATTTATCAAAACAAAGTGAAATTGTGTCTCCTTTATTTGCTGTGATTTGTGTTTGCTATTTGTATAGATCAAAGAGAGGGATATGTGATTTCCACCAGAATGAACTTGTGGGTTTCTTATCAGGGGCCCAGTTTTTGTAGTTTGTTTCCCATAGCAAATGGACCCAAGGGATGTCTTCTTTTTTCAATACTTTGTGAATTTTTTTGATCAGCAGAGTCTTGTTGTGTGTTGTAATGTCAATGATGCCTAGACCCCCTTTTTCTTTAGGCTTACACACCTAGTTTCGGGCAATCAGTGGTGTGCCTCCTTGATCTTGTCCATATTTTCTCCAGAAGAATGTTCTCATGTATTTGTTGATCTGAGTAATGATGCTTGTTGGCAAGGCTAAAGAGCACATGTAATAGGTTGGGAGGGCTGAAAAGGCTGATTTGATAAGCATCATTCTTCCATCATATGAAAGCATTGTGGAACATCCAGTGAGCCTCCTGTCTATTTTTTGTAATAGAGGTATAAAGTGTTCTGGATTAGGTCTGGTGATTCCTAGTGGCATTCCTAAGTAGGTGAAAGGGAAGTTTACTTTTTGAGATTGCAAGATATCTGCCAGTTGAGCAGCTTTGTTGTCCTCCACATTAATAGGAACAAGGAAAGATTTCTGATAGTTAACTTTTAGCCCTGTGTATTCTGCATAGAAGTGGAGGAGGCTTCTAATTTGATCAAGATGTATTTCCTTGGCTGGTAGGACTAGAATGGTGTCATCTGCATATTGGATAATTGGGAAATGGGAGCATGAGTTTGTTTTGATTGGTGCTTCTATAAGGTTGGCTTGCATTGCAACATTGCAAATGTCTTGTAGAAGATCAGTAGCTAAGACAAACGACAGTGGTGATAGGGGCTCTCCCTGTCTAACTCCTCTTTTGTAGTGAAAGATTTTCCTTGGGATACAATTGAGCAGTACTGAAGAAGTTTCAGTGTTGAAAATCAGTCTCATCCAGTTACACCAAACTTGTCCAAATCCTTTGGCTTTTAGAATTTACAGGATATAATTGTGCTCAATTAGATCAAAAGCCTTTTCAAAGTCCAGTTTTAGGACTATCACTTCCTTGTTTGATATGTTGCATTAATGTAAGTATTCATAAGCCCAAGCTATGTAGTCTTGAATTGTTCTTTTCTTCAGAAAACCATATTGATTCTAGTGAATTAGCTCCAATATGACTTGCTGTAATCTGTTGGCCAATAATTTGGTGATTATATTGATTGTGCAGTTGAGTAAAGATATTGGCCTGAAATCACTGGCAGTAGATGGGGCATCAATTTTGGGAAGCAGGGTTATGAAAGAGGCATTGATGCTTTGAAGTGATACTTGGCCAGCATGAAAGTGTGCAATCAGCCTGTAGAAGTCCTGGGAGATGATGCCCCAACATTTTTTTATGAATGCTCCATTGAATCCATCTGGTCCAGGTGCTTTATCTGTTGGCACATTTTTGACAACCTCATCAATTTCTCTAGTGATGAAAGGTTCTTCTAGTCTATCCAGATTTTCTAGCTTTTTATGATGGAGGTTAGATCTAGTCTATTAGAAGTTGTTGAGGTAGTGCCAAGTCTTGCTTTGAATGCTTTCCACAAAATATCCTCTTTCTCTTGGTGATTGCTGAAAGTTGTGCCAGTGTCATCTTTTAGAGAGTGAATATAGTTGTTTCTGAATTTGATGGTTGCTTTGGTTTGGAAGAACTTAGAGCTTTCATCTTCAAATTTGACCCATATGATTATTGCTCTTTGTTTCCAATAAAATTTTTGAAACTCCAAAGTCTTTTTCAGATGTTGCTTTACGATATCTCTACCATTTTTCTCTATGGTTGTCAGAGGCCTGAATTCCTCCAAATGATCCCACATAAGAATTACTTCATTGCATGCCTTGATTGTAGTTGTTAGACTTGAGATGTTCTTAGCCCATATCTTCAAACTTTTCCTGAGTCTTTTGAATTTAGCAGTGATAATTTTTGCACAGTCCTCCTCTTTTATGGGTTGATCCCAACTGTCTTTGACCACTTGCAGGAAATCATTATGTTCAAGCCAAAAAATTTCAAATCTGAATATCTTGGATTTGTGAATGTTTGTTCCAATTTCCAAGCAACATGGTACATGATCAGAGGTGGTCTTAGCCAGGGATTTGACCTGGGTGTTGGGAAATGTGGTAGTCTAGCTTTCAGAAGTGAAGAACCAGTCAAGCTTTTCCAAAAGGGGTGTAGTTTGCATATTGCTCCAAGTGAAGTTCCTGTCCTTCAGGGGGATTTCTACTAGAGCCAGATTATGAATTCCTTCATTAAAATGGAGCATATTGTTGAAATCTCCATTTCCTTTGTTTCTGTTTTGTGGATATCTGATGTAGTTAAAGTCCCCCATGATTTCCCAATTAGTGGAATCTGGCATCTGAATATTGCTGAACCAGTCCATGAATTCAGTTCTTTCCTCCTGCTCACATGGTCTATAGATGTTAGTTAAGATCCATGATTGATTGTTTCTGGTAGAGGTGAATCTGATGGAAATGGAATATTTTTTTAAAGGCATTCCCCTTGAAAAAGTCTTTCATTCCATGCAATTAGCAGACCTCCTGATGCTCCTTCTGATGGTGCATAGTCAAATTTATTGATGCTGTTGGGGCAGAAGTTTTTTAAGTAACTTTGGTAAAAAAAACTCTCTTTTTGTTTCTTAGAGACAGATGATGGAGCTTTGAGATTATTTTATCTTATTTGATATTGCCATCCATTTATCCTGAGAATTAATCCCTCTAACGTTCCAATTTAGAATATTCCACTTTGTAAACATATTAACCCATATGGATCTTCATTTGTGACATGAGGCCGAGGGAAGTAACTAGCCATAACATTCATCCTTAAGATGTCAGATATCCACTTCATAGTGCAGCTTAGAGAATTACAGTCCATAATAAAGGTGTCATACATAATAGACCACAAGATATGATGACTAATTATTATCCAAATCATTCTTCAGTTCAGAGCTTTTTTGGAGCTTTGTCTCCCTTGTCTTTGGGGATCTTTTTTCCCTTCATCTTCTTTGCCAGCACCTCTTCACTTGTATCCTTAGCATTGACCTTGCAATAAGAAGCATTCAGGTTTTTAACCACTTTGCTTTTAATGGGAGGGGGTTTGGCATTGCAGGCTAAACAGTTCATATTTAAGCAGACTTCTTGTTTAAATCCTTTTGCATGACAAGTTAGTCTGGCACTTCTTCTTACCTCTGTTTACACCAGGGGGGCCTATTTCCCCTTTTTCCTCTGGCATGCATTGCACTGGTGGTTGATGCAGCCATAGCATCCCTTTCAGTGCATTGGCTGCTCATTCCCTGAGGAGTACAAAAGTAATTACAGTTAGGCTGACTATCAGATTTATCATTATGATCCATATCAGCTTCAGTGCAGGTCAAAGGATGGCTATTAGGGCATTTATCAGGGAGAAAGATTGTCAAAAGATCCTCATGGTCAGTTCCTTCTACAATAATTCTCCACATTTGGGATTGCAGGAAAGAGCTTATCCAACTGAATTTATCAGGAGATAGTAATTGGCTTGCAATAAAATGTGCCCATTCTTTAGGTACCTGAATCTGTATAGCATCTTCATCCCCGGATGAGAAGAACTCTTGCCAGGACTCAAAAGCAGAGGTACCAGAGATCACCTCATGCTCCTGGAAAACATTAAAAAGGTTAGAAAATTTTCCTTTTTCAGAGAACCCAGGAGGAGCAGAGCTCATTGAGGTTTCAGAACTGTGAGAAATATTGTGAACCTCACTTATGCTTGTGGAATCAATTTGATCAGTATTGGGTTTTGCAGCTTCAGAAGAATTAACCTCTTCTTCAATGATTTCGATTTCCTCGTCAACAGAGGAACTGTATTGAACTTCCACCACATTTTTGTCTTTTGAAGTTTGCGCCTCAGCTAGCTGAATTACAGGGTTACTATCATCATCAAAGATGACTCCAGGGTCCACTGCAAGGTCCTCCCATTGCATGATTTCAAGTTCTGGTCCATTAGAGTTGTTATTAAATTTCCCAGTCCCAGCATTGGAGGAGTTTCCCAGTTCTTCTCTATTGTTAAGCAGAGTGAACTGAAAAGGATTTGCAGGAGCTGTGACAGTTGTCTCCCTGGTGCAGGTAGCCAGATTGAGTGCTGCAGAAGAGTGAAGGTCTTGTTGGGCTGGCATGGCCTGAGATTGGGACTGGCCCATGGCATTTGAAATCAAATTTCCCTCCTCATTCTGAAGATTGGTGAAGTTTTCAGTGTTGTTGCCTGTGTCATTGCTGGAGGAATTCAGAGCTAAAGAAAGATTGCTTCCCAGACTCCGTTCTAGATCAGAATTGTTTATCATAATTTCTTCTTGAAGTAGTGGGGGATCATCCATTGGTTGAAGCAGATCAGCCAGAGGTAGGAATTCTCCAGGCTCAATTTCTTCATCAATAAATTCATTGTCCTCATTATTCACTGGATCAGCCCAGTGTCCCCAGCTAATTCTCCTCCATTGGTTCTGCCACATTCAGATCAGGAACAACTTCAGGTGCAGGCGGGTTGAGATCGTCCAGAGCTTGGTGCTGCATGATAGGCCCAATGAAATGATTTAGCTGGTCTGGGTGGAAGTTTTGGTTAACAGGAGCAAGGATTGGATTTCCATCAGGAGGGATGGGATCTTCATCAGGTGGGCTTCCTCCCAGTAATGCTTGTTGAAAAATCACAATGGGCATGGTCCGAGATTCCATGGTTTCACCTTCCCCAATCACAACACTAATTGGGATGTCACTTAAGTTTGCCACCCTGACCTTTGCCACCACATAAGCATCAGTACTTCTAGCTCTGTCCCAAATAACAAGTTTGCCCAAACTTCTAACAGCATTGGCCACTTCTTGGATATCTCTTTTATCAAAAGGAAATCCAATGATTTGGATCCACACATCTCTGCTTAAATCTAAACTCCTCCAGTTCAAACCTTGATTGTGCTTCTGAAAAATCACATGAATATCCCCAAAAACATGTGGGCTCTCGTTGACTAAAGTGTCTCTGTCCAACACACTATTAAGTCTGACATAGGCTTGACCAAAAGGGAATGGACTGATTTCAGAGAAATTTAAGTGCTTGACTTCAACAAGAAATTCCCCCAACAGATTTCTGATGTTATGGAAATGAGCAATCTGGTTTGGCATGGGAACAAAAGTAGCAATGGCCCATTCTTCATGCGATGGAATAGAGGCAGATGAGAAAACCCTTACTCGTGCTGGCCGACCCTGAACATGGAGAACTTGTTGACCTCTTGGAAGGAACGCGTCTGGGTCGAAGGGGAATGCTGCCATTGGAGATGAGGTCGCTGGAGAACTGTCAACTTTCTCAGTCGCTGCCGGGGTGGTGCCAGAGATGGGAGGAGACGAGGGATTGGGAAGTAATCCAGCCGATGAGGAAGGTGGCGGAATCACTGCCCTATACACCTGCCTAGCATTAATTGGCTCTTTCCTTTTCTTGTCATAAGAAAATGCTACGAATGGCCTGTGATCATGCTTCCTTCCAAGTGTGGAAACGGAGCGACAGTCGCTGGCTACATGGCCCCACCCTCTGCATTTGTGGCATCTGATTTTTTGTGTGCAGTTGGGACTTGCGTGGTCCTGTCCTAGACATCTGGCACAATATGGGCCTCGGGGCTGGGCAGGCCTGCTTTGCTTATTTTGAAAGTTTGAAGTCCCCGCCCCCATTGGCCTAACTTGATTGCTGCGGTTAATGCCTTCATTATTTGCAGGATTTATGCGAGCTGAATTTCCTTGCGATGATGTCGTCCTTTGAGATGAATTGTTTGCCATTAATGTAGCATGTTGGGAATTCAAATTATTTTGAAAATTTGACTCAGATCCATCATGAATCCCAGCAGATGAGGAAATGATCCTTGGTGTTTGAACTGCTTGAGCATAGGATTTTCCTTTGGAATGATTGACAACAATCCAAGAATTCTCTTGCTCTTTCAAATAAAGCTCATATTCTTTCCTGTAATTTGGACCACCCGAATTCCAAAGACAGAATGATAAGCTGAACAAAGATGTGACAATGTTACCTAAGTTGTAGATGGCAAATCCCACATCCATGGATGAGACAGAGAACTTGAACGTAAGATTTTGCAGCCTGCTGACTTTGAATAGACTTGATCTACCACCAAAGCAGGATAACAGGATAACTGCCACCGATTCTTCAGATAGCTTGATGCGGGATCTATTGAATTCAGCAACCAGGAAGAATTCCTTTAGACTTTGATCCTCCTTGAAATTGACAGGTTTCCTCAAAGTTTTCCATATCTTCGCCTCAAAGTTAAGACCAGGCTCAAAGGAGAGGTCTTGCAAGGACATGGTGAAGGTGGACACCAGGGTGCGGAGTGCAATCTCCTAGTGGTTGCGGTGGTCGCCTTGAACGGAGTGTATTCCGACGAGATGGCTGTGGCCGCCGTGGCCGGAGTGGCCAGCGGTGGTGGGTTCGCTAGGCTCTCGCTCGCGACGATGATGGTCCTGGCGTCGTGGATTGTTTCTCTTTCTTTACATTTCATTGGAGGAGAGGAGAGAGTCCGCTACGATCCAGAAATGGGAACATATGATGAATTTTGATAGTTTTTTCTATAAAATTGATCAAACTTTACGAGGTTTAATTTCAGACAATTCTTGTATACGAAAAAAATGGAAGGAATAGATGATAGTACATCTCTATCAACTAATTCAAACTGTAAAACGTGACGCTAAAAGTATAAGCAACAACCAAAAAAAAAGTCTTGCAATTTGGAAGCCAATGATTTCTTCACACTCTCTATAAACCGAGTAGTCCAGGCCCTTGTGCCATCTTCTTTTATAAATGAATATAACAGCTCTCCTGTTGTCGGTAAAAAAAAAAATTCTTCACACTGACGCACTCTCCATTTCCCGATTTGGAGAAGCATAGTGTAGTGTACACGCATCCTCTGCGCACCTCCCCCAGTCTCGAGCGAATACTGACGCCGGCGAGGCGAAGACCATGGAGCGGCAGAGTCCGGCGGTGCCCATGCTCCCCCTCCTCCTCCTCCTCCTCCTCCTTGCGTTGCTCTCGCCGGCCGCCCGCAGCTCGGAGTCGCCGCAGTACGCGACGGTGCACGCGGAGTCGGACTTCGAGGTGCGCAAGTACCGCGAAACCGTCTGGATGTCCGCCCCCTCCGACGACACCTCCTTCCACGTCGCCACCAAACTCGGCTTCCACCGGTAACACGCTTCTCGCAGCCTCCCTCCCCCACGATCTTGCTAGGGTTGTTACGGAGTCACCTGATTGATTGACTGATTCGAGCCTATAAGCACGCCGTCCTCACGGTCTTCAGTCTATCGAGATGCAATCCGGCCCTGGTCCGTGTTATTTTTATTTTTGTGATTTCCATCCTTCGAGTTGTTCCGTTGGGCGATTCGGTTTGAGAATTGGGTAAGAAATTGATGAGCACGGTAGGGGGGTCGCTGTCCCGTTTTCCTTTCATCAGGATTGCTAGTACATCTCAGCTGAGACTTGAGAGTTGAGAAGCATCTGATCCCGAGACCTGAGTAGAGTGTATTGCCGTGTACAATTATGCAACTGGGAAGCATTTGAGTTCGTATGAGACTGTAAAACAAGGAAATGTAGGATCAGCCATTACTTTATGAGAATGACCAAACCTCAGGTGTGAATCAGTACAGACAAGACTTCACTATTCTTGTTCCAAACTTAAACAAACATAATCCATTTCTGATCAGATAAGAAGATTTATTAGTACATCTATAATCTGACTTGCCGCTTTGATGTATGAAATAGACCAAACTCCAAAATAACTGGGCTAGCCAAATTGTGACAGGTCCGAATAGATACTTTATATTTACTGCCCCCCCATCCAGGGCTGTATTCTGCATCAATACGAACAATTCAGTGATTCTGCACTGCCCTTCATTTAGCCATACGTTAGAGCTTTTTCTTAATTTTAGAAACTGATATTAAGATCTCTACCATGTCTTCTCTGCCTCCATCTGCCATTAATTCTTGATGTATAACATATCTTTTGATTTGTAAAATTAATAACTCAAAGGGCTCCAACAATTGGTGTTGTTTCCACCCAGGTCTTGCACAAGTTCAACTAATGCGATATATCAATTTTGCCAGCTTGTGTAGTATAAAATTTCATCATGAGATAATTGCTCACCAGCGCCATGTGTTTATGACGGCTTACACTCTGCAAAGCTATTTTGAGATTTTGGTTCGCGTGAAATTTATTTTAATTTCCAGCCATTATTGTGTGCAGAGTTAGTTACATGAACCGAGTATATTATGTTCGTTCATTAATTGCTCTCATTTTCACCATTCTGAATTTCAATTTCCTGTATGATGAATTAACCTGCTAGCTCCCAACTCTACTAGCTCTGAATCCTAATGTTGTTTCTGATACCTGCCAGGTTGTTCCAGTACCTGATGGGCGCAAACCTCAACTCCTCCAGGATCAGAATGACTACCCCTATCCTAACAAGTATCGTCCCAGGCGCGGGGCCTCTACACTCTTCGGCCTACTTTGTCCGGCTCTACTTACCAGCAGAGTTCCAAGCTTCTCCTCCTGTCCCTCTCCCAGAACTGAACCTACATCCAGATAGGTGGCCAGGACACTGCATCGCAGTGAGGAGCTTCTCAGGTTACGCACGCGACCACAATGTCGTTGAGGAAGCTGAGAAACTTGCCATGAGCTTGAGCCGGTCACCGTGGATAAACTCCACAAACCAACCTAGCAAGAACGCCTACTCGATTGCACAGTACAACAGCCCCTTCCGCATCATTGGCCGTGTCAATGAGGTGTGGTTTGACGTCAACTGCAAGTCTAACGGTGTCGAGGCATATTAAAATGCTCTCTGCGCGCGGTATGCCACCACCCTAAAACCAAGTGAGATGTTGTACCGTGTGTATCATGTATATATGTGACCTTTGGTTTTTGGTATGCATGTGATGGTTATGTCATGTCCATCCGCACATCAGTAATGAAGTGGCACAATGGATGTACCATATGCTCCATGTTGCATGTTCAACTCGGAAAATCTTGCATGGGAGATGTGTGATTGATACAACGTTTTTCATTTGATCATTCCAGTTCTTATGTTGTAGCTACCTTGCCCATTTAGGGCAATTTCAACGGAGATCTTCTATTGGACATCACCAAATGTTTACAGACACGTCCGGATGGGTTTCGTGAACAGCAGACCGGGCGGATGTCATCCAACCATAGTGATCAAATTCAAACAGTAGGCTATGGGTGACAGTGGGTCAAGTAGACCAGGAGCAAGAAATAGATAAGTGAGACACATTCATTGTGGAAAGCACAAGTCAGGAATACGACCTAGCGCCAGTGGGTGTTCTGTTCCGGAAAATAAAAGTTCTACTAAGAGTTGTTTTTGATAATGTAATTGTTCATGTATGTTCAAGGACATGTAACAATCTGGTTGGACCAATTTCCTGAATACGACCTAGCTGCATATGGAACTAGCTTAGGGAATGGCAGTTATGAAATCTGGCTGGACCAATTTCCTGAAGTTGTAATGAACTCTGTAGCTGGTGATTTAACCAGCAGGTTACTTTGAAAGGGAATACCATATGTTTCCTTAAAAAAAAAAAAAGATGGGGTCCAACTAACAACGGGTCAGGGGACATTCTGACTCCCCAAACCTTCCATAGATTTGGTACTGGTTTGAGAAAATTCAGACCAGTCCACAAATATTTGCGTCACCGGACTCCCTGAAACCTTTCCTCGTTTGAGGAAATTCAGAGCCCACTCCATGGATATTTCTCCATGGATATTTGGTGACTAGCGTTGAGTTACTAAAAGCATTTGGGGCAGTTTTGATGACCTGCGTTGGAGTTATACCCATAGTTGCAAACCAAATTTGAAGATGTCGTAGAAAAGGATTCCAAACTTGAAAACCACATTCATTGAGCCGAGCCTATATTCAGTTTAACAACTGAACTACTGAAGCGATGATCGTGTCAGTACACCAACAGTTAACTTACAAGTCAAATGCAGATGATACCTTACATCACAAGTCAGGCATCGTCGATCAAAATGCAAAATAACAGGTATGAGAAGCTATGAAATGCCACTGCATATTTCTCATGAAATATCTTACAGAAAAATATAATAGTCCTACATCACTAATATCAGTCCTGATCAACTCTTGAGTCAGACAGACTCGTAACCAGATACAATGCCTTCAACTCTAGATAAAAGACTGGAAAGCTTGCTACATAGAGTAGTTCGTGTGACGGCTACTTACCAAAATTGGCTATCCATACGACGAAGTCAGCACAGAAAGAAGATAGGCATTTCTGCATCATTATAAGACTGGGCCTATACTGTACTACCTGGTACTAAGATTGTGTTAGTAGTAGATGCACGAGTGCGGCAGCCAGCAAGATAAGGAATGCCACGAAAATGTACTTCCAGTTCAGCAGCGTTGGCTCAATAGAACGCACGGTCTCAAGAATACCAGATTCATCATCCAGCGCAGCAGTAATCCCAGCTTCCTTCTCTCCGACAAGAATGTCAGCAGGAGCGTTTGCCTTCACCATATACACACACGTCAGTTTTTGCTCTCATTTTTGGCAAAGGGTACAGAACTGGATAGGATAACACAGGTTGCATGAAAATTGGTGAAGAAGCCAGAAGTACTTCCTCTGTTACAATAGGATTTTAACACAGATTGCATGATGAACATTAACCCATAACGAACATACCCCCTCCATACCGAAATATAGGTAGTTGGGCTTGCTTACGGAGGGAGTAGGTTGCATGATGAACATTAACCCATAACACACAGAGGTTGCATGATGAAAGTCTGCTTGGGACAACTTGCCTCAAGGGCTAGTACTACTGAGAAATATCATGGTGCAAGGATGGGGTTGAGTCATTTCCTATAACAAGTGCCTTCTCATGATGCAAACAATTCTCCATATCAAGAGCAGTGTGAAAGCCAAGAAATTTGCTGCTTCTACATTTTTCACAAGAAAAGCAAGACATCCAACAACTGACCTTTGTTTGCATTGGTGAAGAAGCCAGAAGTAATTCCTCTGTTACAATAGTCGGCCTGAGTTCACCTTCATTAGCAGTATTCTTTTTTCTCAACAAGGTGCCTTCTTTGCATTTTTGAGTCAACATCCTGTTCTTCTTTGTTAGCGTGACAATCTGTAAAGAACAGAAATCAGCGAGCTGGTTCAAAATACGGAGAAACAATTCCCAAAGAACAATGTTGATTAATGTTAGGCCCATTGCAATGTATGATGCCAGGGAAGGCTACACAAAGGGATGAGAAAGCCACACGAGAACCTTGTAGGGTTATAAACTGTCAAAAGAAGATACTATACACTTTATGCTATGGACATGCTTACATAAATAGATGCCAACTAAAATTTTAAGTTGGTTAACTCTATGGTAGATCGAAAACAGACAATTGCATTCAGAAATGAGCCTGAATGGTTAGGAACAATTTTTTTTAAACATGAAAGATATGTTATACTGTATCAAGCAAATGATGTCAACATAGAGTAGGGACATGCAGCATAATTTTCGACCTTGTATAAACCCATTTCATGGATTTTAGTTAATCATTTTACCCTTCAAGAAGTGCTCATCATATTGTGTTCCCTTTACTAAGTCAAAGCATTGAACACATTTGTATCCTTGTAATCAAACTCGTGCTTCGTGATTAACCATGTAGTTTTTCAGCTGCTTGAGATGAACTACCACAATAATTACTGTTGTATGCTGGCAAAGCTACGTTTCCATCCATGCATGATATATCTTGATTCGACACCAAACTAGTGCTTATTCTGTACAACGCCATACAGACGCAAAATTCATATAAAGAAAGCATTTTTTTTGCAGACATGTATATTCATGGCATTCAAACCACATGCATGTACATTAAAACAGAATAGTAGAAGTGAAATTTCCATAATAACAACGTGCATACCTGTAGATGAAGGCGTTCTCTTTCCAATGCAAGTTTCGCGACCAAGTCAGTGATGGTCTTTGTTTTAATACCAATATCTTTCACAGTGGACAGCTTTAGTTGGTTGGCTTGGCGTAACGAGTTCTCTAGACCTTCTATTCGACCTCTCAGAAATGATATCTCTTCACTAAGCTCAAAGTTAGTATCTGTCAATAATGTACATTTTGATTCAGCACTCTCAGCCCTGGTTTCAGCTTTCAAATACTTCTCCTTCAGATCTTCAATCACATGTTGCATATCAGAGATTGAAGACTTTAATATGCTCTGGTGTTCACTGATAGCCTCAACTGATGCCATTGTGGGCTCTAATTGAGCTTCTGCCCCCATAAGATCCATTTCCAATAAGCCTGCCTTATCTGACCCCCGAGTCTTCAGATGGTTTAACTCCCCATTAAGTTGTACATTAGTGTTAGTGAGCTCTGCACACCTTGCTTCAGCATTTTGTGTTCTAATTTCTGCTTTGGAAATGGCATCTTTAATATCATTGATTATATTCCTAAGTGTGCTTACCGCAGATTGTGACATGGTGTGCTCCTTTTCATTTCCTTCTGTCGATAGTGTTACAAACTATAATTGGGAGCAAGATTCCCTCAGCCACTGCTCCAATTTCTGAATCTTATGCTGTAAAGTGAAGAACTCAGGGGTTGACAGCCTTTGACTCTGGATGGCATTCTTCTCACCGTCGTCTTGCATCATCTCTGGTGAGCCATTCAAAGCATTTAATTGCACTAAGCATTGCTTTAGCTTTGATTTCAGATCACTTTCCCTACAATCTGATGCACTTAGATGGTACTGCATGGTATTAATTCTGTCAACAAGTTCCTTTGACGTTACAAAAAGCAACTCAGAAGCATTTTCTGCTGCAAACATTCGTTCCGAAATTGCTTCAACCGATTCCTCCAAGAAATATGATCCATGTTCTACATGGTGCAGCTTCATTTTTAGTTCTTCCACAAGAACCCCCGAATCACTTAGTTTGTTTTCAAGGTCCAATTCATTTGCTATCGACTGTTCTAACATCTGAAGAACGTTTCTTTGGCCCTCAGCCTGGATAGTTGTGTGAGATGAAACATGTCCATTTTCGTATGCACCACCTTCACTAGTTCCTGTAAAAAAATGCAATGGTCAGGATATGTATACAGTCAACACTTACATTAATAGGCCCTAAAGTGCTATGAGCATACCAGCTTTGTGGTGGGAAGGGTCTCGAACTATATCAAAGTTTGCGGACTCTCTTCTAACAGAGGTGATCAGCTCCTGCATCTGCCTCAAAGATTCTGTGGCAGCCTGCAGCTTACCCTTCAACCTGCCGTCCGATTCTTCCTCATCAATCTTCTTTTCGACATTTCCAATATCAATTTGAATACAATCCACTAACTTCTCCAACTCCCCTACTTCTGAATCTACAATCCCATACAAGACATCAAATTCAAAAGCCTTCTCGAGCGACTCAGCTGAAAGTGACCCAGGGTCCAACTCCAGCATCAGAGGCTCAATATCACTTGCTCGGTTAGCTACCTCCATCACTAGCATCTCTAAATTCAATAACCTCTCCGAGCAAAATTCAATTTCGAGGTCCACCCTGGAGATTACATTGGCTAGGCTTCCCCCTCCATTTGATCCATCTCTGTGAGAGATAACATTTTCTTGGAAACCATAATCGTCCTGAGAGAAGTCCATGATGCCTTTTCACTATGCCTCCTGCAAAAACACATTAGATCATTAAATGAAAAATAATAATAAACAAGAGTTTCATTTCTTTAAATATTTGAGGGAACAATGACAGAAACAAGAAAAGTAAAGCGACAACCCCACCACCGGCAAATCAGCTCACGAATGGCCCGCCAAAAAATCAGCTTTTGTGGGCTCGGTTTTAAGGCCCTGTTTGGTTCGGCTGTGGATTTCTGAAAATCTGCTGCGGAAAATCGAAAGCACCTCCCGGGCAGATTTCGATTTTCCGCAGTAGATTTTCAGAAATCGTTCGAAGGTTCGCTATTTAGTTTGCTCGTACGTGTATTTTCCGGCTGCGCTTTGGTGGAATCCAGCAGCAAAATCGTTTGAAGGTTCGCTCTTTGGTGAAATCCCTGTTTGATTCGGCTGTGGATTTCCGAAATCTAACTGACAAAGCTGAACCAAACAGGGCCTAAGTGCTCAGACTTTGCTCGAATTTTTGTGTAGAGTAAAATGAGTGATTATACTGAGCTGGAAACAAGTAAAATGGTACTTCCTCCGTTCACAGATATAAGATGCTTTGAATATTTCAATATAGACTATATATAAACTGAAATAAGTGAACAAACACAGTAAAACGTGTCTACATAGATTCGATTCAGAAAAAATTTAAAACATCTTATACTCCCTTCGTTTCATAATTCTAGTCATGATTTTAGTTCAAATTTAAACTAAAACCATGGCAAGAATTATGTGACGCAGGGAGTAATTATGAACGGAGGGAGCATCAAGTAAATCTGGCTAAATTTTGAAGAAATATCTACTCCCTCCGATCCATATTAATGTACTCAACTTTGTCTAGATTCGTATGTATCTAGTTAAGTATTTAGACTAGATGCATGTGTATTTAGACAAAGTTGAGTACATTAATATGGATCGGAGGTAATAGAAAAATTGTCCGGGCTCGTCACCATCAACCTATACACATACCGACCGGCGCGCCGAATGGTTCGGCGAGGACTGGGCATGCACACATGGCGCGGTGGCCACTCGAGCGCGCGCGAGAGAGGTCGAGGGGTGAAGGGACGGGGGGAGGAGATACCTTGCGTCGCACGCGGGGGAAGGAGAAGCGGATTAGTGTCGTCGCCGGCGCCGTGGAGGTCGCCCGCGCGGTGGCCGTTGGTGTGGCGTCGCGATCCCCGGAGGAGGAATGGGAATGGGAATGAGAACGGAACGGAGGATTTGTTGCGAATGGAATGGGAGGGGGTTTTGGCTTTCGGTTTACCGTTTTCGCTGATTCGTCGGGCGCGGGTGCGGCCGTGGGGGCGGGGAGAGGAACGTTGGAGACTGTCTCCAATGGAGGGAGAGTGGGGCGTGGCACGAGGGGGTGATGTGGCTCGGACGTGGCTCGCGTGGGTTGGACAGACAGGAGGAGAGTGCACGCACGCGCGGGAAGGGTCTTGTACTTTGTCCGTTGGTGATGAAAGCTGTTTTCCCCATATAAAAAACTAAATTTGGTTCTCCATTTCTACATTTTTTCAATATACTCCCTCCATTCCAGAATAATAGGTGTATTGATTTTCATGCAGGTCAATCATGTAAATGTTCGATCAAGATTATAGAAAAAAAAACACATGCAATATCTAATAGATAAAATATGAAACTGTTTTAATAATGGAACACATGATTAAATATTGTATTGTGGATGCTGATATATTTTTAAAAAACTCGGTCAAATATGTATTCGTTTGACTTTAAAAAAAAAAAATACACCTTATATAAAGGAACGGAGAGAAAGCCAAGCAATGGACGATGAGCATATGATTAGGGATGTTAACGGCCCTGTTTAAATCCACTTATGATTTAATAGTTGAATAAAAAAATTGAAAAAAAATAACTTACGGTATTTACGGATGCCATTTTTTTACCATTTACATCCCTATATATGATGCCACATCCGTGAAAGGTTGAACGACCGCTCGATGTGTCTCAGATTGCATCACATGAAATTGGAAACCAGTCGGATGCTTGTCAGTTATGCGGATCTAAGGATTCGTGGGGATATTCATCGAAGGAGGGAAACAAAATCCTAGAACATATTATGACTACTCGATAGCTCAATGCAAAGCAATGGATTTTTACACTGATAGAAACCCTGCAACACGATAATGGTAGTGGTAACATCCAAAAATGCAAATATAAACCGAGCTACATGTAGCCTTTTATTTTGAAAAAATCATAAAATATATTTACATTATCCAAAAGTATTGATTTTTTTATGAACATACATAAACATGTATATGACATATGTGCAAATTTCCATACCATTATATTTTCACATGGCGTATAAAAAAGACAAATATTTGATTTAAATGGGCCTTTTATTGTTGTTTTTGTGCTAAAATTTTGTTTTTTGTGCAGACGGCATATTGCAATATTTTCAAATGAAATTTAACATGTTCGTGCGGAATACATATAAGTTTCCACGGAATTTTCCCGATTTTTTTAACTTTTAAATATTTTTTACGATTTTTTTCAAAAATAAAGGACTACATGTAGCTTGACCTTCAGAAATACACACTCTTATGTGCTATATGACATGCAATGAGAAAAGCAATCTACTAGGATCTTCATCACAACCCGCTCTCGACGCACCTTTTCATCAAAAAAATATTTTAGATTTGGAGGGTTTGAAACCAATCCCATTACCTCATGTCAGCTCATTGGCATGAGTTCAGCGAACTGGGTGGAGTCCATCATCTTTGATTATCTTCAAAATTAATGTAGATGGTGGATTGTCTCGGTCAGGAGAACCAGGAGCTTGCGTGTGATGTCTACGCACGCTTCTATTCTTGTAGACTATGTTGGGCCTCCAAGCGCAGAGGTTTGTAGGACAACAGCAATTTCCCTCAAGTGGATGACCTAAGGTTTATCGAACTCAGGGAAGTAGAGGTTGAAGATGGTCTCTCTCAAGCAACCCTGCAATTAAGATATAAGAAGTCTCTTGTGTCCCCAACACACCTAATACAACTAGGAGTTGTATAGGTGCACTAGTTCGGCGAAGAGATGGTAAAATATGGGTGATAAGTGCGGCAAAACAAAGTAATATAAATCTATAATAAAAAGTGCAGCAAGAAAACATGTGACAAAAGTGAGCACAAACGGTGTAACAATGGTGGAAACAAGGCCTAGGCTTCATACTTTCACTAGTGGCAACTCCCAACAACATTAACATAGTCTATCACATGATAATTCCCATAAAACATGCAATGGAGACGTACTCGGAGGTCATTCCTTTGTGGTCAAGAGAGGACGAGAATTGTGTAGGGCTACAAAAGTATACCTCAGAGTTCGTAGTTCACATCTATGGATTTCCCAATGTCACCGCGGCCATCCAAAGAGAGTACCACAATCACCACAACATATCTAAACGATAGTCAAAGACAAGCACCAAGAGACTCTCAATCTTCAATCCACACACAAAAGAGGAAATCACTCATGAAAATATTCTTCTAATCCATGTCCAATAGACCGCTGTCACCATGGTCTCGGGGATTATACTAGATAATATCAAGTGAGTACATCAATCCAATACATAGAAGAAGGGGAAACATCATGGGATCATCCTAGATTAACATAGCCTATGATCACAATCAAGATCACAACATGGGAGAGAGAGAAGACCACATAGCTACTGGTAGAAACCTCAGCCTCGAGGAGGAAGTACTCCCGCATCATGGAAGGAGGAAGCAACGTCGATGGAGATGAATCCGGGGGCACTTCCCCGTCCCGGCAGGGTGCCGACACAGGAATTCTGGTCCCCCAAAACTTGGTGGCGATGGCGGCGGAGATCGGAATTGCTTCTGGAGAAAAGGGTTCTGGAATCAGGGTTTTCGCGTCGCGGGTAAAAATAAGGGCCAAGGGGGGCAGCCAGGGGGCCACCAGAAGTCTAGGCGGCCTCCCGGCGCGGCCGCGCCCACTGGCCGCCTAGGCACCAGGTGGGGCCCCTCTGGCCCCCCTTCGGGCGTAAGGAAGCTTCTAGAACGCTGATTTTTTATATATTTTTCTCGGAATTTTCTGAGCACTTTTAATAATGGGAAAACCTGAAATACAAAAACAACAGAAAACAGAAACTGGCACTGGGGTGCACTGAGTTAATAGGTTAGTCCAAATATGATCAAAAGTGTATGAAAGTGTATCAAAAGCATAGCAATATCACACAAAAGATGCATGGAGCAAGCAGAAATTATATATACGTTTTGGACGTATCAACATCCCCAAGCTTAATTCCTGCTCGTCCTCGAGTAGGTAAATGATAACAAGCATAATTTCTGTGGTGACATGCTACCAACCATATAAGAACTTTTAAGTAAAGCAATCAAGGCATGTAATTTAATTCAAGTCATAACAGGCAAGAGTCTATATTAGCATTGAAACAAGCAACATAAGAACATAAAGGTGCAAGAGCTCTCGCTGTCCGTGACTCGAATGTCTCCAAATGGTGTTTTCATGCAAGAAAGGGGATAGGGATATACGAGAGAGTAAAACATAGTTTTTATTGTTGAGAGCTTAATCTACTAAAGTTCCATACTTGGTCTTCTTTGGAATCTTATCTTGACTCATCCCCAGACCACTAGCCAGGTGCAAGTCAAAACGATCCACTCCCTTTCAATATTTTGAGCACTCATGCAATGGATGAGCGTAAGCAAGAAAGTTGACACTTAGGATGGCAAAGAGAGAAAGAATGAAGGAGGGGGAAGACAAAAAGGGTGTGAAAGGCTCACATCAATGAGGACAATCATAGGCGAGAGAAAGCCAAATGATAGATATGATGTGAGGAGTAGGGATTGCCATGCAACGGATGCTCATATGAGCTAAGGTAAGCTCTCAAATGGAACTAGGGGGGGTGCATCCAACTTGCTTGCTCAAGAAGACCTAGAGCTCATTTGAGGAGGCTCATCATTGAAATATACAAGCCAAGTTCTATAGTGTGAAGGTCCCCACATAGCTATATGCATGAATGATAGTCTCTATGGAGTACAAGATATAAGATGGAGTACAAGTGTGGATCTCTCAAAAGGAATAGCAGTGTGCCCCTTCTCTCTTTTTAATTATTTTTCTCTTTTTTCTATTTTTTTGTATTTTTTTGGTGGCCTCAATGGCTCTTTCTATTTCTCTCATTTGTCCTCTTTGGGATCTTTTGATTTTGTCCTCTTTGGGATCTTTTCCTCACTCCAGGGGCAACACTCTATATATTACAAGAAGTATAGAAGATCTTTCACACTTTACAAGGTACTCAAATCATAAAGAAATGTAACTATCATGAAGTATGCAAATGTATGCCTCTGCCAGTGTAGCAGGATATGCAATGATACTAGCGCGTCATGTAGCAATGATTAGGGCAAGGCCCAACTAGCATGCGGCTCATCGATCAAGCAAGTAGCATGTATGACATGAAGATCAAGTCATGAGAAGGTGGATGTTGCATGGCAATGTATCTCGGAAAGGCTATGGAAATGCCTTGATAGGTAGGTATGGTGGGTGTTTTGAGGAAGGATATAATGAGGTTTATGATGACAGAGAGTATCATGCCAAGGGTTTGGATGTACCGGCGAAGGTGGACGCCAACTCTCGGAGTGAGAAGAAGGCAATGCACGACACAGGAGAGGCTAGAAAAATATGGGAAGGTGGAAGTGTCAACTTTCGAATACTCACATTAGTCCGAAGAACTCATGCACTTATTATCGGTAACTCTCAATATAATAAGGAGGTTTCACAAAGAGACAAGTACCCCTGAGGAGGAGTGTATGGTGGTTTGGTTATCCTTGCGCATCCTCGACTCATGGTACGTGAGTGTACTCTAATATTCGATCCCTCCAAAGAGTAGTGATCCATCTAGTAGCTAAAGTTCTCAACTAATTTTGTAAGTTTTGAAAATAAACACGGATTGCCAAAAATACGACATCTATCACTAATAGACTAAAGCTCTTGACACCAAAAGTCCAAACATTACTCAAAGCAATACCTCAAAACTATTGCAAGTTACTACTACAAAAGAATAGCAACCTCAATTACCTACTTCAAGTCAAGACACAAAACTCAGTGCAACAGGCAAACTCTCTAAACAAGATAAACATGAAAACTCAAGAGAGTTCCAGCAACAAACTAAACAAAAGCTCTTAAAAATATAAGCATGAAAACTAAGAGCTAAACATGACAGTAGCTATGAAAAAGATAAAGAACACACACAGCAAAGAGAAGCATGAAAAACCCTATGTTGTGTTCTATAGTGAAGTGGAGCGTGTTTCTCTCCCACACAAAGAAATCTGGGTTCTAACTTGTTATGAACAGTAAGCAAAGCTAAAGAAACTAAAAAGAAAAGAGCAAGACGCTCCAAGCATAGCACATAACGCATGAAGTGATAAAAATATAGTGGAACGAAAGACGAATTGATAATTGTTGATGGAGAGGGGGATGCATGGGGGCATCCCCAAGCTTAGACGCTTGAGTCTCCTTTAATATTTATTGGTATGCATTAGGGCATCCCCAAGCTTGAGCGTTTGACCCTCCTGAATCTTCTTTTATCATATTCCCTCTCACACTTGAAAACTCCCTTCATACATAACTTATCATAATCTGATTAGCAAGGTTAGTACCCATAATAAAATAAATTTTCTCTACTGTAAATAAGGATATTATTGAATATCTACTGTTTCTCAAGATCGCCAAAAAGGTTTTGCAAAGAAAAAGCAAGCTTAAGGTTTGCAAAACGAAGAAAAGGCAAAACAGGACAGAATTTGTGAAAAACAGACCAGCAGGTAGTAAAGAATTTTTTAGGGATACTTCTGCAACTAAAATAAAAAAACTCAGAAGATACGAAAGTTCCGTAATTGTATAGAGCACGCTTTGTAAAAAATTCAGCTCAAAAAGATGAACTGGGATTTTTCTATGATTTTTCCCATCATGAGGACAGAATCTGTTTTCTGGACAACATGTCACAACTTTCACTTCCCTTGTCATATGAGGCTATAAATGACACAAAGCTTGAAAAGTAAAGATACAATGATGCTGCTACAGTAGTAACAATCATCAAGACCACTAAAAACTGAAAGAACAAACTGAAAGTGAAGATAACAAGGGTTGTCTCCCTAGAGCTCTTTCTTTATAGCCATAAAGATAGGCTTAAGACTTTAATGATGCTCTCGTAGGAATAAGAGTTGAAGAACAAAAGAGAGAATCAAGAAGAGAATACCAAACACATTTAAGCCTAACATGCTTCCTATGCATAGGAATATTGCAATAGAATAATTCATTGAAGCACAAAGCAATAAGCATAGGAAGGCAAAACAAGTGCAGCTTCAAAACCTTCAACATAAAGAGAGGGAACTTGATATTATTGAAATGTCTATAAGCATGTGTTCCCTTCTCATAATAATTTTCAGTGGGATCATGAATAAACTCAACAATATAAGTATCACATAAAGCATTGTTACCATGATCCACATGCAAAAAGGTACTCTTACTCTCCACATAAGCATAATCTTTCTCATTGGTAATAGTGGGAGCAGGACTATCATAAACAACTTGAACACTATAGATTAATTGTTTATTGGGAAGATGGTTTTTAGTAAGGGAGTAATTCCCTCCATGATTATGACAAGTTTCATAAGGATATTTTCTCCTTATGTCATAGGTACCTTTACAATCACTGTAGATGGGAGTTATAACATCATCATAGTAGAGAAGAGCATTATCATTGCTAGCAACTATATTTGTAAACATGTTGTCTTTATACTTACTAGCAAAAGAATTATCAATTATCACATCACTAATGGGTAAAGGACTTGAAATCCTATCATCCCCAAGCTTAGAGCTTTCCATATCATCATTTTCAGAGTTGGCACCAATTTTTTTTTCAAGATCATAAGTAGCATTATCATCATCTTCCCAATCACAATAAGTAACGTGCATATCATAATCAAAATCATCTTCCATAGTGCCTACAGACTTAACATCAGGATAATAATGAATGCAATCAAGCTCACCATCCTCCATAAATTTATGTCCGTTAGGATAAAAATTGATGCGAGGAATATGCTCAGGCCAGGTTGATACCCATTCTTCTTCCTTCTTGCTCCTCTTCCTCCTCCTCTTCTTTTTCTTCTTCTTCACCTTAGGAGGGAGTGGTTGGAGATGAAGTTTCTCCATATATCCTAGTTTATCATTATAAACAATAGGGGAAACTTGGGAGAAACTCTCCTTTTTATTAGTAGAAATATAAGAGACATTTTTATACTTTGGTAAAGTTCCCTCCTTTCTAATCTTACTTATGTAATCATTTTCATGGCAATTAACAACACAATAGAGATGGAAATTTTGAAAAGTGTTGTTTATTCCTAAGGCATTAACATCTAGCCAAGAAGTCTTTTCTGATAACTCTTCACACATCAAAAATAACATAAGTTCATCATAAAGATCAGGGGTGATCATGTTATCACACAACTGGTTAACAGTTATGTTTTGAAAGTTCATGCATTGAAAATTAAAGTGACCCTCTATACCACAAAGTTCACAAGTAAAAGGATAAAGGTCACACAATTCTCTAGCAATTTCATTTAAATCTTTGACCCAAGTGATTGTTCTTTCATGCTTATGTTTCTTACAATACTTCCCTTCTTCAATCATAGGCCTTTCACAAGGTCTATCCACTCCACAAAAATTAACATGATTATATAGAACTTCATTTTCAGGAATTGGATCATGCATGTTGCAATCATCATGAACAAATTTACTTTCTTTGCAAATCTCTTTAAAAGGTTCATGATGCTTGATCCAATCCTCCTTAGGCATATTAAGATGTGAAGCAAAAGATTTGAGGAAATAAACAAGGAGTTGAGAATCAAGCCCAAACTTAGCACTAAACTTATTAAAACTTGCAGTTTCAACAAAGGACTTAATGCAATCATACTCATAAATTATACCTGACTCTTTACCTTTGTCGATCTCCCAATTTTTGGTGTTCCGTTGAATTCTTTCAAGGAGTTCCCATTTAGCATCAATCTTTTCGTTTGTGAAAGAAACCATAGAGGAAGCATCGAGCAAGTCTTTATCCTGTCGAGAGAGCCTTGCATTAAAAATTAGTAATAATGATATCTTTGGGGAGCCCATGGTTAGGACATTTTAGCATTAAAGTTTTCAGTCTCCCCCAAGCTTGAGCTATGCTCTCTCCATCATGAGGATAGAAATTATAAACATAATTCCTATTCTCATGGACTTCATGAAGAGGATAAAACTTGGAGTAAAAGAGAGACTGGATCTCTTCCAAATCCAGCAGGTGAGAATCATCTAGTAGCGAATACCATTCCAATGCTTTTCCTTTCAGTGACAAGGCAAATAATTTCCTCATGATTGCATCTCTTGTCAAACCTGAAATCTTAAATAACTCACAAAGTTCTGTAAGTTTCAACAAATGAATACTAGGATTGACTGTTCCATCATAACAATCATTCCTAATTATTTCAATTATCCCAAGTGGTATTTGGAACGGGATACATTCAGTAGGTGGAGGAGACTTCTCTACCACGGGTGTGGTAAAGCGGCCTTCCCCAAGCAACGAACTAAGAGTGCAGTTTTCCATAAACATAACTAGTGAAACTAAAAACAAGAAACGAAAAGATTTAATTGCAAGATCTAAAGATATACCTTCAAACACTTACTTCCCCGGCAACGGCGCCAGAAATAGCTTGATGTCTACGCACGCTTCTATTCCTGTAGACTATGTTGGGCCTCCAAGCGCAGAGGTTTGTAGGACAACAACAATTTCCCTCAAGTGGATGACCTAAGGTTTATCGAACTCAGGGAAGTAGAGGTTGAAGATGGTCTCTATCAAGCAACCCTGCAATTAAGATACAAGAAGTCTCTTGTGTCCCCAACACACTGTAACAGCCCAGATTTCACAAAAATTAAAAAAATTGTTTTCGGTGTGAATTGTCTGATTGTCTGATTTGTTTGCGGTGTTTGCATCCCCGATTTATCGATCGAAGATTATTTTCCCCCCTCTTATCTCGTACCGGACGGAGACCGACCCTTGCCACCCTGACACTCGACCTTTGCGACACCGGGTTTCACCCCATCTCCGTCGCGAAAACCGCACGAGACCAGCCACAGCCAACGGAACGAAAAACCCTGTTTAATAAGTAAACGGGATATTTTTATAGCGCGTCGGAAAATGTTCTCGGAATGGTTCCAGCGCGAGGTGAATTTTTTGTAGTTTAATAAAATGTGCTCCTTTGCTATGTTTGACTTTGTTTACATGTTGTTTACCTGCTAATTACATCACATGCCACCGTAAATTTTTTCTTTAATAACTTTTTAACCGTTGCTCCGATTAAAATGTTCTTTATATGTAACTTGACTAGAATTTTGTGTAGATTGTGTTTATGCTGCTCTTGCTTGCTAATAAAAATAATAAAATATTGTTTAGGGAAAAACAGTACCAAACATTATAATTATCGTGGGGTCCGTAATAGTTGCCATGCATAGGTTTTACCCCCACTTAAAGTGACTATGTTAGATAGTTTATTTATGCTTCACCTCTTGCCATGATTGAGTGGTATGCCATGCTTGAGTGAGATGCCATGTTAATAAACTTTTCTCACCTTCTGTAACTAAACAACTTGAACCAATATAAACGTGTGGTATCGTCGTGTGTGACGGATACTCCACTTAGCTTGTTAGTAACCGCTCTCGACGGTAGGTGCGATGTCTCGTGTTGCCTTCTTGTTGATGCTTGCTCGTGTTTGCTTCTTAGTAATAGATGCTTGCTCGTTGATTGCTCTCCAGTGTTTACCATCTTGTGTGCTTCCACGGATACTCTCGGAGACGATGCGATATTGCGATCAACTACACCTTCGGAACCCGACTTATCAACAGGCAAGGACTATACATTACTTATGATCCATTCTATTTCAACCAGCGGTTTGCATGCTAGTCTAGGTTAGGTTCGATGTTTGATCCTACCACATGTTTACAGCCTCTTTCAAACCGATACATCCATGTCCCTTCCCTGCAAACCTTGTACTTCTATGTTACTATTGCTCGTTGCTCAGCCCCTGCTTAGTATGCATGCTTAGGATGCTATGATGTTACCCTGTTACTCCTTTGTTTGGGATATCACATTATTATATTGTTGTGGATGATATGATTATTATAATGTTGACTATATTCGACGAAGGATGGAAGGTCTAGGCTATCCCGCCCCGACGCTTTGTTCCATTCGAGTCACCTAGGACCTGAGTTCCGGGTATTGGTTTTAAGACTGAGCGTGAATAACCGCGTGTGGGATACTATGGGGTCCTCTCTTCTTACCTACCTAGCTTCAAACATTTCTAGTGGTGGCCCAGGCTGATTTACCATTTGAAACCCGCATGCATAACTGGTCTGCAACCAGTGGATTTAAAACAACTCGGGCCAGCAGAGACAGAGTTCCTTTGTTGGTCCACACTCGTGAGCTAGGGAAGTCCCCTGTTATATAGGTGAGGCTAACCCTGACCTTAGCCATACGGAAGAGTCCGATCCGAGAGCGTGGCCGGCTTTTGGATTGGGTGTCGACTCCCCGGGGGCCACCCGGATTTGTTCGTTGTTAGTTAGAGGGACCTGTCGTTTCGGATCTCTTGGAACTAAATCATAAAATGGTTGCCTGTCATGGGTAGCAACTGAGAGAGATGGGCATGCGTGCGGAGCCTTGTAATGGGCAGTTGGTACACCCCTGCAGGGTTAAATCTTTTCGAGAAGCCGTGTCCACGGTTATGGACGACTTGAGACCTACTCCTTGTTCATAGACAACAACAACTGAGATAATCTTAATATAACTTGATCAACGTGTGTGTGCCTTGACTGCTTCTTCTTCGTCGGGATGCGAAGAGGAGGACAAGGATAGGATAGGTGTTATGTTTGCGTAAGTAGCTGATAGCAAGACTTGTTGGAGGCGATTCCTCATCGAATGCTTGGCTTCTTATCTTACTTTCTAGATCGTTAGCCACTTCATAAATGCTAGTGCGGCAGCAACCTCACCACTTACCCCATCCTTACCGTAAACTACTAGTTGTCCTAGAATGACGAGTGATGAAGTCCTTGTTGGGTCAGATGACCACTACAGTTGGATGCTGAGTACTTCTGTACTCATGATACTACCCCCAAACTCTTTTCAGGGTTCTTGATCGACAACAGGTATGGTGATCGACGTTTCACGTGGAGACTCGATGACGACTAGTTAGGCGGATCCCGGCGGAGGGCCTGGACCCGTGTGGTTATGGGGATCGATGTTTTTCTCTTTGCCAGTAGGCATTTGATTGTAGTCTGTACTCAGACATATACCTTCCACTGATGTATTGTATTTAAGGCGGTTGTATGCCGATTGTATGAGATGTTGTATCCTTGTATCTGTAATGTTGTGATATCATGTTGGAAATCCGGGGCATATGACTCCGTCATATGTCGCGGTGGGACCGATATGTGCTTCATCCCCGGATCTGGATGGAAACATCTAGATCTGGAACAGTACCGCATATCGGGCCTTACAAGTTGGTATCAGAGCCTTACCGACTGTAGGATCCCCTCTCTGGCCGAAGTCGAGTCTAGACAAAAACTATTTTGTAGTTACTAAGTTAGTTATCGGAGAGTAGGATTCTTTTTCCTCCTTACCCCTGCTCTGGTCAGGACAAGTGTCGTAAGTGTTTTAAATTCTTGCCTTATCCCTTTCAAACTCTAGGATCTCGATAGTGTAGAGTATCGAAATCGTTACAATGCTTTGCTTGGGAAGTATTGTCTCGATTCCGAGCCCAGGCGGGACTTCGTGTAGTACCTTTAGCTTCTCCGATTTCGGGTACCATCTGGGTCATCCATTGCCATCCATCCTTTTGCCGGTGTTTTCACGACTTCTTTCGAAAACACTATCCTTTGATCCGGTTATCGTTGTCGTTCCTCCTCTTGACACCGACGGTTTCGTATTTTCGACGATGTCGTCTCCCTGCGGAAAGCTTCTCGCTAGAAGTTCGTCGTTCGACATGGAGCAGAGTCCCTTGTTGGTGGTGTTGAAGATCGTCGTCTCTCTTTTCTCTTCCCCCTTCTCCCCCGGATCGTTGAGGATCTCAGGACGAGATCCCTTGTTGGTGGTGTTGTATTGTAACTACCCAGATTTCACAAAAATTAAAAAAAAATCGTTGTGAATTTTCTCATTGTCTGATTTGTTTGCGGTGTTTGCATCCCCGATTTATCGATCGGCGATTATTTCCCCCCCTCTTATCTCGTACCGGACGGAGACCGACCCTTGCCACCCTGACACTCAACCTTTGCGACACGGGGTTTCACCCGATCTCCATCGCGAAAACCGCACGAGACCAGCCGCAGCCAACGGAACGAAAAACCCCGTTTAATAAGTTAACGGGATATTTTTATAGCGTGCCGGAAAATGTTCTCATATCGGTTCCAGCGCGAGGTGAACGCCGCCGGCTCGACGCGCTGATCGCGCAGTTCGAAGTTTTACCCGAATCGGAGGTCCTGCGGACCCCCGGCGGCCAGAAACGTAAACACCTCGCGCGCGAGAGAAAAACCGGGGATGTTTTTGCAAACTGCCAGCCACCAGGGCTATATAAAGACCACCACTCTCCCACCTCTTTCTAGGGTTTCCCTAGCCACAAAATTATAGATACGTTTTGGACGTATCAGCGTGCACTATGTATAGACCACAATGGCACTTATATGGGATCATCGTCTATAGTCTTCATTGGTATTACCAAGCCATCCTGGTTGAAAGCTTTGACATGTAGGGAAACTCAATCATTTGCTCGTGATCTTATGTTTGACAATTATGTAACTCCAAAGGTGACATCGGGAAAATCATCATGGCTTGGAAGGAATATGCAATGTTATCTTTTAAAGATATCATTTTCAATAAGCACTTTTTGCTAGTTGTGTTTTTGTTTTTGAAGGTCGGGCAATCAATAGGGGGGGTTCATAGTTTAGTTAAGTTAAATATGTTTGGCTTCTTGATCCTTTTGTTTCGGTTTGTATCCCCATGAACTTATAATTTGAGGAATAAAGTGTTTCATACCGGTAAAAAAATGGGAAGAAAACCGACAAGCGAGATTGGCATGAGGGGGTGGGAACGATGGCTTTTGTCGTCATCCATTTCATTTTTTGGGGATAGGTGCCGCTTCACATTTTATACTTGCGAGCGCTCAATCTTTCTTCTCTTCACACCGCGGCGATTGGAGAAATTCCTAGGGATTCCGCGACGATTCTCCGAGGGGTGTGAGTCTACGACCACAAGGATATCGTGATAGGAGAAGAGGGGAGTAGGCACAGATAAGAGAGACAACAATATCAAAATCGAGGTGGAGACGAGCAGGATTCTAGGTACACGTGAGGTGTGACGAAGAAGAGGAAGAGGAGAAGGGAAGAAGGATTCAATTTTTTGTTGATTGTTTTTGTGGCATGACTAGAATATTAAATGTGACTAGAAGTGAGGCAATACAACACTGGACAATTTTTGTAGGAAATATACATAGGTTCACCATCGATACAGAGAGGGCCTATGCAACCTTATGTTGCCACCAGTCTATCCATTTAGGAGGACCAAACCATCTGGTTCTCTCGACCAAACTATCAGATAATGTTGCCTGCGAGCAGAGTTGGCGCAAGGTCCTTGTATCTTTTCTATTTTACCCCTTCATGATTTGGACCTATATATATACCGCATCCCCTCCTTCATTCTAGGGCTACGTCAGGTTAGAGACTTGAGAGATCTTAGCTCATCTACCTCCACTATTGGCATTCTCCCTCTCTGGATAAGAACTTTGAATGGTTGCTAAGACCTCCACAATTTGAATAGAATTCCCCAAGATGATTATCAACACCTTCATATCCTTAGGATAGGTGAAGAACTATCTCTCAAGACCTATATCTTTGTATCCTTATTTTCATTGTTGTTCACTTTCCTCGCGGGCGTCCAAAAAATCTTTCTCCTAGGAGGAAGAAAACCTTGTTTTACTATGATCTCTAAATGGATGTACGACTGGTGGATGTGTGATGGTGTGGTTCACGCACACTCGTTGGGAAACCCAAGTGGAGCATGGTGATGTAGATAACAACAAATTTCCCTTGGAAAAGATACCAAGGTTATCGAATCCAGTATGACTCTAATGCTTTCAAGTAGGTGGTAAATGGAAATGGAGCCGAGAATTGCTTGTGAAACCTGGACATGCACACAAGAATACAAATACTCTTGTCCCCAAAGAGTCATGAAGGTTGTCAATCTTCCTATCTTGTTGTTTACGAAAGGTTAAACGTATAGGATGGTTGGGACAACAAAACTAAATCAAAAGAAATATATTGAAATGGTTTAAACAATGATGAGATATGGACTGGGGTACCACGACATTCACTAGAGGTGTCTCTCTCCCAAAAGACGATAAAAACTATGTTGGGCGAACAAATTACAGCTAGGCAATTGAAAGAATTATGAATGCACCGCAATGCTAATTATGTTAGCTGAGAGATGGTTCAATCATGCAGGGATTATACCAAAGCAAGTGGAAGGTGATATGTAGGATAGCAGCAAATTTCCCCTAAGTGGAGGACAGGGTTTTTCTCCCGTAGGATTCCGAAAGAGGCAAAGTAGGTGACAACAGCGCTAGAATTTAGCGGTTGACGTGGACCTGCACAAAGACACAAATAACTTTGCTCCCAACGAAGTCCAGAGAGGTTGTCAATCTCTTCGGTCTTGTTGTTTACAAAGTATCAAATGCCAGGGATAATTATAATGGTCATAGCAACTAGAAAGTAAAAGCAGGAAATAAATTGAGCGTGTAAACAATGATGAGAATATGAACCGGGGTCCTGTGATGTTCACTAGTGATGTATCTCTCCCAAAAGATGATAAAACTGCTATGCGAGGTAAACAAATGACAGCTGGGCAATTGACAGGATTAAAAACGCACCACAATGCTAACTATGCTACAAAGAAAGGATGTGGATCAAAAGCATGGGTGGTACTCCAAAATAAGTAGACCGAAATCCAACTGCATCTACTACTAATCATCCACCTTGAGATATCTATCCAGAACATCTCGCTGGTATTAAGTTGCGAGCCCCACCCAAAGTGTAAACCCAAAGCAACAGACAACTGCATTAAAATCACCTTGCGTAAAGTAAACAATCCTTGGAACCATGGTTACAAGCACCGTTGTTTTCCCCCTTGTGGCAATAACACATCAACTAGACTCATGTTTCTGTCACTCAAGCTTGTCATCAGGGGGCATGAACCCACAATCGAGCATAACGTTCCCTCTTGGAGTCACTACCTCTACTTGGCCAAAGCAATAAACAACAACGGAGAACATGCAAGATTACTTAGGAAAAAGAATATAAAAGATAAGAACCAAATATATTACTCTATCACAAATTTAACATAGACTCATAATCTATCAGATCCCAGCAAACTCAGCATAGCAATAGCAGAAAGAATTACATATGTGCCTTGATCATGTAGGGCAGCTCACAAGGTCTAATCCATGAAGAACAAAGAGGGGAGGAGAACATCACATAGCTACTGATCACGGACCCATGGTCCAAGGTAGACTACTCACGGATCATCCGAGAAGTGTCCATGGTGGAGGGGAAGCTCCCGGAGGTCAATCCTCCCTCCGGCAGGGTGCCGGGAAGAGGTTTGCTGGCGCTCCCGATCGTGGAAGCGCGGCGGAGGCGTAACAGAGGAGAGATCGCGAAAAAGGGTTATGTCTTCGACAGAATCCCGTCACGGAGAATAAATAGGCGAAGAGGGGCAGCCAGGGGGCCACTGATACTCTATACTCGTTGGTTACCCCAAGTAGAAGGTTGAGATGTAGAGTAGCGACAAATTTCCCTTGGTGAAGATACCAAGGTTGAGAGTGTCGACCAGTAGGACTCCAATAATGATAAGTAGGTGGTGAAGTGAACAATGGCGCCGTTCACAACCCGAGGTTGTTTACTTCACCTAGACCTGCACACGACACAAATAACTTTGCTTCCCAACGAGTACAGAGAGATTGTCAATCTCTCCGGCCTTGTTGTTCACAAAGAATCAACGCAACAGATAAAAGATATTAATGATATCATCTAGAAAGTAAAAGCAGGAAAATAAAAGAGCGTGTAAACAGTGATGAGAATATGGACCGGGGTCCCGTGATGTTCACTAGTGATGTCTCTCTCCCAAAAGACGATAAAACTGCTATGCGAGGTAAATAAATCACAGCTGGGCAATTGACATGATTAAAAACGCACCGCAATCTCAATACACTTTCATACACTTTTGATCATATTTGGACTAACCTATTAACTCAGTGCACCCCAATGCCAGTTTCGTTTTTCTGCTGTTTTTTTTGTTCCAGGTTTCCCCCATATTAAAAGTGCTCCAAAAATTCGGGTAAAATCGGATAAAAAATCAGCGCGTCGGAAGCCTCCAGAACCCCGAAGGAGGGCCGGGGGCCACCACCAGGTGCCCAGGCGGCCACCTGGCGCGGCCTAGGGCTTGGTCGCGCCAGGGGGGGTGCTTGGATCCCTGGTGGCCCCCCTGGTTACCCCCCTTCTCCTATATATTCCCCGTGACATAAAACTTCTCAGAAGAGAACCCTTTTTTTGCGATCTCTCCTCTGTTCCGCTGCCGCCGCGCTTCCAAGATCGGGAGCGCCAGCAGACTTCTTCCCGGCACCTTGCCGGAGGGAGGATCGACCTCCGGGAGATTCCCCTTCACCATGGATGCTTCCTCGATGTGCCGTGAGTAATTTTCTTTGGACCATGGGTCCGTGATTAGTTACTATGTGATGTTATCCTCCCCTCTTTGTTCTTCATGGTTTAGACCTCGTGAGCTGCCCTACATGATCGAGGCACATATGTAATCTTTCTGCCGTTGCTATGCTGAGTTTGATGGGATCTGATGGATTATGAGATTATGTTCAGATTGTGATAGAGTAATATATTTGGTTCTTATCTTTTATATTTTTTGTTCCTAAGTAATTCTTGCATGTTCTCCGTTGCTGTTTATTGCTTTGGCCAAGTAGTAGGTAGTAATTCCAAGAGGGAACATTATGCTCGATTGTGGGTTCATGCCCCCTGATGACACGCTTGAGTGACAGAAACATGAGTCTAGGGGATGTGCTGTTGCCACAAGGGGGAAAACAACGGTGCTTGTAACCACAGTTGCAAGGATTGTTTACTTTACGCAAAGTGATTTTTAATGCAGTTGTCTGTTGCTTTGGGTTTACACTTTGGGTGGGGCTCGCAACTTAATACCAGCGAGATGTTTCTGGATAGATATCTCAAGGTGGATGATTAGTAGGAGATGCAGTTGGATTTCAGTCTACTTATTTTGGCATACTTCCCATGCTTTTGAGCCTCTTCCTTTCTTTGTAGCATAGTTAGCATTGCGATGCGTTTATAATCCTGTCAATTGCCCATCTGTAATTTTTTACCTCGCATAGCAGTTTTATCGTCTTTTGGGAGAGAGACATCACTAGTGAACATCACGGGACCCTGGTCCATATTCTCATCACTGTTTACACGCTCATTTACTTTTCTTCTTTTACTTCCAGTTGCTATCATTATCATTATCCCTTGTGTTTGATCCTTTGTAAACAACAAGACCGGAGATATTGACAACCTCTCTGAACTTCGTTGCAGCAAAGTTATTTGTGTTTTTGCAGGTCCACGTCAGTTGCGCCGCTGAGACCGACTTATCATTGCAGGAGTCCTACGGGAGACAATCTTCAAACCTCGGTATCTTCAACGAGGTAAACTTGCCACTATGCTGCATCTCACCTTCCACTTGGGGTAACCAACGAAGGGTGAGAAGCAATTATCATCTCTCGCGTATCAGGCAAATTTCTGGCGCCGTTGCCGGGGAGTCCGAGTGATAAGATAGGGGAGTTTCCCAGTACCTTTTACCTTTAATTTTTAGTCTTGTTAGTTTACCTTTCAGTTTTTATCTTTGTGTCATATATCAAAAATCACAAAAAAATTATTTATCTTGCTGTTAGTAGTCCTCTTTGTTTAGATGAACATGTTAGGACTTGGTGCTTTGCTGGAATCGGAAGTTCTCGATTTCAGTCAAAGGGATGGAGAAAATAGGAAGAAGGCATGGGACAGAATTTCTAAGCACATAAAAGAATTATGCCTTGGATACCTATAAAAATTGTGCTTAGAAATTTTTACCATGGTCTTTTTAAGTGGTGTAAACACTCTCTTGATATTATAGCTAAAGGATACTTTTTAGAGTGTGACAAAGCTAGAGCTCTTGATATTTTGCATAGTCTATGTATTTATTGTGTTTATGATCGTAGTATTGATACTGTTATAGATAGACTTGCCACTATTGAAAATAGGATGTATGCTCTAGACTTGAGGAAGGTAGAAGAACTTAAGTCCAACAAGAAAGAAATGTTGGAGATAGATGATGATTGGGAGCCCTTTGTTAGGCTTAGCATCTCTAACCAAGACTTCCTTGCTTTTTGTGATATTGGATCCATGGTTTCTACTATGCCAAAATTAGTTTATGATTCTTTGAAGCTAGATATGGATAAATTGTCATCTTATCATGAACATGCTAATGTAGATATTTCAGAGGTTAAAGGAAAAGTAAAATAAGTCCAAGTTGCATTCCTTCATAGGATTGCACCGATGGATTTCTTCATCCTGGAGCCAAACCAAAGTAACATCGTGCTTGGAAGGGACTTCCTCCGAGCTATGAAAGGCTTCATTGATATTGGTAATGGGCACATACGCTTACGCGGTAAGGCGAAAGGTAAGTACCTCTTTCCTAGGAAGAAGAAGACTGAGCTTATTGAAAATCAATTTGAAGGTTTTTATGATTCCGACGATCTTGGAGACCTTTGATTCTTCTTTTGCGTTATGCCTAGCTTAAAGGCATAAAAGAAAGCGCTTGTTGGGAGGCAACCCAAGATGTTTTTACTTCTGTTTTTAGTGGTCTTGATGATTTTTAATACTGTAGCAACATCATTGTATCTTTATTTTCAAGATTTGTGCCAAGTTATAGCCTTTTATGATAAGGGAAGCAAAAGTTGTGACATGCTGTCCAGAAAACAGATTCTGTCTTCTTGACGGAAAAAATCGGATCAAATCACCAATTCATCTTTTTGAGATGAATTATTTACACAGCATGCTCTATACAATTATTAAACTTTCGTATGTTCTGAGTTTTTTGATTTCAGTTGCAGAAGTACCCCGAAAAAATTCTCCACTACCTGCTGTTCTGTTTTTCACCAATTCTGCCACGTTTTGTCTCTCCTTACTTTTGCAAACCTTAAGCTTGCTTTTTCTTTGCAAAAACCTTTTGGAAATCTTGAGAAACAGTAGCTCTTAAAGAATATCTTTATATCCAGTGGGGGGAAATTATCTTATTAAGGGTACTAACCTCTCTAATCAGCTTATGATGAGTTATGTATGAAGGGAGTTTTCAAGTGTGCGATGGAAGATGATGAAAGAAGATCCGGGAGTGTTAAGCGCTCAAGCTTGGGGATCCCCCTATGCATCCCAAATAAATATTCAAGGAGACTCAAGTGTCTAAGCTTGGGGATGCCCCCGTGCAGCCCCTTCTCCATCAACAATCACCAGTTCGTCCTTCGTCTCATTATATTTTTATCACTTCATGCGTTATGTGCTATGCTTGGAGCGTCTCACTCTTCGGTTTTATTTTTTAGTTTTCCTTAGCTTTTCTTTCTGTTTATAACAAGTTAGACACAGTCTTACCTTGTGTGGGAGAGAAACACGCTCCACTTTCAAAATCTATAACACATCATAGTATTCTTCATGCCTATCTTTTTGCTATTGTGTGTTCTTTATCTTTTCGTAGCTACTGCCATGTTTAGTTTTAGTCTTAGTTTGTCTTTAGCAAGAGCCTCGGCTTTTTTTTAGTTTGTTGCTGGAACTCTCTTTAGTTTTCCTGTTTATCTTGTTAAGAGAGTTGGTTGTTGCACTGAGCTGTGCCTTGTCTTGAAAGTAGGTAATTGAGGTTGCTATTTAATTTTAATAGTAACTTGCAATAGTTTTGAGGTATTGATGTGAGTAATGTTTGAAGTTTTGGTGTCAAGATCTCTAGCCTATTAGTGTAGGTGTCGTGTTTTGGGAAATCCTTGTTTATTTTAAAAAACCTACAAAACTAGTTGAGAACTCTAGCTACTAGATGGATCGCTAATCTTTGGAGGGATCGAATATTAGAGTACACTCACGTAGCATGGGTCGAGGATGCGCAAGGATAACCAAACCCCCATACACTCCTCCTCGGGGTACTTGTCTCTTTGTGAACTTCCTTATTAGATTGAGAGTTACGAATAATAAGTGCATGAGTTCTTCGGACTAATGTAAGTATTGAAAGTTGACACTTCCACCTCCTCATAATTGCTAGCCTCTCATGTGCCATGCATTGCCTCCTTCTCACTCCGAGAGTTGGCGTCCACCTTCGCTGGTACATCCAAACCCTTGGCATGATACTCTCTGCCATCATAAACCTCCTTATATCCTTCCTCAAAACATCCACCATACCTACCTATCAAGGCATTTCCATAGCCTTTCCGAGATATATTGCCATGCAACATCCACCTCTTCATGACTTGATCATCATGTCATACATGTTCCTGCTACACTGGCAGCTGCATACATTGCATACATCATGATAGCTACATATTCTTTATGATTTGAGTACCTTGTAAAGTGTGAAAGATCTTCTATACCCTCTTGTAAATTAGAGTGTTGCTTTTAAGTGAGTAAAAGATCCCAAAGTGGACAAAATAAAAGTTCCCAAAGAGGAAAAACGAGTGTTAAATAGAAAGAGCCATTGAGGCCACCAAAAAAATACAAAAAAAATAGAAAAAGAAAAAAAATAAAAAGAGAGAAAGGGGCAACACTACTATCCTTTTGAAAGATCCACACTAGTTGTGACGCCCCCAAAATTAGACCGTGTACAGTAATCATACACACAGGGTACACGACTAAAATTAGGGTGCCACGGTGATAATATCACAGCTCAACACTAAACTCAAAAGGATAAACAAATATGTTACAATAGAGGGGGTCACACGGGCCCGAATACATAAGTCATACAAGCCATAATATCTGAGTACAGACATAGTTAGTCAAGTTTTGCCTTAAGAAGGCTAGCACAAATCACATCAGAGATACAGATCGAAAAGGCGAGACCTCCTGCCTGGGATCCACCGAACTACTCCTGGTCGACGGGGAACTCGACGTCGTAGTAGGCGCCTCTGGGGTACTCCTGCTCCTGGGCTCCAACGTCGGCTGCAGCGGCCGATCAGGAAAAACAGTAAAGGAAATAAAGCAGGTGAGTATCTAGTATACCCGCGAGTCTTACGTCCGCTACTAAGCATTATGCATTGTATCAACGGAATGAAGAGGCTGTATATAGTGGACTGAAAGACAGAAATCCAGAGCAAGGGTAAGAAGCTAGGCCTAACGAAGACTAGCATCTTCCGACGATGTCTTGCAGCATGAGGTAAGAATCAGCCAACAGTTTATATAAAGCATAAGGGAACAATGCAGCAGAAGTTGCTGAAGCATTGTATAATAATAAGTTGAAGTAGTTAACAATGCCTCCGAGTTCACCTCCTCGACATCCCCGCGAGGAAGAAAACCCGGAACCATACAGTTTAATAATAATAGTTTCTAGTGGTAAGATCCAGCTTCAGCATAAAGCGTCCTGTTACCGTGGACACGGCTATTCGAATAGATTAATCTTCCCTGCAGGGGTGCACTTGTGTTACGCTACACGCACGGATCTCCAGGGTGGCGGGAACCTTGTTAGGGAACGCTCCACCGAGGCTATCCGACACTTCATAGCCCATCTTTCAAACTCAACAGAGAGGCCATCCGCCGGTCTAAATCCTAAGTACGCCGGGCCTTGGACCCCAACCCGAACGTACTCCTGCACGGTGCGTGGCTGGCCAGTGAAGTTGAAGCAAATCCAAATAAGACACCACCGCGCGAGCAAATAAGACAACACCACTTCCCGATAATCAGCCCGCAGTACTGCTGACGTCTGAAGAGTCCTCGGACGACACTACGAAGTAGAGGAGCCCATAACTCGTAATTCCCACGGGTAGGTAGTGCGTACATGGCATATAGCCAACTCAAGACATTCACTGAACCATTTAACATTTTAATTAACGTGCGTGACAACCGTTATCGTTGCCTCGACTTAACTGACCCGCGGACAATGACAGCAGCCAGGACCACCAGTACATCGGTGCCTGCCCCGTCGTCCCACCAAGTCACTGCGGTTACCAACAAGGTGAACCGTCTCCTTACCTTGTCTCGCGTGTGCTCCTGGAGGAGCTCGACTTTCGTAGTTTGGTAACTCTCGCGGCCAACGACCAGGGCCAAGCACACCGGTACACTGGTTGTACCCTCCCTGTCGTCCCGTCGCAATACCTCTCGCGGGCACCGTTGGGTCGCCCGACTTCTCACCTGAAGGACAACCGTTTACAGGACCCTATGGCGGCAAGACAAAGTCAGCCTCGAGTGGAGTACAAGGATTACTCCTTGATAGCTCACACTTGAGGTGACTAGGCATAACCCAGATAGGGGCCTTAGACGGTGTCTGCATTGTACCGTACCTGTGCAGTTATAATATTGGTATCCGCGTTCACTCCCCTGAGTGATCACAACCCTCTATCTAATCCGAGCTAACAATGCGCAGGGCTCACTGCTGAATAATGCATAATAATAATAGGCAGCATAGGATAAAGGAGGCACATCAAGGGGCGACAAAAACAGGCTATGCAATTGAATTGGATTGTAACGTAGTAGCAGCAGTAACAATTCCTAGTGCAAGAAATGTACGGAAAGATAGGAGATATCTGGGGAAGAGAATGGCTCTGCTTGCCTGCAAGCTCGACGGTAGTAGTAGGGTCGTCGACGAAGTAGTCGTACTCAGCAGCGGTGTAGTCGACGGCAGCAGCGGGGTCTACCGGAGATTAAGGGGGGGAAGAAACAGTAAATACACAGCAAGCATATACAAACAGATGCATGACATGACAGATGAAATGTTAACGGTATTCTAACGCAGTGCAATGTACATTGCTCGGAACGGAAATTCATCTGAGGATGAACTACCGGCTCCGGGTGATTATCGGACAAGGTGTCCGGAGGGGGGAAGGATCAAGCCGGAGGTGTCGTGGGTACCGGAAAAACATAAGGGGGGTGTATCCTGCTAGTTGATCCATTCCGAGAAACATTCGTGTTCGGAATAAATTCATCCGGGCACTCTAACAGTACTGGACAGTTTATCGGACAGATGGTCCGAAGGGGGACGGTTCGATGTTCGTTGATATAGAGGGGTGTGATAGACATACGGATAGCGTATTCGTATTCGTTATATTTTTCTGATCAATTTTTATGTATAAAGTTTTTGAATCTGACTTACGGTATAAAAGTTATTGAATTTCAAAGTTTTAAATCATTTAAATGATTTTCTGAATTTCTTTTATTATTTATTCAACATTATCCAGAACATTATCCAAAACATTGCCTGACATGTGGGACCCACCTGTCAGCCTCTGTTTATTTATAAAACATTTTAATAAATAAAAAAAGGCACTAGGCCCACATGTCAGTGACTCAATTTTAATTATTAGATTAACTTAAAGCATTAAGTTAATTATTTACAGGGGACCCACCTGTCAGTGACTGGAGTTGCCCAGTCAGCACAGTTGACTGGTCAACCCAGTCAACTGAGGCCATGGGGTCCACTGGCAGTGACCCAGGGGTTGCCCCCAGGTGTGCCACGTCAGGGGGGGCACCGGCGGCGAGACGCCCGCGTGCCCAGCACGGCGGAGGCCACGGGAGGGGTGTCGGAAATGGGCTAGGGGGCACCGTTCGTCATGGGATTTGGTGCATTTGAACGGGAAGACAGCGCTGCGTCGATTCCAGGTGGTGGTGACGTCGGGGGTGGCCGGAAAATTGGCCGGCGACAAGGTCAGGCGGCGGTGGCGCACGGGTGAAGTGGTTGATGACAAAAGCGGGCACGGGAGGGGCCTTGCGTAGGTGTGTTATAAAGCTACGGCTCTGCGGCGTCGACTGGTAGCCGTGGCAGTGGCGGGGGCAGCCGGAGTCGAGCGCTAGGTCGTCGATGGCGGAACCGACGTCGGGCTCCCATGGTAGAACCCAAACGATGGCGAATTGGAGCGAACTGGCGGGCGGGTTCGAGCCTACGGTGCACGGGGAGTACATCGGTGACAAAAGCGCGCGCTAGGAGGTCCTGTGAGCTCGGCACCGTCAACAATGGCGGCTGCCAGAGCTTGGCCATTTGGGGCTTTTGTCCACGGGCAATGGCGGCGACCACGGATGGGTGGGGGTGATGCGGGTGCTCACCAGGAACTAGTAGCCGTGAGAGTGGGCTCGGGGGCGAGGTGGAGTAGCCGGAGTCGGTCGCGGATCCCGCCGGAGCCGAGGTTGAAGACGAAGACGTAGTCGTCGCAGAGAGGCACCACGGCTCGATTCCTCGCGGTTGGTGAGGTAGTCGACGTCGAGGCAGCCCCTGGACAACACGACGAGGTGGTGTGAGCACGTTGGCCGCGCCTGGCCACGGTAATGGCGACGACGGCCCGCGGTGGCTTTTCCCCGAGGCGTGAGAGAAGAGGAGGAGGGGAAGGAGAGGGGGAGGGTGTCCAGGGGGTCGGGGGCGTCGTCCTTATCGCGTCGACGCCGGGAGGGAGCAGGTGGATGCGGGGCCAGCCTGGCAGCGGCGTGCCCACGGCGGCCGCCGTACGGGAGCAGGTGGGGGCAGGTGGGGGAAGAAGACAAGGGGTGGGGTGGGCTGGGCTGCGGTGGGCCGTTGCCCAGGGCGATATTTAGTGATTTTCCAATTTTTTTGTGTCCTTTCTTTCTGTATTTCTCTTTTGGTAATTGTTTTCCTAGCTTAGGACTTTTGGTAAAATGTGTTAGGTGCCTCAATATTAGTATAACATTATATAGTAGTGCCACAAAAGTTTTTGCAGCAAAAGAAAATCATTAGATATTTATTTTAAATATTAAATGCCCAAAGTAAGGGTTTTAACCTACTGTTTGAATTGTTTGGAATTTTCTGTAACTTAATAATTACCCAAACCCATTTGGATTTGGTCCACTGATTATTTGTGATTTTATAAAAGTAGTTTCACAATTTTTGGAGAAAGTTTATTTTGCACTTTGGTTTTATTATTTAATAATCCACCAAAGGCATTTTGAACTAGATTGATTTGAATTCAATTCAAAGGGTATTTAACTTGAGCTTGGGATTGTTTAGATTCAAGTTGACCAAGGTCCATGATCCCATGACTTCCAACAATATCAAAAGAGAAGTTGAATTTGAACTGAACCAAGTTGATCAAACAAAAGTATTGAACAGTAATGATCAACAATAATTGTGATTACTGTTCACTGACAGTGAGGGTGTTACACTAGTACTCCCTCTTATCCTTGTACTCCATAGAGATGATCATTCATGCATATAGCTATGTGGGGACCTTCACACTATAGAACTTGGCTTGCATATTCCAAGGATGAGCCTCCTCAAAAAAACACTAGGTATTCATGAGCGAGCAAGTTAGATGCACCCCCACTAGTTCCATTGGAGAGTTTTCCACCTCATACGTGCATCCGTTGCATGCAATCCCTGCTCCTCACATCATATCTATCATTTGGCCTTCTCGGCTATGATTGTCCTCATTGATGTGAGCCCTTCTCACCCTCTTTGTCTTCCTCCTCCACCATATTTCTCTCTTTGCCATCCTAAGTGTAAACTCTCGTGCTTACGCTCATCCATTGCATGAGTGCTCAAAATATCGACAGGGAGTGGATCAAATTGACTTGTACCTGGCTAGTGGTCTGGGGAGGAGTCAAGATAAGATTCCAAAGAAGACCAAATGTGAAACATTAGTAGATTGAGTTCTCAACAAAAATAATTTTTTCTCGGATTCCCTATCCCCCTTCTTGCACGCAAACACCATTTGGAGACATTCGAGTCACGGACAGCGAGAGCTCTTGCACCTAATGTTCTTTCGTTGCTTGTTTCAATGCTAATATAGGCTCTTGCATGTTATGACTTGAAATGAATCACATACCTTGTTTGCTTTACTTTTCAAAGTTCTTATATGGTTGCTAGCATGTCACCACGGAAATTTTGCTTGTTATCATTTACCTACTTGAGGACGAGCAGGAATTAAGCTTTGGGATGTTGATACGTCCCAAACGTATCGATAATTTCTGCTCGCTCCATGCATGTTTTGTGTGATATTGCTATGATCTAGATACACTTTCATACACTTTTGATCATATTTGGACTAACCTATTAACTTAGTGCACCCCAGTGCCAATTTCTGTTTTCTGTTGTTTTTCTATTTCAGTTTTCCCCATATAAAAAGTGCTCCAAAAATCCGGGAAAAATCAGATAAAAAATCAGCGTACCGGAAGCTTCTAGAGCCCCGAAGGAGGGCCAGGGGGTCTCCACCAGGTGCCCAGGCGGCCACCTGGCGCGTCCAGGGGCCTGGCCGCGCCATGGGGGGGGGTTGCCTGGACCCCTGGTGGCCCCACTGGCTGCCCCCCTTCGCCTCTTTAATCTCCGTCACGGGAAACCTCCGAAGACAGAACCCTTTTTTGTGATCTCGCCTCTGTTCCGCCGCCGCAGCGCTTCCAAGATCGAGAGCACCGTCAGGACCCTTCCCGACACCCTACCGGAGGGAGGATCGACCTCCGGGAGCTTCTCCTCCATCGTGGACGCTTCCCGGATGTGCCGTGAGTAGTTTCCTTTGGACCGTGGGTCCGTGATCAGTAACTATGTGATGTTCTCCTCCCCTCTTTGTTCTTCATGGTTTAGACCTCATGAGCTGCCCTACATGATCAAGGCACATATGTAATCTTTCTTCTTTTGCTATGCTGAGTTTGATGGGATCTGATGGATTATGAGATTATGTTCAGATTGTGACAGAGTAATATAATTGGTTCTTATCTTTTGTATTTTTGTTCTGAAGTAATTCTTGCATGTTCTCCGTTGCTGTTTATTGCTTTGGCCAAGTGGTAGGTAGTGAATCCAAGAGGGAACATTATGCTCGATTGTGGGTACATGCCCCCTGATGACACGCTTGAGTGACAAAAACATGAGTCTAGGGGATGTGATGTGGCCACAAGGGGGAAAACAACGGTGCTTGTAACCGCGGTTGCAAGGTTTGTTTACTTTACGCAAAGTTCTTTTTAATGAAGTTGTTTGTTGCTTTGGGTTTACACTTTGGGTGGGGCTCACAACTTAATACCAGCGAGATGTTCTAGATAGATATCTCAAGGTGGATGATTAGTAGTAGATGCAGATGGATTTCGGTCTACTTATTTTGGCGTACCGCCCATGCTTTTGAGCCTCTTCCTTTCTTTTGTAGCATAGTTAGCATTGCGGTGCGTTTATAATCCTGTCAATTGCCCGTCTATAATTTGTTTACCTCGCATAGCAGTTTATCGTCTTTTGGGAGAGAGACATCACTAGTGAACATCACGGGACCCCGATCCATATTCTCATCATTGTTTACACGCTCATTTACTTTTCTGCTTTTACTTTCAGTTGCTATCATTATCATTATCCCTTGTGTTTGATCCTTTGTAAACAACAAGACCGGAGAGATTGATAACTCTCTGAACTTCGCTGGGAGCAAAGTTATTTGTGTCATGTGCAGGTCCAGGAGAAGCAAGTGATTCTTTTTAGACGGCGCATCACTTGCCGAACCACCTACTTATCATTGCCGGAGTCCTATGGGAGACAAACCCTATCCTCTACATAGGGGAAATTTGCTGCTATCCTACATCTCACCTTCCACTTGGGGTAACCAACGAAGGGCGAGAAGCCATTATCACTTCCACGCCATCAAGCAGTTTTATCGTCTTTTGGGAGAGAGACATCACTAGTGAACATCACGGGACCCCGATCCATATTCTCATCACTGTTTACACGCTCATTTATTTTCCTGCTTTTACTTTCAGTTGCTATCACCATTATCATTATCCTTTGCATTTGATCCTTTGTAAACAACAAGACTGGAGAGATTGACAACCTCTCTGAACTTCGTTGAGAGCAAAGTTATTTGTTTCTGTGTGCAGGTCGAGGAGAAGAAAGTGATTCTTTTCAGATGGCGCATCACTTGCCGAACCACCTACTTATCATTATCGGAGTCTTACTGGATTGAACTCAACCTCGGTATCTTCACTGAGGGAAATTTGTTGCGAAGGGCGAGAAACCATTATCATCATCTCGACCATCAAGCGAATTTCTGGCGCCGTTGCCGGGGACTCCGAGTGCTAAGATAGGGGAGTTGCACACTATCTTTTACCTTTGCTTTTTAATCTTGTTAGTTTACCTTTCACTTCTTGCTTTAGTTTCCTTTATTAAAAATACATATATATATATATATATAGGTAAATTATTTGGGACACCTAGGTGCCTGGGCACCTTACAACATGTACGCCTATATATATATAGTATGTCTAGTTCCTTACTTGCCAATCAATGTCTAACTTCTTTGAAACCTGATCCTATTGGCATGGAGGATTCACTAAGGATCAACAATATTATTACAAGGAACACTGCTTGTCTCAAAAGGGGATACACTTATGGAAACAAATACACAAGTTGTATGAGTATGCTAGAAACTTGTGCTCAATATATAATATATCTTTCTGCAGGGATGAATCTTGTTGCTTTATGAGGCACAAACACCTTGCTTTCCAATGTGAGTATAATGATGATGAAACCTTAGCTTCTTATGCTAAGAGAAATTGTGATTTTGATGATGCAGAGAAAATAGAAGAATTCGTTGATGATACGTCTCAAACGTATCTACTTTTCCAAACACTTTTGCTATTGTTTTGCCCTCATTCTTGCATGATTTGGACGAAACTAACCCAGACTAACGATGTTTTCAGCAGAGCTGTCTGTATGGTTTTATTGTGTGCAGGAAAATGGATTTTTAGGTGTCTCAGAAAATTCCAGGAAAATTCACAGAAAATCCACGCACCCGAAGGACAAATATACCAGAAATGGGGCCAGAGGGCAGATAGGGGGGCCCCAGGCGCCCTGCTGGCGCGGCCCCACCCCTGGCCGCCTGGGAGGGTCCTCCCCCCTCTGGTGCCCTACTTTGCCTCCTATTTATGCCTGTGGCGAGAACACCCCAGAACAGAAGTCGTTTTCCCAATACTCGTCGCGGAGCCGCCGCCACCCTCTGTTCTTCTCCGGGAGGGCTAATCTGGAGGCTGTTTTGGCCTCTGGTGAGGCGAGATCATGGCCATCGTCATTATCATCACCACTCCATCCTCCCTCCATGACTTCTAATTTCATGTGTGAGTAATTCCCTGCTGTAGGAAAAGGGGATGGTAGGGATTGGATGAGCTAGATCATGTAATAGTTTATCAGATTATTGGGGGCATGTTGCCTACCATCTAGATTGGTGTTTATCATCTTTGCTTCAACTTGTTGCTCTTAATGCTTGTCACTTTGGGCCCGAGTGCCATGTTTTCATATCTGAACCCTATGTGTTTGCATGAATATATTTGTGTTCTTGATCCTATCTACGAGTTGTATGCACCTGTTATAGTCCGGAACCGACGATCCCAAAGGTGAAAGCTTGGGACACCAAAGGGGATGGACTATAGTTTGAGGATTCCTTGTATCCATTGATTGTTAATGCTTTGTTTTGGTGCTCTTTGATAGGAGAACCTTAATCTCCATAAGTTCCTTTTGGCCCCGTTCGTAGCGGGATGGTAGGACAGAAGATGTTGTGCAAGTTCTTATTTGCAAGCACGTACAACTACCTGTGGGGTACACGCCTAATGTTTGATATATGCCTAGATGATCATTGCTTTTCTGTGTGCCTTGACCCAAGTTAAATACATGATGTATCTCATCCATGAAGCACCCAACCATCCATCTCCCTAGCCTACAGTGTTTTTAATTCTGCTGGTTACTAGTTGTTTGCTTTTTCTGTTTTACTTTCGCTGTTTTACCGCCACTATTTCCGTTGCCACCATCACTTCCATATCGCAGTTACTATTAATATCTTGTTGCAAGTAAGTGTATCTCAGGTGCGGTTGAATTGACAACTCCACTGTCAAAGCTTGTGGGTATTATTTGGCTCCCTTTGATTCGAATCTATAAATTGGGTTATTCTTACCCGCGAAGACTATCTCGATCCCCTGCAGTTGTGGGTTATCAAGGCTGTTTTCTGGAGCCGTTGCCGGGGGCATAGCTTTATTCACAAGTCTACCTGAAGTATTTTACCTGCTGCAATTTATCCGCTATGGGTAAGAAAGAAGACCCCAAGGTTCCGATCTTACCATCCCGTACAAGAAAAGGTACTGTTCTGAACACTAGTGCTACACTTGATTCACCTTCAGTTATGAGTAAGTTTGCTTCACCTCCAACAACATGATGCTTCTACTGAATCCATTACTATGTTCGATACTTTTGATGATGCTTCTACTAATCTTGATCATATTGGTTCACTTGGTTACGCTCTTGAGAAACAGATCGCTGCTGCTGCAAAAAAAATCTGGAATTGAAATTCCTGTAACTCGCTACCCTATTGGTGGAACTTACGATTATCCCGATTTGAGTAAACTCAAGGAGAGACTCCTTGAGGATGATTATATTATGCTTTATGATGATTTATGCAGGGAGATAACAGAGTTTGTCGACTCTGACCCTGGTGCTATTAATAAGCTTCTCGAAAAACACTCCCTGAAGAACAAGACCGTTCCTGATCCTGAATTTGCTACATCTCCTATATGCATCAATGATCCTGATTACAATTTATCTGTTGATCTTTCACTTATATCTATGGTTGAAGCTGACCCCTTTTATGGCAGAGAAAATGATGATGCTATTGCAAACCTAACCAAACTCACTAAGTTGGGTGGCCTGTTTACTACGGATGAAAAGATACGAAACTTTTATGTGACTAAGCTTCTTCCTTTCTCTTTGAAGGAAGGTGCTAAAGCATGGTATGATGCACTACCATGTGGTTCCATTAAGAGTCCTCAAGACTTAGCTCACTCTTTTGTTGATAAGTACTTTCCTCCTCATATGCAACATGCTGCTTTACAAAGAATTTATAACTTTAAACAGTTGCAGGATGAGCACCTCCCTAAAGCTTGGGGGAGGTATTGCAGTCCGATCCAGGCTAGACCGGGACATGGAGTCCCTAAGAATGAATTAATTGATATATTCTATGTTGGTCTAACGGATGAATCCAGATCCTATTTGTAAAGTTGTGCTGGTTGTGTTTTCAGGAAAAGAACATCGGACGATGCAGAAGAATTAATGGGCAAGATTGCCAAGAACCACGAAGATTGGTCCGTCCCTGAACCACCTCCACCACCAAAAAAGAGGGGCATGCTCATCCAAAGCCCCAAAGATATTCAAGAAGAAAAGAAGTCTATTAAAGAGAAGGGTATTAAAACTAAAGACGTGAAGAATCTACCCCCTATTGAGAAGTTGTGTGAGCCTACCACTCACCCTCCTATGGTAGAGGTACACTCTCTTTTAGATTTCAATGCAAGTGACATCCCTCATGGTAAGCCTCCTGATCAATGTTTAGATGAGCTTGATAATTTTATTATGAAGCAAAGTCACTTTAATGAGAGGATACAAAGTCAGTTGCATGATAATTCCCTTGCTATCAAAAGTTTGCTTGATGTTCTAGGTAGAACAGTTAATGATGTTAAATGTCTTGTGAAGCATTTTCATATGGTTCAAACTCAGCTTGAACAAATTTCTAATGAGCAAAAAGATTTGCTTGCCAACAATGCGAAACAGGATATACAGGCCTTCGGGATTAAAACCCGAGGTGGAACTAGCACTCAAGATCCTCTCTATCCAGAGGGGCATCCGAAGAGAATCGAGCAAGATTCTCAAATGCAGGAAGAAGAAATTGTTAGTTCTCCGAAGAAGAAGAAGAATAAGCACAAAGAAGCTGACAATTCCAATGATCCCATTGCAAGTGAAGAGCTTGTTATTGATCCAAATAGTATATCTACCTCCAATGGTGAGGCTGAAGACAGTGCTGAGCCTGAAAAGGATGGTGAAAAGAATGATCCACCCGAAGTTCGAGAAGAAGAAGCACCCGACAAACGCAAGAAATACACTAGAGAAGACTTCATCGCAAGAAGACATGGGAAGGAAAGAGAACCATGGGTACAGAAACCCATGCCCTTTCCAGGTAAGTCTCTCAAAACTAAAGAAGAAGAGCATTACAATACGTTTTGTGAGTGGATGAAACCTCTTTTTCTCCAAATCCCTTTGACTGATGCTATTAAGTTACCTCCCTATTCGAGATACATGAAAGATATTGTTACTAATAAAAGAAAAGTTCCTAATGAAGCAATATCTACTATGCTTGCTAACTACTCTTTTAGTGGCAAGATTCCTGAGAAGCTTGGTGATCCAGGTATACCCACCATTCCTTGCTCCATAAAGAATAATTATGTCAAGAGTGATTTATGTGATCTTGGAGCAGGAGTGAGTGTTATGCCTTTCTCTCTTTAAAAGAGGCTTTGTTTAGAGAAACTAATCCCTACAGATATCTATCTTCAGATGGCTGACAAGTCAACAACTGTTCCCATTTGTATTTGTGAGGATGTTCCCATTGAAGTTGCTAATTGTTCGATCCTTACTGATTTTGTTGTGCTTGACATGCCCGAGGATGGGAGCATGTCTATTATTCTTGGTAGACCTTTTCTTAACACCGCAGGTGCTATTATTGATTGCAATAAACGAAAGGTTACTTTTAATGTGAATGATAAAGAACACACGGTGTATTTTCCGTAGAAGACTGACAAAAGGCATGGCCTCAACTCTATAGATAATATCGCGACCGTGAAGATTGGTGATTGGGATTGTCCTCTACATGTGCACCACAAATATAAAACCATTATGGTGGGGAAAATATCCATTAAAGTGAAGGTACCATGAATGCTTCATAGTAAGTGAAACTTTTTGCTCTATGTATTGCTTGTTTAGTAGTAGGACTTGATCAACCTTGCTATTAAATGCGTTTATATAAGTTAAAAGTAGAGGTTGTTATGTTTGCATTTCTTTTAGCTTTATCTTTCTTGCTGGTCCAAAGTTTTATATTTTTGAAGCTTCACGTGGCTAACCACTATTTCAAGTTTTCAGAAAGTTTTGCAGCTTTTGAACCTCAATTTTTTTTCAACATTGAAGTTGTCAAAAAAATTCCAGAAACATAAAAATAAAAATTCCATGTCCGGAGTGACCCAGAGGAACCTGGGGCTGACCAGGGGGGCCAGCAGTGGCCCAGGCGGCCAGCTGGCGTGACCTGCCCCCTGGCCGCGCCCATAGTGTGCCTGGGGCCCACAGGCCCCATCTCTAGGTGAGTCTTCTTCTTCTCTCTCTTTCTCTCAAAGAACACGAGTTCTGCACTTTCCCTAGCGTTCTTGCTATTCTTGGAGGCGATTTTGGATCTCTCTCTATAGCCTATCATTCGAGCTGAGATTTTGAGCAAACACTCCCTGGTATGTGACTCCTCCACCCCTCTAATTAGATATTTGATTGGTGGCTTCATTAGTGAGTATTTAGTAGCTCTTGGTGCTGTTCATATGAGCTTGCAAGCATGTGCAGAAATTTATTTTACGAGTTTTGATGCAATTTTATGACTTAGAGAAGTGAGTAGAGTAGTTTGCCCCAACTCATTTTTCTTAAAACCTAGTTTTTGTGAATTGTCAAAAAGTTCAGAAATGAGTTTCTTAGGAAAAGCAAAAGGATGGCATGGGAAGGAGAAGCCCGAGCATACTAATAGAGTCACTAGAGATGCAACTTCATCCTCAGCTGCTAGGGTGAGCTACAATGAAGATGTTGTGCCCCTGGAGTTGCAGGAAGATACAAGTCCAGCACGAGCAATGATGTTTCCGTGCAACGATTTTCTTGAAGCGGCAGGTATTAAGGAGGAGTTTGATAACCTTTGTGCTAATGCAGGTTTGACACGGCTTGCAACATGCCGTGTTACTCAATACCGTAAACTCACCTCGTGTTATATTAACAGTTTTAGAATAACCATGATGCTCGTTTTATTGAGTTTAAAATTTACAATGATCTTTGGACCATGTCTTTGGAAAGATTTGGTGAAATAATAGGTGTGCCGAACGTTGGACGGACGGCAAAGATGAACACTCAGCCCACAGAGCTGAGAATGCTCTTCAACTCTCTTTGCAGCCAGGATACAAGGGATATCCGACGTTCAAAAATTTCCAGCATCTTGTTTCCCCAGCTCAGGTATTTCACATATTATATTGCTAGAGGGGTATTAGCTCGTGACAACACGAGCAACAGTTCTGCGCTGGATATTGCTATCCTGGCAAATGCCCTCTTAGGGGAAACTACGTATAATGTGGGTGCCTTTATTGCTCGCCGACTTGCCCTTAATGGCAACAAGGGAGATCTCTTTGGTGGCGTTTATGCCACACTTATTCTCGAGTCTATTGAGCGCGCCCCACATCCTGATGATGAGCCTTTTCCTTTTATAAGCTTTGACCTTGTTGCTATGAAGAGGCATGAGTTTGTTACCAGGACTTCCGAGTTTGGTAACCTTATTTATATTCTAAGGTTTGGACTAATCGATATTCGGGATATCCTTCTACCTGCTCCTTTTTGGTTTTATTCTACTCGCAGGAACAGATGGTCCTTCCACGTCATCCAGTTCGATGAGTTCGTGGCCCAGCAACAGTTCCATAACCCCATGGAGAGGGTTGTGCATGATGAGGAGGAGGAGTCCGTTACCCAGTGGGGTGAAGGGTCTTCTTCCGCTTGGAGTGCGGAGCCTTCTTCGTGGGAGGATCCCAGGACTTAGGTCTATGCACCTGAAGCCCCGTACGACCCATGGACACATCAGTACCACCCTGGAGCTGGAGGCTCCTGGGGACCACAGTAGCAGAAACCAACTTAGGCCAAAAGCCTAAGCTTGGGGGAGTACGTGTCCTTCTCCCTTTTTTTCCATTGTATTATCCGTTTTATGATTGTTAGTTTTGATCTTTTCGAAGTTTTTGCCTGTTCTTCTTTGATTCTTTCTTTGCAAAAACAACAAAAAGATTTTCTCTTTATTTTTCTTTCGTCTAACCTTTGAAAAATCCAAAAAGATTTCTTTTCTCTCTTTAGTTTGCTTTGTTGCAGAGTTCAGCTCGAGTCCATGATGGCATTTGCACTTGATTATATTTTCCTACGTTCGATCGTGCAAGTGAGAAGGAAGTAATGACGAAGAACAAAGAAAGGGATGCAACAAGGAAAACCGGTATGAACTCTTTTTGTTTCTACTTTTTTACATATGCTTGTACTTATGACTTAGAGAACATCTTGTAGCGACATAGTGCTATGTTTACAATGCTTTCCTAGTGGTTCATGCTTTCTTTGTGGCTAATCTCAAATATCCAGGGTACATAATGTGTTGTTGAAATGATTTACATGCATTGAATTGTTCATGGTTTGGCATACTGAAGTGGTATTTCCCTTTGGGGATTTCTTGGATTAACTTGGCACATGCTCACACATGTTTAAGACTAAAAAGTCTACTATGCCTTGATGATCTTTGAATTTTAGAATAGTCATATCACTTTCATGCCCAATTCGATGTTTCTTTGTCGCTCTGCATGATTATGACCGTTATTTCTCTCTAGTTGGTCGCTTCCCAGTCTTTTGCTAGCCTTCGCTCGCACTAAGCGGAATTCTGCTTGTGAATCCAAAATCCTTGAAACCAGTTATTCCATATGAGTCCACCATACCTTCCTATATGGTATTTACCGGCCATCCTAACGAAGACTTTCTTGTACCATCTTTAAATTATTCAAATACACTCCTGTGTTATGCCTCTGCTTTAGATCATGAGGAAGTAGTAGGTAATTCATGATCTTCTTATGTTATACATGTTTTATCCCGGGATTGCATGTCTAATCTTCAAACCCCTAATACGAGGAGGGACTGGCATGAGTTCGCCCAGCTCACAAAAGATAATCACAACCAACAAACCCTCCTTCACACTTTGTTTATGAGAAATCAGAAAACTTTGGTAGTGATAAACAAAGGAGATTAAGGGGATGTGATCGTCCCCATCTTGGGAGCCGTCCCTCGAAACATGTCTAGCATAAGAAGTGATTGGGTTGTCTACTAGCATTCGTTGTCGAATCATGCACCTCCCAAAAACATTTTATCTCTGTTTTCAAAACCAAGAGCTCTGGTACATGTTTAGTCTTTGCTTCCAGCCACGGGTTTTCAACCTTGTCATCAAAATCCACGGTTCGAGAGTCTCCACCTTCTTTCTTCAAAGCACCAACTATGAGAGCATAATTGTCATTCTGAGTGTAATATCAATTGTCCCAAAGTACTACATTGTCTTCTGCATGATTGTGGTATTACTTATTCTGAAGTTCTTAGTTCTAGTCTCCTGTAAAACTCTGGAGGAGTTTTTGCATTTATTTTTTGCTTCACTCATGGAGGCTAGCGAGATACCACTCTAATATGTTCAAGCTATGTGCATTGTAATCTTTTCTTGATTTTCAGTAGCATATTATTTACTTTTAGTTGTTTGTGATTGTTCACATGAAAGAAGGATTTCTTCGTGCAATGTCCTTATAGCATTGTTTCAATACCTTCTAGACTCTTTTCATAGTACATGTTTATATACATCTAATGAAGAAAAAGAGTTTGTCAAAGTTTTCTTTATCGCGTTCAGTTCGTTGAACTGAATTGCTTGAGGACAAGCAATATGCTAAGCTTGGGGGAGTTGATACGTCTCAAACGTATCTACTTTTCCAAACACTTTTGCTATTGTTTTGCCCTCATTCTTGCATGATTTGGACGAAACTAACCCGGACTAACGATGTTTTCAGCAGAGCTGTCTGTATGGTTTTATTGTGTGCAGGAAAATGGATTTTTAGGTGTCTCAGAAAATTCCAGGAAAAATCACAGAAAATCCACGCACCCGAAGGACCAATATACCAGAAGTGGGGCCAGAGGGCAGCCAGGGGGCCCCAGGCGCCCTTCTGGCGCGGCCCCACCCCTGGCCGCGCTAGGAGGCCACCTGGGAGAGTCCTCCCCCCTCTGTTGCCCTACTTTGCCTCCTATTTATGCCCGTGGCGAGAAAACCACAGAACAGAAGTCGTTTTTCCAATTCTCGTCGCGGAGCCGCCGCCACCCTCTGTTCTTCTCCGGGAGGGCTAATCTGGAGGCTGTTTTGGCCTCCGGTGAGGGGAGATCATCGCCATTGTCCTCATCATCACCACTCCATCCTCCCTCCATGACTTCTCCTTTCACGTGTGAGTAATTCCCTGCTGTAGGCAAAGGGGATGGTAGGGATTGGATGAGCTAGATCATGTAATAGTTTATCAGATTATTGGGGGCATGTTGCCTATCATCTAGATTGGTGTTTATCATCTTTGCTTCAACTTGTTGCTCTTAATGCTTGTCACTTTGGGCCCGAGTGCCATGTTTTCAGATCTGAACCCTATGTGTTTGCATGAATATATTTGTGTTCTTGATCCTATCTACGAGTTGTATGCACCTGTTATAGTCCGGAACCGACGATCCCAAAGGTGACAGCTTGGGACACCAAAGGGGATGGACTATAGTTTGAGGATTTCTTGTATCCATTGATTGTTAATGCTTTGTTCCGGTGCTCTTTGACAGGAGCACCTTAATCTCCATAAGTTCCTTTTGGCCCTGTTCGTAGCGGGATGGTAGGACAAAAGATGTGGTGCAAGTTCTTATTTGCAAGCACGTACAACTACCTGTGGGGTACACGCCTAATGTTTGATATATGCCTAGATGATCATTGCTTTTCTGTGTGCCTTGCCCCAAGTTAAATACATGATGTATCTCATCCATGCAGCACCCAACCATCCATCTCCCTAACCTACAATGTTTTTAATTCTGCTGGTTACTACTCCCTCCGATCCATAATAAGTGTCGCTCCTCTAGTATAAAGTTTGTACTAGCTTAGTACAAAATGAACGACACTTATTATGGATCGGAGGGAGTAGTTGTTTTCTTTTGTTGTTTTACTTTCGCTGTTTTACCGCCACTATTTCCGTTGCCACCATCACTTCCATATCACAGTTACTATTAATATCTTGTTGCAAGTAAGTTTATCTCAGGTGCGGTTGAATTGACAACTCCACTGTCAAAGCTTGTGGGTATTTTTTTGGCTCCCCTTGAGTCGAATCTATAAATTGGGTTATTCTTACCCACGAAGACTATCTCGATCCCTTGCAGTTGTGGGTTATCAAGGCTGTTTTCTGGCGCCGTTGCCGGGGAGCATAGCGTTATTCACAAGTCTACCTAAAGTATTTTACCTGCTGCAATTTATCCGCTATGGGTAAGAAAGAAGACCCCAAGGTTCCGATCTTACCATTCTGTACAAGAAAAGGTACTGTTCTGAACACTAGTGCTACACTTGATTCACCTTCAGTTATGAGTAAGTTTGCTTCACCTCCACAACATGATGCTTCTACTGAATCCGTTACTATGTCCGATACTTTTTATGATGCTTCTACTACTCTTGATCATATTGGTTCACTTGGTTACGCTCTTGAGAAACAGATCGCTGCTGCTGCAAAAAAAATCTGGAATTTAAATTCCTGTTACTCGCTAGCCTATTGGTGGAACTTACGATTATCCCGATTTGAGTAAACTCAAGGAGATACTCCTTGAGGATGATTATATTATGCTTGATGATGATTTATGCAGGGAGATAACAGAGTTTGTCGACTCTGACCCTGGTGCTATTAATAAGCTTCTCAAAAAACACTCCCTAAAGAACAAGACCGTTCCTGATCCTGAATTTGCTACATCTCCTATATGCATCAATGATCCTGATTATAATTTCTCAGTTGATCTTTCACTTATATCTATGGTTGAAGCTGACCCATTTTATGGCAGAGAAAATGATGATGCTATTGCACACCTGACCAAACTCACTGAGTTGGGTGGACTGTTTACTACGTATGAAAAGATACGAAACTTTTATGTGACTAAGCTTCTTACTTTCACTTTGAAGGAAGGTGCTAAAGCATGGTATGATGCACTACCATGTGGTTCCATTAAGAGTCCTCAAGAATTAGCTCACTCTTTTGTTGATAAGTACTTTCCTGCTCATATGCAACATGCTGCTTTACAAAGAATTTATAACTTTAAACAATTGCAGGATGAGCACCTCCCTAAAGCTTGGGGGAGCTATTGCAGTCTGATCCAGGCTAGACCGGGACATGGAGTCCCTAAGAATGAATTAATTGATATATTTTATATTGGTCTAACTGATGAATCCAGATCCTATTTGGACAGTTGTGCTGGTTGTGTTTTCAGGAAAAGAACATCGGACGATGCAGAAGAATTATGGGAAGATTGCCAAGAACCACGAAGATTGGTCCGTCCCTGAACCAATTCCACGACCAAGAAAGAGGGGCATGCTCGTCCTAAGCCCCGAAGATATTCAAGCAGCAAAGAAGTCTATTAAAGAGAAGGGTATTAAAACTGAAGACGTGAAGAATCTACCCCCTATTGAGAAGTTGTGTGAGCCTACCACTCACCCTCCTATGGTAGAGGTACACTCTCTTTTAGATTTCAATGCAAGTGACATCCCTCATGGTAAGCCTCCTGATCAATGTTTAGATGAGCTTGATAATTTTATTATGAAGCAAAGTCACTTTAATTAGAGGATACAAAGTCAGTTGCATGATAATTTCCTTGCTATCAAAAGTTTGCTTGATGTTCTAGGTAGAACAGTTAATGATGTTAAATGTCTTGTGAAGCATTTTCATATGGTTCAAACTCAGCTTGAACAAATTTCTAATGTGCAAAAATATTTTCTTGCTAACAATGCCAAACAGGATATACAGGCCTTCGGGATTAAAACCCGAGGTGGAACTAGCACTCAAGATCCTCTCTATCTAGAGGGGCATCCGAGGAGAATCGAGCAAGATTCTCAAATGCAGGAAGAAGAATTTGTTAGTTCTCCGAAGAAGAAGAAGAAGAAGCACAAAGAAGCTGACAATTCCAATGATCCAATTCCAAGTGAAGAGCTTGTTATTTATCCAAATAGTATATCTACCTCCGATGCTGAGGCTGAAGACGGTGCCGAGCCTGAAAAGGATGGTGAAAAGAATGATCCACCCGAAGTTCGAGAAGAAGAAGCACCCGACAAACGCAAGAAATACACTAGAGAAGACTTCATCGGAAGAAGACATGGGAAGGAAAGAGAACCATGGGTACAGAAACCCATGCCCTTTCCAGGTAAGTCTATCAAAACTAAAGAAGAAGAGCATTACAATAAGTTTTGTGAGTGGATGAAAGCTCTTTTTCTCCAAATCCCTTTGACTGATGCTATTAAGTTACCACCCTATTCGAGATACATGAAAGATATTGTTACTAATAAAAGAAAAGATCCTAATGAAGCAATATCTACTATGCTTGCTAACTACTCTTTTAGTGGCAAGATTCCTGAGAAGCTTGGTGATCCAGGTATACCCACCATTCCTTGCTCCATAAAGAATAATTATGTCAAGACTGCTTTATGTGATCTTGGAGCAGGAGTGAGTGTTATGCCTTTCTCTCTTTACAAGAGGCTTTGTTTAGAGAAACTAATCCCTATAGATATCTCTCTTCAGATGGCTGACAAGTCAACAGCTGTTCCCATTGGTATTTGTGAGGATGTTCCATTTGAAGTTGCTAATTGTTTGATCCTTACTGATTTTTTTGTGCTTGACATGCCCGAGGATGGGAGCATGTCTATTATTCTTGGTAGACCTTTTCTTAACACCGCAGGTGCTATTATTGATTGCAATAAAGGAAATGTTACTTTTAATGTGAATGAAAAAGAACACACGGTGTATTTTCCGAAGAAGACTGACAAAAGGCATGGCCTCAACTCTATAGAGAATATCGAGACTGTGAAGATTGGTGATTGGGATTGTCGTCTACATGTGCACCACAAATATAAAACCATTATGGTGAGGACAATATCCATTAAAGTGAAGGTACCATGAATGCTTCATAGTAAGTGAAACTTTTTTCTCTATGTATTGCTTGTTTAGTAGTAGGACTTGATCAACCTTGCTATTAAATGCGTTTTATATAAGTTAAAAGTAGAGGTTGTTATGTTTGCATTTCTTTTAGATTTATCTCTCTTGTTGGTCCAAAGTGTTATATTTTTGAAGCTTCACGTGGCTAACCACTATTTCATGTTTTCAGAAAGTTTTGCAGCTTTTGAACCTCGAATTTTTTTCAACAGTGAAGTTGTCAAAAAAATTCCAGAAAAATAAAAATAAAATTTTCCATGCCAGGGGTGACCCAGAGGCACCTGGGGCTGACCAGGGGGGCCACCAGTGGCCCAGAAGGCCAGCTGGCGCGGCCTGCCCCCTGGCCACGCCCATAGGGCGCCTGGGGCCCACATGCCCCATCTCGAGGTGAGTCTTCTTCCTCTCTCTCTTTCTCTCCAAAAAACACGAGTTCTGCACTTCCCCTAGTATTCTTGCTGTTCTTGGAGGCGATTTAGGATCTCTCTCTATAGCCTATCATTCGAGCTGAGATTTTGAGCAAACACTCCCTGGTATGTGACTCCTCCACCCCTCCAATTAGATATTTGATTGGTGGCTTCATTAGTGAGTATTTAGTAGCTCTTCGTGCTGTTCATATGAGCTTGCAAGCATGTGCAGAAATTTATTTTCCGAGTTTTGATGAAATTTTATGACTTAGAGAAGTGAGTAGAGTAGTTTGCCCCAACTCATTTTTCTTAAAACCTTATTTTTGTGAATTGTCAAAATTTTCAGAAATGAGTTTCTTAGGAAAAGCAAAAGGATGGCTTTGGAAGAAGAAGCCCGAGCATACTGATAGAGTAACTAGAGCTGCAGCTTCATCCTCATCTGCTAGGGTGAGCTACAATGAAGATGTTGTGCCCCTGGAGTTGCTGGAAGATACAAGTCCAGCACGTGCAATGATGTTTCCGTGCAACCATTTTCTTGAAGCGGCAGGTATTAAGGAGGAGTTTGATAACCTTTGTGCTAATGCAGGTTTGACACGGCTTGCAACATGCCGTGTTACTCAATACCGTAAACTCACCTCCTGTTTTATTAATAGTTTTAGATATAACCATGATGCTGGTTTTATTGAGTTTAAAATTTACAATGATCTTCTGACCATGTCTTTGGAAAGATTTTGTGAAATAATAGGTGTGCCGAACGTTGGACGGACGACAAAGATGAACTCTCAGCCCACCGAGCTGAGAACGCTCTTCAACTCTATTTGCAGCCAGGATACAAGGGATATCCGACGTTCAAAAATTTCCAGCATCTTGTTTCCCCAGCTCAGGTATTTGGCATATTATATTGCTAGAGGGGTATTAGCTCGTGACAACACGAGAAACATTTCTGTGCCGGATATTGCTATCCTGGCAAATGCCCTCTTAGGGGAAACTACGTATAATGTGGGTGCCTTGATTGCTTGCCGACTTGCCCTTTATGGCAACAAGAGAGATCTCTTTGGTGGCGTTTATGCCACACTTATTCTTGAGTCTCTTGAGCGTGCCCCACATCCTGATGATGACCCTTTTACTTTTATAAGCTTTGACCTTGCTGCTATGAAGAGGCATGAGTTTGTTAACAGGACTTCCGAGTTTGGTAACCTTATTTATATTCTGAGGTTTGGACTAATCGATATTCGGGAGATCCATCTACCTTCTCCTTTTTTGTTCGATATTAGAGACCATCTTGTAGCTGTTGGGGTTCGCAGCAGAAAACACAAAATTTTCTAACTAGCGTTCCCATAACCCAAGATCTAGCTAGCCGTATTACCGGAACGGAAAGGAGTGCGGAAATAACATACCTCGGGGTGTAGTCCGTTGCGCGGGAAACGTTCCCGCAAACGTGGTTGATGTAGCCGATCAAGTTTCACAGCCCCCTGGCTGTGTTGAGCACTCGGATGGGTGTAGTGCCACACGTGTAGCACCTCGTAGTACTCGCACACGTAAGAGACTCGATGCCGACCTCCGTTCTCCGATCCAGCAAAGGTGGCGGAAGCAGACCTCCGGACGGAGCTTCGGCAGCACGACGGCCTCCGATTCTAGTAGAGAAGCCTCAATTCCACTATAGGCTCACACTAGGGAGCCCACCGTGAAAGAGACAAGGGAGGGGAGAAGACCGGAGAAAACTGATCTCAATTCGGAGTAAATACTAATTTATTCCGATTTATTGTGTATTTGGCTTAATTAAATATGCGCACCATGGCCCTCTTTATATAGGGGTAGGGGAGGGAGTCAACCCCCCTCCCTTAGCAATGTGGGACTATCCCACATGTTAGGGGGGGGCGCCGGCCAAGGGGGGAGAGGGGGAGCCACCCTCATGGGCCCTAGGGCCCATGGCGCCTCCCCCCACTCCCTTTTTTTTCTTTTTATTTTTCCCTTTTATTTCTTCCCCTAATGGGCCTTTTTCTCCACTAAGGCCCATTGCACATATTAATTAGAAATAAAATGATTTTAATTATTAATTCAACTAATTAATAACTAAAACATAATATTCCATCTCCCGGTGCTCCGGAACACCTTCCGGTTCACTCCGAACTTGTTCGGTTCAACATGGTACTTCTCCGATGTTGTTTCCTTTATTCTCTGATTACTCCAATGGTTCCGAAAAGGTCTCTGATTTCATCGAGCCCTTAAGTGTGTTACCCTACGGTCCGAGAACACTCCAGTCATGACCGAGATGAGGCTACGGTCAATGATCATCAGCGGGACCTGGATGCCCATAATGACCCCTGTGCATTCCGGATATCAAACACCGATTGGACCTTACGCCGTATAGCATTCCCTTTGTCAGCGATACTGGATTGTTCCGAGATTCGATCAATGACATCCTATGTCTGGTTCAACCTCGTTCTGAACTAATCCTCATTCACTCGTTCCCGTGATATTCATCCCCGTGACCTAGTCACATGCTGCAGCTTTATGGATGGAATCTCACCGAGTGGGCCCCGAGTATCTATCCATTATATACGCCGTATAGCATTCCCTTTGTCAGCTTTATTGACAAATCCCGCTCTTGTAACAATATCCTCAACATATCTCCACGGAATACACAAGATACAACCGTTATGACCCGCATATTTCAGTCAGGTGGTGGTATGTAGGTCAAAGCATCCGGGAAGATAGCAATTATGCACGTACTCACGGTCAAAGGAACGGTCTACCACGTTCTGTAATTACAACACGGAACCTTCACAAGATTTGATCATGCTGTAATGCTTACTTTGGGTAATGTTCATCACGTCACTTAACCAGTGAGGTGATCTCATAGTCAAGAGACTTAATTGTCCATGATCGCGAAACCACGACCATCATGTTGACCATGAACTAGTTATCTGTAACACCCCGGGTGTCATGCTACAGTAATCACCTACAGTAATCAGGATTCTGTTGCTAATCACTGTTGATAATCTTTGTGGCTCAAACTGGCCTTAATCAAAATTTTGGTTATTCTTAATCTTCAGATCATGATGGGGGTATTGAATCCAATGTACTCATCATGCCTTGATCAAAATTTACAGTTGATCATGTTCTGTATCATAATGGTTGATATCAATAAACCATGTGCCAAGTGTGCCTTGATCATCATCTTCCAAATCAAAGTCCAACCCCCTTCTTGATCTAGATCATAAAAATAAAGTGGCAAATAAACGTTGCCCAAAAATTATGAAACCACTTATATAAATTCACTAATATTCAGTGGACCATGTTGCACCAACTTGGGTATTTCTTGTGAGCTATAGATTAATTCAAACCATTAAAACAGTAGCTTGATTTGCCTTTGAGGAATATTTAAAAAATAGGTGACAATAAAACCTTGTCCAAAAATTGTGCTTCCACTTTTATTAAATCACTAATATTCAGTGGAGCATGTCACATAAATTTGGGGATTTTATTAATCTCTAGATTAAATCAATTAAATCAAAACAGTGATAAAAAACCCTAAATAAATCATTTAATATTTAATCCAAATATTAAATGACTTTTAAAATTGCCCAAATCTTTTGTGGCACTAACCTATGGTGACTACTAAATTATGGGACACATTCAACATTTTACAAAATTGCCTAAGTGACTAAATTAAATGCAAAGAGAAAATACAAAAGAATAAAAAAAAACCTAATCTACCGCGCGTGGGCAAGCCCACCCCCTGCTTCCCCCTGGGCCAACCGGCCCACCCCAGCCCCGATCCACTTAACCCCCTCATCCCCTACCTACAGTGCCCAGGAGGTGTCGTGGAGGGCATCCCCCGGCTGCACGCCATGGCCGGTGCCGTGGAGGGCATCCAGACCCCTCCGGCGAGAATAAGAGCCGCCCCCACTGGAACCCTAACCCTAACCCTAACCCGTTTCCCCCCCTCAGTTCCCCTCCCCCAGATCCCTCCTCGCCCCTCTGTTCATCTCGCTCGGGCCCGTGCGGCTACGTCGCCACCGGTCGACGTCGCCGTGGCCACTGCGCCCCCCATGCACAGTCGTCGTGTCCAGGAGCACCGTCGTCGACGTCCACGCCACCTCGCCGCAGGAATCCACCCGGGACGCCTCTCCCACGCCGAATCGCCGCCGTATTCTACCTCGGGTCGCCGAAGTGGCAACCAAATTCCGGCCGTGCCAGAGCTCCCCCGGCCAGCTTGACCCCTCCATCGCGCTCCAATGTGAGCTCCACGCCCAGTTCCCCCCTGCTCCGTTTCGCCACCGTAGGCCGCCAATGCGCCGCGCTCCGACCACCTCAATGCGCCATGGCTACGCGGGTGCTCGCCGTGCTCCGCCTGGCACGAGCCACGTCCGCCTACGTTGGCCTGGCCGCGCGCGCGCTCTGGCCGCGAGGTGCGCATGCTCGCGCCGCAAGGGCCACTCGGGGCACCGACCCCCCTGGCGCCGCCGTGCCTCGGCCGCCGTCGACGTGCACGCGCAAGGGTCGGCCTAACAGTGGGTTAATCCCTTGTTAGATAACCCCCACCCTCACTGGTCAATGGGCCCCACGCCCTAGTTAATCTTCAAAAAAAGAGAGAGAGAAATAACCCCCTAGTCTATTACATGTGGGGCCAGTCCTCTTAATTAACTGTTTAGATTAAATTAGGTTAATTAATTAAACATGTGCCTATGACATGTAGGCCCCACAGATAGTTTAATTAAAATGGAATTAGATTATTGATTTGAGTATGACATGTGGGCCCCCACTGTTAATTAAGTTTATTAAAATTGTTATATTTAATGTGAGGCTGACCAGTGGGACCCACTGGTCAGGTTTGACCAGTCAACCCTCTGTGGATAATGTTGCATTTTATTAATAAAATAAAATCCAGAAAATGATTTAAATTTATTTAAACTTTGAATGTAAATATCTTTTAAACCGTAAGTCAGATTCAAAAACTTTATACATGAAAATTGATCAGCAAAATATAAAAAATACGGATACACTATCCGTATGTTTACCACCCCCTCTAACATACCGAACATCTAAACGCCCCCTCCGGACCGTTTGTCCGATGATTTGTCCGGTACTGTTAAAGTATCCGGATGAATTTATTCCGAACACGAAAGTTGTCCGGAATGGTTCAACTAACACGGATACACCCCCTATCTTTGTCGGATGTTCTCGACACCTCTGGCATGATACCTCCCCCCTCTGGACACCCTGTCCGGTAATCACCCGGAGCCGGTAGTTCATCCCCGGGTGAATTCTCGCTCCGAGCAACGTGCTTTGCACTGCGTTAGAACACCGTTGACTTTGCATACACCATGCCATGTATTTGTTTGCTATGATTGCTTTGTATTTACTGTGTTTATCCCCTTTATTCTCCGGTAGACCCCGCTTTCCGCCGACTAAACTGCTGACGGGTACGACTACTTCGACGACGACCCTGCCCTACCGTCGAGCTACCAGGCAAGCAGAGCCATTCTGTTCCCCAGATATCGCCTATCTTTTCCGTACTTTCTTGCACTAGGCATTGTTACTGCTGCTGCTACGATTACAATCCTATTCAATTGCATAGCCTGCTTTTGTCGCCCCTTGATGTACCTTCCTTTATCCTATGTTGCCTACTTTAATTATGTATTATATTCAGCAGTGAACCTGCGCTTTGTTAGCTAGGGTTAGATAGCGGGCCGTGACCACTCATGGGAGTGACGCGGATACAAAATATATACAACTGCAACAGGTACAGTCCAATGCAGACGCCCGAGGGAACCTACAACGGCGAGACTCTGCTGAGTCGCTTCGAGTTTGACTTACGAGTGGAATGGACTCGTATTTCACTCTCGTCGGCTCAGTAGCGTAGCATCACCGGAATGATACGAGGTTTACCTCTTTAGTTCATTCCGCTGATGTCTCTGTCAAACCTCTTTAAGTGTGCCATCGAGGGTGATACCTCCTGGTTTCACTTAATGGTAGGCACTTGAACCAACTGGTGTCCTTAAAGGTAAGAGTCGGGCGACCCAACGGTGCCCGCGAGCGGTATATTGTCGGGAACGACAGGGAGGGTACGGCCGACGTCACTGGCGTGCTTGGCCCCTGCTCGTATCTCGCGAGAGTTACCAAACTACGAAAAGTCGAGCTCTACCAAGAGCACACGCGAGACAAGGTAAGGAGACGGTTCACCTTGTTGGTAAATGCAGTGACTTGGTGGGACGACAGGGCAGGCACCGATGTACTGGTGGTCCTGACTGCTGTCGTTGACCGCGGGTCGGTTAAGTCGAGGCAACGATAACGGTTGTCACGCAGGTTAATTAAAATGCTAAATGGTTCAGCGGATGACTTGAGAGACCCGTTGGTATGTACGCACTACCTTCACGTGGGATAAGGAGTTATGGGCTCCACTGCGTCGTAGTTTGCCCGAAAGCTCTTCAGACGTCAGCAGTATCGCGGCCAGCGCGGGGAAGTGGTGTCTTCTTCGTCCTTACGGTGTGTTTTTGGATTTGCTTTCGCTTCACCGGCCAGCCACGCGCCGTGCAGGAGCGTGCAAGGGTGAGGGTCCTAGACCCCTTGGCGCATAGGATATAGTCCGGCGGATGGCCTCTCTGTTGAGCCTAGGATGGGCTGCGTCGTGTCGGATAGCCTCGGTGGGGCGTTCCCTAACAAGGTTCACGCCACCCTGGAGATCCGAGTGTGCAGGATGAACAGTAGTGCACCCCTGCAGGGAGTTTAATCTATTCGAATAGCCGTGTCCACGGTAACAGGACGCTTTATGCTGAAGCTGGATCTTACCACTAGAAACTATTACTATTAAACTGTATGGTTCCGGGTCTTCTTCCTCGCAGGGAGTCGAGGAAGGGAACTCGGAGGCATTATTATTATTAATTATTACAACTTACTATTATACAATGTTGCAGCAACTTCTGCTTAATTGTTACTTTATTGCTTTATATGAACTGTTGGCTGTTTCTCTTCTCATGCTGCAAGACATCGTCAGAAGATGCTAGTCTTCGATAGGACTAGCTTCTTACCCTTATTCTGATTTCTACCTTGCAGTCCACTATATACAACCTCCCCTTTCCATTTGATACAATGCATAATGCTTAGTAGCGGACGTAAGACTCGCGGGTATGCTAGATACTCACCTTTGCTTTTTTCCCCTTTTATTGTTTTGCCTGATCGGCCACTGCAGTCGACGTTGGAGCCCAGGAGCAGGAGATCCCCGATGCTTTCTACGACGTCGAGTTCCCCTTTGACCAGGAGTAGTTTGGAGGTTCCCAGGCATGAGGCCTCGCCTTTTCGATCGTTGTTGATTTTTGTGCTAGCCTTCTTAAGGCAACCTTGTATCCTTGTGTCTGTACTCAGGTACTATTGCTTCCGCTAACTTTGTGATCTTGAGCTGTTGTATTCGAGCCCTCGTGGCCCCTGGCTTGTATTAAACAACTTGTATTATTTTATTTGTAGAGTTGTGTTGTGATATCTCACCGTGAGTCCCTGATTTCGATTGTGTACCTTGCGTGTATGATTACTGTACACGGTCTGATTGTGGGGGCGTCACAAGTTGGTATCAGAGCCGACTGCCTGTAGGACACCCCTTCCAATTCCTTGGTCGAAGTCGAGTCTAGTTCTTGCAAAACTACTTTACTAACATTGCTGTGTGGCTTACGGGCCCACATCGCAAACTTGGTGGTATTAGGAGCCTTTTCTCCGTACCTTTACTCTGGGATTCTACTCTCTTATCCTTTCGGGTAATTTTTGTAACTCTGACATTAGGATCTCGTGGTCGCATCTACCCGGAGAGCCCTTCACCCAAGATGATCGCTTGCTTCACCTAAATATTCCGAAGATTACTCTTCGATAAACTCCCTAGAACCTACGTGTTCATCGCCTTTGCAATCCCCTGCCACCGACAAGTCTGTATGGATAATTACACCCACCTTCCGATCTGGAAATCATACTTCCCTTGTACTTAAGCATCGAATTATTCCGATGCTTCTATCACCCGATGCCTTTGCATTCTTTCTCCTTCTGGTTGAGTGCCAATACTCACATCAGATTCTTTGTGAACCACCCGACCTTCTGTGGATTATTGTCCGAATAATCTTACATGGCTTCTACCATGTGTCAATTGGACTCATCGTGTGAAATACCATCCCTGCCCCTCGATGATTTGTGTTATCATCGACAACCTCCCTTGACTCCCTGCCAATGCAAACTCGGTCATGGATAACTTGCTCTTCTTTCCCTTGGGAAGGATACACACCTGATACTTGTGTATCATCACATTTTCCTTTCCATTGGTCTGTTTAACCTTTCTTTGGATATAAATTATTCGAGCAGTGATAATTCCCTGCTGATGTAAACACTTCGTTGTACTACTTTGTCTGTACAATCTGTTACAATTGTTGATGACTTTTCGGTGACCACCGATGGACAAGAACTTTGCCAATTGGTACGCCTCGTCTTAACGAGCAGGAAAATGGTTCTCTTCGTCCCTCGCCCTTGGCACCGATGTTGTTGCCGACATAGCTAACAAGTTGTTCTGCGAATTTCCTTGCAACTTGATCGCATTGTTTGCCACCACCCTTCTTATTCAATGTGGGCCCATAACCCACAGTTCCACAGGATCGAAACCTGACTCTCTTGTACTTTTCTGTTCTTGAGGTTGTTGCTCTTGCTTGACCTCATATGCAACTCACGAGTCCTCTAACTTGTGGTATTCAGTCCAATACCAGACACCTTGCTTATGCTTGATGCTCTGGACCCCTTTTCATAATTCGGCATCGACGTCGAATGCTTGCGTATCCTCTTGAAAACTTCGCACACCTTCTTTTGTTTATCTCGATGTATTCCCTGAGTTTAACCTCGGAAGATACCTTGTACCCCATTTCCTTGGACAACCTCGATCGATTAACCGGGTGCCGATCCAACCCCCTTAAGTTTTTACTCCTAGCCTATTCGTAAGTACGATGAAGACCCAGAAAGAAGGATGACAACTCGTCGAGATGCGCTGATGCAGAGAAATGAAGACTTCAACAAGAACCAGAAGACTCGTTAGAATACGAAACCGAAACCTTACCCCTTTCCCTACTTCTAATTCTCAGGACGAGAATTCTTTGTAGTGGTGGAGATTTGTAACACCCCGGGTGTCATGCTACAGTAATCACCTACAGTAATCAGGATTACTGTTGCTAATCAATGTTGATAATCTTTGTGGCTCAAACTGGCCTTAATCAAAATTTTGGTGTTTGTTAATCTTCAGATCATGATGGGGGTATTGAATCCAATGTACCCATCATGCCTTGATCAAACTTTACAGTTGATCATGTTCTGTATCATAATGGTTGATATCAATAAACCATGTGCCAAGTGTTCCTTGATCATCATATTCCAAATCAAAGTCCAACCCCTTTCTTGATCTAGATCATAAAAATAAAGTGGCAAATAAAACTTGCCAAAAAATTATGAAACCACTTATATAAATTCACTAATATTCAGTGGACCATGTTGCACCAACTTGGGTATTTCTTGTGAGCTATAGATTAATTCAAACCATTAAAACAATAGCTTGATTTGCCTTTGAGGAATATTAAAAAAATAGGTGACAATAAAACCTTGTCCAAAAATTGTGCTTCCACTTTTATTAAATCACTAATATTCAGTGGAGCATGTCACATCAATTTGGGGATTTTATTAATCACTAGATTAAATCAATTCAATCAAAACAGTGATAAAAAACCCTAAATAAATCATTTAATATTTAATCCAAATATAAACGACTTTTAAAATTGCCCAAATCTTTTGTGGCACTAACCTATGGTGATTCCTAAATTATGGGACACATTCAACATTTTTCAAAATTGCCTAAGTGACTAAATTAAATGCAAAGAGAAAATACAAAAGAATTAAAAAAAACCCTAATCTACCGCGCGTGGGCAAGCCCACCTCCTGCTCCCCCCTGGGCCAACCGGCCCACCCCAGCCCCGATCCACTTAACCCCCTCATCCCCTACCTAAAGTGCGCAGGGGGAGCCGTGGAGGGCATCCCCCGGCTGCACGCCATGGCCGGTGCCGTGGAGGGCATCCAGACCCCTCCGGCGAGAATAAGAGTTGCCCCCACTGGAACCCTAACCCTAACCCGCCACCCGTTTCCCCCCTCAGTTCCCCTCCCTAAGATCCCTCCTCGCCCCTCTGTTCATCTCGCTCGGGCCCATGCGGCTTCGTCGCCACCGGTCGATGTCGCCGTGGCCACTGCGCCCCCCATGCACAGTCGTCGTGTCCAGGAGCACCGTCGTCGACGTCCACGCCACCTCGCCGCAGGAATCCAGCCGGGACGCCTCTCCCACGCCGAATCGCCGCCGTCTTGTACCTCAGGTCGCCGGAGTGGCAACCAAATTCCGGCCGTGCCAGAGCTCCCCCGGCCAGCTTGACCCCTCCATCGCGCTCCAATGTGAGCTCCACGCCCAGTTCCCCTTCCCCCTGCTCCGTTTCGCCACCGTAGGCCGCCAATGCACCGCGCTCCGACCACCTCAATGCGCCATGGCTACGCGGGTGCTCGCCGCGCTCCGCCTGGAACGGGCCACGTCCGCCTACGTTGGGCTGGCCGCGCGCGCGCTCTGGCCGCGAGTTGCGCATGCTCGCGCCGCAAGGGCCACTCGGGGCACCGACCCCCCTGGCACCGCCGTGCCTCGGACGCTGTCGACGTGCACGCGCACGGGTCGGCCTAACAGTGGGTTAATCCCCTGTTAGATAACCCCCACCCTCACTGGTCAATGGGCCCCACGCCCTAGTTAATCTTCAAAAAAAAAGAGAGAAATAAACCCCTAGTCTATTACATGTGGGGCCAGTCCCCTTAATTAACTTTTTAGATTAAATTAGGTTAATTAATTCAACATGTTCCTATGACATGTAGGCCCCACAGATAGTTCAATTAAAATGGAATTAGATTATTGATTTGAGTATGACATGTGGGCCCCCACTGTTAATTAAGTTTATTAAAATTGTTATATTTAATGTGAGGCTGACCAGTGGGACCCACTGGTCAGGTTTGACCAGTCAACCCTCTGTGGATAATGTTGCATTTTATTAATAAAAGAAAATCCAGAAAATGATTTAAATTGATTTAAACTTTGAATTTAAATATCTTTTAAACTGTAAGTCAGATTCAAAAACTTTATACATGAAAATTGATCAGCAAAATATAACGAATACGGATACACTATCCGTATGTTTACCACCCCCCTCTAACATACCAAACATCGAACCGACCCCCTCCGGACCGTCTGTCCGATGATTTGTCCGGTACTGTTAAAGTATCCGGATGAATTTATTCCGAACACGAAAGTTGTCCGGAATGGTTCAACTAACACGGATACACCCCCCTATCTTTGTCGGATGTCCACGACATCTCCGGCATGATACCTCCCCCCTCTGGACACCCTGTCTGGTAATCACACGGAGCCGGTAGTTCATCCCCGGATGAATTCCCGCTCCGAGCAACGTGCTTTGCACTGCGTTAGAGCACCGTTGACTTTGCATACGTCATGCCATGTATTTGTTTGCTATGATTGCTTTGTATTTACTGTTTTTATCCCCTTTATTCTCCAGTAGACCACGCTGCTACCGCCGACTACACTGCTGCCGGGTACGACTACTTCGTCGACGACCCTGCCCCTACCGTCGAGCTACCAGGCAAGCAGAGCCATTCTCTTCCCCAGATATCGCCTATCTTTTCCGTACTTTCTTGCACTAGGCATTGTTACTGCTGCTGCTACGATTACAATCCTATTCAATTGCATAGCCTGCTTTTGTCGCCCCTTGATGTACCTTCCTTTATCCTATGCTGCCTACTTTAATTATGTATTATATTCAGCAGTGAACCTGCGCTTTGTTAGCTAGGATTATATAGCGGGCCGTGACCACTCATGGGAGTGACGCGGATACAAAATATATACAACTGCAACAGGTACGGTCCAATGCAGACGCCCCAGGGAACCTACAACGGCGAGACTCTTCCGAGTCGCTTCGAGTTTGACTTACGAGTGGAATGGACTCGTATTTCACTCTCGTCGGCTCAGTAGCTTAGCATCACCGGAATGATACGAGGTTTACCTCTTTAGTTCATTCCGTTGATGTCTCTGTCAAACCTCTTTAAGTGTGCCATCAAGGGTGATACCTCCTGGTTTCACTTAATGGTAGGAACTTGAACCAACTGGTGTCCTTAAAGGTAAGAGTCGGGCGACCCAACGGTGCCCGCGAGCGGTATATTGTCGGGAACGACAGGGAGGGTACGACCGACGTTACTGGCGTGCTTGGCCCCTGCTCATATCTCGCGAGAGTTACCAAACTATGAAAAGTCGAGATCTACCATGAGCACACGCGAGACAAGGTAAGGAGAAGGTTCACCTTGTTGGTAACCGCAGTGACTTGGTGGGACGACAGGGCAGGCACCGATGTACTGGTGGTCCTGACTGTTGTCGTTGACCGCGGGTCGGTTAAGTCGAGGCAATGATAACGGTTGTCACGCAGGTTAATTAAAATGCTAAATGGTTCGGAAGATGACTTGAGAGACCCGTTGGTCTGTACGCACTACCTTCACGTGGGATAAGGAGTTATGGGCTCCCCTGCGTCGTAGTTTGCCCGAAAGCTCTACAGACGTCAGCAGTACCGCGGCCTGCGCCGGGAAGTGGTGTCTTCTTCGTCCGGACGATGTGTTTTTGGATTTTCTTTCGCTTCACCGGCCAGCCACGCACCGTGCAGGAGCGTGCAAGGGTGAGGGTCCTAGACCCCTTGGCGCATAGGATATAGTCCGGCGGATGGCCTCTCTGTTGAGCCTAGGATGGGCTGCGTCGTGTCGGATAGCCTCGGTGGGGCGTTCCCTAACAAGGTTCACGCCACCCTGGAGATCCGAGCGTGCAGGCTGAACAGTAGTGCACCCCTGTAGGGAGTTTAATCTATTCGAATAGCCGTGTCTACGGTAACAGGACGCTTTATGCTGAAGCTGGATCTTACCACTAGAAACTATTACTATTAAACTGTCTGGTTCCGGGTCTTCTTCCTCGCAGGGAGTCGAGGAAGGGAACTCGGAGGCATTATTATTATTAATTATTACAACTTACTATTATACAATGTTGCAACAACTTCTGCTTCATTGTTACTTTATTGCTTTATATGAACTATTGGTTGTTTCTCTTCTCATGCTGCAAGACATCGTCAGAAGATGCTAGTCTTCGATAGGCCTAACTTCTTACCCTTATTATGATTTCTACCTTCATTCCACTATATACAGCCTCCCCTTTCCATTTGATACAATGCATAATGCTTAGTAGCGGACGTAAGACTCGCGGGTATGCTAGATACTCACCTTTGCTTTTTTCCCCTTTTATTGTTTTCCCTGATCGGCCGCTGCAGTCGACGTTGGAGCCCAGGAGCAGGAGATCCCCGATGCTTTCTACGACGTCGAGTTCCCCTTTGACCAGGAGTAGTTTGGAGGTTCCCAGGCAGGAGGCCTCGCCTTTTCGAACGTTGTTGATTTTTGTGCTAGCCTTCTCAAGGCAACCTTGTATCCTTGTGTTTGTACTCAGATACTATTGCTTCCGCTAACTTTGTGCTCTTGAGCTATTGTATTCGAGCCCTCGTGGCCCCTGGCTTGTATTAAACAACTTGTATTATTTTATTTGTAAAGTTGTGTTGTGATATCTCACCGTGAGTCCCTGATCTCGATCGTGTACCTTGCGTGTATGATTACTGTACACAGTCTGATTTTTGGGGCGTCACATTATCGATGTAGAGGCTAACTCTGGGGGTTTCTATACCACACCTGCATCATTGTTTCACTGACACAGTTCTAGCACGGTATGAAACTGGTTATGAACTTGCTTAGATATATTGGAATAATCATATATTATTTGCCTCTAGAGCATATATCCAACAGTCTCCCACTTGCACTAGAGTGCTAATAATCTAGCCGCATTTTTTCGATCATAATCATCTTATCACATAAGTGTTCATTGATCATGCATGCTCATGGAAGAGGTTTCGTCAACGAACTGCACCAATTCAGATTCGTATGTTTCCTTTGCAACTGGTACAGGTCAAAAGCTCTTTTGACGTACCACTCATTATCATATAATGGTTGGATATAAGTTTCGCGGGAGAGTGAGACTATTATTTCACAGTATCCTCCAATGATCTCTTGGTTCAGTCTTTAGAAGACTCATCCATAGTCATATATACTGGGAAATACACTCAACCAGAAGTCCAATACTTCTAACGCTAAACTTTTATCCATACGTCTACTTTCTTAAGTAGTATTATTTTTGTAGTGCCGTGAATTTTTCTCACATTTCTTTCATGTCTTTGGCGATGTCTCTAATTCCATATAGACCCATAATATGGCTTGCAATTGTAATCTTGCATTACATTCAAGTCTATTATCCTTTCTATATTTTAGAGAATAGTCCTCAGTATTCCTCATATACTGAATGCATGGACTTTATTCAGATTCTGTGTTTTACTCCTAAAGCACATCGGAATCTGTTCTTCTTCCAAGAACTTTTGAGTCATTCTGTTGTTGGATTCACAATGCATGTTATATGGTAGAATCATATGTCAAGAACATATAAGATCACATGTCCAGTACATGGTGCATCTCTATTCTTCCATCAAGACATTGCTTGTGATATTTGGATTTCATCCATTATATAATTTCTAGCCACAAGATCCTGTTTCTTGTCTTAGAAGATTATTCCAAACTTCACTTCGTTTCATTATCTGTATCTTTAATCTACTCATATAGATTTCAACGTGTAATGTGTTGGTATTTCACATAAAAGAAGATTCTTGCAATCTTGTATTTTATTTTCCTTATGCTCTATATATATCATAATGCACATATGTATATAAGACGATTCTCTATATACACAATCAATGCATATCCATATATATACATATGAGATCATTCTTCACACATATCAATGCATATATGTTTGAGACAATGATCATGCTCCCACTCAAATATATCCATCATATACTCATATATTTGTGGTTCAGCTTTCATCAAGTCATTTTATTGTTCACTATGTCTCACATAATGACAAAGCTTCCAAAGCTCCCACTCAGAAAATGCCCTCTGCATTCCAAGTTTCTGGGAAGTCTTCAAAGCTCCCACTCAGTTTCATGAAACTGCAAGCCCACTCAATATTTTGGTCATCAAAAAATCACTTGATCAAATCAAGGTTGAGGGTTCCTGTCTTGAGGTACTATAGTCCATCCTTTTAACGAAATAACCTTCGTCATGCCCATTGCAATTCTCTTTCAAATCCCAAATTTGACTGAGATGCAATTTCAGGCTATGGTCCATCGTAGTGTAAATGAAATATTTTATTGATTAAAGCATTCCTACGTTTCCGTAGTCAATCACCATTGAACTTTGGTCATAACCAAATAATGCCTTATGCCCATTACATTATTCTCAATAACTCTCCAGTTTGTCGAGAATATGAAATAACCGATTTATTTCACGGGACGTGAGCCATCCTATATGTAACTCAATATTATTTCATTTCTCCTCGTGTTCTAGTCTACCATCATTCCTTTCTGTCTCAAGCAATGTTATTCTTTATTGTTTTATTAAGAAGACTCATGATTATTGTTCTGTACAGAACGTATTCATGACAACCTTCTAAATTCAACAATGGCTTCAATTCATATACCAAGATTAATCATCTATGGCATATCCTTCCTTATACAGTGTCATTACAGCGGAACATGCTTCCGTTGCAATACTCTGATATTCTGAAGGCAAGGTCCAATACCCCGGTCAAAGTTTCCATTATCTCCCATTGGATCCGTGTCGAGAGACTTCTTCTCGCATTACCAATCAAGCAACACACATTTTTCTTGTCAGATCCCTCTGTTAGGTATGTGCTAGGGTTAGCTAGTGCCTTTGCATCATGTCAAAATTTCAAAAAGAAATCTTGGAAATCAAATTCAAAATCAAAATGGGAGAAGGAACACCCCCTAGATGAATTAATTCAAAAGGCCAGATAAAAATATTTTCCAAAAATTCATGTTAGAGTTTTGAAAAGTCTTATAAATGAGTGTGATCACATATCAAGTGATGTGGGACCCATCCCATGCTCATAGATTTTTCAAATATTCAAACAGTACCTTGGAATTAATGAAATACCCCTTTTTGATTTAAAATTCAAATCATTTGAATTTTAAAAATGTTGAAAGTTTATGAGTGGCTAGTTGATATTTTTATGAGGCCACATAAAAGTTTTCAGCATTTAATAAAATGTTTAGCTATTTATTTTAGCTAAACAGAACAAATTACAGAAAAACAGAAAGGAAAGATTAAACAGAAAAGGGAAAAACCTTACCTGGCGCCCAGGAGAAGTCGGCCCACCCCAGCCCAGCCGGCCCAAAGGGGCACGGGGGTCTTCTTCCCCCTCCCGCGCCTCCAAGCTGCTCGGTGGAATGCCACCGAGCTAGCTGGTGGCGACACGTCGTCGTCGACGAGCTTCCACCCCTCCCCGTGGCCCTTCTCGCACCTGGACGCGCCCTGGAGAACGACACGTCCATTCCCCCCCTCCAGAGCTTCCTCCTCCTCCTCCCGTGTTCGTTTCCATCGCCACCCGAGAGCGCCGCCGCTCGCCGTCGCAAGAACTCGTGGCCATCGACGTCAAGGAGTCAAGCCAAGGTGTCCAATCGCTTCGCCGTCGTCGTCCTCGTCGAACTGAAGCAGGAATCGAACTCGGAGCCGTCGAAGTCGCCGGATTCTTCCTCGAGCTTCCGCCGGCCGCCGTGGAAGACTTCGTCAATTCCGTCGCCGTTGAGCCACCCCAGCCCTCGCCACCACCTCTGCTGGACTCAGGGTGAGCTTGCGAGTGAAACCCCTCTCTTCTTCCCCTGGTTTGCTCGCTCTAGCCGGATCCGCCATGGATGCCGAAGCTTGTCGCCGCCATGGATGAGCTCGAGGTCGCCCCTGTGCCCCTTCGTCTCAGCCAGAGCGTGCGTTTGGCTCCTGAGCATGTTAGCTTTCGAACGCGAGTGAGTTCAGCCCGAACCGTGCACGGTAGCGTCGTCTACGACCTCGCCGTGGTTCTGCTTCCGCCGGAGTCGTCGCCGTCGTCGATTCCGAGCACCCCGCGAACCCCTGTTGCCTCCAGAAGACGCGGACGACCTCCAGGAGCAAGATGGTGTCCTCCCCGTGGCTTCCCGTGGACCCTAGCTCATTCCGGCGAGTCGTCGCCGTGGCTCCAGTCGCCGGCGTCAAGCCGCCGGTGGGTTAGCCACTAATCACCCAGTTAGTGACCCCCTGGGTCACTGACCAGTGGGCCCAGTGGCTTAATTAAGCCACTGGATTAATTTAACCCACGGGTTAAGTTAACCCAGCCACTGACAGGGTGGCCCCACATGTCAGCCCCCCTGACGCCAGCCTGACGTCAGCCTGACGCAGTAAATCATTTAATTGAATTTCCAGAAAAGCAAAATGGTTTAAATAATTCCAGAAAATCCAGAAAATACCCCAAACTTTGGAAATTCATAGAAAATTCATATTAACTCCAAATTGGACAAATAATATATGAAAAATGATCAGGAGAAAATTATCTTTCCAAATATGCAACTTTCAACTCTGTTTGAGTTGAATTTAAAATAGGACCAGTAGCATATGTCATTTGGTTTATTTGAATCTATTTCAAATTCAAATCAATTGAGTTTGCAACTTGGACCATGGATTTAAGATATACTTCAACCACACTTCAGAGGCATATCATACACATTTGAAGTTGATTCAAAATGATCAAACTATATCACATATAACTTGGTTAATGTTGAATTCAAATGTGGAGTTTGAATTTGCATTTTAAATGCAATATATTCCACTTAAATGGAATTGCCTCACACATCAAAACTTATACTTCAAGCTTTAACATTCAATCATGTGCTTGAGCATTGCATTCATATTGATTGCTACTTCGTGCTTTGTTTGTCGAGTAGAGGTGGAACCGGAGCAAGAGGTCACCCCCTTCGCTGAAGATCCAGAGCCCGAACCTCGCCAGCAAGGCAAGCAAAACCCCATTGATCATGTCGATAAAATCCCACTTCCCTCTCATGTCTCGCTTATGCATTGTTTAGGATGATCACCATGCTTCGTATCTACCGCATAGATGAACCCATTCCTTTGCATGACCTATCATTTTGTCACAGTAGTAAGCAAACCACAATCCTAGCAACTGTAGGAGTTGTTTGATATCATGTGGCCCCTGCAAATGTTATCGCTTATTGCATGCTTAGTATGATACCATGTTGTTACTGTGATGTGAGTCGGGTTGGTAATGATCATGTGGATGATGGTAGAAAAGTGTTGGTGAATCGACCCTAATACAAGGTGAACGATGAGAGGCTGTGTAGGAGTACACGGTGGGTTGTCTCGTTGAACACCGCCCTAAGTCCGAGTTCTTGTGTGGTGATCCAAGATGAAGAGTACAACCACACATTGGGCTCACTGACCCCTCTCAACTTATTAACTCATTCCTTTCGATGTCCAGATGTCGCAGTAGTTCGGAGTTCTGGTAGGCTTGTGGCCTGGATGCTAAGTGAGAGAATGGCTCAACCGAGACCGGCTTATGCACCACGCACACATCGCTTGGGTCCACTTCGGTAAACCGGCCGGGTTCACGATTGTGGTAGCCAACCCAAGTAGGCGGCTTTCTTGGACTAGATAGGCTATGAGGTAACAGTTGTGGTGAGCATCCTCGCTGGCACCCCTTGAATGGTGTCGAGATCAAAGGCGGTAAATGATGATCATGTGTGTGTAGCGGTACACCCTTGCAAGGTTATCAAAACTATTCGAATAGCCGCGTCCGCGGTTATGGACTACTTGGAAAGCTTAGCTTGATTATTAGATAACTTGAACCGGATACTTCTAAAATACACCAAGATAAGTGTGAGTGCTATGGCGTGCTTTCTCGTGGGTAAGTCGAGGAAGGCACCATAGTAGTGTAATTGGTTGGAGAAAGTAGTGGACTCGTGTACGCTTCTTACCTCAAGTCTGGTACTCGTAGTTTAGGATTAGCCAAGTCAAAGCTGGCATTTCTGCAAGTGAACCCCACCTCCTTTTACCTTGACACATGTGCATGAGTAGTATAGCTCCTATGTAAGTCTTGCTGAGTACGCCTTTGTACTCATGTTTGCTTAATCTATGTTTTAGATGACGCCACTGACCCCGAACGTGGTTTCTTCATCGAGCTGGACGACTGAAGTTAAGCTAGTCTAGTCCCAGTCAGCAGACTGGTTCCCTCGTGGAGGGCTTTATGTTTGAATAAGGCTTCTTAAGCCAATTTGTTAAACTTGTCTGTACTCAGACATAATTTGCTTCCGCTTTATGTTGTAATGTTGGATCACATGTATGTGATCTCTGTGTGTACTCTATAAGAGTTATAAATAAAATGTACACTTTGTAGAGAATTGCAATGGTACCTACTGTTCATACAAGGCATGTGTGCTGCGTGTATGGTTATAACATGCATGTCTTTGTATGGGTTTTCGAGACCTTAGTTGTGTTCTGGCTGGCGGTCTTTCATACACCAAGTGGCCCTTAGATGTGCGCAGCTTGGGGCATCGCGATGCGATTGCTCGAGACTCCGTCTCGTGCACACTTTGTGGTATGACCGAGCCCGCCCTAGACCCCGACTAAGTGATCGGGCTGGAGTAAGTCTATGTAAGAGTTTTGAGATAGTCGCTAGTATGGTTGAGGCGACTTGTCTTTGAATATGGGAGTTCACCACCCATATCATTTGACTTGTGTGCGGACGATGAGGACCCATCTCAGTTGATCATCCGGCCTGGATGGGATGCCCCTCACGTACGATGCTTTCCGAGAATGTTCAGTGCTTGGCCTTGTCTGCTTAGACAAGTGGGTGCGGTTCTCGGCTCTCCATATGACTATGTCTTAACTGTACTTGCATACGCTAACCCCGGGTCCCGACAGACTTGGTATCAGAGCAGGACTGACTGTAGGACTAGTAGCCTTGGCCGAAGTCGAGTCTAGCTTGCTATAGTTATATAGTTACTCTGGGTATATATGGGAACAACGTAAGGCTTCATTTTTCTCCTTACCCCCTTCGTTCTGAGTTCTGAGTCACCCTCATCTTGTTCTACGGGAAGATAGGACTAGGCTCTCCTCTGTTTGTTTAGCACACCTCGTTGATTGCTTCCTTATAGCCGTAGGAAAGTTGTGTCAGGTTTTTCTAGCATTGTTATAATGCTGATTTCTTACATCGTATTATGTAAGTGCTGTTTTCATGATTGAAAGAAATTGTCATTTCTTACAATTACAGCCGTTATGCTGTCCGAGTCATTCCAGGTTTATCTCATAATCTGATGCATTTGCAAACTCCTTTCTGTTTCAGATGGCAGATCTTCCCCCTCGGCAGATTGTTCGTTTGACCAGGTGCCTCGGTGTGCGTGGCCATCCCGCCACGTTGATCGAGATGATGTCCTATGTGGAATATCGATGGTACCCTGAGTACACCATCGAGGAGAAGTTCCACGACTTCAACCAGACGCAGTTCCACTGCATTGTCTGGACCTATCCGCACCACGTTGGAGTCACCCAGCCTATCCATTTTGGACATGGCATCGGCGTTACCGAGAACATGGCTGTGCAGGATGCTGCATATTCATGTATTACACTGCTGAGAGAGGAGCACACCATGCTGAGAGAGACTTCTTTCTGCTATATCCCTGCTGCACTTCCAGGATAAGAGGGATATTACACCGGACTCTACTCAGATCACTCTGCAGAGGATCCAGCACTCCAGGTGACTGCTAGGTTTGCTAGTGACAGAGATCGTGATGCACGCGCTCTCCGTTTTGAGCTCCACGCTACTCGTGTTTGTCTGTATCGAGCACTGACGCTCTTGGCACCCTTTGTGAACGTGGGATCAGTGGAGTACGATGCGATCTATCCCGTGAGGACCCAGATGCCTTCTCGAGTTGCTTGGCCCGAGATTGGAGGAATTTTTCCACCCCGTGGTCCTTTGCTTCCACCCTACACTGGACCTAGGCCCCATCCTTGCCCAAATGGATATCAGGGTCCACAAGCCTCCGTGTTTTCCGATGGTCACCTCCAGCTACCGGGATACGCGGGTAACTTTTATGAGGACTACTATGGAGATGGAGATGAGTGAGACCGCCTGTGGTCTTACTTAGTGAGGATGTAGTAGTATCTTAGGTATTGTATGCAAGGTGTCTAAGTTCCAGAGGCTTAGATAAATAATGTATAGGAAGTCAGAGTGCCTCTGAAGGATGTATCATCTTCATCTCGTTTGTATTAGCTTAGTGCTTGTACTAAAACGATGTATGGTTTGTATGACAACTTGTGAATATATGGCTTGTATGCTTTATCACCATGTTGTCAAGATGATTACTTTCTTTGCTCTGTAATCCTTCCAGTACTTCAATACCTTGATTAGACTCTTCAATCAACTCTGTTTGACTTTGGTTTTTCACCTTCAGGATGACTCAAGGAACCCGTGGCCAGGTTGGTCGTAACCAAGGTCGTGGGAACAACCAGGAGGAAGATAACCTTCCACCCCCACCCACGATGGCCCAAGTTCTGATGGAGGTCGAGAGGAACCGCCGTGACTCTCACCACCTGCTGGAAGTCATCGCACGCAACACCACTCAGCAGCGCAATGAGCTGGTGTCTCTGAACGACTTCATCCGGCTTCATCCCCCGGTTTTCAGTTACTCCACCGAGCCCCTTGACGCCGATGACTGGCTCCGCAACATCGAGAGGAAGCTCCAAGCAGGCCATGTTGCAGATGGCGACAAGGTCAATTATGCCACCTATCACCTTGAAGGTGCAGCAAGCTCTTGGTGGGAGAATTTTCTGAAATATGCGCCCAGTTGGACCACCTGCATCTTGGGAGGAGTTCTGCACGTCCTTCCGCGAGCACCACATCCCCAAGGGTCTCATGGACCGCAAGCGTGAGGAGTTCTGTAACCTCACTCAAGGCATAAGAACCGTGGACGAATTTAGTCGTGAGTTCAACCGACTTGCTCGTTATGCAACCGAAGAAGTCTCCACCGACTCCAAGAAACAAGAGAGGTTCCGTCGTGGCCTCAACAGTGGACTCCGTCGTGAGCTCAACCTTCATGACTTTGCCACCTTCCAGGTCCTTGTCAACAAGGCCATCAAGGCAGAGGACATGCACACCCCCAACGATTTCCGCAAACACCCTAGAGATGACGGATCATCCAGTTCTGGCTCCCAGAAGCGCAAGATCTGGATCCCCAATAGCATGTTCCGCCAGAACAACCCACCGAGGCCATCCTATGTGGCGCCTCGTCTACCCACCCAGTTCCACCCAGCTCCACCAAACCACCCAGCTCCACGCACTGTTTTCGGAGCTTGCTACAAGTGTGGTCAGGCAGGACACTACTCTCGCGAGTGCCCCCAGAACCAGGTCCAGAACTAAAATGCTCCACCACGTGCCGGAGGCAGCAACAACAACAACAATGGTCGTGGCAAGCCACCCCAGAAGGTCTACACCGCCAAACCCGCTCCTCCCGCCACTCGTGGACGTCTGAACCAGGTTGCCGCTGAAGAGACTGATGACACCACTGACGTCATTCTTGGTACGCTCCCAGTCAATTTTGTTCCTACTTCCATTCTTTTCGACCCAGGAGCATCTCATTCATTCATGTCGGAAAGTTATGCACTTCGTCATGAGTTACCCTTTGTTGAATTGTCCACCCCGATGGTTATTCAAACTCCAGGGTCAAGATGGCAAACTAATAGAGTGAGCCATGGTAATCAAATTGCAATTGAGGGTTTAGTATTCCTTGCTTCACTCATAGCCCTCAAGTCTTCAGACATTGATGTCATCCTTGGCATGGATTGGCTATCAAGACAAAATGCCTATCTGGATTGCAAAGGCAAATCCGTGAAACTCACCCACCCTTCGGGCAAAACCATCAACTATACCTCACCCAGAACAAGAACCCAAGTGCATTCTTTGAATGTACTCCCCCTTCCCGAACTTGAAGATATTCCGGTGGTTCGTGACTTCCCGGATGTCTTTCCTGAAGAGCTGCCGGGCATGCCACCCGACAGATGTGTAGAATTTATAGTGGATCTTGTTCCAGGAACCGCACCAATTTCCAAACGCCCTTATAAAATGGCCCCACATGAGTTAGCTGAGCTAAAAACCCAACTTGATGCTTCGTTGGCAAAAGGCTTCATCCGCCCTAGCTCATCGCCATGGGGTTGCCCCGTTCTGTTCGTAAAGAAGAAAGATGGAACAGAAAGGATGTGCGTAGATTATCGCCCGCTAAATTTAGCGACGATAAAGAACAAATACCCACTGCCCAGGATCAATGATCTTTATGATCAACTTGCAGGATCCGCTGTCTTTTCTAAGATGGATTTGAGATTAGGTTATCATCAGATCAGAATCCGAAACGAGGACATTCCCAAAACGGCTTTTACTACTCGTTATGGTCTTTACGAGTACACCGTCATGTCCTTTGGTTTAACCAATGCCCCCGCCACCTTCTCACGCTTGATGAATTCGATCTTCATGGAGTACCTAGATAAATTTGTTGTGGTTTATCTCGATGACATTCTCATCTACTCGAAGAACGAAGGAGATCATGCCGAACACTTAAGGCTGGTATTGATGAAACTTAGAGAGCATCGCCTGTACGCTAAATTCTCCAAGTGTGAATTTTGGCTACCAGAAGTGACCTATTTAGGCCACGTGATTTCTGCAAAAGGCATTGCTGTGAATCCCGAGAGAGTTCAGGCCGTCCTTGACTGGACTCCACCTGAATCGGTTAAGCAAGTTAGAAGTTTTCTTGGCCTAGCCAGCTATTGCCGTCGCTTCGTCGAGAACTTTTCTAAAGTTGCAAAGCCTCTAACTGAACTCCTCAAGAAAGATAAGAAATTCTTATGGACTCCCAAGTGCGAGGAAAGCTTTCAAGAGCTAAAAAGAAGATTGACTTCTGCACCCGTACTTGCACCTCCAGACACCAAAAGGGATTTCGAGATCTATTGTGATGCCTCACGGCAAGGGTTAGGATGCATACTTCTGCAAGATCGACATGTGGTAGCTTATGCTTCACACCAGTTGCGGCCACATGAAGAGAACTATCCTACTCATGACCTTGAACTCGCTGCCGTAGTTCATGCCCTAACAACTTGGCGACATTACCTCCTTGGTAATCGTTGTGAGATTTATTCCGACCACCAAAGCCTCAAGTATATTTTCACCCAGCCAGATCTTAACCTCAGGAAAAGACGCTGGATTGAGTTGATAAAAGATTATGACGTAGAAATTTCTTACACCCCAGGCAAAGCCAATGTCATGGCTGATGCACTAAGTCGTAAGTCGTACTGTAACAACCTCATGTTGCAGCAGTATCAACCACTTCTTCATGAGGACATTCGCAAGCTCAACCTTGAAATTGTTCCTCATGGCTATCTTTCAACCTTGGTGGCGAAACCAACTCTTGAGGATCAAATTATAGTTGCCCAAAGGCGTGCACGAGGTGTTCGCCGGATCAAGGAGAACATTGCTGGCGGAGTTGCTAAATGTTTCTCCACAGATAGCAAAGGAACGGTATTCTTCGAAAATCGTTTAGTAGTACCTAAGAATAGGGAACTAAGGCAACTCATCCTCAAGGAAGCCCATGACACACCCCTCTCAATTCATCCCGGTAGCACGAAAATGTACCGAGATCTACGCGAGAGATTTTGGTGGACTAGGATGAAGAGAGACATTGCTCAATTTGTTGCCGAATGTGATGTTTGTCGTCGCATTAAGGCAGAACATCAAAGACCTGCTGGTACACTTCAACCTTTGTCTATTCCCGAGTGGAAATGGGACAAAGTCGGTATGGACTTCATCACCGGCTTTCCAAGAACCCAGAAAGGAAACAATGCCATCTTCGTTGTCATAGACAGGCTTTCCAAAGTTGCTCACTTCCTTCCGGTTCGCGAGTCTATAACTGCTAGCCAGTTAGCGGACTTGTACATCTCCAGAATTGTGTCTCTTCACGGTGTTCCTTTGGAAATCAATTCTGATCGCGGTAGCCTTTTCACCTCTAGATTTTGGGGAAGCTTCCAACGTGCTATGGGAACTCATCTCTCCTTTAGTACGGCTTTCCATCCTCAGTCTAGCGGTCAAGTCGAAAGGGTTAACCAAATTCTTGAAGACATGCTCAGAGCTTGTGTTATCTCATTCGGAAAGAATTGGGAGAATTCTCTTCCATATGCCGAATTTGCTTATAACAATAGTTTTCAATCTAGTCTGAACATGGCTCCTTTTGAACTCCTGTATGGACGACGATGTCGAACACCACTAAACTGGTCTGAAACCGGTGAAAGACAATTCTTTGGACCAGACATGATCAAGGAAGCAGAAGAGAAAGTTCGCATTGTTCGTGATCAATTGAAAGCAGCCCAGTCTCGTCAGAAAAGCTACTATGATCGTCATCATAGACAGGAAAGCTACAATCTGGATGAGAAGGCTTACCTTCGGGTTACTCCTCTGAAGGGAACCCAACGTTTCGGTATCAAAGGCAAGTTGGCCCCACGTTACATCGGACCTTTCCGCATTATTGCTAAACGTGGAGAAGTTGCCTACCAACTTGAACTACCTCCGCACCTTTTGCGAGTACACGATGTATTCCATGTGTCCCAACTCAGGCGTTGCTTCAAGGACCCCATCCGCGAAGTCGACCATGAAACGCTTGATCTCCAAGATGACCTTTCTTACCGAGAATACCCTGTTCGTATTCTTGATTCCGCAGAACGTGTCACTCGTCGTCAGAAGATTAGGTTTCTGAAAGTGCAATGGTCACACCACTCTGAAAGAGAAGCCACGTGGGAAAGAGAAGACCGTCTCATTGCCGAGTACCCCTCCTTCCTCCCGCAGACTTCTGAATCTCGGGACGAGATTCTTTTGAGTGGGGGCGAGTTGTCAGATCCCTCTGTTAGGTATGTGCTAGGGTTAGCTAGTGCCTTTGCATCATGTCAAAATTTCAAAAAGAAATCTTGGAAATCAAATTCAAAATCAAAATGGGAGAAGGAACACCCCCCAGATGAATTAATTCAAAAGGCCAGATAAAAATATTTTCCAAAAATTCATGTTAGAGTTTTGAAAAGTCTTATAAATGAGTGTGATCACATATCAAGTGATGTGGGACCCATCCCATGCTCATAGATTTTTCAAATATTCAAACAGTACCTTGGAATTAATGAAATACCCCTTTTTGATTTAAAATTCAAATCATTTGAATTTTAAAAATGTTGAAAGTTTATGAGTGGCTAGTTGATATTTTTATGAGGCCACATAAAAGTTTTCAGCATTTAATAAAATGTTTAGCTATTTTTTTTAGCTAAACAGAACAAATTACAGAAAAACAGAAAGGAAAGATTAAACAGAAAAGGGAAAAACCTTACCTGGCGCCCAGGCGAAGTCGGCCCACCCCAGCCCAGCCGGCCCAAAGGGGCACGGGGGTCTTCTTCTCCCTCCCGCGCCTCCAAGCTGCTCGGTGGAATGTCACCGAGCTAGCTGGTGGCGACACGTCGTCATCGACGAGCTTCCACCCCTCCCCGTGGCCCTTCTCGCACCTGGACGCGCCCTGGAGAACGACGCGTCCATTCCCCCCCTCCAGAGCTTCCTCCTCCTCCTCCCGTGTTCGTTTCCATCGCCACCCGAGAGCGCCGCCGCTCGCCGTCGCAAGAACTCGTGGCCATCGACGTCAAGGAGTCAAGCCAAGGTGTCCAATCGCTTCGCCGTCGTCGTCCTCGTCGAACTGAAGCAGGAATCGAACTCGGAGCCGTCGAAGTCGCCGGATTCTTCCTCGAGCTTCCGCCGGCCGCCGTGGAAGACTTCGTCAATTCCGTCGCCGTTGAGCCACCCCAGCCCTCGCCACCACCTCTGCTGGACTCAGGGTGAGCTTGCGAGTGAAACCCCTCTCTTCTTCCCCTGGTTTGCTCGCTCTAGCCGGATCCGCCATGGATGCCGAAGCTTGTCGCCGCCATGGATGAGCTCGAGGTCGCCCTGTGCCCCTTCGTCTCAGCCAGAGCGTGCGTTTGGCTCCTGAGCATGTTAGCTTTCGAACGCGAGTGAGTTCAGCCTGAACCGTGCACGGTAGCATCATACACATTTGGGCCGTGGTTCTGCTTCCGCCGGAGTCGTCGCCGTCGTCGATTCCGAGCACCCCGCGAACCCCTGTTGCCTCCAGAAGACGCGGACGACCTCCAGGAGCAAGATGGTGTCCTCCCCGTGGCTTCCCGTGGCCCCTAGCTCATTCCGGCGAGTCGCCGCCATGGCTCCAGTCGCCGGCGTCAAGCCGCCGGTGGGTTAGCCACTAATCACCCAGTTAGTGACCCCCTGGGTCACTGACCAGTGGGCCCAGTGGCTTAATTAAGCCACTAGATTAATTTAACCCACGGGTTAAGTTAACCCAGCCACTGACAGGGTGGCCCCACATGTCAGCCCCCCCTGACGCCAGCCTGACGTCAGCCTGACGCAGTAAATCATTTAATTGAATTTCCAGAAAAGCAAAATGGTTTAAATAATTCCAGAAAATCCAGAAAATACCCCAAACTTTGGAAATTCATAGAAAATTCATATTAACTCCAAATTGGACAAATAATATATGAAAAATGATCAGGAGAAAATTATCTTTCCAAATATGCAACTTTCAACTCTGTTTGAGTTGAATTTAAAATGGGACCAGTAGCATATGTCATTTGGTTTATTTGAATCTATTTCAAATTCAAATCAATTGAGTTTGCAACTTGGACCATGGATTTAAGCTATACTTCAACCACACTTCAGAGGCATATCATACACATTTGAAGTTGATTCAAAATGATCAAACTATATCACATATAACTTGGTTAATGTTGAATTCAAATGTGGAGTTTGAATTTGCATTTTAAATGCAATATATTCCACTTAAATGGAATTGCCTCACACATCAAAACTTATACTTCAAGCTTTAACATTCAATCATGTGCTTGAGCATTGCATTCATATTGATTGCTACTTCGTGCTTTGTTTGTCGAGTAGAGGTGGAACCGGAGCAAGAGGTCACCCCCTTCGCTGAAGATCCAGAGCCCGAACCTCGCCAGCAAGGCAAGAAAAACCCCATTGATCATGTCGATAAAATCCCACTTCCCTCTCATGTCTCGCTTATGCATTGTTTAGGATGATCACCATGCTTCGTATCTACCGCATAGATGAACCCATTCCTTTGCATGACCTATCATTTTGTCACAGTAGTAAGCAAACCACAATCCTAGCAACTGTAGGAGTTGTTTGATATCATGTGGCCCCTGCAAATGTTATCGCTTATTGCATGCTTAGTATGATACCATGTTGTTACTGTGATGTGAGTCGGGTTGGTAATGATCATGTGGATGATGGTAGAAAAGTGTTGGTGAATCGACCCTAATACAAGGTGAACGATGAGAGGCTGTGTAGGAGTACACGGTGGGTTGTCTCGTTGAACACCGCCCTAAGTCCGAGTTCTTGTGTGGTGATCCAAGATGAAGAGTACAACCACACATTGGGCTCACTGACCCCTCTCAACTTATTAACTCATTCCTTTCGATGTCCAGATGTCGCAGTAGTTCGGAGTTCTGGTAGGCTTGTGGCCTGGATGCTAAGTGAGAGAATGGCTCAACCGAGACCGGCTTATGCACCACGCACACATCGCTTGGGTCCACTTCGGTAAACCGGCCGGGTTCACGATTGTGGTAGCCAACCCAAGTAGGCGGCTTTCTTGGACTAGATAGGCTATGAGGTAACAGTTGTGGTGAGCATCCTCGCTGGCACCCCTTGAATGGTGTCGAGATCAAAGGCGGTAAATGATGATCATGTGTGTGTAGCGGTACACCCTTGCAAGGTTATCAAAACTATTCGAATAGCCGCGTCCGCGGTTATGGACTACTTGGAAAGCTTAGCTTGATTATTAGATAACTTGAACCGGATACTTCTAAAATACACCAAGATAAGTGTGAGTGCTATGGCGTGCTTTCTCGTGGGGAAGTCGAGGAAGGCACCATAGTAGTGTAATTGGTTGGAGAAAGTAGTGGACTCGTGTACGCTTCTTACCTCAAGTCTGGTACTCGTAGTTCAGGATTAGCCAAGTCAAAGCTGGCATTTCTGCAAGTGAACCCCACCTCCTTTTACCTTGACACATGTGCATGAGTAGTATAGCTCCTATGTAAGTCTTGCTGAGTACGCCTTTGTACTCACGTTTTCTTAATCTATGTTTTAGATGACGCCACTGACCCCGAAGGTGGTTTCTTCATCGAGCTGGACGACTGAAGTTAAGCTAGTCTAGTCCCAGTCAGCAGACTGGTTCCCTCGTGGAGGGCTTTATGTTTGAATAAGGCTTCTTAAGCCAATTTGTTAAACTTGTCTGTACTCAGACATAATTTGCTTCCGCTTTATGTTGTAATGTTGGATCACATGTATGTGATCTCTGTGTGTACTCTATAAGAGTTCTAAATAAAATGTACACTTTGTAGAGAATTGCAATGGTACCTACTATTCATACAAGGCATGTGTGCTGCGTGTATGGTTATAACATGCATGTCTTTGTATGGGTTTTCGAGACCTTAGTTGTGTTCTGGCTGGCGGTCTTTCATACACCAAGTGGCCCTTAGATGTGCGCAGCTTGGGGCATCGCGATGCGATTGCTCGAGACTCCGTCTCGTGCACACTTTGTGGTATGACCGAGCCTGCCCTAGACCCCGACTAAGTGATCGGGCTGGAGTAAGTCTATGTAAGAGTTTTGAGATAGTCGGTAGTATGGTTGAGGCGACTTGTCTTTGAATATGGGAGTTCACCACCCATATCATTTGACTTGTGTGCGGACGATGAGGACCCATCTCAGTTGATCATCCGGCCTGGATGGGATGCCCCTCACGTACGATGCTTTTCCGAGAATGTTCAGTGCTTGGCCTTGTCTGCTTAGACAAGTGGGTGCGGTTCTCGGCTCTCCATATGACTATGTCTTAACTGTACTTGCATACGCTAACCCCGGGTCCCGACATTTCTATTCGGGGAGAATATGTAATTTCAATTGCTTGTAGTTTTATTACAAAGAAATTCTTTCTTTTAAGAAACCTTATAACACCATCAGTTATGGAGCTATCATGTCTCGTTAGATTCAGGATGGTTTCCTATTCATGAAGTGGGTGTTTTAACTTAATGAATTAAACAACCTTATTCGACAATAACTATAGTGCTAGGAGAAAGAACGTTTAGACCATACTACGGTTTAGTATGACTACGACTGGTTTAAATAGTCTAGCACTTTCAACTTCCATCATAGTTTGTGGTACAACTTCCACAAGTCTCCCATTATGTCAATATCAATACTTATCACTTCGGATCGTAGCGTAGTGATATGTATCTTTGTATTCTCACTTCTCACTGTGATTCCTGAATCTTAGTTTTATTATCTCAATTGAATACAACTTTCAATTAATCATATGAAGTCTTTAATGATAACTCACGTGCCAATTTAGTACATCATTTATGTATAATGATTGGCACAAGTTCTACTTGCTAGAACCTTGTCATGGTTATATTTATTGCAGAGGTTCATAGATCGTGTATCTAATCCATCTCATGCAATCAAGTTATGACTTTCATTCGATAATGAACTCACAATTTAATAGATCATACATTTAATGAATTCATCAGTTATGAAGTCACCTCATGCAATCAAATCTTAGACTTGTTATAATCAAGACAACTTTATCATTAAACATTGAATATTTCTTGACAATAATAGCAGTATTATAAATGCTTTCTATCATATCATAAATCAAGACGTAATCAAAGTATAAGCACACTTTTATTCATAAAGATGGAACAACTGACTTGTCTCATTACATGAATAACTTTGTCTCGCGAGATGCAAGACACACAACTAAGTGTTCATACTATACTGATTACATAAAATTTATCTAATACTCTAAGTATCTCCTATGATAGATGTCTCGGCGGAATCCATTGTGGCCATCAACTGACTTGATATCCATCAATCCTCGATTTCACCTCTTCCCGTCCATGCAACGACAGGTCCTGTTTTCATAAAACAGAATAAGTATCGGATACTCATTTACTGCAAATGTTGTATAAGGGAGTAAAAATTTGTAAAGTATATCAAGTATATACCTTCTCCATCCACGACTTCGGCATCCTCGATAGGAGCAATGTCTGCGGCCAAGAGATCAGTCATGAAGTTCTGGAGACTCATATTAGCTCCTCTTTTGACATAGCTATGAACATAATCACCATAACTCGGAGGGAGTGAGTGCAATAACGTGTTTATTGCAAACTCTTCTGTGGTGCTTTCGTTCATTGTCCAATATTCATAGTCCTCCACCAGGGTTAGGTACATCTCATGCATCCTGTCCAAGTGATCACCAAGGCTTGTGCGTTCTTCCATCTTTGTAGATAGAAACTGGCTTTCTAACTCAAAACTGGCAACTCTGAACTCACGTACGAACATTGTCTTTAGCGTGTCCATCATGTCATATGAGCCAGTGTCCTGAAACTGTATGCCCAAAACCTCTGACATGCTGAAGATCATGACATTCCTGACTACGGAGCATTTCTGTCAGCGAGCATAATGATCAAGTATCCCTTGATCGCCAACATGATCGTCCGGATGTTCTTCCACATGCACTTCTATTGTAAACAAGATGTTTTCTCTCTTGAGCGACGTCCTAAGGCGTAAGTACCAGTCAGCAAAGTTTGACCCATTTTCTCTAAGTATTTCACCTTCCATGAAGAAAGATAGTTCACGTTGCTCTAGTGCATTCATTTTCTACAAACATAATTTCAAGGAACACAATTAAGACTAGTTCACAACAATGAGTTCATATAATCATATTATAAATGAGCTCGCACTAAAACAATTCATCCCTAGGAAGTTTTAGTGATTACATGATCCAGATTCACTGCCCGACCTCGAATATCACACGACCGACGGGTCAGTTTCAAAGGTAGACAACAACTTGTGCGATCACATTATCTTATATGTACTGTGACTCATGCTCAATCTTTCGATCTCGAGTATTCCGAGGCCATATCTGCATATGCTAGGCTCGCCAAATTAACCTCCATGTTATATGCTGCTCGGCAAGGCCATATCTGCATATGCCAGGCTTGCCGAACCCAACCTCATGCGAACTCCATTGAATATGTAGGACAACTCCGGTATGTACGGAGCATCAAGCCATATGGGAGAACCTTCCAGGCAGTGCACACTTCGGTAGAATACTTGTGTTTGTCTTTGTTAAGGGATCATCTTATCACATGCTACCATCGTGTATCCTATACTAGCAAGTTTTAAGATGTCTCCATTTTAGTCTGTTTTATGATGACGATTACTACTTACTAGTAACACATAGCAAAGCTATCGCTACATCACAAACAAACGAATGATAGCCCCCACTTAGCAATACAAGGTTTAGACGGTCTAGTTGTATATTGCAAGTTTTACGTGGCTGCTAGGGCTTTCATAGTTAAACAGGTTTTAACCTACAAGTCAACCACAACGTCAACCATACGATTGTCTCTATTACACCCCGCACGGGGCCCTCCGTTGCAAATGCCACATCCGCTAAAGTAGAGAGAAAAACACCGCCCCCAGCCACTTTATACGGTACAAGCCGTATGTCAAGCGTGGAACCAGTCTCGCCTAAGCGTACGCGTAAGGTCGGTCGGGGGCCGCTTCATCAAACAATGCCGCAGATGTGAACAAGTACACGTGGGAGGGTAACAATCATACAATCAACGCCCACATCCCCGATGTGTTCTATCCGTACAGTAATACTAAGCATAGACCTAGCTCAAGATACCACTGTTGGGGTTCGCAGCAGAAAACACATTTTTTTTCTAACTAGCGTTCCCATAACCCAAGATCTAGCTAGCCGTATTACCGTAACGGAAAGGAGTGCGGAATTAACATACCTCAGGGTGTAGTCCGTTGCGCGGGAAACGTTCCCGCAAACGTGGTTGATGTAGCCGATCAAGTTTCACAGCCCCCTGGCTGTGTTGAGCACCCGGATGGGTGTAGTGCCACACGTGTAGCACCTCGTAGTACTCACACACGTACGAGACTCGATGACGACCTTCGTTCTCCGATCCAGCGAAGGTGGCGGAAGCAGACCTCCGGACGGAGCTTCGGCAGCACGATGGCCTCCGATTCTAGCAGATAAGCCTCAATTCCACTATAGGCTCACACTAGGGAGCCCACCGTGAAAGAGACAAGGGAGGGGAGAAGACCGGAGAAAACCGATCTCAATTCGGAGTAAATACTAATTTAATCCGATTTATTGTGTATTTGGCTTAATTAAATATGCGCACCATGGCCCTCTTTATATAGGGGTAGGGGAGGGAGTCAACCCCCCTCCCTTAGCAATGTGGGACTATCCCACATGTTAGGGGGGGCGCCGGCCAAGGGGGGAGTGGGGGCGCCACCCTCATGGGCCCTAGGGCCCATGGCGCCTCCCCCCACTCCCTTTTTTTATTTTTCTTTTTCCCTTTTATTTCTTCCCCTAATGGGCCTTTTTCTCAACTAAGGCCCATTGCACATATTAATTAGAAATAAAATGATTTTAATTATTAATTCAATTAATTAATAACTAAAACATAATATTCCATCTCCCGGTGCTCCGGAACACCTTCTGGTTCACTCCGAACTTGTTCGGTTCAACACGGTACTTCTCCGATGTTGTTTCCTTTATTCTCTGGTTACTCCGATGGTTCCAAAAAGGTCTCCGATTTCATAGAGCCCTTAAGTGTGTTACCCTACGGTCCGAGAACACTCCAATCATGACCGAGATGAGGCTACGGTCAATGATCATCAGCGGGACCTGGATGCCCATAATGACCTCTGTGCATTCCGGATATCAAACACCGGTTGGACCTTACGCCGTATAGCATTCCCTTTGTCAACGATACCGGATTGTTCCGAGATTCGATCAATGACATCCTATGTCTGGTTCAACCTCGTTCTGAACTAATCCTCATTCACTCGTTCCCGTGATATTCATCCCCGTGACCTAGTCACATGCTGCAGCTTTATGGATGGAATCTCACCGAGTGGGCCCCGAGTATCTATCCATTATATGGATTGACAAATCCCGCTCTTGTAACAATACTCCTCAACATATCTCCACGGAATACCCAAGATACAACCGTTATGACCCGCATATTTCAGTCAGGTTGTGGGATGTAGGTCAAAGCATCCGGGAAGATAGCAATTATGCACGTACTCACGGTCAAAGGAATGGTCTACCACGTTCTGTAATTACAACACTGAACCTTCACAAGATTTGATCATGCTGTAATGCTTACTTTGGGTAATGTTCATCACGTCATTTAACCAGTGAGGTGATCTCATAGTCAAGAGACTTAATTGTCCATGATCGCGAAACCACGACCATCATGTTGACCAAGAACTAGTTATCGATGTAGAGGCTAACTAGGAACTCTGGGGGTTTCTATACCACACCTGCATCATTGTTTCACTGACACAGTTCTAGCACGATATGAAACTTGTTATGAACTTGCTTAGATATATTGGAATAATCATATATTATTTGCCTCTAGAGCATATATCCAACAGTAGCGACATAGTGCTATGTTTACAATGCTTTCCTAGTGGTTCATGCTTTCTTTGTGGCTAATCTCAAATATCTAGGGTACATAATGTGTTGTTGAAATGATTTACATGCATTGCATTGTTCATGGTTTTGCATACTGAAGTGGTATTTCCCTTTGGGGAATTCTTGGATTGACTTGGCACATGCTCACACATGTTTAAGACTAAAAAGTCTACTATGCCTTGACGATCTTTGAATTTTAGAATAGTTATATCACTTTCATGCCCAATTCAATGTTTCTTTGTCGCTCTGCATGATTATGACCGTTATTGCTCTCTAGTTGGTCGCTTCCCAGTCTTTTGCTAGCCTTCGCTTGCACTAAGCGGAATTCTGCTTGTGCATCCAAAATCCTTGAAACCACTTATTCCATATGAGTCTACCATACCTTCCTATATGGTATTTACCGGCCATCCTAACGAAGACTTTCTTGTACCATCTCGAAATTATTCAAATACACTCCTATGTTGTGACTCTGCTTTAGCTCATGAGGAAGTAGTAGGTAATTCATGATCTTCTTATGTTAGACATGTTTTATCCCGGGATTGCATGTCTAATCTGCAAACCCCTAATATGAGGAGGGACTGGCATGAGTGCGCCCAGCTCACAAAAGATAATCACAACCAACAAACCCTTCTTCACGCTTTGTTTATGAGAAATCTGAAAACTTTGGTAGTGATAAACAAAGGAGATTAGAGGGGATGTGATCGTCCCCATCTTGGGAGCCGTCCCTCGAAACATGTCTAGCATAAGAAGTGATTGGGTTGCCTACTAGCATTCGTTGACGAATCATGCACCTCCCAAAAACATTTTATCTATGTTTTCAAAACCAAGAGCTCTAGTACATGTTAGTATTTGCTTCCAGCCACGGGTTTTCAACCTTGTCATCAAAATCCACGGTTCGAGAGTCTCCACCTTCTTTCTTCAAAGCACCAACTATGAGAGCATAATTGTCATTCTGAGTGTAATGTGCATTGTCCCAAAGTACTACATTGTCTTCTGCATGACTGTGGTATTACTTATTCTGAAGTTCTTAGTTCTAGTCTCCTTTAAAACTCTGGAGCAGTTTCTGCATTTATTTTTTGCTTCACTCATGGAGGCTAGCGAGATACCACTCTAATATGTTCAAGCTATGTGCATTGTAATCTTGTCTTGATTTTCAGTATCATATTATTTACTTTTAGTTGTTTGTGATTGTTCGTATGAAAGAAGGATTGCTTCGTGCATTGTCCTTATAGCATTGTTTCAATACCTTCTAGAATCTTTTCATAGTACATGTTTATATACATCTAATGAAGGAAACGAGTTTTTCAAAGTTTTCTTTGTCGCGTTCAGTTCGTTGAACTGAATTGCTTGAGGACAAGCAATATGCTAAGCTTGGGGGAGTTGATACGTCTCAAATGTATCTACTTTTCCAAACACTTTTTCTATTGTTTTTCCCTCATTCTTGCATGATTTGGACGAAACTAACCCGGACTAACGATGTTTTCAGCAGAGCTGTCTGTATGGTTTTATTGTGTGCAGGAAAATGGATTTTTAGGTGTCTCAGAAAATTCCAGGAAAAATCACAGGACATCCACGCACCCGAAGGACCAATATACCAAAAGTAGGGCCAGAGGGCAGCCAGGGGGCCCCAGGCGCCCTGCTGGCGCGACCCCACCCCTGGCCGCGCTAGGAGGTCGCCTAGGAGGGCCCTCCCCCCTCTGGTGCCCTACTTTGCCTCATATTTATGCTCGTGGCGAGAAAACCCCAGCAGAAGTCGTTTTCCCAATTCTCGCCGCAGAGCCGCCGCCACCCTCTGTTCTTCTCCGGGAGGGCTAATCTGGAGGCTGTTTTGGCCTTCGGTGAGGGGAGATCATCGCCATCGTCATCATCATCACCACTCCATCCTCCCTCCATGACTTCTCCTTTCATGTGTGAGTAATTCCCTGCTGTAGGCAAAGGGGATGGTAGGGATTGGATGAGCTAGATCATGTAATAGTTTATCAGATTATTGGGGCCATGTTGCCTATCATCTAGATTGGTGTTTATCATCTTTGCTTCAACTTGTTGCTCTTAATGCTTGTCACTTTGGGCCTGAGTGCCATGTTTTCAGATCTGAACCCTATGTGTTTGCATGAATATATTTGTGTTCTTGATCCTATCTACGAGTTGTATGCACCTGTTATAGTCCGGAACCGGCGATCCCAAAGGTGACAACTTGGGACACCAAAGGGGATGGAGTGTAGTTTCAAGATTCCTTGTATCCATTGATTGTTAATGCTTTGTTCCGGTGCTCTTTGACAAGAGCACCTTAATCTCCATAAGTTCCTTTTGGCCCCGTTCGTAGCGGGATGGTAGGACAAAAGATGTTGTGCAAGTTCTTATTGCAAGCACGTACAATTACCTGTGGGGTACACGCCTAATGTTTGATATATGCCTAGATGATCATTGCTTTTCTGTGTGCTTTGCCCCAAGTTAAATACATGATGTATCTCATCCATGCAGCACCCAACCATCCATCTCCCTAGCCTACAGTGTTTTTAATTCTGCTGGTTACTAGTTGTTTGCTTTTGCTGTTTTACTTTTGCTGTTTTACTGCCACTATTTCCGTTGCCACCATCCCTTCCATATCGCAGTTACTATTAATATCTTGTTGCAAGTAAGTGTATCTCAGGTGCGGTTGAATTGACAACTCCACTGTCAAATCTTGTGAGTATTCTTTGGCTCCCCTTGAGTCGAATCTATAAATTGGGTTATTCTTACCCGTGAAGACTATCTCGATCCCCTGCAGTTGTGGGTTATCAGTTTCTTATAAGGGTGCCTATGAAATTACTTCTCTTATTAAAAATATTGATGATGCCCCTTACAAATCTGATCTTCTATACTTAACTATTGTTTGGAAAATTACGATGCAAATTATTATATTACTGATCATCTTGAGAGAATCTCTCCCCCAAAGGAAGAGACCAATGTTTTGCAGGACTCTATGCAAGAAGAATTTACTGAAACTGAAAGCTCCTTGGATTAAAAATAGGAGGAGAGTGACGAACAAAAGGAGGAAGAATGGGGCCATCCATGTCTACCTTCTAATGAGAGTAACTCTTTGAATCTTACCTTTTATGAGTGTTATGATCCGATGGATTCTTTTGAAATATCCCTTTTTGATGAAGTTGATGCCTTCTATACTTGTGGCCGTGATGCCATTATGAATGATGCTTATGGAGATGAACTTGCTATAGTTCCTCGTGTTAAGAATGAAATTGTTTCTATTGCACCCACACTTGATTTCCCTATTATCCTTTTGAAATCTCCAACTCATATTCCAGAGAACTTTGCTCTTATCAAGACTCAATGTGATGGGTTGCATTTATCTTATGATTCTAAAGACCGTGTTGAAAAATATACACGTGTGCTTGTAGGTTATGAACAACATGCTTTATTTGATAGTTATATTGTTGAGTTTGTTCATGATGCTACTGAAAATTACTTTGAGAGAGGAAAGTTTGGTTATAGAAACTTCCATATTACAAAAACACCTCTCTCTAAGTTGAAAGTTTTGAAGTTGTTATATTTCCACCTTCCTATGCACGTCACTTTGTGCTTCTTTGATTTATTTTCTTACAAGATGCCTACGCATAGGAAGGGTTAGGCTTAAATATTTTTCATATTTGCTTCTTGATGCTCTCTTTTGCTTCACATTCTTATTCTTATGAGAGCACCTTTTATAATCCTTATGCCTAGCGTAAAGGTGTAAAAGAAAGCGCTTGTTGGGAGGCAACCCAAGATGTTTTTACTTTTGTTTTTAGTGGTCTTGATGATTGTTACTACTGTAGAAACATCATTGCACCTTTATTTTAAAACTTTGTGCCAAGTTTAGATCAAAAAGATGATCTGGTGATTTTAGGCTAATTTTTCCGTCCAATGACAGAATCTGTTTTCTGGACAACATGTCACAACTTTTGAACTTTCTTGCAATCGAAGGCTAAACTTGGCACAAAGCTTGAAAATAAAGATACAATGATGTTGCTACAGTAGTAACAATCATCAAGACCACTAGAAACTGAAAGTAAAAACTCGAAGTAAAGATAACAAGGGTTGTCTCCCTAGAGCTCTTTCTTTATAGGCATAAAGATAGGCTTAAGATTTAATGATGCTCTCATAGGAATAAGAGTTTGAAGAACAAAAGAGAGCATCAAGAAGCAAATACCAAACACATTTAAGTCTAACATGCTTCCTATGCAAAGGGATCTTGTAGAGAAATAACTCATTGAAGCATAAATATATTAGCATAGGAAGGCAAAACAAGTGTAACTTCAAAACCTTCAACATAACTTGATATTATTGAAATATCTAGAAGCATATGTTCCCTTATCATAATAATTTTCATTGGGGTCATGAATAAACTCAACAATATAAGTATCACATAAAAAATTCTTATCATGATCCACAAGCATAGAAAATTTAGTACTCCCCACATAAGCAAAATCCTTCTCATTAGTAATAGTGGGAGCAAACTCAAGAAAATAGCTATCACATGAATCATTCTTATTATGATACACTTGCAAACATTTATTCTTTATAGCATAAGTGTCATCACAATAATCATCATAGATAGGAGGCAAAGTATCATCAAAATAAATTTCTCATCAAAACTTGGGGGGGGGGGAGGGGGGGCTAAAAAGACCATCTTCATAAAACGTAACATCCCTAAGCTTATAGCTTTGCATATCATTAGCATCAAAATTATTCAAAGAAGACATACTAATAACATTGCTACTAACATGAGCGTTATGCAAATAATAAATCTCCATAGGATTTTTGATATTCTCTTCAAACACTTCATGTCCCAACTCAAGATAGAGCTCATAAAGCTCTCTCATAATATTTTTGTTGTTTTCCATAAGCCTAACTAGTGAAAATAAAAACAAGAAACAAAAGGAATTAATTACAAGATCTAAATATATACCTTCAAACCGTACCTCCCCGGCAACAGCGCCAGAAATAGCTTGATATCGACGCACGATTCTATTCTTGTAGACTATGTTGGTCCTCTAAGCGCAGAGGTTTGTAGGACAACAACAATTTCCCTCAAGTGGATGACCTAAGGTTTATCGAACTCAGGGAAGTAGAGGTTGAAGATGGTCTCTCTCAAGCAACCCTGCAATTAATATACAAGAAGTCTCTTGTGTCCCCAACACACCTAGTACAATGGTAAATTTTATAGGTGCACTAGTTCGGCGAAGAGATGGTAAAATATGGGTGATAGATGTGGCAAAGCAAGGTAATATAAATCTGTAATAAAAAGGGCAGCAAGCAAACAAATGGTAAACGTGAGCACAAATGATATTGCAATGGTGGAAACAAGGCCTACACTTCATACTTTCACTAGTGGCAACTCCCAACAACATTAACATAGTCTAATCACATGATATTTCCACTAAAACATGCATTGGAGACCTACTCGGAGGTCATTCCTTTGTGATCAAGAGATGACGAGAATTATGTAGGTCTACAAAAGCACACTTCAGAGTTCATAGTTCTCATCTATCGATTTCCCAATGTCACCGCGGCCATCCAAAGAGAGTACCACAATCACCACAACATATCTCAAGGATAATCAAAGACAAGCACCAAGAGACACTCAATCTTCAATCAATTCACAAAATAGAAAATCACTCATGAAAATATTATTCTAACCCATGTGCAATAGACCACTGTCACCATGGTCTCCGGGATTATACTAGACAAGATCAAGTGAGTATATCAATCCAATACATAGAGGAAGGGGAAATATCATGGGATCACCCTAGATTAACATAGCATATGATCACAACGAAGATCACATCATGGGCGAGAGAGAAGAACTCATAGCTACTGGTAGAAAACCTTAGCCCCGAGGAGGAACCACTCCCGCATCATGGAGGGAGGAAGCAACATTGATGGAGATGAATCCGGGGGCACTTCCCCATCCCGGCAGGGAGCCGGCACAGGAATTCTGGTCCCCGAATCTTGTTGGCGATGGCGGCGGAGATCGTAATTGCTTCTGGAGAAAAGGGGTATGGAATAAAGGTTTTCGCGACGGGAGTATAAATAAGAGCCAAAGGGGGGCACCGGGGGGGCACCAGGAGTTCAAACGGCCTCCCGGCGCGGCCCCACCCTGGGCCGCGCCAAGAGGGCGCCTGGGGGCTGTGGGCCACCCCTTGACCACATCCTCCGACTGGAGGACTCTTCTAGAACGCTGATTTTTATATATTTTTCCCGAAATTTTCTGAGCACTTTTAATAATGGGAAAACCTGAAATACAAAAACAGCAGAAAAAAGAAACTGGCACTAGGGTGCACTCAGTTAATAGGTTAGTCCAAATATGATCAAAAGTGTATGAAAGTGTATCAAAAGCATAGAAATATCACACAAAATATGCATGGAGCAAGCATAAATTATAGATACATTTGGGACGTTTCAACATCCCCAAGCTTAATTCCTGCTCGCACTACTAGGGAATGCCCTTTTAGTGGCGTCCTTTTTTTCCTGTTTAGTGGCGCATTATGGATGCGCCACTAACTACAAGCCACTAATAAGGGCTTATAGGTAGCGCATTCTGGATGCGCCACCCCTAAGACCCTTAGGCGTGGCGCATCTCAGAATGCGCCACCTATAAGCTCTTAGGGGTGGCGCATTCGAAAATGCGTCACTATTAATTTTTTTAAATTTTGAATTTTGAATCTGGATCTGGAAAACAATTTTTTTATTTTTATTTTTTTATTTTTTATTTTTTCTTAATCTCAGGTTAGTATGCTTAATGCCCGATCACTATGCTTAATCTCAGGTCAAACTAACCTCCGTGGTCAAACTTCCCCGAGGGTCACCCATCCTAGGTTCTATTCAACTCTCACTCCAGCTCACCTAGCAGGCACTTGTTGATATATCTAACATATAAATCCTATTAAACCATGTTGATGTCTAGGACCTTGATAATGTTCATGGGAGTGCTAAAATTTTCAACATTTTTTTGAAACTTTCTCGATGGGACCATTAGCATATTTTGAACTTTTTTTAAAAATTGATTTTTTTTAAATTTCAAATTTTATTTTTTTAATTTTTTTTAATGTTACTATCTAAAATTTTCAACTTTTTTAACTTCCCGATTTGTCCTCTAGCCTATTTTAAATTTAAAAAAAAATAAAAAATATATTTTAAAAAAATAATAAAAAAAAATTATGTTACTAGTGGCGCATTTCATACAAAATGCGCCACTACTGGAACTTATTTTCTTTTGTTTTTTTGACATTTCTATCATTTTCTTTTATTTTTTTCTAAATTGAAAAGGCGGTCCACCGGGGGGGTGTGTATTTGGGAATTTTCCCGCATAGTTTTTTCTTAGTAGTGGCGCATATGGGAAATGCGCCACCCCTAAGAGCTTATGGGTGGCGCATTCTGGATGCGCCACTAATAATTCTTTAGGGGTGGCGCATTTCCAGAATGCGCCAGCCATAAGCTCTTAGGGGTGGCACATTTCCAAAATGCGCCACCTATAAGGTTCTTAGGGGTGGCACATTTCTCCAAATGCGCCACGTATAAGGGGATCCAGGGCTGGCCCACTCTTAGGGGTGGCGCATTTTGGAAAATGCGCCACCTATAAGAGCTTATGGGTGGCGCATTTTTTACCAGTGCGCCACCCCTTACAACATAGTGGCGCATTACATACAAAATGCGCCACTAATAAGCTTTCCATGTATAGCTATTTCCCTAGTAGTATCGTCCTCGAGTAGGTAAATGATAACAAGCATAATTTCTGTGGTGACATGCTACCAACCATATAAAAACTTTTAAGTAAAGAAATCAAGGTATGTAATTCAATTGAAGTCATAACAGGAAAGAGTCTATATTGACATTGAAACAAACAACATAACAACATTAAGGTGCAAGAGCTCTCGCTGTCCGTGACTCGAATGTCTCCAGACGGTGTTTGTATGCAAGAAGTGGGAGATGGGAATACGAGAAAAATAATTAGTTGTTGAGAACTCAATCTACTAAAGTTTCACACTTAGTCTACTTTGGAATCTTATCCTGACTCGTCCCCAGACCACTAGCCAGGTACAAGTCAATTTAATCCACTCCCTTTCGATATTTTGAGCACTCATGCAATGGATGAGCGTAAGCATGAGAGTTGGCACTTAGGATGGCAAAGAGAGATATGGTGGAGGAGGAAGAAAAAAGGTGTGAAAGGCTCACATCAATGAGGACAATCGTAGGCGAGAAGGCGAAAGGATATATATGATGTTAGGAGTAGGGATTGCCATGCAACGGATGCACATATGAGCTAAGGTAAGCTCTCCAATGGAACTAGTGGGGGTGCATCCAACTTGTTCGCTCAACAAGACCTAGAGCTCGTTTGAGGAGGCTCATTATTGGAATAAACAAGCCAAGTTCTATAGTGTGAAGGTCCCCACACAGTTATATGCATATATGATCATCTCTATGGAGTACAAGATATAAGAGGGAGTACGAGTGTGGATCTCCCAAAAGGAATAGTAGTGTTGCCCCCTTCTCTCTTTTTATTTTATTTTTCTATTTTTTCTCTTTTTTTGTATTTTTTTGGTGGCCTCCGTGGCTCTTTCTATTTAACTCTCATTTGGCCTCTTTGGGATCTTTTAAATTTGTCCTCTTTGGGATCTTTTCCTCACTTAAGGGTAACACTCTATTTTACAAGAAGTATAGAAGATCTTCACACTTTACAAGGTACTCAACATAAATAAGATGTAGCTATCATGATGTATGCAAATGTATGCCTCTGCCAGAGTAGCAGGAACATGTATGACATGAAGATCAAGTCATGAGAAGGTGAATGTTGCATGGAAATGTATCTCGGAAAGGCTATGGAAATACCTTGATAGGTAGGTATGGTGGCTGTTTTGAGGATAGATATAAGGAGGTTTATGATGACAAACCGTATCATGCCAAGGGTTTGGATGCACCGGCGAGGTGGACGCCAACTCTTGGAGTGAGAAGAGGGCAATGTGCGGTACCGAAGAGGCTATCAAATATGAGGAGGTGGAAGTGTCAACTTTCAATACTTATATTAGTCCGAAGAACTCATGCACTTATTATCGGTAACTCTCAATCTAATGAGGAGGTTCACTGATACGTCCAAAAAGTATCTATAACTTCTGCTTGCTCCATGCATGATTTGTGTGACTTCGCCATGTTTTTCTTGAACTTTCATACACTTTTGATCATATTTGGACTAACCTATTAACTAAGTGCACCCAGTTGCCAGTTCCTGCTTTCTGTTGTTTTTATATTTCAGGTTTTACGGCCATTAAAAGTGCCAAATAAATTCTGGAAAAATTATATAAAAAATCAGCGTCCCAGAAGCTTCCCGAAGAACCAAGGATGGAAGGGAGTGGACCCACCAGTGCCCCAGGACGGTCCCTAGCGCGACCACCCGCTAGGGCGCGCCGGGCACCCTCCTGGCTGCCCTGTGGCCCCCCTCGGTGCCCCCTTTGGGTCCTATTTATTCTCCTATCGCGAAAACCCTGATTCTAGACCCCTTTTCTCCAGAAGCAATTCCGATCTCCGCCACCATCGCCAACAATCTTCGGGGGAACAGAATTCCTGTGCCAGCACCCTGCCTGGACGGGGAAGTGCCCCCGGATTCATCTCCATCGATGTTTCTTCCTCCCTCCATGAAGCGGGAGTAGTTCTCCCTCGGGGCTGAGGTTTCTACTAGTAGCTATGTGTTCTTCTCTCTCTCCCATGATGTGATCTTCGTTGTGATCATAGGCTATGTTAATCTAGGGTGATCCCATAATATTTCCCCTTCCTCTATGTATTGGATTGATGTACTCACTTGATCTTATCTAGTATAATCCCCGAGACCATGGTGACAGCCGTTTATTAGACATGGGTTAGAAGAATATTATCATGAGTGATTTCCTCTTTTGTGAATTGATTGAAGATTGAGAGTCTCTTGGTGCCTATCTTTGACTATCCTTGAGATATGTTGTGGTGATTGTGGTACTCTCTTTGGATGGACGCGGTGACATATGGAAATCCATAGATTGAGAACTACGAACTCTGAGGTGTGCTATTGTAGCCCTGCATAATTCGCATCCTCTCTTGATCACAAAGGAATGAACTCCGAGTACGTCTCCAATGCATGTTTTAGTGGAAATATCATGTGATTAGACTATGTTAATGTTGTTGAGAGTTGCCACTAATGAAATTATGAAGCCTAGGCCTTGTTTCCACCATTGTTACACCGTTTGTGCTCACTTTTGTCACATGTTTGCTTGCTGCACTTTTTATTTCATAATTATATTACCTTGCTTTGCCATACCTATCACTCGTATTTTACTAGCTCTTCGCCGAACTAGTGCACCTATACAGCTCCTAGTTGTATTAGGTGTGTTGGGGACACAAGAGACTTCTTGTATCTTAATCGCAGGGTTGCTTGAGAGAGACCATCTTCAAACTCTACTTCCCTGAGTTCGATAAACCTTAGGTCATCCACTTGAGGGAAATTTCTGCTGTCCTACAAACCTCTGCGCTTGGAGGCCCAACATAGTCTACAAGAATAGAAGCATGTGTAGACATCAAGCTATTTCTGGCGCCGTTGCCGAGGAGGTAAGGCTTGAAGGTATACCTTTAGATGTTGCATTTAAATCTTTTCGTTTCTTGTCTTTATTTTCACTAGTTAGGCTTATGGAAAACAACAAAAATATTATGAGTGAGCTTTATGGGCTCTACCTTGAGTTGGGACATGAAGTGTTTGAAGAGAAAATCAAAAAGCCTATGGAGCTTTACTATTTTCACAACACTCATGATAGTAGCAATGTTATTAGTATGTCTTCTTTGAATACTTTTGAAACTAATGATATGAAAAGCCATAAGCTTGGGGATGCTACATTTTATGAAGATGATCTTTTTAGCCCCCCAAGTTTTGATGAGGACATTTATTTTGATGATACTTTGCCTCCCATCTATGATGATTATTGTGACGACACTTATGCTATAAAGAATAAATTTTTACAAGTGCATCATGATAAGAATGATTCATGTGATACCTATGTTTTTGAGTTTGCTCCCACTATTACTAATGAGAAGGATTTTGCTTATGTGGAGAGTAACAAGTTTTCTATGCTTGTGGATCATGATAAGAATTTTTAATGTGATACTTATATTGTTGACTTTGTTCATGATCCCAATGAAAATTATTATGAGAGGCAAACATATGCTTATAGATATTTCAATAATATCAAGTTCCCTCTTTTTATGTTGAAGGTTTTGAAGTTGCACTTATTTTTGGCTTCCTATGCTAATGTCTTTATGCTTCAGTGAGTTATTTCTCTACAAGATCCCTTTGCATAGGAAGCATGTTAGACTTGAATGTGTTTGATATTTGCTTCTTGATGCTCTCTTTTGCTCTTCAAATCTTATTCCTACGAGAGCATCACTAAAATCTTAAGCCTATCTTTTATGGCTATAAAGAAAGAGCTCTAGGGAGACAACCCTTGTTATCTTTACTTTGAGTTTTTACTTTCAGTTTTTAGTGGTCTTGATGATTTTTACTACTGTAGCAACATCATTGTATCTTTATTTTCAAGCTTTGTGCCAAGTTATAGCCTCATATGACAAGGGAAGTGAAAGTTGTGACATGCTATCCAGAAAACAAATTCTGACCTTGTGTAAGAGCAAAGTTTTACCCTCATGAGTTTTGGATATTGTTGGTCAAAACAGTAGAGGAACTAACAGGTTTTCTAGTGTGAAACAGATGGTTAGGTTCCTGAAGTTATAGGTTGGTGATAAAGCTTCAACGAAGATTTACTCATTTATCGAAGCATATCCTCTGGCGCGAAGTTTATCACGGATGTCGACCCCTAAAAAGATAAGGAATCCTGAAGCACGTCTCATCGAAGAAGTTGATCAAGATGGCGCAAGACTTAGTTGTTTTTGCATAGTTCTTTTTACTTCTTTGAGTCGTAAGAAAAACCGTACTATCAAGAGGGGTTTAGTAAATGTACTCCGAAGGTTTTGATGAAAAGACTCAGATCGAATCTAAACCAGTGAGAAGCCAGAGTCGAAGAAATTTCATGTGAGCTAGGTAATGCTTCACCAGCGAAGACTTTGTTCTTTCGGCTCCTGAAGCATAACCAAGTCCGTGAGTCAGCTTTACTTGGACCGCAAGTAAAGTTGCGCTTTGATTGTAAATATGACCGTTGGGGACAGGTGTCAAGCTGTCACATCGGGTCACTTCAGTCATTTCGCACCTTGGGATTGCTGCCTATAAATACGCCACCCCCGCCCCCATTGGCGGGTAGGCTGCTCCAAGATTGATTCCTTACAGAGGAGAGAAAGAGAGCAACCCCACCGAAGCAAACCAAAAACCAATACACCGAAGCATAAGTCCTATTGATCTGAGTTGATTCATTATGACTTAGGAAGAAGTTTGCTAGCCTTGTTATCTTGGAGAACTGCAATTCTCCTAGACGGTTAGAGAGTTGTTCTTCAGAGAGCGAAGAGTTATTGTCGCCTCGAAGTCCAGTTTGTCAAAGGTTTCGGTGATTTCCTCAATAATCAACCAAGAGTGAAGAACTGACCAAGCTCAAGGAGATTGGTGCAGTGGAAAAATGGACGGAGAGAGGTTAGCTCCTGTGTTCAATCACAAGTCCCTCCAACCAGACGTAGCACTTTGCAGAGTGTGAACTGGTCGAACAAACATCGCCGAGTCAAGAGTTCGTTTTACTTTCCGCACTTACATTCTGTTTGTCAATTGCTTCAGAGTTCTGCTTCGATGCAATTGATTCGATAATTTTGATTCACTATGTTCTGCTTCGATCACGTTCTGCTTCAATGTTTACCTTTCTGTTGAATAGTTTCGATTGCTGTGTTATGCTTCACTTCAAAGTTTCATGCGAAATTTTGAAGTGATCATTCACCCCCTCCCCCTCTGATCACATACTTGGTCTAACAATTGGTATCAGAGCTAGGCACTCTCTTTGGATTAACCTCCTGGAGTGTTTTCAAGTATGTCTTCTAGTATGTCTTTCGCAGCTATTCGCTCTGGCGAACCTATTCCTATTTTCAATGGGAAGGACTACTCTTACTGGAAGGACAAGATGAAGAGGAATATTATGGCTATTAACTCCACTGCATGGCAAGTTGTCTTACATGGTGTTACAGTTACTGACAAGAATGCTATCACTCTTGAAGAAGCTCAACTGATAGATCTGGATTCGGTTGCCTGGGTGTTCATTACAAATCACTTGACTCCAGAAAAGTATCATGAAGTGAAAAATATTCCTTCGGCCAAAGGTGTCTGGGACTATCTTGAAAAGATTGGTGAAGGTGTTTCTACTCAGAGAGATGCCAGAATTGACACACTCCGAAGCAAATTCTATCGCTTCAAAAGACTCGAGGGTGAAAAGGTTCACTCAATTTACAGCAGAGTCACAACTCTGGCAAATGAGTTGATTTCCCTCGGTGCTGATGATATAACTCCTCACTCAGTTGTTAGAACACTTCTTCGCTCGCTAGATGATTTGTTCGATCACATTGTTCTGATGATCAAGGAAAGGTCTGATTACAGACATCTTGTTGCTGCTGATGTTCTTGAGAGACTCACTACCTTTGAAATGGAAGAAGATGAGAAACGTGACATAAATGGTTCTCGAAGAAGATCTCATGCTCTGAAAGCAAAAGCTTCGCGTCATTCTTCGCCCGAAGTCAGTTCTGCTTCAGGTGTCGAATCAGATGATCCCGCAAGCATTGGAAAGGATTTGGCACTGATCATGAGACGCTTCAATCGCTTTCAGAAGAAAGGTTTTTCTTCACCCAAGAAGAGTTATCCTTCAAGAAGCTCGAGTCATTCTTCTCACCGTTCATCCTCAAGAAGCTCTCCATCGAAGGACAACTGCTGCTATAAGTGCAAGAAACCAGGACACTATATTGCTGATTGCCCTCTGTGGGAAGCTGAGAACAAATCGAAGCATTCTCTCAGAGACTCTTCATCGAAGCCTTACAAATCCTCCAGAAGTCATGAGTCAAAGAAACATGATTCCAGTTCAAGAAGGGAAAAGAAGAAAGATTCTGATGATGATAAGAGAAAGAAGTATCATAAGAAGCGTGAGGGTTCTTCATCGAAGACTTACTCGTCTCGTCGAAGCAGCTCTCACCGTGCCAAGGCCTATCTGGGAAAGGAAATGAACTCTGAAGACAAAGCCTCTGGTTCCGAAGCTGAACAAGACTCAAGGTCTGCTTCAGGGTCCGAATCAGATGGTGTTGCTGGATTGGCATTTGCTTCGACAGATGCTTCAGCAAATGCTTCGAGCTCATTCTTCACCAACTGCAGCAGTGAAGATGAAACTCCTGCATATTGCTTCATGGCCAAGGCAAAGGTATCTTCATCCAAATCAACCTATGATACTTCTGATTATTCCTCATGTGAAAGTGATACTAGGATAAGCTATGCTAAACTTGCTAAAATTGCTTCAATTCAACAAGATGAACTTGATTCACTCAGCAAAACCATTAAGAAATCAGAAACGTTGTTGATCGATGAGATTGAGAAGAATCAAACTTTAACCAATGAGCATGCTGCTCTGAAGGAGAAGGTTGAAGAATTATCCTCTCGGCGTGATCTTCTTTCAGTTGATTATGAGAAGCTTACCTATGAATTTCTTCAGAGGAAAGTGGCTCTCGAAAAACTGACAGAGGCTCATGAAGAATTGGAAAATGTCAATCTCTCTCTCATGGCTCAACAAGGTTATGAAGCAATTGATAAAACTGAATCACCTTGTTTGGATTGTTTGGAACGAAGCAAAACTATTTCCAAAGGGAAAGCTCCTATTGTTATTGATGATACTAATGCCTCCGATGAGGAAAATCCTGCTGTTACCAAGGAACTCCTCAGGTTGAAAAACTTATTTGAAACAAGCATGTTCAAAAGTGTGCAAGGACACCAATATCTCTGTGATATCCTTAGGAAGGCTCTCCTTCACAGGAATCCCAGGAATGAAGGTGTTGGTTTTGAGAGAAAGATAAATCCTGATGGCACATATTGGGAGCTTGAGCAGTATCCTAAGACTGTTTGGGTTCTAGCTAAGGAGAAACCCATTGATATTGCTAACCTTTCAGGTTTCGACTGCAAAATGAACAAAGTCATTGTGGATGAATCACTTGATTCAGACTACAAACTCATGAAAGATGAACAGGGAAAAGTTTCAGCTGAGTATGTAGGTACTCCACCAAAGAATGGATTTTTCAAGAGGCAGATTTGGGTGCAGAAAGCACTTGTGGAGAAATTGCCTGCTAACCATTCTATGCAGGGAAAGCCTTCGGTACCACCGAATCATTTCTACTCTCTAGAAACAAGAAATGATCCTTTGGTGACCGAGTCAAATGTTCCGCAGAAGCAATACTATCGTACTGGTCGACATACATATCGTCCTCATATTAATCGTACTAAGATTGCATATGCTCATACTTATGCTAACCATTCGCAGAGGACTTACATTTATGGTGTGCTTGATGGTACACCGAAGCAATACACTCCTGTCCGATTTAATATTGCTTCGACCAGTGCTTCAACGTCTTCTCAGTCACCTGCTCGTTTGTGGGTGGTTAAGAAGAACTAACTCTTCTGCAGGGCTATGTCTCCGGTGGATCCGAATGGGTCATGGATAGTGGTTGCACAAATCATATGACCGGAGACAAGGAGTTGTTCACCGAAGAAAAACTATCTCAATCTTCTCTGAAGTACATTACCTTCGGTGACAACAACAAAGGTAAAGTGTTAGGTTTGGGTAAGATTTCCATATCAAAGGATAAGCACATTCACAAGGTTATGCTAGTTCAATCACTTGGATATAATCTTATGTCTATTTCAAAGTTATGCGATATGGGTATGCTTGTGTTGTTTTCTGCTTCGCGTTGTGTTGTCTTTTCACAGGATGACTATTCATTTGTCTTCGAGGGTTACCGAAAGGGAGATCTATACATTGTTGATTTTTCTTCGGGCCCTGCTGTATCCACCTGCTTAATGGAAAAAGCTTCATCTGGTTGGTTATGGCATCGAAGACTTGGTCATGCAGGGATGAGAAATCTTCATAACTTAGTGAAGAAGAATCATGTTATTGGTCTTACCGAAGTAAAATTCGATAAGGGTCATCTCTGCAGTGCTTGCGAAGCTGGTAAAATTATGAAGAAACATCATTCAGCGAAGACCATCATGTCTACCACTCGTCCTCTTGAATTGCTTCATATGGATCTTTTTGGTCCTCAAAATTATGCAAGCCTGGGAGGAAACAAATATGGTCTAGTTATTGTTGATGACTTCTCACGTTATACTTGGGTTTTCTTTTTGGATGACAAGAGCAAAGTGGTTGAAATCTTCAAGTCATTCGCTAAGAGAGCTCAAACAGAATATGAATTATCTCTGAAGCATATCCGAAGTGATAATGGAACTGAATTCAAGAATACTCACATTGAAGATTTTCTTGATGATTATGGTTTTACTCATGAGTTCTCTGCTGCTTATACACCTCAACAGAATGGTGTAGTTGAAAGGAAGAATAGAACTCTTATTGAGATGGCCAGAACTATGCTTGCTGAATACAAGACTCCTATTAGGTTCTGGGCCGAAGCAATCAATACTGCATGTCACATCATCAATAAGGTTTACCTTCACAAATTCTTGAAGAAAACTTCACATGAGCTTATCACTGGTAACAAACCAAATGTCTCATGTCTTAGGGTATTTGGTGCTCCATGCTTTATTAGAGATATGAATCATAGCTCCAAATTTTCTCCTAAGGCACATGAAGGTTTTCTTTTAGGTTATGGCTCAAACTCTCACACTTACAGAGTCTATAACTCTCACTTTGGGAAAGTTATGGAAACTGTAAATGTAAGATTTGATGAAACTAATGGCTCTCAAAAGGAGCATTTGCCTCATGATCTAGATGAACCTCCTCTTGATGAAGTGATTAGGTCCATGGCTATTGGTGAGATTCGCCCTGTCGAAGCTAATGAACGTCAAGCTGTAAGGGATGATGATGGTCCAATGTTCCCACACATAGCCCGGGGCGCTGGAGATCACCATCCTGAAGCTAATGATGAACAGGACGAAGAAGGTCAAGGGAACGAAGGAAATGCTGAAGCTGAACCCGAAGCTGATGCAGATCCTGAAGCAGATGCTGAGCCTGAAGCAAATGATACTGCTTTATCACGAGTTCGAAGAAGAGTTGATGTGGATTCGATTCTCGAAGATATCAATCTACCAGGTCGTCCCACTACTCGATCTCGCACTCGCTTGGCTAACTTCTGTGGAAATTTTTCCTTTGTCTCTATGCTAGAGCCTTCAAAATATGATGAAGCCATAAAAGACCCTGATTGGTTATTGGCAATGATGGAAGAACTTCACCAGTTTGAAAGGAACAAGGTTTGGTCACTTGTTGAAAGGCCAGATCCCTCGAAGCACAACGTTATTGGCACCAAGTGGATATTTCGCAACAAGCAAGATGAAGACGGTATTGTGGTAAGAAATAAGGCTAGATTGGTAGCACAAGGTTACACCCAAATCGAAGGCATTGACTTTGGTGAAACCTATGCTCCAGTAGCCCGTCTCGAATCCATTCGTGTCATGCTTGCTTTTGCTAACCACAAAAATATTTTGCTATATCAAATGGATGTCAAGAGTGCTTTTCTTAATGGTGAATTCGAAGAAGAAGTGTATGTTATGCAGCCTCCAGGTTTCGAAGACTTGAAGAATCCTGATATGGTGTACAGGCTTCACAAAGCTTTGTATGGACTGAAGCAAGCACCTCGTGCTTGGTATGAAACACTGAAGGATTTCCTCCTAAAGAAAGGCTTCAAACCAGGAACAACTGACCCCACTCTTTTCACTCGATCATATAACAATGATCTATTTGTGTGTCAGATTTATGTAGATGATATTATTTTTGGCTGTACTAACACTGAGATCAGCGAAGAATTTGCAAGGATGATGTCGAAGAAATATGAGATGTCTATGATGGGAGAATTGAAGTTTTTCCTTGGACTTCAGATTCGACAACAGAAGAATGGCACCTTTATTTCACAAGAGAAATACTTGAAGGATTGCCTGAAGAAGTTTGATCTTGCTGAATGCAAGACCATTAGAACTCCCATGCCTACTAATGGATTTCTTGATGCAGATGAGAAAGGGAAACCCTTCGATCAGAAAAAGTTTCGGTCTATGATAGGTTCACTCTTATACTTATGTGCATCTAGACCTGACATCATGCTATCAGTTTGTATTTGTGCTCGTTTTCAGGCAAATCCGAAGGAATCGCATCATATTGCTGTGAAGCGAATTCTTCGATATCTAGCACATACTCCTTCGTTGGGACTTTGGTATCCCAAAGGCACTCAGTTTGATTTGATTGGATATTCTGATTCAGACTGGGCTGGTGATAGGGTTGACAGGAAATCTACCTCAGGCACTTGTCATTTTCTTGGTAGATCTCTTGTGTGTTGGGCTTCAAAGAAACAGAATTGTGTCTCAATATCTACTGCTGAAGCTGAATACATTGCTGCTGGCTCATGCTGCACTCAAATACTTTGGCTTAAGCAGACGCTGAAAGATTATGGTATTCATATGAAGAAAATCCCTCTGCTTTGTGACAATGAGAGTGCCATCAAGATTGCTCACAATCCTGTGCAACACTCTCGAACGAAGCATATCGATATTCGTCATCATTTTCTTCGAGATCATGTTCAGCGCGAAGACATTGAGATTAGCCATGTAAGAACTGAAGATCAATTGGCAGATATATTCACGAAGCCATTGGACGAGAAAAGGTTTTGTGCATTGAGATGTGAGCTGAACATCTTAGACTCACACAATGTTCAGTAAGATCGAAACTATTCACTGTATATATTCACCTTCGTTGTGTAATTTTTGTTTAGTTTCGCTTGAGTTTTGCTTCGCCCAAGTTTAGCTTCGTTTTCCATTTGCTTTTTGTTCTGTGTTAAGTTTGCTTTATTTATTCGTTTCTTTTGTCCTCTATGCTTATCACTTTTAGCTTCGTTGTTGTTCTTCGAAGTGATAAGTTTCGGACCCTACCTCTCCATTCTGCTTCGCTCCCAATCTTTTCAATCTTCAATGTTAAGCACAATTGAAACGGAAAGCATATTTCTTCGAACGTCATTGAGTTCCGAATCAAATGCTTCCAACTTTATCGAAGTTTTTGCTCTCGGTCAAGACTTATTCTTCGGCCGTAGAGTCTCCGTCTTTTCGGATCGATGAGTTTCGCTCGCGATACGCCACCATATCTGAGCCGTTGAATCGGAAGAGTCAGTTGCTGTGAACCGTTCGATGTGATCTGGTAACCGCTTCAGATCGTGCCTATTTAAGGCGATCCCCCCATCGAAACCGTTCCCACGCATTCATTCACCCCGACTCCTCCGTCTTCCACCTCGAGCGTCCGCAGAGCTCCTCGTCCTCGTCGTCGCCGTCACCGCTTAACTGCCGGAACGCCGCCGCCGTGGACCTTCCCCGTCGACGCAGAGCACTTCTCCGCCCTCCGTCGCCGTTGCCGCCATGCGTCACCAAGTTAGGGTACGCATTGCCTCTCGGATCCAATCTTGCTCTCCGTGTTCTTCATCTAGGGTTTGGATCTGAGTTTGTTAGGGTTTTGTTTTCTGTGTTAGGGGCTGTTTGATCCGTGCTGATCCTTACATCTTGGGAAAGCTGTTCTTAGCATCAAAGCTATCCCATCTTCTCAGGTCAGTGGATAAGATTCGATTCATTCTCTGTTTTGGCTTAGGTTAGGTCTTGTTTTCGAACTAGTTCTAGCCAAAAATCATACAGAGAAGTTGCATCCAATCTGAGATTGATCTGGGTTCCTATCAAAATTGATTTGTTTTGGTCGAAACTTTTGCCTGTGCTTATTCATTCCCTCTCTTCGTTTCCCTCTTGTCTATGATTCTGTTCACAGGATGTCTGACGAAGAAGCTGCTATGGGGAATGAGTCTCCGATTGTTGAAGGACTGGAAAATTATCCAGAGCCACCGAAGCAGAAGGGCAAAGGAGGCAAAACAAAGGAAGTGAATAATGCCCGAGGCATACCTGAAGCCATTCGCCTCAAGATGGGCTATGACACCCCGCCAGAAGAGACAGATCATGATAGAAAGATTCGACTGCAAAAGATTCGTCGATATTGGGCTATCAGGTGGTACAAGTATAAAAGCATTCCAACTTGGAAGTGGGCAATGCAATTCGCCTTCAGTCCACCCTATCGGTACACCACCGCCATGTGCGCTCAGTACACAGCAGCCAACCGGAAGAAGTTCTACCCGAAGCCTCCGGCTGTCCCGCACCCAAACTCTCTCAAGTCCCCGGATGACTATCCTGAAGAGCAAGAGAGGCTTGCTATTCTGGCTGAGAAGAAGAGGATCCGAGACGAGAAGAAAGCTAAAGCTCTTGCTGCTGCTGGGCTTGATGAAGCCGAACCATCGAATCCTAAGAAGAGGCGAAAGCTTCGGAAGCTAAGTGATTCACCTCCTCCTGCTTCAGAAGAGGAAGCTGAACACGAAGCCGATGACGAAGCTGATGCAGCTGCACAGCTTGAAGACTCGATCGATGAAGATCCTGCTGATGAAGCTGATGATGAGTCCGAGCACTCACCCATTCCCCCTAGTCCCAAGAAGAAGCTGTTGAAGAAGCCTCTGAAGAAGAAGGCTGGAGCGAAGCCGACTGCTCCTAAAGGCGTTAAGTTCCAAGAACCTACAGAACCTCCTGCTCCAAAGAGGAACATTGACTTGACGAACTTGGTGGTCGAGGCACCCTTGTCGTCTAAGCCTCCCCGCCGTCCTGTTCCATCTGAGCAGAGGACCAAGGAACGGCATGACCCGAAGGCAAAGCCTGTTGCTAAGCCTACTACTGTGCCTGAAGCCAAAGCTCCTGAGCCTGTTAAAGCTCCGAAGCCAAAGTCTACTGTGGCTAAGCCTGGTCAAACTTTTGCCCAGGTTGGCACCAAGAAGCTGTCAGAAGTTGAGTTGAGGAAAAGAGACCTCATCGAAGCTGAACGCCTGCATGCCGAAGCTCAAGCCAAGGCTAAGGCAGAGAGAGAAGCAAAAGAGAAGGAGAAAGCAGATAGAGACGCTGCTGAGCTGGAGAAACAGAGGAAAGCGCTGGCTGAATCAAACCAGCAGGCTGAAGCAAAGCGCAAGCTAGCTGAAGATAAAGCTCAAGAGGCTAAGGCAGCCGCCGAAGCCAAACAACTTGCTGAAGCTGAAGCCAAACGCCAAGCTCAGCTTGATATTGTTCGCACGAAGAGAGCAGAAAAATCTGCTAGGGCCGCTCAAAAGGAAGCTGCTGTGGACATGGCACCGAAGGACTTGCCCCCGAAGCCTGTCGCAGCTCCTCTCCCCGAAGCCCAAGTTGAAGCTGAACACAGTGAACACAACTTTCCAGATGCTAGGGAAGGTGAACTGTGGGACTGTCTGGGTCTGTGCCAGACATATTTCAAGCTTGCTGAAGCCATTCATCCTCACACTGTGGATATTGGAGATACATATATCTCGCCCAATCTTTCAGCAATGGTCGAAACTTTGTACATTCAGCTGAGAGATCTGTACTCAAGGGACAGATCCGAAACGGCAAAGTTCCTGAAATTTCAGAAGAAAGCTGATGAAGAATCTGATGAGGATTTCAAGAGCGAAGCGATTGCTGCTTCGAAGAAAATTGCTGCTGTAAATGAGCAAACCAAGCAGAATCTTCAAATTTTTCAAGGCAAGCTGAAATCCGCTATCGAAGAATGCTGCAAAACGCATAATGCTTCGGTCATGGCGCTTGACTCTAAGAGGCGCGAAGCCATGGTCCAGCAATTAGCTTCACCTCTTCCCAAGCTGCAACCAAGGAAGAGACGACTGATTGCTGACACCGAAGAAGTTGATGAAGTTAGCTCCCACCCGACCAAGAAAGCACCAAGAAAGGCATCGCCTCCACGATGCAAAATCATCAAACTTGGAAAACCTACATCAAAGCCATCCGCCCCCGAAGCTGTTCCACCCCGTGCTCCAACTCCAACCCCACCTCAACAAGCTCCACAACCGTCCGCTCAAGACAATTTTGCTCCACAACCATCTCCACCCCGTCAAGCCATTCCAGACAAAGATTACTCTTCAGCTCACTCTGCTGAAGAGTCTGAAGATAAAGAAGAAGAAGCTCAAGATAAAGCTGTTCATGCTGAAGCCAATGCAGATGCTGATGTCGAAGCAGGAGCCGAAGCAAATGAGTTGGCCTTAGTCACTCAACCGCAGAGGCGAATCACAGATGCCCGAAGGCACTGCATTCCTGCTCAAGACACCCAGCTGGACTCTCTCTATCCCAGAGAGACTTTTCCCATTTTCATGGGAGAAGGAACTTCTTCAAGGCACGGTCCTGAATTTGACATAGAAGTTCATCGCAAGAAGCTTCGATTCTTTGGCACTAGTCCATATGATTCACCAAGAACTGCAGATGACCTTCGATTCTGGACTGCTGAACAACAAATATTGTACACGAAGCTTTACTGCCAGAAAGGCGTTCTGTTCAGACACAGGTACTTGGATATGCACAGTTTATCTGCTGCCACGTGCTTCCAAAACATCGTGGAAACTATCGAAGCACAGAACCTGACTGGATTATTTGCAATGGAAACTCCATTTAACTCAGAGCTAGTGAAGCAATTCTATGCTACTTTGTATGTCTCTGGAACCCCAGAAGATACTAGAACTTGGACTCTTGAATGGATGATTCAAGGGAAAGTCTTCAGGATGTACTCCGAAGAATTCATGGAAATTGTGAACATTCCAAGACACACCGGAAAACTTGCAAAGGTTCACATGTTACCGGATCCCACTGAAGCTGAATTTGCATCTTTATTGGATCCCGAAGTCACTGGAGATCATATGCCAGAAAACATTCGCCCGAAGCATCTGGTGTTCAATTCCAAGACATGGTTCTATATCCTGTCAAACTCACTGATGCCTCTCAGTACAGCGAATGAAGAATCAAATATACATTATCCCACTCGTCATGCACTTATGAAGCTCACTCATGGACATGTATTTGACTTCGAGGATTGTTTTCTTCGAAACATGGTACAAGCTGCTGAATTGGTAAATCAACTGAAGCCATATGCTCCTTGGCTGCAAGCCATTTGCAACCATGGACGCAGCGAAGAATTCACAGCGAAGCATCACCCGAAGCTGTTCTGTCCTCCGGTCCGCGATACAATGAACATCTTCAGGCGGCCAAATGACCCCTTTGCAACATATGTAGGAGTCAGACAGCACATAAATGAGCGCAACATGTCGAAGCGTTACCAGAAGGAAGTGTATCACTTCGAGGTTGCCATTCGAAACCAACAGCTGCTAGAAAACTTCATCGAAGGCAATCAAAGACAGATGCAACACTTATCTGATGAGATTAACCGAGTTGGAAACATTGCAATGAACAACAACCAATACTTGAAGGTATTAAAGCGTCATTCATGGAAAGGCCTCAGGAAGTTTAACTCTGTGAAGAAACTTGAAGCCGATCGCATATTCAAGGAGTACCCACATCTGCAGAGGAACTTTTCCAGAAATGACTCGGTTGATCGCCCCAACCCCAAGATCCCACCGCTGGAGAAAATCGAAGAAGTATTATTCGTCAACTCTGCCGAACAGATTCGCCCCGACACTTTCTCTGATGAAGACTCCCACACATCGAAGCACGAAGATGATCCTCTCGACGACAGCGACCTTGACTTGCTTCAAGCGCCGATGGACTTCGACGAGGATGAGTCACCGTCTTCGACCGAAGGCGACACGTCTGGAGATGCATCTTCGTCGGGCGAAGACTTTCCGCAGGGTCCCAGGGATGCAGCTGACGCGTAAATACTCTCGATCTGCCTCTCAACCTTTTGTCCAATTCTTGACAAAAAGGGGGAGAAAGTAGCATCGATTGAGTTTAGATTCGCTGTGGGGTTTAGGGTTTTTGATTCGATTCGATTTTGCGTGTGTTAAGATTCGACAAACATTCCATTCACTTCGATTGGGTTGTATCTTAACGTTTTCCTTCGATTGTGAACTGTTTTATCTTTGTATATGTTAATAACCCCATGCTTGCAAGCTGCTCTCCTATATTTTATCTTGCAGGTGGTTGTTTTCCTTAAGTTCACAGGTCATTGGATGATTGCATATTCTTCAAGACAAATTATCCTTGTATGCAATTGATTCACTAGGATATGTGTTAGACTTCCCATTGATGATATTCCTCAACAAGCATTTACTTCGATTATAAAAATCTTCGATGCTTGCATTCAGGGGGAGTCAAAAGCTTCATATCTTAGAGTTTGCTCTCAACTCAAATTCAAAATTCCAAATCTTTTATCGATGCCTGTTTTGTCAACAATAGTCCAAAAAGGGGGAGATTGTAAGAGCAAAGTTTTACCCTCATGAGTTTTGGATATTGTTGGTCAAAACAGTAGAGGAACTAACAGGTTTTCTAGTGTGAAACAGATGGTTAGGTTCCTGAAGTTATAGGTTGGTGATAAAGCTTCAACCAAGATTTACTCATTTATCGAAGCATATCCTCTGGCGCGAAGTTTATCACGGATGTCGACCCCTAAAAAGATAAGGAATCCTGAAGCACGTCTCATCGAAGAAGTTGATCAAGATGGCGCAAGACTTAGTTGTTTTTGCATAGTTCTTTTTACTTCTTTGAGTCGTAAGAAAAACCGTACTATCAAGAGGGGTTTAGTAAATGTACTCCGAAGGTTTTGATGAAAAGACTCAGATCGAATCTAAACCAGTGACAAGCCAGAGTCGAAGAAATCTCATGTGACCTAGGTAATGCTTCACCAGCGAAGACTTTGTTCTTTCGGCTCCTGAAGCATAACCAAGTCCGTGAGTCAGCTTTACTTGGACCGCAAGTAAAGTTGCGCTTTGATTGGAAATATGACCGTTGGGGACAGGTGTCAAGCTGTCACATCGGGTCACTTCAGTCATTTCGCACCTTGGGATTGCTGCCTATAAATACGCCACCCCCGCCCCCATTGGCGGGTAGGCTGCTCCAAGATTGATTCCTTACAGAGGAGAGAAAGAGAGCAACCCCACCGAAGCAAACCAAAAACCAATACACCGAAGCATAAGTCCTATTGATCTGAGTTGATTCATTATGACTTAGGAAGAAGTTTGCTAGCCTTGTTATCTTGGAGAACTGCAATTCTCCTAGACGGTTAGAGAGTTGTTCTTCAGAGAGCGAAGAGTTATTGTCGCCTCGAAGTCCAGTTTGTCAAAGGTTTCGGTGATTTCCTCAATAATCAACAAAGAGTGAAGAACTGACCAAGCTCAAGGAGATTGGTGCAGTGGAGAAATGGACGGAGAGAGGTTAGCTCCTGTGTTCAATCACAAGTCCCTCCAACCAGACGTAGCACTTTGCAGAGCGTGAACTGGTCGAACAAACATCGCCGAGTCAAGAGTTCGTTTTACTTTCCGCACTTACATTCTGTTTGTCAATTGCTTCAGAGTTCTGCTTCGATGCAATTGATTCGATACTTTTGATTCACTATGTTCTGCTTCGATCACGTTCTGCTTCAATGTTTACCTTTCTGTTGAATAGTTTCGATTGCTGTGTTATGCTTCACTTCAAAGTTTCATGCGAAATTTTGAAGTGATCATTCACCCCCTCCCCCTCTGATCACATACTTGGTCTAACACCTTGTGACGGGAAAAATCATATTAAATCACCAGTTCATCTTTCTGAGCTGATTTGTTTACACAGCGTGCTCTATAAAATCACGGAACTTTCGTATGTTCTGAGTTTTTTTATTTGAGTTGCAGAAGTACCCCTAAAAAATTCTTTACTACCTGCTGTTCTGTTTTTCACAGATTCCGCCACGTTTTGTCTCTCCTAACTTTTTCAAACCTTAAGCTTGATTTTTCTTTGCAAAAACCTTTTGGCAATCTTGAGAAACAGTAGCTCTTCAAGAATATATTTATATCCAGTAGGGAAAAATTATTTATTAAGGGTACTAACCTCTCTATCAGCTTACGATAAGTTATGTATGAAGGGAGTTTTCAAGTGTGCGATGGAAGATGATGAAAGAAGATTCGGGAGTGTCAAGCGCTCAAGCTTGGGGATGACCCCATGCATCCCCAACAAATATTCAAGGAGACTCAAGTGTCTAAGCTTGGGGATGCCCCCGTGCATCCCCTTCTCCATCAACAATCATCAGTTCGTCCTTCGTCTCACTATATTTTTATCACTTCATGCGTTATGTGCTATGCTTGGAGCGTCTCGCTCCAAGGTTTTATTTTTAGTTTTCTTTAGCTTTGCTTGCTGTTCATAAAAAGTTACATCCCGTCTTACTTTGTGTGGGAGAGAAACACGCTCCACTATCAAAATCTAGAACACATCATAGGATTCTTCATGCCTATCTTTTTGCTGTTGTGTGTTCTTTATCTTTTCGTAGCTACTGCCATGTCTAGTTTTAGTCTTAGTTTGTCTTTAGACAGAGCCTTGGATTTTGATTACTTTGTTGCTGGAACTCTCTTTAGTTTTCATGTTTATCTTGTTAAGAGAGTTGGTTGTTGCACTGAGTTGTGTCTTGTCTTGAAAGTAGGTAATTGAGGTTGCTATTTAATTTTAGTAGTAACTTGCAATAGTTTTGAGGTATTGATGTGAGTAATGTTTGAAATTTTGGTGTCAAGAGCTCTATCCTTGATATGTGTCATATTTTGGGCAATCTGTGTTTATTTTCAAAACCTACAAAACTAGTTGAGAACTCTAGCTACTAGATGGATCACTAATCTTTTGAGGGATCGGATATTAGAGTACACTCACGTACCATGACTCGAGGATGCGCAAGGATAACCAAACCCCCATATACTCCTCCTCGGGGTAGTTGTCTCTTTGTGAACCTCCTTATTAGATTGAGAGTTACCGATAATAAGTGCATGAGTTCTTCGGACTAATGTAAGTATTGAAAGTTGACACTTCCACCTCCTCATATTTGCTAGCCTCTCCTGTGCCGTGCATTGCCTTCTTCTCACTCCGAGAGTTGGCGTCCACCTTTGCCGGTACACCCAAACCCTTGGCATGATACGCTCTTTCATCATAAACCTCCTTATATCTTTCCTCAAAACAGCCACCGTACCTACCTATCAAGGCATTTCCATAGCCTTTCGGAGATATATTGCCATGCAACATCCACCTCTTAATGACTTGATCTTCATGTCATACATGTTCCTGCTACACTGGCAGCGGCATACATCATGATAGCTACATCTTATTTATGTTTGAGTACCTTGTAAAGTGTGAAAGATCTTCTATTCCTTCTTGTAAAATAGAGTGTTGCCCTTAAGTGAGGAAAAGATCCCAAAGTGGACAAATGAGAGTTAAATAGAAAGAGCCATTGAGGCCACCAAAAAATACAAAAAAATAGAAAAAATAGAAAAATAAATAAAAAGAGAGAAAGGGGAAACACTACTATCCTTTTGAAAGATCCACACTAGTACTCCCTCTTATCCTTGTACTCCATAGAGATGATCATACATGCATATAGCTATGTGGGGACCTTCACACTATAGAACTTGGCTTGCATATTCCAAGGATGAGCCTCCTCAAAAGAGCTCTAGGTCTTCATGAGAGAGCAAGTTGGATGCACCCCCACTAGTTACATTGGAGAGGTTTTTAGCTCATATGTGCATCCGTTGCATGGCAATCCCTACTTCTCACATCATATCTATCATTTGGCCCTCTCTCCTATGATTGTCCTCATTGATGTGAGCCTTTCTCACCCTTTTTGTCTTCCTCCTCCACCATATTTCTCTATTTCCCATACTAAGTGTGAACTCTCGTGCTTACACTCGTCCATTGCATGAGTGCTCAAAATATCGAAAAGAAGTGGATCAAATTGACTTGTACCTAGCTAGTGGTCTGGGGACGAGTCAAGATAAGATTCCGAAGAAGACCAAGTGTGAAACTTTAGTAGATTGAGTTCTCAACAAATATATTTTTTCTATCGTATTCCCATATCCCCATTCTTGCACGCAAACACCATTTGGAGACATTTGAGTCACGGACAGCGAGAGCACTTGCACCTAATGTTCTTTTGTTGCTTGTGTCAATGCTAATATAGACTCTTGCTTGTTAAGACTTGAATTGAATTGCATGCTTTGATTGCTTTACTTAAAAGTACTTATATGGTTGTGTGGCATGTCGCCACAGAAATTATGCTTGTTATCATTTCCCTACTCGAGGACGAGCATGAATTAAGCTTGGGGATGATGATACGTCCCAAACGTATCTATAATTTCTGCTTGCTCCATGCATGATTTGTGTGACTTTGCCATGTTTTGCTTGAACTTTCATAGACTTTTGATCATATTTGGCCTAACCTATTAACTCAGTGCACCAAGTTGCCAGTTCCTGTTTTGTGTTGTTTTTATATTTCAGGTTTTCTGGCCATTAAAAGTGCCAAATAAATTCCGGAAAAAATATATAAAAAATCAGCGTCCCGGAAGCTTCCCGAAGAACCAAGGATGGAAGGGAGTGGACCCACAAGGGCCCCAGGACGGTCCCTGGCGCGACCCCCCCTAGGGCGCGCCGGGAAGGTCGCGCCAGGGACCCTCCTGGCTGCCCTGTGGCCCCCCTTGGTGCCCCTTTGGCTCCTATTTATTCTCCCGTCGTGAAAACCCTAATTCTAGACCCATTTTCCCATCGCCAACAAGCTTCGGGGGACCAGAATTCCTGTGCCAGCACCCTGCCGGGACGGGGAAGTGCCCCCGGATTCGTCTCCATCGACGTTGCTTCCTCCCTCCATGAAGCGGGAGTAGTTCTCCCTCGGGGCTGAGGTTTCTACTAGTAGCTATGTGTTCTTCTCTCTCTCCCATGATGTGATCTTCGTTGTGATCATAGGCTATGTTAATCTAGGGTGATCCCATAATATTTCCCCTTCCTCTATGTATTGGATTGATGTACTCACTTGATCTTATCTAGTATAATCCCCGAGACCATGGTGACAGTGGTTTATTAGACATGGGTTAGAAGAATATTATCATGAGTGATTTCCTCTTTTGTGAATTGATTGAAGATTGAGAGTCTCTTGGTGGTTGTCTTTGACTATCGTTGAGATAGGTTGTGGTGATTGTGGTACTCTCTTTGGATGGACGCGGTGAAATTTGTAAATCCATAGATTGAGAACTACGAACTATGAGGTGTGATTTTTTAGCCCTACATAATTCTCATCCTCTCTTGATCACAAAGGAATGAACTCCGAGTACGTCTCCAATGCATGTTTTAGTGGAAATATCATGTGATTAGACTATTTTAATGTTGTTGAGAGTTGCCACTAGTGAAATTATGAAGCCTAGGCCTTGTTTCCACCATTGTTACACCGTTTGTGCTCACTTTTGTCACATGTTTGCTTGCTGCACTTTTTATTACAGAATTATATTACCTTGCTTTGCCATACCTATCACTCGTATTTTACCATTTCTTTGCCGAACTAGTGCACCTATACAACTCCTACAAACCTCTGCGCTTGGAGGCCCAACATAGTCTACAAGAATATAAGCGGGTGTAGACATCAAGCTATTTCTGGCGCCGTTGCCGGGGAGGTAAGGCTTGAAGGTATATCTTTAGATCTTCCATTTAAATATTTTCGTTTCTTGTCTTTATTTTCACTAGTTAGGCTTATGGAAAACAACAAAAATATTATGAGAGAGCTTTAAGAGCTCTACCTTGAGTTGGGACATGAAGTGTTTGAAGAGAAAATCAAAAAGCCTATGGAGCTTTACTATTTGCACAACACTCATGTTAGTAGCAATGTTATTAGTATGTCTTCTTTGAATACTTTTGATACTAATGATATGCAAAGCCATAAGCTTGGGGATGCTATGTTTTATGAAGATGATCTTTTTAGCCCCCCAAGTTTTGATGAGGAAATTTATTTTGATGATACTTTGCCTCCCATCTATGATGATTATTGTGATGACACTTATTCTATAAAGAATAAATTTTTACAAGTGCATCATGATAAGAATGACTCATGTGATAGATATTTTTTTGAGTTTTCTCCCACTATTAGTAATGAGAAGGATTTTGCTTATGTGGAGAGTAACAAATTTTCTATGCTTGTGGATCATGATAAGAATTTTTTATGTGATACTTATATTGTTGAGTTTATTCATGATCCCACTGAAAATTATTATGAGAGGGGAACATATGCTTATAGATATTTCAATCAAGTTCCCTCTCTTTATGTTGAAGGTTTTGAAAATAAACACGGATTGCCCAAAATACAACACATATCACTAATAGGCAAGAGCTCTTGACACCAAAAGTTAAAACATTACTCACAACAATACCTCAAAACTATTGCACGTGACTACTACAATTGAATAGCAACCTTAATTACCTACCTCAAGACAATACACAACTTAGTGAAACAACCAACTCTCTTAAAAAGATAAACAGGAAAACTAAAGAGAGTTCCAGCGAAAAACTAAACAAAAACTAAAGCTCTTGAAAAAGATAAACATGAAAACTAAGAGCTAAACATGGCAGCAGCTACGAAAAGATAAAGAACACACAACAAAAGAAAGATAAGCATGAGATCCTATGATGTGTTCTAGTTTGAAGTGGAGCTTGTTTCTCTCCCACACAAAGTAAGTTGGGTCTAAATTTCTATGAACAACAAACAAAGCTAAAGAAAACTAAAAATTAAACCTAAGAGCGAGACGCTCCAAACATAGCACATAACGCATGAAGTGATAAAAATATAGTGAGACGGAGGACGAACTGGTGATTGTTGATGGAGAAGGGGATTCACGGGGGCATCCCCAAGCTTAGACGCTTGAGTCTCCTTGAATATTTATTGGGGATGCATGGGGGCATCCCCAATCTTGAGCGTTTGACACTCCCGGATCTTCTTTCATCATCTTCCCTCGCACACTTGAAAACTCCCTTCATACATAACTCATCAGAAGCTGATTAGATAGGTTAGTAACCTTAATAAAATAACTTTCCTCTACTGGAAATAAATATATTCTTGAAGAGGTACTATTTCTCAAGATTGCCAAAAAAAATTTTAAAATAAAAGGCAAGCTTAAGGTTTGCAAAAGTGAGGAAAGGCAAAACGTGGCAGAATCTGTGAAAAACAGAACATCGGGTAGGAAATACTTTTTTCGGGGTACTTCTGCAACTCAAATAAAAAAACTCAGAATAGACGCTCGAAAGTCAATTGTATGGAGCACGCTGTCAAAAAAATTCAGATCAAAAAGATGATCTGCTGATTTTAGGGTAATTTTTCCGTCCAAGGACAGAATCTGATTTCTGGACAGCATGTCACAACTTTTGAACTTTCTTGCAATCGGAGGCTAAGCTTGGAACAAAGCTTGAAAATAAACATACAATGATGTTTCTACAGTAGTAATAATCATCAAGACCACTAAAGAGTAAAAGTAAAAACTCGAAGTGAAGATAACAAGGGTTGTCTCCCTAGAGCGCTTTCTTTATAGCCATAAAGATAGGCTTAAGATTTTAATGATGCTCTCGTAGGAACAAGAGTTGAAGAACAAAAGAGAGCATCAAGAAGCAAATACAAAACACATTTAAGTCTAACATTCTTCCATGCAAAGGGATCTTGTAGAGAAATAACTCATTGAAGCATAAAGATATTAACATAGGAAGGCAAAACAAGTGCAACTTCAAAACCTTCAACATAAAGAGAGGGAACTTGATATTATTGAAATATCTATAAGCATATGTTCCCTTATCATAATAATTTTCAGTGGGATCATGAATAAACTCAAAATATAAGTATCACATAAAAAAATTCTTATCATGATCCAAAAGCATAATTTTTTTATCGTTTTTGCTAATTCTCATGTACATGAGAATTAGTTATGTCACATGTACTTTTTTTTTCCTTTTTGTTCAAAATATCACGTACATACTTGAAACGAGCTGCGGAGTATTTGTAGGAACCATAATTTCTGCTTGCTCAATGCATGATTTGTGTGATTTTTCCATGTTTTCCTTGAACTTTCATACACTTTTGATCATATTTGGACTAACCTATTATCTCAGTGCACCCACTTGCCAGTTCCTGTTTTATGTTGTTTTTATATTTCAGGTTTTCCGGCCATTAAAAGTGCCAAATAAATTCCGGAAAAATTATATAAAAATCAGCGTCCCGGAACCTTCCCGAAGAACCAAGGATGGAAGGGAGTGGACCCACCAGGGCCCCAGGAGGGTCCCTGGCGCGGCCCCCCCTAGGGTGCGCCGGGAACCCTCCTGGCTGCCCTCTGGCCCCCCTCGGTGCCCCCTTTGGCTCCTATTTATTCTCCCGTCGCGAAAACCTTGATTCCAGACCCCTATTCTCCAGAAGCAATTCCAATCTCTGCAGCCATCGCCAACAAGCTTCGAGGGGCCAGAATTCCTGTGCCGGCACCCTGCCGGGACGGGGAAGTGCCCCCGGATTCATCTCCATCGACGTTGCTTCCTCCCTCCATGAAGCGGGAGTAGTTCTCGCTCGGGGCTGAGGTTTCTACCAGTATCTATGTGTTCTTCTATCTCTCTCCCATGATGTGATCTTCATTGTGATCATAGCCTATGATCACAATGAAGATCACATCATGGGAGAGAGAGAAGACCACATAGCTACTGGTAGAAAACCTTATCCCCGAGGAGGAACTACTCCTGCATCATGGTGGGAGTAAGCAACGTTGATGGAGATGAATCCAGGGGCACTTCCTCGTCCCGGCAGGGTGCCTCCACAGGAACTCTTGTCCCCTGAAGCTTGTTGGCAATGGAGGCGGAGATCGGAATTGCTTTTGGAGAAAAGGGGTCTGGAATCAGGGTTTTCGCGACGGGAATATAAATAAGAGCCAAAGGGGGGCACCGGGGGGGGGGGGCACCAGGAGTCCAGGCGGCCTCCCGACGCGGCCCCACCCTAGGCCGCGCTAGGACGGCGTTTGGGGGCTGTGGACCACCCCTTGACCACATCCTCCGGCTGGAGGAATCTTCTAGAACGTTTTTTTTATATAATTTTCCAAGAATTTTCTGAGCACTTTTAATAATGGGAGAACCTGAAATACAAAAACAGCAGAAAACAGAAACTGACACTGGGTGCACTGAGTTAATAGGTTAGTGCAAATATGATCAAAAGTGTATGAAAGTGTATCAAAAGCATAGCAATATCACACGAAACATGCATGGAGCAAGCAGAAATTATAGATACGTTTGGGACGTATCACATGCCAAGGGTTTGGATGCACCGGCAGGTGGATGCCAACTCTCGGAGTGAGAAGAAGGCAATGCACGGTACCGAAGAGGCTAGCAAATATGAGGAGGTGGAAGTGTCAACTTTCAATACTTACATTATTCCGAAGAACTCATGCACTTATTATCAGTAACTCTCAATCTAATAAGGAGGTTCGCAAAGAGACAAGTACCCCGAGGAGGAGTGTATGGGTGTTTGGTTATCCTTGCGCATCTCGACTCATGGTACGTGAGTGTACTCTAATATCCGATCCCTCCAAAGATTAGTGATACATCTAGTAGCTAGAGTTCTCAACTAGTTTTTGTAGGTTTTTGAAAATAAACACGGATTTCCCAAAATACGACACCTATCACTAATAGGCTAGAGCTCTTGACACCAAAAGTTCAAACATTACTCACACCAATACCTCAAAACTATTGCAAGTTACTACTACAATCGAATAGCAACCTCAATTACCTACTTCAAGACAAGACACAACTCAGTGCAACAACCAACTCTCTTAACAAGATAAACATGAATACTAAAGAGAGTTCCAGCAACAAACTAAACAAAATCCAAGGCTCTTGCTAAAGACAAACACTAAAACTAAAACTAAACATGGCAGAAGCTACAAAAAGATAAAGAACACACAACAGAGAAAAGATAAGCATGAAAATCCTATGATGTGTTCTAGATTGGAGTGGAGCGTGTTTCTCTCCCACACAAAGTAAGCCGGGGTCTAACTTGTTATTAACAGCAAGCAAAGCTAAAGAAAACTAAAAAGGAAACCTAAGAGTTATACGCTCCAAGCTTAGCACATAACGCATGAAGTGAGACGAAGGACGAAATAATGATTGTTGATGGAGAAGGGGATGCACGGGGTCATCCCCAAGCTTAGACGCTTGAGACTCCTTTAATATTTATTGGGGATGCATGGGGGCATCCCCAAGGTTGAGCGTTTGACACTCTCAGATCTTATTTCATCATCTTCCCTCGCACACTTGAAGACTCCCTTCATACATAACTCATCATAAGCTGATTAGAGAGGTTAGTACCCTTAATAAAATAAATTTTCCAACTGGAAATAAAGATCTTATTGAAGAGCTACTGTTTCTCAAGATTGACAAAAAGTTTTTGCAAAGAAAAAGCAAGCTTAAAGTTTGCAAAAGTTAGTAAAGGCAAAACGTGGCAGGATCTGTGAAAAAAAGAACAACAGGTAGTAAATAATTTTTTGGGGGTACTTATGCAACTCAAATAAAAAAACTCAGAACATACGAAAGTTTCAAAATTGTATAGAGAATGTTGTGTAAAAACTTCAGCTCAAAAAGATGAACTGGTGATTTGTTTTCATTTTTTCCGTCAAGCAGACATAATTTGTTTTTTGGAGAGCATGTCACAACTTTTGCTTCCCTTATCATAAGAGGCTAGAACTTGGCACAAAGCTTGAAAATACAGATACAATGATGTTGCTACAGTAGTAGAAATCGTCAAGAACACTAAAAACAGAAGTAAAAACATCTTGGGTTGCCTCCCAACAAGCTCTTTCTTTTACGCCTTTTAGCTAGGCACGAAGATTATAAAAGATGCTCTCATAAAAATAAGGATTTGAAGCAAAAGAGAGCATCAAGAAGATAATATGAAACGCGTTTAAGCCTAACCCACTTCCTATGCATATGAATCTTGTAAGAAAATAAACCAGAGAAGCACAAAGAGACAAGCATAGGAAATTGGAACAGGAACAACTTCAAAACTTTCAACATGAAGAGAGGTGTTTTTATAACATGGAAGTTTCTACAACCAAACTTCCCTCTCTCAAAGTAATTTTCAGTAGTATCATGAACAACATCAAGAATATAACTATCACATAAATCATATTGTTCATGACTTACAAGAACATGTGTATAGTTTTCAACACGGTCTTTAGGAACATAAGATAAATGCATCCCATCACATTGAGCCTTAATAAGAGCACAGTTCTCCGGAATATGAGTTGGATATTTCAAGAGGATAATAGGACAATCAAGTGTGGGTGCAATAGAAACAATTTCATGCTTAACGTAAGGAACTATAGAAAGTTTATCTTCATAAGCATCATCCATAGTGGCATCTTGGACAAAAGTATAGAAGGCATCAACTTCATCAAAAAAGGATATTTCAAAAGAATCCATAGGATCATAACACTCATATAAGGTAAGAGTCAAAGAGTTACTCTCATTATAAGGTAGACATGGATGGCTCCATTCTTCCTCCTTTTGTTCGTAACTCTCCTCCTCTTTTTCATCCAAGGGGCTTTCAGGTTCAACAATTTCTTCTACCATAGAGTCCTGCAAAACATTTGTCTCTTCCTTTGGGGGAGAGATTCTCTCAAGATGATCAGTAATATAATAATTTGCATCGTAATTTTACAAAAAATAGTTAAGTATAGCAAGACTCTCATATTTATAAGGGGCATCATCAATATTTTTAAGAAGAGAAGTAATTTCATAGGCACCCTTATAAGCAACAAATTCTTCTATTTGCTCTGCATCATCAAAATCATAATTTCTCTTGGAATAAGAGGTTAACGTTTCATCATCATTGTACTCACATTGGAAAGGAAGGTGTTTATGCCTCATAAAGCAATTAGATTCATCCCTGCAGAAAGATATATTACATATTGAGCACAAGTTTCTTGCATACTCATACAACTGATGTATTTGTTTCCATAAGTGTATCCCCTTTTGATACAAGCGGTGTTCCTTGTAATAATATTTTTGATCCTTTGTGAATCCTCCATGCCAATAGGATTTGCTTTCAAAGAAGTTAGGAATTGGTGGCAAGCAGGGAACTAGACATGCTATTTTTTGAGTTTTTGGTAAAGGACACTGAGATAAAAACTGAAAGGTAAACTAACAAGACTTAAAAGAAAAGGTAAAAGATAGTGTGCAACTCCCCTATCTTAGCAGTTGGATTCCCCGGCGACAGCGCCAGAAATTTGCTTGATACTCTATCCTTGGTTGTTACCCCAAGTGGAAGGTTAGATGTGGTGTAGCGGAAAATTTCCCCTATGTAGAGGATAGGGTTTGTCTCCCGTAGGACTTTGACAATGATAAGTAGGTGCCAACGGCGCAATTGACGTGGAAATGCACACAATACAAATAACTTTGCTTCCCAACGAGTACAAAGAGGTTGTCAATATCTCCGGCCTTGTTATTCACAAAGGATCAAACGCAAGGGACAATGATAACATCTAGAAAGTAAAAGCAGGAAAATAAAAGAGCCTGTAAATAGTGATGAGAATATGGACCGGGGTCCCGTGATGTTCACTAGTGATGTCTCTCTCCCAAAAGATGATAAAACTGCTATGCGAGGTAAACAAATCAAAGTTGGGCAATTGATAGGATTAAAAATTCACCGCAATGCTAACTATGCTACAAAGAAAGGACGAGGCTCAAAAGCATGGGAGGTAAGCCAAAAATAAGTAGACCGAAATCCAACTGCATCTACTACTAATCATCTACCTTGAGATATATACCCAGAACATCTCGCTGGTATTAAGTTGCGAGCCCCACCCAAAGTGTAAACCCAATGCAACAGACAACTTCATTAAAAAGCACTTTACGTAAAGTAAACAATCCTTGCAACCGTGGTTACAAGCACCGTTTTCCCCCTTGTGGCAACATCACATCCCCTAGACTCATGTTTTTGTCACACTCAAGCGTGTCATCGGGGGGCATGACCCCACAATCGAGCATATCATTCCCTCTTGGAGTCACTACCTACTACTTGGCCAAAGCAATAAACAACAACGGAGAACATGCAAGAATTACTTAGGAACAAAAATATAAAAGATAAGAACCAAATATATTACTCAATGACAATCTGAACATAGTCTCTTAATCCATCAGATCCCAGCAAACTCAACATAGCAACAACAGAAAATTACTTATGTGCCTCGATCATGTAGGGCAGCTCACGAGGTCTAAACCATGAAGAACAAACAGGGGAGGAGAACATCACATAGCTACTGATCACGGACCCATGGTCCAAGGGAGACTACTCATGGATCATCCGGGAAGCGTCCATGGTGGAGGGGAAGCTCCCGGAGGTCAATCCTCCCTCCGGCAGGGTGCCGAGAAGAGGTCTGTTGGCGCTCCCGATCTTGGAAGCGCGGCGGCGGCGCAACAGAGGCGAGATCACGGAAAGGGGTTCTCTCTTCGGAAGTTTCACATCAAGGAGAATATATAGGCGAAGGGGGGGCAGCCAGGGGGGGCCACCAGGGGTCCAGGCGCCCCCCTGGCGCAGGCAAGACCTAGGCCACGCCAGGTGGCCGCCTGGGTCCCTGGTGGTGGCCCTCTGGACCCACTTTGGTGATTCCGGAAGCTTCTGTTGCGCTGATTTTTTATCTGATTTTCCCGAATTTTTTGAGCATTGTTAATATGGGGGAAACCTGAAATAAAAAAAGCAGAAAACAGGAACTGGCACTGTGGTGCACTGAGTTAATAAGTTAGTCCAAATATGATCAGAATTGTATGAAAGTGTATCTAGATCATAGCAATATCACACAAAACATGCATGGAGCAAGCAGAAATTATAGATACGTTTGGGACGTATCAAGCACTCTTGCAATGGATGAGCGTAAGCACGAGAGTTGACACTTAGGATGGCAAAGAGAGAGATATGGTGAATGTGACACCCTGGTTTTTGTAGCCTTTTCTTTTCAAAGTTTTTCCTGGTTTTTTCCCGTTGGTTTGGCTTTTGAGCAACTCACTGGACTTGAACTTGAGCATATTCTCTTCCATGCTCAAGTGGCCCTTGATTTCAACCCTTGCCAATGCCATTCCAATGATCCACCTCATCCTATCCACCATATATTCAAGCCATATATTCCTTTTCCCAATAAAAGGAATATTCCCATTATTTGAGGTTTGTGAAGCAACCCCTATTTATGTTGCTCCATAAATTCCCAAATAATTCCCGCATAGCCTTGATGCCATATCTTGCCAAATTCTCCAAAAATATTGCATGGCCCAAGTGAATTTTTCCTCTATAAAAATTCATTTGTCTGTGGGGGCAGAATGGAGCTTTGTGAAGGGAGTGCCTTTTATCTTGATCCATTGCTGGTGAAACTTTTTGTGAAAGCTCATATGATCATATCATGTACCTCCACCAATGTTCAGAGCAATGTGCTTAGCCAAACTCCCACAAGAAATTTCCAAAGATTTCATGCAGAAAGGGGCATTATGAAGCAAGTGCAAGCCAGGGGATTCCATTTGAGTTGAGACTTTTTGAGCATGATCCCACAACCGAGTGACTCCACCAAACCAAATTTGAGCCAAATACCATCCACCATGTGAGTGCATCATCATGTTTAAGTTTTTGACCAGTGGACAACCTTGTGAAGCAAGTGCTAGCTAGGCAACTCCAATGGCCATGAAATTTTACACATATGTGCACCACTCCAATTAACCAAGCTACACCAAAACTAAGCCCAATCCACCAAGCCAAAGTGAGGCTAGATTCATCAAGAAGTTTCTGGTCCATTTGGCACTTTACAAAGGAAGGGTATTTTTCCTTTGGCCAATTGGGCTGCAACTCTCCAGATAGCTAGTCCTTCTAACCCCAAATACCATTGACAACCTGGCTCTATCCCAAGCCCCACCATTTGATCACAATTTTTGCTCTAAGTTTGCAACAGTGAACTTGTAAGTGAAGATGTGATCACCCCATTGCCCCATTTGATCATCCAATTATACCACATGGATCAGCACCAAAAGAACAACCCCCTAGACACCCTTGGCCAGGTTGAAGCCTCCCCTCGATGCCCCAGCACAGGGTGGCAACGCGCTCCAGTGCTCGCATATCGCCTAGCCATTGTCCTGCCGCACCGCATTGGCCTCATTTACACGCGCCCACTTCCCAGCAAACTATCCTCGCCGGAATCCCGCCGGCAGCCCGTTGCTAGCAGGAAACCGACGCCGCGCGTGCCCTGACCAGTCGCCATCGCCGTGCCTTGCCCCCTGCTCCACGCATGATCCTCTGCTCGCGCGTGCACCCCCGAACCCTCTCAAGCACGCCCATGCCCTGCCACCTCAACCCCGGCCACTGCTCCATCGTGTTCGCTTCTGCTCGGCGGCACCCGAAGCCAAGCATCGCCGCTGGCCTATATAAGGCATGCCCAACCTCGCCCCAGCACCCTAGAACCTCCACCATCACCTCAATCGTCCCCTAGAAGGAGGAATCAAGCTTTGGCTCCTATTTATTCTCCCGTCGCGAAAACCCTAATTCCAGACCCATTTTCCCATCGCCAACAAGCTTCGGGGGACCAGAATTTCTGTGCCAACACCCTGCCGGGACGGGGAAGTGCCCCTGGATTCGTCTCCATCGGCGTTGCTTCCTCCCTCCATGAAGCGGGAGTAGTTCTCCCTCGGGGCTGAGGTTTCTACTAGTAGCTATGTGTTCTTCTCTCTCTCCCATGATGTGATCTTCGTTGTGATCATAGGCTATGTTAATCTAGGGTGATCCCATAATATTCCCCCTTCCTCTATGTATTGGATTGATGTACTCACTTGATCTTATCTAGTATAATCCCCGAGACCATGGTGACAGCGGTTTATTAGACATGGGTTAGAAGAATATTATCATGAGTGATTTCCTCTTTTGTGAATTGATTGAAGATTGAGAGTCTCTTGGTGGTTGTCTTTGACTATCGTTGAGATAGGTTGTGGTGATTGTGGTACTCTCTTTGGATGGACGCGGTGAAATTTGTAAATCCATAGATTGATAACTACGAACTATGAGGTGTGCTTTTTTAGCCCTACATAATTCTCATCCTCTCTTGATCACAAAGGAATGAACTCCGAGTACGTCTCCAATGCATGTTTTAGTGGAAATATCATGTGATTAGACTATTTTAATGTTGTTGAGAGTTGCCACTAGTGAAATTATGAAGCCTAGGCCTTGTTTCCACCATTGTTACACTGTTTGTGCTCACTTTTGTCACATGTTTGCTTGCTGCACTTTTTATTACAGAATTATATTACCTTGCTTTGCCATACCTATCACTCGTATTTTACCATCAGCGTCCCGGAACCTTCCCGAAGAACCAAGGATGGAAGGGAGTGGACCCACCAGGGCCCCAGGAGGGTCCCTGGCGCGGCCCCCCCTAGGGCGCGCCGGGAACCCTCCTGGCTGCCCTGTGGCCCCCCTCGGTGCCCCCTTTGGCTCCTATTTATTCTCCCGTCGCGAAAACCTTGATTCCAGACCCCTATTCTCCAGAAGCAATTCCAATCTCCGCAGCCATCGCCAACAAGCTTCGAGGGAACAGAATTCCTGTGCCAGCACCCTGCCGGGACGGGGAAGTGCCCCCGGATTCATCTCCATCGACGTTGCTTCCTCCCTCCATGAAGCGGGAGTAGTTCTCGCTCGGGGCTGAGGTTTCTACCAGTATCTATGTGTTCTTCTATCTCTCTCCCATGATGTGATCTTCATTGTGATCATAGCCTATGATCACAATGAAGATCACATCATGGGAGAGAGAGAAGACCACATAGCTAATGGTAGAAAACCTTATCCCCGAGGAGGAACTACTCCTGAATCATGGTGGGAGTAAACAACGTTGATGGAGATGAATCCAGGGGCACTTCCTTGTCCCGGCAGGGTGCCTCCACAGGAATTCTTGTCCCCTGAAGCTTGTTGGCAATGGAGGCGGAGATCGGAATTGCTTTTGGAGAAAAGGGGTCTGGAATCAGGGTTTTCGCGACGGGAATATAAATAAGAGCCAAAGGGGGGCACCGGGGGGGGCACCAGGAGTCCAGGCGGCCTCCCGACGCGGCCCCACCCTAGGCCGCGCTAGGACGGCGTCTGGGGGCTGTGGACCACCCCTTGACCACATCCTCTGGCTGGAGGAATCTTCTAGAACGTTGTTTTTTATATAATTTTCCAAGAATTTTCTGAGCACTTTTAATAATGGGAGGACCTGAAATACAAAAACAGTAGAAAACAGAAACTGACACTGGGTGCACTGAGTTAATAGGTTAGTCCAAATATGATCAAAAGTGTATGAAAGTGTATCAAAAGCATAGCAATATCACACGAAACATGCATGGAGCAAGCAGAAATTATAGATACGTTTGGGACGTATCACATGCCAAGGGTTTGGATGCACCGGCGAGGTGGATGCCAACTCTCGGAGTGAGAATAAGGCAATGCACGGTACCGAAGAGGCTAGCAAATATGAGGAGGTGGAAGTGTCAACTTTCAATACTTACATTATTCCGAAGAACCCATGCACTTATTATCAGTAACTCTAAATCTAATAAGGAGGTTCGCAAAGAGACAAGTACCCCGAGGAGGAGTGTATGGGGGTTTGGTTATCCTTGCGCATCCTCGACTCATGGTACGTGAGTGTACTCTAATATCCGATCCCTCCAAAGATTAGTGATACATCTAGTAGCTAGAGTTCTCAACTAGTTTTTGTAGGTTTTTGAAAATAAACACGGATTGCCCAAAATACGACACCTATCACTAATAGGCTAGAGCTCTTGACACAAAAAGTTCAAACATTACTCACACCAATACCTCAAAACTATTGCAAGTTACTACTACAATCGAATAGCAACCTCAATTACCTACTTCAAGACAAGACACAACTCAGTGCAACAACCAACTCTCTTAACAAGATAAACATGAATACTAAAGAGAGTTCCAGCAACAAACTAAACAAAATCCAAGGCTCTTGCTAAAGACAAACACTAAAACTAAAACTAAACATGGCAGAAGCTACAAAAAGATAAAGAACACACAACAGAGAAAAGATAAGCATGAAAATCCTATGATGTGTTCTAGATTGGAGTGGAGCATGTTTCTCTCCCACATAAAGTAAGCCGGGGTCTAACTTGTTATTAACAGCAAGCAAAGCTAAAGAAAACTAAAAAGGAAACCTAAGAGCGAGACGCTCCAAGCTTAGCACATAACGCATGAAGTGATAAAAATATAGTGAGACGAAGGACGAACTAATGATTGTTGATGGAGAAGGGGATGCACGGGGTCATCCCCAAGCTTAGACGCTTGAGTCTCCTTTAATATTTATTGGGGATGCATGGGGGCATCCCCAAGGTTGAGCGTTTGACACTCTCGGATCTTATTTCATCATCTTCCCTCGCACACTTGAAAACTCCCTTCATACATAACTCATCATAAGCTGATTAGAGAGGTTAGTACCCTTAATAAAATAAATTTTCCCACTCGAAATAAAGATCTTATTGAAGAGCTACTGTTTCTCAAGATTGACAAAATGTTTTTGCAAAGAAAAAGCAAGCTTAAAGTTTGCAAAAGTTAGTAAAGGCAAAACGTGGCAGGATCTGTGAAAAAAAGAACAACAGGTAGTAAATAATTTTTTGGGTAACTTATGCAACTCAAATAAAAAAACTCAGAACATACGAAAGTTTCAAAATTGTATAGAGAATGTTGTGTAAAAACTTCAGCTCAAAAAGATGAACTGGTGATTTGTTTTCATTTTTTCCGTCAAGCAGACATAATTTGTTTTTTGGAGAGCATGTCACAACTTTTGCTTCCCTTATCATAAGAGGCTAGAACTTGGCACAAAGCTTGAAAATACAGATACAATGATGTTGCTACAGTAGTAGCAATCGTCAAGAACACTAAAAACAGAAGTAAAAACATCTTGGGTTGCCTCCCAACAAGCTCTTTCTTTTACGCCTTTTAGCTAGGCACGAAGATTATAAAAGATGCTCTCATAAAAATAAGGATTTGAAGCAAAAGAGAGCATCAAGAAGATAATATGAAACGCGTTTAAGCCTAACCCACTTCCTATGCATATGAATCTTGTAAGAAAATAAACCAGAGAAGCACAAAGAGACAAGCATAGGAAATTGGAACAGGAACAACTTCAAAACTTTCAACATGAAGAGAGGTGTTTTTATAACATGGAAGTTTCTACAACCAAACTTCCCTCTCTCAAAGTAATTTTCAGTAGTATCATGAACAACATCAAGAATATAACTATCACATAAATCATATTGTTCATGACCTACAAGCACATGTGTATAGTTTTCAACACGGTCTTTAGGAACATAAGATAAATGCATCCCATCACATTGAGCCTTAATAAGAGCACAGTTCTCCGGAATATGAGTTGGATATTTCAAGAGGATAATAGGACAATCAAGTGTGGGTGCAATAGAAACAATTTCATGCTTAACGTAAGGAACTATAGAAAGTTTATCTTCATAAGCATCATCCATAGTGGCATCTTGGCCAAAAGTATAGAAGGCATCAACTTCATCAAAAAAGGATATTTCAAAAGAATCCATAGGATCATAACACTCATATAAGGTAAGAGTCAAAGAGTTACTCTCATTATAAGGTAGACATGGATGGCTCCATTCTTCCTCCTTTTGTTCGTAACTCTCCTCCTCTTTTTCATCCAAGGGGCTTTCAGGTTCAACAATTTCTTCTACCATAGAGTCCTGCAAAACATTTGTCTCTTCCTTTGGGGGAGAGATTCTCTCAAGATGATCAGTAATATAATAATTTGCATCGTAATTTTACAAAAAATAGTTAAGTATAGCAAGACTCTCATATTTATAAGGGGCATCATCAATATTTTTAAGAAGAGAAGTAATTTCATAGGCACCCTTATAAGAAACAAATTCTTCTATTTGCTCTTCATCATCAAAATCATAATTTCTCTTTGAATAAGAGGCTAACGTTTCATCATCATTGTACTCACATTGGAAAGGAAGGTGTTTATGCCTCATAAAGCAATTAGATTCATCCCTGCAGAAAGATATATTATATATTGAGCACAAGTTTCTAGCATACTCATACAACTGATGTATTTGTTTCCATAAGTGTATCCCCTTTTGATACAAGCGGTATTCCTTGTAATAATATTTTTGATCCTTAGGGAATCCTCCATTCCAATAGGATTTGCTTTCAAAGAAGTTAGGAATTGGTGGCAAGCAGGGAACTAGACATGCTATTTTTTGAGTTTTTGGTAAAGGACACTGAGATAAAAACTGAAAGGTAAACTAACAAGACTTAAAAGAAAAGGTAAAAGATAGTGTGCAACTCTCCTATCTTAGCAGTTGGAGTCCCCGGCGACAGCGCCAGAAATTTGCTTGATACTCTATCCTTGGTTGTTACCCCAAGTGGAAGGTTAGATGTGGTGTAGCGGAAAATTTCCCCTATGTAGAGGATAGGGTTTGTCACCCGTAGGACTCTGACAATGATAAGTAGGTGCCAACGGCGCAATTGACGTGGAAATGCACACAATACAAATAACTTTTCTTCCCAACGAGTACAAAGAGGTTGTCAATATCTCCGGCCTTGTTATTCACAAAGGATCAAACGCAAGGGACAATGATAACATCTAGAAAGTAAAAGCAGGAAAATAAAAGAGCCTGTAAATAGTGATGAGAATATGGACCGGGGTCCCGTGATGTTCACTAGTGATGTCTCTCTCCCAAAAGAAGATAAAACTGCTATGCGAGGTAAAAAAATCACAGTTGGGCAATTGATAGGATTAAAAATTCACCGCAATGCTAACTATGCTACAAAGAAAGGACGAGGCTCAAAAGCATGGGAGGTAAGCCAAAAATAAGTAGACCGAAATCCAACTGCATCTACTACTAATCATCTACCTTGAGATATATACCCAGAACATCTCGCTGGTATTAAGTTGCGAGCCCCACCCAAAGTGTAAACCCAATGCAACAGACAACTTCATTAAAAAGCACTTTACGTAAAGTAAACAATCCTTGCAACCGTGGTTACAAGCACAGTGTTCCCCCCTTGTGGCAACATCACATCCCCTAGACTCATGTTTCTGTCACACTCAAGCGTGTCATCGGGGGGCATGACCCCACAATCGAGCATATCATTCCCTCTTGGAGTCACTACCTACTACTTGGCCAAAGCAATAAACAACAACGGAGAACATGCAAGAATTACTTAGGAACAAAAATATAAAAGATAAGAACCAAATATATTACTCAATCACAATCTGAACATAGTCTCTTAATCCATCAGATCCCAGCAAACTAAACATAGAAACAACAGAAAATTACTTATGTGCATCGATCATGTAGGGCAGCTCACGAGGTCTAAACCATGAAGAACAAACAGGGGAGGAGAACATCACATAGCTACTGATCACGGACCCATGGTCCAAGGGAGACTACTCACGGACCCTCTGGACCCACTTTGGTGATTCCGGAAGCTTCTGTTGCGCTGATTTTTTATCTGATTTTCCCGAATTTTTTGAGCATTGTTAATATGGGGGAAACCTGAAATAAAAAAAAGCAGAAAACTGGAACTGGCACTGTGGTGCACTGAGTTAATAAGTTAGTCCAAATATGATCAGAATTGTATGAAAGTGTATCTAGATCATAGCAATATCACACAAAACATGCATGGAGCAAGCAGAAATTATAGATACGTTTGGGACGTATCAAGCACTCTTGCAATGGATGAGCGTAAGCACGAGAGTTGACACTTAGGATGGCAAAGAGAGAGATATGGTGAATGTGACACCTTGGTTTTTGCAGCCTTTTCTTTTCAAAGTTTTTCCTGGTTTTTTCCCGTTGGTTTGGCTTTTGAGCAACTCACTGGACTTGAACTTGAGCATATTCTCTTCCATGCTCAAGTGGCCCTTGATTTGAACCCTTGCCAATGCCATTCCAATGATCCACCTCATCCTATCCACCATATATTCAAGCCATATATTCCTTTTCCCAATAAAAGGAATATTCCCATTATTTGAGGTTTGTGAAGCAACCCCTATTTATGTTGCTCCATAAATTCCCAAATAATTCCCGCATAGCCTTGATGCCATATCTTGCCAAATTCTCCAAAAATATTGCATGGCCCAAGTGAATTTTTCCTCTATAAAAATTCATTTGTCTGTGGGGGCAGAATGGAGCTTTGTGAAGGGAGTGCCTTTTATCTTGATCCATTGCTGGTGAAACTTTTTGTGAAAGCTCATATGATCATATCATGTACCTCCACCAATGTTCAGAGCAATGTGCTTAGCCAAACTCCCACAAGAAATTTCCAAAGATTTCATGCAGAAAGGGGCATTATGAAGCAAGTGCAAGCCAGGGGATTCCATTTGAGTTGAGACTTTTTGAGCATGATCCCACAACCGAGTGACTCCACCAAACCAAATTTGAGCCAAATACCATCCACCATGTGAGTGCATCATCATGTTTAAGTTTTTGACCAGTGGACAACCTTGTGAAGCAAGTGCTAGCTAGGCAACTCCAATGGCCATGAAATTTTACACATATGTGCACCACTCCAATTAACCAAGCTACACCAAAACTAAGCCCAATCCACCAAGCCAAAGTGAGGCTAGATTCATCAAGAAGTTTCTGGTCCATTTGGCACTTTACAAAGGAAGGGTATTTTTCCTTTGGCCAATTGGGCTGCAACTCTCCAGATAGCTAGTCCTTCTAACCCCAAATACCATTGACAACCTGGCTCTATCCCAAGCCCCACCATTTGATCACAATTTGTGCTCTAAGTTTGCAACAGTGAACTTGTAAGTGAAGATGTGATCACCCCATTGCCCCATTTGATCATCCAATTGTACCACATGGATCAGCACCAAAAGAACAACCCCCTAGACACCCTTGGCCAGGTTGAAGCCTCCCCTCGATGCCCCAGCACCCTAGAACCTCCACCATCACCTCAATCGTCCCCTAGAAGGAGGAATCAAGCCAGGAGGGCTTTCTTCCCCAACTCCGGCCACCAGTGCCGCCGAGGTGCCCTCGTGATGGCGTGTAAGTGATAATGGCTTCTCGCCCTTCGTTGGTTACCCCAAGTGGAAGGTGAGATGTAGGATAGAAGAAAATTTCCCCTATGTAGAGGATAGGGTTTTTTTCCCGTAGGACTCAGACAATGATAAGTAGGTGGTTCGGCAAGTGATGCGCCGTCTGAAAAGAATCACTTGCTTCTCCTGGACCTGCACACGACACAATTAACTTTGCTCCCAACGAAGTTCAGAGAGGTTGTCAATCTCTCCGGTCTTGTTGTTTACAAAGGATCAAACACAAGGGATAATGATAATGATAGCAACTGAAATAAAAATCTAGAAAATAAATGAGCGTGTAAACAATGATGAGAATATCGACCGGGGTCCCGTGATGTTCACTAGTGATGTCTCTCTCCCAAAAGACGATAAAACTGCTATGCGAGGTTGATGGTGGTGAAGTTGATAGGTTTAGTTGGGATGCCTCCCCTGTCAACCGCGCCAATAAACGATTCTTGATGACCCACAAGTCTTGGGGATCAATTGTAGCTTTTCGATAAATAAGGATGTCGAGCCCACGAGGAGCAGAAGGTATTGACAAGTGACCTTGGATAAGGAAAGGTCTGCAAACACTAAAACATAAATATTTAGGTATATTTGGGTTTAAGCAACAGAAAAGTTAAAAGACAAGCAAAGTAAACAGGGTAACTGAGGAGTAACAAGTGTCCCGATCCTGCTGAGCAAAGGATAGGCCTAGCTACTGAACTTATAAAGGCTAAAGCATTCTCGAGGACACACGGGAGAGATAGCCAAGTTACTTTCACCATATTCCGCCAAGTAGTATGTATTGTGTCGATAAGTGTCGGTTGGTGGATCAATGCTAGTGCACCTTCTAGACTAAGATAAGTGTACTCTTATGATTACAGACCTTGCAAGCATCCGCAAATACAAGGTAGTAATTAAGGCATAAGCCTAACCACAACATTACGATCGAGAATCCATAACTCCCTTGTGCAAAAGTGTGCGAACTAGGGTTCAGGTTTCTGTCACTTCGGCAACCCACCATAAGCATCCTTTGTACACAATGTATTCCCCTAGGTCCTTAATAAGGCGAAGTGTTGGGTGTTCGACTCACACAACACCACTAGGAAAATAACAACACAACTTAAATATCAAACAACACATAATACTTCAACATCATATGACTACTAACAACTAGACTTCTCCCATGTCCTCAAGAACTAAAGTAACTACTCAAAAGACATAAAAGAGATCATGATCAGAGGTGATAGATGGGTGGCAAACAATCTGGACACAATGCTATTTCTCCAACAAAACTCAATAGCATTCACCACAAAGTAGTAATCAACACCAACAGAGTAGAGAGGATAGATAGTACGGATTACAACACAAGTTGCAATTGTGAGATGAGATGGGATGGAGATGGAGATGGTGCTGATGTTGGGGATGATGTTGATGATGATCTCGATGATGCCTGTGATGATGATGATGACGATGGCGATGATCTCCCCTTCCGGGAGGTGATCTCCCCGGCGGAATCTGCCCGCCGGAGATGGATTTTTTCTCTGTAGGTTTTCGCCACGAGGCGGCAGCGAAACTCCGAAACTCCTCTCTTTTTAGGGTTTTTACCCCAGGGGGTAATATAGTCCAGAGGGGGCACCGAAGTGGGCCACCATGCATCCAGGAGGGTACCTGGCGCGCCCTAGGGGGGGTCGCGCCAGGGACCCTTCTGGAGCCCTGGTGGGTCCCCTCTGGTCTCCTCCAGTGGATCTCCAAAATAATGATCCACGTCAAATTTCGGCAATTTTGGAGTTCATATGATTCAGCAACTTGATGTCCACTTTTCACCGCCGAATTCTGCTTCAGCTGCTTCAGCACCAGAAAGTTGCAAACTGTGTAAAACAAGCCAAAACAACATAAGAACAATACTTTAAAGTGGAAAATATCGATGAATAGGGTTAAATTACAATAAAAAATAGTGATGATTTTAGACGTATCAACTCCCCCAAGATTAGACCTCGCTTGTCCCCAAGCGATTACTGAGCTCGACAAACCTGTCCACAAGTTTAGATAGTGAAGTGTCTGTTGGGGATCGGCGCAGAAAACAAAAAATTTCCTACCTACGAGTCCCGAACCCAAGATCTATGCTATGCTGATGTATGTAACAGAAGGAATCGATGTTCATACCTTTGAAGACCGAAAGAGGGAAACGTTCCTCGACGATGTTCATACCTTTGAAGACCGAAAGAGGGAAACGTTCCTCGATGCGTAGAATCTGATCCTACGACCTCCCTGTCGTGTTGAAGAACCTCCGACAATGAAGTAGCACCACACCTGTAGTGCCTCGCGGGATTACACACGTACGATGCAACCGACGTCCCTCCGGGCTCTGAACCAGAAGAGCAGCGGAAAGAAGATTGATCCGGATCCCGATTCCGGCAGCGCGACGGCGTCCGTATGATGGTAAAACCCCCAACCAGGTGCACACTCCAAACCAGGGGAGTCCGCTCTAGGTAGGAGAAAGAGAGAGAGAGAGAAACTCAATGTTGTGTTGAAAAAGGCACCCCCACCCCTCCTTATATAGGCCAAGGAGGGGCTCCACCCCCTCCCCTTCCCCCATGTGGGACTAAACCCCCAAGGGGGGGGGAGTGGTGTGGCTAGGAGGGGGATGGGCCCCTCCCTTGGCGCCAAGCCCAAGGGGGGAGGCTCCCCTTCCCCTCATGGGCCTTTTAAGGCCCAAATACCTTTTCACCTTTTTAATTAATTATTTAAATAATTTTTAATATTTAATTATGTCAATTAAATAATAAAACATATTTAAACATTAATATATATTATTTTGAACCTTTCCAAATATCCGGAACAGCTTCCGGCACCTCCCGTTACATTTCCGGTGTTTGCTCTCTTTTCACCGATGATCCCGAATCAATCCTTAATGCATCGATTGCCCTTAAGTGTGACAACCTACGGTCCGGGAAACAGTAGACATGATCGAGACACTCTCTGACCAATGACCATCATGTGGGATCTGGTTACAATCCTTGATGTGCCCCTACACTTCCATCGAATAAACTTCATCGATGTTGAACCGTTAACAATATGACTTGATCCCTTTGTGCTTCGGTACTATGTTTGTCCGAGGTATGATCGTCGGTATCCAATACCTAGTTCTTCCTTGTCTACGACATAACATGTTTACTCGTCTGTGAATATTACATCTCTTGTGACCTTGTCACTTGCTTGCAAGCTATTGATGCAACACCACCGAGTGGGCCCAGCGTACCTATCCGTCACTCGGATTGACAAATCCCGCTCTGATCTATTTCATACTCCTCAACATATCTACTTCGGAATACCCAAGATACACATTTTCAGTTACCATGTTTCAGTGTAACGGTTAATGCACTCAAAGCATCCTAATAGATAGCAATTATGTATGATCATCATGGTCTAAGGATTCAATCACTATGTTATTAAGTCGTCGCAATGATGAACTTATGTGACTTGATCACACTGCAATGCTTAAGGTGGGTGTGTGTCCATCACATCATTCTCCTAATGATATGACCTCATTGTCAATAGACTATTATGTTCTCATGATCAGGAAACCTTGATCATCAATTGCCCAATGAGCTAGTATGCCTGAGTTTAAGTAGGGACCAAGTTGTTATATATCACACGTGTATTAATGTTTCCTCTTAATACAGTTCTAGCACAATATATAACGTATTATGAACAAACAGATATGTGACAAATATCTTTATTAATTTGCCTCTAGGGCACATATCCAACAGTATCCCACTTGCACTAGAGTACAAATTACACTAGTTTACATCAGGTATGTATCTAACACCAATAGTCTCTCGGTGTTGTTCAAACTTGGCTTGTGGAAGAGGTTTAGTCATTGGGTTTGACGGATTCAGATCCGTATGTATTTTGAAAATCCTAGTATGACCATCCTTGACGTAGTCCCGCGTCACATGGAAACGCCGGAGAATATGCTTGGTTGTAGAGTGAGTCCTCGGCTCCCTTACGTTAGCAATGGCACCTGTATTGTCGCAATAAATGCTAACAGGGTGAGTGCAACTAGGGAATACGCCAAGCTCGATGACGAACTTCTTCAGCCAATGCGCTTCGTTTGACGCTTCGCAAGCGGCAATATACTCCGACTCCATCGCAGATTGGGCGACGACTGACTGCGTGCCACTCCACCAGCTAATCGCACCACCATTCAACATAAACACGTATCCCGTCTGGGATTTTGAGTCATCGGGATCAGTACCAAGACTAACATCGACGTAACCTGTTACGGCGAGCTCTTCTTCACATCCTACATAGACAAGAACCAGATCCTTAGTTCTTCGTAAGTACTTAAGGACATTCTTCACTGCAATCCAATGATCCATTCCAGGATTACTTTGGAAACGATTAGTCAGACTAACCGCCAGGGCCACATCTGGTCGAGTACACAGCATAGCATACATGATAGAACCTATGGCTGAGGCATAGGGCTTTGAGGACATTTCCTCCCTTTCTTTTGCTGTTGGTGGGCATTGAGTCACACTCAATTTACTTCCTTTCATAACGGTCAAGAGGCCTCTCTTGGCGTTATCCATATTGAACCTCTTCAATATCTTCTCAAGGTAAGTTCTCTGACTCAGTGCTAATAGGCCTCTTGATCTATCTCTATAGATTTTAATGCCTAATATGTATGCAGCTTCACCTAGGTCCTTCATGGAAAATTGTCCATTCAAATATTCCTTTACCCCCTCTAGAACTTTCACATAATTCCCTATCAATAATATATCATCCACATATAGTACTAGGAATGCCACAGAGCTCCCACTCACTTTCTTATAAACACATAATTCTTCTTCATTTTGGACAAATCCAAAAGCTTTGATCACCTCATCAGAACGAAGATTCCAGCTCCGAGATGCTTGCTTCAACCCATAAATGGACCGTTGAAGTTTGCATACCTTACCAGCGTCCTTAGGATCAATAAAACCTTCCGGTTGTACCATATACAACTCTTCCTCAATGTTTCCATTTAGGAACGTGGTTTTCACATCCATCTGCCATGTTTCATAATCGTAATAGGCAGCAATTGCTAGCAATATCCGGATAGACTTTAGCATCGCTACGGAAGAGAAAGTCTCTTCGTAGTCAACTCCTTGAATTTGTCGGAAACCTTTTGCGACAAGTCGAGCTTTATAGACAGATACGTTTCCGTCTGCGTCAGTCTTTTTCTTGAATATCCACTTATTCTCGATGGCCTTTCGGTCCTCGGGAATATCCACCAAAGTCCATACTTTGTTGGCATACATGGAGTCTATCTCGGATTTCAAGGCTTCCAGCCATTTCTCGGACTCGGGTCCCTCCATTGCTTCTTTGTAGTTCGCTGGTTCGTCAGGTTCATTTAACATGACTACATTAACAAGTTGCCCATAAAACTGAGTTTTTACTCGGGCTCTTGATGACCTGCGGGGTACAATAGGATCCTCTTCATCTTGATCATGATCATCATGTATGTCACGATCGTTATGAATATCATGATGACCGTTCTCTTCAGCTCCCACTACGGAAGATGGTTCCGAAACAACTTCCATTGCCATTTCTTCCACTTGGAGTGATCGGTCAATCATCTCGTTGAGGTCTATTTTCCTCCCACTCAATTCTTTCAAAAGAAACTCTTTCTCAAGAAAGCATCCAGTCTTGGCGACAAACGTTTTGCCCTCAGACTGGTTGTAGAAGGTGTATCCAACGGTTTCCCTTGGATATCCCACAAAGATGCACTTATCCGCTTTTGATTTGAGTTTGTCAGGCTGAAGTTTCCTAACATAAGCCTCACAACCCCAAATCTTCAAGTGAGACAACTTTGGTTTCTTGCCATGCCATTCCTCAAATGGTGTTGTCTTTACGGATTTGGACGGTGCCCTATTAAGAATGTAAGCGACAGTTTCTAATGCATACCCCCAGAATGACACAGGTAAGTCGGTATGAGACATCATCGATCGTACGCTATCCAATAGAGTTCGATTACGTCGCTCAGAAACACCGTTACGCTGAGGTGTTCCTGCCGGCGTAAGTTGTGGTACGATGCCACAAGTCTTAAGATGATCGCCAAACTCGTGACTTAAATACTCGCCACCTCGATCAGATCGAAGGTGCTTGATTTTCTTCCCGAGTTGATTCTCGACCTCACTCTAAAATTCCTTGAACCTTTCAAAGGTTTCAGACTTATGGTTCATTAAGTAGATATACCCATATCTTCTTAAGTCATCTGTGAAGGTCACGAAGTAACGAAGACCATTGCATGTGGGGACATTCATAGGTCCACATACATCTGAACGTATGATCCCTAACAAGTCTTCCGCACGCTCCATTGTTCCATTGAATGGAGTCCTTGCCATCTTGCCCATAAGGCATGGTTCACATATGCAAGGGATCCAAAATCCAATGACTCCAGAAGTCCATCATCATGAAGCTTCTTCATGCGCTTTTCACCAATATGACCAAGTCGACAATGCCACATCGTCATGTGTTCTTCGCCACTAGGTTTTAATCTTTGGCCTCTACGTTATCAATATGAAGTATATCACAATCGAGATTAAGAATGAATAAGCCATTTTTCTCTGGTGCGTGAACATAAAACACATCATCCTTATAAATCGCACAACCAATTGTATCTGACTTAAAAGAATAGTGGTCTCGCTTAAGGCAAGAACCACTAACGATGTTCACACTCAATGCGGGTACATAGTAGCACTTATTCAAAATCAAAACTAATCCCGAAGGGAGACTAAGATGCTTCGTGCCGACCGCCACCACTTCAATCTAGCAGCCGTTTCCCACGCGCATCGTCGCTTCATCTTTCATCAAGCCCCTAAGAGGAGTTAGAAATATGAGCAACAGATCCTGTATCAAATATCCAGGATTTGTTCCTAGCGCTTGTTAAGAAAAGATCAATAACGTGTATATCAAATATACCTTTGTCTCTTCTGACAATCTTGCCAGCCTTCTTATCCTCTAGGTACTTGGGGCAGTTGCGTTTCCAGTAACCATGACCCTTGCAGTAGAAGCACTCAACGCCGGGCTTGGGTCCAGGTTTGGGTGCCTTACGAGGAGTGACAACTGGCTTGTCACCCTTCTTCGGGATTCCCTTCTTTCCCTTCTCCCTCTTGCCAGAATTCTTGAATTCAACGGTCTTCTTGACCATGAATACATCATGCTCCTTCTTGATCTCAACCTCAGCAGTTTTCAGCATGGCGAACAACTCAGAAGGGGTCTTAGTCATCCCCTGCATGTTGTAGTTCAACACAAAGCCTTTGTAGCTAGGGGGCAGCTACTGCAGCACCCTATCAACAGCAAGTTCATCTAGAATCTGACATTCCAGAGCATTCAAGCGTTGAACGTAGCCAGACATCTTGACCACGTGCTCACTAACACTGCTATGTTCATCCATCTTTGCTGAGAAGAAAGCTTCAGAAGCCTCATAACGTTCAACCCTGGCTTGGGGTGCAAAGACGGCCTTGAGGTCGGTGATTATCTCATATGCACCCATCCTCTCAAAGCGTTTCTACAGCTCAGCCTCCATGGAGTAAAGCATTCCACTCTGGACACGGTTGTAATCATCCGTCTTGGAGAGGTAGACATTCTTCTCATCCTGACTAGCGTCTGCTGGTGGTTCGTCACCTAACGTGGCCTCTAGTACGTATGCCATCTTGAGGGGAACGAGGAGAATCCTCAGAGTGCGGAACCAGTTGGTGAAGTTTGACCCATCGGTTTTCAGTTTGTCTTTGTCTAGGAATGACCCTAAGTTGAATGAGGGGCGAGGTGCAGCCATCTACAATGGTTATTTGCAAAACACATATTTAGACTTTGTTCATAATTGGAGTTCAATTTTAATTAATTCTGAAACTCCCACTTAGTTAAACATCTCTCCAAATTTACTAAGTGATTAACATAATCCTAGTTTGAATGATCGTCCTCGAATATCACGCGGCCGATGACACATCTCCCTAGGTAGGCCATCATGCCAATCATATCCGTTATATGACTCATGCTTAACCTTTCGGTCATCCGTATCCCAAGCTCATATCTACATATGTCAAGCCTGCCAGTCGAACCTTAGTGTATGGCTGTTCAGCAAGGCCATATCTGCATATGCTAGGCTTGCCAAACCCAACCTCATGCGATTGCTAATGTATGTATGACACCCGATCGTCACGGCATGCCTATCATAAAGAGATCCTTCCAAGCGGTGCCCACTAAGGGAGAATACAATCATGGTATCGAGAGAGATTATCCTATCATGCTACTGTCGCATATCTAGCATATTAGCAAGACAGGAAGTAAAACTGTAAATCATACAAGCTATGATCCCCCCTTACATGCAAATCAAAGTTAAAACGCCTTCTACTTTAACTTTTGCAAGTTTTATGTGGCTGCTAAGGGGTTTCGAGAGAGAACCGCTTTCTATCCTGCGAAAACAAGCCACAACACCAATCCTGCAATCGTCTCTATTACACCCCTATCGGGGCCCTCCGTTGCAAACGTCTTCGCGTTGCTAATGTTAGAGAGACAGACACCCCCCAACCACTTATATGGTACAAGCCATAAGTCAAGCGTGGAACCAGTCTCGCGTAGACGTGTAAGGTCGGTCGGGGCCGCTTCATCAGGACATTGCCGCAACACTAAACGAGTACACGTGGGAGGATAACAATTGGAGAATTGATGCCCACATCCTAGATGTGTTCTACCCGTACAATACATCTACGCATAGCCTTGCTCTGATACCACTGTTGGGGATCGGCGCAGCAAACAAAAATTTTCCTATCTACGAGTCCCGAACCCAAGATCTATGCTATGCTGATGTATGTAACGGAAGGAATCGGTGTTCATACCTTTGAAGACCGAAAGAGGGAAACGTTCCTCGAACGTGGTTAGCGTAGACTCTGATCCTATGATATCCCTGTCGTGTTGAAGAACCACCGACGATGAAGTAGCACCACACGTGTAGTGCCTCGCGGGATTACACACGTATGGTGCAACCTACGTCCCTCCGGGCTCCAAACCAGAAGAGCAGCGGAAAGAAGATTGATCCAGATCCCGATTCCGGCAGCGCGACGACGTCCGTATGATGGTGAAACCCCCAACTAGGTGCAAACTCCAAACCAGGGGAGTCCGCTCTAGGTCGGAGAAAGAGAGAGAAACTCAATGTTGTGTTGAAAAAGGCACCCCCACCCCTCCTTATATAGGCCAAGTAGGGGCTCCACCCCCTCCCTTCCCCCTTGTGGGACTAAACCCCCAAGGGGGGGGGAGTGGTGCGGCTAGGGGGGGGATGGGCCCCTCCCTTGGCGCCAAGCCCAAGGGGGGAGGCTCCCCCTTCCCCTCATGGGCCTTTTAAGGCCCAAATACCTTTTCACCTTTTTAATTAATTATTTAAATCGTTTTTAATATTTAATTCTGTCAATTAAATAATAAACATATTTAAACATTAATATATATTATTTTGAACCTTTCAAAATATCCGGAACAGCTTCCGGCACCTCCCGGTACATTTCCGGTGTTTTCTCTCTTTTCACCGATGATCCCGAATCAATCCTTAATGCATCGATTGCCCTTAAGTGTGACACCCTACGGTCCGGGAAACAGTAGACATGATTGAGACACTCTCTGACCAATGACCATCATGTGGGATTTGGTTACAATCCTTGATGTGCCCCTACGCTTCCATCGAATAAACTTCATCGTTGTTGAACCGTTAACAATATGACTTGATCCCTTTGTGCTTCGGTACTATGTTTGTCCGAGGTATGATCGTCGGTATCCAATACCTAGTTCTTCCTCGTCTCCAACATAACATGTTTACTTGTCTGTGAATATTACATCTCTTGTGACCTAGTCACTTGCTTGCAAGCTATTGATGCAACACCACCGAGTGGGCCCAGAGTACCTATCCGTCACTCGGATTGACAAATCCCGCGCTGATCTATTTCATACTCCTCAAATATCTACTTCGGAATACCCAAGATACACCTTTTCAGTTACCATGTTTCAGTGTAACGGTTAATGCACTCAAAGCATCCTAATAGATAGCAATTATGTATGATCATCACGGTCTAAGGATTCAGTCACTATGTTATTAAGTCATCGCCATGCTGAACTTATGTGACTTGATCACACTGCAATGCTTAAGGTGGGTGTGTGTCCATCACATCATTCTCCTAATGATATGACGTCATTGTCAATAGACTATTATGTTCTCATGATCAGGAAACCTTGATCATCAATTGCCCAATGAGCTAGTATGCCTGAGTTTAACTAGGGACCAGGTTGTTATATATCACACGTGTATTAATGTTTCCGCTTAATACAGTTCTAGCACAATATATAACGTATTATGAACAAACAGATATGTGACAAATATCTTTATTAATTTTCCTCTAGGGCACATATCCAACAGTGTCGATAAAAGAATACGGACAAGAAGCATCAAGATTTCTCACCAAACTGAAGCATCCTCAACAGCAACCTCAACTCATAAGGCCCTTATGAGAAAGTAGTAACAATTATAACAAAGTAGGGCCAAGAAAACTCATCAAATCATGTCAAACATAACCTTGGTAATGGAACAACTAATAAATTTTACTTTTGCTCTTTCACTTATAAAGAAACAAGTTGAAGGTTTTGAAAGAACATGTTATTAGTCAAGAAGTGCATAAGTTAACACAAAGGAAGATGTTTACTAGGCATAAGCTTTTGCAAACAACGTACTTATCAAAAGATAATGTCAACAAAGATGTAACATGCTAACTCTTAATGCAACTTTATATGCAAAAATCTTCATCAACATCAAGTGTCTGTTCTCTCTCAGAAAGGAAGGAAGTAGGAAGGGCTGACTCAGCACAAAATAAAGGATAAAACCTGTGCAAAAGGGTAAGCAGGGAAAACTCATGTGCCATCTCTAGATCAAATAGAATAAAAACCAGATTTTGGGAGGTGCATGATCCGTCAACGACTGCTGATAGATAACTCACTCACTTCATAATTTAGACAAGTTTTGAGGAACGGCTCCCATGTGGGGACGATCACATCCCCTTAATTTCCTTTATTTATCACTCATAAATGGGCGAAGGAACTTGTGTCTTAGTATTTATCTTTTACGAGCTGGGCACTCATGCCAGTCCCTTCTCGTATTAGGGATTTGCAGATTAGACATGCAATCCCAAGATAAAACTTGTCCAAATTAAGAAGATCCTGGATTACCCACCACTTCCTCATGAGCTGAATCAGAGGCACAAAACAGAAGATTTTGAACATCTAAATATAGCACATAAATTATATACTTTAGGAGTGGTAGTGGGATACCACGAATAGGAAGGTATGGTGGACTCAAGTGGAAGATGTTGGTTTCAAGGTATGGAAGTACAAGCAGAATTCTGCTTGGTACAGAGTTTTGGCTAGCAAGGCTTTGAGAGACCAGACAATTGATGATGACTTAGATGCAAGCAATACAAAGCATAAACATTAAAACTAGCATGTCACATCAAGTTGTCTTCCTTGTCAACATAACACTTCAATCATAATAACACAAAGGTTTCGGCTATGTCGCTACTTTGACAAAAACATGCTTGTTGTTATGACCAAAGCTATACTTACCAGGATTAAATAAAGTTTTCAAAGCCATACCTGATATAAGGTCAATACAGCCCATAAGAATCAGCTTATAATGTCGATTGCATGAAGAGAATACCGAGTGCAGCGAAGAAACCAATAGACTTCTCATTAATATTCCAACATAGATGACTCCACACTCACGGATACAAAACTCTCCAAAAAAGAAATGATAGACCTCAATGCAACACATATTTCATCAAGTAACTTCCCTAGACATGATACGACTCTACTTGACTCTTAAAGACAAACATAAAGATAAAGATATCGGGCACTTCCCCAAGCTTGGAACAAGCTGAGGGGGTGCCAATACCCGAGGAGATTTACTCCTTATTCTTGTTCTTATTGTTCACGTATTCCTTTGCGAAGCGCTACCAAGGCAAAGGTTCTCCAGTCTCGAAGGACATTACAGTCTCTAGGATCCTGCACTCAACACCCAGACCTATGCGTAAGAACTTATGTTCATACTCACAGTTCTGGTTTTGCAGATCATAGACCTGTGCTTGAAGCTCATAAACTTTATATTCTAGTGCGGCCAAACTTGACCACATCTCCTTCATCTCCTTATTGTGGGAAGACTCTAACTCGTTCATGATGTTAAAGTTAGCTTCAACACCATGCTCCACCATCTTCTTGAACTTGAAGACCTCATGTTCCATCTCCTTCAGCCACTCCTCAGTGCTTCCTTCCTTGACAGGTCCCTTCAGATCTTCCTTGTGGAGGACACCATCCTCCACACGAAGGATCTGGGGGTGCTTCCTCACCTCTGTGAGGTAAGGGTTGATGACGTTGACGACGAACTTGTCCTTGGGGGAACTTGGGGAAGCCATGGCACCTAGATCTGCTGAAAGTTTTCCTGGCAGAAACAGATCGAGAAAGAAAATACGCGAAATCCAGATATACGGTGCCGGGACTATCCGGGTAAATATATAGTAAAAATTTCCGCAACAGAAGGAAGGTGTCAAGCCAAAGTGGAGTCGGAGTCGCAGTCCGGGGCTCCCAGGAGGGTGCCTGGCGCGGCCAGGAGGGGGCACGCCTGGAGGCCTCCTGGGGCCCCTGGATCTCCTCTTCGGCTCCATTTGGGCTTGGAATTTTCCTAATTTTGCAAAAACCTTGAAAAGTAAACTTTTATTGACGTTCGCGATGTTTCCTTACCGTAATACATACCTTTTCTTATTCTGCTCCTGCCGGTGTCTGAAAATGAGCTGCAACATGTTCTTCATGAGTTGTTGTGTATATCATATTAACATCCATATTGATAGGATGACCTCCCATGTAATGTTTGAGTCTTTGTCCATTCACAACTTGAGGTTTGATGCCTTCGAAATTATTAATCTTGATTGCACCGGACCGATATACTTCTTCGATATGAAAAGGTCCTTCCCATCTGGAAAGTAGTTTACCTGGAGAAAACTTGAAACGAGATCTAAACAACAAAACTTTATCACCAATATTAAATTTCACGTTTCAGAATCCTTTTATCGTGCCACTTCTTTACCTTTTCCTTGAACATTTTAGCGCTCTCGTAAGCTTCACTTCTCCACTCATCTAGATAAGTCAAGTTCATGAGACGCTTTTCACCAGCAAACTTTGAGTCAGCATTCAACTCTCTGACAGCCCAGAAAGCTTTGTGTTCTAAATGTAATGGCAAATGGCAAGCTTTGCCATAGACCATCTTATACGGAGACATGCACATGGGGTTCTTGTAAGCAGTTCTATCTCCCCACAAAGCATCTCCTAACTTCTTTGACCAGTCCTTTCTAGAACTGTTCACTGTTTGCTATAAGATCAGCTTGATCCCTCTATTGGTGAGCTCAACTTGCCCACTAGTTTGAGGTGGTACGGTGATGCAATTCTATGATTGACATCGTACTTGGATAGAGCTTTCCTAAAACCTCCATGTGTGAAGTGTGACCCTCCATCTGTCATAAGATACCTAGGTTCACCAAACCTAGAAAAATTACATCCTTGAGCATTTTCAAAGATGTCTTGTGATCAGCACTCTCAGTGGGGATTTCTTCAACCCACTTGGTTAAATAATCAACTCCAACTAAGATGTGTGTGTACTTGTGCGAAGGAGGAAAAGGACCCATAAAATCAAAACCCCAGCAATCAAAAGGTTCGATTACTAGCGAGTAATTCATAGGAATCTCATTTCTCGTACTAATGTTACCAACTCTCTGACACTTATCACAAGATAGAACATAATTTCTAGCATCTTTAAAGAGAGTAGGCCAATAAAAACCTGATTGGAGAACCTTATGTGCGATCCTCTCACCGGCGTGATGTCCTCCATAGGGGCTATCGTGACATTGTCGAAGAATGTCCTTCTGCTCGTGCTCCGGTATACACCTTCTTACGATCCCGTCCGCACCTGCTTTATAAAGATGTGGGTCATCCCAAAAGTAATGCCTTAAATCCGTGAAGAATTTCTTCCTCTGCTGAAATGTAAGACATGGAGGCAAAAACTTTGCAACGATAAAATTAGCATAATCTGCAAACCAAGGGTCGGAATGAGATTGTACTTTTACAACAGCAAGTTGTTCATCTGGAAAACTGTCGTTGACTGGAATATGATCGTGTGGAATATCTTCCATCCTTGAAAGGTTGTCCGCTACCGGATTGTCTTCTCCTTTTCTATCGACAATCTGTAAATCAAATTCTTGAAGAAGGAGTACCCATCTTATGAGCCTTGGTTTGGCATCCTTCTTCTGCATAAGATACTTAATGGAAGCATGGTCATTATGAATAATAACCTTAGAATCAACAATATACTACCTAAACTTATCACAAGCAAACACCACTGCTAAGAATTCCTTCTCAGTAGTAGCATAATTATTTTGAGCACTATCAAGGGTTTTTCTAGCATAGTGTATAACATACAACTTCTTATCAACCCTTTGTCCTAAAACAAACCCAACAGCAAAATCACTAGCATCACACATAATTTCAAAGGGCAAATTCCAGTCAAGCGGTTGTACTATAGGAGCGGTTATCAAGGCTTTCTTAAGAACTTCGAAGACTTCCTTACAATCTTCATCAAATACAAAAGGAACATCCTTCTGGAGAAGATTGGTGAGGGGTCTCGAGGTCTTAGAAAATTCCTTGATAAATCTTCTATAGAAACCAGCATGACCGAGAAAACTACGAATACCTTTGATGTCCCTTGGATAGGGCATCCTTTCAATAGCTTCAATCTTTTCCTTGTCCACTTCAATTCCCCTTTCGGAAATCTTGTGACCAAGAACTATCCCTTCGTTAACCATGAAATGGCACTTCTCCCAATTGAGCACCAAATTTGTTTCTTCACATCTCTGCAAAACTTTATTAAGATTGTGGAGACAGTGGTCAAAGGAGGTTCCATAGATGGAAAAGTCGTCCATAAAGACCTCCACAATCTCCTCACAGAAACCATGAAATATAGCAGATATACACCTCTGAAAAGTACCAGGTGCATTACACAAACCAAAAGGCATACGCCTATAAGCATAAGTACCGTAAGGACACGTGAAAGTGGTCTTTCCCTGATCCGCAGTGTTGACATGAATCTGAGAGAAGCCAGAATACCCATCGAGATAGCAAAAGTGGGTGTTTTTAGACAACCGCTCAAGCACCTGATTAATAAAGGGCAGAGGATAATGGTCCTTTCTGGTGGCCTTGTTCAACTTCCTGAAATCAATACACATTCTATATCCAATAATAGTCCGTTGAGGTATTAGTTCATTTTTATCATTAGGAACAACAGTCATACCTCCCTTCTTGGGAACACAATGAACTAGACTTACCCACTGACTACCAGCTATAGGATAGATGATACATGCGGCTAGAAGTTTGAGAACCTCCATCCTAACCACGTCCTTCATCTTTGGGTTCAACCGTCGTTGATGATCAACAACCGGTTTAGCATCGGGCTCGAGATTGATAGTATGTTGGCAAATGGATGGACTGATACCCTTGAGATCTTCAAGAGTATGGACAATAGCACCTCGGTGTCCGCGGAGTGTCTCCAATAATCGCTCTTCTTCAAATCCTGAAAGGTTAGAATTGATAATAACATGATATATTTTATTTTCATCTAAATAAGCATATTTGAGCGTATTGGGAAGTGGTTTGAGATCGAACACCGGGTCTTCTTTTGGTTGCGAGAGGATTCCTAAAGGTTCAACCGAGAGGTTGTGCTTCAGGATAGGATTTTGTCTTAAAATATGTCTTCTAGCTCCTCTCCTGCATACGCATGTCATTCTCGTGGTCTTCCATAAATTGCTGCAAAGTATCGTCAGGAGGAATAGCAATAGACGCAATTTCTTCAATACATTTGTCAGTACTAGACAAATCAGTACCACGAGGCTACTTAGAAAACTTAGAGAAGTTAAATTCATACGAATCACCATCGAATTCAACTGAAACTTTACCTTTCTTGCAATCTATTATAGCTCCACAAGTGCTGAGGAAGGGCCTACCAAAGATAATAGGGCAAAAACTATCTTGCACTAAACCAAGTATGATAAAGTCAGTAGGATATTTTACCTTCCCGCAGAGAACTTCAACATCTCTCACAATGCCAACTGGAGAGATTGTTTGTTTATTTGCAAGATGAATCGTAACATCTATGTCTTCCATCTCACACGGCTGAATCTCGTGCATGATCTCTTGATAAAGTGTGAAAGGAATAGCGCTGATACTGGATCCCAAATCACATAGCCCATAGTAGTCATGATCTCCTATTTTTACAGATACAACTGGTGTACCTGAAATTGGGCTTTTGTTCTTGGTTGTGACAATGTTAGTGGAAACAGCAAAAAAAACTAATAATAGATTCTTCAATATCACTGGTTACCAGATCCTTAACCATTGCAACTTGAGGCTTGACCTTAATCAGGTCCTCAAGTTCATCAGTAGTCCTTCCATTCTTGTTTATAATACCTGTAACAAAAGAGTGCTCCTTTATCCTTGAGGGATAAGGAGGTTGTTCATACACAACTGCAGGTAAAATAGGATTAGTAACATTAATCTCAATAGGTGACTCCTTGAAAGGTTTATGATATTGACTCTCCTTCTATTTTAGAAGAATCAACATGAGAAGAAAAAGTCCTTACAAAAGTCAATCATTAGCTGGGAATCAAGACCAATTTTAGAGCAAAAGGTGTTAAAGTAATCAGTTTTCACATAACTCTCAATGTAGTCATGCTCATAGTTTATAGCGGATTCAATACCTTTATCAATTTCCCAGTCTTCAGTGTTCTTCTGGGTCCTTTCAATAAGATCCTATTTTTCTTCTACACTTCTGGTCTGGAATACCCCACTAGAGGAGGCATCCAACATTTCCTTGTCCTGACGAGAAAGCCTGGCATAAAAAATTTTAAGTATAATTTCCTTGGGGAGCTCATGGTTGGGGCATTTGAGCATTAGGGACTTCAGTCTCCCCCAAGCTTGAGCGATGCTCTCTCCGTTGTGAGACCAAAAGTTGTAGATGTAGTTCCTGTCTTGGTGAATTTCACGAAGAGGATAAAACTTTGCATAAAAGAGAGACATAAGCTCTTGCCATTCAATCAAATCAGAGTTATCGAGTAGCTTATATCAATCTGAAGCTTTATCTTTAAGTGATACGGAGAATAGTTTCTTCATGACGAACTCCATTGTTACACCTGCAAGCTTAAATAAAGAACATAATTGTGACAAATATAGAAGGTGTTCTCCCGGATGTCCTTCTCCTGTATAACGATTAGCCAAGACATAGTCAATAATACCAGTTGGTATTTTATAGGGCACAATTTCAGTAGGGGTAGGAGTGACCACCACATTCGTGGGGCGGCTCCTCATCAGCAACGAACCAACAGTAGAGGGGTCCATCAGGACTAAGGGTAGCAACAACAAAAATAAAAACAACAACACAAATTAAAGGTTTCCTAACCGGCATCACTTACCAATAGCGCTACACTCCCCGGCAACGGCGCCAGAAAAGCTCATTGATGGCGGTGAAGTTGATAGGTTTAGTTGGGATGCCTCCCCTGTCAACCGCACCAATAAATGATTCTTGATGACCCACAAGACTAGGGGATCAATTGTAGCTTTTCGATAAATAAGGATGTCGATCCCACGAGGAGCAGAAGGTATTGACAAGTGACCTTGGATAAGGAAAGGTCTGAAAACACTAAAAGATAAATATTTAGGGATTTTTGGGTTAAGCAACAGAAAGGTAAAAGACAAGCAAAGTAAACAGGGTAACTGAGGAGTAACAAGTGGCCCGATCCTTTTGAGCAAAGGATAGGCCTATAAATTGAATTATAAAGGCTAAAGCGTTCTCGAGGACACACGGGAGAGATAGCCAAGTTACTTTCATCATATTCCGCCAAGTAGTATGTATTGTGTCGATAAGTGTCGGTGGGTGGATCAATGCTAGTGCACCTTCTAGAGTAAGATAAGTGTACTCTTATGATTACACACCTTGCAAACATCCGAAAATACAAGGTAGTAATTAAGGCATAAGCCTAACCACATCATTACGATCGAGGATCGATAACTCCCTTGTGCAAAAGTGTGCGAACTGGGGTTCAGGTTTCTGTCACTCCGGCAACCCACCCTAAGCATCCTTTGTACACAATGTATTCCTCTAGGTCCTTAATAAGGCGAAGTGTTGGGTGTTCGACTCACACAATACCACTAGGAAAATAACAACACAACTTAAATATCAAACAACACATAATACTTCAACATCATATGACTACTAACAACTAGACTTCTCCCATGTCCTCAAGAACTAAATTAACTACTCACAAGACATAAAAGAGATCATGATCAGAGGTGATAGATGGGTGGCAAACAGTCTGGACACAATGACATTTCTCCAAAAAAACTCAATAGCATTCACCACAAAGTAGTAATCAACACCAATAGAGTAGAGAGGATAGATAGTATGGATTACAACACAAGTTGCAATTGTGAGATGAGATGGGATGGAGATGGAGATGATGCTGATGTTGATGATGATCTCGATGATGCCCGTGATGATGATGATGATGATGATGGCGATGATCTCTTCTTCCGGGAGGTGATCTCCCCGGCGGAATCTGCCCGTCGTAGATGGCTTTTTCTTCTCTATAGGTTTCCGCCATGAGGCGGCGGCGAAACTCCGAAAGTCCTCTCTTTTTAGGGTTTTTACCCCAGGGGGTAATATAGGCCAGAGGGGGCGCCGAGGTGGGCCACCAGGCATCCAGGAGGGTGCCTAGCGCGCCCTAGGGGGGGCTCCAGGGACCCTTCTGGAGCCCTGGTGGTTCCCCTCTGGTCGATCATCGGTCTCCTCCAGTGGATCTCCAAAATAATGATCCACGTCAAATTTCGTCAAATTTGCCGTTGATCTGATTCAGCAACTTGATGTCCATTTTTCACCGTTGAATTCTGCTTCTGCTGCTTCGGCACCGGAAAGTTGCAAACTGTGTAAAACAAGCCAAAACAACATAAGAACAATACTTTAAAGTGGAAAATATCGATGAATAGGGTTAAATTACAATATAAAATAGTGATGCATTTTGGACGTATCAACTCCCCCAAGATTAGACCTCGCTTGTCCCCAAGCGATTACTGAGCTCGGCAAACTTGTCCACAAGTTTAGAGAGTGAAGTGTCGATAAAAGAATACGGACAAGAAGCATCAAGATTTCTCACCAAACTGAAGCATCCTCAACTCATAAGGCCCTTATGAGAAAGTAGTAACAATTATAACAAAGTAAGGAGAAGAAAACTCATCAAATCATGGAAAACATAACCTTGGTCAAGGAACAACTAATAACTTTTAATTTTGGTCTTTCACTTATAAAGAAACAAGTTGAAGCTTCTGAAAGAACATGTTATTAGTCAAGAAGTGCATAAGTTAACACAAAGGAAGATGTTTACTAGGCATAAGCATTTGCAAACAACTTAATTATCAAAAGATAATGTCAACAAAGATGTAACATGCTAACTCTTAATGCAATTTTATATGCAAAAATCTTTATCGACATCAAGTGTCTGTTCTCTCTCAGAAAGGAAGGAAGTAGGAAGGACTGACTCATCACAAAATAAAGGATAAACCTTGTGCAAAAGGGTAAGCAGGGAAAACTCATGTGCCATCTCTAGATCAAACAGAATAAAAAACAGATTTTGGGAGGTGCATTATCCGTCAACGACTGCTGATAGATAACTCACTCACTTCATAATTTAGACAAGTTTCGAGGAATGGCTCCCATGTGGGGACGATCACATCCCCTTAAATTCCTTTGTTTATCACTCATAAATGGGCGAAGGAACTTGTGTGTTAGTATTTATGCTTTACGAGCTGGGCACTCATGCCAGTCCCTTCTCATCTTAGGGGTTTGCAGATTAGACATGCAATCCCAAGATAAAACTTGTCAAAATTAAGAAGATCATGGGTTACCCACCACTTCCTCATGAGCTGAATCAGAGGCACAAAACAGAAGATTTTGAACATCTAAAGATAGCACATAAATTATATACTTTAGGAGTGGTAGTGGGATACCACGAATAGGAAGGTATGGTGGACTCAAGTGGAAGATGTTGGTTTCAAGGTATGGATGTGCAAGCAGAATTCCGCTTGGTACAGAGTTTTGGCTAGCAAGGCTTTGAGAGACCAGAAAATTGATGATGACTTAGATGAAAGCAATACAAAGAATAAACATTAAAACTAGCATGGCACATCAAGTTGTCTTCCTTGTCAACAAAACACTTCAAGCATAGTAACACAAAGGTTTTGGCTATGTCGCTACTTTGAGAAAAACATGCTTGTTGTTATGACCAAAGCTATACTTACCAAAATTGAATAAAGTTTTCGAAGCCATACCTGATATAAGGTCAATACTCCCCATAAGAATCATCTTATAATGTCGATTGCATGAAGATAATACTGAGTGCAGCGAAGAAACCAATAGACTTCTCATTAATATTCCTTCATAGACGACTCCACACTCACGGATACAAAACTCTCCACAAAAGGAGTGACAGACCTCAATGCAAAACCTATTTCATAAAGTAACTTCCCTAGACATGATACGACTCTACTTGACTCTTAAAGATAAAGATAAAGATACCGGGCACTTCCCCAAGATTGGAACAAGCTGAGGGGGTGCCAATACCCGAGGAGATTTACTCCTCATTCTTGTTCTTATTGTTCACGTATTCCTTAGTGAAGCGCTTCCAAGGCAAAGGTTCTCCAGTCTCGAAGGATATTCCAGTCTCCAGGATCCTGCACTCAGCACCCAAACCTATGCGTAAGAAATTAAGTTCATACTCACCGTTCTGGTTTTGCAGATCATAGGTCTGTGCTTGAAGCTCATAAACTTTATCTTCTAGTGCGGCCAAACTTGACCACATCTCCTTCATATCCTTCTTGTGGGAAGCCTCTAACTCGTTCATGATGTTAAAGTTAGCTTCAACACCATGCTCCACCATCTTCTTGAACTTGAACACCTCATGTTCCATCTCCTTCAGCCGCTCCTCGGTGCTTCCTTCCTTGACTGGTCCCTTCATATCTTCCTTGTGGAGGACACCATCCTCCACACGAAGGATCTGGGGTCCTTCCTCACCTCTGCGAGGTAAGGGTTGATGAAGTTGACGACGAACTTGTCCTTGGGGGAACTTAGGGAAGCCATGGCACATAGATATGCTGAAAGTTTTCCTGGCAGAAACAGGCCGAGAAAGAAAACATGTGAAATCGAGAGATACGGTGCCGGGACTATCCGGGCAAATATATAGCAAAACTTTCCGCAACAGAAGGAAGGTTTCAAGCCAAAGTGGAGTCAGAGTCGGAGTCCGGGGCTCCTAGGAGGGTGCCTGGCGCGGCCAGGAGGGGGCGCGCCGGGAGGCCTCCTGGGCCCCCTAGAGCTCCACTTGGGCTTGGAATTTTCCAAATTTTGCAAAAACCTTCAAAAGTAAACTTTTATTGACGTTCGCGATGTTTCCTTACCGTAATACATACCTTTTCTTATTCTTCTCCTGCAGGTGTCTGAAACTGAGCTGCAACATGTTTTTCATGAGTTGTTGTGTATATCATATTCACATCCATATTGATAGGATCACCTGCCATGTAATGTTTGAGTCTTTGTCCATTCACAACTTGAGGTTTGGTGCCTTCAAAATTATTAATCTTGATTGCACTGGACCGATATACTTCTTCGATATGAAAAGTTCCTTCCCATCTTGAAAGTAGTTTACTTGGATAAAACCTGAAACAAGATCTAAACAACAAAACTTGACCACCAATATTAAATTCACGTTTCAGAATCCTTTTATCGTTCCACTTCTTTACCTTTTTCCTTGAACATTTTAGCGCTCTCATAAGCTTCACTTCTCCACACATCTAGAGAAGTCAAGTTCATGAGACGCTTTTCACCAGCTAACTTTGGGTCAGCATTCAGCTCTCTGACAGCCCAGAAAGCTTTGTGTTCTCACTCTAATGGAAAATGGCAAGCTTTTCCATAGACCATCTTACACAGAGACATGCCCATGGGGTTCTTGTAAGCAGTTCTATACGCCCACAAAGCATCTCCTAACTTCTTTGACCAGTCCTTTCTAGAACTGTTTACTGTTTTCTGTAAGATCAGCTTGATCCCTCTATTGGTGAGCTCAACTTGCCCACTAGTTTGAGGGTGGTACGGTGATGCAATTCTATGATTGACATCGGACTTGGCTAGAGCTTTCCTAAAAGCTCCATGCGTGAAATGTGACCCTCCACCTGTCATAAGATACCTACGTACACCAAACCTGGGAAAAATTACATCCTTGAGCATTTATCAAAGATGTCTTGTGATCAACACTCTCAATGGGGATTGCTTCAACCCACTTGGTTACATAATCAACTGCAACTAAGATGTGTGTGTACTTGTGCGAAGGAGGAAAAGGACCCATAAAATCAAAACCCCAGCAATCGAAAGGTTCGATTACTAGCGAGTAATTCATAGGCATCTCATTTCTCCTACTAATGTTACCAACTCTCTGACACTTACCACAAGATAGAACATGATTTCTAGCATATTTAAAGAGAGTAGGCCAATAAAAACCTGATTGGAGAACCTTATGTGCGGTCCTCTCACCGGCGTGTTGTCCTCCAGCAACTTTATTTCGTCAAATTTGGAGTTGATCTGATTCATCAACTTGATTTCCACTTTTCACCGCTGAATTCTGCTTCTGCTGCTTCGGCACCGAAAAGTTGCAAACTATGTAAAACAAGCCAAAAAAACATAAGAACAATACTTTAAAGTGGAAAATGTCGATGAATAGGGTTAAATTACAATATAAAATAGTGATGCATTTTGGACGTATCAGAGGTAAACAAATTACAGACGGGCAATTGAAAGGATTATAAACGCACTGCAACGCTAACTATGCTACAAAAGAAAGGAAGGGGCACAAAAGCATGGGCAGTACGCCAAAATAAGTAGACCGAAATCCATCTGCATCTACTACTAATCATCCACCTTGAGATATCTATCCAGAACATCTCGCTGGTACTAAGTTGCGAGCCCCACCCAAAGTGTAAACCCAAAGCAACATACAACTGCATTAAAAAGAACTTTGCGTACATTAAACAATCCTTGCAACCGCGGTTACAAGCACCGTTGTTTTCCCCCTTGTGGCCACAGCACATCCCCTAGACTCATGTTTCTGTCACTCAAGCGTGTCATCAGAGGGCATGTACCCACAATCGAGCATAACGTTCCCTCATGGAGTTACTGCCTACCACTTGGCCAAAGCAATAAACAGCAACGGAGAACATGCAATAATTACTTCGGAACAAAAATACAAAAGATAAGAACCAATTACATTACTCTATCACAATCTGAACATAATCTCATAATCCATCAGATCCCATCAAACTCAGCATAACAAAAGCAGAAAGATTACATATGTGCCTCAATCATGTAGGGCAGCTCACGAGGTCTAAACCATGAAGAAGAAAGAGGGGAGGAGAAAATCACATAGATACTGATAACGGACCCATGGTCCAAAGGAAACTACTCACGGCACATCCGAGAAGCGTCCATTGTGGAGCAGAAGCTCCCGGAGGTCGATCCTCCCTCCGGCAGGGTGCCGGAAAGGGTCCTGACGGTGCTCCCAATCTTGGAAGCGCGGAGGCGGCGAAACAGAGGCGAGATCGTGAAAAAAGGTTGTCTCTTCAGAGGTTTCCCGTGACGGAGATTAAATAGGCGAAGGGGGCAGCCAGGGGGCACCAGGAGTCCAGGCGCCCCCCTGGCGCGGCCAGGCCCCTGGCCGCACTAGGTGGCCGCCTGGGCACCTGGTGGTGCCCCCCGACCCTCCTTAGGGACTCTGGAAGCTTCCGATACGCTGATTTTTTATCTTTTTCCCCGGATTTTTAGAGCACTTTTTATATGGGGGAAAACTAAAATAGAAAAAAGCAGAATACAGAAACTGGAACTGGGGTGCACTGAGTTAATAGGTTAGTCCAAATATGATCAGAAGTGTATGAAAGTGTATCTAGATCATAACAATATCACACAAAACATGCATGGAGCGAGCAGAAATTATCGATACGTTTGGGACGTATCACCTCGCCGTCGCCAGCCTCCCATAGAGCCTCCCAGCCCTCGCCGAGCACTGCTTTGGACTCCCCATCTCCCCCTGGTGGTTCCCAATCTAGGCACAGGTCAAGCGCCTGCCGGAATCAACGTCGGCGACGACCTCGCCGGAGTCCAGTGCCTGGTCGCCGCCGTGACGTCGTTCCCCCTAGCAAACGTCCACCATTTCCGGCACCTCGGCTACGGGTTGGACAGCCTCGACATCCCCCGTCCATTGCGCCACTCGAGGACCTCTGTCGTGGCCGCTCGCCGGAGTTGTCGCTTCCAGTAAGCTCTCGGCTATGTTCTCTCTCTTGTCTCTCTGAGCCTGACAGCCAGGCCCCACCTAGCAGCCTCTCTATCCCCACCCGAAGCGGTATAAGTGGAGGCGCCCCTCCAATATACGCCTTCGACGTGCCCCCCTGCAAAATCAGAGAAAATTTGATTTAAATCATTTAAATCAATTAAGTTTGACCCAACTTTGACCACCTCTATCTCCTAAACCATAAGTCCAAATGAATTGATTCTTTTTGCATTGGGTTGATCTTGATCTCCTCTTTAATTTGGCATAGGTTCTAGGCCATGTCTCTCTGTTGGTTTTGGATGGTCAAATAAAAGAGTGTTTGACCCTTTTTTCGTTGCTTTATTTTGGATTTTTTTTTTCAGGGCTTTCTTGTTGAAGAGTAGGAGCTTTCCACCCTCCCTTGTTGGTGAAGGCAAGCCACAATTTCTTTTGCACTTTTGCAAAGCCTTGATATCTTTTAAAATGTGCTTTAATCTTCGATGATTAATGATTATCTTGATATGATGGAACCATGCTATGTTCACATGATTGAACCATGTTGGTGAGGCTATATTGCATAATATATTGGGTATTGATGCTATGTTTGACCATGACCTTATCTTGATATGCTTTGAACTATCCCATTCATGATTATTCTAATACCGTGCTTTAACCATATTATAATCCTGATGCTTTATGCGTGATATGCCATGTCTACGACATGCTCTGATCATGTCATCACCGTATGATGCTTAGCTACCTGCATAGTATTGCTATGTTGCATGATAAAATCTTGATCATCCTAATATGACTAAAATATGATTTGAATCATGATGTGACTATAACCGTACCTTGGTTTGTTCCACTGATGTTGATATGCTATTAATTTAAATACTCATGTTGCACCTGATGCTTGTGCTTTTTGTTGGAGATATGTTCCGTGCCAAGTTGATCAGGTGTCACCGAACCGAACTTATTGGTGCAGCCACACTCGCCTCTATGGGAAGGCCTTCGCTCAGACTATTGGTGTGCTCTCTTATGCTTATCACCAAAGAGGGAAGGCTATGCGCACGCGGTTACCTTGGCCCGGTAAGCGGCGATAGTCTTGAGAGCCAGTTTGGTTATATGAGCTCAGTCCCCGTTTGGGACAGTTTTGCCACGACGGTGGCCGTTTTGCCTCGAGATGGACGTTTGCCATGCGATGGCAGGTGTGTCGGGAGGACACGGGGCTACCCAAGACGGGATTTCGGTGATACGGTAAGGGAGGCACGCGGTAGAACGGTCTCGTTGGAGAAGTCCTAGTCCACTCCTGTGGCACGAGTTCCGAGGTTCCTGTGGGACAAGTTCCAAGGTACTGGATGGAGGAAAATCTCCATAGTGTGGGTAAAGTGCACAAACTCTGCAGAGTCACACAAATCTATTCGAATAGCCGAGTCCATGGTATTGGACACAGTTCATAGTAGGTCACACCATGAGATCAACATGAGTTCGGTGGAGTGATCTGGTTAAGTGGTTGATCACGTGATGACCCGTTTGGTCATACGATGACCGGATTGGTTGGGTGGCAACGCGATCACACCTAACCCGTGGATTGTTCATGCGATGGCCGTTTGGTCATGCAGTGACCCGTGCAGGTTGTTTGGTCATGAGATGACTCGGTGCCTGAGTCTGTAAGGACTCCGAGGTAAGGCACGTGATCATGCGATGGTCATGTGGGGATTGGTTGTTGGTGCATTAGTCGTAATATCCTGCTTGATGATTATCTGCTTGCATACTGTTGATGCTCATATGGTTAACCCATTAATATACTTTAAACTGCTTGCCATGTTGTTGTTTTGCCTTGGTGCATTGGTTGTTGTGAGCTTGCAAGTACATTCTATGTACTGACCTAGTGTGTCATGCCAGATTTGTCGGTCGTTCTTTGGATGCGTAGGACGATGTTTCGGTGTTTTCGAGCTAGGAGGTGTCCCAGCCAGTGTCCCTCTGAAGTGGAGTTCATTAGCATCGCCGTTGTTCGGCTGCCGAGTTATATTCCGCTGCTAGAGAGCTAGTCTGCTGCTTGATGTAGATCTGTGGCAAGCTTGAGGAGCAAGCTTGGCCTTCGTATCGCTTTGCCAGCATTGTAATAAACCCTTGTACTCGTATATTTGGCAATAGAAAGATATTCGGTTCTATATCAAGCAGTGTCGTGTTCCAGAAGACTCGATATCTGGGCTGGAGCACGGGGCGTTTCGTTCCTCTGAGCCGTGGTGCCACAGTGGAGGAGGAAGAAAAAAAGGGTGAGAAAGGCTCACATCAATGAGGACAATCATAGGCGAGAGAGGGCCAAATGATAGATATGATGCGAGGAGTATGGATTGCCATGCAATGGATGCACATCTGAGCTTAGAAAAGCTCTCCAATGGAACTAGTGGGGGTGCATCCAACTTGCTCGCTCAAGAAGACCTAGAGCTCGTTTGAGGAGGCTCATCCTTGGAATATGCAAGCCAAGTTATATAGTGTGAAGGACCCCACATAGCTATATGCATATATATATGATCATCTCTATGGAGTACAAGGTATAAGAGGGGGTACGTGTGTGGATCTTTCAAAAGAATAGTAGTGTTGCCCCTTTCTCTCTTTTTTTTGGTGACCTCAATGGCTATTTCTATTTAACTCTCATTTTTCCTCTTTGGGATCTTTTCCTCACTTAAGGGCAACACTCTATTTTACAAGAAGGTATAGAAGATCTTCACACTTTACAAGGTACTCAACATAAAGAAGATGTAGCTATCATGATGTATGCAAATATATGCATCTGCCAGTGTAGCAGGAACATGTTATGTCATGAAGGTCAAGTCATGAAGATGTGGATGGTGCGTGGAAATATATCTTGGAAAGGCTATGGAAATGCCTTGATAGGTAGGTATGCTGCCTATTTTGAGGAAGGAAATAAGGAGGTTTATGATGAAAGAGTGAATCATGCCAAGGGTTTGGATGCACCAGCGATGTGTAAGCCAACTCTCGGAGTGAGAAGAGGGCAATGCATGGTACCGAAGAGGCTAGCAAATATGAGGAGGTGGAAGTGTCAACTTTCAATACTTGCATTAGTCCGAAGAACTCATGCACTTATTATCGGTAACTCTCAATCTAATGAGGAGGTTCACTGATACGTCCCAAACGTATCTATAACTTCTGCTTGCTCCATGCATGATTTGTGTGACTTTGCCATATTTTGCTCAAACTTTCATACACTTTTGATCATATTTGGACTAACCTATTAACTAAGTGCACCCAGTTTCCAGTTCCTGTTTTCTGCTGTTTTTATATTTCAGGTTTTCCGGCCATTAAAAGTGCCAAATAAATTCCGGAAAAATGTTTTTATATTTCAGGTTTTCCGGCCATTATATTTCAGGATATGCAATGATACTAGCGCGTCATGTAGCAATGATTAGGGCAAGGCCCAACTAGCATGCGGCTCATCGATCAAGCAAGTAGCATGTATGACATGAAGATCAAGTCATGAGAAGGTGGATGTTGCATGGCAATGTATCTCGGAAAGGCTATGGAAATGCCTTGATAGGTAGGTATGCTGGCTGTTTTGAGGAAGGATATAATGAGGTTTATGATGACAGAGCGTATCATGCCAAGGGTTTGGATGTACCGGCGAAGGTGGACGCCAACTCTCGGAGTGAGAAGAAGGCAATGCATGGCACAGGAGAGGCTAGAAAAATATGGGAAGGTGGAAGTGTCAACTTTCGAATACTCACATTAGTCCGAAGAACTCATGCACTTATTATTGGTAACTCTCAATCTAATAAGGAGGTTTCACAAAGAGACAAGTACCCTGAGGAGGATTGTATGAGAGTTTGGTTATCCTTGCGCATCCTCGACTCATGGTACGTGAGTGTACTCTAATAGCTTGATGTCTACACACGCTTCTATTCTTGTAGACTATGTTGGGCCTCCAAGCGCAGAGGTTTGTAGGACAGCAGAAATTTCCCTCAAATGGATGACCTAAGGTTTATCGAACTCAGGGAAGTAGAGGTTGAAGATGGTCTCCCTCTAGCAACCCTGCAATTAAGATACAAGAAGTCTCTTGTGTCCCCAACACACTTAATACAACTAGGAGTTGTATAGCTGCACTAGTTCGGCGAAGAGATGGTAAAATATGGGTGATAGGTGTGGAAAAACAAGGTAATATAAATATGTAAAAAAATTACAGAAAGGGAGCAAGTAATTAAAGTGAGCACAAACGGTATTGCAATGGTGGAAAACAAGGCCTAGGATTCATACTTTCACTAGTGGCAACTCCCAACAACATTAACATAGTCTAATCACATGATATTTCCACTAAAACATGCATTGGAGACGTACTCGGAGTTCATTCCTTTGTGGTCAAGAGAGGACGAGAATTGTGTAGGGCTAAAAAATCATACCTCAGAGTTCGTAGTTCACATCTATGGATTTCCCAATGTCACCGCGGCCATCCAAAGAGAGTACCACAATCACCACAACATATCTAAACGATAGTCAAAGACAAGCACCAAGAGACTCTCAATCTTCAATCCACACACAAAAGAGGAAATCACTCATGAAAAATATTCTTCTAACCCATGTCCAATAGAGAAGGAAAATTATGTAGGGCTACAAAAGCACACCACAGAGTTCGTAGTTCCCATCTATGGATTTCCCAATGTCACCGTGGCCATACAAAGAGAGTACCACAATCACTACAACATATCTCAAGGATAGTGAAAGACAAGAACCAAGAGACTCTCAATCTTCAATCAATTCACAAAAGAGGAAATCACTCATGAAAATAATCTTCTAACCCATGTCCAATAGACCGTTGTCACCATGGTCTCGGGACTATACTAGATAAGATCAAGTGAGTACATCAATCCAATACATAGAGGAAGGGGAAATATCATGGGATCACCCTAGATTAACGTAGCTTATGATCAAAATGAAGATCACATCATGGGAGAGAGAGAAGACCACATAGCTACTGGTAAAAACCTCAGCCCCGAGGAGCAACTACTCCTGCATCATGAAGGGATGAAGCAACATCGATGGAGATGAATCAGGGGGCACTCCCGTCCCGGCAGGGTGCCGGCACAGGAATTCTGGTCCCGCGAAGCTTGTTGGCGATGGCAGCGGAGATCGAAATTGCTTCTGGAGAAAACGGGTCTGGAATCAGGGTTTTCGCGACGCGAGTATAAATAAGGGCCAAAGGGGGGCACCGGGGGTGGTCCCAGTCTCCTAGGCGGCCTATGGGCGGGGCCTCCCCCTAGACCGCGTTGGGTGGCCGCCTGGGCGACAGGTGGCCCCCCTCTGGCTCTCCTTCAGGTGTATGGAGTCTTCTAGAATGCTGATTTTTCATATATTTTTCCCGGAATTTTTTGGGCACTTCATAAAAGGGGAAAACCTGAAATAAAAAAACAGCAAAAAACAAGAACTGGTACTGGGGTGCACTGAGTTAATAGGTTAGTCCAAATATGATCAAAAGTGGATGAAAGTGTATCTAGATCATAGCAATATCACACAAAACATGCATGGAGCAAGCAGAAATTATAGATATGTTTGGGACGTATCAAACAATGATAGATACTGGAATGAAAACTCCGCTCCGAGGTTTTTTGGATTACGAGGAATAAATAGGCGCTAGAAAGGGCACCAGGGGGTGGGCCCACCGCCAGGAGGCCAAAAGGTGTGGACCAGCCCTGGCCTCACCACAAGGGTGCCTGTCTAGAGGGTGCCCCTGTGGTCCCTGTTTTGCCTATACAGTGTCTTCTGAAACTTTCAAATTTTAGGAATTTTTCTGAATTTTTCTAAGCATATTGCCTTTTTCTATGTTTCATAGATAATAACTGTCACTGGGCACTAGGTTAATAGGTTAGTTCCCTAAAATATTGTAAAAGGTATGAAAGTGCATAAAAACATATAACAATGTCAACCAAATGAGAATGGGACAAGCAAAAAATATAGATACGTTTGTGACGTATCAACGTGGTCCACACCACGACACCCCTACCATTGACGAGTGATCCGACATCCGTGCTAGCGTCATATCTGGTGATGCCCTTCATGGTGGCATTGCATTCCCTGTGAACGGAATCTAGAACAATTCCACGTGTCATCCTTACTAGGGAATGGAGATGAACATATCTGATATTGATCTCATTCAACCACCAATGAAATAAGTAGGATATGAAGAAGAAGAAGAAGAAGAAGGAAGGGAAAATAAGAATATCTCATACGGCTTTGCCCTTTATCCTCCTTGTATACAACACGGGGACGTTAGGAGATAAGGCTCCCTCGAAGATTTTGTGCCAGATCCTGCATTCGTGTGGGTCGGGGAGCGAAATAGGAGATGCATTAATATTGAAGCCATGTGCCCATTACTGGCTATAAATCAGTATTTGACAAAGATAGAAGAGCCAATCCATTCTGGATAGGTAGACCGGTTGGATAAATGGAACTTTTTAAAATACAAGGCTCTATAATATCAAAATCTTAGGTGGTCTGATCAATCGACGGGTCGCTGAAGAAACCGACATGCGCTACGTTCAGGTTCAGAAATGAAATAAAGTCCGTCAAGATTTCACCATGACAGTTTGTGAAGGCTTCCACCTTGGTAAGGAATTTTAGATGAGCTCGGGGGCTACTTACCAAGTGTTGTATTAGGAGTGGCCCGTGGGGGGAAGTGGAACAAATGTTGGATCGGCCTCATGGCCCAAAGGACAGGCCCTAGACAGAGTCCCCTCAACATTGGGAAGCCCCACCTTCTAGAATAATATTCATCATGGCATGCAAGTCACGAACTCCTTGTCTGATCGGGGATCTATGTTGACTAAGAGTTGTACCCCTAGACCTTGCCTTCCTATATATGACGAGGGGTAGGGATATATTAAGATCATCCCCGACTTTAGGTTATCCTCTCGGTAGCACTAAATCCACCATATTTTAACCCGCACGTGGTGTTTCTCCTGCAATCAATCAAAGAAAAAGTAGTAGTAGGGTATTACCTCAATCGTGTGTGATCCCTTCTGGTATTTCTGGTCATGCGCTCCATTTCATAGGGACTACTAATGGTTTTTTATACCAGCATTACACATACCTTAGTATCTTGGATTAATAAACATAAATATATTGACATGATGCACCAAAAATTATTCTTGAAACACTTTGGACAACACTACATCTACGATGGTGACTTAAACTTCTCTCCATATTAACTCTGTCTTCTGAAAGGTTTGGTTGGCAAGCGCATATATCGCATCAAATACTATGTATGTCAAATGAATAAAATATTCACATCGCCAGGACAGAGGATTGTAAGAACTTCTTTATGAATTACTCGATATATGCATAAACTATGGTAAGACATATACTGATCATTGTTTTATTTCTTCTTGCGGTACTTTATGTTGGGAATGTGCCCTATAGGCAAATAAAATATGTTTTATTGGCATATTCCATAAGTTCAAATTACGTTTTATACTATGCTATAACTGTATTAAGAGGAAACCTTAATACACGTGTGGTATACAAACAACCAAGTCCCTAGTTAACTCTAGTATACTAGTCCATTGGGCAATTGATAATCAAGGTTTCCTGATCATGAGCAACTAAGCTGTTGACAATGGATTCGTATCATTGGGATAATGGTATGATGGACATACAACAACCAGAAGTGTTGCAATGTGATCAAGCCACATAGTTCAAAATTGCGATAACTAAAACGTAGTGACCAGATCCTTTGACCGTAATGATCATACGTAATTGCTATCTATGAGGATGCTTTGATTTGTAACCCACCGCCTGACTGGAATATGCTGTCCATAATGGTGCACTTTGGGTATCCGAAATAGATATGTTGATGATATGAAAATAGATCAAAGCGGGATTTGTCCATCCGAGTGACGGATAGGTACTTTGGGCCACTCGGTGATATTACATCATAAAGATTGTGCAATCATGTTACTAGGTCACGGGGTTCTAATATCACGGGAACGAGTAAACTTGTTTGTTGGTAACGAGGATGAACTAGGTATATTGGATACCGACGATCAAACCTTGGACAAGCAAAGTACCGCAGGACAAGGGGATAGTAGGAGCAGGTATTTTTGGTATTTTTGATAAGGGACACAAAAGTAAAAACTGAAAGGTAAACTAACAAGACTAAAAAGAAAAGATAAAATATAGTGTGCAACTCCCCTATCTTGTAGACTGGAGTCCCCGGCAACGGCGCCAGAAATTCGCTTGATACAGAGTGGCAACTCTCCTCGTTGGTTACCCCAAGTGGAAGGTGAGATGTAGTGTAGCAGCAAGTTTCCCTTAGCAAAGATGCTAAGGTTGAGTATCGAACCAGTAGGACTCCAAGAGATACAAGTAGGTGTCATGGCGCTTGACGTGGACCTACAAACAGATACAAATAACTTTGCTCCCAACGAGTACAGAGGAGTTGTCAATTCCTCCGGCCTTGCTGTTTACAAAGGATCAACGCAAGAGATAAAAGTGGAACTGAAAGTAAAGACTGAAAGTAAACTAAGGGTGTAAACAATAATGTGAAGATGGACCGGGGTCCTGTGATTTTCACTAGTGATGTCTCTCTCCCAAAATACGAAAAAAGTGCTAGCGAGGTAAACAAATCACAGCTGGGCAATTGACAGAATTATGAAGGCACCGCAATTCTAACAATGCTACAAAGAAAGGAAGGGCTCAAAAGCAATGGGCAGTACGCCAAGGTAAGTAGACCGAAATCCAATTGCATCTACTATGAATCATCCACCTTGAGATATCTATCCAGAACATCTCGCTGGTATTAAGTTGTGAATCCCACCCAAAGTGTAAACTCAAAGCAACAGACAACTGCATTAAAAGAACTTTGCGTAATGTAAACAATCCTTGCACCCGCGGGTACAAGCACCGTTGTTTTATCCCTGGTGGCAACATCACATCCCCTAGTCTCATGTTTCTGTCACTCAAGCTAGACATCAGGGGCCTGAACCCACAATCAAGCATAACGCTCCCTCTTGGAGTTGCAAGCAAACTACTTGTCCAAAGCAAAATACTGCAACGGAGAACATGCAAGAATTTACTCAAGAACAAAATATAAAAGAGAAGAACCAAATATATTACTCATCACAATCTGAACATAGTCTCATAATCCATCAGATCCCAGCAAACTCAGCATAGCAACAGCAGAAATTACAAAAGTACCTCGATCATGTGAGGCAGCTCACGAGGTCTCGAAAGTGGAAGCACAAAGAGGGGAGAGGTACATCACATAGCTGTTGGTCATGGACCCATGGTCCAAGGGGGACTACTCAAAGCACATCCGAGAGGCGTCCATGGCTATGGATGGTCTCCCGGAGGGGGTTCCTCCTCCCTGCAGGGTGCCGGGGCAGCTTCTCAAGGCAACCCCGATCTTGAAACGGCTGCGGAGGCGGTACAGAGGCGAGTTCGCGGAAAAGAGATCAATATTAGGGGTTTCCACCCCGAGGGCTAAATATAGGCAGAGGGGGTGTCGAGGGGACCCACCAGGCAGCCAAGAGGCCTCTTGGCGCGGCCTAGGGTGGGGCTGCGCCAGGGACCCTCCTCGTCTCCTGGTGGTGACCCCCCTCCGCTACCTTGGTGATTCCGGAAGCTTCCGGGTCGCTGATTTTTTATCTGATTTTTAAGGATTTTTTGGAGCAATTTTAATGGACGGAAAACCTGAAATAAAAAAACAGCAGAAAACAGCAACTGGCAGCTGGGTGCACTGGGTTAATAGATTAGTCCAAATATGCTCAAAAGTGTATGAAAGTTCAAGCAAAACATGGCAAAGTCACACAAAACATGCATGGAGCAAACAGAAATTATAGATACGTTTGGGGCGTATCAACATCCCCAAGCTTAATTCCTGCTCGTCCTCGAGTAGGTAAATGATAACAAGCATAATTTCTGTGGTGACATGCCACACAACCATATAAGGACTTTTAAGTAAAGCAATTAAAGCATGCAATTCAATTCAAGTCTTAACAAGCAAGAGTCTATATTAGCATTGACACAAGCAACAAAAGAACAAAAGGTGCAAGAGCTCTCACTGTCCGTGACTCGAATGTCTCCAGATGGTGTTTGCGTGCAAGCAGGGGACTGGGAAAAGAGAGAAAAAAGGTTGTTGAGAACAACTATCTACTAAAGTTTCACACTTGGTCTCCTTTGGATTCTTATCTTGACTCTTCCCCAGACCACTAGCCAGGTACAAGTCAAACTGATCCACTCCCTTTCGATATTTTGAGCACTCATGCAATGGATGAGCGTGAGCAAGAAAGTTGACACCTAAAAGGCAAAACAGAAAGAAGGTGGAGGAGGAAGACAAAAAGGTGTGAAAGGCTCACATCAATGAGGACAATCATAGGCGAGAGAAGGCCATATGATAGATATGATGTGAGGAGTAGGGATTGCCATGCAACGGATGCACATGTGAGCTAAAAGCTCTCCAAGTGAACTAGTGGGGGTGCATCTAACTTGCTTGCTCAAGAAGACCTAGAGCTCGTTTGAGGAGGCTCATCATTGGAATATACAAGCCAAGTTCTATAGTGTGAAGGTCCCCACATAGCTATATGCATGATGATAATCTCTATGGAGTACAAGGGATAGAGGATGAAGTACTAGTGTGGATCTCTAAAAAGGAATAGTAGTGTGCCCCTTTCTCTCTTTTTATTTTCCTTTTCTCTTTTTTTCTATTTTTGTATTTTTTTGGTGGCCTCAATGGCTCTTTCTATTTAACTCTCATTTTTCCTCTTTGGGATATTTTGATTTTGTCCTCTTTGGGATATTTTCCTCACTTTAGGGGCAACACTCTATATTTTACAAGAATATAGGACATCTTTCACACTTTACAAAGGTACTCACATAAAGAAGATATAACTATCATGATGCAAATGTATGCCTCTGCCAGGATAGCAGGATATGCAATGATACTAGCGCGTCATGTAGCAATGATTAGGGCAAGGCCCAACTAGCATGCGGCTCATCGATCAAGCAAGTAGCATGTATGACATGAGGATCAAGTCATGAGAAGGTGGATGTTGCATGGCAATGTATCTCGGAAAGGCTATGGAAATGCCTTGTAGGTAGGTATGGTGGCTGTTTTGAGGAAAGATATAAGGAGGCTTATGATGACAGAGCATATCGTGCCAAGGGTTTGGATGCACCAGCAAAGTATGCGCCAACTCTCAAGGTGATCAAGGGCAATGCACGATACCGAAGAGGCTAGAAAAAGTATAGGTGGGTGGAAGTGTCAACTTTTGAATACTCACATTATTCCAAAGAACTCATGCACTTATTATTGGTAACTCTCAATCTAATCAGGAGGTTCAAAAAAAGACAAGTACCCCGAGGAGGAGTGTATGGGGGTTTGGTTATCCTTGCGCATCCTCGACTCATGGTACGGGAGTGTACTCTAAAATTCGAACCCTCCAGAGGTTAGTGATCCATCTAGTAGCTAGAGTTCTCAACAGGGGTTTTTGGTTTTCGAAAATCACACGGATTTCCCAAAATACGACATCTATCACTAATAGGCTCGAGCTCTTGACACCAAAAGTTCAAACATTACTCTAGTCAATATCTCAAAACTATTGCAAGTTACTACTACAAAGAGAATAGCAACTTCAACTACCTACTTCTAGTCAACACACAAAACTCAGTGCAACAGGCAAACTCTCTAACAAGATAAAACATGCAACCTATAGAAAGTTCAACCTAAAACAAAAGAGAAGCTCTATAAAGACAAAAGCACTACAACTAAACAGAGCAGCAGCTAAGAAAAGAAAAAGAACAACTCACAGCTAAAAGAATAAGCATGCAAATCCTATGAGGAGTTCTAGTTCAAGCGGAGCGTGTAATTATCCCACACAAAAGAGTAAGCTGGGGTATAACTTGTTACTACAGAAAATAAAGAAAAAAACAAACCTAGAAAAGTAAAGAGCGAGACGTTCCAAGCATAACACACAACGCATGAAGTGATAAAAATATAGTGCAACGAGGGACGAACTGATAATTGTTGATGAAGAAGGGGATGCACGGGGGCATCCCCAAGCTTAGATGCTTGAGTCTCCTTGAATATTTATTGGGGGTGCACATGGGCATCCCCAAGCTTGAGCATTTGACACTCCAAGATCTTCTTTCATCATCTTCCATCGCGCACTTGAAAACTCCCTTCATACATAACTCATTGTAGACTAATTAGAGAGGTTAGTGCCCTACTAAAATAAAAAAAATCTCTACTGGAAATAAAGATAATCTTGGAGATCTACTGTTTTTCAAGAGTGCCAAAAGGTTTTTGCAAAGAAAAAGCAAGCTTAAGGTTTGCAAAACGAAGAAAAGGCAAAACAGGACAGAACCTATGAAAAACAGACCAGCAGGTAGAAACCAATTTTTTAGGGATACTTCTGCAACTCAAATCAAAAAACTCAGAACATATGAAAGTTTTGTAATTGTATAGATCACGCTGTGTAAAAATATTATCTCAAAAAGATGAACTGGGATTTTTCTCTGATTTTTCTAGTCACGAGGACAGAATCTGTTTTCTGGACAGCATGTCACAACTTTCACTTCCCTTGTCGTATCAGGCTATAAAAGGCACAAAGCTTGAAAAGTAAAGATACAATGATGTTTCTACAGTAGTAAAAATCATCAAGACCACTAAGAACATAAGAAAAGCAAAAAGAAAAACCTAAATTCATTGTGGGCTGCCTCTCGAAAGCGATTCTTTAGAGCCATTAGCTAGGATTAAAGCAGAAGATCAAGTCTTTTCAAGAGAATAACTAGTCCGTGTGATGGACTCAAAAGGTAACTTAATATTTTTCCTAGGGAAATGTTCCATCCCTTTCTTGAGAGGGAATTGGAATTTGATATTCCCCTCTTTCATGTCAATAACAGCACCAACTGTGCGAAGAAAAGGACGTCCCAAAATAATTGGACAAGAAGGTTCACATTCAATGTCCATAATAGTAAAATCAACGGGAACATAATATTCATTGACAATGATAAGAACATCATCTATCTTCCCCAAAGGTTTATTTACGGAAGAATCGACGAGACGAACTCCAAAAGAACAAGCATCAAAAGGTTTCAACTCAAATATATCATACATTCTTTTGGGCATAACGGAGGTACTAGCTCCAACATCACATAAAGCATAGCAAGAAAAGTTATTCAATTTGATTTTTATCATAGGGTCCCAACCATCTTCTAGCTTCCTAGGTATGGAGGCTTCTACCCTAAGCTTCTCCTCCCTAGCTTTGATGAGAGCATTAGTGATATCCTCCGTGAAGGCAAGATTAAGTGTGCTAGTGTGGGGGTCTCTAGACATCTTGTGAAGGAAACGAATAACTTCAGAAAGGGTGCAATTATCAAAATCAAGGCCACTACTAACAAGTAGAGTATTAGTGGTGTCCTTTAAGCTCACTTGTTTGGTAGCTTCTATAGTCACAGGAATTTCTTCTTCTACAGTTGAGGTCATAGCATCACCATTAATAGGTCCTATGGGACTAGGGGTGCATTGGGTGCTAAGAGTTTGGATATCCTCAACCACTTGGATAGTAGAAACAGTATGGTGTGTAGGAAGGCTCTTAATCCTATCTTCTTCCTCCTTTTCTCTAGCCCATCTCTCTTTAAGTTTACCCATCATCCTAATGTTTTCATTAATTTGCAATTGGATAGCATTCATAGGAGTGACCTTCCTCTCCTCAAGAGGAGAAGTTCTAATTTTAAACAAGTCTACTTCGTGGGATAAATTGTCTACCTTCGACAAGAGGTTATCTAGTTTGTCTATTTTTTTCCTCTACACTCTTGTTGAAGGCTTTTTGAGTGGTGATAAAGTCTTTAAGCATACTCTCTAATTCAGAAGTGGAGTTTTTGGTGCTAGGTTAAGTGTTATTGTTCCCATAGTTGTTGGAGGGGAACGGTCTAGAATTGCTACCAAAACTACTCCTATAAGCATTGTTATTGAAGTTGTTTCTAGAGATAAAGTTCACATCTACTTGATCCTCGGCAATCAAAGAATTTAAAGGTACATCTTGAGGATCAATAGGAGATTGCTTGGTAAGTAGAGACATAATCAAGTCAACTTTTTCATTTAGGGAGGAGATCTCCTCGACAGAGTTTACCTTCTTACCAGTTGGAGATCTTTCGGTGTGCCACTGAGAGTAGTTCAGCATCATCTCATCAAGTAGCTTTGTGGCAGCACCAAGGGTGGCGTACACCTTGTTATGGAACACCCCACCGAAGCTATCCGACACAAAGTATCCCATCCTTCAGCAATCAACAAAGAGGTCATCCGCCGGACTATATCCTATGTACGCCGGGCTTTGGACCCTAACCCGAATGTACTACTGAACGGTGCGTGACTGGATGGTGAAGCAAAATCAAAGAAAATACAAATACACTGCTCGAGAAAGAGAAGACAACACCACTTCCCGGCAATCAGCCCGCGGTACTACTGACGTCTGAAGACCCTCGAACGAGACTACGATGCAGAGGAGCCCACACTCCTCATCCCACGTGTAGGTAGTGCGTACAAGCCAAAAGGCTACTCAAGACATCCGCCGAACCATTTAGCATTTTAATTAACCTGCGTGACAATCGTTATCGTTGCCTCGACTTAACTGACCCGCGGACAACGACAGCAGTCAGGAACACCAGTACATCGGTGCCTGCCCTGTCGTCCCACCAAGTCTCTGCGGTTACCAACAAGGTGAACCGTCTCCTTACCTTGTCTCGCGTGTGCTCTTGGTAGAGCTCGACTTTTCGTGGTTTGGTAACTCTCTCGAGATACGAGCAGGGGCCAAGCACGCCAGTAACGTCGGTCGTGCCCTCCCTGTCGTTCCCGACGCAATACTGCTCGCGGGCATCGTTGGGTCGCCCGACTCTTACCTTTAAGGACAACCGTTGCTCAGGTACCTAGAACGGCTATACAAGGATTACTCCTTGATAGTTCTCACTTGATGGTGGCTTGGCAGAGCCGAGCTAGAGGGGCTTAGGTGGTGTCTGCATTGTATCGTAAATGTGCAGTTATAATCATCGTATCCGCGTTCACTCCCCAGAGTGATCACGGCCCGCTATCTAATCCTAATTGACTAACAATGCGCAGGGATCACTGCTGAAAATTGCATAAATTATAATAGTCAGCATAGGATAAAGGAAGGTACATCAAGGGCGACAATGACAAGCTATGCAATTGAATAGGATTGTAACGTAGCAGCAGCAGTAACCATGCCTAGTGCAAGAAATGTATGGAAAATATAGGCGATATATGCGGAAGAGAATGGCTCTGCTTGCCTGGAAGCTCGACGGTAGAGGTACGATCGTCGACGAAGTAGTCGTACTCGGTGGTGTCATCATCGGCAGCAACGGGGTCTACCGGAGAATAAGGGGGGGACAGTAAATACACAACAATAATAGCAATACAATGTATGACCTAGAAGATACAAAGCAACGGGGCTCTAACGCAATATTCGGTGATTTTCCCGGAGCAGGAATTTATCCGGGGATGGCTCATCAGTACCGGTTGATTACTGGACAGATGATCCGGAGGGGGGAAGGTTCCATTTCTGCAGTGTTAGAGACATCTGAAAGAAATGTGGTTAGAGTAACCGTGCTCGGTGATTCATTCTTAATAGCTTCCATGTTTAGATCATTTTCATCCGGAAAGTTTTACCGGCTCCGGGTGATTACCGGAAAACAGCCCGGAGGGGGATGTCGATGTTCGGTGTGTTAGTGGGGTGTGGTTTGTATACAGATAGCGTATCCGTTTTCATCATATTTTTCTGATCAATTTTGATGTATAAAGGTTTTGAATCTGACTTACAGTTTAAAAGATATTCAAATTTTAAAGTTTAATCAATTTTAAATCATTTTCTGGATTTATTTTTATTAATTAACTAAACATTATCCAGAACAGTATTGTTGACCAAGTCAACCTGACAAAGGGACCCGCATGTCATAGGCTGGGGCCTTTGACTGGTCAACTGACCAGTGGGTCTCATATGTCATACACTGGACATTTATAAATCAGATTATTTATTCTAAATTAGCAGTGGGACCCAGCTGTCATGGAGACAGGTTTATAATTAATAGTTTTATAAACCCAGAGGTTATTTTAATGGGATGGACCCACATGTCATAGACTCCAAGGGTTATCTAACTTAGTTTAATTAACAAATATTTAGGGGGGGTTGGGCCCCACATGTTAGTCACAGGGGGGGCTATTATTTATTTTCTTTAGGTAATTAGGGGATTAGCCCCTAATAGAAAACAGGGTCGGCCCCACCCGTTAGGGGCACACCCATGCCCCTCCGATGGTTGGGCGTGCATGACACAGAGCGTCGGCGGCAATGGCCATCATAGGGAACGACGAGGCGATGGGGGCGGCCGGAGAGGCGACAAGCACTGGTGGCGTGACGCACATGCGCTGGGCCGCGGTCGGGCCACGGCACAACAGCCTCAGGCAACCGCGGTGAGCCGCACGGTGAAGGAGGACCACGGCGGCCAATTTCTTGGCTCCGGCGAGGAATCGAGATGGGGAGAGGGGGGAACGGTGCGGTGGCTCACCGGAGAGGCACATGGAGGCCGGTGTGGGGATTAGGAGCAGCAGGTGGAGTGAATCGATGCCAGTGAGCTCGGTGATCCATGGCGGGGAGGAGCTCGAGTTTTGTCGCCGGCAGCGCTCCCCAGCCCGATTCAGAGCGCAGGGTGGAGAAGTCGTCGAGGAGTCGTGAGGACACAGTGGCTCGTCCTCCGGTGGCTGTTTGCCGTTCAGACGCGACGCTATGGCGACGGCGGGCTCGGCCTGGCTCGGACCAGAGCAAGTGGCGTGATGGGGGGTAGTGGGAGGAATGCTAGGGTTTGGGGGAGGGTTGGGGGCGCTCGGCAGCTTCTTATCCACGCCGGCGATCATGGGATGGTCGCCACGGCGACGATCGCGGCCAAGGCACCGTCGATGTGTGCCACGCACGAGGTGGAAGAAGAGGGTGGGAGTGGGTTGGGCCAGGAGGTGGGCCTGGTGGTTAGGCCCAGGTGGACTTTGCCCCAGTCGTTAGTTAGGAGTTTTCCCCTTTTTCTGTTTTTTTTCTTTGTAATTCTATTTTATTTGTTTAGCACACTTGTGATTTTTGTAAAATATGGAACTTGCTCCAATATTGCTCTTATATATTACAACAACACCACAAAAAGTTTGGTTGCAAAATAAACTCATTTGCATTTTGGATTTATTTAAAATGGAACAAAGGTGGCTGTTTTGCTACTATTTAAAAGTTTAAAATAATTGAATGTTGTAATAAATATCCACCACCATGGTATCTTTCTCTACTGACTTTTAGGCATTTTATAAATTGTTTGCACAATTTTTGGGTCAAGTTTAATTTCCACTTGTTTCTGGAATTTTTATTCGATTGAATTCGAGCTCAACTCGATAAAGGTTGTTTAACCTTGGCTTAATCATCATGGCATGACCATTAACAAGGTGATTACTGTTGGACTACTGTAGCGTGACACCCTGGGTGTTACAAGTATCGTACTCCCCATCACTTATGAATGGTTGTCCAAATACATTATACTTCATTCTATGGAATCTGAATTGTAAATGCATGTCAACGATACCAAACACGTATGACGTGCTAGGTGAACTTGAAAGCACCAAGTCACAAATCAGAGTAATGGAATATGAGTATATGGACGGGGTTTCTTTCAACCATGATGGAAGGTACAACCTGCTGAGAAAGTCGCTTGGAAACTGTATAAGATACATGAACACCTTGTGTACAACTTGGACTACTGAATTGACTGGTTACTTTGCGATAGTTGGGGAGTTGCATCCGCTTTCTCCCAGCTACAAAGACCACGTCTAGACTATGTCATGAAGGAGAATCGTTCACCTTTCATGAGGTCAAGGTTAAAGTTAAGAACTTTAAATGTAGAACCAATGCAGGAATAGTCATTGACGAAGAAATTATATTTGATATACAAGTTATAAATGTCTTTCCCCACAAAACACTGACTGTGGTTGATCAAGTATTTGATGCTTGAACTCACTGCTTGAGAGTGTCTTGGAAGGGATGAGGTGATAATGTGTGCCGACGGCAATCAAGATAGTTGATGGACGACAACACTCTCCCTCTACATCTATCATTTATATATGAATAAATTTATGATCGTTTGAATGAGGACTTTATTAGTGTGTCTTACATCTCGAAAGACAATTATTCATATTAGTGAGAAACAAGCCAGTTGTCCTCCCTTTTATGAATGATATCTTTTATGCTCACATTACGGTTATGAATGAGTTATTCTTATATTGATGATAGAGTTTGATCATTTATAAGAATTATTGTAATGCCAAGAAATTATCCAAACTTGATAATGACACTATAGTTTAAGTCATGAATGGTTTGATGAAGTCTTGGGATGCTTGATCTCTTGACACATGCAAACCATGCCTCTTTAGGTGAGATGACTAAAACCTCACGTTCTGGTAAAACAGAGTGTGTACTGATTGTTGAAATATCATACATTGTGATGTATCGTATTTTAGCATGTAGTGAATTTCGTTATTTCGTGAACTTCAGGATGAAGATGAATATTAAATTAACAAGAAAAACAAGTCTCTATGATTTAATCAAAGTGACAAATTCTTTGAGTTAGTCTTGGGCATAAAGACTTACAATGTTGTTTCACAAATTACAATGCTTGGACCACTTCAATATTGTTGATGTGCCTGAGCATCATAATCATACTCTATTGTATAGTGTGTGGTCTGAGTTATCTCTTACCGAGTTACGTTATTATTGTTTTAAGTTCTTAGTTTAATATGCAAACACTCACTTCTGTATAGGGAACCATCTGAATTCGTGGAAACCAACGCTATATATGTTATGATGTGTCGTGGTTTCCAGGAAGCCTGATTTATATGATAAATCATCTTTGTTGTGTATCCTTAGACAACTATGGATACATCTTTCATAACTAGAGCCAAAGGATCAAAACTTGTATTGCTAAGTTTGGTGTTTGTCAAGAATTGTTCTTGATAAATGTGGTAATGGAAGAAGAGTGAAAGTTCAATCAAAGTAATTGACCTTGCCTCCGATGTCAGAGTAGCGCAAAGGAATATGTTCCGGAAGCAAAAGCTCTACAATTAGAGGAGAAACTAATGATAATGATCATGATGTGTCGGTTAAAGTTTTTACTTAACAAAGTATGATTCAAGAATACATATTTTCCCTTGTGCAAAATAATATTCATGATTCACTTGTCGTGTTAATGAAACAATACATACCTATGAACTACAAAGAAGCGATGGTGGACCTAAGTACGAGATATGACTATGAGTCATGAAATCCTATATTGAGTTTCATTTAAGATTGCTTGAATCTTATCGAGTAAGAAGGTTACTTGATATTCCCAATAACTTCATGGTTATAAGGAATGAATGTGAACATCAAAGAAGACATCAAGATTGATTTGTCACAAAGAATGTTTCTGAAAAATTCAATAGGTTGACTACAACATGTAGCAATGCTCTAGTCATTGGGATATTCACTACAATTGATCCAAAATTGTTATCAATACCGTGACTTCCTCAAATCTTGCATTTGAATAAGTGTTGTAATTGGTACAACAAGAAGGTTTTGAAAAACATATGGATACTAGTGTCTCGTAACCGGGATTCTCGATTTGATTAATGATCAAAGGATTTTGGACTTAACCAAAATATCGAGGAAACATGCATTTGCATGAAACTGAGTGGGAGCTTAATAGTTTCCTAAACTTAATATGTGGACGACATATTTTGAGTGGGAGCTATGGAAGTATTATCCTAGTCTTATATGTAACTGACATATTTGAGTAGGAGCCATGTGGTTATTATCCTAAACTTAATATGTGTCTGACATATCTGAGTGGGAGCCATGTGGATGTTATCCTTACCTTATATGTAACTGACATATTTGAGTGGGAGCTATATGAGTGTTATCTTGAACTTAATATGTGCATGACATATTTTGAGTGGGAGCGTGGCAACATTCTCATATATGGATAACATATATTGAATGGTGTAGTTGGTATTAATGATTGTTTGAATCTTGCATAAATGAAGATGAATAAGTATTAAGCATTGAAAATCTATGAAGATAGATTAATATGTTTGATAAACATTGAGTCGGAATACTTTCCTGGATAAGATTCTGAAGAAGTTCAGAACGGGACAAGTCAAGAAGTAGTTCATACTTGTATATGTTCAAGAAAAGTATGGAGTTCATCTCGGTACAAGAACAATGGAAGAAATGGACGTGTTGCATCCTCTATGCCTTTGTCATAGGTTTTTTCATACAAAACCAGAGTTATGTACTCGACGTAATATGACCCAAGTTCTTAGTAGTACGAACATGTTGTGATATGATTTATGAGTAAATCATTGAACAAAGAGTTAAGTTTATCCGTTAGTATCTGGAGAGAACTGAGGATACATCTCTAATTTGTAAAGGATAGTGGACTTGACCATAAATGTTATGATGGTTCAAGTTCTGACACTAACCTAGAAAATTGAGATATCATATGTGACGCCCCCAAAATCAGACCGTGTACAGTAATCATACACGCAAGGTACACGATCGAGATCAGGGACTCACGGTGAGATATCACAACACAACTCTACAAATAAAATAATACAAGTTGTTTAATACAAGCCAAGGGACACGAGGGCTCGAATACACACCTCGAGAACACAAAGTTAGCGGAAGCAAAAGTATCTGAGTACAGACACGAGGATACAAGGTTGCCTTAAGAAGGCTAGCATAAAAATCAACACGATCGAAAAGGCGAGGCCTCCTGCCTGGGAACCTCCGAACTACTCCTGGTCAAAGGGGAACTCGACGTTGTAGAAGGCATCGGGGATCTTCTTCTCCTAGGCTCCAACGTCGACTGCAGCGGCCGACCAGGCAAAACAAAAAAGGGGAAATAAAGCAAGGGTGAGTATCTAGCATACCCGTGAGTCTTACGTCTGCTACTAAGCATTTATGCATTTGTATCAAACGGAAAGGGGAGGCTATATATAGTGGACTGCAAGGTATAAATCAAAATAAGGATGAGAAGCGAGGCCTATCGAAGACTAGCATCTTCCGACGAGTCTTCAAGCACAAGAAGAGAACAGCCAACAGTTCAATAACATGAATGTAATAACAATGCAGCAAAAGTTGCTGCAGCATTGTATAATAGTAAGTTGTAATTATCAATAATTATAAATGCCTCTGAGATCCCCTCCTCCACTCCCCTGCGAGGAAGAGAAACTGGAACCAACAATTTAATAGTAGTAGTTTGTAGTAGTAGGCTCTGGCTTCAGCATAAAGTGTCCTGTTACCGTGGACACGGCTATTCGAATAGATCAAACTCCCTGCAGGGGTGCACTACTGTTCAGCCTGCACGCTCGGATCTCCAGGGTGGCGTACACCTTGTTAGGGAACACCCCACCGAGGCTATCCGACACGGCGAGGCACATCCTACGGCTCATCAGAGAGGTCCCCGCCGGTCTAAAGTCCTAAGAGCAAGGGGGTCTTGGACCATCGCCCCTCACCCTCTGGGTCGTTGTGTACAGGGTGAATTCCACGCAACTCCTCTGGGATGCGGATCCGACCGTGCCACAATGCTGAAATGGATGTCTTTCAGAGCTTTCGAACGAGACCACAACGCGGAGGGCCCACACCATTATCCCACGTGAAGGTAGTGCGTCCAAGCCTTTGCGGCCTCTCAAGTCATCTACCTGAACCATTAAGTATTTTATTATTATCTGTCGGGACAACCGTTATCGTTGCCCCTTATCTGGGTGGGTCGCGGACAACGACAGCAGCCAGGACCACCAGTAACATCGGTGCCTGCCCTGACGTCCCACCAAATCGTACGGTTACCAACAAGGCGAACCGTCTCCTTACCTTGTCTCGCGTTTTCTCTTTGAAGAGCTCGCCTTCGTACAACACGATATCTGTCGGCCATGAACAGTACAAGGCCCGCCGCACACCGGTGGAATACACCTGGCCTGTCGTTCCGCTAAGATACCAAGCGCGGGCACCGTTGGGTCACCCGACTCCTTACCTGTAAGTACACCAGTTGATTCGAGTGCCTACCATCAAGTGAAACCAGGAGGAATCACCCTCGATGGTACACTTGAAGAGGCTTGACCAAGACATCAGCGGAATGAACTAAAGAGGAATATTCTCGTATCACCACGGTGGTGCCGAGACACCAGGGGAATGAACTAAAGAGGAATACCCTCGTATCATCCCAGTGATGCTACGCTACTGAGCCGACGAGAGTGAAATACGAGTTCGTCCACTCGTAAGTCAAACTCGAAGCAACTCGGCAGAGTCTCGCCGTTGTAGGTTCCCTAGGGCGTCTGCATTGATCCGTACCTATTACAATTATAATATTTTGTAATCCGCGTTCAGTCACTAGAGTGATCACGGCCCGCTATTCTAAACCTAAATAACAATGCGCAGGGTTTACTGCTGAATATAATATAAGTAATAATAGGCAGCATAGGATTAACGGAAGGTACATCAAGGGGCGACAATGACAAGCTATGCAATTGAATAGGATTATAACGTAGCGGCAACAGTAACAATGCCTAGTGCAAGAAATGTACGGAAAGATAGGCGATATCTGGGGAAGGAAAATGGATCTGCTTGCCTGGAAGCTCGACAGTAGAGGTACGGTCGTCGACGAAGTAGTCGTACTCGGCAACGATGTCATCGGCGGCAGCAACGGGGTCTACCGGAGAATAAAGGGGGGAGAAACAGTAAATACACAACAATAATAGAAATACAAATGTATGACATAGAATATACAAAGCAACGGGGCTCTAACGCAGTGTTCGGTGATTTGCTCAGAGCGGGAATTTATCCGAGGATGACTCATCAGTATCGGTTGATTACCGGACAGATGATCCGGAGGGCGAAGGTTCCATGTCTGCAGTGTTAGAGACATCTGACAGATATGTGGATAGTGCATTCGTGCTCGTTGATTCATTCTGAACAACTTTTGTATTCAGAATATTTTCATCGGGAAAGTTTTACCGGCTCCGGTCGTCTGGCAAACAGATGAACCAGAGGGAAAATGTTCCACGTTCGGTATGTTAGAGGGGTGTGGTGGGTATACGGGTAGCGTATCTGTATTCGTTGTATTATTCTGATCAATTTTCATGTATAAAATATTTTAATCCAAGATACGGTTTAAAAGATATTGAATTTCCCAATTTAAATAATTTTAAATCATTTTTGGAATTTATTTAATTATTAATTTAACACTATCTACAATAGTGATGTTGACTAGTCAAAATGACACAGAGGGACCACCTGTCAGTGACTCAGAGTTAATATATTTAAATAAAATATTTCTTATAATTAAAAAGGCTAGGGCCCACTTGTCATAGACTTAGAACCCATTGAATATTTGCTAAGTCTGGGATTCTTTTTTCTAAATCAACACTTAGTTGTTTTCGAGAGGCTACGGTTCAGTGTTCCGCTCATCCGACGAGTTAGTGTCGTACATCAAAGTTGAACAATTTTCTGCGATCTCCAATCTGGTACGGAAGGCTTCCATGTTAGATTGCATCTACTCAGTTAAAACTTGCTGTGAAAAGCGCTACTCGACAGTAATTTCGGAAAGTACAGAAAGTTGCATTTTGTGATTTTCCCTGCATTTAATCTATGCATCGAATGAAGTTGGTCTAGTTGGGTAAAATGAAGTTTGTTATGTGTACAACATGGCCATGTCATTTGCATTATTAATAAGAATCAATAACACATAGACTTAAGCTTGTAAAGTGGTTAGGAAAATGTTTCTGGTTTAGTAGAAATTTGCAAAGTCTCGGTGACTTTTGTTCTAACAGTAAATATCTTTTTCCAAGATTTATTGTGAGCAATCAAGGCATAATTTGGAATTGAGCCAATGGAATGAAATTAGCTCTAGTATGTCTAGTTTCTTGATCTACAACGTTTACTTAGGTTGAGGTTTGTTTGTTGTTGTTTTGCTGGTTGTCAAGTGGTGTAGCAGCAACAATTTTCAGGATAGTAGCAGCAGTTTTTTTCAGATTCAATAGTAACAGCAGTGCAGCCAGCACAGCAGCAGATGCACAGGCACCCAGGGGCGGCCATACGGCGACGGCGGCGTGCAGCTGCAGCAGCGAAGAGCAGCAGGGGGCGCAGCCCCACTAGGAAGTGGCAGACCGGCCACATACCCACACGCTGCACACACACATAGCCATGGCTATGGCCATGTCCATGTCCATCGGCAGTGGCAGCCGCTACACAACAGTTGTAGCACGTGCCCGGCCATGAATAGTTCCTGTAGCAAGTCCAGATTTTGTTCTAATTAGCTATGACCACCAACTGGTTTTTCTGTCAGATTTCTGTTAACAGAAATGAGCACTTTGCAAATTTATAGCATTCAATCTAGGCATCAATTACAGTTGGTCCAGTGGTAAATATTGGAGTTGGTTGCTTCAACTTTCGAATCATCTTATTTTTATTTACCTTATATTTCATTTTGCTCTATCTTTGTTGTTGTTTTGCTACCCACAAAAGAGGGTTCAGCAACAGTTTTGATTAACAAGAGCTGCAGCAAATTCAGACAGCAGTAGCACAACAGCTGCAGCGAGCAGCATTGCATAGGCAGCAGCGCAGCCGTGATGTGTGTTGGGGTGGCACCCAGGCAACCAAGACACTACTAGGGAATGCCCTTTTAGTGGCGTCCTTTTTTCTGTTTAGTGGCGCATTATGGATGCGCCACTAACTACAAGCCACTAGAATGCGCCACAAGGTTGAATTTGGATATAACTTTTCGAGTAGATGATTTTTCATATAAAAAACTTTTTCATCGGAGGTCGTATGCAAAAGTTATGCCCATTTTACAAAATTCTCGAGAGATTTTGCAAAAAAATTCAAAATTCATATTTGTAAATTTTCCTAACAACTAGACCACATAACATATGGGAAACTTATTTTATTTTATTTTTTTGACATTTCTATCATTTTCTTTTATTTATTTTCAAATTGAAAAGGCGGTCCACAGTGGGTGTATTTGGGAATTTTCCCGCACAGTTTTTGCTTAGTAGTGGCGCATATGCAAGATGCGCCACCCCTAAGAACTTACGGGTGACGCATTCTGGATGCGCCACTAATAATTCCTTAGGGGTGGCGCATTTCTAGAATGCGCCACCCATAAGCTATAAGGGGTGGCGCATTTCCAAAATGCGCCACCTATAAGGTTCTTATGGGTGGCGCATTTATCCAAATGCGCCACGTATAAGGGGATCCTGGGCTGGCCCACTCATAGGGGTGGCGCATTTTTAAAAATGCGCCACCTATAAGGGCTTATAGGTGGCGCATTTTTTACCAGTGTGCCACCCCTTACAACATAGTGGCGCATTACATATAAAATGCGCCACTAATAAGCTTTCCATGTATAGCTATTTCCCTAGTAGTGAGAGGGGCTTCTGGCGTGGCCAGGACGCAGCCAGCGCGCGACCAGACGTGGCCAGGGGCGTGGGGCGTGCGGCAAGGGCATCCAGGGAGCTCGGCGGAGCAAGCCCCGGCCATGGCGGACGGTGCACATGAGCGGTCAGGAAACGGCGACAAACGGCGTGGAACGGAGGGGACAAGCCCGAGAATGGAACGAGGGACCCACTGCGAGTCACATGGCGGTCGCGGGGAGGCCGGGGAGGCGCCGGAGCAGCGGCACGGCGGCGAGAGTCGCGGCGGCAGTGGAGCAGGGCGGCGCGATTCGGCCGAGGTCCTGGTCTCCGGCTCGAGGTAGAGGGTGGGGCGAGCTGGAGGAGCACGGCGAAGGTCCTGGGCGTGGTCACTGGGCTCGGGGAGGAGGTTGGCCGCGGCGGCAGCGGCATCCATGGTGACGCCCGCGGCTGTTCATCACTGGGAGAAGAGATATGGAGAGGGAGAGGGGAACGAAGGGAGCTAGGGTTTCGTCCACGACTCGGGGGGGGGGGGGTTCTTATACTCAGCGCAGCGTTGTCGGATGCTCGACAGCGAGGTCAATCCAGCTTCCATGGCTTGCGGCGTCGACAGCAGGTAGGGGATGAGCAGTGGAGGGAGAAAGGGGATGGGGAAAAAGATGGGCCAAGCTGGGGAGTGCACATGGCGGCTAATATAGTTTTCCATTTTCTTTGTTTCTATCTGTTATTTCTCTTCTGTTTTAATTTATTTTGTTAGCATTTGATATTTGCAAAAATGTGCCACTGGTCCTAATATTATTATTTTACATTACTTAATATTACAACAAAAAGTTTTGGGTCAAAATAAATTCATTTGAGTTTTCAGTAATTATTAAAGGAGTCGAAAGGGGGGTTGCTTTGCTATTGTTTTATTTATCTATATTATTTAAACACATGTACTAAATTCACATTTCAACTTTATTATAAGCTACTGATTATTTTATATTTGTTGAATATTTTGCAATATTTTTTAAGTACAACTTTACTTTTCACCTTTATTTGGAATTTTTATCTGGGTTGGAATTTGAATGGGCTATGATCAAGGGTGATCATCACATGCCTAATCATGACTTGGCGTTAATCAAAAGTATTAACTGTAGTGTGACACCCGGGGTGTTACATCATACTAACGAATGCTTAAGTTGATAGAAACATGGTTAGACATTAAAGTTGCATACAATGCACTAAGGATTAAATCGACATTGATGTGGCTGCTTTAGAAGTGGCAGGAGTTATAATTTGGCTTGAAAAGTTCGACTTCTGACTAAGTGAGTTTTTTAGTGTGCATGACTAAGTGAAGTTCCGTGTGATCCAATGGACGTCATTGCTGAAACACAACGAACGCAGTCTCACTCTACCGTCAAATATATACATCATCATTATAATGGATAATGAAGGAATGTCAAACTAGGCGACATTAATGATTTGCAAAAGACATACGGATCTGAATGGTACCCAGCCCGTTGATACAACCTTTTCCACAAGCAAGCATGATCAATAACCATATACATGATATGGAGTTATGATCCAGAGAAAATGCAGCCAGATTATTTGTACTCTAGTGCAAGTGGGAGACTGTTGGTAATGTGCCCTAGAGGCAAATAAAATATGTTTTATTTGCATATTCGATAAGTTCATAATACAGTTTATACTATGCTATAACTGTATTAAGCGAAAACCTTAATACACGTGTGGTATACAAACAACCAGGTCCCTAGTTAACTCTAGTATACTAGTCCATTGGGAATTTGATGATCAAGGTTTCCTGATCATGAGCAATTAAGCTCTTGACAATGGAGTCGTATCATTCGGATAATGGTATGATGGACATACACGCACCAGAAGTGTGGCAATATGATCAAGTCACATAGTTCAACATTGGGATAACTACAACGTAGTGACCAGATCCTTTGACCGTAATGATCATACATAATTGCTATCTATGAGGATGCTTTAATTTGTAACTCATCGCCTGACTGAAATATGTTGGCCATAGCAGTGCACTTTGGGTATCCGAAATAGATATGTTGATGAGTATGCAAATAGATCAAAGCGGGATTTGTACATCCGAGGCACGGATAGGTACTCTGGGCCTACTCGATGACATTACATCATAAAGATTGTGCAATCACGTGACTAGGTCACGGGGTTGTAATATCACGGGAACAAGTAAACTTTTTGGTTGGTAACGAGGATGAACTAGGTATATTGGATACCGACGATCAAACCTTGGACAAGCAAAGTACCTCAGGACAAAGGGATAATGCTCAACGTTAAAAGGATCCAACAGCGATGAAGTTTCATTTGATGGAAGCGCAGGGGCTATCAAGGATTGTAACCAGGTCCAATTGATTAGTCATTGATCAATGAGATTGTCTCGATCATGTCTGTTGTTTCCCGGACCGTAGGGTGTCACACTTAAGGGTATTCGACGCATTAAGGATAGATTCGGGATCGCCGGAAAAATAAGAGAAAACTCCAAAATCATTTCGGAAAAGAAACAGAAAAATTTTCGTGATTCCGAATTGTTCGGAAAATTATTTAAATATATTTTATTATTTAATTAAGTAAATTAAATATTAAAATATAATTTAAATAATTAAAGAAATAATTGTTTTTTTATTTTTCTTTAAAAAAAAGGTGAGAGGTGGCGCCATGAGCCAAGTGGCCAAGTGGCCGCCGGCCACTAGCATGCATGGATGCATGCGGTCACATGCGTGGCTAGCCATGGCTAGCACATGAGGTAATAGTCTCGTATCGCTAGTTGTAGCTACCGTGTACCCCTTTTTTCTATATATATAGATGTGGAGGGTGCCACTTTTTTAACACGAAAATTTCTAGAAAAATACTGATAGATTTTATTGATATCTTTTTCCCTCTTTCTTCCTCCTATGAGCGGATTCCATTGGGTAGGAGGCTTCTGCACTATACGCACGCTGTCGTACTGCTGGGATCCGAATTTATCTTCTTTCCACTGCTCGCCTGGTTCGGAGCCCGAAGGGAACGTCGGGTACACCATATGTGTGTAATCTCGCAAGGCGCTACACTTGTGATGCTACTTCATCGTTGTGGTCGTATCGCGGCGTCTTCACCGACAACGTTTCGACGGGGACGTAATCCCGTCATCGGTCTCAAGGACCGGATGACTACTGGAGTCATCGTGGAGCTGCGCGGCATCGGGGATTGCCGGTACGACTACACCAACCACGTTCACGCGGGAACGTTCTCCCGCTTAACGGACTACATACTGATATGGGACCTATTCCATCCGTTACTTACATCGGCATAGCATAGGTCTTGGGATTGGGTGTCGTAGGTTATGAAAAAAAATGTGTTTTCTGCTACAAACCCCAACACTTTATTGATTCAGTACACATCAAATAATATGAAGAAGTTTCGAAACCCATCTATGAGGAACATGTAAATCAAAACCCCAAGTGGAAGCTTTCGGGCGCATGTATGTATGATGAAAGGACGGGATAAACGAGCTACGATTATCACTAATTGGACAACTTTGTTCAGGCATCCAGGATTGGAAAAGGTGACAGTTTTTGCGTCTTTCTTTTTGAAGACAAACAATGACCTTTGTCGACCATTCTGCACAATCTTTCATAAGGTGAACTCATAAATATTTTCATGTTATCATATTGCCTGTTAAATACATTACATAAATCTTTTGCTAACATCACACAAACTTACATATATCCATCTATAAATGAAAGGAAACAAATGAGCTACGGGGAAGCAAAACAAGCTTATATACTGGGGTGTTTGGTTGGGATTTTTCGAGCTGCAGCTACGGCTTCTGACTTCCGGCTTTGAAGCCAAAGGCTCATATTTAAGGGCTTCCGGCTGCAGCTGCGGCTTCCGGCCTACAGGCAATCAAAACAAGCTTATATATAGGGGTGTTTGGTTGGATTTTTTCGAGCTGCAGCTACGGCTTCTGACTTCCGGCTTCGAAGCCAAAAGCTCATATTTAGGGGCTTCCAGCTGCAGCTGTGACTTTCGGCTTTCGGCTTCGAATCCAAAAGCTCATATTTAGGGGCTTCCAGCTGCAGCTGTGACTTTCGGCTTTCGGCTTCGAATCCAAAAGCTCATATTTAGGGACTACTAATGGTTTTTGATATGGCATTTACATAGTTTGCTTTATAAGAGCCATCATGAAATGAATTAGCTTCATAACTTTCTTTTCAGCAATGCTACAGTTAAGAATATTTTTTTAGGGATTGAAGCTTAAAGAGAGGTGTTGTCAGCTGATTGGAGGGAGAGTGGCCTCACCCTGAAATTCAAGGGGAAGATGAATTAGGAGAAGACACGCATGTTCGTAACAACAATATGTAGAAGCAACTCGTAAGTCAAGCATTTTTTTCTTTCTTTTTATGTCGCTTAATGCTTTTGAGATATCACACTACCGTCGACTGAAATATAAACCATAATGTATAAATATGCTAGATAAGCATCTACTTGCATGATAAATGTAAGGCCCGATATGCGGTACTGTTCCAGATCTAGATGTTTCCATCCAGATCCGGGGACGAAGCACATATCGGTCTCACCGCGACATATGACACTGCCATATGCCCCAGAATTTCCAACATGGTATCACCACATTACAGATACAAGGATACAACATCTCATACAATCGGCATACAACTGCCTTAAATACAATACATCAGCGGAAGATACATGTCTGAGTACAGACTACAATCAATCGCCTAGTGGCAAAGAGAAAATCATCGATCCCCATAACCACACGGGTCCAAGCCCTCCGCCGGGATCCGCCTAACTAGTTGTCATCGAGTATCCACGTGAAACGTCAATCACCATACATGTTGTCGATCAAGAACCCTGAAAAGAGTTTTGGGGTAGTATCATGAGTACAGAAGTACTCAGCATCCAACTGTAGTGGTCAACTGACCCAGCAAGGACTTCATCACTCGTCATTCTAGGACAACTAGTATTTTACGGTAAGGATGGGGTAAGTGGTGAGGTTGCTGCCGCGCTAGCATTTATGAAGTGGCTAACAATCTAGAGACTAAGATAAGAAGCCAAGCATTCGATGAGGAATCGCCACCAACAAGTCTGCTATCCACCTACTTACGCACGCATAACACCTATCATATCCTTGTCCTCGTCTTCGCATCCCGGCGAAGAAGAAGTTGTCAAGGCACACACACGTTGATCAAGTTATATTAAGATTATCTCTGTTGTTGTTGTCTATGAACAAGGAGTAGGTCTCAAGTCGTCCATAACCGTGGACACGGCTTCTCGAAAAGATTTAACCCTGCAGGGGTGTACCAACTGCCCATTTGAAAGGATCGGAATGTCGACTAGAGGGGGGTGAATAGGCGACTAACACTTTTTAAACTTTTCTTAACAATTTACGCTCAACAAGGAATATAGGTTGTCTAGATATGCAACTATGTGAGCAACCTATATGCCAACAACTATGATGTAACAAGCAAGCAATAAATAAGCAAGGAAAGTAACTTGCGCAATGTAAAGGTAAAGGGGAACACGGGAGACAAGGATATGTTTCCGAAGTTCCTTCTCTTTCGAGAAGTACGTCTCCGTTTGGAGAGGGTGAGGAGAACAATGCTCACACGAAGCCAACAAGGGCCACCCTATTTCTCCTCACGCTCTTACCGATGTAAGATGCCGTGATCCACTACGAGGCGGCCTTGAAGGTGGCAACCAAACCTTTACAAACAAGGTTGGGGAAAACTCCACAACTTAATTGGAGGCTCCCAACGAAACCACGAAGCTTCACCACAATGGAATGTGGCTTCGAGGTGACCTCTTCCGTCTAGGGCACCAACGCACCCAAGAGTAACAAGATCCACACGGGATTAGTGGGGGGAATCAAATATCCTTTGGTGGAAGTGTAGATCGGGGCCTCCTCTTCCAAACCCTAGAGAATCAACAAGTTTTGATGGCTAGGGAGGGAGATCGGGCAAGAATAGAGCTTGGGCGTCAATGGAGGTGAGAGCAATAAATGAGGTGCGTCTCAATGGGCAAGAAGACCCCCTTTTATAGGTGCCCTTAAATGCAGTCGTTGGCTGTCCACCAACCACGGTAGTACCGCTTCAGAAGCGGTACTACCACGCTACGGTACTACCACGCTACGGTACTACCGTACCGAGAGCGGTACTACCGCTCCACGGTACTACCAAGCCCCAGTGCCGCCCCCACTACCGCAGAGTCCAGTGGGAATCCGATAGTGGATGCGGTACTGGTTCATGGTACTACCGCGCAGCGGTACTACCGAGCCCCAGTGCCGCCTCCACTACCGCAAAGTCCAGTGGGAATCCGGTAGTGGATGCGGTACTGGGTCACGGTACTACCGCGGAGCGGTACTACCGAGCCCCAGTGCCGCCTCCACTACCGCAGAGTCCAGTGGGAATCCGGTAGTGGATGCGGTACTGGTCCACGGTACTACCGTGGAGCGGTACTACCACCCTGGCAGAGCCAGGGAGCCACATCCAAAAGTCCCCACACCTCCACGACGCAAAAGAAATATGTGGGTGCAGAAAGTGAGACCGTGTGATGATTCCACCCACCATTTCCAAAGCGGATCCCCTCTTCATAGTACGGTTTTCCTACGACTCAATTAACACAAAACGAGATCGAAATAAAAAATCTGTCTTCACGTTTCGTACACCGAGGGGGCCATAACCGTCTTGTGCCAATAATGTCGTTATCTGAAATGCTCATCGCACCCGGTTAGTCCGCAAATGTATTGTCATCAATCACTAAAACCAATCAAGGGAAAACATGCCCTATCAATCTCCCCCTTTTTGGTGTATTGATGACAACACAAGATTTGCACAATAATAATAGGGAATTTTAAAACAACATGCCATTAGTTTATAAAATATAGACAGGCTCCCCCTTGATGTGTGCATCATTTTAGATATGCCTCTGGAATGCAAGACACACACATAAGGAGAACACGCCCCCTATATTTTATAAACTAGGCCATACTAAGCTAGACAAAACAAGTATGTGAGCATAAGGATAACAAGTCATAACATAGCACCACATAATAAGACAATAAGAGTACGAACATAAGATAGCATATGTCTCACACCATATATCACGGAAGTCTCACAAGACGGACTAAAAACCAAAGCAAATAAACGGAGTTCACAAGCGGAGAAGATGAGACAAATAAAACACGCTTGTGACTCGCCCAACCCTGAGAAGATGCAAATCGAAATCCTAGACCTCTCTCCCCCTTTGGCATCGAGACACCAAAAAGGCAGAGAATGACCTAGCGTCCCAAGGTGATGAACTACTCGTCGTCCTGGTCGTAGTCCTCGTCATCGTCAGACTCCTCGGACTCCACTGCTGCCTCTGTGTCATCAGTAGCTGGCTGCTGAGCAGTGGACGAAGGGCCAAGCATGTCATCAGTGAGATCCCACACGCTGAACTGGGAGATCCACCTGTCCTCGGGAGTGATGCTCCGCTCGGACCCACTCGAGACGGGCATGCCCTTCTGAAGTATCCTATTTCTTCTTCTCCCTCTTGTGGGCCTCATACAGGCGGTGCTGAACGTCAGTCTGAAGGCAGAAGAGCTGCTTCACCTTCCTGGTGAGCTTGGCAGCCCATCCGGTCTGCTCTGGACCCTGTGCAGAAGACGAACCACCAGCACCAAAGCTCGTACCAGAGCGTGTGCGGGGGAACACTGCCTCCACCAGCCTCCTGCTCCTCTTGAATCTCCTCATTAGACCCGTCAGGAGGAGGGGAACCATGCGCAGGACCATGACCGCCAGCCCAGTTGTCCTTGATGCGCAGCTGAACCTCCTCGTGAGCAGTCAGAGGCCCAACGGGAAGGCGCTCAACAGCAAAGGTAGTTGCCCACGTGATCTCGAAGAGGACCTGACGATAAGGGCCATAAATGGGAACCTTACGTTCCATCACAGCAGCATGAAGCTCCTCCCACATGATGTCACAGACATCCAAGGTCTGCGTGGTGCCCTTGCACTCCTCACAGAGGAGAAGCATGTCCACCAGATGCCCGAAAACCATGTCCAGATTTCCCACACGGGGAAACAGAGAAGTCCGGAAAATGCGATGCATGATGTCCAAGAACGGGCAGAGGACCACTCTGTACTTCTGCTGTCCCTTGGCATCTATATATGGAATTGACTTCTAATAAGGCCCTAGCATGCTCTTGGGCTTGGCAGTTGCTGAAGCATATGGGCTGACACCAACGTGCGCCTCTTGCGTGGAGACTAGAATGCGTAGAGCTGTCATAAACTCTCCCCATGTGCATCTGACTTGCTCGTCCTTGCACATCCAAACGATGGTCCGATCATCGTTACTGGTGAAGTACACTGTAGCAAAGAACTGGGAAAGAAGCTCGACATCGAACCACTTGTTGAAGGAGATGATGTCCAGAATCCCAAACTGCTCGCATAGAGCATATGTCTCTCCAAAGTAATCGGGGTAAGTCCTCATGTGCCTCAGCTGGACAGACTTCACGTGTGGAACAAACTTGTTCTTCCTGTGCATCATAACCTTGTGGAACACATCCCTCTGAGTCTTATTCCAGAACTGAGTGCCAACTAACTCTGGGTCTTGCTCTTCACGGTAAGGATTGACACAACAGTAGGCCCTGTACTCGGGAAGAGAAATCTCTGCCACCGGCTTGACCGGTTCCTTCTTCTTGTGAGCAACCTTCTTGAAGTTGCTTCCGGGTGGACCCGAGGCCTTGCGCTTGGGATTCCGACGAGAGCCATCACCTGACCAACACCAATAGAGAGAAACGTAAAAACAAACCACATGAGATGCAAAAGCCGAACACAAGTGAACAAGGCAGGTCTGTTGGGGAGGTTTCAGATTGCGGGACCCCGGTAGTACCGCCCAGCGGTATTACCGCTGGCCGTGCGGTAGTACCGCAGCGGGACCAGCGGTAGTACCGCCCTGGAGCAGAGGACACGGATCTGAGATCCGGTACTACCGGGGTTCCAAAAACTCAAACCACACCAACGCATCTACTCCATTCCTATCTAGCAGTCTATCCATGTTCTCAAAGTGCCTAGGCATAGCCAAAAACCTAGTGGATCTACAAGTATTGCCCTAGCAACAAAGTTCAACAAAACTGAACCAAAAGGAGAAGAGAACGGGGGCAATACCGGTATCCATGGCACCCGGGGGGGATAGGGAATGATCCCAGCGGAGAAGAACAAGGAAGGACGGCACGGATGCGGCACACCGGGAGGGGGCGCCGCTGCTGCAGAGGAGAGAAAACGAAACTGAAAGGGGGAATGGGGAGGAACTCCCCGTACCCCTTCAGTTATAAGATTCCTCGGGACCGCGGTAGTACCGCACCAGGCGCGGTAGTACCGCGAGAGCGTTAGTACCGTGAATGCTGCGGTAGTACCGCTGGCAGCAGAAACGTCCACCAAGGACAACGATGAGGGGGCTATTGCATCGAATGTCTTAGGAGGAAGGGCTTGGGATGACTCGAAACACGGCAGCTGGATGGAAAACACTCCGAGACAAAACAACAACGAGAAAATGCAAGATCAAACTCGGAGTGAGAAAGATGCAACAAAACAACCTGAACACAAGAAAGAAGCACAAAAGCGAACCAATCCTCCCAACGAGAGGGGCGGTGGCCGAAGCCACCATGTTTGAGCTTATTTAGTATGACACCACAAAGATGTATCTTGGGTTCATTGCCAATGCTCTTCTTTGAAGAACCGTTGTCACCTTGGGTGACCATGACGGCCGCCGAACGTGACCATAGTGAAAGAATTTTGTCTCTTTCCGCATAATATGTGGAGTGGTTGCCTATGAATTAAGCAACACTCCCCCTATGTCCATGCCTACATCCAAGCTAGACCTCATGTTGAGATGGGAAGTGTGGGCAAGTCTTCAAACCGCATTACTTGAATCAATGATATTTAGCTCATGCCTTAACGCTCGAAATCTTGCTTCATCTAAAGGCTTGGTGAAGATATCCGCAAGTTCATCTCCGGTGCCCACATATGAAAGGTCAATATCACCCCGCTTCACATAATCTCGAATAAAGTGATGACGAATCTCAACATGCTTCGTCTTGCTATGTTGAACGAGGTTGTAAGCAATCTTGATAGAACTTTCATTGTCACATAAAAGAGGCACTTTGTCACAAATGACACCGTAATCCTTCAAAGTTTGCCTCATCCATAATAATTGTGCACAACAACTTGCGGCGGCAATGTACTCGGCTTCGGTGGTAGAGAGGGAAACACAATTTTGCTTCTTGGATGACCAACTCACCAAAGACCTACCAAGGAATTGGCATCCTCCGGAAGTGGACTTCCTCTCCACTTTGTCTCCCGCCCAATCCGAATCCGTGTACCCGACGAGGTTGAATCTTGAGCCTTTAGGATACCACAATCCAAAGTTTGGGGTATGAACCAAATATCGAAAGATTCTTTTGACATCCACTACGTGACTCTCTTTTGGTGCGGATTGAAATCTTGCACACATGCCCACACTCAACATGATATCCAGCCTAGATGCACAAAGATACAACAAGGAGTCAATCATAGCACGGTACTCCCTTTGGTCTACCTTTTTACCATTCGGGTCGAGGTCAAGTTGACACTTGAGTGGCATGGGGGTCTTGGCTCCTTTAAGACCATCATACTTGAACCTCTTGAGCATGTCTTGAGTATATTTGGCTTGATTAATGAAAGTTCCTCTTGACAATTTCTTGACTTCAAAACCGAGAAAGAACTCCAACTCTCCCATCATAGACATCTCAAACTTGTTGGTCATTAGCTTAGCAAACTCCTCATTAAAAGATTTGTTAATCGAGCCAAAGATAATATCATCAACATATAGTTGGCATATGAACAATTGCCCACCAACCCTCTTGGTAAAAAGAGTGGGATCGATTTGCCCAATTTCAAACCCATAATCAACTAAGAACTCGGTAAGGTGCTCATACCAAGTGTGTTGTGCTTGCTTAAGGCCATAGAGCGCCTTGTCGAGTTTATAGACATGATTGGGGAAATTGTGGTCCTCGAACCCGGGGGGTTGCTTGACATATACCAACTCATTAATGGGACCATTAAGAAAAGCACTCTTCACATCCATTTGATATAAATTGAAGTTGTGATGAGAGGCATAAGCAGGAGCAATACTAATGGACTCAAGACGAGCCACGGGGGCAAAAGTTTCACCAAATTCAACACCTTCGACTTGGGAAAAACCTTGAGCCACCAACCTTGCCTTGTTCCGGATGACAATACCAAGTGCATCTTGCTTGTTCTTGAAAATCCACTTGGTCCCAATAACATTATGATCACCTTTGGGTCTCTCCACTAATGTCCACACCTTGTTGCGCTTGAAGTTATTGAGTTCATCATGCATGGCCTCAAGCCAATCTGGATCTTCAAGCGCCTCACCTACCTTTTGGGGTTCAACACAAGAAACAAATGCATTATGGGCACAAAAGTTTCTCAATTGACTACGAGTTGTAACCCCCTTTTGGATGCTTCCGAGCACTTGATCCACCAAAAGATCTTGTGATTTTAACCGGGATGCAATCTTGAGTGCTCGACGAACTCTCTCTTCTTCCAAATTTTCTTGAGGAGAAGCTAGAGGACCATCTTCGGAAGAAGGAGCATCCTCAAGGACTTGCTCATCATCTTGAGCTTTCCCTTGAATGAGAACATGATCTTGGTCATCATTTGGTGCACCACCATCTTCAATGATTTGATCTTGACCTTGATCTTGTACGGGCGAGAGAGGGCCTTCGTCTTGTTCTTGGTTTGCTTGTGAATCTTGAGGAGGTGATGGCTCCACGTGCGTAGAGAATTGTCCTTCTCCTTCCACCACAAGGGGTTCCTCAATGGGTAGGAAATGACCCACACCCATTCTTCTTATGGCTTGAGGAGGAATTTCATCACCTACAACATTAAGATCACTTTGCCCCACTTGGGAGCCATTATGTTCATCGAACTCCACGTTACTAAACTCTTCAACGAGTCCGGAAGACTTGTTGTAGACTCTATAGGCGTGAGAGTTCGAAGCATAACCAACAAATATGCCCTCATTTGTCTTAGCCTCAAACTTAGACAAACGAGCACCTTTCTTAAGAATGAAACACTTACACCCGAAGACCCGAAAATACTTGATGTTGGGCTTCTTCCCGGTGATGATTTCATACAGAGTTTTGTTCAAGATCTTGCGGAGATAAAGACGGTTAGTTGCATGACAAGCAGTGTTGATGGCTTCTGCCCAGAAGTTGTATGGACTCTTGAACTCCGCCATCATTGTTCTTGTTGCATCAATCAGAGTGTGATTCTTCCTCTATGCAACACCATTTTGTTGAGGCGTATAAGCAGCGGAATATTGATGTTTGATCCCCTCATCTCCAAGGAATTCATCCAGGGTGTAGTTCTTGAACTCGGTGTCGTTGTCACTCCTAATTGCCAAAATCTTTGAATTGTGTTGACGTTGAGCTTCATTGGCAAACTCGATGACGGTTTGTTGGGTCTCACTTTTCTTCTTGAAGAAATAAACCCATGTATATCTTGAATAATCATCAAAAATAACCAAGCAATACTTCTTCCCGCCAAGACTATCATATGAGGGAGGCCCAAAAAGATCCATGTGAAGGAGCTCCAAAGTCCTCTTGGTGGAGATGATATTCTTGACGGGGTGTTTCTTCTCATGAAGTTTCCCTTCAATGCATGCCCTACAAGCAAGATCTTTGGCAAAGCTAACATTTTTTAGTCCAATGACATGCTCACCCTTGAGAAGTTTTTGCAAAGACCTCATATTGACATGAACTAGTCGGCGGTGCCAAAGCCATCCCACATCAACTTTAGCCATTAAACACATGGAGGTTTTGGTGGGGACTTTTGAGAAGTCCACCACGTACATACCGTCCTCCACGTGTCCAACAAAGGCTACTTTAAGAGTTTTGCTCCACATTAGGGTGACCATGTCTTTATCAAAGAAGGTACAAAGGCCCATCATGGCAAGTTGACGAACGGAAAGTAAATTAAAGGCACAAGTCTCAACTAGCAATACTTTCTCAATGGACGAGTCCGGAGAAATTATTACTTTGCCAAGACCTAATACATTTGACGTGTTTGCATCTCCAAATTGGACACGGGTGGTTCTAGATTGTCCGAAATCAATGTCCACCAACATGTCCTTGCTTCCGGTCATATGACTTGTAGCCCCGCTATCAAGTATCCATGAACCACCACCGTAAGCCGCCACCTGCATGAGATCAATGCTTGGATTTAGGTACCCATTCATGAATGGGTCCTCTCGCGTTAGTAACAAGGGTCTTAGGCACCCAAATGGACCATGCAATATACTCATCAAAGGAACCAACAAATTTGGCATAAACATGCCCATCATTAGTGCAACAAAGAACATAAGAGGGGTTAGTTGATCCGGAAAAGTCATTGGGAGTGGCATCACTCCTCTTGGTCATTCCACCCTCAATGGCCTTTGCCACTTTTTCTTGGGGCTTCTCCCCTTCCTTCACAAATGTGACTTCCTTTGAAGGAGGAGGTGCCTTGCCTTTCTTCTTTTTGTTCTTCCTCTTTGATGAAATTGTACGAAAACCAATGCCTTCCTTGCCAATGACCTCCTTTTGGGAACTCAAGAGATCATTAAGGTTCTTTTCTCCTTGAATGCACAAGACAAGTCCCTTCTCAAGTTGTGCCTTCAACCTAGTGTTTTCCTCAACGAGAGGAGCATGCTCACAACAAGAGTTAGAGGAACTAGGTTTCTCTACCACAATAATAGGAGAAAAGGTAGTAATTTCTTTAGTGAGTTGCATACTTGTTTCATCATGAGACTTCTTGAGAGCCATGAGTTCGTGTTTTAAGGACTTGTGGTCATTTTCGACTTTCTCATGATCCACAAGAATTCTTTCATGAGCCTCAACAAGTTCATCATTTTTAGTCTTGGGATCACAAGCAATAGTGTTGTAGTTATATACCTAACAATAGATATAGGGGTAATGATGGAGCTATGAAGATCTCTATGTAAAGATGGTGACACAAAGAGGAGTTATACAGGTTAGGCCTCTCCTTGGAGATAACGACCTTAATCCTGTCCCAGATGAACCGGGGTGTTCTTGCTCAAAGTGTCGATGGATGTCCTTCTATGGTGGAAAGGATGGGCTTATATAGAGTGCGCCCTGTCCCTTCGCTGCCCAATAATGGGTTTTAATTACAGAGTTAATGATGGTTGTTATTACAATGAGAAACGTCCCCCTTTACAGTCATTTAAGTAGGGGTAACGCATATGGATTAAATGTCTTGGCGGCTCTTCCTCTTCTTGTCCAAGCGTCGTGCAGCTCGGCTTTTCTTGCTTCCGAGTAACCCGCTGGCTCGGCCGGCGGTGCTTTGCTCCGAGTAACGCCTTACTCGGCAAGGCCTTGTCCGAGTAGGGCTGCCTTTGTAGTAGTGTCATCCGAATAAACTAACTACTCGGAAGACTCTGGCCTTATCCGAGTAGCTTCTTACTCGGATGAAAAGAGAGAGGAAGAGGTTTTTTGTTTAAGTTTTATTTTATAGATGTTTTCAAAGAGGTGGTTACGTTAGGGATACCCTCTGATATAAGGTATATGAGGGTATACCCTAGGTATTACCACGACAGTAGCCCCCAAGTGCTTCTGGGTGCTCGTGAATTCATGAGGTGTGTGGAGATTAAATTCGATAAGAGCCCGGAAGGACTTTATCAATGTTTACACTGTCCCCTCGGTTATGAGTAGGGTGAGTCGTTTTTGGAGAGATTTGGCGACACTCAAGCGTCTCTCGGAAGAGGTAGACTGAGGCCTCGGAAGGCGTGTCTTGGGGTAAAAAGGCCTTAAACCCCATATGTATCCAAATCTGTAAAGTTTGATATTTAAAGCATCAGCTGACGAGCTTTAAACCATATCCCATGGGATATCAATTCTTTACCCCTCACACCGGATCATGCTAGTAATCTGGCAATCTACGTCAGAGACGGATTATCAGCGAATCAGTTATTCGGAAGTTCCTCTGTAATGCTTGCCGAAGATAGTTCGGGATTTTTCCGAAAGTAATTGCTCGTCTTAGCTGCTTTGAATGATGACTTACTCGGATTGTTTTTAATGATCTTTTCCGAGTGATGACTTATTCGGAATGAATCAGAAAAATGACACCCTTGTCCGATTCATGGTTTGTTCGGAAAAAGTTATTTGTTTAACTTTCTTCCGAGTTAGGGTTTTTACTCGGAGAAATCGTTTGAGGGTTTTTTACTTCCGAGTTGTGCGGACTTGGAGAAATCTCATGTATGTCTTGCTCCCGGGCTGCTTTTCCACGGGAGCGAATCTTTTTTCTGTCAGGGGATCTTTTCTGTCAGAGCGGTTCCTTGATTTCCGCGACAGTCAGTTATTTTATCATTAACTGCGTGCCTTTTAAGGAGGCTGGATTTGGGGGACCGTAACGGGTGCCCTCATTAAGTGCCTTGATAACTGTGTGAGCTTCCCCCTTGCATCTATAAATATAACTTCCTCTTTCTCTCCTTCTTCTTAGAACAGCGCTTGCTCCTTCCTCTTTTCCACCGGTGATCTTCTAGATCGAGGGTTTCTTCTCCCGTCGGTGATCTTCCAGGCGCTCTTCATACCGGCGGGGCTCCCTGCTGCGCGTCCCCTGGCATCATGTCTGCGGGGCAATGGCTACCTTCCGTTGTCACGACGGAGCTCATCCGGCGCTATCAAGACGAGGGGCTAATCCCTCGCCATGGCTGTCGCCTTCCTGGCCCAGGTGAGGTTGAACCTCACCCTAGAGAGGATGAGCGAGTTCTTCTTCTTTCTCATGTGGATAGGGGATTCTCTCTTCCGCCTCACCCTTTCCTTCTTGATTTCCTTGCTTTCACCGGATCTCAGCTGCATCATATCGTTCCCAATTCCATCACTCTTTTGTCTAGCTTCTTCTCTCTTTGTGAGGGCTTTCTTGGGATAGATCCCCATTGGAACCTTTTCCGCACCATCTACACCATAAAACCCCAAAAGATAAAGAACTTTGGGGAAGCAGAGATAAATCATCTTTGTGGGGGGCTGTTTTTGGCGAAAAGGCAGGGTATCCAGTATTTTCCCTCCAGTTTTCCTGACTCTGTGAAGAACTGGCAAAATAGTTGGTTCTACTGTAAGGTAGATACCGCCTCTGGTACTCGGACGCTGCCTCCTTATTCGGATGTCAGGCTGTCCGACTCTCGAGGCTGGAATCCTCGGTTGGTTGCTTCCGAGAAACAACGTGTTTTACCCTTAATGAGGGAAGTGGTGAGGATGAAGAAAACAGGGCTAGACGCCATGGATCTGATTGCTCTTTTCGTTAGTCGGAGAATTCAGCCCTTGCAAGCCCGAGCTAGGAGGATGTGGGAGTACACGGGGATCGAGGATAACACCCGTTATAACAACTCGGCCATGTCTCAGAAGGAGTTTGAACAACTCATGAAGATCATCACCAGCGTGACTCATGGTGCGCAGATGTCTGGCCGAGTTAGGCCTCTTGATATTAGTCATCCTCCCGCTCTGGTGATTTTCTTTGAACCGACTAGTCTTTTGAGTGTTGTGATAAATCTTGAGTTTTAATCTGGTTATTTTGTCTATTTTTCAGACAAACATCGCTCCATCTCCGATTCCTCTAGCGCCACAGCACCCTGTCAAAGAAGACGAGGATAGCAACAACGACGCGGGACTCGGGGTTGAGGAGGGCGAGGAGATGGAGTCCGATGTGGTACCTCCTCGCCCAACTGCTGAGCAACGCTCCAAGGGTAATCACGATCGTGAGGCAACTCGGGAAGGATCTGCTCGGGGGACGAAACGTCCCATATCTCCGAGTAAGGGGGAAGGTAGTGGCAAGGCCACCGCTCTAAGCCCGAGTCATGGGAGAGTGGCTCCCATGAAACAGCGGAAAACGCTTTCCACCCTTGGCGGGAGAAAGTCTAATGCTTCGACGGATGCCGCCGAGATTCCCAGGAAGTCTTCCGGGTCAGGATCTGGTCAAGCTGCTCCCGCCACTGTTGCTCCCCCGCGACGAGCTCTTAAAACAGCTCGGAAGTAATATCCGACAGCTTTTATTTTTCCTTCTTTGGTATTTGTTGCAGATCTAAAAAAATTTCATATTGCAGTGTTCGTCCGAGTGGATCCGAGTCACTCCCTGATGTTGAGACTCATGATGCTACAGCTTATGAAGACGTCAGTAACTGTGTTGTGACTAATTTCCAGGTGTTGGATTCTATTCCGGAGCAAATTCCAGTTGATGGTGAGTATTCGTTCTTAGGCTCTAGATTTTATCCTTGCTCCGGGATCTTGCTTACAAGTTTTTTTTTTGTTAGATATGGATGTTGGCCCTGATGTAGAACCGATCCTTACTGCGAATGTGGCAACCTTCCCTGCTTCCAGTGCCCCGACTGCTCCGGAAGCTTCTGCTGATCAGGAGGTTATTGCTCCTACGCCAGTTCAACCTGTCACCTCAGGGGTGAATGTCAAGGACACGCCTGTTCCTCCTGCTACCTCGGAGGTGACGGACGCTGGAAAGAATCCTACTGTTTCTGTTGCGACCTCAGGCGAAATTCGGCCTCCTCCTACGTCTGTCTCGGTTGATACCTCGATTGAGGGTACCGTAGTAGATGAATTGAAGGAGTCTCTGACGAAGGCCTCGGAAATTGAGCTGCGGTTACATGAGTTAGCTTCCGACGCTGGGATGATGAAGACCAAGTTGCATGTAAGTGCTTATGCAAGACTTGTACCCACTGGGTGTGTGGATTCGATTTCCGAGTTGCTTTTTGATAGACTTCCCGTGGGGGCATTACTTAATGCACCCAGTGGGTGTAGCCCCCAAGGCTCCGAGTAACTTCTTAACGTTGCTCGGAGTCTTGTGTTGTAGATGTTGTCGGCTTGATAATCGTCCAGTGGGGGCACTTCTTAGTGCACCCACTGGGTGTAGCCCCCAAGGCTCTGAGTAACTTCTTGAAGTTGCTCAGAGTCTTATGTTGTAGAGAATGTTGGATGATAATCGTCCAGTGGGGGCACTTCTTAGTGCACCCACTGGGTGTATCCCCCAAGGCTCCGAGTAACTTCTTGAAGTTGCTCGGAGTCTTATGTTGTAGAGAATGTTGGCTGATAATCGTCCAGTGGGGGCACTTCTTAGTGCACCCACTGGGTTTAGCCCCCAAGGCTCCGAGTAACTTCTTGAAGTTTCTCGGAGTCCTATGTTGTAGAGAATGTTTGGCTGATTTTTCCTGTGCCAGGAGGCTTGCAAACTTGGAACTGATTTTGTGAAACTGCAAGGAGAACATGAAATTTTGAAGAAAAAGCACGCTGAGGATAATGGTAAGGCTATGCTTCCAAGAGCTCGGGAATCTCCAAATTGTTCGCCTTGTGATGTTTCTAATAGCTCAATCTACAGAGGCTGCGAAGAAAGCATTTGATGCGAAGGTGAAAGAAAATGATGAATTATTCAGTAAGATGAAAAAGGAGATTGAGCAAACTGAGAAACGTGCGAAGGAGAAGAAAGCTTTGGAGAACCAAGTGGCCAGCCAGAAGAAAACTCTTGAAGAGAAAGAGGCCATTATCTCCCAGCTTCAATCCGACCTGCAGAAACTGTCCGAGCTGCGCTCTAAAGACAAAGAGAACCATGAAGCTGAGCTGGCAGCAACTCGGGAATCTGTCAAAAAAGCTGAAGAATACTGTGCCGGGAGATTTGCTTCATTTAGCGAGATGATATCCAGTAAATTATTTTCCTTGCATCGTGCGTCCGACCTGTTGTTGCTAAATCATCTAGTTTGATTTTATAGTCATTGTGTCTTTGCAGTTTATTCCACCAATCCTGAGGCAGAACAGGCGCGTATGGCCGAGTTTGCCGAAATCATGAAGAAGGACAATTACACTCCCAAGACGACGGAATTTTCCTTGTCCAAGGGCCTTCTGACCATGAGGTGTGCGAGTGCAAAGAAGTATGCCGAAGAAACCATGGGTGCCACCTTGGGTTTGAAGAATTACATTTCGCCTACTGAGGACAATCGTGTTCATTTGGATACAGTTGTTCCTCTACTTCAAGCGGCTCCACAACAAATTGCTCGTTGGAAAAGGTCTTCAGCTCGGAGTGGCGCGAATTATGCTCTGGCTCTGACTAAAGCTCATTTTTCAGAGAAAATCCATAATTTGGAACGAGTCGGAGATGGTGACCCAGAGCATGGTCCGAGCTGCACGACCTTCTTGTCCCGTTATGCTGAGACTGCAAGTCGTATTGTGAAGATGCCAGATCTTGATTTCTTCGTGGAGTCTACTGGGGTTACCAGTGAATCTGATGAGGCTAGTGATGCCTGATCATGTTAAGGGAAAAAACAGTTGAATTTGCCTCGGAATGCCGAGTGGTTTTGTAATAAATAGTTTATGTCTTATTGTTGTGCCCTTGGTGCACAATTTGCCTCTAAAACTACCTCCCTTTATTAAGAAGGCCTGACTCTGAGGTGTTGAATTGTTTTGCTATAGCCAGTTGTCTGCAAGGTTATAGAACTATGTTTCTGAAATCATTGTTCCTCCTTTCTTTCTGGTGTTTGAAATACTAGTTGAGCAACTTAGAAAAATGCGGCTTAAGCTTCCATCCGAGCTATGTACAGTTCGGATAAGGAACTTGAGTTTTGTCATATCGTTAAGTAGCCCCCAAGTTTCGGAAGAACTTGTTGGGAAACTTAGTTAAGTTTTTGCTTAGGCTCTTGTCCGAGCTGCTTATAGCTCGGTCGAAAAAATTAGATTTTTCGTAACGTTAAGTAGTCCCCAAGTTTCGGAAGAACTTGTTGGGCAACTTAGTTAAGTTTTTTCTTAAGCTTTCGTCCGGGCTGCGTACAGTTCGAACGAAAAACTTGGATTTTCGTAACAGTAAGTAGCCCCCAAGTTTCGGAAGAACTTGTTGGGCAACTTAGTTAAGTTTTTTCTTAAGCTTTCGTCCGGGCTGCGTACAGTTCGAACGAAAAACTTGGATTTTCGTAACAGTAAGTAGCCCCCAAGTTTCGGAAGAACTTGTTGGGCAACTTAGTTAAGTTTTTTCTTAAGCTTTCGTCCGGGCTGCGTACAGTTCGAACGAAAAACTTGGATTTTCATAACAGTAAGTAGCCCCCAAGTTTCGGAAGAACTTGTTGGGAAACTTAGTTAAGTTTTGCTTAAGCTTTCGTCCGAGCTGCGTATAGTTCGAACGAAAAACTTGGATTTTCGTAACAGTAAGTAGCCCCTAAGTTTCGGAAGAACTTGTTGGGCAACTTAGTTAAGTTTTTTCTTAAGCTTTCGTCCGGGCTGCGTACAGTTCGAACGAAAAACTTGGATTTTCGTAACAGTAAGTAGCCCCCAAGTTTCGGAAGAACTTGTTGGGCAACTTAGTTAAGTTTTGCTTAAGCTTTCGTCCGAGCTGCGTACAGCTCGGACGAAAAACTTAGATTTTCGTAACAGTAAGTAGCCCCCAAGTTTCGGAAGAACTTGTTGGGCAACTTAGTTAAGTTTTGCTTAAGCTTTCGTCCGAGCTGCGTACAGCTCGGACGAAAAACTTAGATTTTCGTAACATTAAGTAGCCCCCAAGTTTCGGAAGAACCTGTTGGGCAACTTAGTTAAGTTTTGCTTAAGCTTTCGTCCGAGCTGCGTACAGTTCGGACGAAAAACTTAGATTTTTCGTAACGTTAAGTGGCCCCCCAAGTTTCGGAAGAACTTGTCAGGTGGCTTGCTATAGCCAGTTATCTGCAAGGATATAGAACTATGTTTCTGAAATCATCGTTTTTCTTCTTCGTCTCGGGTTTTCAAGATTTTTAGCGAAAAGTCAGCGTAAGCTTTTGGTCCGAGCTGCGTACAATTTGGAGGAAAGCTTGAAAATAAGAATGCAATTGATGACGGCAGAATCTCTTTATTGAATTGATTGATAAGGATCTCATGCATAGAAGCGCCATAACAATTGGGCATTCCATGCATGTGGTTCTTCTTTATTATTCGATACATCATATAGCCGATAGGCTCCATTACCTAAGACTCGGGTTACAATGTAAGGGCCTTCCCATGGAGGGGCTAGCTTGTGATCAGAGGTTTGCTTGATACGCAAAACCATGTCACCTTCCTGAAAGGAGCGAGCTCGAATATGACGCTCGTGATACCGTCGAAGGTCTTGTTGGTAAAATGCCGCACGTGTTAAGGCTAAGTTCCTTTCTTCTTCTAAAAGGTCAATGCCATCTTGCCGAGTTGTCTCGGCTTCTTCTTCAGTATACTGAGTTATTCGAGGAGCATTGTGCTTCAGGTCACTCGGCTGGACAGCTTCTGCACCATACACCAGAAAAAAGGGGTCGCCCGAGTGGATCGGTTTGGAGTTGTTCTTAATCCCCATAAAACTGAGGGTAGTTCTTCAACCCAGGCTCCAGCTGCTTCCTTTAGTTCCCGCATAAGACGTCGTTTGATTCCTTTCAGGATCAACCCATTTTCTCGCTCTACCTGGCCATTGGATTGAGGGTGTGCCACTGAGGCGAAGTTTACTCTGGTACCCATGTTCCAACAAAACTGCTTGAACTCGGCTGACTTGAAATTCGACCCGTTGTCGGTGATGATATCATGGGGAACGCCGAAACGGTGTACAATGCCCTGGATGAAGTTAACTGCAGCAGCTGAGTCTAGACTTTTTATTGGTTTTGCCTCTATCCATTTTGTGAATTTATCTATAGCTACTAGGATATGTGTGAATCCTGAGGTGCCTGTCCTGAGTGGCCCTATCATGTCCAACCCCCATGTAGCAAAAGGCCATGCTAGAGGTATTGTCTTTAACTCGGATGCTGGCTTGTGCGGCTGATTTGCGTAAAACTGACATCCTCTGCAGTGATCAACAATGTTCTTAGCGTCCTTCAGAGCATTGGGCCAGAAGAATCCTGCTCGGAAAACCTTGGCCACTAGTGTCCGACTTGACGCATGGTGACCGCATTCGCCGGAATGTATGTCTTGTAAGATGAGTCGACCTTCTTCTTCCGATATGCACCGCTGGGGAAGTTTTGTAACGTTGTTTCTGTACAACTCGTTGTTGATCACGGAGTACGATTTTGCTTTCCGCACAACTTGCTTCGCTTCTACTTCATCATTTGGCAGCTCTTGCTTTTGTAAGTATCTCAGAATGGGCAAGGACCACTCGGGAGGGATTACTTCTATGTCAAAAACAAGGTCCACAACTGCGGGAATATCTTCTTTGTCCGGGATGTTCTCATCTGGCAACATGCTTGGATCTGCATCCGAGTAGGGATCTTCCTTCACAGTTGGGGCGTGTATGTGCTCCAGATAAACTCCTGGGGGAATTTGCCCCCGAGTTGATCCTAGCTTGGCTAAGTCATCTGCTGCCTGGTTTTGTGCCCTTGGGATATGATGGAGCTCCAGCCCATCAAATTTTTTCTCCAGTTTTCTGACTGCTACGCAGTAGGTTGTCATTGCTGGGCTCCTTATATCCCATTCCTTCATGACCTGATTGATCACCAGGTCGGAGTCTCCAAAAATCATCAGCCTTCTGATTCCGAGTGAAATGGCCATTTGTAATCCGTACAAAAGGGCCTCATACTCAGCCTCATTGTTTGATGCTGGGAAATGGATTTGAAGGACGTATCTCATTTCGTCCTTTCTTGGGGAGACCAGCACTACTCCTGCTCCTGCCCCATTTAACATTTTCGACCCGTCAAAAAACATAGTCCAGTGCTCAGGAATTGGTTGCGGGATGCTTTGTGCTTCTGTCCATTCGGCCAAAAAATCTACCAAAGCCTGTGACTTGATTGCTTTCTTGGGTTGATAGTGAATATCGTATGGTAAGAGATCTAGTCCCCATTTTGCAATTCTGCCTGTAGCATATCTGTTATTCATTATTTCGGCCAAAGGAGCTTCTGATACTACAGTGACCGAGTGGTCTTGGAAGTAGTGAGCCAACTTTTGTGATTGCCAAGAGAATTCCCATTGCCAGCTTATGGTAATGAGGATATCGTTGTTTGGATGGTGTGAGGACCTCGGAGATGAAATACACAGGCCTTTGAATCTTCTGTGTTTTTCCTTCCTCTTCTCTTTCCACCACTATGGCTATGCTGACAACTTGGCTTGTGGCTGCAATATACAATAAGAGTGGCTCCTTTTCTTTCGGGGCTGCGAGAACTGGCCGAGTTGATAACTGCTTTTTCAATTCTTCAAAGGCCTCCTAGGCTTCTTCGGTCCACTTGAAGTTTGACGACTTTTTCATTAGCTGATAGAGGGGGAGTGCCTTTTCTCCGAGTCGGGAAATGAATCGACTGAGTGCTGCAAGACACCCTGTTAGTTTTTGGACATCTCGGAGCTTTTGCGGTGACTTCATGTTCTGAATTGCTGCTATCTTCTCTGGGTTGGCTTCAATTCCTCTTTCAGAAACCATGAATCCGAGTAACTTTCCCGCCGGAACACCAAATACACATTTTGCTGGATTTAATTTGATGTTGTAAGACCGAAGGCTCTGAAAGGTTTCGGCCAGGTCGGCTAGTAAATTACTTCCCTCAGCTGTCTTAACTACAATGTCATCGACATACACTTCAACATTTCTCCCGATCTGCCAGATCAAGAAATTCTGCATCATGCGCTGATATGTCGCCCCCGCATTTTTAAGTCCGAATGGCATAGTGACGTAGCAGAAACAGCCAAAAGGAGTTATAAATGCGGTTAATATTTCGTCTCGTTCATATAATCGGATTTGATGATAACCCGAGTATGCATCGAGGAAACATAGTCTTTCACACCCAGATGTGGAATCCACAATCTGATCGATGCGAGGAAGTGGGAAGTGGTCTTTTGGACAAACTTTGTTGAGATGACGGAAATCAATGCAAGTTCTCCAAGATTTATCTTTCTTTGGAACCATCACAGGATTTGCTAACCACTCTGAGTGGAAGATTTCCTTGATGAATCTAGCTGCTAGTAACCTTGCTATTTCTTGTCCGATGGCTTTTCTCTTTTCTGAAGAAAATCGTCTAAGGGACTCTTTCACTGGTCTTGCTTTCGGGTCAACCCGCAATTTGTGCTCAGCCAACTCCCTTGGGACTCCGGGCATGTCAGATGGCTTCCACGCAAAGATGTCCCAATTCTCACGGAGGAAGTTGATGAGCTCAAATTCATATTTAGGATTCAGGTCAGTGGTGATGTTGGTAAACTTGTCCTCATCGTTAGGATGGATCTGCACTTTTTTGGTTTCTCCTGCTGACTCGAACGAAGATGATTTCTTGGGCTGCAACAGCTCGGATGCGTCGACGGCTTTCTTCAACTCGGCCAACTCTACTTCCGCCATTTGCTGGTCGGCTATCAATGATCCTTTTTGTAGCAACTCTTCAGCTTGTTTATAATCTCTAGATATGGTAATTACGCCGCTAGGGCCTGGCATCTTTAACTTCAAATAAACATAGCACGGAATCGCCATAAATTTTGCATAAGCGGGCCGTCCGAGTAACGCGTGATAAGCGCTCGGAAAGTCGACTACCTCGAAGGTAATCTTTTCCTTCCGAAAATTATCAGGTGTACCGAAGACTACATTCAGAGTAATCATTCCTAGCGAGAGTGCTTTCTTTCCTGGGATGATTCCGTGAAATTCCAAGTAACTATTACTGAGTTTAGACATCGGGATGTTCATACCCTTTAAGGTACTAGCATATAAAATATTTATGACACTGGCTCCATCCATCAAGACATTCCTCAGCCTGAAATTGTCGTTCCCTGTTTCCACTAATGGGTCAACTATCAGAGCGTGTCTTCCAGGGTGAGGGATATGAGGGGGATGGTCCGATTGATCAAACGTAATCGGGACATTTGTCCACTTCATATAACTCGGAACGACTGGAGCCGCAGTGTTAACTTCTCTGATTCTCAACTTTTCAATTCTCTTCGATTCTCGGCCTGCGAAAATGACCAGAACTCCGTCTTCCCGAGGAAAACCTTCACTGTCCAGATCTGGGCTTCCTTCCTTTTCTTTCCCTTGTCCTGTTGTGGCCCGGTCTTTGCATTTTTTGCCGCTCTCTTGATCAGTCGGCACTGCCTGGCGGTATGCTTCGGGAAAACTGTCTTTCCCTCAGCATCTTGGGTGGTATGAAGAGGACAAGGCTGGTTTAGGATATCATCATCATTTGAAGGCCTTTTCTGACGAGGCTGCCACTCCTTCCTTGGCTGATTTTTGCTATGGATTCCTGCCGCGCTTGCGGCCGCTACTAATTCGGCATCTGTTGGTGCTCCTTCTGCTTTTCTCTTACCGCCTCCATTCTTTTGCTTGGGGTTGGAGGCCGAGTTGTTACCACTTCTATACTGCTGAGTCTTCTGCCGAATTTCCTCTTCCCCATTGGCATATTTGTTTGCGATTTCCATCAATCTGCCAAGTGAAGTGGCGTCAGGGGATCTTGCGAGCTTCAGGCTTAACTCCTTATACCTGACACCTTTCTTAAAGGCATGAATTGCTTGGAACTCGGAGACTCCTTCTACCGAGTTATGTAATGTGATCCATCTCTGAATATATTCTCGAGTGGGCTCATTGTGACCTTGAGTGCATAACTGCAATTCAGTCAACCCTCCAGGTCTCTTGTAGGTTCCTTCAAAATTCTTGACGAAAACTCTGACTAGATCTTCCCATATCCAGATGTTGTTTTGTGGAAGCTGGTTTAGCCACGTCCGAGATGAACCTTCCAGCATCAGGGGAAGGTGCATCATGGCTATCTCATCTCCACCTCCTCCTATCTGGACTGCTATTCTGTAGTCATCTAACCATGTCTGCGGCTTAGCATCACCTCGGTACTTGTCTACTCCTTGCGCTATCCTGAAGCGAGGGGGAATCGGGGTTGACCGGATTCTTTCACTAAAACAGATGGGGCCTGTGGCCATCGGATAACTAACTTGGTCTTGTCGGTACATCCTGGCACGATCTACTCGATTTTGCACCAAATGGCTTCGAGCATCATCTTCAATATCTCGGTATCTTTCCTCTTGATGATCCACTCGGTGCCGCTCTTGGTCCCTCCTCCGAGCTGCGTAGTCTTCATCTCTCCTCCGAGCTGCATTCTCATCACCTCTTCGAAACTCTGGGTTTCGGAACTGTTCATGACGATATTCATCATGAGGATTCCCCTTGTTCCGAGGTGAATGATTTCTGTTTCTTCGGGGAGTATAAACAGACTGAGAGGTGCCTGTGAGGGGAGGCTGAGAGTGAACTCGCTGTAGTGATTGACTGACTTCAGCGTTCTGCTCCACTGCTTTTTGCAACAGGAATGCTAAGTGCTCTATTCTTTCGGCTGCTGAACCACTCGGCTGCAAGGAATTTGCAATCCGAGTAGCTGCTATTAGATTTTCCATTGGGGTATCCAGAGCTCGGAAAGATCGGTTTTCGGCATTCCCCCTTAGTTGCCGACTGGTTCTACTCTGCTTGAGGTGGGCCACCTCCCGAGCCTGATGCTCCAATGTATTCTGCAATTCGGTTAGATGTTGTCGTTCAGCTAGATTGGTTAGCCTGGCTGCCTCTAGGTGTTGCCCTTCTGGAGTCGAGGTGTCTATGGGGGTTTGCAACATCTGCTCTGCTGTTTCTGCCGCCGCTTGTTCTTCCCGAGTAAGGGGCCGTCGACTGGAACCTCCAAGCTCTAGACGCCTGAAAGCGGATGTCCGTCGACGTCCTCCTCCGAGTGGTATCTCTTCGTTTCCCCGAGCTACTTCGTTAGTCCGATCTCCGCCTTCTCTGGTTGGTGACCCTTGAGGTGGTGGAGTTCCAGCCATACAAACTTCGGCCATGGTGACAGGAGAACCGTTGCTCCCCTCTTGCTCGGCCTCTGGCTCTGGGTCAGACATCAGAAGGTCATCATCGTCACCAAAGTTGAAGATGTGCAGAAGTGATGCAGTCGGACCCTCCTTTGCGATCAGCTCGCTAATGTCCTGCTGAGCTGACTCCACAGAATGGATGACCGCTACTTGCTGGATCGGGCGAGGCTTGTTCCGATAGGGAACGCGTGGGAGGCCTGACCTCTTCTTTTTGTGGGGGATAGGCCACAGAACCTGGGTCTGAGGACGCGCTGATAACTGGAGGCGAAGAGCCCCCGATGCATCGGCTCGAAAGTGTACGCTGCCCCTTGAGGGCAGCAGCTGCACCTGGAGTGGCGCATCCGCCAGCCATGCGGACTCGTCGGCCACAAAGGCTAACGATCCGAAGAAAAAACTCTTGCCGTGGACGAGTTCAGGACCGCGGGTCGACGACGAAGACGAAAAGAATCCCATCTCTACGGTTGCTGATCAGCTCAGCCCCACGGTGGGCGCCAATTGTTGTAGTTATATACCTAACAATAGATATAGGGGTAATGATGGAGCTATGAAGATCTGTACGTAAAGATGGTGACACAAAGAGGAGTTATACAGGTTAGGCCTCTCCTTGGAGATAACGACCTTAATCCTGTCCCAGATGAACCGGGGTGTTCTTTCTCAAAGTGTCGATGGATGTCCTTATATGGTGGAAAGGATGGGCTTATATAGAGTGCGCCCTGTCCCTTCGCTGCCCAATAATGGGTTTTAATTACAGAGTTAATGATGGTTGTTATTACAATGAGAAACGTCCCCCTTTACAGTCATTTAAGTAGGGGTAACGCATATGGATTAAATGTCTTGGCGGCTCTTCCTCTTCTTGTCCAAGCGTCGTGCAGCTCGGCTTTTCTTGCTTCCGAGTAACCCTCTGGCTCGGCCGGCGGTGCTTTGCTCCGAGTAACGCCTTAATCGGCAAGGCCTTGTCCGAGTAGGGCTGCCTTTGTAGTAGTGTCATCCGAATAAACTAACTACTCGGAAGACTCTGGCCTTATCCGAGTAGCTTCTTACTCGGATGAAAAGAGAGAGGAAGAGGTTTTTTGTTTACGTTTTATTTTATAGATGTTTTCAAAGAGGTGGTTACGTTAGGGATACCCTCTGATATAAGGTATATGAGGGTATACCCTAGGTATTACCACGACAAATAGCATTAGAATGTTTAAGGTCAAGTTTTAGCTTAGAGATATCAATAGCATACGTCTCATCAAGAGACAACTTAAGCTCACGCTCTTCTTCGAGAGAATGATATAGCTCCCCTATCTCATCCGCATAGTCGCGACTATGACCCTGAAACTCGATGATAGTCTCATCAAGTTGCTAAATGTGAGCATGTGCTTCTCCTAGTTGTTCCAAGAGAGCCACAAAATGTCCCTTTGCAACACCTTTGAGCTTGGACATGAATAGTTCGAATTCGTTCTCCTCATGTGCTTTGGGCTCCTCATTTTCCTCCACACAATCTAACAAAGAGGGGTTAGTGGGAGTAAATGGTTTAGAGTGAGGAGTTACCGAGGTAGTCTTGGCCATAAGACACTTGTGGATGATGTGAGGGTTCTCGTTGGGGGAGTTGAAGAGAGACGTTGATGAGGGGGATTCAATGGCGATGGCAACGGTGGTGGTTGCCACAATCTCACCACTTTCTTCATCCTCCTCATCATCGGAATAGTATTCATCTTGAGTCACCAACACACGTTGTGGCTTCTTCTTCACAAAGGTCTTGTTCAATGGTGGCTTGTTCTTGTCCTTACGGATGAGCTTTCCACCGTGGGCTTCTCTCTTCTCATACGGACAATCCGCAACAAAGTGACTCACATTGCCACAATTGAAGCAAGTTCTTATTCTTTGGCCCTTTGGCTTGAAGCTACTTGAGTTGGACTTGAAGTTCTTCTTGTTTCCCCAAAATTGTCTTGAGGCTAGAGCCATGTGCTCATTGTAAGCATACTTGGTGTCTTCCAGACCCACATCCTCTTCATCTTCATCTTCCTCAACTTGAACCTCCTTGTCCTTCAAGGCAAGAGATGGCATCTTGGAGCCGCTTTGGCGAGCCAATTTTAACTCGGCCGTGGAGTCCAATATTTCCATGGCAACGAATTCATCCAAGACTTGGTTTGAACTCAACTCGCGAAAGTCGGGCCTTTGACGAATGACCTTGGTGATATGCTTCTTGTGTAGGAGCATAGCCGTGATGAACTTTATCTTTATCCATCCGTCATCGGTGTCCATGCTCCCATGGTCCGTCATGGAATTTGCGAGAGCCACCAACCTTTGATGAACATCCTCGGAAGACTCCCCTTCATTCCGAACAAAGTGATTGGCTTGATCTTGAATCTTGTCAAACTTTGAGCACCGTATGCTAGTGCTTCCCATGAGATTCCTCTCGAGAATATCCCACATCTCTTTGGCCGTTTCACACTTTAGGACAAGATTGTATTGCTCTTACTTCAACCCATTTCCTATCACGATCATAGCATGACTGTTGATGGTGTTGTCCCAATATTCTCTTGGGGTCATGTTGTGGCGGTCACGAGGAGTAAATCCCTCCTCAACGATGCGCAAAAGTTCCACGGAGGACCCCTTCAAGTGTCTCTTCATGCGATGAGCCCAAACCGGATAAGCATCTTTGTTAAGGATGGGAATAGTTCCTGCATGTGCAAAATGGGGTTCGGGTAGAGGTAGAGAGTTATAAGTAACAGGAGGAGCCACCGCGGAATGGATATCGGATCCATTCCCCGTACGAGGAATGGATCGGATATCATTCCTACCATCATCATTAGATTGGGATATGACATCTCCTCCACCCAACATTGGAATGTTGGGGATGATGGTGGGATTTCTCTCCGAGGGCATCCTTGACATGAGACAACCAAGAATATCGGTAACTTTGTTCATGTGAGCCTTAATGGCGGACATGCCTTCATTGTACTCATGTCGAGAGATAGATGATGAGTCATCCTTCGCGAGCGTATTCGCGAAGCCCTCGATACTTGGATTCCCTTCCAAAAGATAAGGGTTCGGAGTAGCTCCTAGAAGCTCAACCTCTACCGGTTTATCCTCTTGCGACATCCTCTTAAGGCGGTAAAGCCCTTAATAAGAGACGAGGCTCTGATACCAATTGAAAGGATCGGAATGTCAACTAGAGGGGGGGGTGAATAGGCGACTAACACTTTTTAAACTTTTCTTAACAATTTACGCTCAACAAGGAATATAGGTTGTCTAGATATGAAACTATGTGAGCAACCTATATGCCAACAACTATGATATAACAAGCAAGCAATAAATAAGCAAGGAAAGTAACTTGCGCAATGTAAAGGTAAAGGGGAACACGGGAGACAAGTATATGTTTCCGAAGTTCCTTCTCTTTCGAGAAGTACGTCTCCGTTTGGAGAGGGTGAGGAGCACAATGCTCACACGAAGCCAACGAGGGCCACCCTATTTCTCCTCACGCTCTTACCGATGTAAGATGCCGTCATCCACTACGAGGCGGCCTTGAAGGTGGCAACCAAACCTTTACAAACAAGGTTGGGGCAAACTCCACAACTTAATTGGAGGCTCCCAACGAAACCACGAAGCTTCACCACAATGGAATGTGGCTTCGAGGTGACCTCTTCCGTCTAGGGCACCAACGCACCCAAGAGTAACAAGATCCACACGGGATTAGTGGGGGGAATCAAATATCCTTTGGTGGAAGTGTAGATCGGGGCCTCCTCTTCCAAACCCTAGAGAATCAACAAGTTTTGATGGCTAGGGAGGGAGATCGGGCAAGAATGGAGCTTGGGCGTCAATGGAGGTGAGAGCAATAAATGAGGTGAGTCTCAATGGGGAAGAAGACCCCCTTTTATAGGTGCCCTTAAATGCAGCCGTTGGTTGTCCACCAACCACGGTAGTACCGCTTCAAAAGCGGTACTACCGCGCTGCGGTACTACCGTACCGAGAGCGGTACTACCGCCCCACGGTACTACTGGGCCCCAGTGCCGCCCCCACTACCGCAGAGTCCAGTGGGAATCCGGTAGTGGATGCGGTACTGGTTCACGGTACTACCGCGCAGCGGTACTACCGAGCCCCAGTGCCGCCTCTACTACCGCAAAGTCCAGTGGGAATCCGGTAGTGGATGCGGTACTGGGTCACGGTACTACCGCGGAGCGGTACTACCGAGCCCCAGTGTCGCCTCCACTACCACAGAGTCCAGTGGGAATCCGGTAGTGGATGTGGTACTGGTCCACGGTACTACCGTGGAGCGGTACTACCGCCCTGGCAGAGCCAGGGAGCCACATCCAAAAGTCCCCACACCTCCACGACGCAAAAGAAATATGTGGGTGCAGAAAGTGAGACCGTGTGATGATTCCACCCACCATTTCCAAAGCGGATCTCCTCTTCATAGTACGGTTTTCCTACGACTCAATTAACACAAAAGGAGATCGAAAGAAAAAATCCGTCTTCACGTTTCGTACACCGAGGGGGCAATAACCGTCTTGTGCCAATAATGTCGTTATCTGAAATGCTCATCGCACCCGGTTAGTCCGCAAATGTATTGTCATCAATCACTAAAACCAATCAAGGGAAAACATGCCCTATCACCATTACAAGGCTCCGCACGCATGCTCGTCTCTCTCAGTTGCTACCCATCACAGGCAACCATTTTATGATTTAGTTCCGAGAGATCCGAAAGGACAGGTCCCTCTAACTAACAACGAACAAATTCGGGTGGCCCCCTGGGAGTCGACACCCAACCCAAGAGCCGGCCAAGCTCTCGGATCGGACTCTTCCGTATGGCTAAGGTCGGGGTTAGCCTCACCTGAACTCAGGGGCTTCCCTAGCTCACCAGTGTGTACCAACAAAGGAACTCTGTCTCTGCTGGCCCGAGTTGTTTTAAATCCACTGGCTGCAGACCAGTTATGCATGCGGGTTTCAAATGGTAAATCAGCTTGGGCCACCACTAGAAATGTTTGAAGCTAGGTAGGTAAGAAGAGGGGACCCCATAGTATCCCACACGCGGTTAGGCACGCTCGTCAAGAGACACAATACCCGGAACTCGGGTCCTAGGTGACTCGAATGGAACAAAGCGTCGGGGCGGGATAGCCTAGACCTTCCATCCTTCGTCGAATATAGTCAACATTTATAATAATCATATCATCAACAACAATATAATAATGTGATAGCCCAAACCAAGGAGTAACAGGGTAACATCGTAGCATCCTAAGCATGCATACTAAGCAGGGGCTGAGCAACGAGCAATAGTAACATAGCAGTACATGGTTTGCTGGGAGGGGACATGGTTGTATCGGTTTGAAAGAGGTTGTAAACATGTGGTAGGATCAAACATCGAACCTAACCTAGACTAGCATGCAAACCGCTGGTTGAAATAGAATTGATCATAAGTAATGTATAGTCCTTGCCTGTTAATAAGTCGGGTTCCGAAGGTGTAGTTGATCTCGAGCTCGCATCCGAAGGTACCCGCGGAAACACACAAGATGGTAAACACTGGAAGAAATCAACGAGCAAGCATCTATTACTACGAAGCAAACACGAGCAAGCATCAACAAGAAGGCAACACGAGACATCGCACCTACCGTCGAGAGCGGTTACTAACAGGTTAAGTGGAGTACTCGTCACACACAACGATACCGCACATTTAGAATGGTTCAAGTTGTTTAGCTACACAACATGAGAAAAGGTTGTTAACATGGCATCTCACTCAATCATGGCATAGCACACAAACATGACAACAGGTGAAGCATAAAGGAAACTATCTATGCTAGTCAATTTAAGTGAGGCACAAACCTAAACATGGCATAACACTATGGGCCCCACGACGATTAAAGGATTTGGTACTGTTCTGCCCTAAACCATATTTTAAGTTGGTTAGCAGCAGCAAACAATAACATAAACACAAGGTACACGAAAAACTAATCAAGTTACATATAAAGAACACTCCAAACGGAGTTACGATTAAAAACATATAAGAAAAACAAGTTTGGAACACAATCTTCCAACATCACGAAGCACACTTTTAGAGCAATGCATAAACAGGATAACGAATGCAAACATGCTCACAAATGATATGCAACTAAAGTAGACATGGCAGGGAAGGCATGGCAAAAGGAATCATGCAAAAAGGCATCATGAACAACTAACTATAGCTCATGCAAAATGCAATAAAACATTACTGGTCTAGGACTTATTGAAAAACAGGAAAACAGGGCATAAACTGTTATTTTCATGTTGTATAAACAGGAGCAAAACTATATGTAAATGTACAGCAACATGGCATAGCAATACATGGGCATGAACTAGACATGATGGTGATCAGGTAAAAACAAGAATCAAGGTCATATGCATCACGGATCAAAAGATATTAAGCATGCAACATGGCATCGGAGAGTTACAGACTTAGAGAAAAATAGAGGTGGCTGTCAAAAACAGCAGGATAGCAACTTTGGAGCTAAACATAATTATGACCAGGAATGTAAACATGAAAATACAATACATATAATGGAAGTAGACATGATGCTTAATAGTATGCAACAAGACTCAATAGCATAGGCCTCATGGATGTGTCACAATCATCAAGCAAACTTGCAATAAAATAACAGCAGCAGCACATAACAGAAATTAGTAGCAGTTAACAGCCGGATGCCCACTTCAACACAGATTAACAACATCAAGATGGCATCAAAACAAAATGCTCACAAAAGATGAAAGTTAGAGAAAATCAAGCACAACAATTTTCCTTTTGGGCGCAACGTCATCCGGGCTACGGTTTCTTCGCAAAACAGTACCAACAGCATAATACACAGGACTTAGCAGAAATTGGAAAAGAAAATAAACTCAGAGAGAGAAAAAAAGGTGCGGCTCGGGCTGCTCACCATGGGCCGAGGCCCACTGGAGGCTGGGCTACGACCGGCTTCGGGCTGAGGCGGCCAGGCTGGGCCTCGCAGGCGCGCCGGCCCACGAGGTGGAGACGGCCCAGTCAGGCGCCGGTTGGCTCGCTCGGCCTCTCTGGTCGAGCCGACCAGGGGTGGCGGCGCCACCGTGCTGGCTTGCCGGCGAGGAGGGCGAGGGGGCGCGAGGGAGGCTGGGCTCGTCGCGGGAGGAGGCGTGAAGGCGGCGTGGCCGCCGGTTCCGGTGGCTAGGGAGGCAGGGTGGCGCCTGTGAGCCCCCGGGGCGGACGAGCTCGACCTCAGGGCGGCGCCGGTGAGCCCCCGGGGCGGACGAGCTCGGCCTCAGGGCGGACTCCATGGCGCGGCGGCGCCGGTCTCCGCGACGGCGGCGACCCTGCAGAGGGTGAGGGGGAGGTGAGACAGGGGAGAGGGAGAAGGAGGGTTGCGAAGGGAGGAGGAGGCGACCGGGGCGGCGGCGGCCGGCTGCTCCGGCCAGAGGCGCGCGGCGGCGGGATCCACGGGAGGAGAGGTTGGAGAGAGAGGTAGGTGGGTGCTGACGTGGCGGCCTCTGGGCCGTCGGATTGCCAAATCTGACAGTCCAAAGCGCCTGGGGCTGATGTTTCAGATCTGACTAGGGTTTGGTGCGAAAATATGGGTATTTTTTAGGCAAAATGGAGGGGGTGGCTGCAATTTTGGATTATGGTAAACCCTAGAAAGGGGTGCGGGAGTGGTGGTATTTATATAGCCCAGGTGGCTGGCAGTTTGCAAAAACATCCCGGTTTTTCTCTCGTGTGCGCGGTGTTTACGTTCCTGACCGCCGAGGGTCCGCAGGACCTCCGATTCGGGTAAAACTTCAAACTGCGCGATCAGCGCGTCGAGCCGGCGGCTTTCACCTCGCGCTGGAACCATTCCGAGAACACTTTCCGGCGCGCTAAAAAAATATCCCGTTTACTTATTAAACGGGGTTTTTCGTTCCGTTGGTTGTGGCTGGTCTCGTGCGGTTTTCGCGACGGTGATCGGGTGAAATCCGGTGTCGCAAAGGTCAAGTGTCAGGGTGGCAAAGGTCGGTCTCCGTCCGGTACGATATAAGAGGGGGGAATAATCGCCGATCGATGGATCGGGGATGCAAACACTGCAAACAAATCAGACAATCAAACAATTCACACCGAAAACAAAAATTTTATGAAAACTAGGTTGTTACAATAAAGTTGCTTGAATGACCACGAGGCCTCCGGCTCCGGCTCCGGCTCCGGCTTCGGGCGCCAGCGCGGCCGTGATCTACCCCCTCCCCTACCCCCCCCTCCCTCCCTCTCCTCCGTCGTCGACGGGGAGGAAGATCTACCTTCCGGCGCACCAGTGCCGCAACTACTGGTTGCATAGGTGCCTGATGCCATGGACGCATGTCGGGCTGCCTGGTGACTGGCGCCTGAGCCGCGACGGCGTCCCCGTGCCGACCAACCTGGCCGCCTCGCTGCGCGACCAAAACGTAGCGCGGCCACAAGCGGCGGGCTTGGACCTTGTGGGCGGGCGCGTCGTGCCCCCGTCGGCCGCTGTCGCGCCTGAAGAGGAGGCCGAGGAGGCGGCATTCCAGCTCGCCGTCGCCGAGGAGGAGACGGCGCTCCAGCACGCCCTCGCGCTCTCCGAGGTCGAGGAGAAGGCGATGTGGCCGGGCCTGGATTTCGTTATCCAGGAGAGCTTGAACCCGGCCACGCCTTCCCGACACGCCGCCGAAGGGCTTCGCATCCGCGACACGCCGCCACCACCTGCGCAAGAGCCGCCACCACTAGCGCAGGCGGTGCCACCACTTGTGCTGGCGCCGCCATCTTCTCTGATGCCGCAGCCACCACCTCCGTTGGAATAGAAGCCGTCACCACCTACCGCGCCATAGGATTGGTAGCCGCCGAATTTTTCGCCGCCCTACCCGCCGCCGCCGCCACCCTACGATCCCGGGGTGGACTCGCCGCCGCACCACCACCTGCCGGAGCAGGAGTACCAGTTGTTGTTTCATTGAATTTACGAGCCGTGGCACGAGGGCTACCAGTGGGAGGGCTTCAACACCTTCTACGTGTACGTCCCAATGCCGACCGGTGCGGTGCCAATGGACGCCACCGACGAGGAGGAGGCACGCATCATGGAGGAGGGGTACACGCGCCATCTCGCGGCCGAGCGCGCCGAGGCCGGCCGCCTAATGAACGAGTAGTATGCTGCCTCGCACGGTGCCGCCGCCGTCAACCTGCCGCGCAGCGCCAGGGAGGCCCGTAGGGAGGAGAAGAGGGCTCGGCAGGCCGAGCGCGCGGCCATGGAGGAGCGCTGGCGGCGCGAGTTCCCCTGGGCGTCGGTGCCGCCGACAATCGTCGAGCGACGAGGAAGACGGCGGCGACGGCACGTAGGGTTTAATTTTTAGGGTTTTTTAAATTTCTGTTTTAGTTGTAATGGACGGTTAATTAGTTAATTTAAGTGTTTTATTAGTTAATTTATGTTTACATTTTCTGTTTAAATTTGCGTTTGCGTCGATGCGTTGGGCGACTGCGCATGTCGCCGGACAGAAAGCGGACATGCGTGCGGACGCGACCGCGCAAACCGGACAAAAACCGAACAAATTCGGCGTCCGTTTGCGTCGGCGTGTTGGAGTTGCCCTAACCCAAACCAAAAAATAACATGCTCATAGGCAGTACAGATCTTTGGAACATGGAGGCCAATGCACCTTAAAACATTTTTAGAAAAATCAAAAGGAATCGAGAGTTTCTAAAACTTTTTGAAATCAAAGATGAGTCACACTCATGTAAAAAGTTTCACAAAAGAATAACTTTCATGGTATTACGTGCGGAAAAAACAAAATCAAGACTATACAAGTTATTATAGTACATAGTTTTTATGCTCAAATTGTTTTTTTGTCCTGAAGTTAGTTGAATATATTCCTTCATGAATTTTTTATAGGAGTGTAACTTCTAATCATGTTTGGTTCCAAAAAAATCAATATTTTATAATTTTAAAATTATATTTTTTATTTCAAATGCAATGGGACCCGAGGCCCATTGGCTATTTCAGGCTCAACCCATGTTTCCCAGGCACGGCAAGAGGGTGTGTTTCCTAGTGTAGTACTCCCTCCCATATAAATACATCCATATTTAAAGAAATCTGAGACAAGTAATTGGAACAGAGGGAGTACAAAGCTATTTTAGCAGCAAAACAAGTTGCAACCTTCATATTCGAGACTCATGAAAGGGTTCGACCAATAGTGGATGCAGCCAATAACATCCACAAATACACAATTTCGCATGCCAGAATTACAGCAGATTCCACCAGTAATAACACACAGACAATGTTGACAACATTCTCGAGACCAGTACCGGGACACTTTCCGGGGAAAAGAGACCTCTTCCACACACACACACACAAAAATTCCAAACCAAAATAGATAGACGGTTTATATGATTTGATTTGGCATCCCTCTCCTTCCCAACCCATCATCACATTCCACTGGAGTGGGGTCGAAACAGAAACCAGCTTCATGGACACATGACACCAAGAGAGACTCGTCCTCTGACAAAACCCTTGGAAACCAAGCAAATGCCTTGGAACGACGCCATTGGCTCCTGAAATTATGTTTTTGCACAGAACGAAGGTTAGAGAACCAAAAGCAATATTTGCAATAAAATGTCCACAACACATGCAGATATAAACAATTCAAGCAGGAACAGTTTTGCCACAAATGACACATTAGTCTATTCCAAATAAGGCAAAGAAAACAAGAGATACTAGGAATGACCGAGTGATCAACGGTAGATCAAACCATAACAACATTCAAGAGATTTCTACTGTTACAGCCAAACCATATGCCACCAACCATGGTTATGTGTAGACAAAATTACGGCCTATTTTCTGGTATAAAAGGACAGATATTATGAAGTCCTTGGGGCTTTAGTAAGCTTAAAAACAGACACATTAATCCTTTACACATTTCGAGGTTGCTTGGGAATAAGCTACAGGCTTCTGCTGTTCTAGCCCAGCAAAAGGAGTGGTATTATGTTTTAACCTGCAGGTTTCTGTTGTTCTACCCTACAGGATAGTTTAATGCACTCTTACTGCTATTAATCCTACCACAAGAAATGATAACAGATACTCAAATGGCCCTGTTGATAGTTTTCTGACACAATAACCTGTACAAATTACATCTAATGGATGACTCAGTACTTCTAATACAGAACAAGGCATTTCAATTATACATATTTAGGTCCCGATAGGACTCAGTACTTCTAATACAGAACAAGGCATTTCAATTATACACATTTAGGTCCCGATGGGGAAGCATGTACGTTGTTATGCCTATAAAATTCATACCAGTGCATCATAACACCACACGGAAGAAACCAGTGCTTCACAGGTGGCTTTTTTTAATGTTGTAAACCAGTGTATGGATAGGAGGTTGACTTGGGTAAGAACTGCTGAACTAAACTGTTGAGCACTTGACAGAAATGAAGATTATAACAAAACACATGAAGTTTCACATGGCACACATTGGACATCATAAGATATGAAAGCTATTTAGTTTTTTAACCTTAGTGAGAGCTATTGATTCAACAGGCCAGCAAATAAGAGCTTATATCATTCATATGCTTCAGAAAGTTAAACATAAACATAACAACCGGCACACGAAAGCCCCGCATGACAGGTTACAAACAATTCAACAAACAAACATGCATTTGTTTTGCTTGAAAGACCACTCCTTTATAGAATTTGACAAACAGAGTTATCGTACAGAAAGAAAACAGTGCTACGGAGTACTAATTAACAATGTGCATATAAACCAAACCATGCCTACGTTTGGAGTAGAAAAAAACTGAATAATTAATAGAAATGTATTAATTTTATCAACTATAGGGGATTTAAGTTTCAAATATGTCATCGTCTAATCTATTAAGACAGCACCCTAGCTCATGATAATTTGGTTCAAAATTGAACTATGTAACATGAGAATGATATTATATGTCCAGTAAAATTAACCTAAATCATGCGCAACATGGCAGCAGTATAAACAACATGATTTTTCATATTGCTTTTACTCGTAACAACAGTAGCAGAGAAGCATTGTTGATGAAAGTCATGAAGTTCAAAATATTTTTTCTCATACAATCCCAGTTCATAATATGCAACAGTATCGAATCAAGGAGACTGGAATTCTACATACAATGTTTTTCATGCAAATGAACAGCCATACATGAACATTACTCTATCCGTTGCATGGAATCTTTCTCTCCTACGAAGATATACAATACAATTCGAGAAGAAAAGAAACATCATCTTTTCCTCAGAATCAGTACTGGCTACTTGCTATAGAAAATAAGGCTTAATATCAAATATCAATTATCTATTATCTAGCGATAAACTAAGACTAAATAAATAAGCAACAACACTCCGGCTATAAAAAGTTAGATGATCAGAACAGAACATAAAGATGCACAGTAGAATTGGTAACCAAAAACAGTACAACTAGTAACCAAAGTACTTCTCAGGCATCCCTCTGTGTTTACAACATATTGAGAAAAATATGATCTCCAAGACCCAGGAACTAATGAGGCTAAGATAGAGATTAGAAACATCAGTTCTCGTGAGGATTTCTAAGAAAACAGTGTACACATAAGTAGACTGATCTTTTCTCTAAAGGTTCTTGACATGTCATGAGGATTTCTAAGAAAATGGTGTACACATAAGTAGACCGATCTTTACTAAGCGGTTCTTGACATGTAACAATACATACAGTTTCAAGGTTCACTTGCCATTCTTGCTACCTAATAGTTTCAGATACCAGTTAATCACGTAGAAATAAAAACTGAATTATTGGTGCAGGAAAACAAGATTATTGGTGCTTCTAGTGGTTCAGAGACAAAGGGATCAATCAAATGCCCCAGAGTAACATTTGTTTCACAAACAACAAGATGAGGCTCATTCCAGAGCAGAATATTGCAGAAATGCAATATTATGAGTAAAATGTGTCACAACAAAAAGCAAGGCAAAGACATCAGAATAGCATGTTAATGGAACCTTTATCTTAAGTTCTTAAGCGAAGTGGTGGTCATCAGTTGGCATCACAATAACCATACAAAGATACCATATGCAGGTTTAAAGTACAGTTACACTGACACTGATTTCCACTTACCAGCCAGCTCAACTACCCAAAGTCTACTAGTTAAATACTTAGCTAAACCAGATGATGATAGCCTATGGAGACAACTACAAATTTCTCATAATTTGAACACTAGCTCCACATCTAAAAACAGTCCATCTGAATCCTAAAGTGGGGCAATATTATTGTCCAGCATTAATTCAAGAATAGTAAATGCTATTGTCTAGGATTTATTCAAGAACAGCAAGGATTGTGCTATTCATAAAGAGAGACAGAAAAGAAGAAGTTGTTTACCTAGACAATGTTGGCATTATAGGCGGCGCAAAGCTGAAGAAGAGCGGTTTTGTTTGCTGGGTCCACATGCTGCTCAATGACAGGACCAAACCTTCCAGGAGATTGTGCAGAAAGTGAGGCCAAGGATGTCACCAGGAACTGTTTTGTATCATTTACTTCTCTCAACAGATCATCATCACTCTTCCCAGCATATTGAAGGCGTACAAATGAGACAGAATAACCTGATGTCCTCTGACTATCCACTGCATCAGCTCCGTCATTTTGATCTTGTTGTACTCCATCTTGGTCCGTTCTAGACAACAGTGCGACAATGCTATCAAGCAATTTACCCCACGTTTGGGCTGCAGCAGCATCCAACAGCACTGCAGACTCACAAAGCAACTTTGTTGAGGCAACTGCTGTAAGCTTGATTTCAAGAGAACCTTTGATCAACTTGAGATTGGGAATCCAAAAACGCTGAAGAATTGTGGTGAAGAGATTTGGCTGAATTGTATCGACAGAACTGACAAGAACACCTGGCCCATACTTGACTGACACCAAGGACATGAGCACCACAAGAGAATTCACAAACTTCACTGCTTGCCTAGTCTGTAAGCGAGTAAAGAGAGCATTCCAGATCTCACTTATGTGTGGATTGATAATGTCCAAACCAACATTTTCCACTAGCGTGTTAAGCATGAAGAACGCAGAATCTTCAGTGCTGATGCGTGAAACTAGACTGCGGAATATCACTAAGATACTTGGCAGCCTACCTTCTTGGTTAAGCTCATTTGGAATTTTCCGAAGGAATGCTCGCAGCAAGCGAACCAAGGCAGGAACACATGGTGGTCGATCCCAGGTGGCATTGCTGAGCAAGACACCAAACAGCTGCATGTAATTCTGGGAGAGAGGTGGTCGGCTCAAATTGACAAGCTGTGCAAATATCTGAAAAGCATATGGCCAGAACTCTGAGATGTCCTCAACTAATATCCTCTGGAGTACTGGGAAGAGGCTTGCCTCAAACAAAGGTACTAATGCTGGGTCCTGCTCACCAGCCTTGCCAATCACTGCTGCCAGAGACTCAAACAAGTAATGATTAAAGTCAGGGTTCTTGGGGTTATTGCACACTTCCATCAGAATGCCCACAAGACGAGCAGTTATCTCATGAACAACTTGGCCAGCGATAGTTGCAATCCCAAGCACTCTCATCAGGCACTTCATCAGATAGGGGTTCTCATAAGAATCGGGATAACTTAGCGCCTTGGACAGGCTCTGAATAATCTGCTGGGCAAAAGAGTTGATATCAGAAGCAACATAGCGTGGAGCCCTTGTCACCACATTGACCCCTGGTACCTGGACCACGTCCTTGGTGATCAGCAGGTTCTCGATAAAGATCGCAGCATATGAATGGACTACATTGGACTCATGTGTCAGGAACCTTGTCACGCTTGGAAGCAGTGCAAGTGCAGTGGCTTTGGGTATCTGATCCTTGAACTCCTTCAAGAACCTGAGGACGGTTGCCTTCAGCATTGGCTCAGATTCCCAATCAGGGGCCTGCAGTTCGGGCACAATCACAGATGTAAAGAAGCTCTCCATGTCCACCACAGGTGTCCCACCACCTGTGGCACCAGGCTTCTGCATAAGAGCGATAACAAGATAAATGGCAGCATCCTTTTCCTTCCAGTTGTTTGCCCGGTCAGCCGCATATGCAGCCAACATCTGCTGGACCTGCGCTGATACAAGTGCAGCCACCTGTTCCCGGTAGTTGGCGGCAAGTCCGCGCAGCAGCCGGCATGCAGCACGCCTCAGCGTATCCGTATCACTTCCCTCTGCATCACGCCTGACATATTCCACCCAGTTGCCCTCAAACAACTCCTCATCCTCATCCCGCAGTCGCAGGTTAGGCACAACGACACTGTCACATATCTGCTTCATTGCATCAGGGGTCCCAAACAAAGCATGGTGAACACTCTCAGCGACTGTTGTCAAGAACCTTATCGCAGTCACGGCGAGCTGACCACGGGACGGCGAGACTGTCGGCGCCATTAGGAGCCCCCACACGGCCTCAACAAACTCCTTCAAATATGCCCTGAACTCTTCCTCGTACTTCTCCATGTACAGCTGCAGGTTATCACACACAGCAGCTCGAAGAGCATCCGGAGCACCATCTGCCTCGACAGGCGGAGGGTAGGAGGTGGTGAGGAATGCACGGAACTCTGTCATCCACTCACGCATGTGATCCTCAAAGAACTCCGGCAGGTCCACTGAATTGAGCGAGTGGAAGATTTCGGAGCACAGACGAAGGCACTCGAAAACGGGGCGGAGTTCAAGTGGGCTTGCGGCGGCTGCAGAGGCCTGAAGGCGGCGAGAGGTGGAGAGGAAGACCTCGAGGAGGGGCGCCGCAAAAGTGTCTAGGCAGTACTTGAGGTCGATGCGGAGGGTGTTGCTGTCGAAGACGTTGCGGAAGCGGGAGAAGAGGGAGACCGCGGCGGCGAGGAGAGAGTTGGTGGCGGGGACGTCCCCTGCCGAGAGGGCGGTACCGAGCGAGGAGACGATGGACGGGAGGAGCGACTCCCATCTGGCAGGGAAGTCGGAGGCGGCGGCGGCGGCGAGGGCTTCGGAGAGCTGCGACTGGATGAGGGGCGGGGCAGTGAGCAGGAGCTGGAGGATGTGCGTCTTGATGATGGCGCAGTCGTTGGGCGGGAGGTGGTCGGCGTCTTCGGCGTCGGCGGCGGGCTTCGGCCAGCGGCGGCGTAGGAGGTTCTTGAAATGGACGGAGGCGGCGAGGCGGGCCTGGAGGTCGTGGCGCGGGGAGGAGGCGAGGCCGAGGAGCGCGAGCGCGAAGCCCGGGGTGGAGGCCGCGGCGGCGAGGCTCTGCTCGGCGGCGCGGCGGGCGGCGGCGTCGGGGGAGAGCGTCTGCGCGAACCAGCCCGCCAGGGTGTCGAGCATCTCCGGCGGGACCTCCATTACCTCCGTGATCTGGGGCGGCTAGGGTTTTGGGTGGGGGAGATCGGGAGGAAAGGGGTGGAGGTAGGGTTTTTCAAAATCCCGTGGGGAAGAGGGGAACGGGGTGGCCGGTCGGGGAGAGAGAGAGAGAAAGAGTGGGCGGAGGCGCCGTCCTTTTTTTAGGGTGAAGAAGGGGCGCTGGCGAGCGGCGGCGAGAGAAGAAATGGAAAGAGCGATGATAGAGGGTCGGTGTAGGTATTGGGCCGCGAGGAAATATGGCCTGCTAGAGCATCTCCAACAGCCCTTTGGGCCAGTTCTTTTGGAGCAAGATTCTAGAGAATCAAGCTTCTGAAAAACTTCCTCAAAATGGAAAGTGCTCAAGTGTCCCGAGCTCAGCTCGGGATGAACAGTAAATTCGAAAAAAATACAAAAAAAAATTGGAGCATCGATTTTGTTTTTTTGCTGTGTATTCCACAGATGTCATTTTGTGATGAAATTTTGCAAGCATATTAAAATTTTGTCAAATGTTCACCACAAAAAAATTCTGATTTTTTTGAATTTTTTTGTATTTTTTTCGATTTTACTGTTCACCCGAGCTCATATGAGCTCGGGATCAATTGCTCTTGGTCCAAAATGGAAAGTGCTCAAGTGATCCCTCAAAATCTGCTTCTCCCAGAATCCAGTTCATTTCTGAGATTGTAATTTCATATTTTGGGCTGAGTTGTGCGCTGAAATGTCTATATTGCCCTCGGACATAAACTGTTTGTTGAATTGTGAATGCTTTATGGTTTCAAACATTTTTTGGTCGAATGTGAGGATACAAATATTTAGTTGATATCATAAAATCCTAAATACCATAAAATGCTAAATATTATACTTGACATAACATCATGTTTGTAGTCATTATATTACAAATACAGAGAATAATCTCAAGGTACAAGGCTGATAGCAATAGCCTCACGTGTTGCGGTCATAGTACCATCATCTTCCGGTGGTAGAGTATTGGCGCCCGCAAACGGCGATGGAGGTTGCACATATGAATCATTGTCAAACTTGTCAAAATGCTCATCCCGAATCTTGCTATCACGAATAAAATTATGGAGACACATGCATGCAGTGACAATCATCTTTTGGGTCTTCGGTTTGTACCGTGGTATGCCTTCAAGAATTCGCCATTTCATCTTGAGAACACCAAAAGATCTTTCAATGACATTCCGTAAAGACGAATGACGATGATTGAATGTATCATGTCTCCCCACCGGCGGATGTTGTTGGAAATCTGGTACATGATATCGTTGCCCATTGTATGGTGCTAGATATCCAACCCTGTTTGGATATCCAGAGTCCACAAGATAATATTTATCTACAATAAGACAAGGCGTTAGAAAATCCCAACATATTTTAATGCATATAACTAAATGTATACGTACATGAAAATACCTGGAGGAGGTTGTGGAAAATGATTATAGCAAACTATGGCATCGCTCCACACACGTGTGTCATGAACTGATCCGGGCCATCCAGGAACAACAAATGTGAACCTCATATCAAAATCACACACTGCCATAACATTTTCACTTGTGTAACCTTTCCTATTTCTGCGTTGTGGCTCCAACTCTTTAGGCACAATCACTTCAATGTGTGTTCCGTCTATGGCTCCAATAGCATGTTCGAAATGAGGCCAGAACTTAGTTCTTTTAAGTACAGGGTGAGGTTCAGAGAAAGTTGGATCAATTGGTGTAATGTAATCCCCGGCCATGCGGTCAACACACTCCAAAACCTCATGGAATTATTTTTTATGACAGAACGACTATGTGCGAACCGATCGGCTACATTATCAGTGGTCTGACATGTACCCACAGTCCATAGAAATTGAGCCAATGCTTCTTTGGATGATATGTTGCAACTTGACTTCAACCCATAAGTCTCAGTTAACAGAGTATGCAATGTATAAAACACTGACCTCCGCATTCTGAACATAGCATAGAAATCTTTTGCATCTTGCTATTTCTCTTCTACCCATTGGAGCCCTGAAACAAGGTGTAACCTTCTTGGAGCATACGGTACTCTCATACTTGACGACCCCACATCCATAGCAAATGCAATCATGGCCGCCTCAAATTCTTTATCTTCTCGTTTCTTTTTGGAAATATCCATCTGCCACAATAGCATATCACATAAGACAATAACATGATATCAAATATCACAGAACATAGTTCCTAAACATATCACAGAAGCAAATAGTTTGGTTTCAACAACATATCACAGAAGCAAATAGTTTGGTTCCATCATCATAAGAGGGAAGCAAATAACATGGTTCAAATGGTACAAGTTGATAGCAAATAGTTTGGTTCCATCATCATAACAGGGAAGCAAATAGCATGGTTCAAATGGTACAAGTTGATAGCAAATAACATAGGCATTCTACTTATTGGTGAACTCCCACATCCTCTTCAGCCATGCAAGCCTCGCATGTGGTTCATGAGACTTGAAGGAAGAGAAAACATCGCGATATTTTTTTCCATGAAAAGATTTTTAGCATAGAAATGTGCATCACTTCCTGGAGAGGCACGCACGCGGTCTTGTATGAGCAGCATTATCCCAATTGGCTTTGGGTTCCTTAGCCATCTACCATTAGCATTGTTCATGGTTATGAAAGTCATACAAATTTATAGCAATAAAACAGTAGCAAAATTTTATGTTTGACAGTAACCAGATTTTTTTAGCATCAATCATTCATCAACAAGCAACAATACAACTACCAGCTATCCAACCATCCTCAAAAGCATGCTATAATTGCAAGAAAAAGAAAAGACAAGCAAGAACAGAGGGAGTGCTCACCTCGTCCGGTCAGCAGCGTCGGGTGAGGAGAGCAGCGTCGGGGGAGGGGGAACAACGTCGGCGGAGGGGGAGCAGCGCCCGACGAAGATTGGAGAGGAGGCGCAGCTCCCCTTGTCTCCATGATGTTCGGCTGAAAGACTGGCGCGTAGATGTTCAGGTAATGGCAAATCCCCCTGAGCTCAGGTCCAAACGCCATAGCACGGTATGACAAAGTGGTCGTCTATAATCAAAGAGAGTTAAGGCAAGATTAGAATAGGTATGAATACGAGATAGAGAAGGTAAGTAAGTACAAGAAAGAGTGATATAAAGTAATATTTTGATTCCTATGGCTTGTCTAGTCCATTTTCTAGGGTCACGTCCTACAGTCAACACACTGTTCTGATACCATCTGTAGCGACCCAATTCACACAGAATTGAAGTCTCTGTGCTCAAGTGCCAGTCCCTGGATCGAACTCGCTGGCACACACAGTATTATAGATGTATATCAAAGTACAAGTGCATCATTATTACAACGTAAGATCCAGAGTAAATAAATAACAAGTTTCATAGCTCAAGGCTAGCTTATTCAATATAAATATAGCGGAAGCAAAAGCAAGTAACGTGGAGTCCATCAACAGCCACATGCGAACATGCTGAGTGTAGACTCGCAACCCCTAAACGCACCTTACTGATCGTCTGAAAAATCTGCAACACCGAAGGTTACAGCCCGACAAAGGGTCAGTACATCTAATTTGTACGGCAAGTGACACGGAAAAGTTTATATAAAGGACCTACAACTACATGCAAGGTAAGTCAAAGGAAAGGCTTATAGTTTTGTTTTGCAGAAAGCCAATTTTCTCCTGAACTAAACTAGTCAAAATTTTAAGTTGAACTTACTACTTAAGAACGAACTGGGCACACCAGTTCCAACACCACACCCTTATTTAATCTTGCCCACTCAAATTATTAGGGTGATTCATATGTCAAGATCCTCCAGTAACAGTAATGTCTAGTAGCTCAAGGATGTCCATAACCGAGGACACGGCTAATCATGATTAGTTTTTTACTCTGCAGAGATTAGTACACTTTCCCCGCTGGACTCAACCCAAAGATTGAGACGAAGTCTTTCAGAAGAGGTCACCTACACCCAACGGCAAGCCGGTACCACCTATCACATCTACATCTGCTAGCTTTGCACGGGAGAGGTTTCCTACATCATACTCAACTAAGCCAGAGCCCATATGGCCAGCGGATGTACATGGAAGCTCCTAGTCACCAAGTATGTCTGATCTTTTTGAACCTGGACGGCGCCCACTTACGTTCAGAGGGTAGCACCATGACGTACTGTCAACCACCAAACCAACCATTAGGGGTACAACCTGGTCTCGCCCTTAGATAAGGCACGAGCCCCCAGGAAGCACTCCCTGCCCGTCCAGAGGTGATTTCTATTTATGATAAAGTTGCTACACAAATTATTAAATAGCTCACATGCACTCCATGAATTTACACAACCCAAACCACGGCTACAAAGCATAGCAATAAAGCAACAACACGGCTAGGTTGATCTACGGTAGACAAGTCAAGACATGTGGCTATCCTAATTGGTTTTGCAGCAACAGTAAAATAAACTACCTATCAATGCAATAGAGTGATATTCCTTAACATAATGCATATAGAAAATATAGGTACGAGTATGGTCAAAGCATCACTTGCCTTCTTGCCGGTCCTGACGGTCACAATCCTCACAAAATGAGGCGGCACACTCCGGACAATCTATACAAGCAAACATGGCACCAATCAAAATATATTCAATACAAATATGCTCAAACAGTAATAAACATTCAAAGAACAGTAGAAAAACTTGCCTAACATTAGCTAAACTTAAAGTACTTGTCAAAATAAAACCAACGCAAAAAGAAACGGCGCACACGGGCGCCCCGGTAAAAAGTTACGGATGCCGGAAGTTCAAATTTGGATCAGCTTGGGATTCAAATTTGAAAACTTAAAACTTCTGTAACACTTGGTCTACTGGCTAGGAAATTTCACCACGGTCGCAATGCAACTAGAATCGCCCAATTCCGAGTTACGGTTAAACAGTAGCCGCGAAAACGGTATCGGGGTGACACCGGGGGTACCGGGGTCCTCCACTGTAAAAAGGACCCGGACTAAAATAAAAAATTTCCGAAAAACGCGATCAGGTCCTCGGGCGCGGTTGACCAGATCTAGGGTTTTTTTTTGGAAAACCGATCTAATCTATTTTTTTCCAAAACTTCTCTCTCTCTCCACGGGGAGGCCGGCCATGGCCATGGCTAGCACGAGGCCTCGGCTCCGGCCAGGCTCGGCTGCTCCGGCCGGCGGCGCGGCGCCAGGCGGCGGCGGCGGGCGCGAGCGCGGGGCGGCCGAGGCGCAGCGGCCCGTGCAGCTCGCAGCGGCCGGCGGCGGCGCTAGGGCACGGGGACGGCGGTGCTAGGGCGCGGGGACAGCGGCTACACGGCGGCGCAGCGCGAAGTGCTCACCGGTGGCGAAATAAACGGCGAACTCCGGCGAAAAAAAAACGAACTCTGGCGATCCTCTGGCGAGATTCCGGTGAGATTCCGGCGAACTCCGGCGATGACGTCGGTGGCGGCGGGTCCCGCAGATTAGTTTAGGGCTAAACCTAAAACGCTAAAAGAAAATAATTTAGCCCTAAACGGGGCTATTTATAGACAGCCTCTAATCCCCTTTTTTTTCTTTGTAAATCCGAGATAAATACAAAATTGGTCTGCGGAAAAAAAAACAAAACAGGCCCATTAGGCCCAAAATAATATTAGAAAAATCACGGGAATTTATTTTTAAATTCCGTCTTCGCCAATATTTGCAAAATAATGAAAATGAATTTTTGGCTTTACCAAAATATTAAACAAAAATAAAAACTTTGCAACTTATTTTTTTTACATTTTAAAATACTTTTCTGGCATTTTAAAAATACCAAAACTCCGAAAATTGATTTAAAAACTTTTCCGGAGCATAAATAAATTCCCAAAATATTTTTAGAAAATATTTATAACTCCAAAGTAAATTTAAAAAGTCTCCCAATAATATTTTAAAGTATTTTTCAACAAATTAAAAATGGGGAGAAGTCCTTTTATATCCTCTCCAGCGAACTGCCATGTGTTGAAAAATGTTTAAAAAATATTTTACAACTCCAGAAAAATGCGGAAGCAGCATGAGATGCATATGATGATCTATTAACATCCGAATTTAGAAAATTGGGATGTTACACCGGAGGAAGAGGTGGGGGCGGCGCCGGACGATGTAGGGAGGCCGCGCCGAGATTGAAGAGGACGGGCTGGCGGGGGAAGAGCCGTGGGTGGCGCCTGCGAGGTAGGGGCAGGGGGAGTGGCGCCGGCGAGGTCCTAGATAGGGCTGGCGGCGGGAAGGAACCCTAGCCAAGGAGAGCCATGAGGGAGAGGGGAGTGAGGACGCGCTGGGGGCTGGGGGCTGGGTTCGCTGCCCCCTCTGTCCGTCTGTTGTTCCAACGTGGGTGGGATGGCATTTTGCTTGTAATTTGTGACTCTAACAAGGGTATGTCCATATTTCGAATCGTTTTGTTCGGTGGGATTGCTCAAAATCTCAGGATTCTGGGAAAAGGAGGTGGTGGAGGTGATTTTGGGTTGCACTAGGATTCTATTGAATCCTGCCAGGATTTTGAAAGTCAATTTAAGTTCTTTTGCTTGCTTGCTTTTCCAAACCCAGATTCCCTAGAATCTTCCCAAAAGAACTGGCCCTTTGTATTGTTGCATACAATTTGTATTTTATAAACCCTGGCCAAAAAATCATCTCCAACAGCCTTTGTATAAGTGGTTTCCCATCAAAAAAATTACAAAACTTGCTAAATCTACCCTTCCATTTTACATATATGCAAATCCAAAGGCAACTTTACAAATTTTTAGCAAGTCTCTCAAAAGTGGTCCCCTTTTTATTTTTCTCCCAATGACAAGTGGACCCGTATAAGTGTGTGTTGTGTGCGTGTACGTGCATGTGAACATGTACGTGTGTGATGTGTGAGTGTACGGGCGTGTGTATGTGTACGTGTGTACGTGTACGTGTGCGTTTGTGTATGTGTGTGTGCGCGTGTATGTATGTTGCGTGTGTGTGCGTATGTATATGCGTGTGTTGTATGTGTATACGTGTTATGCTAGTATATATATACATGTATGTATTTTAGTGTGAGATGTATCTATTACAAACTGCCCTCACATGTTATTGTGTGTTTTGTGCAAATATGGCAATCCAATTTACAAAGGCTATCAAAGAAAAAATTTGGTTGACTTTGTAAGCATTCTCTCTCCTCTTGCTATCACTGGTTTTTACAAATTCATTATGCAAAGGCTCTTGGAGATGCTCTTAGAGCATCTCTCTAGCCTAACCGGGAACCGTAAAAACGAAATCACTAATTGTAGAGTACTCTTAGCAACGAACAACGCTCTTTCCGCGCGCACGCCAAGTGGCACTCCGTGCGCGCGTCAAGTGGCGCGCTCTGGAGGTTTTCCATTTTTCCTTTTTTCAGAGGCACGAGTGCCTCTCGCAGAGGCACGATAGTACCTTTCGCGAAGGCATGATAATGTCTTTTCACGGAGGCACGATAGTGCCTCTAGCGGAGGCACGAGGCACGACTCATCCTCCTTTTTTGAGGCAAGACTCGTGCCTCCCGCAGAGGCAAGGTCATGCCTCTCTTTTTTCGAAAAAAAAATGATTTTTTTCACCAAAACGTATAGAAAAAACGTGTGAAAATTGGAAAATTTTAAAAAACCATCGAAAAAACCAATTTTAAACATCAGACACGTAAAAAAATTAAAAAAATGATTTTTCGAGCAATCGCGGTGAGCACGACACGTGGCGCTTTTCGCTGAACCGGGCTACGAACGAGTACTCTAAAATTAGTTGTCCTCATGTAAAAAGCGGATAAACATCATGAAAAATGATATGTTGAGCTGCAACCGAACAGATGGGATAAAAAGAGTAAATAGCACAAAACTGCCTGAAATGGGGTCATCGTTCCGAAAAACCACAACTTTTAAATTTTTCATTGATACGCACCATGTCGAAGTTCGGTTGTTTCAAAAAACTCAAGTAACTCGCTGGCGGCGCTATAAGCCGGTTTATGACATTCCGGTCCCACTCGTCAGCGCCGCCTCAACGGATGCTAACGGCACAGCCACTCACGGTCGGTACCAACGCCATCCCGACCTGGTCGGACCAGCTCGCTCACTTGTCATTCTCACTCTCACTCTGCTCACTCCTCTCACTCCCTTGCTCATTTCCTCTCTGCTCCCCGCGCCGATGTCGTGCTGCTTGCCGCCATGGGCCATGCATTCCTAGAATGATGGCGAAGAGGACACCGACGACGAGGACATGAGGAGCCTCATGGAGCTTGAAGTTTATGTGAGTTTCCCCCCACCGTCCTCTGCTCATTTTACATATTTCTATGGTTAGGGTTCCTGTGTATTTTATGATTTTGTGATTTCAAATCAGAACAAATGCTTCAATGTAAGTATACTCCCATGGTCCTTTGCTGGCGTTAAATTTGGTTAGGTTTAGGGATCTTGTGGATTTTGGGATTTGGGGGTTAGGGTTCTTCGCATTTGGGTACTGTGGGTTTTGGGATTTGGCGGTTAGGGTTGCAATTGAGCAATGTATGTGCTTAAGCTAAAATGTCATGCTCAATTATAGTCCCATGGTCCTTTGCTGCTTTTAGATTAAGTTAGGGTTAGGATTCTTTGCCATTTGGGTACTGTGGATGCAATTACATCTTTATGAAATAGTGATTAAGATTTTATGTATTATAGGAGACCCCAGACACCATCTCCGAGCCACTTTACAGTGGTCATGTGGTTTAAGAAGCTGAGAAGTGCATGATGCATAGGCTTAGGACCAAGAAATATGTTGCTTTTGAAGGAACAATGACTGGAAGGAGATTCCATGGTTGTTGTATTCAGGTTAGTAAATAGCTCTGCTATGTATGTGCTCAAGCTAAACAGTACAAGTAATATGCTCAATACTGTAGTTAAGGTAAATGCAATGTGGATTGAATATTATTTATGTGCTCAAGTTGTTAATTTCTATGTATGTCCTGCTCAAGCTTAACTGTACATGCAAATCTTCAGTTTAAACATTCTGAACATATTACTATATTTGTATTTCCAGTTGATGATGGAGTATAATTTTGGCAGAGGATATAACAATTTAGTACATCTTACTGTATTTGATATATCAGTCAAGTAAATGAACAAATTAGCATGTACAGTTTAGCTTGTTTATGCATTTGTAGCATCCACATAACACATTATTCATTTGGCTCCTAATTGGGCAATCCTTATTTGTTTAGCATGGAGGTGTAAACTATGGTGTAGTCACGTGGATTGATAAGCCTTGGCCTGTCATTCTGTAAAAGTGTTTGTCAAGGTTGTGGGACATGTATCTTGAGAACACTACTAGTAGGGTGAAAGATAAGCAGAAGTATGATAGAGATCTAGCCAAGTTGCAGAAACAGCATGACAATGTGTGCAATGAATACCAGAAACTGGTAGATGATGTGAGCCAAATGTTTGACTAGCAGGATGGTGTTCATAATGATCAGAAGAAGAAAGATGTTGAAATGTTGGGGCAGAAGAAGGAGAAGCTAGACATGTAGTTGAAGATGGAGAAGCTAAGGCTAGCAAAGGAGCAAGGTGCATTTTACAGTCCCAAGCTGATATCATCAAGAGCACTAGGATTGCAATGGAAGATGTTAAAGCTAACAGGGTTTTAGTTGCAGTAGAGAAGCAGAAGCTTGAGAGGACTGTCAATGATCTCCTCAATGTTGTTTATGGTAGCATGGTTAAGCTGGAGAAGATCAAAACCATTAGCTGATATCATCAAGAACACTAGGATTGCAATGGAAGATGTTAAAGCTAACAAGGATCTAGTTGCAGCATAGAAGCAGAACCTTGAGAGGATTGTCAATGATCTCCTCAATGTTGTCTATGGTAGCATGGCTAAGCTGGAGAAGATCAAAACCATTATGCGGGAATGAGTTGATCCATGGTTAAGTAAATACAAGGCCACTATATATAACAGGCCTTGCAACTATTGGGTGCATATTTCGGACAGTGTTGTTCAGTGTTGCAATGCATATAACAGGCCTTGCAACTATTTGGTGCATATTTTGGACAGTATTGAGAGGAACAGGTGCAGTTTTTTGTTTAGTGTAAAAAATTGTGCATAATGTGATCATTTCTTCATGTAAAAATTCTAAAAGGTGCATAATGTGTGGTTCAGTGTGAAAAACAGTGCACTATGCGATCACTTTGTGGTTCTTGGAGGGAAAAATAATTGTGAAAAAACTGGAGGCCTGGGGTTCGAACCCTAGACCTCATAGTCAACTTACTTGCTCTTTTGCCACTTTGTTATAAGAAGTGTTTTGTCTATGTTGTCCACAATGTTGTTTTTAGTTATGCCTCCACTTTGTTCCTGGCATGCTCGTCCCCTTCCCGCAAATTTCTTCCCGCCACGATCGTCCCTGAAAGGATCAGAATGTCGACTAGAGGGGGGGTGAATAGGCGACTAACAATTTTTAACCTTTTCTTGACAAATTAAGGCTTAACAAATAAAGTAGGTTGTCTAGATGTGCAACTAGGGGAACAACCTATGTGACAATGAATGCAACACTATATGAGCAAGCACAAGATGAACAAGGAAATAAGCTTGCACAAAGTATAGGTAAATAACTGGTAAAGGAAACATGGAAGACAAGGATATGTTGTCGAAGTTCCCTCTCTTGTGAGAAGTACGTCTCCGTTTGGAGAGGGTGTGGAACACAATGCTCACACGAAGCCAACGAGGGCCACCCTATTCTCCTCACGCTTTCACCAATGCAAGATGGCGTGATCCACCACGCGATGGCCTTGAAGGCAGCGACCGAACCTTTACAAACAAGGTTGGGGCAATCTCCACAACTTAATCGGAGGCTGCCAACTCAACCACGAAGCTTCACCACATGGAGTATGGCTTCGAGGCGACCTCTTCCATCTAGGGAACCAATGCACCCAAGAGTAACAAGATCCACAAGGAATTAGTGGGGAGAATCAAATATCCTTTGGTCGAAGTGTAGATCGGGGCCTTCTCTACCAATCTCTGGTATGTCCCAAACGTATCTATAATTTCTGCTTGCGCCATGCATGTTTTGGGTGATATTGCTATACTTTTGATGCACTTTCATACACTTTTGATCATATTTGTACTAACCTATTAACTCAGTGCACCACAGTGCCAATTTATGCTTTCTGCTGTTTTTGTATTTCAGGTTTTCCCATTACTTAAAGTGCCGGAAAAATTCCGGGAAAAATATATAAAAAATCAGCGACCCGGAAGCTTCCAGACACCTGAAGGAGGCCTAGAGGCCCCCCACCTGGTGCCCAGGCGGCCAGGGGGCGCGACCTAGGGTCACTACAACAAATTTGATAATTTGTTACGCATATTCTGTGATGATACAATGAAAAACGTCACATTTTCTGAAATTTCCTGACGTTTTTTCACCGTATCATCACAGAATGCGTGTCACAGATTATCAAATTTGTTGTAGTGGGTGGGGCCGCGCCAGGAGGCCGCCTGGACTCCCTGGTGCCCCCCTGGCTGCCCCCCTTCGCCTATATTTACCTCTTGACCCGAAACCCCCAAGGACAGAACCCTTTTTAGCGATCCCCCCTCTGTTCTGCCGCCGCCGCGCTTCAAGATCAGGAGCGTCAGAAGACCTCTTCCCGGCACCCTGACGGAGGGAGGACTGACCTCCAGGAGCTTCTCCACCACCATGGACGCTTCCCGAATGAACCGTGAGTAGTTTACCTTGGACCATGGGTCCATGATCAGTAGTTATGTGATGTCCTCTCCCCCTCTTTGTTCTTAATTGATTAGACCTTGTGAGCTGCCCTACATGATCAAGGCCTATATGTAACTCTTCTGTTGTTGCTATGTTGAGTTTTCTGGGATCTGGTGGATTATGAGATTATGTTTAGATTGTGATGAGTAATATATTTGGTTCTTCTCCTTTTATATTTATGTTCTTGAGTAATTCTTGAATGTTCTCCGTTGATGTTTATAACTTTGGCCAAGTGGTTGATTGCAACTCCAAGAGGGAGCGTTATGCATGATTGTGGGTTCATGCCCCCTGATGACACGCTTGAGTGACAGAAACATGAGTCTAGGGGATGTGTTGTTGCCACAAGGGGGAAAACAACGGTGCTTGTAACCGCGGTTGCAAGGATTGTTTACTTTACACAAAGTTATTTTAATGCAGTTGTTTGTTGCTTTGGGTTTACACTGTGGGTGGGGCTCGCAACTTAATACCAGCGAGATATTCTGGATAGATATCTCAAGGTGGATGATTAGTGAGTAGATGAAGATGGATTTCGGTCTACTTGTCTTGGTGTATTGCCCATGCTTTTGAGCCTCTTCCTTTCTTTTGCATCATAGTTAGCATTGCGGTGCGTTTTTAATCATGTCAATTGCCCAGCTGTAATTTGTTTACCTTGCATAGTTGTTTATCGTCTTTTGGGAGAGAGGCATCACTAGTGAACTTGATGGGACCCCGGTCCATACTTCCATCACTGTTTACACCCTCAATTTACTTCCTGCTTTTACTTTTAGTTGAAATTATCATTACTATTTTCTGTTGTGTTTGATCCTTTGTAAATGGCAAGGCCGGAGGGATTGACAACCCCTCTGAACTCGTTGGGAGCAAAGTTATTTGTATCTGTGTGCAGGTCTAGGCAAAGCAAGTGATTATCAACGGCGCGTCACTTGCCGAACCACCTTGTTGTCGTCGTTGGAGTCCTATCTTCACCGAGGGAAATTACCGCTACGCTACATCTCAACCTTCCACTTGGGGTAGCCAACGAGGAGCACTACTTTAGTGCCATCAAGAGTAATTCCTGGCGCCGTTGCCGGGGACTCCACTCTTCAAGATAGGGGAGTTGCACGCTATCTTTAATCTTTTCTTTTTAGTCTTGTTAGTTTACCTTTCATTTTTTATCTTTGTGTCCATTATCAAAAAAAAATTGCTTGTCTTGCTTAATGTTGCTACTATGGGTACCACTGAAAACACCAAGTTGTGTGACTTCACTAGTCACAACAACAATGACTTTATCTGCACTCCTATTGCCACACTTGCCACTTCAACATCTTCTTATGAAATTATACCTGCTTTGCTTACTCTTGTTATGAAAGAACAATTCTCCGGTGCTGGAGATGATGTTGCTTTACACTTGAATAATTTTGTTGAGCTTTGTGATATGCAAAAGTATAAAGAAGTAGAAGGTGATATTGTTAAGCTTAAGCTTTTTCTTTTCTCCTTGAGAGGAGGAGCTAAAATTTGGTTTCAATCCTTGCCTAGGAATAACATAGATTCTTGGGATAAGTGCAAGGATGCTTTTATTGGGAAGTACTACCCACCTGCTAATATTATGAATTTTAAGAAATTGGATAATGAACACGTTGCCCAAGCTTGGGAACGTATTAAATCTCTTGTTAAGAATTGCCCTACGCATGGCTTGACTACTTGGATGGTTATCCAAACTTTTTATGCAGGCTTGAACTTTACCTCGCGGAAGCTGTTAGATTCGGCCGCGAGAGGAACCTTTATGTCAACAACACTTGGTGCTGCCACAAAACTACTAGATGAGATGATGGCCAACTATTCCCAATGTCACACCGAAAGAGCTCCAACAGGTAGGAAGGTAAACTCTGTCGAGGAGATCTCCTCCCTAAATGAAAAAGTTGACTTGATCATGTCTTTACTTACCAAGAAAGCTCCTATTGATCCTCATGATGTTCCTTTAAATTCCTTGGTAGCTCAAGAACAAGTAGATGTGAACTTTATCTCTAGAAACAACTTCAACAACAATGCCTATAGGAGTAACTTTGGTAGCAATCCTAGACCGTTCTCATCCAACAACTATGGGAACAACAACACTTATCCTAGCACCAAGAACTCCACTTCTGAATTAGAGAGCATGCTTAAAGACTTTATCACTACCAAAAAAGCCTTCAACAAGAGTGTAGAAGAGAAATTAGACAAATTAGATAGTCTCTCTTTGAAGGTAGACAACATAGCCCTTGAATTGAAACCTTTTGATCCTGTTTCTTTTGGTGGTCGTCTCGTTGATTCTTCCATAAAGAAACCTTTGGGGAAGATCGACGATGTTCTTATTATTATCAATGATAATTATATTCCCGTTGATTTTACTATTATGGACATTGAGTGTGAACCTTTATGTCCAATTATTTTAGGACGTCCTTTTCTGTGCACCGTTGGTGCTGTCATTGATATGAAAGAAGGGAATATAAAATTTCAATTCCCTCTCAAGAAGGGCATGGAACACTTACCTAGGAAGAAGATTAAGTTACCTTTTGAGTCTGTTACACGGGCTAGCTATTCTCTTACACTTGATGGCTTCTTGCCCCTCGTTGGTTACCCGAAGTGGAAGGTTGAGATGTAGCTAGTAGCAAATTTCTCTCGGCAAAGATACCAACTTTTGTCTCCAGTAGGACTCCGACAACGACAAGTAGGTGACAACGGTGCTAGAAATTACTAGCATGAGAGTTGACGTGGACCTGCACACAGATACAAATAACTTTGCTCCCAACGAGTACAGAGAGGTTGTCAGTCTCTCTGACCTTGCTGTTTACAATAGGTCAAAGGCAAGAGATAAAAGGTAATGATAACTGCAACTAGAAAGTAAAACAGGAAGTAACTTGAGGGTGTAAACAGGGGTGTAAATATGGACCGGGGTCCCATGATGTTCACTAGTGATGTCTCTCTCCCAAAAGACGATAAACAGCTATGCAAGGTGAACAAAATACAGCTGGGCAATTGACAGGATTAAAACACACCGCAATGCTAACTATGCTACAAAAGAAAGGAAGAGGCTCAAAAGCATGGGCAATACGCCAAGACAAGTAGACCGAAATCCAAGACAAGTAGACAACCCTTGCAACCGCGGTTACAAGCACCGTTGTTTTCCCCCTTGTGGCAACAACACATCCCCTAGACTCATGTTTCTGTCACTCAAGCGTGTCATCAGGGGGCATGAACCCACAATCATGCATAACGCTCCCTCTTGGAGTTGCAATCAACCACTTGGCCAAAGTTATAAACATCAACGGAGAACATGCAAGAATTACTCAAGAACATAAATATAAAAGGAGAAGAACCAAATATATTACTCATTACAATCTAAACATAGTATCATAATCCATCAGATCCCGGCAAACTCAACATAGCAACATCAGAAAGAATTACATATGTACCTTGATCATGTAGGGCAGCTCACAAGGTCTAACCCAAGAAGAACAAAGAGGGGGAGAGGACATCACATAGCTACTGATCAAGGACCCATGGTCCAAGGCGGACTACTCACGGTTCATTCGGGAAGCGTCCATGGTGGTGGAGAAGCTCCTGGAGGTCAGTCCTCCCTCCATCAGGCAACATAAGAACATAAAGGTGCAAGAGCTCTCGCTGTCCGTGACTCGAATGTCTCCAAATGGTATTTGCGTGCAAGAAGTGGGAGATGGGAATATGAGACAGTAAAAACTTAATATATTTTTGGTTGAGAATTCAATCTACTAAAGTTTCACACTTAGTCTTATTTGGAATCTTATTTTGACTCGTCCCCAGACCACTAGCCAGGTACAAGTCAAACTGATCCACTCCCTTTTGATATTTTGAGCACTCAGGCAATGGATGAGCGTAAGCAAGAAAGTTGACACGGCAAAGAGAGAGATAGTGGAGGAAGAAGACAAAAAGGTGTGAAAGGCTCACATTAATGAGGACAATCATAGGCGAGAGAAGGCCAAATGATAGATATGATGTGAGGAGTAGGGATTGCCATGCAACAGATGCACATGTAATCTATGGAAAGCTCTCCAATGGAACTAGTAGGGGTGCATCCAACTTGCTTGCCCAAGAAGACCTAGAGCTCATTTGAGGAGGCTCATCATTGGAATATGCAAGCCAAGTTCTATAGTGTGAGGATCGCAACATAGCTATATGGATATATGATCATCTCTATGGAGTACAATATATAAGAGGGAGTACGAATGTGGATCTCTCAAAAGGAATAGTAGTGTTGCCCCCTTCTCTCTTTTTATTTTATTTTTCTATTTTTTCTATTTTTTGTATTTTTTTGGTGGCCTCAATGACTCTTTCTATTTAACTCTCATTTGTCCTCTTTGGGATCTTTTAAATTTTACCTCTTTGGGATCTTTTCCTCACTTTAGGGGCAACACTCTATTTTACAAGAAGTATAGAAGATCTTTCACACTTTACAAAAGTACTCAACATAAAGAAGAATCTATCATGATGTATGCAAATGTATGCCTCTGCTAATGTAGCAGGATGTGCAATCATACTAGCGCATCATGTAGCAATGATTAGGGCAAGGCCCAACTAGCATGCGGCTCATCGATCAAGCAAAATCATGTATGACATGAAGATCAAGTCATGAGAAGGTGGATGTTGCATGGCAATATATCTCGGAAAGGCTATGGAAATGCCTTGATAGGTAGGTATGGTGGCTGTTTTGAGGAAGGATATAAGGAGGTTTATGATGAAAGATTGTATCATACCAAGGGTTTGGATGCACCGGCGAGGTAGGCGCCAACTCTCGGAATGAGAAAAGGCAATGCCTGGTACTGAAGAGGCTAGAAAAATATGAGGAGGTGGAAGTGTCAACTTTCGAATACTTACATTAGTCCGAAGATATCATGCACTTATTATCGGTAACTCTCAGTCTAATCAGGATGTTCGCAAAGAGACAAGTACCCAAAGGAGGAGTGTATGGGGGTTTGGTTATCCTTGCGCATATGATACGTCCAAAACGTATCTATAATTTCTGCTTGCTCCATGCATGTGTTTGTGTGATATTGCTATGTTCTAGATACACTTTCATACATTTTTTTTATCATATTTGGACTAACCTATTAACTCAGTGCACCCCAGTGCTAGTTCCTTTTTTCTGCTGTTTTTCTATTTCAGTTTCCCCCCATATAAAAAGTTCCAGAAAAATTCGGGAAATTCAGATAAAAAAATCAGCATGGAGGAAGCTTTGCGAAGAGCCTGGGAGGGGCCAGAGGGGAGCCAGAGGGCCCAGGCGGCCACCCGGCGCGGCCCCACCCCTGGCCGCGCCAGGGGGCGCCTGGGGCCCCTGGTCCACCTCTGGCTGCCCCCCCTTCGCCTATTTATTCTCCGTCACGAGAAAACTCCAGAAGAGGAACCCTATTCCGCGAACTCGCCTTTGTTCCGCCGCCGCCGCGCTTCCGAAGATCGGGAGCACCAGAAGACCTCTTCCCGGCACCCTGCCGGAGGGAGGATTGACCTCCGGGAGTCTCCTCTCCACCATGGATGCTCCCCAGATGTCTCGTGAGTACTTTTCCTTGGACCATGGGTCCGTGATCAGTAGCTATGTGATGTTCTCCTCCCCTCTTTGATCTTCATTGCTTAGACCTCGTGAGCTGCCCTACATGATCGAGGCATCTTTGTAATATTTCTGCTATTGCTATGTTGAGTTTGATAGGATCTGATGGATTATGAGATTATGTTCAGATTGTGATAGAGTAATATATTTGGTTTTTATCTCTTATATTTTTGTTCCTAAGTAATTCTTGCATGTTCTCCGTTGCTGTTTATTGTTTTGGCCAAGTAGTAGGTAGTGACTTCAAGAGGGAACGTTGTGCTAGATTGTGGGTTCATGCCCCCCGATGACACGCTTGAGTGACAGAAACATGAGTCTAGGGGATGTGTTGTTGCCACAAGGGGGAAAACAATGGTGCTTGTGACCGCGGTCACAAGGATTGTTTACTTTACGCAGAGTTATTTTTAATGCAGTTGTCTGTTGCTTTGGGTTTACACTTTGGGTGGGGCTCGCAACTTAATACCAGCGAGATGTTCTGGATAGATATCTCAAGGTGGATGATTAGTAGTAGATGCAGATGGATTTCGGTCTACTTATCTTGGCGTACTGCCTGTGCTTTTGTACCTCGTCCTTTCTTTTGTAGCATAGTTAGCATTGCGGTGCGTTCATAATCCTGTCAATTGCCTTTCTGTAATTTGTTTACCTCACATAGCAATTTTATCATCTTTTGGGAGAGAGACATCACTAGCGAACATCATGTATCCCGGTCCATATCCTCATTATTGTTTCCACGCTATATTTACTTTACTTCTTTTACTTGCTATCATTATCCCTTGCATTTTATCCTTGTGAACAACAAGACCGGAGAGATTGACAACCTCTCTGAACTTCGTTGGGAAAAAAGTTATCTGTGTCTGTGTGCAGGTCCGCGTCAGTTGCGCCGCTGACACCTACTTATCATCTCTGGAGTCCTGCTGGAGACAAACCTTGGTATCTTCACCGAGGGAAAACTTCTGCTGCACTACATCTCAACCTTCCACTTGGGGTAACCAATGAAGGGGCGAGAAGCCATCAAGCAAAGTTTTCTGGCGCCGTTGCCGGGGACTCCGAGTGCTAAGATAGGGGAGTTGCACACTACCCTTTACCTTTGTTTTTTAGTCTTGGTAGTTTAACTTTCAGTTTTTACCTTTGTGTCCCTTATAAAAAATACCAAAAATACCTACTGATGCTATCTTTACCATGGGTGTTGAACCACCCAAATATGGTAGGATGGACATGTTTCACTTGGCTCGTCTTCGATCAATTTGTGCTCGCGCTAAAAACCCAACCGACTTGGTTGAGGGAAAATCATTGGATGAGCATGCTCATTATACGCGGCACCGCCTATCTCAGAAAGGGAAACACTTATGGGACCAAATACATGTTTCTTATTGCCATGCTAAACTTTTGTGCCACATTTATGATTTTACTTGCTGTTCTAATATAGATCATAAACACCTTCCTTTCCAATGTGAGTTTAATGAAAATGAGATATTATCTTCTTATGCTAAAGGTGTTTATGATTACTTTGATGTTGAAAAGATTGAAGAGTTTGTTGCTTTTAAAGGTGCCTATGAGATTGCTTCTTTAATTGAAAAGTATCACGATACTATTTTCGAGTCTGAAAACTTTATTGTTCTTGCTTATTGCTTTGAGAATTATACTTCCAATGCTTATATTGAGGATTTTAAAAATAGAATGCTTGCTGCCCAAGAAGAGGCCAATGATTGCTATGAAGAGAAATCTTATGATTCCGAGGACTCACTTGATACTTCCCTTTCTGATGATTTTGATACTTGCTTTGTTGATGGCCATGATGCCACTATGGATGATGCCTACGAAGATGAAGTTGCTATAGTTCCTTATGTTAAGCATGAAATTATTGTTGTTTCACCCACACTTGATTGTCCTTTTATCCTTTTGAAATCTCCAACTATTCCGAAAATTTTTGCTCTTATCAATGCTCAATGTGATGGGTTGCATCTATCTTATCATCCTAAAAACCGTGTTGAAAATAATACACGTGTGCTTGTAGGTCATGAACGACATGATTTATGTGATAGTTATATTCTTGATGTTGTTCATGATGCTACTGAAAATTACTTTGAGAGAGGAAAGTTTGGTTGTAGAAACTTCCATGTTACAAAAACACCTCTCTTCATGTTGAAAGTTTTGAAGTTGTTCTTGTTCTACCTTCCTATGCATGTCACTTTGTGCTTCTTTGATTTATTTTCTTACAAGATGCCTATGCATAGGAAGTGGGTTAGGCTTAAATTTGTTTCACATTTGCTTCTTGATGCTCTCTTTTGCTTCAATTCTTATTCTCTTGTAAGCATCTTTCATAATCTTTAAGCCTAGCTAATGGCTCTAAAGAAGCGCTTTCGGGAGGCAGCCCGCAACGATTTAGGTTTTTATTTTTTGATTTTGTTGTGTCTTGATGTTTGTTACTACTGTAGAAACATCATTGTATCTTTATTTTTCAGCTTTGTGCCAAGTTATAGCCTCTTACGGCAAGGGAAGTAAAAGTTGTGACATGCTGTCCAGAAAACAGATTCTGTCCTCGTGACCAGAAAAATTCCAGAAAAATCCCAATTCATCTTTTTGAGCTGAAATTATTACACAGTATGCTCTATACAATTACGAAACTTCCGTATTTTCTGAGTTTTTTTATTTGAGTTGCAGAAGTGCCCCTAAAAAATTCTTTACTATCTGCTGTTCTGTTTTTCACAGATTCTGCCACGTTTTGTCTCTCCTTACTTTTGCAAACCTTAAGCTTGCTTTTTCTTTGCAAAAACTTTTTTGCACTCTTGAGAAACAGTATCTCTTCAAGAATATCTTTATATACAGTGGGAAAAATTATTTATTAAGGGTACTAACCTCTCTAATCAACTTATGATGAGTTATGTATGAAGGGAGTTGTCAAGTGTGTGATGGAAGATGATGAAAGAAGATCCAGGAGTGTCAAGCGCTCAAGCTTGGGGATTCCCCCATGCATCCCAAATAAATATTCAAGGAGACTCAAGCGTCTAAGCTTGGGGATGCCCCCGTGCATCCCCTTCTCCATCAACAATCATCAGTTCGTCCTTCGTCTCACTATATTTTTATCACTTCATGCGTTATGTGCTATACTTGGAGCGTCTTGCTCTTAGGTTTTTTTTAGTTTTCTTTAGCTTTGCTTGCTGTTCACAACAAGTTAGATCCCGTATTACTTTGTGTGGGAGAGAAACATGCTCCACTTTCAAAAATTAGAACACGTCATAGGATTTTTCCTGCTTATCTTTTTGCTGTTGTGTGTTCTTTATCTTTTCGTAGCTACTGTCATGTTTAGTTTTAGTCTTAGTTTGTCTTTAGCAAGAGGCTTGGCTTTTTTTTAGTTTGTTGCTGGAACTCTTTTTAGTTTTCATGTTTATCTTGTTAAAGAGAGTTGGTTGTTGCACTGAGTTGTGTCTTGAGAGTAGGTAATTGAGGTTGCTATTTAATTTTAGTAGTAACTTTCAATAGTTTTGAGGTATTGATGTGAGTAATGTTTGAACTTTTGGTGTCAAGAGCTCTTGCCTATTAGTGATAGGTGTCGTATTTTGGGCAATCCGTGTGTATTTTCAAAACCTACAAAACTAGTTGAGAACTCTAGCTACTAGATGGATCACTACTCTTCTGAGGGGTCGAATATCAGAGAACACTCACGTACCATGAGTCGAGGATGCGCAAGGATAACCAAACCCCCATACACTCCTCCTCGGGGTACTTGTCTCTTTGTGAACCTCCTTATTAGATTGAGAGTTACCGATAATAAGTGCATGAGTTCTTTGGACTAATGTAAGTATTGAAAGTTGACACTTCCACCTTCCCATATTTTGCTAGCCTCTCCCGTGCCGTGCATTGCCTTCTTCTCACTACGAGAGTTGGTGTCCACCTTCGCCGGTACTTCCAAACCCTTGGCATGATACGCTCTGTCATCATAAGCCTCCCTTTATCTTTCCTCAAAACAGCCACCATACCTACCTATCAAGGCATTTCCATAGCCTTTCCGAGTTATATTGCCATGCAACTTCCACCTCTTCATGACTTGATCTTCATGTCATACATGTTACTGCTACACTGGCAGCGACATACATTGCATACATCATGTAGTTATTTCTTCTTTATGATTTTGAGTACCTTGTAAAGTGTGAAAGATTTCCTTTACCTTCTTGTAAAATAGAGTGTTGCCCCTAAGTGAGGAAAAGATCCCAAAGTGGACACAATAAAAGATCCCAAAGAGGACAAATGAGAGTTATATAGAAAGAGCCATTGAGGCCACCAAAAAAATACAAAAAAATAGAAAAAAGAGAAAAAGAAATAAAAAGAGAGAAAGGGGAAACACTACTATCCTTTTGAGAGATCCACACTAGTACTCCCTTTATATCCTTGTACTCCATAGAGATGATCTTTTTGCATATAGTTCCATTGGAGAGCTTCCTATCTCGTATGTGCATCCGTTGCATGGCAATCCCTACTCCTCACATCATATCTATCATTTGGCATCTCTTGCCTATGATTGTCCTCATTGATGTGAGCCTTTCTCTTCCTTTTTGTCTTCCTCCTCCACCTTATTTCTCTCTTTGCCATCCTAAGTGTCAACTCTCGTGCTTACGCTCATCCCTTGCATGAGTGCTCAAAATATCGAAAAGGAGTGGATCAAATTGACTTGTACCTGGCTAGTGGTCTGGGGACGAGTCAAGATAAGATTCAAAAGAAGACCAAGTGTGAAACTTTAGTAGATTTAGTTCTCAACATAAAAATACTTTTTTCTCGTATTCCCTATCCCCCTTCTTGCACGCAAACACCATTTGGAGACATTCGAGTCATGGACAGCGAGAGCTCTTGCACCTAATGTTCTTTTGTTACTTGTTTCAATGCTAATATAGACTCTTGCATGTTATGACTTGAATTGAATCTCTAACCTTGATTGCTTTACTTTTCAAAGTTCTTTTATGGTTGCTAGCATGTCACCACATAAATTATGTTGTTATCATTTACCTACTCGAGGACGAGCAGGAATTAAGCTTGGGGATGTTGATACGTCCAAAACGTATCTATAATTTCTGCTTGCTCCATGCATGTGTTTGTGTGATATTGTTATGTTCTAGATACACTTTCATACATTTTTATCATATTTGGACTAACCTATTAACTTAGTGCACCCCAGTGCCAGTTCCTGTTTTCTGCTGTTTTTCTATTTCAGTTTTCCCCCATATAAAAAGTGCCAGAAAAATTCGGGAAAATTCAGATAAAAAAATCAGCATGGAGGAAGCTTCGCGAAGAGCCTGGGAGGGGCCAGAGGGGAGCCAGGGGGGCCAGGCGGCCACCCGGCGTGGCCCCACCCCTGGCCGCGCCAGGGGGGCGCCTGGGGCCCCTGGTCCACCTCTGGCTGCCCCCCTTCGCCTATTTATTCTCCGTCACGGGAAAACTCCAGAAGAGGAACCCTATTCCGCGAACTCGCCTCTGTTCCGCCGCCGCCGCGCTTCCAAAGATCGGGAGCACCAGAAGACCTCTTCCCGGCACCCTGCCGGAGGGAGGATTGACCTCCGGGAGTCTCCTCTCCACCATGGATGCTCCCCGGATGTCTCGTGAGTAGTTTTCCTTGGACCATGGGTCCGTGATCAGTAGCTATGTGATGTTCTCCTCCCCTCTTTGATCTTCATTGTTTAGACCTCGTGAGCTTCCCTACATGATCAAGGCATCTTTGTAATATTTCTGCTATTGCTATGTTGAGTTTGATAGGATCTGATGGATTATGAGATTATGTTCAGATTGTGATAGAGTAATATATTTGGTTTTTATCTCTTATATTTTTGTTCCTAAGAAATTCTTGCATGTTCTCCGTTGTTGTTTATTGCTTATGCCAAGTAGTAGGTAGTGACTTCAAGAGGGAACGTTGTGCTAGATTGTGGGTTCATGCCCCCCGATGACACGCTTGAGTGACAGAACATGAGTCTAGGGGATGTGCTGTTTCCACAAGGGGGAAAACAATGGTGCTTGTGACCGCGGTCACAAGGATTGTTTACTTTACGCAGAGTTCTTTTTAATGCAGTTGTCTGTTGCTTTGGATTTACACTTTGGGTGGGGCTCGCAACTTAATACCAGCGAAATGTTCTGGATAGATATCTCAAGGTGGATGATTAGTAGTAGATGCAGATGGATTTCGGTCTACTTACTGCCTGTGCTTTTGAACCTCGTCCTTTCTTTTGGATCATAGTTAGCATTGCGGTGCGTTCATAATCCTGTCAATTGCCTTTCTGTAATTTGTTTACCTCACATAGCAATTTTATCGTCTTTTGGGAGAGAGACATCACTAGCGAACATCACGTATCCCGATCCATATCCTCATTATTGTTTGCACGCTATATTTACTTTACTGCTTTTACTTGCTATCATTATCCCTTGCATTTTATCCTTGTGAACAACAAGACCGGAGAGATTGGCAACCTCTCTGAACTTCGTTGGGAACAAAGTTATCTGTGTCTGTGTGCAGGTCTGCGTCAGTTGCGCCGCTGACACCTACTTATCATCTCTGGAGTCCTGCTGGAGACAAACCTTGGTATCTTCACCGAGGGAAAACTGCTGCTGCACTACATCTCAACCTTCCACTTGGGGTAACCAACGAAGGGGCGAGAAGCCATCAGCATACTCGACTCATGGTACGTGAGTGTACTCTAATATCCGATCCCTCCAGAGATTAGTGGTCCATCTAGTAGCTAGAGTTCTCAATTAATTTTTGTAGTTTTTCAAAAATAAACATGGATTGCCCAAAATACGACATCTATCACTAATGTGCTAAAGCTCTTGACACCAAAAGTTCAAACATTACTCAAAACAATACTACAAAACTATTGCAAGTTACTACTACAATTGAATAGCAACCTCAATTGCCTACTTCAAGTCAAGACACACAACTCAGTGCAACAGGCCAACTCTCTAAACAAGATAAACATGAAAACTCAAGAGAGTTCCAGCAACAACCTAAACAAAATCTCTTAAAAAAATAAGCATGAAAACTAAGAGCTAAACATGACAGCAGCTACTAAAAGATAGAGAACACACAACAAAAAGAAAGATAAGAGTGAAAATCCTATGATGTGTTCTAGTTTAAAGTGGAGCGTGTTTCTCTCCCACACAAATAAATATGGGTTCTAACTTGTTATGAACAGCAAACAAATCTAAAGAAAACTAAAAAGTAAAGAGCAAGACGTTCCAAGCATAGCACATAATGCATGAAGTGATAAAAATATAGTGGAATGAAGGACGAACTAATAATTGTTGATGGAGAAGGGGATGCACGGGGCATCCCCAAGCTTAGACTCTTGAGTATCCTTGGATATTTCTTGGGGTGCATGGGGGCATCCGCAAGCTTGAGCGTTTGACACTCTCGGATCTTATTTCATCATCTTCCTTCGCAAACTTGAAAACTCCCTTCATACATAACTCATCATAAGCTGATTAGAGAGGTTAGTACCCATAATAAAACAATTTTCCTCTACTGGAAATAAATATATTCTTGAAGGGCTACTGTTTCTCAAGACCGCCAAAAAGTTTTTGCAAATAAAAATCTAGCGCAAGACTTGCAAAACTGGGAAAAGGAAAAACATGGCAGATTCTGTGAAAAACAGACCAACATGTAGTAAATAATTTTTCTGTGGTACTTCTGCAACTCAAATCAAAAAATTCAGAACAGAGGCCCGAAAGCTAATTGTATAGTGCACGCTGTCAAAAACATTCAGATCAAAATATGATCTGGTGATTTTAGCCAAAATTTTCCGTCCAAGGACAGAATCTGTTTTCTGGACAGCATGTCACAACTTTTGAACTTTCTTGCAATCGAAGTCTAAACTTGGAAGAAAACTTGAAAATAAAGATACAATGATGTTGCTGCATTAGTAACAATCATCAAGACCACTAAAAACAGAACGAAAAACATCTTGGGTTGCCTCCCAACAAGCGCTTTGTTTTACGCCGTTGAGCTAGGCAAGAAGCAAAAAATAAATCAAGTTGTATTAATTGAACCATCATCAAGATCATCAAAAAGCTCTTCAATTGTACAACTAGTTTTAAGAAGTCTTTCAAATAAAGTTCTAATGAAGCTACTTCTAGGGATAAAAGCAAAAGGTGGAAGATAAATTGAAGTTTCATTGCTAATTCTATTCAAGAAAGGTATTTCTTCCAAATTCTTCACAGTTTCAACTCCCTTGGCAATAAGTGGATTGTTTTTGGGTCGAGGAACCATAGGGACGTAAAATAACTTAGGTTCCTTGTTTGCCGGAGTTTCTACCTTTTTGGTTTCGATTTAGGAGAAAGTAGTTCCTAAAGTGTCAATGATTTCCTCAATCTTATCTATCCTAGAAGGATCCAAATCATGGGATCTGATGGTCTCCAAAGTTTAGATAATTTTATGCATGGAGCTATCAAGTCTATTCAAATTCCCTTGAATCCTATGATCTAACTCATTTATCTTATTGAGGCTTGGTATTTCTAACTCTAACTTTTCAAGTTTTTTCATAATGTGAGCTAGAGTAATGTCCTCTTGAATGCTTGCAACAGGGAGGTTTCCAACAAGATTTTCAATAACATTAAGAGATTCCCAAATTGGGGCTTCTAGGAAATTCCCATTGATAGAGTATCTAGAACGAACCTATTCCAGGGAGTAATTCCAACATAAAAGTTTCTAAGCAGGATAGTAGTGGATTGCTTCTTGGTGGATCTTTTTTGAGAATCATTAATTCTACGGAAATGATATGCACCACACGTGTGGGCGGAGCGCTTCCGCCCACACATTTTTAGATGGAAATTTTAGTTATGTATAGATGGCAATTATGAGACAAAATTTCCATATTGAAGCAAAAGTTTCCATGTATGTTTCAACATGGAAATTTTGGCTCATAATTGCCATCTATATATAACTAAAATTGCCATCTAAAAGCGTGTGGGCGGAAGCGCTCCGCCCACATGTGTGGAAACTATCGGGTTCCTAATTCTATACCAAGCATCTTTCAGGCTTTCACCACCTCTTTTTTTAAAGGTGGGCACTTCTGCCTCACCAAAGGCAAAAGGACCAAACATATTGACAACTACTAGCAAGGTAAATCAGTTTTTGTGGTTTTTGATAAAGGACGCAGAGATAAAAACTTAAAGGTAAATAACAAGACTAAAAAGCAAAGATAAGAGATAGCGTGCAATTCCCCTATCTTGAAGATTGGAGTCCCCGGGAACGGCGCCATAAATTAGCTTGATGGCTTCTCGCCCCTCGTTGGTTAACCCAAGTGGAAGGTTGAGATGTAGCTATTAGCAAATTTCCCTCGGTTAAGATACCAAGGTTTACTCTCCATTAGGACTCCGACGACGACAAGTAGGTGACAACGGAGCTAGAAATTACTAGCACGAGAGTTGACGTGGACATGCACACATATACAAATAACTTTGCTCCCAACGAGTACAGAGAGGTTGTCAATCTCTCCGGCCTTGCTGTTTACAAAGGGTCAAACGCAAGAGATAAAAGGTAATGATAACTACAACTAGAAAGTAAAACATGAAGTAACTTGAGGGTGTAAACAGTGATGGAAATATGGACCGGGTTCCCATGATGTTCACTAGTGATGTCTCTCTCCCAAAAGACGATAAACAACTATTCAAGGTGAACAAATTACAGCTAGGCAATTACCAGGATTAAAAACGCACGACAATGCTAACTATGCTACAAAAGAAAGGAAGAGGCTCAAAAGCATGGGCAGTACGCCAAGATAAGTAGAACGAAATCCATCTGCATTTACTCACTAATCAACCACCTTGAGATATCTATCCAGAACATCTCGCTGGTATTAAGTTGTGAGCCCCACCCAAAGTGTAAACCCAAAGCAACAGACAACTGCATTAAATGAACTTTGCATAAAGTAAACAATCCTTGCAACCGCGGTTACAAGCACCGTTGTTTTCCCCCTTGTGGCAAGAACACATCCCCTAGACTCATGTTTCTGTCACTCAAGCTAGTCATCAGGGGGCATGAACCCACAATCATTCATAACGCTCCCTCTTGGAGTTGCAATCTAACACTTGGCCAAAGTAATAAAAAGCAACGGAGAACATGCAAGAATTACTTAAGAACATAAATATAAAAGGAGAAGAACCAAATATATTACTCATCACAATCTGAACATAGTCTCATAATCCATCAGATCCCAGCATACTCAACATTGCAACAGAAGAAAGAATTACATATGTACCTTGATCATGTAGGGCAACTCACAAGGTCTAATCCATGAAGAACAAAAAGGGGGAGAGGACATCACATATCTACTGATCATGGACCCGTGGTCCAAGGTGGACTACTCATGGATCATCCGGGAAGTGTCCATGGTGGTGGAGAAGCTCCCGGAGGTCAATCCTCCCTCCGGCAGGGTGCCGGGAAGAGGTCTTCTGGCGCTCCCAATCTTGGAAGCGGGGCGGCGGCGGAACAGAGGCGAGATCGCGAAAAAGGGTTCTATCCTCGGGGGTGTCGGGACAAGAGGTAAATATAGGCGAAGGGGGAAGCCAGGGGACCCACCAGGAGTCCAGGCGGCCTCCCGGCGCGTCCCCACCCTAGGCCGCGCCCCCTGGCCGCCTGGGCACCAGGTGGGGCCCCTCTGGCGCCCCTTCGGGACTCTGGAAGCTTCTGGTACGATGATTTTTTATATTTTTTCCCTGGAATTTTTCTTGCACCTTAAGTAATGGGAAAACCTGAAATAAAAAGACAGCAGAAAACAGAAACTAGCACTGGGGTGCACTGAGTTAATAGGTTAGTCCAAATATGATCAAAAGTGTATGAAAGCGTATCGAAAGCATAACAATATCACCGAAAACATGCATGGAGCAAGCAAAAATTATAGATACGTTTGGGACTTATCAATCCTTCCTCAAAACATCCACCATAGCCTTCCTCAAAAATTTTTTACCTATCAAGGCATTTCCATAGCCTTTCCGAGATATATTGCCATGCAACATCCACCATCTCATGACTTGATCTTCATGTCATACATGCTTTTGCTTGATCGATGAGCCGCATGCTAGTTGGGGCCTTGCCCTAATTATGGCTACATGATGCGCTAGTATCATTGCATATCCTGCTACACTGGCAGAGGTTTGCATACATCATGATAGCTTCATCTTCTTTATGTTGAGTACTTTTTTAAAGTGTGGAAGATCTTCTATACTTCTTGTAATATAGAGTGTTTCCCCTAAAGTGAGGACAAGAACCCAAAGAGGACAAATGAGAGTTAAATAGAAAAATCCATTGAGGCCACCAAATAATACAAAAAAGAAAAAAGAGACAAAAAAGAAATAAAAAGAGAGAAGGGGGAACACTAATATTCCTTTTGAGAGATCCACACTCATACTCCCTCTTGTATCTTGTACTCCATAGAGATCATCATACATGCATATAGCTATGTGGGGAACCTTACACTATAGAACTTGGCTTGTATATTCCGATGATGAGCCTCCTCAAATGAGCTCTAGGTCTTCTTGAGCAAGCAAGTTGGATGCACCCCTCACTAGTTCCATTGGAGAGCTTTCTATAGCTCATATGTGCATCCGTTGCATGGCAATCCCTACTCCTCACATCATATCTACCATTTTGCTTTCTCTTGCCTATGATTGTCTTCATTGATGTAAGCCTTTCACACATTTTTGTCTTCCTCCTTCATCATCTCTCTCTTTGCCATCCTAAGTGTCAACTTTCTTGCTTACGGTCATCCATTGCATAAGTGCTCAAAACTTCAAAATTGAGTGGATCAGTTTTACTTGTACCTGGCTAGTGGTCTGGGGACGAGTCAAGAAAAGATTCCAAAGAATACTAAGTGTGAAACTTTAGTAGATTGAGTTATCAACCAAAATAAGTAGTATGTTCTTACTATCTCGTATTCCCATCTCCCACTTCTTGCATGCAAACACCATGTGGAGACATTCGAGTCACGGACAGCGAGAGCTCTTGCACCTTTATGTTCTTATGTTGCTTGTTTCAACGCTAGTACATACTCTTTCTTGTTATGACTTGAATTTAATTACATGCCTTGATTGCTTTAATTAAAAGTTCTCATATGGTTGGTAGCATGTCACCACAGAAATTATGCTTGTTATCCTTTACCTACTCGAGGACGAGCAGGAATTAAACTTGGGGATGTTGATACGTCCCAAACGTATCTATAATTTCTGCTTGCTCCATGCATGTATTGGGTGATATTTCTATGCTTTTTATACAATTTCATACACTTTTGACCATATTTGGACTAACCTATTAACTCAGTGCACCCCAGTGCCAGTTTCTGTTTTCTACTGTCTTTTTATTTTAGGTTTTCCCATTACTTAAAGTGCCAGAAAAATTCCGCGAAAAATATATAAAAAAGTCAGTGTAACAGAAGCTTCCAGAGTCCCGAAGGGGGGCCATAGGGGCCCCACCTAGTGCCTAGACGGCCAGGGGGTGTGGCCTAGGCTGGGGCCGCGCCGGGAGGCCTCCTGGACTCCCTGGTGGCCCCCTGGCTGCCCCCGTTCGCCTATATTTACCTCTCATCCCGAAACCCCTGAGGACAGAACCCTTTTTTGAGATCTCCCCTCTGTTCCGCCTCCACCGCGCTTCCAAGATCGGGAGCGTCAGAAGACCTCTTCCCGGCACCCTGCCGGAGGGAGAATTGACCCCCGAGAGCTTCTCCACCATCATGGACGCTTCCCGGATGAACCGTGAGTAGTCCACCTTGGACCATGGGTCTATGATCAGTAGTGTAAGAGCAAGTTTTGCCCCCGAAGGTTTTGGAGATTGTTGGACAAAGCAATAGTGGAACTAATATTGTTTTCGAGTATAAACAGATACTTAGGTTCCGAAAGAATGGAGTTTGCAAGTAGAAGGTCGAAGGACAACTCACTGTAGCGAAGCTGCAGATTATTACTGAAGCCTTTGAAGGAAGACGGCCCCCAAAAATGTCGTCGAGAAAGAATATGCTCTCGAGTAAAAGCGCAACGAGAAGAAAGCTGAAGCTTGACGAAGACTTAGTCTTTTTACTAGTTTCTCTTTATTTTCTTGAGTCGTAGGAAAAACCGTACTATCAAGAGGGGTTTGCTAGTTGAGATCTTAGTCGAAGTGAATTTTCTCTGCTCAACTGAAACCCACAGAAAGCCTACCGAGAGAAATCTCACCGAGTCGAGTAATGGCTCAAAGGCAAAGTCATCGCACTTCGTGCCCTCGAGAGAGAACTCATTCGGTGAGTCGGCTTACTTGCTCCGCAAGTAAAGTTGCGCAGTGATTGAAATCCGACCGTTGTGGACACGCGTCAAGCGGTTGCATCGAGTCACTTCAGTCATTTCACCCATCGGGATCGACACCTATAAATACCCCGCATGACGGGGATCAACCCTGGCAAATCCCATGGTCAGTGACCCTGGGTTAGTCATAGATATAGGCACAGGTTGGACGATACTCGTCGGCTAACAGGAGAAGCACTTCCTGCTCGATATTATCACGTGAGGGGGCGATTACAGTGGAGGCCAAGGCGAATTCTCGCAAGGTTAGGATGAGTAGATGCGTATTGAGTTGATCTGGATGTCTCCCCTCCTAGCCTTTATATACTAGGCTATGTCTCGGGGAGTCCGTGCTAGGTTACAGAGGTAGTTTCCTAGTTCTAGTTTTGCCTTGTACGCCAAGCTGCACCTTCCATGTTAGTCGCGGACTCCTACGTTGGTGCTTGGTTGGGACAATCGTGGGCTTGTCGTATCTTCCCAGCAGGCCTTCTGTCTTCATACGCACCAGGTAGTCTCACATGTAGGAGTCGTGGGGTCACCCCCTCGTCAGTATCCCCCGAGTGTCTGGGGGACTCGAATTCATCTGCGCTTTATTGTTTGTAAGAGTGGCATTGCCACGGGTCGCTGGCAGTTTTGAGCCATGACAATATCTGTTTCGAGGGATTGCTAAGCTGAAAGGGACCAAGGAGTCGACTGGTTGAGCCTTGGTGAATTGTGCTAGTGACAAATACCACAGTAGCCCAATCAAGCCCACGTCCCCCGATGTGAACTTGGAACACTGGTCTCAAGCAAAGTCATGCCGTTGCAGGTCTTATAGGATCAATTGTTGCCAGTCTAAGCACATAGCCTGAGCGCGTCCGCTCGGCTCTTTCTATCATGCGAGCGCATGGAAAAAGGTCGGGAGTGAAATCGCTATGCGGCAAGTCCCGGCCCGGCCGTTCTGCGCGGCGGGGTCTTAGTTACACGCTAAGCTTTCATGGCATCTGGGTACAGTGTGTCGTAGTCCAGGCATAATTGTTTTTGTAGAGGCACGGAGCCTGATTAGCGATGCACCCACTTGGAATAAACAATCAAGTGAGTTGTTTTATTCGTTACTCGCAGAGCTTGTAGTGAACTCAGGCGAGGAAAATAAGATAGCACCCACTCAGAATGTCGTCGAGTGCGCGAGTAAATCATGTCTGCTGAACTTCTGAGTCTTTTTTGCGAGTAGTCACTTGAATGCTTTTCTGCTCTTGGGGTGAGGGAGCACCCGAACTCTAAGAGTATGTTGTTTCTGCTAGTGCGAGCGATCGCTCGAGCACATCTTTTGCCTTCTGGGTGAGGGAGCACCCGAGCTCAAAAGGGTACTCCCGATGGGAGTAAGAATTTTTTAGCGTCAGAAAATTTGGACATATAGCTGGCTCTTAGAATCGTTTGGTTTTTTCCAAATGCTTCTGCTTTGATCCGTTCCCCTTGGGATGCCGTGCTGATATGCATTGGCATGCTGTTTGATGACCTGTGATGATGCTTGATTTTTTATCCGTCGCATCTTCTGGACCGTCATAATGATGGTTTGGACGTCGTGCTGCTTGTTGCCCGTTGGGTTTCCAATGCTTTGTATGGGAAACCGGCGAGATTTGAAACGTGCGGTAAATAGTGCTGACCGTGTGAAGGCATTTGTGCCTTGGAATTCGTAACGCCTGGCCCAGAGGTCTTTGATGCAATGATGACGCCTCCTGAGATTACACGTGCTTTTCCTGGTTTGCCCTTGGATTGTGCTATAAATACTTCCTGTGGTTGCCCGTCCTTGGCATCCATTCTTCACATCTTTCTCTTCTTCTTCTTCTTCTTCTTCTTTATATGGCGCCCAAGCGTAGTAGAGGTGTGGCTGGGCGAGGTCGTGGTCGTCGTGGCCGTGGTGGCCACGCGCCTCGTTCTTCACGAGGTGGACGCCATGGTACCTCGTTGGTGTCTTCTTCTTCTTCCTCCATGGAGGAGGGTTTTTGGCGCCATGATTTTCTTTTGCGTATTCTTAGCCGGAATGCTGCTCGGATTCCTCTTCCTGCCTCGTTTGCCTCCATTGCTTCTGAGCGTGGCTTAAAGGGCTTCTGGCTCCGTCTTCATGGATTCTCTCGTTCTTCTTCTTGGGTGGAACTGGAATTTGATAGTTCGTCCTTGATCTTCCTTGGGCCTGGCTGGAGGACCTTTTCTCATCGGTTGAATTTGCGCGGCGGGGACAACCTTTGCTGTCGTTTTGACGGCGAAGATACTGTTATTATCCGTGCGTTTGATGCTGGGGGAAACCGTCTAGATCCGTACTGCGAGGAAACAAGCAGCAGTGATTCCGGTGGCTCGAGTGGTGGTTCGCCTGCTTCTCCCGTGTCTTCGTCTTCAGCTGATCCTTCGGGCGATGGTGTTTGCTCTTCTAGTTCTAAGGATGAACTGGACGTCAAGCCAGTCGTCAAGCGGTAGCGGCAGTAGGCGAGGCACCTTGTAGAACTGGAGGACAACGAGCTTCTCCCTTGCCGGCAAGGTTGCTACTTTGTTTGTGATGATGCCCACTTAGTTGTGGCACGAAAGTGCCAATTATCTCAGCATGAGCACACATGTAGAAGTTGAAATTTATCCTAGCTTGTAGTTCCGCAGGTCCTTCTGTGACAGCAAACTGTCGTTTCGACTTCTTTGTAATGAGAATGTCTTCGACTCCTTTGTAATGAGAATTTCTTCGACTCCTTTGTAATGAGAATGTCTTCGACTCCTTTGTAATGAGAATGTCTTCGACTCCTTTGTAATGAGAATGTCTTTGACTCCTTTGTAATGAGAATGTCTTCAACTCCTTTGTAATGAGAATGTCTTTGACTCCTTTGTAATGAGAATGTCTTCGACTCCTTTGTAATGAGAATGTCTTCGACTCCTTTGTAATGAGAATGTCTTCGACTCCTTTGTAATGAGAATGTCTTCTCGGGTGCGCGCCAGCGCTCCCGATGGGAGTAGCCCCCGAGGCTACGTTTGATTTGTAGAATCAAGCGTAGGCTTTATGAATTTTTTTCTCACTAGTTGGCAGCTTGTCTTTGAATTTTTTCCAAGTTTATATCGGGTGCGCGTCAGCGCTCCCGATGGGAGTATCCCCCGAGTCTTTAGGTAATCGCTTGCGATCGGTTGAAGACTAAAGAATCGTGCGCTTTTTGATGCGACTTTATTTTGCCTTATCTTTGTTGCTCACGAGGGCCTTGCGCATTTAGCGAAGATAACGTCTTTTGGGGGAAGTTTCATGCTCGAGTCCCCGAGTCTTTTTTTTTTGAGTAAAAGTTGCGTTTGCGAAGATAGCGTCTCTCGGGGGGAGTTCTTGGCTCGAGCCCCCGAGTGCTTGTAAGTAAAGGTCGCGTTTGCGAAGATAGCGTCTCTCGGGGGGAGTTCTTGGCTCGAGCCCCCCGAGTGCTTGTAAGTAAATGTCGCGTTTGCGAAGATAGCGTCTCTCGGGGGGAGTTCTTGGCTCGAGCCCCCGAGTGCTTGTAAGTAAAGGTCGCGTTTGCGAAGATAGCGTCTCTCGGGGGGAGTTCTTGGCTCGAGCCCCTGAGTGCTTGTAAGTAAAGGTCGCGTTTGCGAAGATAGCGTCTCTCGGGGGGAGTTCTTGGCTCGAGCCCCCGAGTGCTTGTAAGTAAGAATGCTTTGTACAATATTGGTTTATTCCTTCAGATTTTACATGTGTTGCCGATCGGTGCTGCTGCTGATATCTTGATGATGTCTAGAGGACTATGGGTAGAACAGGCGTAGGTTGGCTATGTTCCATGGATTTCCCAGGTCCTCATTGGTCTTTGGATTCTGCAGTCTGTATGCTCCTCCTCCAATGACTTCTGAGATGATGAATGGTGCTTCCCATTGTGGGGCAAGTTTGTGCACTTTTTCCTGTATTAGCCTTAGCACAAGATCTCCTTTGTTGAACGTTCTTGTCCGCAGGCCACTGCTTTGATATGTGCGTAATTTGTCCTGGTACCCTTCGGACCTTGTGATGGTTGTGTCCTGTGCTTCGTCTGCTGCGTCTTTGTCATCCTGCAGCGCTTCTTCCGCCTCTTCTTCTTCGTACCCTGAGACTGTGGGTGCTCCTAATTTTAGGTCATGCGGTAGTACTGCTTCTGCCGCGTATACCAAGAAGAAGTGTGTATACTGGGTTGAGCTATTTGGGGTGGTGCGTAGACTCCATAGGACTACGGGGAGCTCCTCTATCCAGTTGCCTGCGGCCTGTTCGAGTGGTGCTAGGAGTCGCTTCTTTAATCCTCCGCATACTAAGCCGTTTGCTTTCTCCACTTGGCCATTAGACTGCGGGTGTGCGACTGATGCGTAGTTGATTTTGATGCCCAACTCTTGACATAAGTTTTGCAACTCTGCTGCTGTGAAGTTGGTACCATTGTCTGTGATGATGTTGTGTGGTACTCCGAATCTGAAGATGGTTGATTTGATGAAGTTGACTGCCGTGAGGGCAGTTGATCTGGTGATTGCTACTGCCTCGATCCATTTGGTGAATTTGTCGACTGCGACCAGTAGGTGAGTTCTTCCTCCTTTGATGATTTTTTGAGTGGGCCTACCATGTCGAGTCCCCATGTGGCGAATGGCCATGACAACGGGATGGTTTTGAGTTCCGATGCTGGGGCGTGTGGCCTGCTGGAAAAAATTTGGCAGGCAATGCAACGCCGTACAATATCCTATGCATTTCTCATGGCTGTCGGCCAGTAGAATCCTGACCGAAAGGCCTTTGCCAAGAGTGCTCGACTGCTGGCATGATGCCCGCAGGTGCCTTCGTGAATCTCCAGTAGTAGGGCTTTTCCGTCTTCTTCGTCTATGCACTTTTGTAGCACCTAGGAAATGCTGCACTTGTAAAGTTTTCTGTTGATTACTGTGAATGCTTTGGATCGTCAACTGATGTGTCGGGCTTCTGCAACGTCTTGTGGTAGGGTGCCTTCGATTAGGAATCGAAGAAAAGGTCTTGCCCAGGCCGGGTCTTCGAGTGCTGATGGTACTTCGACTTCGACTGCTTGATTGTTTGGGCCTTCGACTGCGCTCGTGGATGCCACCTCTGCTGGCTCGTTGGTGTCGTCTTCTTCTGCGACTACTTTGTGCTCCGCTGGCTTTGTTTTTATTGATCTCTGATTGATGCTCTCGAGGAAAACGCCTGGTGGTATTGGTCCTCGAGTCGATCCGATGTTCGCGTGTTCGTCGGCTTCTATATTATTTGCTCTGGGGATCTAGTTGAGTTCACAGCCGTCGAATCCTCTCTCTAATGCGTTGTAGAGCTTCTGGTAAGCTGCCATTTTGTCTGCGACTGTGTTACAGTCTCCCATCGCCTGTTGGACGACGAGGTTGGAGTCGTCATAGATCGAGACGCGAGTGGCGCCGCAAGTTTTTTCCATGCGCATGCCGTGAATTAGTGCCTCATATTCTGCTTCATTGTTGGAGGCGTTGCTGAAGTTGATCTGGAGGATGTATTTGAGCTTCGTTCCTTTGGGAGAGACTAGGACGATGCCTGCTCCGGCTCCTTGCTGTCATTTAGATCCGTCGAAGTACATCGTCCATGAGTTGGATAGGTCTGGAGGACCCGGTGTTTGGACTTCTGCCCACTCGACCAGAAAATCTGGGAGTACTTAGGCTTTGATTGCTGTCGGGTGTTTGAACAGCAGGTCTCGTGGGTTGAGCTCCATGTTCTAATCGGCGACTCGACCGGTCGCACCGGGATTGTTGAGGATGTCCGCGAGTGGTGCGCTGCTCACGATTGTGATGGGGTGTTCGTCAAAGTAGTGTGATACTTTCCTGGAGGTCATGATGATGGCGAGCAAGAGCCTCTGGTAGTGTGGGCACCGCTGCTGTGGCTTCGTGAGTAGCGTGCTGAGGTAGTAAATTGGTCTTTGGATGCTCTGAATTTTGCCTTCTTCTGTACGCTCGACGACGAGCACTGTGCTCACGACGCTGTTGCGTGCTGCTATGTAGAGATATAGCTTTTCCCTTTCTTTTGGCACCGCCAAGATTGGTGGGGTCGAGAGGGTCTTCTTCAAGTCTGCGAATGCACTGCTGGCTTCTTCGGTCCACTTGAATTTTTCTCCTTTTCTCAGCAGTTTGTAAAATGGTAAGGTCCTTTCGCCTAATCTACTGATGAAGCGGCTCAATGCTGCGAGCTTTCCTGTGAGCTGCTGTACTCCTCTGATGTTGGTTGGCCTTTGCATCTTGGCGATTGCTTGGACCTTTTCGGGGTTTGCTTCGATCCCTCGGGCAGAGACCATGTACCCTAGTAATTTTCCGGCTGGGACGCCGAATACGCATTTTTTGGGGTTGAGATTTATCCTGTACTTGTTGAGGGCCGCGAACGTATCGAGGAGGTCGTCGAGTAGTGTGTTTGCGCTGTAGGTTTTGATGACAATGTCGTCCACGTAAACCTGGACGTTCCTGCCAATCTGAATTCTCAAACATGCTTGCATCATCCGCTGATACGTGGCTCCCATGTTTTTTAGGCTGAAGGGCATTGTTTGGTAGCAGAATACTCCGTAAGGGGTGATGAACGAGGTGTGATCTTCGTCTTCTTCCTTCATCCTGATCTGATTGTATCCTGAGTATGCGTCGAGGAAAAAGAGGAGGTCGCATCCTGCTATGGAGTCGATTATCTGATCGATTCTTGGCAGGGGGAAGTGATCTTTAGGGCAGTGCTTGTTGATAGGCCCATAGTCGACGCACATCCTCAGGACCTCGGTGTCCTTTTTAGGGACTAGGACTGGGTTTGCTATCCATGTTGCTTTTTCGTTTCTCGGATGAACTGTGCGTCGAGTAGTCGGTTGACCTCTTCTCCGATTGCTCTGCGCTTGGGTTCTGAGAATCGTTGCAGCGCCTGTTTTACTGGCTTGGTATTTGGCTTGACGTGGAGCGCGTGCTCTGCAAATTCTCGTGGTACCCCGGGCATGTCGGCTGGGCACCAGGCGAAAATTTTCCACTCTTCGCGAAGGAAAGTTATGAGGGCGGTTGCTTGCTCTTCTGGAAGGTGGGCATATATGCGGACTGTCTTCACTGGGTCTGTTGGGTGTACTTGGTGTGTGATCGTGTCGTTGTCAACGCTGAACTCGCGGCCGAATTCTTTTGTCTCGCTTCTGTTTGCCAGTGGGAATATGCTTTTGTCGGTCACCATGGCTATTTCTTTTAGCTGCTATTGGGCTCCGAAAGTGTCGGATACTTTGTAGAAGTCTCGGTCGCACTGATCTGATTTGGTGAAGCTTCCTTTGACCGTGATGATTCCTGCGGGCCCTGGCATCTTGAGCTTGAGGTATGCGTAGTGCGGAACCGCCAAGAATTGTGCAAACGCTCGTCGCCCGAGTATGGCGTGATACTGTGACTGCCAGTCGAGCACTTAGAACTCCAGTGCTTGCTTTGCGAAGTTGCGTTGACTGCCGAAGATCACGTCAAGCTGTATTGCTCCGATGGAGGTGGCTGCTTCGCCTGGGACTACGCCGTATATTGTGGTGCCTGACTTCTTCTAGACTGATCATGGGATTAACATCTTGCGTAGGGTGCTGGCGAAGATTATGTTTAGACTGCTGCCTCCGTCCATGAAGACTCTGTCCATGTCATAGCCTCCGATCTGTGCTTCGAGGACCAAGGGTGCGTGCCCAGGCCTCGGGACTGCGGGCGGTTGGTCACTCTGTGAGAAAGTGATGCTAGTCTCGGTGCCGCTCAGTTGGTAGGTTTTAGTTATCTTTAGGTCTTCGGATGCTTTGGCTTGCAGGGTGTAGGCATCTTGCTTTGCTTTCGGAGGTCTTCCTTCTTGGATCATGCAGACTCGTCCCTAGGACGCGGGGTATTGCTCTTCTGTGGTTGGTGCGGGCGACTGCACGCTTCTTTGAGTGTGTTTGGCTTCGCGCTCCTCCTTGAGGATGTTGGAGAGTTTGCTGAATAGGAGGCAATCTCGTAGTGTGCGGCTTGCTCGGAGATGTCCTTGACTGTCTTCGAAACAGTGGATCGCGCAAGGTCCTTCCAGTTGATCTTTGGCTGTGAGTTTGCTGGAGCCGGCGTGCCTTCTTCTCCTTGAGATTTGGAAGATCGACGAGTGGTCTTCTGCTCGGATATGGAGTCTTGGGTCAAGTTCTATCCCGTCGCTGAGTGATTGGCTTCAGATGAAGTTGGCTAATTCGTCGGGCCTTCGATCTGGGTCGTAGTACTCTCCGGTCTGGGTTTCGGAGTCGCTGTCTTGGCGTGTGAAGGGAGTCCGGGCGGCGGCGGGTCGTCGACTGGTAGGAGAGTCTTCGGCCGCGCGCTGCGATTCGTGGAGTAGGGTTCTTGAGTAGAGTCCTCCTGCTTGTCTTCTGGATTGTCGAGTTCTTTTCCGTCGACGATGGATCTAACAGTCATCGAGGCGCTGGACTTGGCTCGGCTGCAGGCTAGATGGTCTTGACGAGATGATGGAGATGCTTGTGGTGATCTTGAATTCCTCGAGCGAGCTAGATTTGGTTCTAGTCCTCGAGTCTTGATCTTCTGAAGGCGGGACCGCCGAGATCGTGATTCCAACCTGTGTAGTTCCCACAAACGGCGCCAATTGATGGGGATCAACCCCGGCAAATCCCATGGTCAGGGACCCTGGGTTAGTCATAGAGATAGGCACAGGTTGGACGATACTCGTCGGCTAACAGGAGAAGCACTTCCTGCTCGATATTATCACGTGAGGGGGCGATTACAGTGGAGGCCAAGGCGAGTTCTCGCAAGGCTAGGCTGAGTAGATGCGTATTGAGTTGATCTGGACGTCTCCCCTCCTAGCCTTTATATACTAGGCTAGGTCTCGGGGAGTCCGTGCTAGGTTACAGAGGTACTTTCCTAGTTCTAGTCTTGCCTTGTACGCCAAGCTGCACCTTCCATGTTAGTCGCGGACTCCTATGTCGGTGCTTGGTTGGGCCAATCGTGGGCTTGTCGTATCTTCCCAGTAGGCCTTCTGTCTTCATACGCACCAGGTAGTCTCACATGTAGGAGTCGTGGGGTCACCCCCTCTTCACCGCACCTACCCGCCATTTTTGGTTGGCTGCTCCGCTGAATATTTTGAGACAGAAGTGTTGTGAGCATCCCGAGAGAGAACTCGAGAGAAAACCAAAACCCAAGTCCGAACTGAGTTGAGCAATTTCACTGAGACTTAGGTTGAGATTAGACGATTTTTTTATCTTGGAGAACTGCAAGTCTCCTAGATGGTTAGGCGTTGCCTGTCAAGCAGTCGAAGAGTAATTTTCACTGCTGAATGAAGTTTTTAAAGGTTTCTGAGATGTCCTGAATCATCTACCCCGAGTGATAACTGGACATGCTCGAGGAGTTTGTTGCAGTGGAGAATAGGACGGAGAGAATTTTGCTCTAGGTGTTCAATCACCAGTCCCTCCAACCAGACGTAGCACTTTGCAAGTGTGAACTGGTTTACCAAACATCGTCGTGTCAGGCTTGTTTTCTTTCTCGTATTTACTTTCAGTATTTACTCGTTGCCTGTTTGCCCTCAATGTTTCTCCTCGTCCCCAATCCTTTCGACCCATGCATGTATTTCGATTCCGCAATTCTTTCGAGATGCCTTTAGTCCTTCGCCTTTTGCATGAATTCCTTCTAATTTCCTTAGAATTTTTATAATGATCATTCACCCCCTCCCCCTTTGATCATTCTTGAGCTTTCAATTGGTATCAGAGCTAGGCACTCCCTACGATCTGCGTATTTTGGTCTAACCACCTAGAATGTTGTCAAGAATGTGGTTTGCAGTTGTTCGCTCGGGTGAACCGATTCCTATCTTCAATGGGAAGGACTATCCTTATTGGAAAGACAAAATGAAGAGGAACATCATGGCCATCAACTCTGCCGCTTGGGAAGTTGTAAAGAATGATGTTACAGTCAAGGACAAGGATGCCATCACCCCTGATGAGGCAAATAACATGGAGCTTGATACTGAAGTTTGGGTATTCATCACAAACCAGCTGATTCCAGAAAAATATCACGAGGTCAAGAATATTCCTACGGCCAAAGGTGTCTGGGACTATCTCGAGAAGATTGGTGAAGGTGTCTCTACTTAGAAAGATGCTCGCATTGACACTCTCCGAAGCAAATTCTATCGGTTCAAGAGGCACGAGGGTGAAAAAGTTAACTCCATCTACATCAGACTCACTGCTCTATCAAACGAGCTGATTTCCCTTGGTGCTGAAGATATCACCAGTCGGATAGTTGTTAGAACTATGCTCCGTTCTCTTGATGATTCCTTCGATCACATTGTGCTTAGGATCAAGGAAAGGACCAATTTCAAAGATCTGGTTGCTGCTGATATTCTTGAGAGACTCAACACATTTGAGATGGAAGAAGAAGAAAAACGTGATGTCAATGGATCTCGAAGGAAATCTCATGCTCTCAAAGCCAAAGTTTCACATCATTCTTCTCCTGAAGCTAGCTCTGAATCTGGAGGTGCCTCAGATGATCCCGGGAATATTGGAAAAGATTTGGCACTGATAATGAAAAGATTCAACCGCTTCTAGAGAAGGAATTCCTCTTCACCGAAGAAAAACTACTCCTCCATACATTCAAGCAATTCATCACAACATCGATCATCATCCAGAAAATCTTCAGTGAAAGATAATTGCTGCTACAAGTGCAAGAAGCCAGGTCATTTCATCGCTGATTGTCCTCTCTGGGAAATTGAACATAGATCCAAGCATGCACACAGCAACTCTTCGAGCAAAAACTATGAGTCGAAGAGATATGATTCAAAGTCCAGAAAATACAAGAAAGACGACTCTGATGATGACAAGAAGAAGTATCACAAGCATAGAGAGAGTTCTTCCTCGAAATCACATTCCTCTCGACGCAAGAATTCTCACCGTGCCAAGGCCTATCTAGGTAAAGAGATGAACTCTGAAGATGAAGTGTCTGGGATCGAAGCTGAATCAAACTCAAGATCTGATTCTGGTTCTGAGTCTGATGGTGTTTCTGGTCTAGCATTTGCTTCGAACAAGACATCGAGTTCATTCTTCACCAACCAAAGCAGTGAAGATGAATCTCCAGCTTACTGCTTCATGTCCAAGGCTAAGGTATCCTCTTCTAAGAATTCCTACGACACTTCTAATGGATCTACTTATGAAAGTCACTCTAGGATAAGCTATACCAATCTTGCTAAGATTGCTTCTATCCAACAAGATGAACTAGATTCTCTAAGTGAAACTATTCAAAAATCTGAGACTTTGTTGATCGATGAGATTGAGAAAGGTCAAACTTTAACGAATGAGCATGCAGCTCTAAAAGAAAAGTATGATGAACTTTCCTCTCGGCATGATCTTCTCTCAGTGGACTACGAGAAGCTAACCTACGAATTCCTTCAAAGGAAAATGGTTCTCGAGAAACTGAGAGAGGCCCATGAAGAGTTGGAGAATGTCAATCTCATGCTCATCGCTCAACCGGGCTCAGAAGCTAAAAATGAATCTACTTCACCTTGCTTAACTTGTTTGGAACGAAGTAAAACTGAGTCTATCACTAAGCAATCGAAAGGAAAGGAACCTTTTGTTATTGATGATACTAATCCCTCGGTCGAGGAAACTGTTACCGAGGAACTCCTCAGGTTGAAAGATTTATTTGATACAGGCATGTTCAAAAGTGTTCAAGGACACCAGTACCTATGTGATATCTTAAATAAGGCTCTTCTTCATAGGAATCCTCGAAAGGAAGGTGTTGGAGGAAACTCAACCCTGATGGCACCTACTGGGAGCCCGAGCAGTATCCTAAAACTGTCTGGGTTTTAGCGAAAGAAATGCCCATTGATATTGCTAACCTTTCAGGTTTCAACTGCAAAATTGATAAGGCTATTGTTGATGAATCACTTGATTCTACCTACAAGCTTATCAAAGATCAGGAAGGAAAAGTGTCTGCTGAATTCGTGGGTACTCCTCCAAAGAATGGCTTCTATAAGCGAAAGATTTGAGTTCGCAAATCTCCCGTAGAAAAACTGTCCCCTAAACATTCTATGCAGGGAAAATCTTCGGTACCACCGAAACACTTTTATTCTCTCGAGAATAGAAATGAACCTCTGGTGCCTGCATCAAATGTTCTGCAGAAGGAATACTATCGAGTAGATAGAAATGTTTATCGTCATCGTGATAACAATGACAAAATTGCATTTACCTACCAGTACTCTAACCCCTCTCCGAGGAATTATGTTTATGGTGTGGTTGATGGTCCCCCTCGCCAATATGATCCTGTTCTCTATAATACCGCTGCTTCATCTAGCACTTCCATGCCTTCTCAGTCACTTTCTCATTTGTGGGTGGTTAAGAAGAACTAATTCTTCTACAGGGCTATGTCTCCGGTGGATCCGAATGGGTCATGGACAGTGGTTGTACTAATCATATGACCGGAGACAAATATTTGTTCACCAAAGACAAACTTACTGAATCCTCTCAGAGATATATTACCTTCGGTGACAACAACAAAGGAAAAGTACTTGGTTTGGGTAAGGTTGCTATATCGAAGGATAAGCATATTGACAAAGTTATTCTTGTTCAATCTCTAGGATATAATCTTATGTCTATCTCAAAATTTTGTGATATGGGTATGCTTGTATTGTTCTCTGCTTCTCGTTTTGTTGTCTTTTCACAGGATGATTATTCCTTCGTGTTCGAAGGATATCACAAAGGTGATCTTTATATTGTCGATTTCTCTTCGGGACCTGCAGTGTCCACATGCTTAATGGCTAGAGCCACATCTGGTTGGTTATGGCATCAAAGACTTGGTCATGCAGGGATGAAAAATCTTCAAACTCTTATCTCGAAGAAGAATATCGTTGGTATTGAAAATGTGAAATTTGATAAAGATCGTCTATGCAGTGCCTGTGAAGCCGGAAAGATTGCCAAGAAACATCACTCAGCAAAGACTATCATGACCACTACTCTTCCTCTTGAATTGCTTCATATGGATTTATTCGGTCCTCAAAATTATGCTAGTCTTGGAGCTAACAAGTATGCTCTAGTTATTGTTGATGATTTCTCTCGATATACTTGGGTTTTCTTTCTAGATGACAAGAGCAAGGTCGTTGAAATTTTCAAAACTTTCGCAAAGAGAACACAGACCGAGTAAGAATTATCTCTCAAGCATATCAGAAGTGATAATGGTACAGAATTCCAAAATACTCATATCGAAGAATTTCTTGATGAATATGGCTTTACTCGTGAATTCTCCGATGCTTATACACCGCAACAAAATGGTGTGGTCGAGAGAAAGAACCGAACTCTTATTGAAATGTCCAGAACAATGCTTGCTGAATACAAGACTCCTATCAGGTTCTGGGCTGAGGCAATTAACACTGCATGTCATATCATCAACAAAGTTTATCTGCACAAATTTCTAAAGAAAACTTCACTTGAGCTTATCACTGGTAAAAAGCCAAATGTTTCATATCTCAGGGTTTTTGGTGCTCCATGTTATATCAGAGATATGAATCATAGCTCCAAGTTTGCCCCAAAGTCCCACGAAGGTTTTCTCTTGGTTATGGTTCAAATTCTCACACTTACATAGTATACAACTCTCATCTTGGCAAAGTTGTAGAAACTGTAAATGTTCGATTTGATGAAACTAACGTCTCTCAAAAGGAGCAATTACCTCTTAACCTAGATGAACCACCTTTGGATGAAGTTATCAGGTACATGGCTATTGGAGATATTCGTCCTGTCGAAGGAAATGCACATCAAGTTAACATGGATGGTGATGATCCAATGTTCCCACACATAGCCCAGGGCGCTGGAGATCAACATCCTGAAATCAATGATGCACAGGACGAAGGAAATCATATAAACGAAGAAAATGATCCCGAAGGACAAGCTGATCCCGAAGGACAAGATGATCCTGAAGAACAACCGGATCCTCAGGCTAATGAAGGAGTACTATCTCGAGTCAGAAGAAGAGTGGGCGTCGACTCAATCCTCGAAGAGATTTGTTTACCAGGTCGTCCTACCTCTCATTCTCGTACTCGTTTAGCTAACTTCTGTGGAAATTTCTCGTTTGTATCCATGCTAGAACCGTCAAAATTGGATGAAGCCATGAAGGACTCTGAATGGATGACTGCAATGCTCGAATAACTTAATCAGTTCGAGAGAAATAAAGTCTGGTCCCTAGTCAAAAGACCTGATCCTAAGAAGCATAATATCATTGGCACAAAGTGGATTTTTCGCAACAAGCAAGACGAAGATAGTATTGTGGTAAGGAATAAGGCTCGACTGGTTGCACAAGGTTACACCCAAATCAAAGGTATTGATTTGCAATTTACAATGGTATATTGCTATATCAAAGGGATGTCAAAAGTGCATTTCTTAACGGTGAAATCGAAGAAGAAGTATATGTTATGCAGCCACCAGGTTTTGAAGACCCGAAGAATCCAGATATCGTTTACAGGTTGCACAAGGCCCTTTATGGGTTAAAGCAAGCACCTAGTGCTTGGTATGAAACTCTCAAGGATTTTCTTCTGAAGAAAGGCTTCAAACCAGGAACAACTGACCCGACTCTTTTCACTCGAGCATACAAAAATGATCTTTTTGTGTGTCAAATATACGCCGATGATATTATTTTTTGCTGTACTAACCCTGATATCAGCGAAGAATTTTCTCGTATGATGTCAAAGAAATATGAAATGTCAATGATGGGTGAACTGAAGTTCTTTCTCGGACTTCAAATCCGTCAACAGAAGAATGGGACATTTATCTCTCAAGAGAAGTATCTCAGAGATTACCTGAAGAAGTTTGATCTTGTCAATTGCAAAACTATCAAGACTCCAATGCCTACGAATGTTCACCTAGATGCAGATGAGAAGGACAAACCTTTCGACCAGAAGAAATATCGCTCGATGATTGGTTCGCTTCTTTACCAATGTGCATCTAGACCTGACATTATGCTATTAGTTTGTATGTGTGCTCGTTTTCAGGCAAATCCTAAAGAATCACATCATATTGCTGTCAAACGAATTCTTCGATATCTTGCTCACACACCTACCTTGGGACTTTGGTATCCTAAAGGTGCCCAGTTTGATCTCGTTGGATATTCTGATTCTGACTGGGATGGTGATCGTGTCGACTGGAAATCTACCTCAGGCACATGTCATTTTCTCGATAGATCTCTTGTCTGTTGGGCTTCGAAGAAACATAATTGTGTATCCATTTCTACGGCTGAAGCCGAGTATATTGCTGCCGGTTCATGCTGCACTCAAATTCTGTGGCTCAAACAAACGTTGAAAGATTACGGTATTCTCGTGAATAAAATTCCACTGCTATGTCATAACGAGAGTGCTATCAAAATTGCCCATAATCCCGTGCAACACTCTCGAACGAAGCATATTGATATTCGTCATCATTTTCTTCAAGACCACGTTCAGAGAGAAGATATTGTTATCAGGTATGTCCGCACCGAAGATCAACTAGCTAATATATTTACGAAGCCCCTGGATGAGAAAAGGTTCTGTGCACTAAGGTGTGAGTTGAACATATTGGACTCACGCAATGTGAAGTAAGATCAAAACTATCTATACTATGTATTATAAGTTTTCTTACTAGCTTTAGTTTATTTGTTGGTTCTCTATTGTATTTCTTTTTTGTTTTGTTTTTATTCGTTTGGTGTTGTCCTATACACTTATCACTCCGAGTTTTCTTGTTGTTCATTTTCACTCGGATTGATTAAGTATCGGACCCTGGTTTCCCTCTATTCTATCCCTACCCCATCTTTGCTTCTCTCTCGTGAACATGTATATTTGTACTCAAATAAGATTCATTTTGAATTTCATTGATTCCGAAGGAAATCTGTTGAACTTTTATCTACTTTTATACTCGATGTTCGATGAGTTTGTTCTCGGACATGGAGCAACTTTATTTTGGTTCGTTGGAAGTTTTCTGCGATTACCGCCACAAAATCCGCCCGTTGAATTCGGAGAGACGCGAGATCTGCGCCGTTGGATCAGATTTGATGGTTACGTCAGACCCCTCCCTTATAAATACTGATCCACCCCCACCGGCACAGTTCCTCCACTTCCTCGACTTCTTCTCTTCCTCCTCGCACCCGAGCTCTTGCGCGCCGCCGTGCTGTTTCTATCGCCGTCGATTCCCTCGACACTTCACTGCCGGAAAGAAGTCGCCGGAGGCCTTCTCATCGACGAGGATCTTCATCCGCGTCGCCGTAGATCTCACGCATCACCAATTTACGGTATGTGCGAGGCTAGAGATCGATTCCTCTCCTATCCGTTCATCGAGCCCTAGATTTGTTCTTGATTTCTTTTGATTTTTCGTAGGTCTGTTTGATTCATTCGGATCTCTGCACTTTGGGAAATCTGTTTCTAAGCGTTTCTATCGAATTCCCATCCGATCTAGGTAAGAAATCCCTCGACCCGTCGAATTTCTTACTTAGGCTAATCTCACATATTCATATCGATAGATTTGCGTTTTGAGAAATTTCTTCATACCAGTTCTTCGTTAGACTTACACCCGATGGAAATCTAGCCTAGCACTTGTATGAAAATTTGCATCAAAAACAAATCCCTCTATATGTCTGCTGCGTTCAAAATGATTTTCCTCGAAAACGTTTGGTAAATGTTCACATCTTGTCTATTTTTTTCCCTCGTACCTATCAATTTCGCAGGAAAATGTCTGAGAACGTTGGTAACATCAGGGAGCCCAAGTGTGTAGGAGGCCGAACAAAAATCACCTATAATTCACAAGTCCTGTCTGAGGACTTGATCATTGAAAATAATCTGTGAACGCCTGAAGGCTCTGTTGAAGATGCTCGAACGAGAGAAAACAGGCTCCGAAAAATTTGAAGGCTTCAAGCGCTTCGTTGGTATGAATACAAGGCTATAATCCCTCGTTGGGAAAGGTTGTTTGCACAAAAGAACCCATGGTCAGATGCCAAAGCTTTGAGGCCCAAGTGGACCAAAGCCAACAGACCCCCTCCTCCATAAAATGCTCATCCATCCACCACGAAGACTCCTGCAGATTTTCAAGAGTTGGTTGCTGCTCGAGCTGAAAGAGCAGAAAAGCGAAAGGAAGCAAAGGCTCGAAAGGCTGCTGTTGCTGCTGCTTCTGCGGGGAACGAAGAAGTTGCCGAAGATGTTGGTCCAAACACCAAGCAGAAGGCGGGCAAGAAATCTTCGAAGCGCTAGAAAAAGGTCGTTGTTGTTTCTCCACCTGAAGCAACTTCTGACGAAGAAGAAGCCCGTACCGAGCAACAAGACCCAGGTACTGAGGCTGATGTCGAGGATATTCCTCCTCCCGCACCGAAGAAGAAACCAGGCCATAAGGGCATAAGGATCCAGGAGCCAGCTGATGTGGCTCCACGAGCAACAATTGATATGACCAATTTGGTTACGGAACCACCTCTTGCCACTGCTGCTCCTCGTCAACAAAAACCCTCGGCCAAGTCCAAGGGCAAGCAAGCGGCTGTGGCCGAAGATGATGAAACTTTGATCAAGAGGAAAGAAAGATTGGCCAAGCAACAAGAACTTGAGGCCAAACAATTGGAAAAGTCTAAGCTGTTAAACTTTCACAGTCAGCCCGAGGCAAAGAGAGCGTTGGTTGCCAAGCAATTGGGCATACTTCATCATGCTGAGTTTGATGGGATCTGATGGATTATGAGATTATGTTCAGATTGTGATAGAGTAATATATTTGGTTTTTATCTCTTATATTTTTGTTCCTAAGTAATTCTTGCATGTTCTCCGTTGTTGTTTGTTGCTTTGGCCAAGTAGTAGGTAGTGACTCCAAGAGGGAACGTTATGCTCGATTGTGGGTAAATTCCCTGACGGGGATCAACCCCGGCAAATCCCATGGTCAGGGACCCTGGGTTAGTCATAGAGATAGGCACATGTTGGACGATACTCGTCGACTAACAGGAGAAGCACTTCCTGCTCGATATTATCATGTGAGGGGCGATTATAGTGGAAGCCAAGGCGAGTTCTCGCAAGGCTAAGATGAGTAGATGCGTATTGAGTTGATCTAGACGTCTCCCCTCCTAGCCTTTATATACTAGGATAGGTCTCGGGGAGTCCGTGCTAGGTTACAGAGGTAGTTTCCTAGTTCTAGTTTTGCCTTGTACGTCAAGCTGCACCTTCCATGTTAGTCGCGGACTCCTACGTCGGTGCTTGGTTGGGCCAATCGTGGGCTTGTCGTATCTTCCCAGCAGGCCTTCTGTCTTCACACGCACCAGGTAGTCTCACATGTAGGAGTCGTGGGGTCACCCCCTCATCAGTAGCCTCCAAGTGCCTGGGGGACTCGAAAAGTCGCACAGGGACTCGAATTCATCTGCGCTTTATTGTTTGTAAGCGTGGCATCGCCACGGGTCGCTGGCAGTTTTGAGCCATGAAAATATCTGTTTCGAGGGATTGCTAAGATGAAAGGGCCCAAGGAGTCGACTGGTCGAGCCTTGGTGAATTGTGCTAGTGACAAATACCACAGTAGCCGAATCAAGCCCACGTCCCTCGACGCAAACTTGGAACACTGGTGTCAAGCAAAGTCATGCCGCTCCAGGTCTTATAGGATCAATTGCTGCCAGTCTAAGCACATAGCCTGAGCGCGTCCACTCGGCTCTTTATATCATGCGAGCGCATGGAAAAAGGTCGGGAGTGATATCGCTCTGCGGCAAGTCCCGCCCCGGCCGTTCTGCGTAGCGGGGGTCTTACCTACACGCTAAGCTTGCGTGGCATCTGGGTACAGTGTGTCGTAGTCCAGACATAATTGTTTTTGTAGAGGCAAGGAGCCTGATTAGCGATGCACCCACTTGGAATAAACAATCAAGTGAGCTGTTTTAGTCGTCACTCGCGGAGCTTGTAGTGAACTCAGGCGAGGAAAATAAGATAGCACCCCCTCGGAATGTTGTCGAGTGCTGATATGTCCAAAATGCATCACTATTTTATATTGTAATTCCATCCTATTCATTGATATATTCAACTTTAAAGTATTGTTCTTATGTTGTTTTGGCTTGTTTTACACAGTTTACAACTTTCCGGTGCCGAAGAAGCAGAACCAGAATTCAGCGGCGAAAAGTGGACACCAAGTTTCTTAATCAGATCAAGTCCAAATGCGATGAAAATTTACGGGGAGTGTTTTTATGAAGATTGACTGGGGTTCACCGAGGATGGAGGTGAGGGGACCCACCAGGCAGCCAAAAGGGTGCCTGGCGCGGCCCCCCTCCTAGCCACGCCAGGTACCCTCCTGGATGCCTGGTGGCCCCCTCGGTGCCCCCTCTCGCCTATAAGACCCCCCTGGGGTAGAAACCCTAAATAGAGAAGATTTTCCGTGTTTTGCCGCCGCCACGGGGCGGAAACCTACAGAGTAGAAAAGCCATCTCCGGCGGGCAGATTCCGCCGGGGAGATCACCTCCCGGAAGGGGAGATCGTCGCCATCATCATCATCATCATCGTCACGGGCATCATCGAGATCATCATAAACATCAGCACCATCTCCATCTCAATCCCATCTCATCTCACAATTGCAACTTGTGTTGTAATCCGTACTATCTATCCTCTCTACTCTGTTGGTGTTGATTACTACTTTGTGGTGAATGCTATTGAGTTTTGTTGGAGAAATATCATTGTGTCTAGATTGTTTGCCACCCATCTATCACCTCTGATCATGATCTCTTTTATGTCTTGTGAGTAGTTACTTTAGTTCTTGAGAACATGGGAGAAGTCTAGTTGCTAGTAGTCATATGATGTTGAAGTGTTATGTGTTGTTTGATACTTAAGTTGTGTTGTTATTTCTCTAGTTGTGTTATGTGAGTCGAACACTTAACACTTCACCTTTCATGGGCCTAGAGGAATACATTGTGCACAAAGGATGCTTATGGTGGGTTGCTGGAGTGACAGAAACCTGAACCCCAGTTCGCACACTTTTGCACAAGGGAGTTATGGATCCTTGATCGTAATGATGTGGTTAGGCTTATGCCTTAATTACTACCTTGTATTTGCGGATGCTTGCAAGGTGTGTAATCATAAGAGTACACTTATCTTAGTCTAGAAGGTGAACTAGCATTGATCCACCCACCAACACTTATCAACACAGTACATATTACTTGGCGGAGTATGGTGAAAGTAACTTGGCTATCTCTCCAATGTGTTCTCGAGAGCGCTTTAGCTTTTATAAGTTTAGTTCCTAGGCTTATCCTTGTGAAAGGATTGGGCCACTTGCTACTCCTCAGTTACCCTGTTTACTTTGCTTGTCTTTTACTTTTCTGTTGCTTAAACCAAAAACCCCTAAATATTTACCTTTGAGTGTGTGCAACCTTTCCTTATCCAGTGTCACTTATCAGCACCTTCTGCTCCTCGTTGGGTTCGACACTCTTATTTATCGAAAATCTACAATTGATCCCCTAGACTTGTGGGTTATCAAGAATCGTTTATTGGCGCGGTTAATAGGGGAGGTAATCCCACTATACCTATTAACTTCACCGCCATCAAGTGCGCGAGTAAATCATGTCTGCTGAATTGCTGAGTCTTTTTTGCGAGTAGTCACTCGAATGCTTTTCTGCTCTTGGGGTGAGGGAGCACCCGAACTCTGAGAGTATGTTGTTTCTGCTGGTGCGAATGATCACTCGAGCACATCTTTTGCCTTCTAGGTGAGGGAGCACCCGAACTTCGTACTCCCAATGGGAGTTAAAAGATTTTTTGAAATATCATGAAAAAAGCTTGTAGAGGGCTGGATGCTGACCGAAGATGCGTGCTTGAGACGCGTTGCTGAGGTGTGACGTTTGCTGGTTCGCCTGACATGTTGGGTCGCCGTGAAGTGACTTGACATCTGTTGCCCAAAAATTTCGCACTTCGTGATGATGGCCCTCGTTTTTCATGCGCGGTGGGCGGTATGGTTAGTGCGCCGGTTGAGTTTTCCATATTTCTCGGCTATCGTGGTATCGAACCATGTCTGCTGGCTTCCAAGATGAGCGGTGACGATTTGCTTGCTCCGGTTACTGGTTAAATACCGGGGGGTCTGGTGTGCTTAGGTTTTCACCCAGCCATTGGCTTCTCCTGTCTTCCTTTATTCTTCCTTCATTGTTCTCTGCCTCCCGCCTGTCCTTTCATGTGGCTTGCTAGTGAGAATCCATGTCCAAGCGTCCCCGTAGTGCAGCACAGGAGTCGGTGAGGATGACCGGCAGATGGGAGCGCTCTTCTTTTGGAGCCACAGATCTGGATGAGCTGACGGCCGACGGCGTGGTGGCGTATGATGCCGCCCGGATTCCTGGGGATGAGGAAATTCCTGCGCCCCGTCCCAATGAGCGGGTATGCTTTCAGAGTTTCTTCCCCCGTGGTTTTGCACTTCCCATTCATCCTTTCCTCCGGGGATTGCTTTGCGCTTATCAGTTGCAATTTCATGATTTGACCCCCATTGGGATTCTGCACATTGCCTGTTTTATTACGCTCCGTGAGGGTTTTTTGGGGATCTATCCCTATTGGGGCCTCTGTAAGCGTCTTCAATGTGAAGAGGATGAATTCTGAATATGCCATTGGGGGCGTGGGTATTTCCATTAAGGAAAAATCTGCCTACTTTGATCTGGAAAAGCTGGACTCCGTCTTTTCATGGCGGAGGAGTTGGTTTTATCTGAAGGACCAGTGCGTTGAGGGTCAGCGGTTTGGTCTGCCCCCTTTCGATCCTGCTGCGCGGGCGGTGAAGCGATCTTCATGGGCGCATCCTTTGTCTGCTCGCGAGTCGTCTCTCGTGGAACCGTTTGTGCAGAGGATTGCTGCTTTGAAGGATGAATTGACTGGTGGCCAGCTTATCTCCGTTTTTGTCAAGAGACGTGTGCATCCGCTTCAGCATCGGGTGCGTCCCATGTGGCAATACACTGGGCCTGATGACTCTACCAGGTGTTCACCCGAGGAGTTTTCCGATGACGATCTCTTGGCCTGGGTTCAACAAGTCACAAAGTGCACGAGCATTGGGGAGGAGAGTCTTGTTCGTCCTTACTCTGCTGACTTGCCACTTCCTTAGGTACTTGTCTTTGTTTTATTTCTGTACTGTTGGCTCGTTTCTGTCGTCTGCTGATGTTGGTTTGATCTGTAGGATCACGTTCCTTTGTTGAACAATCCGCCGCAGCCTGAAGATGCGGATATACTCGATGAACCTGGTGAGGTTGATGCCGATCCTTTGCCTGCGAGTGACGGGGGTGCTTCTGGCGCTTCGGATGTTGTTGCTGTCGAGTCCACTGGTGTCCCACCGCCAGGTGCGGATGATTCTGGGGATTCAATTCCTCTTCGCGTAAAACGCACTCGCCCTGCGGGTGGTCGTGATGCGGCGGGTGACGGTGATGAGTTGCCAGCGGTTGTGCGGCCTGCTGTGCCGTGTCCACCTCCCGCTGCATCGAAGAAGCGCAGGTTCGGGATGTTACTGCGTCCAGGCGTTGCGCCTGCTTGGTTAGTATACATTTCCACTTTGTCGTCTCTGGTTTTGGCTGGCGTTCTGAAGATAAGTCATTTTGCAGGACTGCTCTTGCTCCGGCTACTTCCTCTGTGAGTGTTGTTGTTGTTGCTGCTCCTTGTGCTGATTCTTGTGCGGCATCTGGTCGGCTGGCTGGTTCCGCTACTCCTGCGTCTTCGAGTGCTCGGACGGCTCCTGTGACTGCAGGTGTGGAGGGAACTTCTGCGACTGATCCGTCTGGGGCTTCTGCTTCGGCTGCTGTGGCTGCTGCTGCTCCTGAAGGGGACTTACCTCCGGATGTTAAACTGGTGATCCCTCAGGAGCACTTCTTAGAGAGGCGGGATCTCTTAGCTGAGGATAAAGTTAAGTTCTTTGATCACATGGCAGAGCAGGTATGTGATTTCTTTGTCCTACTGTGCTTTACTATAGTAGCCCCCGAGGCTGCAAACAGTTACTTGTGAGTGGTTGTAGTCTATGATTTTGGCCTTCTTTTTGTCGGTCTGATGCGTATTGGGAGCACGGCAGTGCTCCCAATGGGAGTAGCCCCCGAGGCTGCAAGCAATCATTTGTGATTGGTTGTAGTCTATGACTTTTCCTTTTCCTACGCTATTGTCTTGATGGATTTTCCTGAACGCAGCCTATATTCCGGGTATGCGAGCGCGTGCTGACTGAAATTGATTGATGGCGACGTGCTCACGACTCGGTCCAGGGGAGCTTGACTGCTATGAGACGTGAGATCTTTGTACTTGTCTCTTGCTTCTTTGCTGGTTGGTGTTGACTGACTGATCTTTTGTTCCATAGGTCGTAAGAAGGGTGCTGACAAGCGGGCGGAGGCTGCAAAGAAGGAACTTGCTGAGCTTCAGGCTGCCCTGGAGTCCAAGGAAAAATATTTGCAGGCGCAGCATGGCGAGCTCGAGCGGTTGCGGCGGGTGGAGGAGCACTTTCTCCAGGTCGAGAAGGCTGAGTGCAAGTGCCTGCAGGATTTGGCGGGCTCTCTGACTGGTGAGTGGATTCCTCCTGTCGTCCGTTTGCTGGGGCTGGTTTTGGTTCTGCAGCTGCTGGATTTTTGACCCTTTTTTCTTTTTCCAGCTTCTGCGGGTATTGGGGCGGTGGAGGTTGCTGCTGCAGGTTCGGGTGTTCTCCGTGGCTCTGTAGATGCTGTCTCAGGCGCTGCTGTAGCTGGTTGGGATGTCTGTGCTCGGGCTTCAACTCTCCTGAAACTTCTCCATGAACATATGTTCCCAGATGCAGCGGAGCGTCCTGAGGGTCTTGATTCTCTGGTAGCTGCCTTCGGTCCGGATGATGATCAGCTGGAGGGCTTGGTTCATGAGAACGTGGTGAGTGGGCTTGCCACGTCTATTGTTGTTTTTCTTGTCCCTGGTCTCCCTATTGAGGACTCCATGGCGGAGTCCTACGGGAGACAAACCCTATCCTCTACATAGGGGAAATTTGCTGCTATCCTACATCTCACCTTCCACTTGGGGTAACCAACGAAGGGCGAGAAGCCATTATCATCTCTCCCGTATCATGCAAATTTCTGGCGCCGTTGCCGGGGACTCCGAGTGATAAGATAGGGGAGTTGCCCACTACCCTTTACCTTTACTTTTTGGTTTTGTTAGTTTACCTTTCTGTTTTTATCTTTGTCTCTTATATCAAAAATCACAAAAAAATTATTTATCTTTCTTTTCGTAGTCCTCCTTGTTTAGACGAACATGTTAGGACTTGGTGCTTTGCGGGAATCGTAAGTTCTCGATTTCCGTCAAAGGGATGGAGAAAATATGAAGAAGGCATGGGACACAATTTCTGAAGCACACAAAAGAATTATGCCTTGGATACCTATAAAAATTGTGCTTAGAATTTTTTACCATGGTCTTTTTAAGTGGTGTAAACACTCTCTTGATATTATAGCTGAAGGAGACTTTTTAGAGTGTGATGAAGCTAGAGCTATTGATATTTTGCGTGGTCTATCTAGTTATTTTGTTTGTGATCGTAGTGTTGATACTGTTATAGATAGACTTGACGCTATTGAAAAAAGGATGGATTCTCTAGATTTAAGAAAATTAGAGACCAACAAGAAAGATATGTTGGAGATAGATGATGATTGGGAGCCCTTTCTTAGGATTAGCATCTCTAACCAAGACTTCCTTGCTTTTTGTGATATTGGATCCATAGTTTCTACCATGCCAAAAATAGTTTATGATTCTTTGAAACTAGATATGGATCAATTGTCATCTTATCATGAACATGCTAATGGACATATTTCATAGATTATGGGAAAGGTAAAAGGAGTCCAAGTTGCATTCCTCCATAGGATTGCTCCGATGGATTTCCTCATCATGGAGCCAAACCAAAGCAACATTGTGCTTGGAAGGGACTTCCTCCGAGCTATGAAAGGCTTCATTGATGTGGGTAACAGATTCATATGCTTACGCGGTAAGGCGAAAGGTAAGTACCTCTTTCCTAGGAAGAAGAAGAATGAGCTTATTGAAAATCAATTGGAAGGTTTTTATGATTCCGACGATCTTGGAGACCTTTGATTCTTCTTTTGCCTTATGCCTAGCTTAAAGGAGTAAAATAAAGCGCTTTTTGGGAGGCAACCCAAGATGTTTTTACTTCTGTTTTTAGTGGTCTTGATGATTGTTACTACTTTAGCAACATCATGGTATCTTTATTTTCAAGCTTTGTGCCAAGTTATAGTCGCATATGACAAGTGAAGCGAAAGTTGTGACATGCTGTCCAGAAAACAGATTCTGTCCTCGTGACGAGAAAAATCGGATCAAATCACAAGTTCATCTTTTTGAGCTGAATTTTTTACACAACGTGCTCTATAGAATCACGGAACTTTCGTATGTTCTGAGTTTTTTTATTTGAGTGGCATAAGTACCCCTAAAAAATTCTTTACCACCTACTGTTCTGTTTTTCATAGATTCTGCCACGTTTTGTCTCTCCTAACTTTTGCAAACCTTAAGCTTGCTTTTATTTGAAAAAAACCTTTGGGAAATCTTGAGAAATAGTAGCTCTTCAAGAATATCTTTATACCCAATGGGGAAAAATTATTTTATTAAGGGTACTAACCTCTCTAATCAGCGTATGATGAGTTATGTATGAAGGGAGTTTTCAAGTGTGCGATGGAAGGTGATTAAAGAAGATCCAGGGGTGTCAAGCGCTCAAGCTTGGGGATGCCCCCATGCATCCCCAATTAATATTCAAGGAGACTGAAGTGTCTAAGCTTGGGGGTGCCCCCGTGCATCCCCTTCTTCATCAACAATCACCAGTTCGTCCTTCGTCTCACTATATTTTTATCACTTCATGCGTTATGTGCTATGCTTGGAGCGTCCCGCTCTTAGGTTTTATTTTTAGTTTTCTTTAGCTTTTCTTGCTGTTCATAACAAGTTAGACCCCGTCTTACTTTGTTTGGGAGAGAAACACGCTCCACTTTCAAAATCTAGAACAGGTCATAGGATTTTTCATGCGTATCTTTTTGCTGTTGTGTGTTCTTTATCTTTTCGTAGCTACTGCCATGTTTAGTTTTAGTCTTAGTTTGTCTTTAGCAAGAGCCTTGGCTTTTTTAGATTGTTGCTGAAACTCTCTTTAGTTTTCATGTTTATCTTGTTAAGAGAGTTGGTTGTTGCACTGAGTTGTGTCTTATTTTGAGAGTAGGTAACTGAGGTTGCTATTTAATTTTAGTAGTAACTTGCAATAGTTTTGAGGTATTGATGTGAGTATGTTTGAACTTTTAGTGTCAAGAGCTCTAGACTATTAATGATAGGTGTCGTATTTTGGGCAATCCGTGTTTATTTTCAAAACCTACAAAACTAGTTGAGAACTCTAGCTAGTAGATGGATCGCTAATCTTTGGAGGGATCGAATATTAGAGTACACTCACGTACCATGAGTCAAGGATGCGCAAGGATAACCAAACCCCCATACACTCCTCCTCGGGGTACTTGTCTCTTTGTGAACCTCCTCATTAGATTGAAATTTACCGATAATAAGTTCATGAGTTCTTCGGACTAATGTAAGTATTGAAAGTTGACACTTCCACCTCCTCATATTTTCTAGCCTCTCATGTGCCGTGCATTGCCTTCTTCTCACTCCGAGAGTTGGCGTCCACCTTCGCCAGTACATCCAAACCCTTGGCATGATGCGCTCTATCATCATAAACCTCCTTATATCTTTCCTCAAAACAGCCACCATACCTACCTATCAAGGGATTTCCATAGCCTTTCCGAGATATATTGCCATGCAACATCCACCTCTTCATGACTTGATCTTCATGTCATACATGTTCCTGCTACACTGGCAGCAACAAACATTGCATACATCATGATAGCTACATCTTCTTTATGATTTGAGTACCTTGTAAAGTGTGAAAGATCTTCTATACCCTCTTGTAAATTAGAGTGTTGCCCTTAAGTGAGGAAAAGATCCCAAAGTGGACAAAATAAAAGATCCCAAAGAGGAAAAATGAGAGTTAAATAGAAAGAGCCATTGAGGCCACCAAAAAATTCAAAAAAGAAAGAAAAAAGAGAAAAGGAAAATAAAAAGAGAGAAAGGGGCAACACTACTATCCTTGTACTCCATAGAGATGATCATGCATATAACTATGTGGGGACCTTCACACTATAGAACTTGGCTTGCATATTCAAAGGATGAGCCTCCTCAAAAGAGCTCTAGGTATTCATGAGCGAGAAAGTTAGATGCACCCCCACTAGTTCTATTGGAGAGCTTTTCAGCTCATATGTGCATCTATTGCATGGAAATCCCTACTCCTCACATCATACCTATCATTTGGCCTTCTCGCCTATTATTGTCCTCATTGATGTGAGCCTTTCTCACCCTTTTTATGTTCCTCCTCCACCATATTCTCTCTTTGCCATCCTAAGTGTCAACTCTCGTGCTTACGCTCATCCATTGCATGAGTGCTCAAAATATCGAAAAGGAGTGGATCAATGTCGGGACCCGAGGTTTGTGTATGTAATTCCTGCTACAACTCAATCATATGAAGAGCCGAGAGCCGTACCCAATTGTCTAAGCAGACAAGGCCAAGCAAAATAACACTCTCGGAAAGCTCGAATGTGAGGGGCATCCCATCCAGGTCGGATGATCAACTGAGATGGGTCCTCATCGTCCGCTCACAAGTCTAAATGATTATGGGTGGTGAAGTCCCATACTCATAGACAAGTCGCCTCAACCATATTATCGATTGAATCATAACACTTACTTAAACAGACTCCAGCCCGATCACTTAGTCGGGGTCTCGGGCGGGCTCAATCATACAACAAAGTGTGCCACGTGAAAGAGTCACGAGAAATCGCATCGCGATGCCCCAAGCTAGGGCGGCAAGCAGGAGGTGGCCGGCGGCCATGGCATGGTCGCCACGCACCACTGCGCCTGCCTGCTTGGGGAAGAAGACAAGAAGGAGGGTGGGCCGGGCCAGGATACTTGGCCAGGTGCGCCAGAAGGTAAGTGGGGGTAGGTTTCCTCTCTTTTTCTATTATTGTTTTCTGTTTCTTTGTTTTTTTGGATAAAAATACCCAAACATTTTTATAAAATCTCCAAACATTTTATTTGGACTTATGTGACATATAAATAGCCACTCCCACTATTTGAGATTTTTGGAAATTCAAAATATTTGAATCCAATCAAATATGATTAAAATTTAACTTCCAAGCTTCTGTTTGAATTTTTAAAAATTCCATGAGCATGAGATGGTACCCACAATACATTAAATGTGATCATGCCCATTTATAGAGATTTTCAAAAACTTCAGAAGATTTTTGGAAAAAGATTTTTGTCTGGCCATTCATTTAAATTCTTTTTGAGGCTTTTCCAAATCCCCAATTATTAAAGAAGGAAATTTAAACATGATGCCTTATTTCTAGAAATAAAAGCACATACCAAAACTAGGGTTGTGACAACTCCTCCCCACTCAAAAGAATCCCGTCCCGAGATTCAGAAGTCGTCGGGAAGAGGGTGGGGTACTCAACTCGGAGACGATCTTCTAGCTCCCAGGTGGCTTCCTTCTCAGAATGGTTGGACCACTGCACTTTGAGGAACTTGATCTTCTGACGTCGGGTGGAGCGCTCAGCTTCATCGAGGATATATACATGATACTCTCGATAAGACAGGTTTTCTTGGAGATCAAGCATTTCGTGGTCTACTTCAAGGATGGGGTCCTTGAAGCAACGCCTGAGTTGAGATACGTGGAAGACATCGTGAACCCGAGAAAGATGCGGGGGTAGTTCAAGTTGGTGGGCAACTTCTCCATGTTTAGCTAGAATGCGAAAGGGACCGATGAAACGTGGGGCCAATTTTCCTATGATAGAGAAGCGATGGGTTCCCTTCAGAGGAGTAACCCGGAGGTAAGCCTTCTCGTCCAGCTCGTAGCTTTCTGGCCTATGATGACGATCATAGTAGCTTTTCTGACGAGACTGGGCTGTTTTCAATTGCTCACGAACAATGTGAACCTTCTCTTCTGCTTCCTGGATCATATCCGGTCCAAAGAATTGTCTTTCACCGGCTTCTGACCAGTTCAATGGTGTTCAACATTTCCGTCCATAGAGAAATTCAAAAGGTGCCATGCCCAAGCTAGATTGGAAGCTGTTGTTATAAGCAAACTCGGAGAATGGAAGAGATTTCTCCCAACTCTTTCCGAATGAGATAACACAGGCTCTGAGCATGTCTTCGAGAACTTGATTGACTCTTTCTACTTGACCACTTGAATGGGGATGAAAGGAGGTGCTAAAGGAGAGATGGGTTCCCATAGCATTTTGAAAACTTTCCCAAAATCGAGAGGTGAAAAGACTTCCACGGTCTGAATTGATTTCCAAAGGAATACCATGGAGATAAACGATCCGGGAGACATATAAATCCTCTAACTGGCTAGCATTTATACTCTCGCGAACAAGAAGAAAATAGGCAACTTTGGAAAGACGGTCTATGACCATGAAGATGACATTGTTTCCTTTCTGAGACTTTGGAAAGCTAGTGATGAAATCCATACTGACTTTATCCCATTTCCACTCAGGGATAGGCAAAGGTTGAAGAGTACCAGCAAGTATTTGGTGCTCTGCTTTCACATGATGACAAACATCGCACTTAGCAACATATCGAGCGATTTCTCGCTTCATCCTAGTCCACCAAAATCTCTGGCGTAGATCTTGATACATCTTAGTACTACCAGGATGAATCGAGAGAGGGGTGTCATGAGCTTCCTTAAGGATCTGCTGCCTTAGATTCCTATTCTTCGGAACTACTATCCTGTTCTCGAAGTACACAGTACCCTCATTGTCTAGGGTAAAACATTTGGCCTTACCGCTAGCAATGTTTTCTTTGATATATCGGATACCTCGAGCACGTTGTTGAACATCTTTGATTGGACCCTCAAGAGTTGGTTTCACTACCAAGGTGGAAAGGAATCCTTGAGGAACTATCTCAAGATTAAGCTTTCGAAATTCCTCATGAAGAAGTGGTTGACACTGTTGTAACATGAGGTTGTTACAATACGACTTACGACTTAGTGAATCAACAATGACATTGGCTTTGCCTGGGGTGTAATAAATTCCTAATTCATAATATTTTATCAACTCTATCCAGTGTCTTTGCCTGAGGTTAAGATCTGGCTGGGTGAATATGTATTTGAAGCTTTGGTGACCGGTATAGATTTCACAACGATTACCAAGGAGGTAATGTCGCCAAGTCTTCAAGGCATGAACTACGGCAGCGAGTTCAAGATCATGGGTATGATAGTTCTCTTCATGTGGACGCAATTGCGTGAAGCGTATGCTACCACATGTCGATCTTGCATAAGTATGCACCCTAACCCTTGTCGTGAAGCATCACAAAAGATTTCGAAATCCCTTTTGGTGTCTGGAGGCGCAAGTACGGTTGCAGAAGTCAACCTTCTTTTTAGCTCTTGAAAGCTTTCGTCTCACTTGGGGATCCATTCGAATTTCTTATATTTCTTGAGGAGTTCAGTTAGAGGCTTCGCTACTTTGGAGAAGTTCTCAACGAAGTGGCGACAATAGCTTGCTAAGCCAAGAAAACTCCTAACTTGCTTAACCGATTCAGGTGGAGTCCAATCAAGGACGGCCTGAACTCTCTCGGGATTGACAGCAATGCCTTTTGCAGAAACACGTGGCCTAGGTAGGTCACTTCTCGTAACGAGAATTCACACTTGGAGAATTTGTCATATAGGCGATGCTCTCGAAGTTTCATCAATATCAGCCTAAGATGTTTTGTGTGCTCTTCTTCGTTCTTCGAGTAGATGAGAATGTCATCAAGATAAACTACAAATTTTTTATCTAAGTACTCCATGAAGATCGAATTCATCAAGCGCGATAATGTGGCGGGGGAATTGGTTAAACCGAAGGACATGACGGTGAACTCATAAAGACCATAACGAGTAGTAAAAGCCGTCTTGGGAACGTCCTCGTTTCTGATTTTGATTTGAGGATAACCTAATCTCAAATCCATCTTGGAGAAGACCGAGGATCCAGCAAGTTGATCATAAAGATCATTGATCCTGGGAAGTGGGTACTTGTTCTTTATCGTCGCTAGATTAAGCGGGCGATAATCTACGCACATCCTTTCTGTTCCATCTTTCTTCGTCACGAACAGAATGGGGCAACCCCATGGAGATGAGCTAGGGCGGATGAAGCCTTTTGCCGACAAAGCTTCGAGTTGGATTTTAAGCTCAGCTAACTCATGTGGGGCCATTCTATATGGGCGTCTAGAAGTTGGGGCGGCTCCTAGGGCAAGATCTACAATGAATTCTACACATCTGTCAGGAGGCATTCCTGGCAGATCTTCTGGAAAGACATTCGGAAAGCCACAAACTATCGGAATATCTTCAAGGTTAGGAAGGGGATGTTCATTCAACGAATATAGCTGGGTTTCTGAACCTTGAGATATGTAATGGACTATCTTGCCGGAAGGATGAGTGAGTTGGACTGATTTAGTGGCACAATCAATCTTGGCACGGTATTTAGACAACCAATCCATACCTAAGATGATATCGATATCTGAAGATTTGAGGGCTATGAGAGAAGCAAGGAATACAACATCCTGAACATCAATTTCATTATCACGACTTACCCAACTGGTACGCCATGTGGATCCTGGAGTTTTAATGATGAAAGAGGTAGGCAACTCCTCGAATGAAATTTCATGCAGGAGTGCGAAATTTTCAGACAAAAAGGAATGGCAAGCTCCAGAATTAAATCAAAGATGACATAATTTAAGAGAAGACAAGATTGTAATCCAATAACATTGGAAACACTAGAAACATGGGACAATTCAGACAGCATAACGGCTGTACCGGGATGAAAAATATGATTCAGCCTACAAGAATGATCAAAACCTCCTCAAAAGGCTCGATGGAATGGTGACTCTAGACGACCAAAACATTACTACAGCTATGGAGAATCAAACAACGAGATGTTCTAGTAGACATAGAAGAGCCTAATCATATCTTCCGGTAGAAAAGATAAGGGTGACTCAGAACTCAGATCGACGAAGGTAAGGAGAAAAATGAAGTCTTACGTTGTTCCCATATACCCAAGTAACTATATAACTATAGAATGCTAGACTCGACTTCGACCAAGGTTTAGTAATCCTACAGATAGTCCTGCTCTGATACCAAGTCTGTCAGGACCCAGGGTTTGCGTATGTAATTCCTGCTACAACTCAATCATATGAAGAGCCGAGAGCCGTACCCACTTGTCTAAGCAGACAAGACCAAGCACAGAACACTCTCGGAAAGCTCGAACATGAGGGGCATCTCATCCAGGCCGGATGATCAACTGAGATGGGTCCTCATTGTCCGCTCACAAGTCTAAATAATTATGGGTGGTGAAGTCCCATACTCATATACAAGTCGCCTCAACCATATTATCGATTGAATCATAACACTTACATAAACAGACTCCAGCCCAATCACTTAGTCGGGGTCTCGGGCAGGCTCAATCATACAACAAAGTGTGCCACGTGATAGAGTCACGAGAAATCGCATCGCAATGCCCCAAGCGGCGCACATCTAAGGGCCACTTGGTGTATAAAAGACCGCCGACAAGAACTCAACTAAGCTATCGAATCCCACACTAATACATGCACGTTATAATCATACACGCAGCATACATGTCTAGTGTAAACAGGAGGTAACACAACATGAACTATACAAACTCAAAGCTTTATTGCATCTGCTATACAGAGCAGATATAGTACTGTTACAAGCAGAGATCACATGACTGTGACCCAACATTACATCAAAGAACAACGGAAGAAAATTATGTCTTAGTAAAGACAAGGTTAACAAATGGCTTAAGAAGCCTTTAATAAAACACAACGACCCTCCAGAGGGACCAGGCTGCTGTCTGGAACTACATGACTTCCTCGACGTCGAGCTTGCGGGGGAGGCCACCATCAGGGTCAGTGGTCTCGTCTCTAAAACATAAATTAATTAAACGTGAGTACAAAGTTGTACTCAACAAGACTTACATCAGAACTATACTACTCATGCTCAGGTATCAAGGTAAAGGCAAGTGGGGTTGTAATGCAGAAAGCTTTGACTTGGCTATCCTGTACTACGACTACATAGAGTTGAGATGAGAGGCGCACACGAGTCCATCTAATCTTGATCACCACATCAATACACCACCATGAATTCTTCCTCGACTTCCCCACGAGGAAGCAACCCAAAGTACTCACACTTATCTTGGCAGTTTTAGAGTATCCATTTAAGTTGTCTAATAATAAAGTAAAGATCTCCAAGTAGTCCATAACCGCGGACACGGCTATTCGAATAGATCCTTAACCCTACAGGGGTGTACTTCTTCACATACATAGCTACCACTTACCGCCTAGAACTCGTCACCTTCAAGCGGTGTCGGCGAGGATAGTACCACGACACTTACCTTAAGGCTCTGACTCTAGTCCAGGGAATCGCCTATCTGAGTATGTACCCCAATCGGGAATCCGGCCGGGGTTTCCATTCAGGACTCAGACGATGTATGGACGGTCCGACAAGCCCACCTCGACGGATGGTACTGCGCTTGCCTAAAACCGTGCTATGATATGAAATCAAATCGAAGAAACAATAACCCATGTGAATCCTGGACCATAGTCGGGGTGAGTTAATAGGTCGAGAGGGGTCAATGAGCCCAACATGTGGTAGTAATCTGTGTCTTGGATCACAACACAACAACTTGGGGCCTAGGGCAGTGTAAATGGGGCAACCCACTGTGTACTCCTACACAACCTCTCATTGTTCACCTTAGTTAGGGTGGCTTCACCAACACATTACCATCATGTTGCATTGTTCACTACCATCCCGATACATCACCCAGATGGATCAACTTCATTGCAATCACTCTAAGCATAGCATAACATGGATGAAGGGCGACATGATGAACACAATCAATCCTGGATCTGCTAGGTTGTGGTTTTCTTAATACAGTGGCAGCAATGATAGGTCATGCAAAGGATGGGTTCAACTTAGCGATAGAACGGTAACATGTGAATGACCTAATCATGCATAAGAGAACAAGAGGGAAATGGGTTTATATAGACATGATCAACGGGGTTTGCCTGCCTTTTTGACGATCACGAGGTGCCACTCTTTAGAGTAGTCGGAAACTACGTCCGGCGATGAATCTATCGAGAAGAGGCAAACACCGAGACAACAACAATGTAAACATCAGATTCCAATGCACAATCAAGATGCATAACATAGCATGGCATGGAACTGATGTGCTCTATCTTTAAGTTACAACATGTTAATTGAAGTTGATTTGAATAGGAAATTCAAATTCAAACTCTAAAGGAATGTTCAAATTTGTCCAAATTGCATTTGCTACTGTTTGATCTTTGTAAACTATTTTTTCATGCTTGAAAGTTGCATATTTGGATTCCTTTCATTTTTCTGATAATTTTTCATATATTATTTATTTAATTTGGAGTTGTGGTTTAAAAGTTATTGAATTTCAAAGATTTAAACATTTTCTGGAATTTTCTATTAACAGAGAATTGCATTATTGCGCAAGCATGACCCAATGATGACGTCAGGGGGTTGACTGGTCAGGCTGACCAGCGGGGCACACTGGTCAGTGGACCAGGGGTTAATCCCTGTTTAAATTAAACTAACATGGGGTTAAATAAACTAAACCGATTTAGTTAGCGGAGTGTGGGCCACTGTCATAGAGAGAGAGGGGAATTAGCAGGGAGGTTAGGCCTGGGTGGCCGGCGGCTTGACGCCGGCGTCTCTGGACGCGGCGGCGCCCGCTGCGAACGGCGGCTCCGGCCACAGATGTCTACGCCAAGGGCATCAGGACGCAGCCCTTGCACGCGCGCATCCAACAGTGCACTCGGCCAGCCTTGGGGAGGCCGGAGGCCACAACGACGACGAGTTCCGCGGCGGCCGGAGCATGGCTCCACGGCGGCACTAGCTACGGGACACAAACGAGGAGGAAAACGTGGGGATTTTGTGTGCCTGCTCACCAGGAACTCCAAGGAGTCGACGACGAGGCCGGGGAGGTCCGGGGTGGAGCGACTTCCGGCGACGCATTCTGTGGCCGTGGTGGAGGAGATTGATGCGGCCGTCGCGTCGGAGGCGTCTGGCAACGGTTCGTTCAACGGGGAGGCGCGACACGTCGAGTAGGAGCTCCTGGACAAGACGACGAGGTTAACGGGGCTGTGGCCACGGTGGTGAGCTACGGCGGTGCTCGGGATGTCCTGGAATGCACGGGAGGGAGGGGAGAAGAACCAGAGGAAGGAGGAAAGACTTGTGTAAGGCCCGATATGCGGTACTGTTCCAGATCTAGGTGTTTCCATCTAGATCCGGGGACGAAGAACATACCGGTCCCACCGCGACATATGACATAGCCATATGCCCCGGATTTCCAACATGATATCACAACATTACAGATAGAAGGATACAACATCTCATACAATCGGCATACAACTGCCTTAATACAATACATCAGCGGAAGATACTTGTCTGAGTACAGACTACAATCAATTGCCTAGTGGCAAAGAGAAATCATCGATCCCCATAACCACACGGGTCCAGGCCCTCCACCGGGATCCGCCTAACTAGTCGTCGTCGAGTCTCCACGTGAAACGTCGATCACCATACCTGTTGTCGATCAAGAACCATGAAAAGAGTTTGGGGGTAGTATCATGAGTACAGAAGTACCCAACATCCAATTGTAGTAGTCAATTGACCCAGCAAGGACTTCATCACTCGTCATTCTAGGACAACTAGTAGTTTACGGTAAGGATGGGGTAAGTGGTGAGGTTGCTGCCGCACTAGCATTTATGAAGTGGCTAACGATCTAGAGAGTAAGATAAGAAGCCAAGCATTCGATGAGGAATCGCCTCCAACAAGTCTTGCTATCCACCTATTTACGCAAGCATAACACCTATCCTATCCTTGTCCTCCTCATCGCATCCCGACGAAGAAGAAGCAGTCAAGGCACAAACACATTGATCAAGTTATATTAAAATTATCTCAGTTGTTGTTGTCTATGAACAAGGAGTAGGTCCCAAGTCGTCCATAACCGTGGACACGGCTTCTCGAAAAGATTTAACCCTGCAGGGGTGTACCAACTGCCCATTACAAAGCTCTGCACGCACGCCCATCTCTCTCAGTTTCTACCCATCACAGGCAGCCATTTTATGATTTAGTCCCGAGAGATCCGAAACGATAGGTCCCTCTAGCTAACAACGAAAAAATCCGGGTGGCCCCGGTGAGTCGACATCCAACTCAAAAGCCGGCCGCGCTCTCGAATTGGCCTCTACCGTATGACTCCAGGTTTGGATTGCCGGTTAATCTCACATGAGACCGGGTCCTCATCCGGTCATGATGGGCCAGCAAAGAACCATGTCCTTACTGGTCCAGGTTGTTTTAAAGAATATCTGCCAGGAGCGACCCAACAGACACACACACGGTTTGCAATTGGTAAATCAGCTTGGGCCACCACTAGAAATGTTTGAAGCTAGGTAGGTAAGAAGAGGGGACCCCATAAAATCCCACACGCGGTTAGGCACGCTCAGTCTTAAAACCAATACCCGGAACTCAGATCCTAGGTGACTCGACTAGAACAAATCGGCGGGGTGGGATAGCCTAGACCTTCCATCCTTCGTCGAATATAGTCAACATTATAATAATCATATCATCCACAACAAATATAATAATGTGATAGCCAATCCAAGGTGTAACAGGATAACAGTTGATAACATCCTAGCATGCATAATAAGCAGTGGCTGAGCAGCGAGCAATAGTAACATAGCCGAACAAGGTTTGCTGGGATGTGGAGGACATGGCTGTTTGGGTTTATTTGAGAGGCACGAAAATAAAATGATAGGATCAAGCAATCGTTCTATCCTACACCTAGGCGTGAGTGAGCTGAAAGTTATAAGCATGATATATGCTCCCCCTTACCTGATGAGAAGACGAAACCGAAGGTGTAGTCGATCGCAAGCTCGCATCGTCTCCGAGAGGTACCCGTGGAAGCACACAAGAAGGAAACACTGGAAAAGGCAATCGACGAGCAAGCATCTATTACTATGAAGCAATCACCATCAAGCATCAACAACAAGGCAACACGAGACAACGCAAAACGACATCGTATCTGTCGTCGAGAGCGGTTGCTAACCGGTTAAGTGGAGCATTCGTCACACACGACGATACCGCACATTTAGAATGATTCAAGTTGTTTAGCTACACAAGGTGAGCAAAGGTTATTAACCATGGCATCTCACTCAAGCATGGCATATCACACAATCACGGCAAGAGGTGAAGTACAAAGTAAACTATCTACTCTAGTCACTTTAAGTGGGGTAAAACCTATACATGGCAAACTATTGCGGACCCCACGAAAATTATAATGTTTGGTATTGTTCTGCCCTAAACAATATTTTATCATTTTTATTATCAAGCAAGAGAAGCATAAACACAATCTACATGAAATTCTAGTCAAGTTACATATAAAGAACATTTTAAACAGAGTTACGATTATTAAGTTATTAAATAAAGCATTTACAGTGGCATGTGATGTCAATAATAGGTAAACAACATGTAGACAAATTAAAACATGGCAAAGGAGCGCATTTTATTAATCTACACGAAAAACGGAGCAACATTCATGTTAAACGCGTCGCGATCCGAGCTACTTTAAAAAAAGATACGCGCATCACAAAAAAACTAATACAATCTGCCTAATAGAGAGAGAGAAAAAGCTAAAACGGCTATTGGGCCAAATCTGACCGAACCGGGCCAACAAGGGTGAGGGCTGGACTATTATACAGCGCACATGGGCGCGAAATCCTATCAGGCCGAGCCCAATCTGACAACAACAACAAAAGAAAAAGGGGAGGTTGTCTCACCGAGCTGGGCCGGCCCAGGAAGCAAGGTGGGCAACGCATAGCTGATCAGCGCACGGGGCGTTAGTGGCGAAGCGGGCCAGGGAGCTGGCTGGGCCGCGGTTGTGCTCTTGCTCGGCCGACGGCACTGAGTCGCGAGTGTAGCATAGGCCCATAGCGGCTGGCAAGCGGGCACGCCTCGCGTGCTTCGTGCTCCTCGTCTCCATGGCGCCTGCGGCAAGCAGTTGGAGCTCCGGCGAGAAAGCAGGACGGAAGGTCGAGGGATGGGTGGATCCGGTCAAGGCCCACCAGATCTAGCCGGAGATGGGCTCGCCGGTGAGGTGCAGGGTGGCCGCGGCCGGGAGCTTCGATCTCGGGGCATCCATGGCACTCGGCTGCTCGGGCGGCTTCCTGGTCGGAACAGAGAGAGAGGGACGCGAGGTGAGGAAGAGGAGAGCACGGGAAGAAGGAGGGGCGGGGAGGCGACCTAGGGCGCGCGGAGACCGGTCGGGGCAACTCCGGCGATGGGCGGGGAGATGCTCTGGAGCGGGGAGGAGCGGCCGGGAGGAGGAGCTCCATCGCGGGCTGGGCGTGGGATGCTCCATCGGTCCAGATCGGCGGATCTAGATCTGGGTGAGGGTTGGCTGCTGGTGGTCTCCATGTGGCGGCGGGGTAGAGGGCTGCTGCTGAAATTGAGGGAGGTAGGGTTAAGGTTTTGCCTAAAATGGCTAGGGTAGGCTGCTATATATAGCAGGTGGGTGTTTAGCAGGGCTTTCGGGCGACGAAATTGCCCGTTTCGGGTCCGGTTTTTTGGGTGGGCTAGAATCCGAAGATAAGCAGGGAATCCGGGGGTCCAGCTAAAGGCACGCGCGACATTTTGTAAAATACGCCACTCGGATTACATCGGCTACTATGCCTGGCACATCCGAACGTTCACCTACCCGACGAAGTCGGAACCGCACGAAATTCGAAACACCGCCCGATAAAATAATAACCCATTTAAATATAAATGGGGGTTTTCGAGCCGATGGTGAAGGCTGGTCTTGTGCTGGAAATTGCGACGGTGCTCGGGTGAACCCGGTGTCGCGAAGGTCATGTGCCGTTTAGGAAAAAGGATTGGTCCCGCATCAGATATGAGAAAGAGGGGGAAATAATCGCCGATCGATAAATCAGGGATGCAAACACCGCAAACCAAACAGAAAATCAAACAATTCACACCAAAAACAAAAATTTTATTTTTTGTGAAATTTGGGCTGTTACAATACAACACCACCAACAAGGGATCTCGTCCCAAGATCCAGGACGATCCTGGGGAGAGGGGAAGGGGGAGAGAAAAGAGTCGACGATCTTCAACACCACCAACAAGGGACTCTGCTCCATATCGAACGATGAACCCCGTCGAGAGATTTTCCCGCAGAGAGACGATATCGTCGGAAAAACGAAACTGTCAGTGTCAAGAGGGATCAAAGGACAGTGTTTTCGACGCAAGTCGTAAAAACACTGGGCAAAAGGATGGATGGCAACGGGTGACCAAGATGTACACCATAGTTGGAAGTCTAAAGGTACTACCGGATATCTCAAACCTGAGATCGGAATCGAGACAATACGCTGCAAGCAAGGCATTGTAACAATTCCGATACTCCACACTATCGAGATCCTAAAGTTTGAAAGGGGATAAGTCAAGATTAAAACAGTTACGACACATGTCCTGACCAGAGCAAAGATAAGAAGTAAACAGATTCCTACTCTCCGATAACTAACTTAGTAACTACAAAATAGTTTTTGTCTAGACTCGACTTCGGCCAGAAAAGGGATCCTAGGGTCGGTAAGGCTCTGATACCAAGTTGTAAGGCCCGATATGCGGTACTATTCCAGATCTAGATGTTTCCATCCAGATCCGGGGACGAAGCACATACCGGTCCCACCGTGACATATGACATATCCATATGCCCCGGATTTCCAACATGATATCACAACATTACAGATACAAGGATACAACATCTCATACAATCGGCATACAACTGCCTTAATACAATACATCAGCGAAAGATACATGTCTGAGTACAGACTACAATCAATTGCCTAGTGGCAAAGAGAAAATCATCGATCCCCATAACCACACGGGTCCAGGCCCTCCGTCGGGATCCGCCTAACTAGTCGTCGTCGAGTCTCCACGTGAAACGTCGATCACCATACCTGTTGTCGATCAAGAACCCTGAAAAGAGTTTGGGGGTAGTATCATGAGTACAGAAGTACTCAGCATCCAACTGTAGTGGCCAACTTACCAAGCAAGGACTTCATCACTCGTCATTCTAGGACAACTAGTAGTTTACGGTAAGGATGGGGTAAGTGGTGAGGTTGCTTCCGCGCTAGCATTTATGAAGTGGCTAACGATCTAGAGAGTAAGATACGAAGCCAAGCATTCGATGAGGAATCGCCTCCAACAAGTCTTGCTATCCACCTACTTACGCAAGCATAACACCTATCCTATCCTTGTCCTCCTCTTCGCATCCCGACGAAGAAGAAGCAGTCAAGGCACACACACGTTGATCAAGTTATATTAAGATTATCTCAGTTGTTGTTGTCTATGAACAAGGAGTAGGTCTCAAGTCATCCATAACCGTGGACACGGCTTCTCGAAAAGATTTAACCCTGCAAGGGTGTACCAACTGCCCATTACAAGGCTCCGCACACACGCCCATCTCTCTCAGTTTCTACCCATCACAGGCAGCCATTTTATGATTTAGTCCCGAGAGATCCGAAACGACAGGTCCCTCTAGCTAACAACGAACAAATCCGGGTGTCCCCCGATGAGTCGACATCCAACTCAAAAGCCGGTCGCGCTCTTGAATTGGAATCTACCGTATGACTCCATGTTTGGATTTCCGGTTAATCTCACATGAGACCGGGTCCTCAACCGGTCATGATGGGCCAGCAAAGAACCATGTCCTTACTGGTCCAGGTTGTTTTAAAGAATATCTGCCAGTAGCGACCCAACAGATACACACACGGTTTGCAATTGGTAAATCAGCTTGGGCCACCACTAGAAATGTTTGAAGCTAGGTAGGTAAGAAGAGGGGACCCCATAAAATCCACACGCGGTTAGGCACGCTCAGTCTTAAAACCAATACCCGGAATTCGGATCCTAGGTGACTCGAATGGAACAAAGCGTCGGGCGGGATAGCCTAGACCTTCCATCCTTCGTCGAATATAGTCAACATTATAATAATCATATCATCCACAAAAAATATAATAATGTGATAGCTCAATCCAAGGTGTAACAGGATAACAGTTGATAACATCCTATCATGCATACTAAGCAGTGGCTGAGCAGCGAGCAATAGTAACATACCCGAACAAGGTTTGCTGGGATGTGGAGGACATGGCTGTTTGGGTTTATTTGAGAGGCATGAAAATAAAGTGATAGGATCAAGAAATCGTTCTATCCTACACCTAGGCGTGAGTGAGCTGAAAGTTATAAGCATGATATATGCTCCCCCTTACTTGATGAGAAGACGAAACCGAAGGTGTAGACAATCGCAAGCTCGCATCGTCTCCGAGAGGTACCCGTGGAAGCACACAAGAAGGACACACTGGAAAAGGCAATCGACGAGCAAACATCTATTACTACGAAGAAATCACCATCAAGCATCAACAAGAAGGCAACACGAGACAATGCAAAACATCATCGTATCTATCGTCGAGAGCGGTTACTAACAGGTTAAGTGGAGCATTCGTCACACACGACAATACCGCACATTTAGAATGATTCAAGTTGTTTAGCTACACAAGGTGAGCAAAGGTTATTAACATGGCATCTCACTCAAGCATGGCATATCACACAATCACGGCAAGAGGTGAAGTACAAAGTAATCTATCTACTCTAGTCACTTTTAGTGGGGGTAAAACCTATACATGGCAAACTATTGCGGACCCCACAAAAATTATAATGTTTGGTACTGTTCTGCCCTAAACAATATTTTATTATTTTTATTAGTAAGCAAGAGCAGCATAAACACAATCTACATGAAATTCTAGTCAAGTTACATATAAAGAACATTTTAAACAGATTTACGATTATTAAGTTATTAAATAAAGCATTTATAGTGGCATGCGATGTAAATAACAGGTAAACAACATGTAGACAAATTCAAACATGGCAAAGGACCACATTTTATTAATCTACAAAAAAAACGGAGCAACTTTCATGTTAAACGCGTCGCGATCCGAGCTACCGTTAAAAAGATACGCGCATCACAAAAAAAACTAATACAATCTGCCTAATAGAGAGAGAAAAAAGCTAAAACGGCTATTGGGCCAAATCTGACCGAATCGGGCCAACAAGGGTGAGCGCTGGACTATTATACAACATACATGGGCGAGAAATCCTATCCGTCCGAGCCCAATCTGACAACAACAAAAAAATAAAAAGGGGAGGTTGTCTTACCGAGCTGGGCCGGCCCAGGAAGCAAGGTGGGCGGCGCATAGCTGATCAACGCACGGGGCGTTAGTGGCGAAGCGGCCCAGGGAGCTGGCTGGTCCGCGACTGTGCACTTGCTGGGCCGACGGCGCTGGGCCGGGAATGCAGCATCGGCTCACAGCGGTTGGCGAGCGGGCACGTGATACGTCCCAAACGTATCTATAATTTCTGTTTGTTCCATGCATGTTTTGTGTGACTTTGCCATGTTTTGCTTGAACTTCCATACACTTTTGAACCTATTTGGACTAACCTACTAACTCAGTGCACCCAGTTGCCAGTTGCTGTTTTCTGCTGTTTTTGTATTTCAGGTTTTCCGGCCATTAAAAGTGCTCCAAAAAATCCGGAAAAATCAGATAAAAAATCAGCGTCATGGAAGCGTCCGGAAACACCAAAGAAGAGAAGGGGGGCCACCACCAGGAGGCCAGGAGGGTCCCTGGCGCGGCCCCACCCTAGGCCGCGCCAGGAGGCCTCCTGGCTGCCTGGTGAGTCCCCTCGACACCCCCCTTCGCCTATATTTACCCCACGGGGTGGAAACCCCTAATACGGACTCCCTTTTCGCGATCTCGCCTCTATTCCGCCGCCGCCGTCGTTTCTAGATCGGGGCTTCTTGGAGAAGCTGCTCCGGCACCCTGCCGAGAGAAGCTAGCCCCTCCGGGAGACCATCCATGGCCATGGACGCCTCCCGTATGTACCGTTGGACCATGGGTCCATGACCAGTAGTTATGTGATCTATCTCTCCCTCTTTTGTGCCTCCACTTTCGAGTCCTCGTGAGCTGCCTCACATGATCGAGGCATCTATGTAATTTCTGCCGTTGCTATGCTGAGTTTGTTGGGATATGATGGATTATGAAACTATGTTCATATTGTGATGAGTAATATATTTGGTTCTTCTCTTTTATATTTTGTTCTTGAGTAAATTCTTGCGTGTTCTCCGTTGCGGTATTTTCTTTGGCCAAGTATTTTATTCGCAACTCCAAGAGAGAGCGTTATGCTCGATTGTGGGTTCAGCCCCCTGATGTCTAGCTTGAGTGACAGAAAGATGAGACTAGGGGATGTGTTGTTGCCACCAGGGATAAAACAACGGTGCTTGTACCTGCGGGTGCAAGGATTGTTTACTTTACGCATGGTTCTTTTAATGCAGTTGTCTGTTGCTTTGAGTTTACACTTTGGATGGGATTCGCAACTTAATACCAGCGAGATGTTCTGGATAGATATCTCAAGGTGGATGATTCATAGTAGATGCAGATGGATTTCGGTCTACTTACCTTGGCGTGCTGCCCATTGCTTTTGAGCCCTTCCTTTCTTTGCAGCATAGTTAGCATTGCGGTGCCTTCATAATCTTGTCAATTGCCCAACTGTGATTTGTTTACCTCGCTAGCACTTTTATCGTCTTTTGGGAGAGAGACATCACTAGTGAAAATCACGGGACCCCGGTCCATATTCATATCATTGTTTACACCCTCAATTTACTTTCAGTCTTTACTTTCAGCTGCCACTATTATTATCTCTTGCGTTGATCCTTTGTAAACAGCAAGGCCAGAGGAATTGACAACTCCTCTATACTCATTGGGAGGAAAGTTATTTGTATCTGTGTGCAGGTCCAGGTGAAGTTAGCAACCTCGGTGCCATTGTTCACTTTACCACCTTCTTGTATCTCTGCGAGTCCTACGGGAGACAAACCCTATCCTCTACATAGGGGAAATTTGCTGCTACGCTACATCTCACCTTCCACTTGGGGTAACCAACGAGGAGTGAGAACTATCCTCACCGTATCAAGCTAATTTCTGGCGCCGTTGCCGGGGATTCAAGGAGCGACAAGTAGACTGGTCCCGTCAACTCTCTAGCCAGAAAGCTAATTTCGTGCGCCGTTGCCGGGGACTCCAGTCTACAAGATAGGGGAGTTGCACACTATCTTTTATCTTTGCTTTTTAGTCTTGTTAGTCTACCTTTTAGTTTTTATCTTGGTGTATTTTATCAAAAAAAATCCAAAAAATAGTATGTCTAGTTCCTTACTTGCCAATCAATGTCTGACTTTTTAAAACTAGATCTTATTGGCATGGAGGATTCACTGAGGATCAACAAATGTGGTACAAGGAACACCGCTTGTCTCAAAAGGGGATACACTTATGGAAACAAATACACCGGTTGTATGAGTATGCTAGAAACTTGTGCTCAATATATAATATATCTTTCTGCAGGGATGAATCTTGTTGCTTTATGAGGCATAAACACCTTGCTTTCCAATGTGAGTACAATGATGATGAAACCTTAGCTTCTTATGCTAAGAGAAACTATGATTTTTATGATGCAGAGGAAATAGAAGAATTTGTTGCTTATAAGGGTGCCTATGAAATTACTTCTCTTCTTAAAAATATTGATGATGCCCCTTAAAAATCTGAGAGTCTTGCTATACTTAACTATTGTTTGGAAAATTATGATGCAAAGTATTACATTACTGGTCATCTTGAGAGAATCTCTCCCCCAAAGGAAGAGACTAATGATTTACAGGACTCTATGGAAGAAGAAATGAATGAACCTGAAAGCTCCTTCGATGAAAAAGAGGAGGAGAGTGACGAACAAAAGGAGGAAGAATGGAGCCATCCATGTCTACCTTCTAATGAGAGTAACTCTTTGAATCTTACCTTATATGAGTATTATGATCCTATGGATTCTTTTGAAATATCCCTTTTTGATGAAGTTGATGCCTTCTATGCTTATGGCCGTGATGCCACTATGGATGATGCTTACGGAGATGAACTTTCTATAGTTCCTCATGTTATGCATGAAATTTTTGCTATCGCACCCACACTTGAGTGTCCTATTATCCTTTTGAAATCTCCAACTATTCCGGAGAATTTTGCTCTTATCAAGGCTCAATGTGATGGGTTGCATCTATCTTATCATCCTAAAAACCGTGTTGAAAACAATACACGTGTGCTTGTAGGTCATGAACAACATGATTTATGTGATAGTTATATTCTTGATGTTGTTCATGATGCTACTGAAAATTACTTTGAGAGAGGAAAGTTTGGTTGTAGAAACTTCCATGTTACAAAAACACCTCTCTTCATGTTGAAAATTTTGAAGTTGTTCTTGTTCTACCTTCCTATGCATGTCACTTTGTGCTTCTTTGATTTATTTTCTTACAAGATGCCTATGCATAGGAAGTGGGTTAGGCTTAAATATGTTTCACATTTGCTTCTTGATGCTCTCTTTTGCTTCAATTCTTATTCTCTTGTGAGCATCTTTCATAATCTTTAAGCCTAGCTAATGGCTCTAAAGAAGCGCTTTCGGGAGGCAGCCCGCAACGAATTTAGGTTTTTCTTTTTGCTTTTGTTCTGTTCTTAGTGGTCTTGATGATTGTTACTACTGTAGAAACATCATTGTATCTTTACTTTTTAAGCTAAGTGCCAAGTTTAGCCTCATACGGCAAGGGAAGTAAAAGTTGTGACATGCTGTCCAGAAAACAGATTCTGTCCTCGTGACTAGAAAAATCAGAGAAAAATCCCAGTTCATATTTTTTAGCTGAAATTTTTACACAGAGTGCTCTATACAATTACGAAACTTCCGTATGTTTTGAGTTTTTTTTTATTTGAGATGCACAAGTATCCCTAAAAAATTCGTTTCTATCTGATGTTCTGTTTTTCACAGATTCTGCCACGTTTTGTCTCTCTTCACTTTTGCAAACCTTAATCTTGATTTTTCTTTGCAAAAACCTTTTGGAAATCTTGGGAAACAGTATCTCTTCCTGGAAATCTTTATTTGCAGTAGAGGAAAATTATTTTATTAGGGTACTAACCTCTCTAATCAGCCTACAATGAGTTATGTATGAAGGGAGTTTTCAAGTGCGCGATGGAGGATGATGAAAGAAGATTCAGGAGTGTCAAACGCTCAAGCTTGGGGATGCCCATGTGCATCCCCAATAAATATTCAAGGAGACTCAAGCGTCTAAGCTTGGGGATGCCCCCGTGCATCCCCTTCTTCATCAACAATTATCAGGTCGTCTCTCGTTGCACTATATTTTTATCACTTCATGTGTTATGTGCTTTTCTTGGAGCGCCCCGCTCTTAGGTTTTGTTTTTAGTTTTCTTTTGCTTTGTTTGCTGTAGTAACAAGTTAGATCCCAGCTTACTTTCTTTTGTGTGGGAGAGATTCACGCTCCGCTTGAACTAGAACTCCTCATAGGATTTGCATGCTTATTCTTTCAGCTGTGAGTAGTTCCATTTCTTTTCTTAGCTGCTGCTCTGTTTAGTTGTAGTGCTTTAGTTTTTCTAGAGCTTTTATTTTTTTCTTAGGTTGAACTTTCTATAGGTTGCATGTTTTATCTTGTTAGAGAGTTTTCCTGTTGCACTGAGTTCTGTGTCTTGACTGAAAGTAGGTAGTTAAAGTTGTTGTTCTCTTTGTAGTAGTAACTTGCAATAGTTTTGAGGTATTGATTAGAGTAATGTTTGAACATATGGTGTCAAGAGCTCTTGCCTATTAGTGATAGATGTCGTATTTTGGGCAATCCGTGTGTTTTTCGAAAACCAAAAACCCCTGTTGAGAACTCTAGCTACTAGATGGATCACTAACCTCTGGAGGGTTCGAATATTAGAGTACACTCACGTACCATGAGTCGAGGATGCGCAAGGATAACCAAACCCCCATACACTCCTCCTCGGGGTACCTGTCTCTTTGTGAACCTCCTAATTAGATTGAGAGTTACCGATATTAAGTGCATGAGTTCTTCGGACTAATGTGAGTATTCGAAAGTTGACACTTCCACACACCTATACTTTTTCTAGCCTCTCCGGTACCGTGCATTGCACTTTCTCACCTCGAGAGTTGGCGCATACTTCGCCGGTGCATCCAAACCCTTGGCATGATACGCTCTGTCATCATAAGCCTCCTTATATCTTTCCTCAAAACAACCACCTTACCTACCTATCAAGGCATTTCCATAGCCTTTCCGAGATACATTGCCATGCAACATCCATCTTCTCATGACTTGATCTTCATGTCATACATGTTCCTGCTACACTGGCAGAGGCATACATTTGCATCATGATAGTTACATTTTCTTTATGTGAGTACCTTTGTAAAGTGTGAAAGATCTCCTATATTCTTGTAAAATATAGAGTATTTCCCCTAAAGTGAGGAAAAGATCCCAAAGAGGACAAATGAGAGTTAAATAGAAAGAGCCATTGAGGCCACCAAAAAATAAAAAATAAAAGAGAAAAAGAGAAAAGAAAAAAAAGAGAGAAGGGGGCATACTACTATTCCTTTTGAGTGATCCACACTAGTACTTCATCTTCTATCCCTTGTACTCCATAGAGATCATCATCATGCATATAGCTATGTGGGGACCCTTCACATTATAGAACTTGGCTTGTATATTCCAATGATGAGCCTCCTCAAACGAGCTCTAGGTCTTCTTGAGAAAGCAAGTTAGATGCACCCCCACTAGTTCCCTTGGAGAGCTTTTAGCTCACATGTGCATCCGTTGTATGGCAATCCCTACTCCACACATCATATCTATCATATGGCCTTCTCTCGCCTATGATTGTCCTCATTGATGTGAGCCTTTCACACCTTTTTGTCTTCCTCCTCCACCTTCTTTCTGTTTCGCCTTTTAGGTGTCAACTTTCTTGCTCACGCTCATCCATTGCACGAGTGCTCAAAATATCGAAAGGGAGTGGATCAGTTTGACTTGTACCTGGCTAGTGGTCTGGGAACGAGTCCAGATAAGAATCCAAAGGAGACCAAGTGTGAAAATTTGGACTAACCTACTAACTCAGTGCACCCAGTTGCCAGTTGCTGTTTTCTGCTGTTTTTTTATTTCAAGTTTTCCGGCCATTAAAAGTGCTCCAAAAAATCCGGAAAAATCAGATAAAAAATCAGCGTCACGGAAGCTTCCGGAAACACCAAAGAAGCGAAGGGGGGCCACCACCAGGAGGCCAGGAGGGTCCCTGGCGCGGCCCCAACCTAGGCCGCGCCAGGAGGCCTCCTGGCTGCCTGGTGGGTCCCCTCGACACCCCCTTCGTCTATATTTACCCCTCGGGGTGGAAACCCCTAATACGGACTCCCTTTTCGCGATATCGCCTCTGTTCCGCCGCCGCCGCCGTTTCTAGATCGGGGCTGCCTGGAGAAGCTGCTCCGGCACCCTGCCGGGAGAACTACCCCCTCCGGGAGACCATCCATGGCCATGGACGCCTCCCATATGTACCGTGAGTAGTTTCCCTTGGACCATGGGTCCGTGACCAGTAGCTATGTGATCTATCTCTCCCTCTTTTGTGCCTCCACTTTCGAGTCCTCGTGAGCTGCCTCACATGATCGAGGCATCTATGTAATTTCTGTCGTTCTATGCTGAGTTTGTTGGGATCTGATGGATTATGAGACTATGTTCAGATTGTGATGAGTAATATATTTGGTTCTTCTCTTTTATATTTTGTTCTTGAGTAAATTCTTGCATGTTCTCCGTTGCGGTATTTGCTTTGGCCAAGTATTTTATTCGCAACTCCAAGAGAGAGCGTTATGCTCGATTATGGGTTCAGCCCCCTAATGTCTAGCTTGAGTGACAGAAACATGAGACTAGGGGATGTGTTGTTGCCACCAGGGATAAAACAACGGTGCTTTTACCTGCGGGTGCAAGGATTGTTTACTTTACGCATGGTTCTTTTAATGCAGTTGTCTGTTGCTTTGAGTTTACAATTTGGGTGGGATTCCCAACTTAATACCAGCGAGATGTTCTGGATAGATACCTCAAGGTGGATGATTCGTAGTAGATGCAGATGGATTTCGGTCTACTTACCTTGGCGTACTGCCCATTGCTTTTGAGCCCTTCCTTTCTTTGCAGCATAGTTAGCATTGCGGTGCCTTCATAATCCTGTCAATTTCCCAACTGTGATTTGTTTACCTCGCTAGCACTTTTATCGTCTTTTGGGAGAGAGACATCACTAGTGAAAATCACGGGACCCCGGTCCATATTCATATCATTGTTTACACCCTCAATTTACTTTCAGTCTTTACTTTCAGTTGCCACTATTATTATCTCTTGCGTTGATCCTTTGTAAACAGCAAGGCCGGAGGAATTGACAACTCCTCTGTACTCGTTGAGAGCAAAGTTATTTGTATCTGTGTGCAGGTCCAGGTGAAGTTAGCAACCACAGCACCATTGTTCACTTTACCACCTTCTTGTATCTCTGCGAGTCCTAGGGGAGTCAAACCCTATCCTCTTCATAGGGGAAATTTGCTGCTACGCTACATCTCACCTTCCACTTGGGGTAACCAACGAGGAGTGAGAACTATCCTCATCGTATCAGCACGCCTCGCGTGCTTCGTGCTCCTCGTCTCCATGGCGTCGGCGGCAAGCAGTTGGAGCTCCGGCGATAAAGCAAGATGGGATGTCGTGGGATGGGTGGATCCGGTCGAGGCCCACCGGATCTGGCCGGAGATGGGCTCGCCGGTGAGGTGCAGGGTGGCCGCGGCAGGGAGCTTCGATCTCGGTGCGTCCATGGCACTCGGCTGCTCGGGCGGCTTCCTGGTCGGAACAGAGAGAGAGGGACGCGAGGTGAGGAAGAGGAGAGCACGGGGAGAAGGAGGTGTGGGGAGGCGACCTAGGGCGCGCGGCGACCGGCCGGGGCAACTCCGGCGACGGGCGTGAAGGTGCTCGGGAGCGGGGAGGAGCGGCCGGGAGGAGGAGCTCCATCGCGGGCTGGGCGTGGGATGCTCCATCTGGCGACGTGGCGTGCTGCAGGCCGTCCGATCCGGATCCAAGGGTCCAGATCGGCGGATCTGGATCTGGGTGAGGGTTGGCTGCTGGTGGTCTCCAAGTGGCGGCGGGGGAGAGGGCTGGTGCTGAAATTGAGGGAGGTAGGGGCTAGGTTTTGCCTAAAATGGCTAGGGTAGGCTGCTATATATAGCAGGTGGGTGTTTAGGAGGGCTTTCGGGCTACGAAATGGCCCGTTTCGGGTCCGGTTTTTCGGGTGGCATAGAATCCGAAGATAATCGGGGAATCCGGGGGTCCAGCTAAAGGCACGCACGACATTTTGTAAAATACGCCACTCGGATTACATCGGCTACTATGCTTGGCACATCCGAACGTTCACCTACCCGACGAAGTCGGAACCGCACGAAATTCGAAACACCGCCCGATAAAATAATAACCCATTTAAATATAAATGGGGGTTTTCGTGCCGATGGTGATAGTTGGTCTTGTGCCGGAAATTGCGATGGTGCTCGGGTGAACCCAGTGTCGCAAAGGTCGTGTGCCGTTTGGGAAAAAGGTTTGGTCCCGCATCAGATATGAGAAAGAGGGGGAAATAATCTCCGATTGATAAATCGGGGATGCAAACACCGCAAACCAATCAGACAATCAAACAATTCACACCAAAAACAAAAAAAAATATTTTTGTGAAATCTGGGCTGTTACAACTTGGGTGGCCTCTAGGCGTCTCGTGGAGCTCGAGGACGGCCGAGGCCACAAGCAGGAGGTGGCCGGCGGCCATGGCATGGTCGCCACGCACCACTGCGCCTGCCTGCCTGGGAAGGAAGACAAGAAGGAGGGTGGGCCGGGCCAGGATACTGGGACAGGTGGGCCAGAAGGTAAGTGGGGTTGGTTTCCTCTCTTTTTCTTTTATTGTTTTCTGTTTCTTTGTTTTGTTTTGGATAAAAATAACCACACATTTTTCTAAAATCTCCAAACATTTTATTTGGACTTATGTGACATATAAATAGCCTCTCCCACTGTTTGAGATTTTTGGAAATTCAAAATATTTGAATCCAATCAAATATGATTAAAATTTAATTTCCAAGCTTCTGTTTGAATTTTTGAAAATTCCATGAGCATGAGATGGGACCCACAACACATTAAATGTGATCATGCCCATTTATAGATATTTTCAAAAACTTCAGAAGATTTTTGGAAAAAGATTTTTGTCTGGCCATTCATTTAAATTCTTTTTGAGGTTTTTCCAAATCCCCAATTATTAAAGAAGGAAATTTAAACATGATGCCTTATTTCTAGAAATAAAAGCACATACCAAAACTAGGATTGTGACAATCAAATTGACTTGTACATGGCTAGTGGTCTTGGGACGAGTCAAGATAAGATGCCTCAACAAAAATATTTTTTTCTCGTATTCCCTATCCCCTTTCTTGCACGCAAACACCATTTGGAGACATTCGAGTCACGCACAGCGAGAGCTCTTGCACCTAATGTTCTTTTGTTACTTGTTTCAATGCTAATATAGAATCTTGCATGTTATGACTAGAATTGAATCACATACCTTGATTGCTTTACTTTTCAAAGTTCTTATATGGTTGCTAGAATGTGACCATAGAAATTATGTTTATTATCATTTACCTACTCGAGGATGAGCAAGAATTAAGCTTGGGGATGTTGATACGTCCCAAACGTATCGTTCCATGCATGTTTTGTGTGATATTGCTATGATCTAGATACACTTTCATACACTTTTGATCATATTTGGACTAACCTACTAACTCAGTGCACCCTAGTGCCAGTTCCTGTTTTCTGCTGTTTTTCTATTTCAGTTTTTCCCCATATAAAAAGTGCGCCAAAAATCGAGGAAAAATCAGATAAAAAATTAGTGTCTGGAAGCTTCCAGTACCCCGAAGGAGGGCCAGGGGGCCACCAACAGGTGCCCAGGCGGCCACATGGAGCGGCCAGGGGCCTGGCCGCGCCAGGGGGGCGCCTGGACCCCTGGTGGCCCCCTGGCTACCCCCCCCCCTTCGCCTATTTAATCTCCATCAAGGGAAACTTCCGGAGACAGAACCCTATTTCGCAAACTCGCCTATGTTCCGCCGCCGCCGCACTTCCAAGATCGGGAGCACCGTCAGGACCCTTCCCGACACCTTGCCGGAGAGAGGATCGACTACCGGGAGCTTCTCCTCCACCATGGACGCTCCCCGGATGTGCCGTGAGTAGTCTACCTTGGACCATGAGTCCGTGATCAGTAGCTATGTGATGTTCTCCTCCCCTCTTTGTTCTTCATGGTTTAGACCTCGTGAGCTGCCCTACATGATCGAGGCACATATGTAATTCTTCTACTGTTGCTATGCTTAGTTTGATAGGATCTGATGGATTATGAGATTATGTTCAGATTGTGATAGAGTAATATATTTGGTTTTTATCTCTTATATTTTTGTTCCTAAGTAATTCTTGCATGTTCTCCGTTGCTGTTTATTGCTTTGGCCAAGTAGTAGGTAGTGACTCCAAGAGGGAACGTTATGCTCGATTGTGGGTACATGCCCCCTGATGACACGCTTGAGTGACAGAAACATGAGTCTAGGGGATGTGATGTGGCCACAAGGGGGAAAACAACGGTGCTTGTAACCACGGTTGCAAGGATTGTTTACTTTATGCAAAGTTCTTTTTAATACAGTTGTCTATTGCTTTGGGTTTACAGTTTGGGTAGGGCTCGCAACTTAATACCAGCGAGATGTTCTGGATAGATATCTCAAGGTGGATGATTAGTAGTAGATGCAGATGGATTTCGGTCTACTTATTTTGGCGTACTGCCCATGCTTATGAGCCTCTTCCTTTCTTTTGTAGCATAGTTAGCATTGCGATGCGTTTATAGTCCTATCAATTGCCCATCTGTAATTTGTTTACCTCGCATAGCAGTTTTATCGTCTTTTGGGAGAGAGACAACACTAATGAACATCACGGGACCCCGGTCCATATTCTCATCACTGCTTACAAGCTTATTTAATTTTCAGTATTTACTTTCGGTTGCTATCATTATCATTATCCCTTGTGTTTGATCCTTTGTAAACAACAAGACCGGAGAGATTGACAACCTCTCTGAACTTTGTTGGGAGAAAAGTTAATTGTGTTGTGTGCAGGTCCGCGTCAGGTGCGCCGCTAACACCTACTTATCATCGCCGGAGTCCTACGGGAGACAAACCATATCCTCTACATAGGGGAAATTTGCTGCTATCCTACATCTCACCTTCCACTTGGGGTAACCAACGAAGGGCGAGAAGCCATTATCATCTCTCGCGTATCAGTAACCAAAGGCTTTGCAAGTAGGAAAATAGGTAGCAGGAGTTTCAGTCTTGAACTGTGCTGCAACCTTAGCAATTTGAGTTTCAAGATAGTGACCAAGAAAACCAGTTTCATCAAGAGTAGTGGAAGCATCATCAAAAGTATCGGACATAGTAATAGACTCAGTGGAAGTATCATGTGGTGGTGGTGGTGGTGAAGAAAACATACTTATAACGGAAGGTGAATCAAGCGTAGCACTAGTGCTCAGAACAATACCTTTTCTTGTAGTGGATGGTAAGATCGGAACCTTGGGGTCTCCTTTCTTACCCATAGCGGATAACGTGCAGCAGGCAAAATACTTCAAGTAGACTTGTAAATAAATCTATGATCCCTGGCAAAGGCACCAGAAAACAGTACTTGATGACCCTCAACTGTAGGGGATCGAGTTAGTCTTCGCGGGTAAGATAACCCAATTTATTGATTTGACACAAGGGGAACCAAAGAATATTTATAAGCTTTGACAGTTGAGTTGTCAATTCAGCCGCACCTAAAATATACTTGCTTGCAACAAAATATTAATAGCAACCGAGGTATGATAGTGGTAGCGACGACGGCGAAAGTAAAACGGAAAAAGTAAACTAGTAGTATCTAGCAGGATTAAAGCACTGTAGGCTAGGGAGATGGATGGTTGGGCGCTATTTGAATAAAAGTGAACATGTAATAGATTTTAACACGGGGCAAGGCACACAGAAAAGCAAGGATCATCTAGGCAAATATCAAACATTAGGCATGTATCCCGTAGGTAGTTGTGCATGCTTGCAATAAGAACTTGCACAACATCTTTTGTCCTACCATCCCGCTACGAACGGGGCCGAAAGGAACTTACGGAGATTAAGGTGCTTCTGTTAAAGAGCACCAGAACAAAGCAATAAACTCAATGGATACATGAAATCCTCAAATTATGGACCATCCCCTTTGGTGTCCCAAGCTGTCACCTTTGGGATCACCGGTTTCGAATCATAATATGTGCATACAACTCATTGATAGGATCAAGAACATAAATATACTCATTAAAACATAAGTCGTTCAGATATGAAAACATGGCACTCGGGCCCAAAGTGACAAGCATTAAGAGCAACAAATTGTAGCAAAGATGATGACCACCAAAGTAGATGATAGGAAACATGCCCCCAACAATCCGACGAACTATTACATGATCAAACTCATCCAATCCCTACCATCCCCTTTGCCTACAGCAGAGAATTACTCACACGTCAGAGGAGAAGTCATGGAGGGAGGATGGAGTGGTGATGATGATGACGATGGCAATGATATGCCCTCTCCGGAGGCCAAATCAGCCGCCAGATTAGCCCTCCCGAAGAAGAACAGAGGGTGGCGGCGGCTCCGCAACGGAAACTAGAAAAACGACTTCTGTTCTGGGGTTTTTGCGTCACGGAAATAAATAGGGGCCTCGGTAGGGCACCAGAGGAGGGGGGAGTCCTCCAGGCGGCCTCCTGGCGCGGACAGTGGCGGAAACAGGGGGACGACCAGCCCCCCCCCCCCAATAATCGAGCGGACGTGAGGTATTTCATACGGCTCAAAGCAATCCACATGTACGCATGTGTATTTGCCCCCCCCCCTATTTATCTGAAGGAATCAAAACGACGCGTGTTATTATCACCTGATGAATTGAATCGTAGCCCACCTAAAAAGCCCATCAGCACAACCAGTTAAGGGAATGATATGGATTTCCCGGAATTAGCGTACTATTAGCCGGCCTCTCGCAAAAATTTAGTCGCAGCAGTTCCAATCTTCCAGTTTTCACGCCCTTACGCTTTGCTGGCTTGCCGCTGGCCGTCTGCCGCCTTTGCTGCGTCCATCCAATCCAGGCGTTAGCCACGGCGACGACGCGAGGCAGCCTGCTGCACACCTTAATCCTTTCAGTGGTCGAGCTTCATCCAACGAAGAAGCAAAGGTTTAACCCATCAAACTATCTACTAATCTCTCTCGGTCTTCATCAGTTTTTTGTTGTTCTGTTTCCGGGATTTTATAGTATCCTTCTATGAAGAATTCCAACTCTGTGCGTGTCTAGAAATTATCATGGACTTGATGCAAATTCATATTGCACTAGTTTCTATCTGCGATGCAAATATTTTGAAGTCGAACTTATACTTTAGGCTACACATCTTCAAAATAAAATGGTAGATGATTTACTTCGCCATTGCATGTTGATTTAACTAAAAAAAGAATTGGCAGCAATATATCTCGTGATAAAATTATTGATTTTTTTACCATATTTACAATCATAAAGTTTAATTTAAACTGATACAAATGTAATTATTTTTCCTAGCACCGAGATAGAACCAGTTGGTTTTATATGATTATTTTGTAATGGATATTTTTTGTTCACCGACTTGGCCCCCCCTAGATCCAAATCCTGGCTCTGCCCCTGGGCGCGGCCAGGGGTGGGGCCGCGCCAGCAGGTCGCCTGGAGCCCCTGTGGCCCCCCTCTGGCCCCATTCTGGCTCGGGGAAGCTTCGGGTGCGTGGATTTTTCGTGAATTTTCCTGGAATTTTCTGAGATATCTAAAAATCCATTTTCCTGCACACAATAAAACCATACAGGCAGCTCTGCTGAAAACAACGTATTTTAGTTCAAATCATGCAATGATCAGGTCAAAACAATAGCAAAAATGTTTGGAAAGTAGATACGTTTGAGACGTATCAGCATCCCCAAGCTTAGACGTTTGAGTCTCCTTGAATTTTTCTTGGGCGTGCATGGGGCATCACAAGCTTGAGATTTTGAGCATTTTGAGTTGCCCCCAATAAGCGTATTGTTTTATGCCTTTGAGCTAGGCATGAAGCAATAAGATCAAGGTTCAAAGAAAGCATCATCAATAGGATCATCAAAATTTGTAAATTGCTCTTCAATGAGCTCCTCTTTATTTTTTCTAGGGAAGAGATACATACCTTTGGCTCTACCACGTAAATGTACTTGACCTTTACCTATGTCAATGAAACCTTTTTTTGCGAATAAGCACAAGCATGCGTATCATTCATTAAAGAAGAAGGGCAAAGAGTCCCCGGTCCACAATTACAGCCATCTAATTAGAGTTGGGTTTACCCAACTCCACAACCAAACTCATCTAAGTGGACTACTCATGGTACACCCACGGGTAACCGCCGTCCCAGATCAGACCGGCCGTAACCCAGGTCCTACCCTCCTCGTCAATCATCCTAATGCACTGGGCCGCAGATGGCGTTTCACCATCGAATACTACATCGTTTCGGTGCTTCCAAAGCATCCACATTCCCAGGAGGCATATCGCGCGCCTAGATCGCCTATGCTCCGTGCCCTGATCCTGAAGAAGACACCAATCCACAACCGTGTCCCCTCCACGAGGCTCCAAGTCCTCAAAGCCAGTCCTGGCCCCAAGCCAGTGCCACACTTGTCGCGCCACCACACACTCGACCAGAAGGTGTTGCATGGTTTCCTCATGTTGATCACAAAGTGAGCAAGTGTTCTGATGCGGCAGACCCCGGCTTGCCTGCGGTTAGACGTACAACAACGGTTACCTATTGCAGGCCATGCAAAGAAGCAGCATTGCAGGGCTGCCTGCAACTGCCAAGTGAAGGCGGACGTAGGGGAGATCTCAAGTCCCCAGAATCTCACCGCGTAAGCCGAGCGTGCCGAGAAGCGCCCGTCCTTCTCCCAAGACCAGAAGACCTTATCCCTGACATCCTCCGTCAGCTGGATCGCCGAGATTCGGACCCAGAGCTGCATGAACTCACCAAGCGCCTCAGCCTCCAAGTTTGGCCCAACATCTTGAGCCTAGACGCCTGTGGAGAGAGCGTCCACAACCAGTCACGTCCGCTTCTGCCGCCGCGCTACCCGATCATAAATGTTTGGTGTCAGCTCCCAATCTGCCACCCATCAATCCATTGGTCCTCCCAAAATAGGGTATCTCTCCCATTACCAACCATGACCCTGGTCCCCACCTGGAAGAGAGCTCTCACCTCGCTAGGCATCGAGATCTCAAATTCGGCCCAGGGCCTCTCCATGTCTGTCCTATGAAACCAAGGCCACCTCGCCTGGAGGGCCGTGTTGAGCCAGCGTAAGTTTGGAATTCCCAAGGCACCAACCCACATTGGCCGACAGACAAGCTCCCACGCCACGACACAATTTCCTCCCTTGGCTTCCTTACGGCCACACCACAGAAATCCATGGCAGATCTTCTCCATTGCCCCCAGTGTCTTATTTGGGAGATCGAGAGCTAGCATCGAGTGAATTGGAATGGCACAAAGCACAGACTTAATGAGAATGAGACGTCCACTCTTGGGGAGCAGCACCGCTTTCCAGATCGGGAGGCGGCCTGCAAGCTGGTCGACCAACCCTTGTAGTTGGGTTGTTGTCTGCTTCCTGATCGTCAAGGGGAGGCCTAGGTATGCACATGGGAAGGCCACCTCCGTGCACCCGAGAATCTCGCAGACCCGGGTAGTGTCCTCCTGGGGGAACCTAATGGGTATCACCGCGCTCTTGGACATGTTTGACGCTAGGCCGGAAGCCTCCGCAAACATCCCAAGCATCGCCCCGCACGCCCGTGCCTCAAGCACCGAGGGCTTGAAGAACACCATAATGTCATCAGCAAACATGGACATGCGTTGATGCATGCCAGACCTCGTCAGCGGTGAAAAAAGGCCTCGAGCCACAGCATACTCGAAGAGGCGGTGCAACGGCTCCACGCAGAGAATGAAGATCATGGGTGAGATGGGGTCCCCTTGCCTGAGCCCACGATAGTTAAGAATGGTTTTCCCAGTCTACCATTCGTCATGACTCGAGTGGAGGAAGACGCCAACAGGCCACAGATCCACATAATCCACCTCTCGCCGAAACCCATCTGCCTCAACACTTCCAACACGAACGGCCACTGAATCGAGTCAAAAGCTTTGGAGATGTCCAACTTAAGCATGATCGTAGGCTCCCGGAGTGCGTGCATCCATCGCACAGTGCACTGGACCAGCATGAAGTTGTCATACAGTGACCGTCCCCTGACAAAGGCACTTTGGTGATTCCCCAGGAGCCCAGGCAAGTCGCCCACGAGGCGAGTCGCCAGAGCCTTCTCGAAGATCTTGATGACACTATGAATGAGCCTCACCGGACGGAAATCCCGGATGTCCACGGCGCCCTCCTTCTTGGGCCAAAGTGATATCAAGGCCTTGTTGCTCGCGGCCAGCCCCCTCATGTATCCTCCATGGAATAACGTCAGGGCCCTCATAAAATCCGCCTTAATGATGGGCCAACATGTCACATAAAACCGACATGTGAAACCATCTGGGCCTGGCGCCTTGTCAAGCGACATGGACTTGATTGTCTTGACAATCTCTTCATCTGAAAACGGGACTTCTAGATGCGATAGGTCCCGGGATGGGAGATCCAGCACGTCCAGATCAATCGAGCTGGCCCTCGCTGGCGCCCGACCCAGCATTGCCATATAGTAGTCATCCACCACTTTCGAGATGCAGTCCTGCCCCGTGAAGATATCCTCGTTGTGCGTTAGCGTTGTGATAGCATTCCCCTGCTGCCTTGCCGTGCATGGCGATGGAAGAACTCGGTGTTCGCATCCCCTTCTCTCAAGTGCAAGATCCGAGAGCGTTGCCTCGCAATTGAACGCTCAAGAGAGGCCAGCCCCAATAGCTTCCGCTTGAGAACTTTCCGCAGGCCAAACTCTTGGTCTAAGAGTGATCTCTCCTCAGCAGCCACATCTAACCGGGAGAACACCTCCATGGCTACAGCCAACTGCAGCCTCACGTTGCCAATCCACCAATCGCTCCAGCTCTAGAGCGCCTTCGCGGTCGCATGGAGTTTATTGTCCAATACAACAAAAGGGTTCCCCTCAGCAGGAACCGATCGCCAAGTCTCCGCTACCGTTTCCTGGAACCCAGGCGCCGTGGTCCAAAAACTCTCAAACATGAATCGCCGGCCCATGCAAAACTCTGCGTCAAGGTCCATCAAGAGAGGGCAGTGATCCGAGACCTCCAAGCCCAGCACCGTGAGCATGCAGGCAGGAAGAGATCTTCCCACGAGTTAGTCATGAAGACGTGATTGATCTTCACCATGGTGGGCTCGCGCCTCTCGTTCGACCAAGTGTAATGCCGCCCATTTAGATATAGCTCCTTGAGCTCAAGCTTGTTGAGGAGCGCGCGGAATCTGCGCATCATCCTCCCATTGGTCCTGTCATTATTCTTGTCATCCGGATTAACCAGGAGATTAAAATATGCCACAAGGGCCCACGGACCGGCGTGAAGATCCCGTGTAACACCCTCAGTTCCTGTAACAGTAATCATCATCACTGTTGACCATCACTGTTTGTTAATCACTGTTATCCCCTGTCCCTAATCAAACTTTGCTTCTACTCTTTTCAAATCATGCTGGTTGGTAATCAAAACCCAAAGCACAATGCATCTTGCTCATCAAGAAATCAAACCCTAGTTGGAACTACTTTAAATGGAAACTAAAACAAATGGGCTCAAATAAAGTTGTTCCAAAAATCATGGAACTATTTTTGTAAATTGCCTAAAATCATTATAATCATGTTGGACCAACTTTGGTAATTTTTGGAGTTGCAAAAAAAATTCCAAACAATTCAAGCAGTGGGTTAAAACCCCTACTTTGGGCATTTAATATTTAAAAGAAATATCTAATGATTTTATTTTGCAGCAAAATATTTTGTGACACCTCAGTAATATGTAACACTAATTTACAAACACTAATAACCTTTTACAAAAATGCTAGGGTTAATAAATCAATTACAGAAAGAAATTGGGCAAACAGAAAACAAAACGAAAATTGGAAAAGGCTTAAAGCTCGCCTGGGGCGAGGCCCACCCCGGCCCGTCTTCCACCTCCCACCTGCTCCCGTCATGTCGGCCACCTGCTCGACGCCGTGGCGCCGCCGTGGCCACGGGCGCCACTGGAGCCCTCCCCTCCCTCACCTGCTCCCTGCGACCGCGGACGCGATAAGGGCAACGCCCCCTCCCTCCTGGACACGCCCACCATCTTTTCCCCTCCCCCTGCAGCTCGCCATCGTCGAGGAAAGAATCATCCGAGCGCAGCCTCGCCGCCGTGGTGAGCCGTCGCGGCCAACAGCCTCCCCGAGCCCCGAAGACCTGTCCAGCGTGTTCCTCGTCGTCGTCCTCGTCTCCGAGCGCACGGAATCGAGGCGGAAGCCTCCACCCCGAGCACACGGTCACCTTCCCCAACTCCGGCCGCCGCGACGTCGCAGAGGAAATCCGGCGCCACCACGACGCCCCGGGCCCGCTCTCTGCACCGTCGCGCTCCTGGTGAGCTAGTGCTCCCTCCCCAAACCCCCGTGAACGCCCGCGTAGCCCATAGACACCGCCCCCCTTTTACTCATTCCGGCCGCCGCGCGCACTCGTCGCCGGCGAGGCCACGGTGACCGATTGGTCCCGGAGGTGTCACCGTCGTGATCCCCACGCGTTGTGGTTCCCGTTGGGGCTCTTTGCGCGCGCCTAGGGCCCCTATAGCGTCGACACCGTCAAGGTCCGTGGCGCAGCCGCCGCCTTCGTCGTCGCCGACGTCGCTCCGGCGTGTCTCCGGCGCAACCACCACCACCAGTGCACTCGCTGTCGTCTTCTGCTTCGAACGCATAAGGCCGCGCACCCTCCCGTGCCCTGGGGCGAGCTCCCCGTCGACCTCGCCGGCGGCGGGCTCCGGTGAACCCTCCGGTGAGGATGACAGGCGGGCCCCCCGTGTCAGCCAGCTTAATTAGGGGTTAATCAAACCCCTGGGTCACTGACAACGGGCCCCACTCACTAACCACCCCGGCTAATCTCTTATTAGCTTAACAGAAAAATTAAAACCCCCTTGGGTCACTTACTAGTGGGCCCATGTAATTAGGTTAGCCTCTGGATTAATTAGACTGATTAAATATGCCCCTGTGTCACTTACATTGGGGTCCCACCTGTCAGTTTATTATTTAAAAGAATTGATAAGAATTTCCAGTGACTTACATGTGGGTCTAGGGTAATTTTCCAATTTAATTAGATATTTTATAAATAACAGAGGCTGACATGTGGGTCCCACATGTCAGCACTGTTCTGGATAATGTTGTGGATAATGTTCTGGATAATGTTTAATAAATAATAAAAGAAATCCAGAAAATCATTTAAATTGATTTAAACTTTGAAATTCAATAACGTTTAAACCGTAACTCGGATTCAAAAACTTTATACATGAAAATTGATCAGAAAAATATAACGAATACAAATACGATATCCGTATGTCTACCACACCCCTCTAACACGACGAACCTCGAACATTCCCCCTCCGGACCGACTGTCCGATAAATTGTCCGGTACTGTTAGAGTGCCCGGATGAATTTATTCCGAACACGAATGTTTCTCGGAATAGATCAACTAGCACGGATACACCCCCCTTATGTTGTTCCGGTAACCACGACACCTCCGGCTTGATCCTTCCCCTCCGGACACCCTGTCCGGTAAACACCCGGAGTCGGTAGTTCATCCTCAGATGAATTTCCGTTCCGAGCAACGTGCATTGCACTGCGTTAGAACACCGTTAACATTTCATCTGTCATATCATGCATCTGTTTGTATATTCTTGCTGTGTATTTACTGTTTCTTCCCCCCTTAATCTTCGGTAGACCCCGCTGCTGCCGTCGACTACACCGCTGCTAAGTACGACTACGTCGTCGACGACCCTACTACTACCGTCGAGCTTGCAGGCAAGCAGAGCCATTCTCTTCCCCAGATATCGCCTATCTTTCCGTACTTTTCTTGCACTAGGCATTGTTACTGCTGCTGCTACGATTACAATCCTATTCAACTGCATAGCCTGATTTTGTCGCCCCTTGATGTGCCTTCCTTTATCCTATGCTGCCTATTATTATTATTATGCATTATTCAGCAGTGAGCCCTGCGCATTTTTAGCTAGGATTAGATAGCGGGCCGTGGTCACTCAAGGGAGTGAGCGCGGATACAAATATTATAACTGCACAGGTACGGTACAATGCAGACACCGTCTAAGGCCCCTATCTGGGTTATGCCTAGTCATCTCAAGTGTGAGCTATCAAGGAGTAATCCTTGTACTCCACTCGAGGCTGACTTTGTCTTGCCACCATAGGGTCCTGTAAACGATTGTCCTTCAGGTAAGAAGTCGGGCGACCCAACGGTGTCCGCGAGAGGTATTGCGACGGGACGACAGGGAGGGTACGACCAGTGTACCAGTGTGCTTGGCCCCTGGTCGTTGGCCGCGAGAGTTACCAAACCACGAAAGTCGAGCTCCTCCCGGAGCACACGCGAGACAAGGTAAGGAGACGGTTCACCTTGTTGGTAACCGCAGTGACTTGGTGGGACGACAGGGCAGGCACCGATGTACTGGTGGTCCTGGCTGCTGTCGTTGTCCGCGGGTCAATTAAGTCGAGGCAACGATAACGGTTGTCTCGCAGGTTAATAAAATGATAAATGGTTCAGTGAATGTCTTGAGTTGGCTATATGCCATGTACGCACTACCTACCCGTGGGAATTACGAGTTATGGGCTCCTCTGCTTCTTAGTGTCGTCCGAGGACTCTTCAGACGTCAGCAGTACTGCGGCCTGCGACGGGAAGTGGTGTTGTCTTATTTGCCGCGGCAGTGTGAATTGTATTTGCTTTGATTTAACTTCACCGGCCAGCCTCGCACCGTGCAGGAGTACGTCGGGGTTAGGGTCCAAAGCCCCGCGTACATAGGATATAGTCCGGCGGATGACCTCTCTGTTGAGTTTGAAAGATGGGCTATGAAGTGTCGGATAGCCTCGGTGGAGCGTTCCCTAACAAGGTTCCCGCCACCCTGGAGATCCGTGCGTGTAGCGTAACACAAGTGCACCCCTGCAGGGAAGATTAATCTATTCGGATAGCCGTGTCCACAGTAACAGGACGCTTTATGCTGAAGCTGGATCTTACCACTAGAAACTATTATTAAACTGTATGGTTCCGGGTTCTCTTCCTCGCGGGGATGTCGAGGAGGTGAACTCGGAGGCATTGTTAATTATTACAACTTATTATTATACAATGCTGCAGCAACTTCTGCTGCATTGTTACTTTATGCTTTATATAAACTGTTGGCTGATTCTTACCTCATGCTGCAAGACATCGTCGGAAGATGCTAGTCTTCGTTAGGCCTAGCTTCTTACCCTTGCTCTGGATTTCTGTCTTTCAGTCCACTATATACAGCCTCTTCTTTCCGTTGATACAATGCGTAATGCTTAGTAGCGGACGTAAGACTCGCGGGTATACTAGATACTCACTTGCTTTATTTCCTTTACTGTTTTGCCTGATCGGCCACTGCAGCCGACCTTGGAGCTTAGGAGCAGGAGTACCCCGGAGGCGCCTACTACGACGTCGAGTTCCCCGTCGACCAGGAGTAGCTCGGTGGATCCCAGGCAGGAGGCCTCGACTTTTCGTTCTGTATCTCCGATGTGATTTGTGCTAGCCTTCTTAAGGCAAAACTTGACTAACTATGTCTGTACTCAGATATTATGGCTTGTATGACTTATGTATTCGGGTCCGCGTGACCCCCTCTATTGTAACATATTTGTTTATCCTTTTGTGTTTAGTGTTGTGCTGTGATATTATCACCGTGGCACCCTAATCTCAGTCGTGTACCCTGTGTGTATGATTACTGTACACGGTCTGATTTTGGGGGCGTCACAAGTTTGTATCAGAGCCGACTGCCTGTAGGAAGCCACCCCACCACTATCTGGTCGAAGTTGAGTCTAGACTTTGAAAAACTATTTTGCTAACTTAATATTTGGCTTACGGGCCCACATCGATGTCACTACGTGTGATATCTATTGTATTAGGATCCTTTTCTCCTTACCTATGCTCTGGGAATCTACTTTCTTATCCTTGCTGGTAAGTTTTACAAAAGCTGACATTAGGATCACGTTCTCTTGATTCCACCCGGCGTTTTTGGTGCTTCCCCCATTGATTGAGTCGTGTCGCAGGCGTCGTACGCCAGATCCCAGACCGCGGATCCCATTCTCATTCTGGGCAGGCCGCGCGTTCTCTGGCATCAACTCCTGTGGCCAACAGTTTTCTTGCGGCGTGATTGACATAGTGGAATCCATGTCGCGTCGTGTAATCCTTACCGCGGTCTGCGCGCCGCCTAGAGAGTCCTTTTTCCTTAATTTCTACGACGTTACGCTGTCCGATCTTCGATTGATTCTGTGTGCGAATGTGTATGTCTTATATGACTACTCCTTTACATATCTGCGCCTCCTTTTCGTTGTCGTTTTACTTCAGGCTTGATTCCGGTATCTCGTCAAATTTTTCATCGCTGAAATACCCCTGTTAAATTCTAGCAAGATGGCTGGTCGTGGTGGTCGTGGTCGTGGTCGTACTGCCAACGACCCACCTCCGCCGCCGGATTACATGGCCGCGATGATGCAGCAGTTCGAGATGAATCGTCAGTTCATGCAGAATATCATGGCTCAGTTCCCCCAGCCGAATCAGAATGGGCACCACCATCAGCATGCCACTGTGACTCTGCACGACTTCACCCGCCTCAACCCCACTATGTTCCGCAACACTGTTCAGCCGCTGGATGCTGATGACTGGCTTCGCGACATCACTCACGAGCTGGAATCTGCTAATGTCGATCCAGCCGACTATGTGAACTTTGCGTCTTATCATCTGAAAGGCGCCGCTGCTCAGTGGTGGAGCACCCACAAGCGTTCCCTGCCAGTTGAAGAAGTCATCACTTGGGATGAATTTCAGTCTGCCTTCCGCGCCCGCTACATTCCTCAGGGGATCATGGATCGTAAGGCGGAAGAATTCCGTAACCTCACTCAGGGCGATATGACTGTTGAAGCCTATCAGCGCGAGTTCCTCAACCTCTCTCGCTATGCGGAGGGAGAGATCACCACTGATGCTCGCAGGCAGCAGAAGTTCCGTCGTGGCCTCAACCCAGAACTCACGCTCGCTCTTGCCGTTCATGATTTCGCCAACTTCGCCACTATGGTGAACAAGGCTATCACCGTCGAGACTGCCCAGATGGAGCACAAGAACTCTCTGAAGCGTTATCGTGACGTTGGCTCATCTTCGGGCGCAACGCAGAAGCGTCGTATCTGGCTCCCTACCAGTGTGACCCATTCAGCTGTCCCTGCTCCAAGGCCGTCTTATGATGCACCCCGTCTGCCTCCACCCCCGCAGATGCCAAGAGCTCTGCCTGCACCACCCAATGCTACACCCCTCCGTCCTCAGGATGGACTATGCTTCACGTGCCGCCAACCTGGGCATTTTTCCAGAGAGTGCCCCCAGAAGCAGAAGCAACTGGTAGTCCACCCCGCTGGCCGTGGAAATGGTCGTGGCAACAACAGGACCCCCAACTATAATACTGGGTCTGCTGCTTATGCTCGTGGACATGCTAACCACGTCAATGTTGAAGAAGCTCAGCAACAACCCGCTACCGTGATGGGTACCCTTCTCGTTAATTCCATACCTGCTGCTGTTTTATTTGATACAGGAGCATCGCATTCATTCATGTCGGAAGCATTTGCATTTTCGCATAACTTCAAGTACGAAACGATGAAACCACCGATGGTTGTTCGCACCCCGATTGGCCAATGCCGAACCACCATGATAGTGCCAAACACCACCATTGAAATCGAAGGAGTTGAATTCTTTGCGTCGCCCATCCTCCTGAAGTCTTCCACCATAGACCTCATTCTGGGGATGGATTGGTTGAAATTTCACGATGCCGCACTGTATTGTGGCACCAAGTCTGTCCAGCTTTTTCACCCCTCCGGTGGGATTGTTAACCACACCGCCCGAGTTACCCGTAATGCTGAAACACAGATCTTTATGATGAATGCTTTGAATATCTCACCTTTGAAAGGCATCGAGAACGTTCCGGTCGTTCGCGATTTTCCCGACGTCTTCCCAGAAGAACTGCCGGGAATACCCCCGATCAGAGAAGTTGAATTCGTCATCGACTTGAAGCCGGGCACTGTTCCTATTGCCAAGCGTCCTTACAAGATGCCACCACATGAACTCCTTGAGCTTAAGGAGGAAATCGACAAGGCACTTCAGAAAGGATTCATTCGCCCCAGTTCCTCAGCTTGGGGAGCACCTTCGCTCTTTGTCAAGAAGAGCGATGGGACAAACCGATTGGTCCAAGATTATCGGCCCATTAACCAAGCCACCATCCAGAACAAATACCCACTTCCCCGGATCAACGATCTATATGATCAACTTGCCGGATCCAAGGTGTTTTCTAAACTCGACTTGAGGTTGGGTTATCACCAAATCCGAGTCCGTGATGAGGACATTCCGAAGACTGCTTTCATTACTCGCTATGGTTCATACGAGTACACTGTCATGTCCTTTGGCTTAACCAATGCTCCAGCCACTTTCTCCAGATTGATGAATTATATTTTCATGGAGTACCTGGACCAGTTCGTCGTGGTTTATCTGGATGATATATTGATATATTCCAAGAATGAAGAAGAACATGCTGAACATATTCGTCTTATACTGGAGAAGATTCGAGAACACAAACTCTACGCTAAGTATTCTAAGTGTGAGTTCTGGCTTCCCGAAGTAACCTACCTTGGGCATGTGATTTCCAAGGATGGCATTGCCGTCACCCCCGAACGTATCCAGGCTATTCTTGACTGGACCCCTCCCAAGACCGTCAAGCAAGTCCGCAGTTTCCTCGGGCTCGCTAGCTATTGCCGCCGTTTCGTCGAGAATTTCTCCAAGATTGCCAGGCCTCTGACTAATCTGCTTCACAAAGGTGTCAAGTTTGAGTGGACAGATAAATGTCAAGAAAGTTTTCAAGCACTCAAAGACAAGCTAACTTCTCCCCCGGTGCTCGCTCCCCCGGATACTCAGAAGGACTTCGTGATCTATTGCGACGCGTCTCGTCAAGGATTAGGCTGTGTCCTATTGCAAGAGCGCAAGGTGATTGCTTATGGCTCTCGTCAGTTGCGTACTCACGAAGACAAATACCCAACACATGATCTCGAATTGGCAGCAGTAATTTATGCATTGAAGCTGTGGCGACATTACCTCGTTGGTAACCGTTGCGAGATCTACACCGACCACCAAAGCCTGAAGTACTTGTTTACTCAGCCCGACCTGAATCTCCGCCAACAAAGATGGCTCGAGACAATAGCCGATTTTAACATGGATATTCATTACACCCCTGGCAAGGCTAACGTGATGGCCGATGCCTTGAGCCGCAAAGCGTACTGTTCTGAACTTGAGGTTCAGGTGCAGCAACCCCTTCTGTATGAAGACTTTCAAAAGTTGAACCTCGAGATTGTTCCTCAAGGTTATGCGAATAACCTGGTCATAGAACCGGATCTCGTCAAATCCGTCAAGGGTATACAGTTTTATGATGATTTCGTACACAAGATTAAGCGCGATATCGCCAATGGGAGACCCTCACCCTTCACCGTTGATAGCAAAGGTGCGGCGTACTACCAGAACCGTTTAGTGGTTACTCACAGCAAGGGCAGGCATGAGAACCTGGATATGACCCCGAAGGTCATGAGAGCGGCTCACGATACCCCATTGTCCATTCATCCTGGAAGCACCAAGATGTACCAAGACATTCGTCAGCAATTCTGGTGGCCCAACATGAAGCAAGACATTGCCCGATATGTTTCTGAATGTGACGTTTGTCGTCGCGTCAAGGCAGAACATCAAAGGCCTGCTGGAACTCTACAACCACTCTCTATTCCTGAATGGAAGTGGGACAAGATCGAGATGGACTTCGTCACCGGTTTTCCCCGATCACAGAAGGGTCGTGATGCCATCTTTGTCGTCATCGACTGATTCTCCAAGGTTGCCCACTTTCTTCCAGTCAAGGAGACGATCTCTGCTAGTCAGTTAGCAGACTTGTATGTTTCCAGAATTGTGTCCCTCCATGGTATTCCGCTGGAGATCAGTTCAGATCGTGGCAGCATTTTCACCTCAAGATTCTGGGATAGTTTCCAAGAAGCTATGGGCACGCATCTGAATTTCAGCACCGCCTATCACCCCCAGTCGCAAGGACAAGTCGAACGAGTTAATCAAGTGCTTGAAGATATGCTTCGAGCTTGTGTCATCTCCTTCGGCAAGAAGTGGGAGGAATCTCTTCCATTTGCAGAATTCTCGTATAACAATAGCTATCAAGCTAGTCTGAAGATGGCCCCCTTTGAAGTTCTTTATGGACGTAAGTGTCGAACCCCTCTGAATTGGTCAGAAACTGGGGAACGAACTCTCGTTGGTCCGGACATAATACAGCATGCTGAAGATCAGGTTCGCGTTATCCGTGAACACCTGAAAGCCGCTCAGTCCCGCCAGAAAAGCAACTATGACCGCAAGCACAAAGAAATGGTCTATCAACCTGGCGAGTATGCATACCTTCGTGTCACTCCCATGAGAGGCACTCATCGCTTCGGTATCAAGGGCAAGTTGGCTCCTCGCTACATTGGCCCGTTCCGTATCCTTTCCAGGAGTGGACCCGTGGCATACCGGTTGGAATTGCCGCCGAACCTCTCCCAAGTCCACGATGTCTTCCACGTGTCGCAACTCCGTCGCTGCTTCAAGGATCCTATCCGCGAAGTGGAACATGATATGATCGAGCTGCAACAAGACTTAACTTATCGAGAACATCCGAGCCGCATTCTCGATCAGTCTGAGCGTCGAACCCGCAACAAGACCGTCAAGTTCCTCAAGGTCCAGTGGTCGAATCATTCTGAAGATGAAGCCACTTGGGAACGCGAAGATCGCCTTCGCGATGAATACCCCGATCTTTTCCTCACTACCACTTAAATTCTCGGGACGAGAATTCTTGTAGTGGGGAAGATTTGTAACACCCTCAGTTCCTGTAACAGTAATCATCATCACTGTTGACCATCACTGTTTGTTAATCACTGTTATCCCCTGTCCCTAATCAAACTTTGCTTCTACTCTTTTCAAATCATGCTGGTTGGTAATCAAAACCCAAAGCACAATGCATCTTGCTCATCAAGAAATCAAACCCTAGTTGGAACTACTTTAAATGGAAACTAAAACAAATGGGCTCAAATAAAGTTGTTCCAAAAATCATGGAACTATTTTTGTAAATTGCCTAAAATCATTATAATCATGTTGGACCAACTTTGGTAATTTTTGGAGTTGCAAAAAATTCCAAACAATTCAAACAGTGGGTTAAAACCCCTACTTTGGGCATTTAATATTTAAAAGAAATATCTAATGATTTTATTTTGCAGCAAAATATTTTGTGACACCTCAGTAATATGTAACACTAATTTACAAACACTAATAACCTTTTACAAAAATGCTAGGGTTAATAAATCAATTACAGAAAGAAATTGAGCAAACAGAAAACAAAACGAAAATTGGAAAAGGCTTAAAGCTCGCCTGGGGCGAGGCCCACCCCAGCCCAGCCACCCCGGCCCGTCTTCCACCTCCCACCTGCTCCCGTCATGTCGGCCACCTGCTCGACGCCGTGGCGCCGCCGTGGCCACGGGCGCCACTGGAGCCCTCCCCTCCCTCACCTGCTCCCTGCGACCGCGGACGCGATAAGGGCAACGCCCCCTCCCTCCTGGACACGCCCACCATCTTTTCCCCTCCCCCTGCAGCTCGCCATCGTCGGGGAAAGAATCATTCGAGGGCAGCCTCGCCGCCGTGGTGAGCCGCCGCGGCCAACAGCCTCCCCGAGCCCCGAAGACCTGTCCAGCGTGTTCCTCATCGTCGTCCTCGTCTCCGAGCACACGGAATCGAGGCGGAAGCCTCCACCCCGAGCACACGGTCACCTTCCCCAACTCCGGCCGCCGCGACGTCGCAGAGGAAATCCGGCGCCACCACGACGCCCCCGGGCCCGCTCTCTGCACCGTCACGCTCCTGGTGAGCTAGTGCTCCCTCCCCAAACCCCCGTGAACGCCCGCGTAGCCCGTAGACGCCGCCCCCCTTTTACTCATTCCGGCCGCCGCGCGCACTCGTCGCCGGCGAGGCCACGGTGACCGATTGGTCCCGGAGGTGTCACCGTCGTGATCCCCACGCGCTATGGTTCCCGTTGGGGCTCTTTGCGCGCGCCTAGGGCCCCTATAGCGTCGACACCGTCAAGGTCCGTGGCGCAGCCGCCACCTTCTTCGTCGCCGACGTCGCTCCGGCGCGTCTCCGGCGCAACCACCACCACCAGTGCACTCGCCGTCGTCTTCTGCTTCAAACGCATCAAGCCGCGCACCCTCCCGTGCCCTGGGGCGAGCTCCCCGTCAACCTCGCCGGCGGCGGGCTCCGGTGAACCCTCCGGTGAGGATGACAGGCGGGCCCCCCGTGTCAGCCAGCTTAATTAGGGGTTAATCAAACCCCTGGGTCACTGACAACGGGCCCCACTCACTAACCACCCCGGCTAATCTCTTATTAGCTTAACAGAAAAATTAAAACCCCCTTGGGTCACTTACTAGTGGGCCCATGTAATTAGGTTAGCCTCTGGATTAATTAGACTGATTAAATATGCCCCTGTGTCACTTACATTGGGGTCCCACCTGTCAGTTTATTATTTAAAAGAATTGATAAGAATTTCCAGTGACTTACATGTGGGTCTAGGGTAATTTTCCAATTTAATTAGATATTTTATAAATAACAGAGGCTGACATGTGGGTCCCACATGTCAGCACTGTTCTGGATAATGTTCTGGATAATGTTCTGGATAATGTTTAATAAATAATAAAAGAAATCCAGAAAATCATTTAAATTGATTTAAACTTTGAAATTCAATAACGTTTAAACCGTAACTCGGATTCAAAAACTTTATACATGAAAATTGATCAGAAAAATATAACGAATACAAATACGATATCCGTATGTCTACCACACCCCTCTAACACGACGAACCTCGAACATTCCCCCTCCGGACCGACTGTCCGATAAATTGTCCGGTACTGTTAGAGTGCCCGGATGAATTTATTCCGAACACGAATGTTTCTCGGAATAGATCAACTAGCACGGATACACCCCCCTTATGTTGTTCCGGTAACCACGACACCTCCGGCTTGATCCTTCCCCTCCGGACACCCTGTCCGGTAAACACCCGGAGCCAGTAGTTCATCCTCAGATGAATTTCCGTTCCGAGCAACGTGCATTGCACTGCGTTAGAACACCGTTAACATTTCATCTGTCATATCATGCATCTGTTTGTATATGCTTGCTGTGTATTTACTGTTTCTTCCCCCCTTAATCTCCGGTAGACCCCGCTGCTGCCGTCGACTACACCGCTGCTGAGTACGACTACGTCGTCGACGACCCTACTACTACCGTCGAGCTTGCAGGCAAGCAGAGCCATTCTCTTCCCCAGATATCGCCTATCTTTCCGTACTTTTCTTGCACTAGGCATTGTTACTTCTGCTGCTACGATTACAATCCTATTCAACTGCATAGCCTGATTTTGTCGCCCCTTGATGTGCCTTCCTTTATCCTATGCTGCATATTACTATTATTATGCATTATTCAGCAGTGAGCCCTGCGCATTTTTAGCTAGGATTAGATAGCGGGCCGTGGTCACTCAGGGGAGTGAGCGCGGATACAAATATTATAACTGCACAGGTACGGTACAATGCAGACACCGTCTAAGGCCCCTATCTGGGTTATGCCTAGTCACCTCAAGTGTGAGCTATCAAGGAGTAATCCTTGTACTCCACTCGAGGCTGACTTTGTCTTGCCACCATAGGGTCCTGTAAATGATTGTCCTTCAGGTAAGAAGTCGGGCGACCCAACGGTGTCCGCGAGAGGTATTGCGACGGGACGACAGGGAGGGTACGACCAGTGTACCGGTGTGCTTGGCCCCTGGTCGTTGGCCGCGAGAGTTACCAAACCACGAAAGTCGAGCTCCTCCCGGAGCACACGCGAGACAAGGTAAGGAGACGGTTCACCTTGTTGGTAACCGCAGTGACTTGGTGGGACGACAGGGCAGGCACCGATGTACTGGTGGTCCTGGCTGCTGTCGTTGTCCGCGGGTCAGTTAAGTCGAGGCAACGATAATGGTTGTCTCGCAGGTTAATAAAATGATAAATGGTTCAGTGAATGTCTTGAGTTGGCTATATGCCATGTACGTACTACCTACCCGTGGGAATTACGAGTTATGGGCTCCTCTGCTTCTTAGTGTCGTCCGAGGACTCTTCAGACGTCAGCAGTACTGCGGCCTGCGACGGGAAGTGGTGTTGTCTTATTTGCCGCGGCAGTGTGAATTGTATTTGCTTTGATTTAACTTCACCGGCCAGCCTCGCACCGTGCAGGAGTACGTCGGGGTTAGGGTCCAAAGCCCCGCGTACATAGGATATAGTCCGGCGGATGACCTCTCTGTTGAGTTTGAAAGATGGGCTATGAAGTGTCGGATAGCCTCGGTGGAGCGTTCCCTAACAAGGTTCCCTCCACCCTGGAGATCCGTGCGTGTAGCGTAACACAAGTGCACCCCTGCAGGGAAGATTAATCTATTCGGATAGCCGTGTCCACGGTAACAGGACGCTTTATGCTGAAGCTGGATCTTACCACTAGAAACTATTATTAAACTGTATGGTTCCGGGTTCTCTTCCTCGCGGGGATGTCGAGGAGGTGAACTCGGAGGCATTGTTAATTATTACAACTTATTATTATACAATGCTGCAGCAACTTCTGCTGCATTGTTACTTTATGCTTTATATAAACTGTTGGCTGATTCTTACCTCATGCTGCAAGACATCGTCGGAAGATGCTAGTCTTCGTTAGGCCTAGCTTCTTACCCTTGCTCTGAATTTCTGTCTTTCAGTCCACTATATACAGCCTCTTCTTTCCGTTGATACAATGCGTAATGCTTAGTAGCGGACGTAAGACTCGCGGGTATACTAGATACTCACCTGCTTTATTTCCTTTACTGTTTTGCCTGATCGGCCGCTGCAGCCGACCTTGGAGCCCAGGAGCAGGAGTACCCCGGAGGCGCCTACTACGACGTCGAGTTCCCCGTCGACCAGGAGTAGCTCGGTGGATCCCAGGCAGGAGGCCTCGCCTTTTCGTTCTGTATCTCTGATGTGATTTGTGCTAGCCTTCTTAAGGCAAAACTTGACTAACTATGTCTGTACTCAGATATTATGGCTTGTATGACTTATGTATTCGGGTCCGCGTGACCCCCTCTATTGTAACATATTTGTTTATCCTTTTGTGTTTAGTTTTGTGCTGTGATATTATCACCGTGGCACCCTAATCTCAGTCGTGTACCCTGTGTGTATGATTACTGTACACGGTCTGATTTTGGGGGCGTCAGATCCCGGATGTCGCTAATCTCCGCCAGGAAATCGGCCTTTGCAGCATCCCCCTGGGGGCCATACACCCCGGTGATCCACCACATAGAACCGCCAGGCTGCTGGACTAGCGCAGTCACCGCATGTGGAGTTAGATGAGGATTGGTGATCGTGACCACCAAGCTATCCCAAGCCATGAAGATCACACCACGTGTACCACTCGCCGGTACATAGAGAAAACCGTCAAATTTATTACCCACGCATTGCGTAACAACCTTAGTGGAAACTACGTCCAACTTAGTCTCTTGAAGACAAACTATGCTCACGTTCGCCGTCGTGACCACCTGGTAAACCGCATTCCGCCGTGCACGCGAGTTAAGTCCACGCACGTTCCACACAAGTAGCTTTGGAGGTGTAGACATCTGTATTATCCCACCCAAGGTTCCACCAGCTGGCTGCCTAGTGGCCTCCAGCCACCACAGGAACATCCCCCTGAAGCGGCAAGATCCCAGAATCCCAACCTAAGAGTGCTAGGATTGCCTGCACGTGTACATCCGAAAGCTGTTGTTTGAACAATGCAACATATGCCTTGAGCGCCTCTTCCGAAATCACCTCGCCCTCATTCGCAAGACACAACTTTCTGATGAGCACCGCTTGCTGTTTGGTGGCTACCGAGCCACCCCTTCCTCTTGCAATCCTGACGTTGCGCCTAGGGGTAGTTACCGGAGTGCGTTTGTGCCTGGTCCTCCTATGTTTGGTGGGTATAGCCCTTGATTGAGGCTGCTCAAGGAGCGGAGAGAGAGCCCGTCAGAGTTCGTTGCGGAGCTGAGAAATCTGCGATGTAGGGGGGTGCTGCAGTAGCCGGTGGCACACATGGGTTAACATGCACCTCCGGGCTCCCATGATCGGAAAGGCCAACAGCCAGCCACTCCCTAGGACGCGTGCATGGCGGTGTAGACTCGCCATGCGAGGAGCGGTCCAACCCCACCGATTCGACCAACGAAAAGGACACATAGGGATCGACGCAAGTCATGTCGCGTTCCCCACCCAGGGATGTCTCCAGATCCACCCTCTAATTCCCAGGCGCGAACAAATCAATGGCCCACTCGACGATCTGAACCTGCGACGACGGCGCCAAAGCCGCGCCCCCCCCCCTCCGACAGTCCAAGACCACAGGGGGTCGTCAGCCCGCCTGGCCTGCCACGTGTCTGATTCACAGAGGCTGGGGAGCCTTCCAAAGTAGGCCTATCCTGACCAAGTTGTTCGTTGCAGTGCAAGGGTCGCTCCAGAATGGACCGGGGCCCGATGGCACTTTGCACAGAGGAAACCTGAGCAGCCACCTCATGCGCCGCCCCGTGCCCCCCCACAATTCGTCCCACAACAATTTGGCCACCAAAGGGGTCGTCCTCCCTCACCACCTGACTAGATCCTGACATGGGTACAGACCCGGGTGCCAGCGCTTTTGACCGCGGCCCCACTACCAATTCAAACGTGTCCGCTGCCACCGGCGAGGAGTCTGACGCTGACGAGCCCTCCGACAGACCCTGCGCCGGTGGAGCCGGCCTGCATCGACTGCCTGCATGCCCTGCAGTCCCGATTCCACTTTCCCCACTGACCGACGGAGACGACGGTGGAGAGGGAGGCGACGGAGGCGGCGGAGGCGGTGGCGGCGCCGCGCTCTCTCCCATGTCTACCAGCATTGCGTCGGCCACCTTGAGGATATCAACGAGGTACCAGAGGGCATCCACCGCCCATCCCGGTGCGAAGCAGGATTGCCTCGCCGGCGGGGCACCTCGACGACCAGAATCCGCCGGGGAGGGATACGCGCAGGGTCATCAGTCCGCAGCCAAACCCGAAAATCCGCCATGTCATTAATCGTCTCCGTGGCCGCCGCCACCTTGACCACCACGCCCAGACCGTGAAGCAGAGTCTCGGCGGTGTGCCTCGTCCAAGCGTTCACCGGGACGCCCCTCAAGGCCAGCGGCAGCAGGAAGGGCATGGCGATCCCCGTCGCGTTGGCCTGCCGCAACCAAGGGCGCAACACCAGGTCAAACTGCTGCGATCCCGCACGGCCTCTGCAGATCATCCTGTTCCGTAGCTCCACCTTCTTGCATAGGACCAAGAAATCCTCCGGGAAATACCCCCTGATTGACATGTCAGACGGGCCAATCTCAAAGTCAGCATGAATGGCCGTTGTCGCCACGGCAAGGTCCACGGGCGGCCGTGGACCGACGTAGGTGACCACCACCGCACACTTCAGCTCCTCCTCCATTGCCCGCAAATCCGGGCCGGCCTCCAAGAAGCAACAGTCAATCACCTCCATCAGGGAGGGCGCGGTGTGCGTGGTGAGGGAGTCCGGCGCGAAAGGCACCAAGAACGCATGGCCGGCAGCGCTCCCAGAAGACGAGGCCGCGTGGGAAACCCGCTCCAAAGGCACGAAGTAGCGAACAACCCCCGCCGGCGAAGGGCCCGGGGGCGGCGGCGGCAGCTGCATAGGCGGCGAGGGTGCGACTGGGTGTCCACGGGGAGCAGGAGCGAGGTTCGTCGCCACAGGAGGGACGCGCCTGGAACGGAGAGGTGGCGGGGGACGCCGGTCGTCCGACGAAGAGCTTCGGGGGCAAATGCAGCCCCTGGAGATGTGCCCCTGCCCACCGCAGCGCACACAGAAGGTCGGCTCCATGCACATGGCGAAAATGTGCTTCTCGCTTCCACAGTTATAGCACCAGCCAATTAATTCCGCCGGCATGCGCCCCTTCGGTGGCATGGAGGAGGGGAGGATGTGCCACTGTCCGCTCGAAGGAGAGTGCCGAGAAAAGCGGCGGTCAGATGCCCTCCGGTCCAACTTGAGCTGCCAGACGCCACCAGCGGCATGCCCCGCCGCCAGGCGCAGGGACGGCGAGCCGCTCCCCTCCCGAACGATAGGGCCCCTGGCGGTGCCAACCACACCCGAGACCACGACTAGGGAGCGGAGAACAAGCCTCGGAGGGGGCGGCGGGGAAGAGCTCGAGGACGCCGCCGAGAGGGAGACGCGAGAGGCCATGGTGGCCGCCGGGTCCGGAGTGGAGTTCCAGCGGATTTGGGTGGGCGACGGGGCCGGAGTGGCCGCCGACGCAGAGCGGGGAGCGGAGCGTGTAACTAGTTTGAATCTGAAGTTGAATTCAAAGAGCTAATCTGACTATTGTTAACAAATTCATGCATGATAGGAGCTCTAATGAAACCTTTCATAGCTCGAAAAATAGTCTCTTCCAAGCACTATGTTTCCTTGATTTGTTGATTTCAAAATTAAAAAGTCAACCGCAACGTTCCTTTTTGCAAAACATAATTTAGATGTTGTTAACCTTCCTTTGAATCTCAAAAATATCATCATTAGCATGTTCACCTATCATTAGCATGTTCACCTTCCTGCCGAAGTTTGGCCTAAGCTATACGCTGGGGCCATTGCAAGGAACCCCGCCGGCCTGGTTTTCATCTCTGTGTGCAAGCAAATGGACTGGAGTGCCTCTGGAAGAAGCGGAGGCGAGGGCGGCGCTTATTGGCCTTCGTGAGCTTGCTGATGTGTGCAACGGCCCAGTTGTTCTAGAGCTCGAGAGCTGCTGATGCCGGGAGCTGCAGCAGATCGGTCACCCATTTTTTGCTTTGGCCCGCGACATCAAGCGCACTTTTACTGTCGAAAATTTCAGTCGTTTGAGATAAGTTCAGTTAAGAGGACTTGCAGTAAGGTGGCACGCCAGCTTGCATCTCTAGCGAGAGAAGATGGAAACTGCACTCTGCGAGGAAAGGCTCTTGGTAGCATCCGGGATGTTTTCCAACTTGAGTATAACAACCTGACTAGGTAGTTTCTTATTCCGTACTACTTTAGTCATTCTCGAAAAAGATAACGATGGCCAGATGAATTTAGGTTACTATCTTTCAAGCAGAGGATGATGTTGCAAACTTGGAACGCATGTAACTCAAATGTTTCCTGGGTATATAAAGCCGTGTTTATGGTGAATGACTTGTCTAAATTCAGTATGAAGTTCCCAAATCTTGCCAAATAAACACTTTCCATCCGTACAACATCATCTCATCAAAGGAGTTTCTACAGAAAAGCAAGCATACACAGCATGTCTGATACAATTAGATGCAGTCATCAATACGTAAACAGTTTACCCAAGCATGGATGTCTCTTTCAACGAAAATCATCCAAGTCAGAAGCACAAGGTTCCGAACAGAAAATTGCCCAAAAGGATCATGGAGTTATTAATCCACCGCCTCAATCGAGTAGTGAACGAATACAAAAAAGGCTATCAGAAAAGTAAACTTCTAACTCATGCTTGCGAAATGTACTTTTTATGGTTCCGCATTAATTAAGCAATACACTAAAAGGATAGTATTATTCCCAATAAAACATCAAAACTACAAAGAGCACAAGAACCCTACCGTTACAACAATGGCGGTTTAACTTGTGCTGTTCTTGCATTGATAAGTCAGAAATCTCAGCTTGCTGTCTCGACCTACAACTTCTATCAACAGAATTGAAGGTTTCAGGGGCTGCTGCTTGTGTGCCACCAGCAAAAAAGCCAACTTCTACCGCACCGACTCCCCTCAACCGATTCTACGCTGAGCTCATGGCGCGAGACATTGCAGCAATCACTTTCTCCCTCGTTTGCTGTTCAGAGCCAGGGCACTTGATGATGAAGGAGTGCACTACCGTTCCATTGTTCCCTGTGAGTTTCGACTCCCCTACCCGGACGTCCGCCTCTTCAAACGCTTCAAAGACCTTCTTTACCGGATGGTTCTCTAATGGAGACATAACTCGGACAAGGACCTCGTCTTGCACCACCTGGATGTCAACCTCAGGTCTAGGGGCTCGCTCCCTTGGGTCCACCATACCGGACTCGAGAAATCGTTCTCTCTCAGTCTCCATATCTTTGAGCTTCTTCTGAAGGTCGGTGATGTATGCTATTGCATCGCCTAGCAGGGAGGCCTTGTCCATTTTTGAGATGTTGGGCACAACGGCTCTCAACGCGTAGAACCGCTGATTGAGCTTCTCCCTCCTTTGGCGCTCAGCTTCAACATGATTCAATGGCTCCTCCCTCCCATTTGCAGGCTTTCTTCCCCTCTTCCTTGGCCGTCGGTCCTCTATGACAGGCGTTGTCCCTTCCTCTTTACAGAACCCATTCACCTCTGAACTCTCTCCATCAAGAACAGATGTCCTTGTAACCAAGACACCAGACTTGGAACTAGTCCCTGCACTAAAATCTATTTGCCTAGGCACCTGTGGCTGCAACTGTTGCTGGTTGACCATCTGCAGTGGTTTCACTAACTGTGGTGGTTTCTGAAGAAGTGGCAGTTTCTGGAGCTGAGGTGCTTTCTGAAGCTGAAACTGTGTTGTAGTGGAGCTGTCCGTGGCTCCATTGTTGCAGTGTGCAACTTCATTGCTCACTATTAGTACACCATTGCCAAACTTCTGCTGGTGAGAATTCAGGCCCCTGGTCTGACTCCAAGTGAAATTCTGCAATCCTTTCTGGGCACTGGGAAGCAATGAGCTACCTCCACCAGCAGTCCTCTGTTCCCATGACCTTTCATCTATTTTCGCTACCCCAATTACTGGCCCTGCTGAAGACCGACCGAGGTTCAAATCCTTGCCAAAAATCTTTGCCAGACCTGGTGACCTCCCAATGTTACCATTTCCTTCACGACTCGGAACTATATCCTTATTACCACTTGTCCCTCCAAATACAGACTTAATGGTCTGGAGAGTATCAGAACTCTCAGCCACCTGCTGCATCGAACCCAGCTCGAGCACACCATTCTCAAATGGCACTAACAAGATAGTTCTAAATCCTGCTGTGTTTGCAAGGTATCCACGGTAACAATAATTAGCTGGGAATACGTTGCGCTCAGAATTGGGAACCCAGAGGGGGACGCCTGCTGCAAAAACTTGACCAGGGCCACCAGCACGACGCGGAAATTCAAAGTACATAGATGCTAGGAAGAACATCTCTGTATCTGTCACCTGATCCATAGCTCGGGAAAAATCCTCCTCATCATCACTACTAAATGCTTTGTGCAACTGCTGCAGCACACGCTTCCGCATCCTCTGTTTGGAATCATCATTGCCTGCAGAAGCAGCAGCTGCCAACTCAGCATCATTGGGTTCACGGCAACAACCATCCCCCCATGCAAGGATAATATCACCAGACTTTGTGCGTGAAGCCTGCCAGAAGATAGCATAGTTCCAACCAGCACCAGGACGCTCTGATTCGATAAGCTCCTGCAGTTTATTTTGCAAGTCTACAGGTGACGATACAGCAACAAGACCCTCAGATACGGTACCAGCCGCTTTTGCCAAGTATAGAAATGCATCTCTTCCAAGAACAGTGGTGCTGAGGGCTCGGTCCTCATCAGTCCATGCCGCACCATTTCCTCCATTGGCACCGTCCTCCTCAACCTCCATCTTCATTACCATAAGACCTACTCAAAAAATAATAGGTCAGGTCAAAAAGCACTAAATACATAAGTGTTTTGCTGCAACTATTGGCTACCAAACTCATCAAAATGAAAGTTTACATTACACAGGGATGAACACTAAACAAAACAGCACTAAGCTCTGAACTGCTATTCCAGGTTTTTGCAGATAAACACACACTGACATGCATCACGAACGGTAAGCAGAAATTCATAAACACCTGGTAGTTGGTACTTAATAGCGGTATCCTTCTAATTCAGCACTTAACAAAATTAACCAGCCAAAGTTTTTTTTTTCATTTTTCCTAACCTATTACACAGAAGTCAACTTAGCAGGGAGTGATGGAGACGCTCTATACCAGCAATAATACAGGAAACTAAGACAGTCTGTAATAAATGCCAAGTGTGCACATGTAAATAAGGCAAAGCATGGAATCATGTGATTCAGTGCACAGAAAACCTTTGCCCATCATACACAAAAAATTACTACTACCTATACGATAACTTCGCATTCCTATGGCATAGCATCTCATTATTTTAGTTGCCCGAGGACACATGACTACTGTAGCGAATTCTAACACATAATCGTGCGCAATACCAGGCTCAGGACACCGTATGCCAAGGACACAGCCATATGCCCGTGCCGATCGCGGATGCTAGATTCCAGCCTAAATGAACTACCCTCTCCCCCGCCTCCGCACGGCAAATCACTTCACCTTTCCGCCTAACTCAGCCCGCGAAACTGCAATCACTCTCATCAGGGTTCACGACACGACAGGACAGGCAGTACACGGGGAGGGAGCAAGTGTGGCGACAGAATTCAGGAAGCAGGGCGAGCGGGGGGAATCTCACCGGACCGGGGATCCCGAGCCCGAATCGGCAGAGGGGACGCGAAATCCAGCGCGGGCAGCCCGGCGACACCCGGCCCCGACCCCTGCCGCCGAAGCCGCGACGGCGAAGCCCGGATCTTCCCGCGCGCGGACCCGAGCTCCGAGGTGGGGGAGGGCGCGCTCGCTCGCTCGCTCGCTCGCCCTCTCTCTCCCGCCCTCTCCTTCCTCGCGGAGGTGATGGGCCCCGCGAGTCTCGGGGCGCGGGGCGCGGCGCGGCGTGCGCGTAGGGGGAGGAGGGAGGGGGGAGGCGGGTGGTGGGAGGGATTCGACGGTGGTGGTGTGCGGTTTTCTCTGGTGCGCGAGGGGATTTCGGGGGGAGGCGACCCTGCCGCTGCTGCTGAGAGAGGCTTGGGGAGTTGTGGGTGTGAACGAGGGGGAATGCCGCCTTTTTTTCTACTAGGATCTCGAGCCGAGCCGAGCCGAGTGCTGTGCCTGTGCCGCCGGAATGCTCGCTTCGCTTCTGTTCTGCGTGTGTGGTGTGCTCCCGTCGGCTGGAGCCCAGCCGAGGGGTTTGTTATTTTGCGCTTTCTGCTTGGTGGACGGAGAGAACAAGAGAATTGATTAGTATGATTATTATTGGCAAATTAATTGTGTATTGTTAGTATTATATGAATGTAACGGACCGATTTCGTAGAATCTTCACAGCACGCTGATTTAAATTTCATGTAAAACTGTATCGCGTCTCCGAGTTAAGATGTTTCATGTAATACACCGTAATTCGATGGGAGGTAAATCTCCCCGGAAAGAATGTTGGAGGGCAATCCATAAATTGAAAACACCTCAACTTTCTTCTATTCATTTTAGAAACTACAACATGAAAGGCTCATTTCTTTTATTCGCAAAAAAAAATGAGAGGCTCATTTTCTTAATCTCACTACTCTATGTTAATAAAATATAAATAATTACATGGATAGCCATTCTAATATGCGTGTAGTAAAAAGTGTGTTCGTCTAGTTAGTTATCTTATTGTATGTATAATCATCGATTCATATTTAAATTTCTATATTGGATTATAAGGTAAAATCGATACAGCAATGAGAATAAGTGAATATGAACATACACACACTTGTCATGCAATGAATTTTGAATAGAAACTCTTACTCGGTGTATTGGCATCCGCATCCTTGTGCTAGCACCACATGAGGCATTCTTGCCTCCATGCTGAGAGTCACGCAACAAGCATATTTCTCTTCACCTCTAGCAAAACTGCTCTTCTCTCGTTGTCGGGTTGCGGCATCAATATTCTTTAGGTCGATAAAGGTCCCCTTAGCGATGATGATGGTGTGTGACAAAGTTGCAAGATGTGGGTCTCCTGGATCATGGCGAGTGACGATGGTGGGAGAGAGACACAACGAGGATGATGAAAGAAGGTGCGATAGTGGCGATTGAGGGTAGTCCGATAAGGCGACAACAAGCGATAACGAGGAGGTGACAATAGGCGGTGAAGGCTATGGGGCCGCAATCGTAACGATTATGGGTAGTTCGATGAAGAAATGAAAAGCGTCAAAGAGAAGGTGTAAGTTGGCAAAGGCGATGGGTGTGGTAGGCGGCGAAGGCCATAAGGTCACCATAAGCCATAGAGGAAGGTGAGAGGTGCCAAATGAATGCGTTCATGGATGCTTGCGGAGCTTTCTAAAGCAGAGCTATCCGAGGAGATATCACATGAGTGTTATATATTACATTTATGGTATCACATTTGTCGAGATTCATATTTAAAATGTAGCTAGTTTTTTAAGAGTGGTATGATGTTTTACTAGTAGCATCTACAAGTGGCCACTCGATGGGGGCAAATGCCATTTCCTCAAAGTATCATGTTTTTAAAGCAATTTTCACAACCCTAAAAATTGTCATTTTAAAATCTTAGTCAAAATTAAATGTGTAAGCAAGTTGGTTCCGTTGTTCCATGTGCTTGGATTGAGTATTTTGTGATGAAAAAAACTACTCCCTTCGAACCAAGATATAGGTTGTTGTAGCTTTTTCGTGCAACTCTTTTCAGCTACCTATATTTCGCTACAGAAGAAGTATGATTTACACTACAATATAGTTAGAACAAGACACTTCATTTTACTAAAATCCATGTTAGTGAGCGTGAAATGTTTTCCTTTAAGATGCAAGACGATCAATTCCTTGATCTTCTTGTGATAATCTTGTGATCTCATTATGATCAAAATTTTGAGCAGATTGTCTTAAAAAGCATACAACAATATCTCTTGATCGTGTGAGCATTGATTTGGCTCTAGGCGCTTGATAGGTTGAGCAACATATAAACCAATGCATATTTAAGCTAAGATTTGAAATGAATTTTTAAGGAAGGTATAAAAAGGTTATTGGCTGCATATAAACTAATGCAACTTTGAGGTAGGTTATTAAAGGATTGTTGGTGAATAAGCTAATGCACCCTAGATGATTAATGTGTAATATGTTTTAATTTGCATGGTTCACTATGAATAATTTATACAGCCTCATTCGCGAGGTAGTATCTGTATATTCGTGAAATAATGTACGTTATCCATCCATGACTCTCGTCTCACCACTCCGGTATAGACATAACCATGGAAAGCTCATATATATGCACTATAGGCACATGTAAATGCACATTATGTCTGTCGATCAAGAAGTTCAATCTATTTGTTTTCTTCTTTTTTGTGGGTATTCAAACCTATTCATCTCTCTTTTTTTTAACATAAAACCTACTTTCTCTCTGTAAATCAATATAAAACGAATTAGTGATCTAAAATATTTTATACAGTATTAGTTTATAGAGTTACAGTATTCATCTTCACCCTTTACAAAATGTGAACCAAAACGAGACCAGTTGCGTACTACCTAAAAAAACAAACCAAAACGAAACCATGTGCACCTATCCGTGCCCGGCTCGGCTCCCCGTCCTGGCGCCAGCCAGAAGCCGCACACCCGCGCCGCGGGAGCACGTGCGCGCCACGTGTCCTAGGGGCCTGCCGTGTGATCGGACGGGAAGGAAGGGGTGGGAGGCGGTTCAGGGGGGGCTCGTGACGCCACGTGACCCGTGCGCCCACCCGAGGAAGGAGACCCCTGGAAGCGTTCACGTACCAGCCTCCACACCCCCGCACGACACCGACCCGGAGGCCCCACGCGCCCGTGGGTCCACGCGTAAAGCCGCACCGTGCCGCGCGGGCAAAGGAGACCGCGTAGTGATAGGATCAGCACCGCGGGGGCGTGGCGGGGTGGTGGGAAACGTGAACCCTATTTAAGGAAAACGTGAGCGCGCGAACCCTCACACGTTTTGCGCTAAGGGAAACCGCTTCCTTAATCCTTCCCCTCGCGCGCCCGGCCCGACCCGCCTGGCGCCGCTGCCGCTGACGTGGTGGCCCCGCCTTCTCTTGATCTCTCTGACCGGGTGGGGTCGTCCGCGCGATTAGGATGGGTTGTTACTGGCGCCGTCCGATCCGGGTCCGAGGAGCGTAGAACGGAACGGAAACGCTGGAAAAGGCGTGCGGGGTGGGATGGGTCCAACGTGACGGGCGTGCGTCCTCGTGAACGTGCCGGGCCAAAGGGGAGGGAGGACGTGCACGGATGGATGGATGGACGAGCGAGCATGCGGATCCTTCCCGGCCATGGAAGGAAAGCCTTGCAATCGCAACGCCGGCGCGTTTGCGTCGGGGTAACCTATGCTTGGTTGTTCGTAGGGACAGTTTGTTTTCCTGTTGTGTGTGGGCGAGAGCGACCCAGAAAAAGAGTCTTTTCGATGGATCATCACCGGTCGCTTGCTTCTGGTACGGTGGATCACATGGCTGGCTGGGGCCGCTTTGTTGCTTGCTTGCGTTGCGTGGGACAAATTAATAGGGTGTTCGTTTCTTCTCAATACATGTGTTATCGCCAACTCCCTGGATGAAGTACTCCTTGTTGCTATGCGAGTTAAAGTAGCGGACAAGATTAACAAGCTCTTTTTTTTCGCGAAAACGCAACAGCTTTGCGTTTCGATGCATTGATAGAAAAGGTCCGCTTTGATGCATTAAAGTAGCGGTCCGCTTTTTTTTCGTGAAGATTAACAAGCTCTGGATACACATTTTATCAGTTATCACTTTGTTTTTATATACAAGTTCAAGAAGCGGACCGCGATAAAGAGTGCTCCATACACATTATCAGTAACTCGTTACATGCTTATCTATACCGCTTGTTGCCGTGTGAGCTGTTTCTTGCTTGCATGATCTAGATATATGTGATTTCACATAAAGGGTTACCCAAGTTCTGGCCCTCTATTCTAGAGATGATAACTTACTCATGCCACACATCTTAATTTTTTTCCTTCGAAAATTTGAAATGCGAATACAAAAATTAGGGCTAATTAATTATTTTTGCTTTTGCTTGATCTTAACAACTACCTCAGTTCCAATTGAACTACCAAAATGTCTTATATCTAAGAACGAAAAGAGTAGAATTGAGCAGGAGTTGACTAACGTGATTGTGTCTGTGACTCAAACACATTTTAGAGTTATTCAGAACCTAAAATACATTGTAGAGATTGTGTATAATGTCACATGTGAGCCTACAAAATATGTGTGACCCATGTACTAAATATTTTGGGAAAAAAATATTTTTTCATAAGCCTCAAAAAATATTTGAAACCTTAATTTCAAGCCTGTGATTAAATTGAAGCCTGGAATATTCTTTAGGGAGCAAATGCAATATCCAAAAATAGGGTGGAAATTCACTTATTTAAATAACTGGGTTGAAATATAAATATTGTAAGCCCCTGATATTAAAGTTAGCTTATGTACAAAAATTCTAAAATGGTTTGGAGTGAATTTGATCTCCGAATCAAATTTAAATCATTAGGAGCAATAGAAAAAGTTGAAGTATGATTTTAAATCATATTAATAATTTGGCAATAAATCATTTTTCTTAAGCCCAAATAATATCTTGAGTCTCTCTAAAAAATCTCAAATGATTTAAGGCACATTAGATTTTCAAAATCAAATCAAAATTCAAAAAATAAATAAAGAGAAAAATAAATTCTAAACTACAAACCAACTCAATAATCCAAAACATCTCGTTGTTATTAAGTTGCGATCCACAACTATATATTGTAAACCCAAAGTAACGGACAACTGCTTGAACACTCTATGCGTAATGTAAACAACATTCGTAACACGCAATCACAAGCACCACTGTTTACCCTAATGGCAGCAACATATTCTCTAGTCCCATGTTTCTGTCACTCAAGCTAGACATCGAGGAGCATGAACCCATTATTTAGCATAACGGTCTCCCTTGGAGTCAAAATATATTACTTGACCAAAGCAATAAACTATAACGAAGAACATGCAAGAACACTCAAGAACAAGATATAAAAGAGAACTAAATATATAACTTTCACAATCTGAACATAATCTCATAATCCATCGGATCCTGGCAAACACAACATAACAACACAGTAACTATAACATAGATGCATTGATCATGATATGAATCTCACAAGGACTAAACATTGAAGTAAAAATTGGAGAGAATACATCAACTAGTTTGCTGCCATGTGATGGCTTCTCGCCCCCTTCGTTGGTTACCCCAAGTGGAGGGTTGAGATGTAGTGCAGCAGCAGTTTTCACTCAATGAAGATACCAAGGTTTGTCTCCAGCAGGACTCCAGAGATGATAAGTAGGTGTCAGCGGCGCAACTGACGCGGACCTGCACACAGACACAGATAAATTTGTTCCCAGCGAAGTTCAGAGAGGTTGTCAATCTCTCCGGTCTTGTTGTTTACAAAGGATAAAACGCAAGGGATAATAATATCAACTTGAAAGTAAATGCAGAAAAGTAAATATAGTGTGGAAACGGTGATAAGGATATGGACCGGGATACGTGATGTTCTCTAGTGATGTCTCTCTCCCAAAAGACGATAAAATTTCAATGCGAGGTAAACAAATTACAGAAAGGCAATTGACAGGATTATGAACGCACCGCAATGCTAACTATGCTACAAAAGAAAGGAAGAGGTTCAAAAGCACAGGCAGTACGCCAAGGTAAGTAGACCGAAATCCATCTGCATCTACTACTAATCATCCACCTTGAGATATCTATCCAGAACATCTCGCTGGTATTAAGTTGCGAGCCCCACCCGAAGTGTAAACCCAAAGCAACAGACGACTACATTAAAAAGAACTCTGCGTAAAGTAAACAATCCTTGTAACCGCGGTTACAAGCACCGTTGTTTTCCCCCTTGTGGCAACAACACATCCCCTAGACTCATGTTTCTATCACTCAAGCGTGTCATCGGGGGGCATGAACCCACAATCTAGCACACCGCTCCCTCTTGGAGTCACTACCTACTACTTGGCCAAAGCAATAAACAGCAACGGAGAACATGCAAGAATTACTTAGGAACAAAAATATAAGAGATAAAAACCAAATATATTACTCTATCACAATCTGAACATAATCTCATAATCCATCAGATCCTATCAAACTCAACATAGCAATAGCAGAAATATTACAAAGGTGCCTCGATCATGTTGGGCAGCTCACGAGGTCTAAACAATGAAGATCAAAGAGGGGGGGAGAACATCACATAACTACTGATCACGGACCCATGGTCCAAGGAAAACTACTCACGAGACATCCGGGGAGCATCCATGGTGGATAGGAGACTCCCGGAGGCCAATCCTCCCTCCGACAGGGTGCCGGGAAGAGGTCTTCTGGTGCTCCCGATCTTCGGAAGCGCGGCGGCGGCGGAACAGAGGCGAGTTCGCGGAATAGGGTTCTGCTTCTGGAGTTTTCCCGTGATGGGGGATAAATAGGCGAAAGGGGGCAGCCAGAGGTGGGCCAGGGGCCCTAGGCGCCCCCCTGGCGCGGCCAGGGGTGGGGCCGCGCCGAGTGGCCTCCTGGTCCCCCTGGCTCCCCTCTGGCCCCTCCCGGGCTCTTCTCAAAGCTTCCGTCACGCTGATTTTTTATCTAAATTTTCCCGAATTTTTCTGACACTTTTTATATGGGGGAAAACTGAAATAGAAAAACTGCAGAAAACAGGAACTGGCACTGGGGTGCACTGAGTTAATAGGTTAGTCCAAATATGATCAAAAGTGTATGAAAGTGTATCTAGATCATAGCAATATCACACAAAACATGCATGGAGCAAGCAGAAATTATATATACGTTTTGGACGTATCAACATCCCCAAGCTTAATTCCTGCTCGTCCTCGAGTAGGTAAATGATAACAACATAATTTATGTGGTGACATGCTAGCAACCATATAAGAACTTTGAAAAGTAAAGCAATCAAGGTTAGAGATTCAATTCAAGTCATAACAGGCAAGAGTCTATATTAGCATTGAAACAAGTAACAAAAGAACATTAGGTGCAAGAGCTCTCGCTGTCCGTGACTCGAATGTCTCCAAATGGTGTTTGCGTGCAAGAAGGGGGATAGAGAATACGAGAAAAAAGTATTTTTGTGTTGAGATCTCAATCTACTAAAGTTTCACACTTGGTCTTCTTTGGAATCTTATCTTGACTCATCCCCAGACCACTAGCCAGGTACAAGTCAATTTGATCCACTCCTTTTCGATATTTCGAGCACTCATGCAATGGATGAGCGTAAGCACGAGAGTTGACACTTAGGATGGCAAAGAGAGAAATATGGTGGAGGAGGAAGACAAAAAGGATGAGAAAGGCTCACATCAATGAGGACAATCATAGGCAAGAGATGCCAAATGATAGATATGATGTGAGGAGTAGGGATTGCCATGCAACGGATGCACATACGAGCTAGGAAGCTCTCCAATGGAACTAGTGGGGGTGCATCTAACTTGCTCGCTCATGAAGACCTAGAGCTCTTTTGAGGAGGCTCATCCTTGGAATATGCAAGCCAAGTTCTATAGTGTGAAGGTCCCCACATAGCTATATGCATAATGATCATCTCTATGGAGTACAAGGATATAAAGGGAGTACTAGTGTGGATCTCTCAAAAGGATAGTAGTTTTGCCCCTTTCTCTCTTTTTTTTCTTTTTTTCTCTTTTTCTATTTTTTTTGTATTTTTTGTGGCCTTAATGGATCTTTCTATTTAACTCTCATTTGTCCTCTTTGGGATCTTTTAATGTGTCCACTTTGGGATCTTTTCCTCACTTTAAGGGCAACACTCTATTTTACAAGAAGGTAAAGGAGATCTTTCACACTTTACAAGGTACTCAAAATCATAAAGAAGATGTAACTATCATGATGTATGCAATGTATGTCGCTGCCAGTGTAGCAGGAACATGTATGACATGAAGATCAAGTCATGAAGAGGTGGAAGTTGCATGGCAATGTAACTCGGAAAGGCTATGGAAATGCCTTGATAGGTAGGTATGGTGGCTGTTTTGAGGAAAGATATAAGGAGGCTTATGATGACAGAGCGTATCATGCCAAGGGTTTGGAAGTACCGACGAAGGTGGACACCAACTCTCGGAGTGAGAAGAAGGCAATGCACGGCACGGGAAAGGCTAGCAAAATATGGGAAGGTGGAAGTGCCAACTCTCAATACTTACATTAGTCCGAAGAACTCATGCACTTATTATCGGTAACTCTCAATCTAATAAGGAGGTTCACAAAGAGACAAGTACCCCGAGGAGGAGTGTATGGGGGTTTGGTTATCCTTGCGCATCCTCGACTCATGGTACGTGAGTGTACTCTAATATTCGACTCCTCAGAAGAGTAGTGATCTACCTAGTAGCTAGAGTTCTCAACTAGTTTTGTAGGTTTTGAAAATAAACACGGATTGCCCAAAATACGACACCTATCACTAATAGGCAAGAGCTCTTGACACCAAAAGTTCAAACATTACTCACATAAATACCTCAAAACTATTGCAAGCTACTACTAAAATTAAATAGCAACCTCAATTACCTACTTTCAAGACAAGACACAACTCAGTGCAACAACCAACTCTCTTAACAAGATAAACATGAAAACTAAAGAGAGTTCCAGCAACAAATTAAAAAAAATCCAAGGCTCTTTATAAAGACAAACTAAAACTAAGACTAAACATGGCAGTAGCTACGAAAAGATAAAGAACACACAACAGCAAGAAGATAGGCATGAAAAATTCTATGATGTGTTCTAGATTTTGAAAGTGGAGCGTGTTTCTCTCCCACACAAAGTAAGACATGACCTAACTTGTTATGAACAGCAAGCAAAGCTAAAGAAACTAAAAATAAAACCTAAGAGCGAGACGCTCCAAGCATAGCACATAACGCATGAAGTGATAAAAATATAGTGAGACGAAGGACGAACTGATGATTGTTGATGTAGAAGGGGATGCACGGGGGCTTCCCCAAGCTTAGATGCTTGAGTCTCCTTGAATATTTATTGGGGATGCATGGGGGCATCCCCAAGCTTGAGCGCTTGACACTCCTGGATCTTCTTTCATCATCTTCCATCGCACACTTGAAAACTCCCTTCATACATAACTCATCATAAGCTGATTAGAGAGGTTAGTACCCTTAATAAATAATTTTTCTCCACTGGATATAAAGATATTATTGAAGAGCTACTGTTTCTCAAGAGTGCCAAAAAGTTTTTGGAAAGAAAAAGCAAGCTTAAGGTTTGCAAAAGTTAGGAGAGACAAAACGTGGCAGAATCTGTGAAAAACAGAACATCAGATAGTAAAGAATTTTTTAGGGGCAATTCTACAACTCAAATCAAAAAACTCAGAACATACGGAAGTTTCGTAATTGTATAGACCATACTGTGTAAAAATGTCAGCTCAAAAAGATGAACTGGGATTTTTCTGGAATTTTTCTGGTCACGAGGACAGAATCTGTTTTCTGGACAGCATGTCACAACTTTTACTTCCCTTGCCGTAAGAGGCTATAACTTGGCACAAAGCTGAAAAATAAAGATACAATGATGTTGCTACAGAAGTAACAATCTTCAAGACACAACAAAAGCAAAAATAAAACTCCTAAATTCGTTGCGGGCTGCCTCCCGAAAGCGTTTCTTTAAAGCCATTAGCTAGGCTTAATGCAAAAGAAGAATCAAGTTTTATCAAGAGAAAGAGAATAACTAGCCCGAGTAACGGACTCAAAAGGTAACTTGATTTTCTTTCTAGGGAAGTGTTCCATCCCATTTTTAAATGGGAATTGGAATTTGATATTCCCCTTTTTCATGTCAATAACCGCACCAACAGTGCGAAGAAAAGGACGTCCCAAAATAATTGGACATAAAGGTTCACACTCTATATCCATAACAATAAAATCAACGGGAACATAGTTGTCATTGACAATGATAAGAACATCGTCGATCTTCCCTAAAGGTTTATTTACGGAAGAATCAACAAGACGAACACCAAAAGAACAAGTCTCAAAAGGTTTCAATTCAAACATATCAAATATTCTTTTGGGCATAACGGAGGTACTAGCTCCAACATCACATAGCTTGGTTGTTGTGACTAGTGAAGTCACACAACTTGGTGTTTTCAGTGGAACCCATAGTAGCAGCAAGTGTGGCAGATTTTTTTTGTAGTTTTTGATAAAAGACACAAAGATAAAAACTGAAAGATAAACTAACAAGACTAAAAAACAAAGGTAAAGGGTAGTGTGCAACTCCCCTATCTTAGCACTTGGAGTCCCCGGCAACGGCGCCAGAAAACTTTGCTTGATGGCTTCTCACCCCCTTCGTTGGTTACCCCAAGTGGAGGGTTGAGACGTAGTGCAGCAGCAGTTTTCCCTCAGTGAAGATACCAAGGTTTGTCTCCAGCAGGACTCCAGAGATGATAAGTAGGTGTCAGCAGCGCAACTGACACGGACCTGCACACAGACACAGATAACTTTGTTCCCAACGAAGTTCAGAGAGGTTCTCAATCTCTCCGGTCTTGTTGTTTACAAAGGATAAAACGCAAGGGATAATAATAGCAACTTGAAAGTAAATGCAGAAAAGTAAATATAGTGTGGAAACAGTGATAAGGATATGGACCGGGATACGTGATGTTCGCTAGTGATGTCTCTCTCCCAAAAGACGATAAAATTGCTATGCGAGGTAAACAAATTACAGAAAGGCAATTGACAGGATTATGAACGCACCGCAATGCTAACTATGCTACAAAAGAAAGGAAGAGGTTCAAAAGCACAGGCAGTACGCCAAGGTATGTAGACCGAAATCCATCTGCATCTACTACTAATCATCCACCTTGAGATATCTATCCAGAACATCTCGCTGGTATTAAGTTGCGATCCCCACCCAAAGTATAAACCCAAAGCAACAGACAACTACATTAAAAAGAACTCTGCGTAAAGTAAACAATCCTTGTAACCGCGGTTACAAGCACCGTTGTTTTCCCCCTTGTGGCAACAACACATCCCCTAGACTCATGTTTCTGTCACTCAAGCGTGTCATCGGGGGGCATGAACCCACAATCTAGCACAACGCTCCCTCTTGGAGTCACTACCTACTACTTGGCCAAAGCAATAAACAACAACGGAGAACATGCAAGAATTACTTAGGAACAAAAATATAAGAGATAAAAACCAAATATATTACTCTATCACAATCTGAACATAATCTCATAATCCATCAGATCCTATCAAACTCAACATAGCAATAGCAGAAATATTACAAAGGTGCCTCGATCATGTTGGGCAGCTCACGAGATCTAAACAATGAAGATCAAAGAGGGGAGGAGAACATCACATAGCTACTGATCACGGACCCATGGTCCAAGGAAAACTACTCACGAGACATCCGGGGAGCATCCATGGTGGAGAGGAGACTCCCGGAGGTCAATCCTCCCTCCGGCAGGGTGCCGGGAAGAGGTCTTCTGGTGCTCCCGATCTTTGGAAGTGCGGCGGCGGCGGAACAGAGGAGAGTTCGCGAAATAGGGTTCTGCTTCTGGAGTTTTCCCGTGACGGGGGATAAATAGGCGAAAGGGGGCAGCCAGAGGTGGGCCAGGGACCCCAGGCGCCCCCTGGCGCGGCCAGGGGTGGGGCCGCGCCGGGTGGCCTCCTTGGCCCCCATGGCTCCCCTCTGGCCCCTCCAGGGCTCTTCTCTAAGCTTCCGTCGCGCTGGTTTTTTATCTGAATTTCCCGAATTTTTCTGGCACTTTTTATATGGGGGAAAACTAAAATAGAAAAACAGCAGAAAACAGGAACTAGCACTAGGGTGCACTGAGTTAATAGGTTAGTCCAAATATGATCAAAAGTGTATGAAAGTGTATCTAGATCATAGCAATATCACAAAAAACATGCATGGAGCAAGCAGAAATTATAGATACGTTTTGGACGTATCACCATGAACCCTAGGTCCAAGGTGGAACTACTCACAGCACATCACGGAGGCCATCATGGTTGATGAAGTGGCCTTCGGAGATGAAATCTCCCGACGGCAGGGTGCCGGGACAGAACTTCTGTTGACCCCGATCTCGGAATCGCGACGGCAGTAGAACAGAGATGAAATCTGGGAAAAGGACTCCGGTTCGAGGGAAAAAGACGGGGAATAAATAGATGCAAAGGAGGGCACTGGTGTTGGGAATGTGCCCTAGAGGAAAATAGAATATGTTTATTGGCATATTCCATTAGTTCATAATAAATTTATACTGTGCTATAACTATATTAAGCGGAATCATTAATACACGTGTGGTATAAAATAGCCAGGTCCCTAGTTAACTCTAGTATACTAGTCCATTGGAAAATCGGATGATCAAGGTTTCCTGATCATGAGGTACGAACCACTGATGACCCTCAATTGTAGGGGATCGATTGTAGTGTTCTCGCGGGTAAGTTAACCCAATTTATTGATTCGACACAAGAGGAGCCAAAGAGTATTTATAAGCTTTGACAGTTGAGTTGTCAATTCAACTGCACCTGAAATATACTTTCTTGCAACAAAGGATTAATAGCAACTGTGGTATGATAGTGGTAGCGACGATGATAACGACAAAAGTAAAACAGCAGAAGTAACTAGTAGTAACCAGTAGGATTAAAAATACTGTAGGATAGGGAGATGGATGGTTGGGCGCTGCATGAATAAAAATGATCATGTAATAGATTCTAACACGGGGCAAGGCACACAGAAAAGCAATGATCATCTAGGCAAATATCAAACATTAGGCATGTATCCCGTAGGTAGTTGTGCGTGCTTGCAATAAGAACTTGCACAACATCTTTTGTCCTACCATCCCGCTACGAACAGGGACAAAGGGAACTTATGGAGATCTGAAAACAAGGCACTCGGACCCAAAGTGACAAGCATTAAGAGCAACAAGTTGTAGAAAAGATGATAAACACCATAGTAGATGATAGGCAACATGCCCCCAACAATCTGACGAACTATTACATGATCAAACTCATCTAATCCCTTCCATCCACTTTGCCTACAACAGGGAATTACTCACACATGTGAAGAGAAGTCATGGAGGGAGGATGGATTGGTGATGGTGATGACGATGGCGACGATCTCCCCTCTCCAGAGGCCAAATCAGCCTCCAGATTAGCCCTACCGAGGGAGAATAGAGGGTGGCGGCGGCTCCGCGACGAGTTCTGGAAAAGCGACTTATGTTTCGGAGTTTCCTCGTCACGAGAATAAATAGACGCCAAGGTTGGTCACCAGAGGGGGTGGGACCCACCCAGGCGGCCACTCGACGGGGCCAGGGGGGTGGCCGCGCTAGCTGGGCGCCGGGGGCCCCCTGGCTCCCCTCTGGCCCACCTTATGGTCCTGGGTCCCTCCGGGTGCGTGGATTTTCTGTATTTTTTCTGGAAATTTTCTGAGATGACCAAAAATCCATTTTCCTGCACACAATAAAACCATACAGGCAGCTCTGCTGAAAACAGCGTCAGTCCGGGTTAGTTTAGTTCAAATCATGGAAGAATGAGGGCAAAACAATAGCAAAAGTGTTTGGAAAAGTAGATACGTTTGGGACGTATCAACTCCCCCAAGATTAGCCTATAGCTTGTCCTCAAGCAATTCAGTTCAACGAACTGGACGCGACAAAGAAAACTTTGACAAACTCTTTTGCTTCATAAGATGTATATAAGCCGGTACTACGAAAAGAGTTTAGCAAGTATGAAAACAATGCTATGGGGACAATGCACGAAGCAATCCTTCTTTCAAGTGATCAATCACAAACAACCAAAAGTAAACAATATGCTGCCGAAAATCAAGACAAGATCACAATGCACATAGCCTAAACATACTAGAGTGGTATCTCGTTAGCCTCCATAAGTGAAGCAAAACATAAAAGCAGAAACTCCTCCGGAGTTTTAAAGGAGACTATAACTAAGAATTTTAGACTAGCAATATCACAAGCATGCAGAAGACAATGTAATACTTTGGGACAATGCATGTTACACTAAGAATGACAATTATGCTCTCAATAGTTGGTGATTTGAAGAAAGAAGGGGAGACTCTCGAACCGTGGCTTTTTGATGGCAAGGTTGAAAACCCGTGGTTGGAAGCAAAGACTAAACATGTGTCAAAGCTCTTGGTTTTGAAAATAGAGACAAAATTCTTTTGAGAAGTGCAACTTTCCAGTCAACGATGAACGGTAAAGGTCTCTCAATATCTCCCATGCCAACCATATTAATGCTTTTTTCTTATACTTTTGTTCCCTTATCCATCCATCGTTTGACGGTCTATGGAACCTTTTATTTTGCCTCAAGTATGGAAGGAGGTTATCGTTCCATCTATCATTAGCAGCATTTGGTCCATTTCATTCCATCATCAAGTATGGGGGAGGTGTAACTCTCTCTTTTTTTATATAAATTTGACTAGTTAAAACTTCCGTCAAAATATTTTTGACATGGTAGATACTGATTTTCCCTCACCGCACCATGAGCTTGTACGATTACAAAAGGGAAGCTTTTGAATAAATTTCAAGATGGCACAAGAAATTCTAAGTTAGGAGTGGCCGGTAAATACCACATATAGGAAGGTACGGTGGACTCAAGTGGAATAACTGGTTTGAAAAGGAGTTTGGATACACAAGCAGAATTCCGCTTAGTGCGAGTGAAGGCTAGCAAAATACTGGGAAGCAACCAACTAGAGAGCAATAATTGTCATAATCATGCAGAGCGAAAAAGCAACATTGAATCGGGCATGAAAGTGATATAACTATTCTGAAATAAAAAGGTCATCAAGGCATGATAGACGTTTTAGTCATAAACATGTGTGAACATGTGCCAAGTCAATCCAAGAATTCTCCGAAGGGAAATACCACTTCAATACGTCAAACCATGAACAATGCAATGCATGTAAAACATTTCAACAACACATTATGCACTCTAGATATTTGAGATCAGCCACAAAGAAAGGATGAACACTGGGAAAGCATTGTAATTATAGCAGTATGTCTCTACAAGCTGGTCTCTAGATCATAAGTACAGGCATATGTACAAAAGTAGAAACAAGAAGAGTTCATATCGGTTTTCCTTGTTGCTTCCCTTCCGTCGATCTTCGTCATTATTTCCTTGTCACTTGCACGACTGAATGTGGGAAATATATAATCAAATGCCATCACGGACTTGAGCTGAATTCTGAGAACAAAGCAAACTAAAGAGAGAAAGGAAATCCATTTGGGGTTTTTAAAGGTTTAACGAAAGAAAAAGAAAAGAGAATTATTTTTGTTGTTTTTGCAAATTAAAAGAACAAAGGAGAACGGGCAAAAACTTCGAAAAGATCAGAGCAAAAAAATAAAAACGGATAGTACAATGGAAAAGTGAGAAGGGCACGTACTCCCCCAAGCTTAGGCTTTTGGCCTAAGTTGGTAGCAGCTACTGCCCCCAGGAGCCTCGTGCTCTGGGGTGATACGGGTAAGTCCAAGAGTCGTACGAGCCCTCCGGTGCATACACCAAAGTCCTCGGGTCCTCCCATGAGGAAGGTCATGCGCTCCAAGCAGAAGAAGACCCCTCACCGTGCTGGGTGAAGGTCTCTCCCTAGAAAGGTGGGAACTCACCATGCTCCTCCTCGTCGGGCACAACCCCCTCCATGGGGTTATGCAGCTGATACTGGTCCATGAACTCATCAAACTGGACATCATTTAAGGACCATCCGTTCCTGCGGGTGTGATCAAACAAAAGTGGTGCAGGTAGACGGATCTCGCGAGTAATGGTCTTTTCAAACCTCAAAATATAAACAAGGTTACCAAACTGGGAAGTCATGGTAACAAACTTATGCCTCTTCATAGCAGCAAGATCAAGACTTGCATAAGAAAAGGGAACATCATCAGGATGTGGGGTGCCGTTAAGAGACTCAAGGATAAGTGTGGCGTAAACACCACCAAATAAATCACCCTTGTTACTGTTCGTAACAAGGCATCGAGCAATTAAGGCACCCACATTATAATCATTCCTATGAGAGAGGGCGTTCGCATAGATAGAGAAATCTGGTGCAGAACCGTTGCTCGAGTTGTCACGAGCCAACACGCCTCTAGCAATAAAGTACACGAAATACCTGATGTGGGGGAATAAAATGCTGGAAATCTTTGTACGTCGAATTTCACTCTCCTCTTGGCTACCAAGGGAGTTGAAGAGGGTCCTCAAATCGGAAGGCTGAGTGTTCATCCTCGCCGCCTGACCAGCGTTCGACGCACCTATTATATCGCAAAAATGTGTCAAAGACATGGTTATAAGATTATTATAAAGTTTGAACTCGACTGTTCCAGCAGTATGGTTGTAACAAAAGCTGTTAAAAAAGCAGGAGGTGAGCTTCTTGTATTGTACCACACGGCATAGTTCTAGACGTGTCAAACCTGCATTGGCGCAAAGGCCGTAAAAATCCTCCTTAATTCCTTCAGCTTCAAGAAATTCATCGCATGGATACATCATTGCGCATGCTGGAATCGTATCTTCCAACAACTCCAGGGGCACATGATCTTCATTGTAGCTCACCCTAGCAGCTGAGGGTGAAGCTGCAGCTGTAGTGACTCGATCGGAGCGCTCGGGCTTCTTCTTCCCAAGACACCTCTTTGCTTTTCCTAGCAAACTCATTTCTGAATTTTTTGACAATTCACGAAAACAAGGATTTAAACAAAGTGAGTTGAGGCAAACTACTCTACTCACTTACCTAAGGCATAAACTTGCATCAAAACTTGGAAAATAAATTTCTACACATGCATGCAAGCTCATATAAACAACACCAAGAACTACTAAATACTCACAAATAAAGCCACCAATCAAAAATCTAATTGGAGGGGTTGAGGAGTTACATACCAGGGAGTATTTGTCCAAAATCTCATCTCAAATGATGGGTCGTAGAGAGAGATCGAAATTCTGGACGGAGAGAAGCAAGAACACAAGTTCCATGTGCAGAACTCGTGTTTTGGGGAAGAAAGAGAGAAAGAAGACTCACCTGAAGATGGGGCCTGTGGGCCCAGGCTCCCTGTGGGCACAGCCAGGGGGCTGACCGTGCCAGGTGGCCCCCCTGGTCAGCTCCAGGTGCCTCTGGGTCACTCCCGACATGGAAACTTTTATTCTAAATTTTCTAGATTTTTTCTAAAAACTTCACTGTTTAAAATTTTCCGGAGTTCAAAAAGCCGCGAAACTTTCTGAAAACTTGAAGCAGTGATTAGAATGGTGAAGCTTTAAAAACATATAAACTTGGTACAGCAAAGAGAATAAAATCTAAAGCCAATGAAAACATAACAAGGTCCACTTTTTACATATATAAAACATGCTAGCTAGCAAGGTTGATCAAGTCTTACCAACAAACCGGCGATAAATAGAGCAAAAAGTCTCACTTCTTATGAAGTGATCATTGCACCTTTACTTTAATGGACATTGTCCCCACCATAATGGTTTTGTATTTGTGGTGCACGTGTAGAGGACAATCCCATTCTCCGATCTTCACGGTCTCGATATTCTCTATAGAATTAAGGCCATGCCTTTTGTCGATTTTCTTCGGAAAATACACCGTGTGTTCTTTATCATCACGTTGAAGGTGACCTTTCCTTTATTGCAATCAATAATGGCACCTGCGGTGTTAATAAAAGGTCTACTAAGAATAATGGACATTCTCCCATCCTCGGGCATGTCAAGCACGACAAGTCTGTAAGAATCAAACAATTAGCGACTTCAACGGGAACATCCTCACAAATACCTATCAGGATGGCTGTTGACTTGTCAGCCATCTGAAGAGATATCTGTAGGGATTAGCTTATCTAAACATAACCTTTTATAAATAGAAAAAGGCATAACACTCACTCCTGCTCCGAGATCACATAAGGCAGTTTTGACATAATTATTTTTTATGGAGCAAGGAATGGTGGGTATACCTGGATCACCAAGCTTCTCAGGAATCTTGCCCCTGACAGAGTTGTTAGCAAGCATAGTAGATATTGCTTCATTAGGAACTTTTATTTTGTTAGTAACAATATCTTTCATATATTTTGAATAAGGAGGTAACTTAATAGCATCAATCAAAGGAATCTGAAGAAAATGAGGTTTCATCCATTCACAAAATTTATTATAATGCTCTTCTTCTTTAGATTTGAGAGACTTACCTAGAAAGGGCATGGGTTTTTGTACCCACGATTCTCTTTCCTTCCCGTGTCTTCTTGCGATGAAGTCTTCTCTAGTATACTTCTTGCGTGTATCGGGTGCTTCTTCTTCTCAAACCTCGGGAGGATCATCCTTCTCCTTTTCTTCGGGCTCGGCACCGTCTTCTGTTTCAGCATCGGAGGTAGATATGATGTTAGGATCAACAACAGGTTCTTCACTTGTAATAGGCTCATTGGAGTTGTCAGCTTCCTCGCGTTTCTTCTTCTTCTTTTTCTTCTTTGGAGAGCTAACAATCTCGTCTTCTACTTGTACTTGAGAATCTTGCTCGATCCTCTTTGGATGCCCCTCAGGATAGAGTGGGTCCTGGGTGTGCGTTCCACCCCTGGTCTTGATGCTATAAGCTTGTATGTTCTGTTTGGAATTGTTAGCAAGCAAATCTTTTTGCACATTAGAAATTTGTTCAAGATGAGTTTGAACCATATGAAAATGCTTAACAAGAAATTTAATATCATTAACTGTTCTTTCAAGAACACCAAGTAAACTTTTGAAAGCAAGAGAATTATCATGTAACTGACTTTGTATCCTCCTATTAAAATTGTCTTGCTTAATAATAAAATTATCAAGCTCATCTAAGCATTGGTCGGGAGGCTTACCTTTAGGGATGTCACTTTCAGTAAAGTCTAATAGAGAGTGTACCTCTACCAAGGAGGGTGAGTAGTAGGCTCACACAACTTCTCGATAGGCGGTAGATTCTTCACATCTTCGACTTTAATACCTTTCTCCTTTATAGACTTCTTTGGTTCTTGCATATCTTCGGGGCTTAGAACAAGCATGCCCCTCTTATTTGGTGGTGTTGGTGGTTCAGGAACGAAACAATCTTCATGGTTCTTGGCAATTTTTCCCATTAATTCTTCAGCATCGGCCGATGTTCTTTCCCTGAAAACACAACCAGCACAACTATCCAGATAGGGCCTGGATTCATCGGTTAGACCAACATAAAATATATCAAGTAATTCATTCTTTGGGACTTCATGTCCCGACCTAGCCTTGATTAAATCACAATACCTCCCCCAAGCTTTAGGGAGGTGCTCATCCTACAATTGTTTAAAGTTATAGATTCTTTGCAAAGCAACATGTTGCATATGAGCAGGAAAATATTTATCAACAAAGAATTGAACTAAGTCCTGAGGACTCTCAATGGAACCATAGGGTAGTGCATCGTAGCATAATTTAGCGTCTTCCTTCAAAGAAAAAGGAAAAAAGCTTGGCCACATAGAAGTTTCGTATCTTTTCATCAGTAGTAAATAGGTCACCTAACTCACCGAGTTTGGTCAGGTGTGCTATAGCATCATCATTTTATCTGCCAGAAAAAGGGTCAGCCTCGACTGTAGATATAAGTGAAAGATCAACAGATAAATCATAATTAGGATCAGTGATGCATATGGGAGATGTGGAAAATTTAGAATCAGGAATAATTTTGTTCTTCATGGAGTGCTTTTCGAGCAGCTCCTTAACAGCACCAGGGTCAGAGTCGACACACTCTTTGAGTTCCCTGCAAAAATCACCATCAAGAGTAATATAATCATCATCAAGGATCCTCTACTTGAGTTCATCTAAGTCTAACCAAAGGTTTTGCAAGTAGGAATATAGGTAGCAGGAGTCTCGGTCTCGGATTCTGCTGCAACCTTGGTAGTCTGAGTTTCAATATAGTGACCAAGAAAACTAGTATCATCAAGAGTAGTGGAAGCATCATCAAAAGTATCCGACATAGTAACAGACTCAGTAGAAGTAGCATGTGGTGGTAGTGGTGAAGAAAACTTACTTATAACGGAAGGTGAATCAAGCGTAGCTCTGGTACTCAGAGAGGTACCTTTTCTTGTAGTGGATGGTAGGATCGGAACCTTGGGGTCTCCTTTCTTACCCATAGCGGATGAAGTGTGGCAGGAAGGATACTTCAAGTAGACTTGTAAATATTGCTATGCTCCCCGGCAACGGCACCAAAAAACAATACTTGATGACCCTCAACTGTAGGGGATCGATTGTAGTGTTCTTGCGGGTAAGTTAACCTAATTTATTGATTCGACACAAGGGGAGCTAAAGAGTATTTATAAGCTTTGACAGTTGAGTTGTCAATTCAACCGCACCTAAAATATACTTGCTTGCAACAAAGGATTAATAGCAACTATGGTATGATAGTGGTAGCGATGGTGATAACGGCAAAAGTAAAACAACAAAAGTAAACTAGTAGTAACCAGTAGGATTAAAAATACTATTGGCTAGGGAGATGGATGGTTGGGCGCTGCATGAATAAGAATGAACATGTGATAGATTCTAACATGGGGCAAGGCACAAAGAAAAGCAATGATCAGCTAGGCAAATATCAAACATTAGGCATGTATCCCGTAGGTAGTTGTGCGTGCTTGCCATAAGAACTTGCACAATATCTTTTGTCCTACCATCCCTTTACGAACGGGGCCAAAGGGAACTTATGGAGATTAAGGTGCTCCTGTCAAAGAGCACCGGAACAAAGCAATAAACTCAATGGATACATGGAATCCTCAAATTATGGACCGTCCCCTTTGGTGTCCCATGCTGTCACCTTTGGGATCGCCGGTTCCGGACCATAATAGGTGCATACAACTCATAGATAGGATCTCAAACATAAATATACTCATGAAAACATAAGTGGTTCAGATATGAAAACCAGGCACTCAGGACCAAAGTGACAAGCATTAAGAGCAACAAGTTGTAGCAAAGATGATAAACACCATAGTAGATGATAGGCAACATGGCCCCAACAATCTGACGAACTATTACATGATCAAACACATCCAATACCTACCATACCCTTTGCCTACAGCAGGGAATTACTCACACATGCGACGAGAAGTCATGGAGGGAGGATGGATTGGTGATGGTGATGACGATGGCGACGATCTCCCCTCTCCGGAGGCCAAATCAGCCTCTAGATTGGCCCTCCCGAGGAAGAACAGAGGGTGGCGGTGGCTCCGCGATGGGTTCTGGAAAAGCGACTTCTGTTTCGGAGTTTCCTCCTCACGAGAATAAATAGAGGCCAAGGTAGGTCACCAGAGGGGCTGGGACCCACCCAGGAGTCCACCCGGCGCGGCCAGGGGGGTGGCCGCGCCAGCTGGGCGCCTGGGGCCCCCTGGCTCCCCTCTGGCCCACCTTCTGGTCCTTGGTCCCTCCGGGTGCGTAGATTTTCTGTATTTTTTTCTGGGAATTTTCTGAGATATCCAAAAATCCATTTTCCTGCACACAATAAAACCATACAGGCAGCTCTGCTGAAAACAACGCCAGTCCGGGTTAGTTTAGTTCGAATCATGCAAGAATGAGGGCAAAACAATAGCAAAAGTGTTTGGAAAAGTAGATACTTTTGGGACGTATCAACCGCCTATTGACAATGGGGTCGTATCATTGGGATAATGATATGATGGATACACACCCACCAGAAGTGATGCAATGTGATCGAGTCACATAGTTCAACATTGTGATTACTATAACGTAGTGACCAGATCCTTAGACCGTAATGATCACACGTAATTACTATCTATTAGGATGCCTTTATTTGCATCCACCGCCTGACTGAAATATGTTTTCCATAAAGGTGTACTTCAGGTATTCCGAAATAGATACGTTAATGAGTATACAAATAGATGAAAACATGATTTGTCCATCCGAGTGATGGATAGGTACTCTGGACCCACTCGATGATATTGCATCATCATGTTTGCGCAAACGTGTGACTAGGTCACGGGGTTGCAATATCACGGGAACGAGTAAATATGTTTGTCAGTAATAAGGACGAACTAAGTATACTGAATGTCGACGATATACCGACGATCAAACCTCGGACAAACAAAGTACTAAAGAACAAAGGGAACATGACTCAACGTTAACGGATCCAACAGCGATGAAGTTCATTCGATGGAAGCGCAGGGGCCATCTAGGATTGTAAACAGGTCCGACCGATGGTCATTGATCAAGACAGTGTCTTGATCATGTTTGTTGTTTCCTCGACCGTAGGGTGTCACACTTAAGGGTATTCGAAGCAATAAGGATAGATTCGGGATCGCCGGAGAAATAAGAAAGAACTCCAAAATCGTTTCGGAGGAAAGACGGAAAAAGTTTCTAAATTCTGAATTGTTCGAAAAATTATTTAAATATGTTTTATTATTTAATTAAATAAATTAAATATTACTAAAATATAATTGAAATAATTAAAAGAAATAAAGGTTCTTTTTTTAAGAAAAAACAGAAAAATAAAAGGGAAAAAAGGTTGCATGTGGCGCCATGGGCCTTGGCCCACATGGGCCACTTGGCCATGTGTGTGGCCGGCGGCCATATGCATGCATGCTCCAAGGCAATGTCCACATGCATGGCTAGCTAGCAATGTGGATTAGTCCTAATTGCTAGTTGTAGCTACCCCGCAACACGTTTGCCTTTATATTAGATGTGGAGGATGCTATTTTTTCTACACAAAAGAATACAAAAAATACAGATAAATTATGTTGATCTTTCCCTTCCTCCTTTCTCTTTCCTTTGAGCGGACTCCCTTTGTTTGGAGTCTGCACTCGGTTGGAGGTCTCTACACTATACGCACACCGTCGTGCTGTTGGAATCCGAAGCCATCTTTTTTCCGCTGCTTGCCTAGTTCGGAGCCCGGAGGGACGTCGGGTACACCGTATGTATGTAATCTCGTGAGACGCTACACTTGTGGTGCTACTTCATCATCTTGGCCGTATCGCGAGGTCTTCATCGATAACGTTCCGACGGGGACGCAATCCCGTCATCGGTCAAAAGGACCGGGTGGCTTTTTGGAGTCATTGTGGATCTGCGCGGCATCGGTAATTGTCGGTACGACTACATCAACCACGTTCACGCGGGAATGTTTTCCGCTTAATGGACTACATACTGGTATGTGATCTATTTCCATCTGTTACTTGCATCAGCATAGCATAGGTCTTGGGTTTTGGAGTCGTAGGTTAAGAAAAAATATTGATTTCTGCCCCGTTCCCCAACAGTGGTATCATGAGCAAGGTTATGCGTAGATGTATTGTACGGATAGAACATATCTAGTATGTGGGCATCAATTCTCCAATTGTTACCCTCCCATGTGTACTCGTCTAGGATTGCGGCAATGTACCGATGAAGTGACCCCGACTGACCTTACGCGTTTATGCGAGACTGGTTCCACGCTTGACATATGGCTTGTACCATATAAGTGGCTTTGGGGGTTTCTGTCTCTCTAACATTAGCGATGCAAAGACGTTTGCAATGGAGGGCCCCAATAGGGGTGTAATAGAGACAATTACCGGGTTGGTGTTGTGGCTTGTTTTCATAGGATAGAAACAGTTCTTTCTCGAAAACCCTAGCAGCCACGTAAAACTTGCAAAAGATAAAGTAGAAGGTGTTTTAACTTTAATTTGCATGAAGGGGGAATCATAGTTTGTATGATTTATACTGTTGCATCATGTTTTGTTTGTATTAGATATACGACGGTATCATTATAGGATGATCCCTCACTAATCCAACAAAGTGTCCTTCCTTAGTGAAGCCCCATCTGGAAAGATCTGCATTATGGAGGCATCGCGTGTCACACGGGTGTCAAACATAATAATGTTCAAATGAGATGGGTGGAGCAAGCCTAGCATGTCCAGAAACATGGCCTTGCATGCGCGGCATATAATCACTAAGGTTATTGTGGCGAGCCTGGCATATGAAGATATGACCTCGGGACACAATGATCGAAAGATCGAGCATGAGTCACATAGATGATGTGATTGACATGATGGCCTACCTTGAGAATATACTGATGATCGTGACACACAGGGGAGGTATAGTTATCAAGGATCGTGTAATCACTTAGAATAAACTATGAGGGATGTTTGTCTGAGTGGGAGTTCCAGAACTTTTTTAAAACATGAACTCCATATTATCAACTTAATCTTCATGTCTTAGCAAATAACATTGTAGATAATGTCATAACCAATGTTTAAAACTATGGCTCTTTTAGTGTGATGTAGAACTTAAGGTAAATGGGTCTTACTTCATTGATTGGTACCAACACCATTAGAGACATACTCATTAGTAATGACTTACTAAACATAAGACGATAACTGCTAGGAGATACACCTGATAACTCCGTAATTGAGGAAGATAATGATAAGTATCGTACTCACCATCACTTATGACTGACTGTCCAATACACCATACTTCATTCTATGGAATTTGAATTGTGAATGCATGTTAAAGACACCAACACGTATAACGCGCTGGGTGAACTTGAAAGCACTAAGTCACAAATCAGAGTAATGGAATATGAGTATATAGACGGGGTTTCTTTCAACTATGGTGAAAGTAACAACCTGCTAAGAAATTCACATGGAAAATGTATAAGATACATGAAAACCTTGTGTACAACTTGGACTACAAATGACTGGTTACTTTGCGATAACAGGGGAGTTGCATCCGCTTCCTCCCAGCTACAAATACCATGTCTAGACTATGTCATGAAGGAGAATCGTTCACCTGTCATGAGGTCATGGTTAAAGTTGAGAACTTTAAAGGTAGAACCAATGCAGGAATAGTCATTGACAGAGAAAGTATATTTGATATACGAGTTATAAATGTCTTTCCCCACAAAATACTAATTGCAGTTGATTAAGTATTCGATGCTTGAACTTACTTCATATAGAGTGTCTTGGAAGGGATGAGGTGACAATGTGTGCTGATGGTAATCAAGATAGTTGATGGTTGACAACACTCTCCCTCTACATCTATCTTTTGATTAATATATGAAGAAATTTATGATCGTTTGAACGTGGACTTTATTAGTGTGTCTTGCATCTCGCGAAGACAATTATTCATATTAGTGAGAAACAAGTCAGTTGTTCTCCTTTTATGAATAATATCTTTTATGGTCACATTACGGTTATGAATGAGTTGTTCTTATATTGATGATAGTAGTTTGATCATTTATAAGAAATATTGTAATGCCAAGAATTACCCAAACTTAATAATGAAACTACCGTTTAAGTCATGATTGGTTTGATGAAGTCTTGAGATACTTGATCTCTTGACACATGCAAACTATGCCTCTTTAGGTGAGATGACTAAGACCTTGCATTCTAGTAAAACAGATGACGATGATTGACCGCGGAAAATCCCATGGTTGGGAACCCTGGGTTAGATCGTAGAGGAGATGTGCAGGTTGGCGATACTCGTCGGCTAACAAGAGAAAGCACTTCCTGCTCAATTGTATTATAATGGAGGAGATTACAGTGGAGGTCCAGGCGATATCGCTCAGGACCGGAGGTGTAGCTATGAGATTCGATGCCTTAGACGTCCCCTCTCCCAGCCTTTATATACTAGGCTGGGTTGCGAGGAGTCTGTCTAGGTTTATAGTGAGGGTTTCCTAATCTATCTTCAGTCTTGGATGCCAAGTCGCGGTTTCCATGATAGTCGAGGGCTCCTTATGGCGGTTGCCTTGAGTGGGCCATGTGTGGGCCGGTCGAGGCTTTCAGCGGGCCCTCTAGCTTGATACGCACCAGGTATCCTCATCTATAAGAGTCGTGGGGTCACCCCCTCGTCAGTAGCCCCTGAGTGCCTGGGGGACTCGAAGAGTCGCGCAGGGACTCGAATCCATAATTGCCTTCAAGCATGCCGCGCAGCTGTGAGTCGTTGGCTGTTAGCCATAAGAGATAGTTTATTCGGGGGATGATAAGCTAGAGAGGCCCCAGGTAGTCGACTGGTCGAGCCTTGGTGAATTGGTGCAAACACCTCAAAAGCCCAAAATCAAGCCGTGTCCCTCGACACGAACTTGGGAAACAATCGGTGCCTAGCAAGTCCATGCCGCTGCAGGTCTTGTAGGATCAGTGTCGCCGGTCCCAGACGATATCCTTGACGCGCCCTCCATTGGCTCTACTTCTCCATACGCCGCACATGGGAAAACATCGGGAGTGAAGTTGCAGCTGTGGAAAGTCCCGGCCCGACCGTCTGTGCACCGGGGTATTACCTACTCGCTAAGCTTGCGCGACATCTGGGGTGCAGTGTATCGTCGCCCAGGCATCATTTTTCTGAGGCGTGGAGCCTAATTGAGACAAGCATCCACTTGGAAAACAAATCAAGTGGAAGAATAGTGGTCACTCGCAGAGTACTGATGAGCTCAGGCGAGGAATTGATAAGAGCCACATCCACGCGGTTGGTCATCGAGTGGGCTGATTAGGTAGGCACCCATTGCGGCACTTAGAGTACTCGGAAGGATTGTTCTTTTGGATGTTCTGGCCCAGTCTAGCCTTCTTTTGCGAGTAATTACTCGAGCACTTCATCATCTTCTGGGTGAGGGATCACCTGAACTCTATAGATGTATTAGTCCTTTGGTGGGGCGAGTGAACACTCGAGTACGTTACGGCCTGCAGGTTGAGGGAGCACCCGAACTCTATAGTCATGCTTGTTCTTGATGGAGGGGAGTAACCACTCGCATCCTCCGGGCTTAAATCTTTTCTCTGTTTTTGTAAACAAGGGGCGCTCCCGATGGGAGTAAAAAAATTGAAAATGCGGTCAAAAAGTTTGGAGTAGCAAATTAGGGAATCTTTCCACTGTTCTGCTTTCTGTGATGTCTTGTCTTGAATCAATCTTGTTTGGGCTGTTGCAATGCCCAGTTTTGCGATGATGCTTCTAATGCCGTGTTCGATAACGAGGGATTTCTTGTGAATCGTCACATCTTCTGTGTAGCCATAATGACGCCCTGCTGTGGCCGTTTGGGTTTCCAATGCGTGTATTGGAAACGCGCGAGGATTTTATGTCTTCAAATATTTGCAAAATGCGAAGGGGCATCTTGTTTTGGAACCTGTACCGTCACGTGATCCAGCTTTGAATAAATGGCGGCGCTGATTGGTTTTCTTACGCGGCCTCATTGATTGCCTCCGGTCTGGGCTATAAATATCTGTTTTCTCTTGTTTGTTCGGCACTATCTTTTCGTTCTTCTTTCTCCTTCTTCTCGTTTCAGCAGTCCAGCAGAGCGTAGGGTTCCTGGGCTAGTGTTTCTTGTGCCATTGTTCGTCGAGGTCGTGGCCGGCAAGGTCGTGGTGGTCGTACGCCTCGCTCTTCCTGCTGTGGGCGTGGCGGAACGGCTGTGGCGCCCTCCTCTTCCTTTGAGAGGGAGGGTGTTTGGCATTACGATTTTCTGCTTGGCATTCTTAGTCCAACTGCTGGCCGAATGCCCGTTCCTTCTTCTTTTGCTTATATTGTTTCCGAGCTCAATCTGAGGGGCCTTTGGATCCGTCTTCAAGGGTGCCCTCGTTCTCCTGTGTGGATAGATCTTGAAGTTGACAGTTCCTTCTTGGTTTTCTTGGGGCCTAGTTGGAGGTCTTTTTCTCGCCGACTGAACTTGCGTGCTCGAGATAGCCTTTGCTGTCGGTTTGATGGTGAAGACACTCTCACCGTTTGTGATTTTGATGTTGGTGGCAATCGTCTGGATCCGTACTGGGAGAAAAAAAGCAGCGACAACTCCGGCGGGTCGAGGGGCACTTCGACTTCTTCTCCCGTGGCTTCATCTTCTGCCGACTCCTTGGCTGATGGTGCTTGTTCTTCTAGTTCCAAGGAGGGGTCAGACGTCAAGCCGCCGAGCAAGCGGGTGCGTCGATAGGCAAGGTCACCAGGCTTAGGAAGGCATCGCGTGGCTCTTTGAAGACTTAGCCTTACTTTGTCTGTGATGATGCTCGTCAAGATGTGGACCGAAGTTCCAATTATCTCAGCATGGGCACACATGTAGAAGTCATAATTCCTTGGGATGATTCGTCTTGTAGTCCTGTTGATAGCTGCTCAAGTCCCTTATCTTGTAAACTTTGATGTGTAGAGGAAAACTTTGTACTGATGTATCTCTGATAAAAATGTCCTTCGAGGGCTTGACCTTGTACTGAAAACTATCTTCGAGTGCTTGACATTGTAGTGAAAACTATCTTTGAGTGCTTGGCCTTGTAATGAATCTGTTTTTATAATAGACTTGTCTTCGAGTTCTTGGACTTGTAATGAGATTTATAATATCGGGTGCGCGACAGCGCTCCCGATGGGAGTAGCCCCCGAGGCTATGCTCGATTCGTAGAGTCGGGCATAGGCTTGAACTGGTCCGTTTTAAGTTTGCGCTACTGTTTTGGAAAAACAAACTCATCGGGTGTGCGGCAGCGCTCTCGCTGGGAGTAGCCCCCGAGTCTTCAGGTGATCACTTGTGATCGGGTGAAGACTTAAGAAACTATCCTTCTTTGGTGTCTGTCTTGGATCCTCCTTATGAGCCTGATTTTTGTCTTCTAAAGGTGAAGGGTTGCTTCTCTTGTCATCACCGCGATGGGAACATGGCTTTGGCAATGCGGTCGTGGGTGATACGCGAGAGAGGATAATTGCTTGTCGCCCTTCGTTGGTTACCCCAAGTGGAAGGTGAGATGCAGCGTAGAGGAAAGTTTCCCTCGGTGAAGATACTGAGGTTTTAAGATTGTCTCCCGTAGGACTCCGGCAAAGATAAGTAGGGGATTCGGCAAGTGATGCGCCGTTTGAAGATAATCACTTGCTTCTCCTGGACCTGCAAACAGGCACTAATAACTTTGCTCCCAATGAAGTTCAGAGAGGTTGTCAATCTCTCCGGTCTTGTTGTTTACAAAGGATCAAAACAACAGGGATAATGATAATGATAGCGACTAAAAGTAAAAGCAGGAAAGTAAATGAGCGTGTAAACAGTGATGAGAATATGGACTGGGGTCCCGTGATGTTCACTAGTGATGTCTCTCTCCCAAAAGACGATAAAACTGTTATGCGAGGTAAACAAATTACAAATGGGCAATCGACAGGATTATAAACGCACCGCAATGCTAACTATGCTACAAAAGAAAGGAAGTGGCTCAAAAGAATGGGCAGTACGCCAAAATAAGTAGACCGAAATCCAACTGCATCTACTACTAATCATCCACCTTGAGATATCTATCCAGAACATCTCGCTGGTATTAAGTTGCGAGCCCCACCCAAAGTGTAAACCCAAAGCAACAGACAACTGCATTAAAAATCACTTTGCGTAAAGTAAACAATCCTTGCCACCGCGGTTACAAGCACAGTTGTTTTCCCCCTTGTGGCAACAGCACATCCCCTAGACTCATGTTTCTGCCACTCAAGCGTGTCATCAGGGGTCATGAACCCACAATCGAGCACAACGTTCCCTCTTGGAGTTACTACCTACTACTTGGCCAAAGCAATAAACAACAACGGAGCCCATGCAAGAATTACTTAGGAACAAAAATATAAAATATAAGAACCTAATATATTACTCTATCACAATCTGAACATAATATCATAATCCATCAGATCCCATCAAACTCAGCATAGCAACAACAGAAAGATTACGTATGTGCCTCAATCATGTAGGGTAGCTCACGAGGTCTAAACCATGAAGAACAAATAGGGGAGGAGAACATCACATATCTACTGCTCACGGACCCATGGTGTAAAGGAAACTACTCACGGCACATCCGGGAAGCGTCCATGGTGAAGGGGAAGCTCCCGGAGGTCCATCCTCCCTCCGGCAGGGTGCCGGGATGAAGTCTGCTAGCGCTCCCGATCGTGGAAGCGCGGCGGCGGCGAAACAGAGGTGAGATCGCGAAAAGGGGTTCTCTCCTCGGAAGTTTCATGTCATGGGGAATATATAGGGGAAGGGGGTAGAAAGGGGGGCCACCAGGGGTCCAGGCGCGCCCCTGGCGCGACCAAGCCCTAGGCCGTGCCAGGTGGCCGCCTGGGCACCTGGTGGTGGCCCCCCCGGCCCTCCTTCGGGGTTCTGGAGGTGATGCCCCACAGGCGTAAGGGATCGAGATAGTCTTCGCGGGTAAGTTAACCCAATTTATTGATTCGACACACGGGGAGCCAAAGAATATTTATAAGCTTTGACAGTTGAGTTGTCAATTCTACCGCACCTGAAATATACTTGCTTGCAACAATAGATAAGTGGTAACGGTGATATGATAGTGACGATAGCAACAACAAAATTAAATAGCAAAAAGTAACAACTAATAACCAGCAGGATTGAAAACACTGTAGGCTAGGGAGATGGATGGTCGGGCCCTGCATGGATGAGAGTAAACATATAATAGATTCTAACACGGGGCAAGGCACACAGAAAAGCAATGATCATCTAGGAAAATATAAAACATTAGGCATGTATCCCGTAGGTAGTTGTGCGTGCTTGCAATAAGAACTTGCACAACATCTTTTGTCCTACCATCCCGCTACGAACGGGGCCAAAAGGAACTTATGGAGATTAAGGTACTCCTGTCAAAGAGCACCGGAACAAAGCAATAAATTCAATGGATACACGGAATCCTCAAATCATGGACCATCCCCTTTGGTGTCCCAAGCTGTCACCTTTGGGATTGCCGGTTCTGGACCATAATAGGTGCATACAACTCATAGATAGGATCTAGAACACAAATATATTCATGAAAACACATAGGGTTCAGATCTGAAAACATGGCACTCGGGCCCAAAGTGACAAGCATTAAGAACAACAAGTTGTAGCAAAGAAGATAAACACCAATCTAGATGATAGGCAACATGCCCCCAACAATCTGACGAACTATTACATGATTAAACTCATCCAATCCCTACCATCCCCTTTGCCTACAGCAGGGAATTACTCACACATGTGAAGAGAAGTCACAGAGGATGGATGGAGTGGTGATGGTGATGACGATGGCGATGTTCTCCCCTCTCCGGAGGCCAAATCAGCCTCCAGATTAGCCCTCCCGAAGAAGAACAGAGGGTGGCGGAGGCTCCGCGACGGAAACTGGGAAAACGACTTTTGTTCTGGGGTTTTCTCGTCACGGGGATAAATAGGAGCTTCGGTAGGGCACCAGAGGAGGGGGCAGCAGCCCAGGCGGCCTGAGGGCACGGCCCCACCCCTGGCCGCGCCAGGGGGGCTCCTGGGGCCCCCAGGGCTCCCCTCTGGTCGCACTTCTGGCTCCTGGCTCCATCGGGTGCGTGGATTTTCTGGTAATTTTCTGGGAATTTTCCGGGATGTCTAAAAATCCATTTTCCTGCACATAATAAAACCATACAGGTAGCTCTGCTGAAAACAACGTTAGTCCGGGTTAGTTTAGTCCAAATCATGCAAGAATGAGATCAAAACAATAGCAAAGGTGTTTGGAAAAGTAGATACATTTGAGACGTATCAACTCCCCCAAGCTTAGCATATTGCTTGTCCTCAAGCAATTCAGTTCAACGAACTGGACGCGACAAAGAAAACTTTGACAAACTCTTTTGCTTCATTAGATGTATATAATCATGTACTACGAAAAGAGTTTAGCAAGTAATGAAACAATGCTATAAGGACAATGCACGAAGCAATTCTTCTTTCATGTGATCACTCACAAACAACTAAAATTAAATAATAAGCTACTGAAAATCAAGACAGGATCGCAATGAACGTAGCTTGAACATACTTGAGTGGAATTTCGCTAGCCTCCATGAGTGAAGCAAAACATAAATGCAGAAACTCCTCCGGAGTTTTAAAGGTGACTAGAACTCAGTATTTCAGACTAGCAATAACACAAGCATGCAGAAGACAATGTAATACTTTGGGACAACGCATGTTACAGTAAGAATGACAATTATGCTCTCATAGTTGGTGCTTTGGAGAAAGAAGGGGAGACTCTCGAACCGTGGCTTTTGATGGCAAGGTTGAAAACCCGTGAAAGGAAGCAAAGACTAAACATGTGCCAGAGCTCTTGGTTTTGAAAACAGAGATAAAACATTTTTGAGAAGTGCAACTTTCCAGTCAACGGTGAATGGTAAAGGTCTCTCAATATCTCCCATGCCAACCATATATAATGCCTTTTCCTTAGACATATTCCCTTATCCATAAATCCTTTGATGGTCTACGAAACCTTTTATTTTGCCTCAAGGATGGAAGGAGGGTATCGTTCCACCTATCATAAGCAACATTTGGTCCATGTCACTCCATCATCAAGTATGGGGGAGGTGTAACTCTCATATTTTTTTATTTTTTATATTGACTAGTTAAAACTTCCGTCAAAATATTTTTGGCATGAAAGATACTGATTTCCCCTCACCGCACCATGAGCTTGTACGGTTACAAAAGGGAAGCTTTTGAATAAATTTCGAGATGGCACAAGAAAGTCTAAGTTAGGAGTGGCCGGTAAATACCACAAATAGGTAGGTATGGTGGACTCAAATGGAACAACTGGGTTTGAAAAAGGAGTTTGGAAGCACAAGCAGAAATCCGCTTGGTGCGAGCGAAGGCTAGCAAAAGACTGGGAAGCGACCAACTAGAGAGCAATAACTGTCATAATCATGCAGAGCGACAAAGTAACATTGAATCGGGCATGAAAGTGATATAACTATTCTGAAACAAAAAGATCATCAAGGCAAAAATAGACTTTTTAGTCATAAGCATGTGTGAACATGTGCCAAGTCAATCCAAAAATTCTCCGAAGGGAAATACCACTTCAGTATGCCAAACCATGAACAATGCAATGCATGTAAATCATTTCAACAACACATTATGTACTCTAGCTGTTTGAGACTAGCCACAAGGAAAGCATGAACATTGGGAAATCATTGTAAACATAGCACTATGTCGCTACAAGCTGGTCTCTAGATCATAAGTACAAGCATATGTACAAAAGTAGAAACAAGAAGAGTTCATACCGGTTTTCCTTGTTGCTTCCCTTCTGTCGATCTTCATCATTACTGCCTGGTCACTTGCACGATTGAACGTAGGAAATATAATCAAATGCCATCACGGACTCGAGCTGATCTCTGAAAACAAAGCAAACTAAAGAGAGAAAGGAAATCTTTTTGGGTTTTTCAAAGGTTAAATGAAAGCAAAAGAAAAGAGGAAATCTTTTTGTTGTTTTTGCAAAGAAAGAAAGAAAGAGAAAACAGGGAAAAGCTTTGAAAAGGATCAAAGCGAATAAAATGTATAATACAATGGAAAAGTGAGAAGGGCACGTACTCTCCCAAGCTTAGGCTTTTAGCCTAAGTTGGTAGTAGCTAATGTCCCCAGGAGCCTCCTGCTCCAGGGTAGTACGGGTGAGCCCAAGGGTCGTACGAGGCTTCCGGTGCATACACCGAAGTCCTCGGCTCCTCCCACGAAGAAGGATCCGCGCTCCAAGCAGAGGAAGACCCTTCACCAAACTGGGTGACGGTGTCTCCCTGAAAAGGTGGGAACTCACCATGCTCCTCCTCGTCGGGCACAACCCCCTCCATAGGGTTATGAAACTGATGCTGGACCACGAACTCATCGAACTGGATAACATCAAAGGACCATCCGTTCCTGCGAGAAAAATCAAACAAAAGAGGTGCATGTAGACGGATCTTGCGTTCCGTGGTAGCTCCGAAACGCAAGATATAATCAAGGTTACCAAACTCGGAAGTCATGGTAACAAACTTATGCCTTTTCATAGCAGCAAGATCAAAACTTAAATAAGGAAAAGGCTTATCATCGGGGTGTGGGGTGCCATTAAGAGACTCTAGCATAATTGTGGCGTAAATGCCACCAAATAAGTCTCCCTTGTTACGTTCATAGCAAGGCGTCGAGCAATTAAGGCACCCACATTATAATCAAACCTCCCTGAGAGGGCGGTTTCCAGGATAGCAATATCTGGCGCAGATATGTTGCTCGTGTTGTCACGAGCTAACACCCCTCTAGCAATAAAATACGCAAAATACCTGAGGTGTAGGAATAAGATGCTGGAGATCTTTGACCGATGAATATCCCTCGTATCCATGCTACAGAGCGAGTTGAAGACGGTTCTCAGCTCGGAGGGCTGAGAGCTCATCTTCGCCGTCTGTCCCACGTTCGACACACCTATTATTTCACAAATCCTTTCCAAAGGCATGGTCAAAAGATCATTGTAAATTTTAAACTCAACAGAACCAGCAACAAGGTTATATCTAAAACTGTTAATGAAACAGGAGGTGAGTTTTTGATACTGGGTAACACGGCACATTGCGAGCCGCGTCAAACCTGCGTTAGCACAAAGATTATAGAACTCCTCCCTAATTCCTGCAGCTTCAAGGAATACATCACACGGGAAAGTCATTGCACGTGCTTGATTTGTGTTCTCCAACAACTCCAAGGGCACATGATCTTCGTTGTAGCTCACCCTAGCAGTCAAGGGTGAAGCTGCAACTCTTGTAACTCGATCGGAGCGCTCGGGCCTCTTCTTCCCAAGCCACCCCTTTGCTCTTCCTAGAAAACTCATTTCTGAAATTTTTGTCAAATTACAAAAACAAGGATTTAAACAAAGTGAGTTAAGGAAAACTACTCAACTCACTTACCTAAGGCATAAACTTGCATCAACACTTGAAAAATAAAATTCTACACATGCATGCAAGCACATATAAACAGCACCAAGAGCTACTAAATACTCACAAAAGAGGCCACCAATCAAAAATCTAATTGGAGGGGTGGAGGAATTACGTGCCAGGGAGTATTTGCTCAAAATTTCAGCTAGAATGGTGGGATGTAGAGAGAGATCGAAAATCGCCTCCAAGAACAGCAAGAACGCAAGAACCAAATGCAGAACTCGTGTTTTTGGAGAGAGAGGAAGGAGGAGGAAGAAGACATACCTGGAAGTGGGGCCTGTGGGCCCCAGGCGCCCTGTGGGCGCGACCAAGGGGCAGGCCGCGCCAGCTGGCCGCCTGGGCCACTGGTGGCCCCCCTGGTCAGCCCCAGGTGCCTCTGGGTCACTCCCGGCATGGAAAATTTTATTTTTATTTTTCTGGAATTTTTCTGAAAACTTCACTGTTGAAAATTTCTCGAAGTTCAAAAAGCTGCAAAACTTTCTGAAAACTTAAAGTGGTGATTAATATTGTGAAGCTTCAAAAACATAAAAAAAAACTTGGTACAACAAAGATAATGAAAGCTAAAGCAAATGAAAACATAACAAGCTTGACTTTTTACCTATATAAAACAAGCTTCACTAGTAAGGTTGATCAAGTCTTACCAACAAACCGGCGATATATAGAACAAGAAGTCTCCCCTCTTATGAAATAATCATTGCACCTTCACTTTGATGGACATTGTCCCCACCATAATGGTTTTGTATTTGTGGTGCACATGTAGTGGACAGTCCCATTCTCCAATCTTCACGGTCTCGATATTCTCTATAGAGTTAAGGCCATGCCTCTTGTCAATCTTCTTTGGAAAATACACCATGTGTTCTTTGTCATCAACGTTGAAGGTGACCTTTCCTTTATTGCAATCAATAATAGCACCTGTGGTGTTAAGAAAAGGTCTACCAAGAATAATGGACTTGCTCCCATCCTCGGGCATGTCAAGCACAACAAAATCCGTAAGGATCAAACAGTTAGCAACTTCAACGGGTACATCCTCACAAATACCTATCGGGACAGCTGTTGACTTGTCAGCCATCTGAAGAGAGATATCTGTAGGGATTAGTTTCTCTAAACAAACCCTCTTGTAAAGAGAAAAAGGCATAACACTCACTCCCGCACCAAGGTCACATAAAGCAGTTCTGACGTAATTATTCTTTATGGAGCAAGGAATGGTGGGTATACCTGGATCACCGAGCTTTTAAGGAATCTTGCCACTAAAAGAGTAGTTAGCAAGCATAGTAGATATAGCCTCATTAGGAACTTTTCTTTTATTAGTGACAATATATTTCATATATTTCGAATAAGGAGGTAACTTAATAGCATCAGTCAAAGGAATTTGAAGAAAAAGAGGCATCATCCATTCACAAAATTTATTATAATGCTCTTCTTCTTTAGATTTGAGGGACTTACCTGGAAAGGGCATGGGTTTCTGTATCCATGGTTATCTTTCCTTCCCATGTCTTCTTGCGATGAAGTCTTCTTTAGAGTACCTCTTGCGTTTATCGGGTGCTTCTTCTTTTCTTACCTTGGGTGGATCATCCTCCTCGGTGTCTTTTTCTTCAGGCTCGACATCGTCTTCTGTTTCAGCATAAGAGGTAGATATGCTGTTAGGATCAATAGCTGGCTTTTCACTTGTAATAGGATCATCGGGATTGTCAACCTCCTTGTGTTTCTTCTTCTTCTTTTTATTCTTTGGAGAGCTAAGAACCTCGTCTTCTTCTTGTACTTGAGAATCTTGCTCGATCCTCTTTGGGTGCCCCTCAGGATAAAGTGGGTCCTGGGTGTGTGTTCCACCCCTTGTTTTAATTCCATAAGCTTGTATGTCCTGTTTGGCATTATTAGCAAGCAAATCTTTTTGCACATTAGAAATTTGTTCAAGATGAGTTTGAACCATATGAAAATGCTTAACAAGACATTTAACATCATTAACTGTTCTCTCTAGAACATCACATAAACTTTTGATAGCAAGAGAATTATCATGTAACTGAATTTGTAACTTCTTATTAAAATGGTCTTTCTTAACAATAAAATTATCAAGCTCATCTAAGCATTGGTCGGGAGGCTTACCTCTAGGGATGTCGCTTTCAGTAAAGTCTAATAGAGAGTGTACCTCTACCAAGGGAGGGTGAGTAGTAGGCTCACACAACTTCTCAATAGGTGGTAAATTCTTCACGTCTTCGGCTTTAATACCTTTCTCCTTTATAGACTTCTTTGCTTCTTGCATATCTTCGGGGTTCAAAACAAGCATGCCCCTCTTGTTAGGTGGTAGAAGTGGTTCAGGGACGGACCAATCTTCATAGTTCTTGGCAATTTTGCACATTAGTTCTTCTGCATCATCCGGTGTTCTTTCCCTGAAAACACAACTAGCACAACTATCCAGATGGGATTTGGATTCATCGGTTAAACCAGCGTAAAATATGTCAAGCAGTTCATTCTTGGGGATCCCATGTCCCGGCATAACCTTAAGTAAATCACAAAACCTCCCCCAAGCTTTAGGGAGGTGCTCATCCTGCAGTTGTTTAAAGTTATAGATTCTTTGCAAAGCAGCATGTTGCAGATGATCTGGGAAATATTTATCAACAAAGAATTTGACTAAGTCCTGAGGAATTTTAATGGAAGCATAGGGTAGTGCATCGTACCATGATTTAGCGTCCTCCTTCAAAGAAAAAGGAAAAAGCTTGGCCACATAGAAGTTTCGTATCTTCTCATCAGTAGTGAATAGGTTGCTTAACTCAGCGAGTTTGGTCAAGTGTGCTATAGCATCATCATTTTCTCTTCCATAAAATGGTTCAGCCTCGACTGTAGATATAAGTGAAAGATCAACAGAGAAATCATAATCAGGATCAGTGATGCATATAGGAGATGTGGCAAATTGAGGATCAGGAATAACTTTGTTCTTCATGGAGTGATTTTTGAGCAGCTCCTTAACAGCTCCAGGGTCAGAGTCGACACACTCTCTGAGTTCCCTGCAAAAATCATCATCAAGAGTAACATAATCATCATCAAGGATTCTGTCCCTGAGTTCATCTAAGCTCGGGTAACCAAAGGTTTTGCAGGTAGGAATATAGGTAGTAGGGGTCTCGGTCTTGGATTTTGCTGCAGCCTTAGCAGTCTGAGTTTCAATATGCCGACCAAGAAAAGTAGCATCATCAAGAGTAGTGGAAGCATCATCAAAAGTATCGGACATAGTAACAGACTCAATAGAAGCATCATGTAGTGGTGGTGAAGTAAACTTACTCATAACAGAAGGTGAATCAAGTGTAGCACTAGTGTTCAGAACATTACCTTTTCTTGTACGGGATGGTAAGATCGGAACCTTGGGGTCTCCTTTCTTACCCATAGCGGATGATATGCAGCAGGCAGGATACTTCAAGTAGACTTGTAAATATTGCTATGCTCCCCGGCAACGGCGCCATAAAACGCTGCTTGATGCCCCACAGGCGTAAGGGTTTGAGATAGTCTTCGCGGGTAAGTTAACCCAATTTATTGATTCGACACACGGGGAGCCAAAGAGTATTTATAAGCTTTGACAGTTGAGTTGTCAATTCAACCGCACCTGAAATATACTTGCTTGCAACAATAGATAAGTGGTAACGGTGATATGATAGTGACGATAGCAACAACAAAAGTAAATAGCAAAAAGTAACAACTAATAACCAGCAGGATTGAAAACACTGTAGGCTAGGGAGATGGATGGTCGGGCGCTGCATGGATGAGAGTAAACATATAATAGATTCTAACACGGGGCAAGGCACACAGAAAAGCAATGATCATCTAGGCAAATATCAAACATTAGGCATGTATCCCGTAGGTAGTTGTGCGTGCTTGCAATAAGAACTTGCACAACATCTTTTGTCCTACCATCCCGCTACTTGTACAAGTCAATTTGATCCACTCCGTTTTGATATTTTGAGCACTCATGCAATGGATGAGCGGAAGCACAAGAGTTGACACTTAGGATGGCCAAGAGAGAAATTTGGTGGAGGAGGAAGACAAGAAAAGGGTGAGAAAGGCTCACATAATTGAGGACAATCATAGGCGAGAAGGCCAAACGATAGATATGATGTGAGGAGTAGGGATTGACATGCAACAGATGCACATATGAGTTGAAAATCTCTCCAATGGAACTAGTGGGGGTGCATCTAACTTGCTCGCTCATGAAGACCTAGAGCTCTTTTGAGGAGGCTCATCCTTGGAATATGCAAGCCAAGTTCTATAGTGTGAAGGTCCCCACATAGCTATATGCATGAATGATCATCTCTATGGAGTACAAGGATAAGATGGAGTACTACTGTGGATCTTTCAAAAGCATAGTAGTGTTGCCCCTTTCTCTCTTTTTATTTTTCTTTTTCTCTTTTTTCTCCTTTTTTGTATTTTTTTGGTGGCCTCAATGGCTCTTTCTATTTAACTCTCATTTGTCCTCTTTGGGATCTTTTATTTTGTCCACTTTGGGATCTTTTCCTCACTTAAGGGCAACAATCTAATTTACAAGAGGGTATATAAGATCTTTCATACTTTACAAGGAACTCAAATCACAAAGAAGATGTAGCTATCATGATGTATGCAATGTATGCCGCTGTCAGTGTAGCCGAAAAATGTATGACATGAAGATCAAGTCATTAAGAGGTGGATGTTGCATGGCAATATATCTCGGAAAGGCTATGGAAATGCCTTGATAGGTAGGTATGGTGGCTGTTTTGAGGAAAGATATAAGGAGGTTTATGATGACAGAGCGTATCATGCCAAGGGTTTGGATGTACCGGCGAAGGTGGACGCCGACTCTCGGAGTGAGAAGAAAGCAATGCACGGTACCGACGAGGCTAGCAAATATGAGGAGGTGGAAGTGTCAACTTTCAATACTTACATTAGTCCGAAGAACTCATGCACTTATTATCGGTAACTCTCAATCTATTGAGGAGGTTCACAAAGAGACAAGTACCCCCGAGGAGGAGTGTATGGGGGTTTGGTTATCCTTGCGCATCCTTGACTCATGGTACGTGAGTGTACTCTAATATCCGATCCCTCCAAAGATCAGTGATCCATCTAGTAACTCGAGTTCTCAGCTAGTTTTTGTAGGTTTTTGAAAATAAACACGGATTGCCCAAAATACGACACCTATCATTAATAGTCTAGAGCTCTTGACACCAAAAGTTCAAAAATTACTCACATCAATACCTCAAAACTATTGCAAGTTACTACTACAATTGAATAACAACCTCAATTACCTACTTTCAAGACAAGACACAACTCAGTGCAACAACCAACCCTATTAACAAGATAAACCTGAAAACTAAATAGAGTTCCAGAAACAAACTAAACAAAAGCCAAGGATCTTTCTAAAGACAAACACTACAACTAAAACTAAACATGGCAGCAACTTCGAAAAGATAAAGAACACACAACAGAGAAAGATAAGCATGAAAAAATCCTATGATGTGTTCTAGATTGGAGTGGAGCGTGTTTCTCTCCCACACAAAGTAAGATGGGGTCTAACTTGTTATGAACAGCAATAAAAGCTAAAGGAAACTAAAAAGGAAACCTAAGAGCGAGACGCTCCAAGCATAGCACATAACGCATGAAGTGATAAAAATATAGTGAGACGAAGGACAAACTGATGATTGTTGATGGAGAAGGGGATGCACGGGGGCATCCCCAATCTTAGACACTTTAGTCTCCTTGAATATTTATTGGGTATGCATGGGGGCATCCCCAAGCTTGAGCGTTTGACACTCCTGGATCTTCTTTCATCATCTTCCCTCGCACACTTGAAAACTCCCTTCATACATAACTCATCATAAGCTGATTAGAGAGGTTAGTAACCTTAATAAAATAGTTTTTTCTCTACTGGAAATAAATATATTCTTGAATATCTACTGTTTATCTAGATTGCAAAAAAAAATTCAAAGAAAAATCAAGCTTAAGGTTTGCAGAAGTAAGGAAAGGCAAAACGTGGCAGAATCTGTGAAAGACATAACATCAGGTAGTAAATATTTTTTTTGGGTTACTTCTGCAACTCAATAAAAAAACTCACAACATACGAAAGTTTGACAATTTTATAGAGCATGCTGTGTAAAAAATTCAGCTCAAAAATATTAATTGGTGATTTCTTTTGATTTTTTCCGTCAAGCAAACATAATCTATTTTCTGGACTGCATGTCACAACTTTTGCTTCCCTTATCATAAGAGGCTATAACCTTGCACAAATCTTGAAAATAAATATACAATCATCAAGACCACTAAAGTGGGATGTTGCTAAAGTAGTAAAAATCATCAAGACCACTAAAATCATAAGTACAAACATATTGGGTTGCCTCCCAACAAGCGCTTTCTTTTACGCCTTTAAGCTAGGCTAGAAGATTATAGAAGATGCTCTCACAAGAATAAGAATATTGGAGAAAAAGAGCACATCAAGATGAAAATATGAAACACATTTAAGCCTAACCCACTTCCTATGCATAGGCATCTTATAAGAAAATAAATCAAAGAAGTATAAAGTGACAAGCATAGGAAGGTGGGACAAGAACAACTTCAAAACTTTCATAAAAAAAGAGGTGTTTTTGTAACATGAAAGTTTCTACAACGAAGCTTTACTCTCTCAAAGTAATTTTCAGTAGTATCATGAACAACATCGAGAATATAACTATCACATAAATCATGTTGTTCATGACCTACAAGCACACGTGTTTAGTTTTCAACACGGTTTTTAGGATCATAAGATAAATGCATCCCATCACATTGAGCCTCAATAAGAGCACAATTCTCCAGAATATAAGTTGGAGATTTCAAAAGGATAATAGGACAATCAAGTTTCGGTGCAATAGCAACAATTTCATGCTTAACATAAGGAACTATAACAAGTTCATCTTCACAAGAATAATCCATATTGGCATCATGGCCATTAACAAAGCAACTATCAAAATCTTCAGAAAGGGATATTTCAAGTGAGTCCTCGGAATCATGGGATTCCTCATCAAAGAAATCATTAGCATCTTCTTGGGGAGAAAACATTTTATTTTTAAAATCCTCAATATAAGCATTAAGCAAGAACTGCAAAGTTTTAGGACTTGTGAATAGTATCGTAATAGATAGGCGGTGCCGCGTATAATGAGCATGCTCATCCAATAATTTCCCTCAACCAAGTCGGTTGGGTTTTTAGCACGAGCACAAATTGATCGAAGACGATCCAAGTAAAACATGTCCATCCTACCATATTTGGGTGGTTCCACACCCATGGTAAAGATACCATTAGTAGGCAGCCAAAGACAAAAAGTAGCAATTTTTTTTTGGTTTTTGATAAAAGACACTAAGATAATAACTTAAAGGTAAACTAACAAGACTAAAAAGCAAAGGTAAAAGATAATGTGCAACTCCCCTATCTTGGCACTCGGAGTCCCCGGTAACGGCGCGAGAAATTTTCTTGATACTCTATGCTCGTTGGTTACCCCAAGTGGAAGGTTAGATGTAGTGTAGCGGCAAATTTCCCTCGTGAAGATACCGAGGTTTTAAGATTATCTCCCGTAGGACTCCGATAATGATAAGTAGGTGGTTTGGAAAGTGAGGCGCCGAACCACTTGCTTCGCCTGGACCTGCACATGACACAAATAACTTTGCTTCCCAACGAGTACAGATAGGTTGGCAATCTCTCCGGCCTTGCTGTTCAAAAATGATCAACGCAACAGATAAAAGATAATAATGATAACAAAAAGAAAGTAAAAGCAGGAAAATAAAAGAGTGTGTAAACAGTGATGAGAATACGGACCGCGGTCCCGTGATATTCACTAGTGATGTCTCTCTCCCAAAATACGATAAAACTGCTATGCGGGGTAAACAAATCACAGTTGAGAAATTGACAGGATTAAAAACGCACCGCAATGCTAACTATGCTACAAATAAAGGACGAGGCTCAAAAGCATGGGATGTACGCCAAAATAAGTAGACCGAAATCCAACTGCATCTACTACTAACCATCCACCTTGAGATATCTATCCAGAACATCTCGCTGGTATTAAGTTGCGAGCCCCACCCAAAGTGTAAACCCAAAGCAACAGACAACTACATTAAAAAGCACCTTGCATAAACTAAACAATCCTTGCAACCGCAGTTACAAGCACCATTGTTTCCCCCCTTGTGGCAACAACACATCCCCTAGACTCATGTTTCTGTCACTCAAGCGTTTCATCAGGGGGCATGAACCAACAATCGAGCATAACGTTCCCTCTTGGAGTCACTACCTACTACTTGGCGAAAGCAATACACAACAACAGAGAACATGCAAGAATTACTTAGGAACAAAAATATAAAAGATAAGAACCAAATATAATACTCAATCACAAACTGAACACAATCTCATAATCCATCAGATCCCAGCAAACTCAGCATGGCAACATCAGAAAATTACATATGTGCCTCGATCATGTAGGGCAGCTCACGAGGTCTAAACCATGATGAACAAAGAGGGGAGGAGAACATCACATAGCTAATGATCACGGACCCATGGTCCAAGGGAAACTACTCACGGATCATCTGGGAAGTGTTAATGGTGGAGGGGAAGCTCCCGAAGCTCAATCCTCCCTCCGGCAGGGTGCCGGGAAGAGGTCTGCTGGCGCTCCCGATCTTGGAAGCGCGACGACGGCGGAACAGCGGCGAGATCGCGAAAAAGGGTTTTGTCTTTGGAGGTTTCGCGTCACGGTGAATATATAAGCGAAGGGGGCAGCCAGGGGCGCGACCAAGCCCTAGGCCGCACCACCTGGCCGCCTGGGGCCCTGGTGGATCCCCTCAAGCCCTCCTTCGGGACTCTGGAAGGTTCCGTTGGCTGATTTTTTTATCTGATTTTTCCCGAATTTTTGGAGCACTTTTAATATGGGGAAACCTGAAATAGAAAAACAGCAGAAAACAGGAACTGACACTTTGGTGCACTGAGTTAATAAATTAGTCCAAATATGATCAAAATTGTATGAAAGTGTATTTAGATCATAGCAATATCACACAAAACATGCATGGATCAAGCAGAAATTATAGATACGTTTGGGACGTATCAGATGTTATGGATAGATATTTCAAGGTGGATGATTAGTGAGTAGATGATGATGGATAAACGGTCTACTTGTCTTGGCGTACTGCCCATACTTTTGAGCCTCTACCTTTCTTGAAGCATAATTAGCATTGCAGTGCGTTTATAATTTTGTCAATTTCCAAGTTGTAATTTGTTCACCCAGCTTAGTTGTTTTATCGTATTTTGTGAGATAGACATCACTAGTGAACATCATGGGACCCCGGTCCATGGTGACCCTTGATACGTCTAAAACGTCTCTATAATTTCTGCTTGCTCCATGCATGTTTTGTGTGAAAATTGCTATGATCTAGATACACTTTCATACACTTTTGATCATATTTGGACTAACCTATTAACTCAGTGCACCCCAGTGCCAGTTCCTGTTTTCTGCTGTTTTTCTATTTCAGTTTTCCCCCATATAAAAAGTGCCAGAAAAATTCCGGGAAAAATACAGGAAAAATCAGCGTACAGGAAGCTTCGAGAAGAGCCCGGGAGGGGCCATAGGGGAGCCAGGGGGGCCCAGGTGGCCACCCGGCGCGACCCCACCCCTGGCCGCGCCAGGGGGCTCCTGGGGCCCCTGGTCGACCTCTGGCTGCCCCCCTTCACCTATTTATTCTCCGTCACAGGAAAACTCCAGAAGAGGAACCCTATTCCGCAAACTCGCCTCTGTTCCGCCGCCGCCACGCTCCCAAGATCGGGAGCACCAGAAGACCTCTTCCCGGCATCTTGCCGGAGGGAGGATTGACCTCCGGGAGTCTCCTCTCCACCATGGATGCTCCCCGGATGTCTCGTGAGTAGTTTTCCTTGGACCATGGGTCCGTGATCATTAGCTATGTGATGTTCTCCTCCCCTCTTTGATCTTCATTGTTTAGACCTTGTGAGATTCCCTACATGATCGAGGCACCTTTGTAATATTTCTGCTGTTGCTATGTTGAGTTTGGAGGGATCTGATGGATTATGAGATTATGTTCAGATTGTGATAGAGTAATATATTTGGTTTTTATCTCTTATATTTTTGTTCCTAAGTAATTCTTGCATGTTCTCCGTTGCTGTTTATTGCTTTGGCCAAGTATTAGGTAGTGACTCCAAGAGGGAACGTTGTGCTAGATTGTGGGTTCATGCCCCCCGATGACACGCTTGAGTGACAGAAACATGAGTCTAGGGGATGTGTTGTTGCCACAAGGGGGAAAACAACGGTGCTTGTAACCGCAGTTACAAGGATTGTTTACTTTACGCAAAGTTATTTTTAATGGACTTGTTTGTTGCTTTGGGTTTACACTTTGGGTGGGGCTCGCAACTTAATACCAGCGAGATGTTCTGGATAGATATCTCAAGGTGGATGATTAGTAGTAGATGCAGATGGATTTCGGTCTACTTATTTTGGTGTACTTCCCGTGCTTTTGAGCCTCTTCCTTTCTTTTGTAGCATAGTTAGCATTGCGGTGCGTTCATAATCCTGTCAATTGCCCTTCTGTAATTTGTTTACCTCGCATAGCAGTTTTATCGTCTTTTGGGAGAGAGACATCACTAGTGAACATCACATATCCCGGTCCATATCCTCATTACTGTTTCCACGCTATATTTACTTTACTACTTTTACTTGCTATCATTATCCCTTGCGTTTTATCCTTTCTAAACAACAAGACCGGAAAGATTGACAACCTCTCTGAACTTCGTTGGGAACAAAGTTATTTGTGTCTGTGTGCAGGTCTGCTTCAGTTGCGCCGCTGACACCTACTTATCATCTCTGGAGTCCTACTGGAGACAAACCTTGGTATCTTCACCGAGGGAAAAATGCTGCTACACTACATCTCAAACCTTTCACTTGGGGTAACCAACGAAGGGCGAGAAGCCATCAAGCAAGTTTTCTGGCGCCGTTGCCGGGGACTCCGAGTGCTAAGATAGGGGAGTTGCACACTACCCTTTACCTTTGTTTTTTAGTTTTGTTAGTTTACCTTTCAGTTTTTATCTTAGTGTCCTTTATGAAAAACCACAAAAATAGTTGCTACCTTTTGCCTTTGTCTTGCTTTGCCTATTTATGCTATCCTCGCCTTGGGTGATGAACCACCCAAATATGATAGGATGGACATGTTTCACTTGGCTCATCTTCGATCAATTTGTGCTCGCGCTAAAAACCCAACCGACTTGGTTGAGGGAAAAGCATTGGATGAGCATGCTCATTATACGCGGCACCGCCTATCTCAGAAAGGGAAACACTTATGGGATCAAATACATGTTTCTTATTGCCATGCTAAACTTTTGTGTCACATTTATGATTTTACTTGTTGTTCTAATATAGATCGTAAACACCTCCCTTTCTAATGTGAGTTTAATGAAAATGAGATCTTATCTTCTTATGCTAAAGGTGTTTATGATTACTTTGATGTTGAAAAGAGTGAAGAGTTTGTTGCTTTTAAAGGTGCCTATGAGATTGCTTCTTTGATTGAAAAATATCACGATACTATTTTCGAGTCTGAAAACTTTGCAGTTCTTGCTTATTGCTTCGAGAATTATACTTCCAATTCTTATATTGAGGATTTTAAAAATAAAATGTTTGCTGCCCAAGAAGAGGCTAATGATTGCTATGAAGAGGAATCTTATGATTCCGAGGACTCACTTGATACTTCCCTTTCTGATGATTTTGATACTTGCTTTGTTGATGGCCATGATGCCACTATGGATGATGCCTACGAAGATGAACTTGCTGTAGTTACTTATGTTAAGCATGAAATTGTTGCTATTGCACCTACACTTGATTGTCCTATTATCCTTTTGAAATCTCCAAATCCGGAGAACTTTTCTCTTATCAAGGCTCAATGTGATGGGTTGCATTTATCTTATAATCCTAAAGACCGTGTTGAAAACTATACACGTGTGCTTACAGTTCATGAACAACATGATTTATGTGATAGTTATATTCTTGATGTTTTTCATGATACTACTGAAAATTATTTTGAGAGAGGGAAGTTTGGTTGTAGAAACTTCCATATTACTAAAACTCCTCTATTTATGTTGAAAGTTTTGAAGATGTTCCTGTTCCACCTTTCTATGCATGTCACTTTGTGCTTCTTTGAATTATTTTCTTACAAGATGTCTATGCATAGGAAATGGGTTGGACTTAAATGTGTTTCATATTTGTTTCTTGATGCTCTCTTTTGCTTCAAATTCTTATTCTTATGAGAGCACCTTCAACAATCTTCATGCCTAGCTTAAAGGCATAAAAGAAAGCGCTTTCGGGAGGCAGCCCGCAACGAATTTAGGTTTCTTTTTGATTTTGTTGTGTCTTGTTGTTTGTTACTACTGTAGCAACATCAATGACCTCCCAACCGCGAGGATATCGATCCCTCGAACCGTCCTGCGATCTAGTCCCACAGACAAGTCCCACGAACAAGCTCCTCGAAGAAGGGTCGAAGGTACGACCCCTCCATTAGTATCCACACATCCCATAGCAGCAATCCAGCAGCGCTCCGCCGTCCAGAGATGAACGCCACCGAGAAAACTAGAGGGAGAAAACCCTAACGGATTCCGATCTAGAACAACGTCTAAACCGGGGTCTAATTGTGGAGCAACGGGGTTTAGAGGAGGGAGGGTGGTGCATAGGCCTTGGGGACAAGTTGTGTGTCTCTCCCCGTCCCCCTGGCTCACCTTATATAGGTGGCCAGGAGGCCTAGGGCGCAGCCCAAGGAGGATTGGGAGTCCAACTTGAACTCCCAAGCCTTCCAAACCTTCCCACCGGAAACCTGCCATAATGGGATTTGGTAATTCCACCTGGAGGAGGATTCCCCTTTCCTTGGTGCGCCCCCACCTCCTAGCCGGCCAGGGCATCCTAGGTGGCTTGCCCCCCAAGGCCAAGGGCGCAGGGGAGTGGGTGGTACTGCCCGGAACCTTTCGGAACCTTCCATGACCTTCTAGAAGCTTCCAGGACCTTCCGGGACATACCGGGACCGTTTCAGGACATTCCGGACACTTCTGGAGCACTTCCAGGACCTTCCGAGACCGTTCTCGGACGTTCCGGAGCCATCCGGATAGTTTCCAAGACCATCCGAGTTACAGTTTAATCCACCCGATGACCGCGAAGGTTGTCGGGACGCCCAGCGATTATCCGGAAACTATTCCGGTTGATCCAGGACTTCCCCAGTACCATTCTCATATGTTCCGGAACCACCTGGGACTACTCCAGAGTGATCCGGACATAACCTTAAATACCCATAACTACTTCTGGTTGCCTTATGAACAATTCCATAAATCTCCGGAACTACTTCCGGTACCCGTATGAACTATTCTGCTTTGCTTCCACTAAACCTTCTACCATACTAGTATTCTAACAGACTACTGCTCGTTAAGTGTGTGACCCAATAGGTTCAGTATAATGCGGACACGACTCAGAACATCTTCCGGACATAGGTCAACAGCCTTTCGTCAATAGCCAATAATCAACAGCGGAGCCATGGACACCCATGTTGACTCCCGCACATACACGAAGAAACTTCGAGTGAACCATTATGTTTATTCATGTACCATTCCCTTTGCTTCGCGATATATGACAAAGTTAGAGGAGAGAAGTTTGGCACCCATGTGTAACAACTTTTGAACACAAGCCACTCGTTATCCTCTTTGCTCGTTTGTCCCTTTTCTCGTTATCGTATTCCGGTATCCCCGTGACTGAATCACAATGCGTCTGGCCAGACTATAATGGATACGGTCATACCGAGTGGGCCTGAAGTGAATATCTTCTTCATCGTGAAGGAGCAAATCCCATTCTTGAACTATCACAGTCACTAGCCACACCATCTGACATACCCAGAACTTATTTTACTACTTCCCATTTACGGGAGGATTCATCTAAGAACCAAAGCATGTCTTTCTGTGTGAAGCAACTCGATACTCTCATGGTCTAAGGAATTATGTATATGATAACATTTCATGATATGACTTATAACGTAGTTACGAATTGATCTCTAAGTATATCATTCAATACTGGGATCGGTTCAACATCATTGTTTTGCTAACAATATGTTCCCATTGCTACTGACATCCTTGTTACAAGAACAATGTCCATGATTAAGAAAACGCAATCATCAGTTAGCACATGAGCTGGTCTTAGAGGCTAAACCAGGAAATCTTGGCGTTTACATTTCCACACATGCAAATGAGTTTTCTTCTGAATCTCATAGTCAGGGTCATTGCAATTATAGCACAGAAATATAAACATTAATTACGAACGTGGAAATATATATATAATAACATTTTATTATTGCCTCTAGGGCATATTTCCAACAGTCTCCCACTTGCACTAGAGTCAATAATATTGTCAGTGCTTGAGAACTTTACACCTATGGCATACCGGTGTAAGAAATGCTTCATTTGTGGTATAGGCCTCATCTTCGGATCTGGCGTTTCAGGCCCGTTTGTATCTTGCATATCTTCGCGTTTTCACGCTATCATAAAATTCACTAATTTTATTATTTTAGCTTTGTATATGTTTGAATCATTTGGCAGGACCTTGGTTCCTTAGAATAAGTCATGAAATCATTCATCAATGTTCCATGAGCTTCAAGCATCTAGGAAACCATACCATGTTAATAAATGAATTTATGATTCAAAATACCCTCCTTGTTACTTCTTTAAGCAACAATATACTTAGCCTCTGTTATAGAATTCACCACAGTATCGAACTTGACATAGTTCCTCCATACTGTGCCACCCTTACATGTGAAACACATAATCCCAACTAAAATCGAAAATCGATCGGAGTAAGTATGAAGACTGAATTGGTGTAACTGTTTACATCAAAATTCAGTTGGTGTAACTTGTTACAACGAGCTCTTCATTATCTTCATTTTCCGAGAAACATATCTTATCTTTCATAAGTTTAACTTTTCACTGTTTGTCCAATGATCAACATGTTGATCACTTTGGTATCTTGCTCACAACCTTTTGGAGCACTGGACATATCTGGTCGTTTTACATATTATGGTGTACATGATTAATCCAAACACACATGTGAGTGAAATTCAATTCATGTGTTTTGCTTTATCTGTGTTCATGAACACTGATTTTTGCAAACAACTTTTCACCATGACCTCGGCAAGAACATCTTTCTTGGCGTATTCATACTAAACTACTTTAGTATCATGTCAACATGTAATGTTGGCTTTAGCATGATCAGGCACTTACTATCTACATAGATCATTATGCTCAATACTAATGCTATATTAGCCTAAGTACTTCAGCTGAAAACTATTTCCAATGAGGTCCTTATTCGTGTCAAGAAATTTATATCATTTCTAGTCAACAATATGTCATCTACATAAGAATTTAGAAATATCATTCAACTCCCACTTATTTTCTTGAATATTCAAGCATCTTCGTTTATTCCCGATGAAAACAAACTCTTTTGGCAATTTCATCATAACCAAAATTCCAACTCCATTGTGCTAGCTTTAGTCCATCACTGGATATCCAAGGCTTGCATCTATTTTAGCATCCTTTGAATCGACAAAACATTCCGGTCGTATCACGTATACGTCCTTTGTTATATTTCCGTGTAGGAACTTTGTTTTGACGTTCATTCTACCATATCCTATAAATGAGATATATAGTAATTGTTAGTATAACCCGAACTGACTAAAGCATTTCTACGGTCGACACTATTTCGCCGTAGTCAACTTTTGAACTTGCTAGAAAACAATTTTCCAACGAGTTGAGATTTATGGATAAAACAATTTCATCCGAATCAATTATAGAGCCATATATATATTCTTCAGACTTTTAGTCTTTCGGAGGGTCTACCAAGTTCAAAACTTGACTTACTTCCATGGATACTATCTCAGATTATTTGGCATTTAGCCAAATCCCGGAGTCAGGGCCCATCAACGCTTCTTTGTATATCACAGGTTTATCGTTGTCGAACAACAATATCTCGTTTACATATAAATGTTTGTACGAGTTTTGTCTAACCTGTGTGGTTCAGCTGCGCACTTCTCTGAAGATTCAACAATCTTTGAAAAGTTGCACTGTTCTCCCACTCACTCTTTTGTAAGAAACTATTTTTCTTCAAAACACATTGTTCTTAACAGCAAATAGTTTTGCTTTTGTGTAGTGATAGAGGAATACCAAAACTTTTGGCATAACCTTAACAAAGTAGCACTTATCTGATTTGGGGTTTTGAGTATGTCAAACATATGCCTCATATACCCAAATTTTAAGAAAGGACAATACGGTTTTAACAGTCCATACCACATCTAATATGTGTAATTTCAACAGATTTGATGGTGCTCTTTTCAGTTTAAAAGCCGTAGTCATTAACGCATAACTTTAATATGTATAATGGCAAATTGATAAACGTCATATTTGATCTTACCGTGTCATACATGGCTTGATCACATCTCTCGAACACTTTACTCATAGTGGTGTTCCGGGAGACGCAAGTTATGACACTTCTTCACAACTCATCAGACGTTCGCTAAACTTGTAACTCAAATATTACTTTCTACAATCTAATTTGCAGAAGCTTTATTTTCTTGTTACAATGAATTTATATTTCACTCTAAAATTCCTTAAACCTTTCAAAGATTTCAGAAGTATGTCTCTATTGAACAGATATCCACATATCTACTTCAACTCATGAGTGAAGATAGGGAATCCACTGCACACAACTACACTTATTGGACTACACACATCATTATGTATGGTTACCAATGGTTTAGTTGCCCGTTCATGTATGGCCTATCAACGGTGTTTTAGTCACATTACTTCGAGACAAAGATCACAAGCGTCAAGTGATTCATAATCATATTACTCGAAAGTACATCACTTATGGAAATTCTTCATGCATGTTATGTCACTTGTGATAAACGGCAGTGCCACATCTATGTGGTATTTCTGTCAGTCTTGCGACGTTTAGCGTCAGTGTTATGGATGTTTAGTATTATTATCAAGATTCATAACATACAACCTATTCATAATGGAAGTATGGCCTTTACGTTATTCATAGCTTTGAACAGCTCTCTTGCAACAAACATGATTCAAAATGATGTTTTGCAACAAGGCTAAAGTGTAGTAACAATTTACTCATCTCTAAAATGAATTATGAAGATAATCATAGAGTCAACACACGGTATAGTAAACCTTTTACCGTGTTCCCGAGCGTGTCAAAACTCATCATTAGCTAGTCATAAAGGCCATAGTATTTCTTGCATCGAGTTGCAACAATATGCAATCGATGTGATATTTCGGTGATCAACAGTTTAATCACAATATACAGAATCCACAATTAACTGCTTAATCATGATTCCCAAGAATTACATCTCTTGACCAGCAATGAATTCATCTATAACTCCGTATGACTTTCATTTCTGAGCTGGTTATTCCAGTCTTCTTTCGTTCTGCCTTTATACGTATCATAGTTCTATTTCCAATGTCACTCCTACTCACAGAAGATCACACATGATCAAGGGTGGCGCAGGCCATGGACTTTCCGGCGTGTAAGTCTTACTAACACCCTATGGAACTTCCTTTCCCTTAATCCTCATCATCATATGATCAGTGTTCTTCTGGATCCCACACTTATCAGTTTTGTTTAGAGCACAGTGAACATTTTCACTAATGCTTACAATCATACATTGTACTAGATATCTGATATCCAATATTAATTGTCTTACTACTGAAAACAAATTTTCAGTTCCATGAATATAACATAACTATCCCAAATGTTTCGAAGTTCGGGTTTCATGGTGGTGAAGACAATGCACTTAGCTGTGGTGGAATTCTAGCATTTTGGATTATGGACGTAAGTCACATGATCCATAGCATCAGCTGGAGAGCATAACAAATTTGCGATAGGACAAGCTCCTTCTCGACACTATTGAGGATAGTCCTCACAATACGGTACCAATCGTAAAGTTTTTACCAGATAATACAGTTAATCAAAATCAATTGGGAAGGTGGTAACGCGAGCCATTATTCTACAACGATAATGCTAATACTAAGACTTTGTTCATAATTAAGGTGCACTTGTGATTAATCAATTTAATTATTTAGTGCGCTCCCACTCAGATCAATATCTCTCGTAATTGATGCTGGAGTGATTCAAGATCCAACCCAATCGCCCGCCATTGATGTCACATCACTGATGACTTAGACTGGACCGGTAGGCCAACTTGCCAATCACGCCAAAGGTGATTCTTGTTCATCTTTCGATGGGTGTGTTCCGGTAGCAAACTTTTATCCAATCCGTTAAGACAACCAAGTGTAATTGCAGTGTGTTCTTAACACACCCGCCTTTTATGCGTCACACCGTGTGCACCCATGTGACATGACCTGCTCCGATGTGAAACATAGTATAGACGGTGCTATAGTTGGAAGAACACTATGAACTTGATATTGTTTTGTGAGAGATCACCCTAATAAAATACGACTACCGCGCATCAAACAAGGGTGCATCAAAGGGATAAACATCACAGGCAGTTCATAAAAATTATGTGATATAGTATAGCCCTTTGCTTCGTGAAGTCTTCATTGTCTTCACGTTGTCGTGGTTGAAGTCACCATGTCCACCAACTTTGTCCTTGGCGCCGGGAACATCACCACAGCTTCCGGCATGTGCGTCGGGGTCCACCTCCGCATCGTAGATCATCACCTTGCATCTATCTATTGCTTTGCCTCGAGCTAATAAACAGTTCTGGCACGCGGGCCATAATTAAGTGACAATCATATGACTCCAGTCATCATGCCGTACCACGACACGCAGGTCGCGAATATATATTACATCATATAGCATCTCATACAAACACATTGCAAATCTTGAAGGCTATACCACATCACATGCATACTCTGCAAAAACAAGTTAGATCGCTATCTACACGGGTTGTTGCAAATTTTATCGTGGTTGATTAGCAGGTTACATGCAAACGTTGTTCCCTAAACAAACCAAACACGATACTTCAATGTTGCTAGTTTAACGTTCGGGGTGCGTGTAGCAACTAATGCCACAAGCCAAACTTCGTTCAACGCGTGACCCCCGTGTGGATTTGAGTTCATAAAATCCACAAGCCCCTCCATGTTAAATCTTCTATTGCGAGACTAAGATGAGATCCAAGGAGTTTGATGTAGACCATGATCAAGGCAACCAGCATACTGAAAGCAGCATAGAGGGATCGATGGAAAACTCAATCCTTGTAGCAAAATCTCAACTTGCCATCAAGCATAGAAAAAATCACATGACAGGGAAGCAACAAGAAAATCAATGCCTCATATCACACATATGATCTAGACCTAAACAAGCATCTAATCAAGGATCGCTCTGATACCACTGTTGGGAAACGTAGTAGAAAACAAAAAAAATCGGCCTACGAATCAAGAACCCAAGATCATCCAAGAAGATTGCATACAAGGTTTTAGGTCATGGCTCACCAACCGATGTAGCGGAAGTAGAGTTGGTGAAGACCGTCGGTGCAGATCCCCGCAGCTAGGAATTTCAATGACCTCCCAACCGCGAGGATATCGATCCCTCGAACCGTCCTGCGATCTAGTCCCACAGACAAGTCCCACGAACAAGCTCCTCGAAGAAGGGTCGAAGGTACGACCCCTCCATTAGTATCCACACATCCCATAGCAGCAATCCAGCAGCGCTCCGCCGTCCAGAGATGAACGCCACCGAGAAAACTAGAGGGAGAAAACCCTAACGGATTCCGATCTAGAACAACGTCTAAACCGGGGTCTAATTGTGGAGCAACGGGGTTTAGAGGAGGGAGGGTGGTGCATAGGCCTTGGGGACAAGTTGTGTGTCTCTCCCCCTCCCCCTGGCTCACCTTATATAGGTGGCCAGGAGGCCTAGGGCGCATCCCAAGGAGGATTGGGAGTCCAACTTGAACTCCCAAGCCTTCCAAACCTTCCCACCGGAAACCTGCCATAATGGGATTTGGTAATTCCACCTGGAGGAGGATTCCCCTTTCCTTGTTGCGCCCCCACCTCCTGGCCGGCCAGGGCAGCCTAGGTGGCTTTCCCCCCAAGGTCAGGGGCACAGGGGAGTGGGTGGTACTGCCCGGAACCTTCCGGAACCTTCCATGACCTTCCGGGACATACCGGGACCGTTTCGGGACATTCCAGACACTTCTGGAGCACTTCCAGGACCTTCCGAGACCGTTCTCGGACGTTCCGGAGCCATCCAGATAGTTTCCAAGACCATCCGAGTTACAGTTTAATCCACCCGATGACCGCGAAGGTTGTCGGGACGCCCAGCGATTATCCGGAAACTATTCCGGTTGATCTAGGACTTCCCCAGTACCATTCTCATATGTTCCGGAACCACCTGGGACTACTCCAGAGTGATCCAGACATAACCTTAAATACCCAGAACTACTTCTGGTTGCCTTATGAACAATTCCATAAATCTCCGGAACTACTTCCGGTACCCGTATGAACTATTCTGCTTTGCTTCCACTAAACCTTCTACCATACTAGTATTCTAACAGACTACTGCTCGTTAAGTGTGTGACCCAATAGGTTCGGTATAATTCGGACATGACTCAGAACATCTTCCGGACATAGGTCAACAGCCTTTCGTCAATAGCCAATAATCAAAAGCGGAGCCATGGACACCCATGTTGACTCCCGCACATACACGAAGAAACTTCGAGTGAACCATTATGTTTATTCATGTACCATTCCCTTTGCTTCGCGATATATGACAAAGTTAGAGGAGAGAAGTTTGGCACCCATGTGTAACAACTTTTTAACACAAGCCACTCGTTATCCTCTTTGCTCGTTTGTCCCTTTTCTCGTTATCGTATTCCGGTATCCCCGTGACTGAATCACAATGCGTCTGGCCAGACTATAATGGATACCGTCATACCGAGTGGGCCCGAAGTGAATATCTTCTTCATCATGAAGGAGAAAATCCCATTCTTGAACTATCACAGTCACTAGCCACTCCATCTGACATACCCAGAAGTTATTTTACTACTTCCCATTTACGGGAGGATTCATCTATGAACCAAAGCATGTCTTCCTGTGTGAAGCAACTCGATACTCTCATGGTCTAAGGAATTATGTATATGATAACATTTCATGATATGACTTATAACGTAGTTACGAATTGATCTCTAAGTATATCATTCAATACTGGGGTCGGTTCAACATCATTGTTCTGCTAACAATATGTTCCCATTGCTATTGACATCCTTGTTACAAGAACAATGTCCATGATTAAGAAAACGCAATCATCCGTTAGCACATGAGCTGGTCTTAGAGGCTAAACCAGGAACTCTTGGTGTTTACATTTCCACACATGCAAATGAGTTTTCTTCTGAATCTCATAGTCAGGGTCATTGCAATTATAGCACAGAAATATAAACATTAATTACGAACATGGAAATATATATATAATAACATTTTATTATTGCATCTAGGGCATATTTCCAACTTGTTGGGGATGCCCCCATGCATCCCCAATAAATATTCAAGGAGACTCAAGAGTCTAAGCTTGGGGATGCCCCCGTGCATTCCCTTCTCCATCAACAATCATCAGTTCGTCCTTCGTCTCACTATATTTTTATCACTTCATGCGTTATGTGCTATGCTTGGAGCGTCTCGCTCTTAGGTTTTGTTTTTAGTTTTCTTTAGCTTTGATTTCTGTTCGTAACAAGTTAGATCCCTTCTTACTTTTTGTGGGAGAGAAACATGCTCCACTTTCAAAATTTAGAACACATCATAGGATTCTTCATGCCTATCTTTCTGCTGTTGTGTGTTCTTTATCTTTTCATAGCTACTGCCATGTTTAGTTTTAGTCTTAGTTTGTCTTTAGCAAGAGCCTTGGCTTTTGTTTAGTTTGTTGCTGGAACTCTTTTTAGTTTTCATGTTTATCTTGTTAAAGAGAGTTGGTTGTTGCACTGAGTTGTCTTGTCTTGAAAGTAGGTAATTGAGGTTGCTATTTGATTTTAGTAGTAACATGCAATAGTTTTGAGGTTTTGTTGTGAGTAATGTTTGAACTTTTGGTGTCAAGAGATCTTGCCTATTAGTGATAGGTGACGTATTTTGGGCAATCCGTGTGTATTTTCAAAACCTACAAATCTAGTTGAGAACTCTAGCTACTAGATGGATCACTACTCTTCTGAGGAGTCGAATATTAGAGAACACTCACGTACCATGAGTCGAGGATGCGCAAGGATAACCAAACCCCCATACACTCCTCCTCGGGGTACTTGTCTCTTTGTGAACCTCCTTATTAGATTGAGAGTTACCGATAATAAGTGCATGAGTTCTTCGGACTAATGTAAGTATTGAAAGTTGACACTTCCACCTTCCCATATTTTGCTAGCCTCTCCCGTGCCGTGCATTGCCTTCTTCTCACTCCGAGAGTTGGTGTCCACCTTCGCCGGTACTTCCAAAACCTTGGCATGATACGCTCTGTCATCATAAGCCTCCTTATATCTTTCCTCAAAACAGCAACCATTCCTACCTATCAAGGCATTTCCATAGCTTTTCCGAGTTATATTGCCATGAAACTTCCACCTCTTCATGACTTGATCTTCATGTCATACATGTTCCTGCTACACTGGCAGCGACGTACCTTGCATACATCATGATAGTCACATCTTCTTTATGTTTTGAGTACCTTGTAAAGTGTGAAATATCTCCTTTACCTTCTTGTAAAATAGAGTGTTTCCCTTAAGTGAGGAAAAGATCCCAAAGTGGACACAATAAAAAAATCCCGAAGAGGACAAATGAGAGTTAAATAGAAAGAGCCATTGAGGCCACAAAAAAATAGAAAAAAGAGAAAAAGAAATAAAAAGAGAGAAATGGGCAACACTACTATCCTTTTGAGAGATCCACACTAGTACTCCCTTTATATCCTTGTACTCCATAGAGATGATCTTTATGCATATAGCTATGTGGGGAACTTCACACTATAGAACTTGTCTTGCATATTCCAAGGATGAGCCTGCTCAAATGAGCTCTAGGTCTTCATGAGCGAGCAAGTTAGATGCACCCCCACTAGTTCCTTTGGAGAGCTTCTTAGCTCGTATGTGCATCCGTTGCATGGAAATCCCTACTCCTCACATCATATCTATAATTTGGCATCTCTTGCCTATGATTGTCCTCATTGATGTGAGCCTTTCTCATCATTTTTGTCTTCCTCCTCCACCATACTTCTCTTTTTTCCATCCTAAAGTGTCAACTCTCGTGCTTACGCTCATCCATTGCATGAGTGCTCAAAATATCGAAAAGGAGTGGATTAAATTGACTTGTACCTAGCTAGTGGTCTGGGGATGAGTCAAGATAAGATTCCAAAGAAGACCAAGTGTGAAACTTTAGTAGATTGAGTTCTCAACACAAAAATTAGTTTTTCTCGTATTCCCTATCCCCTTTCTTGCACGCAAACACCATTTGGAGACATTCGAGTCACGGACAGCGAGAGCTCTTGCACCTTTTGTTCTTTTGTTACTTGTTTCAATGCTAATATAGACTCTTGCATGTTATGACTTGAATTGGATCTCTAACCTTGATTGCTTTACTTTTCAAAGTTCTTTTATGGTTGCTAGCATGTCACTATAGAAATTATGTTGTTATCATTTACCTACTCGAGGACGAGCAGGAATTAAGCTTGGGGATGTTGATACGTCCAAAACGTATCTATAATTTATGCTTGCTCCATGCATGTTTTGTGTGATATTGCTATGATCTAGATACACTTTCATACACTTTCATACACTTTTGATCATATTTTGATTAACCTATTAACTCAGTGCACCCCAGTGCCAGTTCCTGTTTTCTGCTGTTTTTCTATTTCAGTATTCCCCCATATAAAAAGTGCCAGAAAATTTCCGGGAAAAATACAGGAAAAATTAGCGTACATGAAGCTTCGAGAAGAGCCCGGGAGGGGCCAGAGGGGAGCCAAGGGGGCCCAGGAGGCCACCCGGCGCGGCCCCACCCCTGGCCGCCCAGGGGGGGCGCCTGGGGCCCCTGGTCCACCTCTGGCTGCCCCCTTCGCCTATTTATTCTCCTTCACGGGAAAAATCCAGAAGAGGAACCCTATTCCACAAACTCACCTCTGTTCCGCCGCCGCCGCGCTCCCAAGATCGGGAGCACCAGAAGACCTCTTCCCGGCACCCTGCCGGAGGGAGGATTGACCTCCGGGAGTCTCCTCTCCACCATGGATGCTCCCCGGATGTCTCGTGAGTAGTTTTCCTTGGACCATGGGTCCGTGATCAGTAGCTATGTGATGTTCTCCTCCCCTCTTTGATCTTCATTGTTTAGACCTCGTGAGCTGCCCTACATGATCGAGGCACCTTTGTAATATTTCTGCTGTTGCTATGTTGAGTTTGGAGGGATCTGATGGATTATGAGATTATGTTCAGCTTGTGATGGAGTAATATATTTGGTTTTTATCTCTTATATTTTTGTTCCTAAGTAATTCTTGCATGTTCTCCGTTGTTGTTTATTGCTTTGGCCAAGTAGTAGGTAGTGACTCCAAGAGGGAACGTTGTGCTAGATTGTGGGTTCATGCCCCCCGATGACACGCTTGAGTGACAGAAACATGAGTCTAGGGGATGTGTTGTTGCCACAAGGGGGAAAACAATGGTGCTTGTAACCACGGTTACAAGGATTGTTTAATTTACGCAAAGTTCTTTTTAATGCAGTTGTCTGTTGCTTTGGGTTTACACTTTGGGTGGGTCTCGCAACTTAATACCAGCGAGATGTTCTGGATAGATATCTCAAGGTGGATGATTAGTAGTATATGCAGATGGATTTCGGTCTACTTATTTTGGTGTACTGCCTGTGCTTTTGAGCCTCTTCCTTTCTTTTTTAGCATAGTTAGCATTGCGGTGCGTTCATAATCCTGTCAATTGCCCTTCTGTAATTTATTTACCTCGCATAGCAGTTTTATCGTCTTTTGGGAGAGAGACATCACTAGTGAACATCACGTATCCCGGTCCATATCCTCATTACTGTTTCCACGCTATATTTACTTTACTGCTTTTACTTGCTATCATTATCCCTTGCGTTTTATCCTTTGTAAACAACAAGACCAGAGAGATTGACAACCTCTCTGAACTTCGTTGGGAAAAAAGTTATCTATGTCTGTGTGCAGGTCCGCGTCAGTTGCGCCGCTGACACCTACTTATCATCTCTGGAGTCCTACTGGAGACAAACCTTGGTATCTTCACCGAGGGAAAACTGCTGCTGCACTACATCTCAAACCTTCCACTTGGGGTAACCAACGAAGGGCGAGAAGCCATCAACCCTCAACTATAGGGAATCGATTGTATTGTTCGCAGGTAAGTTAACCCAATTTATTGATTCGACACAAGGGGAGCCAAAGAATATTCATAAGCTTTGACAGACTACGAGATAATACTCGCCCCTCGTTGGTTACCCCAAGTGGAAGGTGAGATGTAGCGTAGCGACAAATTTCCCTTAGCGAAGATGCTAAGGTTTAGATTGTCTCTAGTAGGCCTCCAATATCGACAAGTAGGTGGTGAAGTGAATAGTGGCGCCGTTTACAACCTAGGTTGCTAACTTCACCTGGACCTGCACACACAACAGATAGCTTTGCTCCCAACGAGTACATAGGAGTTGTCAATTCCTCCGGCCTTGTTGTTTACAAAGGATAAAACGCACGGGATAATAATGATAGTGATAGCTACGAAAAGGTAAATACTGAAAGTAAATTGAAGATGTAAACAGTGTTCGAAATATGGACCGGGGTCCTATGATGTTCACTAGTGATGTCTCTCTCCCAAAAGACGATAAAATAGCCATGCGAGGTAAACAAATTACAGCTGGGCAATTGACAGGATTATGTGCGCAAACCAATGCTAATTATACTATAAAGAAAGGAAGAGGCTCAAAAGCATGGGCGGTCCGCCAAGACAAGTAGACCGAAATCCATCTGCATCTACTTACTAATCATCCACCTTGAGATATCTATCCAGAACATCTCGCTGGTATTAAGTTGTGAATCCCACCCAAAGTGTAAACTCAAAGCAACAGACAATTGCATTAAAGAACTTTGCGTAAAGTAAACAATCCTTGCACCCGCAAGTACAAGCACCGTTGTTTTCCCCCCTTGTGGCAACAACACATCCCCTAGACTCATGTTTCTGTCACTCAAGCTAGTCATCGGGGGGCATGAACCCACAATCATGCATAACGCTCCCTCTTGGAGTCACTACCTACTACTTGGCCAAAGAAATAAACAGCAACGGAGAACATGCAAGAATTACTCCAGAACATAAATATAAAAGAAGAGGATCAAATATATAACTCAATCACAATCTGAAAATAATCTCATAATCCATCGGATCCCAGCAAACTCAGCATAGCAACATTAGAAAGATTACATAAGTGCCTCGATCATGTAGGGTAGCTCATGAGGTCTAATCCATGAAGAACAAAGAGGGGAGGAGAACATCACATAGCTACTGATCATAGACCCATGGTCCAAGGCGGACTACTCACGGTTCATCCGGGAAGCATCGATGGTGGTGGAGAAGCTCCCGGAGGTGATTCCTCCCTCCGGTAGGGTGCCGGGAAGAGGTCTTCTGGTGGTCCCGATCTTGGAAGCGAGGAGGTGGCGGAACAGAGGAGAGATCGCGAAAAAGGGTTCCGTCCCCGAGGGTTTCTCTTCACCGGGAATAAATAGGAACGGGGGGGGGGGGACCAGAGGTGGGCCAGGGGCTCCAGGCGCCCCCTGGCGCGGCCAGGGGTGGGGCCGCGCCCTCTGGCCGCCTGGGCCCCCACTTCGGCTCTTATGGAAGGTTACTGTACGCTACTAGATTTTTTCTGGCACTTTAAATAAGGGGGAAACCTGAAATAGAAAAAAAGCAGAAAAAAGGAATTGGCACTGGGGTGCACTGAGTTAATAGGTTAGTCCAAATATGATCAAAAGTGTATGGAAGTTCATCAATATCATAGCAATATCACACAAAAGAGGCATGGAGCAAGAAGAAATTATAGATACGTTTTGAACGTATCAACATCCCCAAGCTTAATTCTTGCTCGTCCTCGAGTAGGTAAATGATAAAATTATAATTTCTGTGGTGACATGCTAACAACCATATAAGAACTTTGAAATAAGGCAATCAAGGCATGTAATTCAATTCAAGTCATAACAGGCAAGAGTCTATATTTTTTATTGAAACAAGCAACATAAGAACATAAAAGTGCAAGAGCTCTCGCTGTCCGTGACTCGAATGTCTCCAAATGGTGTTTGCGTGCAAGAAAGGGGATAGGGATATACGAGAAAAAGTATTTTTATGTTGAGAACTCAATCTACTAAAGTTTCACACTTGGTCTTCTTTGGAATCTTATCGTGACTCATCCCCAGACCACTAGCCAGCTACAAGTCAAAATGATCCACTCCTTTTGGACATTTTGAGCACTCATGCAATGGATGAGCGTAAGCAAGAAAGTTGACACTTAGGATGGCAAAGAGAGAAAAAGGTGGAGGAGGAAGACAAAAAGGTGTGAAAGCCTCACATCAATGAGGACAACCATAGGCGAGAGAAAGCCAAATGATAGATATGATGTGAGGAGTAGGGATTTCCATGCAACGGATGCACATATGAGCTAAAGTAAGCTCTCCAATGGAACTAGTGGGGGTGCATCCAACTTGCTTGCTCAAGAAGACCTAGAGCTCATTTGAGGAGGCTCATCATTGGAATATACAAGCCAAGTTCTATAGTGTGAAGGTCCCCACATAGCTATATGCATGAATGATAATCTCTATGGAGTACAAGATATAAGACGGAGTACGAGTGTGGATCTCTCAAAAGGAATAGTAGTGTGCCCCCTTCTCTCTTTTTATTTAATTTTCTCTTTTTTGTATTTTTTGGTGGCCTCAATGGCTCTTTCTATTTCTCTCATTTGTCCTCTTTGGGATCTTTTGATTTTGTCCTCTTTGGGATCTTTTGATTTTGTCCACTTTGGGATCTTTCGATTTTGTCCTCTTTGGGATCTTTTCCTCATTTTAGGGGCAACACTCTATATATTACAAGAAGTATAGAAGATCTTTCACACTTTACAAAGTACTCTAATCATAAAGAAAATGTAACTATCATGATGTATCCAATGTATGCCTCTGCCAGTGTAGCAGGATATGCAATGATACTAGCGCGTCATGTAGCAATGATTAGGGCAAGGCCCAACTAGCATGCGGCTCATCGATCAAGCAAGTAGCATGTATGACATGAAGATCAAGTCATGAGAAGATGGATGTTGCATGCCAATGTATCTCGGAAAGGCTATGGAAATGCCTTGGTAGGTAAGTATGGTGTCTGTTTTGAGGAAGAATATAAGGAGGTTTATGATGACAGAGCGTATCATGCCAAGGGTTTGGATGTACCGGCGAAGGTGGACGCCAACTCTCGGAGTGAGAAGAAAGCAATGCACGGCACAGGAGAGGCTAGAAAAATATGGGAAGGTGAAAGTGTCAACTTTCGAATACTCACATTAGTCCGAAGAACTCATCCACTTATTATCGGTAACTCTCAATCTAATAAGGAGGTTCACAAAGAGACAAGTACCCCGAGGAGGAGTGTATGGGGGTTTGGTTATCCTTGCGCATCCTCGACTCATGGTACATGAGTGTACTCTAATATTCGACCCCTCAGAAGAGTAGTGATCCATCTAGTAGCTAGATTTCTCAACTAATTTTGTAGGTTTTTGAAAATAAACACGGATTGACCAAAATACTACATCTATCACTAATAGGCTAAAGCTCTTGACACCAAAAGTCCAAACATTACTCAAAACTATACCTCAAAACTATTGCGAGTTACTACTACAAAAAGAATAGCAACCTCAATTACCTACTTAAGGTCAAGACACACAACTCAGTGCAACAGGCAAACTCTCTAAACAAGATAAACATGAAAACTCAAGAGAGTTCAAGCAACAAACTAAACAAAAACTCTTTGAAAAGATAATCATGAAAACCAAGAGCTAAACATGACAGCAGCTACGAAAAGATAAAGAACACACACAACAAAGATAAGCATGAAAAGTCCTATGTTGTGTTCTAGATTTTGGAAGTGGAGCGTGTTTCTCTCCCACACAAAGAAAGTTGGGTTCTAACTGGTTATTAACAGTAAGAAAAGCTAAAGAAAACTAAAAATAAAACCTAAGAGCGAGACGCTCGAAGCATAGCACATAACGCATGAAGTGATAAAAATATAGTGAAACGAGAGACGAACTGATAATTGTTGATGGAGAAGGGAATGCACGGGGGCATCCCCAAGCTTAGACGCTTGAGTCTCCTTGAATATTTCTTGGGGATGCATGGGGTCATCCCCAAGCTTGAGCGCTTGACACTCCTGAATCTTCTTTCATCATCTTCCCTCGCACACTTGAAAACTCCCTTCATACATAACTCATCATAATCTGATTAGCGAGGTTAGTACCCATAAAAAAATAATTTTTTTCTACTGGAAATAAATATAATCTTGAAGAGCTACTGTTTCTCAAGATTTCCAAAAAGTTTTTGCAAAGAAAAAGCAAGCTTCAGGTTTGCAGAACGAAGAAAAGGCAAAACAGGGCAGAATCTGTGAAAAACAGACCAGCAGGTAGAAACGAATTTTTTAGGGGTACTTATGCAACTCAAATAAAAAACTCAGAACATACAAAAGTTTCGTAATTGTATAGAGCACGCTGTGTAAAAAATTCAGATCAAAAAGATGAACTTGGATTTTTCTCTGATTTTTCTAGTCACAAGGATAGAATCTGTTTTCTGGATAGCATGTCACAACTTTCACTTCCCTTGTCGTATGAGGCTATAAAAGGCACAAAGCTTGAAAAGTAAAGATACAATGATAATAGTAACAATCATCAGGACCACTAAAAACAGAAGAAAAACAAAAAGGAAATCCTAAATTCGTTGCGGGCTGCCTCCCGAAAGCGCTTGATACGTCCAAATTGCATCACTATTTTATATAGTAATTCTTTCTTATTCATTGATATATTTCATGATATGATGCTATTCTTATGTTGTTTTGGCTTATTTTCCACAGTTTGCAACTTTCCGGTGCCGAAGCAGCAGACGCAGGATTCAGCGGTAAAAAGTGGACGCTGAGTTGCTGAAGAAGAACACCTCCAAATTACCTGAAAATCAACGGAGGCTGTTTTCCAGAAGGATCACGAAGACACGCAAAAGAGCAACCAGAGGGGGGCCACAAGGTGCCCAGGCGGCCACCTGGCGTGTCCCCACCCCTAGCCGCGCCGGGAGGGCGCTTGGACCCCCGGGGCCACTCCCGGATCCCCCCTTTGGTCTATATACCCCTCGTCGTCCAAAAACCCTAAAAAGAAGAGAGTTTCCGGAGTTCCGCCGCCGCTCCGTGGCGGAAACCTACAGAGAAGAAAATCCATCTCTGGCGGGCAGATTCCGCCGGGGAGATCACCTCCCGGAAGGGGAGATCGTCGCCATCGTCATCACCATCATCACGGGCATCATCGAGATCATCATCAACATCATCCCCATCATCAGCACCATCTCCATATTCATCCAATCTTGTCACAATTGCAACTCGTGTTGTAATCCGTACTATCTATCCTCTCTACTCTATCGGTGTTGATTAGTACTTTGTGGTGAATGCTATTGAGTTTTGTTGGAGAAATATTATTGTGTTCAGATTGTTTATCATCTATTTATCCCCACTGATCATGATCTCTTTTATGTCTTGTGAGTGGTTACTTTAGTTCTTGAGGACATGGGAGCAGTCTAGTTGCTAGTAGTCATATGATGTTGAAGTAATATGTGTTGGTTGATATTTAAGTTGTGTTGTTATTTTCCTAGTGGTGTTGTGTGAGTCGAACAACTTGTCGTTGTTAAAGTACAATCTCTTTCCGATCCTTGGTTTTCAGATTATGCTAATTTTATCGTTGCAAAGTATTTGCCTCCAGGTTTAACATTTCAGCAAAGGAAGAAGTTCTTTCATGATTTGAGGCATTACTTTTGGGATGACCCACATCTTTTCAAAGAAGGTCCAGACGGGATCGTGAGAAGATGCATACCAGAACACGAGCAGAAGGATATTCTCAAGCAATGTCACGATAGTCCCTACATAGGACATCACGCCGGTGAGAGGACCGCACATAAGGTTCTCCAATCAGGTTTTTATTGGCCTACTCTCTTTAAAGATGCTAGAAGTTATGTTTTAGCCTGTGATAAATGTCAGATAGTTGGTAATATTAGTAGGAGGAATGAGATGCCTATGAATTACTCACTAGTGATTGAGCCTTTTGATTGCTGGGGTTTTGATTTTATGGGTCCTTTTCCTTCTTCGCACAAGTACACTCACATTTTAGTTGCTGTTGATTATGTGACCAAGTGGGTTGAAGCAAGCCCCACTGAGAGTGCTGATCATAAAACATCTTTGAAAATGCTCAAAGATGTAATTTTCCCTAGGTTTGGTGTACCTAGGTATCTCATGACTGATGGAGGATCACACTTCACGCATGGAGCTTTTAGAAAAGCTTTAGCCAAGTACGATGTCAATCATAGAATTGCGTCACCGTACCATCCTCAAACTAGCGGGCAAGTGGAGCTCACCAATAGAGAGATCAAGTTGATCTTGCAAAAGACAGTTAACAGAAATAGGAAGGACTGGTCAAATAAGTTAGGAGATGCTTTGTGGGCGTATAGAACTTCTTACAAAAACCCCATGGGCATGTCTTCCTATTAAATGGTCTATGGCAAGGCTTGCCATCTGACATTGGAATTAGAACACAAAGCTTTCTGGGCTGTTAGAGAGCTTAATGCTGACCCAAAGTTAGCTGGTGAAAAGCGTCTCATGAACTTGACTTCTCTAGATGAGTGGAGAAGTGAAGCTGACGAGAGCGCTAAAATGTTCAAGGAAAAGGTAAAGAAATGGCATGACAGGAGGATTCTGAAACGTGAATTTAATGTTGGTGATAAAGTTTTATTGTTTAGATCCCGTTTCAGGTTTTCTCCAGGTAAACTACTTTCCAGGTGGGAAGGGCCATTTCATATCGAAGAAGTCTATCGGTCTGGTGCAATTAAGATTAACAATTTTGAAGGCACCAAACCTCAAGTTATGAATGGGCAAAGACTCAAGAATTACATGGCGGGAGATCCCGTCAATGTTGATGTAAATATAATACGCACAACAACTCATGAAGAACATGTTGCAGCCCTGTTTCAGACACTGACATAAGCAAAATAAAGAAAAGGTATGTATTACGGTAAGGAAACATCGCGAACCGCCATAAAAGTTCCATATTATGAGTTTTTACAAAATTAGGAAAATTCGAGCCCTAAGCGGAGCCGGAGAGGAGCTCCAGGGGGCCCAGGCGCCCCCCTGGCGCGCCCTACCTCCTGGCCGCGCCGGGAGGCCGCCTGGGCACCCAGGAGTCCGTCTCCGACTCCACTTTGGCTCGTTAACTTCCTTTTGTTGCAGAAATTTTTGCTATATATTTACCCGGATCGTTCCGGCAGCGTATCTCGTGATTTCGTGTGTTTTCTCCTCAATCTGTTTCTGCCAGGAAATCTTTTAGCTAGACCTAGGTGCCATGGCTTCCCCAAGTTCCCCCAAGGACAAGTTCGTCGTCAACGTCATCAACCCTTACCTCGCTGAGGTGAACAAGCACCCCCAGGTCCTTCGTGTGGAGGACGGTGTTCTCCACAAGGAAGATCTGAAGGGACCAGTCATGGAGGGGAGCACCGAGGAGCGGCTGAAGGAGATGGAACATGAGGTCTTCAAGTTCAAGAAGATGGTGGAGCGTGGTGTTGAAGCCAACTTCGACATTAGGAATGAGATCGAGGCTTCCCATAGGAAAGAGATGAAGGAGATGTGGTCAAGTTTGTCCGCACTAGAAGAAAAAGTTTAGGTGCTGAGTGCAGGATCCTGGAGACGGGAATGTCCTTCGAAACTGGAGAGGAGCTACCATGGAAGCGCTTCGCCAAGGAATACCTGATTGAGAAGAACAAGAATGAGGAGTAAATCTCCTCGGGTAATGGCATTCCCTCAGCTTGTTCCAAGCTTGGGGGAGTGCCCGGTATCTTTATATTTATCTTAGTCTTTTAGAGCCAAGTAGAGTCGTATCATGTCTAGGGAGTTTCTTATATGAAATAGGTGTTTGCATTGAGGTCTATCACTCCGTCTGTGGAGAGATTGTATCCGTGAGTGTGGAGTCGTCTATATTGGAATATTACTGAGAAGTCTATTGGTTCCTTCGCTGCACTCGGTATTCTCTTCACGCAATCGGCATCATATGACGAATCTTATGGGGAGTATTGACCTTATATCAGGTATGGCTTTGAAAACTTTATTTAAATTTTGGCAAACTTAGCTTTGGTCTTGACAACATGCATGTTTTCTCAAGTAGCGACCTAGCCAAAACCTTTATGTTATTATGCTTGAAGTGTTATGTTGACAAGGAAGACAACTTGATGTGTTATGCTTACCTTAATGTTTATGCCTTATATGGTTTGCATCTAAATTAGCATCCACTGTCTGTTCTCTCAAAGCCTTTGCTAGCCAAACTCTTTGCCAAGTAGATTTCTGCTTGTGCATCCATACCCTGAAACCATTACCTTCCATTTGAGTCCACCTTACCTTCCTATTCGTGGTATTCCCCTACCACTCTTATAAGCATAGAATTTATGTGTTATCCTTAAATGTTCAAAATCTTCTGTTTTGTGCCTCTTGTTTAGCTCATGAGGAAGTAGTAGGTAATTCATGATCTTCTTAAGTTGGACAAGTTTTACCCCGGGATTTCATGTCTAATCTTCAAACCCATAATACGAGGAGGAACTGGCATGGGCGCGCCCAGCTCAAAAGATAATATAACAAACAAACCCTCCTTCACGCTTGGTCTATGAGAAATCAATAACTTTGGCAGTGATAAACAAAGGAGATTAAGGGGATGTGATCGTCCTCACTTGGGAGCCGTTCCTCGAAATTTGTCCATCTTGAGAAGTAATTGAGCTATTTATTAGCATTCATTGACAAACTATGCACCGTCCCAAAATCTATTTTTATTCTGTTTGATTTAAGGATAGCACATGAGTTTTCCCTGCTTGCCCTTAACAAGGCCTTTCTTCCACTTTCATGTTGAGTCAGTTTTCCCACTTCCTTCTTTTCCCTAAGAGAACAGACATTTGATGTTGATGAGGATTCATCCATATAGAGCTGCATTAAGTTTTGCCATGCCATATCCTTGTTGACATTATCTTTTGATAAGTAAGTTGTTTGCGAAAGCTTTTGCCTAGCGAGCATCTTCCTTTGTGTTAGCATTTGCACTTCATGACTACTAACATGTCCTTTCAAAAGCTTCAATTGTTTGTAGTTGTCCTTTGACCAAGGTTATGTTTTCCATAATTTGATGAGTTTCCTCAGCCCTGCTTTTGATTATAATTGTTATTACTTTCTCATGAGGGCCTTATGAGTTGAGGTTGCTGTTGAGGATGCTTGAGTATGATGAAGGAACCTTGATGCTTCTTGTCCATATTCTATTTATCGACACTTCACTCTCTTAAACTTGTGGACAGGTTTACCGAGCTTAGTATTCGCTTGGGGACAAGCGAGGTCTAAGCTTGGGGGAGTTGATACGTCCAAATTGCATCACTATTTTATATAGTAATTCTTTCTTATTCATTGATATATTTCATGATATGATGCTATTCTTATGTTGTTTTGGCTTATTTTACACAGTTTGCAACTTTCCGGTGCCGAAGCAGCAGACGCAAGATTCAGCGGTAAAAAGTGGACGCTGAGTTGCTGAAGAAGAACACCTCCAAATTACCTGAAAATCGACGGAGGCTGTTTTCCAGAAGGATCACGAAGACACGCAAAAGAGCAACCAGAGGGGGGCCACAGGGTGCCCAGGCGGCCACCTGGCGCGGCCCCACCCCTGGCTGCGCCAGGAGGGCGCCTGGACCCCCGGGGCCACTCCCGGCTCCCCCCTCTGGTCTATATACCCCTCGTCGTCCAAAAACCCTAAAAAGAAGAGAGTTTCCGGAGTTCCGCCGCCGCTCCGTGGCGGAAACCTACAGAGAAGAAAAGCCATCTCTGGCGGGCAGATTCCGCCGGGGAGATCACCTCCCGGAAGGGGAGATCGTCGCCATCGTCATCACCATCGTCACGGGCATCATCGAGATCATCATCAACATCATCCCCATCATCAGCACCATCTCCATCTTCATCCAATCTTGTCATTGCAACTCGTGTTGTAATCCGTACTATCTATCCTCTCTACTCTATCGGTGTTGATTACTACTTTGTGGTGAATGCTATTGAGTTTTGTTGGAGAAATATTATTGTGTTCAGATTGTTTATCATCTATTTATCCCCACTGATCATGATCTCTTTTATGTCTTGTGAGTAGTTACGTTAGTTCTTGAGGACATGGGAGCATTCTTGTTGCTAGTAGTCATATGATGTTGAAGTAATATGTGTTGGTTGATATTTAAGTTGTGTTGTTATTTTCCTAGTGGTGTTGTGTGAGTCGAACACTCAAGGCCTTATCAAGGACCTAGGGGAATGCATTGTGTATAAAGAATGCTTACGGTGGGTTGCCGGAGTGACAGAAACCTAAACCCCAGTTTGCACGGTTTTGCACAAGGGAACAATGGATCACCGATCGTATTGCTATGGTTAGGCTTTTGCCTTAATTACTATCTTGTATTTGCAAATGCTTGCAAGGTGTTTAATCAGAAGAGCGCATTCATCTTAGTCTAGAGGATGCACTAGCATAGATCCACCCACCAAACACTTATCAACACAGTACATATTACCGATACGGAATATGGCGAAAGCACATGACTACCTCTCTCGTGTGTCCTCAAGAACACTTTAGCTTTTATAAGTTTAGTTGCTAGGCCTCTCCTTTGCTCAGAAAGGATTGGGCCACTTTTAATATCCAGTATCTTTTACTTTGCTCGTCTTTACTTTCCTGTCGCTTATACCAAGAAAACCCCTAAAAAGTTATCTTTCAGTGCTTGCAGTTATCTCCTTATCAAAGTCTCTTGCTACTACCTTCTGCTCCTCGTTGGGTTCGACACTCTTACTTATCGAAAACACTGCAATAGATCCCTCTACGTTGAGGGTCATCAGCGCTTCTTTAAAGCCATTAGTTATGCTTGATGCAAATAGATCAAGTCTTTTCAAGAAAATAACTAAGCCGTGTGACGGACTCAAAAGGCAACTTATTCTTTTTCCTAAGGAAGTGTTCCATCCCTTTCTTGAGAGGGAATTGGAATTTTATAATCCCTTCTTTCATATCAATAACATCACCCACGGTGCAAAGAAAAGGACGTCCCAAAATAATTGGACAAGAAGGTTCACATTCAATGTCCATAATAGTAAAATCAACGGGAACATAATTGTCATTGACAATGATAAAAACATCATCTATCTTCCCCAAAGGTTTCTTTACGGAAGAATCGAAGAGACGAACACCAAAAGAACAAGCATCAAAAGGTTTCAATTCAAATATATCATACATTCTTTTGGGCATAACAGAGGTACTAGCTCCAACATCACGTAAAGCATAGCAAGAAAAGTTATTCAACTTAATTTTAATCATAGGATCCCAACCATCTTCTAGCTTTCTAGATATGAAGGCTTCTACCCTAAGCTTCTCCTCCCTAGCTTTGATGAGAGCATTAGTGATATGCTCCGTGAAGGCAAGATTAAGTGTGCTAGTGTGGGGGTCTCTAGACATCTTGTGAAGGAAACGAATAACTTCAGAAAGGTTGAAATTATCAAAATCAAGGTCACTACTATCAAGTAAAGTGGTAGTGGTGTCCTTTGGGCTCACTTGTTTGGTAGCTTCTATAGTCATATGAATTTCTTCTTATACGGTTGAGGTCATAGCATCACCATTAATAGGTCCTATGGGACTAGGGGTGCATTGGGTGCTAAGAGTTTGGATATCCTCAACCACTTGGATAGTAGCAACAGTATGGTGTGTAGGAAGGCTCTTAATTCTATCTTCTTCCTCCTTTTCTCTAGCCCATCTCTCTTTAAGTTTAGCCATCATCCTAATGTTTTCATTAATTTGCAATTGGATAGCATTCATAGGAGTGACCTTCCTCTCCTCAAGGGGAGAAGTTCTAATTTTAAGCAATTCTACTTCGTGGACTAAATTGTCTACCTTCTACGAGAGGTTATCTAGTTTGTCTAGTTTTTCCTCTACACTCTTTTTGAAGGCTTTTTGGGTAGTGATAAAGTCTTTAAGCATACTCTCTAATTAAGAAGTGGAGTTTTTGGTGCTAGGATAAGTGTTGTTGTTCCCATAGTTGTTGGAGGGGAACGGTCTAGGATTGCTACTTAAGTTACTCCTATAAGCATTGTTGTTGAAGTTGTTTCTAGAGATAAAGTTCACATCTACTTGATCTTGAGAAATCAAAGAATTTAAAGGTACATTTTGAGGATCAATAGGAGATTGCTTGGTAAGTAGAGACACAATCAAGTCAACATTTTCATTTAGGGAGGAGATCTCCTCGACAGAGTTTACCTTCCTACCTGTTGGGGCTCTTTCGGTGTGCCATTGGAAATAGTTGGTCATCCTCTCATCGAGAAGTTTTGTGGCAGCACCAAGTGTAATTGACATAAAGGTTCCTCCCGCGGCCGAATCTAGCAAGTTCCGCGAGGTAAAGTTCAAGCCTGCATAAAAAGTTTGGATAACCATCCAAGTAGTCAAACCATGCGTAGGGCAATTCTTAACAAGAGATTTCATGCATTCCCAAGCTTGGGCAACATGTTCATTATCCAATTGCTTAAAATTCATAATAAAGCTCCTCAATTGGATAATCTTAGCAGGGGATAGTACTTCCCAATAAAAGCATCCTTGCACTTATCCCAAGAATCTATGCTATTCCTAGGCAAGGATTGAAACTAGATTTTAGCTTCATCTCTCAAGGAGAAAGGAAAAAGCTTAAGCTTAACAATATCACCATCTACTTCTTTGTACTTTTGCATATCACAAAGCTCAATAAAATTATTTAAGTGCAAAGCAACATCATCTCTAGCACCAGAGAATTGATATTTCATAACAAGGTTCAACAAAGCAGGTTCAATCTCATAAGAAGGTGTTGTTGAAGTAGCAGGTGTAACAATAGGAGTGCAGATAAATTCACTGTTTTTATGACTAGTTAAGTCACACAACTTGGTGTTCTCAGAGGAACCCATAGTAGCAGCAAGCAAGATAACTATTTTTTTTATTTTTGATAAAAGACAGTAAAGCAAAAACTGAAAGGCAAACTGATGCCCCACAAACGTAAGGGATCGAGATAGTCTTCGCGGGTAAGTTAACCCAATTTATTGATTCGACACAAGGGGAGCCAAAGAGTATTTATAAGCTTTGACAGTTGAGTTGTCAATTCAACCGCACCTGAAATATACTTGCTTGCAACAAAAGATAAGTGGTAAAGGTGATATAATAGTGATGGTGACGACAGCAAAAGTAACAACTAATAACCAGCAGGATTGAAAGCACTGTAGGCTAGAGAGATGGATGGTTGGGCACTGCATGGATGAGAGTGAACATGTAATAGATTCTAACACGGGGCAAGGCACACAGAAAAGCAATGATCATCTAGGCAAATATCAAACATTAGGCATGTATCCCGTAGGTAGTTGTGCGTGCTTGCAATAAGAACTTGCACAACATCTTTTGTCCTACCATCCCGCTACGAACGGGGCCAAAGGGAACTTATGAAGATTAAGGTGCTCCTATCAAAGAGCACCAGAACAAAGCAATAAACTCAATGGATACATGGAATCCTCAAATTATGGACCATCCCCTTTGGTATCCCAAGCTGTCACCTTTGGGATCGCCGGTTCCGAACCATAATAGGTGCATACAACTCATAGATAGGATCAAGAACACAAATATATTCATGAAAACACATAGGGTTTACATCTGAAAACATGGCACTCGGGCCCGAAGTGACAAGCATTAAGAGCAACAATTTGAAGCAAAGAAGATAAACACCAATCAAGATGATAGGCAACATGCCCCCAACAATCTGACGAACTATTAAATGATCTAACTCATCCAATCCCTACCACCCCCTTTGCCTACAGCAGGGAATTACTCACAGATGTGAAGAGAAGTCATGGAGGAGGGATGGATTGGTGATGGTGATGACGATGGCGACGATCTCCCCTCTCCGGAGGCCAAATCAGCCTCCAGATTAGCCCTCCCGAAGAAGAACATAGGGTGGCGGCGGCTCCGTGACGGAAACTAGAAAAGCGACTCCCTTTTGGGGTTTTCGCGTCACAGGAATAAATATGAGTCGAGGTAGGGCACCAGAGGAGGGGGGAGGCTCCCAGGAGGCCAGACGGCGCAACCCCACCCCTGGCCGCGCCAGGGGGGCGCCTGGGGCCCCCAGGACTCCCCTCTGGTCTCACTTCTGGATGGTGGAAGCTTCTGGTGCGTGGATTTTCTGAGAATTTTCCCGGAATTTTCTGAGATATATAAAAATCCTTTTTCCTGCACACAATAAAACCATATAGGAAGCTCTGCTGAAAACATCGTTAGTCCGGGTTAGTTTCGTCCAAATCATGCAAGAATGAGGGCAAAACAATAGCAAGAGTGTTTGGAAAAGTAGATACGTTTGAGACGTATCAACTCCCCCAAGCTTAGCATATTGCTTGTCCTCAAGCATATCAGTTCAGCGAACTGGAAGCGACAAAGAAAACTTTGACAAACTCTTTTGCTTCCTTAGATGTATATAAGCATGAACTACGAAAAGAGTTTAGCAAGTATTGAAAAAATGCTATAAGGACATTGCACGAAGCAATTCTTCTTTCATGTGATCAATCAAAAACAACTAAAAGTAAATAATATGCTACTGAAAATCAAGACAGGATCACAATGCACATAGCTTGAACATACTTGAGTGGCATTTCGCTAGCCTCCATGGGTGAAGCAAAACATAAATGCAGAAACTCCTCCGGAGTTTTAAAGGTGACTAGAACCCAGTATTTCAGACTAGCAATAACACAAGCATGCAGAAGACAATGTAATACTTTGGGAGAATGCATGTTACACTAAGAATGACAATTATGCTCTCATAGTTGGTGCTTTGAAGAAAGAAGGGGAGACTCTCGAACCGTGGCTTTTGATGGCAAGGTTGAAAACCCGTGAAAGGAAGCAAAGACTAAACATGTGCCAGAGCTCTTGGTTTTGAAAACAGAGATAAAACTCTTTTGAGAGGTGTAACTTTCGAGTCAACGGTGAACGGTAAAGGTCTCGCAATATCTCCCATGCCAACCATATTAATGCCTTTTGCTTACACATCTTCCCTTATCCATAAATCCTTTGATGGTCTACGGACACTTTTATTTTGCCTCAAGGGTGGAAAGAGGGTATCGTTCCATCTATCATAAGAAGCATTTGGTCCATTTCACTCCATCATCAAGTATGGGGGAGGTGTAACTCTCATATTTTTTTACTTCACTAGTTAAAACTTTCGTCAAAATATTTTTGGCATGCAAGATACTGATTTCCCCTCACCGCACCATGAGCTTGTACGGTTACAAAAGCGAAGCTTTTGAATAAATTTCGAGATGGCACATGAAAGTCTAAGTTAGGAGTGGCCGGTAAATACCACATATAGGTAGGTATGGTGGACTCGAATGGAATAACTGGTTTCAAGGATTTTGGATGCACAAGCAGAATTCCGCTTAGTGCGAGTGAAGGCTAGCAAAAGACTGGGAAGCGACCAACTAGAGAGCAATAACTGTCATAATCATGCAGAGCGACAAAGCAACATTCAATCGGGCATGAAAGTGATATAACTATTCCGAAACAAAAAGATCATCAAGGCATAATAGACTTTTTAGTCATAAACATGTGTGAACATGTGCCAAGTCAATCCAAAAATTCTCCGAAGGCTAATACCACTTCAGTATGCCAAACCATGAACAATTCAATGCATGTAAATCATTTCAACAACACATTATGTACTCTAGCTATTTGAGACTAGCCACAAGGAAAGCATGAACACTAGGAAAGCATTGTAAACATAGCACTATGTCGCTACAAGATGGTCTCTAGATCATAAGTACATGCATATGTACAAAAGTAGAAACAAGAAGAGTTCATACCGGTTTTCCTTTTCACTTCCCTTCCGTCGATCTTCGTCATTACTGCCTTGTCACTTGCACGATCGAACGTGGGAAATATTATCAAATGCCATAACGGACTCGAGCTGAACTCTGAAAACAAAGCAAACTAAAGAGAGAAAGGAAATCTTTTTGGGTTTTTTAAAGGTTTAAACAAGAGCAAAAGAAAAGAGAAAATCTTTTGGTTGTTTTTGCAAAGAAAGAAGGAAAGAAGAACGGGCAAAAACTTTGAAAAGATCAAAGCGAACAAAAATAAAACGGATAATACAATGGAAAAGTGAGAAGGGCACGTACTCCCCCAAGCTTAGGCTTTTGGCCTAAGTTGGTAGTAGCTAATGTCCCCAGGAGCCTCCTGCTCCAGGGTGGTACTGGTGAGCCCAAGGGTCGTATGAGACTTCCGGTGCGTACACCGAAGTCCTCGGATCCTCCCACGAAGAAGGATCCGCGCTCCAAGCAGAGGAAGACCCTTCACCAAACTAGGTGAAGGTCTCTCCCTGGAAAGGTGGGAACTCACCATGCTCCTCCTCGTCGGGCACAACCCCCTCCATGGGGTTATGAAACTGATGCTGGACCACGAACTCATCGAACTGGATAGCATCAAAGGACCATCCGTTCCTGCGAGAAAAATCGAACAAAAGAGGTGCAGGTAGACGGATCTTGCGTTCCGTGGTGGCTCCGAAATGCAAGATATAATCAAGGTTACCAAACTCGGAAGTCATGGTAACAAACTTGTGCCTTTTCATAGCAGTAAGATCAAAACTTAAATAAGTAAAAGGCTTATCATCGGGGTGTGGGGTGCCATTAAGAGACTCTAGGATATGCGTGGCGTAAACGCCACCAAATAAATCTCCCTTGTTACCGTTCATTACAAGGCGTCGAGCAATTAAGGCACCCACATTATAGTCAACCATACTTGAGAGGGCGGTTGCCAGGATAGCAATATCCGGCGCAGATATGTTGCTCGTGTTGTCACGAGCTAACACCCCTCTAGCAATAAAATACGCAAAATACCTGAGGTGTGGGAATAAGATGCTGGAGATTTTTGACCGATGAATATCCCTTGTATCCATGCTACAGAGGGAGTTGAAGACGGTTCTCAGCTCGAAGGGCTGAGAGCTCATCTTCACTGTCAGTCCAACGTTCGGCACACCTATTATTTCACAAAACTTTTCCAAAGGCATGGTCAAAAGATCATTGTAAATTTTAAACTCAACAGAACCATTAACAAGGTTATATCTAAAACAGTTAATAAAACAGGAGGTGAGTTTTTGATACTGAGCAACACAACACGTTGCGAGCTGCGTCAGACCTGTATTAGCACAAAGATTATAGAATTCCTCCTTAATTCCTGCAGCTTCAAGGAATTGATCGCACAGGAAAGTCATTGCACGTGCTGGATTTGTGTCCTCAAACAACTCTAAGGGCACATGATCTTCGTTGTAGCTCACCCTAGCAGTCGAGGGTGAAGTTGCAGCTCTTGTAAATCGATCGGAGCGCTCGGGCCTTTTCTTCCCAAGCCACCCCTTTGCTCTTCCTAGCAAACTCATTTCTGAAATTTTTGACAAATTACAAAAACAAGGATTTAAGCAAAGTGAGTTAAGGTAAACTACTCAACCCACTTACCTAAGGCAAAAACTTGCATCAAAACTTGGAAAATAAACATCTACACATGCATGCAAGCTCATCTAAACAGCACCAAGAACTACTAAATACTCAAAAATGAAGCCACCAACCAAAAATCTATTTGGAGGAGTGGAGGAGTTACATACCAGGGAGTATTTGCCCAAAATCTCAGCTCAAATGATGGGTCGTAGAGAGAGATCGAAATTCTGGACGGAGAGCAGCAAGAACACAAGAACAAAGTGCAGAACTCGTGTTTTTGGAGAGAGAGGAAGGAGGAGGAAGAAGACTTACCTGGCTAGCTGCCCTGTGGGCCCCAGGCGCCCTGTGGGCGCGGCCAGGGGGCAGGCCTCGCCAGCTGGCTGCCTGGGCCACTGGTGGCCCCCCTTGGTCAGCCCCAGGTGCCTCTGGGTCACTCCCGGCATGGAAATTTTTATTTTTATTTTTCTGGATTTTTTCTGAAAACTTCACTGTTGAAAATTTCCCGGAGTTCAAAAAGCTGCAAAACTTTCTGAAAACTTAAAGCAGTGATTAGTATTGTGAAGCTTCAAAAACACAAAAACTTAGTACAACAAAGATAATAAAAGCTAAAGCAAATGAAAACATAACAAGCTTAACTTTTTACCTATATAAAACAAGCTCACTAGTAAGGTTGATCAAGTCTTACCAACAAACCGACGATATATAGAACAAGAAGTCTCACCTCTTATGAAGTGATCATTGCACCTTTACTTTAATGACCATTGTCCCCACCATAATGGTTTTTTATTTGTGGTGCACATGTAGTGGACAGTCCCATTCTCCAATCTTCACGGTCTCAACATTCTCTATAGAATTAAGGTCGTGCCTCTTGTCGATCTTCTTTGGAAAATACACCGTGTGTTCCTTATCATAAACGTTGAAAGTGACCTTTCCTTTATTACAATCAATAATAGCACCTGCGGTGTTAAGAAAAGGTGTACCAAGAATAATGGACATGCTCCCATCCTTGGGCATGTCAAGCACAACAAAATCTGTAAGGATCAAACAGTTAGCAACTTCAACGGGTACATCCTCACAAATACCTATTGGGACAACTGTTGATTTGTCAGCCATCTGAAGGGAGATATCTGTAGGGATCAGTTTCTCTAAACAAAGCCTCTTGCAAAGGGACAAAGGCATAACACTCACTCCTGCACCAAGATCACATAAAGCAGTTCTGACGTAGTTATTCTTTATGGAGCAAGGAATGGTGGGTATACCTGGATCACCAAGCTTCTCAGGAATTTGCCACTGAAAGAGTACTTAGCAAGCATAGTAGATATTGCCTCATTAGGAACTTTTATTTTATTTGTGACAATATCTTTCATATATTTCGAATAGGGAGGTAACTTAATAGCATCAGTCAAAGGGATTTGAAGAAAAAGAGGTTTCATCCATTCACAAAATTTATTATAGTGCTCTTCTTCTTTAGACTTGAGGGACTTACCTGGAAAGGGCATGGGCTTTTGTATCCATGGTTCTCTTTCCTTCCCATGTCTTCTTGCGATGAAGTCTTCTCTAGAGTACTTCTTGCGTTTATCAGGTGTTTCTTCTTCTCTTACCTCGGGAGAGTCATCCTTATCCTTGTCCTTTTCTTCAGGCTCGACACCGTCTTCTGTTTCAGCATCGGAGGTAGATATGCTGTTAGGATCAACAGCTGGCTTTTCACTTGTGATGGGATCATCGGGATTGTCAGCCTCCTTGTGTTTCTTCTTCTTCTTTTTCTTCGGAGAGCTAACAATCTCGTCTTCTTCTTGTACTTGAGAATCTTGCTTGATCCTCTTTGGATGCCCCTTAGGATAGAGTGGGTCCTGGGTGTGTGTTCCACCCCTAGTTTTGATGCCATAAGCTTGTATGTCCTGTTTGGCATTATTAGCAAGCAAATCTTTTTGCACATTAGAAATTTCTTCAAGCTGAGTTTGAACCATATGAAAATGCTTAACAAGACATTTAACATCATTAACAGTTCTTTCTAGAACACCACACAAACTTTTGATAGCAAGAGAGTTATCATACAACTGACTTTGTATCCTCCTATTAAAATGGTATTGCTTAATAATAAAATTATCAAGCTCATCTAAGCATTGGTCGGGAGGCTTACCTTTAGGGATGTCACTTTCAGTAAAGTCTAATAAAGAGTGTACCTCTACCAAGGGAGGGTGAGTAGTAGGCTCACACAACTTCTCAATAGGCGGTAAATTCTTCACGTCTTCGGCTTTAATACCTTTCTCATTTATAGACTTCTTTGCTTCTTGCATATCTTCGAGGCTCAGAACAAGCATGCCCCTCTTTTTCGGTGGTAGAAGTGGTTCAGGAACGGACCAATCTTCATAGTTCTTGGAAATTTTGCACGTTAATTCTTCTGCATCGTCCGGTGTTCTTTCCCTGAAAACACAACGAGCACAACTATCCAGATAGGATCTTGATTCATCGGTTAAACCAGCGTAAAATATATCAAGCAGTTCATTCTTGGGGACTCCATGTCCCGGCATAACCTTAAGTAAATCACAAAACCTCCCCCAAGGTTTAGGGAGGTGCTCATCCTGCAATTGTTTAAAGTTATAGATTCTTTGCAAAGCAGCATGTTGCATATGAGTTGGGAAATATTTATCAACAAAGAATTGGACTAAGTCCTGAGGACTCTTAATGGAAACATAGGGTAGTGCATCGTACCATGATTTAGCGTCTTCCTTCAAATAAAAAGGAAAAAGCTTGGCCACATAGAAGTTTCGTATCTTCTCATCAGTAGTGAATAGGTTACCTAGCTCAGCGAGTTTAGTCAAGTGTGCTATAGCATCGTCATTTTCTCTGCCATAAAAGGGGTCAGCCTCGACTGTAGATATAAGTGAAAGATCAACAGAGAAATCATAATCAGGATCAATGATGCATATAGGGGATGTGGCAAATTTAGGATCAGGAATAACTTTGTTCTTCATGGAGTGCTTTTTGAGAAACTCCTTAACAGCACCAGGGTTAGAGTCGACACACTCTCTGAGTTCCCTGCAAAAATCATCATCAAGAGTAACATAATCATCATCAAGGATTCTCTCCTTGAGTTCATCTAAGCACGGGTAACCAAAGGTTTTGCATGTAGGAATATAGGTAGCAGGGGTCTCGGTCTTGGACTCCGCTGCATCCTTAGCAGTCTAAGTATTAATATAGTAACCAAGAAAAGTAGTATCATCAAGAGTAGTGGAAGCATCATCAAAAGTATCGGACATAGTGACAGACTCAGTAGAAGCATCATGTGGTGGTGGTGAAGTAAACTTACTCATAACAGAAGGTGAATCAAGTGTAGCACTAGTGTTCAAAACAGTACCTTTTCTTGTACGGGATGGTAGGATCGAAACCTTGGGGTCCCCTTTCTTACCCATAGCGGATGATGTGCAGCAGGCAGGATACTTCAAGTAGACTTGTAAATATTGCTATGCTCCCCGGCAACAGCGCCAGAAAACGCTGCTTGATGCCCCAAAAACGTAAGGGATCGAGATAGTCTTCGCGGGTAAGTTAACCCAATTTATTGATTCGACACAAGGGGAGCCAAAGAGTATTTATAAGCTTTGACAGTTGAGTTGTCAATTCAACCGCACCTGAAATATACTTGCTTGCAACAAAAGATAAGTGGTAAAGGTAATATGATAGTGATGGTGACGACAACAAAAGTAAACAGCAAAAGTAACAATTAATAACCAGCAGGATTGAAAGCACTTTAGGCTAGGGAGATGGATGGTTGGGCGCTGCATGGATGAGAGTGAACATGTAATAGATTCTAACACGGGGCAAGGCACACAGAAAAGCAATGATCATCTAGGCAAATATCAAACATTAGGCATGTATCCCATAGGTAGTTGTGCGTGCTTGCAATAAGAACTTGCACAACATCTTTTGTCCTACCATCCCGCTACGAACGGGGCCAAAGGGAACTTATGAAGATTAAGGTGCTCCTATCAAAGAGCACCAGAACAAAGCAATAAACTCAATGGATACATGGAATCCTCAAATTATGGACCATCCCCTTTGGTGTCCCAAGCTGTCACCTTTGGGATCGCCGGTTCCGGACCATAATAGGTGCATACAACTCATAGATAGGATCAAGAACACAAATATATTCATGAAAACACATAGGGTTTAGATCTAAAAACATGGTACTCGGGCCCAAAGTGACAAGCATTAAGAGCAACAAGTTGAAGCAAAGAAGATAAACACCAATCTAGATGATAGGTAACATGCCCCCAACAATCTGACGAACTATTACATGATCTAACTCATCCAATCCCTACCGTCCCCTTTGCCTACAGCAGGGATTACTCACACATGTGAAGAGAATTCATGGAGGAGGGATGGATTGGTGATGGTGATGACGATGGAGACGATCTCCCCTCTCCTGAGGCCACATAAGCCTCCAGATTAGCCCTCCCGAAGAAGAACAGAGGGTGGGGGCGGCTCCGCGACGGAAACTGGAAAAGCGTGTCACAACCCTAGTTTTGGTATGTGCTTTTCTTACTAGAAATAATTGCATCATGTTTAAATTCTTGGTTTAAGAATTGGGGATTTTTAAAAGCCTCAAAATGAATTTAAATAAAAAGGCCAGATAAAAAGTTTTTCCAAAATTCCTCCAAACAATTTTGAAAAGTCCTATGAATGAGTGTGATCATTTTAAAAATGATTTGGAGTCAAACCCATGCCCATTGATTTTTCAAATATTCAAACAGAGGCTTGGAAATTAAATTTAAATGCTATTTGAATTGGATTCAAATAATTTGAATTCCAAAAATCTCCAAAACTTGGGAGTGGCTAGTACTATGTCACATATGTCCAAGATAAATATTTGGGGATTTTTAAAAATGCTTTGGTATTTGTTTCAGAGCAAAACAAATAAAAACAGAAACAATAAAAAGAAATAAATGAGAAAGGGGCAGAGCCCACCTACCTGGCCCATCTGGCAGCAGAAGAGGCCCGGCCCAAAGGGGCAGGGTCGTCTTCTTCGCGGGACAGGCAGGCGAGCACCTGCGTGGCGAGCATGCCGCCGTCGGCAGCCCACCCACGGCGCCCCCTTGTTCCTATCTCCAGCGCCGAGGAGCCCCTCGAAGCCCCCTGTTCTTCCCCCTTCCTCTGGTTCTTCCCCCGTCTCTCCAGTGCGTTCCCGCAAGAACCCGAAGCTCGCCGTCGCCGCCGTGTGCGTGCAGCCGTGGCCAACGTCGACGATACGCCGCCCGGTCGTGTCCTTTGTGCTCCCCTCCGTTGTCTTCGTCACCCCGCGCCATCGATTGAACCGAGGAGCCCCCGAGGACGCCGCCCCCTTCATCGACTCGCCGCCGGCCGCCGTGGCTTCTTCCACCGAATTCGCCGCCTCCGGCGCCTCCCCGAGCTCCCCGACCACCCAGACCTGCTCCGGGTGAGCTCTTCTTCCCTCCAGGCTCCCCGTTCTCCTCCAGAACCACTCCGTCGCCTAGCTCAGCGGAGCCTGAGCAGCTCCACCGCGGGAGCTCGACCCCGCCGTGGCCTCCGGCCCCTACGGTGCGCGCGACGCCTCCCCTAGGTGCGCACGTGCAAGGGGCACGCTCTGGTGCCCTTTCCGTGGCCTCCCGTGGCCGGAGCCACCCTCTCCAGTGGGCGCCGCCGGCTAGCCGCCGGCCGGGTGGTCATTAGGGGCTAACCCCCCTGGTTATTTGGCCCCAAGCCAATGACAGGTGGGGCCCTGGCCCCCTTAAACCCCCCTGTCAGTTTAATTAAACGGGGATGGCCCACTCGTCAGCCCTCCCCCCTTGCGTCATGATGACGTCATCCTTGCGCAATAAATCGATTTCTTAATTAACAGAATTTCCAGAAAATGATTAAATCTTTGAAATTCAATAACTTTTAAACCATAACTCCAAATCAAAAGTGTAATATATGAAAAATCATCAGAAAAATTCAAGGATTCCAAATATCATACTTTCATACATGAAAAACACATCTATGATGATGGACTAGTAGCATTTAGATATATGGCTTATTTGGAATAAATCAAAATAAATGTTTAAATCATTTCAAATTAAATCTTTGCAATGCCAACCTTATCACGTGAACATCAGAGGCATATCATACACATGACAACATGGTTTACCATATCCAAACATTAGCAAATGCAACTTTGGCTAAATTGAACCACCTTTGGAGTTTGTATTTGAATTTCGTTTTCAAATCAACTTGAATTAACTTGTTGCAAATTGAACATAGATCACATTAGTACCATGCCATGTTTCATTCTTGAATGTGCATTGCAATGTGATGTTTATACTTTGTTGTCTCGGTGTTTGCTTCTTCTCGATAGATCCATCGCCGGACGTATTCCCTGTTTCTCCGAAGAGTGGCACCCCCGAGTCTCGACAATAAAGCAAGCAAACCCCCTTTGATCATATCTATAAAAACCCAGTTTCCCTCTTGTTCTCTTATGCATGATTAGGTGATTCACATGTTACCGTTCTTCCGCTAGTTGAACCCATCCTTTGCATGACCTATCATTGCTACCACAGTATTAAGCAAACCTCAACCTAGCAGATACAAGTTTGTTTGTGTTCATCATGTGGCCCTTCATCCATGTTATGCTATGCCATGCTAGAGTTGTTTGCAATGAAGTTGATCCATCTAGGTGATGTATCGGGATGGTAGTAAACACATGTAACAAGGTGGTAACGTGTTGATGAAGTCACCCTAATGTAAGTGAACAATGAGAGGCTGTGTAGGAGTACACAGTGGGTTGTCTCATTTACACTGCCCTAGGCCCCGAGTTCTTGTGTTGTGATCCAAGACACAGATTACTACCACATGTTGGGCTCATTGACCCCTCTCGACCTATTAACTCACCCCGACTAGGGTCCAGGATTCGCATGGGTTAATTTTCTTCTATTTGCTTTCATAACGTAGCACGGTTTAAGGCAAGGGCAGCACCATCCGTCGAGGTGGGCTTGTCGGACCGTCCATACATCGTCAGGGTCCTAAACGGAAACCCCGGTCGGATTCCCGATTGGGGTACAACTCAGATAGGCGATCCCCTGGACTAGAGTTGGAGCCGTGAGGTAAGTGTCGTGGTACTATCCTCACCGACACCGCTTGAAGGTGACGAGTTCTAGGCGATAAGTGGTAGCTACGTATGTGAAGAAGTACACCCCTGCAGGGTTAATGAACTATTTGAATAGCCGTGTCCGCGGTTATGGACTACTTGGAGATCTTTACTTGATTATTAGACAACTCAAATGGATACTCTAAAAATCGCAAGATAAGTGTGAGTGCTTTGGGTTGCTTCCTCGTGGGGAAGTCGAGGAAGGATCCATGGTTGTGTATTGATGTGGTGATCAAGATTAGATGGACTCGTGTGCGCCTCTCATCTCAACTCTATGTAGTCGTAGTACAGGGTAGCCAAGTCAAAGCTTTCTGCATTACAACCCCACTTTCCTTTACCTTGATACCTGAGCATGAGTAGTATAGTTCTGACGTAAGTCTTGCTGAGTACGACTTTATATACTCACGTTTGCTTATTCTATGTTTTAGAGACGAGACCACTGACCCTGATGGTGGCCTCCCCCTCAAGCTCGACGTCGACGAAGTAATGTAGTCCGAGACAGCAGCCTGGTCCCTCTGGAGGGTCGTTGTGTTTTCTTAAAGGCTTCTTAAGCTATTTGTTAACCTTGTCTTTACTAAGACATAATTTGCTTCCATTGTTGTATGATGTAATGTTGGATCACAGTGATGTGATCTTTTCTTGTAACACTACTATATTTGCTCTGTTTAGCAGATGCAATAAAGCTATGAGTTTGTAGAGTTCATGTTGTGTTACCTGCTGTTATACACTTGGCATGCATGCTGCGTGTATGTTTATATCGTGCATGTCATGTGTGGGGTTCGATACCTTAGTTGTGCTCTCGCCGACGGTCTTTTATACACCAAGTGGCCCTTAGATGTGCGCATCTTGGCGAATCGCGATGCGATTGCTCGTGACTCTGTCACGTGGCACACTTTGTTGTATGATTGAGCCCGCCCGAGACCCCGACTAAGAGATCGGGCTGGAGTCTGTTTATGTAAGTGTTATGATTCAATCGATAATATGGTTGAGGCGACTTGTCTATGAGTATGGGAGTTCACCACCCATAATCATTTAGACTTGTGAGCGGACGATGAGGACCCATCTCAGTTGATCATCCGGGCCTGAATGGGATGCCCCTCACGTTCGAGCTTTCCGAGAGTGTCTTGTACTTGGCCTTGTCTGCTTAGACAAGTGGGCATGGCTCTCGGCTCTTCATATGATTGAGTTGTGGCTGGAATTACATATGCAAACTCCGGGTCCGACAGACTTGGTATCAGAGCAGGACTTCCTGTAGGATTAGTAAACCTTGGCCGAAGTCGAGTCTAGCATTCTATAGTTATATAGTTACTTTGGGTATAAGGGAACAACGTAAGGCTTCTTTTTCTCCTTACCCTCATCGATCTGAGTTCTGAGTCACCCTCATCTTTTCTACGGGAAGATAGGACTAGGCTCTTCTATTTCTATACTAGAACATCTCGTTGTTTGACTCTCCATAGCTGTAGGAATGTTTTGGTTGTCTAGAGTCACCATTCCATCAAGCCTTTTGAGAAGGTTCTGATCATTCTTGCAGATTGATTCATTTTTCCACCCCGGTACAGCCGTTATGCTGTCCGATTTGTCCCGTGTTTCCAGTGATTCCAATGCTTTTGCATTACAATCTTGTCCGCTCTAAAATTATATCATCTTTGCTTTGATTCCATCATAAATCCTACTCTGATTGTTGATTTTTATCACACAGAATGTCAGTTGGAACTAGATGTGTTGAATCTGGTCACGGTAATCAAAGTGGTGATGATGATCCTCCTTCACCGCCTTCTGCAGTGGAAATCATGATGGAGGCTGAGCGAAATCGACGTGATCAAACACGCCTTTTGGAGCTCATTGAGAAGAATACTTCTATTCAGCGAGATGCGGTAATATCCATCCATGATTTTTTCCTTTTGAACCCGCCAGTTTTGCGATGTTCATCTGAGCCCCTTGATGCCGATGATTGGCTCCGTTCCATCGAGCGTAAGCTTGAGACGGCGCATGTTTCTCCAGATGATCGTGTGATGTTCGCGGCATACTTTCTCGAAGGTGCTGCTGGTGAATGGTGGGAAAGTTTTGTTGCAATGCAGCCTGATGGTCACGTAGTGACTTGGCAGGAGTTCCGTGATGCCTTCCAAGGGTACCACATTCTGGATGAGCTGATGGAAAGAAAGAGGGAAGAGTTCTGCAACCTATCTCAGGGAAATATGATTGTTCATCAGTACAGGACTGAGTTCAATCGTCTTTCTCGTTATGCCCCTGAGAAGATATCAACCGATGCCAAGAAGCAAGCAAGGTTCCGCAAGGGACTTAACCCTGTCCTTCGTCATGATCTCAATCTCCTTGAATTTGTCAACTTCGAGGATTTGGTCAATAGATCATTCAGAGCTGAGCATGGAAATGAGGTCTTTGAAGAGTCTCGCAAGCGTGATCGTGATCTTGCTTCCTCTTCTAGTTTGGGTTCTCAGAAACGTCGATTTTGGATCCCAACTAGTGTCATTCCTTCGCGCTTGATTCCAAGACCATCTCCACAAAGCAAGAAAACCCAGAAAGATAGTAGAGAGCTTTCCATTAAACTCCACAACCTAACACCCGTTTGTGCTACAAGTGTGGTAATCCTGGCCACATTGCACGGCAGTGTTCATTGCAAGAGAATGTTCCTCCTCGTCCAAAACATAAAGCCAAAGCTAAGCCACCAAAGCCTTCCAAAGACAAGTCCGCTATTGTTGAATACGGACGTGTGAACCGTGCCACCATCATAGAAGCCCAAGAGGATACTAAGGTTGTACTCGGTACACTTCCTGTCAACTCCAAACCTGCTTCTGTTCTATTTGATTCTGGAGCTTCTCATTCCTTTTTGTCTGAAAAGTTCGCACTCCTGTATGACATTTCATTTGAGGAGTTGCCTAACCCTTTCATGATTAAAACGCCAGGATCCACATGTCGTACCAGTAGGGTAAGTCATGACAATGAAATTGCTGTTGAGGATGTTGTATTCCTTGCTTCTCTCATAGCCCTCAAATCTTCAGATATCGATATCATCTTAGGTATGGATTGGTTGTCCAAACACCGTGCTAAGATTGATTGTGCCACCAAATCAGTTCAACTCACTCATCCTTCCGGCAAGATAGTCCATTTCACATCTCAAGGTTCAGAAACCCAGCTATATTCGTTGAATGAACATCCCCTTCCTAACCTTGAAGATATTCCGATAGTTTGTGACTTTCCGGATGTCTTTCCAGAAGAGCTGCCGGGAATGCCACCCGACAGGTGTGTGGAATTCATAGTGGATCTTATACCAGGCACAGCCCCAATTTCCAGACGCCCATATAGGATGGCCCCACATGAGTTAGCTGAGCTTAAAGTCCAACTGGAAGCTTCGTTGGCAAAAGGCTTCATCCGCCCTAGCTCATCGCCATGGGGTTGCCCCGTTCTGTTCGTAACGAAGAAAGATGGAACAGAAAGGATGTGCGTAGACTATCGCCCGCTAAATCTAGCGACGATAAAGAACAAGTAACCACTTCCTAGGATCAATGATCTTTATGATCAACTTGCTGGATCCTCTGTCTTCTCCAAGATGGATTTGAGATTAGGTTATCATCAAATCAAAATCAGAAACGAGGACATTCCCAAGACGGCTTTCACTACTCGTTATGGTCTTTATGAGTACACCGTCATGTCCTTCGGTTTAACCAATGCGCCAGCCACTTTTTCGCGCTTGATGAATTCGATCTTCATGGAGTACTTAGATAAATTTGTTGTGGTTTATCTTGATGACATTCTCATCTAGTCGAAGAACGAAGAAGAGCGCGCAGAACATCTTAGGCCGGTATTGATGAAACTTAGAGAGCATCGCCTTTATGCTAAATTCTCCAAGTGTGAATTTTGGCTACCAGAAGTGACCTACTTAGGCCACGTGATTTCTGCAAAAGGCATTGCTATCAATCCCGAGAGAGTTCAGGCCGTCCTTGACTGGACTCCACCTGAATCGGTTAAGCAAGTTAGGAGTTTTCTTGGCCTAGCAAGCTATTGTCGCCGCTTCGTCGAGAACTTTTCTAAAGTTGCAAAGCCTCTAACTGAACTCCTCAAGAAAGATAAGAAATTCCTATGGACTCCCAAGTGCGAGGAAAGCTTTCAAGAGCTAAAAAGAAGATTGACTTCTGCACCCGTACTTGGACCTCCAGACACCAAAAGGGATTTCGAGATCTATTGTGATGCTTCACGGCAAGGGTTAGGATGCATACTTATGCAAGATCGGCATGTGGTAGCTTATGCTTCACGCCAGTTGTGTCCACATGAAGAAAACTATCCTACCCATGATCTTGAACTCGCTGCCATATTTCATGCCCTGAAGACTTGGCGACATTACCTCCTTGGTAATCGTTGTGAAATCTATACCGATCACCAAAGCCTCAAATACATATTCACCCAGCCAGATCTTCACCTCAGGCAAAGACGCTGGATAGAGTTGATAAAAGATTACGACTTGAGTATCTCTTACACCCCAGGCAAAGCCAATGTCATGGCTGATGCACTAAGTCGTAATTCATATTGTAACAACCTCATGTTACAACAGTATCAACCACTTCTCTATGAGGAATTTCGAAAGCTTAATATCGAGATTGTTCCTCATGGATTTCTTTCCACCTTGATTGTGAAACCAAACCTTGAGGATCAAATCAAAGCTGTTCAACAACGTGCTCGAGGTATCCGATATATCAAACAGAACATTGCTAGCGGTAAGGCAAGATGTTTTACCCTAGACCATGAAGGTACTGTGTACTTCGAGAATAGGATGGTTGTTCCGAAGAATAGGAATCTAAGGCAGCAGATCCTTAAGGAAGCTCATGACACCCCTCTCTCGATTCATCCTAGTAGTACTAAGATGTATCAAGATCTACGCCAGAGATTTTGGTGGACTAGGATGAAGCGAGAAATCGCTCAATTTGTTGCTGAGTGCGATGTTTGTCGTCGTGTGAAAGCAGAGCATCAAAGACCTGCTGGTACTCTTCAACCTTTAGCCATTCCTGAGTGGAAATGGGATAAAGTCAGTATGGATTTCATCACTGGCTTTCCAAAGTCTCAGAAAGGAAACAATGCCATCTTCGTGGTCATTGACCGTCTTTCCAAAGTTGCTCATTTCCTTCCTGTTCGCGAGAGTATAACTGCTAGCCAGTTAGCGGATTTATATGTCTCCCGGATCGTTTCTCTCCATGGTGTTCCTTTGGAAATCAATTCAGACCGTGGAAGTCTTTTCACCTCTCGATTTTGGGAAAGTTTTCAAAATGCTATGGGAACCCATCTCTCCTTTAGCACTGCCTTTCATCCCCAGTCAAGTGGTCAAGTAGAAAGAGTCAATCAAGTTCTCGAAGACATGCTCAGAGCCTGTGTTATCTCATTCGGAAAGAGTTGGGAGAAATCTCTTCCATTCGCCGAGTTTGCTTATAACAACAGCTTCCAATCTAGCTTGGGCATGGCACCGTTTGAATTTCTCGATGGACGAAAATGTCGAACCCCATTGAACTGGTCAGAAACCGGTGAAAGACAACTCTTTGGACCGGATATGATCCAGGAAGCAGAAGAGAAGGTTCGCATTGTTCGTGAGCAATTGAAAACAGCCCAGTCTCGTCATAAAAGCTACTATGATCATCATCATAGGCCAGAGAACTACGAGATGGACGAGAAGGCTTACCTCCGGGTTACTCCTCTGAAGGGAACCCATCGCTTCGGTATCAAAGGCAAATTGGCCCCACGTTACATAGGCCCCTTTCGCATTCTAGCTAAACGTGGAGAAGTTGCCTACCAACTTGAACTACCGCCGCATCTTTCTCAGGTTCACGATGTCTTCCACGTATCTCAACTCGGGCGTTGCTTCAAGGACCCCATCCGTGAAGTAGACCACGAAACGCTTGATCTCCAAGAAAACCTATCGTATCGAGAGTATCCCGTCTGTATCCTCGATGAAGCTGAGCGTACCACCCGACGTCAGAAGGTCAAGTTCCTCAAAGTGCAGTGGTCCAACCATTCTGAGAAGGAAGCCACCTGGGAACGAGAAGATCATCTTCGAGTTGAATACCCCACCCTCTTCCCGACTACTTCTGAATCTCGGGACGAGATTCTTTTGAGTGGGGGCGAGTTGTCACAACCCTAGTTTTGGTATGTGCTTTTATTACTAGAAATAATTGCATAATGTTTAAATTCTTGGTTTAAGAATTGGGGATTTGGAAAAGCCTCAAAATGAATTTAAATAAAAAGGCCAGATAAAAAGTTTTTCCAAAATTCCTCCAAACAATTTTGAAAAGTCCTATAAATGAGTGTGATCATTTTAAAAATATTTTGGAGTCAAACCCATGCTCATGGATTTTTCAAATATTCAAACAGAGGCTTGGAAATTAAATTTAAATGCTATTTGAATTGGATTCAAATAATTTGAATTCCAAAAATCTCCAAAACTTGGGAGTGGCTAGTACTATGTCACATATGTCCAAGATAAATATTTGGGGATTTTTAAAAATGCTTTGGTATTTGTTTCAGAGAAAAACAAATAAAAACAGAAACAATAAAAAGAAATAAAAGATAAAGGTGCAGAGCCCACCTACCTGGACCATCTGGCAGCAGAAGAGGCCCGGCCCAAAGGGGCTGGGTCGTCTTCTTCGCGGGACAGGCAGGCGAGCACCTGCGTGGCGAGCATGCCGCCGTCGGCAGCCCGCCCACAGTGCCCCCTCGTCCCTATCTCCAGGGCCGAGGAGCCCCTCGAAGCCCCCCTGTTCTTCCCCCTTCCTCTGGTTCTTCCCCCCTCTCTCCAATGCGTTCCCGCAAGAACCCGAAGCTTGCCGTCGCCGTCGTGTGCGAGCAACCGTGGCCAACGTCGACGATACGCCGCCCGGTCGTGTCCTTTGTGCTCCCCTCCGTTGTCTTCGTCACCCCGCGCCATCGATCGAACCGAGGAGCCCCCGAGGACGCCGCCCCCTTCATCGACTCGCCGCCGGCCGCCGTGGCTACTTCCACCGAATTCACCGCCTCCGGCGCCTCCCCGAGCTCCCCGACCACCCAGACCTGCTCCTGGTGAGCTCTTCTTCCCTCCCAGCCTCCCCGTTCTCCTCCAGAACCACTCCGCCGCCTTGCTCAGCGGAGCCCGAGCAGCGCCGCCGCGGGAGCTCGACCCCGCCGTGGCCTCCGGCCCCCTACGGTGCTCGTGACGCCTCCCCTGGGTGCGCACGTGCAAGGGGAACGCTCTGGTGCCCTTTTCGTGGCCTCCCGTGGCCGGAGCCACCCTCTCCAGTGGGCGCCGCCGTGTCCCGTGGCTGCCGCCGGCTAGCAGCCGGCCGGGTGGTCATTAGGGGCTAACCCCCCTGGTTATTTGGCCCCAAGCCAATGACAGGTGGGGCCCTGGCCCCCTTAAACCCCCCTGTCAGTTTAATTAAACAGGGATTAACCCCAGACCCACTGACAGGGATGGCCCACTCGTCAGCCCCCCCTTGCGTCATGATGACGTCATCCTTGCGCAATAAATCGATTTCTTAATTAACAGAATTTCCAAAAAATGATTAAATCTATGAAATTCAATAACTTTTAAACCATAACTCCAAATCAAAAGTGTAATATATATGAAAAATCATCAGAAAAATTCAAGGATTCCAAATATCATACTTTCATAGATGAAAAACACATCTATGATGATGGACCAGTAGCATTTAGCTATATGTCTTATTTGGAATAAATCAAAATAAATGTTTAAATCATTTCAAATTAAATCTTTGCAATGCCAACCTTATCACGTGAACATCAGAGGCATATCATACACATGACAACATGGTTTACCATATCCAAACATTAGCAAATGCAACTTTGGCTAAATTGAACCACCTTTGGAGTTTCAATTTGAATTTCTTTTTCAAATCAACTTCAATTAACTTGTTGCAAATTGAACATAGATCACATCAGTACCATGCCATGTTTCATTCTTGAATGTGCATTGCAATGTGATGTTTATACTTTGTTGTCTCGGTGTTTGCTTCTTCTCGATAGATCCATCGCCGGACGTAGTCCCTGTTTCTCCGAAGAGTGGCACCCCCGAGTCTCGACAATAAGGCAAGCAAACCCCCTTTGATCATATCTATCAAAACCCAATTTCCCTCTTGTTCTCTTATGCATGATTAGGTGATTCACATGTTACCGTTCTTCCGCTAGTTGAACCCATCCTTTGCATGACCTATCATTGCTACCACAGTATTAAGCAAACCTCAACCTAGCAGATACAAGTTTGTTTGTGTTCATCATGTGGCCCTTCATCCATGTTATGATATGCCATGCTAGAGTTGTTTGCAATGAAGTTGATCCATCTAGGTGATGTATCGGGATGGTAGTAAACACATGCAACAAGGTGGTAACGTGTTGATGAAGTCACCCTAATATAAGTGAACAATGAGAGGCTGTGTAGGAGTACACAGTGGGTTGTCTCATTTACACTGCCCTAGGCCCCGAGTTCTTGTGTTGTGATCCAAGACACAGATTACTACCACATGTTGGGCTCATTGACCCCTCTGGACCTATTAACTCACCCCGACTAGGGTCCAGGATTCGCATGGGTTAATTTTCTTCTATTTGCTTTCATAACATAGCACAGTTTTAGGCAAGCGCAGCACCATCCGTCGAGGTGGGCTTGTCCTTAGATGTGCGCAGCTTGGGGCATCGCGATGCGATTGCTGGTGACTCTGTCACGTGGCACACTTTGTTGTATGATTGAGCCCTCCCGAGACCCCGACTAAGAGATCGGGCTGGAGTCTGTTTATGTAAGTGTTCTGATTCAATCGATAATATGGTTGAGGCGACTTGTCTATGAGTATGGGATTTCACCACCCATAATCATTTGGACTTGTGAGCGGACGATGAGGACCATCTCAGTTGATCATCCAGGCCTGAATGGGATGCCCCTCACGTTCGAGCTTTCCGAGAGTGTCTTGTACTTGGCCTTGTCTGCTTAGACAAGTGGGTATGGCTCTCGGCTCTTCATATGATTGAGTTGTGGCTAGAATTACATATGCAAACTCCGGGTCCCGACAAAGCGACTCCCTTTTGGGGTTTTCGCGTTACGGGAATAAATATGAGTCGAGGTAGGGCACCAGAGGAGGGGGGAGGCTCCCAGGCGGCCAGAGGGCGCGGCCCCACCCCTGGCCGCGCCAGGGGCGGCGCCTGGGGCCCCCAGGACTCCCCTCTGGTCTCACTTCTGGCTGGTGGAAGCTTCTGGTGCGTGGATTTTCTGTGAATTTTCCCGGAATTTTCTGAGATACCTAAAAATCCATTTTCCTGCACACAATAAAACCATACAGGCAGCTCTGCTGAAAACAGCGTTAGTCCGGGTTAGTTTCGTCCAAATCATGCAAGAATGAGGGCAAAACAATAGCAAAAGTGTTTGGAAAAGTAGATACGTTTGAGACGTATCACAAACAAACAAGACTAAAAAGCAAAGATAAAAGATAGTGTGCAACTCCCCTATCTTGAAGAGTGGAGTCCCCGGCAACGACGCCAGAAATTTGCTTGATACACGAGATAATACGCGCCAGAAAGTAGTAACCAGCAGGAATAAAGCACTGTAGGCTAGGGATATGGATGGTTGGGCATTGCATGAATAAGAATGAACATGCAATAGATTCTAACAAGGGGCAAGGCACACAGAAAATCAATGACCATCTAGGAAAATATCAAACATTAGGCATGTATCCTGTAGGTAGTTTTCCGCGCTTGCAATAAGAACTTGCACAACATCTTTGTCCTACCATCCCGCTACGAACGGGGCCAAATGGAACTTATGGAGATTAAGGTGCTCCTGTCAAAGAGCACCGGAATAAAGCAATAAACTCAATGGATACATGGAATCCTCAAACTATGGACCATCCCCTTTGGTGTCCCAAGCTGTCACCTTTGGGATTGCCGGTTCCGGACCATAATAGGTGCATACAACTCATAGATTGGATCAAGAACATAAATATACTCATGAAAACACAAGTGGTTCAGATCTTAAAACATGGCACTCGGGCCCAAAGTGACAAGCATTAAGAGCAACAAGTTCTAGCAAAGATGATAAACACCAAAGTAGATGATAGGCAACATGCCCCCAACAATCTGACGAACTATTACATGATCAATCTTATCCAATCCCTACCATACCCTTTGCCTACAGCTGGGAATTACTCACACATGTGAAGGGAAGTCATGGAGGGAGGATGGAGTGGTGATGGTGATGATGATGGTGACGATCTCCCCTCTCCGGAGGCCAAATCAGCCTTCAGATTAGCCCTCCCGAGGAAGAACAGAGGTTGGCGGTGGCTCCACGACGGGTTCTGGAAAAGCTACTTCTTTCTCCGAGTTTCCTCGCCACGAGAATAAATAGGGTCCAAGGTAGGTCAACAGAGGGGGTGGGACCCACCCAGGCGCCCTGTGGGCACGGCCAGGGGGCTTGGCGCGCCAGCTAGGCGCCTCGGGGACCTTGGCTCCCCTCTGGCCCACCTTATGGTCCTGGCTCCCTCCGGGTTCGTGGATTTTCTGTATTTTTTTGGGAATTTTCTGAGATGTGTGAAAATCCATTTTCCTGTGCACAATAAAACCATACAGGCAGCTCTGCTGAAAACAACGTCAGTACGGGTTAGTTTAGCTCAAATCATGCAAGAATGAGGGAAAAAGTGTTTGGAAAAGTAGATACGTTTGAGACGTATGAACTCCCCCAAGCTTAGCCTATTGCTTGTCCTCAAGAAATTCAGCTCAACGAATTGGACGCGACAAAGAAAACTTTGACAAACTCTTTTGCTTCATAAGATGTATATAAGCCGGCACTACGAAAAGAGTTTAGCAAGTATCAAAACAATGCTATGAGGACAATGCATGAAGCAATCCTTCTTTCAAGTGATCAATCACAAACAACCAAAAGTAAACAATATGCTGCCGAAAATCAAGACAAGATCACAATGTACATAGCCTGAACATATCAGAGTGGTATCTCGCTAGCCTCCATGAGTGAAGCAAAACATAAATGCAGAAACTCCTCCTGAGTTTTAAAGGAGACTAGAACTAAGAATTTCAGACTAGCAATATGAAAATCATGTAGAAGACAATGTAATACTTTGGGACTATGCATGTTACACTAAGAGAATGACAATTATGCTCTCAATAGTTGGTGCTTTGAAGAAAGAAGGGGAGACTCTCGAACTGTGGCTTTTTGATGGCAAGATTGAAAACCCGTGATTGGAAGCAAAGACTAAACATATGCCAGAGCTCTTGGTTTTGAAAACAGAGACAAAATTCTTTTTGAGAAGTGCAACTTTCCAGTCAATGATGAACTGTAAAGGTCTCTCAATATCTTCCATGCCAACCATATTAATGTTTTTTGCTTACACTTTGTTCCCTTATCCATCCATCGTTTCATGGTCTATGGAACCTTTTATTTTGCCTCAAGTATGGAAGGAGGATGTCATTCCATCTATCATTAGCAGCATTTGGTCCATCATTCCATCATCAAGTATGGGGGCAGGTGTAACTCTCTATGTTTTTTAAATTTGACAAGTTAAAACTTCCGTCAAAATATTTTTGGCATGGTAGATACTGATTTTCCCTCACCGCAGCATGAGCATGTTTGGTTACAAAAGGGAAGCTTTTGAATAAATTTTGAGATGGCACAAGAAATTCTAAGTTAGGAGTGGCCGGTAAATACCACATATAGGTAGGTATGGTGGACTCAAGTGGAATAACTGGTTTGAAAAGGAATTTGGATACACAAGCAGAATTCCGCTTGGTGTGAGTGAAGGCTAGCAAAAGACTGGGAAGCGACCAACTAGAGAGCAATGATTGTCATAATCATGCAGAGCGACAAAGCAACATTGAATCGGGCATGAAAGTGATATGACTATTCTTAAATAAAAAGGTCATCAAGGCATGATAGACATTTTAGTCATAAACATGTGTGAACATGTGCCAAGTCAATCCAAGAATTCTAGGAAGGGAAATACCACTTCAATATGCCAAACCATGAACAATGCAATGCATATAAATCATTTCAACAACACATTATGCACTCTAGCTACTTGAGATCAGCCACAAAGAAAGCATGAACACTGGGAAAGCATTGTAAACATAGCACTATGTCGCTACAAGCTGGTCTATAGATCATAAGTACAGGCATATGTACAAAAGTAGAAACAAGAGAGTTCATACCGGTTTTACTTTTTGCTTCCCTTTCGTCAATCTTCGTCATTACTGCCTTGTCACTTGCACGACCGAACGTGGGAAATATAATCAAATGCCATCACGGACTTGAGCTGAACTCTGAAAACAAAGCAAACTAAAGAGAGAAAGGAAATCTTTTTTGTGGTTTTAAAGGTTTAACGAAATAAAAAGAAAAGAGAAATATTTTTATTGTTTTTGAAAATTAAAAGAACAAAGAAGAACGGGAAAAAACTTAGAAAAGATAAAATCGAACAAAATAAAAACGGATAATACAATGGAAAAAGGGGGAAGGGCACGTACTCCCCCAAGCTTAGGCTTTTGGCCTAAGTTGGTAGCAGCTACTGCCCCCAGGCGCCTCCTGCTCCGGGGTAATGATAAGTCCAAGGGTCGTATGAGTCCTTCGGCGCGTACAACGAAGTCCTCGGGTCCTCCCATGAGGAAGGTCCCGCGTCCCAAGCAGAAGAAGACCCCTCACCCTGATGGGTGAAGGTCTCCCCCTGGAAAGGTGGGAACTCACCATGCTCCTCCTCGTCGGGCACAACCCCCTCCATGGGGTTATGCAGCTGATACTGGTCCATGAACTCATCAAACTGGACATCATTGAAGGACCATCCGTTGCTGCGAGTGTGATCAAACAAAAGTGGTGCAGGTAGACGGATCTCACGAGTAATGGTCTTTTCAAACCTCAAAATATAAACAAGGTTACCAAACTGGGAAGTCATGGTACTTGGCATCGTACTTGGCTAAAGGTTTTCTAAAAGTTCCATGTGTAAAGTGCGAACCCCCATCAGTCATGAGGTACCTGGGTACTCCAAAACTAGGAAAAATTACATCCTTGAGCATTTTCAAAGATATCTTGTGATCAGCACTTTCAATGGGGATTGCTTCTACCCACTTGGTTACATAATCAACAGCAACTAAAATGTGAGTGTACTTGTTTGAGGAAGGAAAAGGACCCATAAAATCAAAACCTCGGCAATTGAAAGGCTCAATCACTAGAGAGTAATTCATAGGCATCTCATTCCTTCTACTAATATTACCAACTCTCTGACATTTATCACAGGATAAAACATAATTTCTAGCATCTTTAAAGAGAGTAGGCCAATAAAAACCTGATTGAAGAACCTTATGTGCGGTCCTCTCACCAGCATGTTGTCCTCCATATGGACTGTCGTGACATTGTTTGAGAATGTCCTTCTGCTCGTGTTCCGGTATGCATCTTCTCACGATCCCATCTGGACCTTCTTTGAAAAGATGTGGGTCATCCAAAAAGTAATGCCTCAAATCATGAAAGAATTTCTTCCTTTGCTGAAATGTTAAACCTCGAGGAAAAAACTTTGCAACGATAAAGTTAGCATAATTTGCAAACCAAGGATCGGAGAGAGATTGTACTTTAACAACAGCTAGTTGTTCGTCTGGAAAACTGTCGTTGACTCGAATGGGATCATGCGGTATATCTTCCATCCTTGAAAGATTATCCGCCACCGGATTGTCTGCTCCTTTCCTATCGACAATCTGCAAATCAAATTCTTGAAGAAGGAGTACCCATCGGATGAGCTTTGTTTTGGCATCCTTCTTCCCCATAAGATACTTAATGGAAGCATGGTCAGTATGGACAATAATCTTAGAATCAACAATATGCTGCCTAAACTTATCACAAGCAAACACTACTGCTAAGAATTCCTTCTCAGTAGTAGCATAATTATTTTGAGCACTATCAAGGGTTTTGCTAGCATAAGATATAACATTCAACTTCTTATCAACCCTTTGCCCTAAAACAGCTCCAACGGAAAAATCACTAGCATCACACATAATTTCAAAAGGTAAATTCCAATCAGGTGGTTGTACTATAGGAGAAGTTATTAAAGCTTTCTTAAGAACTTCGAAGGCTTCCTTAAAATCTTCATCAAAAGCAAAAGGAACGTCCTTTTGGAAAAGATTAGTGAGGGGTCTCGAAGTCTTAGAAAAGTCTTTAATAAATCTTCTATAGAAACCAGCATGACCGAGAAAACTACGAATACCTTTGATGTCCCTTGGGTAGGGCATCCTTTCAATTGCTTCGATCTTGGCCCTGTCCACCTCAATTCCCCTCTCGAAAATCTTGTGGCCAAGAAAAATTCCCTCATTGCCCATAAAGTGGCACTTCTCCCAGTTAAGCACCATATTTGTCTCCTCACATCTCAGCAAAACTCTATTAAGGTTGTGGAGACAATGGTCAAAACAGGTTCCATAGACGGAGAAATATTCCATGAATACCTCCACAATTTCTTCACAAAAACCATGAAAGATAGCAGACATACACCTTTGAAAAGTAGCAGGGGCACTACATAAACCAAAAGGCATACGTCTGTAAGCATAAGTACCATAGGGACAAGTAAAAGTGGTCTTCTCTTGATCAACAGTGTTAACATGAATTTGAGAGAAGCCAGAATAACCATCTAAATAACAAAAATGAGTATTTTTGGATAACCTTTCAAGCATTTGGTCGATGAACGGCAACGGGTAGTGGTCCTTCCTGGTTGCCTTGTTCAGCTTCCTGTAATCAATACACATTCTATATCCAATAATAATTCTCTGAGGTATTAGTTCATTCTTATCATTAGGAACCACAGTTGTTCCTCCTTTGTTTGGAACGCAATGAACCGGGCTTACCCCTTACTATCAGCTATAGGGTAGATAATACCTGCGGCTAGAAGCTTGAGAATATCAGTCCTTACAACATCCATCATTTTCGGATTCAACCGTTGTTGATGATCAACAACTGGTTTAGCATCAGGCTCAAGGTTGATGGTATGTTGACAAATAGACGGACTAATCCCCTTAAGGTCATCAAGGGTATAGCCAATTGCACCTCGATGTTTGCGAAGTACTTCCAATAGTCGCTCTTCTTCATACCCTGAAAGGTTAGAATTGATAATAACAGGATATACTTTCTTTTCATCTAAATAAGAATATTTGAGCGAATCAGGAAGAGGTTTAAGATCAAACACTGGGTCTTCTTTTGGTTTCGATAAAATTCCCAAAGGGTCAACTGGAAGGTTGTTCTTTAGGATAGCAGGTTGTCTTAAGAATATTTCATCCAGCTCATTCATCTCCTGCATATGCAAATCGTTCTCGTGGTCCTCCATATATTGTTGAAAAGGATCATTAGGAGGAATAGAAATGGAAGCAATATCTTCAATAATCTTATCATTACTAGGAAAATCAGTACCACGAGGCTGCTTAGAGAACTTAGAAAAATTAAATTCATATGGCTCACCATTGAATTCAACAGAAACTTTAACTTTCTTGCAATCTATTATAGCTCCACAAGTTCTGAGAAAAGGTCTACCGAAAATAATAGGAGAAAAATTATCCCTTACTGAACCAAGTACTAAAAAGTCGGTAGGATATTTTACCTTTCCGCATAAAACTTCAACGTCTCTTACAATTCCGATAGGAGAGATAGTTGCTCTGTTTGCAAGATGAATAGTAACATCAACTTCTTCAAGTTCACAGGGTGAAATCTCACCTATGATCTCTTGATAAAGTGAATACGGGATAGCACTAGCACTCGATCCCAAATCGCATAGCCCATAATAATTGTGATCTCCTATTTTAACAGATACTACTGGAGTACCTGAAATTGGGCTTTTATTCTTGGCTGTGACAAGGTTAGTGGAAACAACACAAAAAATTATATTGGAATCTAAAGCATCATTAGTAATAAGATCCTTAAGCAATGCTACTCGAGGATCGACCTTTATCTGGTCCTTAGGCTCATCAATTCTTCTCTCACTCTTATTCATTATGCCTATCACGAAAGAGTGCTCCCTTATTCTTACGGGAAAAGGGGGATTTTCATATATATAACTGCAGAGACAATAGGGTCAGCAACATGAATATCAATATGTTATTCTTTGAAGGGTTTATGATGCTGATTCTTCTTCTTCTTAGAAGAGTCAATATGAGAGGCAAAGTCCTTACAAAAATCAATCATTAGATGGGAATCAAGACCAATCTTAGAGAAAAAGGCATTAAAGTAATCAGTTTTCACATAGCTCTCTATATAATCATGCTCATAATTTATAGTGGGTTCCATACCTTTATATATTTCCCAATCTTCGGTATTCTTATAGATCCTTTCAAGGAGATCCCATCTTTCTTCAACGCTTTTTGTCTGAAATACCCCACTAGAGGAGGCATCCAACATCTCTTATCCTGACGAGAAAGTCTAGCATAAAATTTTTTAAGTATAGTTTTCTTGGGGAGCTCATGGATAGGACCTTTGAGCATTAGAGATTTCAATCTCCCCCAAGCTTGAGCGATGCTTTCTCCGTCACGAGACCTAAAGTTATAGATATAATTCATGTCTCGATGAATTTCATGAAGAGGATAAAACTTGGTATAAAAGAGAGACATAAGCTCTTGCCAATCAAGCAAATGAGAGTTATTGAGAAGCTTATACCAATCTGAAGCTTTATTTGTAAGCGATACGGAGAAAAATTTCTTCATGACAAACTCCTTTGATACACCAGCAAGCTTAAATAGTGAACATAGTTGTGATGATGGCGCACCTCCCACCACCCCAGCCCCCCACCTCCCACCTCCACAGCCCCTCTCATGGCGCTCAATGATTTCTCTCCATGGAAGGCCTTCTTCACTGGGATTTTCATCCTGGTCTTGTGGTGGAGAATCAGGTTCGTCGTCGTTTTTGATCTACGGTGCACTTTTCTTCTTCCAATGATGCCAAAGAATTCTTTTTGGTGGCTTCTTTCTCTTCGGCGTCCTTCCCCCTCTCGTGTTCTTCGGTTTCGTTTGCTCTCCAGTGTTGCATTGGGGGTATTGCCGAGAAGTTCAATGTGAAGCATTTGCATGCAAGGAACTATCGTTTCTCTGTGAATTCAAATAAGGTTGGGCATTTCATTTATGGTCTTAAGGATCGAATTTGGCCGGATTTCATTTGCCACTTTAGTCTCTTCAAGAAGCAATGCTCTTTGGTGACTCCTGGAAATTCTGATTGGAATTCTGATGAGATGTTAAATGAAATTGCTATCCGATCCCCTGTTGCAATTCGTTCTAACCTTCATTTTTTGAAAGCCAGTGCTGCAAAGGATCAAATAGCTGAGTCTAAATTGAGTAAATTTGCTTCTTGTGGACATCTGCAAATTAATCTTGATGATACGTTTAAACAGTCTTTATTGGATGATCAACCTTTGATGGATGGCCCTAGTGCAATTTCAAATGGTTCATCTGTTCTTCCGAAGGGATGGTTGGCGGATGATGAGATTTTGGGTAAGTCCCATGATTGCGGGATTCAGCTTGGACAGATTAATTTGCCCGTGGATACTAATCAATCTCCGGTCATTAAAAAGATTTTTATTGGGAGGAATTTTAAAGGCAATTCCTGGCTCAGTTTGTCTACATGGGTTTTGGAAACAATCCTTGAATGGAGACAAGAAGGTTATTCGGAATCCGAGATTCGGGGGATCCTTCATTTAGGATTTATTCCGCCTTCCCATAATATTTTGCAGGTTCTTGGCAAATCTTCAGTGAATATCGATCACAATACTGTGTCATCTGATAATCATAGATATTCTTATGTCAGAGGCACTGGATCGGTTCAATGCACATTTTGTGATAGAAATTGTCACGTTCAGCGCCAATGCCCGTCCCGGATCAAATGTACTGCTTGTGGGACTTTGGGTCACCTGGCTCGGGTCTGTCACTCCTCCAAATCTCGTTTTATGTGGAAACTGAAAGGCAAGGTGCTAGCTGCCGATTCTCGGGCCCCTCCAGATTTAATTCCACAGTTTGCCCCACGGGGTTAAAAGTTAAATAGGCAGTCTACCATGGTTTGGCGTCCTAAAGTAGGAATTTCTCATACAACCGAATCGTCGCCTCCTCGCATTCCTTCCAATGGCAAGCTGAGCACGCCAAAGCTGACACAAACCACCTCTTGCCTGACTTCAGTCCCATCACTATCGCCCCATCTCCAGAGTGCTCCCATGGCGAACTTTCCGGTGCTCCCGTTCCAGTTCCTTCCGCCGGGTGCAGAGCTTGAGCGCGGCCCCGCTCATCGTCTGGCCCACAGTCTGGTGGTGGTAGATGACCCGCCACTTAGCCATGAGAGGTATGCTCTTGTCATTGTGCATCATGAGATCCCGGATCATCACAAGCAGAATGTTCTTGAAGAGGTGATTCGCATTATGCGTGAGGATTTCTTGCTTGTGGTTCCTGATCACTTTGTTTATCCCATCGGTGTTGGCATGGTTGCCTTTGAGGATGTGTTGCTGTGGGATCAGTTTATCAGAGAAAGCCCCCACCAACTCGATCCTCTGGATGATGATTTGCTGTTTTCGTTTGTCCCCCATGATGAGGGCCCCAATATGCGTTTTTGTCCCTTCCAGTATGTGGCTTGGATAGCCATGCTTGCTTTTCCCATGGTTTATCAGACAGATCACTACATTAAGAAAGCTGTGTCCCTGTTTGCTAAGTTGGATCTATGGCATAGTCCTGGGCATAATAAGGAGAGAGATCTTGTCAGGGTGCTCATAAGCGACATAGCTCAAGTTCCCAACAGCCTTGTAGTTCGCAGGATCGGCTCACTGCCAGGCATGGGGAGATCCTGGTCGGTGCCAATTTATGTGCTCAATGGGCGTCATACAATTCCAGGTCTGGTGGGCAATGAAGATGATGCTCCGCCGATGAATGCTTCGCCACATCCGTTTCAATTTCCCTATCTATCAGCAGCGCAGCAATGGCAACTCGATCAACAACTCATGTTACAGCAGCAAGTTGACGAAGCGTGGAATCAGGGTGCGGCGCAGGAACAAAATTTGCAAGATGATGGTTGGGGAGCTTGGCCAGTCGCCCCTCCCTCTCAGCATGACTACAGAGGGGTTGACTTGCGTCAACTTCTGCAATACAATGGGCCATCTCTTATGGATGGAGTCCCACAAGAGAACAATGATTCTGATGATCCTCAAGATGAGTGGTCCATATACTCAGATGTGGCAACAGCTGCTGACGATCTCGTGCATGGCACGCACAATTCTGAGCTGCAGTTTACACGTGCGGGAGGGATTGATGTGGACATTGAGGTCCCAGATCTTTTAGACTACTTGCTCTGGCTACGCTCGCTCCTTCTGTGCAAATTTATCAAACGTATCACATGGTACCCGGAAACGCAAGTTGGTCACACGGCAGGAATCTTACCTCTGAACCCTGCTATGCTCGTTCTTGGAGTGACCCAGGCTGCTGGCCTTGCTGCTGCTCAAGTGATCCCCCGAGGTCTGAACTATATGTTGCCCAGTACAATTGTGATTCCATCTTGGACTGAGTCTGGGTCGCAGACTGAAACTGTTCCAGTCACCTCTGCACATAGTTGTGTGATAACACCTATCTCTGATTCTCTCACTTCAGATATGGTGGAAGAACATCTGACTTCCATCAGTCAGAATGGTTCTCCTAGTATGCCGGCTCCGGATGTGATTGGGATGCAGATCGCCAAGGAAACCCTGCCGATTGTCACCACCCAGCTCAGAAGGAGTACCCGTACCACTCGTTATGATGGTTTCAGACCTCCTTCCATGGCTGATACCAAGACTGCAGTGTCCAAGGTTAAACCTAGAGCCGCACCCACGGTGGCCTCTGCTACTGAGTTGCAAGCCCCCTCCAATGGTCTACGTCTGGTGATTGATGCTGCGACTGATGATGCGCCACCACCTCTCACTCCGATCAAGACTCTGCAGAAGATGGGTTCTAGTCTTTGTGGAATCCCTATGGACGAGCTCAGTGCGGGCAAGCTGCTGGCGGCTAACCGCAAGCATAAGCAGTAATCTTTCTAGATGCATAATAATAAATCCTGGAACGTGCTTTGCTGGAACATTAGAGGTATAAACTCTGATGAAAAACACCTCGCTGTCCGCAATGCAGTTGAAACCAGTGGATGTTCGATAATTTGTCTCCAAGAAACCAAACGAGAATCTTTTGATCTTAGCTATATTAAACTTTTATGCCATAAAAAGTTTGATATGTTTGCTTTTGTCCCATCCATTGGTAATTCTGGTGGTATCTGTATGATTTGGATGAGCTCTATGTTTTCTGGTTCAATTGTGCTGTCTGAAATGTTTGCGTTAGGGGTTAAATTCTCCTCGACGCAATCGGACGATGTATGGACTCTTTTGAACGTTTATGGGCCTTGCTCGGGTCCAAATCGCGCGATCTTCTCAGATTAATTTTCTGACTTTGACATCCCGACTGGAGAAGATTGGCTTCTTTTAGGTGACTTTAATTTCATTAGAGCACCTGATAAGCGCAACAGAGGGGGTGGATATGCTAATGATATGCTGCTTTTCAATGACTTTATTCGGTTCCATTCGTTGGTGGAATTACCGATCAAGGGTAGATCATATACCTGGAGTAACATGCAGTCTGACCCTTTACTTGAACAGCTAGATTGGCACTTTTCCTCGATAAACTGGGCTGTCAAATACCCTAATACGCTAGTTTTACCGCTGGGTAAACCTGTTTCTGATCACGCGCCCTGTTATGTCAGTATTCAGACGAGGATCCCGAAATCCAATCTCTTCCGTTTCGAAGATTATTGGATCTCCCTTCCGGGGTTTTTAGAGACAGTGCAACACTCGTGGAACAAGCACTGTTATGCTCCTAACTCTGCTGCTACCCTCTGCAAAAAACTGAAAATCCTCCGACGAGACCTTAAACATTGGAGTAAGCAAGGTTCGAGACTCTCTTTTCTCATCAACAACTCTAACCAAATTCTCAATGATTTGGATGAGCTGGAAAATTTGCGGCCTGTATCGATCCCGGAGAGTAACTTCAGATCAATACTGAAAAAACATCTCATTAAGCTGCTGGACTGCAAAAAGCTCTACTGGAAACGTCGATGCACGATTAGATACTTAAAATTTGGAGATGGCAACACCAAATTTTTTCATCGAGTAGCAACCGAACGCTTCAGGCGGAACTCCATCACTACTCTTAAGAATGGTGATGATATACTTGTCACTGGTCACGTAGGGAAAGAAGCGCTGTTGTACCAAGCTTACAAAGAGAGACTTGGGCAGTCCAACTCGGCGAATATGAAATTTGACCTGCCCAGCATAATTAAAAGGATTGATGGCCTGGAGGTACTTACTATTCCTTTTTCCAGAGAGGAAATTGTTAGTGTGGTCCAACACATGCCGGGAGATAGGGCTCCTGGTCCGGATGGATTTAATGGCAATTTCCTCAAAACTTGTTGGCACTTGATCAAGGAGGAGTTCTATCAATTCTGTGATGATTTTCATGCAGGTAACCTCCATCTGGAGAGTGTCAATGAGGGACTCATTACCTTGATCCCCAAGGTGCAATCACCTGAAACGGTGAATGATTATCGCCCCATCACTTTGCTGAATTGTTGCCTGAAGTTGATCACAAAATTCCTGGCCAACCGTCTACAAAAGCTCATCTTAAAGATCATACATCGTAACCAATATGGTTTCCTACACGGTAGATCCATTCAGGACTGCCTTGCCTGGGCATTTGAGTTTATTCATCAATGTCAAGCCTCTGGAAACCAATGTGTGATACTCAAGCTGGACTTTGCTAAAGCGTTTGATATTATAGAACATGGTCTGATGATTGAGATCATGAAGCATATGGGATTTAATGATGTTTGGCTGGGCTGGATCCGTATCCTTTTCTCTTCTGCCAAATCTGCGGTTCTTCTCAACGGCACTCCCGGGAGACAGTTCTTCTGTAAGAGGGGCGTCAGGCAAGGTGACCCACTTTCACCTCTGATCTTCGTACTTGCTGCAGATCTGTTGCAAGCCTCCATTAATGAAGAATTTAGGAGAGGCAACCTTCATCTCCCTATTCCTATGGAGCATGGTGACTATCCTGTGATCCAGTATGCGGACGACACCATAGTGATTATGCCGGCTGATCAAAATCAAGTGCTACATATGAAACACATCCTTCAGGATTATGCGGTGTCCGTTGGACTGAGGATTAATTTTCAGAAGTCTACTCTCATCCCTATAAATATTACGGATGAGGTGTCGGCGGCTCTATCCCATTGCTTTGGCTGTGTGGTTGGGACTATGCCTTTCACCTACCTTGGACTGCCCATGGGCACTACCAGACCGAGTGTGAATGATCTAATGCCTTTGGTTTGCTCGGTAGAGCGTCGTCTCTCCACTGCTGCCTCTCTACTTGATTACGGCTCAAAGCTCACCTTAGTCAATTCGGTCGTCACTTCGATTGCTATCTACGCCATGTGCTCCATTAAATTACCGTCTAAAGTGATTGAACATTTGGACAAGCTGCGGTGTCAATGTCTCTGGACTAGGAATGTGGGAGATGAGACCAAAAGTAGCTCACTGGCTGCTTGGTCGTTGGTCTGCAGGCCTAATGCCAAGGGTGGATTAGGAATTCTGGATCTGAAACTTCAAAACCAAGGCTTGCTGCTCAAGCAACTACACAAGTTCTTCAATAAGCTTGATATCCCTTGGGTCCAACTGGTGTGGAACACACATTATGTTAATCGCATCCCGCATGCAGTGGAGCCGTGTGGCTCGTTCTGTTGGCGGGATGTTCTCCAGCTCTCCCCTATCTACAGGGCGGTGACCTCGGTATCTATAGGAAATGGAGCTATCACTCTATTCTGGAAGGATGCCTGGTTGGGTGAGGTGTTGGAGAACAGATTCGCAAGATTATTCTCCTTCGCTAAAACCCCGGACATCTCAGTACAGGGGATGCTGACGGCGGAAACTCTAAGAGCTAACTTTGACCTGCCGATCTCTGAGCTCGCTAGACAGGAACTGGGGCTGTTACAGGGACGAGCTGTGGATGTTAGTCTGTCTCTGGATCATGAAGACGTCTGGACCTGCGTATGGGGTGATGGCTTCAGCTCTCGCAAATTCTATGGCCACTGCTTCAAGGAGGTTCATGTCGATACAGCCTTCCAGTGGATCTGGACCACTAAGTGTACCAATAAGTGGAAGGTTTTTACGTGGCTTCTCCTTGCTGATCGTCTTAACACCCGAAATATGCTGCGTCGTAGACACTGCGTCTTGCAGAATGATGATTACACTTGCATGCTCTGTGATACCAGCGAGGAGGAAACTGTGGAGCACCTGTTTTTTCAATGCCCTTTTAGTAGGGATTGTTGGACTGAGCTGGGGGTTTCCTGGATGACCACTGGTGGTCGACTGGAGTGGTTGCATGCTGCAAAAGCCCTCTGGTCCAGGGGCCTTTTCATGGAGGTGTTCATCGTGTCCTCCTGGAGTCTTTGGAAGGTGAGGAATGAAACTTACTTTAGAGGCCTACGGCCCTCGGTTAGATCCTGGAAACAAAGATTTGAGAAGGATTTCGACATGCTTAGACATAGATCTAAGGAGGGGGCGGGGCCCCTGATATCCGCCATACTAAACTCTCTTTTGTGACCGTTTCCTTTTTATTCTTCACTCCTCCCCTCTCCCCCCACTGTACATCTGACTTCTCTTCCCCTCCTCCCCCCTGTAAATCTGACCCTCCCCTCCCCCCTCATGTAAATCCTGGGTGTTTTGACATTCTAATATAGAAGGCGGTGGGGGGTTCTCCTCACTGTCATAAACGATTCAAAAAAAACATAGTTGTGGTAAATATAGCAAATGTTCACTGGGATGTCTATCTCCTACATAACGATTAGCCAAAACACAATCGATAATACCAGCTGGTATTTTATAAGGCACAATTTCAGTAGGGGGAGATACAACCACCACAGATGTGGGGTGTTTCCCCATAATCAACGATCCAATAGCTAGGTTGTCCATAAGGACAAAGAGCAGCAACAGCAAAATAAAAATAACAATATAAAAATTTCCTTACCAGCTTCACTTACCAATAGCGCTATGCTCCCCGGCAACGGCGCCAGAAAACGTTACTTCATGACCCTCAACGTAAAGGGATATATTGCAGCGTTTTTGATAAGTAAGAGTGTCGAACCCAACGAGGAGCGAAAGCTATTGATAGGTGATTTTGGACAAGGAATAACTGCAAGCACTGAAAGATAACTTTTTAGGGGTTTTCGATATAATCAACAATAAGATAAAAGAGAGCAAAGTAAATAGTACTGAGGAGCAGCAAGTGGCCCAATCCTTTTGAGCAAAGGATAAGCCTGACAACTGAACTTATAAAGACTAAAGCGTTCTTGAGGACACATGGAGAGGTAGTCACATGCTTTCTCCATACTCCGTATCGATAACAAGTGTTGTGCTGATAAGTGTTGAGTGGGTGGATCTATGCTAGCACACCTTCTAGACTAAGATAAGTGCACTCTTATGATTAAACATCTTGCAAGCATCCGCAAATACAAGATAGAAATTAAGGCAAAGCCTAACCACAGCAATAAGATCAAGGATCCATTAATCCCTTGTGCAAAAGTGTGCAAACTGGGGTTCAGGTTTTTGTCACTCCGGCAACCCACCGTAAGCATTCTTAATACACAATGTATTCCCCTAGGTCCTTAATAAGGCGAAGTGTTGAGTGTTCGACTCACACAACACCACTAGGAAAATAACAACACAACTTAAATATCAAACAACACAAATTACTTCAACATCATATGATTACTAACAACTAGACTTCTCCCACGTCCTAAAGAACTAAAGTAACTACTCACAAGACATAAAAGAGATCATGATCAGAGGTGATAAATATATGATAAACAATCTGGACATAATGATATTTCTCCAACAAAACTCAATAGCATTCACCACAAATTAGTAATCAACACCGGTAGAGTAGAGAGGATAGATAGTACGGATTACAACACAAGATAAACATGTGAGGTGAGATTGGATGGCGGTGGAGATGGTGCTGATGTTGGGGATGATGTTGATGATGATCTCGATGATGCCCGTGACGATGGTGATAACAATTGCGATGATCTCCCCTTCTAGGAGGTGATCTCCTCGGCGGAATCTGCCCGTCGGAGAGCCCTTTTCTTCTCTGCAGGTTTCCGCCATGGAGCGGCGGCGGAACTCTGTGAAAGCTTCTCTTTTTTAGGTTTTCGCGTAATGAGGAGTATATAGGCCAGAGGGGGGAGCCGGGAGTGGCCCCAGGGCTCTAGGCGCCTTCCCGGCGCGGCCAGGGGTGGGGCCGCACCAGGTGGCCGCCTGGGGCTCCTGTGGCCCCCCTCTGGCCCCTCTTCCGCGAGTCTTCGTTAATCTTCCAGAAAATACCCCCCGTTGATTTTTCAGGTAATTTGGAGGTATTCTTCTTCAGCAACTCAGCGTCCACTTTTTACCATTGAATCCTGCGTCTGCTGCTTCGGCACCGGAAAGTTGCAAACTGTGTAAAATAAGCCAAAACAACATAAGAACATCATCGTAATATGAAATATAGCAATGAATAAGGATGAATTACGATATAAAATAGTGATGCAATTTCGACGTATCACACACCTATTATTTCAGAAAACTGTGCCAAAGACATGGTTATGATATTATTATAAATTTTGAACTCGACGGTTCCAACAGAATGGTTGTAACAAAAATTGTTAACAAAGCAGGAGGTGAGCCTCTCGTATTGTACCACACGGCATAGTGCTAGTCATGTCATTGGCGCAAAGGCCATAAAAATCCCCCTTAATTCCTGCAGCTTCAAGAAAATCATCGCACGGATACAACATCGCGGATCCTGGACTTGTGTCTTCCAGCAACTCCAGGGGCACATGATCTTCATTGTAGCTCACCCTAGCAGCTGAGGGTGAAGCTGCAGCTCTAGTAACTCGATCGGAGCGCTCGGGCTTCTTCTTGCCAAGCCATCCCTTTGCTTTTCCTAGCAAACTCATTTCTAAAATTTTTGACAATTCACAAAAACAAGGATTTAAACAAAGTGAGTTGAGGCAAACTACTCTACTCACTTACCTAAGGTATAAACTTGCATCAAAACTTGGAAAATAAATTTCTACACATGCATGCAAGCTCATCTAAACAGCACCAAGAACTACTAAATACTCACAAATGAAGCCACCAATCAAAAATCTAATTGGAGGGGTGAAGGAGTTGCATACCAGGGAGTATTTTCTCAAAATTTCAGCTCAAATGGTGGGATGTAGAGAGGGATCGAAAATCTCCTCCAAAAACAGCAAGAACGCAAGAACTGGAGAAGAACTCGTGTTTTTGGAGAGAGAGGAAGGAGGAGGAAGAAGAAATACCTGCATATGGGGCCTGTGGGGCCAAGGCGCCTTGTGGGCGTGGCCAGGGGGCTGGCTGCGCAAGCTGGCCGCCTGGGCCACTGGTACCCCCCCCCTGGTCAGCCCCAGGCACCTATGGTTCACTCCCGGCATGGAAATTTTTATTCTAATTTTTCTGCAATTTTTCTGAAAACTTCACTGTTAAAATTTTTCCGGAGTTCAAAAAGCTGCGAAACTTTTTGAAAACTTGAAGCAGTGATTAGAATTGTGAAGTTTTCAAAACATATAAACTTGGTGCAGCAAAGGGAATAAGCTAAATCAACTGAAAACATAACAAGCTACTCTTTTTGCCTATATAAAAGATGCTAACTAGCAAGGTTGATCAAGTCTTACCAACGAATCGGCGATATATAGAACAAGAAGTCTCACCTCTTATGAAGTGATCATTGCACCTTTACTTTAATGGACATTGTCCCCACCATGATGGTTTTGTATTTGTGGTGCACATGTAGAGGACAATCCCATTCTCCAATCTTCACGATCTCGATATTCTCTATTGAGTTAAGGCCATGCCTTTTGTCGATCCTCTTCGGAAAATACACCATGTGTTCTTTATCATCCACGTTGAAGGTGACCTTTCCTTTGTTGCAATCAATAATGGCACATGCGGTGTTTAGAAAAGGTCTACCAAGAATAATGGACATGCTCCCATCCTCGGGAATGTCAAGCACAACAAAATCGGTAAGAATTAAGCAATTAGCAACTTCAACGGGAACATCCTCACAAATACCTATCGGGACGGCTGTTGACTTTTCAGCCATCACAAGAGAGATATCTGTAGGGATTAGCTTATCTAAACATAATCTTTTATAAAGATCAAAAGGCATAACACTCACCCCTGCTACAAGATCACATAAGGCGGTTTTGACATAATTATTTTTTATGGAGCAAGGAATGGTGGGTATACCTGGATTACCAAGCTTCTCAGGAATCTTCCCACTGAAAGAGTAGTTAGCAAGCATAGTAGATATTGCCTCATTAGGAACTTTTCTTTTATTAGTAACAATATCTTTCATATATTTGGAATAAGGAGGTAACTTAATAGCATCAGTCAAAGGAATCTGAAGAAAAAGAGGTTTCATCGATTCACAAAATTTATTATAGTGCTCTTCTTCTTTTGATTTGAGAGACTTACCTGGAAAGGGCATGGGTTTTTGTACTCACAGTTCTCTTTCCTTCCCATGTATTCTTGCGATGAAGTCTTCTCTAGTATACTTCTTGCATGTATCAGGTGCTTCTTCTTCTCGCACTTCGGGAGGATCATTCTTCTCCTTATCATTTTCTTCGGGCTCAGCACCGTGTTCAGTTTCAGCATCGGAGGTAGATATGTTGTTAGGATCAACAACAGGTTCTTGACTTGTAATGGGTTCATTGTAGTTGTCATCTTCCTTGCGTTTCTTCTTCTTCTTTTTCCTCTTTGGAGAGCTAACAATCTCGTCTTCTAATTGTACTTGAGAATCTTGCTCGATCCTCCTTGGATGCCCCTCAGGATAGAGTGGGTCCTGGGTGTGTGTCCCACCCCTGGTTTTGATGCCATAAGCTTGTATGTCCTGTTTGGCATTGTTAGCGAGCAAATATTTTTGCACATTAGAAATTTGTTCAAGCTGAGTTTGAACCATATGAAAATGCTTAACAAGACATTTAACATCATTAAATGTTCTTTCAAGAACACCAAGTAAATGTTTGATAGCAAGAGAATTATCATGCAACTGTCTTTGTATCCTCCTATTATAATTGTCTTCCTTAATAATAAATTGTCAAGCTCATCTAAGCATTGGTCGGGAGGCTTACCTTTGGGGATGTCACTTTCGGTAAATTCTAATAGTGTACCTCTACCAAGGGAGGGTGAGTAGTAGGATCACACAACTACTCGATAGTCGGTAGATTCTTCATGTCGTCGGCTTTAATGCCTTTCTCCTGAATAGACTTCTTCGCTTCTTGCATATCTTCGGAGCTCAGGAGAAGCATGCCCCTTTTCTTCGGTGGTGGAGGTGGTTCAGGAACGGACCAATCTTCATGGTTCTTGGCAATCTTGCCATTAATTCTTCGGCCTCGTCCGGTGTTCCTTCCCTGAAAACACAACCAGCACAACTATCCAGATAGGACCTGGATTCATCGGTTAGACCAGCATAAAATATATCAAGTAATTCATTCTTTGGGACTTCATGTCCCGGTCTAGCCTTAATTAAGTCACAATACCTCCCCCAAGCTTTAGGGAGGTGCTCATCCTGCAATTGTTTAAAGTTATAGATTCTTTGCAAAGCAGCATGTTGCATATGAGCAGGAAAATATTTATCAACAAAAAATTGAACTAAATGTTGAGGACTCTCAATGGAACCATAGGGTAGTGCATCGTACCATGATTTAGCGTATTCCTTCAAAGAAAAAGGAAAAAATCTTGGCCACATAGAAGTTTCGTATCTTTTCATCAGTAGTAAATAGGTCACCTAACTCAGCGAGTTTGGTCGGGTGTGCTATAGCATCATCATTTTCTCTGCGATAAAAAGGGCCAGCCTCCACTGTAGATATAAGTGAAAGATCAACAGAGAAATCATAATCAGGATCATTGATGCATATAGGAGATGTGGAAAATTTAGGATCAGGAATAATCTTGTTCTTCATGGAGTGCTTTTCGAGCAGTTCCTTAACAGCGTCAAGGTCAGAGTCGACACACTCTCTGAGTTCCCTGCTTAGATCATCATCAAGTGTAATATAATCATCATCAACGAGTCTCTCCTTGAGTTCTTCTAAGTCTAAGTAACCAAAGGTTTTGCAAGTAGGAATATAGGTAGCAGAAGTCTCGGTCTCGGGTTCGTCTGCAACCTTAGCAGTCTGAGTTTCAATATAGTGACCAAGAAAACTGGTATCATCAAGAGTAGTGGAAGCATCATCAAAAGTATCAGACATAATAACTGAATCAGTAGAAGTAGCATGTGGTGGTATCGGTGAAGCAAACTTACTTATAACAGAAGGTGAATCAAGCATAGCACTGGTACTTATAACGATACCTTTTCTTGTAGTAGATGGTAGGATCGGAACCTTGGGGTCTCCTTTCTTACCCATAGCGGATGAAGTGTGGCAGGCAGAATACTTCAAGTAGACTTGTAAATATTGCTATGCTCTCCGGCAACAGCGCCAGAAAACAGTTAACCCAATTTATTGATTCGACACAAGGGGATACAAAGAGTATTTATAAGCTTTGACAGTTGGGTTGTCAATTCAACCGCACCTAAAATATAATTATTGCAACAAAATATTAATAGCAATTGTGGTATGATAGTGATAGTGATGGTGCTAACAGCAAAAGTGAAACAACAGGAATAAACTAGTAGTAACCAGCAGGAATAAAGCAATGTAGGCGAGGGAGATGGATGGTTGGGCGCTGCATGAATAAGAATGAACATGTAATAGATTCTAACACGGGGCAAGGCACACAGAAAATCAATGATCATCTAGGCAAATATCAAACATTAGGCATGTATCCCGTAGGTAGTTGTGCGTGCTTGCAATAAGAACCTGCACAACATCTTTTGTCCTACCATCCCGCTACGAACGGGGCCAAATGGAACTTATGGAGATTAAGGTGCTCCTTTCAAAGAGCACCGGAACAAAGCAATAAACTCAATGGATACATGGAATCCTAAAATTATGGATCATCTCCTTTGGTGTCCCAAGCTGTCACCTTTGGGATCGCCGGTTTCGGACCATAATAGGTGCATACAACTCATAGCTAGGATCAAGAACAGAAATATACTCATGAAACACAAGTGGTTCAGATCTGAAAACATGGCACTCGGGCCCAAAGTGACAAGCATTAAGAGCATCAAGTTGTAGCAAAGATGATAAACACCAAAGTAGATGATAGGCAACATGCCCCCAACAATCTGACGAACTATTACATGATCAATTCATCCAATCCCTACCATCCCCTTTGCCTACAGCTGGGAATTACTCACAAATGTGAAGGGAAGTGATGGAGGGAGGATGGAGTGGTGATGGCGATGACGATGGCGACGATCTCCCCTCTCCGGAGGCCAAATCAGCCACCAGATTAGCCCTCCCGGGGAAGAATAGAGAGTGGCGGCAGCTCCGCGATGGGTTTTGGAAAAGCGACTTTTGTCTCGGAGTTTCCTCGCCGCGAGAATAAATAGGGGCCAAGGTAGGTCACTAGAGGGGGTGGGACCCACCCAGACGCCCTATGGGTGCGGCCAGGGGGTTGGTTGCGCCAGCTAGGCGTCTGGGGCCCCCTGGCTCCCCTCTGGCCCACCTTCTGGTCCTGGGTCCCTCTGGGTGCGTGGATTTTTTGTATATTTTTTTGGGAATTTTCTGAGATGTCTAAAAATTTATTTTCATGCGCACAATAAAACCATACAGGCAGCTCTGCTGAAAACAACGTCAGTCCGGGTTAGTTTAGCTCAAATCATGCAAGAATGAGGGCAAAACAATAGCAAAAGTGGTTTGGGAAAGTAGATACGTTTGAGACTTATCAGTCCATATTTCCACAATTTTTACACCTCAACTCATTACTACTTTTATTTCCTTTTCTTTGCAATCACCACTATTATTTCCCGCTTGTGTTTGATCCTTTGTAAAAAATAAGACCAGAGAGACTGACAACCTCTCTGAACTCGTTGGGAGCAATGATATTTGTTGATGTGTGCAGGTCCACGTCAACTCCTAGCTAGACAATTTCTAGCGCCGTTGCCACCTACTTGCAGAACTTGGAGTCCTAATGGACACATAAACCTTGGTATGTTCACCAAGGGAAATTTACTGCTAGCTACATCTGAACCTTCCACTTGGGGTAACCAACGAGGGGCGAGAAGCCATCAAGACAATTTCTGGCGCCGTTGCCGGGGACTCCAATCTTCAAGATAGGGGAGTTGCATGCTATATTTTACCTTTGCTTTTTAGTCTTGTTAGTTCACTTTCTAGATTTTTCTTTAGAGTCTTATACCCAAAACCACAAAAAAATTAGTTACTTTGCTCTTAGTTGTTCCTTCTGTTTAGCCAAGCATGTTAGGATTTGGTGCTTTGCTGGAATCTGGGGTCTTAGATTTCCACCAAAGGAATGGAGAGAATATGAAAAAGGTTTGGGATAGAAATTCTGAAGCACACAAAAAGAATTATGCCTTGGATACCTATAAAAATTGTGCTTAGAAATTTTTACCATGGTATTTTTAGGTGGTGTAAACACTCTCTTGATATTATAGCTGAAGGAGATTTCTTAGAGTGAGATGAAGCTAGAGCTATTCACATTATCCATGGTCTATCTAGTTACTTTGTTTATGATCATGTATTTGAAACTATTATAGATAGACTTGCTATCATTGAAAAAAGGATAGATGCTTTAGAGTTGAGAGAAAGAGAGAAACCTAAGGCCGATAAGAAAGAGATTTTGGAAATAGATGATGATTGGGAGCCCTTTGTTAGAATTAGCATCTCTAAACAAGACTTCCTTGCTTATTGTGATATTGGATCCATGGTTTCTATAATGCCAAAAGTTGTTTATGATTCTCTAAACCTTTTAAACATGGTCAATTTTTCATCTTATCATGAACATGTTAATGGAGATGTTTCTGAGATCCAGGGAAAGGTAAAAGATGTCCAGGTTATATTCTTCAAAATGAGTGAAACAATTGACTTCTTCATCATGGAGCTAAACCAAGGAAACATAGTGCTTGGAAGGGACTTCCGCCGAGCCATGAAAGGCTTCATTGATATAGGTAAAGGACAAATACGCTTACTGTGACGCCCCCAAAATCAATCCATGTACAATAATCATACTCGCAGGGTACACGGCTGAGATTAGGGTGCCACGGTGAGAATATCACAGCACAACACTAAACACAAAAGGATAAACCAATATGTTACAATAAAGGGGGGTCGCGCGGACCCGAATACATAAGTTATACAAGCCATAATATCTGAGTACAGACATAGTTCGTCAAGTTTTGCCTTAAGAAGGCTAGCATAAATAACATCAGAGATACAGATCGAAAAGGAAAGGCCTCCTGCCTGGGAGCCTCCGAAACTACTCCTGGTCCTGGTCAGCGGGGGTCTCGACGTAGTAGTATCCTCCTCCGGGGTACTCCTGCTCCTGGGCTCCAACGTCGACTGCAGCGGCCGATCAGGCAAAACAAAAAGGGGGGAATAAAGCAAAGGTGAGTATCTAGCATACCCGTGAGTCTTACGTCCGCTACTAAGCATTATGCATTGTATCAAATGGAAAGGGGAGGCTGTATATAGTGGACTGCAAGATAGAAATCAGAATAAGGATAAGAAGCTAGGCCTAACGAAGACTAGCATCTTCTGACGATGTCTTGCAGCATGAGAAGAGAAACAACCAACAGTTTATATAAAGCATAAAATAACAATGAAGCAGAAGTTGCTGCAACATTGTATAATATAAGTTGTAATGATTAATAATAATAATGCCTCCGAGTTCCCCTCCTCGACTTCCCTGCGAGGAAGAAAACCCGAAACCATACAGTTTAATAGTAATAGTTTGTAGTGGTAAGATCCAGCTTCAGCATAAAGCGTCCTGTTACCGTGGACACGGCTATTGGAATAGATTAAACTCCCTGCAGGGGTGCGCTACTGTTCAGCCTGCACGCTCGGATCTCCAGGGTGGCGTACACCTTGTTAGGGAATGCCCCACCGAGGCTATCCGACACATCGCAGTTCATCCTAGGCTCGGCAGAGAGGCCATCCGCCGGACTATATCCTATGCGCCAAGGGGTCTAGGTCCCTCACCCTTGCACGCTCCTGCACGGTACGAGACTGGCCGGTGAAGCAAAAGCAAATCCAAACACACCTGCTGCAGCAAAGAAGACAACACCGCTTCCCGGCTATCAGCCCGTGGTACTGCTGACGTCTGAAGAGCTTTCGGACAAACTACGACGCAGGGGAGCCCATAACTCCTTATCCCACGTGAAGGTAGTGCGTACAGACCAACGGGTCTCTCAAGTCATCCGCCGAACCATTTAGCATTTTAATATTATCTCGCAGACAACCGTTATCGTTGTCTGACTAACAACACAACGGACAACGAACAACAACAAGGCCCACTAGTAACGTCTGGGCCTGCCCTGTCGTCCCGTCAAAGCGCGCGGTTACCAATAAGGTGAACCGTCTCCTTACCTTTTCTCGTGTGTGCTCTTGGTAGAGCTCGACTTTTCGTGGTTTGGTAACTCTTGCGAGATACGAGCAGGGGCCAAGCACGCCAGTAACGTCAGGCGTACCCTCCCTGTCGCTCCCGACAATATACTGCTCGCGGGCACCGTTGGGTCGCCTGACTCTTACCTTTAAGGACACTAGTTGGTTCGAGTGCCTCCCATTAAGTGAAACCAGGAGGTATCACCCTCGATGGCACACTTAAAGAGGTTCGACAGAGACATCAACGGAATGAACTAAAGAGGAATATTCTCGTATCACCCCGGTGGTGCCGAGACACCAGCGGAATGAACTAAAGAGGAATACCCTCGTATCATCCCAGTGAAGCTACGCTACTGAGCCGACGAGAGTGAAATACGAATTCGTCCACTCATAAGTCAAACTCGAAGCGACTCGGCAGAGTCTCGCCGTTGTAGGTTCCCTAGGACGTCTGTATTGATCCGTACCTGTTGCAGTTGTATATATTATGTATCCGCGTCACTCCCCTGAGTGTCCACGGCCCGCTATCTAATCCTAGCTAACAATGCGCAGGGCTCACTGCTGAATATGATATATAGATATAGCAGGCAGCATAGGATAAGAAAGGTACATCAAGGGGCGACAAAATCAGGCTATGCAATTGAATAGGATTGTAACGTAGCAGCAACAGTAACAATGCCTAGTGCAAGAAAGTACGGAAAGGTAGGCGATATCTGGGGAAGAGAATGGCTCTGCTTGCCCGGAAGCTCAACGGTAGGGGTAGGAACGTCGACGAAGTAGTCGTAACTAGCAGCGGTGTAGTCGGCGGTAGCAGCGGGGTCTACCGGAGAATAAAGGGGGGAGAAACAGTAAATATAAAGCAATCATATACAAACAGATGCATGACATGACAGATGCAACGTTAGCGGTGTTTTAACGTAGTGCAATGCACGTTGCTCGGAGCAGTAATTCATCCGGGGCTATAATACCGGCTCCGGGTGATTACCGGACAGGGGGTCCGGAGGGGGGAAGGGTTCATGCCGGAGGTGTCGTGGACATTCGATAAACGTATGGAGGGTGTATCCGTGTTAGTTGATCTATTTTTAACAACTTTCGTGTTCAGAATAAATTCATCCGGATACTTTAACAGTACCGGACAAATCATCGGACAGACGGTCCGGAGGGGGACGGTTCGATGTTCGGTATGTTAGAGGGGGGTTGTGGGTATACGGATAGCGTATTCGTATTCGTTGTATTTTTTTGATCAATTTTCATGTATAAATTTTTTAAATCTGAACTACGGTTTAAAAGATATTGAATTTCCAAATTTAAATAAATTTAAATCAATTTCTGGATTTTCTTTTATTAATAAAATGTAACATTATCCAGAATAGGGGTTTGACCAGTCAAACCTGACCAGTGGGTCCCACTGGTCAGCCTCACAGGTAATAAAACCATTTTAATAATTTAATTAACAGTGGGGTCCCACATGTCATACGCTGCTATCTATTTAATTTCATTTTATCTAATTAATCAGTACAGGGGGCCCACCTGTCAGCCTAACAGAGATAAATTAACAGTTATTTAATTAACTTAATGGCCTAGGGCCCACTTGTCATACACACATGGGGTAGTTTAATAGGGGGCGGCTTAGGCTTAACAGAATCATTAGCGCTAATTTAAACAAGCGGGTCCCGCATGTCATATGCACAACCCACTGGAGGTTTTACCCAGCGCTCGTCGGCGACTACATACAGGGGCGACGGCGAGGCCGTGTGCATGCCTCCGACGCCCATTTAGCGCGCAACCGGGCGGAATCGAACAGGGCCAACGCCATCAAGCTTCTAGCGCACTCGGAGTCCAACGGAGACAACCGCAACGGCGGCTATGGAGAGCCCTAGCGGCGGCCGGAGCATGGGCACGGCGGCCAAGGCGCTTCGGGACATGGGGAGGATAGGGGAGGGGTCGGGGAGGACTATGCGCTCACCGGGAGTGAGCTGGTGCTGGCGGGAAGAGCTGGGGGAGGCCGGAGGTGGTGAATCGGGCGGCGGGGTCCCGGTGGCCGGTGGCGAGGAAGAAGGGGCGCGCACATTCCACGGGGATCCTCGGGTCGATTGCGTGCACAGGGAGACGCAGACGAGCACGGCGCACACCCAGGACACGGAGGCGAGGAACCGGGAGCACGGTGGCCGCGAGCACCACGGCGGCATGGCCACGGCCGCGCGGGCGAGGTCGGTCCAGAGAGAGGGGGAGGGGAAAAATGGAGGGCGGCGGTTAGGGTTTCCAAGTGGGCTCGGGGGTGGCCTCGGGGTACTTGACCCCACCGGCGGCCGCCGGATGGCTTCCACGGCGGCAAGGCCGCGGCCTGGACGCGCGACGGGCGCCACGCCTCCCCTATACGGAGGTTGAAGAAGGGGGGCGTGGGCTGGGCTGGTGGCCCAGGGGGGAAAGGGGGGTGGGCTTGCCCACGCGCGGTAGATTAGGTTTTTCTTTTCTCTTCTTTTTTATTCTTTTGTATTTTCTCTTTGCATTTAATTTAGTCACTTAGGCAATTTTGTAAGATGTTGAATGTGTCCCATAATTTAGTAATCACCATAGGTTACTGCCACAAAAAGGTTGGGCAATATTAAAAGTCATTTAATATTTAAATTAAATATTAAATGGTTTATATAGGGTTTTTGGCCACTGTTTTGATTTATTTGAATTAATATAGAGACTAATAAAATCCCCAAATTGGTGTATCATGGTCCACAGAATATTAGTGATTTTATAAAAGTAGTTTCACAATTTTTGGAGAAATATTAATTTGCACATTGGTTTTAATATTCCACCAAAGGCATTTTGAGCATTTGATTTGATTTCAAATGAAAGGGGTTGGACTTTGTTATTGATTCATGATGATCAAGGCCCATGGTTCACATTGTTTTCAACAATAACAAAGGTGAACTTGAATTTGAACTGAACCAGTTGATCAAAGCAAAAACATTTGAATAGTAGTGATAAACAGTAATGGTGATTACTGTTCACTGACAGTGAGAGTGTTACACTTACGTGGGAAAGAGAAAGGTACGTACCCCTTCCCTAGGAAAAATAAGGATGAACTTTTTTAGGATCCATTTGAAGGATTTGATGATTCCGATGACTATAGTGACTTTTGATTCCTCTTTTTGCATCATGCCTAGCTAAAAGGCATAAAAGAAAGCGCTTATTGGGAGGCAACCCAAAATGTTTTTGACTTTCAGTTTTAGTGGTCTTGATGCTTGTTACTACTGTAGCAACATCATTGTATCTTTATTTTCAAGCTTCGTCCCAAGTTTTAGGCTCCGATTGCAAGAAAGATCAAAAATTGTGACATGTTGTCCAGAAACAGATTATGTCTTCTTGAAGGAAAAAATCATGATAAATCACCAGATCATCTTTTTGAACTAAATTTTTTGACAAGTCATATCAAAGAGATGATCTGGTGATTTTAGGCGATTTTTTCCGTCAAGCAGACATAATATGTTTTCTAGACATCATGTCACAACTTTCGATACACTTGCCACCGGAGGCTAAAACTTGGCACAAAGCTTTAAAGTAAAGATACAATGGTGTTGCTACAGTAGTAACAAACATTAAGACCACTAAAAACTAAAAGTAAAAATATTTTGGGTTGCCTCCCAATAAGCGCTTTCTTTTAAGCTTGTTAGCTAGGCATGATGCAACAAGATCAAGTTTAATCTATATCAAAGGAATAGCTTGCCCGTATAACAGACTCAAATGGTAATGTAATCTTCTTTCGAGTGAAATGTTCCATGCCCTTTTTGAGGGGGAATTGGAATCTTATATTCCCTTCTTTGATATCAATGATAGCACCAACGGTGCGGAGAAAAGGACGTCCCAAAATAATTGGACATGAGGGATCACACTCAATGTCCATGACAAGAAAATCAATGGGAACATAATTATCATTGACAACTATAAGAACATGATCTCTGGGCTGGAGCACGGGGCGTTCCGGTATTCTGAGCCGGGGTGCCACAATTGACAACAATAAGAACATCATCAATCCCCCCTAAAGGTTTCTTTACAGAAGAATCAACAAGACGAACTTCAAAAGAACAAGGATCAAAACGTTTCAATTCAAGCATATCATACAATCTTTTGGGTAAAACGGAGGCACTAGTTCCAACATTACATAAAGCAAAGCAAGAAAGGTTGTTCAATTTTTTTTCGCAGACTAAGGCATAGCCTAGTGGTGGGAAGGGGTTGATGTCTTTCCACCCACCCAAGTTCAAGGCTCGGTACTTGCAATTTGGATTTGTTGCACCTATTAAACTGTAGGGGGGTTCCCTTACAGTCTTTCTATCAAAAAAAATCTTCTAGTTTTCTAGGAATATAAACCTCTAACTTAAGTTTCTCCTCCCTAGCTTTGATGATAGCATTTGTTATATGATCGGTGAAGGCAATGATAAGTGAACTAGTGTGGGGGTCTTTAGCCATTCTTTGCAAAAAAATAATAACTTCAGAGAGACTACAATTATCAAAATCAAGTTCACTACCATTAATTAAAGTGGTGGTGATGTCATCTAGGCTCACTTTTTTGGTAGTCTCTAAGTTCATGGGACCTTCTTGTCCTACAGTTGAGGTATTAGCATCACCATTGATGGGTCCATTAGGTGGACTAGGGATGTGATGGGTGCTAAAAGTTTTGAGATCCTCAACAACATGCAAGGTAGCAAGTGTAGTGTGTGTAGGAAGGTTCTTAACTCTCTCTTCCTCTTCTTTCTCTCTAGCCCATCTATCCATAAGTTTGGCTAGCATTCTAATGTTCTCATTAATTTGCACTTGGATATCATTCATAGGTGTGGTTTTCCTCTCCTCAGAGGGAGAAGTCTTAATTTTGAGCATCTCTACATCATGAGCTATGTTGTCTACCTTCAAAGTGAGACTATCAAGTTTTTCTATTTTTTTCTCAACACTTTTATTGAAGGCGTTTTGAGAGGTAATGAAATCCTTAAGCATGCTCTCTAATTCAGAAGTGGAGTTTTTGGTACTAGGATAAGTGTTGTTGTTCCCTGTAACGACCCAATTCACACATAATTGAAGTCTCTGTGCTCAAGTGCCAGTCCCTGGATCGAACTCGCTGGCACACACATTATCATAGATGTATATCAAAGTACAAGTGCATCATCATTACAACGTATGATCCAGAGTAAAATAAATAACAAGTTGCATAGCTCAAGGCTAGCTTATTCAATATAAATATAGTGGAAGCAAAAGCAAGTAACGTAGAGTCCCATCAACAGCCACAAGCGAACATGCTGAGTGTAGACTCGCAACCCCTAAACGCACCTTACTGGTCGTCTGAAAAACCTGCAACACCGAAGGTTACAGCCCGACAACGGGTCAGTACATCTGATTTGTACGGCAAGTGACACGGAAAAGTTTATATAAAGGACCTATAGCTACATGCAAGGTACGTCAAAGGAAAGGCTTAAGGTTTTGTTTTGCAGAAAGCCAATTTTCTCCTGAACTAAACTAGTCAGAGTTTTAAGTTGAATTCTACCTGAAACACACAGCAACCCATGCTACTCTTTCCCACCAAAATTATTATTAAGTGTTCATCTGTCAAGATCATTCATCAACAGTACTGACTAGTTGCTCAAAGTTTGTCCGTAAACGTGGACACGGCTAATCATGATCAGTTTATACGCTCTGCAGAGGTTGTACACGTTCCCCACTGGACTCAACCCGAAGATTGAGACAAAGACTTTCTGAAGAGGTTGCCTCCACCCTTTGGTAGCCGGTACACCTAACACACATCTACATCAGCTAGCTACCAGGGCCAGGTTCCCCACAACGTACTCGTGCTAAGCCAGAGCCCATATAGCCAGTGGATGTACACGGAAGCTACTAGTAATATTGCATGTCTGATCTTTTTGAGCCTGGACGGCGCCCACTGCGTCAGAGGGTACTCGCCATGACGCACCCGGTTCACCACCAACACAACAATTCGGGAAGCATTTAGCCCTGGTCCCTCCTTATCCAAGGCATGAGCACCAGGATGCATTCCCTGCCCGTCCAGAGGTGATTTCTATTTATTAAGAAGTTGCTACGCAAATTATTAAATAGCTCACATGCACTCCATGAATTCTCACAACCCAAACCACGTCTACAAAGCATAGCAATAAAGTAACAACACGGCTAGGTTGATCTACAAGAACAAGTCAAGTCATGTGGCTATCCTAACTGGTTTTGCAGCAACAGTAAAGTAACCTACCTATCATGCAATAGGGTGGTATTTCCTAACATAATGCATATAGAAAATATAGGTATGAGTATGGTCAAAGCATCACTTGCCTTCTTGCTGTTCCTGACGGTCACAATCCTCACAAAACGAGACGGCACACTCCGAACAATCTATACGAGCAAACATAGCACCAATCAACATATATTCAATACAATTATGCACAAACAGTAATAAACATTCAAAGAACAGTAGAAAAACTTTCCTAACAGTAGCTAAACTTAAAGTACTTGTCAAAATAAAACCAACGCAAAAAGAAACGGCGCAAACGGGCGCACCGTTAAAAAATTACGGCTGCCAGAAGTTCAAATTTGGATCTGCTTGGGATTCAAATTTGAAAACTTCACACTACTGTAAAACTTAGTCTACTGGCTAGAAAATTTCACAACAGTCGCAACGCAACTGGAATCACTTGATTCCGAGTTACGGTTAAAAAGTACTCGCGAAAACGGTACCGCGCGATTTCGGGGTCTAATCTGCAAACAGCGGCCTATCCGTAATTAAAATAACATAAAAAAACGTGATCGGGTCCCTGCGCGAGAAAAAAAACGGATCTGGCCGGCGGCTGGCCGGCGCGGTGGCGCGCGGCGAGGCCGGCAGGGTGGCCGGCGGCGGCGGCCACGGCGAGAGGCGGCGGTGAGGGGGCGCAGGTGGGACGGCGACTCACCCGGCGGCGGCGGTGCTCCAGGCAGCGGCGGCGCTGTACGGGCGGCGGCGGGTTTGGGCGAAACCCTAAGCGCCCCGCGGGTCCGCGGGTTTTATAACCCGATCCGCAAAACTTTTTTTTAATCTGAATTAAACTCTAATTCGGTCTGCGAAAAAAAAACAGCACGGCCCGTTAGGCCCAACACAATTATAGAAAATTCACGGAAATTTATTTTTAATTTCCGTCTTCGCCAATATTTTTAAAATAATAAAACTGAATTTTGTCTTTACCAAAATATTAAATAAAAATAAAAACTTTGCAACTTATTTTAAAATATTTTAAAATACTTTTCTGGCATTTTAAAAATACCGAAAACTCTGAAAAATGATTTAAAAACTTTTCCGGAGCATCAATAAATTCCCAAAATATTTTTAGAAAATATTTATAACTCCAAAGTAAATTTGAAAAGTCTCCCAAAATATTTTGAACTATTTTTCCAACAATTTACAAATGGGGATAAGTCCTTTTATATCCTCTCCAGCGAACTGCCATGTGTTGAAAAATGTTTAAAAATAATTTAAAACTCCAGAAAAATGCGGAAGCAGCACGAGATGCATATGATGATCTATTAACATCCGAATTTAGAAAATTGGGATGTTACAAACCTACCCCCCTTGAGATGAATCTCGCCCTCGAGATTCGGGCTGGCTAGCAAAGAGATGCGGGTGGTCTTGCTTCAGATCCTCTTCACGCTCCCAAGTTGCTTCCTCTTCGGTATGATGATCCCACTGAACCTTGCATAGCCTGATCGTCTTGGTGCGGGTAACTCTTTCTGCAGTCTCCATAATCTTCACAGGTTTCTCCTCATAAGTCAAGTCACTCTCCAACTTAATTGCCTCAAGTGGCACTGTATCTCTCAAGGGAATATCTGCCATCTCTGCATGACACTTCTTCAGCTGGGATACGTGAAACACATCATGAACTCCCGACAAATCTTCTGGCAACTCCAACTGATAAGCTACCTCTCCTCTGCGCTCCAAGATCTTGTAAGGCCCCACAAAACGTGGTGCTAACTTTCCCTTGATTCCAAACCACTTGATTCCGCGAATTGGTGAAACTCTGAGATATGCACGGTCCCCAACCTCATAGGTTACATCCTTGCGCTTCGCATCTGCATAACTCTTCTTCCTGGACTGTGCTATCTTCAGTCTATCACGGATCAAATTGACTTTCTCTTCAGCATCTCTGATCAGGTCTGGTCCGAACTAATGACGCTCTCCTACCTCATCCCACATCAACGGAGTCCTGCACTTCCTGCCATACAGTAACTCGAATGGTGCCATCTGAAGACTAGCCTGGTAACTGTTGTTGTATGAGAACTCAGCATACGGTAAGTTGTCATCCCAACTCGAACCATAATCCAACGCACAAGCCCTCAACATATCCTCCAAGATCTGATTGACTCTCTCGGTCTGCCCATCTGTCTGAGGATGGAACACTGTACTGAACTCCAGCCTAGTGCCCAAAGTCTCATGCAACTGACGCCAAAACTTCGAAATAAACTGAGTACCTCTATCAGACACAACCTTGCTTGGAACTCCATGCAAACACACGATCCTGGACATATAAATCTTGGCTAGCTTGGCACTGTTATAAGTTGCCTTTACTGGAATGAAGTGAGCAACCTTGGTCAAACGATCAACAATCACCCAAATAGAATCATATCCTGATCGAGTCCTGGGTAAACCAGTAATAAAGTCCATACCTATCTGATCCCACTTCCAATCTGGTATAGGCAAAGGTTGCAACAATCTTGCTGGCTTCTGATGCTCAGCTTTGACTCTCTGGCAAACATCACACAATGCAATATACTGGGCTATCTCTCGCTTCAGGCTAGGCCACCAAAATCTCTCCCTCAAGTCCAAATACATCTTGGTATTCCTGGGATGAATAGAATAAGGTGAATCATGTGCCTCCTGAAGAATCTACTTCCTGATCTCTGCATCCTGCGGTACACAAATGCGCTCCTCAAACCAAATGGCTCCATGCTCATCCTCACGGAAACCCTCTGCTTTCCATTTGGTCATATTCACTTTTATCTCATCAGTTTCTGCATCACCCTTCTGAGCCTCTCTGATTCTCTCCAACAGATTTGGCTTCACTTCCAATGTTGCCACATATCCCTTAGGAACTATCTCCAACCTGAGATTCTTGAACTTCTCACATAACTCCCGTGGCATATCCTCAACATTAGCAACATTGATATGAATCTTACGGCTCAATGCATCAGCAACCACATTCACTTTACCAGGATGATACTGTACATTCAAATCATAATCCTTAATAATCTCTAGCCATCTACTCTGCCTGAGATTCAAATCCTTCTGAGCAAAGATATACTTCAAACTCTTATGATCAGTAAAAACATCACAATGATTACCAACAAGATATTGCCTCCATGTTTTCAATGCGTGAACAACTGCAGCTAACTCCAAATCATGCGTAGGATAGTTCCGCTCATGGTTCTTAAGCTGACGTGAAGCATAAGCAACAACTCTACCCCCTTGCATCAAAACACAACCAAGTCCTCGACGAGATGCATCACAATATACTTGGAAATACTTATGTATATCAGGCAAACATAAAACAGGTGCAGTTACTAACCGTTTCTTCAAATCCTGAAAGTTGGCTTCACATGCCTCACTCCAAAGAAACTTATTCTCTTTCTTCAACAGCTCAGTCATTGGTTTTGCAAGGTTGGAGGAATTTTCAATGAACCTCCTATAATATCCTACAAGACCCAAGAAACTGCGAATATCTCCTGCCGCAGGTGTCTCCCATTCCGTAACTGTTGAAACCTTGGATGGGTCCACAGCTACTCCTTCTCCTGACACAACATGTCCAAGGAATGCTACCTCCTTCAACCAGAACTCACACTTGCTGAACTTGGAATACAATTTGTGCTCCCTGAGCTTCTCCAATACCAAACGCAAATGTGCCTCATGCTCTTGCTCATTCTTGGAATACACCAATATATCATCAATGAACACCACAACGAATTTATCCAAGAACTCCATAAACACCTTGTTCATCATATTCATGAAGTATGCAGGAGCATTAGTCAATCCAAATGACATAACAGTATACTCATACAACTCATACCTTGTAGTGAAAGCAGTCTTCGGAATATCTTTCTCCCGAATCTTCACTTGATGATAACCAGAACGAAGATCAATCTTAGAGAATACACAAGCTCCCTCCAACTGGTCAAATAGATCATTAATCACAGGTAAAGGATACTTGTTCTTGATAGTAACATCATTCAGAGAACGGTAATCAACACACATCCTCTGGGTTCCATCTTTCTTCTCAACAAACAACACTGGAGATCCCCAAGGTGACGAGCTTGGGCGAATGAACCCCTTTGCCTGCAACTCTCTGATTTGTTCCTTCAACTCTGCAAGTTCATTAGCGGGCATCCTATACGGTCTCTTAGCAATAGGCACAGTGCCTGGTATTAAATCAATAAGGAACTCAATCTCCCTATCCGGTGGCATACCTGGCAACTCCTCTGGAAACACATCCGGATAATCCCTCACAACACGCACATCATCCAGGCTACCCCCCTTAAGAGAATTCACCTGAGCGTGCTGATGCTTATACTTGGATAAAAATCTGATCTTCTGTCCACTCGGTGTACTGAGAGTGATAGACCGACTGGCACAATCAATAACACCTTGGTAGTTAGCTAGCCAATCCATGCCCAATATAATATCCAAACCTTGTGACTTCAATACAATCAAATCTGTAGGAAAAACATGCTTCCCTATGGCTAGGCTCAACTGATAGCATCCCAAACTAGCTGACATCTCCGCTCCCGGTGAACTTATGAGCATAGATGACTTAAGAACTACAGTAGGTAACTCATGCTTATCCACAAATACCTTCGATATGAAAGAATGTGATGCACCAGAATCAAAAAGAACAAGTGCGGGTACTGAATTGATAAAGAACTTACCAATCACAGCATCAGGCTCATCATAGATCTCCTCCACGTTGACATGGTTCACATGCCCCTTGTTGAAAGGATTGGGCTTGACGACTCCATTCCCATTTGACTCCGGGCAGTCTGTGGCATAGTGCCCTATGTTCTTGCACCTGAAACACTGGATGTGACTCAAGTCCTTTGGTGCCTGGCCATTCTGACGGTTATTTCCATTGCCTCCATTGGCTCCATTGTTTCTTCCATTCCCATTGTTCCTTCCATTACCATTGCCATTGCCATTGCCATTCTTGTTACCATTGTGGTGGTTGTGTCCATTATGATTGTGACCATTCCCACCATGATGGTTGTGTCCTCCACTGTGAACATGGCCATTCCCACCATTGTGGTTATGTCCATGGTTATGTCCTCCATTGCCAGCATAAGAATTGTGTGGCTTATGATGCGGTCCAGAGTTATACTTGCCACCATTGATGTTGTTGTACTTCCTCTTGCGGATCTCAATGGCTTGCTGCTTGCCTTCCAACACAATAGCTTTGTCTATGAGTGCCTGGCAGTTAGCAAAAGTAGCCACTGTCAACTGGACCCCCAACTCATCATTCAACCCCTCCAAGAACTTCTCTTGCCTTGTTGCATCATTCCTGACATCATCTGGAGCATATCTGGCAAGCTTGCTGAACACCTCAACATACTCGGCCACTGAACGGCCTCCTTGACGCAAACTGCGGAACTCTTTCTTCTTCAAGCTCATGGCGCATGCTGACACATGTGCGGCGCGAAAGGCAGACTGAAACTGCGCCCAAGTGATGGTGTCGATGGGGTAAGTCAGCAAGTAGTTGTCCCACCATGCTGCGGCAGGACCCTCCAGCAAATGTGAGGCAAACCTCACCCTCTCTGCCTCAGTGCAGCCAACTATTTCCATATTCCGGCCCACTGAACGAAGCCAGTTATCCGCCACTATGGGCTCAGGAGTGCTAGAGAACCTCTAAGGATTCAACCTCAGGAACCTCGCCAGCGTATCCACAGGTGGTGGTGGTGGCACATTGTTGTTGTTGCCCATGTTCTTAGTGAGCAACCGGATCAACTGAGCCTGTCCTTGAAGTAACTGTTGCATGTAAGCTGGTACTCCATTGTTGTTGTTCTCATTCCCCGTGGGATCACGTCTCGGCGGCATCTGTTGGGTAAGAATAGGTAAGTTGTAGACAGAAAGTAGCTAGGGAAATATATCCTACCCCATATGCTTATGATGATCATGGCAAGCATTATATATACAATACATATATCACCAATCAACTTCACCAACCAATATCACCATAGCATCAAGCATATAATAATCATCAACCAATGCACTCATACGGAAAACCATCACATATCACACCATATAGTTTAAAATATATTTTATAACTGATATAAGATCCTCAAAACAACCACGGGTAATTTAAGAGTATATCAAGCAACCTAGTATTGCCACACCGAATAAGTCGACATGGTCAAATACGCTAACACGATAACGATAGCAAACTAATTGCCGGTGAAGTAATTCTTAATGTTGTCTTTGCTAAACAGCATGCGGTATTCGCGCCCGCTAATGCGGTTGCACCTTTTGGGACTCGGCTCCTCTTCTTCTGCCGAGGTATCTAATTCTGGCTCCTCTTCTGGTTCTTCAATCCCATTGGCCTTCATCTTCTCCTTCAGCCTTGTTATCTCTTCTTGCATCTCCAACCTTTCCTTCTTCAGCTTGTCGTTGTCCCTCTTGAGCCTGGTGTTCTTCTGCTGCAACTCAATGATAATGTAGGGGTCTGACTGAGTGCTCTTCTCCAGGCAATGGATGTGCTTCTCCAGGCTTTGGATGATGTAGCTGGTTGTACCTGGCCAAATGGCCCCAGGCACATACCTGAACCTCTTTGGCAATATGTTTCCCGATGGGAGAACCTTGGCCATCTCCGCGTACACCGTACCCTTTAGCTGGGCGGCATACGTCTCCACAATGTGTCCAAGAGCTATGTGAGCGGCTATGCACACACACCACTCCTTCTCCTGGGCATGCACCTCGAATGACTCTGTGATCACCCTTTCCTCATTCTTCATGCTTCCAAGGATGAAAGTCTCCACTTGCCAGTAGTCATCGGCTCCCCTTGTCTCCACGATGTCCGGCTGAAAGACCGGCGCGTAGATGTTCAGGTAGTGGAAAATCCCCCTAAGCTCAGGTCCAATCGTCATAGCGCGGTATGATAACGTGGTCATCTATAATCAAGAGAGGTAAGGCAAGATTAGAACAGGTATGAATACGAGATAGAGAAGGTAAGTAAGTACAAGACAGAGTGATATAAAGTAATATTTTGATTCCTATGGCTTTTCTAGTCCATTTTCTAGGGTCACGTCCTACAGTCAACACACTGTTCTGATACCATCTGTAACGACCCAATTCACACATAATTGAAGTCTCTGTGCTCAAGTGCCAGTCCCTGGATCGAACTCGCTGGCACACACATTATCATAGATGTATATCAAAGTACAAGTGCATCATCATTACAACGTATGATCCAGAGTAAAATAAATAACAAGTTGCGTAGCTCAAGGCTAGCTTATTCAATATAAATATAGTGGAAGCAAAAGCAAGTAACGTAGAGTCCCATCAACAGCCACAAGCGAACATGCTGAGTGTAGACTCGCAACCCCTAAACGCACCTTACTGGTTGTCTGAAAAACCTGCAACACCGAAGGTTACAGCCCGACAACGGGTCAGTACATCTGATTTGTACGGCAAGTGACACGGAAAAGTTTATATAAAGGACCTACAGCTACATGCAAGGTAAGTCAAAGGAAAGGCTTAAGGTTTTGTTTTGCAGAAAGCCAATTTTCTCCTGAACTAAACTAGTCAGAGTTTTAAGTTGAATTCTACCTGAAACACACAGCAACCCATGCTACTCTTTCCCACCAAAATTATTATTAAGGGTTCATCTGTCAAGATCATTCATCAACAGTACTGACTAGTTGCTCAAAGTTCGTCCGTAACCGTGGACACGGCTAATCATGATCAGTTTATACGCTCTGCAGAGGTTGTACACGTTCCCCACTGGACTCAACCCGAAGATTGAGACAAAGACTTTCTGAAGAGGTTGCCTCCACCCTTTGGTAGCCGGTACACCTAACACACATCTACATCAGCTAGCTACCAGGGCCAGGTTCCCCACAACGTACTCGTGCTAAGCCAGAGCCCATATAGCCAGTGGATGTACACGGAAGCTACTAGTAATATTGCATGTCTGATCTTTTTGAGCCTGGACGGCGCCCACTGCGTCAGAGGGTACTCGCCATGACGCACCCGGTTCACCACCAAAACAACAATTCGGGAAGCATTTAGCCCTGGTCCCTCCTTATCCAAGGCATGAGCACCAGGATGCATTCCCTGCCCGTCCAGAGGTGATTTCTATTTATTAAGAAGTTGCTACGCAAATTATTAAATAGCTCACATGCACTCCATGAATTCTCACAACCCAAACCACGTCTACAAAGCATAGCAATAAAGTAACAACACGGCTAGGTTGATCTACAAGAACAAGTCAAGTCATGTGACTATCCTAACTGGTTTTGCAGCAACAGTAAAGTAACCTACCTATCATGCAATAGGGTGATATTTCCTAACATAATGCATATAGAAAATATAGGTATGAGTATGGTCAAAGCATCACTTGCCTTCTTGCTGTTCCTGACGGTCACAATCCTCACAAAACGAGACGGCACACTCCGAACAATCTATACGAGCAAACATAGCACCAATCAACATATATTCAATACAATTATGCACAAACAGTAATAAACATTCAAAGAACAGTAGAAAAACTTGCCTAACAGTAGCTAAACTTAAAGTACTTGTCAAAATAAAACCAACGCAAAAAGAAACGGCGCAAACGGGCGCACCGTTAAAAAATTACGGCTGCCGGAAGTTCAAATTTGGATCTGCTTGGGATTCAAATTTGAAAATATCACACTACTATAACACTTAGTCTACTGTCTAGAAAATTTCACCACGGCCGCAACGCAACTAGAATCACTCGATTCCGAGTTACGGTTAAAAATTACTCACGAAAATGGTACCGCGCGATTTCGGGGTCTAATCTGCAAACAGGGGCTTATCCATAATTAAAATAACATAAAAACGCGATCGAGTCCCTGCGCGAGAAATAAACGGATCTGGCCGGCGGCTCGCCGGCGCGGTGGCGCGCGGCGCGGCCGGCAGGTTAGCCGGCGGCGGTGGCCACGGCGAGAGGCGGCGGTGAGGAAGCGCGAGTGGGGCGGCGGCTCACCCGGCGGCGGCGGTGCTCCAGGCGGCGACGGGGTTGTACGGGCGGCGGCGGGTTTGGGCGAAACCCTAAACGCCCCACGGGTCCGCGGGTTTTATAACCCGATCCGCAAAACTTTTTTTTAATCCGAATTAAACTCATTCGGTCTGCGAAAAAAACCCAGCACGACCCGTTAGGCCCAACACAATTATAGAAAAATCACGGAAATTTATTTTTAATTTCCGTCTTCGCCAATATTTATTAAACAATAAAACTGAATTTTGGCTTTACCAAAATATTAAATAAAAACAAAAACTTTGCAACTTATTTTTAAATATTTTAAAATACTTTTCTGGCATTTTAAAAATACCGAAAACTCCGAAAAATGATTTAAAAAAATTTCCGGAGCATAAATAAATTCCCAAAATATTTTTAGAAAATATTTATAACTCCCAAGTAAATTTAAAAAGTCTCCCAAAATATTTTAAACTATTTTTCCAACAATTTACAAATGGGGATAAGTCCTTTTATATCCTCTCCAGTGAACTGCCATGTGTTGAAAAATGTTTAAAAATATTTTAAAACTCGAGAAAAATGCGGAAGAAGCATGAGATGCATATGATGATCTATTAACATCCGAATTTAGAAAATTGGGATGTTACATTCCTATAGTTGTTGGATGGTAATGGTCTAGTATTGCTACCAAAGTTACTCCTATAAGCATTATTGTTGAAGTTGTTCCTAGTAATAAAGTTGACATCTACTTGTTCTTGAGCACCAAAGAATTTAAAGGAACATCATGAGGATCAATAGGAGCTTGCTTAGTAAGTTAAGACATGATCAAGTCAACCTTATCATTTGAAGAGGAGATCTCCTCCACAATGTTTACCTTATTACCTGTTGGAGCTCTTTCGGTGTGCCATTGAGAATAGTTTGTCATCATATCGTCTAATAACTTCGTGGCAGCACCAAGTGTGGTTGACATAAAGGATCCCCCCCCCCGCAACTGAGTCCAACAGATTCCGCGAGGTAAAGTTTAAGCCCGCATAGAAAGTTTGGATAACCATCCAAGCAGTCAAACCGTGTCTAGGGAAATTTTTAACAAGAGTTTTCATACGTTCCCAAGATTGGGCAACGTGTTCATTATCCGGTTGCCTAAAATTCATAATGTTATTTATCAACTGGATAATTTTTGTAGCTGGATAGTACTTCCCAATAAAGGCATCCTTGCATTCATCCCAATAATCTATAATATTCCTAGGCAAGGATTGCAACCACTCCTTAGCTCTTCCTCTCAAAGAGAAAGGAAAGAGATTCGGTTTAACAATGTCACCATCTACTTCTTTGTATTTTTGCATATCAAAAAGATCAACAAAATTATTTTAAGTGCAAAGCAGCAGCATCTCCAGCACCAGATAATTATTCTTTCATAACAAGATTTAACAAAGCAGGTTTAATTTCATAGGAAGGTGGTGAAGTAGTAGGTGGAGCAATAGGAGTGCAAATAAAGTCTTTGTTGTTGTGACTAGTGAAGTCACACAACTTAGTATTTTCAGTGGAACCCATAGTAACAGCAGCGAGCAAGAGCACGATAACTATATTTTTGTGTGTTTTTTATATAAGACAAAAAAGCAAAAACTATAAAGTAAACTAACAATACTAAAAAGCAAAGGTAAAGGGTAGTGTGCAACTCCCCTATATTGTAGACTGGAGTCCCCGGCAACGGTGCCAGAAATTTGCTTGATGGCTTCTCGCCCCTCTTTGGTTACCCCAAGTGGAAGGTTGAGATCTAGATAGTGGAAAATTTCCCTTGGGAAAGAAACCAAGTTTTATCGATCCAGCAGGACTCCAAGAGATACAAGAATGTGGTGAAGTGAGCAAGGCTTCGTTTGAGATAAGTTACTCTCTTAACCTAGACATGTACACAGACGCAACTAACTTTGCTCCCAAAGAGTTCAGAGTGGTTGTCAATCTCTCCGGCCTTGTTTTTTACAAAGGATCAAACACAAATGGGAATAATAATAGTGATGGTGATTGCACCAAGAAAGCTAGAGGCTCAATCGTTTGCGAATTACACCAAGACGAGCAGACCTTTTATTCATCAGCATCTACTCACTAATCATCCACCTTGAGATATCAATCCAAAATATCTCGCTGGTATTAAGTTGAGAACCCCAACCAAATTTTAAGCTCAAAGCAATAGAAAACTGCATTAAAAATCTATGCGTAATGTAAGCAATCCTTGCAACCGCGGTTTCAAGCACCATTATTTTCTCCGTGGTGGCAACAACACATCCCCTAGTCTCATGTTTTTGTCACTCAAGCTAGACATCGTTGGGGGGGCATGAACCCTCAATCATGTATAACGCTCCCTCTTGGAGTTACGATCTACTACTTGGCCAAACCAATAAAAAGCAACGGAGAACATGCAAGAATACTCAAGAATTAAAACATAATCTCATAATCCATCGGATCCCAAAAAACACAGCATAGCAACACAGAAAGTAATACATAAGTGTCTTGATCATGTAGGGCGGCTCACAAGGTCTAAGAATTGAGACAAATATTGGAGAGAGGACATCATCTAGCTACTGATCATGGACCCATGGTCCAAGGGGGACTACTCACGGCACATCCGAGAGGCGCTCATTGTGGTGGAGAAGCCTCCGGAGGTCAATCCTCCCTCCGACAGGGTGTCGGGACAGGTTTGTCTGGCAATCCTGAGATTGGAATCGCGCCGGCGGCGGAACAGTGGTGAAAATAGTGTGACGGGGGGGTTCTTCCTGAGGGTTTTCGGAGAATGGGCAATATATAGGCGAAAGGGGGCAGCAGGGGGGCCCCACCTGACCAGGCGGCCCGCTGGAGCGGCCCCACCCTAGGCCGCGCCAGGGACCCTCCTGGTGAGGGGGGCTCCCCTCTGGCCACCTCCGGTCATCTGGAGTCTTCTGATCTGTTGATTTGTTTTTTATTTTTTTTTGGATTTTGCTGAGCACTTTAATATTTTACATTTTCCTGCAATGCACGGACAACAGCAGACAGAAACTGACACTGGGGCACTGAGTTAGTAGGTTAGTCCAAATATGTGTGAAAAGGGTATGAAAGTGTAGCAAAACATATAGCAAATTCACCAATATAAGCATGGAACAAGCAGAAATTATAGATACGTTTGGGACGTATCAGCAACCCGTGGAACGTACCGTACCTATGCATTTTCTACTCATAACTGAGCACATAGTTTCTACTTTCTTAGGGCCTCTGAGCCATCAAACAAACAAGGTTGTTCAGCCACTACTGTAAAACCAACAAAAGAAGCAATAAAACAGAAGGTTTCCTCTAGCCACATAGTTTACATTACAGGCACTCGGGGGCACGGGTGTGGAGCAGCATCCGCCATCCCCAAGGCGTTATTCGCACTCGCAATAAACTACATTGGAGGCACTCAGGGGCTCGGGTGCGGAGTAGCACTCGCCATCCCCGAGACGTTATTCGCACTCGCGCTAAACTTCATTACAGGCACTCGGGAGCTTGATACGTCTCAAACGTATCTACTTTTCCAAACACTTTTGCTATTGTTTTGCCCTCATTCTTGCATGATTTGAGCTAAACTAACCCAGACTGACGCTGTTTTTAGCAGAGCTGCATGTATGGTTTTATTGTGCGCAGGAAAATGGATTTTTGGACATCTCAGAAAATTCCCAGAAAAATACCAAAAAATCCACGCACCCGAAGGAGCCAGGAGCCAGAAGGGGGGCCAGAGGGCAGCCAGGGGGTCCCAGGCACCCTGCTAGCGTGGCCAGGGGTGGGGCCGCTCCAGCTGGCCGCCTGGGCGACTCCCCCCTCCCCTCGTGCCCTACTTCGACTCTTATTTATTCCAGTGACGGGAAAACTGCAAAACAGAAGCCGCCTTTCCAGATCCCGTCGCGGAGCCGCCGCCAACCTCTGTTCTTCTTCGGGAGGGCTAATCTGGAGGCTGATTTGGCCTCCGGAGAGGGGAGATCGCCGCCATCGTCATCACAATCACCACTCCATCCCTCCATGACTTCTCTTCACATGTGTGAGTAATTCCCTGATGTAGGCAAACGGGATGGTAGGGATTGGATGAGATTGATCATGTAATAGTTCGTCAGATTGTTGGGGGCATGTTGCATATCATCTACTTTGGTGTTTATCATCTTTGCTACAACTTGTTGCTCTTCATGCTTGTCACTTTGGGCCCGAGTGCCATGTTTTCATATCTGAACCACTTATGTTTTCATGAGTTTACTTATGTTCGAGATCCTATCTATGAGTTGTATGCACCTATTATGGTCCGGAACCGACGATCCCAAAGGTGACAGCTTGGGACACCAAAGGGGATGGTCCATAATTTGAGGATTCCATGTATCCATTGAGTTTAATGCTTTGGTCCGGTGCTCTTTGACAGGAGTACCTAAATCTCCATAAGTTCCTTCTCGCCCCGTTCGTAGCGGGATGGTAGGACAAAAGCTGTTGTGCAAGTTCTTATTGCAAGCACGCACAACTACCTATGGGATACATGCCTAATGTTTGATATTTTCCTAGATGATCATTGCTTTTCTGTGTGCCTTGCCCCGTGTTAGAATCTATTACATGTTCATTCTTATTCATGCAGCGCCCTGATACGTCCCAAACGTATCTATAATTTATGCTTGCTCCATGCATGTTTTGTGTGACTTTGCCATGTTTTGCTTGAACTTTCATACACTTTTGAACCTATTTGGACTAACCTATTAACTCAGTGCACCCAGTTGCGAGTTTATGTTTTCTGCTGTTTTTGTATTTCAGGTTTTCCGGCCATTAAAAGTGCTCCAAAAATTCCGGGAAAAATATATAAAAAATCAACGCAATAGAAGCTTCCGAAAACACCAAAGGATAGGAGGAGGGCCACCACCAGGAGGCCAGGAGGGCCCCTGGCGCGGCCCCACCCTAGGCCGCGCCAGGAGGCCTCCTGGCTGCCTGGTAGGTCCCCTCGACGCCCCCCTTCGCCTATATTTACCCCTCGGGGTGGAAACCCCTAGGACGGACTTTTTTTCGCGATCTCGACTCTGTTCCGCCGCCGCCGCCGTTTCTAGATCGGGGCTTCCTGGAGAAGCAGCTCCGGCACCCTGCCGGGAGAAGCTACCCCCTCCGGGAGACCATCCATAGCCATGGACGCCTCCCATATGTACCGTGAGTAGTTTCCCTTGGACCATGGGTCCGTGACCAGTAGCTATGTGATCTATCTCTCCCCTTTGTGCTTCCACTTTCGAGTCCTCGTGAGCTGCCTCACATGATCGAGGCATCTATGTAATTTCTGTTGTTGCTATGCTGAGTTTGTTGGGATCTGATGGATTATGAGACTATGTTCAGATTGTAATGAGTAATATATTTGGTTCTTCTCTTTTATATTTTGTTCTTGAGTAAATTCTTGCATGTTCTCCGTTGCGGTATTTGCTTTGGCCAAGTATTTTATTTGCAACTCCAAGAGCGAGCGTTATGCTCGATTGTGGGTTCAGCCCCTTGATGTCTAGCTTAAGTGAAATAAATATGAGACTAGGGGATGTGATGTTGCCACCAGGGATAAAACAACGGTGCTTGTACCTGCGGCTGCAAGGATTGTTTACTTTACACAAAGTTCTTTTAATGCAGTTGTCTGTTGCTTTGAGTCTACACTTTGGGTGGGATTCGCAACTTAATACCAGCGAGATGTTCTTGATAGATATCTCAAGGTGGATGATTCGTAGTAGATGCAGATGGATTTCGGTCTACTTACCTTGGCGTACTGCCCATTGCTTTTGAGCCCTTCCTTTCTTTGCAGCATAGTTAGCATTGCGGTGCCTTCATAATCCTGTCAATTGCCCAACTGTGATTTGTTTACCTCGCTAGCACTTTTATCGTCTTTTGGGAGAGAGACATCACTAGTGAAAATCACGGGACCCTGGTCCATCTTCATATCATTGTTTACACCCTCAATTTACTTTCAGTCTTTACTTTCAGTTACCACTATCATTATCTCTTGTGTTGATCCTTTGTAAACAGTAAGGCCGGAGGAATTGACAACTCCTCTGTACTCGTTGGAAGCAAAGTTATTTGTATCTGTGTGCAGGTCCAGGTGAAGTTAGCAACCTCGGTTGTGAACGGCGCCATTGTTCACTTTACGACCTTCTTGTATTTCTTCGAGTCCTACGGGAGACAACCCCTATCCTCTACATAGGGGAAATTTGCTGCTACGCTACATCTCACCTTCCACTTGGGGTAACCAACGAGGAGTGAGAACTATCCTCACCGTATCAAGCTAATTTCTGGCACCGTTGCCGGGGACTCCAGTCTACAAGATAGGGGTGTTGCACACTATCTTTTACCTTTGCTTTTTAGTCTTGTTAGTTTACCTTTCATTTTTTACTTTTGTGTCCTTTATCAAAAATACGAAAAATACCTGCTGCTACTATGGGTTCCAATGAAAACACTAAGTTGTGTGACTTCACTAGTCACAACAACAGTGACTTTATCTGCACTCATATTGCTCCACCTGCCACTTCAACACCTTCTTATGAGATTAAACCTGCTCTGCTTAACCTTGTTATGAAAGATCAATTCTCAGGAGCAGGAGAAGATGCTGCCTTGCACCTAAACAACTTTATCGAGCTCTGCGACATGCAGAAGTACAAGGAAGTGGATGGAGACATCGTCAAGCTGAAGCTTTTTCCTTTCTCTTTGAGAGGAAGAGCCAAGGAGTGGCTACAATCTTTGCCCAAGAACAGTATCGATTCTTGGAATAAATGCAAAGATGCTTTTATAGGAAAGTACTATCCCCCTGCTAAAATTATTCAATTACGGAGTAACATTATAAATTTCAGGCAATTGGATAATGAACACGTTTCCCATGCTTGGGAACGTATGAAGACGCTTGTCAAGAACTGCCCCACACATGGACTGACTACCTGGATGGTTATCCAGACTTTTTATGCAGGCTTGAACTTCACCTCGCGGAACCTGTTAGATTCGGCCGCGGGAGGAACTTTTATGTCAACCACGCTTGGTGCTTCCACAAATCTACCTGATGAGATGATGCTGAACTACTCGTAATGGCACACCAAGAGATCTCCAACCGGTAAGAAGGTAAACTCTGTCGAGGAGATCTCCTCTTTAAATGAAAAGGTTGACCTTATCATGTCTCTACTTACCAAGCAACCCTCTATTGATCCTCAAGATGTTCCTTTAAATTCTTTGGTTGCTCAGGAGCAAGTAGATGTTAATTTCGTCTCTAGAAACAACTTCAACAATAATGCTTATAGGAGTAACTTTGGTAGCAAAAATCCTAGGCCTTTCCCATCCAACAACTATGGGAACAACACTTATCCTACCACCAGAAACTCCACTTCAGAACTAGAGAGTATGCTTAGAGACTTTATCACTACCCAAAAAGCCTTCAACAAGAATGTGGAAGAAAAACTAGCTAAATTAGATAATCTTTGTTTGAAGGTAGATAACTTAGCCCTTGATGTTGAGATGTTAAAAATTAGAACCTCTCCCCTTGAGGAGAGTAAGGTCACTCCTATTAATGCTATCCAGTTACAAATCAATGAAAATATTAGGATGATGGCTAAACTCAAAGAAAGATGGGCTAGAGAAAAAGAGCAAGAAGAGAGAATTAAGAGCCTTCCTACCTACCACACAGTAGCCACTATCCAAGTAGTTGAGGATGTCCAAACTGTTAGCACCCATCACACCCCTAGTCCCACTGGACCTATCAATGGTGATGCTACCACCTCAACCATAGAAGAGGAAACTTCTATGAACATAGAGGCTTTCAAACAAGTGAACCGAAATGATATCACTACTTCCCTGATAGATAGTAGTGACTTAGACTTTGACAACTGCACTTTACCAGAAGTTATTGGTTTCCTACACAAGATGTCTAGAGACCCCCACACTAGCACACTTAATCTTGCCTTCACGAAGCATATCACCAATGCTCTAATCAAAGTTAGGGAGGAGAATCTTAGACTAGAAGCCTACATACCTAGGAAGCTATAAGATGGTTGGGATCCTATGATAAAAATTAAATTGAATAACTTCTCTTGTTATGCTCTTTGTGATGTTGGATCAAGTACCTCTGTTATGCCCAAAAGAATGTATGATATGCTTGAATTAAAACCTTTTGATCCTTGTTCTTTTGGTGTTCGTCTTGTTGATTCTTCCGTAAAATAACCTTTGGGGAAGATCGACGATGTTCTTATCATTGTCAATGACAATTATGTTCCCGTTGATTTTACTATTATGGACATTGAATGTGAACCTTCTTCTCCAATTATTTTGGGACGTCCTTTTCTTCGCACAGTTGGTGCTATCATTGATATGAAAGAGGGAACTATGAAATTCCAATTCCCTCTCAAGAAAGGGATGGAACATTTAATTAGGAAAAATATTAAGTTACCTTTTGAGTCCGTCACACGGGCTAGCTATTCTCTTGAAAAGACTTGATCTTCTGCTTTAAGCCTAGCTAACGGCTCTAAAGAAGCGCTTTCGGGAGGCAGCCCGCAACGAATTTAGGTTTTTGTTTTTGCTTTTGTTCTGTTCTTAGTGGTCTTGATGATTTTTACTACTGTATCAACATCATTGTATCTTTACTTTTCAAGCTTTGTGCCTTTTATAGCCTCATACGGCAAGGGAAGTGAAAGTTGTGACATGCTATCCAGAAAACAGATTCTGTCCTCGTGACTAGAAAAATCAGAGAAAAATCGCAGTTCATCTTTTTGAGCTGAAATGTTTACACAGCGTGCTCTATACAATTACGGAACTTCCGTATGTTCTGAGTTTTTTGATTTGAGTTGCAGAAGTACCCCTAAAAAATTCGTTTCTATCTGCTGTTCTGTTTTTCACAGATTCTACAACGTTTTGTCTCCTTACTTTTCCAAACCTTAAGCTCGCTTTTTCTTTGAAAAAACTTTTTGGCAATCTTGAGAAACAGTAGCTCTTCAAGATTATGTTTATTTCCAGTAAGGGAAAAAATATTTTATTAGGGTACTAACCTCTCTAATCAGCCTACAATGAGTTATGTATTTAGGGAGTTTTCAAGTGCGCGATGGAGGATGATGAAAGAAGATTCATGAGTGTCAAACGCTCAAGCTTGGGGATGCCCCCATGCATCCCCAACAAATATTCCAGGAGACTCAAGTGTCTAAGCTTGGGGATGCCCCCGTGCATCCCCTTCTTCATCAACAATCATCAGTTCGTCCTTCGTCTCACTATATTTTTATCACTTCATGCGTTATGTGCTATTCTTGGAGCGTCTCGCTCTTAGTTTTTGTTTTTTGTTTTCTTTAGCTTTGTTTTCTGTAGTAACAAGTTAGATCCCAGCTTACTTACTCTTTTGTGTGGGAGAGATTCACGCTCCACTTGAACTAGAACTCCTCATAGGATTTGCATGCTTATTCTTTTAGCTGTGAGTTGTTCTTTTTCTTTTCTTAGCTGTTGTTCTGTTTAGTTGTAGTGCTTTAGTTTTTCTAGAGCTTTTCTTTTGTCTTAGGTTGAACTTTCTATAGGTTGCATGTTTTATCTTGTTAGAGAGTTTGCCTATTGCACTGATTTCTGTGTCTTGACTGAAAGTAGGTAGTTAAAGTTGCTATTCTCTTTGTAGTAGTAACTTGCAATAGTTTTGAGGTATTGACTAGAGTAATGTTTGAACTTATGGTTTCAAGAGCTCTTGCCTATTAGTGATATATTTCGTATTTTGGGCAATCCGTGTGTTTTTCGAAAACCAAAAAAACCCCTGTTGAGAACTCTAGCTACTAGATGGATCACTAACCTCTGGAGGGTTCGAATATTAGAGTACACTCACGTGCCATGAGTCAAGGATGCGCAAGGATAACCAAACCCCCATACACTCCTCCTCGGGGTACCTGTCTCTTTGTGAACATCCTGATTAGATTGAGAGTTACCGATAATAAGTGCATGAGTTCTTCGGACTAATGTGAGTATTCGAAAGTTGACACTTCCACCCACCTATACTTTTTCTAGCCTCTTTGGTACCGTGCATTGCCCTTTCTCACCTCGAGAGTTGGCGCATACTTCGCCGGTGCATCCAAACCCTTGGCATGATACGCTCTGTCATCATAAACCTCCTTATATCTTTCCTCAAAACAACCACCATACCTACCTACAAGGCATTTCCATAGCCTTTCCGAGATACATTGCCATGCAACATCCACCTTCTCATGACTTGATCTTCATGTCATACATGCCACTTGCTTGATCGATGAGCCGCATGCTAGTTGGGCCTTTCCCTAATCATTGCTACATGACGCGCTGGTATCATTGCATATCCTGCTACCCTGGCAGAGGCATACATTTGCATCATGATAGTTACATTTTCTTTATGTGAGTACCTTTGTAAAGTGTGAAAGATCTCCTATATTCTTGTAAAATATAGAGTATTGCCCCTAAAGTGAGGAAAAGATCCCAAAGAGGACAAAATCAAAAGATCCCAAAGAGGACAAATGAGAGTTAAATAGAAAGAGCCATTGAGGACACCAAAAAATACAAAAAAAGAGAAAAAGAAAAAAAATAGAGAAGGGGGCATACTACTATTCCTTTTGAGAGATCCACACTAGTACTTCATCTCCTATCCCCTGTACTCCATAGAGATCATCATCATGCATATAGCTATGTGCGGACCCTTCACACTATAGAACTTGGCTTGTATATTCCAATGATGAGCCTCCTCAAACGATCTCTATGTCTTCTTGAGCAAGCAAGTTAGATGCACCCCCACTAGTTCCCTTGGAGAGCTTTTAGCTCACATGTGCATCCGTTGTATGGCAATCCCTACTCCTCACATCATATCTATCATATGGCCTTCTCTCGCCTATGATTGTCCGCATTGATGTGAGCCTTTCACACCTTTTTGTCTTCCTCCTCCACCTTCTTTCTGTTTCGCCTTTTAGGTGTCAACTTTCTTGCTCACGCTCATCCATTGCATGAGTGCTCAAAATATCGAAAGGGAGTGGATCAGTTTGACTTGTACCTGGCTAGTGGTCTGGGACGAGTCCAGATAAGAATCCAAAGGAGACTAAGTGTGAAACTTTAGTAGATAGTTGTTCTCAACAACCTTATTTTTTCTCTCGTATTTCCCTATCCCTTGCTTGCACGCAAACACCATTTGGAGACATTCGAGTCACGGACAGCAAGAGCTCTTGCACCTTTTGTTCTTTTGTTGCTTGTGTCAATGCTAATATAGACTCTTGCTTGTTAAGACTTGAATTGAATTGCATGCTTTGATTGCTTTACTTAAAAGTCCTTTTATGGTTGTGTGGCATGTCACCACAGAAATTATGCTTGTTATCATTTACCTACTCGAGGACAAGCAGGAATTAAGCTTGGGGATGTTGATACGTCCCAAACGTATCTATAATTTCTGCTTGCTTCATGCATGTTTTGTGTGACTTTGCCATGTTTTGCTTGAACGTTCATACACTTTTGAACCTATTTGGACTAACCTATTAACTCAGTGCACCCAGTTGCCAGTTTCTGTTTTCTGCTGTTTTTGTATTTCAGGTTTTCCGGCCATTAAAAGTGCTCCAAAAATTCCGGGAAAAATATATAAAAAATCAGCGCAACAGAAGCCTCCGGAAACACCAAAGGAGCGGAGGAGGGCCACCACCAGGAGGCCAGGAAGTCCCCTGGCGCGGCCCCACCCTAGGCCGCGCCAGGAGGCCTCCTAGCTGCCTGGTGGGTCCCCTCGACGCCCCCTTCGCCTATATTTACCCCTCGGGGTGGAAACCCCTAGGACGGACTTTTTTTCGCGATCTCGCCTCTGTTTCGCCGCCGCCGCCGTTTCTAGATCGGGGCTGCCTGGAGATGCTGCTACGGCACCCTGCCGGGAGAAGCTACCCCCTCCGGGAGACCATCCATAGCCATGGACGCCTCCCGTATGTACTGTGAGTAGTTTACCTTGGACCATGGGTCCGTGACCAGTAGCTATGTGATCTATCTCTCCCCTTTGTGCTTCCACTTTCGAGACCTCGTGAGCTGCCTCACATGATCGAGGCATCTATGTAATTTCTGCTGCTGCTATGCTGAGTTTGTTGGGATCTGATGGATTATGAGACTATGTTCAGATTGTGATGAGTAATATATTTGGTTCTTCTCTTTTATATTTTGTTCTTGAGTAAATTCTTGCATGTTCTCCGTTGCGGTATTTGCTTTGGCCAAGTATTTTATTTGCAACTCCAAGAGAGAGCGTTATGCTCGATTGTGGGTTCATCCCCTTGATGTCTAGCTTGAGTGACAGAAACATGAGACTAGGGGATGTGATGTTGCCACCAGGGATAAAACAACGGTGCTTGTACCTGCGGCTGCAAGGATTGTTTACTTTACACAAAGTTCTTTTAATGCAGTTGTCTGTTGCTTTGAGTCTACACTTTGGGTGGGATTCGCAACTTAATACCAGCGAGATGTTCTTGATAGATATCTCAAGGTGGATGATTCGTAGTAGATGCAGATGGATTTCGGTCTACTTACCTTGGCGTACTGCCCATTGCTTTTGAGCCCTTCCTTTCTTTGCAGCATAGTTAGCATTGCGGTGCCTTCATAATCCTGTCAATTGCCCAACTGTGATTTTTTTACCTCGCTAGCACTTTTATCGTCTTTTGGGAGAGAGACATCACTAGTGAAAATCATGGGACCCTGGTCCATCTTCATATCATTGTTTACACCCTCAATTTACTTTCAGTCTTACTTTCAGTTACCACTATCATTATCTCTTGCGTTGATCCTTTGTAAACAGCAAGGCCGGAGGAATTGACAACTCCTCTGTACTCGTTGGGAGCAAAGTTATTTGAATCTGTGTGCAGGTCCAGGTGAAGTTAGCAACCTCGGTTTTGAACGGCGCCATTGTTCACTTTACCACCTTCTTGTATTTTTGCGAGTCCTACGGGAGACAAACCCTATCCTCTACATAGGGGAAATTTGTTGCTACGCTACATCTCACCTTCCACTTGGGGTAACCAACGAGGAGTGAGAACTATCCTCACCGTATCACTCCCGACCATCCATCTCCCTAGCCTACAGTATTTTAGTTTTGCTAGTTACTACTAGTTTACTTTCGCTATCATCACTATTGCTATCATATCACAGTTGCTATTAATACTTTGTTGCAAGCAAGCATATTTCAGTTGCGGTTGAATTGACAACTCAACTGTCAAAGCTTATAAATACTCTTTTGTTCCCCTTGTGTCGAATCAATAAATTGGGTTAACTTACCCGCGAGAACACTACAATCAATCCCCTATAGTTGAGGATCATCAGAGCCCGGGTGTTGATACGTCCCATACGTATCTATAATTTCTTCTTGCTCCATGCTTATTTTGGTGATATTGCTATATGTTTTGATGCACTTTCATATAATTTACAAAATATTTTGGACTAACCTACTAATTTAGTGCCCAGTGCCAGTTTCTGTCTGTTTTGTCCGCGCATTGCTGAAAAAGGTGAAAAATAAAGTGCTCGGAAAATTCCAGAAAAAATACTAAAAAAGTATCCAAGTTGGAAGACTCCAGAAGCCCAAAGGACAGCCAGAGGGGGGCCACCCCCCGTCCAGGCGACCTGCTGGCGTGGCCCAAAGGATATGCAATCTGATAATTATCCCACCAAGCTGCGGCGGGACCTTCTAGTTGATGTGCGGCAAAGCGCACAGATTCAGCTTCAGTGCATTCTGCAGTATCCAACTTCTTGGCGATGGAACGAAGCCACTCATCTGCAACAATGGGCTCTGCAGAACTAGAGAAAGTTGGAGGGCGTAATCTCAAGAACCGAGTAAGTCGATCCACGGGCGATGGTGGAGGTGGTGGTGGCGGTGGTCCACCATTGTTCTTGTTTTGCATATTCCGAGTCAACAACTGGATCAAATGGGCCTGAGCCTGCAACAACTGCTCAATGCCTGGTGACATATTGTTGTTTTCCCCATTAGTTCACGTCTTGGTGCCATCTGTTTGACGAGGATCCATAGTAAGGTATAGGGATATTGGGAAACCTAGATGTGATACTACCCTCATGCATGCACATGATGCAAAGGAAAAAACCAAATAGCACCAAACTATATCAAACATAGCACTCACACATAGTTTATTTATTCAAGCAACCCTAAGGTACTGCCATCCACACTCTGGCATGGTCAAGTACACTAGCAAAAAGCGCTTATTTTATTTTTCATGGTGGTCCATACCCTAACTCGATCCAATATGGGACTCGTCTACAATAGTCATAGTACCATCCCAATCTTTATCATTACTGATAAGGGGACCATTTTCTTCCACCTTCTGAAGTTTAACTCCTCCATCAAGGGCTTCCTCATAATGTGTCTTCCAGTGCTCCCTTTCCTTGTGAAGCTTCCTAATCCTGTCTTGAGCTATTTCCTCTCGGGCCGACGCTCTCTTCAATTCTTCTCGTAGCTTCTTGTTCTCCTTATCTAGGGTGTTAGCCCTGCCTCGCTGCTCATCCGCATCTTCTCGTACTTGTTCCATTTTGTATTCTTGAGTTTGGAACTTGTACTCCATGCAGTCGTGTGCTTGGATATCCACGCGTTGACGCTTCACCTTATGCAATGATTCCACCAAATTATCCTCCAGGTTAAAGATATAACGCTCCAGGTCATATATATGCACTGTCTTCAAGTCCAATGCAGATTTCTTGGACAACTTCAGCGGTCTCCCATTGTCCGTTGTTCGCTTTCCAAATTTTTGCACCCCCATCTTATGCAACTCCTCTTGGTGAAGATAAGTGAGCCGGGTCATCATATCATGCATAGCCCTATTAGTTGTTTGATGCTTTGTTGCGGCTATATCACGGATAGAGATATCTTCTATTTTTTACTCCTTGCACCCAGGAACTAGAACTCTAAAGTTCCAGCAGCTACCATCATCCTTGCGCCAAATTTTGATTTCAGGTGTCGGCATGTTCAACACCCGAAACAAGGCTAGGAATGGAGTGCCAAACAGAGTACCCTGGAAATCTTCGTCTTCTTTCAGGGTATGGTGTTCCATCTACAAGTTTGAAATAGACGAGATTTAGTAAAGAAAGAATAGAATTACGAGAATGAAAGGTACATAACTCTTAAAATAGATTTTTCCCTATGTGGTTTTCCTACTCTACACCATTTCTAAGGGCCACGTCCTACTGTCAACGTAAGGCTCTGATACCATTTTGTAACAACCCGGACCTGATAAGATCCGAATCTCCGAGTTTCCTGTGCTATCCCTGGATCGCTAACTAGCACACTCAATATAAAAATTAATACCAAGAAACATACGTCTTTATTACATCGGAAGATCCAGAGTTTATTTTATTACAACTACTCAGCTCAAGGTTGAGTTACAAAGCAGAAGCATAATATCATCGTAATAGTCATGAGCCCATCATATCGCCATAAAGCAAGCTGAGTGTAACTCCGTAGCCCTAAGCATAAGCATCCTCATCTCCACGTGAGTACAGCCAAAATGGAAAGTACTTTGAATGTACCGCAAGTTGCAAGAGAGAAATATAACAAAATATTCATGCAGGGTAAGTCAAGAGAATAGATAGGGTTTATTTGTGGAAAGCCATTTTTTCCTTATCTAAAATTTGAAGAAGAGTTTTAAAATAAGGAAAATATTTTTATAAGCTTATATGTAAAGATAGAGTGAACACTTGGGTAGAAACACCAAGTTTCAAATCTCTAACCAAATAAAAATACTTAGGGTCGAAGTAGAACACCCCACGTGTTCAATACATCAACCTAGAGCCCTTTTGTAAACAGATTTTAGAAAAGAGAGGGGAGATCCTTCTTCAGTCCCAGTCTTCAGTTGCTTAAATTGCCCGTATCCGGGGGCACGGCTAATCAATTAGGTTTGACTCTGCAGAGTTTGTACACTTTACCCACATAACACAATCAACCCCAATTTATCGCTACACACCTGAGTGCACGATTGGGAGAAAATTGTGACGAAGCTTTCCAGAATGGCCCCCTATACATGTTCCTAGTCCGCCCGATGCCATGGCAATTAAAGCCCCGCTCCGATGGCGGTACCTAGGTAAGGGTTTCCCATTAAGTAAAAACTAAGCCAGAGCCCATAGTAGCATGTGGTTGTACTGCAAGCTACTTCTTACTGTAAATTGGAAGATCTCGGCCTCCTGGGCGGCAGTCCCCACCAAAACCTGTGTGCATGTCCCCAGTCGGGCGCAATCACTCAAGTATGCAAGTCCTCCGTCGAGCGCAATCTCTTAGTGTGCAAGACCCCAGTCGGGTGCAATAACTTGCAGACGTTCCCATCAATCCATTCCGCCCAGAGAGTAGAGTTAAAATAGTATATGTTTCTTTTCAAAAGATTTTCATATTACATTGCTTCTGGAGGAAGCAAGTTAAACATTTGAAAACAAAGTTTGTTGTTGAACCCATCCCAACTATAAGTAGGGCTAAGCATATAGATATAGCATAAATCTTATGGCTTTATCTAGCAATATACTTTGTGAAAACTCGAGTAAAACATGCATAAGTTTTCAAATATAGAAAACATGCATAAAATGAAAGTATAGGTCAAAGGATGATCAAATTGCAACTTGCCTTCAGAACCGCAGCAGCAACCGTCTACCTCTTCGTAATACTCGTCTTTGCACTCGTCGCAATCTAACGGGAATAAAATTACTAAGTAAGATAACATTACAAAGCACACATTAACAAGACAAAGATGCAATACCAAATAACAAAATAAATAACAAAAACTCCAACACAACAAAATCACTAAGATGGCAAAAATATATATAACTATTTTGGTTATTCGGTATGATATTCGTTAGTAGGATAGCCTAAATTGTAATGGAGTTTAATAGAATTCTTAAGGTGCAAGTTGGAACTAATAGATTGGATCAAAGAGGAATATGATGATCTACCAAAGGTGATTATAACAAAGATCATTTTTTATATAGATAATCTATAAGGATATGGTCAAAGAAGGGAATTTCTTAGATTTTGAGTGAAAACAGCAAATAACGTGTTTAGAAAAATATGGTGGGTGTTCCAATAGAAGCATATGTTCCTAACAAACAAGTTTGCTGAAGAAACTAATTTTATTTGCCTTGTGAAATAAAAGATATAGTGAATTTACTCATATTAGCCTTCCAAATTAAATTGAATTTTTATTTAGTCAAAGTGTAAATGTTTTGCTTCTATAATTAACTAGAGGTTTTGAGGATTCCGGGGGTATAAAAATTATTAAATTCTGAGTTGTAGTCTAGGAGATATGATTTTCTGAAGTTTATGTCTTTTTCTGGAATGAATTACGGAAATAAAGAAAAAAGTGCCACGTGTCTTATTCTCAGTGGCCGGTACCCCTTTACTTAAGTGACTCGCTGAGGGGAGTTAATCTGAAGATCTATGGCTGGGAATAAAAAATTATAAGGCTCACCGGAGTTTGGTGGTTGGCTCGCCGGAGTTGGGCGGTGCTCTGGCCGGCGTTGTCGATTTCAATCAACGTTGAAGATGAGATGCTGAACGGGGTGAAGACGACCGTGATAAATCTTCTGGACAAGGTCTTCGAGTCGATGGCTTTCTGCAAGAGCGGCTACGGCACGCCGGACTTAACAAAAGTCACCGGAGTTCACGATGAACGTAGACGACGCGCTCCGGCTGCGGAAGAATGTTGCAAACGATGTCAGTAGCGTTCGCAATAACCTTAAGAGAATATAGAAGAAAGAATTGGCATCCGAGAAGCACTGTACGCGATGTAATATCCGACGAACGACGCCGGCAGCAAGAACTCCGGCGAGGAATCTCTGAGGAACCAGAGGGTCATAGCTCTGAATTGGAGAGGGATAATGGAGAGGGGGATGATGGAAACGACAGGGCATATTTATAGGGTCCGAGGTGGTCTCAATGCGTGCCGTTCGTGGGATTTTAATGGCAGTCGTTCGAGGTCCGGCAGTGGCCATTAGGGCGACTTCAAAGCGCACCGAGCAAAGGAATCGGTCAAGGGGGAAGAGGCGCGAGTGCGCGGGGAGTCGGAGGGGAGGGGTCGCGATTGCGGAAGAAGGGGAGGCGCCGGGACGGTCGGCTTCCATGCCGGCTCGTTCCTGTGTACGCGTACGTACAACACAGGTTGAAGACGATGGGAAAAATCCACGTCTCTTCTTTCTTTCTTTTTTCTTTTTCCAAGTGACTGGGTTGGCTCGTGAGTGGACTAGGAATAGAGAGAGAGAGGGGATGGGCTGGGCTGGTTTGTTTTGTTTTTATTTTATTTTATTTACTGAACCAGTTTTACTAGTGGATGCAATTATAATATGCAATCCAAAAAATTAAATAAAGTTAAATAAATAAAGTTAACACGAATATTTCTAATTTATATCATACAATCAAACAACCAAAAAATACGTAATATTTTGTTTATTTATATAATGCAACATGAGCTTCATAAATTCCCCAGAATTATTTTAGGGTCTTTATAATTCCAAAAATCCTTTTTTATGCAACATGCAAATATGGAAATTTTAATGAAGATTCCATTTTCAGTAATTGAGGAAGTCATATTATCCTCTCTTCATTTGTTTCGTGAACAATGGGAATTCATTTATTAAAATATCCAACATTCAAATAAACAAGCAGAACACATGCAATATGAATATGCTTCTATATAACATTCCAAATGAAAAATTTGGGATGTTACAAACCTACCCCCTTAAAAAGAATCTCGACCTTGAGATTCGGGTTGGCTAGAGAAAAGGTGTGGATGATCTTCTCTCAAATCTTCTTCCCGCTCCCAAGTAGCTTCTTCTTCGGTGTGATGGCTCCATTGCACCTTTCATAGTTTGATAGTCTTAGTGCGAGTGATACGCTCTGCGGTGTCGAGAATCTTGATAGGCTTCTCTTCATACGTAAGTTCCTTCTCCAATTGGATAGCATCCAAAGGAATAGTGTCACTCAAAGGAATGTCCTCTAGCTCAGCATGACACCTCTTCAACTGCGAGACATGGAATACATCATGAACACCCCACAGAGCTTTAGGGAGTTCGAGCTGATAAGCTACTTCTCCTCTACGTGCCAGAATCTTGTAGGGTCCCACAAAACGCGGTGCCAACTTTCCTTTGATGCCAAATCGCTTAACTCCTCGGAGTGGCGATACTCGAAGATATGCCCTATCTCCAACTTCATATACCACATCCTTACGCTTAGCATCAGCATAACTCTTTTGTCGGGATTGAACGATTTTCAATCTATCCCTAATCAGCTTGAATTTCTCCTCGGCATCACGAATCAAATCAGGTCCAAAGAGTTGACGTTCTCCCACTTCACTCCAAGTTAGTGGGGTTCTACACTTCCGGCCATAGAGTGCCTCAAATGGTGTCATCTTCAGACTAGCTTGATAGCTATTATTATAAGAGAACTCAGCATATGGCAAGTTACCATCCCAACTGGAACCATAGTCAAGTGCACATGCACGTAACATGTCCTCTAGGATTTTATTAACCCTTTCAGTTTGTCCATCCGTCTGTGGATGAAAAGCTATGCTAAACTCAAGTATGGTACCGAGTGATTCGTGAAGTTGATGCCAGAATTTCGAGGTAAACTGAGTGCCTCGATCCGACACAATCTTGCGGGGTACGCCATGCAAGCATACAATCCTCGTCATATAAATCTTGGCTAACTTAGCACTTGTGTAAGTTGTCTTTACAGGAATGAAGTGAGAAACCTTCGTCAAACGGTCCACGACTACCCAGATGGAATCATAACCAGATCGAGTTCGTGGGAGGCCGGTGATGAAGTCCATTCCGATTTTGTCCCACTTCCAATCAGGTATTGGTAAAGGTTGTAGCATACCTGCGGGCTTTTGATGTTCGGCCTTGACTCGCTGACACACATCACATATAGCGACATGTTATGCTATTTCTCGCTTCATATTTGGCCACCAAAATTGTTCCCTCAAATCGAGATACATCTTAGTGGGTCCTGGGTGAATGGAATACGGAGAGTCGTGTGCCTCCTGCAGAATCACCTTCTTAATCTCCTAATTGCTAGGTACACAAGTACGTGTTTCGAACCATAGTGCTCCATGTTCATCCTCAGAAAATTCCTCAGATTTTCCTTCACGTATACGCTCCCTAATTTTGTCGAGTTCTTTATCATCCTTCTGGGCTTCCTTGATTTTCTCCAACAAAGTGGATTTGACTTCCAAGGTGGCTAAGAATCCCTTAGGAACAACCTTTAAGTTCAAGCTTTTAAACTCTTCACATAAGTTGGAAGAAACTACATGAGAAGTAATGTAGTTGAGTTGTCCCTTTCGACTCAAGGCATCTGCAACAACGTTCGCCTTGCCAGGATGATAATTAACACTCAGGTTATAATCATGGATAAGCTCTAACCATCTCCTTTGCCTGAGATTGAGCTCCTTCTGGGTGAAAATATATTTTAGACTCTTATGATCGATGAAAATATCACAATGACTCCCAACAAGATAATGTCTCCAGGTCTTGAGAGCATGTACTACTGCGGCTAACTCCAAATCTTGAGTAGGATAGTTAAGCTCATGCCGGCGAAGCTGACGTGATGCATAAGCCACTACCTTGCCATCCTGCATAAGTACACCTCCAAGTCCTTGTCGTGAGGCATCACAATAAACTTGGAAGTCCTTATGAATATCAGGTAAAACCAACACCGGGGATGTAACTAACTTTTCCTTGAGCTCCTGGAAACTAGCTTCACATGCTTCACTCCACTGGAATTTCTTCCCCTTCTTAAGTAGCTCGGTCATAGGTTTGGCTATTTTGGAGAAGTTCTCTATGAACCTACGGTAATATCCCGCAAGTCCTAAGAAATTGCGAATCTCAGCAACTGAAGTGGGTGACTTCCAATTGGTTACCGCTTCCACTTTAGAGGGGTCCACTGCCACTCCTTTCTAGGATACAACATGTCCTAGGAATCCAACTTCTTTCAGCCAGAACTCACATTTACTAAACTTGGCGTATAATTGATGCTCTCTCAGTTTCTCCAATACTTGGCAAAGATGTTTATCATGCTCCTCCTCATTCTTGAAATAAATAAGGATGTCATCGATGAATACAACGACAAACTTATCAAGAAATTCCATGAACACCTTGTTCATCATATTCATAAAATATGCTGGAGCATTAGTCAAGCCAAAAGACATGACCGTGAACTCATATAGCCCATATCTTGTGGAAAATGTTGTCTTGGGTATATCTTGCTCCCTGATTTTCAACTGATGATATCCAGATCGCAAATCAATCTTGGAGAAGATACTCGCTCCTTCAAGTTGATCAAATAGATCATTTATCATAGGTAACGGGTATTTATTTTTGATGGTGACTTCATTAAGAGAACGATAGTCCACACACATCCTAAAACTTACATCTTTCTTTCTCACGAATAAGACTGGAGCTCCCCATGGTGAAGAACTTGGGCGAATAAACCCCTTAGCTTGAAGCTCACGAATCTGCTTCTTGAGTTCGGCAAGTTCATTTGCAGGCATTCTATGCGGCCTCTTGGCTATGGGTGCGGTGCCAGGGATTAAGTCAATTAGAAACTCAATATCCCTATCTGGTGGCATTCTAGGTAAATCCTCAGGAAAAACATCTGGATATTCTCGCACTACAAGGACTTGATCAAGGCTAATCTCTTTAAGAGAATTTAGCAAAGCCTTATTTGATTTGCGCTTTCAAATGATCTTGAATCGTTTTCCTTCCAAGTTGGTGAGGGCAATAGACCTCTCGACACAATTGATACTTCCCTTGTATCGGACTAACCAGTCCATGCCTAGAATCACATCTAGTCCTTCGGAGTTTAAGATAATAAGATTTGTGGGGAGAGTGGAGCTTCCCAAAGTCAAGGATAAGTTAAAACACCCCTTGCTGCATTTCATCTCTGCTCCGGGGGAATAAACTAGTACTGGGCTTCTAAGATTTTTGGTGGCTAACACATGCTTATCCACAAATGCACTTGAGATGAAAGAATGTGATGCACCGGTATCAAACAATACAACTGCGGGAAAGGAATTAATTCGGAACATACCAATCACTGCATCTGTGGCTTCTTGAACTTCTTCTGCAGAGATGTGGTTCACCTTAGCCTTGATGAAAGGATTTGGCTTTAAGCCATTCCCAGTGTTGCCTGTCTTGTTCTCTGGGCAATCCGTGGCATAGTGCCCAGTGTTCCTGCACTTAAAGCAGGTTATCTGGCTCATGTCCTTCTGTGGCCTATCCTTGCTATAGCCACCATTTCCATTATGAGGTTTGTGGCCATCATGATGGTTCCTCTTGTGATGATGCTGATGACTACCACTAGAATGACTATTATGGTTGGAGCCATTGTGGTTGCGGGAGTGATTGCCTTGATAACTATTTCCCTTCGAAGAGGATTCATAGTGCCTTGGTGGTGATGAGGTACGGATTTTCTGCGCCGGATTGGAGTTGTGCTTATGAAAGCTTCCCTTCCTCTTGCGATTCTCAATCTCTTCGTGCTTCCCTTCCAGGATAAGTGCCTTATCAAAGAGGGCTTGGAAATTTTTGAAGGTAAGTGCCACCAACTGAAAGGATATTTCATCATTCAGTCCTTCCAGGAATTTCTCCTGTCTAGCCGCATCAGTAGCCACATCATCTAGTGCATAGCGTGCTAGCTTGTTCAACTCCCCCCAGTATTCATTCACTGAAAGCGATCTCTGGCGCAAAGTTCGGAACTCCTTATTCTTTAGAGCCATAGCACCAGCAGGAACATGAGTATTTCGGAAAGCAGTCCGAAATTGTTCCCAAGTGATAGCATCAACATTGGGAAATGCAATCTGATAATTATCCCACTAAGCTGCGGCGGGACCTTCTAGTTGATGTGTGGCAAAGCGCACACGTTCAGCTTCAGTGCATTCTGCAGTATCCAACTTCTTGGCGATGGAACGAAGCCAATAATATGCAACAATGGGCTCTGCAGAACTAGAGAAAGTTGGAGGGCGTAATCTCAAGAACCGAGTAAGTCGATCCACGGGCGATGGTGGAGGTGGTGGTGGCGGTGGTGGCGGAGGCGGTCCACCATTGTTGTTGTTTTGCATATTCTGAGTCAACAACTGGATCAGCTGGGCCTGAGCCTGCAACAACTGCTCAATGCCTGGTGGCATATTGTTGTTTTCCCCATTAGGTTCACGTCTTGGCGGCATCTGTTTGACGAGGATCCATAGTAAGGTATAGGGATATTGGGGAAACCTAGATGTGATACTACCCTCATGCATGCACATGATGCAAAGGAAAAAACCAAATAACACCAAACTATATCAAACATAGCAATCACACATAGTTTATTTATTCAAGCAACCCTAAGGTACTGCCATCCACACTCTGGCATGGTCAAGTACACTAGAAAAAAGTTCTTATTTTATTTCTCGTTGTGGTCCATACCCTAACTCGATCCAATATGGGACTCGTCTACAATAGTCATAGTACCATCCCAATATTTATCATTACTGATAAGGGGACCATTTTCTTCCACCTTCTCAAGTTCAGCTCCTCCATCAAGGGCTTCCTCATAATGTGTCTTCCAGTTCTTCCTTTCCTTGCGAAGCTTCCTAATCCTGTATTGAGCTATTTCTTCTCAGGCCGGCGCTCTCTTCAAGTCTTCTCGTAGCTTCTTGTTCTCCTTATCTAGTGCGTTAGCCCTGCCTCGCTGCTCATCCGCATCTTCTTGTACTTGTTCCATTTCGTATTCTTGAGTTTGGAACTTGTACTCCATGCAGTCATGTGCTTGGATCTCCACGCGTAGACACTTCACCTTATGCAATGATTCCACCAAATTCTCCTCCAGGTTAAAGATATAACGTTCCAGGTCATATATATGCACTGTCTGCAAGTCCAATGCAGATTTCTTGGACAACTTCAGGGGTCTCCCATTGTACGTTGTTCGCTTTCCAAATGTTTGCACCCCCATCTTATGCAACTCCTCTTGGTGAAGATAAGTGAGTCGGGTCATCACATCATGCATAGCCCTATTAGTTGCTTGCTGCTTGGTTGCGGCTATATCACGGATAGAGATATCTTCTGTTTTTGACTCCTTGCACCCAGGAACTAGAACTCTAAAGTTCCAGTAGCTACCTTCATCCTTGCGCCAAATTTTGATTTCAGGTGTCGGCATGTGCAACACCCGAAACAAGGCTAGGAATGGAGTGCCAAACAGAGTACCCTGGAAATCTTCGTCTTCTTTCAGGGTATGGTGTTCCATCTACAAGTTTGAAATAGACGAGATTTGGTAAAGAAAGAATAGAGTTACGAGAATGAAAGGTACATAACTCGTAAAATAGATTTTTCCCTATGTGGTTTTCCTACTCTACACCATTTCTAAGGGCCACGTCCTACAGTCAACGTAAGGCTGTAATACCATTTTGTAATGACACGGACCTGATAAGATCCGAATCTCTGAGTTTCCTGTGCTATCCCTGGATCGCTAACTAGCACACTCAGTACAAAAATGAATACCAAGCAACATACGTCTTTATTACATCGGAAGATCCAGAGTTTATTTTATTACAACTACTCAGCTCAAGGTTGAGTTACAAAGTAGAAGCATAATATCATCATAATAGTCATGAGCCCATCATATGGCCATAAGGCAAGCTGAGTGTAGCTCCGTAGCCCTAAGCACGTTCCTCAATAAGCATCCTCGTCTGCACGTGAGTACAGCCAAAATGGTAAGTACTTTGAATGTACCGCAAGTTGCAAGAGATAAATATAATAGAATATTCATGCAGGGTAAGTCAAGAGGATAGATAGGGTTTATTTGCGGAAAGCCAATGTTTCCCTATCTAAAATTTGAAGAAGAGATTTAAAATAGGGAAAATATTTTTGTAAGCTTATACGTAAAGCTAGAGTGAACACTTGGGTAGAAACACCAAGTTTCAAATCTCTAACCCAAGAAAAATACTTAGGGTCGAAGTAGAACACCCCACGTGTTCAAAACATCAACCTAGAGCCCTTTTTGTAAACAGATTTTAGAAAAGAGAGGGGAGATCCTTCTTCAGTCCCAGTCTTTAGTTGTTCAAATTGCCCGTATTCGGGGGCATGGCTAATCAATTAGGTTTGACTCTGTAGAGTTTGTACACTTTACCCACATGGCACAATCAACCCCAATTTATCGCTACACACCTGGGTGCACGATTGGGAGAAAATTGTGACGAAGCTTTCCAGAATGGCCCCCAATACCTGTTCCTAGTCCGCCCGATGCCATGGCAATTAAAGCCCATCTCCGATGGCGGTACCTAGGTAAGGGTTTCCCATTAAGGAAAAACTAAGCCAGAGCCCATAGTAGCATGTGGCTATATTGGAAGCTACTTCTTACTATAACTTGGAAGATCTCGGTCTCCTGGGCGGCAGTCCCCACCAAAACCTGTGTGCATGTCCCCAGTCGGGCGCAATCACTCAAGTGTGCAAGTCCTCCGTTGAGCGCAATCACTTAGTGTGCAAGACCCCAGTCGGGCGCAATCACTTGCAGACGTTCCCATCAATCCATTTCGCCCAGAGAGTAGAGTTAAAATAGTATATGTTTGTTTTCAAAAGATTTTCATAAAACATTGCTTCAGGAGGAAGCAAGTTAAACATTTGAAAACAAAGTTTGTTGTTGAACCCATCCCAACTATAAGCAGGGCTAAGCATATAGATATAGCATAAATCCTATGGCTTTATCTAGCAATATACTTTGTGAAAACTCGAGTAAAACATGCATAGGGTTTCAAATATAGAAAACATGCATAAAATGAAAGTATAGGTCAAAGGATGATCAAATTGAAACTTGCCTTCAGAACCGCAGCACCAACCGTCTACCTCTTCGTAATACTCGTCTTTACACTCGTCGCAATCTAACGGGAATAAAATTACTAAGTAAGATAACATTACAAAGCACACATTAACAAGACAAAGATGCAATACCAAATAACAAAATAAATAACAACAACTCCAACACAACAAAATCACTAAGATGGGAAAAATATATATAACTATTTTGGTTATTCGGTATGATATTCGTTAGTAGCATAGCCTAAATTGTAATGGAGTTTAATAGAATTCTTAAGGTGCAAGTTGGAACTAATAGATTGGATCAGAGAGGAATATGATGATCTACCAAAGGTGATTATAACAAAGATCATTTTTTTATAGATAATCTATAAGGATATGGTCAAAGAAGGGAATTTCTTAGATTTTGAGTGAAAACAGCAAATAATGTGTTTAGAAAAATATGGTGGGTGTTCCAATAGAAGCATTTGGTCCTAACAAACAAGTTTGATGAAGAAACTAATTTTATTTGCCTTGTGAAATAAAAGATATAGTGAATTTACTCATATTAGCCTTCCAAATTAAATTGAATTTTTACTTAGTCAAAGTGTAAATCTTTTGCTTCTATAATTAACTAGAGGTTTTGAGGATTCCGGGGATATAAAAATTATTAAATTCTGAGTTGTAGTCTAGGAGATATGATTTTCTGAAGTTTATGTCTTTTTCTGGAATGAATTACGGAAATGAAGAAAAAAGTGTCACGTGTCTTATTCTCAGTGGCCGGTACCCTTTACTTAAGTGACTCGCTGAGGGGCGTTAATCTGAAGATCTATGGTGGGAATAAAAGATGATAAGGCTCACCGGAGTTTGGTGGTTGGCTCTCCGGAGTTGGGCGGTGCTCTGGCCAGCGTTGTCGATTTCAATCAACGTTGAAGATGAGATGCTGAACGGGGTGAAGACGACCGTGATAAATCTTCTGGACAAGGTCTTCGAGTCGATGGCTTTCTGCAAGAGCGGCTACGGCACGCCGGACTTAACAAAAGTCACCGGAGTTCACGATGAACGTAGACGACGCGCTCCGGCTGAGGAAGAATGTTGCAAACGATGTCAATAGCGTTCGCAATAACCTTAAGAGAATATAGAAGAAAGAATTGGCATCCGAGAAGCACTGTACGCGACGTAATCTTCGACGAACGACGCCGGCAGCAAGAACTCTGGCGAGGAATCGCCGAGGAATCAGAGGGGCATAGCTTCGAATTGGAGAGGGATAATGGAGAGGAGGATGATGGAAACGACAGGGCATATTTATAGGGTCCGAGGTGGTCTCAATGCGTGTCGTTCGTGGGATTTTAATGGCAGCCGTTCGAGGTCCGACATTGGCCATTAGAGCGACTTCAAAGCGCACCGAGCAAAGGAATCGGTCGAGGGGGAAGAGGCGCGATTGCGCGGGAAGTCAGAGGGGAGGGGTCGCGATTGCGGAAGAAGGGGAGGCGCCGGGACGGTCGGCTTCCATGCCGGCTCGTTCCTGTGTACGCATACGTACAACACAGGTTGAAGACGATGGGAAAAATCCACGTCTCTGCTCTCTTTTTTTTCTCTTTTGCCAAGTGGCTGGGCTGTCTCGTGAGTGGACTAGGAATAGAGAGAGAGAGAGAGGGGGGGATAGGCTGAGCTGGTTTATTTCATTTTTTATTTTATTTACTGAACCAGTTTTACTAGTGGAAGCAATTGTAATATGCAATCAAAAAAATAAAAAATAAAAAAGTTAACACGAATATTTTCTAATTTATATCATACAATCAAACAACCAAAAAATACGTAATATTTTTTTATTTATATAATGCAATATGAGCTTCATAAATTCCCCAGAATTATTTTAGGGTCTTTATAATTCCCAAAATCCTTTTTTTATGCAACATGAAAATATGGAAATTTTAATAAAGATTCCATTTTCAGTAATTGAGGAAGTCATATTATCCTCTCTCTTCATTTGTTTCGTGAACAATGGGAATTCCTTTATTAAAATATCCAACATTCAAATAAACAAGCAGAACACATGCAATATGAATATGCTTCTATATAACATTCCAAATGAAAAATTTGGGATGTTATATAGAGCTATGAGTATATGAAAGCTCTTCAATGGAACTAGTGGGGGTGCATCAAAATTGCTTGCTTAAGAAGACCTAGAGCTCTTTTCAGGAGGCTCATCATTGGAATATATAATCCAAGTTATATAGTGTAAAGGTCCCCACTTACTTATGCATGAATGATACGAAAACTCTTTATGAAGTACGAGTGCTACTTTGGAGCGCAAGTGTGGATCTTTAAATGAAGAATAGTAGTGCTGCCCGTTTCTCTTTTTTCCTATCCTTTTTTGTGGCCTCTATGGCTCTTTCTTTTATATCTCTCATTTGTCCTCTTCGAGAATTTTTAAATTTCTCCTCTTTGGGATCTTTTAATTTTGTCCTGTGGGATCTTTACCTCACTTTAAGGGCAACATTCTATAAAAATATGAACATGATCAACACACTTTTACAAGGTACTCATAATGAAGATGGAAATATATCATGATCGATGCAAGGTGTCAAGTGTTCCAGCCGCGCGGAAGGGAACAATGTTCCCCATCCAGCATCTGCAAAGGCCCTGTCCAGCCTGACTCTAGTAAAAGTACCCCCGACAACTTTCTTCTCGTGTGTCCGTGGGTTACCATTAAATCCCAAGTCCACCAAGCCACAAATGTTGAGAGCATCCCGGAAACTGTCAAGCTGAGCTTGGCTATGTTGCCCGATCCCGTCATTTTCCGTATGATGTAAAACTTCATTGAAAACCCGGATGGCCATCCAAGGAAGACTCGATTGCATAACAAGTCCACGAAGGGCATCCCACACTTTATGTCTCTCACTGACCCGAGCTTCCCCATATATGAAAGATAACCGCCATTGGGTGTCTCCAAGGTCGGAAACAATAGCGTCAATATAATATCATGCATGATCCACCACCTCAATTTTTATTTTGTCATTCCAAAAGATAGCTAGGCCACCACTTCGGACAGTACTGCTCACAACAAAAGCATTCTTATAACCCAAAGAAGAACTCACTAACTCAGCTCGTGCCTTTTGTAATTAGGTCTCAACCAGGCATAGCACGGCTGGGGCATGTTTGCTCGTTATCTCACGAGCCTCTCAAACTATCGTCGGGTTACTGATACGTCCCAAACGTATCTATAATTTTTTTCTTGTTCCATGCTTCTTTTGGTGAAATTTTTACATGTTTTGATGCACTTCCATATCATTTACAAAATATTTGGGACTAACCTATTAACCTAGTGCACAATGCCAGTTTATGTGTGTTTTTGTCCGTGCAATGCAGAACATAGCTGAAATACAAAGTGCTCGGAAAAATCCATAAAAAACCCAGAAATTCCAAGTCATCGGAAGACTCTAGAAGCGCGAAGGGCAGCCACAGGGGGGCCACCCCTGGCCGCGCCCCTTGGCCGCCTGGCCAGGTGGGGCCACCACTGGTGCCCCCCTTTGGCCTATATTTTACCCCCGTTCCAGAAACCCTCAAGGAGGACCCTGTTTCGCGATATTCACCATGGTTCTATCGCCGCTGCGATTTCGAGATCAAGATCAGCAGAAGCTCCTATCCCGACACCCTGTAGGAGGGATGATTGATGTCGGGAGGCCCCTCCATCATCATGATTGCCTCCAGGATGCGCGTGAGTACTCCCTCTTTGGACTATGGGTACATGACAACAAGCTAGTAGATGTCTTCTCTCTAGTCTTGTGCTTCATTTTCATGACCTTGTGAGATGCTTAACATGATCAAGGCATCGTCATTATAATTTCTATGTTGTTATGTAGTGTTTGCTGGGATCTGATGGATTATGAGATTATGTTCAGTTTGTGGAAGTAATATATTTGATCTCTTTTATATGTGTGTTCTTGAGTAGTCATGCATGTTCTCCGTTACAGTTTGTTACTTTGGCCAAGTAGTAGATTGTAACTCCAAGAGGAGCATTATGCTAGATAATGGGTTCATGCCTCTTGATGTCCGGCTTGAGTGACAGAAACATGGGACTAGGGAATGTGTTGTTGCCATTAGGGGTAAAACAGTGATGCTGATGACCGCGTGTCATACGGATTGCTTACATTACGCATAGAGTGTTAATGTAGTTGTTTGTTGCTTTGACTTCGCAACATTAGTTGTGGCTCGCAACTTAATACCAGCAAGATATTATGGATAGATATCTCAAGGTGGATGATTACTAAGTAGATGTCGGTGAATAAACGATCTATATGTTGTCAATTTCCTAGCTATAATTTGTTCACCCTGCATAACTATTTACTGTCTTTTGGGAGAGAGACACTACTAGTGAGCATCATGGTACCCCGGTCCATATTCTCATCATAATTTCACACCACCACTATTTACTGCTTTAATTTTCCTTTCTTTGCATCATTATTATCACCCTTTGCGTTTGACCCTTTGCAAACAGCAAGGCCGCAGAGATTGACAACCTCTCTGTACTCGTTGGGAGAAAAGTTACTTATGTCATGTGTGTAGGTCCGCAGGAGCCGTTAACTTACGTGCCATATTTCTGACGCCGTTTCCAACTACTTGTTGTATTCGGAATCCTACTAGGGACAAACCTTATGCTCTCACATGTAGGGGAATCTACCGTTGTCTACATCATGACCTTCCGCTTTGGGTTACTAACGAGGAGGTGTTATCTGCACCCATCAAAAGCAATTTCTGGCACCGTTGCCGTGGATTCTTAGCTTCAAGATAGGGGGGTTGCACACTACCTTTTACCTTTGATTTTTAGTCTTGTTACTTTAGCTTCCAATTTTTTATCTTTGCTTGTGTGTCTTATATCCAAAAAAACAAAAAAAATATGCTTACCTTGTTCTAATTTGCTACTGCTATTATGGGTTCCACTGAAAATACTAAGCTTTTTTACAAGTCAGGACAATAATGAATTTATTTGTGCTCCTATTGCTCCACCTTCCACCTTGACAAATTATTATGAAATTAAACTTGCTTTGCACAATATTGTCATGAAAGAGCAATTTGCTGGAGTTGGAGAAGATGTTGCTTTACACATAAACACCTTTGTTGAATTATGTGACATAAAAAAGTATAAGGATGTAGATGGCGATATTGTTAAGATCAAGCTTTTTCCTTTCTCCTTGAGAGGAAGAGCTAAAGAATGTCTTCAGTCCTTACATAGAAATAGCATAGACTCTTGGGATAAATGTAACGATGTTTTTATTGAGAAGTATTATCCACCTTCTAAAATTATTGAATTAAGGAGTAACATTATGAACATTAGACAACTTGATAATCAACATTTTGCTCAAGCTTGGGAACGTATGAAGTCTCTTGTTAAGAATTGCCCTACTCATGGATTGACTACTTGGATTGTTATCCAAACTTTTTATGCAGGATTAAACTTTGCTCATGATCTTGAGATACTTAAGATTATAACCTCACCTTAGAGAATGAGAATATCAAACCTTTGAATGTTATGCAAGTTAAAATATATGAGAACAATAGAATGCTAGCTAAACTTAAGGATAGATGGGCTACAGAGAAACAAGAGGAAGAGAGAGTTAAGAGCCTTCATACACACACTAAACTTGCTACCATACATGTTATTGAGGATTTGAAAACTTTCAACACCCATCAAACCCCCAGTCCAAACAATGGACCTTGATGGTGGATATATCTTCCCTCGTTGGTTACCCCAAGTGGAAGGTGAGATACAGGATAGCGGCAAATTTCCCTCGGTGAAGATACCAAGATTTGTCTCTAGTAGGACTCCGAAGATGATAAGTAGGTGTCAGCGGCGCAACTGACATGGACCTGCACACAACACAAATAACTTTGCTTCCCAACGAGTACAGAGAGGTTGTCAATCTCTCCGGCCTTGTTGTTCACAAAGGATCAACGCAACAGATAATAATGATAATGATAGCAGCTAGAAATTAAAAGCGTGAAAATAAATGAGCGTGTAAACAGTGATGAGAATATGGACCGGGGTCACGTGATGTTCACTAGTGATGTCTCTCTCCCAAAAGACGATGAAACTGCTATGCGAGTTAAACAAATTACAGCTGGGCAATTGACAGGATTAAAAACGCACTGCAATGCTAACTATGCTACAAAGAAAGGACAAAGAAATAAACATTAACGGAGAACATGCAAGAATTACTTAAGAACAACAATATAAGAGATAAGAACCAAATATATTACTCAATCACAATCTGAACATAATCTCATAATCCATCATATCCTAGCAAACTCAGCATAGCAACAGCAGAAAGATTACATATGTGCCTCGATCATGTAGGGAAGCTCACGAGGACTAAACAATGAAGAACAGAGAGGGGAGGAGAACATCACATAGCTACTGATCACGGACCCATGGTCCAAGGAAAACTACTCACGACACATCCAAGAAGCGTCCATGGTGGAGGGGAAGCTCCTGCAGATCGATTCTCCCTCCGGCAGGGTGCCGAGAAGAAATCTGTTGGCGCTCCCGATCTTGGAAGTGTGGCGACGGCGGAACAGAGGCGAGATCGCGAAAAAGGGTTATGTCTTCGGAAGAATCCCGTCACGGAGAATATGTAGGTGAAGGGGGCACCCAGGGGGGCCAGCAGGGGTCCAGGGCCCCCCGGCACGGCCAGACCCTAGGTCGTGCCAGGTGGCCGCCTGGATCCCTGGTGGTGGCCCTCTGGCCCCACCCAGGTGATTCCGTAAGGTTCCTTCACGCTGATTTTTTATCTGATTTTTCCCGAATTTTTGGAGCACTTTTAATATGGGGGAAACCTGAAATAGAAAAACAGCAGAAAACAGGAACTGGCACTGTGGTGCACTGAGTTAATAAGTTAGTCCAAATATGATCAAAAGTGTATGAAAGTGTATCTAGATCATAGAAATATCACACAAAACATGCATGGAGCAAGCAGAAATTATATATACGTTTGGGACGTATCAACATCCCCAAGCTTAATTCCTGCTCGTCCTCGAGTAGGTAAATGATAACAAGCATAACTTCTGTGGTGACATGCTAGCAACCATATAAGAACTTTGAAAATTAAAGCAATCAAGGTATGTGATTCAATTCAAGTCATAACATGCAAGAGTCTATATTAGCATTGTAACAAGTAACAATAAAACATTAGGTGCAAGAGCTCTCGCTGTCCGTAACTCGAATGCCTCCAAATGGTGTTTGCGTGCAAGAAGGTGGATAGGGAATACGAGATTTTTTTTTGTTGAGAACTCAATCTACTAAAGTTTCACACTTGGTCTTGTTTGGAATCTTATCTTGACTCGTCCCCAGGCCACTAGGCAGGTACAAGTCAATTTGATCCACTCCTTTTCGAGATTTTGAGCACTCATGCAATGGATGAGGGTAAGCACGAGAGTTGACACTTAGGATGGCAAAGAGAGATGTATGGTGGAGGAGGAAGACAAAAAGGATGAGAAAGGCTCACATCAATGAGGACAATCATAGGCAAGAAGGCCAAATGATAGATATGATGTGAGGAGTAGGGATTGCCATGCAACGGATGCACATATGAGCTAAGAAAAGCTCTCCAATGGAACTAGTGGGGGTGCATCCAACTTGCTCGCTCATGAAGACCTAGAGCTCGTTTGAGGAGGCTCGTCCTTGGAACATGCAAGCCAAGTTCTATAGTGTGAATGTCCCCACATAGCTATATGCATAAATGATCATCTCTATGGAGTACAAGGATAAGAGGGAGTACTAATGTGGATATTTCAAAAGGATAGTAGTGTTGCCCCTTTCTCTCTTTTTATTTTCTTTTTTCCCTTTTTTCTATTTTTTGTATTTTTTTGGTGGCCTCAATGGATCTTTCTATTTAACTCTCATTTGTCCTCTTTGGGATCTTTTATTTTGTCCACTTTGGGATCTTTTCCTCACTTAAGGGCAACACTCTATTTTACAAGAGGGTATAGAAGATCTGCACACTTTACAAGGTACTCAAACATAAAGAAGATGTAGCTATCATGATGTATGCGATGTATGCCTCTACCAGTGTAGCAGGAACATGTATGACATGAAGATCAAGTCATGAAGAGGTGGATGTGTCATGGCAATATATCTCGGAAAGGCTATGGATATTGCCCCCGTGTGTTTTGGATATTGTTGGACAAGACAATAGAGGAACTAACAATGTTTTCTAGTATAAACAGTTGCATAGGTTTCTGAAGGACAAGCTATGTGATAAAGCTTCAGGGAAGGTATTCAAGTTATCGAAGCATAACCCACGAAGCGAAGCTTAATCACGAAGGTTGACCCCCCAAAATGAAGGTGTCCTGAAGCTCTACTCATTGAAGGAAATGGAGAGGACGGCGCAAGACTTAGATGTTTTTGTGTAGTTCTTTTTCTGTTCCTTGAGTCATAGGACAAACCGTACTATCAAGAGGGGTATTTAGTTTGTGGACATCGAAGTCATTGAGAAAATGCTCAGATCAAATCCAAACCAAGTGAGAAGCCTGAGCGAAGAAATCTCATGTGCACTAAGTTAAGCTTCGGTAGCAAAGACTTCGTTCTTTGGCTTCTGAAGCAGAACTAAGTCCGTGAGTCAACTTTACTTGTTCCTCAAGTTAAGTTGCGCATTGATGACAAATCCGACCGTTGTGGACACGTGTCAAGCTGTCACCTCGGGTCAGTTTGGTCATTCCGCACCTCGGGATCGCCAACTATAAATACGCCGCCCCCTCCTCCTTTTGCGGGTGGATGCTCCAAGAATATTCCTGAGAGAGATTGAAGAGAGCACCCCAAATACGCCACCGAAGCAAAACCCAAAATCTATAATACTGAAGCCTAAGTCCCATTGATCTGAGTAGATTTGAGATGACTTAGGTGAAAGCTTGCTAGCCTTTTTATCTTGGAGAACTGCAATTCTCCTAGACGGTTAGAGTGTTGTTCTTCAGAGAGCGAAGAGTAATTGTCGCCTCGAAGTCCAGTTTGTCAAAGGTTTCGGTGATTTCCTCAATAATCAACCACGAGTGAAGAACTGACCAAGCTCAAGGAGTTTGGTGCAGTGGAGCAACGGACGGAGAGAGATTTGCTCCATGTGTTCAATCACCAGTCCCTCCAACCAGACGTAGCGCTTTGCAGAGCGTGAACTGGTCGAACAAACATCGCCGACTCCCAGTTCGTTTTACTTCAAGCATTTACCTTCAGCATTGCATTTGCTTCACTGTTATTCTTCAATGTGTTTTGATTCACTGCATTTAGTTTCGCTTCCAGTTTTACTTCAACTCACTCATCTCACCGCTCATCCTCAAGAAGCTCTCCATCAGAGGACAACTGCTGCTACAAGTGCAAGAAGCCAGGTCACTACATTACTGATTGCCCTCTGTGGGAAGCTGAGAACAAAGCAAAGCATTCGCTCAGAGACTCCTCAACCAAGTCCCACAGATCTTCCAGAAGCTATGAATCCAAGAGACATGATTCCAGTTCTAGAAGAGATAAGAAGAAAGATTCTGATGATGACAAGAGGAAGAAGTATCACAAGAAGCGTGAGGGTTCTTCATCGAAGACTTACTCGTCTCGTCGAAGCAGCTCTCACCGTGCCAAGGCTTATCTGGGTAAGGAGATGAACTCTGAAGACGAAGCCTCTGGGTCCGAAGCTCAATCAGACTCAAGGTCTGGGTCTGGGTCCGAATCAGATGAAGTTGCTGGTTTGGCATTCCCTTCAGCAGATGCTTCGGCAAAAGCTTCGAGGTCATTCTTCACCAACAACAGTAGTGAAGATGAATCTCCTGCATATTGCTTCATGGCCAAGGCGAAGGTATCTTCATCGAAATCTAACTATGATACTTCTGATTGTTCTTCATATGACAGTGATTCAAAGATAAGCTATGCTAAACTTGCTAAAATTGCTTCAATCCAACAAGATGAACTTGATTCACTAAGCAAAACCATTAAGAAATCAGAAACTCTGTTGATCGATGACATAGAGAAAGGTCAAACTTTAACAAATGAGCATGAAGCTCTGAAAGAAAAGTTTGAAGAATTATCCTCTCGGCATGATCTTCTTTCAGTTGATTATGAGAAGCTCACCTATGAATTTCTTTAGAGGAAAATGGCTCTCGAAAAACTGAAAGAGGCTCATGAAGAGTTGGAAAATGTCAATCTCTCTCATGGCTCAACAAGGTTCTGAAGCAAATCATAAAACTGAATCACCTTGTTTGGATTGTTTGGAACGAAGCAAAATTGATTCCAAAGGCAAAGCTCCTATTGTTATTGATGATACTAATGCCTCTGATGAGGTAAATCCTGCTGTTACCAAGGAACTCCTCAGGTTGAAAAACTTATTTGAAACAGGCATGTTCAAAAGTGTGCAAGGTCACCAGTATCTCTGTGATATCCTGAGGAAGGCTCTCCTTCACAGGAATCCCAGGAATGAAGATGTTGGTTTCGAGAGAAAGATAAACCCTGATGGCACCTATTGGGAACCTGAGCAGTATCCTAAGACTGTTTGAGTCCTTGCGAAGGGGAACCCCATTGATATAGCTAACCTTTTAGGTTTTGATTGCAAGATGAACAAAGCTATTGTAGACGAATCACTTGATTCTGACTACAAGCTCATCAAAGATGAACAGGGAAAGGTTACCGCTGAGTATGTTGGTACTCCTCCTAAGAATGGCTTCAATAAGAGGCAAATCTGGGTGCAGAAAGCACTTGTGGAAAAACTGCCTGCTAACCATACCATGCAGGGAAAGTCTTCGGTACCACCGAATCATTTCTATTCTCTTGAAACGAGAAATTATCCTCTGGTGACCGAATCAAATGTTCCGCAGAAGCAATACTATCGCACTGGTCGTAATACTTATCGTCCTCATAATAATCATACTAAGATTGCATATGCTCATTCTTATGCTAACCATTCGCAGAGGACTTACATTTATGGTGTGCTTGATGGTACACCGAAGCAATACACTCCTGTTCGATTTAATATTGCTTCAACCAGTGCTTCAACATCTTCTCAGTCACCTGCTCATTTGTGGGTGGTTAAGAAGAACTAATTCTTCTACAGGGCTATGTCTCCGGTGGATCTGAATGGGTCATGGATAGTGGTTGCACAAATCATATGACCGGAGACAAGGAGTTATTCACCGAAGAAAAATTATCTCACTCTTCTCAGAAGTACATTACCTTCGGTGATAACAACAAGGGTAAAGTTTTAGGTTTGGGTAAGGTTGCCATATCGAAAGATAAGCACATTGACAAGGTTATGCTAGTCCAATCACTTGGATATAATCTTATATCTATTTCGAAGTTATGCGATATGGGTATGCTTGTTCTATTTTCTGCTTCGCGTTGTGTTGTCTTTTCACAGGATGACTATGCGTTTGTCTTGGAGGGTTACCGAAAAGGAGACTTATACATTGTTGATTTTTCTTCGGGCCCTGCTGTATCCACATGCTTAATGGCAAAAGCTTCATCTGGGTGGTTATGGCATCGAAGACTTGGCCATGCAGGGATGAGAAATCTTCATAACTTAGTGAAGAAGAATCATGTTATTGGCCTTAGCGAAGTTAAATTCGACAAGGATCGTCTCTGCAGTGCTTGTGAAGCTGGTAAAATTACGAAGAAACATCATTCAGCGAAGACTATCATGACTACCACTCGTCCTCTTGAATTGCTTCATATGGATCTTTTTGGTCCTCAAAATTATGCAAGCCTGGGAGGAAACAAATATGGTCTAGTTATTGTTGATGACTTCTCTCGTTATACTTGGGTTTTCTTTTTGGATGACAAGAGCAAAGTTGTTGAAATCTTCAAGTCTTTCGCCAAGAGAACTCAAACAGAATATGAATTATCTCTGAAGCATATCCGAAGTGATAATGGAACTGAATTCAAAAATACTCATATTGAAGATTTTCTTGATGATCATGGTTTTACTCATGAGTTCTCTGCTGCTTATACACCTCAACAGAATGGTGTTGTTGAAAGGAAGAATAGAACTCTCATTGAGATGGCCAGAACCATGCTTGCTGAATACAAGACTCCTATAAGGTTCTGGGCCGAAGCAATTAACACAGCTTGTCATATCATCAACAAGGTTTACCTTCACAAATTTCTGAAGAAGACTTCACATGAGCTTACCACTGGTAACAAACCAAATGTTTCGTACCTTAGGGTATTTGGTGCTCCATGCTTTATTAGAGATATGAATCATAGCTCCAAATTTGCCCCTAAGGCACATGAAGGTTTTCTTTTAGGTTATGGCTCAAACTCTCACACCTACAGAGTCTATAACTCTCACTTTGGGAAAGTTATGGAAACTGTGAATGTGAGGTTTGATGAAACTAATGGCTCTCAAAAAGAGCATTTGTCTCATGATCTAGATGAACCTCCTCTTGATGAAGTGATCAGGTCCATGGCTATTGGAGAGATTCGCCCTGTTGAAGCCAATGCTCGTCAAGCTAATAGGGATGATGACGGTCCAATGTTCCCACACATAGCCCGTGGCGCTGGAGATCAACATCCTGAAGCTAATGATGAACAAGACGAAGAAGAACAAAGGAACGGAGGAAATGCTAATCCCGAAGGAAATGCTGAAGCTGAAGGTGAAGCAGATCCTGAAGCTGAAGCAGATCCTGAAGCAGAAGCTGAGCCTAAAGCTAATGATTCAACTTTATCTCGAGTCCGAAGAAGAGTTGATGTTGATTCGATTCTTGAAGAAATTCATCAACCAGGTCGTCCCACAACTCGCTCTCGTACTCGTTTGGCTAACTTCTGTGGAAACTTTTCGTTTGTCTCCATGCTAGAACCTTCAAAGTTTGATGAAGCCATGAAGGATCCAGATTGGTTAACTGCAATGCTCGAAGAACTTAACCAGTTCGAGCGAAACAAAGTCTGGTCCTTAGTTGATAGAACTGATCCCACGAAGCACAACATCATTGGTACAAAGTGGATTTTTCGCAATAAGCAAGATGAAGACGGTATAGTGGTAAGGAACAAAGCACGTCTGGTAGCACAAGGTTACACCCAAATCGAAGGTATCGATTTCGGCGAAACTTATGCTCCAGTTGCTCGTCTCGAATCCATTCGTGTTATGCTTGCTTTTGCAAATTTCAATGGTATTCTGCTTTATCAAATGGATGTGAAAAGTGCTTTTCTTAACGGAGAAATCGAGGAAGAAGTGTATGTTATGCAGCCTCCAGGTTTTGAAGACCCGAAGAAACCCGACATGGTGTACAGGTTACACAAGGCCCTCTATGGGTTGAAGCAAGCACCTCGTGCTTGGTAAGACACATTGAAGGATTTCCTTCTGAAGAAAGGCTTCAAACCAGGAACCACTGACCCAACGCTTTTCACTCGATCTTATAATGGTGATTTGTTTGTGTGTCAAATATATGTAGATGTTATCATTTTTGGATGCACTAACACTGAAATCAGCGAAGAATTTGCCAACATGATGTCGAAGAAATATGAGATGTCTATGATGGGTGAATTGAAGTTCTTCCTTGGAATTCAAATCCGTCAACAGAAGAATGGCACCTTTATTTCTCAAGAAAAATATCTAAAGGATTGCCTGAAGAAGTTTGGTCTTACTGAATGCAAAACTATTAAGACGCCTATGCCTACCAATGGCTTCTTAGATGCAGATGAGAAGGGCAAAGCCTTCGACCAGAAGAAATACCGGTCTATGATTGGATCCCTTTTATATCTTTGTGCATCTAGACCTGACATTATGCTTTCAGTATGTATTTGTGCTCGTTTTCAGGCAAATCCAAAGGAATCACATCACACTGCTGTAAAGCGAATTCTTCGTTATCTTGCTCACACACCTACCTTGGGGTTGTGGTATCCCAAGGGAGCTCAGTTTGATCTCATTGGCTATTCTGACTCTGACTGGGCTGGTGATCGTGTGGATAGGAAATCAACTTCAGGGACTTGTCATTTCCTTGGAAGATCACTTGTGTGTTGGGCTTCAAAGAAGCAAAACTGTGTTTCAATATCTACTGCTGAAGCCGAATACATTGCTGCTGGGTCATGCTGTACTCAGATTCTATGGCTGAAGCAAACGCAAAAGGATTATGGTATTCATGTGAAGAAAATTCCTCTCCTATGTGATAATGAGAGTGCAATCAAAATTGCCCACAATCCTGTACAGCACTCTCGCACGAAGCATATTGACATCCGCCATCATTTTCTTCGTGATCATGTTCAGCGTGAAGATATTGTTATTAGTCATGTCAGAACTGAAGATCAACTGGCAGACATTTTCACGAAACCATTGGATGAGAAAAGGTTCTATACGTTAAGGTGTGAGCTCAATATATTGGACTCACGACATGTACTGTAAGACCGAACCTTTTTACTTCTGTATATATTCATTTACTTCGTTGCTTACCTATTTAGTTTCGTTGTTTGTTATTGCTTCGCTTAGTTTATTTTTATTTCGCATGGTTTTTGTCCTCTATGCTTATCACCTTTTGCTTCGTTTGGTTTCTCTTCGAGGGGATAAGTTTCGGACCCTACCCCTTCTGTTCTTTTTTATTTCTCACTCTGTCTGTCCAAAATGGTTGAGCACAATTGAAACGGAAAACATTTGCTTCGAACATCATTGAGTTCCGAATCAAATGCTTCCAATTCTCATCGAAGTTTTACTCAAGTCGAGGACATATTCTATGGTCGTTGAGATCCCATCAAATCCGGGTCGTTGAGATTTTCTCGCGATTCGCCACGAAATCCTCGCCGTAGAATCCGGAGAGACAGTCGCTGGGGGACGTTCGATCTGATCTGACAGCTCCTGTTAGACCGGCCTATATAAGGCATCCCACCCCAGCGAATCCATCCCACCTCATTCGCATCTCCCCGGATCCCTCTCTCTCTCCTGAGCGTCGCCGAGCTCTTCGTCCCCGTCGCCGTTCTCGCCGCTTCACTGCCGGAAGAGCGCCGCCGTGGACTTCACGCCGTCGACGAGCACGTCCTCTCCGCTCATCGCCGCCGTAGCTGCTCGACGCCACCGAGTTAGGGTACGTCGAGCCACGATCCAATCTCCATCCCATCTGTTCTTCCGTTTCCCGATTGGATCCGTGTTCTTAGTTTTTCTTTTGAATTCCTTAGGTTTCTTTGATCCATTGGATCGTTGCACTGTTGGAAATCTGTTTCTGCTAGCCAAAGGTTTCCATCCCGATTCAGGTTAGAAATTAGGGTTAGAATCCATCTGTTCTGTGTTAGGGATTCAGCTTATCATTGCATAAGGCTAAGTCTAGCTCAGAACAGACCAGAATCTTTACCCAAACTCTTCACTGAATATCTTGTCAAAACTTTTGTTTTTGGGTCGAAACTCTTGCTGGTGCTCATTCCATACTCGCCTTTTTCCCTCCCTATATTTGTGCTTTTCACAGGATGTCTGCTGAGTTAGGCTTCGGAAATGAGTCACCCAATCTTGACCACATCAACGAAGCAGAACGGTCTGCTCCGAAGAAGAAAGGAGGCAGAACGAAGGAAACCAACAACGCCAGAGGCATCCCCGAATCCATTCGTCTTGCTCTGGGTTATGACACGCCTCCTGGTGAAACCAAGGATCAGCGCAAGAATCGATTGCAAAACATTCGCCGGTACTGGGCTGTTAGATGGTACAAGTACAAGAGCATCCCTACCTGGAAGTGGGCTATGAAGTTTGCCTTCAGTCCACCCTATCAGTATACTTCGGCCATGTGCAGTCAGTACACCGAAGAGAATCGCCACCTATATTACCCAGTTCCACCGAAGCTTCCTCACCCCAACACCCTTAAGACACCAGATGATTATCCAGAAGAGCAAGAATGGTTGAGAATCGCTGCTGAGATCAAGAGACTCAAAGAAGAGAAGAAGGCAGCTAAGATGGCTGAAGCTGAAGCCCATGATGAAGGGCCTATCACGAAGAAGAAGAAGAAGAAGAAGCTAAAGAAGAAATCTGCTTCTCCTCCCCATGCTACCACAGAAGATGAAGAACATGTCAGGCTAGAGCAGGCTGCTCTAGAAGATTCAATCATGGACGAATCAAATGCAGCTGACAACGAATCTGAATTCGAAGCTGATGATGAATCTGATGATCCTGCTTCCCCCAAGAAGCAAAAACTTCAGATCCCTCTGAAGAAGAAGCCAGGAGAGAAACCTTCTGCTAAGGGGCTTAAGTTTCAAGACCCCAAGGACAAGTCTTCTTCTCGCTCCACCATTGATTTGTCAAACTTGGTGGTTGCGAAGCCCTTGGCCTCCAAGCCACCGGCTGATTCCCTCAACTCTGAGAGGCGATCGAAGCAGAAGCACGACCCCGCCAAGAGACAACCTGCAAAGGCTTCAGCATCATCGAAGCCCAAGCAGTCTGCTGCAACAAACCCTTCGGCGAAGCACAAGCTCACTGAAGAAGAATTGAGACAGAAAGACCTCGAAGAGGCACTTGAGCGCAACATTCTTTCCAGAAGCTCAGCTGATAAGAAGAAGGCAGATGAGGATACTGCCAGAAATCAAAAGGAGTTGGACTCCGCTAGATTGGCTGCGGAGAAGGCTGAGACGAAGCGCAAGCTCGCCGAAGCCACAAAGAACGAAGAAAAAGCTGCCGCTGAAGCTAACCAGCTGGCTGAGCAAGAAGCTAAAAGAAAGGCCACTTTAGACAGCCTCAGAACAAAGAAAGCAAAGAAAGCTTCTAGGGAAAGTCAGAAGAAGCCCGTGGTTGACATGACTCCCTCCTCTATTCCATCGAAGCAGAAAGGCATTTCTCTGCCTGAAGCTCAAGCTGAAGCTGATCGTCAGAGTGACCATCAATTCCCTGACCCTTGTGAAGGCGAACTCTGGGATCAGTTGGGCATCACGGAAGCCCTTTGGGAGAAGTGTGCAGCTGAAGATCCTGATGCTGTTGATCTTGGAGAAGTTTACATCTCCAGATCTATCGAAGCAATGATCACCACAATGATCAGTCAGCTGAAGGATCTGCATTCAAGAGACAGGGCTGAAAACAAAAAGATTCACAACTATCAGAAGCGAGCTGAATCAGAACCTGATGAAGAATTCAAACTGCACGCTCTGAAGTTGCTTCAGCAAGTGACGGATGTCAATTCCACCACCAAGAACAACATCAAAATCTTCAAAGGCAAAATCAAGGCTGCTGTGGATGATATGGTGAAGACCCATAATGCATCTATTATGGAAAGAGATTCGCGGAAACGCAAGGCTTCGCCCGAAGCTGAACGTGTTGTTGCTCCGGCACCATCTCCCAAGCCTGCTGCATCTAAGGCATCAGGTCCTTCACCTAATAAGAGGACCGCAAAGAAGCGCAAGGTTACTTTGGCCTCAGCCGCAGACATGGATACCAGTGATGAACAGCCCCAGGAAACCCCTGAAGCAGTTCCCACTCCTACACCGAAGCCAAAGCCATCCAAAGCCCACACCAAAGCCTTCAGCTCCACCCACCAAGACTCCCACACCTCCTCCTACCAGAACCACCCCCAAACAAACTCCACCACAAAGAGCTCCAACCCCGACCCCAACGCATGCACGAACCCCCACACCCATACCACCCCGTGTTCCCACACCCATTCGTGCTCCAACTCCCGCACCACCTCCATCACCTCCCCGTGAAGCTAATGCTCCATCACCAACTCACTCCAGAACCCATGTATCCCGAGATTTTTCCCCTGCCAGAACAGTTCAAGATTCCGAAGCACATGTGCCCAATACCGAAGCACATGATAACGAAGAAGAACAAGTTCAGATTTTGAATCTATCGCAAGAGCAAGCGCTTATAGTCGCTCAATCTGATGGCCCTTCAAGAGCCAACCCTATTGCTCCTCTGCAAAGGATTCACGCGCGTTCGCGCCCCTGCCAAGATACCCAGCTTGACTCCAATTACCCTCGTGAAACTTTTCCTATTTTCAAGGGTGCTGGTTATTCTTCACGACATGGCCCGGACTTCAACTTGGAACAGCATCAGAAGCGCCACCGTTTCTTTGGTGTCAGTCCATATGCTTCAGATCGCACTGCAGATGATCTTCGCTTTTGGACTGCAGAACAACAAATCTTATACACCAAAGTCTTCTGTCAGCAAGGAGTTCTGTTCAGGCATAAATTTCTGGATATGCGAAGTCTTTCCACTGCCACTTGCTTTCAGAACGTCGCCGAAACCATTGAGAATCAGAATTTGACTCGGTTGTTTGCTTTGAGCACTCCCTTCAATTCTGAACTTATCAAGCAATTCTATTCAACTCTCTATGTTTTTGGTGAAGCAAATGAACCCAGCTCCTGGACGCTGGAATGGATGATACAAGGCAAAGTCTTCAGGATGTCCTCTGTTGAATTCATGGAAATTGTCAATATACCAAGGCATTCTGGAGTCCCCGAAAAGATTCACTTAGAATCTGATCTGACTGCCGAAGAATTTTCTACTCTGTTGGACCCCGAAGTCACTGCAAGCTACATTCCTAAAAACATTCGCCCGAAGCATTTGAACTTCATTTCCAGGACTTGGTTCTACATCTTGTCCAACTCATTGATCCCTTTGAGTACTGCTTCGGAAGAATCGAACATTTATCCAGAGACAAGGCATGCAATTATGAAGCTCACACATGGTCTCATATTTGACTTTGAGGATTGCTTCCTTAGGAATTTGGTTCATGCAGCAGAGCCACCTTTCACACTGAAACCTTATGCTCCCTGGCTGCAAGTTGTATGTAACTATGGTTGGAACGAAGACTTTGTGGCTCGCCATCATCCGAAGCCTTTCCTCCCACCAGTGCGTGACTCTCTGGAATTGCTGAGGAAACCCAATGATCCATTTGCCACATATGTTGGTGTGCGCCATGAAGTCAATGAGCGAAATTTATCCAAGAAGTTCCAGAAAGACTGCCATCATTTTGAAGTTAACCTTCGATCGCAGCAAATGCTTGAAAACTACATTGAATCCAATCAGCGCCAAATGCAATTTCTTGCTGATGAGATCGACCGAGTTGGCAATATTGCACTCAACAACAATCATTATTTGCGTGTACTCAAACGCCATTCCTGGAAGGGGCTCCGGAAATTCAACTCTGTCAAAGGCCTTCGTAAAGAACGCATCTACAAAGAGTATCCGCACCTCCAGGGAAACTTTTCTCGTGATGACTCAGTGGACCGCCCGAATCAGAAGATCCCTCCCCTGCACAAGATTGATGAAGTATTCTTCGTCAACGAACCTGAACCCATCCGGCCTAATACCGTCTCCGAGAATGACTCCATCACTTCAAAGGACGATGAAGGCCTCGACGACAGCGACCTCGACATCAACCTCATCACTCAGACACGCCACGAAGCTATTCCTACGTCTTCTTCCGAAGAAGAATCCTCAAGCGATCAGTCTTCGTCGGATGAGTCTTCGTCAAGCACAGCTTCGTCGGGTTCTCAGGGTGCTGATGCCGCGCAATAGACCTCTCGAACCTTTTCTCAACCTTTTGTCCAATCATTGACAAAAAGGGGGAGAATGAGGGCATCGATGAGTTGGATTTGCATCGGGGAAAGGGTTCTTGCCATTTGCTTTTGCTTCGTTTGGTTAAGTTACAACAAACATTCCATTCTCTTCGATTGGATTGTAACTTAAGTTTAACTTCGGTCAAGCTACTCATGTGCTACGCTTAAGTGTTTAATAACCCCTTGCTTGCAAGTATTGCTTTGTATCTTCTATCTTGCAGGTGGTTATTATTTTCTAAGTCACAGGTCGTTAGAAGCAATTGCATACATTCCTGGATATACATCTTCAATGCAATTGTATTCGCTAAGATATCTGTTTTGCTCTCCACCGAAGAAAATTATCTCAAGCATTAACTTCGATTATATAAATCTTCGATGCTTGTATTCAGGGGGAGCAAAAAGCTTCATATCTTAGAGTTTGTCCCATCACTTCACAAAAACTTCAATATCTTTTATCGATGCCTGTTTTGTCAACAATAGTCCAAAAAGGGGGAGATTGTAAGAGGAAAGTTTTGCCCCCGTGTGTTTTGGATATTGTTGGACAAGACAGTAGAGGAACTAACAATGTTTTCTAGTATAAACAGTTGCATAGGTTCCTAAAGGACAAGCTATGTGATAAAGCTTCAGGGAAGGTCTTCAAGTTATCGAAGCATAACCCACGAAGCGAAGCTTAATCACAAAGGTTGACCCCCAAAAATGAAGGTGTCCTGAAGCTCTACTCATTGAAGGAAATGAAGAGGACGACGCAAGACTTAGATGTTTTTGTGTAGTTGTTTTTCTGTTCCTTGAGTCATAGGACAAACCGTACTATCAAGAGGGGTATTTAGTTTGTGGACATCGAAGTCATTGAGAAAATGCTCAGATCAAATCCAAACCAAGTGAGAAGCCTGAGCGAAGAAATCTCATGTGCACTAAGTTAAGCTTCGGTAGCAAAGACTTCGTTCTTTGGCTTCTGAAGCAGAACTAAGTCCGTGAGTCAGCTTTACTTGTTCCTCAAGTAAAGTTGTGCATTGATGACAAATCCGACCATTGTGGACACGTGTCAAGCTATCACCTCGGGTCAGTTTGGTCATTCCGCACCTCGGGATCGCCAACTATAAATACGCCGCCCCCTCCTCCTTTTGCGGGTGGCCGCTCCAAGAATATTCCTGAGAGAGATTGAAGAGAGCACCCCAAATACGTCACCGAAGCAAAACCCAAAATCCAGAATACTGAAGCCTAAGTCCCATTGATCTGAGTAGATTTGAGATGACTTAGGTGAAAGCTTGCTAGCCTTTTTATCTTGGAGAACTGCAATTCTCCTAGACGGTTAGAGTGTTGTTCTTCAGAGAGCGAAGAGTAATTGTCGCCTCGAATACCAGTTTGTCAAAGGTTTCGGTGATTTCCTCAATAATCAACCACGAGTGAAGAACTGACCAAGCTCAAGGAGTTTGGTGCAGTGGAGCAACGGACGGAGAGAGATTTGCTCCAGGTGTTCAATCACCAGTCCCTCCAACCAGACGTAGCGCTTTGCAGAGCGTGAACTGGTCGAACAAACACCGCCGAGTCCCAGTTCGTTTTACTTCAAGCATTTACCTTCAGCATTGCATTTGCTTCACTGTTATGCTTCAATGTGTTTTGATTCACTGCATTTAGTTTCGCTTCCAGTTTTACTTTGCTATTCCGCACTACTTATGCTTCACTTCAAAAGTTTCAGTCGAAAATTTTGTAGTGATCATTCACCCCCTCCCCCTCTGATCACATACTTGGACTTTCACAAACATTACTCACAACGATACCTCAAAACTATTGCAAGTTACTACTAAAATTAAATAGCAACCTCAATTACCTACTTTCAAGACAAGACACAACTCGGTGCAACAACCAACTCTCTTAACAAGATAAACATGAAAACTAAAGAGAGTTCCAACAACAAATTAAACAAAAGCCAAGGCTCTTGCTAAAGACAAACTAAAACTAAAACTAAACATGGCAGTAGCTACGAAATGATAAAGAACACACAACAGTAAAAAGATAGGCATAAAAAATCCTATGATGTGTTCTAGATTAGAGTTGAGCGTGTTTATCTCGCACACAAAGTAAGCTAGGGTCTAAATTGTTATGAACAACAAGCAAAGCTAAATAAAACTAAAAAGTAAACCTAAGATGAAGTGATAAAAATATAGTGAGACGAAGGACGAACTGATGATTGTTGATGGAGAAGGGGATGCACGGGGGCATCCCCAAGCTTAGACGCTTGAGTCTCCTTGAATATTTACTAGGGATGCATGGGGGCATCCCCGAGCTTGAGCGTTTGACACTCCCGGATCTTCTTTCATCATCTTCCCTCGCACACTTGAAAACTCCCTTCATACATAACTCATCATAAGCTGATTAGAGAGGTTAGTACCCTTAATAAAATAATTTTTCCCACTGGATATAAAGATATTCTTGAATAGCTACTGTTTCTCAAGATTGCCAAAAAGTTTTTTAAAAGAAAAAGCAAGCTTAAGGTTTGCAAAAGTAAGGAAAGGCAAAACGTGGCAGAATCTATGAAAAACGGAACAGCAGGTAGTAGAGAATTTTTTCGCGGCACTTATGCAACTCAAATCAAAAAACTCAGAACATAAGAAAGTTTCACAATTGTATAGATCATGTTGTGTTAAAAAATCAGCTCAAAAATATGAACTGGTGATTTGTCTTATTTTTTCCGTCAAGTAGAGAGAATCTGTTTTTTGGACAGCATGTCACAACTTTTGCTTCCCTTATCATATGAGGCTATAACTAGGCACAAAGCTTGAAAATAAAGATACAATGATTTTGCTACAGTAGTAACAATCATCAAGACCACTAAAAAGATAAGTAAAAAACATCTTGGGTTGCCTCCCAACAAGCGCTTTCTTTTACGCCTTTAAGCTAGGCACGAAGATTATATAAGATGCTCACAAGAGAATAAGAGTTTAAGAAAACAAGAGCATCAAGAAGCAAATGTGAAACACATTTAAGCCTAACCCTCTTCCTATGCCTAGGAAACTTGTAAACAAATAAATCAAAGAAGCGCAAAGTAACAAGCATAAGAAGGTAGAACAAGAACAACTTCAAAAGTTTCAACTTAGAGAGAGGTGTTTTTGTAACATGGAAGTTTCTACAACCAAAATTTCCTCTCTCAAAGTAATTTTCATTAGTATAAGGAACAACATCAAGAATATAAATATCACATAAATCATGTTGTTCATGACCTACAAGCACACGTGTATAGTCTTCAACACGGTCTTTAGGATCATAAGATAAATGCAACCCATCACATTGAGCCTTAATAAGGACAAAACTCTCCGGAATATGATTTGGAGATTTCAAAAGGATAATAGGAAAATCAAGTGTGGGTGCAATAGCAACAATATCATGCTTAACATGAGGAACTATAGCGAGTTCATCTCCGTAAGCATCATTCATAATGGCATCATGTCCACAAGTATAGAAGGCATCAACTTCATCAAAAAGGGATATTTCAAAAGAATTCATAGGATCATAACACTCATATAAGGTAAGAGTCAAAAAGTTACTCTCATTAGAAGGTAGACATGGATGGCTCCATTCTTCCTCCTTTTGTTCGTCACTCTCCTCCTCTTTTTCATCCAAGAAGCTTTCAGGTTCAGCAATTTATTCTTCCATAGAGTCCTACAAAACATTGGTCTCTTCCTTTGGGGGAGAGATTCTCTCAAGATGATCAGTAATATAATAATTTGCATCGTAATTTTCCAAACAATAGTTAAGTATAGCAAGACTCTCAGATTTGTAAGGGGCATCATCAATATTTTTAAGAACAGAAGTAATTTCATAGGCTCCCTTATAAGCAACAAATTCTTCTATTTGCTCTGCATCATAAAAATCATAATTTATCTTAGCATAAGAAGCTAAGGTTTCATCATCATTGTACTCACATTGGAAATCAAGGTGTTTATGCCTCATAAAGCAACAAGATTCATCCCTGCAGAAAGATATATTATATATTGAGCGCAAGTTTCTACCATACTCATACAACTGATGTATTTGTTTCCATAAGTGTATCACCATTTGAGACAAGCGATGTTCCTTGTACCAATTTTGTTGATCCTCAGTGAATCCTCCATGCCAATAAGATCTAGTTTCAAAGAAATTAGACAGTGATTGGCAAGTAAGGAACTAGACATACATTTTTTTGGATTTTTGATAAAGGACACTAAGATAAAAACTGAAAAGTAAACTAACAAGACTAAAAAACAAAGGTAAAAGATAATGCGCAAATCCCCTATCTTAGCACTCGGAGTCCCCGGCAACGGCGCCAGAAATTTGCTTGATGGTGGATATATCTCCCCTCGTTGGTTACCCCAAGTGGAAGGTGAGATTCAGGATAACGATAAATTTCCCTCAGTGAAGATACCAAGATTTGTCTCCAGTAGGACTCCGGAAATGATAAGTAGGTGTCAGCGGCGCAACTGACGTGGACCTGCACACAACACAGATAACTTTGCTTCCCAACGAGTACAGAGAGGTTGTCAATCTCTCCGGCCTTGTTGTTCACAAAGGATCAATGCAACAGATAATAATGATAATGATAGCAGCTAGAAAGTAAAAGCAGGAAAATAAATGAGCGTGTAAACAGTGATGAGAATATGGACCGGGGTACCGTGATGTTCACTAGTGATGTCTCTCTCCCAAAATACGATGAAACTGCTATGTGAGCTAAACAAATTACAACTGGGCAATTGACGGGATTAAAAACGCACCGCAATGCTAACTATGCTACAAAGAAAGGACGAGGCTCAAAAGCATGGGAGTTACACCAAAATAAGTAGACCAAAATCCAACTGCATCTACTACTAATCATCCACCTTAAGATATCTATCCAGAACATCTCGCTGGTATTAAGTTGCGAGCCCCACCCAAAGTGTAAACCCAAAGCAACAGACAACTGCATTAAAAAGCACTTTGCGTAAAGTAAACAATCCTTGCAATCGCGGTTACAAGAACCGTTGTTTTCCCCCTTGTGGCAACAGCACATCCCCTAGACTCATGTTTCTGTCACTCAAGCGTGTCATTGGGGGGCATGAACCCACAATCGAGCATAACGTTCCCTCTTGGAGTCACTACCTACTACTTGGCCAAAGCAATAAACAGCAACGGAGAACATGCAAGAATTACTTAAGAACACCAATATAAGAGATAAGAACAAAATATATTAATCAATCACAATCTGAACATAATCTCATAATCCATCAGATCCCAGCAAACTCAGCATAGCAACGGCAGAAAGATTACATATGTGCCTCGATCATGTAGGGCATCTCACGAGGAATAAACCATGAAGAACAAAGAGGGGAGGAGAACATCACATAACTACTAATCATGGACCCATGGTCCATGGAAAACTACTCACGGCACATCCGGGAAGCGTCCATAGTGGAGGGGAAGCTCCCAGAGGTCGATCCTCCCTCCGGCGGGGTGCCGGGAAGAAGTCTGCTGGCGCTCCCGATCTTGGAAGCGCGGCGGCGGCGGAACAGAGGCGAGATCGTGAAAAAGGGATGTCTTCGGAAGAATCCCGTCACGGAGAATATATAGGCGAAGGGGGGCATCCAGGGGGGAATTAGGGGTCCAGGCGCCCCCCCGGCGCGGCCAAACCCTAGGTCGTGCCAGGTGGACGCCTGGGTCCCTGGTGGTGGCCCTCTGGCCCCACCCAGGTGATTCCGGAAGGTTCCTTCACACTGATTTTTATCTGATTTTTCCCGAATTTTTGGAGCACTTTTAATATGGGGGAAACTTGAAATAGAAAAACAACAGAAAACAAGAACTGGAACTGTGGTGCACATAGTTAATAAGTTAGTCAAAATATGATCAAAAGTGTATGAAAGTGTATCTAGATCATAGCAATATCACACAAAACATGCATGGAGCATGCAGAAATTATAGATACGTTTGGGACGTATCATACCTCTTAATGGGAATGTTAAAACCTCAACTCTAGGACAAGAGAGTCCTATTAGTTCGGAGACTGTCAAAGATCATGTAGAGAAAATTAAAATGAATCTAGACAATAGCACTTCCATTTTAATTAATGGTAGTGAACTTGACTTTGACAATTGCAATCTCTCCAAAGTTATGCAATTCCTACAAAAGATGGCCAAAGATCCCTGTTACATCCCAAACGTATCCATAATTTTTTGCTTGCTCCATGCTTCTTTTGGTGATATTGCTATATGTTTTGATGCACTTTCATATCATTTACAACATATTTTGGACTTAGCTATTAATTCAGTGCCCAATGCCAGTTATTGTCCGTGCATTGCAGAAAAAAGGACAAATATAAAAGTGCTCGGAAAATTCCAGAAAAAATACCAAAAAAATAATTAAAGTCGAAAGACTCCAGAAGCCTGAAGGAGTCCCCGAGGGGGGCCACCCCCCGGCCAGGCGCCTCCCTGGCGCGGACAAGGGGTGGCCGTGCCACCTGGCCGCCTAAGACAGGGGCACCCCTCAGGCCCCCTTTAGCCTATATTTACCTCTCGCTCCGAAAACCCTCGGGAGGCACCCTGTCATGCGATTTCATCTACTGTTCCGCCACCACGGTGATTCTGATCTCGGGATCGCCAGAAGTACCTGTCCCAGCAAGCTGTCGGAGAGAGGATTGACCTCCGGAGGCTTCTCCATCACCATGATCGCCTCTGGGATGCGCCGTGAGTAGTCCCTTTGGACTATGGGTCCATGATCAATAGCTATGTAATGTCTTCTCTTCAATCTCGTGCTTCAATGTTTAGCCCTTGTGAGCTGTCTATCGTGATCAAGTAACCTATGTATTAATTCATGCTTTGCTATGCTGTGTTTGCTGGGATCCGATGGATTATGAAATTATGTTAAGTTTGTGTTGAGTAATATATTTGGTTTACCTTTATATTTTTGTTCTTGAGTATTCTTGCATGTTCCCCGTTGCGTTTGTTGCTTTGGCCAAATAGTAGATTACAACTCCAAGAGGGAGCGTTATGCTTGATTGTGGTTTGATGTCCCCCAGCGTCTAGCTTGAGGGGCAGAAACATGAGACTAGGGGATGTGTTGTTTCCACCAGGGAGAAAATAGTGGTGCTTGTGACTGTGTGTGGCATGTATTGCTTACATTACACATAAAGTGTTAAGGCAGTTGTCCGTTGCTTTGAGCCTACAATTTTGTTGGGGTTCGCAACTTAATACTAGTGAGGTGTTCTGGATAGATATCTCAAGGTGGATGATTAGTGAGTAGATGTCGATGAATAAACGGTCTACTTGTTTCAGTGTAATTCCCATACGATTGAGCCTCTTTACTTTCTAGTAGCATAATTAGCATTGTAGTGCGTTTATAATCCTGTCAATTGCCTAGCTGTAATTTGTTCACCCAACATACTTGTTTACTGTATTTTGGGAGAGATACGTCACTAATGAAAGTCATGACACCCCGATCCATATTTCCATCATAGTTTACACCGCTCTGATTTACTGCTTTGTTTCCTTTTAGTTGAACCAATTATTTTGCCCAGTTGTGGTTGATCCTTTGTAAACAGCAAGGCCGGAGAGATTGAAAACCTCTATGAACTCGTTGGGAGTAGAATTATTTTTGTTCTTGTGTGCAGGTCCACGTTGATACGTCTCAAACGTATCTATTTTTTCAAACACTTTTGCTATTGTTTTGCCATCATTCTTGCATGATTTGAGCTAAACTAACCCGGACTGGCGCTGTTTCAGCAGAGCTGCCTGTATGGTTTTATTGTGCGCGGGAAAATGGATTTTTGGACATCTCAGAAAATTCCTAGAAAAATATCAAAAAATCCACGCACCCGAAGGAGCCCGGAGCCAGAAGGGGGTGCAGAGGACAGCCAGGAGGCCCCAGGCGTCCTGCTGGCGCGACCAGGGGTGGGGCCGCGCCAGCTGGCCACCTGGGTGACTTCCCCTCCCATGGTGCCCTACTTCGTCTCCTATTTATTCCCGTGACGGGAAACTCCGAAACAGAAGTCGCTTTTCCAGAACCCGCCGCGGAGCCGCCGCCAACCTCTGTTCTTCTTCGAGAGGGCTAATCTGGAGGCTGATTTGTCCTCCGTAGAGGGAAGATCATCGTCATCATCATCACCATCACCACTCCATCATCCCTCCATGAATTCTCTTCACATGTGTGAGTAATTCTCTGCTGTAGGCAAAGGGGATGGTAGGGATTGGATGAGATTGATCATGTAATAGTTCGTCAGATTGTTGGGGCATGTTGCCTATCATCTACTTTGGTGTTTATCATCTTCGTTACAACTTGTTGCTCTTAATGCTTGTCACTTTGGGCCCGAGTGCCATGTTTTCAGATCTGAACCACTTATGTTTTCATGACTTTACTTATGTTCGAGATCCTATCTATGAGTTGTATGCACCTATTATGCTCCGGAACCGGCGATCCAAAAGGTGACAGCTTCGGACACCAAAGGGGATGGTCCATAATTTGAGGATTCCATGTATCCATTGAGTTTATTGCTTTGTTCCGGTGCTCTTTGACAGGAGCACCTTAATCTCCATAAGTTCCTTCTAGCCCCGTTCATAGCGGGATGGTAGGACAAAAGGTGTTGTGCAAGTTCTTATTGCAAGAACGCACAACTACCTATGGGATACATGCCTAATGTTTGATATTTGCCTAGATGATCATTGCTTTTCTGTGTGCCTTTCACCGTGTTAGAATCTATTACATGTTCATTCTTATTCATCCAGTGCCCGACCATCCATCTCCCTAGCCTACAGTATTTTAGTTCTGCTGGTTACTACCAGTTTACTTTTGGTATCATCACTATTTCTATCATGTCACAGTTTCTATTAATACTTTGTTGCAAGCAAGCATATTTCAGGTGCGGTTTAATTGACAACTCAACTGTCAAAGCTTATAAATACTCTTTGGTTCCCCTTTTGTCGAATCGATAAATTGGGTTAACTTACCCGCGAGAACACTACAATCGATCCCCTATAGTTGAGGGTCAGCAAGTACTGTTTTCTGGCGCCGTTGCCGGGGACCATAGCAATATTTACAAGTCTACTTGAAGTATCCTGCCTGCCACACTTCATCCGCTATGGGTATGTAAGGAGACCCCAAGGTTCCCATCCTACCATCCACTACAAGAAAAGGTACCATTCTGAGTACCAATGCTACGCTTGATTCACCTTTCGTTATAAGTAAGTTTGCTTCACCACTACCACCACATGCTACTTCTATCGAGTCTGTTACTATGTACGATACTTTTGATGATGCTTCCACTACTCTTGATGATACTAGTTTTCTTGGTCACTGTATTGAAACTCAGACTACTAAGGTCGCAGCAGAACCCGAGACCAAGACTGCTGCTATTTATATTCCTACTTGCAAAACCTTTGGGTACCCAAACTTAGATGAACTCAAGGAGATGATCCTTGATGATGATTATATTACTCTTGATGATGATCTTTGCAGGGAACTGAGAGAGTGTGCCGACTCTGACCCTGATGCTATTAAGGAGCTGCTCGAAAAGCACTCCATGAAGAACAAGTATATTCCTGATCCTAAATTTCCCACATCTCCTATATGCATCAATGATCCTGATTATGATTTCTCTGTTGATCTTTCACTTATATCTATAGTCGAGGCTGACCCTTTTTATGGCAGAGAAAATGATGATGCTATAGCACACCTGACCAAACTCGCTGAGTTAGGTGACCTATTTACTACTGATGAGAAGATACGAAATTTCTATGTGGCCAAGGAGACTCTAAATCCTGGTACAATGCACTACCCTATGGTTCCATTAAGAGTCCTCAGGACTTAGTTCAATTTTTTGTTGATAAATATTTTCCTGCTCATATGCAACATGCTTCTTTGCAAAGAATCTATAACTTTAAACAGTTGCAGGATGAGCACCTCCCTAAAGCTTGGGGGAGGTATTGTGACTTAATTAAGGCTAGACCAGGACATGAAGTTCCAAAGAATGAATTACTTGATATATTTTATGCTGGCCTAACCGATGAATCCAGGTCTTATCTGGATAGTTGTGCTTGTTGTGTTTTCAGGGAAAGAACACCGGCCGATGTTGAAGAAGTAATGGGAAAGATTGCCAAGAACCATGAAGATTGGTCCGTCCTTGAACCACCTCCACCACCAAAGAAGAGGGGTGTGCTTGTTCTGAGCACCGAAGATATGCAAGAAGCAAAGAAGTATATTAAGGAGAAAGGCATTAAAGCCGAAGACGTGAATAATATACCGCCTATCGAGAAGTTGTGTGAACCTACTCACCCTCCCTTGGTAGAGGTACACTCTCTATTAGAATTTACTGAAAGTGACATCCCTAAAGGTAAGCCTCTCGACCAATGCTTAGATGAGCTTGATAATTTTATTATTAAGCAAGACAATTTTAATAGGAGGATACAAAGTCAGTCACATGATAAGTCTCTTGCTATCAAAAGTTTACTTGGTGTTCTTGAAAGAACGCTTAATGATGTTAAATGTCTTGTTAAGCATTTTCATATGGTTCAAACTCAGCTTGAACAAATTTCTAATGTGCAAAAAGATTTGCTTGCTAACAATGTCAAACAGGACATACAAGCTTATGGCATCAAGACCAGGGGTGGAACACACACCCAGGACCCACTCTATCCTGAGGGGCATCCGAAGAGGATCGAGCAAGATTCTCAAGTGCAAGTAGAAGACGAGATTGTTAGCTCTTCAAAGAAGAAAAAGAAGAAGAAGAAACACAAGGAAGCTGACAACTCCAATGATCCTATTACAAGTGAAGAACCTACTGTTGATCCTAACAGCATATCTACCTCTGATGTTGAAACTGAAGATGGTGCTGAGCCCGAAGAAAATGATAAGGAGAAGGGTGATCCTCTTGAGGTGCGAGAAGAAGAAGCACCCAATAAACGGAAGAAGTACACAAGAGAAGACGTCATAGCAAGAAGACATGGGAAGGAAAGTGTAACATCCCAATTTTCTAAATTCGGATGTTAATAGATCATCATATGCATCTCATGTTGTTTCCGCATTTTTCTCGAGTTTTAAAAATATTGTTAACATTTTTCAACACATGGCAGTTCGCTGGAGAGGATATAAAAGGACTTATCCCCATTTTTAAATTGTTGGAAAATAGTTAAAATATTTTTGGGAGACTTTTTAAATTTACTTTGGGGTTATAAATAATTTCTAAAAATATTTTGGGAATTTATTTATGCTCCGGAAAAGTTTTAAAATCATTTTCGGAGTTTTTCGGTATTTTTAAATTGCCGGAAAAGTATTTAAAAATAAGTTGCAAAGTTTTTATTTTTATTTATTATTATGGTAATGCAAAAAATTCAATTTTATTATTTTAAAATGTTTGGTGAAAACGGAAATTAAAAATAATTAACCGTTTTTTTTCTAAAATTATTTTGGGCCTAATGGGCCTGTTTTGATCTTTTTTCGCCTGGCCGAATTCATGTTTATTTCGGATTTTAAAAAAATTCGGGTCGGGTTATATAAACACGCGGACCCGCGCTGAATTAGGGTTTCCCGACCCGATCCGCCGCAGCCGCCCGACCCGCCGCCCGGAGCCGCTGCGCCGCCGCCGGTGAGCCCCGACCACCGCCCGCCCGTACGCCGCCGCCCAGCGCCGCCCGTCCCCGCCGCCGCGGGCAGGCCGCCGCCGCGCCGCCGGCTGTGCCGAGCCGCGCCGCCGGCCGGAACTCCGGCCAGATCCGGTTCCAAATACGCTCAGGGACCCGATCGCATTTTGACAAGTTATTTTATTTACGGTTTGGTCCTTTACGCAGTATAGACCCCGATTTCGTCTGGTACCGTTTTCGCGGGTACTTTTTAACCGTAACTCGAAATTGAGTGATTCCAGTTGCGTTGCGACCGTGTTGAAAAGTTCTAGCCAGTAGACTAAGTTTTACAGAAGTTTGAAGTTTTCAAATTTGAATCCCAAGCAGATCCAAATTTGAACTTCCGGTAGCCGTATCTTTTTAATCGTGCGCCCGTTTGCGCCGTTTCTTTTTGCGTTGGTTTTATTTTGTCAAGTAATTTAAGTTTAGCTACTGTTATGCAAGTTTTGCTACTGTTCTTTGAATGTTTATTACTGTTTGTGGATATTTGTATTGAATATATGTTGATTGGTGCTATGTTTGCTCGTATAGATTGTCCGGAGTGCACCGCCTCGTTTTGTGAGGATTGTGACCGTCAGCAACAGGAAGAAAGCAAGTGATGCTTTGACCATACTCATACCTATATTTTCTATATGCATTATGTTGAGGATATCACCTTATTGCATAATAGGTAGTTTACTTTACTGCTGCTGCAAAACCAGTTAGGATAGCCACATGTCTTGACTTGTATTTGTAGATCAACTAACATGTGTTGTTACTTTATTGCTATGCTTTGTAGACGTGGTTTGGGTTGTGTAAATTCATGGAGTGCATGTGAGCTATTTAATAATTTGTGGAGCAACTTTATAATAAATAGAAATCACCTCTGCACGGGCAGGGAGTGCTTCCTGGGGGCTCGTGCCTTATCTAAGGGCGAGACCAGGTTGTACCCCTAATGGTTAGTTTGGTGGTTGACAGTACGTCATGGTGCTACCCTCTGAACGTAAGTGGGCGCCTTCCAGGCTCAAAAAGATCAGACATACTTGGTGACTAGGAGCTTCCATGTACAGCCGCTGGCCATAAGGGCTCTGGCTTAGTTGAGTACGATGTTGTGACGCCCCCAAAATCAACCCGTGTACAGTAATCATACACGCAGGGTACACGGCTGAGATTAGGGTGCCACGGTGAGAATATCATAGCACAACACTAAACACAAAAGGATAAACAAATATGTTACAATACCAGGGATCACGAGGATCCGAATACATAAGTCATACAAGCCATAATATCTGAGTACATACATAGTTAGTCAAGTTTTGCCTTAAGAAGGCTAGCACAAATCACATCAGAGATACAGATCGAAAAGGCGAGGCCTCCTGCCTGGGATCCACCGAACTACTCCTGGTCAACAGGGAACTCGACGTCGTAGTAGTCGCCTCCGGGGTACTCCTGCTCCTGGGCTCCAACGTCGGCTGCAGCGGCCGATCAGGCAAAGCGAAAAAAGGGGAAATAAAGCAAAGGTGAGTATCTAGCATACCTGCGAGTCTTACGTCCGCTACTAAGCATTATGCATTGTATCAACGGAAAGAAGAGGCTGTATATAGTGGACTGAAAGACAGAAGTCCAGAGCAAGGGTAAGAAGCTAGGCCTATCGAAGACTAGCATCTTCCGACGATGTCTTGCAGCATGAGGTAAGAATCAGCCAACAGTTTATATAAAGCATAAAGTAACAATGCAGCAGAAGTTGCTGCAGCATTGTATAATGATAAGTTGTAATAATTAGCAATGCCTCCGAGTTCACCTCCTCGAGATCCCCGCGAGGAAGAAAACCCGGAACCATACAGTTTAATAATAATAGTTTGTAGTGGTAAGATCCAGCTTCAGCATAAAGCGTCCTGTTACCGTGGACACGGCTATCCGAATAGATTAATCTTCCCTGCAGGGGTGCACTTGTGTTACGCTACACGCACGGATCTCCAGGGTGGCGGGAACCTTGTTAGGGAACGCTCCACCGAGGCTATCCGACACTTCGTAGCCCATCTTTCAAACTCCACAGAGAGGCCATCCGTCGGTCTAAATCCTAAGTACGTCGGGCCTTGGACCCCAACCCGAACGTACTCCAGCACGGTGTGTGGCTGGCCGGTGAAGTTGAAGCAAATCCAAATAAGACACCACCGCGCGAGAAAAAAAGACAACACCACTTCCCGGCGCAGGCCGCGGTACTGCTGACGTCTGAAGAGTCCTCGGACGACACTACGAAGCAGAGGAGCCCATAACTCATAATTCCACAGGTAGGTAGTGCGTACATGGCATATAGCCAACTCAAGACATTCACTGAATCATTACTCATTTTATTAACTTGCGTGACAACCGTTATCGTTGCCTCGACTTAACTGACCCGCGGACAACGACAGCAGCCAGGACCACCAGTACATCGGTGCCTGCCCTGTCGTCCCACCAAGTCTCTGCGGTTACCAACAAGGTGAACCGTCTCCTTACCTTGTCTCGCGTGTGCTCCTGGAGGAGCTCGACTTTCGTGGTTTGGTAACTCTCGCGGCCAACGATCAGGGTCCAAGCACACCGGTACACTGGTCGTACCCTCCCTGTCGTCCCGTCGCAATACCACTCGCGGGCACCGTTGGGTCACCCGACTTTCTTACCTTTAAGGACAACCGTTGTTCAGGTACCTAGAGCGGCTTTATAGAGTCAGCAACGAGTGGAGTACGAGGATCACTCCTCGATAGCTCACACTTGATGGTGGCTCGGTAGAGACGAGGTAGGGGACCTAAGGCGGTGTCTGCAATGTACCGTACCTGTAGCAGTTGTAATATATCGTTCCCGCGATCACTCCCAGAGTGATCACGGCCCGCTATTCTAAACCTAACTAACAATGCGCAGGGTTTACTGCTGAATAATATATAAGTAATAATAGGCAACATAGGATTAAGGAGGTACATCAAGGGGCGACAAAAACAGGCTATGCAATTGAATAGGAATGTAACGTAGCAGCAGCAGTAACAATGCCTAGTGCAAGAAATGTACGGAAAGATAGCCGATATGTAGGGAAGAGAATGGCTCTCCTTGCCTGGAAGCTCGACGGTAGAAGTAGGACGAAGTAGTCGTACTCAACAGCGGTGTAGTCGACGGCAGCAGCGGGGTCTACCGTAGATTAAGGGGGGGAGAAACGGTAAATACACAGCAAACATATACAAACAGATGCATGTCATGACAGATGAAATGTTAACGGTGTTCTAACGCAGTGCAATGCATGTTGCTCGGAACGGAAATTCATCTGAGGATGAACTACCGGCTCCGGGTGATTACCGGACAGGGTGTCCGGAGGGGGGGAAGGATCAAGCCGAAGGTGTCGTGGGTACCGGAAAAACATAAGGGGGTGTATCCGTGCTAGTTGATCTATTCTAAGAAACATTCGTGTTCGAAATAAATTCATCCGAGTACTTTAGCAGTACCGGACAATTTATGGGACAGTCGGTCCGGAGGGGGACGGGTCGATGTTCGTTCTGTTAGAGGGGGGTGGTAGACATACGGATAGCGTAGTCATATTCTTTATATTTTTCTGATCAATTTTCATGTATAAAGTTTTTGAATCTGAGTTGCGGTTTAAAAGTTATTGAGTTTCAAATTTTTAAATCATTTAAATGATTTTCTGAATTTATTTTATTAATAAATTCCAACATTATCCAAAACATTATCCAAAACAGTGCCTGACATGTGGGTCTCATGTGGGACCCACATGTCAGCCTCTGTTTATTTATAAAATATTTTAATAAATCAGAAAAGCCTCTGGTCCCACCAGTTAGCCTCTGATTATTAACTAAAACATTTTATATATCAATTAACCCAGTGGGGGCCACATGTCATGGACACATGTGTTGATTTAACAGCTAAATAAATTCAGTGATTAAATCAGTTGCCTGGGCCCACATGTCAGTGTCAGTGGGGGTAAACTAACAATTTTTTGTTTGTTTTAATTAACCAGAGGGGATTAGGGGGGCAGGCCCACTGTCAGTGTCAGGAGGGGGCGGGGTTAGGGTTAGTTACCCCCTGACGTGAAGGGCCCACTGGCCAGTGGCATGGGATCTCACCGGCGGTGATGGCCGGCGGCGAGCTCGTGCGTGTGCACGGTATAGGGCATAGGAGAGGGCGTGGGAGGGCGCAATCGAAAGCTGGGAGAAGGCCTCGTCCAATGGTGGTGAGGTTTGTCCCGGGGGGCACCGGAATCGGTGCCGGCGTCGAGGTTTGGCGGCGGGCGGAAGCTGCGAAGACGACGATGTTTCCGTGCGAAAACTCGAGCATGCGCTAGCGCGTGAAGTAAATGGGAGCATCCTAAGCCGAACGACACGCTTGGCGCGCCATAAGCGTGAGCTAGACCACGGTGGCGACGACAGCCGGCGGCGAGGAGCTACGGCTCCAATGGCGCGGGAGGCTACGGCGAACGGGAGGCCACGGGAAGACTAGGAGGGGGTAGAGGAGCTCACGGCGGAGGCGTAGGGGAGGGCAGCAAGCTTGGGGGAGGCGCGACGAGGCCGGAATCGACGACGAGATCGCGGCGGCCGGAGCGGGGAACGAAGACGAGGGCGAGGCGAGGGAGGGCTCCCGGCTCGATTCCTTGCTGGACTCGATGCAGACGACGACGGTGCAGAGGTTGGACACGGTGGAGTAGGTGGTAGTGGTCATTGGCCGCGTGCGGCCACGGCAACGGCGACGGCGGCGCTCGGGTAAATTTTCCCGGGCGAGAGAGAGGTGAGGAGGAGGGGAAAATGGAGGGGAGGGGTGTGTACGGGGCAGGGGCGTCGCCCTTATCCACAACGGCGCTCCAGGGGAGGTGGGGGCGGCCGGCAGAGCTCCCGGCCACGGTGAGCTCGCCACGGCGCCGGGGCAGGTGGGGGAGGTGATGGGGGCAGGTGGGGGAAGGGGGCTTGGGCCGACTGGGCCTCGCCTGGGGCGAGGTTTAGTTTTTATTACTTATTATTTATTTCCTTGCCTTTTGTTTTCTGTTACTGCTAGAAACAATTAATTTAAATGCTAAAACATTTTTATAAAAGGTGCGAGTGGTTTCTAAATTAGGGCAATACCACAAGGAGTTGATACAACAAGTTTGGTTCATTTTAAAATTCAATGAATATTTTAATTATATTTAAAATTGCTAAAATGGAATTTAGGTACTGCTGTTATAATTGTTCACAATTTTCTAAAGCTTTATAATTTACCAAAGTTAGTCCAATATGCTTCTAATGATTTTTGGCAATTTACAAAAGTGGTTCCAGGATTTATGGAACAACTTTATTTGAACACTTTTGTTTTAATTTTCATTCAAAGCAGTTTCAACTAGGGTTTGGTTTCTTGATGAGCAAGATGCATTGGGCTTTGGGTTTTGATTACCAACCAGCATGGTTTGAAAAGAGCAGAAGCAAAGTTTGATTAAGGACAGGGGATAACAGTGATTAACAAACAGTGATGGTCAACAGTGATGATGATTACTGTTACAGACACTGAGGGTGTTACAAATCTCCCCCACTACAAGAATTCTCGTCCCGAGAATTTAAGTGGTAGCGAGGAAAAGATCGGGGTATTCATCGCGAAGGCGATCTTCGCGTTCCCAGGTGACTTCATCTTCAGAATGATTCGACCACTGTACCTTGAGGAACTTGACGGTCTTGTTGCGGGTTCGACGTTCAGACTGATCGAGAATGCGGCTCGGATGTTCCCGATAAGTCAAGTCTTGTTGCAGCTCGATCATATCATGCTCCACTTCGCGGATAGGGTCCTTGAAGCAGCGATGGAGTTGCGACACGTGGAATACATCGTGGACTTGGGAGAGGTTCGGCGGCAATTCCAACCGGTATGCCACGGGTCCACTCCTGGAAAGGATACGGAACAGACCAATGTAGCGAGGAGCCAACTTGCCCTTGATACCGAAGCGATGAGTGCCCCTCATGGGAGTGACACGGAGGTAAGCGTATTCACCAGGTTGATACTCCATTTCCCGGTGTTTGCGGTCATAGTTGCTCTTCTGACGAGACTGTGCGGCCTTGAGATTTTCTTGCACAATGCAAACCTTCTCTTCAGCTTGTTGGACAAGATCCGGTCCGAAGTAGGGTCGTTCCCCAGTTCCTGACCAATTCAGGGGGGTTCGACATTTACGTCTGTATAGAACTTCGAAGGGGGCCATCTTCAAGCTAGCCTGATAGCTATTGTTGTACGAGAATTCCGCGTACGGGAGAGATTCCTCCCATTTCATGCTGAATGAAAGGACACAAGCGCGAAGCATGTCTTCCAGCACTTGATTGACTCGTTCAACTTGGCCTTGCGACTGGGGGTGATAAGCGGTGCTGAGAGACAGACGAGTCCCAAAGGCTTCCATGAAACTATTCCAGTATCGTGAGGTGAAAAGGCTGCCACGGTATGAACTGATCTCCAGCGGAATACCGTGGAGTGACACAATCCGGGAGATGTACAAGTGTGCTAACTAACTAGCAGTGATCGTCTCCTTGACCGGCAGAAAGTGAGCAATCTTGGATAATCGGTCGATGACGACAAAGATGGCATCGTTGGCTTTCTGTGACTTAGGAAAACCGGTGACGAAGTCCATCTCGACTTTGTCCCACTTCCAATCAGGAGGAGGGAGTGGTTGCAACCAGCCATCAGGTTTTTGATGTCCGGCCTTGACGCGACTGCAAACGTCACAATGAGAAACATAGCGGGCGATGTCTTGCTTCATGTAAGGCCACCAGTACCGCTGACGAAGGTCTTTATACATCTTGGTACTACCAGGGTAGATTGACAAGGGAGAATTATGGGCTTCTTCCATGATATCCGGACCACAGTTAATGATGGCCGAGCTCACAGGAACTACTAAGCGGCCCTTGAAGTACACAGTATCACCATCATTGGCATCAATGGTAAAAGAGGAGGGCTTTCCCTCTGCGATGTCTTGCTTGATCTTCACAATTTCAGCGTCAAGAGGCTGCCTACTCTTGATGAGGGCGTCGAGTTTTGACTCGAGAACCAGGTTGTTAACGTAACCTTGAGGAACAATCTCGAGGTTTAGCTTGCGAAGCTCTTCATATAGATGTGGTTGTTGTACCTGAACTTCAAGTTCAGAACAGTAAGCTTTGCGGCTCAAGGCATCGGCCATCACGTCAGCCTTGCGAGGGGTATACGAAATATCCATGTTGAAGTCGGCTATTGTCTCGAGCCATCGTTGTTGACGAAGATTCAGGTCTGGCTGAGTAAACAGGTACTTCAGACTTTGGTGATCGGTGTAGACCTCGCAACGATTACCGACGAGGTAATGTCGCCACAGCTTCAATGCATAAATTACTACTGCCAATTCGAGATCATGTGTTGGATATTTGTCTTCGTGAGCACGCAACTGACGAGAGCCATAAGCAATCACTTTGCGCTCTTGCATTAGGACACAGCCTAATCCTTGACGAGACGCGTCGCAATATATCACGAAGTCCTTCTGAGTATCAGGGGGAGCGAGCACCGGGGGAGAAGTTAGCTTGTCCTTGAGTGCTTGGAAACTTTCTTGACATTTATCTGTCCACTCAAACTTGACGCCTTTGTGAAGCAGATTAGTCAGAGGCCTGGCAATCTTGGAAAAATTCTCGACGAAACGGCGGCAATAGCTAGCGAGCCCGAGGAAACTGCGGACTTGCTTGACGGTCTTGGGAGGGGTCCAGTTAAGAATAGCCTGGATACGTTCTGGGGTGACGGCAATGCCATCCTTGGAAATCACATGTCCAAGGTAGGTTACTTCGGGAAGCCAGAACTCACACTTAGAATACTTAGCGTAGAGTTTGTGTTCTCGAAGCTTCTCCAGTATAAGACGAAGATGTTCAGCATGTTCTTCTTCATTCTTGGAATATATCAATATATCATCCAGATAAACCACGACGAACTTGTCGAGGTACTCCATGAAAATATAATTCATCAATCTGGAGAAGGTGGCTGGAGCATTGGTTAAGCCAAAGGACATGACGGTGTACTCGTATGAACCATAGCGAGTAATGAAGGCAGTCTTCGGAATGTCCTCGTCACGGACTCGGATTTGGTGATAACCCAACCTCAAGTCGAGTTTAGAAAACACCTTGGATCCGGCAATTTGATCATACAGATCGTTGATCCGGGGAAGTGGGTATTTGTTCTGGATGGTGGCTTGGTTAATGGGTCGATAATCTTGGACCAATCGGTTTGTCCCATCGCTCATCTTGACCAAAAGCGAAGGTGCTCCCCAAGCTGAGGAACTGGGGCGAATGAATCCTTTCTGAAGTGCCGTGTCGATTTCCTCCTTAAGTTCAAGGAGTTCATGTGGCGGCATCTTGTAAGGACGCTTGGCAATAGGGGTGGTGTCGGGCTTCAAGTCGATGACAAATTCAACTTCTTTGATCGGGGGTATTCCCGGCAGTTCTTCTGGGAAGACGTCGGGAAAATCGCGAACGACTGGAACGTTCTCGATGCCTTCGAGGGGGGCGGCATTCAAAGCATTCATCACAAATATCTGTGTTTCAGCATTACGGGTAACTCGGGTGGTGTGGTTAACAATCTCGCCGGAGGGGTGAAAAATTTGCACAGACTTGGTGCCACAATAAAGTGCGGCATCGTGAAATTTCAACCAATCCATTCCCAGAATGAGGTCTATGGTGGAAGACGTCAGGATGATGGGGGAAGGAAGGAATTCAACTCCTTCAATTTCAACGATGGTTTCGGGCACTATCTTTGTGGTTCGGCATTGGCCTATCGGGGTGCGAACAACCATCGGTGGGTTCATCTTTTCCAATGCGAAGTTATGCGACAATGCAAATGCTTCCGACATGAATGAATGCGATGCTCCTGTATCAAATAAAACAGTAGCAGGTACGGAATTAACGAGAAGGGTACCCATCACGGTAGCGGGTTGTTGATGAGCTTCTTCAACATTGATGTTGTTAGCATGTCCACGAGCATAAGCAGCAGACCCAGTATTATAGTTGGGGGTCCTGTTGTTTCCACGACCATTTCCGCGGCCAGTAGGGTGAACTACTAGTTGCTTCTGTTTTTGGGGGCACTCTCGAGAAAAATGTCCGGGTTGGCGGCACGTGAAGCATAATCCATCCTGAGGACGAAGGGGTGTAGCATTGGGTGGTGCAGGCAGAGCTCTTGGCATCTGCGGTGGCGGAGGCTGACGGGGTGCAGCATAAGACGGCCTTGGAGCAGGGACAGGTGAATGGGTCACACTGGTAGGGAGCCAGATACGACGCTTCTGCGTTGCGCCCGAAGATGAGCCAACTTCATGATAACGCTTCAGAGAGTTCTTGTGCTCCATCTGGGCAGTCTCGACGGTGATAGCCTTGTTCACCATGGTGGCGAAGTTGGCGAAATCATGAACGGCAAGAGCGATCCTGAGGTCTGGATTGAGGCCACGATGGAACTTCTGCTGCCTGCGAGCATCAGTGGTGATCTCTTCTTCCGCATAGCGAGAGAGGTTGAGGAACTCGCGCTGATAGGCTTCAACAGTCATGTCGCCCTGAGTGAGGTTGCGAAATTCTTCCGCCTTACGATCCATGATCCCCTGAGGAATGTAGCGGGCGCGAAAGGCAGACTGAAATTCATCCCAGGTGATGACTTCTCCAACTGGCAGTGAACGCTTGTGGGTGCTCCACCACTGAGCAGCGGCGCCTTTCAGATGATAAGACGCAAAGTTCACATAGTCGGCTGGATCGACATTAGCAAACTCCAGCTCGTGACTGATGTCGCGAAGCCAGTCATCAACATCCAACGGCTGAACAGTGTTGCGGAACATAGTGGGGTTGAGGCGGGTGAAGTCGTGCAGATTCACGGTGGCGTGCTGATGGTGGTGCCCATTCTGGTTCGGCTGGGGGAAATGAGCCATGACATTCTCCATGAACTGACGGTTCAGCTCGAACTGTTGCATCATCCCGGCCATGTAATCTGGCGGCGGAGGTGGGTCGTTGGCAGCACGACCACGTCCACAACCACCACGACCAGCCATCCTGCTAGAATTTAACAGGGGTATTTCAGCGATGAAAATTTAACGAGATACCGGAATCAAGCCTGAAGTAAAACGACAACGAAGAGGAGGCGCGGATATATATAGGAGTAGTCATATAAGACATACACATTTACACACGAAGTCAATCGAAAATCGGGCAGCGTAATGTCGTACAAATTAAGGTAAAAGGACTCACTAGGCGGCGCGCAGACCGCGGTAAGGATTACACGACGCGACATAGATTCCACTATGTCAATCTCGTCGCAAGAAAACTGTTGGCCATAGGAGTTAATGCCAGAGGACGCGCGGCCTGCCCAGAATGAGAATGGGATCCGCGATCCGGGACCGGGGGTAGAACTCCTGCGACACGACTCAATCAATGGGGAAGCACCAAAACGCCGGGTGGAATCAAGAGAACGTGATCCTAATGTCAGAGTTTGTAAAACTTACCAGCAAGGATAAGAGAGCAGATTCCCAGAGCATAGGTAAGGAGAAAAGGATCCTAATACCATAGATATCACACGTAGTGACATCGATGTGGGCCCGTAAGCCAAATATTAAGTTAGCAAAATAGTTTTCAAAGTCAAGACTCAACTTCGACCAAGTAGTGGTGGGGTGGCTTCCTACAGGCAGTCGGCTCTGATACCAACTTGTGAAGCCCCATAAATCAACCCGTATACAGTAATCATACACGCAGGGTACACGGCTGAGATTAGGGTGCCACGGTGAGAATATCACAGCACAACACTAAACACAAAAGGATAAACAAATATGTTACAATACCAGGGATCACGAGGTTCCGAATACATACGTAATACAAGCCATAATATCTGAGTACAGACATAGTTAGTCAAGTTTTGCCTTAAGAAGGCTAGCACAAATCACATCAGAGATACAGATCGAAAAGGCGAGGCCTCCTGCCTAGGATCCACCGAACTACTCCTGTTCAACGAGGAACTCGACGTCGTAGTAGTCGCCTCCGGGGTACTCCTGCTCCTGGGCTCCAACGTCGGCTGCAGCGGCCGATCAGGCAAAGCGAAAAAAGGGGAAATAAAGCAAAGGTGAGTATCTAGCATACCCGCGAGTCTTACATCCGCTACTAAGCATTATGCATTGTATCAACGGAAAGAAGAGGTTGTATATAGTGGACTGAAAGACAGAAATCTAGAGCAAGGGTAAGAAGCTAGGCCTATCGAAGACTAGCATCTTCCGACGATGTCTTGCAGCATGAGGTAAGAATCAGCCAACAGTTTATATAAAGCATAAAGTAACAATGCAGCAGAAGTTGTTGCAGCATTGTATAATGATAAGTTTTAATAATTAGCAATGCCTCCGAGTTCACCTCCTCGACATCCCCGCGAGGAAGAAAACCCGGAACCATACAGTTTAATAATAATAGTTTGTAGTGGTAAGATCCAGCTTCAGCATAAAGCGTCCTGTTACCTTGGACACGGCTATCCGAATAGATTAATCTTCCCTGCAAGGGTGCACTTGTGTTACACTACACGCACGGATCTCCAGGGTGGTGGGAACCTTGTTAGGGAACGCTCCACCGAGGCTATCCGACACTTCGTAGCCCATCTTTCAAACTCAATAGAGAGGCCATCCGCCGGTCTAAATCCTAAGTACGCCGGGCCTTGGACCCCAACCCGAAGGTACTCCTGCACGGTGCGTGGCTGGCCGGTGAAGTTGAAGCAAATCCAAATAAGACACCACCGCGCGAGCAAATAAGACAACACCATTTCCCGGCGCAGGCCGCGGTACTGCTGACGTCTGAAGAGTCCTCGGACGACACTACGAAGCAGAGGAGCCCATAACTCATAATTCCCACAGGTAGGTAGTGCGTACATGGCATATAGCCAACTCAAGACATTCACTGAATCATTAGTCATTTTATTAACTTGCGTGACAACCGTTATCGTTGCCTCGACTTAACTGACCCGCGGACAACGACAGCAGCCAGGACCACCAGTACATCGGTGCTTGCCCTTTCGTCCCACCAAGTCTCTGCGGTTACCAACAAGGTGAACCGTCTCCTTACCTTGTCTCGCGTGTGCTCCTGGAGGAGCTCGACTTTCGTGGTTTGGTAACTCTCGCGGCCAACGATTAGGGGCCAAGCACACCGGTACACTGGTCGTACCCTCCCTGTCGTCCCGTCGCAATACCACTCGCGGGCACCGTTGGGTCACCCGACTTTCTTACCTTTAAGGACAACCGTTGGTCAGGTACCTAGAGCGGCTTTACAGAGTCAGCAACGAGTGGAGTACGAGGATCACTCCTCGATAGATCACACTTGATGGTGGCTCGGCAGAGCCGAGGTAGGGGACCTAAGGCGGTGTCTGCAATGTACCGTACCTGTAGCAGTTGTAATATATCGTTCCCGCGATCAATCCCAGAGTGCTCACGGCCCGCTATTCTAAACCTAACTAACAATGCGCAGGGTTTACTACTGAATAATATATAAGTAATAATAGGCAGCATAGGATTAAGGAGGTACATCAAGGGGCGACAAAAACAGGCTATGCAATTGAATAGGAATGTAACGTAGCAGCAGCAGTAACAATGCCTAGTGCAAGAAATGTACGGAAAGATAGCCGATATCTGGGGAAGAGAATGGCTCTGCTTGCCTGGAAGCTCGACAGTAGAAGTAGGGTCGTCGACGAAGTAGTCGTACTCAGCAGCGGTGTAGTCGACGGCAGCACTGGGGTCTACCGGAGATTAAGGGGGGGGGGAAGAAACAGTAAATACACAGCAAACATATACAAACATATGCATGTCATGACAGATGAAATGTTAACGGTGTTCTGACGCAGTGCAATGCACGTTGCTCGGAACGGAAATTCATCTGAGGATGAACTACCGGTTTCGGGTGATTACCGGACAGGGTGTCCGGAGGGGGGGAAGGATCAAGCCGGAGGTGTCGTGGGTACCGGACAAACATAAGGGGGTGTATCCGTGCTAGTTGATCTATTCTGAGAAACATTCGTGTTCGAAATAAATTCATCCGAGTACTTTAGCAGTACCGGACAATTTATCGGACAGTCGGTCCGGAGGGGGACGGGTCGATGTTCGTTGTGTTAGAGGGGGGTGGTAGACATACGGAAAGCGTATTCGTATTCATTAAATTTTTCTGATCAATTTTCATGTATAAAGTTTTTGAATCTGAGTTACGGTTTAAAAGTTATTGAGTTTCAAAGTTTTAAATCATTTAAATGATTTTCTGAATTTCTTTTATTAATAAATTCCAACATTATCCAAAACATTATCCAAAACAGTGCCTGACATGTGGGACCCACATGTCAGCCTCTGTTTATTTATAAAACATTTTAATAAATCAGAAAAGCCTCTGGTCCCACCAGTCAGCCTCTGATTATTAACTAAAACATTTTATATATCAATTAACCCAGTGGGGGCCACATGTCATGGACACATGTGTTGATTTAACAGCTAAATAAATTCAGTGATTAAATCAGTTGCCTGGGCCCACATGTCAGTGTCAGTGGGGGTAAACTAACAGTTTTTTGTTTGTTTTAATTAACCAGAGGGGATTAGGGGGGGCAGGCCCACTGTCAGTGTTAGGAGGGGGCGGGGTTAGGGTTAGTTACCGCCTGACGTGAAGGGCCCACTGGCCAGTGGCATGGGATCTCACCGGCGGTGATGGCCGGCGGAGAGCTCGTGCGTGTGCACGGTATAGGGCATAGGAGAGGGCGTGGGAGGGCGCAATCGAAAGCTGGGAGAAGGCCGCGTCCAATGGTGGTGAGGTTTGTCCCGGGGGGCGCCGGAATCGGTGCCGGCGTCGAGGTTTGGCGGCGGGCGGAAGCTGCGAAGACGACGACGACGTTTCCGTGCGAAAACTCGAGCGTGCGCTAGCGCGTGAAGTAAATGGGAGCATCCTAAGCCGAACGGCACGCTTGGCGCGCCATAAGCGTGAGCTAGACCACGGTGGCGACGACAACCGGCGGCGAGGAGCTACGGCTCCAATGGCGCGGGAGGCTACGGCGAACGGGAGGCCACGGGAAGACTAGGAGGGGGTAGAGGAGCTCACGGCGGTGGCGTAGGGGAGGGACGCAAGCTTGGGGGAGGCGCGACGAGGCCGGAATCGACGACGAGATCGCGGCGGCCGGAGCGGGGAACGAAGACGAGGGCGAGGCGAGGGAGGGCTCCCAGCTCGATTCGTTGCTGGACTCGATGCAGACGACGATGGTGCAGAGGTTGGACACGGTGGCGTAGGTGGTAGTGGTCGTTGGCCGCGTGCGGCCACGGCAACGGCAACGGCGGCGCTCGGGTAAATTTTCCCGGGCGAGGGAGAGGTGAGGAGGAGGGGAAAATGGAGGGGAGGGGTGTCTACGGGGCAGGGGCGTCGCCCTTATCCACAACGACGCTCCAGGGGAGGTGAGGGCGGCCGGCAGAGCTCCCGGCCACGGTGAGCTCGCCACGGCGCCGGGGCAGGTGGGGGAGATGATGGGGGCAGGTGGGGGAAGGGGGCTTGGGCCGACTAGGCCTCGCCTGGGGCGAGGTTTATTTTTTATTATTATTATTTATTTCCTTGCCTTTTTGTTTTCTGTTACTGCTAGAAACAATTAATTTAAATGCTAAAACCTTTTTATAAAAGGTGCGAGTGGTTTCTAAATTAGGGCAATACCACAAGGAGCTGATACAACAAGTTTGGTTCATTTTAAAATTCAATGAATATTTTAATTAGATTTAAAATTGCTAAAATGGAATTTAGGTACTGCGTTATAATTGTTCACAATTTTCTAAAGCTTTATAATTTACCAAAGTTAGTCCAATATGCTTCTAATGATTTTTGGCAATTTAAAAAACTGGTTCCAGGATTTATGGAACAACTTTATTTGAACACTTTTGTTTTAATTTTCATTCAAAGCAGTTTCAACTAGGGTTTGGTTTCTTGATGAGCAAGATGCATTGGGCTTTGGGTTTTGATTACCAACCAGCATGGTTTGAAAAAAGCAGAAGCAAAGTTTGATTAAGGACAGGGGATAACAGTGATTAACAAACAGTGATGGTCAACAGTGATGATGATTACTGTTACAGACACTGAGGGTGTTACAGATGTTGGAAGCCTCTCCCGTTCAAAGCTAGCAGATGTAGATGTGATAGGTGGTACCGGCTTGCCGTTGGGTGTAGGTGACCTCTTCTGAAAGACTTCGTCTCAATCTTTGGGTTGAGTCCAGCAGGGAAAGTGTACTAATCTCCGCAGAGTAAAAACTAATCATGATTAGCCGTGTCCTCGGTTATGGACATCCTTGAGCTACTAGCCATTACTGTTACTGGAGGATCTTGACATATGAATCACCATAATAATTTGAGTGGGCAAGATTAAATAAAGGGTGTGGTGTTGGAACTGGTGTGCCCAGTTCGTTCTTAAGTAGTAAGTTCAACTTAAAATTTTGACTAGTTTAGTTCAGGAGAAAATTGGCTTTCTGGAAAACAAAACCATAAGCCTTTCCTTTGACTCACCTTGCATGTAGATGTAGGTCCTTTTTATAAACTTTTTCGTGTCACTTGCCGTACAAATCAGATGTACTGACCCGTTGTCGGGCTGTAACCTTCGGTGTTGCAGGTTTTTCAGACGACCAGTAAGGTGCGTTTAGGGTTGCGGGTCTACACTCAGCATGTTCGCTTGTGGATGTTGATGGGACTCCACGTTACTTGTTTTTGCTTCCGCTATATTTATATTGAATAAGCTAGCCTTGAGCTATGCAACTTGTTATTTGTTTTATTCTGGATCATACGTTGTAATAATGATGCACTTGTACTTTGATATACATCTATGATATTGTGTGTGCCAGCGAGTTTGATCCAGGGACTGGCACTTGATCACAGAGACTTCAATTCTATGTGAATTGGGTCGTTACAGAAAGAGAACCATGGGTACAAAAACCCATTCCCTTTCCAGGTAAGTCTCTCAAATCTAAAGAAGAAGGGCATTATAATAAATTTTGTTAATGGATGAAACCTCTTTTTCTGCAAATTCCTTTGACTGATGCTATCAAGTTACCTCCTTATTCCAAATACATGAAAGATATTGTCACTAATAAAAGAAAAGTCCCTAATGAGGCAATATCTATTATGCTTGATAACTATTCTTTCAGTGGCAAGATTCCTGAGAAGCTTGGTGATCCAGGTATACCCACCATTCCTTGCTCTATAAAAAATAATTATGTCAAGACTGCCTTATGTGATCTCGGAGAAGGGGTGAGTGTTATGCCTTTTTCTCTTTATAAAAGGCTATGTTTAGATAAGCTAATCCCTACAGATATCTCTCTTCAGATGGCTGACAAATCAATAGCCGTCCCGATAGGTATTTGTGAGGATGCTCCAGTTGAAGTTGCTAATTGTTTAATTCTTACAGATTTTGTTGTGCTTGACATGCCCGAGGATGGGAGCATGTCCATTATTCTTGGTAGACTTTTTCTTAACACCGCAGGTGCCATTATTGATTGCAATAAAGGAAAGGTCACCTTCAACGTAAACGATAAAGAACACACGGTGTATTTTCCAAAGAAGATCGACAAAAGGCATGGCCTTAACTCAATAGAGAATATCGAGACCGTGAAGATCGGATAATGGGATTGTCCTTTATACGTGCACCACAAATACAAAACTATTATGGTGGGGACAATGTCCATTAAAGTAAAGGTGCAATGATCACTTCATAAGAGGTGAGACTTCTTGTTCTATATATCGCCTGTTAGTTGGTAAGACCTGGTCAACCATGGCAGCTAGTATGTTGTATATAAGTAAAAAGTGAAGCTTGTTATTTTTTCATTTTCTTTAGATTTTATTCTCCCTACTGTACCAAGTTTATGTGTTTTTGAAGCTTCACAATTCTAATCACTGCTTCGAGTTTTCAGAAAGTTTCGCAGCTTTTTGAACTCCGGAAAATTTTCAACAATGAAGTTTTCAGAAAAATTCCAAAAAATTTAGAATAAAAATTTCCATGCCGGGAGTGACCCAGAGGCACCTGGGGCTGACCAGGGGGGGCACCGGTGGCCCAGGCGGCCAGCTAGTGCGGCCAGCCCCCTGGCCGCGCCCAGAGGGCGCCTGGGGCCCACAGGCCCCACCACCAGGTATGTCTTCTTCCTCCTCCTTCCTCTCTCTCCAAAAACACGAGTTCTGCTCCAGTTCTTGCGTTCTTGCTGTTCTTGGAGGTGTTTTTCGATATCTCTCTAAAGCACGCCATTTGAGCTGAGATTTTGAGCAAACACTCCCTGGTATAATTCCTCCACACCTCCAATTAGATTTTTGATGGGTGGCTTCATTTGTGAGTATTTAGTAGTTCTTGGTGCTGTTTAGATGAGCTTGCATGCATGTGTAGAAATTTATTTCCCAAGTTTTGATGCAAGTTTATGCCTTAGGTAAGTGAGTAGAGTAGTTTGCCTCAACTCACTTTGTTTAAATCCTTATTTTTGTGAATTGTCAAAAATTTCACAAATGAGTTTGCTAGGAAAAGCAAAGGGGTGGCTTGGGAAGAAGAAGCCCGAGCGCTCCAATCGAGTTACTAGAGCTGCAGCTTCACCCTCAGCTGCTAGGGTGAGCTACAATGAAGATCATGTGCACCTGGAGTTGTTGGAAGACACAAGTCCAGCATGCGCAATGATGTATTTGTGCGATGATTTTCTTATAGCTGCAGGAATTAAGGAGGAATTCTATGGGCTTTGTGCCAATGCAGGTTTGACACGGCTAGCACAATGTCGTGTGGTACAATACAAGAAGCTCACCTCCTGCTTTGTTAACAGCTTTTGTTATAACCATTCTGCTGGAACCGTTGAATTTAAACTTTATAACAATCTTATAACCATGTCTTTGGCACAGTTTTGTGATATAATAGGTGTGCCGGACGATGGTCAGCCGACAAAGATGAACACTCGGCCCTCTGAGTTGAGGACCCTTTTCAACTCCCTTTGTTGCCAGGAAGGAGAGAGACATTCGGCGTACAAAGATTTTCAGCATTTTATTCCCACACATCAGGTATTTCATGTACTTTATTGCTACAGGGGTGTTGGCTCGTGATAACACGAGCAATGGTTCTGCACCAGATTTCACTACTTATGCGAACGCCCTCTCTGATAAGAATGATTATAAGTGGGTGCCTTAATTACTCGGCGCCTTGTTATGAACAGTAACAAGGGCGATTTATATGGTGGTGTTTACGCCACTCTTATCCTTGAGACTCTTATGTTGGGGTTCGGGGCAGAAAACACAAATTTTTCCTTTACCTACGATACCCAATCCCAAGACCTATGCTATGCTGATGCAAGTAACAGACAGAAATAGATCACATACCAGTATGTAGTCCGTTAAGCGGGAAACGTTCCCGCATGAACGTGGTTGGTGTAGTCGTACCGGCAATCCCCGATGCCGCGCAGATCCACGATGACTCCTGTAGCCACCCGATCCTTGCAGACCGATGACGGGATTACGTCCCCGTCGGAACGTTGCTGATGAAGACCTCGCGATCCGGCCACGACGATGAAGTAGCACCACAAGTGTAGTGCCTCGCGGGATTATACACATACAGTATACCCGACGTCCCTCCGGGCTCCGAACCAGTAGAGCAGCGGAAAGAAGATGGATTCGGATCCCGATTCCAGCAGCACGACGGCGTGCGTATAGTGGAGAAATCCCCAACCCAGAGCAGCCTCCAAACAAGGGGAGTCCGCTCAAAGGCAGGAGAAAGGAGGGAGAGAGATGAGAAACTTTTCTCAAAAAAATTCATGATTAAAAGGGCACCTCTACCCCTCCTTATATAGGCCAAGGAGGGGTGTCACCCCCCCTCCACTTTCGGGGTGGGACTAATCCCAAGGGGGGGTGTGGCGCACCAATAAGGGGGGTGGGCCCCCTCATGGCGCCATGGCCCATGGGGGAGGACTCCCTCTCCCCCTAATGGGCCCTATGAGGCCCATATGCCTTTTAATTCATTTTTAATTATATTTAAATACATTTTAATATTTAATTCAGATAATTAAATAATAAAACATATATTAAACATTATTAAATATATTTTGAACCTTTCAAAATACCCAGAACAACTTCCGGCCTTCATCGGAACAATTCCGGCCATCACCGGAACAATTCCGGTGTTCTCTCCAATTTCTCCGGTGATCCCGAATCAATCCTTACTGCGTCGAGTACCCTTAAGTGTAACACCCTACGGTCCGGGAAACAGCAGACATGATCGAGACAACTCTCATTGATCAATGACTAATCAATTGGACCTGGTTACAATCCTTGATAGCCCCTGCGCTTCCATCGAATGAACTTCAATCGCTGTTGGATCCGTTAACCGTGTGCCTGTTCCCTTTGTCCCATGGTACTTTGCTTGTCCGAGGTTTGATCATCGGTATCCAATATACCTAGTTCGTCCTCGTTCTCAACAAACAAGTTTACTCGTTCCCGTGATATTACAACTCTGTGACCTAGTCACACGTTTGCAAACTTTATGATGTAACATCACCGAGTGGGCCCAGAGTACCTATCCGTCACACGGATGGACAAATCCCGCTTTGATCTATTTGCATACTCATCAACCATCTATTTCGGAATACCCAAAGTGCTCCGTTATAGCCAGCATATTTCAGTCAGGCGGTGGGATACAAATCAAAGCATCCTAATAGATCGTAATTACGTATGATCATTACGGTCAAAGGATCTGGTCACTACGTTATAGTTATCGCAATGTCGAACTATGTGACTTGATCACATCGCAACACTTCTGGTGGGTGTATGTCCATCATATCATTATCCAATGATACGACTCCATTGTCAATAGACGCCATTGTCTCATGATCAGGAAACCTTGATCGTCAATCGCCCAATGGACTAGTATACTAGGGTTAACTAGGGACCTGGTTGCTTGTATACCACACCTGTATTAATGTTTCCGCTTAATACAGTTCTAGCATAGTATCAAACGTATTATGAACTAATGGAATATGCTCGATAAAACATATTTTATTTGCCTCTAGGGCACATTCCCAAAAGTCTCCCACTTGCACTAGAGTACAAATAATCCAGTTGCATTTTCTCTGGATCATAACTCCTTATTGATCATGCTTGCCCGTGGAAGAGGTTGTATCAACGGTCTGGGTACCATTCAGAACCGTATGTCCTTTTGCAAATCATAATGTCACCTAATTTGACATTCCTTCATTATCCACTATAATGATGAGGTATATATATTTGGCGGTGAAATGAGACTTCGTTTGCTGTGTCATAGCAATGACATCCGGTGGGTCACGCGGACTTTCCCATAGTCATGCACACTTGAAACTCACTCAATCAGAAGTCGAACTTCTTAAGCCATAATATAACTCCTGCTACTTCTAAAGCAGCCACATCAATGTAGATTCAATCCTTAGTGCATTGTATGCAACTTTTATGTCTAACCATGTTTCTTTCAACTTAGGCATTCATTAGTATGATATCTCAATTTTCTAGGTTAGTGTCAAAACTTGAACCAGCATAACATTTATGGTCAAGTCCACTATCCTTTTCAAATTTGAGATGTATCCTCAGTTCTCTCCAGACACTGAAGTATAAACTTAACTCTTTGTTCAATGATTTACTCATAAATCATATCACAACATGTTCTTACTACTAAGAACTTGGGTCAGATTACGTCGAGTACATAATTCTGGTTTTATATGAAAGAACCTATGACAAAGGCATAGAGGATCCAGCACATCCATTTCTTTCATTAACCATTAACCATTGTTCTTGTACTGAGATTAACTCAATACTTCTCTTGGATATACAAGTAAGGACCACTTCTTGACTTGTCCCATTCTGAACTCCTTCAGAATCTTATCCAGGAAAGTATTACGACTCAATGTTATTAAACACATATCTATCTTAATAGATCTTCAATGCTTAATACTTTATTCATCTTCATTTATGAACGATTCAAATAATCATTAACACAAACTGCACCATTCATAATATGTTATCCATATATGAGAATGTTATCATGCTCCCACTCAAATATGTCATGCACATATTAAGTTATAGGACAACACTCATATTGCTCCCACTCAAATATGTCAGCCACATATAAGACAAGGATAACATCCACATGGCTCCCACTTAGATATGTCAGACACATATTAAGTTCAGGATACTAACCACATGGCTCCTACTCAAATATGTCATTTACATATAAGGCTAGGATAATACTCCCATAGCTCCCACTCAAAATATGTCGTCTACATATATCAAGTTTCAGGAAACTATTCAGCTCCCACTCAGTTTCATGCAAATGCATGTTTCCTCGATATTTTGGCTAAGTCCAAAATCCTTTGATCATCCATCAAAATGAGAATTCAGTTTACGAGACACTAGTATCCATATGTTTTTCCAAAACCTTCTTGTTATACCAATTACAACACTTCTTCAAATACAGGATTTGAGGAAGTCACGGTATTGATAACAATCCTGGATCAATCGTAGTGAATATCCCTTTGACTAAAGCATTGCTACACATTGTAGTCAACCCATTGAATTTGTCAGAAACAATCTTTGTGACAAACCAATCTTGACGTCCCTTTGATGTTCACATTTATTCCTCATAACTCTGAAGTTATTGTGAATATCAAGTAACCTCCTTACTTGATAATATTCAAGCAATCTTAAATGTAACTCAACATAGGATTTTATGACTCATAGTCATATCTCGTACTTAGGTCCACCATCGCTTCTTTGTAGTTCGTAGGAATGTCTTGTTCCATTAACATGACAAGTGAATCATGAATATCATTTTGCACCAGGGGCAAATATACATTCTTGAATCCTACCTTTCTCAGTAAAAGCTCCCTTCAAAACATCATGATCTTCATCATTAGTTTCTCCTCTTATTGTAGAGCTTTGCTTCCGGAACATATTCCGTTGCACTACTCTGACATTTGGAGGCAAGGTCAATTACCTTGGTTGAACTTTCACTTTTCTTCCATTACCACATTTATCAAGAACAATTCTTGACAAACACCAAACATAGCAATACAAGTTTTGCTCCTTTTGGTTCTAGTTGTGGAAGATGCATCCATAGTTGTCTAAGGATACACTACAAAGATAATTTATCTTACATAAATCAAGCTTCCTAGAAACCACAATACACCATGACATATATAGTGTTGGTTTCCACGAACTCAGATGGTTCCCTATGCTGAAGTGAGTGTTTGCATATTAAATTAATAACTCTTAAACAATAATAACGTAACTTGGTAAGAGATAACTTAGACCATACACTCTTTAATAGAATATGATCACAATGTTCAGGCACGTCAATCATATTGAAGTGTCTCAAGACATTGCAATTTGTGGAACAACTTTCACACAAGTCTTTATGCCCAAGACTAACTCAAAACATTTGTCACTTTGATCAAATCGTAGAGACTTGTCTTTCTTGTTAATTTAATATCCATCTTTACTCTGAAATCCCTTTTGATCATATCAAATTATTTCAGACTCATGTTTCATTAGTGGATACAAATATTCATCTAAGTCCACATACGAATCACGAAAATAATGAAATTCACCACATGCTGACATACGATACATCACAATGTATGATACTCAACAATCAGTACACAATTTGTTTTACCAGAATGCGAGGTTTTAGTCATCTCACCTCAAAGGCATGGTTTGTATATGTCAAGAGATCAAGTATCTTAAGACATCATCATACCATTCACGACTTAAACTGTAGTGTCATTATTAAGCCTGAATATTTCTTGGCATTACAATATTTCTTATAAATGATCAAACAACTATCATCAACATAAGAATAACTCATTCATAATCGTAATGTGACCATAATAGATATCATTCATAAAAGGAGAACAACTGACTTGTTTCTCACTAATATGAATAATTGTCTTCGCGAGATGCAAGACACACTAATAAAGTCCTCATTAAAACGATCATAAAATTTATTCATATATTAATCAATTGATAGATGTAGAGGGAGAGTGTTGTCGACCATCAACTATCTTGATTACCGTCAGCACACATTGTCACCTCATCCCTTCCAAGCCACTCTCAAGCAGTAAGTTCAAGCATCGAATACTTAATCAACCGCAATTAGTGTTTCGTGGGAAAGACATTTATAAATCGTATATCAAATATACCTTCTCCGTCAATGACCATTCCTGCATTGGTTCTACTCTTAAAGTTCTTAACTTTAACCATGACCTCATGACAGGTGAACGATTCTCCTTCATGGCACAGTCCAGACATGGTCTTTGTAACTGAGAGGAAGCGGATGCAACTCCCCAGTTATCGCAAAGTAACCAGTCATTCAGTAGTCCAAGTTATACACAAGGTGTTCCATGTATCTTATACATTTTCCAAGTGACTTTCTCAGCAGGTTGTTCCTTCCACCATAGTTGAAAGAAACCCCGTCCATATACTCATATTCCATTACTCTGATTTGTGACCAAGTGCTTTCAAGTTCACCTAGCACGTCATACGTGTTGGTTAACATGCATTCACAATTCAGACTCATAGAATGAAGTATGGTGTATTGGACAGTCATTCATAAGTGACGGTGAGTACGATACTCATCATCATCTTCCTTGAATACGGAGTTAACAGGTGTATCTCCTAGCAGTTTTTCGTATTATGTTTAGCAAGTCATTACTAATGAGTATGTCTCTAATGGTGTTGGTACACATCAATGAAGTAAGACCCATTTACCTTAAGTTCTATCATACTAAAAGAGCCATAGTTCTAAACATTGGTATGACGTTATCTACAATGATATTTGCAAAGACATGAAGATTAAGTTCATAATATGGAGTTCATGTTTCAAAAACAATTCTGGAACTCCCACTCAGACAAACATCCCTCATAGTTTGTTCTAAGTGATTACACGATCCTTGAAGAACATACCTCCCCCGTGTGACACGACCATCAGTATGTTGTTCAAGGTAGGCCATCATGCCAATCACATCATCTATGTGACTCATGCTCGACCTTTCGGTCTCTTGTGTCCCGAGGCCATGTCTGCACATGCCAGGCTCGCCACAATAACCTTAGTGAGTATATGCTGCGTATGCAAGGCCATGTTTCTGGACATGCTAGGCTTGCTCCACCCATCTCTTGTGAACGTAAAAATGTTTGACACCCGTGTGACACGTGATGCCTCCATAATGAAGAACTTTCCAGATGGGGCTTCACTAAGGAAGGACACTTTGTTGGATTAGTGAGGGATCATCCTATTATGCTACCGTCGTATATCTAACATATTAGCAAAAACAGGATGCAACATAAATCATACATGCTATGATTCCCCCCGACATGCAAATTAAAATTGAAAACGCCTTTCTACTTTATCTTTTGCAAGTTTTACGTGGCTGCTAGGGGTTTCGAGAAAAGAACCGCTTTCTATCCTGCGAAAACAAGCCACAACACCAATCCCGCAATTGTCTCTATTACACCCCTGTCGGGGCCCTCCGTTGCAAACATCTTCGCATCGCTAATGCAGAGAGACAGACACCCCCCCAGCCACTTTATATGGTACAAGCCATATGTCAAGCGTGGAACCAGTCTCGCGTAAACGCGTAAGGTCGGTCGGGGGCCGCTTCATCAAACATTGCCGCAACGCTAAATGAGTACACGTGAGAGGGTAACAATTGAGAATTTATGCCCACATACTAGATGTGTTCTATCCGTACAATACATCTACGCATAGCCTTGCTCATGATACCACTGTTGGGGTTCGGGGCAGAAAACACAAATTTTTCCTTTACCTACGATACCCAATCCCAAGACCTATGCTATGCTGATGCAAGTAACGGACAGAAAGAGATCACATACCAGTATGTAGTCCGTTAAGCGGGAAACGTTCCCGCATGAACGTGGTTGGTGTAGTCGTACCGGAAATCCCCGATGCCGCGCAGATCCACGATGACTCCTGTAGCCACCCGATCCTTGCAGACCGATGACGGGATTACGTCCCTGTCGGAACGTTGCTGATGAAGACCTCGCGATCCGGCCACGACGATGAAGTAGCACCACAAGTGTAGTGCCTCGCGGGATTATACACATACAGTATACCCGACGTCCCTCCGGGCTCCGAACCAGTAGAGCAGCGGAAAGAAGATGGATTCGGATCCCGATTCCAGCAGCACGACGGCGTGCGTATAGTGGAGAAATCCCCAACCCAGAGCAGCCTCCAAACAAGGGGAGTCCGCTCAAAGGCAGGAGAAAGGAGGGAGAGAGATGAGAAACTTTTCTCAAAAAAATTCATGATTAAAAGGGCACCTCTACCCCTCCTTATATAGGCCAAGGAGGGGTGTCACCCCCCCTCCACTTCCGGGGTGGGACTAATCCCAAGGGGGGGGTGTGGCGCACCAATAAGGGGGGTGGGCCCCCTCATGGCGCCATGGCCCATGGGGGAGGACTCCCTCTTCCCCTAATGGGCCCTATGAGGCCCATATGCCTTTTAATTCATTTTTAATTATATTTAAATACATTTTAATATTTAATTCAGATAATTAAATAATAAAACATATATTAAACATTATTAAATATATTTTGAACCTTTCAAAATACCCAGAACAACTTCCGGCCTTCATCGGAACAATTCCGGCCATCACCGGAACAATTCCGGTGTTCTCTCCAATTTCTCCGGTGATCCCGAATCAATCCTTACTACGTCGAGTACCCTTAAGTGTAACACCCTACGGTCCGGGAAACAGCAGACATGATCGAGACAACTCTCATTGATCAATGACTAATCAATTGGACCTGGTTAAAATCCTTGATAGCCCCTGCGCTTCCATCGAATGAACTTCAATCGCTGTTGGATCCGTTAACCGTGTGCCTGTTCCCTTTGTCCCATGGTACTTTGCTTGTCCGAGGTTTGATCATCGGTATCCAATATACCTAGTTCGTCCTCGTTCTCAACAAACAAGTTTACTCGTTCCCGTGATATTACAACTCCGTGACCTAGTCACACGTTTGCAAACTTTATGATGTAACATCACCGAGTGGGCCCAAAGTACCTATCCGTCACACGGATGGACAAATCCCGCTTTGATCTATTTGCATACTCATCAACCATCTATTTCGGAATACCCAAAGTGCTCCGTTATAGCCAGCATATTTCAGTCAGGCGGTGGGATACAAATCAAAGCATCCTAATAGATCGTAATTACGTATGATCATTACGGTCAAAGGATCTGGTCACTACGTTATAGTTATCGCAATGTCGAACTATGTGACTTGATCACATCGCAACACTTCTGGTGGGTGTATGTCCATCATATCATTATCCAATGATACGACTCCATTGTCAACAGACACCATTGTCTCATGATCAGGAAACCTTGATCATCAATCACCCAATGGACTAGTATACTAGGGTTAACTAGGGACCTGGTTGTTTGTATACCACACCTGTATTAATGTTTCCGCTTAATACAGTTCTAGCATAGTATCAAACGTATTATGAACTAATGGAATATGCTCGATAAAACATATTTTATTTGCCTCTAGGGCACATTCCCAACATCTTAATCGCACCCCGCATCCTGATGATGTTCCCTTTGTATACACAAGTCTCGATCTTGCTGCTATGAAGAGGCATAAGTTTGTTACCATGACTTCCCAGTTTGGTAACCTTGTTTATATTTTGAGGTTTGAGAAGACCATTACTCGTGAGATCCGTCTACCTGCACCACTTTTTTTTGATCACACTCGCAGGAACGGATGGTCCTTCAATGATGTCCAGTTCGATGAGTTCATGGACCAGTACCAGCTGCATAACCTCATGGAGGGGGTTGTGCCCGAAGAGGAGGAGCATGGGGAGTTCCCACCTTTCCAGGGGGAGACCTTCACCCAGCAGGGTGAGGGGTCTTCTTCTGCTGGGAGCGCAGGACCTTCCTCATGGGAGGACCCGAGGACTTCGGTGTACGCACCGGAGGGCTCGTTGGACTCTTTGACTCACCCGTACTACCCCGGAGCAAGAGGCTCCTGGGGGCAGTAGCTGCTACCAACTTAGGCCAAAAGCCTAAGCTTGGGGGAGTACTTTCCCTTCTCACTTTTCCATTGTATTATCCGGTTTTTTATTTGCTTTGATCTTTTTTGAAGTTTTTGCCCGTTCTTCTTTATCCTTTTTAATTTGCCAAAACAACGAAAATATTTCTCTTTTATTTTTCTTTTTTTAAACCTTTGAAAAAACCCAAAAAGATTTCCTTTCTCCCTTTAGTTTCCTTTGTTTTCAGAGTTCAGCTCGAGTCCGTGATGGCATTTGATTATATTTCCCACGTTCGGTCGTGCAAGTGACAAGGCAGTAATGACGAAGATCAACGAAAGGGAAGCAACAAGGAAAACCGGTATGAACTCTTCTTGTTTCTACTTTTGTACATATGCATGTACTTATGATCTAGAGACAAGCTTGTAGCGACATAGTGCTATGTTTACAATGCTTTCCAAGTGTTCATGCTTTCTTTGTGGCTGATCTCAAATAGCTAGGGTGGATAATATGATGTTGAAATGATTTACATGCATTGCATTGTTCATGGGTTGGCATATTGAAGTGGTATTTCCCTTCGAAGAATTCTTGGATTGACTTGGCACGTGTTCACACATGTTTATTACTATAATTTCTATCATGCCTTGATGACCTTTTTATTTCAGAATAGTTATATCACTTTAATGCCCGATTCAATGTTGCTTTGTCGCTCTACATGATTATGACAATTATTGCTCTCTAGTTGGTCGCTTCCCAGTCTTTTGCTAGCCTTCACTCGCACTAAGCGGAATTCTGCTTGTGCATCCAAACTCCTTTTCAAACCAGTTATTCCACTTGAGTCCACCATACCTTCATATATGTGGTATTTACCGGCCACTCCTAACTTAGACTTTCTTGTGCCATCTCGAAATTTATTCAAAAGCTTCCCTTTTGTAACCGTACAAGCTCATGGTGCGGTAAGGGAAAATCAGTATCTACCATGCCAAAAATATTTTGACAGAAGTTTTAACTAGTCAAATTTATAAAAATATATATATGAGAGTTACACCTTCCCCCATACTTGATTATGGAATGAAATGGACCAAATGCTGCTAATCATAAATGGAACGATATCCTCCTTCCATACTTGAGGCAAAATAAAAGGTTCCGTAGAACATCAAGGGATTTGTGGATAAGGGAAAAATTGTAAGCAAAAGCAATAATATGGTTGGCATGGGAGATATTCAGAGACCTTGACCGTTCACCGTTGACTAGAAAGTTGCACTTCTCAAAAGAATTTTGTCTATGTTTTCAAAACCAAGAGCTCTAGCACATGTTTAGTCTTTGCTTCCTTTCACGGGTTTTCAATCTTTTCATCAAAAAGCCACGGTTCAAGAGTCTCCCCTTCTTTCTTCAAAGCACCAACTATTGAGAGCATAATTGCCATTCTTAGTGTACCATGCATTGTCCCAAAGTATTACATTGTCTTTTGCATGCTTGTGGTATTGCTAGTCTGAAATTCTTAGTTCTAGTCTCCTTTAAAACTCTGGAGGAGTTTCTGCATTTATGTTTTGCTTCACTCATGGAAGCTAGCGAGATACCACTCTGATATGTTCAGGCTATGTGCATTGTGATCTTGTCTTGATTTTCGGCAGTATATTATTTACTTTTGGTTGTTTGTGATTGATCACTTGAAAGAAGGATTGCTTCGTGCATTGTTCTCATAACATTGTTTTGATACTTGCTAAACTCTTTTCGTAGTACCGGCTTATATACATCTTATGAAGCAAAAGAGTTTGTCAAAGTTTTCTTTGTCGCGTCTAGTTGAACTGAATTGCTTGAGGACAAGAAATAGGCTAAGCTTGGGGGAATTGATACGTCTCAAACGTATCTACTTTTCCAAATACTTTTGCTATTGTTTTGCCCTCATTCTTGCATGATTTGAGCTAAACTAACCCGGACTGACGCTGTTTTTAGCAGAGCTACCTGTATGGTTTTATTGGGCGCAGGAAAATGGATTTTTGGACATCTCAGAAAATTCCCAGAAAAATACCAAAAAATCCACGCACCCGAAGGAGCCCGGAGCCAGAAGGGGGGCAGAGGGCAGCCAGGGGGGCCCCAGGCACCCTGCTGGCGCGGCCAGGGGTGGGGCCACGCCAGCTGGCCGCTTGGGCGACACCCCCCTCCCCTGGTGCCCTACTTCATCTCCTATTTATTCCCATGACGGGGAAACTCCGAGACAGAAGTCGCTTTTCCAGAACCCGTCGCGGAGCCGCCGCCAACCTCTATTCTTCTTCAGAAGGGCTAATCTGGAGGTTGATTTGACCTCCGGAGAGGGGAGGTCATCGCCATCGTCATCACCATCACCACTCCATCATCCCTCCATGACTTCTCTTCACATGTGTGAGTAATTCCCTGCTGTAGGCAAAGGGGATGGTAGGTATTGGATGAGATTGATCATGTAATAGTTCGTCAGATTGTTGAGGGCATGTTGCCTATCATGTACTTTGGTGTTTATCATCTTTGCTACAACTTGTTGCTCTTAATGCTTGTCACTTTGGGCCTGAGTGCCATGTTTTCATATCTGAACCACTTATGTTTTCATGACTTTACTTATGTTTGAGATCCTATCTATGAGTTGTATGCACCTATTATGGTCCGGAACCGGCGATCCCAAAGGTGGAAGCTTGGGACACCAAAGGGGATGGTCCATAATTTGAGGATTCCACGTATCCATTGAGTTTATTGCTTTGTTCCAGTGCTCTTTGACAGGAGCACCTTAATCTCCATAAGTTCCTTCTAGCCCCGTTCATAGCGGGATGGTAGGACAAAAGGTGTTGTGCAAGTTCTTATTGCAAGCACGCACAACTACTTATGGGATACATGCCTAATGTTTGATATTTGCCTAGATGATCATTGCTTTTCTGTGTGCCTTGCCCGTGTTAGAATCTATTACATGTTCATTCTTATTCATGCAGCGCCCGACCATCCATCTCCCTAGCCTACAGTATTTTAGTTCTGCTGGTTACTACTAGTTTACTTTCGCTATCATCACTATTGCTATCATATCACAGTTGCTATTAATACTTTGTTGCAAGCAAGCATATTTCAGGTGCGTTTGAATTGACAACTTAACTGTCAAAGCTTATAAATACTCTTTGGTTCCCGTTGTGTCGAATCAATAAATTGGGTTCACTTACCCGCGAGAACACTACAATCGATCCCCTACAGTTGAGGGTCATCACACGTCAACACAACACTAAACAAATCTTTGGCGTCGTTGTCACCTTCTTGCAGTCTTTGGGGTTCTACTGGAGACAAACCTTGGTATCTTCACCGATCGAGGGAAATTTACCGCTATCTGCATCATAACCTTCCACTTGGGGTAACCAAAGAGGAGGTGTTATCTGCACCCATCAATCCCCACACTAGTTCACTTAATATTGCCTTCATCGAGAATATCACTAATTCTCTTATCAAAGTAGGGATGAAAAACTTAGACTAGAAGTGTCTATCCCTGGAAAATTATAAGATGGTTGGGATCCTATGATTAAAATTAAGATTAATAGTTTCATGTTCCATGATTTATATGAACTTTGAGCTAGTGCCTCCGTTATACCAAAGAGACTTTATGATATGCTTGATTTGAAATATAATTATCCTTGCTCTTTGGGTGCTAGACTTGTTGATTATTCCATTAAGAAACCTATAGGAAGAATAGATTATGTACTTATTGTTGTAAATTATAATTATGTTCCCATTGATTTTCTTGTCATGGACATTGAATATGATCCCCCATCTCCAATTATTTTTGGAAGACATTTTCTTTGCACCGTTAGTGCAATCCTTGACATGACAGAAGGGATATTATAAGATTCCAATTGCCCCTCAAGAAGGGCATGGAATATTTCCCTAGAAAGAAGATGAAGTTGCCATTTGAGTACGTTATGCGGGCTAGTTATGCTTTTGATATTGACAAAACTTGATTATTTTTCCTTCATGCCTAGCTAAAATGCGTAAAAACGCTTATTGGGAGGCAAGCCAAAAAAATTTACTTCCAGTTTTAGTGTGTCTTGGTGTTTTTACTACTGTAGCAACACCATTCTATCTTTATTTTAAAGTTTTGTGCCAAGTTTTAGCCTCTAATGAAGGGGAAAACAAAAGTTGTGACATGCTATCTAGAAAACAAATTTTGTTTGCTTCGTTAAAAAAATCTTCAAAAATCACCATATCATATTTTTGATCTATTTTTTTACACAACATGCTCTATATAATCGTTGAACTTTCTATAGTTCTGAGATTTATGATCTGGGCTACAGAAGTGCCTCCAAAAAATTAAGTTGCACGTGTTGTCTTGTTTTCCCACATGTCTGTTCTGTTTGGCATTTTCATCTTTTGGGCAATTTCTTCTTGATTTTTCTTTGCAAGAACCTTCAAAAAAATTGGGGAACAGTAAATATTATTCAATTTGAGTGTTCCATCAGTATCTATGTGAAATTTATTTATTTATTGGCACTAACCGCTCTAATCAGTTTATGATAAGTTTCGTGTGAAGGAAGTTTTCAAGTGTTGCGAAGGGAGACGATGAAACAAGATTCAGAAGTGCCAAAAATTAAGCTTGGGGATGCCCCCGAACCCCCAAGAAATATCCATGAAGACTCAACCATCTAAGCTTGGGGATGCTCCCGTGCATCTCCTTCTTCATCAACAATTATCAGTTCGTCCTTCTTAGCACTATATTTTTATTGCTTCACATGTTATGTGCTTTACTTGGAGCGTCTTGATTTTTTACTTTTATGTTTTGTTTTGTTTTGTTTGTTTGTTGTTCATAACAAGTTGGACCGTAGCATGCCTTGTTTGGGAGATAAACACACTCCACTTTTGCCTAGAATGCTCATAGTTTTCACTTTTATGTTTTTGAGTGTTCAATCTTTATTTCTAACTTGCTGCCATGTTAGATCTTGTTTTTCATGCTTAATTCTTCTTAAGAGATGAGAATTATAATTTCTAGAACTATCTTGAGTTTCATGTTTATCTTGATTAGAGAGTTGGCTTTGCTGCACTAGGTGTGTATCTTACTTTGAGTAGGTGATCAAGGTTGTTAAATTTAGTTTAGTAGTAACTTGCAATAGTTTAAGGTGTTGATACAAGTAATTTTTGGACTTCTATGTGTCAAGAGATCAAGCCTATTAGTGATAGGTGTCATATATTGGTTCAACGTGCTTATTTTCGAAAACTTCAAAAATTAGTTGAGAACTCTAGATACTAACAGGATAACTAATCTTTACGGGATTGTAAAAGAGTACCCTCATGTTATCATGGGTCGAGGATGCGCAAGGGTAACCAAAACTCCAAACACTCCTCTTAGGGTGTTTGACTCTTTGTGAATCTCCTGACTAGACAGAGAGTTATCGATAATAAGTGAATGGGTTCCTTTGACTAATGTGAGTATTCAATTGTTGGCACTTCCACCATCCATATTTTGCTAGCCTCTTAGGTATCGTGGATTTCCCCTTTTCTCATCTTGAGAGTTGGTGCAAACTTCACCGATGCATCCAAATCCTTGGTGATGACCCACAAGTGTAGGGGATCGAGATAGTCTTCGCGGGTAAGAATAACCCAATATATAGGTTCGACACAAGGGGAGCCAAAGGATACTCACAAGCTTTAACAGTTGAGTTGTCAATTCAACCGCACCTGAAATACACTTGCTTGCAACGAAGTATTAGTAGAAACGGTGATATGGAAGTGATGGTGGCAACAAAAATAGTGGCGGTGAAACAGAGAAAGTAAAACAACAAAAGTAATCAACTAGTGACCAACAGGATTGAAACACTGTAGTCTAGGGAGATGGATGGTTGGGCGCTGCTTGGATGAGAGTGAACATGTAATAGATTCTAACACGGGGCAAGGCACACAGAAAAGCAAGGATCATCTAGGCAATATCAAACATTGGGCACGCATCCCAAGGTAGTTGTGCGTGTTTACAATAAGAACTTTGCACAACATCTTTTGTCCTACCATCCCACTACGAACGGGGTCAAAAGGAACTTATGGAGATTAAGGTGCTCCTGTCAAAGAGCACCAGAACAAAGCATTAACACTCAATGGATACATGGAATCCTCAAATTATAGTCCATCCCCTTTGGTGTCCCAAGCTGTAACCATTGGGATCGCCGGTTCCGGACTATAATGGGTGCATACAACTCATAGATAGGATCAAGAACACAAATAAACTCGTGAAAACACAAGTAGTTCAGATATGAAAACATGGCACTCGGGCCCAAAGTGACAAGCATTAAGAGCAACAAGTTGTAGCAAAGATGATAAACACCAAATTAGATGACATGCAACATGCCCCCAACAATCTGACGAACTATTACATGATCTAACTCATCCAATACCTACCACCTCCTTTGGCTACAACAGGGAATTACTCACACATGGAAGGAGAAGTCATGGAGGGATGTTGGAGTCACGATGGTGATGACGATGGCGGTGATCTCCCCCCACCGGAGGCCAAAACAGCCTCCAGATTAGCCCTCCCGGAGAAGAATAGAGGGTGGAGGCGGGCCCCCGATGAGAATTGGGAAAACGACTTCTGTTCTGGGGTTTTCTCGCGACGGGTAAAAATAGAGGCCAAGGTAGGTCACCAGAGGGGGTGGGACCCACCCAGGCGGCCTCCCGGCGCGGCCAAGGGGGAGGCCGCGCCAGCAGGGCGCCTGGGCCCCCCCTGACACCCCTCTGGCCCATCTTCTGGTCCAGGACTCCTTCGGATGAGTGGATTTTCTGTATTTTTTTGGGGAATTTTCTGAAGTACCTAAAAATCCATGTTCCTGCACACAAGAAAACCATACAGACAGCTCTGCTGAAAACAATGTCAGTCCGGGTTAGTTTCGTTCAAATCATGCAAGAATGAGGCCAAAACAATAGCAAAAGTGTTTGGAAAAGTAGATACGTTTGAGACGTATCACTTGGCATGATACGCTCTGTCATACATAAGCCTCATTTTATCTTCCTCAAAACTGCCACCATACCTACCTATTATGGCATTTTCCATAGCCATTCTGAGATACATTGCCATGCAACATCCATCTTCTCATGACTTGATGTTATTCTTCATTGTCATACATGATTTTGCTTGATCGTAGAGCCGCGTGATAGTTGGGCTTTTCCCTTACACCTTTTTGCTACATGATGTGCTAGTATCATTGCATATCCTACTACACTGGGAGAGGCATACATTGCATACATCATGATATAGTTTTCGTTTTATTATGACTAGCTTGTAAAAGTGTGTTGATCATGTTCATCTTTGTATACATAGAGTGTTGCCCTTAAAGTGAGTAAAAGATCCAAAAAGAGGACACAAATAAAAGATCCCAAAAGAGGACACATGAAAAGATCCAATAGAGGACAAATGAGAGATTTAATAGAAAGAGCCAATGAGGCCAAAAAAATACAAAGAAAATAGAAAAAAAAAGAGAAAATTAAATAAAAATAGAGAAGGGGGCAACACTACTACTCCTTTTTAAAAAGACCCACAATTGTGCTTCGAAGTAGAACTTGTACTTCATAGAGAGTTTTCATATCACTCATTCATAACTAAGTGGGGATCCTTACACTATAGAACTTGGCTTGTATATTCCAATGACGGGCCTCCTCAAGAGAGCTCTAGGTCTTCTTGAGAAAGCAAGTTGGATGCACCCCCACTAGTTTTTGGGAAACGCAGTAGAAAACAAAAAAAATGTGCCTACGTAGCAAACACCCAAGATCATCTATGAAGATTGCATCCAAGGTTTTAGGTCATGGCCCACCAACTGATGTAGCGGAAGTAGAGTTGGTGAAGACCGTCGGTGCAGATCCCCGCAACTAGGAATTTCAATGACCTCCCAACCGCGAGGATATCGATCCCTCGAACCGTCCCGCGATCTAGTCCCATGGACAATTCCCACGAACAAGCTCCTCGAAGAAGGGTCGAAGGTACCACCCCTCCATTAGTATCCACACATCCCGTAGCAGCAATACAGCAGCAATCCGTCGTCCAGAGAAGAACGCCACCAAGAAAACTAGAGGAAGAAAACCCTAACGGATTCCGATCTAGAACAGCGTCTAAAACGGGGTCTAATTGTGGAGCAACGGGGTTTAGAGGGAGGGAGGGTGGCGCATAGGGCTAGGGTTTGATGTGTGTTGCGCCCCCACCCTTGCCCCTACTTATATAGGTGGCCAGGGGGCTGTCCTGGCCGACCTGTGGCTTGTGGAATCCCCCTGGGACTCCTACTCCCAGGGATCATTTGGTAAACATGGATCCCGCAGGGATCCTGGACTTATCCCTGGGCAGGGCATCCACGTGCTTAGCTTTCCCTGGGCAATCTAGTTTCCAGTTTGGTGGCCCGCTGGACGGGGTTATATCGGCCTGATCCATGTCGTTTCCCTGGGAAACTTGTCCACGACTACCGACGTGGGGCAGCGAAACCTCGTCTCGCTCGCTCGTGCCTCGTGCCTCCACCCCTCTCGCTTGCTCACGCGCAACCACTCCCAGGCTGGCTGCCAAATGACGACAGGGAATGGTTCTCTCTACCCAGGGTGTGCAAGTGACGAGGAAATTTCATGCCGTGGTTAATCTATCCAGGGTTTTCTCTCCCTAGCAACCAAACAAAGCCCCAAAGGGAGACTTTCCCACCGGGGAGTCTTGAGTACAAGGAGGACTCCTCCCCAAGTAGGGCGCCCCCTGATGCCCCACAGGCGTAAGGGATCGAGATAGTCTTCGCGGGTAAGTTAACCCATTTTATTGATTCGACACACGGGGAGCCAAAGAGTATTTATAAGCTTTGACAGTTGAGTTGTCAATTCAACCGCACCTGAAATATACTTGCTTGCAACAAAAGATAAGTGGTAATGGTAATAGGATAATGATAGCGGCAACAGCAAAAGTAACAGCAAAAGTAACAACTAATGACCAGCAGGATTGAAAACACTGTAGGCTAGGGAGATGGATGGTTGGGCGCTGCATGGATGAGAGTGAACATGTAATAAATTCTAACACGGGGCAAGGCACACAGAAAAGCAATGATCATCTAGGCAAATATCAAACATTAGGCATGTATCCCGTAGGTAGTTGTGCGTGCTTGCAATAAGAACTTGCACAACATCTTTTGTCCTACCATCCCGCTACGAACGGGGCTAAAGGGACCTTATGGAGATTAAGGTGCTCCTGTCAAAGAGCACCGGAACAAAGCAATAAACTCAATGGATACATGGAATCCTCAAATTATGGACCATCCCCTTTGGTGTCCCAAGCTGTCACCTTTGGGATCGCCGGTTCCGGGCCATAATAGGTGCATACAACTCATAGATAGGATCTAGAACACAAATATATTCATGAAAACACATAGGGTTCAGATCTGAAAACATGGCACTCGGGCCCAAAGTGACAAGCATTAAGAGCAACAAGTTGAAAAAAAAGAAGATAAACACCAATCTAGATGATAGGCAACATGCCCCCAACAATCTGACGAACTATTACATGATCAAACTCATCCAATCCCTACCATCCCCTTTGCTTACAACAGGGAATTACTCACACATGTGAAGAGAAGTCATGGAGGATGGATGGAGTGGTGATGGTGATGACGATGGCGACGATCTCCCCTCTCCGGAGGCCAAATCAGCCTCCAGATTAGCCCTCCCGAAGAAGAACAGAGGGTGGCGGCGGCTCCGCGACGGAAACTGGGAAAACGACTTCTGTTCTGGGGTTTTCCCGTCACGGGGATAAATAGGAGTCTCGGTAGGGCACCAGAGGAGGGGGGGAGGCGCCCAGGAGGCCAGAGGGCGCGGCCCCACCCCTGGCCGCGCCAGGGGGGCGCCTAGGGGGCCAGGACTCCCCTCTGGTCCCACTTCTGGCTTTTGGCTCCTTCGGATGCGTGGATTTTCTGGTATTTTTCTGGGAATTTTCTGGAACGTCTAAAAATCCATTTTCCTGCACAAAATAAAACCATACAGGCAGCTCTGCTGAAAACAACGTTAGTCCGGGTTAGTTTCGTCCAAATCATGCAAGAATGAGGGAAAAACAATAGCAAAAGTGTTTGGAAAAGTAGATACGTTTGAGACGTATCACCCCCACCACCTAATTTCGGCCAGCCCCCTTGGGGTGCCTTGACCCCCAAGGCTAAGGGTGGTGGGGCGCATATGGTACTGTCCGGAAACTTGTGGAACCTTCCATAAGCTTCCGAAACCTTCCAGGACCTTCCAGGACCCTCTGGGACCATTCAGGGACCTTCCGAGATGGTTTTGGGTTCCGGAACTTTCTGGAACACTTCCAAGACCTTCCGGGACCGTTTTCGGACGTTCCGGAACTATCTGGATAGGTTCCGAGACCATCCAAGTTACAGTCTAAGGGCAAGTTCTTTTCGCGGCTTCTCCCAGAAGCTGCCCTCCCCCCAGCTTCTCTGAGAAGCCGCCCCAAAAAGTTAGGAAGGCTTCCGGAATGGCCTAACATGGGGCATTCCGGAAGCCTCCCTAACTTTTTGTGGCGGCTTCTCAAAGAAGTTGGGGGGAGGGCAGCTTCTGGGAGAAGCCACCAAAAGAACTGGCCCTAAGAAATCTGATGACCGCGTAAGTTTGTCGGGACGTCCACCGATTAACCGGAAACTATTCCGGTCGATCCAGGACTTCCCCAATACCATTCTCATATGTTCCGGAACCACCCGAGACTATTCCAAAGTGATCCAGACATATCCTTAAATACCCAGAACTACTTCTGGTGCCCTTATGAACAATTCCATAAATACCCGGAACTACTTCCGGTGCCCGTATGAACTATTCTAGTATTCTAACAGACTACTGCTCGTTAAGTGTGTGACCCAATAGGTTCGGTATAATGCAGACATGACACAGAACATCTTCCGGACATAGGTCAACAGCCTTTTGTCAATAGCCAATAATCAACAGCGGAGCCATGGACACCCATGTTGACTCCTGCACATACACGAAGAAACTTCGAGTGAACCATTATGTTTAGTCATGTACCATTCCCTTTGCTTCGCGATATATGACAAAGTCAGAGGAGAGAAGTTTGGCACCCATGTGTAACAACTTCTTGAACACAAGACACTCGTTATCCTCTTTGCTCGTTTGTCCCTTTTCTCGTTATCATATTCCGGTATCCCCGTGACTGAATCACAATGCGTCTGACCAGACTATAATGGATACCGTCATACCGAGTGGGCCCGAAGTGAATATCTTCTTCATCGTGAAGGAGCAAACCCCAATCTTGAACTGTTGCAATTACTAGACACACTATCCGATGTACCCATAACTTATTTTACTACTTCCCAGTAACGGGAAGATTCATCTAAGAACCAAAGTACATCTTCCTGCGTGAAGCAACTCGATACTCTCATGGTATAAGGAATACGTATATGATAACATTTCATGATATGACTTATACCGTTGTTACGATGTGATCTCTAAGTATATCATTCAATATTGGGGTCGGTTCAACATCATTGTTCTGCTAACAATATGTTCTCGTTGCTACTGACATCCTTGTTACAAGAACAATGTCCATGATTAAGAAAATGTAATCATCAGTTAGCACATGAGCTGGTCTTAGAGGCTAAACCAGGAACTCTCGGTGTTTACATTTCCACACATGCAAATGAGTTTTCTTCTGAATCTCACAGTCAGGGTCATTGCAATTATAGCACATAAATATAAACATTAATTACGAACGTGGAAATATATATATAATAACATTTTATTATTGCCTCTGGGGCATATTTCCAACAGTCTCCCACTTGCACTAGAGTCAATAATATTGTCAGTGCTTGAGCACTTTACACCTATGGCATACCGGTGTAATGCATGCTTCATTTCTTGTATAGACTTCATCTTCGGATTTGACGTTTCAGGCCCGTTTGTATCTTGCATATCTTCGCGTTTTTCACACTATCATAAAGTTCACTAATTTTATCAGTTTAGCTTTGTATATGTTTGAACCATTTAGTAGGACCTTTGTTCCTTTGAATAAGTCACGAAATCATTCATCAATGTTCCATGAGCTTCAAGCATCTAGGAAACCATACCACGTTCATAAATGAACTTACAATTCAAAATACCCTCCTTGTTACTTCTTTAAGCAACAATATACTTAGCCTCTGTTATAGAATTCGCCACAGTATCTAACTTAAGACAGATCCTCCATACTGTGCCACCCTTACGTGTAAAACACATAATCCAAATCAAAATCAAAAATCGGTCGGAGTAAGTATGAAGACTGAATTGGTGTAACTGTTTACATCAAGATTCAGCTGGTGTAACTTATTACAGCGAGCTCTTCATTATCTCCATTTTCCGAGAAACATATCTTATCTATCATAAGTTTAACTTTTCACTGTTTGTCCAATGATCAACATATTGATCACTTTGGTATCTTGCTCACTACCTTTTGAGCATTGGACATATCTGGTCGTTTTACATATTATGGTTGACGGGGATCAACCCCGGCAAATCCCATGGTCAGGTACCCTGGGTTAGTCATGAGAGGCACAGGTTGGACGATAGCTCATCGGCAAACAGGGAGGCACGCTCCTGCTCGATATTATTAATGGGGGAGATGCGATTACAGGGGATGCCAAGGCTGGAGCGCTCAAGGCTAGTGTTACAGATGATATTCCTTGTCCTTGGTGTCGCCCCTCCTAGCCCTTATATACTGGGCTAGGTCTCGGGGATTTCCTCTACGTTTACAGGTAAGCTTTCCTAACCCTAGGTTGCTCCGTACGGCAGGTCTTCGCACCTTCCTTGTGAGTCGTAGACTCCTACGTTGGTGCCAATTAGTGGGCCGAGCCTGTATCTTCATGGGCCTTCTGTCTTTATGGACACCAGGTAGGCTTATACGTAGGAGTCGTGGGGTCACCCCCTCGTCAGTAGCCCCCGAGTGCCTGGGGGACTCGAAGAGTCGCGCAGGGACTCGAGTAGATTCATTTGTCGGTTATTGGTATGCGCGGTACATCCGCGGGTCGCTGGCAGTCTGGAGGCCATGACAAAACCTGTTTTGAGGGATGCTAAGCTGAAAGGGCCCAAGGAGTCGACTGGTCGAGCCTTGGTGAATTGCACTAGGGAAAATACCACAGTAGCCCAATCAAACCCACGTCCCTCGACGTGAGCTTGGAACACTGGTGTCGAGCAAAATTCCGGCCGCTTCAGGTCTTACGGTGTTCATTTGCCGCCAGTAATGTGCATAGCCTAAGGCGTGTCCGCCCGGCTTTTTCTATCATGCGCAGCGCATGGAAAAGGTTGGGAGTGAAATCGCTCTTCGGCAAGTCCCAACCCGGCCGAACTTCGTAGCGGGGTCTTACCTACACGCTAATCTTGCGTGGCATCTGGGCACATTGTATCGTGTTCCAGGAATGTGTGTTTTTGAGGCGCGGAGCCTTATAGCATTGCACCCTCTTGGAACAAAACATCAAGCGAGCTGTTCACTCATTCACCTGTGGAGCTTGTTTCGAGTGCTCAGACGGAAGGTTTTTCGCGAGTAGTCACTCGAATGCCATTTCGGCTCTTGAGGAGAGGGAGCACCTGAGACTCTTGACGTTGTATGATCTTGGCGAATGCATGTTTGTCTTACGTCGGGTTGAGGGAGCACCCGAGACTCTCGTGAGTGCGAGTGGTCACTCGAGCACATGGCTGACCTTTAGGTGAGGGGGCACCCGGGACTCTTATGATGTACTCTCCCGATGGGAGTAAGATGTTTTTCTTTGTCGGGAAAAAGATCTGAAAGATAGAATCTCAGAGCCTTGATGGCGTACGCAGTACGCCTTACTGTGATGTGACGTTGGCGTGGTCTTCTGTAAGTTTTTGACTGTTGTGGCCTGCCGGGGGAAATGACTTGGCGTTGTCCCGCCGAAATTTTCGCGTTGCGCGATCATGGTCCTCTTTTTGCGCGCGTAGTGGGCGTTGTTGTTATTGCGCCGGTTGGATTTTCCATACTTTTCGCCTCTGTATGGGGTCGTGCCACGTTTTACTGGGCGAAAAGGTTGGACGGTGGCCCTTCTTGCTAGGCTCTTGAGTTAAATACCATGCGGCTGGGTAAATTGTAGGTTTTACCCAGCCGTTGCCTTCCTCCTCTTTCTCTGTTTCCTTCTTGTTCCTGAGACTACATCTTTTCTCCTCTGCGGGCTGCTGCGAGATCTATGACCAAGCGCCCCCGTGCTGCTGTAGAGTCGGCCAAGATGTCCGGCAAGTGGGAGCGGTCCACGTTCGGGGCTGGAGATCTGGATGCGTTGGTTGCTGATGGCGTGGTGGTGGAGGGCGATGTGCGTCTTCCTGGTGATGAGTCAATTCCAGCGCCGGCGGCGGACGAGCGGGTATGCTTCCAGGCTTTCTTCCACCGCGGGTTTGCTCTTCCGCTGCATCCTTTCGTTCGGGGCTTGCTGTATTCCTATCGGCTCCAGTTGCATGACCTGAATCCCAACGGAATTTTGCACATTGCGTGTTTCATCACTCTTTGTGAGGCCTTCCTGGGGATTTACCCCCATTGGGGACTTTGGAGGCGCCTTTTTAGTATAAAAAGGACGAACTCTGAGTACGCTGTGGGTCGAGTGGGCATCTCCATTGGGGATAAACATTCATATTTTGACTTGGAGAAGATCGATTATGTTAGTGGCTGGCGAAGAGGCTGGTTTTATCTGAAGGATCGCTTCGTTGTTGGTCAGCAATTTGGTCTTGCTTCTTTCAATCCGGGAACGCGGGTGGTCAGACAACCTTCGTGGTCTCATTCTTTGACCGAGGTGGAGTCGTCGGAGCTAACTCAGTTTTTGGAGAGGATTGCTATGTTGAAGGATAACTTGACTGGTGGTCAGCTCATCTCTGTTTTTGTGGGGAGGCGAGTTCAACCCTTGCAGCATCGAACTCGCCCTATGTAGCAGTACGAGGGACTCGGTGACTCGACGAGATGCTCGCCTAAAGAGCTAGAACCTGATGCCTTGCTGGCTCGTATCCAACATGTGACCAAGTGCTCGAGTATTTCCGAAATATGCCTTGTCCTTCCATATGCTTCTGATCATTCTCCGCCGCCGGTTGGTGCCCGTGTTCATTCATTTGTTTGGACGAGTACTTAGTTCTGCTTTGTTGTTGACATTGCTTGCCTTGCAGGGCCATGCTCCGGTGCCGTGTAATCCTCCGCAGCCGGAGGATGCCAATATTCTTGAAGAACCTGGTGCTTCCGCAGCTGATGATGCTGCGCCGGCTGTTGATGCTGAAATTGTGCTGGTGGAGACTGGAGATAGTGAGGATTCGAGTCCCTTTCGTGTGAAGCGGTCGCGCCCCTTGAGTGCTGAAGATCATGCTGCGTTGGATGATGATGTCCCGCCTGTTGCTCCTTTTGCTGGGCCTTCCCCTTCGGTTGCTGCTGCGGCCGCTCATCCTAAGAGGGTCAGGCTTGGTAGGGTGGGGTGCCCTCGTGCTGCGCGTGTCGGGTAAGAGTCTGCTGGATTTGTGCCCGTTCCCTTTTCCCTGTTCTTGCGTCTGATAATGCTTATTTTGTAGTGCTGCGCCTGCTCCGGCTACTTTGTGCACCAGCGCAGCTACAACTGATCAGAAGTCAACGAGTTCTGGAGCGGCGGCCAAGCATCTTGAAGACCTCTCGGCTGCCGCTGGTCAATCTGGGCCGACGACGACTCCTGCTGTTTCGACTGCGGTTGTAGTTCCTGGTGCGCCTTCTTCTGAGGCGCCTGGTGCTGTTGATCCTTAGCCCAAGCCAACTGAACTTGGTCTTCCGTATTTTGGCCGGCTTGATATGGTGATTGAGGTCAAGGCTCGTGCTTTCGACCGTGTCTCCAAGCTGGTAAGTTGATTCGTTTCTGTGCGATTTTATCATCGGGGGCACGGCAGTGCTCCCGACGGGAGTAGCCCCCGAGGCTAGAAGTAACTGTTTGCAGTTGCTTGTAGTCTTGTCTTTCCTTAACACCTGGTTTCCTGGTTTTTGCAGCCTGTTTTCCAACACTGCGAGCGTTTGATGATTGATGCTGAGCGTTGGCAACGGGCCCATGATTATTCCCAGGATGCTTTGTCTGCTATGGATGGTGAGTTTTTGTTCTTGCGCCGCTGAGCTTTGGCCGCTGTGTCTGAGTACTGTCTAGCTTTGCAGGCCGTCGCCAGGCTGCCGAGAAGCACGCCGAGAAGGCGGAGAAGACGGTTTCCATTCTCAAGGCTACCTTGGCGTCCAAGGAGGCGGAGTTGCACGGTCAACACGAGGAGCTGGTTTGCCTTCGCCAGGCTGAGGACGCGCGTGCGCGGGTGGAAGCAGTCGAGGGCAAACGTCTTCGCGCCTTGGCGGACTCGCTTGTGTGTAAGTTTGGTATTCAACTGTTGGTCTTGCTGTTCCTACTATCTTCCCGTGATGACGTTTCTTTGCTTGGTGCAGCTGCTATAGGTGCGAAGCCGATGGAGACTGCTGCGTCGGGGTCTGGAATTCTCCAAGATGCTGTGGATGTTGTTGCAGAGGCTGTTTCGGTGGTCGGGGACGTCTGCGCCCGGGCTTCCAATCTTGTGGGGCTTGCGCGCGAGCACCTTATGCCGGAGGGTTCAAAGGTGTCTGATGGCCTGGGCGCTCGGGTGGCTGCGTTCGGCCCAGATGGGAAACGCATGGTGGAGCTAGTTGCGAAGAGCGTGGTGAGTGGTTCTTCCACGGCCCTTGTCGTCCTTATGGGGCATGGGATTTCCTATAATGACTCCTTGGTTGAGACCATCCCGGACTATTCTGATGAGCAGGACGGCCGAGCTGATAACCTGGCTCGTCGCCTGCAACAGGTTGTAGATGCTCAGGATCCCCCTGTCGTAGGTGAGGGGGAGGCACAGTAATGTTGCGTCGCTTTGAAACTTTGTCTATAATTTGTGACTCCTGTTATGATGGTTGATCTTTTTCTACCTTTATCTGAGTGACTGCTGATGGCTTCTTGCCCCCTTCGTTGGTTACCCCAAGTGGAGGGTTGAGATGTAGTGCAACAACAGTTTTCCCTCGGTGAAGATACCAAGGTTTGTCTCCAGCGGGACTCCAGAGATGATAAGAAGGTGTCAGCGGCGCAACTGACGCGGACCTGCACACAGACACAGATAACTTTGTTCCCAACGAAGTTCAGAGAGGTTGTCAATCTCTCCGGTCTTGTTGTTTACAAAGGATAAAACGCAAGGGATAATAATAGCAACTTGAAAGTAAATGCAGAAAAGTAAATATAGCGTAGAAACAGTGATAAGGATATGGACCGGGATACGTGATGTTCTCTAGTGATGTCTCTCTCCCAAAAGACGATAAAATTGCTATGCGAGGTAAACAAATTACAGACAGGCAATTGACAGGATTATGAACGCACCGCAATGCTAACTATGCTACAAAAGAAAGGAAGAGGTTCAAAAGCACAGGCAGTACGCCAAGGTAAGTAGACCGAAATCCATCTGCATCTACTACTAATCATCCACCTTGAGATATCTATCCAGAACATCTCGCTGGTATTAAGTTGCGAGCCCCACCCAAAGTGTAAACCCAAAGCAACAGACAACTGCATTAAAAAAAACTCTGCGTAAAGTAAACAATCCTTGTAACCGCGGTTACAAGCACCGTTGTTTTGCCCCTTGTGGCAACAACACATCCCCTAGACTCATGTTTCTGTCACTCAAGCGTGTTATCGGGGGGCATGAACCCACAATCAAGCACAACGTTCCCTCTTGGAGTCACTACCTACTACTTGGCCAAAGCAATAAACAGCAACGGAGAACATGCAAGAATTACTTAGGAACAAAAATATAAGAGATAAAAACCAAATATATTACTCTATCACAATCTAAACATAATCTCATAATCCATCAGATCCTATCAAACTCAACATAGCAATAGCAGAAATATTACAAAGGTGCCTCGATCATGTAGGGCAGCTCACGAGGTCTAAACAATGAAGATCAAAGAGGGGAGGAGAACATCACATAGATACTGATCACGGACCCATGGTCCAAGGAAAACTACTCACGAGACATCCGGGGAGCATCCATGGTGGAGAGGAGACTCCCGGAGGTCAATCCTCCCTCCGGCAGGGTGCCAGGAAGAGGTCTTCTTGTGCTCCCAATCTTCGGAAGCGCGGCGGCGGCGGAACAGAGGCGAGTTCGCGGAATAGGGTTATGCTTCTGGAGTTTTCTCGTGACGGGGGATAAATAGGCGAAAGGGGGCAGCCAGAGGTGGGCTAGGGGCCCCAGGCGCCCCCTTGGCGCGGCCAGGGGTGGGGCCACGCCGGGTGGCCGCCTGGGCCCCCCCTTGGCTCCCCTCTGGCCCCTCCCGGGCTCTTCTCGAAGCTTCCGTCACGCTAATTTTTTATCTGAATTTTCCCGAATTTTTCTGGCAATTTTTATATGGGGGAAAAATGAAATAGAAAAAGAGCAGAAAACAGGAACTGGCACTAGGGTGCACTGAGTTAATAGGTTAGTCCAAATATGATCAAAAGTGTATGAAAGTGTATCTAGATCATAGCAATATCACACAAAACATGCATGGAGCAAGCAGAAATTATAGATACGTTTTGGACGTATCAACTGCTTGGCTATTCCTCTTGCTGTTTTTGATTTCTTTGTTTTGTTCATCCTGCGGTAGGCCACTCCGGGCGTTCTTCGTCCGTGGAGTTCGCTGAGGGATGACGCTCGCGAGGGTGCGTACGAGTCCGTTTGCTTGCGACTGAAGGATGTTGAGCGGGAGATTGTTCGTCTGAAGGGATCCGTAGCCGTTCAGCGTACTCGGCGTGAGCGTGCCGAGGCCGTGGTTGAGAGCCTTGCTTCGTGGGTGGTGAAGTTTTCTGACCTCCTGCGGGGTGAGTCTTGCATCTGCTTGGTTGCTTGATTCCTCTTAGTAGGTTTTGTCGTCTCTGTCTTGATCGTAGTTTTCGACTTTCGAAGTGCTGGCAGGGCGAACTCGGGATGAAGAGAGGGTCGTTCAGTCGGAGACGTCGCGGCTGGATGATCCCAGAGTGCAGGCGAGCAATCCTTTTTGGGAGGATGGGGCTCGTGCTCGAGCGTTTGCTTTGCTTCGTCTCCGAGTTGAGCGGGTACCGGATGCTCTCAAATACTGCCAGCGGGTGTTGGGTGGTATCCATGCTGAGTTCTATCCGTTGGAGGTGGTTCCTTCGTCCCTTGAGAGGCTCTGTCGCATATTTTCTCAGCCTGCCGAGTTACGTCGAGTGATGGATCATCAGATTCGTGCTGGAGCCCGAGCTGCTTTGGGTTTGGTCCATAGTCATTGGCCGGGGGTGGATTTTGCTCAGGTGGTGGCGGGTCCTCCAGGAGGTAGGGATCATTCGATGAATGAGCACTACATGGCTGTAGATAAACCTGCGTGCCAGGTTGTGAGGCGGGTTTGCGAAGAGAACGACCGCCATCTGGGTGCACTTATTAAGGCGAAGTTGGAGCCTAAAGATTAGGTGCTTCCCTTCGTTGTATATGCTTCTTCCTGGTTGTATATATTCCATGCTGTCTTTGGGGGGTCATCTGCGTTGTAGTTGCGGGGGACGTTCCAGCGGGTTGCCGCAGCAAGCCCCCGGGTGTAAAAGTTTTTATGTGTCGCGGTTGCGAAGGGCGCCTCGGGGGGTGGCGGTTTCGTCGAGCCCCCGAGTGCCAAGTTAATGTGCCGCGATTGCAGAGGGCGCCTCGGGGGGTGGCGGTTTCGTCGAGCCCCCGAGTGCCAAGTTAATGTGCCGCGATTGCAGAGGACGACTCGGGGGGTGGCTGCTTCGGCGAGCCCCCGAGTGCCAAGTTTAATGTGCCGCGATTGCAGAGGACGACTCGGGGGGTGGCTGCTTCGGCGAGCCCCCGAGTGCCAAGTTTAATGGGCCGCGATTGCGGAGGACGACTCGGGGGGTGGCTGCTTCGGCGAGCCCCCGAGTGCCAAGTTAATGCGCCGCGATTGCGGAGGACGACTCGGGGGGTGGCTACTTCGGTGAGCCCCCGAGTGCCAAGTTAATGTGCCGCGATTGCGGAGGACGACTCGGGGGGTGGCTGCTTCGGCGAGCCCCCGAGTGCCAAGTTGCCGCGATTGCGGAGGACGACTCGGGCGGTGGCTGCTTCGGCGAGCCCCCGAGTGCCAAGTTAATGTGCCGCGATTGCGGAGGACGACTCGGGGGGTGGCTGCTTCGGCGAGCCCCTGAGTGCCAAGTTAATGTGCCGCGATTGCGGAGGACGACTCGGGGGGTGGCTGCTTCGGCGAGCCCCCGAGTGCCAAGTTTAATGTGCCGCGATTGCGGAGGACGACTCGGGGGGTGGCTGCTTCGGCGAGCCCCCGAGTGCCAACAGATTGTGGGGAAAAATATTTGTGTAATACTTTTCCTGCAGTCTCTTACAAAGAGTAGGGGGGTCCCTTTTACTTAGAATGATGATATAGTGGCCTTAAAGGACTGGTAGTTTTATCTCCGAGTGCCTGGGTTCTTCGGGCAATTTTCCTTTCCTTCTATGGGAGCGCTTCTTCTGCGAGTCCCGTGGTCCTGCCGCCTTGGTGGGCTACGAAGGCTTCTGCTATCTTGTGGAATTCCTTGTCGCAGCGATCGGATCTGACGAAACTGCCGCTGATTGTGATGACCCCGTGCGGACCTAACATCTTCAGCTTGAGGTAGGCGTAATGGGGTACGGCCATGAAGCGAGCGAAAGCTGGTCGCCCGAGGATTGCGTGGTATTGCGACTTCCAGTCGACCACTTCAAAGTCAAGTGTTTCCTTGCGGAAGTTTGTCGCGTTCCCAAAGACTACCTCCAGGCTTATCCTTCCGAGGGGGTAGACTGCCTTTCCTGGCACGATCCCGTGGAAGGTTGTGCCTGAGGACTTGAGTGCGTTGTTTTGGATGAGCATGTCGTCGAGTGATCGGGTGAAGATGATGTTGATCCCACTGCCGCCGTCCATGAATACTCGCGACATGTCGTAATTTACGATTCTGGCCTCGAGTACTAGCGCGGCGTGACCTGGTTGGGGAACGACTGGCGGGTGGTCGTCCCGGGAGAAGGCGATTTCTGTCACCGACCCGCGCAGGTATTCTGGGACGGCCGGGTGTGCGGAGGTTGCCAGGAAGACTTGTCTGGTGACTTGTTTCTGCTGCCTGTTGGAAGGTCTGCCTTCTTGTATCATGTAGATCCTCCCGTGGGCTTCTGGGTACTGGTTTTCCTCTTCTGGTGTCCTTTGCCGTTCCTGGATGGCGGCCACCTGTCTTGTTGGCAGAGGGGGGGCTGGTGGCGCATCGTGGGCGACTGGCCCAACTGCTATGCTTGCGAGTGGTCGTGCTGTTGCGGCCGCGGAGCGGCTTTTCTCCTCGGCCAACTTGTTGAAGCTTCTGCAATTCCTGAGGGTGTGGGATGATCAGAGCTCTCCTCGCTCGTTTCTAAATCCGTGTATAGAACACGGTCCGTCGAGTTGTTCTTTGGCGGAGCGGAATGTGCGAGTGTCATCGCGTGGCTGCCTTGTCCTCCATTCTCGTCTCTGAGCTTGGGGCTCATCTTCTGGGTTGTCTCGTCGCTGTGGTCTGTTGTCATCGCGGTGCCTGCCGATCCGATCGTCCGATAAACCGGCGGCGACCATGTCGGGTCCTCTGTCGTCGTAGAAGTTCCGTCTGGGTCGCTTCCTTCTTCTGTCGGCTCCTCTATCTCCGTTGTAGTCGTAGTCGTACTCTGATCGCGCAATGTGGGTTTCTGTTTCATTACGAATGGAATCTTCTCCGTCCGCCCAGCTGTTGGCTAGTTCTAACAGCCGTGCGAGTGTTCGGACTTTCATCTGTCTGAGCTGCTCCTTGAATTCGACGCACTGAAGGCCCCGCCTGAACGCGTCGATCGCACTTTCGTCCGAGATTTCTTCTGCTGAATTCTTGAGTATCGTCCATCGCTGGATGTATGCTCGCAGGGCCTCCCTCGTTCCTTGTTTGCATGCCCGCAGTTCCTCGAGTGAGGCTGCTCGCTTGTATGTGGATTTGAAGTTTTCTATGAAGGCTCCTCGGAATTGGCTCCAGGAGCTGATGGATCCGCGCCGAAGATTCTTCAGCCAATGTCGAGCGGAGCTCTCGAGCATGAGCTGCACGTACTGCATTGCTGTGACGTTGGTTCCTCTTTGAAACTTGACTGTTGTTAAGTAGTCGTCGAGCCATGCCTCCGGCTCCTCGAGTCCGTTGTACTTTAGTGTCGTGGAGTTCAGTTTGAACCCGTTTGGCATACGCGTCTCACGTATGGCACGTGTGAAGCATAGTGCTCCACATGGCTCGATTTCCTCGTCGGAAGCCTCTTCGTCCGAGTACTCCTCGCGTGTTGCGCGTCTTCGCCTGCTGCGGTTGACTCTGTTCTGCGTGATGTCGTCTCGCGCATCTCGCCGAGTGCTGCGGCGCCTGTTGTTGTCGTCGCTGTCATGTTTCTTGTACCTGTCGGGGCGCTTGCGCCTGTCGTCATTACTGTCGTCGTCGTCGTCGTCGTTTGGTGAACTGGGGTCCCTGTCCGGTGTCCGCTCGTGAGTATGCCGTTTTGCGCTGGATTTCTTAGGTACCGAGGCGTCGATGATGTCCTTCATTATCTGCAAAGCAATGGAAGTGTAGCGATCCGTCTTGCCCTTTCTGCTTTTCTGGGCACGGGATAGGTAGTCCTGGGCACTTATGAGTGCTTCTGCCGGAGTGAGGGGCTCTTCTTCATCGTCGTCTTCCTCTAATCTGAAGTCGTCTTCCAGTTTCCGCACCACTCTCGCCCTTTCTGTCTTCCGCAGGTTGTTGAGTTTCGATCTGTTGCGGGTGGGGGAGTCGTGGCCTGGTGAGTCACTTCTGGGAGGTTGTCTGCGACTGCTTTTCTCTTCGAGTTCCGCCTTTTCTTGCTTCTCCATGGCTAGGCGCCATTGTCTCGTCTGCTGGGTTAGCTCGCCCGCTAGCTTGTTGTATGCTCTTAGCTCATCCCTTGAGGCATCTGATGGTAGTAACCTGTCGCGGGTGACTTCTTCCTTTACCATTGCCATTGATTCCTTGGACAAGTATATTTTTTCTTTGGGTGGTCCGTCTGCCGCTGCAGCCGGGGTTTGCTAGCTGCGTGATGGCTGGTTGCCCTGGCCGGGTGCTTGCTGCTTGCTGCTTGGCAGCTGACTGCTTTTTTGATTGTTGGGTCCTTGTTCCACCTGGACTTTCCTTGGTATGGTCCCCGGTTCTCCTAGCTGTACGACCATCTGACTGGTGTTGCCGGGACCTGCCGCCCTGTTGGTGGTTGGGGTGTCTTGACGAGTGCCCGGGTCTTCGACTCGTCCGTTATTACCTGACGCTGGTGCGCCAACTTCTGCCATGAACACCTGCGAGGGTGTCCTTGCTGCCTCCTTGCTGATACGTTAGATGTTGCTTCTTCATGTTGGGGCTCCACTCGGGCGGTCGCAAGTGACGTGGAGCCTTGAGTTGGGTGGGTAGCTACGGCTGCCAAGTAGGCTGGCCGTGCGGGCGGCGTTCGCTCCGGTCACTGTTGCAGGCGTTGCCGTGGGTGCGCGGGTGCCGTCGGTGAGGCGAAGAGTCCCCCAATGGTTGATGTAGATCTGATACGCTCCGAAAATCAGATTGACGCCGGAGTGTAGATCGATGAAGACTGGCTGGAGGGCCGGGAGGTGGGCCGTGAATCCGAGGGACTCGAACAGATTGGATCTTGCCGGAGCCGTCGAATCGATGAGTGCTGATGATGATGAGGCCGCCGAGATCGCGTGCCCAACCTGCGCGGTTCCCACAGACGGCGCCAATTGACGGGGATCAACCCCGGCAAATCCCATGGTCAGGGACCCTGGGTTAGTCATGAGAGGCACAGGTTGGACGATAGCTCGTCGGCAAATAGGGAGGCACGCTCCTGCTCGATATTATTAATGGGGGAGATGCGATTACAGGGGATGCCAAGGCTGGAGCACTCAAGGCTAGGGTTACAGATGATATTCCTTGTCCTTGGTGTCGCCCCTCCTAGCCCTTATATACTGGGCTAGGTCTCGGGGAGTTCCTCTACGTTTACAGGTAACCTTTCCTAACCCTAGCTTGCTCCGTACGACAGGTCTTCGCACCTTCCTTGTGAGTCGTAGACTCCTACGTCGGTGCCAATTAGTGGGCCGAGGCTGTATCTTCATGGGCCTTATGTCTTCATGGACACCAGGTAGGCTTATACGTAGGAGTCGTGGGGTCACCCCCTCGTCAATGGTGTACATGATTAATCCAAACACATAGGTGAGTGAAATTCAATTCATGTGTTTTGCTTATCTGTGTTCATGAACACCAATTTCCGCAAACAACTTTTCACCATGACCTCGGCAAGAACATCCTTCTTGGCGTATTCATACTAAACTACTTTAGTATCATGTCAACATGTAATTTTTGCTTTAGCATGATCAGGCACTTACTATCTACATAAATCATTGTGCTCAATACTAATGCTATATTAGCCCAAGTACTTCAACTGAAAACTATTTCCAATGAAGTCCTTATTCGTGTCAAGAAATTTATATCATTTCTAATCAACAATAAGTTATGTACATAAGGTTTTAGAAATATCATTCAGCTCCCACTTACTTTCTTGAATATTCAAGCATCTTCGTTATTCCTGATGAAAACAAACTCTTTTGGCAATTTCATCACAACGAAAATTCCAACTCCATTATGCTAGCTTCAGTCCATTACTGGATATCCGAGGCTTGCATATAATCCAGCATCCTTTGAATTATCAAAACAATCAGGTCATATCACATATACGTCATTCATTATATTTCCGTGTAGGAACTTTGTTTTGTCATTCATTCTGACATATCCTATAAATGAGATATGTAGTAATTGCTAGTATAACCCGAACTGACTAAAGCATATCTACGGTCGAGACTAGTTTGCCGTAGTAAACCTTTTGAACTTGCTAGAAACCATATTTCCAACGAGGTGAGCTTTATGGATAAAATAATTTCATCTGAATCAGTTATAGATCCATTTATATATTCTTCAGACTCTTAGTCTTTCGGAGGGTCTACCAAGTTCAAAACTTGACTTACTTCCATGGATACTATCTCGGATTATTTGGCATTTAGCCAAATCCTGGAGTCAGGGCCCATCAACGCTTCTTTGTATATCACATGTTTATCATTGTCGAACAACAATATCTCGTTTACATAAAAATATTTGTACGAGTTTTGTCTAACCTGTGTGGTTCAGCTGCGCACTTCTCTGAAGATTCAACAATCTTGATAAGTTGCACTGGCCTCCCACTCACTCTTTTGCAAGAAACTATTTTCTTCAAAACACACCATTCTTAACAATAAACAATTTTGCTTTTGTGTAGTGATAGAGGAATACCAAAACTTTTGGCATAACCTTAACAAAGTAGCACTTATCTGATTTGGGGTTTTGAGTATGTCAAACATATGCCTCATATAGCCAAATTTTAAGAAAAGACAACATGGTTTTAACAGTCCATACCACATCTTATATGGTGTCATTTCAACAGATTTGATGGTGCTCTTTTCAGTGTAAAAGTCGTAGTCACTAACGCATAACTTTAATAAATATAATGACAAATTGATAAACTTCATATTTGATCTTACCATGTCATACATGGCTTGATTATGTCTCTCTAACACTTTACTCATAGTGGTGTTTCGGGAGGCACAAGTTATGATACTTCTTCACAACTCATCAGACGTTCGCTAAACTTGTAACTCAAATATTACTTTCTACAATCTAATTTGCAGAAGCATTATTTTTGTTGTTACAATGAATTTCTATTTCACTCTAAAATTCCTTGAAAATTTCTTAGATTTCAGACGTATGTCTCCATTGGGTAGGTATCCACATATCTACTTCAACTCATGAGTGAAGATAGAAAATCCACTGCACACAACTACACTTATTGGACTACACACATCAATATGTATGATTTCCAATGGTTTAGTTTCCCGTTCATGTATGGCCTATCAACGGTGTTTTAGTCACATTACTTTGAGACAAAATTCGCAAGCGTCAAGTGATTCATAATCATATAACTTGAAAGTCCATCACTTATGAAAATTCTTCATGCATGTTATGTCACTTGTGATAAACTGCAGTGCCACACCTATGTGGTATTTTTGTCAGTCTTGCGACGTTTAGCGTCAGTGTTATGGATGTTTTGTATTATTATCAAGATTCATAACATACAACCTATTCATAATGGAAGTATGGCCTTTATATTATTCATAACTTTGAACAACTCTCTTTGCAAAAAAACATGATTCAAAATGATGTTTTGCAAAAAGGCTAAAGTGTAGTAAAAATTTACTCAACTCTAAAATGAATTATGAAGATAATCATAGAGTCAACACACAGTATAGTAAACCTTTTACCGTGTTCTCGTGCGTGTCAAAACTCATCATATGCTAGTCATAAAGGCCATAGTATTTCTTGCATCGACTTGCAACAATATGCAATTGAAGTGATATTCCAGTGATCAACTTTGTTTAATCACAATATCTAGAATCAACAATTAATTACTTAATCATGATTCCCAAGAATTACATCTTTTGACCAGAAATGAATTCATCTATAACTTCGTATGACTTTCATTTCTGAGCTGGTTATTCCAGTCTTCTTTCGTTTTGCCTTTATACGTATCATAGTTCTATTTCCAATGTCACTCCTACTCACAGAAGATCACACATGATCAAGGGTGGCGCATGCCATGGACTTTCCGGCATGTAAGTCTTACTAGCACCCTTTGGAACTTCCTTTCCCTGAATTCCCATCATCATATGATCGGTGTTCTTCTGGATCCCACACTTATCAGTTTTGTTTGGGCACAATGAACATTTTCACTAATGCTTACAATCAGACATGGTACTAGATATCTTATATCCTAGATCAATTGTCTTATCACTGAAAACAATTTTTTAGTTCCATGAATATAACATAACTATCCCAAACATTTCAAAGTTCGGGTTTCATGGTGATGAAGACAATATACTTAGCTGTGGCGGAATTCTAGCCTTTTGGATTTATGGACATAAGTCACATCATCCATAGCATCAGCGGGAGAACATCGAAAATTTGTGATAGGACATGGTCCTTCTCGGCACTATTGAGGATAGTCCTCACAATACGGTACCAAACGTAAAGTTTTTACCATATAATACAGTTAATCAAAATCAATTGGGAAGGTGGTAACGCGAGCCATTATTCTATAACAATAATGCAAATACTAAGACTTTGTTCATAATTAAGTTGCACTTGTGATTAATCAATTTAATTACTAAGTGCGCTCCCACTTAGATCAATATCTCTCGTAATTGATGTTGGAGTGATTCAAGATCCAATCTAATCGTCCGCCATTGATGTGACATCACTGATGACTTAGACTGGACCGGTAGGCCAACTTGCCAATCACGCCAAAGGTGATTCTTGTTCATCTTTCGATGGGCGTGTTCCGGTAGCAAACTTTTATCCAAACCGTCAAGACAACCAAGTGTAATTGCAGTATGTTCTTAACATACCCGCCTTTTATGCTTCACACCGTGTGCACCCATGTGACATGACCTGCTCCGATGTGAAACATAGTATAGACGGTGCTACAGTTGGAAGAACACTATCAACTTGATATTGTTTTGCGAGGGATCACCCTAATAAAATACGACTACTGCGCATCAAACAAGGGTGTTCAAAAGGATAAACATCACAGGCAGTTCATAAAATTATGTGATATAGTATAGCCCTTTGCTTCATGAAGTCTTCGTTGTCTTCACGTCGTCGTGGTAGAAGTCACCGTGTCCACCAACTATGTCCTTGGCGCCGGGAACATCACCATGACTTCCGGCATGTGCGTCGGGGTCCACCTCCACACCTTTGATCATCACATTGTCTCCATCTATTGCCTTGCCTCAAGCGAATAAACAGTTCTGGCACGCAGGCCATAATTAAGTGACAATCATATGACTCCAGTCATCATGCCGTACCACAACACACAGGCCGCGAATAAATATTACATAACATATAGCATCTCATACAAACACATTGCAAATCTCCAAGGCTATACCACATCACATGCATACTCTGCAAAAACAAGTTAGATCGCAATCTACACGGGTTGTTGCAAGTTTTATCGTGGTTGATTAGAAGGTTACATGCAAACGTTGTTCCCTATACAAACCAAACACGATACTTCAATGTTGCTAGTTTAACGTTCGGGGTGCGTGTAGCAACTAATGACACAAGCCAAACTTTGTTCAACGCGTGACCCCCATGTGGATTTGAGTTCATAAAATCCACAAGCCCCTCCATGTTAAATCTTCTATTGCGAGATTAAGATGAGATCCAAGGAGTTTGATGTAGACCATGATCAAGGCAACCAGCATACTGAAAGCAGCATAGAGGGATCGATGGAAAACTCAATCCTTGTAGCAAAATCTCAACTTGCCATCAAGCACAGAAAAAATCACATGACAGGGAAGCAACAAGAAAATCAATGCCTCATATCACACATATGATCTAGACCTAAACATGCATTTACTCATAGATCGCTCATGATACCACTGTTGGGAAACGCAGTATAAAAAACCCGTGCCTACGTAGCAAACACCCAAGATCATCTATGACGATTGCATCCAAGGTTTTAGGTCATGGCTCACCAACCGATGTAGCGGAAGTAGAGTTGTTGAAGACCGTCGGTGCAGATCCCCACAACTAGGATTTTCAATGACCTCCCAACCGCGAGGATATCGATCCCTCGAACCGTCCCGCGATCTAGTCCCGCGGACAAGTCCCACGAACAGGCTCCTCGAAGAAGGGTCGAAGATACGACCCCTCCATTAGTATCCACACATCCCATAGCAGCAATCAAGCAGCACTCCGCCGTCCAGAGAAGAACTCCACCAAGAAAACTAGAGGAAGAAAAGCCTAACAGATTCCGATCTAGAAAAACGTCTAAACCGGGGTCTAATTGTGGAGCAATGGGGGTTTAGAGGGAGGGGGTGGCGCATAGGGCTAGGGTTTGATGTGTGTTGCGCCCCCACCCTTGCCCCTGCTTATATAGGTGGCCAGGGGGCTGTCCTGGCCGACCTGGGGCTTGTGGAATCCCCCTGGGACTCCTACTCCCAAAGGGAGACTTTCCCACCGGGGAGTCTGAGTCCAAGGAGGACTCCTCCCCAAGTAGGGCGCCCCCACCACCTAATTTCAGCCAGCCCCCTTGGGGTGCCTTGACCCCCAAGGCTAAGGGTGGTGGGGCGCATATGGTACTGTCCGGAAACTTGTGGAACCTTCAAGAAGAACCCTCCGGGACCTTCTGGGATGGTTTTGGGTTCAGGAACCTTATGGAACACTTCCAAGACCTTCCGGGACCGTTTTCGGACGTTCCGGAACTATCTGGATAGGTTTCGAGACCATCCGAGTTACAGTCTAAGAAACCCGATGACCGCGTAAGTTTGTCGGGACGTCCATTGATTAATCGGAAACTATTCCGGTCGATCCAGGACTTCCCCAGTACCATTCTCATATGTTCCGGAACCACCTGTGACTATTCCAGAGTGATCCAGACATATCTTGAAATACCAGGTGCCCTTATGAACAATTCCATAAATACCCGGAACTACTTCCGGTGCCCGTATGAACTATTCTAGTATTCTAACAGACTACTGCTCATTAAGTGTGTGACCCAATAGGTTCAGTATAATGCATACATGACACAGAACATCTTCCGGACATAGGTCAACAACCTTTTGTCAATAGCCAATAATCAACAGCGGAGCCATGGACACCCATGTTGACTCCTGCACATACACGAAGAAACTTCGAGTGAACCATTATGTTTAGTCATGTACCATTTCCTTTGCTTCGCGATATATGACAAAGTCAGAGGAGAGAAGTTTGGCACCCACGTGTAACAACTTCTTGAACACAAGCCACTCGTTATCCTCTTTGCTCGTTTGTCCCTTTTCTCTTATCGTATTCTGGTATCCCCATGACTGAATCACAATGCGTATGGCCAGACTATAATGGATACCGTCATACCGAGTGGGCCCGAAGTGAATCTTCTTCATCGTGAAGGAGCAAATTCCAATCTTGAACTATCGCAATTACTAGACACACTATCCGATGTACCCAGAACTTATTTTACTACTTCCAAGTAACGGGAAGATTCATCTAAGAACCAAAGTACATCTTCCTGCGTGAAGCAACTCGATACTCTCATGGTCTAAGGAATACATATATGATAACATTTCATGATATGACTTATAATGTTGTTACGATGTGATCTCTAAGTATATCATACAATACTGGGGTCGGTTCAACATCATTGTTCTGCTATCAATATGTTCTCATTGCTACTGACATCCTTGTTACAAGAACAATGTACATGATTAAGAAAATGTAATCATCAGTTAGCACATGAGCTGGTCTTAGAGGCTAAACCAGGAACTCTTGGTGTTTACATTTCCACACATGCAAATGAGTTTTGTTCTGAATCTCACAGTCAGGGTCATTGCAATTATAGCACAAAATATAAACATTAATTACGAACGTGGAAATATATATATATAATAACATTTTATTATTGCCTCTAGGGCATATTTCCAACACTAGTTCCATTGGAGAGCTTTCTTATACTCATAGTTCTATGTGCATCCGTTGCATGGAAATCCCTACTCCTCACATCATATCTATCATTTGGCTTTCTCCCGACTATGATTGTCCTCATTGATGTGAGCCTTTCTCACTTTTTGACTTCCTACTCCATCATTTATTCTATTTTTCTTCCTAAGTGCCAACTAATCTTGCTAGCGATCATTCATTGCATGAGTGCTCAATGTCAAAAGGGAGAGGATCAAATTGACTTGTACCTGGTCGATGGCCTGGGGAGGAGTCATAATAAGTTCCAAAGAGACCATGTGTGATTCAGTTCTCAACAACTAATAAGTATTTTTATGCTCTAAACCCATCTCCCATTCTACACGGGAACACCGATTGGAGACATTCGAGTCGCAGATAGCAAGAGTTGTTGCACCTTTATGTTCTTACTTTGCTAGTTTCAATACTAGATATAGACTCTTGCTTGTTATTATCTTGATTTGATATTCATCTCTTGCTTGTTGTACTTTAAAGTTCTACTTATGTTGATAGCATGTCACCACAAAAATTATCCTTGTTATCATTTGCCTACTCGAGGATGAGCATGAATTAAGCTTAGGGATGTTGATACGTCTGAAACGTATCTATAATTTTTGCTTGTTCCATACTTCTTTTGGTGACATTGTTACATGTTTTTGATGCACTTTCATATCATTTACAACATATTTGGGACTAACCTATTAACCTAGTGCCCAGCGCCAGTTTCTGTCTCTTTTTGTCCATGCAATAGAGAAAATAGATGAAAAATCAAAGTGCTCAGAAAAATATAGAAAAAATCACTTAATTCCAAGTCATCGAAAGACTCCATAAGCCCGAAGGGCAGCTAGAGGGGGCCCCACCCCTGGCCAGGCTACCACCTGACGCGGCCAGGGGCTGACCGCCTGGCCAGGCGGGGCCACCCTGGTGCCCCCTTTGGCCTATATTTTACTCCCACCCCAGAAACCCTCGAGGAGGACCCCATTTCGCGATATTCACCACTGTTCCGCCGTTGCGGTTACGAGATTGGAATCAGCAGAAGTTCCTGTCTCGGTACCTTGCTAGAGGGATGATTGATCTTCGGAGGGCCCTCCATCACCATGATTGCCTCCGGGATGCGCCGTGAGTAGTCCCTCCTTGGACCATGGGTCCATGACAACAAGTTAGTAGATTTCTTCTCTCCAATCTTGTGCTTCACTGTCTAGACCTTGTGAGCTGCCTAACATGATCAAGGCATTGTTGTTATAATTCTTATGTTGTTATGTTGTGTTTGTTGGGATCCAATGAATGATGAGATTATGTTCAGTTTGTGGAAGTAATATATGTGATCTCTTTTATATTTGTGTTCTTGAGTAGTCATGCATGTTCTCCGTTACAGTTTGTTCCTTTGGACAAGTAGTACATTGTAACTCCAAGAGGAAGCGTTATGCTAGATAATGGGTTCATGCCTCTTGATGTCCAACTTGAATGACAAAAACATGGGACTAGGAATGTGTTGTTGCCATTAGGGGTAAAACAACGGTGTTTATGACTGCGTGTCATAAGGATTGCTTACATTACACATAGAGTGTTAATGAAGTTGCCTGTTGCTTTGAGTTTGTAACATTAGTTGTGGCTCGTAACTTAATACCAGCGAGATGTTTTGAATAGATATGTCAAGGTGGATGATTAGTAAGTAGATGTTGATGAATAAATTATCTACTTGTCTTGGTGTAATGCACTTACGATTGAGATTTTTTTTACTTTCTGTAGCATGATTAGCATTGCGGCGCGTTCATAATTCTGTCATTTGCCTAGCTGTAATTTGTTCACCCAACATAACTGTTTACTGTCTTTTGGGAGAGACACTACTAGTGAGCACCATGGTACCCGGTCCATATTCTCATCATAGTTCACACCACCACTGTTTACCGCTTTACTTTTCTTTCGTTGCATCATTAATATTACCCTTTGCGTTGACCCTTTGTAAACAGAAAGGCCGGAGAAATTGACAACCTCTCTGTACTCGTTGGGGGCAAATTTACTTGTGTCGTGTGTGCAGGTCCGTGGCAGCCGTCAACTTACGTGCCATATTTCTGACGCCGTCGCCACCTACTTGATTTCTTTGAAATCCTACTGGAGACAAACCTTACGCTCTCACGTGTAGAGGAAATTGCCGCTGTCTGCATCATAACCTTCCACTTTAGGTTACTAACGAGGAGGTGTTATCTGCGCCCATCAGTTGTCCAGCCCGCGACAGTTCCAGCAAAGCAGACTCATTGTGCCTAACGGTTACCGGAGCCGCGATGTTGCATTAAAGGGTGGGGGTGCTTCTTGATCAACAACCAAATTTGCTGAATGTTTCGCTTTTTCTTATTTCCACTCTTGTGCGGGGTAACACTTGGATCCCCCGGAATACTGTCTGCATCAAACCGATCAATCATCACTGCCACACTGGAGATTTTCCCAACTGGAAAAGGGCCAAGTTCCCCGCAGGCACTAATGGATCGGTGGCCACCGGTTGTTCGGCGACAGAGTCCTCAGCCAATCTCTTTCTGATGCTAGGGTGTAGAACCTCCTCATTAGCTTTTGTTGCATCAAACTGATCAATCTTCATTGCCACACTGGAGCTTTTCCCCACCGGAACAAGGGAAAAGTTCCCCGTCGTCCCAAATGGATCAGTGGCCACCGGTTGATCCGCGACAGAGTCCCCAACTGTGTATTGGAATGATTTTGCTAAAAAAAAATGTGTATTGGAATGAATCAGAACTGGAAAGGGCCGGTGTGAAGCAATTTTGTAGGCCCGGCCCATTCAGACCTTCCAAGTTGATGAGAGCTCCTGCTAAGGCCCAACAAAGAGATCTAAAGAAAAGGTCCAGCAGCAGAGCTTCCTCTTCGCCCTCCCCCTCCCGACGGCGTTCGCCGAACCCTCTCCGCCGAACACCCCTGCTGCTCCAGTCCTTCTTCCGCCGAAGCACGCCACCTTGAAGGCATGCTTCTCTCGTAGTACCATCCTCCCTTCTCCTCCCTCCTCAGCTCTGCTGTATCGTCGCTGGGCGGAGATCCATCCTCACCTGTATTGATTTCTTCTGTTGGTGACGAACCCTAACCCGCTTATATTGTTCGGGGAGCTTTTTCTTTTGCCTGCTCTGTGTTTGCTACTTGGGCGGAGCACGGACTTCAGTTTATTTTCCCAACTGAACCCTCATGGAAGGCACCCTAAGTCCGTCCCTGGATGCAGGTTTAGGAACTAGGGCCTGTTATGCATTGGTATCAGTCACTAGTGTGATTTCCTCTTAGCAATCCTGACATTAGAAGTTGCATGTTTGATCTGTCTCTGTTGGATATGGATGTGTCATGTCCTCCTATTTGTTATGCATGTTTAACTGTATTTGTCGCGTGATGCCGTCGGTTACTTGAGTGCTGCAAATCTGTATGTTCATTTAATTATCATTTTTGTTGTGACAATTGGGCTGCTGGTATTTTGGTAGTACTAGATAATGCTTGTATTTATTCGACAGTTTATTTGCACAGTAGCTCATTTCTTATTTGCCTTGCTGCTCTCTGCTTGCTTTTCAGGAAGGGCACGGCATGGCTTCGCATGTGAACCCTTCCAAGAGACTATTTCATAAGAATTCTTCAGAACACAATGGTCGGGCCAAGTGGCAAAAGACAAAACATGCTTCTCACCAGCCTCAGCTGACAATAGAGCCTGGAGTTCCTCTTATCCGCATCCTCTGCCCTACTGAAAAGTGCGGGAATGTCATTGGTAAAGGTGGTGGCATCATTGCAAAGATAAGGCATGAAAACGGAGTAAAAATCCGGGTTGATGAAGCAGTCCCCGGTTGCAATGAGAGAGTTATCGTCATAACTACCACCGAGAAGGACAAAGAAGCTAGCCACGAGCAAGGTAAAGAGAATGATGGAGTTACTGCTGTTTCTGCTGATGTCGAGCATGAGAAGGAGAAAGACCACAGTAATGAAGAAAAAGATGATTCAGATAATGCCCATGTCAAGGAAGAACGAGATGATGTAGACAGAGACGACAACAAGGAAGAAAATGATGATTCCTCTGTTGCGAAAGATACAAAGTTGGAGCCAGAGAGGGTATTACCATCAGCAATGAATGCCATTTTGCATGTCTTTGATAGGATATTTATAACTGAAATTGAAAATGGAACTGGTGATGCATCAGGCCAGAAAACTCCTGTTTCTTTCAGATTGTTGGTGCTAGATAGCCAAGTAGGTTGGCTTTTGGGGAATCGAGGTAGTGTGATTAAGCAAATGTCCGCTAAAAGTGGCTGTGAGATCCGAGTTTCAAAGGAGAGGCTTCCTTTATGTGCTTTACTTAAAGATGAACTTTGCCAGGTAGATATTTTCAGTACTAAATTTAATTTTCTTGTTCTGTGCAATTATCTTTTGCAGTATATCCAAGATTATGCATTTGGAAGATTATTTCTGGCATTCGTTGATATACCATTTCTGCAGATTAATGGTGAGCTTGACTCCGTAAGGAAAGGTCTGACCGCTGTGGCTCAAGTGCTCTTCACTCACCCCCCTAGAGAAAGCGACGTAGTTCCTGTTGCTCATCCTTCTGGTTCGTCATCACGTGCCTTCGACCGCTCAGATGGTCTTCCTCCAGGAATGCCGCCTAACTTTCATCTCCCATTTCAAGGGCCTTCCCATGCGAGGGGACCTTTTGATACCATTGACCAAAGGCCAAATATTGCACCTTTCCCCACTTTTCCTGACCAACGCTCAAGCATTCCTCCTTTTCCCGCTTTTGCTGATGCTATAATGCATGGCCATGCTTCAGTTCCTCCAGAACCTCTCATCTTCAGGCTATTATGTTCAAGTGACAAGGTCGGGAGTATTATAGGGAAGGGTGGAAACAGTATCAAGACTATTCAGAAAGATACAGGCTGTGAAATAAAAATTCTTGAGACTATTCCAAAGTCAGAAGATCATGTCATAATTATTTCTGGACCTGCGGTAACCGCCTTACTTTTCTCTTGATAGTGCAGTTTCCTGAAATAAAACCAGTAACTATTCACTACCCCTTTAGCTCATTTTGCGACCCGTGTTCCTGGCAGTGCTGAAAAAGGCATTCAGGAATTAAATTGAATAGATCTTATTTTTTGGTTCTTGCACTTTCGGGTGTTTCTAGTGAATTGGATTCTTTGAATGTGTTATTGCCAAATTTCATATACTTTTGCATGCTTTGTATTGAAGGCTGCCATTTGGTAACATGGTACACTTGTACACAGTAACATTTCTTGGGAGTACAGGCAGCAACCAGAAATATGGTTGCTGGGGAGCCTGTCATAACTGTTGATAATATCTACATAATCTGGTAAAATTGTTGTTTTAATGGACATTGTAAATGCATTAAAAAGTTGTATGGCACAAGAATTTCAGGGTACATTTCTGGTCTTGTGTACTTCTTTCCTCATCCGCCGCCATGAATTTTCAAAGTTCTGTTTCTTATTTTGATACATGCGCATTTTCTTTGGGAACTGAGGTTTAATAGCAAATCAATCTGTGATTTGCACTGGAGTTGCTGCTAACATTTAGTATTTGTTATAATCATTCCATTCTAAATGGCAGTTATCCACTACCTGGAAAGTAGTCTTCCTAATGTGTTTATTTTTCTTTCTGTTGTGTAGCATCCGGGTGATGGTATTTCCCCATCACAGAATGCAATTCTGCATGTGCAGCGTAGAATTACGCCGCCTACCTCTAACAAGGAGAGTCCTGCAATTTCGAGGCTGATTGTTTCACCTAACCAAGTTGGCTGCCTCCTTGGCAAAGGTGGCAGTATCATAGTTGAAATGAGGAAACTGTCAAAAGCTCATATAATAGTGTTGAGCAAAGACAAGATCCCAAGGGGTGTCCAAGAAGATGATGAAGTTGTTCAGGTTTGCTTTTGTTGTATTGTACATCCTATTTGTCAATTTTACAAACAATGCTTGATGAACACCTACTTCATCTATTATTTCACATCTTTGTTTACCAGGCTGGGTTTTCTTGTACAACGCTTTTAGTTCCTTTTCTTGTTTAATTAACTGCAGATTTTCTACTCTTTTAGATAACTGGGGATTCTGAAGCTATCCAGGAAGCTCTGATGCAGATAACTGCTAGGCTACGTAACAATCTTTTCCGGGACAGAATGGCTTCAATGGGTCCTAATATGCAGCCACCTTTTGGTTTGCGGGAACCTCAGTTTGGTGCATTTGCAGGAATCCATGAATCTACATCTCCTAGGATTTATCCTAATGCATCTCAGTTTCAAAAAGATTTTATGGGACGGCCATTGGATGAGATGTCTGCTCCTTGGACCACAAAGGTATTAACCTATTTATTCTGTTCATGTAATATGTTGTTGAACATGGTAAGAGGAACATTAGGAGCTTTCAGCAGTTCTTTTGTTTTTCAGTTCACAAAATTATGTTGGACATCCTAAGCAAAAAGCTCGTCTTTCCTAGGAAACATTTTAAGTCTGCTTATAGTGATTAGTTTTGCTCAGGACCAAACTTGGTCACCAGTTAGTGTGGCATTGCGTAAGATGGGCCAGCTGAGTTTTGGTGCCAGACTTGCCTAATTTGTTGTGAAGTAATCCAAAAGTTGTGGCTCCATAGTGGTTAGCCGCTATCCGATTAGCAAAACCAGTAGTGATTGAATATATATGGCATGATGTATGGGATTGTAGGCTAGTAATCAGGCAAATGGCTTTTATGTGCTATAAGTTCGTTATGCTTTTCCTTATATACCATCATGGTCCTGCTCACAACTTTGTAGGGCATGCAGGATGTTGGTGATCCGATGTCAATATCTGGTATTCCTGGAATGGCACACAGAGGAATGAGTGGATTTTCTGGGTTTGTTTCTAGTCTTGTGTTTTAAATATTCTTCTCTTTTGTTAGCAACATCAGGAAACATCATGTCTTTATTGATAAAATTTGATTGCAGTCCTGTTCATTCAACTAGGCCAAACATAACAGGAAATGTCATGGTTCCAAGACCAGTTATACCTGCCCTATGTGGGCACGATGGAGGTTGTTTGAATATGATTCGTGAGGTTTGTATCTGAAAGTTTTGTCTTGTCTTGTAGTATATCTGGTTAACTGTCATGTGTATGATTGACATAATTAATTCTATGTGCAGTTTTCAGGAGCTATGATAACAATCGATGAACCTCTAGCTGATTCCATGGATACAGCTGTTATGATATCTGGCACACCAGACCAGATGCATACAGCCCGAAGTCTTATTCAAGCATTTGTTCTAAGTGAACCACCTGCCCCATGATATTTCAAATCTCTGAAGGTGATTCATCCCCTTCTAATATTTTGATTCTTCTGGGGAGACCATATGCATCGGATGACGCTGTTCGTGTGGACTGGGCAATGAAGCTAGTAGCCTTATGTGTGTTTTAATTTTATTTTTTCATGATTATTTGAAGAGTTGCATATGCTTGAATGGATAATTATGCTGAACAGAGACTAAAATTCCAGTGGTGGAACTTCTCTAGGTTCTTTTAAAATCTCCCAAACCCTTGCTTACGAGATATGGATGGTGGCTGCAGAAATCTATCACTTTATGCAAGCCGTAGCTTGAAGTTGGAAAGTTTATAAACTTTTTGTATGAGAACCCCATCATTCGATGTTGTGAGCTTCTATAAAGGGAAGTAACCTATCGGTGATCATTTTTATTTTTGGTCTGACATCTGAATTATTAAGCACTGACACAACCACAATTCGCTGGACCAATACCCTAATACCCTAATACGTACCAAATACTGGTAATAGTACCTATACGGCTATACTTAACACATCAGTTACTACAGTGCCCTGTATTGGCCACTTTTAGCAATTTTAGGCAGAATAATTGTCCTGGAGGCATTTGCAATGACATGTTTGCAGTAGACTGTTATAGGCTATAACAGTAGCAGCGTAATAAATTGCACCGCAGTCACTGTTAGCGTTTTTTTTGCTATAACATACTGCTTACTACATTTGTCTAATGATGGTAATTCTTAATTGGATTAAAATAAGCAAGTAAAGCATTTAAATTTTATAAATGCACGTCTTGCTGGTTATATATTGTATTGGTTGTGAGGACAGTTTATATATATCAGTAAATTTCGTTGTGTGTTGCAGAATATAGATATTACTAGTTCACAAAACTTGCCTCTGTTTCCATAGCTTTAGCTGGAAAAAAAGAATCCAAACATGGTATTGAACTAACTGAACCTGAATTTCATAAATGTGGCTCTTGCACAAGTGTGTTTGACTTGCAAGCAAATTAGTCCAAGAGGGTGTGATTGGTGGGTGGGCTCATCCGTTCACTTGCATAGCCTCATGCAGCATGTTTTACAACCCCCTTGATTGGTTGGGTAGCTTGCACCTGGTAGCCTCGTCTGAGAGATGCAAAAAGACAAGCATTGGTGCTGGCTCCCATGAATGGGGAAAACGAGACTTCACCTGTGTCCAGACCTAGAGTCCACCTTGGCTAAGTGATTTTGAGATGCATAATTCATGAGGCCAACCAAATAACCACCTATAACTGCACCCCTAAGCCTGTTTCGCTGAATCAGCGTATCCACCCGTGCCTCCCTGAGTCAGCCTCAGGGGATTCAGGTAACCAATCATCTCCATAGTATCTTTTCCCTTATTCACACTTCATATTAGTCAAATACTCCGCGGGGTTAACCAATCACCCCCATAATATTTTGAGTGTATGGGAAATGGCCATTTGTAGATTTTTGTCTGTAATTTATTCCATTCTTCTGCTTCACACCTATTTTGCTTGTGTTGTTTTGGATATAGCTAGCTAAACTATGATGATACAAAAATAACATTTGGTTGCTTGGTGAATTTTATGTTTTAAGGTCAGCAATTTTGGTGAGTTTTCAACTGGTAGTACTTTTAGGCAGACAGTTGGTTGTCATCTCTGCTTGGTTATCCTTTGCTGCCATGTCAGCATTGGAGGCTGCATCCTAGAAGGTATGAACACTGTAGTTTTGTTTGATTGCTCGACTTGTTTTCGTTAGCTTTATTTTCTATCAACAAGGCTCCCAGCATAAGTTTTTGTTGGTTCTTGAGTTAATTGGAGTTTCGAATACTTTGCATATTGGTTATTGATGCTGCACCAACGATCTGCTTTAGTAAAATGACATGGGCCATCAGGAAATATAATAAGAATATCTATTAAATGTTGTTAGATAATACATGACCGGCTCAATGGATTATCATTCTGATTGCATTGGTTTACATGGATAGGTTGGCTATAGTTATGACACCTGGTTCTTTTTTAGTTCCGAATTGGTAAAGGTGAATAATTAAGACTTTTAACAGTGATTGGTTCACTAAGTAGATCGTTGAGCTTGTGAAGCGATGCACCATCTGGGTGTTTGTCTAGCACTTGTCTGTCTTGCTTAGTGCCCACTAGTTGATGCAACTCTGGTTCAGGAAACTGGATGGGGGTCAGATGCGAATCTTGCCAGTTTGCCCTTTCGGACCCCAAAACCTGTGTCCTGCTTAGTCTCCACTAATTGATGTGCAACCTGGTTCAGGAAACTATGGGTGTCAGATCCGGATGGTGTATGGTTTACAATATTCGGACTGAACTCTTTAGACATCTGAGGTTTGCAATCTACCAGCGACTCCTACAATACAGTAATTTTACAAGAATAATTAAGCCGCCCTGGGTTCTGAACCTAGGAGTAATTATTTCCTGCTATGGGATTTGCAGTCTTTAATATTTGTGCCCTTATCTTTATGATGGCATGTCTATTTTTTTTTGTTACATATGCATGGATTTTTTTTGTAACAATAAGCTGTACCACTGGAAGCGGATATCTTACATTTGAATCTGAAATGCGTTACAAAAATGAAAAAAAAAATACATTTCTACAAAATTTACAGTTTTATCTGTGCCATGCCATTAACCTGCGATGATCCAGTTTCCAGCTGTAATGTACTACATACATCCTCTGAAATGACAAACGTGTTTCAACCAGGAAAACAAGTGACGTGAACAGCATGAACGGGATGGATGAGATGCGGCCAAAGATGAAAGGGAAAGTCTTGGAATCACTTCCATTTTCCTTGGTGGACTACGTGGACAGCTAACAACTAGGACGCGACGGAGTGTAGCCCACATAGGCCACATCTGGTTCTTAGGGTACTAAACAAGTGTACTTTAGTTTCTCAAACTTAATATTGAAAAAGTAAAAGGTAAAATATGGTTAAACATAAGCTTTGTCTGCATGATAGTAAGCTTGCGAGTTGGTATTACTCCATAGAGGGGCATTTGTTATGACACCACAGATGAGCAGTTTTCCTCTGTGGTGAGCCATTGTGGTCATGCCCCCCTACATCAGACGGCGAATCATCAGTCGACCTGTAAACCTAGTTGGGCTTGCGCAGGGTGGCCATTGTTTCTTGTTGCCATGGTGGATGAACTTCTATATTCTGTCAAGGATGAAGGGTATGTTCTGGTTTTTATGTTAGGTTGAGAAGGATTGGAGTTCCACTCATGTTGTCATCTAAAAAATGCAAATAAAATGATGCTCTCAAATTCATTTGGTAGTTTGATCTATATTTCACCAAACTTTTCCTCGTATTTCTCTCTCGCAAATTGACGCAATGAATAAGGGTCGGTTCTTTTGGCGGCTTAAAAAATAGGCCGTCCCTTCCCCAGCTTCTACCATAAGCCGCATATCTTATTCGTCACTACCTATCTCATAATTAATTTAGAAGCCTCAACAAATTTAGAGGACAACCTATTTTTTATGCCAGGGAGGACCAACTTATTTTTTAAGCCGCTCAAAAGAACGGGCCCTAAAGAAGGGTGGACACAAGCGCAAAAGAGGGGAATAGTGCGAGCATCCTTTTTACAATTAAATCAATTTATATTGTGGGGTTGTTAGTGTGCTCAAAGAGAAAATTACGAGGAGGGGTTAACATGACTTAGACCAATTACAAAAGAATATAGGGCTTGACTTCATGGAAAATTTCAGAGGGGAGGAGAGAGCAGAATGCCTAAATGACACTACACTCTTCCTTAATCCTAAAGGTATTAAGCGTCAGGAACCTATCATAGTTCTGACATATCAGCCTTTGTAATGCTTTATATCAAATTGTATCCAAAGTCATTGCAAACGGGTTGAAAATCATTTTGCCGGATATTATCTCGGAGGAGCAGTCCGCCTTTGTCTCGAGGAGATTCATTACTATAATATTATATGTGTGTATGAATGTTCACATTTTACGAAACACGGCAAATCAAAGTTTAACAGTTTGTGTGCGCTAAAGTCTCAAATGATGAAGGGATATGATAGATGGGAATCACCCTACTTGGATGCTATGATGATCAAGTTTGGTTTTACACTAGCATGAGTCAAGATTGTTATGATGGTATCAGTATCCTTTTCTATTCTGTTCAATGGTGAAAAGATGGAATAGTTCAAACCTAGCAAAGAATTTCGGAAGGGAGATCCAACATATCCTTGTCTTTCCTTATTAGCATCAGAGGGTATTTCATGCCTTCTAAAATTCAGTTCTTCTTTATCTTAGTTATCTGTTATTAAGGCGGCTCCGACAGCTCCTATTGTGAACCATCTACTGTTTGAAGATGATATCTTGTTTCTTTTTTAAGTCAAGCTTTGAGGGGGTGATTGCAGTATCAGACTTGCTAAATAATTATTGTAATGCTTCAAGATAGAGGATCAACCATCACAAATTCTCTATTTTCTTCAGTAAGGGATGCTCCCAAGTGGAACGTGAAAATGTAAAGGCTACTTTGAATGTCCAGAATGAATCATTGAGTAATAGATATCTTGGCATGCCATGGATTTTGGTCAGGCTAAAAATGACACTTTCAAATATTTAAGGGACAAAGTCTGGGAGAATGTCAGGGGATGGATGGAAAAATGACTCTCGGCTGCGGGTAAAGCAGTGTTGATTAAGTCAGTTGCTCAGGATATCTCAGTTTATTCGATGTCATGTTTTCAACTACCTCAGGGTCTATGTGAAAGTGTCACTTCTCTTATTAGAAAATTCTAATAGGGAAGCAGGTAAGGAAAGAGGAAACATGTCTTGGTGTCCTGGGATCTAATGACATAACCAAAGTATCTTGGAGGGCTTAGTTTCCGTGATCTTGAGATTTTCAATCTAGCTCTCCTGGTTAGACAAGCTTGGCGTCTGCTATAGAATCCGAGGTCTCTTAGCTCTTTGATCCTGAAAGCCATATATTATACAAATTGTTTGATTCTTCAAGCCGAACTAGGATCACATCCCTCACAAATTTTTGCGAGCAACACTCGATGCGAGGGATATGATGATACAAGGCATCACATGACGAATTGGTGATGGTGAAACAACTTACATCTGAAAAGATAGCTGGATGAGAGAAAGGGACAATTTTTGGTTCGATCTTGCTATCGTATGATTCAACGCACTTAAAGAAGCAGAGAAGGATGGCTAGTGTAACGGGAGGATACATCTAACACGTAGATTGAGATAAAGGCTGGATCAAAATCTGGAGCGTCAATGTTCCTTCGAAGGTGAAAGTTTTTTTTTGGAGACTCGCTCAACACTTTGTTCCTACCGGGGTTTTTCTCCACCATTCCCTCATATTTCAGATCCTACTACTCTCGAAGCTCTTGTAGTGTGGGAGGCCATGTCTTTAATTGATGACTTAGAGCATCTCCAGCCGCGCCCCCAAGAGGCCCCCAGGACGGCGAAACTAGCGCCGTGGGGAGGAAATTCCCCCAGCCGCGCCCCAAGGGCCCAAATAGCGCCGGATTGGGCTAAAATTGAGTCCGGCGATCCCAACCCAAACCCAGCGTGCTGGGGTCGCCGGATGAAAGGAAAGCGCGCGAATGGGAAGGAAAGTTCGCGCGATTTCGCGCGTCCACGCGCCGCGCCCCACCTGTCGGCGTGTGAACACGCGTCGTCGTCATCGCCTCGCCTCGGCTTCCCCGCACATGTCGCCGCCGCAGAGAATCAATGCGGCGCCGGTGACGAGTCCAATCGGCGTAGAGGGCATCAATGCGGGTCGCCGAGAAACCCAACGGTCCGACGACCGCACCGCCGCCTGTTCGCGTTCTTCCCCCGCTATAAAAGGGGCTCCCGGGGCGCCTCGCCGCGCACTCTCCTCTCTCGCCCTCTCTGCTCCTCGCCGCCCTCTCCTCTCTCGCCATCTCGCCGCGCACTCTGCTCTCCTCTCCTCTCTCGCCATGGCCGACGACGAGCTCGCCCGCAACGGTTTCCGCACCCGGAGCCTGTCGCAGATGGAGGCTCTCCTCCTCGCGCAGGCCGGCTACCCGTGCCCGCCGGACACCAGGCCGCCCCACTCGTGGGTGCTGTCCGCCGGCGGTGTGCAGGTACCTCCGGTGCCGTTGATCGGCACGGCCGCCTTCCGTCGGGAGGTGGACGCGGTGCGGGCCACGATGACTGCGGCGGAGCGCGCCAACCCAGGCAACGCGGCGAACAATACGCCTGCCTGGGAGCAGTACTTCGAGCTCCGGCGTGCCCAGGCACGGGCCTCTACCAATGGCCTGGCCATCGTGGCAGGCCGGTACAACCGCGACGGGCGGGCACGCTGGTGGAGCGCGCCGGGGCGGACGCTCGAGTTCGTCATATGCGCCACATTGACAACGGCAACTCGTCGCGCCTCGACTACCCCAACACGGGCTACGGCGCCGTCATGGGCCGTCGATCCTACACCCGCGCCACTCCTCTGTGGGCGTCGATGCCCCGCGACGACGGCGACTCGTCGTCCTCCTCCGGCGCTCCTTCGCGCTCCCAATCGTCGGGGCCGGCCTTCTCGACGCCGCAGTTCGTCCCGGTGAAAACCGAGGTGAAACTGAAGGTGAAGAAGGAGCACTCCCCGGCGAAGCGCCGTGGTTTCCTCGGCAAGGTCCTTGGGAAGAAGAAGAAGGACAAGGACATTGCCCCGCCGCCTTTTCTCCGCCGCCGGCCGCCGGCAGCGATGACGAAGAGGGTCTCGCCTTCCAGATGGACTGGGCGAGGCGAGACTACTTCGCCGAGCAGGTGCGCCTACAACAGCTGGAGATGGATCGGGTCGAGGCCATGAAACGGGCCGAGGAAGCCCAACGCGCTGAGCAGGCGAAGCGCGGCGAGGGCAGCAGCAGCCGCAACAAGTGGGCGCCTCCACGACCTCCGTCGCCGCCGTTCATCGTCCTCGACGGCACTGACGAGGAGGAGGAGGAGCCACTGCGGGTTCGGAGGAGGAGGGGCTCCATCGGCGGCGGGACCTGTGGCGCGCAGGCCGACGTCAAGCCGGAGCCAAAGGATGGCGGCGACGGCGACGATGACGGTGCAGCCGGCGGCGCCGCTGGAGGAGAAGGCGGCCCGGAGTCATCAATGGAGGCGCTCTACTCTTTCTTCTTCGATCAGTAGGCTAGCGTAATTTTTTATCTTTTATGTAAAAATCGCCCGGATGTTATGAATTCAGTCGAACTTCCTCTAAATTAAATGCGTTTGGTCGTTTTTTGTTTGAAATTGGCCGATACTTGGGGTCATCTTGGGGCCGCGGCTGGGTAGCCGGCCCCCCCCCAGGACCTATCGCCGCGCAAGTGCCCCCCAAGCGGCGCTAAAAATAGCGCCACAAATCGTCCTGGGGGGCGAACGGGCTGGAGATGCTCTTATACGTTAGAAACATTCATGTTGCCTTTGATTGTAAGGTGCTGGTTGATGACACCAAGACAAAGAGCTGAGCAGTCCACGACGCTATCATACAAGAAATCATCTATACCAAGTCTTCTTTTCCTACATGTAATATCGTTCATGAATTTAGGAGCTTTAATTCTAAGGCTCACAAACTCAGGATGCCCGGCTTAGTCATCCCAATAAATAAAAATTGGTCTCTATAAACATTGTGAAGGTATAATAAGCTTTGAAGTTTATCTAAAAAAAACTAAAAAAAATCAGAATTTTCCAGTCGACTGAGAGATAGAGCCTTCCTTGTATATAGCAGTATTGGTTTAAGCTCGGCCACTGGTTTTTCAAAGGCAAAGAGACAAGCAAACACGAAAAATGCAATTCCATGGCGCAGAGCCGCGGGTGGAAATTTGCGAGCAGCAGCTCTGACGTTAACCGGGCCGCAAGTCCATCCCTGCACACCATCTTATCACCACCACCCACGCAGCCCACTCCCTCCCTCCATCGCATCCTCTCCTTCCCTCCACAGCCACAAAAGCCGTACCTAGAGCTCGCCAGCCAAGAGACCCCTCGGCGCCTCACCTAGCTCCAAGGCGCACCATGGGCTGCTCGGGCTCCAAGGAAGTGGCGGTGGTCGACGTCGCCTACCGCCCGCCGGCCACCAGCGTCTCCCTCTTCGACATCAGCGCCGTCGAGGAGCCGTGGCTCATCGCCAAGCAGAACGCCGCCGCCAACGGCGACGTTGAGGCAGACCAGAGCGATGACGAATACGAAGACGACGATGAAGAGGAGGAGGAGGAGGAAGGGCAGGATGCCAAGAAGCCCACCGCCGGCGTGGCGCTCCCTATCCTCGACAAGCTCGACGGCTACGAGCTCGCGCCCGCGTCGTGGTCCGAGGTGAGCAAGGCCCTTGAAGACATCAAGCCTACGCTCGACTCCAAGCAAACCACGGAGCCCAAGCCTGCCCCCAAGAAAAAGAAGAAGAAGAAGAAGCAACCGGCTCAACCACAGGCCGAGGCGCCGGCGCCAGCGCCGCAGAAGGAGCAGCCGGCCCAGGCGCCGTCTGTTTCCGGCACAGGCGAGGCTGCCAAGAAGGCCCCGCCACCGCCTACGCCGTACGCGCATGGCGCTGAGGTTTCTGACACGAAGAAGCCCCCTCCGCCGGAGCTCACGGGGCGGCGCGTCGTGAAAGAAAACCCCTTCCTGCTGCGGGACCGCGAGACCAAGAACGCGGACGGCAGCGCCGCCGCGCCCAAGTGGCGCCGGAGGGACCCGTTCGAGGGGTACGCCGAGCGGCGCCCCCCGGGCGCGAGCGGCGGCGGGGTGGTGCTTTACACGACGACGCTCCGCGGCGTGCGGCGCACGTTCGAGGACTGCGAGCGCGCGCGCGCAGCGGTGGAGACGTGCGCGGAGGTGGCCGGGCTGACCGTGGACGAGCGCGACGTGGCGCTGCACGGGGAGTACCTGCGCGAGCTCCGGGAGCTGCTGGCGGGCGACGAGGAGCAGGGCGCCGGCGTGTCGCCGACGCCGAGGCTGTTCGTGATGGGGCGGTACCTGGGCGGCGCGGAGGCTTGCCAGGAGCTGGTGGAGAACGGGAAGCTGGCGGAGATGCTGCGGTGGGCGAGGGCGCGCGGGGAGGCGTGCGCGGCCAAGGACGGGCGCGGCTGCGAGGGGTGCGGCGGGGCGCGGTTCGTGCCGTGCCTGGGGTGCGGCGGCGGCTGCAAGGTGGTGGTCGGCGGCGTGGTGGAGAAGTGCGGCAAGTGCAACGAGAACGGCTTGATGATGTGCCCCATCTGCCACTGATCGATGGAGCTCCAAACTTCCATTCATGCATGTATGCGTACGTACACGTACACGTACAGGGTGTGCTTCGTTCCGTCCTCGCCTGCCGCGAAATCAAAGCATGTATTGTCTAGTATATAGTGCAGTTTAAAGAAGAACAGGGTATTACGTGTTGAACCGAGAAAGAAATTAGTAGTCTACTTCTACATGTGTTGTGTAATTTTGTCAGTCTGGCTATTCATGGAGTATCTCTTTTGTAAATCTGACTTCGGCCGGAGTTATCTTTGTTGGCGGCAGCGGTGGTGTTTTTCTTTTCTACACGGTGGTTTGGTTTGCTAGAATGCTGGGCATCAACGGGAGGGTCTTTAGGAGAACCGTGGCATTCCAGTCCACCAAGGATCACCTAGGTTTGATGTTTTAATGTCTTATTAAAAATGAATATTATTTCAATGAAAGAAAAGTTTCAGTTGATAGCGAAGCGGATATGGTGACTTCGTTTAATCTTCAAATTTATCGAACCAAGATAAATCTTTCGAAGATGCGTTTATAGAGATAAGTCTATATATGTATTTGTGGAGTGTCTACATCTGTATTCTTTCCTCGTAGGAGTTAAGAGATAGATATTTGAGATGAATCGTCTCTCTAAGGCTTGAGCTAATCCAAAAGGACACCCTATTTAGATGGGAGCTTTGATTGTATATGACCCGATTGACCGCTCACAATCTGAAGAATTCTTGGGGGAATTGCACGATAGAATTAATACGGTTGTTGAGCCTATTGTTGCAGGCGATTTCAACCTCCTTCGAGGGGCAAGGGACAAGAGCAACATGATTATTAATAAGCAAGGCCTATTCGATTAGATGACGATGCTTGAGCTCATTGAATCGAAGAGAACTAGGCGCGGTTCACTTGGACTAAAAATTAGGACAAACCGATTCGGTGTGTGCTCGATCGAGCGTTTGCCACCATGGAGTGAGATAGTTGGTTCCCGGGTTGCACTTTATCTGTTCGGATCCCCCTAATCCTTTCCTCTGGGGAGCCCCCAATCATATCCAACATTGGTTCTTTTTCAAGCGACATTGTTTGTTGCAGCCAGGTTTTGACGAGATGGCGGTGCACGTTTTTAGAGAAAAGGCGTCAACCGAGTTCGAGTGGGGCTCGGATTTAGACCGACTTTGAATTAACAAATCCATCAACTAAGCATGATTATAAGCACACGCCCGCAGTCAAAGGTAAAAACAAGAAAAGCGATAAGATACAACGACGCTGGACAACAACAAACTTGCCTCGGACACTACGAACAACAAAGAAGCCGAAGACACAGAGGTCCTCCTCCGTGGATGCTGCACCAGGGTCCAGAACACACCGACTCGAAGGAGAGGAAGCCCGACACCAGTAGACATGTCATCACCAAGAAACTACGGACCCCGGCACGACACATCCAACACACCATCATCGCAGGAGGCCACTACCTCCTCTCCTGGATCGAAGGGCCCCACTGTCACATGAAAGGGTGAATGTTGTCGGAATGTGGCCACATAGGGAGGATCAACGCATCCCATGAACGCCGGAGACACTTCTTGAGCAGAACATCTCTGCTACACTCATCCAGCCACCGAAGGAGGAAAAGCTCCCTGCAAGGACGAAGAGGACCACATCGACGCCTCCAACCAACACCCAACAGCGCCCACCGACCAAGGCTCCAAGGCAGTGCCTTCAAGAAGGAAACGACGTCGAAAGCGCCGCCGCCGCCCAACAAAGTTCAGGATTTCGCCCAGGAGACTTAGCGACGGGGAAGTGGAGGGAGAATACCATACCGACACCTCCAAGGAGGGTGACATCGCCCACGAACTTCGCCGTCGAGGCCGGACATGGACGGCCAGGGATTTCTCCCAGCCTGGTCTCCCCACACCCGCGGCACTCTGCCCGACGACTGAGTGTGTCAAGCAGGAAGGAAGGGGATGCGCTAGATCTGGCGCCACCGACAGCCGATGCAGCCACCGCGCCTCCGTCCAACGGTCCCCCGCCACCCGCGCGGCTAGGGGGCACCGTGCCCAGCGTCCACTCCGTCGCTCGCCGCAGAGCCGACGAAGCCATGCCGAAGGAGCCGCCGCTCCATATTTGATTCCCCCACTGGAAGCAAGGCGATAGGGAAAGGACCCGCCGCCACCATCCTTGGTGGTGCCCCGTTGTCGGGGATGTACCCCGGCAAATCCCATGGTCAGGGACCCTGGGTTAGTCATGAGAGGCACAGGTTGGACGATACCTCGTCGGCTAACAGGAGGATACATTCATGCTCGATGTTATTGATTGGAGATGGCGATTACAGGGGAGCCAAGGCTAGTGCGCACAAGGCTAGGGTTACAGATTGTGTATTGATTGATCTCGACGCCTCCCCTCCTAGCCCTTATATACTAGGCTAGGTCTCGGGGAGTCCGTCCTGGATTACAGATAGTATTTCCTAACTCTGAACTTGTTTCGTACGGGAAGTTTGCACCTTCCTTATGAGTCGCGGACTCCTACGTCGGTGCTACTAGTGGGCCAAGGCTGGGCCCAGGCGGCATCTTTGTGGGCCTTCTGTCTTCGGGTACACCGGGTAGGCCCATCCATAGGATTCGTGGGGTCACCCCCTCGTCAGTAGCCCCCGAGTGCCTGGGGGGCTCGAAGAGTCGCGCAGGGACTCAAGTCCATTCTCGCGTCGTTTTTATGTATGCATGGTTTAAACCGCGGGTCGCTGGCAGTCTGGGGCCACGACAAAACCTGTTTCGAGGGAATGCTAAGCTGAAAGGGCCCAAGGAGTCGAATGGTCGAGCCTTGGTGAATTGCACTAGTGGAAAAAACCGCAGTAGCCCAATCAAACTCACGTCCCTCGACATAAGCTTGGAACACTGGTGTCGAACAAAAGTCATGCCGCTGCAGGTCTTACAGTGATCATTTTCCGCCAGTAAATTTCATAGCCTAGGCGCGTCCGCCCGCCTTTTTCTATCATGCAAGCGCATGGGAAAGATTGGGAGTGAAATCGCTCTGCGGCAAGTCCCAGCCCGGCCGATCTGCGCAGCGGGGTCTTACCTACACGCTAAGCTTGCGTGGCATCTGGGCACAGTGTGTCGTGTTCCAGGAATATGTATTTTTTATTGAGGCGCAGAGCCTAGTTGATAATGCACCCACTTGGAATAAACAATCAAGTGAGCTGTTTTAGCGGTCACTCGCGGAGCTTTGTCGAGCGCTTGGGCGAGGAGTAATGTTGAGGAATACTGGCTCGTTTGGTCTTCGAGCGTTCGGGTACTCGGAGTTGTGCGAGTAATTACTTCGAGCATCGCCTTTGCTCTCGGGGTGAGGGAGCACCCGATACTCTGGGACCGTTTGGTCTGGCGACTATAAGTCTGGTTATCTTGTGTCGTGGTGAAGGAGCACCCGAAACTCTCATGGGTGCGAGTAATCACTCGGGCATGGTTTTATTTCTAGGTGAGGGAGCACCCGAAACTCTCATGGGTGCGAGTTAATCACTTGAGCCCGTTTTTACTTCTAGGTGAGGGAGCACCTGAAACTCTCATGGGTGCGAGTAATCACTCGAGCACGTTTTTATTTCTAGGTGAGGGATCACCCGAAACTCTCATGGGTGGATTGGCTCCCGATGGGAGTTAAATATATTTGGAAAAATGTATTTAAGTCATTTGCAATGGTGCTTGCAGGCTTCCTTGTCTGTTCGCTGCCTCTTTTAATTTACCTCTTGTTGGGAAGGATAACTATCTCCTTGCTGGAGGACCGTCAAAGATGCTCTGTCAGCGAACCGTCGTGTCTTTATGACCGGTCGTAATAATGGCTTTTGGTGGCGTGTTGCAGCCGCCTGTTGAGTTATCGATGCGCGCATTTGAAAACGCGCGAGATTTGACGCGTCCAGCGCACAGTGCCGCCCGTGTGAAGGCATCTTTGTCTCGGAATTCGAATCTCCTGGCTTGCTTGGTCTTTGAATTAATTGCTTCCGTCGTCTGTGCTTCTGCGTGCCCTTGGGGTTGTGCTATAAATAGAACCCTTTTCCTCATCTGGCAGTAGGGTTCGTCCTCTGCCCCTCTTGCTCCTCTTCTTCATCTCCTCATGGGGCCAAAACGAGGTGTAGGTGTGACTATCCGTGGCCGGGTTCGCCGTGGTCGCGGTGGTCGTATTCCGAGCTTTTCTCGCGGTGGCCGTCGTGGTGCCCCGTCGACGCCTTCCTCCTCTTCCTCGGAGGAGGGTTTTTGGTGCTATGATTTACTCCTACGCGTCCGTGGCCGGAACGCCGCTCGCATTCTGCTTCCTTCTGCATTTTCTACCCTTGTTTCTGAGCGTAGTCTTGATGGCTTGCTGCTTCGTCTCCAGGGGTGCACTCGATCTCCTTCTTATGTTAAGTTGGAGATCGATAGTTCCCGCTTGATTTTTCTTGGCTTTGGCTGGAAACTGTTTGCTCGACGCTTGAGATTGCGTGATGGTGATACCCTCTGTTGCTGCTTTGATGGCGAAGATACTCTTATCATCCGCGCCTTTGACCCGAGAGGCAATCGCATGGATCCGCATTGGCAGGAGACAAGCAGCGACGATTCCGATAGGTCGAGGAGTCCTACGCCTGCGTCTTCAACTGCTTCCTCCTCCGGCGACTCTTCGGGTGGTGATGGTGTGCCGTCTTCAACTGCTTCCTCCTCCGGCTCTGGAGAGGACCTCGATGTCAAGCCACCGATCAAGCGGGCGTGCCAGGCGACCTTGTATAACTGGAGGCAGCGGCGTCATCTTTGCCGGCAGCTCGGGTGGAGCTGGAGAAGAAGCTGGTGAAGCAGGAGAAGAAGCTGGTGGAGCATCGTCTTCGGTGCTCCGCAAATAAGTCGAGCTTCACCTTTTTTTATGTCATTGACATCATGAGCTGGCTGCTTCGACTCCTTCTTTGTCTGTGATGATGATCGTTGTCTTAGTGCCAATCATCCCAGCATGGGCACACATGTAGAATTCATAATTCCTTGTAACTAGGTTAGTTCTCCATGTAATGAGGATTGCCTTCGAGTAATCAGAGTTGCCTTCTATCCAATGTACTTCGAGTCTTTTGTACTGAGAATGATCTTCGGGTCCTTGTAATGCGAACTGTGCTTGAGTCTTTGTAATGGAATATGTCTTCGAGTCCTTTGCAACCGAGAGATGTCTTCGAGTCCTTTGCAAACGGGAGCTGTCTTCGAGTTCATCAAATCTTTGCACTGTGGGTTCTATCGGGTGCGCGACAACGCTCCCGATGGGAGTAGCCCCCGAGGCTACGTTTGAGTCGGAGAGTCGAACGTAGGCTGAAATTTGTTTCCTTTGTCGTTCTTCCGTTAATTTCTGTCTTTTATCGGGTGCGCGGCAGCGCTCCCGATGGGAGTAGCCCCCGAGTATTTAGGTGATCGTTGGCGATCAGGTGAAGACTAAAGGATTGTCTGTGTCCTGCGCTCCATCCATATTTCTCCAGAGTCCTTGGTGTTCCATCTGGTTGTAGTCGTGTCTTACCTTTGATTCCGGACAGTTTTCAGCGGGTGACGCCTTTCCTGGGTTTTTGCTTGGACCCTTTAGGTTTCGGGCTGCGGCGTCTCTCGGTGGGAGATGGTTCTCGAGCTCCCGAGTGGTTTTAAGTAAAGATCGCGTAAGCGAAGATAGCGTCTCTCGGGGGAGTTTTGTACTGAGCCCCCGAATGCTTTCAAGTAGAGATCGCGTGAGCGAAGATAGCGTCTTTCGGGGGGAGTTTTGTACTCGAGCCCCCGAGTGCTTTTAAGTAGATATAGCGTGAGAGACGATAGCGTCTCTCGGGGGGAGTTTTGTACTCGAGCCCCCGAGTGCTTTGGGTAAAGATCGCGTGAGAGACGATAGCGTCTCTCGGGGGAGTTAGTACTCGAGCCCCCGAGTGCTTTGGGTAAAGATCGCGTGAGCGACGATAGCGTCTCCCGGGGGGAGTTAGTACTCGAGCCCCCGAGTGCTTTGAGGTGGTAGTATTTGGGCAACATAATTTTATTGCGTCGAAGGTTTACATGAGCTTCCAGTTGAGCATGACTGGTGGAGACTATGGGTAGAACAAGCGTAGGTTCGCTACGTTCCATGGATTTCCCACGTCCTCGTCAGTCTTCGGGTTCTTCGGTCTATAGGCGCCTCCTCCTATGACTTCTGAGATTATGAACGGTCCTTCCCATTGGGGGGCAAGCTTGTGTACTTTCTCTTGTATGAGCCGTAGGACAAGGTCGCCTTTGTTGAAGGTTCTGGTGCGCAGGAGCTGCTTTGGTAGGTGCGCAACTTGTCCTGGTACCCCTCTGACCTTGCTAGGGATGTGTCTCTTGCTTCGTCTGCTGTGTCCTTGTCATCTTGCAGTGCTTCTTCTGCTTCCTCTTCTTCGTACCCCGAGATCCGGGGTGCCCCGAATTTGAGGTCATGTGGTAGCACTGCCTCCGACCTGTACACTATGAAGAAAGGTGTGTACTGGATTGCGGTATTTGGGGTGGTGTTCAGGCTCCATAGTACTGCAGGGAGTTATTCTACCCATTTCCCCGCGGCCTGCTCGAGTGGTGCGAGGAGCCGTTTTTTGATTCCTCCGCATACTAGGCCGTTTGCTTTTTCCACCTGGCCGTTGGATTGCGAGTGCGCGACTGATGCATAGTTGATTTTGATGCCCAGTTCTTCGCAGAAGTTCTGGAATTCTGCCGCAGTGAAGTTCGTACCGTTGTCCGTGATGATGTTGTGCGGCACCCCGAACCTGAAGATGATTGATTTGATAAAATTCACTGCCGTGAGGGCTGTGGAGTTGGTGATGGGCACTGCTTCGATCCACTTGGTGAACTTGTCGACTGCTACCAGCAGGTGTGTTCTTCCTCCTTTTGATGACTTCTTGAGTGGGCCTACCATGTCAAGTCCCCAGGTGGCGAACGACCATGATAGTGGTATGGTCTTGAGTTCTGAGGCTGGAGCGTGTGGCCTGCTGGCGAATTTTTGACAGGCAATGCAATGCCGCACGATGTCTTCTGCGTTTTTCATCGCAGTGGGCCAATAAAACCCTGCTCGGAACGCTTTGGACACGAGCACTCGACTTCTCACGTGGTGCCCTCGTGGATTTCGAGCAGTAGGGCTTTGCCGTCTTCTTCGTCGATGCACTTCTGGAGTATCTGGGTGATGATGCGCTTGTATAACTGTCTGTTGATCACTGTGAATGCCTTGGATTGTCGACTGATGCGCCGAGCTTCTGAGAAGTCTTGCGGTAACGTGCCTTCGATTAGGAATCGGAGGAACAGTTTTGTCCACGCTGGTCCTTTGAGTGTTGTTGGATCTGTAGGTTCGACCGCTTGACTGCTGTTGCCTTCAGATGGACTCGCTGATGCCACCTGTGCTGGCTCTGTGTTGTCGTCATCTATAGCTTCCTCTGGTGCTGCTGTTTTTTCCTTGATGGATCTCTGGCTAATTCTTTCGAGGAAGACGCCGGGTGGTACTGGTCCTCGAGTCGAGCCAATGTTTGCGAGTCCGTCGTCTTTTGTGTTGTTTGTTCTCGGGATATAATTGAGCTCGCAGCCGTCGAAACTTCCTTCGAGCGTGTTGTAGAGCTTCTAATAGGCCGCCATGTTGTCGGCTACTGCATTACAGTCTTTCATCGCCTGCTGTACGACGAGGTTGGAGTCTCCGTAGATTACGAGGCGAGTGGCACCGCATGTTTTGGCCATGCGCATGCCGTAGAGCAGTGTCTCGTATTCGGCTTCGTTGTTGGAGGCGTGGCTGAAGTTGATCTGGAGGACGTATTTGAGCTTGGTTCCTTTGGGGGAGACCAGAACGACTCCTGCTCCGGCTCCTTGCTGTCTTTTTGACCCATCAAAGAGCATTGTCCATGAGTTCGATAGGTCCGGGGGGCCTGGTGTTTGGACCTCCGTCCACTCGACCAAAAAGTCTGGGAGTACTTGGGCTTTGTTTGATGTTGGGTTCTTGAATTGCAGGTCCCGCGGGCTGAGCTCAATGTTCCACTCGGCGACTCGCCCAGTCACTCCGGGGTTGTTGAGGATGTCCGCGAGTGGCGCGCTGCTCACGATTGTGAAAGGGTGTTCGTCGAAGTAGTGCGACACCTTTCTTGAGGTCGTGATGATGGCCAGTAGTAGCTTCTGGTAGTGCGGGTACCGCTGTTGGGATTTTGTCAAGAGCATGCTGAGGTAGTAGATCGGTCTTTGTATGCTCTGGACCTTCCCTTCTTCTGTGCGCTCGACGACGAGTGTTGTGCTTACCACGCTGTTGCGTGCTGCCATGTAGAGGTACAATTTTTCTCTTTCTTTGGGTACCGCCAGGATCGGTGGGGTCGAGAGTGTCTTCTTCAGGTCCGCGAATGCTTTGCGGGCTTCTTCGGTCCACTCGAATTTCTCTCCTTTTCTGAGCAACTGGTAGAATGGCAGTGGCTGATGAAACGACTCAAGGCTGCGAGTCTTCCGGTGAGCTGCTGCACGCCTTTGATGTCGGTTGGCTCCTGCATCCTGGCGATTGCTTGAACTTTCTCGGGGTTCGCTTCGATTCCTCGAGCGGAGACCATCTACCCGAGAAACTTCCCGGCTGGTACGCCGAACGCGCACTTCTTCGGGTTGAGCTTGATTCTGTACTTGTTGAGTGCTGCGAAGGTCTCGCGAAGGTCGTCGAGTAGCATGTTTGCACTGTAGGTTTTGATGACGATGTCGTCCACGTAGACCTGCACGTTTCTTCCGATTTGCTATTTTAAGCAGGCTTGCGTCATCCGCTGGTATGTGGCACCGGCGTTCTTGAGTCCGGAGGGCATTGTTCTGTAGCAGAATACGCCGTAAGGGGTGATGAATGATGTATGCTCTTCGTCTTCTTCCTTCATCCTGATCTGGTTGTATCCTGAGTAGGCGTCGAGGAACGATAGTAGATCGCATCCTGCTGCCGAGTCGATTATCTGATCGATTCTTGGCAGGGGAAATGATCCTTTGGGAAGTGTTTGTTGACTGGCCCGTAGTCGACGCACATCCGCAGCACGCCTGTGTCTTTCTTGGGGACCAGCACAGGGTTGGCTATCCAAGTGGCTTTCTTCGTCTCTCGGATGAATTGAGCGTCGAATAATCGGTTGACCTCCTCTCCGACTGCTCTGCGCTTGGGTTCTGAGAATCTTCGTAGCGCCTGCTTCACTGGTTTAGTGTTTGGCTTGATACGCAGCGCGTGTTCCGCGAACTCGCGCGGTACTCCTGGCATGTCGGCTGGGCACCAGGCAAAGATTTCCCATTCTTCGCGTAGGAAAGCGATGATGGCAGCCGCTTGCTCTTCCGGGAGGTGGGCATACACGCGGACTGTTTTTTCTGGGTCCGTCGGGTGCACCTGGTGGGTGACCGTGTCGCTGTCGATCCTGAAGTCCCGCCCATACTCTTTTGACTCGCTTCGGCTTGCTAGTGGAAAGATGCTTTTGTCTGCCGCCATGGCTATTTCTGTGAGTTCTTGCTCGGCTCCGAAGATGTCGGAGACTTTGTGGAAATCGCGATCGCATTTATCTGATTTGGTGAAGCTCCCGTTGACTGTGATGACGCCCGCGGATCCTGGCATCTTGAGTTTGAGGTAGGCGAGTGCGGAATCGCCATGAATTGTGCGAACGCTGGACGTCCCAATATGGCGTGATACTGCGACTGCCAATCGAGTACTTCAAACTCGAGGGTGTATCTTGCGAAGTTGCGTCTGCTGCCAAAGACGACTTCGAGCTCGATTAATCCAAGGGAAGTGGCCGCTTCTCCTGGGACTACTTCGTATAACACGGTGCTTGATTTCTTCCATACTGATCGTGGGATCAGCATCTTGCGTAGGGTGCTGACGAAGATTTTGTTCATGCTGCTTCCTCCGTCCATGAAGATTTTGTCCATGTCGTACCCTCCAATCTGAGCGTCGAGTACCAGGGGCGCGTGCCCCGGCCTTGGGACTACAGGCGGGTGATCGCTCTGGGAGAACGTGATGCTGGTTTCTGCGTTGTGTAGCTGGTAGACTTCGACTGTGTTTAGGTTCTCGGCTGCTCTGGCTTGCAGGGTGTAGGCGGCTTGCGATACCCTGCCTTCTTGGATCGTGTACACCTGTCCTTGAGTCGTCGACTGCTCGGTTCGCCGGGTGCGCTTGGCTTCTTGCTGTTTTTCTTCCTTGAGGCTGTCGGCAAGTTCGTTGAACAGGCGGCAGGCTCCCAGAGTGTGACTCGATCTGATGTATCTCCAGTTGTCTTCAAAGCAGTAGATCGTGCAGGGTCCTTCTAGATGTTCCCTGACCGTGAGTTTGCCGGGTCCGGCGTGGCGTTTCCTCCTTGAGATTCGGAAGAACAGCGCGTGGTCCGCTGGGTGCTCGTGAACTCGCAGGTCGATTTCGATCCCCTCGCTTAGATTCTGGTTCCTTATAAGATTGGTGAATTCGTTTGATCTTCGATCTGGGTCGTAGTATTCGCCGGTCCGAGTCTCAGAGTCGCTGTCCTGGCGGGTGACAGTTGTCTGCACGACGGCGGGTCGTCGAGTGGTCGGCGAGCGCGTGGCTGTATAGTTCGACTCGTCGAGTGGGGTCTCTTCGTAGAATCCTCGCTCATGTCTTCTGGGTCGTTGATTTCTTCCTCGTTGGCGATGATCTTGGCGATCGCTGATCTCGAGCTCGGAGTCGGTGTCTTGCTGTGCGGCGGGTGCCTGGGTGGTGGTGGGTCGTCGAGTGGTCGGCAGGTCCTCTGCTTCGTGCTGCAGCTCGTCGATCGGGATCTCTGTGTAGAACCCTCACACCTTTATTTTGGGTCGTCGAGTTCTCCTTCGCTGGTGGTGGGCTCGGGTGCCGCCATAGTATTGGTCTTGGCACAGCTGCAGGCTGAGGGATCTTGCTGGGGAGGCAGAGATGTTTGTCGTGATCTTGAATTCTTTGGGTGGATTGCATCTGGTTCTTGCTCTTGAGTTGTGGCTTGCTGAAGACGGAACCGCCGAGATCGAATTCCAACCTATGTAGTTCCCACAGACGGCGCCAATTGTCGGGGATGTACCCCGGCAAATCCCATGGTCAGGGACCCTGGGTTAGTCATGAGAGGCACAGGTTGGACGATAGCTCGTCGTCTAACAGGAGGATACGTTCCTGCTCGATGTTATTGATTGGAGATGGCGATTACAGTGGAGCCAAGGCTAGTGCGCACAAGGCTAGGGTTACAGATTGTGTATTGCTTGATCTCGACGCCTCCCCTCCTAGCCCTTATATACTAGGCTAGGTCTCGGGGAGTCCGTCCTGGATTACAGATAGTATTTCCTAACTCTGAACTTGTTTCCTACGGCAAGTTTGCACCTTCCTTATGAGTCGCGGACTCCTACGTCGGTGTCACTAGTGAGCCAAGGCTGGGCCCAGGCGGCATCTTTGTGGGCCTTCTGTCTTCGGGTACACCGGGTAGACCCATCCATAGGAGTCGTGGGGTCACCCCCTCGCCACCCGGGCTTGCCCGGCGGCTGCCTCAGGTGGCGGCGAGGAAGGATGGGGGAGGAGGGGACGCGGTGGCGCAGCTAGGATTTGCGCCCTGCGTCGCCCAAGCGAGGAGCGGGGGGGGGGGGGGGGGGTCGTTGATTTGTTGATTCTCCTTTGATGGTGCATGTTTGGGAGGTAGGTTAGAGGGCAACCACCACATTGGTTTGGCTCATCTGTGATTCCTTGGATGTGTGGCAACGCTGTATCCAGCGCCTTCGACATCATTTTAGGGGGGAGGTGCGAATAAAATATAGGAATGAACTGATTTTCCTGTTTTCCCATGTCGTGGCCAATGGTAGAAGACATAGGTGCACTATTCATCTACTGAGAGATGGTTTGGATATCATTTTGGATGTCTACGCCCTCCGGGGTCATATTTATGGTTTCCATCTTTGGGCACGTTTGATTCAGATTTGGTGAACACCATGAAATTTACTTGGGTGTCGATGGGAGGGTACCGATCGAAAATAACAAGGCGCTCATTGGGGCTTTATCTCTTTGAGGAATATCCTACATATTTAATGAGATGCACATTAATACTACGATGGGTCCGGACGGCTTCCAATGTCATTTTACAGGAAATTCTGGTCATTGGTGGGGCCTCAACTCGTTACATTAGTGAATCCCTTCACGCTAGGGAGGATTGATATCAAACTTTTAAATTATGGGGTGCTTACGGAGTGCGAATTTCTGAAGGCCGAGCTACACGTAGCCCTTTATTTTGAAAAAAATCGTAAAACATATTTAAAAGTTCTGAAAAAATTTGAAAAAAAATCTATAAAAACTTATATGTATTCCGTATGAACATGTCAAATTTGGCTTGAAAATATTGTAATATGAAGCCTGCACAAAAAAAACAAAATTTCAGCCCAAAACCAACAACAAAAAGGCCCATTTAAAATCAAATATTTGTGTTTTTTTCATACGCCACATGTAAAAGTATAATGATATGAAAATTTGCACATATGTCATATACATGTGTATATATATTCATAAAAAAATTCAATGCTTTTTGAATAATATAAAATAGATTTTATGACTTGTTCAAACTAAAGGGCTACGTGTAGCTCGTCTACGTTAGCATTATCCGGGTGCTTACGTTGCTTCCTAAGTTCGAGGGAGCCAACAATATTTGCCAATTTAGGCTAATCACCCTAATTAATGTGAGCTTTGGCTTATTTGTTAAAGGGTTTGCCAATACATTGGTGTTGGTGGCTCACTGGGTAATCCATCCAAACTAGATTACTTTTAATCGAGGGACAAGTATCCTGGACGATATTGTCGTGCTTCACAAGGTGTTACACGACATTATGTGCTCAAGGAAGGATGTGTTCATTCTTAACATCGACTTCGAGAAGGCCTCTCATCGAGTGCAACGGGAAATGTTTGAAAAAGGTTCTTCATAAAATATCACTAGATCATCGATGGCGCGCGTTGCAGCGGCTGTCTTTTTTTTAGTGTAGACTTAGTGTTACAAATTTATGTAAAAACATGGAGGTGTTGTCTTTAGCATAGTTCTTGTTTTCTTTTCAAACCTAATTTCAAAATGGAAGTTTAGCCTCTTTCATTGCGCTGGTTATGGACCTTAAGTCTAGATACTTGAGGATATACGGTAATATTTGTAATAAAATCTTAACAGTACAAAATTGATATACATAGTGTAGATTTCTCAATCCAACACTTTTGTCCATATGGTCAATTTGTTAGCCAGTTTTCAGAGGGACTGGATCTTAAAAACCATTGTCTAAAGGGGGTTGTTTAGAAATCCAACTATCATTTTTCGATTCAAGCTATAATTAAACAAAATTAGAAAAAAATCAAACTGAAAACAAATTAGCATAGGTACTTCTCCAAGTCATAGCACTAAACTTTTAAGAAGCAATGTGTCATTCTCAATCTAGTACACACAAAAATACATGCATCATCACCATTACAATTGTGGGTTAGCTCCAACTCTTTCAGAAACAAGAGCACAATACCTCCATATCTGTTGTATGCCCAAAGGGTAGATCGTAGATAAGTTGGCACCTACTAAGTTATAAAAAGGCAAGTCTTGTCTCTTTCTTACTCACAAACATTTAGATTAGAAGTCTGCAAGGGTGAAGTTTTTATGAGAACAATATTTCCGGGAAAATTTGAAGGAAATATGATATATGAGGTAGACCAAAATACATGAGCATGGAATATCCAAGGCCTTGCTAGATGAAACTTCAACACTGGTAATGAAAGTGAAATCCTCTAGTGAAATGTGAACTATAATGCAAGAAGTAAAACCAAATTTCAACTTTATCAATCCAAATAGTGAAGTTTCATTTTATGACCTCCACACCCCCTTCCAGTATCCCTGAAATAAAGACATACAGATTGTTTTTATCTGAGTATACCACATGAAAAGTAGTACATTGTTCGTTGCTGGCATCAAGTAACACCTATATAGTAAATTTTATTCACATCAACACCAGCCTATGTAAATAAATTATTTTTTATTTGAGAAAGTGCTTGAGACCTCGTATGCAGAATATGTGCACACCAAGAAATAAAGTTGTATGCATAAACTACACTGAAGAAAGCTCTGTAAATGAACAAAGATTAAGAAGTGATGCTACATAAAAATAGCAACAGTTCAAATAGTATACGCACATTTTAAATCAAACCAAGTTTTTCAGCTATTTTCTTCAGTCTATGGACATAAAATTGCTAGGTGTAGATCCTCCTTTCTGATGGGCTTGTTACTAATTAAAATTTATTTATTTCAAATAAAAATATCTATGTCAAGCTTTGAAAGGACATAAAAAATTGTGAACTTGCCGGAATGGTTGCTCTGCAATGTGGGTTCTGTGGTGTTAGGTTAAGTGTTCATATTAAAAATATGTACCATTCTAATTATATTTTACATTTGCTTATTGGAGAAGATATATACTCCCTGGACTGAACAAAGCATAGCCACAACAAGAAGCAAATTCACCAAATTTCATCACAAAAAAATAGTCGATCACCATTTCATATCATCGCGAAGTCTCTATATATTCCAAAGGAAATGAGTTAAAGCGCACATTTGGAAAGGCACGTCCACGGTAGGCACATCAAGATCCATTCAAGCATAAACAAGCAGGATCTGAAGAAGAATGAATGGATACCTTCTCCATTAATTTTATTCACACATGATGGACTGATTCAGGTCACAATGATCCATGAATGAAGATAATTAGACAAACAGTCACCGTATATATACACAAGGACACAATTCATTCAGGTCATAATAATAATTCATCCATGAATACAATTAGACAAACATAAACCATATGCACAATGAGAAATTAATTTGACAGGAGGAAGAGTATGCACACACCACCAGCAGCAGAGGGATGTGGTCTTATTTGCAAATGAATCAGATCAGATGAAGCCGATGGGATCTCCTCCATCACGATGCAGTCCTCGTCCCCGTGGGATAACTCAGCGTGATGGCGATGCCCAACACGCAGAACCCCATGTCGTCCTCCTCGTTAGAGATGCATGCTAAAAATGTATCCATCAGACTTTGTAAACAAGGATGATGTTATTACCTAGCAGATCATGCAAGACTCCAGGCGAAATGCACGGGCAGGGCTGGATCGAACGACTTCTCACCCGCATCCCCCGCCTCCTCTAGACCAGCCTCGCCCCGGCTGGATCCGCTTGCGCGGTGGACTCCCCAGCGCGCCATGCATCCACTTCGTCCTCTCACACACATCGGCTGGATCCCTAGCGCGCTTCTTCATCCCTAGGATCCACACATTGATCCTCTTCCTCTCGATCGACATCGGCGACGCGTCGAGTCAAACGAGGGCCTCGGTTGGATCCCTTATTTTTTTATGACAGACGAAGCGACCGACATATCCGCCGCTGTGGTTCTGAACGAGCGCCTTCATTGGGCCGATGGAAAAGGCCCAGTTAACCAGAACGCTCGGTTTCGGCTTCTGGAGCAGCAGCCCATTAGGACTGCCGGCCCAGTAAGCTAAACGTGTCGCCGTGAAGAGCAGATCAGACGGTCAAAATCTTCCAAATCGGAAAATTAGACGGCCAGAAAAGAGGATGCGTGAGAGGGATCCCTTTTGGTCCAATTATACTGTCCTAAATTCGACCCTATCTAGGTCAGTTGGGTGATGCAACCTGTGAGAGGTGGTCAAAGAGATAGGGAGACTCGCTCCCCCTCTCCTTTTCAACATCATCGTCGACGCCTTTAGCGAAGCAACGACTGTATGACGCTCACATGCGTCATATAGGATTTGCCCAGCTCATCGACTGCAGAGTGGCCTCCACGAGGCCACGTGTGGTGTGGCGACCTCTTCAAATTCAGGGTCGGTAATGGAAACTGTGAACGTATCCAAACATAGAAAGCGGGAGAGTGCCTAATATGGCTCATGGCCGAAAGCGTCTCAACATTTCAAGAGTACAACATGACTGAAATTGTTGTATTTATGATGGAAATGAAAAACTCCATTCGTTTTTTATTTACACTATATAGTAGCTTCGTCTTAAATCAAAATTTATAAATTTTAATTAGATTAAATAAAATGTATTAATACCTCCAATTGAAAAATCAATATCATAAATTCATCTTTAGATATACTCTCACATTGTAATGCTTGTTGTTGCAAATGCTTTATATTGTTTTCTATAAACTTGATTTACAAAAATTAACTTAGGATGAAGTTAACATACAAAGTAAGAAAAACAGAGAGAACACAGAACAAATCAAATTGTTTAAAGTCAATCTAAAGACTATTCTAAAAATAATAATCTTGGACGAGGTTAGCTGGCAAGTGGCGGTGAGGGTTGAGATCCAAAATCCAACGCCCCCACATGGCCATGTGAATATAAAACTAGCTTAAGTATGAGTGGACTTATTGCAGCCGACATGCGTAATGTCAGTTTTAGTGAACTTATTGTAGCTGACATGCTTAGTGTCTGAGTCCAATGCATCCCACGTATGAATGTACTTAAAGGCATCTCCAACGTTCATCAATCAGTTTTGCCATCAGTTTTGTATTCGTTTTGCATATCTGTTTTTTGTAAGTCTGACATAAATTTGGGGAGAAAGAATTATACGGGAATGTGGACCGTTAACATGTCCTCACCTGTTACCCAGGATCCACCTAAAATTTCTCTGCCCCAGAAAACTTCTTCGCGTGAAGCGATAGCCACATATTCATGTCAGTCAGCCGCTCGAGAGCGGATGCAACCGCTTACTAGAGCTGACATTGATGTTATCCCAAATCGACGTGATCGCTTACTAGAGCCGTAACGGCGCACCGACCGAGAGCTACGATTTTCGTGCATATTCAATGCCGAAGACATGCGACGGGACAATTATCCGTCGAATTCAAACCGACCGCGCATCGGCCTGCCTACCGACATTGAACAAACGCGGCGGCCAAGAAACCTACTTCGACGCTTTGCATTCAAGCTAGCATTCAACCAACACCCTGATAATCCACAAGTGTAGGGGATCAACTGTAGCATTTTCGATAAGTAAAGAGTGGCAAACCCAAGAAGAAGCTAAAGATAGGATAAATATTCTCTCAAGTTTTATAAACCACTGATAAACTCTACACACACCGAACATTTGCTCTATCTAAAAAATAAACCTATGGAAACAATACGAGTATAAAAAAATAGTTTTGCAAGATAATAAAGAACAAGAAAATAAATGTTCGTTGCTGCAGAAGTAAAAAACACTAAAGTAACAGAAGTATGAGCGGAAAAGTGGTGGAATGTGTGGTGAAATTATCCATAGTTAAATTGTTAAATACATGGTTGGCAATCCTCTTTTATATGGGAGAGGCAAAGCTAACAAGCTCTCACTTACTTGTGATTGAAATTCTAGTAAACATCCGTAAATATTAGGAGATACATTCAGGTAAAAAAATTATCCAACCATAGACTTAAGTTCATACGACCCCTTTTATTCCATACACGTCAATTATTAGAATGGTGCTTATGTTTCCGTCACTCAGGCAACACTACCCTCTTGTTTTATCCACATACTACAAACCCTATGACGATGATCAATGCTGGCATGAACATAATGGACATCACATATATGATTGTAACAAATCTATAATACCTAAATAGTTCATCCCACTAACCTATTTCTCTTGACATGCAAGCTATCCACATCATCAAGTAGGTCCACCATATAAAACTCATTTTCACTAAATATTAATGCATATGCTCCCATTAACTCTGCATGTGCATGCAGTCTATCATAAATAAATATTAATTTTTGTATGCACTCGGCCTCACGATTTCTAAGAGACTTTTATTATAGTAAATCAAATTATGAATTACCTCACATTTTATTTTTCTATGCGATATTTTTTACATATATAGTAGCTATCATTGTTTTAGGTTTAGCCAAGGGTTATGTCTCTACTATCTTTACTCAACATTGTTTTCACCTCATATCGTCTTGCCGATATATTGTCAAAATAATAAATTAACAAAACAAAAATCACTCTCATTTTTAAGTTTTCATAATTTTTCTTTGATTTTTACTCAAAAAATATATTATAACCAATTATACTATGTTTCATAAATTTCTTATATTTTAAAACATTAAATTATTTGTTACTCAGTTTCCGCAGCAACGCTCGGGGTATCATCTAGTTCAATATATAGCTCAAACCAACCATATAAATTCAATAATAAATCATATAAGACAAAAAGGAACTACACAAACATGACATACATGTAATACATCAAATGCAAATAATTTATAACATCAAACACCATGTTTACATAAGGGATGACAAAGGTTTGTGAGAGAATGTACAATTTTAGCTATGGAGGATATGATGATGAAGATGATGGCGAATGAGGCATCATGGTGGAGAAGATGGAGAAGGGGTGACGAGGGGGTGACCCCACGACTCCTACGGATGAGCCTACCTGGTGTCCATGAAGGCAGAAGGCCCATGAAGATACGGCCTCGACCCACTAGTTGGCACCGACGTAGGAGTCCTCGACTCACAAGGAAGGTGCGAAGACCTGCCGTACGGAGCAAGCTAGGGTTAGGAAAGTTTACCTGTACACGTAGATGAACTCCCCGAGACCTAGCCCGGTATATAAGGGCTAGGAGGGGCGACGCCAAAGACATCCAATCTCACCTGTAACCCTAGCCTTGAGCGCTCCAGCCTTGGCCTCCACTGTAATCGCATCTCCCCAATCAATAATATCGAGCAGGAGTGAGCCTTCCTGTTTGCCGACGAGCTATCGTCCAACCTGTGCCTCTCATGACTAACCCAGGGTCCCTGACCATGGGATTTGCCGGGGTTGATCCCCGTCAATTGGCGCCGTCTGTGGGAACTACGTAGGTTGGGATCACGATCTCGGCGGTCCCGTCTTTAGCAAGCCACAACTTAAGGGCAAGAACCAGACCTAGCCCACTCGAAGGATTCAAGATCACGGCGGACATCTCCGCCACCCCATCAAGACCACTCGAGCTACAGTCATGCCAAGACCGATACTACGGTAACGGCCAAGTACAGCGCCAGCGCCGAAGGAGTCGACGACCCAGAGGAACGGCGAGGGGCCTCTACGAAGGAATCCCACTCGACGAACTGCGACGCGCAGCGGAGGACTCGCAAATCTTCCGACAACCCACCACCGCCCGGGCACCCGCCGCATATCAAGACGATGACTACAAGATCGAATCCAGCGATCAGCAGAACCGCCGCCAAGGCAGAAGGAATCGGCGACCCAAAAGGCGCACATGGGATAACTACGGCGGGGCCCCAATGAACGAGCCACATCACGCAGTCGCGCAACCGACGACCACTCGACGACACGCCGTCGCACGAGCATTTGCCGCCAACCAAGACAGCGACTCCGAGACACCTGTAGGCGAGTACTACGACCCAGATCGAAGACCGGATGAATTCGCCAACCTCATCAAGAACCAAGACATGAGTCGAGGAATCGAAACCGATCCTCGCTTCCACAAACACCCGGAGGATCACGGGAAGATCTTCAGAATCTCAAGAAGGAAGAGGCACGCCGGATCTAGCAAACTCACGGCTAGAGAGCAGCTAGCAGGACCCTACACGATCCACAACTTCGAGGATGACTGGGGACGCGTCAGGTCAGGCCACACTTTGAGAGACTGCCGCCTGTTCAACGAGCTAGCCGACGACCTCAAGAAGGAGAAGCAGAAAGAAGACAGACGCAAGCAACGACCCGAGCAATCGCCGACCTCAAACCCGGAAGGACGTCATAGCCCTCAAGAAAGGTGTCCCAATACTTCGACGAGCACCCCATCACAATCGTGAGCAGCGCACCACTCGCCGACATACTCAACAACCCTGGAGCAACCGGGCAAGTCGCTGAGTGGAACATCGAGCTCAGCCCACGAAACCTGCAGTTCAAGCACCCAACAGCCATCAAAGCCCAAGTACTCCCAGATTTCCTGGTTGAGTGGACGGAGGTTCAAACACCAAGCCCCCCAGACCTATCAAGCTCATGGTCAATGTTCTTCGATGGATCCAAAAGACAACAAGGAGCTGGGGCAGGAGTTGTACTCATCTCCCCCAAAGGAACAAAGCTGAAATATGTCCTCCAGATCAACTTCAGTCACGCCTCCAACAACGAAGCAGAATACGAGGCACTCCTCCATGGCATGCGCATGGCCAAAACATGCGGAGCCACTCGCCTCATAATTTACGGGGACTCCAATCTCGTCGTCCAGCAGACAATGAGAAACTGCAACGCAATAGCCGACAACATGGCGGCCTACCAAAAGCTCTACAACGAACTCGAAGGAAATTTCGACGGTTGTGAGCTCAACTACATCACCAGGGACAAAAACACAGAAGCTGACGAGCTCGCGAACATCGGTTCGACCAGGGCGCCTGTACCACCCGGCGTTTTTCTCGAAAGCATCAACCGGAGGTCCATCAAGGTGCAGGCAACAACACCTGAAGCAGTTGTGGACGGCGAGAACGCAACAGAAACAACGCAGGTGGCAGCAACAACCCTATCAGAAGGCACAAGTACCAACACATCCGACAGCACAACCCCGACAGAGTTCGAAGGACCTGTCTGGACGAAACCGTTCCTCCGATTCCTAATCGAAGGAACGCTACCACAAGACGTGGCCGAAGCACGACGCATCAGCCGACGATCCAAGGCATTCACGGTGATCAACAGACAACTATATAAGCGCAGCATCACCCAGATACTCCAAAAGTGCTTTGACGAAGAGGACGGCAAAGCCCTATTACTTGAAATCCACGAAGGCACCTGTGGGCACCACGCGAGCAGTCGAGTGCTCGTGTCCAAAGCATTCCGAGCTGGGTTCTACTGGCCCACAGCCATGAAAAACGCAGAGGAAATCGTGCGATGTTGCGTCGCCTGTCAAAAATTCGCCAACAGGCCACACGCTCCCGCATCAGAGCTCAAGACCATACCACTATCCTGGCCGTTCGCCACCTGGGGACTCGACATGGTGGGCCCACTAAATAAATCATCAAAGGGCGGAAGGATACACCTGCTCGTCGCAGTCGACAAGTTCACCAAATGGATCGAAGCAGTGCCCATCACCAGCTCTACAGCTCTCACGGCTGTCAACTTCATCAAGTCGATCATCTTCAGATTCGGATTGCCACACAACATCATCACAGACAACGGCATGAACTTCACGGCCGCAGAATTTCAGAACTTCTGCGAAGAACTGGGCATCAAAATCAATTATGCATCAGTCGCGCACCCACAGTCCAACGGCCAGGTGGAAAAAGCAAACGGCCTTGTCTGTGGGGGAATCAAGAAACGGCTCCTCGCACCACTCGAGCAAGCCGCCGGCAACGGGGTAGAAGAACTCCCCGCGGTCCTATGGAGCTTATGAACCACACCAAACACTGCGACCCAATACACACCCTTCTTCATGGTGTACGGGGCAGAGGCAGTCCTACCACATGACCTCAAGTTCGGAGCACCCCGGGTCACCGGATACGAGGAAGAAGAAGCAGAAGAAGCACTACAAGACGACAAAGATACGGCTGACGAAGCAAGAGACACAGCCCTGAAAAAATCAGAAGGGTACCAAGACAAACTACGTACCTACCAAAACAGTCGACTGCGCACTAGAACCTTCAACAAAGGTGACCTAGTCCTACGACTAATACAAGAGAAGATCCAAAAACTTGCCCCCCAATGGGAAGGACCATTCATAATCTCAGAAGTCATCGGAGGCGGCGCCTACAAGCTGAAGAACCCAAAGACAGACAAGGACGTGGGCAACCCATGGAACGTAGCAAACTTGCGACTGTTTTACCCATAACCCCTATCGGTCGGACATGACTGGCAACTCATGTAAATCGCTTGACCGCAATAAAATAAATGTTGCCCAAATACTGCCATCTCAAAGCACTCGGGGGCTGAAGAGGAAACTCCCCCCCGAGCAACTCTATCGCCTACGCGATCTTAATCACTCGGGGGCTGAAGAGGAAACTCCCCCCGAGCAACTCTATCGCCTACGCGATCTTAATCGAAGCACTCGGGGGCTGAAGAGGAAACTCCCCCCCGAGCAACTCTATCGCCTACGCGATCTTAATCAGTCGGGGGCTTAAGAGCAAAACTCCCCCCCCGAGCAACTCTATCGCCTACGCGATCTTAATCGAAGCACTCGGGGGCTTAAGAGCAACCCCCCCCCCCCCCCGAGCAATTCTATCGCCTACGCGATCTTAATCGAAGCACTCGGGTGCTTAAGAGCAACCCCCCCCCCAAGAAATTCTATCGCCTACGCGATCTTAATCAAAGCACTCGGGGGCTTAAGAGCAAAACTCCCCCCCCCCCGAGCAATTCTATTGCCTACGCGATCTTAATCGAAGCACTCGGGGGCTTAAGAATAAAATCCCCCCGAGCAACACTATCGCCTACGCGATCTTCTTTATGAAGCACTCGGGGTCTCGAGTACAAACCCCACCCGAGAGACGACCATCAAAGCTCCAATGACCATCAACGCTCCAATGACCATCAACGCTCCCTCAAGGGGGCAACACACTTGGCGCAGGGCTCCTCCCGCGTCGGTCGGCCATCATGGGGAGCTCCGCCACTTAGCCCCCTTCTTCATGGTTTCTTGGTGTTGTAGATGAGCCCTCCCCCATGTAGATGAGAGCCAGGGGAGGAAAATTCGTGGCTTTTGATGGCTGCCGAGAAATGTGGGTTTTGTTCTCCTTATATGTTCCTCCATGATGATCTACGGACCTTAGATGGATGGCCCTTTGATCCAATGGATCTGGGCACCTCTAGAACCTTACTAGGGACACCTCTTAGCCCCAGTGAGGCCTCAAAGTGGTGGCTTGGTGTTGGGATTCAGAGTAGAAAACAAAAAAATTTGGCACTACGAGGATAACGATCTTGTTACCTTACAACCGTTCAACGGATGTACTCTCGCAACAGAAGATGTTGATGGAGATTTGGGGAAGTTTGAAGTAGCACAACCTCTCGAACAGATCCAATCCGTGTGACGCCCCACGAACAGATCTACTCCGCGGAAGAATATGCAGAAGTCCCTCGAATGAAGACCGAACACCGATCTCTACGGTTGATCCACACGTACGGTATAGTAGACCCGGCAGGGCTCTGCCGTCTAGAGATCGGCGCCGCCGGAGTAGAGAGGAGGGAGGAGCAACCCTTCGGGGTAAGGTGGAGATTAGATCTAATGGAGAGAGAGAAGGGGGCAGCCCAGAGGCAAGACTAACTTGTCAACTTGTTGGGGGGGTGCCCCTCCTCATCTATTTACAGAGGGTAGGGAGGGAGGTCATCTTGGAGGAGGGGGCAGCCTAGGGGTGGCACCCTAGGGTTTACCTCCCTCTCTAGGGCCGTGCAGGGGGGAGGAAGCTTCCTCCTAGGGCGGCTCCCCCATGGGCCTCTTTGGTCCAAGTGCTCCCTCACCACTTGGGCTTTCCAAGTGAGAGGGACCCCATTGATATTTAATACCTTTTATTAATTCTAAAAAATTCTACAATTCACAATAAATAAACATTTAACATATTTAGTCCAACCCAGAACTTCTCCGGCCCTCCGATTTTTCCTGGTTTTCTCAAAACTCTTCCCGGTACTTTACCAGTGCCCGAAACGATTCCGGTTTTCTCTCCGATTAAATCTCAATCACTCTAAAACTTTTTCGGTGTGTTATACTCGTTCTCCTATCACTCTATTACTCAAAAAATCTATCACCCTTAAGTGTGTGACACCATAGGTTCGGTACGATACGTACATGAACCGGAAGCTGACTATCTTCGGATAAATAGCTAATAGCGGAGCCATGGACACCATAATTGTTCCCGCATCTACACGAATATGAATTTGAGTGAACCTATGGTTGACATGCCAATCCTTTTGCTTCGCAATACTTTACAAAACATGAGGTGAGATTATATAGGTATCCGCACGGTCAACTCTTTAATCATTGTACCAATTATCCTCATATCGGTTTTGTTTTTTTCTCGTTCACATATTCTGTGTCCCTGTGATCTATTCACAAAGTATCCGACCGTATGTTTGGTGGATACGTAATACCAAGAGGGACCAAAAGAACATCTCTCCTGAATAGGAGGAGCAAATCCAAACTTGAATCATTAAGTCTCTAAACATAATCTCGAGTATAGAGGAGCAATGCCGTTATTGCCACGCCTATTACGGATGGTCTTAGAACACATTCACAATACACCTTCGAGTATGTAGGTACTTAACATTCTCATGGTATATATGGATACATGCAAATGTCTACTCATCTAATGATTTAACTCATAATACATTGATGATGAAATCTCAAAGAAAACCATACAATTGGGTTGGTTCAGCACCCTTGTTCTGGCAATAATGTGCTCCCATGTGTTACCGACATATACAATGCCCTATGGTCAGGAAAACATGACATCCATAACACACATGTTAGTCCTAGAGGCAGACTAAGAACACTTTGTGTTTATACTCCTCACCTGCGCATACGGGTTTTCCTCCGAAGGCAGTTAACATGCACTCGGCAAACCTTCGCATAAGCCATTGCAATTATAGCACAAAAATATAAACATTAGTAATGAACCTGGAATTATAATAGTACATTTTACCATTGCCTATAGGGAAAAAATCCAACACTTGGCCGAATTCATCAAATTTGGAAAGAGTTGAATCAATCCCGTCATAAACCCTCAGATTCCCGTAATCAGATATTTTGCCTCCAGTAAAACGGGTCCACAGGTCGCATAAGAAGTTCGATTGGGTTGTTCTAGGCTTTAAATGAAAACTATACAAAACTCTAACAACTTTGTAGGCAATTTAATCTTCAGTTGACGTCGTCTTGGTCAAACTGATGATCTCTAAAACTTTTGGGTGAACAAATTTCTAAAAAGTCAGAGTTCTCCTCCAACAAAGTTCCTTTTGGGTTTTTGCCAATTTCCAAGTAATTCCTACACATCAAAGTGTGAAACAAGAAATTTTGCAATTTTGCAACTATTAATAAGTTAGTCCAAATAAATCATAAAACTTAATATAAAAACAAGTGACAAAGACATAAACGTAGCATGAAACACTCAACAATTATAGATACGTTTTGGACGTATCACACCCTCACCCCAACTACTTAAACGTTGTCGTGCACTACTGTCGGGGGTATGACCCCCGGGTAGGGTCACCCAAGGGAAACAATTCATCAAGGCAAAGATCACCGACCTGATGGTCACCAATCTAATCAAGGCCGAGCTAAACAAGAACAAGCAGAAGTGGACCGATCTGTTCAAGGCGAGGGCCGATTGCCCTAGAGAGGGCGCAATCGGTCTCACCAAGGAGCATTCGGCCGAAGTAAGCAGAGCAACATCCGATCAGAATCCCAGGTCGGACACTTGATACAAGAGCATTCAATGCGCAATCCCTGAAGATCGGGACTGTCAGAGGCGTGCGGTCTCCTCCAGCGCCGATCACATGGACATGCCGACAGGCCTAAGTATCTAGCTCCACTGTTCATCACTCAGGTCTACAGGATAGCGGTATGGAGAGCCGCAAGTCTACACCGGGTCATCCGGAGGAGCACGATGTGAGGCCCCTAGCTTATCTGAGGCAGACAGCTGGGCCCTCCCCTTTGTATATTTACCTTTTTACCCCGGGCTTGGCCTATAAGAGCCCCGGGTACCCCTCCTGCGTGGGGGACGACGGAGCAGTTATTACAATCTCACCCACCATAGAGAGAGCAAGGAGAGAGTAGTGACCAGAGGCCCTCTTCTTCTTCCTCTCAAACAGCTCAAGGAGCATTCATTGTAGCCAGAGTTATTGCATATAGCTAGCTCGGCAGGACTAGGGGTGTTATCTCTATGGAGAGCCCCGAACCTGGGGTACATCGTGGTGTCTCACCGTGTGTCCCATTCTCATTTTCGGTACCAGCGACACTTACCTCGGTCTGTCCCCCTCTTTAGCCATCCCCATGGCATCTGCCGTTACATATCGACGATAGTTGGCGCCCAACGTGGGGCAGGCCGAGGCGTCGACTGGAGTTCTGATCCGGACAGGACCATCATTTGCATCGCGCATGCGCGTCGCCTCCGGCCTGGTGATGAGGAGCGGAGCATGGGACTTCTTCATCGACAACGCCTCGCGGTTTGGGGCTGGAATGCCTCTACCGCGCGGCGTAATCATTCCTTTCGGCGGACATCGCGTCTTCGTCGCAGCACTCCCTGACACGTTTCCCAGGGAGGTACGGGTGTTTTCTGAGCTCACGGATCCGTTGCCAGGAGGGACGGATACTGTGGTAACAGATAGCACGACTGCGCACATCCGTGCGGAGGTTATGATGGCAGGAGCATCCAGTCGCCACAGTTCCACTTCAGCGACCCGAGCCGCGAGGGCAGCAACCACGGCACCAGCAGGCCCAAGCAACCCACCGGACATGCTCAACACTCCCGTGGATCTTCATGCCGATCCAGCCATGGCTCAGGCCGAGCTGGAAAAGGTGCGTCAGGCTCTAAAGGAGCAATCGGATAGGATAGACGCTGAAAAGCGCCGGATGGAGGCATCAGTTCGGGAGTACAATGCAGCGCACGGCATTCGGCATCGTGTTATCCCGCCCCTTGTGATCGAGGAGCTCCGAGCAGCATGCCGAGAGGTCGACAGAGAGCTGGGAGGAGCCCAGCAGCCAATAACAACACTCATCGCCGTTCCGCTGATCTCATATAGTTCTCCTGTGAAGAACATGAGAGTTGCCGAGCAGATCGCTACCGAGCTGGAGCATCTGGAGGGAGAAGAGCTGCGGGAAAGGACGCGCCGGATGCGTGACCTTATAACCACAGCGAACCAGCAGCAAAAGGCGGCCACCGAGCAGCAAGGGCCAGTAGCATCAAAATCAGTTCGGGCGACTGCAGGTGCGAACCAGCCGAATGCGCCAAAACGGCAGCAGAGGCAGGCGTCCTCGCCGCATGGCAGTTTGCATCGCAGTGGGAGGAATGAAGGGGCTTCAGGAGGCAATCGGAGGGACGAGCCAACAGTCAACAGCAGGCGCAACGAGCAACCAGCGCATCAGTACGGCCGGCAATAAGCCAGCGGTTAGGTCCCTGAGCAATCGCGGATAATGACGCAAGACACCGAATCGAGCAGTTGCAGCAGGATAAGCAACCAGAAGATGATGCGCCGGCGGGTCCAGCATGCTTCGGCCCGCGCATTCGGCAAGAGCAGTTCCCCAAAGGCTTCACATTGCCCAGGGACACCTCCAAGTACAATGGATCAGTCAAGCCATAAGATTGGCTGGTCGATTATATGACGGCCGTCGGTATCGCAGGAGGTGGTAGGTGCGTAGCTGTGCGCTATGCACCGCTCATGCTTCAAGGTTCAGCTCGGTCCTGGTTAAACATCTTGCCTAGCAATAGTATCAATTGCTGGAAGGATTTTGAGGATGCTTTGTTCGAAATTTCATGGGTACCTACGAGCGCCCAGGTCTTCCTTGGCACCTGACACTCTGTGTACAAGGAAAGGACGAGCCCCTTCGCGAGTACCTTCAGCGGTGGATCAAGCTCAGGAACACTTGCGAGGGAGTTCATGAAATCCAAGCCATCCAGTACTTCACTGACGGTTTCTTGGACGGGTCTTTGTTGAAGCACAAGCTCCTGCGCAAGGAGATAACTTCTTTGGCCGATTTGATGAGAATAGCCAATTCATTCGCCGCGTCTGACTCTGCAATGCGCCCGATCACGTTGAGTCCCAGTGGTTTTATCCAAGGGCAACCATCCGGCCAGCAACAGCAATCGGCAGAAGCAAATGGGCCAAACGGTCCCAATCGGCGCGAGAGGCGCGAGATCCAGAGGAACAACAACTTTGGAAGCAACAACAACAACACCCCCAATTTCAAAAACAACAACAACACAGGTTTTAACAAGAGGAAGGATGAGAAGCCGGATGCCCAGTATGGCAATCGGCAGGTAGCAACAGTGCAACACCAAGAGGAACAAGGGGCTACGGGAGGCAGTCGGAAGCAGAAGCCTGCAGAAAGGCTGCCAGGTCAGCCCAGACCCCCGTATACCTTTGAGGACATGACGAACCAGCCCTGCAAAATGCATAGTGGAGTAGGCAAGCCAGCATCGCACACCACTCGGCAGTGAATTTGGGTTGAGCGTTTGGCAAAGGGAGGAGCAGGAAATCCAGCCCCACCACCGCCCCCACCACCAGGCCCACCACCAGCAAATGCGAGGCAGCAGTTCCCACGTCAGGATGCAGCATACATGATCTTCACCAGTGAATCAGATGACAAGGGCAGTCGGAGAGCCCGTGAGCAAGCAGTCAATGCCACCATGCCAGCAATTTCCCAGAGGATGAGCTGGTCGGACAATGCCATAACATGGGGCCCAGAAGATCACCCGAGCGTAATTCCCAACCCGGGCAGTTATATGCTCGTGGTGGATGAAATCTTGGCGGCACCATTGTATTCGTGCAAGTTCACCAGAACACTCATTGATGGAGGCAGTGCCATCAACATTTTGTACAGAGACACAATGATCAAGCTCGGCATCAGTGAGAGCGAATTGGAGCCCAGCAGAACCACATTTCATGAGATAGTGCCCGGCCTGTCATGTACCCCATTAGGCCGCATTCGGCTTGAGGTAGTATTCGGGTCAGAAGAGAATTTCCGCCGAGAGCCGATCTGTTTCAAGGTGGACGATCTGAGCAGCCCATACCATGTTCTACTCGGGTCGCCTGCGATCACCAAGTTCATGTTCAACATCATGCAGCCTTACCTGAAGATGAAGCTCCCAGGGCCGAATGGTCCAATTACTGTGTGTGGTGACTACAGAAAGTCACTAGAGTGTTCGTCTGCTGGTTCCAAGCTAGCCGATTCTCTGGTCATCGACGCAGAGCGGCGCCAGCTCGACAAGGTCGTAGCAGCAGTCCAAGCTCAGATGAAGGACCCCATGCCGAGCACGAAGGACAAGAGACCGGATGATGAAACCATATTTCAAGCAGCAAAGGACAGCAAGAGAATTTCCTTGGACCCCTCTGACCCGAGCAAGTGCGTCATTGTTGGGGCCGGGCTCAGCAGCAAATATGAAGGCGAGCTCGTCGAGTTCCTTCGTGAGAACCGTGACATCTTCGCATGGTCCCCACATGACATGCCTGGTGTACCGAGGGAACTTGCCGAGCAAAAGCTTCATATCCGACCTGGATCCAAGCCGATCAAGCAGCCACTTCGGCGTTTTTCAGAAGATAAGAGAGGAGCAATCGGCGATGAGGTAGCCAAGTTGCTCGTAGCAGGATTTATCAAGGAAGTGTTTTACCCAGACTGGTTAGCAAATCCAGTTCTGGTTCCGAAGAAGAATGGAACTTGGCGCATGTGTATAGATTACACTTGCCTGAACAAGGCCTGCCCCAAGGATCCTTTTGCATTGCCCCGTATCGATCAAGTGATTGATTCTACGGCTGGCTATCAGCTCCTGTGCTTTCTGGATGCCACACCAGGCTATCACCAGATTAAGCTTGATGTAAACGATCAGATTAAAACAACTTTTATTACCCCTTACGGGGCTTATTGTTACATCACCATGCCATTCGGCCTGAAAAACGGCGGCGCGACTTATCAGCGTACTATGCAGCGATGTGTTCGGCCTCAGTTAGGTCGGAACATTCACGTATATGTAGATGACCTTGTGGTCAAGTCGGTGCTGGGATCAACCTTATTGGATGATCTCAAGGAAACATTCGCAAATTTGCGAGCATACCAGATCAAGCTCAACCCAGAGAAATGTGTGTTCGGCCTGCCGGCCGGCAAGTTGCTCGGTTTCCTGGTTTCTGAGAGAGGAATAGAGTGCAACCCCGAGAAGATTGCAGCAATCGAAAGGATGGGCAAGCCCAGAAATCTCAAAGATGTGCAGAAGTTTACCGTATGCTTGGCATCGCTCAGTCGATTTCTCAGTCGGCTGGGAGAAAAGGCAATTCCGCTGTATCAGCTAATGAAGAAAACATACAAGTTCAATTGGACACCGCAAGCGGACGATGCATTCAAGCAGCTCAAGCGTATGATGTCTACTGCTCCAGTGCTGGCAGCTCCGAAGGAAAAAGAGCCAATGATATTGTATATTGCAGAAACCACTCGGGTGGTCAGTATTGTTATGGTGGTCGAGTGTCCTGAAAAGGACAAGGCGCAACCGGTCCAGAGGCCAGTATACTATGTCAGCGAAGTGCTCTCCACCTCCAAGCAAAACTACCCCCATTATCAGAAGATGTGATGTGGTGTGTACATGGCAGCAAGAAAGTTGAAGCCCTATTTCCATGCGCATCCGGTCACGGTGGTCAGTTCGGCTCCATTAGCAGAAATCATTGGCAGTCGGGACGCATCCGGTCGGGTGGCAAAATGGGCCATTGAAATTGCAACACATGGGATCAAGTACGAACCTCGAACTGCGGTCAAATCTCAAGTTCTGGCAGATTTTTTGGTGGATTGGGCAGAAACTCAGTATATACCCCCCTGTCCGGACTCTCGGTTCTAGCAGATGCACTTCGATGGCTCCAAGATGATGACCGGACTAGGGGCTGGTGTTGTTCTTACTTCTCCAAAAGGTGACAAGCTCGAGTATATGCTACAGATACACTTCGCAGCATCAAACAATGTGGCCGAATACGAAGCTTTAGTACATGGTCCGATTGGCCAAGGAGATTGGCATTCGGCGAATTCTGTGTTATGGTGATTCCGATCTGGTGGTGCAGCAATGCACTGGCACTTGGGATGCAAAAGATGAAAATATGGCAAGATACAGATTCCTGGTGCAGCAGTTGTCTGGGTTCTTTGAGGGGTGTGGATTCCATGACATTCCCCGAGCCGAAAATGAAGCAGCAGATGCACTATCCAAGCTGGGGTCTACCAGAAAGGAAATTCCTCCATGAATATCACTAGAGAACATCCACAAGCCATTCATCAAGCCTTCCCCAGAATCAGAGTCAATCTTTATTCCGGCCGACCTGAAGATGGCAGAACTCGAAGCAAAAAAGCAAAAGGCAAAGGAGCATTCGGTCGCACCAGGGGCTGCCGATTGCAAACCAGGGGCTGCTGTCGTCAGCTCGGGGACTAAGGGGTCCATGCCAGACGCAATCGGCTCCTCCTCTGAGCTGCCAGTAGCAGAAGTCACACAGACAGAGCCAGAAGCAGTTGCTGTAACGGTGATTGTGGCGGCACCGTCATGGGCAGAACCATTCAGAAATTTCCTGGTAGATGGCATACTCCCAGAAGATGAAGTGGAAGCTCGACAAGTCCAGCGCCGATCTGGAGCATACACAATCATCAACAACGAGCTGGTGCACCGAAGTGCAACATGAGTCCTTCAGCGGTGTGTGGAAGAGGACAAGGGGCTGGAACTGCTCCGAGACATCCACCAAGGCGAGTGCGGTCATCACGCATCATCAATATCAATAGTTGCCAAGGCTTTTCGCCATGGTTTTTATTGGCCGAGTGCGAAAGCAGCGGCAGAAGATCTGGTCAAGCATTGCAATGGGTGTCAAAGATTCAAAGCAAAAATCCACTTACCAGCCTCAGCACTCAAAACCATTCCGATTACGTGGCCGTTTGCAGTTTGGGGTATGGACATGGTAGGGCCGTTCAAAACAACAAGAGGTGGCATGACACACTTACTGGTAGCAGTGGACAAATTTACCAAGTGGATAGAGGCAAGGCCGATCAAGACACTAGATGGGCCGACCGCGGTCAAGTTCATAGGAGACATCATGGTCAGATATGGAGTGCCACACAGCATCATCACTGACAATGGAACAAACTTCGCAAAGGGGGCGCTAGTTCGGTTTGCCTCCCAGCAAGGCATTCGGCTAGACGTCGCATCCGTGGCTCACCCCCAGTCAAATGGACAAGCAGAGCGGGCGAATGGTCTCATTCTGTCCGAAATCAAGCCAAGACTGATGGAACCACTAGAAAGGGCACCCGGCGCATGGATTGACGAGCTGCCAGCAGTACTTTGGAGTTTGCGCACTACACCAAACCGTTCAACTGGATTCACTCCCTTCTTCCTAGTATATGGCGCCGAAGGAATTCTCCCTTGTGACATTGAGTTCGATTCACCTCGTCATGCCATGTAAACGGAGGCAGAAGCCAAGGAAGCTCGTGAGGACGTTGTTGATCTCAAAGAAGAAGCTTGTCTCCTGGCCCTATCTAGGTCGGCAATATACCAGCAGAAGCTGCGTCACTACCACAACAAGAAGATCCGTCCCCTAGATTTTCGTGAGGGTGACTTGGTGCTGCGCCGGATCCAGAAATCGGATGGCCAGCACAAGTTATCCTCTCCTTGGGAAGGTCCATTCGTCGTCAGTCGAGCGCTAAAAACAATGCATACTACCTCATTGATCTCAGGAAGCCGACCCGATATGTGGATACTTCGGGGAAAGAAACGGAGCGTCCTTGGAACGCCGAGTTGTTATGTCCGTTTTACAGTTGAATAGTATTGTTTGTATCCCCTCCTTTTGTGGAATTATTATCAATGAGAATAGCCGTGCGTTCATGAGACCGCATTCGGCAGGAGTTATGAAATTACTTGTTTAATATGTTTCAGTCCTAGGGTCAGCAAAAGCAGACCCGGGGACTGGCCGGTTGCCCCGAAAATGGTATACTCGGAAAAAGAGTGAAACGAGCGAAGGGTTTTGTGAAAGATGGTTCAAACCGAATGCAGACCGCATGTCGGCTGTAATGTCGGGTGGACGCGGCCGAACAGAACTGTCAATCGGAGAGTTCACATTCAGAGTATATCCAGTTCGGAGTTGGCCGTTAGCAGACCAGCCGATTGTGACCAGGATGGCTGGCCAAACAATCGGCAGGTTGCAATCGGCCCATCTGTAAAGCTTTACCTTTGCGAGAAAAACCGAGAACCAGGAAGTACTTCTCAAAAATTTCCTTCAAGGTCTATTCTCCGATCCGACCACAGACCGCAGGTCGGCTGTAAGGTTGGCGGGAGTATCGACCAAGAGAGAAAAAATGGCAAAGAAAAAGGCAATCGGTTGAAAAACGCAAAGGCAGAGTGCCATAATCATTTAAGCAAAAAACAAGTTCACAAGCAGATAGGGCCGATTGGCCGAATGATGTTCATTACATGAAAGTGGCCCTCGACAGGTGCACTTGAAATTTAACTGTTTGTCAAGCAAAAGCAGGAAACTGGAACGGCGTGCCGAGCTTAAGCAGCCGGCGCATCCGGAGCGGTCGGCGCATCCGGCACGGATGGAGCAGTCGAAGTTGAAGCAGTTGGGGCCGTGCTGGTGGCACCCCCCAGAGCAGAAGAGGCGGTGGTCTTGGATTGATCACGTGAGGGGTCGGCGGCGGCGCTCACCGAGTGTCCGTCAAAGGAACCTTCGCTTTCTTCCTCCGCATCATCGTCTGCATAGTCCGAGGAATGGGAGTTCTCGCTGCCGATCTGACGAGCAGGTCGGGACTGAGGTGCTTTGTCTTCACTTGTGGTATACAGAAGGTCGCTGAAGGAGGCAACTCCAGTCGGCTGGCCAGCAGAGTCAACATAGGGAGTAACCTCCAAGAGATCCATGCCGTTTGCGAGTTCCTGGGAAATTTGGCAGATTTGAGTCCAGAGCTCGCCAATGGATTCTTCCGAGCCCTCCCGCAGAGCAGTCATCAGTTTCAGATCAATACCGGGGTACCAGCTCTTTGCAATAGAGAGGGCGGCCTGTACTCCAGACCGGAAGGCAGAATCAAATATATTATCAACCTGGCGAGATACAACCTTGAGACTCCGGGCGACATCCTCATGTTTTTCAAAAGCAATGGCTTTCTGCTTGCCCTTGAATAACTTGTCATTCAGCTTCTGGATACCAGTCTTATAAGTGCACAGGGCACCTTTCATATGGGGAATCCTGGCATCCAGAGGAACCACGAAGTCCTCGGCATCCCAGCCGGCGTCAGCAGCAATCACCACACCCCACACTCGGCGGGCTGCGACAACAGCTTCATCAGCGGCAGAAGTGGAACTGGGCCAGGCATCTGGCAAAAGCAATCGGAGAATAAAATTAGCTCGGAAAACAGTAAGATCAGATCGGAGCACAACAGAACAAAAGTTACCCGCAAGGGAAAGATCTACTCGGTGGAGGCAGGAGAGCGCAAGATCAACGCCAGCTTGGACACGCTGGATCTCTGTCTGATGTTGGACGTCCATGTCCTCGACGCGTTTGACAGCAGCATCCCTTTCCTTCATGACCTGACCCTCAACCTCAATTCGAGCATCTGAGAGCCTCTGTAGTTCATGTTCATGGGCAGTTCGGGCGGCAGCAAGATCTTTGGCATCTTGTTGAAGGTTGGATTGCAGCTCAGTCTCGACAGCAGCTAGGCGCTGACGTTCTTGTTCGGCAAGGCCGAGCTAGCCATTCTTCTCACCGAGCTGGTTCTCCAGCTCGGCGATTCTTTTCTGAGCAGCCTCCAGCTCGGAGGATTGAGTGGCAGCAGCTACAAGTTTGCAATCAAGTAAGGGTGTAATCAAAATCGGGAGAAACAAGAGAGGACAAGCAAAAGTATACCTGTTAGTTCTTGAATCTTGGCAGCTTGGGTGTCAGAATTTTTCTTCAAGGCAGCAATGGATTTCTGACCCGCTGAATAAGCGGCCAGAAGTTCTTCAAACATAGCCTGACGTCTATCGCATATGGCCTGAAAGATCGGCCGGTCAGATCTAAGCAAAAGCACAAAGCAATAAAAATAAATTAAGATCCGGACAGATTGCAAGCAATCGGCCCGAATCTCGGGGACTACACCCAGTGGGTGCGCTAGGTGCACCGCCACTGAAAAGAAAGCTTACAGTAATAGAGTGTTCGGAGGCAAGGATTAGGCCCAAGGCCCCATCAACGAAGCGTCTAATATCAGTGGCAAGACCACCCAACCGGACCAAGAGGTGGGACGGAAGTTGGTCCTCAGATCCAGGAGGCGGAGGAGTGGCCGAGTCGGCAGCAGGTCGGACGGGGGAGACGTCGAAAACACCAAGGTACGCCTCGCGGAACCGGCCGGCTAGCACGAGCTGGCGGCTGGACGGCGGTTGGCGCACAAGGGCACTAGAGGACGGTGTTGTGGAAGCACTGGATTCGGCGGCGGCGTGAGTGGCAAGTGGGAAAGTGACTTGTGGAGCAGCGGATGGAGAAGCAGTTGGTTCGGTAGAGGTAGCAGCAGCACTTTCCGAGCCAGCGGCAGGAGTGGGGTCGGCAGCAGTGGCCTGGGCTGGAGAAGCCTCGGGCTGAGGAGCATCAGTGGCAGGCCGATCTGGCAGCGGCACATCAACGTGTGCGATGCCAGAAGGGTCCAGTAGAATCGGGGAGGCAATAGTGGTGCTCGTGGTAGGAGTGGCCGACTGCGCCCCAGCAGTCGAAGGAGCAGCAGAAGTCGACAAGGGAGCAGTCGGCCGCGCTTGTTTCGCGGCGGCAACAACTTTTTGTTTCTTGGCCCGCTCGGCCTTGTTGGTAACAACGGCAGCTCTCTTGCGAGAAGGCGCAGACACATTGGAAGTGGCGGAGGCCGCAGGAGCCGTGCGAGGAGGGGCATCAGAGGGGGCAGGGGGAGCAGTCGGAGCACCCCCAGGCCCCGCAGGATCAACAGATCGGGCAGCCCTGCAATAAAAAGAGCAAGTGAGAAGCAATATAGGAAGAATCAAAAGGAGCAAAAAGGTGCAGAGAAGCATACCCAGAAGCTCGTGTCAACTGAGCAGCGAACTTGGCCATAGAGAAGCCAGGGCGAGCAATGTTCAGGGGAGTGGGAGAAAGCACAGGGCCACCCGCCTCGGGGGTGATGGCTTCTCGCCCCTCGTTGGTTACCCCAAGTGGAAGGTTTGAGATGTAGCGTAGCAGCAAGTTTCCCTCGGTGAAGATACCAAGGTTTGTCTCCCGTAGGACTCCAGATATGATAAGTAGGTGTCAGCGGCGCAACTGACGTGGACCTGCACACAGACACAAATAACTTTGTTCCCAACAAAGTTAAGAGAGGTTGTCAAGCTCTCCGGTCTTGTTGTTCACAAAGGGTAAAACACAAGGGATAATGATAGCAATTGAAAGTAAAAACATAAAAGTAAAGATAGCAAGGAAACAGTAATAAGGATATGGACCGGGATACGTGATGTTCGCTAGTGATGTCTCTCTCCCAAAAGACGATAAAACTGCTATGCGAGGTAAACAAATTACATAAGGGCAATTGATAGGATTATGATCGCACCGCAATGCTAACTATGCTACAAAAGAAAGGAAGAGGCTCAAAAGCACGGGCAGTACGCCAAAATAAGTAGACCGAAATCCAACTGCATCTACTACTAATCATCCACCTTGAGATATCTATCCAGAACATCTCGCTGGTATTAAGTTGCGAGCCCCACCAAAAGTGTAAACCCAAAGCAACAGACAACTGCATTAAAAAGCACTTTGTGTAAAGTAAACAATCCTTGCAACCGCGGTTACAAGCACCGTTGTTTTCCCCCTTGTGGCAACAACACATCCCTAGACTCATGTTTCTGTCACTCAAGCGTGTCATCGGGGGGCATGAACCCACAATCGAGCATAACGTTCCCTCTTGGAGTCACTACCTACTACTTGGCCAAAGCAATAAACAACAACGGAGAACATGCAAGAATTACTTAGGAACAAAAATATAAGAGATAAAAACAAAATATATTGCTCTATCACAATCTGAACATAATCTCATAATCCATCAGATCCCATCAAACTCAGCATAGCAAAAGCAGAAATATTACAAAAGTGTCTCGATCATGTAGGGCAGCTCACAAGGTCTAAACCATGAAGAACAAAGAGGGGAGGATAACATCACATAGCTACTGATCACGGACCCATGGTCCAAGGAAAACTACTCACGAGACATCCGGGGAGCATCCATGGTGGAGAGGAGACTCCCGGAGGTCGGCCCTCCCTCCGGCAGGGTGCCGGGAAGAGGTCTTCTGGAGCTCCCGATCTCGGAAGCGCGGCGGCGGCGGAACCGAGGCGAGATTGCGAAATAGGGTTCTGCCTTCGCAGTTTCCCCGTGACGGAGAATAAATAGGCGAAGGGGGGGGGAAGCCAGAGGTGGACCAGGGGCCCCAGGCGCCCCCTGGTGCGGCCAGGGGTGGGGCCGCGCCGGGTGGCCGCCTAGGCCCCCTGGATCCCCTTTGGCCCCACTCGGGCTCTTCGCGAAGCTTCCTGTACGCTGATTTTTCCTGTATTTTTCTCGGAATTTTTCTGGCACTTTTTATATGGGGGAAAACTGAAATAGAAAAATAGCAGAAAACAGGAACTGGCACTGGGGTGCACTGAGTTAATAGGTTAGTCCAAATATGATCAAAAGTGTATGAAAGTGTATCTAGATCATAGCAATATCACACAAAACATGCATGGAGCAAGCAGAAATTATAGATACGTTTTGGACGTATCAACATCCCCAAGCTTAATTCCTGCTCGTCCTCGAGTAGGTAAATGATAACAGCATAATTTCTGTGGTGACATGCTAGCAACCATAAAAGAACTTTGAAGATTAAAGCAATCAAGGTTAGAGATTTAATTCAAGTCATAACATGCAAGAGTCTATATTAGCATTGAAACAAGTAACAAAAGAACATTAGGTGCAAGAGCTCTCGCTGTCCGTGACTCGAATGTCTCCAAATGGTGTTTGCGTGCAAGAAGGGGGATAGGGAATACGAGAAAAAGTATTTTTGTGTTGAGAACTCAATCTACTAAAGTTTCACACTTGGTCCTCTTTGGAATCTTATCTTGACTCATCCCCAGACCACTAGCCAGGTACAAGTCAATTTGATCCACTCCTTTACGATATTTTGAGCACTCATGCAATGGATGAGCGTAAGTACGAGAGTTGACACTTAGGATGGCAAAGAGAGAAGTACGGAGGAGGAAGACAAAAAGGATGAGAAAGGCTCACATCAATGAGGACAATCATAGGCAAGAGATGCCAAATGATAGATATGATGTGAGGAGTAGGGATTGCCATGCAACGGATGCACATACGAGCTAAGAAGCTCTCCAATGGAACTAGTGGGGGTGCATCTAACTTGCTCTCTCATGAAGACCTAGAGCTCGTTTGAGGAGGCTCATCCTTGGAATATGCAAGCCAAGTTCTATAGTGTGAAGATCCCCACATAGCTATATGCATAATGATCATCTCTATGGAGTACAAGGATATATAGGGAGTACTAGTGTGGATCTCTCAAAAGGATATTAGTGTTGCCCCTTTCTCTCTTTTTATTTCTTTTTTCTATTTTTTTATTTTTTTGTGGCCTCAATGGCTCTTTCTATTTAACTCTCATTTGTCCTCTTTGGGATCTTTTATTGTGCCCACTTTGGGATATTTTCCTCACTTAAGGGCAACACTCTATTTTACAAGAAGGTAAAGGAGATCTTTCACACTTTACAAGGTACTCAAAATCATAAAGAAGATGTAACTAACATGATGTATGCAATGTATGTCGCTGCCAGTGTAGCAGGAACATGTATGACATGGACATCAACTCATGAAGAGGTGGATGTTGCATGGCAATATATCTCGGAAATGCTATGGAAATGCCTTGATAGGTAGGTATGGTGGCTGTTTTGAGGAAAGATATAAGGAGGCTTATGATGACAGAGCGTATCATGCCAAGGGTTTGGATGTACCGGCGAAGGTGGACACCAACTCTCGGAATGAGAAGAAGGCAATGCACGACACGGGAGAGGCTAGCAAAATATGGGAACGTGGAAGTGTCAACTTTCAATACTTACATTAGTCCGAAGAACTCATGCACTTATTATCGGTAACTCTCAATCTAATAAGGAGGTTCACAAAGAGACAAGTACCCCGAGGAGGAGTGTATGGGGGTTTGGTTATCCTTGCGCATCCTCGACTCATGGTACGTGAGTGTACTCTAATATTCGATCCCTCCAAAGATTAGTGATCCATCTAGTAGCTAGAGTTCTCAACTAGTTTTGTAGGTTTTGAAAATACACACGGATTGCCCAAAATATGACACCTATCACTAATAGGCTAGAGCTCTTGACACCAAAAGTTCAAACATTGCTCACATCAATACCTCAAAACTATTGCAAGTTACTACTAGAAGAAAATAGCAACCTCAATTACCTACTCTCAAGACAAGACATAACTCAATGCAACAACCAACTCTCTTTAACAAGATAAACATGAAAACTAAAAAGAGTTCCAGCAACAAACTAAACAAAAGCCAAGGCTCTTGCTAAAGACAAACTAAGACTAAGACTAAACATGGCATTAGCTATGAAAAGGTAAAGAACACACAACAGCAAAAAGATAAACAGGAAAAATCCTATGATGTGTTCTAAATTTTGAAAGTGGAGCGTTTTTCTCTCCCACACAAAGTAAGACGGGATCTAACTTGTTATGAACAGCAAGCAAAGCTAAAGAAAACTAAAAATAAAACCTAAGAGCGAGACGCTCCAAGCATAGCACATAACGCATGAAGTGATAAAAATATAGTGAGACGAAGGACGAACTGATGATTGTTGATGGAGAAGGGGATGCACGGGGGCATTCCCAAGCTTAGACGCTTGAGTCTCCTTGAATATTTGTTGGGGATGCCTGGGGGCATCCCCAAGCTTGAGCGCTTGACACTCCTGGATCTTCTTTCATCATCTTCCATCGCACACTTGAAAACTCCCTTCATGCATAACTCATCATAAGCTGATTAGAGAGGTTAGTACCCTTAATAAAATAATTTTTCTCCACTGGATATAAAGATATTATTGAAGAGCTACTGTTTCTCAAGAGTGCCAAAAAAAATTTGCAAAGAAAAAGCAAGCTTAAGGTTTGCAAAAGTTAGGAGAGACAAAACGTGGCAGAATCTGTGAAAAACAGAACAGCAGGTAGTAAAGAATTTTTAGTGGCACTAATGCAACTCAAATAAAAAAACTCAGAACATACGGAAGTTTCGTAATTGTATAGAGCATGCTGTGTAAAAATGTCAGCTCAAAAAGATGAACTGGGATTTTTCTGGAATTTTTCTGGTCACGAGGAAAGAATCTGTTTTCTGAACAGCATGTCACAACTTTTACTTCCCTTGCCGTAAGAGGCTATAACTTGGCACAAAGCTGAAAAATAAAGATACAATGATGTTTCTACAGTAGTAACAATCATAAAGACACAACAAAAGCAAAAAGAAAAACCTAAATTCGTTGCGGGCTGCCTCCGGAAAGCGCTTCTTTAGAGCCATTAGCTAGGCTTAAAGATTATAGAAGATGCTCTCACAAGAATAAGAATTTTGAAGCAAAAGAGAGCATCAAGAAGCAAATGTGAAACAAATTTAAGCCTAACCCACTTCCTATGCATAGGCATCTTGTAAGAAAATAAATCAAACAAGCACAAAGTGACATGCATAGGAAGGTAGAACAAGAACAACTTCAAAACTTTCAACTTGAAGAGAGGTGTTTTTGTAACATGGAAGTTTCTACAACCAAAATTTCCTCTCTCAAAGTAATTTTCAGTAGCATCATGAACAAAATCAAGAATATAAATATCACATAAATCATATTGTTCATGACCTACGAGCACACGTGTATTATTTTCAACACGGTTTTTAGGATCATAAGATAAATGCAACCCATCACATTGAGCCTTGATAAGAGCAAAATTCTCCGGAATAGTTGGAGATTTCAAAAGGATAATAGGACAATCAAGTGTGGGTGCAACAACAATAATTCCATGCTTAACATAAGGAACTATAGCAAGTTCATCTTCGTAGGCATCATCCATAGTGGCATCATGGCCATCAACAAAGCAAGTATCAAAATCATCAGAAAGGGAAGTATCAAGTGAGTCCTCAGAATCATAAGATTCCTCTTCATAGCAATCATTAGCTTCTTCTTGGGCAGCAAGCATTCTATTTTTAAAATCCTCAATATAAGGATTGGAAGTATAATTCTCAAAGCAATAAGCAAGAACAACAAAGTTTTCAGACTTGTGAATAGTATCGTAATACTTTTCAATCAAAGAAGCAATCTCATAAGCACCTTTAAAAGCAACAAACTCTTCAATCTTTTCAACATCAAAGTAATCATAAACACCCTTGGCATAAGAAGATAGGATCTCATTTTCATTAAACTCACATTGGAAAGGAAGGTGTTTACGCTCTATATTAGAGCAACAAGTAAAATCATAAATGTGGCATAAACACTCGGCATAGCAATAAGAAGTTTGTATTTGGTCCCATAAGTTTTTCCGTTTCTCAGATAGGCGGTGCCGCATATAATGAGCATGCTCATCCAATGATTTTCCCTCAACCAAGTCGGTTGGGTTTTTAGCGCGAGCACAAATTGATCGAAGCCGAGCCAAGTGAAACATGTCCATCCTACCATATTTGGGTGGTTCAACACCCATGGTGAAGATAGCATTACTAGGTATTTTTTGTATTTTTGATAAGGGGCACAAAAGTAAAAACTGAAAGGTAAACTAACAAGACTAAAAAACAAAGGTAAAGGGTAGTGTGCAACTCCCCTATCTTATCACTCGGAGTCCCCAGCAACGGCGCCAGAAATTCGCTTGATGGCTTCTCGCCCCTCGTTGGTCACCCCAAGTGGAAGGTTTGAGATGTAGCACAACAGCAAGTTTCCCTCGGTGAAGATACCAAGGTTTGTCTCCCGTAGGACTCCGGATATGATAAGTAGGTGTCAGCGGCGCAACTGACGTGGACCTGCACACAGACACAGATAACTTTGTTCCCAACTAAATTCAGAGAGGTTGTCAAGCTCTCCGGTCTTGTTGTTCACAAAGGGTAAAACACAAGGGATAATGATAGCAATTGAAAGTAAAAACATAAAAGTAAAGATAGCGTGGAAACAGTAATAAGGATACGGACCGGGATACGTGATGTTCGCTAGTGATTTCTCTCTCCCAAAAGACGATAAAACTGCTATGCGAGGTAAACAAATTACAGAAGGGCAATTGACAGGATTATGAACGCACCGCAATGCTAACTATGCTACAAAAGAAAGGAAGAGGCTCAAAAGCACGGGCAGTACGCCAAAATAAGTAGACCGAAATCCAACTGCATCTACTACTAATCATCCACCTTGAGATATCTATCCAGAACATCTCGCTGGTATTAAGTTGCGAGCCCCACCCAAAGTGTAAACCCAAAGCAACAGACAACTGCATTAAAAAGCACTTTGCGTAAAGTAAACAATCCTTGCAACCGCGGTTACAAGCACCGTTTTCCCCCCTTGTGGCAACAACACATCCCCTAGACTCATGTTTCTGTCACTCAAGCGTGTCATCGGGGGGCATGAACCCACAATCGAACATAACGTTCCCTCTTGGAGTCACTACCTACTACTTGGCCAAAGCAATAAACAACAACGGAGAACATGCAAGAATTACTTAGGAACAAAAATATAAGAGATAAAAACCAAATATATTACTCTATCACAATCTGAACATAATCTCATAATCCATCAGATCCCATCAAACTCAGCATAGCAAAAGCAGAAATATTACAAAAGTGCCTCGATCATGTAGGGCAGCTCACGAGGTCTAAACCATGAAGAACAAAGAGGGGAGGAGAACATCACATAGCTACTGATCACGGACCCATGGTCCAAGGAAAACTACTCATGAGACATCCGGGGAGCATCCATGGTGGAGAGGAGACTCCCGGAGGTCGGCCCTCCCTCCGGCGGGGTGCCGGGAAGAGGTCTTCTGGTGCTCCCGATCTCGGAAGCGCAACGGTGGCGGAACAGAGGCGAGATTGCGAAATAGGGTTCTGTCTTTGGAGTTTCCTCGTGACGGAGAATAAATAGGCGAAGGGGGGCCAGCCAGAGGTGGACCAGGGGCCCCAGGCGCCCCCCTGGCGCGGCTAGGGGTGGGGCCGCGCCGGGTGGCCGCCTGGGCCCCCATGGCTCCCCTCTGGCCCCACTCGGGCTCTTCGCGAAGCTTCCTGTACGCTGATTTTTCCTGTATTTTTCTCGGAATTTTTCTGGCACTTTTTATATGGGGGAAAACTGAAATAGAAAAATAGCAGAAAACAGGAACTGGCACTGGGGTGCACTGAGTTAATAGGTTAGTCCAAATATGATCAAAAGTGTATGAAAGTGTATCTAGATCATAGCAATATCACACAAAACATGCATGGAGCAAGCAGAAATTATAGATACGTTTTGGACGTATCAGGGGGCGTCTCGACGCGCACCAATCTTTCCTTTCTTCTTGGCAACCTTGGAGGGGCCGGCGACATCATCAGATGGGGGTCGTTTCCCCCTGGGCAGCGTCTGCTCGGCCGGTTCATATTCTGCGCCGAAGTCACCAAGGGGATCAGAATCGCTGCTCCATTCGGCCATGAAGCGTTTGACGGAGGAATCAGACTCACCCGGATTTTTGAGGCCGAGCCCGAAAGAAGCAGTCCGAGCTTTGGTCTCAGAATCGGTCTCCTCTTCAAGCTGCACGTCTTGGGAGTCTTCTTCAGCACGGTCGGGATGGTAGCCCGAGGCGTATTGTCCGTCCTACATGATCCTAGAGCCAAGGAATTCCTGGGGAGGAGGGTCCGATCAGAATCAGTAAAAGGGGAATGAAAGCTAAGATAAGAGACAAGATTTAGAGCATACTTCGGGGCAGGGCCGAGATCGGTTGTATGGTGTCACTCCGAACTCAAAAGGCCCAACAACCTTGAGATCGGTAATACTGTTAATTCGGTGGAGGAACTCGGCTTCATTTATTCGGAATGTGGAAATCCAAGTGGGGTCGAGGAGCCGGTGCATGTCGCAAATCCGGTGGCAGCGGCGTTGCAGCAGGAGCACTCGGCGGCAGATCCAGGTCGCCACCAGATCGGCAGGTTGTAGCCCTTTGTCTATCAGCTTCTGGATGTAGGCCATTTGACGATTTAGATCGGTGTCCCTGCCCCCTGGTTTTTCAGCTCAGTGGTACTTTGAATTCAGAGGTGGCAGAGCGAATTCGGGCATATTCAGCAAGTCCTGGTTCCTTGGTGAAGAAACATAAAAGAACCCCATCTGCCAGTTCTTGATGCACTGAGGTAGTTGGGGATGAGGGTAGAGTCCGATCTTGCGGATGTATATGGTGGCACCGCCGCATTCGGCCATCACCTTCACTTCTTCCTTTTTCTTGGTCTTGGGGTTGATAGCCCACACCCAGTGCCCACTCGGAAGCTGCGGAAGTAGAAGAGCCGGCACCAGAGCCCAATGGTGGGCCGGACTCCAAGGTAACCCTCGCACAACACCACAAAGGTGGAGAGTAGCATGATGGCATTCGCTCCGAGGTGGTGCGGTTGCATGCGATAGAAGACAATAAAGTCGTGGAAGAACTGGCTCACCGGGAGCCCGAATCCACGCTGGAAGTGCGCGACGAATACGACGCGCTCGCCGGCCCGAGGCGCAGGCAAAATTTCGACACCAGGAATGTGGCAATCGAGGTCCACCGGAATCTTGCGAGACCGGCGGAGAAGCGCAATCTGCATTTCAGTCACATTGGAGCCTTTCCAAGCCCCCCTCTGGTAGCCGGAGGCGGCGTCGTCCCCCATGGAGGCGCCGGACTCCGTGGTGGGCGAGGAGGAGCGCGGCGGAGACGATGATGAAGATGGAGGCGGCGGAGAAGACGGCGACGGCGGCGGCAGAAATCTGGATCCGAGCCCAACTATCGTGGCAGAGGAGGAGCAAGGGCGACGACGGTGGAGTGCGGCGGCAAGGTCCTCGGTGCAGCAGCTCTGGGCGTTGGGAGGCAGCAGCAGCAGCACGGAGGGGCGCGCGGTGCGGCGGCGGAGGAAATGGAGGATAGCTCGAGGAAGACGATGGCGTGAGGGGTGCGGGGCGCATCTCTCACCCCACGGGATATTTACAGGCGCAGCGAGAAGGTAGTGGGATCCGGTATGCCGATCCAGCAGGCGGTGTGGCCGCGTGTATTCACAGAGCAGCAGTAGTTTGGAGCGCAGAAGATCCGACGGATGGGACGAGACGTGCGCGCGTGGATCGAGGCAGCGGTTATGGCATGTCAAATCGTGGCACGACGTCCCGTATTCTTTGGCAAATTTGAAGCGGCAAGTTCGGTCAACTTTTCAGTCAAACTAACCGTTGGGCGGATCAGTCGAGGAAATCAAGAGCAATCGGCCAATTGGGAGCAATCGACCCATTGAGAGCAATCGGTAAGAAGATCAAGAAGCAATCGGAAGTTGAAGAGCAATCCGCCTAGGGAAGCATTCGGCCAGAAGCAAAGATTCAGCATTTCAGAAGTGAAGGAACCTGTGCAGGCCTCGCCATCTCTGAGTTTGGCGGGACCTCCGCAGCTTCAGGGGCTACTGTCGGGGGTATGACCCCTGGGTAGGGTCACCCAAGGGAAACAATTCATCAAGGAAAAGATCACCGACCTGATGGTCACCCATCTAATCAAGGCCGAGCTAAACAAGAACAAGCAGAAGTGGACCGATCTGTTCAAGGCGAGGGCCGATTGCCATAGAGAGGGCGCAATCGGCCTCACCAAGGAGCATTCGGCCGAAGTAAGAAGAGAAACATCCGATCAGAATCCCAGGTCGGACACCTGGTACAAGAGCATTCAATGCGCAATCCCTGAAGATCGGGACTGTCAGAGACGTGCGGTCTCCTCCAGCGCCGATCACGCGGACAGGCCGACAGGCCTAAGTATCTATCTCCACCGTTCATCACTGAGGTCTACAAGACAGCGGTATGGAGAGCCGCAAGTCTACACCGGGTCATCCGGAGGAGCATGATGTGAGGCCCCTAGCTTATCTGAGGCAGACATCTGGGCCCTCCCCTTTGTATATTTACCTTTGTACCCCGGGCTCGGCCTATAAGAGCCCCGGGTACCCCTCCTGCATGGGGGACGACGGAGCAGTTATTACAATATCACCCACCATAGAGAGAGCAAGGAGAGAGTAGTGACCAGAGGCCCTCTTCTTCTTCCTCTCAAACAACTCAAGGAGCATTCATTGTAGCCAGAGTTATTGCATATAGCTATCTCGGCAGGACTAGGGGTGTTATCTCTACGGAGAGCCCCGAACCTGGGTACATCGTGGTGTCTCATCGTGTGTCCCATTCTCGTTTCCGGTACCAGCGACACTTACCTCGGTCTGTCCCCCTCTTTAGCCATCCCCATGGCATCTGCCGTTACATATCGACGACAACTACACTAATCGTAATCCTTTCATTCTTCCTTCATTCTACACTTCCTTCATGACCGCGAGACGGGGTAGAAACACGAGTTGACCCGCATGGTGATACGTCCCAAACGTATCTATAAATTTTCCTTGTTCCATGCTTCTTGTGGTGATATTGTTACATGTTTTGATGCACTTTCATATCATTTGTAACATATTTGGGACTAACCTATTAACCTAGTGCCCAATGCCAGTTTTTGTAGAGCACTCCTCTTCCTTCCATGATCATGTCGCTCTCCTCCTAGTGAACCCACTATTTAAACCGTCTCTTACAATGCCTAGTGAACCCACTATTTAAACCACAATCGTATATGCCAGAACTGACATTGCCTCCAAACCACATCACAGGTAGAGCACTCCTCTCGTGTAGTGCTTTCCTCCTCTTCCTTCCATGATCATGTCGCTCTCCTCCAGCGCAATGTTCGAGAGTCGTAGAGGGTGGTTGAAGAGCCTCTCGCCGTGACATCAACACGAGATCGCTGAGATTATCCACTCCAATGAGGTTGCACGCGCGTCGCGCATAGCCGCCAGACTGGCTCCAAGCACGTCGAACAAGAGCTCAATAGACGATGACCCAACGATGGAGAATGCGTCCAACTATGAGCTAGTGCACGACTTCACCATGGTCGGCGCACTTCGACATTATCATGGTGGAGATGGACTAGGAGAAATACCCGGCATCGCCAGTGTCGATGTTTCAGTTGTTGTGGGAGGAGAAGTGATACAATCTCGACCTCTACCTCGGGCATCATCGGCTAGCAGAGGAGCAAATCGCCGAGGACTCGGGCAACGTTGACCAAAAATGTTGACCAACAACGAATGCTCTTCGATCCCACGCGCGATGGATGCGCCACGTCATAGTAAAGACGAATGCTACACCGGTGTAAGCGACGAAGAATGAATGAGGCATCATTTGCACTCGATCGTCGTTCATGTTGTGCGCTTCGTTCGTCCCGTGCCGCAATGACTGAGAGGCAGGTCTGTACGGCTCAATCATCGGCCTCACCTTCACCAGTGATGTCGGCATTTAAGCGCCAATTTTCAACGGTGATGCGACAGATGCGGATGCCGATGAAGAGTATGTTGTGGGAGACGACTTCCCAAGTCCAACAAAGCGTATACTAGTCTAGTTTTAGTTTTATGCTATATAAAAAATCAAAATATTAATGAAAATGTTGTATCTGCTGGAATTTCATCTATCCTAATAAATTCCGTCAGACTTCTTTCAACTTCGTTTGAATCGTGTCTGAATGTTTGGTGTACGTGGTTGGATGATTGGCTTCCGTACATGTTGTATTTGGTCCACTCCATATGACCTTTTATCTTTCTATCACCATCCTCATTAATCATGTTCATATGTTCGAACAATTTAAAAGCATGACTTCATACAAGAAAAGAATGATGATTTATTACAAACACGTCCAGTTATTGTCCAAACACGTTTGTGAACACAAAATGATCAAATTAGGCAAGTCTGGTTGAAGATGATGTTTACATAGGTAAATGCTTATTTCATGGCAACCCACATACTAGACATGATAAAGTTACCCATGTCATTGTATTACATCAATTATTACTTCAAATATAATGCATGTTGCATACACTAAGAGATACATTTGAAATGTAGCTATGACTTGTTAGGTTACCTTTTCTTGTGTTTCCCCATGCCCACAATTCAATATCCAATCACTATGCTATTAAGTTATCATCATCACTGACTCAAAAAAAAGTTATCATCATCATCATCATTAATAATAATAATATCATTATGCGTTGCTTATCATCCACTACTTATATGAAGATCTCAAAAATTTTATCATCATCATTAATAATATCATTATGTGTTGCTTATCATCCACTACTTATATTAGAAAAGCTTTCCACAAGTACTTTATACGAAAACACAATTTTAGTAACTAGAGGATACCTCGCGCGTTTCTGCGGGAATCAACTGCAATATATTTAAATTGTATGAACCATAAATAGTTGAATTAATAATATACAAACTAAAACTAAATATACTACTTATTATATATTGTATTTGATTATTGTGTAGTTCAAATATTTATTTAATATAAGTGACATGATACAATGAAAAAAATTCCATGCATGTTGATTGAGCCTTGATGTGATGGCATGTGTGGTGAGATGAATTTTTGCATGAAATTAACTATTAATGATTTTTTTATGCATGCATATTGTGGTGGGTCTTTGATGAGGCGTTATCTGTGCATGTTAAGCTAATATGGACAGTGGCTTAGTGGAGATGTTGATGTGGACACTTTGCATGTTGAGAGAATTGAGACCAACTTATTAAAAATGTAAGATGTAAAATATAAGATATGTGTCCTTAGCTTACGAAATTTATACATTGCATGCATGACACACCATTGGATAAAGAAAAAATGATGGTGTACGAGCTAGCTTTTCATTCTCTCTATGTATTCTATTCTTTTTTTATAGTCCAAGCTCATTTTTACTAGTCACCCTTGTAAAGGTGCAAACGCGATGGCGTTTGCAAACCTCAACAATAATGTCCCCGATGATATTGGTAGTTTAAGGAGGACATGGTATCAAGGTATCATGTTGTAGTTACCCAACCATTTATTATATATAATCAATTAAATTAAGATAAGCAGGGAAATAACAAGATTAAACAATTTATGGGTCGTGCAACGAAGCATTACAGATGATAACAAGGTGCAAATGTGAAGGAGCCATCCAAAGGGCGTCAAAGGGGATGGAACAAGAATTTGAGAAGATCAATAACACCCTATGTCTTTAGGGCATGTTCGACAATGCGTTGACTTCACGCTCCATCAACTCTACGAGGGGAGCCAGGCCAAACACCCTAACTCCACGTAGCCAACTTCGGAATGATATCTCAATCCGTAGTGTAGAATTAGAGTCGAAAAAGGTGGTCAAAGACAAAAGCTATCATTTGAAGACTTTGGGCACAAATACAAAAATCATGCACCCGCCAAGTGATGTATATCGGTTCGCCTCTTTCATATCTTCTATATTTTTTCTCAATGATTCTTTTTCATGTTCTCTTCACCAGCCCTAGAGCCACCACAGGTCACTTTCGCCGCTGCCTAGCCGACCCTCTTCCTCTCTACCTTCATCGCTGCCACACCCATCAACGTTTAGTACATGTCGATCCATAAGTTACGCCTGTTTGGGTCAAATCTCGAAGAAAGCTCAAAAGTGCAGCGGTACCTTGTTCTATGCCGACCACGATCTATTGAGCTCCGCCACATCCTCTTCCAAGCTTTTCCATCGACCCCTCCCCCCCTTCCTTCGAGCTCGACCAAAATCCTAGCTATGTGTTAGATCTACTTGGAATCAGCTGAAGAAAGAAAATGTGCTCCAGAACTCTCGGCCGACTTCTGGTTTTTCTACGACAAGTTGATCGCAGGCTGCTGTGTGAGGTGTTGAGAAATTTGAAAAGAGCTATTACCTCCGACCCATATTAATGTACTCAACTTTGTCTAGATTCGTATGTATCTAGTTAAGTATTTAGACTAGATGCATGTGTATCTAGACAAACTTAAGTACATTAATATGGATCGGAGGGAGTACTACTAAACTAAACATGCCCTCAATGAAATAATACGAAAAAGGGGGAAACAAATATTAGAAAAGGAGGTCTTGATCCATGGGCTCTCCAAGTGGACGCCCGATTCGTAGATAGATCCAAAAATCCCCATTTTAGACATCCAAGAAGAAGAAGGAGAATTCAAAAGAAAACCATATTTTATAATCTACTCCTACGTAGTAAAAGAAAACCATTTTAGTATCCATTCCACTGAACTCAAACCAAAACAGAGCTCCAGTCTGGCTTCTTCCACCTCCCTGTCCTCGTGCAGTTCCCCTTCGCCTCGCCCAGCCAGCCTCCCAGCGAATCCAAATCCCTGAGAAATCTCTCGCGCCGCCTAGCTGCCTCGGATGCTCCCGGCCTCGCACCCGCTGCTCTACGCGTGCGCCTTCCGCGACAGCGCCCTCGTCGCCGAGCTCGCCCACGACCCGGAAGCCGGGGGCGCCGGCACCGACGACCTGCCGGCGCTCGCCGCCGCGCTCGCTGCCTCGGCGCCTCCGCACCACCAATACGTCACCCACACAGCGGCGGGGCGCGCGCACGCTCTCCTCCTCGCCCCGCCGCTCGCGCTCGCTGCGGTCTCGCTCGCGCCGCAGCTCCCGGCGTCCCACCTCCTGCTCTTCCTCCGCCGCCTGCGATGTCTCCCCGAGTTCAGGATGCGCGAAGAGATGCCGCGGCTGGCGCTCCGCCTGCCGTTCCCCGACGAGGTGGCGCTCGCGCGGGAGGCTGCTGATGTCGCCACCGCCGAGGCCGAAGCGGAGGAGGCGACGCGGAGGGAGTCTGAGCTCGCGCGGGGGACGCCCAAGCGGGATCATGGAGCTCGCGGTGGGGCCGGTCGGGCGTGGAGGCGTCAGCTCTGCCTGATCGTCCTCGTGGATCTCGTGCTCCTCGGTGTACTCTTCGCTGCCTGGCTCGCCGTGTGCAGAGGTTTCAGCTGCATTGGCCGGTAAATAGATAAAAAAAGGTATACAATGACATCTCCAGTGCACATCATTCATCTCTCGCTTTATTGGTTCCAATGTCGAGAGTGTAGGCTGTAGAACCAGAGCCACGGTTTGGATTAGAGGGTGGAGACTAGCAGAGGCACAGTGAGTTAGTGTGAATAAACAATTGCTGTGAACTGGGTTGGTATAGGCTGGGCAAAATTATGGCATGCATCTGTTCTACTGAAGGGAGAGGCCGAGTTTGTGTTGAGCGACGGTGGGAGGGTGGGGTTCTGAATTCATGAAGTTTGTGTCAGTTGCGTTGGAGGATCTTTGCGCAGTTGCATAGATTGTGAGATGGCTTTTAAGTATGATCATAAAATGCTAATACGGGCAATACTATGTTTGCAAGGTGGCGGATCATGCTTGTATCTTGTGTTGCACACAAATATACAAATTGGTTGCACCTCTTGCTTCAGAGGCTTGTATTTCCTGAGAGAACATCATGCTGATTTTTTTTTCGAACATCAAGTAGCTGAGGAGGCTGTGAAAGTTGCCAGGGTTGGGCTTCTAGATCTGACCATTCTTTGTTTGACTGGATATTGTAGGATCTGACAATAATACAGAAGCTACATATACAACAACAAAGCCTGTCAGTCCCAAACAAGTTGGGGTAGGCTAGAGTTGAAACCCATAAGATGTCGAAACCAAGTCATGGTTCTGGCACGTGGATAGCTAACTTCCACGCACCCCATAAGATACAGAAGCTACATATATTGAAGTCAAATAATATATGTTGAGATATTTATTTTTGATATATTTAAATTATTTTCAATGGAGTTTTTTATACAAGCTTGCTTAATTCAGTTTGGTACGGAACTTATTAAATTAATGTTACCTATCGATAACATTGTGTAACTTATAACATGTGACGAGAACATAATATTATAAGCGAGCGGTATTTATAGAGCTCACAATGCTATCACTCAATAACAAAGTTACTCCTACAAAATCCTGATCACCAGATTGTGCAAGATTTGTTGGACTGTCAGACCCTATGCTCAGTACAGTGATCCTGGTGAATGTGTCTGGTTGTCTGCTCAATATCATGCCAAGTGCTTTAGGTGAACTAAAACACGGGAAGATTGAGTGTGTCCGTCTTGCAGCTATTCTGTTGCTATCAGCAGGAAAAATGATGCTGGCTTGTGTAGATATGCTCTTCTCTCCAGTCTGGACATCCTAAATCCATTATCTGGGTACTGTGATGAAGAAGTTGTCCATCCACAAGTTGGTGTACACCTGCCTAGATCTCAGCTTTTGTTAGCAGATGATAGCATTATCTTTGGACATGATAAGACTGGCACCAGCTGAATAGGGATGGTCTGGAAGAGCACACATTAGGCAAGGTGGGTCTCCTCCCCGTTCTGTTTTGCAAGCGATGAGACTGTACTACATGCACTGACCTCCTACAAAGTGGCAAGCCAAACTGGAAATATTAGTGCAGGGTAGGATGGCCTAGTAATGTTTTTAACGTGTAGACCGCTTCCAAACTGGAGCAAAAAAGGAACAATTTTAAGGTGGCAGTGTTGGGAGTTTAGTGCTGAGTGAATCTAGCAAAGGATTTAAGTGATGAGGTGAGACCTAGCGTTGATATCGATGCTGGATCTGTTGTGAGAGGTACTGTTAAGGTGAAAGTGAAAACTTACCTTGTAGTATCAGGTATTTTGAGATATGAATATTAGATTAGATTACGAGTAATTCTCTGTTCCGAAATATAGGCAATGCCATGATATGGTATTTGAGTTTCTTTTAAATATGTCTATGTTTGTTCAGTTCACTTGATTCATGTCGAAAACAGATACTTGATCTGTTGAGCGGTGATTTAGTCGCTTTCATTTAGGGCATGTTTGTTCGGTATACACGCTTACCAAAGATGTGGATACTCCTCATGGCTGCACATCACACCACACTTTCTCACCACTCTGGCTCACTTGTTATAGACTCGTATTGTTGCCAAACTTCACCAAAGTTGCGGTGTTTGAATATTTCAGACACTTTGTGTGGCTTTTATTGGCGCATGGATACAAGTTATCCTTGGAAGGAAAGACAATTCTGAATACTCTTTGTTTACAAACAAGGAAGCTATAAGTAATGCAACTATGAATCTCATGGAGCATTCGATCCTGGCTCAGGATGAACACTTGGCAGTCTTTATAAATAAATAAATTATATCACTATTTCACTCCATCTAGAGCTAAGAAAGAAGCCAATGCACTGAAATGCAACCATACAAAAAAAGAAAGAATAGATATATGGCACCAAACCTATGGAGTTTTTGCTTCAAAGAAGAAGAAATAACATATTTACATATCAAAAATGAAAAAAAATAAGTCTCCTTTCTCATTTAACAAATGTCTAGAACTTTGGATTAAGAATTGGTGGAGTACCAGGTGATCTGAAACTTTCTTAACTGATATTCAATAGAAAAGGATTCTAGAAAGATTCATAGGGTTAAAATAACTTTGTCTCTTGGACGAGATGATAAAAGGGAAACTAAAGACACATGTACAAAAACCTCGTATAGGAATGCACTAGGAAATAATAAAATAGTAAATAGTCTAATTGAGTTTCTTTTTTTATGGCATCCACTTAATTTCAATCAAGTCAAAATAATAATAATATCAAAGACAATTCTTGACCAAAGAATCCATGGAGGGAGAGAAAAATAATATAAGAATAGGCTATAATAAGAAGTAAAAGAAAAAATCTAAAAGAAAAAAACAACAACGAATCTTTCATGCTTAAACATCCAGCGAGATGATTCAAAAGAGCATAAAAATTATTCTAAGGATAAGGATCACTATCAACCAAATATATCCTTACGATGCTGGTATATGATATCTAGTAAGATAGTAATATATGTGTATATATAAGTTATGGTTCCTTGTTTGCGACTAAAGGTTAAAACTTCTAGTGATAGAATACAACTTATTTTGCGGAGAAATCGGAAATGAAAGAAAATGTAAGCCAACAAAATGCGATCAATGAAGATACGATGCTTGCAACACCAACACAGTCCACTCCTAACTTCGACTGGATCAGCGATAATTCCCAGGACCGAAGTCCCCCAAAGACCGCATAAGATGCTTGACTTGATTTGATTGGAACTCCCTTGTAGTCGTGTTTAGCTGCATGGTAATCTTTACTTTTCATGACCTTGCTTTTTCTTTGATTTTTTTCTTAATTAGCCTAATATGGAATCTTCTGGTTCCCATTTATTCTCTTGGCACCATCTCAACTTTATTGTTTTGCATATGAGTTATGCAGATATCACTTGTTGACAGTGGATCATAGGGGTCGTGTTAGGAGGAACAAAATGAAAGGGACCAATTTGTGCGAACTTAGCGAAGCATGGAATAAGAAGCTATAGTGTGTGTACTACCTAATAATCTTATCGAGCTTCTCATGTGGAGAGCTTCTTATGCAAGTAACTTTATTTGCACCACAGATCATGTCTTTTTTCTGTTTCTGCTGTAAATAAATCTGAACTAAACAATGTGACACGGACTAGTAGATCTGTTTCTGGCACATGCTGCCCTAGTCCTAGTGTGTCAGCCATGCACGCTGATCATAATGGTCATATAACTCATGTCTATTGTCTTAACAGACAAGCCGAGCCACTCAACAGATCCTCACAGACTCAATTGTCACTGAAACAATTATAATTCGTACACTTCTTATTCCTTGTCCTTTGTGCATTTGAAAAACAAATAGTACCAAAACCACTTAGGCTCACCAAATTCACGAGCCAGCACTTTAGAGGAGCACATGTAAAGATCTCTGTTGGTTTTCAGCAATCTGGAGGACACAGGTGAGCACCTTGAAGACATCTTCCATCCACTTGTCCTATTCCCATTTGTACAGCTTAGCCAACTTTTTTTTGGACCTATTAACTCATGCTGCCCTTTCTACTTACTTATCTCCTACTCCATATATGTTGCTTTCACACTATTCCATATATTGTGTATTCGATAGGCGATCAAGTCCAGGGGCAGAAATATCTCCCTTCTTCATAAGCAAGCCATACCTTTTTTAATACCACATATATGCTTAGTCCATGCATTGCATATAGGATATGCAATCAAGTCCAGGGATGGAAATATCTCCCCCCTTCTTAATGAGAACTCCGTAAATAGTAGTTTGCGTCTTTTAAAAATAAGCAAGCCATACCTCATTTGGTGGATGATTTGGTTCAATACTCTCCTTGGAATTTCATGTTTTGTCACTGGCCAACTAACGTTAATACCACATATACACCTAGTCCATGCATCTTATATAGAATATATGTGATTTGAGTCCTAGGGTGGAAACATCTCCCCTCTTCATAATGATTACTCCATAATTAGTAGTCTGCGGCTTCCAGAAATAAGCAGGCCATAGCTCATTGGTGGATGCTTGGGTACAATACTCTCCGTGGTATTTCATGTTTTGTCACTGGCTAAAGAGTGTTAATACCACATATGTGGCATGTTGTACTTGAGACTTAGTGTCACCGTGCGATAGAATTTTGATACACAGGGACATGTGTCAGTGGTATGCCAGAGCTGTTTCCAACATCGCCCACAAAGATTTTGTGGATTGTCGATGCAGCACAAGATTGGAACATCTAGCTAACGAAAACGAGTATTTCTGTAAAAGTTGTTGATCATCTTTAGGTACTAAAAGATAAAAAATTCATATTGGGTTACAGTAAATTTGATTAAGGCTAGATTTGATATGCGGTGTAGATAAGGAGTTTGTATTCTTACAGGTAGTACTTTGCATGTGCATGCAGATCTTTGGAAGTAAAATGGCAAAAATTTGTGCCTATATTGATTCTTTCAATTTTGGCCATCCTTCCATACCTATGCTTGAGAGCATGCCGAACCATGAAGCCTTTGTTGCACAGTGTTCCACAGCTATGCTAGAGAGCATGCAAAGTTGTGAAGTCTTTGTTGCACCGTGCTCTTTGTTTTTCTGTTTATGTGCTTCATTGATGTTATTTTGTTTAACTGAAAAATGCTGAATGCAACCAGGGGTTCCACTATATGCATCTAATCTGTTTTGTACCGTACACCAGTGTTGCCAGGATTTTGATTTTTTTTTCTGAACAATCAGAATTTTGACTTTGAAGAGATTGCACCAAGTTATTTTATTTGATTAATGTGTAGTATGACGCAAATGTGTTTGGATTTAAGAAAATCTTAAAATGAAAGGTGTTAAGTAGCTTAGAAAGTAACCTTGTTTGAATCGAATGTTCACACTATTGTAGCTTGTCTTCTTATCTTCTTTTTTTCCTCTGTAGGTTGCCCAACTTTCAAGTGGCTGCCCAACTTGCAAGTGAAAATATGGAGGTCATATACAGAGTTGTTTCTCCTGATGCGTCATTAATCAAAACCAATGGTGATATCATCATAGTATAGACAAACTCTGCCAAGATTTGCAAAGGGAGGGCACTCGACACCCACAGTCACCTCCCTTTGTCGTATGGAACATCTTTGAAAAGCGAAGCCGAATGAGCTTTGCTAGACTTATTAAGTTTGAATTCGTTGGTTTGTTTGTTTGTTTGTTTGTTTGTTTGTTGAGGAGACAGCTGTACACCTAGTGTAATTTGTTTGTTCATTTTTCTATACAAAGCAAATGTTCTCCTTTTGTTTTCGCCGCTTCGGTCCAGTTTTCGCTGTTGCGGCAAATGACAGACAGAAACATCTGAATCTTACAGTTATTATTACCTTTGACAGTCCTCGTTTTCGCTTCGCCTTCTGCTCTGCTTTGTTGCAAGTGATCTGGTCATGCGATTGCTTCCATCTTCACCTGGGAGCTTTGGTGATTCGACGACCTCTCCTGCTTTTCAAGAACATTGTACTGCAATCTGTTGAACAGTGCTGGGAGCTGTCCACAGATGTTGAAGGCCAACGCCCTCCACCCCCTTTGCAGGCCAGTCCATTGACAGGTCCACGGAACGGCATGGCAAACCCTGCTGCCAAGGCCACGAATGAATGCATCCATCCATGCATGGTCCTTCCAAATCAAGGGAGACGGATCATTGATGCAAACGGCACCGCCGGCGCCCGCTTTACGCCGGGCAGTTCCGCACTGTCGCTTCGGAAGTCCAGAACGGGCTCGGCAGGCGCCACATTGCGAAAGGGGAGCCATGTCTGTAGCCGGGGCAATCGAAAAAGCTTCAGACCCTTGGGAAGAATCAGAACCCGATCCAGGCAGAGAGCGAAATCGGCGGCGTCGTTTCTCTGCCTGGGTTTCCCATCGCATCGCATCGCATCAGGTCAGTCAGCTCTCCTCGCACCTAACTGTCGCTGGGGGTGGGGTGGTGGGTGCACATGCGGACATGCTGCAGCCAACATTTCCTTCCATCCCAGGGTTGAGTTCAGTCATACTAGATCCTAGATGGAGGGAGGCTTTTCCTCCCCCTACATATATCTGCTGCATTAGATGTGTTGCTCCTGCACATGCAGGAACAGTGGCCCTCTCGAGTCGGCTATAGCGGTAGGAGCTGGATTCAGCAAGGTGGCTTCTGCGCCGTCGCCGTCGATGATCTCCGGTGCGGCAGCAGGGGGGAAATGAGGCCTTCAGCAGCACCTGGTTGCGCAGAAAGATGTCTGGACGATCATCCTCTAATAGCTTCACACACACAAACCTCTACTTGATTAACTGTTTTTTGTTTGTTTGCATGTCCCTGGCAGGCATAGGTCAGAAGTCGAGAGCTGGGGGACCATGTGCAATGTGTGAACGTGCAGATAGTGTTGGATCCAACACCCAGACCCCTGGCAATTAACAAGGTGGCAGGGCAAGCAATTCGGTGTTCGAGCATCCAATGGCTTCCTCCATGCTTATCAGCATCCACTGCAAGGGGGTCTACCGGTGATAAAACTGAGCTCAGAGCTCAGCCATTAGGAACCCAAATCTTAAATATACATATACTAGAAGAAACAGCATGGAAGGCGCGATGAAAAGGCGTCACCGCTTTATTCTGGCGCACAAAAAAATGCTGCTTGAGTTAGAATGAAATATAAGAAAGGAACCCACTGTGCGCCGACAGGTGGAACGGTGTCAAAAGCCTTAAGCCATCCTTTAGTGGTCAAGAGATGCAAATGCCTCTTATTACATAGAACCTAACCTAAGCTTATTTCATGATTTCTTTTCCCCTCCTTATTAGTTTATGGTTTCAAGTCCCCTCCACTATCCAGCCCTTTTGGCCATATAATTATCTTGTACTACCACGCCAAACGCTTTGCTTAATGCATGCTCATATGTGATGTATGCATCACTGATGAAGAAGCATCCCCAAAATTCAGAGCAAGCTCACTGGATTGGAGAATCGATCCATGGTATAAACACTCGCATGTTATTCTGTCGGGATTGCGAGGAGAGATTAGTTTAGTGACAGTTGTGAGTAAGTGCTTGCTGCTTTGAATCAAGAATGTGATCTTTGTTATGATAACCGTATGAGATATGCAGTCTAAGATGTAGGGGTGGGGCAGATTAGGAGAAACTAGGAAGCATCATGGGAAAATTACACGGTAGATCGGCGCCAGCGCCGAAAATGTTTTCTGTTTTGCCAAGTGGAGCCAGATTGGCACAGGAAATACGGTCAAGATTGGTAGAACAAGTTGCAGGGCATATTCTTTTGCCAATCCTATAGGAGCTCCCTTCAACCTTAGGCTCATTTATTAATTTTATTGCCTGTCAATTCATGGCTTAGAAGAAGCCATTAGGCTGCCTAGAGCATGCTTTGCCTCAAAGCTTAAAAAAAGTAGATAACACCGGCATCGTTCCTGCCAAGACTTCAAGTCAATCTAACTCATAGATGCCAAAATAGTCACTAAACTAGTACTTTTAGCTGTACAAACTTTCCTATACATAGCAGTCTTATCCCAAGGATACTTGGTCAGTTGGTGAGAAATTACATCAATCTTGCAAGCCTCTATTGAATACTGTATTTTTCTCTGAAATGTCATTTTCACCTATATACATTCAGTTATGAAAGAACAGATAGTTAACTCCATATATTCTACAAACTTTGGAAAGATCAATTCCATTGTGAGGTAATTGTGAACTACTCATGAGCAATGAGCTTAATCAGAGCATCTTGTTTGTGACAAAACTGATGTATTATTTTTTTGTGTTTGCTAGTCAATCTCGCCGCATTTGTCTTATGATAAAAGCCCATTAATTAGCCAATTCTGTTCCCTACATGCCGATGCATTGATGTGTTCAAGTACCATATATTTAGGTGGCAACTGAACTGTTCCATTTAGTTCAGCTAAGGTCAGTGTCATGGGTCAGTGAGCATAGTGCACAGCACTTTTATTTAATTAAACAACCATTATGGTGGATATAAACTAACATCATCCAGATTAGGTTAAACATGGGGGGACCAAGACATTGCCAGATACAAGGCAGGAAAATTCCCGTATAACCCCGCGGCAAACGACAATCCGAGTACATTTCTTATTCTTTGTTAATCACCAAGTGGGAGTGTTTAATTTCTTGGGATGTTGTGATGCAATTGTTGCTTGTGTAGACCTTGAATTGGCTCTCTGCTGTCTCGTGGTTTGCCTACAACACGGATGATTTGGATTTAGCAACAGCTAGTCATGGTGGAATTACAGATAAACTTCTTCAATTGATTTGTATATACATATTCCTCGGTCATCTACATGTGAGGGACAAAGATCCCTAGGGTATCTCGGACTGATTCTTGGGTAGTTTTTACCGAATTTTCATGCTTGTTTTAATATGTTTGCATGTGTAGTCTGGTGTATTTTTTTTGTCCTGTGACGATGATGCTTCCACGACATGAGGGAGATGCCATGTTTTAACTTTTAATGTTTGTTTCTGAGAAACTACTACCTGTTGGAAATTTGTCACAAGCATGTTGAAGGCTTGGACAAGCATATGTTTGTTTTGTTTTCCCTCTAATATCTTTGCATGTGTATTGATGTACTAGAGCGGGCACCCGAGAGTCATTTCGCCCTCTTGTATTTTGCCTATGTACCAGTGTACTAAAGTGACACCAGAAAAACAAATGAGGAATAGGAGGATAGAACCCAAATAAAGAGTAGCAGCGTAAGGGCCTTTTTGATTTGAAGAATTTTAAATTGTGATGGTAGAAAACCAAACATTACGATTTGTTCGTCAATAGAAAGGTACTATATATAGCTTGGCGGGTTACTATTATATTAAATCTAATAACTCATCGCCTCCACCCTATGCCTCCTCTTCAAAACAAACTCATCTATAGAATCAAGAGGGCACCATTCTCCACGGCATCAAAGGACACCTCTGTCATCTCCTCCAACGCATAGTTTTAAAACCAAACCAGGTTTTTATCGGCCGGACCATCAGAACAACTGGTTCAATAGCAACAAAAAATGGAATATTTAAATTATTTAAAAAATACCTCTCATCAAATGCATACACTTATTATTAGTTCGAATCCATTATTAGATCACAAATAGTAGGTAACCCAGTTGGTATTGGGCTATTGGGCGTGTGGTGGCTCAAGGTGAAAGGATTGATTCCTAAGGTGAATGAATCGATTCCTAATTTACTCACAATTTTCTGTATGTTTCGTTGGTCTATTGAAAAAACCCCAACACACCTTAGAAAACCAAACAAGGCCTTGGTTTTGGTTTTTTTCCTATCAGACTACCGGTTCGATGCGGTTTTAAAACTATGGTCCAGCTAAAAGGGGTATTCATTTAACCCTTCACCAAGCAAGATCATTCCTCTTCCCGATTAGGAGGGCATGGTCCCAAGAGCTAGGAAGCACCTTGGCGCATGATCATCAAGGAAGAGACCGTTTTTTAAAACTATGCTCCAGCGAGAAGGGGTCTTCATTGTATCCTTCACCAAGCAATATCATTCCTCTTCCCGATTAGGAGGACATGGTCCCCAAGAGCTAGGAAGGACCGGTTTTTAAAAGTATGCTCGAGCGAGAGTGGTCTTCATTGAACCCTTCACCAAGCAAGATCATTCCTCTTCTCAATTAGGAGGACATGGTCCCCAAGAGCTGGGAATGACTCCAACACATGGGAATCAAGGAAGAGAAGCCAGAAGAAGAGAGGGAAGAAAATGAAAAGAAGGAAGAGAAGAGGAAAACTATCCGTCAAATCCGTACAGGTATACTCTATAAGGATCTCTTCCTAAATATCCTCTAGGACCTTCACCTTGAGAAAGCGAGAAAGAAGTTCCAACTCCCAGATGAGATCAAGGAAAAGATAAGGGAACTTGAGAAAAACTCTAAAGCTTATGTTTATACTATTGGAGAGGGTATTGATGCCTTTGGATGATGAGCAAATACCTTGATAAGAAGGTTGATGATCTATGCAATAGGATAGGATACCTCATTGATGCAACCACTACGATGAAAATATATACTAATTTTATCATGAAAGTCGTCCCCAAACAACAAGAGGAGATGTTGATAATGTCACCCCGCTTTAAGTGCATATCTATTGTATGCAGCTGGAAGGACATGCAACCAGCAGAGGAAGAGAAGGGAGAATAGTTCCAGTTTCTAAGGACGTGTTTGGTAGCTCGCGTGCCCTCCAACTAGGCCAATTGGATACAAATTTGGCCCGTTTGGTAGCATGTGTTGCATCTAACTCTCAGTCCGCACGGAAATTAAAGCACCCCAGAGCCAGGTCCGCTGGGAACGACCGAATCAATAGTTTTTTCCCAGCCAGGCCCGGGCGATATAGGGGAGCGGAACTTGACGACGAGCTCATGAGAGTCGGTAGATGGTGTGAGCTCGCTTGCGTGCGCGAAAAATCAGCTCGAGGAAATGCATCACCTCCCGCCTCACGGTCACTCAATATATCCACTATTGGCTCACCACTGAATCCCTCACCAACATTTGCCGCCACTTTGAGCTCTTCGTCCCGCGCATTTTCTTCATCAACCAGCAGGTAAGCAACGCTCTTCTACATTCACGACAGACGGTGACAACAACTTGTCTCCTCCTCTTCTTTGAACTGTTACATGCCTCCAAGCTACTTCACATATGGTTGCAAGTTCTTCTCCTTCTCCGAGCTCATCATAGCTTAGATCTGTGAGCATGTGGTAATGTGGTAGCATTCTAGGATCTGATATGTGAGTATGTAATTATGTGGTAGCTATTATTGATGTGTTAGTTCTTATCAATGTTGGCTTTGATGACGTTCATGTTGATTTCCATGTCGACAAGGATGTTAGTATGGTAGTATGGTAGATGTTCTAGATGTTGCAGTTGTTGTAGATGTGCTATGAGCTTGGAGATGAGTGATAGTATGATAGTATGGTAGATAGAGTAGAACTGCATGATCGATGTGTACTATGGTTATTGTCAATGCTTGTAGGACACGAGCACACAAGATTTTAGCCAAACTATTGTGGTGTCCGAGAGCCAAATTGCATCATCGTATATTGAGGTCTCGTAGCCTCTCAGTGAGGACGATATGCCTCTGGATTTAGATTTCTTCAAGGGACCTGCTGTGCATCCAACAGATGTATTGGTTGTGCCTAATGTTGTTGTTGTTGCTGCACATAAGTAGCCAACCATAAAGGCTTCCAAGGTAAAGTATCCCACGAAGGAGAACTCCCTAAAATATGGAATATGTTTCTGTACACCTTTGTGCTTAGCAGGATGTGTGATATTATATCCAGTGGGATGAAGACTGACAAGGGCTTCAAGGAGGTGCACTTGACCTCTGTTGCCAACCAGGTGTCCAAGTTATTTGGTCAAGTGGTCACCGTGAGCCAGGTCTACAACCACCTCAAGAAGTGGAGGGGGATATGCATCCAAGTGTCTAGGCCGAGACAACTGTGTAGGCAGGATTTTCGGTCAAGGTGGTCCAAATGATACATATTTTTTCCACAATTACAATATGGCAATGCATAATTTAGCAAAAATCACAAATGAAGAACATGTTGCAAGCATACTTAATTTTACAATTTATCAATTTTCATTTATTGTGAACCATTATCTACATGTACATTTTTTTAGCAAACCTTACCTTTGCACTAGCACGTTGGCAGAAAATTGAAGTTTGCACGATTACACTTGCACTCGCATAGCAGATCGACGTCCTTGATATCAATGTGATGCTATCGCAACCACCAGTGCTAGTGCCATGGCCTCCGTCACTCCAAACATTGCCAGGCGGCCATGCATGCCTCTATTTTTAAGCTGCATCATAGACACGCGACACACACAGCTGGTTACCTACTACCAGCATCACCCCTAATCTCTCTAACCTTTGCCCGCTGAAGAATAGGGAGATGAGGAGATCATGCTCGACTCTAGGAATTCAGAACGGGTACGACACTACAACTGCTCGGGAAAAACGAAATGATTCCATGTCTTTCACAATAAAGCCCAACATCGGGAACAACTCAAAAAGTTTGTAGATACAAACCTGGGGTTGAGGCCTTGAGTACTAGTTTTTCTAGGCTATCAGGTGGGTGAAAATCCAAGGGTGGTCCATGGACCACCCTGGCCATCCTATGAATACACCAATCCGCTGAGAGACCTTAGCGACGCTCAATGGGATGATAACACCTTCACGATCATGTTGCAGACAAAGCGCTACTAAGGCCACATCGTGGTTAGCTCACATAGCACGTGATTTCAGCCTTCCTAACATGCCAATCACCACTAATCCGGCTCTGTTTCTATCTTAGGACCATCACAAGGACGCTAAGTTCCTCAATACTCACATCTATAACTACTCACATATGGATTAGATCTTCTCCTATGGCCCGACTAAAGGAAAGCATGCCATGGGCTAAAGTTATCCGCTTGGTTCGCCCATGCCTGAATATATAAACACCCAAGAGTAAAAGACCATCGTTCTTAATGGTCCTGACAATGGTGGTAACCACAATCTTGTATTTGACAGGAATATGAATAGGGGGGCTTGATGGAGGAGGAGCTCATCATTTTCAACATCATGACTGATGTTGACAAGGAGGTGGCAACTGTCATTAGGGAGAGCAACTAGGTCGACGTCCACCCTGGCCTGTACATCACCGTCATGGAGCAAGGTGGATTTCTTCCAGAGGCTCTGATGGCAGCTTCGAGCCATGTGCTGAACAAAAAGGTACGGGGTGTTGGGTTAGTGGCCATGTGAAAGGACGTGGATGTCGCCTAGAGGGGGGGGGGTGAATAGGCGCTTAAAATAATTACGGTTTAGGCTTGAACAAATGCGGAATAAAACTTAACGTTTAATTTGCCAAGCAAGAAACCTAAATAAGCTAGGCTCAACTATGTGCACCAACAACTTATACTAAGGAAGATAAACAACTATGTGATAGCAAGATATATAACAAGAGCACTAATGCTATCACAAAGTAGGTGCACAAGTAAATAGGTTGACTAGATGAACAACCTATGGGACAAGCAATGCACAATAATATGAGCAAGCACAAGATAAACAATGTAATAAGCTTCCTCAAAGTAAGGGTAGAGATAACCGCAAGTGGAGCCGATGGAGACAAGGATTTGTTGCCGAAGTTCCTTCTCTTGCGAGAAGAACGTCTCCGTTTGGAGAGGGTGAGGAGCACAATGCTCACACGAAGCCAACGAGGGCCACCCTATTTCTCCTCACGATCTTACCAATGCAAGATGCCGTGATTCCACTATTAGGACACTTGAAGGAAGTCACCGAACCCATACAAATGGCGACCCTTGGGGCGGTCACCGAACTCGTACAAATGCTCGGGGCTATCTCCACAACCGAATTGGAGGCTCCCGTAGTGTCCCGAAGCTTACCACCACAATGATTGAGATCCACAACAATAAGCCTCTAGGGGCCAACGCACCAGAGAGGAACAAGCTCTAGAGTTCCAATGCACTCAAGAGTACAAGCTATAGAGTGCCAATGCACTCAAGAGTAACTATCTTCTCAACTTCACTCACTACAACGAATCCTCGGAGAGAACTCAAACCGATGTACCAAATACAATGGCAAGAGCACACGAAGTGCTCAAGTCCCCCACTCTCAAATCCCACCAAAGCAACAAAATCTATGGAGGAATATGAGAGGAAGAACAAGGAGGACACCAAGAACTCCAAGATCTAGATCCACAAGGTTCCCCTCACTTAGAGGAGAGATGACTTGGTGGAGAATGTAGATCTAGATCTCCTCTCTCTTTTCCCTAAAAAAGGAGCAAGAATCATGGGAGGAATAGAGAGATCTCAAGCTTGAAGAGGTCAACAATGGAGGTGAAAAAAGAGCTCAAGAACATTGGGGACAATGGGGAAGAAGAGCCCCTTTTATAGGTCCGCACGAATCCAACCGTTATGAGCAGTTTTCTGTGTCCCGAGCGGTACTACCGGACACTAAAAATGCTCTACTTCCGCTCTAAATAGGAGGTTTGCGGTAGTAGGAGTGATAGTAGCCACGGTACTACCGCTCTTCCGGGCGGTACTACCGCACAGGCAAAAACAACACGACCAAAACAAGCATAATTTTTCCATACGAACTCCGATTTTGATGATCTTGGGATTGTTTTAAAGCTATGGAAAAGCTCTAGGTCCTAACATATAGAACCACCCAAGATAAAAATAAATAAATTCCGAAAATCAAGGAAAGGTTAAAATGCCAACAAGGTAGAAGGTGAAACCTTCACAAGATAAGAGCCAACTTTTCCATACGAACTCCGATTTTGATGATCTTGGGCTTGTTTTAAAGCTATGGAAAAGCTCTAGATCCTCACATAGAGAAACACCCAAGATCAACAAAAATAAAAGCTTCAAACCAAGGAAAGTTTAAAATGCCAACAAGGTAGAAGGTGAAACCTTCACAAGATAAGAGCCGACAAAAACACCAACATCGAAAACACAAAAGTAGATGTATATGAAATCCGTTTTCGATGAAGAAGAGATTGTAATGAATAAGAACTCAAGCTCCAACACTCACAAAGAGACAAACCAAAAAAGAACCAAAAAAGATGATGCCAAGGATGCAAATGTTTGAGCTCTCCACGAACGATGCGGCCTAGCCTATAACCCGGTTTCCTAACTACCACCATGAGACCGGTAAACTAGAAAACTATAAAGGTCAAACCTTTGTTTTGCGCATAATCCACTTGAGCTTGATGATGACGATCATGTCCGCCTCAAGTTGGAACAACTTTCTTGGTTGCCGGCTCGATGAAGACTAGTAAATTTCTCTCCCATACTCCATTATGGGCGAGCCTCTTTTAGGCATATCTTCACAAGACCATTATCACCAAATGGTTGGAAAGCTCCAAGCATATGATATCTTCGTGATGCTCCTCTTGACCTTGCACACATAAACTTGACCAATCTTTGGATAGCTCCATGACGAACACCTTGGTCAACACGTAATCGATGATGATGATGTACATCTTGTGATAGTTAGGGATTTAAAATTATTGCAGACTTGTAATATTCTGATGGAGAACTTGTGGTGATAAACGTGTAGTGGTAGGATGATATCCTCTTTTGAATATAGTGGTAGGATAACACCATAGTGTTTAGGAAGAACTTTCCCATCCTTTTTGTTTACAAAGGATCAAATGCAAGGGATAATGATAATGGTGATAGCAACTGAAAAGTAAAAGTAGGAAAATAAATAAGCGTGTAAACAGTGATGAGAATATGGACCGAGGTCCCGTGATGTTCACTAGTTATGTCTCTCTCCCAAAAGACGATAAAACTGCTATGCGAGTTAAACAAATCACAGCTGGGCAATTGACATGATTAGAAACGCATCGCAATGCTAACTATGCTACAAAGAAAGGAAGAGGCTCAAAAGCATGGGCGGTATGCAAAAATAAGTAGACTGAAATCCAACGGCATCTACTACTAATCATCCACCTTGAGATATCTATCCAGAACATCTCGTTGGTATTAAGTTGCGAGCCCCACCCAAAGTGTAAACCCAAAGCAACAGACAACTGCATTAAAAAGCACTTTGCGTAAAGTAAACAATCCTTGCAACCGCGGGTACAAGCACTGTTGTTTTACCCCTTGTGGCAACAGCACATCCCCTAGACTCATGTTTCTGTCACTCAAGCGTGTCATCGGGGGGCATGAACCACAATCGAGCATAACATTCCCTCTTGGAGTTACTACCTACTACTTGGCCAAAGCAATAAACAGCAACGAAGAACATGCAAGAATTACTTAGGAACAAAAATATAAAAGATAAGAACCAAATATATTACTCAATTACAATATGAACATAATCTCATAATCCAACAGATCCTAGCAAACTCAGCATAGCAACAACATAAAATTACATATGTGCCTCGATCATGTAGGGCAGCTCACGAGGTCTAAACCACGAAGAACAAAGAGAGTAGGAGAACATCACATAGCTACTGATCACGGACAGATTGTCCAAGGGAAACTACTCACGGCACATCCGGGAAGCGTCCATGGTGGAGGGAAGGCTCCCGGAGGTCAATCCTCCCTCCGGAAGGGTGCCGGGAAGCGGTCTACTGGCGCTCCCGATCTTGGAAGCACGACGACGACAGAACAGAGGCGAGATTGAGAAAAAGGGTTTTGTCTTCGGGGGTTTCGCCTCACAGGGAATAAATAGGCGAAGGGGGGCCACCAGGGGTCCAGGAGCCCCCCTGGCGCGGCCAGACCCTAGGCTGCACCAGGTGGACGCCTGAGTCCCTGGTGGTGGCCCTCTGGCCCTACTTTGGTGATTCCGGAAGCTTCCGTTGCGCTGATTTTTTATCCGGGTTTTCCCGAATTTTTGGAGCATTTTTAATATGGGGGAAACCTGGAATAAAAAAACAGCAGAAAACAGGAACTGGCACTGTGGTGCACTGAGTTAATAAGTTAGTCCAAATATGATCAATATTGTATGAAAGTGTATCTAGATCATAGAAATATCACACAAAACATGCATGGAGCAAGCATAAATTATAGATACGTTTTGGACGTATCATGTAGGCACCCGAAGCCAGTAATATTGTGCCAATGATAAATTTCGTTAATGGCGTGCAATCCATCCACGATAACGGTAATCCAAATAGTAATGGAGTGCTAATTTTCTACACACCATAGATAAAGCAGATTGCTAAATGCTTCTATCACGCCAGCATTAAGTATATCCGGATTCAAAAAAATACAGCGGCGAGCGGTGGCGCCGCTCGCCCGCGCGGGTTTCACTGCTCGCCGATGTATGTGTAGTTGCTCATCGCTCACCGTCGCTGCTGTCTTCGCTTGCCGCTCGCTGGCGCTGTTGTTTCCACTGACGCCGCTCGCCGCTCACCGGTGCTCCTGTCGTCGCTCGCTGCTCGTCGTTGCTGCTATCGCCGCTAACGCTGCTCGCCGCTTGATGGGTGTAGATAACACCTTCTTGTTGGTTACCCCAAGTGGAAGGTTATTATGCATATAATAGAAAATTTCCCTCACACGGGAGAGCGTAAGGTTATCAAATCTAGAAGGATTCTGAAGTCTGCAAGAAGGTGGCAACGCCGCCGAGTTGACCTGGACCTGCATACAATGATACAAGTAAGTTTGCTCCCAACGAGTAAGAGGGGTTGTTAATCCCTCCCGCCTTGTTGTTTACAAAGGTTAAAACGCAAGGGAAAATATAAGTGCAAATGGAAAGAAAAGGGAAATAGTAAATAGCAATGGTGTAAACTTATGATGGTGATATGGACCGGGGCACCATGATGCTTACTAGTGATGTCTCTCTCCCAAAAGATGATAAAAACTATGCTGGATGAAAAAATTACAGTTGGGCAATTGACAAAATTATAAACGCACCGCAATGCTAATTATGCTAGCAGAGAGTGCAAGGTTCAATCGTATGTGAATTACACCAAGACAAGTAGATCGTTTATTCATCAACATTAATTACTAATCATCCACCTTGAGATATCTAATCCAAAACATCTCGCTGTTATTTAGTTGCGGGTCACAACTAAATTTATGAACTCAAGGCAACAGACAACTATATTAACACTATGTGTAATGTAAACAATCCTTGTGATACGCAGTCACAAGCACCAATGTTTTATCCCTAATGGCAACAACACATTACCTAGTCCCGTGTTTTTATCACTCAAATCGGACACCAAGAGGCATGAACCCATTATCTATAGCATAACGCTCCCTCTTGGAGTCACAACCTATTACTTGTTCAAAGCAATAAATTACAACGGAGAACATGGAAGCACACTCAAGAACACAATATAAAAGAGATCAAAATATATTACTTCCACAATCTGAACATAATCTCATAATCCATCAGATCGCAGCAAACACAACATAACAACTTGGAAACTATAACCGTATTAAGACTCCAGAAGACCGAAGGGCAACCAGAGGGGTCCCACCCCCTGGCGAGGTGACCACACGGCGTAGCTAGGGGCTGGACGCACCCCTGTCTGCCTTGACATGTGGGGCCACCCCTGGTGCCCCCTTTGGCATATATTTACGCCTCATTCTAGAAACCCTCGAGGAGGACTTCTTTTTGCCATCTGCGCCACTGTTCCGCCGTCGTCGTGATTCCAAGATCGGGATCAGCAGAAGATCCTGTCCCGGCACCCTGCCGGAGGGAGGATTGATCTCCGGAGGCCCCTCCATCACCATGATTGCCTCCGGGATGCTCCGTGAGTAGTCCCTCCTTGGACCATGGGTCCATGGCAGCAAGCTAGTAGATGTTTTCTCTCCAATCATGTGCTTAATTGTCTAGATCTTGTGAGCTGCCTATCATGATCAAGGCATATATGTTATAATTTCTATGTTGTTATGTTGCGTTTGCTAGGATCCGATGGATCATAAGATTATGTTCAGTTTGTGGAAGTAATCTATTTTTTATCTTTTATATTTGTGTTCTTGAGTAGCCATGCATGTTCTCCGTTAAAGTTTGTTGCTTTGGCCAAGTAGTAAGTTGTAACTCCAAGAGGGATCGTTACGCTAGATAATGGGTTCATGCCTCCTGATGTCTGGGTTGAATGACAGAAATATGGGACTAGGGAATATGTTGTTTCCATTAAGGGTAAAACAGCGGTGCTTATGACTACGTGTCATAAGGATTGCTTACATTATGCATAGAATGTTAATGCAATTGTCCGTTGCTTTTAATTCACAACAATAGTTGTGGCTCGCAACTTAATACCAGCGAGTTGTTTTGGATAGAGATATCAAGGTGGATAATTAGTAAGTAGATGCTGATGAATAAATGATATGTCTCAAATGTATCTACTTTTCCAAACACTTTTTCTATTGTTTTGCCCTCATCCTTGCATGATTTGAGCGAAACTAACCTGGACTGACGCTGTTTTCAGCAGAGCTGCCTGTATGGTTTTATTGTGTGCAGGAAAATGGATTTTTAGGTACCTCATAAAATTCCAGGAAAATTCACGAAAAATCCACGCACTCGAAGCTTCCACGAGCCAGAAGTGGGGCCAGTGGGGGGCCAAAGGGGCCCCAGGAGCCCTGCTAGCGCGGCCCCACCCCTGTCCGCGCCGGGGTGCCGCTTGGGGGGCTCCTCCCTCCTCTGGTGCCCTACCAGGACCCCTATTTATTCCCGTGACGCGAAAACCCCAGAACAGAAGTTGTCTTCCCAGTTTTCATCGCAGAGCCGCCGCCACCCCCTATTCTTCTTTGGGAGGGCTAATCTGGAGGCTGTTTTGGCCTCCAGTGAGGGAGATCATCGCCATCGTCATCATCATCACCACTCCATCCTCCCTCCATGACCTCTCTTCACATGTATGAGTAATTCCCTGCTGTCGGCAAAGGGGACTGTAGGGATTGGATGAGTTAGATCATGTAATAGTTCGTTAGATTGTTGGGGGCATGTTGCCTATCATCTACTTTGGTGTTTATTATCTTTTCTAAAACTTTTTTCTCTTAATGCTTTTCACTTTGGGCCCGAGTGCCATGTTTTTAGATATGAACCACTAATGTTTTCATGAGTATATTTATGTTCTTGATCCTATCTATGAGTTGTATGCACCTATTATGGTTCGGAACCGGCGATCCCAAAGGTGACAGCTCGGGACACCAAAGGGTATGGACTATAATTTGAGGATTTCATGTATCCATTGAGCTTAATGATTTTTTTTGGTGCTCTTTGACAGGAGCACCTTAATCTCCATAAGTTCCTTTTGGCCCCACTCGTAGCGGGATGGTAGGACAAAAGATGTTGTGCAAGTTCTTATTGCAAGCACGACAACTACCTACGGGATACATGCCTAATGTTTGATATTTTCCTAGATGATCCTTGCTTTTCTATGTGCCTTGCCCCGTGTTAAAATCTAATACATGTTCACTCTCATCTAGGAAACGCCCAACCATCCATCTCCCTAGCCTACAGTGTTTTTAATCCTGCTGGTTACTAGTAGTTTGCTTTCGCTGTTTTACTTTTGTTGTCGCCACTACCACTATCATATCACTATTGCTATTAATATTTTGTTGCAAGAAAGTATATTTCAGGTGCGGTTGAAACTACAACTCAACTGTTAAAGCTTATAAATATTCTTTGGCTCCCCTTGTGTCAAATCAATAAATTTGGTTATCTTTCCCGCGAAGACTACCTCGATCCCCTACAGTTGAGGGTCATCAAGTACTATTTTTTGGCACCGTTTCCGGGGAGCATAGCTTTATTTACAAGTCGACTTGAAGTATTTTGCCTGCTGCACTTTATCCGCTATGGGTAAGAAAGGAGACCCCAAGGTTCCGATCTTACCATCTACTACAAGAAAAGGTATTGTTCTGAGCACTAGTGCTACGCTTGATTCGCCTTCTGTTATAAGTAAGTTCGCTTCACCACCACCACCACATGTTACTTCCACTGAGTCTGTTACTATGTCCGATACTTTTGATGATGCTTCCACTACTCTTGATGAAACTGGTTTTCTTGGTCACTATCTTGAAACTCAAATTGCTAAGGTTGCAGCATAGTTCGAGACTGAAACTCCTGCTACCTATTTTCCTACTTGCAAAGCCTTTGGTTACCCAGATTTAGATGATTATATTATCCTTGATGGTGATTTATGTAGGGAACTTATAGAGTGTGCTAACTCTGACCCTGGTGATGTTAAGAAGCTGCTTGAAAAACACTCCATGAAGAACAAGATCACTCCTGATCCTGAATTTGCTACATCTCCTATATGCATCACTGATCCTGATTATGATTTCTCTGTTGATCTTTCACTTATATATACAGTTGAAGTTGAACCCTTTTATGGCAGAGAAAATGATGATGCTATAGCACACCTGACCAAACTCACCGAGTTGGGTGGCTTATTTACTACCGATGAGAGGATACAAAACTTTTATGTGGCTAAGCTTTTTTCCTTTTTCTTTGAAGGAAGTCGCTAAAGCATGGTATGATGCACTACCTTATGGTTCTATTGAGAGTCCTCGGGACTTAGCTCAATCTTTTGTTGATAAATATTTTCCTGCTCATATGCAACATGCTGCTTTACAAATAATTTATAACTTTAAACAGTTGTAGGATGAGCACTTCCCTAAAGCTTGGGGGAGGTATTGCGGTTTAATTAAGGCTAGACGGGGACATGAAGTCCCTAAGAATGAATTACTTGATATATTTTATGTTGGTCTAACCGATGAATCTAGATCCTATTTGGATAGTTGTGCTGGTTGTGTTTTCAAGGAAAGAACACCGGACAATGTTGAAGAATTAATGGGCAAGATTGCCAAGAACCATGAAGATTGGTCCATCCCTGAACCACCTCCACCACCAAAGAAGAGGGGCATGCTTGTCCTAAGCCCCGAAGATATACAAGAAGCAAAGAATTCTATAAAGGAGAAAGGCATTAAAGCCAAAGACGTGAAGAATTTGCCTCCTATTGATAAGTTGTGTGAGCCTACTACTCACCCTCCCTTGGTAGAGGTACACTCTCTTTTAGATTTCAATGAAAGTGAAATCCCAAAGGTAAGCCTCCTGATCAATGTTTAGATGAGCTTGATAATTTGATTATTAAGCGAAACCATTTTAATGAGACGATACAAAATCAGTTGCTTGATAATTCCCTTGCTACCAAAAGTTTACTTGATGTTCTAGGTAGAACAGTTAATGATGTTAAATGTATTGTTAAGCATTTTCATATGGTTCAAACTCAGCTCGAACAAATTTCTAATGAGAAAAAATATTTGCTTGCTAATAATGGCAAACAGGATATACAAGCTTATGGTATAAAGAATAGGGGTGGAACACACACCCAGGACCCTCTCTATCCTGAGGGGCATCCAAAGAGGATCGAGCAAGATTCTCAAGTGCAGGTACAAGACGAGATTGTTAGCTCTCCAAAGAAGAAAAGAAAGAAGAAGAACAAACATAAGGAAGCTGACAACTCCAATGATCCTATTACAAGTGAAGAACCCGCTGTTGATCCTAACAACATATCTACCTCCGATGCTGAAACTGAAGACGATGTTGAGCCCGAAGAAGATAAGGAGAAGAATGATCCTCCCGAGGTGCGAGAAGAAGAAGCACCCGATAAACGCAAGAAGTATACTAGAGAAGACTTCATCGCAAGAAGACACGGGAAGGAAAGAGAATCATGGGTACAAAAACTCATGCCCTTTCCAGGTAAGTCTCTCAAAACCAAAGAAGAAGAGCATTATAATAAATTTTGTGAATGGATGAAGCCTCTTTTTCTTCAAATTCCCTTGACTGATGCTATTAAGTTACCTCCTTATTCCAAATATATGAAAGATATTGTTACTAATAAAAGGAAAGTCCCTAATGAGGCAATATCTACTATGCTTGCTAACTACTCTTTCACTGGCAAGATTCCTGAGAAGCTTGGTAAACCAGGTATACCCACCATTCCTTGCTCCATAAAGAATAATTATGTCAAAACCGCTTTATGTGATCTTGGAGCAGTAGTGAGTGTCATGCCTTTTTCTCTTTATAAGAGGCTATGTTTAGAAAAAATAATCCCTAAAGATATCTCTCTTCAGATGGCTGACAAGTCAACAGCCGTCCCGATTGGTATTTGTGAGGATGTTCCTGTTGAAGTTGCTAATTGATTAATCCTTACTGATTTTGTTGTGCTCGACATGCCCGAGGACGGGAGAATGTACATTATTCTTGGTAGGCCTTTTCTTAACACCACAGGTGACATTATTGATTGCAATAAAGGAAAGGTTATTTTCAACATTGATGATAAAGAACACATGGTGTATTTTCCAAAGAAGACCGACAAGAGGCATGGCCTTAACTATATAGAGAATATCGAGACCGTGAAGATTGGAGAATGGGATTGTCCTCTACATGTGCACCACAAATACAAAACCATCATGGTGGGGACAATGTCCACTAAAGTGAAGGTGCAATGATCACTTCATAAGAGGTGAGACTTTTTGCTCTATATATCACCGGTTCGTTGGTAAGACTTGATCAACCTTGCTAGCTAGCATGTTTTATATAGGAAAAAAGTGGAGCTTGTTATGTTTTCATTTGCTTTAGCTTTTGTTCTCCTTGTTGTACCCAATTTTTTATGTTTTTGAAGCTTCACATTTCTAACCGCCGCTTCAAGTTTTTAGAAAGTTTCGCAACTTTTTGAACTTTGAATTTTTTTTCAACAGTGAAGTTTTTAGAAAAATTCCAGAAAAATAAAAATCAAAATTTTGACGTCAAAAGTGACCCAGGGGCAACTGGGTCTGACCAGGGGGGCCACTAGTGGCCCAGAGGCCAGCTGGCGCGGCCTACCCCCTGGTCGCGCCCACAGGGCGCCTGGGGCCCACAGGGCAGCCAGCCAGGTGAGTCTTCTTCCTCTCTCTCTCTTTCTTCCCCAAAACACGAGTTTTGCACCTGGAACTTGCGTACTTGCTGCCCTTCGTCCAGAATTTCGATCTCTCTCCATAACCCATCATTTGAGCTGAGATTTTGGGTAAATACTCCCTGTTATGTAACTCGTCCACCCCTCCAATTAAATTTTTGATTGGTGGCTTCACTTGTGAGTATTTAGTAGCTATTGGTGCTATTCATATAAGTTTGCATGCATGTGTAGAAATATATTTTCCAAGTTTTGATGCAAGTTTATGCCTTAGGTAAGTGAGTAGAGTAGTTTGCCTCAACTCACTTTGCTTAAATCCTTGTTTTTGTGAATTGTTAATTTTTTCTTCTTCTTCAGAAATGAGTTTGCTAGGAAAAGCAAATGGGTGGCTTGGGAAGAAGCCCGAGCGCTCCAATCGAGTTACTAGAGCTGCAGCTTCACCCTCGGCTGCTAGGGAATTAAGGAGGGATTCTACGGCCTTTGCGCCAATGCAGGCTTGACACGCCTAGCAACATGTTGTGTTGCTCAGTATGAAAAACTCACCTCCTCTTTTATTAATAGTTATGTTATAATCATGATGTTGGAATTATTGAGTTTAAAATTTACAGTGATCTTTTGACCATGTCTTTGGCAAGATTTTTTGATATAATAGGTGTGCCGAACGTTGGACAGACGACAAAGATGAACTCTCAGCCCTTCAAGTTGAAAACTGTTTTCAGCTCCCTTTGCAGTCAGGAGACGAGGGATATTCATCGTTCGAAGATTTCCAGCATCTTATTCCCCCACCTCAGGTATTTTGCATATTTTATTGCTTGAGGGGTGTTAGCTCGTGACAACACGAGTAGCAGTTCTGCGCCGGATATTGCTATCCTGGCAAACACCCTCTCAGGGAGGAATGATTATAATGTGGGTGCCTAATTGCTCGACGCCTTGCTATGAATGGTAACAAGGGAAATTTATTTGGTGGTGTTTACGCCACACTTATCCTTGAGTCTCTTAACGGCACCCCGCACCCTGATGATAAGCCTTTTTCTTATTTAAGTTTTGATCTTGCTGCTATGAAGAAGCATAAGTTTGTTACCATGACTTCCGAGTTTGGTAACCTCGTTTATATCTTGCGTTTCGGATCTTCCACAGAAAGCAAGATCCGTCTACTTTCACCTCTTTTGTTTGATTTTTCTAGGAGGAACGGATGGTCCTTTGTAACACCCTCAGTTGTCTGTAACAGTAATCACTTTTACTGTGGACTAATCACTGTTGCTAATCACTATGCAAACCATGCCATGACCCACTTGTCTTTTGATCATATTCAGAAATGCCTTTTGGTTGCTATGAAAAATATGTTGCAATTAAACTTTTCCCTAAAATCATGGGACCACTTTTATAAAATCACTAATAATCATTGGGTCATGCCCATGTGGTTATGGTATTTTATTTTGCCACTAGAAAATTCAAAAAATTCAAACACCAAGCAAAACAGCACCATTTGACAATTGAATATTATAAAGAAATAGTAAATGGTTTTATTTTAAGCCTAAACTTTTTGTGGCACCGTAGGAATATATATGACTAATTATGGACCAGGTAACACATTTTACAAAAATGCTAGGGTTAATAAATCAATTACAAAAAAGAAATAGAACGAACAGCAAAACAAAACAAATCAAAAAAAGGCTAACCCTCGCCCTAGGAGAGGCCCACACCCGGCCCATCTCCCTTGTCTTCTTCCCCCAACCACCCCCACCTGCCCCGTACGGCGCCGGGCTCGCCGACGACGCTGGCGAGCTGGCCCCGCCTCCACCTGCTCCCTCCCGACACCGAGACGATAAGAAAGCCCCCAGCCACCCCCTGGACATCCTCCCCCTCCATTTCACCTCCTCCTCTTCTCGCACGCCTCGGGGAAAAGCAACCGAGGGCCGTCGTCGCCATTGCCGTGGCCAAGCGCGGCCAACATGCTCACGCCGCCTCGCCGTGTTGTGCAGGAGCCGCATCGTCGTCGACTACCTCACCCACCGCGAGGAATCGAGCCCGAGTCCACCACATCGAGCGCTACTTCACCGCCTTCGTCTTCGGCTCCGGCGGGATCCGCGACGAATTCCGGCCACAACAAGCCCGCATCGAGCCCGTGCCACCTTCGTCGTGCTCCTGGTGAGCTCCCCGTTCGTCGCCAACCCCTCCCCTTGCCCCCCTCTCGCCGTAGCACCCGCCTCCATTGAAGCCGTGGACTCGCTGCCGTCGGCGAGCTCACAATGGCGTCCTGGCTCGTGCAAATGGCACCCCTGCGCGTCACTTTGCTCCGTGCGCTTCCAGACACCGAGTGCACCCTAGAACTCCCCGACCCGTGCGCGTATGCGACGTCGTCGCCATCAGCCCGAGACCAACCGTCGCCTAACCTCGTCGTCGGCCCCGTTCCGGCGAGTCCCCGACCAAACCACGCTCACCAATCGACGCACGACTGTGCCCACGTTCGTTTGAGCCCACCCATGCCCCCTTTGGTTTCCTGTTTCGCGCGAACGCTGACCTCGCCGGAGTGCCTCGCCGCTGGCGTGCTCCAGTGAGTCTGCCATATGGGCCCGGCCTGTCAGCTGGGACATTAGCACTAATTAACTATCACTTGTGCCACTAACACGCGGGCCCAGCCCCGGTTAATTATCTCTCTGGTTAAATTAAAATGGAAATAACTTTCAGCCACTGACATGTGGGCCGTAGTTATTAGGTTAATCACTGGATTAATAAAAAGGTTTAATTAGTGCTGAGTCAGTGACTGTTGGGCCCCACTGGTCAGATTTATTTAAATAAAAGATTTATTAATAAAAGAGGCTGACATGTGGGTCCCACATGTCAGGCATTGTTTTGGATAATGTTGGAATTTAAAAAGAAAAGAAATTCAGAAAATCATTTAAATGATTTAAAACTTTGAAATTATATAACTTTTAAACCGTAACTCGGATTCAAAAACTTTATACATGAAAATTGACCAGAAAAATATAACGAATACGAATATGCTATCCGTATGTCTATCACACCCCTCTAACACAACGAACATCGAATCGTCCCCCTCCGGACCGGCAGTCCGATAAATTGTCCGGTACTGCTAGAGTGCCCGGATGAATTTATTCCGAACACGAATGTTTCTCATAATAGATCAACTAGCACGGATACACCCCCCTCCTGTTTGTCCAGTACCCACGACACCTCTGGCTTGATCCTTCCCCCCTCCGGACACCTTGTCCGGTAATCACCCGGAGCTGGCCGTTCATCCCCGGATGAATTCCCGCTCCGAGCAACGTGCATTGCACTGCGTTAGAACACCGTTAACATTTCATCCGTCTTGTCATGCATTTGTTTGTATATGCTTGCTGTGTATTTACTGTTTCTTCCCCCCTTAATCTCCGGTAGACCCCGCTGCTGCCGTTGACTACACCGCTGCTGAGTACGACTACTTCGTCGACGACCCTACTACTACCGTCGAGCTTCCAGGCAAGGAGAGCCATTCTCTTCCCCAGATATCGCCTACCTTTCCGTACTTTCTTGCACTAGGCATTGTTACTGCTGCTGCTACGTTACAATCCTATTCAATTGTATAGCCTGTTTTTGTCGCCCCTTGATGTACCTCTTTTATCCTATGCTGCCTATTATTATTATGCATTATTCAGCAGTGAGCCCTGCGCATTGTTAGCTAGGATTAGATAGAGGGCCGTGGTCACTCAGGGGAGTGAACGCGGATACAAATATTATAACTGCACAGGTACGGTACAATGCAGACACCGCCTCAGGCCCCCTAGCTCGGCTCTGCCGAGCCACTATCAAGTGTGAGCTATCAAGGAGTAATCCTTGTACTCCACTCGTTGCTGACTCTGTATAGCCGCTCTAGGTACCTGAGCAATTGTTGTCCTTCAGGTAAGAAGTCGGGCGACCCAATGGTGCCCGCGAGAGGTATTGCGACGGGACGACAGGGAGGGTACGACCAGTGTACCGGTGTGCTTGGCCCCTGATCGTTGGCCGCGAGAGTTACCAAACTACGAAAGTCGAGCTCCTTCAGGAGCACACGCGAGACAAGGTAAGGAGACGGTTCACCTTGTTGGTAACCGCAGTGACTTGGTGGGACGACAGGGTAGGCACCGATGTATTGGTGGTCCTGGCTGCTGTCGTTGTCCGCGGGTCAGTTAAGTCGAGGCAACGACAACGGTTGTCACGCAGGTTAATTAAAATGCTAAATGGTTCAGTGGATGTCTTGAGTAGGCTATATGCCATGTACGCACTACCTACCCGTGGGAATTACGAGTTTATGGGCTCCTCTGCTTCGTAGTGTCGTCCGAGGACTCTTCAGACGTCAGCAGTACTGCGGCCTGCGCCGGGAAGTGGTGTTGTCTTATTTGCCGCAACAGTGTGATTTGTATTTTCTTTGATTTAACTTCACCGGCCAGCCTCGAACCGTGCAGGAGTACGTCGGGGTTAGGGTCCAAAGCCCCGCGTACATAGGATATAGTCCGGCAGATGACCTCTTTGTTGAGTTCGAAAGATGGGCTATGAAGTGTCAGATAGCCTCGGTGGAGCGTTCCCTGATAAGGTTCCCGCCACCCTGGAGATCCGTGCGTGTAGCGTAACACAAGTGCACCCCTGCAGGGAAGATTGATCTATTCGAATAGCCGTGTCCACGGTAATAGGACGCTTTATGCTGAAGCTGGATCTTATCACCACAAACTATTCTTATTAAACTGTATGGTTCCGGGTTTTCTTCCTCGCGGGGATGACGAGGAGGTGACCTCAGAGGCATTGCTAATTATTACAACTTAATATTATACAATGCTGCAGCAACTTCTGCTGCATTGTTACTTTATGCTTTATATAAACTGTTGGCTGATTCTTACCTCATGCTGCAAGACATCGTCGGAAGATGCTAGTCTTCGATAGGCCTAGCTTCTTACCCTTGTTCTGGATTTCTGTCTTTCAGTCCACTATATACAGCCTCTTCTTTCCGTTGATACAATGCATAATGCTTAGTAGCGGACGTAAGACTTGCGGGTATGCTAGATACTCACCTTTGCTTTATTTCCCCTTTTTCTCTTTGCCTGATCGGCCGCTGCAGCCGACGTTGGAGCCCAGGAGCAGGAGTACCCCGGAGGTGCCTACTACGACGTCGAGTTCCCCGTTGACCAGGAGTAGTTTGGTGGATCCCAGGCAGGAGGCCTCGCCTTTTCGATCTGTATCTCTGATGTGATTTGTGCTAGCCTTCTTAAGGCAAAACTTGACTAACTATGTCTGTACTCAGATATTATGGCTTGTATGACTTATGTATTCGGATCCTCGTGATCCCTTGTATTGTAAAATATTTGTTTATCCTTTTGTGTTTAGTGTTGTGCTGTGATATTCTCACCGTGGCACCCTAATCTCAGCCGTGTACCCTGCGTGTATGATTACTGTACACGGATTGATTTTGGGGGCGTCACATCCTTTGATGTTGTCCAGTTCGACAAGTTCATGGTCCATTATCATTTTCATAACCCCATGGAGGGGGTTGTGCTCGACGAGGAGGAGCACGGTGAGTTTCCACCTTTCCAGGGGGAGACCGTCACCCAGTGGGGTGACGGGTCTTCCTCTGCTTGGAGCGCGGATCCTTCTGCATGGGAGGATCCGAGGACTTCGGTGTACGCACCGGAATCCTCATACGACCTTTGGACTTATCCGCATCACCCCGGAGCAGGAGGCTCCTGGGGGCAGTAGCTGTTACCAACTTAGGGGAAAAGCCTAAGCTTGGGGAGTACGTGCCCTTCTCCCTTTTTTTTCATTGTATTATCCGTTTTATTTTGTTCTCTTTGATCTCTTTGAAGTTTTTTCCCATTCTTCTTTGCTCTTTTACTTTGCAAAAAAAGAAACAAAAAGATTTCTCTTTTCTTTTGCTTTCGTTAAACCTTTGAAAAAACCCAAAAAGATTTCCTGTCTATCTTTAGTTTGCTTTGTTTTCAGGGTTCAGCTCGAGTCTGTGATGGCATTTGATTATATTTCCCACGTTCGATCGTGCAAGTGATAAGGCAGTAATGACGAAGATCGACGGAAGGAAAGCAACAAGGAAACCCGGTATGAACTTATGATCTAGAGACCAGCTTATAGCGATATAGTGCTATGTTTACAATGCTTTCCCAGTGTTCATGTTTTCTTTGTGGCTGATCTCAAATAGCTAGAGTGCATAGTGTGTTGTTGGAATGATTTACATGCATTGCATTGTTCATGGTTTGGCATATTAAAGTGGTATTTCCCTTCGGAGAATTCTTGGATTGACTTGGCACATGTTCAGACATGTTTATGGCTAAAATGTCTATCATGCCTTCATGATCTTTTTATTCCAGAATAAATATATCACTTTCATGCCTGATTCAATGTTTCTTTGTTGCTCTGCATGATTATGAAAATTATTGCTCTCTAGTTAGTCGTTTCCCAGTCTTTTGCTAGCCTTCACTCGCACTAAGCGGAATTCTGCTTGTGCATACAAACCCCTTTTCAAACCAGTTATTGAACTTGAGTCCATCATACCTTCCTATATATGGTATTTACCGGCCATCCCTAACTTAGACTTTCTTGTGCCATCTCGAAATTTATTCAAAAGCTTCCCTTTTTTAACCGTACAAGCTCATGGTGCGGTGAGGGAAAATCAATATCTACCATGCAAAAAATATTTTGACGGAAGTTTTAACTAGTCATAAAAAAAAGAGTTACACCTCCCCCATACTTGATGGAATGAAATGGACCAAATGCTGCTAATGATAGATGGAACAAGAAAACTTCCTTCCATACTTGAGGCAAAATAAAAGGCACCATAGACCGTCAAATGATAGGTGGATAAGGGAACAAAAGTGTAAGCAAACGAATTAATATAGTTGGCATGGGAGATGTTGAGAGACATTTACCGTTCACCGTTGACTGGAAAGTTGCACTTCTCAAAAGAATTTTATTTCTGTTTTCAAAACCAAGAGCTCTGGTACATATTTAGTCTTTGCTTCCAACCACGGGTTTTCAACCTTGCCATAAAAAAGCCACGATTTGAGAGTCTCCCCTTCTTTCTTCAAAGCACCAACTATTGAGAGCATAATTGTCATTCTTAGTGTAACATGCATTGTCCCAAAGTACCACATTGTCTTCTGCATGATTGTGATATTGCTTGTTCTGAAATTCTTAGTTCTAGTCTCCTTTAAAACTCCGGAGGAGCTTCTGCATTTATGTTTTGCTTCACTCATAGAGGATAACCAGATACCACTCTAGTATGTTCAAGCTATGTGCATTGTGATCCTGTTTTGATTTTTGGCAGCATATTATTTACTTTTGGTTGTTTGTGATTGATCACTTGAAAGAAGGATTTCTTCGTGCATTGTCCTCATAACATTGTTTCAATACTTTCTAAACTCTTTTCGTAGTACATGCTTATATACATCTTATGAAGCAAAAGAGTTTGTCAAAGTTTTCTTTTTCGCGTCCAGTTCATTGAACTGAATTGCTTGAGGACAAGCAATATGTTAAGCTTGGGGGAGTTGATACGTCTCAAACGTATGTACTTTTCCAAACACTTTTGCTATTTTTTTCCCTCATCCTTGCATGATTTGAGCGAAACTAACTCGGAATGACGCTGTTTTCAGCAGAGTTGCCTGTATGGTTTTATTGTGTGCAGGAAAATGGATTTTTAGGTACCTCAAAAAATTCCAGGAAAATTCACGAAAAATCCACGCACCCGATGCTTCCACGAGTCAGAAGTGGGGCCAGAGGGGGCCAAAGGGGCCCTAGACGCCCTGCTGGCGCGGCCGCCTGGGGGGCTCCTCCCTCCTCTGGTGCCCTACCGGGATCCCTATTTATTCCCGTGACACGAAAACCCCAGAAAATAAGTTGTTTTCCCAGTTTCCGTCGCGGAGCCGCCGCCACCCTCTGTTCTTCTTCTGGAGGGCTAATCTGGAGGCTGTTTTGGCCGCCGGTGAGGGGAGATCATCGCCATTGTCATCATCATCACCACTCCATCCTCCCTCCATGACTTCTCTTCACATGTGTGAGTAATTCCGTGCTGTAGGAAAAGGGGATGGTAGGTATTGGATGAGTTATATCGTGTAATAGTTCGTCAGATTGTTGGGGGCATGTTGCCTATCATCTACTTTGGTGTTTATCATCTTTGCTACAACTTGTTGCTCTTAATGCTTGTCACTTTGGGCCCGAGTGCCATGTTTTCAGATCTGAACCACTTGTGTTTTAATGAGTAAATTTATGTTCTTGATCCTATCTATGAGTTGTATGCACCTATTATGGTCCGGAACCGGCGATCCCAAAGGTAACAGCTTGGGACACCAAAGGGGATGGACTATAATTTGAGGATTTCATGTATCCATTGAGTTTAATGCTTTGTTCCAGTGCTCTTTGACAGGAGCACCTTAATCTCCATAAGTTCTTTTTGGCCCCGTTTGTAGCGGGATGGTAGGACAAAACATGTTGTGCAAGTTCTTATTCCAAGCACGCACAACTACCTACGGGATACATGCCTAATGTTATATTTTCCTAGATGATCGTTTCTTTTCTGTGTGCCTTGCCCCGTGTTAAAATATATTACATGTTCAATCTCATCCAAGCAGCGCCTAACCATCCATCTCCCTAGCCTACAGTGTTTTTAATCCTGCTGGTTACTAGTAGTTTGCTTTCGCTGTTTTACTTTTGCTGTCGCCACTGCCACTATCATATCACTGTTGCTATTAATATTTTGTTGCAACCAAGTATATTTCAGGATCGGTTGAATTGACAACTCAACTATTAAAGCTTATAAATATTCTTTGTCTCCCCTTGTGTAGAATCAATAAATTGGGTTATCTTTCCCGCGAAGACTATCTCGATCCCCTACAGTTGAGGGTCATCAATAAATGATCTACTTAATTCGGTGTAATGCCCATACGATTGAGCCTTTTACGTTCTATAGCATAATTAGCATTGTTGTGTATTTATAATTATGTCAATTTCCTAGCTGTAATTTGTTCACCTAGCATAACTGTTTAATGTATTTTGGGAGAGAGACACTACTAGTGAGCACCATGGTACCCCGGTCCATATTCTCATCATAAGTTCACACCACTACTATTTAATGCTTTATTTATTTTCCATTGCATTATTATTACCCTTTGCGTTTAACCTTTGTAAACAGCAAGGCCGGAGAGATTGACAACCTCTCTGTACACGTTGGGAGAAAAGTTACTTGTGTCTTGTGTGTAGGTCTAGGCCAACACGTCAACTTATGCGCCATATTTCTGACGGAGTTGCCACCTACTTGTTGACTCCGGAATCCTCCTGGATTCGATAACCTTACGCTCACACGCGAGAGTAATTGCTTCTATCTGCATCATAACCTTCCACTTGGGGTAACCAACGAGGAGGTGTTATCGGCAAGCATCAGTAGCTCACAAGGACTCAACATTGAAGAACAAGATTGAAGAGAATACATCAACTAGCTTGCTGCCATCAACCCTAGGTCCAAGGAGGAACTACTCACGAAGCATCTCGGAGGCAAGCATGGTGATGGAGTAGCCTCCAGATATTAATCCCCCCTCCGGGAGGGTGCCGGGACAGGAACTTATGTTCATACCAATCTCGGGATCACGACGACGGAGGAATAGTGGCGTGAACATGGAAAAGGAGTCCTCTCTCGGGGTTTCCGATCGCGAGGAATGAATAGAGACAAAGTAGGGCACCAGGGGTGGTCCCACCTGGCCAGGCGAACAAGGGGCGGGGCCAGGCCCTGGATGCACCAAGTGGCCGCCTGATCATGGGGTGGCTCTCCTTGGCCCTGCTTCGGGCATATTGAAGCTTTCTTCAAATTAGAATTTATGGGATTTTTCCGGAAATATTGATTCTTCTCCTTTTTCTGTAATGCACGAACAAAAACAGACAGAAATGGCACTGGACACTAGGTTAATAGGTTATTCATATATATGTTGTAAAATGGTATGAAAGTGCATCAAAAGATATTACAAAGTCACCGAAACAAGCATGGAACAAGCAAAATTTATAGATACGTTTGTGACGTATCACCGCTCGCCGGTGCTGCTGTCGCCGCTCGGCAACCTTGAACTGGAAAGAGCCAATGGATGCCAGTGTCGAAGAGTGGATGGATGACCGTGGCTTGCTATCCATAACGCAAGAGCAATTTATGCATCACCACGTGATTCCTAGCTACCACGCCTAATTAATCGTGGTGTGGAGTTATAACATTATTGATGGCGTGCATATATAAGCACACACCATTAATATCTAGTTCAACATTTTTTATTTTCAATTTTTTGTTCAATTACTAATAACACGTCGTCTAGTTAACACACCACTGATAAGTATGATATTAATGGTGTGACAAAAAATACACATAGTACTAACTTGCGTCGGGTCGGACTGCTCGATCCCACATACTAGTGATGTGGATTTTTACGACACGCTAGCATTAACCTGGTATAATTGGCGTTCGAAAAGTGAGAGGCAAACACTATTTAAAAAAAATCAGTAGCATGGATTAAATTTGGCGCCCTAGCAATTAAAGTTGGGGATAAGCTTTTTTCTACTAGTGCATGTTCCATGTGTAGAATATTTCTTTGCTTGCTACTTCAATATTGATCTTCAGTATGCTAGGTGAAGTGGTATACGATGTATAGAGGAAGGGTTTTAGGGGTTTACAGTTCATGGTAGAAATGCCAATAACCGGTGAGTCGATACCCAAACAACTACTATGAAGGGTTTAACATATGAGTCGATACCCAAACAACCAGTTTTTCCATATGAGTCCACCATACCTTCCTATGTGGTATTTACCGGCCATCCTAACGAAGACTTTCTTGTACCATCTCGAAATTATTCAAGAGCATTCCTGTTTTGTGCCTCTGTTTTAGCTCATGAGGAAGTAGTAGGTAATTCATGACCGTCTTATGTTAGACATGTTTTATTCCGGGATTGCATGTCTAATCTACAAACCCCAATACGAGGAGGGACTGGCATGATGATACGTCCCAAACGTATCTATAATTTCTGCTTGCTCCATGCATGTTTTGTGTGACTTTGCCATGACTTGCTTGAACTTTCATACACTTTTGAGCATATTTGGACTAATCTATTAACCCAGTGCACCCAGCTGCCAGTTGTTGTTTTCTGTTGTTTTTGTATTTCAGGTTTTCCGGCCATTAAAAGTGCTCCAAAAAATCCGGAAAAATCAGATAAAAAATCAGCGACCCGGAAGCTTCTGGAAACACCAAGGAGGGAAGGGGGCCACCACAGGGACTCCAGAAGGGTCCCTGGCGCGACCCCACCCTAGGCCGCGCCAGGGAGCCTCCTGGCTGCCCTGTGGCCCCTCTCGGTGCCCCCCTTCGCCTATATTTAGCCCTCGGGGTGGAAACCCCTAATATTGATCTCTTTTCCATGATCTCGCCTCTGTACCGCCGCCGCCGCCGTTTCTAGATCGGGGCTGCCTGGAGAAGCTGCCCCGCCCCCTTGCCGGGAGGAGGAACCCCCTCCGAGAGACCATCCATAGCCATGGACGCCTCCCGTATGTACCGTGAGTAGTTTCCCTTGGACCATGGGTCCGTGACCAGTAGCTATGTGATGTACTTCTCTCCCCTCTTTGTTCTTCCACTTTCGAGACCTCGTGAGTTGCCTCACATGATCGAGGCACTATTGTAATTTATGTTGTTGCTATCCTGAGTTTTCTGGGATCTGATGGATTATGAGACTATGTTCAGATTGTGATGAGTAATATATTTGGTTCTTCTCTTTTATATTTTGTTCTTGAGTAAATTCTTGCATGTTCTCCGTTGCCGTATTTTACTTTGGCCAAGTGATTTGTTGCAACTCCAAGAGGGAGCGTTATGCTTGATTGTGGGTTCAGCCCCTTGATGTCTAGCTTGAGTGACAGAAACATGAGACTATGGGATGTGATGTTGCCACACAGGATAAAACAACGGTGCTTGTATCCGCGGGTGCAAGGATTGTTTACTTTACAGAAAGTTCTTTTAATGCAGTTGTCTGTTGCTTTGAGTTTACACTTTGGGTGGGATTTGCAACTTAATACCAGCGAGATGTTCTGGATAGATATCTCAAGGTGGATGATTCGTAGTAGATGCAGTTGGATTTCGGTCTACTTACCTTGGCGTACTGCCCATTGCTTTTGATCCCTTCCTTTCTTTGCAGCATAGTTAGCATTGCGGTGCCTTCATAATTCTGTCAATTGCCCAGCTGTGATTTGCTTACCAAGCTAGCAATTTTATCGTCTTTTGGGAGAGAGGCATCACTAGTGAAAATCACGGGACCCCGGTCCATCTTCACACTATTGTTTACATCTTTAGTTTACTTTCAGTTGCCACTATTATTATCTCTTGCGTTGATCCTTTGTAAACAACAAGGCCGGAGAAATTGACAACTCCTCTGTATTCGTTGGGAGCAAAGTTATTTGTTGTTGTGTGCAAGTCCACGTCAAGTGCCATGACACCTTCTTGTATCTCTTGGAATCCTACTGGTTCGATAACCTTGGTATCTTTACCGAGGGAAATTGGCTGCTAGGCTACATCTCACCTTCCACTTGGGGTAACCAACGAGGAGTGAGAGATCCTCACCGTATCACATGAGTGCGCCCAGCTCGCAAAAGATAATCACAACCAACAAACCCTCCTTCACGCTTTGTCTATGAGAAATCAGAAAACTTTGGCAGTGATAAACAAAGGAGATTAAGGGGATGTGATTGTCTCCATCTTGGGAGCCGTTCCTCGAAACATGTCTAGCGTAAGAGGCGATTGAGTTGTCTACTAGCATTCGTTGACAAAGCATGTACCTCTCAAAAACACTTTTTTATCTCTGTTTTCAAATCCAAGAGCTCTGGTACAAGTTTAGTCTTTGCTTCCATCCACGGGTTTTCAACCTTTCCATCAAACTCCACGGTTCGAGAGTCTCCAACTTCTTTCTTCAAAGCACCAACTAGGAGAGCATAATTGTCATTCTGAGTGTAATGTGCATTGTCCCAAAGTACTACATTGTCTTTGGCATGATTGTGGTATTATTTATTCTGAAGTTCTTAGTTCTAGTCTCCTTTAAAACTCCGGAGGAGTTTCTGCATTTATGTTTTGCTTCACTCATGGAGGCTAGCGAAATACCACTCTAGTATGTTCAAATTTTGTGCATTGTAATCCTGTCTTGATTTTCAGTAGCATATTATTTGCTTTTAGTTGTTTGAGATTGATCACTTGAAAGAAGGATTGCTTCATGCATTGTCCTCATAGCATTGTTCTAATACTTGCTAAGTTCTTTTCGTAGTACATGCTTATATACATTTATTGAAGCAAAAGAGTTTGTCAAAGTTTTCTTTGTCGCGTTCATTTCGTTTTACCGAATTGCTTGAGGACAAGCAATATGCTAAGCTTGGGGGGGGGGGCTTGATACGTCTCAAACGTATCTACTTTTCCAAACACTTTAGCTATTGTTTTGCCCTCAGTCTTGCATGATTTGGACGAAACTAACCCGGACTAACGCTGTTTTCAGCAGAGCTGTCTGTATGGTTTTATTGTGCGCATGAAAATGGATTTTGAACGTCCCAGAAAATTCCCAGAAAAATACCAGAAAATCCACGCACCGAAGGAGCCAGATGCCAGAAGTTGGACCAGAGGGGAGTCCTGGGGGCCCCAGGTGGCCCCCTGGCGCAGCCAGGGGTGGGGTCGCGCCCTCTGGCCGCCTGGAGGCCTCCCCCCTCCTCTGGTGCCCTACCGAAGCTCCTATTTATTCCCGTGACGCGAAAACCCCAGAACATAAGTCGTTTTCCCAATTCTCGTCGCGGAGCCGCCGCCACCCTCTGTTCTTTTCCGGGAGGGTTAATCTGGAGGCTGTTTTGGCCTCCTGAGAGGGGAGATCATCGCCATCGCCATCACCATAACCACTCCATCCTCCCTCCATGACTTCTCCATCCATGTGTGAGTAATTCCCTGCTGTAGTCAACGGGGATGGTAGGGATTGGATGAGTTATATCATGTAATAGTTTATCAGATTGTTGGGGGCATGTTGCCTTTCATCTAGATTGGTGTTTATCATCTTTGCTTCGACTTGTTGCTCTTAATTCTTGTCACTTTGGGCCCGAGTGCCATGATTTCAGATCTGAACCCTTTATGTTTTCATGAATATATTTGTGTTCTTCATCCTATCTATGAGTTGTTTGCACCTGTTATGGTCCGGAACCGGCGATCCCAAAGGTGACAACTTGGGACACCAAAGGGGATGGACTATAATTTGGGGATTCCACGTATCCATTGATTGTTAATTCTTTGTTCCGGTGCTCTTTGACAGGAGCACCTTAATCTCCATAAGTTCCTTTTGGCCCCGTTCGTAGCGGGATGGTAGGACAAAAGATGGTGTGCAAGTTCTTATTGCAAGCACGTACAACTACCTGTGGGATACATGCCTGATGTTTGATTTATGCCTAGATGATCTTTTCTTTTCTGTGTGCCTTGCCCCAAGTTGATTACATGATGTGTCTTATCCATGCAGCGCCCAACCATCCATCTCCCTAGCCTACAGTGTTTTAATTCTGCTGGTTACTAGTTGTTTACTTTTGCTGTTACTATTACCGTTGCTATCGTCACTACCACTATTATCGCGGTTACTATTAATATCTTGTTGCAAGTAAGTGTATCTCAGGTGAGGTGGAACTTACAACTCCACTGTTAAAGCTTGTGAATATTCTTTGGCTACCCTTGAGTCGAATCAATAAATTGGGTTATTGACGAGGGGGTGACCCCACGACTCCTACGGATGAGCCTACCTGGTGTCCTTGAAGGCAGAAGGCCCATGAAGATACGGCCTAGGCCCACTAGATGGCACCGACGTAGAAGTCCTCGACTCACAAGGAAGGTGCGAAGACCTGCCGTACAGAGCAAGCTAGGGTTAGGAAAGTTTACCTGTACACGTAGATGAACTCCCCGAGACCTAGCCCGGCATATAAGGGCTAGGAGGGGCGACACCAAGGACATCGAATCTCACCTGTAACCCTAGCCCTGAGCGCTCCAGCCTCGGCTTCCTCTGTAATCGCATCTCCCCAATCAATAATATCGAGCAGGAGCGAGCCTCCTTGTTTGCCGACGAGTTATCGTCCAACCTGCGCCTCTCATGACTAACCCAGGGTCCCTGACCATGGGATTTTCCTGGGTTGATCCCCGTCAATTGGCGCCGTCTGTGGGGACTACGCAGGTTGGGATCACGATCTCGGCGGTCCCATCTTCAGCAAGCCACAACTCAAGGGCAAGAACCGGACCTAGCCCACTCGAAGGATTCAAGATCACGGCGGACATCCTCGCCACCCCATCAAGACCACTCGAGCTGCAGTCACGCCAGGACCGATACTACAGTAACGGCCAAGTACAGCGCCGGCGCCGAAGGAGTCGACGACCCAGAAGAACGGCGAGGGGCCTTTACGAAGGAATCCCACTCGACGAACTGCGACGCGCAGCGGAGGACTCGCAAATCTTCCGACAACCCTCCACCGCCCGGGCACTCGCCGCACATCGAGACGACGACTACGAGATTGAATCTAACGATCAGCAGAACCACCGCCAAGGCAGAAGGAACCGACGACCCAAAAGGCACTCACGGGCATCCGCCGCCAACCAAGACGACCCAAAAGGCACGCACGGGCACGCAGCAGTGTAGTAAGCACGACGCTCGTTGTCGAACGCGCAGAAGAAGGCAAGGTCCAGAGCATTCAGAGACCAATCTACTACCTCAGCATGCTCCTGACCAAATCCCAGCAGCGGTACCCGCACTATCAGAAGCTACTACTAGCCATCGTCATGACTTCAAGAAAGGTGTCCCAATACTTCGACGAGCACCCTATCACAATCGTGAGCAGCGCACCACTCGCTGACATACTAAACAACCCTGGAGCAACCGGGCGAGTCGCCGAGTGGAACATCGAGCTCAGCCCACGAGACTTGCAGTACAAGCACCCAACAGCCATCACAGCCCAAGTACTCCCAGACTTTCTGGTTGAGTGGACGGAGGTTCAAACACCATCCCCCCCAGACCTATCAAGCTCATGGTCAATGTTCTTTGATGGGTCCAAGAGACAACAAGGAGCTGGGGCAGGAGTCGTACTCATTTCCCCCAAAGGAACAAAGCTGAAATACGTCCTCCAGATCAACTTCAGTCACGTTTCCAACAACGAAGCAGAATACGAGGCACTCCTACATGGCATGCGCATGGCCAAAACATGCGGAGCCACTCGCCTCATAATTTACGGGGACTCCAATCTCGTCGTCCAGCAGACGATGAGAAATTGCAACGCAATAGCCGACAACATGGCGGCCTACCAGAAGCTCTACAACGAACTCGAAGGAAATTTCGACGGTTGCGGGCTCAACTACATCACCAGGGACAACAACACAGAAGCTGACGAGCTCGCGAACATCGGTTCGACCCGGGCGCCTGTCCCACCTGGCGTTTTTCTCGAAAGTATCAACCGGAGATCCATCAAGGCGCAGGCAACAACACCTGAAGCGATAGTGGACGGCGAAGACGCACCAGAAATAACGCGGGTGGCAGCAGCAACACCATCAGAAGAAACAAGCACCAGTGCATCCGACAGCACAACCCTGATAGAGTTCGAAGGACCTGTATGTACAAAACCGTTCCTCTGATTCTTAATCGAAGGCACGCTACCACAAGACGTGGCCGAAGCACGACGCATTAGCCGACGATCCAAGGCATTCACTGTGATCAACAGACAACTATATAAGCGCAACATCACCCAGATACTCCAAAGGTGCATTGACAAAGAGGACGGCAAAGCCTTATTACTAGAAATCCACGAAGGCACCTACGGGCACCACGCGAGCAGTCGAGTGCTCGTGTCAAAAGCATTCCGAGCTAGATTCTACTGGCCCACAGCTATGAAAAACGCAGAGGAAATCGTGCGACGTTGCGTCGCCTGTCAAAAATTCGCCAACAGGCCACACACTCCCGCATCAGAGCTCAAGACCATACCACTATCCTGGCCGTTCGCCACCTGGGGACTCGACATGGTGGGCCCACTAAAGAAATCATCAAAGGGCGGAAGAACACACCTGCTCATCGCAGTCGACAAGTTCACCAAGTGGATCGAAGTAGTGCCCATCGCCAGCTCTACAGCTCTCACGGCTGTAAACTTCATCAAATCGATCATCTTCAGATTCAGAGTGCCACACAACATCATCACGGACAACGGCACGAACTTCACGGCCGCAGAATTTCAGAACTTCTGTGAAGAACTGGGCATCAAAATCAATTATGCATCAGTCGCGCACCCACAGTCCAACGGCCAGGTGGAAAAAGCAAACGGCCTTGTCTGTGGAGGAATCAAGAAACGGCTCCTCGCACCACTCGAGCAAGCCGCCGGCAACTGGGTAGAAGAACTCCCCGCGGTCCTGTGGAGCTTACGAACCACGCCAAACACTGCGACCCAATACACACCCTTCTTCATGGTGTACGGGGCAGAGGCAGTCCTACCACATGACCTCAAGTTCGGAGCACCCCGGGTCACCGGATACGAGGAAGAAGAAGCAGAAGAAGCATTAAGAGACAACAAAGATACGGCTGACGAAGCAAGAGACACAGCCCTGGCAAAATTAGAAGGGTACCAAGACAAACTGCGTACCTATCAAAGCAGTCGACTGCGCACCAGAACCTTCAACAAAGGTGACCTAGTCCTACGACTAATACAAGAGAAGGTCCACAAACTTGCCCCCCAATGGGAAGGACCATTCATAATCTTAGAAGTCATCGGAGGCGGCGCCTACAGACTGAAGAACCCAAAGACAGACGAGGACGTGGGCAACCCATGGAACGTAGCAAACTTGCGAATATTCGATCCATAGCCCCTATCGGTCGGACATGACTAGCAACTCATGTAAATCGCTTGACAGCAATAAAATAAGTGTCGCCCAAATACTGCCATCTCAAAGAACTCGGGGGCTGAAGAGGAAACTCCCCCCCTCCGAGCAACTGCTATCGCACTCGCGATCGTAATCAAAGCACTCAGGGGCTGAAGAGGAAACTCCCCCCGAGCAACTGCTATCGCACTCGTGATCTTAATCAAAGCACTCGGGGGCTGAAGAAGAAATTCCCCCCCGATCAACTGCTATCGCACTCGCGATCTTAACCAAAGCACTCGGGGGTTGAAGAGGAACCCCCCCCCCCGAGCAACTGCTATCGCACACGCGATCTTAATCAACGCACTCGGGGGCTGAAGAGGAAACTCCCCCCCGAGCAACTGTTATCGCACTCACGATCTTAATGGAAACACTCGGGGGTTGAAGAGGAAACTCCCCCCCGCGCAACTCTATCGCCCACGCGATCCTAATCGAAGCACTCGGTTGGCTGAAGAGAAAACCCCCCGAGCAACTCCATCGCACACGCGATCTTAATCAACGCACTCGGGGGCTGAAGAGAAAACTCCCCCCCCCCGAGCAACTGTTATCGCACTCGCGATCTTAATCGAAACACTTGGGGGTTGAAGAGGAAACTCCCCCCCCCGAGCAACTCTATCGCCCATGCGATCCTAATCGAAGCACTCGGGGGGCTGAAGAGAAAACCCCCCGAGCAACTCCATCGCACGCGCGATATTAATCGAAGCACTCGGGGGCTTAAGAATAAAAATCCCCTGAGCAACGCTATCGCCTACACGACCTCCTTCACGAAGCACTCGGGGTCTCGAACACAAATCCCACCCGAGAGACGACCATCAACACTCCCATGGCATCCAAACACTTTTGAAAAAAACTTTGGAGGAAGCACAAGTTCATCTAGTCTTCACCCGATCGCCTACGATCACCTAAAGACTCGGGGGCTACTCCCATCGGGAGCGCTGTCGCGCACCCGATAAAAACCCACAGTACCAAGTACAAGATGGACCCGAAGACAGCTCCCAGCCGCAAAAGACTCGAACGTAACTCTCAGTTCCAAAAAGGATTCAAAGACAACTCCTGATGGTGAAGACACGGTTCTCGGTGGCATAAAGGCTCAAATATACACAAAGGATAAAGCATGCTTTACATCATAGATATCATCTTAAATACAAAAAGGACTCAACTACATTTGGATAGAAGGCAGCTCCTGTTACAAGAGGAAATCACCCAAGGAACTATGACTTCTACATGTGTGCCCATGAGGGGTAATCAACCCTAGTACAAGAGCATCATCACAGACAAAGTTGGGATGGAAGCAGCAGGCTCATGATGTCAATGACATAACAAAAGGTGAAGCTCGACTTATTTGGGGAGCCACTGGGGAAGCTGCTCCACCAGCTTCTTCTCCTGCTCCTCTAGCTTCCTCTCCAGCTCCGCCCAAACTGCCGGCGAAGATGACGCCGCTGCCTCCAGTTCTACAAGGTCTCCTGCCACGCTCGTTTAACCAGTGGCTTGACGTCGAGGTCTTCTTCAGAGGAAGAGGAGGAAGCAGTTGAAGACGGCTCACCACCACCACCAGAAGAGTCCCTGGAGCAAGCAGCAGTTGAAGACACAGGTGAAGGACTCCTCGACTTCATGGAGATGTCGCTTCTCGACTCCTGCCCATGCGGATCCATGCTATTTCCACTCGGATCGAATGCGCGGGCAATGACAGTGCTCTCACCGTCAAAGCGACAGCTGAGCATATCACCATCTCGCAAATTCAACTGCCGAGCAAACAAACCCCAACCAGAGCCAAGAAAAATCAAGCGAGAGCTATCAACCTCCAACTCAACATAAGAAGGAGATCGACAGCTCCCCTGAAGGTGCAGAAGCAAGCCATCCAAGCCACGTTCAGAGACAATGGCAGAAAAATCAGAGGGAAGAAGGATGCGATTGGCAGTTTGGCCACGAATATGCAAAATAAAATCATAGCGCCAGAATCCCTCCTCCAAGGGAGAGGAGGAAGGCACTGGCACCGTACCATGACGACCTCCACGACATGAGCGTGGTGTGCGGCCACCACGGCCACCACGACCACGGCCACGGCCAACACCTCGCCTAGGAACCATGAGCGGAAGAAGAGATGAAGAAAGAGGTGAAGCAGCGAGTTGGATAGAAGCGTGGAAGAGAAAGGCCTATTTATAGAACAACTATCATCAAAGCACGGAGAAGCCAAAACGACGGCAGCAATTAATTCAAAGACCAATTGTCCCAGCCGTCTCGAACTCCAAGACGAAGATGCTTTCCCACGAGAAGCACTGTACGCAGGGCGCGTCAATTCGCGCGCGTTTCCAACGCACGTATGGGAAACGCAACCGGCGCCTGCCGCACGCCACAAACGGCCATCATTATGACCGGTCCTCGACACATGACGGTTCACTGGTAGCGCATCACTGACAGCCATCAAACAGAGGCATCACTATCCCTGACGAGCGGCGAAGAAAACCAAACAACAAGGCGTACTCAGTACGCCATCAAGGCCCAGAGATTCCATCTTTCCAGATCTTTTTCCCAAGGAAGAAAAAACATCTTACTCCCATCGGGAGCGTACATCATAAGAGTCCCGGGTGCTCCCTCACCTAAAAGCCAACCACGTGCTCGAGTGAACACTTGCACCAATGAGAGTCTCGGGTGCTCCCTCAACCCGACGTAAGACAAACAAGCACTCGCCAAGACCATACGGCGCTACGAGTCTCGGGTGCTCCCTCACCTAAAGAGCCGAAAATGGCATTCGAGTGATTACTCGCGAATAACCCCCCGACTGAGCACTCGAAACAAAGCTCCTCGGGTAAAAGAGTGAACAACTCGCTTGATGTTTTGTTCCAAGCGGGTGCAATACTATAAGGCTCCGCGCCACAAAAACACACATTCCTGGAACACGATACACTGTGCCCAGAAGCCACGCAAGATTAGCGTGTAGGTAAGACCCCACTGCGAAGTACGGCCGGGCTGGGACTTGCCGAAGAGCGATTTCACTCCCAACCTTTCCCATGCGCAGAGCACGATAGATAAGTCGGGCGGACGCGCCTTAGGCTACACACATTACTGGCGGCAAATGAACATCGTAAGACCTGAAGCGGCCGGACTTTTGCTCGACACCAGTGTTCCAAGCTCACGTCGAGGGACGTGGGTTTGATTGGGCTACTATGGTATTTGCCCTAGTGCAATTCACCAAGGCTCGACCCGTCGACTCCTTGGGCCCTTTCATCTTAGCATCCCTCGAAACAGGTTTTGTCATGGCCACCAGACTGCCAACGACCCACGGATGAACCGTGCATATCAATAAACGACACATGAATGTAGTCGAGTCCCCGCGCGACTCTTCGAGTCTCCTAGGCACTCGGGGGCTACTGACGAGGGGGTGACCCCACGACTCCTACGGATGAGCCTACCTGGTGTCCATGAAGGCAGAAGGCCCATGAAGATACGGCCTAGGCCCACTAGATGGCACCGACGTAGAAGTCCTCGACTCACAAGGAAGGTGCGAAGACCTGCCGTACGGAGCAAGCTAGGGTTACGAAAGTTTACCTGTACACGTAGATGAACTCCCCGAGACCTAGCCCGGTATATAAGGGCTAGGAGGGGTGACACCAAGGACATCGAATCTCACCTATAACCCTAGCCCTGAGTGCTCCAGCCTCGGTTTCCTCTGTAATCGCATCTCCCCAATCAATAATATCGAGCAGGAGTGAGCCTCCTTGTTTGCCGACGAGTTATCGTCCAACCTGCGCCTCTCATGACTAACCCAGGGTCCCTGACCATGGGATTTGCCGGGGTTGATCCCTGTCAGTTATCTTACCCGCGAAGACTATCTCGATCCCCTGCAGTTGTGGGTTATCAAGCCTGTTTTCTGGCGCCGTTGCCGGGGAGCATACCTTTATTCACAAGTCTACTTGAAGTATTTTACCTGCTGCAATTTATCCGCTATGGGTAATAAAGAAGACCCCAAGGTCCCGATCTTACCATCCCGTACTAGAAAAGGTATTGTTCTGAACACTAGTGCTACACTTGATTCGCCTTCAGTTATGAGTAAGTTTGCTTCACCGCCACCACATGATGCTTCTACTAAATCTGTTACTATGTCCGATACTTTTGATGATGCTTCTACTACTCTTGATGATATTTGTTCACTTAGTCACGCTCTTGAGAAACAGATTGCTGCTTCTGCCAAGAAATCTGGGATTGAAATTCCTGATACTTGCTATCCTTTTGATGGGACTTACACTTATCCCGATTTGAGTAAACTCAAGGAGAGACTCCTCGATGATGATTATATTATACTTGATGATGATTCATGCTGGGAGCTAACAGAGTTTAACGACTCTGACCCTGATGCTATTAAGAATTTGCTCGAGAAACATTCTTTGAAGAACAAGACTGTACCTGATCCTACTTTTGCTACGTCTCCTATATGCATCACTGATCCTGATTATAATTTCTCTGTTGATCTTTCACTTATATCTATGGTTGAAGCTGGCCCCTTTTATGGCAGAGAAAATGATGATGCAATTGCACACCTGACCAAACTCACTGAGTTAGGTGGTTTGTTTACTACTGATGAGAAGATACGAAACTTCTATGTTACTAAGCTTTTTTCTTTCTCTTTAAAGGAAAGTGCTAAAGCATGGTACGATGCACTACCATGTGGTTCTAGTAGGAGTCCTCAAGACTTAGCTCAATCTTTTGTTGATAAGTACTTTCCTGCACATATGCAACATGCTGCTTTACGAAAAATTTATAACTTTACACAGTTGCAGGACGAGAACCTTCCTAAAGCTTGGGGGAGGTATTGCAGTCTGATCCAGGCTAGACCGGGACATGGAGTCCCTAAAAATGAATTGATTGATATATTTTATGCTGGTCTAACTGATGAATCTAGATCCTACTTGGACAGTTGTGCTGGTTGTGTTTTCAGGAAAAGAACACCGGACGATGCAGAAGAACTAATGGGCAAGATTGCCAAGAAACACGAAGATTGGTCCGTCCCTGAACCACCTCCACCACCAAAGAAGAGGGGCATGCTTGTCCTAAGCCCCGAACACATGCAAGAAGAAAAGAAGTCCATTAAAGAGAAAGGTATTAAAACTAAAGACGTGAAGAATCTACCCCCTATTGAGAAGTTGTGTGAGCCTACCACTCACCCTCCTATGGTAGAGGTATACTCTCTTTTAGATTTCACTGCAAGTGTCATTCCTCATGGTAAGCCTCCTGATCAATGTTTAAATGAGCTTGATAATTTTATTATGAATCAGAATCACTTTAATGAGAGGATACAAAGTCATTTGCATGATAATTCCCTTGCTATCAAAAGTTTTCTTGATGTTCTAGGTAGAACAGTTAATGATGTTAAATGTCTTGTGAAGCATTTTCATATGGTTCAAACTCAGGTTGATCAAATTTCTAATGTGCAAAAAGATTTGCTTGCTAATAATGCCAAACAGGATATACAGGCCTTCGGGATTAAAACCCGAGGGGGAACTAGCACTCAAGATCCTCTCTATCCGGAGGGGCATCCTAAGAGGATCGAGCAAGATTCTCAAATCCAGGAAGAAGAAATTGTTAGCTCTCTGAAGAAGAAAAAACACAAAGAAGCTGACAATTCAAATGATCCAAATAGTATATCTACCTTCGATGCTGAGACTGAAGACGGTGCTGAGCCTGAAAAGGATAGTGAAAAGAATGATCCACCCGAGGCTCGAGAAGAGGAAGCACCCGACAAACGCAAGAAATACACTAGAGAAGACTTCATCGCAAGAAGACATGGGAAGGAACGAGAACCATGGGTACAGAAACCTATGCCCTTTCCAGGTAAGTCTCTCAAAACCAAAGAAGAAGAGCATTATAATAAGTTTTGTGAGTGGATGAAACCTCTTTTTCTTCAAATTCCTTTGACTGATGCTATTAAGTTACCTTCTTATTCGAGATATATGAAAGATATTGTTACTAATAAAAGAAAAGTTCCTAATGAAGCAATATCTACTATTCTTGCTAAAAACTCTTTCAGTGGCAAGATTCCTGAGAAGCTTGGTGATCCAGGTATACCCACCATTCCTTGTTCCATAAAGAATAATTATGTTAGGACAACTTTATGTGATCTTGGAGCAGGAGTGAGCGTTATTCCCTTTTCTCTTTACAAGAGATTATGTTTAGAAAAACTAATCCCTAAAGATATCTCTCTTCAGATGGCTGACAAGTCAACAGCTGTTCCCATAGGTATTTGTGAGGATGTTCCTGTTGAAGTTGCTAATTGTTTAATCCTCACTGATTTTGTTGTGCTTGACATGCCCGAGGATGGGAGTATTTCTATTATTCTTGGTAGACCTTTTCTGAACACCGCAGGTGCTATTATTGATTGCAATAAAGGAAAGGTTACTTTCAATGTGAATGACAAAGAACACACGGTGTATTTTCCGAAGAAGATTGACAAGAGGCATGGCCTCAACTCTATAGAGAATATCGAGACCGTGAAGATTGGACAATGGGATTGTCCTTTACATGTGCACCACAAATACAAAACCATCATGGTGGGGACAATGTCCATTAAAGTAAAGGTGCAATGATCACTTCATAAGGGGTGAGACTTTTTGCTCTATATATCGTCGGTTTGTTGGTAAGACTTGATCAACCTTGCTGGTAAGCATGTTTTATATAGGTAAAAAGTGCAGCTTGTTATGTTTTCATTTGCCTTAGATTTTATTCTCCTTGCTGTACCAAGTTTATATATTTTTTTGAAACTTCACAACTCTAATCATTGCTTCAAGTTTTCAGAAAGTTTCGCAGCTTTTTGGACTTCGAAAAAATTTCAACGGTGAAGTTGTCAGAAAAATTCCAGAAAAAATATTTTAAATTTTTTTATGCCGGGGGTGACCCAGGGGAACCTGGGGCTGACCAGGGGGGGCACCAGTGGCCCAGGCGGCCAGCTGGCGCGGCCTGGCCCCTGGCCGCGCCCACAGGGCAGCCAGCCAGGTAAGTCTTCTTCCTCCTCCTTCCTCTCTCTCCAAAAACACGAGTTCTGCACTTTGTTCTTGCGTTCTTGCTGCTCTCCGTCCAGAATTTCGATCTCTCTCTACGACCCATCATTTTTGCTGAGATTTTGGGCAAATACTCCCTGGTATGTAACTACTTCAACCCTCCAATTAGATTTTTGAGTGGTGGCTTCATTTGTGAGTATTTAGTAGCTCTTGGTGTTGTTCTTATGAGCTTGCATGCATGTGTAGAAATTTATTTTCCAAGTTTTGATGCAAGTTTATGCCTTAGGTAAGTGAGTAGAGTAGTTTGCCTCAACTCACTTTGTTTAAATCCTTGTTTTTGTGAACTGTAATTTTTTTCTAGAAATGAGTTTCTTTGGAAAAGCAAAGGGGTGGCTTGGGAAGAAGAATCCCGAGCGCTCCGATCGAGTCACTAGAGCTGCAGCTTCGCCCTCAGCGGTTAGGGTGAGCTACAATGAAGATCATGTTCCCCTGGAGCTGTTGGAAGAAAAAAATCCAGCATGCGCAATGATGTACCCATGCGATGATTTTCTTACAGCTGCAGGAATTAAGGAGGAATTTTATGGCCTTTGTGCCAATGCAGGTTTGACACGGCTAGCTCTATGCCGTGTGGTGCAATACAAAAAGCTTACCTCCTGTTTTGTTAACAGTTTTTGCTATAACCATGATGCTGGAACCGTCGAGTTCAAACTTTATAATGATCTCATAACCATGTATTTGGCACAGTTTTGTGATATAATAGGTGTGTCGAACGTTGGTCAGACAACTAAGATGACCATGCAGCCTTCCGGGTTGAGGACCCTCTTCAACTCCCTTTGCTGCTAGGAGGAGACCGACATTCAACGCACGAAGATTTCCAGCATCTTGTTTCCACACCTCAGGTATTTTTCGTATTTTGTTGCTAGATGGGTGTTAGCTTGTGACAACACGAGCAACGGTTCTGCACCAGACTTCACCATTCATGCGAACGCCCTCTCTGGTAAGAATGAGTATAATGTGGGTGCCTTAATTGCTCGGCGTCTTGTTACGAACAGTAACAAGGGTGATTTATATGGTGGGGTTTACGCCACACTTATCCTTGAGTCTCTTGAGCGCATCCCGCATCCTGATGATGTTCCCTTTTCATACGCAAGTCTCGATCTTGCGGCTATGAAGAGGCATAAGTTTGTTACCATGACTTCTCAGTTTGGTAACCTTGATTATATTTTGAGGTTTGAAAGGACTGTTACTTGTGAGATCCATCTACCAGCACCACTTTTGTTTAATAACACTCGCAGAAACGGATGGTCCTTCAACGAAATTCAGTTCGATGAGTTCTTGGCTAATTACCAGCCGCATGACCCCATGGAGGGGGTTGTGCCCGATGAGGAGGAGCATGGTGAGTTCACACCTTTCCAGGGAGAGACCTTCACCGAGCATGGCGTGGGATCTTCTGCCGCTTGGAGCGCAGGACCTTCCTCATGGGAGGATCCAAGGACTTCGGTGTACGCACCGGAGGGCTCATACGACTCCTGGACTTACCCTTACTCTGGAGCAGGAGGCTCCTGGGGACAGTAGCTGCTACCAACTTAGGCCAAAAGCCTAAGCTTGGGGGAGTACGTTCCCTCCTCACCTTTCCATTGTATTATCCGTTTTTATTTTGTTCGCCTTGATCTTTTCGAAGTTTTTTCCCGTCCTTCTTTGTTCTTTTATTTTGCAAAAACAACAAAAAGATTTCTATTTTCTTTTTCTTTCGTTTAATCTTTGAAAAATCCAAAAATATTTTATTTCTCTCTTTAGTTTGCTTTGTTGCAGAGTTCAGCTCAAGTCCGTGATGGCATTTGCACTTGATTATATTTTCATACGTTCAATCGTGCAAGTGAAAAGGCAGTAATGACGAAGATCGACAAAAGGGATGCAACAAGGAAAACTGGTATGAACTCTTTTTGTTTCTACTTTTGTACATATGCTTGTACTTATGAATTAGAGACCAGCTTGTAGCGACATAGTGCTATGTTTACAATGCTTTCCCAGTGTTCATGCTTTCCTTGTGGTCAATCCCAAATAGCTAGAGTGCATAACATGTTGTTGAAATGATTTACATGCATTGCATTGTTCATGGTTTGGCATACTGAAGTGGTATTTCCTTTTGGAGAATTCTTGGATTGACTTGGCACATGCTTACACATGTTTATGACTGAAAAGTCTACTATGCCTTGATGATCTTTGAATTTCAGAATAGTCATATCATTTTCATGCCTGATTCAATGTTACTTTGTCGCTCTGCATGATTATGACTGTTATTGCTCTCTAGTTTTAGTTTGTCTTTAGCAAGAGCCTTGGCTTTTATTTTAGTTTGTTGTTGGAACTCTCTTTAGTTTTCATGTTTATCTTGTTAAGAGAGTTGGTTGTTGCACTGAGTTGTGTCTTGTCTTGAAAGTAGGTAATAGAGGTTGCTATTTAATTTTAGTAGTAGCTTGCAATAGTTTTGAGGTATTGATGTGAGTAATGTTTGAAATTTTGGTGTCAAGAGCTCTTGCCTATTAGTGATAGGTGTCGTATTTTGGGCAATCCGTGTTTATTTTCAAAACCTACAAAACTAGTTGAGAACTCTAGCTACTAGGTAGATCACTACTCTTCTGAGGAGTCGAATATTAGAGTACACTCACGTACCATGAGTCGAGGATGCGCAAGGATAACCAAACCTTCATACACTCCTCCTCGGGGTACTTGTCTCTTTGTGAACCTCCTTATTAGATTGAGAGTTACCGATAATAAGTGCATGAGTTCGTCGGACTAATGTAAGTATTGAGAGTTGGCACTTCCACCTTCCCATATTTTGCTAGCCTTTCCCGTGCCGTGCATTGCCTTCTTCTCACTCCGAGAGTTGGTGTCCACCTTCGCCGGTACTTCCAAACCCTTGGCATGATATGCTCTGTCATCATAAACCTCCTTATATCTTTCCTCAAAACAGCCACCATACCTACCTATCAAGGCATTTCCATAGCCTTTCCGAGTTACATTGCCATGCAACTTCCACCTCTTCATGACTTGATCTTCATGTCATACATGTTCCTGCTACACTGGCAGCGACATAAATTGCATACATCATGATAGTTATATCTTCTTTATGATTTTGAGTACCTTGTAAAGTGTGAAAGATCTCCTTTACCTTCTTGTAAAATAGAGTGTTGCCCTTAAAGTGAGGAAAAGATCCCGAAGTGGACACATTAAAAGATCCCAAAGAGGACAAATGAGAGTTATATAGAAAGAGCCATTGAGGCCACAAAAAAATACAAAAAATAGAAAAAGAGAAAAAAGGAATAAAAAAGAGAGAAAGGGGCAACACTACTATCCTTTTGAGAGATCCACACTAGTACTCCCTTTATATCCTTGTACTCCATAGAGATGATCATTATGCATATAGCTATGTGGGGACCTTCACACTATAGACCTTGGCTTGCATATTCCAAGGATGAGCCTCCTTAAAAGAGCTCTAGGTCTTCATGAGCAAGCAAGTTAGATGCACCCCCTAGTTCCATTGGAGAGCTTCCTAGCTCGTATGTGCATCCGTTGCATGGCAATCCCTACTCCTCACGTCATATCTATCATTTGGCATCTCTTGCATATGATTGTCCTCATTGATGTGAGCCTTTCTCATCATTTTTGTCTTCCTCCTCCACCATATTTCTCTCTTTTCCATCCTAAGTGTCAACTCTCGTGCTTACGCTCATCCATTGCATGAGTGCTCAAAATATCGAAAAGGAGTGGATCAAATTGACTTGTACCTGGCTAGTGGTCTGGGGACGAGTCAAGATAAGATTCCAAAGAAGACCAAGTGTGAAACTTTAGTAGATTGAGTTCTCAACACAAAAAAATACTTTTTTTCTCGTATTCCCTATCCCCCTTCTTGCACGCAAACACCATTTGGAGACATTCGAGTCACGGACAGCGAGAGCTCTTGCACCTAATGTTCTTTTGTTACTTATTTCAATGCTAATATAGACTCTTGCCTGTTATGACTTGAATTGAATCTCTAACCTTGATTGCTTTACTTTTCAAAGTTCTTATATGGTTGCTAGCATGTCACCACATAAATTATGTTGTTATCATTTACCTGCTCGAGGACGAGCAGGAATTAAGCTTGGGGATGTTGATACGTCCAAAACGTATCTATAATTTCTTCTTGCTCCATGCATGTTTTGTGTGATATTGCTATGATCTAGATACACTTTCATAGACTTTTGATCATATTTGGACTAACCTATTAACTCAGTGCGCCCCAGTGCCAGTTCCTGTTTTCTGCTGTTTTTCTATTTCAGTTTTCCCCCATATAAAAAGTGCCAGAAAAATTCGGGAAAATTCAGATAAAAAATCAGCGTGACGGAAGCTTTTAGAAGAGCCCGGGAGGGGCCAGAGGGGAGCCAGGGGGCCCAGGCGGCCACCCGGCGCGGCCCCACCCCTGGCCGCGCCAGGGGGGCGCCTGGGGCCCCTGTCCCACCTCTGGCTGCCCCCTTTCGCCTATTTATCCCCCGTCACGGGAAAACTCCAGAAGCAGAACCCTATTCCGCGAACTCGCCTCTGTTCCGCCGCCATCGCGCTTCCGAAGATCGGGAGAACCATAAGACCTCTTCCCGGCACCCTGCCGGAGGGAGGATTGACCTCCGGGAGTCTCCTCTCCACCATGGATGCTCCCCGGATGTCTCGTGAGTAGTTTTCCTTGGACCATGGGTCCGTGATCAGTAGCTATGTTATGTTCTCCTCCCCTCTTTGATCTTCATTGTTTAGACCTCGTGAGCTGCCCAACATGATCGAGGCACCATTGTAATATTTCTGCTATTGCTATGTTGAGTTTGATAGGATCTGATGGATTATGAGATTATGTTCAGATTGTGATAGAGTAATATATTTGGTTTTTATCTCTTATATTTTTGTTCCTAAGTAATTCTTGCATGTTCTCCGTTGCTGTTTATTGCTTTGGCCAAGTAGTAGGTAGTGACTCCAAGAGGGAACGTTGTGCTCGATTGTGGGTTCATGCCCCCTGATGACATGCTCGAGTGACAGAAACATGAGTCTAGGGGATGTGCTGTTGCCACAAGGGGGAAAACAACGGTGCTTGTAACCGCGGTTACAAGGATTGTTTACTTTATGCAGAGTTCTTTTTAATGCAGTTGTCTGTTGCTTTGGGTTTACACTTTGGGTGGGGCTCGCAACTTAATACCAGCGAGATATTCTGGATAGATATCTCAAGGTGGATGATTAGTAGTAGATGTAGATGGATTTCATTCTACTTACCTTGGCGTACTGCCTGTGCTGTTGAACCTCTTCCTTTATTTTGTAGCATAGTTAGCATTGCAGTGCGTTCATAATCCTGTCAATTGCCTTTCTGTAATTTGTTTACCTCGCATAGCAATTTTATCGTCTTTTGGGAGAGAGACATCACTAGCGAACATCACGTATCCCGGTCCATATCCTTATCACTGTTTCACACTATATTTACTTTTCTGCATTTACTTTCAAGTTGCCATTATTATCCCTTGCGTTTTATCCTTTGTAAACAACAAGACCGGAGAGATTGACAACCTCTCTGAACTTCGTTGGGAACAAAGTTATCTGTGTATGTGTGCAGGTCCGCGTCAGTTGCGCCGCTGACACCTACTTATCATCTTTGTAGTCCTGTTGGAGACAAACCTTGGTATCTTCACCGAGGGAAAACTGCTGCTGCACTACATCTCAACCCTCCACTTGGGGTAACCAACGAAGGGGGCGAGAAGCCATCAGCTTCCATCCATGGGTTTTCAACCTTTCCATCAAACTCCACGGTTCGAGAGTCTCCACCTTCTTTCTTCAAAGCACCAACTAGGAGAGCATAATTGTCATTCTGAGTGTAATGTGCATTGTCCCAAAGTATTACATTGTCTTTGGCATGATTGTGGTATTATTTATTCTGAAGTCTTAGTTCTAGTCTCCTTTAAAACTCTGGAGGAGTTTCTGCATTTATGTTTTGCTTCTCTCATGGAGGCTAGCGAAATACCACTCTAGTATGTTCAAATTTTGTGCATTGTAATCCTGTCTTGATTTTCAGTAGCATATTATTTGCTTTTAGTTGTTTGAGATTGATCACTTGAAGGAAGGATTGCTTCGTGCATTGTCCTCATAGCATTGTTCTAATACTTGCTAAGTTCTTTTCGTAGTAGATGTTTATATACATTTATTGAAGCAAAATAGTTTTTCAAAGTTTTCTTTGTAGCGTTCAGTTCGTTGTACTGAATTGCTTGAGGACAAGCAATATGCTAAGCTTGGTGGGTTGATACGTCTCAAACGTATGTACTTTTCCAAACACTTTTGATATTGTTTTGCCATCATTCTTGCATGATTTGGACGAAACTGACCCGCACTAATGCTGTTTTCAGCAGAGCTGTCTGTATGGTTTTATTGTGCACAGGAAAATGGATTTTTGGACGTCCCAAAAAATTCCCAGAAAAATACCAGAAAATCCACGCATCCGAAGGAGCCAGATGCCAGAAGTGGGACCAGAGGGGAGTCCTGGGGGCCCCAGGCGCCCCCTGGCGCGGCCAGGGGTGGGGCCGCGCCCTCTGGCCGCCTGGAGGCCTCCCCCCTCCTCTGGTGCCCTACCAAAGCTCCTATTTATTCCCGTGAGGCGAAAACCCCAGAACAGAAGTCGTTTTCCCAATTCTCGTCGCGGAGCCGCCGCCACCCTCTGTTCTTCTCCGGGAGGGCTAATCTGGAGGCTGTTTTGGCCTCCGGAGAGGGGAGATCATTGCCATCGTCATCACCATCACCACTCCATCCTCCCTCCATGACTTCTCCATCCATATGTGAGTAATTCCCTGATGTAGGCAAAGGGGATGGTAGGGATTGGATGATTTATATCATGTAATAGTTTATCAGATTGTTGGGGGCATGTTGCCTTTCATCTAGATTGGTGTTTATCATCTTTGCTTTGACTTGTTGCTCTTAATGCTTGTCACTTTGGGCCCGAGTGCCATGATTTCAGATCTGAACCCTTTATGTTTTCATGAATATATTTGTGTTCTTCATCCTATCTATGAGTTGTTTGCCCCTGTTATGGCCCGGAACTGGCGATCCCAAAGGTGACAGATTGGGACACCAAAGGGGATGGACTATAATTTGGGGATTCCATGTAGCCAATAATTGTTAATGCTTTGTTCCGGTACTCTTTGACAGGAGCACCTTAATCTCCATAAGTTCCTTTTGGCCCCGTTCGTAGAGGGATGGTAGGACAAAAGATGTTGTGCAAGTTCTTATTGCAAGCACGTACACTACCCGTGGGATACATGCCTGATGTTTGATTTATGCCTAGATGATCTTTGCTTTTCTGTGTGCCTTGCCCCAAGTTGATTACATGATGTGTCTTATCCATGCAGCGCCCAACCATCCATCTCCCTAGCCTACAGTGTTTTAATTCTGCTGGTTACTAGTTGTTTACTTTTGCTGTTACTATTACCGTTGCTATCGTCACTACCACTATTATCGCAGCTACTATTAATATCTTGTTGCAAGTAAGTGTATCTCAGGTGCGGTGGAATTGACAACTCCATTGTTAAAGCTTGTGAATATTATTTGGCTCCCCTTGAGTCGAATCAATAAATTAGGTTATCTTACCCGCGAAGACTATCTCGATCCCCTGCAGTTGTGGGTTATCACCGGCCGAAACAAAAAAACCTTCTGTTCAAGCCCGGCATTGGGTCGGTATCACCTCGGTTGTTCCGGTAAATAAATATATATCGGTACTACCGCCCTGGGGAGCGATACCACCGCCCGACGCGCGAAAAAACCCTCTGCTGCAGCCCGGAATCGGGCCGCTATCACCCCGGTGGTTCCGGTAAAAATCTATATACCGGTACTACCGGTTGGCCGGTACTACCGGCCTAAATGAGCGGTACTACCGGCCTGTGAACAGATTCATGCAGATTTTGGAAAGTTCGAGTTTGGCTAGAGATTTTGATAGTTTGGGCGTGGATTCGAGTCCTGTTCTTGCACGGGAAGACCAACCCCCTCATAAATAGGTGAGGTGACGACCGATTGAAACAACACACAATCGAACAAACACATCTACATCTTTTTTACCCTAATTTTGACTCTATCCCTTGTATCTTTCTTCCTCGTTCTTCGTTGTTATTCTTGTTGCAGGGCATCGAACCTCGAGGCCCTATGGGCGATCAGGTCAACCTAGGTCAGCCCATAGCCGCCGTGCTCCCTGACGGGGTCCCTCCGGGAGTATGGGGTTTCAGGTCTACTGAGCGTCCTCCAGTTGTCTTGTGTATCACGCTATCGGTTGGATATCCTTCGACATGAGCTGCGGTGCATCACCCCCGGCCTCGAGGGTACACATGACGTGTTCGTGTGTCAACACACTTTTTGGCAACTCCGCTAGGGACGAAGCTTTGAACGATCTCCAGCCTGTTCTTGCTACGAAGAGATCGTCATCAAGTTGCTTTAATCTACAAAGGTAGTATGAATTCCCAATTCACCTATGTAGATGCAAATAACTCATATGTTGTTGCTAGATCACCTAATGAGCATGATGTATCGGCTAGCCCTAGTTTTATCAATTATTCATCTAATTGTGTGCAACAGCCAGTTCATAATAATCTATATGCTTCAAGTGCTAGTTCTAGTAACATGCACCATATGTATCCCAACCCTCACGCATCGGCAACCACAAAAATTTATATGTCGATGAACAACATGATGAGTTCGGTTAATCAAGTTGAAACGCCTCATATAGGATCTTTCAATAGTATGCAACAAAGAGTTTCATCTTTTTATTCATCGGTAACTAACTTGCAATATATAAATCAAAACATGTCGGTGGATAGGGGAATTGGCCATGCTACTACAAGGTATTCGGCCAATTATCCTCAACCACCATATGCTACTCCTTATGTTATTAATTGAAAGTCCAAGTATGTGATCAGAGGGGGAGAGGGTGAATGATCACTTCAAAATTTCGGCCGAAACTTTGAGGTGAAACATAAGTAAAGCGGAACAAGGAAGCAGAAACAAGTGACAGGGAAGTAAAACTAGAAGCGGAACTAAATGTAGTGAATCAAAACACATTGAAGCATAACTGGGAAGCAAATGTAATGCGGAAGGTAAATTCTTGAAGTAAAACGAACTGTGACTCGGCGATGTATGTTCGACCAGTTCACGCTCTGCAAAGCGCTACGTCTGGTTGGAGGGACTGGTGATTGAAAACCTGGAGCAAATCTCTCTCCGTCCGTTGCTCCACTGCACCAATCTCCTTGAGCTTGGTCAGTTTTGACTCGGGGTAGATTATCAAGGAAATCTTCGAAACCTTTGACAGACTTGATCTTCGAGGCGACAATTACTCTTCTCTCTCTGAAGTCGACACTCTAACCGTCTAGGAGAATTGCAGTTCTCCAAGATAAAAAGGCTAGCAAGATTTCACCTAAGTCATCTCGAATCTACTCAGATCAATGGGACTTAGGCTTCATTATTCTGGGTTTTTGGTTTTGCTTCGGTGGCGTTCTTGGGGTGCTCTCTTCAGTCTCTAGAGCAGCCACCCCAAAATGGAGGAGGGGGCGGCGTATTTATATTTGACGATCCCGAGGTGCGAAATGACCAATTTGATCCAAAGTGACAGCTTGACACGTGTCCACAACGGTCGGATATGTCATTACTGCGCAACTTTACTTGTGGAACAAGTAAAGCTGACTCACGGACTTAGTTCTGCTTCGGAAGCCAAAGAACGAAGTCTTTGCTACCGAAACTTAACTCAGTGCACATGAGATTTCTTCACTCTGGCTTCTCACTTGGTTTAGATTTGATCTGAGCATTTTCTCAATAACTTCGGTGTCCACAAACTGAAGACCCCTCTTGATAGTACGATTTGTCCTATGACTCAAAGAACAGAAAAAGAACTACACAAAAACATCTAAGTCTTGCGCCGTCTTCTTCATTTCCTTCAATGAGTTGAGCTTCAGGACACCTTCATTTATGGGGGTCATCCTCCGTGATTAAGCTTCGCTCAAGGGGTAATGCTTCGATAACTTGAAAACCTTCCCTGAATCTTTATCACCTAGCTTGTCCTTTAGGAACCTATTGAACTGTTTACACTAGAAAACATTGTTAGTTCCTCTACTGTCTTGTCCAACAATATCCAAAACACACGGGGGCAAAACTTTGCTCTTACATTAATTCTTTAGCACCATATGCAACTGTAGATGTTCATAATTCGGCTCCGCACCTTCATGCTCATAGAAGAATAAGTGGAAATCCTGCAGGAGCACTTCTTCCTTCTCCTAACACTATAGCATACTATCTTGCTCCTACACAATTACATAATTTCGGCGACATCTCAGTGCCGGAAGAGTCTAATAGCATTGTGGGGAAATCCAATGAAGACTAGGTTGAAGTTGGGCGAAAAAAGCTTAAAGATAGCACAGCTACACTGTTTCCTGAGTTTAGACAAGAACAAGCAGCCTTGAGAATCAAAGAAAGAAAGAATAATAATTAGGATAATAAACGCAATTCGGTTAAAAAAGCCGAATCAAATAGTTTATGTGTCGAATCTATTCAAGAAATAGAAAATGACAAGGTGTTGGAGAGTTATTGAAAATTGGAGCAAGCTATTGTTCATATCGCACAACCATCATGCTCTCCCAACATATTTGAAGAGGTATGTCTAGCAAGTGATTTACCTATTTTTTGATTTGGTCGCAGCTTTGTTGTTGATACATATATTAGAAAAATTCTCATTAGCAATCTTGAAAGACCAATGAAGAAGGGTAATTTATTTGTTAGCAGTAAAATCATTGCAAAGCATATTGGTCAACATATTGTGCCATTTATAGAGACTGATAATGACTTATTGTTGCAGCCAAAGCTTTCCCCGTTGCTTTACTTAAAACTTATGTTTGAGTGGGTAGCTTTGTTTGTTTCATACTTGCCTTACACTTGATCTCAATTGAGACATGTGTGTTCTAACTATCTTCGTTTCAGAAATTTAAAGTCAAGATTGAATTCTTTTGAGAAAACCGATGCTATTGTAGTATCTTATGCAAAAGTATCAGAGATGGAGTGCAAAACACAATGCATAGCCGAATGGAGAGATTCTAAATCTGAATCATTCGTTCGCTTACCTCCAAATTCGTTCTCGCATCACGATCGGCTAGAGAACAAGGAGTTTACCTTCAATTCAAACATGTGTGGTCAAATTTTTTATTTGTTGCTGAAGAATAATTATATTAGAATTCTTGATCACCATGTCAAGCCATCAATCCAAGGACAAATCTATTGTAAGTTGCATGATTCGTCCAAGCATAATTTTGAGGATTGCAACATGTTTCTTCAAATAGTTAAATCAGCCATTGATAAAGGACGATTGTAAATTATTGAGACACCAAAGGATGACCAGTCTATTCTGATTGGACTTGATGGCAGGAAGTTGTTGCATCGGCTGCTTCAAGCCGGTCCATTTAAAGACAAGAAGGTAAAAACTGCAAGTGATGGGATCAAGCTTTCAAGTACAAAAACTAATCATGAGCACAATGATGATATTTTTTAAGGCGAAGATTCTACAAAAGTTACGGTGAAGACGCCAAGCACTGGGGGGCAGCAAGAAAATCCTAAGATCAATGCAAGGAAAACCAAAAGAGATAAAGGCCGAAATAAGCACAAGGGTAAGAAATCAAAGATCACTTTCAGCAACTATTGGAAAAATATCAGAAGATAAGTGAGGAGAAGATTTCTTATCGGCCAAGTAATTCAAAGGCGTCAAGATCACCCCCTAGGCGCAAATCTGAGGACCGGTATTTGCAAAATGATAATTTTGATGCATCACATTCATATCCTTATTTTAGGCCGCCAATACCAATGTCATGGAGACCTCCCTATGGTTATATGAACCCACATCCATCATGGGACAGGTATGATACAGAGGCATATTATCCACATTATTTTGAATCATCTCATCAAAATTATGCAGCTCCAATAAGGTCAACATTTGATAAACAATTACATAAACAAGACCGTTTCACTCAAAGGGAATCGATTCAGAGATCAAGTAAGAAGAAAGAGGTGTTTAAGCAAGTATATCGAGTGAAAAATGATGGTCGTCAGTGTGCCACTTCAGATTTTATTTCAAATGATAAAGAGCCAATTAAAGTGTTGACATTGGCTACTAAGGGCAAAGAAGTGGAGCAAACAAATATTCAAAATCAAGATGCGAAATCTGAACAGAAGGAGTTGCGAGTGCACAAGGCCAGAAAATAATTGTCATTACTTGAACAAGAATCACAACTGAGGCGCCCACTCGGCTTATCGTATTGGCAAAAGAAAAAGTTGCAATAGCTTAGTGCACAAGGACTTGAAAATAGAAACGTGGCATGGGTTCTCAAAGGAAGTATTCTAAACAGGAATAATGTGCAAGCTTTCATTGCAAAAAGTGTGGCAAAGGTGAAGAAGGAAAAGAGTTTAAAGTATGAACAAACAAGCCAAAGGGTTTCGAATCATTGGTCCAGAAATTATCCATATTCTTCAGACATGCCATTGATGCCTATGCCAAGGGATTCATCCTCATGTATGATAGGTTACCCTCCATGTGCTTATTTTAATCCATGGATGCATTACTATTTCTCTCATAGTGAGAGGGGTTTATCAAATCACTTCTCATTCGATTAGCTGAAATCTTGTTGCTAATCCACATGGCCGATATATGACTATCGCTCTAAGTACATATAAATGGATGATGGAGTGTTGACACCATCCTCATGATATAGGAGGTGTAAATTATTTTTCGGCATGCAAGTTTTGCCAAAAAAACAGGGGGCATGTGTTGACACCGTTTTTATTCAAGTACAAGATGGCCTCAAATGGAAAAGTGTTCCACATGAAGGAGTTCTATAATTGCAATATGGACATCATTGTAGTTGGAGCCATCGTCATCCGAGAATATTTAGAGAATAAAAAATATGTTTTGGAGAACAAGACTATGACATTCAGTGCACTATTTAGCTAATTACGCCCCCAAGATGAGTTCAAATAATGAAATTTATACTTCAATTTACTTCGTCTCGTCGAACCGGTCGATTTTGACACTTGAATCGGCCAAATCCGAATTCGTATGAAGAAGTTACACCTAAATATGTGTGGCACAACAAGGAGGACCGGTACTACCGGCCGGTACGAGCGGTACTACCGGCCAAAACACAAAAACCTTCTGTTGAAGCTCGAAATCGGGCCGGTATCACCCGGGTTGTTCCGGTAAATAAATATATATCGGTACTATCGCCCTGGGAGCGGTACTACCGCCGGATGCGCGGAAAAACCCTCTGTTGAAGTCCGAAATCGGACCAGTATCACCCCGGTTGTTCCGATAAGAATCTATATACCGGTACTACCGATCTACTACCGGTCGGCCGGTACTACTGGCCTAAATGAGTGGTACTATAATTGTTTATGGATTTTCCTCAATAATTTTCCATGACGAAGTTCACACTCAATAATTGTTTATGGATTTTCCTCTGCATATATTCTTATGAAAATGTTTAAACGTGATCAACTTTGATATGTAAGACGATTAATTTATAATTAAGCACAATGAGTCAGTCGATCATAATAAATCACGTATAAAATAAATAGAGGAGATTTAAATCATGATCGAAGAATGGTACATAAGGCACACATCACACTCCAATCACTAGCGAAGCCCTATGAAAATTAGGTATTAGGATCTCATCGCTTGATTGTAAGCTTGGGGGATATCCACGAAATACCTTGTATCTTTACCATTTGCATATTTAGTTTTCCGCAAGTTAAGTATTAGCTTATTTCAGTTTGCATAATCATTCCAACTATCAACTCCTTATGAGCAGGGGAAGAATCATTATTTCAACTAGATGATACCCCACGCATTGCTGCAGGAACTGTTATAAATAATTTAATAGTTTAAAATATGAGAAAATTTATGAAACTTAGTATAACTTAATTATGAAAACTTTTTTGAAAGAAATATTTTTAGAGTAAAAATCTAAGAAAATTTCATGAAAAAACTAAAAATGAATGTGATTTTGGTTTTATAAATTTATTACCTTGAGAATATACCCGTGAAACGATATGAGGCGAAAACAACATTGACTGGAGAGAATAAAAACATCACCCTTAGCTAAAATCTAAAACAATGATAGCAACTACATATGTGCATTTAAAAAAATCACATAGAAAAATAAAATGCGAGGTAATTTATAATTTAATTTTCTATAAAAAAAGTCGCTTCTAAAACGCTAGGCTTTGTGCATAAAAAATAATATTTATTTGTGATAGGTTGCATGCGCATGCAAATTTAATGAAAGCATGTGCATGAATATTTAGTGGAAAAAAAATGGATCTACTTGATGTGGATAACTTGCATGTCAAGAGAAATAGGTTAGTGGGGATGAACTATTTAGGTATTATAGATGAGAAGTGAATTTTATGATGAAAGGATTTCATTGCGGCTTTGAGATATTGTTATTAGATGTGTGAATTAGGATGAATTCTACAACATTATTACTTATTTATGATTATTAAGTCTTCCAACAGTTAGCATTGATTGTTATGCGAAGTTTGAGAATTTTGTGACTTACATTATTTTTGGTTTGATTGTCTCAAAAAATAAAGTAAAGAAAGATGGAGGCAATCTAGACATCAATCTAACCAAAAATATTTTAGCTGGAAAAAATAACTAGAAAGTTGAAACCCTCAAACCATAAATGAAAGAATTGTGCCTTACTTAACTTTGGAGTTAGCACTTTCTTTTTCAATTTTTATTTTATCTCACATTTGTTAAGACACCTAGTCATGTTAGAATTAAATTGATAACAATTTTGACATGGGCAAATAATCTTGCCTACAATTATGTGAGAAAAAAAACTCAAGTATTAAAACCAAATTGAACGCATGACAATCTAAAAATGTCTAGAGCCCCTTACGACTTGTTCTTCAAAATCTTGAATACACTATTTCATAGGTTATCCTTCTTACCCTTATCGACATGTCATTAAAGTTGTGAAAGGCTATATAACTATATTTTTGGTCCCCCTCCTCTCTCGCCTCATTCCCTTGAGACTCCCTCACGGGTGTGGGAAACTGAGACCAATAACAAACAAAATTTTTGTAAGACTCTTTCAACAACATAATTAACATATAGTTCTCATGGGTTCGATACACATGGTTATCCCTTGGGGGAAAGGTGAGGGACTATCTACATCCAAAATCAGATCAAAAGGTAATCAACATTTTACTTGAAGATCTACCCGGAGTGTTAGATGAGGTTGAGTGACCTTAGCTCAAGGTGAGTAGGTTAAAAACTTGCATTTTGAGTTTAATCTCAGCCCCTCCAACCAGACATAGAGACGCCACAGAAACTTGAACTGGGTCATCAAATCCATTATCTTCACCAAGCCATTGGTTTAACCTATTCTTAACTATTTTGTTATATTTCATCATATACCTATTGTGAAGAATTCGATTGCTCTCCCTTTCAAGACTTGTACAGAAGACGTTCTGTTCTGAGGATTCTGTTCGCATGCTTCTGTGGTGAACTCTTTATGTAATATTTGCTTATATGCATGTGTTTTTCCTCAACCGGTATATAACCATTGCACTTGTTAGTCCTCGCATCTTTGAAGAATTATTCATCTTGAAATAATTGGATAAAAACTTCACATGCATCCCCCTCTGGTCGATATTAGTACTTTCAATACTACATATGCATATGCTACATTTATTTTTTGAGGCAGAATAGTAGGGCAAGGCCCCACTGCAATTTTTCCTTTATTAAAGATAAATCAAAGGTTCAGAATATACTACATTTGTCGATATGTGAAATATTTAGTTACCAGTTATACATGCTACAATTACCAACACTTTGATTAAATAGTTATCGAGATGCCCATGCTAAACTTATTAACACACTAATTATGTACTCCCTCTATAACTTAACATAATATAGTGTTAAAATTCTTACATTAAGGATTATTTGCTCCCTCTAAATTTATCAACGAAACGATGATGTAATCATTAGCTCGCTCAAGCGACAATTATCCGTCGTGCTAAAGTTACCAACATGTCAATTATTTAGTTATCAATCGCATGTGCTAAAATTATCAACACGGGACAATTATAATTACTCGATCAATCATGCTAAAGTTACCAATATGCCAACTTTATAGTTGCAAGTTGCCTGTGCAGAATTTATCAACACAAGTTAACTATAGTTATTATTTACACCAGAATTTGGCACGGCTAGACATTAATATAAAATTTCCAAATTCGGCATGGAACTTGTTGATTTAATGCCGACCAGGAAGCTTCCAAGTTACAAATGGCATAAGTAAAGAACACCGAGTTACTGATAACTAGGAAAGTAGAAATTACAGAGTTATGCATTACTTGGAAGTCAAAACGCTCCGAGTTACTTGTTACTCGGAAAACGGAGAATAAGCTAAGTTACTTATTACTAAGAAGCAAAAGTACGCACCGAGTTACTTTTAACTCGGAAACAACAGTGCACACCGAATTACTTGTTATTCGGAAGCTTAAATGAACCGAGTTACTCGTTACTCGGAAGCAATAGTAAACGTGCCGAGTTACTCATTACTCGGAAACGAGAACGTCCTGAGTCATGCGTTACTTGAAAGACGTGTCGAGTTACTCGTTACTCGGAAGCTCAAATATAACGAGTTACTTGTTACTCGGAAGCAGTGTGCCGAGTTGCTTGTTACTCGGAAGTAGTGTATCGAGTACTCGGAAGAAGCACTCGGAAGCGAGCACGCCGAGTTATGTATAACTCGGACGATCAAGTTTATGACTCGGGGCATCCATGGAGAAGACGTGGAGCGCAAGACAGAAGAGGACGCGGCGCGTAGCTCGGAAAGAAGCGCAGGGTTGAGCGTAACTCGGAAAGGGACGCATAACTCGGAAGGCGGCGCGAAAACACGGGACGTAGCTCGTAAGGGAATCGTAACTCGGATTGAGAGACGAACCGACTTAGAATTTGTTCCCGAATTGTAAACTGTACGCGTTAAACATGGAAGCTTCCGTTTCAGAGTGTTGTAAACTTACACAGCAAGTCCTACGTGCCCTATATATACAGGGGCTTGGCCGATTGTAGAAGAGAATCGGCATACATCAAAATCAATCTACTTACCCGTACTTTTTACTCGTACCTTTGGCTTTTATCGTTTTTAGGGTTTCTAGTTCATCTTTGCTGATTTGCACCGAAAATCAGTCGTGCTTCTACCACGATAACGAGGAAATCATCTTTGTTGCTTTGCACTGAAAAGCATCCGTTCATCGTACAGGTTAGTGCGATTGGTGACTCCTTAATCTCATCATCGCCTAGTTGTGTTGCACGGTGCAATTTTAAACGCCAAGACAAATTGGCGACTCCGCTGGGAAACGAGGCCTAGTTAGATCTAACTGGGACAATGATGCCGAGCTCCTCTGATCTCGGCGACAAGGACACCACCAACTCGGGCGCCATGCATGGATCCAAATCTCAAGAACACCAGTGACATCGACCCGGAAAACATCATAGCCGTCATGCTAGAAAATCTACATGAAGACGATCAGCGTGCGAGTTGGAACGGGAGATAGAAGAACAAGTGAAGATGAAGCTGGCCAGATTCCAGAAGACAAGGAACGACGTTATCAAGAAGCCATTTATGCTGAGTGCCTCCAAACCACTCGGTACTGAGGTAAAAGATGCTATCGAAGACATTGATCATTTAGTTGATACATCCGTAGCTAGTAAATACGGTTCGGATTTAGAAGAGATGTCACGCATAATTACTGGAGTTGTAGATAGTAAACTTGATAAGATACAAGGACAGTTTCAAGAAAGTATATCTCGCCTTGTTCGTTCAGCAGTATTACAAGTTAATGATGAAGCTCTTGGTAAGAAACCGATGCCTAATGATAGTAGCAAATTACCTAGCTTTACTGATCATACGCCTGCACCATGTGCATCGGTTGGTGTTACACAAAATATTCAAGTTCCTTTAGATAACAATCAAGGTGGCCTGAACTATGCAAGTGGTTCGACTAACAATTTTACTCCTAGCGCTGCTCCTCCTACTGTTGCTACTTCGGTTCCACAATATCACAACAGCAATAACCGAAGTGGTGCCTTAAACCTTAATTTGCAGCAGCCTTATTATCAAACTTTGGCATACAATTCTCAACCGAGCTACACTCAACTTGCTACAAATCCTCAACCGAGTTACACCCAACTCGGTACAAATCATCAACCGAGTTACACCCAACTCGGTACAAACCTTCAAACGAGTCACACCCAACCCGGTACACATCCACAACCGAGTTGCGCTCAACTCGGTACAGACACACCACCGAGTTACACTCAATTCGGTAATGCTAGCCCATCTACTCCGCAAATAAAATATACACCATCTAGTTTGAGAGATCAGTTGGATGACCTACTGAAAGGGTACGGTCTAGGATCTAAGGGTAGGGCTCGTGCTTATCAGAAGCCGTACCCTAAATACTTTGATTCCACATCTTATCCTCGTGGGGTTAGGATCCCTGACTTTGTCAAATTCACCGGGAAGCATGGTAGAACTATTTATGAGCATGTGGGACAATTCTTAGCACAATGCAGTGAGTTTGGCAATTCAGATATTTATAGATTTAGGTTGTTTCATTTGTCTCTGTCTAGCACTGCATTCACATAGTTTACTTCATTGGCTCCTAATTCTATTACCTCATGGGTGCAATTGGAGGAGAAGTTCCATGATTATTTCTATAGCGGTGAATCCGATCTTCGGCTTTCTGACTCAAATATGGTCAAGCAAAAATATAATGAGCCAGTGAAGGATTATATTAGAATATTTAGAGATGTAAAAAACCGTTGCTTTAATTTAGTTATAACCGAAAGGGATCTTGCTGATCTTGCCTTTTCAGGTTTGCTTGCTCACATCAAAGATAAACTGGAAGGGCATGAATTTGTAGACGTTAGCCAAGTGTTGCAAAAGGCTTTGGTACAGGAAAACCGAGTTAAGGAGGTCAAACAATCTACTCTGCTTAATTATAACAAAGAAAAGTTTGGCCCAATAGTTAACACTTTAGAATGTGATAGTGATTTGGCTAGCGATGATGACATGGAGATATGTGTAGCCGAGTGGGTTCACACACTGAAGTCTAAACCATTTGCATGTCCTGCTCTAAGTCCCATACCTGCTAAGAGAGAAGTCAAGTTTACTTTTGATATTAGCAAGTGTGATAAAATCTTTGACATGTTGTTGCAAGAGAAACATATTCGGTTGAGAGGAGGCCACGTATTTCCATCTCCAGAAGAGTTGAGGAGAAAAGCATAATGTAAGTGGCATAAATATTTTTCGCATGCTACCAATGAATGTAATGTGTTTCGTCGACAGGTTCAATCGTCCATCAATGATGGACGATTGACGTTTACAGATGGGGACAAGATGAAATTAGATACTGATCCTTTTCCTATCAATGTGATCGAGTTTGAGGGCAAGAAACTGCTAATTCGGTCAGATCAGATCGAGTCAGCAAAATACAAGAACATTGTTGATGATGATGCTTCACCAACGATGATCAAGTCAAAAGATCCAGAGGTGGGAGTATGGAAAGTTAAGGGCCATAAGAAGCAACCACCAAAGCTCAAGCCAACAGTGAGCATGCTGTTAGAAAAGTATACCTCACGTATGGCCGGCAACGTGTTTAGTCGGCTTGGGAAAGTTAAGCGTCCAAGATATCCCCCTAGACATAAAAATCATGAGTGTTGGGGAAGGAGTCCATATGAGCAGCAGCCAGGTTTCCGAATGGAATCGGCTTGTTGGGGAGATGCACTACCTATGTATCCACACTTTCCCTCATGGAGTTTCAACCCTTGGGCGCCATACCCTATGGGGCCTCCGAGTGACTTTAGATCAAGATGGGATCAGTCGAGTACTATGTGCAGTAGACGAACACATCAGAAAAGGACTCGGTTTGATGAAACAAACACGCGCCGAGTTACAGCTGACTCGGAGGTGAACAATACTGCACCCTCTAGTGTTACTCGAAAAGATGGATCATTTGGAGTAATTATTGATCCACTCATTAAAGAGAACAACTCGCATACACCCTCTAATCAATCTTCAATTAGTTTTGGCTTGTTCAATCGAAGTGGGAACTCAAATGCCAATGGAAGCCAGAAAATTGCAACTGGAACTGCATCTCAACAGCGGGAAAATATTCCCCTAATCCATTTGGACTAAAGCACTCGGGGGACAACCAATGTAGACCGAGTAGCTCGCGGACTAGTCAGTATGGACCGGGTAACTCGGAGATCGATATGATACGGCGTCAGAACAAGCCAAGTAGCTGGGGGGACAGCAAGATCAATTCGGTTGCTCCAGGAACCCAACCAGGGCCGAGTAGCTCGGGGGCAGCAAATCTATTACCCCAAGGACTCAACCAGAACCTCGATGGTATCCGATGGGATTAACTCATACTCAGAAACACCGAGTGCAACGGCTGCGGGCACTGGAGATCAAAGAAGGGGTAGCTGGGAAGAAACGCAATGAGAAATTCAATAAAGAGAAGCCAATGATACCTCGATTGACTTGGCAGAGAAAGCTTGCAGTCACAAACAACTCGGTCGAGGTTGTTGGAGACTTGGTTGAGGCAACGATTACAGGTTACCTGAAGGACGACTCGGTGGATGACGAGATTAACGCCGCCCACAACTCGGAAGATGGTAGCTGCAACTCGGAAGACGCCATCAACAACTCGGAAGATGAGGACTCTGGTGATAACTCGGGAAAGTGCTGCCAACTCGGAAAGCTTTAACAACTCGGAAGGTGGCAACAATGAGGTCAGTGCTATGGATACCAACATGGTTTTGCATTGCCTGCCGAGTTCCATTCACTTGAGTAAGAAGTTTGAATATGTTATGGCCGATATGCAATTATCGCCCGTAGAAAACACATGGCCGATGAAGTGTTGACATCGTCCTTGGAAAAAATAAGGTACAAAGTATTTTTCAGCACACAAGCTTTACCGAAAAACAAGGGGGCATGTGTTTACACCAGAATTTGGCACGGCTAGACATTGATATGAAATTGCCAAATTCAGCATGGAATTTGTTGATTTAATGCCAACCTGGAAGCTTCCGAGTTACAAATGGCATAAGTAAATAACACCAAGTTACTGATAACTCGGAAAGTATAAATTACAGAGTTATGCATTACTTGGAAGTCAAAGCGCTCCGAGTTAATTGTTACTCGGAAAACGGAGAATAAGTTGAGTTACTTATTTCTCAGAAGCAACAGTACGCACCGAGTTACTTCTAACTCGGAAGCAACAGTGCGCACGAATTACTTGTTACTCGGGAGTTTAGATGAACCGAGTTACTCGTTACTCGGAAGCAACAGTAAACGTGCCGAGTTACTCGTTACTCGGAAACGAGAACGTACCGAGTCATGCGTTACTCGGAAGACGTGCCGAGTTACCCGTTACTCGGAAGCTCAAATATGCCGAGTTACTCGTTACTCGGAAGCAGTGTGCTGAGTTGCTTGTTACTCGGAAGTAGTGTACCGAGTTACTCTTACTCGGAAGCAGTGTGCCGAGTTGCTTGTTACTCGGAAGTAGTGTACCGAGTTACTCTTACTCGGAAGCACTCGGAATCAAGCACTACATAACTCGGAGGATCAAGTTTACGACTCGGGGCATCCATGGAGCAAGACGTGGAGCGCAAGCCGAAAGAGGACGCGGAGCGTAGCTCGGAAACAAGCACAGGGTGAGCGTAACTCGGAAAGGGACGCATAACTCGGAAGGCGGCGCGAAGACGCGGGCGTAGCTCAGAAGGGAAGCGTAACTCGGATTGAGAGACGAACCGACCTAGAATTTGTTTCCGAATTGTAAACTGTACACGTTAAACATGAAAGCTTATGTTTCAGAGTTTTAAACTTACACGGCAAGTTCTACGTGCCCTATATATATAGGGTCTTGGCCGATTGTAGAAGAGAATCGACATACATCAAAATCAATCTACCTTTTACCCGTTATTTTTACTCGTACCATTACCTTTTATCTTTTTAGGGTTTCTAGTTCATCTTTGCTGATTTGCACCGAAAACCAGTCGTGCTTATTCCACGATAACGAGGAAATCATCTTTGTTGCTTTGCACTGAAAAGCATCCGTTCATCGTACACGTTAGTGCGATTGACGACTCCTTAATCTCATCATCGTCTAGTTGTGTTGCACGGTGCAATTTTATACGCCAATAGTTACTAGCTGCCCATGCCATAGTTAGCAACATGGCGAAAATGGCACGCGTATTTTTGGTTCTGGGGAGCATGTGCTCCTTAGTGAACAATAAAATCAAAATAAATAGGAAATAAATAAAAATTCTGAATTTTTTTCTATAGATGTTCATATTAATGTGATAAGTATGCTTGACAATTTTGATGCCATATTGGATAGTAGTGCTTCGTCGATGAAAAAAACAAATTTAAATGTGACATTTGGAGGCAACATTTAATGTTTGATTTGTCTTTTATACATAGATTAAAAAATTTAAGTTTTTGACCTGCAAATTTGCATGTACCAATTGGGTGTGACAATGAACATATCTAACTTTTTTCAAAAAAAAATTTAACATTTATAAAATACACTTTTAGCACGCAGGAGCACGTGCTCTCCGAAGCCAAATTGAATATCTCGCGAAAATTTAGTTACCTTATTTCTGGTTGTGATAGCTATCAACATGAGACAACTATAGTTATCAAATGCCCATGCTATAGTTATCGTGTTTGTTTTTTCGGGGTAATTCAAGAGCTTTATTCAAACAAAAGCATTTACTGGACAATCAACCAACATGCTAGTCACCAAGAAGCTAGGAGTCTCATCCAACCAACTATCTGTTACAGTCAAAGTGCAAGCTTGCTTAGCAGAGAGATGTGCGGTAATGTTGACTGTCATAAGTACATGTTGAACATCAAAAGATAAAAAAATTCTAGCTAGCTCTCCAATCTCAAGTAGAATAGGTGCCACAATTGAGCGAGAATTATGGCGAGTGTTCCCGAGTATCACCAACTTCAGGCAGTCCACTTCCATCATCACATGTGAGAATCCACGTAGATTGGCAAATCTTACGCCTTCTCGCATAGCCAAGGCTTCAACAATGAGGGGGTCTGAGATCCCCGGTTGTGGCTTGCACCAAGATCCAAGGAATTTAGACCTTGACCGAGCCACACCACCAGTTATTGTGTTTGTTAGGTCATAGTCACCGCCGTAACATTGATGTACTCCCTTCATTTTTTATTTAGACTACGTATAAGTTTTCTCTTTTATCCTATTTTCTCTGCGTGTTCCCGAGTTTGAGCAGTTTTTTTTCCAATTCTTCCCCTAATCCTTCGTGAGCCATGCAACAATCTACAAGCATGCACCTCTACTCTCTATTTGCTGGATGAGTTAATTACATCCGCGGTACAACAACTTGTTTGGAATTAACAGATTCATACATAAACTTGAAAACCCCACAAAATTCATACAGAAACTTGTTTGCTATAACAGTTGACTATAAGAAAAACCTAACGGTCAGTTTTTTGGGCGGCTTAACAAATAAGTCACCTCTTTCCATCTTTTTCCATAAGCCACCTTTCATATTTGTTGGGCTTATACATTAATTATAGTATTACTAATCTAGAAGCCTCAACAATTTTAGGATAAGCCTTATTTTTTAAGCTGAGGGTATGAGGCTTATTTTTTAAGCCGCTTAAAAGAACTGACCCTAAATCAGCGTCGTCACATGCCACGTCGGAATGGGAAACACGCAAGGCTTTGTGTGTTTTACAAAAGAAAACTGAGAGGTGGATTATTAGCGTGCACTGGTTCTCGATCAAGCGTGCTGATGAAAATATTTAAAGAAAAGCTCTCCAAGGTGATCGATTGTGCGTCGGTCGGCATATGGCCGGTCATATGGGCCGTGAGTGAGATCCCATCGGTGTATGGTATGTGTAGACCCACCTCGCCATCCCCTTCCAGCGGTGTTTCATTCCCATGTTTTGTTAGGTTTTGAGGGAAGTGATAATCCTCCATTTTTTCGTGCACTGATTCGTTGATTGGTCTTTTCATTCTTACTCACCATGCGCTCCATTTCAATGTGGCATACGACATGTGCAATTCAGGCTGTTCTGTAGTCAACTGTTACAACAAAACAACTTTATGTATGAATTTTGTGGGGTTTTTAAGTTTGTGTATGAATCTGTTAATTTTGAGCTAATAAGTTGTTGTACCATGGGTGTAATTAACTATTGCTGAATCTATGCGTTTGTGAAAAATGATGATGCCAGCCGGTAGGATGCAACAATCTACATGCATGCAACCACTCACCCCTAATTTCTCTCCTTCAGGCTCTCCCAATGCATTGTATCTTAGCACAATATCATAAGAGCAATAAAAACTTAAGATACAACCATCACAATGCATTGTTTCTTAAGAGTTGTATCTTATTTAATGAATTTGGTCTCATGCATACATATGATTTGTTTAACAATGCTTTTTGCATATGGCCACGTGCAAAGGTTGTATCTTAGCTAAGATACAACCTCCTTCTTTTTCTTCATTAAGTGATGTGTCATATAAGCAAAATGCCTATGATATCGTGCTAAGATACTAACATTGGGAGTGCCCTTCCTATTCGCTCATTCAACGACGGGGCAGAAAAACTAGGAACCACAAACAGTAGCTAGGAGGACAACTATGTATAGTTATCAGGGGCATAATAGTTCAATTTCGCCAAACCGCTCATTCATTGGTATGCGTGAGTTAAACCTAATGCAAGAGTTAAAAAGAACAAATGGAGTAGTTACATGGATGTTATTTGTGTGATCTTGTTTCAAAATTGACAGATCGACGAGTAGACCGACAACCCACGTTAATATTGCTAGTAACAACACATGAACCATATGGTTAACTATTGCAGCATCGGGTGATAATTTTTAACTTAAAGAATCATTGAAACATTGTAGAAAAAACTTTTTGTTTTATGCCTGATAACTTCTGTGTGAACATGTTGGTAACTTACGTACCACAACTTTATTGCTTTTTCTTTAAAAAACATCAAAACGTAGAAGCATAGGATCTAATTTTAAAGGTGTCATCGTGATGGATTTAATGATACACATGGATTTTGAATTGGACAAATGGTTTGAGCTACTAAGATTTGAATTTATAAAATAAGTTTTAATTTATATTGACATCAACACTTTTCTTTTGCTTACATATTTTGGAAGGAGGAGAAACGGTCCAATCTATCACTGAAATCAAAACATTCACGGTTTTTTATGTCCTTCATACAATCCTGACTAATTTGATGTTGAAACTAAATTTTACACTAAACTCTCAAAGTCTAAAAGATAGATTCTATCGTATATTTTTGGGGGTAGAAAGAGAAGGTATCAAATGAAAACGTAATTGAAAGCTTCGTATAAATCACATTTATAAGTTTTAAAACTTCCTACTTCCTCCTATCCATATTAGTTGTTTTGAAATCGATGTATCTATCACTAAAATGCTTCTAGCAGATACATTCACTTTAAGATAGATAAGATGGAGTACATTCACTTTAAAACAAGCAATATGGATGGAGGGAGTACAAAAATTCTGCATCCTTAAGAGCAACTATATCAAATGTGCCATCCCGCTGCCGGTCCGTATATATACGGACTTTTTGGATGCAATTTACGGCCAAAATAGAAGCGGCAAATCCCGTTCGGCCCTTAAAAATTATGTCGTGACCCGCAAAATTCTCTTCGAGCCACTATATGTACGGGGCGGGGTAGGGTTCTCGTCTCTCATCCATTCTCCTCCTTCCCCGCCGCCACATTTTCTTTCTCCGTCGTGTAGACTACGCAACTCCGACGAGAAATTCCATGGCGTCTTGCGGGAGAGGAGGTCCCGACCGTGGCGTGACCACATGTGGAGGCAGTTGTCGGCCTTCTATCTCTTGCATGCCGGCGATGGTGTTCTTCCACACCGGAAATGAAGCCCTCGACGAATGGTGAGAGCGGTACCTCCAGCTCCGGTGATTTCTCACGTCGTACACCAATGCGGTTCGCGTTGCGGATGATGTTCGCCAAGCCACCATCGACGCCGTCATCCGGTGAGAAGATCTCACAGTCGAACGACTCGCCGAGGCCCATATGGCGTATGACTTTGCCATGGCATAGTACACCGCGACGTGCGCCCGCTTCCAGCCTATCTAGTATCCTAGCGTGGGCGGCCAAGCTATTACCTAGGCGGCCTACGATGATGTAGTTTAGGTGTGTTTTTTTTACTTTCTTTTGTAACTCCGTCGATGTTTCGGTGGAGAATTTATAGCGCTAACAATGTCAATTTAAATTTGTTAATGTACCATATGTTATACCGTATCTTTTCTATCGAGCACCATTTCATACTGTATATTTATTTTAAAACTAAGGGATTTTTTTACGAACATAAAATTTAGCATCTGCTAGAGTTTTGTTAGCAATTCTGTAAAAAACGTGCATATAGAAAATTCTGTTTGGACTAAAAAAGCATTAAAATCTGTGCTAATAGAAAAAAGTAAGCACATGAAGATAACTCATCGGCCTATAAAATAGGAACTAGATTATCGAGGATAACACAAATGCGTTTATCGAAAAACAACTAATAGTAGTTTTTTTCAATACTCGGTTTTTGGGTCTGACGAAAACTAGTATTCCCTTCGATTCATAATAAGTGTCGCTCATCTAATACAAAGTTTATACTAGATTAGTACAAAATGAGCAACACTTATTATGAAACGGAGGGAGTATTTGATATCTCTGAGTTTTTAGTGAAAAACAAACAAGGTATAAGGTTGTTACGCCCGTAAATGAGGTTAAGAAAAATCAGTTTCCTAAATACTTGCTATCCAAACATCCCCTAAAAGACGAGGACCGAGCCATCCCCGGTACGTCCCTGTTAACGTCATTGCTCACTGTTCGCAGGAGAAAGCAACCGAAGCAGAGATTTAAAACCGTGCGCCCCTTTCAAGAAAAAAATAAATCCATGTCCTGAGCGACGGAGACATGCGTTGCCCACGAAAAAGGCTTCGGGGGGCCATGCTGCCGTGCATGCGTCATCTGCTCGTCATCTTTGTTTCCTGGTTCAGGTCATCGGGAACGGGATTTCACGCAGTCCCCTTGCAATGCCCGATCTTTGACAAAAAAAAAGCGAGAAGCCCGATCTTTGACATGAACATGATGTTCGCTTCCGTTCTGTTCCAGGAAATGGACTGGAACAATAGATCCTACTGGACATAGCTTTGACGCCATGGACAGCAATGGAAAGTCAGGGTTGGTTCAAAGCATGATTAATAATATACTCCTTTCAGTTCGAAATTAACTGAGGCTAAAATGCATTTAAATACATTTGTTTCAGCATCATATAATTGTGAACGGAGACATTTATTTCAACATCATCTAATTATGAATGAAGGGAGTAGTCAATAATCGATTATATGAAATTTTCATGTTATTTATAGTCAATTTAATAATTCACTTATATAACAGTTAGTTATATTAGTGAATTATAATATTAATAGATGGTTTACCTTTTTTTCACACAAAGGAGGTTGAAACTCATTCTACAATCGATTGTAAGTTTGTAGCCCCCTTTTTCCTTTTTCTTTTTATCTTCCTTTACTTGGAATGGCAATTGGATCTGAGAGGAGGCATGTTTTAATTTGTTGGGGGCTTCAGCTATGGCTCCCCAACTTAAGAAACAAGACGTGCATGCATGCATGGAAGCACCCCTCCACAGTGGGTGTGTGTGTCTTAGCGGGAATCCACAGTGTGTGGTTCAGCTGGCCGTGATTTTCCTCAGACACGTGCACGTTATGTTCAATTTGATAGCAATGACTGCAAATATTATTATTTTTGTGCATATATAGGCTAGTGGCATAGCCAGGATATTCAGTCAAGGGTGGACAGATATTTTTGCCACAATTACAATATGACAATGTATAATTTAGCAAAAAGCACACATGAAAATTGTGTTGCAGCCATACTTAATTTTATAGTTTATCAATTTCTATTTCCTACGAACCATTCTCTACATGCATTGCAATTTTAGTAAACCTTACCTTTGCACTAGCATGTCATCAATAAATTGAAGTTTGCACAATTATTCTTGCACTTGCATAGCAGATCGACGTCCTTGACGTCAATGGGATCCTGTTGCATCCGCCAGTGCCAGTCCCAGGCTGCATCACTGACACGCGACACACAATTGGTTGCCTACTGCCGGCATCGCCCCTGATCTCTTCGACCTCTGTTCGCTTGAGAACAGGGAGATGAGTAGATCACGCTCGACTCCAGGAATCTGGAACGGGTCGTATGACACTACTGTTGGGGATCGGCAGAAAACAAAAATTTTCCTACCTACGAGTCCCGGACCCAAGAACTATGCTATGCTGATGTATGTAACGGAAGGAATCGGTGTTCATACCTTTGAAGACCGAAAGAGGGAAACGTTCCTCGAACGTGGTTGGCGTAGACTCTGAACCTACGACCTCCCTGTCGTGTTGAAGAACCTCCGACGATGAAGTAGCACCACACGTGTAGTGCCTCGCGGGATTACACACGTACGGTGCAACCGACGTCCCTCCGGGCTCCGAACCAGAAGAGCAGCGGAAAGAAGATTGATCCGGATTCCGATTCCGGCAGCGCGACGGCATCCGGATGATGGTGAAACCCCCAACCAGGTGCAAACTCCAAACCAGGAGAGTCCGCTCTAGGTCGGAGAAAGAGAGAGAGAGAAACTCAATGTTGTGTTGAAAAAAGGCACCCCCACCCCTCCTTATATAAGCCAAGGAGGGGCTCCACCCCCTCCCCTTCCCCCATGTGGGACTAAACACCCAAGGGGGGGAGTGGTGCGGCTAGGAGGGGGGATGGGCCCCTCCCTTGGCGCCAAGCCCAAGGGGGGAGGCTCCCCCTTCCCCTCATGGGCCTTTTAAGGCCCAAATACCTTTTCACCTTTTTAATTAATTGTTTAAATCATTTTTAATATTTAATTCTGTCAATTAAATAATAAAACATATTTAAACATTAATATATATTATTTTGAACCTTTCAAAATATCCGGAACAGCTTCCGGCACTTCCTGGTACATTTCCGGTGTTTTCTCTCTTTTCACCGATGATCCCGAATCAATCCTTAACGCATCGATTGCCCTTAAGTGTGACACCCTACGGTCCGGGAAACAATAGACATGATCGAGACACTCTCTGACCAATGACCATCATGTGGGATCTGGTTACAATCCTTGATGTGCCCCTACGCTTCCATCGAATAAACTTCATCGCTGTTGAACCGTTAACAATATGACTTGATCCCTTTGTGCTTTGGTACTATGTTTGTCTGAGGTATGATCGTCGGTATCCAATACCTACTTCTTCCTCGTCTACGACATAACATGTTTACTCGTCTGTGAATATTACATCTCTTGTGACCTAGTCACTTTCTTGCAAGCTATTGATGCAACACTACCGAGTGGGACCAGAGTACCTATCCGTCAGTCGGATTGACAAATCCCGCTCTGATCTATTTCATACTCCTCAACATATCTACTTCGGAATACCCAAGATACACCTTTTCAGTTATCATGTTTCAGTGTAACGGTTAATGCACTCAAAGCATCCTAATAGATAGCAATTATGTATGATCATCACGGTCTAAGGATTCAGTCACTATGTTATTAAGTCATCGCAATGCTGAACTTATGTGACTTGATCACACTGCAATGCTTAAGGTGGGTGTGTGTCCATCACATCATTCTCCTAATGATATGACCTCATTGTCAATAGACTATTATGTTCTCATGATCAGGAAACCTTGATCATCAATTGCCCAATGAGCTAGTATGCCTGAGTTTAACTAGGGACCAAGTTGTTATATATCACACGTGTATTAATGTTTCCGCTTAATACAGTTCTAGCACAATATATAACGTATTATGAACAAACAGATATGTGACAAATATCTTTATTAATTTGTCTCTAGGGCACATATCCAACAACTACGACTACACGGGAAAATCGAAACAATACTATGTCTTTCAAAATAAAGCCAACGTCAAAAACAACTTAGAAAGTTGGCCAGATACATACCTGAACTTGAGGCCTTGAGAGCTAGTTTTTCTGGGCTATCAGGCAGGTGAAAAATCCAAGGATGGCCCATGGACCACACTAGCCACCCTGGCTACACCAATGATACAGGTTGTTGATATGGTATAAATTTTGATGAACTAAGCCTAGCTCAGATGGTTAGGATTCTTGGGGTAGAACCAAGTTATTTAAAGAAATAAATATCAAGATTTACAATACCAAATCAATATAGCTAGATTCATCCCGGAAACAAATATAGTTACATTCTCCAAGAAATACTTGTTCATATTGTATTTATTTGATATTCTAGATGTTGATATTTTTAATATAAATTTGGCTAAGACAAAACTATATTACCTCCGATCCATATTAATGGACTCAACTTTGTCTAGATTCGTATGTATCTAATTAAGTATTTAGACTAGATACATGTGTATTTAGACAAACTTAAGTCTATTAATATTGATCGGAGGGAGTATGAATTTGTGCTAACTGAACGAGCCAATCGAAATCTTACGAACAATTTTGACTGTTCAACCATAGATTTCCTAGCTACATGCTCAAATCATAAAGTACAAACGACTCGATTCCCCACCGAATTCTAAAATAAAATAAAACGCAAACAACCGCCTCTGAACCTACGTGTATGCGTGCAGTTGGTGGAACAACCTTGAGAGCAAATCAAACTTTATTGATTGATGGAAGTTACAGACTGACAGTGAAACACCACAGATAAAACCTGGGTTACATCGGTGAAAGCAAGCAACTTATCTATCGGCCAGTGAGGCGGTGTGACATGGGAGTACTATTTACCACTAAACTATGTTGCTAATTTGCTTTTCTATGGGAGGTGCTATTTCGCTTTTTTCCACACTGCGAGCTGAGTTAACATCACGCTGAGAATAATCTGCGCCCGCCTAACAGAGGGACAGCCTATGATTGCCTCAATCCATGTGCACCATCTCATTTTATATAGCCCAACTGCAAGAACCTGCAAGAATTTGATATGGAGACCCCAGCGTGTGGGAGTTATCTCTTTCCGAACATTCGATGCTGAGACGGACTGATGGAGCACATATTAATAAAATAAAATTAATCAACTGAGGATTACGACCATTTTTGTGTTTCAAGGACTCTTGTGCGTGTATTGAACACTAATTCAGTGGAAATATATGGCTGCCTAAATAATCCAAGTCATGGATTTTTTTTACTACTTAATTAGCGTGCACCCAACTGCTTAAGAAGAGATCTAGCTAGCTAGAAGTTATATGAAGCAACCAAAAATGCCAACTGAACATAGGCCTTCTTTGTTTAGGCCTTTTAAAAGCAGTTTTTAATTATAGAAATATGCTGTCCTCAAACAGACAAAGTTCCACAAAAGATAGAGTTTGAGCTTGGAGTCAAGGCCCAATCCCTCCATTTTAGGTTGAGCTCGGGAAATAATTTTTAAATTCATATTGGCTAGATAAGCCTCAGACAGATCCATATTAAGCTTCGTCTATTTTCTCTCTCTAAGTAATGAGATATTTTCCCTAAAAAAAGTAACAAGATATTTACAACAATTTTGTAATAAAAGAAGAGACAACTTCCCCCGTCCCAAGGGCAGTGCAAGTATGTGTACATATGATGTACCATATGCAAGGGATGTGTGTTTAGATATATGTATTTCCAATGGCTTATGTGTTAGTGTTGTATGTAAAGTAGTAGTTGCCATTTGGTATGTTTTACTGGAGAGAAAAATACAATACTTGTCTTCAGTTCTGCAATAAGACCTTAAGAGTCATATCAATGTCACTCTTCAGTCTGTCTACTCGGTCGGTCGATTCTAAAAAGTTTAATAACTTTAGTAAAAAGTGTAACGTGCATCTTTTTTCACCTAGTTTGCTTTTATAAAAAAAAGAGTGCAAGATGGAATTGCAATTTTCAGAAGTCAGTTGAGATCTAGAAAATGTAAATCGACGGAAATTGGCAAAACCGTTCTCTCTATTTTTCTCATTAACTTTTTTCTTGTTGATGTCTTTTACATACAACTGACACCATTGCACTTAGAGAAAACCTCTATGCTTACTACTACAATTATGGCATTCATTCATGAATGCATGTAGGAGTACACTCTATGGTGTGGGTTTTGCATCTTGGGTCTTGCATATAAAAGAAGAATGGCTAGGTAATGAATCGAGTTTGCTTGAAGCTAGCCCGACACGCTTTTGGCTCCCACGTGGAGGCGTGCGCTCGGGTGACATTTATCGACCCGAAATGCTAAACTATCGATGCAACTTTTACAGCCTTGCAAAGCATGGATGGATGCATACATATATAAATAGTACGTGCATGAAGAAGCCTCTCTCACTAGAGTCACCACGAATATTCCCCGCCCAACATGTGATTACAGCATAAGAAAAGCAAGATATGTTAGCAATAATACATGCATGGAAAGATTTGGTTAGTTAACTATAATTAACTAAAGTACGAGGAGGCCACGAATGATTGAGTTCGTGTTGTACTTACACAAGTAGAGGGCAGCTGGCAGGGGAATGTATTTTGGTGTCGATCAATCAGCATGCCGTACGTGTGCAGACAGGAGGATTGATTTTGTTGAAATAAGAGCAACTCTAGCATATGCATCATATTGATGGCTTATATATTCTGTTTGCAGGCGGTTCACACATTATTTTGCAGTATTCCGTTTGAAATGAGAGCAACTCTATCAATTTTTTGGTATCATATGGAATAGCGTCTCTATCGCAAACCACCGTAAGGTGATGATTTCGAACTGTGCAAGCGAAAGAGATCAAAAACCATGTGCATATTTTGTTAGATTGATCTCTCTCGATCGAGCCCAACGGCTCGACGGGCCCTTGACTCGCGCCCTGATCGGAGGCGCCCAACCCCTCATGGTTGGTGGGCCCCTGTTACGTTGCGTATATAAAGAGGTGGGGGCCGGCTACACAAGGCACGAGGTTCACCTGCGCCGCACACCTCACCGACACACCAAACCCGATCTAGGTTTTGCGCAGCAGTGACGGGAAGCTCCGCCGCCACCACAGCCCACTCCGTCCCGTCGTCGTTCTCACCATGGCCGACACCTCGAGCTCCTCCAGCAGCAAGGGACAAGGTAATCTCTCCATCCCTCTCTCTCCAATCTCGATCTGGACATGGATACACACACACGGATAATACCCGGATTGCATCTACCCTAGTCGATCCAATGATCTAACAATGGTATCAGAGCCAGTCAGAGATGCTAAGGACACTGATGTCACATGGAAGGAAAAGAAAAGGGACTATGCTCCGTTCGAGATGTCATACACTCTCGAGAACACAAAGTGGCTCACCGCCAATAAGAAATGCATGGCATTTATAAAGAATACAATTGACTCACACATTGTGTGTTCAATTCCAGAGTGTGTTTCCGCAGGGGAGCTCCTTGAAAAGATAAAGAGCCAGTTCACTGGTTCTTCAATGATTTATGCCACCCAGCTGGTCAAGCAACTGGTGTCTGAAAAGTACGCCGGGGGTGGGCATGGAATAAGGGAGCACATCCTTCGGATGAGCAATATGGATGCAAAGTTAAAGCCAATGGATGATGACCTGGAACTTAAGCCAGCACTCATTGTCCATCTGGTCATGGCTTCATTGCCAAAAGAATTTGAAACTTTTGTTGTAAACTACAACTTCCAGCCAGAGCGGTGGGACATAGAAAAGACCATAGCCATGTGCGTACAAGAGGAGGAAAGAATAAAATCCTCATATGGTGGTTCTCTGAACTATGTGATGGAAAACAAGAAAAAGAACCAGAACTATGGTTCCCCCTCAAAACCACATGGAAAAGCTCCCTATCAGCATCAACAGAAGTCTTTCCCAGTGGACAAAGACACTTGTCTCCACTGTAAGAAGCCTGGGCATTACAAGAAAGACTGCCCTGATTGGCTAAAGTCCATAATGGCCAAGAAAGGTAACAACATTGTTTCCTTTGTAAATGAATCCTTGTATACATAGTTTTCAAAATCTACTTGGTGGATTGACTCAGGTGCAACTGTTCATGTTGCAAAATTCATTACATGGATTCCATTCGACGCGGACTATTCAAAGAAGAGAAAGACGCATTGAAGTTGCGAATGGAGTTCAAGCAGACATTGAAGCTGTCGGCGACGTCTCCCTAGAATTAGCTAATGGCTTCAAGCTTGTGCTTAAAGATGTATTATACGTTCCTTCTTTGCATAGAAACTTGATTAGTGTGTCTCGTTTGGACAAATGTCACTATGAATGCTATTTTGGACATGGCAAATGTGCCATATGGTTTAATAATTCTCATGTGGGTGTTGCTTTCCTTCACAATGAGCTTTGTTTGTTATCCCTACGGGAAAAAGTGCATTCTGTGTGTAATGTGAATGAGAATGTTTCCGCGTCGAACAAAGAACAAAAGAAAAGAAAGAGAACTCACGACTCATCGAAATTATGGCACTGTCGTTTGGGCCATATTTCGAGGGGGAGAATAGAAAGACTAGTTAAAATTGAAATTCTTCCTCAATTAGAGTTCTCGGACTTAGAACAATGCAAAGACTGCATTAAAGGAAAGTATGTGAAACAAATCAAAAAGGGTGCAAATCGAAGCACAACAACACTAGAAATCATTTACACCGACATTTGTGGACCATTTCCTGTGAAAAGTGTGGATGGCTATGACTCGTTCATAACATTCACAGATGATTACTCCCGATATGGCTATATTTATCCAATCAAAGAAAGAAATGAAGCGTTGGATAAATTTAAGATATTCAAAGCTGAAGTAGAAAATCAACATGATAAAAGAATAAAGATAGTCAGATCTGACCGTGGGGGGGGAGTACTACGGTCGGCACACTCCATATGGCCAAGTCCCTGGACCTTTTGGAAGGTTTTTACAGGAGACTGGCATAGTAGCCCAGTACTCAATGCCGGGCGAGCCTCAGCAAAATGGAGTAGCTGAAAGGTGCAACCGTACACTTATGGATATGGTACGCAGCATGATGAGTTACTCCACGTTACCATTGGGATTATGGATGGAGGCGCTTAAAACCGCCATTCACATTCTCAATAGAGTACCAAGCAAGTCGGTGCCCAAAACACCGTACGAGTTGTGGACAGGAAGAGTACCCTCCCTACAACACTTTAGGGTGTGGGGGAGCCCAGCTGAGGCCAAAGTATTTAATCCAAATATTTCAAAGTTAGATCCAAAAACAGTGAGTTGTCATTTCATTGGCTATCCTGATAGATCAAAAGGCTTTCGTTTCTATTGTCCAGACAGATACACAAAGTTTATAGAAATGAGGCATGCAATCTTCTTAGAGGACGAAATGATGAGGGGGAGCATGGTAGCTCAGAAAATTGATCTTGAGGAGAAGAGGGTGCAAGCACCTAATTCGACGATTCAGGAGTCATTTTTCTCACTACTTGTTGTACCTGCATCGACAATCCCCGAGGTTGTGGTGCAAGCACCTGTTCTAACTCCACCCGTGGCAACTATGGGTGAAGATCCGGAACCTGTTCGTCAGGAGCCGGCTGAACCCATCGTTGAGCATGAAAGGGAGGTGCAATAGCCACCTTTAGAAGATGTGCCAGAGAATGAGTCTCTTAGAAGGTCTAAAAGACCTAAAAAGTCAGCTATTTCCTCCGATTATAAAGTTTATAATACAGAAATAGTTCATATGGACAATGATCCCACTTCATATGAAGAAGCCATGAGAAGCCCTCGCTCATCGCAGTGGCAAGATGCAATGGAAGAGGAGATGAAATCGATGAGTTCCAACGATGTTTGGGACTTAGAAAATATTCCTAAAGGAGCCAAAACAGTAGGCTGTAAATGGGTCTACAAAACAAAATATGACTCTAATGGGAATATAGAAAAGTACAAAGCACGACTTGTGGCAAAAGGATTTACACAAAGAGAAGGGATAGATTACAATGAGACATTTTCTCCACTCTCATGTAAGGATTCCTTCAGAATCATAATGGCACTAGTTGCTCATTTTTGATTTAGAGCTACATCAAATGGATGTAAAGACGGCATTTCTAAACGGGGATTTAGAAGAAAATGTTTACATGAAACAACCCAAGGGTTTTATCATGAAAGGCAAGGAAGAAATGGGATGCCGCCTAAAGAAATCCATTTATGGATTAAAGCAAGCCTCTAGACAGTGGTATCTAAAGTTTAATGAGACCATTAAAAGATTTGGATTCAAAGAGAATGTTGAGGATAATTGCGTTTATGCAAAGTTTAAAAATGGAAAATATATTTTCCTAATCTTGTATGTGGATGATATCTTGCTTGCTAGCAGTGATGTTAGTCTACTACAAGAAACAAAGAAGTTCTTATCCTCAAACTTTGATATGAAAGATCTTGGTGAAGCATCATATGTTTTGGGCATAGAAATTCACCGAGATAGGAAAAATGGAGTTCTCGGACTATCACAGAAGGCATATTTAGAAAAGGTTCTTAAAAAGTATAATATGCATACGAGTAACGCCACTCCTGCTCCTATAGTCAAGGGCGACAGTTTTGGGAAATTTCAATCTCCCAAGAACCAGTACGAGATCGATCAAATGAAAGATAAACCATATGCTTCGGCTGTTGGAAGCTTACAGTATGCACAAGTGTGCACTCACCCTGACTTAGCTTTTGTCACCGGAGTACTCGGTAGATATCAAGAAAATCCAGGCATAGAACACTGGAAGATGGTAAAGAAAGCTTTGCGTTATGTGCAAGGCACAAAAGACCTCATGCTAACATACAAATCTTCCGATTCCCTAGAGATAAAGGGGTATTTAGACGCAGATTTTGCGGGGGATAAAGATGATAGAAAATCCACGTCAGGATACGTCTTTACTCTCGCTGGAGGGGCTATTTCGTAGAAAAGCTCCAAACAGTCAATAGTTGCATCGTCCACGATGTATGCAGAATTTATAGCATGTTATGAGGCCACGGGGCAGGCGATATGGTTAAAGAAATTTATACCCGACTTGAAAGTGGTAGATTGTATTGACAAACCACTAAAGTTATACTGTGACAACCAGCCCGCAGTATTCTATGGTCACAATAACAAGTCGAGTAATGCTACCAAACCAATAGAAATAAAGTATTATGTTGTGAAAGATAAAATCCAGAATCACACTATAAGTCTTGAGCATATAAGGACAAAGGATATGCTTGCGGATCCGCTTACGAAAGGCTTACCACCCAATGTGTTCAAGGAACACTTAGCCGGCATGGGTTTAAGGGAAAGCCTATGATTCCTGGATCATGAGAGAGGCCCAAAAGAAACATAATTTGTTTCAAAATAGAGAGGTATGTCGTAGCTGTCTGATTCTATCGGCAATTGAGCTGTGACGATGAAACACGCTTTATATACTGATCTGTGATGAAACGAGTAAAGTCAAAAGTATAAAGTTAAAAAGGAAAGTTGAGATCAAGGGGGAGAATGTTAGATTGATCTCTCCCGATCGAGCCCAACGGCTCGACGGGCCCTTGACTCGCGCCCTGATCGGAGGCGCCCAACCCCTCATGGTTGGTGGGCCCCTGTCACGCTGCGTATATAAAGAGGTGGGGGCCGGCTGCACAAGGCACGAGGTTCACCTGCGCCGCACACTCCACCGACACACCAAACCCGATCTAGGTTTTGCGCAGCAGTGACGGGAAGCTCTGCCGCCACCACTGCCCACTCCGTCCCGTCGTCGTCCTCACCATGGCCGACACCTCGAGCTCCTCCAGCAGCAAGGGACAAGGTAATCTCTCCATCCCTCTCTCTCCAATCTCGATCTGGACATGGATACACACACACGGATAATACCCGGATTACATCTACCCTAGTCTATCCAATGATCTAACATATTTCACACTAGTGATGCAGCTTTAGAAATAGCATGGACCGACTTTTCCCAAAAATGGATGGTATTTCTTTTAGAATAGAAAAGTTAGAGAATTATAATACTGAAGATAGATACTAAAGGTGGAGTGTGTGTTTTAGAATTCTCTATATTGTGTATTATGTTTAAACCGAATCATGAAATCTTCTAAATATTTCATGAGGCAGAATACGTGTAGAGAACAGAATTATCTACGGCCAATAATACTCAGAATTGGAACCTCTCTACGTTGATTTGATTTCATCCAACAACCGATGTCCTAAGTTATTCACACACTATATATTGATATACAAGAAAACTAAGATTAGTATACAATTAGCATTGATATTCACTTACTTGAGATGCAATGATTATGTTTAGTTAGGGCATCTTTAACACTGATCTTTAAAACAGGCACCACATCCGTTTGTGGATCGGTTCAGACCGGTCCGCGGATACTGATTTGGAAGCCGGCCATCAAGGCGTAGCCGCATCCGTCCAACATCAGCTTAACAAAAAATACGTTAAATTCACACAAACTCGAACGGATTTCATTCAGATTCAGATATAATTTACATAAACCGGTAACATTCATTACATTTTCGATATACTTGAACTATACCTGCTCTAAATGATCGCCGACACCCGTATACCACAACTTGCCTTTCTCATGTCTAGCAAAGATCCAGGGGCGGTATGGTAGCCTTCATGGGATACAAGCGCCGATGTCCTCCCATGCGCTACTCTTTCTCGCTGCCGACGGCGCCCGCGGATGTTCCCACTTTGTCGTCGTGTCGTTGGGACACTACCTCATCGACGTAAACTTCGTCGTTATGGTTGTAAACTTCGTACACCACCTCGTCAAACTCTTTGAAGGTGGCTTCTAACTCGGAAGGTTGGACACGGTACCGCCAGCGGTCGCGGTGGATGTCACGGGCGGAGCAGTAAGATTCGAGCAACGATTCATGATCGGTCACGTCCATGTCCGCCGCAACGCCTACTTGCTCCTCCGTGCGCCGGTGCTCGTCAAGGAGGCGGAGGTTGTAGGCCAGATCGTCTTGTGACTCCCGAAAAGCTTCCTTTCGCTCTTCCACCATATCATACCGGTGTAGTGTGCACGAGCCTCGCCCATGGTGATGCATTCATGGGCTGGCGAGGATTGCGGCATCGGCTCTTCCAATGGAGCGTCCTCAACGTCGTCCTCCAGTGAGATCGCCGTGTGTCGGCATGTTAGCCTTCTAAAATGGCGGTGATCTCCTTCTTCTGCTCGAACAAGAAGTTATCCCAGAGATCTTTTGAGCGCGATGAAGTCATGTCAAGCGTAATGTTGATAGAATATAGGGAGCATATGAGGTTGGATTCTACTGTTGGCGCACGTCGGGTTTAAATAGCAGATGATAGTCCAGGCGGCTTGGCGATTAATGGCGAGAGGAACACAGATGGACAGATGGGTCGCTCGAGTAAATTACTTTGCAACTGCACAAGTTTAATGGAGGGTGACAGACAACCGGGTTATCGTTTGAACGTGGAAAAGCAACATCTATTAAGAAGCGGCTTGGGCGGAGCTATCTATTGAGAGGTCGTGTGCTCTCTGGCCGACATGAATGTGGCGCTAACGATCTGGACGAAAAAGCGCGCGAGCGGGGAAGAGGGCATTTGGGTGGGGTAAGGTTGTCGAAAATAGAACGTGTTTACGGTCTAAACTCCTGCGAAGCCCCCCTTGGTTTAGGTCATATTTGCGAAAAAATGGAAATGCGGACCAGCCCGCGAACGAATACATGGCCGCGTTGGAATTGAATAACAAAACTGATCCGAACAACCTTAGGATGCGGAATCTTTGAGGGTCCGCATTCAAGATGTCATTAGCTCCTTATTCGTGTGAAACCTTGCTATTTAGTACTCCCTCCGATCCACAATAAATGTCGCTCATTTTGTACTAAACTAGTGTAAACTTTCTAATAGATAAGCGACACTTATTATAAATCGGAGGGAGTACTTATCTATCATCAGTTATTTACCTGATACATCTTCATGCGCTAGATGGTGGAGAGGAAAACATAGACATATCAACTATCACGATGAACACAAACTCAATTTTTGTAGTGAAAAGGAGGTGGACCCCATGCTGCCAATATTATTAATTATTAAGTAGAATACAAACTAAAAATAATCAAGGTTGAATCATTACAAATAAATGAATAAAACATTTATGACTAAGTCAAACTTTTTCCGTAACAACATCTTAGGATGGGCTACACGACCTTGAAACACTGTTGCCATGTTCGGCTAAAAGGCTTGAACAGGGATTTTAATCCCGGATGCGGAGATCAACCATTGAAGGTTATTATATCAGCAATGAGATAACACCCTTAATAAGGTAATAACACACGATTATCGCTACTGAGCTTGACCAATAAAAATCATATCAAGGGTTTTCACCTGGAACATGAAACAGTGTCCCATCCATCACCTTGAAAATGGATCTTTCGATGACCATCCCCGTCTGTACTTCATGCTAGACCATAGATGCGGAGACAAACTCATGTTTAATAGTAAAGCTAACATACAAATTTGGCTTTAAATAAAAAAAATGGCATTAAATAAACAAGGTTACACACATATTTTCTTGACATTCGCTCTATAGATAGGCCACGGTGAATAATGATCACTTTCTTGAGCTGAATTAGAAATTAAATATAGTTTTGTTCTTTTCATACCGTAAGAGTAGCAAAGGTGCCACCGCATGGAAATTCCATATTCCTGGCATCTTGTTTGTTTAAAATCTTTGTGTAGAAATGAAACCTTTTCTGCATCGATGACGACAAGATTTGCTTTTTTAAATTTTATATGCATAACGTTTTCATCATATCTTATATTGTCGAACATTCAAGTTAGAAAAGCACTCAAAGTCCTCCTTAAAATAGTTAAATACTCCTAAACTCTATACATGGTCTTGCACCTATGCATGGATCCCTCGGGGCATTTTCACCGTTGATTTCCAAAACGTACACTGTATTCGTTCATGGAATGGTCCAGACCAGCCCGCGGACACTGATACAGGGATTGACCATCCAATCGTAAACACAATCATCCGCCAGCGGTTCAACTGAATCCAGCAAAAGTGGGGTAAAATTGGACGGAAATCATTCAAATTTGAATATAATTTACATAAATCAAACACATTTGATACAACAAGGTGTTTTTAATAAAAATTGAATGAAATACATGAGTTTAATCTAGTTCAATACTGCGTTGATGGTTGCGGTGAGCCGTCTGTGAGCTCCCGAAGTGGAAGCTGCTTCGTTGTTAGCTTCCGGGCTCCTGGAGGCGAAGAAGCATCGGTGCATCTTCGGAGTTCCCTACAGAGAAAGCTTAGGAGACCTACCGTTGGGACGAAGGTGCTTCATCTCCGGTGCTACCGGTGGTGAAGCTGCGGGATGCCGACCCACATGCGACAATGGCATATCGGCATGCCAGCAGATGCACATGGCCACCGTGTTGTGGGCACCCTGCTTCCACTGTGAAACGGAAGCATGAAGGTACGTCCCACTTAGGTTCCAAGTGCAAGTCGTAGTCAGCCGGATTGCAAGACGCGAAGCCCCCCCCCCTTGAGGAGAGTTGCCGTCTGTATTTTCCGCCTCGACGCCGCCACACCCAACTCCTTGAGGAGAGCTATCGCCCGCAATCGCCTACTCTACCTACGCATGCATGTTGTAGAGCACCCATTGTTGGTCGGTGGTAAACTAGCCTCTATCCCACAAGAGCCTAGATCTCGTCGTCATGGCGAAGGTGAGGGAAGAAGAAAAAGGAGTGGGCGGAGTGTGGTGCGTTTTATGCCTTGCAAGGGCGCGTATAAATAGCGGGTGTCGACTTAGGGAGCAGAGCGACTGTTTTGAATGCGGGACGCTTGAGTGGATTTCTCGGTCCCCGCTCCTGTTTATTTCAGGCAAGCGTACGAATGGGTAGCCATCCCGACGTGTCTCTTCGGTATTGAACAGGCGTGAAGACCGGGGCTCTCGGCCAGTGCACCATTTTTCTCTCCAATGACCGGTCGCGTCTACTCTGCTTGGGTATCAATGCCGCCTGAAGTCGTCTACGCTCGAACGACATCCAATGTCAGCGATTGACATGAATGCAAGACCACCGTATGAACGCCATGGACCGATGCGTTAGATTTGCGAGAAAATAGACATACGAACCGGTCCGCTCATGAATACAAAACCACGTTTGATAGCAAAATAGAATCAAATCACCCGATTCAAATGGTTGTGAAAGGTTTGAGAGTTGGTGTTGAAGATGCCACTCACCCCACCATATCAGGTGTAATCCTCATGATAACGTGAGCTCTCTCAATAAAGAACAAAAAACACGAGGGAGTCTTAAGTTTTGTTATGCATTAATTAGTAGGCCAATCAATACCTCAGCGTTCTGATAACGGGTGGAAGGGTTCTCAACTATGGGTTTATATTGAACATACGTGTTTTATCATAGACCACTATACTGTATAGTAACGAACATCCCAAAATAGTTGTAAAATGTGTCATGTCATAGGTATATATGGTAGCACAACAATTACCAAACACCTGCCCATGGCCATGGACGTACGTACGGTAAAATTCACCACACATATTTGTTCATATACAATGTGTTCAGTCTTTTTCTATGCAAACTTATATCTCTTTTTTTTTCCGTTAAGGTTTCATAAATAATGAGCAACTAAAGACATGCATCAGTTCGGGAAATATGGGATTTTTTTAATAATACATTTATTTAATTAAATTATAAAAATATTGCACGTTTTCTATAATTTACAGAAATAATACACCATTTCAGATCTAGTTGGTCACGGCCTGGCCGATAGGATCCCAGTCGGCCTAGGCCTGGCCGACTGGAGCCAGTTGAGCCAACCAGGGTAGCTTTCGGCCAACCAGTCAGGCCTACAGGACACGATTTAAGTATTAAAGTAAAATAATATGTTTTTAATAACAAAATCAGTATTAGCACATGATTTGAAATTATTTCAAAATTAGTACATCATTTAAGTTTTGTAGTAAAGATACATTGCAATACTAAAATTAGATACATTTAACTATTGAAATAAACATACATTGCAGTACTAAAATGAAGATACACTTAATTATTAAAATAAAGATACATTGCAGTACTAAAATTATGATACAACCGCTTGCGAAATTGAAGATACTACCACACAAATCCACTGAGTGCAACGTGGATATTTTTCTTTGCACGTTCACTGTTGTCTGGCCCTTTTCTTCCACATCAGCGTTGTCGATTTGTATGCAAAGGAAAATATCCACACTGCACTCAGTAAATTTGTGTGGTAATATCTTTAATTTTGCAAGCGGTTGTATCTTAATTTTAGTACTACAATGTATATTTATTTCAATAGTTAAATGTATCTTCATTTTAGTACTGCAATGTATCTTTATTTCAATAGTTAAATGTATATTAATTTTAGTACTGCAATGTATCTTTACTTCAATACTTAAATGGTGTACTGATTTTAACATAATTTCAAATCATGTGCTAATACTAATTTTGTTATTAAAAACATATTATCTTTTGTTAATACTTAAATTGTGTCCTGTAGGCTTGGTTGTGGCCGACTGGCCTCTATCGGCCTGAACGTGGCCAATTGCATGGCTGGTTGGCCGACAGTTATCCTAGTTGGCCTGTCCAACTGGGATCCTATTGGCCACGGCGTGGCCAACTGGGTCCAGTCAGTTATGCCGTGACCAATGGTGTATTATTTCTATAAATTGTAGAAAACGTGCATTATTTCTATAATTTATTTAAATAAATATATTATTTAAAAAAAAGTTTCGAGAAATAAACCATGCATGGCCAGCTCCTAAAAAAACGAAGTCGTTGTTGTCTGTCTCTTTTTTTGTTTTTGTTGCGGCCCTAAAAAGTATGCCGTTGTAGACGACTAAGACAAGTAATATGAACGTGTGTATTAGTGTATTTACGGTGTAGCCACGTACTATTTGCATGGGCCCAAGACTCTCCTGCGTGCGTGCATTGGCGTGGAGCGTATGATCACACACGTTAGAGCGCCAAAACGAAACTAGCGTGAGGGCAACGGTCCCTTTTTCTGAAAAACTTGGAAAACTAGATCCAGGAAATATGGAAACTGACCTCCAACTTTTAAGGACACGTACTGGTCTATATATGGAACCAAATAACTGAAATAACTTTCTTCCATGTTTTGGACCTAAGACATTAATTAGTCTCTAAACAAAGAGCAAATAACTGAAATAACCATTTCCCAACCTTTGGGCCTAAACCATTAATTAGTTGCCAAACTAAGAGCTCGGTGCGTTTTACAAACTCGTCCATCTTCGTTTCCCTTTAAGGTTCGGGATTGGCTTGACGCGGTCGAGGGAATAGAGGCGAATCATCAACTGGATCTTGGCGTGCATTCATCTCTATAGGGCGAATTTCTTCAATAGTCATCGATCAAATCACTTCATCAAGCGGATGTTCATCTAACACATGTGGCAGGTGTTATTTTTGAGAGGCGTTTGTTTCATCAAACCTTACATTTACAATTTTTATAACATTTTGAAATTGGGAGATATAAACTTTGTATGTGTGAGAGTTTACGCCATAACCGAGTAGAAAACCTCCATGTGCTTTACGGGGGAATTTAGAGCTATGATTCATATCTCTAATAAAGCATGGAGCACCAAACACTCTAAGATATGGAGCATTGGGTTGTTTACCAGTGATGAGTTCGTATCATGTTGATGATATGTCAAGCAGTATTGATAACATCAGCAAAAAATCGGAATGAGGTCTTGTATTTTGCAAGTATTGTTCTCGCCATTCAATAAGATTTTTGTTCTTCCTCTCAATGACTCCATTCTGCTGAGGAGTATATGCGGCAAAGAACTCATGTGTAATGTCGTAATCATCAAAAAACTCTTCTATATGCGTGTGATACGTCCAAAATGCATCACTATTTTGTATCATAATTCATCCTTATTCATTGATATATTTCACATTACGATGATGTTCTTATGTTGTTTTGGCTTATTTTACACAGTTTACAACTTTCCGGTGCCGAAGCAGCAGGCGCGGGATTCAGCGGTAAAAAGTGGACGCGGAGTTGCTGAAGAAGAATACCTCCAAAGTACCTGAAAATCTACGGAGGGTATTTTCCGAAGGATTAACGAAGACACGCCGAAGAGGGGCCAGAGGGGGGGCACAGGGGCACCAGGCGGCCACCTGGCGCGGCCCCACCCCTGGCCGCGCCGGGAGGGCGCCTGGAGCCCTGGGCCACTCCCGGCTCCCCCTCTGGCCTATATACTCCTCGTTACGCGAAAACCCTAAAAAGGGAAGCTTTTACGGAGTTCCGCCGCCACTCCAAGGCGGAAACCTACAGAGAAAAAAAGGGCTCTCCGGCGGGCAGATTCCGCCGAGGAGATCACCTCCCGGAAGGGGAGATCATCGCCATCGTCATCACCATCGTCACGGGCATCATCGAGATCATCATCAACATCATCCCCAACATCAGCACCATCTCCACCACCATCCAATCTCACCTCACAAGTTTATCTTGTGTTGTAATCCGTACTATCTATCCTCTCTACTCTACCGGTGTTGATTACTACTTTGTGGTGAATGCTATTGAGTTTTGTTGGAGAAATATCATTATGTCTAGATTGTTTATCATATATTTATCACCTCTGATCATGATCCTTTTTATGTCTTGTGAGTAGTTACTTTAGTTCTTGAGGACATGGGAGAAGTCTAGTTGTTAGTAGTCATATGATGTTGAAGTATTATGTGTTGGTCTATATTTAAGTTGTGTTGTTATTTTCCTAGTGGTGTTGTGTGAGTCGAACACTCAACACTTCGCCTTATTAAGGACCTAGGGGAATACATTGTGTATAAATAATGCTTACGGTGGGTTGCCGGAGTGACAGAAACTTGAACCCCAGTTTGCACACTTTTGCACAAGGGAATAATGGATCCTTGATCTTATTGCTGTGGTTAGGCTTTGCCTTAATTTCTATCTTGTATTTATAAGTTCAGTTGCCAGGCTTATCCTTTGCTCAAAAGGATTGGGCCACTTGCTGCTCCTCAGCGCTATTTACTTTTCTTGCTTTTATCTTATTGTTGCTTATATCGAAAACCCCTAAAAAGTTATCTTTCAGTGCTTGCAGTTATTCCTTGTCCAAAATCACTTATCAATACCTTTCACTCCTCGTTGGGTTCGACACTCTTACTTATCGAAAATGCTGCAATAGATCCCCTACGGTTGTGGGTCATCAAGTACCGTTTTCTGGCACCGTTGCCGGGGAGCATAGTGCTATTGGTAAGTGAAGCTGGTAAGGAAATTTTATATTGTTGTTTTTACTTTGTTGTTGATGCTCTTTGTCCGTATGGAAAATCTAGCTATTGGATCGTTGCTTGCGGGGAAACACCCCACATCTGTGGTGGTTGTTCCTCCCCCTACTGAAATTGTGCCTTATAAAATACCAGCTGGTATTATCGATTGTGTTTTGGTTAATCGTTATGCAGGAGACAGACATCCCAGTGAACACTTGCTATATTTGTCACAACTATGTTCACTATTTAAGCTTGCAGGTGTATCAATGGAGTTTGTCATGAGGAAATTGTTCTCCGTATTGCTTATAGATAAAGCTTCAGATTGATATAAGCTTCTCGATAACTCTCATTTTCTTGATTGGCAAGAGCTTATGTCTCTCTTTTATACCAAGTTTTATCCTTTTCATGAAATTCATCGAGACATAAATTATATCTATAACTTTAGCTCTCGTGACGGAGAAAGCATCGCTCAAGCTTGGGGGAGATTGAAATATGTAATGTTCAAATGTCCTATTCATGAGCTCCCCAAGAAAACTATACTTACAAATTTTTATGCTAGACTTTCTCGTCGGGATAAGGAGATGTTGGATGCCTCCTCTAGTGGGGTATTTCAGACGAAAAGCGTTGAAGAAAGATGGGATCTCCTTGAAAGGATCCAGAAGAATACAAAGATTGGGAAATAGATAAAGGTATTGAACCCACTATTAATTATGAGCATGATTATATAGAGAGCTATGTGAAAACTGATTACTTTAATACCTTTTTCTCTAAGATTGGTCTTGATTCCCATATAATGATTGATTTTTGTAAGGACTTTGCCTCTCATATTGACTCTTCTAAGAAGAAGAAGGATCAGCATCATAAAGCCTTCAAAGAATTACCTATTGATATTCGTGTTGCTGACCCTATTTTGTCTGCAGTTATATATGAAAAAAAACCCTTTTCCCGCAAGGATAAGGGAGCACTCTTTTGTGATAGGCATATTAAATAAAAGTGAGAGAAGGATTGATGAGCCCGAAGACCAGATCAAGGTCGATCGCCAAGTTACATTGGTTAAGGATCTTGTTACTAATGATGCTTTAGATTCCAATATAAATTTTTGTGCTGTTTCCACTAACCTTGTCACAGCCAAGAATAAAGGCCCAATTTCAGGTACTCCAGTAGTATTTGTTAAAATAGGAGATCACAATTATTATGGGCTATGTGATTTGGGGTTGAGTGCTAGTGTTATCCCGTATTCACTTTATCAAGAGATCATGGGTGAGATTTCACCTTGTGAACTTGAAGAAGTTGGTGTTATTATTCATCTGGCAAACAGAGCAACTATCTCTCCTATCGGAATTGTGAGAGACGTTGAAGTATTATGCGGAAGGTAAAATATCCTAACGACTTTATAGTACTTGGTTCAGTAACGGATAATTTTTGTCCTATTATTTTTGGTAGACCTTTTCTCAGAACTTGTGGATCTATAATAGATTGCAAGAAAGGTAAAGTTTCTGTTGAATTCAATGGTGAGCCATATGAATTTAACTTTTCTAAGTTCTCTAAGAAGCCTCGTGGTACTGATTTTCCTAACAATGATAAGATTATTGAAGATATTGCTTCCATTGCTATTCCTCCTAATGACCCTTTGCAGCAATATATGGAGGACCACGAGAATGATTTGCATATGCAGGAGAGAAATGAGCTGGACGAAATATTCTTAAGACAACCTACTATCCTAAAGCACAACCTTCCAGTTGAGCCTTTCAGAATTTTATCGAAACCAAAAGAAGACCAAGTGTTTGATCTTAAACCTCTTCCTGATACGCTCAAATATGCTTATTTAGATGAAAAGAAAGAATATCCTGTTATTATCAATTCTAACCTTTCAGGGTACGAAGAAGAGCGACTAGTGGAAGTACTTCGCAAACATCGAGGTGCAATAGTCTATACCCTTGATGACCTTAAGGGGATTAGTCCATCTATTTGTCAACATACCATCAACCTTGAGCCTAATTCTAAACCAGTTGTTGATCATCAACGACGGTTGAATCAGAAGATGATGGATGTTGTAAGGACTGAGATTGTCAAGCTTCTAGCCGCAGGTATTATCTACCCTATAGCTGATAGTAAGTGGGTAAGCCAGGTTCATTGTGTTCCAAAAAAAGGAGGTACAACTGTGGTTCCTAATGAAAAGAATGAACTAATACCTCAGAGAATTATTATTGGATATAAAATGTGTATTATTTACAGGAAGCTGAACAAGGCAACCAGGACGGACCACTACCCGTTGTCGTTCATCGACCAAATGCTCGAAAGGTTATCCAAAAATACTCATTTTTGTTATCTAGATGGTTATTCTGGCTTCTCTCAAATTCATGTTAACACTGCTGATCAAGAGAAGACCACTTTTACTTGTCCCTATGGTACTTATGCTTACAGGCGTATGCCTTTTGGTTTATTTAATGCTCCTGCTACTTTTCGAAGGTGTATGTCTGCTATCTTTCATGGTTTTTGCGAAGAAATTGTGGAGGTATTCATGGACGATTTCTCCGTGTATGGAACCTCTTTTGACCATTGTCTCCACAACCTTAATAAAGTTTTGCAGAGATGTGAGGAGACAAGTTTGGTGCTTAACTGGGAGAAGTGCCACTTTATGGTCAATGAGGGAATTGTTCTTGGCCACAAGATTTCCGAGAGGGGAATTGAGGTGGACAGGGCCAAGATCGAAGCAATTGAAAGGATGCCCTATCCAAGGGACAGCAAAGGTATTCGTAGTTTTCTCGGTCATGTTGTTTCTATAGAAGATTTATTAAAGACTCTTCTAAGACTTCGAGACGCCTCACTAATCTTCTCCAGAAGGACGTTCCTTTTGTTTTTGATGAAGATTGTAAGGAAGCCTTCGAAGTTCTTAAGAAAGCTTTAATAACCGCTCCTATAGTACAACCACCTGATTGGAATTTACCTTTTGAAATTATGTGTGATGCTAGTAATTTTGCTGTTGGAGATGTTTTAGGGCAGATGGTTGATAAGAAATTGAATGTTATATATTATGCTAGCAAGACCCTTGATAGTGCTCAAAAGAATTATGCTACTACTGAGAAGGAATTCTTAGCAGTAGTGTTTGCTTTTGATAAGTTTAGGCAGTATATTGTCGATTCTAAGATTATTATTCATAATGACCATGCTGCCATTAAGTATCTTATGGAGAAGAAGGAAGCCAAACCAAGAATCATACGATGGGTACTCCTTCTTCAAGAATTTGATTTACAGATTGTCGATAGGAAAGGAGCAGACAATCCGGTGGAAGATAATCTTTCAAGGATGGAAGATATACCGCATGATCCCATTCCAGTCAACGACGGTTTTCCAGACGAACAACTAGCTGTTGTAAAAGTACAATCTCTCAACGATCCTTGGTTTGCATATTATGCTAACTTTATGGTTGCAAAGTTTTTGCCTCCAGGTTTAACATTTCAGAAAATGAAGAATTTCTTCCACGATTTGAGGCATTACTTTTGGGATGACCCGCATCTTTCCAAAGAGGGTCCAGTTGGGATCATGAGAAGATGCATACCGGAACACGAGCAGAAGGACATTCGTAAACAATGTCACGATAGTCCATATGGAGGACATCATGCCGGTGAGAGGACCTCAAATAAGGTTCTTCAATCAGGTTTTTATTGGCCTACTCTCTTTAAGGATGCTAGAAGTTATGTTTTATCCTGTGATAAGTGTCAGAGAGTTGGTAATATTAGTAGAAGGAATGAGATGCCTATGAATTACTCTCTAGTGATTGAGCCTTTTGATTGCTGGGGTTTTGATTTTATGGGTCCTTTTCCTTCCTCGCACAAGTACACTCACATTTTAGTTGTTGTTGATTATGTAACCAAGTGGGTAGAGGCAATCCCCACTGAAAGTGATGATCACATGACATCTTTGAAAATGCTCAAGGATGTAATTTTTCCTAGGTTTGGAGTACCCAGGTACCTCATGACTGATGGGGGTTCGCACTTTACACATGGAGCTTTTAGAAAAGCTTTAGCCAAGTACGATGTCAATCATAGAATTGCCTCACCGTACCACCCTCAAACTAGTGGGCAAGTTGAGCTCACTAATAGAGAGATCAAGCTGATCTTACAGAAGACAGTCAATAGAAATAGAAAAGATTGGTCAAATAAGTTAGGAGATGCTCTGTGGGCGTATAGAACTGCTTACAAAAACCCCATGGGCATGTCTCCCTATAAGATGGTCTATGGCAAGGCTTGCCATTTGCCATTAGAATTAGAACACAAAGCTTTTTGGGCCATTAGAGAGCTTAATGCTGACCCGAAATTAGCTGGTGAAAAGCGTCTCATGAACTTGACTTCTCTAGATGAGTGGAGAAGTGAAGCTTACGAGAGCGCCAAAATGTTCAAGGAAAAGGTAAAGATGTGGCACGATAGGAGGATTCTGAAACGTGAATTTAATGTTGGTGATAAAGTTTTGTTGTTTAGATCCCATTTCAGGTTTTTTCCAGGTAAACTACTTTCCAGGTGGGAAGGGCCATTTCATATTGAGGAAGTATACCGCTCGGGTGCAATCAAGATTAACAATTTTGAAGGCACCAAACCTCAAGTTGTGAATGGTCAAAGACTTAAACATTACATAGCATGAGACCCTGTCAATGTTGATGTGGATTTGGTATACACAACAACTCATGAAGAACATGTTGCAGTCCTGTTTCAGACACCAGCAGAAGCAGAAGAAGAAAAGGTATGTATTACGGTAAGGAAACATTGCCAAACCGCCATATAAGTTCCAGATTACGAGTTTTTGCAAAATATGGAAAATTTGAGGCCGAAGTGGAGCCGGAGACCAGCTCCAGGGGGCCCAGGCGCTCCCCTGGCCGCGCCGGGAGGCCGCCTGGGCACCCAGGAGTCCGTCTTCGACCCCGCTTTGGCTCGTTACCTTCCTTTCTGTGCAGAAGTTTTTGCTATATATTTGCCCTGGTTGTTCCGGCAACGTATCTCGCGATTTCGTGTGTTTTATTTTTGATTTGTTTCTGCCAGGACTAAAAGTTGAGCATTAGAGATGTCTTCTTGTGGCTCAAGCGGAGAGGACTTCTTGGGATGGCGTCCACGCCAAGTCCAGAAGGATCTTAATCACGGGAAGCACGTCGATTGGGACACCGAAGAAGAAACTGCCGCAAGACATGCGGAGATGGAGCGATCCGTGAGAGAGGAAGTCAAGACTATCACTGCCCAACAACAAGGAGGTCCAAGCAATCCCATCATGGTGGTATTTGTCCAACCTCAATATGATCTTTCTCTTAACCTTTCAGGGCCCTCCACTTCACTTGAAGATCAATGCACGTTTTCCACCATCTCCGAGGCCTACCGCATCACGAACGAACTTTGTGAAGATTTCCGTGTACTGAAAGTGCAAGTGGAAATCCTGGAAGCTGAAAACCAAACCCTTCGACGTATAATTAGGGACCTGAAGAAGAACAAGGATGACGAGTAAATCTCCTTGGGTAATGGCATCCCCCTAGCTTGTTCCAAGCTTGGGGGAGTGCCCGGTATCTTTATCTTTATCTTTGTCTTTTAGAGTCAAGTAGAGTCGTATGATGTCTAGGGAAGTTATCTTATAAAATAGGTGTTTGCATTGAGTTCTATCACTCCTTTTTGGGAGAGTTATGTATTTGTGAGTGTGGAGTCGTCTATGATGGAATATTAATGAGAAGTCTATTGATCCCTTCGCTGCACTCGGTATTCTCTTCACGCAATTGACCTTATGATGATTCTTATGGGGAGTATTGACCTTATATCAGATATGGCTTTGAAAACTTTATTTAATCTTGGCAAACAAAGCTTTGGTCATAACAACAATCATGATTTTATCAAAGTAGCGACATAGCCAAAACCTTTTTGTTATTATGCTTCTAGTGTTATGTTGACAAGGAAGATAACTTGATGTGCTATGCTTGTTTTAGTGTTTATGCTTTATATTGCTTTGCATCCAAGCCAGCATCAATTGTCTGTTCTCTCAAAGCCTTTGCTAGCCAAACCTCTGTACTAAGCGGAATTCTTCTTGTGCATCCATACCCTGAAACCAGTATCTCCCTTATGAGTCCACTATACCTTCCAGTACCACTCCTAAAGTATAGAATTTTCATGTCATCCTTAAATTTTCATAATCTTCTATTTTGTGCCTCTGTTTTAGCTCATGAGGAAGTAGTAGTTAATTCATGATCTTCTTAAGTTGGACAAGTTTTATCCCGAGATTGCATGTCTAATCTGCAAACCCCTAATACGAGGAGGAACTGGCATGAGTGCGCCCAGCTCACAAAAGATAATACAACAAACAAACCCTCGTTCACGCTTTGTTCATGAGAAATCAGAAAACTTTGGCAGTGATAAACAAAGGAGATTGCGGGGATGTGATCGTCCCCGTGTGGGAGCCGTTCCTCGAAACTTGTCCAATCTGAGAAATAATTGAGTTTTCTATTGGCATTCGTTGACAAATCATGCACCTCTCAAAACTTGTTTTCATTCTGTTTGATTTAAGGATAGCACTTGAGTTTTCCCTACTTGCCTTTAACAAGGCCTTTATTTTACTTTTATGTTGAGTCAGTTTCCTACTTCTTCCTTCCCCATTGAGAACAGACACTTGATGTTGATGAGGATTCATCCATATAATGTTGCATTAAGTTTTGCCATGCCATATCATTGTTGACATTATCTTTTGATAAGTATGTTGTTTGCAAAAGCATTTGCCAAGCAAACATCTTCTTTTGTGTTATCATTTGCACTTCATGACTAATAGCTTGTTCTTTCAAAAATTTCCAAATTGTCTCTTCAAAATATAAAGAGAAAGAGCAAAGGTAAAATCTATTAGTTGTTCCTTGACCAAAGGACTTGTTTGCCATGATTTGATGAGTTTCCTTAGCCTTACTTTTGTTTATAAGTGTTATTACTCTTTCATAAGGGCTTTATGAATTGAAGATTGTCGTTGAGGGTGTTTGAGTTTGGTGAAGAAATCATGATGCTTCTTGTCCATATTCTATTTATCGACACTTCACTCTCTAAACTTGTGGACAGGTTTACCGAGCTCAGTTTTCGCTTGGGGACAAGCGAGGTCTAAGCTTGGGGGAGTTGATACGTCCAAAACGCATCACTATTTTGTATCATAATTCATCCTTATTCATTGATATATTTCACAGTACGATGATGTTCTTATGTTTTTTTGGCTTATTTTACACAGTTTACAACTTTCCGGTGCCGAAGTAGCAGACGCAAGATTTAGCGGTAAAAAGTGGACGCTGAGTTGCTGAAGAAGAATACGTCCAAATTACCTGAAAATCGAAGGAGGGCATTTTCCGAAGGATTAACGAAGACACGCCGAAGAGGGGCCAGAGGGGGGTGCTGGCTTCTCGCCCTTCGTTGGTTACCCCAAGTGGAAGGTTGAGATGTAGCGCAACAACAAGTTTCCCTCGGTGAAGATACCAAGGTTTGTCTCCAGTAGGACTCCAGAGATGATAAGTAGGTGTCAGCGGCGCAACTGAAGTGGACCTGCACACAGACACAAATAACTTTTGTTCCCAACGAAGTTCAGAGAGGTTGTCAATCTCTCCGGTCTTGTTGTTCACAAAGGGTAAAACACAAAGGATAATGATAGCAACTGAAAGTAAAAAGCAGGAAAGTAAATAAGCGTGGAAACAGTAATAAGGATATGGACCGGGATACGTGATGTTCACTAGTGATGTCTCTCTCCCAAAATACGATAAAAACTGCTATGCGAGGTAAACAAATTACAGAAGGGCAATTGACAGGATTATGAACGCACCGCAATGATAACTATGCTACAAAAGAAAGGAAGAGGCTCAAAAGCACGGGCAGTACGCCAAAAATAAGTAGATAGTAATCCAACTGCATCTACTACTAATCATCCACCTTGAGATATCTATCCAGAACATCTCGCTGGTATTAAGTTGCGAGCCCCACCCAAAGTGTAAACTCAAAGCAACAGACAACTGCATTAAAAAGAACTTTGCGTAAAGTAAACAATCCTTGCAACCGCGGTTACAAGCACCGTTGTTTTCCCCCTTGTGGCAACAACACATCCCCTAGACTCATGTTTCTGTCACTCAAGCGTGTCATCGGGGGGCATGAACCCACAATCGAGCATAACGTTCCCTCTTGAAGTCACTACCTACTACTTGGCCAAAGCAATAAACAGCAACGGAGAACATGCAAGAATTACTTAGGAACAAAAATATAAGAGATAAAAACCAAATATATTACTCTATCACAATCTGAACATAATCTCATAATCCATCAGATCCCATCAAACTCAGCATAGCAATAGCAGAAATATTACAAAAGTGTCTCGATCATGTAGGGCAGCTCACGAGGTCTAAACCATGAAGAACAAAGAGGGGAGGAGAACATCACATAGCTACTGATCATGGACCCATGGTCCAAGGAAAACTACTCACGAGGCATCCAGGGAGCATCCATGGTGGAGAGGAGACTCCTGGAGGTCGGTCCTCCCTCCGGCAGGGTGCCGGGAAGAGGTCTTCTGGTGCTCCCGATCTCGGAAGCGCGGCGGCGGCGGAACAGAGGCGAGTTTGCGAAATAGGGTTCTGTCTTCGGAGTTTTCCTGTGACGGAGAATAAATAGGCGAAGGGGGGCAGCCAGAGGTGGACCAGGGGCCCCAGGCGCCCCCCCTGGAGCGACCAGGGGTGGGGCCGCGCCGGGTGGCCGCTTGGGCCCCCCTGGCTCCCCTCTGGCCCCACTCGGGCTCTTCGCGAAGCTTCCTGTACGCTGATTTTTCCTGTATTTTTCCCGGAATTTTTCTGGCACTTTTTATATGGGGGAAAACTGAAATAGAAAAACAGCAGAAAACAGGAACTGGCACTGGGGTGCACTGAGTTAATAGGTTAGTCCAAATATGATCAAAAGTGTATGAAAGTGTATCTAGAACCTAGCAATATCACACAAAACATGCATGGAGCAAGCAGAAATTATAGATACGTTTTGGACGTATCAACATCCCCAAGCTTAATTCCTGCTCGTCCTCGAGTAGGTAAATGATAACGGCATAATTTTTGTGGTGACATGCTAGCAACCATAAAAGAATTTTGAAAAGTAAATCAATCAAGGTTAGAGATTCAATTCAAGTCATAACATGCAATACTCTATATTAGCATTGAAACAAGTAACAAAAGAACATTAGGTGCAAGAGCTCTCGCTGTCCGTGACTCGAATGTCTCCAAATGGTGTTTGCGTGCAAGAAGGGGGATAGGGAATAAGAGAAAAAAGTATTTGTTGAGAACTCAATCTACTAAAGTTTCACACTTGGTCCTCTTTGGAATCTTATCTTGACTCATCCGCAGACCACTAGCCAGGTACAAGTCAATTTGATCCACTTCTTTTCGATATTTCGAGCACTCATGCAATGGATGAGCGTAAGCACGAGAGTTGACACTTAGGATGGCAAAGAGAGAAGTACGGAGGAGGAAGACAAAAAGGATGAGAAAGGCTCACATCAATGAGGACAATCATAGGCAAGAGATGCCAAATGATAGATATGATGTGAGGAGTAGGGATTGCCATGCAACGGATGCACATATGAGCTAAGAAGCTCTCCAATGGAACTAGTGGGGGTGCATCTAACTTTCTCGCTCATGAAGACCTAGAGCTCGTTTGAGGAGGCTCATCCTTGGAATATGCAAGCATAGTTATATAGTGTGAAGGTCCCCACATAGCTATATGCATAATGATCATCTCTATGGAGTACAAGGATATAAAGGGAGTACTAGTGTGGATCTCTCAAAAGGATAGTAGTGTTTCCCCTTTCTCTCTTTTTATTTCTTTTTTTCTTTTTTTCCTTTTTTTGTATTTTTTTGTGGCCTCAATGGCTCTTTCTATGTAACTCTCATTTGTGCTCTTTGGGATCTTTTATTGTGTCCACTTTGGGATCTTTTCCTCACTTAAGGGCAACACTCTATTTTACAAGAAGGTAAAGGAGATCTTTCACACTTTACAAGGTACTCAAAATCATAAAGAAGATGTAACTAACATGATGTATGCAATGTATGTCGCTGCCAGTGTAGCAGGAACATGTATGGCATGGAGATCAAGTCATGAAGAGGTGGATGTTGCATGGCAATATAACTCGGAAAGGCTATGGAAATGCCTTGATAGGTAGGTATGGTGTCTGTTTTGAGGAAAGATATAAGGAGGTTTATGATGACAGAGCGTATCATGCCAAGGGTTTGGATGTACCGGCGAAGGTGGACACCAACTCTCGGAGTGAGAAGAAGGCAATGCACGGCTCGGGAGAGGCTAGCAAAATATGGGAAGGTGGAAGTGTCAACTTTCAATACTTACATTAGTCCGAAGAACTCATGCACTTATTATCGGTAACTCTCAATCTAATAAGGAGGTTCACAAAGAGACAAGTACCCCGAGGAGGAGTGTATGGGGGTTTGGTTATCCTTGCGCATCCTCGACTCATGGTACGTGAGTGTTCTCTAATATTTGATCCCTCCAAAGATTAGTGATCCATCTAGTAGCTAGAGTTCTCAACTAGTTTTGTAGGTTTTGAAAATACACACGGATTTCCCAGAATACGACACCTATCACTAATAGGCTAGAGCTCTTGACACCAAAAGTTCAAACATTACTCACATCAATACCTCAAAACCATTGCAAGTTACTACTAAAATTAAATAGCAACCTCAATTACCTACTTTCAAGACAAGACACAACTCAGTGCAACAACCAACTCTCTTTAACAAGATAAACATGAAAACTAAAAAGAGTTCCAGCAAAAAACTAAACAAAAGCCAAGGGTCTTGCTAAAGACAAACTAAGACTAAAACTAAACATGGCAGTAGCTATGAAAAGATAAAGAACACACAACGGCAAAAAGATAAGCAGGAAAAATCCTATGATGTGTTCTAGAATTTGAAAGTGGAGCGTGTTTCTCTCCCACACAAAGTAAGACGGGATCTAACTTGTTATGAACAGCAAGCAAAGCTAAAGGAAACTAAAAAAAAACCTAAGAGCGAGACACTCCAAGCATAGCACATAACGCATGAAGTGATAAAAATATAGTGAGACGAAGGACGAACTGATGATTGTTGATGGAGAAGGGGATGCACAGGGGAATCCCCAACCTTAGACGCTTGATTATCCTTGATTATTTGTTGTGGATGCATGGGGGCATCCCCAAGCTTGAGCGCTTGACACTCCTGGATCTTCTTTCATCATCTTCCATCGCACACTTGAAAACTCCCTTCATACATAACTCATCATAAGCTGATTAGAGAGGTTAGTACCCTTAATAAATAATTTTTCCCCACTGGATATAAAGATATTCTTGAAGAGCTACTGTTTCTCAAGAGTGCCAAAAAGTTTTTGCAACGAAAAAGCAAGCTTAAGGTTTGCAAAAGTTAGGAGAGACAAAACGTGGCAGAATCTGTGAAAAGCAGAACAACAGATAGTAAAGAATTTTTTAGGGACACTTCTGCAACTCAAATCAAAAAACTCAGAACATACGGAAGTTTCGTAATTGTACAGAGCATACTTTGTCAAAATTTCAGCTCAAAAAGATGAACTGGGATTTTTCTGGAATTTTTCTGGTCACGAGGACAGAATCTGTTTTCTGGACAGCATGTCACAACTTTTACTTCCCTTGCCGTAAGAGGCTATAACTTGGCACAAAGCTGAAAAATAAAGATACAATGATGTTGCTACAGTAGTAACAATCATCAAGACTCAACAAAAGCAAAAAGAAAAACCTAAATTCGTTGCGGGCTGCCTCCCGAAAGCGCTTTCTTTTATGCCTTTAAGCTAGGCATGATGCAAAAGATCAAGTTGTATCAATCGAATCATTATCAAGATCATCAGAAAGCTCTTCAATTGTACAACTAGTCTTAAGAGGTCTTTCAAATAAAGGCCTAATTAAGATACTTCTAGGGAGAAAACCAAAAGGCGGAAAATCAATGGAAGATTCATTTATAAAATTATCAAAGAGAGGTATTTCTTCCAAAGTTTTCACGGTTTCAACTTCTTTGGCAATAGGTGGTTTATTTTTAGGTCGGGGAACCTTAGGGACATAATTGAACTTAGGTTCCCTTCTTGCCGAAGTCTCTACCTTTTTTGGTTTGATTGAGGAAAAATTAGTTCCTAGAGTATTAATGATTTCCTCAATCTTATCTATCCTAGAAAGATCCGTATCACGGGATTTGATGGCCTCCAAAGTTTTAATAATTTTAAGCATGGAGCTATCAAGCCTATTCAAATTCCCTTGAATCTTGCGATCCAACTCATTTATCCTAGTTATACTTGGTATTTCTAACTCTATCTTTTCAAGTTTCTTCATAATATGAGATAGAGTTATATCTTCTTGTATGCTAGCAATAGGGAGATTTCCAACAAGATTTTCAATAACATTAAGAGACTCCGAAGTCGGGGCTTCTAGAAAATTCCCATTGATAGCAGTATCTAATATGAACCTATTACAAGGAGTAATCCCTACATAAAAATTTCTAAGCAGGATAGTAGTGGATTGCTTCTTGGTAGCTCTTTTTTGAGAATCATTAATTCTATACCAAGCATCTTTTAAACTTTCTCCACCTTTTTGTTTAAAGGTGAGAACCTCTGTCTCAACAAAGGCAAATGGGCCAGACATAATGACAACTAGCAAGATAAATAATTTTTTTTAAATTTTTTGATAAAAGACACAAAGATAAAAACTGAAAGGTAAACTAACAAGACTAAAAAACAAAGGTAAAGGGTAGTGTGCAACTCCCCTATCTTAGCACTCGGAGTCTCCGGCAACGGCGCCAGAAATTCGCTTGATGGCTTCTCGCCCTTCGTTGGTTACCCCAAGTGGAAGGTTGAGATGTAGCGCAACAACAAGTTTCCCTCGGTGAAGATACCAAGGTTTGTCTCCAGTAGGACTCCAGAGATGATAAGTAGGTGTCAGCGGCGCAACTGAAGTGGACCTGCACACAAACACAAATAACTTTTGTTCCCAACGAAGTTCAGAGAGGTTGTCAATCTCTCCGGTCTTGTTGTTCACAAAGGGTAAAACACAAAGGATATTGATAGCAACTGAAAGTAAAAAGCAGGAAAGTAAATAAGCGTGGAAACAGTAAAAAGGATATGGACCGGGATACGTGATGTTCACTAGTGATGTCTCTCTCCCAAAATACGATAAAAACTGCTATGCGAGGTAAACAAATTACAGAAGGGCAATTGACAGGATTATGAACGCACCGCAATGATAACTATGCTACAAAAGAAAGGAAGAGGCTCAAAAGCACGGGCAGCACGGGCAGTACTCTTCTCCAGCAACTCAGCGTCCACTTTTTACCGCTGAATCCTGCGTCTGCTGCTTCGGCACCGGAAAGTTGCAAACTGAGTAAAATAAGCCAAAACAACATAAGAACATCATCGTAACATGAAATATATCAATGAATAAGGATGAATTACGATATAAAATAGTGATGAAATTTGGACGTATCAACTCCCCCAAGCTTAGACCTCGCTTGTCCCCAAGCGAAAACTGCGCTCGGCAAACCTGTCCACAAGTTTAGAGAGTGAAGTGTCGATAAATAAAATACAGACAAGAAGCATCATGATCTTTTCACAAAACTCAAACATCCTAAACAGCAATCTCCAACTCATAAGGCCCTTATGAAAGAGTAATAACAATTATAATCAAAAGTAAGGCTAAGGAAACTCATAAAATCAAGGCAAACAAGTCCTTTGGTCAAGGGACAACTAAAAGCTTTTACCTTTGCTCTTTCTCTTTATATTTGAAGAGACAATTTGGAACTTTTTGAAAGAACAAGCTATTAGTCATGAAGTGCAAATGCTAACACAAAGGAAGATGTTTGCTTGGCAAATGCTTTTGCAAACAACTTACTTATCAAGAGATAATGTCAACAATGATATGGCATGGCAAAACTTTAATGAAGCATTATATGGATGAATCTTCATCAGCATCAAGTGTCTGTTCTCTTTGGGAAAGGAGGAAGTAGGGAAAACTGACTCAACATAAAAGTAAAAGAAAAAGCCTTGTTAAAGGCAAGCAGGGAGAACTCAAGTTCTATCCTTAAATCAAACAAAGTGAAAACAAGTTTTGAGAGGTGCATGATTTGTCAACGAATGCTAATAGATAACTCAATTGCTTCTCAGATTGGACAAGTTTCGAGGAACGACTCCCAAACGGGGACGATCACATCCTCGCAATCTCCTTTGTTTATCACTGCCAAAGTTTTCTGATTTCTCATGAACAAAGCGTGAATGAGGGTTTGTTTGTTGTATTATTTTGTGAGCTGGGTGCACTCATGCTAGTTCCTCCTCGTATTAAGGGTTTGAAGATTAGGCATTTAATCCCGGGGTAAAACTTGTCCAACTTAAGAAGGTCATGAATTAAGTACTACTTCCTCATGAGCTAAAACAGGGGCACAAAACAGAAGATTTTGAACATCTAAGGATAACACAAAAATTCTATGCTTTAGGAGTGGTAGTGTAATACCACGAATAGGAAGGTATGGTGGACTCATATGGAAGATACTGGTTTCAGGGTATGGATGTACAAGCATAATTCCGCTTAGTACAGAGGTTTGGCTAGCAAAGGCTTTGAGAGAACAGACAATTGATGATGACTTGGATGCAAAGCAATATAAAGCATAAACATTAAAATAATCATAGCCCATCAAGTTGTCTTCCTTGTCAACATAACACTACAATCATAATAACAAAGAGGGTTTGGCTATGTCTCTACTTTGAGAAAAATAACATGCTTGTTGTTATGACCAAAGCTATGTTTGCCAAGATTAAATAAAGTTTTCAAAGCCATACCTGATATAAGGTCAATACTCCCATAAGAATCATCACGAGGTCGATTGCGTGAAGAGAATACCGAGTGCAGCGAAGGGATCAATAGACTTCTCATTAATTTTTCATCATAGACGACTCCACACTCACGGATACATAACTCTCCAAAAAGGAGTGATAGACCTCAAAGAAAACACCTATTTTATAAGATAACTTCCCTAGACATGATACGACTCTACTTGACTCTAAAAGACATAGATAAAGATAAAAATACTGGGCACTCCCCCAAGCTTGGAACAAGCTAAGGGGATGCCATTACCCAAGGAGATTTACTCCTCATCCTTGTTCTTGTAGGTCATGTACTCCTTGGCGAAGCGCTTCCATGGCAGCTTTTCTCCAGTATCAAAAGACATTCCCGTCTCCAGGATCCCGCACTCAGCACCCAAACCCATGCGCAGAAACTTTAGTTCATACTCACAGTTCTGGTTCTGCAGATCATAGATCTGTGCTTGGAGCCCATAAACTTTTTCTTCTAGTGCGGCCAAACTTGACCACATCTCCTTCATCTCCTTCTTGTGGGAAGCCTCTATCTCGTTCATGATGTCGAAGTTAGCTTCAACACCACGCTCCACCATCTTCTTGAACTTGAAGACCTCATGTTCCATCTCCTTCAGCCGCTCCTCGGTGCTTCCCTCCTTGACTGGTCCCTTCAGATCCTCCTTGTGGAGGTCACCATCCTCCACACAAAGGATCTGGGGGTGCTTCTTCACCTCAGCGAGATAAGGGTTGATGACGTTGACGACGAACTTGTCCTTCGGTGAACTTGGGGAAGCCATGGCACCTAGGTCTTGCTGAAAGTTTTCCTGGCAGAAACAGCTCGAAAAGAAAACACAGGAAATCGCGAGATACGTTGCCGGAACGATCCGGGAAAATATATAGCAAAAATTTCTGCACAGAAAGGAAGGTAAGGGGTCAAAGTGGAATCGGAGACGGGCTCCTAGGTGCATAGGCGTCCTCCCGGCGCGGCCAGGGGTGGGTCCGCGCCAGGGGGGTGCCTGGGCCCCCTGGAGCTGGTCTCCGGCTCCACTTAGGCCTCAAATTTTCTATATTTTGCAAAAACTCGTAATCTGGAACTTTTATGGCGGTTTCGCGATGTTTCCTTACCGTAATACATACCTTTCCTTATTTTGCTCCTGCTGGTGTCTGGAACAGGGCTGCAACATGTTCTTCATGAGTTGTTGTTTATACCAAATCCACATCAACATTGACAGGATCTCCTGCTATGTAATGCTTAAGTCTTTGCCCATTCACCACTTGAGGTTTGGTGCCTTCGAAATTGTTAATCTTGATTGCACCTGAGCAGTAGACTTCCTCAATATGAAATGGCCCTTCCCACTTGGAAAGTAGTTTACCCGGAGAAAACCTGAAACGGGATCTAAACAACAAAACTTTATCACCAACATTAAATTCATGTTTCAGAATCCTCCTATCGTGCCACTTCTTTACCTTTTCCTTGAACATTTTAGCGCTCTCGTGAGCTTCACTTCTCCAGTCATCTATAGAAGTCAAGTTAATAAGACGCTTTTCACCAGCTAATTTCGGGTCAGCATTAAGCTCTCTAATAGCCTAGAAAGCTTTGTGTTCTAATTCTAATGGCAGATGGCAAGCCTTGCCATAGACCATCTTATAGGGAGACATGCCCATGGGGTTTTTGTAAGCAGTTCTATACGCCCACAAAGCATCTCCTAACTTATTTGACCAATCTTTTATATTTCTATTGACTGTCTTCTGTAAGATCGACTTGATCTCTTTATTGGTGAGCTCAACTTGCCCACTAGTTTGAGGGTGGTACGGTGAAGCAATTCTATGATTGACATCGTACTTGGCTAAACATTTTCTAAAATCTCCATGTGTGAAGTGCGAACCCCCATCAGTCATGAGGTACCTGCGTACTCCAAACCTAGGAAAAATTACATCTTTGAGAATTTTCAAAGATGTCTTGTGATCAGCACTTTAAGTGGGGATTGCTTCTACCCACTTGGTTACATGATCAACATCAACTAAAATGTGAGTGTACTTGTGTGAGGAAGGAAAAGGACCAATAAAATCAAAACCCCAGCAATCAAAAGGCTCAATCACTAGAGAGTAATTCATAGGCATCTCATTAATATTACCAGCTCTCTGACACTTATCACATGATAAAACATAATTTCTAGCATCCTTAAAGAGAGTAGGCCAATAAAACCTGATTGAAGAACCTTATGTGCGGTCCTCTCACCTGCATGATGTCCTCCATATGGACTGCCGTGACATTGTTTGAGAATGTCCTTCTGCTCGTGTTCTGGTACACATCTTCTCACGATCCCATCTGGACCTTCTTTGAAAAGATGTGGGTCATCTCAAAAGTAATGCCTCAAATCATGAAATAACTTCTTCCTTTGCTGAAATGTTAAACCCGGAGGAAAAAACTTTGTAATGATAAAGTTAGCATAATCTGAAACCAAGGATCGAAGAGAGATTGTACTTTAACAACAGCTAATTGTTCATCGGGAAAACTGTTGTTGACTGGAATGGGATCATGCGGTATATCATCCATCCTTGAAAGATTATCCGCCACCGGATTGACTGCTCCTTTCCTATCGACAATCTGCAAATCAAATTCTTGAAGAAGGAGTACCCATCGGATGAGCCTTGGTTTGGCATCCTTCTTCTCCATAAGATACTTAATGGAAGCATGGTCAGTATGAACAATAATCTTAGAATCAACAATATACTGCCTAAACTTATCACAAGCAAACACTACTGCTAAGAATTCCTTCGCAGTAATATCATAATTCTTTTGAGCACTATCAAGGGTTTTGCTAGCATTATATATAACATTCAACTTCTTATCAACCCTTTGTCCTAAAACAGCTCCAACAACAAAATTACTAGCATCACACATAATTTCAAAAGGTAAATTCCAGTCAGGTGGTTGTACTATAGGAGAAGTTATTAAAGCTTTCTTAAGAACTTTGAAGGCTTCCTTACAATCTTCATCGAAAACAAAAGGAACGTCCTTCTGGAGAAGATTAGTGAGGGGTATCGAAGTCTTAGAAAAGTCTTTAATAAATCTTTATAGAAACCAGCATGACCGAGAAAACTACGAATACCTTGGATGTCCCTTGGATAGGGCATCCTTTCAATTGCTTCGATATTGGCCCTGTCTACCTCAATTCCCCTCTCGGAAATCTTGTGGCCAAGAACAATTCCCTCGTTGACCATAAAGTGACACTTGTCCCAGTTAAGCACCAGATTTGTGGAGACAATGGTCAAGAGAGGTTCCATAGACGGAGAAATCGTCCATGAATACCTCCACAATTTCCTCACAAAAACCATGAAAGATAGTAGACATACACCTTTGAAAAGTAGAAGGGGCATTACATAAAACAAAAGGCATACGTCTGTAAGCATAAGTACCAAAGGGACGAGTAAAAGTAGTCTTCTCTTGATCAGCAGTGTTAACATGAATTTGAGAGAAGCCAGAATAACCATCAAGATAACAAAAGTGAGTATTTTTGGATAACCTTTCAAGCATTTGGTCGATGAACGGCAACGGGTAGTGGTCCTTCCTGGTTGCCTTGTTCAGCTTCATGTAATCAATACAAATTCTATATCCAATAATAATTCTCTGAGGTATTAGTTCATTCTTATCATTAGGAACCACAGTTGTTCCTCCTTTCTTTGGAACAAAATGAACCAGACTTACCCACTTACTATCAGCTATAGGGTAGATAATACCTGCGGCTAGAAACTTGAGAATCTCAGTCCTTACAACATCCATCATTTTCGGATTCAACCGTCGTTGATGATCAACAACTAGTTTAGCATCAGGTTCAAGGTTGATGGTATGTTGACAAATAGACGGACTAATCCCCTTAAGGTCATCAAGGGTATAGCCAATTGCACCTCGATGTTTATGAAGCACTTCCAATAGTTGCTTTTCTTCATACCCTGAAAGGTTAGAATTGACAATAACAGGATATACTTTCTTTTCATCTAAATAAGCATATTTGAGCGAATCGGGAAGAGGTTTAAGATCAAACACTGGATCTTCTTTTGGTTGCGACAAAATTCCCAAAGGCTCAACTGGGAGGTTGTGCTTTAGGATAGCAGGTTGTCTTAAAAATGTTTCGTCCAGCTCATTCCTCTCCTGCATATGCAAATCATTCTCGTGGTCTTCCATATATTGCTGCAAAGGATCATTAGGAGGAATAACAATGGAAGCAATATCTTCAATAATCTTATCATTACTAGGCAAATCAGTACCACGAGGCAGCTTAGAGAACATACAAAAATTAAATTCATATGGCTCACTGATACGTCCCAAAAGTATCTATAATTTCTGCTTGCTCCATGCATGTTTTGTGTGATATTGCTATGTTTTTGATATACTTTCATATATCTTTATAACATATTTTGGAACTAACCTATTAATAGTTGCAAGAGTGCACAAGTTCTTGTTTTTCTACTTTATGTGTAGGAATTACTTGGATAAAGGAAAGTTCACAAAAAGAAGCCTTATAAGAGTTGGACTCTAACTTTCCCGAAATCTGTCCCCACCAGAAAGGTTTTAAAGATCGCCTCGGAAACACGAGAAGACGGCCTCAAACGGAAAAACTTAAAACTACAAAGTTGTAGGGAATTGTTTTCCGGTGGATTTAGACATAAAATTCGGCCCAATCGGAGTTCAGATGCTTCCAGAAACCCCGAAATACAGAAGACGTAATCTGGATGACGGGAATCCGAGAGTCTATATAAAGAGAGGAAACCTAGGTCAAAGGGCACCACCAAAATTCCTCCCCCTTGGCAGCCGTCTTGAGGGGGAGATCAATATCCACAGTAGCACCATCTCCAAGGAAGAAGAAGGGGCCAAGGGCCGCTGCCCCCAAGGGCCGTGGCCACCGCCGTGGCCGTGGCCGTCGCCGCCGCCATCTCCTTCATCTTCTCCGGGCTGCACCTCTCCATCAACAAATCTCTCTCTCACCATGTCCATGTGTGAGTAGTTCCTCCTCGGGGCTAAGGCTTGTATCTTGATCTATGCGGTTTCTCTCTCTCCCATGATGTGATCTTTCTTGTGATCATTGGCTATGTTAATCTAGGGTGATCCCATGATGTTTCCCCTTCTTCTATGTATTGGATTTGATGTACTCACTTGATCCTATCTAGTATAATCCCCGAGACCATGGTGACAGCGGTCTATTGGACATGGGTTAGAAGAATATTTTCATGATTGATTTCCTCTTTTGTGTGTGGATTGAAGATTGAGAATCTCTTGGTGCTTGTATTTGACTATCCTTTAGATATGTTGTGGTGATTGTGGTACTCTCTTTGGATGGCCGCGGTGACATTGGGAAATCCATAGATTGAGAACTACGAACTCTGAGGTGTGCTTTTGTAGCCCTACACAATTCTCGTCCTCTCTTTACCACAAAGGAATGACCTCCGAGTACGTCTCCATTACATGTTTTATGGGAAATATCATGTGATTAAACTATGTTAATGTTGTTGGGAGTTGCCACTAGTGAAAGTATGAAGCCTAGGCCTTGTTTCCATCATTGTTACACCGTTTGCACTCACTTTTGTTACTTGTTTCTTTGCTGCACTTTTTATTACAGATTTATATTACTTTGTTTTGTCACACCTATCACCCATATTTTACCATCTCTTCGCCGAACTAGTGCACCTATACAACTCCTAGTTGTATTAGGTGTGTTGGGGACACAAGAGACTTTTTGTATCTTAATTGCAGGGTTGCTTCAGAGAGACCATCTTCAACCTCTAGTTCCCTGAGTTCGATAAACCTTAGGTCATCCACTTGAGGGAAATTGCTGCTGTCCTACAAACCTCTGCGCTTGGAGGCCCAACATAATCTACAACAATAGAAGCGTGCGTAGACATCAAGCTATTTCTGGCGCCGTTGACGGGGAGGTGAGTGCTTGAAGGTATATATTTAGATCTTGCAATTAATTCTTTTTGTTTCTTGTTTTTATTTTCACTAGTTAGGCTTTATGGAAAACAACAACAAAATTATGAGAGAGCTTTATGAGCTCTACCTTGAGTTGGGACATGAAGTGTTTGAAGAGAAAATCAAAAAGCCTATGGAGCTTTACTATTTGCACAACACTCATGATAGTAGCAATGTTATTGGCATGTATTCTTTGAATACTTTTGATGCTAATGATATGCAAAGTTATAAGCTTGAGATGCTACGTTTTATGAAGATGATCTTTTTAGCCCCCCAAGTTTTGATGAGGAAATTTATTTTGATGATACTTTGCCTCCTATCTATGATGATTATTGTGATGACACTTATGCTATAAAGAATAATTTTTTACAAGTGCACCATGATAAGAATGATTCATGTGATAGCTATTTTCTTGAGTTTGCTCCCACTATTACTAATGAGAAGGATTTTGCTTATGTGGAGAGTAACAAAATTTCTATGCTTGTGGATCATGATAAGAAAGTTTTATGTGATACTTATATTGTTGAGTTTATTCATGATCCCACTGAAAATTATTATGAGAGGGGAACATATGCTTATAGATATTTCAATAATATCAAGTTCTCTCTCTTTATGTTGAAGGTTTTGAAGTTGCACTTATTTTGGCTTTCTATGCTAATATCTTTATGCTTCCATGAGTTATTTCTCTACAAGATCCCTTTGCATAGGAATCATGTTAGACTTAAATGTGTTTGTTATTTGCTTCTTGATGCTCTCTTTTGTTCTTCAACTCTTATTCCTTATTCCTATGAGATCATCGTTAAAATCTTAAGCCTATCTTTATGGCTATAAAGAAAGAGCTCTAGGGAGACAACCCTTGTTATCTTTAGTTTGAGTTTTTTACTTTCAGTTTTTAGTGGTCTTGATGATTGTTACTACTGTAGAAACATCATTGTATCTTTATTTTCAATCTTTGTGCCAAGTCTAGCCTCTGATTCCAAGAAAGTTCAAAAGCTGTGACATGTTGTCCAGAAAACAGATTCTGTCCTTGGACGGAAAAATTAGCCTAAAATCACCAGATCATCTTTTTGATCTGAATTTTTTTGACAGCGTGCTCCATACAATTGACCTTCGAGCGTCTGTTCTGAGTTTTTCGATTCGAGTTGCAGAAGTACCCCTAAAAAATTCTTTACTACCTGCTCTTCTGTTTTTCAAAGATTCTGCCACGTTTTGTCTCTCCTAACTTTTGCAAACCTTAAGCTTGCTTTTTCTTTGCAAAAACTTTTTGGAAACCTTGAGAAACAGTAGATCTTCAAGAATATATTTATATACAGTGGAATTTATTTATTTATTAAGGGTACTAACCTCTCTAATGAGCTTATGATGAGTTATGTATGAAGGGAGTTTTCAAGTGTGCGATGGAAGATGATGAAAGAAGATTCTGGAGTGTCAAGCGCTCAAGCTTGGGGATGCCCCCATGCATCCCCAACAAATATTCAAGGAGACTCAAGCGTCTAAGCTTGGGGATGCCCCCCGTGCATCCCCTTCTCCATCAACAATCATCAGTTCGTCTTTCGTCTCACTATATTTTTAGCACTTCATGCGTTATGTGCTATGCTTGGAGCGTCTCGCTCTTAGGTTTTTTGTTTTCTTTAGATTTTCTTGCTGTTCATAACAAGTTAGATCCCGTCTTACTTTGTGTGAGAGAGAAACACGCTCCACTTTCAAAATCTAGAACACATCATAGTATTCTTCATGCCTATCTTTTTACTGTTATGTGTTCTTTATCTTTTCGTAGCTACTACCATGTCTAGTTTTAGTCTTAGTTTGTCTTTATCAAGAGCCTTGGCTTTTGGTTAGTTTATTTCTGGAACTCTCTTTAGTTTCATGTTTATCTTTTCAAGAGAGTTGGTTGTTGCACTGAGTTGTGTCTTGTTTTTGAGAAGTAGGTGATTGAGGTTGCTATTAAATTTAAGTAGTAACTTGCAATAGTTTTGAGGCATTGATGTGAGTAATGTTTGAACTTTTGGTGTCAAGAGCTCTAGCCTATTAGTGATAGGTGTCGTATTTTGGTCAATCCGTGTTTATTTTCAAAACTTACAAAATTAGTTGAGAACTTTAGCTACTAGATGGATCACTACTCTTCTAAGGGGTCGGATATTAGAGTACAGTCACGTACCATGAGTCGAGGATGCGCAAGGTTAACCAAACCCCCATACACTTCTCCTCGGGGTACTTGTCTCTTTGTGAACCTCCTTACTAGATTGAGAGTTACCGATAATAAGTGCATGAGTTCTTCGGACTAATGTAAGTATTGAAAGTTGACACTTCCACCTCCTCATATTTTCTAGCCTCTCCTGTGCTGTGCATTGCTTTCTTCTCAATCCGAGAGTTGGCATACACGTTCGCCGGTACATCCAAACCCTTGGAATGATACACTCCGTCCTCATAAACCTCCTTATATCCTTCCTCAAAACAGCCACCATACCTACCTATCAAGGCATTTCCATAGCCTTTCTGAGATATATTGCCATGCAACATCCACCTCTTCATGACTTGATCCTCATGTCATACATGTTCCTGCTACACTGACAGCGACATACATTGCATACATCATGATAGCTACATCTTATTTATGATTTGAGTACCTTGTAAAGTGTGAAAGATCTTCTATACCTTCTTGTAAAATATAGAGTGTTGATCCTAAAGTGAGGAAAAGATCCCAAAGTGGACAAAATCAAAAGATCCCAAAGAGGACAAATGAGAGTTAAATAGAAAGAGCCATTGAGGCCACCAAAAAAATAGAAAAAAATAGAAAAAAGAGAAAAAGAAAAATAAAAAGAGAGAAGGGGGCACACTACTATTCCTTTTGAGAGATCCACACTAGTACTTCATCCTCTATCCCTTGTACTCCATAGAGATTATCATTCATGCATATAGCTATGTGGGGACCTTCACACTATAGAACTTGGCTTGTGTATTCCAATGATGAGCCTTCTCAAAGGAGCTCTAGGTCTTCTTGAGAAAGCAAGTTGGATGCACCCCCACTAGTTCCATTGGAGAGCTTACCTTAGCTCATATGTGCATCCGTTGCATGGCAATCCCTACTCCTCACATCATATCTATCATTTGGCTTTCTCTCACCTATGATTGTCCTCATTGATGTGAGCCTTTCACACCCTTTTTGTCTTCCTCCTCCACCATATTCTCTCTTTTCCATCCTAAGTGTCAACTTTCTTGCTTACGCTCATCCATTGCATGAGTGCTCAAAATGTCGAAAAAGGAGTGGATCATTTTGACTTGTACCTGGCTAGTGGTCTGGGGATGAGTCAAGATAAGATTCAAAAGAAGACCAAGTGCGAAAATTTAGTAGATTGAGTTCTCAACACAAAAATATGTTTTCTCGTATATCCCTATCCCCTTTCTTGCACACAAACACCATTTGGAGACATTCGAGTCAAAGACAGCGAGAGCTCTTGCACCTTTATGTTCTTATGTTGCTTGTTTCAATGCTAATATAGACTCTTGCCTGTTATGACTTGAATTGAATTACATGCCTTGATTGCATGACTTAATAGTTCTTCTATGGTTGGTAGCATGTCACCACAGAAATTATGTTTGTTATCATTTACCTACTCGAGGACGAGTAGGAATTAAGCTTGGGGATATTGATACGTCTCAAACGTATCTATAATTTCTGCTTGCTCCATGCATGTTTACTGTGATATTTGATGTACTCACTTGATCTTATCTAGTATACTCCCCGAGACCATGGTGACAGCGGTCTATTGGACATGGGTTAGAAGAATATTTTCATGAGTGATTTCCTCTTTTGTGTGTGGATTGAAGATTGAGAGTCTCTTGGTGCTTGTATTTGACTATCCTTTAGATATGTTGTGGTGATTGTGGTACTCTCTTTGGATGGCCGCGGTGACATTGGGAAATCCATAGATTGAGAACTACGAACTCTGAGGTGTGCTTTTGTAGCCCTACACAATTCTCGTCCTCTCTTGACCACAAAGGAATGACCTCCGAGTACGTCTCCATTGCATGTTTTATGGGAAATATCATGTGATTAGACTATGTTAATGTTGTTGCGAGTTGCCACTAATGAAAATATGAAGCCTAGGCCTTGTTTCCATCATTGTTACACCGTTTGCACTCACTTTTGTTACTTGTTTCTTTTCTGCACTTTTTATTACAGATTTATATTACTTTGTTTTGCCACACCTATCACCCATATTTTACCATCTCTTCGCCGAACTAGTGCACCTATACAACTCCTAGGTGTATTAGGTGTGTTGGGGACACAATAGACTTTTGTATCTTAATTGCAGGGTTGCTTGTGAGATACCATCTTCAACCTCTAGTTCCCTGAGTTCGATAAACCTTAGGTCATCAACTTGAGGGAAATTGTTGCTGTCCTATAAACCTCTGCGCTTGGAGGCCCAACATAGTCTACAACAATAGAAGCGTGCGTAGACAACACTCACCATTGAATTCAACAGAAACTTTACCTTTCTTGCAATCTATTATAGCTCCACAAGTTCTGAGAAAAGGTCTACCGAAAATAATAGGAAAAAAATTATCACTTACTGAACCAAGTACTAGAAAGTCGGTAGGATACTTTACCTTTCCGCATAACACTTCAACGCCTCTCACAATTCCGATGGGAGAGATAGTTGCTCTGTTTGCAAGATGAATAGTAACATCAACTTCTTCAAGTTCACAAGGTGAAATTTCACCCATGATCTCTTGATAAAGTGAATACGGGATAGCACTAGCACTCGATCCCAAATCGCATAGCCCATAATAATTGTGATCTCCTATTTTAACAGATACTACTAGCGTACCTGAAATTGGGCCCTTATTCTTGGCTGTGACAAGGTTAGTGGAAATAACACAAAAATTTATATTGGAATCTAAAGCATCATTAGTAATAAGATCCTTAACCAATGCAACTCGAGGATCGACCTTGATCTGGTCCTCAGGCTCATCAATTCTTCTCTCACTTTTATTCATTATGCCTGTCACAAAAGAGTGCTCCCTTATTCTTACGGGAAAAGGGGGCTTTTCATATATAATTGCAGGCACAATAGGGTCAGCAACATGAATATCAATAGGTAATTCTTTGAAGGGTTTATGATGATGATTCCTCTTCTTCTTAGAAGAGTTGATATGAGAGGCAAATTCCTTACAAAAATCAATCATGAGATGGGAATCGAGACCAATCTCAGAGCAAAAGGCATTAAAGGAATCAGTTTTCACATAGCTTTCTATATAATCATGCTCATAATTTATAGTAGGTTCAATACCTTTATCTATTTCCCAATCTTCGGTATTCTTCTGGATCCTTTCAAGAAGATCCCATCTTTCTTCAATGCTTTTCGTCTGGAATACCCCACTAGAGGAGGCATCCAACATCTCCTTATCCTGACGAGAAATTCTAGCATAGAAATTTGTAAGTATAGTTTTCTTGGGGAGCTCATGAATAGGAGATTTGAGCATTAGAGATTTGAATCTCCACCAAGCTTGAGCGATGCTTTCTCCGTTATGAAACCTAAAGTTATAGATATAATTCATGTTTCGATGAATTTCATGAAGAGGATAAAACTTGGTATAAAAGAGAGACATAAGTTCATGCCAATCAAGCAAATGAGAGTTATCGAGAAGCTTATACCAATCTGAAGCTTTATCTATAAGCGATACGGAGAACAATTTCTTCATGAAAAACTCCTTTGATACACCTGCAAGCTTAAATAGTGAACATAGTTGTGATAAATATAGCAAGTGTTCACTGGGACGTCTGTCTCCTGCATAACGATTAGCCAAAACACAATCGATAATACCAGCTGGTATTTTATAAGGCACAATTTCAGTAGGGGGAGGTACAACCACCACAGATGTGGGGTGTTTCCCCACAAGCAACGATCCAATAGCTAGGTTGTCCATACGGACAAAGAACAGCAACAACAAAATAACAAGATAAAAAATTTCTTACTAGCTTCACTTAGCAATAGCGCTATACTTCCCGGCAACGGCGCCAGAAAACGTTACTTGATGACCCTCAACGTAAAGGGATCTACTGTAGTGTTTTCAATAAGTAAGAGTGTCGAACCCAACGAGGAGCGAAAGGTATTGATAGGTGATTTTGGACAAGGAATAACTGCAAGCACTGAAAGATAACTTTTTAGGGGTTTTTGATATAAGCAACAATAAGATAAAAGCAAGCAAAGTAAATAGTACTGAGGAGCAGCAAGTGGACCAATCCTTTTGAGAAAAGGATAAGCCTGCCAACTGAACTTATAAAGACTAAAGTGTTCTTGAGGACACATGGAGAGGTAGTCACGTGCTTTCGTCATACTCTGTATCGATAACAAGTGTTGCGCTGATAAGTGTTGAGTGGGTGGATCTATGCTAGCACACCTTCTAGACTAAGATAAGTGCACTCTTATGGTTAAACATCTTGCAAGCATCCGCAAATACAAGATAGAAATTAAGGCAAAGCCTAACCACAACAATCAGATCAAGGATCCAGTATTCCCTTGTGTAAAAGTGTGCAAACTGGGGTTCAGGTTTCTGTCACTCCGGCAACCCACCGTAAGCATTCTTAATACACAATGTATTCCCCTAGGTCCTTAAGAAGGCGAAGTGTTGACTGTTCGACTCACACAACACCACTAGGAAAATAACAACACAACTTAAATATCAAACAACACAAATTACTTCAACATCATATGACTACTAACAACTAGACTTCTCCCATGTCCTCAAGAACTAAAGTAACTACTCACAAAACATAAAAGAGATCATGATCAGAGGTGATAAATATATGATAAACAATCGGGACATAATGGTATTTCTCCAACAAAACTCAATAGCATTCACCACAAAGTAATAATCAACACCGATAGAGTAGAGAGGATAGATAGTATGGATTACAACATAAGATAAACTTGTGAGATGAGATTGGATGGTGGCGGAGATGGTGCTGATGTGGGGGATGATGTTGATGATGATCTCGATGATGCCCGTGACGATGGTGATGACGATGGCGATGATGTCCCCTTCCGGGAGGTGATCTCCTCGGCGGAATCTGCTTGCTGGAGAGCCCTTTTCTTCTCTGTAGGTTTCCGCCACGGAGAGGCGGCGGAACTCCGTGAAAGCTTCTTTTTTTAGGGTTTTCGTGTAACGAGGAGTATATAGGCCAGAGGGGGGAGCCGGGAGTGGCCCCAGGGCTCCAGACGCCCTCCCGGCACGGCCAGGGGTGGGGCCGCGCCAGGTGGCCGCCTTCGATTTTCAGATAATTTGGAGGTATTCTTCTTCAGCAACTCAACGTCGAATTTTTACCGCTGAATCCTGCGTCTGCTGCTTCGGCACCGGAAAGTTGCAAACTGTGTAAAATAAGCCATAACAACATAAGAACATCATTGTAACATGAAATATATCAATGAATAAGGATGAATTAAGATATAAAATAGTGATGCAATTTGGACGTATCAATTGCCCAGCTGTGATTTGTTCACCTAGCATAGTTGTTTATCGTCTTTTGGGAGAGAGAGATCACTAATGAACTTCATGGGACCCCGGTCCATATTTCCACCACTGTTTACACCCTCACTTTATTTTACTGCTTTTACTTCTAGTTGCAATTATCACTACCATTATCTCTTGCGCTTGATCCTTTGTAAACGGCAAGGCCGGAGAGATTGACAACTTCTCTGTACTCGTTGGGAGCAAAGTTATTTGTTTTGTGTGCAGGTCCATGAAAAGCAAGTGATTATCATAAATGGCGCCTAACTTTCCGAACCACCTACTTGTCGTTTTGGATTCCTACTGGTTCGATCTCCACCTTGGTATGTTTGCCAAGGGAAATTACCGCTATGCTACTTCTCAACCTTCCGCTTGGGGTAGCCAACGAGGAGCACTACTTCAGTGCCATCAGATTGCCTTTTTGATTAAGTCATACAGGTATTGATGTCCTTGTAGACTTTTGAAAATTCATGTTTCAAACAAATCCTTCAACCTAAGGAATTCCTCGGTACTAATTAAACTTTCCTCGTTCGAGGGATTAGTGTAACACCCTCAGAATCAGTAACAGTAATCACTACAGTGATTCCACTGTTAGTGATCATTACTGTTGATGATCAAGCCTTGATCACCTTTGGTCATAGCTCTGTCGGATTACCACCCTGATAAAATTTTCAAATAAAGGTGGATTAGAATTTTGCTCCAAGGAAATTGTGGGTGAATGATAACCATCTTGCAATTACCTAAACCAAGTCAACTCCTAGCCATTTGAATAATCACAAGTCAATGATAAATATGGAACCAATGTTGTGTGGTCATCAACATTGTTTTGGAAAGTGGAATGAAAATGAAATCACAGTTAAACCAAAATTGTGGAATCTATTTATAAATGCCTAGCAAACACAGTGCCATGTTAAAATAGCAATGTTTATTTTATTAAAATGGTATAATACTATTAAATAATAATAAGTGAATAAAATAATAGCTTTAAAGTTATTAACTTGCTGGGGTAATAAAATAAACAAGTGCAAATTTTAAATGAACAAAAAAAATTATGGAAACAATTTTATTAAATACCTAAAAGTTAGTAGATCAATATGCCATGGTTAAGAATATTTATTATAATATTTAAATATTTTAAACAATTGAAACAGTAGCTAAAAGGCCCCATTTAACCCTTTAAAATATATAACAAAGTTAAAATGATTTTTTTGGGCTCAAACTTTTTAGAACATTGTAATATTAAGCAACACAAGTAATGGGTCCATATCCATGTTTTACAAAACTCAATTGGTAGCTAAACTTAATTAAAACAGAAAATAAAAAAACAACAAAAAAAGGGAAAAGAATAATTCCTATCCTATGCCGGGGGCGAGGCCCACCCTGGGCTCAGCCCCCCTCTCTCCTCTCTTCTTCCCCTGTTCCCTCCCCATCCCAACCACCCTGCACGGCAACGCCATGGGCAGGGCACGCACGCCGCGCCAGTGCTCACCTGCCCCCTGCCCCTACCTTCTCCCCTCTCCCTCGGTGTAGATAAGCCCGAGGCCGTGGGCCACTCCCTCCCCTGCCCCACCCTCTCCCTCCCTCCCTCTGGATCGGGCTCGCATCTGGCGGAGCCTTCGACGCCGCTGGTGCATTGACGCGGCCAACGGTGATGGTACGCCGCCCCAACGTGTCCAGGCGCCTCCTCGTGGTCTTCTTCATCATCACACGCGAGAAATTTCTCCAGGGCGCTCTGAGCACGACGCCCCCTTCATCCCTCTCGCCGTCGGCCGCCGTGGGCGTCGTCGTCATTCGCGTCGCCACCAACCCCTCCCCGGTTCCCTCGACCACACCAGTGAGCTCCCCACCCTCCTCCCCCGTCTTCTCGCCCTCCCGGTTGGTCCTCGGGTCGCCATGCTCGCACGCGTTTACTCCAGCCGCCGCTAAAGCTCGTCGTGTCGTGCCCCCCCTCTCGCGCGTTGTCCGCGCCACGGTCGTGCTCTGCACGTGCTCGCACGCCTGCAACCGTGCGTGCCCGCGTGGCCAAACTCCTGCCCCGTGCCTCGTCCGTCGTCAGGCCTCTCGCCGCCGGCGAGCCCGCACGGGTTGGCCACAACTGATTCCCCCCCCCCCTCCTCACTGACTGCTGGGGGCCACCCTATTAGCTTAACTCCTAAGGGTTAATTAGAGGTCAAACACCCCTAACCCCCTGTTAGGCTGACATGTGGGCCTAGATGCTTATTAGATAATTAAAACAATTAATCTAATCATGTGTGTATGACTACTGGGTCCCACTTCTTTTGAGATTAAATAAAATGACTTATAAAAATGCACTGTCAATGACATGTGGGCCCAGTGGCTATTTTGGTTTAATAAAATTGTTTTATTATAACAGAGGCTGACATGTGGGTCCCATATGTCAGCACTGTTGTGGATAAGATTGTGGATAAGGTTGGATTTTATTAATAAAAGAAAATCCAGAAAATCTTTTAAAATGTTTTAAACTTTAAAAAATCATATAAAATAAACCGTAAATCAGATTCAAAAACTTTATACATCAAAATTGATCACAAAAATATAAAGAATACGGATACGGTATCCGTATACCCACCACACCCCTCTAACACAACGTACATCGACACCCCCCTCTGGGCCGTCTGTCCGATGATTTGTCCGGTACTGTTAAAGTACCCAAATGAATTTATTTCGAACACGAAAGTTGTTCGGAATAGATCAACTAACCCAGATACACCACCCACACATGTGTCGGATGTCCACGACACCTCCGGCATGACATCTCCCCCCTCCGGACACCGTGTCCGGTAATCACCCGGAGCTGGCAGTTCATCCCCGGATGAACTCCCGCTCCGAGCAACGTGCATTGCACTGCGTTAGAACACCGTTAACATTGCGTTTGCCATTTCTTGTATTTGTATTGCTATTATTGTTGTGTATTTATTGTTTCCCCCCCTCTCTTATTGTCCGGTAGTCTCGACGTCCGTTGCCGATGCCCCTGTGATCGACTACGTCGACGACGACCGTACCCCTACCGCGAGCTTCCAGGCAAGCATAGCCATTCTCTTCCCCAGATATCGTCTATCTTTCCGTACATTTCTTGCACTAGGCATTGTTACTGTTGCTGCTATGTTGCTTACCTATTCAATTGCATAGCCTGTCATTGTAGCCCCTTGATGTACCTTCCTTTAACCCTAAGCTGCCTATTATTACTTATGCATTATTCAGCAGTAAACCCTACGCATTGTTAGTTAGGTTTAGAATAGTGGGTTGTGATCACTTTGGGAGTGATCGCGGGAACGATATATTACAAGTGCAACAGGTACGGATCAATGCAGACGCCCTAGGGAACCTACAACGACGAGACTCTGCCGAGTCGCTTCGAGTTTGGCTTACGAGTGGAATGGACTCGTATTTCACTCTCGTCGGCTCAGTAGCGTAGCATCACCGGGATGATATGAGGTTTACCTCTTTAGTTCATTCCGCTGATGTCTCTGTCAAACCTCTTTAAGTGTGCCATCGAGGGTGATACCTCCTGGTTTCACTTAATGGTAGGCACTCGAACCAACTGGTGTCCTTAAAGGTAAGGAGTCGGGTGACCCAACGGTGCCCGCGAGAGGTATTGCGACGGGACGACAGGGAGGGTACGACCAGTGTACTAGTGTGCTTGGCCCCTGATCGTTGGCCGCGAGAGTTACCAAACCACGAAAGTCGAGCTCCTCTAGGAGCACACGCGAGACAAGGTAAGGAGACGGTTCACCTTGTTGGTAACCGCAGAGACTTGGTGGGACGACAGGGCAGGCACCGATGTACTGGTGGTCCTGGCTGCTGTCGTTGTCCGCGGGTCAGTTAAGTCGAGGCAACGATAATGGTTGTCACGCAAGTTAATTAAAATGACTAATGGTTCAGTGGATGTCTTGAGTTGGCTATATGCCATGTACGCACTACCTACCCGTGGGAATTACGAGTTATGGGCTCCTCTGCTTCGTAGTGTTGTCCGAGGACTCTTCATACGTCAGCAGTACCACGGCCTGCGCCGGGAAGTGGTGTTGTCTTATTTGCTCGCGCGGTGGTGTCTTATTTGGATTTTCTTTAACTTCACCGGCCAGCCTCGCACCGTGCAGGAGTACGTCGGGGTTAGGGTCCAAAGCCCCGCGTACAGAGGATATAGTCCGGCGGATGACCTCTCTGTTGAGTTTGAAAGATGGGCTAAGAAGTGTCGGATAGCCTCGGTGGAGCGATCCCTAACAAGGTTCCGGCCACCCTGGAGATCCGTGCGTGTAGTGTAACACAAGTGCACCCCTGCAGGGAAGATTAATCTATTCGAATAGCCGTGTCCACGGTAATAGGACGCTTTATGCTGAAGCTGGATCTTACCACTACAAACTATTATTATTAAACTGTATGGTTCCGGGTTTTCTTCCTCGCTGGGATGTCGAGGAGGTGAACTCGGAGGCATTGTTAATTATTACAACTTATTATTATACAATGCTGCAGCAACTTCTGCTGCATTGTTACTTTATGATTTATATAAATTGTTGGCTGATTCTTCCCTCATGCTGCAAGACTAGTTGGAAGATGCTAGTCTTCGTTAGGCCTAGCTTCTTACCTTTGCTCTGGATTTCTGTCTTCCAATCCACTATATATAGCCTCTTCTTTCCGTTGATACAATGCATAATGCTTAGTAGCGGACGTAAGTCTCGCGGGTATACTAGATACTCACCCTGCTTTATTTCCCCCTTTTTTGTTTTGCCTGATTGGCCGCTGCAGTCGACGTTTGAGCCTTGGAGTCCAGGAACAGGAGATCCCCAATGCCGAACACCTACACATGAAGATCCCCGATGCCTTCTACGACGTCGAGTTCCCCTTTGACCAGGAGTAGTTTGGAGGTTCCCAGGCAAGAGGCCTCGCCTTTTCGATCGTTGTTGTTTTTGTGCTAGCCTTCTTAAGGCAGATCATGTGTACCTTGTGTCTGTACTCAGATACTATTGGTTCCGCTGACTTTGTGCTCTCGAGCTGTTGTATTCGAGCCCTCGTGGCCCCTAGCTTGTATTAAATAGCTTGTATTATTTTATTTGTAGAGTTGTGTTGTGATATCTCACCGTGAGTCCCTGATCTCGATCGTGTACCTTGCGTGTATGATTACTGTACACTGTCTGATTTTGGGGGCGTCACAAGTTGGTATCAGAGCCGACTGCCTGTAGGAAGCCCCTAACCACTCCTTGGTTGAAGTTGAGTCTAGTATTTGCAAAACTATTTTGCTAACTTAATGTTTGGCTTACAGGCCCACATTGTTATCACCCCGTGTGATATCTATGGTATTAGGATCTTTTTCTCCGTACCTATGCTCTGGGACTCTGCTCTCTTATCCTTGCTGGTAAGTTTTATTAACTCTGACTTTAGGTTCTCGTACCTCCTTCCTTCCAGAGAGCACAACATTCCCGATGATCGCCTGATTCACCTAAAGATTCTGAAGATTACTCTCCGATAAATTCCGAGAACCTACGTGTTCATCACCTTTGCAATCCCCTGCCACCAACAAGTCAGTGTGGATAATTACATCCACCTCCCGATCTGGAAATCATAATTCCTTTGTACTTAAGCATCGAATTATTCCGATGCTTCTATCACCCGATGCCTTTGCATTCTTTCTCCTTCTGGTTGAGTGACGATACTCACACCAGATTCTTTGCGAACCACCCGACCTTTGGTGGATTATTATCCGACTAATATTTCATGGCTTCTTCCATGTGTCAATAGGATTCATCATTTGTAATACCATCCTTTCCATTCGATGATTTGTGTTATCATCGACAACCTCCCTTGGCTCCCTGTCAGTACAACTTAGTCGTGTATATCGTGCTCTGCTTCCCTTGGGAAAGATATACACCTGATACTTGTGTATCGTCACAAATTTATTTTCCATTGGTTTGTTTAACCTTTCTTGTAATGTATCTTATCTGAGTAGTGATAATTCCCCTGCTTATGTAAACACCTCGGTGTACAACCTCGTCAGTAACCCTTGTTCCCATTGTTGATGACATCTTGGTCACCACCGGGACGAGAACTTTGCCAATTGGTCCGCCTCGTATTAACGAGCAGGAAAATGGTTCTAAATGTCAACTGCTCCTGGTACCGATGTTGTTGCCGATATAGCTGACAAGCTGTTCTATGACTTACCTTGCAACTTGATCGCATTGTTTGTCACCATCCTTCTGATTCTTCTGTGGGCCCATAACCCACAGTTCCACAGGACCGAAACCTGATTCTTGTCATCGACCTTGTGATATTCCGCTCGATATCAGACTCAGTGCTTGTGTCTGATGATCGGGGCCTCCTTTTTCTCATCATCCGTCATCGGCATCGAATGCGTGCCTACCCGCTTAAAACTTCTCTCGACGTACATCCCTCAGCTTAAACTCGGAAGGACTTTGTACCCCATAACCCTGAGCATCCCCATTTGATTGACCTTGCATCGATCCGATCCCCTTAAGCTTAACTTCTTAACCTGTTCGTAAGTGCGATGAATCCACCGAAGAAAGGATGAAAACTCATCGAGATGCACCGATGCAAAGAGATGATGGCCTCAACGTGAAGGATTAATTCCTTCGAGTAGGACAAAAGGAACCAGAAAATTTGTTAGAAGGCGAAACTGAAACTCTACCCCTTACACTACTTTTAATTCTCGGGACGAGAATTCTTTGTAGTGGTGGAGATTTGTAACACCCTCAGAATCAGTAACAGTAATCACTACAGTGATTCCACTGTTAGTGATCATTACTGTTGATGATCAAGCCTTGATCACCTTTGGTCATAGCTCTGTCGGATTACCACCCTGATAAAATTTTCAAATAAAGGTGGATTAGAATTTTGCTCCAAGGAAATTGTGGGTGAATGATAACCCATCTTGTAATTACCTAAACCAAGTCAACTCCTAGCCATTTGAATAATCACAAGTCAATGATAAATATGGAACCAATGTTGTGTGGTCATCAACGTTGTTTTGGAAAGTGGAATGAAAATGAAATCACAGTTAAACCAAAATTGTGGAATCTATTTATAAATGCCTAGCAAACACAGTGCCATGTTAAAATAGCAATGGTTATTTTATTAAAATGGTATAATAATATTAATGAATAATAAGTGAATAAAATAATAGCTTGAAAGTTATTAACTTGCCAGGGTAATAAAATAAACAAGTGCAAATTTTAAATGAACAAAAAAAATTATGGAAACAATTTTATAAAATACCTAAAAGTTAGGAGATCAATATGCCATGGTTAAGAATATTTATTATAATATTTAAATATTTTAAACAATTGAAACACTAGCTAAAAGGCCCCATTTAACCCTTTAAAATATATAACAAAGTTAAAATGATTTTTGTTTGGGCTCAAACTTTTTAGAACATTGTAATATTAAGCAACACAAGTAATGGGTCCATATCCATGTTTTACAAAACTCAATTGGTAGCTAAACTTAATTCAAAACAGAAAAGAAAAAAAACAACAAAAAAAAGGAAAAGAATAATTCCTATCCTACGCCGGGGGCGAGGCCCACCCCGGGCCCAGCCCCCCTCTCTCCTCTCTTCTTCCCCTGTTCCCTCCCCATCCCAACCACCCTGCACGGCAACGCCATGGGCAGGTCGCGCACGTCGCGCTAGTGCTCACCTGCCCCCTGGCCCTACCTGCTCCCCTCTCCCTCAGTGTAGATAAGGCCGAGGCCGTGTGCCACTCCCTCCCCTGCCCCACCCTCTCCCTCCCTCCCTCTGGATCAGGCTCGCATCTGGCGGAGCCGTCGCCGCCGCTGGTGCATTGACGCGGCCAACAGTGATGGTACGCCGCCCCAATGTGTCCAGGCGCCTCCTCGTGGTCTTCTTCGTCATCACACGCGAGAAATTTCTCCAGGGCGCTCTGAGCACGACGCCCCCTTCATCCCTCTCGCCGCCGGCCGCCGTGGGCGTCGTCGTCATTCGCGTCGCCACTAACCCCTCCCCGGTTCCCTCGACCACACCTGTGAGCTCCCCACCCTCCTCCCTCGTCTTCTCGCCCTCCCCGTTGGTCCTCGGGTCGCCATGCCCGCACGCGTTTACTCCGGCCGCCGATAAAGCTCGCCGTGCCGTGCCCCCCCCCCCTCTCGCGCGTTGTCCGCGCCCCGGCCGTGCTCTGCACGTGCTCGCACGCCTGCAACCGTGCGTGCCCGCGTGGCCAAACTCCTGCCCCGTGCCTCGTCCGTCGTCAGGCCTCTCGCCGCCGGCGAGCCCGCACGGGTTGGCCACGGCTGATTCCCCCCCCTCCTCACTGACTGCTGGGGGCCACCCTATTAGCTTAACTCCTAAGGGTTAATTAGAGGTCAAACACCCCTAACCCCCTGTTAGGCTGACATGTGGGCCTAGATGCTTATCAGATAATTAAAACAATTAATCTAATCCTGTGTGTATGACTACTGGGTCCCACTACTTTTGAGATTAAATAAAATGACTTATAAAAATGCACTGTCAATGACATGTGGGCCCAGTGGCTATTTTAGTTTAATAAAATTGTTTTATTATAACAGAGGCTGACATGTGGGTCCCATATGTCAGCACTGTTGTGGATAAGATTGTGGATAAGGTTGGATTTTATTAATAAAAGAAAATCCAGAAAATCTTTTAAAATGTTTTAAACTTTAAAAATATCATATAAAATAAACCGTAAATCAGATTCAAAAACTTTATACATCAAAATTGATCAGGAAAATATAACGAATACGGATACGGTATCCGTATACCCACCACACCCCTCTAACACAACGAACATCGACACCCCCCCTCCGGGCCGTCTGTCCTCTGATTTGTCTGGTACTGTTAAAGTACCCGGATGAATTTATTTCGGACACGAAAGTTGTTCGGAATAGATCAACTAACCCGGATACACCACCCACACATGTGTCGGATGTCCACGACACCTCCGACATGACATCTCCCCCCTCCGGACACCGTGTCCGGTAATCACCCGGAGCTGGCAGTTCATCCCCGGATGAATTCCCGCTCCGAGCAACGTGCATTGCACTGCGTTAGAACACCGTTAACATTGCGTTTGCCATGTCTTCTATTTGTATTGCTATTATTGTGGTGTATTTATTGTTTCTCCCCCCTCTCTTATTGTCCGATAGTCTCGACGTTCGCTGTCGATGCCCCTGTGATCGACTACGTCGACGACGACCGTACCCCTACCGCGAGCTTCCAGGCAAGCAGAGCCATTCTCTTCCCCAGATATCGCCTATCTTTCCGTACATTTCTTGCACTAGGCATTGTTACTGTTGCTGCTACGTTGCTTACCTATTCAATTGCATAGCCTGTCATTGTAGCCCCTTGATGTACCTTCCTTTAACCCTAAGCTGCCTATTATTACTTATGCATTATTCAGCAGTAAACCCTGCGCATTGTTAGTTAGGTTTAGAATAGCGGGTTGTGATCACTTTGGGAGTGATCGCGGGAACGATATATTACAAGTGCAACAGGTACGGATCAATGCAGACGCCCTAGGGAACCTACAACGGTGAGACTCTGTCGAGTCGCTTCGTGTTTGGCTTACGAGTGGAATGGACTCGTATTTCACTCTCGTCGGCTCAGTAGCGTAGCATCACCGGGATGATATGAGGTTTACCTCTTTAGTTCATTTCGCTGATGTCTCTGTCAAACCTCTTTAAGTGTGCCATCGAGGGTGATACCTCCTGGTTTCACTTAATGGTAGGCACTCGAACCAACTGGTGTCCTTAAAGGTAAGGAGTCGGGTGACCCAACGGTGCCCGCGAGAGGTATTGCGACGGGACGACAGGGAGGGTACGACCAGTGTACCGGTGTGCTTGGACCCTGATCGTTGTCCGCGAGAGTTACCAAACCACGAAAGTCGAGCTCCTCCAGGAGCACACGCGAGACAAGGTAAGGATACGGTTCACCTTGTTGGTAACCGCAGAGACTTGGTGGGACGACAGGGCAGGCACCGATGTACTGGTGGTCCTGGTTGCTGTCGTTATCCGCGGGTCAGTTAAGTCGAGGCAACGATAATGGTTGTCACGCAAGTTAATTAAAATGACTAATGGTTCAGTGGATGTGTTGAGTTGGCTATATGCCATGTACGCACTACCTACCCGTGGGAATTACGAGTTATGGGCTCCTCTGCTTCGTAGTGTCGTCCGAGGACTCTTCAGACGTTAGCAGTACCGCGGCTTGCGCCGGGAAGTGGTGTTGTCATATTTGCTCGCGCGGTGGTGTCTTATTTGGATTTGCTTTAACTTCACCGGCCAGCCTCGCACCGTGCAGGAGTACGTCGGGGTTAGGGTCCAAAGCCCCGCGTACATAGGATATAGTCCGGCGGATGACCTCTCTGTTGAGTTTGAAAGATGGGCTACGAAGTGTCGGATAGCCTCGGTGGAGCGTTCCCTAACAAGGTTCCGGCCACCCTGGAGATCCGTGCGTGTAGTGTAACGCAAGTGCTCCCCTGCAGGGAAGATTAATCTATTCGAATAGCCGTGTCCACGGTAACAGGACGCTTTATGCTGAAGCTGGATCTTACCACTACAAACTATTATTATTAAAATGTATGGTTCCGGGTTTTCTTCCTCGCTGGGATGTCGAGGAGGTGAACTCGGAGGCATTGTTAATTATTACAACTTATTATTATACAATGCTGCAGCAAATTCTCCTGCATTGTTACTTTATGCTTTATATAAACTGTTGGCTGATTCTTACCTCATGCTGCAAGACTAGTTGGAAGATGCTAGTCTTCGTTAGGCCTAGCGTCTTACCTTTGCTCTGGATTTCTGTCTTCCAGTCCACTATATACAGCCTCTTCTTTCCGTTGATACAATGCATAATGCTTAGTAGCGGACGTAAGTCTCGCGGGTATACTAGATACTCACCCTCCTTTATTTTCCCTTTTTGTTTTGCCTGATCGGCCGCTGCAGTCGACGTTGGAGCCTTGGAGTCCAGGAACAGGAGATCCCCGATGCCGACCACCTACACATGAAGATCCCCGATGCCTTCTACGACGTCGAGTTCCCCTTTGACCAGGAGTAGTTTGGAGGTTCCCAGGCAGGAGGCCTCGCCTTTTCGATCGTTGTTGTTTTTGTGCTAGCCTTCTTAAGGCAGATCATGTGTACCTTGTGTCTGTACTCAGATACTATTGCTTCCGCTGACTTTGTTCTCTCGAGCTGTTGTATTCGAGCCCTCGTGGCCCCTGGCTTGTATTAAACAACTTGTATTATTTTATTTGTAGAGTTGTGTTGTGATATCTCACCGTGAGTCCCTGATCTCGATCGTGTACCTTGCGTGTATGATTACTGTACACGGTCTGATTTTGGGGGCGTCACAATTAGTCTCATCAATAACAACTGTATCTATGAACATAGAGGAGCTAACAATAGACTCATTTTTATATCGTTCGATACAGGTTAAGCATGGTGGAACAAAATGAATTTTGTCTCCACAAACGTGTTGAGCCATGAGAGAAATGTTCTCTTTCCTTAAATTTTCATGAGCCTCTGTAAGTTTCTCGAGAGCCATTTTTCGCTGAAGGAATTCATAAGTGGGCTTCTCATGGTCAAATGAAAGAAGGTCATGCCAAGTAAAAAGTGTTGGGAAACGTAGTAGAAAAACAAAAAATTCGGCCTACGAATCATGAACCCAAGATCATCCAAGAAGATTGCATACAAGGTTTTAGGTCATGGCTCACCAACCGATGTAGCGGAAGTAGAGTTGGTGAAGCTCGTGGACGTAGTGGAAGTAGATCTCGCAAGTTCTCCCACGAACAGTCCCTCGATCAATCCCACGAACAAGTCCCGCGATCTAGTCCCACGGACAAGTCCTATGAACAAGCTCCTCGAAGAAGGGTCGAAGGTACGACCCCTCCATTAGTATCCACACATCCCGTAGCAGCAATCCAGCAGCGCTCCGCCGTCCAGAGATGAACGCCACCGAGAAAACTAGAGGGAGAAAACCCTAACGGATTCCGATCTAGAACAGCGTCTAAACCGGGGTCTAAAAGTGGAGCAACAGGGTTTAGAGGAGGGAGGGTGGCGCATAGGCCTTGGGGACAAGTTGTGTTGCGCCCCCCACCCCTCCCCACATTATATAGGTGGCCAAGAGGCCCTTGGGGCGCAGCTCAAAGGGAATTGGGAGTCCAACTTGGACTCCCAAGCCTTCCAAACCTTACCACACCTTCCCACCGGAAAACTGCCATAATGGGTTTTGGTATTCCCTGGAGGAGGTTTCCTTCCCTTTGGTGCGCCCCCACCCCCTTGGCCGGCCAGGGAAGCCTAGGTGGCTTGCCCCCCAAGGCTAGGGGCGCAGGGGAGTGGGTGGTACTGCTCGGAACCTTCCGGAACCTTCTAGAAGCTTCCAGGACCTTCCGGGACCTACCGGGACTGTTTCGGGACATTCCGGACACTTTTGGAGCACTTCCAATACCTTCCGGAACCTCTAACGAATGTTCCGGAGCCATCTAAATGGGTTTCGGAGCCATCCGGGCAAAGGTTATTATGTCCGGTGAACACAACATATTGTTTAAGCTGTCCACCGATCACCGAAACTATTCCGGTTGATCGTAAACTTTCCCATTACCATTTTCATATGTTCCGGAACCACCTGGGACTACTCCAGAGTGATCCGGACATATCCTTAAATACCCAAAACTACTTTTGGTGCCCTTATGAACTATTTCATAAATCCCCGGAACTACTTCCGGTACCCGTATGAACTATTCTGCTTTGCTTCCACTAAACCTTCTACCATTCTAGTATTCTAACAGACTACTGCTCGTTAAGTGTGTGACCCAATAGGTTCGGTATAATGCGGACATGACTCAGAACATCTTCCGGACATAGGTCAACAGCCTTTTGTCAATAGCCAATAATCAACAACGGAGCCATGGACACCCATGTTGACTCCCGCACATACACGAAGAAACTTCGAGTGAACCATTATGTTTAGTCATGTACCATTCCCTTTGCTTCGCGATATATGACAAAGTTAGAGGAGAGAAGTTTGGCACCCATGTGTAACAACTTTTGAACACAAGCCACTCGTTATCCTCTTTGCTCGTTTGTCCCTTTTCTCGTTATCGTATTCCGGTATCCCCGTGACTGAATCACAATGCGTCTGGCCAGACTATAATGGATACCGTCATACCGAGTAGGCCCGAAGTGAATATCTTCTTCATCGTGAAGGAGCAAATCCCATTCTTGAACTATCACAGTCACTAGCCACACCATCTGACATACCCAGAACTTATTTTACTACTTCCCATTTACGGGAGGATTCATCTAAGAACCAAAGCATGTCTTCCTGTGTGAAGCAACTCGATACTCTCATGGTCTAAGGAATTACGTATATGAAAACATTTCATGATATGACTTATAACGTAGTTACGATGTGATCTCTAAGTATATCATTCAATACTGGGGTCGGTTCAACATCATTGTTCTGCTAACAATATGTTCCCATTGCTACTGACATCCTTGTTACAAGAACAATGTCCATGATTAAGAAAACGTAATCATCAGTTAGCACATGAGCTGGTCTTAGAGGCTAAACCAGGAACTCTTGGTGTTTACATTTCCACACATGCAAATGAGTTTTCTTCTGAATCTCACAGTCAGGGTCATTGCAATTATAGCACAGAAATATAAACATTAATTATGAACGTGGAAATATATATATAATAACATTTTATTATTGCCTCTAGGGCATATTTCCAACAAAAAGCTCATCAACCTTTTCTTGCAGAGCAGAATGCTCATTAGTCAAAGTCTGATTCTTTTCCATCTTATTGATCAATACGTCTTCGGATTTCTTAATATATATTATCATTTTTTTCTCAAGTTCATCTTTTTGAATGGAAACAATTTTGGAAAGCTAAGAGTAGGTGATCTTAGAATCGGTTTCAAAGGATGAGCTATTAGAAGTATCATAAGATGGTTTCTTGGAAGACACCTTAAAGGTCTTAGCCATGAGGAAGTAGGCACGAGTTTCAGCATCACTTCTATGATTCGTGAAGTATGAACTCGAGGCTGATGTTGAGGCAAATGCAATCCCAACAACACCAGGATCAGATTCAGAACCGGAATTCTTTTCGGATTCATCTTCGCTCTCAAAGGCATCATCTTCGGAGTTCATCTCCTTTCCCAGGTAAGTGATGGCAAGAATCACACACCCGTTTGGGAACCCTATGAGGAAAGTATGATGCAACATAATAGTAGTTTTCCCTCAGTTCTGAAACCAAGGTTATCAATCCAGTAGGACTTCAATACCTTAAGTTAGGCGCTCATTGTCTAGAACTTCAACGAACATTGACCTACACACAAAACATAAACTCCCTTTCATTCCCAAGTTTACGGGAAGTTTGTCAAACGGTGGTTGGAAGTAATAAAAGTAAAAAGGAACATCAAGGAAGTGATGATGAAAAGCAAATAAACAAGGTTGTAAACAATGTAAAATAATGGACTGGGGCCATAGTTTCACTAGTTGTGTGTCTCCATAAAAAAGTAAACATGCTGGGTGAACAAAATACAGATTGGAAATTAACAAATCATGAGGTCATAACAATGATGTTATGACAAGATAAAGTTCACCGCACTAATAATGTAGGCATTAATTCAAACATATATAGATCGCTATCGAGCATGCATCTATAACTAATAATCCACCTTGAGACCGTTGTCCACCTTGCATCTGATACGTCTCAAACGTATCTACTTTTCCAAACACTTTTTCTATTGTTTTGCCCTCATTCTTGCATGATTTGGATGAAACTAACCCGGACTAACGCTGTTTTCAGCAGAGCTACCTGTATGGTTTATTTGTGCACAGGAAAATGGATTTTTAGACGTCCCAGAAAATTTCCAAAAAATCCACGCACCCGAAGGATCCAGGAGCCAGAAGTGGGACCAGAGGGGAGCCCTGGGGGCCCCAGGCGCCCGCCTGGCGCGGCCAGGGGTGGGGCCGCGCCCTCTGGCCGACTGGGCAGCTCACCCCTCCTCTGGTGCCCTACCGAGACTCCTATTTATCACCGTGACGAGAAAACCCCAGAACAAGAGTCGTTTTCCCAGTTTCCGTCGCGGAGCCGCCGCCACCCTCTGTTCTTCTTCGGGAGGGCTAATCTGGAGGCTGATTTGGCCTCCATAGAGGGGAGATCGTCGCCATCGTCATCGCCATCACCACTCCATCCATCATCCATGACTTCTCTTCATATGTGTGAGTAATTCCCTGCTGTAGGCAAAGGGGATGGTAGGGATTGGATGAGTTTAATCATGTAATAGTTAGTCAGATTGTTGGGGGCATGTTGCCTTCATCTACTTTTGTGTTTATAATCTTTGCTACAACTTGTTGTTCTTAATGCTTGTCACTTTTGGCCCGAGTGCCATGTTTTAAGATCTGAACCCTATGTGTTTTCATGAATATATTTGTGTTCTAGATCTTATCTATGAGTTGTATGCACCTATTATGGTCCGGAACCGGCGATCCCAAAGGTGACAGCTTGGGACACCAAAGGGGATGGTCCATGATTTGAGGATTCCTTGTATCCATTGAGTTTATTGCTTTGTTCCGGTGCTCTTTGACAGGAGCACCTTAATGTCCATAAGTTCCTTTTGGCCCCGTTCGTAGCGGGATGGTAGAACAAAAGATGTTGTGCAAGTTCTTATTGCAAGCACGCACAACTACCTACGGGATACTTTCCTAATGTTTGATATTTGCCTAGATGACCATTGCTTTTCTGTGTGCCTTGCCCCGTGTTGGAATCTATTATATGTTCACTCTCATCCATGCAGCACCCAGCCATCCATCTCCCTAGCCTACAGTGTTTTCAATCCTGCTGGTCATTAGTTGTTACTTTTTTTGTTACTTTTCCTGTTGCCACTATCACTATCATATTATCGTTACCACTTATCTATCGTTGCAAGCAAGTATATTTCATGTGCGGTTGAATTGACAACACAACTGTCAAAGCTTATAAATACTCTTTGGCTCCCCGTGTGTCGAATCAATAAATTGGGTTAACTTACCCGCGAAGATTATCTCGATCCCTTACGCCTGTGGGGCATCAAGCAGCATTTTCTGGCGCCGTTGCCGGGGATCATAGCAATATTTACAAGTCTACTTGAAGTATCATGCCTGCTGCACACCATCCGCTATGGGTAAGAATGGAGACCCCAAGGTTCCGATCTTACCGTCCCGTACAAGAAAAGGTACTGTTCTGAACACTAGTGCTACACTTGATTCACATTTTGTTATGAGTAAGTTTACTTCACCACCACTACATGATGCTTCTATTGAGTCTGTCACTATGTCCGATACTTTTGATGATGCTTCCACTACTCTTGATGATGCTACTTTTCTTGGTCACTATATTGAAACTCAGGTTGCTAAGGCTGTAGCAAAATCCAAGACCGAGACCCCTGCTATCTATATTCCTACCTACAAAACCTTTGGTTACCCAAGCTTAGATGAACTCAAGGAGAGAATCCTTGATGATGATTATGTTACTCTTGATGATGATTTTTTCAGGGAACTCAGAGATTGTGTCGACTCTGACCCTGGTGTTGTTAAGGAGTTGCTCAAAAAGCACTCCATGAAGAACAAAGTTATTCCTGATCCTCAATTTGCCACATCTCCTATATGCATCACTGATCCTGATTATGATTTCTCTGTTGATCTTTCACTTATATCAAAGTCGAGGCTGACCCCTTTTAGGGCAGAGAAAATGATGATGCTATAGCACACTTGACTAAACTTGCTGAGCTAGGAAACCTATTCACTACTGATCAGAAGATATGAAACTTCTATGTGGCCAAACTTTTCCCTTTTTCTTTGAAGGAAGACGCTGAATCATGGTACGATGCACTACCCTATGGTTCCGTTAAGAGTCCCCAGGACTTAGTCCAATTATTTGTTGATAAATATTTTCCAGCTCATATGCAACATGCTGCTTTGCAAAGAATCTACAACTTTAAAAAATTTCAGGATGAGCACCTCCCTACAGCTTGGGGGAGGTTTTGTGATTTACTTAAGGTTATGCCGGGACATGGAGTCCCCAAGAATGAACTGCTTGATATATTTTACGCTGGTTTAACCGATGAATCCAGATCCTATCTGGATAGTTGTGCTAGTTGTGTTTTCAGGGAAAGAACGCCGGACGATGCAGAAGAATTAATGTGCAAAATCGCCAAAATCCCTGGGCCACTTCTACCACCAAAAAAAAGGGGCATGCTTGTTCTGAACCCCGAAGATATGCAAGAAGCAAAGAAGTCTATAAAGGAGAAAGGTATTAAAGCCGAAGACGTGAAGAATTTACCGCCTATTGAGAAGTTGTGTGAGCCTACTACTCACTCTCCCTTGGTAGAGGTACACTCTCTATTAGACTTTACTGAAAGTGACATCCCTAAAGGTAAGCCTCCCGACCAATGTTTAGATGAGCTTGATAATTTTATTGTTAAGCAAGACCATTTTAATAGGAGATTACAAAGTCAGTTGCATGATAATTCTCTTGCTATCAAAAGTTTGTGTGATGTTTTAGAAAGAACAGTTAATGATGTTAAATGTCCTGTTAAGCATTTTCATATGGTTCAAACTCAGCTTGAACAAATTTCTAATGTGCAAAAAGATTTGCTTGCTAATAATGCCAAACAGGACATACAAGCTTATGGAATTAAAACTAGGGGTGGAACACACACCCAGGACCCACTCTATCCTGAGGGGCATCCAAAGAGGATCGGGCAAGATTCTCAAGTACAAGAAGAAGACGAGACTGTTAGCTCTCTGAAGAAAAAGAAGAAGAAGAAACACAAGGAGGCTGACAATCCCGATGATCCTATTACAAGTGAAAAGCCAGCTGTTGATCCTAACAGCATATCTACCTCCGATGCTGAAACAGAAGACGGTGCCAAGTCTGAAGAAAAGGACGCAGAGAAGGATGATTCTCTCAAGGTAAGAGAAGAAGAAGCACCCGATAAACGCAAGAGGTACTCTAAAGAAGACTTCATCGCAAGAAGACATGGGAAGGAAAGAGAACCATGGATACAGAAACCCATGCCCTTTCCAGGTAAGTCCCTCAAATCCAAAGAAGAAGAGCATTATAATAAATTTTGTGAATGGATGAAGCCTCTTTTTCTTCAAATTCCTTTGACTGATGCTATTAAGTTACCTCCCTATTCGAAATATATGAAAGATATTGTTACTAATAAAAGAAAAGTTCCTAATGAGGCAATATCTACTATGCTTGCTAACTACTCTTTCAGTGGCAAGATTCCTAAGAAGCTCGGTGACCCAGGTATACCCGCCATTCCTTGCTCCTAAAGAATAATTACGTCAGAACTGCTTTATGTGATCTTGGTGCAGGAGTGAGTGTTATGCCTTTCTCTTTTTACAAAAGGCTTTGTTTAGAGAAACTAATCCCTACAGATATCTCCCTTCAGATGGCTGACAAATCAACAGTTGTCCCAATAGGTATTTGTGAGGATGTTCCCGTTGAAGTTGCTAATTGTTTGATCCTTACAGATTTTGTTGTGCTTGACATGCTGATACGTCGAAAACGTATCTATAATTTCTGCTTGCTCCATGCATGTTTTGTGTGATATTGCTATGATCTAGATACACTTTCATACACTTTTGATCATATTTGGACTAACCTAATAACTCAGTGCACTCCAGTGCGAGTTCCTGTTTTCTGCTGTTTTTCTATTTCAGTTTTCCCCCATATAAAAAGTGCTAGAAAAATTCCGGGAAAAATACAAAAAAATCAGCGTACAGGAAGCTTCGAGAAAAGCCCGGGAGGGGCCAGAGGGGAGCCAGGGGGCCCAGGCGACCACCCAGCGCGGCCCCACCCCTAGCCGCGCCAGGGTGGGCGCCTGAGGCCCCTGGTCCACCTCTGGCTGCCCCCCTTCTCCTATTTATTCTCCGTCACGGGGAAACTCCAGAAGAAGAACCCTATTCCGCAAACTCGCCTCTGTTCCGCCGCCGCCGCGCTTCCGAAGATCGGGAGCACCAGAAGACCTCTTCCCGGCACCCTGCCGGAGGGAGGATTGACCTCCGGGAGTCTCCTCTCCACCATGGATGCTCCCCGGATGTCTCGTGAGTAGTTTTCCTTGGACCATGGGTCCGTGATCAGTAGCTATGTGATGTTCTCCTCCCCTCTTTGATCTTCATTGTTTAGACCTCGTGAGCTACCCTACATGATCGAGGCACCTTTGTAATATTTCTGCTGTTGCTATGCTAAGTTTGGAGGGATCTGATGGATTATGAGATTATGTTCAGATTGTGATAGAGTAATATATTTGGCTTTTATCTCTTATATTTTTGTTCCTAAGTAATTCTTGCATGTTCTCCGTTGCTGTTTATTGCTTTGGCCAAGTAGTAGGTAGTGACTCCAAGAGGGAACGTTGTGCTAGATTGTGGGTTCATGCCCCCCCCCCCCGATGACACGCTTGAGTGATAGAAACATGAGTCTAGGGGATGTGTTGTTGCCACAAGGGGGAAAATAATGGTGCTTGTAACCGCGGTTACAAGGATTGTTTACTTTACGCAGAGTTCTTTTAATGCAGTTGTCTGTTGCTTTGGGTTTACACTTTGGGTGGGGCTCGCAACTTAATACTAGCGAGATGTTCTGGATAGATATCTCAAGGTGGATGATTAGTAGTAGATGCAGATGGATTTCCGTCTACTTATCTTGGCGTACTGCCCATGCTTTTGATCCTCTTCCTTTCTTTTGTAGCATAGTTAGCATTGCGGTGCGTTCTTAATTCTGTCAATTGCCCTTCCGTAATTTGTTTACCTCACATAGCAGTTTGATCGTCTTTTGGGAGAGAGACATCACTAGTGAACATCACGTATCCCGGTTCATATCCTCATTACAGTTTCCAAGCTTTATTTACTTTACTTCTTTTACTTGCTATCATTATCCCTTGCGTTTTATCCTTTGTAAACAACAAGACCGGAGAGATTGACAACCTCTCTGAACTTCGTTGGGAACAAAGCTATCTGTGTCTGTGTGCAGGTCCGCGTCAGTTGCGCCGCTGACACCTACTTATCATCTCTGGAGTCCTACTGCAGACAAACCTTGGTATCTTCACCGAGGGAAAACTGCTGCTGCACTACATCTCAACCTTCCACTTGGGGTAACCAACGAAGGGCGAGAAGCCGTCTAGCACATGCCCGAGGATGGGAGCATGTCCATTATTCTTGGTAGACCTTTTCTTAACACCGCAGGTGCTATCATTGATTGCAAAAAAGGAAAGGTCACTTTCAACGTTGATGATAAAGAACACACGGTGTATTTTCCAAAGAAGATCGACAAGAGGGATGGCCTTAACTCTATAGAGAATATCGAGACCGTGAAGATTGGAGAATGGGACTGTCCACTACATGTGCACCACAAATACAAAACCATAATGGTGGGGACAATGTCCATCAAAGTAAAGGTGCAATGATCACTTCATAAGGGGTGATACTTCTTGTTCTGTATATCGCCGGTTTGTTGGTAAGACTTGATCAACCTTACTAGTAAGCTTGTTTTATATAGGTAAAAATTTAAGCTTGTTATGTTTTCATTTGCTTTGGCTTTCATTCTCTTTGTTGTACCAAGTTTTTGTGTTTTTGAAGCTTCACAATACTAATCACCTCTTTAAGTTTTCAGAAAGTTTTGCAGCTTTTTGAACTCCGAGAAATTTTCAACAGTGAAGTTTTCACAAAAATTCCAGAGAAAAAAAATCCATGCCGGGAGTGACCCAGAGGCACCTGGGGCTGACCAAGGGGGGCCACCAGTGGCCCAGGCGGCCAGCTGGCGCGGCCTGCCCCCTGGCCGCGCCCACAGGGCGCCTGGGGCCCACAGGCCCCACTTCCAGGTATGTCTTCTTCCTCCTCCTTCCTCTCTCTCCAAAAACACGAGCTCTGCACTTTGTTCTTGCGTTCTTGCTGTTCTTGGAGGAATTTTTTGATATCTCTCTACAACCCACCATTCGAGCTGAAATTTTGAGCAAATACTCACTGGTATGTAACTCTTTCACCCCTCCAATTAGATTTTTGATTGGTGGCTTCATTTGTGAGTATTTAGTAGCCCTTGGTGTTGTTTATGTGAACTTGCATGCATGTGTAGAATTTTATTTTCCAAGTTTTGATGCAAGTTTATGCCTTAGGTAAGTGAGTTGAGTAGTTTGCCTTAACTCACTTTGTTTAAATCCTTGTTTTTGTAATTTGTCAAAAATTTCAGAAATGAGTTTGCTAGGAAGAGCAAAGGGGTGGCTTGGGAAGAAAAGGCCCGAGCGCTCTGATCGAGTTACGAGAGCTTCAGCTTCGCCCTCGACTGCTAGGGTGAGCTACAACGAAGATCATGTGCCCTTCGAGTTGTTGGAGGACACAAATCAAGCACGTGCAATGACTTTCCCGTGCGATGAATTCCTTGAAGCTGCAGGAATTAGGGAGGAGTTATGTAATCCTTGTGCTAATGCAGGTCTGACGCGGCTCGCAACGTGCCGTGTTGTCCAGTATCAAAAACTCACCTCCTGTTTTATTAACAGTTTTAGATATAACCTTGATGCTGGTTCTGTTGAGTTTAAAATTTACAATGATCTTTTGACCATGCCTTTGGAAAAGTTTTGTGAAATAATAGGTGTGCCGAACGTGGGACTGATGGCGAAGATGAGCTCTCAACCCTCCGAGCTAAGAACCGTCTTCAACTCTCTCTGTAGCATGGATACAAGGGATATTCATTGGTCAAAGATCTCCAGCATCTTATTCCCACACCTCAGGTATTGTGCGTATTATATTGCTAGAGGGGTGTTAGCTCGTGACAACACGAGCAACATATCTGCGCCGGATATTGCTATCCTGGCAACCGCCCTTTCACGGAGGTTTGATTATAATGTGGGTGCCTTAATTGCTCGACGCCTTGCTATGAACGGTAACAAGGGAGACTTATTTGGTGGCGTTTACGCCACACTTATCCTAGAGTCTCTTAATGGCACCCCACACCCCGAATGACAAGCCTTTTACTTATTTAAGTTTTGATCTTACTGCTATGAAAAGGCACAAGTTTGTTAGCATGACTTCCGAGTTTGGTAACCTTGATTATATCTTGCGTTTCGGGGCCACCACGGAACGCAAGATCCGTCTACCTGCACCTCTTTTGTTCGATTTTTCTCGCAGCAACGGATGGTCCTTTGATGCTACCCAGTTCGATGAGTTGGTGGTCCAGCATCAGTTTCATAACCCCATGGAGGGGGTTGAGCCCGACGAGGAGGAGCATGGTGAGTTCCCACCTTTCCAGGGAGAGACCGTCACCCAGTTTGGTGAAGGGTCTTCCTCTGCTTGGAGCGCGGATCCTTCTTCGTGGAAGGATCTGAGGACTTCGGTGTACGCGCCGGAAGCCTCATACGACCCTTGGACTCACCAGTACTACCCTGGAGCAGGAGGCTCCTGGGGACATTAGCTACTACCAACTTAGGCCAAAAGCCTAAGCTTGGGGGAGTACGTGCCCTTCTCACTTTTCCATTGTATTGTCCGTTTTATTCTCTTTGATCTTTTCGAAGTTTTTGCCCGTTTTTCTTGCTTTCTTTCTTTGCAAAAACAAACAAAAAGATTTTCTCTTTTCTTTTGCTCTCTTTTAACCTTTAAAAAACCCAAAAAGGTTTCTTTTCTCTCTTTAGTTTGCTTTGTTTTCAGAGTTCAGCTCAAGTCCGTGATGGCATTTGATTATATTTCCCACGTTCGATCGTGCAAGTGACAAGGCAGTAATGACGAAGATTGACGAAAGGGAAGCAACAAGGAAAACCGGTATGAACTCTTCTTGTTTCTACTTTTGTACATATGCCTGTACTTATGATCTAGAGACCAGCTTGTAGCGACATAGTGCTATGTTTACAATGCTTTCCCAGTGTTCATGCTTTCCTTGTGGCTAGTCTCAAATAGCTAGAGTACATAATGTGTTGTTGAAATGAATTACATGCATTGCATTGTTCATGGTTTGGCATACTGAAGTGGTATTTCCCTTCGGAGAATTTTTGGATTGACTTGGCACATGTTCACACATGCTTATGACTATAAAGTCTACTTTTCCCTTGATGATCTTTTTGTTTCAGAATAGTTATATCACTTTCATGCCCGATTCAATGTTGCTTTGTCGCTCTGCATGATTATGACAGTTATTGCTCTCTAGTTGGTCGCTTCCCAGTCTTTTGCTAGCCTTCGCTCGCACAAAGCAGATTTCTGCTTGTGCTTCCAAACTCCTTTTCAAACCCAGTTGTTCCATTTGAGTCCACCATACCTACCTATATGTGGTATTTACCGGCCACTCCTAACTTAGACTTTCTTGTGTCATCTCGAAATTTATTCAAAAGTTTCCCTTTTGTAACCGTACAAGCTCATGGTGCGGTGAGGGGAAATCAGTATCTTTCATACCAAAAATATTTTGACGGAAGTTTTAACTAGTCAAAACAGAAAAATAAAAAATATGAGAGTTACACCTCCCCCATACTTGATGATGGAGTGAAATGGACCAAATGCTGCTTATGATAGGTGGAACGATACCCTCCTTCCATCCTTGAGGCAAAATAAAAGGTTCCATAGACCATCGAAGGATTTATGGATAAGGGAATATGTGTAAGCAAAAAGGCATTTTATATGGTTGGCATGGGAGATATTGAGAGACCTTTGTCGTTCACCGTTGACTGGAAAGTTGCACTTCTCAAAATTGTTTTATCTCTGTTTCCAAAACCAAGAGCTCTGGCACATGTTTAGTCTTTGCTTTCTTTCACGGGTTTTCAACCTTGCCATCAAAAGCCACGGTTCGAGAGTCTCCCCTTGTTTCTTCAAAGCACCAACTATGAGAGCATAATTGTCATTCTTAGTGTAACATGCATTGTCCCAAAGTATTACATTGTCTTCTGCATGCTTGTGTTGTTGCTAGTCTGAAATACTGAGTTCTAGTCACCTTTAAAACTCCGGAGGAGTTTCTGCATTTATGTTTTGCTTCACTCATGGAGGCTAGCGAAATGCCACTCAAGTATGTTCAAGCTGTGTTCATTGTGATCCTGTCTTGATTTCCAGTAGCTTATTATTTACTTTTAGTTGTTTGTGACTAATCACATGAAAGAAGAATTGCTTCGTGCATTGTCCTTATAGCATTGTTTCAATACCGGCTACACTCTTTTCGTAGTACATGCTTATATACATCTAATGAAGCAAAAGAGTTTGTCAAAGTTTTCTTTGTCGCGTCCAGTTCGTTGAACGGAATTGCTTGAGGACAAGCAATATGCTAAGCTTGGGGGAGTTGATACGTCTCAAACGTATCTACTTTTCCAAACACTTTTGCTATTGTTTTGCCCTCATTCTTGCATGATTTGGACGAAACTAAGCCGGACTAACGCTGTTTTCAGCAAAGCTGTCTGTATGGTTTATTTATGCGCAGGAAAATGGATTTTTAGACGTCCCAGAAAATTCCCAGAAAATCCACGCACCCGAAGGAGCCAGGAGCCAGAAGTGGGACCAGAGGGGATCTCTGGGGGCCCCAGGCGCCCCCCTTGGCGCGGCCAGGGGTGGGGCCGCACCCTCTGGACGCGTGGGCAGCTCCCCCCTCCTCTCGTGCCCTACCGAGACTCCTATTTATCCCCATGACGAGAAAACCCCAGAACAAGAATCGTTTTCCCAGTTTCCGTCGCGGAGCCGCCGCCACCCTCTGTTCTTCTTCGGGAGGGCTAATCTGGAGGTTGATTTGGCCTCCGGAGAGGGGAGATCGTCGCCATCGTCATCGCCATCACCACTCCATCCATCCTGCATGACTTCTCTTCATATGTGTGAGTAATTCCCTGCTGTAGGCAAAGGGGATGGTAGGGATTGGATGAGTTTAATCATGTAATAGTTCGTCAGATTGTTGGGGGCATGTTGCCTATCATCTACTTTGGTGTTTATCATCTTTGCTACAACTTGTTGTTCTTAATGCTTGTCAGTTTGGGCCCGAGTGCCATGTTTTCAGATCTGAACCCTATGTGTTTTCATGAATATATTTGTGTTCTAGATCTTATCTATGAGTTGTATGCACCTATTATGGTTCGGAACCGGCGATCCCAAAGGTGACAGCTTGGGACTCCAAAGGGGATGGTCCATGATTTGAGGATTCCTTGTATCCATTGAGTTTATTGCTTTGTTCCAGTGCTCTTTGACAGGAGCACCTTAATCTCCATAAGTTCCTTTTGGCCCCGTTCGTAGCGGGATGGTAGGACAAAAGATGTTGTGCAAGTTCTTATTGCAAGCACGCACAACTACCTACGGGATACTTGCCTAATGTTTGATATTTGCCTAGATGATCATTGCTTTTCTGTGTGCCTTGCCCCGTGTTGGAATCTATTATATGTTCACTCTCATCCATGCAGCACCCAACCATCCATCTCCCTAGCCTACAGTGTTTTCAATCCTGCTAGTCATTAGTTGTTACTTTTGTTGTTACTTTTGCTGTTGCCACTATCACTATCATATTATCGTTACCACTTATCTATCGTTGCAAGCAAGTATATTTCATAACTCAACGGTCAAAGCTTATAAATACTCTTTGGCTCCCCGTGTGTCGAATCAATAAATTGGGTTAACTTACCCGCAAAGAATATCTCGATCCCTTACGCCTGTGGGGCATCAGCATCTCGCTGGTATTAAGTTGAAAAAAGCAACATACAATAGCATTAAGAAGAATACATAATGTAAGCAACATTCATAATCATTAAGTAGAAATGAACACCGTTGTTTTATCCTTAGTAGTGATACGTCCCAAACGTATCGATAATTTCTGCTTTCTCCACGCATGTTTTGTGTGATATTGCTATGATCTCGATACACTTTCATACACTTTTGATCATATTTGGACTAACCTATTAACTCAGTGCACCCCAGTGCCAGTTTTTGTTTTCTGCTGTTTTTCTATTTCAGTTTTCCCCCATATTAAAAGTGCTCCAAAAATTCGGGAAAATCAGATAAAAAATCAGCGTGAAGGAACCTTCCGGAGTCCCGAAGGGGGACCAGGTGGGACCCACCAGGGCCCCAGGCGCCTAGCTGGCGCGCCCTAGGGCTTGGCCGCGCCAGGGGGGCGCCTGGACCCCTGGTGGCCCCCCTGGCTGCCCCCCTTCGCCTATATATTCCCCGTGACGTGAATCTTCCAAAGAGAGAACTCTTTTTCGCGATCTCTCCTCTGTTCCGCCGCCGCCGCGCTTCCAAGATCGGGAGCGCCAGCAGACCTCTTCCCGGCACCCTGCCGGAGGGAGGATCGACCTCCGGGAGCTTCCCCTCCACCATGGACTCTTCCCGGATGTGCCGTGAGTAGTTTCCTTTGGACCATGGGTCCATGATCAGTAGTTATGTGATGTTCTCCTCCCCTCTTTGTTCTTCATGGATTAGACCTCGTGAGCTGCCCTACATGATCGAGGCACATATGTAATCTTTCTTCTTTTGCTATGCTGAGTTTGATGGGATCTAATGGATTATGAGATTATGTTCAGATTGTGATAGAGTAATATATTTGGTTCTTATCTTTTATATTTTTGTTCCTAAGTAATTCGTGCATGTTCTCCGTTGCTGTTTATTGCTTTGGCTAAGTAGTAGGTAGTGACTCCAAGAGGGAACGTTATGCTCGACTGTGTGTTCATGCCCCCTGATGACACGCTTGAGTGACAGAAACATGAGTCTAGGGGGTGTGTTGTTGCCACAAGGGGGAAAACAACGGTGCTTGTAACCGCGGTTGCAAGGATTGTTTACTTTACGCAAAGTGCTTTTTAATGCAGTTGTCTGTTGCTTTGGGTTTACACTTTGGTGGGGCTCGCAACTTAATACCAGCGAGATGTTCTGGATAGATATCTCACGGTGGATGATTAGTAGTAGATGCAGTTGGATTTCGGTCTACTTATTTTGGCGTACTTCCCATGCTTTTGAGCATCTTCCTTTCTTTTGTAGCATAGTTAGCATTGCGGTGCGTTTATAATCCTGTCAATTGCCCATCTGTAATTTGTTTACCTCGCATAGCAGTTTTATCGTCTTTTGGGAGACAGACATCACTAGTGAACATCACGGGACCCCGGTCCATATTCTCATCATTGTTTACACCCTTATTTACTTTTCAGTATTTACTTTCAGTTACTATCATCATTATCATTATCCCTTGTGTTTTGATCCTTTGTAAACAACAAGACCGGAGAGATTGACAACCTCTTTGAACTTCGTTGGGAGCAAAGTTATTAGTGTCTGTGTGCAGGTCCAGGTGAAGTAAGCAACCTTGGTTGTGAACGGCGCCATTGTTCGCTTCACCACCTACTTATCATTATCGGAGTCCTACTGGTCAATCTCAACCTTGGTATCTTCAGCAAGGGAAACTTGCCGCTACGCTGCATCTCACCTTCCACTTGGGGTAACCAACGAAGGGCGAGAAGCAATTATCCTCTCTCGCGTATCAAGAAAATTTCTGGCGCCGTTGCCAGGGACTCCAAGTGATAAGATAGGGGAGTTTCCCACTACCTTTTACCTTCACTTTTTAGTCTTGTTATTTTACCTTTCTGTTTTTATCTTTGTGTCCTACATCAAAAATCACAAAAAATTTATTTATCTTGCTTTGTCCTCCTTGTTTAGTTGAAAATTGTTCGGACTTGGTGCTTTGCGGGAATCAGAAGTTCTCGATTTCCGTCAAAGGGATGGGAGAAAATATGAAGAAGGCATGGGACAGAATTTCTGAAGCTCATAAAAGAATTATGCCTTGGATACCTATAAAAATTGTGCTTAGAAATTTTTACCATGGACTTTTTTAGTGGTGTAAACACTCTCTTGATATTATAGCTGAAGGAGAATTTTTAGAGTGTGCCGAAGCTAGAGCTCTTGATATTTTGCGTAGTCTATCTAGTTATTTTTTTTATGATCGTAGTATTAATACTGTTATAGATAGACTTGCCACTATTGAAAAGAGGATGGATGCTCTTGACTTGAGGAAGGTAGAAGAACTTAAATCCAACGAGAAAGAAATGTTGGAGATAGATGACGATTGGCAGCCCTTTGTTAGGATTAGCATCTCTAACCAAGACTTCCTTGCTTTTTGTGACATTGGATCCATGGTTTCTACTATGCCAAAAATAGTTTATGATTCTTTGAAAATAGACATGGATAAATTTCCATCTTATCATGAACATGCTAATGAAGATATTTCAGAGGTTAAAGGAAAGATAAAAGAAGTCCAAGTTGCATTCCTTCATAGGATTGCACCGATGGATTTATTTATCATGGAGCCAAACCAAAGTAACATCGTGCTTGGAAGGGACTTCCTCCGAGCTATGAAAGGCTTCATTGATATTGGTAACGGGCACATATGCTTACGCGGTAAGGCGAAAGGTAAGTACCTATTTCCTAGGAAGAAGAATAATGAGCTTATTGAAAATCAATTTGAAGGTTTTTATGATTCCGACGATCTTGGAGACATTTGATTCTTCTTTTGCCTTATGCCTAGCTTAAAGGCGTAAAAGAAAGCGCTTGTTGGGAGTTAACCCAAGATGTTTTTACTTCCGTTTTTAGTGGTCTTGATGATTGTTACTACTGTAGCAAAATCATTGTATCTTTATTTTCAAGTTTTGTGCCAAGTTATAGCCTCTTATGATAAGGGAAGCAAAAGTTGTGGCATGCTATCCAGAAAACAGATTCTGTCTTCGTGACGGAAAAAATTGGATCAACTCACCAGTTCATCTTTTTGAGCTGAATGTTTTACACAGCGTGCGCTATACAATTTTTAAACTTTCGTATGTTCTGAATTTTTTTATTTGAGTTGCAGAAGTGCCCCAAAAAAATTCTCTACTACCCGTTGTTCTGTTTTTCACAGATTCTGCCACGTTTTGTCTCTCCTTACTTTTGCAAACCTTAATCTTGCTTTTTCTTTGCAAAAACCTTTTGGAAATCTTGAGAAACAGTAGCTCTTCAAGAATATCTTTATATCCAGTGGGGAAAAATATTTTATTAAGGGTACTAACCTCTCTAATCAGCATATGATGAGTTATGTATAAAGGGAGTTTTAAAGTGTGCGATGGAAGATGATGAAAGAAGATCCGGGAGTGTCAAGAGCTCAAGCTTGGGGATTCCCCCATGCATCCCCAATAAATATTCAAGGAGACTCAAGCGTCTAAGATTGGGGATTCCCCCGTGCATCCCCTTCTCCATCAACAATCATCAGTTCGTCCTTCGTCTCACTATATTTTTATCACTTCATGCGTTATGTGCTATGCTTGGAGCATCTCGCCCTTAGGTTTTGTTTTTAGTTTTCTTTAGTTTTGCTTTCTGTTCATAACAAGTTAGACCCCATCTTACTTTGTGTGGGAGAGAAACATGCTCCACTTCAATCGAGAACACATCATAGGATTTTCATGCTTATCTTTCTGCTGTTGTGTGTTATCTTTTCGTAGCTACTTCAATGTTTAGTTTTAATCTTAGTTTATCTTTATCAAGAGCCTTGGTTTTTGTTTGGTTTGTTTCTGGAACTCTCTTTAGTTTTCATGTTTATATTGTTAAGAAAGTTGGTTGTTGTACTGAGTGTTGTCTTGTCATGAAAGTAGGTAATTGAGGTTGCTATTTAATTTTTGTAGTAACTTGCAATATTTTTGAGTTATTGATGTGAGTAATGTTTGAACTTTTGGTGTCAAGATCTCTATCCTATTAGTGATAGGTGTCGTATTTTGGGCAATCCGTGTTTATTTTCAAAACCTACAAAACTAGTTGAAAACTCTAGCTACTAGATGGATCGCTAATTTTGGGAGGGATCGGATATTAGAGTACACTCACGTACCATGAGTCGAGGATGCGCAAGGATAACCAAACCCCCATACACTCCTCCTCGGGGTACTTATCTCATTCGGAACCTCCTTATTAGATTGTGAGTTACCGATAATAAGGATGAGTTCTTCGGACTAATGTAAGTATTGAAAGTTGACACTTCCACCTCCTCATATTTGCTAGCCTCTCATGTGTCGTGCATTGCCTTATTCTCACTCCGAGAGTTGGCGCCCACCTTCGCCGGTACATCCAAACCCTTGGCATGATACGCTCTGTCATCATAAACCTCCCTATATCTTTCCTCAAACCAGCCACCATACCTACCTATCAAGGCATTTCCATAGCCTTTTCGAGAAATATTGCCATGCAACATCCACCTCTTCATGACTTGACCTTCATGTCATACATGTTCCTGCTACACTGGCAGAGGCATACATTTAATACATCATGATAGCTACATCTTATTTATGATTTGAGTACCTTGTAAAGTGTGAAAGATCTTCTATACCCTCTTGTAAATTAGAGTGTTGACCTTAAGTGAGGAAAAGATCTCAAAGTGGACAAAATAAAAGATCCCAAAGAGGACAAATGAGAGTTAAATAGAAAGAGCCATTGAGGGCACCAAAAAAATACAAAAAAATAGAGAAAAAGAAATAAAAAGAAATAAAAAGAGAGAAAGGGGCAACACTACTATCCTTTTGACAGATCCATACTAGTACTCCCTCTTATCCTTGTACTCCATAGAGATGATCATTTATGCATATAGCTATGTGGGGACCTTCACACTAAAGAACTTGGCTTGCATATTCCAAGGATGAGCCTTCTAAAAAGAGCTCTAGGTCTTCATGAGAGAGCAAGATGCACCCCCACTACTTTCATTGGAGAGCTTTTTAGCTCATTTGTGCATCTGTTGCATGGCAATCCCTACTCCTCACATCATATCTATCATTTGGCCTTCTCACCTATGATTGTCCTCATTGATGTGAGCTTTTCTCACCCTTTTTGTCTTCCTCCTCCACCATATTTCTATCTTTGCCATCCTAAGTGTCAACTCTCGTGCTTACTCTCATCCATTGCATGAGTGCTCAAAATATCGAAAAGGAGTGGATCAAATTGACTTGTACCTGGCTAGTGGTCTGGGGACGAGTCAAGATAAGATTCCAAAGAAGACCAAGTGTGAAACTTTAGTAGATTGAGTTCTCAACAAAAATACTTTTTTCTCGTATTCCCTATCCCCTTTCTTGCACGCAAACACCATTTGGAGACATTCGAGTCACGGACAACGAGAGCTCTTGCACCTAATGTTCTTTTATTACTTGTTTCAATGCTAATATAGACTCTTGCATGTTATGACTTGAATTTAATCACATACCTTGATTTCTTTACTTTTCAAAGTTCTTATATGGTTGCTAGCATGTCACCACAGAAATTATTCTTGTTATCATTTACCTACTCGAGGACGAGCAGGAATTAAGCTTGGGGATGTTGATACGTCCCAAGCGTATCGATAATTTCTGCTTGCTCCATGCATGTTTTGTGTGATATTGCTATGATCTAGATCCGCTTTCATACACTTTTGATCATATTTGGACTAACCTATTAACTCAGTGCACCCCAGTGCCAGTTTCTATTTTCTGTTGTTTTCTATTTCAGTTTTCCCGCATATTAAAAGTGCTCCAAAAATTCGGGAAAAATCAGATAAAAAATCAGCGTGAAGGAACCTTCCGGAGTCCCGAAGGGGGACCAGGTGGGACCCACCAGGGCCCCAGGCGCCTAGCTGGCGTTGCCTAGGGCTTGGCCGCGCCAAGGGGGAGCCTGGACCCCTGGTGGGCCCCCTGGCTGCCCCCCTTCGCCTATATATTCCCCGTGACATGAAATTTCCAAAAAGAGAACCCTTTTCGCGATCTCGCCTCTGTTCCGCCGCTGCCGCGCTTCCAAGATCGGGAGTGCCAGCAGACCTCTTCCCGGCACCCTGTCGGAGGGAGGATCGACCTCCGGGACCTTCCCCTCCACCATGGACGCTTCCCGGATGTGCCGTGAGTAGTTTCCTTTGGACCATGGGTCCGTGATCAGTAGCTATGTGATGTTCTCCTCCCCTCTTTGTTCTTCATGGTTTAGACCTCGTGAGCTGCCCTACATGATCGAGGCACATATGTAATCTTTCTGCTTTTGCTATGCTGAGTTTGATGGGATCTGATGGATTATGAGATTATGTTCAGATTGTGATAGAGTAATATATTTGGTTCTTATCTTTTATATTTTTGTTCCTAAGTAATTCTTGCATGTTCTCTGTTGCTGTTTATTGCTTTGCCCAATGTCGGGACCCGGGGTTTGCGTATGTAATTCCAGTCACGACTCAATCATATGGAGAGCCGAGAGTCGTACCCACTTGTCTAAGCAGACAAGGCCAAGCACAGAACACTCTCGGAAAGCATCGTACGTGAGGGGCATCCCATCCAGGCCGGATGATCAACTGAGATGGGTCCTCATCGCCCGCTCACAAGTCTAAATGATTATGGGTGGTGAAATCCCATACTCATAGACAAGTCGCCTCAACCATATTATCGAATGAATTATAACACTTACATAAACAGACTCCAGCCCGATCACTTAGTCGGGATCTCGGGCGGGCTCAATCATACAACAAAGTGTGCCACGTGACAGAGTCACGAGCAATCGCATCACGATGCCCCAAGCTGCGCACATCTAAGGGCCACTTGGTGTATAAAAGACCGCCGGCAAGAACACAACTAAGCTATCTAACCCCACACTAAGACATGCACGTTATAATCATACACGCAGCATACATGTCCAGTGTAAACAGCAGGTAATCACAACATGAACTCTACAAACTCATAGTCTTTATAACTTCTGCTAAACAGAGCAGACATAGTAGTTGTATTACAAGCAGAGATCACATGGTTGTGATCCAACATTACATCAAACATGAACGGAAGCAAAATATGTCTTAGTAAAGACAAGTTTAACAAATGGCTTAAGAAGCCTGAAAGAAAATACAACGACCCTCCAAAGGGCACAGGCTGCTGTCTGGAACTATACGACTTGGTCCACGTCGAGCTCGAGGTACAGGCCACCATCAGGGTCAGTGGTCTCGTCTCTAAAACATAGAATCAGCAAACGTGAGTACAAAGACGTACTCAGCAAGACTTACATAGGAACTATACTACTCATGCTCAAGTATCAAGGCAAAGGGAGGTGGGGTTTCAATGCAGAAGTGCCAGCTTTGACTTGGCTAGTCCTGTACTACGAATACCAAAATGAGGTAAGGAGCGTACACGAGTCCAAGTATCAAGTCTCCAACCAATACACCACTATGGATACTTCCTCGACTTCCCCACGAGGAAGCACACCACAACACTCACACTTATCTTGGCAAGTTTTAAGAGTAACCATTGAAGTTGTCTATGATCAAGTAAAGGTCTCCAAGTAGTCCATAACCGCGGACACGGCTATTCGAATAGTTCATTAACCCTGCAGGGGTGTACTGCTACACACACGCCTCATCAGTTACCGCCTGGGGATGGACCCTTCAAGTGAGTACCGGCGAGGATGCTGCCACGACACTTCACTCACGGCACCATCTCTAGTCCTAGGGAGTCGCCTATTTGAGTTGGGACCACGGTCGTAATCCGGCCGATTTTTACGATGCGGACTCAAACGTTGTGTGACCGCCATCAAGCTCAACTCGATCATGATCACTTGATTAAACGTGCCCACAACCTACGCCAACCACTTACCTTGGTTCCACCTGATTGAGATCGTTTAAAGTTCGAACTACTTGCGACTCCTGGACTTGGTCCGGGGTGAGGTACTAGGCCGAGAGGGGTCAGTGAGCCCAATGTGTGGTCGTACTCTTAGTCTTGGATAACAACACAAGAACTCGGGCGTAAGGCGGTGTTCAACGAGACAACCCACTGTGTACTCCTACACAGCCTCTCATCGTTCACCTTGTTTAGGTCAAATTCACCAACACATTACCACCATTATTCACATGATCACTACCATCCCGACTCACAACAAAGTAGCCTCATTGTAACCTCTAAGCATGCAATAAGTTGTAACAGTTGCAGGGGCCACATGATATCAAACAACTCCTTGATACGTCCCAAACGTATCTATAATTTCTGCTTGCTCCATGCATGTTTTGTGCGACTTTGCCATGTTTTGCTTGAACTTTCATACACTTTTGAACCTATTTGGACTAACCTATTAACTCAGTGCACCCAGTTGCCAGTTTCTTTTTTCTGCTGTTTTTGTATTTCAGGTTTTCCGGCCATTAAAAGTGCTCCAAAAATTCCGGGAAAAATATAAAAAAAATCAGCGCAACAGAAGCTTCCGGAATCACCAAGACAGGGAAGGGGGCCACCACCAGGCAGCCAGGAGGGCAGGTGATAGTAATTTCGGTCTACTTATTTTGGCGTACTGCCCATGCTTTTGAGCCTCTTCCTTTCTTTTGTAGCATAATTAGCATTGCGGTGCGTTTATAATCCTGTCAATTGCCCATCTGTAATTTGTTTACCTCGCATAGCATTTTTATCGTCTTTTGGGAGACAAACATCACTAGTGAACATCATGGGACCCCGGTCCATATTCTTATCATTATTTACACCCTTATTTACTTTTCAGTATTTACTTTCAGTTACTATCATCATTATCATTATCCCTTGTGTTTTGATCCTTTGTAAACAACAAGACCGGAGAGATTGACAACCTCTCTGAACTTCGTTGGGAGCAAAGTTATTAGTGTCTGTGTGTAGGTCCAGGTGAAGTAAGCAACCTCGGTTGTGAACGGCTCCATTGTTCGCTTCACCGCCTACTTGTCATTATCGGAGTCCTATTGGTCGATCTCAACCTTGGTATCTTCACCAAGGGAAACTTTCCACTACGTTGCATCTCACCTTCCACTTGGGGTAACCAACGAAGGGCGAGAAGAAATTATCCTCTCTCGCGTATCAAGTAGCAATAGCACATCCTCATCCTTAGACGTTTCTGTCACTCGTGCACATGCACGGAGGAGGCGTAAACCTACTGTCTAGCACAAAACTCTCTCTTGGAGACACATGCGACTACTTGGCTAGAGTAACCACACATATCGAACAACATATAAGAACACACTAGAAATCTCAAGGTCTTAATCATGCAGGCATTACGGCGAACATATATGGACCGCTATCCAGCAACAACTATAACTAAGAGTCCACCTTGAGACCCCTATCCAGAGCATGCCGCTGGTATTATGTTGCAAACACAAAATACAAATGCAATGAGCTTTGTACATAATGTAAGCAATATGTCTGAGCAATAAGTAGCCACAAATACCAATGTTTTACCCTTAGACGTTTCTGACACTCGTGCCCAGATGCAAGGAGGCATGAACCCAATATCGAGCACTACGCTCCCTCTTGGAGTTATAAAACACCACTTGGCCAAAGTAATAAAATATAACAGAGAGCATGCAAGAACACTCAAAGAACATATCAAAGGATATCAAATATATAACATGAACAATCTGACCATAATCTAATAATCCATCGGATTCCAACATAGCAACATAGCGATTACATCAAAAGTTTCTTGATCATGATAGGAAACTCACAAGGACTAATTAGTGAAGCACAAAGGTGGTGAGACAACCATCTAGCTACTTCCATGGACCCATGGTCCAGGGGTAGACTACTCACACATCATCCGCGAGGCAAGCATGGCGAGGAAGAGGCCTCCGAGGATGATCTCCCCATCTGGCAATGTGTCGGGACACAGCTCCAGCATCCCTAGATCGTAGTTTCGTGGTGGTAGCTGAACGATGAATCCTCTTCTGCTAATTCTTCCCCATAACTTTTAGGTCGGGAGGGATATATGTAGGCAAAGGAGGGGATTAGGAGGTGGACCAGGGGCCCCAAGCAAGCTTGGCTTAGCCTCCTAGGCCACTGCTGGCCCTCCATTGGGAGTCTTCAGTATTGTTGTCTTCGTCTCGGGTCAAAACTGATCTCCATGAATTTTCAGGTAATTTGGAGAATATTTTATGTTTAGGATTTTTGAAACAAAAAGGTAGCAGAAAAAAGTAACTGGCACTGGGCACTAGGTCAGTAGGTTAGTTCCAAAAAATGCTATAAAATGATAAGAAAGTGTAGGAAAAGAATGTAGCAATGTCATCGAACAAGCATGGAACAAGCTAAAAATATAGATGCTTTTGGGACATATCACTTCTTCTATGGGTTCTTTCACAAATAAGAAGGTTGATGCTAAATGGGATCTCATCGAGAGAATTCAACACAATACTGAAGATTAGGAGATTAACAAAAGTAAGGATTCAGATAAAATTATGAGCATGATTGTATTGAGCCTTTTATTGAAACCGAAGGTTTCAATAAGCTTAGTACTTAGTTTGGGATTGATTCTAAAATCATTGTTGATTTTTGCAAGACTTTTTCTTCTCATATTAATATCTCTAAAGTAAAGTGGGACAAGTACCATGAGCCTTTTAAGGAAGTTAAAAAGGAGAGTTTACTCTCGAACAAAGAGGTAGAAGTCCACACTTCTGAATCTGTTTTGCCTATTGTTCACTTTGAAAAATTCCCAAGTGAGATGTTCCACTACTAAGAGTAGCTTATCCTTCCCATCAAACACCATTATGTTATTAACTTAATGTCATGTTATAGCCTGGTACAATTGATTTGACTGTAGTCGGTACCACCTAAGGTGTTTTAGGACCATGTTCCCTTAGTACCAACAACATCATGTACCACAAAGTACCATGGGTATAGAAGTGATTATCCGAAACTCAAGTTTTCCTTCCAAGTTACTTTTGCCTTTAGACTCTGTATTCAGGTAACAACAGTGTGAGATGGTTGTTTATCGTATACCATTTGTTAGTTTCTAGCATAACCGTGAGGTGCATTGTCTGGTACCTGTAAGCCAGTGTCATTCAAATGACAATGGTCATTTGATCATCAATCCAAACCAGCCCGATGAATTGTGTGCAACACCTTTGTTTAATGTGTTAATCGTACTCCTAAATCTCATATTTAATGGCTCTTGACATACTACACTAAGCATCCCCCATATTTCAGATTTTATTTCGAGCGATTTATCAATGCGACTGAGTCTTCGGTCAAATCCGACGCATGGGATCAAACATTTCATCTATTTTGTTCATATCTCAAATGTACCTCCCACCGTATATCCTATAATCAATGCATGAATCAACTACATATCGAAGTATGGCATTTTGTTAGTTATGTTGAGATATAGAGTTATCTTTTCATATCAATATGCTTCCATTGCATATTGGACTATGCCTAGAGTATTCATATTCAAAACTCGTCGTCGTGACCAAGCCATCGATAAAATAGGATCATGATCATTTATTGGCATGACGATCATTTGTAGTTTTGTTCTGAAAATGTGTTTTATCAGTCACATTAGTTGACATGTGTGATGAAAGAGCTCAATCCTTTTGCATATACCTTATGTTAGGGTCTCTCACAACCATGATGCACACTCTATGGTACCTCTTTAGTGTCACTAAGAGAAGAAAGTTGCATTGATCATCAATCCAAACCCACAAAGTGGCATTTTGTAATGTGTCGAATATTACTCATATATCTCATATTTAATGGCCATTGGCGCATTACAATGAATTTCCTCCATATACTGCCTTTTTAGGCGCTCTCACTGGTGTGACTAGGCTGCCAGTCAAACTCTAGCGCATGGGATCAAATGTCTCATTTATTTTGTTATATCACAGTGTACCTCCCAACCGTATATCTTATAATCAATGATTGAATCGATCACGCGATATATGGCATTTCATTGCTTATGTTTAGATATAAAGGTATCTTTTTATATCAATGTACTTCCACGGTATGTTGGATTCTGTCTAAAGGATTCACATCGAAGACTTTCATTGTGGTGACCAAGTCCTCGGTAAAAAAGGTTTAACACGTGGGATCCTGATCATTTATTGGCATGATGATCATTTGTGTTTTTTTTTCTAAAATCATGTTTGAAGAGTCACATAAGTTGACGTGTGAGATGGAAAACCTTAATGAGCTCTCATTATCTCTTAGTCCTGTCTCACATACAACTATTATGTTTATTGTACCGAGAATAAGAAGTTATCACGTATACATATATTGTGTTTTGAACAAATGGCTTAGCTTGTATCATATGGCTATTGAAGACCGCACTTGTGTTCTCTTCATACCCCCCCCCCCTCCTGATACATCCATCTCTAGTAGTGATGTCGACTCGATCATGGCAAATACTACATGTGGTAACATATTTACAGAAAAATAGTTATTTTTACTAGTTCTTCACTTTTGACAATTCATGCGATACACGCGATCAATTACTTGATTGTTAATGGATATTGTCTTGATTCGTAACAATAGTTTTCGTTTTTCACGTAAACGACACATTTATGGATTGGACGTCGAGCCAAATTTACAGAAAGGAAGTGAGATGTGTATGCATAAACGTGATGCTTGTCCTGTTTGCGCCATATCGTCCATTTCAGCACAGCTATGTGACCTTTCAGCAAAGGAAGGATTAAGAAATAAAAGAAGATAAAATACAAACAAAGGGCACCTATAGAGGGGGGGGGGGTGGGTGGAGAAAGGATCTATCGTTTTGATACCAAATTCTCAGGGACTTCTGTGCAAAAAGTGCTCGTCCCCAAAAATAATTTTGAAAAGCGCATGCATGTAGGGGGTAGAGGAAGAAACCGTAGTTTCGGAAACACCCGGTGTCCCCGCCGCAAAACGTGATCGGAGAGAGTGTAGGGGAGGGGGGGCAGGGGTGTTAAAGCCATCCATAAAGGCGCAAGCTCTGTAACGCCGCCGTTGTGTGTGTGCTTCGGCTGCCGCTTCGCCTCTCCTCTCCTCTCGTCTCCTCCAATCTCCACTCCCCACCGCGGCCTTCTTTAATGGGGCGAGCCCAACAACAAACACTCTGACACAGGGAGAAGAGAACGCCACCACCCGGTTCCCAGACCAGACCAACTCCTCCCTCCCCCCTCCTTCCCTCCCTCCCAGGGAGGACACCACAGAGCCCGGCCACCATGGAACAACCTGGTGAGCATGAGCCCAGCCTGCTTTTCTCACGGCCGTCTTGGAGGCTTTGCTCCCTCCCTCGCTCGCTCGCTCGTGCTCATGCCGCGGCTAATCTGTTGTTTGTTCTTGTTGTCGTTTGGTGTTTGGTGTTGGCAGGACGAGGGCGAGGGCTGGACCCGGAGCTGTTCGCGGAGCTGTGGCGCGCCTGCGCGGGGCCGCTGGTGGAGGTGCCGCAGCGGGACGACAGGGTCTTCTACTTCCTCCAGGGGCACCTCGAGCAGGTCGTGAATTCTCCTTCTTCTCCGCCTTCCTCTCCCTGTTCCATCCATTTCCAATTCCAATTCTCCCGCCGCCGCGCTTACTCAACTGCTCGCGCGCGCAGCTGCAAGAGCCCACGGACTCGGTGCTCCTGGCCGAGCAGATCAACATGTTCCAGGTGCCCTACAAGATCCTCTGCAAGGTCCTCAACGTCGAGCTCAAGGTAAACAACAATTCTCGCCGGCGCCTTTTCTTTTCTCTCATATATCCGCCTGATCATCCCTCTTCGTCGTGATTAATTCTCTGTCTCTCTCGGTTTTTCTTCGTTCACGGTGGCGGCGCAGGCCGAGACGGAGACGGACGAGGTGTACGCGCAGATCACCCTGCAGCCGGAGAATGAGGTGAGTGTTCCTCGCCACCAAAGTTAACTCTGTTCGCTGCTCTTTTTTCTCTTCCCTGTTATCTCGTCTGGAAAATTTCCTGAATTTCGGTTTCTGAATTCCTAGTATCGCAATTCGACATTTGTTTTCTCCTTCTTCCTTTCTGACTCTTCTTTTTAGTTTCTATCTACAGCAAGCCATTTAATGAGCATTACTCGAATTCAGAGAGTAGTAATCCCACATGTGGATTCGTGTTTAAGCTTTCTCCTGCTTGTTTGCAGCAAAAGAATCCGAACCTGTTATGCGACCCGCCTCTGCCGGAGCCGCCGAGGCCGGTGGTGCACAGTTTCTGCAAGATCCTCACGCCGTCCGACACCAGCACCCATGGCGGCTTCTCCGTGCTCCGCCGCCACGCCAACGAGTGTCTCCCGCCACTGGTAAACCCCAATTATCATGTCCTTGTTGCCATGTTAATTAGTGCATAATCGCATACCGTACTGTCAAGTTGAATCCCACTCTGTACTCTGCTTTGTTTTTTATCAGGACATGAACATGCCCACACCCACTCAAGAGATCATCTCCAAGGACCTCCATGGATCTGAGTGGAGGTTTAAGCACATCTACAGAGGTACGCAAACTCGCTGTTTTCTTTCTCCGTTTATCTGTTGAATGTTCAGTGGTCATCTGACTGCAGTTCTGGACCCAAAAAATTGCACTTGCTGTATACGTATGTATATGCCTTCTGCTTCCTAATCCATGCAATTCTTGGTTGTTGTTCTCCAGGTCAACCCCGGAGGCACCTTCTGACCACCGGATGGAGCACATTCGTCACGTCAAAGAAGCTGATGGCCGGCGACGCCTTTGTCTACCTAAGGTTGGACATGATCTGAACTTCAGTGCTTATAATTCTGTTAAACTGGCCTTGCTAGCGGACAGGTTTGCGTGCATGTTTCATAGGAAGTATGCATCACAACAGAGCTAACCGTGTTTTGTTTCCGCAGGAGCGAGACAGGAGAGCAGCGTGTCGGAGTGAGGCGCCTCGTGCAGAAGCAAAGCACCATGCCGGCATCGGTTATATCAAGCCAGAGCATGCATCTGGGGGTGCTTGCAAGTGCATCTCATGCCCTCAAGACTAGCTCCATCTTCGTGGTTTACTACAGGCCGAGGTTTGTTGGACCTTCTACTCTGCCACTTGTTTGATGAAACTGTACTTACTCTCTGCTAATCCAAGTTTATTTCTTATTTATTTATCTAGGTTGAGCCAGAGCCAGTACATTGTCAGCGTGAACAAGTACCTTCAAGCTACTAAGATTGGGTTTACTGTGGGCATGAGGTTTAGGATGAACTTTGAAGCAGAAGATGTCCCTGTGAAGAAGTAAGGGTCCATTCATCCTGTGGTCTCTTTCCTCTGTCAGTGTGTTGCTCATCTTATGCCATCATCTCATTTTCACATGGTTCCATGTGTTTTAAACCTGCAGATTTTTTGGAACTATAGTTGGTGATGATGATCTTTCTCCACAGTGGACAGGCTCTGAATGGAAGTCGCTGAAGGTAAGATCAATTCATTATATTTTCTCTTGTTTGCCTTGTATTTTCCTCTCTTTTTTAAAGCTGATTTTATTCATGGTTTAGGTCAAATGGGATGACATCGCAAACTGCAACGGCCCCGACAGGGTTTCACCTTGGGAAATTGACTCAGCTGATGGCTCTGCACCTACCTTCAGTATACCCCTGCAATCATCAGCGAGAAGCAAGCGGACAAGGGAGACAAATGAAAAACTGGATCTTCCATCACAGGGTATGTCCTGCAGATTTCCCATTGCTCGTGTTATCGATAACTAAATGGAATATTTCATATCATGATTTTCTTAATCCTTTTGGCTAAATTTGCAGAGCCAACTCAAGAGTTTTGGCTGTCTGGAACGTCACAGCAGCATGAGAGGACATATGTTGGTTCTAGTGACCCCAATCGTGTCTCTGGATATCATCAGGTTCGTTGGCCAAGCGATCGCTCAGGTTACCGTGCCATGAGCAGCAGTTCTGTTTGTCAAACTCCATTGGTGCTTGGTGAGAACTGGTTCAAGGATTTCAATCCTTCAAGCCAGGGAATCTCCCCTACCCTGTCAGAGATTTCTCAGAAGCTGGTTCAGGTTGCCAACAGTGAAATAAGAGCTCCTGTTACTTCTTGGGCTGCGGCTTCTGGTTACCGGGCTGAGGAAAATACTTCCAGGCTGTCCTGCACCACTGCTCTGCCTCTGGGCAGTCACCAAACTGAACATGCTGCACCATGTGTGCCCAAAGTAGCTGGAAACACCAAGGAATCCGGCATGGTTCTTCTGTTTGGTGTAAATTTGATGGGGAACACCACCAACAATGCTGCTACTACCGCTGGCAACGCAAGTGCCGGAGCAGGAGAAACTTCAGCCAGAGTTGCTGGTTCTGTGGAAGGCTCTGGTCAGCTGTCAGCATTTTCAAAAGTAGAGAAGGTTGTGAATGAGAGCCCTCGAGAAATCCAAAGCCAACAGAATTCTATTGGAAGGAATCGTGTGAAGGTACAAAACTTCTTTTTCTTCCTCCTTTCATTGGCTTGTTAATCCGTCGTCTAACGTTGTGTTGGTATTTGGTTTGTACTAGGTTCAAATACATGGAAATGCTGTGGGCAGAGCTGTGGATCTTGCAAGTCTGGACGGGTATGAGCGGCTGACTAGTGAGCTGGAACAAATGTTTGAGATACAGGACATCAAAAAGAAATTTAAAGTAGCATTCACCGACAACGAAGGTGACACCATGGAAGTAGGAGATGATCCCTGGATGTAAGTCTGCACATATTCTCCATCAAAGATTGATAGTTTTGACTCTTCATCTGAAATGATCACCATGAGTTATGGCTCACGTGAATACATTCTTTGACACCTGCAGGGAGTTTTGCCAGATGGTGAGGAAGATAGTGATCTATCCCATTGAAGACAGCATGGATCCTCGTCAGACGTTGGTCTTTGCTGCTGCTCCGGCTGCTGCTCCAGATCAGGATCACAAGACTAACCTTTAGAAGGGGGGAGGGCTAGGACTGAAAGGTGGATTTTTGGAGCCTTTCACAGATGAAGCATTGGTTTGCAGATTTGTGGTATTGAATCCTTTCTTCACAAGCACCCCGAAGAAAGATTGATTGATAACATAGGTTTCCAGAAAGAAAAAAGGTGGTGAAAAAAATCTCTTTAGTTGGCTGTCAAAGAAACAAACAAGAAGTTGGCAATGTCTATTTAGTTGTTTTCTTAAATATAGTTGAAAAATCCATAAAGGAATAAAGTCCAGAAGGTATACAGACTTCTGGTGTAAGTTGTGTACATATTATATGGGAGATGACAGTCATATGACATTTAGCTTATATCCTGTGTTTAACTTGCTGTTGCATTCATCTTGCTGAATTTGGTTGATCCATGTTGCGACTAGAATAATCTTGACGGTAGCTTTGAATGCTGATCGGTAGAATGCTGGTTAGTTCTACACTGGTTTTGTGCTCGTTGGTTTCCACCACTTAGGGCATCTTTGATTCAAATGTTTTTTATAGGAATTTTAAAAGATTGTAATCCCTTTGGATTTTTTTACCTATGTTGATCGTTTCAATAGTAGGGTTTAGCGCTATAGATTTTTACGTAAGGACTCCCTTTTGGTGCATTATACAGGAATGTTGATTGTTTCATTCGTAGGATTTAGCATCCACTTAAACCTTTTGGAAAGATCCTTTTGTTTTTATATGATGCAAGCTTTTCACCACTTAGGGCCTCTTTGGTCCAAAAGATTTTCGTATGAATTTTAAAAGAGTGTAATCCTTAGGATTTTTTTTCCTATGTTGGTTCGTTTGATCCTACAAATCCTATAGTTTGATCCTACAAATCCTATAGTAACTTCTCATAGGGGTTCCAGCGTACTCCCTCCGATCCATAATAAGTGTCGCTTGTCTAGTACAAAGTTTGTACTAACTTTGTACAAAATGAGCGACACTTATTATGGATCGGAGGGAGTACTACATTTCATAGAAATTTTATAATCCAGTTAAACCTCTTGGGTTTTTTTCCTTTGATGCAAGCTTTTCATCACGTCGGCCTCTTTGATTCAAAGGTTTTCATAGGAATTTTAGAATGTTAGAATCTTAGGATTTGTTTCCCTATGTTGATAGCATGATTCAGGATTGAACCCTATAGTAACTTTTCCTAGGGATTGTTTTGTACTACATTCCATAAAAAATCTAGGATCCACTCAAAGCTCTTAGTAAGATTCATTTGTGCTTTCCTGTGATGCAAGCTTTTCATCACTCAGGACCTCTTTGATTCAAATGATTTTCGTAGGAATTTTAAAATATTAGAATCTTAGGATTTTCCCCTTATATTGATTGGCTGATTCAGTATTGAACCCTATAGTAACTTTTCCTAGGGATTGTTTTGTACTACATTGCATAAAAAATTCAGGATCCACTCAAACCACTTAGGAAGACTCATTTATGTTTTTCAGTGATGCAAGTTTTTCATCACTTAAGGCCTCTTTGATTCAAAGTATTTTCATAGAAATTTTGAAATATTGGAATGGTAGAAAAAAAATTCCTATGTTGATCGTCTCATTCAGGACTAAGCCTTATAGTAACTTTTCCTAGGAATTATTTTGTACTACATTCCATACAAAATCTGGGATCCACTCATACGTCTTAGGAAGATCTCGTCGTTTCTCCCGTGATGAAAGATTTTCGCCACTTAGGGCCTCTTTGATTCAATGGATTTTCATAAGAATTTTGAAAGATTTGGATCATTAATGATTGTTTCTTATGTTAGTCGTTAGATTTGTAGAATTAAATTCTATAGTAAGTTGGAAGGAGAGGCAGATATTTCCCCCGAGGTCGTCAAGTCGTCTCCTTTCCCTCCTCCGCTCCTCCCAAATTCTATAGTAAGTTTTTCTAGGGACCGTTTGCCGCTACACCCATAATTTTGTTAGCATCAACTCAAACCTCTTAAAAATATCCCTTTGCTTTTTCATATGATGAAAGCTTTTCGCCACTTAGGGCCTCTTTGATTCAAAAGATTTTCATAGAAATTAAAATATTGGGATCTTTTTCCTATGTTTCTCATTGAACTTGTAGAATTTAATCATATAATAATTTTTCCTAGGGATTGGTTTGTACTACACCATACAGAATTTAACATCCACTCAAACCTCTTAAAAATATCCCTTTGCTTTTTTGGTGATGCAAGCTTTTCGCCACTTAGGACCTCTTTGATTCAAAATATTTTTATATTTTTTGAAAGATTGGAATCTTTAGCAAGTTTTTTCTATGTTGGTTGTTTGATTTGTAGGAATGAATCATATAGTAACATTTCCAAGGGATTGATTTCTATTATATTTCATAAAAAAATTAGCATCGACTATAACCTTTTAATTGTCAAACTTTATGCACTAATCAACGCAACCAAAAGTTCAAAAAGTGACGAAAAGGGCTAGGCAATTCACATATACAGTTCAACATTAATAAGATCTTGTTGTTTTCTCGTGCTGCAAGCATCTCACCACTTAGGGTCTCTTTGATTCAACATATTTCTAATAACTTTGTTGGTCGTTTGTTCGTTGGATTGAGTCCTACACTTCCTAGGGATTCTCTTGTACGACATTCCGTATAGAGATTGGCATCCACTCAAAGCTTTTGAAAATATACATCGATCTTTCCTATGATGCAGTTTTTCACCACTTATTTCCTATTTGATTTGAAGGACTTTCATACGAATTTTAAAAGATTGGAATCCTTAGGAACTTTTTCTATGATGATCTATGATTCATATGATTAAATCGTATAGAAATTTTTCTTGAAGTTGTATTACATTCCATGGTAATTTTAGCATCCACTCAAATCTTTTAGAAAGAATCCTTTGTTTTTGATGTGGTGCAACCAAACAAACCAAAATCACATGGGATTCAAAATATTTTCATAGGAAATTCGTAGGATTAGAATTCTTAGTCATTCTCCCAATAAAATTAAATCCTATGGGATCTTCCCCTTAGGAATCCATTGCATTATATTCATAAGAAAATTTTCATCCATTGGACCTTTTGCTAAGAATCCTTTGTTTTTCTGTGATGCAATCAAACACATTTTAACACAATCTTGTGAATGAAAGAGAATCAAATGGACATGACAATGCATGTTTTTGGAACCTTACGGAAAAAAGGCCATTACCTTAGCACGTGTTTGGTAGCCTGCATCAGCTTCAACCAAGCCCGTTGGATGTGACTTTGGCCCGTTTGGTAGCCTGCATTGGACCGAATTCTTAATCTGCATGAACTTTAAAGCACTCATAGTCAGGCCCACTAAGAAAGACCGAATCAGACATTTCTTTTCCTAGCCATGCTCTAGCGATGCGGGGAAGGTGAGGTGGATGGCCCAATCGATGTAATCTTGTGCTAGCTCGTAATCTCAGCCCTTAAATCTTGTTCACCTAACCCCTTCTGATCTGCATAACGATGCTTCGATTCGAGTTAAGCTCTATACAAACAAAAATGCACACCAAAGTTGTGCTCCATTTCCATTGACAGTAAATGTTTAATTTCTTATTTACGTTTTGAGCTATCATGGATGATTTTTTTCAAATTTGTCGCACACGATTGATTGTTTAAATTTTCTTTCACCACTAGCTTTATCTCGTTGTTTCATACGACTTTCATGTTGCATGTTTTCTATGTCGATAATTATAAATTAGTAGATCTACACACCTTTATTGGATTGTACAAATGCATGTATCTGATCCGTTTTAATGGCAATCTTTAATCTCCTTTATCTAGATGACCCCGACTTACAAGACGGTGGTGGGAGGCTGAAAGGACCACGATGTCGCCTAGAGGGGGGGTGAATAGGCTTTTTAAACCTTTTACGGATTTGTCTATATCCGGATGCGGAAATAAACTAAGCGGATACTTATTCAAGTACAAATCCTCAATATACTAGGCTCAATCAAGTGCACCAACAACTTTATTCTAAACAATATGAACACAATGAGGATACAAGTAAGCACAAGTAAGTTACACAAACTTACACAAGATATATGTATCACAAGATGTGGATATGGGAGATACAATATAACAATTCACACAAAGACAAATATGGAGAATAGTAGCACATATGAATTACGGAGTATAATGTGTTGGCCTAAAACCAATCACAACAATATGATAACCAACACAATATAATGAGGACAACAAGATATAGTGAATGTAAGGTCAAGTGACTAAAGTAAACCACAAGTAGGGAGCTAGGGTTAGAGATAACCGAAGACTCGGAGACGAGGATGTATCCCGATGTTCACTTCCTTGGAGGGAAGCTACTCACCGTTTGGAGAGAGTGGGTGTTACCACGAAGGCACACCAACGCCACGAAGGCTCACCCTATTCCCCTTGGGATATCACACACGAAGGCGATTCCCAACCACTAGTGGTAGACCTTGAGGCGGCCTCCAAACCTTCACAAACTTTCCGAGGGGCAAATCACAAGTTGATTCCTCACCGGAGCACTCCTACCGCCTAGGAGTCTCCAACCTACAAGAGTAACAAGATCAAGGGGGGATTGCTCAAGACTTGCTCAAATCGCGAATTCCTTTGGTCAAAAGAGGGAGAGGGAGTGGATCTATCAATGGGTGAAATCTCTCTCAAGAACTCTCACAAATCACTCCGGGATCTAAGATTTGGTGTGGGAGGAAGGAGAGGGAGCTTTCTAGGGTTTGTATGTGTTTTTTGGATGTGTTGCTCAACCCTCTACCGGATTGGTAGAGGAGTATATATAGCCCAACTGTCCAAGTGACCGTTGGGGCATTCTGGCGGAGAAGTTTCGGACGTCCGTTGAGTTTCGGACGTCCGAAATATGTCGGATTTCTGTCCGAAAGAGCGAGGGCTACTGACTAGTTTCAGCGGATTTCGGACGTCCGACATGTCGGACGTCCGAAATCCAGAAAAAACAGCAGGAACTCAATACTGAACCGAGCATAACTTTTACATACGAACTCCGATTTTGATGATCTTGGGCTTATTTTAAAGCTATTGAAAAGCTCAAGATCCCCACATAGAGAACCACCCAAGATAAACCAAAATGGAAGGTGAAAAATATGTAAAGGCTATGCCATAGGATTTGGGGAATGAGTTGGCTTTGGATTACCCCCTTTTTGGTATAAAGGATAGGAGTGGAATTGAGTTAGGATTTGTTGACTTGAGCAAGTCCATTACTAAACCCCTTTGATCCCCTCTTAATAGTGCGGGATCCCTATAACTCAAGAATAATAAAAGAGCTATACTATAGCTTCCGGAAATCCATTCTTGAGCATGTATCCTTTTTTATGGTCAACAATCCACGACACAATACCTTTGACTTGAGCATTCCACTTGAGCTTGATGTTGGTGTCATGCTTGGCTCAAGATGTCCATGCAATATCTGTCACATAAATTGGTGAAGACTTCAATTAGTTTCCTCGTAAGTCATGAGGAAAGCTTCGCATTATATGCCATCTTCATATGTGCCACCACGAGATCATCCGCAAGCTTCAAGCATGTAATCCTCTAGGATGCATATCTTGAACTTGACCATCTTCTCATGATGACCATCCTCTCATGGGCACTCGTGATCTTTCTTGATACAATCCCATGAGAATACATTTGAGTCATCCTCTCATGGGCACTTGTGATCTTTCTCAATGCAATCCCATGAGAATCACCATGCCACAAGATCCCATGTGGTACATAAGTTGTGCTTGAGCATTGACCAACTAGAATTCAATCTTTCATCTTTATCTTGGTCAACAATTATCTTTACTCTATGATCAAGTGGTGACATGAATATTCTTCGTCTTGTCGAGGAGAATGACATTCCCTTTTGAATCATCATACTCCGAGGTCGTATTCAGCACATGCGACCCAAAGACCGATCTACTATTGATTGTATTCATTGCAAATTCATCCACTCTTCTTCGCATTATCCATTCATAGATACTTGATACCATTGTTGCTTTATTGGAATCATCATTCATTACCAAGCCACAATGGATACATTTGTGTTGATGAACAATGTTCTTCATGCATTGCCTATGTAGCTTTCCTTCAAATATATATCTCAATGCAAATATTAGTCCATAAGGATTGTCATTAATTACCAAAACCACACATGGGGACTACATGTACTTTCAGAGGCACCGAGTAAAAAACTCGCTGGAGTGCCACAGGTGACTATGGACACATTGGAATACCAATACAACTGAACGTACACAATCACACTATCCATTGTCCATGACCATAATGTTTAATAGTGGAAATCGTCTCTATCGCTAGGAAGGCACTCGACATTCTTGGTGAGATGTGGAACGTCAAAAGAATGGCATCACGGTCCCTATCGTTGTTCGTCGAAGCGGTACTCTCGACGAGGTGACGTTGAGCAAGTAGCTTGCGGCTCATCGAAGTATCACGGTTGACCAAGGACTCGTTTAAGTACTGCTACAACTAGACGACCATGAGCAAAACCGGTGACGGTCGGCGTACAAGGCGGTGACGGCGGCTCTGAGCAAGCAGCTCACCGGAGCGTAAACAACTAGACGGTCATATCACATTACTGGCCATAACCTCTATTCACATTTAGCCATTAGCTATTAATCAGGGCTCCAGCTGCCCCTTTTCGTTCCCTACTCCCCCATCTTCGTCTTCCATCTGCCACTTAGCTCCTCCCCACATCTTCCTCTTCGCCACTCAACCCTCGCAGCGCACCGCGCTCAACCTTGTGCCCCATCCCGTGGGGCCTCATGCTCCCACTATAAGAGCATCTCCAGCCGTTCGCCCCCCCCCAAGACGATTTTCGACGCTATTTTAGTGCCGCTTGGGGGCGCTCGGTCGGCGATAACGGCTTGGGGCGAGTTTCCCCCAGCCGTGCCCCAAGGGCGAACCCAAGAAAACGGCGACGCGCACACAAGTTCGAATAGTTTTCTTCCCGCTTCAAAAAACAGCAAAGTTCGGCGACCAACATGCCATGGTTCGGCGATCAAACATGCCACAGGCGGCGTGATCTACGCGGGGAACAAAAAAGGAGGCCACCCGGAAGCTCAAAGCGGGCCATCCAGGTCGACCGCAGAAGCCAGTGGCTCGCCGAATGTCTCAACCGGCATGGACGGCGTGTCCGGCGTGGGCGAGGCAGGCACGCCTAGCGCAGCCGGGGCTGTGGGGGGCGCCGGCGGCGTGACAACGGGCGGCGCCATCTGGAGCAAGATCTTGTCGCGCTCGGAGACAAGCCAGGCCCTCATCTGCGCGTCCACCGATCCCAAATCCATCGTCGCCATTGTCGACAGGAAGGCGAGATCGGTGTTCCTCTTCTTGGCGCCGACGGTGTTCCTCAGGAGGTCAAGCTTGGCGTCCTGCTTGCCCAAAAGCTCGGCCCACCTCGCCCTGGACGTCTCCTCCCTGATCGCGGCGTTGCTTGCGGCGTCGGCGATGCATTTCTCGATGGCCGACTGCAGCCGCTCGGCAGCCGGCGCCGCGGCCTTCGACGTCTTGGCCTTCTTGTTACCCTCGGCGGGGCGCCCTTCGGACGCCGGCGCGTCTGGGTCGTAGACGTCGTTCTTGGTCTTAGCGAGCATCACGCGGCATTCCGCCCATTTGTCGCACATCTCGATCAGTGGGAAGACGTGGATGAACTTGAATTCGGTGCCGGTGTCATCTCGATACATGCTGAACATGCGCGTGTACTACAAAACGGATGTCAGTATAAGCGTGCGAACGGCGAGATTGTGGAGAGTTCGCGTCGAGATCATACCTTTTGGTCGGCGCTGGCGCCGCTTTCCGGCCGAGCGTTCACCTCCTCTTGGATGTCGTGCCAGTTGTTGCACGCCGTCTGCACCGACGCCCAGTGGTTTGACATGGCTTTCGCGCCGCGCTCCATGTAGACGTCCTTGAATTTTGGGTCGACCATCTTGCGCTCGTCGAAAGACGCCTTGATCCTCTTCCAGTACGTGTCGCCGTTTTGGTTGGAGCCGGTAATGGGGTCCAAGATCACCATCTTCCATGCCTCGGCGAGGCACTTGTCCTTCTTGGTCGTCCACTTGTAGCAGTTCAAGGACGGCTCGCCGCTCTTCCTCTTCTTTTTCCCTTTGCCGGCCAACTCCTTCGTCGCTTCCTGGGTCTCTTCTTCGTCGTCCACCTCAAAGTCTTGCGTCTCCTCGTCGGCGCGCTGGGCGAAGTCGGTGTCGTCGGCGAAGAAGGCCTCTGAACCGACGGCGACGTGTGCCTCGGACCCCACGGCGATGATGTCCTCCATCTCCGTGGAGAACGGGATGGATTCTCGGCGCAGCAAGGACGGGGCAGATGTAGTCGCATAGGCCGGCGAGTAGACCGGCGAGCAGGACGCCGAGGTTGTCCGCGGCAGAGGCATGTGGGGGAAGGCGAGGTTGGGGTTGAAGTCGCTGTGGTCAGGCGACGCCGCCCATGCCGACGGCGTAGAAGGCGAGAAGTTGCCGGCGGGGGAGGTGACGCTCTGCTGAGTTGGGAGAGGAAACAGCACCCCGCCGGAGCGGAGAGCCGCCCCCGCCGTAATTTCCTCCTTGGCCGCCACAGCCTTCCCGAGCGTGTCCTGGAGTTTACGCCTCGCCGCCTCCGTCGCGGCTTCCGTCGCCTCCAGCTTCTTCGCCGCCGCCTCCTGCGTGGCCTTCATGATCTCCCGAGACTTCTGGCTCAGGAGGCGGTTGCGCCGGTCGGTCGTGGACACCGAGCGGCGCTGTTCGTCGGCGAGCCACTCGGCGTCCGTAAAGCCCTCCGGCCTTGGTGTCGGCGCTCTCGGCTTCCTGGGCTGCTTAATCGGCGGAACTGGTGCACCGTCAACGCGGCGAGGGGACTCGTATTTCTTCTTCGGCGCCATGGGGGAGATCTGGGGGGAAATGGCGGGAGCCGGGGCAAATGGTGGGGGGAGAGGGAGGGGAGAAAACGGCGGGAGGGAAAGGCCTATCACGCCGACAGAGCGGCCCCACGCGTCGTTTCATTTCATCCGGCGCCCCCAAGAGACCCCAGGGCGCTGGGTTTGGCTTGGGATCGCCGGATCCACTTTTGGCTCAATCCAGCGCTAAACGGACTCTTGGGGGCGCGGCTGTGCGAATTTCATCCGCCCGACGCAGAAAAAGGCGTCTTGGGGGCCTCTTGGGGCCGCGGCTGGAGATGCTCTAACACAACAGTTGTGTTGATGGCGTCAGGCATTCTGACGAGCGGGAGGGCCTCCTGATGTGGGAGAGGAGGTGGCGGGCGAGGGAGGTGACGACATGGAGCGTGGAGGCATCGGAGCCGATGCGGGCCGTGTTGCTATCCTGGATGCCATGAATGTTTTTAGCAAAGGAGAAAAGGAGAGATGAGAGAGATGAAAGAGTGAAGAGGGAGATGAGGGGGAGGGACAGCCGGGGTGCACCAACATGCCGGCCATCGCCGAATGAGAGACAGAGATGAGGGGGAGAGATCTGGGGACAGGATGAGAGAGAGAGAGAGATTTAGGAGCAATTTTTAATTCATTCTTATATAACTGATATATGGGTTCCATCTATAATACTGATCAAAATTAATAGATTAACCTTTTGTGCTTTATTAGCATTGATAGGTGGTCATGCCTATCATAAACATGTTTAAATCGCCTGAACCAGTACTTAACTAAAAATGGTAATCTCTCCATCCGACAATATAAGATCATTTTGTAAGTTAGTTTAGTTGCAAAACAGTCTTATATTGTTGGACAAAGGGAATAGTCTTTAGGAAAAAAATCAAAATAAAAGTGGCAAGTTTTCATCACTGTTTAAAAAATTGATAGTACTACGGAAAATAAACCCCAAAAGTGATGTCTCTTTTGCAGTTTACTCGTTCGATGTGTGCTCCAGAAGAAAACATTTTGTATGTTTACAGTGTGTATCTATCAAAAGAAGAAGAAGAGAGCCTGACAAAGGTCGATATTTACCTGTGTTGCAATGGGATGTTAATTGCAAAGGCTAGAGCACCTGAGAGAGTTGTTGCTTTCCCTCTCGCAGCAGCAGTTGCCCCTTCTTTGTGTAGCATAGCTGCGACTCGTCACGGTTTGACACCTTGCGGGGGATTGCATGCGAAGCTTGCTGTGCGGGGCAGCGCGATCGGAGACACGAGAGGGTGCAGAGGTCACGCCAGAGGAGAGTGAGTGATCGGCGGTCTGTGGACCGGCAGAGGCTTGGTGGCGTCTCGTGCTAGTCTGGCCTGGCCTGTCTTGTCGGACGGGAACTAGACTTATGTGGCCGTGCGTGCGTGCCCCGGCTTTGCCGACCTCCCAACTTCCGCCGGCCATGCGCACGCACTTCCTCCGCTGCCGTCTCACCGGAGTCGGCGCTGGTAGCCGATGATATCGCACGCGCAGGCGATCGATCGATTCGGTGCGAGAATGCTGGCCCACGCGATAACAGGTTTACGGGGAGGAGGAGCCCAGGCCTGGTCGCTTCGGTCTGGCCCATGTAGAACGTCATAGCCCGTACTACTTTGCAGTTTTTTTAATTCTTTTTAGAATTATTTTTTGTTACATTTGGAAATGTTCTATCTATCTATCTATCTATCTATCTATCTCTTTCTGTATCTATCTATCTATCTATCTATCTATCTATACGTGGCGCATCGTATGCACAACATTTGTCACGCTCTCGAGCTTTTCCGATTTTCCTGTTTCTTAGAGGCACGAGTGACTTCCACGAAGGCACGATAGTGCCTTTCAAAGAGGCACGATAATGCATTTTCATGAAGGCACGATAGTGCCTTTTCACGGAGACACGACTCGTGCCTCTTTTTAAGAGGGACGAGTGACTTCCACGAAGGCACGATAGTGCCTTTTCACGGAGGCACGATAGTGCATTTTTAGAGGCACGACTCATGCCTCTTTTTAAGAGGCACGATTCGTGCCTCCCGCGAAGTTAAGGTCGTGCCTCCTTTTTTTTCAAAAAATTTAATCAAGACGTACAGAAAAAACGTGCGAAAACCGAGAAAGTAAAAAAACCCACAAAAAAACCAATTTTAAACACAGAAAATACATACACAAAAATTAAAAAAACAAAATCCCGAGGGATCGATGTGAACGCGACACATGGCGCGTTGTGAGCCTAGCAAAGTGTTCGCTGGGACAGGCCGCGAACGTGTACTTTAGAACTAGTTGCTCTCCATAATGATGGTTGTAAGCAATCTTAATGGGCCGACACATTTCATAACGGATTGTACAAGATTGCTCGATAGGTTTCGCAGTAAGCAAGACATAAGAGCATCTCCAGCCGTTCGCCCCTCCAAGGCGATTTTCGGCGCTATTTTAGCGCCGCTTGGGGGTCACTCGGGCGGCGATAGCGGCTTGGGGGTGCCGGCTACCCAGCCGCGGCCCCAAGATATCCCCCCAAGCTCGGCCAAATTTCGGCCAATTTTAAGTAAATTTGGGCCAAATCAAGTAAATTAGACCAACTTCGACCGATTTCATTAAAGTTCGGGCATATTTTACATAAACGACGAAAATAAAATAAAAACTAGTCTAGTGCTGGAACAAGAAGGCGTAGAGGGCGTCCATGGACGTCTCCTGGGCGCCTCCTCCAGCAGTGCCGCCGGCAGCGGCGTCGTCGTCGTCGCCGCCATCCTTTGGCTCCGGCTTGATGCCGGCCTGCGCGCCGCAGGTCCCGCCGCCGAGCGGCCTCCTGCGCACCCGCAGCGGAACTTCCTCCTCCTCCTCGTCTGTGGCGTCCACCACAATAAATGGCGGCGATGGAGGCGTCCACTTGCTGCGGCTACTGCTGCCCGCGCCGCGTGACGCCTTCTTCTTCGCCGCCTCGGCCCTCGCCGCCTCGGCCCTCGCCGCCTCGGCGCGCTTCTTCGCCTCGGCCCTCGCCGCCTCGGCGCGCTTCTTCGCCTCGGCCCTCGCCGCCTCGGCGCGCTTCTTCGCCTCGGCGAGGTCCCACGGCGCATCTGCTCGACGAGGTAATCATTCCTCGCCCACGCCATCTGGGCGTCGAGCTCCTCGTCGTCGTCGGCGGCCGTCGGTGGAGGAGGAGGCGGGGCGACTTCCTTGCCCTTCTTCTTCCCGAGCATGGAGAGGCACTGGAGGCACCGGCACCCCGTCGGCGGACAGCACCCACCCGTGGGGTGGCCTGGTGTCCAGCGGGCATGGGTAGCGGGCCTGCGCGAGGAGAAGCGCCTCCATCTGCGACAGGTTGCGGCTCCTGAAGCCGTTGCGGGCGAGGTTGTCGTCGGCCATGGCGATCGAGGAGAGAAGGCGAGAAAGAGAGGAGAGCTCGAGAAGAGGATGCGCGGCTAGAGCGCCCCGGCGAGCCCCTTTTTATAGCGGGGGAAGAACGTGAACAGACGGCGGGACACGCGGCGGCACAGTCGACGGACCGTTGGGTATATCAACGCGCCGTATTGATGCTCTCTGCACCGATTGGACTCGTCACCGACGCCGCATTGATTCGCTGCGGCGGCGGCAGGTGCGGGGATGCCGAGGCGAGAGGATGACGACGACGCGTGTTCACACGCCGATAGGTGGGTCGCAGCGCGAGTCGCGCGCGCTTTCCTTCCGTTCGCGCGCTTTTCTTTCATCCGGCGACCCCAAACGACCCCAGCGCGACGGGTTTGGCTTGGGATCGTCGGACTCAATTTCGGTCCAATCCGACGCTATTTGGGCTCCTGGGACGCGGCTGGGCGATTTTCCTCCATCCGGCGCAATCTTGTGGGCCTCTTAGGGCGCGGCTGGAGATGCTCTAAGATTTTCACTACACAGGCTCCACTACGATAGCCAATGCGGCACTGCAATCGGCAAACCTATAAGAGTTCGTACCATACAATGTATTTTCGCAACATTTAGAATTTGTTTCATATTAAGAGGTAATTAAGTTCGAATGAAAAGATTAATTATTATACATCTTCCTACCATAGAATTGCTTTTTTGCAACATATAGAAAATTTGTTAAATTAAGAGTTAATTAAGGTCTAAGGATAAATTCACTTACTATACATGTTTGTACCACTAAATGTTTTTGCAATGGTAAACAAAACTTCATGAAATTTATTTTTTTCTTTGCCTAATCGTACACTAAATAAATATTCCAGACGTCTCAAAAAAATTCACATGTTTAATTTTATGTTCATGAACTTTAAAGTTTTGTTCGCCCAATTTTATAATTTTGGCATCATGTATTCAGAAAAATTAAAACATGGATTCCAAAATTTCTAATTTTTTTAATATATAATAAAAATATGTTCAATGTATCTTCTCAAAAATATCAACATGTATTTAAAATAAATCATTAACCTAGTCGAGAAGAAATAAAAATAAAATAAAATAAAAACTAAAGTACAGTCCCCATCACCATACAAAAAGTTATGCAAACCGCTGGAAGCAGTGTTAGTGGGCCGAATCCAACCTCATGCGAACTCCGTTGAATATTTAGGACAACTCCTGTATGTACGGAGCATCAAGCCATATGGGAGAACCTTCCAGGCGGTGCCCACCAAGGGAGAACACAATGTTGGTATTGTGAGAGATGGTCCTGTTTCGTGCTACCGTCGATATATCTAGCATACTAGCATAAAACAGAAAGTAAAACTGTAAATCATACAACCTATGATCCCCCTTTATGCAAAGCAAAGTTAAACGCCTTTCTACTTTAGCTTGTGCAAGTTTTACGTGGCTGTTAGGGGTTTCAAGAGAGAGAACCGTTTCTATCCTGCGAAAAACATGCCACAACACCGTCTCCCATCCGTCTCTATTACACCCCTGTCGGTGCCCTCCGTTGCAAACATCTTCGCATCGCTAATGCAGAGAGACAGACACCCCCCAGCCACTTTATATGGTACAAGTCATATGTCAAGCGTGGAACCAGTCTCGCGTAAACGCGTAAGGTCGGTCGGGGGCCGCTTCATCAAACATTGTCGCAACGCTAAATGAGTACACGTGGGAGGGTAACGAATGAAGATTCGATGCCCACATCCTAGATGTGTTCTACCCGTACAATACATCTACGCATAGCTAGCTCATGATACCACTGTTGGGATACGGGGCAGAAAACACAATTTTTTCATACCTACGGTACCCGAACCCAAGATCTATGCTATGGCGATGTAAAGTAACGGAGGGAATCGGTGTTCATACCTTTGAAGACCGAAAGAGGGAAACGTTCTTGCGAACGTGGCTGGCGTAGACTCAGAACTACGACCTCCCTGTCGTGTAGAAGACCACCACCGGCGAGGATGACTCCCGGTAAACTTCCAGCGACGAAGTAGCACCACAGGTGTAGTGCCTCGAAGAGATTATACACGTACGGTACAATCGATGTTCCTCCCGGGCGCCGAACCAGGCGAGCAGCGGAAGAAAGACGGCTACGGATCCCGACTCCAGCAGAACGACGGCCTGCCTTATGGTGGAGAACTCCAATCCAGGTGCAGACTCCAAACAAGGCGAGTCCACTTCTGGGAAGGAGAAGGAGGAAGAAGGAGATATTGGTGTGTTGGAAACAAGGGGGTCTACCCCTCCTTACATAGGCCAAGGGGGGTGCCATCCTCCTCCCCTCCCCCATGTGGGACTAAACTCCCAAGGGGGGGGGGAGTGCGCCGGCCAAGGGGGGTGGTGGGTGATACGTCCAAAATGTATCTATAATTTCTGCTTGCTCCATGCATGTTTGTGTGATATTGCTATGATCTAGATACACTTTCATACACTTTTGATCATATTTGGACTAACCTATTAACTCAGTGCACCACAGTGCCAGTTCCTGTTTTCTGTTGTTTTTCTATTTCAGTTTTCCCCCATATAAAAAGTGCCAGAAAAATTCCGGGAAAAATATAGGAAAAATCAGCGTACAGGAAGCTTCGCGAAGAGCCCGAGTGGGGCCAGAGGGGAGCCAGAGGTGGCCCAGGCGGCCACCCGGCACGGCCACCCCCTGGGCCGCGCCAGGGGGGCGCCTTGGGCCCCTGGTCCACCTCTGGCTGCCCCCCTTCGCCTATATATTCCCCGTGACGTGAAACCCTCGAGGACAGAACCCTTTTTCGAGATCTCGCCTTTGTTCCGCCGCCGCCGCGCTTCCGAGATCGGGAGCACCAGAAGACCTCTTCCCGGCACCCTGCCGGAGGGAGGGTTGACCTCCGGGAGTCTCCTCTCCACCATGGATGCTTCCCGGATGTCTTGTGAGTAGTTTTCCTTGGACCATGGGTCCGTGATCATTAGCTATGTGATGTTCTCCTCCCCTCTTTGTTCTTCATGGTTTAGACCTCGTGAGCTGCCCTACATGATCGAGGCACTTTTGTAATCTTTCTGTTGTTGCTATGCTGAGTTTGATGGGATCTGATGGATTATGAGATTATGTTCAGATTGTGATTGAGTAATATATTTGGTTCTTATCTCTTATATTTTTGTTCCTAAGTAATTCTTGCATGTTCTCCGTTGTTGTTTATTTCTTTGGCCAAGTAGTAGGTAGTAACCCCAAGAGGGAACGTTTTGCTCGATTGTGGGTTCATGCCCCCCGATGACACGCTTGAGTGACAGAAACATGAGTCTAGGGGATGTGCTGTTGCCACAAGGGGGAAAACAACGGTGCTTGTAACCGCGGTTGCAAGGATTGTTTACTTTACGCAAAGTGCTTTTTAATGCAGTTGTCTGTTGCTTTGGGTTTACACTTTGGTTGGGGCTCGCAACTTAATACCAGCGAGATGTTCTCGATAGATATCTCAAGGTGGATGATTAGTAGTAGATGCAGTTGGATTTCGGTCTACTTATTTTGGCATACTGCCCATGCTTTTGAGCCTCTTCCTTTCTTTTGTAGCATAGTTAGCATTGCGGTGCATTCATAATCCTGTCAATTGCCGTTCTGTAATTTGTTCACCTCGCATAGCAGTTTTATCGTCTTTTGGGAGAGAGACATCACTAGTGAACATCACGTATCCGGGTCCATATCCACATAACTGTTTACACGCTCATTTACTTTTCTGCTTTTACTTTCAGTTGCTATCATTATCCCTTGCGTTTGATCCTTTGTGAACAACAAGACCAGAGAGATTGACAACCTCTCTGAACTTCGTTGGGAACAAAGTTATTTGTGTCTGTGTGCAGGTCCGCGTCAGTTACGCCGCTGACACCTACTTATCATCTCTGGAGTCCTACTGGAGACAAACCTTGGTATCTTTACTGAGGGAAATTTGTTGATGTGCTACATCACGCCTTCCACTTGGGGTTTACCAACGAAGGGCGAGAAATCACTATCATTACCTCGCACATCAAGCCAAATTTCTGGCGCCGTTTCCGGGGACTCCGAGTGCTAAGATAGGGGAGTTGCACACTACCCTTTACCTTTGTTTTTAGTCTTGTTAGTTTACCTTTCAATTTTTATCTTTGTGTCTTATATCAAAAATCACAAAAAAAATTGTTTATCTTGCTGTTAGTAGTCCTCCTTGTTTAGATGAACATGTTATGGCTAGGTGCTTTGCGGGAATCGAAAGTTCTCGATTTCCGTCAAAGAGATGGAGAAAATATGAAGAAGGCATGGGACAGAATCTCTGAAGCACATAAAAGAATTATGCCTTGGATACCTATAAAAATTGTGCTTAGAAATTTTTACCATGGTCTTTTTAAATGGTGTAAACACTCTCTTGATATTATAGCTGAAGGAGATTTTCTAGAGTGTGATGAAGTTAGGGCTCTTAATCTTTTGCATAGTCTATCTAGTTATTTTGTTTATGATCGTAGTATTGATACTGTCATGGAAAGACTTGCCACTATTGAAAAAATATTGGATGCTCTAGACTTGGGGAAAGTAGAGGAACTTAAGTCCAACAAGAAATAAATGTTGGAGATAGATGATGATTGGGAGCCCTTTGTTAGGATTAGCATCTCTAACCAAGGCTTCCTTGCTCTTTGTGATATTGGATCCACAGTTTCTACTATGCCAAAAATAGTTTATGATTCTTTGAAGCTAGATATGGATAAATTATCATCTTATCATGAACATTCTAATGGAGATATTTCAAAGATTAAAGGAAAGTTAAAAGAAGTCCAAGTTGCATTCCTTCATAGGACCGCACCAATGGATTTCTTCATCATGGAGCCAAACCAAAGTAACATTGTGCTCGAAAGAGACTTCCTCCGTGCTATGAAAGGCTTCATTGATATTGGTAACGGGCACATACGCTTACGCGGTATGGCGAAAGGTAAGTATCTCTTTCCTAGGAAGAAGAAGAATGAGCTTATTGAAAATCAATTTGAAGGTTTTTATGATTCTGATCTTGGAGACCCTTGATTCTTCTTTTACATCATGCCTAGCTTAAAGGCATAAAAGAAAGCGCTTTCGGGAGGCAGCCCGCAACGAATTTAGGTTTTTCTTTTTGCTTTTGTTGTGTCTTGATGTTTGTTACTACTGTCTCAACATCATTGTATCTTTATTTTTCAGCTTTGTGCCAAGTTATAGCCTCTTATGATAAGGGAAGCAAAAGTTGTGACATGCTGTCCAGAAAACAGATTCTGTCCCTTGACAGAAAAATTCGAATAAAATCACCAGATCATCTTTTTGATCTGAATTGTTTTGACAGCGTGCTCTATACAATTGTGAAACTTTCGTATGTTCTGAGTTTTTTGATTTGAGTTGCAGAAGTGCCCCTAAAAAATTCTTTACTACCTGTTGTTCTGTTTTTCACAGATTCTGCCACGTTTTGTCTCTCCTAACTTTTGCAAACCTTAAGCTTGCTTTTTATTTGCAAAAACTTTTTGGCACTCTTTAGAAACAGTAGCTCTTCAAGAATATATTTATATCCAGTGGGGAAAAATTATTTTATTAAGGGTACTAACCTCTCTAATCAGCTTATGATGAGTTATGTATGAAGGGAGTTTTCAAGTGTGCGATGGAAGATGATGAAAGAAGATCCAGGAGTGTCAAGCGCTCAAGCTTGGGGATGCCCCCATGCATCCCCAATAAATATTCAAGGAGACTCAAGCGTCTAAGCTTGGGGATGCCCCCGTGCATCCCCTTCTCCATCAACAATCATCAGTTCGTCCTTCGTCTCACTATATTTTTATCACTTCATGCGTTATGTGCTATGCTTGGAGCGTCTCGCTCTTAGGTTTTATTTTTAGTTTCCTTTCGTTTTGCTTTCTGTTAATAACAAGTTAGACCCCGTCTTACTTTTTGGGGGAGAGAAACACGCTCCACTTTCAAAATCTAGAACACATCATAGGATTTTTCCTGCTTATCTTTTTGCTGTTGTGTGTTCTTTATCTTTTCATAGCTGCTGCCATGTTTAGTTTTAGTCTTAGTTTGTCTTTAGCAAGAGCCTTGGATTTTGTTTAGTATGTTGCTGGAACTCTTTTTAGTTTTCATGTTTATCTAGTTAAAGAGATTTGGTTGTTGCACTGAGTTGTGTTTTGTCTTGGAAGTAGGTAATTGAGGTTGCTATTTAATTCTAGTAGTAACTTGCAATAGTTTTGAAGTTTTGATGTGAGTAATGTTTGAACTTTTGGTGTCAATAGCTCTAGCCTATTAGTGATAGGTGTCGTATTTTGGGCAATCCGTGTGTATTTTCAAAACCTACAAAACTAGTTGAGAACTCTAGCTACTAGATGGATCACTAATCTTTGGAGGGATCGAATATTAGAGAACACTCACGTACCATGAGTCGAGGATGCGCAAGGATAACCAAACCCCCATACACTCCTCCTCGGGGTACTTGTCTCTTTGTGAACCTCCTTATTAGATTGAGAGTTACCGATAATAAGTGCATGAGTTCTTCGGACTAATGTAAGTATTGAAAGTTGACACTTCCACCTTCCCATATTTTGCTAGCCTCTCCCGAGCCGTGCATTGCCTTCTTCTCACTCCGAGAGTTGGTGTCCACCTTCGCCGGTACATCCAAACCCTTGGCATGATACGCTCTGTCATCATAAACCTCCTTATATCTTTCCTCAAAACAGCCACCATACCTACCTATCAAGGCATTTCCATAGCCTTTCCGAGATATATTGCCATGCAACATCCACCTCTTCATGACTTGATCTTCATGACATACATGTTCCCGCTACACTGGCAGCTACATACATTGCATACATCATGATAGTTACATCTTCTTTATGATTTTGAGTAACTTGTAAAGTGTGAAAGATCTCCTTTACCTTCTTGTAAAATAGAGCGTTGCCCTTAAGTGAGAAAAAGATCCAAAAGTGGACAAATGAGAGTTAAATAGAAAGAGCCATTGAGGCCACAAAAAAATACAAAAAAAGAGAAAAAAGAGAAAAAGAAATAAAAAGAGAGAAAGGGGCAACATTACTATCCTTTTGAGAGATCCACACTAGTACTCCCTTTATATCCTTGTACTCCATAGAGATGATCATTATGCATATAGCTATGTGGGGACCTTCACACTATAGAACTTGGCTTGCATATTCCAAGGACGAGCCTCCTCAAACGAGCTCTAGGTCTTCATGAGCGAGAAATTTAGATGCACCCCCAGTAGTTCCATTAGAGAGCTTCGTAGCTCGTATGTGCATCCGTTGCATGGCAATCCCTACTCCTCACATCAAATCTATCATTTGACATCTCTTGCCTATGATTGTCCTCATTGATGTGAGCCTTTCTCACCCTTTTTGTCTTCCTCCTCCACACTATTTCTCTCTTTGCCATCCAAAGTGTCAACTCTCGTGCTTACGCTCATCCATTGCATGAGTGCTCAAAATATTGAAAAAGGAGTGGATCAAATTGACTTGTACCTGGCTAGTGGTCTGGGGACGAGTCAAGATAAGATTCCAGAAAAAGACCAAGTGTGAAACTTTAGTAGATTGAGTTCTCAACAAATAAATGTTTTTCTCGTATTCCCTATCCCCCTTCTTGCACGCAAACACCATTTGGAGACATTCGAGTCACGGGCAGCGAGAGCTCTTGCACCTAATGTTCTTTTGTTACTTGTTTCAATGCTAATATAGACTCTTGCATGTTATGACTTGAAATGAATCTCTAACCTTGATTGCTTTACTTTTCAAAGTTCTTATATGGTTGCTAGCATGTGACCACAAAAATTATGCCGTTATCATTTACCTACTCGAGGACGAGCAGGAATTAAGCTTGTGGATGTTGATACGTCCAAAACGTATCTATAATTTCTGCTTGCTCCATGCATGTTTTGTGTGATATTGCTATGATCTAGATACACTTTCATACACTTTTGATCATATTTGGACTAACCTATTAACTCAGTGCACCACAGTGCCAGTTCCTGTTTTCTGCTGTTTTTCTATTTCAGTTTTCCCCCATATAAAAAGTACCCGAAAAATTCCGGGAAAAATATAGGAAAAATCAGCGTACAGGAAGCTTCACGAAGAGCCCGAGTGGGGCCATAGGGGAGCCAGGGGTGGCCCAGGCGGCCACCCGGCGCGGCCACCCCCTGGGTCGCGCCAGGGGGGCGCCTGGGGCCCCTGGTCCACCTCTGGCTCCCCCCCCCCTTCGCCTATATATTCCCCGTGAAGTGAAACCCTCGAGGACAGAACCCTTTTTCGCGATCTCGCCTCTGTTCCGCCGCCGCCGCGCTTCCGAGATCGGGAGCACCAGAAGACCTCTTCCCGGCACCCTGTCGGAGGGAGGGTTGACCTCCGGGAGTCTCCTCTCCACCATGGATGCTTCCCGGATGTCTTGTGAGTAGTTTTCCTTGGACCATGGGTCCGTGATCATTAGCTATGTGATGTTCTCCTCCCCTCTTTGTTCTTCATGGTTTAGACCTCGTGAGCTGCCCTACATGATCGAGGAACTTTTGTAATCTTTCTGTTGTTGCTATGCTGAGTTTGATGGGATCTGATGGATTATGAGATTATGTTCAGATTGTGATTGAGTAATATATTTGGTTCTTATCTCTTATATTTTTGTTCCTAAGTAATTCTTGCATGTTCTCCGTTGCTGTTTATTGCTTTGGACAAGTAGTAGGTAGTAACCCCAAGAGGGAACGTTTTGCTCGATTGTGGGTTCATGCCCCCCGATGACACGCTTGAGTGACAGAAACATGAGTCTAGGGGATGTGCTGTTGCCACAAGGGGGAAAACAACGGTGCTTGTAACCGCGGTTGCAAGGATTGTTTACTTTACGCAAAGTGCTTTTTAATGCAGTTGTCTGTTGCTTTGGGTTTACACTTTGGGTGGGGCTCGCAACTTAATACCAGCGAGATGTTCTGGATAGATATCTCAAGGTGGATGATTAGTAGTAGATGCAGTTGGATTTCGGTCTACTTATTTTGGCGTACTGCCCATGCTTTTGAGCTTCTTCCTTTCTTTTGTAGCATATTTAGCATTGCGGTGCGTTCATAATCCTGTCAATTGCCCTTCTGTAATTTGTTCACGACGCATAGCAATTTTATCATCTTTTGGGAGAGAGACATCACTAGTGAACATCACGTATCCGGGTCCATATCCTCATCACTGTTTACACGCTCATTTACTTTTCTGCTTTTACTTTCCGTTGCTATCATTATCCCTTGCGTTTGATCCTTTGTGAACAACAAGACCAGAGAGATTGACAACCTCTCTGAACTTCGTTGGGAATAAAGTTATTTGTGTCTGTGTGCAGGTCCGCGTCAGTTGCGCCGCTGACACCTACTTATCATCTCTGGAGTCCTACTGGAGACAAACCTTGGTATCTTTACTGAGGGAAATTTGCTGCTGTGCTACATCACGCCTTCCACTTGGGGTTTACCAACGAAGGGCGAGAAATCACTATCATTACCTCGCACATCAGTGGGCCCCACCCTTGGCGCCAAGCCCAAGGGGGGAGACCCCCTCCTCCCTTAATGGGCCCCATGGGCCCATTTAGCCTTTTTCCCATTTTTTAATTTATTTAATATGTTTTAAATATTTAATTCAGATAATTAAATAATAAAACTTTATTAAAACAATTAAACTTTATTTTGAACTATTCAAAATGTCGGGAAACCATTCCGTCCTCCTCCGGAACTATTCCGGTGATTCCTCCTATTTCACCGATTGATCCAGTAACAGTCCTATGCATCGATTGCCCTTAAGTGTAACACCCTAACGGTCCGGGAAATAGCAGACATGGTCAAGACTCTTCTCATTGACCAATGACTAGTCAGTTGGACCTGGTTACAATCCTTGACAGCCCCTACGCTTCCATCGAATGAACTTCGATCGCTTTTGGAAACCATTAACAATACGACGTAATCCCTTTGTGCTGCGGTACTTTGTTTGTCCGAGGTTTGATCGTCGGTATCCTACATACCGTGTTCACATCTCGTTCACAACAAACAACTTCTCTCGTCCATGATCATTGCATCTCTTGTGACCTAGTCACGTCCTTGCAAGGTGTTGATGTAATATCACCGAGTGGGCCTAGAGTACCTGTCCTGTCACAAGGACTGACAAATCCCGCTCTGATCTATTAACATACTCATCAACCATCTATTTCGAAATACCCAAAGTGCACCATTATAGCCAGCATATTTCAGTCAGGCGGTGGGATACAAATCAAAGTCTCCTCATAGATGACAATTACGTATGATCGTTACGGTCTAAGGACTAAGCCATACGTTACAAAGTCATAGCAACGCTGAACTATGTGACTCGATCACATTGCAATACTTTAGGTGGGTGTACGTCCATCACATCATTCCCCTTAACGATATGACCTCATTGTCAATGGACTTAAGTGTCGCCATGATCAGGAAAGCTTGATCAATCAATTGCCCAATGAGATAGTTTACCCGAGTTAAACTACGGACCATGTTTTATACTACACTTGTATTAGTATTTCCAAGTAATACAGTTATAGCACAGTATAAAACGTATTATGAACAAAACGGATATGTGACAAATATCTTTATTAATTTGTCTCTAGGGCACATATCCAGCATACCTCACCATAACCGTCACTCAATTCGCCCTTGGCGATCATCTCGACGCCGCGACTCCTCTGGCTGACGCGGAGTGGCTGCGGATGGATTCCATGGTCCTTCGCTGACAGTACGGTTCCATCACCCTAGAGATCGCCGACATGGTTATGGCAGCGGGAACCACTGCCTTTGTTGTCCTAGGCGGCATCACCACCCTCTTCCGCGACAACCAGCAAGCTTGCGCGGGCTACCTTGGCCAGAAGTTCTGCAACATCGTGCAAGGGGATAAGAGTGTCACCGCCTACTGTCTCAAGCAGAAGACGGTCGTCGATGCCCTCGCGGTCGTCAACGCTCCAGTCTCCGACCACTCCTTGGCGTGGAACACCATCCAGGGCCTTCACGCTGACTACAAGGACATCGGAAACCTTGCGCTCATCCTCAAGACCTTGCCCACCTTTCTCGAGTTTTGCAACATGCTTCTTCTCCAAGAACTCAAGCCGCCATCCAGTCTTCTACACCACCACGCCTGCGGGGGCTCTCGCGGCGGCCCTGCCCCTCCGCCACAGCAGCCACATACTGGGCGCCCCAATTACAGCACCTCAGGCGTCCCCAACAACTCCGGCTTAGGCCGATACAAGGGAAAAAATAAGAACACCGGGTGCAGCGGTGCCCCTTCCTTCCAGATCATGTAACATCCATGGACTGGTCCTATCCACATGTACCCGCTAATGGGTCATGGTGGACCCACCGCTGGACACGACCATGCTCCCGGCCTCCTCGGGCCGCACCCTGCCGCCCCTCCATCCCTTCCGTCTCATGGCTACATGGCCTTGCCTGACCCGGCACACGCACCTCCATCTCCCTCTACATTCACCTACGGCGGCTACCCCCCTACGTCTCCCGCTCGACACCGATATGGGACCCGTCCACCCTTGCGACCTACTTCAACACCATGACCTTGCAGGCTCCCACTAAGTGGGTCATGGACACCGGAGCATTCGCTTACATGTCTTCGGACGCCGGTAACCTCAACTCTCTCTCTCTTCTAATCCTCCACATAAACATATCATGGTCGGATATGGTTCCTCTATTCCTGCCTCTCACTTTGGTCAGGCATCTCTCCCTACTTCCTCTTGTCGTCTTACTCATCATGATGTTCTTGTCACTCCCCGCATAGTTCAAAATCTAATTTATGTTCGTCAGTTTACTGTTGATAACTTATGTTTAGTGGAATTTGACACCCTTGGGTTTTTTTGTGAAGGATCTGAAGACATGGGGCGTGATTCTCAGGTGCAATAGCTCGGGTGATCTCTATCCATTCACCTCCTTGCCGCACACCCTCACCACCCTCACCACCGACTCCACTCGTAGACCTTTCGAATTAATACATTTTGATTTGTGGACTTCACCTATTGAGAGTGTTTTCTAGCTATAAATACTTTCTCGTCATTTTAGATGATTTCACTCATAACTTGTGGACGTATCCCCTACGCCAAAAATCTGAAGTTTTCTCTCTTTTATCTAACTTTTGTGCTTATGTCACCACACAGTCTTCCCTCTCTCTTCAAGCTACTCAGTGTGATAACGTATGTGAATTCGACAACCGCGCCCTTCAGGAACTCTCCGTCACACACGGGATTCTCCTGCGCTTCTCGTGTCCATAAACTTCCCCACAAAATGGTAAAGCTGAACGCATAATTCGCATTGTTAACGTCATAGTACGCACTCTCTTATTTCAAGCAAGCATGCCAGCTGAATTTTCGGTTGAGTCTCTTCATGCAGCCACCTACCTTCTCAATAGACTACCCACCAAAGCTCTCGCTGCACCTTGCCCCTACTTCGCTCTCTTTTCCAAAACACCCGACTATACTCTCCTTCGTACATTCGGTTGTTTATGTTACCGAAACATCTCTGCCACCATGCCTCACAAACTATCGCATTGTTCGACAATGTGTGTGTTTCTCGGTTACCCCTCTAATCATCAATGTTACCGCTACATGGATCTCGAGTCTCGCCGCATCATTATTTCTCGGCATGTGATTTTTGACGAAACTCGGTTCCCTTTTGCCCTAGATTTTTCTGTGTCTAACCTGCAGCGGCCCTCGCCGCCTCCTCCGACAAACGATCTGATCGATATGCTCTCTCGGGTTCTCGTGCCACCAATGCATGCTCGACCAAATCAGTCTGCTGGGGCGCATCGGTCCGCTCGACCGCGCCCAACGTCCACACGCCGCGCACGACGGTCCGCGCACTGGCTTCATTTCCCCGCTCCCCATTTTCCTCGGCTCCCTCCTCACCGGTCCCACCGCCCCACACGTCGGTCTTCCGGGCCTCGCCTGACGCGGCCGCGCACACGACGGCCCATGAGTTTTCACCCACGACCGCGTCTTCCAGGGACGCTAGCAATGACACATCCTCTGGCTCTGTGCCCCCCACATCCATCTCGATCGCAGCTACGCCCCGGCCATCACCATCGCCCCCGCATCCTGTCCGTCAGATGATCACCCTCTGTCAGGCTGGAAAGATCATTGGTCCACGCGAACGCCTCAACCTGCATGTCGCTCCAGTTGTCGCTCCATCGCCAGTCCCTAAGTCCGTTCGTGGTGCTCTCGAAGACCCGAACTGGCTGGCTGCTATGACTGACGGGTGCGGCGCTCTCCTCCCCAACAACATGTGGTATCTTGTTCGCCCCCCAGCCAACGCCAACATCGACTCTGGCAAGTGGGTCTTTCGTCACATGTTCAAACCCGACGGCGGCCTTGACCTCTACAAAGCATGTTGGGTGTTGTGTGGTTCTCCCAGGAGAACGACACTGATTTCGATGAGACATTTAGCCCAGTAGTTAAACCAGCTACCATCCAGGTTATCCTCTCAGTCGTCTCTCCTCCAACTGGAAGATTCGCCAGCTCGACGTCAAGAACACTTTTCTCCATGGGCATCTCGACGAGGTGGTATTCTTTCACCAACCCACTGGCTTCGTCGACTCCGCTCGCCCCGACCATGTGTGTCGCCTCAACCACGCACTCTATGGTCTGAAGCAAGCCCCTCGTGCGTGGTACCATCGTTTTTCGACCTTCATCAACACTCTCGGCTTCGCATGCTCGAAGTCTAACACCTCGCTCTTGATACTACATGGTACGCTCGATACAACTTGCTTGATTCTCTACGTCGACGACATCATCCTCACAACGTCCACCTCGGCCTTGCTCGAGCGCGTCATCGCTGCCCTCAACGCTGAGTTTGCCATTACCGAATTGGATGAGCATAATCACTTCCTCGCCCTCGTTGTTTCGACGTGATTACCAGGGGATGTTTCTCTCATAGACTTAGTACATTCTCGAGATTCTTGAGCGTGCTGGCATGAGCTCCTGGTACTTTGCATTGACTCCTATGGACACTTCGCCTAAGCTTGCCGTTGAGGCCGGCCCTCCCGTTGCTGATCCTTCGGAGTATCGGAGTCTTGTTGGTGCCCTCCAGTACTTGACGTTCACTCGACTGGCCATCACCAACACCGTGTAGCAGATATGCCTCCACATGCACGACCCGCACGATCAGCACTTGTCTTGTCGCCTACAGAGAAATGTGATATTTGGGGCACAAATCTGTTGTACCCCTCACAGAGAAATGTTGGGCAAGAGCATAAGTGTCATGTCATATCAAATCACGCGGAAGATGATTGCTAGCCATGTACCCTATATTAGCCGTGACCTCAGGATGGACCAACATTGAAGGCTTGAAGCTGTTGGATCCACACACACACATCCGGCAGAAGCGCTGTACACACAGTTTTCAGAGCCGCCTGGTCACTACAGTTGCACACAGAAGCTACTGAGCGGGAAAACCCAGTGGAGTCGTGGAAGCAGGAAATGTCTGCTCTGCCACGTCTCGTCCAACCCCAGCGCTGCTATTCCCACACTGCCGCCCGTGAAGACAGGGCCCGTGGGAGCACAAACAAGGCGCCGTCGGCCGAAAGAGCATGGCAACAAAAGACGGTTGGCATCATGGCAACAGAGCGGCAGGCACCAGAGAAGGAAGACGGATGGGAAGCCAACAACCAACCGTGCGTGCCCGTGCTCCCCTCGCCTCGCCACCGCCCCAACTCCCGACTTCCGACTGATCAGAGAGCAGCGATCGACTCTCGTCCGGGGACGCGCGCGCACCGGCAGATCGCCGCTCTGTCTGTCCGCGTGCGCGTGCGCCCAGACCGAGCACATACCCGAGCGGCAGTGCGGCCAACATGTCCCTTGCCGGCCGTGTTGGTGCTCCTGCTCTGCTCTGCACCCACCAACCGGCCTGACTCCCTGACTTGGCATGCGCTGCGCAAGCTTGGTTGCCACTTGCCACAGCTTTCGCCACCGGTTTTCTGGTTGCCGGCCCTGTTCCACACGCTTTACATCTATCTAGAAGGCAGGACCTGTTAATCGTTGTCGTCAGGATATTAAGTAGTACTCCACCACGGGACCGGAGTTAGGCGTATGCCCACGATCATAACCAAATACTCCTACAGTGTAGTATAGGTCGAGCGAAGGAGCACAGCTTGCTGTTGTCGACGGGAAGCGGATCGGTCCCGTGTTCCTACCGTTGTGGCGCGGGCACCGCATCAGCACTTAGGCATTTAGGATGCGTTTAGTTGTCTGCGATCTCTAGGCTGTATACCGCATAGTTTTTTCAACTCTGCCTAGTTGAGTTTAAATCGGAGATGTCGTTCGCCCTAAAACTATTTTAGGGTATGCAAAAACGAAACGATAGAACATATACGCCATCCGATACGTAAAATTTAAAATTAAACGGTCTTCATTGCTTTAAAAACGCCGGAACTTTGCCGGAGTATTACACGAGCAACTTCAAACTGAAATTAAGCTCGGATAGGGGTCGGCGGCGCCGACGCCTACTTGGTGTGGCCGAGGTAAAACAACTTGCTTGATTCTCTACGTCGACGACATCATCCTCACAACGTCCACCTCGGCCTTGCTCGAGCGCGTCATCGCTGCCCTCAACGCTGAGTTTGCCATTACCGAATTGGATGAGCATAATCACTTCCTCGCCCTCGTTGTTTCGACGTGATTACCAGGGGATGTTTCTCTCATAGACTTAGTACATTCTCGAGATTCTTGAGCGTGCTGGCATGAGCTCCTGGTACTTTGCATTGACTCCTATGGACACTTCGCCTAAGCTTGCCGTTGAGGCCGGCCCTCCCGTTGCTGATCCTTCGGAGTATCGGAGTCTTGTTGGTGCCCTCCAGTACTTGACGTTCACTCGACTGGCCATCACCAACACCGTGTAGCAGATATGCCTCCACATGCACGACCCGCACGATCAGCACTTGTCTTGTCGCCTACAGAGAAATGTGATATTTGGGGCACAAATCTGTTGTACCCCTCACAGAGAAATGTTGGGCAAGAGCATAAGTGTCATGTCATATCAAATCACGCGGAAGATGATTGCTAGCCATGTACCCGCAAGTACAAACACCGTTGTTTTCCCCCCTTGTGGCAACAACACATCCCCTAGACTCATGTTTTTGTCACTCAAGCTAGTCATCGGGGGGCATGAACCCACAATCATGCATAACGCTCCCTCTTGGAGTCACTACCTACTATTTGGCCAAAGCAATAAACAACAACGGAGAACATGCAAGAGTTACTCAAGAACATAAATATAAAAGAAGAGAATCAAATATATAACTCAATCACAATCCGAACATAATCTCATAATCCATCGGATCCCAGCAAACTCAGCATAGCAACAACAGAAAGATTACATATGTGCGTCGATCATGTAGGGCAGCTCACGAGGTCTAATCCATGAAGAACAAAGAGGGGAGGAGAACATCACATAGCTACTGATCATGGACCCATGGTCCAAGGTGGACTACTCACGGTTCATCCGGGAAGCATCCATGGTGGTGGAGAATCTCCCGGAGGTGATTCCTCCCTCCGGCAGGGTGCCGGGAAGAGGTCTTCTGGTGCTCCCGATCTTGGAAGCGCGGCGGCGGCGGAACAGAGGAGAGATCGCGAAAAAGGGTTCCGTCTTCGAGGGTTTCTCGTCACGGGGAATAAATAGGAGAAAGGGGGCAGCTAGAGGTGGGCCAGGGGCCTGGCCGCGCCCTCTGGCCGCTTGGGCCCCCCTGGCTCCCCTCTGGCCCCACCTGGGCTCTTCGCGAAGCTTCCGGTACGCTGATTTTTCCTATATTTTTCCCGGCATTTTTCTGGTACTTTTAATAAGGGGGAAACCTGAAATAAAAAAACTGCAGAAAACAGGAACTGGCACTGGGGTGCACTGAGTTAATAGGTTAGTCCAAATATGATCAAAAGTGTATGGAAGTTCATCAATATCATAGAAATATCACACAAAAGAGGCATGCAACAAGCAGAAATTATAGATACGTTTTGGACGTATCAACATCCCCAAGCTTAATTCATGCTCGTCCTCGAGTAGGTAAATGATGACAAGCATAATTTCTGTGGTGACATGCTAACAACCATATAAGAACTTTGTAAGTAAAGCAATCAAATCATGCAATTCAATTCAAGTCATAACAGGCAAGAGTCTATATCTAGCATTGAAATAAGCAACATAAGAACATAAAGGTGCAAGAGCTCTCGCTGTCCGTGACTCGAATGTCTCCAAATGGTGTTTGCATGCAAGAAAGGGGATAGGGATATACGAGAAAAAGTATTTTTATTGTTGAGAACTCAATCTACTAAAGTTTCACACTTGGTCTTCTTTGGAATCTTATCTTGACTCATCCCCAGACCACTAGCCAGGTACAAGTCAAAATGATCCACTCCTTTTCGACATTTTGAGCACTCATGCAATGGATGAGCGTAAGCAAGAAAGTTGACACTTAGGATGGCAAAGAGAGAATAAGGTGGAGGAGTAAGAAAAAAAAGGTGTGAAAGGCTCACATCAATGAGGACAATCATTGGCGAGAGAAAGCCAAATGATAGATATGATGTGAGGAGTAGGGATTGCCATGAAACGGATGCACATATGAGCTAAGGTAAGCTCTCCAATGGAACTAGTGGGGGTGCATCCAACTTGCTTGCTCAAGAATACCTAGAGCTCATTTGAGGAGGCTCATCATTGGAATATACAAGCCAAGTTCTATAGTGTGAAGGTCCCCACATAGTTATATGCATGAATGATAATCTCTATGTAGTACAAGATACAAGATGGAGTACGAGTGTGGATCTTCTCAAAAATAATAGTAGTGTGCCCCCTTCTCTCTTTTTATTTTTTTCTCTTTCTCTTTTTTTCTTCTTTTTTCTATTTTTTATTTCTTTTGTATTTTTTGGTGGCCTCAATGGCTCTTTATATTTAACTCTCATTTGTCCTCTTTGGGATCTTTTAATTTGTCCACTTTGGGATCTTTTAATTTTGTCCACTTTGGGATCTTTTCTTCACTTTAGGGGCAACACTCTATATATTAAAAAAAGTATAGATGGTCTTTCACACTTTACAGAGTACTCGAATCATAAAGAAAATGTAACTATCATGATGTATGCAAATGTATGCCTCTGCCAGTGTAGCAGGATATGCAATGATACTAGCGTGTCATGTAGCAATGATTAGGGCAAGTTCCAACTAGCATGCGGCTCATCGATCAAGCAAGTAGCATGTATGACATGAAGATCAAGTCATGAGAAGATGGATGTTGCATGGCAATATATCTCGGAAAGGTTATGGAAATGCCTTGATAGGTAGGTATGGTGGCTGTTTTGAGGAAGGCTATAAGGAGGCATATGATGACAGAGCGTATCGTGCCAAGGGTTTGGATGTACCGGCGAAAGTGGACGCTAACTCTCGGAGTGACAAGAAAGCAATGGACGACACAGGGAAGGCTAGCAAAATATGGGAAGGTGGAAGTGTCAACTTTCGAATACTCACATTAGTCCGAAGAACTCATGCACTTATTATCGGTAACTCTCAATCTAATAAGGAGGTTCACAAAGAGACAAGTACCACGAGGAGGAGTGTATGGGGGTTTTGTTATCCTTGCGCATCCTTGACTTATGGTACGTGAGTGTACTCTAATATTCGACCCCACAGAAGAGTAGTGATCCAACTAGTAGCTAAAGTTCTCAACTAATTTGTAGGTTTTTGAAAATAAACACGGATTGCCCAAAATACGACATCTATCACTAATAGGCTAAAGCTCTTGACACCAAAAGTCCAAACATTACTCAAAACAACACCTCAAAACTTTTGCAAGTTACTACTACAAAAAGAATAGCAACCTCAATTACCTACTTCAAGTCAAGACACAAAACTCAGTGCAACAGGCAAACTCTCTAAACAAGATAAACATGAAAACTCAAGAGAGTTCCAGCAACAAACTAAAAAAAATCTCTTTTAAAAGATAAACATGAAAGCTAAGAGCAAAGCATGACAGTAGCTACGGAAAGATAAAGAACAAACACAGCAAAGATAAGCAGGAAAAAGTCCTATGTTGTGTTCTAAATTTTGGAAGTGGAGCGTGTTTCTCTCCTACACAAAGAAATATGGGTTCTAACTTGTTATGAACAGCAAGCAAAGCTAAAGAAAAATAAAAACAAAACCTAAGAGCGAGACGCTCAAGGAATAGCACATAACGCATGAAGTGATAAAAATATAGTGAAACGAGAGACGAACTGATAATTGTCGATGGAGAAGGGGATGCACGGGGGCATCCCCAAGCTTATACGCTTGAGTCTCCTTGAATATTTCTTGGGGATGCATGGGGGCATCCCCAAGCTTGAACGCTTGACACTTCTTAATCTTCTTTCATCATCTTCCCTCGCACACTTGAAAACTCCCTTCATACATAACTCATCATAATCTGATTAGCGAGGTTAGTACCCATAATAAAATAATTTTTTCTCTACTGGAAATAAGGATAACCTTGAAGAGCTACTGTTTCTCAAGATTGCCAAAAAGTTTTTGCAAAGAAGAAGCAAGCTTAAGGTTTGTAAAACGAAGAAAAGGCAAAACAGGACAGAATCTGTGAAAAACAGACCGACAGGTAGTAAAAAATATTTTAGGGGTACTTCTGCAACTCAAATCAAAAAACCCAGAACATACGAAAGTTTCGTAATTGTATATAGCACGCTGTGTAAAACAATCAGCTCAAAAAGATGAACTGGGATTTTTCTCTGATTTTTCTAGTCACGAGGACAGAATCTGTTTTCTGGACAGCATGTCACAACTTTCACTTCCCTTGTCGTATGAGGCTATAAAAGGCACAAATCTTGAAAAGTAAAGATAAAATGTTGTTGCTACAGTAGTAACAATCATCAAGACCACTAAAAACAGAAGAAAAACAAAAAGGAAAACCTAAATTCTTTGCGGGCTGCCTCTCGAAAGCACTTCTTTAAAGCCATTAGCTAGGCTTAATGCAAATAGATCAAGTTGTATCAATTGAACCATCATCAAGATCATCAAAAAGCTCTTCAATAATACAACCACTCTTAAGAGGTATTTCAAATAAAGGCCTAATAAAGATACTTCTCGGAATAAAAGCAAAAGGAGGAAAATCAATTGGAGTCTCATTCATCTTATTGAAGAGAGGTATTTCTTCCAAAGTTTTTACAGTTTCAACCCCTTTGGCAATAGATAAATTATTTTTGGAACGAGGAGTCTTTCGAACGTAAACGAACCTAGGTTCCTTCTTTGCCGGAGTTTCCACCTTTTTGGTTTTGATTGAGGAGAAAGTAGTTCCTAGAGTGTCAATGATTTCCTCAATCTTATCAATCCTAGAAGGGTCCAAGTCATGGGATTTGATGGTCTCCAAGGTTTTAAATTTTTTATGCATGGAGCTATCTAATCTATTCAAATTCCCTTGATCCTTACGATCCAACTCACTTATCTTATTATTATTTGGCATCTCTAGCTCCATCTTTTCAAGATTTTTCATAATATGAGCTAGGGTAATACTCTCTTGAAAACTATCAACAAGGAGATTTCCAACAAGATTTTCCATAACACTAAGAGCTTCTAAAACTGGGGCATCTATGAAATTCCCATTGATAGCAGTATCTAGAATAAACCTATTCCAAGAAGTAATTCCAACATAAAAATTTCTAAGCAAGATAGTAGTGGTTTGCTTCTTGGTGGCTCTTTTTTGAGAATCATTAATCCTATACCAGGCATCTTTCAGACTTTCACCACCTCTTTGTTTAAAGGTGATCACTTCTGACTCACCAAAGTCAAAAGGACCAAACATACTGATAACTATTAGCAAGGTAACTATTTTTTGATTTTTGATAAAAGACACTAAAGCAAAAACTGAAAGGTAAACTAACAAGACTAAAAATCAAAGATAAAAGATAGTGTGCAACTCCCCTATCTTGAAGAGTGGAGTCCCCGGAAATGGATCCAGAAATTTGCTTGATACACGAGATAGCTTCTCGTCCCTCGTTGCTTACCCCAAGTGGAAGGTGAGATGTAGCGTAGCAGCAAGTTTCCCTTAGCAAAGATGCTAAGGTTGAATATCGTCCAGGAGGACTCCAACAGATACAAGTAGGTGGTGAAGTGAAAAATTGGCGTCGTTGACAATCTAAGTATTGCTAACTTCACCTGGACCTGCACACACAACAGATAGCTTTGATCCCAACGAGTACAGAGGAGTTGTCAATTCCTCCAGCCTTGTTTTTGACAAAGGATAAAACGCACGGGATAATAATGATGGTGATAGCAACTTAAAAGTAAATACTGAAAGTAAATTGATAGTGTAAACAGTGGTGGTAATATGGACCGGGATCTCATGATGTTCACTAATGATGCTCTCTCCCAAAAGACGATAAAATAGCCATGCGAGGTAAACAAATCACAGCTGGGAAATTAACAGGATTATGTGCGCAAACCAATGCTAATTATGCAAAACAGAAAGGAAGAGGCTCAAAAGCACGGGCGGTACGCCAAGACAAGTAGACTGAAATCCATCTACATCTACCCACTAATCATCCACTTTGAGATATCTATCCAGAACATCTCGCTGGTATTAAGTTGCGAATCCCACCCAAAGTGTAAACTGAAAGCAACGGACAACTGCATTAAAGAACTTTGCGTAAAATAAACAATCCTTGCACCCGCAAGTACAAGCACCGTTGTTTTCCCCCTTGTGGCAACAACACATCCCCTAGACTCATGTTTCTGTCACTCAAGCTAGTCATCGGGGGGCATGAACCCACAATCATGCATAACGCTCCCTCTTGGAGTCACTACCTACTACTTGGCCAAAGCAATAAACAGCAACGGAGAACATGCAAGAGTTACTCAAGAAAATAATATAAAAGAAGAGAATCAAATATATAACTCAATCACAATCTGAACATAATCTCATAATCCATCGGATCCCAGCAAACTCAGCATAGCAACAGCAGAAAGATTACATATGTGCCTCGATCATGTAGGGAAGCTCACGAGGTCTAATCCATGAAGAACAAAGAGGGGAGGAGAACATCACATAGCTACTGATCATGGACCCATTGTCCAAGGTGGACTACTCACGGTTCATCCGGGAAGCATCCATGGTGGTGGAGAAGCCCCCGGAGGTGATTCCTCCCTCCGACAGGGTGCCGGGTAGAGGTCTTCTGGTGCTCCCGATCTTGGAAGCGCGGCGGCGGCGGAACAGAGGAGAGATCGCAAAAAAGGGTTCCGTCTTCGAGGGTTTCTTGTCACGGGGAATAAATAGGCGAAAGGGGTAGCCAGAGGTGGGCCAGGGGCTCCAGGCGCCCCCCTGGCATGGCTCCCCTGGCCGCCTGGGCCCCCTGGCTCCCCTCTGGCCCCTCCTGGGCTCTTCGCGAATCTTCCGGTACGCTGATTTTTCCTATATTTTTTCCGGAATTTTTCTGATACTTTTAATAAGGGGGAAACCTGAAATAGAAAAATAGCAGAAAACATGAACTGGCACTGGGGTGCACTGAGTTAATAGGTTAGTCCAAATATGATCAAAAGTTTATGGAAGTTCATCAATATCATAGCAATATCACATAAAAGAGGCATGGAGCAAGCAGAAATTATAGATACGTTTTGGACGTATCACCGGCACAGGAATTCTGGTCCCACGAAGCTTGTTGGCGATGGTGGCGGAGATCGGAATCACTTCTGGAAAAAGTACTTCGATATTAGGGATTTGCTCCGCGGGGGCTAAATATAGGCCAAAGGAGGGGGCCAAGGGGGCCACAGGGCAGCCAGGAGGGCAGGTGGCGCGGCCTAGGGGGGACCTGGGCCCATGGTGGTGGCCCTCTTGCTATGTCTTAGTTATTCCGGAAGCTTCCGGAGCGCTGATTTTTTATATAATTTTTCCGGGATTTATTGGGCACTTTAATTATAGGAAAAACCTGAAATACAAAAACAGCAGAAAACAGGAACTGGCAACTGGGTGCACTGAGTTAATAGGTTAGTCCAAATATGATCAAAAGTGTATGAAATTTCAAGCAAAACATGGCAAATTCACACAAATCATGCATGGAGCAAGCAAAAATTATAGTTACGTTTGGGACGTATCAGCCGCTACGTTACATATCACCTTCCACTTGGGGTAACCAATGAAGGGCGAGACGCCGTTATCATCTCTCGCGCATCAGCTGCATACGTCGATGCCTCAAAGGCCTATCTGGACCAGCAGCTCATCGACGGTCAGGAGGCCAACTGATGCGTGAGAGATGATAATGGCTTCTGACCCTTCGTTGGTTACCCCAAGTGGAAGGTGAGATGTAGGATAGTAGCAAATTCCCCCTAACATAGAGGATAGGGTTTGTCTCCGTAGGACTCTGATAACTACAAGTAGGTGGTGAAGCGAGCAACGCGCCATTTGAGATATTGCTCCCTTAACCTGGACCTGCGCACACACACAAGTAACTTTGCTCCCAACGAAGTTCAGAGAGGTTGTCAATCTCTCCGGACTTATTGTTTACAAAGGATCAAAAACAAGGGATAAAGGATAATAGTGACTGCAACTGGAAAGTAAAAGCAGGAAGTAAATTCAGTGTGTAAACAGTGATGAGAATATGGACCGGGGTCCATGATGTTCACTAGTGACGTCTCTCTCCCAAAAGACGATAAAACTGCTATGCGAGGTAAACAAATCACAACTAGGCAATTGACAAGATTAAAAATGCACCGCAATGCTAACTATGCTACAAAGAAAGGAAGAGGCTCAAAAGCATGGGAAGTACGCCAAAATAAGTAGACCGAAATCCAACCGCATCTACTACTAATCATCCACCTTGAGATATCTATCCAGAACATTTCGCTGGTATTAAGTTGTGAGCCCCACCCAAAGTGTAAACCCAAAGCAACAAACAACTGCATTAAAAGAACTTTGCGTAAAGTAAACAATCCTTGCAACCGCGGTTACAAGCACCGTTATTTTCCCCCTTGTGGCAACAACACATCCCCTAGACTCATGTTTCTATCACTCAAGCTAGTCATCAGGGGGCATGAACCCACAATCAAGCATAACGCTCCCTCTTGGAGTCACTACCTACTACTTGGCCAAAGAAATAAACTGCAACCGAGAACATGCAAGAATTAATGAGGAACAAAAATATAAAAGATAAGAACCAAATATATTACTCAATCACAATCTGAACATAGTCTCATAATCCATCAGATCCTAGCAAACTTAGCATTGCAACAGCAGAAAGAATTACATATGTGCCTTGATCATGTAGGGCATCTCACAAGGTCTAATCCATGAAGTATAAAGAGGGGAGGAGAACATCACATGGCTACTGATCATGGACCCATGGTACAAGGTAGACTACTCACGGATCACCCGAGAAGCGTCCATGGTGAAGGAGAAGCTCCCGGAGGTCAATCCTCCCTCCGACAGGGTGCCGCGAAGAGGTCTGCTGGCGCTCCCGATCTTGGAAGCGCGAAGGCGGAGGAACAGAGGCGAGATCGCGAAAAAAAGGTTCTGTCTTTGGAGGTTTCCCCTGACGGGGGATATATAGGCGAAGGGGGCAGCTAGGGGTCCAGGCGCCCCCCTTGGCGCGGCCTACCCCTAGGGTGCGCCACCAGGGTGCTTGGGCCCCTGGTGGTGGCCCTATGTCAGAACCCAAGTTTAGGTATGTGCTAGGGTTCAAGTGCCCCTTTGCATGATGTGAAAATTTCAAAAGAAATTCACAAATGGGGAAAAGAAAAGCCCTAAATGAATTAAATTAAAAGGCCAGAAATAAATCTTTTTCCAAAATTCTTTTGGATATGTTGAAAAGTCCTAAAAATGAGTGTGATCATTTTAAAAGTGATTTGGGATTAATCCCATGCTCATAGATTTTTCAAAAATCCAAATAGTAGCTTGGAAATTAAATCAAATGCCTATTTGAATTGGAATTCAAATAATTTGAATTCTAAAAATTCCCAAAACTTGGGGGTGACTAATACTAAGTCCCCTCGGTTTTATAAAAATAATTGGGAGTTTTTATAAATGCCCTAGCTATTATTTTGAATGGGCAAACAAATAAACAGAAATAATAAAAAGAAAAATAGAGAAGAGACCCTTACCTATCGCCCAGGGCGAAGGCCCACTTCCTCTGGCCTGACCAGCCCACCCGACCGCGTTGTCTTCTTCCTCCCCTCGCCTCCAAGCAGCTCGGTGGCGAGCCGAGCACCGTGGACGCCACCGAGGCTCGCCTAGATCACCCCGAGGCTTCTCCTTGCGCCACGAAGACGCCCAGAGCCCCGCAAGCCTATCCCTCCTCTCTCTGCTCTCTCTCCCGCTCTCCTTGGCCGAAATCTCGCGCCGCCCGAAGCTCACCGGAGCGCCGCACCGTGGGCAACCGTGGCCACCGGCTTCCCCCCGCTGCACCACTGTGCCCAGAAGGACCGGGGCCATCGTCTTTGTCGATTCCCATCGTCAATTCGCGCGAAGACCCACCAGAGGCGAAGCCCGCATCGGCATCTCACCGCCGGCCGCCGTGGAGCTCGACGTCGATTGCGTCGCCGTGAAGCCGTCTCCGACCTCGCCGTTTCTTCCCCTAGAATCAGGGTGAGCTCCGCCATCTTTCCCCTCTCCCAACGCGCGAAATGGTGCCCCGTAGCCGTCGCCGCGCTGTGCCCGACCTCCGGCAGCCGCGGACCTCGTCACCGGCGTAGTCTCAGGCCTCCTCTGGCTCTCCCGTTTGCTCCACGTGACGCGCATGAACCCCCTGAGCATGTAGATGCCTCGGCTCGTCTTCTGGCGCACTGCGCCGCCGTCCCGAGCGGACTCCGCCGTGTCCAGTGGACACCGGCGTTGAGCCGCCGGAGGGTGACGTGGCCGTGGTTAAATCAACTCCTAACCACACGTTGGGTCTATGACACGTGGGCCTGGGCCCCCTAATCCCCCTCTGTTAGCTTAATTAACTCGGGAGTTAAACCGCAGCCAATGACAGGACGACCCCACTGGACAGAGCCCCCCCCCACGTCGGCATGACCACATGCTGATGCAATAAAGCCTCTGTCCAATTAAAATAAAATTAAAGAAAATCCAGAAATTACAGAAATTAGATTAAACTTCAATAAATCATAGAAAATTCATATTAACTCCAAATGGGGCAAATAATATGTCTAAAATTATCAGAAAAATGCAAGGATTATGAATATGCAACTTGTTTCTATGTTTGACCATTTTAAAATGGGTGAAAAGTAGCAAACATGCATATGGCATAATTGGAATTTTAATTTGAAGTTTAAATTTGCAATTCAATTGCAATACACTTCAGTTAACTTGAATCTTCAACACATTAGTGCTATATACTTCATGTCACAACCTTAACATGAGCTTGTGCATTCTACTTTCGATGTTGCCCCCTTTGTTGATGATTGCTCCGGTGACAAACGTTCCGAGACGGTGATCACCCCCGAAGAAGAAGACCACCCGTTAAGACCTATGTATCGTCAGCAAGGAAAGCAAACCCCATTGATCATGTCTATAAAATCCAAATTCCCTCTCAGTCTCGCTTATGCTTGTTTAGGAGATCACCTTGTATCGATTCTATCGCATAGTTGAACCCATATCCGATGCATGACCTATCATCTTGTCACAGTAGTAAGCAAACCACAATCCTAGCTGACATAGGAGTTGATTGATATCATGTGGCCCCTGCAACTGTTACTGCTTATTGCATGCTTAGAGTTTACAATGAGGATGCTTTTGATGTGAGTCGGGATGATAGTGAACATGGTGTTGATGAAAGTGAAACTATGTTGGTGAATCCACCCTAATACAAGGTGAACGATGAGAGGCTGTATAGGAGTACACAGTGGGTTGTCTCGTTGAACACCGCCTTAAGCCCGAGTTCTTGTATGGTAATCCGAGACAAAGAGTACAACCACACATTGGGCTCACTGACCCCTCTCGACCTAGTAACTCACCCCGATCCAGGTCCAGGAGTCACACCTAGTTCGGGTTTTTCCATTCGGCATATGCATAGAAAGATAAAGGAAATGAAATGTGGCATTCATGGTAGGACTTGTAGAACATGGCTTGTCAAGCGGAGAACCATCCTTCGAGGTGGGCTTGTCAGTTGTGCCTACATGGTTTGAGTCCTGGCTGGAAGCTCGGCCGGAACTCCAATTGGGTTTGGAACTCAGACAATTGACTCCTTGGACTAGAACGGAGTTGTGGGCGAAGTGTTGTGGTGAACATCCTCGCCGACACCCCTTGAATGGTGCCGAGACCTGGCGGTAACCGATGGTCATGTGTGTGTAGCGGTACACCACTGCAGGGTTAACAAAACTATTCGAATAGCCGCGTCCGCGGTCATGGACTACTTGGAAAGTTGTGCTTGATTATTAGACAACTTGAATGGATACTTATAAAACTCTCAAGATAAGCGTGAGTGCTATGGTGTGCTCCTCGTGGGGAAGTCGAGGAAGTAACCATAGTGGTGTATTGGTTGGAGACTTGGTAGTGGACTCATGTACGCTTCTTACCTCAAGTTTGGTACTCGTAGTACAGGACTAGCCAAGTTAAAGCTGGCACTTCTGCATTGTTGAACCCCACCTCCTTTACCTTGAAACTTGAGCATGAGTAGTGTAGTTCTGATGTAAGTCTTGCTGAGTATGACTTTGTACTCACGTTTGCTTATTCTATGTTTTAGATGGAAACCCAGACCCCGATGGAGTCACCTTCCTGAAGCTCGACGTTGACTAAGTTAGCATAGTCCCAGACAGCAGTCTGGTCCCTCGTGGAAGGGCATGTATGTTTACAATGCTTCTCTAAGCCATTTGTTAAACTTGTCTGTACTCAGACCTAATTTGCTTCCATTGTATGATGTAGTGTTGATCACAGACATGTGATCTTTGTATGCTCTATGTGTAAGTCAATAAAGATACACTTTGTAGAGTTATGTGATGATACCTGCTGTTCATACTGGGCATGTGTGCTGCGTGTATGTTTATAACATGCATGTCTTAGTATGGGTTTTCGAGACCTTAGTTGTGATCTGGCTGGCGGTCTTTTATACACCAAGTGGCCCTTAGATGTGCGCAGCTTGGGGCATCGCGATGCGATTGCTCGTGACTCTGTCACGTGCACACTTTGTTGTATGATCGAGCCCACCCTAGACCCCGACTAAGTGATCGGGCTGGAGTTTGTTTATGTAAGGGTTATGATTCAATCGATAACATGGTTGAGGTGACTTGTCTATGAGTATGGGATTTCACCACCCATAATCATTTAGACTTGTGAGCGGGCGATGACTACCCATCTCAGTTGATCATCCGGCCTGAATGGGATGCCCCTCACGTACGATGCTTTCCGAGAGTGTTCTGTGCTTGGCCTTGTCTGCTTAGACAAGTGGGTACAGCTCTCGGATCTCCATGTGATTGAGTTGTGACTGGAATTACATACGCATACCCCGGGTCCCGACACCCTCTGTCCCCACTTTGGCTCTTCCGGAAGCTTCCGGCAAACTGATTTTTTATTGTATTTTTCGGGAATTTTTGGAGCATTTTTAATATGGGGGAAACCTGAAATAGAAAAATAGCAGAAAACAGGAACTGGCACTGAGGTGCACTGAGTTAATAGGTTTGTCCAAATATGATCAAAAGTGTATGAAAGTGTATATAAAACATAGCAATATCACACAAAACATGAATGGAGCAAGCAGAAATTATAGATACGTTTCGGACGTATCAACATCCCCAAGCTTAATTCATGCTCGTCCTCGAGTAGGTGAATGATAACAAGCATAATTTCTGTGGTGACATGCTAACAACCATATAAGAACTTTGAAAGTAAAGCAATCAAGGCATGTAATTCAATTCAAGTCATAACAAGCAAGAGTTTATATTAGCATTGAAACAAGCAACATAAGAACATAAAGGTGTAAGAGCTCTCGTTGTCCGTGACTCGAATTTCTCCAGATGGTGTTTGCGTGCAAGAAGGGGGGTGGGAATACGAGAGAGAAAATAATTATTTGTTGAGAACTCAATCTACCAAAGTTTCGCACTTAGTCTTCTTTGGAATCTTATCTTGACTCGTCCCCAAATCACTAGCCAGGTACAAGTCAATTTGATCCACTCCCTTTCGATATTTTGAGCACTCATGCAATGGATGAGCGTAAGCACGAGAGTTGACACTTAGGATGGCAAAGAGAGAAATATGATGGAGGAGGAAGACAAAAAGGGTGTGAAAGGCTCACATCAATGAGGACAATCATAGGCGAGAGAAGGCCAAATGATAGATATGATGTGAGGAGTAGGGATTTCCATGCAACGGATGCACATATGAGCTAAGAAAAGCTCTCCAATGTAACAAGTGGGGGTGCATCCAACGTGCTTGCTCATGAAGACCTAGAGCTCGTTTGAGGAGGCTCGTCCTTGGAATATGCAAGCCATGTTCTATAGTGTGAACGTCCCCACATAGCTATATGCATATATTATCATCTCTATGGAGCACAAGGTATAGAGGGAGTACGAGTGTGGATATTTCAAAGGAATAGTAGTGTTGCCCCTTTCTCTCTTTTTATTTCATTTTTCTCTTTTTTCTAATTTTTTGTATTTTTTTGGTGGCCTCAATGGCTCTTTCTATTTAACTCTCATTTGTACTCATTGGGATCTTTTAGTTTTGTCCACTTTGGGATCTTTTCCTCACTTAAGGGCAACATTCTATTTTACAAGAATGCATAGAAGATCTTCACACTTTACAAGGTACTCAACATAAAGAAGATGTAGCTATCATGATGTATGAAAATGTATGCCTCTGCCAGTGTAGCAGGAACATGTATGACATGAAGATCAAGTCATGAGGAGGTGGATGTTGCATAGCAATATATCTCGGAAAGGCTATGAAAATTCCTTGATGGGTAGGTATGGTGGCTGTTTTGAGGAAAGATATAGGGAGGTTTATGATGACAGAGCGTATCATGCCAAGGGTTTGGATGCACTGCAGAAGGTGGACGCCAACTCTCGGAGTGAGAAGAGGGCAATGCGCGGTACCGACGAGGCTAGCAAATATGAGGAGGTGGAAGTGTCAACTTTCAATACTTATATTAGTCCGAAGAACTCATGCACTTATTATCGGTAACTCTCAATCTAATAAGGAGGATCACAAAGAGACAAGTACCCCGAGGAGGAGTGTATGGGGGTTTGGTTATCCTTGCGCATCCTCGACTCATGGTATGTGAGTGTACTCTAATATCCGATCCCTCCAAAGATTAGTGATCCATCTAGTAGCTAGAGTTCTCAACTAGTTTTTGTAGGTTTTGAAAATAATCACGGATTGCCCAAAATACGACACCTACCACTAATAGGCTAGAGCTCTTGACACCAAAAGTTCAAAAATTACTCACAACAATACCTCAAAACTATTGCAAGTTACTACTACAAATGAATAGCAACCTCAATTACCTACTTCAAGACAAGACACAACTCAGTGCAACAACCAACTCTCTTAACAAGATAAAGATGAACACTAAAGAGAGTTCCAGCAACAAACTAAACAAAAGATAAATCTCTTGCGAAACACAGACACGAAAACTAAAAGCTAAACATGGGAATAGCTACGAAAAGATAAATAACACACAAAAGAAGAAAGATAGGCATGAAAAATCATATGATGTGTTCTAGATTGAAGTGGAGCGTTCTTCTCTCCCACACAAATAAAGCTGGGTTCTAACATGTTATGAACAGAAAGCAAAGCTAAAGAAAACTAAAAAGGAAACCTAAGAGCGAGACGCTCCAAGCATAGCACATAACGCATGAACTGATAAAAATATAGTGAGACGGAGGACGAACTTATGATTGTTGATGGAGAAGGGGATGCACGGGGGCATCCCCAAGCTTAGACACTTGAGTCTCCTTGAATATTTATTGGGGATGCATGGGGGCATCCCCAAGCTTGAGCGTTTGACACTCTCGAATCTTCGTTCATCATCTTCCCTCGCACACTTGAAAACTCCCTTCATAAATAACTCATCATAACCTGATTAGAGAGATTAGTGCCCTTAATAAAATATTTTTTCTCCACTGGAAATAAAGATATTCTTGAAGAGATATTGTTTCTCAAGATTTCCACAAAAAATTGCAAAGAAATAGCAAGCTTAAGGTTTGCAAAAGTAAGGGAAGGAAAAACGTGGCAGAATCTATGAAAAAACAGAACAACGGGTAGTAAATATTTTTTTCGGGGTACTTCTGCAACTCGAATAAAAAAAATTCATAAGAGACGCTCGAAATTCAATTGTATGGACCAAGGTGTCAAAAAAATTCAGATCAAAAAGATGATCTGGTGATTTTAGGCTAATTTTTTTCGTCCAAGGACAGAATCTGCTTTCTGGATAGCATGTCACAACTTTTGAACTTTCTTGCTATCGGAGTTTACACTTGGCACAAAGCTTGAAAATAATGATACAATGATGTTGCTATAGTAGTAAAAATCATCAAGACCACTAAAAAAAGTAAAAACATTTTGGGTTGCCTCCCAACAAGTGCTTTCTTTTACGCCTTTAAGCTAAGCATAAAGCAAAAAGAAGATCAAAGGTCCCCGAGATCATCGGAGTTATAGAAACCTTCAAATTGATTTTCAATAAGTTCATTCTTCTTTTTCCTGGGGAAGAGGTACTTACCTTTCGCTTTACCACGTAAGCGTATGTGCCCCTTACCGATATCAATGAATCCCTTCATAGCTCGGAGGAAGTCCCTTCCAAGTACGATGTTACTTTGATTTGGCTCCATGACGAAGAAATCCATCGTTGCAACCCTATTAAGGAATGCAACTTGGACTTCTTTTACCTTTCCTTTAACCTCTGAAATTTCTCCATGAGCATGTTCATGATAAGATGAAAAATTATCCATATTTAGTTTCAAAGAATCATAAACTATTTTTGGCATTGTTGAAACTATGGATCCAATATCAAAAAAGCAAGGAAGGCTTGGTTAGAGATGCTAATCCTAACAAAAGGCTCCAAATCGTCATCTATCTCCAACATTTATTTCTTGTTGGACTTAAGTTCCTCTACTTTCCCCAAGTCTAGAGCATCCAATATTTTTTCAATAGTGGCAAGTCTTTCCATGACAGTATCAATACTACGATCATAAACAAAATAACTAGATAGACTATGCAAAATATCAAGAGCTCTAGTTTCATCACACTCTAAAAAGTCTCCTTCAGCCATAATATCAAGAGAGTGTTTACACCACTTAAAAAGACCATGGTAAAAATTTCTAAGCACAATTTTTATAGGGATGCAAGGCATAATTCTTTTATGTGCTTTAGAAATTATGTTACATGCCTTCTTCATATTCTCTCCATCCCTTTGATGGAAATCTAGAACTTTCGATTCCCTCAAAGCCACTAACATGCTTAAATAAACAAGAAGGACTACTAAAAGCAAGGTAAATAATGTTTTGTGGTTTTTGATAAAGCACACTAAGATAAAAGCTGAAAGATAATCTAACAAGACTAAAAAGCAAAGGTAAAAGATAGTGTGCAACTCCCCTATCTTGTAGTTTAAAGTCCCCGGCAACGGCGCCAGAAATTTTCTTGATACGCGAGAGATGATAACGGCTTCTCGCCCTTCGTTGGTTACCCCAAGTGGAAGGTGAGATGTAGCATAGCGGCAAGTTTCCCTTGGTGAAGATACCAAGGTTGAGTATCGACCAGTAGGACTCCGATAACTATAAGTAGGTGGTGAAGCGAGCAACGCGCCATTTGAGATATTGCTCCCTTAAACTGGACCTACACACACAAGTAACTTTGCTCCCAACGAAATAGAAAAACAGCAGAAAACAGGAACTGGCACTGGGGTGCACTGAGTTAATAAGTTAGTCCAAATATGATCAAAAGTCTATGAAAGTGTATCTAGATCATAGCAATATCACACAGAACATGCATGGAGCAAGCAGAAATTATAGATACGTTTGGGACGTATCACGTATCATGCCATGGGTTTGGATGCACCAACGAGGTGCACGCCAACTCTCTAGTGAGAAGAGGGCATTGCACGGTACCGAAGAGGCTAGAAAATATGAGGAGCTGGAAGTGTCAACTTTGAATACTTACATTAGTCCGAAGAACTCATGCACTTATTATCGGTAACTCTCAATCTAATAAGGAGGTTCACAAAGAGACAAGTACCCCGAGGAGGGGTGTATGGGAGTTTGGTTATCCTTGCGCATCCTCAAATCATGGTACGTGAGTGTACTCTAGTATCCGATCCATCCAAAGATTAATGATCCATCTAGTAGCTAGAGTTCTCAACTAGTTTTTGTAGTTTTTGAAAATAAACACGGATTGCCCAAAATACGACACCTATCACTAATAGGATAGAGCTCTTGACACCAAAAGTTCAAACATTACTCACAACAATACCTCAAAATTGTTGCAAGCTACTACTACAATTGAATAGCAACCTTAATTACATACTTCAAGACAAGACACAACTCAGTAAAACAACCAACTCTCTTAACAAGATAAACATGAAAACTAAAGAGAGTTCCAACAAAAAACTAAAATAAAACAAAATCTCTTGAAAAAGATAAACATGAAAACTAAGAGTTAAGCAGGACAGCAGCTACGAAAAGACAAAGAACACACAACAAAAGAAAGATAAGCATGAAATCCTATGATGTGTTCTAGTTTGAAGTGGAGCGTGTTTCTCTCCCACACAAAGTAAGCTGGGTTCTAACTTGTTATGGAGAGCAAAACAAGCTAAAGAAAAATAAAAAGGAAACCTAAGATCGAGACGCTCCAAGCATAGCACATAACGCATGAAGTGATAAAAAATATAGTGACACGAAGGATGAACTGATGATAATGGAGAAGGGGATGCACGGGGGCATCCCCAAGCTTAGACGCTTGAGTCTCCTTGAATATTTATTGGGGATGAATGGGGGCATCCCCAAGCTAGAGAGTTTCACAGTCCCGGATCTTCTTTCATCATCTTCCCTCGCACACTTGAAAACACCCTTCATACATAACTCATCATAAGCTGATTACAGAGGTTAGTACCCTTAATAAAATAATTTGCCTCTACTGGAAATAAATATATTCTTGAAGAGCCACTGTTTCTCAAGATTGCCAAAAAGTTTTTGCAAATAAATGCAAGTTTAAAGTTTGCAAAAGTGAGGAAAGGCAAAACGTGGCAGAATCTGTGAAAAACAGAACATTAGGTAGTAAATAATTTTTTCGGGGTACTTCTGCAACTCAAATCAAAAAAACTCAGAACAGACGCCCGAAATTCAATTGTATGGAGCACGCTGTCAAAAAAATCAGATCAAAAAGCTGATCTGGTGATTTTAGTCTAATTTTTTCTTCTAAGGACAGAATCTGTTTTCTGGACAGCATGTGACAACTTTTGAACTTTCTTGCAATCGGAGGCTAAACTTGGCACAAAGCTTGAAAGTAAAGACACAATGGTGTTGATACAGTAGTAAAAATCATCAAGACCACTAAAAAAATAAAAAAAATCTTGTGTTGCCTCCCAACAAGTGCTTTCTTTTACGCCTTTAAGCTAGGCATAAAGCAAAAAAGATCAAGTTTTATCAAGAGAAAGAGAATAGCTAGCCCGTGTAACGGACACAAAAGGTAACTTAATATTATTCCTAGGGAAGTGTTCCATCCCCTTTTTGAGAGGGAATTGAAATTTTATATTCCCCTCTTTCATGTCAATAACAGCACCAACTGTGCGAATAAAAGGACATCCCAAAATAATTGGACATAAAGGTTCACACTCTATGTCCATAATAATGAAATCGACGGGAACATAATTGGCATTGAAAATTATAAGAACATCGTCGATCTTCCCCAAAGGTTTCTTTACGGAAGAATCAACGAGACGAACACCAAAAGAACAAGGATCAAAAGGTTTCAATTCAAACATATCATACATTCTTTTGGGCATAACGGAGGTACTAGCTCCAACATCACATAAAGCGTAGCAAGATAAGTTATTTAATTTATTTTTTATCATAGGATCCCAACCATCTTCTAGCTTCCTAGGTACGGAGGCTTCTATTCTAAGCTTATCCTCCCTAGCTTTGATGAGAGCATTAGTGATATGCTCCGTGAAGGCACGATTTAGTGTGCTAGTGTGGGGGTCTCTAGACATTTTGTGTAGTAAGCTAATAACTTCTGAGAGGGTGCAACTATCAAAATCAATGTCACTACTACCAAATGTGGTAGTGGTGTCATCTAGGCTCACTTGTTTGAAAGCCTCTATGTTCATAGGAGTTTCTTCTTCTATGGTTGAGGTAGTAGCATCACCATTAATAGGTCCAATGGGACTAGGAGTGTGCTGGGTGCTAAAAGTTTGGGTATCCTCAACAACTTGGATAGTAGCAACAGTGTGGTGTATAAGAAGGCTCTTAATTCTATCCTCTTCCTCTTTTTCTCTAGCCCATCTTTCTTTAAGTTTGGCCATCATCCTAATATTTTCATTAATTTGCAATTGGATAGCATTAATAGGAGTGGTCTTCCTCTCCTCGAGGGGAGAAGTTCTAATTTTAAGCATCTAAATATCAAGGGCTAAGTTGTCTACCTTCAAAGAGAGATTATCTAATTTGTCTAATCTTTCCTCTACACTCTTGTTAAAGGCTTTTTGGGTAGTGATAAATTCTTTAAGCATGCTTTCTAATTCAGAGATGGGGTTCTTGTTGCTAGGATAAGTGTTGTTGTTCCCATAGTTGTTGGATGGGAACGGTCTAGGATTGCTAGCAAAATTGCCCCTATAAGCATTATTATTGAAGTTGTTTCTAGAGATAAAGTTCACATCTACTTGTTCTTGAGAAACCAAAGAATTTAAAGGGACATCATGAGGATCAATAGGAGATTGCTTGGTAAGTAGAGACTTAATCAAGTCAACTTTTTTGTTTAGAGAGGAAATATCCTCGACAGAGTTTACCTTCCTACCTGTTGGAGCTCGTTCGGTGTGCCATTGGGAGTAATTGGTCATCATCTCATCTAAAAGTTTAGTGGCAGCACCAAGTGTTGTTGACATAAAGGTTCCTCCCGCGGCCGAATCTAATAGGTTCCGCGAGGTAAAGTTCAAGCCTGCATAAAAAGTCTGGATAACCATCCAAGTAGTCAAACCATGTGTAGGACATTTCTTAACAAGAGATTTCATTTGTTCCCAAGCTTGGGCAACGTGTTCATTATCCAATTGCTTAAAATTCATAATGTTACTCCTCAATTGGATAATTTTAGCAGGTGGGTAGTACTTCCCAATAAAAGCATCCTTGCACTTATCTCAAGAATCTATGCTATTCCTAGGCAACGATTGAACCAGATTTTAGCTCCTTCCCTCAAAGAGAAAGGAAAAAGCTTAATCTTAACAACATCACCTTCAACTTCTTTATACTTTTGGATATCACATAGCTCAACAAAATTATTTAAGTGTAAAGCACCAGAATCTCGAGCACCAGAGAATTGATCTCTCATAACAAGGTTTAACAAAGCAGGTTTAATTTCATAACAGGTAGCTGAAGTAGTAGGTGTACCAATAGGAGTGCAGATAAATTCATTGTTGTTGTGACTAGTGAAGTCACACAACTTGGTGTTTTCAATGGAACCCATAGTAGTAAGTGGGACAGGGAATTTTTTTGTGATTTTTGATAAACGACCCTAAGAAAAAAACTGAAAGGTAAACTAACAAGACTAAAAAGCAAAAGTAAAAGATAGTGTGCAACTCCCCTATCTTGTAGATTGGAGTCCCCGGCAACAGCGCCAGAAATTTGCTTGATGCACGAGAGATGATAATGGTTTCTTGCCCTTCCTTGGTTATTCCAAGTGGAAGGTGAGATGTAGGATAGTAGAAAATTTCCCCTAACATAGAGGATAGGGTTTGTCTCTGTAGGACTCCGATAATTACAAGTAGGTGGTGAAGCGAGAAACACGCCGTTTGAGATATTGCTCCCTTAACCTGGACCTGCACACACACAAGTAACTTTGCTCCCAACGAAGTTCGGAGAGGTTTTCCATCTCTCCGGCCTTATTGTTTACAAAGGATCAAACGCAATGGATAAAGGATAATAGTGACTGCAACTGGAAAGTAAAATCAGGAAGTAAATTGAGTGTGTCAACAGTGATGAGAATATGGAACGGGGTCCCATGATGTTCACTAGTGATGTCTCTCTCCCAAAAGACGATAAAACTGCTATGTGAGGTAAACAAATCACACCTGGGAAATTGACAGGATTAAAAACGCACTGTATTTCTAACTATGCTACAAATAAAGGAAGAGGCTCAAAAGCATGGCAGTACGCCAAAATAAGTAGACCAAAATTCAACTGCATCTACTACTAATCATCCACCTTGAGATATCTATCCAGAACATCTCGTTGGTATTAAGTTGCGAGCCCCACCCAAAGTGTAAACCCAAAGCAACAGACAACCGCATTAAAAGAACTTTGCTTAAAGTAAACAATCCTTGCAACCGCGGTTACAAGCACCGTTGTTTTCCCCCTTGTGGCAACAGCACATCCCCTAGACTCATGTTTCTGTCACTCAAGCTAATCATCAGGGGGCATGAACCCACAATCAAGCATAACGCTCCCTCTTGGAGTCACTACCTACTACTTGGCCAAAGCAATAAACAACAATGGAGTACATGCAAGAATTACTCAAGAACAAAAATATAAAAGATAAGAACCAAATATATTACTCAATCACAATCTTAACATAGTCTCATAATCCATCAGATCCCAGAAAACTCAGCATAGCAACAGCAAAAAGAATTACATATGTGCCTTGATCATGTAGGGAAAATCACAAGGTCTAATCCATGAAGAACAAAAAGGGGAGGATAACATCATATAGCTACTGATCATGGACCCATGGTCCAAGGTAGACTACTCACGGGTCATCCGGGAAGCGTCCATGGTGAAGGAGAAGCTCCCAGAGGTCAATCCTCCCTCCAGCAGGGTGACGGGAAGAGGTCTGCTGGCGCTCCCAATCTTGGAAGCGCGGCGGCGGCGGGACAGAGGCGAGATCGCGAAAAAGGGTTCTGTCTTTGGAGGTTTCCCATGATGGAGGATATATAGACGAAGGGGGGCAGCCAGGGGGGCCACCGAGGGTCCAGGCGCCCCCCTGGCGTGGCCTACCCCTAGGGCGCGCCATCAGGGCGCCTGGGCCCCTGGTGGTGGCCCTATGGACCCACTTTGGCTCTTCCGGAAACTCCCGGTACACTGGTTTTTTATTGTATTTTTAGGGAATTTTTGGAGCATTTTTAATATGGTGGAAACCTGAAATAGAAAAACAGCAGAAAATAGGAACTAGCACTGGGGTGCACTGAGTTAATAGGTTAGTTCAAACATGATAAAAAAGTGTATGAAAGTGTATATAAAACATAGCAATGTCACACAAAACATGCATGGAGCAAGCAGAAATTATAGATACGTTTGGGACGTATCAACATCCTAAAGCTTAATTCCTGCTCATCCTCGAGTAGGTAAATGATAACAAGCATAATTTCTGTGGTGACATGCTAACAACCATATAATAGCTTTCAAAGTAAAGCAATCAAGGCAAGTAATTCAATTCAAGTCATAAAAGCAAGAGTCTATATTAGCATTGAAACAAGGAACATAAGAATATAAAGGTGCAAGAGCTCTCGCTGTCCGTAACTCTAATGTCTCCTGATGGTGTTTGCGTGCAAGAAGTGGGGGATGGGAATACGAGAGAAAAAATAATTATTTGTTGAGAACTCAATCTACCAAAGTTTCACACTTAGTCTTCTTTGGAATGTTATCTTGACTCATCCCCTGACCACTAGCCAGGTACAAGTCAATTTGATCCACTCCCTTTAGATATTTTGAGCACTCATGCAATGGATGAGTGTAAGCACGAGAGTTGACACTTAGGATGGCAAAGAGAGAGATATGGTGGAGGAGGAAGACAAAAAGGGTGTGAAAGGCTCGCCCTATTCCGGTAAAATCCCGGCCGCCCTCCTCATGCGCATGCTCTTACTCCTGCATCGATCCTATATGGCCCGACAACAAAATCATGGAGGATACACTTGATGTGGATGCCACCCTCACCGCACTCGAGCGCCATTGTGTGCTTTCCTTGAATTCGGGTCCGGCAGTCGTCTTCTACGACGGTGTGGAGGGCAGCCACGACGAGGAAACCTCGCTTCCTTCCTTCCAATGGGAAGGATCCCATTGCCCTCGCCATTGGCGACGAGTAGGTCGTTATTAGCTTCCTAGATACATATATTTAGTTAGATATGCCACAGAGTTAAATTATATTCAGATCACCCTTTCCACATGCGTTGCTCATGCCTTGCATCTATTTTTTTTCTCTTTCGATTGCATCTGAAAATTATGATTTTGTTTGGATTGCATCTACAACTTCAAGTAATTGAAATCGTACTCTGTATAATGTTATCATGCAATGTGATACCCAAGTTAATTAGCGATCATTAACACATGAAAACCTATTCATTTCCTATATTTGTTAGGCATGTTGTAGTTACTTAGCTGGGCTTTCCATGTCTTGAATATGTTAGATTGTATGGTGTATTATGTATGCACGAACCTGCTATCATTGACTGCATGCCAATTCTTACATTACCTAATCATTATTACTTTATGCAATTTCAGGGTAGTAATGGGTGACTCTGAGATTTACAACCAAGGTATGCACATGGTCTACATGGCTTATATCCCATTAGTGTACAAATGAAGGAGAAATGACACTACTCGTGTTCTAATATTTACATTTTTCTTGTATCTCCCTTTGTCAGAGGACTAGATCCACTGTTTGACCCATTTTGCATCTGGGGAAACGAGGTGACCATGACTATCAATCAAGTCAAGAAACTTAGAAAAATATTAAGGATAAAGAAACTGGTCACGAAAGACAACAAACTCTTTGTCTGCACAATGAAGAAGACTTCAGTCTCCTATAGGATGGTACTAATTTACGTTCCAACCATATTTTCCCCTACGCACACAATTTCTATATTGAAAACTATATTTATGCATATCTTTGTATTCAGTCTTTACCGAAGCAGTTCACCGATGATTATCTATCAAATCACCTGTATGGTCAAGAGGCAAGAAAGGTTTTTGTACAACACCCACGTTATAATATTTAAGTCTTCCTAAAGAGGGCAAACGATGGGCGGGAAATCATCCATAGGCGCTGGACTAAAGTTGCAATGGCCTTTAACATTCTCGAAGGCTCAATTTTCGCATTCCGCTTTAACAGTTTCCCAGATGAGATTCATCTGTCTATCTACCGACTATGATGTTGTACTTTGCAAAGGTTGTTTCTGTATTGCAGCCGGGTGTACTATCTGCTGGTTGTTACCATAGATTTCATGTTTATGTAATGCGGCCTACTATACTAGCTGCTAGATGTACTATGATTTCAGTAATTATGAAAATCCTGGTGACCATTACAAGCATATATATATGAATGTGCTTATATCAACAATTAAAAAATATCCTAAAATATTTAAGATAAATACAAAGCTAATTAAACTGCGAGCGATTGGATCATTGCACACGGTTCTGCATATAAGTTCGTCACTGATAGCTATGTACATCGCACACATTCGATAAGAAATGAGCGTTGGGGATTTATTTATAATTCAACATCATATTTTGTGCACAACCGTTTGTAATGTTCAGTGTACAACACACAGTTTGGACGAAAAGAACGTTTGGAATTTAATTCTAAAACCACACGAGCACTTGTGCACAAACATTTGTGTAGGTGTCAACAACACAAACGTCTACTATATACAAACTGTATGGAATAGCTTTGGGTATCCCATGTAGTTCCTGACACACCAGCGTTTGGGATAGTATAACTCAGACGGACATTCGTGGATAAGTGTTTGCGATAAAATGGTCATCTCAAACGTTAGAGTTATCTTGTGCGTCTGCGTGGACTATCCATAGGCAACGGTTTATGGCTATCGTGTGGAATAGGCCCCCCTATTGCAATCGAAGGCAAGGCGACGGTTCTGATTCCCGTAGGCGATAGGGGTAAAAAATCGTTTGGATAGCTATCGCGCGCACTAGTGGTTGTCGCGCACCAGATATTATCATGGACTCATGCGTACAAATGTCAAAACAAGATGAAGGGAGCACTCTCAAGTATAAGTGAAGAAGAGACCCTCAATATATTGATCGCAAGAAGCACTACAAGGTGATTTCTTTACATCCATAGGAGTACAAGGCTAAGCATTACAAGGAATTATGACTTCTGCATGTGTGGACATGCTGAGATAATTGGCACTCGCTCACATTTTGATGAGCATCATCACAGACAAAGGGAAGCTATCTACCCTAAGCCTACATGGTGAAGCTAGACTTATGCTTGAGCTTATTGGCCAAGTCCTACCGGCGCATCCGCTTGGCTGGCGGCTTGAAACTAGCGTCCTGCTCAAAACCGGAGTAGCTAGCACCACCAGTCGATGAGTCACTGGAGCGAGACGTGGCAGGAGAGCCACCAGCAGAAGAAGAAATGAAGGCACCACCTGTGCCCCCAGAGTCGTCACAACTCGAGCTCTCCCAACAAGCCTCCAGACGATTCCCGCCAGCATCAAAGGCACTGACGGTGAGAGTTTCTTCACCATCAAATCGACAGCAGAGACTATCACCCTCGCGCAGATTCAGTTGACGGGAAAATGCCTTCCAACCAGGCCTCAACAAGATCAAGAAGGAGCTCTCAACCTGAAGCTTTACCCACAAGGGGGGTTGGGAGCAGCCTTGAAGCCGAAGCCAAAGACCATCCAAGCCAAGCTCAGAAACAACAGAAGTACAAGAAAACGGAAGAGGAATCGGACTAGAAATGCGGTTAAGGACACAAAGGATGAAATCGTGGCCGTAGACGCCCTCGACCACAGTAGCAGCATCAGCCACGCTCCCCCTGTCGTGGATATAATCCTGACAATAGATATAGGGGTGTGATAGTAGCTAAATGAATCTGTACGTAGAGTGGTTGAAACAGGGGGGATTATACAGGTTAGGCCTCTCCTTAGAGATAAAAACCTTAATCATGTCCCATGCTGACTGGGGTGTTCTTTCTCAAAGTCTGAGGAAAATGTTGCGCCTGACCCTTTCTGGGGCAGGGGGAGGCTTATATAGAGTGCGCCTCTGCCCCTTCAATGCCCCAGTAAATGGTTCTTAATTACAAGGTTAAATACGTATGCTGAATACAGGAAACGGTCTCCTCATTACTGCTAATTAAGGAGGAGAAAAGCCCGTGGTCTTTAATGCTTCGCGCCCGTTGCGTTCCTGCGCTCCGAGTAACGAACAACTCGCCGATCCCCTTTTTCGAGTAACTGACTTCTCGGAGCCTGTTTGATTTCCGAGTAACTGATTACTCGGAGGCCATCTCTTCTTCCGAGTAACATGTTACTCGGAGACACTGTGAATTGAGCTTCTGAGTTTGATAAAGTTCTGTATTCTTTGACGATTTTATCTATTTTATTGGGTGTGTTTGAGAGACAAAGGACCTGAGGGTACCCCTTGGTTTCTAATGCTTAAGGGTATACCTTTAGTGTGACGACGACACCCCCAAGAACCACCACGCCCTCATCGGCAGCGTGAGGTGCGGGGAGCACGGGCACCACGACCACGGCGGCTTCGGCCAGCAACGCCGCGAGAAGCGACACCGAAGGCACCACGAGCACGGCGTTTGGGAGCCATGGAAAGAAAGCAGGAGAGCAAAGGAAGAAAGATGGATGGCCAAAGAAACAAAGCACAACATCCCATATTTATACACCATCCCAAGGGAAAAAGGGGAACGTTCCATGCCAAGAAATCTGAAACGGCGCCGTGGGACAAAATTAAAGACCAAAGCATGCAACCCTAATGATTCCCAGACAAGGCGTCTCTTCGTATCAACCAATATTTAAAACGACAGTAAATTATGCGCGCTCCCACGCGCTCTAAGAAATCCAACAAGCGGCAGAAGCATAGAGCTTACAACGCGCTACTCAAGGCGTCATCATAACTGCCAACGGATGCGATGGTTCACAACCTGCCACCGTCATCTTCAACACGTCATCAGAAAAGCATCAATACGAACTTTCACATCCCGGTCACACAGATGGGACGGTTGCCCACGCAGATGCACTGACAAGGGAAATATGCTCTTCTTTCCTTCCGGGAGGTGATCTCCTGATGCCCCACAGGCGTAAGGGATCGAGATAGTCTTCGCGGGTAAGTTAACCCAATTTATTGATTCGACACACGGGGAGCCAAAGAGTATTTATAAGCTTTGACAGTTGAGTTGTCAATTCAACCGCACCTGAAATATACTTGCTTGCAACGATAGATAAGTGGTAACGATAATATGATAGTGATAGTGGAAACAGCAAAAGTAACAACAAAAGTAACAACTAATGACCAGCAGGATTGAAAACACTGTAGGCTAGGGAGATGAATGGTTGGGCGCTGCATGGATGAGAGTATAATAGATTCTAACACGGGGCAAGGCACACAGAAAAGCAATGATCATCTAGGCAAATATCAAACATTAGGCATGTATCCCGTAGGTAGTTGTGCGTGCTTGCAATAAGAACTTGCACAACATCTTTTGTCCTACCATCCCGCTACGAACGGGGCCAAAAGGAACTTATGGAGATTAAGGTGCTCCTGTCAAAGAGCACCGGAACAAAGAAATAAACTCAATGGATACATGGAATCCTCAAATCATGGACCATCCCCTTTGGTGTCCCAAGCTGTCACCTTTGGGATCGTCGGTTCCGGACCATAACAGGTGCATACAACTCATAGATAGGATCTAGAACACAAATATATTCATGAAAACACATAGAGTTCAGATCTGAAAACATGGCACTCGGGCCCAAAGTGACAAGCATTAAGAACAACAAGTTGTAGCAAAGAAGATAAACACCAATCTAGATGATAGGCAACATGCCCCCAACAATCTGATGAACTATTACATGATTAAACTCATCCAATCCCTACCATCCCCTTTGCCTACAGCAAGGAATTACTCACAGATGTGAAGAGAAGTCATGGAGGATGGATGGAGTGGTGATGGTGATGACGATGGCGATGATCTCCCCTCTCCGGAGGCCAAATCAGCCTCCATATTAGCCCTCTCGAATAAGAACAGAGGGTGGCGGCGGCTCCGCGACGGAAACTGGGAAAAAAACTTCTGTTCTGGGGTTTTCTCGTCATGGGGATAAATAGGAGCCTCGGTAGGGCACCAGAGGAGGGGGAGCAGCCCAGGCGGCCAGAGGGCGCGGCCCCACCCCTGGCCGCGCCAGGGGGGCGCCTGGGGCCCCCAGGGCTCCCCTCTGGTCCCACTTCTGGCTCCTGGCTCCATCGGGTGCGTGGATTTTCTGGTATTTTTCTGGGAATTTTCCGGGATGTCTAAAAATCCATTTTCCTGCACAGAATAAAACCATACAGGCAGCTCTGCTGAAAACAGCGTTAGTCCGGGTTAGTTTCGTCCAAATCATGCAAGAATGAGGACAAAACAATAGCAAAAGTGTTTGGAAAACTAGATACGTTTGAGACCTATCAACTCCCCCAAGCTTAGCATATTGCTTGTCCTCAAGCAATTCAGTTCAACGAACTGGACGCGACAAAGAAAACTTTGACAAACTCTTTTGCTTCATTAGATGTATATAAGCATGTACTACGAAAAGAGTTTAGCAAGTAATGAAACAATGCTATAAGGACAATACACGAAGCAATTCTTCTTTCATGTGATCAGTCACAAACAACTAAAAGTAAATAATAAGCTACTGAAAATCAAGACAGGATCACAATGCACATAGCTTGAACATACTTGAGTGGCATTTCGCTAGCCTCCATGAGTGAAGCAAAACATAAATGCAGAAACTCCTTCGGAGTTTTAAAGGTGACTAGAACTCAGTATTTCAGACTAGCAATAACACAAGCATGCAGAAGACAATGTAATACTTTGGGACAATGCATGTTACACTAAGAATGAAAATTACGCTCTCATAGTTGGTGCTTTGAAGAAAGAAGGGGAGACTCTCGAACTGTGGCTTTTGATGGCAAGGTTGAAAACCCGTGAAAGGAAGCAAAGACTAAACATGTGCCAGAGCTCTTGGTTTTGAAAACAAAGATAAAATATTTTTGAGAAGTGCAACTTTCCAGTCAACGATGAACGGTAAAGGTCTCTCAATATCTCCCATGCCAAACATATAAAATGCCTTTTGCTTACACATATTCCCTTATCCATGAATCCTTCGATGGTCTATGGAACCTTTTATTTTGCCTCAAGGATGGAAGGAGGGTATCGTTCCACCTATCATAAGCAGCATTTGGTCCATATCACTCCATCATCGAGTATGGGGGAGGTGTAACTCTCATATATTTTTTTCTGTTTTGACTAGTTAAAACTTCCGTCAAAATATTTTTGGCATGAAAGATACTGATTTCCCCTCACCGGACCATGAGCTTGTACGGTTACAAAATGGAAGCTTTTGAATAAATTTCGAGATGGCACAAGAAAGTCTAAGTTAGGAGTGGCCGGTAAATACCACATATAGGTAGGTATGGTGGACTCAAATGGAACAACTGGGTTTGAAAAGGAGTTTGTAAGCACAAGCAGAATTCCGCTTGGTGCGAGCGAAGGCTAGCAAAAGACTGGGAAGCGACCAACTAGAGAGCAATAATTGTCATAATCATGCAGAGCGACAAAGCAACATTGAATCGGGCATGAAAGTGATATAACTATTCTGAAACAAAAAGATCATCAAGGAAAAAGTAGACTTTATAGTCATAAGCATGTGCGAACATGTGCCAAGTCAATCCAAAAATTCTCCGAAGGGAAATACCACTTCAGTATGCCAAACCATGAACAATGCAATGCATGTAAATCATTTCAACAACACATTATGTACTCTAGCTATTTGAGACTAGCCACAAGGAAATCATGAACACTGGGAAAGCATTATAAACATAGCACTATGTCGCTACAAGCTGGTCTCTAGATCATAAGTACAGGCATATGTACAAAAGTAGAAACAAGAAGAGTTCATACCGGTTTTCCTTGTTGCTTCCCTTTCCTCGATCTTCGTCATCACTGCCTTGTCACTTGCACGATCGAACGTAGGAAATATAATCAAATGCCATCACGGACTCGAGCTGATCTCTGAAAACAAAGCAAACTAAAGAGAGAAAGGAAATCTTTTTGGGTTTTTTTAAAGGTTAAAAGAAAGCAAAAGAAAAGAGGAAATCTTTTTGTTGTTTTTGCAAAGAAAGAAAGAAAGAAGAACGGGAAAAAACTTCGAAAAAGATCAAAGCGAATAAAATGGATAATACAATGGAAAAGTGAGAGGGGCACGTACTCCCCCAAGCTTAGGCTTTTGGCCTAAGTTGGTAGTAGCTAATGTCCCCAGGGGCCTTCTGCTCCAGGGTAGTACGGGTGAGTCCAAGGATCGTATGAGGCTTCCGGTGCGTACACCGAAGTCCTCAGATCCTCCCACGAAGAAGGATCCGCGCTCCAAGCAGAGGAAGACCCTTCACCAAACTGGGTGAAGGTCTCCCCCTGGAAATGTGGGAACTCACCATGCTCCGCCTCGTCGGGCACAACCCCCTCCATGGGGTTATGAAGCTGATGCTGGACCACAAACTCATCGAACTGGATAACATCAAAGGACCATCAGTTCCTGCGAGAAAAATCAAACAAAAGAGGTGCAGGTAGACGGATCTTGCGTTCCGTGGTAGCTCCGAAACGCAAGATATAATCAAGGTTACCAAACTCGAAAGTCATGGTAACAAACTTATGCCTTTTCATAGCAGCAAGATCAAAACTTAAATAATTAAAGGCTTATCATCGGGGTGTGGGGTGCCATTAAGAGACTCTAGGATAAGTGTGGCGTAAACGCCACCAAATAAATCTCCCTTGTTACCGTTCATAGCAAGGCGTCGGGCAATTAAGGCACCCACATTATAATCAAACCTTCCTGAAAGGGCGGTTACCAGGATAGCAATATCCGGCGCAGATATGTTTCCCGTGTTGTCACGAGCTAACACCCCTCTAGAAATATAATACGCAAAATCCCTGAGGTGTGGAAATAGGATGCTGGAGATCTTTGACCGATGAATATCCCTCGTATCCATGCTACAAAGCGAGTTGAAGACGGTTCTCAGCTCGGAGGGCTGAGAGCTCATCTTCGTCGTCTGTCCCACGTTCGGCACACCTATTATTTCACAAAACCTTTCCAAAGGCATGGTCAAAAGATCATTGTAAATTTTAAACTATATAGAACTAGCATCAAGGTTATATATAAAACTGTTAATGAAACAGGAGGTGAGTTTTTGATACTGGGTAACACGGCACGTTGCGAGCCGCGTCAAACCTGCATTAGCACAAAGATTATAGAACTCCTCCCTAATTCCTGCAGCTTCAAGGAATACATCGCACGGGGAAGTCATTGCGCGTGCTTGATTTGTGTCCTCCAACAACTCTAAGGGCACATGATCTTCGTTGTAGCTCACCCTAGCAGTCGAGGGTGAAGCTGCAGCTCTTGTAACTCGGTCGGAGCGCTCGGGCCTCTTCTTCCCAAGCCACCCCTTTGCTCTTCCTAGCAAACTCATTTCTGAAATTTTTGAAAAATTACAAAAACAAGGATTTAAACCAAGTGAGTTAAGGCAAACTACTCAACTCACTTACCTAAGGCATAAACTTGCATCAAAACTTGGAAAATAAAATTCTACACATGCATGCAAGCTCATATAAACAGCACCAAGAGCTACTAAATACTCACAAATGAAGCCACCAATCAAAAATCTAATTGGAGGGGTGTAGGAGTTACATACCAGGGAGTATTTGCTCAAAATTTCAGCTTGAATGGTGGGCTATAGAGAGAGATCGAAAATTTCCTCCAAGAACAGCAAGAACGCAAGAACCAAATGCAGAACTCGTGTTTTTGGAGAGAGAAGAAGGAGGAGGAAGAAGACATACCTGGAAGTGGGGCCTGTGGGCCCCAGGTGCCCTGTGGGCGCGGCCAGGGGGCAGGCCGCGCTAGCTGGCCGCCTGGGCCACTGGTGGCCCCCCTGGTCAGCCCCAGGTGCCTCTGGGTCACTCCCGGCATGGAAATTTTTATTCTTATTTTTCTGGATTTTTTCTGAAAACTTCACTGTTGAAAATTTCTCGGAGTTCAAAAAGCTGCAAAACTTTCTGAAAACCTAAAGCGGTGATTAGTATTGTGAAGCTTCAAAAACACAAAAACTTGGTACAGCAAAAAGAATGAAAGCTAAAGCAAGTGAAAACATAACAAGCTTAAATTTTTACCTATATAAAACAAGCTCACTAGTAAGGTTGATCAAGTCTTACCAACAAACCGGTGATATATAGAACAAGAAGTCTCCCCTCTTATGAAGTGATCATTGCACCTTTACTTTGATGGACATTGTCCCCACCATAATGGTTTTGTATTTGTGGTGCACATGTAGTGGACAATCCCATTCTCCAATCTTCACGGTCTCGATATTCTCTATAGAGTTAAGGCCATGCCTTTTGTCGATCTTCTTTGGAAAATATACCGTGTGTTCTTTATCATCAACGTTGAAGGTGACCTTTCCTTTATTGCAATCAATAATAGCACCCGCGGTGTTAAGAAAAGGTATACCAAGGATAATGGACATGCTCCCATCCTCAGGCATGTCAAGCACAACAAAATCTGTAAGGATCAAACAATTAGCAACTTCAACGGGTACATCCTCACAAATACCTATTGGGACAGCTGTTGATTTGTCAGCCATCTGAAGGGAGATATCTGTAGGGATTAGTTTCTCTAAAAAAAGCCTTTTGTAAAGAGAGAAAGGCATAACACTCACTCCTGCACCAAGATCACATAAAGCAGTTCTGACGTAATTATTCTTTATGGAGCAAGGAATGGTGGGTATACCTGGGTCACCGAGCTTCTTAGGAATCTTTCCACTGAAAGAGTAGTTAGCAAGCATAGTAGATATAGCCTCATTAGGAACTTTTATTTTATTAGTGACAATATCTTTCATATATTTCGAATAAGGAGGTAACTTAATAGCATCAGTCAAAGGAATTTGAAGAAAAAGAGGCTTCATCCATTCACAAAATTTATTATAATGCTCTTCTTCTTTAGATTTGAGGGACTTACCCAGAAAGGGCATGGGTTTCTGTATCCATGGTTCTCTTTCCTTCCCATGTCTTCTTGCGATGAAGTCTTCTTTAGAGTACCTTTTGCGTTTATCGGGTGCTTCTTCTTCTCTTACCTTGGGTGGATCATCCTTCTCGGCGTCTTTTTCTTCAGGCTCGACATCGTCTTCTGTTTCAGCATCAGAGGTAGATATAATGTTAGGATCAACAGCTGGCTTTTTACTTGTAATAGGATCATCGGGATTGTCAGCCTCCTTGTGTTTCTTCTTCTTCTTTTTCTTCTTTGGAGAGCTAACAGCCTTGTCTTCTTCGTGTACTTGAGAATCTTGCTCGATCCTCTTTGGATGCCCCTCAGGATAGAGTGGGTCCTGGGTGTGTGTTCCACCCCTCGTTTTAATTCCATAAGCTTGTATGTCCTGTTTGGCATTATTAGCAAGCAAATCTTTTTGCACATTAGAAATTTGTTCAAGCTGAGTTTGAACCATATGAAAGTGCTTAACAAGACATTTAACATCATTAACTGTTCTTTCTAGAACATCACATAAACTTTTGATAGCAAGATAATTATCATGCAACTGACTTTGTAATCTCCTATTAAAATGATCTTGCTTAACAATAAAATTATCAAGCTCATCTAAACATTGGTCGGGAGGCTTACGTTTAGGGATGTCACTTTCAGTAAAGTCTAATAGAGAGTGTACCTCTACCAAGGGAGGGTGAGTAGTAGGCTCACACAACTTCTCAATAGGCGGTAAATTCTTCACGTCTTCGGCTTTAATACCTTTCTCCTTTATAGACTTCTTTGCTTCTTGCATATCTTCGGGGTTCAAAACAAGCATGCCCCTCTTTTTCGGTGGTAGAAGTGGCTCAGGAACGGACCAGTCTTCATAGTTTTTGGCGATTTTGCACATTAATTCTTCTGCATCGTCCGGCGTTCTTTCCCTAAAAACACAACTAGCATTATTATCCAGATAGGTTATGGATTCATCGGTTAAACCAGCGTAAAATATATCAAGAAGTTCATTCTTGGGGATCCCATGTCCCGGCATAACCTTAAGTAAATCACAAAACCTCCCCCAAGCTTTAGGGAGGTGCTCATCCTGCAATTGTTTAAAGTTATAGATTCTTTGCAAAGCAGCATGTTGCAGATGAGCTGGGAAATACTTATCAACAAAAATTTTGACTAAGTCCTGAGGACTTTTAACGGAACCATAAGGTAGTGCATCGTACCATGATTTAGCGTCCTCCTTCAAAGAAAAAGGGAAAAGCTTGGCCACATAGAAGTTTCGTATCTTCTCATCAGTAGTGAATAGGTTGCTTAACTCAGCGAGTTTGGTCAAGTGTGCTATAGAATCATCATTTTCTCTGCCATAAAAGGGGTCAGCCTCGACTGTAGATATAAGTGAAAGATCAACAGAGAAATCATAATCGGGATCAGTGATGCATATAGGTGACGTGTCAAATTTAGGATCAGGAATAACTTTGTTCTTCATGGCGTGCCTCTTGAGCAACTCTTTAACAGCACCAGGGTCAGAGTCGACACACTCTCTGAGTTCTCTGCAAAAATCATCATCAAGAGTAACATAATCATCATCAAGGATTCTCTCCTTGAGTTCATCTAAGCTCGGGTAATCAAAGGTTTTGCAGGTAGGAATATAGGTACCAGGGGTCTCGGTCTTGGATTTTGCTGCAGTCTTAGCAGTCTGAGTTTCAATATAGTGACCAAGAAAAGTAGCATCATCAAGAGTGGTGGAAGCATCATCAAAAGTATCGGACATAGTAACAGACTCAATAGAAGCATCATGTAGTGGTGGTGAAGTAAACTTACTCATAACAGAAGGTGAATCAAGTGTAGCACTAGTGTTCAGAACAGTACCTTTTCTTGTACGGGATGGTAAGATCGGAACCTTGGGGTCTCCTTTCTTACCCATAGCGGATGATATGCATCAGGCAGGATACTTCAAGTAGACTTGTAAATATTGCTATGCTCCCCGGCAACGGCGCCAGAAAACGTTGCTTGATGCCCCACAGGCGTAAGGGATCGAGATAGTCTTCGCGGGTAAGTTAACCCAATTTATTGATTCGACACACGGGGAGCTAAAGAGTATTTATAAGCTTTGAAAGTTGAGTTGTCAATTCAACCGCACCTGAAATATACTTGCTTGAAATGATAGATAAGTGGTAACGATAATATGATAGTGATAGTGGCAACAGTAAAAGTAACAACAAAAGTAACAACTAATGACCAGCAGGATTGAAAACACTGTAGGCTAGGGAGATGGATGGTTGGGCACTGCATGGATGAGAGTAAACATATAATAGATTCTAACACGGGGCAAGGCACACAGAAAAGCAATGATCATCTAGGCAAATATCAAACTTTAGGCATGTATCCCGTAGGTAGTTGTGCGTGCTTGCAATAAGAACTTGCACAACATCTTTTGTCCTACCAGACCGCTACGAACGGGGTCAAAAGGAACTTATGGAGATTAAGGTGCTCCTGTCAAAGAGCACCGGAACAAAGCAATAAACTCAATGGATACATGAAATCCTCAAATCATGGACCATCCCCTTTGGTGTCCGAAGCTGTCACCTTCGGGATCGCCGGTTCCGGACCATAACAGGTGCATACAACTCATAGATAGGATCTAGAACACAAATATATTCATGAAAACACATAGGGTTCAGATCTGAAAACATGGCACTCGGGCCCAAAGTGACAAGCATTAATAACAACAAGTTGTAGCAAAGAAGATAAACACCAATCTAGATGATAGGCAACATGCCACCAACAATCTGACGAACGATTACATGATTAAACTCATCCAATCCCTACCATCCCCTTTCCCTACAGCAAAGAATTACTCACACATATGAAGAGAGTTCATGGAGGATGGATGGAGTGGTGATGGTGATGACGATGGCGATGATCTCCCCTCTCCGGAGGCCAAATCAGCCTCCAGATTAGCCCTCCCGAAGAAGAACAGAGGGTGGCGGCGGCTCCGCGACGGAAACTGGGAAAAAACTTCTGTTCTGGGGTTTTCTCGTCACGGGGATAAATAGGAGCCTCGGTAGGGCACCAGAGGAGGGGGGAGCAGCCCAGGCGGCCAAAGGGCGCGGCCCCACCCCTGGCGGCGCCAGGGGGGCGCCTGGGGCCCTCAGGGCTCCCCTCTGGTCCCACTTCTGGCTCCTGGCTCCATCGGGTGCGTGGATTTTCTGGTATTTTTCTGGGAATTTTCCGGGATGTCTAAAAATCCATTTTTTTGCACACAATAAAACCATACAGGTAGCTCTGCTGAAAACAGCGTTAGTCCGGGTTATTTTCGTCCAAATCATGCAAGAATGAGGGCAAAACAATAGCAAAAGTGTTTGGAAAAGTAGATACGTTTGAGACGTATCATCTCCTCGGCGGAATCTGCCCGCCGAAGAGCCCTTTTCTTCTCTATAGGTTTCCGCCACGGAGCTGCGGCGGAACTCCGTGAAAGCTTCTCCTTTTAGGGTTTTCGCGTAACGAGGAGTATATAGGCCAGAGCGGGGAGCTGGGAGTGGTCCCAGGGCTCCAGGAGCCCTCCCGACGCGGCCAGGGGTGGGGCCGCGCCAGGTGGCCGCCTGGGGCCCCTGTGGCCCCTCTTCGGCGAGTCTTTGTTAGTCTTCTGGAAAATACCCCCGTGGATTTTCAGGTCATTTGGAGGTGTTCTTCTTCAGCAACTCAGCGTCCATTTTTTACCACTGAATCCTGCGTTTGCTGCTTCGGCACTGGAAAGTTGCAAACTGTGTATAATAAGCCAAAACAACATAAGAACATCATCGTAATGTGAAATATATTAATGAATAAGGATGAATTACGATATAAAATAGTGATGCATTTTGGACGTATCAACTCCCCCAAGATTAGACCTCGCTTGTCCCCAAGCGAAAATTGAGCTCGGTAAACCTGTCCACAAGTTTAGAGAGTGAAGTGTCGATAAATAAAATACGGACAAGAAGCATCATGATCTTTTCACCAAACTCAAACATCCTAAACAACAATCTCCAACTCATAAAGCCCTTATGAAAGAGTAACAACAATTATAATCAAAAGTAGGGCTAAGGAAACTCATCAAATCATGGCAAACAAGTCCTTTGGTCAAGGGACAACTAAAATCTTTTACCTTTGCTCTTTCTCTTTATATTTTGAAGAGATGATTTAGAACTTTTTGAAAAAACAAGCTATTAGTCATGAAGTGCAAATGCTAACACAAAGGAAGATGTTTGCTTGGCAAATGCTTTTGCAAACAACTTACTTATCAAAAGATAATGTCAACAATGATATGGCATGGCAAAACTTTAATGCAGCATTATATGGATGAATCTTCATCAACATCAAGTGTCTGTTCTCTTTGGGAAAGGAGGAAGTAGTGAAAACTCACTCAACATAAAGGTAAAGGAAAAAGAAGCCTTGTTAAAGGCAAGCAGGGAAAACTCAAGTGCTATCCTTAGATCAAACAGAATGAAAACAAGTTTTGAGAGGTGCATGATTTGTCAACGAATGCTAATAGGTAACTCAATTGCTTCTCAGACTGTACAAGTTTCGAGGAACGGCTCCAAAACGGGGACGATAACATCCCCGCCATCTCCTTTGTTTGTCACTGCCAAAGTTTTATGATTTCTCATGAACAAAGCGTGAAGGAGGGTTTGTTTGTTGTATTATCTTTTGTGAGCTGGGCGCACTCATGCCAGTTCCTCCTCGTATTAGGGGTTTGCAGATTAGACATGCAATCCCGGGGTAAAACTTGTCCAACTTAAGAAGGTCATGAATTAACTACTACTTACTCATGAGCTAAAGCAGGGGCACAAAACAGAAGATTTTGAACATCTAAGGATAACACAAAAATTCTATGCTTTAGGAGTGGTAGTGGAATACCAAGAATAGGAAGGTATGGTGGACTCATATGGAAGATACTAGTTTCAGGGTATGGATGTACAAGCAGAATTCCGCTTAGTACAGGGGTTTGGCTAGCAAAGGCTTTGAGAGAACAGACAATTGATGATGACTTGGATGCAAAGCAATATAAAGCATAAACATTAAAACAAGCATAGCACATCAAGTTGTCTTCCTTGTCAACATAACACTACAAGCAAAATAACAAAGAGGGTTTGGCTATGTCGCTACTTTGAGAAAAATAACATGCTTGTGGCTATGACCAAAGCTATGTTTGCCAAGATTAAATAAAGTTTTCAAAGCCATACCTGATATAAGGTCAATACTCCCCATAAGAATCATCATAAGGTTGATTGCGTGAAGAGAATACCGAGTGCAGCGAAGAGATCAAAACTTCTCATTAATATTCCATCATAGACGACTCCACACTCGCGGATACATAACTCTCCAGAAAGGAGTGATAAACCTCAAAGCAAACACCTATTTTATAACTTCCCTAGACATGATACGACTCTACTTGACTCTAAAAGACATAGATAAAGATAAAAATACTGAGCACTCCCCCAAGCTTGGAACAAGCTAAGGGGATGCCATTACCCAAGGAGATTTACTCCTCATCCTTGTTCTTGTCGGTCACGTACTCCTTGGCGAAGCGCTTCCATGGCAGCTGTTCTCCAGTCTCAAAGGACATTCCCGTCTCCACGATCCTGCACTCAGCACCCAAACCCATGCGCAGAAACTTTAGTTCATACTCACAGTTCTGGTTCTGCAGATCATAGATCTGTGCTTGGAGCCCATAAACTTTCTCTTCTGGTGCGGCCAAGCTTGACCACATCTCCTTCATCTCCTTCTTGTGGGAAGCCTCGATCTCGTTCATGATGTCGAAGTTAGCTTCAACACCACGCTCCACCATCTTCTTGAACTTGAAGACCTCATGTTCCATCCCCTTCAGCTGCTCCTCGGTGCTCCCCTCCTTGACTGGTCCCTTCAGATCCTCCTTGTGGAGGTCACCATCCTCCACACAAAGGATCTGGGGGTGCTTCTTCACCTCAGCGAGGTAAGGGTTGATGACGTTGACGACGAACTTGTCCTTGGGGGAACTTGGGGAAGCCATGGCACCTAGGTCTTGCTGAAAGTTTTCCTGGCAGAACAGCTCGAAAAGAAAACACAGGATATTGCGAGATACGTTGCCGGAACGATACGGGAAAATATATAGAAAAAAATTCTGCACAGAAAGGAAGGTAATAGGTCAAAGCGGAGTCGGAGACGGGCTCCGGGGTGCCCAGGCGGCCTCCCGGCGCGGCCATGGGTGGGGCCGCGCCAGGGGGGCGCCTGGGCCCCCTCGAGATGGTCTCCGGCTCCACTTAGGCCTCAAATTTTCTATATTTTGCAAAAACTCGTAATCTGGAACTTTCATGGAGGTTTCGCGATGTTTCCTTACCATAATACATACCTTTCCTTATTCTTCTTCTGCTGGTGTCTAAAATAGGGCTGCAACATGTTCTTCATGAGACTTTGTGTATACCAAATCCACATCAACATTGACAGGATCTACTGCTATGTAATTCTTAAGTCTTTGCCCATTCACCACTTGAGGTTTGGTGCCTTCGAAATTGTTAATCTTGATTGCACCTGAGCGGTAGACTTCCTCAATGTGAAATGGCCCTTCCCACCTGGAAAGTAGTTTACCTGGAGAAAACCTGAAACGGGATCTAAACAACAAAACTGTATCACCAACATTAAATTCACGTTTCATAATCCTCCTATCATGCCACTTCTTTACCTTTTATTTGAACATTTTAGCGCTCTCGTAAGCTTTACTTCTCCACTCATCTAGGGAAGTCAAGTTCATGAGACGCTTTTCACCAGCTAATTTCGGGTCAGCATTAAGCTCTCTAATAGCCCATAAAGCTTTGTGTTCTAATTCTAATGTCAAATGGCAAGCCTTGCCACAGACCATCTTATAAGGAGACATGCCCATGGGGTTCTTGTAAGCAGTTCTATACGCCCACAAAGCATCTCCTAACTTATTTGACCAATCCTTTCTATTTCTATTGACTGTCTTCTGTAAGATCAACTTGATCTATCTATTGGTGAGCTCAACTTGCCCGCTAGTTTGAGGGTGGTACGGTGAAGCAATTCTATGATTGACATCGTACTTGGCTAAAGCTTTTCTAAAAGCTCCATGTGTAAAGTGTGAACCCCCGTGTAACACCCTCAGTAGCTTGTAACAGTAACCATCCTTACTGTTGATCATCACTGTTGAGTTATCACTGTTGATTCCCTGACCCTGTTCAAACTTTATGAGGCTAATGATCAGAACCTTGATGTGGGTGATCAACACCCCATGCACCATGTACTTGAGCCCTTGGAATAAGAACCCCAAAGTCAAAACCCTTAAAACCCCTTTTGGTGGATAATAAAAACTTGGTGGAAATTAAACCTTACTCAAAAATCAAGAAACCATTTTTGTAAATTGCCTAAAATCATTGTAATCATGTTGGACCAACTTTGGTAATTTTTGGAGTTATGAAAATTCTCAAACAATTATAACAGTAGCTTATAAGGTCCTTTTAATCATAAAATATTTAAAAGAAATATCCACTGAGTTTTAAAATGTACCAAACCTTTTGTGTCACCTACATGTGACATACACCTATTTTACAAACCCCCAACACATTTAAATAAAATGCAGAAGTATTTAATTTAACTGCAGCAGTAAACAAAAGAATTACAAAAAGACAAAGGAAATTGGAAAACCACTAACTGACGCCCAGGGCGATGGCCCACCGCGGCCCAGTCACCCCTCCCCTTGTCTTCTTCCTCCCGGCACTGTGGCCATGCCGCGCGCTCGTCGCCGACCAGCCGCCCCCCCCCCCCTCGCTCCTCACCTGCTCCCTGGCCCCGTCGACGTCCAGGCCTCGTCGATAAAGATTTTCCGCATATTGTGGATCGCCAACCACCCCATTTTCCCCCTCTCTCACCTCACCATCGCCGGGGGAAAAATCCGCAGAGCCCGCCATGGTCACGGTCGTGAGCTCGCGCGGCCACTGACGCCCTCTTGCCTGTCCGAGCTGTCCGGAGTGTGCGCTCGTTTCATCCTCGTCATCCCACTGGAGCAATCGAACCCCGGAGCCACTGCATCGACCGGAATCACCGTCTTCGTCTACCTCCAGCCGCCGGGATCCACTCGGAATTCCACCGCCTACACGCCGCCTCCGAGCCAGCCGGTTGCACTGTTGTGATCACGGTGAGCATACTCGCCATCCCCAACTCCCCGTAGCCGCCCGATAAGCTCCAGCACAGAAACCCCGTTTCGCTTACTCCGGCCGCCGCCGTTCGTCGTCATAGCAGTGCGCATACGCCGCCCCAGCTCACGGTTTTGACTCCCCCATGTTGTCGCTGGTCCACACGTTCCGTTTGACGCTTTAGTTGGCTCGATTGCGCAGCGTAGCAGAGTTCACCATCGACGCCCGAGCTCGGCCACCCGCCATTGTCAACCTTGAGCTCGCCTCTGTCCACCTCACGCCCCCGCACGGCCACCGTTCGACTAGCGGCGCTCCTCTGGTTCAAACGAGCCCAAGGCCAGCCCCTCCCGTGCCCTGACTCGGCCGCTAGGTCCACCTCGTCGGCGTGCTGTCGTCGGCGAGGCGCCGGTGAGCCCTCCGTGCCACTGACCTGCGGGCCCATGTCGTCAGTAGGGTCATTAGCCCCTAATCCCTGCCCTGTAGGACACTGCCAGTGGGCCTGCCCCCTTAATCCCACGGTTAAAAGTTAAACAGAATATTAACCCCCCCCCCCAGACACTGACAGGTGGGCCCTGGCCATTTAACTTAATTAAATAAGTTTAGTTAGCACTGGAGTCACTGACCACTGGGCCCCCCTGTCAGATTTTAATTATTTAGAAGATTTAAATAAATTCCAGTGACTTACATGTGGGCCCAGAGGCTATTTTTGATTTATTAAAATGTTTTATAAATAAACAGAGGCTGACATGTGGGTCCCACATGTCAGGCACTGTTTTGGATAATGTTGAATAAATAATAAAAGAAATTCAGAAAATCATTTAAATGATTTAAAACTTTGAAATTCAATCACTTTTAAACCGTAACTCGGATTCAAAAACTTTATACATGAAAATTGATCAGAAAAATATAACGAATACGAATACGCTATCCGTATGTCTATCACACCCCTCTAACACAACGAACATCGAACCGTCCCCCTCCGGACCGACAGTCCGATAAATTGTCCGGTACTGCTAAAGTACCCGGATGAATTTATTTCGAACACGAAAGTTGTTCGGAATAGATCAACTAACCCGGATACACCACCCACACATGTGTCAGATGTCCACGACACCTCCGGCATGATATCTCCCCCTCCGGACACCCTGTCCGGTAATCACCCGGAGCCGGTAGTTCATCCTCAGATGAATTTTCGTTCCGAGCAACGTGCACTGCACTGCGTTAGAACACCGTTAACATTTCATCTGTCATGTCATGCATCTGTTTGTATATGCTTGCTGTGTATTTACTGTTTTCTTCCCCCCTTAATCTCCGGTAGACCCCGCTGCCGCCGTCGACTACACCGCTGCTGAGTACGACTACGTCGTCGACGACCCTACTCCTACCGTCGAGCTTCCAGGCAAGCAGATCCATTCTCTTCCCCAGATATCGCCTATCTTTCCGTACATTTCTTGCACTAGGCATGGTTACTGCTGCTGCTACGATTACAATCCTATTCAATTGCATAGCCTGATTTTTTGTCACCCCTTGATGCACCTCCTTTATCCTATGATGCCTATTATTATTATTATTATTATTATTATGCATTATTCAGCAGTGAGCCCTGCGCATTGTTAGCTAGGATTAGATAGAGGGCCGTGATCACTCCGGGGAGTGAACGCGGATACAAATATTATAACTGCACAGGTACGGTACAATGCAGACACCGCCTCAGGCCCCCTAGCTCGGCTCTGCCGAGCCACCATCAAGTGTGAGCTATCAAGGAGTAATCCTTGTACTCCACTCGTTGCTGACTCTGTATAGCCGCTCTAGGTACCTGAGCAACGGTTGTCCTTCAGGTAAGAAGTCGGGCGACCCAATGGTGCCCGCGAGAGGTATTGCGACGGGACGACGGGGAGGGTACGACCAGTGTACCGGTGTGCTTGGCCCCTGGTCGTTGGCCGCGAGAGTTACCAAACCACGAAAGTCGAGCTCCTCCAGGAGCACACGCGAGACAAGGTAAGGAGACGGTTCACCTTATTGGTAACCTCAGTGACTTGGTGGGACGACAGGGCAGGCACCGATGTACTGGTGGTCCTGGCTGCTGTCGTTGTCCGCGGGTCAGTTAAGTCGAGGCAACGATAACGGTTGTCACGCAGGTTAATTAAAATGCTAAATGGTTCAGTGAATGTCTTGAGTTGGCTATATGCCATGTACGCACTACCTACCCTTGGGAATTACGAGTTTATGGGCTCCTCTGCTTCGTAGTGTCGTCCGAGGACTCTTCAGACGTCAGCAGTACCGCGGGCTGATTGCCGGGAAGTGCGTTGTCTTCTTTGCTCGAGCTGTGTTTTTTTGTTACGGCTTCCCGGCCACCCACGCACCATGCAGGAGTACGTCAGGGTTGGGGTCCAAGGCCCGGAGTACTTAGGATTTAGACCGGCGGATGTCCTCTTTGTTGAGTTTGAAAGATGGGCTATGAAGTGTCGGATAGCCTTGGTGGAGCGTTCCCTAACAAGGTTCCCGCCACCCTGGAGATCCGTGCGTGTAGCGTAACACAAGTGCACCCCTGCAGGGAATATTAATCTATTCTAATAGCCGTGTCCACGGTAACAGGACGCTTTATGCTGAAGCTGGATCTTACCACTACAAACTATTATTATTAAACTGTATGGTTCCGGGTTTTCTTCCTCGCGGGGATGTCGAGGAGGTGAACTCGGAGGCATTGCTAATTATTACAGCTTATTATTATACAATGCTGCAGCAACTTCTGCTGCATTGTTACTTTATGCTTTATATAAACTGTTGGCTGATTCTTACCTCATGCTGCAAGACATCGTCGGAAGATGCTAGTCTTCGATAGGCCTAGCTTCTTACCCTTGCTCTCGATTTCTGTCTTTCAGTCCAGTATACACAGCCTCTTATTTCCGTTGATACAATGCATAATGCTTAGTAGCGGACGTAAGACTCGCGGGTATGCTAGATACTCACCTTTGCTTTATTTCCCCTTTTTCGCTTTGCCTGATCGGCCGCTGCAGCCGACGTTGGAGCCCAGGAGCAGGAGTACCCCGGAGGGGAATACTACGACGTCGAGTTCCCCGTTGACCAAGAGTAGTTCGGTGGATCCCAGGCAGGAGGCCTCGCCTTTTCGATCTGTATCTCTGATGTGATTTGTGCTAGCCTTCTTAAGGCAAAACTGGACTAACTATGTCTGTACTCAGATATTATGGCTTGTATGACTTATGTATTCGGGTCCGCGTGACCCCCTCTATTGTAACATATTCGTTTATCCTTTTGTGTTTAGTGTTGTGCTGTGATATTATCACCGTGGCACCCTAATCTCAGCCGTGTACCCTGCGTGTATGATTACTGTACACGGATTGATTTTGGGGGCGTCACAAGTTGGTATCAGAGCCGACTGCCTGTAGGAAGCCACCCCACCACTACCTGGTCGAAGTTGAGTCTAGACTTTGAAAACTATTTTGCTAACTTAATATTTGGCTTACGGGCCCACATCGATGTCACTACGTGTGGTATCTATGGTATTAGGATCCTTTTCTCCTTACCTATGCTCTGGGAATCTGCTCTCTTATCCTTGCTGGTAAGTTTTACAAAATCTGACATTAGGATCACGTTCTCTTGATTCCACCCGGCATTTTGGTGCTTCCCCCATTGATTGAGTCGTGTCGCAGGAGTCATACCCCAGGTCCCGGACCGCGGATCCCATTCTCATTCTGGGCAGGCCGCGCGTTCTCTGGCATTAACTCCTGTGGCCAACAGTTTTCTTGCGGCGTGATTGACATAGTGGAATCTATGTCGCGTCGTGTAATCCTAACCGCGGTCTGCGCGCCGCCTAGTGAGTCCTTTTTCCTTAATTTCTACGATGTTACGCTGCCCGATTTTCGATTGACTCTGTGTGTACATGTGTATGTCTTATATGACTACTCCTATATATTCGCGCCTCCTCTTCGCTGTCGTTTTTACTTCAGGCTTGATTCCGGTATCTCGTTAAATTTTCATCGCTGAAATACCCCTGTTAAATTCTAGCAGGATGGCTGGTCGTGGTCGTGGTCGTGGTGCCAACGACCCACCTCCGCCGCCGGATTACATGGCCGCGATGATGCAGCAGTTCGAGCTGAACCGTCAGTTCATGGAGAATGTCATGGCTCAGCTCCCCCAGCCGAATCAGAATGGGCACCACCATCAGCATGCCACCGTGACTCTGCATGACTTCACCCGCCTCAACCCCACTATGTTCCGCAACACTGTTCAGCCGTTGGATGCTGATGACTGGCTTCGCGACATCACGCACGAGCTGGAGTCTGCTAATGTTGATCCAGCCGACTATGTGAACTTTGCGTCTTATCATCTGAAAGGCGCCGCTGCTGAGTGGTGGAGCACCCACAAGCGTTCACTGCCAGTCGGAGAAGTCATCACTTGGGATGAATTTCAGTCTGCCTTCCGCGCCCGCTACATTCCTCAGGGGATCATGGATCGTAAGGCGGAAGAATTCCGTAACCTCACTCAGGGCGACATGACTGTTGAAGCCTATCAGCGTGAGTTCCTCAACCTCTCTCGCTATGCGGAAGGAGAGATCACCACTGATGCTCGCAGGCAGTAGAAGTTCCATCGTGGCCTCAACCCAGACCTCAGGCTCGCTCTTGCCGTTCATGATTTCGCCAACTTCGCCACCATGGTGAACAAGGCTATCACCGTCGAGAATGCCCAGATGGAGCACAAGAACTCTCTGAAGTGTTATCGTGACGTTGGCTCATCTTCGGGCGCAACGCAGAAGCGTCGTATCTGGCTCCCTACCAGTGTGACCCATTCAGCTGTCCCTTCTCCAAGGCCGTCTTATGCTGCACCCCCGTCTGCCTCCGCCACCGCAGATGCCAAGAGCTCTGCCTGCACCACCCAATGCTACCCCCCTTCGTCCTCAGGATGGATTATGCTTCACGTGCCGCCAACCTGGGCATTTTTCCAGGGAGTGCCCCCAGAAACAGAAGCAACTGGTAGTTCACCCTGCTGGCCGTGGAAATGGTCGTGGCAACAACAGGACCCCCAACTATAATACTGGGTCTGCTGCTCATGCTCGTGGACATGCTTACAACATTAATGTGGAAGAAGCTCAGGAACAACCCGCTACCGTGATGGGTACCCTTCTCGTTAATTCCGCACCTGCTACTGTTTTATTTGATTCAGGAGCATCACATTCATTAATGTCGGAAGCATTTGCATTATCGCGTAACATTACGTTTGAGAAGATGAACCCACCGATGGTTGTCCGCACCCCTGGAGGCCGTTGCCAAACCTCCATGATGGTACGCGATGTCACCATTGATGTCGAAGGGATTATATTCCTTGTGTCCCCCATCATCCTGAAAACCTCCACCATAGACCTAATTCTGGGCATGGATTGGTTGAAATTTCACGATGCCGCACTCTATTGTGGCACCAAGTTTGTCCAACTTTTTCACCCCTCCGACGAGATTGTTAACCACACCACCCGAGTTACCCATAATGATGAAACACAGATATTTTTTATGAATGCTTTGAATGCCGCCCCCTCAAAGGCATCAAGAACGTTCCAGTCGTTCGCGGTTTTACCGACGTTTTCTCAGAAGAACTGCCGGGAATACCCCCGATCAGAGAAGTTGAATTTGTCATCGACTTGAAGCCCGGCACCACCCCTATTGCCAAGCGTCCTTACAAGATGCCGCCACATGAACTCCTTGAACTTAAGGAGGAAATTGACAAGGCACTTCAGAAAGGATTCATTCGCCCCAGTTCCTCAGCTTGGGGAGCACCTTCGCTTTTTGTCAAGAAGAGCGATGGGACAAACCGATTGGTCCAAGATTATCGGCCCATTAACCAAGCTACCATCCAGAACAAATACCCACTTCCCCGGATCAACGATCTGTATGATCAACTTGCCGGATCCAAGGTGTTTTCTAAACTCGACTTGAGGTTGGGTTATCACCAAATCCGAGTCCGTGATGAGGACATTCCGAAGACTGCCTTCATTACTCGCTATGGTTCATACGAGTACACCGTCATGTCCTTTGGCTTAACCAATGCTCCAGCCACCTTCTCCAGATTGATGAATTATATTTTCATGGAGTACCTCGACCAGTTCGTCGTGGTTTATCTGGATGATATATTGATATATTCCAAGAATGAAGAAGAACATGCTGAACATCTCGTCTTATACTGGAGAAGCTTCGAGAACACAAACTCTACGCTAAGTATTCTAAGTGTGAGTTCTGGCTTCCCGAAGTGACCTACCTTGGACATGTGATTTCCAAGGATGGCATTGCCGTCACCCCAGAACGTATCCAGGCTATTCTTGACTGGACTCCTCCCAAGACCGTCAAGCAAGTCCGCAGTTTCCTCGGGCTCGCTAGCTATTGTCGCCGTTTCGTCGAGAATTTCTCCAAGATTGACAGGCCCCTGACTAATCTGCTTCACAAAGGCGTCAAGTTTGAGTGGACAGATAAATGTCAAGAAAGTTTCCAAGCGCTCAAGGACAAGCTAACTTCTCCCCCGGTGTTCGCTTCCCCTGATACTCAGAAGGACTTCGTGATATATTGCGACGCGTCTCGTCAAGGATTAGGCTGTGTCCTAATGCAAGAGCGCAAAGTGATTGCTTATGGCTCTCGTCAGTTGCGTGCTCACGAAGACAAATATCCAACACATGATCTCGAATTGGCAGCAGTAATTTATGCATTGAAACTGTGGCGACATTACCTTGTTGGTAACCGTTGCGAGATCTACACCGACCACCAAAGCCTGAAGTACTTGTTTACTCAGCCCGACCTGAATCTCCGCCAACAAATATGGATCGAGACAATAGCCGGTTTCAACATGGATATTCATTACACCCCTGGCAAGGCTAATGTGATGGTCGATGCTTTGAGCCGTAAAGCTTACTGTAGTGAACTTGAGGTGCAACTAGACCAACCACCTCTGTATGAAGATTTTCAAAAGTTAAACCTCGAGATTGTTCCTCAAGGTTATGCAAATAACCTGGTTATCAAACCGGATCTCGTCAAATCCGTCGAGGGTATACAGTTTTATGATGATTTCGTACACAAGATTAAGCGCGATATCGCCAATGGGAGACCCGCACCCTTCACCATTGATGGCAAAGGTGCGGTGTTCTACCAGAACCGTTTAGTGGTTACTCACAGCAAGGGCAGGCATGAGAACCTGGATATGACCCCGAAGGTCATGAGAGCGGCTCACGATACCCCGTTGTCCATTCATCCTGGAAGCACCAAGATGTACCAAGACATCTTGAAGCAAGACATTGCCCGGTATGTTTCTGAATGTGACGTTTGCCATCGCGTCAAGGCAGAACATCAAAGACCTGCTGGAACTCTACAACCACTCTCTATTCCTGAATGGAAGTGGGACAAGATCGAGATCGACTTCGTCACCGGTTTTCCCCGATCACAGAAGGGTCATGATGCCATCTTTGTCGTCATCGACCGATTCTCCAAGGTTGCCCACTTTCTGCCAGTCAAGGAGACGATCTCTGCTAGTCAGTTAGCAGACTTGTATGTTTCCAGAATTGTGTCCCTCCATGGTATTCCGCTGGAGATCAGTTCTGACCGTGGCAGCATTTTCACCTCAAGATTCTGGGATAGTTTCCAAGAAGCTATGGGAACTCATCTAAATTTCAGCACCGCTTATCACCCCCAGTCGCAAGGACAGGTCGAACGATTCAACCAAGTGCTTGAAGATATGCTTCGATCTTGTGTCATCTCATTCGGTAAGAAATGGGAGGAATCTCTTCCATTTGCTGAATTCTCATACAACAATAGCTATCAAGCTAGTCTGAAGATGGCACCCTTTGAAGTCCTCTATGGACGTAAGTGTCAAACCCCTCTGAATTGGTCAGAAACTGGAGAACGAAATCTCATTGGTCCGGACGTTATTCAGCATGCCGAAGATCAGGTTCGCGTTATCCGTGAACACCTGAAAGCTTCTCAGTCCCGTCAGAAGAGCAACTATGATCGCAAGCACAAGGAAATGGTCTATCAACCTGGTGAATACGCTTACCTCCGTGTCACTCCCATGAGGGGCACTCATCGCTTCGGTATCAAGGGCAAGTTGGCTCCTCGCTACATTGGCCCGTTCCGTATCATTTCCAGGAGTGGACCCGTGGCATACCGGTTGGAATTGCCGCCGAACCTCTCCCAAGTCCACGATGTATTCCACGTGTCGCAACTCCGTCGCTGCTTCAAGGACCCTATCCGCGAAGTGGAGCATGATATGATCGAGCTGCAACAAGACTTGACTTATCGAGAACATCCGAGCCGCATTCTCGACCAGTCTGAGCGTCGAACCCGCAACAAGATCGTCAAGTTCCTCAAAGTCCAATGGTCGAATCATTTTGAAGATGAAGCCACTTGGGAACGCGAAGATCGCCTTCGCGATGAATACCCCGATCTTTTCCTCGCTACCACTTAAATTCTCGGGACGAGAATTCTTGTAGTGGGGGAGATTTGTAACACCCTCAGTAGCTTGTAACAGTAACCATCCTTACTATTGATCATCACTGTTGAGTTATCACTGTTGATTCCCTGACCCTGTTCAAACTTTATGAGGCTAATGATCAGAACCTTGATGTGGGTGATCAACACCCCATGCACCATGTACTTGAGCCCTTGGAATAAGAACCCCAAAGTCAAAACCCTTAAAACCCCTTTTGGTGGATAATAAAAACTTGGTGGAAATTAAACCTTACTCAAAAATCATGAAACCATTTTTGTAACTTGCCTAAAATCATTGTAATCATGTTGGACCAACTTTGGTAATTTTTGGAGTTATGAAAATTCTCAAACAATTATAACAGTAGCTTATAAGGTCCTTTTAATCATAAAATATTTAAAAGAAATATGCACTGAGTTTTAAAATATACCAAACCTTTTGTCTCACCTACATGTGACATACACCTATTTTACAAACCCCCCAACACATTTAAATAAAATGCAGAAGTATTTAATTTAACTGCAGCAGTAAACAAAAGAATTACACAAAGACAAAGGAAATTGGAAAACCACTAACTGACACCCAGGGCGATGGCCCACTGCGACCCAGTCACCCCCTCCCCTTGTCTTCTTCCTCCCGGCACTGTGGCCATGCCGCGCGCTCGTCGCCGACCAGCCGGCCCCCCCTCGCTCCTCGCCTGCTCCCTGGCCCCGTCGACGTCCATGCCTCGTCGATAAAGATCTTCCGCATATTGTGGATCGCCAACCACCCCATTTTCCCCCTCTCTCACCTCACCATCGCCGGGGAAAAAATCCGCAGAGCCCGCCATGGTCACGGTCGTGAGCTCACGCGGCCACTGACGCCCTCTTTCCTGTCCGAGCTGTCCGGAGTGTGCGCTCGTGTCATCCTCGTCATCCCATTGGAGAAATCGAACCCCGGAGACACTGCATCGACCGGAATCACCGTCTTCGTCTACCTCCAGCTGCCGGGATCCACCCGGAATTCCACCGCCTACACGCCGCCTCCGAGCCAGCCGGTTGCACTGTTGTGATCACGGTGAGCATACTCGCCATCCCCAACTCCCCGTAGCCGCCCGATAAGCTCCAGCACAGAAACCCCCTTTCGCTTACTCCGGCCGCCGCCGTTCGTCGTCATAGCAGTGCGCATACGCCGCCCCAGCTCACGGTTTTGACTCCCCCATGTTGCCGCTGGTCCACACGTTCCGTTTGACGCTTTAGTTGGCTCGATTGCGCAGCGTAGCAGAGTTCACCATCGACGCCCGAGCTCGGCCACCGGCCATTGTCAACCTTGAGCTCGCCTCTGTCCACCTCACGCCCCCGCACGGCCACCGTTCGACTAGCGGCGCTCCTCTGGTTCGAACGAGCCCAAGGCCAGCCCCTCCCGTGCCCTGAGTCGGACGCTAGGTCCACCTCGTCGGCGTGCTGTCGTCGGCGAGGCGCCGGTGAGCCCTCCGTGCCACTGACCTGCGGGCCCATGTCGTTAGTAGGGTCATTAGCCCCTAATCCCTGCCCTGTAGGCCACTGCCAGTGGGCCTGCCCCCTTAATCCCACGGTTAAAAGTTAAACAGAATATTAAACCCCCCCCAGACACTGACAGGTGGGCCCTGGCCATTTAACTTAATTAAATAAGTTTAGTTAGCACTGGAGTCACTGACCACTGGGCCACCCCTGTCAGATTTTAATTATTTAGAAGATTTAAATAAATTCCAGTGACTTACATGTGGGCCCAGAGGCTATTTTGATTTATTAAAATGTTTTATAAATAAACAGAGGCTGACATGTGGGTCCCACATGTCAGACACTGTTTTGGATAATGTTGAATAAATAATAAAAGAAATTCAGAAATTCATTTAAATGATTTAAAACTTTGAAATTCAATAATTTTTAAACCATAACTCGGATTCAAAACTTTATACATGAAAATTGAACAGAAAAATATAACGAATACGAATACGCTATCTGTATGTCTATCACACCCCTCTAACACAACGAACATCGAACCGTCCCCCTTGACCGACAGTCCGATAAATTGTCCGGTACAGCTAAAGTACCCGGATGAATTTATTTCGAACACGAAAGTTGTTCGGAATAGATCAACTAACCCGGATACACCACCCACACATGTGTCGGATGCCCACGACACCTCCGGCATGATATCTCCCCCTCCGGACACCCTGTCCGGTAATCACCCGGAGCCGGTAGTTCATCCTCAGATGAATTTTCGTTCCGAGCAACGTGCACTGCACTGCGTTAGAACACCGTTAACATTTGATCTGTCATGTCATGCATCTGTTTGTATATGCTTGCTGTGTATTTACTGTTTTCTTCCCCCCTTAATCTCTGGTAGACCCCGCTGCCGCCGTCGACTACACCGCTGCTGAGTACGACTACGTCGTCGACGACCCTACTCCTACCGTCGAGCTTCCAGGCAAGCAGAGCCATTCTCTTCCCCAGATATCGCCTATCTTTCCGTACATTTCTTGCACTAGGCATGGTTACTGCTGCTACTACGATTACAATCCTATTCAATTGCATAGCCTGATTTTTTGTCACCCCTTGATGCACCTCCTTTATCCTATGCTGCCTATTATTATTATTATGCATTATTCAGCAGTGAGCCCTGCGCATTGTTAGCTAGGATTAGATAGAGGGCCGTGATCACTCCGGGGAGTGAACGCGGATACAAATATTATAACTGCACAGGTATGGTACAATGCAGACACCGCCTCAGGCCCCCTAGCTCGGCTCTGCCGAGCCACCATCAAGTGTGAGCTATCAAGGAGTAATCCTTGTACTCCACTCGTTGCTGACTCTGTATAGCCGCTCTAGGTACCTGAGCAACGGTTGTCCTTCAGGTAAGAAGTCGGGCGACCCAACGGTGCCCGCGAGAGGTATTGCGACGGGACGACAGGGAGGGTACGACCAGTGTACCGGTGTGCTTGGCCCCTGATCGTTGGTCGCGAGAGTTACCAAACCACGAAAGTCAAGCTCCTCCAGGAGCACACGCGAGACAAGGTAAGGAGATGGTTCACCTTGTTGGTAACCGCAGTGACTTGGTGGGACGACAGGGCAGGCACCGATGTACTGGTGGTCCTGGCTGCTGTCGTTGTCCGCGGGTCAGTTAAGTCGAGGCAACGATAACGGTTGTCACGCAGGTTAATTAAAATGCTAAATGGTTCAGTGAATGTCTTGAGTTGGCTATATGCCATGTACGCACTACCTACCCGTGGGAATTACGAGTTTATGGGCTCCTCTGCTTCGTAGTGTCATCCGAGGACTCTTCAGACGTCAGCAGTACCGCGGGCTGATTGGCGGGAAGTGCGCTGTCTTCTTTGCTCGAGCTGTGTTGTTTTTGTTACGGCTTCCCGGCCACCCACGCACCGTGCAGGAGTACGTCAGGGTTGGGGTCCAAGGCCCTGAGTACTTAGGATTTAGACCGGAGGATGGCCTCTCTGTTGAGTTTGAAAGATGGGCTATGAAGTGTCGGATAGCCTCGGTGGAGCGTTCCCTAACAAGGTTCCCGCCACCCTGGAGATCCGTGCGTGTAGCGTAACACAAGTGCACCCCTGCAAGGAAGATTAATCTATTCGAATAGCCGTGTCCACGGTAACAGGACGCTTTATGCTGAAGCTGGATCTTACCAGTACAAACTATTATTATTAAACTGTATGGTTCCGGGTTTTCTTCCTCGCGGGGATGTCGAGGAGGTGAACTCGGAGGCATTGCTAATTATTACAACTTATTATTATACAATGTTGCAGCAACTTCTGCTGCATTGTTACTTTATGCTTTATATAAACTGTTGGCTGATTCTTACCTCATGCTGCAAGACATCGTCGGAAGATGCTAGTCTTCGATAGGCCTAGCTTCTTACCCTTGCTCTGGATTTCTGTCTTTCCGTCCACTATATACAGCCTCTTATTTCCGTTGATACAATGCATAATGCTTAGTAGCGGACGTAAGACTCGCGGGTATGCTAGATACTCACCTTTTCTTTATTTCCCCTTTTTCGCTTTGCCTGATCGGCCGCTGCAGCCGACGTTGGAGCCCAGGAGCAGGAGTACCCCGGAGGCGACTACTACGACTTCGAGTTCCCCGTTGATCAGGAGTAGTTCGGTGGATCCCAGGCAGGAGGCCTCGCCTTTTCGATCTGTATCTCTAATGTGATTTGTGCTAGCCTTCTTAAGGCAAAACTTGACTAACTATGTCTGTACTCAGATATTATGGCTTGTATGACTTATGTATTCGGGTCCGCGTGACCCCCTCTATTGTAACATATTTGTTTATCCTTTTGTGTTTAGTGTTGTGCTGTGATATTATCACCGTGGCACCCTAATCTCAGCCGTGTACCCTGCGTGTATGATTACTGTACACGGATTGATTTTGGGGGCGTCACACCCCATCATTCATGAGGTACCTGGGTACTCCAAACCTAGGAAAAATTACATCCTTGATCATTTTCAAAGATGTCTTGTGATTAGCACTTTCAGTGGGGATTGCTTCTACCCACTTGGTTACATAATCAACAACAACTAAAATGTGAGTGTACTTGTGTGAGGAAGGAAAAGGACCCATAAAATCAAAACCCCAACAATCAAAAGGCTCAATCACTAGAGAGTAATTCATAGGCATCTCATTCCTCCTACTAATATTACCAACTCTCTGACACTTATCACAGGATAAAACATAATTTCTAGCATCCTTAAAGAGAGTAGGCCAATAAAAACCTGATTGAAGAACCTTATGTGCGGTCCTCTCACCAGCATGATGTCCTCCATATGGACTGTTGTCACATTGTTTGAGAATGTCCTTCTTCTCGTGTTCCGGTATGCATATTCTCACGATCCCATCTGGACCTTCTTTAAAAAGATGTGGGTCATCCCAAAAGTAATGCCTCAAATCATGACAGAACTTCTTCCTTTGCTGAAATGTTAAACCTGGAGGCAAAAACTTTGCAACGATAAAGTTAGCATAATCTGCAAACCAAGGATCGGAGAGAGATTGTACTTTTACAACAGCTAGTTGTTTATCTGGAAAACTGTCGTTGACTGGAAATGGGATCATGCGGTATATCTTCCATCCTTGAAAGATTATCCGCCACCGGATTGTCTGCTCCTTTCCTATCGACAATCTGCAAATCAAATTCTTGAAGAAGGATTACCCATCGGATGAGCCTTGGTTTGGCATCCTTCTTCTCCATAAGATACTTAATAGCAGCATGGTCAGTATGAACAATAATCTTAGAATCAACAATATACTGCCTAAACTTATCACAAGCAAACACTACTGCCAAGAATTCCTTCTCAGTAGTAGCATAATTCTTTTGAGCACTATCAAGGGTTTTGCTAGCATAAGATATAACATTCAACTTCTTATCAACCCTTTGACCTAAAACAGCTCCAACAGCAAAATCACTAGCATCACACATAATTTCAAAAGGTAAATTCCAATCAGGTGGTTGTACTATAGGAGCAGTTATTAAAGCTTTCTTAAGAACTTCGAAGGCTTCCTTACAATCTTCATCAAAAACAAAAGGAACGTCCTTCTGGAGAAGATTAGTGAGGGGTCTCGAAGTCTTAGAAAAGTCTTTAATAAATCTTCTATAGAAACCAGCATGACCGAGAAAACTACGAATACCTTTGATGTCCCTTGGGTAGGGCATCCTTTCAATTGCTTCGATCTTGGCTCTATCCACCTCAATTCCCCTCTCGGAAATCTTGTGGCCAAGAACAATTCCCTCGTTGACCATAAAGTGGCACTTCTCCCAGTTAAGCACCAGATTTGTCTCCTCACATCTCTGCAAAACTTTATTAAGGTTGTGGAGGCAATGGTCAAAAGAGGTTCCATAGACGGAGGAATCGTCCATGAATACCTCCACAATTTCTTCACAAAAACCATGAAAGATAGAAGACATACACCTTTGAAAAGTAGTAGGAGCATTACATAAACCAAAAGGCATACGTCTGTAAGCATAAGTACCATACGGACAAGTAAAAGTGGTCTTCTCTTGATCAGCAGTGTTAACAAGAATTTGAGAGAAGCCAGAATAACCATCAAGATAACAAAAGTGAGTATTTTTGGATAACCTTTCAAGCATTTTGTCGATGAACGGTAACGGGTAGTGGTCCTTCCTGGTTGCCTTGTTCAACTTCCTGTAATCAATACACATTCGATATCCAATAATAATTCTCTGAGGTATTAGTTCATTCTTATCATTGGGAACCACAGTTGTTCCTCCTTTCTTTGGAACACAATGAACCGGGCTTACCCACTTACTATCAGCTATAGGGTAGATAATACCTGCGGCTAGAAGCATGAGAATCTCAGTCCTTACAACATCCATCATTTTCGGATTCAACCGTCGTTGATGATAAACAACTGGTTTAGCATCAGGCTCGAGGTTGATGGTATGTTGACAAATAGACAGACTAATCCCCTTAAGGTCATCAAGGGTATAGCCAATTGCACCTCGATGTTTGCGAAGTACTTCCAATAGTCGCTCCTCTTCATACCCTGAAAGGTTAGAATTGATAATAACAGGATATACTTTCTTTTCATCTAAATAAGCATATTTGAGCGTATCGGGAAGAGGTTTAAGATTAAACACTGGATCTTATTTTGGTTGAGACAAAATTCCCAAAGGCTCAACTGGAAGGTTGTGCTTTAGGATAGCAGGTTGTCTTAAGAATATTTCGTCCAGCTCATTCCTCTCCTGCATATGCAAATCATTCTCGTGGTCCTCCATATATTGCTGCAAAGGATCATTAGGGGGAATAGCAATAGAAGCAATATCTTCAATAATTTTATCATTACTAGGCAAATCATTACCACGAGTCTGCTTAGAGAATTTAGAAAAGTTAAATTCATATGGCTCACCATTGAATTCAACATAAACTTTACCTTTCTTGCAATCTATTATATCTCCACAAGTTCTGAGAAAAGGTCTACCGAAAATAATGGGACAAAAAATATCCCTTACTGAACCAAGTACTAGAAAGTCGGTAGGATACTTTACCTTTCCGCATAAGACCTCAACGTCTCTCACAATTCCGATAGGAGAGATAGTTGCTCTGTTTGCAAGATGAATAGTAACATCAACTTCTTCAAGTTCACAAGGTGAAATTTCACCCATGATCTCTTGATAAAGTGAATACGGGATAGCACTAGCACTCGATCCCAAATTGCATAGCCCATAATAATCATGATCTCCTATTTTGACAGATACTACTGGAGTACCTGAAATTGGGCCCTTATTCTTGGCTGTGACAAGGTTAGTGGAAACAACACAAAAATTTATATTGGAATCTAAAGCATCATTAGTAATAAGATACTTAACCAATGCAACTCGAGGATCGACCTTGATCTGGTCCTCAGGCTCATCAATTCTTCTCTCACTCTTATTCATTATGCCTGTCATGAAAGAGTGCTCCCTTATTCTTACGGGGAAAGGGGGCTTTTCATATATAACTGCAGGCACAATAGGGTCAGCAACATGAATATCAATAGAAAATTCTTTGAAGGGTTCATGATGTTGACTCTTCTTCTATTTAGAAGAGTCGATATGAGAGGCAAAGTCCTTACAAAAATCAATCATCAGATGGGAATCAAGACCAATCTTAGAGCAAAAGGCATTAAAGGAATCAGTTTTCACATAGCTCTCTATATAATCATGATCATAATTTATAGTGGGTTCAATACCTTTATCTATCTCCCAATCTTCGGTATTCTTCTGGATCCTTTCAAGGAGATCCCATCTTTCTTCAACGCTTTTTGTCTGAAATACTCCACTAGAGGAGGCATCCAACATCTCCTTATCCTGACGAGAAAGTCTAGCATAAAAATTTGTAAGTATAGTTTCCTTGGGGAGCTCATGAATAGGACATTTTAGCATTAGAGATTTCAATCTCCCCCAAGCTTGAGCGATGGTTTCTCCGTCACGAGACCTAAAGTTATAGATATAATTCCTGTCTCGATGAATTTCATGAAGAGGATAAAACTTGGTATAAAAGAGAGACATAAGCTCATGCCAATTAAGCAAATGAGAGTTATTGAGAAGCTTATACCAATCTGAAGCTTTATCTATAAGCGATACGGAGAACAATTTCTTCATGACAAACTCCTTTGATACACCTGCAAGCTTAAATAATGAACATAGTTGTGATAAATATAGCAAGTGTTCACTGGGATGTCTATCTCCTGCATAACGATTAGCCAAAACACAATCGATAATACCAGCTGGTATTTTGTAAGGCACAATTTCAGTAGGGGGAGGTACAACCTCCCCATAAGCAACGATCCAATAGCTAAGTTGTCCATACTGACAAAGAACAGCAACAGCAAAATAAAAGAAACAAAATAAAAATTCCTTACCAGCTTCACTTACCAATAGCGCTATGCTCCCCGGCAACGGCGCCAGAAAACGTAGCTTGATGACCCTCAACGTAAAGGGATCTATTGTAGCGTTTTCGATAAGTAATTGTGTCGAACCCAACGAGGAGCGAAAGGTATTGATAGGTGATTTTGGACAAGGAATAATTGCAAGCACTGAAAGATAACTTTTTAGGGGTTTTCGATATAAGCAACGATTAAATAAAAGCAAGCAAAGTAAATAGCACTGAGGAGCATCAAGTGGCCCAATCCTTTTGTGCAAAGTATAAGCCTGGCAACTGAACTTATAAAGACTAAAGCATTCTTGAGGACACATGGAGAGGTAGTCACGTGCTTTCGCCATACTCCATATCGATAACAAGTGTTGTGTTGATAAGTGTTGAGTGGGTGGATCTATGCTAGCACACCTTCTAGACTAAGATAAGTGCACTCTTATGATTAAACATCTTGCAAGCATCCGCAAATACAAGATAGAAATTAAGGCAAAGCCTAACCACAGCAATAAGATCAAGGATCCAGTATTCCCTTCTGCAAAAGTGTGCAAACTGGGGTTCAGGTTTCTATCACTCCGGCAACCCACCGTAAGCATTCTTAATACACAATGAATTCCCCTAGGTCCTTAAGAAGGAGAAGTGTTGAGTGTTCGACTCACACAACACCACTAGGAAAATAACAACACAACTTAAATATCAAACAACACAAATTACTTCAACATCATATGACTAGTAGCAACTAGACTTCTCCCATGTCCTCAAGAACTAAAGTAACTACTCACAAGACATAAAACAGATCATGATCAGAGGTGATAAATATATGATAAACAATCTGGACATAATGGTATTTCTCCAACAAAACTCTATAGCATTCACCACAAAGTAGTAATCAACACCGGTAGAGTAGAGAGGATAGATAGTACGGATTACAACACAAGATGAACTTGTGAGGTGAGATTGGATGGTGGTGGAGATGGTGCTAATGTTGGGGATGATGTTGATGATGATCTCGATGATGCCCGTGACGATGGTGATGACGATGGCGATGATCTCCCCTTCCGAGAGGTGATCTCCTCGGCGGAATCTGCCCGCCGGAGAGCCCTTTTCTTCTCTGTAGGTTTCCGCCACGGAGCGGCGGCGGAACTCCATTAAAGCTTCTCCTTTAGGGTTTTCGCGTAACGCGGAGTATATAGGCCAAAGAGGGAGCCGGGAGTGTCCCCAGGGCTCCAGGCGCCCTCCCGGCGCGGCCAGGGGTGGGACCGCGCCAGGTGGCCGCCTGGGGCACCTGTGGGCCCCCTCTGGCCCCTCTTCGGCGAGTCTTCGTTATTCTTCTAGAAAATACCCCCTGTCGATTTTCACGTAATTTGGAGGTATTCTTCTTCAGCAACTCAGCGTCCACTTTTTACCGTTGAATCCTGCGTCTGCTGCTTCGGCACTGGAAAGTTGCAAACTGTGTATAATAAGCCAAAACAACATAAGAACATCATCTTAATGTGAAATATATCAATGAATAAGGATGAATTACGATATAAAATAGTGATGCATTTTGGACGTATCAGCACTCGAACGCTCCGCGGGTGCTCATGCCGTGAGACCACTTGACGGTCTTCCGAGTGGGTACATCTTATACTTACTCCTCACTTGAGCACTCGGACGCTCCGCGAGTGATCATACTATTAGTCCACTCGATCGTTTTTCGAGTGGGTGCATTCTATTTTGGCACACGCCCCTACAACATTGCCTGGGCTGCGACACACTGCACCCCAGATGCCGCGCAGACTTGTGCGTAGGTAAGACCCCACTGATCAGTCGGTCGGGCCAGAACTTGCCACAGCGCGACTTCACTCCCAACAGTTTCATGCGCGGTGCATGATTGAAAGTTAACCACTAACGGGCGTGTTAGGGTCGTATTTAGTACTTAAACTGGCGGCATTGATCCTGTAAGCGCTGCATCGGCATGGACCTTGCTTGACACCAGTCGTTTCCAAGCTCGTGTCGAGGGACGCGAGCTTGATTGGGCTACTGTGGTATTTGCTGCTAGCGAAATTCACCGAGGCTCGACCAGTCGAGTGCCTTGGGCCCTTTCAGCTTATCATCCCTCGGGAAGCTCTCTCACGAACGGCAAGCGAGGACTCGCAACAACGCGACAAGCACTACTACGGCTGATTGCTTGTTTGAGTCCCTGTGCGACTCTTCGAGTCCCCCTGGCACTCGGGGGCTACTGACGAGGGGATAACCCCATGACTCCTATGCATGAGGGTACCTGGTGGGTGTCAAGACGTAGGGCCCGCTAGAAGCCTCGGCTGGCCCACGATTGGCCCACCCGAAGCACCGACGGTTGCACCAACATAGGAGTCCACGACATTATGGAAACCAAGACTAGGCGTCCAAGACTAAAGCTAGATTAGGCAACTACCTCTGTAAGCCTAGATGGACTGCTTGGGACCCAGCCTAGTAAATAAAGGTTGGGAGAGGGGGCGTCTAGGGCATCCAATCTCATAGCAGCACCTCTGGTCTCGAGCGATCTCGCCTTGACCTCCACTGTAACCGCCTCCATCATAATACAAAAGAGTAGGAAGTAGGGTTTTACCGATCGAGGGCCCTGAACCTGGGTAAATCCCTGTCTCATGTTAGCCGACGAGCAACGCCAACTTGCACCTTTCTCTACGATCTAAACCCAGGGTACCTTACCATGGGATTTGCCGAGGCTGATCCTCGTCACTGGGTGAACAAATTACAACTGAACAATTATCAGAATTATGAACACACCGCAATGCTAATTATGCTAGCAGAGAGTGCAATGTTGAAACATGTAGGCATTACATCAAAGCAAGTAGAACTCAATCCAAAGCATCTTCTATTAAATATCCATCTTGAGATATCTAATCCAGAACATCTCACTGATATTAAGTTGCGAACAACAACCAAAATCCGAAAGTACAAAGCAACATACAAATGCTTTAAATTCAATGCATAATGTAAGCAACACTTGTTAGCAAAATAGCCACAAGTATCACTGTTTTACCCTTAGTAGAAACAAAATATCCCCTGTCTTGCATGTTTCTATCACTCAAGCGCAGACGCAAGGAGGCATGAACCTACTATCGAGCACAACGCTCCAACTTGGAGCTATAAGATACTACTTGGCCAAAGCAACAAAAAATAACGAAGAGCATGCAAGAACACTCAAGAACAGAATATAAAAAAGATCAAATATATTTGACCCACAATCTGAACATAATCTCATAATCCATCGGATCCCAGCAAACACAACATAACAACTACAACATAGATGCCTTGATCAACGAAGAGGAAGAACAAGGGCTAATTAGTGAAGCACAAGATTGGAGAGAGATCATGATCTAGCTACCGCCATGGATCCTAGGTCCAAGGTGGAACTACTCACACATCATTCAGGAGGCAGGCATGGTTGATGAAGAAGCCTCCGGGGATGATTCCCCCCTCCGGCAGGTTGCCAAGACAGACCAACATGAGCTCCCGATCTGGGAATCATGGTGGCGGCAGAACAACAACATGTACTGGAACAAAAACTCCGTCTTGAGGGTTTTCGGGTTTTATGGGATATATAGGCGAAAGCGGGGCACCAGGGGTGGCCTCCCTCTGGTCCTTCTTCAGTGTTTTCGATGCCTTCTGGAATATCTGGATTTCTGGAATAATTCTGGAATTTTTTGAGAATATTGGTTTTTCACTTTTTCTGTGATACACAGACAATAACAGACAAAAATGGCACTAGGCACTGGTTAATAGGAAAAATGTTGTAAAAGGTATGAAAGTGAAGAAAAAACATATATGAATGTCAACAAACAAGCATGGAACAAGAAAAAATATAGATACGTTTGGGACGTATCATTGCCCCCCGAACTGAACCGAATGGTATTTGGCCAAGTGGTTGTGTTGGCCTCCTTATTTATTCATTTTTAATCTTCGTGCGTGGTGGTAGTACAATGCTCGGTCAAGGAATGTTTGCACTAGATTCCACTATTCTTCTTTCAGATAATTCAAGGGGGATTATGATCCATCCATGTAATTGGTGTAGTTGAGTGATGCAAGTGATAACGATTGGGTTCCCCGACTTTGTACTTAACATGGCTTCGGGCTGAGCTCTGCCTTGTTGTTGGGAAAAGTTGTTGCCTTCCCTGACTTGGACCGAAGGGTCTTGTTGGGTATAATATGGTTGATTCAGACTTAGTCTTGCATTGCTTGCCCATGCTTATTATGAAGTGAGTCTTGTTTTCTTGCATTGCTTTCCCATGCTTATTATGAAGGGTGTTTCTTCTTGACCCTCCAGTTACGGGCATGCCATCGACCATGATGAAGTCGGTGATGGTGTGAGCCTTTTGAAGGGTGCTTTCGATCCATTGGGTTGCCCGATAGGTCATTAAGTGAGCATGGTGGTGCTCAACATTACACGAGATGGGCGAGATTTTCTATTTATTGACGATGATCTTGTGGCGACGAAGGAGCTTGCTCTGAGGGCTTGATCTTGACTTAGTCGGGGCGATGATGAATGTCATGCGATGACTCTTTGGTGGAAGCAAGGTACCTTCCTTGCAAGTAAAGTGTCATTCCTCCTCTTGGCAGACATGTCTTCTTAGTGCCAAAGCATGATGATTCCATGGTGGTTCCGAGGCATGGTTCCCTTCAGGTGGTTGCTTGTTGATATGCCACCTTTTGGAAAGTTTCCTTGATTATGAAAGGGTGTTGCCATCATAAGTGGAGACACCCAAGTAATGAAGATGTAGTTGAGGTGTTGATGTGGAGAAAGTTGCTTATCGTTATCTACGGCAACGTTGATGTTCAAGAATTAACTATCGACACTGAGTATCTGTGGAAACATGGTTAGTGATGAGTATGATAGGGTGTGTACAACGACATTATAGCGAAGGTTGCCATGCACCCCACAAAGTGACACGGTAATGTTTTTTTAATAGGTTTTGTTGCCTCCTCGGAGCGCCACCTACATCCACATTTGCTTCACAGTTGGACATTGAAAGAACATGTGTTTGAGAAATTTCATGTCCTGGTAGATAGGTCGCACTTTGATACGACAATCAACTAGAATAATGCGATATAGCGCGACAAGGCAGTGTACCATGCATTGAATGCCATAAGAAGACTTTTATTCTAGCTAGACAATGTAAGCTCAACACCTTCTTCCACATGGGATTAAAATTGCTTACACCGGCACCATTCTCTCATGATTTTATGCACATATTGATTTTTTCCATTCTGCATGGTACGATGAATGTATAAAAAAAGCTTGTCTTATCTAGTTCCACGCACTAAAATCATCCATATGAGTGATTGAATTACCAAAATACATCAGGCATTTACAACCCAGAAAATTCGCTAAATTAGCTCTCCATCCTAATGGTCGGAGACGATATCAATCAAAATTATCACCTTTGTTAACAATTGATTAGTTATTTTCGTGATAACCATTATAGAAGGTGATTATGAGATCTACGCATCATTCCAAATATCTATACCTTGACCATCGTATTATGCTGATACCAACCCATGTCGCCAGAAAAGCCAAAGGATATATTGATGTTGATACCAACCCATGTCGCCAGAAAAGCCAAAGGATATATTGTATAGCTTTATTTCAATTCACTAGGCAACCAAACTAAGCAATTGAGAGATTATCGTTGCTCTTTCTTCATACCATTGGCTTCTATGTGTTCCATGCAAATCACATGTCGGCGCACAACATGGTCGAACTAAAGCTTTTCATCATATGCACTCGAGTCAACACAAGTCACGTCGCAAGATTGATCTATTCATCAATTTCTTCCTCCCAATTTTTTTCTCATCATCTCACGTTCTGCAACTTTAATATACCAAGCAAAGCATCCAACTGTTCCATTCCACATAATAAATTGTTGCTAACCTCCATCAACACACAAACCCTAAACCGATCGCTATATCTGACGCATGTCAACCCCAATATCACCTTTGCCTAAGGTAAAAGAAAAAGTTCTCTAGATCAATCCAAGTTTTAGATAAGAAAAAAGATGAACACGAAGGATAGACGACAATTAACGAAGATACTCACAACGATCAAAAGAGAGGGGAAAACCTAGATTTTTTGGTAGAGGAATGAGATTGTAAGCATCTGCTAGAGTTGCTCTAACATGGAGTCCAGTGATTTTTTTTAAGTGAGTCCAGTGACAGTTGAAGAACAAGAATAAACCCATGACCCACAACGCAGTGACACCAGCGCCGGTCCGCCTGAGGTCGCTCAACAACCTCTGCAGTTTACCCTCCGCTCCCCCACAAAAGTTAGCAGCCAAAGCGGCTCTTTTCCCACTCATCGTCTTCCCGTCGCCCCTATCCCCCAACCCCCTACCCTGGCCCCCTCCTCTCGCTCTTTTAATAGGTTTTGTTGCCTCCTCGGAGCGCCACCTACATCCACATTTGCTTCACAGTTGGACATTGAAAGAACATGTGTTTGAGAAATTTCATGTCCTGGTAGATAGGTCGCACTTTGATACGACAATCAACTAGAATAATGCGATATAGCGCGACAAGGCAGTGTACCATGCATTGAATGCCATAAGAAGACTTTTATTCTAGCTAGACAATGTAAGCTCAACACCTTCTTCCACATGGGATTAAAATTGCTTACACCGGCACCATTCTCTCATGATTTTATGCACATATTGATTTTTTCCATTCTGCATGGTACGATGAATGTATAAAAAAAGCTTGTCTTATCTAGTTCCACGCACTAAAATCATCCATATGAGTGATTGAATTACCAAAATACATCAGGCATTTACAACCCAGAAAATTCGCTAAATTAGCTCTCCATCCTAATGGTCGGAGACGATATCAATCAAAATTATCACCTTTGTTAACAATTGATTAGTTATTTTCGTGATAACCATTATAGAAGGTGATTATGAGATCTACGCATCATTCCAAATATCTATACCTTGACCATCGTATTATGCTGATACCAACCCATGTCGCCAGAAAAGCCAAAGGATATATTGATGTTGATACCAACCCATGTCGCCAGAAAAGCCAAAGGATATATTGTATAGCTTTATTTCAATTCACTAGGCAACCAAACTAAGCAATTGAGAGATTATCGTTGCTCTTTCTTCATACCATTGGCTTCTATGTGTTCCATGCAAATCACATGTCGGCGCACAACATGGTCGAACTAAAGCTTTTCATCATATGCACTCGAGTCAACACAAGTCACGTCGCAAGATTGATCTATTCATCAATTTCTTCCTCCCAATTTTTTTCTCATCATCTCACGTTCTGCAACTTTAATATACCAAGCAAAGCATCCAACTGTTCCATTCCACATAATAAATTGTTGCTAACCTCCATCAACACACAAACCCTAAACCGATCGCTATATCTGACGCATGTCAACCCCAATATCACCTTTGCCTAAGGTAAAAGAAAAAGTTCTCTAGATCAATCCAAGTTTTAGATAAGAAAAAAGATGAACACGAAGGATAGACGACAATTAACGAAGATACTCACAACGATCAAAAGAGAGGGGAAAACCTAGATTTTTTGGTAGAGGAATGAGATTGTAAGCATCTGCTAGAGTTGCTCTAACATGGAGTCCAGTGATTTTTTTTAAGTGAGTCCAGTGACAGTTGAAGAACAAGAATAAACCCATGACCCACAACGCAGTGACACCAGCGCCGGTCCGCCTGAGGTCGCTCAACAACCTCTGCAGTTTACCCTCCGCTCCCCCACAAAAGTTAGCAGCCAAAGCGGCTCTTTTCCCACTCATCGTCTTCCCGTCGCCCCTATCCCCCAACCCCCTACCCTGGCCCCCTCCTCTCGCTCTTTTAATAGGTTTTGTTGCCTCCTCGGAGCGCCACCTACATCCACATTTGCTTCACAGTTGGACATTGAAAGAACATGTGTTTGAGAAATTTCATGTCCTGGTAGATAGGTCGCACTTTGATACGACAATCAACTAGAATAATGCGATATAGCGCGACAAGGCAGTGTACCATGCATTGAATGCCATAAGAAGACTTTTATTCTAGCTAGACAATGTAAGCTCAACACCTTCTTCCACATGGGATTAAAATTGCTTACACCGGCACCATTCTCTCATGATTTTATGCACATATTGATTTTTTCCATTCTGCATGGTACGATGAATGTATAAAAAAAGCTTGTCTTATCTAGTTCCACGCACTAAAATCATCCATATGAGTGATTGAATTACCAAAATACATCAGGCATTTACAACCCAGAAAATTCGCTAAATTAGCTCTCCATCCTAATGGTCGGAGACGATATCAATCAAAATTATCACCTTTGTTAACAATTGATTAGTTATTTTCGTGATAACCATTATAGAAGGTGATTATGAGATCTACGCATCATTCCAAATATCTATACCTTGACCATCGTATTATGCTGATACCAACCCATGTCGCCAGAAAAGCCAAAGGATATATTGATGTTGATACCAACCCATGTCGCCAGAAAAGCCAAAGGATATATTGTATAGCTTTATTTCAATTCACTAGGCAACCAAACTAAGCAATTGAGAGATTATCGTTGCTCTTTCTTCATACCATTGGCTTCTATGTGTTCCATGCAAATCACATGTCGGCGCACAACATGGTCGAACTAAAGCTTTTCATCATATGCACTCGAGTCAACACAAGTCACGTCGCAAGATTGATCTATTCATCAATTTCTTCCTCCCAATTTTTTTCTCATCATCTCACGTTCTGCAACTTTAATATACCAAGCAAAGCATCCAACTGTTCCATTCCACATAATAAATTGTTGCTAACCTCCATCAACACACAAACCCTAAACCGATCGCTATATCTGACGCTGTCAACCCCAATATCACCTTTGCCTAAGGTAAAAGAAAAAGTTCTCTAGATCAATCCAAGTTTTAGATAAGAAAAAAGATGAACACGAAGGATAGACGACAATTAACGAAGATACTCACAACGATCAAAAGAGAGGGGAAAACCTAGATTTTTTGGTAGAGGAATGAGATTGTAAGCATCTGCTAGAGTTGCTCTAACATGAAGTCCAGTGATTTTTTTTAAGTGAGTCCAGTGACAGTTGAAGAACAAGAATAAACCCATGACCCACAACGCAGTGACACCAGCGCCGGTCCGCCTGAGGTCGCTCAACAACCTCTGCAGTTTACCCTCCGCTCCCCCACAAAAGTTAGCAGCCAAAGCGGCTCTTTTCCCACTCATCGTCTTCCCGTCGCCCCTATCCCCCAACCCCCTACCCTGGCCCCCTCCTCTCGCTCATGTCGCTACCAATCACTAGCGTTTTTCCGAGCCCACCAGGACCCGAGCCAGATCTTGCCGTTGGTATCTCAACTCCCGTGTAGGTGAGCCGGCTCCCCACCTCCCACCCCCACCACCATAGAGAGGAGAGGAGGCGCGCCTTCTTCAAAAGCCATCTCTTTGCCTTTCTCGGCGTCCCTGGGGGTTTTTGGTCTGCCGGGGAGGGGTTTGGTGCGCCCGGCAGCGGAGAATCTTGGCGAGAAGTGCCTAGTTTCCGCTAGGTTGGTTGGTGGGAGGCCGCTGCCGGTGCTGCGGCCTCAGCCATGGAGGCAGCCGCAATGTCGCCATCCTCCGTCTCGTCCCACAACCCCGACGGTGCATCCACCAGCGACGACATGCCGTCCTCCCAAGAAGGCCTCCTCTTCTCAGACAGCCTCAAGGTACTACGTTTCCCTGCACTTCTCACCTCGACGGCTCCGCAATCTACGCTTCCACTCCCATGGATCTAGGCGGTGTTCTTGCGGAAATCGGGCTGCATTTCTTGATTTCGCGGCTGGGTCGCCAGAAAATCTGGTGGTGGGTCTGATTTTGGGGTGGCGCTTGGCTGTGGCCCCGCTATGTCCCTGTCAATCACAAGATTCTGTTCCTGTTTTGGTAGAGAGATAGCGAAGCGAACAGGGTAGGCTCTGCAGTGACCTTTCCAAACTTAGCGTAGTCATAATTTCTGGTGTTATGTCACTAAGTCTTGCTGTTTCCGTACCATGTAGTTGTATGTGTCTAATCTTCTAGTATTGCTTACATAACTGGGTGTGCCACTCTGTAATGGCCCAACCTTTGTTCTCCTTTCCCTTCCCCCAATTGAGCAAAAGCGCTACCGCATTAGCATTTTAAAATGCGCGTTTCGTTGCAGTGGAATGGCCATGGGTACTGATGATGCTGTTAGCAAATAAGCAGCACCCAAGAAGGTTGCCGTACATACATAGTTTGTAGTATGGCCTCACTTTTTTTCTCTCATTTCAAGTTTGAACTCTAGCTTAGTTGCATAGCAGCAAGCTTATTGGTCTGTTTATGTCAACCGTTAGCGTGCTGTTGTCATCTCTTGTCAAATTTGTCGCTATTCGAGGTAAATAAATCAGGATCCTTGTTCACGACGAAACCCCACATGGCTGCATCTTAGTTAATCATTGATGTTTCTCCCATCTGGCATTTCTTATAGTATCCCCTATGCTGAGCTTAAATTATGCTTGTTTGCAGGACTTGAGGAATCTGCGGTCGCAACTATACTCCGCAGCGGAATATTTTGAAGTATTCTACACAAACAACTCGCACAGATCTACGTAAGGTCTTTATTGTTTAATTCCTCGGTTCCTTGTTTACTTTGCTGGTTAAATAGAAGACTATCTCGTTTCTCGTTTCTCATATTTTGCATCTCATTTACACTTGTATTCTGTAGGGTGGTAACGAGTTTAAAAGACTACGCAGTTGAGGCCCTCGTTAGCACTGTTGACCATCTGGGTTTTGTCTCGTACAAGGCGGATAATCTTGTCAATGAAAAGGCTGACGAAGTTAACGAAACTGAATTTCGAGTATCGTCAGTTGAACAGGTATTGTAATTGGATGCTGCATGAAGGGAAAGCTCTTTATGTAAATCCTCTTTCTATTTATGTTCTCTTAACTTCATATGATTGGACAAATATAAATGCTGTCATCTATGCCCCCACTTGAGTCTGTGGCATTCCGCACAGATTACTTGGTCAATATGTTGCACAAGTCCTAACTGTGGCCACATTATTTCACATGGTTGTAGAGGGTAAGGATTTGCCAGCAGGCAATTGACCAGGAGGGAAGATCTCAACAGTCTCTTCTTATCAGGGCGCCGCAGTACCACAGGCGTTACATATTACCAGGTAAATTCATGGTCTATTTTGTTTCTAGTGCTTTACATGGTAACCTTTCTGTGCTGTATTGCTAATTGTTGGTATGTTGTATAGGCGCAGATATAGTGGAATCCGCTATCCATCCAGTTTCAGAGCCCACACGGTATAACAGGCAACATACTGGTCGCAGAATGCGCAAGTCTCAGTCTTGTAAGTTTACTGCATTTCTGATTTATGAAATCTAGAGAGATTGCTGTCTCATTGATTTATTTTTGTTGAACGGTTTATCTTACAGCAATGTCCACTCCAGTTAGTAGGCAGACGACAATGAGGTAAACATATAACTCTCAGGACCCTTGTTTGTGTGTTCTTATGGATCAAAGTGTTCATAAGACACCTTTCTGACCGTCTTTTTGTCAGAATAGACATAATACAAGCTTATTTAAAGCATGTTCTATTCCAGGAGTGTCCGTTCACAGTCTCCTGCGGTTCGTGAAACACATCATCATCGATCACGATCCATGTCGCCTTCTCGAAAAGCACGAGCTAAATCGCCAGCACCTCAAGTCGTGAACTCGAATCCAAAAGGTATATAACAGTCTTCTTATCTTACATTTGGATGCAGCTTTGCAGGAAAGAATTTAAGTGGCCTTTTGCTTTACAGAAACAAGAGCAAGTTCGCCAATACCAACTCCTCCCAATCCCCTCGCGCGATCTGCTACAGTCGCAAGAAGGCCACCTCTGGATCCAAAGCATTTTGTACGTTGACCAGAAACCAGCACAGTTCCTTCCTTTCAGCTTCTTTTCTACTAGTTTCTGATGATGTGATAATCCCTTTGCAGAGACAAACTTCGATGCAGGTGCACTCCGACTGGGAAAACCAGAAAGAGCGAGAGAAGAGCTCGAGCAAAGGCCGCGGCTTCCTCAAGTCGTTGCTCTCAAGACGCCGGTGGAGGAACGACGAGTCACTGTACAATTACTTGGATGAATACTGATCGCTGCAATGTCTTGAATCATGTTCCATGTCATCCAAATCCCATTCCTTCATATATGTGATGCTCAAGATCTCAACTCGATCGGCTTTACCTTGTTTTGTGCCATTCCGTTGTGTGTATACAATGAATGTTGTTCGTTGAGCACATAATGAGCAACAAAATACAGTGTTCAGACGAGCAACTTCAGTACCATATCATCACCCGCACCCTTTTGCCGTTTCCTTGATCCACATCTTCACACAGAAAGATTCCTGGTGGTCCTAAACTAATACGTCCACTGTGATTTGTTTGTGAAAATAAGAGAACTAGAGTTGTAATCATCCTTCTGTGCCCACCAAGATCATCATCTGGTGGTGGTGGATGAGACTTTGGACAATTGCAGCGGAGAAGCTGCCCAAGCAGTACACACACTATCCAACATGTGCAAATCCCAGTGATCGATCAAGTGGCCAACTTACCAGCAGAGTACTGAGCACTTCCCCGTGGGCTGTGGCCAACTCCAACAGAGTACTGAACACTTCTCCGAGCCCACTAGCCCCCCTTTTTACCTTTTCCTTCCGTGCGATCGTCATTAGGCTCTACACGATACGATGTCTTGTTTTAAGGAACAAGGTTGGCTTGCTTCTCAGGGAAATTTTCGCAATCATGTTCAGCGAGCCTTTGAACACTGACCATTTTCCTGGCGAGGGCATATTACCGTTGTCCATTTCGCACCTTCCATCTTGAGTAGATTTCGATCTGTATAAGAGAAACTCTAGCAGATGCGTCAATCCACCGCCGACCCATATAGATACGGATCTTTTGACCAAGGGCGCAATTTTCAGCTAGAAAAGATGTGTCATACCCCGTGTGGTTCATTATTTTTTTGCGGATGACTCGCAAAACACCGCTTCATGCGCTATATCTACGACGAGGAAAGAGGGAGGGGGAATAGGGTTGTCGTCTCCTATTCTCTCCGTCTTCATCGCCGCATCCTTTTCAGATTCCGATGAGAAACCAAGGGCGCAGGGAGGTTCTAGCTCTCGCCGAGGTCGGAGCGGGTCTCCGCCATTGAAGCGTGGCTGCAACGACGACGAGGTCGGGAGCTCCCGCAGCTCCGCACCTCCTTCGATCGACCCGGCATGGTCATCGCAAAAACGCGCTCGCGGCCGGGACAACGCCCGGGCGGAGTTCCACCACCTCGACGGCCTCTTTTGGTCGTCAACAGAGCGGTTCCGCGATGCCCAGCGCGAACTCCTCGCAGCCAAAGACGTTGTGGCGGCGGGCGAGGATGGTGCCAGTGAGCGTCTGGAGGCTACGAAGGAGGAGTACAACTACTCCTTCACCTTGGAGTATCATCTCGGTGTCAGTAAGTAGGCAGCGGCTCCGGCGACACTCCCCCCCCCCCCCCACCCTTGCGGCAAATTTTCAGTTTTGTTTGTCGTTCTAAATTCGGGCATAGTTCTGACGATCTACGTACCCACAAAGCTATTAAGTTTAATATATTTGAAATTTGGCGTTTCGGATGACGCGTCTGTTCTGTCATTTTATTTTTTGTACTGCATTTCCATTTTAGCGCGAACCGCAGTCAGTATATGCAGTGCACAGAAATGGTGGCTTTGCTAGAGTTGCTCTAACGTAGAAGGCGAGACATAGGAGCAAGCATCAATATTTTAGATCAAAAAATCGATCATGTGTGAATATGGTGTTAAACATTTTAGCTATTAGAAAATACCCTGTACGTTGTAGAGAAAATCTCTATAAAGATTCTATAATGCAAATTGAAAGGGTATAAGATGCATGTAAATGAAAGTGGATTAAATGAATAAATGATTGACTACAATCATGAGTGATGTGAATAGCTTGCATGTTGGGATATATATCATAAATGCATGGGGTTTTGTTAGTGGATGACATGGACAAAATGATTGACTACAATAGTGAGTGATATGGATAACTTACATGTTGAGGTAGATAATGTAAATACAGATTAATGGGGTTTTGCTTTATAAGAGAGATAGTTTACTATTGATTTTTTTCCTTTGAGATTCATGTTTTTTCCTAATCTACTTATGTGTGCAGTTTTGGACTTTCTTTTATTCCTGGTCTAAAACCCATTAGTTATGCTAGCCAACTCCCCTCTCTTCCTTTTTTTGTGGGACTCTTCCTTTTTCTTTATGTTTTATGCGTTTCTACTTTTCTTTACATTCTTAGTTGTTATTTATTTACTTTTCCTTTTATGGGTATTTTTGGGATGATGGGTGAGTGTGAAAATACCAATGTTCAAGATGTCGCTTCTCGTTAACTTATCGGTCGACCCAAGAGAAGAGATAAATCGGCTTATCGGCCGATTTATCGGTTATATCGATCGACCATTTATCAACAAGGTTTTTCTTAAAACTGAGATTTTCCTAAGAGAAATAATTTAAAATATGTTATATTAATATTACACACATGTAACACCCCCTGATCCAGTAACAGTAATCACTACAGTGATTCCAATGTTGATGATCATCACTGTTGCTAATCAAACCATGATCACCTTTGATCATAGCTCTGCCAGACTCCCACCCTGATAAAATTTTCAAATTATAAATTTGCCACAAGAATTGTGGATGCCAGTCAATCAACTTGATCATGGTTAAACCAAATCCACCTTGGTCATTTGAATAATCCTAAGCCCATGATAGTTGTGAAACCAAAGGAAGTTGGCTTATCAAAATTGTCATGGAATTTAAAATGGAAATGAAACTGTAATTGAACCTTAATGATGAAGCTATTTATAAAATGCCTAGCCATCACAATGGTTGTTTTTAATAAGTGAATTAGTAATGATATGAAATAAAAATAATAACTTTGGGAATTATTAAATTGCCATGGAATAATAATAAACAAGTGCAAATTTTAAATGAACTAAAATTTGTGAAACCAATTTTATAAAATGGGAAATAATCAGTAGGTATTATTCAAAATGAATTGGGAATTTGTTAAGTACTTTAGATAATATAGATAAATATAAACATTAGCCAAACAACCCCCTTTAATCATTTCTTGATTAAATAGAAATCAAAAGATTTTATTCATGCTCCAAACTTTTCGTGGGAGTGTATTATGGTACAACACTAATATTGGGACTAGTGACCTATGTAATAAATTTTAATTGATAGATAAACAAAATTTAAACAGAAGAAAAAGAAAAAAAAAAGTAAACAAAATAACCAATAAAATAAAAAACCCTAAACCCCGCCTATGGGCAATGGCCCACACGGCCCAGCCCCCCACCCCGCACAGCGGCATGGCCATGGCCATGCCGTGGCCACGCCGCCCCCTCACCTGCTCCCTCGTGGAGGCGATAAGGGCGAGCCCAACTACCCCCTGGTCCCTCTGCTCACTCCCCTCTTCCCCCTCGCCCTCTTCTTCTCCACCTTGCCGGACCGCCATGGCCACGGGCTCACGAGCTCGCATGGCCACCGGCCGCCCCAGCCCTAGCCGCCATGTCGGGTACGTGCGTCGTCCTCGACTTCGCCACCCTGCAAACGGAATCGAGCCGGGACGCTTCGCACACGCCAAATCGCCGTCGTCTTCAACCCCGGGATGCCACGCGCGCCGAGCAAATTCGCTCGCCTCCGACCTCCCCGGCCTCCCTGACCGCGGCTTCGAGCTCCCCGGTGAGCTCTGCCTCATTCCCCCTTTCCCCCTCGCGAATAGGTCGCCGTAGCTCCTCCCTTGCCGACGCCGTTGTCGCAGCCGCCATGGATGGGAGCAAAGCTCCCCGCGCCACCCACTGCTGTTGCTGCTGGGCAGCTTGGACTGGCCGGCCCCCCAACGTGCACACACACGTGCGCGTGGCCACACCCTCCCACCTGCGCCTCGTCGCGCCCCCCCTGCAACGGACCTTGCCGGAGTTGGGTCGTCGCTTGCGACCACCGTGGCTGACCTGTGAACCCCCCCTGTTCAGATGTTGATTAACACAAACCCCCCATGTGTTAGACACTTACAGGTGGGCCTACCCTTCCTAATTAATCAGTGATTAAAAACTAATGAAAATAAACTCAACAGTCTATGACAGGTGGGCCCTGGCCTTTTAGTAAATTAAAATAACTGTTAAATGTCTCTGTTACTATGACAAGTGGGGCCCCTGGAATATTTAGACTAAATTAAATCAGTTTTATTAGTACTGTGTATGACATGTGGGACCCCACTGGATAATTAGGTTGAATAAAATGAATTGTTAAAATGTGAGGCTGAAATGTGGAGCCCACATGTCAGCTCTGTTGTGGATAAGGTTCTGGATAAGGTTGGATTTATTAATAAAAGAAATTCCATAAATTGCGTAAAAATGTTTAAAACTTTGCAATTCAATATCTTTTAAACCGTAACTCAGATCAAAAAACTTTATACATCAAAATTGATCAAAAATTATAAAGAATACGAATACGCTATTCGTATGTCAACCATCTCCCTCTAACACAACGAACATCGGCATTCCCCCCTCCGGGCCATCTGTCCGATAATTGCCCGATACCGTAAAACTCTCCGGATGAATTTATTCCGAACACGAAAGTTGTTCAGAATGGATCAACTAACACGGATACACCCTCCGTATGTTTGTCCGATGTCCACGACACCTCTGGCATGATCCCTTCCCCCTTCGGACACCCTGTCCGGTAATCACCCGGAGCTGGCTGTTCATCCCCGGATGAATTCCCGCTCCGAGCATATTGCATCGCACTGCGTTAGAGCCCCGTTGCTTTGTATCTTCTATGTCTTACATTCGTATTGCTATTATTGCTGTGTATTTATTGTTTCTTCCCCCTCTCTTATTGTCCGATAGTCTCGATGTATGTTGCCGATGCCCCTGTGATCGACTACTTCGTCGAGGACTGTACCCCTACCGTCGAGCTTACAGGAAAGCAGAGCCATTCTCTTCCCAGATATCACCTATCTTTCCGTACATTTCGTGCACTAGGCATTGTTACTGCTGCTGCTACGTTACAATCCTATTCAATTGCATAGCCTGTTTTTGTCGCCCCTTGATGTACCTTCCTTTATCCTATGCTGCCTATTATAATATATATGTTATTCAGCAGTAAGCCCTGCGCATTATTAGTCAACTAGGATTAGATAGCGGGCCGTGATCACTCTGGGAGTGATCGCGGAAACGATATATTACAACTGCAACAGGTACGGATCAATGCAGACGCCCTTGGGAACCTACAACGGCGAGACTCTGCCGAGTCACTTCGAGTTTGACTTACGAGTGGACGAACTCGTATTTCACTCTCGTCGGCTCAGCAGCGTAGCATCACCGGGATGATACGAGGTTTACCTCTTTAGTTCATTCCGCCGATGTCTCTGTCAAACCTCTTTAAGTGTGCCATCGAGGGTGATACCTCCTGGTTTCACTCAATGGTAGGAACTCGAACCAACTGGTGTCCTTAAAGGTAAGAAGTCGGGCGACCCAACAGTGCCCGCGAGTGGTATTGCGACGGGACGACAGGGAGGGTACGACCAGTGTACCAGTGTGCTTGGCCCTTGTTCGTTGGCCGCGAGAGTTACCAAACCACGAAAGTCGAGCTCCTCCAGGAGCACACGCGAGACAAGGTAAGGAGACGGTTCACCTTGTTGGTAACCGCAGTGACTTGGTGGGACGACAGGGCAGGCACCGATGTACTGGTGGTCCTGACTGCTGTCGTTGTCCACGGGTCAGTTAAGTCGAGGCAACGATAACGGTTGTCCCGCAAGTTAATAAAATGACTAATGGTTCAGTGAATGTCTTGAGTTGGCTATATGCCATGTACGCACTACCTACCCGTGGGAATTACGAGTTATGGGCTCTCCTGCTTCGTAGTGTCGTCCGAGAACTCTTCAGACGTCAGCAGTACTGCGGGCTGATTGCCGGGAGGTGGTGTTGTATTATTTGCTCGCGCGGTGGTGTCTTATTTGGATTTGCTTTAACTTCACTGGCCAGCCACGCACCGTGCAGGAGTACGTTCGGGTTGGGGTCCAAGGCCCGGCGTACTTAGGATTTAGACCGGCGGATGGCCTCTCTGTTGAGTTTGAAAGATGGGCTACGGAGTGTCGGATAGCCTCGGTGGAGCGTTCCCTAACAAGGTGCCCGCCCCCTGGAGATCCATGCGTGTAGTGTAACACAAGTGCACCCCTGCAGGGAAGATTAATCTATTCGAATAGCCGTGACCACGGTAACAGGACGCTTTATGCTGAAGCTGGATCTTACCACTACAAACTATTATTATTAAACTGTATGGTTCCGGGTTTTCTTCCTCGCTGGGATGTCGAGGAGGTGAACTCGGAGGCATTGCTAATTATTATAACTTATTATTATACAATGCTGCAGCAACTTCTGTTGCATTGTTACTTTATGCTTTATATAAACTGTTGGCTATTCTTTCCCCGTGCTGCAAGACTCGTCGAAAGATGCTAGTCTTCGATAGACCTAGCTTCTTACCCTTATTCTGATTTCTATCTTGCAGTACACTATATATAGCCTCCCCTTCCTTTTGATACAATGCATAATTGCTTAGTAGCGGACGTAAGACTCGCGGGTATGCTAGATACTCACCTGCTCTATTTTCCCCTTTTATTTTTTCGCCTGATCGGCCGCTGCAATCGACGTTGGAACCTTGGAGTCCAGGAGCGGAGATCCCCGATGTCGACCACCGCAACGTGAAGATCCCTGATGCCTTCTACGACGTCGAGTTCCCCGTTGATCAGGAGTAGTTTGGAGGTTCCCAGGCAGGAGGCCTTGCCTTTTCGATCGAGTGTTGATTTTGTGCTAGCCTTCTTAAGGCAACCTTGTATCCTTGTGTCTGTACTCAGATACTTTTGCTTCCGCTGACTTGTGCTCTCGAGCTGTTGTATTCGAGCCCTCGTGGCCCCTGGCTTGTATTAAACAACTTGTATTATTTTATTTGTAGAGTTGTGTTGTGATATCTCACCGTGAGTCCCTAATCTCGATCGTGTACCTTGCGTGTATGATTACTGTACACGGTCTGATTTTGGGGGCGTCACAACACATGTGACCAATAAGTGCTTTAAATGGTGGCGGTGGTGGGGTCAATCGCGAGCGCCTGCTGGGGCACCCAAACCCTATTTCTACCTCGAGGGATTTGTCCCGCGCTGTTCTGTGGTTCGCGGGGTGGAAGCAGGGAATTTTTTTGCGATTTCAGACATATGGACCCCACAATTTATCGGTAAAAATCGGCATGACAGCTGATAAATCGGTCAGACTGATAAATTAGAGCGATATGCGCTTATCTTATCGGTAGGACCCCGATAAGCGATATATCGGAATGTCAGCCGATATTTATAACAGTGGAAAATACACAAATCTTCTCCAAGTTTAACCGTAGTTTCATGGTAGCTGTCATGTCGGCCATCCTAATGTGGCGTTTAATTAAATAAATGTTCACAGTGTGAGAACTCTTGAAGCATGTATGAGCGGGCCCATTTAGAGTGTGTTTAGTAGTGTGTATGGAGGTTCATGAGTGCAAAAGTTTCCAATCCGACCCACTTTTGCTTGTTTGGTAGGGTAAAGGAGCTCACTTGGCTATGCTCATCTGATACAAAAAAGACCCATCAGCCTGCCCATCTCATGCACCCCAGCCATGCATGCCCATCTCATGCATCCCAGCAATGCTCGCCCGACCCTCGTCTGATGCAAAATTTTGAAAACATGTTCAGAATTACAAAATATGTTTAGAATTTGGAAAAAAGTTTAGAATTTCAAATTTTGTTTAATTTTTTTTAAATGTTCTGAATTTCAAAATTTGTTTAAATTTTCAAAAAATGTTCAGAATTAAAAAAAGTGTTTAATTTTTAAAAAGTTTAGAATTTTCAAATATGTTTAAATTTTCAAAAAATGTTCAAATCTTACTTAAAAATTTCAAAAAAATTAGGATTTCAAAATTTGATTAAATATTGAAAAATGTTTAGAATTTCAAATTTTCTTTAAAATTTCAAAAATAGTTTAAATTTCCAATCACATTTTTAAAATTTTGTTCACCAATCAAAACAAATATTCGAAATTCAAAATTGTTCAGCATGCCTAAATACATGCAGGCTACCAAACAAAGTCTCATCTCAGCATGTCTCAACGCATACACCGGTACCAAACAACAGCAAATGCATGGATTCAGCATGTCTACACTCATCAAATATCAGAGGAGAACAGCTAGGCTAGGTCCATACATATTAACAAACAGGCAAACACACCCTTAGGACATAACGGCAACCCAAGGGATCGACAAACAGCAAGCGAACTGAACGACTGACTGTGTACGCTCGTGATTCATTCTTTCCCTTCCTTTGATACTGTTTCCTCCATATTAAAATGTAAGACGTATCTTATGCCTTATGCATAAAAAATGTCTTACTAAGTTGAAATAAGAACGTCGGATTGAGACGAGAAAGTACATTTTGATATAAAGGTAATACTTCTTATTTCACTTTAAATTTTGAATAAATATTCAGTTATTTTAATAAAGGTGTTAGGACATTTAAAAAGCGTTAGCATATTTATTTTTAAAATAACATATTTATTTTAATTTTATGAATTCATGTAATTTGGGAAAGATTTTATATGTATTTAAGTTCATGTAAATTTAAATATGTTCATGTATTCTAAGAAATGTTAATATGTTCTAAAAATATGTAATTAGAAATTAAAAATTTCAAAAAATGGTAATTCTATTTTATAATGTTTACTCATTTCTCAGAAATATGCTTGCATTTCTCCGGAAAAGTCTGCATGCATTGGAGAGAAAGTTCTCTCTTTTTTTAAATATGTTCACACTTATTGAAAGCATATTTAAAATAGTGTTTACAAATTTCTTAAAAAAATTACGCATCTTACAAAAAAATTATGCAGTTTTTGAAAAATCAAGACTCTTAGAAAATGCTCATAAAAACAATTCAATTTACGAAAGGGAAAATTAATGGTAGATAAAATAAATAAAAGGGTGGAACCGAAAAGATTGCCCAAGGAAAATGCTACCCACACTACCCAAGATAAAATAAAAACTATCCATGAAATATCATGCAAAATCAGACGCATCATATGCACTTGGGCTACGGTCTATACCCTGAGTGACACAGAAGCTAATACGGTATTGGTTGATATAAGCAGCGAATAACATTTTCTTTCATATAAATCACTGCCCCAAATCTGTATGCGGCTCATGTTGACCATCCCAATCAACTTGAGACTAAGTAGCTATAGTTGGGCACGACGGAGCGCGCCGTCTCCTCTAGTTCACTTGTCATGGGACACTTTAACAAATTGTCAAATTTAGCACAATTTACAAAAAATATATATCTAAAGTTGCCATGTGACAAAAAAGTAGAAAGACCCAGCCACCCATGTAAATTTTTTTGTAAGAAGTTGTTGTGCCAATATGAATAAAATGCCATGCTCTAAGCTAATTGTAACCACCATAGCTACCATGTTTTATGAAGCTTGGTCGAAGAGCGGCTTTTTGGGTTATAGGTGCATTTTGCTCCTATTAGTATTACGGACATCATTTCAAAAAGTAAACAAAATCAAAAAATTTGGATTTTTTGTATGATGCAAGATGGTCATGTGTGCGAAGTCCATGCCGAAATTCGTGAAATTTGAATATTCGAGTAATCCTCGGCAAAAATGACAAATTTTGGGACTGTGAGGGTTTTTGGAAAACGGCACTATTCATCAAGAATCAAGATGGTCATGGGTTTTTGGAAATCGAATGTCGAAATACCATGAAATTTTGCACGGATGTCACATGCATGAGCATGTTGCATTCCACAAAAATTCAGATTTTTTTGAATTGCTTTGCATTTGTTTTTGAATTTTCTAGTTAGTGGGTGCATATGCCCGCGTGAGCCGTTTGGGATTTCCGGCTTGGTCCTTCCTATTCCATCCCAGTTTAGAGTTTTCGGAAAGGATGACAATTTAGAGCAAATGTTCGCTTTGGAACATGGCAAGCGCGAACGATTTATGGCAACTCGTAGTACGAACGTATGGCAACTGCAGTACAAACGCATGGTAACTCGCTGCATTTTTTAGTTTTTATGGCAATCGTGTGCTCTGAATTGCAATGCGTTTATACTGTAGTTGTCATGCAAATCGTTTGAAATTGTCATGCCTTGAAGCGAACGTTCGCTCCTTATCATTAGGGTTTCAGAAATTACCCGCGCTAATTTGGGAAAAATTGCCATGCCCAGATTAATGAATTTACCAAGACAAATTGTAATTATTGTCGTTGTAATTAAAAATGAAGTTGCCATAGTATCCTTACTTGTAGTTGTGGGTGGCTCCCGAGTCGGAAACAGGGTTTGAGCTACAAGACCTCCCAAACTCCGTGGCTTCGGCGGCGGGGCTAGCTCATTCGTTGCCTCGTCGGAGTAAAACTCCCTAGGCACGTCGATCCTCTTTAAATACCTACCGAATACGTTGGCTAAGAAAAGGGAGATTGCATTGCAGCAGCGCTAAACGGACGGACAATCACTAGAGAAATCAGCTAATCGATCGGGATGCCGAAGCCCAGGAGCTCTGTGAAGAAAGCGGCGGCGGAAATCCCCCTTTTGTATGCTGAATTACGACCCCCTTCCAAAGCCCACTGACTCAAACTCGTTGAGGAACCCTTCCCTCCCGCGTCGCCCTCTCCTGGCGGCACGGGAAAACCGTAGATCGCACTGCCGGGGCCACCCTACCCTTCCCCTCGATGCACCGCCATCGGAGGGGCGCCGGCGAAGCCGTGCGCGCCCTGGTAGGGTTCCGGCGGGGCTTTGACCCAGTTCTCTTGGTGGTGCGGCGGTGCTCGCGACGGCTGGGGGCGTTGATCGTGCGCGGCGGTTGGTGGCGTTGACTCCCTTCCTTGCTGGGTCTGATGGCCGGCGGCGCTTGGCGGAGCTGGTTGGTGCGATGGCGGGGCGACATGGTTGTGCGGTGTGCGGCCTGCGGAGGTGGTGTCGTTGGGTGGCGGCGGCGCGGGCCTGGCCTGGGCCCTGCGTGCGGCGACCTGTGCTTGGGGTCGACACGGATGGGTGGTGTTGCCCGGGTGGTGCTGCACGTGGTCCGCGCGCAGTGCAGCCAGGGGCCTGGCGTGGCTCGGTGGGCAGATCTAGATCGGCGAATCCTTGGCCTGATCCAGGTAGCTGCGCTTGGCGGAGGTTCGACGGGGGACTGGTTGGATCTCGGTGTTGGGAGGAGAAGCTGCCGGCGAAAGCCACACTCCGGCGATGGCCGGAGTTGTCGATGATGGTGTTTTCGGGCGTCATTTTCCTTCTTGGAGGCATCGATGTAGCAGTTTCTTCCTCCCTTTCCGACATGCTCCGGGGGAAACCCTAGATCTGGTTTACCAGATCGGATGATGGTGGCGTTCTAGCTATGCTTGGCGTCGAATCCCTTCTTGAGGGCATCATTTTGGAGATTGATCCGGTCAGAGAGACTCGTGGCTCGTGGGATGGTTCGTGATGCCGGTGGGGTTCTGGGCGAAGCTCCTGGCGCAATGTACGACTCCTTCGATGAGTCCAAGACGAAGTTCTTCTTGGGATCGATCAAGTCCCGCCATCTACCCCCTGCTTCCTGGGTGGATGGTGCGTTGGCGAGGAAGTTTTCGGTTGAGCTGCTTCTGTCTTTGGAGGATTCAGCGTTGTTCGAGACACGGTGGTGTTGCTTTGCTCAGGAAAGGTGCTTCTGGCGTGGACGGGGCGTTCGGTGGGCTCTGTGGTGTGCTTGGGCGGTTTTGGCGGAGGCGTGTTCGTCTTTGGCCAGGCGAGGCGCGACCCTGGGGGCGGCGTGGTAGTTGGAGCGGTGGCTCCGGTCTTTCGCCTCCGTCTGTTGCGTTGAGGTGTGGTGTCGACCGGGTTGGTCGTCAGCCTGTGTGAAGCGCAACCTCGAGGCTGGTGTATGGTGTTGGATTGTCACGGTTTTCGACCTGTTTTTCTCATAAAAGGACCAACTCTTTTTATTTATATCAATGAAAGACAAAGCTTTCGCCTCGTCTCAAACCGTCGTGGAGCGTATATGTGTTTACACCATGCTGGTAATTCTTTCATCTTGCCTTTCTTCTTTTTCATTTTCGAATTTCGATCGCAGGTTCCTTCCTTGCTGTTGCCGGGATGAGATCAATCAAACTGTCATGCTAATTAACCACTCGTACCTATCGTTTCCAATTGCTTCCTTCCAGGGCATCGCGTTGGCTTTCTTCCTCTGGGTCAACGTCTGCAACCTCATATACTTGGGCCCCTGGTTCGAGCTGGCCTTCTTCCTCGTGAACACGTTTCCGCCCGTTTTGGTCTGTCTGGAGATATGTATACTTACGGAGTAAAGACTACGAGGACGAGGATGAGGAGTATGACGACATTGTGTGATTACTGCTATTTTTTTCAGTTTATCCCATGCAAGACCAACAGTAACTAACTTAGCAGGGCACTTACTATGTACTCCCTTTGATTCTTTTTTCTCCGCATATTAACTTGTACCGAAGTCAAACATTGTATAATTTGATCAAGTTTATAAAATAAAATATCAACATCTTTTTATTACCAACTAGCAAATATGTTTGTGCGTTGCAACGGGAGAAAAAAAATCCATAGAATCACATAGAACACACATCGAATGTATCCTTACTTCCTTAGACATTGAATATGCACATTTTTGAAATTTCAACACTCATATGACCATTTTCCGGTGACAACAACGGTGAGGTGCGAGTCACGCGGTGGCGCTTGGCGCTTCGATTGATTGTTGTATGCATGTCCGGCGAGAATTGAATGAGGGAATCGAATATTTTTATATTGTCTAATATATATTTTTGTACAAACTCATTTATTGGCATATCCTAAATTAATAGTAAAAGTATATTCTTAAAAAAGTCACTGTGTTTTAACTAATACAAAATAAATAAGTATTTATTTTTAAAATCAAGAAAAAATATCACTCAAACAACTTTGCGAGTTAAGAATCAATATTAAAAAAAACTTGGGACATAGCTCAACGTCGTTAACGTGCTGCTCCTAAGCTAATCAAGCTTGTTGCAACGGGAGAGAAAAAATTCACAATCCATAGAATCACAAAGAGCACACATCAAATGTATCCTTAGACATTGAATATGCACATTTCTGATATTTCAACACTCTTATGAACACTTTCCGGTGACAACGACGGCGAGGTGCGAGTCAAAAATATCACTCAAACAACTTTGTGAGTTAAGAATCAATATTTTTTACAAAATCTTGGGACATATCTCGACGTCGTTAACGTGCTGCTCCTAAGCTAATCAAGCTTGTTTAATAAAAACAACTTTGCAAGTTAAAAAAAACTATCTCTTCTACGAAACCTTGGGACATATCACGACGCCGATAACATGCTGCTCGTAAGCTCATCAAGCTTGTTAAAAAACTGTTAGTATTAGGGATCTTCTTATGACAGCCTCAAATCATTAACGTTGAAACAATGCAAATGTTTAAAAAAACAAAATGGCAAAAAATTGACTGGAGGATTTTATTCCCTCATAATTTTCGTTTAGAATGCGCAACATTGCATGTGAATTAATCCCACATAACATGCACACACATTCCTCCTTTTATTTCCTTCTTTAATTATGCTATCCAAAGATTAAATTCGACCCATCATTTTATTTCCTCATTTAATTATGCTTGTATATCCCAAAATTTCCTCTAATTGCTCATTACTTCCTCCTTCAATTATGCATGCATGCACGGGCCAGGCACAACGGTTGAAATCCTCTTGTTTCTTAAGTTTGTTTCTATTGGGGTGCGCAGCGGAAAACATAAATTTTTCCTAACTAGTGTTTCCCATAACCCAAGATCTAGCTAGCCGTATTACCGTAACGGAAAGGAGTACGGAATAACATACCTCGGGGTGTAGTCCGTTCCGCGGGAAACGTTTTCGCAAACGTGGCTGGTGTAGTCGAACAAGTTTCACAGCCCCCTGGCTGTGTTGAGCACCCGGACGGGTCTAGTGCCACACGTGTAGCACCTCGTAGTACTCGCACACGTACGAGACTCGATGACGACCTCCGATCTTCGATCCAACGAAGGTGGCGGAAGCAGACCTTCAGACGAAGCTTCGGCAGCACGACGGCCTCCGATTCTAGCAGATATGCCTCAATTCCACTACAAGCTCATACTAGGGAGCCCACCGTGGAAGAGACGAGGAAGGGGAGAAGACCGGAGAAAACCGATCTTAATTCAAAGTAATATTTATTTTCTCACGAATTTCTGTGTATTAAATATGTGCACCCTGCCCATCTATATATAGGCAGAGGGGAGGGAGTCAACCCCTCTCCCCTAGCAAGGTGGGACTAAAGTCCCTTGCTAGGGGGAGGTGGCCGGCCAAGGGGGGGAGGGGGGCGCACCCCTCATGGGTCCTAGGGCCCATGGCGCCTCCCTCTCTCTCTCTCTCTTTTTCTTTTTCCCTTTATTTCCCCTAATGGGTCTCTTTCATAAATAAGGCCCATATCACTTTTTAATTATAAATAAAATGTTTTTAATTATTAATTAAATTAATTAATAACTAAAACATATTATTCCTTCTCCCGGTGCTCCGGAACACCTTCCGACTCACTCCGAAACTCCTTCGGGTCAACACGGAACTTTTCCGGTGCTGCTTCCTTTATTCTCCGGTAACTCCGATAGTTCCGAAAAGGTCTCCGATTCCATCGAGCCTTTAAGTGCGTTACCCTACGGTCCGAGAACACTCCAGTCATGACCGAGATGAGGCTACGGTCAATGATCATCAGCGGGACCTGGATGCCCATAATGACCCCTGTGCATTCCGGATATCAATACCGATTGGACCTTACGTCGTATAGCATTCCCTTTGTCAGCGATACTGGATTAGTCTGAGATTCGATCAATGACATCCTATGTCTGGTTCAACCTTGTTCTGAACAAATCCTTATTCACTCATTCCCATGATATTCATCCCCGTGACCTAGTCACACGCTGCGCAACTTTATGGATGGAAAAATCCCCCTCTTGTAACAATACTCCTCAACATATCTCCACGGAATACCCAAGATACAACCGTTATGACTCGCATATTTTAGTCAGGTGGTGGGATGTAAGTCAAAGCATCCGAGTAGATAGCAAGTATGCACGTACTCACGGTCAAAGGAATGGTCTACTACGTTCTGTAATTACAACACTGAACCTTCATAAGATTGATCATGCTGCAATGCTTACTTTGGGTAATGTTCATCACGTCACTCATCCAGTGAGGTGACCTCATAGTCAAGAGAATTAATTGTCCATGATCGCGAAACCACGATCATCATGTTGACCATGAACTAGTTATTGAAATAGAGGCTAACTAGGAACTCTGGGGGTTTCTATACCACACCTATATCATTGTTTCACTGATACAGTTCTAGCACGGTATGCAACTCGTTATGAACTTTCTTAGATATATTGGAATAATCATATATTATTTGCCTCTAGAGCATATATCCAACAGTTTCCTCCTTTAATTATGCATGCATGTGCCCAGGATTCCTTCTTAATCTCTCACATCGGTTGATATATTATTGCTATGATATATATTTCAAACACAACCATTGGCTAGATCATTTGGTTGCTCGGTTGAATTGGTGGTGCGAGTCACCAGTTTGATCACGCTACGCGCAAATAATGAATCGGTTTTTCTTTCGCCTTTTTTACTGGATTGCGGGTTGATTGCTGGTAAAGTCAAGGGGTGTATTGCAAAATTGACTGACGAAAGGAGAAACTCACCTCCTTTTATTATTAAAGAAAGATTCAATATTATTAAATGCATTGTATAATAGTATATTTTTATATTATATTTATTTGTTACTGTACTTTAAATGTTAATTTTTAAATATTAAATTGGTCAAAGTTCATAAAAATTAACTTAAGATTAATCTAAAAGCAAATTAAAAGAGCACGAAGTAAGTATGTACTTCCTCCGTTTCTTTTTACTCCGCATATATGGTTTGGTCAAAGTCAATCTTCATAAAATTTGACCAAGTTTATATTAAAAAGTATCAACATTTGCAATATCAAAGTAATATAATATAAAAATTAACTTAATAATAAATTTAATGATAATTATTTCATATTATGGATGTTGATATATTTTTCTAAAGATTAATTTTGACCAAACCTTATATGCGAAGTAAAAAGAAACAGAGGAAGTACTACTATTGTATGGCGTATTTACACATCCATTGCAATCTCAGTATCGCGAGTGATCTATATTGGTGTGCCCTACTGTAAATCTGTAATACGTAGACTAGTAACGAGTAAATGCATGTCAGTCGGAACAGGGTAGGAGTTTCCATTGTTGTGTTTAGAACAGAACAACGTTTGTTTCCTGTTTGATTGTTCAGTTTCTCACCCACCATCACGGAACACGAAGACCGTTATGAGTAGTTAGACAGCTAGGTTGGCATAGACAATTGAACAACACCACACAGTGCAACAAGCCCATAGAGCATCTAAACGTTTGCGGATGTGACGCGACCATACTATGTAATATGTGCGAAAATTACATTAATTATTGTTTGCAGACTACAAAAAGGTGCAACTTTAGTGTAAAGTTGTGTGCAAGTTTGCTTTAACTTTGTTTTCATTATTTTTCTTTTTCAATAGTAATATCATTTTCTCTAATTCATTGTTCTTATAAAAAAATCAGTATATTGATTTTGATTTAGTTATTATCTTAGTTTCTATCTTCTTTAAGGGTAAAACCAATGCCATTAAAAAAATTGATTGTCTTTTGCAAAAAAATATCACTATCATATGCTTATTATTGCATTTTAATCATTATTTCTTGTATTTTGTGTATATGCGTACAAACTTTGTCATTGTTTGTTTTAGATTTATTTTGTTCTTCTTCTTCTTAAAGGGTAATACCAATGCCACTAATTATTTCTTTCTACCTTATTATTTTGATTTTTTGAGTTTTTATTTATTTTTATTTTCCTTAAAGGGTAGTACCTAAGCTCATACTTCATACATTCTTATAAAACTTTATTATTCAGTTTTTTCTATAGTTTTATTTCATTTTCTTTCTTCTTTAATGGAAATATAAATGTCACTTATTTATTTTATTCTTACAATACTTTCATGTTTTTCAAAAAATCCACTAATATATGCTTATTTCGCATATTATAAAAATAATTGTTGTGTAAATTATATGCAGATTTTGTTGTTATTTTTTAGAAGGTAACGCCGGTGTCACTAATTCATTCTGCCTTACAAAATTTCTTTATTTTTATTGAGTAGACAAAGTCATTATCGTGGTCCAAGATGGGACAAGATTGCGTTGATCATTTTTTTTTCCTTTTGGAGATGCGCAACCCTGCGTTATCTTTTTTTTAGAGGTCCCTGCGTTATCTGAATTGAGTGACCTCTGGTGCACAAAAAAATATCCACGGCTAGGGACCCCCCCTGTGGGCTCTTCCATGGTGGCCTCTGGTGCACCGGCCTAAGTGGCCCATGACGAGTGCTGTTTTTTTGTTTTTAACAGCATTAGGACTTTATTTCTCACACACCACCACGGAAAGATCGTTATATTGTGCTGGTTCTTAACCTAACTACATGGCCGAAATCTGAACCTTATTTTGTGCTCGGCCTAACATAGTACTCCCTCCTTAAACTAATATAAGATGTTTTAGATCACTAGTTTAGTTATCTAAAACATCATATATTAGTTTACAAAGGAATTATATAATAAAATACTTCCTTTATAAATTAATATAAAATGTTTTAGATAACTAAACTAGTGATCTAATACATTTTATATTAGTTTATGGAGGAAGTACTAGTCTATTACAAATTCATAAATATGCAGGCTTTTTAGTAAACTAGGTAAAAAAATGCGGAAAAGTGAACTCGTAATTGCATGTGTTTTACAACAAGGATATACAAAAGATATCATAAAAATTTAATTGGATTTTCACAAAATAACTGTGATTTATCTTTACGGTTAGTATGAACCTTGATTATCTATCATTTTATTGTTAATGTGATTGCATACTAAGAATTGACTGTGGTTGAGTCCTTCTCGTGAATTTATTGTCTTGCCAATAATTATTGATCGTTATTGATTTCATCACGTGAATTTATTGTGTTACTGGATATTATTTCCTGAAAGAGATTGATTATCGATTGTGAATTTTTTGCCTTGCCAAATTTTAATCTGATTTGACCGGTTAGATGAAAACCGTTAACAAAGAAATTTGAAAGGGATAAAAACTTAATGAAAAGATGGGGTAACTACAGAAGAAGGATGGACGAAAAGATGATGGAAAGAAATCTTGACGTAAGATGAAACATCACATTCTTTTTAAGTAGTGTATGGAGAATGATAGGCCGGATAAAAATCATTACCAAAGAAAACCAAAAGGAATGAAAAATCTGATGAAAATATGGGATAACGTACGAAGCGAGGATGGACTTGTTCGCCTTGCCTTGATTTCAAAATCATTATTTTGTAATAATTTGATTGTGTGCATATTTGGTGCCTAATTAGCTCTAAGGGGGTGAGCGACTCGCCTATGTTATTTCTCTCTTACACTTGCGAATTGATAGTTTTGTTTTGTTTACATTCTCTCTTTTTTTTTGCAAGAATGTATTATTTACATTCTGATGGTTGTGTGCATCACAATGATACAGAGGCAAAGGGTGAGGGTTGTAGCCTTGATCGCAAAAAAAAAAAAACTAGACAAGCACGCTAAATATCTGTATCCAGTGCACTCTAGCGATATTATCATGCATGATCCTCAATTCCTCAGTACAGAACCGATCACATCCATCAGCATAAACTACGCTGAAACTTCCGCAGGAGAACTATCGACCTAGTAGGACAAAGCAACAACAATGCTTTTCTTCTTCTGGACAAAAACCCATTATTTTTCTTGGCAAGAAATTAGTGGTTGAGGCCAATCATCAGCTGCTCCCCTCGGTTTCTTTCTTCCTAATATTTGTGGAGCATATGGATTGACCGGTATCTTTTGGATTTATTCATATCTTTTGGAATCATCCCGTTATGAATTTAGTAGTGTGACAACAAAAATCCTCAGATAAATAAGCATTCTGTCATATTCATCGTATTTAATAATTCGAATTTGACTCCCTCAGCAACTGAAAACCACAAAGATCAAGGGGGAGACAACCTGGCCAAAGTACCACTAGTTTATAATAACCAACTGACAAAATCAATGAAATTCACGTCATGTTCACAAGACTATTCATGGCTATATTTTTATACGTACTCATATTTTTATAATGGAAGAGAAGTAAAAGAAACCATTGACCTCTGAATTATCAAGTTTAACTATGGTTGGGAAGGACCATTTGTGCTTACGTAGACGAAGTATTTGGTTTTGGGTATGAATGACACTGTGAGATGGAACGAAGAAGCCATGTGATTATGAGACGAGAAAACGGGTGATTTGATTTCATGTACGGGTGATATTGATATGGCTGTTCACTTCCAAACACCGATTCGAAACTGCTATAGCAGATCAAAACTGATGCTCGCAAGTCAGACTCTGGTCGTTGTTTGGTATCTGAAGTTTAGTTTTTCTGTGAGTGTTTTACACTTTTGGTGTGTTTTTGTTCTTTTATGATCTGGCGTTTCGCGTGATGTACTTTTATTTGTTCTTCATTTCGCACAAAGTATTTCTATTACTGTATGAGACATGCAGTCCTTCTACATGGTTTAAAAACTGATAGTATCATCTACTAAGTTACTATGCCGCTAAAAATTGAGTGTTCGCCTTCATTCAGCTATGTGCAGCCGAGGATAACTAGTTAAGAAGTACTTCTTCGTAGTTCATCCAGCGAACACTCTAAGAACACGCCACCCAAGATACTTGCGCTGTTGTGTTAAGCAAACCGCGGACAAATGGAGGTTGTTGCTTCTTTCTATCCTCGGTCATGGAGCGAGCCATACTGCATCGAGAGGAAGGGAACATCTTAGATGTATGTGTTCAGCGCCGTGGACAGGCAACAAGAATTCCACACTTCCACATGGAAGAAAACCAAGATATAGAGGCTAACTGGTTCAAGGTGTTAAAGTTGATCCAAATTTATGTATGAAGCTAAAGGCAAACTTTTAATAGAGCGGAGCAGAGGCCCATCGCCAGTAGGCTTGGGCCTCCGCTAGCCAAGTCTGAAGTTTGCCCTCTCGCACCGCCTGCCAAGGATGCTTGAGGGTAGGGGGGAGGCAATAGCCCCCCTTCCCCAACGGTACGGATCAGTGTTGACATAGGTTTCTTCTATCGCCTATAAATATACCTTATAAGTCGTCGTACGGGATAAATCATTAAGTTGTAAATTCCTTGGCATTTGTAACACCTCCACCATAAAGAATAGTTCGCTAGTTGGCATCCGTGATTTTTCCTTCTTCGCGAAAGGGTTTTCCACGTTAAATCTGCGTATTCCCTGTATTGCTTTTCGGTCTTCTTGTTACTCTTTTAGGTGTCGATTCTCTAACACATGGCCAATATTTAGCATATGCCAATTGTTGGATAGTCCATAAAATTGGCGACCGATTGGTTGAATACCAACTAGTTCTTACCAATCTCTAGAAAAGTTGCCAAATTGCCAAAAAATGAGTCTGATCTGAACGTATTTGATAGCTAAGACATGTTATAGTACACACTACACAGTGTGGTTCTTGCTTATTGCAGTCACATGGTTTGCTTAAAGTAAGTTTCGGAATTTGTAACAATAATCACTTCAACCTTACGCTTCCCTTATGCTTTCATTTTTTACGCATTTTTGGTGTTTAAAATTATTATTATTTCGGTTTTCGCGTGATTTTCCTTATATTTTGATAAAAAATAAATAAATAAAAAGAGACACGAATCTGCTTACGCGAGAGGCACACGGATGCCTTCGTAAAGATGCACGAATTTATTTACGTGAGAGACATATCGTGTGCCTTTAAAAGAAGAGGCACGACATGTGCCTTTAAAAAAAGACACGATCATACCTCCACATGAAGGCACGAGCTTACTTACGCGAGAAGCACGCCGCGTGTTTCTAATAAAGGAAAAAAGGAAACAGTAGAGCATGACAAATGACGCGCGTACGAATCGTCACTTGTTAAGCGTGGAAGTGCTTAACAGATTCATTGAAATTAATTAATGATTTCAGATTTTCGTTCGGTTAGTGGTATGCTGATGGGCCAAGTTACGGAACGATTTTTACGTGCGGCGCTTCGGCCCAACAACAATCGGATGTCACCTTAGTTGGCTGGTTTGATAGAACGTTTTCTGGAAATGTTCTGCAAATCGGTGCGACTCGGTTTGAAAATTTTCTACACGGTTTTGTATTTTTTAGTGTTTTTCTTTAATGATTGTTTTTTATTTCTTGGTTGCTATGTGCATTCTATGTTTGTTTCCTTTTTTTTGTACTCATGTTTTTTAAAATTCATATCAATATTATTTAAATACCCATTGAATTATCTATCAAATACATGTTAAATATTTGTCAAATGTATATTGAGTATTGTGTAAATACACGACAAGCATATTTTAAACAAACATTAAACATTTTCGTTTAGATACTAACCTCCTCTACTTGAAGCCGCCTGATGCATCCTGGAATGGGGGAGTTGCTATGGCCCCATTTGTAAGGGGGGTGTATCATCGGTTAAGAATAACACATATGATAGAGTCGTAATGTGCCGGCCATCTTCTTCGGGTTTCAGAAAAACCTAGAAGATATTTTCTTGATTTGTGTTATTTTCTATGCTTTCTCTATCGATTTTAATATTTTGTATTTTTTAGATTGTTTTTTTTTTACATTTTAGAAAAAACTTGTTGTTTGTAAAATTCATGAAACAAATCAAGAATATATTTAAAGTTCAGGAATGAGAACATGTTTAGTTGCGAATTTAATTTTTTTAAGATTGCTTAAGATCGACGAATTTTATTAAAATCATGAAGATTTTCATAATTTATAGTATAATTTAATTTGCATCATCTTTTAAAAAATTGAATTTTTTAGATTAATAAACTTTTCCAAATAAATAAATGGTACTAGCTGACACCTGGCATCTGTCTTTGAAGAAAACAAGCGCGCACACACACACACAGCCCTTGTCGGCCTTGATTAAGTTCATAAACACCAAGCAGGACGCAGCCGCAATTAGACGTCCAGATGAGCCAATGGATGAGCTTCACAAGCACAAGCAGGACTCGTCTTGCACTATATATATCCTGACCTTCCTGTCCCTCTCGTCTCGTCCCAACATGCGAGTGCTTGACCCGACGGTACATACATCGGCCATACTCTACTCTACACTCGACCCCGCCGCTAGCTGGTGGCCAAGCGAGAGAGACAGGCCGATGATTATCCCGCCCGCAGTAACGGGGGAACCGATCGGCACGCCGTGGCCGTCGACGTCCGTCCATGTCCGCGGTGCTCTGCCTCGTCTGCGGGATACGTACGATTCTGTGTCCACCATGTATGTGTTCGCCGCCGTGGCCCGTTGCGAGCGAGCGGGCAAGTTGGCTGGCGCCGGTCCGGTCGTCCTGCGCTGGAGCGAGACTGAAAGCGACGGAAGATGCCCGCGGATCCACCCAACAAAGGGGAGAAAATCTACAACATATCGAACGCGAACAAGATCGTTTGGGCAATCGGAAACCCGCCGGGACGGACGGACGAACACAGCGTTCCCCCCTCGTTTTCATGGGATCCACGCGCGGTCGGCTAGGCCACATGGATTGGCACGCAAGCTACTCGCTCGCTCCCTGTCTCTGTGTCCGGGTTCTAGGGCTAGCCCCAGGCCATCCATGATCCATCTATCGGGTGAGCAGAAATTATGCAGATTCGGGAAGGTGTGCGCACCGGGCGGGCCAGAGGGCTTCTTCTGACCACGCACGGCTTGCTGGTTGGGATGGCCGGAAAAGTTGTCCAAAGGGAATTTGTGAAGCTCAAGTCAGTCTCGCACGGTACGGGCACGACAAAAGCCCCGGCACTGACTGTTCGGCTCACCACGTCGCATATATCCATGCAGCATGCATCCTACGGCCGGTCGCAAGAGCCGTCCCGGCGTTTCCGTACACCCCTTTGAGACTAGGCATAATGGAAACATCGCGTTGTTACTAGTCTATGTTACTAGTGCTATAGTAAAAAATAACTTCGACTAGTAATATAGATGCAGTGTCATACAACACTTCATTTACTGTGTTGTAGACTCATATTGTATTGGTATGTGTGATGTTACTCAAAGAGCAAATAACTATCTATTTCTCTTTTCTCATTAAATACTTGCTACATCATCTATTTTGCATAGATAAATGTGATGTTATTAATGATGTTGCTTCCAGTATGGATAGTGTGAGACGCTTCGACGACTCGCTTTTCTTTAGGAGTTCCGAGCACAAAATATCCATGACCTACGTCTGCTTATAGGCTAGGGATTTGACATTCGTACTGCTTCCTCTTTCTTATATAGGAAATAAGTAAGTTCAACTGTTCATTTTTTTAATCTGCCATGACCATATCGTATCCTCCTCCTGTTTTCTAACTGTGTGAGAAAATATCGTGACGCTCGATCCAAAGTCTTGGCCTGGCGTACTGGCTAGATCCCTCTGTTAGTAGTACTACGTACTATATTTTTTTTAACAGTACAGATTTAGACGCTCATAATTAGATGTATACATAATTAAAAGTTGATGATGACTAACTAAACGACTACTAAACAACGAAGATAAACCAATATACAAGACATAAAATTATGTAAGATAAAATACCATAATTTTTCAAGTTAAAAGCATAGAAATCCACTAGGGTTTGTCGACTCGCGGCTAGGCGCGTCCTCCGTCCGCGCGCCGGTGCGGTCGTGCCTCGTGCGGGCGTGTGGCACTCCGCCGGAAGGCCCTGGCCCTAGCTCCTCCTCGGTCGCCGGCTAGCCGCCTCGCGCCCTCGCCGGTCGGCCGGTCGTGGCCGTTTGCCCGCCTCCGTCCTCTGTTTTCGTTGCGACTTGCGACTTGCCTGGGGATGGAGCCTAAATGTGCGATGGTTTTTTTTACGGCGATTAGTGAGATGGTTGTGTGGCTGTGTAAGTTAGGCTAGAGCTAATGGGCCTCTTTGGAAGATTACTAATAGTAAAAAAAATTACAATTTGGCAGGGTAGGCTCAAGTCTGTTAAAGCCCTCCTGTTGGCCTCGCCTTTGCTTCCACAGAAAGAATATTCACTTAGAAACACCACAGTTTTCTTAACCATCCCACCAGTGGGTTCTCAATACTTCCACACACACAAAAATTTGGTACTAGTACATCCACCTTGACCTTGGATCAAGTACAGCGGGCGGAGGCTGGCTGGCTGATAAGTACATACATGTTGATAACCTGACTGATTAAAATGATGATCAAGTGGTTCTCAAGAAGAAGAAAAAATGATGATCAAGTGGTGGCACATCCATCTTGGCTTCTGCCGACCACGCCACCTCGGATCCTCCCATATATGGAAGAATGCAATATGCAAGCCAGCGTGGCGGGAACCGTGTGTGGTCCATCCTGATACAGTCTGGTGCACTGCCCACATGTGCACCGCCAGTGCGCCATTGTCTCCATGGACCAAATTTTAATCCCCAAACTCCGTCGCAATACGCAAGTGGCAACCCATAAACAACTACCTGTACTAGTCCGGTGTGCCACTCCTACCTCTTTTTTTTTTCAAGTTTTACATTACGTGCTGTATTATAGTACTGTAGTACTAACTTGGGTTGTCGCCATCAGGTACAGCAATAGAATAACCACGCCGACCGGAGCGCGATCGAGCTCATCCTTGGTTAAGCGTCGCCGGGGGCCACGCCGCGCTTGGTGGGCTGCGAGCCTGCGACGCGGCCGGCCGCCGGAGGCAGGGCGGGCGGGATCGCGATCCACAAGACGCGGTGCGCGCGCGCCCGAGCAGCGGGAGGAGACGACGTGCCGGACGGGACGACCGAGGGAGCACGCACGTTGGCGGCCTCGGGCCCGGCGATTATTATTGCCAGGAAGAAGGGCCACGGCGGAGTGCACCCACACACACACACACAAAAACACGTTCGCTTCCGCCTTTCCTTTCTTCTTTCCCTTTTCAGTTATTATTTTAGTTTGTCTAAAAGAAAAGTTACTGTATTTTAGTTTCGCCAACAGGGGGCGGTTGTACCTGGCGTAGGTGAGCAAGATGCACTGCTGCTCAACTGTTTGTTGTTGTTGGTTGTAATCTGGGACTCTGGGTCTGGGTGCTCCCACTGACGTACGTCCTCTGTCTACACCTAGCTAGTGCCTAGCTAACCCTCAAAAAAAAAAAAAAAAAAAGCTAGTGCCTAGCCGCTGCTGGCTCCTGCTTACGTCATCGTTTTGCACAAAGTCTTTGCATCCTAGGCATACGCACCGTACGATCCAAATGTATTTTGTATCTCGGACCCCCTTTTTAAATTTTAATCAAAGCCAACGGACGCCGTGAACTACTCCGTATTTGTTTTCACTCATCCATCCGTACTGAGTAGTCTAATAAGGATGGGTGCAGCCGTCATACCACATAATATCGTACGTACTGAACTACTAACTGATTATTATACTCCATGAGAATGAGTTTTTTTCCCCAATGTCAGGTCTCCCTTTGGTTTGGACGAATTTCATAGGATATGATTCCTATACCAAAATTTCATTTAGAATCCTTTAGTTTGTAGGAATGAAATCATATTCCTATATAGAAAATATTCCTTCCTTCACATTTTAAAGGAAAATAAACATTAGCCTACATTTTCTTCAACGACGCATCAGTCACATAGAATTAGCCTAAACGTTATGGAAATAAATCATATGATCTAAACCGAACGACATCAGTCACGTATGAAATAAATCATATTTTTTTATATTTCTATGCATATAATTTGAGATACATAAACAATCATTTCCTACAAATTTTATATTCCTATGATACTCTTATCCTATGAACCAAAAATACTCCTTAAAGTACATTCCTATATTTCACCGACCGAGCACTATGAGCTATTGCGCTACGGAATAGAAATGCATAGATTCATCAAACTTTTTTTCACTTAGAAAAGATATCGCGCGGATACGCTCCACTAATATGCAACTAGGTCAATGGACTTTAGTTTCACCGTCATTTATTTATTTTGGACAATGGAGTTTACTTTCATCAAATAGCATTGGTTTAAAGAAATATCATCAACCAACTAGTTGGATGCATCAATTGATATGATACGGAACCCACTGCTTTCCCATTGAAAGAATCACAAGAGTTGTTTAATAGGTATGACCATCACACATATAGCAACACGTATTGCACATTATTTGCTTTAATCGTCTCCCACAAAAATGGAGCCTTGACAACATCAAAGCCTGCAAGATTCAATCCGTTTGTTGTTTATTTCTTCACACCAAAAAATAATAACATCATTTATAATCGACACGCCATATACCACTCATACACAAGTTGGTCCACACATATACAAAACTTTAATTACAGTCCTAGTTTAGGGACCACCCACCTCAGCTAACAACTTGCATAATAATCAAAAAGATGCAACGATAAATACAAGGCACACAATAGTTCTCATATATTTCAAATTTATACATATATACACACCGCGAGCTATTAAAGTGTGGATCGTGTAAAAAATAAAACCACAACCACCTTATTTTATCCCTTATTTTCTTCCACATGCTTGCTTTCTCCTCTTCCATATGTTTGCGATCGAGCATCAGAGATAGACGAAACATCAGAGGAAGAGAAATAAGGCGAGGATGGTTGTCAATGGCCTCGATGGTAGAACCAGAGTTGGCAATGATGCGCTGATCACGGTGTCAACAACAACTGCAAGATGGGATCAAACCAAAGACAACAACATCGATAAAGGTGAGAAAGAAACTTATGGATATGGCGGGAGGGTGGGGTGTGTCAATCATGAAGTTTATTCACTGCCTTCCAAGCCCGATAGGATTGCAGGGCGAGGACATGTTGGGGTTCGCAGCAGAAAACACAAATTTTTCCTAACTGGCGTTCCCTTAACCCAAGATCTAGCTAGCCGTATTACGGTAACAGATAGTAGTGCGGAAATAACATACCTCGGGGTGTAGTCCGTTGCGCGGGAAACGTTCCCGCAAACGTGGTTGATGTAGCCGATCAAGTTTCACAGCCCCCTGGCTGTGTTGAGCACCCGGATGGGTGTAGTGTCACACGTGCAGCACCTCGTAGTACTCGCACACGTACGAGACTCGATGACGACCTCCGTTCTCCGATCCAGCGGAGGGGGCGGAAGCAGACCTCCGGACGGAGCTTCGGCAGCACGACGGCCTCCGATTCTAGCAGAGAGGTCTCAATTCCACTACAGGCTCACACTAGGGAGCCCACCGTGGAAGAGACCAGAGAGGGGAGGAGACCGGAGAAAACCGATCTCAATTCGGAGTTATATTTATTTTCTCACGAATTTCTGTGTATTAATTATGTGCACCCTGCCTGTCTTTATATAGGCTGGGGAAGGGAGTCAACCCACCTCCCCTAGCAATGTGGGACTAAACCCTTTGCTAGGGGGTGGCCGGCCAAGGGGGGAGAGGGGGCGCACCCCTCATGGGCCCTAGGGCCCATGGCGCCTCCCCCCCCTTTTTCTTTTCTTTTTATTTTCCCTTTAATTCCTTAATGGGCCTTTTTCTCCACTAAGGCCCATAGCACATATTAATTAGAAATAAAATGATTTTAATTATTAATTCAATTAATTAATAACTAAAACATATTATTCCATCTCCCGGTGCTCCGGAAACACTTCCGGCTCACTCCGAACTTGTTTCGGTTCAATACGGTACTCCTCCGATATTGTCTCCTTAATTCTCTGGTTGCTCCGATGGTTCCGAAAAGGTCTCCGATTTCATCGAGCCCTTAAGTGTGTTACCCTACGGTCCGAGAACACTCCAGTCATGACCGAGCAGAGGCAACAGTCAATGATCATCAGCGGGACCTGGATGCCCATAATGACCCCTGTGCATTCCGGATATCAACACCGATTGGACCTTACGCCGTATAGCATTCCCTTTGTCAGCGATACTGGATTGTTCCGAGATTCGATCAATGACATCCTATGTCTGGTTCAACCTCGTTCCGAACTAATCCTCATTCACTCGTTCCCGTGATATTCATCCCCGTGACCTAGTCACACGCTGCGCAGCTTCATGGATGGAATCTCACCGAGTGGGCCCTGAGTATCTATCCATTATATGGATTGACAAATCCCGCTCTTGTAAACAATACTCCTCAACGTATCTCCACGGAATACCTAAGATACAACCGTTATGACCCGCATATTTCAGTCAGGTGGTGGGATGTAAGTCAAAGCATCCGGGAAGATAGTGATTATGCACGTACTCACGGTCAAAGGAACGGTCTACCACGTTCTGTAATTACAACACTGAACCTTCATAAGATTTGATCATGCTGTAATGCTTACTTTGGGTAATGTTCATCACGTCACTTAACCTGTGAGGTGACCTCATAGTCAAGAGACTTAATTGTCCATGATCGCGAAACCACGACCATCATGTTGACCATGAACTAGTTATCGATGTAGAGGCTAACTAGGAACTCTGGGTGTTTCTATACCACACCTGCATCATTGTTTCACTGATGCAGTTCTAGCACGGTATGAAACTGGTTATGAACTTGATTAGATATATTGGAATAATCATATATTATTTGCCTCTAGAGCATATATCCAACAGGACATACCTATGATAGGGGCGGTTGGGGAAGGGTGAGGTGGCGAGAAGATTATTGGATGGACAAGGTTTAAGATCAGTGGTAGAACATAGGGATGACTAAAAGGTGGGCGCCGCAAAGGCCACTGCATCGGTTAAAACGTTGGTAACTTGATTACCGATCACTCGAACATGAGATGTCGAAATCGACCGTTGAGAATTCACCGATGACTCTGTATTGCCTCAAGTATCAGTGAAAGAGAGGGCCTAGACTTCGCCATTGACTAGCTTGCCTCAACCACGAGGTATATTGCGAATACTTCTAACTAAAACACGGTATAGCCATAGTTTTATTCAGTAGACATCATCAGTTCTAAATCATAGACAAAACAAAACAAATTACCAGTAGTGTCATATCATCATAGACAACACTGGACCACCCTCTCATCCCACTTGTGGTGTGGTAGATTCCGGTAGCCCCCTAGCAAATAGAATAGCATCGCCACCTCCAGACATGTGTGTGTGATTCCACCGTAGCAAGCGAGCGGAGTCGGGGGCCCACCGTCAGTGGGACGCCGCAGCAGATCCCCGTCCACTTGTCCGCCCCCATTATCTTAACATTATTCTGGTCCACTACCCGCCACATCTCCCACCAGCCACATTTGATCCCCCCTCCCCCACATATGGCACCCCAGCTCCCGCTGCCGCTGCCCCCCCTCCTCCTCTCCCCGCCCCGTCGCCGCCTCCTCACCCGCCGCCGTCGACGCCGACGCGACGCACCATCAGCAGCAGACGCCTGACCGGTGCTGCGGCAGCATGGACATCGACCCTTCCTCCGTCTCCCACGCCGACGGCGGGGGCGACCTGTGGCCGTTCGACTCGCTCGCCACGTCCCTCTTCTTCTCCTCCGTCTCCTCCTCCCCGCCGCTCCACCCGCTGCCCGTGGCCTCCTCCTCGTGGCTCACGCCGCCGTCCCCGCTCTGGCTCTTCGAGGACCGCCAGATGATGCCGATCGAGGTGGGCCCTGCGCCCGCCGCCTCGGCGCCGGACATCAACACCAACACCAACACCGCCGCCGTCGCCGCCGCCGCCGTCACCGAGGAGGTCCAGCGAGCCCGCTCCGGTAAGCTCACTTTGGAGGAATCAGTCCTTTGCTCCGTTTAATGCTTCCTGGATCGTACGGGATGCTTCGTGATTTTGTTCCTATCACTCTGGCTTTTGCCTTGTCGATGGAATCTTTCCGCCCCAGGTGCAGCTGGAATCTTGCTGTTATTCTAGTCGTCGTTAGCACGCTAGCCTTATCTTCTCTGCACTGCACGATCCGCCGCGAAGTTTCCCAGCGCTTTGTGTTTGACTTTTTATTTTGGGGGAGGGCTCCTTTTGGCACGTTCCTCGGTTGCATATGATTCGGCTCATAAGTCTCTATAGAGGAAATAGAATATTTCCACTCGCTAATCCAACAAGACGGACGGATAAAATGTTATAAACTTTCATCAGTTTTGTTGCAATGATAGGCTTGCCGTGTTTTAATTGGTGTGAGTTAGTCTGGCTTTCTGTATGACTACGTGGGGTGGTAATGCGTGCTTTCTAATGCAAATGATTGGAAAATATTGGTTGGTGGCTTATTGGATTCCACTAGGAGATGGGGGTGCTTGCTAATTACTGTATAATACTACTATATATGTGCATACTGAAAAGGGGGTGTCATTTTCTTGTGCTATTGTTGCCTGAGTCATTTACTTTACCCAGTGCGGTATACTGCTTTTTTTGTGGCACCCCTTCTATCGTGGTGCTATGATGCCTCTAAAGCGATCTTGGGTATTTAGTAGATATATAGTGGTGGTGAGGTATGACGCCATTGATAGTACATACTAGATTGTATTCAAAGTTGAAGCTGTTGGATAAGGCCTTACTTTGTCTCGTTACTTTGTTAGTATTTAGAAAGGAGACAATGAGATGCACTTTGCTTATGTGTTAAGTAAACTAGGACTTCTCCATTTCGTTGGTTGGTGTTTCAAGAAATGTTCTTGGGTTGATGATAGAATGTGTGGCACTGTTGATTTGCTTCACTTTACTGTAAGCATTGATGCATGCATTGTTATACTGAATGGATGATCATGGAAAATTATATTGCTAATTTAAGTAGCAATGGCATTCCTTTCTTATTTATGTTCTTAGCCTCATTTCCCTTACAATACTGCATTCTATTCTGCTAACTAGGGAATTCGGACATGCCAATTAAGAAGACCGAACGTCTTAACAACAAATGGCAATTTAACCTAGCTCTGCATGACGATAGCACCAACAGCTCATGCTCGTCCAAGGAGAAGCTGACTCATGCTCTCAGGTACTTCAAGGAATCAACAGATCAACACCTGTTGGTCCAGGTTTGGGCGCCGGTTAAGAGTGGAGATCGCTTTGTGCTCACTACATCAGGACAACCCTTTGTACTTGACCACCAGAGCATTGGGCTGCTTCAGTACAGGGCTGTATCCATGATGTACATGTTCTCAGTAGACGGAGATAATGCTGGAGAGCTTGGTTTACCTGGGCGTGTCTACAAGCAAAAAGTGCCTGAGTGGACACCAAATGTGCAGTATTATAGCAGCACTGAGTACCCACGCCTTAACCATGCCATCAGTTACAACGTTCATGGTACTGTTGCCTTGCCTGTTTTTGATCCTTCCGTTCAATCATGTATTGCTGTCGTTGAACTTATAATGACATCGAAGAAGATAAACTATGCCGATGAGGTCGATAAAGTCTGCAAAGCTCTTGAGGTTAGTGTTTTCCTTTTCTGTTGTTTTTCTGTTATGTCACTAGAGCTTTCAGGGAACACTGCTTGGATATGTGGATTGTGGACATTATATTATTAGTAATCTTATTTATGCTATATGCAGGCAGTAAATCTTAAAAGTACCGAGATTCTGGAGCATCCAAATGTCCAGGTTAGCATCCAATCAACAGGAACAATTAACTTTTTCTGTTTTTACTATGGGGGTTGATTTATGTGTTTCTGTGTTGTGTACTCAGATTTGCAATGAAGGCCGTCAATCTGCCCTGGTGGAGATACTGGAGATCCTGACAGTTGTATGTGAAGAGCATAAGCTTCCTTTAGCACAAACATGGGTTCCTTGCAAGTATCGAAGTGTGTTGGCGCATGGAGGTGGTGTTAAGAAAAGTTGCTTGAGCTTTGATGGAAGTTGCATGGGAGAAGTCTGCATGTCAACCAGTGATGTGGCATTTCATGTGATTGATGCTCATATGTGGGGATTCCGAGACGCCTGTGTAGAACATCACCTACAGAAGGGACAGGGAGTTTCTGGCAAGGCGTTTATTTATCACAGACCTTGCTTTTCAAAAGATATCAGTCAGTTTTGTAAGCTGGAGTACCCCCTTGTGCACTATGCTCGTATGTTTGGATTGGGTGGTTGCTTTGCTATATGTTTACAAAGTCCTTATACTGGTGATGATTATTATATGCTAGAGTTTTTCCTGCCACCCAGTTGTAAAGACGAAGATGATCAAAATGCCTTGTTGGAGTCTATATTAGGCCTGATCAATCAATGTCTCCGTAATCTAAAGGTAGCTGGTAATGGAGAATCCAATGAAGCTTCTCTTCAACTTAGTAATGTCATAATGATTGAAAATGAAGATTTCAAGACAAGTGTGCAGTTTGAGAACTCTGAAGGTTTCCGTGATCGTGAATCACCTGAAGGTGATACACATGGAGGAGCCCCCGAGTTTGAGAAAGGGAATAGTAAAGTATCAGAGGGTCATTTGTTGGCTGATGATAACTCTCAGAACAATGGCGCATCTGTCGCCAGGCCAAATGGTAGCGCTGCTTCTGATTCTTCATTGCTTCACAAAAACGGCAAACCCCCTGAAAGGAGACGAGGGAAAGCTGAAAAGACAATCAGCTTAGAAGTCCTTCAGCAATATTTTTCTGGAAGCCTGAAAAATGCAGCAAAAAGCCTTGGTGGTACGCTTCTAATATTTAGCCTTTTAAGTTAACAATTCCTCGCCTTTTTTAGTCTTGCTCTTTCTGATTGCTAAAATGGACCCACTTAACTTGTGTTCAATTTGACAATCTAGTCCTCTTGAGTAAAGATGTCAAACGAACGGTTTATGTTTGTTTCTTGTAGGGCTTAAACGGCAACAAAATGTTGCAGCATGCAGCGAGCTTATATGTTGCATCCATGTTTTTTTTCTTATTCTGTTTATTCAGAATATTATCTCAATGTACTTGGCATTTGGGATTGAATTCTATTTTTCTTGTTGTCATGACACCAAGGATGTGACTCTTGTTCCTGTTGAATTCTAAAATTGCAGAACGTAGATTCAGTGAACAGGGTTTGGGGTTTTGGAATTGATTAGGAGACAGAGATTCTGCCATTTAGCATTCATACACAGTAGGGTGCAAAAAATGTTTCTGGCAACAAATAGGTTTTCCATTGAAGTATAGTATGTCATATTGCCATTCTTGCTAGAGGCTGATGCTTTTTGTAGCTAAATGATACTCATTTCACTTTGTGTGGAATATCAGAACTTGGGGAGGGAAGGATGATTAACTATTGTAATTTATTGTTTTTTTAGATTGAAACTAAATCTATGTTTCTTTCTTCAATTTAGGTGAACTTAAACCATGTACATTGTGTTGTTCAGGGTGCACTCATTCACATACATAGTGAGTAGGGATCAATATTGTCTTATTCAGACTAGTAAATTGTGTAGGCCAGTTCATAGTAGTAGATGTGTACTATGGATTTGTACGTTCGCGTAGCTATATAATACTCCCTCCGTTTCATATTAGATGACCCTCAAATAGATGTATTTAGTATTAAAATATGTCTAGATGCATCTATTTGTGAGTCATCTAATATGGAACGGAGGGAGTATACACAGGGCACTCACGATTGATATTTATGGAAAGCCCTGAAATTCGCCAGTAAGTCAATTTAGTCAAGATTGAGGATGATCTTTGACATAATTAAAACACAGGCACAAACTGTATAAATAAGAAATTTTCTTTTCTGATACAAGACATAGACCGTCACAAAGAATTGTCATCCTAGTGATAGGAAACAACAAGGAATTTATCTGTCTTATGTGCTGTGTAGCAACGCACATAATGGGCTAAACACCACCGGGAGGATAGCCAGGTGGAGTCGGCTTGGTTGGGGGAAGAGATTAGATCATAGATGACAGAGATGAACCCGGAGAAGGAATAGATTGATTTCCCATTTCTTATCCTCTATTGATCGATTACTACACCTTTAATATCAGGCTTACAACTATGGAACAAACCTAAAGATCACTGATTGTTACGGTGATAGATAACATGGGCTTATCTCCTTTGTGCCACCGACCAGCCGTAGGACCATGGCCTACCTCCTTTTGTTATCCCATGAAAACATGCATAGAAGTAACCTTCTTCACCAGATATTGTTAATATGCCCATCTTCACCAGATATCACCAGCGGTCCAATTTGCTTGTCGATTTGTCGAGATCTTCTGAAGGAAACTAAGTCTGGGTTTGTGCATAATCATGATTGTGTATTTTGTAAGCTGGCCTCCTTTATTTGAAAATCCTTTTTCTTTTCTTTTGAACTGTTTGCTTCTGAATCTAAAAGAGAGTAGATGCATTGAACGTTTAATCCTCCAACGGTAATAACACGGTTGGGGTTTGACTATGGGATGTTGGCATTAGCTAATTCATTTTTCGGTTTGACAGTGTGTCCTACAACCATGAAGCGCATCTGCAGGCAACATGGGATTTCTCGTTGGCCATCCCGAAAAATCAACAAGGTCAACCGGTCTCTCTCGAAGTTAAAGCAAGTAATTGAGTCTGTTCAAGGCTCAGACGCGGCATTTAATCTGACATCTATCACAGGCCCTCTTCCTACTATTCCCGTTGGTCCTTCATCAGATTCTTTCAATAAAGAGAAAGCAAGTGAAAGTAAAGCAGAACTTTCAAATCGTGCTGTTGACTGTGACAGAGATTCATCTTTACAAAAGTCACCAGAAAATGGTAGCCACTTTGGTGTATTCATGTCCCAGCAAGGATTTGCAGACACTAGCAACAATGTTCAACTTGAAGCAGACAAAGCCTCTCACTCGAGAAGCTCGTCGGGAGAAGGCAGTATAAATTCACGTACTTCGGAGGGCTCATGTCAGGGAAGTCCCACAGACCAGACATTTGTTTGCCAGCCTATTGCTTCGATGTTCTTGGAACCACAAGAACCGCAACCGGATCTGGAAGGGTTCACAAAAGAACCTTTCCAAGAACCAGAGCTACCACTTTCCAGGATGCTCATTGAGGATTCTGGTAGTTCCAAGGATTTGAAGAATCTCTTCGGTTCAGCAGTTGGCCAACCAATGTTAGCGCCTCCCAGCAACTTTGGACGAATGCAAAATTCGGGGACTGTGACGATAAAGGCGAGTTTTAAGGAAGACATTGTAAGGTTCCGCTTCCCGTGTTCTGGCAGCGTTATGGTATTGAAAGATGAAGTAGCCAAAAGGCTGAGGATGGATGCTGGCATGTTTGATATCAAGTACCTTGATGATGATCACGAGTGGGTGAAGTTGGCGTGCAATGCGGACTTGGAAGAATGCATAGAAATCTCCAGGCAGTCTGGCACCCATGTCATCAGGCTATTGGTTAGCGATGTTTCGGCCCACATTGGTAGTTCTTGTGGAAGCTCCGGTTGATACCCAAATCAACATTTTAACCTTTTTTTTTTCAATGGGTGTACAAGTTGTTAAGCTAGTCTTGTTGTTCAGCTTATGTCAGTTTTTACCTGTTGTTAAGCTAGTCGTGTTGCTAGGTAGCATTAGCAGCTTTACTGTGTTCGATTAAAGCGCCATTTTTTGTATGAATATGTGTAACTCTGCAAAATGCACGTGTTGTCGATGCTGTACATATTTAGCACGTGGTGCTGGAAGTTCTGGTGGTACAGTTAAAAACCGAAGTTGTTGTAATATGACACTTTTGTTGTCCAGAAATTGAACAGTTTTGGAAGTTAGTTCCTGTTATTCACCTTCAGTTCCAGTTGAGTTTGTGCCTTTTGAGACTTGTTTGGTTCATTGTCGCTTGTTGTGAAAATTTATCTGTTTCCCGCCTCCAACGGGCTAAGTGTTAATTTTTATTGTATTTTCAGCAACATAAGCCTGAGCTCTTGTGAATATGGTTTGCTTCTCTGATAGAATTATTTATTGTCCAGAATCCAGCTGCCAACAGAGACTTCTTGTCCATCCAGCATGTCCAGGAACTGTTTGTCACTCATTTTCAGATCAGACCAAGAGAAATTTCCAGTTGGGGTATTTATTTCCTTTAATGCCACATGTGCAAGCTATGCATGATTAGGGCCTACATTGATAAATGGCTGATAGTGCAGTTGGGGGAAGATGAAGGCCACGGTTTTCAGATGACAGCTCATAGGCACAAGGGAATATACGCGAGAATAATTGATTTCTGCAGTTTTATACTCCCTTCGTTTCAAATTAAATGTGTACAAATGAAAGTCATCTAATTTAGAACGAAGAGAGTACAATTGTATATGTGCGTTGAGGCGTACAAGTTTGTACCAGCACCTCAAAGATAAATTGTACTCCTATCGGTGTAGTTTCTTTTTTGCGGGGATGTAGCTATTTATTGATAACATAATCTTTTGAAAAGGAGGTTGAAATCGCCAGACCATATAAATTTTTCTTGCGACGGGTGTAGCTATTGGCTGTCATTTTACAACAACAACAACAACAAAAACAGAATCTAAGATTCGGTGAGGAGCTAGTCAGCTAGCACATGTGAGGCAGAACCTTCAACCAAACTGGAATAAGCATGAGAATACAACTACCAGAAGCAAAAGGAGCTATCCACTGAGGAGAAGTTCTCTAGAATCGTTTTATAACCAACATTAGAGGTACACGTTGGACGAAAGAAAGAAAGATCATGTATATGCACAGGCCCGGCCAACGACCCAAACAACGGACATCGAAGGCAGGCACCGGTGCCCGCTCCTGAAGTTGAGTCTAGCCAGAAAGGTTCTGGCGTCAGACATCTTTCTAACGAACTTTGTAAACCGGTTCCAGTTTTGGAACTCGAACAAGCTCTTGTTCATCCTGACGTAGTTGAAGGAGAAAGATGTGCCCGAGGTGCCGCCCGAGTAGAGCCTCGAGCTCCTGATCACCTGACCCAGCGACGTGTCATCCAGCCTCGCCACCGAGTTCTCGCCGTTGAGAGGCAGGTTGCATATCTTCGCGGCGGCCATGAGCTGCCGGAGAGCGCCTTCGGGGCTGCTCTGGGAACCGCTTCTTTCCGCGTCCTGCAGGTCGAAGCAGCCGCAGCACAACGCGGCCCTGTGGCGGGAAAACATTTGGGCGATGGGGAGATAACCATCTCTTAGCAGTGTGTTGTAGTAGCCGGCTGTCAGTTCGGACGGGTGTGAGCATGTGTAGTAGTGCCAGTGTATGCCGGAGACCTTCCCCGAGATGGTCACACCGGTGCCGGAAAAGACGGCGTCGGCAACCGTGCATAACCTCTCTCCATGGAGAAGAAGCATTCCTGAATACCACTCGAGGAAGAATCGGCCGTAAGGTGTGTTCCAGCATCCTCCATCGGCACGGAAGAAAATAGTCTCTTCAGGGTTCTGCCGGGTGCCATCTATGCCAGCTGGACCGCCATCTCCCCACTCTTGAACCCCGAGAATCCGCGCATGAGCACTCAATGATGCTTGCATGAACTGTCCAAGTACAGCAGAATAAAGTGATCAGAAGTTTAGAACACCATCTTCAGAAGAGCCATATGATAACGAATAACGGTAAACACAAAGAAGATTGCCATTTCATAACATAAAGTCATTCTCTGCTAACCTAAGAAAATGCATGTGCATTTTTATTTTTTTGGTCTAGTTCAGTAGTTCCATAAAAATATGAGGTAAGTAATCCGAATGTGGCCATTGCTTTGGCTTCAGACCATGAGCTTACAAACTGAAGCCGATGCCAAGAGGACACCTTATTCTTGCGGTGTTAGCCATGTTAATTGTTGAATAAACTAAAGCCATCATACACACAGAAGTCTGACATAAGATGAAGTGCATACCAAGTGGATTTTAAGACTTAGTTAGAACTCACATATAAGTTTGCTCTTTAACAAGTTCTAGATATCAAAGCTGAGTCCTCTGATCTTCGTAACAATGAAATCACTAGGTTCAAATTCATTCACTCAGAGCTTCAAAAATTTTGGCTTCGGGAAGAGACTGAGGCTAGACAAAGGTCCAGAAACAAAGATATTAAGGAGAGGGATAGGAACACAGCTTATTTTCATGCTGTGGCTAATTAGAGGAGGAGAAAAACCACCATCCACTCTCTGGATGGGCCCTCTGGCCCTGTCTCTCAGACCAGAGATATGTTAGATATTGCAAGTAGTCATTATAAGGACCTTTTTAAATTTGAGCCCAGGCAAGGGTTCAGCCTCAGCGCTGACTTCTTCTCAGATGAAGAGAAAAGTTAAAACCTCGGACAATGAGATGCTAGAGGTACCTTTCTCTGAAGCTGAGATCAAGAATGCAGTGTTTGACTCTTATGCTGATGGGGCCCCAGGTCCTGAAGGGAATCCCTTTTTCTTTTACCAGCACTTTTGGGAGCTTATCAAACATGATCTTGTTCATATGTTTTGAGGATTTTTATAGAGGGGAGCTAGACATATTTAGACACAACTATGCTATGCTCACCCTTTCTCCCAAAAGAGCCTAATGCTACTTCTATTAGAAAATTTAGACCTATTAGCTTGCTTAACTGTAGCTTTATTTTTTTTACTAAGGTGCTTACCAATAGGCTTACTGTTATCCTGCAAAGGCTAATAGCTAGTAATCGTCTGCATTCCTAAAGGCAGATTCATCCTAGAAAGTGTGGTCACTGCCCATGAGGTGTTACATTCTGTACACTCAGGTAAGCAGCAGGGCCTTGTGCTTAAGCTAGACTATTTTTGAAAAAGAGGGGCAAAAGCTTTGCCCCGTATATTAATTAAGGAGAGGATTGCAAGAGAGCAAGTTTTGTGACCGAAAAAAGTACAACTCGACTACTCTCGTGGTATCAAGTTGCCCAAACATTTGGCACCCGCGAGGACCCACAAGCGAGCCTCATTCTTAACTCTGTCTAAGATGACTAATGACGGAGCACTCTTATTTTGGAACACCCTAGCGTTGCGCTCATTCCACACCTCCCAAGTGACCAGCAAAGTGAGAGAAGCTACGGCCTTGCGGTGTGGAGTAATGTTGGTCATCAGAAGCCACCAATCCGGGAAGTTGAGGTTTAACCAATCTCCAGTGTTGACGTTGTGGAGGCCAAGCCAACCTTTAGTAAGGTCCCAAATCCTTCTCGTGAAGCGACAATGCACGAGGAGGTGGACAAGAGACTCCTGTGTTTGCTTGCAGAAAGGGCAGAGACTATGAGAAAGCCTTTGATAAGGTCAATCTGGATCCACCACATCACACATAACGGCTCTGTTGGGGTCAAGCTCAATTATACTGAAAGTGGTTTCTTCAAGACTGGGAAAGGTCTTAGGCAGGGTGACCTACTTTCCCCACTTCTCTTTAACTTAGTGGTGGATGCTCTAACTAGGATGTTGTCTAAGGCAGCTGATCAGCAACTTATTAGGGGCCTATGTCCTTAGGTCTGCTTGAGACTAGAGAATAAATGGCATTATTCTACTAGTTCATTATACCATGTTATTAATTTTAGAGGGATCCAACCTGTTTATACCCCAGCTGTTTGGGGCCTTAGGGTCCCTCAAAAAATTCATGTCTTCATGTGGTTGCTGTGACAACAAGTTCATGATTAGAGACAACCTCAAGAAAAGAGGTGTAATTAAACCCTTATATTGTGTTTTTTGTACTGAGAAGGAATCCATTCATCACCTGTTTTTGATGGTGTAGTTGCTAGATGCTTTTAGAGATTTTTTAGTGATGTTTTTAACATCCCTATTGGCTCTAACTTTGAGTCTGTAGCTAGATTCTGGCTTTTTAACAACAAGAATTCAGCTTTGAACACTGTCGGGAACTTATGATTTTTAATAACACCGTTTGGCTGTCGACTATTCAGGTATGGAGATTAATTCTTCGGACGATCAGGTTGTGGTCGGTCCTGTCGCCGGAGGAAAGCAAGACAAGGCTGATGGCCTTTGCGGATCCGCTCACCAAACTGATCAGAGAGCCACAGTTGATCCTCAGTGGCTGAGGGATAGCCTGCTGGCTGTCCCCAGTGCACCTCTTCCAGGACTAGTGTGGCAGCAACTTAAGATATTTGGTGAGCATGATGCCTTCGTTTCGCCAGTGAAGAAGCAAGACACGGGAAGCAAGATAATCTTCTCCAGCCCAGTGTCCACCCTGAACATCTGCTGGTCGCTGCAAGCTCCTTCTGCCCCGCCGCTGAAGACCAGGAAATCAGAGCAGGCCTGAAGGAATCCCGGAATGTCTTAGGTCTTGACTTTGCGTTACATATGTATCACCTGACTACATTGGTGTCTGTTATGTTTCTTTTCGTGCTCCTCCAGAGCTTTTCCTTTTCTCTCTCTCTAGAGAGAACGCATTATGTTTGTGGATGGTTTCGTGTTAATGAAACCAGGAAGGCCCCCTGTTTATCTAAAAAAAACTAGCAAGTTCTAGTTGATTTAAACAGGGCGAGTATAAAACTATGTCATACACTTGGGCTTGTACTTGCGAGAAATAATTATATACGCCCCAAAAATGAATGTTTACTGAACATGTATGAACTTCCCATACTGAAGTGATAAAATCAGGGATCTTCTTTCACTGCATACCTTGTCATAACATTGAAATTCCCCAAGTTCAAATGAGCTGTCTGGCTGATTTAGCTTCTCGGTTGGGCATGATGGATACCTAAGCTCACCTCCTGGCCCCATTCCAACTTGAACTTCCTAAAAAATAATAAATACAAGTGGCTTACAACCTCTTGCTGGTGTAAAATTAGTATTGATATGCTCAAATAACAAAGGAGAGCACAAACCGTTACTATTGCCCCAAGGTACTCCTTGAAATTGTCACGGAAGCTCCTCATAAAGTCAGCATAAGCTTGCATAGGTGATCTCCCCTTCAGAAGTGGAAGAATGTCACATCCTAATGAGATGTATTCCTTGTTTCTCCGTTTATATCTATCAGTATATGACAAGTCCGGTATCTTCTCCATCTCCTCAAGCACCCATTGTGGAAGAGGGACCCTTTAGCAAGTAAAAGTTTCAAAAAACAGCAGAAATGAGAAATCTTGTGCACCAATGCAACAGTCAGTGTATTCTCACTTGTCACTATTGCAGCAACAAGAATGGTAAGTAGTTTTACCGTGTATTGCAAAATTAAAGGACTTAATTGAAAAGGCACGATAATGAACATTGCAGGGTGAAAATAATAATCAATTCATTCTACTAAGTGAATTCTGACAGAATTACATGTGGCTTCACAGTTCATACAGGTTTGTTTAGTATACTATGCTGAATAAATGCTTCAAGTTCAATATTGCCACCAGTATTGGTCCGTCATGAGGAGTGTGTAATTGGCTAATTGCTGACATATTTGGCATGCTGGAAACCAATTTTTTTGGCCACGTTTCATTAATTAAAACAGTTGTGGAAAGGCACCACCAAATGTCAGCCACCTTTTGCTTTAACAGTTGCATCAACAAGCTACAATTGATCTACGGCATTCATACACCAAGTAACATCCAGTTTTACCATGTTCGAAGGTGTGTATCAATTTGAGATGGGCTCACATGACAACTTGCACCACAAAGTAAGCTGAATGAGTAAATCTGTCCCTGAGAAGTGTTAGATGATTTTGATGCAGGGGGGCATATATAGTAAGACTTGAACATCAAAGGTAGCTCAAATATAATGTACAATTTTCTTATTAGAAAACGCAGGACACTGAGCCAGGATGGCTTTCAGTAATTCCTAGTGTAACTACAACAGATCCTCTATCTATGCCACTCATCATAATCATTGTCTTTGTAGCTATCATTATGATCATTATGGGCACAAATACAAACTCATTTTGTTTTAAGCTTTTAGTCACCTTGCGTGTAAATCTTTAAGTTTCATACTTCATTTGTTCCTTTGTCACCTTGCTGTGTAGACCACGTGAGCCCCAGGAGCAGCAGAGCTAGAAAATGAAGGAGAAGTAGTAGTCAATGGAGCAAAAGCAATCAAGGAAGAGGGTTAGGAAAGAGTCCAGAAGAGGATATAGTAATAGTTGAGTCCATGCATGTTCAGAGTCCAAATTAGGAAGTTCTTGTATTAGGAGGCAACTCAAGGTAATCTACGGATGATGCTATCCTGGACAGGGCGGAACTATGGAAGCTAGCAGGCACTGCCACTACACACATGGCCTACCGATCAGGGGGGGGGGTGTTTAGCTTAGGTTACCATAGTCTAGCCTTTCTTCTTTAGCTTAGTTTTAAATTTGTTTTTTTCCTTTCACTAGCTTTCATCAGTTTTTCTTAATTAGGCTTTTATTTTTTTCTGGGGCATGTGCTCCCTGTTTTTTGGTCGAGGATACCGCCAGTGATTTGTAAATGTTCACGCTTTCTTGCCACTCCTTTATTAGTACATAATAACGATGGTTCAATGCGCGCTCGAGAAAAATGTCATCTATAGAGTGAGAGTCAGGTCTATTTTGTTCAGTAGGCAAGAAATAAATCAATCCTCTATCAATCAATTGCTATTCGCAATCCCTGAAGACTCGCTCTTCTACCCCATTGCCGGCCACAGCACTTATTCTCCAACGACAGTCTCTTCCATCAGTGAATAATCCCTAAATATACGATGCAACGGGACACACGGTAAGTATCAGAGCTTGCAAACATAGGGTCCGAGGTGAACAAGCAGCAGGCAGATAAATAGATAATGATTTGAGATTGGTTATAGCCTGCCAGTACATAAGGATCTAGGAGGGATAGATGGACGTGTCAAAATCCAGGAAACCGGCGATGGACTTTGCTACAAGAATCCCAATACTCATCTGATCTTAAACTGAGGGTGAGTACAATATCACCAATTTGTGACCCCTTACTGCACCGACATATAATGACCGACCGCGAAGGGCTTCAGTTTTATGACGCAGCAGCTCCTGCTGCTGACCTTGCCAGAGTTCACATTGTCGCTCCTGCCTGTACCTCTACCAGCACTATATAATGCCAATACTGCAGGGGGTCATAGCTACAACAACTTGGAGTTCCTATATATGATGGGAAGAGGATCTCTTAGTTTGGATAAACCTGTGTGAATAAATTTTGGAACCAGAGAAGAGATGGGGATCATAAGGTTTGGGCGGTCGCTTATGAAAACAAAATGCTAAGTTGTGGCTATCAGAGATTACCGAACCTCAAGAAAAACATAATTTTACTCAACATGGAAATATTTAATTATTTACATTAAAGCATGTTAGGTTAGGATCACATCCTCAATGCCTTTCCATTCACCACTTTTAATTCCTTTCCCCTAGGGTCAAGATGCTATATCTCCATCTAGAAAGCTCTACTCAAATGTTCTCGGAAAAGAAAGCATAATCCTACTTACATTGATATACCACATAAACACTTGCTTAAACCACAAAATAAGTCTCTGATTTGGTTGTAGTATTCAAAATTTTCAGATATGGTGCATTCTTGTGATCATGCATTGCACAGATCTCCTTAAATTCCATAGAGATCAACCATAACTGCATAACCAATCTAAATTCACCACCTCTCATAAAGGCCCACGAAATGCAACCTTCTCACTAGACATTTGCCAAGAGAGCTTCACCATGGTGTCTCTAAACCCCTAGGAATGTCAATTCGTTCATATTTGGGAGCAAAGTTGTTCGGCTCACACGCATATACAGTACATTTGGAAAACCCAACAGAAAAGGGGGACAAAATAGGCGGGGACGCACCAGAACTGGTCATGTGGCCCGGCGCCGCACTGGTGGAAGGCGAGGATGGCGCGCACGCGGAGCCCGTAGCGCCGCGCCATGGCGGCGAGGTCGAGGTACCCCGCCCAGTCGTACTCCCCGGGTCCCCCGCGCTCCACAAGGCCCCACCACAGCTCCACCGCGACCCCCGTGACCCCGGCGCTCGCCAGCGCGGCGAGTGAAGCCGCCATGGCGCGCCTCCGCGCCACGCGCCCCCCTGCGCCAACTGCGTCAGCCGGGAGCGTGACGTAGACGGGCGCCCCGGAGGGCGTGGCGGGCGGGGGAGGCGGCGAGACGTGGTGGATCTCGCCCCCTCCCCCGTCCCCGCCCCCGCCGCTTCCGTAGGAGGAAGAGGAGGGCGAGGGGAACGAAGCTGAAGATGATGATGATGATGATGATGATGAGGAGGAGGAGGAGGAGGAGGAGGAGGAGGAGGAGGAGGAGGCCACGCGGATGAGTGGGGCGCGGCGGAAGCGCACTCCGTGGCAGGGCGCGGCGGCGAATACGGCGAGGGGAGGATGCGGCGGCGCGGTGATCGCCGCCATTGGAGTGGAGGGGTATCAATCCGCGTGCGAGTGTCCTCCCCGCAAGTGCGGTGATGGCGACGGCAGTGGCCTCTAGCGCTGCAGTGGTCCGGGAGCAACTTGGAGCTTCCGTCGCCGTCTTTTTGTTCCTTTCGGGAGGGTGGTCGGCCGGTGTTCCGGTACGGCTTCACGCTAAACAACGGACGGTTTCTGTTAACCGGAGAGTGGGATTTTTCTCATGGAATGGGGGGCAAAGATGCTTTTTTTTTTCATTTTTTTTAGTGTTCAACCAAACTTTATTCCTCCACAACCATCATTACAGGAATACACGTCTCGTCATGGGGAGATAAAAGCCACAAATGGCGCCCCTCAGGAAGAGAAATCATAAACTTGGCTAAACTTTTTGCCTGACATATACCTACCCTACTACTCAAATTCAGAAAGCAAGAATTAAAAGATAAACTTCTAGTAACAAACTCCTTCACAATCGCAGTCTGGTTTCCTCCTTTTTGCTCTTTTAACTCCCTGACCGCCCTGTTGTTGTCACATGAAATAACAACGTTCTGAAAGTTTAGGTCCAAGGCTAGATCGAGCCCCTCTCGACATGCTATGGTATCCAGTACAGTTTGATCACAGACACCGTTGAGACGCAAACCAGAAGATCCCAAATATAGTCCCGATGAATCCCTACAAACAGCAACAACCCCTCCTTTTCCTTCATCATCTACCTCCCCACTGACCTGGACTTGGACGAAACCAGTTGGTGGAGGGATCCATCTATTAGCTCTCGACGGGACCGCCGACCGAACCGGCCCTCTCCTTCTCACACTTTCCTAGAAGGCTGAAATATCCAGTTCTCTGATAAAATGCTTGATAAACAGATGTGTAGATAGAGGGGATTGGTTGATGGCCTCATGGATCAGCTTCCTTCTACTCGACCACAATGCCCACATTGTAACTGCTGCTTCCACAAATTTTTCGTGCGACACTATCCTCTGTAACTGGAACAACCACTGTTGCGCATTCGGTTCCACCACTTGAGACATCTCCTCCACCAGATCCTCACTGGCTAAAGCCCATACACACCTCGACGCTGAGCACTCCATCAGTGAGTGTCTCCACGAGTCTAGGTTGCCACAGAGATGACAACCATCCGTCACAGACATATTGCGGTGTTTGCGAACATCTTCAGTTGCTAAAGATTGTTTTCCAAGTCTCCACAAGAAAGTTTTTATCTTGGATGGTACCTTGATGTTCCACAGATTACACCATCCCGTCCTATCCTCTTCTCTGCTGGACGAGCTAGTTCTGCCCGTCAAAGCATCCTCCCTTCTCTCGCTTTCTTGCATGAGCATATGATATGCAGACCTTACCGAGAAGACCCCATTTTTCTCAAATTGCCATCCCCAAAAGTCTGAAACTTGACTCGTGCAGATTGGGATACTTGTTATCGCATGTATATCTGCTGGAACAAAACACCGTTGAAGCTCAAACATGTTCCATTTACCGTTTGATCTGTCCATTAAATCTGACACCATCTCAGGCTTTTGATTTGACAAACATAGGAGTGGCCTCATATTGCTCGTCCTTGGGATCCAGTTGTTCTGCCAGATTTGTGTTGTTCGTCCGTCTCCTATCCTGCTGATGATACCCAAAGATAAAGCATCCCTTCCTTCCATCAGAGATCTCCAAATTTGTGATGGTCGAGATCCCACTACTGCCTCCAAAATAGTAGAGTCAGGGTAATAGAGACCCTTCAAGAATCTAGCACAGAAAGAGCTTGGTTCAACAAGAAGCTTCCAAGCCTGGAGCGCCAGCAAGGCTAGATTAAACACCTCAAGGTCCTTGAATCCCAGACCCCCATCAGATTTTGGTTGTGTCATTGCTTTCCAGGAGACCCAATGTGGTTTGCGCATCCCCTCCTTGCTCCCCCAAAAGAACTGCCTAATCTTCTTGTTGAGGTGTTCACACAACCCCCTTGGAAGTTTAAAACATGGCATCGAGTAAACCGGGACCTCCTGTGCCACAGATTTTATCAACACTTCTTTTCCTGCAGCCGATATCGTCTTCTCAATCCATTCCTTAATTTTTCTCCAGAGTCTATCTTTCAGATATTTAAAAGCTCCAGTTTTTGAGTTCCCGACTTCAGAAGGTAGGCCCAAATACCTCTCATTAAGGGTTTCTGTGTGCACACCCAAGATGCCCTTAACTTCTACTTTGAAATTTCCTGGAGTTCCTTTACTGAAGAAAACAGAGGATTTATCATTATTGATCCTTTGACCCGAAGCCATACAGTAAGAATTTAACAGGTTTGACACCGCAACCGCACCCTCTCTATTTGCTTTGACGAACATCATGCTATCATCTGCAAAAAGTAAGTGATTAACAGGTGGCGATGAAGGGGCCACCTGAAGACCACTCAATGGAGATGACTGATTACTGGATTTCAAGAGGCCTGAAAGGCCCTCTGCTGCCAATAAAAACAAATAAGGCGAGATGGGATCTCCCTGTCTTATCCCTCTTGAAGGCTTAAAAGTCTGAAGTTCCTTTCCATTTAACAGAACTGAAAAGGAAACAGACCTCACCATTGACATGACCTTTTCCACCCACGATTGATGAAAACCGAGCTTCAACATTATTGCTTTCAGATACTCCCACTCAACTCTATCATAGGCCTTCATCATGTCCAACTTAACAACGCAGTGACGATGCTTTAGAGCTTTATTCCCTTTCATGAAATGAAGACACTCATAAGCTACTATGATGTTGTCCGTGATATGCCTTCCTGGAACAAAAGCCGACTGCTCTTGGGAAATAATATATGGAAGAACTTGCTTCAAACGGTTAGCCACCACTTTAGAAGCTATCTTGTAAATGACATTGCAGAGACTTATCGGCCTAAACTGGGACAATAATTCTGGAGTCTTAATTTTTGGAATAAGGACCAAAAAAGTATTGTTGATGCAGTCCGCCATCTCCGTTCCCTCCAGGATCCGGAGCACAACTTTGATTACTTCATCACCACACATATCCCAGTGTTTTTGGAAAACCCCCGCTGAAAACCGTCCGGCCCCGGAGCCTTGTCCGGGCACATCTGGAACAGAGCGGTTTTAATCTCCAGAGGTGAGTATTCCCTCATCAAATCAACGTTCATATCTGTCGTCACTTTGCTATCCACACAGTCCAGAACAACGTTCATATTGCTGCATCCCTCCGCTGTATATAGGCCCATATAAAACTCTGTTGTCATCTTCTCCAATTCAGCTATGTTGGAGATCAGATCGCCATTACTATTTTTCAGAGATTTTATCAACTTCTTTCTCCTTCTCATGCTGGCCCTTAGATGAAAAAACTTTGAGTTCTTATCGCCACCAGCAAGCCAATCTATTCTCGATCTTTGACGCCAGAGTATCTCTTCCCTGTTATACATCTCAACAAGTCTATCCGTTATTTTTATCTCCGCATGGTTCGGTCCAGACAGGTTCGGGCTTAAACGCAGAGCTTCAAGCTGTTTTTTCAGTGATCTAATTTCATTGCGCACATTGCCAAAACACCTTCTGTCCCACCCCGCCATATCATTAGATATTTTGGATAGTTTCTCTTTCAAACCGATGCAGAGTTATCATTTGGACTATCACTCCACAGATTCTGCAAGAACGTCGTACACTCTGGATGCGTCTCCCACATCTGTTCATATCAGAACAGCTTGGGCCCCCTCTGCTCTAGCATATCGTCTGTCAATCTGAGCAACAACGGAAGATGATCCGAAGACACTGCCAATAGATGCTCAATCGAACCGGACGGGAACAATGAGGACCAGTTCGCATCTGCTAGCGCTCTGTCCAACCGAACTCTCGTAAAAGAGCCTCCAGCCACTCTCCTTTCGAACGTCCATCTCGAACCAGAGAAACCCAAATCATGCATTCCACAGATATCCACTGCATCTCGAAAACCATCTAACTGAGCTTGGCTTCTTTGCCCAACTCCATCATGTTCCGAATGATTAAGAACTTCATTGAAGTCCCCGATCATGAGCCATGGCAATGAGAGGGGGGGGGCAAAGATGCCTAATTTCTTGAGCCCATGTATTAAAATTTCAAACCATTACAAAACCATCCTTACAAAGATAAAATAAAATACTAATCTTGTGGTATGTCGACGTTGTTTTTCTTCGCAAAATTTGATGGCTTTTAGATCTTCAGAACACCCTTGAAGCCATGGTAACACTGTTGACACAACAGTTAGGAAGTCATCAACCCAAATGAAAAAAATGCGACGACATCAAACTAAAGAGCAAGTCGTGATTTTGAAGAAGAAGAGACCAAGGAGGCTAGACCATCCCAGATCCGGCTAGATGGAACCAAAGCGACTTTGTTTTTTTAAGGAAACGACAAGCTGCTTCATATTTTTATTGATTTTAAAATAAACTTACATGTTAAATTTTACATAAAAGCTAAAAACATTATACATGGAAAAATGAGAAAACCAAAAGATTACAACAACAACAATAAATCCCCACAAGGGACCTTTATCTAAAAAAAAGTTGCCCAAACTTTAAAACCATCGTAATCTTTCAATCGTTACTCTATGGATACGCTACTTTTTTTAATTTATAATGACCCTTATAAAGATTACACATGATGCCTTTAAAGATAAAGTAATTTCTCGTGAGACATATAGCTCAAAATGTAAAGTATGATAATTTTCAAGGAGAAAATAACCCCTAAAAGCTCTTTCAATTCATTAACTTTCTCATGGATGCCTAGGAAGGATGGGGTACAAGTTGAACATAGTTATGTCATCTATAAAAAGTTTTATTTGTAAAGTATGGCTCGTGTATGTGATTATCGAGGAAGGGTCAGAAGAAACCTTTATGCTTGCAAGACTTCCAAATCAAACCTAGAGCGGGCATGAAATCATGGTGAACCATCATGCTTTTGTAAGCCTTGGAAAATCAAAACCTAGGGGCTCATGGTCAAAATTTGTAACAACCTAGAGCTTTCCCCTAAATTAAGAATTTGATTAATATTTTATTTAGACCATCATGACATTCACATTGGCATCGTTGCATTAGTAATTATTATATTGAATATTTAAAGAATTCATAATTAATTAAATTGAATATTTAAATCAACATATTGTTGAATGTTGAATACCATTCCCCCCTCTTGTATCGATATGTGTGCCCGACCCGATTCCACTATGGCACACAAACTAATTTGTGGCGTACGTGAGTCATCCGTTCAATGTCACAATTTTTGACACTAACCTGACCATCATCCAAGGTGCAAAATCCCTTATTTATTTGAACAAATGGATCCACTCCATCCTTAACCCTAGACAGTTCCTCTACCTTTGATCTAGACCATCGGATATTTGATCCGATGAACCACAAAGCCTACACGCCCTCACAAACTGTCGCGAGCCTAGGGGACCTAGATTAGGCCCACCCGTGTCTGTCAGCTGCCGCAGCCCCCGACGAGCAGCCTCCCGAGCCCCCAACCGATCTCCTGCACCCGATCTCCCGCGCCTCACTGCTGTTGCCCGATGTACCGACAAGCGCCGCCTGATGAGTCCATAATTTATGTTTATTTCACCATTATATTAAAGTAGTAGTAGTACTAGTAGTAGTAAAGTTTTTTGGATTTTCCCTATCGCATGTCTTTTATCAAATTTCTATAGTGATTCACTAATGAAAGGGATTAGGTGGACAAGGGAAAAATAATTCATTATGAGAAAAAACCCACTCATAATCATGTGATAAACACCTACCATAATCAACGGGAAGAGAAGGAAAACATGAATCAATAGAGGGGTTAGGAGCGCGTAATGACATCTGGTACGAACGCGAGCGTACCAGACGTCACCTCCTCGACATGGTCAAATATTTTTACCAGTGCAAATGGATCTGAGAACATACGCCCACAACATCTAAAAACGCACATAGGACACCACAATCAACATCCATAGGTGATCCAAAGGGGGAATCATGTCATCACCATCATCCGCGCAAGGAGACTGGACGTCATTATCTTCATCAAAACCATCGTCATTTTCATCTATTTGTAATACCAAACTCCCGTGGATTACTTCATGTATCACTCCTCCACCAGATTCATGATTACCACCACAACTTGTATAATGTTTGTCATCTTTATGTGTGAGTAGTCCCCTTTGTTCTTGGGAATATTGATGGACCCTAGTATGTGTAGGAGCTGAACGATTATAAATTATATGAGATTCCCTATTCATGTTTTTATTTAATAGCCTCTTTGAGTGTTCTGAAGGGCCCAACTTAACTTTTTTGCTGATAATGGTCGAGAAGCATATTACTGTAGGTGTAAAGGAAATGTAGTAGAGGTAAAGAGGTGAAAGTAATATCCTCTCTTCTCGACCTTTACACACGATAAGAGAATAATGAAGAATCTTGAGAGTGAATGCATCCACAGAGAAACCCTTAAGTATCGTAGTTATAACCGGTGTGGAGAAACAATGATAGTGACATATGTGTGTGTACAGTGGAGGATCCAGGAATTGAAGTTAGCTGGGGCGAACATTTAAAATCTAATTTTTTGGTACAAATGCAACTCTATTCAATCAAAACTCATAGTATTCAACAACAACAAAATAAAAAAGGTCTTAAGAACAAGTAAACTGCTAACATAGACCATTGTCGCTTGAAATGCTCACTTATGCCACAATATGATTCCATAATTCCAATTTTCAAACGAGTCTACAAAATTATAAATGTATTCGCATAAATGTGATAAATATTTTGATATGAGCATATGGTGATAGTATATCTTTAGAATGTACTTACACAAAGAACACGAAATTGTGAAGGTAGATGATCTCGACGATTCTTTAAAGCATAAAAATAAACCATAATCTATTTATCACTAATTTTAGCAAATATCTTACGCTCATCAAAGCAAACCATCAAATCATTAAGGCAATCATCTTCGCCGAAATCCATCACCGGCACCGGCAGTGGGTGTGCCGCGTGGGCGCATGACGGCGTGAGGTGGCCGACGAGTGGCGGGCGCCTAGCGGCAGCGCAGGCGCGCTAGGTCGTGCCTCGTGCGCTAGTCCTTGGAACGACTGGATTGCTGGATGCCTCCTGGCTGGCTTGGATTTCTATTTCCAGGATACTTGGGCATGTAGCATGTATGCTCAGACGTTCGCTACGCAGAGACGCCCAGTCCAGTTCAAGAGCGCCAGACCAAATCCCAAACTTCTTTCTCCCTCGCCACTTTGCCAGTACGCCTCGCCCTCACGAAGAAACAAAGGACACAACACCGCCGGGGAAGAAAGCTACATAGTTGGGTGTCCATCTTCCGCCGTCGGCGACCTGGGGCGGCCGCCCCAGCTCGCCCCAATGATGGGTCTGCCACCTTGTGTGTAGATTACTATTGTAGCGCACATATGTACCCAGCTTCACCCAATTACAAATATGACGAGTGACTTAAATATCCAACATAGGACCATGCATAACATAGATCGAATTAAAAAAACATACTAGAGGAGATTCTAGACTTCCTCGAACACTTTTATCCTATTACCAATTCCAACTCATTTACATTTTACATTGTTTACATTACTATTTCTTGTTGGGGAACGGCTTAGATTTTTTTTCCTAGGCTACGTATCCCGAACCCAAGACCATTGCTACACCGATGTATGTAACGGAGGGAATATGTGTTCATAACTTTGAAGACCGAAAGAGGGAAACGTTCCTCGCACGTGGTTGGCGTAGACTCTGAACCTACGACCTCCCTGTCGTGTAGAAGACCTCCGGCGATGAAGTAGCACCACAAGTGTAGTGTCTCGCGGAATTACACACGTACGATGCAATCGATATCCCTCCGGGCTCTGAACCAGAAGAGCAGCGGAAAGAAGACGGATCCAGATCCCTATTCTGGCAGTGCGACGACGTGCGTATGATGGAGAAACCCCCAACCAAGTGCAGACTCCAAACAAGGGAATCCGCTCAAGGTAGGAGAAAGAGAGAGATAGAACTCAACGAGATGAAAGAAAAGGGCACCCTACCCCTCCTTATATAGGCCAAGGAGGGGTGGGATCCTCCTCCCCTCCCCATGTGGGACTAAACTCCCAAGGGGAGGGGGGAGAGTGCGCCGGCCAAGGGGGGCTTGGCCCCCTCCCTTGGCACATGGCCCAAGGGGGAGCCCCCTCCTTCCTCTCATGGGCCTTTTTAGGCCCATGCGCATTTTCTTCCTTTTAATTTAATATTTAATTATATTTTAATATTTAATTATATTAATTAAATAATAAAACATTATTAAACATTATTTTGAACCTTTCAAAATATCCGGAACAGTTTCCGGCACCTCCCGGAACAATTCTGGTGTTCTCTCTTATTTCACCAATGATCCCGAATCAATCCTTTAATGCATCGATTGCCCTTAAGTGTGACACCCTACGGTCGGGGAAACAACAAACATGATCGAGACACTCTCTGAACAATTGATACGTCCAAAATGCATCACTATTTTATATAGTAATTCTTTCCTATTCATTGATATATTTCATGTTATGATGCTATTCTTATGTTGTTTTGGTTTATTTTACACAGTTTGCAACTTTCCGATGCCGAAGCAGCAGACGCAGGATTCAACGGTAAAAAGTGGACGCTGAGTTACTGAAACAGAAGACCTCCAAATTACCTGAAAATCGACGAAGACCATTTTCCAGAGGAATGACGGGGACACGCAAAACGGGAACCGGAGGGGGGCCACCAGGAGCCCAGGCGCGGCCCCACCCATGGCCACGCCGGGTGGCCGCCTGGACCCCTGGGGCCATCCCAGGCTCCCCCCTCTGGCCTATTTATCCCTCATCGTCCAAAAACCCTAAAAGAGGAGAGTTTTCGCGAGTTCCGGCGCCGTTCCGTGGCGGAAACCAACAGAGGAGAAAATACATCTCCGGCGGGCAGATTCTGCCGGGGAGAACACCTCCCGGAAGGGGAGATCGTCATCACCATCGTCAAAAGGAATCATCGAGATCATCCCCAACACCAGCACCATCTTCACCTTCATCCAATCTCACCTCACAAGTCCAACTTGTGTTGTAATCCGTACTATCTATCCTCTCCACTCTACCGGTGTTGATTACTACCGTGTGATGAATGCTATTGAGTTTTGTTGGAGAAATATCATTGTGTCCAGATTGTTTACCACCTATTTATCCCCTCTGATCATGATCTCTTTTCTGTCTTGTGAATAGTTACTTTAGTTCTTGAGGACATGGGAGAAGTCTAGTTGCTAGTAGTTTTATGATGTTGAAGTAATATGTGTTTTTGATATTTAAGTTGTGTTGTTATTTTCCCAGTGGTGTTGTGTGAGTCGAACACTCAACACTTCGCCTTATTAAGGACCCAGGGGAATGCATTGTGTATAAAGAATGCTTACGGTGGGTTGCCGGAGTGACAGAAACCTAAACCCCAGTTCGCACGCTTTTGCACAAGGGAACAATGGATCATCGATCGTATTGCTATGGTTAGGCTTTTTGCCTGAATTACTATCTTGTATTTGCAGATGCTTGCAAAATGTTTAATCATAAGAGTGTACTGCCATTGCGGGCGCCGCCCCTCGACCTCCACTGCAGCGAACGACGGGCGCCGCCCCTCAACCTCCACTGCTGTCGGCGGCAGGCGGCGCTCCCTCGACCTCCACTGCTGCCGGAAGCGGGCGCCGCTCCCTCGGCCTCCACTGCCGGCGGCGGGCGCCGCTTCCTCGACCTCCTCTGCTGAAGGTGACGGGCGCAGCTCCCTCGACCTCCTCCGCTGACGGTGCTGCCGGCGGCGGGCGCCACTCCCTCAACCTCCTCCGCTGATGGTGACGGGCGCCGCTCCCTCGACCTCCTTCACTACCAGCGACCGGCGATTCCCCGTTGACCTCCACAGCTACCGGCTCGCTCGATCTATCTGCAGATGTACGGTCCCATCCTAATGTATGTGTGTTAAGCATTTAAATAAAGTGGGTAATCATGTGTAAAATTGGATAGTTATTTTATATTAGTGCTTATGGACAACGTTCATATATTCCTATGATTATTTAGAACGAAATTTGTATTTAGAACGAAATTCCTATGAGCAGGTAGAGCCTGTGGTACATCCAAAACTAATTTTCATTTATATGTGGATGCCAACTATCGTATCAGTACATAAACATCATCTTAGCATCTCAGGGGTATTGTAGTCATTTTACTTGAAAGTCACAACTTGGGCAGTCAGTTTACCAAACAACAACACTTCTCACAACAGCTTTCACATCACAGCAGCTTTTCCACAGCTTACAGCCCCAAGCAGCTTTTCCACAGCTCACAGCCCAACCAAACACCCTCTTAGTCTTTGTTACTCCTCAGTGCTTTTTAATTTGCTCGCTTTTACCTTTTTGTCGCTTATATCGAAAACCCCTAAAAAGTTATCTTTCAGTTCCTGCAGCTATTTCTTTACCAAAGTCACTTGTCAATACCTTCCACTCCTCGCTGGAATCGACACTCTTATTTATCGAAAACTCTACAAACGATCCCCTAAAGTTGAGGGTCATCAAGTACTGTTTTCTGGTGCCGTTGCCGGGGAGCATAACGCTATTAGTAAGTGAAGTTGGTAAGGAAGTTTTTATATTTTTGTTTTTGTTTTTCTTCTCTTTGTCCTTATGGACACCTCTACTCTTGGTTCGTTGTTTATGGGGAAACGCCCCACAACTGTGGCGGTCACTCCTACCCCTACTGAAATTGTGCCTTATAAAATACCGTATGGTATTATCAATTATGTCTTAGCTAATCGTTATGCAGGAGATAGACATCCAGGTGAACACTTGCTATATTTACTACAACTATGTTCATTATTTAGCTTGCAGGTGTGTCACTGGAGTTCGTCATGAAGAAATAATTCTCCATATCACTTATAGATAAAGCTTCAGATTGGTATAAGCTCCTCGATAACTCACATCTACTTAATTGGAAAGAGCTTATGTCTCTCTTTTATACAAAGTTTTATCCTTTTCATGAAATTCATCGAGACAGGAACTGCATCTATAACTTTTGATCTCGTGAAGGAGAGAGCATCGCTCAAGCTTGGGGGAGACTTAAATCCCTAATGTTCAAATGTCCTATCCATGAACTCCCCAAAGATATTATAATTACAAATTTTTATGCCAAGCTTTCTCGTCAGGATACAGAGATGTTGGATGCCTCCTCTAGCGGGGTATTCCAAACAAGAAGCGTTGAAGAAAAGTGGGATCTCATTGAGAGGATCCAGAAGAACACCGAAGATTGGGAAATTGATAAAGGTATTGAACCCACTATAAATTATGAGTATGATTACATTGAGAGCTTTGTGAAAACTGATTATTTTAATACCTTTTGTTCTAAGATTGGTCTTGATTCCCAGCTTATGATTGATTTTTGTAAGAACTTTCTCTCTCACATTGACTCTTCTAAGGAGGAGAAGGATCAGTATCATAAACCCTTTAAAGAACTACCTGTCGATATTCATGTTGCTGACCCTATTTTGCCTGCAGTTTTTTATGAAAAGCCCCCTTTTCCTACAAGGATGATGGAGCACTCTTTTGTTAGAGGCATAATAAATAAAAGTGGGAGATGAACTGATGAACCTGAGGACCTGATCAAGGTCGATCCTCAAGTTGCGATGGTTAAAGATTTAGTTACCAATGATGTTTCAGATTCCAAGATAAAATTTTGTGTTGTTTCAACTAACATTGTCGCAACCAAGAATAAGAGCCCAATTTCAGGTACACCAGTTGTATCTGTGAAAATAGGAGATCACAATTATTACGGGCTTTGCGATCTGGGATCCAGTGCTAGCGCTATTCCTTATTCACTCTATTAGGAGATCATGGGTGAGATTTCACCCTGTGAACTTGAAGAGATTGATGTTACTCCCTCCGATCCATATTACTTGACGCATACTTAGTACAACTCTAGTACAAAGTTGTACTAAGTGTGTGTCAATTAATTTGGATCGGAGGGAGTACTATTTATCTAGCAAACAAAGAAACCATCTCTCCCATTGGAATTGTGAGAGATGTTGAAGTCCTATGCGGAAAGGTAAAGTATCCTACCGATTTTCTTGTACCTGGTTCAGTGCAAGATAATTTTTGCCCTATTATCTTTGGTAGACCTTTCCTTAGCACTTGTGGTGCTATTATAGATTGCAAAAAGGTAAAGTTTCTGTTGAATTCAATGGTGAGCCATATGAATTTAACTTTTCTAAATTTTCCAAGCAACCTCATGGTACTGATTTACCTAGTGATGATAAAATTATTGAAAATATTGCTTCTATTGCTATTCCTCCTAATGATCCTTTGCAGCAATATATGGAAGACCACGAGAATGATATGCATATGCAGGAAAGAAATGAGTTAGACGAAATATTAGCAAGACAAACTGCTATCCTGAAACACAACCTTCCTGTTGAGCCTTTGGGGATCCTAGCACAACCAAAAGAAGACCCGGTGTTTGACCTCAAACCACTGCCCGATACGCTCAAGTATGCTTACTTAGATGAAAAGAAAATATATCCTGTTATTATCAATGCTAACCTTTCAGGATTCAAGGAAGAGCGGTTATTGGAGACACTTCGCAGACACCGTGGTGCCCTGGGATATACCTTTGATGACCTTAAGGGGATTAGTCCATCGATTTGCCAACACACTATCAATCTCGAACCAGATGCTAAGCCAGTTGTTGATCATCAACGACAGCTGAACCCAAAGATTAAGGACGTGGTTAGGACGGAGATTCTCAAGCTTCTAGCTGCAGGTATCATTTATCCTATAGCTGATAGTAGGTGGGTAAGTCCAGTTCATTGTGTTCCTAAGAAAGGAGGTATGACTGTTGTTCCTAACGATAAAAATGAACTAATACCTCAAAGAGTTGTTATTGGATATAGGATGTGTATTGATTACAGGAAATTGAACAAAGCAACCAGGAAGGACCACTACCCGCTGCCATTTATTGATCAGATGCTAGAGAGGTTGTCTAAAAACACCCACTTTTGCTATCTTGATGGGTACTCTGGCTTCTCTCAAATTCATGTCAACACTGCCGATTAAGAGAAGACCACTCTCACGTGTCCCTACGGTACTTATGCTTACACGCGTATGCCTTTTGGTTTATGCAATGCAGCTGCTACTTTTAAGAGGTGTATGTCTTCTATTTTTCATGGTTTTTGTGAGGAGATTGTGGAAGTCTTCATGGACGATTTCTTCGTCTATGGAACTTCCTCTGACCACTGTCTCCACAATCTTAATAAAGTTTTGCAGAGATGGAAAGATACAAACTTAGTTCTAAACTGGGGAAAATGTCACTTCATGATTAACAAAGGGATCGTGCTTGTTCAAAAGATTTCCGAGAGGGGAATTGAAGTGGACAAGGCGAAGATTGAAGCTATTGAAAGGATGCCCTATCCAAGGGACATTAAAGGTATTCGTAGTTTTCTCGGTCGTGCTGGTTTCTATAGAAGATTTATCAAAGACTTTTCTAAGACCTCAAGACCCCTCACTAATCTTCTCCAGAAGGATGTTCCTTTTGTATTTGATGAAGATTGTAAGGAGGCTTTCGATGTTCTTAAGAAAGCTTTCATAACTGCTCCTATAGTACAACCGCCTGACTGGAAATTGCCCTTTGAAATTATGTGTGATGCTAGTGATTGTGCTGTTGGGGCTGTTTTAGGACAAAGGGTTGATAAGAAATTGAATATTATACATTATGCTAGCAAAACCTTGATAGTGCTCAAAATAATTATGCTACTACTGAGAAGGAATTCTTAGCAGTAGTGTTTGCTTGTGATAAGTTTAGACCTTATATTGTTGATTCTAAAGTCATTATTCATACTGACCATGCTGCTCTTAAGTACCTTATGGCGAAGAAGGACGCCAAACCAAGACTCATCAGGTGGGTACTCCTTCTTAAAGAATTTGATTTACAGATTGTTGATAGGAAAGGAGCAGATAATCCGGTGGCGGACAATCTTTCAAGGATGGAAGATATACCGCATGACCCCATCCCAGTCAACGATAGTTTTCCAGATGAACAACTTGTCGTTGTAAAAGTATAATCTCTTCCCGATCCTTGGTTTGCAGATTATGCTAATTTTATCGTTGCAAAGTATTTGCCTCCAGGTTTAACATTTCAGCAAAGGAAGAAGTTCTTCCATGATTTGAGGCACTACTTTTGGGATGACCCTCATCTTTTCAAAGAAGGTCCGGACGGGATCGTGAGAAGATGCATACCGGAACACGAGCAGAAGGACATTCTTAGACAATGTCACGATAGTCCCTACGAAGGACGCCACGCCGGTGAGAGGACCGCACATAAGGTTCTCCAATCAGGTTTTTATTGGCCTACTCTCTTTAAAGATGCTAGAAATTATGTTTTATCTTGCGATAAGTGTCAGAGAGTTGGTAATATTAGTAGGAGGAATGAGATGCCTATGAATTACTCTCTAGTGATTGAGCCATTTGATTGCTGGGGTTTTGATTTTATGGGTCCTCTTCCTCCCTCACACAAGTACACTCACATTTTAGTAGCTGTTGATTATGTAACCAAGTGGGTTGAAGCAATCCCCACTGAGAGTGCTGATCACAAGACATCTTTGAAAATGCTCAAAGATGTAATTTTCCCTAGGTTTGGTGTACCTAGGTATCTCATGATTGATGGAGGATCACACTGCACACACGGAGCTTTTAGAAAAGCTTTAGCCAAGTATGATGTCAATCATAGAATTGCTTCACCGTACCATCCTCAAACTAGTGGGCAAGTTGAGCTCACTAATAGAGAGATCAAGTTGATCTTGCAAAAGACAGTAAACAGTTCTAGGAAGGACTAGTCAATGAAGTTAGGAGATGATTTGTGGGCGTATAGAACTGCTTACAAAAACCCCATGGGCATGTCTCCGTATAAGAGGGTCTATGGCAAGGCTTGCCATTTGCCATTAGAATTAGAACACAAAGCTTTCTGGGCTATTAGAGAGCTTAATGCTGACCCAATGTTAGCTGGTGAAAAGCGTCTCATGAACTTGACTTCTCTAGATGAGTGGAGAAATGAAGCTTACAAGAGTGCTAAAATGTTCAAGGAAAAGGTAAAGAAGTGGCATGATAGAAGGATTCTGAAACGTGAATTTAATGTTGGTGATAAAGTTTTATTCTTTAGATCCGTTTCAAATTTTCTCCAGGTAAACTACTTTCCAGATGGTAAGGACCATTTAATATCGAAGAAGTATACCGCTCTGGTGCAATCAAGATTAACAATTTTGATGGCACCAAACCTCAAGTTGAGAATGGGAAAAGACTCAAGCACTACATGGAGGGAGACCCCGTCAATGTTAATGTAAATTTAATACACACAACTACTCATGAAGAATATGTTGCAGCCCGATTTCATACACCAGCAGAAGCAGAATAAGAAAAGGTATGTATTACGGTAAGGAAACATCGCGAAACCGCCATAAAAGTTCCATATTACGAGTTTTTGCAAAATAGAGAAAATTTAGAGGCTAATTGGAGCCGGAGAAGAGCTCCAGGGGACCCAGGCGACCCCCTGGCGCGGCCTACCCCCTGGCTGCGCCGGGTGGCCGCCTGGGCACCCCAGAGCTCGTCTCCGAATCCACTTTGGCTCGTTACCTTCCTCTTGTTGCGGAAATTTTTGCTATATATTTGCTCGGATAGTCCCGACACCGTATCTCGCGATTTCGTGTGTTTTCTTCTCGATCTGTTTCTGCCAGGATAAAAAGGGCTATTGCTAGAGATGTCTTCTTGTGGCTCGAGCGGAGAAGAATTTGTGGGGCGACATCTCCATCAAGTCCAGCAGGATCTCAACCAAGGGAAGTACAATGATTGGGCTACAGAAGAAGAAATCGCTGCAACGCAAGCAGAGATGGAGCGCTCTGTGAGAGAGGAAGTCAAGATTATTACTGCCCAACAACAAGGAGGTCCAAGCAATCCCATCATGGTGGGATCTGTCCAACCTCAATATGATCTTTCTCTTAAACTTTCAGGGCCTCCCACTTCACTTGAAGATCAACGTACGATCTCCACCATCTCCGAATCCTACCGCATCACCAATCAACTCTGTGAAGATTTCCGTGTACTGAAAGTACAAGTGGAACTCCTGGAATTAGAAAATTCAACCCTTCGCCGTGTCATCAAGGATTTGAAGAATGAACAACAACATGAATGAGGAGTAAATATCCTTGGGTAATGTCACCCCCTCATCTTGTTCCAAGCTTGGGGGAGTGCCCGGTATCTTTATCTTTATCTTAGTCTTTTAGAGTCAAGTAGAGTCGTATCATGTCTAGGGAAGTTATTATATGAAATAGGTGTGTGCTTCAAGGTCTATCACTCCTTCTGTGGAGCTTTTGTATCCGTGAGTGTGGAGTCTTCTATGATGGAATATTAATGAGAAGCCTATTGGTTCCTTCGCTGCACTCGGTATTCTCTTCATGCAATCAACCTTATATGATGATTCTTATGGGGAGTATTGACCTTATATCAGGTATGGCTTTGAAAACTTTATTTAAATTTTGGCAAGCATAGCTTTGGTCATGACAACGTGCATATTTTCTCAAGTAGCAACATAGCCAAAACCTTTATGTTATTATGCTTGAAGTGTTATGTTGACAAGGAAGACAACTTGATGTGTTATGCTTATCTTAATGTTTATGCTTTATATGTTTTGCATCTAAATTAGCATCAATTGTCTGTTCTCTCAAAGCCTTTGGTAGCCAAATTCTTTACCAAGTAGATTTCTTCTTGTGCATCCATACCCTGAAACCTATATCTTCCTTATGAGTCCACCATACCTTCCTATTCGTGGTATTTCCCTACCACCTCTAAAAGTGTAGAATTTATGTGTTATTATTAAATGTTCAAAATCTTCTGTTTTGTTCCTCTTGTTTAGCTCATGAGGAAGTATTAGGTAATTCATGATCTTCTTAAGGATGACAATTTTTACCCCGGGATTGCATGTCTAATCTGCAAACCCATAATACGAGGAGGAACTGGCATGAGTGCGCCCAGATTGAAAGACAATATAACAAACAAACCCTCCTTCACGCTTGGTCTATGAGAAATCAGAAACTTTGGCAGTGATGAACAAAGGAGATTAAGGGGATGTGATCGTCCCCACTTGGGATCCGCTCCTTGAAACTTGTCCATCTTGAGAAGTAATTGAGCTATCTATTAGCATTCTTTGACAAACTATGCACCTCCCAAAATTTATTTCATTCTGTTTGATTTAAGGATATCACATGAGCTTTTCCTGCTTGCCTATAACAAGGCCTATCTTTTACTTTTTGTTGAGTCAGTTTTCCTACTTCCTTCTTTCCCCAAAGAGAACAACCACTTGATGTTGATGAGGATTCATTCATATAATGCTGCATTAAGTTTTGCCATTCCACATCATTGTTGATATTATCTTTTGATAAGTAAGTTGTTTGCAAAAGCTTATGCCATGCAAGCATCTTCCTTTGTGTTAGCATTTGCACTTCATGACTAATAACATGTTTTTTCAAAGCCTTCAAATTGTTTCTTAATAAAATGAAAGAGCAGAAGTAAAAGTTATTAGTTGTCCTTTGACCAAGGATATATTTGCCATAATTTGATGAGTTTTCTCAGCCCTACTTTTGATTATAATTGTTATTACTTTCTCATAAGGACCTTATGAGTTGAGGTTGCTGTTGAGGATGCTTGAGTTTTATGAAGAAACCTTGATGCTTCTTGTTCGCATTCTATTTATCGACACTTCACTCTCTAAACTTGTGGACAGGTTTACCGAGCTCAGTATTCGCTTGGGGACAAGCGAGGTCTAAGCTTGGGGGAGTTGATACGTCCAAAATGCATCACTATTTTATATAGTAATTTTTTCTTATTCATTGATATATATCATGTTATGATGCTATTCTTATGTTATTTTGGCTTATTTTACACAGTTTGCAACTTTCCGATGCCGAAGCAGCAAACGCAGGATTCAATGGTAAAAAGTGGACGCTGAGTTGCTGAAACAGAAGACCTCCAGATTACCTGAAAATCGACGGAGGCCATTTTTCAAAGGAATGACGGGGACACGCAAAACGGGAACCAGAGGGGGGCCACCAGGAGCCCAGTGTTGGGAAACGTAGTAGAAAACAAAAATTTTCGGCCTACGAATCAAGAACCCAAGATCATCCAAGAAGATTGCATACAAGGTTTTAGGTCATGGCTCACCAACCGATGTAGCGGAAGTAGAGTTGGTGAAGCTCGTGGACGTAGTGGAAGTAGATCTCGCAAGTTCTCCCACGAACAGTCCCTCGATCAATCCCACGAACAAGTCCCGCGATCTAGTCCCACGGACAAGTCCCATGAACAAGCTCCTCGAAGAAGGGTCGAAGGTACGACCCCTCCATTAGTATCCACACATCCCGTAGCAGCAATCCAGCAGCGCTCCGCCGTCCAGAGATGAACGCCACCGAGAAAACTAGAGGGAGAAAACCCTAACGGATTCCGATCTAGAACAGCGTCTAAACCGGGGTCTAAAAGTGGAGCAACGGGGTTTAGAGGAGGGAGGGTGGCGCATAGGCCTTGGGGATTGATTGTGTGTCTTCCCCCACCCTTGGCTCACCTTATATAGGTGGCCAAGGGGCCTAGGGCGCAGCTCAAGGAGGTTTGGGAGTCCAACTTGGACTCCCAAGCCTTCCAAACCTACACATACCTTCCCACCGGAAACCTTCCATAATGGTATTTGGAAATCCCACCTGGAGGATCTCCCACCCCTTTTTGGTGCGCCCCCACCACCTGGCCGGCCAGGGCAGCCTAGGTGGCTTGCCCCCCAAGGCCAGGGGCGCAGGGCAGTGGGTGGTACTGCCCGGAACCTTCCGGAACCTTCTAGAAGCTTCCAGGACCTTCCGGGACCTACCGGGACTGTTTCGGGACATTCCGGACACTTTTGGAGCACTTCCAATACCTTCCGGAACCTCTAACGAATGTTCCGGAGCCATCTAAATGGGTTTCGGAGCCATTCGGGCAAAGGTTATTATGTACGGTGAACACAACATATTGTTTAAGCTGTCCACCGATCACCGAAACTATTCCGGTTGATCGTAAACTTTCCCATTACCATTTTCATATGTTCCGGAACCACCTGGGACTACTCCAGAGAGATCCGAACATATCCTAAATACCCAGAACTACTTCTGGTGCCCTTATGAACTATTCCATAAATCTCCGGAACTACTTCCGGTACCCGTATGAACTATTCTGCTTTGCTTCCACTAAACCTTCTACCATACTAGTATTCTAACAGACTACTGCTCGTTAAGTGTGTGACCCAATAAGTTCGGTATAATGCGGACATGACTCAGAACATCTTCCGGACATAGGTCAACAGCCTTTCGTCAATAGCCAATAATCAACAGCGGAGCCATGGACACCCATGTTGACTCCCGTACATACACGAAGAAACTTCGAGTGAACCATTATGTTTATTCATGTACCATTCCCTTTGCTTCGTGATATACGACAAAGTTGGAGGAGAGATGTTTGGCACCCATGTGTAACAACTTCTTGAACACAAGCCACTCGTTATCCTCTTTGCTCGTTTGTCCATTTTCTCGTTATCGTATTCCGGTATCCCCGTGACTGAATCACAATGCGTCTGGCCAGACTATAATGGATACCGTCATACCGAGTGAGCCCGAAGTGAATATCTTCTTCATCGTGAAGGAGCAAATCCCATTCTTGAACTATCACAGTCACTAGCCACACCATCTGACATACCCAGAACTTATTTTACTACTTCCCATTTACGGGAGGATTCATCTAAGAACCAAAGCATGTCTTCCTGTGTGAAGCAACTCGATACTCTCATGGTCTAAGGAATTACGTATATGATAACATTTCATGATATGACTTATAACGTAGTTACGATGTGATCTCTAAGTATATCATTCAATACTGGGGTCGGTTCAACATCATTGTTCTGCTAACAATATGTTCCCATTGCTACTGACATCCTTGTTACAAGAACAATGTCCATGATTAAGAAAACGTAATCATCAGTTAGCACATGAGCTGGTCTTAGAGGCTAAACCAGGAACTCTTGGTGTTTACATTTCCACACATGCAAGTGAGTTTTCTTCTGAATCTCATAGTCAGGGTCATTGCAATTATAGCACAGAAATATAAACATTAATTACGAACGTGGAAATATATATATAATAACATTTTATTATTGCCTCTAGGGCATATTTCCAACAGTCTCCCACTTGCACTAGAGTCAATAATATTATCAGTGCTTGAGCATTTTACACCTATGGCATACCGGTGTAATACATGCTTCATTTGTGGTATAGACTTCATCATCAGATCTGATGCTTCAGGCCCGTTTGTATCTTGCATATCTTCGCGTTTTTCACGCTATCATAAAATTTAATAATTTTATCAGTTTAGCTTTGTATATGTTTGAATCATTTGGCAGGACCTTGGTTCCTTCAGAATAAGTCATGAAATCATTCGTCATTGTTCCATGAGCTTCAAGCATCTAGGAAACCATACCATGTTCATAAATGAACTGATGACTCAAAATACCCTCCCTTGTTACTTCTTTAAGCAACAATATACTTAGCCTCTGTTGTAGAATTCGCCACAGTATCTAACTTAACACAGTTCCTTCATACTGTGCCACCCTTACGTGTGAAACACATAATCCCAATTAAAATCGAAAATCGGTTGGAGTAAGTATGAAGACTGAATTGGTGTAACTGTTTACATCAAAAATTCAGCTGGTGTAACTTGTTACAACGAGCTCTTCATTATCTCCATTTTCTGAGAAACATATCTTATCTATCATAAGTTTAACTTTTCACTGTTTGTCCATTGATCAACATATTGATCACTTAGGTATCTTGCTCACAACCTTTTGGAGCACTGGACATATCTGGTCGTTTTACATATTATGGTGTACATGATTAATCCAAACACATAGGTGAGTGAAATCCAATTCATGTGTTTTGCTTATCTGTGTTCATGAACACCGATTTCCGCAAACAACTTTTCACCATGACCTCGGCAAGAACATCCTTCTTGGCGTATTAATACTAAACTACTTTAGTATCATGTCAACATGTAATGTTGGCTTTAGCATGATCAGACACTTACTATCTACATAGATCATTGTGCTCAATACTAATGCTATATTAGCCCAAGTACTTCAGCTGAAAACTATTTCCAATAAAGTCCTTATTCGTGTCAAGAAATTTATATCATTTCTAATCAACAATATGTCATCTACATAAGGTTTTTAGAAATATTATTCAGCTCCCACTTACTTTCTTGAATATTCAAGCATCTTCGTTATTCCTGATGAAAACAAATTCTTTTCGCAATTTCATCACAACGAAAATTCCAACTCCATTATGCTAGCTTCAGTCCATCACTGGATATCCAAGGCTTGCATCTATTTTAGCATCCTTTGAATCGACAAAACATTCCGGTCGTATCACGTATACGTCCTTTGTTATATTTTCTGTGTAGGAACTTTGTTTTTGACGTTCATTCTACCATATCCTATAAATGAGATATGTAGTAATTGCTAGTATAACCCGAACTGACTAAAGCATTTCTACGGTCGACATTATTTCGCCGTAGTCAACCTTTGAACTTGCTAGAAAGCAATTTTCCAACGAGTTGAGCTTTATGGATAAAACAATTTCATCCGAATCAATTATAGATCCATATATATATTCTTCAGACTTTTACTCTTTCGGAGGGTCTACCAAGTTCAAAACTTGACTTACTTCCATGGATACTATCTCGGATTATTTGGCATTTAGCCAAATCCCGGAGTCAGGGCCCATCAACGCTTCTTTGTATATCACAGGTTTATCATTGTCGAACAACAATATCTCGTTTTACATATCATGAATGTTTGTACGAGTTTTGTCTAACCTGTGTGGTTCAGCTGCGCACTTCTCTGAAGATTCAACAATCTTTGACAAGTTGCACTGTCCTCCCACTCACTCTTTTGTAAGAAACTATTTTTCTTCAAAACACATTGTTCTTAAGAGCAAACAGTTTTGCTTTTGTGTAGTGATAGAGGAATACCAAAATTTTTGGCATAACCTTAACAAAGTAGCACTTATCTGATTTGGGGTTTTGAGTATGTCAAACATATGTCTCATACACCCAAATTTTAAGAAAAGACAATATGGTTTTATGATTGCCATATCATATCTAATATGGTGTCATTTCAACAGATTTGATGGTGCTCTTTTCAGTGTAAAATCCGTAGTCACTAACACATAACTTTAATAAGTATAATGGCAAATTGATAAACGTCATATTTGATCTTACCGTGTCATACATGGCTTGATTACATCTCTCGAACACTTTACTCATAGTGGACGCAAGTTATGATACTTCTTCACAACTCATCAGACGTTCGCTAAACTTGTAACTCAAATATTACTTTCTACAATCTAATTTGCAGAAGCTTTATTTTCTCGTTACAATGAATTTCTATTTCACTCTAAAATTCCTTGAACATTTCAAAGATTTCAGACGTATGTCTCTATTGAACAGATATCCACATATCCACTTCAACTCATGAGTGAAGATAGGGAATCCACTGCACACAACTATACTTATTGGACTACACACATCATCATGTATGATTACCAATGGTTTAGTTGCCCTTTCATGTATGGCCTATCAACGGTGTTTTAGTCACATTACTTCGAGACAAAGATCGCAAGCGTCAAGTGATTCATAATCATATGACTCGAAAGTCCATCACTTATGGAAATTCTTCATGCATGTTATGTCACTTGTGATAAACGGCAGTGCCACATCTATGTGGTATTTCTGTCAGTCTTGCGACGTTTAGCGTCAATGTTATGGATGTTTAGTATTATTATCAAGATTCATAACATACAACCTACTCATAATGGAAGTATGGCCTTTACGTTATTCATAGCTTTGAACAACTCTCTTGCAACAAACATGATTCAAAATGATGTTTTGCAACAAGGCTAAAGTGTAGTAACAATTTACTCAACTCTAAAATGAATTATGAAGATAATCATAGAGTCAACACAAGGTATAGTAAACCTTTCACCGTGTTCCCGAGCGTGTCAAAAACTCATCATTAGCTAGTCATAAAGGCCATAGTATTTCTTGCATCGAGTTGCAACAATATGCAATTGATGTGATATTCCGGTGATCAACAGTTTAATCACAATATACGGAACCCACAATTAACTGCTTAATCATGATTCCCAAGAATTACATCTCTTGACCAGCAATGAATTCATCTATAACTCCGTATGACTTTCATTTCTGAGCTGGTTATTCCAGTCTTCTTTCGTTTTGCCTTTATACGTATCATAGTTCTATTTCCAATGTCACTCCTACTCACAGAAGATCATACATGATCAAGGGTGGCGCATGCCATGGACTTTCCGGCGTGTAAGTCTTACTAACACCCTATGGAACTTCCTTTCCCTTAATCCTCATCATCATATGATCAGTGTTCTTCTGGATCCCACACTTATCAGTTTTGTTTAGAGCACAATGAACATTTTCACTAATGCTTACAATCATACATTGTACTAGATATCTTATATCCAACATTAATTGTCTTACTACTGAAAACTTATTTTTCAGTTCCATGAATATAACATAACTATCTCAAACTTTTCGAAGTTCGGGTTTCATGGTGGTGAAGACAATGCACTTAGCTGTCGTGGAATTCTAGCATTTTGGATTATGGACATAAGTCACATCATCCATAGCATCAGCGGGAGAGCATCAAAAATTTGCGATAGGACAAGCTCCTTCTCGACACTATTGAGGATAGTCCTCACAATACGGTACCAATCGTAAAGTTTTTACCAGATAATACAGTTAATCAAAATCAATTGGGAAGGTGGTAACGCGAGCCATTATTCTACAATGATAATGCAAATACTAAGACTTTGTTCATAATTAAGTTGCACTTGTGATTAATCAATTTAATTACTAAGTGCGCTCCCACTCAGATCAATATCTCTCGTAATTGATGCTGGAGTGATTCAAGATCAGACCCAATCGTCCGCCATTGATGTGACATCACTGATGACTTAGATTGGACCGGTAGGCCAACTTGCCAATCACAACACATGTGATTCTTGTTCATCTTTCGATGGGCGTGTTTCGGTAGCAAACTTTTATTCAAACCGTCAAGACAACCAAGTGTAATGCGCTGTGTGTTCTTTTAACACACCCGCCTTTTATGCGTCACACACGTGTGCACCCATGTGACATGACCTGCTCCGATGTGAAACATAGTATAGACGGTGCTACAGTTGGAAGAACACTATCAACTTGATATTGTTTTGCGAGAGATCACCCTAATAAAACACGACTACCGCGCATCAAACAAGGGTGCATCAAAGGGATAAACATCACAGGCAGTTCATAAAATTATGTGATATGATATAGCCCTTTGCTTCGTGAAGTCTTCGTAGTCTTCACGCCGTCGTGGTAGAAGTCACCGCGTCCACCAACTTTCTCCTTGGCACCGGGAACATCACCACGGCTTCCGGCATGTGCGTCGGGGTCCACCTCCGCATCGTAGATCATCACCTTGCATCTATCTATTGCTTTGCCTCGAGCTAATAAACAGTTCTGGCACGCAGGCCATAATTAAGTGACAATCATATGACTCCAGTCATCATGCCGTACCACGACACGCAGGTCGCGAATAAATATTACATAACATATAGCATCTCATACAAACACATTGCAAATCTTGAAGGCTATACCACATCACATGCATACTCTACAAAAACGAGTTAGATCGCCATCTACACGGGTTGTTGCAACTTTTATCGTGGTTGTTAAGCAGGTTTACAAGGCAAACGAGAAACCCTAGACAAAACAAAAACACGATACTTCTTTTGTTGCTAGTTTAACATACGGGGTGCGTGTAGCAACTAATGCCACAAGCCAAACTTCGTTAAACGCGTGACCCCCGTGTGGATTTGAGTTCATAAAATCCACAAGCCCGTTCATGTAAAATTTTCTATAGCAAGACTAGGATGAGATCCAAGGAATTTGATGTAGTCCATGATCAAGGCAACCAGCATACTAAGAGCAGCATAGAGGGATCATGGCAAAACTCAAACCTTGTAGCAAAATCACATCATGCCGTCGAGCAAAGAAAAGATCACATGATAGGGAAGCAAACAAGAAAATCAATGCCTCATATCAACATATGATCTACCTAAACATGCATCTAATCAAGGATCGCTCATGATACCACTGTTGGGAAACGTAGTAGAAAACAAAAATTTTCGGCCTACGAATCAAGAACCCAAGATCATCCAAGAAGATTGCATACAAGGTTTTAGGTCATGGCTCACCAACCGATGTAGCGGAAGTAGAGTTGGTGAAGCTCGTGGACGTAGTGGAAGTAGATCTCGCAAGTTCTCCCACGAACAGTCCCTCGATCAATCCCACGAACAAGTCCCGCGATCTAGTCCCACGGACAAGTCCCATGAACAAGCTCCTCGAAGAAGGGTCGAAGGTACAACCCCTCCATTAGTATCCACACATCCTGTAGCAGCAATCCAGCAGCGCTCCGCCGTCCAGAGATGAACGCCACCGAGAAAACTAGAGGGAGAAAACCCTAACGGATTCCGATCTAGAACAGCGTCTAAACCGGGGTCTAAAAGTGGAGCAACGGGGTTTAGAGGAGGGAGGGTGGCGCATAGGCCTTGGGGATTGATTGTGTGTCTTCCCCCACCCTTGGCTCACCTTATATAGGTGGCCAAGGGGCCTAGGGCGCAGCTCAAGGAGGTTTGGGAGTCCAACTTGGACTCCTAAGCCTTCCAAACCTACACATACCTTCCCACCGGAAACCTTCCATAATGGTATTTGGAAATCCCACCTGGAGGATCTCCCACCCCTTTTTGGTGCGCCCCCACCACCTGGCCGGCCAGGGCAGCCTAGGTGGCTTGCCCCCCAAGGCCAGGGGCGCAGGGCAGTGGGTGGTACTGCCCGGAACCTTCCGGAACCTTCTAGAAGCTTCCAGGACCTTCCGGGACATACCGGGACTGTTTCGGGACATTCCGGACACTTTTGGAGCACTTCCAATACCTTCCGGAACCTCTAACGAATGTTCCGGAGCCATCTAAATGGGTTTCGGAGCCATCCGGGCAAAGGTTATTATGTCCGGTGAACACAACATATTGTTTAAGCTGTCCACCGATCACCGAAACTATTCCGGTTGATCGTAAACTTTCCCATTACCATTTTCATATGTTCCGGAACCACCTGGGACTACTCCAGAGAGATCCGAACATATCCTAAATACCCAGAACTACTTCTGGTGCCCTTATGAACTATTCCATAAATCTCCGGAACTACTTCCGGTACCCGTATGAACTATTCTGCTTTGTTTCCACTAAACCTTCTACCATACTAGTATTCTAACAGACTACTTCTCGTTAAGTGTGTGCCCCAATAGGTTCGGTATAATGCGGACATGACTCAGAACATCTTCCGGACATAGGTCAACAGCCTTTCGTCAATAGCCAATAATCAACAGCGGAGCCATGGACACCCATGTTGACTCCCGTACATACACGAAGAAACTTCGAGTGAACCATTATGTTTATTCATGTACCATTCCCTTTGCTTCGTGATATACGACAAAGTTAGAGGAGAGATGTTTGGCACCCATGTGTAACAACTTCTTGAACACAAGCCACTCGTTATCCTCTTTGCTCGTTTGTCCATTTTCTCGTTATCGTATTCCGGTATCCCCGTGACTGAATCACTATGCGTCTGGCCAGACTATAATGGATACCGTCATACCGAGTGGGCCCGAAGTGAATATCTTCTTCATCGTGAAGGAGCAAATCCCATTCTTGAACTATCACAGTCACTAGCCACACCATCTGACATACCCAGAACTTATTTTACTACTTCCCATTTACGGGAGGATTCATCTAAGAACCAAAGCATGTCTTCCTGTGTGAAGCAACTCGATACTCTCATGGTCTAAGGAATTACGTATATGATAACATTTCATGATATGACTTATAACGTAGTTACGATGTGATCTCTAAGTATATCATTCAATACTGGGGTCGGTTCAACATCATTGTTCTGCTAACAATATGTTCCCATTGCTACTGACATCCTTGTTACAAGAACAATGTCCATGATTAAGAAAACGTAATCATCAGTTAGCACATGAGCTGGTCTTAGAGGCTAAACCAGGAACTCTTGGTGTTTACATTTCCACACATGCAAGTGAGTTTTCTTCTGAATCTCATAGTCAGGGTCATTGCAATTATAGCACAGAAATATAAACATTAATTACGAACGTGGAAATATATATATAATAACATTTTATTATTGCCTCTAGGGCATATTTCCAACACCCAGGCGCCCCCTGGCCGCGCTGGGTGGCCGCCTGGACCCCTGGGGCCACCCCAGGCTCCCCCTGGCCTATTTATCCCTCGTCGTAAAAAAACCCTAAAAGAGGAGAGTTTTCGCGAGTTCGGCCGCCGCTCCGTGGAGGAAACCAATAGAGGAGAAAAGACATCTCCGGCGGGCAGATTCCGCCGTGGAGAACACCTCCCGGAAGGGGAGATCGTCGCCATCGTCATCACCATCGTCACGAGCATCATTGAGATCATCATCAACATCATCCCCAACACCAGCACCATCTTCACCTTCATCCAATCTCACCTCACAAGTCCAACTTGTGTTGTAATCCGTACTATCTATCCTCTCTACTCTACCGGTGTTGATTACTACCGTGTGATGAATGCTATTGAGTTTTGTTGGAGAAATATCATTGTGTCCAGATTGTTTACCACCTATTTATCCCCTTTGATCATGATCTCTTTTATGTCTTGTGAGTAGCTACTTTAGTTTTTGAGGACATGGGAGAAGTCTAGTTGTTAGTAGTCATATGATGTTGAAGTAATATTTGTTGTTTGATATTTAAGTTGTGTTGTTATTTTCCAAGTGGTGTTGTGTGAGTCGAACACTCAACACTTCTCCTTATTAAGGACCTATGGGAATGCATTGTGTATAAAGAATGCTTATGGTGGCTTGCCGGAGTGACAGAAACCTGAACCCCAGTTCGCACGCTTTTGCACAAGGGAACAATGGATCCTCGATCGTATTGCTATGGTTAGGCTTTTAACTTAATTACTATCTTGTATTTGCGGATGCTTGCAAGATGTTTAATCATAAGAGTGCACTTATCTTAGTCTAGAGGATGTACTAGCATAGATCTACCCACTCAACACTTATCAACACAACACATAGTACCGATACAGAATATGGTGAAAGCACATGACTATTTCTCCCGTGTGTCCTCAAGAACGCTTTAGTATTTATAAGTTCAGTTGCTAGGACTATCCTTTGCTCAAAAGGATCGGGCCACTCGTTACTCCTCAGTGCTTTTTTACTTTGCTTGCTTTTACCTTTTTGTCGCTTATATCAAAAACCCCTAAAAAGTTATTTTTCAGTTCCTGCAGCTATTTCTTTACCAAAGTCACTTTCCAATACCTTCTGCTGCTCGTTGGGATCGACACTCTTATTTATCGAAAACGCTACAAACGATCCCCTACAGTGAAGGGTCATCACCAATGACCATCATATGGGATCTGGTTACAATCCTTGATGTGCCCCTGCTCTTCCATCGAATAAACTTCATCGCTATTGAACTATTAAAAGTATAACTTGATCCCTTTGTTCTCCGGTACTATGTTTGTCCGAGGTATGATCGTCGGTATCCAATACCTAGTTCTCCCTCGTCTCCGACAAAACATGTTTATTCGTCTGTGCATATTACAACTCTTATGACCTAGTCACTTGCTTGCAAGCTATTGATGCAATATCACCAAGTGAGCCCAGAGTACCTATCCGTCACTCGGATGGACTAATCCCACTTTGATCTATTTCATACTCCTCAAAATATCTTGTCGTCGATATGTAACGGCAGATTCCATGGGGATGGCTAAAGAGGGGGACAAACCGATGTGAGTGTCGATGGTGCCGGAATCGAGATTGGGGACTGATACGTCCCAAACGTATCTATAATTTCTGCTTGGTCCATGCACTTTTATGCGACAATGCTACATGTTTTGCTACACTTTTATATCATTTTATACATATTTGGACTAACCTACTAACTCAGTGCACCCAGTGCCAGTTCGTGTCTGCTGATGTCTTTAGTTGCAGTGATTTTCGGCAATTTAAAATGCTAGAAAAATTCTAGAAAAAATAGAATAAAAATTAGCGTCAAGGAAGCTTCCAGAACCACCAAAGGAGAGCCGGAGGGGGGCCACCCCCTCCCAGGGCGCCTGGGAGGTGGGCCCCACCTTTGGTGCCCCCTTCGGCCTATTTTTCCCCCTCGTCATAGAAACCCTCGAGGAGAAGCCCACATCACGAAATACCTCTCTGTTCCACCACCGCCGCCGCTCCGAAGATCGGGAGCACCAGAAGACCTCTTCCCGACACCCTGCTAGAGGGAGGATTGACCTCCGGGAGCTTCTCCACCACCATGGTGATAACTCACAACTGTAGGGGATCGAGATAGTCTTCGCGGGTAAGAATAACCCAATTTATAGATTCGACTCAAGGGGAGCCAAAGAATATTTAGAAGCTTTAACAGTTGAGTTGTCAATTCAACCGCACCTAAAATACACTTGCTTGCAACGAAATATTAATAGCAACGGTAATATGAAAGTGATAGTGGAAATGGAAATAGTGATAGTGAAACAACAAAAGTAAAGCAACAAAAGTAAACAACTAGTAACCAACAGGATTAAAACACTGTAGGCTAGGGACATGGATGGTTGGACGCTGCTTGGATGAGAGTGAACATGTAATAGATTCTATCATGGGGCAAGGCACACAGAAAAGCAAGGATCATCTAGGCAATATCAAACATTAGGCATGTATCCCGTAGGTAGTTGTACGTGCTTGCAATAAGAACTTTCACAACATCTTTTGTCCTACCATCCCACTACAAACGGGCCAAAAGGAACTTATGGAGAGCAAGGTGCTCCTGTCAAAGAGCACCGGAACAAAGCATTAACACTCAATGGATACATGAAATCCTCAAATTATAGTCGTTCCCCTTTGGTGTCCCAAGCTGTCACCTTTGGGATCGCTGGTTCCATACCATAATAGGTGCATACAACTCATAGATAGTATCAAGAACACAAATAAACTCATGAAAACACAAGTGGTTCAGATCTGAAAACATGGCACTCGGTACCAAAGTGACAAGCATTAAGAGCAACAAGTTGCAGCAAAGGTGATAAACACCAATCTAGATGATAGGAAACATGCCCCCAACAATCTGATGAACTATTACATGATCTAATTCATCCAATCCCTACCATCCCCTTTGCCTGCAGCAGGGAATTACTCACACATGAAGGGAGAAGTCATGTAAGGATGATGGAGTGGTGATGATGATGACGATGTCGATGATCTCCCCTCACCGGAGGCCAAAAAACCCTCCAGATTAGCCCTCCCGGAGAAGAACAGAGGGTGGCGGCGGCTCCGCGACGAGAATTGGAAAAGCGACTACTGTTCTGGGGTTTCCTCGCGACGGATAAAAATAGGGGTCTTGGTAGGGCACCAGAGGGTGTGGGACCCACCCAGGCGGCCTCCCGCCGCGGCCAGGGGGGTGGCCGTGCCACCAGGGCGCCTGGGGACCCTCTGGATGTCCTCTGGCCCCCCTTCTCGCTCTGGGTCCCTCCGGGTGCGTGGATTTTCTGTATTTTTTCTGGGATTTTTTTGAGGTACCTAAAAATCCATATTACTGCACACAAGAAAACCATACAGGTAGCTCTGCTGACAACAACTTCAGTCCGGGTTAGTTTCGTTCAAATCATGCAAGAATGAGGCCAAAACAATAGCAAAAGTGTTTGGAAAAGTAGATACTTTTGAGACGTATCAACTCCCCCAAGCTTAGCATATTGCTTGTCCTCAATCAATTCAGTTCAACGAACTGAACGCGACAAAGAAAACTTTTACAAACTCTTTTTCTTCATTAGATGTATATAAGCCTGTACTATAAAAAGAGTTTAGCAAGTATTGAGACAATGCTACAAGGACAATGCATGAAGCAATCCTTCTTTCATGTGATCAATCACAAACAACCAAGGGTAAATAATATGTTGCTGAAAATCAAGACAAGATCACAATACACATAGCATGAACATACTAGAGTGGTATCTCGCTAGCTTCCATGAGTGAAGCAGAACATAAATGGAGAAGCTCCTCCGGAGTTTTAAAGGAGACTAGAACTAAGAATTTCAGAACAAGCAATATCACAATCATGTAGAAGACAATGTGGTACTTTGAGACAATGCACATTACACTCAGAATGACAATTATGCTCTCAATAGTTGGTGCTTTGAAGAAAGAAGGGGAGACTCTCGAACCGTGGCTTTTGATGGCAAGGTTGAAAACGCATGGATGGAAGCAAAGACTAAACAAGTACCAGAGCTCTTGGTTTTGAAAACATAGATAAAAGGTTTTCAAGAAGTGCAACTTTCCGGTCAACGGTAGACGGTAAAGGTCTCTCAATATCTCCCATACCAACCACATTAATGGCGGTTCCCATGCTTTTTGTTTACACTTTGTTCCCTTACCCATCTATCCTTTGACGGTCTATGGTGCCTTTTATTTTGCCTCAAGTATGGCAGGAAAGTTTCTCGTTCCATCTATCATTAGCAGCAGTTGGCCCATTTCATTCCATCATTAAGTATGGGGGAAGTGTAATTTTTGTAAATTGTGAAACAAGTGAGAACTGGGCATTCTCCAGACCGGCCTCTGACTCATAAATTTGACTAGTTAAAATTTTGTCAAGGAGTAAACCATTTTTGGCATTGAAGACACTGATTTTCCCTCACAACACCATGAGCTTGTATGGTTACAAAAAGGAATCTTTTGAATAAGTTTCGAGATGGTACGAGAAAGTCTTCGTTAGGGATGTCAGGTAAATACCATAAATAGGAAGATATAGTGGACTCAAGTGGAATAAATGGATTGAAAGGAGTTTGGATGCACAAGCAGAATTCCGCTTAGTGCGAGTGAAGGCTAGCAAGAGACTGGAAGCGACCAACTAGAGAGCATGAATGGTCATAATCATGTAGAGAGACAAAGAAACATTGAAGATGGAAGAGAACTCATGTCTGAAAACACACATCGCCAAGATGAATGAGATGCATCTGAGCCTCGTAGATGACTTTGACTACTGGACCACAGATGATTCTGCGATATACACGGTGTTGCACTCGCTTCCACCAAGTTATACAGACTGTGTCTATGGCTACGTCGGAAGAGGAGAAAGCCTCGAATTCTATGAGTTCATGGACCAACTCCAACATTTGGAGGTTGAACCCATTGAAGGAGAAGTTGTTGATGGAGAAGGTATATATTTGATATACTTGTTATAAATGTTTTTGTTCCCTTTATACAACACTTGCAGTTAATGAGTATCTGATATTTATTCTATTTTATGAAAACAGGACCTGCCGTTGCATGGACGGGAAAAGGTGAGATCGAGGATTGATGGCAACCAAGACAGTTGATGGTCAGCAAGATTTCACCAAGACATCTATCATAGGAATATACTTAGAGTATTAGATAAATCTTATGTAATCGTTTTAGCATGAACACTTAGTGATATGTCTTGCATCTCGCGAGACAAAATTATTCATGTATGAGACAAATCAGTTATTCCAGTTTAACGAATAAAGTGTGCTTATACTTTGATTACGTCTTGATTTATGTTATGATAGAAGCATTTATAAAACACCATTATTGTCAAGTGATATTCAATGTTTAATGATAAATTTGTCTTGAATGGCAACAAGTCAAGAGTCATGATTGGGTTTAAATTGCATTAAATGAATTCATAATTGATGAAGTCATTAAATACACGATCTATCAACTTGTGCACTTATTATCAAATAAGATGACCAATGACAAGTAAGTCATGATTAAATTGCATGAGATGAATTCATAATTGATGAAGTCATTAGATACACGATCTATTAACTTCTGCATTTAAGATGACAAAGTTCTAGCAAGTAGAACTTGTGCTAATCATTATGCATAAATATGTATTAATTAAGCACATGAATTATCATTAAATACTTCGTATGATTGATTGAACATTGTATTCAATAGAGATCATAAAACTGAGATTCAGGAATCACAACATGAAGTAGAATATAGGGATATGAATCACTATGATCTAAGTGATAAGTATGAAAGTCAACATGATGGGAGACTTGTGGAAAAGAAATCCACAAATTACGGTAGAAGTTTAAAGTATTCAATCACTTAAACCATTCGTAATCATACTAAATGTAGTATGGTCTAAATGTTTTCCCCTTGCACTAATATTCTTATTGAACGAGATTGTTTAATTCATTAAGTTAAAAACACCTACTTCATGAATAAGGAAACCATCCCGAACCTAGTGAAACAAATGACTCCATACGACAATGGCGTTAAAAAGTTTCTGAAGAAAGAATTTCTTTGTATTAAGATTTGCAAGCAACTAAAATAACACATCTCCCGAATACCAAAAATGGTATTGCTTGATTGGTAATATGAGAAGAAGGATCTCGACACATAAGCCAATGGGAGATAGTGGAAACTTTGACCAGGGTACATGACCTTGCCTTCATATTATCAGAGTATGCAACGGAAACATGTTCCGATGTGACAACACTGAGAAATAAGGAAGTATGCCACAGATGATAATCATGGCGTATGAGTTAAAGCCTTTGTTAAATTTAGAAGGTTATCATGAATACGTTCTGTACAGAACACCAATCACGAGTCTTCTTAAAGAAACAAAAGGAATAAAATTGCTTACAAAATGCAAAGGAATGATGGTAGCCTAAAACATGAGGAGAAATGAAATAATATTGAGTTACATAAAGGATAGCTCACGTCCTGTGGAATAAATCAGTTATTTCTTATTCCCGATAAAACAAGGAAAATTATCAGGAATGGTGTAACGGACAAAAGCATTATTTGGTTCATAAAACTGTTATGACCAAAATTCAATAATGACTGACTAAGGAAGCGTAGGAATGATTTAATCAATAAAATATTTCCTTTATACTGTAACAAGTGTTGGGAAACGTAGTAGAAAACAAAAAATTTCGTGCCTACGAAGCAAGAACCCAAGGTCATCCAAGAAGATGGCATACAAGGTTTAGGTTATAGCTCACCAATGGATGTAGCGGAAGTAGATTTGGTGAAGCTTGTTGAAGTAGATCTCGCAAATTGTACCACGAACAATCACTCGATCCGTCCCACGAACAAGTCCCTCGAGCATATCCCTTGAAACAGATCTCCGGGAAGAAGAAGCTCCTCGAAGAAGGACCAAAGTTATGATCCCTCTACCGGTATCCACACGTCCCGATGCAGCAATCCAGCAGCGCTCCGCCGTCCAGGGAGGAACGCCACCGAGAGGAACTAGAGGGAGAAAGCCTAGCAGCGTCCGGACTAAAACGATCTAGCCCGAAGAGAATTAGAGGCGCGTGGAATTAGCTAGGGCAACCTTGGGGCTTTTCTGGTGTAGTTTTAGGGTTGCCCCTGCCCCCGTATATATAGGTGGAAGCCTGGGGTCGCAACTTGGGGCGAGGGTCCTCCCCAAAGTCGGTTTTGTCCACCAGGAGGAGTCCAACATGGATTCCAACACGAAACGCCGTGGAGTCCGGCGTCCGGGGGCAAAACGCCAGGGACCATGTCGTCTGGGATTGCCCCCAAAGGAAAGTCCTTTTCCGCCAACCTACGACCTTGTGGACCTGCCAACTTGGCCTAGCTTCGGTTTCCGCATCTTGGAGAGTTCCATAACCCTCCGGATACTTCCATAAGCCTCCAAGAACCTCCCGGAACCTCCCAGAACATTTCTGGAAGTCCCGGAACAATTTTCCTGATGTTCCGTAACCTTTCCAACACCTATTACCAAATGCCTTATGACCACTCAAGACCATTCTTGAATGTTTCGGAATTATCCGTGACTATTCGGTACTACCTAGAACATTTCTATCGCTACCCGAAACACTTCCAGTTCCACCCGAAACAATTCCAGTACCTTTCTCTTTTCATCTCCTAGTTCCCTAACAGATTACTACTCGTTAAGTGTGTGACCCAATATGTTCGGTATTATGCGGACATGACTCAGAACGTCTTCCGTACATAGGACAACAACCTATTTTCAATAGCCAATAATCAACAGCGGAGCCATGGACACCCATGTTGACTCCCGCACATACACGAAGAAACTTCGAGTGAACCTTTATGTTAGTCATGTACCATTCCCTTTGCTTCGCGATATATGACAAAGTTAGAGGAGAGAAGTTTGGCATCCATGCGTAACAACTTCTTGAACACAAGCCATCAGTTATCCTCATTGCTCGTTTGTCTCTATTCCTCGTTTTGTATTCTGGTATCCCCGTGACTAAATCACAAAGTGTCTGGCCAGACTATAATGGATACGGTTATACCAAGTGGGCCCAAAGTCAATATCTCTTCATCGTGAAGGAGCAAATCCCATTCTTGAACCATCTCTGTTACTAGACACACTATCCGATATTCCTAGAACTTATTTTACTACTTCCCAGTTATGGGAAGATTCATCTAAGAACCAAAGCATATCTTCCTGTGTGAGGCAACCTGATATTCTCATGGTCTAAGGAATTACGCATATGACAACAAATCATGATAGACTTATAACGTAGTTACGATGTGATCTCTAAGTATACCATTTTAATACTGGGGTCGGTTCAACATCATTGTTCTGCTAACAACATGCTCTCATTGCTACCGACATCCATGTTACAAGAACGATGTCCATGATTAAGAAAACGTAATCATCAGTTAGCACATGAGCCGGTCTTAGAGGTTAAACCAGAAACTCTTGTTGTTTACATTTCCACACATGCATATGAGTTTTCTTCTGAATCTCACAGTCAGGGTCATTGCAATTATAGCACAGAAATATAAACATTAATTATGAACTTGAATATTAATAATATACACTTTATTATTGCCTCTAGGGCATATATCCAACAGTCTCCCATTTGCACTAGATACAATAATACTAGTTACATAAGTTCTCGTACACCAATGGCTACCCGGTGTTGCTCATGCTTTTCTCGTGGAAGAGGCTTCGTCATCGGGTTTGGCACGTTCAGATCCGTGTGAATCTTGAATACTTTCACATATCCTTTGTCAACAAACTCTCGGATTTTGTGATAACGGCGTTCAATGTGTTTGGACTTCTGGTGGGACCTTGGTTCTCTAGCTTGCGCCACGGCTCCACTATTGTCACAATAGATCTCCATGGGGTCTTCAGCAGTAGGAACCACACCTATTTCGGTGACGAACTTCTTGATCGAATATCCCTCCTTCGTAGCTTCCAAAGCTGCGATGTACTCCGCCTCCGTTGTAGAACCCGCGACCGTATTTGCTTAGAACTTTTCCAGCTCACGGCACCCCCGTTGAGTGTGAAAACATATCCTGATTGAGATTTGAAGTCATTTGGATCTGTCATGAAGCTTGAATCTGTGTAACCCTTTACAACAAGTTCTTCATCACCTCCAAACACCAAGAACATATTCTTGGTTCTATTTAGGTACTTAAAAATATTTTTGACTGCTAACGAGTGTGCATTACCCGGGTTGCTCTGGTATTTGCTACAAATACTCAAAGCATAGGAAACATCTGGTCTTGTACATATCATGGCATACATGACAGATCCAATTGCCGAAGCATATGGAACTGTGCTCATTTCTACCTGCTCATCAGCTGTCTTAGGACATTGACTCTTGCAGAGTACCACACCATGTGACATTGGGAGTAACCCTTTCTTTGAACTCTCCATTCTGAACCTTTTCAGAACCTTGTCTATATACGTGCTCTGGCTTAGCCCTATCAGGCGTTGGGATCTATCTCTATAGATCTTGATGCCCAAAATGTAGGCGGCATCGCCCACGTCTTTCATCGAAAAACTGTTTTTCAATGACTCCTTTATAGTGTTAAGAAATTCTTTATCATTTCCAATCAACAACATGTCGTCTACATATAGTATTAGAAAAGATATTGCGCTCCCACTTACTTTCTTGTAAACACAAGCTTCTTCGCCATTCTGGATGAAGCCAAAACTTTTGACCACTTCATCAAAGCAAAGATTCCAACTCCGTGATGCTTGCTTTAGTCCATAAATAGACCTTTTAAGCTTGCACACCTTTCCAGCATCCTCTAGCGCGACAAAACCCTCAGGTTGTATCATATATACATTCTCCTCGAGATTTCCGTTAAGGAAAGCAGTTTTGACGTCCATCTGCCATATCTCATAATCGAAATACGCAGCAATTGCTAGTAAAATCTGCACAGACTTAAGCATTGCTACTGGCGAGAAAGTCTTGTCGTAGTCAACTCCTTGCACTTGTCGGAACCCTTTCGCAACAAGCCTAGCTTTATGGATAGTAACATTACCATCCGCGTCTGTCTTTCTTTTGAAGATCCATTTACATTCAATTGGTTTCACACCCTCTGGAGGGATCACCAAGTTTCATACTTGGTTATCATACATGGATTCCATTTTGGATTTCATGGCTTGTAGCCATTCAATGGAGTTGGGGCTCATCATCGCTTCTTTGTAGTTCACAGGCTCATCATCTTCCAAGATGAATACTTCGTTAGCGTACCACTCGGGTAGATGACGCACTCTGCCTGATCTCCTTGGTTCAGTTACCAACTTTTCAGAAGTTCCCACATCACTTGTAGGACCTACTGGTTCCTTCATCGGAATGACTGCCGGAACAACTTCTGTCGTTTCAATCCTTGGTTCCGAAGGTTCGCTAACTGATAACCCACAAGTGTAGGGGATCGCAACAGTCTTCGCGGGTAAGAGTAACCAAATTTATTGATTCGACACAAGGGGAGCCAAAGAATACTTATAAGCTTTAGCAGTTGAGTTGTCAATTCAACCACACCAAAAAAAGCACTAGACAAGATATAAGTAGCAACGGTGTGTTGACGGGTGTAGCCTTTAAGACTTCCCCCAATCACCAACACCACAAAGTAGTAACAAAGTAGTAGGAGCAGCAAAGAAAGTAAAAGTAACAATGAGGGCAATGAAGGTGAAAGAAGGACCGGGGTTCAAGGTTTCACTAGTGGTACCTCTCTAGGAAAAAGAACAAGGTGCTGGGTGAACAAATTACAGTTGGGAAATTGACAGAATTGCACCAACTCTAGCCAAAGAACAAACTAGAGCATCCTAGTCTAAGAACCAAACGTAGGCATGTGTCCCGTATGTAGTTGTACGTGCTTGCAATAAGAACTTTGCACAACATCTTTTGTCCTACCATCCCGCTACGAACGGGGACACTTAAGGAACTTATGGAGATTAAGGTGCTCCTGCGGCGGAGCACCGGAACAAAGCATTAACACTCTATGAACACATGTGATCCTCAAATTATAGCCTATCCCCTTTGGTGTCCCAAGCTGTCACCATTGGGATCGCTGATTCCAGACTAAAATAGGTGCATACAACCGTAGATAAGATCTAGAACAACAATTATAATCATACAACCATAACGTGCTCAGATCTGAGATCATGCTACTCGTGCACTAGTAACAAGCATTAAGAACAACAAATTGCAGCAACAATAATTCATAAAATTCTTAGGACTGAACAAGGTAACAATTCATCGGATCCCAACAAACACAACACCAATTACATCATATGGATCTCAATCATGTAGGGCAACTCATGAGAACATTGTATTGAAGATCTAGGGGGAGAGAATACCACATAGCTACTGCCAAGAACCCGTAGTCCAAGGAGGAACTACTCAAGAAGCATCATGGGGGAAGGAGAGTCGATGAAGATGGCCCCGGGGGCCAAGGCCCTCCCCGGAAGGGTGCCGGAGCAGGATCCTGGTGACCCCCGAAGCTAGTTTTCGATGGCGGCGGAGATCGGAATCGCTTCTGGAAAAAGTACTTCGATATTAGGGGTTTCCTCCTCGGGGGTAAAAATAGGGGCCAAGGGGGGCACCGAGAGGGGCCACCAGGCATCCAGGAGGGTGTCTGGCACGGCCTAGGGCTGGGCCGCGCGATGGACCCTTCTAGAGTCCTGGTGGTGGCCCTCCCTTCCTTCCTTGGTGTTTCCGGAGGCTTCCGGAACGCTGATTTTTTATATAATTTTTCTGGAATTTTTGGAGCACTTTTAATGGCCGGAAAACCTGAAATACAAAAACAGCAGAAAATAGGAACTGGCAACTGGGTGCACTGAGTTAATAGGTTAGTCCAAATATGCTCAAAAGTGTATGAAAGTTCAATCAAAACATGGCAAAGTCACACAAAACATGCATGGCACAAGTAGAAATTATAGATACGTTTGGGACGTATCACTAACCTCATCAAGCTGTACTGTCCTCCCACTCACCTCTTTGCTAAGAAACTCTTTCTCAAGAAAAGTTCCTCCTTTAGCAATAAAGACTTTGCCATCGGAGGGGTGGTAGAAAGAATAGCCTACGGTTTCTTTGGCATAACCTACAAAGTAGAACTTGTCTGCTTTAGGGTCGAGTTTGTTTGGCGGTAAACGTTTTACATAAGCATCACAACCCCAAATTTTTAGGAACGATATATTGGGGTTTCTCCCATTCCACAACTCGTATGGTGTCGTTTCCACAGACTTTGACGACGCCCTATTGAAAGTAAAAGCAGCAGTCTCTAACGCGTAACCCCAAAAAGATAGTGGCAGATGTGTTAATGACATCATGGACCTTACCATGTATAACAAGGTTCGGTTACATCTCTCAGATACTCCCTTTCTGTGTGGAGTTCCGGGGGGCGTCAGTTGTGAAACGATTCCACGCTCCATGAGATGTTCTCTAAACTCATGACTAAGATATTCACCACCACGATCAGATCACAGAAATTTGATTTTCTTGTCACGATGATTCTCAACTTCGTTCTGAAATTCTTTGAACTTTTCAAAAGTTTTAGACTTTTGCTTCATTAAGTAAATATAGCCATATCTACTCAAATCGTCAGTAAAAGTTACGAAGTAGAGATATCCACCACGCGTCGGTACACTCATCGGACCACACACATCGCTATGTATTATTTCCAATAAGTCTGTCACCCGTTCTACATGACTTGTGAACGGCGTCCGAGTCAGTTTTCCCATCAGACAAGCCTCACACTTATCAAATGATTCAAAATCAAAAGATTGCAAAATTCCATCTTTATGAAGCTTCTGCATGCATTTCTTTCCGATGTGACCCAGACGGCAGTGCCACATGTAAGTGGTATTTTCATTCTTCTTAAGACGTTTAGAGCTTATGTTTAAGACATCGTTACTACATTCAAGATCTAAATAAAACAACCCATTCTTAATAGGTGCAAAACCATAGAACATATTCTTCAAGTAGATAGAGCAACCATTGTTCTCAGACTTAAAACTATAACCGTCGTGGATTAAACATGATCCCGACATAATGTTCTTACAAATAGCAGGAACGAAATAAAAATTATCTAGTTCTATGGTAAATCCTGAAGGTAGATGTAGAGTGTAGACGCCGACGACTTTAGCAGAGATCGTGGCTCCATTTCCGACACGCATCGTCACTTCATTCTTTTCCAGCTTCCTTATTCTCCTTAGTCCCTGTAATGAATTACAGATATGAACAACAACTATAGTATCAAATACCCATGACTTAGAGTGAGGGACGGAAAGAAAGACATCTATGACATATATAACTTTTATACCTTAGCTGGTAAAATCAGGCTTCTTCCTATCTGCCAGATACTTCTTGCGGTTCCTCTTCCAGTGACCTTTAGCTTTGCAGTAGAAACACTCAGTATCCTTGTTAGGGCCAGTGCCAGAGGGTTTCTTGGTCTTGGCGCCAGGCTTGCCGGCGCCCTTGCCCTTGGACTTGCCCTTCTTCTTGAAACTGGTGGTCATGATAACCGCCAACGTATAGTTGGGGTCAGCCTGCATGGTAGTCTCCGCATTCTTTAGCATTGCAAGCAGTTCATTAACCGACTTGTCCATCCCGTTCATCCCATAGTTCTGAACAAAGATCTTAAAGCTTGGCGGGAGTGACATGAGGACGATATCTGTACCTAGTGATTGTGGAATTGGAAATCCCAGTTCAGTCAACCTTTGGCCAAGGCTCATGATCTTTATCACGTGCTCACTCACAGGTGATCCTTCCTTCATTTTGCAATTCCACATGGCATGAGTAACCTCATAACGTTCAGTCCTAGCGTGTTTGGCATACATAGCATATAACTCTTGAATAATCAAGTGGGGAAGGGTATTTTCAAACCTCCCCTGTAACTCTAACTCCATACACGTAGTCATAAGACATTGAACTACGGTGCTATCATCAAGCTTGGTCTGATGCACATTCTGCTCAGCAGTCGTGGCGTCACGCCCCGGTGCTACTGGGAGAGGTGTCGTCAGGACATAGTATTTCTTAGCACTCCTGAGTACAATTATCAGGGAACGAACCCAGTCCGCATAGTTTCTTCCATCAGCTTTCAATTTTTCTTTCTCAATCAACGGACCTAAGTTAAACTAGGGATTTACACGGGTCATTTTAATCTACAACATAAACACAAGTTTCACTTTAGACAATGTTCATAATTAAGTTGCACTAAGTAATTAATCAAGCTATTAATATTTATAAGTGCTCCCACTCAGATCAACATCTCTCGTAGTTAATGCTAAGTGATTCAAGATCCGATTCAATCGTCCGTCATTGATGTGACATCACTGATGACTTGGACTGAATCGGTAGGCCAACTTGCCAATCACGCCAAGGGTGATTCTTGTTCATATTTCGATGGGCGTGTTCCGGTAGAAAACTTTTATCCAAACCGTCAAGACAACCAAGTGTAATTGCAGTGTGTTCTTAACACACCCGTCTTTTATGCGTCACATCGTGTGCACCCATGTGACATGACCTGCTCCGGTGTGAAACATAGTATAGACGGTGCTACAGTTGGGAGAACACTATCAACTTGATATTGTTTTTGCGAGAGATCACCCTAATAAAATATGACTACCGCGCATCAAACAAGGGTGCATCAAAGGGATTAACATCACATGCAGTTCATAAATTTTATGTGATATGATATAGCCCTTTGTGTCGTGAAGTTGTCGTTGCCTTCTTGACTCCATGGTTCAAGTCTCCACCCACCACATTTTGTCCTTGGCGCCGGGACCTCCTCACGGCTTCGGCATGTGTGTCGAGGTCCACCTTCACATCATTGATCATCACCTCGTCTCCATCCATTGCCTTGCCTCAAGCTAATAAACAGTTCTGGCACTCAGGCCATAATTAAGTGACAATCATATGACTCCAGTCATCATGCCGTACCACGGCTCGCAGGCCGCGAAAAATATTACATCATATAGCATCTCATACAAACACATTGCAAATCTCGAAGGCCATACCACATCACATGCACTCTCTACAAAAACGAGCCAAACCGCTATCTACACGGGTTATTGCAAATTTTATCGTGGTTGTTAAGCAGGTTTACATGGCAAACGTGAAACCCTAGACAAAACACAACACGATACTTCTTTTGTTGCTAGTTTAACATACGGGGTGCGTGTAGTAACTAATGCCACAAGCCAAACTTCGTTAAACGCGTGACCCCCGTGTGGATTTGAGTTCATAAAATCCACAAGCACGTTCATGTAAAATTTTCTATGGCAAGACTAAGATGAGATCCAAGGAATTTAATGTAGTCCATGATCAAGGCAACCAACATACTAAGAGCATCATAGAGGGATCATAGCAAAACTCAAACCTTGTAGCAAAATCACATCATGCCGTCAAGCAAAGAAAAGATCACATGACAGAGAAGCAAACAAGAAAATTAATGCCTCATATCAACATATGAACTACCTAAACATGCATCTAATCAAGGATCACTCATGATACCACTGTTGGGAAACTTAGTAGAAAACAAAAAAATTCGTGCCTACGAATCAAGAACCCAAGATCATCCAAGAAGATGGCATACAAGGTTTAGGTTATAGCTCACCAACGGATGTAGCGGAAGTAGAGTTGGTGAAGCTTGTTGAAGTAGATCTCGAAAATTGTACCACGAACAATCCCTCGATCCGTCCCACGAACAAATCCTTCGAGCAAGTCCCTCGAACAAGATCTCCGAGGAAGAATAAGCTCCTCGAAGAAGGACCAAAGTTATGATCCCTCTACCAGTATCCACACGTCCCGATGCAGCAATCCAGCAGCGCTCCGTCGTCCAGGGAAGAACGCCACCGAGAGAAACTAGAGGGAGAAGAGCCTAGCGACGTTCGGACTAAAACGATCTAGCGCGAAGAGAATTAGAGGCGCGTGGAATTAGCTAGGGCAACCTTGGGGATTTTCTGGTGTAGTTTTGGGGTTCCCCTGCCCCCGTATATATATGTGGAAGCTTGGGGTTGCAACTTGGGCGAGGGTCCTCCCCAAAGTCGGTTTTGGCCACCAGGAGGAGTCCAACACGGATTCCAGCATGAAACTCCGCGGAGTCCGGCGTCCGGGTGCAAAACGCTAGGGACCATGGCGTTCGGGCTTTCCCCCCAAGGAAAGTCCTTTTTCCGCCAACCTACAACCTTGTGGACCTTCCAACTTGGCCTAGCTTCGGTTTCCGCGTCTTGGAGAGTTCCATAACCCTTCGGATACTTCCATAAGCCTCCAGGAACCTCCCGGAACCTCCCAAAACATTTCTAGAAGCCCCGGAACAATTTTCCCGATATTCCGTTAACCTTTCGAACACCCATTACCAAATGTCTTATGACCACTCAAGACCATTCTTGAATGTTCCGGAATTATCCATGACTATTCGGTACTACCTAGAACATTTCTATCGCTACCCGAAACACTTCCAGTTCCACCCGAAACAATTCCAGTACCTTTCTCTTTCCATCTCCTAGTTCTCTAACAGATTACTACTCGTTAAGTGTGTGACCCAATACGTTCGGTATTATGCGTACATGACTCAGAACGTCTTCCGTACATAGGACAACAGCCTATTGTCAATAGCCAATAATCAACAGTGGAGCCATGGACACCCATGTTCACTCCCGCACATACAGGAAGAAACTTCGAGTGAACCTTTATGTTAGTCAGGTACCATTCCCTTTGCTTCACGATATAAGACAAAGTTAGAGGAGAGAAGTTTGGCATCCATGCGTAACAACTTCTTGAACACAAGCCATCCGTTATCCTCATTGCTCGTTTGTCTCTATTCCTTGTTTTGTATTCCGGTATCCCCGTGACTAAATCACAAAGTGTCTAGCCAGACTATAATGGATACCGTTATACCGAGTGGGCCCAAAGTCAATATCTCTTCATCGTGAAGGAGCAAATCCCATTCTTGAACCATCGCTGTTACTAGACACACTATCCGATATACCCAGAACTTATTTTACTACTTCCCAGTTACAGGAAGATTCATCTAAGAAACAAAGCATATCTTCCTGTGTGAAGCAACCCGATATTCTCATGGTCTAAGGAATTACTCATATGACAAGAAATCATGATAGACTTATAACGTAGTTACGATGTGATCTCTAAGTATATCATTTTAATACTGGGGTCGGTTCAACATCATTGTTCTGCTAACAACATGCTCTCATTGCTACCGACATCCATGTTACAAGAACAATGTCCATGATTAAGAAAACGTAATCATCAGTTAGCACATGAGCTGGTCTTAGAGGCTAAACCAGGAACTCTTGTTGTTTACATTTTGTTAGAACAAAGTTTTGCCCCCTGTGTTTTGGATATTGTTGGACAAGACAGTAGAGGAACTAACAATGTCTTCTAGTGTAAACAGTTGAATAGGTTCCTGAAGGACAAGCTAGGTGATAGAGCTTCAAGGAAGATTTTCAAGTTATCGAAGAATTACTCCTTGAGCGAAGCTTAATCACGGAGGTTGAACCCCAAAAATGAAGGTGTCTTGAAGACTAACTCACTGAAGGAAATGAAGAAGACGACGCAAGACTTAGATGTTTTTGTGTACTTCTTTTTCTGTTCTTTGAGTCATAGGACAAACCGTACTATCAAGAGGGGTTTTAGTTTGTGGACACCAAAGTTATTGAGAAAATTCTCAGATCAAATCTAAACCAAGTGAGAATCCAGAGTGAAGAAATCTCATGTGCACTAAGTTAAGCTTCGGTAGCAAAGACTTCGTTCTTTGGCTTCTGAAGCAGAACTAAGTCCGTGAGTCAGCTTTACTTGTTCCGCAAGTAAAGTTGAGCATTAATGACAAATCCGATCGTTGTGGACACACGTCAAGCTGTTGCTTTGTGTCAAATCGGTCATTTCGCATCTCAGGATCGCCAACTATAAATATGTCGCCTCCTCCTCCATTTGCGGGTGGCTGCTCTAAGAATATTCCAGAGAGAGATTGAAGAGAGCACCCCAAGAACGCCACCGAAGCAAAACCCAAAAAGCAACCACCGAATCCTAAGTCCCATTTATCTGAGTAGATTCGAGATGACTTAGGTAAAACTTGCTAGCCTTTTTATCTTGGAGAACAACAATTATCCTAGACGGTTAGAGAGTCGACTTCAGAGAGCGAAGAGTAATTATCACCTCGAAGCTCAAGTTTTTAAAAGGTTTCGGAGATTTCCTTGATAATCTACCCTGATTCAAAACTGGCCAAGCTCAAGGAGATTGGTGCAGTGGAGAAACAGATGGAGATAGTTTTTATCCAGGTGTTCAATCACCAGTCCCTCCAACCAGATGTAGAGCTTTGCAGAGCGCGAACTGGTCGAACAAACATCACAGAGTCAAGAGTTTGTTTTACTTCAAGCATTTACTTTCCGCATTGCCTTTGCTTCCAGTTAAGCTTCAATGTACTTTTGATTCACTATGTTTAGTTTCGCTTCAAGTTTTGCTTCCCTGTTACTTGTTTCTGCTATTCTTTTCTGCTGAAGTTATGCTTCACTTCAAAGCTTCACTCGAAAATGTGAAGTGATCATTCACCCCCTCCCCCTCTTTCACATACTTGGTCTTTCAATTGGTATCAGAGCTAGTCACTCCCTACACTCTGTGTGTTTTGGATTAACCTCCTGGAGTGCTTTCAAGTATGTCTTTCGCAGCTATTCGCTTCGGCGAACCTATTCCTGTTTTCAATGGAAAATACTATCCTTACTGGAAGGACAATATGAAGAGAAACATCATTGCTATCAATTCAGCTGCCTGGCGAGTTGTCCAAAGTGGAGTCACTATCGCGGACGAGAAGACCATCACTCCTGCTGAGGCAAACTGATGGATCTTGATTCTGAAGTTTGGGTATTCATCACGAATCATTTGACTCCAGAAAAGTATCATGAAGTGAAGAATATCCCCTCTGCCAAAGGTGTCTGGGAGTATCTTTAAAAGATTGGAGAAGGAGTTTTGATGGCGTGGAAGAGATAATGACTTCTCGCTCTTTGTTGGTTACCCCAAGTGGAAGGTGAGATGTAGGATACAACAAATTTCCCCTATGTAGAGGGTAGGGTTTGTCTCCCGTAGGACTCCGGTGATGATAAGTAGGTGGCAAGGAAATAATGGCACCGTTTACGACAAACGTTGCTTCCTTGACTTGGACCTGCACACGACACTAATAACTTTGCTCCCAACGAAGTTCAGAGAGGTTGTAAATCTCTCTGGTCTTGTTGTTTACAAAGGGTCAAATACACAAGAGATAATGATAATGATAGAAGATGAAAGTAAATGAGCTTGAAAACAATGATGAGAATATAGACCGGGGTCCCGTGATGTTCACTAGTGATGTCTCTCTCCCAAAAGACGATAAAACTGCTATGCGAGGTAAATAAATTACAGATGGGTAATTGACAGGATTATAAACGCACCGCAATGCTAACTATGCTACAAAAGAAAGGAAGAGGCTCATAAGCATGGGCAGTACGCCAAAATTAGTAGACCGAAATTCATCTGCATCTACTACTAATCATCCACCTTGAGATATCTATCCAGAACATCTCGCTGGAATTAAGTTGCAAGCCCCACCCAAAGTGTAAACCCAAAGCAACAGACAACTGCATTAAAAAGAACTTCGCGTAAAGTAAACAATCCTTGCAACCACGGTTACAAGAACCGTTGTTTTCCCCCTTGTGGCCACATCACATCCCCTAGACTCATGTTTCTGTCACTCAAGCATGTCATTAGGGGGCATGTACCCACAATCGAGCATAACGTTCCCTCTTGGAGTCACTACCTACTACTTGGCCAAAGCAATAAACAACAACGGAGAACATGCAAGAATTACTTAGGAACAAAAATATAAAAGATAAGCACCAAATGTATTACTCTATCACAAACTGAACATAGCCTCATAATCCATCAGATCCCAACAAACTCAGCATAGCAACAGCAGAAATGAACATGTATGACATGAAGATCAAGTCATGAACAGGTGGATGTTGCATGGCAATATATCTCAGAAAGGCAATGGAGATGCCTTGATAGGTAGGTATGGTGGATTTTTTGAGGAAATATATAAGGAGGTTTATGATGACAGAGCGTATCATGCCAAGGGTTTGGATGTACCGGTGAAGGTGGACGCCAACTCTCAGAGTGAGAAGAAGGCAATGCGCGGCACAGGAGAAGCTAGCAAATATGAGGAGGTGGAAGTGTCAACTTTCAATACTTACATTAGTCCGAAGAACTCATGCACTTATTATCGGCAACTCTCAATCTAATAAGGAGGTTCACAAAGAGACAAGTACCCCGAGGAGGAGTGTATGGGGGTTTGGTTATCCTTGCGCATCCTCGACCCATGGTACGTGAGTGTACTCTAATATTCGATCCCTCAATAGATTAGTGATCCATCTAGTAGCTAGAGTTCTCAACTAGTTTTGTAGGTTTTAAACACGGATTGCCCAAAATACAACACCTATCACTAATAGGCTAGAGCTCTTGACACCAAAATTTCAAACATTACTCACATCTATACCTCAAAACGATTGCAAGTTACTACTAAAATCAAATAGCAACCTCAATTACCTACTTTCAAGACAAGACACAACTCAGTGCAACAACCAACTCTCTTAACAAGATAAACATGAAAACTAAAGAGAGTTCCATCAACAAACTAAACAAAAGCCAAGGCTCTCGCTAAAGACAAACTAAGACTAAAACTAAACATGGCAGTAGCTACGAAAAGATAAAGAACACACAAGAGTAAAAAGATAGACATGGAAAATCCTATGATGTGTTCTAGATTTTGGAAGTGGAGTGTGTTTCTCTCCCACACAAAGTAAGACGGGGTCGAACTTTTTATGAATAGCAAGCAAAGTGAAAGAAAACTAAAAATAAAACCTAAGAGCGAGATGCTCCAAGCATAGCACATAACGCATGAAGTGATAAAAATATAGTGAGACGAAGGACGAACTGATGATTGTTGATGGAGAGGGGATGCATGGGGGCATCCCCAAGCTTGGACGCTTGAGTCTCCTTGAGTATTTGTTGGGGATGCATGGGGGCATTGCTTGATGTGCGAGGTGATGATAGTGATTTCTCGCCCTTCGTTGGTAAACCCCAAGAGGAAGGTGTGATGTAGCACATCAGAAAATTTCCCTCAGTAAAGATAGCAAGGTTTGTCTCCAGTAGGACTCCGGAGATGATAAGTAGGTGTCAGCGGCGCAACTGACGCGGACCTGCACACAGACGCAAATAACTTTGTTCCCAACGAAGTTCAGAGGTTGTCAATCTCTCTGGTCTTGTTGTTCACAAAGGATCAAACACAAGGGATAATGATAGCAACTGAAAGTAAAAGCGGAAAAGTAAATGAGTGTGGAAACAGTGATGAGGATATGGACCGGGATACGTGATGTTCACTAGTGATGTCTCTCTCCCAAAAGACGATAAAACTGCTATGCGAGGTGAACAAATTATAGAAGGGCAATTGACATGATTATGAACGCACCGCAATGCTAACTATGCTACAAAATAAAGGAAGAGGCTCAAAAGCATGGGTAGAACGCCAAAATAAGTAGACCGAAATCCAACTGCATCTACTACTAATCATCCACCTTGAGATATCTATCCAGAACATCTCGCTGGTATTAAGTTGCGAGCCCCACCCAAAGTGTGAACCCAAAGCAACAGACAACTGCATTAAAAAGCACTTTGCGTAAAGTAAACAATCCTTGCAACTGCGGTTACAAGCACCGTTGTTTTCCCCCTTGTGGGAACAGCACATCCCCTAGACTCATGTTTCTGTCACTCAAGCGTGTCATCAGGGGGCACGAACCCACAATCGAGCATAACGTTCCCTCTTGGGGTTACTACCTACTACTTGGCCAAAGCAATAAACAGCAACGGAGAACATGCAAGAATTACTTAAGAACAAAAATATAAAAGATAAGAACCAAATATATTACTCTATCACAATCTGAACATAATCTCATAATCCATCAGATCCCATCAAACTCAGCATAGCAACAGCAGAAAGATTACAAAAGTGCCTCGATCATGTAGGGCAGCTCACGAGGTCTAAACCATGAAGAACAAAGAGGGGAGGAGAACACCACATAACTACTGATCACGGACCCATGGTCCAAAGGAAACTACTCATGGCACATCCGGGAAGCATCCATGGTGGAGAGGAGACTCCTGGAGGTCGACCCTCCCTCCGGCAGGGTGCCGGGAAGAGGTCTGCTGGTGCTCCCGATATCGGAAGCGCGGCGGCGGCGGAACAGAGGCGAGATCGCGAAAAAGGGTTCTTCTTCTGAGGGTTTCTCGTCACGGAGAATATATAGGCGAAGGGGGGCAGCCAGGGGGGCCACCAGGGGTCCAGGCGGCCCCCTGGCGCGGCCAGACCCTAGGGCGCGCCACCAGGGCGCCTGGGGCCCTGGTGGTGGCCCTCTGGCCCTACTCGGGTCCTTCCGGAAGGTTCTTCTGCGCTGATTTTTTATCTGATTTTTCCCGAATTTTTGGAGCACTTTTTATATGGGGGAAAACTGAAATAGAAAAACAGCAGAAAACATGAACTGGCACTGTGGTGCACTGAGTTAATAGGTTAGTCCAAATATGATCAAAAGTGTATGAAAGTGTATCTAGATCATAGCAATATCACACAAAACATGCATGGAGGAAGAAGAAATTATAGATACGTTTTGGACGTATCAGGCATCCCCAAGCTTGAGCGCTTGACACTCCCGAATCTTCTTTCATCACCTTCCATCGCACACTTGAATACTCCCTTCATACACAACTCATCATAAGCTGATTAGAGAGTTAGTACCCTTAATAAATAATTTTTCCCCACTGGATATAAAGATATTCTTGAAGATCTACTGTTTCTCAAGATTGCCAAAAGGTTTTTGAAAAGAAAAAGCAAGATTAAGGTTTGCAAAAGTTAGGAGAGACAAAACGTGGCAGAACCTGTGAAAAACAGAACAACAGGTAGTAGAGAATTTTTTCGGGGCACTTCTGCAACTCAAATAAAAAACTCAGAACACACGAAAGTTCCATGATTGTATAGAGCACGCTGTTTAAACAATTCAGCTAAAAAAGATGAACTGGTGATTTGATCCAATTTTTTCCGTCACGAGGACAGAATCTGTTTTCTGGACAACATGTCACAACTTTCATTTCCCTCTTCATATGAGGCTATAACTTGGCACAAAGATTGAAAATAAAGATACAATGATGTTGCTATAGTATTAAAAATCATCAATACCACTAAAAACAGAAGTAAAAACATCTTGGGTTGCCTCCCAACAAGCGCTTTCTTTTACGCCTTTAAGCTAGGCATAAGTCAAAAGAAGAATCAAAGGTCTCCAAGATCGTCGGAATCATAAAAACCTTCAAATTGATTTTCAATAAGCTCATTCTTCTTCTTCTTAGGAAGGAGGTACTTAACTTTTGCCTTACCGCGTAAGCGTATGAATCCATTACCAATATCAATGAAGCCTTTCATAGCTCGGAGGAAGTCCCTTCCAAGCACAATGTTGCTTTGGTTTGGATCCATGATAAAGAAATCCATCGATGCAATCCTATGAAGGAATGTAACCTGGACTTCTTTTACCTTTCCTTTAACCTCTGAAATATCTCCATTAGCATGTGCATGATAAGATGAAAATTTATCCATATCTAGTTTCAAAGAATCATAAACTAATTTTGACATAGTAGAAACCATGGATCCAGTGTCACAAAAAGCAAGGAAGTCTTGGTTAGAGATGCTAATCCTAACAAAGGGCTCCCAATCATCATCTATTTCCAACATCTCTTTCTTGTTGGACTTAAGTTTTTCTACTTCCCTCAAATCTAGAGCATCCATCCTATTTTCAATAGTGGCAAGTCTATCTATAACAGTATCAATACTACGATTATAAACAAAATAACTAGATAGACTATGCAAAATATCAAGAGCTCTAGCTTCATCACACTCTAAGAAGTCTCCTTCAGCTATAATATCAAGAGAGTGTTTACACCACTTAAAAAGACCATGGTAAAAAATTCCTAAGCACAATTTTTATAGGTATCCAAGGCATAATTATTTTATGTGCTTCAAAATTTTTGTCCCATGCATTCTTCATATTTTCTCCATCCCTTTGACGAAAATGGAGAACTTCCGATTCTCGCAAAGCACCAAGTCCTAACATGTTCATCTAAACAAGGAGGACTACCAATAGCAAGATTTTTTTTTTGTGATTTTTGATATAAGACACAAAGATAAAAACAGAAAGGTAAACTAACAAGGATAAAAATAAAAGGTAAAAGGTAGTGGGAAACTCCCCTATCTTATCACTTGGAGTCCCCGGCAACGGCGCCAGAAATTTACTTGCTGGTTCCAAAGTTGACGGGGCAAAACTTGTGTAGAGCTTCGCTCCACGGCAACGGCGCCAGAAATTTGCTTGATGGCGTGGAAGTGATAATGGCTTCTCTCCCTTCGTTGGTTACCCCAAGTGGAAGGTGAGATGTAGGATAGCAGAAAATTTCCCCTATGTAGAGGATAGGGTTTGTCTCCCGTAGAACTCCGGTGATGATAAGTAGGTGGCAAGGAAACAATGGCACCATTTACGACAAACGTTGCTTCCATGACCTGGACCTGCACACGACACTAATAACTTTGCTCCCAACGAAGTTCAGAGAGGTTGTCAATCTCTCCGGTCTTGTTGTTTACAAAGGGTCAAACACACAAGAGATAATGATAAGGATAGCAGCTGATAGTAAATATTGAAAAGTAAATGAGCTTGAAAACAATGATGAGAATATGGACCGGGGTCCTGTGATGTTCACTAGTGATTTCTCTCTCCCAAAAGACGATAAAACTGCTATGCGAGGTAAACAAATTACAGATGGGGCAATTGACAGGATTATAAACGCACCACAATGCTAACTATGCTACAAAAGAAAGGAAGAGGCTCATAAGCATGGGCAGTACGCCAAAATAAGTAGACCGAAATCCATCTGCATCTACTACTAATCATCCACCTTGAGATATCTATCCAGAACATCTCGCTGGTATTAAGTTGCAAGCCCAACCCAAAGTGTAAACTCAAAGCAACAGACAACTGCATTAAAAAGAACTTCGCGTAAAGTAAACAATCCTTGCAACCACGGTTACAAGAACTGTTGTTTTCCCCCTTGTGGCCACATCACATCCACTAGACTCATGTTTCTATCACTCAAGCGTGTCATCAGGGGGCATGTACCCACAATCGAGCATAATGTTCCCTCTTGGAGTCACTACCTACTACTTGGCCAAAGCAATAAACAACAACGGAGAACATGCAAGAATTACTTAGGAAAAAAAATATAAGAGATAAAAACCAAATATATTACTCTATCACAATCTGAACATAATCCCATAATCCATCAGATCCCATCAAACTCAGCATAGAAAAAAGCAGAAGAATTACATATGTGCCTCGATCATGTAGGGCAGCCCACGAGGTCTAAACCATGAAGAACAAAGAGGGGAGGAGAACATCACATAGCTACTGATCACGGACCCATGGTCCAAGGTAGACTACTCATGGCACATCCAGTAAGCGTCCATGGTGGAGGAGAAGCTCCCGGAGGTCGATCCTCCCTCCGACAGGGTGCCGGGAAGGGTCCTGACGGTGCTCCCAATCTTGGAAGTGCGGCGGCGGCGGAACAGAGGCGAGTTTGTGAAATAGGGTTCTGTCTTCGGAGTTTCCCCGTGACGGAGAATAAATAGGCGAAGGGGGGCAGCCAGGGGGGCACCAGGGGTCCAGGCGCGCCAGGCCCTTGGCCGCACCAGGTGGCCGCCTGGGCACCTGGTGGTGGCTCCCTGGCCCTCCTTCGGGCTTCAGGAAGCTTCCGGCACGCTGATTTTTTATCTAAATTTTCCCGGATTTTTGGAGCACTTTTTATACGGGGGAAAACTGAAATAGAAAAACAGCAGAAAACAGGGACTGGCACTAGGGTGCACTGAGTTAGTAGGTTAGTCCAAATATTATCAAAAGTGTATGAAAGTGTATCTAGATCATTGCAATATCACACAAAACATGCATGGAACAAGCAGAAATTATCGATATGTTTGAGATGTATCAAGTTTCCACTCAGAAAGATGCCAGAGTAGACACCCTCCGAAGCAAATCCTATCGATTCAAGAGAAACGAGGGAGAGAAAGTCAACTCCATCTCCAGCGGACTCACTGCTCTCTCAAATGAGCTGATTTCCCTCGGTGCAGATGACATCACCCCTCACTTAGTGGTGAGAACTTTGCTTCGCTCTTTGGATGATTCCTTCGACCACATCGTGCTGATGATCAAGGAAAGGAATGATTTCAGAAATCTTGTTGCCGCTGATATTCTTGAAAGACTCAACACTTATGAGATGGAAGAAGATGAGAAGCGTGATATAAATGGCTCTCGAAGAAGATCACATGCTCTAAAAGCAAGAGCTTCACATCACTCTTTGCCCGAAGTTATTTCTGCTTCCGGCGTTGAATCTGATGATCCTGCAAGTATTGGGAAGGATTTGGATTTGATCATGAGACGCTTCAACCGCTTCCAGAGAAAATATTTTTCTTCACCAAATAAGAATTACTCGTCAAGAAACTCAAGTAACTCATCTCACCGTTCATCCTCAAGAAGCTCTCCAACGAAGGACAACTTCTGCTACAAGTGCAAGAAAACAGGTCATTACATTGCTGACTGCCCATTTTGGGAAGCTGAAAACAAATCAAAGCATTCACTCAGAGATTCCTCAAGCAAGTCTCACATATCATCAAGAAACTATGAGTCAAAGAGACATGACTCCAGTTCTAGAAGAGACAAGAAGAAAGATTCTGATGATGATAAGAAAAATAAGTATCACAAGAAGCGTGAGAGTTCTTCTTCGAAGAGACACTCCTCTCGTCGAAGCAATTCTCAGTGCCAAGGCCTATCTGGGAAAGGAGATGAATTCTGAAGAAGAAGCCTCTGGGTCCGAAGCAGAATCAGGCTCAAGATCTCCATCTGGATCCGAGTCTGATGGTGTTGCTGGATTGGCATTTTCTTCGGCCAGTGCTTCGGGCTCATTCTTCACCAACCACAACAGTGAAGATGAAACTCCTGCATACTGCTTCATGGCCAAAGCAAAGGTATCTTCATCCAAAGTTACCTATGATACTTATGATTGTTCTTCATATGCCAGTGATTCAAAGATAAGCTACGCTAAACTGGCTAAAATTGCTTCAATTCAACAAGATGAACTTGATTCGCTAAGAAAAACTATTAAGAAATCAGAAACCCTGTTGATTGATGAGATAGATAAAGGTCAAACTTTAACTAATGAGCATGCTGCTCTGAAGGAGAAGTTTGAAGAATTATCCTCTCGGCATGATCTTCTTTCAGTTGTCTATGAAAAGCTTACCTATGAATTTCTTTAGAGGAAAATGGCTCTCGAAAAACTGAAAGAGGCTCACGAAGAGTTCGAAAATGTCAATCTCTCTCTCATGGCTCAACTAGGTTCTGAAGCAAATCAAACATCTGTTCACCTTGCTTAACTTGTCTGGAACGAAGCATAACTGATTTTAAAGGCAAAGCATCTATTATTATTGATGATACTAACGCCTCTGATGAGGAAAATTATGTTGTTACCGAGGAAGTTCTCAGGTTGAAAGATTTGTTTGAAACAGGTTTGTTCAAAAGTGTCCAGGGACACCAGCATCTTTGTGATATCCTGAAGAAGGCACTCCTTCACAGGAATCCTAGGAATGAAGGTGTTGGCTTTGAAAGTAAGCTAAACCCTGATGGCACTTACTGGGAACATGAGCAGTATCCTAAAACTGTATGGGTTCTAGCGAAGGATAAGCCTATAGATATTGCTAATCTTTCAGGTTACAACTGCAAAATTGATAAGGCTATTGTTGATGAATCACTTGATTCTGACTACAAGCTTATCAAGAACCAGGAAGGAAAAGTTTCGGCCGAATACATTGGTGCCCCTCCAAAGAATGGTTTCTATAAGAGACAAATATGGGTGCGCAAGTCACTCATTGAGAAATTGCCTGCTAACCATTCTATGCAGGGAAAATCTTCGGTACCACCGAAACACATCTATTCTCTCGAGGAGAGAAATGATTCACTGGTGCCCGAATCAAACGTTCCTCAAAAGGAATACTATCGCACTGGTCGTTACACTTATCAACATCGTGATAATAATGATAAGGTTGCATATGCTCATTCATATCCTAACCCTTCGCAGAGGAATTACATTTATGGTGTGCTTGATGGTCCCCCTAGACAATATAACCCTGTTCGATTTGATATTGCTTCAACAAGTGCTTCCACCTCTTCTCAGTCACCTGCTCGTTTGTGGGAGGTTAAGAATAACTAGTTCTTCTTCATGGCTATGTCTCCGGTGGATCCGAATGGGTCATGGACAGTGGTTGCACTAATCATATGACCGGAGACAAGGAGTTATTCACCGAAGAAAAACTATCTCAATCTTCTCAGAAGTACATTACTTTCAGTGATAACAGCAAGGGTAAAGTCTTGGGTTTGGGGAAGGTTGCCATATCGAAAGATAAGCACATTGACAAGGTTATGCTAGTTCAATCTCTTGGTTATAATCTCATGTCTACTTCAAAATTATGCGATATGGGTATGCTTGTTCTATTTTCTGCTTCGCGCTATGTTGTCTTTTCACAGGATGACTAGACGTTTGTCTACGAGGGTTACCGAAAGGGAGATTTATATATTGTCTATTTTTCTTCGGGCCTTGCTATATCCACGTGCTTAATGGAAAAAGCTTCATCTGACTGGTTATGGCATCAAAGACTTGGTCATGCAGGGATGAGAAATCTTCAAACTCTAGTGAAGAAGAAGAAGCATGTCATTGTCCTTAGAGAAGTAAAATTCGATAAGGATCGTCTCTGCAGTGCTTGTGAAGCTGGCAAAATTACGAAGAAACATCATTCAGCGAAGAATATCATGACCACTACTCGTCCCCTTGAATTGCTTCACATGGATCTTTTCGGTCCTCAAAATTATGCAAGTCTGGGAGGAAACAAATATGGTCTCGTCATTGTTGATGATTTTTCTCGTTATACTTGGGTTTTCTTTATGGATGACAAGAGCAAAGTTGTTGAAATCTTCAAGTCATTCTCTAAGAGAGCTCAAACTGAATATTAATTATCTCTGAAGCATATCCGAAGTGATAATGGAACTGAATTCAAAAATACTCATATTTAAGATTTTCTTGATGATCATGGCTTTACTCATGAATTCTCAGCTGCTTATACACCTCAACAAAATGGTGTAGTTGAAAGGAGAATAGAACTCTTATTGAAATGGCCAGAACCATGCTTGCTGAATACAAAACTCCTATCAGGTTCTTGCCGAAGCAATTAACATTGCATGTCATATCATCAACAAGGTTTACCTTCACAAATTTCTGAAGAAGACTTCACATGAGCTTATCACTGGTAACAAGCCCAATGTATCATATCTTAGGCTATTTGACGCTCCTTGCTTTATTAGAGATAATCATAGCTCCAAATTTTCCCCTAAGGCTCATGAAGGTTTTCTACTAGGTTATGGCTCAAACTCTCACACTTACAGGGTGTATAACTCCCACTTTGGGGAAGTTATGGAAACTGTGAATGTGAGGTTTGATGAAACTAATGGCTCTCAAAAAGGAGCATTTGCCTCATGATCTAGATGAACCTCCTGTTGATGAAGTGATCAGGTGCATGTCTATTGGAGAGATTCGTCCTGTCGAAGCAAATTCACGTCAAGCAAATCAAGATGATGATGATCCAATGTTCCCACACCTAGCCCGAGGCGCTGGAGATCAACATCCCGAAGCTAATGATGGACAGGATGAAGAAGAACCTGTGAACGAAGGAAATGATCCTGAAGGAAATGCTGATCTCGAAGAAGAACCAGAGCCACAAGCAAATGAAAATTCAGTGTCTCGAGTGCGAAGAAGAGTTGATGTTGATTCGATCCTTGAAGAAATTCAACGACCAGGTCGTCCCACAACTCGCTCTCGTACTCGATTGGCTATCTTCCGTGGAAACTTTTCGTTTGTCTCCATGCTAGAACCTTCAAAGTTTGATGAAGCCATGAAGGACCCTGATTGCTTAACTGCTATGCTCAAAGAACTTAATCAATTCGAGTGAAACAAAGTCTGGTCCATAGTTGAAAGGCCTGATCCCACGAAGCACAACATCATTGGTACAAATTGGAATTTTCGCAACAAGCAAGATGAAGATGTTATAGTGGTAAGAAACAAAGCACGACTGGTAGCACAAGGGTACACCCAAATCGAAGGTATCGATTTCGGCGAAACTTATGCTCCAGTTGCTCGTCCTGAATCCATTCGTGTTATGCTTGCTTTTGCAAATTTCAATGGTACCCTGATTTATCAAATGGATGTGAAAAGTGCTTTTCTTAACGGAGAAATCGAAGAAGAAGTGTATGTTATGCAGCCTCCAGGTTTCGAAGACTCGAAGAATCCTGACATGGTGTACAGGTTGCACAAAGCTCTTTATGGGTTAAAGCAAGCACCTCGTGCTTGGTATGACACCCTGAAGGACTCCCTTCTGAAGAAAGGCTTCAAACCAAGAACAACTAACCCAACACTTTTCACTCGTTCTTATATTGGGGATTTGTTTGTATGTCAAATTTATGTAGATGATATTATTTTTGGCTGCACTAACACTGAAATCAGCGAAGAATTTTCCAAAATGATGTCGAAGAAATATGAGATGTCTATGATGGGTGAACTGAAGTTATTCCTTGGACTTCAAATCCGTCAACAGAAAAATGACACCTTTATTTCTCAAGAAAAATATCTCAAGGATTGCCTGAAGAAATTCGGACTCACTGATTGCAAAACGATTAAGACTCCAATGCCTACCAATGGCTTCCTAGATGCAGATGAGAATGGAAAAGCCTTCGATCAAAAGAAATATCGGTCTATGATTGGATCTCTCTTATACTTATGTGCATCTAGACCTGACATTATGATTTCAGTATGTATTTTTGCTCGCTTTCAGGCCAATCCAAAGGAATCACATCATACTGCAGTAAAGCGAATTCTTCGATATCTTGCTCACACACCAACCTTGGGTTTGTGGTATCCCAAGGGAGCTCAGTTTGATCTTATTGGATATTCTGATCCGGACTGGACTGGTGATCGTGTTGATAGGAAATCTTCCTCAGGCACTTGTCATTTACTCGGAAGATCAGTTGTGTGTTGGGCTTCCAAGAAGCAAAACTGTGTCTCAATATCTACTGCGGAAGCCGAATACGTTGCTGTTGGTTCATGCTGTACTCAGATTCTTTGGCTGAAGCAGACGCTGAAGGATTATGGTATTCATGTGAAGAAAATTCCTCTTCTATGTGATAATGAGAGTGCAATCAAAATTGCTCACAATCCTTTGCAGCACTCTCGCACGAAGCATATTGACATTCGCCATCATTTTCTTCGTGATCATGTTCAGCGTGAAGATATTGTGATTAGTCATGTCAGAACTGAAGATCAACTGGCTGATATTTTCACGAAACCATTGGATGAGAAAAGGTTATGTGCGCTAAGGTGTGAGCTCAATATTTTGGACTCACATAATGTACTGTAAGACCGAACCTTATCTCCTTGTAAATATTCATTTACTTCCTTTATTGTTTCGGTTTCGATGTTTGTTTTTGCTTCGATTTCTATCTTCTATTTTTATTGGATTTAGTCCTCTATGCTTATCACCTTTAGCTTCGTCGTTGGTTTTTCTTCGAGGTGATAACTTTCGGACCCTACCCCCTCTGTTCTTTTTCTCTCTTATTCTATCTGTCTAAAATGGTTGAGAACAATTGAAACGGAAAGTATTATGCTTCGAACTTCATTGAGTTCCGAATCATATGCTTCCAACTTTATCGAAGTTTTTACTCAAGACCAAAACTTTTTCTTAGGTCGTTGAGATCCCGTCAAATTCGGGTCGTTGAGATTTTCTTGCGATTCTCTACCATATCCTCACCATTGAATTCGGAGGGTCGATCGCTGGAAGCCATCCGATCTGACCTGACATCCCCTGTCGGGCCAGCCCTATAAATACCCCTCACCCAGCGACACCAAACACCCCATCGTCCCCAAGATATCCGGAACCCTATTCTCTCGAGCGTGTCGTCGATCTCTTCATACCCGTCGTCGTCTTCACCGCTTCGCTGCCGGAAGGACGCCGCCGTGGATTTCACGCCGACGACGAGCACGTCCGCCACTCCTCGCCGCCGTAGCCGCCCTTCGTCACCAAGCTAGGGTAGGCTTGGGCTCGATCCAATCTGCTCTCGTTCTGTTCTTATCTTCTTTGTCAGATTGGATGCGATTTCTTAGAGTGTTTTTCGATTGTTTCCGTTAGGTTTTCTCGATCCGTTGGATCCTTGATCTCTTTGGAAACTTGTTTAGAGCAAAATCTTCCCATCCCAATTCAGGTTAGCAGCTAGGGTTTAGGTTTTTCACTGTTCTTCGCTAGGGTTTGACATCCATAATGAAAATTGTTGCTTGCCAAATCTAGCCCAGAACATGCAGAACACAACTCCCTCATAACACTGAATCTCATGTCAAAACCTTTATTTTTTTTGGGTCGAAACTTTTTCTGGTGCTCAGTATTTTTCCCTCGTTCCCTTTTGCTTTTTCACAGGATGTCTGAGGCAGTGATGAGTCTCCAGTTCTTGACCATATCAACGAAGCTGAACAGACTGCTCCAAATAAAAGAGGAGGAAGAACGAAGGAAAAGAACAATGCTCGCGGAATTACCGAATCTATTCGGAAGCAGCATGGATATGACACCCCCGAAGAAGAAAAAAAGGACCAACTAAAGATTCTCTTGCAAGGCATTCAGTGCTACTGGGCCATCAGGTGGTACAAGTATAAAAGTATCCCTGATTGGAAATGGGTAATGCAATTTGCCTTCACTCCACCCTTCCAGTATACTTCGCACATGTGCGAAAAGTATGCCGAAGAAAATCCGCATCTCTACTACCCAGTCCCACCGAAGTATCCTCACCCCAATACACTCAAAACACCTGATGACTACCCAGAAGAGCAAAAGAGGTTGAGAATCGCTGCTGATAAGAAAAGACTCAAAGATGAGAAGAAGGCAGCCAAGTTAGCTGCTACCGAAGCTCGTGGAGATGGCTCGAGCACGAAGAAGAAACGAAAGATGAAAAAGAAGACAACCTCACCCCCTCATGCCTTCACTGATGAGGAAGAGCGAGCTAGGCAGGAACAAGCCACTCTAGGAGACTCTATCCATGATGAGTCCAATGCTGAAGCTGATGATGAATCAGAAGCTGAAGCAGATGATGAGTCTTGAGCCTGCTACTCCCAAGAAACAAAAGCTTTGATTTACATTGAAGAAGAAGTCTGGAGAGAAGCCTGCTGCAAAAGGGCTAAAAATTCAGGATCCATCTGATAAGCCCGCAGCTCGCCCCACCATTGATATGACCAACTTGGTGGTTGCGAAGCCCTTGGCCTCGAAGCCACCGGACAAGAACCTCAATACTGAGAGGCGCTCAAAGGTGAGGCACGACCCAGCGAAGCAACAACAATCTGCGAAGGCTCCTGCATCAGCAAAGCCTAAGCCAACTGCAGCTCCAATCCCTTCCACGAAGAAAAAGCTCACTGAAGAGGAGCTGAAGCAAAAAGACCTCGAGGAGGCACTTGACAGGAGCGTTCTAGCTCATGAATCTGCTGTTAAGCAGAGGGAAGAGCAAGAAGAAGCAAGAAAACAAAGAGAACTTGATGCTGCCAAGCTTGCTGCTGACAAGGCTGAAACGAAGCGCAAGCTCGAAGAAGCCAAGAAAAATGAAGAGAAGGCTGCAGCTGAATCAAAACATCTTGCAGAAACTGAAGCAAAACGCAAGGCAACACTTGCTAGACTTGTGTCACAACCCAAGTTTAGGTATGTGCTAGGGTTTAACATCAACATGCATTCATGTTAAAAATTTCACAAGAAATTGAAATGGGAAAAGACCCCCCCCCCAAATGAACTTAATTCAAATACCCACAATAAAAGTTGCTCCAAAAATTCCTTTTGCATTTTTTAAAACTCACATAAATGAGTGTGATCACATATCAAGTGATGTGGGACCAATCCCATGCTCATGGATTTTTCAAATATTCAAACAGAAGCTTGGAAATTAATTAATACCCTATTGATTTGAGATTAAATTATTTGAATTTCAAAAATGCCCAAACTTTGTGAGTGGCTAGCTATATGCATTGTAAGTCCATATAAAAAGTTGGGGCATTTTATAAAATGGCTAGCTAATTTATTTGGCAAGCAAAAAAAAATACAGAAAAGAAAAAAGAAACAGAAAAATAAAAGGAGACCTACCTGGCAACTGGCCCAACTTATCCCCCCTGGCCCAGCACCACGTCCCAGCCCAGCCCCTCTCCTTGTCGTCTTCCTCAAGCTCCTCGGTGGCGAGCCGAGAGCACGCGGCTACGCCACGGCGACGACGAGGCGCTTCTAGGCCCTCCCCCTTGCCTCCAAGCAAGCCACGGAGACGCTACGAGCCCCGTGTGCCACTTCCCCCTCCTCCAGCTTGATCTCCCTCTCTGTGTCGCCATTTTCGTCGCCTCCAGAGAGCAGCCGCCGCTCGTCGTCGCACGCCGACGCGGCCAACGGCCACAAGGAGCCGCGCCACCGTGTCCTTCCGCTCCGCCTTCGTCTTCTCCGCCGATCTGCGCAGCCAATCGAGAAAGAGGAGCACTATACGCGACGCCATCGACCCCGAAGAACTCAGGCCATCGAGAACTTCCGGCGACGATCCCGGAAACGCTGACCCCTCCCCGTCCCCGGCGACTTCACCGTCGAGTTTCTGGTGAGATCACGAGAAAAACCCCTCAAACCCCACCTAACTCACTCTTCTTCGCCGTTTTCCATGCTCGCCATCGTTCACAGCCGCCTGCAAGCTCATAGCCGTCACCGTAGACCTCCTCTAGGTCGCCCGACTGCTCCACATGATGCGCGCGTGCATGGTCTGCCCCCAGGTGGTCTCGGCGCACCAAACCGTCGACGGAATCGCCCTTCCGAGTAGCGCCGCCGTGCACTGGAACCATCGGCGACTCGCCGCCGTCATGGCCGACGTGGCCCGCTCTTAATTAGCACTAACCAGCACCCCTGAGTCCATGACAGTGGGCCCAGGGGCTGCTAATTAACCCCCTGTTAACTTAACCACGGGGAAATTAGCGGAGCCACTGACACCTAGGCCCCACTAGTAAGCCCCCCTGCATCATGCTGACGCCTTTATGACGCAGTAAACCCTTTTCCATTTGAAGATTAATCCAGAAAATCCAGAAAATGCATTAAATTTTGGAAATTCATAACTAATTCATTTTAACTCCAAATTGGACAAATAATATATGAAAAATTATCAGAAAAATGCAAGGAATCTGAATATGGACTTTGTTTTCTTGTTTGACCAATTTAAATTGGGTGAACAGAGACAAATGTGCATATGACATTCTTTTGAATTCAAATTTGAAGTGAATTTGCAAATGACTTTGCATTCCACTTATTTTAAATGGAATTGTCAACACATGTTGACCAGGAACATCACATTACAATATTATTCATGTGATTGTGCATTTGAATTTATTTTGATCCTATGATTGCCATGTTGTTAATAGAAGTGGAACCGGAACCGGAGGCCACCCCCTTCGTTGAAGACACTGTGTTTGAACCTCGTCAGCAAGGCAAGAAAACCACCCATTGATCATGTCGGTAAAATCCCACTTCCCTCTCAGTCTCTCTTATGCATTGTTTAGTATGTTTACCATGATGCGTTTCTACCGCATAGTTGAACCCATTCCTTTGCATGACCTATCATCTTGTCACAGTAGTAAGCAAAACCACAATCCTAGCAGATGTAGGAGTTGATTGATATCATGTGGCCCCTGCAACTGTTACTTCTTATTGCATGCTTAGAGTTACAATGAGGTTACTCTTTTGTGAGTCTGGATGGTAGTGATCATGTTGATGATGGTGGAAATGTGTTGGTGAATCTACCCTAATACAAGGTGAACGATGAGAGGCTATGTAGGAGTACATAGTGAATTGTCTCGTTGAACACTGCCTTAAGCCCGAGATCTTGTGTGGTCATCCAAGATAAAGAGTACAACCACACATTGGGCTCACTGACCCCTCTCAACCTACTAACTCATCCCTTTCGATGTCCAGATGTCACAGTAGTTCGGAGTTCTGGTAGGTTTGTGGCACGGCCTGCTAAGTGAGAGAACGGCTCAACCGAGACCGGCTTGGGGCCCTGCACACATCATCTGGGTCCACTTCGGTAAACCGGCCGGGTTCACGATAGTGGAAACCAACCCAGGTAGGCGGCTTTCTTGGACTAGATCGGCTATGAGGTAACAGTTGTGGTGAGCATCCTTGTCGGCACCCCGTGAATGGTGACGAGACCTGGCGGTAGCTGATGGTCATGTGTGTGTAGCGGTACACCCCTGCAGGGTTAACAAAACTATTCGAATAGCCGCGTCCGCGGTTATGGACTGCTTGGAAAGCTTAGCTTGATTATTAGACAACTTGAACTGGATACTTATAAAACTTGCCAAGATAAGCGTGAGTGCTATGGCGTGCTTTCTCGTGGGAAGTCGAGGAAGGCACCATAGTGGTGTAATTGGTTGGAGACATGTAGTGGACTCGTGTACGCTTCTTACCTCAAGTCTGGTACTCATAGTTCAGGACTAGCCAAGTCAAAGCTGGCACTTCTGCTTATGAAACCCACCTCCCTTTGCCTTGATACTTGTGCATGAGTAGTATAGTTCCTACGCAAGTCTTGCTGAGTACGGCTTTGAACTCACGTTTGCTTATTCTATGTTTTAGATGAACCCACTGACCCCGAAGGTGGATTCTTCCTGGAGGTCGACGACTGAAGCCAAGCTAGTGTAGTCCCAGTCAGACGACTGGTCCCTCGTGTAAGGGATTGTTTATAAATAAGGCTTCTCTAAGCCATTTTTTAAACTTGTCTCTACTCAGACCTACTTTGCTTCCGCATGCTTGATGTAATTTTGGATCACGGTCTCGTGATCTCTGTGTGCACTCTGTAAGAGTTATCAATAAAGTTGTAAACTTTGTAGAGAATTGCAATGATACCTGCTATTCATACTAGACGTGTGTGTTGCGTGTATGATTATAACATGCTTGTCTTAGTATGGGTTTTCGAGACTGACGGGGATCAACCCCGACAAATCCCATGGTCAGGGACCCTAGGTTAGTCATGAGAGGCATAGGTTGGACGATAGCTCGTCGACAAACAGGAAGGCACGCTCCTGCTCGATATTATTGATGGTGGAGATGCGATTACAGTGGATGCCAAGGCTGGAGCGCTCAAGGCTAGGGTTACAGATGATATTCGTTTGTGTCGGACGGCGGACAAGCGACACATGGGGCACGATTTACCCAGCTTCAGGCCCCCGGAGGGAAAACCCTACATGCTGCTTGTCTGATCTTGTATTGATGATGATGTACATAGGTGTCGTGAGGGCTTTGGTGGAGAGAGATCTGTCTAGTCCTATGCGTGGGGATTGAGAGCTTCTGTTGTGGTTCTATGCGTGGGGGTTGAGGGGATGTCTAGAGAGGTGCCCCTGCCTCGCTTTATATAGATAGCCAGGTAGGGTTTACATGAGTCATAGTCGACTACGAATATGAGTCCTTGTCTTGCGCCTCAAGTCTTCGGCTTCACGTCTTATTCCATTATGTCGGTGTCCACGAGTGGGCCCCGGTGGGCCGCCAGTCATGACACGCACCAGGTACCCTCACGTAGAGGAGTCGTGGGGTCACCCCCTCGTCAGTAGCCCCCGAGTGCCTGGGGGACTCGAAGAGTTGCGCAGGGACTTGAATCTGCAGTAGCCGCCATAGTGCATGTCGATAATTTGCTGATGAGCAGTCGAAGATGTCGTGAGTATGCTCCCGATTGGAGTATTTGGATGACGCATCGAAATGAGGTCCAGTTCGTCTTCTTGTTTCATCGTCGGGTGGGGAGAAGTTGCCCAGTCGAGCGGTCGTCGGGTGCGCATCAGCGCTCCCGATGGGAGTAGCCCCCGAGGCTATGTGCGACTCGTAGAGTCGCGCATAGGCTCAAGTTGTTTTTAAGCTAACCCCTTCGTTCTTGTCAGCTGCGCGAGTAGTGCTCGTCGGGTGCGCGTCAGCGCTCCCGATGGGAGTAGCCCCCGAGGCTATGTTCGACTGCTTGCAGTCGAGCATAGACTCAAGACTTCTTCGTCATCGAGTAATTTTCATTCGAGGAAGTGCTCAACTCTGGTCTTCGGTCGTAGGCGTGAGTTGTTGTAGGGATCAGTCGTGGACGAGGAGGTTGACGTCGCCGCGTCATGAGGGCGCCCAGCCCTCGAGCATCTGCTGAGAAGGAGAAAAAGGTGTAACTGTATCAAGGTGTACTTGTGCGAAAAACAATTGTAAGGTACGTGATTTGCAGATGTTGCACTTTTGTCGAGTGGATAATGTAGCAGCATATAAAGTTTATGCATGTCTTTTCATGAGTAGGCCCCCCAGCAGCATACTCTTGCCGGGTAACAGGGACGCTATGCCAGACTTGTTGAACCCGGAGACAAGAGAGGCCTTTTGGTACCCAGCCTCACTATAAACGCGAATAAACACATATAAAACTGAGCATGATCCAAAGAATTATTTTTTAGCCCTCAGAAGTTTGTGGGCGACTGCGTAGTCGTCTTTGGCGACTGATCGAGAATGTATAAAGGTTTTGGAATCATAGCATATAAGAGTGTAAAAAAACTTAGCTGTAGGATCGACACAGCGGAGGATGTCTAAGATGAGCAGTCGAGCAGTCGACGATGAGCAGTCGACGATGCGAGAACGGAGTCGACGTGACGGCGACTGCAACGTTCAGTCCCCAAGTCCACGAGCCCCCGAGTCCGTGAGCCCCCGAGCATCGAGTGCGCGTCGTGATTCATCCATGGTTGATGTAGAGGACGGAGTCGATGCCTCGCCCGTAGACGTGCGCAGCCTGATTCTGCAATCTGTTGCGGCGACAATTTCGACTGCGTTTTTTTCTTCTTCTTCTTTGATCTGGATCTTCGTAGTGAATCATTGTTGATGTAGTCGTCGAGTTGTCGATTTCTCGTCGTGTGCTGTTGTTGTAGCGGCTCGAGTCAATGTAGAAACATTGGTGAGTCATCCATTGCATGTCGAGTTGGAGTAGAAGCCTTGTGGGTCAAGATTGAACCCGAATTCGCGATTGGAAATTCGCGATCTTGCGTAGATCCAAAAACGCGTTGCAGTGCGAGAGCCACAGACGGGGATCTAACCGTTGGAAGTTTATGAAATATTTTGTGCTGATGGAGGATTGAATTCCACAACTTTTCACCAGAGGGATCTTTGAGTTGATGTCCGAGCTAATGTCTGGAATTTTTATCCTGGGGTCGCGCGGAGTTCTGTCAGATTCCGAGTGTGCTTCAGTGCGCGGGTCGCCGAGGTAGATTCAGCCATTGGAATTTGATGAATGTTTCACAGATTTTCGAAAATTTAATTTCGAATATTTTCACCGAAGGAATCGTCAAGATGAGGTCCGAGTCTCCGTCGCGAGTGCCTGCAACACAGACGTTTGTTTTTGTCATGTAGGCTGCGCGTGAGCGCTTTTGTTGATGTCGATCTTCGAGTGGCGCGCTCAAAATTTTTCTTGTTTTCTTCGTGAGCTTGATGTAGATCTTGATGTAGTTGTTGAAGAAGCCGAGTGATCCGAATAGATCGGAACCTGCTCGAGTCATGGAGTCGACGAGTGTTGACGGAGTCGCTGTCTTGACGGTTGCTGATGAAGGGGCCGCCAAGATCGCGATTCCAACATGTGTGTTTCCCACAGACGGCGCCAATTGATGGGGATCAACCCCGGCAAATCCCATGGTCAGGGACCCTAGGTTAGTCATCAGAGGCACAGGTTGGACGATAGCTCGTCGGCAAACAGGAAGGCACGCTCCTGCTCGATATTATTGATGGTGGAGATGCGATTACAGTGGATGCCAAGGCTGGAGCGCTCTAGGCTAGGGTTACAGATGATATTCGTTTGTGTCGGACGGCGGACAAGCGACACATGGGGCATGATACGTCCAAAATGCATCACTATTTTATATGGTAATTCTTTCTTATTTATTGATATATTTCATGATATGATGCTATTCTTATGTTGTTTTGGCTTACTTTACACAGTTTGCAACTTTCCGGTGTCGAAGCAGCAGACGCAAGATTCAGCGGTAAAAAGTGGACGCTGAGTTGTTGAAGAAGAACACCTCCAAATTACCTGAAAATCGACGGAGTCTGTTTTCCAGAAGGATCACGAAGACACGCAAAAGATCAACCAGAGGGGTCCACAGGGTGCCCAGGCGGCCACCTGGCGCGGCCCCAACCCTGGCCGCGCCGGGAGGGCGCCTGGACCCCCGGGGCCACTCCCGGCTCCCCCCTCTTGCCTATTTACTCCTCGTGATCCAAAAACACTAAAAGAGGGGGAGTTTACGGAGTTCCTCCGCCGCTCCGTGGCGGAAACCTACAGAGAAGAAAAGCCATCTCTGGCGGGCAGATTCCGCCGGGGAGATCACCTCCCGGAAGGGGAGATCGTCGCCATCGTCATCACCATCGTCACGGGCATCATCGAGATCATCATCAACATCATCCCCATCATCAGCACCATCTCCATCTCCATCCAATCTTGTCTCACAATTGCAACTCGTGTTGTAATCTGTACTATCTATCCTCTCTACTCTATCGGTGTTGATTACTACTTTGGGGTGAATGCTATTGAGTTTTGTTGGAGATATATTATTGTGTCCAGATTGTTTGTCATCTATTTATCCCCACTGATCATGATCTCTTTTATGTCTGGTGAGTAGTTACTTTAGTTCTTGAGGACATGAGAGAAGTCTAGTTGCTAGTAGTCATATGATGTTGAAGTAATATGTGTTGGTTGATATTTAAGTTGTGTTGTTATTTTCCTAGTGGTGTTGTGTGAGTGGAACACTCAACACTTCACCTTATCAAGGACCTAGGGGAATGCATTGTGTATAAAGAATGCCTACGGTGGGTTGCCGGAGTGACAGAAACCTGAACCCCAGTTTGCACGCTTTTGCACAAGGGAGCAATGAATCACCGATCGTATTGCTATGGTTAGGCTTTTGCCTTAATTACTATCTTGTATTTGCGGATTCTTGCAAGGTGTTTAATCATAAGAGTGCATTCATCTTAGTCTAGAGGATGCACTAGCATAGATCCACCCACCAAACACTTATCAACACAACACATAGTACCGATACGGAATATGGCGAAAGCACATGACTACCTCTCCCGTGTGTCCTCAAGAACACTTTAGCTTTTATAAGTTCAGTTGCTAAGCCTCTCCTTTGCTAAGAAAGGATTGGGCCACTCTTTACTATCCAGTATCTTTTACTTTGCTCCTTTTTACTATCCTGTCGCTTATACCAAGAAAACCCCTAACAAGTTATCTTTCAGTGCTTGCAGTTATCTCCTTACCAAAGTCACTTGCTACTACCTTCTGCTCCTCGTTGGGTTCGACACTCTTACTTATTGAAAACACTGCAATAGATCCCTCTATGTTGAGGGTCATCAAGCTACGTTTTATGGCGTCGTTGCCGGGGAGTGTAGCGCTATTAGTAAGTGAAGCTGGTAAGGAAGTTTTTATATTTCTGTTTTTAGTTTTGTTGTTGCTATTTTTGTCCTTATGAACACCCCTACTCTTGGATCGTTGTTTTTGGGGAGCCGCCCCACAACTATGGTAGTTACTCCTGCCCCTACTGAAATTGTGCCTTATAAGATACCATCTGGTATTATCGATTATGTCTTAGCTAATCGCTACGCAGGAGACAGACATCCAGGTGAACACTTGCTATATTTATCACAACTATGTTCTTTATTCAAGCTTGCAGGTGTGTCACTGGAGTTCGTTATGAATAAATTATTCTCCGTATCGCTTACAGACAAAGCTTCAGATTGGTATAAGCTCCTCGATAACTCACATTCTCTCAATTGGGAAGAGCTTATGTCTCTCTTTTATACAAAGTTTTACCATCTTCATGAAGTTTACCGAGACAGGAATTACATCTATAACTTTAGGTCTCGCGACACAGAGAGCATCGCTCAAGCTTGGGGGAGACTTAAATCCCTAATGTTCAAGTGTCCTATCCATAAGCTCCCCAAAGATATTATACTTACAAATTTTTATGCCATGCTTTCTCGTCAGGATAAGGAAAGGCTGGATACCTCCTCTAGCGGGGTATTTCAAACAAAGAGCGTTGAAGAAAGATGGGATCTCATCGAAAGGATCCAGAAGAATACTGAAGATTGGGAAATCGATAAAGTTATATATGAACAGCCCCCTTTTCCTTCAAGAATAAGGGAGCACTCTTTTGTGACAGGCATCATAAATAAAAGTGAGAGAAGAACAGGCGAACCTGAGGACCAGATCAGAGTCGATCCTCAAGTTGCTATGGTTAAAGATTTAGTTACTAATGATGTTTCAGATTCTATTATAAATTTTTGTGCTGTTTCAACTAACATTGTCACAGCCAAGAATAAAAGCCTAATTTCAGGTACACCAGTTGTATCTGTTAAAATAGGAGATCACAATTATTACGGACTATGCGATCTGGGATCAAGTGCTAGCGCGATTCATTATTCGCTTTATCAAGAGATCATGACTGAGATTTCACCCTGTGAACTCGAAGAGATCGATGTTACTATTAATATTGCAAACAAAGCCACTATCTCTCCTATTGGGATTGTGAGAGATGTTGAAGTCCTATACGGAAAGGTAAAGTACTCTACAGACTTTCTCGTACTTGGTTCAGTACAACATAGTTTTTGTCCTATTATTTTTGGTAGACCTTTTCTCAGAACTTGTGGAGCTATTATAGATTGCAAGAAAGGTAAAGTTTCTGTTGAATTCAATGGTGAGCCATATGAATTTAACTTTTCTAAGATTTCCAAGCAGCCTCGTGGTACCGAATTACCTAGTGATGATAAAATTATTGAAAGTATTGCTTCTATTGCTATTCCCCCTAATGATCCTTTGCAACAATACATGGAGGACCACGAGAATGATACTCGTATGCTGGAAAGAAATGAAATTGATGAAATCTTCTTGAGACAACCTGCTATCCTGAAGCACAACCTCCCGGTTGAACCTTTAGGAATTTTATCCAAACCAAAAGAAGACCCGGTGTTTGATCTCAAACCTCTCCCCGATACGCTCAAGTATGCTTATTTAGATGAAAAGAAAGTATATCCTGTTATTATCAATTCTAACCTTTCAGGATATGAAGAAGAGAGATTATTGGAGACACTCCGTAAACACCGAGGTGCAATTGGCTATACCCTTGATGACCTTAAGGGAATTAGTCCATCTATCTGTCAACATACTATCAACCTCGAGCCTGATGCTAAACCTGTTGTTGACCATCAACGACGGTTGAACCCAAAGATGATGGATGTTGTGAGGACCGAAATCCTCAAGCTTCTAGCCGCAGGTATTATCTACCCTATAGCCGATAGTAAGTGGGTAAGTCCAGTTCATTGTGTTCCTAAGAAAGGAGGGACAACTGTAGTCCTTAATGATAAGAATGAACTAATACCTCAGAGAATTATTATTGGATATAGAATGTGCATTGATTACCGGAAGCTGAACAAGGCAACCAGGAAGGACCACTACCCGCTGCCCTTTATTGATCAGATGCTTGAGAGGCTGTCCAAAAACACCCACTTCTGCTATCTTGACGGGTACTTTGGCTTCTCTCAAATTCATGTTAACACCGCCGATCAAGAGAAGACCACTGTCACTTGTCCTTATGGTACTTATGCTTATAGGCGTATGCCTTTTGGTTTATGCAATGCACCTGCTACTTTTCAGAGATGTATGTCTGCAATATTTCATGGTTTCTGTGAGGAGATTGTGGAAGTCTTCATGGACGATTTCTCCGTCTATGGAACTTCCTTTGACCACTGTCTCCACAATCTTAATAAAGTTTTGCAGAGATGCGAGGATACAAACTTAGTTCTAAATTGGGAAAAGTTCTACTTCATGGTTAACGAAGGGATCGTGCTTGGCCACAAGATTTCCGAAAGGGGAATTGAAGTGGACAAGGAGAAGATTGAAGCTATCGAAAGGATGCCCTATCCAAGGGACATTAAAGGTATTCGTAGTTTTCTCGGTCATGCTGGTTTCTATAGAAGATTTATTAAAGACTTTTCTAAAACCTCGAGACCCCTCACTAATCTTCTCCAGAAGGATGTTCCTTTTGTATTTGATGAAGATTGTAAGGAGGCTTTCGAAGTTCTTAAGAAGGCTTTAATAACCTCTCCTATAGTACAACCGCCTGACTGGAATTTTCCCTTTAAAATTATGTGTGATGCTAGTGATTTTGTTGTTGGAGCTGTTTTAGGACAAAGGGTTGACAAAAAGTTGAATGTTATTTATTATGCTAGTAAGACCCTTGATAGTGCTCAAAAGAATTATGCTACTACTGAGAAGGAATTCTTAGCAGTAGTGTTTGCTTGTGATAAGTTTAGGCAGTATATTGTTGATTCTAAAGTTATTATTCATACTGACCATGCTACCATTAAGTATCTTATGACGAAGAAGGATGCCAAACCAAGGCTCATCAGATGGGTATTTCTCCTTCAAGAATTTGATTTGCAGATTGTTGATAGAAAAGGAGCAAACAACCCTGTAGCGGACAATCTTTCAAGGATGGAAGATATACCGCATGATCCCATCCCAGTCAACGACAGTTTTCCAGACGAACAACTTGTCGTTGTTAAAGTACAATCTCTTTCCGATCCTTGGTTTGCAGATTATGCTAATTTTATCGTTGCAAAGTATTTTCCTCCAGGTTTAACATTTCAGCAAAGGAAGAAGTTCTTCCATGATTTAAGGCATTACTTTTGGGATGACCCTCATCTTTTCAAAGAAGGTCCAGACGGGATCGTGAGAAGATCCGTACCGGAACACGAGAAGAAGGACATTCTCAAGCAATGTCACGATAGTCCCTACGGAGGACATCACGTCGGTGAGAGGACCGCACATAAGGTTCTCCAATCAGGTTTTTATTGGCCTACTCTCTTTAAAGATGCTAGAAATTATGTTTTAGCCTGTGATAAATGTCAGAGAGTTGGTAATATTATTAGGAGGAATGACATGCCTATGAATTACTCACTAGTGATTGAGCCTTTTGATTGCTGGGGTTTTGATTTTATGGGTCCTTTTCCTTCTTCGCACAAGTACACTCACATATTAGTTGATGTTGATTATGTGACCAAGTGGGTTGAAGCAATCCCCACTGAGAGTGCTGATCACAAAACATCTTTGAAAATGCTCAAAGATGTAATTTTCCCTAGGTTTGGTGTACCTAGGTATCTCATGACTGATGGAGGATCACACTTCACGCATGGAGCTTTTAGAAAAGCTTTAGCCAAATACGATGTCAATCATAGAATTGCGTCACCGTACCATCCTCAAACTAGTGGGCAAGTTGAGCTCACCAATAGAGAGATCAAGTTGATCTTGCAAAAGACAGTTAACAGAAATAGGAAAGACTGGTCAAGAAAGTTAGGAGATGCTTTGTAGGCGTATAGAACTGCTTACAAAAACCCCATGGGCATGTCTCCCTATAAAATGGTCTATGGCAAGGCTTGCCATTTGCCATTAGAGTTAGAACACAAAGCTTTCTGGGCTGTTAGTGAGCTTAATGCTGACCCAAAGTTAGCTGGTGAAAAGCGTCTCATGAACTTGACTTCTCTAGATGAGTGGAGAAGTGAAGCTTACGAGAGCGCTAAAATGTTCAAGGAAAAGGTAAAGAAGTGGCATGATAGGAGGATTCTGAAACGTGAATTTAATGTTGGTGATAAAGTTTTATTGTTTAGATGTCGTTTCAGGTTTTCTCCAGGTAAACTACTTTCCAGGTGGGAAGGGCCATTTCATATCGAAGAAGTCTACCGGTCTGGTGCAATTAAGATTAACAATTTTGAAGGCACCAAACCTCAAGTTGTGAATGGGCAAAGACTCAAGCATTACATGGCGGGAGATCCCGTCAATGTTGATGTAAATATAATACGCACAACAACTCATGAAGAACATGTTGCAGCCCTGTTTCAGACACCGACAGAAGCAGAATAAGAAAAGGTATGTATTACGGTAAGGAAACATCGCGAACCGCCATAAAAGTTCAATATTATGAGTTTTTGCAAAATTAGGAAAATTCGAGGCCTAAGTGGAGCCGGAGACGAGCTCCAGGGGGCCCAGGCGCCCCCCTGGCGCGCCCTACCTCCTGGACGCGACGGGAGGCCGCCTGGGCACCCAGGAGTCCGTCTCCGACCCCACTTTGGCTCGTTACCTTCCTTTTGTTGCAGAAATTTTTGCTATATATTCACCCGGATCGTTCCAGCAACGTATCTCGCGATTCTGTGTGTTTTCTCTTCAATCTGTTTCTGCCAGGAATTCTTTTAGCTAGACCTAGGTGCCATGGCTTCCCCCAGTTCCCCCAAGGACAAGTTCGTCGTCAACGTCATCAACCCTTACCTCGCTGAGGTAAACAAGCACCCCCAGGTCCTTCGTGTGGAGGACGGTGTTCTCCACAAGGAAGATCTGAAGGGACCGGTCATGGAGGGGAGCACCGAGGAGCGGTTGAAGGAGATGGAACATGAGATCTTCAAGTTCAAGAAGATGGTGGAGCGTGGTGTTGAAGCCAACTTCGACATCAGGAACGAGATCGAGGCTTCCCATAGGAAAGAGATGAAGGAGTTGTGGTCAAGTTTGTCCGCACTAGAAGAAAAAGTTTACCAGCTCCAAGCACAAATCTATGATCTGCACAACCAGAACTGTGAGTATGAACTAAAGTTTCTGCGCATGGGTTTAGGTGATGAGTGCAGGATTCTGGAGACGGGAATGTCCTTCGAGACTGGAGAGGAGCTACCATGGAAGCGCTTCGCACAGGAGTACCTGATTGACAAGAACAAGAATGAGGAGTAAAATCTCCTCAGGTAATGGCATCCCCTCAGCTTGTTCCAAGCTTGGGGGAGTGCCCGGTATCTTTATCTCTATCTTAGTCTTTTAGAGTCAAGTAGAGTCGTATCATGTCTAGGAAGTTTACTATATGAAATAGGTGTTTGCATTGAGGTCTATCACTCCGTCTATGGAGAGATTGTATCCGTGAGTGTGGAGTCGTCTATTATGGAATATTAATGAGAAGTCTATGGGTTCCTTCGCTGCACTCAGTATTCTCTTCACGCAATCGGCATCATATGACGATTTTTATGGGGAGTATTGACCTTATATCAGGTATGGCTTTGAAAACTTTATTTAAATTTTGGCAAACATAGCTTTGGTCTTGACAACATGCATGTTTTCTCAAGTAGCGACTTAGCCAAAACCTTTATGTTATTATGCTTGAAGTGTTATGTTGACAAGGAAGACAACTTGATGTGTTATGCTTACCTTAATGTTTATGCCTTATATGTTTTGCATCTAAATTAGCATCAATTGTTTGTTCTCTCAAAGCCTTTGCTAGCCAAACTCTTTGCCAAGTAGATTTATGCTTGTGCATCCATACCCTGAAACCTTTACCTTCCATGTGAGTCCACCATACCTTCCTATTCGTGGTATTCCCCTACCACTCCTATAAGTATAGAATTTATGTGTTATCCTTAAATGTTCAAAATCTTCTGTTTTGTGCCTCTTGTTTAGCTCATGAGGAAGTAGTAGGTGATTCATGATCTTCTTAAGTTGGACAAGTTTTACCCCGGGATTGCATGTCTAATATGCAAACCCATAATACGAGGAGGAACTGGCATGGGTGCACCCAGCTCGAAAGATAATATATCAAACAAACCCTCCTTCACGCTTGGTCTATGAGAAATCAGAAACTTTGGCAGTGATAAACAAAGGAGATTAAGGGGATGTGATCGTCCCCACTTGGGAGCCGTTCCTCGAAACTTGTCCATCTTGAGAAGTAATTGAGATATCTATTAGCATTCGTTGACAAACTATGCACCGCCCCAAAATCTATTTTTGTTCTGTTTGATTTAAGGATAGCACATTAGTTTTCCCTGCTTGCCCTTAACAAGGCCTTTCTTCCACTTTCATGTTGAGTCAGTTTTCCCACTTCCTTCTTTTCCCTAAGAGAACAGACATTTGATGTTGATGAGGATTCATCCATATAGAGCTGCATTAAGTTTTGCCATGCCATATCCTTGTTGACATTATCTTTTGATAAGTAAGTTGTTTGCGAAAGCTTTTGCCTAGCGAGCATCTTCCTTCGTGTTAGCATTTTCACTTCATGACTATTAACATGTTCTTTCAAAAGCTTCAAATTATTTTTAGTTGTCCTTTGACCAAGATTATGTTTGCCATAATTTGATGAGTTTCCTCAGCCCTACTTTTCATTATAATTGTTATTACTTTCTCATGAGGGCCTTATGAGTTGAGGTTTCTGTTGAGGATGCTTGAGTATGATGAAGGAACCTTGATGCTTCTTGTCCGTATTCTATTTATCGACACTTCACTCTCTAAACTTGTGGGCAGGTTTACCGAGCTCAGTATTCGCTTGGGGACAAGCGAGGTCTAAGCTTGGGGGAGTTGATACGTCCAAAATGCATCACTATTTTATATAGTGATTCTTTCTTATTCATTGATATATTTCATGATATGATGCTTATTTTACACAATTTGCAACTTTCCGGTGCCGAAGCAGCAGATGCAGGATTCAGCGGTAAAAAGTGGACGCTGAGTTGCTGAAGAAGAACACCTCCAAATTACCTGAAAATCGACGAAGGCTGTTTTACATAAGGATCACGAAGACACGCAAAAGATCAACCAGAGGGGGGCCACAGGGTGCCCAGGCGGCCACCTGGCGCGGCCCCACCCCTAGCCGCGCCGGGAGGGCTCCTGGACCCCCGGGGCCACTCCCGGCTCCCCCCTCTGGCCTATTTACTCCTCGTGATCCAAAAACCCTAAAAGAGGGGGAGTTTACGGAGTTCCACCGCCGCTCCGTGGCGGAAACCTACAGAGAAGAAAAGCCATCTCTGGCGGGCAGATTCCGCCGGGGAGATCACCTCCCGGAAGGGGAGATCGTCTCCATCGTCATCACCATCGTCACGGGCATCATCGAGATCATCATCAACATCATCCCCATCATCAGCACCATCTCCATCTCCATCCAATCTTGTCTCACAATTGCAACTCGTGTTGTAATCCGTACTATCTATCCTCTCTACTCTATCGGTGTTGATTACTACTTTGTGGTGAATGCTATTGAGTTTTGTTGGAGAAATATTATTGTGTCCAGATTGTTTATCATCTATTTATCCCCACTGATCATGATCTCTTTTATGTCTTGTGAGTAGTTACTTTAGTTCTTGAGGACATGGGAGAAGTCTAGTTGCTAGTAGTCATATGATGTTGAAGTAATATGTGTTGGCTGATATTTAAGTTGTGTTGTTATTTTCCTAGTGGTGTTGTGTGAGTCGAACACTCAACACTTCGCCTTATCAAGGACCTAGGGGAATGCATTGTGTATAAAGAATGCCTACGGTGGGTTGCTGGAGTGACAGAAACCTAAACCCTAGTTTGCATGCTTTTGCACAAGGGAACAATGGATCACCGATCGTATTGCTATGGTTAGGCTTTTTCCTTAATTACTATCTTGTATTTGCGGATGCTTGCAAGGTGTTTAATCAGAAGAGTGCATTCATCTTAGTCTAGAGGATGCACTAGCATAGATCCACCCACCAAACACTTATCAACACAGCACATAGTACCCATACGGAATATGGCAAAAGCACATGACTACCTCTCCCGTGTGTCCTCAAGAACACTTTAGCTTTTATAAATTTAGTTGCTAAGCCTCTCCTTTGCTAAGAAAGGATTGGGCCACTCTTTACTATCCAGTATCTTTTACTTTGCTCGTTTTTACTATCCTGTCGCTTATACCAAGAAAACCCCTAAAAAGTTATCTTTCAGTGCTTGCAGTTATCTCCTTACCAAAGTCACTTGCTACTACCTTCTGCTCCTCGTTGGGTTCGACACTCTTACTTATCGAAAACACTGTAATAGATCCCTCTACGTTGAGCGTCATCAGGGCACGATTTACCCAGCTTCAGGCCCCCGGAGGGAAAACCCTACATGCTGCTTGTCTGATCTTGTATTGATGATGATGTACATAGGTGCCGTGAGGGCTTTGGTGGAGAGAGATCTGTCTAGTACTATGCGTGGGGATTGAGAGCTTCTGTTGTGGTTCTATGCGTGGGGGTAGAGAGGATGTCTAGAGAGGTGCCCCTGCCTCGCTTTATATAGATAGCCAGGTAGGGTTTACATGAGTCCTAGTCGACTACGAATATGAGTCTTTGTCTTGTGCCTCAAGTCTTCGGCTTCACGTCTTATTCCATTATGTCGGTGTCCACGAGTGGGCCCCTGGTGGCCGCCAGCCATGACACGCACCAGGTACCCTCACGTAGAGGAGTCGTGGGGTCACCCCCTCGTCAGAGACCTTAGTTGTGATATGGCTGGCGGTCTTTTATACACCAAGTGGCCCTTAGATGTGCGCAGCTTGGGGCATCGTGATGCGATTGCTCGTGACTCCGTCACGTGCACACTTTGATGTATGATCAAGCCCGCCCAGACCCCAACTAAGTGATCGGGCTGGAGTAAGTCTATGTAAGTGTTATAATACAATCGAGAGTATGGTTGAGGCGACTTTTCTATGAATATGGGAGTTCACCACCCATATCATTTAGACTTGTGTGAGGACGATGAGGACCCATCTCAGTTGATCATCCGGCCTAGATGGGATGCCCCTCACGTTCGATGCTTTCCGAGAGCGTTATGTGCTTGGCCTTGTCTGCTTAGACAAGTGGGTGCTGCTCTCGACTCTCCATATGATTGTGTTGTAACGGGACTTGCATACGCTAACCCCGGGTCCCAACAACTTGCCACCAAGAAGGCTGAGAAAGCTGCTAGGGCTGCCCAGAAGAAGGCAGTGGTGGATATGAACCCTTCTGCTAAAGCAAATCCGCCAAATCAGAAAGGAATTTCTATGACTGAAACTCATGAAGAGCAAGATCGCCATAGTGGGCATCAATTCCCTGATCCACGTGAAGGAGAATATGGGATCACTTGGGCGTGACTGAAGCCCTTTGGAAGAAATGTGAAGCTAAAGAACCTGAAGCCATTGATCTTGGAGAAGTCTACATTTCAGGCTCCATCGAAGCCATGATTACTACCATGATCAACCAGCTGAAGGACTTGCACTAAAGGGACAGGGCTGAAACGGCCAAGATCCATAACTATCAACAGCGTGCTGAAGCCGAAACAGATGAAGACTTCAAGGTGTACGCTTTGAAAATGCTTCGGAATGTGATTGATGTAAACACCACCACCAAGGCCAACATCAAGACCTACAAAGGGAAGATCAAAGCTGATGTTGAGGAAATGGTGAAAACCCATAATGCTTCGATCATGGAAAGAGATTCCAGGAAGCGCAAGGCCACGCTGGAAGCTGAACCAGCTGCCACCAAGCCATCTGAAGCAAAACCTTCTGACCCTTCTCCCAAGAAGAAAACCACTAAGAGGCGGAAGATTATGCTTGCCTCGGCTACTGAAATGGACACAAGCGATGAGCCCAGCCAGCCGAAGGATAACCCCGAAGCAGTTCCTACTCCACCTGCTCCCAAGCCAAAGCCCTCCAAACCCAAAGAAAAGACTTCAGCTCCACCCACAAAGACTCCCACTCCACCACCCAAAGCTTCGTCCCCCAAGCAAACAACTGTTCCCCGCACTCCCGCACAAATTCCACCCGCCACTGAACCCACACCTCATCCCAAAGCTCCAACTCCCAAGCGAACCCCAACTCCAACGCCTGCACCCGTTCCACCTCGTGCTCCAACGGCACCACCTGCTCCATCCCCTGCACCGCAATGAGCCGCAACCCCTCCTGCTGCTCCGGCTCCACCTCCATCTCCTCCTCCGGAAGCAAATGATCCCTCTCCCTCCAACTCAAGAATGCGCGACTCGCGTGATTTTTCTGAAGCCCGAACCATGCAAGAGTCGGAAGCAAATGTGCCCCAGCCTGAAGCACATGAAAACAAAGAAGAACAAGTTATGATCCTGAATTCTTCGCAAGAACAAGCTTTGATCGTTGCTCAGGCTATTGGTCCTTCTAATGTTGCTCAAGCTGCTCCTCTGCAAAGGACTCGTCCACCCTGTCATCCCTGCCAAGACACTCAGCTAGACACCATGTACCCTCGCGGAACTTTTCCTATTTTCAAGGGTGCTGGTTGTTCTTCGCGCCATGGGCCAGAATTCAATCTAGAATAGCATCAGAAGCGCCACCGGTTCTTTGGTGTAAGTCCATATGCTTCAGACAGGACTGCAGATGATCTTCGCTTCTGGACAGCAGAACAACAAATCCTTTGCACCAAAGTCTACTGCCAGAAATGTGTGCTTTTCCGCCATAGATACCTTGATATGCGAAGTCTTGCCACTGCAACCTGCTTCCAGAACATCGCCGAAACTATTGAAAATCAGAATTTGACTCAGTTGTTTTCCTTGAGCACTCCCTTCAACTCTGAACTAATCAAGCAATTCTATGCCACCTTATATGTTTCTGGTGATGCAAATGTGCCTAGCACTTGGATTCTTGAATGGATGATTAAAGGCGAAGTCTTCAGAATGTCTTCGACTGAGTTCATGGAAATTGTGAACATACCAAGGCATACTGGCGAACTTGAAAAGATTCACTTGGAGTCAGACCTGACTGAAGAACAATTTGCCACGCTACTTGATACTGAAGTCACGACTGATTATATTCCTGAAAACATTCGCCCGAAGCACCTCATTTTCATCTCCAAGACTTGGTTTTACATATTGTCGAAGACTTTGATCCCATTGTGTACTGCTTCGGAGGAATCAAATCTCTATCCTGAAGTCAGGCATGCAATAATGAAGCTCACTCATGGTCTAGTGTTTGACTTTGACGATTGTTTTCTGTGCAACATGGTACATGCTGTTGAACTGCCCTTCACCCTAAAGCCATATGCTCCCTGGCTATAGCCTGTTTGCAATTATGGCAGGAATGATAACTTTGTGGCTCGCCACCATCCGAAGCTTTTCACACCTCCAGTGTGTGACACTTTGGAATTGCTGAGGAAACCAAACGACATCTTTGCCACTTATGTTGGGGTGCGCCACGAAGTAAATGAAAGGAACATATCGAAGCGCTTCCAGAAGGACTGTCATCACTTTGAATTAAATCTTTGGTCGCAGCAAATTCATGAAAACTTCATTGAAGCCAATCGGCACCAGATGCAGTTCTTGGCAAATTAGATCAACCGTGTCGGCAACATTGCACTCAACAACAACCAGTATCTTCGTGTGCTCAAACGCCACTCGTGGAAAGGCTTGCGGAAGTTCAATTCTGTGAAAGGTCTTCGCAAGGATCGCATCTTCAAAGAATCTGAGCACCTCCAGTGAAACTTTTCCAGAGATGACACAGTGGACAGACCGAATCCAAAGCTCCCGCCCCTTCAGAAGATCGATGAAGTGTTCTTCGTGAATGAGCCTGATCCCATCCGCCCCGACACCGTCTCCGAGAATGACTCTGTCACTTCGAAGGATGACGCCGGCCTCGACGACAATGACCTCGACCTCAACCTCATCACTCAGAAGAATCTCTAAGTTCTTCCTTCGCCCAAGTCGGAAGAAGAATCTTCAGGAGATCAATCTTCTTTGGGCGAGTCTACGTCAAGATCTTCTTCGTCGGGCTCCAATGGTGTTGATGCCGCGCAGTAGTTCTCTCGTTCCACTTCCCAACCTTTTGTCCAATCATTGACAAAAAGGGGGAGAAGATTTGACATCTATGAGTTAGATTTGCATCGAGGATAGGGCTTTGCATTCACTTTTTGTGTTAAGTTACAAAAAACATTACATTCCCTTCGATTGGGTTGTAACTTAAGTTTACATTCGGTTGTGCTACTTCTGTGATACCCTTAAAGTTTTAATAACCCCTTGCTCGCAAGTATTGCTTCGTAATCTCTATCTTGCATGTGGTTATTTCATTAGTCACAGGTCATTGGAAGGAATTGCTCATACATATGGATTTCTATTCTAACTTGCAATTGCCTTCACTAAGATATTTGTTTTTCTCTCCAACGAAGAAATATTTCTCAAGCATTCACTTCGATCATATAAATCTTCAATGCTTGCATTCAGGGGGAGTCAAAAACTTCATATCTTAGAATTTGTCCAATCACTTCACAAAAACTTCAATATATTTTATCGATGCCTGTTTTGTCAACAATAGTCCAAAAAGGGGGAGATTGTAAGAGCAAAGTTTTCCCCCATGTGTTTTGGATATTGTTGGACAAGACGGTAGAGGAACTAAAAATGTCTTTTAGTGTAAACAGTTGAATAGGTTCCTGAAGGACAAGCTAGGTGATAAAGCTTCAAGGAAGATTTTCAAGTTATCGAAGAATTACTCCTTGAGCGAAGCTTAATCACGGAGGTTGACCCCCAAAAATGAAGGTGTCCTCAAGACTAACTCACTGAAGGAAATGAAGAAGATGGGGCAAGACTTAGATTTTTTTGTGTAGTTATTTTTCTGTTCTTTGAGTCATAGGACAAATCGTACTATCAAGAGGAGTTTTAGTTTGTGGACATCGAAGTTATTGAGAAAATGCTCAGATCAAATCTAAACCAAGTGAGAAGTCAGAGTGAAGAAATTTCATGTGCACTAAGTTAAGCTTCGGTAGCAAAGACTTCGTTCTTTGGCTTCTGAAGCATAACTAAGTCCGTGAGTCAGCTTTACTTGTCCCGCAAGTAAAGTTGCGCATTAATGAAAAATCTGACCGTTGTGGACACGCGTCAAGCTGTCTCTTCGGGTCAAATCGGTCATTTCACACCTCGGGATCGCCAACTATAAATACGCCGCCCCCTCCTCCATTTGCGGGTGGCTGCTCTAAGAATACTAGAAGATGTCCCGCACGTTGTTGCAGATTTTTTTTGCAAAATATTTCAATGAAAATATTTGATTAAATGAAGCATGTATATTTGGAACAATAACTTTTAAACTAATATGTGGATTTAATATAAATATCATAGTAAAATAAAAATTCCCATGCATACATGTTGCATGTGGGTTTTTATTATGCATAGTGGCATATTGAGGTGGGTCTTTCTCATGCATGTTGGATGATGAGGTGGCATGCTTGCATGTTGAGAGAAATATGTTAGTGGAGGGTGATGTGGCATGCATGATGAGGTGGAGTGTGTGCATGTTGAGACAATTGGTAGTAGTGGGGAGCAACTTCTTAAGAATGTAAGATTCCAGAGAGAGATTGAAGAGAGCACCCCAAGAACGCAACTGAAGCAAAACCCAAAAAACCAACCACCGAATCCTAAGTCCCATTGATCTGAGTAGATTCGAGATGACTTAGGTGAAAACTTGCTAGCCTTTTTTATCTTGGAGAACTGCAATTCTCCTAGACGGTTAGAGAGTCGACTTCAGAGAGCGAAGAGTAATTGTCGCCTCGAAGCTCAAGTTTGTCAAAGGTTCGGAGATTTCCCTGATAATCTACCCCGAGTAAAAACTGGCCAAGCTCAAGGAGATTGGTGCAGTGGAGCAACGGACGGAGAGAGTTTTGCTCCAGGTGTTCAATCACCATTCCATCCAACCAGACGTAGTGCTTTGCAGAGCGTGAACTGGTCGAACAAACATCGCCGAGTCAAGAGTTCATTTTACTTCAAGCACTTACTTTCCGCACTGCATTTGCTTCCAGTTAGGCTTCAATGTACTTTTGATTCGATGTGTTTAGGTTCTCTTCAAGTTTTGCTTCCCTGTTACTTGTTTCTGCTATTCTTTTCTGCTGAAGTTATGCTTCACTTCAAAGCTTCACTCGAAAATTTGAAGTGATCATTCACCCCCTCCCCCTCTGATCAAATACTTGGTCTTTCACATTTCCACACATGCATATGAGTTTTCTTCTGAATCTCACAGTCAGGGTCATTGCAATTATAGCACAGAAATATAAACATTAATTATGAACTTGAATATTAATAATAATACACTTTATTATTGCCTCTAGGGCATATATCCAACAACAAGGTCATAAGCATGAAATTGCATCTCCTTCAAACTTAGGATTTGAAGAGTGAATTGCAATAGGCATGACGAAAGATATTTTTCGTGAAAAGATGGATTATAGGACCTCAATACGGGAAATCTCAACTTTGATTTGATCAAGTGATTTTGGAATGATCAAAATATTGATTAGACCTGCAGTTTCATGAAACTGAGTGGGAGCTTTGAAGACTTCCTAGAAACTTGGAGTGTGGAGGACATTTTCTGAGTGGGAGCTTTGGGAGCAATATTGTTATGTAAGACATAAGAATAAAATAGTAGCTTAATGAAAGTTGGACCACAAATATATATGATGGATATATTTGAGTGGGAGCATAATCATTATATCAAACATATGTGCATTGATATGTGTTGAGAATGATCTCGTATATATATACAAACATGCATTGATATGTTTATATGGAGAACCATCTCATATACATGTATGCATTATTGTATATAGAGAATAAGGCAGATAAAACATAAGTTGCAAGAATCTTCTTTTATGTGAAGTATTAATGCGTTACACGTTGAAATCTATAATGATAGATTAAGATACGTCCGATGAACCAAAGTAGAGTTGGAATAATGTTCCAGACAAGAGACATGTTCTTGTGGCTAGGAATTATAGAATGGACGAAAGTCCAAATATCACAAGCAATGTTTTAATGGAAGAATAGGGATGCACCATGTCCTTAGACATGTGATCTCATATGGCCTATGACATATGATTCCATCATAAAACATGTGTTGTGAATCCAACAAAAGAATAACTCAAAATTTCTTGAAAGAAGAACATGATGTGCTTTATGAGTAAAACACAGAACCTGAATAAAGTCCATGCATTCAATATATGAGGAATACTGAGGATGATACTCTAAATGATAGAAAGTATAATAGACTTAAATGTAATACCAGATTACGATTACAAGCTTTATTATGGGTCTATGTAAATTAGAGACATCACCAAAGAAGTGAAAGAAATGTGAGCCAGAGATTCGCGAACCAAAACACTACAAAACATAAAACTACTTAAGGAAGTAGAGGTATGGATAAAGTTTAGCGTAAGAAGTTTAGACTTCTGGCTGAGTGTATTTCTCAGTATGCATGACTATGAACGGTCTTCTGAAGACTTAATCAAATGTCATTAGAGAATGCTGTGAAATAATAGTCTCACTCTCCCGCGAAACTTATATCCAAAAATTATATGATAATGAGTGGTATATCAAACTAGTTGATCTATACTAGTTGCAAAGGAAACATACGAATCTGAATTAGTACAGATCGTTGACGAAACCTCTTCCATGAGCAAGCATGATCAATAAATACTTATATGATAATGATTATGATCGGCAAAATTTAACTAGATTATTAGCACTCTAGTGCAAGTGGGAGACTGTTGGATATATGTACTAGAGGCAAATAATATGTGATTATTCCAATATATCTAAGCAAGTTCATAACCAGTTTCATACTGTGCTAGAACTGTATCAGTGAAACAATGATAAAAGTGTGGTATAGAAACAACCAACGTTCCTAGTTACCCTCTTTCTATATAACTAGTTCATGGTCAACTGATGATCGTGGTTTCACGATCATGGACAATCAAGTCAATTGACTGTGAGGTCACCTTATTAGATGAATGACGTGATGAACATTACCCAACGTAAGTATTGCAACATGATCAAATCATAAAAGTTCAATGTTGTATTTAAAAAACATAGTAGACCCTTCCTCGGACTGTGAGATCATGCATAATTGTTATCTTCTCGGATGCTTTGACCTACATCCACTGCCTGACTGAAATATGCTGGCCATAAAGGTGTATCTTGGGTATTCCGTTGAGATTGGTTGGGGAGTTTTGATTCAAGAGAGGGATTTATCAATCCATTTAATGGAAATATACTAAGGGCCCACTCGGTGCGATTGCATCCATAAAGTTGCGCAGCGTGTGACTAGGTCACGGGGATAAATATCACGGAATGAGTGAAATAAGATTTGTCGGTAACGAGATGGAACCAGACATAGGATTTCATTGATCGAATCTCGGACTTATCTAGTATCGATGACAAAGGGAATGCTATACGACGTGACGGTTCAATCGGTTTTGTATCCGGAATGCACAGGGGTCATTATGGGCATCCAAGTCCCGCTGATGATCATTGACCGTAGCCTCATCTCGGTCATGACTGGAGTATTCTCGGACCGTAGGGTAACACACTTAGGGCTCGATGTTATCGGAGACCTTTTCAGAACTATAGGAGTTACCGGAGAATAAGGGAAGACATACAGGAAAAGTTCTGTGTTGGTCCGAAGGATGTTCGGAGTGAGTCGGAAGGTGTTCTGAATCACCGGGAGATGAAATAATATGTTTTATTAATTAATTAAATGAATTAATAATTAAAAACATTTTATTTATAATTAAAAAGTACAATGGGCCTTATTTATGAAAGAAACCCATTAGTGAAAATAAAAGAGAAAAATAAAAGAAAAAGAAAAAGGAAAGGGAGGAGGCGCCATGGGCCCTAGGGCCCATGTGGGGTGCCCTCCTCTCGTTGTTCTATATCTGCATCCTTCTTACCCAATTGTCGCTTTATTCTTCGATCGTCGCCCAACAACACACAAAGTCATTTATCCGTATAGTTTATCCTAACAATAGGTTCCCACCCATCTTGTAATTTTTTTAGGAATAGAAATCTCAAGTTAATTTGAGCCTTTCTTCCCTAGCTTTAATAAAAGCATTTGTGATGCATTCAGTAAAAGCCATGTTTAGCCTACTAGTATTAAGATCTTTAGCCGTTTTTGTGAGAACCTAATGACTTCAGAGAGGTTAAAATTATCAAAATCAAGATCATCATCCTCAAAAATAGTGGGAACGTGATTATCTAAAGTGATATTATCCTCAATCTCACTTTCAACATTTTTCTCAACAATAGATTTGACACTCTTCAAATTATTGCAACGCTTTTTACCTAAAGTGGAGATACCTCCAATCCCATTTATTTTATCATTGGCATATCTAGGACTTAGTATGAAACTCATAGGTCCTAATGTTTGTAAGATCTTCATGCACTTCAATGGTAGCAATAGTTGTACTCATAGATACATTTTTAACGATTTCAACATATTTTTCTTCTCTAGCCCATCTAGCATGCAATTGAGCTAACATACTTATAGTTTCATCTATTTGAACTTGTATATAATTTAAAGGTTTAGTTTTCTCATCTTCAAGAGGTGAAGTCCTATTCTTTAACATTTTAACATCATGAGCGATATTATCAACCTTCAAGAAAAGAGTATCTAGTTTCTCAAGCTTTTCCTCAACAATTTTATTGAAAACCTTTTGTGAGGAAATAAAATCTTTACGCATTCTTGTAAGATCATAGAATGAACTTTTATTATTATTTTAAGAATTAACATAAGAATTCCCCTATGAATTAATGTTATTAGAAGGATATGACCTATAGTTGTTATTACCAAGTTGTTTTCATAAGCATTGTTGGTGAAGTTACTTCTAGCAATAAAATTAACATAAACTTGATCATTTACTTGAGCAATCAAAGAATTCAAATGCACCTTATTAGGATCAATAGGCACTTGTTTAGAAAGCATATAAACAATAATATCAACCTTATCATTCAAAGAAGAGATCTCCAAAATAGAATTTACCTTTTTATTTGTTGGAACTCTTTCGGTATGCCATCGAGAATATAAAAAATAGTGGAAGCAACACGGGTGCACCAAGTGGGGGGAGGGGGGATGCGGTTGGGCTTGATTTCTCTTGGGGCCTTGTTTTTATGAAAGTCATCCCCACTCCATGATCCAATATCTTATTTTTTACTTGACTCGCTGCTAACTGAAGAACGGGCGCCCCTGAAGAACTCTGCTCTACACTCTCTTTTTTCACCAGTAAACACCTCATTTATTCATATTCAATTGAGGTAGCATATGTTACAAACATGGAAATAATGGAATCAAGAGGTGGTTTCATCCAAGTACCAGGTTGCTACTTGGTTGCTTTCTCCATTACAGTGTTCGTATATAACTAAAGAATTACACTCTCTGTGAAATGAAGGACTGCAAATGTATGCAACAGAGGAGACAGGCTTGGGATAATTGTGGCATTTTATTCATCAAGGGAAGCAAATGATTCATGGAGTGACGCCCCAACAGTAACTGAAACAGTTCATTACTAGCTAGGGGTGCACACTAACTGAAACTCTAATAATTTCTAGCGCTTGATGAACACCAAGTAAAACAAACCCATAGCAATGGTACAATAATAAAATCCTCCAACCAGCATATTTTATTTCTTATTCAAATTGATCAACTGCTTTAGTTGCTTGCTCATTTTCTTCCATTCCACTGCATTGCTCATCACCGGAACAGATATATCCGCCAAAATTTTCTTCGCGGGCTCCACAACAAGTAACCCCAATCGAGCACGCGGGTTCTGTGCCAATTCATTCCTTCAATTGCAGCCTCTCAATGTGTGCATTGAGCCACTCAAAATGCCCACATTTCTTCAGGACCTGAAAACGGCGGCACATGAACCCTAAATCCCAAATTCAAATTCAACAGAAATAAAATCTAAAAATTGGGAGAAACAAAGCATACAAAATGGTGGAGTACTCAGACCTAACATGTCTTTATTGTGGCTTGCTCTCGCGCCCACGGTTGCCACTATTCCCTTCACACGGGTCAACCGCTTTAGAAGCTCCATGCGTGGGTAGTCGGGGCATCTTGTCTGGACCATACCACGTCCATGATGGGCGGGAGGCAACATTGGAGCTAGACATCTCTTGTCATTCGGTGTTTCTGCGCTTCATCGTCGGAGTCATCCTCGAAGAAGAAGAAGAAGAGGAAGAAGAACGAGGTGGGGAAAAGGAAAGGGGGGAGGGGCACGGGGCAGGCAATGGAACGGGCACTGGCTCCCATCTCGTTTGGGTTACACTGATGTTGATAAGCTGTAGGTCTCGCATGCTTGTGGATAAGTTGAGTGTTTTTTGGCGGACGTGCAATAAGTTGTGGGTTCGACGCTAAGGTGGATAAGTGGTGGGCCCTACACACAAACGTTGCTGAGCTAACCCAAATTGATAACCCCTCGTCTTTTCCAATTTATGATTAAAGAGAGATTGGTCGCATAGGAGCTATTCATGCCATATGTAAATTGTCCCACACCACCTATTCTGCCCAACTACGTCGCAATCCTTTCAATTAGCTTGAAAAACGTCGTACATGATCTATTGACCCCTGAAGTTTCCATGATATGTTTCAACTACTTTTTCTTATAGGTTTTAAAGTAAATTTTAACATGTTAAAAAAATGAATTTTTCCATGATTGAAAAAGGTAAGTTTGTAACGTGAAGACTTAATTTTCCCTAATCTCATAAAAGCTACAAATTGCCAAGGTCAAAACAAAAGAAATTCTTTTCCATTCTTTGAACATCTTACAAAAATAAAATAAACAATTGCTACGATGTGAATAAAGAAAGAAAAAATTTACCATGGCGAATTGCTAAATTTTGCCATTAATTAATTTTGACATGGTTCATAATTAAAAAATTCAATCATAAGTTGGTCAAGAACTAAAAGTTTTCATGAAACATAAACGACAATTGCCATGGTGAATTACTAAAATTTACCATGATGCATGCACTAAATTTATCATGGTTTATATAAAACAGTTATCATGGTCAAAGTCAAAATACTTAATTGCTATGATCCATGAAGTAAATTTTCCATGGTTAATTACTAAAAACTTTCATAATCAATTACTAAAAATTATCATGGTGAATTACTAAAGAATTCTCTAATCCATGAAGTAGATTTGCCATGGTTCATAAATAAAACTGTAAAACTTCTTGTCATAACACAACTTTATTTATCATGATAAGAAAACACATCTAATATTGCAATGACAGAAAAATAGATTAATGTTATATGCACTCGAGAATCTCCTTGATGCATTCGTGTCCCAGGAACCCGCCATGTCGCGTGCAATGACAAAAAAATAGATTTTTGTTGATATGCACTCGAGAATCTCCTCGATGCACATGTCGCCCATCTCTCCCCCCCCCCCCCCCCTCCCCAAAGAAAAAGAAGATCTGCTAGGGGTCCAAGGGTCGGCACCGCGGTACACGAGGATCCTTGCCCGGTGAGTAAAAAGTAGTTGAAATACAACGACATCTCTAAACGTAAAAGAAAAAAAATAGTAATTATGCGTCGAAAAGATTCAGCAAACAAGTTCAGATCGTAATTACTAGTCTACTAGAGCTATTCCCGGATGACAGTTCTAGCGTACCTCGCCATTTCTTTAACTGGAAGTAAGCACGACATTTGGTCCTGATTGCTTATCTTTGCACAATTTCAACCCCAAGTCCCTTCCCCATCATTCTTGAGATTTGTTGAGTTCAAGTTCCCAGAAACGAGGTGGTCTATCGACTTCATAATTTAAGATAATAACGACTACGTTGACTGGAACGTAGTATATAATGCATCACAAACAAACACCTAGTCGCGCACACGTATTCAGGCCCGTCCCTTGTACGCCTTCTTCTTCGTGCGTGAAAACGTCCTCACACAACCATGGCGAAAGCACGGCGGTTCGTCGTCATCGCGCTCAGGGTCGCGACGGCGGCTGCGGCCATCGTCGCGGCCATCGTCATGGCCACGAGCCACAAGACGATCACCCTCTTCGGCTTACAGGTGGAGGCCAAGTTCCAGTACACGCCGTCCTTCGTGTAAGCATCTATGGCTGCTACCTGTTTCCATACCATCGTACTGGCCGTGTCACCGAGAAGAACCGTGCCTTGCAGGTTCTTCGTGGCAGCGAACGTCGTCGCGTGCGCCTACAACCTCCTCGCCCTCCTCGTGCCGCCGGCGAGCCCCTCCGCGAGGCACGTCCTCGTCGCCGACACGGTGAGTTCACGGCGCACCACACTACCCGGTGACCGTCTCTGGAGTCTGGACAATTTATATCGCCGCGTCTCTGATTAGGTCATTTTCGCTGTGGGTTGTTGCCATGAACTGCAGGTGCTCGGCATGCTGCTCACCGGCTCCGCCGGGGCCGTGGCCGCCTTATCGGTCCTCGGGAAGAAAGGAAACAGCCACGCCGGCTGGCAGCCGATCTGCGGACTAGTACCCGCTTTCTGCAACCATGTCAGCGGGGCTCTCGCCTGTGGCTTCGTTGCGGTCGTCCTCCAGTTACTCGTCGTTCTGTATTCCATTTACGCCATTAACAGCTAGACATGTTGCTTTTTGTGCCATTAGTTGCTGTTGTTTTCTTCCATGAAGAGAATAAATTCGAATACGCTCTCTTCTACTACCGTAGTTTGTGATATTCTGAAATTACTTGCAAATATTTAGACTTCATCGACCAGACTCCAGACTATGTAAATTTGAAGATAACTCTGTGAAATGAATAAATAAACAAATGTTCTATGATCCATGAGATATGTTTCATTGTCACTGTGAGTTGACCAAGATCGATTCTTCATTTGATTATGTATGAGCGAGTAAGGTGAGTGTTAGTTGAGATGTCACTACCTCATTCTTGTTTAAACCACATTATTTCGTCATTATAAGTTTCTGATGAGATTCCTCAAATGAAAAGATCTGTTGAGTCAACGGGAAGGATGGCAGGATCTCCATTTGAATTAACTAGTAAGATCCAGTGTTCAACACATGATACGCAATCAGGGCACTCCCAATGCTTGTATCTTAGCACGTAATTATAGGCATTTTGCTTATGTGGCATACTATTTAATGAAGAAAAAGATAGAGGTTGTATCTTAGATACAACCCTTGCACGTGGCCATATGCAAAAAGCATGGTTAAACCAATCACATTTATGCATTGAGCTAAAATCATTAAATAAGATACAACCTCTAAAAAACAATGCATTGTAGGGATTGTATCTTAAGTTTTAATTGCTCCTATGATATTGTGCTAAGAAACAATGCATCGGAAGAGCCCTCAAGATCACATGATAGCATATGTACCGCTACCCTAATCATATCGGTGAAGCGATTGTCCGAACAAGTCACGTGTCTCACAAGTGAACTTAACAATATAAGAATATATTTTTGACGCCAATATCAGGCGGTCATCATTCATCAGCCAGGAAGGAGGTCCCAACGGACGTTTAGGGTCATTCTTTCCGCCTCATGATTCTTCAGAATCTGATTCTAGAAAACTGCGTGTAGAATCGTCTATCCATAAAATCAGCCACCCAGTTATTTTCCGTGATTGTTGTACGAATGATTCAGGAAAAAAATGTTTTGAGCCTTTGTCACTCGGCTAGCTCGAGTGGCATTGTGATCGTAATTAACATGTCCAATAGGTACTAGTTCAAAACCAAACGTTTTGTTTCGAGGGGTTGGCTAGAATTGCCAAGTTTTCACGATTCTAAATTGCACTACGATTTTGGGTTGATTTTAGGTGATTCTTACTACTAAGATGAGTTTTTTGCGATTTTGGATTCCCTATACCGTTCTTCAAAATCGCATCAAAAGAAATTGGCCCTTAGTTACCAGCGGGACTTGCTCCTAGCAAATGTTCCCCCTCTTAAGGCTTGTTTGATTCATAGGGTATGAAAATCATAGGAATAGGAAAATCATAGGATTGCAATGGCATGCCCACTCCAATCCTATAGGATTTTGCTTGCACCAAAGTTTGTTTGATTCCATCAAAGGAATTGTAGAAAGAGGTTGGAGTGAATGTTAGGATTCCTATAGGAAGTAGTACAAAAATTCCTATGGGAAAAATTCCTATAGGAACAATTCCTATGAATCAAATGAGTAAGATAGGAAAAAAATTCTATGGGATAAAATCCTATGAAATTCCTATGAATCAAACAAGCCCTTAGGATTGTTCGCAAAGGAAAGGGAAGAGCAGGGCAGACCTTCATTGACCCAAAGGCTTCGTCATTTTTCTAAAAAAACATCATGAATAAAAAAACATGTTTTCTTATAAAAAGTACTAGATAATCATAAATATATAATTATCATGATTTCAATTTATGAAAATTGAAATTTCTCTAGTTTATGCCATAAATTCTTCCATGCATATATTTTACCGTGCAAAAAATGGCATGTTTTGGAGAATGTTTTTTTGCCAAGGAATAGAAACAAAATGGCATGCTGTAAAATTTTACTTTCTTTGTTTCATTGTGCAAATTTTTTTAAATGCCTTGTCAATGAAAAAATAAGCATCATCTTAATAATAAAAGTGTCATATTGTTAATAATAAAAATGTCATGCCAATAATAATAAAAATTGCATGCCGTCGATAATAAAACTATCATTAGGTTAATAATAAACTGACATCGTCTTAATAATAAAAATGCATGTTTCTATTTATTAAAATGTCATCCTTTTAATAATAAAAATACCATCTTTTCATTAAAATAACATGCTATTAATAATAAAATTACCATGGGAGAAAGTAGAAAAATAAATTCCAAAATTGTCATGAATAAGTGAAAAACATTACTACAAAAGCTTGCCATGGTGGCATTACAAAAAAATACCTACAAATTGCCATGTTTTGCAAGATAAAAATATTCATGGTAAAAAATTTTGCCATCCTACCTATAATTTAAAATGCACATGGTGAGTTTATACAAAAATTTTCTCTCTAAAAAAAGGAAATGCATATGTACCTACACAAGCAATACATATCATATCCACACCATTCATAAAAATACATGCTACTTTAAGATCTGTGCAGCCATGCATCAGAAGGGATTGGATGAAACGTTTTTGTGGACATGTAGAAAAGAAAAAAGAAGGAACGTGACACACAATAGAGATTTTTATTCTTTTAAAATTTATGAAAATTTAGGATTTTTTTCCAAATGAAAAACAAAATTTTAAAAAATGGGTTTAAAGTACATGGAATAGTTTAACGTGAGTTTTAGAAATAGATAGTTTGGTCTAGTGCTAAAACTTCCTACCCACTAAACAAGAGGTCATAGGTTTGACACCCCGCTCGCACAGATTTTTTGGAGAAAAAGAAAAATGGTTTGCGAGAACACACGAGCCAAAAAAAATTATGCCAAGATTCGTTCGATGATGGATAGCGCGTTCGCTAAAGATGGGCTAAAAATCTGGCGTTAGCTAGATAATATTTATGTATTTTCATAAATAATATATTGTATTAATTCAGAATGAAGCATTAAAGGGGATATAAACACATTGAACACATATTCGGCCTCGGCTTCATATGATCAGGATGCACACTTCCAAAACTAACATAGTAAAGAATCATGCTCTTAAAGAGCAAAGTCATATAAGACCAACATTGTGCTTAGACATATGAAAAAAGAAAATACACTCAAGTGATACAATGAGCACCCGTATCAACTATCTCATAACATCACAAAGACAAAAAAAAAATTAGTAGCAACGCAGACAGGAAGGAAAAGACACACGCGTCATCGTCAAATCCAACTCAGAATGCTAGAATTTGAGTTTTCATCCTGAAGATCAAGTTCAAGAAACTTCAAACAATGCCTTCAATAAAGTAATAATGCAAAAAAATAGTATCATTACTAGGTATAACAAACTAGGATCAAACCTTGAAGTTTTATCTCGAAACTTGAGACCAGGTACTTAAGATGTATTACGAAATCAAAGACTTCTTGTGTTGTCATGTTCACTTTCCATGGTCCCAATAACTACATGTGGCGCACAGTTTTATGCCACGCAAGTGAAGATCATTACCCATACAAGCGGACAATCAAGCCGCGACAAGAGCCGGTTCCTAGAAAGGCTTCAAACGGTGCAGGTCTTCTTCACACACGCGACAAAGATTGATGAGGGAGAAAGGTGCACCTCCAGAATCCAATTTGGGACGCTATGTCAATCCACAATGTCCTCTTTCTATGCTAGGCGACAAAATCGTTCGACTAACTCACCTTGTTGTTGAATCTAATTAAAGTTCAAAAATCCTTCGCACCCTTGCGACAAGCACCCTACAATGCAGGACCACATCACCACCAGAGTGCCCAAGGGGAAAAATACCTCACTGGGGCACATAAGGTCACTATTACCGCACACATACCTTTAGATAGGATCATGACCACCGACACCTCCTCGCCAAAGATCACTGAACCGGGAGAAAAACAACGACATCGATGTGGCACATCCATATCCTTTGTTATCGCGTGCACATCGCACCTTGTCGCCAATCTACCAGAGTGGGGACGTCTCCAACACCACCTTTATTGATCGGTGTCCAAGCGTAGCCTAGCACTAGTCTCTAGCGGCAGCAAAGAAAAAAACGATGTAGAGATTGGAGGGGGCCCCAAGTTTGTGGGCGATCACGCCTGCAAGATGCGTTTTTCCTATGACTCGAGAACCGAAAACATATCATTTGTAAGTGATGGTGTTGCCATTTTGAAGTCATAGGATCATCTTCAACACGTGATGTATAATATAGGGCAGCTGCCAAAACCCGTTTTTAGGGCATTTAGACTAAAAAACGGTGCTAACAACAGCACCCTGCTATATGCTTCTTATGTTGCAATATTTTTAAGTAGACCTATATTTTGTGTCTTAATGTTGCAAATATACGGTGAATGTGCGTCTGCCAAAAAATAAAAACTTAGCCATGCGCATGCCAACTACCACACTGAACGTTCCTCACGCCGCATCACGCCTCTCCCTTCGACCACCGTGAGCTCAATTTCGGACGCAAACGCCACCATTGTAGGTTCGTCGTCCATCTTCGACTCTGCCGCTCCGGACAGCCATGACAACCCTACCATTCCGTTGATTCCTGATCCGCGGTTGCATCGATTTGGGCCAATTCCGATCCGTCGTCGTCCCTCCCCCACTCATATGGAAGTTCCCGCCTCTCTACCGGCCATATACATGTAGTAGTGGTAGCTACAACTCCTCTGCTAACCACGCGACTGGGATGAGTCGTTGCTGCTTCAATTGATGTCAATGCCGCGGCATCGCCGTTTTTGGTAGCAAGCTTGACCTCTCGGGCATCAGTGAGGTCCTACCAAATACATTTTGACCCAGCGTGGCAACCACCTTGGCTTCGATGAGCAGCAGGCATGTTTCCTCCTCCTTGCATGCTAGGTGCTCGAGGAATTTCCTAGGAGGTAGAAAAAACATGTTTCATTTTTGTGTGTGGATAAAGTAATTGATTGAAATGGGAACTATTGTATTAAATATGAGTTCCTTTGAACCCTCTCCGTGGGATGATTTCTCGTACTAAGAGGAATATCTCATGAACAAAGAGAAGGACACTACTTTGATCTTGATGATGCATAAGAACAAAAGGCTGAAGCATGATGGTTTCGTTTTTGACCATGGTGAGATTCAGAGGATAATGCAAGATGGTCACAATAGATTGATGCTCAACTATTTTTGTCCAAATCTGATGTATCTAGGAAGATACTTTCGACGCCGGTTTAGGATGTCTCCGGATTTGTTCCTTGATGGCTTCTCGCCCCTCGTTGGTTACCCAAAGTGGAAGGTTTGAGATGCAGCACAGCAGCAAGTTTCCCTCAGTGAACATACCAAGGCTTATGTCTCTAGTAGGACTCCAACAACAGCAAGTAGGTGACAACGGCGCTAGAATTTCTAGCACGAGTTGACATGGACCTGCACACAACAACAGATAACTTTGCTCCCAACGAGTACAGAGAGGTTTTCAATCTCTCTGGTCTTGTTGTTTACAAAGGGTCAAATGAAAGAGATAAAAGATAGTGATAACTGCAAGTAGAAAGTAAAATAGGAAGTAAATTGAGGGTGTAAACAGTGGTGGAAATATGGACCGGGGTCTGAGACGTCTCAAACGTATCTATAATTTATGCTTGCTCCATGCATGTTTTGTGTGATATTTCTATGTTTTACATACACTTTTGATCATATTTGGACTATCCTATTAACTCAGTGCACCCCAGTGCCAGTTCCTATTTTCTGTTGTTTTTCTATTTCAGGTTTCCCCCATATTAAAAATGCTCCAAAAATTCCGGGAAAATACAATAAAAATCAGCGTACCAGAAGCTTCCGGAATCACCAAAGTGGGACCAAAGGGCCACCACCAGGCGCCCTGGTGGCGCGCTCTAGGGGGTGGCCGCGCCAGGTGGTCGCCTGGACCCCTGGTGGCCCCCCTGGCTGCCCCCCCCCTCTTCGCCTATATATTCTCCGTCACGGGATTCTTCCGAAGACAGAACCCTTTTTCGCGATCTCGCCTTTGTTCCGCCGCTGCCGCGCTTCCAAGATCTGGAGCGCCAGCGAACCTCTTTTCGGCACCCTGCCAGAGGGAGGATTGACCTTTGGGAGCTTCTCCACCACCATGGACGCTTCTCGGATGATCCGTGAGTAGTCCACTGTGACACCCCCAAAATCAATCCGTGTACAGTAATCATACACGCAGGGTACACGGCTGAGATTAGGGTGCCACGGTGAGAATATCACAGCACAACACTAAACACAAAAGGATAAACCAATATGTTACAATACCAGGGATCACGAGGATCCGAATACATAAGTCATACAATCCATAATATCTGAGTACAGACATAGTTAGTCAAGTTTTGCCTTAAGGAGGCTAGCACAAATGACATCAGAGATACAGATCGAAAAGGCGAGGCCTCCTGCCTGGGATTCACCGAACTACTCCTGGTCAACGGGGAACTCGACGTCGTAGTAGTCGCCTCCGGGGTACTCCTGCTCCTGGGTTCCAACGTCGACTGCAGCGGCCGATCAGGCAAAACGAAAAGGGGGAAATAAAGCAAAGGTGAGTATCTAGCATACCCGCGAGTCTTACGTCCGCTACTAAGCATTTATGCATTGTATCAAATGGAAAGGGCAGGCTATATATAGTGGACTGCAAGATAGAAATTAGAATAAGGGTAAGAAGCTAGGCCTATCGAAGACTAGCATCTTCCGGCGAGTCTTGCAGCACAAGAAGAGAATAGCCAACAGTTTATATAAAGCATAAAGTAACAATGCAGCAGAAGTTGCAGCAGCACTATATAATAGTAAGTTGTAATAATTAGCAATGCCTCTGAGATCACCTCCTCGACTTCCCTGCGAGGAAGCAAACCCTGAACCATACAGTTTAATAATAATAGTTTGTAGTGGTAAGATCCAGCTTCAGCAAAAAGCGTCATGTTACCGTGGACACAGCTATTCGAATAGATTAATCTTCCCTGCAGGGGTGCACTTGTGTTACACTACACGCACGGATCTCCAGGGTGGCGGGCACCTTGTTAGGGAACGCTCCACCGAGGCTATCCGACACTCCGTAGCCCATCTTTCAAACTCAACAGAGAGGCCATCCGCCAGTCTAAATCCTAAGTACGCCGGGCCTTGGACCCCAACCCGAACGTACTCCTGCACGGTGCGTGGCTGGCCAGTGAAGTTAAAGAAAATCCAAATAAGACGCCACCGCGCGAGCAAATAAGACAACACCACTTCCCGACGTAGGCCGCGGTACTGCTGGCGTCTGAAGAGTCCTCGGACGAGACCATGAATCAGGGGAGCCCATAACTCGTAATTCCCACGGGTAGGTAGTGTGTACCTGGCATATAGCCAACTCAAGACATCCTCCGAACCATTAGTCATTTTATTAACTTGCGGGACAACCGTTCTCGTTGCCTCGACTTAACTGACCCGCGGACAACGACAGCAGTCAGGACCACCAGTACATCGGTGCCTGCCCTGTCGTCCCACCAAGTCTCTGCGGTTACCAACAAGGTGAACCGTCTCCTTACCTTGTCTCGCGTGTGCCCCTGGAGGAGCTCGACTTTCGTGGTTTGGTAACTCTCGCGGCAAACGATCAGGGGCCAAGCACACCGTTACACAGTTCGTACCCTCCCTCTCGTCCCGTCGCAATACCACTCGCGGGCAACGTTGGGTCACCCGACTTCTTACCTTTAAGGACAACCATGTTCAGGACCCTAGGGCGGCTATACAGAGTCAGCAACGAGTGGAGTACGAGGATTACTCCTCGATAGCTCCACTTGATGTGGCTCGGCAGAGCCGAGGTAGGGGACCTAAGGCGGTGTCTGCAATGTACCGTACCTATGCAGTTATAATCATCGTATCCGCGTTCACTCCCCAGAGTGTTCACGACCCGCTCTCTAATCCTAGTTAACTAACAATGCGCAGGGCTCACTGCTGAATATAATATATATAAATATTAGGCAGCATAGGTTAAAGGAAGGTACAACAAGGGGCGACAAAGACAGGCTATGCAACTGAATAGGATTGTAACGTAGCAGCAGCAGTAACAATGCCTAGTGCAAGAAATGTACGGAAAGATAGGTGATATCTGGGGAAGAGAATGGCTCTGCTTGCCTGGAAGCTCACGGGAGGGGTACGGTCGTCGATGACGTAGTCGATCATAGGGCATCAGCATCGGTCGTCGGGACTACCGAACAATAAGAGAGGGGGGAAACAATAAATACACAGCAATAATAGCAATATAAATACAAGACATGGCAAACGCGATGTTGGCGGTGTTCTATCACAGTACAAAGTGTTAGGCTCGGAGCGGGAATTCATCTGGGGATTACTACCAGCTCCGGGTGATTATCGACAAACCGCCCGGAGGGGGAAGTGTCGATGTTCGTTGTGTTAGAGGGGTGTTGACGGGGATGTACCCCGGAAAATCCCATGATCAGGGACCCTGGGTTAGTCATGAGAGGCACAGGTTAGACGATAGCTCGTCGGCTAACAGGAGGATACGTTCCTGCTCGATGTTATTGATTGGAGATGGCGATTACAGGGAGGCCAAGGCTAATGCGCACAAGGCTAGGGTTACATATTGTGTATTGCTTGATCTTGATGTCTCCCCTCCTAGCACTTATATACTAGGCTAGGTCTCGGGGAGTCCATCCTGTATTACAGACGAGGTTTCCTAACCCTGATGTTGTTTTGTATGGCAAGTTTGCACCTTCCTTATGAGTCGCGGACTCCTACGTCGGTGCCACTAGTGGGCCAAGGCTGACCCAGGCGGCATCTTTGTGGGCCTCCTGTCTTCGGGTACACCGGGTAGGCCCATCCATAAGGGTCGTGGGGTCACCCCCACGTCAGTAGCCCCCGAGTGCCTGGGGGACTCGAAAAGGCGCGCAGGGACTCGAGTTCATTCTTGCGTCGTTTTGATGTATGCACGGTTCAACCGCGGGTCGTTAGCAGTCTAGGGCCATGACAAAACCTGTTTCGAGGGATGCTAAGCTGAAAGGGCCCAAGGAGTCGATTGGTCGAGCCTTGGTGAATTGCACTAGTGGCAAATACCGCAGTAGCCCAATCATATTTGGACTAACCTATTAACTCAGTGCACCCTAGTGCCAGTTCCTGTTTTTTGCGGTTTTTCTATTTAAAATTATGAAAACAGGAACTGGCACTGTGGTGCACTAAGTTAATAAGTTAGTCCAAATATGATCAAAAGTGTATGAAAGTGTATCTAGATCATAGCAATATCACACAAAACATGCATGGAGAAAACAGAAACTAAACATGGCAGTAGCTACAAAAGATAAAGAACACACAACAGCAGAAAGATAAGCATGAAAAATCCTATGATGTGCTCTAGTTCAGAGTGGAGCGTGTTTCTCTCCCACACAAAGTAATCTGGGGTCTAACTTGTTATGAACAGCAAGCAAAGCTAAAGAAAACTAAAAGGTAAACCTAAGAGCGAGACGCTCCAAGCATAGCACATAACGCATGAAGTGATAAAAATATAGTGAGACGGAGGACGAACTAATGATTGTTGATGGAGAATGGGATGCACGGGGGCATCCCCAAGCTTAGACGCTTGATTTTCCTTGAATATTTATTGTTGACGCATGGGGGCATCCCCAAGCTTGAGCGTTTGACACTCCCGGATCTTCTTTCATCATCTTCCCTCGCACACTTGAAAACTCCCTTCATACATAACTCATCATAAGCTGATTAGAGAGGTTAGTACCCTCAATAAAATATATTTTCTCCACTGGAAATACATATATTCTTGAAGAGCTACTGTTTGTCAAGATTGCCAAAAAGTTTTTGGAAATAAAAATCAAGCTTAAGGTTTGCAAAAGTAAGGAAAGGCAAAATGTGGCAGAATCTGTGAAAAACAGAACAACAGGTAGTAAATAATTTTTTCGGGGTACGTCTGCAACTCAAATCAAAACACTCAAAACATAAGAAAGTTTCACAATTGTATAGATCATGCTGTGTAAAAAATCATCTCAAAAAGATGAACTGGTGATTTGTTTTGATTTTTTCCGTCAAGCAGACAGAATCTGTTTTCTGGACAACATGTCACAACTTTTGCTTCCCTTATCATAAGAGACTAAACTTGGAACAAAGCTTGAAAATAAAGATACAATGATGTTGCTACAGTAGTAACAATCATCAAGACCACTAAAAACATAAGTAAAAACATCTTGGGTTGCCTCCCAACAAGCGCTTTCTTTTACGCCTTTAAGCTAGGCATAAAGGTTATAGAAGATGCTCTCACAAGAATAAGAATTTTGAAGCAAAAGTGAGCATTAAGAAGCTAATATGAAACACATTGAAGACTAACCCACTTCCTATGCATAGGCATCTTGTAAGAAAATAAATCAAATAAGGACAAAATGACATGCATATGAAGCTGGAACAAGAACAACTTCAAAAGTTTCAACTTAGATAGAGGTGTTTTTGTAACATGGAAGTTTCTATAGCCAAACTTTCCTCTCTCAAAGTAATTGTCAGTAGTATCATGAACAACATCAAGAATATAACTATCACATATATCATATTGTTCATGACCTACAAGCACACGTGTATTTTTTTCAACACGGTTTTTAGGATCATAAGATAAATGCAACCCATCACATTGAGCTTTGATAAGAGGAAAAATTTCCGGAATATGAGTTGGAGATTTCAAAAGGATAATAGGGCAATCAAGTGTGGGTGCAATATCAACAATTTCATGCTTAACATAAGGAACTATAGCAAGTTCATCTTCGTAAGCATAATCCATATTGGCATCATGACCATCAACAAAGCAAGTATTAAGTTCATCAGAAAGGGAAGTATCAAGTGAGTCCTCGGAATCATGGGATTCCTCATCAAAGCAATCATTAGCCTCTTCTTGGGCAGCAAACATTTTATTTTTAAAATTCTCAATATTAGAATTGGAAGTATAATTCTCTAAGAAATAAGCAAGAACTGCAAAGTTTTCAGACATGTAAATAGTATCGTGATACTTTTCAATCAAAGAAGCAATCTCATAAGCACCCTTAGAAGCAACAAATTCTTCAATATGTTCAACATCAAAGTAATCATACACACCTTTAGCATAAGAAGATAGGACCTCATTTTCATTAAACTCACATTGCAAAGGAAGGTGTTTACGATCTATATTAGAACAACAAGTAAAATCATAAATGTGGCATAAACACTCAGCATAGCAATAAGAAACTTGTATTTGATCCCATAAGTGTTTCCCTTTCATAGATAAGTGGTGTCGCGCTCATCCAATGATTTTCCCTCAACCAAGTCGGTTGGGTTTTTAGCGCGAGCACAAATTGATCGAAGGCGATCCAAGTGAAACATGTCCATCCTATCATATTTGGGTGGTTCCACACCCATGGTAAAGATAGCATAACTAGGCATAGCAAGACAAAGGCAAAAGGTAGCAACTATTTTTTTGATAAAGGACACTAAGATAAAAACTGAAAGGTAAACTAACAAGACTAAAAAACAAAGGTAAAAAATAGTGTGCAACTCCCCTATCTTAGCACTTGGAGTCCCCGGCAACGACGCCAAAAATTTGCTTGATGTGCGAGATGATGATAATGGTTTCTCGCCCTTCGTTGGTTACCCCAAGTGGAAGGTGAGATGTAGGATATCAGAAAATTTCCCCTATGTAGAGGATAGGGTTTGTTTCCTGTAGGACTCCGGCAATGATAAGTAGGTGTCAACAGCGCAACTGGCGTGGAACTGCACACAATACAATTAACTTCGCTCCAAACGAAGTTCTGAGAGGTTGTCAATCTCTCCGGCCTTGTTGTTTACAAAGGATCAAAACACAAGGGATAATGATAATGGTGATAGAAACTAGAAAGTAAAAGCAGGAAATAATTGAGCATGTAAACAGTGATGAGAATATGGACAGGGGTCCCATGATGTTCACTAGTGATATATCTCTCCCAAAAGACGATAAAACTTCTATGCGAGGTAAACAAATCACAGCTGGGCAATTGACAGGATTAAAACCGCACCGCAATGCTAACTATGCTACAAAGAAAGGACGAGGCTCAAAAGCATGGGCGGTACGCCAAAATAAGTAGACCGAAATCCAACTGCATCTACTACTAATCATCCACCTCGAGATATCTATCCAGAACATCTCGCTGGTATTAACTTGTCAGCTCCACCCAAAGTGTAAACCCAAAGCAACAGACAACTGCATTAAAAAGCACTTTGCGTAAAGTAAACAATCCTTGCAACCGCGGTTACAAGCACCATTGTTTTCCCCCTTGTGGCAACAGCACATCCCCTAGACTCATGTTTCTGCCACTCAAGCTAGTCATCAGGGGGCATGAACCCACAGTCGAGCATAACGTTCCCTCTTGGAGTCACTACCTAATACTTGGCCAAAGCAATAAACAGCAACGGGGAACATTCAAGAATTAATCAAGAACATAAATATAAAAGATAAGAACCAAATATATTACTCAATCACAAACTGAACATAGTCGCATAATCCATCAGATCCCAGCAAACTCAGCATAGCAATAGCAGAAAATTACATATGTGCCTCGATCATGTAGGGCAGCTCACGAGGTCTAATCCATGAAGAACAAAGAGGGGAGGAGAACATCACATAGCTACTGATCACGGACCCATGGTCCAAGGGAGACTACTCATGGATCATCCGGGAGGCGTCCATGGTGGAGGAGAGGCTCCCGGAGCTCAATCCTCCCTCCGGCAGGGTGCCGGGAAGAGGACTGCTGGCGCTCCCGATCTTGGAAGCGCGGCAGCGGCAGAACAGAGGAGAGATCGCGAAAACGGTTTCTGTCTTCAGAGGTTTTGCGTCACGGAGAATATATAGGCCGAAGGGGGGAGCGAGGGGGGCCACCAGGGGTCCAGGCGCCCCCTGGCACGGCCCCACCCTAGGGCACGCCGGAAGGGCGCCTGCGGCCCTGGTGGGTCCCCTCTGGCCCCTCCCGGGTGTTTCCGGAAGCTTTCGGTACGCTGATATTTTTATCTGATTTTTCCCAAATTTTTGGAGCACTTTTAATATGGGGGAAACCTAAAATAGAAAAATAGCAGAAAACAGGAACTGGCACTGTGGTGTACTGAGTTAATAAGTTAGGCCAAATATGATCAAAAGTGTATGAAAGTGTATCTAGATCATAGCAGTATCGCACAAAACATGCATGGAGCAAGCAAAAATTATAGATACGTTTGGGACGTATCACTCCTCCACCCCTCCAATTAGATTTTTGATCGATGGCTTCATTTGTGAGTATTTAGAAGTTCTTGGTGTTGTTCATATGAGCTTGCATGCATGTGTAGAAATTTATTTTCCAAGTTTTGATGCAAGTTCATGCCTTAGGTAAGTGAGTAGAGTAGTTTGTCTCAACTCACCTTTCTTAAATCCTTGTTTTTGTGAATTGTCAAAAAATTCAGAAATGAGTTTGTTAGGAAAAGCAAAGGGGTGGCTTGGGAAGAAGAAGACCGAGCGCACCGATCGAGTTACTAGAGCTGCAGCTTCATCCTCAGCTGCTAGGGTGAGCTATAATAAGATCATGTGCCCCTAGAGTTGTTGGAAGACACGAGCCCAGCACGTGCAATGACGTATCTGTGCGATGTTTTCCTCGAAGCTGCAGGAATTAAGGAGGAATTTTACGGCCTTTGTGCTAATGCAGGTTTGACACGGCTAGCAACATGTCGTGTTGCTCAGTATCATAAACTCACCTCCCATTTTATTAATAGTTTCAGATATAATCATGACATTGGAGTTGTTGAGTTTATAATTTACAATGATCTTTTGACCATGTCTTTGGCAAGATTTTGTGAAATAATAGGTGTGCCGAACGCTGGACGATGGAAAAGATGAACTCTCAGCCCTCCGAGCTGAGAACTATCTTCAGTTCTCTTTGCATCCAAGACACGAAGGATATCCGGCGTTCGAAGATTCCAGCATCTTATTCCCCCACCTCAGGTATTTCGCGTATTTTATTGCTAGAGGGGTGTTAGCCCGTGACAACACGAGCAACAGTTCTGCCATGGATGTTTCCATCCTGGATAAATCCCTCTCAGGGGAGAGTAAGTATAATGTGGGTGCCTTAATTTCTCGCCGCCTTGCTGCTAATGGCATCAAGGGGGATCTCTATGGTGGCGTTTACGCCACACTTATTCTTGAGTCTCTTGAGCGCACCCCGCATCCTGATGATGAGCCTTTTACTTATTTAAGCTTTGACCTTGCTGCCATGAAGAGGCATGAGTTTGTTACCAGGACTTCTGAGTTTGGTAACCTTAATTATATTCTTAGGTTTGGACTGACCCCTATTCGGGAGATTCATCTACCTGCACCTCTTTTGTTTGATTATACTTGCAGGAGCGGATGGTCCTTCACCGAGACCCAGTTCGATGAGTTTGTGGTCCAGCAGCAGTTTCATAACCCCATGGAGGGGGTTGTGCCCAATGAGGAGGAGCACGGTGAGTTTCCACCTTTCCAGGGGGAGACCGTCACCCAGTGGGGTGAAGGGTCTTCTTCTTCTCGGAGCGCGGATCCTTCTTCGTGAGAGGATCCCAGGACTTCGGTGTACGCACCTGAAGCCTCGTACGACCCTTGGACTCACCTGTACTACCCCGGAGCAGGAGGCTCCTGGGGACCGCAGTAGCTGTTACCAACTTAGGCCAAAAGCCTAAGCTTGGGGGAGTACGTTCCCTTCTCCCTTTTCCATTGTATTATCCGGGTTTTTTGTTCGCTTTGATCTTCTTCTTTGTTCTCTCTTAATTTGCAAAAACAACAAAAGGATTTCTCCTTTCTTTTGATTTCGTTAAACTTTTTAAAACCCAAAAAGATTTTCCTTTCTCTCTTTAGTTTGCTTTGTTTTCAGAGTTCAACTTGAGTCCGTGATGGCATTTGATTATATTTCACATGTTCGATCGTGCAAGTGACGAGGCAATAATGACGAAGATCGACGAAAGGGAAGCAACAAGGAAAACCGGTATGAACTCTTCTTGTTTCTACTTTTGTACATATGCATGTACTTATGATCTAGAGACCAGCTTGTAGCGACATAGTGCTTTGTTTACAATGCTTTCCCAGTGTTCATGCTTTCTTTGTGGCTGAACTCAAATAGCTAGAGTGTGTAATGTGTTGTTGAAATGATTTGCATGCATTGCACTGTTCATGGTTTGGAATATTGAAGTGGTATTTCCCTTCGGAGAATTCTTGGATTGACTTGGCAAATGTTCACACATGTTTATGACTAAAAATTATATCTTGCCTCGATGATCTTTTTGTTTCAGAATAGTTATATCACTTTCATGCCCGATTCAATGTTGCTTTGTCGCTCTGCATGATTATGACTTTTATTGCTCTCTAGTTGGTCGCTTCCCAGTTTGCTAGCCTTCGCTCGCACTAAGCGGAATTCTGCTTGTGCATCAAAGTCTTTTTCAAACCATTTTTTCCACTTGAGTCCACCATACCTTCCTATATATGGTATTTACCGGCCATCCCTAACTTAGACTTTCTTGTACCATCTTGAAATTTATTCAAAAGCTTCCTTTTTGTAACTGTACAAGCTCATGGTGCGGTGAGGGAAAATCAGTATCTTCCATGCCAAAAATGTTTTACTCCTTAACAAAGTTTTAACTAGTCAAATTTATGAGGCAGAGGCCGGTCTGGAGAATGCCCAGTTCTCACTTGTTTCACATTTTATAAAAAGTTACACTTCCCCCATACTTGATGATGGAATGAAATGGGCCAAATGCTGCTAATGATAGATGGAACGAGAAATTTCCTTCCATACTTGAGGCAAAATTAAAAAAGGCACCATAGACCACCAAAGGATAGATGGATAAGGGAACAAAATTGTAAGCAAAAAAGCATGGGAAACGCCATTAATGTGGTTGGTATGGGAGATATTGAGAGACCTTTACCATTCACCGTTGACTGGAAAGTTGCACTTCCCAAAAGAATTTTCTCTCTGTTTTCAAAATCAAGAGCTCTAGTACATGTTTAGTCTTTGCTTCCAGCCACGGGTTTTCAACCTTGCCATCAAAAGCCACGGTTCGAGAGTCTCCCCTTCTTTCTTCAAAGCACCAACTATTGAGAGCATAATTTTCATTCTTAGTGTAACATGCATTGTCCCAAAGTACCACATTGTCTTCTGCATGATTCTGATATTGCTTGTTCTGGAATTCTTAGTTCTAGTCTCCTTTAAAACTCCGGAGGAGTTTCTGCATTTATGTTTTGCTTTGCGCATGGAGGCTAGCGAGATACCACTCTAGTATGTTCAAGCTATGTGCATTGTGATCTTGTCTTGATTTTCAGCAGCATATTATTTACTTTTGGTTGTTTCTTATTGATCACTTGAAAGAAGGATTGCTTCATCCATTGTCCTCATAGCATAGTTTCAATACCTGCTAAACTCTTTTCGTAGTACATGCTTATATACATCTAATGAAGAAAAAGAGTTTGTCAAAGTTTTCTTTGTCGTGTACAGTTTGTTGAACTGAATTGCTTGAGGACAAGCAATATGCTAAGCTTGGGGGAGTTGATACGTCTCAAAACATATCTACTTTTTCAAACACTTTTGCTATTCTTTTGCCCTCATTCTTGCATGATTTGAACTAAACTAACCCAGACTGACGTTGTTTTCAGTAGAGCTGTCTGTATGGTTTTATTATGTGTAGAAAAATGGATTTTTAGGTGTCTTAGAAAATTCCAGGAAAAATCACAGAAAATCCACGCACCCGAAGGAGCCCGGAGCCAGAAGTGGGACCAGAGGGCAGCCAGGGGGCCCAGGCACCCTGCTAGCGCGGCCCCACCCCTGGCCGCACCGGGAAGACGCCTGGGTGGGTCCTCCCCCCTCTGGTGCCCTACCGAAACCCTTATTTATTCCCGTCGCGAGGAAACCCCAGAACAGAAGTCGTTTTCCCATTTTCCATCGCGAAGCCGCCGCTACCCTTTGTTTTTTTCCGGGAGGGCTAATCTGGAGGCTGTTTTGGCCTCCGGTGAGGGGAGATCATCGTCATCGTCATCGTCATCACCACTCCAAACTCCCTCCATGAATTCTCCTCTCATGTGTGAGTAATTCCCTGCTGTAGGCAAAGGGGATGGTATGGATTGGATGAGTTAGATCATGTAATAGTTTGCAGATTGTTGGGGGCATGTTGCCTATCATCTACTTTGGTGTTTATCATCTTTGCTACAACTTGTTGCTCTTAATGCTTGTCACTTTGGGCCTGAGTGCCATGTTTTCAGATCTGAACCACTGTTGTTTTCATGAGTTTATTTATGTTCTTGATCCTATCTATGAGTTGTATGCACCTATTAAAGTCCGGAACCGGCGATCCCAAAGGTGACAGCATGGGACACCAAAGGGGATGGACTATAATTTGAGGATTTCATGTATCCATTTAGTGTTAATGTTTTGTTCCGGTGCTCTTTGACAGGAGCACCTTAATCTCCATAAGTTCCTTTTGTCCCCGTTCGTAGCGGGATGGTAGGACAAAAGATGTTTTGCAAGTTCTTATTGCAAGCACACACAACTACCTACGGGATACATGCCTAATGTTTGATATTTTCCTAGATGATCCTTGCTTTTCTGTGTGCCTTGCCCCGTGTTAGTATCTATTACATGTTCACTCTCATCCAAGCAGCGCCCAACCATCCATCTCCCTAGCCTACAGTGTTTTAATCCTATTGGTTACTAGTTGTTTACTTTCGCTGTTTTACTTTCTATGTTTCCACTATCACTTTCATACCACCGTTGCTATTAATATTTTGTTGCAAGCAAGTATATTTCAGGTGCGGTTGAACTGACAACTCAACTATCAAAGGTTATAAATATTCTTTGGATCCCCTTGTGTCGAATCAATAAATTGGGTTATCTTACCCGCGAAGACTATCTCGATCCCCTACAGTTGAGGGTCATCATTTAGCCATCATCCTAATATTTTCATTAATTTTCACTTGGATAGCATTAATAGGAGTGGCCTTCCTCTCCTCGAGGGGAGAAGTTCTAAGTTTAAGCATCTCAACATCTAGGTCTAGGTTGTCTACCTTTAAAGAGAGATTATCTAATTTGTCTAATTTTTCCTCTACACTCTTGTTGAAGGATTTTTGGGTAGTGATAAATTCCTTAAGCATGCTCACTAATTCAGAAGTGTATTTCTTGTTGCTAGGATAAGTGTTGTTGCTCCCATAGTTGTTGGATGGGAACGGTATAGGATTGCTAATAAAGTTACTCCTATAAGTATTGTTATTGAAGTTGTTTCTAGAGATAAAGTTCACATCTACTTGTTCTTGAGAAACCAAAGAATTTAAAGGAACATCATGAGGATCAATAGGAGCTTGCTTGGTAAGTAAAGACATGATCAAGTCAACTTTTTCATTTAGGGAGGAAATCTCCTCGACAGAGTTTACCTTCCTACCTGTTGGAGCTCGTTCGGTGTGCCATTGGGAACAGTTGGTCATCATCTCATCTAGTAGTTTTGTGGCAGCATCAAGTGTTGTTGACATAAAGGTTCCTCCCGCGGCCGAATCTAACAGATTCCGCGAGGTAAAGTTCAAGCCTGCATAAAAAGTCTAGATAACCATCCAAGTAGTCAAACCATGTGTAGGGCATTTCTTAACAAGAGATTTCATATGTTCCCTAGCTTGGGCAACGTGTTCATTATCCAATTGCTTAAAAATCATAATGTTACTCCTCAATTGGATAATTTTAGGAGGTGGGTAATAGTTCCCAATAAAAGCATCATTGCACTTATCCCAAGAATCTATGCTATTCCTAGGCAAGGATTGAAACCAAATTTTAGCTCCTTCCCTCAAGGAGAAAGGAAAAAGCTTAACAATATCACCTTCTACTTCTTTATACTTTTGCATATCACAAATCTCAACAAAATTATTTAAGTGTAAAGCAGCATCATCTCCCGCACCGGAGAATTGATCTCTCATAAAAAGGTTCAGCAAAGCAGGTTTAATTTCATAAGAGGATGCTGAAGTAGCATGTGTAGCAATAGGAGTGCAGATAAAATCATTGTTGTTGTGAATAGTGAAGTCACAAAACTTAGTGTTTTCAGTGGTACCCACAGTAGCCGCAAACAGGACATGCAATTTTTGTGTGGTTTTTTATAAACGACACTAAAGCAAGAACTGAAAGGTAAACTAACAAAAATAAAAATCAAAGGTAAAAGATAGTGTGCAACTCCCCTATCTTGAAGATTGGACTCCCCGGCAACGGCGCCAGAAATTTCTTTGATGCCTTCTCGCCCCTCGTTGGTTACCCAAAGTGGAAGGTTTGAGATGCAGCACAACAACAAGTTTCCCTAAGTGAAGATACCAAGGTTTATGTCTCCAGTAGGACTCCAACAACATCAAGTAGGTGACAATGACACTAGAATTTCTAGCACGAGTTGACGTGGACCTGCACACAGCAACAGATAACTTTTCTCCCGACGAGTACAGAGAGGTTGTCAATCTCTTCAGTCTTGTTGTTTACAAAGGGTCAAATGCAAGAGATAAAAGATAGTGATAACTACAACTAGAAATTAAAACACCAAGTAATTTGAGGGTGGAAACAATGGTGGAAATATGGGTTGGGGTCCCATTATGTTCACTAGTGATGTCTCTCTCCCAAAAGACGATAAGCAGCTATGCAAGGTGAACAAATTACAGCTGGACAATTGACAGGATTACGGACGCAAACCAATGCTAACTATGCTACAAAAGAAAGGAAGAGGTTCAAAAGCATGGGCAGTACGCCAAGATAAGTAGACCGAAATCCATCTGCATCTACTACTAATCATCCACCTTGAGATATCTATCCAGAACATCTCGCTGGTATTAAGTTGTGAGCCCCACCCAAAGTGTAAACCCAAAGCAACAGACAATTGCATTAAAAGAACTTTGCGTAAAGTAAACAATCCTTGCAACCGCGGTTACAAGCACCGTTGTTTTCTACCTTGTGGCAACAACACATCCCCTAGACTCATGTTTCTGTCACTCAAGCTAGTCATCACGGGGCATGAACCCACAATCATGCATAACGCTCCCTCTTGGAGTCACTACCTACTACTTGGCCAAAGCAATAAATAAAAACGGAGAAAATGCAAGAATTACTCAAGAACAAAAATATAAAAGAGAAGAACTAAATATATTACTCACCAGAATCTGAACATAGTCTCATAATCCATTAGATCCCAGCATACTCAACATAGCAACAGCAGAAAGAATTACATATGTGCCTTGATCATGTAGGGCAGCTCACAAGGTCTAATCCATGAAGAACAAAGAGGGGGAGAGAGCATCACATAGCTACTGATCATGGACCCATGGTCCAAGGTGGACTACTCACGAATCATCCGGGAAGCGTCCATGGTGGTGGAGAAGCTCCCGGAGGTCAATCCTCCCTCCGGCAGGGTGCCGGGAAGAGGGCTTCTGGTCTCCCGATCTTGGAAGCGCGGCGGCGGCGCAACAAAGGAGAGATCGCGAAAAAGGGTTATGTCTTCGGGGGTTTCGGGATGAAGGAAATATATAGGCGAAGGGGGCAGCCAGGGGGCACCATGGCTCTAGGCGGCCTCCGGGCGCGGCCCCCACCCTAGGCCACGCCACCTGGCCGCCTGGGCACCAGGTGAGGCCCCTCTGGGCCCCCTTCGGGACTCTGGAAGCTTCCGTTGCGCTGATTTTTTATATATTTTTCCTGGAATTTTTCTAGCATTTTACGTAATGGGAAAAGCTGAATAAAAAGACAGCAGAAAATAGAAACTGGTACTAGGGTGCACTGAGTTAATAAGTTAGTCCAAATATGATCAAAAGTGTATCAAAAGCATAGCAATATCACCCAAAACATGCATGGAGCAATCAGAAATTATAGATACGTTTGGGACGTATCATTCCTTCACATTGGAATCGTTGGAGCAACATGATCGGTTCTTGGAGTAGAGAATGAATTGCACGGGCGATCTTGGACATGACACTATCTAAAACGTGAATTTCGCATTGCGCATGATGGCACATGGTGTTCCGTTAGATAACTTGGCAACGGGAGATAGCATTTCAATATTGTGTGTCAAGAAATTCGCAAATGCGGTGGTGGAAGTGTTTGGGATGGAGTATTTGAAAGCACCCAGTGCTCATGACACTCACAAAGCCAGTGGGTTTCGAGGTATTCTTGGATCCATTGATTGCATGCACTATTGGTGAAGGAACTACCCTACAACATGGCATGCCCGGTTCAAAGTGTACAATAAGGATGCCATCATTATTCTTTAAGTCATGGCGAAGAAGAGCATAGCTTGATTAACACAACTAGGGGCAATATGGTTCATTTTCCTAGAACTGGCCGATCTAAGAGACATGGATTTGACATACATATTTTTGGGATGCTTGGTCCTTGCAATGACATCAATGTATATCATCACGACATACTTGATCATCCACAACATGATCATTGAAAATGAATGTGGCAAGATTTAAATTACACCTTCTATGAACTAATGAGACAACCGGTGCAGCCACGTAGAAGGAAAGACCTAATTCGATGCTTTCTTGAGGTGTATCATGACATTTGAGGTTTTGATAAGCATGAAGATCTTCAAAAAGATCTCACGCAGGAGTGGTGGACATGAGATTTGAGATTTTGATAAACATGAAGATCTTCAAAATGATCTCACGAAGGAGTGGTGGACATGACATGGGCAACAAGACCACTAGTTTTATCTCTGTTTCATGTCATGTGTGATGAACTTATTGTTATATTTGATGAACAATTTGTGTTGAATTTAACTTTATGGGTTGACGAATTATGTAATAATTTGATGCTCTAAATTGATAAATTTGTTGGTACTCCCTCCGTCCCATAATGTAGTAACGTTTTGCAAACTAGCATAGTTTGCAAAATGATACTATATTACGGGACGGAGGGAGTATGTTTGTACTATTTGTTTTTTTTTTTTTTTTTGAATTCATTTCAGAGTTTGATATCATTTGTTTGAATACATATGCAGTTGTGGAGAACAAAGATGTGGTGTGTCTTCCCTACTTTACACCATTTGTTGAGCCAATGGTGCCCTATTTTACATTATCTGCTACAACTGAAAAAATTCCAGTGCTTTAAAACTCATTTTTTTGGTGCCATAAAACTGCTTTTGAGTACCCTATTTTACATCATCCGGAGATGCTCTAACCAGCACAAGTCATCCGGGATTCCATACTTCTGTATTGACACATTGCTGAGACCACCATGAAGAACAACCAGTTTGGTTGCAATGGTAAGAGCAACAATTTTCAGTAGAAACAGAAGGTACCAAATCAAAAGGTATCGAAATGATGTGGTACAGTTCTTATAATCATATTGAAAAGGCACATAATAGTGTACAAGAAAACAAAGAATTATCCACTGAAATACACTGCTTTTGAAGCTTGCAAGTCAACTAAAGTAACCTCCATGTGTTTGGCCGAGATGATATACAGATGTAGGGGTTTCACAATGCAAATACTGTATTTCACATTTTGAGACAATGCATCTATATTAGTAGCGGAGAAATCGCAAATCGCCATGAATATAGCTACTGCCTGTCAGGCAATCACAGATTGACCAAGATATTTGCACTGCTTGTCAGGCAATCACAGATTGACCAAGATATTTGCGCTGCAGGTAGAAAGACAAGCACGCCATATTCTACCAGAAACCAGATCCGCGAGAGGCCGAGTAGACTATCTGACGAATGTGCCTGAATCCTCTTCAACCCAGAATGACACAGTTCATCCGGCAACACAAGTTCCAGCCATTTCTGATCACCTACCACCACCACCATAGAAGGTCAGCACTAATGTCAAACATCTGTCGCATTCATCATCCGCGCATAGCCTACATGCATGAGCATGAACATGTGCAAACAACCAATGTAAACAATTTGCATAATCTGGGGGCAATAATGGTCATGACTACCCCAAGCAAGAACATGAACATAGCCCAAATTAACAGTGTGATTTATATCCTCGGTACATGTAAGATTTCGGAAATGCAGCTGCAATAAGGTTCTCCGCAAGATCATAGATGCTCGAACTAGAGCGTTACACCTGTATCTCGAAACATGGGTGTATTATACCTACAGAAATATCTGCCCAAAGAAGGATTACATTATTTATGTCAGTGTCGCGACACATACTTCGACATGTAATTGCATTTTCTGTTGGCCACGAACAAAAGTAGCAACCTCTAAATGTCCAAATAAAATGGCTTCAGTCATAACAGAAAGATAACAAGGTAACCCGGGCCTGATTCAGCATGGGATGACTGTGTTTCGTTCTCAATGGAAGTAACCGAGGACCTGGCCACCCACATTCTGCCTAATTGCTTCCTCGTGATCTAAAACGCCATTTGAGGTGGTCACCACAACATAGCCCCACTGCAAAGGAAATAAGAGCACGAGAAGGAAATGTATAAGAAATATAACACATAACACTGCAAAATGAAGAGGATGCTAAGCTTCCAATTTGAACTCTGGACATGTAAACTGCATACAGAGAATTCTCTACAAAATAAATGCATAGCACATAATTAAGCAGGAAAAATAAGCATTCGGAAGTTAGTTTAGCTAGAAGTGCTTAGCTTGACGTCCACACTTATCTCAAGTAACTCCAGAGATGTGAACCAAGGAGATCCGAATGAATGAGTAACAACGATGTTTACACAGTAACAATATCAGTTATGTTTAATACACCTTCCCTGATAATATACAGTACGCGTCTTCTCACTTGCCAAGTCATCTCTAACTGAAAACGTACGAATTGTATGATGTGACAAAGCTAATTCAACCAAGTTAGCACTCTAATGGGATGTCACCAAAAAAGAAATAACCAATGGAGTTTTTCACTTCCCTTGCATGCCAAAAGTGCCATTTGCATCAGGGACAGTTGAACTTCTATGCTATATTCTTCCATGCATATAGTTTATTTATATAATTACTCATAAATCTGCCATCGAATCAAATTTCAGGGAATCAAATTTCTCATAAAGTCAACAGAATAAAGTTCAGTGAATTATTTATATATTACCATGCTGCACAGGGATGGTGATATTGATGAATATGTGAGCCATCGAATCAAAGTAGGATGGCTGAAGTGGCATCAAGCTTTTGGTGTTCTCTGTGATAAGAGAACACCAAAGTGCAATGTTGTATGGCGCTGAATGTTGACCAAGTAAAAGGCTACATGTCCAACAACTAGGTGTGGTAGAGATGCGCATGTTGAGATGGACATGTGGCCACATAGGGAAGGACCAGGTCCAGAATGATGATATACGTGGGAGAGTTGGGGTGGCACCTATTGAAGAGAAACTTGTCCAACATCGTCTGAGATGGTTTAGGCATGTCCAGCGTAGGCCTCCTGAAGCGTAGGCCCAAGGGAGGTCGGGGGAGGCCAAATTTGACTTGGGAGGAGTCCGTCAAGAGAGATCTGAAGGACTGGGTTATCACCAAAGACCTAGCTATGGACAGGGGTGCGTGGAAGTTAGCTATCCACGTGCCAGAACCATGACTTGGTTTCGAAATCTTATGGGTTTCAGCTCTTGCCTACCCCAACTTGTTTCGGACTAACAGGCTTGTTGTTGTGTTGTGTTGTGTTGTTGTACTCATAAATCTGCCACAACCTGCAATGACAGATTGATAAGAGTGTTGCCTCGGAAATTCTAGAGACATTACAGCAGATACTGATTAGAATGTTTTCAAAAGTTTGCGTACTAGCAAAAGCAAGATACTGTCTGATCTAGTCAATGTTTAGTTGCTGCTAACCATAATGTTCATAGTTGATATTGTATATTTTGTCACTGCATATAGCAGAATACATTCAGTAATCAGCATTTAAACTAGCAAAGTTTGACACACCATATTTTTACTTTTCTGATCTTCTAGGTATCAATCACAGTATCAAAATAGACCACCACCAGCAAACAGAGCATATGAATGTTCAGAAATATGAAATATGAGGTGATAAAATACCTGCCGTGTTGGAAGCATCCTAGTTCTGTATTTTTCTATTTCCGTAGCTCTGAGGTCCTGCCTGTAAGTAAGAGCTTTGCAATCTTTAATCCGTCCCTGAAGTTCCACAGTAATTTTTCCAACCCTATGTGGATCAAAGACCTCGAAATTTTTGATGTAACCTGAAAAAAGATTGACAAAAGTCAACAGAATAAATTTCAGGGAATTAGCTGTTCCCATGCACTCTCAAGAGCTGAAATTTCCAAAAAGGGGGGGAACCAGACATATGTAGACATTAGCTTAGCAAACACCAGAGACTAAAAAGCATTAGAAGTTCATAAGAAAAAATTCCTATCTTTTCACATGGTGAAGCCCAAATGAAAAAGGACAAGGCCTAGCCCACTACTCCAAATAACTTATTTTACACTTGTTCTTCACAAATGAAGGTGTATTTCAAATAGAAGACTAGATTACGGGGCACCATCCTTCTTTAAAAAAAAGTACAGAGAGAGAGAGCTCATATATCAAAGCAGCAAGTTGCTATAATCACACACAACCAAACTCATCCATGAAGGCGGAGTTGATTCATAGTACACCAATCCACTACACCTTTCTCTCCTGCCTGAGGATGCTAAATTATGAGTGGTTGCAATTTTCAGTGTGACTCTTCTTGAAGATGTTACTAGGAGCCATTCTTACAGGTAAGAAGAAACAAGTATAATTAGCTCCAGTACACAGTACCATCAGAGCGGGATACTTACAAGATTCTATTAACAGTCAAAAGATATTACATAGTTTTGTACTTTTGTCTAAGGTACGAAGAATGCAAAGCGGCCAATAGATATGCTAGCATCTAATGAATATGTGCACTTGATATTTCCAATGCAACTCACATTTCCACACATTTAGCACACATTCCACACATTTAGCACACATTATATGCATCCAGAATCCAATGAGAAATAAGTAACAGGCTGACTAGTAAATCGCGAGTTGGCGAAGAAACCCACACTACTCTGAAACGTTGACATCAGGAGGCTCGTAATTTAAAGTTGATCTTAAGATGAGGGGGTCAGATCATTTCTGTTGTTCTCTCGGTTAAACTCAAAACTGTAAAACCACACCTAGTTACTTAAAATCACTGGATATATACATCGAATTACCACCATGAACCTACTCTCCCACCATGGATGAAACCCTCGTGTTCTCCTTGGACGTAACAGAAGATATGATGAGATGCGAGGGACGAGGAGGGTTTTTGCAGCAAGAGGGAACACAGAGTAGCTAATACCTCGGTGCTTCATGATGTTGAGGAACGAGATCATGACGCCGGAGATGGGCTGGAGTTGCGCCGTCGCCTTCCCCCGCCGCTCCGCGTTCACCATCGTGCGCAGCGCGTCGTTGAGAATCCTCCGCCCCATCGCTCGCTCAGTCTCCTCGCCTCTTCCACCTCGGCTCGCCTCTCTACCAGCCGCCGGCGGCGCTCGCGATGGAGAGAAGAGAAGGGTGGGAATCAGGGAGGACGGACGCAGCGAGCGTTAGAGGTGGGCCTGGCGCTCGAGCCCTAATGTGATTCTACATGGACCGACCTGCCGAACCTCTTGGGCCAGGTTCCACGAGCATTATTAGTAAGTACTCCATAGTAAGTATGATGACCCGTATGGGCCTGTAAACTATAATTCGCCCAAGCGCGCTATCGACGAATCGCCTGTTTTCAAACATCCTTTATTTAATTTTACTTATTTCCATTTTTGTTGCTAAGAAAACTTATTGCCAATTTTAATCTTATGGACTATAAGAAATCCCTAAAGCAACAACGGTGTACAGTACCTTGATAGGCTACAGAACTATGTGTATTTAGTGTATAATTAAATAGGTGATCCCATTAACTTAAGTTATTTGCAACATACGATTATACGAGAGCAACTAATTAGATGGTACCCGTTGCAGAGGTCATTCGCGTGCGCTTCGAACGCGCCAAGTGTCACGTTTTGGCGCGTTTCAGTGTTTCTCTTTGGTCCCTCCGCAATCGACACGTGGCACGTTCTGGACGCACAGCGTGCAGCCACAGCGTAGACACAATTCAGCCACAGTTTTCCTCGCAGTCACAGTCCTACCACAACCTAGTTTTTCAGTCAAGACAAGTTTTTCAGCCACATCCACCGTTTGTTCAGCCACAACCCAGTTTTTCAGCCACAGCACAGTTTTCCAACCACAGCCATAGCACAGTTTTTTCAGCCATAGCCACAATTTTTTCAGCCACAGTCCAACCCACAGGTTCGCGCGCAACCACAGTTGTTGTTTCACGCGGGACACAGTAAAAACATGACACGTGAAGGATTCAGAGCGCGCCAAAAGTGACCTCCGCGGGGCCGCGCGGGGGGGGGGGGGGGGGCTGCCCGCTAATTAATGATTGATCGATTATACCATCTAAAGAAAACTAAGTGTATGAGAACATCCCCAAAAAAACACATAGTGTACCAGAAAAGATACACCCCAACATGTGAAACGAGTACTCGTAGCAATGAATGCGTCCACTCCCTCCATGCTCGACATGTGGTGTTTCCGAACGCGTGCCAAGTGGCGCGATCTGGCGATTCCCTTTTTACCCTTTTTTGAGCACGCGGCGTGCCTTTCGCTAAAGTACATTCGTGTCTCTTTTTTAGAAGCACGACTCGTGTATTTTTTTTAGAAGCACGATTTTAGAGGCACGCGTTGTGCCTCCTGAGGAAGCAGTGCCTTTTACATATATTTTTGAAAAAAATGAATTTTTCAACAAAACGTAAAAAAAGCGTGCGAAAACTAGAAAAGCCGAAACCCCCCTCCCCCTCCCCCGAAAAAACCTATTTTAAACACCAAAAATACATACACAAAAATAAAAGAAATCCTGAAGGAATGATGTGAACTAGCAAAACGTTCGATGCGCGGGCTGCAAACGAGTACTCTTTAATTAGTTGCTCTCATCAACATTCGCGTGAAAAATACTCAAAAGACAACAACAAAAATAAGGAGTATACAACAAGAAAAGATAACAAATCGCACCCCACAAAAAATAGATAACAAATCACATGCATTTTTAGTTTTAGTTCTTATATAATTACTTGAATTATTTATATTTATACAATTCAATCTTATTGAAATACCCATATTGTAACCAACATCCTACGGTGACCAGTGGGGATATCATCGATTTACACATGTTCAACGGACCAGGCTGTCTTTGTCCATCTCGTAGAAAAGTCGCCTTGTCATTTGTCATTTGCAGTGCTAAGAATGCTGTGTTGAGAATCTTATAGACTCGGGATTCCGCAAAACAACAACCGTGTACTGTTACCTTACACTTCCAAATATCTTTTTTTTTCTAGGAGACACTTCCAAATATCTGAGGGGACATATGAGTATGACCATCGTCCTTCGCACATACGGTATGCCAAAGATGAACGCAACCCAGCGACAACGGACAGGACGGCGTGTGCGTGTTACAAAATCAGTTCCCGCGACATTTCTGGTACCGATCGATTCTGAGTAGGCCAGCCTAAAAGCTAAAACGCGCCCATCTTTGTTAATTTCGATCGACGATGAGCAGCATACTGGTGATCGGCGGGACGGGGAACATCGGGCAGCACCTTGTGGCGGCGGGCCTCAACGCCGGCCACCGGACGGCCGTGCTCGTCCGCCCCGCCACCGTCGCGTCCGATTCCGACAAGGCGAAGCTCTTGGAGTCCTTCAAGGCCCGCGGTGCCAGCGTTGTCTACGTACGTACGCGGTGCCAACAAAACATAGTACTCTTTTTTGTTGCGAGTGTACTTCGTGATCGATGTTCGGCTAAGCTTGGGGAAATTAATGGCGTGCGCATGCATGCAGGGGGACATGAACGACCGAGGGAGCTTGGTGGCGGCGATCAAGCAGCATGGGGAGGTCGTGATCTCCGCCGTCGGACACGGCAGGCCGGAGGAGCTGGACGGCCAGCTCAAAATCATACAGGCGATAAAGGAGGCTGGATATGTAGTGAAGGTACGTGCGTAGAATCCTTCTTCAAGTGCATGCATTGTGGAGATGTTTTCTTCTTCTTCTTGAATCTAAGATATGGAAATTTTGTTTTGTTTCCTTCGACCACTCTTATTAACAAGTGTAACATTATGCCCCTACTCTTGAAGCCATACTCATTTTACTCTAATAAACAATTAATCTGAAAATTCAATTGTTATACTAATCAGAACTACTACATTAATTTTGTTGTGTTTGAGAGGCTTTGTATTTCTGATGAATTTTCATAATAGATTAGAGTTCTTTTTGCCAAAAACATACCTTGAGATATTCAAAATTTATTAAATTTATGAAGATTTTTGACTTGACCGCCAAAGAAACATCCTTTTCCATTCGGTTCATTTACTTCTTCGATGGAAGTCTGAACCGACAAAATACTGCAGCGTTTTGTGCCGTCTGAATTCGGGTGTGACGTGGAGCATCACGCCGAACACACCCTGGAGCCGGCAAAGAGCATGATAGTAGAATCCAAGCTTCGAGTTCGGCGAGCGATCAGAGACGCAGGGATTCCCCACACCATCATCTGCAGCTACTGGGCTATCGGCTTGCTGTTGTCCACACTCGTCAACTCAGCAGAAAATGGCCCTCTGTCAATGGGGGTGGACGTCTCTGGTGATGAAAAATCACGAGGTAACCATTGCTTTCAGCATGATCCTTCATTCGCAATGGTCTTGTGTGTAATCTGTCACTTAAATGTAGTTTCTGGGTTCGGTTCTGCTTTTTCAGCGATCTTCGTAGACGAGAAGGATATGAGCATGTTGGCCATGAGAGCCGTGGAGGACCCACGGACGCTTGACAAGATCCTCTACGTGCGCCCTCCCGGCAACACACGCTCCTTCGGCCAGCTCGTCGATCTCCTGGAGAGGAAAACCGGCAGGACTCAGGAGAAACAGTACGTCACCGAACAGGAGCTCGCCAAGAAAATCCAAGGTAATGTAGCTTCCCATCCATAGTCGCAAGTGAAATAGTGTGTGATCGCATACGGATTGAACTGATGGGGCAACTTGGTTGGTTATCGTATCTCCGAATGCAGAGGCTCCTTTCCCTCTCAACTTTCAGCTGGCGATGGTGCACTCGACGCTGGTGCACGCCGGGGCGTGCGAGGCCCCCGTCGACCCGGCCGTCGGCGTGGAGGCGACGCGGCTGTACCCGGACGGGAAGTTCGTCACGGTGGAGGAGTACCTCGACGGCATGATTCTCTGACTCTGAGACTCAAAACGGCCGGTGTGCGAGCTGTGTTGTAGGAACTGTGGTTGTTGCTGCAGGTGAACTCATCGTATGTGTACTTTTGAGGGAGAGCACGTGTCATCCATCTTTGGTCGTATCGCGGGCTTGTGTGGCTTCATATCATTCGAGTTTTGTAGTTCAACGATAAGAAGCGCGTCTTCTCTTCCCCGAGAGGCACACCTTCATTTTTTTTAAGAAAAATAAACCTTTTTTGAACTCTATAACTACGTGTGGGCGGAAGGCTGCTCGCCGACACGCTAGGTTCGCTCCATCAAAGCTGGTCACCCAAACGATTTCGTTCGGTGTGGGAATAGCCAGGTCCGAACACCTTTCCTTTTTCTTTATTGGGTTTTACAAGCCCATTAGTAAAAAAAAGAATGTGACAAAAATAATGTTTCCTTTGTTACAATACAATTAATTTTTAAGTATAAATTGTTGATAAAAATAAAAATAAAGTATAAAATTATCATAGTAATAAAATATTAAAAAAATCATCGTAACCTAAATAAAAACAATCTAAAATAAAAACCAAGGCAAAATTACTATGAGATGAAAACCCTATTGTATCATTGTAACCATGTAAAATTGTCATGCTCTACTCCAAATAGCCATTTCAACACTTTCAAATATCATGTCCCACATATAATAATTGTCATGTCATACAAAGAAGAATTGGCATATTCCATATATAACGAATGTCATGTTATGCAAAATAATTTTTTTGCCATAGCTGACAAAGTAGAATTGTCATCTCACACACAAAAAAGAATTTTCCATATCCAATAAGCTATATACGAAATAAGAATTGCACTCTCGCACGAAAAAGAATTTTCCATGGTTGATGTAAAGAAAATACTATGAGTTTCCCATATGCAAAAATAAGAATTTGCCATGTGCAAAAGAACCATGGCAACCTAAATAAAACAATATAAAAATAAAAACATGGTAGATTGCCATGGGATGAAAATCCTATTGTACCATTGTAACCATGGCAAATTTGACATGTTCTACTAAAAATAAGACATGTTGAACAAATTCAACGAAAATTGTCATGTTTCAAAAATTATCATCACTCACATATAAGAATTGTCATGTCCTACCAATAAGAATTGACATGACTTGCCAGTAAAAAATACCATGTCCTGCCAATAAAAATTGTCATGTCCTACGAAAAAGAATTGCCATGCCCTACGAACAAAAATTGGCATGTGCTACCAACAGGAATTGTCATGTACTACAAGTAAGAATTGTCATATCCTACGAATAAGAATTGTCATGTCTTATGAACACAAATTACCATGTCCCACAAATAAGAATTGTCATGTCTAATAAAAATAAGAATTTGCAATGGATAGTTTTAAAAAGAATTTCCAACAAATATCCATCAAAAAAATATACAAAAAAAATCTACAAGAAATAAAAACAAGGTAAAATTGTCATTGGGATGAAAACCTATTGCACCATTTGAACCATGGTAATTTTGCCATGTTCTACTAAAAAAGCAATGTCCAACATTTCTAAAAAAATTACTATATTTAACGTAGTATTATAAAGAACTGCCATGTACAACAAATAACAATTGCCATATCACAAAAAATAAAAAAAATATCTTGATTGAATAAATGTGTACCCACAACACAACACAGAAGAATTGTCATGTCACAGAAAATAAGAATTTTGATGTCCCATAAAATCATAATCGCCATGTCCTAATAATAATAATAATTGCCAAGAAATAAGAATTGTCATAACACATGAATAATAATTATTTTGTTTTAATAAATGTGTACCCCCAAGACAACGCAAAAAATAAGAATTGTCATGTCACACAATTTTTTTTCTATCTCTCATGAAATAGTAATTGACATATCCTAAAAATAATAATTACCTATACAGGTAAGCTACATACAAATAATAATTGCCATATCTCATAAAATAAAAAAAAATCATTAGTTACGATTAATTAAATAGCACACAATTCATTTACAAAAAATAGTGTGATTTTTAATTAATAGGAAAAAATATTATGTTTCAAAAAATGAAAACATGGCAAAATAAAGAAAATTTTATGAAATTAGAAAAAATTCTAAGCAAGTTACTTGTAGAACAAGTTTCGATTCGAGCTACCATTTAGAAAATATGAGCATTGCCAAAATGTTAATTATTTCTGCACTGGTCCGAACTGTAGCAACCGGGCCTAAAAGGTGAGCATGAATAGACTGACTACACAACAGACAAATCGATTTGGGCGGGTATAACAAAAGCACGCTCAATGCGCGAAAATCTATGAAAAAATGTCAGCGCGGAAAACAGACAGCCCACACGTTTCTAGAATCTGACGTGGTACTTTAAGATCCGTGCGCACAAACAAACGGCAGATGGATCATTTCGTCCAACCTGCTTCGTGTCAAACTTCAGGCACTTATCATTCCCGTTTTTCTAAGACGCGATGGTACCTTTCATGGAGATACAGGTTTGTCTTTGCTAGAGGTACATCTGTGCCTTCTAAAAAACCTTGCAACAAGTAGCGTATATATAGTGTGCTAGTTATCAAATGCGTAAAAGGTGTGGGTGTACGCTGCAACGAGTACTCATGATTTTGTATTGCTCCGGTATTCAGTTTTCCCTAATTGGTTGTAGCTGGGCTTTCAAAAAATAACCGGTGAATAGAGAGCTTCTATTTCGCGGCAAATAAAGGATCCTTCACTAAAGCCAGGTGCGAATTGCCCAGCCCACTCTTCCCGCCAGGGTTCTTCTTTCTTACTTACTAGATGATGCCCCGCACGTTGTTGCGGAACTTTTTTGCAAAATATTTCAGTAAAAATGTTTGGTTAAATGAAGCATGTATATTTGAAACAATAACTTTTAAAATAATATGTGGATTTAATAGAAATATCATAATAAAATCAAAATTCACATGCATGCATGCATGTTGCATGTGGGTTTTTATTATTGATAGTGGTATATTGAGGTGGGTCTTTCATGCATGTTGGATGATGAGGTGACATGCTTGCATGTTGAGAAAAATATGCTAGTGAAGGGTGATGTGGCATGCATGATGAGGTGGAATGTGTGCATGTTGAGAGAATTGGAAGTAGTGTGGAGCAACTTCTTAAGAATGTAAGATGTAAGATTCATTTTTTACAAAGATAAACATATATTATTCTTTAGGAGCTAGATATTTAAAACCATCAAAATAGAAAATATATACTTTAAAAAATTGTTCGCTATAACTTTTATCAAAAACTTTAGTGTATGTTAAAAAATGTATATAAAAATGTTCAATGTGTATTAAAAAATATTCATCATGTAATTTAAAAGTTCATCGTATATTAAACATGGTCAATAGATGCAACAATAAATTGATCATACATCATATAAAAATGTTCAGTGTGTATATGTAATTTTTTAACTATATACTGAAATAATTTCTATGTGTATTAATAACGTGTATTACAAACATTCATCGTATATTACAAAAACTATAAAGAAAGAGAAAGTGCCAAAAAAGGAACCAAATCTAAAAATAGAAAAATTAAAAATTAAAAATAGAAGGAAAAACGAAATAGAAGAAGAAAAAAATTAAAACAACCGTCGAAACAAGGACACTTAGAACAACTCACCTCGTTGTGGCCGCAAGCGGCAAACAGGATTTATCATAAATAGACTAACTTATCATGCACAAGAAATAGAGAAGCGACTAGCTAACTCCTTGACTTGGCTTCCCAGTGAACGCGCGAGGGCACGTGTGTATGTGCATCGTCTGTTACGCCCAACCGCCATGTAGCGTGCAAGGTGCACCCGCGAGAAACCATGTCGTGTATTTCACTAGCATGATGTCCTTTGTACCGATGGACTCGACGTACGAGTACCACCCCCACAGCGGGAAGTAGGAGCCCTTCCGTGGACTTTACCGTTTAGGATTTGTATTTTGGTTTCTATTTTTTTTAAATTTCGGCGTGGTTCCGACGTTCAATGTTACCGTGAAATATTAAGTTCTAAATATTTTAAATATGACGTACTAGATGTCGTTTCTGTTTTGCCGAGCTCGTTTTGGTACCGCATTTCAGTTATAGGGCGAGCGGTATATGAGTTTTGTACGCAGATTCGAAGTATCTGCTAGAGTTGCTCTAAGAAAACCTGCAGGTTATCGAGAAAGTGAAAAATATGAACCCCTACTCCAAGTCTCTTTTCATCTCATCCTGGCTACCTTCTCCCACCTCATCCCTATGTGCCACCTATCCTATGTGATTTCGATCGAAATCGGGTCTTACATAAATTGAAAAAAAGGAAGCTTTTCTTTTTAGAGAATCTACAACCATAATTTATAAATTCAGGCCTCCATATGTTTGTGAGAGTGACCGGTCATCCTTTATTTTCTAAACATTATAATCATAGTCTTTACTAGATCATGATTGACGCACGTTGCTGCATTCATCTATTCAGCGTTATGATGATATGAATCTATTAATCACCCAGGATACAGAATAATTTATTCTTCACCCGAGGTAATTTTACGAACCTTTCATAACAAAATTACATTTGTAATACAAATATTTACATTAATATGGATTCACTACATAAATTTTGACATAAAAAAACAAAAATATAGCTCATAAGATAAAAAAATACATTTTATGTATATTTTACCACATTATTTTTACGTTTGTAATTTTACATAACATAAAATATATTTTATGGTGATTATATTTGTTTACGTTCTCTTTTTACGTATGAAATAAGATCAAATTTACGAAATGTAAAATTACGGTGTATTAATGTCAAATCAGAGGGGGGTGAAGAATAACTATTCCTCACCCAGGGTGACGAATAGTCTATCCCTATATATATATATAACATGGTTTCCGTATGTTGTGAGTCTGTGGTTATCTAAATCGGAACCGTTAGATTGCTTTGCGATCCGTATCCCTTTTTTCATGAGGTTCCATTTTTCGTGCATTTCTGATGATAAAACCCGAAGTGGCATGTGCATGTTCATCTTTCTATGTAGGCTATGTCTAAAACAGAAATTTTCTAAAGGTTCCATGATAAATATGGTGAGCTTTTAACAATGCTTTTGAACGGCTCAGTTTTGCGGGCTCCTATTTTTGGGATGAGTCAGATCTCGGTAGCCATGTTTGTACTGCGCAGTGGTCCCTTAGTGTTATCGAAAACCGTGAGGGCCGAATGGTCAGCTAGCTAAACGAGTTATGCTCAGGAGGGCAGGATATTGCATCCACTTTTTGAAGTTTCCATTTTGGGAATGAACAGCTAGCTAACTTTGTATAGGCTCAAGTAAATATATAGCTAAGTTGTGCGTGCTCACATGACCATGTGAGTAACCAAAATAGTTATGCGTAGGGTGGCATGAACTTGCATCATCTTTTGAATGTATCTAATTTGGAAAATGCACTGTACATGCACAAGTAAATGCATGGCTGTGCTCACATGACCATTTTGGTATGGTTTGACCCATGGCTTTCGGATGTCATAATAAAAAACTTTCCATCACTTGCATCGATGCACACTTAATGAAACCACCAACTGACAAGCTTTTCATCTGTTGTAAATGCTATGTGTAACCTCCCGTGAATAAATATGCATGCTATAGGAACCACCAAGTGCCAAGCTCCCTACTGTCATAGCATCATTTTGCAAGCGGTCGGCGTGCAGAAGTTCAGAGGTAGTACTATTTAGCACCAGTATGTGGATAAACATTTGGTTGAACCCATGAGTAAAATTCAGGCAAGTGTCTGTTATAGTTACCGGAGTTAGAGTCCTCTGAAATTTAGTTCCCATCCACTGCCTTGCAGAGTGCAATGCCAGTGTCGTTCCTGAGCCAGGTCAACCAGGGCAACCGCCCAGGCCCCCCCGGGATATAGGGGCCCCGATCCATGCATGTATCATGTACAGTATGTCGTGCGTGACGTGTAGTAGTATACTGCTTCATATGGAATATTAAAAAAATATTAAGCCAGTTAAAAGACTGAGAATTGGTGGTAGTGGATGGGCCTAAAAAAACAAGGCAACGAGGCACCCAACCACCCAGGAAGGCAACTGACCAAGTCCAGCACGTGATCACGGTAGGCCATCATATCTTCTCGATTTTACTTGTTCGTTCTCCCCTCAGTTTCCTTCCTTATTTTCCTCAAATCACGGTAGATCGAGGAGAGATTTACCTTACCGTCGATCAAGGACAAGTTAGATACCTCCAGCCGGGGTTGGCGTTGGTCCATGAGGTCAGACGAGCTGCCATAGGCGCGGCAGATGCAAAAAACGGCAGGTAATGGACAGCCTACGAGCTCCGGAACCGAGACGTGGTGGAGCTACCAGAGGACAGCGTGCAACGGTCAAACTATCTTATGGGATAATCTGAAGAACTACTTTATGTGCTACAGTTCAAAGATTTCTGACCCACACACATCATGCACTCACATGCACGGACGGTAATAAACGAACACAATGTGTGCATGCATTGACTGTAGCATGTCCAATGGATCAGTGCATGCATGGATCATGCATGGTTGTCACGGCTGCGCCACTTAATTTGATGGTTATTTTCAACACTGGTGATTTGAGATGCATATCAATTCTAAATAAAAAAAATGAACGTTGTAGATGAGTTCATTTTCCTAATTCAACATAATTGTTCGTGTACAACAAATATCTACAACCCGCATTAAACTGTTTTCCATTGATTATGTTCGTGTGTCGATTAGATGAATGTAATAATCAATTTAACCATTATACATAAAAAAATGGAAACACAATGGGTGGTAATAGAGCCAAGCGTCCCTCAGTTGTAATCGCATGCTCATTAACCAAGCGGAGTGGCACTGTACAATTTCCATATGTAGCTATATTAGGCACTGTAGAAACCGAAAGTTACTTCTTAATATATCTAGAACTCTTAGAGGTGATACGGTGCCATCCAACATGTGGTCTGCCTAGGCTTGGTCCAGGCCTGTAGCTACGTTGGGACCAGCCATCGACAAGAGGAAATAAACTAGAACGCTAGAAAATCACATAATGCAAATGAGGAAAGAGACAAAACCGACCATGAGCGGATCCCCATAGTGAATAGACGGCCACGATATATATATGTTGGAAATATGCCCTAGAGGCAATAATAAAATGTTATTATATATATTTCCGCGTTTGTAATTAATGTTTATATTTCTATCCTATAATTGCAATGACCCTGACTATGAGATTCAGAAGAAAACTCACTTGCATGTGTGGAAATGTAAACACCAAGAGTTCCTGGTTTAGCCTCTAAGACCAGCTCATGTGCTAACTGATGATTACGTTTTCTTAATCATGGACATTGTTCTTGTAACAAGGATGTCAGTAGCAATGGGAACATATTGCTAGCAGAACAATGATGTTGAACCGACCCCAGTATTGAATGATATACTTAGAGATCACATCGTAACAACGTTATAAGTCATATCATGAAATGTTATAATATACGTAATTCCTTAGACCATGAGCGTATCAAGTTGCTTCACACAGGAATATGTGCTTTGGTTCTTAGATGAATCTTCCCGTTACTGGGAAGTAGTAAAATAAGTTCTGGGTACATTGGATAGTGTGTCTAGTAACTGTGATAGTTCAAGATTGAGATTTGCTCCTTCACGATGAAGAAGATATTCACTTCGGGCCCACTCGGTATGACGGTATCCATTATAGTCTGGCCAGACGCATTATGATTCAGTCACGGGGATACCGGAATACGATAACGAGAAAAGGGACAAACGAGCAAAGAGGATAACGAGTGGCTTGTGTTCAAAAGTTGTTACACATGGGTGCCAAACATATCTCCTCTAACTTTTTCATATATCACGAAGCAAAGGGAATGGTACATGAATAAACATAATGGTTCACTCGAAGTTTCTTCGTGTATGTGCGGGAGTCAACATGTGTGTCCATGGCTCCTGTCGTGGTCATACCTAAGGCATACCCTTAAGTATTGGATATCATGGGGTACCCTTAACAAGATAATAAGAATAAGATTGACATATAACCGAGTCAGGTGTTACTCGATGATCAAAGTATGATTACGCTTCCGAGTAACAAATAACTCGGGGTGTCATGCTACTCGGATATGAAGCTACCGAGTAACGAGCAACTCGGACAAGACGATGGTCAACAGTCACCGAAGCTATATAGTCAAGCATCCTGCTGCACCCATTATAATACGACTTAGTGGAGGAGTTTTTATGTTTTAATTAGAAGCTTTATTCTAGCACTAATAGGCATTAATTCCCTCATTTATGTAATTTGAGTGAGGTGGAGGTGGCGCACTCTATATAAGCCACCCCCAGCACCACTACAATGAACTCTCTCTTCTTCATCTACCTCACTCTTTCTCTCCCACGGGAAGAACTCATGTACATCATCTTGTTCATACAAAGATAAAGAAAAAGCTCCTCCAGGAGCACGAGACGTAGGGATTTTATCTCCTCCGCGAGAGTCCCGAACTCGATAAAATCACCTGCGTCCACCCGTTTGCATTTCGATAGTTCATGCTCCGTTCTAACCCCTATATCTATTGTCAGGATTATATCACTGACAGCTCCGCTGTTGATTATTGGCTATTGACAAAAGGTTGTTGATCTATGTCCAGAAGATGTTCTGAGTCATGTCCGTATTATACCGAACCTATTGGGTCACACAGTAGTCTGTTAGAATGCTGGAAGGTTTAGTGGAAGCAAAACAGAATAGTTCATACGGGTACCGGAAGTAGTTCCGGGGATTTATGAAATAGTTCATAAGGGCACCAGAAGTAGTTTTGGGTATTTAAGTATATGTCCGGATCACTCTGGAGTAGTCCCAGGTGGTTCCGGAACATATGAGAATGGTACTGGGGAAGTCCTGGATCAACCGGAATAGTTTCCGGATAATCGTTGGGCGTCCCGACAACCTTCGCGGTCATCGGGTGGCTTAAACTGTAACTCGAATGGTCTTGGAAACTATCCGGATGGCTCCGGAGCATCCGAGAATGGTCCCGGAAGGTCCTGGAAGTGCTCCAGAAGGTTCCGGAATGTCCTGAAACGATCCCCGAAGGTCCCGGAAGGTCCTGGAAGCTTCTGGGAGGTTCCAGAAGTTTCCGGGCAGTACCACCCACTACCCCACGCCCCTAGCCTTGGGGGGAAATCCACCTAAGATTCCCTGTCCGGCCAAGGAGGTGGGGGCGCACTAAGGGGAGGGAATCCTCCTCCAGGTGGGAATACCAAAACCCAAATATGGCAGGTTTCCGGTGGGAAGGTGTGGGAAGGTTTGGAAGGTTTGGGAGTCCAAGTTGGACTCCCCACCCCCCTTATTGCGCCCCAAGGGTCTCCTGGACACCTATATAATGTGGGGGAGGGGTGGGGGGCGCAGGACAACTTGTCCCCAAGGCCTATGCGCCACCCTCCCTCCTCTAAACCCCGTTGCTCCACAATTAGACCCCGGTTTAGACGTTGTTCTAGATCGGAATCCGTTAGGTTTTTCTCCCTCTAGTTTTCTCGGTGGCGTTCATCTCTGGACGGCGGAGCGCTTCTAGATTGCTGCTACGGGATGTGTGGATACTAATGGAGGGGTCGTACCTTCGACCCTTCTTCGAGGAGCTTGTTCGTGGGACTTGTCCGTGGGACTAGATCGCGGGACGGTTCGAGGGATCGATATCCTCGCGGTTGGGAGGTCATTGAAATTCCTAGCTGAGGGGATCTGCACCGACGGTCTTCACCAACTCTACTTCCTCTACATCGGTTGGTGAGCCATGACCTAAAACCTTGTATGCAATCTTTTTGGATGATCTTGGGTTCTTGATTCGTAGGCCGAATTTTTTTGTTTTCTACTACGTTTCCCAACAGTGGTATCATGAGCGATCCTTGGTTAGATGCATGTTTAGGTCTAGATCATATGTGTGATATGAGGCATTGATTTTCTTGTTGCTTCCCTGTCATGTGATTTTTTCTATGCTTGATGGCAAGTTGAGGTTTTGCTACAAGGATTGAGTTTTCCATCGATCCCTCTATGCTGCTTTCAGTATGCTGGTTGCCTTGATCATGGTCTACATCAAACTCCTTGGATCTCATCTTAATCTCGCAATAGAATATTTAACATGGAGGGGCTTGTGGATTTTATGAACTCAAATCCACACGGGGGTCACGTGTTGAACGAAGTTTGGCTTGTGGCATTAGTTGCTACACGCACCCCGAACGTTAAACTAGCAACATTGAAGTATCGTGTTTGGTTTGTTTAGGGAACAACGTTTGCATGTAACCTGCTAATCAACCACGATAAAATTTGCAACAACCGGTGTAGATAGCGATCTAACTTGTTTTTGCAGAGTATGCATGTGATGTGGTATAGCCTTCAAGATTTGTAATGTGTTTGTATGAGATGCTATATGATGTAATATTTATTCGCGACCTGCGTGTCGTGGTACGGCATGATGACTGGAGTCATATGATTGTCACTTAATTATGGCCTTCGTGCCAGAACTATTTATTAACTCGAGGCAAAGCAATAGATAGATGCAAGGTGAAAATCTACGATGCGGAGGTGGACCCCGACGCACATGCCGGAAGCCGTGGTGATGTTCCCGGCGCCAAGGAAAAAGTTGGTGGACACGGTGACTTCAACCACGACGACGTGAAGACAATGAAGACTTCACGAAGCAAAGGGCTATACTATATCACATAATTTTATGAACTGCCTGTGATGTTTATCCCTTTGATGCACCCTTGTTTGATGCGCGGTAGTCGTATTTTATTAGGGTGATCTCTCGCAAAACAATATCAAGTTGATAGTGTTCTTCCAACTGTAGCACCGTCTATACTATGTTTCACACCGGAGCAGGTCATGTCACATGGGTGCACACGGTGTGACGCATAAAAGGCGGGTGTGTTAAGAACACACTGCAATTACACTTGGTTGTCTTGACGGTTTGGATAAAAGTTTGCTACCGGAACACGCCCATCGAAAGATCAACAATAATCACCTTTGGCGTGATTGGCAAGTTGGCCTACCGGTCCAGTTTAAGTCATCAGTGATGTCACATCAATGGCGGACGATTGGGTTGGATCTTGAATCACTCCAGCATCAATTACGAGAGATATTGATCTGAGTGGGAGCGCACTTAGTAATTAAATTGATTAATCACAAGTGCAACTTAATTATGAACAAAGCCTTAGTATTTGCATTATCGTTGTAGAATAATGGCTCGCGTTACCACCTTCCCAATTGATTTTGATTAACTGTATTATCTGGTAAAAAAAATTACGATTGGTACCGTATTGTGAGGACTATCCTCAATAGTGTCGAGAAGGAGCTTGTCCTATCGCAAATTTTTTATGCTCTCCCGCTGATGCTATGGATGATGTGACTTACGTCCATAATCCAAAATGCTAGAATTCCACCACAGCTAAGTGCATTGTCTTCACCACCATGAAACCCGAACTTCGAAACGTTTGGGATAGTTATGTTATATTTCATGGAACTGAAAAAATTGTTTTCAGTAGTAAGACAATTAATGTTGGATATAAGATATCTAGTACAATGTATGATTGTAAGCATTAGTGAAAATGTTCATTGTGCTCAAACAAAACTGATAAGTGTGGGATCCATAAGAACACTGATCATATGATGATGAGAATTAAGGGAAAGGAAGTCCAAAGGATGTTAGTAAGACTTACACGCCGTAAATTCCATGGCATGTGCCACCCTTGATCATATGTGATCTTCTGTGAGTAGGAGTGACATTGGAAATAGAACTATGATACATATAAAGGCAAAGCGAAAGAAGACTGGAATATCCAGCTCGGAAATGAAAGTCATACGAAGTTATAGATGAATTCATTGCTGGTCAAAAGATGTAATTCTTGGGAATCATGATTAAGCGGTTAATCTTAATTCTTGTATATTGTGATTAAACTGTTGATCACTAGAATATCACTTCAATTGCATATCGTTGCAAGTCGATGCAAGAAATACTATGGCCTTTATGACCAGCTAATGATGAGTTTTGACACGCTCGGGAACACGGTAAAAGGTTTGCTATACCGTGTGTTGAATCTATGATTATCATCATAATTCATTTTAGAGTTGAGTAAATTGTTACTACACTTTAGCCTTGTTGCAAAAAATCATTTTGAATCATGTTTGTTGCAAGAGAGTTGTTCAAAGCTATGAATAACGTAAAGGCCATACTTCCATTATGAATAGGTTGTATGTTATTAATCTTGATAATAATACTAAACATCCATAACACTGACGCTAAACGTCGCAAGACTGACAGAAATACCACATAGATGTGGCACTGCCGTTTATCACAAGTGACATAATATGCATGAAGAATTTCCATAAGTGATGGACTTTCGAGTCATATGATTATGAATCACTTGACGCTTGCGATCTTTGTCTCGAAGTAATGTGACTAAAACACCGTTGATAGGCCATACATGAACGGGCAACTAAACCATTGGTAATCATACATGATGATGTGTGTAGTCCAATAAGTGTAGTTGTGTGTAATGGATTCCCTATCTTCACTCATGAGTTGAAGTAGATATGTGGATATCTGTTCAATAGAGACATACGTCTGAAATCTTTGAAATGTTCAAGGAATTTTAGAGTGAAATAGAAATTCATGGTAACAAGAAAATAAAGCTTCTGCAAATTAGATTATAGAAAGTAATATTTGAGTTACAAGTTTAGCGAACGTCTGATGAGTTGTGAAGAAGTGTCATAACTTACGTCTCCCGGAACACCACTATGATTAAAGTGTTCGAGAGATGTAATCAAGCCATATATGACACGGTAAGATCAAATATGACGTTTATCAATTTGCCATTATACTTATTAAAGTTATGCGTTAGTGACTACGGCTTTTACACTGAAAAGAGCATCATCAAATCTGTTGAAATGACACCATATTAGATGTGGTATGAACTGTTAAAACCATGTTGTCTTTTCTTAAAATTTGGGTACATGAGGCATATGTTTGACAGACTCAAAACCCCAAATCAGATAAGTGCTATTTTGTTAAGGTTATGCCAAAAGTTTTGGTATTCCTCTATCACTACACAAAAGCAAAACCGTTTGTTGTTAAGAACGGTGTGTTTTGAAGAAAAATAGTTTCTTGCAAAAGAGTGAGTGGGAGGAAAGTGCAACTTGTCAAAGATTGTTGAATCTTCAGAGAAGTGCGCAGCTGAACCACACAGGTTAAACAAAACTCGTACAAACATTCATGATATGTAAAACGAGATATTATTGTTCGACAATAATAAACCTGTGATATACAAAGAAGCGTTGATGGGCCCTGACTCCGGGATTTGGCTAAATGCCAAATAATCCGAGATAGTATCCATGGAAGTAAGTCAAGTTTTTAACTTGGTAGACCCTCCGAAAGACTAAAAGTCTGAAGAATATATATATGGATCTATAATTGATTCGGATGAAATTGTTTTATCCATAAAGCTCAACTCGTTGGAAAATTGTTTTCTAGCAAGTTCAAAGGTTGACTACGGCGAAATAGTTTCAACCGTAGAGATGCTTTAGTCAGTTCGGGTTATATTAGCAATTACTACATATCTCATTTATAGGATATGGTAGAATGAACGTCAAAACAAAGTTCTTACACGGAAATATAACAAAGGACGCATATGTGATACGACCGGAATGTTTTTTCGATTCAAAGGATGCTAAAATAGATGCAAGCCGTAGATATCCAGTGATGGACTGAAGCTAGCACAATGGAGTTGGAATTTTCGTTATGATGAAATTGCCAAAAGAGTTTGTTTTCATCGGGAATAAACGAAGATGCTTGAATGTTCAAGAAAGTAAGTGGGAGCTCAATGATATTTCTAAAACCTTATGTAGATGGCATATTGTTGATTGGAAATGATATAAATTTCTTGACACGAATAAGGAATTCATTGGAAATAGTTTTCAGTTGAAGAACTTGGGCTAATATAGCATTAGTATTGAGCATAGTGATCTATTAAGATAGTAAGTGCCTGATCATGCTAAAGCCAACACTACATATTGACATGATACTAAAGTAGTTTAGTATGAAACGCCAAGAAACATGTTCTTGTCGAGGTCACGGTGAAAAGTTGTTTGCGGAAATCGGTGTTCATGAACACAGATAAGCAAAAACACGTGAATTGAATTCCACTCACCTGTGTGTTTGGATTAATCATGTACACCATAATATGTAAAACAACCAGATATGTCCAGTGCTCCAAAAGGTTGTGAGCAAGATACCAAAGTGATGAAGATGTTGATCATTGGACAAACAGTGAAAAGTTAAACTTATGAAAGATAAGATATGTTTCTCGGAAAAATGGAGAGAATGAAGAGCTCGTTGTAATGAGTTACACCGGCTGAATTTTTGATGTAAATAGTTACACCAATTCAGTCTTCCTACTTACTCCGACCGATTTTTCAATATTAAATGGGATTATGTGTTTCACACGTAAGGGTGGCACAGTATGAAGGAACTGTGTTAAGTTAGATACTGTGGCGAATTCTACAACAGAGGCTAAGTATATTGTTGCTTAAAGAAGTAACAGGGGAGGGTATTTTGAATCATCAGCTCATTTATGAACATGGTATGGTTTCCTAGATGCTTGAAGCTCATGGAACATTGATGAATTATTTCATGACTTATTCTAAAGGAACCAAGGTCCTACCAAATGATCCAAAACATATACAAAGCTAAACTGATAAAATTAGTGAATTTTATAATAGCGTGAAAACGCGAAGATATGCAAGATACAAACGGGTCTGAAACGTCAGATCCGATGATGAAGTCTATACCACAAATGAAGCATGTATTACACCGGTATGCCATAGGTGTAAAGTGCTCAAGTACTGATAATATTATTGACTCTAGTGCAAGTGGGAGACTGTTGGAAATATGCCCTAGAGGCAATAATAAAATGTTATTATATATATTTCCGCATTCGTAATTAATGTTTATATTTCTATGTTATAATTGCAATGACCCTGACTATGAGATTCAGAAGAAAACTCACCTGCATGTGTGTAAATGTAAACACCAAGAGTTCCTGGTTTAGCCTCTAAGACCAGCTCATGTGCTAACTGATGATTACGTTTTCTTAATCATGGACATTGTTCTTGTAACAAGGATGTCAGTAGCAATGGGAACATATTGTTAGCAGAACAATGATGTTGAACCGACCCCAGTATTGAATGATATACTTAGGGATCACATCGTAACAACGTTATAAGTCATATCATGAAATGTTATCATATACGTAATTCCTTAGACCATGAGAGTATCAAGTTGCTTCACACAGGAAGATGTGCTTTGGTTCTTAGATGAATCTTCCCGTTACTGGGAAGTAGTAAAATAAGTTCTGGGTACATTGGATAGTGTGTCTAGTAACTGTGATAGTTCAAGATTGGGATTTGCTCCTTCACGATGAAGAAGATATTCACTTCGGGCCCACTCGGTATGACGGTATCCATTATAGTCTGGCCAGACGCATTATGATTCAGTCACGGGGATACCGGAATACGATAACGAGAAAAGGGACAAACGAGCAAAGAGGATAACGAGTGGCTTGTGTTCAAAAGTTGTTACACATGGGTGCCAAACATCTCTCCTCTAACTTTGTCATATATCACAAAGCAAAGGGAATGGTACATGAATAAACATAATGGTTCACTCGAAGTTTCTTCGTGTATGTGCGGGAGTCAACATGGGTGTCCATGGCTCCGCTGTTGATTATTGGCTATTGACAAAAGGTTGTTGATCTATGTCTAGAAGATGTTCTGAGTCATGTCCGTATTATACCGAACCTATTGGGTCACACGGTAGTCTGTTAGAATGCTGGAAGGTTTAGTGGAAGAAAAACAGAATAGTTCATACGGGTACCGGAAGTAGTTCCGGGGATTTATGAAATAGTTCATAAGGGCACCAGAAGTAGTTTTGGGTATTTAAGGATATGTACGGATCACTCTGGAGTAGTCCCAGGTGGTTCCGGAACATATGAGAATGGTACTGGGGAAGTCCTGGATCAACCGGAATAGTTTCCGGATAATCGCTGGGCGTCCCGACAACCTTCGCGGTCATCGGGTGGCTTAAACTGTAACTCGGATGGTCTTGGAAACTATTCGGATAGCTCCGGAACGTCCGAGAATGCTCCCGGAAGGTCCTGGAAGTGCTCCAGAAGGTTCCGGAATGTCCCGAAACGATCCCCGAAGGTCCCGGAAGGTCCTGGAAGGTTCCAGAAGTTTCCGGGCAGTACCACCCACTACCCCACGCCCCTAGCTTTGGGGGGCAAGCCACCTAGGCTTCCCTGGCCGGCCAAGGAGGTGGGGGCGCACCAAGGGGAGGGAATCCTCCTCCAGGTGGGAATACCAAAACCCAAATATGGCAGGTTTCCGGTGGGAAGGTGTGGGAAGGTTTGGAAGGTTTGGGAGTCCAAGTTGGAGTCCCCACCCCCTTATTGCGCCCCAAGGGTCTCCTGGACACCTATATAATGTGGGGGAGGGGTGGGGGGCGCAGGACAACTTGTCCCCAAGGCCTATGCGCCACCCTCCCTCCTCTAAACCCCGTTGCTCCACAATTAGACCCCGGTTTAGACGTTGTTCTAGATCGAAATACGTTAGGGTTTTCTCCCTCTAGTTTTCTCGGTGACGTTCATCTCTGGACGGCGGAGCGCTGCTGGATTGCTGCTACGGGATGTGTGGATACTAATGGAGGGGTCGTACCTTCGACCCTTCTTCGAGGAGCTTGTTCGTGGGACTTGTCCGTGGGACTAGATCGCGGGACGGTTCGAGGGCTCGATATCCTCGCGGTTGGAAGGTCATTGAAATTCCTAGCTGCGGGGATATGCACCGACGGTCTTCCCCGACTCTACTTCCGCTACATCGGTTGGTGAGCCATGACCTAAAACCTTGTATGCAATCTTCTTGTATGATCTTGGGTGCTTGATTCGTAGGCCGAATTTTTTTGTTTTCTACTACGTTTCCCAACAATATATATATATATATTAATACCTAATACCTAGAATTAATGTAAATTTAGTAAAGAAAGTAAACATACCTTATAGTAATCAAGGTGTCCAAGCACCTAGGTGCCCCAAATAATTTACCTATATATATAATACAAAGAGATAAAAGGTAAACATAACTTAAATAGACTGCTGAAATAGGAGGAGTTTCGTTTCTTTTCAAAATGTGAGGTACTCCTATCAGTAACAAGTAAACTAGTAACCAAAATAGAAACACTAAGTTGGGACATGTTATCCCCATATTAGTTCGTGTATACATTGTACATGTCCATTGTAGCTTATGGCTACATTCAAATGCAGAGGTTGAAAATAAACTGACTTAATAGGTACTCTCTTCAACTTATACTCGCCACTGGACTACCATGAACATACACAAAAACACAACTAAAGTTAATAGCCTTGATCAAGGAGAAGTAGCTAGCCTTCACAGAACTTTGTTGCAAAATCATAACTATACCAAAGCCGCTCCATGGAAGCTATGATATTTGTGAGTGTCATAGCACACACATCAAATCCAATCAAATAATTACCGAATCATATTAAGTAACTATAGTACTATCGTAGTAATAATGACAGTATGTGGTTAAGTACAACCTCAACAATTGTTCTCTTGTGGTAATCTGCATTAAGCAATGTATGATGTTGTAAAGAAGTTTTACAACAAGCTTTGTGTTGCAAAGAAAGATCAGTGTACAATAAGTAAAAAAATTAAAGTTTCGTAACAAGTATCATGTTATAAAAAAAGCTTCACAATAAGCATCATATTTAAAAAAACAAGCATCATGTTGCAAATAGCGTCTTATGAGATACCCTAGATTCAACTCAAACCGCGAAAAATTTCTGCGTACAAAGAAGCTTCGCAACAAGCATCATGTTGCAAAGAACATTCTATATGATACGTAGATCCAACGACGCCTGCAAAAAATCTCCGCGTAAAAAAAACTTCACTACAACCATCATGTTGCAAAGGAGCTTTGCAACAACCATCCTATTGCAAAGGACATCCTGATACGCTAAATCGAACGGATGCCGAGCCGGCGGATCTTTTTTAAAAATTCGCCAATAGACGCATAACGTTGCCCTTTTGTTCGTCAATGCAACGTAGTTGCATCCGACCACGCTCAAGACTTTCCATATCGTCTCAGATATGAACCGGGTATGGGAGGTGATGGACAGCCTGAATGTATAGCTCCAATATGAAGGATTCGATTGAGTCGGACAAAAAAATATGGGCTTTGCTACGCGTCAGCCAGGTCCTTGGCCGTTGGATCATATAATCTAAAACTGGTGATACAATCATTTAAATCGCGTGTTTGTTTGCAACAACATCCTTGTTGCGAAAAGTAGCACAACACTATTTTTTTGCAAAATCATTGCAACATCATCCTTGTTGCGGAGCATAATTATGGTTGTATTCGTTGTTTACAACAACATCCTTGTTATGAAAAAAATAAAACATCATCTTTGTTGTAAGAAGCATTGCAACATCATCCATGTTGTATTAAGTATTGCAACAATATCTTTGTTCCAAAGTATCTGGTAGCGTACTAAATCGTAACTACGATGAAGGGTATAAGGAAGAAGAAGCGATGATGGGCCATGAGAGCACGTGTTGTGCAGAGACCAGAGAGCACGACGGACGCGAAGCTTCGATCCACCGGGTGATTAGAATCATTTCCCAAAAAATAAGCGGTCATTTACGGAGTATATGAAGGGTCCATTGATGGTACGATTTAACGCCCCCTCGTTGGTTACCCAAAGTGGAAGGTTGAGATGTAGATAGCAGCAATTTCCCTTAGCGAAGATGCTAAGGTTGAATGTCGAACCAGAAGGACTCCAACAAATACAAGAAGGTGGTGAAGTGAACAATGGCGTCGTTCACAACTCAGGGTTGCTTACTTCACCTGGACCTGCACACACAGCAAATAACTTTGCTTCCCAACGAGTACAGAGGAGTTGTCAATTCCTCCGGCCTTGTTGTTTACAAAGGATAAAACGCACGGGATAACAATGATAGTGATAGCAACTGAAAAGTAAATAAAGCAGTAAATTAATAGCGGGTGTAAACAGTATTTCCAGTATTGGAAATATGGACCGGGGTCCTATGATGTTCACTAGTGACGTCTCTCTCCCAAAAGACGATAAAATAGTCATGCGAGGTAAACAAATTACAGTTGGGAAATTGACAGGATTATGTGAGCAAACCAATGCTAATTATGCTATGAAGAAAGGAAGAGGCTCAAAAGCATGGGCAGTACACCAAGACAAGTAGACCGAAATCCATCTGCATCTACCTACTAATCATCCACCTTGAGATATCTATCCAGAACATCTCGTTGGTATTAAGTTGCGAATCCCACCCAAAGTGTAAACTCAAAGAAACGGACAACTACATTAAAGAACTTTGCGTAAAGTAAACAATCCTTGCATCCGCAAGTACAAGCACCGTTGTTTTCCCCCTTGTGGCAACAACACATCCCCTAGACTCATGTTTTTGTCACTCAAGCTAGTCATCAGGGGGCATGAACCCATAATCATGCATAACGCTCCCTCTTGGAGTCACTACCTACTACTTGGCCAAAGCAATAAACAACAACGGAGAACATGCAATAATTACTCTAGAACATAAATAGAAAAGAGGAGAATCAAATATATTACTCAAACACAATCTGAACATAATCTCATAATCCATCGGATCCCAGCAAACTCAGCATAGCAACATCAGAAATATTACATATGTGCCTCGATCATGTAGGGCAGCTCACGAGGTCTGATCCATGAAGAACAAAGAGGGGAGGAGAACATCACATAGCTACTGATCATAGACCCATAGTCCAAGGTGGACTACTCACGGTTTATCCGGGAAGCATCCATGGTGATGGAGATGCTCCCGGAGGTGGTTCCTCCCTCCGACAGGGTGCCGGGAAGAGGTCTTCTGGTGCTCCCGATCTTGGAAGCGCAGCGGCAGCGGAACAGAGGAGAGATCGCGAAAAAGGGTTCTCGTCACGGGGGTTTCACGTCACGAGGAATAAATAGGCGAAGGGCGGCAGCCAGGGGGGCACCAGGGGTCCAGGCGGCCCCCTGGCGCGGCCACACCCTAGGGCGCACCGGGAGGGCGCCTGGGGCCCTAGTGGGTCCCCTCTGGCCCCCCTCGGTGATTCTCGAAGCTTCTTCTGCGCTGATTTTTTATTGGATTTTCCCGAATTTTTGGAGCACTTTTCATATGGGGGAAACCTGAAATAGAAAAACAACAGAAAACTGGAACTTGCACTGGGGTGCACTGAGTTAATAGGTTAGTCCAAATATGATCAAAAGTGTATGGAAGTTCATCAATATCATAGCAATATCACATAAAAGAGGCATGGAGCAAGCAGAAATTATAGATACGTTTTGGACGTATCAACATCCCCAAGCTTAATTCCTGCTCGTCCTCGAGTAGGTAAATGATAAAAGCATAATTTCGGTGGTGACATGCTAACAACCATATAAGAACTTTTAAGTAAAGCAATCAAGGCATGTAATTCAATTCAAGTCATAACAGGCAAGAGTCTATATTTAGCATTGAAACAAGCAACATAAGAACATAAAGGTGCAAGAGCTCTCGCTGTCCGTGACTTGAATGTCTCCAAATGGTGTTTGCGTGCAAGAAAGGGGATAGGGATATACTAGAAAAAGTATTTTTGTGTTGAGAACTCAATCTACTAAAGTTTCACACTTGGTCTTCTTTGGAATCTTATCTTGAATCATCCCCAGACCACTAGCCAGGTACAAGTCAAAATTATCCACTCCTTTTCGACATTTTGAGCACTCATGCAATGGATGAGCGTAAGCAAGAAAGTTGACACTTAGGATGGCAAAGAGAGAATATGGTGGAGGAGGAAGACAAAAAGGTGTGAAAGACTCACATCAATGAGGACAATCATAGGCGAGAGAAAGCCAAATGATAGATATGATGTGAGGAGTAGGGATTGCCATGCAACGGATGCACATACGAGCTAAGGTAAGCTCTCCAATGGAACTAGTGGGGGGTGCATCCAACTTTCTTGCTCAAGAAGACCTAGACCTCATTTGAGGAGGCTCATCATTGGAATGTACAAGCCAAGTTCTATAGTGTGAAGGTCGCCACATAGCTATATGCATGAATGATAATCTCTATGGAGTACAAGATATAAGAGGAAGTACGAGTGTGGATCTCTCAAAAGGAATAGTAGTGTGCCCCCTTCTCTCTTTTTATTTCTTTTTCTCTTTTTTCTATTTTTTTGTATTTTTTTGGTGGCCTTAATGGCTCTTTCTATTTCTCTCATTTGTCCTCTTTGGGATCTTTTAATTTGTCCTCTTTGGGATCTTTTAATTTGTCCACTTTGGGATCTTTTCCTCACTTTAGGGGCAACACTCTATATATTACAAAAAGTATAGAAGATCTTTCACACTTTACAAAAGTACTCAAATCATAAAGAAGATGTAACTATCATGATGTATGCAAATGTATGCCTCTGCCAGTGTAGCAGGATATGCAATGATACTAGCGCGTCATGTAGAAATTATTAGGCAAGGCCCAACTAGCATGCGGCTCATCGATCAATAAGGTAGCATGTATGACATGAAGATCAAGTCATGAGAAGATGGATGTTGCATGGCAATATATCTCGGAAAGGCTATGGAAATGCCTTGATAGGTAGGTATGGTGGCTGTTTTGAGGAAGGATATAAAGAGGTTTATGATGACAGAGCGTATCATGCCAAGGGTTTGGATGTACCGGCGAAGGTGGACCCCAACTCTCAGAGTGAGAAGAAAGCAATGCACGGCACAGGAGAGGCTAGAAAAATATGGGAAGGTGGAAGTGTCAACTTTCGAATACTCACATTAGTCTGAAGAACTCATGCACTTATTATCGGTAAATATCAATCTAATAAGGAGGTTTCACAAAGAGACAAGTACCCCGAGGAGGAGTGTATGGGGGTTTGGTTATCCTTGCGCATCCTCGACTCATGGTACGTTAGTGTACTCTAATATTCGACCACTCAGAAGAGTAGTGATCCATCTAGTAGCTAAAGTTCTCAACGAATTTTGTAAGTTTTGAAAATAAACACGGATTGCCCAAAATACGACATCTATCACTAATAGGCTAAAGCTCTTGACACCAAAATTCCAAATATTACTCAAAACAATACCTCAAAACTATTGCAAGTTACTACTACAAAAGAATAGCAACCTCAATTACCTACTTTCAAGACAAGACACAACTCAGTGCAACAACCAACTCTCTTAACAAGATAAACATGAAAACTAAAGAGAGTTCCAGCAACAAACTAAAACAAAAGCCAAGGCTCTTGCTAAAGACAAACTAAGACTAAAGCTAAACATGGCAGTAGCTATGAAAAGATAAAGAACACACAACAGCAAAAAGATAAGCAGGAAAAATCCTATGATGTGTTCTAAATTTTGAAAGTGGAGCGTGTTTCTCTCCCACACAAAGTAAGACGGGATCTAACTTGTTATGAACAGCAAGCAAAGCTAAATAAAACTAAAAATAAAACCTAAGAGCGAGACGCTCCAAGCATAGCACATAACGCATGAAGTGATAAAAATTTAGTGAGACGAAGGACGAACTGATGATTGTTGATGGAGAAGGGGATGCACGGGGGCATCCCCAAGCTTAGACGCTTGAGTCTCCTTTAATATTTGTTGGGGATGCATGGGGGAATCCCCAAGCTTGAGCGCTTGACACTCCTGGATCTTCTTTCATCATCTTCCATCGCACACTTGAAAACTCCCTTCATACATAACTCATCATAAGCTGATTAGAGAGGTTAGTACCCTTAATAAAATATTTTTTCCCCACTGGATATAAAGATATTCTTGAAGAGATACTATTTCTAAAGAGTGCCAAAAAGTTTTTTCAAAGAAAAAGCAAGCTTAAGGTTTGCAAAAGTTAGGAGAGACAAAACGTGGCAGAATCTGTGAAAAACAGAACAGCAGGTAGTAAAGAATTTTTTAGGGGCACTTCTGCAACTCAAATAAAAAAACTCAGAACATACGGAAGTTTCGTAATTGTATAGAGCATACTGTGCTTCAGCTCAAAAAGATGAACTGGGATTTTTATGGAATTTTTCTGGTCACGAGGACAGAATCTGTTTTCTGGACAGCATGTCACAACTTTTACTTTCCTTGCCGTAAGAGGCTATAACTTGGCACAAAAGTGAAAAATAAAGATACAATGATGTTGCTACAGTAGTAACAATAATCAAGACACAAAAAAAGCAAAAATAAAAACCTAAATCGTTGTGGGCTGCCTCCCGAAAGCGCTTCTTTAAAGCCATTAGCTAGGCTTAAAGATTGTAAAAGGTGCTCTCATAAGAATAAGAATTTGAAGCAAAAGAGAGCATCAAAAAACAAATATGAAACACATTTAAGCCGAACCCACTTCCTATGCATAGGCATCTTGTAAGAAAATAAATCAAAGAAGCACAAAGAAACCAACATAGGAAGGTGGAACAAGAACGTCTTCAAAACTTTCAACATAAAGAGAGTAGTTTTAGTAATATGGAAGTTTCTACAACCAAACTTTCCTCTCTCAAAATAATTTTCAGTAGTATCATGAACAACATCAATAATATAAATATCACATAAATCATATTGTTCATGACCTACGAGCACACGTGTATTATTTTCAACACGGTTTTTAGGATCATAAGATAAATGCAACCCAACATATTGAGATTTGATAAGAGGAAAATTCTCGAGAGTTGGAGATTTCAAAAGGATAATAGGACAATCAAGTGTGGGTGCAATAGCAACAATTTCATGCTTAACATAAGGAACTATAGAGAGTTCATTTTTTTCAGCATCATCCATAGTGGCATCTTGGCCATCAACAAAGCAAGTATCAAAATTTTCAGAAAGGGATATTTCAAATGAGTCCTCGGAATCATGGGATTCCTTCTCAAAGCAATCATTGGCCTCTTCTTGGGCAGAAAACATTTTATTTTTAAAATCCTCAATATAAGAATTGGAAGTCTAATTCTCGAAGCAATAAGCAAGAACTGCTAAGTTTTCAGACTCGAAAATAGTATCGTGATACTTTTCAATCAAAGAAGCAATCTCATAGGCACCTTTAAAAGCAACAAACTCTTCAATCTTTTCAACATCAAAGTAATCATAAACACCTTTAGCATAATAAGATAAGATCTCATTTTCATTAAACTCACATTGGAAAGGAAGGTGTTTATGATCTATATTAGAACAACAAGTAAAATCATAAATGTGGCACAAAAGTTTAGCATGGCAATAAGAAACATGTATTTGATCCCATAAGTGTTTCCCTTTCTGAAATAGGCGGTGCAGTGTATAATGAGCATGCTCATCCAATGATTTTCCCTCAACCAGGTTGGTTGGGTTTTTAGCGCGAGCACAAATTGATCGAAGATGATCCAAGTGAAACATGTCCATCCTACCATATTTGGGTGGTTCATCACCCATGGTGAGGATAGCATAAATAGGCAAAGCAAGACAAAGGCAAAAGGTAGCAACTATTTTTGTGGCTTTTCATAAAGGACACTGAGATAAAAACAGAAAGGTAAACTAACAAGACTAAAAAAAAAGGTAAAGGGTAGTGTGCAACTCCCCTATCTTAGCACTTGGAGTCCCCGGCAACGGCGCCAGAAAACTTTGCTTGATGGCTTCTCGCCCCCTTCGTTGGTTACCCCAAGTGGAGGGTTGAGATGTAGTGCAGCAGCAGTTTTCCCTCGGTGAAGATACCAAGGTTTGTCTCTAGAAGGACTCCAGAGATGATAAGTAGGTGTCAGCGGCGCAACTGACGCGGACCTGCACACAGACACAGATAACTTTGTTCCCAACGAAGTTCAGAGAGGTTGTCAATATCTCCGGTCTTGTTGTTTACAAAGGATAAAACGCAAGGATAATAATAGCAACTTGAAAGTAAATGCAGAAAAGTAAATATAGCGTGGAAACAATGATAAGGATATGGACCGGGATACGTGATGTTCGCTACTGATGTCTCTCTCCCAAAAGACGATAAAATTGCTATGCGAGGTAAACAAATTACAGAAAGGCAATTGACAGGATTAAGAACGCACCGTAATGCTAACTATGCTACAAAAGAAAGGAAGAGGTTCAAAAGCACAGGCAGTACGCCAAGGTAAGTAGACCTAAATCCATCTGCATCTACTACTAATCATCCACCTTGAGATATCTATCCAGAACATCTCGCTGGTATTAAGTTGCGAGCCCCACCCAAAGTGTAAACCCAAAGCAACAGACAACTGCATTAAAAAAAACTCTGCGTAAAGTAAACAATCCTTGTAACCGCGGTTACAAGCACCGTTGTTTTCCCCCTTGTGGCAACAGCACATCCCCTAGACTCATGTTTCTGTCACTCAAGCGTGTCATCGGGGGGCATGAACCCACAATCTAGCACAACGCTCCCTCTTGGAGTCACTACCTACTACTTGGCCAAAGCAATAAACAGCAACGGAGAACATGCAAGAATTACTTAGGAACAAAAATATAAGAGATAAAAACCAAATATATTACTCTATCACAATCTGAACATAATCTCATAATCGATCAGATCCTATCAAACTCAACATAGCAATAGCAGAAATATTACAAAGGTGCCTCGATCATGTAGGGCAGCTCACGAGGTCTAAACAATGAAGATCAAAGAGGGGAGGAGAACATCACATAGCTACTGATCACGGACCCATGGTCCAAGGAAAACTACTCACGAGACATCCGGGGAGCATCCATGGTGGAGAGGAGACTCCCGGAGGTCAATCCTCCCTCCGGCAGGGTGCCGGGAAGAGGTCTTCTGGTGCTCCTGATCTTCGGAAGCGCGGCGGCGGCGGAACAGAGGTGAGTTCGCGGAATAGGGTTCTGCTTCTGGAGTTTTCCCGTGACGGGGGATAAATAGGCGAAAGGGGGCAGCCAGAGGTGGGCCAGGGGCCCCAGGCGCCCCCCTGGCGCGGCCAGGGGTGGGGCCGCGCCGGCTGGCCGCCTGGGCCCCCTGGCTCCCCTATGGCCCCTCCCGGGCTCTTCTCGAAGCTTTCGTCACGCTGATTTTTTATCTGAATTTTCCCGAATTTTTCTGGCACTTTTTATATGGGGGAAAACTGAAATAGAAAAACAGCAGAAAATAGGAACTGGCACTGGGGTGCACTGAGTTAATAGGTTAGTCCAAATATGATCAAAAGTGTATGAAAGTGTATCTAGATCATAGCAATATCACACAAAACATGCATGGAGCAAGAAGAAATTATAGATACGTTTTGGACGTATCAATGACGAAGATCGACGGAAGGGATGCAACAAGGAAGGACGGTATGAACTCTTTTTGTTTCTACTTTTGTACATATGCCTGTACTTATGATTAGAGACCAGCTTGTAGCGACATAGTGCTATGTTTACAATGCTTTCCAAGTGGTTCATGCTTTCTTTGTGGTTAGTCTCAAATAGCTAGAGTTTATAATGTGTTGCTTGAGATGATTGACATGCATTGCATTGTTCATGGTGTGGCATATTGAAGTGGTATTTCCCTCCGGGGGATTATTGGATTGACTTGGCACATGTTCACGCATGTTAAGACTAAAAAGTCTGTTCTGCCTTGATGATCTTTTTACTTCAGGGTGAGTTATATCACTTTCATGCCCGATTCAATGTTGCTTTGTCGCTCTGCATGATTATGATTGTTATGCTCTCTAGTTGGTCGCTTCCCCGTCTTTTGCTAGCCTTCCTCCAGCACCAAGCGGAATTCTGCTTGTGCTTCCACAATCACCTTTCTAAACCCAGTTGTTCCATTCGAGTCCACCATACCTACCTATATGTGGTATTTACCGACCACTCCTAACTTAGACTTTCTTGTGCCATCTCGAAATTTATTCAAAAACTTCCCCTTTGTAACCGTACAAGCTCATGGTGCGGTGAGGGAAAATCAGTATCTTTCATGCCAAAAATATTTTGACGGAAGTTTTAACTAGTCAATAAAAAAAATGAGAGTTACACCTCCCCCATACTTGATGATGGAGTGAAATGGACCAAATGCTGCTTATGATAGATGGAACGATATCCTCCTTCCATCCTTGAGGCAAAATAAAAGGTTCCGTAGACCATCAAAGGATTTATGGATAAGGGAACATGTGTAAGCAAAAGGCATTAATATGGTTGGCACGGGAGATATTGAGAGACCTTTACCGTTCACCGTTGACTGGAAAGTTGCACCTCTCAAAAGAGTTTTATCTTTGTTTTCAAAACCAAGAGCTCTGGCACATGTTTAGTCTTTGCTTCCTTTCACGGGTTTTCAACCTTGCCATCAAAAGTCACGGTTCGAGAGTCTCCACCTTCCTTTCTCCAAAGCACCAACTATGAGAGCATAATTGTCATTCTTAGTGTAACATGCATTGTCCCAAAGTACCACATTGTCTTCTGCATGCTTGTGATGTTTCTTACTTTGAGTTCTAAGTTCTAGTCTCCTTTAAAACTCCGGAGGAGTTTCTGCATTTATGTTTTGCTTCACTCATGGAGGCCAGCGAGATACCACTCTGATATGTTCATGCTATGTGCATTGTGATCTTAGATTGATTTTCAGCAGCATATTGTTTACTTTTTGTTTGTTTGTGACTGATTATATGAAAGAAGGATTGCTTCGTGCATTGTCCTTGTAGCATGGTGTCAAAACTTGCTAAACTCTTTCGTAGTACATGCTTATATACATCTAATGAAGCAAAAGAGTTTGTCAAAGTTTTCTTTGTCGCGTCTAGTTCGTTGAACTGAATTGTTTGAGGACAAGCAATAGCTAAGCTTGGGGGAGTTGATACGTCCTAAACGTATCTACTTTTCCAAACACTTTTGTTATTGTTTTGCCTTCATTCTTGCATGATTTGAACGAAACTAACCCGGACTGACGCTGTTTTCAGCAGAGCTACCAGTGTTGTTTTCTTTTGTGCAGGTTTCTGGACATTTAGGTACGCTGGAAAAATTCCAAAAATATATATAAAAAATCAGTGTTCCGGAAGCTTCCACCAGGCCAAAGGGGGGCCACAGGGCAGCCAGGGGGAAGCCAGGAGGGTGCCTGGCGCGGCCCAGCCCCTGGCCGCGCCACCTGCCCTCCTGGTTGGGTCCCACACCCCCTGGTGACCTACCTTGGCCCCTATTTATTTTCCCGACGCAGAAACCCCGAAACAGAAGTCGCTTTTCCAATCTACGTCGCGGAGCCGCCGCAACCCTCTGTTCTTCCTCGGAGAGCTAATCTGGAGGCTGAATTGGCCTCCGGTGAGGGGGAAATCATCGCCATCGTCATCATCATCGCCTCTCCATCACCCCTCCATGACTTCTCCTCTCGTGTGTGAGTAATTCCCTGCTGCAGGCAAAGGGGATGGTAGGGATTGGATGAGTTAGATCATGTAATAGTTCAATCATATTGTTGGGGACATGTTGCCTATCATCTACTTGGTGTTTATCATCTCTGTTACAACTTGTTGCTCTTAATGCTTGTCACTTTGGGCCCGAGTGCCATGATTTCAGATCTGATCACCCTTTTGTTTCTTGAGTTTGTGGTGTTCTTGATCCTATCTATGAGTTGTATGCACTTATTATAGTCCGGAACCGGCGATCCCAATGGTGACAGCTTGGGACACCAAAGGGGATGGACTATAATTTGAGGATTCCGTGTATCCATGAATTGTTAATGCTTTGTTCCGGTGCTCTTTGACAGGAGTACCTTAATCTCCCTAAGTTCCTTTTGGCCCCGTTTGTAGCGGGAGGGTAGGACAAAAGATGTTGTGCAAAGTTCTTATTGCAAGCACGCACAACTACCTTGGGATACATGCCTGATGTTTGATATTTGCCTAGACGATCCTTTGTTTTCTGTGAGCCTTTCCCAAGTTAGAATTTGTTACATGTTCGTTCTCATCCAAGCAGCGCCCAACCATCCATCTCCCTAGCCTACAGTGTTTTCCTTCTGCTGGTTACTAGTTGTTTACCTTTGCTATTCCACTATCACTATCACCACTATTATCATTACCATCACTACCATATCACAGTTGCTACTAATATCTTTGTGCAAGCAAGTGTTTATTTCAGGTGCGATTGAATTGACAACTCAATTGTCAAAGCCTGTACGTATTATTTGTGTCCCCAAGTGTCGAATCAATAAATTGGGTTATCTTACCCGCGAAGACTATCTCGATCCCCTACAGTTGAGGGTTATCAGCATCAACGACTTCATCTTGATCGACCAAATTGAGTAGTTGCTTTTTGTCAACATCGGGTACTGAACAGGCACGTTTCCTCCTTTTCCAGCCATGATCTTGGTCGTCGCTCCACACAATCACATCGCTCACCTCGACGACCTCAAACCTTTGCTCTGATACCAATTGTTGGCGCAACCCCGCAGCCGACCTCAAGTACTTCCGGCAAGATACACGTACAAAGCTAATCAACCAAGCTGCTGGATAATCGTTCCAGTGCACGAGCTAGCTCACGAAGCAAATAAACCCGGCGACTTGATACGTCGGACGACCGAAACAAAAAAACTGCACGTATACGTATTTCTTTTCCCCTCTGCCGTGTTGGCTTCATTGGAATTTTATCATTTATTTATAACAACAGATTACAAACACTTTGTAGCCAATACGGACATCTAATTCATCACGGATTGTTTCTGCGTACCAGCAAAGGACACAACCACCAAAACAAAAGATTCCTAAGTTTGAAATACCTAACAGTGCTCGACGTCGAAACGCCGCGATTGCAGTACGCATCCACCGATCCCCGTCCGACGGCGAGCACCCCCGTCGTTTCCGTTCTACCAACCAGCCACGGTGAACCCGTCGGCGTCGCGCTGCCGGCCATCGCCGTCGCCATTACACCCCATGGTCGATCATGTACTACCAACATCGTGATAACAAAGGCAGAAAACGCGAGGGGATACAACAAAGAGCGACGTGCGGTGGGGGCGGCGGGCCGGCTAAAGTTGTCGCGCTCCGCCTCACTCTTCCCTTTGTCGCCTACCTATCTGCTCTGTTGCCGCCACGTCCGCGCGAGTCACGGCGCAGCGAGCTGGATGGCCGGCCGGCAGCATATAAAACTTGAGTCCGGGCAGCCACTCCACTCGCACTGCTCCTACTTCCCACTCCGCCGTCTTCTTCTCACGGATTGGATCAGACCATCGGATCATCATGGGCTCCTACGTTCAGGGTGAGTTGATCCAGTCGATCCTGAGGTTTCCTACGGTGAACTGGTTATTCGTCGGTGGCTTGCCTAATCTTTGATCTGTTTTTGCTCTCAGGGGAGGATCAAGTTCCCGTCTACGAAACGGGTGCAGATGTGAGTTCCCCCTCCTCCTCAACCACCCCCCCTGAAACCTTCTTCTCGTCCTCCTCGGTTACGGTTAGAGGAGAGCGAAGCAAAATCATCTAGGTAGAGAAAAGCAAGATCATGTCTGACACGCAACTATTATTTGACGAGCTGCCACCTACTCCAAACTTTGTCGGGAGGCTCTCGCATTATTTGATGCCATCTCCTCTTCTGTTCCTCCTTTCACTCACTGTGGATGATGACTAGACACACACTCTCTATATATATTTTTATTTATTTATTTGCATATCTGAATGTAAAACCAGCCAAAAAAAAATGCGTTGGACCGATTAAGCTGATCTCAGCTACTATGAGGAGCCTATGATCCGTTTGCATGAACTAACATATGCTTTGCACGATCAATTATCTGTCGATCGATCACAGGCCCTGCAGAAGCTGCAAGAGAAATGGAAGTCCACGGCGGCGCCGTACCCGGCCATGTACTCGAGCTTCCTGGGCGGCATCGTCCTGGACCCGGCCATGATGGCGCTCCCCATCGACGACCACATGGTGCACCGCGGCCACGGCGTCTTCGACACGGCCATGCTCCTCGACGGCCACCTCTACGAGCTCGACGCGCACCTCGACCGCTTCCTCCGCTCCGCGGCGCAGGCCAAGGTGGGCACCCCGTTCCCGCGCGACGCGCTCCGCAGCATCCTCGTCCAGATGACGGCGGCGTCCGGCTGCCGGAAGGGCTCCATCCGCTACTGGCTCAGCTCCGGCCCCGGCGACTTCCTGCTCTCCTCCAGCGGCTGCCCCGGCCCGGCCTTCTACGCCGTCGTCATCCCGTCCGACTACGCGCAGTGCCGCCACGGCGTGCGCGCCGTCACCGCGTCGGTGCCCATGAAGCCGCCGCTGTTCGCCACCATGAAGAACGTCAACTACCTCCCCAACGTGCTGTCCATCATGGACGCCGAGGAGCGCGGCGCGTTCGCGTCCGTCTGGGTGGACGAGGAAGGGTACGTCGCGGAGGGCCCCATGGTGAACGTCGCCTTCGTCACCGGGGACGGCGAGCTCGTGCTCCCGGTGTTCGACAAGATCCTCAGCGGATGCACGGCCAAGCGGATGCTCGCGCTCGCACCCAAGCTCGTGGAGGCTGGCCTGCTCACGGGCGTCAGCACCAAGCACATCACCGCCGACGACGCCAAGGGATCCGTCGAGATGGCCTTCGTCGGCAGCGGCCTGCCCGTGCTACCCGTCGTCGAGTGGGACGGCCAGCCCATCGGAGACGGTAATTAAGCTGACTGACTGATGATTTCTTGAAACAGATGATTGAACGTGCATCCATGGATCCGTTTGGTTGGTTGGTTTTTTTTTTTTTTTTGAGGTTGTTTGGTTGGTTGGTTAATTCGTGTTTTTGTGTTATGCAGGCAAGGTGGGGAAGCTGATGCTGGCGCTGTCGGATCTGCTGTGGGAGGACATGAAGGCCGGGCCGGACAGGGTCGCCGTTCCTTCCAAGTAATGTCCGATCAGGGGAACGCCGCTAGAGAGAGAGATCGCGCTTGTAGTGTGTGAACCGAGCTGCAGTTTACTTCCTATTCTTTGTCAAGTGATCTTGTGTAATAGTGTTGTGTGTGCGATGGATGGGATGGCTCACGAAATGAATAATACGATCTTGGGTTGAAAGCATGATGCACAAAGATAAATTTTATCACCTCTAGTGGAGTACTGTCTAGATAAAGTTAGGGGACAATCCCCCTCCCCGTCTCGTCGCCCCTAGTGGCTTCGGACATCAAAGCTCGCCTGGATCCGGGGATGGCGGCGACGGGGCACCTCCTTGGCTTGCCGGGTGGTCGGGCGCCCCAGCTCTCCTTCGCGCGGTTGGAGACCTTCTGGTGGTGCGCGGCGGCTCAGTTCGGGCGCGGCAGCTCGCTCAGGCTGCCCCCCCCCCCCCCCCCCCGCCCCTACTGCGGTGTGCGTGCGGCAGTGGTGTGGAGAGCGTGCGGCGGTGGGGCACCATGGCGGACTGGAACTGGATCTGGCCAGGCAGTCACGACGGCGAGGCTGCCTCCCCGGCATGCGGCTGTGGGGGTGGAGGTGGACGTTGAAGGTGGGTCTGGTGGTGGGGCGACGGTGGAGGGGTTGGTGTTGCAGTCTCTTCGTGCGGGCTGGGCAGTAGAGGTGGGAGTTGGTGGAGGAGGTGTGGTGGCCAGGCTCGATCTCTGCTCTTGTGGATGCCGATGCTCGAGGTGAGCAGCTATGTCGACGGAGGTGCCTCCTGCTGGCTTCGGTGAGGACACTCGTTGCGGAGTTGCAGGAGGGTGGGGGTCTCGCTCTCCTTTTCTTTGCCGGATTCGGTGACCAACCTATGTGTAGAGGTCCAATCTGTGATGCTTCAAGCGAAAGCTTTGTGCCCATTGCGCCAACACCGATGATGGTGACACCTTTGGGTGTCGTTATTCTTCTTGGAGGCATCATCGGGAAGCTCATGTGTCGTGTCCTCCAATGTGCTCAAGGTGAAAGCCTATATCCGTCTATGGACCGGACAACGACGGCGTATTTGACGTTGTTCTCCCCTTGGGGCGTAGTCTTGGGAGCCATTGAGCCGTTGTTGGTCGTTGTCATCTCGGCTCGAGTGCGGATCATGGTTTTAAAATTCAGTGAAATTTCGGAAATTTCATTAATTTCAGCAAGGACTGAAATATAACGTTTCGGCCAAATTATTTCAACAATTTCGGGCCCAAAAGTAAATTCCCGCCAGTGCCATCTTCTGGCGGAAAAATAGAGCGCGAAAGGCCCAACGTGTCCCCTCAGGCCCATGAAAAGCTCACATATATATCTCCTGTGACCTCCCTTCCAACCCTAAATCAGCAAATCGAAAAAATTCCTCTTTTCTGTCGGCGGCGCCGACGCTGGAGGCTGGACTGGAGGCTCCTCCTCCGTCGAAGCAAACTATGGTCTGTTCCTACCCCTCGTCCCCCGCCTCGTTCCTTCCTGTCGCCGCGTTGCTTGCTCACCTAGCCGGCCGGCCCTTTCTGTTGAATCAGCAGCTGCACCGAATGAAGCATGGAAGCACATGAAGACATTGGGGCCGGAAGAGCCGGTGGCTCTGGCATCCTTGCTGGACAGAAATCATCGCAACCTATGCGTACAACTGGACGAGGTAATTAACACCAATACTCATGTAGCAAAAGTATCTACATATCTGAATCTGACAGTCTCATGTATAAATTTCAGGTTTTTGTTGTATTCCCTGTGCGGCTACTAACCATTCTTTTGTGTAATATTGGCTGTTTATTTCCCTATAGAGAGAAAATCCATTCAGATCCGTTGAGTTATCCTCACGAATTTTGTTTAATAGAAGGACACTTGAATTTATGCATTATTTCTCTCATTGATCACGGTTATGTACTTGTATGCTAGCATGCATTTGTGATAAATGAACTTGCTGTCTTTTGTACAATGTGAAATTCCTGCAATGGCTCAACTGACTGATTTAATGAAAATGCAGGATACATTTTCAGTGGAGATATTAATGATCCTTAGAATCATGCTGCGAGTCACGGAAATCTAAGATTTATATGCCACTATTGTGGTCTATTGCTGGATAAAATTCACAAGTTTTTAGGCAAATTTGAATTGAATATTTCAGTGATTTGGCCGAATTGAAAACCGAAATCACGAAATTTCAGTGAAATTCAGTAATTTCGGCACCGGCCGAAATTTTTCGCCAACTGAAATTCTTTTCCTTGGACTGTGGTGTAACACCCTCAGATGCTTGTAACAGTAATCATCATCACTGTTACTCCCTGTCCCTAATCAAACTTTGCTTCTTCTCTTTCCAAACCATGCTGGTTGGTAATCAAAACACAAAGCCCAATGCATTTTTCTCATCAAGAAATCCAACCCTAGATGAAACAACCTCAAATGGAAAATTAAACAAAAGTGCTCAAATAAAGTTGTTCCAAAAATCATGGAACTATTTTTGTAAATTTCCTAAAATCATTATAACCATGTTGGAACAACTTTGGTAATTTTTGGAGTTATAGAAAATTGCAAACAATTCAAACAGTAGGTTAAAACCCCTACTTTGGGCATTTAATATTTAAAAGAAATACCTAAGGAATTTATTTTGCTGCACCACTTTTTGTGGCACCTCAGTAATATATAAAACTAATTTACAAACACCAATTATATTTTTCAAAAATGCTAGGGTTAACAAATCAATTACAGAAAAGAATTTAAATAAACAGAAAACCAGAAAATGGGGAAAACGCTATAACTCGCCTGGGGCGAAGCCCACCTCAGCCCAGGCCCACTCCCCCTTGTCTTCTTCCTCCTCCAACCACCCCCACCTGCCCGTACGGCGGCCGCCGTGGCCACGTCGCCGCCAGCCCGGCCCCGCCCTCCAACTGCCCCCTGACGCCATGGACGCGATAAGAACGAAGCTTCCGACCCCCTGGACACACTCCCCCTCTCCTTCCCCTCCTCCTCCTCTCTCGCGCCTCGGGGAAAAGCAGCCGAGGGCCGCCGTCGCCATTACCGTGGCCAAGCGCGGCCAACGCGCTCCAGCCGCCTCACCGAGTTGTCTAGGAGCCGCGCCATCGTCGTCTTCGTCAAGGCCCGCAAGGAATCGAGCCCTAGTCCACCACGGCGAGCTCTACTTCGTCGTCTTCGTCTTCGGCTCCGGCGGGATCCTCGACAAATTCCGGCCACCTCGCACCTCCCTCGAGCTAGCTGCCAGCCTCGACACGTCCCTGGTGAGCACCTCTACCACCGGCAACGCCCCGTTCCCCCTCCCGTGCCCCGTGGGTCGATCTGCCATTAGGGCAGAGGCTCCCCGCCGCCGTTTGTCGTCGTAGTCGAGCACACAGGCCGCCCCAGGCCACGCGTTTGGCACCGTTATACTCCCCGTGCTCCGTAGGGTTAGTTCCACCCACTGGACCGCCCGTTTACGGCTCGTGGACGCGTTCGCCATTGGAGCCCGAGACCTCCCCTCCGCCATTGTTGAGCCCGTGCTCGCTCCGGCCACTTCCAGCCCCCGCCACCGCAACCAAACGCCGCCCCGTCGTCTCCCCGTTCGATTGGGACTAACCACGAGACCCCCCGTGCCCTGTGGCGTCGTCGCCGTCAACCTCGTCGCCGGCGAGCCTCCGGTGAGCTTCCGGTGAGGCTGCCAGGTGGGGCCCCGGTGTCAGTTAGTTAATTAGGGGCTGATAGCCCACTGACCAGTGGGTCCCATCCCACTTAAGCGCCTGTTAAGAATTAACAAAACTGTTAGCACGAGTTTAGTCACTGACAGGTGGGTCCCCTCTAATTAATTAACTAATGATTTAGGTTAATCCAATTAATTAAAAGTTGAGTCACTGACATGTGGGTCCAGAGGCATTTTCTAATTTAGGTAATGATTTATAAATAACAGAGGCTGACATGTGGGTCCCACATGTCAGCACTGTTCTGGATAATGTTGTGGATAATGTTTTGGATAATGTTTAAATAAATAATAAAAGAAAATCCAGAAAAATCAGTTAAATTGATTTAAAACTTTGAAATTCAATAACTTTTAAACCGTAACTCGGATTCAAAAACTTTATACATGAAAGTTGATCAAAAAAATACAACGAATACGAATACGCTATCCGTATGTCTAACACACCCCTCTAACACCACGAACATCGAACATTCCCCCTCCGGACCGTCTGTCCGATAAACTGTCCGGTACTGATAGAGTGCCCGGATGAATTTATTCCGAACACGAAAGTTGTCCGGAATGGTTCAAATAGCACGGATACACCCCCCTTATGTTGTTCCGGTAACGACGACACCTCCGGCTTGATCCTTTCCCCCTCCGGACACCCTGTCCGGTAATCACCCGGAGCCGGTAGTTCATCCCCAGATGAATTCCCGCTCCGAGCCTATTCCATTGCACTGCGTTAGAACACCGTTAACTTTTCATCTGTCATGTCATGCATATGTTGTATATTATTGCTGTGTATTTATTATTTCTTCCCCCCTTTAATCTCCGGTAGACCCCGCTGCTGCCGTCGACTACACCGCTGCTGAGTACGACTACGTCGTCGACGACCCTACTACTACCGTCGAGCTTGCAGGCAAGCAGAGCCATTCTCTTCCCCAGATATCGCCTATCTTTCCGTACATTTCTTGCACTAGGCATTGTTACTGCTGCTGCTACGATTACAATCCTATTCAATTGCATAGCCTGATTTTTGTCGCCCCTTGATGTGCCTTCCTTTATCCTATGCTGCCTATTATTATTATGCATTATTCAGCAGTGAACCCTGCGCATTGTTAGCTAGGATTAGATAGAGGGCCGTGATCACTCAGGGGAGTGAATGCGTATACAAATATTTATAACTGCACAGGTACGGTACAATGCAGACACCGTCAAAGGCCCTATCTGGGTTATGCCTAGTCACCTCGAGTGTGAGCTATCAAGGAGTAATCCTTGTACTCCACTCGAGGCTGACTTTGTCTTACCGCCATAGGGTCCTGTAAACGGTTGTCCTTAAAGGTAAGAAGTCGGGCGACCCAACGGTGTCCGCGAGAGGTATTGCGACGGGACGACAGGGAGGGCACGACCAGTGTACCGGTGTGCTTGGCCCCTGATCGTTGGCCGCGAGAGTTACCAACCCATGAAAGTCGAGCTCCTCCCGGAGCACACGCGAGACAAGGTAAGGAGACGGTTCACCTTGTTGGTAGCCGCAGTGACTTGGTGGGACGACGGGGCAGGCACCGATGTACTAGTGGTCCTGGCTGCTGTCGTTGTCCGCGGGTCGGTTAAGTCGAGGCAACGATAACGGTTGTCACGCAGATTAATTAAAATGCTAAATGGTTCAGTGAATGTCTTGAGTTGGCTATATGCCATGTACGCACTACCTACCCGTGGGAACTACGAGTTATGGGCTCCTCCGCTTCTTAGTGTCGTCCGAGGACTCTTCAGACGTCAGCAGTACCGCGGCCTGCGCCGGGAAGTGGTGTTGTCTTTTTGCTCGAGCGGTGTGTCTTATTTGGATTTGCTTCAACTTCACCGGCCAGCCACGCACCGTGCAGGAGTACGTTCGGGTTGGGGTCCAAGGCCCGTCGTACTTAGGATTTAGACCGGCGGATGACCTCTCTGTGGAGTTTGAAAGATGGGCTATGAAGTGTCGGATAGCCTCGGTGGAGCGTTCCCTAACAAGGTTCCCGCCACCCTGGAGATCCGTGCGTGTAGCGTAACACAAGTGCACCCCTGCAGGGAAGAATTGATCTATCGATAGCCGTGTCCACGGTAACAGGACGCTTTATGCTGAAGCTGGATCTTACCCCTATAAACTATTAATATTAAACTGTATGGTTCCGGGTTTTCTTCCTCGCGGGGATGTCGAGGAGGTGAACTCGGAGGCATAGTTAATTATGATTACAACTTATTATTATACAATGCTGCAGCAACTTCTGCTGCATTGTTACTTTCATTACTGTTATATAAACTGTTGGCTGATTCTTATCTCATGCTGCAAGACTTCGTCGGAAGATGCTAGTCTTCGTTAGGCCTAGCTTCTTACCCTTGCTCTGTATTTCTATCTTGCAGTCCACTATATACAGCCTCTTCTTTCCGTTGATACAATGCATAGTGCTTAGTAGCGGACGTAAGACTCGCGGGTATGCTAGATACTCACCTGCTTTATTTCCTTTACTGTTTTGCCTGATCGGCCGCTGCAGCCGACGTTGGAGCCCAGGAGCAGGAGTACCCCGGAGGCGACTACTACGACGTCGAGTTCCCCGTTGACCAGGAGTAGTTCGGTGGATCCCAGGCAGGAGGCCTCGCCTTTTCGATCTGTATCTCTAATGTGATTTGTGCTAGCCTTCTTAAGGCAAAACTTGACTAACTATGTCTGTACTCAGATATTATGGCTGGTATGACTTATGTATTCGGGTCCGCGGGAACCCCTCTATTGTAATATATTTGTTTATCCTTTGGTGTTTAGTGTTGTGCTGTGATATTCTCACCGTGGCACCCTAATCTCAGCCGTGTACCCTGCGTGTATGATTACTGTACACGGGTTGATTTTGGGGGCGTCACAAGTTGGTATCAGAGCCGACTGCCTGTAGGAAGCCACCCCACCACTGCCTGGTCGAAGTTGAGTCTAGACTTTGAAAAACTATTTTGGCTAACTTAATATTTGGCTTACGGGCCCACATCGATGTCACTACGGTGGTATCTATGGTATTAGGATCCTTTTCTCCTTACCCATGCTCTGGGAATCTGCTCTCTTATCCTTGCTGGTAAGTTTTACAAAAGCTGACATTAGGATCACGTTCCCTTGATTCCACCCGGCGTTTTTATGGTGCATCCCCCATTGATCGAGTCGTGTTGCAGGAGTCGTACGCCAGATCCCAGACCGCGGATCCCATTCTCATTCTGGGCAGGCCGCGCGTTCTCTGGCATCAACTCCTGTGGCCAACAGTTTTCTTGCGGCGTGATTGACATAGTGGAATCTATGTCGCGTCGTGTAATCCTTACCGCGGTCTGCGCGCCGCCTAGAGAGTCCTTTTTCTTTAATTTCTACGACGTTACGCTGCCCGATTTTCGATTGACTCTGTGTGCAAATGTGTATGTCTTATGTGACTACTCCTGCATATATCTACGCCTTCTTTTCGTTGTCGATTACATCAGGCTTGATTTCCGGTATCTCGCAAAATTTTCATCGCTGAAATACCCCTGTTAAATTCTAGCAGGATGGCTGGTCGTGGTGGTCGTGGTCGTGGTCGTGCTGCCAACGACCCACCTCCGCCGCCGGATTATATGGCCGCGATGATGCAGCAGTTCGAGATGAACCGTCAGTTCATGCAGAATATCATGGCTCAGTTCCCCCAGCCGAATCAGAATGGGCACCACCATCAGCATGCCACCGTGACTCTGCACGACTTCACCCGCCTCAACCCCACTATGTTCCGCAACACTGTTCAGCCGCTGGATGCTGATGACTGGCTTCGCGACATCACTCACGAGCTGGAGTCTGCTAATGTCGATCCAGCCGACTATGTGAACTTTGCGTCTTATCATCTGAAAGGCGCCGCTGCTCAGTGGTGGAGCACCCACAAGCGTTCCCTGCCAGTCGGAGAAGTCATCACTTGGGATGAATTTCAGTCTGCTTTTCGCGGTCGCTACATTCCTCAGGGGATCATGGACCGTAAGGCGGAAGAATTCCGCAACCTCACTCAGGGTGACATGACTGTTGAAGCCTATCAGCGTGAGTTCCTTAACCTCTCTCGCTATGCGGAAGAAGAGATAGCCACTGATGCTCGTAGGCAGCAGAAGTTCCGTCGTGGCCTCAACCCTGAACTCAGGCTCGCTCTTGCCGTTCATGATTTCGCCAACTTTGCCACCATGGTGAACAAGGCTATCACCGTCGAGACTGCCCAGATGGAGCACAAGAACTCTCTGAAGCGTTATCGTGACGTTGGCTCATCTTCGGGCGCAACGCAGAAGCGTCGCATCTGGCTCCCTACCAGTGTGACCCATTCAGCTGTCCCTGCTCCAAGGCCGTCTTATGCTGCACCCCGTCTGCCTCCACCACCACAGTTGCCAAGAGCTCTGCCGGCACCACCCAACGCTACCCCACTTCGTCCTCAGGATGGATTATGCTTCACGTGTCGTCAACCTGGGCATTTTTCCAGGGAGTGTCCCCTGAAACAGAAGCAACTGGTAGTTCACCCCGCTGGCCGTGGAAATGGTCGTGGCAACAACAGGACCCCCAACTATAATACTGGGTCTGCTGCTCATGCTCGTGGTCATGCGAACAACATCACTGTTGATGAAGCTCAGCAACAACCCGCTACCGTGATGGGTACCCTTCTCGTTAATTTCGTACCTGCTACTGTTTTATTTGATACAGGAGCGTCGCATTCATTCATGTCGGAAGCATTTGCATTGTCGCATAACTTCGCATTGGAAAAGATGAACCCACCGATGGTTGTCCGCACCCCGATAGGCCAATGCCGAACCACCAAGATCGTGCCCGAAACCGTCGTTGAAATTGAAGGGATTGAATTCCATGCTTCCCCCATACTCCTGATGTCTTCCACCATAGACCTAATTCTCGGAATGGACTGGTTGAAATTCCACGATGCCGCACTTTATTGTGGCACCAAGTCTGTCCAACTTTTTCACCCCTCCGATGGGATTGTTAACCACACCGCCCGAGTTACCCGTAATGCTGAAACACAGATATTCATGATGAATGCTTTGAATGCCGCCCCCCTCGAAGGCATCGAGAACGTTCCGGTCGTTCGCGATTTTCCCGACGTCTTCCCAGAAGAACTGCCGGGAATACCCCCGATCCGAGATGTTGAATTCGTCATCGACTTGAAGCCAGGCACTGTTCCTATTGCCAAGCGTCCTTACAAGATGCCGCCACATGAACTCCTTGAACTTAAGGAGGAAATCGACAAGGCACTTCAGAAAGGATTCATTCGCCCCAGCTCCTCAGCTTGGGGAGCACCTTCGCTTTTTGTCAAGAAGAGCGATGGGTCAAACCGATTGGTCCAAGATTATCGGCCCATTAACCAAGCCACCATCCAAAATAAATACCCACTTCCCCGGATCAACGATCTGTATGATCAACTTGCCGGATCCAAGGTGTTTTCTAAACTCGACTTGAGGTTGGGTTATCACCAAATCCGGGTCCGTGATGAGGACATTCCGAAGACTGCCTTCATTACTCGTTATGGTTCATACGAGTACACTGTCATGTCCTTTGGCTTAACCAACGCTCCAGCCACCTTCTCCAGATTGATGAATTATATTTTCATGGAGTACCTCGACCAGTTCGTCGTGGTTTATCTGGATGATATCTTGATATATTCCAAGAATGAAGAAGAACATGCTGAACATCTTCGTCTTATACTGGAGAAGCTACGAGAACACAAACTCTACGCTAAGTTTTCTAAGTGTGAGTTCTGGCTTCCCGAAGTAACCTACCTTGGACATGTGATTTCCAAGGATGGCATTGCCGTCACCCCTGAACGTATCCAGGCTATTCTTGACTGGACTCCTCCCAAGACCGTCAAGCAAGCCCGCAGTTTCCTCGGACTCGCTAGCTATTGCCGCCGTTTCGTCGAGAATTTTTCCAAGATTGCCAGGCCTCTGACTAATCTGCTTCACAAAGGCGTCAAGTTTGAGTGGACAGATAAATGTCAAGAAAGTTTTCAAGCCCTCAAGGACAAGCTAACTTCTCCCCCGGTGCTTGCTCCCCCTGATACTCAGAAGGACTTCGTGATATATTGCGACGCGTCTCGTCAAGGATTAGGCTGTGTCCTATTGCAAGAGCGCAAGGTGATTGCTTATGGCTCTCGTCAGTTGCGTGCTCACGAAGACAAATATCCAACACATGATCTCGAATTGGCAGCAGTAATTTATGCATTGAAGCTGTGGCGACATTACCTCGTTGGTAATCGTTGCGAGATCTACACCGACCACCAAAGCCTGAAATACTTGTTTACTCAGCCCGACCTGAATCTCCGCCAACAAAGATGGCTCGAGACAATAGCCGATTTTAATATGGATATTCATTACACCCCTGGCAAAGCTAATGTGATGGCTGATGCCTTGAGCCGCAAAGCTTACTGCTCTGAACTTGAGGTTCAGGTACAGCAACCACTTCTGTATGAAGACTTTCAAAAGTTGAACCTCGAGATTGTTCCTCAAGGTTGTGCAAATAACCTGGTCATTGAACCGGATCTCGTCAAATCCGTCAAGTGTATACAGTTCTATGATGATTTCGTACACAAGATTAAGCGCGATATCGCCAATGGGAGACCCTCACCCTTCACCCTTGATAGTAATGGTGCGGCGTTCTACCAGAACCGTTTAGTGGTTACTCACAGCAAGGGCAGGCATGAGAATCTGGATATGACCCCGAAGGTCATGAAAGCGGCTCACGATACCCCGTTGTCCATTCATCCTGGGAGCACCAAGATGTACCAAGACATTCGTCGGCAATTCTGGTGGCCCAACATGAAGCAAGACATTGCCCGATATGTTTCTCAATGTGACGTTTTTCGTCGCGTCAAGGGGGAACATCAAAAACCCTCGGGAAAACTACAACCACCTGAAATCCCTGTATGGAAGTGGGACAAAGTTCAGATGGACTTCGTCACCGGTTTTCCCCGATCCCAGAAAGGTAACGATGCTATCTTTGTCGTCATTGACCGGTTCTCCAAGGTTGCTCATTTTATACCAGTCAAGGAGAAGATCACGGCGGCTCAGTTAGTGGAATTATATATCGCCCAGATCGTGTCGCTCCACGGTATTCCGTTGGAGATTAGTTCAGATCGTGGCAGCCTTTTCACCTCAAGATATTGGCGGAGTTTCCAAGAAGCTCTGGGGACTACTCTGCATCTCAGCACCGCTTATCACCCCCAGTCACAGGGCCAAGTCGAACGCGTCAATCAAATACTTGAAGATATGCTTCGAGCTTGTGTCATCTCCTTCGGCAAGAAATGGGAGGAATCTCTTCCATTTGCTGAATTCTCGTACAACAATAGCTACCACGCTAGTCTGAAGATGGCACCCTATGAAGTTCTCTATGGACGTAAGTGTCGAACCCCTCTGAGTTGGTCAGAAACTGGGGAACGTGCACTCATTGGCCCGGATATTATTCAGCAAGCTGAAGACCAAGTTCACGTCATCCGTGAACATTTGAAGGCCGCTCAGTCTCGCCAGAAGAGCAACTATGACCGCAAACACCGTGACATGGAGTATCAACCTGGTGAATACGCTTACCTCCGTGTCACCCCCATGAGGGGCACTCATCGTTTCGGTATCAAGGGCAAGTTGGCTCCTCGATACATTGGCCCGTTCCGTATCCTTTCCAGGAGTGGACCCGTGGCATACCGGTTGGAATTGCCGCCGAACCTCTCCCAAGTCCACGATGTCTTCCATGTGTCGCAACTCCGTCGCTGCTTCAAGGATCCTATCCGCGAAGTGGAGCATGATATGATCGAGCTGCAACAAGACTTGACTTATCGAGAACATCCGAGCCGCATTCTCGATCAGTCTGAGCGCCGAACCCGCAACAAGACCGTCAAGTTCCTCAAGGTTCAGTGGTCGAATCATTCTGAAGATGAAGCCACTTGGGAACGCGAAGATCGCCTTCGCGATGAATACCCCGATCTTTTCCTCGCTACCACTTAAATTCTCGGGACGAGAATTCTTGTAGTGGGGGAGATTTGTAACACCCTCAGATGCTTGTAACAGTAATCATCATCACTGTTACTCCCTGTCCCTAATCAAACTTTGCTTCTTCTCTTTCCAAACCATGCTGGTTGGTAATCAAAACACAAAGCCCAATGCATTTTTCTCATCAAGAAATCCAACCCTAGATGAAACAACCTCAAATGGAAAATTAAACAAAAGTGCTCAAATAAAGTTGTTCCAAAAATCATGGAACTATTTTTGTAAATTTCCTAAAATCATTATAACCATGTTGGAACAACTTTGGTAATTTTTGGAGTTATAGAAAATTGCAAACAATTCAAACAGTAGGTTAAAACCCCTACTTTGGGCATTTAATATTTAAAAGAAATACCTAAGGAATTTATTTTGCTGCACCACTTTTTGTGGCACCTCAGTAATATATAAAACTAATTTACAAACACCAATTATATTTTTCAAAAATGCTAGGGTTAACAAATCAATTACAGAAAAGAATTTAAATAAACAGAAAACCAGAAAATGGGGAAAACGCTATAACTCGCCTGGGGCGAAGCCCACCTCAGCCCAGGCCCACTCCCCCTTGTCTTCTTCCTCCTCCAACCACCCCCACCTGCCCGTACGGCGGCCGCCGTGGCCACGTCGCCGCCAGCCCGGCCCCGCCCTCCAACTGCCCCCTGACGCCATGGACGCGATAAGAACGAAGCTTCCGACCCCCTGGACACACTCCCCCTCTCCTTCCCCTCCTCCTCCTCTCTCGCGCCTCGGGGAAAAGCAGCCGAGGGCCGCCGTCGCCATTACCGTGGCCAAGCGCGGCCAACGCGCTCCAGCCGCCTCACCGAGTTGTCCAGGAGCCGCGCCATCGTCGTCTTCGTCAAGGCCCGCAAGGAATCGAGCCCTAGTCCACCACGGCGAGCTCTACTTCGTCGTCTTCGTCTTCGGCTCCGGCAGGATCCTCGACAAATTCCGGCCACCTCGCACCTCCCTCGAGCTAGCTGCCAGCCTCGACACGTCCCTGGTGAGCACCTCTACCACCGGCAACGCCCCGTTCCCCCTCCCGTGCCCCGTGGGTCGATCTGCCATTAGGGCAGAGGCTCCCCGCCGCCGTTTGTCGTCGTAGTCGAGCACACAGGCCGCCCCAGGCCACGCGTTTGGCACCGTTATACTCCCCGTGCTCCGTAGGGTTAGTTCCACCCACTGGACCGCCCGTTTACGGCTCGTGGACGCGTTCGCCATTGGAGCCCGAGACCTCCCCTCCGCCATTGTTGAGCCCGTGCTCGCTCCGGCCACTTCCAGCCCCCGCCACCGCAACCAAACGCCGCCCCGTCGTCTCCCCGTTCGATTGGGACTAACCACGAGACCCCCCGTGCCCTGTGGCGTCGTCGTCGTCAACCTCGTCGCCGGCGAGCCTCCGGTGAGCTTCCGGTGAGGCTGCCAGGTGGGGCCCCGGTGTCAGTTAGTTAATTAGGGGCTGATAGCCCACTGACCAGTGGGTCCCATCCCACTTAAGCGCCTGTTAAGAATTAACAAAACTGTTAGCACGAGTTTAGTCACTGACAGGTGGGTCCCCTCTAATTAATTAACTAATGATTTAGGTTAATCCAATTAATTAAAAGTTGAGTCACTGACATGTGGGTCCAGAGGCATTTTCTAATTTAGGTAATGATTTATAAATAACAGAGGCTGACATGTGGGTCCCACATGTCAGCACTGTTCTGGATAATGTTGTGGATAATGTTTTGGATAATGTTTAAATAAATAATAAAAGAAAATCCAGAAAAATCAGTTAAATTGATTTAAAACTTTGAAATTCAATAACTTTTAAACCGTAACTCGGATTCAAAAACTTTATACATGAAAGTTGATCAAAAAAATACAACGAATACGAATACGCTATCCGTATGTCTAACACACCCCTCTAACACCACGAACATCGAACATTCCCCCTCCGGACCGTCTGTCCGATAAACTGTCCGGTACTGATAGAGTGCCCGGATGAATTTATTCCGAACACGAAAGTTGTCCGGAATGGTTCAAATAGCACGGATACACCCCCCTTATGTTGTTCCGGTAACGACGACACCTCCGGCTTGATCCTTTCCCCCTCCGGACACCCTGTCCGGTAATCACCCGGAGCCGGTAGTTCATCCCCAGATGAATTCCCGCTCCGAGCCTATTCCATTGCACTGCGTTAGAACACCGTTAACTTTTCATCTGTCATGTCATGCATATGTTGTATATTATTGCTGTGTATTTATTATTTCTTCCCCCCTTTAATCTCCGGTAGACCCCGCTGCTGCCGTCGACTACACCGCTGCTGAGTACGACTACGTCGTCGACGACCCTACTACTACCGTCGAGCTTGCAGGCAAGCAGAGCCATTCTCTTCCCCAGATATCGCCTATCTTTCCGTAAATTTCTTGCACTAGGCATTGTTACTGCTGCTGCTACGATTACAATCCTATTCAATTGCATAGCCTGATTTTTGTCGCCCCTTGATGTGCCTTCCTTTATCCTATGCTGCCTATTATTATTATGCATTATTCAGCAGTGAACCCTGCGCATTGTTAGCTAGGATTAGATAGAGGGCCGTGATCACTCAGGGGAGTGAATGCGTATACAAATATTTATAACTGCACAGGTACGGTACAATGCAGACACCGTCAAAGGCCCTATCTGGGTTATGCCTAGTCACCTCGAGTGTGAGCTATCAAGGAGTAATCCTTGTACTCCACTCGAGGCTGACTTTGTCTTACCGCCATAGGGTCCTGTAAACGGTTGTCCTTAAAGGTAAGAAGTCGGGCGACCCAACGGTGTCCGCGAGAGGTATTGCGACGGGACGACAGGGAGGGCACGACCAGTGTACCGGTGTGCTTGGCCCCTGATCGTTGGCCGCGAGAGTTACCAACCCATGAAAGTCGAGCTCCTCCCAGAGCACACGCGAGACAAGGTAAGGAGACGGTTCACCTTGTTGGTAGCCGCAGTGACTTGGTGGGACGACGGGGCAGGCACCGATGTACTAGTGGTCCTGGCTGCTGTCGTTGTCCGCGGGTCGGTTAAGTCGAGGCAACGATAACGGTTGTCACGCAGATTAATTAAAATGCTAAATGGTTCAGTGAATGTCTTGAGTTGGCTATATGCCATGTACGCACTACCTACCCGTGGGAACTACGAGTTATGGGCTCCTCCGCTTCTTAGTGTCGTCCGAGGACTCTTCAGACGTCAGCAGTACCGCGGCCTGCGCCGGGAAGTGGTGTTGTCTTTTTGCTCGAGCGGTGTGTCTTATTTGGATTTGCTTCAACTTCACCGGCCAGCCACGCACCGTGCAGGAGTACGTTCGGGTTGGGGTCCAAGGCCCGTCGTACTTAGGATTTAGACCGGCGGATGACCTCTCTGTGGAGTTTGAAAGATGGGCTATGAAGTGTCGGATAGCCTCGGTGGAGCGTTCCCTAACAAGGTTCCCGCCACCCTGGAGATCCGTGCGTGTAGCGTAACACAAGTGCACCCCTGCAGGGAAGAATTGATCTATCGATAGCCGTGTCCACGGTAACAGGACGCTTTATGCTGAAGCTGGATCTTACCCCTATAAACTATTAATATTAAACTGTATGGTTCCGGGTTTTCTTCCTCGCGGGGATGTCGAGGAGGTGAACTCGGAGGCATAGTTAATTATGATTACAACTTATTATTATACAATGCTGCAGCAACTTCTGCTGCATTGTTACTTTCATTACTGTTATATAAACTGTTGGCTGATTCTTATCTCATGCTGCAAGACTTCGTCGGAAGATGCTAGTCTTCGTTAGGCCTAGCTTCTTACCCTTACTCTGTATTTCTATCTTGCAGTCCACTATATACAGCCTCTTCTTTCCGTTGATACAATGCATAGTGCTTAGTAGCGGACGTAAGACTCGCGGGTATGCTAGATACTCACCTGCTTTATTTCCTTTACTGTTTTGCCTGATCGGCCGCTGCAGCCGACGTTGGAGCCCAGGAGCAGGAGTACCCCGGAGGCGACTACTACGACGTCGAGTTCCCCGTTGACCAGGAGTAGTTCGGTGGATCCCAGGCAGGAGGCCTCGCCTTTTCGATCTGTATCTCTAATGTGATTTGTGCTAGCCTTCTTAAGGCAAAACTTGACTAACTATGTCTGTACTCAGATATTATGGCTGGTATGACTTATGTATTCGGGTCCGCGGGACCCCCTCTATTGTAATATATTTGTTTATCCTTTGGTGTTTAGTGTTGTGCTGTGATATTCTCACCGTGGCACCCTAATCTCAGCCGTGTACCCTGCGTGTATGATTACTGTACACGGGTTGATTTTGGGGGCGTCACAAGTTGGTATCAGAGCCGACTGCCTGTAGGAAGCCACCCCACCACTGCCTGGTCGAAGTTGAGTCTAGACTTTGAAAAACTATTTTGGCTAACTTAATATTTGGCTTACGGGCCCACATCGATGTCACTACGGTGGTATCTATGGTATTAGGATCCTTTTCTCCTTACCCATGCTCTGGGAATCTGCTCTCTTATCCTTGCTGGTAAGTTTTACAAAAGCTGACATTAGGATCACGTTCCCTTGATTCCACCCGGCGTTTTTATGGTGCATCCCCCATTGATCGAGTCGTGTTGCAGGAGTCGTACGCCAGATCCCAGACCGCGGATCCCATTCTCATTCTGGGCAGGCCGCGCGTTCTCTGGCATCAACTCCTGTGGCCAACAGTTTTCTTGCGGCGTGATTGACATAGTGGAATCTATGTCGCGTCGTGTAATCCTTACCGCGGTCTGCGCGCCGCCTAGAGAGTCCTTTTTCTTTAATTTCTACGACGTTACGCTGCCCGATTTTCGATTGACTCTGTGTGCAAATGTGTATGTCTTATGTGACTACTCCTGCATATATCTACGCCTTCTTTTCGTTGTCGATTACATCAGGCTTGATTTCCGGTATCTCGCAAAATTTTCATCGCTGAAATACCCCTGTTAAATTCTAGCAGGATGGCTGGTCGTGGTGGTCGTGGTCGTGGTCGTGCTGCCAACGACCCACCTCCGCCGCCGGATTATATGGCCGCGATGATGCAGCAGTTCAAGATGAACCGTCAGTTCATGCAGAATATCATGGCTCAGTTCCCCCAGCCGAATCAGAATGGGCACCACCATCAGCATGCCACCGTGACTCTGCACGACTTCACCCGCCTCAACCCCACTATGTTCCGCAACACTGTTCAGCCGCTGGATGCTGATGACTGGCTTCGCGACATCACTCACGAGCTGGAGTCTGCTAATGTCGACCCAGCCGACTATGTGAACTTTGCGTCTTATCATCTGAAAGGCGCCGCTGCTCAGTGGTGGAGCACCCACAAGCGTTCCCTGCCAGTCGGAGAAGTCATCACTTGGGATGAATTTCAGTCTACTTTTCGCGGTCGCTACATTCCTCAGGGGATCATGGACCGTAAGGCGGAAGAATTCCGCAACCTCACTCAGGGTGACATGACTGTTGAAGCCTATCAGCGCGAGTTCCTTAACCTCTCTCGCTATGCGGAAGAAGAGATAGCCACTGATGCTCGTAGGCAGCAGAAGTTCCGTCGTGGCCTCAACCCTGAACTCAGGCTCGTTCTTGCCGTTCATGATTTCGCCAACTTTGCCACCATGGTGAACAAGGCTATCACCGTCGAGACTGCCCAGATGGAGCACAAGAACTCTCTGAAGCGTTATCGTGACGTTGGCTCATCTTTGGGCGCAACGCAGAAGCGTCGCATCTGGCTCCCTACCAGTGTGACCCATTCAGCTGTCCCTGCTCCAAGGCCGTCTTATGCTGCACCCCGTCTGCCTCCACCACCACAGTTGCCAAGAGCTCTGCCGGCACCACCCAACGCTACCCCACTTCGTCCTCAGGATGGATTATGCTTCACGTGTCGTCAACCTGGGCATTTTTCCAGGGAGTGTCCCCTGAAACAGAAGCAACTGGTAGTTCACCCCGCTGGCCGTGGAAATGGTCGTGGCAACAACAGGACCCCCAACTATAATACTGGGTCTGCTGCTCATGCTCGTGGTCATGCGAACAACATCACTGTTGATGAAGCTCAGCAACAACCCGCTACCGTGATGGGTACCCTTCTCGTTAATTTCGTACCTGCTACTGTTTTATTTGATACAGGAGCGTCGCATTCATTCATGTCGGAAGCATTTGCATTGTCGCATAACTTCGCATTGGAAAAGATGAACCCACCGATGGTTGTCCGCACCCCGATAGGCCAATGCCGAACCACCAAGATCGTGCCCGAAACCGTCGTTGAAATTGAAGGGATTGAATTCCATGCTTCCCCCATACTCCTGATGTCTTCCACCATAGACCTAATTCTCGGAATGGACTGGTTGAAATTCCACGATGCCCCACTTTATTGTGGCACCAAGTCTGTCCAACTTTTTCACCCCTCCGGTGGGATTGTTAACCACACCGCCCGAGTTACCCGTAATGCTGAAACACAGATATTCATGATGAATGCTTTGAATGCCGCCCCCCTCGAAGGCATCGAGAACGTTCCGGTCGTTCGCGATTTTCCTGACGTCTTCCCAGAAGAACTGCCGGGAATACCCCCGATCCGAGATGTTGAATTCGTCATCGACTTGAAGCCAGGCACTGTTCCTATTGCCAAGCGTCCTTACAAGATGCCGCCACATGAACTCCTTGAACTTAAGGAGGAAATCGACAAGGCACTTCAGAAAGGATTCATTCGCCCCAGCTCCTCAGCTTGGGGAGCACCTTCGCTTTTTGTCAAGAAGAGCGATGGGTCAAACCGATTGGTCCAAGATTATCGGCCCATTAACCAAGCCACCATCCAAAATAAATACCCACTTCCCCGGATCAACGATCTGTATGATCAACTTGCCGGATCCAAGGTGTTTTCTAAACTCGACTTGAGGTTGGGTTATCACCAAATCCGGGTCCGTGATGAGGACATTCCGAAGACTGCCTTCATTACTCGTTATGGTTCATACGAGTACACTGTCATGTCCTTTGGCTTAACCAACGCTCCAGCCACCTTCTCCAGATTGATGAATTATATTTTCATGGAGTACCTCGACCAGTTCGTCGTGGTTTATCTGGATGATATCTTGATATATTCCAAGAATGAAGAAGAACATGCTGAACATCTTCGTCTTATACTGGAGAAGCTACGAGAACACAAACTCTACGCTAAGTTTTCTAAGTGTGAGTTCTGGCTTCCCGAAGTAACCTACCTTGGACATGTGATTTCCAAGGATGGCATTGCCGTCACCCCTGAACGTATCCAGGCTATTCTTGACTGGACTCCTCCCAAGACCGTCAAGCAAGTCCGCAGTTTCCTCGGACTCGCTAGCTATTGCCGCCGTTTCGTCGAGAATTTTTCCAAGATTGCCAGGCCTCTGACTAATCTGCTTCACAAAGGCGTCAAGTTTGAGTGGACAGATAAATGTCAAGAAAGTTTTCAAGCCCTCAAGGACAAGCTAACTTCTCCCCCGGTGCTTGCTCCCCCTGATACTCAGAAGGACTTCGTGATATATTGCGACGCGTCTCGTCAAGGATTAGGCTGTGTCCTATTGCAAGAGCGCAAGGTGATTGCTTATGGCTCTCGTCAGTTGCGTGCTCACGAAGACAAATATCCAACACATGATCTCGAATTGGCAGCAGTAATTTATGCATTGAAGCTGTGGCGACATTACCTCGTTGGTAATCGTTGCGAGATCTACACCGACCACCAAAGCCTGAAATACTTGTTTACTCAGCCCGACCTGAATCTCCGCCAACAAAGATGGCTCGAGACAATAGCCGATTTTAATATGGATATTCATTACACCCCTGGCAAAGCTAATGTGATGGCTGATGCCTTGAGCCGCAAAGCTTACTGCTCTGAACTTGAGGTTCAGGTACAGCAACCACTTCTGTATGAAGACTTTCAAAAGTTGAACCTCGAGATTGTTCCTCAAGGTTGTGCAAATAACCTGGTCATTGAACCGGATCTCGTCAAATCCGTCAAGTGTATACAGTTCTATGATGATTTCGTACACAAGATTAAGCGCGATATCGCCAATGGGAGACCCTCACCCTTCACCCTTGATAGTAATGGTGCGGCGTTCTACCAGAACCGTTTAGTGGTTACTCACAGCAAGGGCAGGCATGAGAATCTGGATATGACCCCGAAGGTCATGAAAGCGGCTCACGATACCCCGTTGTCCATTCATCCTGGGAGCACCAAGATGTACCAAGACATTCGTCAGCAATTCTGGTGGCCCAACATGAAGCAAGACATTGCCCGATATGTTTCTGAATGTGACGTTTGTCGTCGCGTCAAGGGGGAACATCAAAAACCCTCGGGAAAACTACAACCACCTGAAATCCCTGTATGGAAGTGGGACAAAGTTCAGATGGACTTCGTCACCGGTTTTCCCCGATCCCAGAAAGGTAACGATGCTATCTTTGTCGTCATCGACCGGTTCTCCAAGGTTGCTCATTTTATACCAGTCAAGGAGAAGATCACGGCGGCTCAGTTAGCGGAATTATATATCGCCCAGATCGTGTCGCTCCACGGTATTCCGTTGGAGATTAGTTCAGATCGTGGCAGCCTTTTCACCTCAAGATATTGGCGGAGTTTCCAAGAAGCTCTGGGGACTACTCTGCATCTCAGCACCGCTTATCACCCCCAGTCACAGGGCCAAGTCGAACGCGTCAATCAAATACTTGAAGATATGCTTCGAGCTTGTGTCATCTCCTTCGGCAAGAAATGGGAGGAATCTCTTCCATTTGCTGAATTCTCGTACAACAATAGCTACCACGCTAGTCTGAAGATGGCACCCTATGAAGTTCTCTATGGACGTAAGTGTCGAACCCCTCTGAGTTGGTCAGAAACTGGGGAACGTGCACTCATTGGCCCGGATATTATTCAGCAAGCTGAAGACCAAGTTCACGTCATCCGTGAACATTTGAAGGCCGCTCAGTCTCGCCAGAAGAGCAACTATGACCGCAAACACCGTGACATGGAGTATCAACCTGGTGAATACGCTTACCTCCGTGTCACCCCCATGAGGGGCACTCGTCGTTTCGGTATCAAGGGCAAGTTGGCTCCTCGATACATTGGCCCGTTCCGTATCCTTTCCAGGAGTGGACCCGTGGCATACCGGTTGGAATTGCCGCCGAACCTCTCCCAAGTCCACGATGTCTTCCATGTGTCGCAACTCCGTCGCTGCTTCAAGGATCCTATCCGCGAAGTGGAGCATGATATGATCGAGCTGCAACAAGACTTGACTTATCGAGAACATCCGAGCCGCATTCTCGATCAGTCTGAGCGCCGAACCCGCAACAAGACCGTCAAGTTCCTCAAGGTTCAGTGGTCGAATCATTCTGAAGATGAAGCCACTTGGGAACGCGAAGATCGCCTTCGCGATGAATACCCCGATCTTTTCCTCGCTACCACTTAAATTCTCGGGACGAGAATTCTTGTAGTGGGGGAGATTTGTAACACCCTCAGATGCTTGTAACAGTAATCATCATCACTGTTACTCCCTGTCCCTAATCAAACTTTGCTTCTTCTCTTTCCAAACCATGCTGGTTGGTAATCAAAACACAAAGCCCAATGCATTTTTCTCATCAAGAAATCCAACCCTAGATGAAACAACCTCAAATGGAAAATTAAACAAAAGTGCTCAAATAAAGTTGTTCCAAAAATCATGGAACTATTTTTGTAAATTTCCTAAAATCATTATAACCATGTTGGAACAACTTTGGTAATTTTTGGAGTTATAGAAAATTGCAAACAATTCAAACAGTAGGTTAAAACCCCTACTTTGGGCATTTAATATTTAAAAGAAATACCTAAGGAATTTATTTTGCTGCACCACTTTTTGTGGCACCTCAGTAATATATAAAACTAATTTACAAACACCAATTATATTTTTCAAAAATGCTAGGGTTAACAAATCAATTACAGAAAAGAATTTAAATAAACAGAAAACCAGAAAATGGGGAAAACGCTATAACTCGCCTGGGGCGAAGCCCACCTCAGCCCAGGCCCACTCCCCCTTGTCTTCTTCCTCCTCCAACCACCCCCACCTGCCCGTACGGCGGCCGCCGTGGCCACGTCGCCGCCAGCCCGGCCCCGCCCTCCAACTGCCCCCTGACGCCATGGACGCGATAAGAACGAAGCTTCCGACCCCCTGGACACACTCCCCCTCTCCTTCCCCTCCTCCTCCTCTCTCGCGCCTCGGGGAAAAGCAGCCGAGGGCCGCCGTCGCCATTACCGTGGCCAAGCGCGGCCAACGCGCTCCAGCCGCCTCACCGAGTTGTCCAGGAGCCGCGCCATCGTCGTCTTCGTCAAGGCCCGCAAGGAATCGAGCCCTAGTCCACCACGGCGAGCTCTACTTCGTCGTCTTCGTCTTCGGCTCCGGCAGGATCCTCGACAAATTCCGGCCACCTCGCACCTCCCTCGAGCTAGCTGCCAGCCTCGACACGTCCCTGGTGAGCACCTCTACCACCGGCAACGCCCCGTTCCCCCTCCCGTGCCCCGTGGGTCGATCTGCCATTAGGGCAGAGGCTCCCCGCCGCCGTTTGTCGTCGTAGTCGAGCACACAGGCCGCCCCAGGCCACGCGTTTGGCACCGTTATACTCCCCGTGCTCCGTAGGGTTAGTTCCACCCACTGGACCGCCCGTTTACGGCTCGTGGACGCGTTCGCCATTGGAGCCCGAGACCTCCCCTCCGCCATTGTTGAGCCCGTGCTCGCTCCGGCCACTTCCAGCCCCCGCCACCGCAACCAAACGCCGCCCCGTCGTCTCCCCGTTCGATTGGGACTAACCACGAGACCCCCCGTGCCCTGTGGCGTCGTCGTCGTCAACCTCGTCGCCGGCGAGCCTCCGGTGAGCTTCCGGTGAGGCTGCCAGGTGGGGCCCCGGTGTCAGTTAGTTAATTAGGGGCTGATAGCCCACTGACCAGTGGGTCCCATCCCACTTAAGCGCCTGTTAAGAATTAACAAAACTGTTAGCACGAGTTTAGTCACTGACAGGTGGGTCCCCTCTAATTAATTAACTAATGATTTAGGTTAATCCAATTAATTAAAAGTTGAGTCACTGACATGTGGGTCCAGAGGCATTTTCTAATTTAGGTAATGATTTATAAATAACAGAGGCTGACATGTGGGTCCCACATGTCAGCACTGTTCTGGATAATGTTGTGGATAATGTTTTGGATAATGTTTAAATAAATAATAAAAGAAAATCCAGAAAAATCAGTTAAATTGATTTAAAACTTTGAAATTCAATAACTTTTAAACCGTAACTCGGATTCAAAAACTTTATACATGAAAGTTGATCAAAAAAATACAACGAATACGAATACGCTATCCGTATGTCTAACACACCCCTCTAACACCACGAACATCGAACATTCCCCCTCCGGACCGTCTGTCCGATAAACTGTCCGGTACTGATAGAGTGCCCGGATGAATTTATTCCGAACACGAAAGTTGTCCGGAATGGTTCAAATAGCACGGATACACCCCCCTTATGTTGTTCCGGTAACGACGACACCTCCGGCTTGATCCTTTCCCCCTCCGGACACCCTGTCCGGTAATCACCCGGAGCCGGTAGTTCATCCCCAGATGAATTCCCGCTCCGAGCCTATTCCATTGCACTGCGTTAGAACACCGTTAACTTTTCATCTGTCATGTCATGCATATGTTGTATATTATTGCTGTGTATTTATTATTTCTTCCCCCCTTTAATCTCCGGTAGACCCCGCTGCTGCCGTCGACTACACCGCTGCTGAGTACGACTACGTCGTCGACGACCCTACTACTACCGTCGAGCTTGCAGGCAAGCAGAGCCATTCTCTTCCCCAGATATCGCCTATCTTTCCGTACATTTCTTGCACTAGGCATTGTTACTGCTGCTGCTACGATTACAATCCTATTCAATTGCATAGCCTGATTTTTGTCGCCCCTTGATGTGCCTTCCTTTATCCTATGCTGCCTATTATTATTATGCATTATTCAGCAGTGAACCCTGCGCATTGTTAGCTAGGATTAGATAGAGGGCCGTGATCACTCAGGGGAGTGAATGCGTATACAAATATTTATAACTGCACAGGTACGGTACAATGCAGACACCGTCAAAGGCCCTATCTGGGTTATGCCTAGTCACCTCGAGTGTGAGCTATCAAGGAGTAATCCTTGTACTCCACTCGAGGCTGACTTTGTCTTACCGCCATAGGGTCCTGTAAACGGTTGTCCTTAAAGGTAAGAAGTCGGGCGACCCAACGGTGTCCGCGAGAGGTATTGCGACGGGACGACAGGGAGGGCACGACCAGTGTACCGGTGTGCTTGGCCCCTGATCGTTGGCCGCGAGAGTTACCAACCCATGAAAGTCGAGCTCCTCCCGGAGCACACGCGAGACAAGGTAAGGAGACGGTTCACCTTGTTGGTAGCCGCAGTGACTTGGTGGGACGACGGGGCAGGCACCGATGTACTAGTGGTCCTGGCTGCTGTCGTTGTCCGCGGGTCGGTTAAGTCGAGGCAACGATAACGGTTGTCACGCAGATTAATTAAAATGCTAAATGGTTCAGTGAATGTCTTGAGTTGGCTATATGCCATGTACGCACTACCTACCCGTGGGAACTACGAGTTATGGGCTCCTCCGCTTCTTAGTGTCGTCCGAGGACTCTTCAGACGTCAGCAGTACCGCGGCCTGCGCCGGGAAGTGGTGTTGTCTTTTTGCTCGAGCGGTGTGTCTTATTTGGATTTGCTTCAACTTCACCGGCCAGCCACGCACCGTGCAGGAGTACGTTCGGGTTGGGGTCCAAGGCCCGTCGTACTTAGGATTTAGACCGGCGGATGACCTCTCTGTGGAGTTTGAAAGATGGGCTATGAAGTGTCGGATAGCCTCGGTGGAGCGTTCCCTAACAAGGTTCCCGCCACCCTGGAGATCCGTGCGTGTAGCGTAACACAAGTGCACCCCTGCAGGGAAGAATTGATCTATCGATAGCCGTGTCCACGGTAACAGGACGCTTTATGCTGAAGCTGGATCTTACCCCTATAAACTATTAATATTAAACTGTATGGTTCCGGGTTTTCTTCCTCGCGGGGATGTCGAGGAGGTGAACTCGGAGGCATAGTTAATTATGATTACAACTTATTATTATACAATGCTGCAGCAACTTCTGCTGCATTGTTACTTTCATTACTGTTATATAAACTGTTGGCTGATTCTTATCTCATGCTGCAAGACTTCGTCGGAAGATGCTAGTCTTCGTTAGGCCTAGCTTCTTACCCTTGCTCTGTATTTCTATCTTGCAGTCCACTATATACAGCCTCTTCTTTCCGTTGATACAATGCATAGTGCTTAGTAGCGGACGTAAGACTCGCGGGTATGCTAGATACTCACCTGCTTTATTTCCTTTACTGTTTTGCCTGATCGGCCGCTGCAGCCGACGTTGGAGCCCAGGAGCAGGAGTACCCCGGAGGCGACTACTACGACGTCGAGTTCCCCGTTGACCAGGAGTAGTTCGGTGGATCCCAGGCAGGAGGCCTCGCCTTTTCGATCTGTATCTCTAATGTGATTTGTGCTAGCCTTCTTAAGGCAAAACTTGACTAACTATGTCTGTACTCAGATATTATGGCTGGTATGACTTATGTATTCGGGTCCGCGGGACCCCCTCTATTGTAATATATTTGTTTATCCTTTGGTGTTTAGTGTTGTGCTGTGATATTCTCACCGTGGCACCCTAATCTCAGCCGTGTACCCTGCGTGTATGATTACTGTACACGGGTTGATTTTGGGGGCGTCACATGTGGATAACCTGTTTGGCGTGTGGTCGGGTTGATGGCGTGTTTGGTGGTGGCATTGGAAGTGTTTTGTGGCGGCGGTCTTTGCCTTTGGTCATCCTGGTGTTTTTGATCGACCTCTCTCTCAGGGACTCATGGTGGTGGTGACGTCCCGGAGTTCGGTGCCCTTCGACGGCGTTGAGGTTTTGGTTGTGTCGCATAGTGCTTTGGTTCTCTGTATTTGTGATGGTGGCCGTGGTGTGGCTCAGAGGAGGTGCAGGACTATCTCGGCGGAACATTGCCCTTCGGCATGGTCTATGGCTTTCTCTGTTGCGTCGTGGCTAAGAAGTGAGAAGCCCTTCGATGGTGACTGCGACTCTCCTAGTTCTTTAAGGTGTAGAGTAATCGCAGGGCAGCAGACATCTTCTTCTCTACATCTTCTCGGTGTTGAATCTCCTTTCGATTGATCCAACAATGCTAGTTCCTGCTCTTCTCCGTTTGCCTACTGGTGTTGGGTGCTAAGTTATTGGTGTTGGCTGCTTGTTGTAGCTCGCTTCTGATTCTCTTCTGTTGTTCCTTTCTCTCTATGTGTGTTTCGGGTGCTACTTTTTGTAGTCGTTGTATTTGTATCTCAGTCCTATCTATGATAATGAAAATGGTTCAGGTCGGCGTAAGCCCACCGTAGCTCCGTAAAAAAATCTAGAAAAAGTTGAATGACTGATCGGCTTGCGAGGAGACCCCCCCCCCCCATCATGCCTTTTATCTGCTGTGTGACCAGGAGATGGAAGATATGCACCACATCCTTATTGGATGCTCCTTCTCTCGCCAGGTACGGCATGAGGTCCTCTCCTGGTGCTGAGCCATGACCCCCCCCCCCCCCCGCCCCTCACATTTGGAGATCCCTTTCATGGATTGCCGTGAGGTCTCTCATGAGCATTCGCCTCCAGCTCAGCATAAAAGAGTTTCCTCGCTGATTCTGCTCTTCGCGTGGTTGATACGTCTCAAACGTATCTACTTTTCCAAACACTTTTGCTATTGTTTTGCCCTCATTCTTGCATGATTTGGACGAAACTAACCCGGACTGACGTTGTTTTCAGCAGAGTTGCCTGTATGGTTTTATTGTGTGCAGGAAAATGGATTTTTAGGTATCGCAGAAAATTCTGGGAAAATTCACAGAAAATCCACGCACCCGAAGGAGCCAGATGCCAGAAGTGGGACCAGAGGGGAGCCCTGGGGGGCCCAGGCGCCCCCCTGGCGCGGCCAGGGGTGGGGCCGCGCCGGGAGGACGCCTGGGCGACTCCCCCCTCCTCTGGTGCCCTACCGATGCTCCTATTTATTCTCGTGACGGAGAAACCCCAGAACAGAAGTCGTTTTCCCAGTTTCCACCGCGGAGCCGCCGCCACCCTCTGTTCTTCTTCGGGAGGGCTAATCTGGAGGCTGATTTGGCCTCCGGAGAGGGGAGATCGTCGCCATCGTCATCACCATCACCAATCCATCCCTCCTCCATGACTTCCCTTCATATGTGTGAGTAATTCCCTGTTGTAGGCAAAGGCGATGGTAGGGATTGGATGAGTTTGATCATGTAATAGTTCGTCAGATTGTTGGGGGCATGTTGTCTATCATCTAGATTGGTGTTTATCTTCTTTGCTTCAACTTGTTGCTCTTAATGCTCGTCACTTTGGGCCCATGTGCCATATTTTCAGATCTGAACCCTCTGTGTTTTCATGAATATATTTGTGTTCTTGATCCTATCTATGAGTGGTATGCACCTATTATGGTCCGGAACCGGCGATCCCAAAGGTGACAGCTTGGGACACCAAAGGGGATGGTCCATAATTTGAGGATTTCATGTATCCATTGAGTTTATTGCTTTGTTCCGGTGCTCTTTGACAGGAGCACCTTAATCTCCATAAGTTCCCTTTGGTCCCGTTCGTAGCGGGATGGTAGGACAAAAGATGTTGTGCAAGTTCTTATTGCAAGCGCGCACAACTACCTACGGGATACATGCCTAATGTTTGATATTTGCCAAGATGATCATTGCTTTTCTGTGTGCCTTGCCCCGTGTTAGAATCTACTACATGTTCACTCTTATCCATGCAGCGCCCAACCATCCATCTCCCTAGCCTACAGTGTTTTCAATCCTGTTGGTCATTAGTTGTTACTTTTGCTGTTTACTTTTGCTGTCGTCACCATCATTATCATATTACCTTTACCACTTATCTTTTGTTGCAAGCAAGTATATTTCAGGTGCGGTTGAATTGACAACTCAACTGTCAAAGCTTATAAATACTCTTTGTCTCCCCTTGTGTCGAATCAATAAATTGGGTTAACTTACCCGCGAAGACTATCTCGATCCCTTACGTTTGTGGGGCATCAAGCAGCGTTTTTTGGCGCCGTTGCCGGGGAGCATAGCAATATTTACAAGTCTACTTGAAGTATCCTGCCTGCTGCACATCATCCGCTATGGGTAAGAAAGGAGACCCCAAGGTTCCGATCTTACCATCCCGTACAAGAAAAGGTACTGTTCTGAACACTAGTGCTACACTTGATTCACCTCCTGTTATGAGTAAGTTTACTTCACCACCACCACACGATGCTTCTACTAAGTCTGTCACTATGTCCGATACTTTTGATGATGCTTCCACTACTCTTGATGATACTACTTTTCTTGGTCATTATATTGAAACTCAGACTGCTAAGGCTGCAGCAGAATCCAAGACCGAGACCCCTGCTACCTATATCCCTACCTGCAAAACCTTCGGTTACCCGTGCTTAGATGAACTCAAGGAGAGAATCCTTGATGATGATTATGTTACTCTTGATGATGATTTTTGCAGGGAACTCAGAGAGTGTGTCGACTCTAACCCTGGTTCTGTTAAGGAGTTGCTCAAAAAGCACTCCATGAAGAACAAAGTTATTCCTGATCCTAAATTTGCCACATCCCCTATATGCATCATTGATCCTGATTATGATTTCTCTGTTGATCTTTCACTTATATCTACAGTCGAGGCTGACCCCTTTTATGGCAGAGAAAATGATGATGCTATAGCACACTTGACCAAACTCGCTGAGTTAGGCAACCTATTCACTACTGATGAGAAGATACAAAACTTCTATGTGGCCAAGCTTTTTCCTTTTTCTTTGAAGGAAGACGCTAAATCATGGTACGATGCACTACCCTATGGTTCCATTAAGAGTCCTCAGGACTTAGTCCAATTCTTCGTTGATAAATATCTCCCAGCTCATATGCAACGTGCTGCTTTGCAAAGAATCTATAACTTTAAACAATTGCAGGATGAGCACCTCCCTAAAGCTTGGGGGAGGTTTTGTGATTTACTTAAGGTTATGCCGGGACATGGAGTCCCCAAGAATGAACTGCTTGATATATTTTACGCTGGTTTAACCACCAAGTCCAGATCCTACCTGGATAGTTGTGCTAGTTGTGTTTTCAGGGAAAGAACACCGGACGATGCAGAAGAATTAATGTGCAAAATTGCCAAGAACTATGAAGATTGGTCCGTCCCTGAACCACTTCTACCACCGAAAAAGAGGGGCATGCTTGTTCTAAGCCCGGAAGATATGCAAGAAGCAAAGAAGTCTATAAAGGAGAAAGGTATTAAAGCCGAAGACGTGAAGAATTTACCGCCTATTGAGAAGTTGTGTGAGCCTACTACTCACCCTCCCTTGGTAGAGGTACACTCTCTGTTAGACTTTACTGAAAGTGACATCCCTAAAGGTAAGCCTCCCGACCAATGCTTAGATGAGCTTGATAATTTTATTATTAAGCAAGATCATTTTAATAGGAGGATACAAAGTCATTTGCATGATAACTCTCTTGATATCAAAAGTTTGTGTGGTGTTCTAGAAAGAACAGTTAATGATGTTAAATTTCTTGTTAAACATTTTCATATGGTTCAAACTCAGCTTGAACAATTTTCTAATGTGCAAAAAGATTTGCTTGCTAATAATGCCAAACAGGACATACAAGCATATGGCATCAAAACTAGGGGTGGAACACACACCCAAGACCCACTCTATCCTGAGGGGCATCCAAAGAGGATCGAGCAAGATTCTCAAGTACAAGAAGAAGACGAGACTGTTAGCTCTTCGAACAAAAAGAAGAAAAAGAAACGCAAGGAGTCTGACAATCCCGATGATCCTATTATAAGTGAAAAGCCAGCTGTTTATCCTAACAGCATATCTACCTCCGATGCTGAAACAAAAGACAGTGCCGAGCCTGAAGAAAAGGACACGAAGAAGGATGATTCTCCCGAGGTAAGAGAAGAAGAAACACCTGATAAATTCAAGAAGTACTCTAGAGAAGACTTCATCGCAAGAAGACATGGGAAGGAAAGAGAACCATGGATACAGAAGCCCATGCCCTTTCCAGGTAAGTCCCTCAAGTCTAAAGAAGAAGAACATTACAATAAGTTTTGTGAATGGATGAAACCTCTTTTTCTTCAAATTCCTTTGACTGATGCTATTAAGTTACCTCCCTATTCGAAATATATGAAAGATATTGTTACTAATAAAAGAAAAGTTCCTAATGAAGCAATATCTACTATGCTTTCTAACTACTCTTTCAGTGGCAAGATTCCTAAGAAGCTTGGTGATCCAGGTATGCCCACCATTCCTTGCTCCATAAAGAATAATTACGTCAGAACTGTCTTATGTGATCTTGGTGCAGGAGTGAGTGTTATGTCTTTTTCTCTTTATAAGAGGCTTTGTTTGGAGAAACTAATCCCTACAGATATCTCTCTTCAGATGGCTGACAAGTCAACAGCTGTCCCCATTGGTATTTGTGAGGATGTTCCCGTTGAAGTTGCTAATTGTTTGATCCTTATAGATTTTGTTGTGCTTGACATGCCCGAGGATGGGAGCATGTCCATTATTCTTGGTAGACCTTTTCTTAACACCCCATTGATTGCAATAAAGGAAAGGTCACTTTTAACGTTGATGATAAGGAACACACGGTGTATTTTCCAAAGAAGATCGACAAGAGGCATGGCCTTAACTCTATAGAGAATGTTGAGACCGTGAAGATTGGAGAATGGGACTGTCCACTACATGTGCACCACAAATACAAAACCATTATGGTGGGGACAATGTCCATTAAAGTAAAGGTGCAATGATCACTTCATAAGAGGTGAGACTTCTTGTTCTATATATCGCCGGTTTGTTGGTAAGACTTGATCAACCTTACTAGTGAGCTTGTTTTATATAGGTAAAAAGTTAAACTTGTTATGTTTTCATTTGCTTTAGCTTTTATTCTCTTCGCTGTACCAAGTTTTTGTGTTTTTTAAGCTTCACAATACTAATCACCGCTTTAAGTCTTCAGAAACTTTTGCAGCTTTTTGAACTCCGAAAAATTTTCAACAGTGAAGTTTTCAGAAAAAAACCAGAAAAATAAAAATAAAAATTTCCATGCCGGGAGTGACCCAGAAGCACCTGGGGCTTACCAGGGGGCCCACCAACGGCCCAGGTGGCCAGCTGGCGCGGCCTGCCCCCTGGTCGCGCCCACAGGGCGCCTGGGGCCCACAGGCCCCACCTCCAGGTGAGTCTTCTTCCTCCTCCTTCCTCTCTCTCCAAAAACACGAGTTCTGCACTTTGTTCCTGTGTTCTTGCTGCTCTCCGTCCAGAATTTCGATCTCTCTCTACGACCCATCATTTGAGCTGAGATTTTGGGCAAATACTCCCTGGTATGTAACTCCTCCACTCCTCCAAACAGATTTTTGGTTGGTGGTTTCAATTGTGAGTATTTAGTAGTTCTTGGTGCTGTTTAGATGAGCTAGCATGCTTGTGTAGAAGTTTTTATTTCCAAGTTTTGATGCAAGTGTTTGCCTTAGGTAAGTGGGTTGAGTAGTTTATCTTAATTCACTTTGTTTAAATCCTTGTTTTTGTAATTTGTCAAAAATTTCAGAAATGAGTTTGCTAGGAAGAGAAAAGGGGTGGCTTGGGAAGAAAAGGCCCGAGCGTTCCGATCGAGTTACAAGAGCTGCAGCTTTACCCTCGACTGCTAGGGTGAGCTACAACGAAGATCATGTGCCCTTAGAGTTGTTTGAGGACACAAATCCATCACGTGCAATGATTTTCCCGTGCGACGAATTCCTTGAAGCTGCAGGAATTAAGGAGGAGTTTTATAATCTTTGTGATAATGCAGGTCTGACGCGGCTCGCAACGTGCCGTGTTGCTCAGTATCAAAAACTCACCTCCTGTTTCATTAACAGTTTTAGATATAACTATGATAATGGTTCTGTTGAGTTTAAAATTTACAATGATCTTTTGACCATGCCTTTGGAAAAGTTTTGTGAGATAATAGGTGTGCCAAACGTTGGACTGACGGCGAAGATGAGCTCTCATCCCTCCGAGCTAAGAACTGTCTTCAACTCTCTCTGTAGCATGGATACAAGGGATATTCATTGGTCAAAGATCTCCGGCATCTTATTCCCACACCTCAGGAACGGATGGTCCTTTGATGCTACCCAGTTCGATGAGTTCTTGGTCCAGCATCAGTTTCATAACCCCATGGAGGGGGTTGTGCCCGACGAGGAGGAGCATGGTGAGTTTCCACCTTTCCAGGGGGAGACCTTCACCCAGTTTGGTGAAGGGTCTTCCTCTGCTTGGAGCGCGGATCCTTCTTCGTGGGAGGATCCGAGGACTTCGGTGTACGCACCGGAAGCCTCATACGACCCTTGGACTCACCAGTACCACCCTGGAGCAGGAGGCTCCTGGGGACATTAGCTACTACCAACTTAGGCCAAAAGCCTAAGCTTGGGGGAGTACGTGCCCTTCTCACTTTTCCATTGTATTATCCGTTTTATTTTTGTTCGCTTTGATCTTTTCGAAGATTTTTCCCGTTTTTCTTTCCTTCTCTCTTTGCAAAAACAACAAAAAGATTTTCTCTTTTCTTTTGCTCTCGTTTAAACCTTTTTAAAAAAAACCCAAAAAAGATTTCTTTTCTCTCTTTAGTTTTCTTTGTTTTCAGAAGTTCAGCTCGAGTCCGTGATGGCATTTGATTATATTTCCCACGTTTGATCGTGCAAGTGACCAGGCAGTAATGACGAAGATCGACGGAAGGGAAGCAAAAAGGAAAACCGGTATGAACTCTTCTTGTTTCTACTTTTGTACATATGCCTGTACTTATGATCTAGAGACCAGCTTGTAGCGACATAGTGCTATGTTTACAATGCTTTCCCAGTGTTCATGCTTTCCTTGTGGCTAGTCTCAAATAGCTAGAGTACATAATGTGTTGTTGAAATGATTTACATGCATTGCATTGTTCATGGTTTGGCATACTGAAGTGGTATTTTCCTTTGGAGAATTTTTGGATTGACTTGGCACATGTTCACACATGTTTATGACTAAAAAGTCTATTATGCCTTGATGATCTTTTTGTTTCAGAATAGTTATGTCACAACCCCAAGTTAGGTATGTGCTAGGATCAAGTGTTCCTTTGCATCATGCAAAAATTCAAAAAGAAAATCAAAATTAGGGAAAAGAAAAGCCCTGAGAATTTAAATCAAAAGGCCAGATAAAAATCTTCTCCAAAAATTCATGTTAGATTTTTGAAAAGTCTTATAAATGAGTGTGATCACATATCAAGTGATGTGGGACCCACCCCATGCTCATAGATTTTTCAAATATTCAAACAGTGCCTTGGAATAAAATAAATACCCCTATTTGATTTAAAATTCAAATTATTTGAATTTTAAAAATGTTGAAAGTTTATAAGTGGCTAGTCCATATTACTATGAGGCCATATAAAAGTTTTCAGCATTTAATAAAATGTTTAGCTATTTTATTTAGCTAAACAGAATAAATGTCAGAAGAAAACAGAAAAAGGAAATAAGAAAAAGGAACAGGAAGCTTACCTCTCGCCCAGGGCGAGGCCCAGCAGACGGCCCAGCAGCCTTCTCCCTTGTCTTCTACCTCCCCGCGCCCCTAAGGTGCTCGGTGGAAGGCCACCGACGCCACCGACGACGCCACCGCGACGCCTCGCGGCTTCCAGAGCCTCCCCCTCCTCCTAAGCGTGCCACGGAGACGCCCAGAGCCCCGCAGCACTTTTCCCCCTCGCCCGGCTTCCTCTACCTCTCTCCCTCGTCGATTTCCTCTCTATCCCGAGCCCGCCGGAGAGCACCGCCGCCGCCCAGTCATGGCCAACAGCAGCCATACGCCGAGCTAGCCTGTCCAGCCGCATCGCAGACGTCGTCTTCGTCTTCAAGCACAAGCAATCGAACCAGGGAGCCCCGAGTACGACGCCTGCTTCGAGAGATCACCGCCGGCCGCCGCAACGGACTTCTCCAAATTCGTCGCCGTGGAACCCTCATCGACTCCTCCGTCTCCTCCATCGCGCCCAGGGTGTGCTGTAGCTCGAAAACCCTCTGGGTCCGCCTTCATTTGCGTACTCTAGCAACGTCCGCCATGAAAGCCGAGCCTCGCCGCCGCCATGTCCGGTGAGGTACTTGCTTCCGTGCACTACCACCCCAACCGCCTAGCCTACTACACTCCTGGTCACCCCAGCAAGCGTTTGCACCAAGCCACGGTCAAAGGCGTGCTCCAGAGAGCCTTCCCGACGTCGCCGTGTTTCGGCCGCCGCACTCCTCGTCGCCGGCATGGCTCCAGGCCTCCCCGAGGTCCCCGGCGTACTCCACGCGAAGCGCACGAGCAAGAGACACCCCCTGGTGCCCTCCTCTTCCCTCCCCGTGGCCCGTAGCACTGTCCCGACGGAGCGCCGCCGCGCACAGGACGCCGGCGGTTAACCGCCGGCCGATTAGGCCTTAAGCACCCACTAATCGCCCCCTTTGACCCAATGACAGGTGGGGCCCCAGCCCCTAATCCCCCACTGTTAGTTTAAACTAACAGGGGTTTTAACCCGGAGAGGCTGACCAGTGGGGCCCCTTGTTAGTTTGACTCGGGTCAAACCCCCCCTGACGCCAGCATGACACCTCAGTGACGCATTAATCCCTTTTTCTAATTTAAGAAATTCCAGAAAATACCCCAAACTTTGGAAATTCATAGAAAATTCTTTTTAACTCCAATTTGGACAAATAATATATGAAAAATGATCAGGAGAAAATTATCTATCCAAATATGCAACTTTCAACTTTGTTTGAGTTGATTTTAAAATGGGACCAGTAGCATATGTCATTTGATTTATTTGAAATTAATTCAAATTCAAACCAAATGCTTTTGCAACTTGGACCATGAAATTATGCTACATTTCACCTACACTTCAGAGGCATATCATACACATTTCCAAAAGGTTCAAAATGATCAAACAATGTCACATGTAACTTGGTCGAGTTTGAATTCAAATTGGAGTTTGAATTTGCAATTCAATTTGTAATATACTCCTTTTAAATGGAATGCTCAACACATCAGTACCTTGAACATCACCATTGCAATATTATTCATGTGATTGTGCATTGTACATTATGTTGATCCTATGATTGTCATGTTGCTGATAGAAGTGGAGCCGGAACTCGAGATCACCCCCTTCGCTGAAGACCCCGAGACTGAACCTCGTCAGCAAGGCAAGCAAACCCCCATTGATCTTGTCTATAAAATCCCACTTCCCTCTCATGTCTCGCTTATGCATTGTTTAGGATGATCACCATGATAACGTTTCTACCGTATAGTTGAACCCATATCCTTTGCATGACCTATCATCTTGTCACAGTAGTAAGCAAACCACAATCCTAGCAGATGTAGGAGTTGGTTGATATCATGTGGCCCCTGCAACTGCTACTGCTTATTGCATGCTTAGTGGTACAATGAGGTTGCTTATGATGTGAGTCGGGATGATGTTAAACATGGTGTTGATGAAAGTGAAACGTGTTGGTGAATCTACCCTAATACAAGGTGAACGATGAGAGGCTGTGTAGGAGTACACAGTGGGTTGTCTCGTTGAACACCGCCCTAAGCCCGAGTTCTTGTGTAGTGATCCAAGAAGAAGAGTACAACCACACAATGGGCTCACTGACCCCTCTCATCCTAGTACCTCACCCCGTTCGAACCCCAAGAGTCGCAGTAGTTCGGAGTTCTGGTAGGGCTGTGGCACGGTCTGCGAAGTGGATGAACGTCTTTTCAAGACCGGCTTGGGACCCTGCACACATCGTTTGAGGCTGTACTGGAACCTCGTCCGGACTTCCATACGGATCCCCCTCAGATAGGCGACTCTCTGGACTAGAACGGAGCTGTGGGCGAAGTGTTGTGGTGGCATCCTCGTTGTCACCTCTTGAACGGTGACACGCAAAAGGCGGTAACTGATGACACGTGTGTGTAGCGGTACACCCTTGCAAGGTTAACAAAACTATTCGAATAGCCGCGTCCGCGGTTAAGGACTGCTTGGAGAGTTGTGCTCGATTATTAGACAACTTGAACTGGATACTTCTAAAACTCGCAAGATAAGCGTGAGTGCTATGGTGTGCTTCTCGTGGGGAAGTCGAGGAAGTAACCATAGTTGTGTAATTGGTTGAAGAGATGTAGTGGACTCGTGTACGCTTCTTACCTCAAGTCTGGTACTCGTAGTTCAGGACTAGCCAAGTCAAAGCTGGCACTTCTGCAAGTGAAACCCCGCCTCCCTTTACCTTGATACATATGCATGAGTAGTATAGCTCCTATGTAAGTCTTGCTGAGTACGATTTTGTACTCACGTTTGCTTAATCTATGTTTTAGATGAACCCACCGACCCCAATGGTGGCTTATAACCGAAGCTCGAAGAATGAAGACTCAGACCAAGACCAAGCTAGTGTAGTCCCAGTCAGACGAATGGTTCCCTCGTGGAGGGCTTGTTTTTAGATAAGGCTTCTCTAAGCCATTTGTTAAACTTGTCTGTACTCAGACCTACTTGCTTCCGCTTGTTTGTTGTAATGTTGGATCACATGCTTGTGATCTCTGTGTGTACTCTGTAAGAGTTATTAATAAAGATATATACTTTGTAGAGAATTGCAATGATACCTGCTGTTCATACAAGGCATGTGTGCTGCGTGTATGTTTATAACATGCATGTCTTTGTATCGGTTTTCGAGAACTTAGTTGTGATCTGGCTGGCGGTCTTTTATACACCAAGTGGCCCTTAGATGTGCGCAGCTTGGGGCATCGCGATGCGATTGTTCGAGACTCTGTCTCGTGCACACTTTGATGTATGATCGAGCCCGCCCTAGACCCCGACTAAGTGATCGGGCTGGAGTAAGTCTATGTAAGGGTTATAATACAATCGATAGTATGGTTGAGGCGACTTGTCTATGAGTATGGGAGTTCACCACCCATATCATTTAGACTTGTGTGCGGACGATGAGGACCCATTTCAGTTGATCATCCGGCCTGGATGGGATGCCCCTCACGTTCGATGTTTTTCCGAGAACGTTCTGTGCTTGGCCTTGTCTGCTTAGACAAGTGGGTACGGTTCTCGGCTCTCCATATGATTGTGTTGTAGCGAGGCTTGCATACACTAACCCCGAGTCCCGACAAGTTATATCACTTTCATGCCCGATTCAATGTTGCTTTGTCGCTCTGCATGATTATGACAGTTATTGCTCTCTAGTTGGTTGCTTCCCAATCTTTTGCTAGCCTTTGCTCGCACTAAGCGGAATTCTCCTTGTGCTTCCAAACTCCTTTTCAAACCCAGTTGTTCCATTTGAGTCCACCATACCTACCTATATGTGGTATTTACCGGCCACTCCTAACTTAGACTTTCATGTGCCATCTCGAAATTTATTCAAAAGCTTCCCTTTTGTAACCGTACAAGCTCATGGTGCGGTGAGGGGAAATCAGTATCTTGCATGCCAAAAATATTTTTGACGGAAGTTTTAACTAGTCAAGAAAAAAAAAATGAGAGTTACACCTCCCCCATACTTGATGATGGGGTGAAATGGACCAAATGCTGCTTATGATAGATGGAACGATACCCTCCTTCCATCCTTGAGGCAAAATAAAAGGTTCCGTAGACCATCAAGGGATTTATGGATAAGGGAATATGTGTAACCAAAAGGCACTAATATGGTTGGCATGGGAGATATTGAGAGACCTTTACCGTTCACCGTTGACTGGAAAGTTATACCTCTCAAAAATAGTTTTATCTCTGTTTTCAAAACCAAGAGCTTTGGCACATGTTTAGTCTTTGCTTCCTTTCACGGTTTTTCAACCTTGCCATCAAAAGCCACAGTTCGAGAGTCTCCCCTTCCTTCTTCAAAGCACCAACTATGAGAGCATAATTGTCATTCTTAGTGTAACATGCATTGTCCCAAAGTATTACATTGTCTTCTGCATGCTTGTGTTATTGCTAGTCTGAAATACTGAGTTCTAGTCACCTTTAAAACTCCGGAAGAGTTTTTGCATTTATGTTTTGCTTCACTCATGGAGGCTAGCGAAATGCCACTCAAGTATGTTCAAACTATGTGCATTGTGATCCTGTCTTGATTTTCAGTTGCATATTATTTACTTTCAGTTGTTTGTGATTGATCACATGAAAGAAGAATTGCTTCGTGCATTGTCCTTATAGCATTGTTTCAATACTTGCTAAACTCTTTTCGTAGTACATGCTTATATACATATAATGAATCAAAAGAGTTTGTCAAAGTTTTCTTTGTCGCTTCCAATTCGTTGAACTGAATTTCTTGAGGACAAGCAATATGCTAAGCTTGGGGGAGTTGATACGTCTCAAACGTATCTACTTTTCCAAACACTTTTGCTATTGTTTTGCCCTCATTCTTGCATGATTTGGACGAAACTAACCCGGACTGACGTTGTTTTCAGCAGAGCTGCCTGTATGGTTTTATTGTGTGCAGGAAAATGGATTTTTAGGTATCGCAGAAAATTCCGGGAAAATTCACAGAAAATCCACGCACCCGAAGGAGCCAGATGCCAGAAGTGGGACCAGAGGGGAGCCCTGGGGGCCCCAGGCGCCCCCCTGGCGCGGCCAGGGGTGGGGCCGCGCCGGGAGGCCGCCTGGGCGACTCCCCCCTCCTCTGGTGCCCTACCGATGCTCCTATTTATTCTCGTGACGGAGAAACCCCAGAACAGAAGTCGTTTTCCCAGTTTCCACCGCGGAGCCGCCGCCACCCTCTGTTCTTCTTCGGGAGGGCTAATCTGGAGGCTGATTTGGCCTCCGGAGAGGGGAGATCGTCGCCATCGTCATCACCATCACCAATCCATCCCTCCTCCATGACTTCCCTTCATATGTGTGAGTAATTCCCTGTTGTAGGCAAAGGCGATGGTAGGGATTGGATGAGTTTGATCATGTAATAGTTCGTCAGATTGTTGGGGGCATGTTGTCTATCATCTAGATTGGTGTTTATCTTCTTTGCTTCAACTTGTTGCTCTTAATGCTCGTCACTTTGGGCCCGAGTGCCATGTTTTCAGATCTGAACCCTCTGTGTTTTCATGAATATATTTGTGTTCTTGATCCTATCTATGAGTTGTATGCACCTATTATGGTCCGGAACCGGCGATCCCAAAGGTGACAGCTTGGGACACCAAAGGGGATGGTCCATAATTTGAGGATTTCATGTATCCATTGAGTTTATTGCTTTGTTCCGGTGCTCTTTGACAGGAGCACCTTAATCTCCATAAGTTCCCTTTGGCCCCATTCGTAGCGGGATGGTAGGACAAAAGATGTTGTGCAAGTTCTTATTGCAAGCACGCACAACTACCTACGGGATACATGTCTAATGTTTGATATTTGCCTAGATGATCATTGCTTTTCTGTGTGCCTTGCCCCGTGTTAGAATCTACTACATGTTCACTCTTATCCATGCAACGCCCAACCATCCATCTCCCTAGCCTACAATGTTTTCAATCCTGCTGGTCATTAGTTGTTACTTTTGCTGTTTACTTTTGCTGTCGTCACCATCATTATCATATTACCTTTACCACTTATCTTTTGTTGGAAAGCAAGTATATTTCAGGTGCGGTTGAATTGAAAACTCAACTGTCAAAGCTTATAAATACTCTTTGGCTCCCCTTGTGTCGAATCAATAAATTGGGTTAACTTACCCGCGAAGACTATCTCGATCCCTTACGTTTGTGGGGCATCAGTGGTGCATCTGGAAGCATCGAAACGAATGTGTTTCCGATGGCATCTCTCCCTCTGTGATCCAACTGACGAGCTTCATTCGAGACGAGGCTAGGCTCTAGGCTAGGGCTGGGGCCAAGGGGCTTCATAGGTTTTTACCCGAGGTGTACGTCTGTACTCATGGGTTGAGCACCCCTTTCTCGTTCTGCTTGAGCTCTCCCTTCCACGCCTTTCTGTGTGTGTGGCCTAAGGCGAGTCACAACTTGTACCCTTCCTTTTCTATCTATCTATGAAATGATACAAAATGTAGCGTATTCGTGAAAAAAAGTAGCTAGAAAAAGTAAAAGGGAAATACATATGTAGCTACACAAGCGATACATGTCATATCCACACTATTCACTAAAAACATGTTGCTTCGAAATATATGTAGCCATGCACCATGAATTTCATAAATTCATACTAATATTTTTGTGCACACTAGTAGAATATCTGGATACGGTTCGTGTTGATGTGATGATTTTTCGAAATTAACAATGTGCATCAAATAAAAATGCTTAGATGGAACACGGATCCCAATGCACATATGAATGGTGTGGATATTACATGTATCGTTTGTGTTGATACATAATCCGTACTCAAAGTAAAATTTATTCACGGTCTTTTTAAATGGTTTGTCTCAGTTTCATCAATCCACCTATACCCCACTTATCAGTTATAGAATCGACGCAAAAAAAAATCACGCGCGCAATCTTTCATTAATTAATATTACATTACTCCATTGGATCGAAATTACTTATCGTTCACAATTAAGTTCGATTGGAAGGACTAGTATATTTTTCTTCCAATCATGCAACGGGTTTTCAAAATTTTCACACATTAATATAATTAGAAGATACCTCGCGTGTTGCCGCGGAAACTGTTAACAAATATTTAATATTTTAAAACATGAGAAAATTTATGAAACTTAGTACAATTTTATTATTAAATATATTTTCAAAGAAATATTTCTTAGAGTAAAAATCTAAAAAAATTAATTGAAAATATAAAAATGTGTGTGATTTATATTTTATTAATTTATTACCTTGAGAATATACCGACGTTATAAGACGAAAACATTGAGTGGAGAAAGTGAAGACATCACCCTTATCCAAACCTAAAACAATGATAGTAGGGACAATTTCATTTCTACCCCTAGTTGAGACACACCCGACTGTTTTACCCCTAGTTTCAGAAACTCGCATGTTTTGTCCAACTCACTTTGCAATTCTTTCGTTTTTGCCATTCCGTCACGGCTCCGCTTGGTCAGCGCCGTTTGACCACAAACAGAGCGCCGCTTTGGACATTTTTACCACTTCTTACAACTCTAAATGAAAAAAAAACTAGAAAAGCAATCGGGTCCCTGTAATATTTTTGGAAAATCAATCGGGTCCCTCCTCCAACTGCGACCGTGCCCGAGCGCACCTCCCGCGCCCCCTTTCTCGCCCGCCTGCGCCCATGGCCTCCCGCTGCGCCCTCCGTGGCCTTGGCCGGCCGCGCCCTCGCCCGTGGTCGTCGCGCCCGCCTGCGCCCGTGGCCTCCCGTGGCTCCTCCCTCCCGCCTGCCGTGGCTGCGCCCGCCGTGGCCGGGGCCGGCCGTGCCCTCTCCCGTGGCCATCGCGCCCGCCTGCGTCTGTGGCTCCGCCTGTCGTGGATGCGCCTGCCGTGGCTGCGCCCGCCGTGGCCGACACTGGCCGCACTCTCATCGGGGCTAGCCGCGCCCTCCCTCATGGTCGTCATCGTCGCGCCCTCCCGCGCCCATGGCCTCGCGTGGCTGCGCCCGCCATGGCCGGAGCCGGCTGCGGCCTCGCCCGTGGCCGCCTTTGCCGGCCTCTCGCCGGGGCTGGCCGCGCCCTCGCCGGAGCTGCCTGCCTGCGCACATGGCCTCCCGTGGCTGCCCCCTCGCCCATGGTGTCCGGCGATAGAGCATGGCGCCCCTGGCGAGAGGAAAGGGATGAGACGCGGCGAGGGCACATGCTGGCTCGCCGGTGCGTGGCTGGCCGAAGCGACGCTGGCTCGCCGTGGTGGGGCGGGACGCCCTCCTCTCTGCTCGTGAGGGAGAGAGAGGAAAGGGGATGGAGGAGAGAGGAGTGGTAGGAGGAGATAGAGAAATGGCTAAGGGGTAAAAATGTCCAAAACGGCGTTTTGTTTGTGGTCAAACGGCGCTGACCAAGCGGAGCCGTGACGGAATGGCAAAAACGAAAGAATTGCAAAGTGAGTTGGACAAAAAAGGCGACTTTCTAAAACTAGGGGTAAAACAGTCGGATGTGTCTCAACTAGGGGTAGAAATGAAATTGTCCCATGATAGTAACTACATATGTGCATTTATCAAAAAAATGTCGCATACAATAAGTCATAATTTGATTTTGTATAAAAAAATTACTTTTAAATTGTGAGACTTAGTACATAAAAAGGTTAATATTTATTTGTGATAAATTGCATGTGCATGCGTATTTAATGGAAGCATGTGCATGAAGAGTTAGTGGAAAAAAAATGGATATACTTGATGATGTAAATAGCTTGCATGTTAAGAAAAATAGATTAATGATGATGAATTATTTAGGTATTATAGATAATTAAGATATACACATTTAACTAATTATATTAGTACATATCTTTAATTTATGTAATCCTTTCAATGGCACCACGACAGTCCAAATGCATGTAATTCAACGAAATTATATAGCTTCACCTTATCTGTCATCCACCCTCGCTTCACCTCATCCAACAAAAAATTGCTCGGTATTTTCTTAACTATAGTGATCATCGCAAATCTCTATCTCTACTACAAATATCTATCTTTATCTTTACCATCTGAAAATAAATTAAGGTTTCCTCACAGTTCCTCCAAGGATTTTGAAATCAATTTTGTCCAGCCACATAATCAAAGCAAGCAAAAAAATCTTACAAGAACCACACACGCAATCTTTCATTGTAAACATTCTATTTGTACATTTTCCATTCAATTACGAAACAAAGCTTTATAAGGCTCACCCATAAATAAATTAATTTAAATTCAGGCCTTTAATTAATATTTCATTAGTACATACCTTTAATGTACACATTACTTCTAATGGCATCGTGACAAACCAATGGTCTTTAATCTCTATCTCTACTATTTAAAAAGAACGTAGCGTTATGTCATCCACCTTATCTTTCGTTCAACTTTCGTCCCTTTTTTTCTTTCCACATGTTCAACCCTAATCAATCTTCTCTAATAAATGCTAATTAATCTCTTACCAATCTCTAACATATCATAATTATACAAATCAAAACACATCACCGTGCAATCCCTAATAAATGGCATTTCCAAACAATGTCATACAAATTAATATCTCGCCAAACTAACGTAGTATTTTTTACCATCCTATAACCCAATACTCCACCTGTGAACTTCGTACCTATGCCTGTCGGCCCTTCTCTGTCGATCATCAAACATCATTTTTTGGTTCCTGCATTTATTTTTTTGCATTGATTTTTTAGTAAGTCCCCTGTTCAAGAATTTGTCCGATTAATCAATTAACTTGCCGATTAATCCCTACTCGTAGGGTCACCGAGTAGCCGATAAATCGATAAATCGACCGATTAATTAGTTAATTTGCTGATTAGCCTATTACTCCCCAAGTCGCATGCCAACCGAGCAGGTACCGGTTAACGATTTCCTCAACAATGAGTAAGTTTGTGCGTTGCTACGGAAGCCGGGTTTGCTTAGGAAGGTGCATTATAAAGAAATTAATCACACATTATTGCAAATGAAAATTTTATGGTAGGTAAATAAACACAAGGAAAAAAGAAAAGTTGGACGAAGTGTTTATGTCGGTAATCTCTATCTCTACTACTTGAATGCAATGTTTTTTCGTTAAACGTCCATTTTGTTCATCTACCTTTGTCTGTCTTTCTTAGGCAGTAATAAATAACATTAATTGCGACTAAAATTACCGGATCCCCTTCCTAAAATTCATCAAATTCCCTTCCTAAAATTTGTCACGAAACCCCTTAATGTACTCTCTCCGTTTCTTTTTACTTCGCATATAAGATTTGGTCAAAGTCAAGTTTGATAAAGTTTGACCGCTTTTATAGAAAAATCTATCAACATCTACAATATAAAACCAATATCATTAAAAACATCATGATATTAATTTTCATATGGTATAACTTTCATGTTGTGAATGTTGATACTTTATAATATAAAATTGGTCAAACTTTATCAAATTTGACTTTGACCAAATCCTATATGCGAAGTAAAAAGAAACGGAGGGTGAGGTGATCATACACGCAAGGTACACGATCGAGATGAGGGACTCACGGTAAGATATCACAACACAACTCTACAAATAAAAATAATACAAGTTGTTTAATACAAGCCAGTGGCCACGAGGGCTCGAATACAACAGCTCGAGAGCACAAAGTTAGCGGAAACAATAGTATCTGAGTACAGACACAAAGGTACAAGGTTGCCTTAAGAAGGCTAGCACAAAATCAACACTCGATCGAAAAGGCAAGGCCTCCTGCCTGGGAACCTCCAAACTACTCCTGGTCAACGGGGAACTCGACTTCGTAGAAGGCATCGGGGATCTTCATGTTGCGGTGGTCGACATCGGGGATCTCCTGCTCCTGGACTCCAAGGCTCCAACGTCGACTGCAGCGGCCGATCAGGCAAAACAATAAAAGGGGAAAATAAAGCAGGTGAGTATCTAGCATACCCGCGAGTCTTACGTTCGCTACTAAGCATTTATGCATTTGTATCAAATGGAAAGGAGAGGCTGTATATAGTGGACTGCAAGGTAGAAATCAGAACAAGGATAAGAAGCTAGGCTTATCGAAGACTAGCATCTTCCGACGAGTCTTGAAGCATGAGGTAAGAATCAGCCAACAGTTAATATAACAGTAATGAAAGTAACAATGCAACAGAAGTTGCTGCAGCATTGTATAATAATAAGTTGTAATCATAATTAACAATGCCTCCGAGTTCCCTTCCTCAACATCCCCGCGAGGAAGAAAACCCGGAACCATACAGTTTAATAGTAGTAGTTTGTAGTGGTAAGATCCAGCTTCAGCATAAAGCATCCTGTTACCGTGGACACGACTATTCGAATAGATTAAACTCCCTGCAGGGGCGCACTACTGTTCAGCCTGCACGCTCGGATCTCCAGGGTGGCGGGCACCTTGTTAGGGAACGCTCCACCAAAGCTATCCGACACGACCCAGCCCATCCTAGGATCAACAGAGAGGCCATCCGCTGGACTAAATCCTATGCGCCAAGGGGTCTAGGACCATCACCCTTGCACGCTCCTGCACGGTGCGAGGCTGGCCGGTGAAGCAAAAGCAAATCCAAATAGACTCCTATGGATGAGCCTACCCGGTGTACCCGAAGACAGAAGGCCCACAAAGATGCCGCCTGGGCCCAGCCTCGGCCCACTAGTGGCACCGACGTAGGAGTCCGTGACACATAAGGAAGGTGTAAACTTGCCGTACGGAACGATATCAGGGTTAGGAAACCTCATCTGTAATCCAGGACGGACTCCCCGAGACCTTGCCTAGTATATAAGGGCTTGGAGGGGAGACGTCAGGAGACAAGCGATACACAATCTCTAACCCTAGCCTTGTGCGCACTAGCCTTGGCTCCCCTATAATCAACATCTCCAAGCAATAATATCGAGCAGGAACGTATCCTCCTGTTAGCCGACGAGCTATCGTCCAACCTGTGCCTCTCATGACTAACCCAGGGTCCCTGACCATGGATTTGCCGGGGGACATCCCCGTCAATTGGCGCCGTCTGTGGGAACTACACAGGTTGGAATTACGATCTCGGCGGTTCCGTCTCCAGCAAGCCACGGCTCAAGAGCAAGAACCAGATGCAATCTACCCGAGGAATTCAAGATCACGGCGAATATCTCTGCCGCGCCGGCAAGATCGCTCAGCCTACGGCCGTGTCAAGACCAATACTGCGACGACAAGCGAGCCCACCGCCAGCGAAGGAGAACTCGACAACCCAAAAGAAAGGCGCGAGGGCTCCACATGGAGATCCCGATCGACGAACTGCGGCATGAAGAAGAGGACCTCCGACCACTCGACGGCCCACCGCCACCCAGGCACCCGCCGCACAACAAGACACCGACCCCGAGCTCGAGATCAGCGATCGCCAAGACCATCGCCTACGAGGAAGAAATCGACGACTCAGAAGACAGGCGCGAGGATTCGACGAAGAGACCTCACTCGACGAGTCGAACTATACAGCCACGCGCTCGCCGACCACTCGACGACCCGCCGCCGCGCGGACATCCGCCGCCCGCCAGGACAGCGACTCCGAGACTCAAACCGGCGAATACTACGATCCAGATCGAAGGCCAGACGAGTTCGCCAATCTCATAAGGAACCAGAATCTAAGCGAAGGGATCGAAGTCGACCCGCGAGCTCACGAGCACCCAACGGACCACGCGCTGTTCTTCCGAATCTCAAGGAGGAAACGACATGCCGGATCCAGCAAGTTCACGGTCAGTGAACAGCTAGAAGGACCCTGCACGATCCACTGCTTCGAAGACAACTGGGGAAACATCAGATCGAGCCACACTCTGGGAGACTGCCGCCTATTCAACGAACTCGCCGACAGCCTCAAGGAGGAAAAACAACAAGAAGCCAAGCGCACCCGACGAACCGAGCAGTCGCCCACTCAAGGACAGGTGGACACGATCCAAGAAGGCAAGGTATCGCAAGCCCAACAGGACGCCTACACCCTGCAGGCCAGAGCAGCCGAGAACCTAAACACAGTCGAAGTCTACCAACTACATAACGCAGAAACCAACATCACGTTCTCCTAGAGCGACCGCCCGCCTGCAGTCCCAACGCCGGGGCACGCGCCCCTGGTCCTTGACGCCCAAATTGGAGGATACGACATGGACATAATCTTCATGGACGGAGGCAGCGGCATGAACATAATCTTTGTCAGCACCCTACGAAAGATGTTGATACCACGATCAGTATGGAAGAAATCAAGCACCGTGTTATACGGAGTAGTCCTAGGATAAGCAGCTACCTCCCTTGGACTAATCAATCTCGAAGTCGTCTTCGGCAGCAGACGCAATTTCGCAAGACACACCCTCGAGTTTGAAGTACTCGATTGGCAATCACAGTATCACGCCATATTGGGACGTCCAACGTTCGCACAATTCATGGCGATCCCGCACTACGCTTACCTCAAACTCAAGATGCCAGGATCAGCGGGCGTCATCACAGTCAACGGGAGCTTCATCAAGTCAGATTCTACAAAGTCTCTGACACTTTCGGAGCCGAGCAAGAACTCACAGAAATAGCCATGGCGACAGACAAAAGCACATTCCCGCTAGCAAGCCGAAGCGAGTCAAAAGAGTACGGACGGGACTCTAGGATCGACAGCGACGCGGTCAACCATCAGGTGCACCCGACGGACTCAGGAAAAGCAGGCCGCCCCAAAATGCCATTTGGCTTAAGCAACACATGAATAGTACACCAGCGAATGGCGCAATCACACATGAGAAACCAGATCGGTGGAAGCATTCAGGCCTACATAGACGAGATCATCACCACAATCAAAGAACTCGGACCAGAAGCAGACACAGAGGATGACAACACAGGTGAACCAGCACAAGTGGCAGCCGCAAACCCAATAGTTAATGAAGAAGCCAACAACGCAGTAGAGGAGCCACGGCCAGCAGCACCAGAGGACCCATCTTGGAGAGAGCCACTCCGCAGGTTCCTAATCGACGACACCCTACCACAGGACGTCGCAAAAGCCAAACACATTAGTCGGCGCTCAAAAACATTCACAGTACTCAACGGACAACTCTACAAGCACGACATTTCCCAGGTCCTACAAAAATGCATCGACGAAGAAGACGGCAAAGCCCTACTGCTCGAAATCCACGAAGGCACCTGCGGGCACCATGCCTGCAGTCGAGCACTCGTGGCAAAAGCCTTTCGAGCAGGACTTTATTGGCCAACATCCATGAGGAACGCAGAGGACATCATGCGGTGTTGCATTGCCTGCCAAAAATTTGCCAGCAGACCGCACGCTCCAGCCTCAGAACTCAAGACCATACCACCATCATGGCCGTTCGCCACCTGGGGACTCGACATGGTGGGCCCGCTCAAAAAATCTTCAAAGGGAGGAAGAACCCACCTGCTAGTAGCATTCGACAAGTTCACCAAATGGATCGAAGCAGTACCCATCACTAGCTCCACAGCCCTCACGACGGTGAATTTTATCAAATCAATCATCTTCAGGTTCGGGGTGCCACACAACATCATCATAGACAACGACACGAACTTCACAGCAGCAGAATTACAGAACTTCTGCGAAGAGTTGGGCATCAAAATCAACTACACATCAGTCGCGCACCCGTAGTCTAACGGGCAAGTAGAAAAAGCAAATGGCCTAGTATGCGGAGGACTCAAAAAGCGGCTCCTTGCACCAATCGAGCAGGCCGCAGGCAACTGGGTAGAAGATCTCCCTGCAGTACTATGGAGCCTGCGCACCACCCCAAACACAGCAACCTAGTACACACCTTTCTTCATGGTGTACGGGTCAGAGGCAGTACTACCACATGACCTCAAATTCGGTGCACCCCGGATCTCGGGATACGAAGAAGAAGAAGAAGAAACACTGCAAGATGACAAGGACACAGCAGACGAAGCAAGGGACACAACCCTAGCAAGGTCAGAAGGGTACCAGGAAAAACTGCGCACTTACCAAAGCAGCCGCCTGCGCACCAGAACCATCAATAAGGGCGACCTTGTCCTACGGCTCATACAAGAGAAAGTCCACAAGCTCGCCCCCCAATGGGAAGGACCGTTCATAATCACAGAAGTCATAGGAGGAGGCGCCTATAGACTGAAGAACCCGAAGACGGACGAGGACGTGGGAAATCCATGGAACGTAGCGAACCTACGCCTGTTCTACCCATAGTCTCCACCAGTCACGCTCATCTGTCAGCCCATGTAAACATTCAACGCAATAAAATGATGTTGCCCAAATACTACCACCTCAAAGCACTCGGGGCTCGAGTACAAAACTCCCCCCGAGAGACGCTATCGTCGCAATCGCGACCTTTTACTAAAGCACTCGGGGGCTCGAGTACTCCCCCCGAGAGACGCTATCATCGCAATCGCGATCTTTTACTAAAGCACTCGGGGGCTCGAGTACAAAACTCCCCCCGAGAGACGCTATCATCGCAATCGCGATCTTTTACTAAAGCATTCGGGGGCTCGAGCACAAAACTCCCCCAGAGAGACGCTATCGTCGCAATCGCGATCTTTTACTGAAGCACTCGGGGACCCTGGGTTAGTCATGAGAGGCACAGGTTGGACGATAAGCTCGTCGGCTATCAGGAGGATACGGTCATGCTCGATATTATTGATTGGAGATGGCGATTACAGGGAAGCCGAGGCTAGTGCGCACAAGGCTTGGTTTACAGATTATCCATTGCTTGATCTCGACGTCTCCCCTCCTAGCCCCTATATACTAGGCTAGGTCTCGGGGAGTCCGTCCTGGATTACAGATGAGGTTTCCTAACCATGAACTTGTTCCGTACGGCAAGTTTTCACCTTCCTTATGACTCGCGGACTCCTACGTAGGTGCCACTAGTGGGCCAAGGCTGGGCCCAGGCGGCATCTTTGTGGGCCTTCTGTCTTCTGGTACACCGGGTAGACTCATCCATAGGAGTCGTGGGGTCACCCCCTCGTCAGTAGCCCCCGAGTGCCTGGGGAACTCGAAGAGGCGCGCAGGGACTCAAATCCACTCTAGAGTCGTTTTGATGTATGCACGGTTCAACCGCGGGTCGCTGGTATTCTGGGGCCATGACAAAACCTGTTTTGAGGGATGCTAAGCTGAAAGGGCCCAAGGTGTCGACTGGTCGAGCCTTGGTGAATTGCACTAGTGGCAAAAACCGAAGTAGCCCAATCAAACCCATGTCCCTCGATATGAGCTTGGAACATTGGTGTCTAGAAAAAGTCATGCCGCTGCAGGTCTTACAGTGATCAATTGCCGCCAGTAAAGTTCGTAGCCTAGGCGCGTCCGCCCGGCTTTTTCTATCATGCATGCGCATGGAAAAGGTTGGAGTGAAATCGCTCTTCGGCAAGTCCCAGCCCGGCCGATCTTCGCAGCGGGGTCTTACCTACACGCTAAGCTTGCGTGGCATCTGGGCACAGTGTATCGTGTTCCAGGAATATGTATTTTTATTGAGGCGTGGAGCCTAGTAGATAATGCACCCACTTGGAATAAACAATCAAGTGGGCGGTTTTAGCGGTCACTCATGGAGCTTCTCCGAGTGGTCGGGCGTAGAGGGATATTTTCTCGGGAGGTCGTCGAGTGCTTGAGCATATAGAGTTTTGCGAGTAATCACTCGAATATCGTTTTGCTCTCGGGGTGAGGGAGAACCCGATACTCCGTGACCGCTCGATCTGGCGAGTGCAAGTCTGCTCATCTCGCGTCGTGGTGAGGGAGCACCCGAAACTCTCATGGGTGCGAGTAATCACTCGAGCACGTTTTTGCTTCTAGGTGAGGGAGCACCTGAGACTCTCGTAGGTGCGAGTGATCACTCGAGCACATTTTTTCTTCTGGGTGAGGGAGCACCCGAAACTCTCGCAGGTGGATACGCTCCCGATGGGAGTTAGATATATTTGAAAAATGTATTTAAACTATGCAAAAAGTGGTGCTTGCAAGCTGCCTCTTCTGCTGACTGCCTTTTTAATTTACCTCTTGTTTGGTGAAGATAACTATCTCCTTGCTGGAGGACCGTCAAAGATGCTCTGCCTGCTAACCGTCATGTCTTCATGACCGGTCATAATGATGGCTTTTGGTGGCGTGCTGCAGCCGCCTGTTGAGTTATTGATGCGCGCATTGAAGACGCGCGAGATTTGACGCGTCCAGCACACTGTGCCTCCCGTGTGAATGCATCTTTGTCTCGGACTTCGAATCGCCCGGCGTGCTTTGGTCTTTGAATTAATGGCTCCCGTCTGCTGGGCTTCTGCGTACTCTTGGGCTTGTTCTATAAATAGCCCTCTTTTGTTCATCTTGCAGTAGTGTTCATCCTTTGCCCATCTTTCTCTTCTTCTTCATCTTCTCATGGGGCCAAAGCGAGGTGCAGGTACGACTAGCCGCGGCCGAGTTTGCCGTGGTCACGGTGGTCGTACTCCGCGTTCTTCTCGCAGTGATCGTCGTGGTGCACCGTCGGCGCCTTCCTCCTCTTCTTCGGAGGATTTTTTGCGCTACGATTTCCTCCTTCGCGTCTGTGGCCGGAACGCTGCTCGCATTCTGCTTCCTCCTGCTTTTTCTGCCCTTGTTTCTGAGCGCAGTCTTGATGGCTTGATGCTTCGTCTTCAGGGGTGTGCACGATCTCCTTCTTATGTTAAGTTGGAGATCGACAGTTCCCGCTTGATTTTTCTTGGTTTTGGCTGGAAGTCCTTTGCTCGTCGTTTGAACTTGCGTGATGGTGACACTCTTTGTTGTCATTTTGATGGCGAAGACACTCTTGTCATCCGCGCCTTTGACCCAAGCGGCAACCGCATGGATCCGTACTGGCCGGAGACAAGCAACGATGGTTCCGGCAGGTCAAGGAGTCCTTCGCCTGCGTCTTCAACTGCTTCCTCCTCCGGCGATTACTCAGGTGCTGATGTTGAGCCATCTTTGACTGCTTCCCCTTCCAGCTCTGAAGAGGACCTCGACGTCAAGCCATCGGTCAAGCGGGCGCGACAGGCGACCTTGTAGAACTCGAGGCAACAGCGTCGTCTTCGCCGGCAGCTCGGGTGGAGCTGGAGAATAAGCTGGTGGAGCGGGAGAAGAGGATGGTGGAGCAGGAGAAGAAGCTGGTGGAGCATCGTCTTCAACTGCTCTGCAAGTAAGTCGAGCTTCACCTTTTGTTATGTCATTGACATCATGAGCCTGCTGCTTCGACTGCTCCTTTCTCTGTGATGATGCTCGTTGTCTTGGTGCCAATCATCCCAGTATGGGCACTCATGTAGAAGTCATAATTCCTTGGGTGATTGGCTTATCGGCTGCTTGTGCCTTTTGTCACTAGGTTTGTTCTCCATGTAATGAGGATTGCCTTCGAGCAATCAGAGCTGCCTTCTATCCAATGTACTTTCGAATCTTTTTGTACTAAGAATGATCTTTGGGTCCTTGTAATGCGAACAGTGCTTGAGTATTTGTAATGGAATTTGTCTTTGAGTCCTTTGCAAACGAGAGTTGTCTTCGAGTCCTTTGGCGAACGAGAGTTGTCTTCGAGTCCATCAGGTCCTTGTACTGTGGGGTTTATCGGGTGCGTGGCAGCGCTTCCGATGGGAGTAGCCCCCGAGGCTACGTTTGAGTCGGAGAGTCGAACGTAGGCTGAGATTCGTTTCCTTTGTCGTTCTTTCATTATTTTCTGTCTTTTATCGGGTGCGCGGCAGAGCTCCCGATGGGAGTAGCCCCCGAGTCTTTAGGTGATCGTTGGCGATCAGGTGAAGACTTGAAGAATTGTCTGCGCCCAGCGCTCCGTCCTATTTCTTCAGAGTACCTGGTGTTCCATCTGGTTGTAGCCGTGTTTTTCCTTTTGATTCCGGACAGAGTTCAACGGGTGGCGCTTGTCGATGGGTTTTTTCTTGGACCCTTTTGAGTTTCGGGCTTTGTGAGCGATGATAGCGTCTCTCGGGGGGAGTTTATGCTCGATCCACCGAGTGCTTTGGTAAAAGATCGCAATTGCGACGATAGCGTCTCTCGGGGGGAGTTTTTTTTCGAGCCCCCGAGTGCTTTTAATAAAAGATCGCGATTGCGACGATAGCGTTTCTCGAGGGGAGTTTATGCTCGAGCCCCCGAGTGCTTTTAATAAAAGATCGCGATTGCGGCGATAGCGTCTCTCGGGGGGAGTTTGTACTCGAGCCCCCGAGTGCTTTTAATAAAGGATCGCGATTGCGATGATAGCGTCTCTCGAGGGGAGTTTATGGTCGAGCCCCCGAGTTCTTTTAATAAAGGATCGCGATTGCGATGATAGCGTCTCTCGAGGGGAGTTTATGCTCGAGCCCCCGAGTGCTTTTAATAAAATATCGCGATTGCGACGATAGCGTCTCTCGGGGGGAGTTTGTACTCGAGCCCCCGAGTGCTTTTAATAAAAGATCGCGATTGCGATGATAGCGTCTGATACGTCCAAAACGTATCTATCATTTCTACTTGCTCCATGCATGTTTTGTGTGATATTGCTATGATCTAGATACACTTTCATACACTTTTGATCATATTTGGACTAACCTTTTAACTCAGTGCACCACAGTGCGAGTTCCTGTTTTCTGTTGTTTTTCTATTTCAGTTTTCCCCCATATAAAAAGTGCCTGAAAAATTCCGGGAAAAATATAGGAAAAATCAGCGTACAGGAAGCTTCGCGAAGAGCCCGAGTGGGGCCAGAGGGGAGCCAGGGGTGGCCCAGGCGGCCACCCGGCGCGGGCCCACCCCTGTCCGCGCCAGGGGGGCGCCTAGGGCCCCTGGTCCACCTCTGGCTGCCCCCTTCGCCTATATATTCTCCGTCAAGGGAAACTTCAGAAAAGAGAACCCTTTTTCGCGATCTCGCCCCTTTTCTGCCGCCGCCGCGCTTACGAGATCGGGAGCACCAGAAGACCTCTTCCCGGCACCCTGCTGGAGGGAGGATTGACCTCCGGGAGTCTCCTCTCCACCATGGATGCTCCCCGGATGTCTCGTGAGTAGTTTTCCTTGGACCATGGGTCCGTGATCAGTAGCTATGTGATGTTCTCCTCCCCTCTTTGTTCTTCATGGTTTAGACCTCGTGAGCTGCCCTACATGATCGAGGCACTTTTGTAATCTTTCTGCTATTGCTATGCTGAGTTTGATGGGATCTGATGGATTATGACATTATGTTCAGATTGTGATTGAGTAATATATTTGGTTTTTATCTCTTATATTTTTGTTCCTAAGTAATTCTTGCATGTTCTCCGTTGTTGTTTATTGCTTTGGCCAAGTAGTAGGTAGTAACCCCAAGAGGGAACGTTATGATCGATTGTGGGTTCATGCCCCCCGATGACACGCTTGAGTGACAGAAACATGAGTCTAGGGGATGTGCTATTGCCACAAGGGGGAAAACAACGGTGCTTGTAACCGCGGTTGCAAGGATTGTTTACATTACGCAAAGTGCTTTTTAATGCAGTTGTCTGTTGCTTTGGGTTTAAACTTTGGGTGGGGCCCGCAACTTAATACCAGCGAGATGTTCTAGATAGATATCTCAATGTGGATGATTAGTAGTAGATGCAGTTGGATTTCGGTCTACTTATTTTGGCGTACTGCCCGTTCTTTTGAGCCTCTTCCTTTCTTTTGTAGCATAGTTAGTATTGCGGTGCGTTCATAATCCTGTCAATTGCCCTTCTGTAATTTGTTTACCTCGCATAGAAGTTTTATCGTCTTTTGGGAGAGAGACATCACTAGTGAACATCACGTATCCCGGTCCATATCCTTATTACTGTTTCCACGCTCATTTACTTTTCCTCTTTTACTTTCAATTGCTATCATTATCCTTTGTGTTTGATCCTTTGTGAACAACAAGACCGGAGAGATTGAAAACCTCTCTGAACTTCGTTGGGAACAAAGTTATTTGTGTCTGTGTGCAGGTCCGCGTCAGTAGCGCCGCTGACACCTACTTATCATCTCTGGAGTCCTACTGGAGACAAACCTTGGTATCTTTACTGAGGGAAATTTGCTGTTGTGCTGCATCACGCCTTCCACTTGGGGCTCACGAACGAAGGGCGAGAAGACTACACCCGTCAACTCTCGCGCCATCAAGCAAATTTCTGGCGCCGTTGCCGGGGACTCCGAGTGCTAAGATAGGGGAGTTGCACACTACCCTTTACCTTTGTTTTTTAGTCTTGTTAGTTTACCTTTCAGTTTTTATCTTTGTGTCTTTTATCAAAAATCACAAAAAAATCCGCCACACTTGCTGCTGCTATGGGTTCCACTGAAAACACCAAGTTGTGTGACTTCACTAGTCACAACAACCAAGACTTTATCTGCACCCCCATTGCCACACCTGCCACTACAGCTACCTCTTATGAAATTAAACCTGCCTTGCTAAACCTTGTTATGAGAGATCAATTCTCTGGTGCTAGAGATGATGCTGCTTTACACTTGAACAATTTTATTGAATTATGTGATATGCAAAAGTATAAAGAAGTAGAAGGTGATATTGTTAAGCTCAAGCTCTTTCCTTTCTCTTTAAGGGGAGACGCTAAAATCTGGTTTCAATCTTTTCCTAGGAATAGCATAGATTCTTGGGATAAGTGCAAATATGCTTTTATAGAGAAGTACTACCCACCTGCTAAAATTATCCAATTAAGGAGTAACATTATGAATTTTAAGAAATTGGATAATGAACACGTTGCCCAAGCTTGGGAACGAATGAAATCTCTTGTTAAGAAATGCCCTACACATGGTTTGACTACCTGGATGGTTATCCAGACTTTTTATGCAGGCTTGAACTTTACCTCGCGGAACCTGTTAGATTCGGCCGCGGGAGGAACCTTTATGTCAACTACACTTGGTGCTGCCACGAAGCTTCTCGATGAGATGATGACCAATTATTCCCAATGGCACACCGAACGCGCTCCAACAGGTAGGAAGGTAAACTCTGTCGAGGAAATTACCTCCCTCAATGAAAAAGTTGACTTAATTATGTCTCTACTTACCAAGCAACCCTCTATTGATCCTCATGATGTCCCTTTAAATTCTTTGGTTTCCCAAGAACAAGTAGATGTGAACTTTATTGCTAGAAACAACTTCAACAACAATGCTTATAGGGATAATTTTGCTAGCAATCCTAGACCGTTTCCATCCAACTATGGGAACAACAACACCTACCCTAGCAACAAGAATCCCTCTTCTGAATTGGAAAACATGCTTAGAGACTTTATCACTACCCAAAAAGCCTTCAACAAAAATGTAGAGGAGAAATTAGCTAAATTAGATAATCTCTCTTTGAAGGTAGAAAGCTTAGCCCTTGATATTGAGATGCTTAAAATTAGAACATCTCCCCTTGAGGAGAATAAGGCCACTCCTATTAATGCTATCCAATTACAAATTAATGAAAATATTAGGATGATGGCTAAACTTAAAGAAAGGTGGGCTAGAGAAAAAGAGGAAGAGGATAGAATTAAGAGCCTTCCTACACACCACACAGTTGCCACTATCCAAATTGTTGAGGACACCCAAACTATTAGCACCCAATGCACTCCTAGTCCCGTTGGACCTATTAATGGTGATGCTAATACCTCAACCAAAGATGAAGAAACTCCTATGAACATAGAGGGTTTCAAACAAGTGAGCCTAGACGACACTACTACCACCTTTGATAGTAGTGATATTGATTTTGACAGTTGCACCCTCTCAGAAGTTATTATCTTGCTACACAAAATGTCTAGAGACCCCCACACTAGCACACTTAATCTTGCCTTCACGGAGCATATCACAAATGCTCTCATCAAACCTAGGGAGGAGAAGCTTAGAGTAGAAGCCTCCATACCTAGGAAGCTAGAGGATGGTTGGGACCCTATGATCAAAATTAAATTAAATAACTTCTCTTGCTATGCTTTATGTGATGTTGGAGCTAGTACCTCCGTTATGCCCAAAAGAATATTTGATATGTTTGAATTGAAGCCCTTTTAGCCCTGTTCTTTTGGTGTTCGTCTGGTTGATTCTTCCGTAAAGAAACCTTTGGGGAAGATCGACGATGTTCTTATCATTGTCAATGACAACTATGTTCCCGTTGATTTTATTGTTATGGATATAGAGTGTGAACCTTTGTGTCCAATTATTATGGGACGTCCTTTTCTTCGCACCGTTGGTGCGGTTATTGACATGAAAGAGGGGAATATAAAATTCCAATTCCCATTCAAAAAGGGGATGGAACACTTCCCTAGAAAGAAAATCAAGTTACCTTTTGAGTCCGTTACACGGGCTAGTTATTCTCTTTCTCTTGATAAAACTTGATTCTTCTTTTGCATCATGCCTAGCTTAAAGGCATAAAAGAAAGCGTTTTCGGAAGGCAGCCCGCAACGAATTTAGGTTTTTATTTTTGCTTTTGTTGTGTCTTGATGTTTGTTACTACTGTAGCAACATCATTGTATCTTTATTTTTCAGCTTTGTGCCAAGTTATAGCCTCTTATGATAAGGGAAGCAAAAGTTGTGACATGTTGTCCAGAAAACAGATTCTGTCCCTTGACAGAAAAATTCGAATAAAATCACCAGATCATCTTTTTGATCTGAATTTTTTTGACAGCGTGCTCTATACAATTGTGAAACTTCCGTATGTTCTGAGTTGTTTTATTTGAGTTGCAGAAGTACCCCTAAAAAATTCTTTACTACCTGCTGTTCTGTTTTTCACAGATTCTGCCACGTTTTGTCTCTCCTAACTTTTGCAAACCTTAAGCTTGCTTTTTCTTTGCAAAAACTTTTTGGCACTCTTGAGAAACAGTATCTCTTCAAGAATATCTTTATATGCAGTAGAAATCTTTTTATTTTATTAAGGGTACTAACCTCTCTAATCAGCTTATGATGAGTTATGTATGAAGGGAGTTTTCAAGTGTGCGATGGAAGATGATGAAAGAAGATCCAGGAGTATCAAGCGCTCAAGCTTGGGGATGCACCCATGCATCCCCAATAAATATTCAAGGATACTCAAGCGTCTAAGCTTGGGGATGCCCCCGTGCACCCCCTTCTCCATCAACAATCATCAGTTCGTCCTTCGTCTCACTATATTTTTATCACTTCATGCGTTATGTGCTATGCTTGGAGCGTCTCGCTCTTAGGTTTTATTTTTAGTTTTCTTTAGCTTTGCTTGATGTTCATAACAAGTTAGATCCCGTCTTACTTTGTGTGGGAGAGAAACACGCTCCACTTTCAAAATCTAGAACACATCATAGGATTTTTCCTTCCTATCTTTCTCTGTTGTGTGTTCTTTATCTTTTCGTAGCTACTGCCATGGTTAGTTTTAGTCTTAGTTTGTCTTTAGCAAGAGCCTTGGCTTTTGTTTAGTCTGTTGCTGGAACTCTTTTTAGTATTCATGTTTATCTTGTTAAAGAGAGTTGGTTGTTGCACTGAGTTGTGTCTTGTCTTGAAAGTAGGTAATTGAGGTTGCTATTTAATTCTAGTGGTAACTTGCAATAGTTTTGAGGTATTGGTGTGAGTAATGTTTGAACTTTTGGTGTCAAGAGCTCTAGCCTATTAGTGATAGGTGTCGTATTTTGGGCAATCCGTGTGTATTTTCAAAATCTACAAAACTAGTTGAGAACTCTAGCTACTAGATGGATCACTAATCTTTGGAGGGATCGAATATTAGAGTACACTCACGTACCATGAGTCGAGGATGCGCAAGGATAACCAAACCCCCATACAATCCTCCTCGGGGTACTTGTCTCTTTGTGAACCTCCTTATTAGATTGAGAGTTACCGATAATAAGTGCATGAGTTCTTCGGACTAATGTAAGTATTGAAAGTTGACACTTCCACCTTCCCATATTTTGCTAGCCTCTCCCGTGCCGTGCATTGCCTTCTTCTCACTCCGAGAGTTGGTGTCCACCTTCGCCGGTACATCCAAACCCTTGGCATGATACGCTCTGTCATCATAAACCTCCTTATATCTTTCCTCAAAAACAGCCACCATACCTACCTATCAAGGCATTTCCATAGCCTTTTCGAGATATATTTCCATGCAACTTCCACCTCTTCATGACTTGATCTTCATGTCATACATGTTCCCGCTACACTGGCAGCGACATACATTGCATACATCATGATAGTTACATCTTCTTTATGATTTTGAGTACCTTGTAAAGTGTGAAAGATCTCCTTTACCTTCTTGTAAAATAGAGTGTTGCCCTTAAGTGAGGAAAAGATCCCAAAGTGGACACAATAAAAGATCCCAAAGTGGACACAATAAAAGATCCCAAAGAGGACAAATGAGAGTTAAATATAAAGAGCCATTGAGGCCACAAAAAAATACAAAAAAATAGAAAAAAGAGAAAATAAATAAAAAGAGAGAAAGGGGCAACACTACTATCCTTTTGAGAGATCCACACTAGTACTCCCTTTATATCCTTGTACTCCATAGAGATGATCATTATGCATATAGCTATGTGGGGACCTTCACACTATAGAACTTGGCTTGCATATTCCAAGGATGAGCCTCCTCAAACGAGCTCTAGGTCTTCATGAGCGAGCAAGCTAGATGCACCCCCACTAGTTCCATTGGAGATTCCTAGCTCGTATGTGCATCCGTTGCATGGCAATCCCTACTCCTCACATCATATCTATCATTTGGCATCTCTTGCCTATGATTGTCCTCATTGATGTGAGCCTTTCTCCTCCTTTTTGTCTTCCTCCTCCGCACTTCTCTCTTTGCCATCCTAAGTGTCAACTCTCGTGCTTACGCTCATCCATTGCATGAGTGCTCAAAATATTGAAAAAGTAGTGGATCAAATTGACTTGTACCTGGCTAATGGTCTGGGGACGAGTCAAGATAAGATTCCAGAAAAAGACCAAGTGTGAAACTTTAGTAGATTGAGTTCTCAAAAAATAAATGTTTTTCTCGTATTCCCTATCCCCCTTCTTGCATGCAAACACCATTTGGAGACATTCGAGTCACAGACAGCGAGAGCTCTTGCACCTTTTGTTCTTTTGTTACTTGTTTCAATGCTAATATAGACTCTTGCATGTTATGACTTGAATTGAGTTTCTAACCTTGATTTCTTTACTTTTCAAAGTTCTTTTATGGTTGCTAGCATGTCACCACAGAAATTATGCCGTTATCATTTACCTAGTCGAGGACGAGCAGGAATTAAGCTTGGGGATGTTGATACGTCCAAAACGTATCTATAATTTCTGCTTGCTCCATGCATGTTTTGTGTGATATTGCTATGATCTAGATACACTTTCATACACTTTTGATCATATTTGGACTAACCTATTAACTCAGTGCACCACAGTGCGAGTTCCTGTTTTCTGCTGTTTTTCTATTTCAGTTTTCCCCCATATAAAAAGTGCCAGAAAAATTCCGGGAAAAATATAGGAAAAATCAGCGTACAGGAAGCTTCACGAAGAGCCCGAGTGGGGCCAGAGGGGAGCCAGGGGTGGCCCAGGCGGCCACCCGGCGCGGCCCCACCCCTGGCCGCGCCAGGGGGGCGCCTTGGGCCCCTGGTCCACCTCTGGCTGCCCCCCTTCGCCTATATATTCTCCGTCAAGGGAAACTTCAGAAAAGAGAACCCTTTTTCGCGATCTCGCCTCTTTTCTGCCGCCGCCGCGCTTACGAGATCGGGAGCACTAGAAGACCTCTTCCCGGCACCTTGCCGGAGGGAGGATTGACCTCCGGGAGTCTCCTCTTCACCATGGATGCTCCCCGGATGTCTCGTGAGTAGTTTTCCTTGGACCATGGGTCCGTGATCAGTAGCTATGTGATTTTCTCCTCCCCTCTTTGTTCTTCATGGTTTAGACCTCGTGAGCTGCCCTACATGATCGAGGCACTTTTGTAATCTTTCTGCTATTGCTATGCTGAGTTTGATGGGATCTGATGGATTATGAGATTATGTTCAGATTGTGATTGAGTAATATATTTGATTTTTATCTCTTATATTTTTGTTCCTAAGTAATTCTTGCATGTTCTCCGTTGCTGTTTATTGCTTTGGCCAAGTAGTAGGTAGTAACCCCAAGAGGGAACGTTATGCTCGATTGTGGGTTCATGCCCCCCGATGACACGCTTGAGTGACAGAAACATGAGTCTAGGGGATGTGTTGTTGCCACAAGGGGAAAAACAACGGTGCTTGTAACCGCGGTTGCAAGGATTTTTTACTTTACGCAAAGTGCTTTTTAATGCAGTTGTCTGTTGCTCTGGGTTTACACTTTGGGTGGGGCTCGCAACTTAATACCAGCGAGATGTTCTGGATAGATATCTCAAGGTGGATGATTAGTAGTAGATGCAGTTGGATTTCGGTCTACTTATTTTGGCGTACTGCCCGTGCTTTTGAGCCTCTTCCTTTCTTTTGTAGCATAGTTAGCATTGCGGTGCGTTCATAATCCTGTCAATTGCCCTTCTGTAATTTGTTTACATCGCATAGCAGTTTTTTTGTCTTTTGGGAGAGAGACATCACTAGTGAACATCACATATCCCGGTCCATATCCTTATTACTGTTTCCACGCTCATTTACTTTTCCGCTTTTACTTTCAGTTGCTATCATTATCCTTTGTGTTTGGTCCTTTGTGAACAAGAAGACCGAAGAGATTGACAACCTCTCTGAACTTCGTTGGGAACAAAGTTATTTTTGTCTGTGTGCAGGTCCGCGTCAGTAGCGCCGCTGAGACCTACTTATATTCTCTGGAGTCCTACTGGAGACAAACCTTGGTATCTTTACTGAGGGAAATTTGCTGCTATGCTGCATCACGCCTTCCACTTGGGGCTCACCAACGAAGGGCGAGAAGACTACACCCGTCAACTCTCGCGCCATCAGCGTCTCTCGAGGGGAGTTTGTACTCGAGCCCCCGAGTGCTTTTATGTGGTAGTGTTTGGGCAACATCATTTTATTGCGTCGAGGGTTTACATGAGCTGCCAAATGACCCTGGCTGGTGGAGACTATGGGTAGAACAGGCGTAGGTTGGCTACGTTCCATGGATTTCCCACGTCTTCGCCAGTCTTCGGGTTCTTCAGTCTATAGGTGCCTCCTCCTATGACTTCCGTGATTATGAACGGTCCTTACCATTGGGGGGCAAGCTTGTCGACCTTCTCTTGTATGAGCCGTAAGACAAGGTCACCCTTATTGAAGGTTCTGGTGCGCAGGCGGCTGCTTTGGTAAGCACGCAGTTTGTCCTGGTACCCCTCTAACCTTGCTAGGGCTGTGTCCCTTGCTTCGTCTGTTGTGTCCTTGTCATCTTGCAGTTCTTCTTCTGCTTCCTCTTCTTCGTACCCTGAGATCCGGGGTGCCCCAAATTTGAGGTCATGTGGTAGCACTGCCTCCGCCCCGTACACCATGAAGAAAGGTGTGCACTGGGTTGCAGTATTTGGGGTGGTGCGTAGGCTCCATAGTACTGCAGGGAGTTCTTCTACCCAGTTGCCTGCGGCCTGCTCGAGTGGTGCGAGGAGCCGTTTTTTTATTCCCCCGCATACTAAGACATTTGTGTTCTCCACTTGGTCGTTGGATTGCGGGTGCGCGACGGATGCATAGTTGATTTTGATGCCCAACTCTTCGCAGAAGTTCTGGAATTCAGCCGCTGTGAGGTTCGTACCGTTGTCCGTGATGATGTTGTGTGGTACTCCGAACTTGAAGATGATTGATTCGAAGAGATTTGCTGCCGTGAGGGTTGTAGTGCCGGTAATGGGTGCTGCTTCGATCCACTTGGTGATTTTGTCGACTGCTACTAGCAGGTGGGTTTTTTCTCCCTTTGAAGATTTTTTGAGTGGGCCCACCATGTCGAGTCTCCAGGTGGCGAACGGCCATGAAGGTGGTATGGTCTTGAATTCTGAGGCTAGAGCGTGTGGTCTGCTGGCGAGTGTTTGGCAGGCCATGCAGCACCGCATGATGTCCTTTGCGTTCCTCATGGTTGTTGGCCAATAAAGTCCTGCTCTAAAGGCTTTTGCCACGAGTGCTCGACTGCAGGCATGGTGCCCGCAGGTGCCTTCGTGGATCTCCAGTAGTAGGGTCTTGCCGTCTTCCTCGCCTATGCATTTTTGTAGGACCTGGGAAACACCGCGCTTGTAGAGTTGTCCGTTGATTACTGTGAAAGTTCTGGAGCGCCGACTAGTTCGTTTGGCTTCTGCGACGTCCTGCGGTAGGGTGCCGTCGATTAAGAACCTGCGGAGTGGCTCTCTCCAAGATGGGTCCTCCGGTGCGGCTGGCTCAGGCTCCTCGACTGCGTTGTGGGCTTCTTCATTAATTATTGGATTTGCGGCTGACACTTGTGCTGGTTCGACTGTGTTGTCATCCTTCGTGTCCGCTTCTGGTCCGATTTCATTGATTGTGGTGATGATCTCATCTATATAGGTCTGAATGTTTCCACCGATCCGATTTCTCATGTGTGATTGCGCCATTCGTTGTTGTACTGTTCCTGCGTTGCTTAAGCCGAAGGGCATTTTGGGGCGGCCTGCTTCTCCTGAGTCCGTTGGGTGTACCTGGTGGTTGACCGCGTCGCTATCGATCCTGGAGTCCCGTCCATAATCTTTTGACTCGCTTCTTCCTGCTAGTGGGAAGGTGCTTTTATCTGTCGCCATGACTGTTTCTGTGGGTTCTTGCTCGGCTCCGAAGGTGTCAGAGACTTTGTGGAAATCGCGGTCACATTTGTCTGACTTGATGAAGCTCCCGTTGACTGTGATGACGCCCGCGGATCCTGACATCTTGAGTTTAACGTAGGCATAGTGCGGAATCGCCATGAATTGTGCGAACGCTGGACGTCCCAATATGGCGTGATACTGTGATTGCCAATCGAGTACTTCGAACTCGAGGGTGTGTCTTGCGAAATTGCGTCTGTTGCCGAAGACGACTTCGAGCTCGATTAGTACAAGGGAAGTAGCTGGTTCTCCTGGGACTACTCCGTATAACACGGTGCTTGATTTCTTCCATACTGATCGAGGGATCAGCATCTTGCGTAGGGTGCTGACGAAGATTATGTTCATGCTGCTGCCTCCGTCCATGAAGATTCTGTCCATGTCGTACCCTCCGATTTGAGCATCGAGGGCCAGGGGCGCGTGCCCCGGCCTTGGGACTGCAGGCGGGTGATCGCTCTGGGAAAACGTGATGCTGGTTTCTGCGTCGTGTAGCTGGTATACTTCGACTGTGTTTATGTTCTCGGCTGCTCTGGCCTGCAGGGTGTAGGCGTCCTGTTGGGATTGCGATACCTTGCCTTTTTGGATCGTGTACACCTGTCCTTGAGTGTGCGACTGCTCGGCTCGCCGGGCGCGCTTGGCTTCTTGCTGCTTTTCCTCGAGGTTGTCGGCGAGTTTGTTGAACAGGCGGCAGTCTCCCAGAGTGTGGCTCGATCTGATGTTTTCCCGTTTGTCTTCGAAGCAGTGGATCGTGCAGGGTCCTTCTAGCTGTTCCCTGACCGTGAGCTTGCTGGATCCGGCGTGCCATTTCCTCCTTGAGATTCGGAAGAACAGCGCGTGGTCCGCTGGGTGCTCGTGGGCTCGCGGGTCGACTTCGATCCCTTCACTGAGATTCTGGTTCCTTATGAGATTGGCGAATTCGTCTAGCCTTCGATCTGGGTCGTAGTATTCGCCGGTCCGAGTCTCGGAGTCGCTGTCCTGGCGAGCGATAGCTGTCTGCACGGCGGCGGGTCGTCGAGTGGTCGGCGATCGTGCGGCTGTATAGTTTGACTCGTCGGGTGGAGTCGCTTCGCAGGATCCTCGCGCCTGTCTTCTGGTTCGTCGATTTCTTCCTTGTTGGTGATGATCTTGACGGTCGCTGATCTCGAGCTTGGAGTCAGTGTCTTGTTGTGCGGCGGGTGCCTGGGTGGAGGTGGGTCGTCGAGTGATTGGCGAGTCCTCTTTTTCATGTTGTAGTTCGTCGATCGGGATCTCCGTGTGGAGCCCTCGCGCCTTTCTTTTGGGTCGTCGAGTTCTCCTTCGCTGGCGACGGGCTCGGTTGCCTCCGTAGTATTGGTCTTGGTACGGCTGCAGGCTGAGCGATCTTGCCGGGGCGGCGGAGATATTCGCCGTGATCTTGAGTTCCTCGGGTAGATTGCATCTGGTTCTTGCTCTTGAGTTGTGGCTTGCTGAAGACGGAACCGCCGAGATCGTAATTCCAACCCGTGTAGTTCCCACAGACGGCGCAAATTGACGGGGATGTACCCCGGCAAATCCCATGGTCAGGGACCCTGGGTTAGTCATGAGAAACCAGGTTGGACGATAAGCTCGTCGGCTAACAGGAGGATACGTTCCTGCTCGACATTAGTGATTGGAGATGGCGATTACAGGGAAGACGAGGCTAGTGAGCACAAGGCTTGGTTTACAGATTGTCTATTGCTTGATCTCGACGTCTCCCCTCCTAGCCCTTATATACTAGGCTAGGTCTTGGGGAGTCCGTCCTGGATTACAGATGAGGTTTCCTAACCATGAACTTGTTCCGTACGGCAAGTTTGCACCTTCCTTATGACTCGCGGACTCCTACGTCGGTGCCACTAGTGGGCCAAGGCTGGGCCCAGGCGGCATCTTTGTGGGCCTTCTGTCTTCTGGTACACCGGGTAGGCTCATCCATAGGAGTCGTGGGGTCACCCCCTTTTCACTCCCCCCAAGAGACGCTATCATCGCAATCGCGATCTTTTACTAAAGCACTCGGGGGGCTCGAGCACCACCTCCCCCTGAGAAACGCCAACACAGTCCGAAACTTAAAAGGGACCAAGCAAAAAACCACTGACAGGCTTCACCTGCTGCAAAACGGTTCGAAATCAAAGAAAAGATACGGCTACAACCAGATGGAACACAAAGCACTCTGAATAAATATGGACGGAGCGCAGGACGCAGACAATTCTTTAGTCTTCACCTGATCGCCAATGATCACCTAAACACTCGGGGGCTACTCCCATCGGGAGCGCTGCCGCGCACCTGATAAAAGACAGAAAATAATGGAAGAACGACAAAGAAAACAAAACTCAGCCTACGTTCGACTCCCCAACTAAAACGTAGCCTCAGGGGCTACTCCCATCGGGATCGCTGTCGCGCACCCGATAGAACCCACAGTGCAAATTTTTGATGGACTCAAAGACAACTCTCGGTTGCAAAGGACTCGAAGACAGCTCTCGGTTGCAAAAGACTCGAAGACAACTCTCGGTTACAAAGGGCTCGAAGACAGCTCCCGATCGCAAAGGACTCGAACACAGCTAGCAGTTGCAAAGGGCTCAAAGACAAATTCCATTGCAAAGGCTCAAGCATAGTTCACATCACAAGGATCATTTTCAGTACAAAAAGATTCAAAATACATTGGATAGAAGGCAGCTCTGATTACTCGAAGGCAATCCTCATTACATGAAGAACTAACCTAGTTACAAAAGACACAAGCAGCCAATAAGCCTACACCATCAATTACCCAAGGAATTATGACTTCTACATGTGCCCACGCTGGGATGATTGGCACTAAGACAGCGAGCATCATCACAGACAAAGGAGGAGTCGAAGCTGCAGACTCATGATGTCAATGACATAACAAAAGGTGAAGCTCGACTTATTTGCGGAGCAGTTGAAGACAATGCTCCACCAGCTTCTTCTCCTGCTCCACCAGCTTCTTCTCCAGCTCCACCCGAGCTGTCGGCGAAGATGACGCTGCTGCCTCCAGTTCTACAAGGTCGCCTGCCGCGCCCGCTTGACCGGTGGCTTGACGCCGAGGTCCTCTTCCGAGCCGTAGGGGGAAGCAGTTGAAGACGGCTCAGCATCAGCACCCGAAGAGTCACCGGAGGAGGAAGCAGTTGAAGACGCAGGCGAAGGACTCCTCGGCACGTCAGAACCATCGCTGCTTGTTTCCGGCCAGTACGGATCCATGCGGTTGACGCTAGGGTCAAAGGCGCGGATGACAAGAGTGTCTTCGCCATCAAAACGACAACAAAGAGTGTCACCATCAAGCAAGTTCAACCGTCGAGCAAAGGACTTCCAGCCAAAGCCAAGAAAAATCAAGCGGGAACTATCGATCTCCAACTTAACATAAGAAGGAGATCGAGCGCACCCCTGCAGACGAAGCAGCAAGCCATCAAGACTACATTCAGAAACAAGGGCAGAAAATGCAGAAGGAAGCAGAATGTGAGCGGCGTTCCGGCCACGGACGCGCAGGAGGAAATCATAGCGCCAAAAACACTCCTCCAAAGAAGAGGAGGAAAGCGTCCACGACACAACACGACGACCACCGCGAGAAGACCGCGGAGTACGACCACCGCAACCACGGTGAACCCGGCCGCGACTAGTCATACCCGTACCTAATTTTGGCCCCATGAAAATAGGAAGAAGAAGAGCTAGAGAGGCAGAGGACGAACACTACTGCCAGATGAGGAAAGGGGGTCTATTTATAGCACAACCACAAGGGCACACAGAAGTCCAGACGACGACAGCAATTAATTCAAAATACCAAGCATGCCAGGCGATTCGAATTCCGAGACAAAAATGCCTTCACACGGGCGGCACTGTGCGCTGGATGCGTCAAATCTCGCGTGTTTTCAATGCGCGCATCGATAACTCAACAGGTGGCTGCTGTAGGGAAACGTAGTAGAAAACAAAAATTTCGTGCCTACGAACGAGAACCCAAGATCATCCAAGATAGATAGCATACAAGGTTTAGGCCTTTGCTCACCAACGGTTGCAGCGGAAGAAGAGTTGGTGAAGCGGTGTGGACGTAGTGGAAGTAGTCGAAGCAGATCTCCCACGAACAGTCCCTCGAACAGATCTCCGAGAAGAATATGATCCTCGAAGCAAGATCAAAGCTATGATCTATCCACCGGTATCCACACGTCTGGCACAGCAATCCGGCAGCGCTCCACCGTCCAGAGAAGAACGCCTCCGAGAAAACTAGAGAGAGAAAACCCTAGCGAGTTCCGATCTAGATTAGAATCTAAACCGGGGTCTAAAAGTGGAGCAACTAGCAACTAGGGCAAAGGGGGGCGCAGGGGCTTGTGTGTCTCCTCCCCCCCCCCTTGGCTCACCTTATATAGGTGGCCAAGGGGCTTGGTGCGCCGGCCTAAGGGGGTGGGGAGTCCAACTTGGACTCCAAACCTCCTAGGACTTTCCCACTAGGACTCCTTCCATAATAGGATTGGGGAACCTACTCCAAGTAGGATTCCCCTTATTTGTGGCGCCCCTCACCTCCTGGCCGGCCAGGGCAGCCTAAGTGGCTTGCCCCCCAAGCTAGGGGGTGGGGACAGTGGGTGGCACTGCCCCGAACCTTCCGTGACCTTCTAGAAGCTTCTAGGACCTTCCGGGACCTATCGGGACCGTTTCGGGACATTCCGGACACTTCTGGAACACTTCCAAGACCTTCCGGGGCCTCAAACGAATGTTCCGGAGCCATATAAATAGGTATCGGATCAATCCGGGCTAAGGTTAATATATCCGGTGAACACAACATATTGTTTAAGCTGTCCACCGATCACCGAAACTATTCCGGTTGATCATAAACTTTCCCATTACCATTTTCATATGAACTAAAGTTATCTGAAACAATTCCAAAGTGTCTTAGCCATATTATTTGCTCTTTACTTGCTTCCACTAAACCTTCAATCATCCTAGTATTCTAACAGATTACTATACTTTAAGTGTGTGACCCAATAGGTTCGGTATTATGTGGACATGACTTCGGAACGCTTTCCAAACTTACAGTCATTCGTCAATAATCAACAACGGAGCCATGGACACCCATGTTGACTCCCACACATACACGAAAAGACTTCGAGTGAACCTTTATGTTTATCGTATACTATTCCCTTTGCTTCGCGATATATGACAAAGTTAGAGGAGAGAAGTTTGGCATTCATGTGAAACAACTTCTTGATCACAAGCCATCAATTATCCTCATTGCTCGTTTGTCTTCATTCCTCGTTACATATACCGGTATCCCCGTGATCGAATCACAAAGTGTCTGGCCAGACGAGAATGGATACCATTATACCGAGTGGGCCCTGAGTTTATATCTCTTCATCGTGAAGGAGCAAATCCCAGTCTCGAACTATCACAATTACTAGACAAACTGTCCAATATACCCAGAACTTATCTTACTACTTCCCATTTACGGGAAGATTCAACTAAGAACCAAAGCACATCTTCTTGTGTGAAGCAACTTGACATTCTCATGGTCTAAGGAACTATGTATATAATAACATTTTATGATATGACTTATAAAGTTGTTTACGATGAGTTCTCTAAGTATATCATTTAACACTGGGGTCGGTTCAACATCATTGTTCTGCTAACAATATGCTCTCATTGCCATTGACATCCTTGTTACAAGAACAATTGCTTGGTGTGCGAGGTGATGATAGTGATTGCTCGCCCTTCGTTGGTAAACCCCAAGAGGAAGGTGTGATGTAGCACAGCAGAAAATTTCCCTCAGTAAAGATACCAAGGTTTGTCTCCAGTAGGACTCTGGAGATGATAAGTAGGTGTCAGCGGCGCAACTGACGCGGACCTACACACAGACGCAAATAAATTTGTTCCCAACGAAGTTCAGAGAGGTTGTCAATCTCTCCGGTCTTGTTGTTCACAAAGGATCAAACACAAGGGATAATGATAGCAACTGAAAGTAAAAGCAGAAAAGTAAATGAGTGTGGAAACAGTGATGAGGATATGGACCGGGATACGTGATGTTCACTAGTGATGTCTCTCTCCCAAAAGACGATAAAACTGCTATGTGAGGTGAACAAATTACAGAAGGGCAATTGACAGGATTATGAACGCACCGCAATGCTAACTATGCTACAAAAGAAAGGAAGAGGCTCAAAAGCATGGGCAGAACGCCAAAATAAGTAGACCGAAATCCAAATGCATCTACTACTAATCATCCACCTTGAGATATCTATCCAGAACATCTCGCTGGTATTAAGTTGCGAGCCCCACCCAAAGTGTAAACCCAAAGCAACAGACAACTGCATTAAAAAGCACTTTGCGTAAAGTAAACAATCCTTGCAACCGCGGTTACAAGCACCGTTGTTTTCCCCCTTGTGGCAACATCACATCCCCTAGACTCATGTTTCTGTCACTCAAGCGTGTCATCAGAGGGCATGAACCCACAATCGAGCATAACGTTCCCTCTTGAGGTTACTACCTACTACTTGGCCAAAGCAATAAACAACAACGGAGAACATGCAAGAATTACTTAGGAACAAAAATATAAAAGATAAGAACCAAATATATTACTCAATCACAATCTGAACATAATCTCATAATCCATCAGATCCCATCAAACTCAGCATAGCAACAACAGAAAGATTACAAAAGTGCCTCGATCATGTAGGGAAGATCACGAGGTCTAAACCATGAAGAACAAAGAGGGGAGGAGAACATCACATAGCTACTGATCACGGACCCATGGTCCAAAGAAAACTACTCGCGGCACATCCGGGAAGAATCCATGGTGGAGAGGAGACTCCCGGAGGTCGGCCCTCCCTCCGGCAGGGTGCCGGGAAGAGGTCTGTTGGTGCTCCCGATCTCGGAAGCGCGGAGGCGGCGGAACAGAGGCGAGATCGCGAAAAAGGGTTCTTCTTCTGAGGGTTTCTCGTCACGGAGAATATATAGGCAAAGGGGGGCAGCCAGGGGGGCCACCAGGGGTCCAGGCGGCCCCCTGGCGCGGCCAGCCCCTAGGGCGCGCCACCAGGGCGCCTGGGCCCCTGGTGGTGGCCCTCTGGCCCCACTCAGGTTCTTCCGGAAGGTTCTTCTGCGCTGATCTTTTATCTGATTTTTCCCGAATTTTTGGAGCACTTTTTATATGGGGGAAAACTGAAATAGAAAAACAGCAGAAAACAGGAACTGACACTGTGGTGCACTGAGTTAATAGGTTAGTCCAAATATGATCAAAAGTGTATGAAAGTGTATCTAGATCATAGCAATATCACACAAAACATGCATGGAGCAAGCAGAAATTATAGATACGTTTTGGACGTATCAACATCCCCAAGCTTAATTCATGCTCGTCGTCGAGTAGGTAAATGATAATAGCATAATTTCTGTGGTGACATGCTAGCAACCATATAAGAACTTTAGAAAGTAAAGCAATCAAGGTTAGAGATTCAATTCAAGTCATAACATGCAAGAGTCTATATTAGCATTGAAACAAGTAACAAAAGAACATTAGGTGCAAGAGCTCTCGCTGTCCGCGACTCGAATGTCTCCAAATGGTGTTTGCGTGCAAGAAGGGGGATAGGGAATACGAGAAAAATATTTATTTGTTGAGAACTCAATCTACTAAAGTTTCACACTTGGTATTTTTCTGGAATCTTATCGTGACTCGTCCCCAGACCACTAGCCAGGTACAAGTCAATTTGATCCACTCCTTTTTCAATATTTTGAGCACTCATGCAATGGATGAGCGTAAGCACGAGAGTTGACACTTAGGATGGCAAAGAGAGAAGTACGGAGGAGGAGGAAGACAAAAAAGAATGAGAAAGGCTCACATCAATGAGGACAATCATAGGCAAGAGATGCCAAATGATAGATATGATGTGAGGAGTAGGGATTGCCATGCAATGGATGCACATATGAGCTAGGAAGCTCTCCAATGAAACTAGTGGGGGTGCATCTAACTTGCTCGCTCATGAAGACCTAGAGCTCGTTTGAGGAGGCTCATCCTTGGAATATGCCAGCCAAGTTCTATAGTGTGAAGGTCCCCACATAGCTATATGCATAATGATCATCTCTATGGAGTACAAGGATATAAAGAGAGTAGTAGTGTGGATCTATCAAAAGTATAGTAGTGTTGCCCCTTTCTCTTTTTTTTCATTCTATTTTTTTTATTTTTTGTGGCCTCAATGGCTCTTTCTATTTAACTCTCATTTGTCCTCTTTGGGATCTTTTATTGTGTCCACTTTGGGATCTTTTCCTCACTTAAGGGCAACACTCTATTTTACAAGAAGGTATAGGAAATCTTTCACACTTTACAAGGTACTCAAAATCATAAAGAAGATGTAACTATCATGATGTATGCAATGTATGTCGCTGCCAGTGTAGCAGGAACATGTATGACATGAAGATCAAGTCATGAAGAGGTGGATGTTGCATGGCAATATATCTCGGAAAGGCTATGGAAATGCCTTGATAGGTAGGTATGGTGGCTGTTTTGAGGAAAGATATAAGGAGGCTTATGATGACAGAGCGTATCATGCCAAGGGTTTGGATGTACCGGCGAAGGTGGACACCAACTCTTGGAGTGAGAAGAAGGCAATGCACGGCACGGGAGAGGCTAGAAAAATATGGGAAGGTGGAAGTGTCAACTTTCAATACTTACATTAGTCCGAAGAACTCATGCACTTATTATCGGTAACTCTCAATCTAATAAGGAGGTTCACAAAGAGACACGTACCCCGAGGAGGAGTGTATGGGGGTTTGGTTATCCTTGCGCATCCTCGACTCATGGTACGTGAGTGTACTCTAATATCCGATCCCTCCAAAGATTAGTGATCCATCTAGTAGTTAGAGTTCTCAACTAGTTTTTGTAGGTTTTGAAAATACACACGGATATCCCAAAATACGACACCTATCACTAATAGTCTCGAGCTCTTGACACCAAAAGTTCAAACATTACTCACACCAATACCTCAAAACTATTGCAAGTTACCACTAGAATTAAATAGCAACCTCAATTACCTACTTCCAAGACAAAACACAACTCAGTGCAACAACCAACTCTCTTAACAAGATAAACATGAAAACTAAAGAGAGTTCCAGCAACAAACTAAACAAAATCCAAGGCTCTTGCTAAAGACAAACTAAGACTAAAACTAAACATGGCAGCAGCTACGAAAAGATAAAGAACACACAACAGCAAAAAGATAAGCAGGAAAAATCTTATGATGTGTTCTAGATTGGAGTGGAGCGTGTTTCTCTCCCACACAAAGTAAGATGGGGTCTTACTTTTTATGACCAGAAAAACTAAATAAAACTAAAAATAAAACCTAAGAGTGAGACGCTCCAAGCATAGCACATAACGCATGAAGTGATAAAAATATAGTGAGACGAAGGACGAACTGATGATTGTTGATGGAGAAGGGGATGCACGGGGGCATCCCCAAGCTTAGACTCTTGAGTCTCCTTGAATATTTATTGGGGATGCATGGGGTCATCCCCAAGCTTGATCGCTTGACACTCCTGGATCTTCTTTCATCATCTTCCATCGCACACTTGAAAACTCCCTTCATACATAACTCATCATAAGCTGATTAGAGAGGTTAGTACCCTTAATAAAATAATTTTCCCCACTGGATATAAAGATATTCTTGAAGAGCTCCTGTTTCTCAAGAGTGCAAAAAAGTTTTTTCAAAGAAAAAGCAAGCTCAAGGTTTGCAAAAGTGAAGAGAGACAAAACGTGGCAGAATCTGTGAAAAACAGAACAGCAGGTAGTAGAGAATTTTTTCGGGGCACTTATGCAACTCAAATAAAAAAACTCAGAACATACGAAAGTTTCACAATTGTATAGAGCACGCTGTCAAAAAAATTCAGATCAAAAAGATGATCTGGTTATTTTATTCGAATTTTTCTGTCCAGGGACAGAATCTATTTTCTGGACAGCATGTCACAACTTTTGCTTCCCTTATCATAAGAGGCTATAACTTGGCACAAAGCTGAAAAATAAAGATACAATGATGTTGCTACAGTAGTAACAAACATCAAGACACAACAAAAGCAAAAATAAACCTAATTCGTTGTGGGCTGCCTCCCAAAAGCGCTTTCTTTTATGCCTTTAAGCTAGGCATGATGCAAAAGAAGAATCAAGTTTTATCAAGAGAAAGAGAATAACTAGCCCGTGTAAAGGACTCAAAAGGTAACTTGATTTTCTTTCTAGGGAAGTGTTCCATCCCTTTCTTGAGAGGGAATTGGAATTTTATATTCCCCTCTTTCATGTCAATAACCGCACCAACGGTGCGAAGAAAAGGATGTCCCAAAGTAATTGGACACAAAGGTTCACACTCTATATCCATAACAATAAAATCAACGGGAAACATAGTTGTCATTGACAATGATAAGAACATCGTCGATCTTCCCCAAAGGTTTCTTTACGGAAGAATCAACAAGACGAACTCCAGAAGAACAAGGCTCAAAGGGCTTCAATTTAAACATATCAAATATTCTTTTGGGCATAACAGAGGTACTAGCTCCAACATCACATAAAGCATAGCAAGAGAAGTTATTTAATTTAATTTTGATCATAGGGTCCCAACCATCATCTAGCTTCCTAGGTATGGAGGCTTCTACTCTAAGCTTCTCCTCCCTAGCTTTGATGAGAGCATTTGTGATATGCTCCGTGAAGGCAAGATTAAGTGTGCTAGTGTGGGGGTCTCTAGACATTTTGTGTAGCAAGCTAATAACTTCTGAGAGGGTGCAACTATCAAAAACAATATCACTACTATCAAAGGTGGTAGTAGTGTCTTCTAGGCTCACTTGTTTGAAACCCTCTATGTTCATAGGAGTTTCTTCATCTTCGGTTGAGGTATTAGCATCACCATTAATAGGTCCAACGGCACTAGGAGTGCATTGGGTGCTAATAGTTTGGGTGTCCTCAACAATTTGGATAGTGGCAACTGTGTGGTGTGTGGGAAGGCTCTTAATTCTATCCTCTTCCATAGGGATAACTTCCGGTTTGGCTGCCATTTGATTTATCAAAGTAGATTGGGTGTGGGACATATTCGAAACATGGGTTTCGGTGGCGGTAAGTCTAGCCTGGAGATTAGAAATCTCACTGTTCAGGCTATCAAGTTGTTCACTAATGTTTGCAGAATGGCAGTATGCTCACCTATTTGCTTAGAGAAGGCTTTGTTTTGTTCAAACTGGGTGCGCATATAGTTCTTAGTGGCTTTCTCTATTTCTACCAATTTCTCATAGCTAGGTAGGTCTCTTTTCGTATAAGCAGGATTATAGGAGTTGTTGCTAGGGTAGGTGTTGTTCCCATAGTTGGATGGAAACGGTCTAGGATTGCTAGCAAAATTACCCCTATAAGCATTGTTGTTGAAGTTGTTTCTAGCAATAAAGTTCACATCTACTTGTTCTTGGGCAACCAAAGAATTTAAAGGGACATCACGAGGATCAATAGAGGGTTGCTTGGTAAGTAGAGACATAATTAAATCAACTTTTTCATTGAGAGAGGTAATTTCCTCGACAGAGTTTACCTTCCTACCTGTTGGAGCGCGTTCGTTGTGCCATTGGGAATAATTGGTCATCATCTCATCGAGAAGCTTCGTGGCAGCACCAAGTGTAGTTGACATAAAGGTTCCTCCCGCGGCCGATTCTAACAGGTTCCGCGAGGTAAAGTTCAAGCCTGCATAAAAAGTCTGGATAACCATCCAGGTAGTCAAACCATGTGTAGGGCATTTCTTAACAAGAGATTTCATTCGTTCCCAAGCTTGGGCAACGTGTTCATTATCCAATTGCTTAAAATTCATAATGTTACTCCTTAATTGGATAATTTTAGCAGGTGGGTAGTACTTCCCTATAAAAGCATATTTGCGCTTATCCCAAGAATCTATGCTATTCCTAGGCAAAAATTGAAACTAGATTTTAGCTTCTCCCCTTAAAGAGAAAGGAAAGAGCTTGAGCTTAACAATATCACCTTCTACTTATTTATACTTTTGCATATCACGTAATTCAACAAAATTGTTCAAGTGTAAAGCAGCATCATCTCCAGCACCAGAGAATTGATCTCTCATAACAAGGTTTAGCAAGGCAGGTTTAATTTCATAAGAGGTAGCTGAAGTGGCAGGTGTGGCAATGGGGGTGCAGATAAAGTCTTGGTTGTTGTGACTAGTGAAGTCACACAACTTGGTGTTTTCAGTGGACATAGCAGCAGCAAGTGTGGCAATTTTTTTTGTGGGATTTTTGATATAGGACACAAAGATAAAAACTGAAAGGTAAACTAACAAGACTAAAAAAACAAAGGTAAAGGGTAGTGTGCAACTCCCCTATCTTAGCACTCGGAGTCCTCGGCAACGGCGCCAGAAATTCTTTGCTTGGTGTGCGAGGTGATGATAGTGATTGCTCACCCTTTGTTGGTAAACCCCAAGAGGAAGGTGTGATGTAGCACAGCAGAAAATTTCCCTCAGTAAAGATACCAAGGTTTGTCTCCAGTAGGACTCCGGAGATGATAAGTAGGTGTCAGCGGCGCAACTGACGCGGACCTGCACACAGACGCAAATAACTTTGTTCCCAACGAAGTTCAGAGAGGTGTCAATCTCTCCGGTCTTGTTGTTCACAAAGGATCAAACACAAGGGATAATGATAGCAACTGAAAGTAAAAGCAGAAAAGTAAATGAGTGTGGAAACAGTGATGAGGATATGGACCGGGATATGTGATGTTCACTAGTGATGTCTCTCTCCCAAAAGACGATAAAACTGCTATGCGAGGTGAACAAATTACAGAAGGGCAATTGACAGGATTATGAACGCACCGCAATGCTAACTATGCTACAAAAGAAAGGAAGAGGCTCAAAAGCATGGGCAGAACGCCAAAATAAGTAGACCGAAATCCAACTGCATCTACTACTAATCATCCACCTTGAGATATCTATCCAGAACATCTCGCTGGTATTAAGTTGCGAGCCCCACCCAAAGTGTAAACCCAAAGCAACAGACAACTGCATTAAAAAACACTTTGCGTAAGGTAAACAATCCTTGCAACCGCGGTTACAAGCACCGTTGTTTTCCCCCTTGTGGCAACATCACATCCCCTAGACTCATGTTTCTGTCACTCAAGCGTGTCATCAGGGGCATGAACGCACAATCGAGCATAACGTTCCCTCTTGGGGTTACTACCTACTACTTGGCCAAAGCAATAAACAGCAACGGAGAACATGCAAGAATTACTTAGGAACAAAAATATAAAAGATAAGAACCAAATATATTACTCAATCACAATCTGAACATAATCTCATAATCCATCAGATCCCATCAAACTCAGCATAGCAACAACAGAAAGATTACAAAAGTGCCTCGATCATGTAGGGCAGCTCACGAGGTCTAAACCATGAAGAACAAAGAGGGGAGGAGAACATCACATAGCTACTGATCACGGACCCATGGTCCAAATAAAACTACTCACGGCACATCCGGGAAGCATCCATGGTGGAGAGGAGACTCCCGGAGGTCGGCCCTCCCTCCGGCAGGGTGCCGGGAAGAGGTCTGCTGGTGCTCCCGATCTCGGAAGCGCGGCAGCGGCGGAACAGAGGCGAGATCGCGAAAAAGGGTTCTTTTTCTGAGGGTTTCTCGTCACAGAGAATATATAGGCAAAGAGGGGCAGCCAGGGGGGCCACCAGGGGTCCAGGCGGCCCCCTGGCGCGGCCAGCCCCTAGGGCGCGCCACCAGGGCGCCTGGGCCCCTGGTGGTGGCCCTCTGGCCCCACTCAGGTTCTTCCTGAAGGTTCTTCTGCGCTGATTTTTTATCTGATTTTTCCCGAATTTTTGGAGCACTTTTTATATGGGGGGAAACTGAAATAGAAAAACAACAGAAAACAGGAACTAGCACTGTGGTGCACTGAGTTAATAGGTTAGTCCAAATATGATCAAAAGTGTATGAAAAGGTATCTAGATCATAGCAATATCACACAAAACATGCATGGAGCAAGCAGAAATTATAGATACGTTTTGGACGTATCAACAATGTCCATGATTAAGAAAACATAATCATCAATAAGCACATGGGCTGGTCTTAGAGGCAAAACCAGGAACTCTTGTTGTTTACATTTCCACACATGCATATGAGTTTTCTTCTGAATCTCATAGTCAGGATCATTGCAATTATAGCACAAAAATATAAACATTAATTATGAACATGAATATATAAATAATAACACACTTTATTATTGCCTCTAGGGCATATATCCAACAGCTGCAGCACGCCACCAAAAGCCACCATTATGACCGGTCATGAAGACATGACGGTTATCAGACAGAGCATCTTTGACGGTCCTCCAGCAAGGAGATAGTTATCTTCACCAACAAGAGTTAAATTAACGGGGCAGCGAACAGAAAATGCAGCTTGCAAACACCGTTTTCTACATAGTTTAAATACATTTTTTCAAATATATTTAACTCCCATCGGGAGTGTACCCGGTAGACCCATGAGAGTTTCGGGTGCTTCCTCACCTAGAAGTGAAAACGTGCTCGAGTGATTACTCGCACCCATGAGAGTTTCGGGTGGTCCCTCACCTAGAAGTGAAAACGTGCTCGAGTGATTACTTGCACCCATGAGAGTTTCGGGTGCTCCCTCACCTAAAAGTAAAAACGTGCTCGAGTGATTACTCGCACCCATGAGAGTTTCGGGTGCTCCCTCACCATGACAGAAGATAAGCAGGCCTGCACTCGCTAGATCGAGCAGTCCTAGAGTGTAGGGTGCTCCCTCACCCCGAGAGCAAAGTGATACTCGAGTGATTACTCGCAAAATTCTATGTACCCGAGCACTCGAAGACCTCCCGAGCAAATACTCCTCGCCTGAGCACTCAACAAAGCTCCGTGAGTGACCGCTAAAACAACTCACTTGATTGTTTATTCCAAGTGGGTGCATCATCAACTAGGCTCCGCGCCTCGATAAAAATACATATTCCTGGAACACGATACACTGTGCCCAGATGCCACGCAAGCTTAGCGTGTAGGTAAGACCCCGCTGCGCAGATCGGCCGGGCTGGGACTTGCCGCGGAGCGATTTCACTCCCAACCTTTTCCATGCGCTTGCATGATAGAAAAAGCAGGGCGGACGCGCCTAGGCTACGAACTTTACTGGGGGCAATTGATCACTATAAGACCTGCAGCGGCATGACTTTTGCTAGACACCAGTGTTCCAAGCTCATGTCGAGGGACATGGGTTTGATTGGGCTACTGCGGTTTTTGCCACTAGTGCAATTCACCAAGGCTCGACCAGTAGTCCCCTTGGGCCCTTTCAGCTTAGCATCCCTCGAAACAGGTTTTGTCATGGCCCCAGACTACCAGCGACCCGCGGTTGAACCGTGCATACATCAAAATGACGCAAAGAATGGATTCGAGTCCCTGCGCGCCTCTTCGAGTCCCCCAAGCACTCGGGGGCTACTGACGAGGGGGTGACCCCACGACTCCTACGGATGAGCCTACCCGGTGTACCCGAAGACAGAAGGCCCACAAAGATGCCGCCTGGGCCCAGCCTCGGCCCACTAGTGGCACCGACGTAGGAGTCCGAGACTCATAAGGAAGGTGTAAACTTGCCGTACGGAACGAGATCAGGGTTAGGAAACCTCATCTGTAATCCAGGACGGACTCCCCGAGACCTTGCCTAGTATATAAGGGCTTGGAGGGGAGACGTCAGGAGACAAGCGATACACAATCTGTAACCCTAGCCTTGTGCGCACTAGCCTTGGCTCCCCTGTAATCAACATCTCCAAGCAATAATATCGAGCAGGAACGTATCCTACTGTTAGCCGACGAGCTATCGTTCAACCTGTGCCTCTCATGACTAACCCAGGGTCCCTGACCATGGGATTTGCCGGGGGACATCCCCGTCAGAGGGAGTATAAAGGTAAATTACGTGTTAATGTAAATCATGGACAAGATTTTATAAATATTTATCACATAATTACATTAATGTGGAAACGTAAATTATAGGTAAATATAAGAATATTTATTTCCGGTTGCAGCGCACGGGCATTGTCCTAGTTCAACAAAAATCTGGCTTCACTTCATCTTTGGCCCACTCTCGCTTCACCCCGTCCAACAAAAAACGCACCTACCACCCTGTAATTCGTAAAACATGGTCTCACCTCGCTCCTCTCGCTCGGAAATCGCAAAACAGGGGATCTCCTTGTTCCTCTCGCTCGGGCTTCTTCTTTGCGAAGTTCTTTCTCATAGGTGACTTGGTCTCGTCCTTGCGGATAAGCTTGCCGCCGTTGTCTTTCCTCTTCTCATAGGTGCAATCCACGACGAAGTGACTCAAGTTTCCACAATTGTAGCAAGTCCTTATCCTTTCAGCCTTAGGAAAGGTTCTTGATGCTAAATCCATGTGCTCATTGAAAACATATTTAACATGCGTCTAAGAATGTCTTTGGTTGATTAATTCATGTTTTTTGTGATGCAGGGAAGGTGGGGAAGCTGATGCTGGCGCTATCCGATCTGCTGTGGGAAGGCATGAAGGCCGGGCCGGACAGGGTCGCCGTGCCTTATAAGTAACAAGATGATGCCCCGCGCGTTGCTGCGGGCATTGTTAAAAAATAATTTGATGTTTTAAAACATGAGAAAATGTTTTGAACATAGTGTAATTTGATTATAATTTTTTAAAAAATATATTATTTAGAGTAAAAATCTAATATTTTTTTGATGAAAAACCCAAAAATGATTGTGATTTTTTTGTTAAATTATTACCTTGACAATATATTAACGAGATGATATGAGATAAAAACAACGTTGAATATAAATAGTGGAGACATCTCCCCCCTTGAGCTAAATCTATTTTTTTAAGTAATTATAGATGTGCATAGAAAAATAAAATATGAGATAACTCGTAATTTTATTTTATTTATAAAAAATGCTTATAAATTGCGAGGCTAAATGCAATTATTTTTATTTATTTAGTTGCATGCGCATGCGGAATTAATATGAGCATGTGAATGAATAATTAGTGGAAAATAGTTTTTGCATGCTGGACCTATTTAATGATGTGGATAGTTTGCATGTTATTAAAATAAATAAGTTAGTAGAAATGAATTATTTAGATATTATAGATGTCCAATTAGGGGACACTAGGGAGAGAGATCGCGCATGCAGTGTGTATGTGAGCCAAGCTGTAGTTTGCTTCCCGTACTGTTTGTCACTAGGCTTGTCAAGTGATCTTGTGTAATACTTCTAGTGTTTGCTTGTGTGATGGATGAATGGCTCACGAAATGAGATAATACGATCTTGGGTTGAAACCCATGGCTTTGCATAATCATGATGCACATAGATAAATTTTATAATAATTAATTAATTTATAGCAATAAAGTCAAGAACATTAACAAGTGCGACATATAGACAACCGTGGTTGAATTATTAGGACATCTTCAATGCTATCCTTAAAACGGATGCCACATCCGTCCACGAACAGAGGGTCAGTTCACGGACATTGATGCGAGAACCGGCCATCCAACCTTGATCGCATCCGCCCACCGATAGTTCAACATAAATTTGATAAATTCGCACAAACTCAAACATAATTCATTCAAATTCAACCATAATTAAACGCCGACGAGCAACATGAAACTCCTAAAGATTCGAGGTCCCCTCACCTCTTCGCGCCAAGATGACAACCAGAGGCGAGGGGACCGAAAGTATCTTTGAGGGGGGTTGCTTAGAGAAACCATAAGACCTTTATATTCTTTCTGAGAAACCCTAAGACCTTTATCTTTTTTGAGCGGTGAAATAAAGTTTTATTCACCATAAACCTCATAGTGTGGGATACAAGATATACCATGGGGTTGTATGAGCCATAAATGGCGCCCATGGTTCAAAGAAAGAGAAAATCCGACTAAACTATGCACTTTGATATTTTCCACTCGACCTTCAAAGATAATTATGCAACTTTCATCAGGAATTTGTGTGTTGATCTCTTAGATGATCGATGAATAACACCCCTTGTTGTTGTTGGCTATATCAGAGACAACTTGTTTAGAATCACACGCGGTAATGAATATGTCTAAGCTTAGATCCTCGACCAGTGCAATTCCCATCTAGCATGCGATTGAGTCAAGTATGGCTGGATCTTGAAGACCTTGGATTACAATACTGGAGTTGCCCAAATAGTTCCCATCAGAGTCTCTGGCCATCACAACTGCCGTACCTCTCATATTTGGGATATAAACTCCAGTGTCGACGTGGATCTTCGCAAACCCAATTGGTGGCGCCTTTTGCCTTCTAGCTGATGCTGTTATCGCATGTGCCCTCACATTACTGTTCGAGTTTTGACCTTGCAGTTTAACCACCTCGAGATCCAAGATGAATCTCTCGATGAAGCTATGCATCACATACGAGCTTTGGAAGATCGCCTCATGGATGGATCGCTTTTCTCCTCGCCGACCATATCGTCCAAAGTGTTTCAATTTTTTTTGACAAATGCTTCATGAGCCAGGGTGTCCATCATCATCTCAAACAGCCAAAGTTGTTGGATCTTTTCCTGGGCCAATTTAAAAGCATGCACACAGCCCATTACCTTCCAATGGATCAGGTTCAGCCCAAGCTCGCACTACAACTCTCGTCTGCTACCCTCTTCCACACCACTCCCAGCTCCCGACCCAAACTCTAGGGTTTCCCAACCAGCGCGACCGCAAACCCCCACTCACACACGATTCGATCCGAAACCAACCCACCACCACCACCGACGATGTCGACAGCGACGGCGCAGGGCGGCGAGAAGCCGGCGCTCAGGAAGCCGGTGTTCGTCAAGGTGGACCAGCTCAAGCCGGGCACCAACGGCCACACCCTCATCGTCAAGGTCGTCAGCGCCAACCCCGTCCCTGGCCGCGTGCGCACCGGTGCCCCCGCCTCCTCCTCCGCCCGCGCTCCCCGCATCGCGGAGTGCCTCGTCGGAGACGAGACTGGCTCCATCATCTTTACCGCCCGCAACGAACAAGGTGATTGGGTTGCCACTCCTTGCGCTTGGAATAGGTTGCCTTATGGTAGATTTGTTTTTGACCCGGCCTTCCTGCGCTGGTCTGTTTGGATTCGTAGATAATAATCTACGATGGTTAGGTGCTTCGCATCAAAACATGTTTCCCTCTTTCCCTGTAAAATTTGTGTAGCTTTAATAGTGGCGACGCCACGTCCTTACAAAAATGGAAATAGTGACTGACGATAGGATAAGAGGTGTAAATCTTGTGGTTGTCACTTCGTTTTTACTGTTGAAGGCCTTCTGGCCATATATTTTATGAATAGATGGCTATCCGGTGACCCTGATGGTTGGTATTTCGATTTTAGTAGTCAAACTACACCTTATATTGTGGAACGGAGGTAGTAGCACATTCTAGATGCCAAAACAGAGGAAAGGGGAAGTGCTGTTCTAAGTACAAGGCACTACAATCTCCAAGTCAGATTACGAGTTCCTAGAAAGGCTTCCTGCACCACCCGAGACAGCCACCAGGCCCATTGCAGCAAAATGCTGCAATCAAGATCTGCCCAGTAATTGATCTAATGAAGGATCAGCAAGTATCTATGCTGAAAATGAACCAGTTTCTGTTGGCCTGTACAGAAATTTGAGTACGGTTTGTCCGAAATAATTATTTAAACTAAATATCAAAATTAAGTCATGCATAATTGAGTCAAAAAAGATGCACGCCAAACAAAAGGTGCTAATTACCTGCCATCCTACAGCTCTGCTGGCCAGTGGCCATCTGCACAGTTGGATTGACCTAGATCTGATATTGTTTCAAAACAGCACATCACTCTTGTCTAATCTTGTATTGTGCTATTGCTTATTTGAATCCAAATGAGGCTACTGTATTTCTATAGGTGTAGGCTTCCTAAGTTTGGATTAAAGTAATAGTAGTTGATGTATTCTTTACATCGTCCACTTGAACTATTATTTCACCATACATGCATGAAATACATCTTACAATATTTCTGATACTAGATTACTCGTCTCCATGTCTTCAACTGGAAGCCATAATCTGACATACTATATTGATAGTACAAGTTTGTTTGTCCTTTGATGTCACATACATAACAGAAAAGCATAATAGCTTCACTTCTTTCATATGTTAAATAATTGGATGGTCAGAACTCACAACCCACTGGCTGTTATAAGCAGCAGTAGCACTTCCACCTTTTGATGTTATGCATGCTCGGAATCCTGTGGTCATGTAATTTTTCAGGTCTTGTATGTCTTTCTAGTTGCTCATGGTTATTGTAGAGTATAGTTGATGGGGTCATGATTCATATTCTATTTCACGATGCATGTACGACGGACTGATGGTATGTTCTCCCTATGCAGTTGACATATTGAAGGCTGGTGCCACAGCGATCTTGCGCAACTCTAAAATTGACATGTTCAAATGTTCGATGAGGCTTGCGGTGGACAAGTGGGGGCGAGTAGAAGCTGCAGAACCTGCCAGCTTTACTGTGAATGAAGAGAACAACTTGTCCCAAGTAGAGTATGAGTTAGTTAACGTGGCTGAGTAATTGTTGAAGTTTCCCTGCCCTTATCCCCGCCATAAAAATGAAGCACTATGAATGAATATTATGAGAGCATTTGCTAAGCATGTTTAATTCGTATGGTGGTAGTAGATAAGATCAAGGTTGTATCACTTGAGTTAGAATGTTAATGGATCAAACTGAGCTGTCCATGCATATCTACTGGGTTGTGATTCCTCTTGGCACCGATTGTATTGCTGCTGTAATGGGACAAGCTCAGCGTGGCGCCATGATGCACTGAGTTCTAGAGATGAATGGAATTAATTTCCTTGACGACTCTTTGTTTTTTTTTGCCGTGTCCAGAACAAAATTTTCGTTGGTGAAACGACAATCTGCTGCCATTCCAGACATGTTACGCCTATAAAAAGCAATGCTTATGTTGGCGCCAGTTAAAAAGGGCAATGGCTAGCAAGGCCAACACTTTTGGTGAACGTGCTCAGAAACAAAACTAGCGGCTGAGAATATTACCTCTCAGGCAAAGCATGCCGGCCGTCGTCGGCGGCAAGCACCCACGGTCGGTAGAGGAGGAGGCAGAAACTGCAGCAGCCGTCGCCGCCGGACAGAATGGCGACGAGGAGCCATCGGTGGAAGTGGCGTTCGCGGGGCAGCGACCCCCACCGTGGTGGCGGCAGGTGACGGCGCGGTCGGTGGCGGTGAGCGTGGTGCTGGGCGCCGTGCTGAGCTTCATGTCGATGCGGATCGGGATGACGGCGGGCGTCGGCCCGACCTTCAACATCGTGGCGAGCCTCCTGGGGTTCTTCGTCATCAAGTCGTGGACGCGGCTGATGGCACGCTGCGGCGTCGCCTCCCAGCCCTTCACCAGGCAGGAGAACGTCGTCCTCCAGACCTGCGTCATCTCCTGCTCCACCCTGTCCTTCTACGGTACCGTACGTTACGTCCGTCCATGCAGCCACGCCCACGCCATTTTCACCAAGGTTTTTTGCTCAGGTTGGTGCTGGTGATTGATTCTGCAGGCGGGTTCACGACCTACCTCCTCGCGATGACGGAGACGGTGGCGAAATCGGCCGGCGGGACGGGCACCGCCGGCAAGGATGTGTACACGCTGCACACCGGGAAGGTGGTGGCTTTCCTCAGCCTCGTCACCTTCTCCAGCTTGTTCTGCACTACCCCGTTGCGCAAGGTGAACCCCCATTTCTAACATTTTGATCCACGTTCCTTCTTGCTATGGTTCTTTTCAAGACATTTCGCCATGGTTTGGCAGCTCATGATACTGGACTACAAACTGATGTATCCATCTGGTTCAGCTATTGCTGGAATCGTCAACAGCTTCCATACACCAGCGGGAGCTGCAACAGCAAAGTAAATACTCCTAAGGCCATTTTGTAAGCTCTTGCTTCTTTTACTACGCCATTTGCAAGCTTAACCGGCACTATCTCCTTCCCTCTTTAGATTGCAAGTGATTGCTATGTCCAAGGCCATTGCTGGGAGCTTCATGTGGGCATCCTTCCAGTGGGTTTACACGGGAGGAAGTGGCTGCGGCTTCCAAGATTTTCCTCTGTTCGGACTAAAGGCATATAAACAGAGATTCTACTTCGATTTCTCCGTGAGCCTCGTTGGCGTGGGCATGATCTGCCCTGTCCTTATCAACTTCTCGATGCTTTTCGGATCTACCATTACTTCGTTTATCCTATGGCCATACCTTCAGGGGAAGAAAGGGGAATGGTATAATGATCCTTCGCCGACAAATTTCAGGGGAATCAATGGATACAAGGTTAGCGACAGGATTTCGTCCGAACTTTACTAGTGCTGTAGTAGTTGGTATCTGATCAGATGTTCCAGTCTTCCCACTTCAGTGACCATGTTTGCTGCTTCGATGAAACAGGTACCCATGGGCATATCGATGGTGCTTGGGGATTGTCTGTTCCAACTGGGTTCAATCACCGTTAGGGCTGTCAACCACTTCAACAAGAATCACCAGGAACAGAATCTCAGCGGTACCAACAGACAAGCTGATGGAAACTCGGATGAACAAACCTCTCTTAGCTATGATGAGCGCCGCAGGAACAAGATCTTTCTGAACGAAGGACTGCCGGACTATGTCGCATTTGCTGGATACATCCTCTTTGCATCCGTCTCAGCAATCTTTGTTCCACGCATCTTCCCACAGATGCAATATTACCACGTGGCTTTATTATATGCTGTCGCTCCCATCCTGGCATTCTGCAATTCATATGCTTCTGGACTGTGTGACTGGTCCCTGGCATCCGTCTATGCAAAGCTCGCCATCTTCATTGTTGGGGCATGGGTTGGTCAAGCATCTGGTGGCGCCATTGCCGGTCTTGCTGCCTGTGGTGTCATGTTGATGATCATTGGCAATGCCGCTGAGCTCATGCATGACTTCAAGACAGGATACCTGACACTCACCTCGCCACTGTCCATGTTCATAAGCCAAGCAATTGGGACAGCGCTTGGTTGCTTGATCAACCCTCTCGTCTTCCTGTCCTTCGAAAAACTTGTCGGCAAAGAGCATCTGGGAGAAGCTGGCTCGGTGTTCTCGGCGCCCTTGGCCACCGCATACCGTGGGCTCGCGGTTTTAAGCGTCGAAGGAATAAAGATACTCCCAAAGCACTCCATCAAGTTCTGTGTCGCTTTCTTCATTGGGGCCTTTTGCTTGGATTCCCTGGCAGCAGTAGCCAAAGCAAAGAAGTGGAAGGCGAGTAACTACGTCCCAAACGCCATGGCTATGGCAATTCCATTCTTAATCGCGCCTAATATTGCAATAGATATGGCCCTGGGGAGTCTACTGTTAGTTATCTGGAAGAAAACAGATAAGAAAAATGCAAATATGCTTGCAGTTGTAGTGGCATCAGGTTTGATCTGTGGAGATGGACTTTGGGCATTGCCATCGGCAATACTTTCAATTTTCCAAATCCAGCCACCCATCTGTATGAAGTTCTTGTCTAGTTATCAGACCAAGGTAGTGCAGGAGCAGTTCCTACCCGAGTTGACTACTTCACGATAATAGAGACAAGTACTTGCAGAAATTGCTTGTAAATGGTTTCCGATCATATTGTTATTGAGTTATTTAGTGCACAGCAACACATGTGAATTTCTTGACTGCATACTTAGCCTTTTTTTGCCTGTGTAAATATTTTCCCAGCGTCTGTAGGATCATTATTGAAACAACGATGCTGTACAAGATAAATGTAATTGATAAGTGATGACTAAAAGGATCAAAATACAGCCAGTGAAAGATAGCGAACATGCTTTTAATCGCCAGATCATGCTAATAAACCAAACAAACAGATACAAAAGATCAAGCATAGTATTCATTTGCTAGCGACCCTAACTTCTAAACCCCTAGCACAGTTCTCATCAAATAACCACAATGGTTCTGGTTAATGAAGATGAAGATGGGAAAATAGAAGTTCAAGCAATATCGAACATCATTTATTGAATACGTCATCGTAGTTCACATATAGAAAAAGAAAAGCATGCTTCCTTTCTTTGTCTAATCTCTTGGCTCCATTGGCAGGTCAGCATCATACTCCATCAATTTCAGCTGTTATCCAACAAAAATAAATAACTCATCACAATTGTTATACGAATTTAAGAATAATGTATAAATCAAACATTACTAATTATAGAGAGTTACTTTTTTTCCAGGATGTTTCATAGTACTTAATAACCAAATGTCATTTTTTTTTCAGTTTCTGTACGATATGAATGAAAAGAGCAAAAACAGATAAAAAACCCTATGGAAAACTAGTCCTTTATACTCAATGTTAAAAAACAGTGCCCTGCAAATTTTTACAGAAAGTGGTAGACTGTATTGTTTTTTACTGGGGAGGGGGGGGGGGGGGTTCATACACTATGCTAGGTGGAAAGGTCACTACTTAAGGCAAAAGCGAAGTTTCAGCGAGTTGCCCGCTTAGAACTTTAAAATTGTTTCTCAGTTCATTCTCTTCAATACTGCCCCAGTGCATATTCCCTAAAATTTCTCAAATAATTTTATTCATCTCATCCAGGCAATAAGTAGTAACACCTATCATCAATTTGTTATATTTTGTCCCAAGGCACAATTTGTAGATCATGTAACTAAACTATGAGTGTATTCATTCTTGCAAGTGGAACTAGGAGCCTTGGTCACTGAGTTTAGCAGGAAATCCTCCAATAATAAGAACAATTATCATTCCATTATTGGCAATACTGAAAGACTTATAAGATCTTATGTTTTGTGTAGTAATTATAATTATTATCCATCAGTTGTTACGTTTTCTTGTTCACCATAATCATAGCAGCATTTTTACACATACCGGAACAAGGTTTGGTAGTCCTTTAAGATTGTAAGTGACATAACATTTATTAATATTTCAACAAAATGGTGGAGGCATTTTAGTGGTCACCTTTTCCCAGTTGGTCTTCATCTAGTTTCGTCTTTCCCTACAACAAGAAATAAAAAGGAAAACAAAAAAATGTGTTTCTTTCGTCAACCAGACTAGAAATAGGACTGAGGAATGATGTTAACATGAAACTAAATGCTGGAAACTAGGCCAGAGAGAATTGTGGATTGCATCTATTTATCTATGTTGAAGTGCACATGGTATGATGAAGATGTTGAAGGAATTGGGTGCACGATACAGAGAAATCGCTATGCGAGTTCGGACCAATGTTAGCCAAGACTAAGGTAGTGCAAGCCAATGTTCTTATGCACATTTTGATCAACTATGGCAGTTTACTGCTAATACAACGTTTTAGGTCGATTTGGATTGTTGGGGACACTATTGACATATGATTCACAGTTTCAAAACAAATCTACTATACTATACTGTCTGAATTACACTGTAACATACAAATTTATGTACACATTGGAAACTAATATAGTACTTACTATGAAATTATATACACATTTGAAGGGCAGAGTAGTTTCAGAGTTTCTCACCTTCCGTGAGCCACCCGAGGCCTCGGCCAGGCACGGCGAGCATAGACGTCATCCGCGCCGCTGCGGTGGCGCTGTGCAGCGGCAGCAGCGACTCCACGCAGAAGCTCGCCTCCACGGGCGACCTGCACAACGAGCAACGCCATTACATTACAGTTCGTTCTATATTTCTATATCTGGCTAGTCAAGGAGGGGGGAATGGCCTACTGGTGGCCGAGGTCGTACCTGAGGAGGCGAGGGGGCGCACCCAGCGCGCGGCGAAGGGAAGGCCGCGCCGCAGAGGAAGATACCCTCGCCGGAGCAGCGCGGAGAAGGGTAGCGGACGACCGGAGCATCGACCTGGCGGCGGCGGCGGCCATCGTGGCTGGTTTGGTGAGACGGGAGGAGGGGGGAGGGGAGATGGTTTCCGGCTAGCTTGCGGCCGAGTGGCAATGTTGGTCACCAAACAGAACGAACCAATGTGGGCCTTTCATAGGCCTGCCGGTCCATCCCATTTCTGTGTGAGATGGGCCCAATGGGCTTCTGAACCTCGAAGGATAGCCCGCCGACCTTTTTACTTCGAAGCCATCTTCTCTTCTCCCTTCTCTTCTTTTGTTTCCTCCCTCCTCGACGGCGGCGGCGGCGGCGGTGTCGACCAGGGTTTAAAGGAGGAGAAGCTTTGAACGGCGCAAAACCTAGTCCTGCCCTTTCCCCTACGGATTTCAAGCTTCTCTCCCGCGTCTCCTCGCCGAGCGCCCTGCCGTCTCGCTGCATCGCCTGTCGCGATGAGGGTGAAGGTGATATCGCGTTCGACGGACGACTTCACGCGCGAGCGCAGCCAGGACCTGCAGGTGAATCCCACGTTGCATTCGTTATTTTCCACTGATTGTGCGACTCGTTGTTTTGCGTCCAGTATAGTCGTCATACTCATACTGTCGATATGGTAGGATAAGAAGCGAGAACTGTTGCGGCTCGTTTGCTTGAAATTACGGATGTTGGTAACACTATATTTTTATCCAGTTGAATTGATGGGGGTTCCCTTTCAAATGAAAACGAAAGCAAAAAAACGGCGGAGTTGTTTTGAGGGGTCAAATTTATCCCCCCTTCTGCTAGAGCTATGTTCCTCTTTCGCCTAGTTCCACTTTTGTCAATCAGTTTGATGCTTATGTGGGTTGTCTCTCAGAGTTCAGTTTCTGTTGGGGTGAAACATTTTAACATTTGGCACTCACCAAATATCTAGGTCATGTATTGACTGAAAAACATCTCTGTGTTGTGTTAGTATACTACTCCCTCCGTACCGAAATATATGTGGTTGGGCTTTACAAGTTGAAACATTCAAAATATTGTGTTGATGCTATTGCCAGGTTCAAGTTTGTCTAGTCACTTGCTTAGGTCATTTTATTATATATTTTTTGCCTACAAATGACAATCGCTATTGCATTTGTTACTCCCAACAGAAAGTATTCCGCAATTATGATCCAGCACTCCGTAGTCAAGAGAAAGCTGTTGAGTACACTCGGGCCCTTAATGCTGCAAAGTTAGAGAAGGTACATCTCATCTTCCTTATCTGCATTTGTGTTTTATTCTTACTATTTATTTTCACGTGACTTATGCTGCTATCCATTTCAGATATTTGCCAGGCCATTTATTGGAGCTATGGATGGCCACATTGATGCTGTTTCGTGCATGGCGAAGAACCCCAATTATTTGAAAGCTATGTTTTCTGGCTCGATGGATGGGGGTAATTATCATACTTCTGCACTATCGTGCTACTTTATCTCTTTTCAGTGTGTTCAATGCATTTTATTTGCTCCTTGGACGAACTAGCTTACTAAACTCAGTGCATTAAATTATACTACAACCTCTCTCTATTCTGCTTTTTAGTTTGCACCTCAGGGGGTTACTAAATGTTGATTTTCTTTTACCTGATCATGTATGGAGTTCAAAGTGAACTCTTACCTCAATCAACATGAGACTCACTTTGCACGTAAAATCTGGAATATATTGACCTGTAACATTTGTATGCATTTTCTCTGGGTTGCTAAGAATACTTTATGTTGACAAATCAAGAGTATCGTCTAGTTCTAGTGATCTGCAGTTTATGTGCTATTGTGATTCAATTGTATCTGACGGTAACACACTATAATTGTAAGTTCGTAACCAATTATTGTGTTTCTAATATCATAATGTTCTCAGGAATTGGCATCTGGAAAGGGAATGGTTCATGTGAATGGCAGATTAGACACATTGATGTTACTGCCAATTGGAGTGTTGGGACCTGTTTAGTTACATTGCGTAATTGATTGAATTGTTTAGTTAACTTAAGTTCACAAAAAAAAGTTGCTTTGGGGATTGGCATCGTCCTGAAATGCATATTTGACCACTAATTTCTGTTGGAATATATTTATAAAACCTAATTTCAGTGGAAGTACTTGTTCAAGTTCATGTGTCCAATCACGTACATGAGCGTGTGGATAGATTGTAATTTTTGGTTGCATGTAACCCAAAAGGGCGTAATGAACTGTTTATTTGAACCGGACAGAGTATCAGTTTGAGTGGACGAACTTCGAGTAATAATAAATTTGCTAGCACTGTTAGAATATTTTGGAGGCGAATCCAGGAGGCCAAGGTCAGCGGTGCTTTAGAAAGGAGGAAAGGCGATGAACCCTGATTGTATCCCCATTGAGGTGTGGAGAGGCCTTGGAGGCATAGCGATAGTATGGCTAACCAAGCTTTTCAACCTCGTTTTTCGGTCAAACAAGATGCTTGAAGAATGGCGGTGGAGTGCATGTACAATGGTGCTATCTTAGTCTTATCATGCTGATGTGGAGGAGAGAGAAATTGAAAAAAAGGCTTTGCCTTCTCTTATTTAAGAGATCATCTCTTAGCAATAATTCTCTCACCACAAATTTAGGAACCTCTAGTTATTATAGCTAAGCTAAGATAGAACCCATTGTATATCACTTTTTTTTGTCATATCTAAACTATGTGACGACGCTAAGATAGAACAGTCTTATCAACCATTGTACATGCCCTTAGTACCAATCTTCAAGAACAAGGGGGATGTCCAAAGTTGTTCTATTTACCGTGGAATTAAGCTGATAGGTCATCAAATGAAGCTATGGGAGAGAGTCATTGAGCACCACTTGAGAAGAATGACAAGCGTGACCAAAAATCAATTTGGTTTCATGCCTGGGAGGTTTACCAAGCCATTTTCTTGGTACAACATCTTATGGAGAGATACATGGAGCAAAAGGACTTGCATATGGTGTTCATTGACTTGAGCATGCCTATGATAAAAACCGTGGAATGTCTTGTGGTACGTGTTGGAGAAACACAAAGTCCCAACAAAATATATTATCCTCATCAAGAACATGTACGGCAATGTTGTGACAAGTGTGCGAACAAGCGGTGGTGACACTGATGATTTCACAATTAAAATAGGACTGCACCAAGGGTCAGCTTTGAGCCCTTATCTTTTCGCATTGGTGATGGATGAAGTCACAAAGGATATACAAGGAGATATCCCATGGTGTATGCTCTTTGCAGATGATGCTAGTCAACATTAGTCGGACGGGGTTAATATGTAATTAGAGTTGTGGAAACAAATTTTAGAATCAAAAGGTTTTAGGCTTATTAGAACTAGTGTTCATGGTGTGCGGTTTCAGTACTACTAGGCACGAGGAAGAGGAGGAAGCCTTGATGGGCAGGTGGTACCTCAGAAGGACACGTTTTGATATTTGGGGTCAATGCTGCAGAAGGATGGTGATATCGATGAAGATGTGAGCCGTCGAATCAAAGCTGGATGGATGAAGTGGCGTCAAGCTTCTGATGTTCACTGTGACAAGAGAGTGCTACAAAAGCTAAAAGGCAGGTTCTATAGTACGGGGATTCACCCGTGATGTTGTATGTCGCCTGACTGTTGCCCAACTAAAAGGCGACATGTCCAGAAGCTAGGATGGATATGTGGTGCACAAGGAAGGATCTGATCCGGAATGATGATATATGTGAGAGTTGGGGTGGCACCACTTGAAGAGAAGCTTGTCCAACATCGTTTGAGTTGGTTTCGGCATATACTATATCGCAGTTCTCTTGAAGCGCCAGTGCATAGTGGACGGTAGACCGAAACTTGACATGGGAGGAGTCCGTAAAAGGAGAACTAAGGACTGAGATATCACCAAAGATTTAGCTACGGACAGGCGTGTGTCGAAGTTAGCTATCCACGTGCCAGAACCATGACTTGGTTTCGATATCTTATGGGTTTCAACTCTAGCCTGCTGTTTGTTAGGACTGAAAGGCTTTGTTGTTGTTGTTAGAATATTTTTGCACCGATTTATTCTTCTTACCATTTCTAGTGAATATATCATTATGTCAGTTTTGAAACTATCGCATGGCTGCCAATCTCCTTGTATTATGCATTTGCAAGTAACATGTGATTTGTTACGCTTCAGTAGTGCGTGTGATCTGGCCATTATGTGATTCTGTAACCAATTTTTTGGTTCTACCTTTCTAGTATTGAAGCTGATGTTTTCCCTTAAGTTCACATAAAAAAGATCAAGTTATGCATTACCTTATTCATCTTCTGATCAAGTTCAAATTTGTACCGGAAGTGGTAAACTGTGTCTTCTGTTTTGATTGCAGATATTCGACTATGGGACATTGCTGCAAGGTACCACCGATAAAATATAAACTGACCTATTCAAAATAGTTTACTACAACTTGTCACTGTAATTTTAATTTCCTGTACAACAATAAAAACAGGAAGACAGTCAGCCAGTTCCCTGGACACCAGGGTGCTGTGAGAGGTTTGACAACATCTACCGATGGCGATCTTCTGATATCCTGTGGTGTTGATTGCACGTAAGTTAACTTGTGGATGCCACTTCTTTTTGCTTATTAGACATAGATTCAAGTCATGCAACTAAATCACTGGTGTGTTCTCTCGCTCCTTATGTTTTGCAATAAGTTGGCTCTAGCCAACAGGTGTATTAACAATCACCATCTCAGGAACAGCTTTTTGTCTTTCTTGAGTAAATATATGTAAGGCATTTTTTGGAGGACTTGAGCTTTATCTTAAAAGTTAAACACAAATAGCTTTTTAAAATTAGTTAATACAGGTTAAGAGCAATTACAGTGGCATACCGACTTATGTGTTACACAGGTAAAAAGTTGTGGTGAACCATTTTAAACAGGCTTTGAAAAACAATTTTAGACTTAACTAGTTAACTTCATCAGTCTACTTCTAAACTGTAAAATACAGAAGCGGATTGGCGAATATCTGTCAGTGTCTGTTATCTTACTATGCACTTATCCAACTATTGATTGCAGTGTTCGACTCTGGAAAGATCCTATGCGTAAGCTGATGGACACTAATGATGCTATTGGAGATGCTTCCCAGGTGTGCACTGAAGGGATGCATTACATTTATTTTGCACTATCTATGTTATATGAAATCTCATTTCCTTACCTTGCCAATGTGGTTTACAGCCATCAGCAGTCTATACATGGAAGCATGCATTTTGGTAATAACACTATTGCACTGCCTTGACTTCTTCCAGATTTCTCTCATCTTCTTTGCTGAATGAATCATTTCTCTTCTGATGAATTTTAGGGGTGTTGACCACCAGTGGGATGGTAATATTTTTGCAACTGTAGGTGCTCAGGTAGATATATGGGATCATAACAGGTATAATGTTTGATAACCTTTTTCCTAGCATTTTGTCTGTTTCTTCTACCACCACCATTGCTAATTTCATTTGTGTAGGTCGGAGCCAATAAATACCTTCGAATGGGGTAAAGATACAGTTCTTTCTGTGCGGTTTAATCCTGGAGAACCTGATGTTTTACTTACATCATCTAGGTAACTATAGATATTCTGTACAAAATATTTGTCTTCAGTTGATCATTCTTTAATTTCCCCTAAAATTCTAGTATTTGTTGCTCTTAATGTTAATTTTCTATTACGAATGTTGTATTCTGGTATTTTTTTCACCTTAAAACTTTCTTTTCCGACTAAAATAGGGTTATATTTATTTTGCAGTGATCGGAGTTTAACACTTTTTGACCTACGCATGTCATCCCCAGCTAGAAAGTTAATCATGAAGGTTTGTTGGATTCTCTTTTATTTGTGGATGCTTGTAATACCTAGAAAATTCAAAATAGATAGAGCATGCTAACACTACGAGACTGTGATGTACAGAGTTCTCATACACTGTGCACATAATGTCTACCGTCTCCTTCTGATATCCTGTCCTGAGTACATCAGCATTTGTTCATCACCGAGCAGAACATAAGTATAAGTGAAAAAGGCCAACTTTGTACCAAAAATTACCATATGAGAGTGGGCTGTGTTAGTTTTAGTTCACTATTGCATGATGCTTCTTGTCAAAATTAATTGAGAATAAGATCCTGTTGAGACATCTTGGTAATGATATTGCTGAAATTTGAGTTTACTTAAATACCCTGGGCACCGATAAAATACAATCGGCTTTTTTTGGAACTAAATTATGCTTGACTTTGAAAGATTTCACATGCCTCTTTCCCATCCGTATTTTTGGTGTGTGTAACCAGGATTTATAACTCTTGAGCCTACTTAAACAAGTTCCAAGTTGGTTTATGATTCTGCTATTAATTATCTATATGATCTATATGAAGGGAATGTATCCTGGGTTCTTAAGCCTACATGTCTAAAAAGATCCGATGTGAGATCTTAATAATGCATTACCATTGGAAGAAAGAACAATTGATTGTGCATTTAGTCATTTACAAAATTGCAAGGTGAAGCAGCACAAGGTTGTGGAGGAACAACTCCATCTTCGCTGCTACAAAGTGTGCAGCATTAGTGTTGAAGGAACAACTTCAATGTGTTGCGCTAGATATCACTCTAGAGGCGAATATAGGCTGATATGACAGCAGGAGTTCAATCCAAAACTCCTAGAGCACAAGAGCTAGTCCAAGATACTAGATAAGAACACCAAGTTCTATTATGGGTAGTGGGGTACATAGTCTGGTTACAAACTAGAGGTGAGGACCTCTATTTATATGCTTTGGGAAGCCTTCACATCTCAACTTCTACTTATAACTAGAACAAATGGATTTGACTTAAGATACAATATTACATTCATATCTAGAAGACTAGAATTGTCAAATGGATTGACTTCTGATTTTATTTTTATTTTCCTTCTCTATTGTTACTCACCACAAGGTCTTGGTTATTCATGTCTTTTAAATTTAAAATCTGTTGGACACATCTTTTTAGTTGCAACTTCACCCTTATTAATTAATCCTACACATTAATGTCACCCTCAGTATCAGAATGCGATCTTGCAAAGTTCTGAGGAGTATCTTCAAATGCATTGATTTCTCTATTTATTCATCTGCAATCATCTGAACATTTCAGATTTTCACGACCTTCTTTTAAGCCAAACCATTTCAGAATCTTACGCCTATATTTTGTTCTGGAATTTATTATCCCTAGAAGTACTCATTTTGATCAGGTCAACTGTGTCCAAAATATAGATCTAGCACCATCTTCTGCCAACTAATATAATTTCTTGTAATGCCAACCATATTTGATCAGTTCAGATTTGCATGTTCTCATTCATCATACTAGCTTAGTTACTTTTTAATGCACTTATAATTATTTGGGGCACCTTGCCGAATATTTGTTGCTTTTCAGCTCTATCTCAGAAACCACTGAGCTAAGGAGAGTTGGAGATGCTAATGTTTTTTTTTCTTATGCAGACAAGGTGCAATTCAGTTTGCTGGAACCCTAGGGAGCCCATGAACTTCACTGCTGTAAGATTGAAATGTCAAACATTTATATTCTTGTTATATGCTTGCGCTAATTAAGGAACTGTGCTATATGGTACTGTTCCAGACTGGAAATATTTATCATTTTTTTCTCTATGAATATTTTAGTATGATTTTTTTTAAACTTAAGCTTTTGCATATAAGAACTTTTTTCCTAATTCTTTTGTTACTAGGCAAACGAAGATACAAACTGTTACTCTTTTGATGCTAGAAAGCTGAATGAAGCCAAGATTGTTCACAAGGGTCATGTTTCAGCAGTGTAAGTATTATTTGGAAATAGAAATACCTAATGTCCTTTTTTAAATTATAAAATATAGATATCTGTAATGGTCACTACCTTAGTAGAAAAATACCTATTATATAGATCTGTATGTTAAGTGCACGTGCTAGCAGATGCATATCTCCTGTCAACGCTTAAAGCACACAGACAGTTCAAGGATAGATCAAGCAAAACTGCAATAAGGATTTTATGCATAGTGTGCTATTTCGTTGTAGTGCCAATATGTCACTGAACTCACTGAGATGTGCAGTTCCTGCCTTGCATTATACAATATACACCTGAAAGCTATCATTTCATTTAGTTCTGTATCAAGCCCATTGGCAACATGCAGTATTCTTTTCCTTTTAATTTTTAGAACTCAATTCTTACATGAGTTGAGTTGCAGGATGGATGTTGATTACTCCCCAACAGGACGGGAATTTGTTACTGGTTCCTATGACAGAACGGTACGTGCCACTTTTGTAGATCCAAGTTCACACTGTAACCACACCATGTGTAGGTGATTTTTCATCATTTTTTAATGCTTTTGCAGGTACGGATCTTCAATTATAATGGTGATCATAGCAGGGAGATATACCATACCAAGAGGATGCAAAGGTTTGTTTATATTATATTCTTTCCACTCTTGCTTAGTTTGTCTACCTCATGGGTTATGACTTATGACCTGCTCAAGCCTGTTCTGATGTCGGATACCAACTAGATCAATTTAGTGTCAGATCAATTTTGGTCTATACCTTTGTGTGTTCCAGAATAGTCTTTTCAGTTCAACCAGTTTTAAAGTTCATTAGGTTGCTCTGTTGAGACTATGAAGGTTCCAGAAGTCCATTGCAACCAGATGCACATCCATAGCCACCTTATTTATTTCAGATCCCATGTTTATCTTTAACAACTTGCTTTATGAATTTTTGTTCTGTTGTAACCAATTTACCCTTACCTTGGCGCAGGGTGTTTTGTGTGAAATACACATATGATGGGACCTATCTAGTTTCTGGCAGTGATGATACAAATCTTCGACTGTGGAAGTCCAAAGCTTCAGAACAATTGGGAGTTGTAAGTTTTCTTATGCCTTGTGATGTTTGCCAGTTGCTACATAAGAATAAACGTCTGTTGGTGACATCCTCATATTCTATTCCTTCTGTTTAGCTACATCATATTCCCTGACCAGACACTAATGATGTACTTAATTAAGAATAACAAAGAATATTCAAGACATCACATTTAGTAGTTGTGCTTTTGAGGTTCAGTTATGGGTTAAAAAAAATGCTTAGAGCAACTCTAGCAGATACACCATAAGTTGAGACGCCAAAATCAGTATGCGGGTTGCCGCAAACGTAAAATGCAACACGAAATCCCGCGCGGCAGAACAGATGTGCTAAATTCATATGGCATATTTACATATTCATCACTGAAAGTTTCCCGCGATACAAACCCCACCGGAACATCGCCGGAGTTTACAAAAGACGGAAAAAAAAACTTCTTCACCGGGTGGTAGAGGTAGTAGTCAAAGGCGGAGGTCTTGACCTCCGCCACTCCAGCTCGTCCTTGGCCGCCTCAAGGCACTTGGCCGCGCCCTCCTCGCCGGCGTCCACCACCTCTTTGGCGGCGATGAGATCCCTTTGCGCCATGCGGTGATGATGCGTTGACGGCCAGAGGTGCTCGAAGCGTGCCCACCTCTTCTGCCCGGTGCCGCGGTGCGGGACAGGGTGACGCGGGCGGGGGCTTGTGCGGAGCGGCGGGAGCTGCCCACCTCATGGTCGTTTCGACAACACTTGGGCCGGCGGCGATCGTCAATGGCAACCATGGTAGCTGGATCCGCCTAGCGCCATCTGGATTGCTCGTCGAAGTTTGACTCGGAAGCGGTGGAGGGGGAATGCGGTGGCGGGGAGGGGGAACGAATGCGAGAGTAACCCTAAATGCCTCCCCCGCAGCGTAGATATAGCGGACGGGAGGGGATTTTGCGGGCCACCCGCAAAAAATTACGGGATGGGTGGGATATGGCGGATCTGTTTTCGCCAAAAAAACCGTATATATACGGGCCGGCGGCGGGATGGCGCATCTGCTAGAGTTGTTCTTAGCCAGGTTAGCGGCGAAAGCCGTGTCTGATTGAAGGTATGAATCTGCCTTGTTCTCTGACACTTTGCGTTTTACTTTTCGGGCTCATAGACGAATGTCCTACTTTTTTCCCTTTGAAAAGGAGGTTCAAACCACCAGCCTTCATTGTGATGCACACAACCTTCATATCTGCAAGGCAATGAGGCCAAAGAGATCAAAATATGAAGTACAAACATAGGCAACTATGATAGATCCATTACAAGATATGAATTTAACACCTATCACTAAGTCGACTTTTTGGGCAACGCCTTCAAGAAGGGATAAACACCCTTGCACTCCCATTGTACATCCGGCCGGGACAGCCCGAACAAAGATTTCATCCTGGTTTGCTTAGATCAACCAATTAAGGACAATACATCAGCAAAGAGACAACGCCTTCATCAAGGTAACGCCGCAAGATTGTCGCTGCTGAGCCAACCAATGGACATGAAGTGGTGCTCCATTCATCTCCTTATAGACGTGTCTTTCGATAGTCACGCCAGCTAATACTCTAAACCAGGCCAGCGTGGTGCTAGCAAAAAAAGTGGGACAAATGGCCACCTAATGGCCTTTTATTATTGGCAATGAGCAACGCAAGCATTGTTGATTTTTCATTTTTCATCTGCTTGAATGTTTCAAGGGCTTTTATTATGTATTATGATGCTTGGGGTGGTGCATGACAAATTTGTCTGCAGATTCTTCCAAGGGAACGCAAAAAGCAAGAATATCGCGATGCTGTCAAGGTGCGGTATGGCCACCTTCCAGAAATCAAGCGGATTGACAGGTAAGCTACTATTTCTTGTCATGAGAAGTGCTTCAACTACATGGAGCATCTTATTTCCGTTTACCTTTATTTGCAACCATTATTTTGCTGATGTTGCATGGACGACTTGTTACTGCAGACACAGGCACTTGCCTAAGGCGATCTACAAGGCAGCCAAGATAAGGCGCGCCATGATTGAAGCAGAAAGCCGCAAAGAAGAGAGAAGGCAGGCGCACAGTGCTCCAGGGAGCAGGACTCCGCAGCCCTTCAGGAAGAGAAGGCTTATCAAAGAAGTTGAGTAGGGTGGGGGATCTGACTGACAATCGCGAGGCCAAACGAAGTGGTATTCCGGTGTATTATTTTTGGTTGACTGAGAGATGGCATGTTGGGAACATATTAGTTATGTGTATTATTATTATTATTATTTTAGACTTGCAAACCTTAGTCAATGAACCAGATTATTTTTGAGAAGGAAAAAAAACCTTGTGTGTCATGAATGCTAATTTGTGACCCTCGAGTGTAAGCTCAACATGTGTTCACCAATCAATCGATGTAAAGTCTAGTATGCGGTGTGTTATTCTCCATGAATGCCTTTATCGCTCAATATGCCTTTATGTCTAGTTTGCTAAAACATCTTATATAAATGAACAGAGGGAATACATATCATGTGTCGGCTGTCTTCTAGACGAGATGGTGACATCTGGTTTAGGCAAGCCAGTGAACACGTGAAGTACGATTGAGCTCGTTCATTGTTTTCTGTTCATGGCTTGAAAAATAATCATCATTTGAGCTCAAAAAAGTTAACAAAATGGTTGCTTACATTTCTTTCTTTCTTTTGAACTTTGGAGGAGAGCCACATGTTTTTTCTTTTTGCGAGTAATGCTTAACCCAAGCAAGAACAAGGACCACAACCAAGCATGGAAGCATTAACAATACAATGAAGGAGCTTGCTACATCTGAGAGCAACCACCATAACAGCTAACCACCGTTCAAAATAATACAGTAATAATAATAATAACAATAATAACAACAAACCAAGCATAAAAACTTCAACATACACTGAAGAAGCTTGATACGCCTGAGAGCAACGACCATGACAACGGAAGCTCAAGCCCTCCAAGATGGCATGCTCAAAGTGAACCCTGATTGACGAGCACGAATGCCACCACGTCCACGCGACGAGCATAGCAGGAGGAAGACGACCATATAGACATATACATATTCCCCTAAAAAAAAGAGACATACATATCTTCTATATTTTTGTGTTCATCTTGATTTTCTTCATATTGATCATGAATGTGCTTACTGGTCACATTTTTTTGATACCACATAGTATCATATTTCTTAGAATGTACCACTCCATCCGTATTAAAATATAGATAGTTAAAGTATATTACTCCCTCCGATTCACATTAATGGACTTAAGTTTGTCTAGATACACATGTATCTAGTCTACTTAACTAGATATATACGAATCTAGATAAAGTTGAGTCCATTAATATGGATCGGAGGTAATACTACAATTAGTACACTTCAACTACCTATATTTTAGTATGAAGAAAGTACTCACGTGCTGATACTAGTTTTTCACATCATTTGAGGTCACAGTTCATTCCTGCATGCATAAATTTCGATACGCAATTTCTGTCCTACATTTGTCATTTCTCATCATCACATTTGGCAGAAATATGCAAGTGCATGTCCACGCAATGTTATTCATTTACCAGTCCAATAATACAACCGTTCCATCTCCACGACAATATAGACGCAACCCTCATGTAGGCGCACGCACGTACACGAGAGGAAAAACCCAGAGATCCCCATGTCAGTGCACTCATACAGACACACCCACGGTACATACATTATTAGCTAAAACCAGTAGTAATAAGTTTAATCTACACGCAGACGGACGAGTAGTCGACGAGTTGTGTCACCGAGAGGGAGAGGGAATTAAGCACCACCGCAGCAGCAAGCATGATCGCTCCGGCGCCTACGCCGGCGCCGGAGACGGACGTACTCTCAGGTAGCGGCGCTTGTGGTGGTCGCCGGCGGGACCTTGGGTATGCCTTGCTTGTGCAGCTCCGACATGACGCTGTCCAGCGACGGGGGCTTCAGACCCAGGGGAAGCGGCAGCCATGGCTTCACTAAAACGTCTCCGATGGCTGCGTCGATGCATTCCTTGGACTGCATACATGTAGTGGGTTGGATCATTGGAACATCGTGTATTACTATAGTGTGACTTCAGGATATATAAATTAATGAACTAGGAACCATCTGGCGTGCCTATGTACAGTACATACCGGGTGGGCGTCGAGCTGAAGCTGCAGGCCGGCGATCTTATTGCTCTGCGGCGGCACCGGCACCGGCGACGGCGGCGGCGGGATCGGTCTGTACATGGGGTGCGGCATCATCCCCGGCATCGGCGGCGCAGCAAACCTCTGCATCTACGTACGGTGATAACCATATTAGCTAGGCAATTACTATTAACGACTGAGCAAATAGTAACTCAAAAGCTATGGGAATTACCATGGCTGCAGGAGGCATCGGCGGTGGAACGCACTGTGCCACTGCCGGCGGGCCCCATTTCCTCGCAGCCTGAGGGAGCGAGGAGAAAACGGTAAATAAACACGGTTAGTTATTACGAATGCATGCATGCATGCATACCGCCAAGCATGCAAAGCAAAAGAGAGCGCGGTCACGTGAACGTTAGAAGAGGGAGGGAGACAATGCAGCACACGCACGTTGTACTGCTGGTGCCAGTAGGCGGGGTCCACCGGCGGCTGATGCGCCCACGCCGGCGGCGGAGCTAGGTGGCGCGGCCACACGGGAAGCATGGGCGGCGGCGACGGCAGCGGCGCGTCGACGCCGGTGGGGTGGCCCCAAACGTGCAGAGGCCGGCAGAACGGCGGCGGCTGGCCGGGATGGTGCGTCATCGCCGGATGCGGCATCGCCCCTGGAGGCGGGAACCCGACGGTCGGCACCACCCACGCGCCGCCTCCCGCCGCCGCGTCCTTCCTCGGCCCGCCGGCAGCAGCGTACATCTGCCGCTTCTGCGTCCAGCTCGCCGCCTCAGCCTCCCTCGCCATCAGGTGCTTCCTGTGCGACCTGTATTTCTGCGATTGCACAGAGGACACGTAAACTCATTAATTTCGATTTGAAAAGTAATGGGTATTAACTTTGAGTCTCTTCGACCACAAATATGCAACCTCATTATATTTTTACCCCCCAAAAAAGAAAAAAAAATGATTTACTACTAATTTTCTAATCATCTCGATAAGTACATTTTTATAAAACGTTTTAGATTGTTGATCTAGATTTCTAAACGTCTTATAATTATAAACGGAGGGAGCATTTCAAGGCGAACAAGCCACATATCAATGTACCATGAAATCTAAAGTTACACACCAGTCAGGTGCATCTTTAGATGCAAAAGCATGCAGATGCTCAGTTACAAAATTATAAATATAATGTTGAGAGACTATGTTTCAGTAGATTAGAAATCATCTTTGACATTCCCATTCATATGATCCTTAAAAATGTCGCTAGCCGGATCTGTAATGATTTTAGCACGGTTTCCCTAATTAATCGAGCAATTTTTTTCTATTTAATTAATGGATGAGGCAAATCTATTATCTCCGTTTCACAAAAAAATGAGGGTAGCAGATAACGGACAATGGACTTCAGAAAAACGGGCACTCCCATATACTTAGGAAAATGTGCGGAAAATATATAGATGCTATTATATACCTCATTTTACTTTTGTTACTTGATTCCATTTTCTAATTAGCCTCGACCTTTTAGTTATTATGCTTCCATGTTTACCAGATCATACATACCATTGTTAGGTGTAGTTTTTAGTTCAAATGTTGACATGTTTTGTTGGTTAGCTAATCGTAAAAATAACCAAAAAACCTAGATTGAAAAGGTTTTGACTATCAAAATCCAAGGGGTTGTTGTGTAGTCAATTGGCTAAACAACATCTAGGCTAAAACGTCATAGTATATCAGTTGAAATAATGCAAAAACAATACCACAACAAAATTATATATAAAGAAATGTTTTTTTACATGTTCTATCATTTACTCGTGGACAGAAAAATGTAAAAAGTGAGAAGAAATAGCTAGCCAATGCGCGCACGAGAATTCATGCGAGGATATGGCCATCTAGCTAGAAACCCGGCCAGGACCGGGCTGCAGCCTGCAGGGCGTGGTAGTACATGCATGCACGGGCGCTACACGGCGGTGGTGCGAAAACACCGGCGACATGGCACGCGGCCGCGCTGACTAGGGCAGGGCAGGGCCGGGGCCTGGATGGATCCCGTGTGCTGTGGGCACCCGTACGGTGGCCCTCTTGCTTGGCGCCTCCCCGTTGCACGGTTTGGGCAATGGAATATCAGATGAGTGATACCCAAGACCAAGGCCATGCATGCATGAGATAATTGTTTGAACGCTCTCACTTTTAACACCCCGCCTCTGCATGCATGCATGCATGTGTGCGTGTGTGTAAGCGCCGAGTACTTGCATGATTCTCGGAATCACATGCATGCTTGCATATGGCGTAGTACAGTGCGTCACAGTACGGGTGTATGTATGTATACATGGTGTAGCAATAATTAGTAATGCTGTAGTGTACATGAGGCACCGGCAGTCGCAATGCCATGCCTGGACAATATATGGCGACAACACATATGTTACCCAGGTCTGACTGCGCCTGGAGATGGATGGATGGAGTGTACATGCTCGTGTTTGTCTTATCGCTCGCAGTAACAGGCACGTACTGTGTCGGTTTGAGATTTAAAACCCGGTGGATCGATCCATCGACATCGTTTTCCTTGAAGAAGAAGGCTTATTATTAAAGAAGAGAAATAAGAGAAAGGGGCGCACCTGGAGATGGCTGGCGATGTTGTGGCGCGTGAGGCTGTACTCGTTGCCCATGAGCTCCAGGATCCGCGACGGCACCGCCTTGTCCAGCCCCAGCTGCTCCACCGCCTGCACGAACCGCCGGTGCAACTCCGGCGTCCAGTCCACCTGCAATCCATTCAACCTTCCTTTAGTTAGTAATCACACATATAAAGCTCGAACTTTAATTAGCAAATAACATCATCTACGTACATGCATGAGAATGAGATGTAAATCCAACTGAATTCTTATGGCCTTGCCGCTTACCCTAGAACTAGGCGCTAGTAAGAGACGTACACGTACTGTGTACGTAGGCAAGAAGAGCAAGACAAGACTTTTCGTGGGCGTACGTGTGTGAAAACTTGCACCGGAATAAAGCAGCAAAGAGGAGCTAGCCACACTGCTGCTCCCTGCTAGCTGTTGGCTAGCCACACTACTGTTACCGTGCGCTTCCCGTGACACTCCGATTTTTGAGATCTATCCTCTCTCTTCCTTCCTAGTTCCTATCCGTCGTCCCCAAAAAGCTGCCTGCACGGGGATCTCCATGGCCTATTCATTGCCGCGCGCGGCAGCAGCAACATTTCGGTGCAAACCTCCACGCATCCATCTTACCTATCTATCCACTGATGCTGCTCAGCCAGTGATGGACGGAGACAATCACGAGCTGCTGATTCGCCGCTGCTGTACCATGCTGCTACGATGCTACAGCTTAGGTGTCTCGTGATTTCTTGGGTCCTGGGTCAGTCAGATCTGCCTGCTAGCTGCCTCGCTCGCAGGAGGTGTCGCCGATTGTGAGAAAGATTATGTCAGAGTTTACGCCAGACAACCCACTGCAAGTGAATCGTGATGTGCAGATCGACTAGACTCTAGAGTTTTTTTTTTCATTCTTTTTTTCCCATGTCCATGTGGTTAAGCTTAATTTTTATGCATATGGAAGAGCTAGGGCTAGTGAGAGTGTGTGTATGGAAGGAAGTCAGTACCTTCACCTTCCTCCTGCCATGGGAGCTCTTGGCCGCCGCCGACGCCGACGTGGGCTTCGACGTCCTCTTGCTGTGCCCTTCTGCCGACGCCGACGACTTGCTGTTCTCGGATCCCGCCGCCGCGGAAGAATCGTCCGTCGTCACCGCGCTGCAAACCTCATCGCCGACGTTGGTGTTAGTGTTGTTCTTCTTCACATCTTTCTCTTCAGACGGCAGCAACCCCTTCGTTGTCTCGCCCTTGCCTTCTGGTAATCCCACGTCCATCTCTGCTGGTAATTCCATTTCCACGGCCGTCTTCGCTTCGTCGCCATGGTGGGCGTGGGCTTCGCAATCGTCAGGCGCCGTCGGCGGCTCTGCGGCCGGGCTCAGCGCCGTCTTCGTCGCCGGCTCGTCGGCGAACTCGGCGAGGAGCTCGGTCGGGTCGACCTCGAGGTCGGGGAGGATGTCCCCGTCGTCGACGTGGAAGAAGGGCATGTCGCAGGAGCTGAAGTCGATGTAGTCCAGCAGGAAGTCGTCGTCCTCCACGGTGGCCTCCGGGAACCCGACGTCGACATGGTGGTCGCCGAGGCTGAAGACGGCCTGATTAGGGCTTTGCAGCGTGGCCACCTCAAGCATCCCAATCTCGGCGTACGTACGTAGCTCTCAAGATCGGTAGAGATGGGAAGGAATTGACCTGGAACAAGCAGTAATCTTTGCGCAAAATATACACCACTCTAAATCTGAGCTTAGCCGACGATGGCAGCGATCGATCGGTAGACAGATGCAGCTACGGGCTATGTAGCCACTCGGTTATGAGCCTGGGCTTACAGTGAGAGCAAGATCGGCAGTGCAGTGCATGAGCAGCTAGCAGCAGGCCGGGTAGAGCTCTCTCTCTCCAATGGAGATCTCTAATGGATAGGAAGGAGGGAGGCCGTGGGGAAGGAGGTTGAGAGCAACGGGATGGAGCTAGTTTGGTGGTGATTTGGGAGTATTAGAAGAGCGAGGAGGACGCATGTCCACCACAAACCTCCTTGAGATTTCTCTCTCTACACCCTCTCCCCCTGCTTTATAGGGTCTCTCTCGCTCTCTGACTCCTCTTTCTCTCTCATAGTCATAGGGTTCCTTCCTTGCCCCTTCTCTCTCTAACACACACGCACACATCACGCTGCCCTGTACATTATACACCGACTGCCAGCGAATTGCATGCATGGCACATGACACCACGACTCCGAGTGTTTTATCTGTTTCACCGTATCTCAGTGACCCGCCGACCCTGCTTGCCAAGACACAGATAGTTCAACGTTACACACTTGGATGAACAATATTTCATTTCAAAAGCAGTCATGCACACACTATAAAAATCATATTAAGCCGAGTATTAAAGATATCTAAAGAATCTTACTCCCTCCGATCCAAATTAATTGACATACACTTAGTATAACTTTGTACTAGAGTTGTGCTAAATGTGTGTCAATTAATATGAATCGGAGGGAGTACTATAAATCGAGTGTTGCATCTGGCTTAGGACACTCAGATTGTATTGAGTGTTACATCTTGCTTTGGGTTTACACTTTGGGTGGGGCTCACAACTTAATACCAGCGAGATGTTCTGGATAGATATCTCAAAGTGGATGATTAGTAGTAGATGCAGATGGATTTCGGTCTACTTATCATGTGGATAGCTTGCATGCCAAGATAAATATGTTAGTGAGGATAAACTATTTTTACATAAAAGGCGATTGCCGATTTTATAAAATAAAGTCATAAACGGTCCGAACTGAGTTCACAACGAGTACTACGAAAGAACATGGAATATCTGAAACAAAAGTGCAAATACAGGCCATCAAGCCACATCCAGGCACGCATGCCGACTATCTACCAGCGTAAGTAGTAAAGGAAGAAATAACAAAAGGGCACGAGCAAGGAGAGGCCACCGACCAACCACCACCGAGGACAGGTGATACGTCCAAAATGCATCACTATTTTATATCGTAATTCACCCCTATTCATTGATATATTTCATGTTATGATGTTATTCTTATGTTGTTTTGGCTTGTTTTACACAGTTTTCAACTTTCCGATGCCGAAGCAGCAGACGCAGGATTCAACAGTAAAAAGTGGACACAGAGTTGCTGAATCAGAAGACCTCCAAATGACCTGAAATACGACGGAGGTAATTTTCCAGTAGAATGACGGAGGCACGCAAAACAAGAGCCAGAGGGGGCCAGCTTCCTGAATCACCAAGGAAGGAAGGGGTGGATCCACCAGGGCCCTAGGAGGGTCCCTGGCGCGGCCCTACCCAAGGCCGCGCCAGGAGGCCTCCTGGCTGCCCTGTGGCCCCTCTCGGTGCCCCCTTTGGCCTATATTTACCCCCCCGTGACGGAAACCCCTAATATCGATCTGCTATTTCCGTTCTCCTCTCTGTACCGCCGGCGCCGTTTCAAGATCGGGGCTGCCAGGAGAAGCTGCCCCGGCACCCTGCCGGAAGGAGGAACCCCCTCCGGGAGACCATCCATCGCCATGGACGCCTTCCGGATGCGCCGTGAGTAGTCCCCCTTGGACCATGGGTCCGTGACCAGTAGCTATGTGATGTAATCCTCCCCTCTTTGTGCTTTCACTTTCGAGACCTCGTGAGCTGCCTCACATGATCGAGGCACTTTTGTAATTTTCTGTGTTGCTATGCTGAGTTTGCTGGGATCTGTTGGATTATGAGATTATGATCAGATTGTGATGAGTAATATATTTGGTTCTCTTTTAAATTTGTGTTCTTTAGTAAATTCTTGCATGTTCTCCGTTGCTGTATTTTACTTTGTCCAAGTGATTTGTTGCAACTCCAAGAGGGAGCGTTATGCTTGATTGTGGGTTCAGTCCCTTGATGTCTAGCTTGAGTGATAGAAACATGAGACTAGGGGATGTGCTGTTGCCACCAGGGATAAAACAACGGTGCTTGTACCTACAGGTGCAAGGATTGTTTACTTTACGCAAAGTTCTTTTAATGCAGTTCTCTGTTGCTTTGAGTTTACACTTTGGATGGGATTCGCAACTTAATACCAGCGAGATGTTCTGGATATATATCTCAAGGTGGATGATACGTAGTAGATTCAGATGGATTTCGGTCTACTTACCTTGGCGTACTGCCCATTGCTTTTGAGCCTCTTCCTTTCTTTTGTAGCATAGTTAGCATTGCGATGCGCTTATAATCCTGTCAATTGCCCAGATGTGATTTGTTTACCTCGCTAGCCCTTTTATCGTCTTTTGGGAGAGAGACATCACTAGTGAACATCACAGGATCCCGGTCCATATTCACACCATTGTTTACACCTTCAATTTATTTTCATTTCTTACTTTCAGTTGCACTATTATCTCTTGCGTTGATCCTTTGTAAACAGCAAGGCCGGAGGAATTGACAACCCCTCTATACTCGTTGGGAGCAAAGTTATTTGTTTCCGTGTGCAGGTCACGACAACCGCCCAATTTCTGACGTCGTTAGCCCGAAGTAATTTATGGCGTCGTTGTCACCTTCTTGTATTTCTGCGATTCCTACTGGAGACAAACCTTGGTATCTTCACCGAGGGAAATTTGCTGCTACGCTACATCTCACCTTCCACTTGGGGTAACCAACGAGAAGTGAGAGAACTATCCTCACCGTACCAAGCCAATTTTTGGCGCCGTTGCCGGGAACTCCAGTCTACAAGATAGGGGAGTTGCACACTACCTTTTATCTTTGCTTTTTAGTTTTGTTAGTTTACCTTTCAGTTTTTACTTTTGTGTCCCTTATAAAAAATTCAAAAAAATAATAGTATGTCTAGTTCCTTACTTGTCAATCAATGTCTGACTTCTTTGAAACCAGATCTTATTGGCATGGAGGATTTACCGAGGATCAACAAAAGTGGTATAAGGAACAACACTTGTCTCAAAAGGGGATACACTTATGGAAACAAATACACCAGTTGCATGACTATGCTAGAAACTTGTGCTCAATATATAATATATCTTCATGAAGGTATGAATCTTGTTGCTTTATGAGGCACAAACACCTTGCTTTCCAATGTGAGTACAATGATGATGAAACCTTAGCTTCTTATGCTAAGAGGAATTATGATTTTTATAATGCAGAGGAAATAGAAGAATTTGTTGCTTATGAGGGTGCCTATGAAATTACTTCTCTTCTAAAAAATATTGATGATGCCCCTTACAAATCTGAGAGTCTTTCTATACTTAAGTATTGTTTGGAAAATTACGATGCAAATTACTATATTACTGATCATCTTGAGAGAATCTCTCCTTCAAAGGAAGAGACTAATGATTTGCAGGACTCTATGGAAGAAGAAATTGTTGAACCTGAAAGCTCCTTGGATGAAGAAGAGGAGGAGAGTGACGAACAAAAGGAGGAAGAATGGAGCCATCCACGTCTACCTTATAATGAGAGTAAGTCTTTGAATCTTACATTATATGAGTGTTAGGATCCCATGGATTCTTTTGAAATATCCCTTTTTGATGAAGTTGAGGCCTTCTATGCTTATGGCCGTGATGCCACTATGGATGATGCTTACGGAGATGAATTTGCTATAGTTCCTCATGTTAAGCATGATTTTTTTTCTATTGCACCCACACTTGATTGTCCTATTATCTTTTTTAATTCTTCAACTCATATTCCGGAGAACTGTGCTCTTATTAAGGCTCAGTGTGATGGGATGCACTTATCTTATATTCCTAGAGACAGTGTTGAAAACTATACAAGTGTGCTTGTAGGTCATGAACAATATGATTTATGTGATAGTTATATTCTTGATGTTGTTCATGATGCTACTGAAAATTATTTTGAGAGAGGGAAGTTTGGGTATAGAAACTTCCAAATTACTAAAACTCCTCTCTTTATGTTGAAAGTTTTGAAGTTGTTCTTGTTCCACCTTCCTATGCATGTCACTTTGTGCTTCTTTGATTTATTTTCTTACAAGATGCCTATGCATAGGAAGTGGGTTAGGATTAAATGTGTTTCATATTTGCTTCTTGATGCTCTCTTTTGCTTCAAATCCTTATTCTTATGAGAGCACCTTTTAAAATCTTTATGCCTAGCTTAAAGGCGTAAAAGAAAGCGCTTGTTGGGAGGCAACCCAAGATGTTTTTTCTTCTGTTCTTAGTGGTCTTGATGATTGTTACTACTTTAGCAACATAATTGTATCTTTACTTTTCAAGCTTTGTGCCAATTATAGCCTCATATGACAAGGGAGATGAAAGTTGTGACATGCTGTCCAGAAAACAGATTCTGTCCTCGTGACGAAAAAAATCGTGGAAAATTACCAAAACCCCTGTTGAGAACTCTAGCTACTAGATGGATCACTAACCTCTGAAGGGTTCGAATATTAGAGTACACTCACGTACCATGAGTCGAGGATGCGCAAGGATAACCAAACCCCCATACACTCCTCCTCGGGGTACTTGTCTCTTTGTGAACCTCCTGATTAGATTGAGAGTTACCGATAATAAGTGCGTGAATTCTTCGGACTAATGTGAGTATTTGAAATTTGACACTTCCACCCACCTATACTTTTTCTAGCCTCTCATGTGTCGTGCATTGCCTCCTTCTCACTCCGAGAGTTGGCGTCCACCTTCGCCGGTGCATCCAAACCCTTGGCACGATACGCTCTGTCATCATAAGCCTCCTTATATCTTTCCTCAAAACAGACACCATACCTACCTACAAGGCATTTCCATAGCCTTTCCGAGATACATTGCCATGCAACATCCACCTTCTCATGACTTGATCTTCATGTCATACATGCTACTTGCTTGATCGATGAGCCGCATGCTAGTTGGGCCTTGCCCTAATCATTGCTACATGACGCGCTAGTATCATTGCATATCCTGCTATCCTGACAGAGGCATACATCTGCATCATGATAGTTATATCTTCTTTATGTGAGTACCTTTGTAAAGTGTGAAAGATCTCCTATATTCTTGTAAAATATAGAGTGTTGCCCCTAAAGTGAGGAAAAGATCCCAAAGAGGACAAAATCAAAAGATCCCAAAGAGGACAAATGAGAGTTAAATAGAAAGATCCATTGAGGCCACCCAAAAAAATACAAAAATATATAAAAAAGAAAAAAAGAAAAATAAAAAGAGAGAAGGGGGCACACTACTATTCCTTTTGACTGGCTTGTCACCAACAAGTACAACTGGCTTGTCATCTACAGGCATGGCTGAAGTAGTTTCAGTACTGATGCTCCTAGCATCATGCTCCTTAGGCTGCAACTTAGCTAAACTTGGTTGTGGTTTAGCCTTGTGCAACTTCTCCTTGCGAACCACCAGCACCACATCAGACTTGATATGATCATCTCCCATAGGCTTCAAAGTCCACTGTTTTCCATCATGCAAAAAAGAATATGTATTTGCTCGGCCCACATGTATAGCATGCGATCATACTGCCATGGACGCCCAAGTAACATTCCACACACCTCCAATGGCAACACATCGCACTCAACCTCATCAACATAGTCACCAACTGTAAATGGCACATGCACCTTATGAGTAACCTTCAGCATACCACAGCTATTCAACCACTCGACATGCTTCGATTCAGGAATACGCCATGTGGACAACCTCAATGCTTCCACCATCGCTTTGCTAATGCCATTGGTACAGCTACCACCATCAATCATCAACTTGCATGCTTTTCCTTTAATCATACACTGCGCCTGAAATAAATTCCATCGCTGACATCTATCCACTGTCATACAAGTATCACCATGTACTCTCTTGAGTTGCACATTCAGCCCACTCAATGGTACAACATCATCCGCCATGTTAGAAATCATGGTTGCTGCCTTATCAATTTTCTGCAGTGGGACAACCGTCTGATTAATCTCAACAGAATTTGGAATCAACTTCTTTTGAGAGCGAGTTTTATGATCTGAGATTGTCTTGGACATAGCTTCTATCTGTGTCTCAGTCTCCGCTAATACTTGAAAAATTGTTGACATAGCATCCAACCCTGCATCAGCATGACCAACCGCAGTATTGTTTGTACGTTTGCGGCTAAACCGCTGTGAATCGGTAGAGGCGGCCATACAATTTGGAAAGCACACAAGATATCCTTTCCAATTTGTGCTTACACGCCTTATTTGGAGCACGGATGCGGATTGTGCACCTATATCAATTTCGGGACTCCTGACAGCCAAATCCAATTACGGGATTTCTTCTCTTTAACCTCTAGCAATCTCCTCGCAAATCAATCTAGCGGAAACAAATCTGCACAAACACAACAGCAATCTGCAGCCTCTATGCACAATATCCTCCAAACAAATCAATCTGAACGAAAAATCCTCCAAGCAAACTCCTCCCAACAAAACCGATCTAGATGCGATCGATCAACACAACCTCGCCGTGATCAACCCGAAAATCTGATACCACATGATAAGGAGTGACACACCTGATGATACGAACACCGGGGGAATCCTCTAAAGTTTGTCCCGATCTTTCACAGCGAGCAACCTGGATAGAAACCCTTCCAATCACGCGATGAACGCAACCTGAAGAAGAGGAACGAATCCAACAAGCAACGTGATGGAGATCACCACGCCTCAAACCAAAACACGACAATCCTTGATGAACACAAGAACCTCCGTGGCAATCTTTATTGGATAAACAACATCGCCAACCCCGGAGGGAAGCTTCACCAAGAGATACAACTCTTAACCCTAAAATTCTTGTCTAAACTTAAGCTAACCCTAAAACTCGTAGGGGGTGTTCTATTTATAAGCCAGGGGATAAAACTAGGGATACATGGGCCGTAGCCCGTCAGATCTGTGCGCAGGCAGTTTCGGACGTCCGATGGGTTTCGGACGTCCGAATCGTGTCGGGCTTCCGGCTATTTTCACATTGGTTCTGTACTCGGGGGTCGCCGTCCTCGTCGCTGATGTCGGACGTCCGAATTGGGTCGGATGTCCGATGTCCAGAATCCTGTCCATCTTCGCCTCCTCCGGCCAATCTCAACCTCCGTCGTCCTTCCCATATCAGGATGGGCTATAATTTGAGGATCACATCTGTTCATAGAGTGTTAATGCTTTGTTCCGGTGCTCCGCCGCAGGAGCACCTTAATATCCATAAGTTCCTTAAGTGGGCCCCTTCGTAGCGGGATGGTAGGACAAAAGATGTTGTGCAAAGTTCTTATTGCAAGAACGTACAACTACATACGGAACACATGCCTACATTTGGTTCTTAGACTAGGATGCTCTAGTTTGTTATTTGGCTAGAGTTGGTGCAATTCTGTCAATTGCCCAACTGTAATTTGTTCACCCATCACCTTGTTCTTTTGCTTGGAGAGGTACCACTAGTGAAACCTTGAACCCCGGTCCATCTTTCACCTTCATTGCCTTCGTTGTTACTTTTACTTTCTTTGCTGCTCCTACTACTTTGTTACTACTTTGTGGTGTTGGTGATTGGGGAAGTCTTAAAGGCTACACCCGTCAACACACCGTTGCTACTTATATCTTGTCTAGTGCTTTTTCAGGTGTGGTTGAATTGACAACTCAACTGCTAAGGCTTATAAGTATTCTTTGGCTCCCCTTGTGTCGAAGCAATAAATTGGGTTATTCTTACCCGCGAAGACTGTTGCGATCCCCTACACTTGTGGGTTATCAAGACTATTTTCTGGTGCCGTTGCCGGGGAGCATAGCTTTACTTATAAAGTTCACTTGATAAGTACACTTTTGCTTATTACTCTGTTTGCTACTAATGGCTACTTTCTTTGAGACTAGATCTTATTGGCAAGGCGGATTCACGGAGGATCAACAAAAATATTACAAGGAATACCGCTTGTCTCAAAAAGGGATACACTCATGGGGACTAATACAGGAGTTGTATGACTATGCTAGAAACTTGTGCTCAACATATAATATATCTTTCTGCAGGGATGAATCTTGTTGCTTTATGAGGCACAAACACCTTGCTTTCCAATGTGAGTACAATGATGATGAAACCTTAGCTTCTTACGCTAAGGGAAACTATGATTTTTATGATGCAGAACAAATATAAGAAGTTGTTATCTTTAAGGGTGCCTATGAAATTGCTTCCTTTGTTGAAAATATTGATGATGCCCCTTACAAATCCGAGAGACTTGAAATACTTAATTATTGCTTTGAGGATTTTAATGACAATTATTATATTATTGACCATATCAAAAGGTTCTCTCCACAAGAGGAAGAGACTAATGCTTTGCAGGACTCTACGGAAGAAGAAATTGCTGAAACTGAATGCTCCTTGGATGAAAAAGAGGAGGAGAGTGACGAATAAAAGGAGGAAGAATGGAGTAGCTACCCATCTCTACCTACTAATGAGAGTAACTCTTTGACTCTTACTTTATATGATTACCCTCCATGCTTTGCTATGATCCTATGGATTCTTTTGAAATATCCCTTTTTGATGAAATTGATGCTTGTGGCCACGATGCCCCTATGAATGATACTTGCAAGGATGATTTTGCTACTGTTCTTTATGATAAACCTTGCTATCTTGATAAATCTTATGATAAACCTCTATTTTGCCTACTATGGATGTTCTTAATGATGATGAGGTTTGCTTAGAAAGTATACATGATTATGTGCTAGTAGATCATGAAAAGCATGATTTGTGTGATAATTATATTGTTGAGTTTGTTCATGATGCTACTGAAAATTATTATGAGAGAGGGAAATATGGTTATAGAAATTTTCATGTTAGGAAAACACCCCTCTCCATGTTGAAAATCTTGAAGGTGCTCTCGTTTTACCTTCCTATGCTTGTTGCTTTGTGCTTCATTTATTTATTTTCCTACAAGTTGCCCATGCATAGGAAGCATGTTAGACTTAAATGTGTTTTGTCTTTGCTCCTTTGATGCTCCCTTTTGTGCTTCAACTCTTATTCTCTTGTGAGCATCGTTACACTCATGCCTAGCTAATGGCTTTAAAGAAGCGCTTTCGGGAGGCAGCCCGCAACGAATTTAGGTTTTTATTTTTGTTTTTCTTCTGTTCTTAGTGGTCTTGATGATTGTTACTACTGTAGCAACATCATTGTATCTTTACTTTTCAAGCTTTATTCCAAGTTTAGCCTCTGATTGCAAGAAAGATCAAAAGTTGGTGCATGCTGTCCAGAAACAGATTCTGTCTGCTTGACGGAAAATTTTGAGATAAATCACAAAATCATCTTTTTGATCTGATTTTTTTGACAGTATGCACCATACAATTACCTTTCAGGCATCTGTTCTGAGTTTTTTGATTTGAGTTGCAGAAGTGCCTCGAAAAAATTCTTTTCTCTCTGTTGTTCTGTTTTTCTCAGCTTCTGTCCTTGTTTTTCTTTTGGAAGTTTTGCAAACCTTAAGCTTTATTTTTCTTTGCAAAAACTTTTGGGCCGGCAAGAGAAACAATAGCCCTTCCTGGAAATCTTTATTTGTAGTAGAGGAAAATTATTTTAATAGGTCACTAACCTCTCTAATCAGTTTACAATGAGTTATGTATGAAGAGAGTTTTCAAGTGCGCGATGGAAGATGATGAAAGAAGATCTTGGAGTGTCAAAAGCTCAAGCTTGGGGATGCGCCCGGAACCCCCAAGAAATATTCAAGGAGACTCAAGCGTCTAAGCTTGGGGATGCCCCCATGCATCCCCTTCTTCATCAACAATCATCAGTTCGTCCCTCGTGGCACTATATTTTTATCACTACATGCGTTATGTGCTGTTCTTGGAGCGTCTTGCTCTTTACTTTTCTTAGTTCTTTTGTTTTGTTTTCTGGTCATTACAATGTCGGAACCTAACATGCTTGATTGGGAGAGATACACGCTCCACTTTAAACTAGAACACCTCATAGGATTTTCATGCTTATTCTTTTAGCTGTGAGTTGTTCTTTTTCTTTTCTTAGCTGCTGGTCTGTTTAGTTGTAGTGCTTTAGTTTTTCTAGGGCTTTTCTTTTGTTTTAGGTTGAACTTTCTATAGGTTGCATGTTTTATATTGTTAGAGAGTTTGCCTGTTGCACTGAGTTTTGTGTCTTGACTAGAAGTAGGTAGTTGAATTTGCTATTATCTTTGTAGTTGTAACTTGCAATAGTTTTGAGGTATTGACTAGAGTAATGTTTGAACTTTTGGTGTCAAGAGCTCGAGCCTATTAGTGATAGATGTCGTATTTTGGGCAATCCGTGTGTTTTTCGAAAACCAAAAACCCCTGTTGAGAACTCTAGCTACTAGATGGATCACTAATCTCTGGAGGGGTCAAATATTAGAGTACACTCACGTACCATGAGTCGAGGATGCGCAAGGATAACCAAACCCCCATAAACTCCTCCTCGGGGTACTTGTCTCTTTGTGAACCTCCTGATTAGATTGAGAGTTACCGATAATAAGTGCATGAGTTCTTCGGACTAATGTGAGTATTCGAAAGTTGACACTTCCACCCACCTATACTTTTTCTAGCCTCTTCGATATCGTGCATTGCCCTTTCTCACCTTGAGAGTTGGCGCATACTTCGCCGGTGCATCCAAACCCTTGGCACGATACGCTCTGTCATCATAAGCCTCCTTATATCTTTCCTCAAAACAGCCACCATACCTACCTACAAGGCATTTCCATAGCCTTTCCGAGATACATTGCCATGCAACATCCACCTTCTCATGACTTGATCTTCATGTCATACATGCTACTTTCTTGATCGATGAGCCGCATGCTAGTTGGGCCTTGCCCTAATCATTGCTACATGACGCGCTAGTATCATTGCATATCCTGCTATCCTGACAGAGGCATACATTTTCATCATGATAGTTATATCTTCTTTATGTGAGTACCTTTGTAAAGTGTGAAAGATCTCCTATATTCTTGTAAAATATAGAGTGTTGCCCCTAAAGTGAGGAAAAGATCCCAAAGAGGACAAAATCAAAAGATCCCAAAGAGGACAAATGAGAGTTAAATAGAAAGATCCATTGAGGCCACCCAAAAAAAGAAAAAAAAGAAAAAAAAGAAAAAAAGAGAGAGAAGGGGGCACACTACTATTCCTTTTGAGAGATCCACAGTAGTACTTCATCCTCTATCCCTTGTACTCCATAGAGATCATCATCATGCATATAGCTATGTGGGGACCTTCACACTATAGAACTTGGCTTGTATATTCCAATGATGAGCCTCCTCAAACGAGCTCTAGGTCTTCTTGAGCAAGCAAGTTAGATGCACCGCACTAGTTTCATTGGAGAGCTTTTAGCTCACATGTGCATTCGTTGCATGGCAATCCCTACTCCTCACATCATATCTATCATATGGCCTTCTCTCGCCTATGATTGTTCTCATTGATGTGAGCCTTTCACACCTTTTTGTCTTCCTTCTCCACCTTCTTTTTGTTTCGCCTTTTAGGTGTCAACTTTCTTGCTCATGCTCATCCATTGCATGAGTGCTCAAAATATCGAAAGGGAGTGGATCAGTTTGACTTGTACCTGGCTAGTGGTCTGGGGACGAGTCAAGATAAGAATCCAAAGGAGACCAAGTGTGAAACTTTAGTAGATAGTTGTTCTCAACAACCTTTTTCTCTCTTTTTCCCAGTACCCTGCTTGCACGCAAACACCATCTGGAGACATTCGAGTCACGGACAACGAGAGCTCTTGCACCTTATGTTTTTTGTTGCTTGTGTCAATGCTAATATAGACTCTTGCTTGTTAAGACTTGAATTGAATTGCATGCTTTGATTGATTTACTTAAAAGTCCTTATGTGGTTGTGTGGCATGTCACCACAGAAATTATGCTTGTTATCATTTACCTACTCGAGGACGAGCAGGAATTAAGCTTGGGGATGTTAATACGTCCCAAACTTATCTATAATTTCTGCTTGTGCCATGCATGTTTTGTGTGACTTTATCATGTTTTGCTTGAACTTTCATACACTTTTGAGCATATTTGGACTAACCTATTAACTCAGTGCACCCAGTTGCCAGTTCCTGTTTTCTGCTGTTTTTGTATTTCAGGTTTTCCGGCCATTAAAAGTGCTCCAAAAATTCCGGAAAAATTATATAAAAAATCAGCATCCCGGAAGCCTCCAGAAACACCAAGGAAGGAAGGGAGGGCCACCACCAGGACTCCAGAAGGGTCCATGGCGCGGCCCAGCCCTAGGCCGCGCCAGGCACCCTCCTGGCTGCCTGGTGGCCCCTCTCGGTGCCCCCTTGGTCCCTATTTGTACCCCCGAGGAGGAAATCCCTAATATTGAAGTACTCGGATCTCCGCCGCCATCGAAAACTAGCTTCGGGGGTCACCAGGATCCTGCTCCGGCACCCTGCCGGGGAGGGCCTTGGCCCCCGGGGCCATCTTCATCGACTCTTCTTCCCCATGATGCTTCTTGAGTAGTTCCTCCTTGGACTACGGGTTCTTGGCAGTAGCTATGTGGTATTCTCTCCCCCTAGATCCTCAATACAAAGTTCTCATGAGCTGCCCTACATGATTGAGGTCCATATGATGTAATTGGTGTTGTGTTTGTTGGGATCCGATGAATTGTTACCTTGTTCAGTCCTAAGAGGTTTATGAATTATTGTTGCTGCATTTTGTTGTTCTTAATGCTTGTTACTAGTGCATGAGTAGCATGATCTCAGATCTGAGCACGTTATGGTTGCATGATTATAATTGTTGTTCTAGATCTTATCTACGGTTGTATGCACCTATTATAGTCCGGAACCGGCGATCCCAATGGTGACAGCTTGGGACACCAAAGGGGATGGGCTATAATTTGAGGATCACATCTGTTCATAGAGTGTTAATGCTTTGTTCCGGTGCTTCGCCGCAGGAGCACCTTAATCTCCATAAGTTCCTTAAGTGGCCCCGTTCGTAGCGGGATGGTAGGACAAAAGATGTTGTGCAAAGTTCTTATTGCAAGCACGTACAACTACATACGGAACACATGCCTACGTTTGGTTCTTAGACTAGGATGCTCTAGTTTGTTCTTTGGCTAGAGTTGGTGCAATTCTGTCAATTGCCCAACTGTAATTTGTTCACCCAACACCTTGTTCTTTTGCTTGGAGAGGTACCACTAGTGAAACCTTGAACCCCGGTCCATCTTTCACCTTCATTGCCTTCGTTGTTACTTTTACTTTCTTTGCTGCTCCTACTACTTTGTTACTACTTTGTGGTGTTGGTGATTGGGGAAGTATTAAAGGCTACACCCGTCAACACACCGTTGCTACTTATATCTTGTCTAGTGCTTTTTCAGGTGTGGTTGAATTGACAACTCAACTGCTAAGGCTTATAAGTATTCTTTGGATCCCCTTGTGTCGAATCAATAAATTTGGTTATTCTTACCCGCGAAGACTGTTGCGATCCCCTACACTTGTGGGTTATCAGGGACCCCGGTCCATATTCACACCATTGTTTGCACCTTCAATTTATTTTCAGTTCTTACTTTCAGTTGCACTATTATCTCATGCGTTGATCCTTTGTAAGTAGCAAGGCCGGAGGAATTGACAACCCCACTGTACTCGTTGGGAGCAAAGTTATTTGTTTCTGTGTGCAAGTCACGACAAACTCCCAATTTCTGACGCCGTTCGCCCGAAGTAATTTCTGGCGCCCTTGTCACCTTCTTGTATTTCTGCGAGTCGTACTGGAGACAAACCTTGTTATCTTCACCGAGGGAAATTGTAAGTCCAAGTATGTGATCAGAGGGGGAGGGGGTGAATGATCACTTCAAATTTTTGCATGAAACTATGAAGTGAAGCATAACTTAGCAGCAGAACAGATTCAACAGAAAGGTAAACATTGAAGCAGAACATGATTGAAGCATAACATAGTGAATCAAAAGCATCGAATCAATTGCATTGAAGCAAATCACTGAAGCAATTGATAAGCTGAATGTAAGTGCGGAAAGTAAAACGAACTCTTGACTCGGCGATGTTTGTTCGACCAGTTCACACTCTGCAAAGTGCTACGTCTGGTTGGAGGGACTTGTGATTGAACACAGGAGCTAACCTCTCTCCGTCCGTATCTCCAATGCACCAATCTCCTTGAGCTTGGTCAGTTCTTCACTCGTGGTTGATTATTGAGGAAATCACAGAAACCTTTGACAAACTGGACTTCGAGGCGACAATAACTCTTCGCTCTCTGAAGAACAACTCTCTAACCATCTAGGAGAATTTCAGTTCTCCAAGATAAAAAGGCTAGCAAACTTCTTCCTAAGTCACAATGAATCAACTCAGATCAATAGGACTTATGCTTCGGTGGATGGGTTTTTGGTTTGCTTCGGTGGGGTTGCTCTTCATCTTCACTGTCAGGAAATATTCTTGGAGCAGCCCCCAGCCAATGAGGGCGGGGGTGGCGTATTTATAGGTGGCAATCCCTAGGTGCGAAATGACTTAAATGACCCGATGTGACAGCTTGACACCTATCCACAACGGTCATATTTCCAATCAAAGCGCAACTTTACTTGCGGTCCAAGTAAAGATGACTCACAGACTTGGTTCTGCTTCAGGAGCCGAAAGAACTAAGTCTTCGCTGGTGAAGCATTACCTAGTGCACATGAGATTTCTCAACTCTGGCTTCTCACTGGTTTGGATTCGATCTGAGTCTTTTCACCAAAACCTTCAGAGTACATTTACTAAACCCATCTTGATAGTACGGTTTTTCCTACGACTCAATGAAGTGAAAAAGAACTACGCAAAAACAACTAAGTCTTGCGCCATCTTGGTCATCTTTTTCGATGAGACGTGCTTTAGGATTCCTTATCTTTTTAGGGGTCGACATCCGTGATGAGCTTCACTCCAGAGGATATGCTTCAGTAAGTATGTAAATCTTCGTTGAAGCTTTATCACCAACCTATAACTTCAGGAACCTAACCATCTGTTTTACACTAGAAAACTTGTTAGTTCTTCTACTGTTTTGTCCAACAATATCCAAAACTCATGGGGGCATAACTTTGCTCTTACAATCTCCCCCTTTTTGGACTATTGTTGACAAAACAGGCATCGATAATAATATGGAATTTTGAGTTGAGTTGAGAGCAAACTCTAAGATATGAAACTTTTGACTCCCCCTGAATGCAAGCATTGAAGATTTATATAATCGAAGTGAATACTTGAAGAAGGATATCTTTGATGGGACGCCTAGCACATATCTTAGTGAATCAATTGCATAGAGAGAATATTTGTCTTGAAGAATATGCAATTATCTAATGACCTGTGAACTTAAAGGATAACAACCACCTGCAAGATAAAAGATACGAGAGCAACTTGCAAGCACAGGGTTATTAACACATAACGGTAGCAGTCCACAACCGAAGTAAAGCTTAAGTTACAACCCAATCGAAGCGAATGGAAAGTTTGTTGTAACTTAACACACAACTCAAAAGATTGAATCAAATCCCTAAACCCCGCAATGAATCTAAACTCAATCGATGCTACTTTCTCCCCCTTTTTGTCAATAATTGGACAAAAGATCGAGAGGTAGATCAAGAGTATTTACGCGTTTTCTGCAACCCGGGGACCCTGCTGATTGTCTTCGCCCGAAGAAGATGCATCTCCTGAAGTGTCTCCTTCGGTCGAAGCAGGTGACTCCAGTTCGTCAATGTCCATCGGTGCTTGAAGCAGATCAAGATCACTGTCGTCGAGAGGGTCATCTTCTTGCTTCGAGGTGTGGGAGTCTTCATCAGATAGGGTATCTGGGCGAATATGTTCAGCTGGATTTACAAAGAGGACTTCATAAATCTTTTCCAGCGGCGGGATCTTTGAGTTGGGGCGGTCGATCGAATCATTTCGGGAAAATTGACGTTGAAGATGAGGATACTCCTTGAAAATCCGGTCAGCTTCAAGCTTCTTCACAGAATTGAACTTCCGTAATCCTTTCCAAGAGTGACGCTTCAAAACCTTCGAGTACTGGTTGTTGTTTAAAGCAATGTTGCCAATTCTATTGATCTCATCTGAAAGATGTTGCATTTGGCGTTGATTTCCTTCAATGAAGTTTTCAAGCATTTTTTGAGTGCGAATGCTAACTTCAAAGTGATAAACTTCCTTCTGGAATTTCTTCGACATGTTGCGTTCATGGACATGCTGCCTGACTCCGACATATGTGGCAAATGGATCATTTGGCCTTCTCAAGATATTCATAGTATCGCGCACAGGAGGACATAACAGCTTCGGGTGATGCTTCGCAACGAAGTCTTCCCTGCGTCCATGATTGCAAATGGCTTGCAGCCAGGGAGCATATGGCTTCAATTGATGTACTAGTTCAGCAGCTTGGACCATATACCGAAGGAAACAATCCTCGAAGTCAAACACATGGACATGAGTAAGCTTCATCAAAGCATGAAGAGTATGATAATGAATGTTGGAATCTTCATTTGCAGTGCTGAGAGGCATCAGTGAGTTAGACAAGATGTAAAACCAAGTCTTCGATATGAATACCAGATGCTTCGAGCGAATATTTTCAGGCATGTGATCTCCAGTGACTTCGGGATCCATAAGTGATGCAAATTCAGCTTCAGTGGGATCAGGTATCAAATGAACTTTTGCCAGTTTTCCAGTGTGCCTTGGGATGTTCACAATGTCCATGAATTCATCAGAATGCATCCTAAACACCTTTCCTTGAATCATCCACTCAAGAATCCATGTGCTTGTATCATCAGGATTTCCAGAGACATAGAGAGTGGCATAGAATTGCTTCACTAGCTCGGAATTGAATGGGATTTCCATGGCAAACATGCCGGTCGAATTTTGTGCTTCGATGGTTTCCATGATATTCTGGAAGTACGTTGCAGAAGATAGACTGTGCATATCCAAGTACTTATGCCTGAAAAGAACACCCTTCTGGCAGTAGAGCTTCGTGTAGAGAATTTGTTGCTCAGCTGTCCAGAAACGAAGGTCATCTGTAGTCCGAGGTGAATCATATGGACTTGCGCCAAAGAAGCGAAGCTTCTGGCGATGAACTTCGAGATTGAATTCAGGGCCATGTCTTGAAGAAGATTCATCTCCCAAGAATATGGGAAAAGTCTCTCGAGGGTAGATGGAGTCTAGTTGAGTATCTTGTGCAGGGATGCAGTGCGGAGCTTGCCTTCGAGCAACTATGGCTCGCTCTTGCGGTTGATTTATGATTGCCAATTCATTGGCTTCGGCTACGACATCTGCATCGGCTTCAGCAGCACGTTCTTTGGCTTCGCCTTCTTGTTCTTCAGACTCCTCAGCAGAGTGAGCCGAAGAATAATCCTTTGCAGGAATGTCTTGAGGAGGAGGAGAAGGCTCTGGCTCAAAGTTGTCGTGGGCGGACGGTTGAGGAGCGGGTTGAGGAGGTGGAGATGGAGCATGGGGTGGATCGACTTCGGGAGCAGTTGGCTTTGCAGATGGTTTGTGAAGAGTGATAATCTTGCATCGAGGGGGCGATGCTTGCCTTGGGGCCTTCTTGGCCGGATGAGAGCTCACCTCATCAGCTTCGTCTGTATCTATGATAAGACGTCTCTTTCTCTGTTGCAGCTGGGGAAGGGGTGAAGCTAATTGCTTGAGCATGGCTTCGCACTTCTTGGAGTCAAGAGCCATGAGTGAAGCATTATGAGTTTTGCAACATTCGTCAACGGTAGACTTGATCTTGCCTTGGTACACTTGAATATTTTGCTTCCTCTTCTCATTTACATCAGCAATTTTCTTCGAAGAAGCTTCGGCTTCGTTCTTGAAATCCTCATCTGATTCAACATCTGATTTCTTCTTAAATTTTAGAATTTTGGCAGTTTCAGATCTGTCCCTAGCATGCAAATCCCTCAGCTGATTGTATAAAGTTTCAATCATAGCAGAAAGTGTTGGTGAAATATAGACATTCCCAACATCTACAGCTTTGGGATCAACAGCTTCAGCAAGCTGGTAGAATACCTGATTCAGGCTCAAGCAGTCCCAAAGTTCTCCTTCTCTTGCATCAGGGAAGTTATGTTGACTGTGCTCAGCTTCTTCACGAGCTTCGGGGGCAAGAGCTGTGACTGGCTTCGGAGTGACATCCTTTGGTGCCATGTCAATAGCAGCTTCCTTCTGAGTAGCTCTAGCAGATTTCTCTGCTCTCTTAGTGCGAATGACATCAAGTTGAGCTTGGCGCTTGGCTTCAGTTTCACTAAGCTGTTTGGCTTCGGCAACAGCCTTAGCCTCTTGAGCTTTTGCTTCAGCGAGCTTGCGCTTCGCTTCAGCTTTCTGATTCGATTCAGCCAGCTCTTTCCTCTGCTTCTCCAACTGAGCAGCATCTCTATCAGCTTTCTCTTTTTCTTTAGCTTTTTTTATCAGCCTTAGCTTGGGCTTGTGCTTCAGCATGAAGGCGTTCAGCTTCAGCACGGTCGCGCTTGCGCAAATCTGCTTCTGAAATCTTCTTAGTGCCGACCTGGGCAAAAGTCTGGCCAGGCTTGGCAATAGATGCCTTCAGCTTCGAAGCTTTGGCTGGTTCAGGAGCTTTAGCTTCAAGCTTAGCAGGCTTTGCCTTCGGGTCATGCCTTTCCTTGGTTCTTTGTTCAGCAGGAACAAGGCGGCGAGGTGGCTTAGTAGCCAAGGGAGCCTCAACCACCAAGTTCGTCAAATCAATATTTCTATTGGGTACTGGAGGGTCAGTTGGATCTTGAATCCTAATGCCCTTTGGAGCAGACGGTTTCTCTCCAGCCTTCTTCTTCAGTGGCTTCCGAAGACGAAGTCTCTTGGGACTAGGGGGAATGGGGGTGTGCTTAGACTCATCATCTGCTTCTTCAGCATGATCTTCATCAATTGAGTCTTCAAGCTGTGTAGCAGCATCAACTTCTTCATCGGCTTCATTATCACCCTCTTCTTCAGAGATAGCTGGAGGGGATGAAGCACTCAGTTTCCTAAGCCTTCGCTTCTTAGGCTTCGAAGCACCAACTTCGGCATGGCCTTCAGCAGGAAGTGCTTTGGCCTTCTTCTCTTCTCGGATTCTCTTCTTCTCATCCAAAATGGCAAGTCTCTCTTGCTCGTCTGGATAGTCATCTGGTTTCTTGAGAGTATTTTGGTGAGGTACAGCAGGAGGCATCGGGTACTACTTCTTCCTGTTAGCAGCATTATATTGGGCACACAGGGCAGTGGTGTACCGATAAGGAGGGCTGAAAGCAAATGTCATTGCCCACTTCCAGTCTGGGATGCTCTTGTACTTGTACCACCTTATGGCCCAGTAGCGTCGAATCTTTTGGAATCGAATCTTTCTATCATGATCAGATTCTTATGGAGGAGTGTCATAGCCCATCTTGAGAAGAATGGCTTCGGGTAGCCTCGGGCATTCTTGACTTCCTTCGTCTTGCCACCTTTGCCTTTCTGCCTCGGTGGTTCAGGATAGTTTTCAAGTCCTTCAACGATGGGAGACTCATTCCCCATGGCTGCCTCTTCGTCAGATATCCTGTGACTAGAAAGATAGAAACGAGGGAACAAGAAAAGGGAATGAATAAGCACAGGCAAAAGTTTCGACCAAAACCAAATTTTGACAAGAACCCAGAGCAATCTTAGATCAGATGCACATCTGTCAATGGATTGGGCTAGAACTAGTTCAAGAAAAAGACCTAACTCAGTCCAAAATCACAGAATAGATCGAATCTCAAAAACTGACCTGAGAAGATGGGATAACTTTGATGCTAAGAACAGTTTTCCCAAGGGGCAATGATCAGTGCGGACCAGAACAGTCCTGAAATCAGAAAACAAAACCCTAACAAAACTTAGATCCAAGCCCTAGATGAAGAACTCGCAGAGAAGATTGGATCCAAGAAGCTTGGAGTACCCTAACTTGGTGACGCAAAGCGGCTACGGCGACGGAGTGCGGAGACGTGCTCTTCGTCGATGGGGAACGTCCACGACGGCGGCGGTCCGGCAGTGAAGCGGCGCAGTCGTCGTCGGGAACAGGAGCTCTGCGGCGGGCTCAAGGAGGGAGACGGGGAAAATCGGAAGTGAATGAATGTGGGGAAACGGTTCGCTGGAGGGATCGCCTTAAATAGGCTTGATCTGAAACGGTTGCCAGATCGTATCGGACGGTTCCCAGCGAGTGTCTCTTCCGATTCAACGGCTCAGATGAAGTGGCGGATCGCGAGCGAATCTCAACGACCCGTAAAATACGGGGACTCAACGGCCGAAGAATGAGTCTTGACCGAGAGCAAAAACTTCGATAAAGTTGGAAGCATTTGATTCGGAACTCAATGACGTTCGAAGCAATATGCTTTCCGTTTCAATTGTGCTTAACATTCAAGATGGAGTAGATTGGGAACGAATCAGAATGGAGGGGTAGGGTCCAAAACTTATCACTTCGAAGAACAACAACAACAAAGCTAAAAGTGATAAGTATAGGGGACAAAAGAAACGAATAAATAAATAAAAATAAACACAACACTGAAGGCAAATGACGAACGAAGCTAAACACAGAAATTTGGACGAAGGAAAACTCAAGCGAAACTAGATAAACAAACTCACAACGAAGGTTCCTATATACAGTGAAAAGTTTCGATCTTACTGAACATTGTGTGAGTCTAGGATGTTTAGCTCACATCTCAATGCACAAAACCTTTTCTCGTCCAATGGGTTCGTGAAAATATCTGCCAATTGATCTTCAGTTCTAACATGGCTGATCTCAATGTCTTCGCGCTGAACATGATCTCGAAGAAAATGGTGACGAATATCGATATGCTTCGTTCGAGAGTGTTGCACATGATTGTGTGCAATTTTGATAGCACTCTCATTATCACAAAGCAGAGGGATTTTCTTCACAAATATGCCATAATCATTCAGCGTCTGCTTAAGCCAAAGTATTTGTGTGCAGCATGAGCCAGCAGCAATGTATTCAGCTTTAGCAGTAGATATTGAGACACAGTTCTGTTTCTTTGAAGCCCAACACACAAGAGATCTACCAAGGAAATGACAAGTGCCTGAGGTAGATTTCCTGTCAACTCTATCACCAGCCCAGTCAGAATCGGAATAACCAATCAAATCAAACTGAGTTCCTTTGGGATACCAAAGTCCCAATGAAGGAGTATGTGCTAGATATCAAAGAATTCGCTTCACAGCAGTATGATGCGATTCCTTCGGATTTGCCTGAAAACGAGCACAAATACAGACTGATAGCATAATATCAGGTCTAGATGCACATAAGTATAAGAGTGAACCTATCATAGACCGATACTTCTTCTGATCGAAGGGTTTCCCTTTCTCATCAGTATCAAGAAATCCATTTGTAGGCATGGGAGTCCTGATGGTCTTGCATTCAGCAGATCAAATTTCTTCAGGCAATCCTTCAAGTATTTCTCCTGTGAAATAAAGGTTCCATTCTTCTATTGGCGAATCTGAAGTCCAAGGAAAAACTTCAATTCCCCCATCATAGACATCTCATATTTCTTCGACATCATCCTTGCAAATTCTTCGCTGATTTCAGTGTTAGTACAGCCAAAAATGATATCATCTACATATATCTGACACACAAATAGATCATTGTTATATGATCGAGTGAAAAGAGTGGGGTCAGTGGTTCCAGGTTTGAAGCCTTTCTTCAGGAGGAAATCCTTCAATGTTTCATACCAAGCACGAGGTGCTTGCTTCAGTCCATACAAAGCTTTGTGAAGACTGTACACCATATCAGGATTCTTCGAGTCTTCAAAACCTGGTGGCTGCATAACATACACTTCTTCTTCTATCTCACCATTTAGAAAAGAACTTTTGACATCCATTTGATATAGCAATATATTTTTGTGGTTAGCAAAAGCAATCATGACACGAATGGATTCGAGACGGGCTACTGGAGCATAGGTTTCACCAAAATCAATGCCTTCGATTTGGGTGTAACCTTGTGCTACCAATCTAGCCTTATTTCTTACCACAATACCATCTTCATCTTGCTTGTTGTGAAATATCCACTTTGTGCCAATAACATTGTGCTTCGTAGGATCTAGCCTGTCAACAAGTGACCATACTTTGTTCCTTTCAGATTGGTGAAGTTCTTCCATCATAGCCAATAGCCAATCAGGGTCCTTCATGGCTTCATCATATTTTGAAGGCTCTAGCATAGAAACAAAAGAAAAACTTCCACAGAAGTTAGCCAAACGAGTACGAGATCGAGTAGTGGGACGACCTGGTTGATGAATATCTTCGAGGATCGAATCAACATCAACTCTTATTCGAACTCGTGATAACGTAGTATCATTTGCTTCAGGATCAGCTTCTGCTTCAGGATCTGCTTCAGCTTCGGGATCTGCTTCACCTTCAGCTTCGGCATTTCCTTCAGGATTTGCATTTCCTTCATTCCCTTGTCCTTCTTCGTCCTTTTCATCATTATCTTCAGGATGTTGATCTCCAGCGCCCCGGGCTATGTGTGGGAACATTGGACCATCATCATCCCTAACAGCTTGACGTAGATTGGCTTCAACAGGGTGAATCTCTCCAATAGCCATGGACCTGATTACTTCATCAAGTGGAGGTTCATCTAGATCATGATGCAAATGCTCCTTTTGAGGGCCATTAGTTTCATCAAACCTCACATTCACAGTTTCCATAACTTTCCCAAAATGAGAGTATAGACTCTATAAGTGTGAGAGTTTGAGCCATAACCTAAAAGAAAACCTTCATGTGCCTTAGGGGAAAATTTGGAGCTATGATTCATATCTTCATATCTCTAATGAAGCATGGAGCACCAAATACCCTAAGATATGAAACATTTGGTTTGTTACCAGTGATAAGTTCATGTGAAGTTTTCTTCAGGAACTTGTGAAGGTAAACCTTGTTGATGGTGTGACAAGCAGTGTTAATTGCTTCGGCCTAGAACCTAATAGGAGTCTTGTATTCAGCAAGCATAGTTCTGGCCATTTCAATGAGAGTTCTATCTTCCTTTAAACTACACCATTCTGTTGAGGTGTATATGCAGCAGAGAATTCATGAGTAAAACCATGATCATCAAGAAAATCTTCAATATAAGTATTTTTGAATTCGGTTCCATTATCACTTCGGATATGCTTCAGAGATAATTCATATTCAGTTTGAGCTCTCTTAGCGAATGACTTGAAGATTTCAAAAACTTTGCTCTTGTCATCCAAGAAGAAAACCCAAGTATAACGAGAGAAATCATCAACAATAAAAATACCATATTTTTTTCCTCCTAGGCTTGCATAGTTTTGAGGACCAAATAGATCCATATGAAGCAATTCAAGAGGACGAGTGGTAGTCATGATAGTCTTTGCTGAATGATGTTTCTTCGTGATTTTACCAGCTTCACAAGCACCGCAGAGACGATCCTTATCGAATTTTACTTCGCTAAGGCCAATAACATGCTTCTTCACCAGATTATGAAGATTTCTCATCCCTGCATGACCAAGTCTTCGATGCCATAACCAACCAGATCAGGATTTTTCCATTAAGCATGTGGATACAGCAGGGCCCGAAGAAAAATCAACAATGTATAAATCTCCCTTTCGGTAACACTCGAAGACAAACGTATAGTCATCCTGTGAAAAGACAACACAACACGAAGCAGAAAATAGAACAAGCATACCCATATCGCATAACTTCGAAATACACATAAGATTAAATCCAAGTGATTGGACTAGCATGACCTTGTCAATGTGCTTATCTTTCGATATGGCAACCTTACCCAAGCCTAACACTTTACCCTTATTGTTATCACCGAAGGTAATGTACTTCTGAGATGATTGAGATAGTTTTTCTTCGGTGAATAACTCCTTGTCTCCGGTCATATGATTTGTACAACCACTATCCATGACCCATTCGGATCCACCGGAGACATAGCCCTGCAGAAGAATTAGTTCTTCTTAACCACCCACAAACGAGCAGGTGACTGAGAAGATGTGGAAGCACTGGTTGAAGCAATATTAAATCGAACAGGAGTGTATTGCTTCGGTGTACCATCAAGCACACCATAAATGTAAGTCCTCTGCGAATGGTTAGCATAAGAGTGAGCATATGCAATCTTAGTATGATTATTATGAGGACGATACGTATGGCGACCAGTACGATAGTATTGCTTCTGCGGAACATTTGATTCGGGCACCAGTGAATCATTTCGTGTCTCAAGAGAGTAGAAATGATTCGGTGGTACCGAAGACTTTCCCTGCATGGTATGATTAGCAGGCAGTTTTTCCACAAGTGCTTTCTGCACCCATATCTGCCTCTTATAGAAGCCATTCTTCGGTGGAGCACCTACATACTCAGCTGTAACTTTTCCCTGTTCATCTTTCATGAGTTTGTAGTCTGAATCAAGTTATTCATCCACAATGGCTTTGTTTATTTTGCAGTCGAAACCTGAAAGGTTAATAATATCAATGGGTTTCTCCTTCGCTAGAACCCAAACAATCTTAGGATACTGCTCAGGCTCCCAATAGGTGCCATCAGGGTTTATCTTTCTCTCGAAACCAACACCGTCATTCCTGGGATTTCTGTGAAGGAGAGCCTTCCTCAGGATATCACAGAGATATTGGTGTCCTTGCACACTTTTGAACATGCCTGTTTCAAATAAGTTTTTCAACCTGAGGAGTTCCTCGGTAACAGCAGGATTTTCCTCATCAGAGGCATTAGTATCATCAATAACAATAGGAGCTTTTCCTTTGGAATCAGTTTTGCTTCGGTCCAAGCAAGTTAAACAAGGTGATTCAGTTTTATGATTTGCTTCAGAACCTTGTTGAGCCATGAGAGAGAGATTGACATTTTCCAATTCTTCATGAGCCTCTTTCAGTTTTTCGAGAGTCATTTTCCTCTAAAGAAATTCATAGGTGAGCTTCTCATAATCAACTGAAAGAAGATCATGCCGAGAGGATAATTCTTCAAACTTCTCCTTCAGAGCAGCATGCTCATTAGTTAAAGTTTGACCTCTCTCAATCTCATCGATCAACAAAGTTTCTGATTTCTTAATGGTTTTGCTTAGTGAATCAAGTTCATCTTGTTGGATTGAAGCTATTTTAGCAAGTTTAGCATAGCTTATCTTTGAATCACTTTCATATGAGGAACAATCAGAAGTATCATAGTTTGATTTGGATGAAGATACCTTAGCCTTGGCCATGAAGCAATATCCAGGAGTTTCATCTTCACTGCTATTGTTGGTGAAGAATGAGCTCGAAGCATTTGTTGAAGCATCTGCCGAAGCGAAAGCCAAACCAGCAACACCATCTGATTCGGATCCAGACCCAGACCTCGAGCCTGATTCAGATTCGGAACCAGAGGCTTCGTCTTCAGAGTTCATCTCCTTTCCCAGATAGGCCTTGGCACGGTGAGAGCTGCTTCGACGAGAAGAGTGAGTCTTCGATGAAGAACCCTCACGCTTCTTATGATACTTCTTCCTCTTATCATCATCAGAGTCTTTCTTCTTTTCTCTTCTCGAACTAGAATCATGTCTCTTTGACTCATAGCTTCTGGAGGATCTGTGGGAATTTGATGAAGAGTCTCTGAGCGAATGCTTCGATTTGTTCTCAGCTTCCCACAGAGGGCAATCAGCAATGTAGTGACCTGGTTTCTTGCACTTGTAGCAGCAATTGTCCTTTGATGGAGAGCTTCTTGAGGATGAACGGTGAGAAGAATGACTTGAGCTTCTTGAAGGATAACTCTTCTTCGGTGAAGAAAAACCTTTTCTCTGAAAGCGATTGAAGCGTCTCATGATCAATGCTAGATCTTTTCCAATGCTTGCAGGATCATCTGATTCGACACCTGAAGCAGAACTGACTTCGGGTGAAGAATGACGCGAAGCTTTTGCTTTCAAGGCATGAATCTTCTTCGAGAACCATTTATGTCACGTTTCTCATCTTCTTCCATCTCAAAGGTATTGAGCCTCTCAAGAATATCAGCGGCGACAAGACGTCTGAAATCAGTCCTTTCCTTGATCATCAACACAATGTGATCAAACGAATCATACAATGAGCGAAGCAGAGTTCTAACAACTGAGTGAGGAGTAATGTCATCAGCACCAAGTGAGATCAATTCATTTGCAAGAGCAGTGAGTCTGCTGTAAATGGAGCTGACTTTTTCACCCTCGTTTCTCTTGAATCGATAGAATTTGCTTTGAAGTGTGTCAATTCTGGCATTCTTCTGGGTAGAAACACCTTCACCAATCTTCTCAAGATAATCCCAGACAACTTCGGCCGAAGGAATATTCTTCACTTCATGATACTTTTCTGGTGTCAAATGATTGGTGATGAAGACCCAGACTTCAGAATCAAGATCGATCAGCTTCGCTTCTTCAGGAGTGATGGCGTTCTCGTCTGCAACTGTAACTCCATACAAGACAACTTGCCAGGCAGTTGAGTTGATAGCCATAATATTTCTCTTCATCTTGTCCTTCTAGTATGGATATTCCTTTCCATTGAACACGGGTATGGGTTCGCCGGAGCGAATGGCTGCGAAAGACATACTTGCAAAACACTCTAGGAGGTTAATCCAAATAAAGAGTGACTAGCTCTGATACCAATTGTAAGTCCAAGTATGTGATCAGAGGGGGAGGGGGTGAATGATCACTTCAAATTTTTGCATGAAACTATGAAGTGAAGCATAACTTAGCACTAGAAGAGATTCAACAGAAAGGTAAACATTGAAGCAGAACAGGATTGAAGCATAACATAGTGAATCAAAAGCATCGAATCAATTGCATTGAAGAAAATCACTGAATCAATTGATAAACTGAATGTAAGTGAGGAAAGTAAAACAAACTCTTGACTCGGCGATGTTTGTTCGACCAGTTCACACTCTGCAAAGTGCTACGTCTGGTTGGAGGGACTTGTGATTGAACACAGGAGCTAACCTCTCGCCGTCCGTATCTCCACTGCACCAATCTCCTTGAGCTTGGTCAGTTCTTCACTCATGGTTGATTATTGAGGAAATCACCGAAACCTTTGACAAAATGGACTTCGAGGCGACAATAACTCTTCGCTCTCTGAAGAACAACTCTCTAACCGTCTAGGAGAATTTCAGTTCTCCAAGATAAAAAGGCTAGCAAACTTCTTCCTAAGTCATAATGAATCAACTCAGATCAATAGGAATTATGCTTCGGTGGATGGGTTTTTGGTTTGCTTCGGTGGGGTTGCTCTTCCTCTTTAGTGTCAGAAAATATTCTTGGAGCAGCCCCCAGCCAATGAGGGCGGGGGTGGCGTATTTATAGGTGGCAATCCCTAGGTGCGAAATGACTTAAATGACCCGATGTGACAACTTGACACCTGTCCACAACGGTAATATTTCCAATCAAAGTGCAACTTTACTTGCGGTCCAAGTAAAGCTGACTCACAGACTTGGTTCTGCTTCAGGAGCCGAAAGAACTAAGTCTTCGCTGGTGAAGCATTACCTAGTGCACATGGGTTTTTGGTTTGCTTTGGTGGGGTTGCTCTTCCTCTTCAGGAGCCGAAAGAACTAAGTCGATCTGAGTCTTTTCACCAAAACCTTCGGAGTACATTTACTAAACCCCTCTTGATAGTACGGTTTTTCCTACGACTCAATGAAATGAAAAAGAACTACGCAAAAACAACTAAGTCTTGCGCCATCTTGGTCATCTCCTTCGATGAGACGTGCTTCACGATTCCTTATCTTTTTAGGGGTCGACATCCGTGATGAGCTTCACTCCAGAGGATATGCTTCAGTAAGTATGTAAATCTTCGTTGAAGCTTTATCACCAACCTATAACTTCAGGAACCTAACCATCTGTTTTACACTAGAAAACTTGTTAGTTCCTCTACTGTTTTGTCCAACAATATCCAAAACTCATGGGGGCATAACTTTGCTCTTACAGAAATTTGCTGCTACGCTACATCTCACCTTCCACTTGGGGTAACCAACGAGAAGTGAGAGAACTATCCTCACGGTATCAGAGAACACCTCCCGGAAGGGGAGATCATTGCCATCGTCATCACCATCGTCACGGGCATCATCAAGATCATCATCAACATCATCCCCAACATCAGCACTATCTCCACCACCATCCTATCTCATCTCACAATGGCAACTTGTGTTGTGATCCGTACTATCTATCCTCTCTACTCTATCGGTGTTGATTACTCCTTTGTGGTGAATGCTATTGAGTTTTGTTGGAGAAATATTGTTATGTCCAGATTATTTATCATCTATTTATCACCACTGATCATGATCTCTTTTATGTCTTGTGAGTAGTTACTTTAGTTCTTGAGGACATGTGAGAAGTCTAGTTGTTAGTAGTCATATGATGTTGAAGTAATATGTGTTGTTTGATATTTAAGTTTTGTTGTTACTTTCCTAGTGGTGTTGTGTGAGTCGAACACCCAACACTTCGCCTTATTAAGGACCTAGGGGGATACATTGTGTATAAAGAATGCTTACGGTGGGTTGCCGGAGTGATAGAAACCTGAACCCCACTTTGCACGCTTTTGCACAAGGGAATAATGGATCCTTGATCGTATTGATGTGGTTAGGCTTTTGCCTTAATTTTTACCTTGTATTTAAGGATTCTTGCAAGCTGTTTAACCATAAGAGTGCAATTATCTTAGTCTAGAAGGTGTACTAGCATAGATCCACCCACTCAACACTTATCAACACAAAACATAGTACCGATGCGGAGTATGGCGAAATCACATGACTATCTCTCCCGTGTGTCCTCAAGAACGCTTTAGCCTTTATAAGTTCAGTTGCTAAGCTTATCCTTTGCTTACAAGGATTGGGCCACTTGTTTCTCCTCAGTACCTTTTACTTTGTTTGCTTTTATCTTCTCGTTGCTTATACTGAAGAACCCCTAAAAAGTTATCTTTCAGTGCTTGCAGCTATTCCTTTACCAAAGTCACTTATCAATACCTTCTGCTCCTCGTTGGGTTCGACACTCTTATCGAAAACGCTACAATAGATCCCTGATACGTCCCAAATGTATCTATAATTTCTGCTTGCTCCATGCATGTTTTGTGTGATATTGATATGTTTTAGACACACTTTCATACACTTTTGATCATATTTGGACTAACCTATTAACTCAGTGCACCTTAGTGCCATTTCCTGTTTTCTGTTGTTTTCTATTTCATGTTTCCCCCGTATTAAAAATGATCCAAAAATTCCGGGTAAATACAATAAAAAAATCAGCGCTTCGGAATCTTTCGGAATCACCGAGGAGGGGCCAGAGGGGACCCACCAGGGCCCCAGGCGCCCTCACGGCGCGACTAGAAGTGGGGCCGCGCCAGGGGGCCACCTAGACCCCTGGTGCTCCCCTGGCTGCACCCCTTCGCCTATTTATTCTCCATCATGGGAAACCTCTGAGGGAGAACCCTTTTTCGCGATCTCGCCTCTGTTCCACCGCCGCCGCGCTTCCAAGATTGGGAGCGCCAGCAGACCTCTTCTCGGCACCTTGCCGGAGGGAGGATTGACATGGGTCCATGGGTCCATGATCAGTAGCTATGTGATGTTCTCCTTCCCTCTTTCTTCTTCATGGATTAGACCTTGTGAGTTGTACTACATGATCAAGGCACATATGTAATTCTTTCTGCTATTGCTATGCTGAGTTGTCTGGGATCTGATGGATTATGAGACTATGTTCAGATTGTGATTGAGTAATATATTTGGTTCTTATCTTTTATATTTTTGTTCTTGCGTAATTCTTGCATGTTCTCCGTTGCTGCCTATTGCTTTGGCCAAGTAGTAGGTAGTGAATCCAAGAGGGAGCGTTATGCTTGATTGTGGGTTCATGCCCCCCTGATGACTAGCTTGAGTGACAGAAACATGAGTCTAGGGGATGTGTTGTTGCCACAAGGGGGAAAACAACGGTGCTTGTAACCGCGGTTGCAAGGATTGTTTACTTTACGCAAAGTTCTTTTAATGTAGTTGTCTGTTGCTTTGGGTTTACACTTTGGTGGGGCTCGCAACTTAATACCAGCGAGATGTTCTGGATAGATATCTCAAGTTGGATGATTAGTAGTAGATGCAGATGGATTTCGGTCTACTTATTTTGGCGTACCGCCCATGCTTTTGAGCCTCTTCCTTTCTTTGTAGCATAGTTAGCATTATGGTGCGTTTTTAATCCTTTCAATTACCCAGCTGTGATTTGTTTACCTCGCATAGCAGTTTTATCGTCTTTTGGGAGAGAGATATCACTAGTGAACATCATGGGACCCCGGTCCATATTTCCACCATTGTTTATGCCTTCAATTTACTTCTTGCCTTTACTTTCTAGTTGCAGTCACTATTATCCTTTATCCGTTGCATTGATCCTTTGCAAACAACAAGGCCGGAGAGATTGACAACCTCTCTGAACTTGTTGGGAGCAATGTTACTTGTTGTGTGTGCAGCTCCTGGTGAAGTAACCAACCTCGGCACCATTGTTCACTTTACCACCTACTTGTCGCTTTCGTAGTCCTACGGGAGACAAACCCTAACCTCTAAGTTAGGAGAAATTTGCTGCTATCCTACATCTCACCTTCCACTTGGGGTAACCAACGAAGGGCGAGAAGCCATTATCACCTCTCGCGCATCAATCCCCTACAGTTGAGGGTCATCAAGTACTGTTTTCTGGCGCCATTATCGGGGAGCGTAGCTCTATTAGTAAGTGAAGCTGGTAAGGAAACTTTTATATTTCTGTTTTTATTTTGCTGTTGCTACCTTTTGTCCTTATGGACACCTCTACTCTTGGTTCATTGCTTTTGGGGAAACGCCCCGCTACTGTGGTGGTTGCTCCCACCCCTACTGAAATTGTGCCTTATAAAATACCAAATGGTATTATCGATTATGTCTTGGCTAATCGTTATGCAAGAGACAGACATCCAGGTGAACACTTGCTATATTTATCACAACTATGTTCATTATTTAAGCTTTCAGGTGTATCAATGGAGTTTTTCATGAGGAAATTATTCGTCGTATCACTTATAAATAAAGCTTCAGATTGGTATAAGCTCCTCGATAACTCACATTTGCTTAATTGGCAAGAGCTTATGTCTCTCTTTTATACAAATGTTTATCCTCTTAATGAAATTCATCAAGACAGGAATTACATCTATAACTTTTGGTCTCGCGATGGAGAAAGCTTGGGGGAGACTGAAGTCCCTAATGCTCAAATGTCCTATTCATGAGCTCCCCAAAGATATTATAGTTACAAATTTTTATGCCAGGCTTCCTCGTTAGGATAAGGTAAAGTTGGATGCCTCATCTAGTGGGGTATTTCAAACGAGAAGCGTTGAAGAGAGATGGGATCTCATTGGAAGGATCCAGAAGAACACTGAAGACTGGGAAATTGATAAAGTTACTGAACCCGTTATAAATTATGAGCATGATTATATTGAGAGCTATGTTAAAACTGATTACTTTAATACCTTTTGCTCTAAGATTGGTCTTGATTCCCAGCTAATGATTGATTTTTGTAAAAACTTTGCGTCTCATATTAACTCTTCTAAGGAGGAGAAGGATCAGCACCATAAACCTTTTAAAGAATTACATGTCCCTATTAATGTTGCTGGCCCTATTTTGTCTGCAGTTATGTATGAAAAACCCCTTTTCCCGCAAGGATAAGGGAGCACTCTTTTGTGACAGGCATAATAAATAAAGTGAGAGAAGAACTGACGAACCTGAGGACCAGATCAAGGTCGATCCTCAAGTTGCGGTGGTTAAAGATCTAGTTACTAATGATGTTTTATATTCCAATATAAATTTTTGTGTTGTTTCCACTAACATTGTTATAGCCAAGAATAAAATCCCAATTTCAGGTACACCAATTGTATCTATCAAAATAGGAGATCCCAATTATTACGGGCTATGTGATTTGGGATCAAGTGCTAGCGCTATTCCTTATTCACTCTATCAATATATCATGGTTGAGATTTCACCCTGTGAACTTGAAGAGGTTGATGTTACTATTTATCTAGCGAACAAAGAAACTATCTCCCCCATTGGAATTGTGAGTGATGTTGAAGTCATATGTGGAAAGGTAAAGTATCCTACCGACTTTCTAGTACTTGGTTCAGTACAAGATAGTTTTTTCCCTATTATCTTTGGTAGGCCTTTCCTCAGCACCTGTGGAGCTAGAATAGATTGCAGGAAAGGTAAAGTTTCTGTTGAATTCAATGGTGAGCCATATGAATTTAACTTTTATAAGTTCTCTAAGCAGTCTCGTGGTACTGATTTACCTAGTAATAATACAATTATTTAAGATATTGCTTCCATTTCTATTCCTCCTAATCATCCTTTGCAGCAATATATGGAAGACCACGAGAATGATATGCATATTCAAGAAATAAATGAGTTAGATGAAATATTCACAAGACAAACTGCTATCCTGAAGCACAACCTTCCGGTTGAACCTTTAGGAATCCTTGCACAACCAAAAGAAGACCTGGTGTTTGACCTCAAACCACTTCCCGATACGCTCAAGTACGCCTATTTAGATGAAAAGAAATTATATCATGTTATTATCAATGCTAACCTATCAGGATTTGAAGAAAAGCGATTATTCGAGAAACTTCGCAGACACCGTGGTGCCCTTGGCTATACCCTTGATGACCTTAAGGGGATTAGTCTGTCAATTTTCCAACATACTATCAATCTCGAGCCCGATGCTAAACCAGTTGTTGATCATCAACGGCGATTATACCCAAGGATGAAGGACGTGGTTAGGACTGAAATTCTCAAACTTCTAGCCGCGGGTATCATCTATCCTATAGCTGATAGTAAGTGGGTAAGTCCAGTTCATTGTGTTCCTAAGAAAGGAGGTATGATTGTTGTTTCTAATGATAAAAATGAATTAATACCTCAAAGAGTTGTTATTGGATATAGAATGTGTATTGATTACAGGAAGTTGAACAAGGCAACCAGGAAGGACCATTACCCGCTGCCTTTCATCGATCAAATGCTTGAGAGGCTGTCCAAAAACACTCACTTTTGCTATCTCGATGGGTACTCTGGCTTCTCTGAAATTCATGTCAATACTGCCGATCAAGAGAAGACCACTTTCACGTGTCCTTACGGTACTTATTCTTATACGCGTATGCCTTTTGGTTTATGTAATGCACCTGCTGATTTTCAGAGATGCATGTCTGCTATTTTTCATGGTTCTGTTAGGAGATTGTGGAAGTCTTCATTGATGATTTCTCCGTCTATGGAACTTACTTTGACCACTGTCTCCACAATCTTAATAAAGTTTTGCAGAGATGCGAGGATAAAATTTTTGTTCTAAATTGGGAAAAGTGCCACTTCATGTTTAACGAAGGGATCGTTCTTGGTCACAAGATTTCCAAGAGGGTAATTGAAGTGGACAAGGCGAAGATTGAAGCTATTGAAAGGATGCCCTATCCAAGGTACATCAAAGGTATTCGTAGTTTTCTCGGTCATGTTGGTTTCTATAGAAGATTTATTAAAGACTTTTCTAAGACTTCGAGACCCCTCACTAATCTTCTCCAGAAGGATGTTGCTTTTGTATTTGATGAAGATAGTAAGGAAGCCTTCGAACTTCTTAAGAAAGCTTTAATAACCACTCCTATAGTACAACCACCTGACTGGAAATTTCCCTTTGAAATTATGTGTGATACTAGTGACTTTGCTATTGGAGTTGTTTTAGGACAAAGGGTTGATTAGAAATTGAATATTATACATTTGCTAGAAAAACCCTCGATAGTTCTCAAAAGAATTATGCTACTACTGAGAAGGAATTCTTAGCATTAGTGTTTGCTTGTGATAAGTTTAGACCTTATATTGTTGATTCTAAAGTTATTATTCATACTGACCATGCTGCCCTTAAGTATCTTATGGATAAGAAGGACGCCAAACCAAGGCTCATCAGGTGGGTACTCCTTCTTCAAGAATTTGATTTGCAGATTGTTGATAGGCGAGGAGCAAACAATCCCGTGGCGGACAATCTTTCAAGGATGGAAGATATACCGCATGATCCCATTTTAGTCAACGACAGTTTTCCAGACGAACAACTAGCTATTGTAAAAGTACAATCTCTTTCCGGCCCTTGGTTTGCAGATTATGCTAATTTTATCGTTGCAAAGTTTTTGCCTCCAGGTTTAACATTTCAGCAAAGGAAGAATTTCTTCCATGATTTGAGGCATTACTTTTGGGATGACCCTGAGGCATTACTTTTGGGATGACCCTCATCTTTTCAAAGAAGGTCCGGACGGGATCGTGAGAAGATGTATACCGGAACATGAGTAGAAGGACATCCTCAGACAATGTCACGATAGTCCTTATGGAGGACATCACACCGGTGAGAGGACCACACATAAGGTTCTCCAATCAGGTTTTTATTGGCCTACTCTCTTTAAGGATGCTAGAAATTATGTTTTATCTTGTGATAAGTGTCAGAGAGTTGGTAATATTAGTAGGAGGAATGAGATGCCTATGAATTACTCTCTAGTGATTGAGCCTTTTGATTGTTGGGGTTTTGATTTTATGGATCCTTTTCCTTCTTCACACAAGTACACTCACATTTTAGTAGCTGTTGATTATGTAACCAACTGGGTTGAAGAAATCCCCACTGAGAGTGTTGATCACAAGACATCTTTGAAAATGCTCAAAGATATAATTTTCCCTAGGTTCGGTGTACCAAGGTACCTCATGACTGATGGAGGATCACACTTCACACATGGAGCTTTTAGAAAAGATTTAGCCAAGTACGATGTCAATCATAGAATTGCTTCACCGTACCATCCTCAAACTAGTGGGAAAGTTGAACTAACCAATAGAGAGATCAAGTTGATCTTGCAAAAGATAGTTAACAGTTCTAGGAAGGACTGGTCAAAGAAGTTAGGAGATGCTTTGTGGGCGTATAGAAATGCTTACAAAAACCCCATGGGCATGTCTCCCTATAAGATGGTCTATGGCAAGGCTTGCCATTTTCCATTAGAGTTAGAACACAAAGCTTTCTTGGCTGTTAGAGAGCTTAACGCTGACCCAAAGTTAGCTGGTGAAAAGCGTATCATGAACTTGACTTCTCTAGATGAGTGGATAAGTGAGGCTTATGAGAGTGCTAAAATGTTCAAGGAAAAGGTAAAGAAGTGGCATGATAGAAGGATTCTGAAACGTGAATTTAATGTTGCTGATAAAGTTTTGTTGTTTAGGTCTCGTTTCAGGTTTTCTCCAGGTAAATTACTTTCCAGATGGGAAGTTTCATTTCATATTGAACAAGTCTACCGATCCGGTGCAATCAAGATTAACAATTTTGACGGCACCAAACCTCAAGTTGTGAATGGGCAAAGACTCAAGCATTACATGGCGGGAGACCCTATCAATGTTGATGTAAATTTGATACAGACAACAACTCATGAAGAATATGTTGCAGCCCTGTTTCAGACACCAGCAAGAACAGAATAAGAAAAAGATATGTATTACGGTAAGGAAACATCGCGAACCTCCATTAAAGTTCCGTTTTACGAGTTTTTGCAAAATTTGGAAAATTCAAGGCCTAAGTGGAGCCGGAGAGGAGCTCCAGGGGGCCTAGGCGTCCCCCTAGAGCGGCCTACCTCTTGGTCGCGCTGGGAGGCCGCCTGGGAACCCCGGAATCCGTCTCCGACCCCACTTTGGCTCGTTACTTTCCTTCTGTTGCAGAATTTTTTTTCTATATATTTTCCCGGATCGTCCCGACACCGTATCTCGCAATTTCATGTGTTTTCTTTTCGAGCTGTTTCTGCCAGGATAAAAAGCTATTGGTAGAGATGTCTTATTGTGGCTCAAGTGGAGAAGAATTCATGGGACAACATCTACGTGAAGTTCAGAAAGATCTCAACCAAGGGAAGTACGTTGATTGGGCTATGGAAGAAGAAATTGCTGCAAGGCAAGCAAAGATGGAGCGTTGCATGAGGGACGAAGTCAAGATTATCACCACCCAACAACTAGGGATACAACCTCATTATGATCTTTCTCTTAACCTTTAACAACCCCTTCACTTTAAGATCAATGTATAACTTCCACCATCTCTGAAGCTTACCGCATCACCAATCAACTTTGCAAAGATTTCCGTGTGCTGAAAGTACAAGTGGAGATCTTGGAAGATGAAAACCAAACCCTTTGACGTATCATCAGATATCTGAAGAATCAACAGGAACGAGGATTAAAATCTCCTTGGGTAATGGCATCCCCCTGGCTTGATCCAAGCTTGGGGGAGTGCCCGGTATCTTTATCTTTATCTTAGTATTTCAGAGTCAAGTAGAGTCGTATCATGTCTAAGGAAGTTATCTTATGAAATAGGTGTTTGCATTGAGGTCTATCACTCCTTGGTGGAGAGTCTTGTATCCGTGAGTGTGGAGTCGTCGATGATGGAACATTAATGAGAAGTCTATTGGTTTCTTCGCTGCACTCGATATTCTGTTCACGCAATCGACCTTATATGATGATTCTTATGGGGAGTATTGACTTTATATCAGGTATGGCTTTGAAAACTTTATTTAATTTTGGAAAACATAGCTTTGGTCATAAAAACATGCATGATTTTCTCAACTAGCGACATAGCCAAAACCTTTATGTTATTATGCTTGAAGTGTTATGTTGACAAGGAAGACAACTTGATGTGTTATGCTCAACTTAATGTTTATGTTTTATGTGTTTTGCATCTAAGTCATCATCAATTGTCTGTTCTCTCAAAGCCTTTGCTAGACAAACTCTTTGCCAAACATATTTCTGCTTGTGCATCCATACCCTGAAACCAATATCTAGCATATGAGTCCACCATACCTTCCTATTCGTGGTACTCCACTACCACTCCCAAAAGTATAGAATTTATGTGTTATCCTTAAATGTTAAAAATCCTATGTTTTGTGCCTCTTGTTTAGCTCATGAGGAAGTAGTAGGTAATTCATGATCTTCTTAAGTTGGAAAAGTTTTACCCCGGGATTGCATGTCTAATCTGTAAACCCCTAATATGAGGAGGAACTGGCATGAGTGCGCCCAACTCGTAAGACAATACAACAAACAAACCCTCCTTCACGCTTGGTCTATGAGAAATCAGAAACTTTGGAAGTGATAAACAAAGGAGATTAAGGGGATGTGATCATCCCCACTTGGGAGCTTGTCGGGGGAATGACCCCCGGGTAGGGTCACCCAGGGGAAACAATTCATCAAGGCAAAGATCATCGACCTGATGGTCACCGATCTAGTCAAGGCCGAGCTAATCAAGACTGAGAAAGTAGTGGGCCGAACTGATCAGGTCGGAGGCCGATTGCCCCAAAGAGAGTGCAATCGGCCTCACCTAGGATCGTTCGGCCGAAGAGAATAGAGCAATCTCCGAGCAGAATCCCAGGTCGGACACCTAGTACAAGTTCATTCAATGCGCAATCCCTGAAGATCGGGGCTGTCAGAGGCGTGCGGTCTCCTCCAGCGCCGATCACGCGGACAGGACGACAGGCCTAAGTCCTTAGCTCCATTGTTCACTAGAAGGGTCTACAGTATAGCGGCATGGTGAGCCGCAAGTCTACGCCGGGTCATCCGGGAGAGCACGATGTGAGGAACACTACTAGGAAAGGGCCTTATAGTGGCGTCCTTTTTTTTGCCTTTAGTGGCGCATTTAAAATGCACCACTAATGACAAGCCACTAATAAGGCCTTAATAGTGGCGCATTTCAAATGTACCACCCCTAAAACACTTATGCATGGCGCATTTCAAAATGCGGCACCCATAAGCCCTTATGGGTGGCGCATTCCCATAAGACTCTTAGGGGTGGCGCATTCTGAAAATGCGCCACTATTAAAATTTTGAATTTTCAATCTGGATTTGGATAACGATTTTTTTTATTGTTTATTGTTTATATTTATATTTTTCTTCATCTCAGGTTAGTATGCTTAATGCTCGGTCACTATGCTTAATCTCAGGTCAAACTCGCTTAACTTCTCGGTTCTATTCAACTCCCACTCCAACTCACCTAGCAGGCACTTGTTGATATATCTATCATATAAATCCTATTAAACCATGTTGATCTCTAGGACCTTGTTGATGTTCATGGGTGTGCTAAAATTTTCAATATTTTTTTGAAACTTTCTCGATGGGACCATTAGCATATTTTGAACTTTTTAAAAAAATTGAAAATACAAATTTTAATTATTTATTTTTTTACATTTTTATTGTTACTGGCTAAAATTTTCAACTTTTTTTGAAACTTCCCGATCGGTCCTCTAGCCTATTTGGAAAAAAAAATCAATTTTTTTTCTGTTACTAGTGGCGCATTTCATACAAAATGCACCACTACTAAGTTCAAAAAAAAAATCATTTTTTTTGGCTCAAGATCTTCAAATGCCCGTAACTTTTTTCTGTTAGGTTTTGAGGATTCTAAAAATGTTCAACGGGGTCCCAGTTGAATTTGGATATAACTTTTCGAGTAGATGATTTTTCATATAAAAAACTTTTTCATCGGAGGTCGTATGCAAATGTTATGCCCATTTTACAAAATTCTCGAGAGATTTTGCAAAAAAAGTCGAAATTCATATTTGTAAATTTTCCTAACAACTAGACCACATATCATATGGGAAAATTATTTTCTTTTATTTTTTTTGACATTTCTATCATTTTATTTTTATTTTTTTAAATTGAAAAGGCGGTCCACGGGGGGGGGGGGGGGTATTTGGGAATTTTCCCTCACAATTTTTGCTTAGTAGTGGCGCATACGAAAAATGCGCTACCCCTAAGAGCTTTTGGGTGGCGCATTCTGAATGCGCCACTAATAATTCTTTAGGGGTGGCGCATTTCCAGAATGCGCCACCCATAAGCTCTTAGGGGTGGCGCATTTCCGAAATGCTCCACCTATAAGGTTCTTAGGGGTGGCGCATTTCTCCAAATGCGCCACGTATAAGGGGATCCAGGGCTGGCCCACTCTTAGGGGTGGCGCATTTTAAAAAATGCGCCACCTATAAGAGCTTATAGGTGGCGCATTTTTAACCAGTTCTCCACCCCTTACAACATAGTGGCGCATACATAAAAATGCACCACTAATAAGGTTTCCATGTATAGCTATTTCCCTAGTAGTGGACCCTAGCTTGTCTGAGACTGGTAGCTGGGCCCTCCCCTTTGTATATTTACCTTTGTACCCCGGGCTCGGCCTATAAGAGCCCCGGGTACCCCTCCTGCGTGAGGGACGACGGAACACTTATTGCAACTTCACCCACTAGAGAGAGAACAAGGAGAGAGATGTGCTTAGATCCCTGTTATCCTTCCTCTCAAACAACTCAAGGAGCATTCATTGTAGCCAGAGTTATTGCATATAGATAGCTCGACACGACTAGGGGTGTTATCTCTACGAAGAGCCCCGAACCTGGGTACATCGCGGTGTCTCACTGTGTGTTCCCACTCTCGATTCCGGCACCAGCGACACTAACCTCAGTTTGTACCTGTCGAGGATCGGCCCCGGCAAGTCCCATGGTTAGGAACCCTGGGCTAGTTGGAGAAGACACAGGTTGGACGATAGGCTCGTCGGCAAACAGGAGGATACACTTCCTGCTCGATATATTGATTGTGGAGAAGTTACAGGGGATGCCAAGGCAGATGCGCTCTAGGCTAGGGTTACAGGCGATGTCTCTCTTTGGTGCGTTGCCCCTCCTGGCCTTTATATAGTAGACCAGGTCTCGGGGAATCAATCTACAATTACAGGAAATCTAACCCTAGCTTTTACGGCAAGTCCCTGCACCTTCCTTGTCAGTCGAGGACTCCCAATGTCGGTGCCATCTAGCGGGCCCAGGTGAATCCGGCGGTAGCTTCATGGGCCTTCAATGACACCGGGTAGGCCCATTAGTAGGAGTCGTGGGGTCACCCCCTCGTGAGTAGCCCCCGAGTGCCTGGGGGACTCGAGTTCGTCTTCATACGTCCGTGGCTTGTATGCGCAGGGCACCCGCGGTCGCTGGCAGCATGGTGGCCATGACAAAACCTGTTTCGAGGGATGTTAAGCAGAAAGGGCCCAAGGAGTCGACGGATCGAGCCTTGGTGAATTGCGCTAGTGGCAAATACCACGATCGCCCAATCAAACCCATGTCCCTCGACTTGAGCTTGGGATACTGGAGCATAGCAAAAGTCCGGCCGCTTTAGGTCTTATAGTGTTCATTTGCTGCCAGCTGGTTGCGTAGCCTAAGGCGCGTCCGCCCGGCTTGATACTTCATCCGCAGCGCATGGAAAGGTTGGGAGTGAAATCTCTCTTCGGCAAGTCCCAGCCCGGCCGAACTTCGCAGCGGGGTCTTACCTACACGCTAATCTTGCGTGGCATCTGGGCACAGTGTGTCGTGGTTCCAGGAATAGGTGTGTTTTTGAGGCGCGAAGCCTTATAGCATTTCACCCACTTGGAACAAATCATCAAGTGAGCAGTTCACTCATCTCACTCGCGGAGCTTGTTTCGAGTGCTCAGGCGAGGAATCCTTCTGCGAGTAATTACTCGAAAGTTGTTTGATTTTCTTTCAGAGGTGTGGGAGCACCCGAGACTCTCAAGGGTGCGAGTGGTCACTCGAGCACCTTGTGGGTCCATAGGTGAGGGAGCACCTGTAACTCTCGAGATGGGCTCCTCCCGATGGGAGTGAGATTTTTTTGCTTTGTTGGAAAAAGATCTGATAAAATCTCTAGGCGTCTGTAGCGTACCTTATACGCTTTGCCTGTGACAAGACGTTGGCGTGGTCTTCTGCTGTTTTTGACCACTGTAGCCTTCCGTAGGAAACGACCTGGTGTGGTCCCGCCGGAATTTTCGCATTTGTGCGATTATGGTCCTCTTTTTCGTGCGTCGTGCGCGGTGTTGTTACTGCGCTGGTTGAGCTTTCCATGCATTGCGCCCCTCGTGGGATCGTGCCACGTTTACTAGGTAGCAGGGGCTAACGGCGATCCTCTGTGCTAGGCTCCGGGGTTAAATAGGTTTGTGGCTGGGTAAACTTAGGTTTTTACCCAGCCGTTGCTTTCCCCGTCTTCTTCTTGCCTTCTCCAGTTCTCAAGTTCTTCCTCTTCCTCTGCTTTGATTCCTCCTCGACCTCTATGACCAAACGTTATCGTGCTACTGCGGAACCAATCAAGATGTCTGGCGGTTGGGAACCATCGACCTTTGATGCTTCAGATCTGGCACGTCTGGTTGCCGATGGCGTAGTGGTCGAGGGTGAGGCGCGTTTGCCGGGGGATGAGCCGATCCCTGCTCCTGCGTCAGATGAGCGGATATGCTTCCAATCTTACTTCCCCCGTGGGTTTTCTCTTCCGTTGCATCCATTTGTGCGGGGCTTGTTGTACTCCTATCGCATCCAGTTGCACGATTTGACCCCGAACGGGGTTTTGCACATTGCCTGTTTTATCACTTTGTGCGAGGCGTTCCTGGGTATTTACCCGCATTGGGGGCTCTGGAGGCGTCTCTTTAGTGTGAAGAGGACCAACTCCGAGTATGCTGTGGGTCGGATGAGCATCTCTATTGGGGATAAAGACTCATATTTTGATCTGGAGAAGATCGACTCGGTTAGCGGGTGGCGGCGGGGCTGGTTTTATCTGAAAGACCGCTGCGTGACTGGCCAGCGTTTTGGCCTTGCTCCTTTTAATCCAGCCGCTCGAGTGGTGAGGCAGGCGTCTTGGTCTCATTCGCTGACTGCTGCGGAATCAACTGAGCTGACTCCCTATCTAGACAGGATTTCTTTGCTGAAGGATGAATTGTCTGGTGGGGAGCTTACCTCTGTTTTCGTGGGGAGAAGAGTTCAGCCGCTGCAACATCGTGCCTCTCCTATGTGGCAGTATCTGGGTCCTGCTGACCCGACCAGGTGCTCGCCTGAAGATTTCAAGTCTGGCGAGCTTCTCACCCGACTCCAATGGGTGACCAAGTACTCGAGTGACTCTGAGATGCGGCTTGCGCGCCCATACTCTGCTGAAAATCCTCCTCCTCAGGTTTGTGACCGCGTCGCCTTGCCTGTGTTTATGCGTTTGCTTATCTGCTGACTGTTGTTCTTATTGCGTGTTGTAGGGACATGACCCTGTGCTGCGTAATCCTCCTCAGCCGGAGGATGCTGATATCCTCGAGGAACCTAATGCCTCTGCTGCCGAAGGTGTTGCTCGGTCCGCCGGGATGGGGGCCATGATCGTTGAGTCTGGGGACAACGAGGATTCAGGCCCTTTTCGTGTGAAGCGGTCCTGCCCCGGGAGTTTCGGGGATCGTGGTACTGCTGCTCCCGTAGCTCCAGCTGCTGATCTGCCTTCTGCGCCTGTGGCTCCAAAGAGAAACCGGCTGTGGTGCGCTCGCCCTGCACAGAGTGGGTAAGTGTTTTCCTTGATTTTGTACATTGTTTGCTTCTTGCTTCTGTATCTGATGGCTGGTTTTTAGTGTTGCGACTCTTCCGGTTGCTTCGAGTAGCAGTGCGTCCACCGTGGATCTGAAGTCGACAGACTCGGCAGCTGTTCATTGTCATGATGTCCCTGCTACTCCTGTTGGTCGGTCTTCCCCTCCGGCGGCTGCCGCGGAGGCGGGTGCCGTCCTTGTCGCACCTTCTTCGGGTGCGCCTGTTGGTGGGGCTTCTGACGTTAAACCTGCCGAGCTGGGTCCTCCTTTCTTTGGTCGCTTCGATCTTGCAGGTGAAGATAAAATCCGTGCCTTTGACCGTTTTTCTGCTATGGTAGGCTTCTATTTTGTGTTCTTTTTCATTGGGAGCACGGCAGTGCTCCCGATGGGAGTAGCCCCCGAGGCTGTGAGCAAGCGCGCGCGGTTGCTTACAGTCTCATTTTCCTTACTGCGTTTTGACGTTTGTTTACAGCCTGTCTTCCAACACTGTGAGCGCCTGATCATTGATGCTGAACGGTGGCAAAGGTCTCATGATTCTTCCTAGGATGCGTTAACTGCCATGGATGGTGCGTCTTCCTCTTAGGCTGTTTGGAGTGGAGCTTTTCCACGTTTTATTGCGCTGACTTTTTCCTTGTGGTTGGATGCACGTCAGGTCGTCGCCGGGCGGCCGAGAAGCGGGCCGACAAGGTTTCTCGAACTGCTTCCCACTTGTAGGAAGCTTTGTCTTCAAAAGAGGTGGAGCTGCACGAGCAGCATGAGGAGCTCGTTCGCCTTCGTCAAGCTGAGGGGGCATATGAGCAGATGGAGTTGGCGGAGGGGAAACGCCTTCGAGTGATGGAGGACCGACTTACTTGTAAGTGTGGATCCTGTACTTTTCCTTCTGTTACATTTGTCTCCTTTTTGTTGACGTTCCATTGCTTGTTGGCAGCTACTGCAGGTTTGAAGCCGGTCGAAGTTGCTGCCTCGGGGTCTGGCGTTCTGAAGGGGGCTGCGGATGCTCTTGCGAGTGTTGTTGCTGCTGTCGAGGGTGTTTGTGGTCGTGCCTCTGATCTTCTTCGCCGTGTTCATGAGCACCTGATGCCGGATGCTTTGAAGGTGCCCGAGGGCCTGGATGCTCTCGTGGCTGCGTTTGGTCCGGAGGGGAAGCGCGTGGGGGAGTTGGTTGCTGACAGCTTGGTGAGTGGCTCTTCTACGGCTCTTGCTGTCCTTATGGGGCACGAGATTTCTATTGACGAATCCTTGATTGAGACCATCCCGGGCTACACGCCGGAGCTGCTTGGGCGTGCTGATCAGCTTGCTCTTCTGCTGCAAAAGGCTGTGGACGCCCAGATTAATCCTACCGTGGGCGAGGGAGGGGGCGGTAGTATTATTGTTGAGACTTCATCTGTAGCGCGCGACTCTGCTGTGACTGTTGCTTGTCGGTTGTCTTTATCTATCTTGACTTTGCTTAGCTTGTCCCTTCTGGTGTTTGATGCTTGTGCTTTTGTTTGTGGTAGGCCGCTCCGGGTGTTCTTCGTCCTTGGAATTCATTGAAGGATGACGCTCGCGAGGGTGCCTACGAGTCTGTTTGCTTGCGGTTGAGGAATGCCGAGCGGGAGATTGTGCAGCTGAAGGCTTCTGTGGCTGTCCATCGGTCTCTACGAGAGCGTGCCGAGGCTATGATTGACGATCTTGCTTCGTGGGTTTCCAGTCTAGCTGATGTTCTGCGGGGTGAGTTTTTCTTTTGCTTGATTCTGCGATCCCTCCTCGTGCTTTAGTCTTGACTGTAGTTGTTGTTTCTTTGGCGAAGTCCTGGCGGGGAGGTCCCGAGATGAAGAGGCGGCCGTGCATTCTGAGATGTCGCGCTTGGAAGATCCTGTTGTGCGAGCCAGGAACCCCTTTTGGGCGGATGGGGCCCGTGCTCGTTCTTTTGCTTTGCTGCGTCTTCGCGTCGAGCAGGTTCCGTTGGCGTTGAGGTACTGCCAGCGGGTGCTGGGTGGCATTCATGCCTAGTTTTATCCGTTGGCAGTTGTCCCTTCCGGGCTTGAGACGCTTTGCCGCTTCTTTACCCAACCTGCCGAGCTGTGTCGCGTGATGGACCACTTGATTCGAGCGGGATCTCGGGTTGCTTTAGGTTTGGTCCATAGTCACTGGCCTGGTGTAGATCTCGGAGAGGTTGTACGGGGTCCTCCGGGTGGTAGGGCTCAGTCGATGGACGGTCATTATGCAGCCGTTGGCGAACTTGCCGGTCGTGTTGTAGCGCGCGTCGTTAAAGAGAGCGACCGTAGTTTAGGCGCTCATATTATGGCCAAGCAGGAGCCATCAGATTAATTGTCTTGTTTTTGTCTTCCTCCCTTGCTTGAATGTGCCCTGTGGAAGATGGCTTGGGGAGGGATTGTTATTCCCGGGGTGGCTGCTTCGGCGAGCCCCTGAGTGCCGGAGTTTATTTTTGTGCCGCGATTGCGGGAGACGATTCGAGGGGTGGCTGCTTCGTCGAGCCCCGAGTGCCAGAGTTTATTTTTGTGCCGCGATTGCGGTAGACGACTCGAGGGGTGGCTGCTTCAGCGAGCCCCCGAGTGCCGGAGTTTATTTTTGTGCCGCGATTGCGGGAGACGACTCGAGGGGTGGCTGCTTCGGCGAGCCCCCGAGTGCCGGAGTTTGTTTTTGTGCCGCGATTACGGGAGACGACTCGAGGGGTGGCTGCTTCGGCGAGCCCCCGAGTGCCGGAGTTTGTTTTTGTGCCGCGATTGCGGGAGACGACTCGAGGGGTGGCTGCTTCGGCGAGCCCCCGAGTGCCGGAGTTTGTTTTTGTGTCGCGATTGCGGGAGACGACTCGAGGGGTGGCTGCTTCGGCGGGCCCCCGAGTGCTGGAGTTTGTTTTTTGTGCCGTGATTGCGGGAGATGACCCGAGGGGTGGCTGCTTCGGTGAGCCCCCGAGTGCCGGAGTTTGTTTTTTGTGCCGCGATTGCGGGAGACGACTCGAGGGGTGGCTGCTTCGGCGAGCCCCCGAGTGCCAAAGTTTGTTTTTGTGCCGCGATTGCGGGAGACGACTCGAGGGGTGGCTGCTTCGGCGAGTCCCCGAGTGCCGGAGTTTATTTTTGTGGGGGATACTTGAATCACGCTTTTCCCTATTGTCTCATACGATAAGTCTGGAAAAAATAAAAGGAGGGAGGTTCCGTTGAAGACGGATACCTTTTATCTGCTGTAAGTGGCCTTGATGGCCGGTAGCCTTGTTGCTTGGTGCCTGTGTCCATCTGCTGGTTCATCGTCTACGGGAGGTTTTCTTCTGTGGCTCCTGTGGTGCCATCGTTTTGATGGGTTATGAAGGCTTCTGCTAACTTGTGGAATTCCTTGTCGCATCTGTCGGATCTGACAAAGCTTCCATTGATTGTAATGACACCATGTGGCCCTGGCATTTTCAGCTTGAGGTAGGCGTAATGAGGTACAGCCATGAAGCGGGCGAAGGCTGGTCGCCCGAGGATTGCGTGGTATTGCGACTTCCAGTCGACCACCTCGAAGTCCAATATCTCTTTGCGAAAGTTGGTCGCGCACCCGAAGACCACTTCCAGGCTTATTCTTCCCATGGGATAAACTGCTTTGCCTGGTACGATCCCGTGGAAAGTCGTCCCTGAGGGCTTCAGGGCGTTGCTTCGGATCAACATGTCGTCGAGCGTTCGGGTGAATATGATGTTGATTCCGCTGCCGTCGTCCATGAACACGCGGGACATGTCGTAGTTCCCGATCCGCGCCTCCAGTACTAGTGCTGCATGTCCTGGTCGGGGGACGCCTGGTGGGTGGTCGTCTCGGGAAAAGGTTATCTCTGTTTCCGACCCGCGCAGGTATTCTGGGACCGCTGGGTGTGCGGATGTCGCCAGGAAGACTTGTCTGGTTACTTGCTTCTGCTGGCGGTTGGAGGGCCTTCCTTCTTGTATCATATAAATTCTTCCATGAGCTTCTGGGTACTGGTCTTCATCCGGTGTCCTTTGTCTCTCTTGGATGGAGGCCACCTGCCTCATCGGCAACGGAGGGGCTGGTGGCGCGTTGTGGGCGATTGGCCCGATTGCTATGCTTGCGAGAGGTTGCCCTGCAGGGGCCGCGGGGCGGTTCTTCTCTTCTGCTAGCTCGTTGAAGCTTCTGTAGTTCCTGAGGGTGTGGGATGATCTTATTTCTCCTCGCTCGTTTTTGAATCCATGTATGGTGCATGGGCTGTCGAGCTGCTCTTTTGCCGTTCTAGGCGCTCGTGTGCCGTCCCGCGGTTGCTTTGGCCACCATTAGCGTTTCTGCGATTGATGCTCGTCTTCCTGGTTCTCTCTGTTTGGCTGTCTGTTGTCGTCGCGTCGCCGCCCGTTTCGGTCGTTTGGGAAACCAGCAGCAACCATGTCGGGTCCTCGGTCGTCGTAGAATTGTCGCCTTGGCCGTTTCCTCCTTCTGTCGCCTCCTCTGTCTCCGTTGTAGTCGTATTCGTGCTCTGATCGTGCTACGAAGGTTTCAGTTTTGTTACGGACGGAATCTTCGCCGTCTGCCCAGCTGTTGGCTAGTTCCAGTAGTTTTGCGAGTGTGCGGACTTTCATTTGCCCCAGCTGCTCCTTGAACTCAATGCGCTATAGGCCTCTTCTGAAAGCGTCGATTGCGCTCTCGTCTGATATATCTTCTGCGGAGTTTTTGAGGATCGTCCACCGCTGGATGTACGCCCTCAGGGTCTCCCTTGTTCCTTGCTTGCACGCTCGCAGCTCCTCGAGTGATGCCGGCCGTTTGTAGGTTGACTTGAAATTCTTGATGAAAGCGGCGCGGAACTGTCTCCAGGAGCTGATGGGCCCGCGCCGTAGGTTTTTGAGCCAGTGCCGCGCGGAGCCCTCGAGCATCAACTGTATGTACTGCATTGCTGTTATGTTGGTTCCGCGCTGGAATTTGACCGCAGTTAAGTAGTCTTCAAGCCATGCCTCTGGTTCTTCAAGTCCGTTGTACTTTAGTGTCGTCGAGTTGAGCTTGAATCCGTTTGGCATGCGTGTCTCGCGTACGGTTCGGGTGAAGCATAGTGCTCCGCATGGCTCGGCTTCTTCTTCGGAAGCTTCCTCGTCGGAGTATTCTTCGTGCGCCGCGCGTCGCCGCCTGCCGCGGTTGACTCTGCTCTGGGTGATGTCGTCACGTGCGTCTCGCCGAGTGCTGCGGTGTGCGCGGCTGTCGTCGCCTTCGTCGCGCCTTCTGCCCCTGTTTGGGTTCCCGCGCCTGTCGTCGTCGTCGTCATTATTGTCGTCGTCGTCGTCGTCAGGGTCGCTAGGTTCCCTGTCTGGTGTCCTCTTGCGGGCCTGCCGCCTGGTGCTGGGGTTTTTGGGCGCTGAGTTGTCGATGGCGTCCTTCATTATTTGTAGGGCGATCGAGGTGTAGCGGTCTGATTTCCCTTTAGAGCTTGTCCGGGCACAAGATAGGTAGTCCTGGGCGCTTATGAGTGCCTCCGCTGGTGTGAGGGGATCCTCGTCGCCGTCATCCTCTTCTAGTTTGAAGTCGTCGTCGAGCTTGCGGATCACTCTCTCCCTTTCCGATTTCCGTAGGTTGTTGACTTTTGATCTATCGCGAATAGGGGAGCGGCGACTGCTTCCGGCAGGTTGCCGGCGACTGCTTTTACTCTCGAGTTCTTCTCTTTCCTGTGCTTCCATGGCCTGGCGCCATCGTTGCGTCTGTTCTCCCGCTAATTTAGTGTACGCTCTTAGTTCGTCTCTTGTGGCGTTTCTTGGTAGCATCCTGCCGAGTTTGACTGCTTCCTGTACCATCGCTATGGTTTCCTTGGGTAAGATGATTTTCTCTTTTGGTGGTGCGGCTTTCTTGGCGGTTGTGGCCTGTTGTCTGCCTCCTGGTGGCTGGGCGCTCGGGCCGAGCGGCTGCCTTGGCTGTGGGTTACTTGCTTGGTTGCCAGGTGCCTGTCCCGCTGGGACTTTCGTTGGTATGCTTCCTGGATCGCCCAGTTGCACGACCATCCGGGCTTCCTTGGCGGGTCCTGCTGCTCCGCTGGTATTCTGCATGTCCCGCGGAGCACTCGGGTTTTCAACTTGCCCGTTGATTCCTGGTGGTGGTGAGTCGACTTCCGCCATGAACACTTGTGAGGGTGTTCCGGTCGCTCCTCTGCTGGCTTGCGCGTTGGTGCTTCTCCATGCTAGGGGCCTGTCCGAGGGACGGCGAGTGCTATGATGCTCGGTGCCGAGTGCTCGGCTGCTATTGGTCGGTGTGTTGGCCGTGCAGGTGACGTCCGCCTCGGCTGCTGCTATAGGTGCTTGAACGTCGTCAGTTAGGCGGAGACTTCCCCAGTGGTTGATGTAGATCCGGTATTCTCCGAAGATCAGATCGACGCCGGACTGCAAATCCTTGAAGACTGGCTTCAGGGCCGGGAGGTGGGCCGTGAACCCTAGGGACTCGAACAGATTGGATCTCGCCTGAATCTTGGAGCTGGCGAGCGTTGATGATAGTGAGACCGCCGAGATCGCGTTCCCAACCTGTGTAGTCCCCACGGTCGGCGCCAATTGTCGAGGATCGGCCCCGGCAAGTCCCATGGTTAGGGACCCTGGGCTAGTTGGAGAAGACACAGGTTGGACGATAGGCTCGTCGGCAAACAGGAGGATACACTTCCTGCTCGATATATTGATTGTGGAGAAGTTACAGGGGATGCCAAGGCAGATGCGCTCTAGGCTAGGGTTACAGGCGATGTCTCTCTTTGGTGCGTTGCCCCTCCTGGCCTTTATATAGTAGACCAGGTCTCGGGGAATCAATCTACAATTACAGGAAATCTAACCCTAGCTTGTACGGCAAGTCCCTGCACCTTCCTTGTCAGTCGAGGACTCCCAATGTCGGTGCCATCTAGCGGGCCCAGGTGAATCCGGCGGTAGCTTCGTGGGCCTTCAATGACACCGGGTAGGCCCATTAGTAGGAGTCGTGGGGTCACCCCCTCGTCAGTCCCTCTCTTTTGTAGGAGATATGCCCTAGAGGCAGTAATAACAGTTATTTTGTATCTCCGAGTTTGTAATGAATGTTTATGTTCCATGCTATAACTGCAATGATTCTCGAGTCTGCAATATCCACGAGGCTCGGAGGGAAACTCATGTGCACGTGTGGTATAATAAACAGTAAAATGTATTCCTAGTCATGCCTCTAAGACTGGCTCATGTATTGCATGATGATCCTGTTTTCCTGATCTTGGGCATGTCTATGCCGGCAATTTTGAGGGCACAATGTTAGAAGAACATTTGTGTTGAATCGACCCGAATTGATGTTATGCTATGAGATACATTCGTCACAAGTTAATGGTTAATAACACAGAGAAAGTTGTGCGTTTGAATAATTCCTTAGACCATGAGAGTATCGAGTTCCTTCGTACTTGCTTCGTGAACTTTGGGGTTTTGTTAAACGTCATCTGTAAAAGGGTGGCTATTACGGCAGCTTGCGGGTTCACGGAAAAGTATGACAAGGAACTAGGTAGCTCGAGATTGGGATTTGCTCCTCCGTCGTTGGAGAGATATTCTTAGGGCCCTCTCGGTGTTACGGTATCCACCATCGTCTGGCCAGACACAGTGTGATTTGATCACAGGGATGCCGGAACGCGGGAACGAGAAAAGAGAACAATACCAGGAACGAGGTAACTGGCATAGTGGACAACTTGTTGATTCACAGGGATGCCAATAAGTCTCACCTCGGGTATTTGTAATATATCGCGAAGCAACAGGAATAGCACACAGCAACTAAAGGTTCACTCGAATAATTCTTCGTATGGGTATAGGGATCAATATGGATGTCCTCGGTTCCGCTATTGATCATTGATCGGAAAGTGTTCCGGTCATGTCTATACTTCATCGAACCTACAGGGTCACACGCTTAAGGGTCATCTATCTGTTGAATACTAGACAGGGAGTCTGAGATAAAGTCACCGGAAAGGTTTCGGAGACGGCGGAAAAGTTCCGAGAGAGAAAACCGAAAAGTTGTTTCGGGGTAAACCACTAAGCCGAAAAGGTTTCGGAGAGCACCTGGTAATTTTGGAGAGTGCCAGAATTGTTCTGGTAACTTCTGGAATTTTTCTGGAGAAAAGATTAAAATATTTTTTTCGGAAATATTTCGGAGCTGCCGGAAATGCTTAGGTTGCTTTTCGCAGATGAAAATCACTAATCCGGAATTGTTTCGGAACGCGCCCAAAATCATTTTAGTGGGTGTTGGAATTATTCTAAGACCCACAAAAATATTTTCGGATTTTTCGGACACGAAAAAGTGGTGTCATGAATAGTAAAAAGTACTACTTGAGATATTTTTGGAAAGCCTTCTAGAAGGACTTGGGAGCCAAGAAAGCCCCCTTGGGTTTCCTATAAATAGAGGTGTGAGGGCAGCCCCATATCCTTGATCCAAGCTCTCACTTGAGTTCTCATCACATGCCATGCAATTATCTGGCTTCTCCTCTCCCTCACACGAAAGAGTTTCGTAGAGCCGAAAGGCTGTCTGGGTTCCGGCAGGAACTAGTTCTGGACGGCGAAGCCCTGCTGGATAGCTGACACCGTATGTGTGCAACTTGGTAGAGAGGTCGTTGTTTCGATCTTAGTTCGAGTGTGCCTCCCGAAGGGCTGTCCGAGTTACAGATCGAGTTTCGAGGGTCCTCCCGAAGGGCTGTCCGTGACATCGTCCGAGGGACTGTCCGACCGCCTCCTGGAGCGCTGTTCGTGGGGCAGACGAGGGAATACATTCTCGCGGTTGGGAGGTTTTAAATCCTAGCTGCGGGGATCTGCACCGACGATCTTCATCGACTCTACTTCCCGCTGCGCTACGAGTCGGTAACGATCAGATCAAAACCTTGTATGCGTCTCCATAGTGGTCCTGGGCGTGCTCGCTATACCGAAAATTTTTGTTTTCTGTTGCGTTCCCCTACAGTGGTATCAGAGCCGTGCTATGCGTAGATGCATGTTATGATCTAGAATACATGGAGATGTATGGGTATTGCATAATATAATTTTGGAGTAGATCAGATCTATTGCTGAAAATTATTTATGCGGGTGGCAGATGAAATCTGTTACCCGATATTCTTGTTGCTTCCCTAGAATTTGCGTATTTCTGATCTCGAGACAGCATGGTGGAATTTTACAAAGTTCTGGCAATCCGCGATCCTGATTGATCAACGAAGTGCTATCAGTTCTTTGGGTTCCGCCATAGTCAAAAGAAAGATGAAATTCGCAGACTAAAGGGTAATGCAGATATGATCTGCACGGGGATCACGCGTATGACGAAGTTCAGTATGGGGTTCGAGATTTTATTATCTCGTGCTTCATACATCCCGCAATGTTAATCTAGTGACTTGAATAATCATACTTGATGATAAAACGTTGGTAGTTGCGGTTTAAGTCAAAACCTTAGAAGCCACGTAAAATAAATTTTGCATAAACCGGTTTAGAGGCGTCTAACTTGTTTTTGCAGGATGTGCATGTGATGTGGTATAGCAAAGCTCATATTAATTCGATTATGTATGAGATGACTATATAATGTAAATTTATTAACATGACCTGCGTGTCATGATTCGGCATGATGGCTGGAGCCATATGATTGTCACTTTAATGACCTGCGTGTCAACCTTAGGTAATGCACTTATTCATTTGCTATAAAGATAGCAATATTATTTGGTGCATCGACAAGGTGGTGGCAATCTTCGCGAAGGTGAACTCCGACGCAAATGCCAAAGACGAAGAAATACTTGACTTCTCCGTCAGAAGGGGCTATACCATATCATGCTATTATGAATTGCATGGGATGTTTATCCCTTATGTTGCACCCTTCTTGATTGCGCGGTAGTCGCTTTTTATTAGGGTGATCTCTCACTTAAAATATCAAGTAGTTAGTGTTCTCCCAAGTGTAGCGCCGTCACAGCATCTATACTCTCGGGGTGCGCCATGGATGCATGGGTACGAACGATTGGAGAAATGTAAGGCGGGTGAGGTCAGACCTCGCAGCAAGATCACTTGGTTGTCTTGACGTTCATGGCAGGATCGTCCTGAGCTCGGAACACACGCATCGAAAGATGAACAAGAGTCACATAGAGATGTGATCGGCAAGTTGGCCTACCAAATCAAAATCCTCGTCATGAGATGATGATTCTATGGCGTTGTATTGATATTTGGATCTTGAATCACTCATAATCAATTTTGAGAGATATTGATTTAAGTGGGAGCACACTTTAGAATAAAATTGTTTATTCACTAGTGCAAAAATCATTATGAACAAAGTCTAAGTGAAACTTGTGTTTACCGTTGTAGATCAAATGGCTCGCAACACCGCTTTCAACTTGGGGCCATTGTTAGGGAAAGAAAAGTTAGCTGCGACTGGAAACAACTATGCGGACTGGGTCCGTAACCTGAGGATTGTCCTCAGGAGCGCTAAGAAAATCTATGTGCTTGAAAAAGCTCTTCCAGCTAAACCGGCGGCAGGTGCCTCGGAAGATGAACAAAATGTCTGGGCCACTAAGGATGATGATCACAACGCAGTACAGTGCCTCATGCTAGCTTGCATGAGTCCAAAGCTCCAAAAACGTTTTGAATTCCATAAACCCCGTGATATGATCCGGGAATTGGATGCTCTGTACAAGGAAACCGCAAGGTCTGAACGTTTTGATATCATGAATATCTTGATGAATTTAAAGATGGCTGAGGGCGGTTCAGTTGGCGAACACATAGTCAAAATGATTGGCTATGCTGAAAGGCTTAAAACCCTGGAATTTCCAATTCCAGCATCCCATATGATGGACATGATGCTTTCTTCACTCCCCCCGTCTTACAACGGTTTTGTCATGAATTACAACATGAGTGGGATGGAGAAAACACCAGAAGAGGTGCTCGCCATGCTGAAAACTGTGGAAGAAGGACTGCGGAAAAATCACAAGCAAGTGTTGCTTGTGAATAAAACCGCCAGTTTCAAAAAGAAAGGCAAGCCAAAGAAGGGAAAGGGTGCCGGTAAGACCGGCTCCCAAAGCAACTCTAAGGGTGGAGCCAAGAATGAAACTGAGTGCTTCTACTGCAAGGGCACAGGACACTGGAAGAGAAACTGCAAGAAGTATCTGGCCGATAAGAAGTCCGGGAAAACCGGAAAAGGTATAATTGTTATACAAGTTAATGTCATTGATGTTTTGCTTGCTAGCGAAAATTCTAAGTCTTGGGTATTTGATACCGGATCGGTTGCTCACATTTGCAACTCGATACAGGGACTGCAGAAGGTCCGCAAGCTAGCAAAGAATGAAGTCATGATGCGCGTCGGGAACGGCGCTGGGATCGCCGCTCAAGCCGTCGGCATTATGCCTCTACGTCTCCCTTCAGGATTTATCTTAGAGCTAAATAAATGTTATTTTGTTCCACTATTGTGTAGAAACATTATCTCTGGATCATGTTTAGTACACGATGGGTATTCGTACAAGTCTGAGAACAATGGTTGTTCACTTTATTGTAAGGATATGTTTTATGGATTTGCACCCATTGTTGGGGGCCTTTTCATACTAAATCTTGAATGTGAAAATGATGTCTTTAACATGAATGCTAAACGCCTTAAGAAGGTTGATACCACAACCACTTATTTGTGGCACTGTCGGCTTGGCCACATCGGAAAGAAACGCATGCAAAGACTCCAAAGAGATGGAGTTTTACCGTCCTTTGATTTTGAATCATTTGACACATGTGAAGCTTGTCTAATGGGAAAAATGACCAAGATGCCGTTCAAGGGTCATCCTGAACGGGCGGGTGAATTATTGGAAATAATACATAGTGATGTATGTGGTCCAATGAGCACAGCCGCACGGGGTGGGTATTTCTACTTCGTGACTTTTACTGATGATTTAAGTCGGTATGGCTACATCTACTTGATGAAGCATAAGTCAGAAACCTTTGAAAAGTTCAAGGAATTTCAGAATGAGGTAGAAAATCATCGTGACAAAAAGATTAAGTTTCTGCGGTCTGATCGCGGAGGCGAATACCTTAGTCATGAGTTTGGCCAACATCTAAGTGACCGTGGAATCGTTTCACAGCTTACGCCTCCCGGAACTCCACAGCGAAATGGAGTATCGGAAAGACGTAACCGAACCTTGTTATACATGGTAAGGTCGATGATGTCTCTTACAGATCTGCCGATATCTTTTTGGGGTCACGCACTAGAAACTGCCGCTCACACACTAAACCGAGCACCGTCTAAGTCTGTTTGTCGCACCTTAAAATTTGGGGATGTGAGGTACTTGTAAAACGTTTACAACCAACCAAACTCGATCCCAGATCAGACAAATGTAACTTTGTAGGTTATCCAAAAGAAACAATTGGGTATTCCTTCTACCTACCCTCCGAGCACAAAGTGTTTGTCGCTAAAAGCGGAGTCTTTCTTGAGAAAGAGTTTCTCGCCAAAGAAGTAAGTGGGAGGACAGTACAACTTAATGAGATTAGTGAATCTTCGGCGACCGTTGCTATGGCTAAAGAACCGGAAGTAATTCCGCAAATTATCCTTACAACCGAGCCGGAAGTTGTCGCATATAATGCAAAAACTTCAGACAATGTTGTAACTGAACCATGTAGATCAGGTAGGGCTGTCCAGCCACCTGAGTGGTTTCATGATGAAATCTTCATTCTTGAAGACGATGAACCTGCGCACTACAAAGAAGCGATGGCGGGGCCCAGCTCAAGGGAATGGCACAGAGCCATGAAATCCGAGATGGAATCCATGTACGAAAACCAAGTTTGGAACTTGGAAGAACTTCCAGAAGGCGTAAAGCCCATTGGTTGTAAATGGATTTTCAAAAGAAAGACGGACGCGGATGGTAACATTACTATCCACAAAGCTAGACTTGTCGCGAAAGGGTTCACGCAAGTTCCAGGAGTGGACTACGACGAGACGTTCTCGCCAGTAGCTATGCTTAGGTCTGTACGGATATTACTAGCAATTGCTGCTTATTTCGACTATGAAATATGGCAGATGGACGTCAAAACGGCTTTCCTAAATGGAAACCTCAAAGAGGATGTATACATGATACAGCCAGAAGGTTTTGTCATTCATAAGGATGCTAAAAAGGTATGCAAGCTTCAGAAAGCCATTTATGGTCTGAAGCAAGCATCAAGGAGCTGGAACATTCATTTTGATGAAGTAGTCAAACGGTTTGGCTTCATCAGGAATGACGAAGAATCTTGTGTTTACAAGAAGTTTAGTGGGAGCGCAAAAGCATTTCTAATCTTGTATGTGGATGACATATTGTTGATTGGAAATGATGTGAATTTCCTTAGCGAAATAAAAGACTCATTGAAAAGGAGTTTTTCAATGAAAGACTTAGGCGAAGCGGCATATGTATTGGGCATTAGGATCTATAGAGATAGATCAAGACGCCTGATAGCGCTTAGCCAAAGCACGTACATTGACAAGGTGTTGAAAAGGTTCAACATGGAGAACTCCAAGAAAGGCCTACTCCCCATGTCACCTGGCACAGTGCTTTGCAAGAATCAGTGTCCTCGGACTCTCGATGAGCGAGTACAAATGAATGATGTTCCATATGCCTCGGCAGTTGGTTCTATTATGTATGCCATGCTATGTACAAGACCGGACGTTTCATATGCGCTAAGTGTACCATCGCTATGGTTTCCTTGGGTAAGATGATTTTCTCTTTTGGTGGTGCGGCTTTCTTGGCGGCTGTGGCCTGTTGTCTGCCTCCTGGTGGCTGGGCGCTCGGGCCGAGCGGCTGCCTTGGCTGTGGGTTACTTGCTTGGTTGCCAGGTGCCTGTCCCGCTGGGAATTTCGTTGGTATGCTTCCTGGATCGCCCAGTTGCACGACCATCCGGGCTTCCTTGGCGGGTCCTGCTGCTCCGCTGGTATTCTGCATGTCCCGCGGAGCACTCGGGTTTTCAACTTGCCCGTTGATTCCTGGTGGTGGTGAGTCGACTTCCGCCATGAACACTTGCGAGGGTGTTCCAGTCGCTCCTCTGCTGGCTTGCGCGTCGGTGCTTCTCCATGCTAGGGGCCTGTCCGAGGGACGGCGAGTGCTATGATGCTCGGTGCCGAGTGCTCGGCTGCTATTGGTCGGTGTGTTGGCCGTGCAGGTGACGTCCGCCTCGGCTGCTGCTATAGGTGCTTGAACGTCGTCAGTTAGGCGGAGACTTCCCCAGTGGTTGATGTAGATCCGGTATTCTCCGAAGATCAGATCGACGCCGGACTGCAAATCCTTGAAGACTGGCTTCAGGGCCGGGAGGTGGGCCGTGAACCCTAGGGACTCGAACAGATTGGATCTCGCCTGAATCTTGGAGCTGGCGAGCGTTGATGATAGTGAGACCGCCGAGATCGCGTTCCCAACCTGTGTAGTCCCCACGGTCGGCGCCAATTGTCGAGGATCGGCCCCGGCAAGTCCCATGGTTAGGGACCCTGGGCTAGTTGGAGAAGACACAGGTTGGACGATAGGCTCGTCGGCAAACAGGAGGATACACTTCCTGCTCGATATATTGATTGTGGAGAAGTTACAGGGGATGCCAAGGCAGATGCGCTCTAGGCTAGGGTTACAGGCGATGTCTCTCTTTGGTGCGTTGCCCCTCCTGGCCTTTATATAGTAGACCAGGTCTCGGGGAATCAATCTACAATTACAGGAAATCTAACCCTAGCTTGTACGGCAAGTCCCTGCACCTTCCTTGTCAGTCGAGGACTCCCAATGTCGGTGCCATCTAGCGGGCCCAGGTGAATCCGGCGGTAGCTACGTGGGCCTTCAATGACACCGGGTAGGCCCATTAGTAGGAGTCGTGGGGTCACCCCCTCGTTAGTCCCTCTCTTTAGCCATCCCCATGGCATCTGCCGTTACATATTGACAACAGTTGGCGGCCACCGTGGTGCAGGCCGAGGCGTCGACTGGAGTTCTGATCCGGACGGGACCATCATCTGTATCACACGTGCGCTTCGCCTCCGGCCTGGTTCTCAGGAGCGGGGCATGGGACTATGTCATAGACAACGCCTCACGGTTTGGGGGCAGGAATGCCTCTGCCACGCGGCGTCATGATTCCTTTCGGCGGACATCGTGTTTTCGTTGTGGCACTTCCCGAGGTTTTCCCAAGGGAGGTACGGGTGTTCTCTGAGCTCACAGATCCATTGCCAGGAGGGCTGGATGTTGTGGGAGCAAAGGGCACGACTGAGCACCTCCGTGCGGAGGTTATGATGGCGGGAGCCTCTAATTGCCACAATTCCACCTCAGCGACCCGAGCCGTGAGGGAAGCAGCTACTGCACCAGCGGGCCCAAATAACCCACCGGATGTGCTTTTCACTCCTGTGGATCTCCATGCCGATCCATCTGTGGCTCACACCGAGCTGGAGAAGGCACGTCAAGCTCTGAAGGAGCAATCAGATCGGATAGACGCTGAAAAGCGTCGTATGGAGGCAACAGTTCGGGAGTATAACGCAGCGCATGGCATCAATAGCGCGTCATCCCACCCCTAGTGATAGATGAGCTTCGCATAGCTGGCTGAGAGGTCGGTAGAGAGTTAGGAGGAGCCCAGCAGCCCGCAGCAACCACCATTGTCGCTCCACAGATTTCGTACAGTTCTCCTATGAAGAACATGAGAGATGCCGAGCAGATAGCCACCGAGCTGGAGCACCTGGAAGGAGAAGAGCTGTGAGACAAGGCGTGCCGGATGCATGATCTCTTAGCAGTGGCAAACCAGCAGCAAAAGGCGGCCACCGAGAAGCAAGGGCCAGTGGCATTAAGTTCGGGCAACTGCAGGCACAAACCAGCCGAATGCCCTACCTCGACAGCACAGGCCGGCATCCTCGCCGCATGGTAGTTTACACCGCAGTCGGAGGAATCAAGGGGTTGCAGGAGGCAGTCGGAGGGATGAGCCAGCAGTTAGCAGCAGGCAGAATGAGCAACATGTGGCATCAGCTCGGTCGGCAATGAGTCAGCGCCTGGGTCCCCGGGCAATCAGGGAGAACGATGCAAGGCACCGCATCGAGTAGTAGCAGCAAGACAAGCAGCCAAAAGATGATGCACCAGCGGTCCATCTTGTTTCGGCCCGCGCATTCGGCAAGAGTAGTTTCCCAAAGGCTTCACATTGCCCAGGGACACCCCAAGTACAATGAATCAGTAAAGCCAGAGGATTGGCTGGTCGATTATATGACCACAATCGGCATCGCAGGAGGCAGTCGGCGTGTTTCAGTTCGCTATGCACCACTCATGCTTCAAGGTTCAACTCGGTCCTGGTTGAACAGTCTGCCCAGCAATAGCATCAACTGCTGGAAAGATTTTGATGATGCGTTTGTTCGGAACTTCACCGGCACGTATGAGCGCCCAGGTCTGCCCCAGCACTTGGCGTTATGTGTACAAGGAAAGGACGTGCCCCTTCGCGATTTCCTTCAGCGGTGGATCAAGCTCAGAAACACTTGTGAGGGAGTTCATGAAATCCAAGCCATCCAATACTTCACTGGCGGCTGCTTGGATGGTTCATTGTTGAAGCACAAGCTCCTGCACAAGGAGATCACATCTTTGGCCGATCTGATGAGAATAGCCTATTCATTCGCCGCGTCTGATGCTGCAATGCGCCCGATCAAGTTGGGTCCCAGTGGTTTCATCCAAGGGCAATCCTCCAGGCAGTAGCAGCAGTCGGCAGAAGCAAATGGGCCGAATGGTCCCAATCGGTGCGAGAGGCACGAGATCCAGCGGAACAACAACTTTGGAAACAACAACAACACCCCCAACTTCAACAAAAACAACAGCAACACAGGCTTTAACAAGAGGAAGGACGAGCAGCCGGATGCCCAGTATGGAAATAGGCAGGTGGCAGCAGTTCAGAAGAAAGATGAACAAGGGGCTGCAAGAGGCAGTCGGAGGAAAAAACTTGTAGAAAGACCGCAGGGCCCGATCAGCCGCCATATACCTTTGAGGACATGATGAACCAGCCATGCAAAATGCATAGTGGAGTCGGCAAGCCCACATCTCACACCACTCGGCAATGCATTTGGGTCAAGCGTCTGTCAAAGGGAGGAGCAGGAAATCTCCCCCCACCACCACCCCCACCCCCAGGTCCACCACCGGCAAATGCGCGTCAGAAGTTCCCGCTCCAGGACGCGACGTATATGATCTTCACCAGCGAGTCGGATGACAAGGACAGTCGGAGAGCCCGAGAGCAGGCAGTCAATGCCACTATGCCAGCAATCCCCAGAAGATGAACTGGTCGGACAACGTCATCGCATGGGGCCCAGAGGACCACCCGAGCGTAATGCTGAACCCAGGAAGTTATGCACTCGTGGTGGATGCAATTGTGGCAGCACCCTTGTACTCATGCAAGTTCACCAGGACTCTCATTGATGGAGGCAGTGGCATCAACATTCTGTACCGAGACACAATGATCAAGCTCGGCATCAGTGAGAGCGAATTGGAACCCAGCAGGACCATCTTTCATGGGATAGTGCCCGGCCTTTCATGCACGCCATTGGGCCGCATTCGGCTGGAGGTAGTGTTTGGTTCGGAGGAAAATTTCCGCCGAGAGCCGATCTGGTTCGAGGTGGCCGACCTGAGCAGTCCGTACATCCTTCTGCTCGGATCGCCTGCAATCGCCAAGTTCATGTTCAACATTTTCCAGCCCTACCTGAAGATGAAGCTTCTAGGGCCGAATGGTCCCATCACAGTGTGCGGTGAATACAAGAAGTCACTAGAGTGTTCATCCGCCGGCTCCAAGCTGGCCGATTCCCTGGTCATCGATGCAGAACGGCGCTAGCTCGACAAGGTCGTAGCAATGGCCCAAGCTCAGATGAAGGCACCCATGCCGAGCACGAAGACCAAGAGATCGGACGATGAGACTGCATTTCAGGCAGCCAAGGACAGCAAGAGGATTGCTCTGGACCCCTCCGACCCGAGAAAGTGTGTCATCATCGGGGCCGCGCTCAGCAACAAGTAGGAAGGCGAGCTCGTCGAGTTCCTCCGTGAGAACCGGGACATCTTTGCATGGTCCCCACAAGACATGCCTGGTGTACCGAGGGAACTCGCCGAGCACAAGCTTCACATCCGACCTGGATCCAAGCCGATCAACCAGCCACTTCGACGCTTTTCAGAGGACAAGAGAAGAGCAATCGGCGACGAGATCGCCAAGTTGCTTGCAGCAGGATTTATCAAGGAAGTGTTCTACCCAGACTGGTTAGCAAATCCAGTTCTGGTTCCGAAGAAGAATGGGACTTGACGCATGTGTATAGATTACACTTGCCTGAATAAGGCCTGCCCCAAGGATCCTTTTGCTTAGCCCCGTATTGATCAAGTGATTGATTCTACGGCCGGCTGTCAGCTCTTATGTTTTCTGGATGGCACAACTGGCTATCACCAGATTAAACTTGCTATCGATGATCAAATAAAGACTGCATTTATCAACCCTTTGGGGCTTATTGCTATCTTACCATGCCCTTTGGCCTGAAAAATGGCGGCGCGACTTATCAGGGTACTATGCAGCGATGTGTCCGACCTCAGTTAGGTCGGAACATTCATGTGTATGTAGATGACCTTGTGGTCAAGTCAGTGCAAGGGTCAACTTTACTGGATGACCTCAGAGAAACATTCGCAAATTTGCGTGCTTACAGGATCAAGCTCAACTCAGAGAAGTGTGTGTTCGGCGTGCCAGCCGGCAAGCTGCTCGGATTTCTGGTGTCTGAAAGAGGAATAGAGTGCAACCTCGAGAAGATTGCAGCAATCGAGAGGATGGAGAAGCCCAGGAACCTCAAAGATGTCCAGAAGTTCATCGGATGCCTAGCATCGCTCAGCCGATATCTCAGTCGACTGGGAGAGAAAGCAATTCCCCTGTAACAGTTGATGAAGAAAATGGACAAATTCACATGGACTTCGAAGGAAGACGATGCATTCAGAGAACTCAAGCGCATGCTGTGTACTACTCCAGTGCTAGAAGCTCCGATTGAGAAAGAGCCAATGATGTTGTGCATTGCATCAACCACTCGGGTGGTTACATTGTCATGGTGGTCGAACATCCTGAAAAGGATAGAGCACAATTGGAACAGAGGCCAGTATATTACGTCAGTGAAGTGCTTTCGACCTCCAAGCAAAGCTACCCCCACTATCAAAAGATGTGCTATGGTGTATACATGGCAGCCAAGAGACTCAAGCCTTATTTCCAAGCGCATCCGGTCACAGTTGTCAACTCGGCACCGCTGGCAGAAATCATAGGCAACCGAGATGCATCCGGCAGAGTGGCAAAGTGGGCCATAGAGATTTCAACTCATGGTATCAAGTATGAGCCGCGCACTGCAGTAAAGTCCCAAGCGTTGGCATATTTCTTAGTTGATTGGGCAGAAACCCAATATGAGCCCCCCTGTCCGGATTCCCATTTTTGGAATGCACTTCGATGGTTCCAAGATGATGACCGGACTAGGGGTTGGCATTGTTCTTACCTTTCCAAAAGGTGACAAGCTTAGATATGTACTGCAGATCCACTTTGCAGCATCAAATAATGTGGCGGAGTATGAAGCATTGGTCCATGGTATCCGATTGGCCAAGGAGATCGGCATTCGGAGGATTTTGTGTTACGGTGATTCCGATCTGGTGGTGCAGCAATGCACTGGCACTTGGGATGCAAAAGATGCAAACATGGCGAGCTACATGTTTCTTGTGCAACAGTTATATGGTTTCTTTGAAGGGTGCGAGTTCCATCACATTCCCCGAGCTGAGAATGAGGCAGCAGATGCACTATCCAAGTTGGGTTCCACCAGAAAAGAAATTCCAGCAGACGTCTCTTTGGAAAATATTTAGAAGCCATCTATCAAGCCTTCCCCAGAATCAGAGTCAATCTTTGTTCCAGCCGACCTGAAGATGGCAGAACTTGAAGCACAAAAAATGGCAAAAGAGCAAAAGTTGGCGAAGCATTCGACCGCACCAGGGGCTGCCGATTGCAAACCAGGGGTTGCTGTCGTCAGCTCGGGGACTGATGTGGTCATGCAAGATGCAGTCGGATCCACCTCCGCCGAGCTGCCAGTAGCAGAAGCCGAACCACCAGAACCAGAAGCATTTGCTATCATGGTAATTGTGGTAGCACCATCATGGGCAGAACCAATCAGAAATTTTTTGGTGGACGGCACACTACCCCAAGATGAAGTGGAAGCTCGGCAAATCCAATGCCGATCTGGAGCATACACCATCATCAATAATGAGCTAGTGCATCCCAGTGCGACTGGATTCCTCCAATGTTGTGTTGAAGAAGACAAGGGGCTGGACCTGCTGCGGGACTGATACGTCTCAAACGTATCTACTTTTCCAAACACTTTTGCTATTGTTTTGACCTCATTCTTGCATGATTTGGACGAAACTAACCCGGACTAACGCTGTTTTCAGCAGAGCTGCCTGTATGGTTTTATTGTGTGCAGGAAAATGGATTTTTAGACATCCCGGAAAATTCCCAGAAAATTACCAGAAAATCCACGCACCCGATGGAGCTAGGAGCCAGAAGTGGGACCAGAGGGGAGCCTTGGGGGCCCCAGGCGCCCCCATGGCGCGGCCAGGGGTGGGGCCGCGCCCTCAGGCCGCCTGGGCTGCTCCCCCCTCCTCAAGTGCCCTATCGAGACTCCTATTTATCCCCGTGACGAGAAAACCCCAGAATAGAAGTCGTTTTCCCAGTTTCCGTCGCGGAGCCGCCGCCACCCTCTGTTCTTCTTCGGGAGGGCTAATCTGGAGGCTAATTTGGCCTCCGGAGAGGGGAGATCGTCGCCATCGTCATCACCATCACCACTCCATCCATCCTCCATGACTTCTCTTCACATGTGTGAGTAATTCCCTGCTGTAGGCAAAGGGGATGGTAGGGATTGGATGAGTTTAATCATGTAATAGTTCGTCAGATTGTTGGGGGCATGTTGCCTATCATCTAGATTGGTGTTTATCTTCTTTGCTACAACTTGTTGTTCTTAATGCTTGTCACTTTGGGCCCGAGTGCCATGTTTTCAGATCTGAACCCTATGTGTTTTCATGAATATATTTGTGTTTTAGATCCTATCTATGAGTTGTATGCACCTATTATGGTCCGGAACCGGCGATCCCAAAGGTGACAGCTTGGGACACCAAAGGGGATGGTCCATGATTTGAGGATTCCATGTATCCATTGAGTTTATTGCTTTGTTCCGGTGCTCTTTGACAGGAGTACCTTAATCTCCATAAGTTCCTTTTGGCCCCGTTCGTAGCGGGATGGTAGGACAAAAGATGTTGTGCAAGTTCTTATTGCAAGCACGCACAACTACCTACGGGATACATGCCTAATGTTTGATATTTGCCTAGATGATCTTTTCTTTTCTATGTGCCTTGCCCCGTGTTAGAATCTATTATATGTTTACTCTCATCCATGCAGCGCCCGACCATCCATCTCCCTAGCCTACAGTGTTTTCAATCCTGCTGGTTATTATTTGTTACTTTTTGCTATTTACTTTTGCTATTGCTATCATCACTATCATATCACCGTTACCACTTATCTATTGTTGCAAGCAAGTATATTTCAGGTGCGGTTGAATTGACAACTCAACTGTTAAAGCTTATAAATACTCTTTGGCTCCCCGTGTGTCGAATCAATAAATTGGGTTAACTTACCCGCGAAGACTATCTCGATCCCTTACGCCTGTGGGGCATCAGGGACATCCACCAGGGAGAATGTAGTCACCATGCATCAGCTACAGCGATAGTTGCCAAGGCTTTTCTCCATGGTTTGTACTGGCCGTCTGCGAAAGCAGCGGCAGAAGAGCTAGTCAAGTATTGAAAAGGGTGTCAGAGATTCAAAGCCAAAAGGCACTTACCAGCCTCGGCATTCAAGACCATTCCGATCACATGGACGTTTGCAGTTTGGGGATTGGACATGGTCGGACCATTCAAAACAACCAGAGGTGGTATGACACACTTATTGGTGGCAGTGGACAAGTTTACCAAGTGGATTGAAGCAAAGCCGATCAAGAAGCTAGATGGACCGACTGCGGTCAAGTTCATTGTGGACGTCACAGTCAGATATGGAATATCGAACAACATCATCACTGACAACGGAACAAACTTTGCAAAAGGGGCGCTAGCTCGATACGCTTCCCAGCAAGGCATTCGGCTGGATGTAGCATCCGTATCTCACCCCCAGTCAAATGGTCAAGCAGAGCAGGCAAACGGCCTCATCCTGTCCGGAATCAAGCCAAGATTGGTGGAACCACTGGAGAGAGCACCTGGCGCATGGCTCGACGAGCTGCCAACAGTGCTTTGGAGTTTGCGCACTACACCGAACCGTTCAACTGGATCCACTCCCTTCTTCCTCGTATACGGTGCGGAGGCAAACATTCCTGCTGATATTGAGTTCGACTCACCCCGCCATGCTATGTACACGAAGGAAGAAGCCAAGGAAGCTCGAGAGGACGGCGTTGATCTAAGAGAAGAAGCATGTCTCCTGGCCTTGTCCAGGTCGGCAGTATACTAGCAGAAGTTGCGGCAGTACCACAGCAAGAAGATCCGTCCCCTAGCTTTTCGTGAGGGTGACTTGGTGTTGCGCCGAATCCAGAAATCGGATGGCCAGCACAAGTTATCCTCTCCTTTGGAAGGTCCATTCGTTGTCAGTCGGGCGCTCAAGAACAATGCATACTACCTCATCGGCTGCAGAAAGCCGACGCGATATGTGGATACTTCAGGACAAGAAACGAAGCGTTCCTGGAATGCCGAGCAGTTGTGCCCGTTTTACAGTTGAGCGGTATCGTTGTATTCCCCCTTTAAAATGTTATCAATGAGAACAGTCGTGCGTCCATGCGACCGCATTCGGCAGGAGTTACAAAAACTTGTGCATTCATTTCCCAGTCCTAAGGTCGGCAAAAGCGGACCCGGGGACTAGTCGGTTTCCCCAAAACGGGTATACTTAAGAAAATAGCAAGAAGAGCGATGAGTTTGCAAAGGTCAGTTCGAACCGAATGCAGACCGCAGGTCGGCTGTAATGTTGGGTGAACGGGGCCGAGCAGAATCGTAAATTGGAAAATCCGTACTCTAAAAGTATACTTAGTTCGGAGTTACCCGACAGCAGACTTACCGATTGTGACTAGACCGGCTGGCCAACAGTCGGCAGGTTGCAGTCGGCTCGTCCGCACAACCTTACCTTTACGAGAAAAACTGAGAGCTTAAAAGTACTTGTCAAAGTTTCCTTCAAGGTCTGTTCTCTGATCCGATCACAGACCGCAGGTCGGCTGTAGGATTGGCAGGAACATCGACAAAGGAAGAAATAAAGGCAAAGAAAAAGGCCATCGGTTTGAAAACGCAAAGGCAAGAGAACACATATAACCAAGCAAGAACCAAGTTCACAAGCAAGCATAGCCGATTGGCCGAATGTTGATTATTACATGAAAGTGACCCTCAGCGGGCGCACTTGGAGTTTGACCAGTGTTTGTAAAGCAAAAGCAGGTAAATAGGGGCGCGCCGAACTCAAGCAGTCGGCGCGTCGGGAGCAGATGGAGCAGTCGGAGTTGAAGCAGTCAGAGTCGTGCTGGCAGCACCTCCTGAAGCCGAAGTGGCGATGGCATCAAGATGAGTGTCCGGTGGGTCTCGAGCGGCACTCGCCGAGTGCCCGTCGGAGGAGTCCTCGCCTTCTTCCTCAATCGCTTCCTCGCCTTCTTCCTCGCCTACGTCCTCTCCTTCTTTTTCATCATCAACATACTCCGAGGAGTGGGAGATAGCACTTCTTGTGCGACGAGCAGGCCGAGACTGCGCGTCATCTTCGCTGGTGGTGTACAGAAGCTCACTTGAGTAATAGTTGTTCGATCTGAACGCCTTGGTCATCAACGAAGTGAGTGAACTCAAAATAATTCATGGTCTCAGAAAGTTCATCAGCAAGATGGCATATCTGCGTACAAAATGGAGCAAGACTATCCTCCGACCCGACGCGCAGAGCCTTCAGCAGACTAATGTCTACCTCAGGGTACCAGCTCTTGACAATGGATAATGCAGCTTGAATCCCAGTGCGAATGCTGGAGTCGAGCATGATCTCAAGTTGGCGGAGGGCAGCTTTGAGGTTATGAGCCACATCATCAGCCGTCTCACTAGCAATCGGCCTGGTCCGTGATTTGAAGAGCTTAGCATTCAGCTTCTGGACCCCAGTTTTGTACATGCAGAGAGCACCTTTGACAAAGGGCAGTCGGGCATCCACAGCCATGGCGAAGTCCTCGGCACTCCAGCTATCACTCCAGTTTTGTACATGCAGAGAGCCACGGCGAAGTCCTCAGCATCTGCCGTTACATATCGACGACAGAGTTGTTCCTCGAAACTTGTCCAACTTGATAAGTAATTGAGCTATCTATTAGCATTCGTTGACAAACTATGCACCTCCCAAATTTGTTTTCATTATGTTTGATTTAAGGATAGCACATGAGTTTTCCCTACTTCCCTATAACAGGGCCTGTCTTTTACTTTTATGTTGAGTCAGTTTCTTCCTACTTCTTTCTTTTCTTAAAGAGAACAGACACTTGATGTTGACAAGAATTCATTCATATAATGTTGCATTAAGTTATGTCATGCCCCATCCTTGTTGACATTATCATTTGATAAGTAAGTTGTTTGCGAAAACTTATGCCAAGCAAACATCTTCCTTTGTGTTAGCATTTGCACTTCATGACTAATAACATGTTCTTTCAAAATCTTCAAATTGTTTCCCTATAAAGTGAAAGAGCAAAAGTAAAAGTTATTAGTTGTCCTTTGACCAAGGATATGTTTTCCATGATTTGACGAGTTTCCTTAGCCCTACTTTTGATTATAATTGTTATTACTTTCTCATAAGGGCCTTATGAGTTCAGGTTGCTATTGTGGATGCTTGAGTTTGGTGAAGAAATCATGATTCTTCTTGTCCGTATTTTTTTTATCGACACTTCACTCTCTAAACTTGTGGACATGTTTACCGAGCTCAGTATTCGCTTGGGGACAAGCGAGGTCTAAGCTTGGGGGAGTTGATACGTCCAAAATGCATCGCTATTTTATATCATAATTCACCCTATTCATTGATATATTTCATGTTTTGATGCTATTCTTATGTTGTTTTGGCTTGTTTTACACAGTTTACAACTTTCCGAAGCCGAAGCAGCATACGCAGGATTCAGCAGTAAAAAGTGGACACGGAGTTGCTGAATCAGAAGACCTCCAAATGACCTGAAAATCGACGGAGGTTATTTTCCAGTAGAATGATGGAGGCACGCAAAACAAGAGCCAGAGGGGGGCCACCAGGAGCCCACGCGCCCGCCTGGCACGACCCCCACCAAGGGTGCGCCAGGAGGCCTCCTGGACCCCTGGGGCCACTCCCGGCTCCCCCTCTGGCCTATATATTCATCGTCATCTAAAAACCCTAAAAAGAGAGGAGCTTCGCGAGTTCCTCCGTCGCTCTATGGCGGAAACTTACAGAGAAGAAAAGACATCTCCGGTGGGCAGATTCCGTCGGGGAGAACACCTCCCGGAAGGGGAGATCATCGCCATCGTCACGGGCATCATCGCGATCATCATCAACATCATCCCCAACATCCGCACCATCTCCACCTCCATCCAATCTCATCTCACAATTGCAACTTGTGTTGTAATCCGTACTATCTATCCTCTCTACTCTGTCGGTGTTGATTACTACTATGTGGTGAATGCTATTGAGTTTTTTTGGAAAAATATCATTGTGTCCAGATTGTTTATCATCTATTTATCCCCACTGATCATGATTTCTTTTATGTCTTGTGAGTAGTTACTTTAGTTCTTGAGGACATGGGAGAAGTCTAGTTGTTAGTAGTCATATGATGTTGAAGCAATATGTGTTGTTTGATAATTAAGTTGTGCTGATATTTTTCTAGTGGTGTTGTGTGAGTCGAACACTCAACACTTCGCCTTATCAAGGACCTAGGGGAATACATTGTGTACAAAGAATGCTTACGGTGGGTTACCGGAGTGACAGAAACCTAGACCCTAGTTTGCACGCTTTTGCACAAGGGAACAATGGATCACCGATCGTATTGCTATGGTTAGGCTTTTGCCTTAATTACTATCTTGTATTTGCGGATGCTTGCAAGGTGTTTAATCATAAGAGTGCACTTGTCTTAGTCTAGAGGGTGTACTAGCATGGATCCACCCACTCAACACTTATCAACACAGCACATAGTACCGATACGGAATATGGCGAAAGCACATGACTACCTCTCCCGTGTGTCCTCAAGAACACTTTAGCCTTTTTAAGTTCAGTTGCTAGGCCTCTCCTTTGCTCAGAAAGGATTGGGCCACTTGTTACTCTCCAGTGCCTTTTACTTTGCTCGTTTTTACTTTCCTGTTGCTTATACCAAGAAAACCCCTAAAAAGTTATCTTTCAGTGCTTGCAGTTACCTCCTTGCCAAAGTCACTTGCTATTACCTTTTGCTCCTCGTTGGGTTCGACACTCTTACTTATCGAAAACGCTGCAATAGATCCCTTACGGTTGTGGGTCATCACTCCTCAGTACCTTTGACTTTATTTGCTTTTATCTTCTCGTTGCTTATACCGAAAACCCCCTAAAAAGTTATCTTTCAGTGATTGCAGCTATTCCTTTACCAAAGTCACTTATTAATACTTTCTGCTCCTCGTTGGGTTCGACACTCTTACTTATAAAAAATGCTACAATAGATCCCCTACAGTTGAGGGTCATCAACAGGCTATTGGCGAGGGGGAATACAGGACGACGTTGTCGTCTTCATTTTGATGATGATGGCCGCCACATTCTCCTGGTCGTCTTCCTTACATAAGTGCATCCAAATCTGTAAAGGCGAATTAGCTTATAGATGCAAACCATAGGTGAATTGGGGAAGCAGTTTTCAATGGTAAGCTTATTCCTAATAGTTCATAACGACCAACAAGCAACAGAAAAGAAAACCCAGAAGATGCGATGAGCACGTCCCGACAAGGATGGAGCCAACGACCTGACCTCCGCAAAGGAACCAGGAATCCAGAAATTGCCCATCCACTCGCGAATGCAGCTCCAAACAAACTTAGCTAGGTCACAATGAAAGGAAATGTTTTACACATTCTCGGGTACCTGATAAACCGCGCATGACGCGCTCATGTTAGCATTGCGCTTGTGAATTTGGTCGCAGGAGGGGAGCTTGCCTTTAAAGGCTTGCCACATGAAGATTTTAATTTTTGGGGGAATGCAGGGCCTCCAAAGGAGGGAGAACCGAGAAGTGCGAGCACCAGACACCAAACGAGTATAAAGGGACCACCGGGGCCAAGTCTTTGGAAGAAATAAAATCAAGAGAAATAGCAATACCCACATAATTAAGGGGTAACGAGCCAAGGGAACAATTCATGAGGTCGGGCACCCTACGGGCCTCAAGATCATAACAACCCAAGCCCATCAGTTCACTTTGAGCAAAGTTTATTTTAAGCCCCAACAAGGCCTCGAAACAAAGCAAGAGGAATTTTAGGTTAGTGCCATATCCAGAGATTCTGAGATGCCACATCCTTAAGTATGATCGTGCAAGATTTTGCATGACCTTTGAACCGTGCCTGCCATGCAAATGGACAGTTCTTCTTCTCCCAGTGCCATCAATCTATGCTACTAAGCATTTTTTTAAAAATCCCTAGCGCAGAGAAGTGGTGGCGCCCGCTGGGAATCATCCTCAGTAGCAGACGATGGGGGGATCGACGGCAGTGGTGTAGGGGCGCCCTGCTTGAAACAAAGTGGGCGAAATGACTTTTTTATTAATGACAGACGGGCTAGAAAAGGAGGGAAGAGGATGTGCCACAAATATTCAAGTGTGTCCGTCTCAACATAAACCAGCCTAAATTGAAGCTGAAAACCGACCAAGACGGATGATTTTTATCCGCGTCGACGCAAATGAACGTAATCGAACCAAAAAAAAAATGCATGGGCGACGTTAGAGTTGCCCTTACTTATTTAAAATGCTTGTAAGTACGCGGAGAGCAGTGTTTAGGCAACCAGGGGGAGGCCCGAAGGACATGGATCGGTGATTCCAGTCCGTCCATGCATATATAAATTCCTGCGCCACGATCATGTAGCTCTTCTGCACAAGCCTGCCGCATATTAGCACCGTACTTTTGCTGCTTGGGATCGCAGCTCGATGGCCGCCGCGGTACTGAACACTGCACGTGACGATCGAGCGCACGCCAGCACCCAGCGCTGGCTCACCCGGGGCACAATGGCACATGCATGCATGCTTGCACCCTACGCTCTGCACGCAGCTAGCTCGCAGTACTGGTACTACCATGCTGCCGAGGATCCATGGTTAAAAATTTAAAGGAAGGCTCCCAACATTAATTTCGATCTATCAATAATACGTACTCCGTACATGGCTTTTTACGGTCAGCCTGCCATGCTACATATTCCATATTCTACCCCAGTCATAGCACAGTATATCTTTGAAAATAGAGCGGGTAAATCTTAAGACTACTGATTGAGCCATCAAAGGTAGTATCTCATTGTCAATGGAAACTTCATCTTTCACCCAATGAATATCGTCCAACAAAATTAAATTAAATTTAGAATAATAATGCAAACACAAGCAAATCCAGAATTTGAACCCAGTGGCTTGGTTCCATCATAAAAATCTTAACCATCTGAACCATGTAAATATAACATGCATGGACACAGGTACAATCGCTCCTTAACATGGGATTTTGGTTACAATTTATAGTATACAAAAATTAACAATTCGATTGCGATAGTTTCCAAATTCACCACTTGATCGGGTACACCCTTTTTCGAAGAAAAAAAATCACCACTTGATTCGAGTTTCCCTATACTATTTACAGGTAGATTAATTTGTTTATTCCCACGTTATAAATAAATAAGAAATGGTTCCTGCTACTATCCTATTTCATTCGACATACAACCATCCACATCAACATGTAATTATGCATGTCAAGAAATCATCTTAACATGTGACCATACATGGGGAAAATCTCCTTTTTCTTATGCACTTATGTTCCATGGACATATAACTATATATTAATCAAATACAATAAATCATATGCATTTTCAACTTCAATTCTAAATATGTTTGTTGCATTCAAAATCTCACTGGCATATGTTACAATCAATTCATGTAGCACATCTCAAAGTATCATCTAGTATAAACAAATACATGACAAGTATTACAATCAACACATGTAGCAAAGCGCAATGTAGCATCTAGTATAAACAAATACATGACATCCCTGGCTTGTTCGTCTTAACATGCAAACATGTGACCTCAACATGGAACCATGCATGGGAGAAGTCCTACCTCAGCATTCAACCATGATACAAAAATGTTCTACCATTTTCATGATATTATGTGACTTATATTCATTTAATATACTACAAAAATTATCAATTATAATAAATCAGATATATTTGAAGTTGCAGTTCTCATATAATTGTTCTCCAATATCCTTGTTTCATACAATCAAATTTCATTGATATTTGTTGCAACCAATTCCACAATAATGTACGGAGTATCACCTAGTATCTTATATAAACAAATCTCACCAAAAATCACTAAATAGCTATTTTGCTATCGTGCTTCCATACCACCATGTTATTGTAGCCATTGATTTTGCTATCTTGGTCCACTAACATCTGCCCGATCTGGACATAAGAATCTAACTATCGTGCAACATGCTAGTGCACTCTAAGTGGATTTTGAATCACCATCAGATTTAATTGTGATATGTTTAAATTTTAAAGTTAGTTTTTTTGTTTCTGCATAAATTTCTCACATAGTTTAAATTTCTTGAAATAATTTCATATTATATGTAGTACTTATGAATCAATCTTCAATTCTGTGAGGCGTCATCTAGTATAATGCATAATGCGTCTTTTTGGAGATATTCGAAAATAGATGACATATACAAGTTCTCCGTGTTTTTCACAGCACAATTTTATCAGTTATTACCCGCAAAAAGAATTATCTGTTATTTTGGTCAACACGCATATAGGCATAAAATTATAAAAGAAACGCACATTTATTACTTAGCTCTATTTATTTCGAGGTTGATTTAGAATAGAAATGAGTGATACTAGAATGGATTCCATTGGTTTGTGCTCAAGTTATATCTTGTTTCACATTTATAATTGTACTCCAAAACAGACATATTGGGGTCGAATACCGATTGAAATACCAGATTATTTAACCACTTTCTAAAAGAAAAAAAAACTAGTGGTGCACCGTAGCTCTCAAGTTCCCAAGCGGGAGGAGGAGAAAGCAAACTGGATGGGGGGGGGGGGTGAATTTGTAAGGAATTCAGACTGTTTGCTCCCGCTCAAAAAAATAAAAAATCAGACTGTTTGCTCAGTGGGAAACAGTGGGTGAGTGACTGTTGAATTCAATGGAATCATATGAAAATCCCAAGCAAAGTGTGCGTCTCGGTGGTCCACCACAGTAGTAGTACTGGTAGATGCCACCCGGTCGCCCCTTTGTCCGTTCCGCATGAGGCTACGGGCAGCCAGAGGCGTGCATCTCACAGAGCGACTCGTGAACGGGGGAGCGGCGTCCGGATGAATGAGCCAAAGCGAGCGTGGGACAGCGACGGCGATGCACACATAGCGGCCGGAGCCTGTCCGCTCGCCTCTCCATGGTTGATAAATTAAAAGGGGCTATAGTCTGCAGCGAGAGGGGCCAATGCACACTTGTCTTTTGATCTTTTTCCCATGGTGTCCATACACATGTCTTGTTCTGCCTGCCCGTTTTGCGTGGCGGGCGTTGCTCCGTGCCGTGCCATGCCGTGCCTCTGTATTTCCGTTGGATTTTTCGCGGTGAAACGTACGGGACCGGCGAGGTGGAATCGTCCTTGCGCATCTCGCAGCGGCTTTCTTTCAAATCGGCGCTGCGGATCGGGGTCGGCCGGCGCGACGCGTTCTCGGCGCTCATCATTCGGGGCTGGACTCGCGCGCCCTCGGCAGCAGTCGGCATCAGCCAATGACTCGTGCCCACGGGTGAGTTCCATCGGGTGTTTGTCTTTTGGATCAAAGGAGTAACAAACACGGATTTCTTTTGATCAGAATTTCTGTTTCTTTTTCCAAAAAAAATACGTACGATCTATTCATCTTCAAACATAATAATACAGCGAACAACATAAATATTAAATATTATAGTATTTAGATCCAGTGACGGAGCTAGCATTTGACAACAGGATGGTCCACCATAAAAAAAATTGATAAGCGATATGGCATGTGATGATGTGCAAAATTATGTATGTATACATCAGTTCATGTACTGGATAGCATAGTGCAAATAATCAAACCCGAAATCATAAATTAGGTATTTCGGTACCTATTATTGGGGTAATCCTTCCGGAGGCTGGTGTGGTGACTGAGCGGCAAAACTGCAATGGTTGTCGTCATATTTGCAGGGGGCGAGGGAAAAAGCGCGCGCAGGTAGGCGCGACTGGACCAGAGGGCCGGACGAGCGGGCGGGAGCCTCTTGGGCGCCGAGGTTGGGCTCCGGGCTCCGGCCAACAATCGATGGCGCGGTCGCGAGGAATTGCGACAGGGATTGAACGGCGAGGCGGCTGGGCGTCAGGTTCGGGAAGTGTTGTGCTAGGGCAGTGCCACTACCGCGAGAGGGTGGGTTCTGCTTGATGTGGGTCGTATGTGTTATTGGGTCGGTTTTTTCTTCGGCCTATATATGTATATATAAGATGATCCAAAATCCCAGGGTGGGCTGCGGCCCACCCCGGCCACCCTGTAGCTCCGCCTCTGTTTAGATCTACAGATCATCTAGCGACAATTCTAAGAGCATCTCCAGCCGTTCGGCCATCCAAGCTTTTTCCGGCGCTATTTTAGCGCCGCTTGGGGGCCTCTTGGCGGAGAAATCGGTTTGGGGACGACGGCAGCCCAGCCGCGGCTCCAAGGGTCGCCCCTAGGCGTACAGATTCGGCGCAGAGTCGCCCAGATTCGGCGTAGTTTTGGTGCGAATTCGACCCATTTCGGCTGGTTCGGCACAAAACATGAAATTTCGGCTAAAATTGGACGCAAATTCGGCGCAGCTTCGGCAGTAGTTAGGTGCACAACATACAGTACAAATACATAGTTCAACACAAATACTAAAAAACAGTACAAATCAAATTAGGCATTGCCTTTGCGCATCCATAGATGACCAACTAGATTTTGCTGCAGCTGATGATGCACTTGCGGATCTCGGATCTCCTGACACATATTAAGGTAGGCTGTCAAATTTGCCGGTATCTGGTTATCAACAACTGCAAGAGGTCCCTGGTTGAGATATGGTTCAGAGTCATACACTGGATCATCTTTCTCGCTCTCAATAATCATGTTGTGCAGGATTACACAACAGTTCATCACCTCCCACATTTGATCTTTCGACCAAGTCAGAGCGGGTACCGGACAACGACAAATCGAGATTGAAGCACCCCAAATGCCCGCTCGACATCCTTCCTGCAAGCCTCCTGACACTTGGCAAAGTAGGCGTACTTCCCTCCTGGCATAGAGTTTGAGATAGTCTTCACAAATACTATCCATCTTGGATATATGCCATCTGCTATGTAGTATCCCTTGTTGTACTGGTGCCCATTGACCTCGAAGTTCATCGGAGGAGCATGACCTTCGACAAACCTGGCAAAGACATTTGAGCACTGCAGAATATTGATGTCATTGTGTGTTCTGGCATGTCAAAGGAGTGCCAAATCCAGAGGTCATGTGTAGCAACTGCCTCAAATATCACACTGCAGTGACCTTTTGCACCCTTGTACTGTAACAGCCCAGTTTTCACAAAAATTAATTTTTTTTGTTTTTGGTGTGAATTGTTTGATTGTCTGATTTGTCTACGGTGTTTGCATCCCCGATTTATCGATCGGCGATTATTTCCCCCCCTCTTATCTCGTACCGGACGGAGACTGACCCTTGCCACCCTAACACTAGACTTTTTCGACACCGGGTTTCACCCGATCACCGTCGCAAAATCCGCACGAGACCAGTCGAAGCCAACGGAACGAAAACCCCGTTTAATAATTAAACGGGTTATTTTTATAGCGCGCCGGAAATTGTTCTCAGAATGGTTCCATCGCCGGATTGGCTTCAACAGGGCGAATCTCTCCAATAGCCATGGACCTGATTACTTCATCAAGAGGAGGTTCATCTAGATCATGAGGCAAATGCTCTTTTTGAGAGCC